>OX422210.1:232122618-242122618 GCA_949130495.1 Sambucus nigra | reverse complement strand
CCTACAAGATCTGATGGTCTCGTGAGAGGTGTTGGGTTCGCTTACTGGGCCGTTTGGGGGGGGGTCATGGTTCCTCTCTCTAACGACATGTTTTCAAGACTAAATGTCGATATTCTAAAATTTGGGTCATTCTCTCAAATCATGGATACCTTGGCCATGTAGTCGGTTCTTACGAGATACGTTGGTCCCGTTAGAGGTGTTGGTCCGCTCACGAGACCGTTTGTGGGGTGGTTCGTCATTCCTCCCTCTAACGGCCTGTTTTCAAGCGTAAATGTAGATATTTTGAACTTTGGGTCGTGCTCTCGAATTGGGGGTCCCATGGCCACACAATCGGTTCCTACGAGATACGTTGGTCCCGTGGGAGGTGTTGATGCCGCTCTCGAGGCCGTTTGGGGGGTGGTTTGTGGTTCCTCCCTCTAACGACATGTTTTCAACCCTAAGTGTAGATATTCTAAAAGTTGGGTTGTGCTTCAAACCATGGGTCCCGTGGCCATGCAGTCGGTTCCTATGAGATATGTTAGTCCCATGGGAGGTATTGGCACCGCTCACAGGACCGTTTGTTGGGTCGTTCATGGTTCTGCCTTCTAACGACACATTTTCAAGCCCAAGTGTAGATATTCCGAAATTTGGGTCGTGCTTTCAAACCGAGGGTCCCGTGGCCAGGCGGTCAGTTGTTAAGAGATACATTGGTCCCATGGGAGTTGTTGGCACCACTCATAGGGACGTTTGGGGGGTGGTTCGTGGTTTTACACTATAACGGCATGTTTTAACGCTTAAGAGTAGATATTCTGAAATTTGGGTCGTGTTCTCAAAACGTGGGTCCCGTGGCCACGCTGTCAGTTTTTACGAGATATGTTGGTTCCGTGGGAGGTGTTTCACCGCTCATGGGGCTTGATATTCCCCAAGTGTAACCTCGGCCTAGAGACACCAACCTCAGCCTAGAGATGCCAACCTCGGCCGAGATCATGGCAGACGTTGGACGAATCTTGGGCACACGATATCATCCCTCGACCGTATCAGGGTCGGCCCAGGCCGACACTACTATGAGACTCTCCAAGGGACATCATAAGGATCGAAAACACTCGCATATGCCATGAAACGGCAACCTCGGCCATACATAGGCCGAGCCTGCAAGAGGTCACCAGCAACCTCATCAAGCCACCAGTTCAACCTCATATCAGGCCGACCCTGTCCATTGTCTCGACTAGGATCAGGCCGAGACCTACATGGAACACTCGGACTGAATAGGTATCAAGACTCACCAACCTCGACCTCACCAAGGCCGAGGTCATACACCAGATGCGATAGCTGAGCACCTGCTGACATCCAGATAAGGACACGTTGACACAAATCAGTTATAACAAGATTATTCCCCACGCGTGGGGAGAATATTGCATCATCATTCTCTACATGTGACAGTGACAGATGGCACTCCCACATTGATGAGGTAACCACACACATGCTCATGGCATGTATGGGGGGTACATTACACCCCCTAGGTACTATATATAGAGGTCATCATCTACCTTGCAAAAGGATCCCAGATATCCAACCCTAGCAAAAACTCTGTCTAGGTACACAGTAGAGAGAGAAAGCTTGGGAGATTGTATCCATGGCCATTAGTGCCTTATTGCAGTGAGATTATTCACACACACAGTGGACGTAGGACAATCTAGGCTGAACCACTTATATTCTGGTGTTGATTCCTCTTCTCCTCATCTCATTCTCTCACCCATTTACATAATTGTGCTGCATTGTTATTCTTAGGTTGAGCTTGAGAACACCTTACCTGGTGGTGCTGATTTAGGCATCATTAGGGCTGTTTGGGGGTGTCTCGTGGTTCCTCCTTTTAAAAACATGTTTTCAAGCCTAAATGTAAATATTTTGAAATTTGGGTCTTACTCTGGAACTAGGGGTACCATGGCCACACAGTCGGTTCCTATGAGATACATTAGTCCTGTGAGAACTGATGGGGCCTCTCATAAGGCCGTTTGGGGGGTGGTTCGTGATTCCGCCCTCTAACGGCATGTTTCAGTCTTAAGTGTAGACATTCTAAAATTTGGGTTGTGCTCTCAAATCGTGGGTCCTGTGGGCACGCTGGCAGTTCCTATGAGATATGTTGGTATCGATGGAGGTGTTAGCACTTCTCACGGGGCCGTTTGGGGGTGGTTCGTAGTTCCTTCCTCTAACAACATATTTTCAAGCCTAAGTGTCGATATTCTGAAATTTGGGTTGTGCTCTCAAACTAGGGGTCCTATGGCGACATGGTCGATTCTTACGAGAGACGTTGGATGCGTGGAAGGTTTTGGCACTGCTCACGGGGCTTCTTGGGGGGTGGTCCAAGGTTTCATCCTCTAACGGAATATTTTCAAGCCTAAGTCTAGATATTCTAAAATTTCGGTTGTTCTCTCAAATCGTGGGTCCCGTGGCCATGCGGTGGATTCCTATGAGATACGTTGGCCCCGTGGGTGTTGTTGGCGCAACTCACAGGGCCGTTTGGTGGGTGGTTCATGGTTCCTCCCTCTAACGGAATTATTTCAAGCCTAAGTGTAGATATTTTCAAATTTGGGTTGGCTCTCAAATCGGGGGTCCCATGGCCACGTGGTCGGTTCCTATGAGATACGTTGGTCCCGTGGGAGGTATTGGCGCTAATCATGGGGTCGTTAGGGGGGTGGTTCATGGCTCCACCTTCTAACGGCATATTTTCAATCCTAAGTGTAGATATTTTGAATTTTGGTCCATGCTCCAAAACTATGGGTCAAGTGGCCACGGGATCGGTTCCTAGAAGTTACGTTGGTCCGTGGGAGGTGTTGGCACTGCTCACACGGCCGTTTGGGGGGTGGTTTGTGATTCCGCCCTCTAAAGGCATGTTTTCAAGCCTAAGTGTAGATATTCTGAAATTTGGTCTGTGCTCTCAAATTGTGAGTCCTGTGGCCACGTGTTCTCGGTCCTACGAGATACGTTGGTCCCATGGGAGGTGATGGCACCGCTCACTGGGCTGTTGGGAGGGTGGTTCGTGGTTCCTCCCTCTAATGGCATGTTTTCAAGCCTAAGTGGAGATATTTTAAAATTTGGGTCGTGCTCTCAAACCAGGGTCCTATCACCACACTGTCAGTTCCTACGAGATACGTTGGTCCTGTGGGAGGTGTTGGTACCGCTCACGGTGCCGTTTGGGTGCTGTTTTGTGGTTCCGCCCTCTAATGACATGTTTTCAAGCCTAAGTGCAGATATTTTAAAATTTGGGTCATGCTCTCAAACCGTGGTTCCCGTGACCACATAGTCGGTTCCTACAAGATACGTTGGTCCCGTGGGAGGGGTTGGAGCTGCTTACGGGGCCGTTTGGGGGGTGCTTCGTGGTTTCATCCTCTAACGGCATTTTTTCAAGACTAAGTTTAGATATTCTAAAATTTGGGCCATGTTCTCAAATTAAAGGTATTTATTGAATTATATGCTTTTCAAAAGAAAAAAACACTACTAAATCTATTGTAGTTGTTATAAATTGTGATCATACTCCTTAATAAACTACAACCCGTGTTATAATAATCGAGAGGAACCCCAAAGCGTAAGGAGTAAAACGCATATGAAAGCCCAAAACATAACCCATAGAAAGACAAAAGATACATAAATGTTGAGCATGAACAATAACCGATAAGACTTCTTCTTTTCATGTAGATAGTTTTGAAGCAAGTTTTCCTAAGCTTCTTAGTTCTTTTAGTGAGATGCAATTCTGGCACCAACTCCATCATTATCTCACAGAAAGAACTAATAAAATGATGGAGTTGCTTCTAGAATTGGATCTCACGAAAAGAACTAAGAAGCTTAGGCATGCTTTCTTCAAGGCTAACTATAAGAAAAGAAGAATTCTTACCATTTATTGTCCATGCTCAACATTTGATGTACTTATATTTTCCTATGGGTTATGTTTTGGGAGTTCATATACGTTTTACTCCTTTCGCTTTGGGGTTCCTCTCTATTATTATAACACAGGTGGTAGTTTATTAAAGATTATGAACAAAATTTCTTATAAAAGTGTTTTTTTTTCTTTTGATAAGAAAATAATTCAATAAATCAATAATGAATATAATTCAACATTCCTTATTTTTCTGAGAAAAATATTATACAACAACCAATAATTATCCCGTACTCCTAACATACTATCCAACAACAAGCCAACAACCAATAATTATCCCGTTCTCCTTCTAATATACTATCCAATAACAAGCCAACAACCAATAATTATCCAACAAATGTATATGTACAGGAACATGTGAAAATTGATTTGGGTCAATTTAATTAAACATTCATACATCAAAGTAAATCATATTAAACATTCGTAAAAGAAACTAAACATTAATACATTAAATTAAAGCCCTAATACAATATCAATATAATAATTGGGTACAAATAAGAATGACAAGGATAAAATAATATTTTGATTCTCAATCTTCCTTTAAATCAACTAAAAGATCCTTCAAATTAGGGTATTCATCGAGAGCTGACTGGAACTCTTTTGGAGCCTTTAAAGCATACACTTGAGTAGTCATATCCTTTGTTGCATGCACAACAATAGAACAATTTCCATCGTTTATGTACTTCGAGTATAATAATTTCTTTACGATTTGAAAGGCATAAATAAAAGGCTCGTTGACTATGCGATCTTTACTCTTCAGCTTTGATAAATCTACCATAATAAGTTTGGATTTAAGATCAACTTTGTAAGCATTTGTAGTATCCTCAACCTTTACCCAATCACAATAGAATACGATTTCTATGAAATCTAAGTTATCAAGTTATAGGATTTGATAGATTATCGCATAATAGGTTAGCACCGTATTCTTTGGATTTTTATCGCTTTTGCTAGCGATACAAGTGGTCAAGGATGAAATTGATATTCCAATATTTTACATCAAAAGCTTTTCCTCATATGGATATGAAATGAAATCAAAATCGTTGGTGTGGAATTTCTTAAACTCTTTCGCACGAAAACTAGGGCCTTTTGCTAGGCGTGCAAGCTTGGAGAGACATCACATCTTTTTAGAAGCTGCATTTATTAATGAATTTGTATTAGAGCATGCTTTAGTCACACACGAATAAATAACCGCGCACGTAAGATGTGAAATTTACCTCTTTTGATACCCATGCCCTAAAATCAGTTGTCGCATAATTTCTCCTTTGATTTTGGGAAATTTCATCCTCATACTTCCTACGAGTAAATTGTAGATTTTAGATTAAAATATAAAAAATACATATAATCAAAGAAGAAGAATTCAGTAGATACTCACTATCACCAGTCTTC
Source organism: Sambucus nigra (assembly GCA_949130495.1). NCBI lineage: Eukaryota > Viridiplantae > Streptophyta > Magnoliopsida > Dipsacales > Adoxaceae > Sambucus > Sambucus nigra. The sequence goes on along the minus strand of OX422210.1, from coordinate 242,117,322 downwards.
GACTTCATCCTGCGATTCGAAGACATAACGAGTTGCTTGCTCGTACTATTTATTTGTGAGTTCCACCTCTTTAGGGTTCCCAAACGGTAAATCATCCTCAAAATCATCAGGTTCCTCGATCACTCCTCCTCATGAGGATTGAACCTCCTCACCTATTGTTCTGGCATGTATTCCCTAGCGTATAACGATGATTCCATAGTTACGTATTCTTCAGCAATCGTACCTCCAATATACCGTGTATTCTTTACATAATCTTTGAAGGTTTTCATCAAGGGAATAAAAGGATATGTCCAACGATACCTAACGGGACCACATAATAAATCTTCATCGTGTAAATGCACAAGCAAGTGGATGCTGATATCGAAGAACGATAGAGGATAATATTTCTCTAATATACAAACTGTCTCGACTAAAGTTGATTTTGCAACTTTAATGTGACTTATATTTACCACTTTTGCAAAAATTGGGGTAAAACAAAAATGGATTTGCATAATTTCTCGATGGACATCTTTGCGTGCAGAGAAGTAATGTCGAAATAACATAGGGATTAATTCAATGATTACATGCCAGCTATGAGACTTGCACTGTTTTAAGTCATTTTCTTAGTAGTTTACTACCCTACATAAATTACCAGAATAACCCATTGGAGTCTTCAAGTTGAACAACGTCTCTAAGAGGATCTTCTTCTCACTATTAGTCAAAGTGAAATCATCCAGAGGTGTAGAAATTCTTCCTATTGTAGGATCGTTTTTAACTTGAGTTTCTTCTTTAGCTTCATATCCTATAGATCTTGGTGGTCTTGCTCTCCATCTTTGGAATGAGATACACCCAGACATGTTCCTATCAAATGTTCTGCAACATTCTTCTCTGTGGGAATCACATCAATTACGTGCCTTAAACGATGATCTTTCCAATATGGCAAATCAAAAAATATTGATCACTTGGACCATGGTTTTACTTTCCTAGGGTTGTTAGGATCTCCCCTTGCTTTACACTTCATAATACTACTATGTTGTAGCCAGGTGTCTTAAGTTTCCTCCCCACATATGGGACATCCATAATAACCATGAACATTACAACCGGTCAAGGTCCCATAAGAAGGAAGGTCGTGGATCGCCAACATCACCATTGCTTTAAGTGTGAACTCTTAGCCCTTGTGAGAGTCAAACGTCGTCACGCCTTTATCCCACAACTCTTTAATTTCTTTAATTAAAGGGGCTAAAAATATATTAATATCATCGCTTAGAGCCTTCGGCCTAGGTATCAAAAAATATAACAATGTTAACTCCTTTCTCATGCACAGTGTTGGAGGGAGACTTAAAGGCGTCATGAGAACTGGCCAATAATTATGACTAGTACTTAAATTATCAAAAGGGTTAAACCCATCGGTTTAGATTGCAAGATGAACACTGTGCAATTTTTTGCAAATTCATGGTGTCGTTCATTTGAAATTTTCCAGACGAGTGAATCAACCGGATGACGCATCAGATTCCCACTCACCTCGTATCGAGCATGCCATGTCATGGCCACCGCTATCTACGGTATAGTAAAAAACCAATTTAATTCTGGCCCAAGTGGGAAATACTTTAAAACCTTTTTGGGGACTTAGGAGCTCTTTTGATATTTTGCAGGTTTGTCATTTACCATCTCACAAATGACATATTTAGGCTCACCGCATACTGGACATTCATCCTCCTCTCCGTGCTCGTTGAGGTACAATATACAATCATACTTGCATGCATGAATAGATTTGTATTTCAATCCCAAAACCTTCAAGCTCCTCTTCATGGTAGGATAATTGTCTGGTAACGTGTTCTCTTTTGGGAGAATTTCTTTAACCCACTTAAGAATTCCGATTACACTGTTCCCAGACAAACCAAAAGGTCTCTTCAAATTATGAAAACTAATCATTGCATTTAATACTAAGTGATATTCATCGCAATCTTTACACAATGATCAAGCCGCATCGAGTTTCAACAATATATATTCTCGATTTCCTGGTAGTTTAGTATCAAATTGTTCATTGTTAGCATTATTAGTCTCTATAGGTTGGTGATTTTGGTCTTAGTGGACTCCGTAAGCATCGTCAATTAGGTCGTTCAATGGACAATGTGTTGGTGAATCATTTAACACTTCCACTCGTTGGTGGTCTGTTAGGCGGTTAGTTACCGGTAATTCTTCACGAACATAAGGTACATATTTTTCACCGTGGTATGTCCATTTGTTATAATCTTGACAAATTACCCCTTTTATTAAATGTAAGTCAACATATTCTAAAGATTTATATTTTTCGTTGATACAATGGGTGTACGGACACAAAATCTTCTCATTTTTAAGGTTCTTAAAATCATAACTAATAAATTCTTGAACGCCTTTAACATAACTATCAGCAATTCGGTCAGTCTTCCCCATTCACTCTTTGTATTGTAGAAAATCCATTTAATAATCTTCAAATTACAGTCCTGTGTTAACATGATAAAATAAATATCATGTTGCATAAATATCATTTTTCATAGTAAAGCTTAAATTTTCAATAACGCATCAATCAATCAAACTATGCAATAACTTAAATACAAGAACACGCCAATCAACGATACTACACAGCCACTTAAACTAAAATTAAATAAATTTTTCTAGTGATATTATTACATCATAAGAAAAATATTACTACATCTTCAACAAACAATAAACTAGCCAAGTGGTAAAAGAGTGTATATAATTTTTCAACAAATTCCCTTCTCCACTGGCGACGTGCACTAGAGTATCTTCGCAATCAACATATACTTTATTAATCATGATATGACAATCACCCTCCACCAAAGGCTGATTATGTACTAAAGTTCCTTCTTGAGTGAAGATGAGCGTGCACACCCCAACGATAACTTTATCGGTCAATTCCTTTATATAATATCTTTCACCATAGTCACTGTGGGTTGTTGACGATGATCCAAGACTTGTGGCATACTGAGGTGCTAAGAAGGGGAATGTTGAAGGAGGAACCGACATCTGTGAGGGGAATGGAGAAGGAGGAATATTTTGAGGAGGTAAGCGGAAATCGGGGTGCAATGAGGGTTGCAGGGGCATACAAATGGTTAAAAGGGACATAATTTGTGAAAGTTCATCATTCACACCTCCCAATTCATTTTGAAGCCCCATTACATCCCCCTCCGTCCTAGACTGACGTTCATCGTTGGACGAGAATCTCTTATTAATAGAAGTTCGTCCATGAGAGGTGTGGCGTGTTTGAATCATTGTTTTGACATATGCGACCCCAAACCTCTTGTCCTCCCTCTATGGTCCTTCCCCAAGGTCTGTGCAGGGCATAATTATCAATGTCATCGAACGGGCTTAAAATTGATTGACTACTCAAAGACTCTATTGATTCCAGAATCTTAGCAAAGTGAGGAGGGAAATTATTATTTTTGTCTCATCTTGCATGCACGTACAAGTTGGCCCTATTCGGTGTATTTCCTTCATCTAGGTTGCCATTTGTCTTGCTCGACCACTCATTCTTCAACTCTTCATAAGATTTCAAGCCAAGCCGATGTACATTATTTTTTGGACCTATTCTGTTTATTTTTCTCCCTTTACAGTATATTCGAGTCCTTCCATTAACCGACTGGAATCTCAACATTCGAAGGGACTTTGTCTTTGAATGCCAAAATGTCAGAGCTCGATGCTTCTTAGGGAAATTCTTTTGCCTAAGGTTTCTCTGATATGTTTGGAGTTGTCCAGTAATCCAAGAATGAACCTTATTTTTTGAGTTTGCAGAAAATTCAAACCGTTTGTTGAGTTTCTCATAGATTTCATCCTTAATAGCCTTATCTACGAGGTTCCAATTATCATCTCCTCCCACTCCCACATTCATTTTTGCCAAGGAAAAATACTGGGCTTTAAATTGTTGAATGTGATTCTTATCCCCTATGGGGTTATTTCCTAATAGAGAGAGCCCAATGGGATTCTTTTCAACTGACCCAATAGTTTCAAGAGAGATGGGCGTGTATGTTGGATTAATGGGAGTACCTTGCCTACTACAACTCAAAGTAGGGGAGCGAACCGTTGTTGGAGTTAAGTATTTCTCACCAATTGGTGATGAGAATTCTCCGTGTGCTCGTGTCACATCCTCGGTTAGAGCGTTATTTCCATTACCGCCCGAGATTATATACAAAAATAATAAAAGTTCAATGTGTAACTATAATAATAGATGCATAATTTCAAAGTTCAATATGATATTATAACTAACAAAATAAATTTATGGCCATATACTATAATCTACCTTTTCATGATAAGACTTTAATAAATGTTTAATGTGTCTGATATCCAGCCAGTCGGGATTTGTTTTTAAAAAACTACGAATTTTTACATGGGGCCAATTGGGAGGAAGCGTATCTATAATGTATGCATAGATGTCAGCAACATGAACTTGAAATCTCATCCTCTTTAGCCTATTGGCAAGATTGAGTTTGACGTGCATGTGTCGCGAGACATCACAGTCTTAGGAAATGCTCTTTGTACCCAATTCTATCCAAACTGGGTGAATTTATTTCTACTTTCTCTAAAAGTGTAAGTAAGTTCAGCGTTGTATCAGTACTATGTATGGAAAATATATATTCTACAGCTTCATCCCAGCATTCTAGTAGGGAAAACAAAATACAATTGAACAAGTACTCTTGTTAAAGATGAACTCCATGGTTAAACAAAGTAGTTAAATTTTTTTATCTTCATATTTCCATACCAATAAATTGGATTACCCACTGAATGAGACTCATTAATGAAAGAGGTATGAGTGTGGGCCAATTGCAACCTTTCACACTCTTGATGCCATTTATTATCACCGTGACTCATTTTCCCTGAGAAAAATGAACAATGGCGTGAATATTATTCCTATAAATAATGGTCTAATGAATCATTAACTAGTTATTATGTATGAGGGTGTGACACACAGACCGGGGGTTCCGCGACTATGCGGTCGGTTCCTACGGGTTACATTGGTCGTTTTGTGTATTTATTATGTAAACATATATGAATGCAATTATGGAGTCACTTCGGGTCGAATATTCGCAAAATAGACCTCACTTTTTTGCGGTCGTTACAGCCTTACTTCACACAACGGTCAAGAAAATCTTTATGACCTGACCTTTGATTTCCTTCACACAACGGTTAATTTCTCACTTATATTAAGTCTTCTCTTTACAATGGAAATTCTCACCAACAACATGGCATTCGAAAAGGAGAGCATGGAATCAAACTATAGTTGCATAACAAACCTTACTTCCCCTCACTCAACAAAATCAAACTCCACCATCTAAAACAAGTTGTAAAAAGCCAGGGCACTGGCCCAAAGACTATCTACACAAAACTCCAAAGAAACCAGCGGAGCCATGTAGTCTCCCACGGGTGAATATTGTGTATGTGTGTGTATTGCATCGTTAATTTATTAGGTTTTGAATACCTACTTTTTTTCATTTAAGAAAACAATCCCTAAAATCAATCTTAACATCAACCCTAAAATTAACCCTTACAAACATTAGTCGTAAAATTAATGCTCACAAACTTTAGTCATAAAATTAATCCCTTACAAACATTACCCCTAAAATTAATCCCTAATTTAGCATCAATATTAAGGGACGCACATTTTTTTTATTTTTTTTATATTTCAGCCCCAAACTTAAACCAACATTAGTCATTTATTTCTAGAATACACACACACATGTACACAATAAACACATACAATATAAATATACATATACACACATATAAAGTATACACACACACACATATAATATACATATATATACACAATATATAGTATACACATATCCATACACAATATACACATGTATGCACACACGTACACATATATATACACACTAAAATACACACACACGGAAATACACACAGATAAATACAAATGCATAAAATATTACCCTATGAGATTGAAAGAGAGATTGAGATTGAGAGCCAGAATCGCCGGAGAAGAGCCGAAATCGTCGAATAGAGGAAAACTTTAGTGGGTTTAGAAATTTTTTAGGGAAATGAAAAGTTCGTCTGGGAATTAAGTATAAAGACACAGGTCAGGGCCCTAAGCCGTGACCACATGCCGTAACCCCTTTAATTTTTAAAACATCGGCATGTAAATAATACACTGGTCATGGCCCAAAGCCATAACTCGATTCCCATTCACGGTCCAAAGTTGTGACCATCTTAGTGCGGCATCAGGTTATGGTCACGACCGTAGACCATGACCCATTCGAGACCACATTTGGAGGGAAACTTGGAGCCATAATGGTCACGGATATATCACGGCTCAAATCCATGACCCACACGAATCACGATCGTGGTCCGTGATGACATGAAAGTTGATCCACGACCACACTGAATCATAGGCTTTGTCATGCCCATTTTGGATATGGCTATGGCTATAGGCCGCAACCCCAATACCGTGATTATTCGCAAGTTTGGTGTAGTGTTTTTTCAACTTCAATTACTCGGTGTATTACTCTTTAAAGGAAAATTAAAGCTCACTCACCTCGTCTTCTTCTTCATCATCATCACCACTCACTTGGAATTTACCCAAATTGGCCTTAGAAACATCATACACATAATTATCTTCATCGAATAACTTTTTTTTTCATCACACATGAGTAACCGTGAACGCATTGTAGTTACATTCAATGGGGGAATTAGGTTCCCCTCCAGATTCACTATCGTTAAGGGTAACGTTGTATGCCTTTGGTTTCTTGGCTTCCTTCCTTAACTTCATGGAACACTCAACTGTGCTATAGTCATAACCCCCACACCTAAAATATCTATCTGATTCATCCCTCTTAATATTATCATTGTGATTTTTAAGGAATTTCACGTCCTAGTTAAACTTTTTTTCCTTAAATTTCTTTCCATCTTTCTATTATTTTTTAAAGTTAAGAAATTTTTGAACTTCTTCGCAAACCTGGACATATCATTGGAACCAATGTCAGACTCATCATTCAAAATAAATATTTCCTCCTTTGGGATTTCAAATCAATACCCTTATCTTTTTTTTTCTTTCGGAAGAAAACATGTTAAGCTCATAGTTTTGAAGGTCACCCATAAGCTCTTCAAGTTTCATAGAGTCTAAAGTACCCAAAGAGTTCAAAATGGTAGATTTAGGTTTAAGTCTTTCAGGCAAGGACCTTAAGATTCTTTTGGTAACTCTAGTTTCGGGTATTCTCCCTCCTAGGTTAAAAGATGAGTTAATAATATCACACGGTCTAGCATAAAACTCATCGAAGGTTTCACTCTCCTCCATCCTAATGGTTCCAAATTCTGGACTTTGGAAGCTTTAATAACAGTAGTCCCATCGTGGATGACTTGGAGTATATCCCAAGCCTCTGTATACATTTTATATGTCATAATATAGTGGAACTCCTCCGGTATGGCAACATAAAATAACGAATTCAAACTAGGAGATATGTAATTACACAACTTGTATTAATCCTGATGATTAGGCATAAATTCTTTCGTTTTACCCCCTTAATTTAGAGGCTGTTATCACCTGATAGAAACTAAAATGCATTGATTTATCACATATCCTTTCTACTGACATTTCCAATATAGTGAATAATTTTTGTGTATTCTTCTTGAATTTTGTAGGTATTTTATACAAGTGAAGAGAAGAGGAAACTCAAACTCGAGAAACCAAGAAAGAAAGTCAAAGGGAAAAAGAGTAATTTTACATCTAAAATTCGGATGAGGAACAAAAATGAAAGTTGAAGACCTCAAGTCTACAAGCACTTAGGAACGAACAGCATCCAAATTCGAGTCCCGAAAAAAAAGTTACGAATCTTAAAAATTGAGAGAAAATCACAAGAAGAGCAGGAAGAAAAATATCATCGAACTGATCTGGTGTCAACCAAAAATGAACCAGTCCAGTGAAGACAAAGTTCATGTAAAGAGCGGACCGATCCGATGTGTACTAAAAATGAATCGGTTAAGCATTTTAAGATTTCCTTCATAAAACGGATGATTGAATCGATCCGATCAGAAACAAAAATGAAGTGCTTCCAAACTGAACCAATGACCCCAGATCGGATCGGTTCGGCTCTCGATTTTCTGACTTATTCTATTTAAAAATTAGACTTGTACTTAGATCAAACTCTTGTAAATTCATAGGGTATTTATTCCAACTTATTACCAGACTTTTAGGAGTTCTCTTTTTGAAAATTTTAGAAAGCTTTTGAAGCCAAGAACCCTAGGGAATTACTTTCTTCAACAATTGTTTAAGTTTTAAGCATTAATTCAAGATTTTCTTCATTCCAAGTAATATTTTCTTAATGCTTCCACTTGCTTTCATATTTGTGTTTGATGATTCGTAGAAAATAGGTTACAATTCATTTTTACAAGTTTCGTCCCATTCCTTACGCTATTATGAATTCATGAAAAATAGATTTCGTGTTCAAGCATAGTAATCGTGTTTAGCTAGATTTCTAAAGGTTGGGGTAAATGAACCCAACTCGATGTAGTTTACATGTATATAAAATTGGTTTTGAATTAAATATTTAATGAATTGTGTTGTGTAGTGAATACAAACATCGTAGATATTTTAACCTCATTTGCCCTAGGTAACCAGGGTGTTTAAGGATGTGATGTGCGTGTTGGCTACTGCAGCACCACTTTATTATTTCCTTTGATTACGTATGATATGGGCTAGTACCCTCATATATGTAATGCTTGGGATTAATAAAGATTGGGTTTAATCAACTATCTAATTCAAAAGCTAGTTTTCTATCCACTAAATGTACTAGGGTTTGGAGGATTGTATCCTAGCCTACTTTTTATCATTAATAGTTAATAACCTGCAGTAGTTTTAATTTTGCGCACTTAGTTTAGTTAGTAATTTTAATTTTAGTTTGAATTTATCTAGTAGAATTAAATTCCAAAATTTATCACCTTTTCTTTTTTTCTCGAATCAGTTTAGGGTTAGTCTCCTTTCCTTCGTCGTTACGAGAAATCGTCCTAATTCTCTGAGGATCGACCCCGTCTTATCGAGTTTATTACTTACGCGACAGGCTTGCACTTGAGCCTATATAAGAACGCACTTTAGACATATTTTTAGTCATGTTAAGTTTTTGGCGCCGTTGCTGAGGATTTAGGTAGATTTTTAGGTTAGGTTGAATTAATCCAAAAATTGATTCCAAATCTTAAAAAGCCAAAAAAAATCAGAAAATTGAAAAGAAAAAATATAACATCTCTCAAAACCCTTTCATGCAAAATCCACAACAAACCCCTCAATCTACTCTTACACGCATTCATGAAAATTCCATAGTTGAGTACAACCCTGATAGCCCACACACTCCTCATGTCCAACAATTCTGGATTCCACCTCCTACACCTCCAAACTCCATCACAAGTCACACACTGAGTCACACTTCTAGAACACCGAGTGAGGATTCTGAGTCAATTAGAGAGAGAAATGACGGATATCTCCATTTCGGTATGGGTGAGGGTAATTTACCATATCGTCCCATGAACGAACTCTTATTTCCCGAGCGAACTGTCACCCCTGGGTGCATTTTTCTTCCATACAATGCAGGACAGTTCCACTTTCATAATGGGATGATACAAATTCTTCCCACGTTTCATAGCATGGATTCGAAAAAACCATACCTCCACATCCGCGAGTTCGAAGAGGCGTGCGAAACATTTAGTGATCAAGCTTTCACCCAAGATGTCGTTCGCCTAAACATTTAGTGATCAAGCTTTCACCCAAGATGTTGATCTATACCACCGAAATCCATTATATCATGGAAGGATATGCAATCCAACTTTCTCTCAAAATTCTTTCCACAACATAAAACCAAGTCAGTCATGGCTCAAATTCAAGCCTTTCGACAACAAGATAATGAGTCATTTGATCGGTGTTGGGAACGCTTCCAAGAGTTAGTTAATGCTTGCCCACATCATGGATTTGAGAAGTGTAACCTTATCTCTTTCTTCCATCAAGGGATTACTATAGCATCTAAACAACTTGTTCAAACTATGTGTATAAGACTGTTTTGGGAGTTAGATGCGAGCGATGCTGAGGCTCATCGTATGTCCCCAAGACTACTCAAGCAAGGGACACATTCGATCCCACTACCCAAAATTGACCCTAATAAGTGTCCACCACTCCTTCTGCGTCCGGTCTGTACCAGTTGGAAAAAGATACCTTGTTAGACCATTGACTCGATCAATTTACAAAAAGTATGAGAGACATACTCGAGGTACGACTAAGAGAAACTATCGGATCCACCCGATCCATGAAAGAGAAGGTGTGTGCCATTTGTGAGATGGGACATTCAATAAAAAATATCCGATAACACCCTCTTACAAAGGCATACTTAACGAGAAAGGGGAATCAGTTGGGGGTTTTAAGGTTAATTTCAATGCCCCACATGGGAACGCTTACAACCCTTCATGAAGGAACCATCCCGATTTTAGCTACGGGAAACAACAAGCTACGTTGAATCCAAATTCACATGTTTCTCTACATCCTTCCCTCCTCAATTACAACAAGCACCACCTATGTAGCCACACATACAAGCACCACTTCCAGCCCATACAACACCCCACCATGGAGTACTCTTGAGGACAATTTAAACCAGTTCATCCAATCTCAAAACACAACCAATGCCAAGTTTGAACGCATGTTCACTATGATGAATATGAGCATATCTAGGTTGCAATCCTCGTTAAGTGTTCAAGAGAAGGAGAAGTTTTCGGCTTAAGGCTAAAGACCCCTTCAAGGTTAAGCCAATGTTATATTTACATCTTTTGATCAGCAAGAGCAATGCCAAACCGTCACCACTCTACGTAGTGGGCGAGTCATGGATTTATCACCTCCCCCAAACGAGGAGTCAAAAGACAAGGAGGTTTTGCCTAGCACGAAAGAGGATGAAGATGCCCCCTTGAATGAGAATGATAAAGACGGAGCTAGGGATCCTGAAGTAGTAATAAAATCGTCCACCTCCACTCTATTCCCTCAACGATTGGCCCCACCTCAAAAGGGAGCCTCCCATGCGGAATTGCTAGATGTTCTGAAGCAGGTTAAGCTGAATTTACCATTTTTTTATCCCATTCAAAAAATTCCCACCTATGCCAAAGTAATTAAAGATCTTTTGATGGTGAAAAGACGATTAAAGGTGAAGAAGAATGTCTTCCTAGCACAGAATGTGACCTCCGTTCTACTTAACGACCTCCCACCCAAGTTTAAAATTCGGGCGCACCCACGATTTCATGTGTTATTGGAGAGCGTCGAATTGAGAAAGCCTTGCTAAATTTTGGAGCGAGTGTCAATATCCTTCCATACTACATTTATAGGCAACTATATTTGGGTGACCTTAAGCCCACACGAATCACTCTCCAACTAGCGGATCGCACAGTGAAGATACCTCGAGGGATTATCGAGGGCGTGATAATCCAAGTGGACACATTCTACTTCCCGGTAGACTTTGTCATTTGGGACATGGATCCCTCCATCCATTCAAAAAACCATGTTCCCATCATTCTAGTTCGCCCATTATTAGCCACGGCTAATGCTTCAATCAATACAGGCAATGGGCAAATGCATCTCACTTTTGGGAACTAGACATCTTCAATGTTGCTAACTAAGTGGGTGAAGAAGATGAAATCCACACTATCGATCTTATAGAGGAGGTAGTAGAGGAGAACATTGAGAGAACCATTGGTGGGGACGCTTTAGAAGCATGTCTAGTGAGAGGTGTTGGGAGTGAGATTCCATATACTGAGTTTGAGCAAGAGGTCGAGGGGTTGAAAGCAATATTAGATGAGGGAGCATCAATTGAGGACCTGAGAGATATTCACTGGGTTTTTAGATTCGAGGAGATACCCATGAGGGAGTCATGCTTGATCCCCTTAGAAGAGAAATTTCCCACCCTCAAGTTGAAGAAACTACGCTCTAATGTAAAATATGCTTATTTAGGAGAGGGTGAGACATTTCCTGTTGTTATCTCCTATAGCCTAGATAAATAGTAAGAGGGTAAGATGTTAGACATTTTGAGGAAGCACATAGCTGATTTCGGTTGGATCATAGAGGATTTGAAAGGTATAAGTCCCTTTATTTGTACCCATAAAATCCACCTCGAGGAGGACGTGAAGCCCTTGAAAGAAAATGTAAAGAAGATTGAACCCCGCAATGAAAGAGGTAGTGCGAGTCAAAATTATTAAATTGTTGGACGTTGGGATCATCTACCCAGTCTCGAATATAGAAAATGGGTTAGTCATATCCCAGTCATCCCGAAGAAGTCAGGAATGACTGTGGTTGAGAATACCAAGGGTGAGTTAACCCCAATGCACCACCACCGGGTGGTGCATTTGCATTGATTACCCGAAACTCAATGCGGGCACTAGAAAAGATCAATTTCCCTTCCATTTATCGACCAAATTCTAGAGAGAGTAGTAGAACATCCATACTATTGCTTCCTATATGGTTATTCCGGATATAACCAAATAGAGGTAGATATTTTAGACTAAGAAAATATGACTTTCACATGTCCCTTTAGCACGTTTGCCTACAAACAAATGCCATTTGGATTGTTTAATGCACACGCAACCTTCCAATGGTGCATGCTTAGTCTCTTTAGCGACATGGTTGAAAGAGGCCTTGAAGTTTTCAGGATGACTTTAGCATTTTTGGCCCCTCTTTTGATCTTTATCTCACAAATCTTGTGAAAGTACTAACCCGGTGTGTGGAAAAGAACTTGTTACTCAATTCGGAAAAATGCCACTTCATGGTTACCAAAGGAATAGTTCTTGTCCACATAGTGTCGACCAAAAGAATCGAAGTCGATAGGGCTAAAATAGATGTCATAGTTGAGCATCCCCCACCTAAATTACTAAAGGATGTGCGCTCCTTATTGGGCCATATAGGATTTTATTGAAGGTTTATCAAGGATTTTAGTGCCATCGCTAAACCCTTAACTAACCTCCTTATGAAGGATGCTACCTTTGAGTGGAACGAAGCATGCCAAGAGGCTTTTGATAAATTAAAAATCATGCTTGTATTCGCTCCCATCATGCAAGCTCAGGATTGGTCCCTTCCCTTCGAGTTTATGTATGATGCGAGTGACTACGCTATAGGGGTTATTTTAGGCCAAAGAAAAGATAATAAAGCTCATGTCATCTACTATGCTAGCCAGGATCTAATCAGACCACAATTCAATTACTCTACCACGGAGAAATAATTGCTAGCGGTAGTGTTTGCCCTTGAAAAATTTTGCCCGTACATCATTGGTTCACCCATCATATGCTTTACCAACCACGTAGTGCTAAAATACCTCATTGCTTAGAAAGATGTTAAGACGCACCTCATAAGGTGAATCCTACTCCTACAAGAGTTTAATCTCTCCATTAAAGATAAAAAGGGGTAGAAATGGTTGTTGCCGATCATTTATCACGGCTCTCGACCAACGTGCCTAGTGATCTAATACCCATAGACGAGTATTTTCTAGATAAGCAGTTATTTTCCACCTCTTGTCTTCCTTGGTTTGAGGGCATAGTTAACTACCTTATCACGGGAGTCTTCCCTCCCGATTGGACATCGTCAGAAAAGAAGAGGCTCATTACTTGGTCGTGCATATTTTTCTACGATGATCCATTCCAATTTAAATATTGTGCAGACCAAGTCATCCAACGTTGTGTACTGGATGAAGAGGCTCATAGTGTCATCCATCAATTTCATACGGAAGCGTGTGGAGGCCACTTTTTCATGAACAAGATAGCCGCTAAGATCCTTAAAAGCGGTCTCTATTGGCCCATAATCTTTCGAGATGTAAACACGCATTGTAAATCTTGCGATAGGTGTCAACGGATGGGGGCTATCACCCGACAAGACATGATTCCATTAACCCCTATAATCATCATCGAAATCTTTGAATGTTGGGGTATTGACTTCATGGACCTTTTCACCCCGTCCTTTGTCATCCTATGCATCCTCATTGCGATGAATTACGTGTCTAAATGGGTGGAGGCTATAGCTACCAAAATGAATGACAACAAAGTGGTGATTAAGTTCTTGCAAGAACACATACTCTCTCGCTTCGGTGATCTGAAACTGATAATTAGTGATAACGGCAAGCATTTTTGCAACAGGCCATTTGAGAAGTTTATGAGAAAGTATGGAGTCGTTCATACGATTGGAACAACTTATCACCCTCAAACAAGTGGGAAATCTGAGCTAGAGAATCGTGAAATAAAAAACATCCTTGAAAAGACCATTGACCCCAACAGGAAAGATTGGTCCCTTAGATTGAACGATGTGCTATGGGCTTATAGGACTGCATCGAAGAACCCCCTCGGGATGTCCCCATTTCTCTTTGTCTCATTACAAGAATTTTAGGTTTAGACGACATTTAAAAAATGTCGGGAAAATATAAAAAAGAGTCGGGAAAACATTTCCCAACATTTTTATAATAAGTTGATGTAGTTGCAGACGGGAATTCACGATATTTATACAAAATGTCGGTATCATTTATTCCGACGTTTGTACCGACATTTTTAAAACATCGAGTTATCTGTCTACCTGCACATCATTTTCCACGTTTAATTTAAAAGCGTCGAAATCACTTGCCACGCTTGAACAATGAACGTCGAAATAATTTTCCACGTTTGAACAAAAAATAGTCCCCTTTCAAAAACACCACAATTTTTTTTCTCCTCACCAAACTTGCGCCAACAATAACATAAAAACGTCACAAATTTTTTTTGTCTATTCACAAATATTAAGGATGTTATGATGACACCAAATTATCAAAGCAATATAATTTGAGCCGTTTATATTAACTAGTCACCCTTTATATACCATGATCCAAAAAAACATCATCTATAGCATCAAAATAATATAACATTCTCCACCAATACCCTAATAATATTAAACATAAGTCCAAAATGTCGGATCATCTAAATCACAAACACAATATTCATACTAACATTCTACCCATAGCCTAATACTAAACATATGTCTAACATCCATGAAAACACCTTGTCCATGAGCATGATAAATGCAAACCTGCAAAAATGAAGAAAAGAAAAGTGTCAAAGATAAATAAATCAAAGTTATAAAAATATCATGACTTACATTGTAAATTTAGACTACTTGTGTTTCTTTACCTTCTTTGATGCCATGCGATCCTGAAATAGGAGAGAAAAAAGAAACAATTGATCAATAAATCTATTTTCAATATTTTTTATATTATATGGCGACATAAAATTATAATTTAAAACATACAAAAAATACATATTAATTGTACATCATATTAACAAAAGTTACATGGACATAGTTTAATTTACATTAACGGTGCAAGTATAAAAAATAGGGAACAAATAACTAATTAAAATTTAACTAACAAGTTTAAGTCAAATTTACATTAACAATGCAATAATATAATACTTTTTCCTAGTTTAATGGCTTGCATAGTGGGTCTTGTTGAGATTCTATTATATACAAGTAAGAGAACATTTGTCGGAGGCATATATTAGAGAAAGTGATTAAATCTAGTGTGAAAAAGGATTCTTGAGTTCATAGTAATTGATTTTTTTGTTTCTATTCTGTATGAAGCTTTCACTTGCCACCATATACCTTTATCCACTCTATACCTAAACATGTCGTCCAATAATCTACTTAAACTCCTCACTCACCTCATTATCTCCCCAAGATACCTCTCTTACCCTTTCTTATCATCTCCTCTATTTATATGTTTTCTTGTAATGTACATAGAGGAGTTTGAAAAACATTTGACATTATCAATATACATATATCTTGTTACAATTACTCTCTTTATATTATTCTACTATTATTTATGGCAGATCCTGTATAATGCATATTAGTCATAAACTTATAAGCAAGAATCAGCTCCGGCCTCAAATTTTTGGTTGAAGGATAATTGAGAACATAGAACTATAAATTACTTAACAAGCCAGGTTGTCCAACGCATTTTAATCTCAAGCCCCTATAAATAAAATCTAATTGACATGCACAGATGATATTCAATGAGACAAGACACAGAATTTTCTAGATCATTACAAATAGAAGCTGGAAATAACAAACACATAGTTCACAAGTACAAAAGATAAGCATCAATAACTGGGTACTTTGTATAGTGATATGATATTTGTCTTTGAGTGCATGAGGTTCTAAATTCGATTTTAAGAATGCAGAATTTGCTAAAAGTAATAGAATTTATTTATCTTATTATTTACTTTATGGAAAAAACATGAATGAGAAGCAAATGTTCCAAGAAATACAAAAAACAATTCAAGTATGTGCAAACTAAAACAAGCATGCGTTGAAACAATGTAGTGACCCAAATAATTATCTAGTGAAACTATTTAAGTGCAGTCTCCCAAGGATAATATTCAAATCGGAGAAAAGATTTTGGAATCTATAAACCATTAACTAAGTCAAAATTAGGTCAAGGAAGCGCAGCTGAAATCAACTACATTAGCATCATGGTGGCATGAGTTTGCCTTTAAGAGTGAGGTTCCACATATGTCATAAGGTAAACATTGCTTCTCCTAAGAAAAGGCTTCAAACTAAATGGAAATATTACCAATAAAGTCCCAGAAATCTTCATACATAATAGAAATAAAAAAAAAATCCTGGACATTTCACAGCTTGTATGATGAATTCAACTAGGTGATTTCCTACATATCTCCAAAAATATCACCCAAAGAAATTTTAAATAATGTAAATTGTGAAGCTAGGATAGGAGATATTACATCCATTGTAGGTCCTAGCGGAGCTGGGAAAACTACGCTGTTAGAGATTATTGTAGGAAAGATATTGCCAAGGAGAATATCTGGCCACATACTAGCCAATGGCTTCCCCAATATTTAGTTTATTATACCATCTAAATTTTAAAAATTACTCTTTGACAAATTAATAAACTGAGCAGAAAAGTGTTCATACCTTTGGAGGAAATCCAAGAGGAATTGTAAACTTCTCTTAGCACCAGCTATGAAAATTATGGTAACACATTATCTAATATGACCCATCCTTGAATGAAGACTGTTTGGACTGGTGAAATTATCTAATGAAGGAATAGGGAAAGTCTAGAAGCACAGATATTAGAGATAATCTTATACAAAAAGTTACAAACACTGATTGGACTAAAATCAGTACTTTGAGAGGGGCTATTGGTTTAAGAATGTGGCAAATGTGAGTAGCCCCCATAACTTTGGAATGTTACTTCCTAAGAAGAATCTTTGAATAGCTTGGATCAAATCCAACTTTATTATCTACCAGCATTTATTATAGAAGACCGCATTAAAACCATCCACTCCTGCAATACTATCTTCAGTAAGAGATCTCGATGTCATGAATATCTCTTCTTCTTCAGGTATTACAACCAGGGATTGATTCCTCTCTTTAGAAACTACTTTAGGAATGACATTAAGTAACTCACTATCATTTGAAGTACCTTCAGAGGTTAAAAGTTCTTCAAAATGAATGGTAAGTTCATCTTTAATATCATCCTGAGTATCTAACCATACACTATCTTTATTTTTCAATCTATGGATCCATAATTGCCTTCTTCTTTATTTACCACAGCATGGTAAAATTTAGAATTTCTATCTCCTTCTTGAATCCACTGAGATTTTGGCTTTTTCTGAATAGGTATACAATGATACTCATGCAACTGATTTATTGGACGAATTTTCACCGGGATACTAGCATGATCTTCTAAATGATAATCAATAGGGGCCACTTCTGAACAATATTCAATCCAATTATCATGAGCTACCTGATCAAGTTTATGGACCATATTTTTAGGTTCATGATTAAGACACTTCAACAAAATAGGATCAAGGGTATTAGCCTGGCAGGCTTCATTAATTACTTAAATAAGTTCTTAAGAATGTATATAGGTAGTAATAAGACGTTCTTGAGAAAGCAATTTTAAGGTGATTGGATTCTTGGGATCTTTCACATTAGTTTTCAAAACTTTATGATTTTTTATTAGATAGTGGGAGAAATAAAGAGGTACATTCTCATAGGAAATTTTTTGCCAAAAACCTTTAGAACCTGATCTAATCCAAACTCTGCGTGGATATTTGAGGGATGTAGCTGGAAACAGATCTGGGCTTAAATACAAAAACATAGGGTCTCAAATGACGATTCGTTAGTGTTTAATGGGTTTGCATTTTGTCAGTGTGTAATGTATTTGTGATTTTTTGGAACTCGTGTTGCAAATTCAAGGGGCTGTAGTGGTGATGGGGGCTACTTGTGGTAGGAGAACACATTATCCCACAGTAATGTCATTATTAATATGAATGTTTGAATACTTTAAAAGAGACAAATAAAGTGAAATTACATAAACTAAAATAAATTGTTAATTTCACAGTTTACATTACATCGTAAAACATAATAAACAGTCACTTTGCATTACGAGCTTCTTCTTCAAACATGTTTAAGGGGAATGAGCTGTGTTTGATTTTGAACAATTAGGAAGAATCCTTATTACAATGGTAATTAACAGCTTCTCTTGCTAGCTAATTAGAGTTTTGGATCCATGTTCAGCCTGCGTTGGCGGTAGTTTGGATGGATGCTTCGGGACCTTAACCTTTGAGACTTTTATTTTGTTTTTCTCTGTATAGTTCATTTTTCTTTTGGCTTTGTTGCTTTGCTGGTGGAGTGTTGGTCCTCTCCAGATGTATTTATGTTTGTTTTTATTAATATATTTATCCATTTCTTATAAAAAATAATGAAATATTTTACACTTGGAACCTCCTTTATGCATGTAATTCTCCCTTCATGTATTACTTTAATGATATGCTAACTAATTTGGGCGATGATTTGGGCGATGTAGATTTGATTGGGACTCATAGCACGAGCAGAACCTCATGTGAAGAGTTTGAATATATTTTTACTATATTTTTCAAAATATTTGAAATGATACATTAAACAACACCGAAGATGAGCTGCTCGTAAATGTAGGCAACTTCTAAATCGACAACTAGTTATGGTGGACTTTGTAGATGAATGGCTTCAACAATAGGTTTCTAGAAAACCTACTTATGTAAAATGGAAACAAGGATTCCCAATCTTTTTATGTCCACATCTAGCAATTATATTTCTGTATTCATATTATATTTCTGTTTGAGGTGGGTGTTTTTTGTTGGTTGATGATAAGTTTTAAATGTAATCTATTACGCACAGAGATCATTGTATTCCAAAAATGTTACTTTTAGTTACGTTCCAGATTTCCCAATCATGTTTTTCTTAGTAGTCTTTCTAATAACTGAAGTTAAAACCAAGACTTGAAATGACCAAAATAGCACAAACATTATAGCCCCGAGCATCGAGAACATAGCATAAATAATATGCCCTCATTTCATCCAGATTCAAATCCTGGCCTTGGATAAAATAGTAGTTATATGATTAAGAACAAGTAGAGGTACTGATAAGTATCCAATGAACAGTTAAGTATGAAGGGATGATGAACAGTTAAGTATTTTAGTTGTTTACATTAAGTATCCAATGATTAAGTAGTGGTACTATTAAGTTTTGAATGTAATCAATTCATATTGTGACTAGTCTATATGGATACATCTAATTTGTGGATACATCTAATTCGTTCAGATCTTTCTTTCACACTTTCTTTCTTGCAAATTTTCTTAACTAGTGTATAATTTGAATAAAGGATATGATGGTTATTTCTTTGAATTCACAATGTCTAAAACACAGGTATGATAATGGACATAGATATTAATCAAACAACACACACAATATATAGAGGGGCAAAGAGAATATATATTCCATGCTCGAAATAGTAAATATCCGAGCACACGTTTCCATCTTGATAACAAACATAATAGAAACATTGAATACTGAAAAATGCGTTACTAAAGCCGTTTATTGAAAATAAACTATTTAAGTAACTCCGAGTTGTTTTTTGAAGGTAATCCTGGGATTAGGGATAATCCACCAATTAGCAACAGTGTTCTGAGGATAAGCTCAGCGTGGAAGCTTGGCGTGGCAACTCGTACTTTAGCTTATTGTTACTTTGTCATATTATAGCTTTGTTTATATTGACTACGAGTTGTAACGACTGTAATGTTGTAACGAGAATAATGAATGGGTGTGAGGTCGAACGGTACTCGCGAGAGATCAGGCTTGGCAGGGCCTGGGAGAGCTTTCATGCTCTATCGAACAACCTCACCGTGGGAACTTTAGAGGGACTTGGTTTGGAGGATTGAGAAGTGGGGCACCGTTGGGGCTTGTCCTGACCATCTTAGATACACCTGGTAAAACACCGAAAGATCTTCACCGTGGAACCTAGAGCAAAGTAGCTTCGAGTTCCATCGGGAGCTTTGTTGTGAACCAAACAGCCCTCTACTTTATGTCCCATCTACTGTAGGTGATGTCACTAGCCAACTAGACAACGTCAAGTCTGCACTTGAGTAAACCACCGTGGTATTTGGGGCTGTCAGACGGTTGGTAAGAAACCTCTGTGGCAACATCCCCCTGACACACAGTGGTTAGGCAAAAGGCATGTCTTGGCATTTAATGTTTATGACGTAAAGACAACTAGTGCATCAGGTATTTAATGCTGGTGACATAAGGTATGAGGGAGGTCTTTCACAGGCATTAATGACTTAGCTGCCTCGGGGGTGGTGTGGGGGCTATTTAAGGCCCCAACCACCTCCAAGGAAAATCATCGATCAAAAAGTTCTGAAAAGAGTTCTTTTGGGAGATATTCTTCTAAGATTTTGAGAAATTATTACTAGAGAAAGAGTTATTGAAAAACCAGAGAGTTCTTCCAACCACCATTTGTCATTTATTAGGGAGCTTTAATAACCTTACAGAAATCCTTGAAGAAGACCTTTTCGATGTGTGTGTTCTTTTACCTGCCTACTAAGGTGTATCTAGGATGCTTACTTCTCTCTCCCTCTAGCTAAGTTATTTCTGAGTTCTTTATTATATTGTGAGTTATACACGAGAGATTTGTGGGTTTAAGCTGGGTTTCATACATTCCAAACTCTTCTTTGTGTCTTGTGGCTAAATCACTAGTGTTTACTGATTAACCTTGTCATCACCATACTCAAAAGGGGTTACGCCTCCATCTTATCTAAACTACCCTCTTACATTTGGCGACTCTGCTGGGGAGGCATTCTTCTAAGGAAGGAGTATGGCGCAAGATAACGTTAATCGAAGGCTCAACTTTGATGATATCCAACACAGTGAAGAGCAAGCAGCTGTAGAATTGGAGGCTTTAAGGAGCGGAGCTCCTCGAATAGAAGTGCCTCCAGTTCAGACAACAACAGGCGCTCAAGGAGTGACGCAGGCTTCCACGAGCGCTGGGCTGGGACCTGCCCAGATGACCCTCCTCATGAGCAAGTTCTATGAGTTTTTGCAAACTCCTGCAGCTTCAACGGTGCTGGGAGGACTCGAAGCCAATTCCTTCGTAACACCAGGGGCAGCTCCAACGGTTCCACCAGGCGCAGGTACAACGGGAGCAGCCCTGGCAAGCATACCCTCCGTCGTGAATCCGGCGGTGGGAATCTCCGGAGTACCAACGGCGCCAGCTGTAACGATGTCTCCAACTGTAACGGTCATTCAGCCAACACCCCCATTGGTCGTTGCCCCATCGCCCATGGAGGAAATGAGGAGAGAAATGCAAAAGGAGATGTTGAAGTTCATGCAGGCTTCCTCACAGTCTATAGGCGAGGTAGCTTCAGTCTATGATGACTTTAGGACACCTTATCCTCAGGAATACAACGATGAGCCTTACCCGAGGGATTATATTCCCCCCATCTTTGAAAAATACACAGGGAAGGGTGGGAATCCGAAAGAGCACATTAAATGTTTTATTGAGCACTTGGGGGCGCATTGCAACAACAAGAAGCTCAGGTTGAGGGAGTTTTCCAAATCCCTGACCGATAAAGCATACACGTGGTATTCTCATTTGGCCCCTAAGAGTGTTTCCACGTGGGAAGAGATGCATGTGCTGTTTGTCCAAAAGTTCTTTCTAGCAGAGGATGAATTCACTCTGACCCAACTAGGGAGAGAAAAGCAACGACCAGGAGAAGACGTGGTGGCATACGTTCGGAGGTTCAGGGAAAGGTCTCTGGATGTGAGAGAGGAGGCCAAGGAGTCTAAACTATTACAAATCTGTGCCACAGGACTACTCCCGGAGTACATTTGCCATCTTATCAATGAGACGCGCGAGGGAACTTTTTCGGCGTTCGTAAAATCTGCAAGGAACATCTCATTGGTCATACGACCAAACCCGGTGGCGGTGCCTATGATATTCAGGCAGCCGATACAACCTGGGGGAGGAAGGCCTCAACCCCCACGAGTGGGATACACCGAAGGAACAGATGGGGGTAAGGCGGCGAAGAAGGACAACAAAAGGAAGTTCGGAAGGGATAGAGAAGACCCACCACCGTTATCGTGCACGATAGAAGAGGCGGTGAGCTGTTATAACACCATGGTCCAAGGTGGAACGGTCTACCTACCAAAAGGCGTTCCGGCAGAAGAACCCGATGACGCAATGAAGGCGGATCCTAGGTATTGTCAGGTTCATCGAAAGATCCAGCACCCGACAGAGAGCTACTTCACACTGAGACGAATCATTGACAAGTACATGAAGGCAGGGACGCTGCAGATCCCCCCACAGAACGTTAACAACAACCCACTTCCAGCGAATGGGGCCAACTTGGTGATGGCCTACGATGATGAGGCGGAAAGAGAAGGAGGATGGTCAACAATGAAGCAAAGGGAATTCGAAGAAACTCTGGAACATTGCACCACAGGAATGGCTAACGTAGTTTTAGCCTACGATGAAGCAAGCGCTAAAGACGTGGAAGACGTATACAGCGTTGAGGGCGAGGAAATGGAGGCAGTCGTTGAATACAGCGCAGTTTCAAAATCCCCAAAGTTCGCTTGGTTCTTCGATCAAGTGGGGATACCAAAGGAGAGTAGACTGGAAATAACTCGGGCGATCCTGGACATCGCAAAGAAGGACTCGGTTCCCTCGTTGAAATGGAGGGAACCCATGGCGAGGCTGGTGAAAAAGTTCCTATCAGAGGTGACCTTCAGCGATTCAGATAGAGCTGTAAGGTTCCCTCATAACAGGCCCTTGTATGTGACGGCCAGTATCAACGGGGTTAGTTTTGCAAGAACGCTTATGGATGGGGGTGCTTCCATCAACATTATGCCAATCAACTCCTTCCACGAAGCTAATATCCCAGAAGAAAGGTTGGTCCCCATGCCTCTGGTAATCTCAGGGTATGACAACCAATCTTCCAAATCCATTGGGTATGTGAATGTGGGAATTGTAATGGGAAATCTGAGTTCCCACATCAAGTTCCATGTAATAGAAAGTGTAACTTCCTACCATTTACTAATAGGAAGAGTGTGGATGCACAATCAAGGTTTAGTTCCTTCAACCTATCATCAACGCGCAAAGGCAAATGTCAAAGGAACAGAAGTGACCATTAGGGCTACAAAAAGGCCTTTTGCTATCGAGGAAGCTCACTTTGTAGATGCGGCCTTTTATACGGAGTTGGAGGAGGATGCTCGAGTCCTAACGAGAAGAATGGAGGGGGCATGGGTTCCCTCGATCAGAGATAGAATGGGCCTCTGAACGAGCAAAGTAAAGAAGCCGCGAGTAATGAAGGGGTGAGGACCGAAGAAACCCATCAAGTGATCCCTCGACCCCAAAGTACCATGAAGCAGCTCAAAAACAAAGTAAGGCTTAGAGTGGATCCTGTGGAGCATGAGGTCCAACGACAAAGCGTGTTGAGTCGCTTTTCAGGGGGAAGAATGGTTGAGGCTTCGAGAGAGAGGAAGAGGAAGGCCGTGGCAACAGCTACCAACAGGCAATGCAAGAAGGTGGTCACTGAAGAGGGGAAGGTGGTATACCGTTTATAACGATGTGAGCGAGCGGCCGAAGAGACCGAGGATGGGGCTGACTCGTTATATGAGTGTTTCTTGGTGGATCAACAGGGACAGTTTATGGTGATAGACAACTCCAACATACAGGAGTTCGTGGAGGAGGTCGCCGAAGAACCAGACTACATGGCAAATCAACCAAAGCCCCAGGCACAAGAGTTGGAGCAGTTGAACCTGGCAGGAGAAGGGGAAGACCCAAGGCCCATCTTCATCGCGAAGGATCTCGGTAAGGAGAAACGAGAAGCCTTGGTTGGGCTAATCCGGGAGTTCATATATGTCTTTGCATGGAAGTACACCAAAATGGAAGGGCTAGATGAGGAAGTGAGCTGCCACAAGCTAAACGTGATGCCTTCAGCCATCCCGGTGAAGCGGGCAACAAGGACTTATAAACCTGAGTTGGACTTGAAAATTAAGGAAGAAGTTCAGCGTTTGTTGGCAGCAGGATTCATCAAACCAATACAGCATCCCCTTTGGCTATCTAGCATTGTGCCAGTAGGGAAGAAGGACAAGAGTCAAATAAGGATCTGTGTGGATTTTAGAGATTTGAACAGGGCTTGCCCCAAAGATGAGTTCCCTCTACCCTCCATTGATAGCTTGATAGATGCCACGGTTGGGCATGAGATTTATAGCTTCATGGATGGGTACGTAGGGTACAACCAGATCAAGATGGACCCCGCGGACGCAAAGAAAATGGAATTCAGAACCCCGTTGGGCAATTTCATGTACAAAGTAATGCCGTTTTGACTCAAGAACGCGGGAGCTACTTATCAAAGAACAATGATGGCCATTTTTCACGATTTCTTCCACAAATTTGTAGAATTCTATGTGGATGATTTGGTCATCAAATCGAAGAAGGAGGAGTCCCACCTAAACGACTTAAAAAAGGTGTTTACTCGATGTAGGAAGTATAAATTAAGGATGAACCCATTGAAGTGCGTCTTCGGAGTAACAAGCGGGAAGTTTCTAGGCTTTGTGGTTAATCGACAAGGGGTGCAGATGGACCAGGATAAACAACGCGCGATCTTAGAGATGCCGTGCCCAAGAACGGCGAAGGAGCTAAAAAGTTTCCTCGGCAAAGTCTCCTACCTCAGAAGATTTGTACCGGGATTGGCCGAGGTAACACACCCGTTGATGCAGCTGCTGCGAAAGAACACAAAGTTTAGGTGGGAAAAGGATCACCAGGAGTCTCTCGATGAGTTGAAGAAGCTGCTCGTTTCACCACAAATCATGGTTCCTCCACAGGCAGGAGTACCATTGCAGCTGTACCTCACCTCCACTACAAGGTCCGTTGGAGCTTTGCTGGCACAAGAGATTGACGGGCAAGAACGGCCAGTGTATTACCTCAGCAGGATCATACATGGGCCAGAGATTAGATATAGCAGCCTAGAAAGGCATTGTTTGGCCTTAGTCTTTGTAGCACAAAAACTTAGACATTATATGCTTTCTTTTACAATTCATATTGTAACTAGATGTGATCCTATTAAGTATTTGTTGGCTAGAACTATCTTGATTGGCAGAGCAGCTAGGTGGTTCCTTATTCTCTCCGAATATGATTTAAAGTGTGTGGTTCCTCGTGCTATCAAGAGCTAGGCGTATGCTGATCTGTTGGAAATCTTTCCATCAGGAACGTTTGAACCACCTAAAGAAGACATTCCAGGAGACGACTTACAAACCAACTATCTGGATGCAACTGATGAGGAATGGACGATGCAGTTTGATGGGTCTTCGGCAGAGAAAAAAGGAGGGGCAGGGGTCATCCTTTCAAAAGGAAAGGAGGAGATTTTCCTTTCCTACAAACTAGATTTCCCTTGCTCCAATAACGAAGCAGAATACGAAGCGTTGGTACTAGGGTTGTTGGAGGCTCTTCGAAGGGGAATTCGTTCACTCTGCATCAAGGGTGACTCGAACTTAGTAATTCAGCAAGTTAACGGAGAATATGCGTTGAAGCACATGAGTTTGGCACCGTACAGAACGATCATTCAAAGGCTCCTCAGCCAGTTCCATCGGACCAAAATCAGAAGACATCCCAGAACGATGAACTGTCATCCAGACGCTTATGCCACTATTGCTCAAAAGATGGTCATGAGGAGCGATACGCTTATCGTTACGATCCAACGAAGAACAGCTCCTTCGGTGGTGCAGTCAATACTACCGATGGAGGGAGACGCGGATTGGAGAGGAGAGATCAGGAAGCAACTGGAGTCTGGCGAAGGAGCTATGGGACTAAAAGAGTTAGCACAATACTTTACAAACCAGGGAAATCTTTACTTTAGAAATGCAGGGGGATGGTTATCGAGAGGCATTGGGCCAGAGGAAGCAGAGCGGAGGTTGAAGAAAACACATGAGGAGCACTGCGAAACAACTGAGATACCTCTTTATAGGAGAATTCAAAGAGGGGGATATTTTTCGCTTAGAATGAAACAGGATGCGGCAGAACTACAACGGACTTGTGATAAGTGTCAGCTATTTTTCGAAGAAGCTGAGTGCCATTTCATCGAAGCCCAAACGGACTGGAGGCAGCCCTATATCGACTTTATTCAAGATGGAATTGTCCCAACGGAGAAAATGGATGCGATGGGACTGAAGCGAAGGGCCCCGAGGTTCTATATCCAGGAGGGGCAGCTTTATCGAAGGGGGTACTTCAACAGGCCATTGCGTTGCATCACAAAGGAAGAAGCAACGGAGGTCCTCAAACAAGCCCATGACCCAGCTCACATAGGAGGGGCCAAGTTATATGATCAGCTGATGACGTTGGGGTATTATTGGCCAACGATGGAGAAAGACTCTGCCGAATTTGTTCGAAAATGCAAAGCTTGCCAACTTCATGGAAATATAATCCATGCCCCATCGGTGGACTTACACTCTCTAGCAACGCCTTATCTTTTCCACACTTGGGCGTTCGACCTCGTGGGGACGATACATCCTTCGTCGAGGGGCAAGATATGGATACTGGTAGCAACGGAGTGCTTTACAAAATGGGCTGAAGCAATACCACTCAGAAGGGCAACGGCTGGGGTAGTGAGTAACTTCATCAGAGAGTATATCATTTGCCGTTTTGGGATCCCAAAGGTTATTCTCTCAGATAATGGGACTCCCTTCGTCAACTCAGAAATAACGATGCTCACAGACAAGTACTCCATTGTTCATCACACTTCAACGGTGGCATACCCGAAGGGGAACGGTCAGGCCGAAGCAACTAACGAAACTCTGGTTAATATCTTGGCTAAAACGATGGAGGACTTTCCAGGATCGTGGGATGACAAGATACCAGCAGTGTTGTGGGCCTATCGAACGACGAAGAGGAAGCCCACAGGGTACACTCCAATCTCCCTTGTCTAC
Source organism: Sambucus nigra (assembly GCA_949130495.1). NCBI lineage: Eukaryota > Viridiplantae > Streptophyta > Magnoliopsida > Dipsacales > Adoxaceae > Sambucus > Sambucus nigra. Next base: position 242,090,051 of record OX422210.1, on the reverse strand, counting down.
GGGGCTGAGGTAATCCTTCCAGTGGAGTTGGAAGTTCCCTCTGCTCGATACGCCTTGTGAAGTAGCATGCTTCCTTAGAACAGGCATGTGCAGTTGGAGGCATTGGATGAACACAGAGACAACGCGATGCAATATTTTCAAATGTATACAAAGCAGCTCTCTAAGGCATATGACAACCTGGTAAGACCAAGGAGGTTCGTGGAGGGAGATCTCGTTTTGAAAGCAGCGGTGAAACAAATTAAGGGACTTCCTCTGCCAAAGTTCGCAGCCAATTGGGAGGGACCTTTCGTCGTGAAGGAAGCTCATGATTCAGGTTATTGCTTAATTTCTAAGTTGGAGGAAGATAAGCCATTCAAAATTAACAATAAATGGTTGAAAGTCTATCATGTGTAAACAATTAAGTTTGTACCATCGATGTATCTAGTCTTTAATTATGAATATACAAGTTTTATTGATGACGTGAAGTATAGACATTGATATAAAAGCAGTCATAACTCAGAGATAAACTGGAAAATATACATTCTTTCATTCATTAAACAAGAGAGCATTACAAAAAATTGGGAACTATTGCCCAAGAATTACATGAATGGACGAAGAAAGAAAATATATACAGGAGTTTACTACCCTAAGAGGAACCATAGGTCCGGGGAAGAGAAAAAATCCCCAGGAAGGCCCGAAGAAGCTGACGCAAAGGAGCTTTGAGCGTTGACAGCAACCTCTAGCCTGGTTTGCACCTGTGCGCGTTCAATAAGAAGTCTCTCCCGTTTTAGCTTGGCCAAACACAGAGCCTCTTCGGCATTCTTTACTTCTTCATCCGCCGATTCCAAAAGAGGTGCCAGCTCAGCTAACTTAACCTCCTCAGCCCGTTGGTCCTCCTGGTGCTTTCTCAGTAGTTCCCTCTGGCCGATCAGCTGCTGACTCTTCAAAGTTTTCAAATACGTTATAAGCCAGTAGAAACGGAAACCGTCACGACCCAATTCCTTCAGAAAACCCAGAAACTGATTAATGAGGGCTCGGGTGACACTGGAAGTGGGAGTACTGGCAATCTCAGCAACAACGATCGCCATGCCTTGCAGTCGATGACTCATCACGGGAATGTTGGACCGTAGGCAGTCCACGGTGAAGGTCTCGGGGTGATGGTTCACTAACTGCTCAATCACCAAGCGATGGCTCACAGGCATTTGGGGAGAATTGTGAAGCACCATTAGGCAAAAGGCAGGAGGAGTTAAGTCAGGAAGAGGCAATTCGCACCCAGATTCACTTTCTGCCTCGGCACCAGTCGTGGAACCTTGGTCAGCATGATCAGATTCTTCCGAAACAGCAGGTTCTTGACGAGGTGTGCCCCTAAGTGAAAGAGCTGGTGAGGAATCCTCCCGAGCAACCTGAGAAGAGATATAAAAAAACAGTGAGATTATATAAAAATCTTAACAAACGTTTTCGTTGTTAAGTCACCGTTATAAGGTGGAGATTATATAAAATCTTAACAAGCATTTTCGTTGTTAAGTCACCGTTATAAGGTGGAGATTATATAAAAATCTTAACAAGCGTTTTCGTTGTTAAGTCACCGTTATAAGGTGGAGATTATATAAAAATCTTAACAAATGTTTTCGTTGTTAAGTCACCGTTATAAGGTGGAGATTATATAAAAATCTTAACAAGCATTTTCATTGTTAAGTCACCGTTATAAGGTGGAGATTATATAAAAATCTTAACAAACATTTTCGTTGTTAAGTCACCGTTATAAGGTGGAGATTATATAAAAATCTTAACAAGCGTTTTCATTGTTAAGTCACCGTTATAAGGTGGAGATTATATAAAAATCTTAACAAGCGTTTTTGTTGTTAAGTCACCGTTATAAGGTGGAGACTATATATAAAAATCTTAACAAGCATTTTCGTTGTTAAGTCACCGTTATAAGATGGAGTTATGAAAAAAAAACCTAACATACGGTGGAGTTTATGCAGAGAATTAAGAAAGTACCTGAGTCACAACAGGGGCAGGAATGGGAGTCACCACGGAGGTTAAAGGGGCAGGAACCGTTGGGAGGGGACTTGTTACCTCATCAGCCTCAACGGGGTCTCTGGCCGCAGAAACCTCAACTATCAGCAAAGTTCCCTCGCCCACATAAGGTACCAAAGCAAGCGTAGGGGGTTCATTGGGAATAGATGATGGACTCCCGAAAGAGGCCCCAGCACGAAGGGGCGCAAAAAAACCACCAGGCTGCGAAGAAGCCCCAACCTTAGCCCTGTGTACGTAAAGACTACCCAAAGAAGAGGGTAGTGAAAGATCAGGGGAAAGCTGCAATATAAAAGACAATGTTAGTAAAGAGAAACAAGTACAGAAAAAGGTCAAAATATATCCAAGTGTTACTTACCTCAGTCAGGACATTGAAAAGGGGCACTGTGGTCAGAGGTCTCTCCAGCACCGTTGGACGAACAATGTTTGCTAGCAGCAAGGACACTTCGACCTAGGGCAACCAATATCCCAAATTCAGCACACAGAATGGGGTGAAAGAGAAGGAATGCCAGATCAGACAAACTAAGTATGAAATCATTACCTCAGGGTCACTTGCAGCAGCCAGAACAATGGGCAGAGCAACCTCAGGGGAAGCCAATGACCCAGAGGGGACTGAGGTAGTTGTCTCGGATTGCGTTGTCTCTGGTAGCGAAGAGACATCCATGGGCTCTATAACCTCACCCTCCACAGCTGCCTCCCTCGCCCGTCGTGAGATTGAACGATGGGAGTAAGTAAGCCCGGTCATTGGCGAACGGGGTGGGGTAGTATCGGATGAGAGGGCACCACAGCGACCACCCACGAAACGGCTTATGGGGGGTCTTGGGGGACTAGGAGGACGAGGCCCAGTTTCTTTAAACCCCTGCACCAAAGTAATTAAGAACAATATATATAAGCAAATGCAGATTGCTTTAACTAAAGAGGAAAAGAGAACAAGATAAGTGTACATACCTCAAATCGGGAAGAAGAATGAGAAGCTTGCACCGTGGGAGCTTGCTTCCTCTGGGACTTGGTGCCTAAAGTCTTCCTCCTTGTCTTTGTCACATTACTGCCAATAGCTTGAGGAACCTTCGAACTTTTCCTCCTCCTTGCAGCTGGCTCAGTTGGATCGACGACGATCGTAGGGAAAGCAACCGAAGGAGGAACGACGACAGCGCGCCGTTGAAACTCTGCATTTACCCGATCTACCTCAGCCTGCGCCTCCCTCCTTAACCTCTCGGCCTTTTCAGCAAATAAGGGAGGAGGAACGGAGGCTATGGGAAGGGCTGCCACAGGAGTCTAGGATTTGGACTTTTATTTTTTCGGGGAAGCCACCCCACTCTTGGCCTTCTTGGTTGATGGCCACGAAGACCCTTCATCAGCAGTGGCTCCAGTCGAAGGAGCAGCCTTCCTGGATACCCCAGCACTTTTGGCTTTGGGTATGGCAGTAGGAATCATGGGGAATAATGGAGGAAGCTCTTCGATAGGCCTTTTAGGGGTTTTGCTTAGAGGGAACTCAATCCCAAGAACGGAGTTGCCTTTAAGTCCCAGCTCCAATGCAGAAAAAGACAGAACTGGAGGGTACACGGGCTCGCCATCTATGAACTCAGCAATGTCAGGCAGTTGTTTCGGCCAGAACTTCGTGGCAAATAGACCGGTCATATCCCCTTGCCTATTATTGGAAGGAATGGTGACTCGCCCAGCCATTGATTCACTTATCCCCCACGCAGCAGTAGAGGAAAATAAGGAACATGCCTCGCTGAAGCTAACCTTTGGGTTTGAAGATTGGAAAACTGGGCGAGGAGCCCCCTGATCAAACCCAAATTGACGACTGCATCGATTGGGATTATAATGTTCGCTGGAATATCCCCACTCGGTGTAGGACGGCAGATACCCCGGAGAAATGAGAAGCACCACGGCTAACTGAGGATCTTCAACGTCTACCCCCACCTGAACCATCCTGGATTCGTGCTGGAAGAAATCACAAGTATGAAAAAAGACGTCCTCTCCATAAGGCCTCATAACAAAGTCCTCAAAACGGTCAATTGAGGCGATCAGCTCTTTTCGGCTCTGCCTCTTGTGATAAATATAAGAGCGTGGGGGCATAATGGTTTCCCTAGAAGGAGGTCGGTTGGCCTTGGCCGCTACAACAGGAAAGCGCACGTACAGGAAGCCGGTTAGAAGGACGATGTTGGCAAAATTGGCCATGTTATAATGGCCAAGCGATCGTTCCATGTCGAACAATGTTCTGTCGAGCCACGTGTAGAGGGACCCTAAGGCAATTGCAGCCAAAGGAAGTTTGATGCCCTGGGCCAAACGAATGGATATGTTGATAAGGTCCCTTCGGGGTTGATCATTTGGTTTTCCCGTCAAAAGAAAATGGGAAAGAATCACAAGGATGTAAGCGGGGTGCTCTAACGAAGTACCTTGACCAGGGCATCCGTTGAAGTTGAAGAACTGCCTTCACTAGAACCCTTGAAGAAGTAGTTAATCAGCGGAGTGAAGGTAGCTTTGTTTGAAGAACCGATGCAACTTCGGTATATTCGGTCCAACGCCAAACGGTCAGCAATCTCTTGGGCGTCGAGAGGCTCATCGGTATAAGGCTCATGGCCTGTTTCTTCGAGCCCCAGGAGCTCGCAGACATCTTCTAGGGTTATCATAAACTCGCCCCACGAAGCGATGAATGTGTGAGTCGTCACGTTCCAACGGGAAACAAGAATGGGGAGAGCAGCATTTTTTTTGGAGAGAGTAAACTCACCAAACCATTTGGCCCGTTGAAGGCCAATCTTACTCAGAATATCACCATGGGAACTCACCATGTGAGAGTTCCAAGCAGCAAAATGGGCAGGAGAACCCCCTGGTGCCTCGAACTCAATTTGGGACCATTGGAAGTCCCCTCGCTCCAGACGAAACCTGAGAGTCCCCTCTGGAGGAAGAAAGCCCCACTTCAAGGGTTCTTCGTCCTCGTCACCCAGCAATAAGGTCTCAAACTTGCATTCAAATTTGACAGTCTTGCAGGGAGCAGTAAAGCTATCATCCTTGCCAAAAATGGGAGAGCGAAGATAAAACCTTAACTGTTCACGACGGGCAGCGTCCAAAGCGGAAGCAGCAGTAGTGGCAGCAACAGTGGTAGCAACAGTGGTAGCAACAGCGGTAGCAGGCGGGGCACTGGTTGAAGAGATGGTGGGGTAACTTGGAAATGCCATGGCGGAGTGTTAGAGCAAACGAAAAAAGCCTTGAGTAAGAGGATCTTGAGCACGACAATGGAGGAGAGCAGCCACAGGAGGTGGCGTAGAAGATGAGAGCAAGAAAAGGAAGGCACAAGATTGAACAGCAATGGAGGTTTCAGATGCTCAACAATGGAATCTCTCTCTCTCTCTCTCTCTCTCTCTCTAAAAGCGAAGGAAATTTGAAGAAGGTAATGTAAAAGTAAGAGAAAGGAAGGTTTTAAGTGTTTAGGGATTTAGCCGTTTGAATTTTTAAGTTCGTCATTTAAGTTTCCCACCATTGCACGTGCGAGGCCGCCTGCAATCATTTCAAATGTACACATGGCACTTCGGGAAGTGTTCTGACAATGGAAAAGACAACGCTACATCATGAATGAAGTGACACCTAGGGAACAGCCATCGTTACCTTCCTAAGCAAGATTGAGTTTTGGGCGCCAAGATTTTCTCAGACATATCCAATAAACCCCCCAACGAAGAAGATGTCCCAATGGTTCAAAAAAGCCACGATGTCCCCTCATCAGAAGCTCAAACGTTGTTTAGTTATGACTCAGTTACAACGGGGAGAATTTTTCGCTTTTTCTAACATTACTGGGAGAATATTAGCAGGTCCTTCGGGAGAATTTCAGATATTCAAGCTAGAACGGTTGAGGCTCGGCATTAGGAAAAAGTAGCAGGCCAGACAGAGAAGGTTCATCGGATTGAGAAGTTTTCATGGAGGCACTTCTTGTTCCCACAACAAATCCCTCCACGAAGGGGAAAATGTAGAGGGGGCCTGAAGGTAATCCTGGGATTAGGGATAATCCACCAATTAGCAACAGTGTTCTGAGGATAAGCTCAGCGAGGCAGCTCAGCATGGAAGCTTGGCGTGGCAACTCGTACTTTATCTTATTGTTACTTTGTCATATTATAGCTTTGTTTATATTGACTACGAGTTGTAATGACTGTAATGTTGTAACGATAATAATGAATGGGTGTGAGGTCGAACGGTACTCGCGAGAGACCAGGCTTAGCAGGGCCTGGGAGAGCTTTCATGCTCTATCGAACAACCTCACCGTGGGAACTTTAGAGGGACTTGGTTTGGAGGATTGAGAAGTGGGGCACCGTTGGGGCTTGTCCTGACCATCTTAGATACACCTGGTAAAACACCGAAAGATCTTCACCGTGGAACCTAGAGCAAAGTAGCTTCGAGTTTCATCGGGAGCTTTGCTGTGAACCAAACAGCCCTCTACTTTATGTCCCATCTACTGTAGGTGATGTCACTAGCCAACTAGACAACGTCAAGTCTGCACTTGAGTAAACCACCGTGGTATTTGGGGCTGTCAGACGGTTGGTAAGCAACCTCTGTGGCAACATCCCCCTGACACACAGTGGTTAGGCAAAAGGCATGTCTTGGCATTTAATGTTTATGACGTAAAGACAACTAGTGCATCAGGTATTTAATGCTGGTGACATAAGGTATGAGGGAGGTCTTTCACAGGCATTAATGACTTAGCTGCCTCGGGGGTGGTGTGGGGGCTATTTAAGGCCCCAACCACCTCCAAGGAAAATCATCGATCAAAAAGTTCTAAAAAGAGTTCTTTTGGGAGATATTCTTCTAAGATTTTGAGAAATTATTACTAGAAAAAGAGTTATTGAAAAACCAGAGAGTTCTTCCACCCACCATTTGTCATTTATTAGGGAGCTTTAATAACTTGACAGAAATCCTTGAAGAAGACCTTTTCGGTGTGTGTGTTCTTTTACCTGCCTACTAAGGTGTATCTAGGATGCTTACTTCTCTCTCCCTCTAACTAAGTTATTTATGAGTTCTTTATTATATTGTGAGTTATACACGAGAGATTTGTGGGTTTAAGATGGGTTTCATACATTCCAAACTGTTCTTTGTCTCTTGTGGCTAAATCACTAGTGTTTACTGATTAACCTTGTCATCACCATACTCAAAAGGGGTTACGCCTCCATCTTATCTAAACTACCCTCTTACAGTCTACATATACTTGTGCAATAGTAATGTGTTTGTCAAAATGTTTGACAAATAGAGTTTGGTCATTTCCACCTCTTTTGAAACCTTTATCCAAAAGAAAACTGGAAAGACGCTCATACCAAGCTCTAGGAGCTTGTTTAAGGCCATATAAAGCCTTGTTTAGACGAAATACATGATTTGGATATTTAGGGTCAATGAACCCTTTAGGTTGTTCTACATAGGTTTCCTCAGCCAGTATTCCATTAAGGAACGTAGATTTGACATCCATTTGATATAATGTAAAACGCATGTGACAAGCTATAGCGAAAAGCAGACGAACTGATTCTAAACGAGTAACAGGGGCAAATGTCTCGTTAAAATCAATTCCTTCTATTTGGGAGTATCCTTGAGCAACTAATCTAGCTTTATTTCTAATTATTATCCCATTTTCATCAGTTTTATTTTTGAAAATCCAACGAGTACCAATATCCTTTTTGTGATTAGGACGTGGAACAAGATACCATACATCATGAATGACAAATTGTAAAATTTCATCCTGCATAGCAGAAATCCAGTGAGAGTCATTCAATGCCTCATTTACATTCTTTGGTTCCACAAGGGAAACAAAACATGCATAATGTGCATAATTTCTAAGTTGGGATCTTGTATGCACTGGCTCACTAGGGTTGCCAACTATGTTGTTTATGGGATGATCTTTAGAAACCCAGTTAGGTACTTCAGGTGTCTCAATAGGTAATGAATTATCTATTTCAGAAGGGTCATTTTTTAAAATATTTGAAGACTCTTCTTCAGTAGGTAATTCACCAGTCTTGCTGTCTACAGTAGTGTCACTAACAATTACATTTATGGATTCCATCATGGTTTTAGTGCGAAGATTATACACTCGATAAGCTCTATTGTTAGGCGAGTATCCTAGAAATATGGCTTTATCTCCCCGGCTCTCAAATTTAGATAAGTGTTCCCTATCTTTGCATACATAACAAGTACTGCCAAAGGTTCTAAGATATTTGAGATTAGGCTTTTTATTGTACCAAAGTTCATAAGGGGTTTGTTTAGAATTCTTTCTAAGATAGACCCTATTAATGATGTGACACGCAGTACGAATAGATTCTACCCAAAAATATTTAGGTAAATTCTTGGCATGTAACATGACACGTGCCATCTCTTGCAAGGTACGATTCTTTCTCTCGGCGATTCCATTTTGTTGAGGAGTCTTAGGAGCACTGAACTCGTGTTTGTAACCATTATAGTCACAGTATACTATAATACCAGTGTCTTTGAATTCACCACCTCTATCACTACGAATTCTATTTACTTGAGTGTCCTTTTCATTTTCAATCCTAAGAAGAATTTTTAGGAAGGTTTGAAAAGTGTCAAACTTTTGTTTTAAAAAGGCTACCCAAGTAAATCTGGTGAAGTCATCAAACATAACTAAGATATAACTGTGTCCACAAAAGCTAACAGTTTGGGAAGGACCCATTAGGTCCATATGGATGAGTTCTAAGGGATTAGAGGTGAGAATATCTTTGACTTTCTTATGAGGGGCCTTAACAATTTTACCTTCTTGACAGGAACCACAAACAATATTATGAATGGGTTTAATTTTTGGAATTCCTCTTACTATGTCGTGAGTAGACAATTTACTAAGATTATCGTAATTTATGTGACCCATTCTGTTATGCCATATCTCGTTGTCATCTATTCTGGCAACATTACAAATTTCAGAATTGTTCTTGACAGTGTAGCAGTTGTCAGGAGTTATGAATCCAGTAATTATGCATTCACCTTTTTCATTTAATATCTTGCAATTGTTCTTTGAAAAGGTAACAGTATGGTCTGAGTCACAAAATTGCGAAATACTAAGTAAGTTGGCCTTTAGACCTTTAACTAGAAGAACATCTTTAAGAATAGGAAGCCCATCTTCGTGGAGAGTTCCTTTGCCTATGATTTGAGATGAAACTCCATCACCAAAAATGACTTTACCACCAGAAAATCTGGTTTTGTTTAAAGGTTTAGATTCATCTCCAGTCATGTGCTTAGAACATCCAGAGTCAAAATACCAACCAGATGATGTGTTTTCGGATTTTAAAGCAGTAACAACAATATTACACTTCATCTGAGGTAATAGATCAGCTTTTCTAATCCAAATTGCTCTAGTTTTCATCTTGCGCTTATTAGCTCTCTCAACTGATAAAATTTGTGAGCATTAGATTTTTTCTGAAAAATGTTTTGCGCATGATTTTGAATTTTGTGAAAGACTTGAGCATTTGGTTTAGGAAAGTGCTTAGGATTTCTTCTAGGAAATGTTCTTTTAGGTTTTGTCTTTCTCCTTCTATAGTTAGAGTTTTTATCTAGTTGTCTAGGAAGTATATAATTGTTTCGACTCCTCCTAGAATAGTTAAAGTTCTGGTAAGTACGAGGATTATAGATAGGTTTAACAAGTCTCCTAGCATAGCAACCATCGAAAGAGTGACCATATATGTCACAGTAGGAGGAATAAAGATTTCTCAAGATGGGGGTCTCCTTAGGAAAGTCTCTATACAAAGGTTTTAAAAAGTTTTCAGTCTGAACTTTATTCCTGGGTAGTACAGGTTTGAAAGTAGGTTAACTCTTTCTGATAAAAGGGCAGACGTATTTAGCCTTAGGTGGACTTTCATGCTTAGAGCAACTTGATTCCCCAATGTTGAAGTTTTTATGTTTTAAATCAAACTCAGTTTTTTGGGAATGAAAATCTGGGCATGTTTCAATAGGTCTTTTGCCTCCTGACACAAGCTTGATAGGTTCAAAAGGTTTTGTTTGTGTTTTCAAATTGGGACAAAATCCTATACCAGTTCGATCATCAAAATTGGTTTTAGATTCAGCAACAAATTCATCAAAACAATAAGAATTATTTTCAAATTTTGTAATTTTTTTGAAAACAGTTGCTGTCTTTTCTTTGGCTTGTTCCAATTCTAACAATGTCCCTTTGTACATTTTCTCCAGAATTTCATTTCTTTCAGTCAAATTTTTATGTTTTTCATCAAAAACTTTAATTTCACTTTCATGAGTTAAACATTGGGTAGTGTACTCTTCAGCATTCAGTTTAACCATCAGGCTTAGATCTTCCAATTTCTTGGTAAGATCTTTAACAGTCTTTTCTAGTCTAACGCTTTTCTTGAGAGTCTTAGTGTAAAGTGTGTGAATGTCTGGGAGGTCTTCATTGTCCAAGTCACTAAGTGTGGTGTGTGAAGTGACCCCTAAGGCTTCATTCTTAGAACTCACACACCCATTAACATCGTCATTATTGCATTCCCTTTGACTCACACACCCCGAGGTAGAACATGCAACATTCTCAGTAATCAAAGCATCTAAACCAGTAATAACCACATTCGAAGTATCAGTCATAGAATTATTTGGTTCATCCTCATTAACAAACATAGTCATGTCATCATTATAAATAATCTTGGCAAAGAAAGACATGCAAGGATAAAAAACATCTGATGACTCAGGTTCCTCATTTTCAGAGTCACTTGAATCATCCCATGTTTTGCAGATGTTAGCTCTAGTGTGTTTGTTTTGAGTGTTCAAATTAACTCTACAGTCTTGTGCAATGTGCCCCAGTTTACCACATCTATAGCATTCAGTCTTCTTAAGGTCTCTATTAGGTCTGATATGAGAGTCCTTGTGAGTTTTGTCATTATTTTTCTCATGAGGTCTGTGACTAGAGGGAGTTGGATAATTTGACTTGCCTTGTTTATTTGACACTTTGTTTCTAAACTTAATGATTTTCTTGAACTGTTTTGTCATTAAGGCAATCTGATTTTCCAAACTCTCTATATCGCAGTCCTCATCAGATTCATCATTGGAAGTATTAAACTCAGGCTTAATCAATTTAGAAGAGAAGCTTAGATTGGAACTAGTCTGTTTCCTATGGGATTGGGTTAATTGTTTCTTAAATTCCAGTTCCATTTCCACAGTTCTTAATTTACTACTGAGTAATTCAGGAGTGAGATTTATATCACACATTTCCTCAATAGCATATCTTTTGTTATCAAACTTCTGTGGTAATGATCTCAGAATTTTAGATACAATTTCTTGTCTATCATAGGTTATCCCATTAACATGCAGTTTGGTCACAATATCAGTCAGGTTCATATAGAAGTCATCAAATGATTCAGTCTCAGACATAATTAAGGAGTTATACTGCTGGATAAGCAATTGGGTTTTAGCAGCCTTAACTCTAGTGTCTCCTTCATGAGCAGTAACCAAGGTGTCCCAAGCTTCCTTAGAAGTGGTACAGGATGAGATTCTTTTGAACTCATGTTCATTTATGGACATAAATATGGCATTCTTTCCTTTGTTATTATTTCGAGAAACTTGTTTCTCTTCTTGAGTGAACTCACTTAAAGCTTTATTAACTCTCTCATTACTTCCTTCGTTGGCTGGTTTAGTAGGAAAAGTATAACCATTTTCAACAATGTCCCAGACATCATCTCCCAAAGTTCCTTGAATTAAAGCAATCATCCTTACTTTCTAGTAAGAAAAATTGGTTCCATCAAAGATTGGAGGTCTGGTCAAGTTACCAAATCTTTCATTTTTCTCGTCCATATTTGATTTTCAGAAAACAATTTCAGAAACACAGGATCTCTTTAAAAGCAGTTTTACCAAGCTCTGATACCAATTGAAAAATGCGTTACAAAAGCCGTTTATTGAAAATAAACTATTTAAGTAACTCCGAGTTGTTTTTTGAAGAAATCTTTTCTTAAATCAAAAAGGATTAATCACAAAAAGTGTTTAATAAAATAGTATGTACGAGATCTTATTCAAGATTTGGGCAACAAGTTTAAAAGATAGTTTAAACAAGTTTTAAACACAGCACAACCAAGAATGAGATGAAAAAATGTAGAAAGATTCTGTTCACAATTTTTTATGTGGTAAAACCTCACCAATTGAGGAAACATCCACGACTCCCTCTACGGAGTAAAATGAAAAATCCACTAAAACAAATTTATGAGTTACAAACTATATAACTAACATGCAAACAACTCAGAACTATATAAGTTTAGGAATGTACCCTCTGGTGTCCTTATAACTTCTCTGCAGTTCTGATTGTAGATGTAGTTCTCTCGGTTTATCAACTTCTGATTTGTTCCAGCACTTTACGTCGACTTATGTTCACAAGATCTTATTACCAACACTTTTCGTGTTGTAGGGTGTAAGTGTTTGTGGAGGTGTTTTCTAACACATGCATGCACACACACACACTTATTAAGTACAAACAGTCCTAACAAATTACAGTTACACTATATGCTGTGATCTTTTCTTTTCTTTCTTCTTACAAAACATTGAACCTTTTTTGACCTTTCAATTAATCCCAGAATCCACGGATATCTTGCTTAGAAATCAGCCAAGATCTTAATCAATCTCAGTTTTGAAAAGATTTTCGAGATTGAAAACCTCCAAGTGAGATTCCAAACTAGGTCAAAGGTTTAGTTTTACAAGAACAAGAAACAGAAAGAATTTATTGTTGACTTCAAAGTAAGAAAACGTTTTAGGGAAAATAATCAACAATATATTTCTCAAGATGAGAAATAAAGAATGAAACTAAGTGTAATGTAACATGAATAACTCGGATCTGAGATTTCTATGAAATCAGAAACTAGATCTAAGTAAAAGTCTAAGTTGGAAACAAGATCTCACGAACACAAGGTTACAGCAACAAAAATAACTCAACTCAAACTCTCAAACACTCAAGAACACTCAGGTTAGTGTTTTTGTATATGGTGTTTTAAAGAGGTGTTTGGGTTAGGTTTGAAGAGGATTTAGACGAATGAAGTTAGGGTTTCTAACTTTCTTTCGCTCTCTGGTTTCTCTCTTCTCTCTTCTCTCTTCTCTTTTCTCTCTCTACTCTCTCTTCTCTCAGAAACAATGAAATGGCAAAAGTCTTCGAAGTCAGAGAATAGAGTCCCTTTTATAGTGAGAGGAGAAGGTTCGAGATGCTGGTTCAAAATCAAGGGTCGGGATTAAGTCAATTTAAATTGACTTGAATCTAAGGGCTCAAACAAGGCAGTGGCTAAACGAAAGATGATTGGTTTAGAAGGTTACACAGGGATTCATCAAGACGACATGCAGACCATTGATAACAAATGATCCAAGGGTTGATAACACACGCGTTGTTATCTCAGTAAAGAAACACACTTCCAACCAATCAGAGGCAGACAGATGTAAGGCAAACACAGGATCTGAAACGTGCGTCTAAAATAATTAAAACCATACCCTCATGTTTATGCCGCTTTCGGTTTCTACCTAATGTAACATTAGGCCATAATACACAACAAAGTATATTTAGAGTTTGACCCCAAAAACTTATAAATCAAGTTTTAATTAATAAAACATGGTTTAAAAATTGTTTAAAAAATCCCAAAAAATTATTAAAAATCAAACTTAGGGATTTAAACACACTCAACATATGTACACACATTATTATGCAGTATAACATGTATGAATTCAATTCTACTGTGTGTGAGAGTTGGCAATAGTCTCTTGATCACTACAAGTAAGAGAGATGAATAGGCAATCCAACTTCTGAGGCTCTTTGGTTTCTAGGATGGACATAATTTTGTCACAATTTCCAAACTACATGAGCACTTATACAATATAAACTCAAGTGAGTCAAAGGTATAAGGGCTTCAAATACATATATATTCAATTATACACACAATTCTATTGAGTTTTTCTCTAAGGTGTTGGAACTCGGGTCTGGCCAGTGGAAAGCCAGTGATTTTCGTTCATGGGGCGCGGATAAGAAAAGATACATATTTTTATGTACCAAAACGTGCGAAACTTATCAAGAATGTCATTCAAATACAATAGTCTAAATCAGTTTTGAGGTTAAAGTGTCATTAATTTCTTATGTGCATTGAGAGTTCAATAACGAACTTCTAAGGATAATAATCACAACTAAGACATTTATCCAAATTCGACATGATGTGTAAGATTTTACACATGTATGTATGTAGAATTATGGATTTATGCGAGTAGAGCCAAACAGGATTAACTTATGAAAAAAGAGAGAAAGAAATATTTTCTTAATAAAATAGTCTAACCTGACAATAGTTTTGAAGTTCGGATCGTGGTATGATTTGTGGCGGTGTTTTCCTTAGTGGTTGCAATTGTCTTTGCGATTGAACCTCTGAGCAGAATTGCATCGACGTAACAGGAATCATGGACATATATCATCCTCAGCATCAACAAAATAAACTGAATATACGGGAAAACCACCCAATATATCAGAAAACGGGTTGCCAAAATGTGTAAAATTTTAAATAATCAGTTAAGAAAACTAAATTTAAACAACCCGATCTGATAAACAAGTGTGATTCCACAAGAATATATATATTACCACTAAAACGATAGTAAACAAATGGACCGAATAAGCTGTCGGTCCACAGCTACAAAGAACACCGTACAACAATATAATATCTTATGTAAGACATTCATTAATCAAATATCAAAGTTTGGGCCACTCGCCCGAGTTACAACCCGGACTTATCTAGAATAACAAGAATGAAAGCGTCTAATACAACGTCCTGTATTAACCCGCAAAATCTTACAGCTCGTCAAAGGAAAAGGAAGGGAACACCAAAACGGGCGTCCTTGCGGTGGAGCACCTGAGCAGATACAATCATATATGCACCAAGGAAAGTAAATCGGTCAGGGCCGGGTTCTATATGATTACCAGAAGAAATAAAAGCATGATAGAAATGAACAGTTATGCATAAATAAGGATGATAATATGACAATGACATTTCAACTAATTATGAAATGAAAAAATGGAAAATGCAATGCCTACATAAAAGAAAGAAAAGCAAGTAATATAAATTTAAAACCTTTACTCATTAATCCAATTACTATATCCTTCTTACATTCCTTAATAGGAATTAAAAGCCATATGTTTGGTTTACAATAAGAAGGTATAATTTCCTTTCATTTTATTAACTTCCAAAGTTAATTATCTTACCATAACATCTTTCCATTCCTTAATAGGAATATCATTAATATCAAGTGCTCTTTATGGTACATATCTTATTAATCTCATTTCCCGTGCTCTTTATGGCACGTATCATGCTCTTTATGGCATATATCCATCAAGTCCCACTTGATGCAGAAAAGTTATATTCACATACACATAACGATTCTAAGACCGCCCCTCCGAGTTTCCCCACTGGGCGTCCCCCTAAATGACCATCATCTTCCAAGGCCTATCTATACAAGACAACCTGGGATCATAACGCAACGTCGGGAAGCGGCCATATGCCTGCGGGAAAGTCAGGACCACACCCGGAATCCCCTAACCAGCGCAGAAAATATATAAAACCCTGCATATGGCCTAGGACTATATCCACCCTGCATTCACTAGCCAGGGGGCATCACCAAGCGCGCGAACTTCCCTTATGATGTCATTTAGAGAGGTGTGTTTAAGTAAATTAGCATTTACCATATTTTATCTCATTTTCATTTCCAAGTTTCCATTTTCAATATCCATGTGTTTGGTCCTTTTATTCGAACCTAGCGTAATTAAACAACCAGGTTCATTTTATTTGAGCCCATCAAAATTTACGTAGTTCGGGTCCATAATAGAGAAATCTATCATCCTTAAACCAATTGGGTTCATTTTATGCGAACCTAATTCCCATCGAATATTTTAATTAATATTCCTCAATATACGAGTCCCAACAACTCTCCAAATGATCATTATGATCCTATTAATCCTCAAAGTTCATCTAACTTTGATAAGCCCCTAAGTCTCAAAGTTAGGGCATCTAACCCCCATTCACTTATTAGGATGCACAAAGAGAAGTGATGCCTCAACATCACTTAAGACAACCCTTTCCCCCGAACTTAACCCCAAGTGAAACCCATTCAACACTAGGGCACCAACCAACTCCACTAGGACTCTAAAAGTCAAGGTTTACTTCATTCAAGAAGGGTCCTAAGTCCCTATGGGAAGAAAAGAGTTTAAAGACAAAAGTAGGAAGTTAGGTGAGAAAATAGGGGACCGGTCGACCGGTCCCAAGACCGCGGTCGACCGCGTCTCAAATTTTTGCCTTAGCAGAAAAGCAGAAAGTCCAATTCGGACGAGTCGGTCGACCGGTAGGGGACCCGCGGTCGACCGCGCCCTCAATTTCATGCCTTTGAAAGAAAGCAGTGTGCCCTCCTCCGAAGGCCCGGTCGAACGGTCTGGTAACCGCGGTCGACCGGCCATAGCAGACCTAGCCTCCCTATTTCTTCTTCCAACAACCAAATCCATAACATTTAATGGAACTAATACACCACAATATGTCTAAGTACCATCATTAAGAACATATATCATCCAAATCACTTTCTAAGGGTTAATACCCAAATAATTTAACAAAACCCTAACTAAACTAAATCATAACAATCCACAACAAATCATGCTAATAAATCCACTTAAATCACATTATAGCAAGTAAGTTACTTGCCTTGATCTTGCAAATTCAGATTTGATTTGGTGGAGGCAACAATCCAAGCTCCAATCTCCCTTTTCTCCAAAGTTCTCTTCTTTCTCCTTTCTCTGTCTCTATCTCTCTCTCTCTCTCTCTCTCTCTCTCTCTCTCTCTCTCTCTATGGCTCAATTAGAAAAAGAAATGGAAGAAAAGAAATGGGGTTGGGGACTTAAACGTAGCTTAAATCTGAAAAGCCCACTTAAGTGGCTAATACGCGATAAAAATGGTACGCACTACACATTTAAGCTATAACCAGTCAAAAATGCCCGAAATGCCAAAATACAATATGGCACTTATTTTGACTGTCTCGCACCTACCGGGACTAACTACACCCTCCAAATTATCATTTGGAAATTTTATAACTCATTTTAAGTTTCGGTTTCTCATTAAACCAAAATGTCATTTAATTCTTATGACACAATAAATCACAACATGGATATTTTTACCTACTCATCAGGTAATCATACAAATTTCAGTAAATATTAACCTTTTTCATAATAAATTAATATTTACTCAACATCCATCATTTTATAATTAATTACTACACCTAGTAAATAAATATAAAATAGGCTATCAAAACTGAGGGTTGTTACACACTCCCCCCTTTAGGAGGGAATTTTGCCCCCAAAATTCAGGCATACCTCACAAGAAGAAATGCGGATACTTTTCCCGCATGTCATCCTCGCGATCCCATGTCGATTTCTCGACACTAAGGTGACTACCATGCGACCTTACTAAAGGTACTACCTAAGATCATTATCGCAGGTCACTACGCTCTGAAATAGCAACCGACTACTCCTCATAAGGAATGGCAAGTTGCATCCCACAAACTTCGAAAGAAAGGTGCCTAAAGGCACCATCACATCCCTCGTACTACCTTACAGAAGAGATATGGATCACGTCATGAACTTGCTGCAAATATTTTAGTAGAGCAAGTTGATAAGCTACCGGACCCACCTTAACATATATAGGAAAGGTCTAACGTAACGCGGTGCAAGTTTTCCTTCTACTCCAAATGCTTAATGCCATACATAGGCGATACTCGCACCAACACCTGGTCTATCGACCTCAATCTCCACATGCCTTCTACCCGCATTGACAGAACTCTTTCGTCGATATTGGTCATACAAATGCGATTCCGAATGAGCTCAATTTTCGAAGAAGTACCTCGGATTAGTCCAGGTTCGAGAGACTTATCATCTCACACCTCTAACCAACAAGTGGGAGATCCACAAGGCCCACGATACAATACTTTATAAGTCGCCATCCCAATAGTGAATCGATATAGATTATAATAATCGAATTCGACCAGTGGAAGACACCGTTCCAGACTATACTTGAAGTCAAGCACGCACATAAGGAGTATATACCCCAACATATGGTTTACCCCTTCTGACTGGCCATCTGTGGAAAAATGATAAGAAGTACTTAACCATAATTCGATTCCCATGGCTTGGAAACTTTCCACAAATGGGAAAAGAACATTCTATTTCAGTCGAAAACTAAAATCAGGGCACCCCATGCGGTCCAACAACCTTTCCATGCCCGGCCACTACTATTAGCGGCACATAACTTGACACATCTCATCGTTACCCTGGTGAACCGTAACCTTAGAACCATGAGATTCCACCATATTTGCCTTTCTCAAGTCCTTCTCATCTGGGACACAAATTCTCTTATGGAAACTCACCCCACCCTCAAGTTGCTAAGAGCAGAGTTCTGTTTTCCAAATTAACAACTTGTATATGTGGTCTTAACCACCCCTGTCTCTCCTACGACATCTTGCAATAAAGTGTTGCTCGCACGAAAGACTAAATTTCTGCCCAAGAAGTAGCATCTCCCTTCCTATACGACGATCACCCTACTATGAATTTTAATTCAAACATGGGATAATACTCCCAACAAGTATAGACTTATGAGGTGCATAAACAATATATCTATGCTCCAGCATTATCGCTCCCCATCCTGGCAGAGGCTTATCCATTGAATCCACCCTCGAGCTTAACTACATGGGCTCAGAAGTGAAAGTCAATTCACATATCTCTCTTCGAAAGCTAAGAGTCATCTTAATACTCTAACTACAATTGGCCTCATCTCCTTTGTCCCAACCACAAAAAAACTTCTCAAAATCTCCTACTTCTCGTTACTAGGAAATCAATCCCTTATGGAGCTAACACACAATCGGTTCGTGGTCAACTCCCGACATCCCTCCTAAACTAAAGTCACATACCAAGGGCCTTACATCCAAATAATCCTAAAGTCTACCTACCTATACTGAATCCTATCTAAGTCATATACGTTTAATACTAAGTATATCCCTAGTGCCCCAGACCTTTCTCAACTCCCGACATTTGCTCGGTTTCATGCGTGGGACGTCTCACCGAAGCGAAATCCAAACAAGGAACCCTCCCGTTACACTACTACCTCGCGTTGTCGGTCATCAAGATATACAAGTCTAAGACACATGTTCGGGACCGAAAAGATTCTACCTATTTACATTACCAATCAAATAACTAAAATTTTACAAATCAAGTATTCACTTTTCATAAAGCCTTATATATATATATCATTTTAGATAGCCTTCTTATCAAGGCATAACCCGAAGTCTAAATCCAACTTCGCAACCCAGTCTCCCTCACATCGTTTAGAGGAGAGAACTGTATACAGTGCTTCTAATTGCACTTTAATAGCCATTAATCACTATTCTACGTGATTCTCAGCTAAACCTTACAACCAACAAAAATAAAAGTAAAAAGAAAGTAAAACAAAATAAAATAAAATCAACTAAAGAAAGTAAGAACATCATCTCTCCCCTTCCAACGTCATCGAGGTTCACGCGTGGAGCGTCCCGCAAAAGCGGAATCCAAACAAGGAACCCCTCCTATACGCTACTACTCGACTTTGTCGGTTGTGGAGAGAAAGCATATCAATCACATCATACCCGACCATGTCAAGGACGAGTAAATCGGCCTCAAAGCACAAAGTACCATAATAAATCCCTATGTATATACAAATAAGGAATTGAGCGAACCATCACTCGTAGAAAACTCAACACTAGTAAAAATACTCTCAGCAGATTTTATCAAATCTGTAGCCTGAGAAGAGCTTATAAAACAAGTGAGCGCGTAACACCCGCATCGAATAACACGTAACTTAAGTACCTTCGAAATCAAACTTACCCATAATAGTAGGCAATGCTAACAAAGCTAGAGGGAGTAAAACCTCCCGAATTTAACAAACTCTTCCATACAGTAGTTGTCCCTGCTGCATGGGAACAACTGGATCAAGTACCTGAGGTAGGAACTAAACACGCGGCTGTTGTGGAGCCCTAACAACTGACCCCCAAACAACCGAGGACACTCCAAAAAGTAGTGACCCGTCTCCCCATCTAGGAAGCACCGTCCCTTCATGTCCTCTCGCCCTCGACCCCTTTTTCTAAACTGGGAAACACTTTGGCCCAGATGGTCCTTACCTCCATGACCATCCCGACCCCTAAGTGTGAAGCATCCTTACCGTTCCTAACGTCATTGCCACCCGCAATAAACCTTCCAAACGTTATCTTTAAGACGAAGCCCCCTTATCGAGGTCCCCTCTCTTTCCGCTTACTACCCGCAGATTGGGATGAGGGAAATTCTCCTCCTCAAATCCCATGTTCTCCAAGCTTTCTTGCTTTCCCCATGACAGTAGCTTTCTTGCTACCCGGTGTATATAGCCAATGCTCATGGCAATGGGATGAGGCTACATTCATACCCTCACCAAAAGTTTGTGAGGCTGGATAACCCAGCGATTGTTGCCGAATTCTCTAGTTTAGACCTCCCATAATCTTTGAGATCTTCCTATCTTCCGGAGTCGCCTCATCCATGATAAAACTCACCAACCGTGTAAACTCCTCTTCATATTCCACCACAGGTCTCTCTCCATGCACAACACCTTGGAGCTTCTTTCTCATCTCCCTAAGAACTACGGGAGGAACATACTCATGATCAAACAAAGCCCAGGACTCAGTGATCGTCATTGTGTCTCTCTGCTCTGATGCGGTTATTATCTCCCACCAGTATAACGCTGATCCGACTAAGTTAAAAGTGGCAAAGACTTGTTCCTTTCCTCGCTAAATTCTATCATTCGAAGGTGGCGTTGCACGTCCCGTTTCCATTTATTGTCTTTAATAACATCCATACCTCCCTCGAATTCCGGGGAATTGCCCTCTTGAAAGGAATCCTAAACCCTTTTCCCACAAAAAGGTCCTATAGGAGCTTGAACATCATGAGTCCCTGGGAGTTACGTGGACCACTGCGGTCCAGGCGGTGATAACCATTTGAGCTACATCGTTTACTACATCCGTAGCATTAACGATCCCTTGTGGAGGCGATGGAGAATCCACCCCCTCTTCTACAACCCTATTACGTCTCTCAGAGCGACCTCTCAAGGTGGCGTTCGAGATGAAGAAACAATAGCGTTACAATATTATCTATCCCGCAAAAGATCGCAAACATAAACAACTAAACAGTCCTAACCTTAGGCTCTATATCAAAGAACGCTACGGTAGAACATGGCGAATCCACATAGATCCTAAAGACTCTAGAACCTAATGCTCTGATACCATCTGTGACAACCCGAGATCCGAGATAAGGGGTGGCCAGCCCGATACTCAATCGTAATAGGAATCATGGACAGATATCATCCTCAGCATCAACAAAATAAACTGAATATACGGGAAAACCACCCAATATATCAGAAAACGGGTTGCCAAAATGTGTAAAATTTTAAATAAGCAGTTAAGAAAACTAAATTTAAACAACCCGATCTGATAAACAAGTGTGATTCCACAAGAATATAGATATTACCACTAAAACGATAGTAAACAAATGGACCGAATAAGCTATCGGTCCAAAGCTACAAAGAACACCGTACAACAATATAATATCTTATGTAAGACATTCATTAATCAAATATCAAAGTTTGGGCCACTCGCCCGAGTTACAACCCGGACTTATCTAGAATAACAAGAATGAAAGCGTCTAATACAACGTCCTGTATTAACCCGCAAAATCTTACAGCTCGTCAAAGGAAAAGGAAGGGAACACCAAAACGGGCGTCCTTGCGGTGGAGCACCTGAGCAGATACAATCATATATGCACCAAGGAAAGTAAACCGGTCAGGGCCGGGTTCTATATGATTACCAGAAGAAATAAAAGCATGATAGAAATGAACAGTTATGCATAAATAAGGATGATAATATGACAATGACATTTCAACTAATTATGAAATGAAAAAATGGAAAATGCAATGCCTACATAAAAGAAAGAAAAGCAAGTAATATAAATTTAAAACCTTTACTCATTAATCCAATTACTATATCCTTCTTACATTCCTTAATAGGAATTAAAAGCCATATGTTTGGTTTACAATAAGAAGGTATAATTTCCTTTCATTTTATTAACTTCCAAAGTTAATTATCTTACCATAACATCTTTCCATTCCTTAATAGGAATATCATTAATATCAAGTGCTCTTTATGGCACATATCTTATTAATCTCATTTCTCGTGCTCTTTATGGCACGTATCATGCTCTTTATGGCATATATCCATCAAGTCCCACTTGATGCAGACAAGTTATATTCACATACACATAACGATTCTAAGACCGCCACTCCGAGTTTCCCCACTGGGCGCGCCCCTAAATGACCATCATCTTCCAAGGCCTATCTATACAAGACAACCTGGGATCATAACGCAACGTCGGGAAGCGGCCATATGCCTGCGGGAAAGTCAGGACCACACCCGGAATCCCCTAACCAGCGCAGAAAATATATAAAACCCTGCATATGGCCTAGGACTATATCCACCCTGCATTCACTAGCCAGGGGGCATCACCAAGCGCGCGAACTTCCCTTATGATGTCATTTAGAGAGGTGTGTTTAAGTAAATTAGCATTTACCATATTTTATCTCATTTTCATTTCCAAGTTTCCATTTTCAATATCCATGTGTTTGGTCCTTTTATTCGAACCTAGCGTAATTAAACAACCGGGTTCATTTTATTTGAGCCCATCAAAATTTACATAGTTCGGGTCCATAATAGAGAAATCTATCATCCTTAAACCAATTGGGTTCATTTTATGCGAACCTAATTCCCATCGAATATTTTAATTAATATTCCTCAATATACGAGTCCCAACAACTCTCCAAATGATCATTATGATCCTATTAATCCTCAAAGTTCATTTAACTTTGATAAGACCCTAAGTCTCCAAGTTTGGGCATCTAACCCCCATTCACTTATTAGGATGCACAAAGAGAAGTGATGCCTCAACATCACTTAAGACAACCCTTTCCCCCGAACTTAACCCCAAGTGAAACCCATTCAACACGAGGGCACCAACCAACTCCACTAGGACTCTAAAAGTCAAGGTTTACTTCATTCAAGAAGGGTCCTAAGTCCCTATGGGAAGAAAAGAGTTTAAAGACAAAAGTAGGAAGTTAGGTGAGAAAATAGGGGACCGGTCGACCGGTCCCAAGACCGCGGTCAACCGCGTCTCAAATTTTTACCTTAGCAGAAAAGCAGAAAGTCCAATTCGGACGAGCCGGTCGACTGGTAGGGGACCCGCGGTCGACCGCGCCCTCAATTTCATGCCTTTGAAAGAAAGCAGTGTGCCCTCCTCCGAAGGCCCGGTCGACCGGTCTGGTAACCGCGGTCGACCGTCCATAGCAGACCTAGCCTCCCTATTTCTTCTTCCAACAACCAAATCCATAACATTTAATGGAACTAATACACCACGATATGTCTAAGTACCATCATTAAGAACATTTATCATCCAAATCACTTTCTAAGGGTTAATACCCAAATAATTTAACAAAACCCTAACTAAACTAAATCATAACAATCCACAACAAATCATGCTAATAAATCCACTTAAATCACATTATAGCAAGTAAGTTACTTGCCTTGATCTTGCAAATTCAGATTTGATTTGGTGGAGGCAACAATCCAAGCTCCAATCTCCCTTTTCTCCAAAGTTCTCTTCTTTCTCCTTTCTCTCTCTCTCTCTCTCTCTCTCTCTCTCTCTCTCTCTCTCTCTCTCACTCTCTAGGGCTCAATTAGAAAAAGAAATGGAAGAAAAGAAATGGGGTTGGGGACTTAAACGTAGCTTAAATCTGAAAAGCCCACTTAAGTGGCTAATACGCGATAAAAATGGTACGCACTACACATTTAAGCTATAACCAGTCAAAAATGCCCGAAATGCCAAAATACAATATGGCACTTATTTTGACTGTCTCGCACCTACCGGGACTAACTACACCCTCCAAATTATCATTTGGAAATTTTATAACTCATTTTAAGTTCCGATTTCTCATTAAACCAAAATGTCATTTAATTCTTATGACACAATAAATCACAACATGGATATTTTTACCTACTCATCAGGTAATCATACAAATTTCAGTAAATATTAACCTTTTTCATAATAAATTAATATTTACTCAACATACATCATTTTATAATTAATTACTACACCTAGTAAATAAATATAAAATAGGCTATCAAAAGTGAGGGTTGTTACATTTGCATATAATCCATTCATCCAAATTTGTACAATTAATAAAGAAATTACGAAATAAGTTAATAGAATCTAAGAAGCAAGTAGCTGCGTAACATACTTCCTGATATTAATTTATTACCGAACACTTTAAAGAGATAAGCGCCTTTCAGTACAAACAAATTGAACAGTGTCATAAAATCAACATCCATATGTTCACTTGTGATTCATAATCAAACCATCAATTGCAGTATAATAAAATCAAATTTAAACATAGATCAACAAGCAGACTTTTGAATTCAATTTCACAATATATACCAACCGTATATGATATATCTGTAATGTGTATTTCAAGGTGTTAGTTTATAGAATTAAACATGTTCTTTGAGGCCGTGTGAATATGTAAAAGGGATCTCAATAGCTGATAATATCTTACTCATAAACTTATACAGGACCTCAAAAGAAATTATCAAAAAGATAATGGGGTCCTAGATGTGAGATAAACACTAATAGTCTAACATTACTAAATCTTATGACTAAGTTAGCACAAAACATTGACACTATAATTATATCTCTATTGAGGAATATCACAATGGTTCGCTTGGTATTGTATGAGAATTTTACATCACAATGACAAAGATCCACAAGCCTACCCTTAAAGACACTAACAAGTTAAAACAGTCCAATGGTCAGGTGTACCTAGAACAAGTCATAACTGGGAGAGAAGCATGTATTGGTATTATCAATCTTGATATAGGAGAACTGGCTTTGTATTTCGTCATTTTGATTTGTAAAACTGTTTGGATTTTTTTAAATCAGTATTCGATTCAGGGAGGTATGCCTAAGTGACTAATTCAACATTCATAATTTAACGTTATTTCTGACTCAATCATCAATTTACAGAGAAGAAATAAGGAACTAGTTTGTAAGACAACCCTCAGAAATTAACTAAGCAAATCATTCAAATATGTTGTTCTTGTCTAGGTTCTCAGTCAAGTTCAATATACATACACTTTTTATGGAATTGAAATAATTCAGTGATTGCAAAAATAACCGAAATAAATATTAATTTTGGAATGTATAGTTTACATTATTTTTGCATTCACATTTTTTTGGTTCCTTCATTTTAACCACAAGCATTGGTCTCATACACTAAAATTTCAGTCATTAAATTACCAACAATTTGAAGGTGACATTAACCATAGCCAACACATAAATGAATAAAAGACATAAGTGAAAAATTTGTAAAATGAAAAAGTGAATACCGGGTGAAACTAGGTATCTTGTGGATCTACGTTTCAAATTAGAGGTATGAATGAGCTGAATCGATCCTTTTGAATTCAATTTCACAATCAAATTAAGATTGTCTCGAAAAGAACAATCTATTATCACCAAATAACAAATGTGAGATTGCATGATTTTTCTCGAGATAGAAATACCCTTGAGATCTCAACTCCTCTCGCAACTTTAGTTATGTAAATAAGACCCTCAATGCATAAGATAAATAGGTAGGGAGATAGTAGATCTCCTTGACTCAATCCTCTCGTGAGAGTGATAACACCCACTGGAACTCTGTATATAAGAAACGTATAATTAATAGAGGAGACACATATCATAATACAATCAATCCAAGGAATGTGAAATCCCAGAGCCTCCAAAATTTCCTACAAATAAACTCACTTCACCTTATCATATTCTTTACTCTTGTGTAGTGTCTTTTAGTGGCTGATTCTTATAGTGTACGAATATTACATAATTTGACTGGAAATTGCCCGGGGGGGCTTCAGTGATAGTATCACATTCTACATTGATTTTATACAACGAATGGAAGCACAATACCCAAATACAAAAGACTACAACAAAAACATATGCACATGACAATGGGTTCAACCAACCACACCTTTATGCGAATGAAATGACATACAGGAATAGCTTGGTCTGTTAAAACGACACCCATAATATACGACTAAAATCTAAAATTAATAAGAATAATTACTGAATAAAAGAAATCAACAAAACCAAGACATCTTTATATGCATCCTATTAAGAAAGATCAATTAATACGAATGAGTAGAAAAAATAATTCGAAATCAAGTTATCATTACAAGTTCAAATGCCTAGCTAACAAAATTTTCTAATCGTCTTCATTTTTCTCCACTTGTGCTTCCATGTCAACTATTATTCCAGTAGCGTCTTGCCTGACCCAACTAACATCGTCATCATGTGTGAATAGTGTGTCGTCCAAATGTTGCTCTCTCCATATCTCCGTTTGATCTATCATAGTCCCTTTAGTTGTATATTGCTATCCAAATACATAGAAAAAGTCTCTAGGCTTCGTCTTAATTACAATATTCCAGTCTTCTTCCATTGGGTCTTGTACGTAAAATATTGTTTCACCTGGGATGCTAGTATGAAAGGCTCATCATTTATTTATTTCCTTAGATATAACAACTGCTTGAAATTTACAAGAGTGAATCCAAAATCATCTTGCGCAAAGAGACCTCTATTGTTGTCAACCCAATCACACTTGAATAACACAAATGTATAGTCATTAAAATAATACAATTCAATGATATCCGTCAAAACTTCATGGAAATTAACATCTCCTGATACGGGATTCCTATCTCTGGCACTTGCATAACTTTTAGTAAGGGCATTAAGAATGACTCCACTACTATGCGTTGTTCTTTTCCTCTCGCGAGCCTTAGTTTGATACCGAACACCATTAATAATATACCCCGTGAATATTTTTGCTTTTTTTAATGGGTCGAAAGCTAACATCCGAATTTCTTGTGATAGTTCTATGTCCATTGTCTCAAGTAACTTTCGCACCTATTTGTCATTTAGAAAAACTATATTAAATGCCATGCTTTTGTAATAATATAATTATAAATGTAATTTAGTTTCAGCATGCATATTACTTGCATAACCTTTAAACCACAAATGAAACGTTTCATTATGAAGGCAATCCATGTCATGTGGTCTAAGACGGGAATTACTCCTAATTGACGCACAGTGTGTTTTGCATTAAAATGAACCATTATACTTTTTTTATATGATTAAAAATGGGAGAAATTTATTAAATAAAATACTTACTCTCGAAATGGAGCAATTGCATCTATGTTGACAAGCACATGGCGATGTGACTGTACATATGTAATGTCATCAAGCACAAATCCCACTGATTTTCCTAACTTACAACCACATTTTTTATCAAGAGTATTGCCTTCGTCATTCCTTATTAGTGGGTTACATTTCGTCTCAACATCCTGCAAGTACTTTGAATAAAACGTGAAGCATTCTTCTACCCAATATCCTTGGGCAATTGAACCTTCCGGATTACTACAGGTCTTCATATAATTCTTCAATGTGAACAAGTATCTGTCGTGGAAATTTTTTTAATTTTTAGAAGGAGATAAAAATGCTTACAATGAGAAGACAAAAAGAACACAAAAAATCATAATTAAAACCACACCTCTCAATAGCGTACATCGACCGGTATTGTGGTAGTCCTCCGATCTTCGCCTCTTCTGATAAATGAATAACCAAATGTTCCATGACATCAAAAAATGAAGGGGGAAAGATCCTCTCAATATGGCAAAGCGTGAGCTCAATACGATATTTAGCATGATCTAAATCTATTATGTTAATTACTTTTGAGTACATACTCCTAAAAAATCTACTCAACTCAATTATTGTCACAAACACATTTTTAGGCAAAACATTTCTTAGGGAAATAGGAAGCAACTCTTTCATTAAGATATGGTTGTCATGAATCTTAAGTCCCGATATAGTACGTTGTTTAGGTTGACACAACGGGATATGTTCGAAGCATAACCATCTCGAACTTTCACCTCCTTCAGTATTTTACAAACTATGGCTTTTCCTTATTATCCAATGTGGAACACGCTGGTGGCAAATAATATTTGTTGTTTGCCCATTTTTGAGGATGCAGTGACTTACGATTACCTAATTTTTGTAGATCAAGACGAGAATTTAGATTATCCTTTCCCTTACCATCAACATCTAATAGCGTCCAGAGCACATTATCGCATACATTCTTATCGATATGCATTATATCAAGATTGTGGCGTATTAAATTGTCTTTCTAATATTCTAACTCAAAAAACACACTTCGTTTATTCCAATTATATGTGAGGTTCCCATCTTTATTATTATCCTTTTTCCTCTTAAGTTTCGGCTTCAGATCCTTCCCAAACATATTATTGATGTCCCTTACCTCATCAGACACTTCGGCTCTAGATAGTCGAATGGTCTTTGTATCGAACTCAACTTTACCATCAAACGATAATTTATCTGCTCAAAATTTATGCCCTTCCAAAAACCATCGACGATGGCCCATGTAGCATTATTTACGTCTGTTTTTCAACCGATGGGAACGAGTATATCTGTGACAACAAGGACATGCCAATTTACCTTTAGTGCTCCATCCTGACAAATTTGCATATGCGGGAAAATCACTTATTGTTTATAGCAATAATGCACGCATTTTAAACATCTGATTACACGATGCATCATAAGTATCCACCCGAACCCATAATTCCTTCAACTGATCAACTAAAATGCGCAAATAAATATCAATGTCATTACCAGGCATGCGAGGACCATCAATTAGTATCGGCAAAATTATATATGGATGCTTCATACATAATCATGGGGGCAAGTTATATATTATCACAATTACGGGCCATGTGCTGTGAACAATACTCAAGCTCCTAAATGTGTTAAATCCATCACTGGATAATCCAAGTCTTATATTTTGCGGGTCCGCAGCAAAATTGGGATAAACGTCATCGATTATTTTCCAAGAAAGAGAATCCGCGGGATGTCATACATTTCCATCATCAATACTTTCCTCGGCATGCCATCTCATTTTCGATGCTGTCTTCGATGAAATATATAGCCTCTGGAGTCTTGGTATCAAAGGGAAGTATCTTACCACCTTCGCAGGAATTTTTCGATATATTGTAAGATCGTCATCTGCCTGAGCCTTTGATTATTTATATCTTAGGGTGTGGCACTTTCGACATTCACTCTCATGTTTTGTCTCATTCCAATACAACATGCAATCGTTAGCACATGCATGAATCTTCTTATACTCTAGCCCCGGGTTTGCAATCAGCTTGCGGGCTTTATAAAAAGACTTTGGCAATGTTTCACCCTCGAGAAATGCATCTTTTAATAATTCAAGCAACATTGTAAAGGTCTTTTCGCTCCATCCACCAAGGCACTTCATATGCAACAGTCGTACAATAAATGAGAGTGTAGAATAGTTCTTACAATCTGGGTACAAATCTCGCTCAGCTTCTTTTATCAAATTAAAGAATCTCTTAGTTCCTTCATTGGGACCCCCACCCATTTGTGGATGCTCCTCATCACCATCCATAAAGTTAAGCGTGTTTGAAGGAGGAATTCTAAAGGCATCATGTATCATCTCTCGCATTTCATCACCAACAACTGATTCGAAAGAGGGAACTAAATATGAGGAAGATTCCCTGTGAAAAGTCCAACAAGTATAACTCTCTAGAAAACCATTTAGTAATATATATTCCACCACCTTATATTTCTTCACAGATATCATATTGTGGCACTTCTTACATGGACACAATATTCTTTCAGCATTTGGTCTATTATCAGAGGCAGATTTAAGGAATTCCTCCGCTCCTTTCTCGTATAAAGGATGGCCCCTATGTTTTATATTAATCCAACTCTTATCCATCAGTATATTCGGCCAAGTGAAAACAAAAACAAAAAAGATTTGAAATTAATGTGAGAAATCATTATCGGCAACATAGATCTTACGATTATAGGGAAACAATTATGACTCAAATAATATTGAAAAACATACTTACATATTAAACAATTATAGGTAAACGAATTCGTGTATTTGCCAATGGGGGATACCATTGGTAATTGGTTCAGTTATGAATTTATTTTGAACTGTGAAGCCAGATGCAAATAAGAATTTATCTTAAATTTAGGGTTCCAAACCCCAAATTTCATGAAACCAAAATCATGATAGATTGAAACACATAAATATCTATACATATACAAACACTTATATATACTCAAATATTTAATAATAATGTTAACTTTATTATTAAATATTTAACATTATTGTCAAATGCAATTTTTTTGAACCAAATAATATCAACACATGTCTTGTTTGTGATTAATTTCATACTCTCAACCAAAAAGAGCATAAACATACCTAAGAGTAAACTAAAATAGTCAACCACGAAACTACGAGCAGCTATATGAAATTGGGGATTTGATGAAACTGCAAGATAAGAAATTGGGGATTTGCAAGAACTGCTAGATTCTTGCCTTGCAAGATACGAACTATTACAAGATATGAAGTGTTACAAGAACTGTTATAAGATGCAAAATACCTATGGATTCTTACACGATCAGCTATACTAAATTGCAAGAACTAATCGCAAGAACTACTATATGATCAGCTATACCAAGAACTGCAAATTGCCAGATACAATTAGCTATACCAAATTGCAAGAACTGTTATATGTGAAATTGAAATTTCATATAATAAGAAAAAATAAAATAAACAAAATCAACCACCTTATATATACATGATAAAAATACCATTGGAACTATGTGTCCAAGTTTTTTTATATCATCAACTTTCCTCAGATCGCAAATTTTTCTAAGATCATTTCAACTTTTGTTTAATTAATTAAAAGAACCAACATTTAATTAATTAAATAAATAGACAAACAGACATCACAAAGATGGTTTTAGATCAGAAACTGGAAAAATCCATCTTGGATCAGAACGAAAAGGTGGCGATAGAAAAGAAAACAAAAATCAAAGGCGTAAAAAATCACAAATTACAACCAAAACGAAGATCAAATGCTCAGGTCTACTTTAACTCTTAGCCCCAAATAAAACCCTACCAAAACAAGTGTGAGAGAAATTGATTAGGGGTAGGAATTGGAGGGGGCGGACTCTACAGATAGAGGCAAATCAACTATTTGCGTATTAGAGATTGCAAGACAATCTAACAGCTAGATGAAATTTGCTTGATGAGATTTACGAGATTGCGACCTGATGAGATTTATTATCTCCAATACAATTTAACGTCTTGATTGTCTCCTCTACAGTATCGGATTGCGTATTGGATGAAAATTATAGATCGCGTATTGGAGGGAAACTATTATAGGTAAAAATTTAGAGTCCCACGTTTTGGAATAAAATGCGGGAAAATGATACCCGACATTTTTGTTCAAAAACGTCGGTTTTTTTGTGGCGTTTAATGCCAAACGTCAATAATTTACGGCGTTTTACATTTAAATGTCATTAATTCCTAGCATTTAAATAAAAGGCCGATGAATTTAATAACCTTTTTAAATAAACGTCGCAAATTGTTTCTATGCCAACGTTTTATTAAAACGCCTAAAAAAACTTTGGCACATATATTATTTCTTGTAGTGTCTATGGAAAGTCGTGCCATCTCCTTGTGGATCTAGAGCACAAGGCGTATTGGGAAATCAAGAGGCTGAACTACAATTTGGATAAAGCCGGAGAAGCTCGTAAGCTTCAATTAAATGAGTTGGAAGAGATGCGCAATGATCCGTACGAGAATGCCAAGATTTCCAAAGAACGGATGAAACATGCACATGATAACATGATCCGATGCAAAGAGTTTCATTCGGGAGAAAAGGTGCTTCTCTACAACTCTCGACTACAGTTTTTTTGGGAAAATTGCAGTCTAGATGGACGGGCCCATTCGTTGTGAGAAATGTATTCCCCCATGGATCAGTTGAATTGGAAGATCCAAAAGGGGGAAATACATTCAAAGTTAACGGACAGCACCTAAAGCCATATCAAGAGACGTATGTGGAAGAAACCGACACGATCTGGTTGTCGAACCCCGTTTATGGGTTTGAATGAACAGTAACAGCAAAGTCGGCGCACCCCCGACGCGTATGGGGTGATTCTTGTGTATAGTAGTTGTGAGTAGGCTATGGTAGTTAGAAGTTCGTTGGTATAAGTAACGATAGGATAGGAGCGGAAGCACACATTTTGAGAGAGCGTATAAGATTCCGAAATAAGTGTTGGGAGGTCCAAGGTCAACCTTGCGTTGGAATAATTGTGCGAATATCCTAAAATTCGAGAGACAAGAGTACATCCTTATAAAGGGAGAGCGAAAAATTACAGCATACTGAACGAGTCCACCCCTGGGGACTCGGATCGTTTCGGTTATGAAAAACATCGAAATAAAAGGACCCGGACCTATCTGACCATGGGAACCGGATCGGTTCGCTGTCTGTAAAAAATTGTTCCTTCCAAAGGTTCATCCCGAATCACCCAATCCCTTAATTTCCCTCCATATCCGACTTCCCTACCCACTTTCCCTCCCAAACCCACCCCCCTTCCCCCCAAAACCATTTTCCTCCAAAAATCACCCCCCTCCACACACCAACTATAAATACACCTCTCCCCCACCCTATTTCACCATCACCCCCATTCACCCTACTCTCTTATTCTCTCTTTCATACTCTCCCATAAGCCCCACTTCATTTCCATATGGCAAACAGGTCCCTCCCTAAAAAGTACGCCTCCGTTAAAGTTCTCCCCGACGGCAACGGGGCGTTCCGTTCGCACCAAGAGCAAATATGGTGAGAGCGCTTTTTAGTACCTCACAAAAACTCCACATGGAGTGCAAAGTGCGATGGAACAAGCACCCCCCCCCCCCTCTCGTCCATCACTAACCTCTTCCTTTCGAGGGGGTGGTGTCATTTTTTCAATGAGCCCCATGGAGCGGTGTGGGAGGCCAAAGTGCGTACTTTTTACGGCTCTCTTGTTCGAAAAACGGCGTATACTTTCGAATCCTATGTTGACGCCACTCCCATCCATTTCTCTTTGGATATTTTGACCTGAAATTAGCGGCCAAAGGAGTCCCGAGCACTGATCAATATTTTTTGGTGGGTAAGCTAAATGAAAAGGCTCGCATCACCTTTAAAATTGTATGTGCCAACAGCCTCTAAACCTCCAATGACTCGGCGATGCGCACCCTCCAAGCTACCCTAGTTTACCACCTCTTCGACCCCAACACCCCTATCCACCTGGCCTGCATTCTCTACACCGACATCATCTATGAGGCCTTGGATAAGAAGGGTACAGCTCCTCTCCCATATACCCAACTCATCACTTCTACCTTAGCTGATGCCGTCATTGTTCCTCCCCCAGCGGTTCCTCACCTTCCCAATCCTATTGGACAGGTAACCCACACTAAAAGTGAAAAGCAAAGGGAAATCCTACGAGCATGGAGGGTGGAAGATGATGAGGATGATGAAGATGAGGAGGAGGATGATGACGACGATGACAAGGAGGAGGAGGAGGAGGAGGAGGAGGAGGAGGAAGTGTTTGCGGATGTTAAAATGGGAGAGGGTGAGGATGAAGAGTACGATGGAGAGGTGGATCACCGCACTGGAA
Organism: Sambucus nigra; assembly: GCA_949130495.1. NCBI lineage: Eukaryota > Viridiplantae > Streptophyta > Magnoliopsida > Dipsacales > Adoxaceae > Sambucus > Sambucus nigra. The sequence goes on along the minus strand of OX422210.1, from coordinate 242,056,333 downwards.
TCACGTTTCGACGGGTTTATCAATCAATACAATGTTGACCGCCAAGAGGATCGTCGGGACTACCAGGGCGATACTAGCATGATCCATCGCCTTCAGGCTGAGTTATATCACATGACTATGGTGCGCCACCACCGAGCTATTTTTACGACCCATATGACCCGAATGCTCCCAGTGCATCTCACCCGCCCCCTCAGTAGCATGTTTTGAGTTGGTTGTTTTGTGTAATTCTTCCATTTTCCTGTTTATAAATTCTTGTAATCTGATTATGTAATGGAAGATTTGACATGCCTATCTATTCGTTTCTTATACCTGCTTGTTTTATTACTGCATTTTCTACTTTGTTTATTTTCTATGCCTTCTCTATTTAGTTTAGCTTTTAGTCCTTTTGCATCGGGACTTTGCAAAAGTATAAGTTGGGGGGTATACATGCGCTTCAAAATTTTCACAAAGTTCAAAATGCCCAAAAACAAAAACAAAAATAGAAAACTTCGAAAATTTCAAAAAAAAATTGAAAATTTTGAAAAAAGGACAAAATTATTTTTCTTCAAAATAAATAAAAATTGGAATTTAAATTTTTCAAAAATGTCACAAAATTTTGTTTGAAGTCTCAAATTGAAAAAAATCAAATGCACTAAACCAAAATTGACCAAAGATTAAAATTCAAGGGAAGTTGACGACTTTACGAATAAGTGTGGAGATTAACCAACCCGGTGAAATTTCCAGCCAATCGATTTTTTTGAGTTTTTAAAATCAATCCAAGTTAATGCTTAACTCAAATTTCTTTTCAGTATTTTAACAAGTCGTTGAAGATCTCAATACCCTTGTTTTGATAGGTTAAGGGAGAGGAGTGAAATGTTGTCTTGAAAAATGCGCGAACATATCTCTAAACTAAATTAATCTTGAGACGCATATGGTAATATGATAAGTAATTCAGACAATGAAGTAGGCCATCGTTTGTTATCCAAAAATATTAGCCATAAAAACTTGTGAAATTTTTTTCCTTTGCAACCCAATTTGAGCCTAATAAAATTTGTCCTTTTCATTTGTAACTCGAAAAACCAAATAGCCCGAAATTGTGAACATGGAAAACTCAGAAATTAAGTCCAGACATTGCAATAAAAAGGGGCAAGAAAAAATAGAATAATGCTCAACAAAAATAGAAAAAAAGTTGAAGAGAAAATGAGCAAATGCCTGGAAAAGTGCCAAAGGAAATCATAAGTAAATTTCCAATTCCGAATTTCCCAACCTTTCCCAAGGTTACCCGATTTACCTAATAAACCCGAAAAAATCCTAACCGAGTCCGAATTTCGAAATTAATTACCGCGTGGAAAGTTAAAACATGAAAAGATAATAAGAGATAAATTGGTGTGAATAAAAGATGATGTTTCCCATTTTCCAATGACCGTAATCCGATAATGAGATCTTTTCACCCTAAAAATTCTATTGTTTCAAATTGTGTGTGTAAATTTGTGTTTCAATGCATTTATTCTTTATATTATGCATACCAAGAGAAATAGCCATAATCCAAGTGATTCGTTTGTGAGAGAATCCCATGAGATTTTGAAATCAAAACGAATTTTTGAAAAGTAACACAATGATCAATCGGTGGAAATCTGCGGTTAAATTTTGGGCTTCGCACACACATACACGATAAATTGAGACTTGGGAATAGAAATTTATGATGATTATTTTTAGAAAAGTTTGAACTGTACAATTTTTAGGTATTTTGAATTTTCATTGAGTCAAAACCAAATGTTATGGGTATATTCACTGCAAACCCTCACAGGACACCACTCGTCCTACTAGGGTAACCTAGGGGTTTAACAGGTTGTTGCATAATCTAAATGCAATCGCTTGCCCGCAAAAGAGGTATCCTATCCTAATAAAAAAATTCAAGAGTTGAGACTTGTTTCGATTCTTTTACATTGCTCGGGACGATCAAAGTTATAAGTTAGGGGGTTTTCTAAGGCATAAATTCTTCCGATTTATCCCCTTAATTTAGAGGATTTTATCACCTAATACGATGTAAAATGCATTAATTTATCAAATATCTTTGCTACTGACATTTTTTATATAGTGCATCGAGTTTCGTGTATTCTTCTTGCATTTTGTATGTATTTTATACAAGTGAAGAGAAAAGGAAACTCAAAATCGAGAAACTAAGAAAGAAAGTCAGAGGGAAAAAGAGTAATTTTACATCTGGAATTCAGATGAGGAACCAAAATGAAAGTTGAATACCTTGAGTCTACAAGCATGAAGGAATAAACAGCATTCAAATCCGAGTCCTGGATCAAAAGTTATGAAGCTTAGAAGTTGAGAGAAAATCACAAGAAGAGCAGGAAGAAAAATATCATCAAACTGATCCGGTGTCAACTAAAAACGAACCAGTCCGGTGAAGACAAAGTTCCTATAAAGAGCGAACCGATTCGATATGTACTAAAAATGAACCGGTCTGACATTTTAAGATTTCCTGCATAAAACAGACGAGCAGACTGAATCGGTCCGGTGTACCAAACTGAACCGATGACCCCAGATAGGATCGGTTAAGATCTCAATTTTCTAACTTATTCTGCTTAAAAATTAGAGTTGTACTTATCTCAAACTCTTATAAATTTGTAGGGTATTTATTCCAACTTATTATCAGACTTTTAGTAGTTCTCTTTTTGTAAATTTAAGAGAGCTTTTGAAGCCAAAAACCCTTGGGAATTACTTTCTTCAACAAGTGTTCAAGTTTTAAGCATCAATTCAAGAGTTTTTTCATTCCAAGTAATATTTTCTTAATGCTTCTAATTCCTTTCATATTTGTGTTTGATGATTCATAGAAAATCGATTACAATTCATTTTTACAAGTTTCATCCCATTATTTACACAATTATGAATTCATGCAAAATAGATTTCATGTTCAATCATAGTTTAAACATGTCTAGCTAAATTTCTAAGGGTTGGGGTGCATGAACCCAACCCGATGTAGTTTACATGTATAGAAAATTTTTTTGAATTAAATATTGAATGAATCGTGCTGTGTAGTGAATACAAACATCGTAGATATTTTAACCTCGTTTGTCCTAGGTAACCCGGGGCGTTTAAGGATGCGATGTGAATGTTGCTACTACAACACCGCTTTATTCTTGCCTTTAATTACGTTTGATGTGGGCTAGTACCCTCACATATGTAATTCTTGGGATTAATAAAGGCTGGGTTTAATCAACTATCTAATTCAAAATCTAGTTTTCTATCTGGTAAATATACTAGGGTTTGGGGGATTGTATCCTAACCTTCTTTTTATCATTCATAGTTAATCGCCTATAGTAGTTTTAATTTTGCGCACTTAGTTTAGTTAGTAATTTTAATTTTATTTTGCATTTAGCTACTAGAATTGAATTCCAAAAGTTATCACCTTTACGTTTTTTCTCGAATCAGTTTAGGGTTAGCCTCCTTTCCTTTGTTGATGTGATAAATCGTCATAATTCCCTGAGGATCGACCCCGTCTTACCAGGTTTATTACTTATGCGACATTCTTGCACTTGAGCCTATATAAGCACGCACTGTAGACATATTTTCAGTCGCGTCACCTGACTCTTACTTTCAACGGGCTTAGGGATAAGAAGTCCACCTATTAGAGTTATGGGTGGGGTCAATCCCTAACTACTTCTTGCCACACCTGCTCATCTATGGACTTAAGTATATATTTCATATGCTCTTTCTAGTACGCATAATTAGACCCATCAAACAAAGGAGGTCTAGAAAATTACCGACCCTCTATGTAAAAACATCCTGGATTCATGCCTAAACAACTTATCGACACCCAATCTGACACCTATTTAAAAAATTCTAAGGGTTTAATATGGATGGTCAAAAACACTACTACCAATTTTTTAATTTTTAAAATTAAATTAAACTTAAATAGTTAACCAAATTAAAACTTGCACTAACTTTATTGATTGTTAAGTTTAAAAAGTTAACCAATTTTATATTACCCTAAAACATGCGTCTAGATGATAACAAGAAAAAATAAAATAACCAACCACAACACCCAACGTACGAGAAAATCCAAATGCAAAAAACTCGGATAACCCAACCAATGCAAATTCACTATGCCAGGAATTACACAAGGACACGACAAAATACTTACACAGCGAACTCGAATCCTTCAAGCCTTGATGCGTCTTCTTTACTTTGACCTTTTGTAGAGCGACACGTAGGAGTCCACTTATGCACTGGCATAACAAGTGAGTCCACACACACCTCGATATCTACCAATCCAGGCTCAACAAACCGTCAACGAAAATAACATGGAGTCCACCGCTTCAAACCACCAAGCGCACATTTCCACCATATGTAAACAAATAAACGAGCACAGAATCCACCGTATGAAACACTTCTTAGTCAAGATGATGAGAAACAAAAACTTAGTGCACACAAACGAAGATCTCAAAGCATATAAAGATTAAATCTCGGATCTGAAAGTGTTTGGGTATAAATTAGGGTTTAAAGGCTTTTGGTATTGTATATGAAATCAATTTTTTCCAAAACTCTCACTTAAAAAAGATGTAAACATGCCTATTTATACGCAACATGATTTTCAAGATGTCATAAAATACTAGTTTCGTTCGAATGAAGTATACATTCTCATTTAAATGACATTTAATTTAGAATGGCTTTCGAATGACATTTTTCTGTTAAGCAAAAAAATCTCGTTTGAGCCTCATTGGATGTTCATTTGGATAGAAACAAATAGTTAGTTTGAACAATCGTTCGAACGACCTTCAGACACTCATTCTAATGACCATGTCAAACTCGTTCGAATGACTAAGAAAAAATATTATTTTTTCTTCCAAAAACCATCTTATAAAAAATAGCCTCAAACATTTTTTTTAAAAACAACCCCCAATGAAATATAAAGGATAAAAAATTACACATTCATAACTTATGAGATCCTTGATCATTGAAGATGAAACGTGACATGAAACATGACATGATGATGTGAATGCTCTAACCTTTTCGTTGTAATCTTGAATCAAACACGTCACATGCTTTGAAGGATAAATCAACTCAAGACCTAACATATGACTCAAACGGATTTATCTACACGAAACTAAGCCAATTACATACAAAATTGACCCAGTTGGAAATTTTTCCTTACACCACTACCCAAGTCCACTTGCATTAAAGACACCCATTTTCATTTAATGCTACCAACAACTACCTTACACTATGAAAAATATTTGGACAACACTTCATCCCTTGCTGACATCGTCAGACCTCATCTCCAACCATGTTGTGGCAGTCCACTCATTATTTTTTCAAGATTTTGCATATAAAAGAAAGGTTGGTGAAAGGACTTAGGTCAACAAATCTCAAGAATTTTAAGAGATTAATACATACAGACGATTATAAAACTTTGAGTTCCATCATCTACTAGAGTATTGCTCATTGTTCCACACTCTCAACCCACTGTTGAGAACATATACCTATAAATCGAATAATTTTTAGTTATCAAACACCTTATATATCTTGTTGATCCCTAAATTAATACTCAGGAACCCTTAGATAAGTCAATCAATTACTTTCTCAAGTCCTTTGAATTGCTGAGAAGGGATGCAAGACCTCATACTCCCCTTACCAACGTGTATGGGGCTTCTTAGACTCTAATAACTCATTTATGATCTAATAAACAAGTTCAATACCTTTAACAGTGCACGTATGACCCCCTCCTAAGGCTCGAACCACTTTACATCTTTACATCATTATCTTAAACTTTGTCACTACTTCCCTCTCACTCATATGAGGTCTAAAGGGGAGAGCCTGTGGATCTAAAGTCACTTACGATTTTTACACTCAACAAGTTGGTTTCTTTGTGATCTATTTTTCTGTATAGTTTGATAGGGTAGGGACATCATGAACAATGACATGGTTTACTGTTATGTTGCTTGTACAGTAAATGTATAATCCATGTTCTTTTTTCTTGTGATAAATTTTATTGAGATGGTAATTATTCACCGTTTGGGAATTTTTTTATGATAATCACAAGTAAATATTTTCTTAGTTTGTTAAGGAATCACATAGAAATATTGCTTTTCAATGAAACAATTTCCCTATATTTTTTATACTATGTATTGATTGTAAAGTAAGTTTATGTTTTGGTATGTAAATATCTACTAATAGTGTCAATATTTACTGCCAGAGATTAATTCGTATTCTTTTCATCCATTTTTATATTTCGTGTTGCAAAGTAAATATTTATCTTATTATTGAATAAATCTACTACCAGTGTAAATATCTACAGTGAGAGAATTGATTATTAATTTTTCTAAACACAATATTTTACTTTTTAATTTAATTAGTCTTCATCTTTATTTAATTTTCTTCCTTATATCTCAATAGCAAAGTAAATATGACTTAAATATATATTGTCAAAGTTGATGTTTACCGTTAGAGTAATCTTATACATAAAATAAGTATTTTTTTTAAAATTTTTATAGTTGTGATGAATCTTATTTGATAGATCTCTAAATAAAAAATTATGAACTTTTGACGTTTGAAAAGGAAGTTACCACATAGTCCATAATTTAAAGATTTATTTGTGTTCACTTCCATGTTTTTGTGAGACAAGTGTCATTCTTTGCGAAAATGAAGATGGAAAGCTAGAGGCGGTTATAAGGTGGTTGAGGATGAGTTTGGTCAATTATGGAACTTAATAGAATTTAAAAAATACATGGGATGAGACCCTAAAAAAACTTTGAAGATGAAAGTAAATACAAAAAAATTAAATAATAAATCCAAAAATTAAATAATGTTAAATAATATGATTTTTGGTATAGATGTGCACACATCTTCCATATCTATTGGGTTTTATGTCCACTGGAATACCTCACCATGTACTATAAATAGAGTGATCCCCTTCTGAGTTTATGTACACTCTTGAGAAATATTTCTCTCTAAATTCTCTCGATGTCCTTTATTTTATAACATGTTATCAGTACGAATTGCTAGGTCATGATCAATTATCCTCTCAACTGGTGTAATCGTGATCATTTATCCTTCTCAAAGCTTGTGTTGTATGGAAGGGAAAAAAGGCAAATAATTTTACTCGGATATTTCTCTTAAATTCCAACAGGGGTATGGATCCAAAAATGCAAACAAGAAATGACACTTCTCCAATTAACAGTGGAATAACTCATACTATTTTGCAAAATCATTACTTTTTCTCTAGCTTGGTGTAAGATATGTCAAATGTTTCCACAATAGACAGTACTGCTAAAATTATTGACGGCTCCAAAAGAACACATATGGTGTTGCCTAATAGTACCCACTTATTAATACATAATGCAATATACTTAATCAATTCTATAAGAAATTAGCTGAGTTTTAATGGCATCTAAATGAACGGGTATCATATGAAAACAAGTAATGAAGGTAACAAAGAATTACTTTTCATTACTTTTAGTGTTACTTCTAGTGTTTGAAGCCAGAATCTCACACTAGAAAAACTCCCTGCATTATCCACAGGGTTATACTGCACAACATTTAGTGTTGTAGAATCACACTCTGTTATGAGTTGGATGCTCAATTATCCTAATGCGTTGATATTATGGAAAGATCATTTGGGTCACACAAATCCAACATATTACGAAACATCATCAATAACTCGAATGGGCACTTTTTATCAAACCAAACAACTCACCCTACTAGGTGACCATTTTTTCACCCTGTGTACACAAAAAAATAAATCACAAAACCATCTTTTCTCAAAATAGCCTCTGAGTCATCGTCTTTTTTATAAAATATTCAAGGAGATATTTGTGGCCCTGTCCATCCTTTTAGTGGAACTTTTTAATTATTCTATAGTTTTAATTTATGCTTCCACTAGATGGTCTCATGTTTGTTTAGTATCCACTAGTAATTTGACTTTTTCAAAACTAACTGCTCAAATCATTAAACTCAGAGCACATTTTCCTAATCAACACATCAAATCCCTTCGCTTAGATAGTGTAGGTGAATTCACTTATCAAGTTTTTGATGATTATTGCTTATCCATTGGAATTAATATTGAGCACTCAATTTCCCACGTTCATATCCAAAATGTTTTAGTTGAGTCATTAATTAAAAGTTTACAACTGATAGATTAACCTTTGCTTATGTAATCCAAACTCCAAACCTCAGTTTGGGGTCATGCCATCCTACACGCTGGCAAGTTAATTTAACTTTAAGCAACTGCTTACCACTTTTTCCCCTTCACAACTCGTGTCAAGATGTTAACCAAACATCTCACACTTTCATAAATTTGGTTGTGCCATATACGTTCCAATCTTACCTCCGTAACGTAGAAAAATAGGTCCCCGACTTCATTTGGGCATATATGTTGGTTATGATTCGTCAACAACCATTCATTATATTAACCCATTGACAGGTAATGTGTTTACTACTAGATTTGTGGATTACCACTTTGATGAGATAATCTTTCCACCATTAGGGGGATGGAAGAATGTACCTGAAGTACAGTTCGTTCCAGAAGAACGATGAGAATTAACGTATAATATTTCCACCTTATCTCATCTAGACCCTCGTACTGATTAATGTGAGCATGAAATGAGAAGGATAATATATCTTCAAGGAATTGCAAATCAATTACCCGATGCATTTAATGATGTAGCAAAAGTGGCCAAGTCTCATGTACTCACAACTAATGCGCCCGCCAGAATTGATGTTCCAATGGTATATATTTTGATTTCAGTAGCATATAAATTTGAGGTATGTCATTAATGTGGTAGACTTATAGGTTCCAAAGATTTCACTCCCCTAAAGCGGAGATCAATTGAAAAATCATGCCCTCGTAATGTTCCATAAGAGGTTACGAATAAAATATCCATTTTCTCTTAAACCCCTAAAGAGGTTAGTGTCTCTGAAAAGAGACAAGTCCCTGAAGTGACTATAAAATATCTTGAAGAGGCAAAGGTACTTAAGAACAATAATGGCATATATATTTTGTATATATTCAAGAGAAATGTTGGATCACAATAAAATAGTCGCCGATGACATATTTTCATATACAATAGCTACGCAAATTTCAAAGGGCATTGATTATGATAATGAACCATATACTATAAATGAATGTCGACAAGGAGAATATTGGAGAAAATGAAAAGTTTCCATCAAGGCATAACTTGTGTCTCAAAATAGACATGGTGTATTTGGAACTATAGGAAAAACCTCCGTGGATGTTAACCCATTAAGTTACAAATGGGGGCTTATAAGATAACGCAATGAGAAAAATGAAATCACTAAATATAAGGTACAACTACATGCATGAAATTTCATGCAGAAACCTATGATTGATTATGATGAAAAATATTCTCCCGTTATGAATGGTATAACTTTTAGAGATCTGATTAGTTTAGTAGTCTTTACAAATATATATATATATATGAGACTTATGTATGTTGTGACCGCTTATTTATACAGACTTAAACACGAAAACTTATATAAAAATCCTTAAAGGATTTATTTTTCCAAAAGCAAAACCAAGGAGTACGTACTCAATTCGACTAAGACATTCATTATAAAACTTAAAGCAATCCGAAAGGATATGGTCAACCATCTTAGTGAATACTTCTTTAAGGAAGGTTATGAAAACAATCCTATTTGTCCATGTGTCTTTATAAAGAAATCACCAATGAGATTTACGATAGGAACAGTTTATGTAGATGATATTAATTTGATTGAGACTCCAGAAGAGCTCGAGAAAATTGCTAACTATTTGAAGAAGGAATTTGAGAGAAAGACCTAAAAAAAAAAAATATTTTGTCTCGGCCTGCAGATCGAGAGAAATTCTAATGGAATTTTTATCCATCACTCTAATTATATAAAAAAAAGTCATGAAAATATTTGGTACGGACACATTACACATACTAAGTACATCCAAGTTCGTTCGGTCTTTGGACATAAAGAAAGATCTATACTGTCCTAAATAAGAAGATGAGGAAATATTGGGTCTAGAAGTACCCTATTTTAGAGCAATTGGCGCATTATAATACTTGACACAATGCACTAGACCGAATATTTCATTCTCAGTTAACTTCAATGCTAGATATAGTTCTAAACCAATAAAAAGTCGTTAAATTGGTATCAAGCATATCCTAAGATATTCACGAGGAACTACTGAGATGTGCTTATATTATTCTAATCATTCTAATGGTTATGAGTTATTATGTTATGCAGATTCTGGATACCTTTCCGATCCTCATAAGGTCGATCATAGACATATTATGTATTTCTTAGTGGTAATACTACTATTTCTTGGCGTTCTACTAAACAAACTTTAATAGCTACTTTTTCTGACCACTCTAAAATTTTAGCACTTCATGAAGCTAGTTGTGAATGTGTATGACAAAGATCTTTAATTTAGTATATTGGTAGTTTTTGTAAATTGTCTCCTATTACAAATGTTCTTAGTATCATATATGAAGACAAGGCAACATGCATAGTCCAAATTTAGAAAGGATCTGTCAAATGAGACCGAATTAAACATATTTTATCAAAGTTTTTCTTCACTCATGAGCTTCGAAAGAAAAATGAAATTGAATCCAAGAAAGTACGTTCAACTGACAATCTAACTGATTTGTTTACCAAGTCACTTACGAAATCAACATTCCAAAAACTTGTACATGAGATTGGAATGCGCAGACTTCACCAACAGTTAATTTGAGATATGAAAATCAGGGGGAGCACCTTTCCAGAGAGATCAGAAATCATGCTCTGTTGGAATATACACATGTTGTATTCTTTTTCCTTTAACTAGACTTTTCCCGTAGGATTTTTCTTGTAAAGATGTTAAATAGACAGCACTAAGCATGTCCAACACCAATTCAATGATAACAATCAGTGAGTGATGAATATAAGATATATTCAAAAAAAATATTAGAAATAGATCCTTTTAGGATCAAATACCAAAAAATTCCTCAAATATTTTCTAATACACATTTAGTACAAGCCTTTTATTTTGTACCAAAAAGTATCTTATTCTCTCATCTTTAAAGGTTCATGCCAGCGGCATGATGAAGGATTTTTTGGAGAAAATAAAAAAAAATCAACTAATCGGGTATTAAAAAAAATTCGAGAGACTATTTGATTTATTCCCCACATATTTTTAATATAAATATCCATACATCTTTGGTATCAATGGTATTTTAATCCTCACCATTTATTAGAAGGAAAATGATATGTGTACCAAGTATTTACACCAAAAGAAATTTATCAAGTGCATTAAACTATTGTACCTACAGTAATGTACAATAGTTTAATGCACTTGATAAACCACTTTTGGCGAAAAAACTTGGTACGTATATCATTGTCCTTATTAGAAATAGATTGATCTACTTGTGAATTTATATTGGGGCTTTTACGGTCTAGTCCTTGAACTAACAATTTTGAACAAAAAGAACAGGCCCAACAAATTTTAAACGATTAGGTCTAACATATAAATAGCCCAAAATTAAAACAAACACGCACTATTCAGAAATCGAAGCTTCAAAAAAACTGTATTCTCTCTTGAATCAAAACCTTAATCGTATCATCTCTTCGATCAAAACCCCAAAACGAATCTATTTCTCAATCAAATTTTGGTCAACAACAACTTATAAATACTCCTGATCGAAGAGCCAAAAATTCTCTTCGACCAAAAATCTAACTCTCTTCGATCAAAACCCTAACTCTATTCGATCAAAATCCTAACTCTCTTCGATCAAACCCTAATCGTTGAAGCTCTACCGAGCATTTTACATTCTAAATCAAATTCTTCCAAACACCACTAACAAGTATGTATACATTCTCTTATCATTTGTTTGTCCTTGTGTATTTTGTGTTCTCATATGTATAAATTTGTAGACACGTGGACTGATGAAATCATATTCTTATTATTCATGATATGAAAATATATATTTCTTTCCCTCATTTTAATTGCAAAACACACTTTTTGCATGTTAGATATATGTATTTCATCATTATACTTTCCCTCCTGTATACATCATTTATCGATGATTTATCGAGGACTAGGAATATATACATGATTGGAATATGTACATGTACAACCCCTATTTTATTGCGTGTACTCTGTGTATTTTGCGTGTACTTTCAAAAAGTACACGCAAAATACACAGAGTATACGCACATTGAAATTGAATTTCTTAATCCAATATGCGTATACTTTTATGTTTTATACGTGTACTCTATAAAATATATATTTCAAATCGATGTTTGATCAATCCTATGTTATTTTGGTCCGCGCCAGCGGCATTTGAATAATATTCCATGAGTTTGTAACAAGTATTATTAGTGTGTTAATATTTAGGAGTTATATTGGTCCATGACAGCGGCATTTGAATGATATTTTATTAGTTTGTAATCAGTATTATTGCATGTACTTTTTCATTTATGCGTGTACTTTGTTGAAAGTACACACAAAAAATTCATAAAGTACACGCACATTGAAATTCAATTTGTTCAATCCAACATGAGTGTACTAATGTGAATTATGAGTGTTCTATTTTGTATTGTTGTGTTATACAATCAAGTATGTTCAACTAAAAAACTGTTGCTTGCACGTTCGAAGATCTTAACCATACAAAACCTTTCACATTAACAGTCAATAGTACTAATGATGACGAAATTCATTTTCTCCTTCGCATCAATGATAGAGCTAAAAGGTTACCTGGTTTCTGCTACCTACTACTATGAAGACATTTATTGCACTTTTGATGTGCAACAGCTTGAAGTAACTGAATCGAAAGCGAAGGATTTAGCTAAACGAATTGAGTAGTATTGCTTAAGGGGTTTTGATAATGTTGGAACTTTTAGCATGCAGCTATTGTATCACTTCTTTACTGAATATGTTAGGAGTAGAGAATATTGATTTTTGACTTGTCGAACAACCTCTGTTAGGTTTTACCATGAAACGTACAATATATATTACCCTCTTTAGCATGTATTTTGTTGAGAATTGTATGAATTGTTTGTGAGAATATTGCATGTACTTTTGTTAAATACGCTTGTATTTTATTATTTTATTCTAATTCGCATGTATTTTATTTTTTGTACATATCATTACAGGTTAGTAATTTAAATTTTGTTTATAGATTAATAGAATGGGGATGAAGATGAAGGCAAGAAGAGGAAAGAAACAAAAAAAGAGCAATTCTGATGATAGTTCTTCATCCAGTTTCAGTTCTAGTTCTAGTGTGGCATTGAAATCTAAACGTCCTGCAAAGAAGAATGGCCAATATCGATCAACTATTGTTAGCTTTCTTTATGATTTGCATCAGATTAAAGAGAAAATAAACAATAGGCATATTGAACTTCTTAAGAAGACTCCATTTTGGGAACTTTTCAATGCCTACTACAGTGAGAAAGTAGTATAAGTGGACCACAAGAAGGCAGATAAAAATATTTTATCAATTATCCAATATAGAAACCAAAAGTTTTCGTATGAAGAGTAGGATTGCAATAATGGCAATAGATATAAGTGAAATATTTGGCATACCACTTGTTGACGGTTTAAAATCAATAGAACTGAAAAAGCAATTGAATACTGCTCAAAAACCTAGATTACAAGCACGATACTTTGCAAAAAGAATGGGAAAGTCAAAAATATTGAATAGTTTGAAGAAATCAGTAGAATTGGAGACCGGTGAAGGCATTACTGATTTTGTAAAAATTGTGTGTCTCCACTTCTTGAACACGTTATTTTTCTCCAACTCAAGCTTCACCCTTGCAGAATTTTAGTTGAAATACATCGACAATATTAAGGAAATGAATAAGTATGATTGGGCATCTGCTGTGCATGAGTTTCTCATACATTCACTTAACAAATCAGCAAGTTCAAAACCTAGCACAGTTACTGGATGTGTCATTTCCCTACTGGTGAGCAAAAAAAATCCTGACATTTCAAAATTTACATACCAATACTCATGTGTACTTAATAAAAATCACGTGTATTTTGAAAACACACGTGATATTTTCACGTGTATTTTGTAAATACAAGTGATATAAGACGTGTATTTTGTAAATACACGTGCAAATATCACGTGTATTTTGAAAATACAACTGAAAATATCACGTGTATTTTGAAAACACACGTGATATAAGACATGTATTTGTATTTTGAAAATACACGTCTTTTATCATATGTATTTTGAAAGTATACTTCTACTTTATAAAATACACTTGTATTTTACAAAGTATACGTGTACTATGTTTTGTAAATATGACCAGTGTACTTTCAAAATACACTTATTATATTTTTTGTTAATATTATAAGTGTACTTTAGAAAGTACACGTGAACTTTGTAAAAATCACGTGTAGTGTACTTTCAAAATAAACTTGTAAAATTTACAAAGTACACGTTTAATTTTGCGTGTACTTTGAACAAATCACTTGTACTTTACATTATGAATACCTAGGTAATACAATTATTAATATCATTTTGTTTTTTGTATGATCACAGTGTTGGGCATGTGAGAAATTAGAAATTATTTCTCCCATTGAAGAATTTAAAGATAAGACGCCAAAATTCCTGAGGTGGAAATTGTCTTCTTTGAGACAATGGTTTGTGAAGAATGACATCACAACAGCAACGTTGAAGCGAGCTACAAATAAACCATATTGTAAGCACAGTTTTGTACAAAAGAAATCTCAGTTTGAAGGGCCAAGTTACTCTTTGAACATTTCTATAGAAAGTCCTATACATGCTGATTCATCATCAGAAAAAGTTGCTGAAGATATTAATGACAATGAGTTTTCACATGGTTGGAATATTCCCCTTATAAACATTGTGACTCCAAAGAAAAAGAATGGAAAAGATCAACTAAAGGTTAATTTGGAGGAACAAAATGATGTTTTGAAAAGGGAATTGTTGGAAAAGAAATAACCAACTATCTAAAGCAGTTGAAGACTTTAATGGTGCACTAGAGAAGGTGACCTCTGTAGAGGTGGAGAGTGCCATTTTGAATGTACAGTTATAGATAGATCGTGATTCACTTTTGGAAGCCCAAGGGTAAATGAAGAAGTTAAAGGTGGAGAATTCCAACCTTTCGAAGGAAAAAGATTTACTAAATAAGTTGGAGGTGGAAAATGTCCAACTAGTTGAGTTAAACAATTATTTAAAAGAAAA
This sequence comes from Sambucus nigra, assembly GCA_949130495.1. NCBI lineage: Eukaryota > Viridiplantae > Streptophyta > Magnoliopsida > Dipsacales > Adoxaceae > Sambucus > Sambucus nigra. Next base: position 242,041,169 of record OX422210.1, on the reverse strand, counting down.
GCTTGATCAAGTCACAATGAGTGACAAAGATAGTATTAAAGAATTGGATGAATCATTGAAAAAACAGGCAGAATCATCACGAATTTTGGAACAAAAAAATGGATATCTGTCTCTGAGTAATGTAGATATAAAAAAAAGTATGATGATACATTGCAAAATTGGAGAGATGCTGACATAGAAAAGATGACATTGAGGCAGAATCTTGAGGAGTCGAAATTGAAAAGAACTCAACAGGTACTTTTGATTATAAATAATGCAGAGTACACACAGTTTTCCTAAAGTACACGCATTTTTCCTAAAGTACATGCAGTTTTCTTAAAGTACACGCAGTTTTATTTGATAGTATTTTTAATGCAATTTTATTTGATATTAGAAAAAATGCAGAGTACATGCATTATTTGATTAGAAATAATGCAGTTTTATTCAAGTATTGTTTATAATCTAACATTCTTTTTGTATAACAGGAAAACAATAATAAAATCCTTAATGACGAAATTTCAGAGTTGAAGAAAATGCTTGATGAATCAGCATTAAAAAAAACTGATCAGGTTTCTATAAAGTACAATAGATATAAAGTGCACGCGTTTACTTTCTAAAGTAAACGCAAATTATGATGAAAGTACATGTGTATTTTATAAATTTTATAAAGTACACGTATTTTATAAATTTTATAAAGTACACGCGTGTATTTATAAAATACACGCATGTATTTATAAAATACACGTGTGTACTTTATAATATACACACAAATTTTGATGAAAAACACAAATTTTATCAAAATCCACGCAAGAGAAAATGAATCATTGTTTCAAAAAATGCTTACAATCCAATATTCCTTGTTTAAATATATTAGGGAAACACTAATAAACAACTCATGGACCAAATTTTGAGTTTGAAGATTGAACTAGCCTCAAAGACAGTTCAGGATACCCTCGAAATAACCAAAACAAAAGGGCCTGTTACTAGAGGACAGAAGAAAAGAAAAGATGACAGCGAAACCGAGAAGCATGAACCAATTAAGAAATAAAAAGAGACAAAGCTGAGAAAATGCCCTCTAACAATAGCTCAACGAATGAAAGAAAACTCACTTCAAGCTTGAAGCAATCAAAGCTTACAAATATCTCGATGAAGCTGCGAAGAAAAAAATTGAAGTGTTTATTCAAAAGGCTGAGCCAGGGTAAAGTGTATTATTTTATGATTTATCACTTCGCTAATTTATATTTTTTTTGGTGCAAAAGAATAAGGTTATTATTATTATACAAGTCTTATTGCTTATATAAAATGCAGGGAATTTATTTTCCAAGGGCTGGTTTCGTATGTCCCATGGGAAGATTTAGTTGAAGTCCTCAAGAATCAAGAAATTTCAATCCAAGTATGTAGTCCAAATATTAGACATTAATTAAATTTCAACATTATTATTTCCTCACCATTTTATATTGTGTGAAACAGATAATACTTGCCTTTAGTGAAGTATTGAAGTTAAAATTATCAGAGGAAGGGCTCTCCCACTCACACACTTTTTCTGATTATTGTTGGGTAAGTACAATTAAACCGAAAGCTTTGTGAAACAAAATTTTAGTTTTTTTTATTAACACATTGTCTATAATTTTTATTCAGATAGAAGCTTGTAGCAAAAATGACATCAATAAGAAGGGGGAGTTATACAGAGATTTATTTGAATACTTAGGCACTTGTAATAATTTGTTCATTGTACTAAGACATAACATAGGACATTACACATTACTTGCAATATACAAAAAAGAAAATAAAGTCGTTCACATGGATTCCCTTCGACCGAACGATAAGGAAACAAACACAATATACTTCGATGATGCAAAAAAAATGGTTAGTGCCTAAACTTAATTAGTAATGTTACCTGTACGTATATTATACACGTGTACTTTATCATATAATGCATGTACTTTGTATTAGTTTCACATAATCACCCAGATTATCAAAGTACACACATCATATTTTAAAATACACGTGAAATGAACCAATACAAATTACGTGTACTTTAATATTATGCGTGTACTTTTAACTCTTTAGGCAAAGTACACGCATCATATTTTAAAATACACGTGAAATATACAAATAAAATACACGTGTACTTTAATATTATGCGTGTACTTTTCACTCTTTAATCTTCAGATACTCTTTTATTTGTATACACTAAATATTTGTCTTCGTAACAGTTTTCTGTCTTCCAAAAAATACTGTACCTATTGAAGACTGAAGCAGAAACAATGAAAAATAATGATTTTCAAACTTAGAGAAAGTTTGATAAAGGTACATCAAATGAGTTTACATTGGATGATGATCCATTAATAGAGCAAGAAAAAAGGACAGTAGATTTCTTGCTGGAAAGTGATCTCAAATTTGACCTAATAAGAGATCATGAATGCCCTAAGCAATATAATGGGTAAGCAAAAACTTAATTTCTAAAAATTACTAATTTGTATATTTTCAAAAAATTTCATTCATATCATAATAATTTGTATATTTATTTTATTTTAATTTTAGGGTTGACTGTGGGGTGTTCTGAAGGTACTACATTGAACAAATTAGCAGAAACAAGGAAATGCAAAAATTGTTTCAAAACCCTAACATGCTAAAACACAGAGCATATGTACTAAGGAAAATTCTTCTATCAAAATATTTCCTCCCCCGAAAGGAGAAAAAACTTCTATAAATTGATTCAAATACAAACCATATTTGTAATTTGTTTTGTGTTATATTAGTTACTGTTTACAATACTTATTACACCAAAATGGTTTATTTTCGCTGGCGCGGACCACAATCCATATAAGGTATAGACAAACAATGCACCTGAGTGTTATGAAACAATGTACACGCATTTTAACTAAAACTACAAGTGATAATTACTAAGTACACACATGAATTATTCAAAGTACACCCAATATAAACAATGTACACGCACTCGTTAATGTATTAATTTTTTATTTTTAATTGAAAACTACTTTATATATTTATTCAGAAGGACACAATAATCAAAATCAATTTATTAAACTCCACTACTCACTTCCTAACTACTTCTGGTTAAAGAAATAAATAGCTTTATCTTTTCCTATAAAAGAGTACTATTTGTTCTTTTCTTAACCATTACATCTAGGGTAAAGATTACATAATGACTATTCTAGCAGAAAAGTTGCGAGATACTCTTGAGGGATATGAAAGAAATAAAAAAAAAAGGCAAATTACGAAAAATCTTTCCTCATATGAAACTGCCTTTGAGCAGTTTCAAACATATGTGATGGAAGGCTACACTGGACTTCCACCCAATCCCATAGATTTATTTGATGTGGATGAGGACCCTCCTCAAACACATGAAGACCTCATGTCTTTCTATAGACAAGAAGTTCCCTTGAAAATCGTCAAGCTGAAGGAGAAGAAGGCGCACCATGAAGGCCTTGTAGCTGTCATAGAAGAAGAAATTCGACACTGGTTGAATTTAATTGACTCTCTTCCTGACACCATAGATGCCTTTAATAAATTTTCCTAATAGAAGCCTTCTTTTGTTTTTTCATCTTTTCTTATGTGAAAAAATTGTACTTTATTTTTCTGTTTTAATAAAAAATGTATTTCTTTCATGCATGTATTCTCACTTATACCATACACCAAATATAGTAAAGTACACGTGAACCTTTATAAAAATGATCATGTGTATTGTAAACAATGTAAACATTAATATAATTTATTGTAAAAAAATTGGAATGTCAAAATATGAGTGTATTGTCAAAATATGATTCTATCTATTATAAATTATAATACAGACAAGTTTTTATAATGCACACGCACAAGGTATTGTCCCAAACCATTATATAAATGCATGTACTTTATATATTATACGTGTACTTTATAAAGTACACGTATAGTCTATAAAGTACACGCTTATTGAAATATTTGTATAATAATGCCGCTGGCGCGGACCATAATACACACAGGAATTTAAGAATATGAGTGACCTAAATGTCTTTTATAAAGTACAAGCACATTGTAATGTCCAAAACCATTTTCCAAATAGTACATGAATTTATATACGTCTACTTGATCAAATTACATGCAGAGTACATAAAGTACACGTATATTGAATTAGATTTTGGTCATATCAATATGCGTGTACTTTATAAAAATATGCGTGTACACATATATTTTAAAGCATGTACTTATATATATTATGCGTGTACTTCATAAAGTACACGCATATTTCATCAAGTACACGCATATTATATTTATATTATGCGTGTACTTCATGCATGTACATCATACAGTACATGCGCATTTCATCAAGTAAATCTAAATTAAATATAATTAATAACGTACACGGATGATTTTATATAGTACACGCAGATTAAATTGACCAAATTTATTTTTAAATGCGTATACTTTATATATTTTGCGTGTACTTTGTAAAGTACATGCATATTTTATCAAGTATACTCATTGATAAAATGAATTTGGTCATCAAAATGTGCGTGTACTATACATAACATACATATACAAATGTAAAGTACACGTGAACATCAGGAAAAATAATCACGTGTATTTTATGAAAAATACGTGTACAGCTACACAAAACAAACTAAAAAATGAGATTAAAATCTAAAATTACATTCATTTATTTGAAACAAATAGTTTATTAATTAATTTATTCAATCAAATGGTTAAAATGAATGAATTCAACAATTTTAAACGTACTCAAATGGGTTCCTTACAAGTAGACCTGTAATGACCCTTTTTACTACACCTCGAGCAAGTAACTTCCCTTACTGTGATATCACTAGAAGATTTTATTCTATTATTTCTTGGCCTGCCTGTCGGTCTCTTAGTCATTGGTGGAAGGACAGGTGGATTTTCATGTATAGGAATATTTAAGGAAATCAAATCAGGAAGATGAACTATAGGTATCGGGTATGATTTTATGTAGAAAGATACCTTATAGTACTCCTCAATATAATCATAAATACTAGTCCCTTTCCTCCGTACAACACAAACATCATGAGAACATGTAAAACATTTAATCTGTCAACTCTTACAAGAACAAGTCCTTTCTCCCAAGTCAGCTGTTGCTCTCACTTCTGAATGAAGTTCAAATACGTTTTGACTTGAGCCACTAATAGTCTAATGTCGGCTTTTATTCTAATTTTCATTCAGTAACTTTTGAAAAAAAGGACATAGCTCATTTGTCCAAGTGTCAGACTCAACAAGTTTGTTTGCATTGAAATTCATAATCTTCACTCTCAATTCATCAAACATATTCATTACTGGTAAATGGTTTTCCTCCCATATCCATGAATTGAATGACGCCGCAACACTAGATGCCATGTCACCATACCGTTTACCAGGGAAATATGCACATGAACAATTCTCGGGAGGTAAACTATCAATGAAATTAGCAATAGCAGCTCCTCCTTCCTTATTCAATGCTTCAATATTCTTGTGAAATATTTCTACTGAGACAGCATATGCACAAGACAAAAAATATTTAACAATTTTGTTTCGAAATCTAACATAATTCCCGCGAATTTTCTTTTTTATATTCCCTTGTAAATGACGTATACAGTAGGAATGTGCAGACAACGGGAAGACCCTCGAAATAGCTTCAAGTAATCCATTGTTTCGATCTGATATAAATGTTATGTTTCGATATTGCTCAACTACTGCACTATGCAAATTGACAAGAAACCACATTCAGTTATCTTCGGTTTCAGAATCAACAACGGCATATGCAACAAGAAAAAGGCCTGAAATATAAAAATATATCAAAATTAAAATAAATAACATATCCATGTAGAACACATCGTAAATTGATGCTGCTGGCGCAGACCTTAAAACACATGAAAAATATATTATGTGTTTAATTTAAATTGTTTGTAAATAACAAGACAAAATATAAAATTGTACAGTACACGTGATAAAGATAAAAATGAAAAGTACACATGAAATTAACAGAAACATTCACGTGTACTTGACATGTATTATGCGTGTACTTTGTATTCAACATAACAACATCATCATCAAATTACACGCATAAAAATGAAAAGTACGCGTGAAATTAACAAAAATATTCACTTGTACTTGACATGTACTATGCGTGTACTTTAGTTTGTATTCAACATAACAACATCATTATCAAAGCACACGTGAAATTAACAAAAACATTCACATGTACTATGCATGTACTTTAGTTTGTATTCAACATAATAATACATATCATCAAAATACACGCAGAAAAATGAAAAGTACACGTGAATTAAAACAAAGACATTCAAAGGTACTTTATATTTTTATGCTTGTATTTTGATGATCTGAAATGGAACAAACAAAATGTCAATACAATACACAAAATAAAATATTTAGAATTAATTTACCATTGTTCCTATTCCTTGCAGTTGCTGACAATATTGTTCCACGGTAACGAGTCTTCAAAAAGGCCCCATCAAGAAATAAAACAGGTCTGCAGTATTGAAATCCATAAATACTTCCTCTAAACATTACAAATATTCTCTTGAATTTTTTACTCGCATGTTCCACATCAAGGATGCAATGCGACCCAGGATTATACTTCAATAGAAGGTCACGATAATTATTCATTAATGCATAAGAAACCTTTTCATCACCATGTATATCAACAACGGCCATCTCTTTCGCACGTCATGCATGTTGATAAGCTATATTAAGACCATAATTCTTCTTCATATCTCTAACTACATCAATTGGTCTTAATAGCGGGTTATCTCTAAGATCATCAGCTACCAATGTTGAAACCAACTTGGAGGCTATCATTTTGGCTGATGGGCTACGAAAGATACATCTTCATGTATGCTCATTATTCATTGCACGTATGTAAAAGTATCCATTTATTGTATATAATGAAGCATTAATTCTCCACATACAATTCTCAGTAGTCTTTTTAGAGCATTCAATCATCACTCGAGTTTTATCATTCTTCAAATACACATACTTGAACCCAACCTCAATGGCATACTTTCGCAATTTATCCCGAAATTCCACTACACCTCCTTCAAAACACTGCTGCTCATGACTTATATATGTCTTCCAATCATTCGAAAGAAAGACTTTCGACTTACTTGGCTCCACGTCTTCAAGATAAAAGTAATTTTCAATGCAACTATTAAAATCATTTGCAGTGCCTGATGATAAAGACTCTAACCACAGTGTATTTGTATCACCATTGTCAACCCTCTCAGAACTTGTATTACTGTAGTTAACCCCTTCAAAAATTCGATTAGAGCATTCAACCCGTTCACGACATGTATTACTTGGCAATGCTAATGAATCAATCACATATATCCAAATGAAATTAGCTTTCACGATCAATTGGAACCGCAACATACAACAAACATCGTTGTCACAAACCAACATGAACCGACATTTATCACCAAATGAATACCTTAATGAAAAACTCTCACTTCTCAAATTAGTAAACCTAATACACAACTCATTGCATATGAAATTTAATGAGCTATCTTCAAATATTTCGATACAAGTCATATTATCCAAATAACACCACCTTGCTATTATACTACTTACCATGATGTCATGCAGTAAAAGAGAGACGAAAAATATTTACTTCAAGGTCAACAATTCTAAAAATGTGTGCAATAATTTAATGCATGAAATATCAAAAAATTTATATATAATTAATATAAAATTACAGGCACTATTTAAAAACTTTTACATGAAGCAATAAAGTAGACGCATATTTTCAAAAAAACAATCACGTCTACTTTATAAACACTGCGTGTACTTTAAAAACTGATGTCGAACTGGTTAGTTCCTATATCAATAAGTGATTCAATACCAACTCAAAATCAAGTACTCTTAAAATTAGAATGAAACATCAATAATATTCATTCAGCACACTCAACTAACAATTATAAATATTGATAAATATAACTTCTATATGAAGAATCCAAACATAAATGCATAAAAAACACAAAATCAAAATATATACATATAAAACATATAAAAAAACTATTCAATCACATGAATTACGAAATTACAATGAGTCTCTTGAATCAAAACAAAGTACATTGACCTATTGTAATCGATCGATCGAAAATAGAAAAATCAACTGCTGATAAAAATAAACTTACAAATGATAGAGCCAAGTGATACATGTAGAATCGATTAAGAACACTCTAATCGATTATTTGACAGACAAAAAAAACATAAAGATTAATGTTATTTTCGATTTCGAAGAATAGTGATTAGTTGTAGAGAAACCTTTAATAGCCGACTAAGTTTATGATTTTTTTAAATTATTAATATTTATATATTAAACCTAATTATTTAAATTTATTTCATCAATTTTTTTATTCAAAATATTTAATCAAAGAACTAGAGCGTAAAAACGTAATTTATATTCAGGTTTCGTGTCTCTCCCTAATTTTATAACAATTACGTCATTGTCCTACTTTTTGTTTTTAAGGAAAAGCTGTTGCATTCATTGGTTTCCGGTATACGTATCCAGAAATAAAATAAAATATGAATTTACATAGGAAAAAATCCAACCAACGACCTCCAATTCAGGCAAATACACGCCAAATGAATGACATCGTTCTGACGACGTAAACTAGAATATACAAGTATCCAATCAAACTGCTTTTCAGTTTTGATTAGTCTATTGTCCGTGTCCTCCATCCACCTTCATCATATATTTCAGTAAAATCTTAAAACTTCTGAGAAAATCTGATGGCAAAGTTAGGATTGTTCGATCTTGAGAATCACTTTGCCTTCTATGGGGCATACCACAGCAACCCGGTTAATATCTTCATACACATGCTGTTTGTTTGGCCTATTTTGTTCACATCTCTCGTCCTTCTTTACTTCACACCTCCTTTCTTCAACCTCTCTCAAATTGGTTCCCAAAATCATAGCTTGGTTTTGAATCTTGGGTTTTTGTTTACTTTGATCTACTCATTGTTTTATGTATGTTTGGATAAGAAAGCTGGTTCTTTGGCTGCTTTGCTCTGTTTCGTCTGTTGGGTGTTGGGCAGTTCTCTTGCAAATCATTTGGGCTTCTCTCTAGCTTGGAAGGTAGTCTCGATTTTCTTTTCAATATTTGCTCTGATGGATTCATTTTACGGTTTTTATTTCTTTCTTTATTAATTACTTTCCTTTGATGTTTTGTTCTTTGTTTTTTATCCTTTTTCCCTTGGTCATCAATGGGTCCTGGTTTAATATAACATGGACATTTAACCAAAAAAAAAAAAATTAGACATGTTTGAGAATTTATGTGATCGCTTTGAATGCAATTTTTGGGACCGAAGGGTTTGCCCTTGATGGAGAGGGTCCATAAGAGGATGTGTTAGTTTCAACTATTTTTTCTGTTTTCGTTACTGGTAGTAGGTCCCCTGTTTCTAATGTTTCACATGTAAGTGATACCCCTTCCATATCAAAATAAGATTACTCTCTTCCATTTTGAACTCTCCCTAATATAGAATCTCCTTATCGATTTAGTCGAACATTAATGGACCAAATGTCACTAGCGCTAATGTATTTGATCAGTGTATCCTCAATAAATGTAAATGTTAAATAGGGACTTCAATTCGGATGGGAGAACTATATTTTGGGGGATGAGAGATTTGGTTGATTTAGGAAAGATTGTTGACATAGTTGGGTTAGTCCCTTGATTAAAAGTTAGGTTGTGTTTGTTTTTTCATCTGAATCTGAAGTCTGACTTTGAAATCTGAAGACTGAATCTGAAGTCTGAATCTGAAAAATATGTTTGTTTTTATGTCTGAATATACCTCTGAATGAATGTATTTAGACTGATTCAAATTTCAGATTCAGACTTCAGATGTAACTTTACCTCTTAAACATTAAGAGCCAAATATAACCGTTAACCTCTTAATCATTTAAAAAACAAACACTTTTTGGTACCTCTTAAGTCTAAATGGTTCAGATTCAGACTTAAGAGGTAAAAACAAACATAACCTTAGTATAGTATTACAAAAAATGTGATTTGGGGTATTAATGTTGCTTGTTGTAAGTTAGATGTATTGGGAGATTGATGAATAGTCCTTGAATTTTGTAGATCTCGAAAGGGCGCTTTCATATAAGTTCCATTTGAACACATTTTCATACCACCTCTGAAACTAAATTTTAGTATATGAGTAAATATGTACCTAAAAAGAAGTCAATGGTACTTATTTATTTGTTCACGACCAAAATATGACCCCTGTCCAAAAAACTGCTTCTTTAAATGGGGAATTTTTTTGGGGCAGAGTTTTAAAGCCGAATCATAGAAAATTTTATCAAAGTATTGGATGGTGGAAATTGGGTTGTTTGTACAAGGGGTAGATTAATTTGGATTTAGGTTATTTTGAGTGGCATTCACATTGCTCTGCCTACTGAGACTTTTTTTTATAAGATGGCTGTAGGGAGGTAAGAAACAACTTTTGGTTAAGTGGGACTTGATGACAAAATCCAAAAGAATGAGGGATTAGTCATGACTAGGGCTGTGTTTTTTTTCCGAACATTCCGATTTTTCCGATGTCCGATCCGATATTTTCCGATTTTGGAACATATATAAGGTTTCCGATTTTCGATTTTCCGATTTCTGATTTTTCCGAATTAAATTGGATAGGAAATTGGAACTATGTTTTAAATTCCGATTTTTCGATTTTTCCGATATAATTTCCGAATCTTTTTTCCGATTAATATTCCGAATATATCTTCCGATTAATATTTCGAATATTTTTTCCGAATATTTTCTATATATATTTTTTTACCTTATAAGTTATATCCTTATGTAATAAGAATGTGTACAATTTAGATTTCCTTTATTTTTTTCCTTACCCCATATATTTATATATGTCGTTAGTAGAGAGCAACTAGGGTTGTATGATATTCTTATTAAAATATCTCTCACATCTCTCTCTCTCTCTCGTCTCGCCCCTTTCTCCTCGGCGGTGCATATCTCTCACCTCTCTCTCTCGACCCAATCTCTATACGGTCGTCCAATCCCTTTCTTCTACTTTCGGCGGCGCATATTTGTTTACATCGTCCGACTCTTATAGTCTCGAACATAGGTAAGCCTTTTCTAGTTTATTATTATCTGTTTATTTTTTTTATTTCTACTTATTTACAGATCTGTTTACATCGGTTTATAGGCTCTGTTTACATCTTGTTTACTTCTGTTTATAAGATCGGTTTACATCTTATTTACATTTGTTTACATCTTTTTTATTTCATCTAATACATCTGTTGGGATCGATTTATAGGTTTAATATGTTTGTTATATTGATCGGTTTATAGGTTTACAGATTTGTTTACATCGGTTTGTTATATTGATGGCTGCGGCAGAACAGAAAAAAACTAATTTCTAATTTCTCATACTGTCTTCATGCGGCAGAACATAAAAAAATACCATATTTCTAATTTCCGAATTTTTCCGATTTTTTTCCGATTTTCCGATATTCCCGAATTCGGAAACTTTTTTGATTTTCCGAAAAAATTGGATAGGAAATTGGAACAAATATTTTATTTCCGAAAAAATTGAAATTTTTTCCGAAAGGTCATTTTCCGATCCGATCCGGCCGAAACACAGCCCTAGTCATGACTAGACCCGGCGAATGGGCAGATTTGGGGGGACTTTGATGGTTTGGGTCAGATTTGGGTGGGTTGCTGAGAGTTGAATAATATTATGGGCAATTTACAATTAGGTCCCTTGTTGACAATTTCTAAACATTAAAGGACAATTTACGATTAGGTCCAGTTGTTGTGCCACTAGCATGGACTTTTACAAGAAGAGAATTAGTGGACCTAAGTGTTTAAAATTTGTTAAAATTAGTGTTTAAAATTTATTTACAAGGGACCTAAGGGTACTTTGCTTTATTATATATGGGCGGGTGTGGTGGGTTGGGTTAACTGGTAACCCTTTTTTTCGCAAATGAAAAAATTACAAGGATGGTCTTTCAGAAAATAACGCCCTTACCACAAGTATATATATACATACATGAACTTATAGAGAGAGGAAGAACATCACAAGTTAGAAATGTAACTGGAGAGGAGCAGTTGGGGGGTCATGGGCTTCATCATCTTAGTATTTTCAAGACATTCAATTATTGCTTGCTCTACTGAGTTGAAAGTGGATGGTAATGCAATGGTTTGAGGAATTCTTGTATATTGTTTTACGTCTTGTTTATATAATTTGGTGGACTCATTGTGCTTTTAGTTGCTTTCAAGCTATTTGCTTTTTGAATAAATTTTTCTCTCTTTATCAAACAACCAATAATGTGCATAAAACTTTTCAAAAATTACTCAATAAAATGTAAAAAACAATTGCTTGAGGCTTGACCGAGTATAATCCTCTGTAAAATTTAGCTTTACAATCTGTTAATAACACTTGCTACCTGTTATCTAAGCTATATTATCCGCCCCATAGCTATTTGCTTATCACACCCCTGTTACCAAAAGGGACTTTTATGAATATAATATAATTAATTCTCTCAATTTTGTCTAATTTGTTCGAACTCAAGTATCACAACCACCTATTAGCAGCACCTTCTCAAAGAAATGTAATTTTGACACCAGTATTCATCTACTTTTTAGCAAGGTGATATGGTGACAGTGGGCAAAGATGTGAATAAATTAAATTTATTTTCAAGGCTATACTTGTTATAGACGTAGTGAATTATACAAACCTATAAATTCTCGCGATGGAACATGAATAATGAGCAGGAAGAGTTTCTCGAGTATGCATCGTTATTATTTGTTTTTTTGGCTGACAAAATTAGGTCCACACCCAATGTTTAAAAAGGCGAAAGGCAAGGCGAGGCGTTTTAGTCGCGGAGAGGCGAGGCGTAAGCCTCGAGGCGTTTGAGGCGTAAGCCTCACCGAAAAGGAAAAAAAGAGCAAAATAATATTAAAAAAATACTAATAAAACCATAAAAATAAAATAACAAAGAAATATAAAATAAAACTACGAAAAAAAACATTCTTGAGGACTTTCTCACATAGTTTGACATTTTTTTGTTCCCCCGAGATAACTTTTAAAAAAAAAAGTAATTTGAGAAAATCAATTTTAACATATTGGTTATTTTACAATATGACAATTAATTAATCAATGCAAGATCATATTGGCAAAATCATTTTTTTAGCTTCATTCACATATTGGTTATTTTATAATATGACAGTAAATTAATCAATGCAACTTAACAAGCAAATTTATTAAAAAACATTGATTTTCAAGCTAAGATTAAAAAAAAAACAATTTTATTAAAAAAATAATAAAACATATCAACCTAAGTTTATTAAAAAAAACAACAACCTTTAAAATATATTAGTTTCTTAATATATATTCAGTTTAGTTAAAGATAACATACTAATCTAAGTTGAAAACCAAAAAACAGGAAACTTTTAAAAAAAAGTCGTATTGAAGTTAATTTAGTACATTCATTTCAAACAAAATCAAATTGACAAAATTAGTTTTTTAAGTTTCATTAACATATTGGTTATTTTTTTTAAAATTCTCTCAAGTTACAATAGTAAATAGTATAAGTTAAGTGCAGCTTTAAAACAAAAAAAAGAACAAGATTTTTTTTTTTTTTTTTCGCGCCTCAGCAAAAAGGCGCGAGGCGAGGCGTGAGGCGCACCGAGGCGTAAGCCTTGAGGCGCATTGAGGCGTAAGCCTAAAATACAACCCTGAGGCTTAAGCCTCGAGGCATTTTTTGCCCGCCTCGCCTCGAGGCGAGCCTCGAGGCGTAAGCCTCAAACGCCTTTTTAAACATTGTCCACACCCTTATGGTACTAGAACACTTTTTCATATAAATTTACCTTTATTTCCCAAATGTGACGAGTTTTTGTTCAGGTTGTTTTGGCAGCTCAATTGTTCTGCTGGACTGGACAGTTTATAGGCCATGGTGTATTTGAGGTGATTGTTTATGCATTTTCATCATTATCATTTCATTTTATCATGTTATTGATCTCATTTATTTTAATTTATTTCGGGTAGAAACGAGCACCAGCTCTTTTGGACAACCTAGTCCAAGCCTTCTTAATGGCACCCTTCTTTGTATTACTGGAGGTAAGTAAGTTTCGCAGACCTCATTTAAATTGAAGGATGGTTTGGCTGAATTGGAAAATAAGTTTGATTTGCAAATGATTGTTTCTTGCAGGCACTTCAAATGTTCTTTGGCTATGAACCTTATCCAGGGTTTCATGCAAGAGTGAAAGCAAAGGTAGATGCTGAAATCAAAGAATGGCGGGACAAGCAAGAAAAGAAAAATTATTAGATTAAGCTGATTGTGGCGAGTGATATACATTAAGTTCTGTATCTTCAAACAATGAAAGCCATTGGTCACCCCATATAAAATAAAGATCGATAAGCTACAAGTCTGGGTGACTGTGGATATCTAAAACCCCGTCATTTTAAGGCTTTTTTTACTTAACCCGTCAATAATAGCATATTTTGACATTACCCTCCTAAAGTTGAAAAATTAAACATAGCCCCGGGATTAAAGCCATAATTAGATATATCGTCTCAAATATTGCTGGTGACTAACGTCCATTAGCCTCTTGGGGGCTATGTCTAATTCATCATCTTTGTGGAGTTTAACTCTAAATATGCCATTAATGCAAGGAGTTAAGTAAAACAAAAAAGGCATTAAAAGTATTTTTTTAAATTATGTAAGCATTTATTTACTTTCAACAACAAAGCCTTTTTCCAATTATTTGGAGTATATAAGCATTTATTTATTAATTAATAATTAAATATTAATTAATTGATTGATTATTTAACTATAATGGTCGGTGATCCCCTGAGAATTTCTCATGTTTTTCGTGGAAGAAGAGAGTTCTTTAATTTTGTAATTATTTATTTTTAATTTAAATATTTATCAATTAACTAACTACGATACGTGTTGATGTCAGAATATCTTGTGTTGCACATTTTATTGTTCTAATTAATAGTATTTTTTAATTATTTATAGATTTACCAATTAAGTATTTAATAACTAATTTAAATCAATAATTCTATTTGTATATGTAGTCGATCCCAAATAATTGAGAAAGGACTTTGTTGAGTTGAGTTGAATTGAGTATTATATTTGTTTATTAATCGTGTAATTAATTGATTTATTACATAAGTATTAATTAATTACTATGATGGGTGACCCATCGGTCAATCCTTGTGTTTGCATTCCCTTTCCTGACTCAAGAGTATTTTTCCTTATATTAATGTTATAATACCCACATCAAAAATAAATAAAAAATTAAACTTGACTCACTGTATTAATGTCGTAATTAGACGGACATTCGAGAGATTCATAGAGACTGTCCTGTGTAAGCCTTTTTCAAGATTTATGTCTACCTTTTCATATTTGAGAGGGTTATGTCAAACTATCCTATTATTACTAGGGTTTGAGTACAAAAATCCCATCAATTTATTCTATGGATGCGAATGACTGTGTACATGGATCTTGAGACAATAAACAATGAAAAAGCAATAAGCATGATTTCTGAGAGCCAACTCTTAAATATTTTAGAAGAGTTTGAGTTAAGTTGTACACAGCGCCTATAAATTTAGGGTCAAGTACGACTTTTAGGCACACTAAACTTCTCAGCGTGTGTAGTCCCTGAACCATGGATCGCTAAGAAACGTAGGAAAAAGGTGTAATGGGGTATTTACAATAAAATGCAGTCATGGGAGTTTTCAAATTTTATTCAGCGGGTTTCTTGCAAAATTTAATAGATTCTCGTTTAAAAAAGTTATTTACGGGCAGGGAGTTTGTTGGCATATCGCAGGGGTTATTATGAATGGGATGAGATAAGTGAATCTAGAGTCTAAATTGAAGGAAGTTAGAGTATTTCTAAGTTTTTTAGTGGAACCGCTATATTACAATATTTTTAGTTAGTTTTGCTTCAACATAAAGGTCAATATTGGTCCACTAGTTCTTGAAAAAACAGGGATCACAGTTTAGTAACTATTAAATAATGGGAGCTAAACTCAAAAAAATTTAGAACTTAAAATGCAAATGTCCTTTTTTTCTTTCTTTTATAATAGCTAGTGAGACTACCTTGATAAATTCACTTTGTGTAACTCTAAGATGGTAGTTTGTTGTCGTGATTGGTATGTGATAGTGTCCCTTAAGGGTCGAGATGTAACCTTCATTAGAGATACCTTGGAGCCTACCGCATAGACAAGATATAATTAAGAGATAAATATGCACACATAAATTTCAGATTCACATGGTTCAACAAAACCTACGTCTATTGGTGGTTCAATTCTTTTAAATATGGTGTAATATGAGAGTACAAGAAAGTGTGGAAACTCTTCATACTATCGTAGATTTATAAAATTGTGGTATATATATGGATAAAGAGAGAGAGAACGAAATTCTTAAAGAATGCATTAACGCATTTTTTGTCATCTTCCGCACGTGGTCCCCTCGTGGTCCCAAAGACTTTTTGTCATTTTCTTTAAAATACCCCTTCTTGTCTTATAGTAAAACCTTATTTTAAGACTAGATAATTATTATAATTATATTTTAGACCCAAAATTGGTATCAGACATTTAAGAATTTTAAGAGTTTTTAGAATCCCCCCGAATTCGAACCTAATCCCATAAATCGTATCAGAGCCAAGACGCTCCTTTTCGACTTATAAAAGACTTTAATGCCCTTGAAATTCATCCATCGTATTTATAAAGATATTTTTGGAACTAATCCAGGTTACCAACCTATACCCATAACTGATTCAGACCCAGAAGGTTGCTTAACCTCACACATAGACGACTGTTCACATACTGAACACTTTCGAGCCAAACACGCAGATAGTAGACAAGTTACTGCTAGTGCTATCAATAGCATAATAGACCAAAATAAGTGTATGCTCTTTATTTTAAGACAATAATTAAAGACACTCAAACTCTAGAATCAGAGATAAAAAAATATCTCTAAAATAATACAAGAAATAGATAGCCAAATCCCAATAAACCTTGTATAAGTATTGCAATAAATAAATATTAAGACTAATGATGTAGAAGTCCTTAACAAAGACATTGTAGAAATTAAAACTTTGACAAAAAATCAAGAAAGTGAGTTAATTAAACTTACCAAAGAAAAGGCTAAACTTATTCATAGATTATATAATTATCTACCTAATAAAAATAGTTAGATCAGACTGGAATGAGATACCTAGAGACCTCTCCATTCAGACCTTAGCAAATTTTTACCAAAGAATTCTAGAAAAGATAAATGATGATAGATTTTATTATAAGATAAATGAAAATGAGATTGTTAATGATGCAAAAGCATTAAGACTTATACTTGAAAGATTAAATTTAATCTCTACATCAATAGCAACTACTCAAGACTATAATAACAGCTTTATTAAAGACTTACAATTATATTTAAAGGCTAAAACAGAAAGATTAACCACCTTTTATACATACTTTGTTAAATTCCAACATAATTTAGCTAATTATCTTAACAATATGGAAAGCCATAACCTATCTAAAATGGATAATATTGTTAATGAAATTAGACTAAATATGGCACAAGCAAAAGAAAAATATGAAGAAATTATACAGGGAATTAAGGTCATTTATAATAAACCTTCCCAAGCAGAATTAGACTCTCCATTTATTTTACCATGTTTAGATAAAATGAAAAAAACTATAGAAACTATAGAAGCTAGAATGGCACAAAAATCTATGCAACAAAAAGAAAAAGATGATGGGGTAAAAGACTATATTAATAAGGTTGCTAATTTTATTGTTAATACCCTTGCTAAACATAACAATAATGCAAGAAATGAGAATAAGACTTTTAAAGAAGAAATACTTAGCCAGATAAAAAGATAAAAAGACTATTCAGACTCTTTAGAAAGAATTTAAAAAGACTTGAATAAAAATAGGTAACCACCTGTAAATTTAGAGAATCTCCTTATATAGAAACTAAGGAAGGAAAGATCATAACTAGAAGAATTATAAATGATGGATTAGATAAGACTAGTAAGATAGTTAGCCCTACCCAAATATTGGAGGGGTGGAAATTCAGGTTAGTCGTGTCATTTACGGGTTGCATTGATTTTGATTTGAGTATAAGTTTTAGGTACTCTTACATCTATACAAGTTAATCGTGTCATGTTCGGATCATTTCGGGTTATTACCGTAAACGGGTTATCGTGTCAAAAATTTCCAGCCCTAATTGGACATAGTAATTTTATGCTCCAAAGACTTAAAGATTCATCCTCCAATGTTAGAACATGGTGGAAGGAGAGAAATTTTACCAATCCTCTCTAATGGAAGGAATGGGGCGAAGTTTACTGGAAGATTGTTGAGGATTTCATTTATAATGGACAACTTCTAGTAGGTAGATACATAGACTTGTTTAAAGAAGGAGATACTCCCACGACTCCTAATTATAACATGCCTTATCATTGTAAAAATCATGTGTTGGATAAGTCTTACACTGATCCTCAAGTTTTTGGCTCAGAATGGCTTAGATCAAGAGGAACTGATAAGAAGTTCGAGTTCCTAACCTTTGGACTCTTTCAAGCAAGAATCCAAGGATTACATAGACCCAAAAACTATATCAACATTTTATGTTGTTTAATAGATAAAAGATGTAAGGATTTTGAGAAAAGCCTTATTGGGATAGCCTAATTAAAAATGTCAGACAATATAGGATACTTTAATGTCATTCCGGCATTTGCAGTAACCGTAGGAATAACCAAACATATTAAGTTAATCTTATATGCTAGTAGCTATGAAGACTATATTATTCCAAACGCTAATATAAATATAGAATTTCAAAGCTATGTGAAATTCTCCCAATTCCCTTATGAAGTAGTGCAATCGGGAATTCCTAGGGGTAGACTTAATGAAGAAATATTAGTTAGAACCAATATTTTAAACTACAATCATACGTACAATATTAGGAATACTAGACTTATTAAAGAAAAAGCTAAGCCCCTTTGGCAATTGCCAGAATGTCAAGAAACTAAGACTATATAGAATAAACCTTTGTTTATTAACCAAGACAATGTTAATGGAAATGTTACTATCCAGTTTGGTCCTCCTAAGATTATCTATAAGAATATCCAGACTGAAGAAGTTAGATTTAGGAATATAGGAGAAGCCATAGTCAATGATCCTTCAGAAGGAGAATGTAGTAATAATATTAGCTCTAGTTTACTAAGACAAGCTCCAGTAATTAGACCTGGAAGATCATTCGAACAAAAAAACTTAGTTAGAGAAAAGGCTATAATCCAAAACTTTGGACGTAATCCCTCAGAATTGGACATGAAGACATTTAAAGAACATCTTAATAGAAGTCATTATGTTAGAATCCAAGAAAGAGATAGATTCAACATGATAGCCTAAAACCATGTATTAAAATTAAAAGAATCTAAGAATTCTAAAAAACTTCTTAGAATCCTAAGACTAATAGAAGAAGGAGAAGAAAGATTAATGTCAGCTACACAAGTAGGTCCTAATAAACAAGAGATAGGAAGTAGTAGTAAGCTATATGATGCTCCTAGACTTTTTAGTAAACCAGTAGGAATAAATATTCCTATATACTCAAGCACTATAGTAAACACCAAACCTGATTATATAAAAGACTTTCCAACTAGTGACAAAAGTTTTACTCCTTTTAAGACTATGGAAAGTCAAGACATAAACCCATTTGAGATATTCCTTAACTTAAATAATGTCCAAGATAGGAAGAAGGCCTTAGATGAATAGTGTAATCAGATGAACATGTGTTTTGTATCTAATGAATAATGGGATGCAAGTTCATGTAAACAATACACTGAACAATCCATTAGAGGTATTGCAAAAGATTATTTAGATAGTTTAAGAAAAGCTACAGATGAATAATCCCTAGCTAAGATTGAGAAAATGAAAGAAAATATAGAAGAAAGATCAATTGAAGAATATATTCGATTATTCACTTCAGAATTCAATGGAGCTGGACATTTAGCTCAAATCAATAAACAAGACTTAGCAAAAACTAAGTTAACTCTCCTTAGTATTTGCAAACTAGATAAGATAAATGAATATAACAATAATTATGAACAACTATATTACCAAATTAAAGAATTTGGAGAAACCTTAAAAGATGAATATTTTATAAAGATACCAGCCATAGGATAAATCCTAATTAATGAATATAGGAATTGGACAGGAGTAGATGGAGTTAAGTATAACTCCCTTGGTGAAAGAATCAATTTTGCCAAAGACTATATCATATCTAAAAGACGAGATATAACTCAAGGAGAGTTAATAGAAAAGACTTTCAAACAGATTCCTCCAATTAAAGATGAAAGAGACATTGTTCCAATCCAATGGGGATGTGGTAATGAATCTAAGAATTTTAAAAATGGAAACAAAGGAAGTTTAAGGCTAGACCTTTAGGAATTCTAAAGAAATATAGATTCAGACCCTTCACTACCTTTAGAGAAAGGAACTCCAAGAACAAGAAAAATAGATTTAACCAAAGACGATACTTTAAGAAGAATGCCAGTAAATATAAGAAGGTTCCTAATTATAGAAAAGAAAAAGAAGTAGCTCAATCTAAGACTGCCACCAAAGAATATTGGACTTATGGCAAAGAAGGACACTTTGCTAAAGACTGTCCTAACAAAAAAGATAAAAAAAGTATTAAGATTATTAATACATTATTAGACTTTGCAGATCAAGAAGAATTAGACATTCTGTATGCTACAAAAATATTAGACATAGAAAATGATGATAATATTGGCATCTATAGTGTATATACAGACAGTGATTCTGAAGATTATAATAGTGACACTGATGAGTATGAAGAATCCCAAGATACTTTAGACTTATACATGATGCAAACTAATCAAAATGAACAAGATAATGAATATATAGACTTTGAAGAAGCTTGGTATAAATGTATATTAAGCCCCTTTCTAAAGAAATGATGGATAGTTAGTAAGCCTGAATTACTAATATATATGCCTAGATATTACTTTGGTGAAAGATGTTATTGCACATTTGAAATGAAATGTAGCAAGAAGGACTTTATATGTGTAGAATGCTTTGAGACTATACAAATAGAATTATTTATTGTTTGTGTTATTTGTCAATTACATTACCATGAAAATTATTGGAGAACTAGATTTAGAGAAATTTATACTAGCCAGTATGATGCTCAAATAGACCTAGATATTAAAAAAATATTATCAAGACATTGATAGAAATATAGCTAAAAGATTACAAGAAAATGAAAACTTAAAATGAAAAGGAATTTCCTACGATTTAGGAGAATACTGCTTTGATAGTAGTTCAAAACACCTAACACCATTAGATTTTATAAATAAACCTCAAAAAGGAATATATTTTTTAGAAAAAAATAATTTAGGAATTTCTACTAAACCACATGCTTGTTTTGTATAATTGTTTATACAACACAAATATTATCCTAGAAGTTTTTCAGCTTATAGATACAAGATGCTCTTAGAGTATTTGCAAGACTAATGCCTTCCCTGAAGATTATTTTCTAGACAGTAATCAAGAGTTCTATGGTAAGGTAGCTAATCGAGAAATATTTACCTTATATTTTCAGACTATTCCTATTTATTTTAAATTAAGAAATCAAACCAACAAAATCGTTAATCATCGATTTTGGATAATGGATTCTCGTTCTAGTTCCACAGGAAACATTATTTTAGGACAAGACTTTATTAGTAAATATCATCCTTATACTCAGTATAACGATAAGATATTAATTAGTGATAAAGATGAATTTAATATTAAAGCCCCTCTAATTGATCACAAGACCGCCTTCGACCTTATGCATGGAAAACCCAATTATAGACCAATAAAACATCATAGTTCTTTAGCTGAGCATGGTGGACCTAGACCTACAAACCAACAAGAATCCTTAGAAATAACCAAACCCTTACAAAAAGAATGTAAGTGTCTAGTCCAAAAGTGTTAGAAGCAAATAAATCTTATACAACAAGACATTTTAGATCAAGCCTAGAAAACCTTATTAAAGGTTCAAGCCATATACAAACAAAAGAAAATGGATATAGAAGTAGAAAAGGAAAAGATTAGGCAATTAGCAGAGCCTACTTTAGGAGAAAATCCCATTGCTAAGTGGGATAAAGATCAGAGTTATTGTGAAATTATCCCTATTAACCCAGATGCCATTATTAATGGTGGAACCTATAAGAAAGGATATTCATAAGAAGACAGAGAATAATTTAAAAAAGACAAAGATGAAATGCTTAAGCTAGGCATTATTAGAGAAAGTAAAATCAGACATAATAGCCTTGCCTTCTACGTTCAAAATGAATCTAAACAAAAAAGAGGAAAAAGACGTATGGTTATAGATTATAGACAATTAAATAAGAATTGTGAATTGGATTCTGATAAGATAACAGATAAGAATAATCGAATTAGTTTGATTGAAGACAATATTATATTCAGCAAGTTTGATTGCAAATCGGGCTTCTGGAAAATTAAGATGCACTCAGACAGTATTACTTAGACGACTTTAGTGTGCCCCAAGGAAAATATGAATGGTTAGTAATGCTTTTTAGTTATTTGAATGCCCCTCAAGTATTCCAAAGGCGTATGGATAATATTTGTAGACCATATTCATAATTTTGCCTTGTATACATAGATGATATTCTTGTAGCAAGCAAGACTGAGAAAGAACATGTAAACCATCTTAAAAAGATTATTTTAGAATTAGATAAACATGGTATTAGTATTTCTGAAAAAATGCAATTATTTCAGACTGAGATAGACTTTGTTGGAATGCATATTAATAAAGAAAAAATATCCTTAGAAGAACACATTACCAAAAAGATTCTTGAGTTTCTAGACCAGCTCAAAGATAGAAAATAATTACAATCATTTTTAAGATTGCTAAATTCTGCTGCAGATTTTATTAAAGATCCAACTTCAAAAAGACAAAGTCTAACTTCTAAATTAAAAGGAACAAACAAGACCAATCCTTTTAATTGGACTAAATATGATTTTAAAGTCATAAGACTAATTAAAGAAGCAATAAAAAATATCCATTTACTTGAACTGCCCAATGCTGAAGACCAATTTATAGTAGAAACAGATGCATCTGATAAACAATGGGGAGCTGTATACTTTGCCATTGATCATCAGACAAAAAAGAAGAAAATTTGTAGATATAGCTCTGAAACTTTTTTCTGATCCAGAAATAAGATACAATGCCCATGGAAAAGAAGTTTTAGCTATAGTAAGGGCAATAGAAAAATATATGATTTTTCTTAGACCTAATTATTTTACTGTCTATACTGACTCTTCTTATGCAATAAAATATAAAGATTTAGACTCATCTAAATCAAGGATTAATAGACTTATTAGATGGAAATAATTTCTTAATGGTTATGACTTCTGTATTATACATATTAAGGGAAGTAAAAATACCATTCCAGACATTATATCAAGAGAACCAATATTTCCTAACACTAATATGATCTCATGTTTTATGTTGCAAACAGAAGACCTAGACATTATGAGTTCCTCTGGAACAAATAGACTGACCAAAAAAGACGTGGCAGACTATCTTATACGCGTAAGACCAAATGCTGGTGTAACGAAAAGACAGACTCATATTCAAGACTCTCAAGAAAGACCAATCCTAGAGAACTTTGATGATATCCTAGTTCCTCCCGAAAAAATCTAGACATGAGATTGTTTCCCATAATAGACTTATTGGGAAGATGTACTTTCCCCAATATAGACCAGACCAAAGATACCCAGACTTAATTAAATTTAGATGAGAATTTTTAAGATGATGAGAATACTCTTATATATCCCCTATAGTGGAATGTAAAGAACAAACTATAGGTAGAATTCAAGAAGAATTTGGTAGCCATTTCCAAATTCATGAGAACTCAAAGACTTGCAGTTACTCAACTTAATGGTACTTCTACTCCTAGACCTCAGACTCAAACGTATGCTCAGACTCTTGGAGAATCCTCTAAAATTAGACCAGCTGATAATATTTGTTATCGAAAAAAGACCTTTAAGACTAAGATTGCTATACCATTTGGTCATAATAATCTTTCAATTTTAGAAGAATGTCAGAAAGAAGTTAATAGCATTATTAAAAATTTCAATATGTTATTATTCGAGACTAATGGAGATGCTTTAATGATTATAGGTCTCTTCAAAGATATTTCGAAAATTCACTTTTTGGAAAGGCAGATATAGCCTAGATAACCTTAGCAGACTATGGGCTCATTGGACTCGTACATATAAAGACTATAGAAGACTCTTTTGCTCTTGGAAAAATAGTCCATGAGTATGTCAAGAAGATAAAAGACTTTCTTCCCTGGTTTGCCAGAATATACCAGATTGCTCCAAGTTCCTGTAGAGGAATTAGAGTTGAAGGATTTAGACTTATTATATTTTCCAATTATTTATTTGAAGGCGTTGAGATTCTATTCGAAGATGAAACTAAAGAATTAATTGTTAATGAGTCCAAACTCCAGATTGCCCAAGCTATGGAGATGATAGAAATCATAGAGCTGTTAACAGATGAAGACAAATGGTACACTGCATACCATAAAGAAGACCTCATTATTCAAGCTGATGATCCATTCATTGGAAGGCTTAAGAAGAAATCCAAGGACATGATAGAGATAGATTTTCCAGCTAACCTTAGAGTAGTAGGCCTCATTGATGAATTCTTCAACAATAATGCTCTACTAGACGAAGACAAATACAGGGCAAAAGAAGATGAAGATGGGACAGAGAAGGGTCCCACCCTACTCAGCGAATTATCAAAGACTGAAGACTCAATTATTTATACTACTTTCTATAAAGAAAAAGATTCGTTGCAATCACAAGACGACGAAGACCTTACCCACATGGGCCATTAGACAGCTCCTCCTACAAGAATTATTGGTATAATCTGCTTTCTATAAAGCAAAAGATTTATAGAAAGAGTGCTTTCTATAAAGACTACTTTCTATTTAGACCGATTTTTATAAAGCAAAAGATTCGTTGCAATCACAAGACGATAAAGACTTGCACCACATGGGCCATTAGACAGCTCCTCCTGCAAGAATTATTGGTAAAAGACAAATATGCTTTCTATCAAAGACTTTAATAATTGTATTTCTTTAAATCGACTAGCTTCTAGCCTCCGGTTGCCAGTCAAATGTAGTGCCCTTGTGATTATAAAAGGGAGTGTACAGTTAGTAATAAATGCATCGAATATTAGAAGAGAAATAGAGTGACTAAGCTTAGAAAGAGTAATATGTATATAAGTGAGTAAACCTCTCATAGTTAGGGGAGAGGGGAGAGTTGTATTTACTTATAATATGTAAAAAAAGTATTTTCTTTTTCCAGAAATCTCCTATGTTAAGTTTTTATTATTCTCCAATTATCTCCAACTTTTTGTTCATAGAGGACTATTGTGTGGAACCTCGAGTGTAGCACGTAGGTGTTATGCTGTTGAACCACCGTCAGGGGTCGATTTGCCAAGAGACGATATCCAGGTGGGCGTTAGGCATGGTAGAATATAGGCAGCAAATGGGTCCAATGCTAAACTAGTGGATTGAGGTGCGACACATAAAAAGAGAGTTGCATGAGGCCCAGACCAGAGAAGAATAGTAACAAAGCTGAAGAGTCGAAGGAAAGAAGATAAAGATATTGTAGACCAGAAGGAAGGTATAAACTCGAACCAAAGCCCTAGCTATTTTACATATTATTGTTATAATCCAAAGAAGTTTGCATGAGCCTACAAATCGCAACAGACTTTTTAGCATTTGTTAACCAAACAAATCTAGACTTGACAAGAGAAATCCAAGAGTGGAATCTTACAGACCCTAAAGATAAAGAACTTATAGAATTTTCTTTAACATACACATGTGGTACTTTCAAATATATAGACCATGTTATTGAGTGGATAGTACGTGAAGTACCAAGAATAGAAATAATTAGAACATGGATCTGCAATCTCTTTAAACAAAAGTTAAGAACTACAAAGTTCGCAGAAGAACTTTCTAGACCAGAAAAATATCAAGAATGAACTAGAATACTCGAATATAGTATAGACGTATTAAAATATATTAGATGCAAGAGGTTAGCTGAGACAAGAACTATTTTAATTAAATCAGGAGGAATCCGACCTCTTCTTAAAAATGTAGAAACAACTGCCCCTAGAACATATCGTAGATTTTTGTCATCCTATGGTGATAATGAATTAGGCAAATTTATAGAAAACGATATAATTGATATTGTTAATCAAATATATAAAGAAACTAGACTGATAAAACCGCAATACTGCATAAGGTATTTAAGACTAGAATATTTTTCTTCAAAACCACTTGCAATTTTCAGACTTCCTGAAGAAAATATTTATATAAATAACCCTCACTATTCCAAATTTCAGTACGATAGTGGCGGAAGAAGTCGGAGAAGTAGCAGCTCTGAAACTTCTCTTAGACTCCCAGATCAATTTAAACATTGAAAATAAGCTTAAAACCGCTAGAAGTTATTGGGTTAAAAATTTCTATTCCCTAAAACTTAAAAAAAGATAAAGGAATATAAACGACATTGCGGTCCCCAAAAGGTGGTCCTAAAAAGACAAAGCGGTCCCTAGAATGTGTGGACGATATTAATCCGTCGTTTACGTTCGTTAACTAAATTCTTCGCAGAACCGATCCACACACACACACACACACACACACACACACACACACACACACACACACACACATATATATATATATATATATATATATATATATATATATATATATGTATATGGTGTTTATTTTTTATATACGATATACATTATTCCCAAGTGTAGCATTTTTTATATTAAGTTCTTTTCTTTGTCTTGTTATCCCTTGTTGTCATCGAGCACAATGTTTATATAAAGTTCTTCAAGTGGGTATCTTATATGGGAATAATAGTCAATGACCACATTAATGAGGGACCCACCTCTATTTGTATAATGGTTTTTTTGTTGGTTATAAATTAATGTGTAATATAAATAGGGTTCGGTCTCATTTCTTATGTTGGCGTGGTTAATGAGGATCATGTTGCACTCGACCAAACTCACCGCTCAATTACTGGCCTATTAGAGAGCTCGAGTCAGTTGAAACGTGATAAAGAAACATATTATGGAATTCCCCCAAGATAGATTTGTAACAACACTTATTTTCTACATACTGGTTGTCCATTCCGATATGCCAAAGATATGGTATGTTAAACAATTCATGTCATTCTTAGCATCAACATACAAAATACAAATCACTTAAAATGAGTTAAAAATCCATCCACGACATATGATATCTAAAAAATAAATAAAAACTGGAAGAAATACATAATCATCCAATAATAATAGTAAAATACTCACAACTCCCAAATAACGCAACTGGATAAAACAACTGGGACACAAGGTCCATATAATCTCTGAAATAAATAAAATATCGAGAGTAACTCAAATAAATTGCAACCTATGTTAAGAATCAACTGAAATGGAATGAAGCAAGTGCAGAGATAAGTCTGTATCTCCTCAACGCTACGGATCCTGTCTATAAATGTCTAGAAAATAGTTTTATATAATTTAGGTTAACGCCCTAAATTTTCAAGAAATATCTTCGATATCAATAAAAATAATCACGCGACTCATTTATAATAAACATATCATCTCGTAGACACTCACATGCAATGAATACTTCACCCCTCCTCACAAGTGAAATGCTACGTGCATGCCCCAAGTCCCAAGGAATAAACGATACTAAAAGTCTATATCACTAGACTAATAAATGAGTAAGGAAATGATCAAATGCAATAGTGATGTAAATAACTGCATGTGTAAGAATATAACCTAAATACTACCCCCCACATTGTCACCCGCAAAGGAGGATATACATAATATCATAATAATAACACATAAATGTGACATATGGTTCATTTTAGTTTAGTGTCCATCAATGGACTAGAATATTTCTTTTAGTATTCTTATTAACATCACATAAAGACAAGTACCTCTGAAGACCTTCTCATTCATCTATCGATAAATTCGTAGGAGTCCCTCACCTAACAAGGGGATCATTACTCAATAACACCATCAACTAGTCCCATACCCAAACCAGCTAGATAAATCGAGTCATTCATTGTATCTCTTTGCGAGGCGAAGGCCATACTAAACATATGATCAAAAAACAAAAAACCTCCACAATGACCTGGGTTAATAGCCAGGTGTACGGTACACAATCACAACCTTCAAAGTAACCCTAATCGATAGATTCCCCATGAGTAACAGTATGATCACATAATTAATACATATATGCAGCACATATTATATATACACACTATAGGATGCCGCTTCACTGACGCGCATACCCAAAAGCGTGCCGATCCCCAACGTTGGATTGTACTAATTAAATAAAGGTTATAACTTCTCAAATCGACATTAAAATATCTTCTTGTAATATTTTAGTTTAAACATCATCTTAAACTGTATTATAAGTGCATAAGAATTTACCTAGAATTAATTATGCGCCAAAAACTAAACCATCCCCTTTGTTGCCTCAAATTTTATCGAAAGCCAGTCTCGTTCGAACGAAACCTAGATTTCGTTTAGAAAGATACCCGTTCTCATTTTAACGAGATTTATCTCATTCGAATGAGATGGGCACAGAATGCTATCTTCTTCCCTAAAATGTAAATTCATAACTTAACCTCTATTGTTAACCGTAAAGCTTTCAACCATCAATTCCAACTACATTATAATCAAATTTAATCACCGATACACAATCTATACATATTCTGGAATGATTATAGTTCAAACACATCCAAATAAGGGTTTAATCCTATAAAATTCCCAACTTAAGCCTAGTTCATGTTTTACATTGAATGAAGTCTAATGCATAGACATATCTGATCCAAGCATCAAATTAACATGGGGATTTAAATTTCCTACAAAAATAAAACCTAAACACGAATTATAATTACATATTTATGGTAAAAAATTATTTAATTTAAGGTTTCCCCTAAAAAAAAAGCTTATGTTTTTCAAGTCAAAATTAACTTAGCACTAATCCTAACTAATTATTTAATAAACATTATTAAGATATCAAATTACAGTCCTAAACATCAATCTAAATCTCATATTACACTACAGAACATGAATTGTAAACAAGTTACAAATTATTTGTGATAAAGCAAGAGATTTATTGCCTGAGTGTATGAACGATGAAATCTCTACACGTTGATCCTTATTATTCTTCTCCCTAAATCCTCCTTATGTTCTCCCAAAGGTTTAAGGATGCTAGGGGTTTTTTACTCTGGTGTAAAGTGTGGTTAATGAGCTCTAACTCTTATAATTAATTCTTAAATTCGTAGGTCAATATTAGGCTTAATTTTAGGCTTCCAAATGAGCCCAAAATACTACTCGTATTAGTCTAAAACTTAGTCCAATGGTACACATACCCCCTGGGCCCAACTTAGAATGATAAGAACATATATTCGGGCCTCTGTACCGCTTTAGAGTCCGATCCAAATGGTAGTAGCTCGTGACTTACGGCTATACCTCACAACATAAAATAAAATATACTCTTACTTATTTTATGTCTAACCGCATATAGTCCCACCTTATATAATTAATTAATTTTAACATGCGACACATAAAAATCACACAACATGAAAATGTAATCATCATCTACATATTCTTTTTTTATTATTATCAATTCACTCGACTAGTAATTAATTTCGATTTATAAATTTATTCTCTCAAGTAATAAATAAATAAATACCAGAAAATACTAGGCATTACAGTCTTCCCCCTAATAAAGGATTTTCGTCCTTAAATTTGATATGTACCTGACTAGAAGACTTCAAGATGCTTTTTATGACACCCCGACTAATTAAATACCGGGTAGCTACTCCTTTATTAAATCAATACAAATGCCAAGTTGGTCCAGTTAATAGAATCACTGTCGAAAACATTTTTAATGATTACTAACCACCTAGTATTTAAAAAGTGAGTTGCCAAATTTTAAATTTAATCGATAAACATGCAATAAATGAAACATAGAAATGTAACACAACCATTCACGATAAAGTCTCAATAGAATAACCAACAATAAACGATGAGTCTGGAGGAAATACTCCTCACAACAATCCCAATATAGAAATAAATGAAACAAGTATGCATCCTGAATTAATTACAAACCAAAAGTCTGAATAACTGAAAGAAATGAAATGTCTCTAAAAGAAATGGGCGACATGCCCTACAACTGATGAAATCTGAATATAGAGTCAAGGCAAATGAAGCGTCTACTAGAAAGGCCCTGTAACTTCCACAACAGCTATAGCTCGTCACCTGACTGGAAATGCTATGCAAGGTGTCCTTGTGGGTGGGAACCTAAAAAGGTTTTTACAAAAAGTAGATTTGAAAGCAAACGGGTCAGAGCCCGAAAGTGGAGAGTATTTTAAAAACAGCAAGTGTTTTAATAACATTAAAACAATGAATGCAAAATACATGTTAGGACGTGCTCTCACATGGAATGCTCACCTCTCGACTAATTGTGCACTCCTAACGTACCGTACCCATTCAAGTGATTCTCATATCTAGTTAAACCGAAATAAGTTCTAACCTTACTACTCAATTCACACTATGAATTCCCAATGTTATCACTTAAATAGATAGCTTGACTTAAACTCGGATTCTCAGTTATTAGCATTACCATTTACTGGAGGTTATCCCCTTATTTATCTTCTCAAGGAGTTACTATAAATTATTCTCATAATTAAACATAACAATTCTGTTCATTTAACCGTATATCATTCACATCATAAATATATAATACAAGCACCCCGAGGCTAAGCTGCGGTGCACACATACTCTGCTATCCATCCCGGTACATCACGTACATAAGGATTACAAATTTGGAATCTCTCAGGAATTGTTAGAATAAGTATAACACACGAAAATGGAGGCGAACATAATTCAACATATCGATGGGTCACGTACATACCTACGCTCCATAGTCAGCGGACTTAATAACTCACAATTAAGTCATTCCCTTGAACTATGTCCTCTAGGTACCACTCTAAATTCGGGCACACAAGGATTAGATGGCCCTAAGCGAACGTAAACCTCCCGTGATAGTAAGTATGGTAAGTATGTCATACACATAAAAATCATATACATATACCAAGCATGCACACATCTTAGTAATTACCATAATTTATTAGTGGTATACTTCTCATTCTTATACCAATACACGTGTCCCCAGTTTATATACACATCATCCACTATCCTGACGTCCTAATTAGTTATTCGCGTCCTAACCCACAATTACCAGTTGGTTCAAATCATTCTTCTATATTTTACTCCCCAATATATCCCGAATATCCCAACTATATCAATTAGTCATCATGGTAAGGTTATCTCTACCATTAACCAAGGTTACGGGACACTAGAAATCAAACCAGGCCAAAAAGGCCATTCTGTCAACTCGTTAGAAGTCTCGTTCGAACGAGGTCGTTCGAACGAGAGTTCGTTCGAACGAAATGGGCATCTAACGAGATCTCGTTCGAACGAACATCCCACTCGTTAGAAGTCAAACTGTCAACTAGTTAGAAGCTCATTCGAACGAGCTCGTTCGAACGACCTGGGCAGGTCTTCTAACGAGGTGACAGCTTCAAGCCCAGAATTTCCCTATTTCATTTTTCCCAATTTTCTTCACCTCTAATCTCATCTAAACGTTATCCCAACAGTATTTTAAGGTTTCTAATCCTCCCTAAACATACTAAATTGTATCACAACATTTATATATGGGGTCAAATCATTCTAAACCACATCTAATCATCAATTCTCCCCAATTTTCCCAAAATCCCATGAACATGAACCCTAGAAAATTAAAATCATCCATAGACATAATTAAATCCGTTTTTGTGGTATAAAAGATGTAATTCTAACAGAATAATCACCCAAACAAAATTCTACATGCAATCTCTTTAAAAATAACTTTCTAAATCCAATTCAATGGGTTTTTATCAATCTCCCAAAACAAATGAAATTTTCATAAATTCCTACGCATGGAAGAAACATTCGTTGCAATTAACATAATTAAACCACTTGCCTTAGGTCTTTCTCTGAATTTGATGTTGAATTGATGAAAGTTGGTCTCTCTCTCTCTCTTTCTCTGCAGAATTCTCCTTCCTCTCTCTCTCTCTCTACTAGTTTTTCTCCAAGATGACAATGGTGGTTTAGAGGTTGCCTTAGGAAACTCTTAGAACTTTTTCCAATAACTCCTGTAGCCCATTAAGTCATTTAGTGTTATTAGTGGGTTTAGTGGGTAAAGACTAAATCAGATTTTAACCTCTAATTTTCGTGGGTTTTAATTCCCAAAATTCCGAAATTACCAAATTGCCCTTTTAAGTTACCAGTATGGCCCAATAATGCCCCGGGATCCAAACTTAACCCCCGGCTAGTGTTTTCTGACTATTTCGACCTTTCTGGACTCGTTGACGCACTCAAAATGACCATACGGTTGATGAAAATAAAATTCACTTTTTAATTCAAATAATTACATTTCTGACGCGACTGTCACACGCGTCCAAACAAAATTTCCCAAATTGTCGTATTTCTATCTCACGACAAATTCAAGATTTTCAATATTCATATATTGCCATATATACACATTATAATCAAATACAAACTCACATCTCGTTAGTATTTTATCCGGATTAATTTTCAATTAATTCACATTTAATTTAATTAATCCTATAAATAAATATCGATGAAAATGCGGGGTATTACATACTTCCCCCTAATAACAAATTTCGTCCCAAAATTCGAAACTAAAAAGTATCTGGTAAAAATAGATCTGGATAACGTTCGCGCATCTCAACCTCGCGCACCCATGTGGACTTCTCGACATTATGATGTCGCCACTGAACACGCACTAACAGAACTATCTTTGACCGCAGTTTCTGCTCACTTCCGTCCAAAATAGCAATCGGCCCCTCCTCGTAGGAGCTATCGGGATGGAGATCGATGTCCTCCAAAGCAATGTGAGAATGAGCCAAATCATCTCTAAGATATTTCCTTAGCGAGGAAATATGAAACACATCATGAATCCTGTGCAAATGCTTCGGTAACCCAAGTCTATACGCAACAGACCCAATCCGCTCGATGATAGGGAATGGTACCATATATCTCGCTGCCAACTTCCCCTTCTTCCCAAATCGCATAATCCCCTTCATAGGAGATACTCTGAGTAAACCACTTGGAACTCCATGAAGAACCTCTTCGCATCAGCATGGCTCTTCTGCCGATCTTGAGCTACCCGAATGCGACTCCGTATTAATTCTATCCTCGCCGAAGTATCCTGAATTACTTTCGGCCCAAGTAGTTTGTTGTCCCCCACCTCCAACCAACATGCTAGGGAACGACAAGGTCTACCGTAGAACTCCTCAAATGGAGCCATGCCAATGGTGAACTGGTAGGAGTTGTTGTAAGCAAACTCCACCAGTTGGAAGATACTGCTTCCATCCACCCCCGAAATCAATGATGCACATACGCAACATGTCCTCCAACATCAGATTTGTACGCTCGGTTTGCCCATCGGTCTGCGGATGGTAAGCCGTACTCAACCGCAATTCCGTGACCATGGCCTCCTAAAAACTCTCCCAAAACTGTGAAACAAATATCTTGTCTCGGTCGGACACGATATTTAGGGGCACACCGTGAAGTCTCACTATTTCTGCAATAAAGAGCTGGGCATACTGTCCCGTAGTGTAGTCGGTCCTTACGGGTAGAAAATGAGTGACTTTGGTCAACCTGTCCACAATTACCCAAATGGAGTCGTGACCTCTCTGTGATGTAGGCAACCCCGTGATAAAGTCCATGGAGATGCTCTCCCACATCCACATCGGGACCTCTAATGGCTGTAGAAGTCCTGCCGGTCTCTGATGATCCACTTTTACCAGCTGACAAGTGGCGCATTTAGAAACAAATACGGCAATATCTCTCTTCATCCCTCTCCACCAATACTGACGTCTCATATCTTGGTACATTTTATCCCCACCGAGATGTACTGTGAGCCGTGCGACTCTGTCATCACCTCGTGTCGCAATTCCTCCCCTTCCGAAACTACTAGTCTCCCATTGAAGCGTAATCCCCCGTCTGAACTAACGGTATAGGACTCGGCTCCCTCTGCTAATAATTGAACTATCTGCTCCTGACAGAACGAGTCATCTGCTTGTGCCTTTACCACTCTCGTGACAATCTGCGGTGTAACAATCATCACCGACATGAATGATCGGGCCACTGCATCCTGGTGTCCCAACTCCTTCCACTTTGCCTTTCACACCCCTGCCACTTCATCTACTAGCCTACGACTCAACGCGTCTGCTACCACGTTAGCCTTCCCCGGGTGGTATTGGATATCAAACTGATAGTCCTTCACAAACTCAAGCCACCTCTGTTGTTGCATATTCAACTCCTTCTGCGTGAATAGGTACTGTAGGGACTTGTGGTCTGTGAACAATCGAAACTTCTCCCCCAAAAGGTAATGTCTCCAAATTCGAAGGGCAAATACAACTGTCGCTAACTCCAAATCATGAGTAGGGTAATTCTTTTAGTGAGGCTTAAGCTTACGGGAAGCATAAGCTATGGCCTGACTCTCCTGCTGCAATACACCTCCAAGTCCTTATAAGGACGCATCAGTGTAAACTAGATACTCAACTCCCGGTTTCGGCAATGCTAACACAGGTGCTGAGGTCAACTTGTCCTTCAACTCATCGAATGCCAACTGACAGGAATCACTCCAAATGAACGACACACCTTTACGAGTCAGATGTGTCAAAGGACCCGCTATCTTTGAGAAACCCCGAATAAACCTCCTGTAGTATCCTGCTAAGCCCAAGAAACTACGGATCTCAGTCGGTGTCGTGGGCTGTCCCCACTCCCTCACCGCAGATACCTTCCTCGGATCAACAGATATTCCCCAGTCAGAAATAATATGCCCTAAAAATTGAACCTCCTTCAGCCAAAACCCGCACTTCTCATACTTTGCATACAACTCGTTCTGACGTAGTGTCTGCAAAACCTGCCTCAAGTGCTCGGCGTGCTCCTCCTCTATCTGGGAGTAAACCAGAATATCATCAATGAAGACAATGATAAACTGATCTAGTAACTCTCTGAATACCCTATTCATCAAGTCCATAAACACTGCTGGAGCGCTAGTCAAACCAAAAGTCATAACCCGAAACTCGTAGGAACCATATCTCGTTAAGAAAGCAGTCTTCGAGATGTCCTCTTCCCTGATACGCAACTGATGGTATCCCGATCGCAAATCAATCTTTGAGAAGAAAGAAGCCCCTCTCAACTGGTCGAATAAGTCATCGATTCGGGGCAACGGATACTTATTCCGTATCGTGACCTTATTCAACTCCCGGTAATCCACACACAACCTCAACGATCCATCCCTCTTCTTCACGAACAACACAAGGGCACCCCACGGCGAAGTACTCCTCCGAATAAGCCCCTGACCCAATAACTGCTCAATCTGATCCCGTAACTCTCTCATCTCAGTTGGAGCCATACGGTAAGGTGCGCGGACAATAGGCCGAGTGCCCGGCGTCAAATCGATAACAAAATCTATCTCTCTACTCGGAGGTAGTCCAGGTATATCCTGAAATACATCGGCGAACTCACTAACAACGGGTATCGAATCAAGTGGTATCACCACTTCCTTAGAAGTCTCCTCCTCTATGTAGTACAAATGAGTGGACGACCCTCCCTCAGGGCGAGGCATCGCCACTAAAAACATCTCCTGGCCGGGAATGGCAAAGATAATACTCCTACTAAAACAGTCAATTATAGCTCGGTACGCAACTAGCCAATCCATACCAATAATAGCATCATACTCGGTCATCTCTAACACTAACATATCAGCGGGTAAAGTAAACCTCCCGATCTCTGTACCCACACCTCTACACATAAGAGAAATCATGGAATCCCTACTCAACGGTGAGTCTACACAAGTAGCGGTTCTCTCTGCGGTGTCTAACAACCCAATGGTGCGTGCAAATCTCATAGAAATAAAACAGTGTGTAGCCCCCGTGTCAAATAAAATACGCCCCAGAGTCCCCTGAATAAGGAACATACCCTCAATGGCTGGTGGATCCTGTGGGGCTACGACCTGCTAGAGCTGATACACTCTCCCATACTGAAGTTGTCCCTGCTGAACTGGGACTGCTGGAATGGGTGGCAATGCTGCCATCTTTGGTACTGGTAGGGCGGCGGGAAATATAGGCCTCTATGGCTTGTGTCGAGCACCCTGCTGCTGCTGCTGTGGGGCCTTGCCCTTATCAGGACACTCTTGACGTTTGTGGCCAATCTTACCACAAATGAAACACTTCCACTGGAAGTTTCCCCCTCGCTATCCCTGCTGACCACGGCCCTGGTGACCTTTACCATTTCTGCCCTGGCCTTGCTGGC
Organism: Sambucus nigra; assembly: GCA_949130495.1. Lineage (NCBI taxonomy): Eukaryota > Viridiplantae > Streptophyta > Magnoliopsida > Dipsacales > Adoxaceae > Sambucus > Sambucus nigra. The sequence goes on along the minus strand of OX422210.1, from coordinate 242,004,675 downwards.
CCTGGTGAAACTGTTGCTTTTGACCATTTTGACCCTGCTGGCCCTGATGGCCGTTTGGACCCTGATGGCCCTGCCTAAAACCTTCCTGTCCGTTCTTGAAATCCCCTGATCGGAATCTCTTAGAATCCCCCTGCTGGGAACCCTAATCACCCTGCCTATACTGACCCTGAGCTGATTGTGCCCCGCTGGCACAATTCCCCCTGTCCTGCCCTGATTGTTGGACACTCCTGATCGCTTCCCCTCTGTCAAGTGAAAGCGTTGGTCCTGGCAATAGAGACGTGCAGCGTTAACCATGTCAGAATAAGTGGCCAACGAGAGGTTCCCCAACAAATGGTGATGGATCCTCCATGTCAATCCATCGGTGAACTTTTAGATCTTCTTCTCCACTGTCGGTATCTCATCCGGGACAATATTCAGCAAATTTATGAATTTGGCCTCATACTCGGCCACAGTCTTACCCTCCTGTCTAAGGCTCATCAACTTCCTCCTCATTTCCGTGTGAACAGCTGACGGAAAATATTTGCTGTCGAACCGCACCCAAAACTCCTGTATAGTGAGAGTATCTCTCTCCTCCACGGTGGTAATAGACTCCCATCACTGCAATACAGATCCCACTAGCTTGAAAGTAGCTAGTATCTGCCTCTGAACATCAGTTCACTTATACATCCTCAAGTGCCTTTGAATATCCTTCCTCCACTGACTAGATACCACAACATTGGAGCTACCTGCGAACTCTGGAGGGTGTGCTTTCTGAAAAGCATCACGAACGCGTTCCCAAGAAGACGGGAATGCATGTGCCTGAACTGGCGTGGCTACTGGCGCCTGGGGTGGTGCCTGCTGTACAATGGCGAGAGCGGAATTTACCGCTTGGGCTATAATGGCTGCAACCTCGGCGGCATTCATGGTGCCCTGTACTGGAGCTGGCTGGGGCTCGGGCTGTGCATTCCTAGGAACCCATGGTGCACGTCGTGGAGGCATCTGAAATAAGAGTAAAGTCTATAAGTTCGCAGTTATAAACTTAAAATAGCTGAAGAGCAAAGCATACATAAAAGAATACAACAGTCCTATAATATAGGGCTCTACATCAAAGAAAGCTCAGCGGAAACATAATAAGCCGTACAGATCCTAAAGGACACTAGAACCTGATGCTCTGATACCACCTATGACACCCTTACTAATTAAATACCAGGTAGCTACTCCTTTATTAAATCAATACAAAATGCCAAGTTGGTCCAGTTAATAGCATCATTGTCGAAAACATTTTTAATGATTACTAACCACCTAGTATTTAAAAAGTGAGTTGCCAAATTTTAAGTTTAATTTGATAAATATGCAATAAATGAAACATAGAAATGTAACACAACCATTCACGATAAAGTCTCAATAGAATAACCAACAATAAATGATGAGTCTGGAGGAAATACTCCTCACAACAATCCCAATCTAGAAATAAATGAAACAAGTCTGCATCCTGAATTAATTACAAACCAAAAGTCTGAATAACTGAAAGAAATGAAATGTCTCTAAAAGAAATGGGCGACATGCCCTACAACTGATGAAATCTGAATAAAGAGTCAAGGCAAATGAAGCGTCTACTAGCAAGGCCCTGTAACTTCCACAACAGCTACAGCTCGTCACCTGATTGGAAATACTATGCATGGTGTCTTTGTGGCTGGGCACCTAAAAAGGTTTTTACAAAAAGTAGATTTAAAAGCAAACAGGTCAGAGCCCGAAAGTGGAGAATATTTTAAAAATAGCAAGTGTTTTAATAACATTAAAACAATGAATGCAAAATACATGTTAGGACGTGCTCTCACATGGAATGCTCACCTCTCGACTAATTGTGCACTCCTAACGTACCGTACCCATTCAAGTGATTCTCATATCTAGCTAAACCGACATAAGTTCTAACCTTACTACTCAATTCACACTAGGAATTCCCAATGTTATCACTTAAATATATAGCTTGACTTAAACTCGGATTCTCAATTATTAGCATTACCATTTACTAGAGGTTATCCCCTTATTTATCTTCTCAAGGAGTTACTATAAATTATTCTCATAATTAAACATAACAATTCTGTTCATTTAACCGTATATCATTCACATCATAAATATACAATATAAGCACCCCGAGGCTAAGCTTCGGTGCACACATACTCTGATATCCATCCCGGTACATCACGTACATAAGGATTACAAATTCTGAATCTCTCAGGAATTGTTAGAATAAGCACAACACACGAAAATGGAGGCGAACATAATTCAACATATCCATGGGTCACGTACATACCTACGCTTCATAGTCAGCTGACTTAATAACTCACAATTAAGTCATTCCTTTAAACTATGTCCTCTAGGTACCACTCTAAATCCGGGCACACAAGGATTAGATGGCCCTAAGCGAACGTAAACCTCCCGTGATAGTAAGTATGGTAGGTATGTCATACACATAAAAATCGTATACATATACTAAGCATGCACACATCTTAGTAATTACCATAATTTATTAGTGGTATACTTCTCATTCTTATACCATTACACGTGTCCCCGGTTTATATACACATCATCCACTATCCTCACGTCGTAATTAGTTATTCGCGTCCTAACCCACAATTACCATTTGGTTCAAATCATTCTTCTATATTTTACTCCCCAATATATCCCGAATATCCCAACTATATCAATTAGTCATCAAGGTAAGGTTATCTCTACCATTAACCAAGGTTACGGGACACTAGAAATCAAACCAGGCCAAAAAGGCCATTCTGTCAACTCGTTAGAAGTCTCGTTCGAACGAGAGTTTGTTCGAACGAAATGGGCATCTAACGAGATCTCGTTCGAACGAAAGGCATCGAACGAACATCCCACTCGTTAGAAGTCAAACTGTCAACTCGTTAGAAGCTCGTTCGAACGAGCTCGTTCGAACGACCTGGATAGGAACGAGGTGACAGTTTCAAGCCCAGAATTCCCCTATTTCATTTTTACCAATTTTCTTCACCTCTAATCTCATTTAAACATTATCCCAACAGTATTTTAAGGTTTCTAATCCTCCCTAAACATACTAAATCGTATAACAACATTTATATATGGGGTCAAATCATTTTAAACCACATCTAATCATCAATTCTCCCCAATTTTCCCAAAATCCCATGAACATGAACCCTAGAAAATTAAAATCATCCATAGACATAATTAAATCCATTTTTGTGGTATAAAAGATGTAATTCTAACAGAATAATCACCCAAACAAAATTCCACATGCAATCTCTTTAAAAATAACTTTCTAAATCCAATTCAATGGGTTTTTATCAATCTCCCAAAACAAATGAAATTTTCTTAAATTCCTACGCATGGAAGAAACATTCGTTGCAATTAACATAATTAAACCACTTGCCTTAGGTCTTTCTCTAAATTTGATGTTGAATTGATGAAGGTTGGTCTCTCTCTCTCTCTCTCTCTCTCTCTCTCTCTCTCTCTCTCTCTCTCTTTCTCTGCAGAATTCTCCTTCCTCTCTCTCTCTCTACTAGTTTTTCTCCAAGATGACAATAGTGGTTTGGAGGTTACCTTAGGAAACTCTTAGAACTTTTTCCAATAACTCCTGTAGCCCATTAAGTCATTTAGTGTTGTTAGTGGGTTTAGTGGGTAAAGACTAAATCAGATTTTAACCTCTAATTTTCGTGGGTTTTAATTCCCAAAATTCCGAAATTACCAAATTGCCCTTTCAAGTTACCGGTATGGCCCAATAATGCCCCGGGACCCAAACTTAACCCCCGGCTAGTGTTTTCTGACTATTTCGACCCTTCCAGACTCGTTGGCGCACTCAAAATGACCATACGATTGATGAAAATAAAATTCACTTTTTAATTCAAATAATTACATTTCTGACGCGGCTGTCACACGCGTCCAAACAAAATTTCCCAAATTGCCGTATTTCTATCTCACGACAAATTCAAGATTTTCAATATTCATATATTGCCATATATACACATTATAATCAAATACCAACTCACATCTCGTTAGTATTTTATCCGAATTAATTTTCAATTAATTCACATTTAATTTAATTAATCCCATAAATAAATATCGATGAAAATGCGGGGTATTACACTTTTCTTGTATGTTATCCTCTCTCTCTCTCATATAGACTCATTCTCATTGTAATTCCCCTATTGGACACGCACTAAAGGAATCATCTTGGAGTGAAGAGTCTTCTCTCTACGATCTAAGATGGAAACTATCTTTTCCTCATAGGGATGGCAATTTTCCCCAAAAATTTGGGTCCTCGCGGATACCCAACCCTATCGGATAGGATATGGGGATTAAGTTTTGGGGGTCGGGGCGAGTTCGGGGAGTTAAAAAAATCCCCAAAACATTTCTGGTCTGTTTCGGGTATAACCTCGGGTCTCCACAGGGATAACTGAATTATTAAATTTGTGTGTTTAATAAGCTGTGAAATAGAGACTTTTCTTCAATCAAAACAAAATGGTAATGCTAGGAGTCATGATAAATCAGGACGAAAGGGGCCCAACTTTCCTCGTAGTTCTATGGAAACCATGCCTTTGAATCGGGTTGTTAGTGCTCCTCAAGATGAGGGTAACGAAGAAGATTATGTAGGTAGTGTTTCATATTGCTTTGAGCTAGACAAACCAGGTCCTGTTGAGTTGAAACCACAAGGACATGAAGCTGAAGAACATCACATCGAAATCCTTAAACTGAAGAACCATAAATTTTTTTAGTCTTTGTTGAAGTCATCCGAAATCCTTAAACTTGGTTGTGGTGTAACTAATGGGATTTTTACGTCGTTCGTGGGGTCGATGAAATGAATTTTTTTATACTAAAAAAAAGAAACGGATTCGTCGCGGTGAAATCGATACACATTTTAAACGGGGAACGGGGCAGGGATGGAGAATGATATTTCTAACGGGGATGGGGATGGGGATGGATATGCTTTCCCTAATCCCGAACCGACCTGTTGCCATCCCTACTTCCTCATAACTCATACTGGGCTAAAGATCTATCTTGCTGAGATCAATATGATGATACTCTAAATTATTTCTAAGGAATTTTCGTAATATCGAGACATGAAATACATTATGCACCTACGACAAATGATCTAGCAAGGATAAATGATACGCCAGTGGTCTAATACAATCAACGATGGTGAATGGCTCCATATACCGAGGATCCAACTTCCCCTTCTACCTAAAACACATCACCCCCTTAGTGGGAGACTCCTTAAGTAACACCTGGTATCCAAGATCAAACTCTAGGCATCTCATCCTTACATCTGTGTGACTCTTCTGTTAACTCTGGGTTGTCTGAATCCTATCTCTGATGAGCTCCACCTTCTCTAAGGCGTCCTCTATAAACTCAAGTTCGATAATTTTATTCTCCACTACCTCTATCCAATAAGTGAGTGGACAACAAGACCTATGATATAAAGCCCCAAATGGCACCATTCCAAGAGTAAACTGAAAGACGTTATTCTAAGAAAACTCCACCAATGGTAAGTACTGCTCCCAATTTCCCTTGAAGTATAATGTATACATCCATAGTATACTATTCAATATTTGGTTCACTTGCTCCATCTGTCCGTCCATTTATGGGTGATATAAAGTAATCAATCTCAACTCTATCCCCAATACCTACTGAAAACTCCTCCAAAAGTGTGATACGACCTTCTTGTCTCTATCAGACACGATATTAAGTAGTACACCAAGGAAATTTACAATCTCTACAAGGAAAACCTAGGCATACTACTCTAATGCAAAGTCAGTCCGAGCTAAAAAAAAGTGGGCCACGTTAGTTAAATGGGTCCACGATCACCTAGATGACATCGTGTACCCCCTGCAACATAGGCAACCCCATAATAAGGTCCATAAAAATGATATCCCATTTCCACGTTGGAATATTTAGAGGATGTAGAACACCTAATGCTCTAGTGATCTACCTTCACTATCTGTCAGGTAGAACACTTGGATCCAAACACTATAATGTCCCTCTTCATGCTTGCCCATAATTACTAGCACCTCATATATAGTTATATCTTATCCTCATCGGGATGTACCATAAAATATGGATCGTTCACCTTAATCATTTTTTCATGTCATAATTACTCATCCTCGGGAAACACTCATTTATCGTGGAACCAGAAACCCCATTAGATCCAATCAAGTACGACTCTGCTCCCTCAGTAAACAACTACCTGATCTTCTCTTGACAAGAAGGATCCCCTATATGTGACCTCACAACCCAAATAATCTGAGGTATGATGGTACGAATTGCTATGAAGGCATGTGATAACTCATCCTTAGTGCAAAATAAACCCCATTTCTCCTTCCAAAGCACCGAAAGTGTAACTTTCAGCCTACAGTCAAGTCATCTGCCACTACATTTTCCTTTTTCGAGTGATAATGTATACCAAATTGTTAGTCTTTCACGAACTCAAGCCATCGACGTTGTCTCATATTCAACTCCCTATGCATGAACATATACAACAAACTCTTATGGTCTGTGAAAATGTCTAATATCTCCCCAAATAGATAATGTCTCCAAATCCAAAGAGTAAAAATAACTACTGCTAACTCAAAATCATAGGTTGGGTAATTTGTTTCATGAGGATTAAGCTTTAGAGAAGCATAAGCTATTGTCCTCTCCTATTTCATCAATACAGATCTAAGTCCCTATAGTGACACATCAGTATTAATCATGTACTCCACCCCACCACAACGTAAAGTGAGCACTAGAGCTGAAGTCAAATTAATCTTTAACTCGTCAAAAGACTACTGCAAAAACTCATCCCAAATGAATTGTACCCCCTTCTTAGTAAACTTTATTAAGGGACCAACAATATTCGAGAATATGTGGATAAACCAATGATATTATCCGGCCAAACCCAAAAAACTATGCACCTCCATAGGTATCGTGGAGTGTCCCCACTCCATTACTGACGATACTTTACTTGGGTACACTAACATCCCTGCCTCGAACACAATGTGACCCAAGAATTACATATCTCTCAACCATAATCCATATTTATAGAACTTAGCATAGATTTGATGGTCTCGTAATGTTTGTAAGACAATCCACAAATGTTAGGCATGCTCGTCTGTAGTTCGAAAATAAATCAAGATGTCATTTATGAACATAATGGCCAACTAATCAAAGAACTCCCTGAACACTCGGTTCCTCAAGCACATAAACATTGTTGGTGCATTGGTTAGACTAAATGACATAATCATAAACTCATACAACCCATATATCGTCAAAAATGTTGTCTTCGAAATATCCTAGTCCCAAATCCTCAACTAATGGTACCCCATCCTCAAATTAATCTTTGAAAATTATGAGGCACCCCTAAAATTGCCAAATATATCATTAATATAGGGTGACGAATACTTGTTCCATATGGTGACCTTGTTCAACTCCCTAAAATTAATGCAAATTCTCAATGATCCATTATTACTCTTCACAAAAGGGAATAGATATCTCCAAGGCAATATACTTCTCTAGACAAATTTTTGGCCTAATAACTGTTTAATATTCTCTCTCATATACCTCATCTCTAATAGGGCCTTACGATACGGTGTTTGGGCTATCGGTCTTGTGCCCGAAGCTAAATAAATCACAAAATCGATTTCCCTCCTCGGTGGCAACCTCGAAATCTCCTAGAACTCATAATAAAACTCGTTCATAATCGAAATATAGTCTAAGGACATAGTGAATCCCTCACATGTGTCCTACTCAATGTAATACAAATGCGTGCTCGACCCACCTTCCGAGCGTGGCATCACAACCGAGTATATCTCTTGCCCTGGAATGGAGAAGATGATGGACCACCCCAAACAATCCCCACAAGCATGATACATATATAACCAATCCATCCTCAAGATAACATCATAATTGGAAATATTTAAAATCAACTGGTCGGTTAGAAATCAAAGTCTACCAATATCCACCCATTTCCCCTCTACACACAAAATAATAGGTGATTCTCTATCTACGAGTAAATTAACATGCAATAATATATCTAATGATAAATTTACTATCCTTCAAGATTGAGAAAAAGTACTAGTAACGATTGAATAAGATGCATCAGTATAAAATAAAATGCATTTTACATGCCTAAATATAGGAAACATACCCTCAACTGTATGCATTCATTCCCGCACCTCCGTAGGAGAGATGTGATATACACGCCCATACTATAATTGTTGTTGCTAATGAGGTTGTGCTGATAATGCTGATAACGCTAGGACTACAACAACTAGTAGGGTTGGCAATTATTGACGTTGCCCATATGGTACCTAATACTTACACTGCCATCCCACCTCCTATGTGCCCTGATTTCCCTAAGGGAACCTCTTAGCTATATGTTTGGCCTCACCACAAGTGAAGCAGCGATCGTGGAACTAACGCTTACCTAACTTTTTCCCTGTTAGACCTGTTGGTCATGAAACTACTGTCGTTGACCCTAGTGGCCTCTAGTAGTTATCCCTAGCCCTGCTAAGATTGTTTCCCTTGGTGGACCTTACATCCATCAAAACACTAATTCTTTATGTGGTGTTGATATCCTAACTAGGCCCCTTAGATTGGTAGGCCCCTTAAGTTTTTCCTCCGTTTTTATTTCCCTATTGGTTAGATGAACCTACATCAGGCCAATTTTGGGCCTCCAAATGAGCCATTAACTTCCCTAGGCCTACTGACCTCCCAGCTCCTATGTACCACAAAGATAGTTTAACTCTCCTAATTAATCCTAAAATTCGTTGGTCAATATTAGGCTTAATTTTGGGCCTCTAAATGAGCCCAAATTACCACCCGTATTAGTTCAAAATTTATCCTAAAGGTATTGTAGGGGATATTGACCCATAGTAAAAAAGGAGTAATTAGAGATTGGCCCCTATATGTATGTGGTTTAACTGATAGATCTTCCTATGTTCATGGGGAAGGGAAGGAGATTGGTTTATTATTCAGGAAAAATATAGAGATTGGAGAGACAGAGTTACTAGTTAAAAGTCCAAGTCATCACATGCAAGTTATAATCAATCCTCTCATAATGGGTAAGGTCGACCTTATTTATAAGCTTAAGGTTCCTCATCCTATAGGTCTCTTCATGTTCATCTTAATTATACGTCATAGAGTCCCATAAGGATTGGTCTTACAATTCGATAGCATGATCTTACAGGATTTGGACTTATCTCCCCATATATTCGTGATCTTCCAAGATAAGTCATGTGATATCCACGTGACACCGATTCAACTATTCTCACTTCACTTCCCTTAAGGTAGGGGTGATCGTCCAAAAATTTATTCATTTTGTCCTTGTTTTTAAGTTATTTTCAATGTGTTATTAAAATAATTACTTGAACGTATTCCCCAGGCTCACACGCACCTGCTCTTTGGGCCATGCAATGGGATTCCAATCATTGCTCTAGGAATAATTTTGCACGTGTTTCAATCATTGAGCCACGCAACCCAATGTAACTTCCCTATGTAATTATGACACGTGAGCGTATGGTTACTTATCCCAACTGATGGACGGCAGTTGACTTGACTGGGGAAGAATGTACAAGGCCCTTAAAGCCTTATACTTTGTCATTTTGGTGTCTACAGAGGTATTCTCATTCTTACTCTTACTCTAGAGTTTTTAGATTCTAAAAATACTTTTATATTTCTTATTTTTCTTCTTCTTATTCTCTATTTCACCATGTCTAGACGTGCGTCTATAGGGGTATTCTCATTCTTACTTTTGCTCTAGAGTTTTTAAATGCAAAAAAGACTTTTATATTTCTTCTTTTCTTCCACTCCTCTATTTCACCATGTCTAGACGTGGTAGAAACTATGAGGTATTTACAGCTAATGATTTTTTCGTGATAACTACGAAATGCCTGATAATGTTAACATAAGGGTGTCCCCAGAGGAAGAAGATATCATAGATCTTCCCTTTGGTGAGGTAGCTTTTATGACAGTTGCCATATTAAAAGAGGGGTTCGTTTCCCCCTTCACCCATTGCCGGTGAGAGTACTTCGTTATTATTGAATACTCCCAACTCAAGAAAATAGTATTTTTCATCGGATTATGATGGGTACAGTTGCCATTAGTTAGGTTTGTGGGACAAACCTAGGTTTTGAGGAGATTAGGTATTGTTATGACTTGAGGTCTTCCCCAAGCTCAAATTTATACAATTTCTAGGACAAGAAAAAGTCTTACAACTTGGTTACATAATTTTTCCGATCACAAAAAGATATCGAAAGGAATATTCTTATTCTCTTTAGGGAACTATACGACAAAAACTATAACAACCTCAAGGTTCCTGCCACAAAGGGGGCACTTAGTAGGTCGACCAATCATTTTCGTTCTTTTTAAGTACTTAAGAAAATTCACTCACTAACTTGATTTTTGTGAAGATCGTTTTCTAAACCCAAAGTTTTCCAAATACTTGGTCAATCACAAGGATTTAAAAAAGGTTTAGAAGTGTCAAAATGCATAGGGTGTCAGTCCGGATTGGAGGGCGGCCAACATTTTGCACGATTATAACTTAACCTTTCAGTCGATCAAAAACTTCATAGCAATTCCTAATGTTTGGTCATCGATTCTTCCATGGTTAGTGATGACTCCACTCTAACTAATACCCCCATAACTAGCGAGACTGCGCATGGTGTTTACTTGGGGAGATATTCCCCATACGTTGATGATACGATAAATGTTACCATTAAGTCAATATGATAAGTAAGCTCAAACCAGCACAACAATGGAGCATTAATAAGTATAAAAGTATAGAAAGAGATGAGGAAACAGAGAAGATAACACCAGGTATAAGTGGTTCAGCCTAAAAATGGCCTACGTCCACTGTGAGTGTGTGAGAATTGCACTAAATATGGGCTCTAAGGGCCATAGATACAACCCCTCAAGGTTTATCTATCTTATGTGTGTATTTTAACAGAGTAAAAGTAGGGTTTTAAATCCTCCCTCGACAATGTAAAAGATGAATCATATATATAATGCTTAGGGGATATAATGCACGTTGTTTGCATGGGTGTGTAGCTTTTAGCCAATCCAGCGTGGACACCTGGCTATGCCATATGTAGATCATGGTGATAAAATATTCCCTCACATGAGGGGATAATCATGTTATAACGATTTTGCCTGCAAACTCCTGGTCTCCTTTATATTTGCATATGATCGGATTGCTTCATATCATCCAATGGAACCTCAGCCTGGCCAAGTACAAAGTTGTTGACTTCGACAAGACTATTGAGCTTATAATCATAAGTAGAACTTCGACTAAATAGGTTAGCCGAGGTTAGGTAACTGCGATCACTCTTGTTGTTAGCCGCCTCAGTATATGAGACTGGTCCTTGTGAGCCCATATAACTCATGTTACTATCGGCTTATGATGAGGCCGAGGGTAGGGGTGGCAATTCGGGTTAGTCATGTCATTTTTGGGTCGTGATGATTTTGATTTTATTATAAGTTTTAGGTAATCTTAAATCTATACAAGCTAATCGTGTCATGCTCGGGTCATGTTTGGGTTATTACCATAAACGGGTTATCGTGTCAAAAAATGCCAGCCCTAGCTGAGGGTGATGCATATTAGGACGAACCTGATCAAGATGACCCTCCTTTGGATATAGGATTCTTCAAGTGACCCGGCGGTGTGATCAGACGACGTTGCTTCTCAGATTTTGAGGGTGTACTTTGGTCATATCATTCACCCCTTAGCCCTTGGCCTTTTGTGTGAATAGGAGATTGAGGGGTACGTGTACTTGGCTATAATAGGACTTTTTTGATGAATTAGTTGTATATGGACTAGCATAAGGACACATGTTACCCTTGTAATTCGTTAGCATCTACCCTAAGCCAAGTTAGTCAGCTTCACGCTTAGGGTTTCATGGTGTGATGATGAGGTGTCTTGGGAAACACGTGCAATCATTATTTGGTTAATTGAAAAGCCAAAACTCTCCTTCATTTCATTTCCTTTCACTTTCTATTGCTTATGCAATTTCTTGGCAACAACTCAAAAACCTCCATAGCCTACTATTTTCATCACTTGCGAGTTCAGGTTGCCTCCTGCCTTTTTTCCTCTGCCCCAAGAATCTAATCTTCCTCACGTATTGTTTCTTGCCCTTTGATTTCTCCATTTCTGATTTCCAATCTTTTTTTTTCAATGATCTCCATATTTTTCGATGATCATTGCCACCACTGTTAGGGCTATTAAGACTGAAAGCCTAATTGTTTGGTGGTTTTTAGGTATCCTCTAGTTTATCTGAGGGGATGGTTGGCCTTGGTGGCCATTTTTAAGTTATTAGGTGATCCTCCATTCACCATCTCCGGTTAAGTTCATCACCACTGTTCTTGGTGTTCATCTTGGAACCTTTCAAATTCTAAGGGTTTGATCCTTTACCTTAGCTGTTAGAAGTTGTTTGTCTTTCATCAATTTAGTTTGCTCAATGTGTATCCTCGTCCCTCAAATGCTATGAACTCTATATAAGCTAGTAGAAGCATTTCCAACTCCGAAAGAGAAGTGCTTCTACAAAATCAAACAGGTAGAGTTAGCTCAGGCCGAGAGCCGAGAGCCGAAAGGACAAGGATTTCCCCTTCGTCTAATTTTCCCACCTCCCTTAGCTATTATATACCCTGAGCCTGCCGAGGAATGTGACCCAATGTCATAGTCATCTGCCATAGACCCCATGTCCACCTCTACAATCGTAAGTGTGGACTCTTAAGAGGAGGCTATGGATTGTTCCCCTAAACAAAATGGGGTGTCTGGTGATAAGGAGGTTTCTTCCCATGTCTCGTCTTCTAAAGGTGTTGGGCCTTCACATGATTCTTCCTCCATAGAAATTATAGAGCCCAACGTTGCCTTTCATCCCCGGATGGGTGCCATTCCATTGTCAACTGCCATTAGGTCTGAGTTTGTCGGGCTGAGGTTACTAAAGATACCAACAAGGAAGAGAGAGATGTGGACACCTCTATAGTTGTTGGGTATGAGAGCTCCTTCACAGAGTTTGACCTCTTAGCATTCAGATACCTGTATGGAATAGGTCCTAATCTCCTAGAGGAAACCACTCAAAAATGAGAGGGCCTTTGATGGAAGAGATGGTGAGATCTGTGTTTACGAGCAGATGTTAAAGTTGGGATCTTATTTACCCATCCATCCTATGATCTGAGCCATTCTCTCTTACATAAACCTTGCTCCCCCCTAATTATCTCCTAACGCATGGAGGGTTAAGATCGGAGCCATCGTCCTCTAGAAAGATGTTCATCATGTCTACCTTCCAGCTAGAGTATTTCTCGGTTGTTATACCACCTCGCCCGCTAAGAAACATAAGGGCTATTACAACTTCATGGCCATAAAGTCCGAGAAGAAACTACTCTTGGTCACTTAGACCTCAAATCACAATTGGAAAACCCGATACTTCTTTATCTCGGGTGCCTAGGAGTTTGGCCCAAACCAGTCCTGCATATCATCTGAGTCGAGAACCCCTCTGAGGTGGACGAAAGCCTCTGTTTAGGCTAAAGTCGACATTAGATTAAGTCAAGATAACTATAAGTACATCAAAGAACTTCATAATCAAGCCTAAAATGGTCGTCTCATTAAGTATGAACATTTGATGCCCCTTATTACCTCTCCCAGACAGATTTAGGGGGTGGCCCATTGGCCGAGCTTCGTAAGTTTCAAAAATTCGTTGTTATGTCCCGTATCTGTATATACGTGATGTACTAACTCCGAGACTTATCCTTTGGTAGATCGACCAGAAGGTTTATCGGATGACTTTCGGGAAATGTCTGCTCCCAATCTCGACAAGTTCCTTGATAGACGAGGTAGTAAGATTTCTCCTCCCCTAGCTCAGACTAGGAAGAATATCAGCGCTACTAAAGCCGATGTTATTGCCAAGAAGAGGAATGCTCCCGCAGACCCCATTTCCTCTCGGCCAAACAACTCAACACTCTGATTGTTCCATCCTAATCTCTACGAATGACACCTTAGCTGCTCGGCTATCGTAGCTAAAAATCAGTGGCAGTGTGATTGGTCATAGTTTGAAAGTAGCTGATGCCATCGACGGGATCCTTACCATGGAGGATAAGCGTTTTCTCTAATCTTTGGATGTTCCCGTACAGGTGGAGTTTGCTCTACATCGGTCGGTCCAGGTACTTTGATGAACCACTTCTTTTTCAAGTGTTGTATCTGAATTTCTTAAAACATAATTACTTATGTATCTGATCTTTTTTACAGGGAGTGATTTCTCTTCATCGCCTGGCCAATTGTACCATGAAGATGATGCCTCTGATATAAAAGGGTAAGGCTGCCGAGAAGATGGAGGCTGGGTTAAAGGCCAACCTTGGGAAGGCCGAGGAGGATTTAAAGGATAAAGAAGACCAGATTACCCATCTGAAGGATGAGCACACAAAGGATTTAAAAGCCAAAGATGAAAGCATCCAGGCTAAGATTGACGAGGCTATTAAAACTGCATTGACTGAGGCTAACGAAAAAATCATTACCAATTACAAAACTTTTGACGTGTTTGTAGATTTCGAATTTGAATATCTTGAGAGAGGCATCAGGGCTGCTGGATGATGGGCTGCCCTCAAGCATGGTGAATCTGGGAGCTTGAACCCAGAAGACTTTGTATACCTAAGCTTTATTGATGCTCATCTTGCGCAGGCTTTGAGAGAGGTTGAGAGTACTAGTTTTGCTCCTACAGAGACGATCCCTCTTGATTTTATTAAGAATGAGGATGTTTCTAACCTCAAGGATGATGTTGAAGTCACCGATGCTGGAATTGACAAAATAACTCTTCTTAGTGATGGGTCATCCCCAGCCGAGGGGCAAGTTCAGGTCTGAGGGCCTCTCTCTATTTTTTTACTTGCTTGTGAAGCTTTTGTAACCCATTTCTTATCACGAACTGCTACGAAACTCTTTGTAGCTTTTGTTATTAATGAAACTCTTATTCCATTATATCTCGTGTTTGCTATTGTCTTTTCACCGTGATATTTTATCTCATCATCTGATGTTTAAGGTCTGAGACCACTAACTAAATTATGTTTTATCTTATTAGTCACCAAATTAATGATGTTTAAGGTCTGAGAACACCAAATAAATGATATTTTATCTCATTAGTCACCAAATTAATGATGCTTAAGGTCCGAGATCACCAAATAAATGATGTTTCATATCATTAGTCACCAAATTAATGATGTTTAAGGTCTAAGATCACCAAATAAATGATGTTTCATCTCATTAGTCAATAAATTAATGATGTTTAATGTTTGAGATCACCAAATAAATGATGCTTCATCTCATTAGTTACCAAATTAATGATATTTAAGGTCTGAGATCACCAAATAAATGATGTTTCATCTCATTTGTCACCAAATTAGTGATGTTTAAGGTCTGAGATCACCAAATAAATGGCGTTTCATCTCATTAGTCACCAAATTAATGATGTTTGGTCTGAGGTCACCAAATAAATGATGTTTCATCTCATAGGCCCCCTTTCGTCGTGTTGAGAGTGTACAGATGAGGGTCATCTCGTTCATACACTATTATCTCGGTTGCCGAGAGAGGTCTCTTCTACCAGCATAATGATTTTTAATGATTTTGATGTTCCTGATAGCCCATAGACGAGGTTGCCCCATTCGAACGGTTATATCACCGAAAACAGCCTAATGCTACTTCACCACGAATGATGTTTTATAAACTTGAAGAAAATTAATGCATACAAGCAACATTCATGCACACAAATAGATAAACATAAGAGAGAATTTTTTTTTTATTAAACTTATTTCATCATCTGAGTTTCATCATATACATAGGTACAAATGGAAAGAAATTGACAAAAATAAAGGCTTAGTGGTAGTATTTTTTTAGGCGATCAGCGTTCCATGGGTTAGATAAGGGTTACCCTTCCATATTCCCTAACCTAGACGTTCTTGGAACAACCTCTTAAATTACTTTGTATGGGTTGTGCCAATTAGGGTGAAGTTTGTTTGGCTTCTGCCATGTCTTTTTTAGTACCAGTTCTCCTATCTTCATTGGTCTTACTTTAACCCTTTTGTTGTAAAGTTTCGTTGCTCTATATTGATAGGCATCTTGCCTAACCTCATCCTCTTCTCTCTTTTCTTCTAAAAGTTCCAAGTCAAGACTTCTCCCCTCATTATTCCTTGCAGGGTCATAGGTCTGAATCTTATAAGTAGGCAGACCTATTTCTGTTGGCACAACTGCCTTTGAGCCATATGCAAGCATAAATGGGGTCTCCCCCATAGGGTGTCCTCTCCGTTATTCTGTAGGCCCATAAGACTACATACACTTCCTCCACCCATCAGCCTTTAGCATCCTCTAACCTCTTCTTGATCCCATCAAGGATTGTTCTGTTTATGACCTCTGTCTGACCGTTGGCCCGGGGTCAACCAGGGGTGGAGAAGAACAGCTTAATGCCGACTCTTTCATAGTACTTCTATAGGGAGATGTTCTTGAACTGTCGTCCATTATCGAAAATTAAAGTGTTGGGTAGCCCGTACCTAATATGATGTCCTTCCTTATGAACTAGAAGGTCTTCTTTTCGGTAATTGATATCACCGGCTCGGCTTCCACCCACTTGGAGAAATAATCAATCGCCATAATAAAATAGTGATATCTATTCACGGCTTTAGGTAGTGTTCCAAAAAGGTCACCCCCAGACTACGAGGGGCCAAGGAGAGGTGATGGACATAAGAGGTTGGTGAGGCTACTGGGGTATATTAACTAACCTTTGGCACTTATCACATTTCTTAACATAGGCTGCTGTGTCTTTTGCCAGAGTTGTCCACCAATACCCCTGCGTTATGATCTTCTTATCCAAGGGTCTCCCTCTAATATGGATGGAATATGACCCTTCATGCATGTCTTTCAAGATATACTCTACCTCGGATGGGTGGACACATCTGAGGAGGGGGAGTAAAAACCCCTTTTTGTACAGAACGTCTCCTAAGAGTGAGAACTTGTCAGATTTGTACCTCAGCTTCTTCCTTTCAGATTTGGACTCCAGAAACTCCTCATCTCTTATATATCATGCTATGGGGTCCATCCATGAGGCTCCTAAGCTTAGACTGAGACAAAACTCCACAATGCTCTCTTTCGCTTCTATTGTTAGTCGATGGAGGACTTCTACAGGGACCATCCGTCTTATCTTTGTACTCGTTGCAGAAGGTAATCTTATAAGATCATCGTCATGGCTATTATCCAGTCGAGGTATCCTCTTCAGTTTTACTTCATCAAACGGCTTTACCATTGTCTTCACTCTCCCCAAGTATTTTGCCATTCTATCATCTTTAGCTTTATAGGTCCCCAAATTTGGTTGATAACAAACCTGAAATCGTTGTGGACAAGAAGTTGACTAACATTGAGTGCTTTGGAAAAGGAGAGGCCTTAAAGTAGAGCCTCGTATTCAGACTCATTATTATAATCTTTGAAGTTGAACCTCAGCGCATATTCAATATCAGTCCCATCTGGGGCCGACACAACCAATCCTACTCCACTTCCACTTTCACATGAGGACCCATCAATGAAGAGACTCCAGACGGTTCCATTCGATGAGAACACTCCTTCTGTAAGGGTACCTTTCTTGAAGAGGTACCGTTCCTCTTCATTTTCAAACTATCTATTTTTGAATGGACTGGTTCGGGCTTCAGTCGGAAGAGGATGCACTATGCCTTCTATACCATCAGTTTCTGCTTGGGCATCATCAACATTGGCCTTATCCTAAGTAAATTTGGCCACAAAATCAGCAAGTACCTGAACCTTGATGGTTGTCCTAGGCTGGTAGATGATGTCGAACTCCCCTAACTCAATCGCCCAAGCCATTAGTCTTCCTGACTTCTTAGGTTTATGAATCACCTGTCTGAGGGGTGAGTCAGTGAGTGCGACTATGGTGTGCACTTAAAATTAAGGATTCATCTTCCTTGATGCATGGATCAATACATAAGCCAACTTCTCCATTCTGGGGTACCTTATCTCATCCCCTTAGAGTGCCTTACTATTTAAGTATACTAGCTTTTGGACACCCTCTTCCTATATGACAATCGCAGCGTTGATGGCTGACTCAGATATAGTTAAATAAAGATACAACCTTTCTCATAAGACAAATCTAGATAAGAGGAGTGGAGAGCCGAGGTAGGACTTTAAATCCTTGAAAGCTCTCTCACACTCTTCATTCCATTCAAAGGTTTTTCTCAAGATTTGATAGAAAGGCATTTATCAGTTACTCTATAGACAAACCTATTCAATGCCACCACTCTTCTAGTAAGCCTTTACGCATCTTTAATAGTCTCTAGAGTCTTCATCTCTAGAAAGGCCTTTATCTTCTCTAGGTTGGCCTCTATCCCTCTCTTATTGACTATGAACCCCAAAAACTTTCTTGCCCCCATGCCAAAGACACACTTGTCAGGGTTGAGCTTCATTCTGTATCTATCCATGGTATCAAATATGCATTCAAGGTCGTTCATATGAGTGTAGTCTTTGAGACTCTTAGTCAACATATCGTCGACGTATACCTCCATCGTCTTTTCGATCTGATCTTTAAATATCTTATTAACCAACCTCTGATACATTGTCCCGGCATTTTTTAACCCAAAAGGCATGACCTTATAATAATATGTCCATGGATATCTGATTGTAAGGAATCTATGAAGATCATCAGCTCATGGCCGGTTGTTGCATCTACCATCTGATCAATCCTTGGCAAGGGGAAGTTGTCTTTTGGGCATGCTTTATTTAAGTTCGTGAAGTCGACGTACATCCTCCACTTGCCATTGGCCTTAGGGACTATGATATCATTTGCTAACCAATCTAGATAGATGACCTCACAGATCAAATCTTCTTTTTTCAATTTCTTAACCTCTTCTCTGATAAAGTCATACTTCTCTCTTGAGTAGATTCGTCTTCTCTGATGTGTCGACTTCATATCCTCAACCACATTGAACTATGACATAAGTTCTTAGGATCAATGCTTGGCATGTCTGCATGACTCCAAGCAAAGATGCTCCGTCTTCTCTTCAATAACTTGATCAAATCATTTTTGGCCTTCGGTTTTAGGGCTTTGCTGACCAGGATGTTTTTTCTAGCTCGTCCTCATTGAGGACGAGGGATTCTAAATTTTCCGTGGCCTCACCCTTCTTAAGTTTTGTCTCGTCTCTTGGATCAAGGGTGTCGATATTTTACATGATTGTTGCTCTCTTATGCGCTTCACTTTCCTCAGATCAGTTAAAGTAGCACTCCCGACCTGACGTTTGGTCACCTTGAACTTCCCCTACTCCATAAGGAGTCGGGAATTTTAACATTTGGCGGACCGTTGAAGGAACTGCCTCAAATTCTTTGAGGGCTACTCGTCCCAGTATGAGGTTATACATAGAGTAGAAATTTTCATCCAGTATAAAGAAGTTAATCTTCTTAGTCAGCCTCATCAGCTAAATATACCCCGGTCTGACATCCATCTTGTACATTCCCCAGGGATGAACTTTCTCCCCACTGAACCCTATTAAAGGATGATGATATGGGACAAGTCTAGCTCGTCTAATACCCAAGCCTTTGAAACATGGACAGAACATAACATCTGTAGATCTTCCTCCATCTACTAAAATTCTTGGCACTTTGCAACCATGCACTCTAGTGCTAATGACAAGCGGATCGTCATGGGGTTCTAGGATACCCTTGAAGTCTCATCTTGAAAAGCCGACTATGAGGGTTTCCATATCCACCTTCTTCCTCTTCCCCTACTTTACATCAATGAAGGTCGAATTCATAACCTCGGCCCTAATTATTACTTTAGCCTCGGCTACATGTGCCTTCCTGTCGGTAATATTCGAGCCTCCTCCTGCCATTGTGCCACAAATCATGTCGACACCAAAGGAGATCATGTTGAGCCTTTTTACTGGGGCATTATCGTCCTTTGGTGGGAGATCTGGGTCATTGTCACCGCTCGGTGAGTTATCCCACTTGGCCGAAGCTTATTCTCTATAATTATCATTTCCTGGAAGTGTTCTTATCTAAATACTTTCTCAACTTCCCCTCCTTCAACATCTTCTCAATATCGTCTTTCAAGACGAAACACTTATCGGTCAAATGGCCGTGATCCTGGTGAAATTCGCACAATAGATCTTTGTTCCTCTTGTGACGGGGAGCCCTCAACTTCTCGGGACACCTCAGAGACTAATTATTTTTATTTCATTTAGGATGTGCTCGCCGCTTACTATTAGGGGAGTGTAGTCTGTGAATTTGTTGTCCACCGACCTCTTCTTCCCTTCTTTACCTTTATTTTGGAACTTACTTCCACTACTTCCCCCTTTCTCGTCCTCATATTTTTCTACCAATTCTTCTTCAGCATTCATGACCTTTCCAGTTATTGCTAAAAGCTCGACCATTGACTGCGGAGTGTCTTTAGCTAACTTCCAAAGTAGTTTTCTCTTCTGCAGGCCTCCAATCAAGGATGGCATAGCTATGTTCTCCTCGTAATCCTCTACCTCTAATTTCTCTTTGTTGAATGTCGCGATGTAGTCTCTTCAGCTCTCATTCTTTCACTGCTTAACGTATAGCAAGGGAGTGGTATTTTTCTGAGGTCTTACCCAAAAATAGAAGTTGTGGATAAATCTGTCTGCAAGTTGTTTGAAATTATCAATAGAGATTTTTAGGCGCGAGGTAAACCATACATGAGCCTATCCTGTCAAAGTGCTAGAGAAAGCATGACACCTCATCTCATCTAAGACTGAGTAAATATCTGCAGCCGATTGATACATCTCCACATGATGTACGAGGTATTATTCCCATCATATTTTGGAGTAACTATCGGTGGTTTGAACTTTGCAGGTGTTGGAAAGCTAACTATCTTAGCTGTGAAATGAGATCCTTTAGAGTAGCTCTTCTGTAAGGGGTATCGTATTTTGAGGATATCTCCTATCTTGTCCTCCAACCTTTGGATGTAATCGTTCCAAGGTCTATCGGCAGTGGCAGCAACGTCGGCCTAACCGATGTAGTCACTTCCACAGGCCTTATTGAGAGTTCCCTCGCTGCTAGCTTGCATCGTCTTCCAACCTCTCTCTGACCATCATCTCGGCCATGTAGCAGTCGACCCTCTCTTCCAAAACCTATGACACTTCTTGATCGAGATAGTCTATCCCTAAAGTCACCCCCTTGGCTGATCCTTTCAAAGGCCTACCTTCGACTCAATTTGTGAAAGGCCGAGCCTCTTGGTCGACCATCCTGGCTTACTTGTACAGGTCGCACGGTGTCTCTTGGGATCTCATAGGGTTCCTAACAGTCTATCTGAGCGTCTTTGACATCAAAATCATCGTATTAGTCTCTGAGCAGGGCAGTCTTTGCCTCCCCAGGCATAGACGCCTAGGGGTCAGCAACGTCCCTCCGTCGTTGAGGATGAGGTTGATCCTTACGAGGTGCCTGGGGTGGTCCCCTGGCCTCTTGGTGATGCTCCACAATTGCCGGAGTAATCATGTTCAACAAAGCTCCTCCTGGCCTGGCCATCATATTCTGACTAAAGGCAACCAGGTGCACCTGTATTACTTGTTGGCTCTCTGCCAAGGATTTTAACGCTACCTCCCCCTCAGCCATTTCTGAATGTGGAGGGGCATGACTGGAGCTAGGACTAGGACCACCAACTGGTGGTGGTGGTGGGAATTCAGATTCCATGTTTAAACCTAACAGATGAGATGTAATTGAAGATTTAAAAGCTTGATAGCTTAACAGAAACTCTTTCAATGGTGAAACATCTCTGCAATGGGGGAGGACTAGTTCACCACCAGAGATGCCGGTGAGGACAAGTTAAAAAAGGGGAGAGATGATGCTTCTCGTTCCCACAGACAGTGCTAGATTGATGATACCAGAAATAGTACCACCAAGTCAATATGACAAGTAAGCTCAAACCAACACAACAATGGAGCATTAATAAGTATAAAAGTATAGAAAGAGATGAGGCAACGGAGAAGATAACACCAGGTATAAGTGGTTCAACCTAAAAATGTCCCGCGTCCACTGTGAGTGTGTGAGAATTTCACTAAATATGGGCTTTAATGGCCATATATACAACCCCTCAAGGTTTCTCTCTCTTCTGTGTATTTTAACAAAGTAACAGTAGGGTTTCGAATTCTCCCTCTATAATGTAGAAGATGAATAATATATATAATGCTTAGGGGATATAATGTACCCCCTAAGCAGGTTATTTGCATGGGTGTGTAGCTCTTAGCCAATCCAGTGTGAACACCTAGATATTCAACATGTAGATCATGATGACTAAATATTCTCTCACATGAGGGGATAATCTTGTTATAATGATTTTGCCCATGAACTCCTGGTCTCTTTTCTACTTGAATATGCTCGTACTGCTTCATATCATTCAATGGAACCTTGGCCTGACCGAGTGCTAAGTTATTGACTCCGACATGACTATTTATTTTGTAATCATAAGTAGAACCTAGGCTAAACAGGTTAGCCGAGGTTAAGTAACTGCGATCACTCTTATTGTCGGACACCTTAGTATATGAGACTGGTCCTTGTGAGGCCATAGAACTGATGTTGCTATCGGCTGATGATGAGGCCGAGGGTGATGCATATTAGGCTAACCCTAATCAGGCCGACCCCTCCTTTGGCTAGTATGATTCTTCAAGCAACTCGACAATATGATCAGACGACGTTGCTTCTCAGAGTATGAGGGTGTACTTTGGTTATATCATACGTCATTTCAACCGACTCCAATTCTGACTAGGAAAAAAAAAGTTAAAGAATACATTGACTCCTTTTTGGACATTATTGACCCACTCTTTAAATTTGATGCCAGCATCTCTGGTCATCCGTGGGAGGAAGTTAAAGCCGAAGAAAACCTCTATGTAGAAAATTCTCCTTCCCTCCAGTCCTTTGTGACCTAGAAGATATGTTTATCATGTATAAGAGGTCGATTAATTTGGGAGACGCTCGAGATAAGTTTAAGAAATAGGCAACCAATAATAGCCAGCCAAATAAAATGCTACTGAGAGGAAGAAAAATTAATCTCAAAGAAACTGAGGCCTCAGAGATGGAACGTGAGTGCCCAAAAATCGAACGAACGAAGAAAAGAAGGAATAAATAAGAATCGAGTAGGTGTTCCGTCTGCCCAAATTACCATTCCAAGCCGACCTATAACAATTAACGAACCTCAACAATAGCAAAAGGATTGGTCAAGGACTCCTCCCCCTTAAGGTAACCGGACTCTCCCTTAGGATATTTCCTATATCAGAGGAAAAGAGATAATAACTGAGGCTGATTCGGCCCAAAGGGATTTGGAGGTTGTGCACTCCATTGCTCAAGCGGCGATGACACTGTCTGACATGTTTGATCTATGGGGCTTCACTTTAGAGAGGCTCCATATGTAAGGTTTGTGTCAGATTCTCATGGTAAATCACATACCCTTTTATTTTTCTATTTGTGCCAAAATTTATTTTTAACCCCTTTCCTCATTCCTGTGCAGAGTATGCAAGTCGCTCAATAACTTGATAACCAATTTGATCTCGATTGAAGTAATAACGATAATATGAAAAAATCCATTAAGACCTTAAAGGTCCAGCTCGTTACTCAAAGAAAATATTTGGACTACCTTAATAAGAAGTTGAAGCTTGATGAGGACGCTAAGACAAAAGATGTGGAAGACGCCAAACGAACTCAAAATAAGTTCAACAAAGTGCACACCGAACTGTCTAATTTGAAGACTTCTTTTCAATGTAAGGTACTTCAAAAGCTAATCATCCAGAAGAAAAAATGTGCTATGGAGTGGGTCTGGGAGGAAAATATCGAGATGGCCTACATTTAAGGATTTGACGCAATGGTCCAAGAAATTGCCTAGGTATGGGTAGCCTGGATGAAGATAGGAAATGTTTATGAGGGCGATCTGGGCTACGCCAAATATCCACCCTTGGTGAATCCCTTAGAGAGTGTCCATATGGTATATCCCCTAGTTGGCGATCCTTAAATAACACAAGTTATCGCTGATCAATCTACCCCGCCTTCTACTTCTGCTCTTAGGGGGACCAACCTTGATCCAATTACTCAGGCTATTAAGGTCGCTGCTGATCAATCTTGCCTTTCTGTTGCGGCCAATATTGGGGATACCACCCTCAATGCTTAGTTTTTTATTATTTTAATGTAATTTTTGTTGACCCTTTTAAGCCTATGGAATTTTTGTTTATTAATGGTAACCGTGTCCCCATTTTACTTGATCTCTTGCTGTTCATTTATTTAATTTGTGCGATATAGCCAAAATGTTAATTTTTCTAGTTATAGATCCATGATTTGGGTTTTAAGATCATTCTTAGACTTTGCTAAGTGTTCTTTATCTTCCTAGGATTTTTTTCCTTTAATAGAAAACTAAATAGTTTGTTTGTAATAATTGAACCTGGATAGCCTATATCACTCTAATTATCTTTAGCAGTTTTAGGTCGGGTTGTTAAGCTCGAATTGTATGAAGTGGAACATTATTTTGAGGTCTATTTTTTTACCTTAGTGATTTATTCAATTCTATGCTCATTTGAGGTCTACTATAAGCAGTCAATGATATGCCTAATCTGAGGCCGACCATAAATATATGATGCAAAATTCTAGGTCGAACACTCCTGCGTAGGATCGTACCACCGCTTCCAAGTTGGTTTAGTCTCTTACGTCTTGTCATACCACACCGTTATTACTTGGGTTGCTTCCTCTTCTAAGCCGATCTACTTTAGATCGTCACTTCTCACGTGGGTTTAGACCAGCTCACGTCTGAGTTATACGACACAGTTCTTATGTGAGTTTATTCCTCTTCTAATCTGATCTACTCTAAACCATACCACTTCTTAAGTGGGTTTTAGTTCCAAAGGTAGGTGACCAAGTCATGTCCGAGTTATACCACACGATTCCTATGTGGGTTTGTGGCTCTTCTGGGTCGATCTATTTTAGATCATACCACTTCTCAAGTGGATTTTGGTGCCAAATGTAAGTGATCAACTCATGTCTGAGTTGCACCACATAATTCTTACGTGACTTCTAGGTATATCTACTCTATATCACACCATTTCTCATGTGGTTTCTGGTTCCATACGTATGAAATAAACTCATGCATGAGTTATAACACACAGTTCTTATGTGGGTTTTTGCCTTTTTCCTGGGGCTCGTACTTTTTTACCAATTGCACCACTGCTTGGATGGTTATAATTAAAAAAATGTTTGAGATAATAAATTTGAATAACCTTTATTAATTAACTAGTAAACATTATATAGTGCATAAAGAAAGAAACATTATCCTCAACCTCCCTATCTAATGATAAAATGTCCTAAGTTTCATGGCATTCCATGACCTTAGAACTACTCTTCCACATAATTCTCCTAAATGATATGATCCTCCACCCCTTTTTGAGACTACCAAGTAGGGTCCTGTCCAGTTTGGAGTAAGTTTCCCATTTGATGGCTTCTTGGTTGCATGCAACAACTTTTTGAGCACCAAGTCACCTACCTAAAATTCTCTGACCTTGACCTTCTTATTATATTGTCTTGAAAACTCATGCTAGTAGGAATCTGAATGTATTAGAGCTTTCTCCCTTCTTTTTTTAGCTCGATCTTACTCATGAGCTATTCAATCATCAACATGGCCATGTTCCAAGATCTCTGATATGAGCATTGGAAGCCCAATATAGAGTCTCTATTATTGGATTTCTTGGCATTGTTCTATATGCCCAATGAATAGAGGGAATTTCATCTACCCTTCATCCTTTGGCATTCTCTAATCGAACCTTGATTACTGATAGAAGAGTTTTATTTGTTATCTTTGCATGTCCATTGCACTGAGGGAAGAATAAAGATGCGTAGTGGATTTTAAATTCTTATTCTGCACAGAAATCATGTAAGGAGTCGTTGTCTAAATGCGTTTGGTATTCTATAACCAACTCTCTTAGGATTCCAAATTATGTGACGAGGTTCCTCTAAATGAATCTCTTGGCGATCGATTTTTTAATCTGGGTGAGTGGTTAAGCCTCAACCCACTTTGTGAAGTAGTTGGTCACCGTTATCAGATATCTTTGATTCCCTAGTGTGATAGGTAATGGACCTACTATGTCC
Organism: Sambucus nigra; assembly: GCA_949130495.1. NCBI lineage: Eukaryota > Viridiplantae > Streptophyta > Magnoliopsida > Dipsacales > Adoxaceae > Sambucus > Sambucus nigra. The sequence goes on along the minus strand of OX422210.1, from coordinate 241,978,571 downwards.
ACACCCTATTGAGAAAAAGGTCATGGACTTGTAAGGAGATTCAAATCTCCTACAAGGTACTTGATGATCGATGAAAATTTCTGACATTTGGTGGACCTTTGAACGGAACTTAGAACATCCTTTTGCATGAAAGGCCACTAATATCATTGAGAGATCTCCCTTTAGGAGAGTGATTTCCTACAAGTGTGTGCTCTATAATTTCCTTCGTTTATTTCACTTAAAAATCCTTTCATTTAATCTATGTGAACATATTGTAGTAAATGCAATGTGAATGATCACTAATAGAGATTGCCTTTGGAGTTGAGGCGAAACCTATCTGAACTAATCTTTAACTTGTGTGTCTCTTTACCATCTGGGGAATCTTACCGGTCCTTAATTAGGATAAGATGGGATGCATCCAAGACGGAGTCAAATCCTCTTAGAGAATGAAAATGCATTTATCCGGTTCTTCGGTGCTCGGTCGGTCTATGTATTCCACTTCGATTTTCCTTTTCAGGTTGGTATCTATATATGAAGGTAAATTAATAAGATCATCCGTATAGCCATTGTTGTGCTCCACCGAGGAAGACTTGATCTACTAAAGAAGACCTTTTTCTTTATACATGTAAGTAAGCATTCTAGAATCCTTAGCCTCTTATTTCCCATTAAGATGGTTCACAATCAATTTGGAATCACAATATACAGCGATGTCGTAAGAACCTAGATTGATTTCCCTATATAAACCATGCACCATGGCCTCGTATTCTTCCTCATTATTTAATCCTTTGAATCCTAATCTAATGGATTAATTAATAAGACTGCCTTATGGTGTCAGAAAGACTATCCCAACTCCTGTGCCCAAGTTTTTTCAACCTCATTGACTGCCAACGATTCCAAAATAGGATTTAACTACTTATCCTCACCTCTTGGTGATGTTAAAAATTATGTTACGAAATTTGCCAAGATTTGACCCTTGATTGTTATTCTAGGTTCATACTTAATGTTAAACTGTGCCAGCTCAAGGAACCATTTAGTCATTCTATTTGAGAGGTTGGATTTCTTGAGTGCCTATTTCAAAGAATAGGTTATGGTGATGATAATGTTATAAGCATCAAAGTATTGCCTCAACTTTCTAGGTGTGGTTACCAATGGCAGAACTAATTTCTCGATAAGCATGTATTTTATTTTACCTCAAATATAATAGACTATCCTATGCTCTCCATCAAGTAAAAGAATGAGTGTAGTGCTAGTCACATGCTTTGAGATCGCTAAATGCAGGTACAGATCTTTCCCATCTCCGGGGGTTGACAGCAATGGAGGAGATCCCAAGTACCATTGAATTCCTTCCAAATCTTGATTGTACTCCTCTGTCCAGATGGCGGGGCTTGACTTTTCAGTGCCTAGAAGAATGGTCTGCCCTTATCCTAGGATCTTAAAATAAAGCGATTCATGGTGGCTATCATTCTAATGATGACATGGATGTCTCTGATAGTAGTCAACCTTCTGATATCTTGTAGAGCCTTGATTTGATCCAAATTCACCTCTATACCTCTCTTGGTTACCAAATATCCAAGAAACTTACCAGAGTTAACTCCAAAGATGCATTTTGAGGCGTTAAGCTTCATCATTTATTCTTTGAGGATATTAAAAGTCTTCATGAAGTCTCTGATGTGATTAGCTTCTTACTTGCTTTTAACGATCATATCGCTAATATATACTTCCATGGTAGAGCCAATCTGCTTTTTGAACATTTTGGTTACAAGGTGCTGAAAAGTTTTCCTGCATTTTCCAAAATAAAAGACATCACCTTATAGCAGTAAAGTCCTATGGTTGTGATGAATGAGGTATTTTCTTGATCTGGGCCGAATAAAGGTGTTTGGAGGTAGCTGGAGTACATATCTATAAAGATCATACACTAATGTCCGACTATGGAATCCACGAATTGATCTATCCATGGTAATGGAAAGTTTTCCTTTGGGTAATACTTATTGAGGTCGGTGAAGTATACATATACTCTCCACTTGGTGCTCATTTTTATCATAACAATAGTGTTAGAAATCTAGTTTAGGAATTAGACTTCTCAGATTAAGTCACCCTAGAGTAGGTTATCAACTTCTGTCTCTATATATTTTACCTTATCTAGGTCCGACTTCCTCAACTTATGCTTAATCGTCTTCACAGTTAGATCTACATGTAGTCGATGACAAGTTATCTCCGAGTCTATTCCCAAAAAGTCATATGGTTTCCATGCAAATACGTCTGCATCAATTCTAAAGAAATGAATGATCTAATTAGCTTCATCCTTGGTTAACTCTGATTTGATGATGAATGTCTTCTCGGGATGTGATGAATCTAGAGGAACATAAATGAGTTCCTCCATTATGCATTTGGTAGGAGCCAGTCGAGTTTTTCTACTCCTAGTTGAGCTTACTTTGGTTTTTACTTAAGCCAATCGTCATATGAATCATCATCATCCTAAATTTTCTTGGAATGATTATGTCTTTAATTGATGGATGATACGAAACAATTTCGAGCTATGCTTGTTCTCCCGAATCTCCATTAACATTTTGTCACTCAAGAACTTTAGTTTTTTGTTAATGGAAGAGGGGACAACCTTAATCTTGTCAATCCATCCTCTACCCATTATAGCATTGTAGGGAAACTCTGATTGGATGACATGTAACTCGACATCTTTCTTGGTTTGGCTGACCTTGGCTGGTAGCTTGATCTTCCCCAAGGGATTTCTACGTCCCCATTAAAACCAATCAGTGGTTCTACATTAGTATTAAGATCCTTGATGCTAAAGATAATTTTGTAGATCTTTGTAAGATACATAATTTCCTAAGAGCTCCCTTAATCCACTATTAATTTTCTCATATTGATAAGCACTCAAAAGTGTATAATTTATACCTTGATTATGTGCATTTTAGTCACGCGTTTTAATTAAAATTGCCCTTACATTCGTATTTTATCATTTTGCAGGTCAATACGCAGTCGCAGTGTTAAATAGTGCTAAATAAGTACAATTGCAACTCAATGGCGGTCAAAAGCATGCATCGAATAAATTCAGGAGATCGCGAAGTCTGGAGTCCAATCTGAGATTGTCCCGATGTGATTCGATGCCCCGAAATAGTCCAATAAACCAAACTTAAGCCTACACCAAGCCCAGACCATTTCCCGAGCCCCGTGTGTGTTGAATTTGTACCTTTATTATTTTTCTAGATTTTTATTTTAGTCGTTTTATTTTTAGGATTTATTTTAGAATTATTTTAGAATTTTCTAGGATTTATTTTTTAATTTTCTATTTCTTTATTTTGATTTTGATTAGTTTTTAATTTTTAATCTTTATTTGATTTTATTTTATTAGGATTAATTTTTAGGAATTTATTTTTATTTTTATATTATTTTTGTTAGATCTTTAGTTTCTATATTTTTATTAGGTTTTTAGTTTTATTTCTTTTATTTTCTTTTAGTTTAGTTTTACTTTATAAATTAGAGTTTTATTTTATTTTAATTTTAGATTTTACGAATTTCATTTTTTTTAGGATTTTAGTTATTTTTATTTTTTTTATTTTTATTGGGTACAAATTATACACACACACACAAATCCCAAACACACCCTCACCCTCACACACTATCCTACACCGTCACCCATCTAACCACTCCCACTTCATCTTCCTCACCACAACTCTCTCTCTCTCCTACCACCATAACCATATACCTCCAAAACCCAACCTCCTGCATTCCCAAAACAAACCATAATCTCTCACCTCCATTTTTTAAACCACAACCCATAATCAATTTCAAATTCAAATAAAAAAAACAAATAAAATCGGCAGTAACCCAATCCGAAACCCAACTCGGGTTTATACTCGAGACAAACCACGACCCTAACCTCCGGCTACCACCCAAACCGCAGCCCCATTCCTGCTGACCCAAAACCCGCACCAGATCTAGCCATCCCAGGACCTGCTGACCCAAGACCCTCACCGACACTAGCTACCATCCGGCGCTGCTGCCTGACCTGATCCCCGACCCAACTGCGGCTGCGCTACTCCAGACCGCCTCCAACCATCCCAAACCCGATCCGACCCCTTACCCGGAATACCCAAATCGAGAACCACATCCCTTTGACCCAACATCCACCTAATTTCCTTTTCCAAACCTTATCCCTTCAACCAAAATCCCACAAAAATCGGTCAACTCCAAATCCCACAAGAATCTCCAAACAAACACAACATCGTGGCTTTAAAAGAGAAGGAGCAACACATATAAAAGGGGGACTCTCATCAGAAGAAAAAAGAGGAGATACGTCGAGAGAGAAAACTACAGTGTATAATATGTACATAGTAGGTTCATAAAAAATTCCAAAAAAAATTAGTTTAGTGTTAGAATAAATTTTTTGGTTTGTTTTTTATTATTTTTGGTGTGATCAAGTGCTGGATTTGTGAAAACATTGGGACACACGTGCATGAACGCGATATAAGGAATCAATTCAAAGGGAGACTTTTGTGTATTGTATTTCTTGCTCTACTTTTTAATTTATTGTTTCGTGTTTGTGGCGGCGATTAATTGTTTCATTATGCTTGTCTAACCACCCGTTCAAGGGGTGGGATGCACTACGAATGATATTACTTTAATTAATTGGTTTCATTAATTTTATATTTCTAGGTAAATTAATTTTAAGTGTCACCAATTAATTTATGTAACGAGAGTTGGTAAATTAATTGAACGAATTAATGTTTGAATGTTGGAATCGAACTAGAGATAGGTTTTTTCGATAATTAAATATTAATTCGATATTGAAATTGGAGGATTGATATTATTTTCGTTAAATTGATCCTAGCGGGTAATTTTCTGAAATAGTATAAGTCCATATTTTTCATCGTGCGACATTTTAAAATTAATTTTCTAATTTTTTTTATTAAATTTATAATTTTAACGAGAGTTAGATTATCGATTTAATATTATCTCGAAGTATTTCAAAATTAATAAATTGAGAAATTAAAATAATTGAAAATGCAGTGTAGTCCCATCTCTTGACCTTCTCACATATTTCACGCTCGGTTGCACATTTCTTTCATTAGTTAGTCAATTTTATAATTTTTAACATTTGTTAGTTAATTTTTCCCTTGAAATTATTTTTAAAAATAAAAAAAAATAATAAAAAAAATATTTTCTTAAAAAAATTGGAATTGCACGTTTTCACATTAATTGTTTCACCTTGAAAGTTGGATTGATACCCGTACTTACCGCAATACGAGTTATTTTTAGACATGTTTTGTAGGTACTCAAGGGAATTTTGAGAGTGGCTTTTGCAATACAACGATACATACGCAAGAAAGCTTTTTATCACATATCAAAGTTTGCAATTCACAGAGTGAGGACTATGGTGTCTTTATGTGGAAGGTTCACATCGACTAGATTGTTTTCGATGAATATAATGGCTCAATCAACGTCAAAGTCTTCTCTCCCTTTTGTAAAGGACGAGCTTGGACAAGTCTACTGTAAAGCTTGTTGAACGTTGGCAAAAATTCTCACTTTCTCCCTGAGTTTCTTGCCAGTACTCTATGTTGGACCGATATATCATAAATGGCAGCGACTACTACTTCTGGGGGAAGGTAATCATATTCCTTCAAACCTACATTGATCTTTGTCAACCTTTTTGGATTAGCTATGTTAATGTACTCCTCATGATGCCTGACTTGAATGAGCCCGTCTGCACTAAAATGCATGGAGGATCGTCCTTATCCTCAACTATAGGATATTGAGGAAATTAACTTAGAGAAGGATGATTAGGTCCCTAGGCCATCGTACTTTCAAAAGACTTTATACTTTCTCAATTACATGAGTTCATTACTTTTATATAGGAGTTCAATTATGTGATTGCATGGAACTATTCACAGATGCTAGATTTGGACACCACGGTAGTCACCCATACATTTAATGTCCTACTTTCTGCGTACCCAGTCCATATGCTACTATATTTTCAAAACCATACCTAGAGGTCAATCTCTTATAGGAAGTTAACAAGCTACTTAAGGTTAAATTTATTAAACTTTTTAATATTCAACATGGCTACCAAACATAGACCCAATAATAAAAAAGATGGTATAATAAGTTAGATTTTGCATCGGCTATCGTGACCTTGATCATGCCTACCCTAAGGATGAGTATCCATTACCTGGCATGGTCACTTTAGTTGACACAACTATGGGGAATGAAATGTACACATTCATGGATGGGTATGTTTGCTACAATAAAGTATGTATGGACACTTTTTATGCTAAGAAAACTGGTCACCGCACTCCTATAGGTAACTTTTATTTGAACATCATCCCATTATGCCTCAACAATGCAGGAAAAACATATCAGAGGGCAATGATGGAAAATTTTCACAATCTCTCCCATAACAAGTTGGAGTATTATATAGATGACTTGGTTATCAAATATCGTAAGGAAATCTCGCATAATGATTTACGTCAAGTCCTTCAGAGGTGCAAAAAGTATAAACTCCGCATGAATCCTTTGAGTTGCGTACTTGGAGTCACCAAGGGAAGTTCCTGGGTCTTGTTGTAAGTGGACATAAAATTGAAATGTACTCAGACAAACACCGGGTCATTCTTGGCATGCCACCCCCTAAGAATATTAAGAAGCTAAAGAGTTTCCTGGGCAAACTATCCTGCTTATGTAGGTTCATTTCTACACTGGCAAAGGTGACTCACTCAATAACCTAACTACTCAAGTTAACAACGCACTTCTTATGGTCATAACACCATCGAGACGACTTTAATAAAGTAAAGGTCATTCTTACATCACCCACAACCATGATTCCACTTCAACCCAACCAACTTGTCCAATTATACCTAACCTCAACTCCACAATCTATTGGTGCCCTCTTAGCTCAAGAGGAAAATGAAGTGGACCTCCCAGTCTACTACATGAGTCGGGTGATTATAGGGCTAAAGTCAAGCATAGAACACCTTTGTTTGGCATTAGTCTTTATCTCCCATATGTTGCGCCATTACTTTTTAGCCTTCACAATTAATGTCATCACTCATTGTGAACCCATTAAATACTTTTTAACCCTCACCATCATCATTAGAAAAAGCAACCCGGTGGCTCCTGACTCTTTTCGAATATGACAATAAGTACTTAACCCTGAAATCCACCTAGTGCTAGGCACTTTCTCATCTCTTAAAAAACATCCCATGCGGGGACTACAAGCCACCTTCAGAAAAACTTCCAGGGGATGATCTCCAATCTGCTATGTGAAACACAAATGGAAGAGTGGAGCCTCACCTTTGATGGTTCCTCGTCACTTAAAAACAAAGGAAAAAGTGTTGTTCTAACTTCAACAAATGTACATCATACTTCAAGGGGTCCTTTATTACAATAATCCTTGTAGTGTACTATATCTATGTCCAGGACCTTTAGAGGAAAGTTCTAAGTAGGAAGAAGTATATGCGATGTATTGTGGCCTTAATGATATAGGTTTTTATCGATGGATGCAAATGCAAGGTCATTTTTGTCCAATTATAGCTATTTAAGCCAATAAACTTCAATAAAATTTAATTTATGCCACCAATTTCCATGACCAGAAGAATGCTATTTTATTGATCATCATAAAGATTTTAGGCAACCCTACATAGAATTTCTCAAGAGCTTTTATGCAAATAGCTCCTTAATTGTGTTTATTGGAAGGGGATCTATACAGACACGATTATAATTGAATACCTATGCGATGTATTATAGAAATAAATATTGACAAAGCTTTAAAATAATCCCATGCACCGACACACATTAGCGACGAAAAATTATAAGATCAACTAATGGCCTTGGGTTATTATTGGCCCACCATGAAGGCCGATTCAATGCAATTTATAAAAAAATGAAAGTCTTGTTATCTACATGGAAACTTGATTTATGCACCTTCGGTAAACCTCCACTTTCTGTCAACACCTTGGGCATTTGACCTCATAGTTAAGATCATTTCACTATCTAAAGGAATATATGGATTTTGGTAGGAACACAAAATTATACAAAGTGGGCAGAGGCAGCATCATTAAAAGCGACGAGTCATAGCCAATATTATCAAGGAGTCAATTATCAGTAGGTTTGGGATTCCTAAAGTAGTCATCTCTAATAATGGACGACCATTAATAAACAAGGATGTTGCACTTTTATTGGCCAAGTATAATATTAGTCCTCGTACATAAATCATATCATATCCAAAAGGCAATGGTCAAGAAGGAGAAACTAATAAGACCCTACTACATATCATATGCAAACTTAAGATCGATTTCCCCACTACTTGGGATAAACACCTACCTCTGGCCTTATGGTCCTATCACACTTCCAAAAAGAAACTTACTCAGGCTACCTTGTTCTCCCTTGTTTATTAAGCGGATGTTATACTCCTGTTAGAGTTAACTGTTCCCTTTACGTGAATAGAATTTTATAGCCATCTTCTACTAGAATCACGTTATGTCCAATAAGAAGTATTAAATGAACATAAAGAAAAAGCCACAAAGAATTTCCAAGTTTACTCTGCATAATTGTCGAAGGACTATAGAGCACTAGTAAAGCCATGCAATCTCTAAGAGGGGCACTTAGTCTTGAAGATGGTCACCCACATCACGAAGGGCACCCTAAATTAGGAAGGTCCTTATGTGGTCCGTGAAGGTAATGAGTCGGGATATTATAATATCTCTAAAGTAAGTTCTAATGATCTTATGTGAATAAATTCCAAGTGGATCAAACAATACTACACTTGATGTAATTTTGAACATTTGGCGTATTAAATAAATAAAGGTTTGTTTCTACCATTAACTATAATTTCTTACAACGTTTTGTTCAAAATGCGCGCGCGAGCGCGCACACACACACACACACATATATATATATATATACACGTAATTGAAATTAAACGAAACATATATTTACTAAGGAGAAACACCCCTACTGGGCCATCCAAGAAGTAGATCATTCGCTACATGCCACATATGAACATTTTCTCCAAGAGAACCACACTTGGTTATCACCTTATTCACTTTTGCCACTCCAAGGGCAGTTATGTCTTTAAAATGTTTCTTTTACTTGATCACAACCTTCTGTGTGTCAATCAAATCTTCCCATCCCTTTGTCAATTCTACCATAGCAGGCTCCTCACCATGCACAAGTCTCATATGCTCATCAAAATAAGGGATCTTAGACTTCAGCTCGCCCATTTGTTTAATGTGCTCCCACATCTATCCAATGTCAAATCTTTAAAAGTCCTCTAGATTTCTAAATACAACTATATAACGAGAAATGTCCTCAGTACTCATACTAGAAACTGGTATGTGGGGAAAAGTTGTATAGATTTACCCCAACATGTTCAATGCTTTGGTATTCATATATAAAGTATGATATTGGTGATTGCTCTCTCAGTCCACCTTCTTTATTTTTTTATAAGAGGCTAACATAAGAGACCAAAACCTTATGACCCACCCAAACATCCATGGGATTTCATATTTTTGATTGGATACCAATATTACCACTAATGTTCATATGTTCTGACCCTCCCAAAATCCTATAGACCTCGACACCATCATTCTTACCATGTGGTCACATCTAGAAACTTGTAATTAATCATACATTCATCTTCTCTTTCGTCCCTTTCCAAAATAATGATAGCATCCCCCAAAAAGTCACCAAATGTAGGAGGTAAGAGGTTGAGAGCGAAAGCACAAGACAGTCGTAGTGAAAAAGAGTTTAGGGCACATAAAGTATAACTTGAGTTCTGAATGAATTGAATGAGAACTAACGTATGGTACTTATAGGAGTCTAACTCAACCTCCTTGGTGGTCCATTATGCCCATGTTCCTAAAGTAATGGGACACAGTCGGTTATTTTCACATGTTTTTACAATGTGGTTGAAAATATTGAAATGTGTAAACCACGGTCAAATGTAGTAGTCAACTATCTTTAAAGCACATGAAAGGACAAATGTACACGTGGAACCTTGGTGAGTCCCCTTGGCTTCAATCACCAAACAAAATACCCTAAAATGTCCCACATGATGTGGTATAACACCATGTATTGGCACCGAGCTAATGGAATTCCCTAGAATCTGCCTTAGCCCAGGCTAGTACAAGTTCACCAAGGGAGTTCCATCTGCTAGTCGAGGATAGATAGGTGTTGAAACGTTCATGATATGCCCCTGTAAGGGTGGCATAATTAAGATACATAAGGGGATTAAAAAATTTTGGGTGTTACTTAACAAGTAGTAAGGGGCCGACATCTGCACAAGTTGATTTAGTGGTTAACGTGCAGTTTAGATTATCCCTATTTAAGTTATATGTTTGTTTCATTTCAAATTGAGAAATTAAGATTTTAAAATCCGTAGAATCTTTTTTATCAAATTCTTAACATATGGTATCAAAGCCACCACTAAAACAAACTAAAAAAACCAAAACCAAAACCAAAAATAACAGTTTCATTATTGCAGTAGTAAGGTCATATGGTGGCTAAAAGCAAAATTTAGACTTAGGCCTAAAATATGGCGTCAAGGGATGAAAATGTAAAACAACCACAAAACAGTCCTGTAAGAGTTGTGGGCACCTCGCATGGGACCAATGTAACTCATACGAAACCGACGACGTAGTCACCGGACTCTCTGTTTGAGTATACGATGAGAATTTTTAATCGGTTAGACTGACGTTTAAAAAAATATCATCAAAGGGTAGACTTACGCACATGACCAATGTAACTCGTACGAATCGACTCGTAGTCATTGAACTCCCGATTTGAGTATATGGCGAGAGTTTTAAAAATTTAGACTTAGGCCTAAAATATGGCGTTAAAGGGTGAAAATGTAAAACAGCCATAAAACGGTCCTGTAAGAGGTACGAGCACCTCGCACGGGACCAATGTAACTCGTACGAACCGACCGCATAGTCACCGGACTCCCAGTTTGAGTGTATGAAGAGAATTTGCCCAAATTTAGACTTGAGCTTAAAATCATGGCGTCAAGGGGTGAAAATATAAAACAACCACAAAACTAACCCGTAATAGGAACGAGCACCTCGCACGGGACCAATGTAACTCGTACGAACCGATCGCGTAGTCACCGACCTCCTGATTTGAGTATACGACGAGAATTTACAAAATTTAGACTTTAGCCTAATATGTGGCGTCAAGGGGTGAAAACGTAAAATGGCCACAAAAGGGTCCCGAAAGAGGTACGGGCACCTCGCACAGGACCAATGTAACTCTTATGAACCGACGACGTAGTCACTAGACTCCCCGTTTGAGTATACGATAAGAATTTGAAATAAATTAGACTTGCATTTTAAAAAAATGCCGTCAAAGGGTGAAAACATAAAATAACCACAAAATGGTCCTGTAAAAGGCACGAGCACCTCACATGGGACCAATGTAACTCGTACGAAATGATCGGGTAGTTGTCGAACTCTCGATTTGAGTATACGACGAGAATTTGCAAAATTTAGACTTAGGCCCAAAATATGGTGTCAATGGGTGAAAATATGAAACATCCACGAAATAGTTTCGTAACAGGAATGGGAACCTCGCACGGGACCAATGTAACTCGTACGAATCGACCGCGTAGTCACCGACCTCCCGGATTGAGTATACGACGAGAATTTATAAAATTTAGACTAAGGCCTAAAATATGGCGTCAATGGATGAAAACATAAAACAGCCACAAAATGGTCTCGTAAGAGGTATGAGCACCTCGCACAAGACTAATGTAACTCGTACGAATCGACCGTGTAGTCACCGGACTCCCGGTGTGAGTGTGTGATGAGAATTTACCCAAACTTAGACTTGAGCTAAAAAACATGGCGTCAAGGGGTGAAAATATAAAACAACCGCAAAATTATCCCGTAAGAGGTACGAGCACCTCGCACGGGACCAATGTAACTCATACGAACCGACCGCATAGTCATCAGCCCCCCAATTTTAGTATACGATGAGAATTTGAAAAATTTATACTTAGGTCTATAAACATGGCATCAAGGGGTGAAAGCATAAAATAACCACAAAACGCTCCCATAAGAGGCACAACCACCTCGTAAAGGGTCAATGTAACTCGTACGAAATGATCGCGTAGTCACCGGCCTCCCATTTTGAGTATACGACAAGAATTTGCAAAATTTAGACTTATGCCTAAAATATGGTGTCAAGGGGTGAAAACGTAAAACAACCATAAAACGGTCCTCTAAGAGGTGTGGACACCTCGTACGGGACCAATATAACTCGTACGAACCGACGCCGTAGTCACCGGACTCCTCGTTTGAGTATATGACGGGGATTCATAATCAATTAGACTTACGCTTAAAAACCTATTGTCAAAGGGTGAGAACATAAAACAACCATAAAACGATCTCGTAAGAGGCACGAGCACCTCGTACGGGACATATGTAACTCGTACAAACTGACTGCGTAGTCACCCGACTCCCAATTTGAGTATGCAGTGAGAATTTACAAAATTTAGACTTAGGCCAAAAATATGGCGTCAAGGGGTGAAAACGTAATAGAGTCACAAAACGATCTCGTAAGAGGCATAGACACCTCGCACGGGATCGATGTAACTCGTACGAACCGACTGCGTAGTCACCGAACTCCTGATTTGAGTATATGATGAGAATTTATAAAAAATTAGACTTGGGCCTAAAAACATGGCGTCAGGGGGTGAAAACGTAATACAACCAAAAAAGGTCCCGTAACAGGTACGAGCACCTCGCATGGGACCAATGTAACTCGTACAAAAGTCACCAGACTCCCAGTTTGAGTATACAACAAGAATTGGCAAAATATAGACTTCAGCCTAAAATATGGCGTCAAGGAGTGAAAATGTAAAACAACCACAAAACGGTCCCATAAGAGGTCTGGGCACCTCACACGGGACCAAATAACTCATACGAACCAACCACGCTATCACCGGACTCCCGATTTGAGTATACGACGAGAATTTATAAAAAAATAGACTTGAGATTAAAAACATGGCGTCAAAGGGTAAAAACATAAAACAACCAAAAAGCGGTCACATAAGAGGCATGAGCACCTCACACGGGACCAATGTAACTCGTACAAACCGATCGCATAGTCACTGAACTCCCGATTTGAGTATACGACAATAATTTGCAAAATTTAAATTTAGGCCTAAAGTATGGCATCAAGGGGTGAAAACGTAAAACAGTTAGAGTTAGGTTTAAATATTATTTGATTACTAATATCTTTTTTTATTTTATGTCTTATATTTTGTTTGTAGGATAACATTTTAGGGTTATAATTTATTCGCGTGGAACACATGAACAAATCAATGGTTTGCGCCAGGTAGATTCTTTATTTATTATTGTTGTTGATATGCGAGATTATTGTTTTAATTTTTTTTTCTATCCATGCGGGCTTTTGTGTTGATTAAATAGGGTGGTAAAGAATTTTAAACAAAGGAGACTCTCTCGAATTTTCTTAAAAATTGTAAAGAATTGTTGATATGCGAGATTCTTATTTTTAATTTTTGTATGGTCGTGCGAGGCTTTGTGTTGATTAAACATATTGGTTTTCATGTATAAACAAAGGAGACTTTGTCAAATTTTTTTAAAAATTGTAAAGAGTTGTTGATATGCGAGATTCTTATTTTAATTTTTTTTATTGTTGTATGGGCATTTGTGTTGATTAAACAAGTTGGTTTTCATGTATGAACAAAGGAGAGCCTTAAAAATTGTAAAAAGTTATTGATATGATTAACTAATATATTTGGATATTTTATTTTACTATAATATTATTTTGATGAAATGATTATTTATTGAGTACAGGTTGTGCACAAGAAGTTGAAGAGACATGTTTTTAAGTGTGTCTACTATATGTGACACTAAGAGAAGTTTTTGAAGCGTGACAACAATATTTATCATCTTAATTTAGTGATGATATTTTTTTGACAATTGTATATCTTATTAATTAGTATGATTTTGTACTCATTTAAATATTTCGACTTGAATGTAGTTTAATGGTAGAAATTATTATTGGATATGTGTTTCAATGAATGCCGTTGATATATTGCGTTTATGTTTGGATGCTTTGATTTATAATGCATATTAGACGTCAATTATTATTACAGCATAAATCATATAATAATATAATTATTTATGATAATTTTTTATTTATCAATTGGGACAGTTATAAACCGCCCCTAATACCAATGTTGTATTAATTGAGAATACCTTTTGGGATGGTTTTTACCGTCCCTAATACCCATTTTTTTGCATTAACTGAAACTACCTTTGGGGACGGTTTTTACCGTCCTAATTGGGTTGCTAGAATCTAAGTAGTATTAGGGATGGTGTATCCATCCCTAATACTACATGCGGGAGCGGGAATTTTTTCCCGGGAACACCTTTTGGGACGAAAAAATCCGTCCCTAAAATATTTACGATGCCTAGTATAAGGGACGGATATTTCTCGTTGCAAAATCCGTCCTAAATACTCTTTTGGGATGATTTTTGTACTTTTAGGGATAAATTTTTATTGTTCCTAATACTCAATTTTCTTGTAGTGGGATTTGATGAATAAGAAGTACTCAGGCATAACAAGGGTGGAGCAAGCACATCTTCAAGCCCTAACAAGAGACTTTAAGACTCTTCAAATGAAATCTAGTGAGTCTATTACAGATTTCTTTGCAAGAACAATGGAAATTACAAACAAGATACATTTTCATGGTGCAATCATGTAAGACTTTAAAGTTATTAAGAAAATCTTGAGATCGATGACCTCAAAGTGGAACTATGGTGTCTGTTTAATTGAAGAGGCAAAATATGTTAAGAGTATGTCCATTGACGAGCTTCAGAGTTCTTTGTTAGTTCATGAACAAAAACTCATCCGTACTAGTGATGTGGGGGAGCAAACAACTCTTAAAGTATCTATAAACATTGAATCCTCAATCATGAGAGGAAAAGGTTGAGGATGAGGTAGTGGAAGAGGTGGTCATGGAAATCGAGATGATAGAAATTCATCTCATGTTTCCAAGAGAAATGATGACTCTCAAGGAAAAGGAAGAGGAAACTATTACATGTTATAGATGTGGAAACTTTGGTAACTACAAGAATGAGTGCTACACAAAGCTGCTAAAGGAGAAAAGATAAAATTCCAACTTCACTTAAAAAAAGGAGGAAGAGACACTTTTGATGGACTTTCATGCATTGAAGGAGCCTGATCAAGATACATGGTACGTGGATGCTAGTTGTAGTAACCACATGAGTGGATGTAAGTCTTCCATTGTGAATTTAAATGAAATTTTTTGTTTTGTTGTAAGCTTGAGGATAAATTAAATGTGAATGTAATGGGAAAGGGAGATATTCAAATCAGGATTAAGAATGATTTCATTGAAACCATTTTGAATGTCATTTATAATCCTAATTTGAAAATAAATCTTTTGAGTGTTGGTCAGTTATAAGACAAAGGTTATGGAATAGCAATCTTTAATGAGGAATGTGAGGTATATGATCCAAGGATAGGCCCTATTACTATGGTAAAAATGACTTTAAACATATTATTTCCTTTGAATATTAAGACCATGCATGCTTGCTTGCTTTCTAAGGAATATGACTCATTGTGGATGTGGCATTATGTAACAACCCGAGTAATTTTGGGGGTATTTTCAAAATAAAGAGGGAAAATAAAGTTTTTGATAAAATTATTTTTCTTGCTTAAATATGTTGGATTTTATTTTTAAAGGCGAAAATTTCAAACGGTTTCAAAATCGGAGTTAAAACGGATTTTTAAATGATTTTTATATATTTATCCTCTTATAAATTTTTTAAATCGAACTGTCAGCAAACCTGTGCGATCGATTTATCCCCTCAGGTTTCGTGCGCGTCAGGTTTTGTTAAGAGGTTGTTTTGTTTTAAACTCTTTTGGTTTTTACATCATAAAATAAGGTCGTGGGTGACCCTTTTGGTACAACTTTTTGGTAGCAAACTTATTTGCTTTTCCTCTCCTTTTTATATGCACTTTTCCCCTTTGATTTATGCATTCAACCCTAGTTTTTTGGAGGTGTTCTTTGGGCTATTTTGAGGTTGATCTTTGAGGAGTTTTGTGGATCTTTGTGGACTGATTTTGACGGCTTATTCTGTGATTTCTAGGCAGATTTTTGTGGTATCCCTTTGGTGGTTTAAGGTATGGGATTTTACACAATATGTTCCTTAATCTCATGAGAGTTATTCCCTTTGACTTCATGTGATTATTGAATCATATTTGAATTGCTAAATTCAATTGGAATCTGGAATCTAATTTTGATTCATGTGGTATTATATTTGTGTTGGGCATGTTGTCATGAGATTTTAATATGGCACTGAGGTTGGACACCTGCCAAGATTCCTGTTCCGGCTACTTGATAAAGTATGGCGCGGTATGGTGAGGCCTGGTGACTCTGATTAATGTGTTGTTAATAAATTATATTGATAAAAATTCTTGAGATTTGCATTTAATTTAAATATTCGTATTCGTATTGTTACATTTTATTCACTGCTAACATTTGTTGAGCATATTTCCTGTCGTATTGTGTACTTCTCGATATTTTCTTTTAGTGGTAGGTTAGCGCGAATTTGGGTGCTTGGTATTTATTGGAGATTGATTTTTAGCGTGGATTATTTTGGGAAGTTTATTCGAGAATACATGAGAAGATTTATATTTATATTTTTTTTATAGAGAATCGTATTTTGATATTAGTTAGTTGTTTTATTTCGAGAAACTTTTGGTTGTATTTATTTTTAAAGATTGAGATTAGTGGATTCTCTTGTCTTTAATGTGGGTTTTAGATGCTCTATACCTTGTTATTTGTGGATTTGGTTAGTTTTATCGTAGTAGCGCTCCTCCCCTCTCTCCCCAGGCGTAGGTGGGGTGTTACAGATGGTATCAGAGCTTAGGTATATGACCACCCTCGGGTCTTGAGTTTTGGATTTGTTGCATTTTTTTTGCGTGTAATTGGAGATAGAATTTTAGATGATCGTTTCGTGATAGGTTCCGAGATTAGGTGTGAGGAATTTATTTTTGAGAGACAAATTATTTTTGGAGATAGTTGTAGTTGCCAGATTTTTTAGAGTTGGGCATTCGGCGAATTTCGAGGGAGAAATTCCATTGCTAGTGGGGAACTGTAACAACCTGTGTAAGTTTTTGGGTATTTTCAAAATAAAGAGGAAAAATAAATTTTTTGAAAAAATTATTTTTCTTGCTCAAATATGTTGGATTTTATTTTTAAAGAAAAGAATTTCAAACGGTTTCGAAATCGAAGTTAAAACGGATTTTAAAATGATTTTTATGTATTTATCCCCTTCTAAAATTTTTAAGTCAAACTGTTAGCAAACCTGGGCGATCGATCGATCGACGCCAGGGGGTCGATCGATCGATCCCCTCAGGTTTCGTGCGCATCAGGTTTTGTTAAGAGGTTTTTTTGTTTTAAACTCTTTTGGTTTTTACCTTATAAAATAAGGTCGTGGGTGACCCTTTTGGTACAACTTTTTGGCAGCAAACTTATTTGCTTTTCCTCTCTTTTTTATATGCACTTTTCCCCTTTGATTTATGCATTCAACCCTAGGTTTTTGGAGGTGTTCTTTGGGCTACTTTGAGGTTGATCTTGGAGGAGTTTTATGGATCTTTGTGGACTGATTTTGATGGCTTATTCTGTGATTTCTGGGCAGATTTTGTGGTATCCTTTTGGTGGTTTAAGGTATGAGGTTTTACACATTATGCTCCTTAATCTCACGAGAGTTATTCCCTTTGACTTCATGTGATTATTGACTCATATTTGAATTGCTAAATTCAATTGGAATCTGGAATCTAATTTTGATTCATGTGGTATTATATTTGTGTTGGGCATGTTGTAATGAGATTTTAATATGACACTCAGGTTGGGTACTCCCCAAGATTCTTATTCCGACTACTTGATAAAGTATGACGTGGTATGGAGAGGCCTGGTGACTCTGATTAATGTGTGTTGAGAAATTATATTGATAAAAATGCTTGAGATTCACATTTGATTTGAATATTCGTACTCGTATTGTTACGTTTTATTCACCGCTAATATTTGTTGAGCATCTTTCCAGTCATATTGTGTATTTCCCCATATTTTCTTTTAGTGGTAGGTTAGTGCGGATTTGGGCGCTTGGGATTTATTGGAGATTGATTTTTAGCGTAGATTATTTTGGGAAGTTTATTCGAGAATACATGAGAAGATTTGTATTTATTTTTGTTGTATAGAGCATTGTATTTCGAGATTAGTTAGTTGTTTTACTTTGAGAGACTTTTGGTTGTATTTAATTTTGAAGATTGATATTAGTCGATTATCTTGTCTTTATTGTGGGTTTTAGATGCTATATACCATGTTATTTGTGGATTTGGTTAGTTTTATCGCAGTAGCGCTCCGCCCCACTCTCCTCGAGCACGGGCGGGGTGTTACACATTATAGATTTGACCATTTAAATTTTAATGGAATAAGGATTGTTCATCAAAAGCCAATGGTTATAGTCTTCGAGCAATCACTCCTACAATAAATAATTATGAAGAATGTGTCATTAGGAATCATCACAGGGATATATTCCTTAGTGGAAAAAGTAGAAAGAGCTCGAGATGTATTTGAATTGGTTCACACAGACCTATGTGGAGCAATTAATCCAACCTCAAATGGTAATAAAAGATACTTGATATCTTTTATAGATGGTTTTAGTAGGAACACCTGGATACATTTCTTATCGAGGAGGAGAGTTTGATTATAATGAATTTTATCCACACTATTAGGTAAATGGAATAAAGAGGCAACTGACTGCTTTATACACACCACAACAAAATGGTGCGTGTGAAAGAAAGAATAGAACCATTCTCAACATGGCTTAAAGCTTGCTAGTTACATGAGGAGTTCCAAAATAGTTCCGGACTGAAATAGTGTTGTGGTCAATCCATGTTTTAGATAGAAGTCTAACCTTTGTAGTGAGCAATATAGCACCACAAGAGGCATATATTGGAAAGATGCCTTCAGTTGAACATTTCATAATGTTTGGGTGCATTGCATATGCACATATACGTGATGAAGGAAGAAAGAATATTTATGACAAGAGTAAGAAATGTGTGTGTTTTGGGGGTCAGTGAAATGTCAAAGGATTATAATTTATTCAATTTAGTGACAAAGAGTGTCGTAATAAGAAGAGATGTGGTGTTTAATGAAGAAGCCAAGTAAAATTAGGCTGATGGCAACTCGGTTCAAAATCCAATACTTGATGATAATGTCCCGGATGGTGATATAGAAGAAGTTCCCAAAATTCAAGAACAACAATCACTCCAATATGTGGCTCAACCTCATCAGCAATTAGAAGAAGAAAATGGTTATCATTTGAAGAATGAGAACACAAGAAAGATTCTAGCATGGATGATGGATTATGATATAATTTATTTAAGTTCTTATGATGATTATGCTCATTTTCAATTTTATTTGTAGAGAATGATCCAATTAAATATGATGAGGCTATTGAAAATAAGAAATGGACAAAGAAATTGAGTCCATTGAGAAAAATCACACTTGGAAGCTGACAAAAGAAAACCATTGGTGTTAAATGGGTCTTCAAGTCAAAATTAAATAAAAAGGGTGAAGTTGATAAGCACATAGATCGTATGGTAGCAAGAGGTTAAAAGCAGAAGCCTGGGATTGACTATAAGGAAGTTTTTTCCCTAGTTGTAAAGAAGGAGACAATCAGGTTGGCGATCTCACTTGAAACTCAAAACTTATGGCCAATCTTTAAGTTAGATGTAAAGTTAGATTTCTTTCATGGCTATCTGCAAGAAGAGGTGTTCATTGACTTAGCACCTGGTTATGAGAAGAAAGGAAAGGAAGAGAAGGTTTACAGATTAAAGAAAGCACTATATGAATTGAAGCAAGCACCACAAGCTTGGTATAATCATATAGATGCATAATTTGCTTAGCTAGGATTTCATAAATGTCCCTTCGAGCACACGTTTTATGTCAAAACTGAAAAAGAAGATGTATTACTCATTACGTGTTTATATGTTGATGACTTGATATTCAGTGGAAACAATGTTATGATGTTTGTTGAATTTAAGAAGTTTATGGTGAAGGAGTTTAAAATGGTTGATCTAGGATTAATGCATTATTTTTTTGGATTAGTAGTCATTCAAACTACTACTGGCAATTTTATTTATCCAAAATTATGTAGAGGAAATTATTGAAAGGTTTCAAATGGCTAACTATAAGCCATTTAGAACACTGTCTGAACTTGATGTAGGAGAAGAGTGTAATCGGGTTCTATGAAGAACTGGATCTGGTGAGGCCTGACTGGCCTTCAACGGATATTAAAAGAGTAATCTGGTGTAAATCTCTTCTGGCGTAGCATTCAACCATAATAATAGTAAATATTTAATCTCCATGAGAGAACCTTTGAAAGCTTTGGAGAAGAGGGTGAGAGAATAAGCACTCTAAAATAAGAGAGAGATAGAGAGTAGCAGGGTGTAAAAGCACCAAGTGTGTGTAAAATATATGCTATAGACTCTACCATTGATGATATAAATATGGTGCAAAATACTATGACTATGAAGCTAAAACTTCAAGCTTCAATGGATTTTTTCTTGAGACTAAGAGTCTCCATTTATGTAGAGTATTCTTCCCTCCTTTTTACATTAACTCTCTACTGAGGGATAAGCCTTCTATTTATAATAGGTGTGGGTGAATTAGGGTTTCACCAAAATGTGACATGTGTCCTTATTATAATAATATAAATGAGCTTATCTTTATCGTTTAAATAATATAATGAAACTTGTGGGACACAAAAATGACGTAGCCAATGACAAACTATGCGCTTGAGCCAAAATAGTTAATTTATAAAATGTACGCGTGTCAAGTCCCTTTTTTCTGTAGGACTAAAATAAATAAGTAAATATTAAATTGTCATTTAAAAATAATATTTTTCTGGATTACACGTCATTTATGCAGTGATCATGATTTGTCGAGAGGCCGTAAGCCTGCTCGACTGACAGTTAATTTTAATTATGACTTCTTGAGGGATATGAACCCTCTCGAATGACTATAAATAAAATATACTGTCTGAGGGGTGTGAAGCCTCCTCGAGTGATTATTTCTGAACATGACTTGTCAAGGGGTCTTGAGCCCCCTCATCTAACTATAATGTAAATGACCTCTCGAGTGACCTTAAGGTCCCACGAGGGTAGTGTGACTTTCTTGAGTAGTCGTGAGTTACTCGAGACTTTTGGTGCTTTTATCTCTTATATTAAAATGGTTGAGTATTTTACCTCACTCAACGAACCTTACTCTCCAGACTCCAAGCCAAAACCCTTAAAGATCCCACTGGCTACTTTGGTGGGCTCCTAACCCCCTCGAGCCCTGCTGACTGGACCACTGACTGGACCAAAATACCCTTCTTGGTAACTTGTAATATAAATTACCATTAGTACTAAAATAAATGCATAATTAATATAAATTATAATTAGTACTCAGAAGCTCTGGGACCCCTCTACATTAGCCCCCTCGTACATAAGTCTCTTGCTTTGTGAGAGAGTTGTGTACGCATAATTCAATTATTGTGCGCTTTTCATACTGTTTACTCTTGTTGGGAATAACAACCTCGACATGCTTGCATTTTCATCTTTACGCTAGGTTCCCACATGTGCCATATGTTGCTTTAGGGACAAACTCAAAACTTATAGTTTGTTGTTTGGGGACCCCCTACATTATCCCCCTCGTACAGAAGTGTCTTGTAGTGTCGAGAGACTTGTGCACGAAATATTAACTATTTTATCATTAGCATAATTAAAATTATTCTATTTGTTCATTTGCACGAGGATTTCTCAACATTAGCCCTTTGTGCAAAAAACATGTGCACAAATCAATTTAAAAGCTAGTGGGTAAAAGTCTTTCTAGGGGTTAACACTACCCCTTTTGTTTATAACATTATTTCCACCCCATCTGCTCGCGAAACTTTGTACGAAAACATTTTACGAGTAAATACTAATATTTTTTATTTACGTTTCCCTTAGGCTGCGAGACTATCTGCTCGCCAAACTTTTGTATGTAAAATCTTTGCGAGTAAATATTATACTATTAACTTTCCCGTCTAATGTGGGACTAGTATGCTCGCAAAAAATTTTGTGAGTAAGCATTGATGCATTCTTATCGCTTTTCCTTCATACTGTGGGATTTATCAGTTCGCAAGACATTGCGTCTTGTAAATTACATATATTGCACGTGAGTATGCATAATATGATATACCCTCCCTTGTATATTGTGGGAACAAGCTGCTATGCTCGTTATGTTTCGTTTTTGAGCAAAAATATTATAAATGTGCAAGTATATCCTCTCTAAACATTGTGGGCGAAAATCAACTTAATTAGTAAAGAAAATGAATTTCCTTACTCTTTGGAAATTTTAAAATTGACTTGCTTCCCGTATTTTGATGTTTGGACATTGACCTGAAAGTATGTCCCCTTAAAATTTAATGAGCAAACATAGTAAAATTTCTTATAGGCTTATGTCTTGGGTACTCGAATATTTATGAAGTCCCAAGTACAATATTAACTGAAAGCCTAGCTTGCGTTTTGAATTTTAATATTGTCTTACATTACTCAACATTTTTTATCGGGTCGAAGATAATTCTAAAGCTTATATCCTCGGTACTAACACTCTTGTGGAGTCCTGGGTACATCACATACTAGAACTCATACTTTGTGATTTTAATTTGGTCGCATTTCTTAACTTGTTTCCTTCATTTCATATTGAAGGGAATGCTAAAACTTTTGTCGTAGGTACTCGCATGTCTTTGGAGTCCCCGGTATAATATTTACTTGCACGCATAGTTTGCAATTTTTTGTTTATGTGATCAACTAGTTTCTTCTTTCTCACTTTATCAATGTATTTAATTTGAGTGCTCCTGCTCGTGTGGAGCCTCAAGCACTAAACTGTTCTATCCTTTTATTCTTCTGCTTAGACTTTGTAAATACTTGGTCGGCTTATCAACCTATTTTTTTTATTTTCAGGTGAGCCCCACGAGCGTTCCTATCCTCGTGGAGTCTTAGGTACTAGACTTTCGTACCATTTAATATGTCAATATTTATGCTTGGCACTTGCTCGTCTGCATAACCTATTTCTTTATTTTTTTCAAGTTAATATTACGAGCAGTCAGGTGCCCTCAGAATCTCTGGTATTAAAGTACCGTACATTTTTATTCATTCTTTTTGCTGATCTACTTAACCTGCTTTTTTTTCCAGGTTAACGCTAAGAGAAATTCGATGCCCTAAGAGACTCGAGTACTAAGCTATCATACCTTTTTACTCATTCTTGGCATTTGCTCGTCTACTTAACCTGTTTCTTTTTTTTTTCCACGTTAATATTGTGAGTGATCCTAACTATTTTAGAGCCTAAGGTACTAAATTGTTGTGCTTTTTATTTATACTTGGAACTTGTTTGTTTGCACAACCGGATTCTTTATTTTCAGGTTAATACTATGAGTGCTCCCATGCCCTTAGAGCCTGAGATAATAAACTGTCGTACCTTTTGTTTATTGTTGGCATTTGTTTACTCTGATTTGCTCTATTTTTTGTGAGAACTTCAATATTGAACTGCCCCGTAATCAGTGGGATACTTTCTTATGAGATGAGAAAGTTATCATTTCAGAGTTCCCCCATCTAACTGTGGGGTACTTGCATATGAGTTGAGCAAGTTATCATTTCAAATATGCCCCCTCTAACTGTGGGGTACTTGCATATGAGCTGAGCAAGTTATCATTTCTGAGTTGCCCCCTCTAATTTTGGGGTACTTGCATATGAGCTGAGAAAGTTAACATTTCAAAGTTGCCCCTCTAACTGTGGGGTACTTGCATATGAGTTGAGCAAGTTATCGTTTTAGAGCTGAGCACTCTAACTGTATCAACTTATCATTTCAGAACTGCTCCCTCTAACTCTGGTGTACTTGCATATTTTCTGAGAAAGTGAATATTTTAGAGTTTCCCCCCTCTAACTGCAGGATACTTGCATATTTTCTGAGAAAGTTAATATTTTATAGCTTCCCCCTCGAACTGCGGGGTACTTGCATAATTTCGAAGCAACATAATATTTTAGAGCTGCCCCCTTTAATCTATTCGGTATTTTGCTATGCACATTCATTTATTAGAGAATAACTGGGGGGGAAGGGGTTAGCCTTTCTCACTCCCACAAATTTTTAATATAATTCTCAAATAGAAAGTGACTATTTTTTTAAAAACCTTGCCCCTGGTCTGCGGGTCTTTGTTTCAAACAGTTTATTGGAAAAACAAATTTAGAGCAGGGGGTGTAGATCCCTTTTGTCTACAATTTCTTAGAACTGATCGAGTAAATCTTTTCTTTGAGAACAGAGGTTAGCACTCGTTCTCTAGGCTAAGAATCTTGTTGTAAATATATATATATATTTTTTTTATTATTATTACTTGGAGGATGCCCTCCTACTGTCCTAGTGACAAGGACAAAATTATTCGTCTGATATGTCTGGAAGGACTTTGCTCAATATACTTTTCTCTTGGGGTGGATATTCCCCCAAGTATAATGAGGAAAGACCTTCATGTCATGAATCCTCTTATAATCTAGTAGAGGTTCTACAATTCTCTTAAGAAAGAGAAAACATTAGTCCGATGTACCTTTTATTTTTACTTGACTCTTGCTCAATACCGTGAGCGCTCCTACGCCCTTGGAAACTGAGGTACTAAACTGTCGTACCTTTTATTTATACTTGGCACTTGCTCAATACTGTGAGCGCTCCTATGCCCTTGGAGACTGAGGTACTAAACTTTCGTACCTTTTATTTATACTTGGAACTTTCTCAATACTATGAGCGCTCCTATGCCCTTGGAGCCTGAGGTACTAAATTATCATACATTTTATTTATATTTGACACTTGCTCAATACTGTGAGCGCTTCTGTGCCCTTGGAGCCTTAGGTACTAAACTATCGTACCCCTTTTTTTTCATTCTTGGCATTGGCCCGTTTACTTAACCTGTTTATTTATTTTCAGATTAATACAGTGAGCGCTCTTATGCCCTTGGAGCCTAGGGTACTAAACCGTCGTACCTTTTATTTATTCTTGGCATTTTCTAGTCTACTTAACCTATTTCTTTATTTTCAAGTTAATACTATGAGCGCTCCTATGCCCTTGGAGCCCGAGGTACTAATCGATCGTACCTTTTTATTTATTCTTTTATTCATAATTTTTGTGTTCTCACACCTACTGTCTTATTTCATTAGGTGGTGAAATACTAACAAATAAAAGTGCACTAGGAAGCACCATGCCCTATATAAAATAACTTAACATTTCATAAGCATTAAACTTTGCTAAGAAAGTATAGTTGATACTTAATACTTTTTGTTGCTAGATTTTATCTTTCAATCCGAGTAAGAATGCTCATGAAGCATGTTGGAGTTGAGCATACTTTAATAAAGTCAATGTAAAATTTATACTTTTTTATCAAAGACTCGAATATCTTCTTGCTAGCCACGCTGCTCGAATCCAAGCATGCGAGAGAATAAAGTTTCCATTAAAGTAACCATAATCTTTTAGCTGCGCAACATAACTTTTTGAAATGCATATCAATATAGTGAACATTTTCAAACAATTAATATGACTAAAAAAATAATACTCGTGGTATAGTAAAGAATATCTTTCGAAGTCATTTATACTTTAAACGAATGGGAAAATCATGTGTGAGTGAAGGATTAAGATATATTCTCCCTCCTCATATAATGAATTAGTCTGGTTCAAAATATATACATTAAATGAAATGTGAAGTTAATCACACGAACTACTCTGAGTAAACAAATTTGAGGATTTTAAGATTATCGATTGATTTACTTGGGTATTCTCGAAAGAACTTTGTTAAAATACGCAAACATGTGAGTTATAAATTTGGGCAATGATTTTTCTTGTGAACTTTTACGCGCGTAAGGGTTATACATTCGAGTAACCATATTCTTGTGAACACAAGCATAAAAAATTGGCCTATAGATTCAAGCAACCCAATGTCACGTAAACGCTTGGGTTATAAATTCTAGCAACCCTTTATTTTATATAAACAATTTATTTACTATAGTTTGTAAATATTGAAGCAGTATAGTCAAACTATGTAATATTTCTCCCTAACAATTAGGCATGCAATATATGAAGGTCAGCAATCTTTAAGCGTGTAATGACTTGTCTAGGTAGTCTTTATTGTTACTATTTTTCTAGAGATAGAGTACATTCGAGTTACTATTCAAGCAATCAATACTCTCACTGTGCATAGGGTATTTTCTTTTATAAAAGAACACTTAATGCTCTCTGAGAAAGTCTAGACTGAACAAAGTTGTGAGTATACACTTGAACACATTTTATTTTGTATCTAGTTTTTTAAATTAAATCAAGTAGTATGTGTAATTTAATTACGCTAAATATACAACTTGAAATTTTTTCCAAAAATGTATCAATTCTATCATACTATTAAGAGAGTAATTTATTAGTGAACCAAACTGTAGTTACTCCGGAAGGTACTTCTTATTCTTTTCAAACAACTATCTTTAATTTTACTTTAATTATAACTAGACTTGTCTGGAATATTATATTACTCTGTAACATTTGACGACTTTATTTTCTTTTAATTGAAGCATTGTCTTGTATTCTATTTCTAACAAACTACTTAATTTAATTGGACTTGTCCAAATAAAATCGACAAGGAAGCCTTTTAAAAATGTCAGTGAGATAGAAATGTCCAATACACACCCTATTTCCTTTTCTATTCACAACTTTTAAGGTCTACATCAAAAAGAAATATTGGAAAAGAATTTGGCCAGGCTACGAAAGGTAGGTATCGTACAATGGTAAAGAGCGTATGGCTCAAGGTGACCTGCCAAAAGGAAGTACGGAGGCAGGACTTTAAAAAAGATGGAACCAACAAGTCTTCTATGCGTAAATGTGAGACATCTCAGTGTGAACCAACAAGACATCTCAATGTTTTTTTTCTTTTTCTTTGAGACAATTCAGACTAGTGATGTGGAACTGCTCGTGATTTTTTTTTGAATCATTGTGAAGAAGTCCGATTGAGTTGTTTTAACGACTAAAGTTAAGAAGAGCAAAATGAAAGCCATTTTCTTGGTTCCATTTTGTTGTGATGACATAATTTGTCCAGAAAAATAATGAAGCAAATATCTCAAGCTCTAGGCTACATAATAAATGATAACACCTTGGCTAGTGACTTGACCAAAAGCTGGTATGAAGGAAGTGGATGCTACTAACAGCCGGTGAGTCATTGATGAAGGGTCCAGAATGTCACCTCAAAACTTTAATGATAAATTACAATTTAGAGACTCTAAATTACAGGCCGTGCTACTTCGTTGTACTAGATAAGACAACATCAACATATAAATATAAACGGAAACCATGGTTTGTATATAATTTATTTTAGTGGATGTTTGACAATAATTAGTCGAGCATTGAGCATCCAACGAAGTCTAAGAAAACGAAGGAAACTCATAAATGATCATCTGAGAAATGAGAATAATGAATCATTGATATGCTGGTATGAGTAGTGTCGAGAGCTTAGTGCCCTAAACCGGGTACACGAGTGGATGCGAGTGGGAATTAGAGTGCGTCAATGCGCTCATTTTCAAATTACTGATATTTGAGAGCGCCACCAATGCGTCTATATATTTTAATATATAAATTATTATTTTTACATAATTATATAAATATATAAAGATAGCGTGCCATAATTCAATTTTACACTGAAAACTACAAAGTGTAACAAAAAGAAAAGGTTCAATCTCACATCGAAGAGCATGACTAAAGGCATATGAATAGTTGATATATGAAAGGTTTGTTCTCCCAGTTCCACATCGATAGGGCATAACAAAACCACCCCATTAGATCTCTTTAAATATAGCCCCATAGTTCTGATACCAAACTTAAGATAAGACTATTGGTTGCAACTTGCAGTGGCCTTTGTCAGTAAGTAAAGTACTTGAAGTACTGAGTATAATAAGTGGCTTTTGTTTCTAGTTACTGCTAAATCAGTTCAAAGTTTGCTACATACGAATTTGATTTCTTCAGTTCGCGAATTCATCAGTTTCTTAAGTTCGAGGATTAGTAACTGATTCGCACCGAATTCATGAAGTCGCGATTTGAGTGTGCATCCGTTGAGGTACCCTAGCGAATTAGGGCTAAGGTCGAGAGTTGTAACTAGTACAACAGTCCATTGACATGTGTCAAAATGAAAAGATATTACCAAATCCCAAAAAATCCGGATACAGTGAAACGTGATCACAACTACTAGAAAAATTCTATTTGAACCGAGATAAGTGTACAGAGATTTGTACATATGACTAAAGGACAAAATCAAAGGGAAAGTTAATGAAAATGTTTCTCCATATTTGTCTAATTGATTTTTTTTTTATAAAAGTTAAAATTTGTATTTTCCATACAAACTTTATTTTATAAAACTGTTTTAAAAAAAAATGTTTTTAACTTTTTATAACTGTTTTAAAAAACAAAATAAAACATTTCTCTATTTTTTTAAATGACTTTTATTGACAATTTGTATTTTCAATAAAAGTCATTTTATTAAATAGTGTGGGTATGCGTCAGTGACACTAATCAAGCGCGATGATGATGTGGGTCTGTACCAGCGGCACTAATCAAACGCGATGATGACGTGGGTTCGCGCCAGCGGCACTAACCAATCGCGATGATGATTTGGGTCCACGCCTGCGGTACTAACCATAACCAACCGCGATGATATGAGTTCGCGCCAGCGGCACTAACCAATCACGATGATAGTTTTTCATATTTTTAATAAAAAAAATGCAACTTTTTTTAAAATGCAATTTTTCATATTTTTTAACTTTTTATAAATGTTTAAAAAAAACATTACACTATTTTTTAAAAAAATGACTTTTCTTGAAAATTTGTATTTTAAATAAAAGTCATTTTAAAAAAAGTAGTGTAATGTTTTTTCATACTTTTATTTAAAAAAAATGTTTTTATTGAAAACTCAATTTTTTTGTTTTTATTAAAAAAACATTTTTTACTTTTTTTTGGTTTAAATGGAACTTTATTTTTAAAAAAAATCTGGTTTTACTTTATTTAAAAAAAAAATCATACTTTTACTTTATTTTGGTTTAAAAAAATATTTTTTAAATTTTAATAAAAATCTGTTTACTTTCAATTAAAAAAAACTATTTTTTTTATCCATTATTGAAAACAAAAGAACAAGAACCTTAAAAAAAAAGACAGTTATGTGGCCACGTCACTATGTACATCCTATGTACAAAAGTTTTATGTGCAAATGAAAAGCTCCAACTACTAAGGCATATTTTACCCTACTTTTAGGGAGTACTCTCACGTGACAAGTCAGAGCCATTAATTTACAAACTCATTTTTTTTAATGGCATTATATAAAAAACGATTAAATGTGCAAAGCACAATTATCATCACATTTTAAAGGACGAATAAAAAAATCAACTATTTAATAAATTACTAAAGTTATCTTTTATTTTGATGTGGTGTCAAGTAAAAGATACTGTTTCTTTCGATATGAATTAGAAAAAGTTGGTGGGTCCCGCTGCCTAAACGGAACATCATGTTCCGCGCAAGAAAAAAAAAAGGTAAAGCAGAACATCATGTTCCGCGGAAGCCTTTTCCTCTATTTCCTCTATTTCAACTTTGCCCCCCAAATTATTCCAACAGCTTTAAACGACTCTATTTATTCAACGGCTATTTTTTTTTTTTTTTATAAATAGCAGGTTTAAACCCTATCTAGTATCTTCATTTCCATTTAGAATTTTATCTTCATTTCCATTTAGAATTTTATTCGAAACAGTCTCTACTCTCTAATATCTTCATTTAAATTATTATCAAATATTTTTTTTATAGCTGCAATATATATTAATTTTTTTACCAAAAATTAT
Organism: Sambucus nigra; assembly: GCA_949130495.1. Classification (NCBI taxonomy): domain Eukaryota; kingdom Viridiplantae; phylum Streptophyta; class Magnoliopsida; order Dipsacales; family Adoxaceae; genus Sambucus; species Sambucus nigra. Next base: position 241,948,613 of record OX422210.1, on the reverse strand, counting down.
TATAAAATTTTAATATTTGCATTAATATATTTTGTGATTATTTTACAATGGTTCGAGGTCAAAATATGTCTCAACACGACGATGAAGTATTATGCACCGCTTATGTAAATCAAACAAATGATGGTTTACGAGGAACTAATCAACCTAGCACATTATTTTGAGATGCGGTCGCCGAAGAATATAACACAACGACGGGTATCACAGAACGTCGGACGGGCGCCAGCCTACAAACCCGGTACAGCAAAATTTTGAGACACGTAATGTTATATGTTTCTAAATTGAAAGATGCATCGATGACAAATCGTGCTAGTGGGACTGTTAACACAGACTGGGTAAAATAACTTTTACCTTTTGTAATTTATTTTAAATATTATTTCTTGTAAATCTGTTGCTTGTGGAGTTAATAAAAATACATTGTCGTATTTTGTCAGGTTACTGCGGCTAATCTAGCATTCCAGCGAGAGAACAAGGGAAAATCATTTAATTTTGAATCTTGTTACCAAATTTTAAAAGAACTCCACAAATTTCAACTTTCCCAAACTTTTTTAGACTCCCCTCAATTTCATTTTGATTCGCCAATGACGGGTGCGACAGAAACTGAAGGAAGTCTGAATACTGGGTTTCACCAAGGAAATTCCAAAGATGGGGTAGAAGTTAATATAGAAAGGCCTTATCCGAGGCCACCTGGAAGGAAAGAGATTAAGCAACGGGCTAAAGGAAAAGCGAAGGCTACAAACATTGAGGTGAACCGAGAAATACTGAATAGTTGCTCTTCATTCAATGAATCATTTGAGCGATCATGTTAGGCTAATCGATTTGCATGGCCCATAGCTATTTTCTTTTTCTTTTTGACTACATTTGAGTGGGGGATTTGCATGGCTTGTATTTTTTCGTATTCTTCCATCTCACTGTGGTATGACGTTTGATCAGTAAAGAGAATATGGTGCTCTTCTATTTATAATAGGTTGTAATATGTTGATGAACTTAAAGTATAATAGGTTGTAATATTTATAATAGGTGGACGATGTACGACGGAATATCTAGAGCGGAAGATGTAGATCGAATCACATTAGGCGAATAATCTTGGCCGGAATATCTAGAGCGGAAGATGTAGCTCGGATCACATTAGGCGGATAATCTTGGCCGAAATATCTAGAGCGGAAGATGTAGCTCGAATCACATTTGGCGGATAATATAGGGTGGAAGATCTAGCTCGGATCATACTGGGCGGAAGAACAAGGGCGGAATAGCTAGGATGGTTTATGTGGTTAATTATACTACTATAAATGTGAATGGCCAGATTGAGTGCTAATGAGCACAATGGCATCTTACGAAGATGTGATTGATGAGTTCTTGGCTGAAGCCTTGATAGATTCATTACCATGCGGTCTTTTTGGTAATGAGATTAGCCAAGTTAATGATCTACGAACCCCTTGGGAAATAATTTCCGACAAATATCATGAGTTGCTACCTAGGCATGATTATCAGAGCCTGCGTAACTTGATGGATCGATGGTTGGAAATTAAAGACGACATCGAGGAATTTGATAACATTTTCAATAGGGTTGAACAAGATATGCAACCATTGGATGAGGAAGACGATCCATATGAGGAGGCGGTGAATTCATACATTTGCACGTTTGGTGAGAATTTTGAAGGCCTAATGACATGGTGTGCGTTGAGGAGAAATGCTTATTGGAAGGACTTTTACTAGAATTTCTTTCATCTCCTCTACATAGAGCAAGGGCAACTGCTATTCATGTTAATTTGAATCATTGCATGTGTATTAATATCTTATTTATTGTTAAATTAAATGTAACGGAATTAATGGTTCAAAACACTATCTTCATTTTCATTTATATTTTTATTCTAAACAGTCTCTAAATTTATGAAATGAATTTGTGAAATGAAGCTTCATATTGTGAAATGAATTTGCGTCAATCTTCACAATACAACATTAATAATAAAGATAACAACATAAATAACAACATTACAAAACATATTAATATTAATTATCGAAATCCCAATCTACATCATCCAAATTTACAGCATTAGACATGTCATAATTTTGCGTTGATGGACCAGGTTGGCTAGTATTTTCTTGGGCACTAATATCATCCATGTGCGGTCGATATACTGTGGTTGCAGGTTGGGGATCTTCTGTGGGGTTGTAAAAGGCCGAGGTTGTACCACTAAAGAAATTAGGCGGGGGAGCAGTTCGCTCGTGAGATACACCTAACTCTTGGAGCTTTCTTGTAGCTATATCCAACTCATGACTCCAATAGTTATTAAGATGCATGGCTGCACCTAGAGCGGTGGCTCTCGATGATTGCCAATAATCTGAGAATTCCCGACTAGTAAATAAGAGGTCATCGTATGTGGGCAATTCTTCATCGACCGCAATCCTGTCTGGCCGTGGAATCGGAATCAATATGGGTACACTTGCAGGACTGCAAAACGGTATATCCCAAGTCATTTGGGGTAGAGTGGGATGTACCCGACCTATGGGAGTCTCATAAGCACCAGGTGCCTGTGAAGGGACAGTCGGTATTTGGATGTGGTATGGCAGTGCGCTGGGACTTATGACATCCGTGTTGACTGCTCGATATAGGGGTGGCATTACAAGGCCTAGGGACACTTGCTTCCAGTAATGGTCATACATGGGTTGGGAAACAATAGATACGTTGGGGTTCATCTCGTCAATAATAATCCCATGCCTATCATGGTGAAAGGGTATCCTCATTATTTGCAACGGAGGGTCAGTTGGTATGCAAATTTCACCGGTGATCTGTCGGCGGCATCGATCACCCAAGTAATATACCCCCCCATATTGAGGATCCATAAGAATGCATCGTTTCAGCGATATGTACTTCGCATGTTGAACGTAGGCATGCATCTCCACAGTAGACCCCGAGTAAGGTAGCCAATTGATTGAACCTGGCGATCGCATTTCAATCTGACTCTGGGCTGTGGGAAAATTATATTGGATTGAGCCCTTTGTCTCCTTACGATTTAACCGATTTCTTTCTTCCATCGATTAATCCTAGGCCAGCAGTCACCTGTATCTTCCCTCAATAAGGGACACGCCCGCTGTATATATTCAAACCCGAAAAACTGCAATACAAAAATGATTATTATTAAACCATAAATTTTTGATTTGAAACATATAATATCACTTTTTTACACTTACCAATATGAGTTGCCAAAAACAATTCATAGAGTCTACGCGACATCTTGACAAGAGATGGAGAGAGTAGTATATGCGAGCTAGAATTGCCGAACCCAAATCGTATGATCCCACAATCTCCAAATCCTCCAAATCAGCCAACCAACCAATAGGAACGCTATCTCTTGCGGTCAGAAAAAAAATATGTCCCACACAAAAAAATAAAAAAACCTTAGCAATGTCTTCAGGGCCAACAATCACAGTATTTAACTTTATGGCCTCAAACCACTTATTTAAGCTCGACACTTTCACCCCACAGGAATCACTGCAATTTGGTTCAATGCCGGGAAAGTATCTATGTATAATGTCACCCCGTATTTGAGTTTTTCCGCCAAGTACAATCAAGTATTTTCTATCATCCATTGGTACCATAGGACCGCTTTCGATAGGAATACCTGCAAGAGGAAGGATAACAATCAGTTGTAAATTTAATTAATGTACTAATCAATGTTAATATTGAATTTATTTTTTATATGCAGAAACTAACCAATCAAAATCGTAAAATCATAAGGAGTAATGGTCAGCTCCCCGGTTGGTAGTTGGAACGTGTTGGTTATGTCTCACCAACGCTCACCGAGCGCTTGTACCAATCCCCAACTTGTCTTGGGAATTTGAGCATCCAACAATTCTCCCCAACCGCTACGGTGTATAAACTGTATAACCTCGGGATATGTTTTTAAATATTTGTATGTGGCTCTAGGACTATGCCAATTGCCACGCATCTTTATTGAGTTGCCGTTTGTGGCCGTATCCGGAGAAGGTTTAATGTGATCTCCGTCGTCCACTATACGCCTATAGTTCTAAAAAATTATAGGTCGCTCGGCAGTAGTAGTTTCGGCCTCTCGACTACCTTCTCCCATTTTTCGAGACTTTCTAGCCCCAACAGCCTGTCTAAACTTATTTCCAATTTGTTCCATTATCAACACTGCAATTTAAGAAATCTTTACAAAAATAGAACATATTATTATTTTAAAAAAATAGCAAAACAGATAATTTATTAAAAAACATAACAAATAGATAATTTCTTAAATAATTTTTTATAAACATTCGCTATTTCTTTTATAAACATCCACTTAAATAATTTCTTAAAAACATAAACATAAAAAAAAAAAAAGATAACCGAACTGAACAAAAACATTCATTTAAATAGGGTTGTTGACACAACAAAAATTAAACAGAACAACTAGATAACTTTACATGATAATTACCTAATACTTTATATGATAATTTACATGATAACTTTACATTATTAAATTTACATGATAATTATTAAATTTACATGATAACATTAACACATCAGATAATTACTAAATTTACATGATAATTACTAAATACCTAATAAATACGTCAGTTACAAATACACAACTAGAAATTATTTAAAAAACATAAAAGAAACATATAATTTCTTAAATAATTTTGTATAAACATTCACTAATTTATTATAAACATTCACTTCACTAATTTCTTATAAACAGAATCGAAAAAAACATAACAGATAATTAAACATTGACTAAATAATTTATTATAAACATTCACTTAAATAATTTGTTATAAAAAGGACTGTACGAAAACCTAACAAATAATTAAACATTTACTAATTAATTTATTATAAACAATCACTTAAATAACAAATACAGAACAAATATACCAGACAAATACATAACAAATAATTTAATATTTACTAATTGTAATAAGATATTATTTAAGAAAAATAATTACTGATATTCTTTACATAAGGATTGCTCTAACTAAATAAATATAATGTTAAGTAATAATTAAGTAATTAAATAGAATATTAAAATGAACAAATAAATAATTTACAAGGAAAAAAAATCAGAGAATTTACCTGTGTATAGGTCGGTCGAAGCTGTTGTTGTGTTTTTGAAGTGATAAAAAATATTTACGGTGGGTTGATTTAAATAGGGTTGTTGGATTTAATTTAGTAGTTGAAATGTAGATGGGAGTTGAGTAATTAATTTGGGGGAAGAACAGAAAAGCCTTAAGATATTTGGGGGGCAAAATCGAAATTGCAAGAATCTTAGGCGGAACATGATGTTCCGCGCAAGGTTCTGATTTTCCCAGCCAAAACGACGCCGTTTTGGCTTATTTCGGCTGCCTTATTGTATTTTTGCCCTTTTAACTATCCGCGCGTAGCAATTTTCGTCTTTTTTCACAGGTAAATTTACACTAGTAGTGTGTAAATTTGAACTGCCCGTAAGGGTTGCTCTTAGACGCTTCAACTTCATAAACTTTCAATCCCTCATAAGAGACACATAAGCGATAATCATGAAAACTATTCAGCAGTCCTTAAATAAAGATACGAATATTATTACTGTATAACTGTGACTAATAGTTTTAAAATTCAATTGACATGATGGATCATGTAGCTTTATTTGGAAAGTCTGCTACAAATGAACGTATTCACTAACACAGTAACTAAACCCTCTACTAACTGTTCGGTAATAAATAACTAGCTAACGATACCCTTTGGAATAACAGGTCTCTGAAAAAGTTAGACAATGTCATATGACAAGGCACAATCAAAAGTAAAATAAAGGGTATTTAAAACCCCATACAAATCCCCACGTATCACTTCTATCACCATTTTGAAGACAAACTTCACATGAATTGATGGGAAACTGCATTTTTATACGTCTATTTCCTCATAAGCACTTGTAAATTGTTAGCGGTAAAGTACTTGTTTATTCTAACAAAATGTAATATACCTAAAAACATCATTTCACTTGTTTGTACCATCACTGTTTTTCTATGTTTATTATATCTTCTTGTAGCCAAATTTTACGGCATATTTGCTTCCTTAGAGCAACTACAATGATGAGGAAAAAGTACAAAAGAAAAGGTAAGTTTACCAATTTATACAAATTGGTTGAATGGGAGTGGTGAGAAAAAACGAGGAAATTCTGTAAATGAATTTGCATACGTTTTGCAAATATACAAAAGCGAAGGAGAATTTGTATAGGTTTCCTACGAACTTCTGAAGTTCGTAGGAACCATTTTTACCACAGTAACAACAAACGTCCGTTAAACTTAATTTCCTATATAAACCCATCAGTTCTCCCTAAAATCCCACCTCCGATATTTCTTTCAATTTTCTTCCACCCCATTCCATTATTTTCCCAAAATATTTTCGGGTGAATCATTTTCTCTCCATACATTTTAATTATCGATCAAAATGTCTTCATCTCAACCCATTAATTCTAGTACTTCTAGAAAACAAAATATGACTCCTATTGAATATGAAATATTATGTACTATATATGCTAAATATACGAGTCGTGGTATTGAAGGCAACTCGATATCACATGGAACATTTTGGGATTCTGTAATGAATGAATATAACAACACGCTATAAATTTATATTCAACGTACAAGGACTATGCTTTCAACACGCTACAATCATATTTCTTCCTGGGTAATGATATACGTTTCAAAACTGTCTCACAAAATAGACAATATAGGAAGCGAAAATAACGAGTTCGACGCGGTTACAAAGGCCCGCGAGTCATATCGCGTGGAAACGAGCAAACAATTCATGTTTGATAAATGCTACCAAATTTTGAAAGACTTACCGAAATTTGATTTGAATAACACAGCGTGCAACAACGACAATCCTACGCCTCTAGACTCGAAGGACAGTCCGGGTGTACGTGAAGTACCGTACAGACCCCCAGGCAGGAAGGGGGAGAAACAACGTGCCCGTCAACGTGCTCGTTCAGACAGCTTCGATTGTAACACGATGGTCCTTAAACATTGCGAAGAATTCACCGAGATGTTTAAAAGCAAGCAAGAGTGGAAGCAAAGTCGAGCCATGAAATTTGATTCTCAAATGGATGCTTTCATTGAGATGAAAAGAGCTGATCAAATTACAAGAAAACAAGATCAGCTTGTGCGTCTAGGCTGAGAACAGTCGTACATCATGGAGTTGGATATGACCAAAATGAACGAGATGCAACAACAATTCCATGTGAAAAGGTACACCGACCTATCAAATATGGTAGCTGTGACTGAAGCTGCGATTGCCGCGCGTATGTCAAACACTGCGGGCTCGTCAAATTCTGATTATGGTCTGTCTGGTGCAAACAACGCTGACTAGTATGTTAAATGTGTGGCTTGTTTAGTTTTCCGTTACTTCATAAATGTAATGTCAATTATCGTGTTATAAGAAGTGTGATGTTATTTTAATAAATGTTATTTCAGTTTAAGATGTGTTGCAATTGTTGTATTGTTGTGTACTAAATTGAAGCAGTCGATTCAAAATAATTACACAAGAAATATAACATATATTATATATTTTTGATGCACACCATAAGAACAATGTTAAAAGTGATTGTATAGAGAGAATAGTTAAGCCTCAAATACACATATACTATCTGATCATTAATCGGCCAACTCATCACCGCTCGTGTTCCAAATATGCTCCACCAAATCATATCGTAGTTGTTGATGTGTAGTTGCGTCCCTAACATTTGCATCACGCGTTAGGTATTCGTAAAAATTAGTTTGCCCCCGTAGTATTTCAGGTGTGGGATCAGATTGTTCGTATTCATTTTGCCATGGGCAGTCTCTACGTTCATCGTCAATAATCATGTTGTGCATTATAATGCAAGATTTCATTATTGTTGCTAAGGATGCCCGATTCCATAATTTACAAGGTTCACGCACGAAAGCGAATCGAGCTTGTAGTACACCAAAAGCACGTTCGACATCTTTCCTACACGATTCTTGTTTCTTAGAAAATAATTTTTGTTTTTGTGATAGGCCAGGTTTGTTCCTAAAAGTTTTAACGATGGTTGCGTATGGAGGGTATATGCCATCCGCAAGGTAATACCCCATTTCATATATATTTCCATTAACATTGTAATTAACGGGAGGTGCAGTCCCATTTCGTAATTCTCGAAAGACGTTAGAGCGGTGCAAGACGTTTATATCGTTGCAAGATCCAGGAACACCAAAGAACGATTTCCAAATCCATAGGTCGTATGAGGCAACCGCTTCTAGGATTATAGTAGGATGTTCTTTTCGACCACTATATTGAGCATGCCATGCCGTGGGGCAGTTCTTCCACCGCTAATGCATGCAATTTATACTCCCTAGCATTCCCGGAAATCCTCGACTTGCATTCTGTTCGAGTAACCTGGTGACATCGCCTGTCGTCGGATTTCTCCCATACTCGGGACCGAATACAGCCACAATTTTCTCAGTAAATCTAATAACCTTTTCTAATAGAGTTGTTTCACTCATTGCGTACTGGTCAGACCATACATCATGAGATCCTCCGTTAGCGAGGAGTCGTATAGCCCCCATAATTTTTTGATGTGAGCTTAAACCTAATCGATCGCACGCATCGTACTTTTGTACAAAGTAGTTATCGTACTCGCAAACAGAATATAGGATGCGATTGATAAGTATCGTTTCAGACCACACGTCATGTAATAATTATCGTTTCAGTGTGTTATCGATTAATGTGCCATTGATAAGTGTGCCCTCGATTAGTGTGCCTTCAATAATTGTTCCAACGGTTTGTGTGCCATCGATTTATGTGCCTTCAATAATTCTGCCAACGGTTTGTGTGCCATCAGTTAGTGTGCCATTGATTTGTGTGCCAGCAATATAATAATATGAATACAATAGATTTAAGTTGTCTGTTGCAAATGAATTCATAATAAAAAATTGAATAAAATACAATAAAATGAATACAATCAGGATGGCCTCTGCCCATAGTCATAATCCTGTCCCAAATCAACGTTGTAGCTCGGTTGCGTTTGATATCCTCCGTATGGTTGAGATGGTTGAGGTACATAAACATCCTCACGATTGTAGCTCGGACCACTAACGGTAGGACCAGTACCACGCACATTACAGGCGGCAAGTTGTCGCTCGAGTTCCTCAATCCTATCCTCACGCTCTTGAGTCTCAGTAAGGAGTAAATGACGGAGACCACGTATATTATCTGCTACGTCAATGAATGAAAAATGCCATTCTAATTGTGACAACGCATGCGCTGGGGGAGCATTCGTTGGGAACTCAGGTCGCGGCACACTTCTTTCGTATGAAGCACCCTGCAGAAGGCCTACGTCTACAGTCCAAATTTTCCTGGGCGCATGTGTTTGTGTAGGGCCAGGCGATGCAAACTGCGTATGATACTCAAAAGGCTGGTTAATTGGAGCTGGCGCCCTTGGGATGAGCAATGTTGATGGTGCCACTATCCCAACCCCAATCAAATCAACGTTAACATAACGTACCATCGCCTAAAGTAAGGGCCCCTGCGAAACTGCTTTCCAGTATATATCATACTCTTCTTGGGTCACAACTGATGTATGCGCATTTGCAAGAGGCCAATTCTGAGCAAGGGCGTCTTGGTATTCGGATTGTGGGACTGAGCTCAAATTTTGGGGAGGGTTGTCTGCTATACAAATTTGGCCTGTCAACTGTCGAAATGCCCGGTCACCCAAGTACCAAAATCCTTTAAATAATGGATCCCAAAAAATCATACGCAGCCCAGATAAATGATATGCGTATGTAATGAAATCGTTATATCGGTACATCGATGTCTCGTATGGTTGCCATATGATTGATTCAGGGGACCGCATCTCAAGTTGATGTTGGCTGCCCGATATATTAAACCGTTGCGCGCCCTTTGCCCGACTCCTGTTCGACTTTAACCAACGAAATATTCGAGGCCATACATCTACGGTCTGATCCACGATAATCGGACACGCGGTCACCATATACTCATGATGTAAGTACTGCAAAATATTTAGATAAATTAAATTGATTATAATACATGTACATTAATTGTAACTAAATATATAATGCATAAACATTAAAATAATATTGTTATAAATTGTACCTCTATTAATTGCCACATACACTCGACACTAGTTAACGACCGTCTGCTCGCTTTGTCCATTGACCATATTGTACGGGCATAAATTGTCGAACCCCAATCGTAGGTGCCAATCACCGCAACATTCTCCAAATAATGTAAAAACCCGAGGTCCACCGTGGAATTGGTATTTGGAAAGAATAGACTCCCAATTACATAAAACCAAAATGCTCGAGCTATGACTGGCATCATGTAATCGGGAAGGTCCGGTTAATTCACAAAATTGACAATGTATTTCTTAAGGTCGGCAACCGGGATTCCCGCACCCGAAAATCGTTCTATATGAATTTGGGGGAAAAATTCGTTCACGGTATTTTAAAAATTTGTGTATTTTTCTGTAGGCAAATTTAGAATGGGTAGCCCTTGCCCAATCGGGATACCTGTACAAAAATTAACAATACACGTCATATATAAAAATAATATGAAAATTAATTGTACACATTGAAATTATTTAGATTGAACATAAATAAAATTAAATAAGGGATTTAATACGAATTAAATAATACCTGAAAGCATCGTGAAGTCCATAGGCGTGAACACAATTTCAACAAATGGCAGTTGGAATGTATGCGTCGTGTCCCACCAACGTTCGATCATCGCTGTCACAATGCACTGGTCGAAATTCGGCATCACCCTTGAAAATAAATTGGACATTAAACCGGCACCGTCGATAAATTCTTTTATCGTCGGTTTATTATCTCCGATCAATTTATATAGTTTCATTGGCCCCGCCCAATTACCCCGAAATTCATATTTATTACCATTTATAATGGGCGTCTGTCCGTCTGACGCGTGTGTATCACCATCGAAAATACAGGCGTAATGCTTGTAGACGGGATCAACAGATTCACTTGCCGGAGGTTGAGTAGGATTGACCGTTGATGTGGATCCGTGCTTCTTTCGCTTGCCGATATTTAAATATTTTTTCCATTTTTTTCCATCCATAATATTTAAATAAAAAATTGTGCTATTTTGCTGCTGAATTATGGAATAAAATCTATTTGAGAACAAGAAAGAAGAAGTTAGATGGAGTACAGAGAAAGTAGTAGGAGTAGGGAGGTGGTAGAGGAAGCAGAAGGCTTATTGTTTATAGAGTACAGAGGTGGTAGAGGAAGCAGTAGAGGATTAGAGAGGTGGGCTGGTTATTTATGGACAATTAACTAGCCGTTACTAGCCGTTAGAGAGACGTTAGAGCTTCCTACGAACTTCTGAAGTTCGTTGGAACTCCTACGAACAAAAGAAGTTTGTATAAATTCCTACGAACTTCAGAAGTTCGTAGGAAGCTCCACCAGTACAGCACAACCACGCTGGTGAAAGGTAAAACTCACATTTATCTGGTATTATGCCTTTCGTGGAAGCTTCACCATTGTAGTTGCTCTTATGACAGTTGAGTAAAGCAGATATGTACAGCTTCATAAGCATTATTGTCTTGTCACGTCTACTCTTCATGGGTAGAAGTTATCATCAATGCAAAGATATCTTTTATAATAAAAAAAATTACCAGTCAGCAAGCATCCCAGTTATTTTTACGAGAGCTAAAACTAGGGGTGTTCGCGATCCGGTCCGGTCCGATTTTGAGGTATTTTTGGGACCGAATCACATTAATTGGTCCTAAAACATTACGGACCGAGATCGGACTGAAATTATCGGTCTCGTTCTATTCGGTTTTCAAACGGTTCATGTTCGGTCTCGGTTCTATTCGGTCCATACCAATAAAAAATAGTACATTTTTTATTATTAAAAGCAACACCTTTTTTTGTAAAACTACATTTTTTATTAAAAAACAGCACATGTAAAATTGCATTAAAAAACAACATATGTTTTTTTAATTAAAAACTGCATTAAAACAGCAGTCACTTTTCTTTTAAAAAAAACAACATTTTTCTTTTAAAAAACAGCACACTATTTTTTAAAAAAAGCACAAATATTTGTGCATTTTTGTATTTAATTACACAGTTTATTATATTATTATATTATTTTATTACAGTTTATTATATTTTTTATCTGCCATTTGACTTTTAAAAAACTTCAAAATTAATAGCCAAATGTTAAAAGGACGTGATATAATTTCTATCTGAGAATTTGTTGAGGTCCATTCTCTACTATGTGCAGTATAAAAAAGTATATATAAAAAGGTTTAACTATATTGATTATAAAGAAGGCATTAGTATCATATATATAGAAACTAGGATGTCTCCCGACGAGGCTTTAGAAACCAAAGGCATTATAAAGGAGCTTTGATCCTTAACAAAAGGCATTCTATAATAACTTTTTAACAAGAGTCTCTCCAAAAACTACTACAAGACTGTCATAGATCCAACTCATGGTGGATGTTTTGACTGCTAAATATATACTCGTTCAAACATTTAGATCTAGAGGTTAACAAACATTTAGATCTAGAAAAACAAGTGAAATAACTACCAGATGGGCGATGCCCAGTGGCTGGCGGCGGTAGCTGGCGCTGGGCGATGGGCGGGCAGCCGACGGTGTGTAGTGAGAAATGGGAAGGCCAGCCGATGGTGTGTGTGGAGAGAGATGGGAAGGGCCGACTGTTTGTTGTGTGCTGTGTAGAGAGAGAGAAGCAATGTATTATGTTGTAACTTGTTGTGTCCGTGCGTGTGGGTATATTGGGGTGAAAATGTGCGTGTGGGTATATTGGGGTAAATATATATATATATATATATATATATATATTTTTTTTAATAAATGCGGTCCGGTCCGGTCCAAAACCGTTTTCTAAGAGTCAAAATCGAGACCGAACCGAATAATGCGGTTCTACATATTTTAAGACCGAATTTAAAAAAACCCGTAAAAGTAGGTTCGGTTCGGTTCGATTTTTTCGGTCCATTCGGGTTCGTGCACACCCCTAGCTAAAACTACTAGAATAAGCATATTCAAGAAAGATACAGAATCAAGATGAGTAACTTTCCTCGTAAGATGCAATACGAGATTTCGAGAGATAAAAAATCAATTATATGTGTGATCCTCCAACGTCCATATTCAATAAGAATATCTCCCCAGCAAAGTTGTCAAATGTAGGAGGGGAGTGTAATCGGGGCCTATGAAGAACTGGATCTGGTGAGGCATGCCAGATTACTCCTTTAATATCCATGAGAGAACCTTTGAAATCTTTAGAGAAGAGGGTGAGAGAATAAGCACTCTAAAATGAGAGAGAGAGAGTAGCAGGGTGTAAAAGTACCAAGTGTGTGTATAAAATATATGTTATGGACATTACCATTGATGATATAAATCTGGTGCAAAATACTATGACTATGAAGCTAAAACTTCATGCTTCAACGGACTTTTTCTTGAGACTAAGAGTCTCCATTTATATAGAGTATTTTCCCTCCTTTTCACATTAACTCTCTATTGAGGGATAAGCCTTCTATTTATAATAGGTGTGGGTGAATTAGGGTTTCACCAAAATGTGACATGTTTCCTCATTATAATAATATACATGAACTTATCTTTATCATTTAAATAATATAATGAAACTTGTGGGACACAAAAATGACGCAGCCAATGACAAACTATGCGCTTGAGCCAAGATAGTTAATTTATAAAATGTACGCGTGTCAAGTCCCTTGTTCTGTAGGACTAAAATAAATAAGTAAATATTAAATTGTCATTTAAAAATAATATTTTTCTGGATTGCATGTCATTTATGCAGTGAGCATGATTTGTTGAGAGGTCGTAAGCCTGCTCGACTGACTGTTAATTTTAATTATGACTTCTTAAGGGATATGAACCCTCTCAAATGACTATAAATAAAATATACTGTCTGAGGGGCATGAAGCCTCCTCGAGTGATTATTTTTGAACATGACTTGTCAAGGGGTCTTGAGCCCCCTCAATTAACTATAATGTAAATGACCTCTCAAGTGACCTTAAGGTTCCACGAGGATAGTGTGACTTTCTCGAGTAGCCTAGAGTTACTCGAGACTTTTGGTGTTTTTCTCTCTTATATTAGAATAGTTGAGCATTTTACCTCACTCAGCAAACCTTACTCTCCAGCCTCCAAGCCAAAACCCTTGAAGATTCCATTGGCTACTTTGGTAGGCTCCTAGCCCCCTCGAGCCCTACTAACTCGAACCACTGACTAGACCAAAATACCCTTCTTGGTAACCTGTAATATAAATTACCATTAGTACTAAAATAAATGCATAATTAATATAAATTATAATTAGTACTAAGAAGCTCTCGGTCCCTCTACACTTGGTTTAAAGATGTGCAAGATGATAGTGAGAAGGAGGTTGACATCATTTTCTTCAAGCAAATCACTAGTAGTCTCATGTACTTAACCTTCATTAGACATGACACCAAGTATGCGACGAGTTTGGTTATTAGATACATGGAAAAACCATTTAAGATTCGTCTTAATGCAATAAAGAGACTCCTTAGATATGTGAAAGGTATAGTTGACTTTAGTGTGCTTTATAAAAGGACAAACTGTGTTGTTTTTCCAGATAGACATATAGTGATTATGCAGGTGATATAGATGATCATAAAATCACTTGTCTCATGTGTTTATGCTCAATTCTGGTACAATATCGTGGTCCTAAAAGAAGTAGCATAAAGTAACACTTTCCTCAACCGAAGCTGAGTTTTTGGCAGTAACTTCAAGCTCGTGTCAAGCTATGCGGATTATAAAGATGTTCAACGTACTTGGTGATGAGAAAAAGGTTCCAACAATCATTTATTATGATAACATGTTAACCATCAAGCTATCCAGGAATCCAGTTATACATGGGAGGAGTAAACATATTGAGATCTCTACAAGGATAAAAATATCGAGTTGTAGTTTTGTAGGAGTGGAGAATAGGTTGCAGATATTTTGACTAAGCCATTAAAGCAAACAAGATTCGAGAAGCTAAGGAAGATGTTTAGAATTTACTCAAAGTTCGAAGCATTGATCATGGAGAGCGGCAGAGGAAGAAGACTATGTGATGGTAGCAAAATCCTAAACTATTTTTTAAACAAAAATCAGTTTAAGGGAGGGTATAAGAGTCATTTAGTCGTGTTTAATTAAGATTTTAATTAAATAATGTTGACATGCAAGGGCGAAGCCACGCGTGGACAGAGAGGCCACGGTCCCCCCGAACATTTTCAAAACCAGCTTAGTTCTCTACTAATTTACAGTATATTATCAAAAAAACATAGCTTCTGATACAATAGCTTAATAGCTTCTGTGCTTTTTATATTAGTTGAACTTCTAGCTTTTGTGAAGCTGACTAACTTTCGTACATCTTAGGTACAATAGCTTTAACATCTATTTATAGACTACATATAGATTACTAACTTTTGTATGGACTATGTATAATAGCTTACAAACTTTGCAGCTTATTACCTTGTATAGTAGTCTTTTTGACTCATGGCATGCGCTGAAGTGAAAACCTTTGTATTTTTTGTTATGTTAAATATATTTTGTGCATAAACACTTCTATGATCTAGCACGAACTTTTGTATCTCTCTCTATCTCAAAGAGTCTGTTCACAGACGTCTATAGTTCGTCTTCTCATTGTGCTGATAATGCACCCTCTTATTTGTATGTATTTATGACTTTTGCTTTTTTTATGCGTCTATAATTTTAATTTTGCTTTGTTAGATTTATAAATTTTGTGTGCACATGTATAAATCGTTTGTGAATTTATTTTTCTCTAATTTTAGAGCAGAAATTAGATTAACAAAAGATTTAATCCGTGAACATCCTTCCAATACCACATCTGTAAAGTTTAGCCTTGCTCCGACTCCGTTCCCCCAAGTTTGGATCCCGGCTTCGCCCTGTTGACATGGTAACTTAGAGACCAATTCAAGCAAGTACCCTAGTATATACGACTTGTGGTTGAGGTTGTTCACCACGTTTTAGTTTATTCTGTTGCTTTAGTTTGTTTCCTAAAAATCTGCACAAGTTGATTTAGTGGTTAAAGTGCAGTTTAAATTATCCCTATTTAAGTTGCCTGTTTATTTCATTTCAAATGGAGAAATTAAGATTTCAAAATCCTTAGAATCTTTTTTTTATCGAATTCCCAATAGTAAATTGCCCCTTTGTCGTCTCTCACATAAGAGTATGCTACTTTATCTTAGGTGATGTAGACGTTACCCAAGGTATAAGACCCTAGGTCCATGTGGGATGCCCTCTCATCAGGTGGCCTCCTTAGTAGGTGAGTTTGAGGTATTGATGTGGCAATTTGTGTGAATTTAAAATACACATGTGAGTGGGTTGATAATACTATACTACACTCCCTAGCATGGAAATTAAGATAGATGTGTTTTCGTTCAGTACGTGTTTTGTTCAAGGTTCTAAAAACGCGGGGCGTGATCGAGGCGTGGAGGCCAAGCCTTAAGCCTTAGAAGCCTAGGCGGGCCTTGGCGTGAAAAGGCGTGAAAAGGCGTTTAGGTCTTTTTAATATATTTTAATATTTTTAACCATAACAAGGCTATTAAAATACTAAAATTGTACATATCATAAAACTATGTCTGAATATTTGTAAATAAAAATACTATTTGATTATTTTGGATGAGATAATGGTTCGGTTTGTAAAAAAATCTTTAAAAGAGGATATCGTTTCGCTAAAGCATTGTTGTTTTTAGAGAAAAAGTACGCCTTAAGGGTTTTACCAAGGATAAGGCGTCAAAATCTTAAGGCGGGGTGTTTCTCCCAAGCCTCAAGCCTAGGCGGAGCCTAGGCGGGTTTTTTAGAACAGTGGTTTTGTTTAATAATGCCATGTTGGTGTTGTTTACTTTGTTCTTTATCAATACTTTTGAAGAGGACATTATATATGCCATGGCATATTTGAGGTGACTATTTTTGCATTTCATCACTAATGTATTTTATTTTCCTTTTGCTTTTTTTTTTCCTTTCCTGTATGTGGGTAAGTAACCATTTTTATCCGATTCTTTTTTTTTTAGAAATGATTACCTAATCTTAAAGAAAACCTATCTCAAGGCTTTTTCATGGAACCTTTCTTTGTAGGTTTTGTTTGCCAAATCTCATAGAAAAATTAAAGGATTGTTTGGCCATTTTAGAGAATAGGTTATGCTAATTAATGTTGGCTTTTTGCAGGGACCTCAGATGTTTTTCAGCTATGAACCTTATCCCGGGTTTCATGCAAGAGCTAAACCAACGGTTGAAGCTTTGCAGGGGAAAACGTTTATTAGCTTACTAGCATACAACCTAAGCTATGTGTAGGCATACTATAATTAATTATAAAGAATCACAAGACAACAAGTAAAAAATTATATATAATAAACACTACCTACCAAGAATTTTTTGAACATGGTGACAAATTAAATATGCTTGAAACCCCAATTTATGCCTTGAGCTTGGAATTTTTTTAGTCATAAATTGTTAAATTCAAAAATAAAAATATCTAAATTCATTGTTAAGCCATGAAACAGGGGTTCACAAACACCCTTAAAATTATTTTCAATAAAAGAAACTATGAAAGAAAAACCATCTGCATGTGCCACTAAGTAATTTTCAAGTAATAAATAATATAAAAACAATATTTTGGGAAAATTTGAATTTAAATTAGTTAATGATCAATGAAAACATAAGCCAACTTGAAAAATTCCTACTCTCTAAAGAACTTCACAATAGTAAATTGACAAAAAGTAATTTTCATTATCTCCAAAAAAATCATAAAAAAATACATAGAGGGTATTACATGTCTAAAAAGTTCATGTGATACTATTAAAAAAAGATAAGATCACCAATGCAATTATATTAGAGAAGTTTATCAGTAGGATTACTGGGTAGATAAAATATACACTTTCTTTCCCATATACAAAATAACACAGTGAAGACTACATAGACAACCAAATACTTTACAAAGCTACACAAAGCCCAAATAGAACCAAAATATATACAAAAATTCAAACTTACATATTTACGTGATAAGTGATGATGGAAATATCCTCTCAAAAGTCTTGTGCTTGTAGCAGTCCCATTATGAGGTGTCATTCTTCAACTGATAACATGCATTCTGTCTATTGTTTGGTAGAGAAATCAGAGGAGAATTTTGGTGGGTGAAGGACATCTCGATTTTATATGTAATTGGAGAGTTGAAAGAACTTTTCATTATCATCAATTAAGAAATACAAATGGAGAGAGAATGTTGTGGAGAGAATGGAACATATTAAACGGGTATAGAAGGAATTAGAAGAAAATTAATTTTAATGAGGTAAAAATATCTGAGTAAGGAATGCATGGATTTCAATATGTCTCCCAACAACTTGAAACACAAAGTAATTGAGGCTGAGCTCTCTACAATCCTCTCTGCCAAATTTTTTTCCCAAGCATACGCTTGTGAGTAGGTGTGATATATATTAATTAATTTAAAAAAATGATAAAGAGAAATAGGAGATCATACCCAGTTGCCGGAAGCATAGCAAAAATATCGGTGTAGCCTACATTCCAGTTGGCAAAGCGGTGCGAGGGCACCGACGGTTGCAAAGATGTTGATGTAGCCTACATTCTATGGGCGAAGTGGTGCGGGGTGCCCATAGGGGCTTAGGAAGAGAGACAGTGCGAGAAGCCGATTATTTAGGGATGCAATATTCATACACGAACCGAGTCCTGGAGGTGGAATTTAGGGTGGAAAGTGAAAGGTCCAAGAGAGATTAAGCGAGAGGACTAACGAAATATGAGGACCACAATGGTTTATTAGGTGACACTTGGAGTGAGCCATCATTTAGTAGAGTTAAATGGAAGGTTTCGTTTTATGGGTTTTAATAGATAAGCTGATAATGTCAAGTACCGTAAACTTAAAAAATTTATGGTTTTGCACCGGAGAATGTTGAAACCGACTTTTAATAGCTCTTAAATAAAGTTACGATCCCTAACCAGACTTAATAATGATATGTGTTTGTGGCTGATCTAAAATGCATATCATTCTGACTTGTAAGCAGTGCGCGGAAGGATAGGCCCCCCGATTTCAAAATTCTTATTAAAAGTATTTCCTTTTTGTTAATATATGCGGAAGCGTTGTGATGGTTCCACTTAAAAATAAATTTTAATTTTTTTAAATAAATTAAAATTAAAACAAGTGAAATTAATTAAACACACATAAATATTAATTTCACTTAAATCAATTAATTCAAGTCTTGAAATTTGTCTAAGTCATAATTATCAATATTTCAAAGTTAGTCAACATCAAGTTTAACAATTAAATTAAATGACTTGAATTAATTAACTACACATTACCCAAAATTAATTATCACCAAATTAAACACGTAGATATTAAATTAAATCAATTTTATCCTTTTACCTAAACATGCGTTCTAGGTGATTTTGCAAAAGACAAAATAAAATAATTAATCCATTACGCCGCGATGTACGAGAAAAAATCCAAGACGGGAAACAACCTCGGATGGCCCTAGCCTCAAATCCACTAGATACGAAATTTACAAATGCAAGACAGAAAGGTTTACAACACACGACTCGATCCCTCTCAAACTCCGACGATTCTTCTTGTAGATACCTCTTCCTAGCGGATAACCACGGAGCTCCACCGCGGTCTCGGAGCCCGCCAATCGGACTTTGTATGGTCACCGTCACCCGAACAAGGAGCCTTTCTCCAAGTGGGTAATGCCGCAACAAAAAACTCTTCTTCTTTCTTTATGGGATGTAGAAGAAAACCCGAAACTTCTCTTTGAACGGAAGAGATGAATCTGGTGTCAAACTCCAAGCAAGATATATGAATATGGGAACTTGGAAGAAACTAATTTGGGTGTAAACTAGAGTGGTGTATATTTTTCTCTTTGATAAAAATACACTCAAAACATGATCTTTTTCCCTCTTTGATTTTACTCCCAAAACACTCTCTTGGAGTTAGTAGGATATGAAAAAGATAGATAATCAAAAGTGATTCCCGCACATAATAAAGTCTGAGAAAAGTTGGTTAAGAAACAAGTGGGGAAGTGGGAGAAAAAACTGCTTAAAACTGTCAAAAACTGTTCCCGCTTGACATCTCGTTCGAACGACATTTCGTTCGAACGACTTCTCGTTCGAACGAGTCTTCTAACGAAGTTCTAGTATGCCATAATGGGAAGTCATTGGCAATCTTATTCGAACGACATCTGGTTCGAATGACAATCTCGTTCGATCGACATATCGAAAGAACTTTCAGAAGTTTGGAAAATTCGATTTTAGCCCAGAAAACTTTATAAACTTATTTTAAAGTTTTAATTAAATCTTTCTGAAATTAAAACGGAGTTTTAGATAAACCTAACACCCAATAAATAAGTTACAAGCTCATATATATATATATATATATATATATATATAATTGCATTCATACCTTGGGAGCATGAAACTATAGTTGATGACGTAGAAACGAGGCACGCAAACCAGCATATTGATGAAGCTCTATACTCTTTGCCGCTACATCTTCAACAAACACTTCATAGTCTTGAGAATATTACAATTAAATACAATATGAATAAATATTTTTGTCCGGAATTGAGCCAAAACTACAAAGGACTCTATTGGAAATTTGCGTCCTTACAAATCTCCCCCTTTGGCTATTCCGGGACAAAAACTATACAAAAAGCTTAAAAGGCCGTCAAGCTCACTAGACTCAAAACATAACCCACCCAAATTTGACTCAACCCAAGGATCAAACGCTTTGCCACTGAAAGATGCCGCTTTAGAAGAATTCTTGCACACTTAAGCAAACTCATCAAATGCATAGGGAATATCAAAGTATTTAAAGCAATTAAAAAAAAAATACTCCCCCAAAATTAATTCTCCCCTTTTATCAAAATGACTTTTATCAAAATGATACCATATCTCCCCCTATCATTCTCTCCCTCCTTTTTGTTCAGGAATAGGCAAAGGATAAGGAACAAATATAAAAGCATGTTAAAGCTTAAAGTGATAAGACATGAAAACATAGAATGACTAGAAAACAAGGCAAAGGAAAAACAAAATATCATATATATATATGTACTATAAATATATCAAGAATGCACACGCACATATGTATAGATATAAACACACACATGACACAAAATACAATAAGTTTTCACACTCGTATGGCAAAGATGTGCCATATGGAAACGGAAGTCCAAGGGTGTGAACTAGTAACGATTAAATTTAGACCCAATCACTTAAAAACATGTTCACGGAGTTCTCATTTGATTACAAACTTCATCACATTTGAATATAACTTCATGTGACAATATAGATTGAACTCAATGAACAAACATACACAATGCATACAAGCCTAGCATATTGATGATTCTAAAAACATATAGAGTCATGACATGAAATACGTAACTAGGATAAACGGACATTATGCAAACCGTTGATATTTTTTAATGCCATATTTTTTAATGCCATATTTTTTGTTTTTAGGCCTTTGGACCACGTATTTCTTTTAGGTCCATTCAAGACGGTGGCTTACTATCGCAAAGGATCACTTAGTCCTTTCGGAGCCCTTCCTCGTGCACATTTATATTTATCATGTTTTCATTTTTCATACAAATCTCACGTGCAACGGATTTTGACATGCACTAGTCCTCCTAACTCACAAATATGTAGATGACAATATTGGAAGAAGAACACCTCACATAGCTCAAATATACATATGAAGTTAAAAATTCAAAGGAGCTCGTGCATGTGTGAATAGAGGCATATAAAAATAGAATCCATTTAATCAGTACAAAATTTAACTACTCCATCTAAGCATGGTAAAGAACATAATAAGGATTAACAATCTCAACCAAAAGTTCTAGCCACATGAGAGCGTAAAAGATGGGATTCAAACACAAGTATATGCCACTTAAAGTGTGTCAAACCAAAATACACACAAAAATAAAATCTTTTTAAGTTTTTGACATTTTCAACCAAAAATAAAAAAATTATATACTCAAAAGACAAACAAAAATCATTCGAATTTTTTCATTAAGCTTAAATTATCGAGAGATAAAACCCAAATGATAAACAAAAATCTTTTTGTATTTTTCATTTAATGCAAACAAAATGAAGAAATAAAATACAAAAGATAAACAAAAATCATTATTCTAGCATGTGATTAAGCATGTGACATAAACTTAGAAAATGATTAAACAAGCATACATTTAGCATGTGAATATAGCATGAAGTACAAATGCTAAAGTATGCAAATACTAACACATTCATCCTTTAGATTTAGCAAGGGAGGAAGCATGTGAAAGTAAATGAGAATCAAAAACCTTATTTTGCAAGGCAACCAAGTCGGATTTTCTAACCCAAATGAATGAAGAATGACTATCTTGGGGTGTAGAAATTTTATATACATTGGTTGCTTTACGTTGGAATTTTCTAGAAATTCGTTTAAGATCAAAACAAAATTTCCTAAGATGACCTTTTCGACCACAATGTGTACACATAAAAACATGTCGAAAAGATTTACCTACGGAGTGATCTCTAAAAGCTTTCCTAGTAGATTCTACTAAAACGTTGGTTTTGGCTTTAAGAGTAGATTCATTACAAGTATTGAAGCCTAAACCACACATGTCATTTTTAATTTGGACCGTTCCTAAGATTTTATCTAATTTTTCCGAACGACACTCCAAATCAAATTTGACATTACTAGAGTCTTTTTATTTATTTTGCAATTCTAAAATGTTAGACTCTAATAAAATATTTTGCTCTTCAAAAGTAAGAAGCTCATTTTTCATGGATTCCATTAAACCCCTAAGGCTATCTCTTTCGCCTTATACATATTCAAGCTTCTCTTGAAGAGTCCTCTCACGTGTCCTAAGGTCTTCTACTAACATACTATCATCAACGACCTTGACACTCTCTCTTAAATTAGCTTCTAACTTTAAATTAACTCTTTTCAATTTAATAGATTCTTTATAAAGTTCTTGAAAAGAATTTTGAAGTTCACTCACATTAACCTCTTCTTCATTTTCACTCTCTCTTTCTTCTCCACTCTCACTATCATAAAAACAAGGGAATCAAAAACTTTGACCTCGGAAGTGTCATGAGTTTGAGTATCTTCATGAGAAGATTCACTTTCGGTACTCACATGACTAGCCATAAAAGCCACAAAATTTGGCTTAGTGGGGGAATCGGGCCCCTCTTCCTTATCACTATCACTAAGGGTAGCATTATATGAAATGGATCGTTTACCCTATTTCCTTAGTTTAGTGGGGCACTCAGAAGCCCTATGGCCATAACCCTCACAACCAAAACACCTAATAGACTCGTCCCTATTTAAATTTTCATTAGTAGGTTTAGGGATCTTCTCGGCTTTGTCATACTTAGAAGTTTCAAATCTCTTAAAATCATTTTTAAATTTATCTTTGTTAAATTTAAGAAATTTTCTAAATTTACGAGCAAACAAAGCCATGTCTTCCGAGTCACTATCACTCTCGCTCTCTACTACTTGTTTGACCTCTTTTCGGGCTTTTAAGGCAACGCTCTTTTCAATTTTCTCTTTTCGGGCTTTTAAAGCAACGCCCTTTTCAATTTTCTTTTCAGTTTTAGAGGGAAACATGTCTAGTTCATAGGTTTGTAAATCACCTACGAACTCTTCTAATTTCGTAGAGGCTAAAGTTGGTAAAGAATTTAAAATGGTCACTTTTGGAATAAATCTACCGGGAAGGGACCTTAAAATTTTCTTTACAACACGGTTGTCGGGTATTTTCTCTCCTAAGTTAAAAAATGAATTGACAATATCGGACAGTCTAGCATAAAATTCATCAAAAGTTTCATTATCGTTCATTTTGATAGTTTCAAATTGAGTGGTGAGGTTTTGGAGTTTCGAAGCTTTAACAACACTTGTACCTTCGTGAGTGAGTTATAAAATATCCCAAGCTTCTTTAGCGGTCTCACACGTCATAATGCGTCGTAATTCATCCGGTGTGACAACGCTAAACAAGGCATTCAAACCACGGGAATTAAAATTTGAAAGTTTAAACTCATTCTCAGTCCATCTATCGGCGGGTTTGGGAACACGTTCATTGTCTACTAAATGTGTAGGTGGGGACCACCCGTTAACGATAGACAACCAAACTCTCTCGTCGATAGATTTTAGTGCCGATTTCATACGCGCTTTTCAATACGCGTAGTTTGAACCATCGAAAATAGGAAATTTAGAAAATGGGGGAAATTCCATTTTAACCAAAAATTATATAAAGGATCTTTAACGAAGTAAATTATCGCTTTGGCTCAGATACCAGTTTGTGGAAGGATAGGCCCCCCGATTTCAAAATTCTTATTAAAATTATTTCCTTTTTGTTAATATATGCGGAAGCGTTGTGATGGTTCCACTTAAAAACAAATTTTAATTTTCTTAAACAAATTAAAATTAAACGGAGTGAAATTAATTAAACACACACAAATATTAATTTCACTTAAACCAATTAATTCAAGTCCTGGAATTTGCCTAAGTCATAATTATCAATATTCCAAAGTTAGTCAACACCAAGTTTAACAATTAAATTAAATGACTTGAATTAATTAACTACACATTACCCAAAATTAATTATCACCAAATTAAACACATAGAGATTAAATTAAACCAATTTTATCCTTTTACCAAAACATGCGTTCTAGTTGATTTTGCAAAAGACAAAATAAAATAATTAATCCATTACGCCGCGATGTACGAGGAAAAACTCAGGACGGGAAACAACCTCGGACGGCCCTAGCCTCAAATCCACTAGATATAGAATTTACAAATACAAGACAGAAAGGCTTACAACACACGACTCGATCCCTCTCAAGCCCCGATGCTTCTTCTTGTAGATACCTCTTCCTAGCGGATAACCACGGAGCTCCACTGCGGTCTCGGAGTCCACCGATCAAACTTTGTATGGTCACCGTCACCCGAATAAGGAGACTTTCTCCAAGTGGGTAATGCCGCAACAAAAAACTCTTCTTCTTTCTTTATGGGATGTAGAAGAAAATCCGAAACTTCTCTTTGAACGGAAGAGATGAATCCGGTGCCAAACTCCAAGCAAGATATATGAATATGGGAACCTGGAAGAAACTAATTTGGGTGTAAACTAGAGTGGTGTATATTTTTCTCTTTGATAAAAACACACTCAAAACACGATCTTTTTCCCTCTTTGATTTTACTCTCAAAACACTCTCTAAGAGTTAGTAGGATATGAAAAAGATAGATAATCAAAAGTGATTCCCGCACATAATAAATTCTGAGAAAAGTTGGTTAAGAAACAAGTGGAGAAGTGGGAGAAAAAACTGCTTAAAATTGCCAAAAACTGTTCCTGTCTGGCATCTCGTTCGAACGACTTCTCGTTCAAACGAGTCTTCTAACGAAGTTCCAGTATGCCATAATGGGAAGTCGTTGGCAATCTCGTTCGAACGACAATCTCATTCGAACGACATATCGAACGAACTTCCAGAAGTTTGGAAAATTCGATTTTAGCCCAGAAAACTTTATAAACTTATTTTAAAGTTTTAATTAAATCTTTCTGAAATTAAAACGGAGTTTAAGATAAACCTAACACCCAATAAACAAGTTCCAAACTCCTATATATATATATATATATATATATATATTGCATTCATACCTTGGGAACATGGAACTATAGTTGATGAGGTAGAAACGTGGCACGCAAATCGGCATATTAATGAAGCTCTATACTCTTTGCCGCTACATCTTCAACAAACACTTCATAGTCTTGAGAATATTACAATTAAATACAATCCTATGAATAAATATTTTTGTCCGGAATTGAGCCAAAATTACAAAGGACTCAATTTGAAATTTGCGTCCTTACACAGTGAGACCCACAAATGCACCGAATGCGAAACATGCAGTTAACATGACCCACCATAGTCCCACCTAGGAATGTAAACGGGTCGGATTTGGATCAGGCCAATTCAAATCCGAATTCGTTTATGTTAAACGGATTCGGATCCGATCCGATCCGATTATTCGACGAATTATCTGCTAGGGTTCCGAATCCGTTAATCCGATCCGATTATTTATTTATTTTAATTATGATTTCATTAAAAAAAATGTAATTTTAAGTTAAAATTCAGACTAAAAAAAAAATCAACACAAGATTAAACCAAGGTCTAGAAATTTATGCACAAGATTTAATCCAAAATTCAACACAATATTTCTAGCTTAAACCAACTTTAGAAATTTCAGCACAATATTTCTGGCACAAGATTTAAACCAAATTTCAGCACAAGATTTAACCCAAATTTCAGACTAAAAAAAATTT
Organism: Sambucus nigra; assembly: GCA_949130495.1. Taxonomy (NCBI): domain Eukaryota; kingdom Viridiplantae; phylum Streptophyta; class Magnoliopsida; order Dipsacales; family Adoxaceae; genus Sambucus; species Sambucus nigra. The sequence goes on along the minus strand of OX422210.1, from coordinate 241,922,288 downwards.
CAGCACAAGATTAAACCAAAATTTCAGCAAAAAATTTCAAATACAACAACAAAAAATTAATACTATGTGTCATATGGGATAACAAAAATCTGTGTCAAAAATTTGGGTTATAAAAACAAAAATCTGTGTAAAAAGTCTATTGAGTTGACACGGGCCATGAAATAGTCTGTTAGTTGAGTCTCTGTACCTCTACAGTAGCATGAAGGTTACATATCAATGGCGAACGGGGCATTAGATAACAGCAAAACACATACTTGTACACTATGCGTGTGGTTTAGATCGGAGGCGAGCAGGACTCAGGAGGAGCGTGCGTGTGGTTTAGATCAGACGTGCGAGCAGGAGGAGAGGAGAAAGTGTGGAGAGGAGGGAGGAGAGGAGTAGGGAGAGAGAGAGAGGGTGTCGCCGCTCTTGTGAGAGAGAGAGAGTTTTAGATTTAGGTTTAATGTGTAGTGTGTGCGTATGGTTATTTTAGTGTGTTATTTTAGGGTTAGCCTTAGCCGTGTGCGTGTGTGTGGTTTTTTTTAGTGTGTTAGGGTTAAGTTTAGTATAATATTACAAATAATTAATATAATATATATTTTAAATATTGGAAAATTCAATATATATTAATTAAAAATATTATATATATATATAATATATATATATAAAAATATATATATTATAAATATTAATCGGGTCAGATTATTAACGGATCGAATCATATGAATTCAAATCCGCTCAATTTAATAAACACATAATCGGGTAGTCGAGTTTCTGGCTTGATCCAAATCCGTATAAATGGATCGGATTCGGTTTCGGATAAAATCTGATCCATTAACAGGCCGGGTCCCACCCACTCAATTGGCTTTAAATCCTAGTTTCAACAACTTCTAGATCTTAATTAAGCATTTTTGGATATGTCATCTCCTCTCTTTATAATATAAAATCAAAAGGTGCTACTCTGACAAATTGACAACATATATTAATAGCATTGTCCTATCCCTATTAACCATTTGTTAGGCGAGTTCATCTTCTATTTTGTTATATCTATTATCTAATATCTAATAACATAATATAATTTTGGTGTCTCTTTAAAGAGAATTGACACTTCGTTCCATTAAATGTTGATTTTCCATACCCCTCACCTCTCCATGTATCGTCAATGTTTCCCCAATTTCCCTGCCCTTCTCTTCATTTACATACTCTGCATCCGTCTAGCCAGCGATTGTCTAGAGCTTCTCATCCCGTCTATATCAACGCTTCTGAATATGCAGAATCTACATATCTAATGTCCAGAACATATAGAACTCTCAAATCTAAAACTGAGTCGCTGGTTATCAGAACGGGGTTTTTTATTTCTACTTTTTTCTTCTTACTTTGGTTTATGAATGAGGCTTTTATGGTTTTCTTTCTCCAAACTGAAATTTGAAAATGTGTTTTTTTTTATTGCTTTCCTCAGAGACGACAATAAGAGGAAGAGAAGTAGACGCCATCACTTCCTCTCTGTCCAGTGTAATCCGGATGACTTAATCAGGTAATGTAAATATATACTTTAGTTGATCAGATGACTCAAGTAATGAGGTATGGTTTTAGATTTCAATCCTTTTGGATTTAGCGATTTTTTTTCAACGAACTTAGCACTGTGGTAAAAAAAGATCTGCTGCAGATTTTCAGATGACTATCACTGTCAGATACGTAGATCGGGCAAAGCTAGACTTGGGGTGACCTCTTGGGTTTTCGCAACATTATTGGTTTTTCTCTACAAGGTAACCTTGCACAATTTGTTTGAAAAATCTTTTCAAAATGGGATCAAGCTCACTCCATATCTAAACTCATTTAACCTACGAATCTGCTGGTAGGGAACCTATAACTCTGCATATCTAAACACAATATATGAAGGCAGGGGACCAACAAAGCTTTGCATTCTAAATTTTACACACACAGTAGATGCACCAGATTTCAAATATTTATTTTTTTGGGTGATTTATCCCTTCCTTTTTCACCTCTATTACGATATATTATGCTTCAAAATAGGGAGAATTATATTGAATTAATATATTTGTGTGTGTAGAGGTTTGGATAATCTTTTCCCTGGCTGATTGGGTTCGATTCATTCATGCGAGCTCGTTTTTTTCTTTTTCAGTGTTGGGTTGATTAAACAACAACGAAATCTTATGTATACCCACTTGAGTGGAAGATGGGTGGGATTTCTATGGGGCTTAAAATCTTATCGTGGCTACATTAAGACCCTTTCAATGGTGTTTTTGTTTGCAAATGTCACACACAAGCGTGGATCGATAGGGAAGATGGATTGAAGACATGAACTCTCTTGTTGGAGTAAGGCCGACAGCTGATTAGAAAATAACATTTCTTTTTTTTTTAAAACTAAATGCATAAAAGAAAAAATCTAGAACGACCCATTTCAGTGGAAGATGGGTTGGATTTCTATGGGGCTAAAAATCTTACTGTGGCTCGATTGAGACCTTTGTATGGTGTTTTTCTTTAACAAAGTCACACACAAGCGCTAAGAACCACATGCAAACACTTAAAGAAACTAAGAGCGGCACATAACTATTTATGATACCTACAAATATTGTTTTGATTTTTCTTTTTTATTTAATTTCCTTTCTATTACCATAACATGTTTTTCACTCTAACTATTTATATCTAAAATGATGATTAGATATGTGTTATACCCACGACACTAAAAAACCAAGAATTGTGCCATAATTATGACGTGTGCCCATAGAATGAAATCATTGGTATGGCCATATTTTAAATACTCTTTTTTTTATTCGCATGTTATTTACACTAAGAACTATACCTCGTTCGCGCATCGCGCGGGGCTACAGTCTAGTCTAAATATAAATATGGTGTCTTTTAGTGTAGGTTTGCCACGTGGCAAGGAAACTATTTAATATTAATTATCTTTGGGTTATGAAATAACACTTCCATTGTAAAGCTTTACACAATTTGTCTCTTCCCCTTCTTAATTTCTTTGGTTTCGTCCCTCTCTCTCTCTTTACATTTTTTCTCTCATATATCGTACCTTTACATTTTCAAGACTATTAATGATAGAGAGAATATATTCATTATCACTATATTTTAGCCCCACGCGATGCGCCGACGCTTTAAATAATTATTGTTAAATCACAAACTATACATATGACAGTAGAGAGTTCACAATTATACGATAAAGATAATCCAGCGGCAAATTAGTGTTAATTCTATGTCATATGTATGTTTGTGTCTAGATCATATGATCAATACAAACACACTACTTTCGTGTCAAATTTGAGTCGTGTGAACATGTTGCGTAATAAATAAATAAATAATCACTTAAAACTCTTATATGGATCCCAAGATGCATTAGAGCTTCTGCTTGAAGAGTTCTAGCTGCAAATCGTGCAAATTTAAACACCACTCAGCACTAAGCATTCCAAAGGCCCTTGTAAAGCATAGGCTGCATGGGATAGCTACAATATTGCAAAAGATATTAATTGACCATAGTAGCCCAGAAAAGGAAAAAAAAGACCATGCATCCTTATTTTTTGCATTCACATTTGTGCTCAATTTTTCTCGAGGCACTTCTAGACGAATAACATGTGAAAAATAAGCTAGAACAGAGTACTGTGCATAAATTTTAACATCATTTTTCCATTTTGAGAATTAAAAGAAATAATGTAAGAAAATATTTTAAATTTAAAAAAAAAACATATTTCTAATAAAAATAAAAATAAACAGATTTCTATTTGATAAAAAAAAATTCCAACAAAAAAATAGATTTTCAATTACAAAAATATATTTCCTATTAAAATTAGGAAAATACTAAAAAAATCTACATAAAAATCTAAAAAATATTTTTAAAAGAACAAAGTAGATTTCCAATTAAAAACAAATTTCTAATAAAAAATATACAAACATATTCAATAATTACCGAAAATCTGAAAAATATAAAAAAGGCAAAAAAAAATAAAAAAAAATATGGAAAATAGATTAAAAAAATTAAAAAATATTCAATAAATCGAAAAACTATTTTTTAAAACAACTTGCAAAGTGAATAGAGATTCTAAAAAGTTTGAAAAAATAATGCAAAATATGAATTTCCAATAAAAAATAGATTTCCAATAACAGTGTGCAACGAGCTGAATAAATAATTTACAGAGTGAATAGATATTTTATAGAGTTTGAAAAAATATTGTAGACAAATCGATTTCCAATAACAAAGTAGATTTCCAATTAAAAACAAATTTCTAATAAAAAATAGAAAAACATATCCAATAATTATCAAAAATCTGAAAAATATATAAAAAGGCAGAAAAATAAATAAAAATATGCAATTAAGTAATTACAAAATTGACAGATTTAATATCTAACTCGGGTTAATTCTATGCATACATTAAAACGTGATAAAAATTACTATGGTGGATCGTTTATTATAAAAAAGAAAAAAAATTATTGCAAGATCTGTAGCTTATTTATCCTACATGTACATCAAACAATTATATATATATATATATATATATATATGAAGATGATATATATATGGAGATGGGGGGTGGTGGGGGATATATATATATATATATATATATATATATATATATATATATATATATATATATATATATATATATATATATATATATGGAGATGGGTGGTGGTGGGGGGAGGGGGTGAGAGAGGACTTGTTAAGAACAATATTTTTTTAAATAGTAAAAAAGGTTATATTTATTTGGTTTTTTTAGGGGGGGGGGGGGGGGGTATTTAAAGATTTAAGCAAATACACCCCCCATCCCCCCTAAAAAAATAAACTCAAGATGTTTTCTCTATTTTAAAAAAAAGACATAATTTGTCTATTTTTAAGAAGCTTAAAATTGTCATATATTGACTAATTTTTAATAAAATAAAATAAAAAATTATTTTGAAATGATTTTTTAGGGTGGGGTTAAAAATTTTTAAAAACCCAAAAAATCAGCAAACTTTTTTTTTTATCGTTTTAGAAATGTTGGTCCTTGACAAGTCATTGAAGTTTGTTCCTCTCTCTCTCTCTCTAGATAAACATATATATACTCTCTCTCTCTCTCTCTCTCACACACACACACACACACACACACACACACACACACACACACACACACACAGATAAAGTCTCATCTAAGGACTCCTTATGGTGCTGACCTCGGTACATATTATTTTTTAAAAGTAGTAACAAAGTAATTTTTTTGATAAAACTTCATGGATATGATATCCTTGATGAGAAGATTATCTCCAATTTTTTTCGTCAAAAAATCGAATAAAAAAACCGTTGAAACGAGATGATAAAAAATGGTATAAATATGTATTTTCGATCGTTGAAATTTTTTATTTGCGAACTATCATCAGAATGGTTGCTAAAATTTTGACGGCCAAAAATGCTATTTATATCATTTTTTACATATCAGCTCATCTCAACAGTTTTTTTATTGAATTTTTTGATGAAAAAAATTGGAGATGATTTTCTATCGTGGAGATCATATTGACATAGGGTTGCATGGCTGCTACTACCGCCTCCAACATGGAGGCAGTCATTCTTCCTCCTCCACCTCCTCTCTCTATCCTCATTCATCATTCTAAGTCCTTTGCCTCGGTAGTAGGAAACCATTCATCATCTTTTATATCCCTGAAAGAAGTTAGTAAGTACAAAGGTGAGCCTGCGATATTTTTTTTCTGAAGAAGACATATAACAACTTGTTGTTCCTTTTAAATATTCACTTGTTGGTAAATTCTCTCATGGAAGGCCTACCATCAATGACATGCGTAAGGTTTTCTCTTTTCTTGGATTGAAAGCAGCGTTTAATATTGGGCTTATTGATAACAAGCACATTCTAATCAGGTTGTTTCATGAGGAAGATTTTCATAGAGTTTGGCTTAGAGAAACATGGTTCATACATAGATGCCATATGCGTGTTTTTAAATGGACACCTGAGTTTCATCCAGATATGGAATCCTCAATTGTTCCTATTTGGATCACTATGCCTCTATTGCCTATTCATTTTTATAACAAAGACATTATATTTACCATTACCAATGTTGTGGGAATGCCTCTTAAAATGGATCTAGTAATTGTTTCTCTTTCAAGACCTATCTTCGCTAGGATTTTCGTGGAAATCGATCTCTGTAAAGACCACCCTAACAGAATATGGATTGGCAACAGTGATAAAGGCATTGGGTATTGGAAACATATAGAGTATGAGGAGATACCTGATAATTATCGATTTTGTTTGAATAAAGGTCACAAAAAATAAGACTACAAGTTTTAAAACAAGGAAGATGAGAAAAGAATGGGGCCAACTAATGCTACTAAGAAATATATTCGAGAACCTATGCCTAAACAAAAAGAGCCTACAAAAGAATGGGTGTTAAGGATATTTAAGAAGCAAAGTCCTCATAATGATGCAGAGAAAGATGATATAGTTAATGCGAATAGAGGGCCAAATGATGGAAAAGAAGAGATGAGCCGGGTCATTTCATATAATCCTAATGATCAAGTAGTTGAGTTACCTATGAGTACTGAGACTATGACTTTGCAGAAGAAGAATGAGATAGAAGACAACAAATGTTATACTATGAATGATTCAATTCATACAGATAATGATCAAGTTATTGATCAAACTGCAGAAATTGAACAAGGAGAGATTGTTGGTATTAATCTCAGTGACACAAGTCCCCATAATGGAGAATTCGAAGAAATATAATTTACCACTGCCACGCGAAAAAAAGAGGTATGAAAAATAATAATAGCCCTACAGGTGAAGATTCCAAATGCAGATCCTCTTCCTTATCCCCAACTCGAATTCTCTCTAAAGGTGGCCCGCCCGCACAAAATGCACCTAAGATCCAACTCTAGAGCTCAAATTGATGCATTATCCCAATGATCAGTCTCTTAATATGGAATATCAGAGGTATTAGTAAGAAGAAAGAAATGAGAAGACTTAAAAGGCTAATTAAAATTCATAAGATCTCAGTGTTGTCTATTTTAGAACCTAAGCAACAAGGGGATTCTATTTCTAACTTTATGTTGAAATTAGGTTTTTCTAAATCCTATCTTAACACTTCTAGTAAGGTTTGGGTTTTTATGAAAGAGGATTTTGATAGTGATGTGATTGATTCATGTGATCAAGCTCTTACAGTTTCTGTTAAAAGCCCTCAATTAGTCCAACCTCTCATATGCAGTTTTATTTATGCTAAGTGTACCAAAATTGGCAGAAGGGAGTTGTGGAATCATCCTTCTCTTTTGTCTACTGCTGATCCATGGTTTTTTTTATGGAGATTTCAACATTGTTGCTTACTCTTGGGAAAAAGTAGGTGGAAATAATAGTGATCTATCTTCTTCATTGGAATTCTTAGAATTCACGGAGATTAATAATCTTGAAGACTTGGGTTATACAGGCTCTACTTTTACCTGGTTTAACAAGAGGGAGGGGCCTGCTAGAATTTGGAGTAGACTGGATAGGGCTCTGTATAATAATAAGTTCCTCCAAATGGGATTTGGAATCAGTATTTCTCATTTAAATAAATCTTCTTATGATCATGCTCCTATCCTTGTTCAGATGAAGTCATCATTGGATGTTTCTATTAAGCCTTTTAGATTTCTAAATTTTTGGACCTCTCATCCTTTTTTCAAGGAGATTGTTTCAAAATATTGGAATTCTAAGCTTTATTCTAACACTATTTATTCAGTGTCTCTTAATCTCAAATCCCTCAAACCTCATCTAGCTAATTGGAGTAGAGGCACATATGTGGAGATATTTTAATCAGTTAGAGAGGCTGAAGATAAGTTATTAGCTGCTGAAATTGCTTTTGAAGATGATCCCTCTGAGAAAAATAGAGAATCCCTTGCTAAAATGGATGTTGAATTCACGTTGAAGACTGCTATAGAAGAAGATTTCAGGAAACAAAAACCCCAAGATAAATGGTTGAGAGAAGGTGAAAAAAATACTGAATTTTTTCACAACTCTGTAAAAGCTATAAGAAAGAAGATCTTGTTATAGAAAATTAAGTCTGAATCTAGTTTGTGGCTAGAAGATGAGGCTGATATTGCTAATGAAGATATAAATTTTTTTAAACTGCTTTTGAGGACAAGGAGAGCTATGGCAATGTAAATGTCCTAAAATGTGTCCAACGGTCTATTTCTGAAGAGCAAAACTCTTTTCTTTCGGATTATCCACAAGAAGATGAAGCAAGGGCTGCTGTTTTTGAGCTTAATGGGAGGAGTGTGGCAGGTATGGATGGTTATTCTCGCCATTTGTTTACCAAATGCTGGGATATTATATGTGGGGATGTAGTTAAAGTTGTGCAAGGATTTTTCTCAGTTCTGGAAATTCCCAAAATTATTTCTGCTACTTCTATTGTTATTGTCCCTAAAATGGAATATCCTCAAACTCTTAATGATATGAGACCTATAAGCTTATGTAATTTCTTTAATAAGATATTTACTAAAGTGTTGGCTTCTAAGATTGGGAAAATTCTTCCTCAAATTATCTGTGCTAATCAGAGTGGTTTCATTAAAGGCAAAGATATTATAGATAATATTCTTATTGCTCAAGAAATGTTCCACATGATCAACTATAAAATTTTTAGAGGTAATGTAGCTATCAAGTTGGACGTGTCTAAAGCTTATGATAGAGTCTCATGGTATTTCCTTATCCAAGTAATGAGGAAATTGGGATTCAATGAAACCTGGATAGATATGGTTTGGAGAGTTTTGTCAAATAATTGGTTCTCTATTTTGATAAATGGTGTTCATAAAGGTTTTTTCAAATCAGGAAGAGGGCTCAAACAGGGGGATCCATTATCTCCAAGTCTTTTTATCATCATGGTAGAGGCTTTTTCTAGAAATTTGAACCAACTTCACTCCAAATCCTCTTTCAAAATGTTTAAAACTCCCATTGGGCCTCCTAACATTAATCACTTCTCTTTTGCTGATGATATTATTTTATTTTCTTCTGGGGATTTGAAATCTCTAAAAAATTTGATGTTGGTGATGCATAATTATGAAAAGGTGTCTGGACGGAAGGTTATAAGTTGAAAGGCTCTATGGCTTTGTCTAACAAGCTGTCAGTTGGTGCCAAAAAGAAAATTTCTGATGTTTTAGGATTCAAAAGCAGTCATCCCCTTTTTTATTATCTGGGTTGTCCTATGTACACTGGGAGATAAACATATATTTTGAGCCTTTTGTGGCTAAAATAAGATCTAGAATTGCTTGTTGGAAATCCAAGATTCTTTCCCAGGGAGGTAAACTCATCCTTATCAAACATGTTCTCTCATCTATCTCATTATATCTTTTGTCATCTTCGATGCCTAATAAATACACCATTAACTCTATAAAAAAATTGTTTGCTAATTTTTTCTGGAGCTCTAGTATTGGTGACCATAGATATCACTGGTGTAAATGGAATGTAATCACTAGATCTACAAATGAATGGGGTTTGTGTGTTCGAAGCATTTATGATATGAGAAAAAGCCTTTTTTTATTAAGCTTTGGTGGAAGTTTAGAAGTCAAGAATCTCTTTGGAGTAATCTCATGTCTGCTAAATACTGTAGAAATGTGCATCCTATCATAGCTGATGTTTGCTTGGGATCTCAAACATGGAGGAGAATGTGAAAAAATTGATCTGAAGCTGAAGACTGTATCCTATAGAGAATTGGAGAGGGGGAATGGAGTGCCTTACGGGACAAGTGGTGCTCTTTTGGCCCTCTTTACCATTACACCTTTGCTACTGATCCAATCAAAGTCAGAGACCTATGAACTGTCGACAAAAGATGGGATGTGAACAAAATCTCAGCTCTATTTCCTCAAGAGATATTCTACAAAATTATGGTAATTAATATCAGATTGAATAGCAAGAAGGATGAGAGTATCTAGATGGCTATATTTGATGGCAAGTTCTCAATTAAATTAGCCTGGAATCTTATTAAAACTACATTTATATCCAGGTGGACTTATTCCTTATCTTGGCAGCGAGTTCTCCCAGTTAAGTTATCTATCTTTGCTTGGAAATTGATTGAAGTTTTCCTTCCCATGGATGAAAATTTATTTTCCATTGGATGGTATGGCCCTTCTAAATGTTAGTGTTGCTCTAGTCCCCAAACCGAGGGCATTAACCATGTTTTTATTCAAGGTGAGATAGCTGATACTATTTGGGCTCATTTCAAAAATGTGTTAGGAGTTCCTTTTGTGAGATCAAATGTCAAAAGAAGGTCTTTATTGGGGTGGATTTCGGCTCAGAATAATTTCTGTGGTATTTGCCAAAAATTGATGCCAATTATCATATGTTGGGCTTTATGGTGTCAGAGGAATGAGTGTAGATTCAATGGTTCTTCTCCAAATTCTGCTAAAGTTATCAGAAATATTGAAGATCTTTCTTCTTTCATTTTTCAACTCATTCCCCATTCTCCCAAAAAAGTCTCTATTTACTCTATGGGTGATTTTAATGTTATTACAGAGTATTGTCTTGTGAAGTGGCAACCTCCACCATCGAAGGTGTTAAAGCTCAATACAGATGGTAGCTCAATCCAAAATCCAGGTAATAGTGGTGGGGGTGGTATTTTGAGGAATGCTAAGGGAGATGTGCTTTAGGCCTATTATCATTTCTTTGGTGTAAAGTCCAACATTGAAGCAGAAGCTCTGTCTATCTGATAAGGATTAAGATTCTACGGGGATCTAAAAGATTATGAGCTCATTGTAGAATCTGATTCAAAGATTATTATTGATGTTCTTAATAACAAGATGCATTGTCCTTGGAAAATAAGAGATATTGTGGAGGATATTCAGGTTCTAAGTGAAAACTTCAACATTTCCTTTATTCATGTTTTTCGAGAGGGTAATCAACCTACTGATTTTTTTAGCTAATTTGGGTAGTCAATCTCACTTTCTCTTTGATCTCTTCATCTGGATTCTTTTCCATCTTATCTTCAAGGAGCTGTTATGCTAAATAAATGGGGCCTTCCTGCTATAAGAATTTCAAAATTTTTTGAGTAGGCGTTCTTTATTCATTTATTTTCATATTTCATTAATTTGTAAGGGCTTTTCCTATAAAAATCATTTTTCATTTTTTAAGCCTTCTTCATTTCTGTTAGCCTCCAGATCAGGGCTTTTCTGATCTTTGGTAATTAATAATATGGGTAGGGGTTCTGTCCCTCTTAGATAAAAAAAATGAAATTTCATCAAAAATTCATTTTTTTACTATTTTTAAGAAACAGTATGTACCGGGGTCTGCACCATAAGAAGTCCTTACAGGAGGGGCCCTTTCTCTCTCTAATATATATATATATATATATATATATATTGGTTTGGATCCTAGAATAACTCCTAAGATAACCAAAACCTAGTGACATCTAACAAATCGTGAATGTGTGTTGTTCACTAATATTTATAATCATACTTTCACTAGTCATTTAAATTGTCACATAAAATGTTTTACATTTACGAAGAATATATCATAATCTACAAAGACACAAACTTTTCACGTGTAACTAATAAATATCCTAGGCGATCAAGTTTGTTAAGGCATCAACCAACATTTTTCTTGTAAAAATATGCTTAAGTACCTCTTAACCATATTTAACTATATCTCGAATGTAGGGATAACGCATCTCAATATGTTTTATCTTTTAATGATACTTGGGGTTCTCTACATATGCGAGAGAGGCTATAATACCATAATAGAAAGTTACATGATCAGTTGCATGTTGAACTATCTTTAGGCATTTTAAGTGTTAGTGTCCCTTCATATTCCAAGATTCATGAATCAGCACATGCACTTTGGGAATCCTCATCACGGAACTCTTCGTCAAATTCTTGGTAAATGAAAAACCTAATTTGGGAAAGCTTTCGCATTAAATTATTTGGACCCTTGATATGGTCTTTGACACCTATATAAGGAGTGTTCTCCTTTTGGAAAATTGCTCATTCAAATAACATCTAATTATTAGAGTTTTGTTAGTCATATCTTTGTGTTATTTGCTATCTTCTTTGGCTACTGTTCTTTAAAGACCTGTTTTGTGAGATCCTTCCTCTTTAAATATCTTAATACACCTAAGGGTGTTTGTATGTAGTTTGGTGGTGAGACACTTGAGTCTCTTGTAATGCATTTATAATTCTAACTTTGTGATAGTAAAGGAACTGACCTTAGGTTATCGCGGACATAACCTACACTTTGTAGGTGAACCACGTAAATCCGTGTCTGCTTTATTTTTCGACGCTATTTTTTTATTTGCACTTTTGGGAAGTTTTGTTATTTACTTGACAATTGGTATCAGAGCTTTGTTTGAAGATTTACGGGTAAATCATGGAAGGCAACGTTGTTCATATGATCCGTCTCAATAGAACCGACTGGATAACTAGGAAAACCAATATGTAAGATCTCTTGTATTGAAAGATCTTTATGAAAGTTCCAATGAGAAAGATTTGAATGAATTAAATAGTATAACTAACCAGCTTACCCCAATAGAAATTATTTTTGATGATGAACTTCAAGCCTTAATGCTCGTTAGTTCTTTGCCAGAAAGATGGGAGACCTTGGTAGCAACAGTTTGTAAATTAGCACTTGATGAATTTGTATCTATGAGTTAATTAACTACTAGTTAGATTATCTTGTCACTAAAAACTTTGGGATAGGTATAAGTACATCATCTCACTACCACAATAAAATTCATAACAATCGTGACAAAAGTCGTGATAGTCAAGGAACACCAGATTGGAAGAAAAATATTGAGTGTAATTGTTTCCACAAGAAAGGACACATGAAGATGGATTGTAGAAACCTCAAGTTTAAAGAAGAAAGGTCAAGACAAAGGTGATGAGAATAAGCATGAAATCACAACTGGAGTTACTTCTGTTGGTGAGCTTATGATTGTTTGTGACAATGCTCGTGTTAACCTGATAAATCAAGAAATCAATGGAATGATTGACTCTGGTGCTTCGTTTCATGTCTCTTAATGAGATGATTTCTTCCTACACTCAAGGGAATTATGGTGTGTTCGTATGGGAAATGAAGGTTTGTTGGTATGGGAGATATCTGTTTGAAAATAAATATTTGTTACAGGCTACAACTTAAATATGTGAGGCATGTATCGAATATTCGATTGAATTTGATATATGCTGATAAGATTAATAACGAAGTCTTTAGTAATAATATATTGGGGATGGAAGGTGGAATATATCCAAGGGATCTTTAGTGGTGGCTAAAGTGAACAAGAGTTGCACTCTTTATACAATACAAGTAAAAATTATCAAGGGAGTTGTGAATGCATGAAAAGATGATTCTTATATACACTATGGCACAAAAGGCTAGGATATATGAGTGAAAAGGGACTGAATTGTTGTTTTAAGAAAGAGCTTCGTGTAGGCATGAAAGGCAACCCATTTTAAACTTATGTTCATTGTTTAGCCAATAAACAAAATAGAGTTTTTTTTCCTAAAAACTTTGCATCAACAAACTTTAATGTTTTAAATTTTCTACATTCTGATATGTGTGGCCCTATGAAAGTTAGGGCGCTAATGTGTTCGCTCTGACAATAGAGGTGATCACGTTGATCCCTTTTTTGAGTATTGAAAAATTCATGGTATCTGTCATCAAAGTGCCGTTTAAAGAATCAAATGTATGCTTTCACATGCCAAATCGGAAAGATGCTTTTGGGTAGAGGTCATGCAAACAACCATGAACTTAATTAATTTGTAATCCCAAGCTACAAGGTGATGTGCCATAAAAAGTTTGAATAGGTAAAGAATCCTCTTATGATCATTTAAAAGTTTTTGTTTACATGACTTTTGTTCACTTCTTAAAAGATGAGAGGTCCAAACATGATGATAAGGAAAAGAAATGTTTATTTCTTGGCTATGGACATGAAGAGTTTGTCTACATATTGTCGAATCCAGTAGACAAGAAACTTGTAATAAGTAGATATATTATGTTTTTTAAAGATCAAACAATTGCAGATTTTGAAAGAGGTGCTCAACTCGAGTCTTATAGTGCTCCAAAGTCTACTAATGTTGATAATCTTATTGATCTGAATCCTATCTCTTCACCTACTAAGTACCCACATGAATATGGTATATTAAAAAATGAGTTTCCTAATGGTGATAAAGATCCTCCTACTAATGTTGAAGCAAAAAATTAGGGGGAGTGATAGCCACAAGAGCAACCACCACAACACGAGTTGAGAAGGTATTCGAGTGTAAGAAAACATTCTATAAAATGTTCTACTAATGAGTTTTTTTTGTCATCTAATTAGGGGGAGCCTGAAACTTACCAAGAAGATATGGAACATAAAAATAAACATTCGTTGCATGAAAATCACACCTTTGAACTTGTGAAGTTACCTAATGGTTAGAAGCTTCTGTAAAACAAATGGGTTTATCGATTAAAAGATGGTGCGAAAAAATCAAAGCCTTGGTACAAGGCACGTTTTTTTGTGAAAGGCTTTAGGCAGAAAAAGGTCATTGATTTTGATGAAATTTTTTCACCAGTTATGAAAATGTCATCCATTCAGGTTGTGCTTGGCATAGTTACAAGAATGAACTTAGAGGTTGAACAACTCGATGTTAAAATTGCGTTTCTCTGTGAAGATCTTGAAGAAGAAATTTAGATGGAACAACCTGAAGGTTTCAAGGCCAAAGGGAAATAGAATTTTGTCCACAAATTAAAGAAATGTTTATATCGCGTGAAGCATGCACCGAGACAATGGTATAATAAGTTTGACTCTTTTATAAATGAAAATGGATATTCTCACACTACTTCTGAATATTATGTTTTTGTGAAGGAGTTTCCTGATGGGAACTTTATTGTTTTATTACTCTATGTTGATGATATGTTAATTTTTGGTCAAGATTCTTCCAAAATTAATAGGTTGAAATTGGACTCAAGTAAGTCTTTTTCCATGAAAAACTTGGGACTCGCAAAGAAAATTCTTGGTATACAAATTTCTCGCAATAGAAAGGAAGGACAAATTTGTCAATCTAAAAAAAAGTACATTGAAAAATTTCTTGAAAGATTTAATATGAAAAATGCAAAGCCTATTAGTCGTCCACTTGCAGGCCATTTCAATCTCAGTAAAAGTCAGTGTCCTACACGAGAGAAAGAGAAGAATAAATGCAAAAAATTCTTTATGACTCAATTATTAGTTCATTGATGCATGCCATGGTCTGTGTAAGGAATGATATTGCTCATGTCGTCGGTTTTGTCAGCCTATTTTTCTCAAATCTATGTACAGAACATTGAACAATTGTAAAATGGATGCTTATGTATCTCAAAGGTACTTCGATGATGCAATTGTGTTTTGTGAATGCTAAACTTGTGCTTAAAGGATTTATAAATACTGACATGACTGGTGAAGTTAATTCAAGAAAATCTACTTCGGGTACTTAATGACCTATGTTGGGGGGGCTGTGGCTTGGCAATCCAAATTGAAAAATGTGTTGCTCTCTCTACTACAAAGGCTAAATTTATTGATATCATTGATTGTCTAAATAAATTTTATAATTGAAGAAATTCCTACAAGAATGGCATTTGAAATAAGAGTATATTCTTTATTGTGACATTCAAATTGCAATTTCTTTATGTAAAAACTTAAGTTTTCATTCAAGGTCCAAACACATTGATGTGAGGTATCATTGGATTCGTGGGGTATTGGACTTGAAGTTCTTAGAACTTGAGAATGTTCACACGATGATAATGCTTCGGATATAATGACTAAAGCTTTACTAAAGTCCAAGCATGACAAATTTAATACTCTTATAGGTATGGTTGAGTTCTCGTCATAAGTCGGGAGGGGGAGAATTGTTTTGTCCCTTTGTATTCCAAGATTCATGAATCAGCACATGCACTTTAGGAATCCTCATCTTAGAACTCTTGATCAAAGCCTTGGTAAATGGAAAGCCTACTTTGGGAAAGCTTTTGCATTAAATTTATTGGAACATTGATTTGGTCTTTGGCACCTATATAAGTAATGTTATCATTTTTTCAAATTGCTCATTCAAGTAACATCAGGTTAGTGGAGTTTTGTGAGAAATAACTTTATGCTATTTTCTATCTTCTTTAGCTATTATCCTTTGAAGGTATGTTTTATAAGATCCTTAACCTTTGAATATCTGTATACACCTAACAGTTTTTGTATTTTGTGTGGTGGTGAAACCTTTGAGTACCATATTACCATTTATAATTCAAACTTTACGCTAGTGAAGAAATTGATTTAAGGGTCCCGTGGACATAGCCTACACTTTTGAGGTGAACCACGTAAATCTGTGTCTCCTTTTTTTCCTGCACTATTTTTATTATTTTCACGCATGGAAAAATCCTCCATTTACCTAACAATAAGAATATCTTCAACCACACAACTTCTTGAACATCAATTATGCATGTAATGGATACAAATTACATGGTGGATAATATTGTACAATAATTCATTTTCCTTAACCATGGAATGGCTTCACTATTGAGTAAGAAAGCATACCAGCATGAGGATTTATGTTTATCCTAATCACCACACCAAACATATTCACTTTAGCCTTGTTAATGCATGTTTCGTCCATGATATAAAAATATATGGTCCACACTTCATATAAGATATCGCAAGATATTTTTAACGGATTTCCAATGAATAATTCCCCAATTTCTTGGAAAATAACTTGCTAACCCCACAACATGAAAAATTTACGATCATGTACACACATCATACATCAAATATTCAATGGAACATACATATTGATATGAACAAGCGCGACCTCGTCCTAGGACGAGGTACATTAGCATCCAAAGTTGAGTTCCTATAAGACCCCATTTGGTTCGTACCCAAGACTCGTCCAGATTAGGGTCGACCTGGTCATCCAAAACCTTGGACATCCAGTGATCTGAGACCTCAGGGGAGTGATTCATCAAAGAGGACATGTCTCATCCTCTAATCCAGCCGATACCTGGAAATAACTTGTATAACACGTATCGGCCTGATGCCTTCGGCCGAGACCACACTTGTCACTTGCCAGCATGAAATCCTGCATTATATTAGCAATCTCGTACCCACATCAGCAACCTCATACTCGACCAAGTCGAGACCTTTCTAGATGAAATCTACAGTACGAGCAGTTGAAGGTTCCAAGTTGGCATATCCCATGTGGACAAGTCTGTTACAACAAGATGTTCCCCTCATATGAGGGAATATTACATCACAATTAGTTACATGTGTGAAGGATAGGTGTCAACTAGCTATTGGGATCCCCCTCGTGCACATGTTGATTACATTCTTTAGGGTACATGACACCCCAAGGCACTATAAATACGCTTGATTTTCTACATTGTAAAGGATCGATTATTCACAACCCTACCAGAATTCTGTCAAATTGCTTGGTGAGAGAGAAAATCTTCAGTGTTGTATTTACAGGCCATTATAGCCATTGTTATAGTGAAAACTACTACTCACACTGCGCAGTGTACATAGGCCCCGGTCGAACCACTCATATTTAGTGTTACTTCCTCTTTCCCTCATCTATTTATAATATTATATTACTGTATATCTGCCATTGTTGTACTGGTGTGAGCTTGTTCATCAGTTTAATCTGGTGATACTAATTCTAGTATCACCACATATGGGATGCGATTCATTACATCCTTTTGGGGTCTTTTGATAAATATCAGAGCTTTTAATCGAAGATACTGCCTCGAATAGAATGAAATGGAAAAATAGGATTCATGTACACCAAATAATTGGGAAAGTGCTTTATGAATTGAGTTGATTTGTTAGGCAAACATCAAAGCACAAATTATGACTTCTCTCGAAAAGGGTGTCTATGAGATGTGCATCTTGAATTGCTCAACAAACTTTCTAATGCAAATGTCCTCTGACAAAACTAATAACTTCTTTGAACGATCCCTTATGATTTTAACTCTAAGAAAAAAATTTGATTCACCCGCATCCTTCATGTTAGAGATAGAGGATAAAAAATCTTTAGTGGTAATAAGAATTCTAATCTCATTTTGGACTATTAAATTGTTGTCAACATACAAACTATGGATATGTAAACTCTTTTCAGACTTCTTTATTTAAAAACAATTTTCTTCTTCAATCCTCTCACATCTAAAAGAAATCATAAGTCGATGAAATATGAAATATCATTGTCTGGATAAATGGTTCGGACTACAATAGAACACTTGAGCTTGTACAATTTGCACTTATATCCTTTGAACATAAATTATGAAAGTTGATCAATATAGATATCCTCATCTAGTTCACCATTGAGGAATGTGGTCATATCATCCATTTGAAAGAGTTCTAAATACAAATATGCAACAATATCTAGTATTAAGAGAATTTAGTCAAAGCTCATAATAGTTGAGAAGGTTTCCTCGTAATTTACACCATTCCTTTGGGTATAACCTTTTTCCATAAGACGGTCCTTATACTTATCAATTGATCCATCTATTTCGCTTTTAATTTTTAAACCCATTTAATAAATATGGATTTGTGACCAGGTGGGTGATCGACAAGCTCCCAAACTTGATTTTTTTTCATAGATTCAATCTCATCTTCCATAATAACAAGAATGTTCATTGTTATCAAGGAGAGAACACATGAAAAACTCCTTATCTGACTGGATGAATGTTCCTATGTTATCTTCTACACATGTGAGCACTAGGAATTTGAGAGTCATTTCAAGGTGGAAAGCTCTCTTCCACTGTCATCTATGATCATAGGAATATAATTTTGATGATTATCTAACCCACCTTCACGGAGTGATTGTGTGTGGATATTTTATGACTGTATTATTCTAAATAAAATCAAAAAATTTTGACTCCAACTATAATAAACCTAGAACCTTGGAAGGTAGCGGACTTATATAGTACCTTGACCGAGGAGATAAGGAGGCTGAAAAGATTGGATATGACCACGACCTCCATTGATGGCCGCGAAAGTTGTTTAAAGGCCACAGTCTTTGACAAAAAGTTGCGGAGTCCTACCACAGGCCCTTGTAAGGGCCCAACACGTGAGTGATGAGGTGGCACACTAAGGTCGTTTCTTGAGAACCATGTTTTAAAAGTTCTAGAATACTTTTTAGAGGGATATTTTTTAGAAAAGAGAGAACATAAGTGGAAACCCTAGGTTCCTTAACATTTCTTATAAGTAGTAACCATTTGGCACACTTTCTAAAGCTGCTAAAAATACTAATTCCCACTTTAGAGAGAGAAAGTGGGATTTTGAGAAGCGGAGGAGGTGCTGCTAAAAAAAGAGGCCAATGAAATCTACTGTTAACCGACGAGGAAGATGTAGTGTAAAGGAAACGGACTACAACTGTTCATCGAACTAAGTCCTTAGGGCAAGGTATTTGTCCTCAACCTCTTCCTCCCTGTAAAAACCCTAGTTTCTATTGATTTTATTATATGAGATAAGCCTTTGTGTTATGAGTTTTCTAGGTTAAGGTCACGAATTTTCACTATTCATTGATTTTTGGGTTTAGAGGCCATGGTCATTTATTGTTCATCGAGGTTTAGAAGTTTTTTTATGCTTGTAGACCAAGGATTTTTACTATTCACTTCGAATCCTTATTTAAAGTTTTTCTCTTAGGGTTCTTATTTTGAGATTGTGGGTTTGAGGAAAAGATATTTTGAGGATATTTTTATCAATATTATGATATTTTATTTAGGGTTTCACCTCTAATTCTTTAGGATTTGATTTATGAGATATTTAGGGTTTAAAACCATTATTATAATAAATACGCTTGTTGATCAGGAGTTCTAACTCCTCCTTTGAGGCCGCAAATCTTGGGAAGTATTATATTGTGTTTAGTGATTGTTTGAGATGGGATTCGATGTGGAGGTCACAGAACTATCTGGTCAGTATGAGGAATCATTGTCTGGAGAAGGCGCCATGCTTAGTGCATGAGGTAAAAACGGTTATCCCTAAGGAGATTGAGCCTTGATTAACTACGGGGCTTACACCTTGGCAGAGCTCGACGAAGGTTGTAGAGTTATTAGAAGACTTTGGATCACTCATCCTAGAAGCAGGCAGGAGATGAGGTTGCGATCTGTGGCATAGAAAATTGGGAAGTCCAAGGCCATATATGTAGGTTGTGGAGTATATGGTGAAACAAGGGAGATTGAGCCTTGGTGAAAGCCAGGGTGAACAAAGGGAGATTGAGACTTAGGTCATCGAGGTAATATGAGGGATTGGGAAATAATATTATTTCCTCTATATTTTCATTAATTGCACACTTCTCCTTATTTTTACTAATTTGCATATCCTTGTTAGTATATATATTATCTCGCAAGCACTAACATTGACAGGTGGTTAAAGACTTTTATTTAACCCTTGTTGGGCTATTTGAGATTATCCTTTATATATGATTTATTTCCTTAGGATAGAATAAGCATATAGTATACAGACTTCAGGGGATGATGGAGGCCATGGAGTCTAGTTTGAAATAGAGAGTTTTAAGATATTATATATATATTTGATTCTTTGTTGTAACTATTCAACTTTATAGTTTTATGTTAAAGATTGTATGAGGAGATATTATTCTATTGCATGCATTGGAGACTTTAATTACTATCTTAATGAAATTATTGGATTACATATGTCCTCTCTAACTCGTGCTTCATTATATTGAGATGAATAAATGATTTATCTAACTCTAATAGAGAGGCAGAGGCCTTTTAAAAGTTGCGGCTAAGAAAGTTTGCCTTAAAAATATAAGTTTTAAATTTTCCATGATTGAACATGTGAAATGGTCCTACAGCCTAATAGTGCAAAGGCTGCGGGTGTTATAATTTATATCAGAGCATTCAACCTTAGAGACTTTAGGCATGTCAGCGAAATATTATCTAAATAGACCTATTTAGAAACCTCATATTACGATACTATACTTATACGTGCATGATTTTTATCAGGAAGCTATAGAAATAGGTAATGGTATATGAGGTATAGGGGCCACGAACAATAACAATGCGGACATAGAGCTAGCCATCCCCAACGATAATGAGAGGGTGTCTGAAGTTGTAGTTGGGTTCATGGAAGACCAGGTAAGCTCCATGGCTTCAAGGACATATCAGGAAAGGCATATGGGTTAGACCATTGAGCACTTTAAGAAATTTGAGAGGATATTTGAAGTCCTTGGCTCCACAGATAAGCAAAAGTTATCCTTTTCCTCATTTACGTCTGAGGCTTAGGAAGATCATTAATGGGCGATGATCAAGAGAACTCGACTGAGAGGGGTTGCCACAACCATTTTTTGGGCCAGATTCAAGGAGATATTTCTTGAAAAGTATTTCCCTATCGTGGCTAAGTTGCTCAAAGTCAACTTGATTCCCTAAGAAATGGAAGAATTTGATGTGATCTTAGGCATGGATTTTTTTTCACACTTTTTTCTAAGATTGATTGTGATAATAAATGGATTATTCTTTGTAAACCTAGTGAGGCTGAGGTGAGTTTTAGGGGAGATAAACTCAGTAAGAAGCTCTTGTTGATCTCAGCCTTGAGATCTAGGAAAATGATAAAAGGGTATATCTAGCTTATGTAAAGGATCTCAAAAAATGTGCATCTATTTTAATAAATGTTCTTGTGGATACATAATTTAATAATGGTTTCCTTGAGGAATTACCATAATTAACCCCTGGTAGATAGATTGACTTTATCATTGACCATGTACCTAAGGTCGCCCCTATTTCAAAGACACCATACATAATGGATCCCCTAGAATTAAAGGAACTAAAAGAACTGTTAGAGGTACTATTAGGCCATGAATTTATTAGGCCTATCACTTTGCCTTGGGGTGACTCTGTGCTGTTTGTAAAGAAGAAGGACATATCTATGAGAATGTGCATAAAATATGGAGAATTGAATAAGGTAAGTGTGAATAATAAGTATCCTTTGCCCAGAATTGATGATCTTTTTGACCAATTGAATGATGCTAGATTTTTCTCTAAGATTGATTTGAGGTCGTGGTATCACCAACTTAAGATAAAGGATGAGGACATTTACAAAACAACCTTTAAAACTAGATATGGTCATGATGAGTTGTTGGTGATGCCTTTTGGTTTAACTAAAGCCCCAGATGCCTTTATGGATTTGATGAATACAGTCTTTCAACCCTTCCTAGACAAGTTTGTAGTAGTATTTATTGATGACATAGTGATTTATTCAATGTTCGAGGTGGATCATAAGGAACACCACCGTGACTAATTTGAAGTTTTGAGGAAAGAGAGGCTTTATGACAAATTTTATAAGTGTGAATTCTAGCTTGGGTAGATTGCCTTCCTCGGCCATATAAATAAGGATGGGTTGGCCATGGACCTAGGAAAGGTCGCGACCATAGTTGCTTGGGAGAGGCCAATAACTGTGAATGAGGTAAGAAATTTCCTTGGTCTAGTAGGCTATTACACAAGGTTTATGAAGGGATTTAAAAAAATTATCGTGTCTTTGGCCCAATTAGCACATAAGGATACAATTTTTCTTTGGTCCGTTAAGTGTGAAGAGAATGTTTAGAGGTTGAAGGAAAAGTTTATGGTCATGCCCATTTGGGCCTTACTAAATGAAGGACATTGTTATGTGATTTATAGTGATGTTTTGAGCCACAAACGTGGTTGTGCATTAATTTATAATTCGAAGGTTATTGCCTATGCCTCTAGATAACTGAGGCCACATAAGAAGACCTACCCTACCCATGACCTAGAGTTAGAGATAATGGCCTTTGCTTTGATGATTTGGAGACAATAATTTTATGGTGAAACTTATGAGATCTTCACAGACCATAAAAGCCTAACTTATATTTTCACCCAAAGAGATTTAAACATGAGGAAATGGATATGTTTGGAATTAATTGAAAATTATGATTGTTCATTTAAGTATCACCTTGGGAAGGCCAGCGTAGTGGATGGTTCCCTAAGTAGAAAGGGTTACTTTAATTAAATGAGGACGACTAATCAAGTGAACCTCCTAGGAGATTTGAAGACTATGGAGATTGAGTTCATAACCCACAGAGGTCGCGGATACTTAAGCACCCTTACTGTGGAACATAGTTTGATTCAAAAGATGAAGGTCACACATACTGTAGACCCTGTTATACTGAAGATCCATAGACAAGTGGAAGGCGGAGAGAGTTCAGACTTTAGATTATATGACCACATAATATTGTGATTTGGGGCGAGGTTACACGTTCTACAGAATGATAAGATTAAGGCCAAGGCATTGAAATAAGGCCATTCCTATTCCTCACCATTTTCAATTCACCCCCAAAGAACCAAAATGTATCACGACTTAAAAGAAAAGTTTTTATGGCCCAAAATGAAGAGATAGACCACATATTTGGTTTTCAAATGTTTATTGTGTCAATAAGTTAAGGTCATGCACCAAAAAATAGCTGGGCTACTGTATCCATTGCCTATCCTAGAGTGGAAGTGGAAAAATATTTCTACAGAGTTTATTATTAGATTTCAATGGAAAAATAGAGGGATAGATTCCATTTGGGTTATTGTGGGTAGATTAACTAAGATCACACATTTTTTGGCTATCAAGACAACGACCAAAGTTAATCAACTGGCCAAGATCTTTATCAAAGAGATTGTAAGGATCCATAGAGTTCCTATTACTGTAGTATCTGATCACGACCCTATATTTACCTCAAGATTTTGGAAAAGTTTTAGAAAAGAAATAGGGCCACAAATAGACTTAAACACAACCTTCCATTTATAGACATATGGGAAAATCTAGAGAACAAATCAGACCAAAGAGGATATTTTGAAGGGTTGTTTTTTAAATTTATGAAAAAGTTGGGAAGGCCACCTACCTTTAGTTGAGTTTCTGTACAATAATAGCTATTAGGATAGTATCAAGATAACCCCTTATGCTGCCTTACATAGAAGAATATGCTACACCCTTTTTGTTAGGATGAAGTGGGAGAAAGGAAACTATTGGGACCTAAGATTGTAGAGCAGTCCGTGGCCAAATTAAAACTGATACAAGAAAGACTGTAAAGTCATCAATATAAACAAAAAATCTAAGCGAATATCAAAAGAAGAGATGTGGACTTAGAGATCGGGGATCATACATTCTGTAAGGTTTTCCTTTGGAAGGAAATTATAAGTGTAAGCGCGGAAGCCCCCAAATTTAAATTCTTAAAATTAATGTGATCGTTCAATTAAATTCCCAACAAAAATTTCAATTCAAATTTTAAATAAAAACAAACTTCAAATTTTAATTTCTTCAAAATTAAAATTAAGTTAAACTAAAAGTGAAATTAAACAAAATTAATTCAACCCAAGTCCTAAAATTTGCCTAACAATGATTTATTCTAATTTTCAATATAGGCCAAACCAAATTTTATCAAATTAAATTCTGGATATAAATTAAATTAAAGTTACCCAAATTATCCAAACTTACATTATCACCAAATTAAAAAAGTGTGATGATTAAACCAATTTTTTATCTTGTTTATCCTAGCATGCATCTATGGTGATTTTTTCAAGATAAAAATAAACACAATCACACTATACGACGATGTACGAGAAAAATCCAAGTGAGAAAAATCTCAGACGACCCTTGCCTAACGAATCCACTAGGTACGGTATGTTTACAAAGACAACGACAAGAAGACTTATAGCAATAAACTCGACTCCTTCAAGCCCAGAGGCTTCCTTCGCTCTTCAACCTCTGCCTTGTATATAATTTCGGAGTCCACCGAAATCTTGGAGTCCACCAATGGAGGCACAACAATCGTCAACCACACATGGTGCCTTTCACCATGTGAGAACTCCGCATCAAACTTTTTCCTTTTGGGGTAGAAAAGAACCCAACTTTTTTCTTTATGGGTAGAGAAGAAAAATAGGTGCCAAACACTCTCCAAGCATATATATATATATATATATATATGGGAACTTGGATATAAATACGAACAAATATTGGGTGTAAACTTAGTTTTGTTCTTAAGAAAATCAAATTGATAAACAAACAACAAGGAGAATTTTTTCTTAAAAGTATTTTCCTCTCAAAGAGACTTTGGAAGTTCTGAAAAGTCTTACAAAAAAAATTGGTTCCCGGAGAAGATAAATCTGTCAAAAAGTAGTGGGGAAAAGAAGTGGGAAAATTAGTCAAAACTGTCAAATAACTGTTCCCGCTGAAATCTCATTCGAACGACTTTTTGAGGTCGTTTGAACGACTATGTTCGAACGAGATTTTAGACGATATTACTACGATAAAATGGAGAAATTATCATTAGTAGTTCGTTCGAACGACCTGGAAAACTCGTTCGAACGAGATGTCCAGTTTTTTCGAACGACTTTTCAGATAATCAAAATTTTCATTCTAGGAACTTTTATAAAAAGATCTAAAATGATTTTCTGAGAAAAGTAAAGTCGTTAAATAAAGTGTTTTATAAAATACACCCAATTAAAATATCTTCCAAGAACCTATATATATAATATTGCATTCATACCTTTAGAGACTTGGAATCCTCAAATATTGATGACGTGAGACATGTCAGTAGAAACTCGACAAGGATGAAACATTAATTCTTGGCCACAATGTCTTCAACTTCTAACACATCATAGGCTTGATAGGAACAAACTTCTATCCTATGACTCAAATGGTTTTGTTCGAAATGAAGCCAAAACTAGATATGGACTCAATTGGAAATTTGTGTCCTTATAAATCTCCCCCTTTGGCTATTGCAGGATAAAACCCAACCAAAAATCCTAAGGGCCGTCAAGCTCGTTGTTGATACCAAATTTAGTCTACTGATGTGGATCAATCATGTGGAGACACGTGCCAATCTACATGGCACCCACAAACATTTTTTAACAACATACTAACTCGGAGGAGCTTAATCTCCTCGACCAACTCAGGCGTTCCGAGCAACATGAATTCTCCGTGGAACTTGATTGTACCGAGCTACTCAACCCCCCGAGGAACTCCTATACTCCAAACAACTCAAGATCACCGAGAAACTGAGAAGCCACGAGGAACTCAGGGACTCCGAGAAGCTCAAGCGTGTCGAGCTACTTAGGCGGTCCGAGCAACTCATGCATGCCGAGCTACTTAGGCGGTCCGATCAGCTTAGGCGGCCCGAGCTACATAGCGTACATGACACTCACATCAGTATAATCAAGGAGACGACTGGGAATTGAATGCTCATTATTATCATACAGATGTACATGCCTACTAGAGAACAACGTATTGTCCTTTCATCTGTACAGCCTCAAGGCTATAAATACATTGTAATCTCCCCATTAGAGGAGGACTCGAAATTTCTTGGTAAAACCCATTATCGAGAATTCCAAACAAACAGTCAGCAATAACAAAAATAGTGGACGTAGGCCATTCTTTCAAAGCTGAACTACTTTAAAAATCTCTTCTCTTATTTATTTTATCTGTGGTTGAATAATTAGAGATAATCTAATTTTTTACATCAACAGATTGGTGCCATCTGTGGGAAACGACTATAATTATCATTTTTCACCAAAACCATTTATCATCAATGGCTGATCATCCAGAATCTAGTAATTGAAACAATGGGATTTCTCCAAATCCACCCACTCCTCCAAATTTCCAAGATTTGGCTGGTATAATGGCCAATTTAGCCCAGGGCCAGACGACCATGCAAGAGACCATGCGACAACTCATGCAAACTATACAAGGTGGAATGCCGGCCCAGTCAGGACAGCGAAGCATTCAGAAAAATTCCTGGTTACCTTCTAAGAGAACGTCCTTTCTAGAGTAATCTCGATCCAGACGCACCGATTCATATCGTACTCAGAGATCTAACGATCCTTCTTATCAGCCTGGACGGACTTCCTCGGTATGAGCTACAGACACTCAACAAAACATCACTCTATCTCCAAAAAGGATAAGTTCTCTCGAAAGGTTGAGTAGAGTCTCTCCTTTTGATCGTCTAGGTCCTAGGAGGAATAGAAGTCCCCCTAGGATTGTGTCGAGGAACTCTCAATAATCATTTTATATGAAGGAAGGCTCTGCCCAATCACGACCAGCTGCTTGTCATGAAAGATCCTAAGAGGGTAATTCAACACGATTAGTTGCTCGAACTAATAGGATCGAGGAAGGAAATGAAGCATGGAAAGGTTCAATTCAAAGGTTGGAGGATAGATTAGGGGAGATGGTTAAAACTAAGAATCCTCTACAAAGGACTTTTGTCAGAGGAACAACATTTATACAAGAGATCGTGGATTTTCCTACACCATCAAAATTCAAAGCTCCTGTGGTGATGCCTAAATATGATGAGAAAACTGGCCCTGTCCTTCATATATAAAAATACCAAGCTGCTGCTGATATCTATGCAGTTCCAAACGAGATGCGATGCAAGACATTTTCAGGAACTCTTACCGGATCTGCTCAGATATGGTACAACAACCTTCCTCGGTGGAAAATTGCGACTTTCTTTCAGCTAGTAGAACTCTTTATTGGAAATTTTTATTTTGGAGCAAAGCCAGTTAAACGACTAGCACACTTGCTAAGTGTTAGGCAAAAGGCAGGTGAAAGTACCAAGGATTACATCACTCATTTCAATAATGAGAAACTAGAAGTAATTGATTATGAGGAGAAAATTGCGATTACTACTTTGATGAGTGGATTGTTTCCCAATAAATTGTACTACACTTTGGCCAAAGATCCGCCCAGGACCATGGCAGAACTGATGGCAAAATCAGCCAAAATCATGAATGCCGAGGAAGCTATGGCTACGAAGAAGAGCACGGACACTAAGGAAACCAAAGTTGAAGCCGATAAGGTTGAGAAGAAGGAATAGAAGAATAATGGTGGCAACAAGCAATCAAAAGCAAAGCAAGCATTGGAACAATTGAAATTTTTTGGAAACTATACTCCTTTGAAGGTAGATATAAACCACATCCTGGAAGAGAACAAGAACAGCTCCTGACAAGAGGAATAAGTTCAAATATTATGAGTTCCATAAGGACCATGGTCACACAACAAAAAACTGCATAGCTCTCCAGAACGAAATTGAAGCACTCATTAGAGGTGGAAAATTGACCAAGTATGTTGATCGTCAAAACGATGGTCGAAATAGAGAACGAGGAAGGCAGAGGTCTAAATCTCCTCTTCAAAGAGAAGAAGACAAGAAAAGAGATCATGAAGATGATCCAGAAGACGACCCCAATCTCCCCAAAATAACAAGACAGCCAGAACGTGAGATATTTTCAATTCGTTTTGGATCATTTGATTGTAATGTTATTACATGTGGAGATGCAGGAGGTGGAGACCTTACTGCAGAGAGGAAAGCTTACCTCAGAAAGGCTCCAGCTTGTTCATACATTCAACGAATAAATCTAGTTGAAGATGATCGCCTGAGGAAGGTGAACAAAGATAAACTGGTCATTGGTTTCTCTAAGAACGACCTCGCAGGTGTGCTATATCCTCACGATGACCCATTGGTGATCAAAATGAGGATGAAGGAAGTGGTGATTTCACGAGTGTTAGTGGATAATGGCATCTAGGCAGATATTATGTTCTACCCATGTTTTGATAATTTGAACCTAAATTTATCCCAGTTGGAGCCATATCATCGGCCCCTCCTCGATTTTACTGGCGAGAAAGTTTTTCCATTTGGGACGATCAAGTTGGATATGTTCATCGGTACATGGCCTGCTTGTCGAACAGAAAGAGTGAGCTTTTTATGATTGGTAAAAATGTCTAATCAACTTACAATATCATCATGGGAAGGGTAGGTTTGAAGAAGTTTGAAATAGTACCATCTACGGTACATCAATGTTTAAAATTCCCAACCAACTTCAGAGTGGAAGTGGTAAAGGGCGACCAAAAAGTAGCTCGGGAATGCTACTATTCATCTGCCGAGCAGGAAGAGCGCGAAGAATCCAAGAAGAAGGCTACTACTTATCAGGTAGATGAGATAGAATATGCAAAGATTGAGACTTTAGACCCAAGTGAAGAGTCTCAGCTCGTTAAGGGTCAAGTCATGGAGGCTACTGAAAATATCATTCGGGACGATGAACATCCAGAACGAACAACTCAAATTGGTGCGTCACTAGATGGGTCAATAAAGTAAGAGCTGATAGCATTTCTAAGAAGCCGAAAGCAGACTTCTGCATGGAGTCACGAAAATATGACAGGGATAGACCCAAATTTCTTGTGTCCCGAGCTCAATGTGAACAAGGAAATTAAGCCAGTGAAGCAACAACGAAGAGTACTCAGCCCTGAAAAGAACCAAGCTATACAAGAAGAGGTCGAGAAGCTTCAAAAAGCCTGCTTTATTGAAGATGTCAAATATCCTGATTGGCTAGCTAATGTGGTGATGGCAAAGAAGAAGAATAACAAGTGGAGGATGTGTGCCGATTTCACTGACCTTAACAAGACATGCCCAAAGGATCATTTTCCTTTGCCTCGAATTGATCAATTAGTGGATTCTACCTCGGGACACGAGCTGTTGAGCTTCATGGATGCTTATTCTAGTTACAACCAGATTAAAATGAAACCTGAAGAGAGGGAGAGTACCTCTTTTATCACCCATAAGGGAACTTATTGCTATAATGTTATGACGTTTGGATTGAAAAATGCAGGTGCAACATATCAGCGGCTGATGAACAAGGTGTTTGCAGAGCAAATCAGTTACAATATGGAAGTTTATGTTGACGATATGCTGACGAAGAGCAAGAAAGATGGTGATCATCTAATTGACTTAGGCCAGACCTTTGATCAACTAGATAAATATCAAATGAAATTGAACCCTACCAAATGCATATTCGGAGTACGAGAAGGCATGTTTCTCGGGTATATTGTCAACCAACGAGGTATTGAAGAGAACCCTGAAAAGATCAAGGCTCTATTGGGGTTACGATCTCCAACGACGAAGAAGGAAGTGCAAAGTCTCACAGGACAAGTTGCAGCACTTAATTAATTTGTGTCACGAGCAACTAACAGATGTCTCTCATTCTTCAAAACACTTCGAAAAACGTTTGAATGGAATGATGAATGCGATAAGGCCTTTTAAGAGTTGAAGAAATACCTGGGAGCACCTCCATTATTGTCCAGACCAGTGATGGGAGAAAGACTATACTTGTATCTAGCAGTTTCATAAATCGCAGTGAGCTCGGCGTTAATAAGAATGGAGGATGGAGTGCAAAAACTAATTTATTACACTAGCAAGGCCTTTCGAGGAGGAGAGATCAGATATCCAAGACTGAAAAATTCGGTACTAGCATTGATCGAAGCGAGTAGAAGAATGAGGCCGTACTTCCAAGCTCATACTATAGTCGTGTATACTGATATGCCATTAAGGCAAGCTTTGCATAAACCAGAAAAATCAGGGAGATTGATGTACTGAGTAGTAGAACTTAGTGAATATGACATAGTTTATGAACCTAGATCATCGCTTAAAGAGCAGGCAGTGGCAGATTTTATCGCAGAATTCACCTATCCTGACAGCTCCGAAGAGAAGAAGTTGAGTACCGACCAGCCTGAGGATGTTACAGGATCATCAAATTTAAAACTCGACCAACCTAAGTCGGTTGACGAGCAAGAAAAGATGGTTGATGAGCAGCAAGAGGTGTTAGAGGAGGAAATAAAGAAGCAACAAATATTCCATTGAGGAATTTTGTCAAATTAAAAATTTGAGGATGAGGTACCTATATGGAATCTATATGTGGATAGCTCATCTTGCACTGCAGGCTGTGGAGCAGGGATTGTTTTAAACAACCCGGATGAGGTCCATGTGGAATATGCTCTGCGCTTTCAATTTAAGGCTTCCAATAATAAAGCCGAATATGAAGCTATGATTGTAGGTCTTAGTTTGGAAAAAAACCATGAAGGCAGAGCAAGTCATTGTATTCAGTGACTCACAGTTAATCATAAATCAAATGTAGGGAGTATACGCAATAAAAGGAGAATTAATGATTAAGTATCATGCAAAAGCAATGGAGATTGTATCGAGCTTTAATGCAATTCAGCTAATTAGAATACCAAGGTTGGAGAATGCAAGAGCAGATGCCTCAGCTCGGTTATCCTTAGACACACGCATCGAGCTACGAAGAATAATCCCAATAGAAATCTTGGCTAGCAGGATCATTGACAAAGATATGATGATGAACTTAATTTCCCTTGATTTAGGACCATCTTGGATGGATCCCATCAGGGCCTATATTGAGGAGGGGGCATTACCAACTGATAAACTCGCTGCCAAGAAACTAAAGTTTAAATCTGCTCGTTATGTATTGACTATTGGCATTTTATATAGACGTGAAATTATAGCAGGATTGCAAAGATTTGTCCACCCCTTCGAGGTGAAAAATTTGATTGAAGAGGTCCAAGAAGGGTCTTATGGGTCCCATGTAGCAGGTCGGACACTCTTACAAAGAATGACAACGCAAGGGTATTACTGGTCGAAGATGAGAGCTGATTGTGTAGCTTATGATAAAAAATGTAATAAATGTCAACGTTTCTCCTCTATTCGAAGAACTCCCCAAGCATTGCTAAAACCCATCACGTCACCTTGGCCATTCGCCATATAGGGAATAGACTTGGTCGGGCCGCTTCCAACAACCCAAGGAAGATTTAAATACCTCGTGGCCGCTGTGGATTATTTTACTAAATGGGTAGAAGCTGAGCCTCTTATTGATATTATGTATGATAAGGTGTATCAATGTATTTGGAAAAATATCAACTGTAGATATGGTCTTCCCCATGCATTCATCACAGATCATGGAACTCAGTTTGACAACGAGGAGTTCGCTGCATATTGTCATCAGTCAAACATATTGAAGACCCATTCTGCACCAGGCCATCCCTAAAGCAGCAGACAAACTGAGGTGACGAACAAAACGCTACTGAACGGTTTAAAAAAGCGACTGGATGATGCGAAGGAAAATTGAATTAACGAGTTACATTCTGTATTGTGGGCTTATCATACTACATCGCAAGCAGCAATAAGAGAATCTCCATACATGCTGGCCTTTGGAAGAGAAGCTGTTATACCTGTCGAGTTGGGCCTCCCCACACACAGGGTGCTGAATTTCAATTATGCTATCAGTGACTTGATGAGGTGATTAGATCTAAATATGCTCGAGGAAGTTAGAGAATAAGAAGCAATTAGGAATGCTGCATACCAACAACGAACAACTCTGTTTTACAACAATAGGGTAAAGAAGTGCGATCTGAAGGAAAGAGAGTATGTACTAAAGAAAGTAATTCAAAAGCACAGTAAACTGGAAGCTAACTGGCATGAACCCTACAGAGTAATAGAAGTTGTTCGACCAGGAACATACATGATTGAAACCCTGGAGGGAGAAGAATTTAAGAATGCATGGACTGTAGAGCATCTACGCAAGTATTATCAGTAGTTGGGATTCATATGTAAATGAAGTTTTCTTCAATATGAATAAAGTGTTGAATGTTTTTGCCCATTTCTCTCTCTTTGTTGAAATTTTTTCGAAGTATTAGTGCTACACACTACGCATCAAGCATCAAGTTCAAAATTAATCTCCTCCAATTCCGGTTGGTCGGGAACAAATATCCACCAACTCCGGTTGGTCAGAAATAAATATCCATTAACTTCGGTTGGTCGGAAAATTAATCTCCTCCAACTCCGGTTGGTCAAAAATAAATATCCACCAACTCCGGTTGGTCGTCAAATTAATCCCCTCCAACTCTGGTTGGTCGGAAACAAATATCCACCAAATCTGGTTGGTCGAAAAATTAATCTCCTCCAACTCCGGTTGGTCGGAAACAAATATCCACCAACTCCGGTTGGTCGGCAAACTAATTTACTCCAACTCCGGTTGGTTGGGAACAAATATCAATCAATCTCCTCCAACTCCGATTGGTCGGGAATAAATCTCTTCCAACTCCGGTTGGTCGGGAACCAAATCCAACTCCGGTTGGTCGATAAAATCTAACTCCGATTGGTCGACAAAATCCAACTCCGGTTGGTCGATAAATCTCTCCCAACTCCAGTTAATCGGGAATCAATATCCACCAACTCTGGTTGGTCGGTAAATCAATTGCAATCAACTTCAGTTGGTTAAACTAAGTAGGATCATGGGATGTGAGTCATTTCATTGCTTGGAATCAAAGAGTGATAAGCCACTACAATCAAAAAAATAAAATAGAATGGCATATCAAAATACTACCAACTCTAAGTTGGTCGGGAAGCAAAATATCGCCAACTCTGGTTGGTCGTCAAATAATTATCACCAACTCAGGATGGTCAACAATAAAATTTCACCAACTCCGGTTGGTCGACAATTTAAAATAATACAGGATATTTTTTTCTTGTCTTTTTACAGATGTACATACACATTCATCAGTGAATAAAAGAGATGTTAATAACACACGACATTTTTTGTCTTTTTACAGATGTACATACACATTCATCAGTGAATAAAAGAGATTTTCAAAACAATGACAATTAAGATTGCAGAGAAAATTAGAAGTTTCTTCATTAAAATCAACACAAATTACATATGTTGTGAAAACTACACGTCATTACATCAAAGACCATACTCTATTGGCTTTTTCCCTTCTGCCTTTGAAACAGGTTCTACTCCAGCAGGAGGATCGTCTAAAGCATAAGGAGAGTTTATGAAATTTACATCTCAAAACATTCGAACATTCATCACTGATGGCCGATCTAGCAAATGCTCTGGGCCAGATATGTTAAAATTTGAATGAAGGTTGTAATCGCCGAGGTACTTTGAGATCAAGCACTGAGGAATTGCCCCGAGTAGGAATCCAATTCATGTCAAGCTTAAAAGGAGGCACTGGTAACTCAAGTAATCCATGATCATAGTAGTCCCACAAGTAGTGACCCTGCTCTAATTTCAACACACCCAGTGCATTCAACCATCCTTGCTTGTACCCCTCGTTGTTTGACTGCTGAATCCGATCATCAAGATGATAGAGGGCTTCATTGTAACCAACCATCCAAAACTCTCTAGGCTGTTTATGGAATTGGTAAGTTAACCTCTCCAATTTCTCGTGAAGATTCTTAACCAGAATTTCTTTATTATCTAAAATAGAGATTTTTGGGGAAAGTTGCTCGTCGAGGTTCAGAATCTTCTTGGACATCTCTGCTAAGGCTTGGTTCTTTGCCATCAACTGGAATGCCTGATTCTCTAAAGATGATTGGGTCCTCGCCACTTCAATTGAGATCCGAGAAGCTCTTGCCCGTCCCCGAGAAGATCTTGCTCAACCACGAATAGAAGTGGAGGGTCCAACTCTCTTCAAAGTTTCCAACTCATCTCTTAAGTTGGCATTTTCGACTTCTAAGAAAGAGAAACCTTCGTCATTGACAGGAACCAAGGCTCCTAAGGAAGATGCTACAGATTTTAGTTGGGATATCTCTGCTAGCAAAACATTATTTTCCTCCTCCAACAGTTTAGCGATTTGTCTATGCTCCTCAACCTCAACCTTTAGAATTATCTCTTTCTTCTCGTAAGCAGCGATGAATTTATCATATCCTTTGTCAGCATTTAGTTGCTGATATTTTTTCTCATACCCCTGATGCAAAAGGGTAGAAGACTCCTTATATTGTTATTGGAGTTCCTCGATGGTACCCTGGATATCTTCAATCATCTCTTAATATGCCACATTATTGGAAACTGCACGGTCGAGCAAGCACTTCAAATATTGGTAGGCTTTGACTGCTCGTTCAGAAGTATCTGGACCAAGGATGTCAATAATTTGAGCCTCATTTAAGTCTGCATGACCAGGTGTGAAGTAATCATTACATTTCTTCATCAGTTCTGTGTCATGAGCTGATAATAGTTCCATACTAGCCATAAACTAGTAAAGAGAAACGATAAACAGGATCAATAAAGATAAAGACAGAGCAAGTAGAAGAAAAAGTCAGTATGAACAACCAAACGTTTGAATTTTTATTCATAAAAAAGATAAGTACAAATCTCAAGGTTACATTCAAAAGGAATAACAAAATTAAAATCCGATCAACTTTACACCTTTTCCTTGTGTTTTACAACTTCCTCGGGAAGCTAGAATGAGGAGGATGGTTGCTCGGAAGATACTGGAAGTTGCTCGACTGAGGTACTGGTGGGATGAAGTTGCTCGTAGAAAGTGTGAACAACTGGAATAAGAGGAACTTTATCTACAATCATCATGGAAGATTCCTCTGAGGCAGCTTCGTCCTCTTCTTCTTCCCCAGGAGAGGGAGGAGGGCCATGTGTGTGTTGTTGTAACAACTCTGAATTTTCAGCAATCTTCATCTCCTTCAAAGCAGCAACCCATCTATCCCTGAAGTACTTAACACTGGCATACTCCATTTGCGAGGTCATGGCAGCCAGGCCCTTATTCCAGCCTTTTTTATAGCCAGCGCTGAATGATTTCTTAACAACCTTTTTCCTCTTTTCTTTCTCCAAGGAGATCCTTTCCCTAAGGAGCTCCTCGACGGCTTTCAACTTCCCTTCCACTTCCACCTTCTGACGTTCAACATCCTGAAGTCTAATAACCTCCTTTCCAAATACTTTGAGCTTAGCTTCCAACTCCTTGTTGCTCTGCTCGGAATCTTTCAACTTCTTCCCCAACCCCTTGGAGGCCTCCATAGCTTTCTCTCTCTCTTGCTCAATGGACTTGAGTTGCTTCTCCCATGCCACTTTATCCTCTTCATATTTTTGACGAGAGTCCTTTAAGGACTGAGTTAGACCAATAAAAGCTTCATCCACACCTCCCAAGGAACTAGAAGCTTTAATAGCCTCATCCTTCTTCAGAATGCTGTTAAAACATGTTACCAATTGAAGAAATAAATAATTTTGAGTTAATACAGGGACATAGCCGTAAAAAATGAAAACCTAAACTAGTAATACTTACTAAGGCAATATGTTGAGCAGTCAATGAAGTGACCCTGTCACAAGGAAGATTGTCTTCAATACCTTGGATCTCTAGGATAATCCAAGACTTCACCGAGCCCATGGCAGAGCTCGGAGGAACAAAAGTGGGAATACCACTTTCAACAATTAAGGGCTGAGAGATAGGTTCAGCCAGTTTATCCGAGGAACTTTTCTTTGATTTATTCGGAGGAGCAGGAATATTTTCAACCAAATAAGTCTTGGTTGGTGATATGACAATGGCCTCACTAGGAGGAGAAATAACTACAACCTTACTCGAAGCCATAGGGGGCTTCTCAGCAACTTTCTTGACAGAAACTGGAGGGGGTACATCAATATTTCTCGTTCCTTCTTCTGGAACATCCTGCTTATGTTTCTTTACTTCCACATTAGCAGAGTCTGATTAGTTAAAGAATGAAGGAGCTTTTCTTCTCTTCATTATGCTACTAATGGGAATGTTTGACTCTGAAGAAGAACCTTCCACACTAGTATCAGTATCTGGTACTTGGTCGATGTCAACCACCACTGGACGAGCTGTGAAGGAGGAAGTATAGCTCTTGTACTACAACAAGTAAGAGGCTGATCTGATATGTTCGTTAGCAACAGATTGGTGTAAACTCCAGATAAGTTTCAAATGCCTTAAATTAACATCAGTTTCTTTAGGAAATTTTCTTTTGCTGTCAACTGCAAATAATCAAAAATTAAATGTCAATGACACATTTTATCAAACAAAAAGAAAACATAAATTCAAAAATAAAATAAAAATAAAAACAACCTATCCCATTGCCATAAGGAGGACATCTAGGACTGTGATATACATCATCTCCATTTAATGGAGGATGTTGCCAATCTTTTATTACCACTCCATGTTCAAAATAATTCCTGTTGGCATCAAGAAGATTGAAAACTAATGCCCTATTAAAAAACCTAGTTTTAAGTAATATACTATCACTAACGACCCATCTGTAACAGTACATTATCTCTAGAATCCCTAAACGGGTTCCATGAAGTTGATTTAACCTATGAACTCCATTGACTATTCTCCAAGTATTTGGCGCTATTTTTGCGGGAACAACATCAAAATACTGACAGAATTCCAAACATAAAGGATTGGGAGGGAAAGAAAAGCCACATTCGGCCACAAAGAGAATAGGGAACCAATGTCCCTCAGCCAAAGAAAAATAGTCAGAAGGTTCAGAAAGTTCTTCCAATATGACCCATGAAGGAATTGAAAATTCAGAACGAAATTTGTTAAGCGATTCACAACGTAAACCATGATGAACAAAGTAAATAAGAGAGAAGGAAGAAAATCTTACAGGGAAAGAGTGAATCAGTTGACAACGAACAATGAAAGAAACGATCACACAAGATAGGGAAGAAATGAAGAGTTCTAAGATACAAATTTGAAAAAGTAAAAGACGATCGGATTTTCTGTAGTGCTTAAACATTTTACCTCTAGAATGGAGAAAAATAATGATTACCAGGAAGGACGATTACGTATCCGGTGACTAAAAAGAAGAAAATAGCACAAAAAATGAAGTGCTTATGGAAATTCAAAATACTTTAAAGCCTGCTACTATGCCCTAAAAAAAAGAGTTCTATACAACGAAAATTAATAAAACCCGAAATTCTAAGCAGCAGAATGTTCCATACTTTTATTCAGCATCAAACTACGAAACATTGGGGGCTTTTGTTGATACCAAATTTAGTCTGATGATGTGGATCAATCATGTGGAGACACGTGTCAATCTACATGGCACCCACAAATATTTTTCAACAACATACTGACTCTGAGGAGCTTAATCTCCCCGAATAACTCAGGCATTCCGAGCAACATGAATTCTCCGAGGAACTTGATTGTACCGAGATACTCAACCCCCCGAGGAACTCTTATACTCCAAATAACTCAAGATCACCGAGCAACTGAGAAGCCACGAGGAACTCAGGGACTCTGAGCAACAGCTCAAGCGTGTCGAGCTACTTAGGCGGTTCAAGCAACTCATGCATGCCGAGCTACTTAGGCGGTCCGATCAGCTTAGGCAGTCCAAGATACATAGCGTACAGAACACTCACATCAGTATAATCAAGGAGACGACTGGGCATTAAATGCTCATTATTATCATATAGATGTACATGCCTACTAGAGAACAACGCATTGTCCTTTCAGCTGTACAGCCTCAAGGCTATAAATACATTATAATCTCCCCAATAGAGGAGGACTCGAAATTTCTTGGTAAAACCCATTATCGAGAATTCCAAACAAACAGTCAGCAATAACAAAAACAGTGGACATAGGTCATTCTTTCAAGCCTGAACCACTTTAAAAATATTTTGTCTTCTTTATTTTATCTGTGATTGAATAAATAGAGATAAACTAATTTTTTACATCAACACTCGTCTAGACACAACATCCAACCAAAAATAAAATAAAAAATACAGACACTATGACTCGACCCAAGGATGTGCTTTGCTACTTTATCAAATGTTCTGCTAATGTGAATTCATGCACACTTAAGCAAACCATCAAACACTTAGGGAATATAACAATATTAAATGCAAAAAATAAATACTCCCCCTAAATTAATTCTCCCCCTTTATCTATTAATGTCTACCTAAGAAGATTGCGCAACTCCCCCTAAGTTATATCTCCCAAACTAAAGGTTTAGATACCATTTCTCTCGCTTTTTGTTCAGAAATAGACAAAGGTTAAAGAATTATAAAACAACTTATTTCTCCCCCCAATTAAAGAAATTCCCTTTCTCCCCCTAAAGTCTAAACAAAGGATATGAGTTAAGAAGAAACAAGTTAAACATGCAATGGTGCATAAACTGGAACAATAAAGCATATAGGAAACAATGAAGTCCAACTAATCCACATAAAGAGACATGAATATCAACTATGATGTGATAACAAAAGATACCAATTAATGTATTATGGCAAGCATGGGATATTAAACCAAAATTCGCAACAAGTTAGATACCAATAATGAATTACAAGCATAAATG
The DNA here is from genome assembly GCA_949130495.1 of Sambucus nigra. NCBI lineage: Eukaryota > Viridiplantae > Streptophyta > Magnoliopsida > Dipsacales > Adoxaceae > Sambucus > Sambucus nigra. The sequence goes on along the minus strand of OX422210.1, from coordinate 241,883,467 downwards.
GACTAGCAAGTAAGGCAAAGACTTAACAAGAATATCATATATATAAATATATATATATATATAACACAAATGACGCAATACAAAATAAAATAAGCTTTCCACACTCTTATGGCATAAATGTGTCATATGGAAACGGAAGTGAAGGGGTATGAACTAGCAACTATTAAATTGTGACCCAATCACTTAAACATGTTCAACGAGTTCCATTTGATTGCAAAACTTTATCAAACGTATATAAAGCCTCATGTGAAAGAAAATGAACTCAAAGAACAAAACACACACAATTCATATAAGCCTAGCATATTTATGATTCTACAAACCAATAGAGTCATGACAAAAATAGTGCAACTAGGATACTATGACATTGTGCAAAACCATTGATATTCCATCCAAACTACCTCAAATATACTATAATTTTTTTCTTTTTTTTTGAATGAAATTATCAATCTAAACAAACTAGGCCTTGACTACATTTTTCTTTTAATGCCATATTTTTCTTCTAGAAATTTGGACCACATATTTATTTTAGGTCCATTGCAAACGATGGCTTAATCGCAAAGGTTGATTGCTACTTTTGTAGCCCTTCCCCGTGAACTTTCATATATAATATTTTCGTATAAATATCTCTCGTGCAACGGAATAACATGCACAAATCCTCCATAGTCACAAAACAAGTAAATGACTAAATTGGTAGGAGAACATCTGACATAGCTCAAATATTCATGAGAAGTTAAAATTCAAAGAGCTCGTGCAAAGGTGCAAAAGAGGCATACAAATAAGAATCATTTTAGCAATTCAAATTCAAACTACTTCATGTAACCATTATAAAGAACAAATTATTAATTGAAATTCACAACCAAAAGTTCTAGCCACATGGAAGCAGAAATAAAGGATTCAAACATGGTATATGCCACAAAAAGTGTGTCAAACTATAAACACACACAAAAAAAATATTTTTGATTTTTTCACCAAACAAAAAATTTAACTCAAAAGACAAATAAAAATCATTTTGTATTTTTCATTCAATACCCAAAAATGTAGAGGATAAAATACATAAGATAAACATGTCTTGATTCTAGCAAAGCGATATTTAATGAAGCATGGACTAGAAACTGACAACCAAGCATACGACTAGAAAGAATATATGACATGAGTACAAAATCTATACTATGCAATCATGTAAGACAATACTCATAGGATAGAGCAAGTGAAGAGTCATGAGCAAGCATGCTAGAACTATCAAAAACTGAAAATTTTGAAAAATGCATATTTTCGTAAAAAAAAAAAATCTTAAAAATCAAGATCACACAATATTTTAGTGTAACCCGCTCTAATACCACTTGTAAGCATGAAAATCCCCAAATTTAAATTCTTAAAATTAATGTGATGGTTCAATTAAATTCCCAACTTAAATTTCAATTCAAATTTTAAACAAAAATAAACTTCAAATTTTAATTTTTCAAAAATTAAAATTAATCTAAAGTAAAAGTGAAATTAAATAACAGAAACAACTTAATTTCCACGTAAACAAAATTAATTCAACCCATCCTAAAATTTGCCTAACAATGATTTATTCTAATTTTCAATATAGTCCAACCCAATTTTTATCAAATTAAATTCTATATATGAATTAAATTAAACTTACCCAAATTATCCAAACTTACATTAGCACCAAATTAAACAAGTGTAATGATTAAATCAATTTTTTTCTTGTTTATCCCAGCATGCATATATGGTGATTTTTGCAAGATAAAAATAAACACAATCACACTACATGGCGATGTACGAGGAAATCCCAAATGGAAAAATCTCGTACGACCCTCGCCTAACGAATCCACTAGGTACTGTATGTTTACAAAGACAATGACAAGAAGACATACGACACTTGAATGGACTCCTTTAGGCCCATACACTTCCTTCGCTCTTCAACCTCGGCCTTGTAGATAACTCTAGGGTCCACCGGAATCTTGGAGTCCACCAATGGATAAACAACAACCGTTAACCACACATGGTGCCTTTCACCATGTAAGAATGCCACAGTAAACTTTTCTCCTTTTAGGGTAGATAAAAACCCAAACTGTCTTCTTTATGGGTAGGGAAGAAAAACTGGTGCCAAACACTCTCCAAGCATATATATATATATATATATATATATATATATATATATATATATATATATATATATGGTGGTGCAAGATGGTTGTTTGGCCCTAGCAACCTTTGGAAACCCTTCCTTTCTCTCTACTTCTCTCTCTCTCTCTCTCTCAAGTTTGTAGCAGCCACTAACCCTGATGGTCCTAAGTGTTGGCTGGTATATTTAACCTAAATTTCGTAAGTTACTACTCACCTAAAAGTAGAATGACTAAAATACCCTCCCGGGTTCCCTGTTTGGCCTAAAAATGCTCTGGGACCCAAACTGAACCTCCGAGTAGACTTTTCAGACTATCTCAATAGTTTTGGACACGCTGGTGCACTCAAAATAACCATATGGAAGACATAAAAATAAATTACTTTATAATTCACTAAATTGGTCCCGACACGACTAATCCGCGTGTCCAAACTAAATTTTCAAAACTGTCATATTTTCTACTTGTGACAATTTTTAATAAATTCATAGTCATAAATTACTATGCTCGCTTAGTAATAGTCAACATAATTGTCATAATCAAATACTAACTCTCGTCTCGCTAGTATTTAAATCCAGATTAATTACCAATTAATTTCCCAATTAATCCTATAATTTAAAATCAGTAAAAATATGGGGTATTACTTACTTCCCCCTAATAATGGAATTTCGTCCCGAAATTCGGAAATAAAGGTATACCTGGTAAAAATAACACGGTATATTTATCGCGCATCTCATCCTCGCACTCCCAGGTAGATTCCTCGGCATTATGATGCCGTCACTGAACACATACTAGCGGTGCTACCTTAGATCTCAATTTCCTCTCGCTACGGTCGAGGATAGCAATCGACCCCTCCTCGTAGGAACTAACGAAATGAAAATCAATCTCTTCCAAATCAATGTGAGTATGGTCCAACTCATCCCGAATAGATCTCTGCAATGAAGAAATATGGAACACATCATGAATCCTACGCAAATGCTCCGATAAAACAAGTCTATAAGAAACTGGTCCAATCCACTCGATGATAGGGAATGGCCCTACATATCCCGGTGCCAACTTCCCCTTATTTCCAAAACGCATTACCCCCTTCATAGGAGATACTCTCAGCAACACCTAGTTTCCCATATTGAACTCCCAAAAGAAGTTCTTGGCATCGGTATAGATGTTCTGTCGATCTTGAGCAACCCGAATACGACTCTGAAGCATCTCTATACTGGCCGAAGTATCCCGGATCACCTCTGGTCCAAGTAGCTTCTTGTCCCCCACCTCTAACTAACACACTAGAGAACGACAAGGTATACCGTATAACTCCTCGAATGGAGCCATACCAATCGTAGACTAGTTGGAGTTATTATAGGCAAACTCCACTAGTGGAAGATACTTCTCCCATCCTCCTCCAAAATCTAGGATACACATTCGCAACGTATCTTCTAACATCTAATTCGTCCACTCAGTCTGCCCATCAGTCTGCGGGTGATAGTCCGAACTCAATCGTAACTCCGTACCCATAGATTCCTGGAAGCTCTCCTAAAATCTAGATGCAAAAATATTGTCCTGGTCAGACACAATATTAAGAGGCACCCCGTGAAGTCTCACTATCTTCGCAATGAAGATTTAAGCGTACTGCCCCATAGTATAATAGGTCTAAACTGGCAGAAAATGAGCTACCTTGGTCAAACGATCCATAATCACCCATATTGAGTCGTGACCTCATTTAGATGTAGGCAACCCTGTGATGAAATTCATGGAAATGCTCTCCTACTTCCACATAGGGATCTCTAATGGTTGTAGGATCCCTCGCGATCTCTGGTGGTCCACTTTTACCAGCTAAAAAGTGACGCACTTTGAAACAAACTCGGAGATATCTTTCTTCATTCCACTCCACCAGTACTGTCGCCTCATATCTTGGTACATCTTATCCCCACCGGGATGTACCGTAAAAGTGAACCGTGTGACTCTATCATCACCTCATGTCGCAAGTCCCGACCCTCAGGAATAACCAGTCTCCCATTGAAGCGCAACCCTCCATCTGAACCAACTATCTAAGACTTGCCCCCTTGTGCTAGAAGATGCACTATTCGATCCTGGCAGAAAGAGTACATTTCTTGATCCTGTACCACATTCATAATAATATGAGGCATAATTGTCATAACAGACATGAATGATCAGTCCATTGCATCTTATTATCCCAACTCTTTCCATTTCTCTTTCCACACCTTCGCCACCTCACCTACTGGCCTATGGCTCAACACGTCTGCTACCACGTTAGCCTTCCCCGGGTGATATTGGATATCAAATTGATAATACTTCACAAATTTAAGTCACCTGCATTGACACATATTCAACTCCTTTTGGGTGAAGAGGTACTATAGTGACTTATGATCTTTGAATAAGCAAAATTTCTCCCCTAAGAGATAATATCTCCATATCCAAAGTGCAAATACGACTGCCGCTATCCCCAAGTCGTGGGTGGGGTAATTCCTTTGGTGAGCATTAATCTTTTGGGAAGCATAAGCTATAGCCTATTCCTCCTGCTAAGCAAACCCCCTGAGTCCATGTAAGGATGCATCAGTGTAGACTAAATACTCCACTCCCGGCCATGGCAGTTCTAGAATGGGTGATAAAGTCAACTTTTCCTTCAGCTCATCAAAGGCTAAATGATAGGCATTATCCTATATGAATGGTGACCCTTTGCGAGTCAAGTGTGTCAACGGACCCGCTATTTTTTAGAATCCCCGAATAAACCTCCTATAGTATCCTTATAGACCCAAGAAACTACGTATCTTTATCGGTGTCGCGAGCTGTCCCCATTCCCTTACCGTTGTCTCTTTCCCTGGATCTACAGATATACCCTTGTCACAAATAATGTGCCCCAAAAACTGGACCTTCTTCAACCAAAACCAACACTTCTCGTATTTGGCATACAACTCGTGTTGGCACAGTGTCTACAGTACCTGCCGCGAATTCTCGGCATGCTCTTCCTTACTCTAAGAGTATATCAGAATATCATCTATGAAGACAATGACAAACTGATCAAGGAACTCTCTAAACACCCGATTCATCAAGTCCATGAATACGGATGGAGTGTTGGTTAACCCAAATAGCATAACCCTGAACTCGTAGGATCCATATCTCGTCAAGATTGCAGTCTTAGACATGTCCTGCTCCCTAATATTCAACTGATGGTATCCAGATCTTAAGTCTATCTTTGAGAAGAAGGAAGCTCCTCCAAATTATCAAATAATTTGCCGATTTAGGGCAACGGATACTTATTCCGTATCGTGATAATCAACACACAATCGTAAGGATGCATCTCTTTTCTTTACAAATAGTACGGGAGCACCCCAAGGCAAGGTACTCCTTCGGATGAACCCCTATCCCAACAGTTACTCAATCTGATCCTGTAACTCCCTCATCTCTATCGGAGCCATATAGTAAGGTGCGCGAGCGATCGACTGAGTGCCTGGAGTCAAATCTATAATAAAACCTATCCCTTTACTAGGGGGAAATCGTGGTATCTCCTGGAACACATCAGGGAATTATCGTAAAACGGGAATCGAATTAAGTGGGATTACTTCCTCCTTAGAGGTCTCATCCTCTATGTAATACAAATGAGTGGGAAATCCTCCTTAAGGACGAGGCATCGCAACTAAGAACATCTCCTGATCTAGTATAAAAAAATATAATACTCCTACTAAATCAATCGATCATGGACCTATACGCAACGAGCCAATCCATGCCGATAATCAAATCGTACTCATGCATATCTAAGATAAGCATATCTTTAGGTAATAAAAATCTCCCAATCCCTATGCCTACTCCCTGACATATAAAGAAAATCAGTGACCCATATCCCAACAGTGAATCTACACTAGTAACCGTGCTCTCTGCCATGTCTAATAACCTCGTGGCGTATGCAAAAATAGTGACAATGAAATTATATGATGCCCCCGTGTCGAACAAAATAAGCCCCAAAGTCCCCTAGATAGAAAACATACCCTCAATCGCGGGTGGAACCTGTGGGACTGTGGCTGGAAGAATGTTATAAACACGCCCATACTATAACTGCCCCTGCTAAACTGGGACCGCATGTATAGCTGGAAAAGTTGGCATCTGTGGTGGTGCTGGGAGGGCGTTGGGAAATATCGATATCTGAGGCTCCTCTCGATCACCCTGCGACTGTGGAACCCTTTTCTTCGCAGGACAATCATGACGCTTGTGGCCAATCTTGCCACATATGAAATAATTTCCACCAAAGTTTCCCCCTCTCTATCCTTGCTTCCTTCGGCCTTGTTGGCCGTTACTGATGATGCTGGAAACAACACCACCCTTCAAGGTGTTCGTGAGGTCAATTCAATGTTAATAATGGCAGCATATGGGTATATACACATATGATAGAAGGAGGTGAGGAGAAGAGGATTCACACCGAAATATAAATGTTTCAGCTAATCAGGACTACGTCCACTATGCAAGTGTATGATGTGTATCACTGTGTGAGGGCTCTAATGGCCATATATACAAACTCTCAAGCTTTCTCTCTCTACTGTGTATTTGAACAGAGTTTAAGATAGGGTTGTTAATTTCGGATCCCCCTCCAATATGGAGAAGACAAGTATATATAGTACCTGGGGGTGTAGTGTACCCCCTATGCATGCAATGAGCATGTGTGTGGTGATTTAACCAATATGATGAAGACACCTGCCACTGTCACATGTAGAGAATGATGATGAAATATTCCCCCCACGTGAGGGGAATGATTTGTTATAACTGATTTGTGTACACGTGTTCCCAGCCACACATATGTGCATAAGAGCTCGGCCATCTGTGTTTGGTCACAACCTCGGCCTTGAAAAGTATAAGGTTGATAAAGTATGGTTGCTATCCAATCCGATATTAGTCATGACGACCTCGGATTATGTGGAGCCGAGGTAAGGTAAGTGAAGTCATAAGGTTGGCCTGGGATGAGGTTAAGCTGGTATATGTTAGGAACATTAGCTAATTCCCTGCCGAAGCTGGTTTTGATGGTGGTATAGCTTCTGTAACCTCGGCCTACTCCCAGCCAAGGTTATCATCTATGGATGCCTGATGAATAACTATTCCCATGGATCATAAATATCTCTCTTGACGAGGTTTCTAGTAATGTCGGCCATAACCGACCTTGCTTGGGACGAGACCACTAGTTATTGATCTAAGGCCCTTCCAACATCGGCCATCTCTAGGTCCGAGGTTGATGTCTCTGAGCCGAGGGGGTACATTCAGGGCATATCAATCACCCCCTAGCCCTTAGTTACCTGTGTGATCAGGTGCCTAAGGGGTATGTTTGTCCGAGGTTGAATTTCTATAAGTGTTAATACTTTCTTGACAAGTGTCAGCTACTGGAGTAGATAGCGTGCCTGACAAGTGCAATCATTATAGTCTTTTAGGATCTCAAGGAAATGATGGGCCTTGGGATGCGTATGGGCCGTTTGAGGGTTTAACCCTTACTTCCTTTCTCTTTCTTCCCTATTCTTTCATTTTCTCGCCTGCAATTTTTCTTCCCCTCTCTCTCTCTAGAAGAGCTCTGGTTTGAAGTGCGTTGGGTGGTCATTCCTCGCAATCATTTCCTTCCTTCTCACCACTTTTCTTCAGGTATCATTTACCATCCCTTCTTCTTTATTTTTTCTTACTTTTTCTTGTTTTTGCATTTTTCGGTGAGCTTCAAGAGGTTTTCGATGAGATTATTATTTTTTTGGCGAACTGTTCTTAATTGTTCTTGGTTGTTTTTGTTCAAAGTTCAATAGCTTGATCATTAATTCCATTTGCCAATCCTGCTTGTAATTTAGGAGAGTCATAAGTCTAGCGTCTGCCTCATATGATTAGACCCCTTTACCATCTCTTAAAGGAATTCCCCTGTCTTAGGGAGAAGGCCTTAAAAAAATTAGACAAGTAAAAAGAGCTCAAGAGGAAGCTCGTAGGGCAGAGGCGTTCCCCCTCAGGCCTATTTTTCCATAACCTCTAAAGGTCATATACCCTGAACCAACCGAACCATCCAACCAAGCAGAGGTCCTAGCTGAACCCTCTCCAATGTCGGAGTCTGAGTCATCCACCTCAGACCCTATGTCTGTGGACTCCTTCTAAGAGGCTATGGATTTCTCAACTCACCAAGATCAGGTCCCTGATCAGGCAGAGGTTTCCAGTCGGGCCTCATCGCATAAAAGTTCACGCACATCAACCTCTTCCTCAGTGGTTGAAATTATTAGACCAAGTATGGTTGTTCCACCGATCCTTGAAGCCATTCCTCTATCGACCGTCACAGGGGTTGAGTTCACTCAGAGGTTTCCAAGTGATGCCCCATCGTCTGCTCGGGTCGATGTTGAGCTAGATGATGATGATGGTGTTGAGAGTGATGTTGGCACCTCTGAGGCGATCGAGATTGAGATTACAGCCAGCGAGGTCGACCTCCTATCCTTCAAATAACTATATTCCATAAGCCCCTCCATAAAACTCAGGAGACCTCTGAGGGAAGAGAGAGCTTATGACGACCGAGATGGTGAGATCTGCCTTTATGAGCAGATGTTCAAGTTGGGATTTTTTTTGCCCATCCATCCCATCATCAGGGCTATATTGGCCTACATCAACTTGACTCCTTCCCAGTTGTCACCCAATGATTGGAGCCATTGTATTATGGAGGGTTATCCATCACTCAGACCTTCCCTTCCAAGTCTTTACAGGGTGCTATATCCCTTCATCTGCCAGAAACCATCCGATCTATTATTATTTTTTAGCTCGAAAGTCAAATAAAAAGATGCTTTAGATTACCCAAACCTCAAACCATAACTGGAAGCCACGTTACTTCTTTGCATCAAGGCCATGGGAATTTGGTACATGTTCCCCCTCTTCCTCATTAGAGCCAAGAATACCCCTGAGATGAGGAAAGGTTACAATGGCTGCTAGGGCTAACCCTGGGCTAAGCCAACACAATCTTCAGAAGGTCAAGACCTTCAGGATCAGGGGGAGCATGGTCTGTTTGTCAAATTTAAACACCTGATGACCCCCTACTATCTCTCTAAAATAGGGCTTGAGCGGAGTCGTCTGATAGAGATTCGTAAGTCTTTTTATTTATACAAGTTATACCTCTAAATTTATGTATATCTGATTCTTTAACTCAGACCTTTCTATCTTGCAGAGCGCCCCAAAGGAATATCTGACGAGTTGTGGGATATGGTAGCACTAAGCCTAACGAAGCTCGTCAAGAAAGAAGGTCATAACTCTCCTCCTCCCCCTCCATCTACCTCAAGGGCTGAGGCCAGCAAGAAGAGAAAGGTTACCGACCCTGCCCCTGCGGATCAAAGGCAGAAGAAGAAAGGGGGGATCGTGCCATCCTCATTTCGTCTGAGGATGCCTTGATTGCTCGTCTTGAGCAATTAAAGATCAGTGATAGTGTCATTGGACAAAGTCTTAAGGCCTTGGATGCTATTGGCAATGTCATGACCGAGTCTAACAAGCGCTTTTACCGGTCCTGGATAAGCTTCTGCTGGCTGAATTCTCTCTTCACCGTTCTATCCAAGTAAGACTTTTAAGTGTGACATAGATATTGAATCTATATCAGACCTTAAACTGACATCTTTGCACATGTTCTGCAGGGTCTTCTCACATGCACCACTATGTCAACTGGACCTTGGGAAATCTTCCTCTGATAAAGAAGGGATGAGAGGCCACTTTGAACGCTGAAGTGGAACGTCTGAAGGCTGCTCTGAAGAAGGTCAAGACTAGCATGAAGGGGATGCTGAAGGACATGAACAAGCAGAGGGAAGATCATGACGCTACCCTGAAGGCTCAGGCTGAATCTCTCTAGCACAAAGTCGATGTGGTTGTGAAGGCTGCCTTGGATGATGCCTCCGAGAAGATCTTGGAGGAGTACAAGGTTTCTGATGAGTTTGTTAGTTTCGGCTTTGAATACCTGGAGAGAGGGGTCAAGGCTACTGGAAAATGGGCTACCATAAACGAGAAGGAATCAGGGAGCCTTGCAGTCATCAACTTTATCGGCTTGGGTTATGCAGACCCTAAATTTGCCCAGGCTCTGCAGGAAGTTAAGGAGGAGGGAGGTTCTGCCCCCACTAAGACTGCCCCCCAAGGAGACACCATGACTGAAGATGTTGGTGCCCAAGATGACGGGGTGGAAGTAGCCACCATCGGCCAGGGACATGCAGACGTGGCCACTGACCTTGAGGCTGTAAACACTTAATATTTGTGAAGCTTTAAGCAATCCTTTGTAACTCTTAATTTGTTGTAACCTCTGATAAACATTATTACTTTATATCTTTGCATTAACTCCCAACTTAATCTATCAACCTCTTAGGAGGAATTCTATTTCTTTTTCTTGCTGCATTATTTATTGAATGATTTTCTTTTCCATATAATGTGCATTCAGTTCTGAAGTCTCAATACAATTATGTCTTTGTTAAACCGAATGAATGGTATTTAAGGGTCTGAAGTCATCCAAGTATGATGTCTTACCTCAGACCTTGTCACTAAATTATGATGTTAAGGGTCTGAGGTCATCCAAGTATGATGTCTTACCTCAGACATTGTCACCAAATTATAATGTTATAAGGTCTGAGGTCATCAACTAAGATGTTATCCCCACAAATAATTTCACCAAATTAATGATGTTAAGGGTCTGAGGTCATCCAAGTATGATGTCTTACCTCAGACCTTGTCACCAAATTATGATGTTATAAGGTCTGAGGTCATCAACTAAGATGTTATCCCCACAAATAATTTCACCAAATTAATGATGTTAAGGGTCTGAGGTCATCCAAGTATGATGTCTTACCTCAGACCTTGTTACCAAATTATGATGTTTAAGGGTCTAAGGTTATCCAAGTATGATGTCTTACCTCAGACCTTGTCACCAAATTATGATGTTATAAGGTCTGAGGTCATCAACTAAGATGTTGTCCCCATAAATAATTTCACCAAATGAATGATATTAAGGGTCCGAGGTCATCCAAGTATGATGTCTTACCTCAGACCTTGTCACCAAATCATGATGTTTAAGGGTCTGAGGTCATCCAAGTATGATGTCTTACCTCAGACCTTGTCACCAAAATATGATGTTATAAGGTCTGAGGTCATCAACTAAGATGTTGTACCACAAATAATTTCACCAAACTAATGATGTTAAGGGTCTGAGATCATCCAAGTAAGATGTCTTACCTCAGACCTTGCCACCACATTATGATGTTATAAGGCCCGAGGTCATCAACTAAGATGTTATCCTCACAAATAATTTCACCAAATTAATAATGTTTAAGGTCTGAGGTCATCCAAATATGATGTTTCACCTCAGACCTTGTCACCAAATTATGATGTTTAATTTCTGAGGTCATCAAACTAAGATGTTATCCTCATAGATTTCATCAAATTCATGATGTTAAGGGTCTGAGGTCATCCAAGTATGATGTATAACCTCAGACCTTGTCACCAAATTATGATGTTATAAGGTCTGAGATCATCAACTAAGATGTAATCCTCATATATTTCACCAAATTAATGATATTAAGGGTCTGAGGTCATCCAAGTATGATGTCTTACCTCAGACCTTGTCACAAAATTATGATGTTATAAGGTCTGAGGTCATCAACTAAGATGTTATCCCCATAAATAATTTCACCAAATTAATGATGTTTAAGGTCTGAGGTCATCCAAATATGATGTTTCACCTCAAACCTTGTCACCAAATTATGATGTTTAAGGTCTGAGGTCATCAAACTAAGATGTTATCCTCATAGATTTCACCAAATTAATGATGTTAAGGGTATGAGGTCATCCAAGTATGATGTCTCACCTCAGACCTTGTCACGAAATTATGGTGTTATAAGGTCTAAGGTCATCAACTAAGATGTTATCCTCATAGATTTCACCAAATTAATGATGTTAAGGGTCTGAGGTCATCCAAGTATGATGTTTTACCTCAGACCTTGCCACCAAATTATGATGTTTAAGGTCTTAGGTCATCAACTAAGATGTTATCCCCATAAATAATTTTTCACCACTAGAACATAATGGACCAAGAATTAACATGGAAATTGATCTTCTCATTAATAATATCTTCATAAGATGATACATTTACACACTCCTGCAACATCATATGTAATACTTCTTTAGATGATCAGTATTTCAGGGATTGGAAAAAGGTTCCCCCTCTAGGTTTTCTAGCCTGTAGGTCCCGAGTACAACCTCGTCGATCACTTTATAGGGACCGTGCTGATTTGAGTGGAGCTTGTTTGACTTCTGTAACGTCTTCTTTAGTACTACGTCTCCCACAGTAATGGGTCTTAATTTCACCCTTTGATTGTAGAACTTTGTTGCTCTCTGCTGGTAAGCTGCTTGTCTGATTTCTGCATCTTCCCGTCTCTCTTCAATCAGATCTAGGTCAAGCCTTCTCTCCTCTCCATTATTATCAGGGTCATAGGTCTGAACCCTATGAGTAGGGAGTTCCACTTCTGTTGGTATGAGAGCCTTTGAGCCATGTGCTAGCATAAATGGGGTCTCCCCCGTCGGTGTCCTGTCGGTCATTCTGTAGGCCCATAACATAACATAAACCTCTTCAATCCATCTTTCCTTAGCTTATTTTAACCTCTTCTTGATGTCGTCTAGGATTGTTCTATTTGTGACTTCGGTCTGTCCATTTGCCTGAGGTCGACCAGGAGAAGAGAAAAACTGCTTTATCCCAACTCTTTCGCAATATTTTTCTAAGGAAGAGTTCTTGAACTGGGTCCCATTATCCGAGATGAGAGTGTTTGGGAGGTCGTGTCTATGTATGATGTTCCTACAAATAAATTGGAAGGTCTTCTATTCTATAATCGTTATCATCGGCTCTGCCTCTACCCACTTTGAGAAGTAATCAATGGTAACTATCAGAAATCGGTAATTATTGGCAGCTCTTGGTAGTGGTCCCACTAAGTCAATTCCCCATATTGTAAATGGACAAGGGGAACTGATTGACATCATAGGCTGATGAGGTTGATGGGAAATAGTGGAGAATATCTGACATTTATTGCACCTCTTCACGTAAGCTGCAGTATCTTTGGCAAAGGTTGGCCACCAGTACCCCTGTGTAATAATTCTCTTGGCCAAGGATCTTCCTCCTATGTGACTCGAGAAAGAGCCCTCACGTACCTCCCGTAAGACGCGAGGAACTTCCATGGGATGAACACATCTGAGGAGAGGTAATAGGAATCCATTCTTATATACGGTGTCTCCTACTATGGAGAATTTCACAGCCCTGTATCTTAATGTCCTCCTCTCTATCTTTGATTCCAGCAGCTCTCCATCTTTTATGTATCTGATAATGGGTTCTATCCATGATTCCCCCAGGTTCAAATTGAGGCAATGGTTACTAACCTCTTCTTCTTCAATGGTCGCCCTCGGCAAGACCTTGGCTGGAACTATTCTTCTGATAACTGTCTTCGTTGTTTAAGCCAACCTTGCTAATGCATCTGCGTGGCTATTACTTTACCAAGGTATTTTCTTCATCTTTACCTCTTCGAAACCTTCCAGTATCGTTCTCACCCTCTTTAGGTATTTGTCCATCCTTTCATCTTTGGCCTCATAAACCCCCAACACTTGATTAACAACTAACTTTGAGTCACTATGAAGTAGAAGTCGTCTTACTCCCAAAGTCTTTACCAATGAGAGACCTGCTATCACGGCCTCATATTGTGACTCGTTGTTTAATGTCTTGAAGTTAAACCTCAAAGCGTATTCAGTGTTAGTACCATCCGGAGCTGAAAGTATTAGCCCTGCACCGCTTCCACTGTCGTAAGAGGACCCATCAACAAAGAGGTTCTAAACGTCTTTATTTGATGAGAAGCCCCCTTCTGACATGATTCCTTGCTTGAAGAGGCACCGATCTTCCTCATTCTCGTCTATTCTATTTCTGATTCCCTTGGATACAACCTCTTCTTGGTCTCGAAAGACGTCGGGTACAACCTCTTTTGAGTCTCGAAAGACGTTGTTTTTTTACCCTTCTGCAGTCTCCAGGTTATTCTCTACCTTGACCTCTTCCCATGTGAACTCAGCAACGAAGTCTGCGAGTGCCTGGCCTTTGATGGCCACCCTAGGCTAATAGGTAAGGTCATACTCTCCCAACTCAATGGCCCAGGTCATCAATCTTCCCGACTTCTCAGGTTTATGGAGTACCTATCTTAGTGGGGAATCAGTGAGGATGACCATGGAATGAGCTTGAAAGTAGGGATTCATCTTCCTCGAAGCATGTATTAAGGCATAGGCTAACTTCTCCATCTGAGGATAATTTTGTTCTGACCCTTGAAGGGCCTTATTATTGAAGTAAACATGCCTTTGGATCCCAACATCTTCCCGTACTATGGCTGCACTTATAGCCGATTCAGAGACTGGTAGATAAACATACAGTTTCTCCCCTACTATGGGCCGAGATAAGAGCAAGGGAGACCCAAGGTAGGACTTAAGTTGGTTAAAATCCTCATCACACTCTTCATCCCATTCGAAGGCCTTTCTGAGCCCGTTAAAGAACGGAAGGCACTTTTCCGTTGCTCTGGAGACAAATCTGTTGAGTGCGTCCACTCTTCCAGTGAGCCTTTGAACGTCTTTGATACTCTTTGGTGTCTTCATGTCAAGCAAATCCTTGATTTTCTAAGGGTTTACTTCTATTCCTCTTTGATTGACGATGGATCCAAGAAACTTCCCAGCTCCTACCCCGAAGACACACTTTGCGGGGTTGAGTTTCATTTTGTACATGTCCATGGTATTGAAGGTCTTTTCTAAGTCTGCCACATGAGTGCAGGCCTTTAAGCTCTTCGTCAACATATCGTCTACGTACACCTCCATAGTCTTGCCTATTTGGTCTTCAAATATCTTATTCATAAGACGTTGATACGTTGCCCCTGCATTTTTCAGACCGAAGGGCATAACTTTGTAACAGTATGTCCCTTTGTCGGTAATGAAGGTTGTCTTCTCTGAGTCTTCTGCATCCATGAAGATTTGATTATAGCCTGAATATGAGTCCATGAAGATCATGAGCTCATTCACTGCAGTAGTGTCTACCATCTGATCTATCTGAGGTAAGGAATAACAGTCTTTTGGGCAAAACTTGTTCAGGTCAGTAAAATCAATGCAGATTATCCATTTTCCATTGGCTTTGGGCACAATGACTGTGTTCGATAGCCACTCCGGATATATGACTTCTCTATAAACTCAGCCTCTTCCAATTTTTAACCTCTTCCCGGATGACATCGTACTTCTCCCTAGAGTAAACTCTTCGTCTCTGTTTGATTGGCCTGAAATCTTTAGTCACGTTGAGTTTGTGACCAATAACCTCAGGGTTGATGTCGAGCATGTCTGCGTGACTCCAAGCAAAGACACTTTGCCTCTTCCTTAAGAAGTTTATCATCTCTTCCTTGATTTCTGCTTTTAAGGCTTTGCCGAACTGGACGGTTTTTTTCGATTCGTCCTCATTGAGGACGATGGATTCTACCTCTTTCGTGGCCTCTCCATTCTTTAACTTTATTTCATCTCTACGGGTCAAGTGTGTCAATGTTATAAGTGGTAGTTTCTCTTTTATGGGCCTCTCTCTCTTTAACCGAGTTGAAGTATCATTCTCGTGCTATGGTCTGGTCACCCTACACTTCCCCTACCCCATAGGGGGTTGGGAATTTTAGCATCTGGTGGACCGTCGACGGCACAACCTCAAACTCCTTAAGGGCTACTCTTCCTATGATGAGGTTATTGGCTAAGAAGATGTTTTCGCCCATAACAAAAAAATCAATCTTCCGGGTTAACCTCTTAGGCCACTCATTACCCATTTGTACGTCCATCTCATACATGCCCAACGGATGGACCTTTTCACTACTGAAGCCCATTAACGGATGATGATAGGGAACCAGCCTAGCTCTGATAAGACCTAGGCTCTTAAAGCAGGGCTAAAACATCACATCTGCGGAACTTCCCCCATCCATGAGAATTCTCTATACCTAGCATCCATGCACTCTTGTTGTAATTACCAAAGGGTCATCATGTGGGGCTAATATGCCTTTGAAGTCGAGTCGGGAGAACCCAACTATAAGGGTGTCCACGTCCACCTTCTTTCTTTTCTGCGCTGTATCGGAAGGCATCAGATTTGCTACTTCATGTCTGACCACTGATTTGGCCTCCTCCACATGAGCTTTTCGGTCATCCACTTTAGAGCCACCCCCCAAGTCCTCTGCATATGGTGTTAACACCAAAGGAGATCATACCAACCCTCTTCACTCGGGTGTTATCATCTTTTGGCGAAAGGTCCAGATCGTCTTCATCATCACCATCTGAATCATCGTCTCTTCTTGCTGGGGCATTATCACGGCTCTGTCATTTTTCCACTTTTTAGGGTCATCTCTTCCACCTTTAGGAGTCTTGCCATCAACATATTTTCTCAATTTTCCAGATTTTAACATCTTTTTGATCTCATCCATCAAGGCGAAGCACCTGTCCGTAACATAGCCATGGTCTTGGTGGAACTCGCACCACATATTCTTGTTCCTCTTATGCGGAGGGGCCTTCAGTTTCTCCGGCCATCTTAGAGACCTGTCATTCTTGATCTCATTGAGGATATGTTCACAGCTCACAGTTAGAGGAGTATAGTGAGTGAACTTATCATCGTCTGACCTCTTCTTTCCATCCTTCTTTCTTTGGAACTTCCTGCTACTACCGTGGTTCTCATCCTCATACTTGGCAGCCATAGCCTCTTCGGCATTCATGACTTTTCCCACAGTTTGCAATAGCTCTGCCTTGGACCTGGGAGGGTCTTTCACGAGTTTTCACAACAACTTCCCTTTCTGCAGACCTCCTATGAGGGCGGTCATGACTATATTCTCTTCGTAATCTTTAACCTCAAGCTTTTCTGTGTTGAACCTGGCGATGTAGTCTCTTAGGCTCTCGTTCTTGCCTTGCTTGACATACAACAGATGGGTGGTCTTCTTTTGAGGTCTTACCCCAAAACAGAAGTTATGAATGAATCGTTCATCCAAGCCCTTGAAGTTCTCAATTGAATTCTTCGGAAGAGAAGTAAACTAACTGTGTGCTGCTCCTATCAAAGTCCTGGAGAAGGCCCGACACTTCATCTCATCAGTTATTGAGTAGATGTCCGCCGCCGACTAATACATCTCAATGTGATGTACAGGGTTGATGCCACCGTCATACTTGGGAGACACCATGGGCGGTTTGAACTTAGTAGGGGTTGGAAAGATCACTATCCTGGCCACAAATGGGGAGTCTTCAGAGAAACCTGTTTGCAATGGATATCGGCTTTTGATGAGGTCTCCTATCTTTTCTTCAAGACGTTGGATAGAGTCGTTCTAAGGCCTTGTAATGTCGGCCTGGCCGAGGTTGTCCCCAGCCAACTCCAAGGGGTGGACAGAGGGTTCCCCAACCGCAGCACAACGTCAACTGTTGATCTTTTCCTGGTATCTACCTCTTCCTACATGGGGTCGGCCTTCATGAGGCCAACGTTGTCCGTCTTCCCTTTGTGAGCCAGCCACACTTCTCGACCTTGATAACCTCTCTCTTAGGTCATTCACTGGGCCTAGCCTTTCAAAGGTCGACCCTCTGCTCAATCGATCAAAAGTTGATCCTCACTGTTGGGATTCTTCACCTCTTCTGCCCCCACAACCTCGGCTCTGCTAAAGAGGACGTACCGTGTTATTTAAAACCTCATACGGTTACCAACACTCTTCTGGAACATAGTCTGCATCCACATCGTCATACCTATCCTCAGGTCAATGGTGTCCTTGCCTCCCTAGGCGTAAACGCCTAGGGTCAGCAAAGTCCCTCCTCTCCTGGGGTGTAGGTTAGTCTTTTTGTGTGCCTGGGGTGGTCCCCTGGCTTCAGGATGGGGCTGAACCTCCGCCAAAGTTATCATCTCTGGTGAGACCCCAAATGGCCTCATGATGTTTTGGTTGAGTTGTGCAAATTTCTCCTTCATTGCTTGTTATGTTGCGGCCATAGACTTCAAGGCTGCATCCACCTCTGCCATTTCGAACTAGGGCAGGGCCTGGTTGGAACTAGGTCCTCCCGCACCAGGCGGCGAAAGAGGCGATGGTAATTCTGGTGCCATATGTTAACACTAAAGAGCTTGAGTAGTAGATATGCTTAAATACCTTAAAGGACCTCTTTCAATGGTGAATTAGCTCCACGCAAGGGGTGATGCCTGGTTAACCACCAGAGTCTCCGGTGAGGTTAAGTGGAAGAAAAGGAAGAGACAGCTTCTCGTTCCCACAAACAGAGCCAAAATGATGATGCTGGAAACAACACCACCCATCAAGGTGTTCGTGAGCTCAATTCAATGTTAAAAATGGAAGCATATGGGTATATACACATATGATAGAAGGAGGTGAGGAGAAGAGGATTCACACCGAAATATAAGTGGTTCAGCCAATCAGGCCTACGTCCACTGTGCAAGTGTATGACGTGTATCACTGTATGAGGGCTCTAATGGCCATAGATACAAACTCTCAAGCTTTATCTCTCTACTGTGTATTTGAACAGAGTTTCAGCTAGGGCTGTTAATTTTGGACCCCCTTCAAGAAGGAGAAGATAAGTATATCTAGTACCTGGGGGGTTTAGTGTACCCCCCATGCATGCAATGAGCATGTGTGTGGTGATCTAACCAATATGATGAAGACATTTGTCACTGTCACATGTAGAGAATAATGATGAAATATTCCCCCCACGTGAGGGGAATGATTTGTTATAACTGATTTGTGTACACGTGTTCCCATCCACACATATGTGCATAAGAGCTCGGCCATCTGTGTCTGGTCACAACCTCGGCCTGGAAGAGTACGAAGTTGGTAAAGTCTGGTTGCTATCCAATCCGAGATTAGTCATGATGACCTCAGCTTATGTGGAGCTGAGGTAAGGTAAGTGAAGTCATAAGGTCGACCTGGGTCGAGGTTAAGCTGGTATATGTTAGGAACATTGGCTGATTCCCTACCGAAGCTGGCTTTGATGGTGGTATAGCTTCTGTAACCTCGGCCTACTCCCTACCGAGGCTATCATCTGTGGATGCCTGATGAATAACTATTCACATGGATTATAAAGATCTCTCTTGACGAGGTTTCTAGTAACGTCGGCCACAGCCGACCTTGCTTGGGATGAGACCGCTGGTTATTGATCTAAGGCCCTTCCAACATCGGCCATCTCCAAGGCCGAGGTTGATGTCTCTGAGCCGTGGGGGTACATTTAGGGCATATCAGTTTCCACCTCTAACTTAGCCCTGCTGATGCTGGCCCTGATGGCCCTGATGTCCCTGTTGACCCCGATGGCCCTGCTGACCCTACTGGCCATGCCTATAACCTCCCTAATGTAACACACCGTATTTTATGCATTTAATATTTAATTGATTTAGGAAATTTTAAATTAATTTTGTGTCATAATTTAATTGAATTCATTATGATAATATTTATTTAAATGTTAGTCAGAGAGTAAATGGTTAATATTTAGGAAAATTTAAATTACTAAGTGAATAGTAATAAATCATTTACATCATTACGGGTATTAGTGACGGGGCATTTAATTATCTCAGTCGGGAGTCGAATAGACTAATTTGGGTGTGAGATACAGTTTTTTTATAAATTAATTCAGATGTCAATTATGAGGATACGGTTGAGTCCGAATGGGCCGAGATACTTGGAAAAGTGTAGCCGGGGGTAGTAAACGGGTCACGGGACGTTTTTAGGCATAGCCGGGCCCACACAAGGGTATTTAGGTCACTTGGTCTTGGACCATTAGGCAAAAAATGGGATTAAGCCTAATTACTTAATTAAAAGAAAAAGGGGAACGACTGATTGGAGATTAGAAAACACTTAGTGGGAGAGAAAACCCTAAGAAGCAGTCAAAGGCAATTTGGGGGACAAAGGAAAGAGCCAAAAGAGGGGATTTCATCTTCAACATTGAGAATCACAACTCCAGATTAGACCCTACGAAACCATAAGACAAGTGGTTAACTTCATGTAGCATTTAATTATGTTTTCAATTCATATTTATGTGATGTGAATACCTAAAATTCATTTTGGGGATAAATGAGTACGAAACTGGTTGTAATTGGAACACAAGATGAGAATTGGTGTAGGAATTTATGGTATAACATGATTTTGAACAGATATTTGCCTTAGTTTTAATAAACCCACACGAATTAGGAATGAAATTGAGTTGGTAATTTGGTGTTGTGACTGATTTACGAATGACTCGGCTTTTTTCCCAATTTAGAAAAAACGGTAGAGTACCTAAATTAAACAGGGTTTGGAGACTTTATGGGGGCCCCTTATGGTGTTCTTGACGGGTTATATTGATGATAAGGCTTGGGTTGGACTTTAGAAGGAGTTGGGAATTTAAAGTTTTCGTCCATTTATGAAACAGGGACTTGGAGAAGACGAAGACCTGTTCAATCGATAGATCGATGGCTGGGATCGATCGATCGATGGTCCGGGATTTTTGACAGTTACGCCAGTTTTAGTATATAAGGGCAATTAATTTGAAATTCTCCCCCATACTTTAGTTAGTGTGAAATAAGTACGGAATATTAATTCCTAACAAAAATGAAGGAAAATAATTGGGGTTGGGAGGAATTGATGTGTGACACGTTATGGAGATTTTGGGAAGAATATTCCAAAATAATTAAATACGGATCGAGCGGGCGAGTTAAGGTATATCTGTAGGGATACCAAGGTGTTAAATTAATTTAGATTGAAAAAAATTAATTTGGAGTCGGGGATTGGGACTCGGGTATTATTTTATTTTGGGCCACGAGAACGAGTCCGAATATATTTGTTGGAGCGACACTAAATGTACAATTAATTAATAATCAGAGTTGGGCTATAAACTCATGATAATGTGTATAAGCTTGTGTTACGAACTTAATACATGGTATAACCGGGGTGTTTTATATATATATATATATGGTGTGTGCATTAATATCTGTAGCTAGATATTACTATTATATATACTCTAGTGCTATTAGGGGAGGTTGCACATAGAGGGTGAATCCCCTAGCTTGAGGAGTAGGGCGAGTATATCCCCAGGTCATAGCGTCCATTATATGGGTGAGGGGCATCTCACTTTCAGGGAAGGAATATGACCGCCTCCTATAATTATGTTATTTTACCAAGTTAGTGAGCAATTTTGACTTGGGATAACTAGGTTATGTGAATACACCTAGTGGGATAGTACTTTAGATAATATACATCTGGTATGTTATTACTCATGAGGATATCCATTAGTAATTATTATTTCAACATATGTGTGAATGTTGTAATATGACTATACGTATATATTGAGCTAAATAATTATATACGGGTAAATTATTCAGGCTATGAATTGTATCATATATAGTGGATGTGAAAGTTATATGAATTTAAAAGGGATACGATTAATTAAGTTAATGTTGACAATAACTTAGAAATCATAACTTTGGCATACTCAGTTAGAGTAGGGTGATTTCAAGGGGTTATATCGATTATCTAGTTATGGAATAAAGGACTAGGGAAATTAATTAAGGCGTCAATAGTGCACAATCGAGGAGGGATGAGGAGGTCCTCGAGGGAGTGCGACACTAACTAAAATATGAAGAGCATGCATATATATTTATTACTTCAAGTTAATCATTTGCTAAATATTTTCCAAATGTTTTGGGTACTAACCCTTGCTATAAGAACTTTTAAAAACCTTTTAGGTGTCCAGCCATAGGGACGCCAGACTTGACTCATTCCAGGGATTCATTGCTGCAGCATATGTGGATGTTGTGGGAGTTTGATAGGCGCTTCGTTCTTTTAGTTTCTAGTGTCGAAATTTCCTATCAGTTACTCGAGTCACTGTTTTATTCAGTACTTATGTCAGACTTGTTGAGATTTATTACTTGTCTTTACTTTTGTTAGATTTGAGCCGATGATTTATTCGATCAGTTATTTAGATGTGAATGGTGGATTTCAGTTAATTGTGATTGTTAAATTATTTTGTTTCCGCATGAGTATTTCATTAAATTAATGAAAGATAAAACTTGGCACCAGTATAATTTTCTCACTTAGGTGGTTAGTAATTAAAAAGGCGACAGTGATACTAAGAATGAACCAACTAAGAAACATGTTCTAGTTTAATTTAGGACTGATCACCTGGGTTTAATTAGGCGGGGTGTCACACCTAACCATGTCAAAAACCTCATGATCTGAAACACTTAGAATTCCCCTGTTGGGAATTCTCATCACCCTGCCTCTGCTGGCCCTGAGCTAGTTGTGCCCCATTGGCACCATTACCTCCTATCCTGCCTGTTGGATGGACTCCTCTACTTGTTTGTTCCCTAAAAGATGGAAGCGGTGGTCCTGGAAGTGAACTAGTGTTTCATTAAACACATCAGTATAGGTCTGCAATGAGAGGTTACCCAGAATATGCTGTCGAATCCTCTAGGTAAGGCCATCCATGAACATCTGTATCTTCTTCTCCTCGGTAGGTACTTCTGTTGGTACCAGATTAACCATCCTGGTAAACTATTCCTCTTACTCAGCTGTGGTCTTTACCTCCTGGGTGTGGGTTAGTAATTTTCGCCTCATCTCAGTCTGAACGGCGGAAGGGAAATATTTGTTGTCGAATCACACCCAGCAATCCTGAATAGTAAAGATATCTCTCTCCTCACCAGTAGTAATAGACACCCACCACTGCAATGGTGCTCCAACTAGCTTAAAATTAGCTAGTACCTGCCTCTGTACATCTGTGCACTCATACATCCTCAAGTGCCTCTGGATGTCCTTCTTCCATTGCCTCGCCATTACAACATCGGAGTTCCCTGCAAACTTCAGAGGGTGTGCCTTCTGAAAGCATATCTGACACGTTCCAAAGTAGACGAGAATACATGAACCTGAACTGGGTACACTACCAGTGCCATAGGTGATGCCTACTGCACTATGTCTAAAGTTGCATTTACCGCATGTGCTACTATAGCGGTAACTTCAGCAGCGTTCATTGTACCCTGAATTGGTGCTGATTGAGGCTCGGGTTGGGCACCCCTGGGAACTCGCTGTGCATGTCGAGGAGGCATCTGAAATGAGAGAAAAGATTTATAAGTCTACAGTTAATATCACAAAATGGCTGAAGACGTAAAATGCTCAATTAAAGAATTCAATAGTCCTAAAACATAGGTCTCTATATCAAAGAATGCTACCCGGAAAGCATAACAAGACGTACAGATCCTAAAGACTCTAGAACCTGATGCTTTGATACCACCTGTGACACCCCGACTAATTAAATACTGAGTAGATACTCCTTTATTAAATTAATACAGAATATCAAGTTGGTTCAGTCTTAGCATCACTGTCGAAAAATATTTAATTATGTACTAGCCACCTAATACTTAAAAAGTGAGATGACAATTTTTTATTAATTAAATTATCTTACCACTAAGTAATGAATCACCAACTATACAACATCCACATAAACAATCCCATAAAGGTAAAAATATAATGAAATAAACTGAGTCTGAATTAACACTCCAAATATCATCTAAATGCCAGGTAACCTCAATACATGAATCTAAATAAATAAATCCAACAATTGGAATAAATAAATGTCTAAAACTGCTATCTATGAATAAGAATGGGCAACATGACCTAACTGATAATGAGTAACTCCGAAGGAAGCAAAGATCGATGTTGAGGCATCTACTACCAAGATCTTGTAACTTCCACAGCAACTACAGTACGTCAATAGAATGGAACTCCTATGCTTGGCATCCTTGTGGCTGGGCACTTAAAAGATTTTTACAAAAACAAAATAGATTTGGAAGCAAACGGGTCAGAGCCCGAGGTGAAAACATTTTAAAAACAACAAGTGTTTAATTGTATTAAATAGTAAATATTATATACATGTTAGTCACGTGCTCTCACTTGAGATTCTCACCCCTCAACTACTGTGCACGCCTAACGTATGCTCTTAACCCATGTTAGTTGTACTACTAACTAACTAGTCTATATCAAAACTGACACTAAGGATTACTACATGGATTTACCCGTATTACTCAATTAAGACATACTTACATTTCAAACATTCGTTATTTTAATCCATTATCTCATGTATTATTTAAGTTCCCACATCTTTAAGTCATTTAAATATCTTAGCCATTCTCATATACTAAGCAACAGTGAATAATCACAAATATATATTTATATCACACTCAGTACATATATATACACATATGGCACCCCTAGGCTAAACTGTGATGCACACATACTCTGCTATTGAATCCCGGTACATTACTTATATGAGGATCATGAGTTCCGAATCACCGAGAAATCATAGCAATACAATCACACATATTGAAGGTGAACATAGTTCACATACCCATGGGTCACGCACATACCTATGCTCCTATGGTCAGCTGACTTATCAACTCATAAATAAGTCTTCACAGTCCTATGTTCTTGAGGAATCTAAATCCCCCTGAAGGTACTCAAGATAAGATTGTCCTCTTCCTACAACCTCCATTGATAGCAAGCATGGTAGGTATGTCATACACATAATAATCCATATATTAGGTAATTATACAACCTATATATTTATCATTTTAATATAAGTATACTCATATCCCATATTACAAGTCTCACACGTAATATAGTTTCATCCCGATTATTTTACATAATATGTTTAGCGCGACAACTCTGGTTGTATAAATCCGAGTACATAAACCTATTCCAAAAGGTTACTAAGTCTCCCACTTGCCTCTAAGGTTATTTCAGTAATCTAAAGTCCCTCTACTACTGTCTCTAACCTCAAGTTATTGTTTAACCAAATTAAACTCAAGTTTCCATAATTTCCAACCGTAATATTCTCGTCGAACACTCGTAAGTTTATCATTTAATCCCAAACCATTCTAATATTTTCTGGGCCTCAATTACATTCCTACTAACTTTTCCTAAGTCCAAATATGTTCAAATAGTCCATACCAATAATTCTTAAAAGTTGGGATTTGTTAAACCTTAAAAGGAAAATATAACATAAATTCAGGAGAAGTCGATCAAAAGAAATGGTCGATTGATTGATCAAAGGAAAGGGTCGATTGATCGATTCAGTCGATCGACCGACATTCTTGAGTTGATCGATCGATCCATCAGATATGGCCTACGGTTTCTGCATATTTTGGCCTACGGGTTTCATCAAGTTTAACCCTCAAATTCTCTATTAAAATGTCCCAAACTCCAAAATATTTATGCCAAACGTTATACCATCATAAACACATAAATTCTAACATCTTATAATCATTAAATCATTAAGGGTTGTTAATTTTTGGGATAAAATCATGTATTTTTCATAAAAACCCTATTTCTTCTATTTTCTTCAAGAATCATCATATATCCCAACATGAATTCGTAATTCTCTACACATGGATCCTGATTTCGTGTTTACTATATTTCCAAAAGTTAATCTACATGCAAAACCTACCCAGATTAAGATTTGAATCTCTAAATCCATTAATTCATCATTTTTTAAGGTTTTTCTCCAATCCTAAACTATTATGGAAAATATATACACTAAATTATTGCAAGTTGAATCACTTCCCTTTAAATATAAGTTATGATCCTTTGAGGAAGATAATATGGTGGTGATGTTCTCTCTTCGGTCACAAATTCGGCGATGGTGGTGATGCAAGATGGTTGTTTGGCCTTCACAACCCTTGGAAACCCTTCCTTTCTCTCTACTTCTCTCTCTCAAGTTTGTAGCAGCCATTAACCCTAATGGTCCTAAGTGTTGGATGATATATTTAACCTAAATTTTGTAGGTTACTATTCACCAAAAATTAGAACGACTCAAATACCCTCCCGAGTTGCCTGTTTGGCCTAAAAATGCCCCGGGACCCAAGCTGAACATCTGAGTAGACTGTTTGGACTATCTCAATAGTTTCGGACACGTTGGCGCACTCAAAATAACCATATGGAAGACATGAAAATAAATTACTTTATAATTCACTAAATTGGGCTCGACACGACTAAATTTCCCAAACAATCATATTTTCTACTCGTGATAATTTTTAATAAATTCATAATCATAAATTACTATACTCGCTTAGTAATATTCAATATAATTATCATAATCAAATACTAACTCTCGTCTCGCTAGTATTTAAACCCAAATTAATTACCAATTAATTTCTCAATTAATTCAATTAATCCTATAGTTTAAAATCAGTAAAAATATGGGGTATTACACATTCTTGAGTGCTTCCTTCACATTCTTGGAATCTACTATGAAAGCTTAGTAAAAGTATGTAATCTCATTCTTTAGTTGAACACGAGTCTTGACACCTAGTGTGGGTAACTCTTTCAAACCCATGAAGGTGGATCTTATTTATCAAGAGCTGGTTCAACTGTGGTCAGGTGTGGAACAATGAGATCGTCACTGGGGGGTGCATTATTCTCACACGCAAAGTCACGACCAATAAATGTATCTGGTCCATAATCTCTAATTGTGGCATTTATCGATTCCATGACCTTAGATCTTTTAAGGTTATACACCCTATAAGCTCTACCAGTCGATGAATATCCTAAAAGTATTCCCTCATTTCTTATTGATTCAAATATACCTAAAACCTCTTTATCTTTAAGGATATATCAAGGACTCCTAAAAACTCAAAAATGTAATAGGTTCAAACCCTTCTTCTCCAATCTGATTAGTGCCAAGCTAGTAGCAGATTTAGATATAAGTATAACTTCTTACTCAGTGTTCGCCGAAATAGCAGTAGTGAAGATCCAAGTGATGTACATACTGAATGTGACTCTTGATATTCAACAACAAAAGTAACTCCTGGATGATGATTGGCCAGTGCGCCGACCATGTTATGATCTGGAGCCGAGTCTGATGCTTGGCTAGTGATTTCAGCAAATCTTCCTTAGAATGTCTGACTAATAAGCTCCCATGAATGGCATATGAGATTTCAGTACTTTCTCGATCTTAAAGTATGCTAGTGGTTGGCACCCGGCCTGCTGAATTTTGTAAAATATTTCACTAGCGTTCTTGTAATTGTCTCGTAGTTAAAATAATATTTGCATGTAATTATTATTCATATAAACGAAATTCATTGTTTTCTTTATTAACTTATCTTGTTAATTTCTGAATATCTGGATGAGTTAGTTATGTCATTAGTTCTACTGATGCACTTAGACATTTTCCTAAATTTAATACCAGTTACTAATGATGTTATCATACGTTCTACTAATGCATTTAGATTTCTAAGCTTATCACCAGTTACCATTGATGTGGCCATAGGTTCTACTAGTGTACCTAGATTTAAATCCAAGTTTAATACTAGTTACCCATGGTATTGCCATAGGTTCTACTAATGCACCTAAAATTTTAGGTTTAGAATTAGTTAGTAGTTGTGACCAAGCGTATGTGGAATATATGTCTACATTCCTATATAGTAATCTTCACAACGTTCTTCCTCCATTTTGCTCAGTTCAGATAAAACTTGTTGATTTTTATACCGAGTTTTATCCCTGATTTTTTTTACCAAATGCTGAGGACTAAAATCCTGTTTTGACTTGGGTTTGATTGTTTTGCCTATCAAGTTATGCCTTTGCCAACCTCTTTCGAATAAGTCTACTTAGATGTTAATTTCTCTTGCTTGACTACTATTTATAGTGAATCCACTCAGGTCAACATATCTATGAAGCCCCCGATTGGGGTTATGAAGAGAAGGCTGAATAATAATAAGAATGCCTGATAAAAATGATGCCCGACCAATCTTCGGGACTTTATTATGATATAATTTCCATTATGCTAATCGTTTGATAAGATCAAATAAGCATGCTCGAGCTTCTGTACTGAATCGTAAATATAATGTTGGATGAACATGAGGTTGATAATGCCCAACAATTTGTCAGGGCTATATAATTTGCATTGAATATCCATGCTAGTGAGAAATCCAGATAAATAATGGAAGTGTCGACTAAGAATAGGTCTGGGCCTTTAAATAATGCATAATGGGAATGAATGATCCTTCATTGTTACAGAAAATAGATTTCCATACCATTCATTTGAATAATAATAAATGTAATATCGATAATTGATCGAATATGCCGACCATTTGCCGAGACTGAATATATATAAGAACTATCCCGACCAACTGTCCATAGGGGGTAAAATATAATAAATGTGTCAGATATCTTCGAGACTGAATATATGACAATAAATAATTTGCCGAGCTTCTGCCGAGATGAATATAGAATATGCATAACCATTTGAGAGAATCATTCATGCTCGAGCATATATGTCAGAGCATTAAGAAGATAAATAGTGCCTGGATGATTTGTTGAGGCAACTTTGTATAGTGCCGAGCATTAATAATATTTTCCAGAAGTTTAAGATTGTGGCCGAGCATTTGTCGAGGACTGAATCTTGTATCTCTGAAAGTTAATAAATTTGTCTGAATATCTGTGGAGGCTAAATCAAATTGACATTAGCATGATAATAATTTATTTGGTCAAACAATATATAATATGTATCTGCTTTAAACTTTGGGTAACATTAATTTCAAAAGATGAAATAATAAATGTTATGCCGATTACGTATCTAATGAGCATATTTTTATCATATATATATCAAATATAAAGATTAATTGATCGGTCTAAAATCTTTGCAGAAATATTTGAAATCCAGCAAGTACTCACATATAAGTTTATTTGAAAATTTTATTTTCACATGACGTTGTGAAGAGTAGAAGTTTGGTATATAAAACCAAAAGTTTTTAATAAGCATTTAAACAGAAAAGTTGGTGTAATAAACCAAAAACTTTTAATAAGTTTTTAACAGAAAAGGTTTTATTTTGACAAAAGTGGATTATTAAAACTCGTTTTGCTCCACTTTGTTTTTCCCAGTTTATTTCTTGTCGTCGACCAGTGTCTTGGGTTGTTGGTAACCCTTTGTTCTGGTTCTATACCTGCCACCAAGCAGTCATATGTAGTCGGGAAGCCTTTTAACCTACGTGAAATCTACCTCTGATAAAAAATGAGTTTCTTCGACCAACAGGTCTGATCCTCAAAAATTTTATCTATGTTTTCTTTTGGTAGCCGACCAATAGTGACGGTCATTGTTCGTTGCATTATTGTCGCCGAATAGAGAATGATCTGACGAGTAACAGGTACTGCCGACTAATGATAGGTACCAATAATAGATGCCACCGATCTATATTAAGTTAGTTTCCACAGCCGCCGACCATAAAATAATGGACTGTTGACCAGAAATGATGGTCCTATGAAGCTAGTTGCAGAGGTATATTTTTATTTTGTATAGTGACCTCGGCTCCGGCCATAAATGGTGTTTCGGTGATGCTTCTGAGGTGAGGTCTGTTTTGTAATTTGGTTGCCAACTTCAAGTAATGTTGTTGATGTGTGAGACCTTTGATATAGTCTTCGCCAACCTCAGGCGAGGTTGGTGATGAATTTTTCGATCGATTTTGCTTGCCCCAGAGTTTGATTTTATTAAAATTGAAATGAGAGCTGTGGTCAGCATTACTTGCATAATTTGGTCTTGGTCGGCCAATAAATGATCCCCGATCGCTGCTGATCAACGAGGTTTTGAAAAAAAATGACTGGAACAGGGGTGAAACCACCATCGTTGGTCGGCGAAGTTCATGTAGGTGTGATTCAAATTTTGCGATAAAATTGCTACCCTTGTTGATACCAAATTTAATCTGCTCACGTGGATCAATTATGTGGAGACACGTGTCAATCTACATGGCACCCGAGAACATTTTTTAACAACACCATTGACTCCGAGGAACTCAACCTCCCCGACCAACTGAAGGCGCTCCGAGCAACAAGTGCTCCGAGGAACTCATGTATACAAATTCTACTTAGGCGGTCCGAGAAACTCAGGCGGTCCGAGATGCACCTCATACAGAGCATTTATATCTGAACAATGAAAAGAGATATTGCGCATTAAATGGTCATTATTATCACACACACGCATACGCCTATTGGACAACTGTGTATTATTCTTTCATTTGTACAGCGTTAAGGCTATAAATACAATGTAACCTCCTCATTAACGGGGGACTGAGAATTTCTGGGTAAACCCTTTATCGAGAATTCAACAAATAGTCGGTAATAACACAAACAGTGGACGTAGGCCATTCATTAAAGGCTGGACCACTTTAAAAATCTCTTGTCTTATTTATTTTTTATCTGTGATTAAATAATTAGAGATAATTTAATTTTTTACATCAACAGATTGGCGTCGTCTGTGGGAAACGACTGTAATTATCATTTTTCACCAAAACAATTTGTCACCAATCCCTGATAATCCAGAATCTAGTAATCGAAACGCTGGAAACACCCTAAATCCATCCACTCCTCCAAGTGTCCAAGATCTGGCTGGAATAATGGCTAATTTAGCTCAGGGCGACACCGTCATGTAAGAAACCATGCGACAATTCATGTAAACTATCTAGGGTGGAGCACCTGCCCAGTCAGGACAACGAAGCATTTAGAGAAATACCCAATTGCCTTCCTTACGAACTAGACGAACATTATTCCCAGAGGAATCTCGATCTAGACATGTCGATTCATATCGCACAAATAGATCTAATGACTTTTCTTATCATCCTGGCCGAACTTCATCAGTACGAGCCACGGACACTGAATAAAACGTCACTTTATCTCCAGAAAGGACGAGTGCACTTGAAAGATTGAGTAGAGTTTCTCCCTTTGATCGTTTGGGTTCTAGGAGGAATAAAAGTCCCCCTAGGATGGTGTCGAGGAACTTTCAACGATTCTCTGATTTAAAGGAAGGTTCTGCCCAATCCCGACCAGCTGCTCGTCGTGAAAGATCCCAAGAGGCAAATTTAACACGATCAATTGCTCGAATAAATAGGCCCAAGGAAAGAGGTGGTGCATGGAAAGGATCAATTCAAAGGTTGGAAGATAGACTAGGGGAAATGGTTAAGGCCAAAAATCCTCTACAAAGAACTTTTGTCCAAGGGATACCTTTTATCCAGGCAATTGTGGATTTTCCCACAGCATCAAAATTCAAAGCCCCAGTGGTAACACCAAAATATGATGGAAAAACTGCTCCTGTTCTACATATAGAACAATATCAGGCAGCTGCTGATATCTATGCTGTTCCAGACGAGATGCAATGTAGGGCGTTTTCTGGAACTCTCACTGGATCTGCTCAAATATGGTACAACGATCTTCCTCGGGGGTAGATTGCAACTTTATTTCAACTGGCCAAGCTCTTTATTGGAAACTTCTGTTTTGGAGCAAAACCAGTTAAGCGAGTAGCACACTTGATAAGCATTAGACAAAAAGCAGGTGAAAGCACCAGGGATTATATAACTCGTTTCAATAACGAGAAGCTCGAAGTCATTGATTACAAGGAGAAGACAACAATTACTGTTTTGATGAGTGGATTGTTTTCCAATAAATTATACTACACTTTGGCCAAAGATCCACCCAGGACCATGTCAGAACTAATGGCAAAAGTAGCCAAAATCATGAATCCCGAGGAAGCTATGGACGCGAAGAAGAACATGGACATTAAAGAGACCAAAGTTGAGGCCGAGAAGGGTGAGAAGAAAGATCAGAATTACAATGGGGGTAATAAGCAGTAAAAAGCAAAGCCATCATGGGAAACATTGAAAAAATTTGGAAATTATACTCCTTTGAAAGTAGACATAAACCACGTTTTGGAAGAAATCAAGAACAGTGAGGAGCTAAACTGGCCAGAAAAAATGAAGATAGATCCTGACAAGAGGAATAAGGCCAAATATTGAGAGTTCCATAAAGACAATGGTCACATAACCAAAAATTGCATAGCTCTTCAAAATGAAATTAAAGCACTCATCAGACGAGGAAAACTTGCCAAGTATGTTGATCGTAGAAATGAAGGAAAGAGCAACGACCGAGCAAGAAAGAGATCTAGATCTCCTCGTCGAGTAGAAGAAGACTAGAAAAGAGATCATAAAGATGATCCAGAGGACGACCCCGATCTCCCTAAAAGACAAAGACAGCCAAAGCGTGAGGTATTTTCAATTCGTTTTGGATCATTTGATTGTAATGATATTATAGGTGGAGATGCAAGAGGTGGGGATCTTACTGCAGAAAGGAAATCTTACCTCAATGAGGCTCAAGCTTGTTCATACATTCAGCGAATAAATCTAGCTGAGAATGATCACCCGAGGAAGGTGAACAAAGAAAAATTGGTCATCGGTTTCTCCAAGAACGACCTTGCAGGTGTACTATATCCTCATGATGATCCACTGGTGATCAAAAAAAGGATGAAGGAAGTAATGATCTCAAGAGTACTGGTGGATAATGGTAGTTCGACGGATATCATATTCTACTCATGCTTCGATAGTTTAAATCTAAAGTTGTCTCAGTTGGAACCTTATCACAGGCCCCTCCTCGGGTTTGCTGGCGAGAAAGTTTTTTCATTTGGGACGATCAAGTTGGATATGTTCATCGGTACATGGTCTGCTTGTCGAACAGAAAGAGTACGTTTCTTTATAATCGATAAGAATGTCCAATCAGCTTACAATATCATCATTGGAAGAGTAGGTTTAAAGACGTTCGAAGCAGTACCATCTACTGTACATCGATTCTTTAAATTTCCTACCAACTTTGGAGTAGGAGTTGTGAATGGTGATCAAAAAGTAGCTCGGGAGTGCTATTATTCATCTGTTGAGCAAGAAGAATTGGAGGAATCTAGGAAAAAGACTACTACCTATCAAGTGGATAAAGGTGCAGAGATTGAAACATTGGATCCTAGAGACGAGTCATAGCTCGTGAAAGGTCAGGTGGTGGAAGCTACTAAAAATATCATTTTGGACAACGAGCACCCGGAACGAACAACTCAAATAGGTTCGTCGTTGGATGCCTCACTAAAACAGGAATTGATAGTTTTCCTTAAAAGCAGAAAACAAACTTTTTCTTGGAGTCATGAAGATATGTCAGGAATAGACCCAAATTTCTTATGTCACGAGCTCAATGTGAATAAGGAGATCAAGCCAGTGAAGCAGAGAAGAAGAGTGTTCAGCCCCGAAAAGAACCAAGCTATACAAGAGGAGGTCGAGAAGCTCCAGAAAGCTTGCTTTATTGAAGATGTCAACTATCCAAACTGGTTAGCAAATGTGGTGATGGTGAAGAATAAGAACAACAAGTGGAGGATGTGTGTAGACTTCACCGACCTCAACAAAGCATGCCCAAAGGATCATTTTTCTTTGCCCTGAACTGATCAATTAGTGGATACTACATCGGGACATGAGCTGTTAAGCTTCATGGATGCTTATTATGGTTATAACCAGATTAAAATGAAACCTGAAGACAGGGAGAGTACCTCTTTGATTACCCTTAGGGGAACTTATTGTTATAATGTTATGCCTTTTGGTTTGAAAAATGCAGGTGCAACATATCAATGTCTGATGAACAAGGTATTTACAGAGCAAATTAGTTACAACATGGAAGTTTATGTTGATGATATGCTGATGAAGAGTAAGAGAGCTGATGACCACCTAATTGACTTAGGCCAAACCTCTGATCAATTAGATAAATATCAAATGAAGTTAAATCCCACCAATTGCATATTTGGGGTACGAGAAGGCATGTTCCTCGAGCATATTATCAAACAACGAGGAATCGAAGCAAACCCAGAGAAGATCAAGGCTCTATTGGGACTACGATCTCCAACGACGAAGAAGGAAGTGCAAAGTCTCACTGGGCGAGTTGCATCACTTAATAGATTTATATCACGAGGAACAGATAGATGCCTCCCATTCTTTACAACACTCCGAAAAATGTTTGAATGGAATGACGAATGCAAGAAGGCCTTTCAAGAACTAAAGAAATATCTGGGAGCACCTCCACTGTTGTCCAGGCCAGTGATGGGAGAAAAATTATACTTGTATTTGGCAGTGTCAGAGAATGCAGTTAGCTCAGCATTGATAAGAATGGAAGATGGAGTGAAAAAGCCGATCTATTACACTAGCAAGGCCTTCCGAGGAGCAGAGATTAGATATCCCAGGCTAGAAAAGTTGGCACTAGCATTGATCGAGGCGAGTAGGAGAATGAGGTCGTACTTCCAAGCCCATACTATAGTTGTGTATACTGATATGCCATTGAGGCAAGCTCTCCATAAACCAGAAAAATCAAGGAGATTGATGTACTGGGAAGTAGAACTTGGTGAATATGATATAGTTTATGAACCAAGATCGTCGCTTAAAGGGCAAGCAGTAGCAGATTTTATAGCAGAATTCACCTATCCTGATACCCCCGAAGAGCAAAAGCTGAACACCGATAACCCTATGGATGTTACAGGATCATCAGATTCAACCCCTGACCAACTTAGGTCAGGTGACGAGCAAGAAAAGATGGTCGACGAGCAACAAGAAGTGCTAGAGGACGTTAAAAGGAAACAAAAGATATTCCACCGAGGAACTCTATCCGATCAAAAATTTGAAGACGAGGTACCTATATGGAACCTATATGTGGATGGATCATATTGCACTACAGGTTGTGGGGCAGGGATTGTTTTGAATAACCCGGATGACGTCGATGTGGAGTATGCTCTGCGCTTCCAATTTAAGGCTTCTAATAATGAGGCTGAATATGAAGATATGATTGCAGGTCTTAGTTTAGCAAAAACTATGGGGGCAGAGCAGGTTACTGTATTCAGTGACTCGCAATTGATCGTAAATCAAATGCTGGGAGTATATACGACCAAAGAAGAACTAATGATCAGGTATTATGCAAAAGCAATGGAGGTTTTATCAAGCCTGATTGCAGTACAGATAATTAGAATACCAAGATTGGAGAATGCAAGAGAAGATGCCTTATCTCGGTTAGCTTCATCCACACGCACCGAGCTACGAAGAACCATCCCAATAGAAGTCTTGATTAGTCGGAGCATAGATGAAGATCTGATGATGAATTTATTACCCTTGATTTAGGACCATCTTGGATGGATCCCATCAGGGCATATATTGAGGAAGGGAAGTTACCAACTGACAAACTCGTAGCCAAGAAACTGAAATTTAAAGCTGCTCGTTATGTGTTGACCAATGGTGTTCTATATAGACGAGGAATTATAGCTGGCTTGCAAAGATGTGTACATCCCACCGAGGTGAAAGACTTGATCGAAGAAGTCCATGAAGGGTCTTGTGGAGCCCATGTAGCAGGTCGAACACTTTTGCAAAGGATAATGACGCAGGGATACTATTGGCCGACGATGAGGGCTGATTGCATAGCCTATGCCAAAAAATGTGACAAATGTCAACTCTTCTCCATTATCCATAGAACTCCCCAAGCATTATTGACACCCATTACTTCCCCTTGGCGATTTTTCATGTGGGGAATTGACTTGGTCGGGCCACTTCTAACGACCAGAGGAAGGTTCAAATATCTCGTCGTCGCAGTGGATTACTTTACTAAGTGGGTGGAAGCCGAGCCCCTTATCGATATGACATACGACAAGGTGTACCAGTTTATATGGAAGAATATCATTTGTAGATATGGTCTCCCTCATGCATTCATTACCGATCATGGAACGCGATTTGACAACGAGGAGTTTGCTGCGTATTGTCATTAGTCGAACATATTGAAAACCCACTCTGCACCAGGCCATCCTCAAAGCAATGGACAAAATGAAGTGACAAACAGAACGCTGCTGAATGGTTTGAAGAAAAGACTAAATGATGCAAAGGCAAACTGGATCAACGAGCTGCATTCTGTACTATGGGCTTATCGTACTACTCCACGAGCAGCTACAGGAGAATCTCCATACATGCTGGCATTTGGAAGTGAAGCTGTTATACCTGCCGAGCTGGGCCTCCCTACACACAGAGTGCTGAATTTCAACTCTCCTATCAGTGACTTGATGAGAACATTAAATTTGGATATGCTCGAGGAAGTTAGAGAAGAAGCAGCAATCAGAAACGCTGCATACTAGCAACGAACAACTCTGTTCTACAACAAGAGAGTAAAGAAATGTGATTTGAAAGTAGGGGACTATGTGCTAAAGAAATTAGTTCAAAAACACAACAAATTGGAAGCTAACTGGCGTGGGCCATACAGAGTAACAGAGGTTGTTCGACCAGGGACGTATAGGATTGAAACTTTAGAAGGGGAGGAGTTTAAGAATGCATGGAATGCAGAGCATCTTCGCAAATATTATCAGTAGTTCAATCCCTATGTAATGTAGTTTCTCTTCAATATGAATAAAAGTTTTGGATGTTCTGCCCAATTTTCTCCTTTTATTGAAAATTTTTCGAAGTATTAGTGCTACACACTACGCATCAAAACCCAAAATTACCAACTACGGTTGGTTGAGAAGAATCCACCAACTAAGGTTGGTCGGGAATAAAAAATTTCCCAGAATCACCAACTATGGTTGGTTGGGAAGAAAATCCACCAACTAAGGTTGGCCGGGAATAAAAAAATTTCCCAGAATCACCAACTACGGTTGGTTGGGAAGAAAATCCACCAACTAAGGTTGGTCGGGAATAAACAAATTTCCCAGATTCATCAACTACGGTTGGTTGGGAAGAAAATACACCAACTAAGGTTGGTCGAGAAGAAAAAAATAGCTCAGAATCACCAACTACGGTTGGTTGGGAAGAAAATCCACTAACTAAGGTTGGTCGGGAATAAAAAATAGCCCAGAATCACCAACTACGGTTAGTTGGGAAGAAAATCCACCAGCTAAGGTTGGTCGGGAATAAAAAATCCACCAACTATAGTTGGTCGGGAATAAAAAATAGCCCAGAATCACCGACTACGATTGGTTGGGAAGAAAATCCACCAGCTAAGGTTGGTCGGGAATAAAAAATCCACCAACTACGGTTGGTCGGGAATAAAAATCCATCAACTAAGGTTGGTTGGGAACATTTGGAATCATGTGATGAAAGTCGTTTAATGGTTTAGAACTTAAAGTGATAAGTCATTACAATAAAAAACAAAATAGAAATTTTTGATACTTATGACATTTTAAATTACCACCAAAGTTGGTCGAAAAATAAAATATCACCAACTCTGTTTGGTCGTCAGATAATCAACAACAAATTTTCACCAACTCTAGTTGGTCGACAATTTAAAATATCATAAAATATCTTTATCTTTTCAACAGATATACATGCACATTCATTAGAGATGTCTTACAAAATATTTCCAAAGACAATGACAATTAAAAATTGCAAAGAAAACTAGAAGTTTTTCATTAAATCCAAGAACGAAATACATTGAGAAACGAAATACTTATTATATGAGAAATTATTACATCAAGAATCCTATTCCATTGGCTTCTTCCCCTCTGCTTTTGAAACAGGTTCTTCACCAGCAGGAGGATCGTCTAAAGCATAGGGGAAATTTATAAAATTCAGATCTTTAAGCATCCTGACATTAATTACTGATGGCCGAGCAAGTAAGTGCTCGGGGCGAGATATCTCGAAGTTAGAATGAAGACTATAGTCACCGAGATACTTTGAAATCAGGCATCGAGGAATGGACCGAGAAGGAATCCAGCTTATATCCAGTTTGAAAGGTGGCACTGGCAACTCGAGCAACCCAGGGTCATAGTAATCCCACAAATAGTGACCCTGTTCCAACTGCAGCACACCCAAGGCATTCAGCCATCCTTGCTTGTAACCCTCATTATTTGCATTTTGGATTCGGTCATCTAGATGGTAGAGGGCTTCATTATAACCAGCCATCCAGAACTCTTTGGGCTGCTTGTGGAATTGATAGGTTAACCTCTCCAGTTTCTCGTGGAGGTTCTTCGTTAAAAGTTGTTTACTCTCCAAGGTAGACTTTTGTACAGAGAGCTGCTCGTCCAGATTCAGAATCCTCTTGGACATCTCAGCTAATGCTTGATTCTTCGCCATTAACTGGAAGGCCTGATTCTCCAAAGCTGATTGAGTTCTTTGTTCTTCAACAGTAACCTGAGCAGCCCTTGCTCCTCCTCGAGAAGCTCTTGCTCATCCACGAGCATAGGTAGAAGGACCAATTCTCTTCAAGGTTTCCAATTCGTCTCTCAGTTTGGCATTTTTAACTTCCAAGAAAGAAAAACCTTCATCATTGACAGGAACCAAGGCTCCCGAGGTAGAGGCTGCAGATTTCAGCTGAGATATCTCTCCTCGCAAATTATTATTTTCCTGCTCTAACAAATTGGCGATCTGCCTATGCTCTTCAACCTCGGTCTTCAAAGTCCTTTCCTTTATATCATAAGCAGCAACCAATTTATCATATTCCTTATCAGCACTTAGCTGCTGATACTTATTCTTATATCCCTAGTGCAGAAGGGTAGTAGAATCCTTGTACTGTTGTTGAAGTTCCTCGAGGGTACCCTGGAGATCTTCGATCATCTCGTAATAAGCCACATTATTGGCAACAGCTTGGTCGAGTAAGAATTTTAGATATTGGTAAGCTTCCACTACTCGTTCAGAGGCATCTGAGCCCAGGATATCAAAAATTTATGATTCATCCAAATCTGTATGGCCAATTTTGAAATATTCATTGCATTTTTTCATCAACTCAGTATCATGAACTGACAAGAGTTCCATCCTTGCTATAAATTAGAAAAGACAAGTAATAAACAGGATTAATAAATGATAAAGGCAGAGCAAGACTAAGAAAGTCAACATGAACATCAAAAACTCAAAATTTTATTACATCACAAAAAGAGGTACATGGTTTAGAGTTACATTCAACAATAAAATAAAAAGCAGAGAGAGAGGACCGGACAACTCTACACCTTCTCCTTGCTTCCTAAGACTTCCTCGGGAGGCCTGGACGAAGAGTTAGGTTACTTGGAGGGCAGAGAAAGTTGATCGGTAGACATGTTGGTTGGTTGGGGCTTCTCATAGCGAAGTTCAACAGTAGGAACCTGATCCCCAACCATCATCGAAGACTCTTTTGAGGCAGCTCCATCCTCTTCTTCTTCTCTAAGACCTGATCCCTAACCATCATCGAAGACTCTTTTGAGGCAGCTCCACCCTTTTGAGGCAGCTCCATCCAACAGAGGGAGGAGGACCATGAACATAGCGTTAAAAAGTTCAGAACTCTCTAAGACCTTTAACTCCTGCAGAGCAGCAATCCACCCATCCCTGAAGAATTTGAGGCTAGCAAAATCCAACTGAGAAGACATGGCAGCTAGGCCTTTGTTCCAACCTTTGTCCTAGCTAGCGCTGAAGGACTTTTTAACAATAAGTTTTCTCTTTACTTTCTCCGAGGAAATCCTCTCAGTAAGAAGTTCCTCGGCTGCCTTTAATTTTCCTTCTACCTCTACCTTCTGACGATCAACTTCACGAAGTCTACCGAGCTCCTCTTCAGTAGTTTGAAGCTTGGTCTGAAGCTCTCCAGCATCCTTGATCTTTTCTTCAATCTCTTCATTTTTCTCCTTAAATTCTTTCATTTTCCTCTCCAACTCTTGAGAGGCCTCCACAGCTTTTTCTCTCTCTTGCTCGGCAGATTTCAGTTATTTCTCCCAAGCAACCTTATCCTCTTCATATTTCTGACGAGAATCCTTTAAGGATTGAGTCAGACCTACAAAAGCCTCCTCCACACCTCCCGAGGAGCTCGAAGCTTTAAGAGCTTCACCCTTTTTCAAAATTGTATTGAAGCAGGTTACCAGCTGGAAAGAGAAAAAATAACTTTGAATCAGTACAAGAATAGAACATTGAAAAATGAAAGTTTAAGATTAGTAATACTTACTGAGGAAATATGTTGAGCTGCCAAGGTTGTAACCCTATCCCAAGAAATAGTGTCTTTAAGACCTTGGATTTCGGGGATAATCTAAGACTTCACAGAGCCCATGGCAGAGCTCGAAGCAACAAAAGTGGGAACACCACTTCCAGCAGGCTGAGAAATAGATTCAGCCAATTTGTCCAAGGAACTCTTCTTCAACCTCCTCGTAGGAGCAGAAACATTCTCGACCAAGGATGATGTCTTGGTCGGTGAAATGACTATAACCTCACTTGGAGGAGAAACAGCTACAATCTTGCTCGGAGCCACAGGGGGCTTCTCGGCAACTTTTTTAGCAGCAATAGGAGGTGGTGCATCAACTTTAATTATCCCTTCCTCTGGGACATCTTGCTTATTTCTCTTTGCCTCTATATTGGCAGAGTCTGATTTGTCAAAGTATAAAGAAACCTTTCGTCTCTTCATTCTAATACTAAGGGGAAGATTTGATTCAGGAGAGGAACCTTCAGAAGTTGGTGCTGGTTCTATGTCACTTATTAAAATTAAAATGTCACTTATTACTGGACGAGTAGTAAACAAAAATTAAAATGTCAATGACGCATTTTATCAAACACAAAGAAAACATAATTTCAAAAATAAAATAAAATAAAATAAAATAAAATAACCCATCCCATTGCCATAGGGAGGGCATCTAGGACCCTGATATACAACATCTCCAGTTAATGGAGCATGTTGTCAATTTTTCATAACAACCCCATGCTCGAAGTAATCTCTGTTGGCATCTGGTAGATTGACAACTAAAGCCCTATTTAAAAACCTAGTTTTTAAATAAAAAGTGCTGTCACTGACAACCCATCTATAACAAAACATTATTTTTGGAATTCCTAAACGAGTTCCATGAATTTGATTTAACCTATGAACTCCATTGACTATTCTCCAAGTGTTTGGCACTATTTTTGTAGGAACAACATCAAAAAATTGGCAGAACTCCAAACATAAGGGATTTGGAGGAAAAGAAAAGCCACATTCAGCTACAAAGAGATTGGGGAACCAATGTCCCTCAGCCAAACGAAAATAGTCAGAGGGTTCAGAAAATTCCTCCAACGTGACTCATGAAGGAATAAAAAAATAAGAGCGAAATTTGTCAAGAGATTCAACGACGTAAACCATGATGAACAAAAGAAATAAAAGAGAAGGAAGAAAATCTTGCAGGAAAAAAATGAATCAGGTGACAACGAACAATGGAAACGAATGCACAAGACAGAGAAGAAGTGAAGAAATTCTAACGATGCAGATTTAAAAAAGTAAAAGACGATCGAGTTTTCTGAAGCGTTTAAATACTTTACCTTGAGAATGGAGAAAAGCAATGATTACAAGGATGGACGATTACGTATCCGGCACCTAAAAAGAAGAAAAAGGCATGAAACACAAAGCGGTTATTAAAATTCGAAACACTTCAAAAGCCTGATACTATGTATTCAGAAAAGGAGTTATGTACAACAAACGATTGTCTAAAATTTATAAAGTTTAGGCGGCATAAATGTTCCGTACTTTTCTTCAAACATCAAACCATGAAACATTGGGGGCTTCTGTTAATACCAAATTTAACCTGCTGGCGTGGATCAATTATGTGGAGACACGTGTCAATATACATGTCACCCGAGAACATTTTTTAACAACACCATTGACTCTGAGGAACTCAACCTCCCCGACCAACTGAAGGTGCTTCGAGAAACAAGTGCTCTGAGGAACTCATGTATACATATGCTACTTAGGCGATCCGAGCAACTCAGGCGGTCTGAGATGCACCTCGTACAGAGCATTTATATCCGAATAATCAAAAGAGATACTGCACATTAAATGCTCATTATTATCACACAGACGCATACGCCTATTGGACAACTGTGTATTATTCTTTCATTTGTACAACCTCGAGGCTATAAATACATTGTAACCTCCTCATTAGAGGGGGACTGGGAATTTCTTGGTAAACCCTTTATCGAGAATTCTGCAAATAGTCAGCAATAACACAAACAGTGGACGTAGGCCATTCATTCAAGGCTGAACCACTTCAAAAATCTCTTGTCTTGTTTATTTTTTATCTGTGATTAAATAATTAGAGATAATCTAATTTTTTACATCAACAACCCTCAATCAGTGTTTCTCGGCAAGATGAATGCTTCATCTGCCAACTCTTCATATGTCAAACCCTTAAGCGGTGAAGCTCATCTCATATTGGGTCGATCAAAATATCTGGTGGTGTTTTATAGAAGCAGAATTGATTGAAACTGTAGGATCTGATTTACACATCTGATCAAGCATTGTGGGGTGATTTTGATCTTCAAATTTTTGCCCCAGTTTCATTATTTTTGTTACTATGCAACGTTGAAGTCGAAGGGACTGATATAAAATTTCTTGCTGATAGAATTTAATCTCAATTCAAAGAGAGAAAATATTAAGAAGATATTTATGAATAAATCAAGATCCCGATTGGGATTTTTTAAAACAAAAATTTTCCCATTTTTCGGTTCCTTTTGAATTTTTCTATGAAGAAAAGTCTATTTGAAGAAAATCAACATTGGCAGCACCATTTGAATGTTTATCTATATGTCAGAAAATTTAATATATGGGAGTCAACATATGGACATCTTTATCCCCTGATGTAACCTAATAACATGTTTGCTCGGTAAATTTTGAAGAGAATCCATATATTTAGGGAGACATCTGATAAATAGGTATTAACGACAAAAATCGTCTAAAATCAACATTTTATGTAGATTTTCAGATAAGTAAAAATTGAACTTAAGATTCATGAACAAATATAGCAGACTCGTATATTGATAAACGAAGTGTATATGAACATATAATTGTTTATGCACGTGTATAGAGAAAGGAAAACTTAGCTCTCGGTTTTTCACAGACGGTGTCAATCTGTTGAAGACTAAAAAATGGTCTCTATCATTTTTGTGCATCAACAGAAGATAAAACGAAGGTAAGATGATATTGAAGATGAAATGAAGATAAAAATTCCCATCAAACACATAAAGAGACAAAGATTTTTAAAGTGGTTCGGCTGTAAGGAAAGCCTATGTCCACCGTTATTTTATTCTCAGGAGTTTACAATAGCACAGTATGATATGTTGTGAATTATTGAGTTTTATTGTCTTGAGACAGATAGATGTGTAAAGATGTCCCTTTAGCTTAGGGAGAGCATGTATTTATAGTGATATGAGTCCAAGAGATATAATGTCTTCATGTATTCAGATATTTATATCTATATACAATGAATATAACTGCATATAATTGTTGGTCTTCTCAAGTGAAATGAGTGTTGGCTACTCCATATCAGTGGCTTTTGATCTTCTGGATGGTTCGTCTTCTTTAGGTTGGTCGGGCGATACGCCAACTAACTGTCCTCAGGTGCCGACTAACTCTCCTCGAGAGCCAACCATATAATTAATCGCCACTTAGGATGATAGTTGTCTATTTCTGATTGGTCAAGAAGATGGATAATTTTTGGCATCAAGAGTTAGGTTTCTTACGAGTCCACAACTCATATGGAGTGTGAAGTCTGTGCAGACGAAGATAAACCCTATTCACGATAGGGAAAATAAAAGGTGATGATCGTATGTGGAAGTCTAATTAACTATTGCAACCAAATTAATAAATGCAAATTAACTAAAGCATGCTAGAATAAAAAAAAACTTTTGATTTTAAACTATACGAGAAAAATGGGATTGGAATACAATCCCCCGTTCCGTAGGCAATTATGTCAGATATAAGCTTTCAAAAAATGAACAAATAATTGAGAGAAGACCTCAAATTTATCTAAGCACTACGTATATGAGGATTTTACTCAACACAAGACATAGTCTAAAATAAATTTAAAGTGCCGGACAAAATTGGTGATACACGTATCGCACCCTTTAACACTTTGGTTACCTTCAACAAATAAAGTTGAAAGGCGTACAATTTTTTTAGACAAAGTGTCAAGTCTTTAACTATTTATTTAATTTTATCATATTTTATGTCTTTCCATAACACCCAGGTTGGGTTCATATACCCCATCCCACTAAAAACCTAGTCGGGAATGGAAAATCTAACTTTAATCATGAATTCTACGTTGAATGGAATCATTGTGACGTAAGGAATACTAGAACACACACATAAATAATCACTATTGCAGGAGAAATCACAAATATAACCTAGAAAACATGGATCTTGAAAGCAAATAAAGGAAAAATTAGTTATATTGATGAATAAAGTGCAAAATAATACCAAAGCAATAATTTCTTGATGTTCTTCTTGCCATTAAATCTCTCTAAAACAAGGTTAAAAGTTCTCACTAAAGTATAATTACGAGCTAACCACCTTGGGCACGTTTTTTACAAGTGTTTAAAAAAAAAACTCTCATTAAAAATAGGATAAGTGAAAAATTCGCGAACAGATCTTTCGAATCGGTTCGCTTGGTCCCCGAATCGATTCACTTTGTGAACCGATTCCCTTAACCTCCAAACCGTTTGCATGCTAAATTAATTATAAATTTTCCCTTGGATTTTTCTCAACTTCAAATACTCGTAATTTCTCAATTGTAGCTCAGAATTAGGTGTCGTTTATTCCAGTGTGCTTGTGGAGTTAAGTTTTTCAACTTTTCTTTAGGCTTCGCATCCAAGTTCAGGATGTAAAATTGTATTTTTGCCCTTGGACTTCCTTTTCTTTCTTTATTCTGGTTTCTCTCTCGCATTCTCTTGTATGAAATATCTATCAAATACACGAGAAATACACAAAACAATAAATACTTGCCGAATAGGGTCAGTAACATGAATATGAGATAAATCCATCCTAATTACACCGCAAGAGACCATATAAACAACTAAATTACAGGGATAAATATGAAATATTTCTACCAAATCACTCGTCTTAATATACTAGACCTACTCCTATCTCGAAATGTGACTTTTCCTAC
The DNA here is from genome assembly GCA_949130495.1 of Sambucus nigra. Classification (NCBI taxonomy): domain Eukaryota; kingdom Viridiplantae; phylum Streptophyta; class Magnoliopsida; order Dipsacales; family Adoxaceae; genus Sambucus; species Sambucus nigra. The sequence continues at coordinate 241,838,654 of OX422210.1, read as the reverse complement.
CTTGGATCCACAAAGTTGATAAAATGTGACTTATCACCGGTCATGTGCCTAAAGCACCCCCTATCAAAATACCATTGATAAGTATCTTTGAAACTTAAAAGCAACATGAACAACAATGGCTTTTTCCATCACTTTTAGGTACTCGGGTGGTGGTAACCATTTGCTTTCCCTTGATCATTATTGGCACTATTCATTATATTGAAAATGTTCACAAAACGTGTGGACATCCTTTGAAGTTCTTCCATTAAACTATTAGAATTAGTGACTAGAAACTCAACTAGATCGCTAAAACTAGTAAGGTCACTATAGTGGTGTGTGGTAGCAAGTGTGTGAGAGACTTTTCCTAACTTATAGAAAAACTCCCTATGGTGACTTCTTTGTTTGCAATGGATGAAAATGTATATATTTTTTAGGTCTACCTTGGGTAAAACACCTAGGACGATTTCTCCTTGGTGGGTTAGGTCATGGCTCATAAGGATCCATCACGAACTTGAGAACTGGATCATATGCAATATTTGAAGTAGATACACCTTCATAACATATCCCTTGCCTCCTCTTAAAAGGTAAATCGGGAACTATGAACATCTTTCCAACCTTCTTAGATATGTCCTTTAAAGTTACTTTGACCTACCGAGCACGTTCAAGATCTTTCTCAAGTTGGGAAATATGGTCTTCAATTTTCTCATGAGTCTCCAATGATGCTTGAAGATATCTCGTAAGACTAGCCACCTTTTCATCAAGTCTTTCATTTACCTTACCACCAAATAAGTGTCTCACTCAAATAGATTCTCACCAAGGTCTCAATCTCTCTCGAAACTTTAAACTCCTTCTCTAAAGACAACACCCTAAGAGTCAAATTTTAATTTTAATTTTTGGTTTTTAACGACTATGTATAAATTTTAGAGTATTCACAATGAAGACCTCGTTCTTCCTAACTCAAATCACCACCCTCAAACTCTATGGAATGATTTGACTCATTGTCAATGTTATTACGTTTAGAAACATCGTCATCGGCGTGAGATATACTTGAAGTTCTAACATAACTAGCCATGAATGCGGTGAAGTCATGTCCATACGGTGATTCATCCCTGGAATCCATTGACTCAACATCACTATCGCTTAGAGTGGCATTATAGGCGGCCTTGCCTTTGTCCTATCTCTTAAGCCTAGCGGGAGACTCATGGGTTTTGTGACATTTTCCCTCTCACTCGTAACATATCTATCATTCATCTTTCTTAGGATACTCACCTCTATATTTATTTTGATCACTCTCATAACAGTTCCTATCCACTTTAAAAAATTTATTTTTCTTAAAATTTTTATTTTCCATTTTTATTTAATTTTGATTTTTAAATTTGAGAAATGTTTTGATTTTTTAGCAAACAAGGCAAGGTCATCTTGATTAAAATCAAAATCGGAGTGAGAAAATTCTTTTTTACTTGATGTATCTTTTAAAGCTATTTTTTTTCTTTTTTCTTTTGGGTTTTAGGAAACATGTCTAATTCGTAAGTTTAAAGATCATCTATGATCTCTTCTAGCCTAATCCTGTCATGAATTCTCAAAGAGTTAAGAACGATGACTTTCGCATTAAAATGAGACGGAAGAGGCCTTAAAAATTTCTTAACAACTCTCGTTTTCGAAATTTACTCATCCAAGTTAAAACTAGAATTCAAATATCAGACAAACGTGCATAAAATTCATCAAAATTTTCAGTTTAAAGCATGTTATAATCTCAAATTGTGTAATGAGGTTTCGAAGATTAAAAGCTTTGACAACATTGGTACCATCGTGTATGAGCTGGATGATGCGAGGGAAACCGAGTGTTCATGTAGGGACACTATCGTTGATTTCAACTCCCACTCTACATGCAAAAACCTAAGCTACTACTACACTTGTGAGGCAAGCACAACGGTAAGTCAGGTATCGTAAGAAATCCACAGGCAGTGATAGAATTTTAGACTAGTAATTATTTTAGTACTTCAGGAATAAAAGTGTAAAAGGTGATATGGTGGTTATGGTGACAAAAGAAAACAAAAGTTAAGTCTACACAAAAGTAGAGAGAGAGTCGGGATCGCATACTACCACATGGATCGAAACAACTACTAATTAGAATTTCGTCAAGAAAATATTTTACCGAGCATTTATAATTAAGCATAAACTTCACGTAATAAGTAATTTAACCAAAGTTGCTTGAATAAACATTTAATAAAAATGATCACACGCAGATTAAATTCGGTTTGTCTCTATAAACACTAAAGTTGCGTGACAAATAAAGTTAAACGCATAACAATCCAACTTTAATACACGCGATTTCAATTAAACACAATTTTACACAAAACCTAATTTTCGGAGCTCGAGGCCCGTTAATGGCGAAACACAACCCCGACCCTATTTATCTAAGGGCTAAACATGAATTCAACTAAATTAAACTAAATAACTAGATTAAAACAATAAATAACTAAATTAAACAAACTATCTAGGCAAGAAAAATGAAGAACATAACTATATTAATGGAGAGGATAATGAATAATTCAACTTACAAACCCAAATGGATGTTAACCCAAAAAGAAATGAAGATGAGCTCTCAAAACCAAACCCTAACCTAAAATCCCTCTTCAAAAATAAGTATATCATCTTATTACGACAAATATCTCTTATATAGTAAGTTGGAATTAAAATATAAAAGAAAAGGAAAAAGATAAAGCAAGGCAAAATATCTGAGAAAAAGAGGAGGTGATCGATCGATGGTTAAAAAACATGACTACTATCTCCCACGATTTCAGAAATAAGAAGGGGTCGATCGATCGACCCTTTTGGTCGATCGATCGATGAAGCAGGTCTGATCCAAGCTGCCATGTTTTGATTTCCTTATAATTCCCTTCCACTAAAAATCCCGTAACTTCTTCATTCGGACTCAAAATCGCGCATCGTTCAGCGACGCGAAGCTTGCGAGGTGGGCTACAACTTCCATGACATGTTGGGCCAAGTTCCCTAACGATGAAATGACTAAAATTCCCTTGTGCATGCGATCGTGTACATAACTTCACTGGAATGTGTCCGCACTTCATACTAAGCATCCGAACACCTATAAAAGCTATATTAACCCCTGCAAAGCATGTTAGCATAGAATTACGAGGTTGTCTGGTTAACGAGCATAAATATAGGGATTAAAATACCCGAGGGGGCTAATAATATGTCGGTTGACGAGTGAAATACGCAATATTTGCGTCGTATCACACCCCCTAACTTACACATTGCTAGTCCCTAGCAATGAAATAAGATGCAACAAGAACTACTATTAAACCAAAAACAGGATACAAGTACACAAATGGGATAAGAGAGCAATAAAAATATAAGGCTACTTTCGCGAGCGAACGATTGCATTTAGCGTATGCAATAAGCCATTAAACCCCTAGGTTACCCTAGTGGACGAGTGTCATATCGTGAGGGTTTTTGAGGATGAAACTCACAAACATCATACGATTTCCTCAAAATATGCCCAATCAAGCATGCGACAAACTCAACAATACGAAAAAGATTTAATACGCATTATTAGCACAATGAACGAGTTCAAATGAAAGTCTGTATTTATTAACATTATAGAACGAACTTCATAGAGTCGAAACCTTAAAAGTGAGAGGGGAGCGAGCACATGCAATATATGATTTGGCAAAAACTTAAATAAACTGGATAATTAACATGAAAGAAAGCATATATCAATCCTCACGGGAATTACACTTATCAAATGAATTCACTTGAAACAGGGAGGTGACACACGAGACATGCGGGCATAAGGAGTAAGTGAAAAGGGAAACTAGGTCGCACACATGTCGCAAATGAAGAACGCTATATAGGAAATTAAAAACTGTAATGTCAATGAAAGATATCGCTCAATAAAAGAGGCAAAATGCATTTTCACAGATTATCAAAACTATTTTAACTTTTAAATTAAATGAACCCTATGATCACATAGGACCTATAGGTTTTTAATGTAGGCTAGGCTAGGGTAGGAAACGAAGGAGATGTGTATACGGATTCAAAGTGTTTGGAATGAAAAACTTGGAATAATAAAAAATAGTGGCAATATCAAAATTGAAAAATGATTTTCAAAGCAAGCATTAGATATGAAATGGAGAGCAACAAGGATTATTGTATACTATTAACAATATATACAAACTTTCTCTTTTTTTTCTTCTTTTCACATATTTTCTTTTATTTTTTTTACTTTTTCTTTGCTTTTTCAATACACTTTCTTCTTTCCTCACTCTTTTCGTGCACAAATTGCAACCACATTACACAACATCATTCAATCCCAAGTAGCATTCCAAACAATGGCATGTAAGGTAATATGCATGGTGTAAAACTCCAATGTGGAGTTGGTTATAGGATTTTGGGTAATGAAACGAAAGGCTAGTATTTAGGCCCAAAGGGGTTGACTAGAGAAAATATAAAAGGTGAGGTCAAGGTCAACATGGGTGAAATAACAAAGAATGCCTATGACCATTTCATAAAGTTTACGCAATTCTTGAGTCAAAATAATTTTATGAAAATCTTGCTCAAGTAACACATTTCAAGATTTAAACTCAATTAATGAATAATTAATGAAAGAATAGAGAGATTACCGACGAAATCAATATTTTTAAAGAGGACAGAATACTGTATAACACTCACAAACGAAGAAAAAGCCCAAAGCTCACTCTGTGTAAGTATATACAATGCAACAAAAGATTACTGAGTTATAAAAATCTTAAACCAAATCAATATAACAAGAAAAGCGCATGTGTTTATGGGATAAAGTTTAATTCATGAAGTTATTCATAATATCAATGATTTAAGGAGTAAAGTCTAATAACTTCTAAAATCAAGAACATGCAACGTTTAGTTGTCAATTGGATCGGGCAATTATTGAAATTTATCATTAGAAATAAAGGCAAAATGCCCAATAAAGGAGAAAAAAAAAAAGAAAATATTTTTGAAATTTTTTAATTTTTAACAAAAAGCATGCTTTGTAACTAAATTGTGGCCAAATTCAAGGACTAAACATGAAATGGATAAATATCCTACACCCCCTAACTTAAATGTAGCATTGTCCCCAATGCGCCTATTAAGGAAAACAACACAAAGATAGGAAAATAATGATATTACCCAAAAATGGTGCGATCCCCATAACTACAAGTCCAAACGAATCTACAAAACAAGTTAGTATAAAGCAAAGCAACAATATTTACCGATATATTAAGTTAAAAGAATTTATGTTGTAACTCATAACAATATAGATGGGCTGAAGTGCAAATACTAGATAAATTGATGGTGAACATTTGATTTTATAAAAATGGAAAGTCACACACATTAAAATCCAATAGACAACCACAAACTACATTACTATTTCTCATTTCATAACTCCAGTACAAAACAACTTAATATATAACAACTAGTAAAAAGAAAGAAATACAAATAAAAAGGAAAATACATAATAATAGTCGATCCCAGAAATACAAAAATGAACCCATAACAACAGCCTATTGGTCGGAACCACTAGGATCATAGGGACTCTGAAAATGTGGCGGGAGCGACGTATCTGGCCCATGCTGACGCACATACAAGTCTCTCATCATGTCTTGCAGCATGCGGAACTCCTGTCGTCTCTCTGCTCTGTCCTGTCTATACTCTGCCATCTGCTGCTCTAGCTGAGACTCCAAGAAGCCCGCCGGGTCTCCTCCCAGCGCTGGTCCTATAGTGCCTGGTACGCCTCAAAGCGTGCGTCTGAATCTGTATGTGTCACCTGAGAACTCTGTCCTTACTCTGTTTTCCATATCTCGGCCTCCTCGTCGGGCTCATCAGTTACCTCTGCCCTCTGCCTCTTAGCACTAGGCTCCCCCATACGTGAGTCAACATCCTCGAGATGTTATATTTAGTCAAAAGACTCATTGGCTCACGCTTGCGGTCCGCATCATACTCGGGGAAGCCATGCGATAAACATATCCTCGTGATAAGGGCAGGAAAAGGAAAGGAAAATTTTCGGGCTCGCTCCTTAGCTTTCACGAACATCATGTCCAGAAATATATTGGGCAAACTAATATCGCCCAAATTATTCAACAGTGAATAGACAAATTCCGCGTGCTTATGACGCACCTGAGATCGGTTGCTCGTCACCATGAATGAGTGTATGTTGAGGTAATGAAGCAATATCGGCAAATCATTTATTGCGGCCGAGCGAAACGCTTTCTAATTTGTCCATACCACCCCAGGCGTAAGTGCCTCAATCAACGTAATAAGCCCGAACAATTCCCCGTCAAATAAATTAACTGACTCCTCTGGGTCCAGAAAATTCATAAAGCCCACCAAATCTGAGCGGCTGAAAGCAATCCTCACCCCTCGGACCATAGCCTCATATGTAGTTGGCACCTCCCTTTGGAATTCCACGAATGTCGCATAGAAAATCTTCACGAGCTCCTCATTTATACGCCCATTCGTGGCAAGAAAGGGCTCCCATCCCTGCCTGCGTAAAAGAGTACGCGCCTCCTCTAGTAAGTCCACAAGTTTCCAAGCTAAATGGTAGGCCAATGGCATTTGTGAAGTCTGAAAGTATGCCTGGAACCAATCCCTCTCTCGCTGGCAACGAAACCCCTCGTAGCCCCGGGTGGGCTTGCACCTAGTAGAGTCGTATTTATTTAAGGCGGCCATTTCAACCTGCAAAACAATAATTAGTCAATACAAAAAAAAAATTGTAAGCGCAATTGATGGTTAGTTAGTGAACTAGTTGAAATGGTGGGTGCAAGTGAGCAAAAACAAGCGAAAAAAAATTCTATATTGTGATAAAATGTGTCGATATACGATAATGAGTGAAAATCACCAAACTGTGCGCTAAAGACGGATTGAAAATTGGTTTAGGCATTTTAGCGAACACTGGGTGTGCACAATGTGGAATGAGGGTGTGAAAATGCCATTGAACCTGATAACTAGGCAATTTGGTGTGTAGTCTTTGTTTGAAGCCAAGTTAATCAAAACCTCAATTACCTACAAAAAATAACAATCTAAAGTGTAGAGGTAAGTAAGGGTATCAATTCAAATCAAGGGGGTAAAGCAAAGGGAAAACAAATGTAATTCACTTTTATTTTCTTTTCTTATTTTTTTACTTTTTCTAATATTTTTTATCTTTTCAAATATTAAAACAATTTTTGGGTGAGATGAAGTGAAATAACACTAAACTAAATGGGAGATCAAATGACAAACTAAAAAGTGACTACAATGAAAAATAAAGTCTAACACAAAAATAAGAGATAAAGTGAGGAAGTAAATGTGAGAACAATCAAGGAATGAGATTACACCACAAATTTTAGCTATTCTAACTAATTAATTTAATTATTTGAATTCTCCCAAATTAATATCAAAATTACAAACCAACTCTCATTGCAAGTGTAATTTTAATAGTAATCTTTTAAAAAATTAAGTTCAACCCCCCACAACTCTAGAAAATAGATCTACACTACTTTTAATTAATCACCCACTAGGATCGATTCATCAAAATTTATGTACATCTTAGAAAATGAAAATATAGTTGAAATTCAATTAATAATACCACACTTAAGAAACCCATATCTCTAGTTCGAATCTAAAATGGGTATTATAACTAGAATTTTGATTTTCTCTCGAAAATCATTTACCCTCTCTCGAGGCGTAAATTTAAGGGCGAGGAGTCAAAATTAACATTCAAAGGGAATTTTCAAATAATCAAACTAATTAAATTAAAACAACATCAAATAAGGGTTCACCCCACCCCTTGAAAAGGAATTTAGCCTAACATCATATTAAACATGATAATCAAATAATCAAAGGCTAATAAAATAAAGTGGAAGAGAAGAACAATCAAACCAAATCACTTTGAGTAAATTGGACTTCAATCCTTGAATTTGCACATCATCCATTCAATTGGAGCCTCCAAATGATTTTTAATAACAAAAACACACTCAATTGAATTTCTCACAAATTTATCACTCAATAATCTCTAATAAAATAATAAAATAAAACTATTTACAAATAATTATTTATCCTAATTTACTTTCTACACTAAACTGTCTCTAACTCTCTCTAGAATTCTGTTCTAGATATTTTTATGATCTTCAATTGGCCATTAGGTTTTATTTTATATGCACACGGAGCTAGTGGGTTAAATTGGTAAATGGGAGTGCAAGAGCATGGGGTGTGTGCACATGAGGTTTGAGAGGTGTGAGGTCATGTGAATGAGGGGAATAAAAATGAGATTTGGGTGAGGGGAAATTTGGGAAGTAGGGTTAAAGTTGGTAGTTGGGCGTATAATGGGAATGGGTTAAATGAGGCTTAATTAACATATGGGTTTCATTGTTTTATGTTACTTTTGGTTTTGGCGTTAGATATTTTTAGCAGATGACGTCGTGTTTGCTTTTGGAGATGGGTCTCGGTTGGAGAAGGTACCGGAGCAGGTTCGTTTGGATTCGGGTTATGCAAGGGTCGAACTTGGAGTAGCGGGTTGAGAGGTTGGGGCTAGGTTGGGGTATGGGTCGGAGGTACAAGGGACGCGAGTTTAAATAGGGTTGCCGATTTGAGTTGCTTGCCGAGTTTGGATTCCGACGGGTAAGACATGTCCGACGGCGGGTTTTAGGTTAGTGGTGGTCGGAGGTGAGATGGGATGGTTGGGTAGTGTGGGGGTTGGTGTATTTTATTGGTGGTGTAAGGGTAGGAGGTATGGGTTAATGGGTATTGAATGGAAGGTATAAGGGGGTGATAAGGTGTGGTGGTTGTTAATGGAGGATTTGAGGAGAGAGAGAGGGTGTGTGTTGGAAGGTTGAAGATGGGTTGAGCGGGGTTAGTGTGTAGGTGAGTGTATGGGAATTGGTGTGTGGGTGAGTGATATGTTTAGGTGTGTGTTAGGGTGTATGGTATTTAGGCTTGAGTGAGTTGTAGGATAAGTTAGTGTGTGTGTGTGTGTGTTTAATTTGCACACCTAACTAAAAATCAAAACTAACCAACTAAAATAAAATTAAAATCTACTAAAATAAAACTCAAATAATAAAATAAAAGAAATAAACACTAAAAGTCTAATAAAACTAAAATCCTAAAAAAAACAATCTAATAAAACTAGAAAAATAAATTCCTAAAAACTAATCCTAATAAAATAAAATAAAAACTAAAAAATAATAAAAATAAAAATAAAAATAAAACTACACTAAATAAAAAGAAATAGCAAAATATGCAAATAAATTCTAAAAATCCTAAATAAATCTAAAATAAATCCTAAAAATAAAAACGACTCAAACTAAAAATCTAAAAAAATTAAAAAGGTTCAAACTAAACACACACGGGCTCCGAGGTAGATTTAGGAATATATTTAGGCTCGGGTGAGGTTACGGGACAATGGAATTAGCTCCATTTGACTGCAAATTGCCTCAGAATAATGCTTTTGACACCACAACTGCAATCAACCCTGCACATTGAACATTTACGCGCATAAGACCATTATTATCGAGAATTAGCAACTAAAATACGTCTATTCGGGGTATAAAATGTACACTTTTGAGTGCTTATCAGAACCAATAAACAATCCCATTCATGAACAACAATAATTAGTAACCAACAACAAGTGTTCATGAATGGAAATTTATCAATATTCTAGTACAAAAATTGTTGGAACAACACATAAGGAGAAAAACTCAAAATATGTCAAACGATGGATTAATCTTAGGAAAATGACATAAAACAATAAATCAACACAAAGATAGGTAAATAGGAAGAATGTATACCTGATTTGAGTGAAAAAATGTTGAGTTTGAGTGAAAATGGGGTAGGGAAAAACTAAGGATCGAAATAGGGAGAGAGGAGAGAAGAGAGAATCAAAGGAGAATGGGAAAAAAAGAAGGCAAATTCGGCTTTAACTAGTCGATCGATCAATCGACCCCTGGGGATCGATCGATCGATGACTCAGTTAAAAGCCCATTGCTTAACTGTTTGGTTAGGGGGGGGGATGGGAATAATGTGATATAAGGGGTAAATATATACATAAAAATATATAGGCAGAGAGTGTATATAAATATAAAAATAAAAATAAACAATAAAAATAAAAGCACAAAAATAAAAATAAAATAAATAAAATATATATATACACACACACACATAACAAACACAAGCACACAAAATGGACAAACTATACACCGAGCGATACACACGCACATTCACAAATAAAAATGAGAAATAAAATAAAATAAAAAGAACAAACAAATGGAAATGCGTGAGAATGAGTGTGCAAAATAAGAAAATATTTTTATGAGTATATTTCTCTTTTCGATTTTTCTGAACAAACATATATCGGGACACACAATCTTCGCAAATTCAAGTCCGTTGAACCTATAAAAAGAGTTAGGACCAATCATATAAAAAGAAATAAAAAGAGATTAACTAATTACGCTAGATTAAATTAAAAAAGAGAAAAATAAATAAATAAAGAATGAATAAAAAACTAACTATGTACAACCTACTATTTAGACTCCTCACTAGCTATACACTAGAAGTCTAAATACTTGAGGATCCACCCAAAAAACATTTTGGCTTTGGAAGATCAACGGTGGACCCTCCTGAACATGCATGCCTCCCGAAAAATGAGAATTCTGTTTGAACAACGGAAGGCATGTGTAAGGCGTAAAAAGTGAACCGTTACCAATTTAAAATTTTGGAAGGACGACGGGGGATTTGGATAACAAGGGGGTTAGGTACACTAAAGGACCAAGAAAAACTGACTCATCTCCCAAAGGGTTTTCAAATGGAAATGGGGGATGGTGCACACACGGGGATAACGTCCATCGAAAATAATTCCGGTAAAAAGTCCTCATCGGCAAAAGGTTTACCCGTTTCAATAATTTCTACCGACTCATAGGAATCAACGGGAGATTCCAATGGTTCGATTATGGTAATCGAATATGGTGATAAAATAAATCCAATCTCAATCAACTCATCATCGGACGAAGATTGAATTTCGGTGGAAAGAGGCTCATTTGCAATGACAGATTCTTCAAAAAGACAAGGTGAAACACTAGTTTCCACCTCCTCATTGATATGCAAATAAGAATTGAGCTCATTGCAAAATGATTCAACTCTCAATTCATCATGGCTATCGTCAACCGCGCTTTGGAGGAAAACAAGGAGGGTTTCTTCTAAAGTTGTCTTCCTCGGCTCAAGAGCCTCGGACTCCTCATTCGGTTCAAACTCGTCTTCAAAATCATCGAAATAAAAATCATCATTGGATTCGAATAATGAATCCAACTCAAGCTCACAATAACAATTTTCATTCCGATAGTTGTTTTCAAGTTGTTCAATCTCAAGAAAATCTTCAAAATGGAAAACTTGAAAGCTATCCCCAAAGTAAAAATCATTAGAATGACCGTAATAGCTATAAAAGAAACACATGATTACCAAATTGTTAGTAGATGGAGAATCCGAGCAAGAAACTGAGCAACCGTGAATCAAAGTTTCTTAGCGCTCAAGTACGCTATCCTGCAAAAAAGGTTAAAACAAAGAATACAAATAGGAAAGGAAAAATATTACAAACTAATAAAATAATCACTATCTAAAATGCACTCCCCGACAACGGCATCATTTTGAAAGCGAGGGAAACCGAGTGTTCATGTAGGGACACTGTCATTGATTTCGGCTTCCGCTCTACATGCACAACCCTAAGCTACTACTGCACTTGCGAGGCAATCACATTGGTAAGTCGGGTATCGTAAGAAATCCATAGGGATTGATAAAATTTTAGACTGGTAATTGTTTTAGTACTTCAGGAATAAAAGCATAAAAGGTGATATGGTGGTTACGGTGACAAAAGAAAAGAATAGTTAAGTCTACACAAAAGTAGAGCGAGAGTCAGGATCGTATACTACCACACGGATCGAAACAACTACTAAGTAGAATCATATCTCGAAAATATTTAATCGAGCATTTATAATTAAGCATAAACTTCACGCAATAAAGAGTTTAACCCAAAGTTGCTTGAATAAACATTTAATAAAAAATGATCACATGCGGACTAAATTCGTTTTGTCGCTATAAACACTATAGTCGTGTGACAAATAAAGTGAAATGCATAACAATACAACTTTAATACATGCGGTTTCGATTAAACGCAATTTTACAAAAACCTTCCTTTGGCAACTATAATTCTATTTTTAAATGCAATTCTGGCTACTATAATTTTGTTTAATACACGCGGTTTCGATTAAACGCAACTATCTTGTTTGGTTTGCAACTATAATTCTGTTTTCTGTGTTTAAATACAATTTTGATAAAAATATTCGTTTGGCAACCTGCTTTTAAACACATAATTATAATATTCATGTGTTATAATCAAGTTTTTCAGAAAACAGGTTTATGGTGTTTTATAATTTCTATTTTTTATTTTTCTACTCAGAATTATTCATTCTTAATATTTTAAAGCAGTTATACCTTAATGTACAATATAAATACATAATACATTAATATGTGCGTAATTCTTATAAATAAAAAATATATATGTACATGTACACAAAATTACTTATGGAATAATATAAAGTTAAATAATATTATCAATGGATACATGATACTTATATATAGTTTTATACATGTATAATTAATGTATTAAATAATATAAAATATACATATAGTACATATGTATTAAAAAATATTATCAATTTATGTATGTGTATAATTTTATAGAGAATTATACATGCAATATATATATATATATATATACACATACATGACGTCTCTCCGACGGGCTTATTTAACGGGCTTAAATGACGGGCTTAACATCGTCCACACGATTTAAGGACCGTTATCATCTTATTGGACCACATATTGGGGACCGCTTTGTCTTTTTATGACTTTGTCTTTTTCTAAGTTATAAGAATAGAATTTTCTACCCCAATAATCTCTATAGTCTTTTAAGCTTATTTTAAAGTCTAATTAATCTGGAAGTCTAAGTGTAGAAGTTTCAGGGCTACTGCTACTTCTTAAGCTTCTTCCGTCACTATCGTACTGGAGTTCTGAATAGCGAGGATTATCTATATAAATAGTTTCTTTAGGGAGTTTAGAAATTTAAAGAGGTTTTGATGGAAAATATTCTTATCTTAAATACCTTATACGGTATCGTGGGTTTATCTGTCTAGTTTCTTTACATATTTGATTAATAATATCAATTATATTGTTATCTATAAATTTGTCTAAATTATTATCACCATAAGATGAAAAAAATCAACGATATGTTCTAGGGGCAGCTGTCTCTATGTTTTTAATAAGAGGGCAGATTCCTCCGGCTCTAATTAAAGTGGTATTTGTTTCAGCTAACCTTTTTCGTCTAATAAATTTTAATACGTCTATACTATCTTCAAGTATCCTAGTGTATTCTTGATCTTTTTCAGGTCTTGATAGTTCTTCTACAAAATCTTCAGTTCTTAATTTTTGTCTAAAGAGATCACGAATCCATGTTCTAATTATTTCTATTCTAGGTACCTCTCTTCCTAACCATTCAATGATCTGGTCTATATATTTGAAAGTACCACCTGTTTATCTTAAAGAAGATTCTATAAGTTCTTTATCTTTAGGGTCTGTGAGAGTCTAATCTTGGATTTCTCTTGTTAAGTCTGAATTTGTTTGGTTAACAAATGCTACAAAGTCTTCAGTGTTTTGTAGGCTCATACGAGATTCTTTTAAAACAATAATATGTAAAATAGTTAAGGGTTGGTTCGAGTTATACCTTCCTCCTAGTCTGCAATATCTTTATCCTCCTTCCCTCTTCTCTTCAGCCTTGCTACTATTCTTCTCCGGTCTCGGCCTTCTACAACTCTTTCTTTAAGTGTCGCACCTCAATCCACTACTTTGGCATTGAACCCGCTTCCTGCCTTTACGCCTTCACGCCTAATGCCCACCTGGTTAACAGCTCACGAAAAATTGGCACCTGACGGCGGTCACCAGCATAACACCTTGTGTGCTACACCGTAGGTTCCACATAATAATCCTCTATGAACAAAAAGTTTGAGACAATTTGGCAAATAATAACAACTTAGCATAAGAGATTTCTGGAAAAGAAAATACTTTTATTGCATTGCATAAGTAAATACAACTCTCCCCTCTCCCCTAACTATGAGAGGTTTACTCACTCATATACATATTACTTACTACAAGCATACTCTCTCTCTCCCTAGCAACTCCTCACTCTCTAACCACTGATGTCTAAAACTCAAATTAACGCTCCCTTTTATAGCACAAGGGCACTACAAATAACTGGTAACCGACTATCAAAAGAGATTCGGTTGAAAGCATAATTATTAAAAGTCTTCAACCTTGGAATCTTTCGAGTCTTCACTTTTTTGCTTTTTCAAAAGCAATCTTGGCATTTTGCAATTATCTTGCACCTATCGTCTTCCACTGTCTTCCTTTATCTTTATGAAAGGAGGATGTCTGGGCCCGTATGGGGCAGGTCTGAGTTATTTCATTTTGCAAGGGAATTATCAATCTAAATAATGGAGTCTTCTTGTCTTCTTGCAATAATACATAGGTCTAGTGCAGGGCATCTTCTGTCTTTAATAATTTTTCTACTAACGAAGGGCCCGTCTTTATCCCATTCGCGTCTTCTTCTTCCTTGTCTTGTTTTGGTAGGGCATTGTTGAAAAATTCATCAATAAGGCCCACAGTTCTAAGGCTAGCTGGTAAAGATATCTCTACCATTTCTTTGGATTCTTTCTTGAGCCTTCCATTGAATGGCTCATCGGCTTGGATTATCAGGTCTTCTTTGTGGTAGGCAGTGTACCGCCTGTCTTCTCCTGTCAATAACTCCATGATTTCAATTGTTTCCATGGCTTAAGAAATCTTGAGCTTGGACTTTTCAATAATTAATTCTTTAATCTCGTCTTTTGATAAAATCTCAACGTCTTCGAATATATAATTGGAAAATCTAATAAGTCTAAATACTTTAACTCTCATTCCTCTACAAGAACTTGGAGCAATCTGATAGATTCTAGGAAATAGAGGAAGGAAGTCTTCTACCTTCTTAACTTACTCATGGACTATTTTACCAAGAGCAACATAGTCTTCAATATCTTTTATTTGAACGAGTCCTATGAACCCCCAGTCTGCAAGAGTTATATGAGCCATGTTTGATTTTTTAAAAAGATATATTTTTTGAACGTCTTTGAAGAAAGCTTTGATCATCAAGGCATCTCCATTTATTTCTGATAATAACATATTAAAATGATCAATAATGTTATTAGTTTCTTTTTTAAAGTCTTTTGCTAATTGGAGATTATTATGACCAAATGGTATAACAATCTTAGTCTTAAAAGTCTTTTTCTGATAACAGAAATCAGTAGGTCTAGTTTTTGAGGTTTCTCCAAGACTCTGAGCATAAGTCTAAGGTCTAGGCACATCAGTACCACTAAGCTGGGTAACTACAAGTCTTTGAGTTCTCATGAATCTGGCAATGGCTATCAAATTTTATTTGAACTCGATCCATAGTCTATTCTTCACACTCTACCATATGGCATCTATAAGAGTATTTTCGTCTTCTAAAAATTCTTGTCTATTTTTGATCAAGTATGGGTATCCTTGATCGGTTCTATATTGGGGAAAGTACATCTTCCCAATGAGTCTATTTTGAGCGATAATCTCTTGTCTAGATTTTTTTGGAGGAACCAAGATATCATCAAAGTTTTCTAGGATTGGTCTTTCTTGGGAGTCTTGAATATGAGTTTGTCGTTGCGTTACACCAGCATTTGGTCTTATGCATAGTCTGCAACGCCTTCCCTATTTAGTCTATTCATTCCAGAGGAAATCATATCTTCTAAGTCTTCTGTTTGCAACATAAAACATGAAATCATATTAGTGTTAGCAAATATTTGTTCTCTTGATATAATATCTGGAATGGTATTTTTACTTCCCTTAATATATATAACAGAGAAGTCGTAACCATTAAGCAATTGTTTCCATCTAATTAGTCTATTAGTTATTGATTTGGACAAGTCTAAATCTCTGAATTTTACTGCATAAAAAGAGTTAGTATAAACAGTAAAATGTTTAGGTCTAAGAAACATCATATATTTTTCTATTGCCCTTACTATGGCTAAAACTTCTTTTTCGTGGGCAGTGTATCTTATTTCTGGGCATGTAAAGGTTCCAAAACTATGTCTACAAAGTTTCTTCTTTTTTATCTGATGATCAATGGCAAAGTATACTCTCCCCATTATTTATCAGAAACATCTGTTTCTAATATAAACTAGTCTTCTTCGTTAGGCAGTTCAAGTAGAGGAATATTCTTAACTGCATCTTTAATTTGTCTTATTACTTCAAAATCATCTTTAGTCCAATAAAAAGGATTGGTTTTGTCTGTTCCTTTAAATTTGGCTGTTAAGCTTTGTCTTTTTGAAGCAAGGTCTTTAATAAAGTCTGCAGCACAATTAAGCAATCCTAAAAATGATTGTAATTATTTTCTAACTATAAGTTTGCCTGGAAACTCAAGAATCTTTTTGGTTATGTGTTCTGCAAAGGATAATTTTCCTTTATTAATATGCATTCCCACAAAGTCTATTTCAGTCTGAAATAATTGCATTTTCCTTTCGAAAATAACAATACCATGTCTATCTAATTCTAAGATAATCTTTTTAAGATGGTCTACATGCTCTATCTCAGTCTTACTGGCTACAATAATATCATCTATATAAATAAGACAAAATTTTGAATAAGGTCTAAATATATTATCCATTCTTCTTTGGAAAACTTGAGGAGCATTTAAGTATCCAAATGGCATTACTAGCCATTCGTATTTTCCTTGGGGCACACTAAACGCTGTTCAAGTAATACTGTCCGGATGCATCTTAATTTTACTAGAAGCCTGATTTGCAATCAAACTTCCTGAATATAATTCTATCTTCAATCAGATTGATTAAATTATTCTTGTCTGGTATCTTATAAGAATCGAATTCACAATTCTTATTTAATCGTCTATAATCTATAACCATTCGTCTTTTTCCTCTTTTACGTTCAGATTCATTTTGAACATAGAAGGCAAGGCTATTATGTCTACTTTTACTTTCTCTAATAATGCCTAACTTAAGCATTTCGTCTATGTTTTTTTTTAAATTCTTCCATATCTTCTTGTGAATATCCTTTCTTATAGGTTCCACCATTAACAGTGGCGTCTGGGTTAATAGGGATAATTTAACAATAACTTTGGTCTTTATCCCACTTAGCGATGGGATTTTCTCCTAGAGTAGGCTATGCTAATTGCCTAATATTTTCTTTCTCTACTTCTATATCCATTTTCTTTTGTTTGGATATAGCTTGAACCTATAATAAGGTATGATGGGCTTGATCTAAAATATCTTGTTGTATAAGCGCTATTTGATTATAACACCATTAGTCTGTACACTTACACTCTTTTTTATAAGGGTTTAATAATTTCTAAGGCTTCTTGTTGGGTTGTAGGTCTAGGTCCACCATGCTCAGCTGAAGAACTCTGATGTTTTATGGGTCTATAATTTGTCTTGACCTGCATAAGATCAGAGGCAGTCTTGTGATCTATTAGTGGGGCTTTAATATTAAATTCTTTTTTATCACTAATTAATATCTTATCGTTATACTGAGTATAAGGATGATATTTACTAATAAAGTCTTGTCCTAAAATAATATTTTCCGTGAAACTAGGACGAGGATCCATTATCCAAAACCGATGATTAATGATTTTGTTGGTCTAATTTCCTAA
Source organism: Sambucus nigra (assembly GCA_949130495.1). Classification (NCBI taxonomy): domain Eukaryota; kingdom Viridiplantae; phylum Streptophyta; class Magnoliopsida; order Dipsacales; family Adoxaceae; genus Sambucus; species Sambucus nigra. Next base: position 241,820,899 of record OX422210.1, on the reverse strand, counting down.
TTTGAAATAAATAGGAATAGTCTGGAAATATAAGGTAATGGATCTCCATTATCCACTTGACCATAGATTTCTTGAGTACTTTCTGAAAAATAGTCTTCAGGGAAGGCATTAGCCTTGCAAATACTCTAAGAGCATCCTATATCTATAAAAGCTGAAAGTCTTTTAGGATAGTCTTTATGTTGAACAAATAATTCTACAAAATAAGCATTTGGTTTAGTAGAAATTCCTAAATTGTTCTTTTCTAAAATAGATATTCCTTTATGAGGTTTATCTATAATATCTAAGGGTGTTTGATCTTCTAAACTACTATCGAAATGGTATTCTTTTAAATCATAAGAAATTCCCTTTCCTTTAAAGTCTTCATTTTCTTGTAATCTGTTGGCTATATTTCTATCAATATCTTGATAATATGTTTAATATCTAAGTCTATTTGAGCATCATACTGGCTAGTATAAATTGCTCTAAATCTAGTTCTCCAACAGTCTTCATGGTAGTGTAATTTACAAATAATACAAACCATAAATAATTCTGTTTGCATAATCTCAAAGCATTCTACACATCTAAAGTCTTTCTAACTACATTTAATTTTAAATGTGCAATAATGCCTTTCATCAAAGTAACATCTAGGTATATATGTTAGTAATTATGGATTATAAACTGTCCATCTTTTCTTTAAAAATAGGCTTAATATACACTTATACCAAGCTTCTTCAAAGTCTATATATTCGTCATCTAAATCGTCTTGATTAACTTGCATCATATATAAGTCTAGAGTATCCTGAGAGTCTTCATACTCATCAGTATCACTATAGTCTTTCGGATCGCTATCTGTATATGCACTATAGATACTAGTATTGTCATCATCTTCTATGTCTGATATTTCTATAGCGTATAGGATATCTAACTCTTCTTGATCTGCATAGTCTAATATTGTATTAATAATCTCAATACTTTCTTTATCTTTCTTATTAGGGTAGTCTTTAGCAAAGTGTCCTTCTTTGTCGCAAGTCCAACATTCTTTGGTGGCAGTCTTAGATTGAGCTACATCTTTTTCTTTCCTATAATTAGGAACCTTCCTATACTTACTAGTATTCTTCTTAAAATATCTTCTTTGGTTAAATCTATTTTTCTTAGTCTTAGAGTTCTTTTCCCTAAAGGTAGTAGATGGTCTAAATCTTTATTTCTTTTAAAATCGTAAAGTTCTAGTCTTAAACTTCATATGTTTCCATTCTAATTTATTTTTGAATTTCTTAGATTCACTACCACATCCCCATTGGATTGAAGTGATGTCTCTTTCGTCTTTGATTGGAGGGATCTGCTTGAAAGTCTCTTCTATCAACTTTCCTTGAGTTATATCACGTCTCTTAGATATGATATAGTCTTTGGCGAAATTGATTCTTTCACCAAGGGAGTTTTCTTAACTCCAACTACTCCTGGCCAATTCCTATATTCATTAATTAGGATTTGTCTTATAGAATGTATCTTTCTAAAGTATTCATCTTTTAAGGTCTCTCCAAATTCTTTAATTTGGTAATATAGCTTCTCATAATTATTGCTATATTCATTTATCTTATCTAATTTGAAAATGCTAAGGAGGTCTAACTTAGTTTTTGCTAGGTCTTGTTCATTAGTTTGAGCTATATGTACAACTCTAATAAATTCTGATGTAAACAATTGAATATATTCTTCAATTGATCTTTCTTCTAAGCTTTCTTTCATGTTCTCAATCTTTGTTAAGGATTCTTCATCTGTAGCCTTTCTTAAACTAACTAACTAATCTTTTGCAATACCTCTAATGGATTGCTCAGCGTACTACTAACATGAACTTGCATCCCATTTTTCATTAGATACAAACCACATGTTCATCTGATTACACCATTCATCTAAGTCCTTCTTCCTATCTTGGACATTATCTCGGTTAAGGTATATACCTACTAGATTTATGGCTTGGCTTGCCATAGTCTTAATAGGAGTGAAACTCTTGTCACTAGTTGGAAAGTCTTTTATATAATCAGGTTTAGTCTTAACTACGAAGCTTGAGTATATAGGAATATTTATTCCTATTGGTTTACTAAAAAGTCTAGGAGCATCTTCTAGCCTACTACTACTTCTTATATCTTGTTTACTAGGTTCTACTTGTGTATCTAGAATTAATCTTTGTTGTCCTTCTTCTATTAGTCTTAGGTTTCTAAAAAGTTCTTTTGTATTATTAAATTATTTTAATTTTAATATGCACTCTTGAGCTATCATATTAAATCTTTCTCTTTCTTGAAATCTAATAGAATGACTATTCTTAAGTTGATCTTTAAATGTCTTCATATCCAATTCTGAGGGTTCATGTCCAAAGTTTTGGATTCTAAATTTTTCTTTAATTAAGTCTTTTTGTTCAAATGATCTTCCAGGTCTAATTATTAGGGCTTGTCTTAGTAAACTAGCACTAGTCTTACGACTACATTCTCCTTTTGAAGGATCATTAATTATGGCTTCTCCCATATTCCTAAATTTAATTTCTTCAGTCTGGATGTTCTTATTGACAATCTTAGGAGGTCCAAACTGGATGGTAACATTGCCAGTAACATCGTCTTGATTAATAAACAAAGGTTTATGTAACACCCCGCATTTTTCATGCATTAAATATGTAATTAATTCGGGAATTGAAAATTACTTGTGACACATAATTTTAATTGAATTAATTAGGGAAATTTTATTTAAATATTAATCGGGGAGTGAATGGTTAATATTTACGGGAATTTATTTACTAAGTGAATAGTAATAAATTATTTAAGTCATTTCGAGTATTAATGACAGGGTATGCACTTATCTCAACCGGGAGTCGGTATAGACTAAAGGGGTGGGGGATAAGTATTTTTATAAATTAATTCGGATGCCAATTCTGAGTGTACGGTTGAGTCCGGATGGGCCAAGATAGTTGGAAAAGTGTACCCTGGGATAGTAAACGGGTCACGGAGCATTTTTAGACATAGTCGGGCCCACACGGGGGCAATTGGGTCATTTGGGCTTGGCCCATTAGGCAAAAAACGGAATTTAGGTTAATTGTTAAGTTAGGAGAAGAAAGGAAACGACTGATAGAGTTTTAGAAAAAGGCTAAGGGTATTAAGGAACCCTAATAGCAGTTAAAGGCAGTTTTAGGATCACTAGGGAGCCAACAAGGATCATCTTCAACCTTGGAATTCATCTCTGAATCAGACACTACGAAACCTAAGGCAAGTGGATAACTTGCAATAGTATTGAATCTGTTTTTTAATTCATAGTCATGTGATGTGTTTGATCAAAATTCGTTTTGGGTGTTCATGGCATAAACATGAGGTTTTGAAAATAATAATCTGATTTACGAATTTGAATGAGGATTCTTGTAGAAATCTGATATTATAAATTGAGACATATCTGGTAGGATGATATCTGGATAATTAGAAACGAATTTGGTGAAGTAATTTGGGATGTAAATGGGTAAGGAATTAAAGATGAATATTTCCCCAAATTCAGAAATTGTAGTTAATTGACGAATTAATAACGTTGGAGGGCATTCTGGAGGTCCCTAATAAGTTTCCTAAATTGTATTATTGTTATGAAGGCTTGAGATTGCTGGTAGAAGGAGTTAGGGTTTTACGAAACTCGTCCATGTCAGAATCTGTCTTCGCGAAAAAGACGAAGACCTTCTCGATCGATCGATCAAAGGTTTGGGGTCGATCGATCGATGGTCGGCAAATTTTGAAAGTTCACCCAGTTTTCTTTTATATGAAGAAAATTTTAATTTAATCTTTTTCCATGAATTAATTTGGTGAGAAATTTATACATGGGTTTTAAATCTAATTAATGGTGAATAAAGTTAATTTAGAATTTGGTGACGACTTAGTGTGACATCATAATTTAAATTTCTTGGGTTTTGGAGAAATTAGGTGTGACACACTAAGGTTGAATTTTTGGGAAGGTGTTCGAAAGGATTAAATATAGATGTAGTGAACAAGTCCGGGGATAACGGTGGAGGAATACCGAGAGATAAATCTTATTTAGGTAAAGGCTAAATAATTCGGGAGTCGAGAATTTAGACTCGGGTGAGGTTAATTCGGACTACGAGAGTAAGTCCAATTTTATGGTGGGGGCGATACCAAAGGTGAATTAATTAATTAATGTGCGAATTAATTAATAATTAGAGTTGGACCATAAACTCTTAATAAATTAAATAGGCTTATGTTACGGATTTTGTACATGGTGTAGCCAGGACATTTTATATATATATATATATATATATATATATATATATATATATATATATACATACGGAGTGTGATAGTATATATATATATAGCGTGTGTGCATTAGTATCAGTGATTGAATATTATTAGTATATACTCTAGTGCTATAGGGGGAGGTTGCGCATAGTGCATGAATCCCCTAGCTCGAAGAGTAGGGCGAGTATAATCCCAAGTCATAGCGTCCGTTATATGGGTGAGGGGCATCTCAATTTCAGGGAAGGAATATGACCGCCTCCAATTCGTATGTTAAACTAAGTTAGTGAGTGAATCTAACTTGGATAACTAGGTTATGTGAATACACCTAGTGGGATAGCACTTGGGAAAATTTATATTTTGTGAGTATTTTTACTCGGTCGAAAGTTTGTATTAAATGTTATTTCAGTATGTTTGTGAATACTGTAATATGATTAAATATATAATTAGGTAAATAATTATATATGGTATAATTAATACATAGTGAAAAATGTATTATGTGCATAACAGGTGTGAATGTTATATGAAATTAAAAAGGGTAATGATTTAATTAAGTTGACGCTTATAATAACTTAAAAATCATGAATTAAGGCATACTCGGTTAGAGTAGGTAAATTTCAAGGGTTAAAATAAGTATTGGGTCAGGAGCATAGGACCTAGTAAATTAAATGGAAGCGTTAGTAGTGCACATTAGAGGAGTGGTGAGGAAGTCCTTAAGAGAGTGTGGCACTAACTAAAATATGAAGAGAACACATATTTATTTATTACTGCAAGTTAATCATTTGTTAAATGTTTTCAAATATTTTTGGGTACTAACCCTTGCTATAAAATTTTTTAAAAACCTTTTAGGTGTCCTGCCACAGGGACGCCAGGCTTGACTCTATTCGAGGTATCCTTTGCTGCAGCACATGTGGATGTTGCGGGGTTTTTTATAGACGCCTCCTTCTTTCATTCGTGTAGAGACTCTCTAGTAGTTATCTGAGCTTGTCGCTCACAGTTCATTTATCAGTATTAGACTTGTTGAGATTTTCTTCTTATCTTTACTTGTATTGGATATTTGGACCGATGGTTTATTCGGTTAAGTATTTTATTTGTGGATGGTTATTTTAGTTAACTTTGCTTGTGTATTATTGTATGTTCCTCATGAGTTTTATTTAATTAATTGAAAGATAAAAATTGGCACCAGTCTACTTTTCTCACTTAGGTGGTTAGTAATTAAAAAGATGGCAGTGATGCTAAGAATGGACCAATTGAAAAACCTTTTCTAACTTGATTTAAGAATGATCACCCGGGATTAATTAGGTGGGGTGTCACAGATGGTATCAGAGCATCAGGTTCTAGTTTCCTTTGGATCTGTGCAGCTTTCTATGTTTCAGCGTAGTACTCGTTTGTTGTAGAGCCCTATTATTAGGACTGTTGATTCATTTTTTCTCTTGTGAGATATCGTATTTCTGCTGTGAATATTTTTGTGTAAACTGTGTACTTATGCGATTTAATATATTTTAGATGCCACCGAGGAGACTAAGAGCGTAGAGGGATGAGGCTAGGGATGAAATCAGGGAGGCTCACCAGGAGCCACATGTACCGCCACCACCACCCCCGCCCGAGTTGATTTCCACTAGTCAGGTGGCAGTGATAGTGGCCCAGGCGGTCGAAACAACAATGAGACCTATGGCAGCTCGCTTTCCACAACCCCAGGCACCGCCTCCAGTGGCACCAGTAGTTCAGGCTCTAGTGGGGCCACCATCTTGGCAGATATTTAGGGAGACCTTTCAGAAGGGTCACCCACCTGAGTTCCGTGGTAGCACTGATGTGATAGAGGCTTGTGACTGGAAGAAGAACATTCAGCGCCACCTGCGCATGCTAGACTGTACCGAGGTACAGAAATAGATGCTTGCTACCTTTCGTCTATCGGGGCAGCCTTACAGTGGTGGGAGTCAGTTACCACCACCGAGGAGCGAGACTTGATGCCGATATCAGAGTTTTGGGTGCAGTTCGACCGCAAATACCTTCCACCAGTAGTAGAGACTGAAATGAGAAAGAAATTCAGTGATTTAGTTCAGGGTGATCGATCAGTGGCAGACTACGAGGAAGAGTTCACCCGTTTGGCAAACTTTGTGCCAAATGAGGTGAGCGGTGAGGAGCGGAAGAAATCGAGGTTTATGGACGGTTTAGCCTGGCAAATCAGGCAACACTTGATTGGGAATCCAGTGTTAGTGACGTATACAGACGTCGTTAATGCCGCACTTGTACACTGCCAGGATCATCGCTTCCATGCGAAGGGGAGCAAGAGAACAGGGGAGCCGAGTCAACAGGGCAAAGCCGTTACTAGTAGTGACACAAGTGGTGCTCAGCAGCAGGCAGGCAGTCAACAAGGGAATCAGACTAAGAAGTTTAAGCCTGGTGGGTTCCGACCGAGAGGACAGGGGTTCAGGCAGGGGCAGCCGGGCCCGAATCAGCAGTAGCAGGTTCCTCAGGGCCATCAGGGCCAAGGGAACAATGGGGGAGACTAGCAGGACCAAGGTCAGCCGCGTCAGGGCCAACAGGGCCAACGATAGTGGGATGGTCAGAATCGTTGTTTTGTTTGTGGCCATCCAGGGCATTTTAAGAGGGAGTGTCCACAGAGGGGCAGAGGTCAACAGCAGGAGGCCCAACAGGGGCAACGGGGATAATTACCTCCAGTAGCAGCAGCTGCCCCACCCGCCCCACCTCAGCAGGGGCAGATGCACTAAGGATCTGTGTATAACATTCGGGATGTTCCCAATCCCCCGGCGCAGCACGCACCGCCAGCAGTTGAGGGTATGTTTCTCATTTATGGTTATGAGGGTAGTATTCTTTTTGATACGGGAGCATCACATTCATTCATTAAATTAAATTTTGCTAAACGGTCCGGACTACTAGAGACCACGGGTAGTCTTTGAATGTGTGTAGAGTTGCTAGTAGGCATCGGGGCTACGATTCACTCGATTTGTCGGGGTGTGGACATTTTGATTGGGAGACTTAGTTTAGAAACATACCACTTAGTGTTGGATATGGAGGGGTACGATGTCATTTTAGGTATGGATTGGTTGGCAGGTTATCGGGCGACAGTGGATCGCTACGAGAGGACCATCGTGTTCACCATTCCAGGGCAGGAAATGTTTTTGATAGCAATGCCGCTACCTGAGGGAAGGTCACGCGCGCACTTGTATTACATTGAGGAGGAAACCTCATAGGAGGTGGCTATTCCATTGCACTCAATCCCAGTGGTGAGAGACTTTAAGGATGTGTTTCAGGAGATACCAGGATTGCCACCTAGCAGGGAAATCGAATTTTTGATCGATTTAGAACCGGGGACAAGGCCGATTTCTCGGGCCCCATATCGTATGGCCCCTTCAGAGATGCGTGAGTTGAGGGAGCAAATTTAGCAGCTGCTGGGGCAGGGTTTCATTTGACGAAGTACATCGCCGTGGGGTGCACCGGTGTTGTTTGTGAAAAATCAAGATGGCTCACTACGGTTATGCATGGACTATAAAGAGATGAATAAGGCCACGATACGGAATAAGTATCCATTGCCTAGGATTGACGACCTATTTGACCAGTTGAGAGGGGCGTCTTATTTCTCTAAGGTCGACTTGAGGTCAGGGTATCATCAACTACGTATTTAAGAGGAGGATGGTCCAAAGATCGCTTTCCTGTCGTGGTATGGATCTTACGAGTTCAGGGTAATGCCATTCGGGCTCACCAATGCACCAGTAATATTCATGGACCTCATGAACAGAGTCTTCAGGGATTTTCTCGATCAGTTTGTTATCGTGTTCATTGATGACATCCTGATCTACTCGCGTACCGAAGAGGAGCATGCAGAGCACCTGCGTATAGTGTTACAGACATTGCGGGATCACCAGCTCTATGCCAAATTCGGTAAGTGTGGATTTTGGCTACGGGAGGTTCAGTTTCTTGGCCACGTGGTGTCAGACCATGGTATTGCGGTAGGTCCAAGTAAAGTATCGGAGGTGAGGGAGTGGGGACAACTCACGACACCAACAGAAGTGCGCAGTTTTCTGGGGTTGGCCGGTTATTATAGACGATTCATCAAAGGATTCTCAAAGATTGCAGGACCTTTGACGAATCTTACCCAGAAAGGGGTACCTTTCACTTGGAGTGATCACTCTCAATTAGCCTTCGACGAGTTAAAGGACAAGTTGACATCTGCACCCGTGCTTCCATTGCCTAAAGGAGTATTAGAGTATTGGGTTTACACCGACGCATGCTTACAGGGACTTGGGTGTGTGCTTCAGCAGGAGGAAAGGGCTATAGCTTATGCGTCCAGGAAGCTAAAGCCCCACGAGAGGAATTACCCCACTCACGACCTGGAGTTAGCAACAGTCATTTTTGCTTTGAGGATATGGAGACATTATCTCCTAGGGGAGGATTTCACGCTATTCACGGATCACAAATCACTTCAGTATCTCTTCACTCAGAAGGATCTGAATATGAGACAGAGGCGATGGCTAGAATTCGTGAAAAACTATCAGTTTGATATTCAGTATCATTCTGGTAAGGTTAATGTGGTGGCAGATGCATTGAGTCGGAGACTGACTGGGGAAATATCAGAAGTTTGGAAAGAGAAGTGGAGAGAACTTCGATATGAGGATGATGTAGCCAGGGCTTGCATGTCAGCATTATCCATCACACCCGAGATCATTATGCGGGTTGTGAGGGATCAGGCAGAGGATCAGACCTGCTGGGATAGGGTGAGCCAGTTGCTAGCTGAGGGAGCAGAGGTTTACTCGATCAGCTCGGAGGGAGGCTTACGCCATAATGGGAGGTTGATTGTGCCAGAGGATGCAGAGTTGAGGCACGCTGTTATGACGGAGTCTCATGGGTCGAGATTCGCGGTACATCCCGGTGGGGATAAGATGTATCAAGATATGAGGAGGCAGTATTGGTGGGCAGGGATGAAACGGTACATAGCAGAGTTTGTTTCGAAATGTGTCACATGTCAGCTTGTGAAAGTTGACCATCAGAGACCATCAGGGATGCTACAACCATTTGAAATTACTGTGTGGAAGTGGGAGAGCATCTCTATGGACTTCATTACAGGGTTACCGACATCGAAGAAGGGTCACGATTCCATATGGGTCATTGTGGATCGGTTGACCGAAGTGTCCCACTTCCTACCGGTTCTCACAGACTTTGAGACGATGCGTTATGCGTAGCTATTCATAGCAGAGATTGTTAAGTTGCACAGGGTACCAATAAATATTGTGTCGGATAGGGATAAGATCTTTGTGGCCCACTTTTGGCAGAGTTTTCAGGAGGCTATGGGCACGGAGTTACGTTTGAGTACAGTCTATCACCCACAGACCGACGGACAGACTGAGAGAGTCAACCAGATGCTGGAAGATATGCTCAGAATGTGCATATTAGACTTTGGGGGAGGTTGGGAGAAGTATCTTCCTCTGGTAGAGTTTGCGTATAACAACTCTTACCAATTCACGATCGACATGGCACCATTTGAGGCACTATACGGGAGACCTTGTCGTTAACCCGCTTGTTGGTTAGAGGTGGGGGATAACAAACTATTGGGGCCGGAGATTGTGCAGGAGACATCTTCCAAGATAGAACTGATCCAAGGGAGGATTCAGATAGCTCAGGATAGGCAAAAAAGTTACGCTGACGCTTCACGAAGACATGTAGAGTTAGAGGTTGGGGATCAAGTATTGGTCCAGGTCTCCCCTATGAAATGGGTGATGAGGTTCGGCAAGAAGGGTAAGCTAGCACCGAGGTACGTGGGACCTTTCCCTATTATCGAGAGGGTGGGTCCTGTAGCCTACAGGTTGGGATTGCCGGAGCACCTTCAGCGGATACACGACGTGTTCCATGTGGCATCGCTGAAGAAATATCGTAGGAGCGAGAGGGCCTTCTGGCACATTCCACTAGAAGAAATTAATTTACAGCCAGACATCTCATATGAGGAGAGGCCGGTGGATATTCTAGACCGTAGCGAGCAAAAATTACGATCCAAGGTTGTTCCACTAGTTAGAGTACAGTGGGGTCATCACAACATTGACGAGTCTACCTGGGAGCGGGAGGAGGATATGAGGGAGCAATATCCAGAGCTTTCCATCACAGGTATGACCTAATTTCGAGGACGAAATTCCTTTGTAAGGGGGGGATTATGTAACACCCCTCATTTTTCATGCATTAAATATGTAATTAATTCGGGAATTGAAAATTACTTGTGAGACATAATTTTAATTGAATTAATTAGGAAAATTTTATTTAAATATTAATCGGGGAGTGAATGGTTAATATTTACTGGAATTTATTTACTAAGTGAATAATAATAAATTATTTAAGTTATTTCGAGTATTAATGACATGGTATGCACTTATCTCAGGCGGGAGTCGGTATAGACTAAAGGGGTGGGGGGATAAGTATTTTTATAAATTAATTTGGATGCCAATTCTGAGTGTACGATTGAGTCCGGATGGGCCGAGATAGTCGGAAAAGTGTACCCGGGGGTAGTAAACGGGTTACGGGGCATTTTTAGACATAGCCGAGCCCACACGGGGGCAATTGGGTCATTTGGACTTGGGCCATTAGGCATAAAACGGGTTTTAGGTTAATTGTTAAGTTAGGAGAAGAAAGGAAACGGCTGATAGAGTTTTAGAAAAAGGCTAAGTGTATTAAGGAACCCTAATAGCAGTTAAAGGCAGTTTTGGGATCACTAGAGAGCCAACAAGGATCATCTTCAACCTTGGAATTCATCTCCGAATCAAACACTACGAAACCTAAGGAAAGTGGATAACTTGCAATAGTATTGAATCTATTTTTCAATTCATATTCATGTGATATGTTTGATCAAAATTCATTTTGGGTGTTCATGGCATAAACATGAGGTTTTGATTATAATAATCTGATTTACGAATTTAAATGAGGATTCTTGTAGAAATCTGATATTATAAATTGATACATATCTAGTAGGGTGATATCTGGATAATTACAAAAAAATTTGGTGATGGAATTTGGGATGTAAATGGGTAAGGAATTAAAGATGAATATTTCCCCAAATTCAAAAATTGTAGTTAACGGACGAATTAATAACGTTGGAGGGCATTCTGGAGGTCCCTAATAAGGTTCCTAACTTGTATTATTGTTAAGAAGGCTTGAGATTGCTGGTAGAAGGACTTATGGTTTTATGAAACTCGTCCATGACAGAATCTATCTTCGCGAAGAAGACGAAGACCTGCTCGATCGATCGATCGAAGGTCTGGGGTCGATCGATTGATGGTCGACAGATTTCGACAGCTCGCCCAGTTTTCTTTCATATGAAGAAAATTTTAATTTAATCTTTTTCCATGAATTAATTTGGTGAGAAATTTATACATGGGTTTTAAATCTAATTAATGGTGAATAAAGTTAATTTAGAATTTGGTGACGACTTAGTGTGACATCATAATTTAAATTTGTTGGGTTTTGGAGAAATTAGGTGTGACATACTAAGGTTGAATTTTTGGGAAGGTGTTCGAAAGGATTAAATATAGATGTAGTGAACAAGTCCGGGGATAACGGTTGAGGAAAACCGAGAGATAAATCTTATTTAGGTAAAGGCTAAATAATTCGGGAGTCGAGAATTTAGACTCGGGTGAGGTTAATTCGGACTACGAGAGTAAGTCCAATTTTATGGTGGGGGTGACACCAAAGGTGACTTAATTAATTAATGTGCGAATTAATTAATAATTAGAGTTGGACCATAAACTCTTAATAGATTAAATAGGCTTATGTTACGGATTTTGTACATGGTGTAGCCGGGACATTTTATATTTATATATCTATATATATACGGAGTGTGATAGTATATATATATAGTGTGTGTGCATTAGTATCAGTGATTGAATATTATTAGTATATACTCTAGTGCTATAGGGGGAGGTTGCGCGTAGTGGATGAATCCCCTAGCTTGAGGAGTAGGGCGAGTATAATCCCAGGTCATAGCATTCGTTATATGGGTGAGGGGCATCTTATTTTCAGGGAAGGAATATGACCGCCTCCAATTCGTATGTTAAACTAAGTTAGTGAGCGAATCTAACTTGGATAACTAGGTTATGTGAATACACCTAGTGGGATAGCTCTTGGGAAAATTTATATTTTGTGAGTATTTTTACTCGGTCGAAAGTTTGTATTAAATGTTATTTCAGTATGTTTGTGAATACTGTAATATGATTAAATATATAATTAGGTAAATAATTATATATGGGATAATTAATACATAGTGAAAAATGTATTATGTGCACTACAGGTTTGAATGTTATATGAAATTAAAAAGGGTAATGATTTAATTAAGTTGACGTTTATAATAACTTAAAAATCATGAATTAAGGCATACTCGGTTAGAGTAGGTAAATTTCAAGGGTTAAAATAAGTATTGGGCCAGGAGCGTAGGACCTAGTAAATTAAATGGAAGCGTTAGTAGTGCACATTAGAGGACGGGTGAGGAAGTCCTCAAGAGAGTGCGACACTAACTAAAATATGAAGAGCATGCATATTTAATTATTACTGCAAGTTAATCATTTGTTAAATGTTTTCAAATGTTTTTGGGTACTAACCCTTGCTATAAAATATTTAGAAACCTTTTAGGTGTCCAGCCACAGGGACGCCAGGCTTGACTCTATTCCAGGTATCCTTTGCTGCAGCACATGTGGATGTTACGGGGTTTTTGATAGACGACTCCTTCTTTCATTCGTGTAGAGACTCTCTAGTAGTTATCTAAGCTTGTCTCTCACAATTCATTTATCAGTATTAGACTTGTTGAGATTTTCTTCTTATCTTTACGTTTATTGGATATTTGGACCGATGGTTTATTCAATTATGTATTTTATTTGTGGATGGTTATTTTAGTTAACTGTGATTGTGTATGATTTTATGTTCTGCATGAGTTTTATTTAATTAACTGAAAGATAAAAATTGGCACCAGTCTACTTTTCTCACTTAGTTGGTTAGTAATTAAAAAGACGATAGTGATGCTAAGAATGGACCAACTGAGAAACCTTTTCTAACTTGATTTAGGACTGATCACCCGGGATTAATTAGGCGGGGTGTCACATTTTATTTTCTATAGTCTTAGTTTCTTGAAATTCTGGCAATTTCCAGAGGGTCTTAGCCTTTTCTTTCATAGGTCCAGTATTCCTAATACTGTAAGTATGATCATAGTCTGAAACGTTAGTTCTAACTAAGATTTCTTCATTAAGTCTACCGCTAGGAATTCCCGATTGCATTCCTTCATAAGGAAATTGGGAGAACTTCACATAGCTTTGGAATTCTATATTTATATTAGTGTCTGGGATAATATAGTCTTCATAGCCACTAGCATATAAGATTAACTTAAAATGTTTGGCTGTGTCTACGGTTACTGTAAATGCCAGAATGACATTAAAGTATCCTATGTTATCTGACATTTCTAATTGGGATATCCCAATAAGGCTCTTCTCAAAATCTTTCCATATTTTATCTACTAAATAACATAATATGTTGATATTATTCTGAGGTCTATGTAATCCTTGGAATCTTGCTTGAAAGAGTCCAAAGGTTAGGAATTTGAACTTCCTATCAGTTCCTCTAGATCTAAGCCATTCTGAGTCAAACACTTGGAGCTCAGTATAGGATTTGTCTAACACATGATTCCTACAATGGTAAGTCATGTTATAATTAGGAGTCTTAGGAGTGGAACCTTCTTTAAACAAGTCTATGTATCTAATGGCTGGAAGTTGTCCATTATGAATGGAATCTTCAACAATCTTCCAGTCAACTTCACCCCATTCTTTCCATTGGAGAGGATTAGTGAAATTTCTCTCTTTCCACCATGTTCTAACATTAGAGGATGAGTCCTTAAGTCTTTGGATCATATGATTACTGTGTCAAATATTTGGGATAGAGCTAACTATCTTACTAGTCTTATCTAATCCGTCATTTATGACTCGTCTACCTATGGTATTCCTTTCTCTAGTTTCTATATGAGGGGTTTCTATAAATTTATAGGTGGTTACCTGTTTTTGTTCAAGTCTTTTTTCAATTCTTTCTAAGAAGTTTGAATAATTTTTTTGTCTTTTTATCTGATTAAGGATTTCTTCTTTAAAATTCTTATTCTCTTTTCTTGTCTTCTCAGAAATTTCTTCACTATGTCTAGCTAGAGAATTAACTCGGGATTTTGAAACATTTGTGATACAGTCTTTTACCTCATTATCTTTTTCTTGTTGTTGCACAGATCTAGCTTCTATAGATTCTACAGTCCTTTCTATTTTATCTAAACGGGTTAGAATAAAAGGAGAGTCTATTTATGCTTGAGAAGGTTTATTATATACGACCTTAATTTCGTTTATAATTTCTTCGTATTTTTCTTCTACTTGGGCCATGTCTAGTCTAAGTTCATTAATAATACTATCCATTTTGGATAGGTTATAAATTTCCATATTATTAAGATAATTAGCTAAATTTTGTTGGAATTCAACAAAGTTTGTGTAAAAGGTGGTTAATCCTTCTATCTTAGCCTTTAAATCTAAATGCAAGTCTCTAAGAAAGCTACTGTTATAGTCTTGGGTAGCTGCTATGGATGTAGAAATTAAATTTAATCTTTCTGATATAAGTCTAGTTGCTTTAGTCGCATTGACAATCTCATTTTCATTTATCTTTTAATAAAATCTATCATAATTTATCTTTTCTAAAATTCTTTGATAAAAGTCTGATAAAGTCTGAATGGAGGGGTCTCTTGGTACCTCATTCCAGTTTGGTCTAACTATCTCCATTAGGAAGATAACTATCTAATCTAGGGATAAGCTTAGCTTGTTCTTTGGTAAGTTTAATTAACTCACTGTCTTGATTTTTAATAAAAGTTTTAATTTCTAAAATGTCTTTGTTAAGGACTTCTATATAATTAGTCTTAATATTTATTTCTTGTAAGACGTGTACTAAGTCTATTGGGATTTGATTATTTATTTCTAGTAATTTTTTAGAGATATTTTTTTTCTCTCTTTCTAGGATTTGAGTGTCTTTTATTAATTGTCTTAATATAAGGAGTATACACTTATTTTGGTCTATTATGCTATTAATATCACTAGCAGTGACTTGTCTACTGTCTGCGTGTTTAGCAGGGATATGTTCAACGTGTGAACAACCGTCTAGGTGTGAAGTTAAGCAACCTACTGGGTTTAAATTGGTTATAGGTATGGTATGGTAGTCTGGGTTGGTTCCAAAAATATCTTGGTAAATACGAGGGATAAATCCCAAGGGCATTAAAGTCTTTTTAGTCTAAAAAAAGAACGTCTTATGGCTCTGATACCAGAATTAGGGGTTTGGTCGGAATTTGGTGAGTTTCTAAATTTCTTAAGGTCTTGATACCGATTTAGGTCTAAACTATAATTCTTTTAAATATATAGTCTTAAAATAGGGTTTAGTATAAGACAAGAGGGGGACCATTTAGGAAAAATAACAAAAGGTCTTAAGGACCACAGCCGGATAAGGACAAAAGTCCGTAAATCCGTTATTTAAGGAAGTCTGCCTAGGAGAATGGCTATATATATATATATATACATACAACTTTCATACATACATGATACATGAATGCATACATACAAACATACATACATACATACATACATACATCATACATTATATACATGTACATTTAATATCATATATTTTTGGGTATATTTAATGAGGTATGTTGGGGAGTTTAACTATACACACACACACACACACACACACACACATATGTATGCTATAAATATTCATGTTTGCCAATTTTGTCAAATTTTCAAAAAACTATATTTAAAAACAAGTTTACCAAACGCACACTAATAATTATAAACACAAAAAATTGAATTTTAAAATTGTATTTAAAAACAACATATAAATCGAGTTTTCTGAATAGAGAACCAAACGGACCCCTAATTTTCGAAGCTCGAGACCCGTTAATGGTGGAACATAAACCCGACCCTATTTATCTAAGGGTTAAGCATGAATTAAACTAAATTAAACTAAATAACTAGACTAAAACAATAAATAACTAAATTAAGCTAATTATCTAGGCAAGAAAAATGAAGAACATAACTATATTACTGGAGAGGATAATGCATAATTCAACTTACAAACTCAAATGGATATCAACCCAAGAAGAAATGAAGAAGTGCTCTCAAAACCAAACCCTAACCTAAAATACCTCTTCAAAACTAAGTATATCTTCCTATTACAACAAATATCTCTTATATAGTAAGTTGGAATTAAAATAGAAACGAAAAGGAAAAAGAAAAAACAAGGTAAAATATCTGAGAAAAATACGGGGTCGATCGATCGAACCCAAGGGGTCGATCGATCGATTGTTCAAAAATATTCCTACTGTCTCCCACAATTTCCGAAATAAGAAGGGGCCGATTGATTGACCCTTTTAGTCAATAGATCGACGAAGCAGGTCTGATCCAAGCTGCCCTGTTTTAATTTCCTTATAATTCCCTTCCGCTAAAAATCTCGTAACTCCTTCGTTCGGACTCGTAATCGTGCACCGTTTGCAACCACGCGAAGATTGCAAGGAGGGATACAAATTCTATGTAGATGTTGGGCCAGGTGCTCAAACTATGAAATGATCGAAATTCCCTTGAGCGTGCAATCGAGTACGAAACATCACTGAAATGCGTCCACACTTCATAATAAGCATCTGAATACCTATACAAGCTCAATTAACCCCTACAAAGCATGTTAACATAAAATTTTGAGGTTGTCTGGTTAACGAGCATAAATATAGGGATTAAGATACCCAAGGGGGCTAATAACACATAGGTTAACGGGTGAAATATGCAATATTTGCATAGTATCACTGGAGGATATCCACATCTTTAGTCGTGGTAAACGTCATGACACGACGAAATTCATCGGGCATGGCAGGACAAAAAAATAGCATTTAAATCACTAGAGTTAATATTTCTTAGGCTAAAATCATCTTCAGACTAATATTTCGAATAGCTTAAGACCAATGACATTTTTGTTACTCATAATAGAGGGAGTCCATCCCCTCTCAACAACTAGCCAAATACGCTCGTTGATCTATTTTGGAGACGATCTCATTCAAGCTTTCGAATAAGCATAATTTGTGCATCACAAAAGGTGGCCTATTGTACAAATTCTCCACGTAACCACCTGGATTTGTCTAAATAACTTGTAAAAACAAGGTCTAATACCAATTTCTAAAATGCGAAGTTTATGGGATAGCCCAATTATATGCAAAAATTGTAGTCTAGGTCACACACGAGCCAAATTAAATTAAACTAAATTCAATTTTATCTTGATTAATTAGGTGAACCTAAACATGAAATCTAAATTGATGCAAACAAACCAGAAGACATGATATAAGGAAATAATCATTTTTAAAAAAAATTGTTATTTTTCAGCACTATTACAACTAGGTATTATAGAATGACTCGGACAGACGTACAAACTTGAATTCCACTAAGTATTGCAGTTAGGTATTCCTTCCTTGTTGTTGGTAAAAAGCAATGCAAATCCAGCGGGAGCCTTCAAAATAAGCTCCACTTGCCTCAGTGTCCCCCGATCCGCCTCAGGAAACTCCTTTCCCATCTTTAGTAGTGAACATATAATGTGTTCTTCAATGATTGATAAAGTGATCACAAAACATTAAATGGGTTTTGATTTGAAAAAATAAAATGTTTGATCATAAAAATATGTCTAAAAGACTTGATTATAATTACAAGTCCTTATCTATATATATAGGTAGAAAAATCTCCAAGAGATAGACTTAAAAATATTGTATTTGAAATCACGTTAAAAATTATTTTTCGCAGGCTCGTTCGAATGAACTGGACCTCGTTTGAACAACATAGAAATGAGACATCGAAGACATTCCAGCACGGGTAGGAAAGTGGTTCATTTGAACTTTGATCGAATGACATATATCAAATGAACTTGTCAAACGACCCTCCTTACCTCGTTCTAATGACCTGTCTTTAAATTATTTTTTTTATTAAAAACTTTGGAAAAAATATTTTATGTTTTCAAACACTTTTAAAATACCCATGAATAAAATGATCACACGAAATCATCCTCATATACCTTCTTCGATAAATGTAGTGATGATCTTAACTCTTCGGCCACAAACTTGTCTTCGATTGAAGCTTTGAGAATGTACGTGATGGTGAAATGGGGTGTGATGGAAATGACAAATTATAATATAATGAACAATCATAAAACTTTCTCTTACATTAACGATTTTATAGAATTTTTGATAGTCTAGAACATATTTATACCGCCGAGTAGGGTAGTCCTTATTCAGAATGATCATTATGAACAATAGGTGTGAGACGATACCTAGACTTTGGAGTCTTAGGAGTTAGAGATAGTATATTATACATAAACGATTAAAGGTAAATGTGTGTATTAACTTTTAATGATAGAAGTTCTATGTGTAATCTAATTGAGAAAGGTTTATGCTTATTCTCTTGACTTATATGTTATCATATTGAGGGTGTGTTTGTGTGCTCGTGGGGGACTATTAGGAAGGGTTTAAAGGGAGTGCGTACGACATTTATCGCACGTGATATTTTTTTATGATTGAGATGGGATCTACCTCGGTTCTATTTACCCCAATCGTATGTGCTCAAGTGCCCGTCTCCCGAGTGGTGCTAACGAGAGGATCCTGTTGTACATCCTTAGTTGTGGGGCCCGTATTTAGTGTGATGGGGTAGTGATTTCCATTTTGATTGTGCTTTGAGGTTATAGGGTTGGGATGTCGTATAACTATACTTAGTGTACATGAGTGATCTCTGAAGGTAATAGGGATATTCCTTTATATTTTTATTTGTGGGCTTGAGCATAGCTCATGTGATTATATGTGTATTGAGTATACGCACGAATATTTTGGATTATGTGATTTTGTATTGTTGTACTTTGAGATGATTGTACTGGATTATGATTTATACTAGCGATGTAATAACCATAAGCTTAAGACTTGGGATTGATGTCATGACTATACGAGAGATGTATATGGTGACTGTGACTATAGAATATTAATGATTGATACACTTGAGCATACTTTTAGAATCATAACCTAAGGCGGTTAATGTAAGATAATGAGATTTAGTAAACGATTTACAGTTAATGCAAGAGATTATTATAGAGTACAAGATTTTTAATACAAGATATGAACTTAGTAGTGTTAAAGTAGAGATACTTAATTAAAAGATGAAAATATATCACATGGGTCTCATTTCGTTTTGGGTTTCGAACAACATGTTTATTAGGTTATTTGTGTTGGGGGAACTTAAATAACTTAAAATAAACTAAAATGAGAAGAAAATGCCATAGTTGTCGTCGTAGACTTGAGCTATTTGTTAAAGAGTTTTTTTCGGCACCATTTTATTTATCATCCCTAGGGTTGTAGATGTCAAGCATTGTAGCTCCTTTATAGTTTTGTATTGAATTACTTTTCAGTTATCCTTGTATTATTTTTCAATTCTCCCTAGTGAGACATTTATACGAGATGTATTTTTATTTAGAGTTGAACATTGAGATATTGAACTTATTATATTCAAGAGTTGGAATTTTATTCAGTTGGTAATTGGAATGGTATCTCAGATGTTTTTAATTTATTCTGTATTTATTATCTCGCATTATATTTACTTGTCATTTTATTTATTTCGTTCATGCTGAGATGTTAATAATCATTTTTTACTCTCGTGATTTTTATATTAGGCCTGATCAATATATTTATGAATTTTACGGGGTGTCACGGTTGTATCTCTAACGACTCCATGACATCACTCCAACGATGCTCCAGAGACCTTCATATGACCCTCTAGTGGCTCTGGTGATCTTATGACAGAACCCGATGACTCCGACAATGTGGAATCCCGTTGACTCCAGCAATCCCGTGTGAAAATCTCATCATGAAATTCACACTACAAAAATGTCACTATAAAAAATCATATTATGAGCTTTGTAGTGTGAGATTTCTCATTACAATTTCTCAATGCGTAAATTCACATATAGATTTTTTCTTTTCAAAACACCTGAATTAAACTAAAATGATATATATTAACATAATCATTACTAAAGATTAATAAAAATGAAAATATATATTCAAAATAAATTAGTAAAAAAAGGAATTTTGTTATTGAAGTTTCTCACTAAGAATTTTCAGTGTGAAATTTCACAATTAGAATTTCGCAACCAGAATTTCGTCAAAATTGAACTACGAAATTTTATACTTCAAAATTAAATATCTTTCACGATTCTCCTCCAATAGAATAATCCATATTTTTTTCAAATATATAAATATCGTCCCAAATTAACTTATATTTTGGGATATATTTATTTCAAAGTTTGTGTAGAAAAGACAAAATAAGAGATCAAGAACAAATCTATTAAAAAACAATTGAAGTCATATTTGAAAAGTTTTTTGGTGGACTGATTATTCTATACATTTTATTACATGATATTTTCACTTAAAACTAGTGGAACCAAAACTGAAAATGCCACCCAAGTTTGTCGGAAGGAATTCAGATGCCATGTATAAATTCAGATGCCACAGGCACTATTGGAAACGTCAAAAAGTATACATCAATGGGAATTGTCAAACACAAAAATCAAAGAATTATATGAAAGAGAAATCGTTGTTGGTTAATTATGGGAAGATTATGTAATTGATCACTTATTATGTTAATATATCATAATTGAAATTGAAAGGCCAATTTGAATTCCACGAAATTGAAATTGGCCTTCCAATTCCAATTCCAAGTCTTGGAATTTGATTGCCAAACGGGTCGTCAATGTAAACCAAAACCTCATACAGCAACGGTTGGTGGAAGGTTTTGTTATGCGTAGCCATAAAAGGTCAATTATAACTAATCAAATGCTCACTTCATCGGGTGATGGGGAAAAGATAAATATATATGGGCAGACAATCACAAAATCATACAGAAGTAATTCATGCAACAGAATATTTCAAGTCATTGCAAATTTATATATGTTAAAAGAATTTCTCAATAGATCAATTCACTTGACAACATAAATTCATAATGAATATAATAACTCTATCTTAATATTGTTTTATGCATAAAATATAAATCACAATAAGTCAAGCATGTATAATGAATAAACCAAGAAAATTGTCTTACTTTGCCAGCTACTTCAATTACAGACATTAATCTGCAATTATTAAGTATTAGTTATATTTGTTTCATGTAAATTAAATCCAACGATGTGTATGAAAAGAGAGTATTCTTGAAAATAATTATGTTTTAATAATAATTTTAATTGAGTGAAAATTATTATTTCATTAATTTTGTTGACACAACAGTTCGTGAAAAGTTGTGTCAATCCGTTAATGGTTGTGATCATTCGAAAAATACACAACTGTTCGTAAAAAGTTGTGTCAATTCATAAAAGGTTGTGCTATTCATGAAATGATGTGTATCTTTTTATAAATAGTAACCTCTCCTTCATTATATATAATCTTAATTTTGGAGAGTCTATTCTCAGTCATTTTTCCTTCCCTTCTTGAGTAAATCCATGAGAGAGGACAACATAGAATTTGGACTTGCCGGAACTTTATATATTGAAGTGTCGCTTATATAAAAATGAAAATGTCGTCTATCTTGAAAAATAGACGTTCATCAATCTTGGACACCGATGAGGGGACGAATCTGTCATAAGGAGATTGTGTGAAACGCAAGGCTCAACATCAATTCTCTAAGTATGGTCTGTAAGTTATGCGTATTAATTTTCATTATCGTTTGAACTTCCAACGGTGTATTTCTATCTTATGCTTAATTTCGAAAACAAAAAAATCAAATACACAATTTTTTCTCTAACATCTTAAGACAAATTTGAATTTCTTTATTTTGGGTTATTTGATTTGTGTAAGGAATCATTTTATAATTCTGAATTTATAAATTATTGTTGTATAAATAAATCATTGATTCCTTTAATATCTTGTCGATCAGTGTAGCATTTGGATACTACATGAGAAAGTTTGGGCTGTTGGCCGGTTATTCTACTGGTCCAATCAGGTCTTTAATAGCGCTTGAATTGCTAGATAACTTTGGTTTTTCCCTCGTATATTTGTTGGAAATTATTTTATTATAATATAATAATAAATTTTAAGTGAGTGAAAATTAAATTTAAAATTATTTTTATTAGACACAATGGTTTATACAAAGTTTTGTCTATTCATAAAAGATTGTGACTATTCATGAAATGATGTGTCTATTCGAAAAGGGTGTCTACTATTCTATAAATAGGACACCCCTCCTCCATTCTCCATAATCTAAATTTTTGGAGATCTTATTCTCTGTCATGAGAGAGTACAACATACAATGCTTTTCTCGAACTAAATGACAATCAAGTTCAATATGCTTTGCACATTTATGGAAAACGGGATTGTTGGAAATATGTAACGTATCTTGATTATGACAAAAAATTGTAATAGGTGAAGGATGAGGAAAACCAAGATCACTGAGAAGATATTTTAACCACTATAATTCGTAAGTAAGGCTGGCCATAGCACGATATTCAACTTCGGCGGAAGAATGGGACATAGTGGCTTGTTTCTTGGTTTTTCAAGATATAAGCTTAGAGACGAGAAATGTACAATGTCCTGTAGTTAACCTTCGAGTGATAGGACACCCTGCCCAATCAGAATCACAGTAACCTCGTAAGTGAAGGTTGCTATCTGATGATAAAAGTATCCCTTTATTAATATAATCTTTCAAATAACGAACAACCTGATGCGTTACATCCATATGAGTGCTATGAGAAGATTTCACAAATTGACTTAGGATATTGACTGAATAATTAATATTCGGTTAGGTAACAATGAGATAAATAATATGGCCCACCAATCGACGATACGGGGTGGGATCGGGTAGGAAACTCCCATCAGCGGGAGGCAATCGCAAATGTTTTTCTATGGGAAAATCAGATATACGACTACTGATCAAACCTGTATCCTTGAGAATGTCCAAAGTATTAGTTCGTTGTGAAATAAAAAGATCCGTCTGAGAATGTGCAACCTCAATGCCAAGAAAATATTTCAGTTTGCCCAAATCTTTAATAATTGTTTTTTCCTGCTAGGATCTTTTTGGGACGTGTGATGGCCAACTCATTAAATCCAGTAATAATAATATCATCCACATAAACCAAAACGAAGGTGGAAGAATCACCTTGATGACTAGTGAACAAGGAGTAATCAGACGTGGACTGAGAAAACCCACCTCTAAGAATAGTAGATGAAAATTTGGCAAACCATTGCCTAAAGGCTTGTTTCAATCCATAAATGGATTTTTTTAACTTACAAATGCATGTCTCCCCCTTTCGAGCAAACCCAGGAGGAAGTGTTATATATATATAATAAAGTAGGAAACTTATGTATGTCATAAGCTTCAAGTATGATGTCATCAAGATTAATTATTTTTGAACTTCCTATTTTACCCCTAAAGTCTTTGATTTCCCCCTCTTTTTAACACACTCCAATTTATTCCCCTTTACTTTAAAATTCAAAATTGAGGGTAAGGTTGTAAACTTATCTAAACAAACTCTCTCTCATACTTTTCACACACCTAAACCCTCCATCCAATCTGGGAACAACACAAAACCCCCCCTCTCACTCATCCGCCCCATCTCTCTTTCTGGGTGCTTCCTCACTTTAATTTGAATACACTATTACCAACACACTATACCCACTCCTCTCTCTCTCAAAATGGTAGACACTATACGCTCGCAATCACAACTCAAAGCTCCTTCTCTCTCTCAGGTAATCGCCATCTTACTCTGTATTTTGATTTTGAGTCTCATTGATTTAGGTTTCTTATTTTGGGGTTCTTTGATTTTGATGTTGAGTCTCATCCACCTCATATCGTAATCTCATTGATTTAGGTTTCCTTATTGATTCTCTCTCCCACCACCATTCAAGGTATCATCTTAGATGTCTTCATAGATGGGTAGTAAAAACGTAGTATTTGGATTATTTTAATAGTAGTTTTTTTTGTTCCTTTATTCTTCTATTATTTGTTCACTTATTCTTTTATTCTTTGGGTTGTTTTAATAATAAGTCTATTACATGTTTAGTGCTTAATTTTTTCTCTATTTAGTTGTTGACTAAAGGTACTAAAAACTAACACGTAATAACTAAAGATGATCTCTTAGTGGCATTTTATGCAGGTTTTGAAGAGTTCTTACTCCTAAGAGGACACAAAGGGTAAAGACTCTCTACTTTTTTCTTAATTTAAGTACATTTTTTTTTTGTATTGAGATTTTTGGCTGCAACTTTTATTTTTATTTTTATAATCTGAACAAATTCCATGTTTTGTCATATGTTTTTCACATTCTATTTATATTTTAGTTGCTGGAAGACACATGGAAATGCATACACTTTCTCATATGGGTTTAATGTCGGCGGTTGTTGTAAATGTGAGCATTTTTTGTATTAACTTTGGGCTTTGTATTCAGGTGATTATAAGCAATGAGGTGTATTGTAACCGACATTATGCAAATTGTACATACAACATATACAATAGTTATCTTTACATATGAAGTGATATCTTGGCAATGGTTTCATATGAAAGTTGTACATACAACTTTAAAGTGTTTTTTTGTATGATGCCCATGTTTTAGTTATCTTGACAGTATAGAGATTTGAAGTGACAGTTTATTGCAATGGATATGAAACCATTGCAAAGATATCAAAGTTATTTGGCACTGCACTCATGTGGTAGTTACCTTAGTCCATAGATTTGACATTGCACTCAATGTGGTAATTTTTACCTTTTCTCTCTTTAACATTGTCCTAAGTTCACTTTGTTCACCTTAGTTTTAAAATTTCCAAAATTAGTCCAAGGCGAAAATATCCAGTATCATAGTTATGATGACTATAGTTCATATTATCATCTCTTTGTATGGATTCAAACATGGGTCCTACTCCTACTTTGTTCAGTATTACTGCTACTTTAAAACTTGGGCCTCACTGCTACTTTGTGTGTATAAACACGTCACTAAACACGTCACTAAACACGTGTCACCGATTGTATTTCATCTGACCCTGTCTTTTAAGTTAAAGGTGTAATTGTGAATTTTAGTTTTTTCTTCTCTGTAGTTTCTTTTTTTCCTGTAGTTTCTTTGTTATTGCATTTGGTTTTCTCTATTTGTCTTTCGTTGTTAAATTGCTACTGTATTTGGTTGTTAAATTGCTACTGTTATTATTGATTTTTAAGTCTTTTAATTGTTATTGTTCATAGATATACACTCTTATTCTTCAAGTGTGAACCCGATCATAGGATAGGCACTTGGTGTTTTAGTTATAGATACGAGCAACAATGCTTTCCACTCGACGTAAACAACAACTTTTAGTCAATTTGGATGATATCAATGGAATACCCAAGTACTTGAAGTTGGTGTTAGCAGCATTGAAACCCAACATGAAGGTGATCTATTTTACACATTTTGCGTTCACTCCATCAACTAAAATTGAGCTCTTTGCATTGGGCCTGTCAAGGAGTTGAAATCCTTCAGAACATCAAGATTGGCTTGCATACTCCTCACTTAAAGGTTAGAAAAGATCACAAGGTCATCTATTTTATTGAACCAACACAGTTAATTCAGTCTTAAAAGTCATTAAGATTGGTGCAATTGATCATGGTCCTACCTTCCTTTTCACCTTATAAGAGAACATTGTTGAAATCCTCCCCAATCGCCTAAGGAGTAGCCACTGCCAATAATTGAGAAATCTATGTTTAAGACTTTGCATACGTCTTAAACAGGTGTGTTGGATACGTTTAGATTTTTTTGTTGCATAAGGTGTGTACGTTTAATTTCCTTCGCACCTTAAGAACCCCAACACATTTTTTTAGTATAAAAATAATGTTTATTTTGAAAGATCAATTTTTAAGTTATGTGTTTTGTATGATAAAGTACCCATGTTTAACTTTTTGTAAAGCTTCCTTTTCAACCATATAAATGATGATCCATGGTTTTCAGGAGAAAGAATTAAGCTCCAAATAATTTTTATGCATAATGTAGTCGGTGTAACGAGAATGAACGTTGTATTGATAGGGAGGTGCCCCCTGTAGTGTTAGGATAGCATATGATTTCCATTTTTTAGTTCAATGGGGAAGATAGACTATCTACTATTGGTTTAGTGTACTGTATGCGACAACTTAGAGTTTAGATTATTTTTTTCAAACTCGACTAGCAAATGTGGGGAGTATAGACTAGCTAATGTAGTGTTATGCTATCATATGATTTTCATATTTTGGTTCATATTACATATGATTATTTTTTTATGAATTAACTTTAATCTTTCAATCACAGTTGCATTGGTTTTAAATGGAATGAAAATCTCAGTTGATTCCAATGTGGCTGATATGGTGATTGCCACTTTAAAAAAGAGAGAGCCTAATCTCCGTAAGGTCATTCCAACTGTCACCATCAGGCAACGCAAACCTTGGTGCCGATATGACGATGTTTTCATGTATTTCGAAGATAATGATGGTGGTATTTTGTAAATCCAAAGGGGGAAATGTGAACTGCTTAATCCAAAGGGGGAAATTGATATCCCAATTTCAGTCACATGTACTAGGATGAATTATATGTGAGCTTCTTAATGCATTAACCACCAAGCTAACTATGAATAGCTGAAGACCTACCTTTTTTAGTATTTCTTGCAACCCCCAAATCTTGACAGTTGTTGATACAGTTGATGATATAGTAGTGGCTTACTAATAGTGAAAATTTCTTCTCAGCGCGGTGAATGACTGAAACATAAGAAGTCTGTCAGATATTGGGGAGGCTATGGCCATCGAGAAATATATTGGGGAGGCAGACGTTGCCAGTAAAGAGTAGGAGGAGAAGTGTTGGAAAGGAAGACCTACCTCATATATCATACTACTCTTTTTTTATCCTTTTGAGATTGATTTCTTATGTAGGAAAGTTTTAAAAAACTTGGACAAAGTTGCATACATGTGATGATTTTCAAATTTGGATAGAGGCCACAATGTAGTCTTCAGGTGTTTTATTATTTCTGAAAAATATTAAACTCTCTCTCCCAATTTGGATAGAGGCCTTATGTCACTTTCATACTTTTTGCTGTTGTTATCGAATGTGCAGGTCGCTTATGGAAACCGTCAAATGGTGCTCACTCTACTCCAAACAGATTGTGAAATATATAGTTTGTGAACAGTTTGGGAATTATATATAGCATATGGTGGATTATTTCTTCAACCAATATAAGGCTTGATTGAATGTCATTGCCAATGGTTTGATTGATGAAGTGGTACCTAATTTTGTCTCTGGTGGAACAACTATTTCCTCTGATGGAGCGTCTTCAGCGTGATCTGTAATGTGATCATCTTTTTTGTGGGACTTAGAAAATCCAGACAATTTGCTTCCTACTAACTTAGCGATGACTATTGGGACATACACACAGTGATGTACGCACACCAATGACACACACTGCATACACACACCAATGACACACAAAGTGTACACATAATGATGCATATGCACACACCACTGCCCACACCACTGATGAATATGTCTTAACATTGAGATTTTTTTTGGTTCTATTTCAGGTTGAATCTGTCTTCGGCTTCTTCTCTTGGATTATTATGGGATCGGAGTTTAACAACACTACATTTGTGCGATGAAATATATCCAATGACACATCCATTTATTCCCTCAATAATACTCAAAAGTGTTTTTTGATTATTTGATGCACACATTCAATGTTTTGGGACAACTCATATGTAATAGACTAACAAGTCTCTTTGTTACATATCAACACATTCAATGTGGTTAACGGTGCAAGATACTCTTATTTTACTCTTGTGTTGGTATTATCCTGCTTATACTTTGTCTTCTTTCGTTAAAGGCCTAATCTTTGGTGCTATATGGACCATTATTGGGGATGATAGAGAAGCAACGAACTGTGGTTAACGCCAGCGAAGCCAATGTGAAATATGTTTCTTCATTTGATGACACACAGGATGGAGAAACCATATTAGCGCTTCATGAGGATGAATTTGTTATTTGAAATGATATATGATCACATACATTGTAACGGTAAGTGGACAATTGATTATATATATATATATATATATATATATATATATTCAAAGGAATTATATATTTGATTTCTACCTTAAATTTCTCAAAAATGTAGAATTATGTAAGGAAATCAGTATTTGTTTATATTTATTTTTTGTGGTAAAAGAAACCTCCAAGGGCTCTTTGTTTTTGTCCTCCACGCACCACAGTTAATTCCGCAATCACAGTTAATTTGACTTCAATAATGAGTACGCTGCAATCACAGTATATACAAATGTATTTGTGATGCTTCTAACTGCATAAGCACCTTTATAATGCATATATGAAGCCTGGCTTGCACTGGTCGGTTATTAGGGAGGACTCCTTCCATCATCCGAAACAATAAAAAAATACAACGCCAAGATTGCAACTTATGACAAAGAACTACTGCAAGGATTACACTATTGCCGAAGATAGAACAAACAGGAGGTACGGGTACAAGCTTTTAGCGGCAAGTTTGTTGCCCTAATTATACGTAATCCCATATTCACTAGGACATCCCTTCACCTGTGATTAAGTTTCTTTCTATTATGCACTTTGTTCATAGTTTCGAATTTATGAGTATTAGACATAGAATTACAATAATGGGAAGGATTAAAGTGATTTTGATTGATACTGTTTGCATTTTTAACATGTCAACTCTATGCATATATTTTTTGGATTTAAATATTTATAAAATTTTACTATTTTTATCATGGATTTATTATATATAGGTTCAAGAAGTTAGAAGACATTAGGTGTGGGACTGAACAGAGCATAGATTGAGAAGGAATGGCTAAAAAGATAGTACACTATTTTCACTATTTTCATTGTTAAATAGGTGACGAATGAGTCACTGTTTTCATTTTTAAAGTGTTTTTTATACCTTAAATAGGTGGATGGTACAATAAAACAATGGAACTCTATCCATTTTTAGTAGTTTATATAAGGTACATTAGTGTATTTATTTGATTGTTGAAGTGTTTTTATACCTCAAACAAACGGATAGTCCTATAAATAAAGGAGATTATGTCCAATTTTTTTCAAATTTAAACTTATTTTATTGAAATTGAATTGAGTCTGTGTATGGATGGATTAAACACATTTAATAATTATATAAACATATGAAAATTCGCCCAATGTTTTAAAATTGTTTACAATTATGTATTGTAAAAAACGTTTTTGACATAATTGATTCGTACCGCGGTGTATGTACATATGTACATAAACACGATGTTTGTATGTATTTATGGAAATACGACGTATGGTCTAATCAACAATGCACACTTTCAAAAATTTGCACCGTGCCTTCAGGCACGGGCATACCCTAGTGTGTGTATATATATATATATATATATATATATTCCTCAAGACCACTTTGTAGAAAAGCATTATTAACATCAAGTTAATGTAGTGGACATTTTTTAATGGAAGCGATGGAAAGTAAATCATGCACCGTTACTAATTTTGCAACAGGTGCAAAGGTATCATGATAGTCCAGTCCTTCAATTTGAGTAAAACCTTTTGCCACCAATCGGGCTTTATAATGTTCAATCGTCCCATCAGATTGATATTTTATCTTGTATACCCATTTACAAGCAATAGTTTCCTTATTATATGGAAGATGTGTAAGGCTCCATGTATTATTTGTCTTAATAGCTTGTATTTCTTTTCCCATTGCATCCATTCATTGGGCTGATTTCACAGCTTGGGAAAAACTTCCAGGCTCATTTGAGGAACAAATAGTAGAAATGAACCCTTTGTGTGTCATTGAAAAGTTAGAAGTACTCATATAGTGCTGGAGTGGGTAAGGGGTATCTGAAAACGTTGAAGAATATTGAGAGAGAGAGAGAGAGAGAGAGAGAGAGAGAGAGAGAGCGTTCATGGGTGGAAATGGAACAATGATAATTAGCCAAATAAGGAGGGGATCGTCGAATGCAGGTAGAAGGGAAAAACTCCTCATTACTGGCAGGGGAGAAATGAGATTTAGGTCTACTACAATTTCATGTAAAACACTTGGATCAATATTAGTTGAATCAACCAATGGTGGCAATGCAAAAGGAGGTGGAGAATAATGCTCCTCTCTTGGAAAATCAAAACATGGATTATCAGTCAAAGGAAAAGGTGTAACAGTAGAAGGTGTTGATGATTTTTACAAATCATGATAGGGAAAAATACCCTCATGAATAATGACATTACGTGATGTAAAAATAGTTTTAGTCTAAATGTCATAAACGCGGTAGCCATTTTGAGCATTAGGATAACCAATAAAAATACCCAGTTTGACATGCTGGTCAAATTTATGTTTAATATTATTATTATGGGCAAAACATAAACTTCCAAATACACAGAAATGTGAATAGTTTTGTTTGGAATTGAATAGAATTTCATGTGGTGATTTTCCAGATAAAAGAGGTGTTGGCATTTTATTGATAAGATATGTCATCGTGAGAACACATTGGCCCCAAAATCGTAAGGGTAACTGTGCTTGAAAACGAAGAGCACGAGGGACCTCGAGGAGGTGACGGTGCTTATGTTCCACAATGCCATTTTTTTGTGGAGTGGCAACACAAATCCGTTGGTTAATGATACTATTGTTGGAAAAAAATTGGATTTCATTGGAAATAAATTCAGAACCATTGTGTGATCAAATCTTTTGTATATCAGGAAAAAGTTTAGAACCAGTGCCTGAATAAAGAAAATGTATGTTGTAAGGACACAAGTCTCCTATTGAGTCTTAATGTAGTGTTGGATCAATTCCGGACAAAAATATCTGAGTCATAGGATAGTGTTCAAGTGTATCCATCCAAGCCTATGACGTGTTAGTTAAAGACGTAGCGGCCAAGATTATAAAGCTTCATCATATTCCGGGTTTAGTGTGCCTCGTTTCTACGTCAACAACATTGGTTCCAATGCTCCTAAGTTATGAATGCATTATATATATATTGGAGCTTTGGAAATTTATTGGGTGTAATTTATAATTTTTATAAATAATTTTAACGACTTTGTTTTACTCAGAAAATGTTTTTTAGAACTTTTCATAAAAAGTTTTGGACTTGAAATGAATATTTTTTTTCCTGACACATCGTTCCAACGAACTGGAATATCGTTCAAACGAGATTCCCATGTCGTTTGAACGAACTGCAATCTTGTTCGAACGAGATTGCCAGGTCATTCGAATGAGACTTCTAAAGAGATTTCTTTTTTTTCACTGAAACATCGTTAGTAAAGTTGTCGAACAAACAGTCATTCGAACGAATTTGGCGTGAACAACTTTTTTAGCGTTTTTAACAGTTTTCACCATGTTCCACTACATTTTCCCCACTACTTTTTGACAGATTTACTTAGTGCGGGAACCAACTTTTTTAGAGTAACTTTTTCACATTCTAAGAGACTTTTAGAGAGCAAATTCTTTCAATAAAAGGTTCCATGTTTTGTGTTTGATTTCTATGGATTAAATTCACCAAAAACACATACACACCCAATAGTTTTGTTTATTCCAAGTTCCTTAATTTATATCCTTTCTTGGAGTGTTTGGCACCGGGTATATCTCTACACCTCAAAGAAGAGAAGTTTGGGTTTACTTTTACATCCCACAAAGAAGAATTTTGATTGCTGTGACATACCCACTTGGAGAAAGGCTCCTTATTCGGGTGGCGGTTACTAGAAAAGTCCGATCGGTGAATTTCGAGACCGCGGAGGACCTCCGTGGTTATTCCCTAGGCAGAAGTGTGTACAAGAATAAGCGTTGGGACTTTGACGGAGTCAAGTAGGGCGCTGTAAGTCTTTTTGTCTTGTACTTGTAAAATCGTACTTAGTAGATTTGAGGCTAGGGTCGTCTGAGGTTTTTTCCCTTTGTGCATTTTTCCTCGTACATCGCGGCATAGTAGTTGTTTACTTATTTTATCTTTTGCTATATCACATTAGATGCATGCTTGGATAAAAAGATAAAATTGGTATTGTTAATTTGGTGCAAATTCAATTTGGGTAAAAATTAATTTAATTAAAGTCAGTAATTTTATTGGATAAAATTTGATTTGGCCTAATTTGTAAAAATTGGACTAATTATTTGTTAGGAAAATTTTAGGAGTTGGATTGAATTAAGTTGTTTAAGTGAAAATTAATTTGTTGTTTAATTTAATGTCACTTCTTATTTAGTTTAATTTTAATTTGAAAGAAATTAAAATTTGGTGTTTATGTGTGTTGAGTTGAGCCATCTTTATTCCGCATCTAAAAGAAAATTGACTTTTTGTAAAATCTAAAAAAATTGGGGGTCGTGTCGTTTTTCAAATTGGTATCAGAGCGATATCGCTAAATTATTGCGTTTAAGATCCTTTTAAATATTTTTGACTAAAATGGAATTTTTTCCATTTCAAAAATTTTCTATTTTCAATGGTTCTAATTACGCATATTGGAAAGCACGTATGCGTTTGGCACTTAGGTCTCTAAATGGGAGGGTTTGGTTGTTAGTCATTAATGGGTGGTCCCCGCCTACATATTTAGTTAAAAATGAACATGTTCCCAAACCCACCGATAGATAGAGTGAGAATGAATTTAAACTTGCAAACTTTAATTCCTGAGGTTTAAATGCCTTGTTTAGCGCTGTCACGCCAGATAAATTTTGACGCATTATGACGTGTGAAACCACTAAAGAAGATTGGGATATTTTTACAACTCCCTTATGAAGGAACTAGTGTCGTAAAAGATTCGAAACTCCAAAAGCTTACCACTCAATTTGAAACCATCAAAATGAATGAAAAAGAAACTTTTGATGAATTTTATGCTAGAATTTCCAATATAGTTAATTCATCTTTTAATTTGGGAGAGGAAATACCCGACAACCGAGTAGTAAAGAAAATTATAAGGTCCCTACCCGATAGATTTATTCCTAAGGTGACAGTGTTAAATTTTTTACCCACTTTAGCCTCTACGAAATTAGAAGAGCTCGTAGGTGATTTACAAACCTATGAACTAGATATGTTTCCCTCTAAAACTGAAAAGAAAATAGATAAGGGAGTTGCTTTGAAAGCCCGAAAGGAGGAAAAACAAGTAGTAGAGAGTGAAAGTGAGAGTGACTCGGAAGATATGGCTGTGTTTGCTAGGAAGTTTCATAAATTTCTTAAATTTAACAAAGCTAAATTCAAAAAGGATTTTAAGAAATTTGAAAATTCTAAGCATGACAAAGCTGCGAAGATCCCTAAAACTTTTAATGAAAATTTAAATTGGGACGAGTCAAATAAGTGTTATGGTTGTGAGGGTTATGTCCATAGGGTGAAAGAGTGACCCACTAAACTAAGGTGATAGGGTAAGCAACCAATTTCATACAATGCAACCCTTAGTGATAGTGATAAGGAAGAGGGACCCGATTCCCCCACTAAGCCCAACATTGTGGCCGTTATGGCAAGTCATGTGAGTGAAAGTGAGCACTCCTTTAGTGATGAAATTTTAACACATGACACTTCCAAGGTCATAATTTGTGAATCCCAAAGAGATGATGGTAGTGAGAGTAGAGAAGAAAGAGAGAGTGAAAGTGATGAGAAGGTTGATGTGAGTGAACTTTAATTTTCTTTTCAAGAATTATATGAAGAATCTATTAAATTAAAAAGAACAAATTTGAAGTTAGAAGCTAGTTTGAAAGAGCGTCTCGGGGTCATTAATGAGAGTATTTTAGTGGAAGACCCTAGGACACGTGATAGAGTTCTTACTGAGAAGCTTGAATATATAGAATGCGAGAGAGATAGCCTTAAAGGTTTAATGGAATCCTTGAAAAAGGAGCTTCTTGCATTTGAAGAGCGAAATGTTTTAATAGAGTCTAACATTTTAGAATTTGAAAATAAATTAAAAGACTATAGTAAAGTCAAATTTGATTTGGAGTGTCGTTCGGAGAAATTAGATAAAATCTTAGAAACGGTCCAAATTAAAAATGACACTTGTGGTTTAGGCTTCAATTCTTGTAACGATTCCTCTATTGAAGCCAAAGCCAATGTTTTAGGAGAATCCTCTAGGAATAATTTTATAGATCATTCCTTAGGTAAGTCTTTTCGCCGAATCTTTAGGTGCTCACATTGTGGTCGAAAAGGTCATCTTAGGAAATTTTGTTTTGATCTTAAACAAGGTCCTAGAAAATCCCAAAGTAAGACAACGGAGGTAGCCAAGATTCATACACCCCGTGATCGTCATTCTTCATTAGTTTGGGTTAGGATATCCGACTTGGTAGCTTTACAAAATAAAATTTTTGATTCTCATTTACTTTCACATGCTTCCTCTCTTGCTACATCTAAAGGTGGAATGTGTTAGTTGTTTGCATACTTTAGCATTTTTACTTCATACTAAATTATCATGCTAATTGTATGCTTATTTATCATTGTTCTAGTCTATACTTCATGCTTTATCACATGCTAGAATTATGATTGTTGTTTATCTTTTGTATTATACTTCTTTCATTTTAGTTTGCATTAAATGAAAAATACAAAAAGATTTTAGTTTATCATTTGTGTTTCACCTCTTAGTAATTTAGGCCTAATGAAAAATCCAAATGATTTTTGTTTGTCTTTTGAGTAAATATTTTTTATTTTTGGTTAACATTTTCAAAAACTCAAAAAAAAAATTGTGTAGTTTAATTTGACACACTCTATGTGGCATATACCTGTGTTTGAATCCCTTATTTTTCTCTCCCATGTGGCTAGAACTTTTGGTTAAGATTGTCAATCCTTAAAATTTTCTTTACCATTCTTACATAGAGTAGTTGGATTTTTTGTTGATATAATGGATTCTATTTTTTATATGTCTCAATTCACACATACACGAGCTCACTTGAAATTACAACTTCAAATGTATATTTGAGCTTTATGAGGTGTTCTCCTACCAATCTTGTCATCTACATGTTATGTGACCTAGGAGGACTAGTACATGTTAAAATTCGTTGCACGTGAGATTTGTGTGAGTCATATATATATATATATATATATATATATATATATATATATATATATATATATATATATATGTGCACAGGGAAGGGCTCCGAAAGGAAAAATCATCCTTTGCGAGTAAGCTACCATTTTCTTGGACCTAAAAGAAATACGTGGTCCGAAGGCCTAAAAGAATAATGGCATTAAAAGAAAATATTTACCAAGGACTATTTTGTTTAGTTGATTTATTCATTCAAAAGATTAAAATAATATGCTTAAATTAAGGGAGTTTGGGTAGTATATCAACGGTTTGCATAGTGTTCGTTTATTCTAGTTGTACTTTCAATGTCATGACTCTATTGGTTTGTAGAAACATCAAAATTCTAGTCTTGTATGCATTGTGTATATTTATTCATTGAGTTCAATCTATATTGTCACATGAGGTTATATTCAAATGTGATAAAGTTTGAAATCAAATGAGAACTCCTTGAACATGTTTGAAGTGATTGGGTCTAAATTTAATTGTTACTAGCTCACACCCCTACACTTCCGTTTCTATATGACACATTTTCGCCATACGAGTGTGAAAAGCTTATTGTATTTTGTGTCATTTGCGATGTTTATACCTTTATATTTGTGCGTGTGCGTTAGTGATATTCATTATGTCTACATATATATGATATTTTTTCTTTGCCTCGCTTTCTAGTTCATCTATGCTTCTAATTCAGAATTGATATCTATCTTGGTGCATACTTTGTTGATATCACAAGCTTAGTAACTATGTATCACATTGGTATCATTTTTGTTGCATCTTCATTGATATCTGTTATTATTTGTACGGATTAGTTATAATTTTGTTGCCTCTATGCTTTAATGCTCTTATCACTCTAAGGTTCATCGTGTTTAAATTAGTTTTTATCCTTTGACTATTCCTGAACAAAAAGGGGGAGAATGATAGGGGGAGAAATGCTATCTAAAACTATTATAATCGTATCTTAGCTTGGGAGATTTATCTTAGGGCGGGACGTCTTTCTAAGTAGGTCATTTATTTGATAAATGGAAGAATTAATTTAGGGGGAGTATTTATCTTAATTTCATATAATATGTTGATATTCCCTATGCGTTTGATAGTTTGCTCAAGTGTGCAGGAATTCTTCTAAATGTCAACTTTCATCGGCAAAGATATTGAGGCAAAGATATTGATCCTTGGGTTTTTGAGTCAAGCTATGTAACTTTTATTTTGGGTGGGATATTTTTTTTTGGTCTAGTAGAGATTGACGGCCCTTTAGGGGGAGTATTATCTTAATTGCATTTAATATATTGATATTCCCTATGCATTTGATAGTTTGCTTAAGTGTGCAGGAATTCTTCTAAATGGAAACTTTCATCGGAAAAGATATTGAGGCAAAGATATTGATCCTTGGATTTTTGAGTCAAGCTATGTAATTTTTATTTTGGGAGGGATATTTTTTTTAAGCCTAGTAGAGCTTGACGACCCTTAATTTTTGTTTGGTTTTTGTCCCAAAATAGCCAAAGGGGGAGATTTGTAAGGACACAAGTCTCCGATTAAGTCTTAATGTAGTGTTGGCTCAATTCCACACAAAAATATTTAAGTCATAGGATAGTGTTCAAGTGTATCCATCCAAGCCTATAACGTGTTAGTTGAAGTCGTAGCGGAAAAGATTATAAAGCTTCTTCATATGCCTGGTTTAGTGTGCCTCGTTTCTATGTCAACAACATTGGTTCCAATGATCCTAAGGTATGAATGCATTATATATATATATATATGAGCTTTGGAAATTTATTGGGTGTAATTTATAATTTTTTATAAATAATTTTAACGACTTTGTTTTACTCAAAAAATATTTTTTAGAACTATTTATAAAAAGTTTTGGACTTAGAATGAATATTGCTTTTTCTGACACGTCGTTCGAACAAATTGGAATAGCATTCAAACGAGATTCCCATGTCGTTTGAACTAAAAGCAATCTCATTCGAACGAGATTGCCAAGTCATTCAATGAGACTTCTAACGAAATTTCTTTTTTCGCACTGGAACATCGTTAGTAAAGTTGTTCAAACGAATTTGGCGGGAACAATTTTTTGGGCATTTTTGACAGTTTTCACCATGTTCCCATTACATTTTCCCTACTACTTTTTGACAGATTTACTTAGTGCGGGAACCAACTTTTTGAGAGTAACCTTTTCACAATATAAGAGACTTTTAGAGAGAAAATTCTTTCAAGAAAAGGTTCCATGTTTTTTGTTTGATTTCTATGGTTTAAATTCACCAAAAACACATACACACCCAGTAGTTTTGTTTTTTCCAAGTTCCTTAATATATATCCTTACTTGGAGTGTTTGGCAGCGGGTTTATCTCTACACCTCAAAGAAGAGAAGTTTTTGTTTACTTTTACATCCCACAAAGAAGAAGTTTGATTGCTGTGACATACCCACTTGGAGAAAGGATCCTTATTCGGGTGGCAGTGACTAGAAAAGTCCGATCGGTGGATTCCGAGACCGCGGAGGACCTCCGTGGTTATTCCCTAGGCAGAAGCGTGTACAAGAATAAGCGTTGGGGATTTAACGGAGTTCCGTTGTGGGTTTTTCTCGTACATCGTGGCGTAGTGGTTGTTTAAATATTTTATCTTTTGCTATATCACATTAGATGCATGCTTAGGTAAAAAGATAAAATTGGTATTTTTAATTTGGTGCAAATTCAATTTGGGTAAAAATTAATTTAATTCAAGTCATTAATTTTATTGGATAAAATTTTGTTTGGCCTAATTTGCAAAAATTGGATTAATTATTTGTTAGGCAAAATTTAGGACTTGGATTGAATGAAGTTGTTTAAGTGAAAATTAATTTGCTGTTTAATTTAATGTCACTTCTTGTTTAGTTGAATTTTAATTTGAAAGAAATTAAAATTTGGTGTTTGTGTGTGTTGAATTGAGCCATCTTTATTACGCATCTAAAAGAAAGTTGACTTTTTTGTAAAATCTAAAAAATTGGGGGTCCTATCGTTTTTCATATGCAAGAATGGAGTTGGGTCTTAACCATGGAAAAACGATTGCAAAATATTTTTAGTCTCAGATTTGACATGCATAAGATAAACTCAAGTGCATCGACTAAAATCATCCACAATAGTTAAAAAATAATGCAAACCATTCAAAGATGGTTGAGTAAATGAACCCCATATATCACAATGAATTAAAATTAAATGGTATACTAGAGTTTATATGGCTCGAAGGAAATGTCAAACGCTTTTGTTTTACTTAGGGACAGATTTCACAAGCTTTATTAATTATTGGTACAAGAAATAAAAGGAACGTCTTTAACTAAATCATGTAGAATACGATAAGATAGATGCCCAAGCCGCCAATGCCAAAGATCAATGGATGGGGGTTTAATCACAACCATTGTGAATGTATATTAGAAATAGTATAGCCCCTTACGAACGTTACCCATACCAATCCTTCTCTTCGTTAACAGGTCCTGAAAATAACATTGATCGGAAGAAAATGTCACTGTGCAATTATTAGTTTTAGCAAGCTCATTTATAGATAGGAGGAAAATAAGGATGGTAAAGAAAGATAGGAGGAAAATAAGGAGGAAAATGTCACTGTGCAATCATTAAACTTAAATGATGGTAAATAGAAAACAATTTCAATTTCAATAGTTAAAGAAAGATGAACAGTTCCAATGCATTTGACCCATCTATAAGTTGAGCAAAAGATGGTGTTGAACGGGTCTGTAAGAGGAAAATAAGGATGAGGTGTAGCACATGTGATTTGTTGCACCTATATCAATAATCCAAACTGAAGTAGAGGGAATTGTATGTGCAGTACCTGTTAAATGATCATTATAATTAATTCTACTAGAAGAAAGTAGAGCCAATAATTTGTTGACCGGTTCTTGAGTGATATTCGACGGGTTCATCAACACTTTTTTCAGATTTTGGCACTACTGTAGGTGTAAGAGTTTTCTTTAGAGGATATTCTACAAGTTTGTAGCAACGATTCTTTGTGTGATCATCATTGCCACACTGATAACGTGATTTAAGGTTGGACGAACCACCACGATTGGAGGAACCACCACAGTTAGGGGTCGTTTGTTTTTACCTCTTAAGTCTGAATCTGAACCATTCAGACTTAAGAGGTATTAAAAAGTGTTTGTTTTTTTAAATGATTAAGAGGTTAACGGTCATATTTTCCTCTTAATGATTAAGAGGTAGAGTTAGGTCTGAAGTCTGAATCTGAAGTCTGAATCAGTCTAAATACATTCATTCAGAAGTATATTCAGACGTAAAAACAAACACATTTTTCAGATTCAGATTTCAGACTTCAGATTCAGTCTTCAGATTTCAGATTCAGACTTCAAATTCAGATAAAAAAACAAACGCAACCTTAGAGGTACCCCCACGAAAAAAATTATTTCCATGGTTAATGGGTTTGGTAGTGAGGGTTGCATCATCTGGAATTGCTGATGATAGAGACTGTATCTTTTGTTATTTTTCTTCCTGACGAACAAGAGAATAGATTTTTTCTATGCTAGAAAAGGGATTCATAAGGAGGATTTGTCTTCGAAGTGCAACAAATTTTTCATGAAGACCTTGCAAAAATTTCTTCGACTTATCTTGTTGGAGTCGCTCAACAAAGGCTTTCCCATTTCCACAAGTGCAAGGTTGTACTTGGCAAGGGAATCAAACTCATTCCACAAATATTGGAGTTTTGTATAATAAGCAGAAACATATTTGTCCTCTTGGGTTGTAGATAAGAATGAGTGTTGTAACTGGAAAATCTGTGGAGCATTTGACTGAAAAAATCGCTCCGAATGATCTAACCAAATTTCTCTTGCGTTATTGGCATTCAAGATACAACTTCGAATATCACTATAAGCTGAGTTCAAAATTCATGAGCTCACTAAATCATTATATCTCTCCTATTGAGAGAGTTCATTTGGTGCGGTCGATTTCAACAAAGTACCATCAATAAAATCGACCTAATTTTTGGCACGTAAAGCCATAGTTATGGCACGAATCCAAGTAATGTAATTATCACCGAACAAATGAGGTGTACTAAGCACCATGGTTGGATTATCAGAATAATGCATATAGAGGGGATCATTGGTTGATCCTTGTAACTCATTGTTTGCAGAAGCATTACTTGTATCAGTAGATGTTTCTACCATTTAAGAAGAGAAGAAATGAAAATAATGATTAAGAAGACAATAGAGGAAAGGGATCAAGAAGAAAATATTAAGGATTAGGAGCAACCTTACTCTGATACCATGTAAAAGTGAGACACGATTTAGAGTGATCTTCTCAATTGAGAAGAAGAATTTCATAATCACAGGTATATATTTACAATACAATGAAGTCCTCTGCCTAAAATCAAGGAGGAAATCATATCTACATGAGAAAATCAAGGAAAGAAGTTACAATATAATTCAAAATACAACAACTGTATTTTATAGCTCTGGAATCCTTAATATAGGATACAATTAAGCTACACATATGTATGGAATAAATAAAGTTGTAGAGTAAATTGTGGCAAGGACAATGGCAATAGGATAGTGACAACTTTAATATTTAGATTCGCTCAAATTTTATATATTGAACTATCGCTTATATAAAGACGAAAATGTCATTCTATCTTGGGAGACAGACGTTCATCAAACCTTAGACACCGATGAGGGGACGAATATGTCTTAAGGAAATTGGGTCAAACACAAGGCTCGACATCAATTTTCTTCGTATGATTTGTAAGTTTGGTGTGTTAATTTCTA
This sequence comes from Sambucus nigra, assembly GCA_949130495.1. Taxonomy (NCBI): domain Eukaryota; kingdom Viridiplantae; phylum Streptophyta; class Magnoliopsida; order Dipsacales; family Adoxaceae; genus Sambucus; species Sambucus nigra. The sequence continues at coordinate 241,779,853 of OX422210.1, read as the reverse complement.
TTGTTGTTTGAATTTTCATTCATTTCAATATATATTATATTTGATTCCTCCAAAACATAAAAACCCATATATATTATGCTACAATCTTAAGACAAATTTCTCGATTTTATGTGATAATGTATGGTTGCTTTTTGGGATAAAATATGTCAGAAATATGATATTATATGAAATTACAAACCACTATAAAATATCTCATTGATTTTTGCATTTCGTATGAAAGAAAAAAAAAAGTATTTGAAGTCATCTGTACGCATATGAAAACTGGTTTCGTTTGCATTTGATTTAGTTTTCACGCTTTTGAATGTATATTATATTCTTTGACATTAAGTTGTTTCTTAGAATGTGTTGTTTATATATCCTCTTAGTTTTTGTATATGCATATAAGTGAGTTCATAACTTTTATCAATATGTTGGATAATGAGAATTGTAAAGTCATTGTAATCATCACATTTTGTAAATGGTGTAAGACCATTTAGACCTATGATAATTTTATGACGCCATACACAATCTCACCAATGGTTACTATCATTATATACATGCATGATAAATGAACTTATATATATATATATATATATATAACAATTATATTTCTATTCATGAAAATTATCGTGTGACCCTATGTATCACAAATTAATATTCAGTTTATCTCTTTTCTAATCTCATGATTATTAAAATATCCATCCTTTAAACATGAACTGTTGAAAAAAATTAGTCATGTGATATGATTGGCTTGACTATTTTTTTCCTATCATTCTAATATGATTATTTTATTATTCACTTATCCAAAAAGTGTTACTCCATGTATAATTTTATACAGTATAGAGAAACTAATGAAGAATGTAGTTTCTTGTCAATGATTGAATAATAATTGAATATTATTATATGGCAAATGGTATAGTGTATTCAAGTTGCACTTCTAATTCTTTGATTTGGAAGAATCTAGATTCATAGAATCTTATTCATGTTATGGACAATATGTAAAAATACAGATGGCTTATATGTTAATGGTTAAGGAAATAATTTAGCATAATAAGCTTGAGAAACATTTATTATTAAATGAATTGTTGCCGCATTTTACATAAAAAGGAACATTAATTTGTTTACAGCATGATCAAATCGGTTAAAATATATCGTAATACTTTGAGTGGTAACTATTACCACTGCACCTCTTCATTGTGAAACAATGCAATGATTCAGTAGTTAATGTTAAACTCATGGCATGCTATCAAGAACGATTATCAATTGTGTAAAAACATGGCATTTGGGGTGAAAAATGATAGATTCACAAAACACTCAACCGTGTACTTATAAAAATTGGCTCTTGTTCATGTGACACAGTATTATAGATATATGTGTGTTTATATAACATGATAGTCACATGTGTGTTTATATCTGTTTAAAACATGTTTAATTTAGATCACACCTCACACAAATATAATCTTATGATTATTCATTTTCTTATTCTCACTTGTGTATTTTTGTGAAAGTGTTTTGATGAGTTGAGTTAATTTTTTTGTGAATAATAAAGTATCACATTTTTCACATATTGGATAATGTAAAGTACGATGAGGATTGCAAAAAGATATGAGTCTTTAATAGATATAAGGTGAAATATGCCTTTTTGTAAGGAATAAATTCGTTTCGAAATAATTTTATATTTTGAATTAACGAGTTTGTCTATGTGATTACCAAATGTACTATTCAACGACGACAAACTAGTGTGGTGTGATTACAGATCTATTCATTAAATTTATTATTCAAAATTCATAATAAATTATTTAAATTTCAGAACCGAGCGGTTTAACGTCTTCCTTAAAGGTGGTAGAAGTAAATCATAAATTCATTGAAATGATTAAGGGATTCAGAACCGAGAGGTTTCACAACAGATTTAAAGAAGGTATAATTAAATTATGGTCTCATTGGAGACATAACTGTAATCTTGAGACTCTATAACTAGTGAACTCAAAGAAGGGCAAGTAACTAAATTACATATTTTATATTATGATCTTTTTAAAGTCCATAATCATAGTATATGTTCAAATGATTTTGAAGCATATATAATATGTGTGACACAACTTGAGTTTAATGCTAAGATTTTTCACGAGTTTATTTGTATGCCTATGGAATGCTATGGACTGCACCATTAAATGTCAAAATTACAAAAGTTGAGAAACCTTTATCAATTAACTTTTCTTTAGAATAAAAAGCATGGTTTACCTTCGAAATGGACATATGTGTTGGTCCAAATAAACATTAATGTAGTAGCATATGGTGTCATTGCATTTTAAAGGAAAAATGAAGCCTTTGTAGGTTGAGAATAAATGTAGCAATTTATTATAATTATAAATTTTTGTTTGAAATTGTGGGGGAAGCATTGCTCTCTAAGTTATATTCTCAACACATTAATGGAAAGGTTGAGAGTCTTTGTATAAATTATGATAAATGTGGGGGCATTTGTCTAAGGAAACGATTCTTATCCAAAATAGGAACAAGTAAATAAGACCATTGAATTTGTATTCATTGATTGTATAAGTGTATTTAATGTACTAGCTCCAATGAGCATTTGTATTGAGAATTGTATATATACCTGATTGATTGAAGTCATTTGGTATCTTTATCTAGTTACCAAGATAATAATGACAAATAACCTAAACATTGAAAATAAAACATATATTTCTCTTAAAGCTAATGCATATTTATTGAAACTTATAGTACCGAGTGGATATGATAGCACAATTAGAGATGCGAATGTTTGGAAATCCTTAACATAAATGTGTGTGCCAAATATATTATGAAATTTGGATGTATTATAAGAAAAAAGCAAAATGGATTTAAAGTTTCTAAAAGAGGATTCTTAGTTAATCATTCTAATGCCCCTATTATGATATTTAATAATCAACTGAAAGGGTTAAGAATAAGATGTCGAGTCACAACTTAATATGTTATAGACATAATACCATACATAAATTTCTCTTTGTTACAGTGATAACATTAGGCCTCTTGAAAAATGTGGATCTTCTTATCAGGGAGTAAGGAAAGTTCATCGAGGGTAATGGTCGAAAGATTTTTATTGAACCAAGAGTCTTCATAGTGGAAACCCAACCTAGTTGACTGGAGATCCCAAGATCTAGGTTCAAAGGGACAACAAAACTGTTTTTGACTCAGTGAGCATTGAGGAGATATCTACTCCATACCATTCCCATGATGAGATAGTGCACATCTGCCGCAGTAATTATGGTAAGCTATGCTTTTAATGATCTTTATATCTTGGATAGTTGGATATGACTAGTGGGGTATTTCATGATACTCTTCATTGAGTATGTGTGTGAAGGGGATGCTTTTATGAGAATTGAAAGGGGTACAATCTCTAAGAACTCGTAGAACCAAGTGGTGTTTAGGGCCAAAATTAACACAAACGTGAGAACCAAACTATGTAGAGAAATAATTGTGTGATTTCTATTGTCTTGGTTTACACAAACGGCTGACACTTCAAGGCATCACGTCCACTAGCTAGCCAAGTAAATCTGATAGATTCAAAGTAGCGTAAGTTCAAAGCCAAAAGATACTTATCACGGTGCAATTATTTCTCGCCCGTACTCTCTCAAATGTTTGTCTCTTTGTCTGTTTTTAGTTAGTCGTCCTTCTGTTTCTAATTTTCACTCATGTGGGGGATTGTTGGAAATTATTCTATTATGATATAATAATAAATTTTAAGAGAGCAAAAATAAAAGTTCAAATTATTTTTAATAGACACAATGGTTTATAAAAAGTTTTGTCCATTCATAAAAGATTGTGACTATTCATGAAGCTTTTTTATGATAATAATATGATGGTCATACGAATACAATTCATCTCAACCTTATTCCTATTGGAATAAGAGTCATTTTGGGGAGCAATAAAGTGTATTTTATCTCATTAGTAACTGTGATATAGTTTGATATAAATATGAATTAATTTTATTTTAATATCTATGATGGTACAATGGCTTGAAATGGAATGTATCGGCGTATGTGCATATAATATAATATGTCAAATTTTAGTGATATAATTTCATATTATTGGTAATATCTCCAATGACATATTTTATCTATGACAAAGTATAAATGTCGTAATGTGATAATAATATGTAGAATGACGTAGTGGTCATGTGTGTGTTCACATGCATATGTGACAATATAATTTTAGTAGCAAGAATTTAAATATTGTAGCAAATGACTAGTCCCACTATGATAAAACACATTTGGTGAAATATAATTGCACAAATATGATATTATGAGTATTTATTTATTTTTAGTTGTGCAATAGATTTGAACATTTTCATTAGTAGCTAACTTGTTGTGGTTATTTAAAAAATTATAGTGTGATCAGAATTTTGTGAATAATCATTGTCGGATGATTTAATTTAAATAATAGACATAGTTTTACATTACCTATTATAATATTTTGTGTATCGAAAATAGAGCATAATTGTAACAACCCTCACGTTTGATAGCCTATTTTATATTTATTTACTATGTGTAGTAAGTAATTATAAAATGATGGATGTTGAGTAAATATAAATTTAATATGGAAAAGGTTAATATTTACTGAAATGTTGTATGATTACCTGATGAGTAGGTAAAAATATCCATGTGGTGATTTATGGTGTCATAAGATATAAAATGACATTTTGGTTTAATGAGAAACCGGAACTTAAAATGAGTTATAAAATTTCCAAATGATAATTTGGAGGGTATAGTTAGTCCCGGTAGGTGCGAGACCGTCAAAATAAGTGCCATATTGTATTTTGGCATTTCGGACACTTTTGACTGATTATAGCTTAAATGTGTAGTGCGTATAATTTTATCGCGTATTAGTCATTAAAGTTGGACATTTTAGACTAATGGTCCGATGCATTCTTGCTAACCTCATTATTTTCCTCATTTTCTCTTAACACACAATTGTTAACCTAGAGAGAGAAAGGAGAAAGAAGAGAGCTTTGGAGAAAAGAGAGATTGGAGCTTGGATCTTGCTTGCATCTTCCTCAAATCTGATTTTTCTACATCAAGGCAAGTTTCCTACTTGCTATTATATTATTTAAGAGGGATAATTAGTGTTGATAGTTATGTAATGGTTATGGCTTAATAAAGTTAGGTTTCTTTGTTAGATTTATGGGTTTTGATATCTTTAGAAGAGATTTGAATATTAATTAGTATGGATTAATGTTGTTGGAAGCATTTATGATCATATGGTATCAATAAATGTGGTTGGTTTGGTTGGAAGTTGGTTTTTGGTTTAGCTTGGAAATAGAAAGTTTTGGTCTAGGTCTGCAATGACCGATCGACCGCGGTTCTCAGACCGGTCGACCGGGCCTTCGGGAGAGGGCACACTCTTTTCTTTCAAAGGCATAAATATCGAGGCGCGGTCGACCGCGTACCCCTTATCGGTCGACCGATCGTGCCGAAGTGAGCTTTCTTCTTTTCTTCTTAGGCAAAAACTTGAGACGCGGTCGACCGCGGTCTTGGGACCGGTCGACTGGTCCCCTGTTTTCTTCCCAAAATTTTACTTTTGCTTTTAAATCTCTTCTTTTCATAGGGACTTATGAACCTTCTTGAATGAAGTAAACTTTGGCTTTTAGAGTCCTAGTTGAGTCTGGTTGTCACCCTAGAGTGGAATGGATTTCACTTGGGGTTAAATCCAAAGGGGGGGGGGGTGTTCCAAAGTGATGTTTAGGCATCACTCTTTTGGTTACTTCTTAATAGGAGGTAATGGGTTGTAGGCCCATGTTTGGAGACTTAAGGGCTTATCAAAATTTTATGAACTTTGGGGACTTGTAGGATCATAATGATCATTTGGAGATTTAGTCGGGACTTGTAAATTGAGCAATATTAATGACGATATTCGAGGGGAATTAGGTTCGCATAATATGAACCCAAATGCTTAATGATGATAGGTTTAACTAAAATGGACCCAAACTGTGTTAATGATGATTGGTTCAAATAAAATGAACCCAGTTGTTTAATGATGATAGGTTCGAATAAAAAGAACCAAACATATGGATATTTGAAATGGAATTTGGTAATGGTAATTGAAAATGAAAATGAGATTAAAATGGTAAATATTAGTTTACTGATACACACCTCTCTAAATGACATCATAAGGGAAGTTCGCGCGCTTGGTGATGCCCCCTGGCTAGTGAATGTAGGGTGGATATAGTCCTAGGCCGTATGCGGGATTTTTATATGTTTTTCTGCACTGGTTAGGGGATTCCAAGTGTGGTCCTGACTTTTCCGCAGGCATATGGCCTCTTCCCGACGTTGCGTTATGATCCCAGGTTGTCTTGTATAGATAGGCCCTGGAAGATGATGATCATTTAGGGGTGCGCCCAGTGGGGGAACTCGGAGGGGCGGTCTTAGAATCGTTATATGTATATGAATATAACTTTTCTGCATCAAGTGGGACTTGATGGATATATGCCATAAAGAGCATGATATGTGCCATAAAGAGCACGGGAATGAGATTAATGAGATATGTGCCAAAAAGAGCACTTGATATTAATGGTATTCCTATTAAGGAATGGAAAGATGAAATGGTAAGATAATTAACTATGGAAGTTAATAAATGGTTTTATTCCTATTAAGGAATACAAAAGGTAATGGAAATTTGATAAATGAAGAAAGGTTTTAAATTTAAGTTATTACTTTTATTTCTTTCATGTAAATGACATTTCATTTCATCATTTAGTTAAATCGTAATGTAAATTTATCATCCTTATCATTCATTCATAATTGTTCATTTCTATTATGCTTTTTATTTCTTCTGGTGATTATATAGAACCCGGCCCTGACCGGTTTACTTTCCTTGTCGTGTATATGATTGTATCCGCTTAGGTGCTCCACCGTAAGGACGGTAATTTTGATGTTCCCATCCCTTTACTTTCGACGAGCTGTAAGATTTTGCGGCTTATTACAGGACATTGTATTAGACGCTCTCATCTTTGTATTCTAGATATGATCGGGTCTTTTCATCGGGCGTGTGGCCCAAACTTTTGTACTTGTTTAATGAATGTATTATGTAAAATATTTAAATTGTGGTACTTCGTTGTATGTTGCTGTGGATCGACCGCTTATTCGGTCCTTTTGTATACTTAGTTGTATTATACATACTCTTGTGGAATTCCACTTACTTATCAGATTTGGGTTGTTTAAATTTAATTTTCTTAACTGGTTTTAAAATTTTAAACTTTTTAGCAACCCGTTTTTTGATTTGTTGGGTGGTTTTCCCATGTACTCAGTTTATTTTTGTTAATGCTGAGAATGATATCCATCCATGATCCATGTTACGTTTGAGTATCGGGCTGGCCACCCCTTATCTCGGATCGCGGGTTGTCACAGATGGTATCAGAGGAACAAGTTCTAGAGTCTTTAGGATCTATGTGGATTCGTCACGTTCTACCGTAGTGTTCTTTGATATAGAGCCTAATGTTATGACTGTGTAGTTGTCTATGCTTGCGATCTTCTGCAAGATAGAGAGTTTCAAATAGTATTTTAACTCTATTGTTACTTCATCTTAAATGCCGCCTAGAGAGGTCGCCTACTGAGACAAAATAGAGTTATAGAAGAGGAGGTAGATTCTCAACTTCCGCCACAAGGGACCGTTAACGTTGCGAATGTAGCAAACATAGTAGCTCAAGAGGTTAACACATCCACGACTACAGAGGTCCAATAATTTGCCACAGGATCAACAATGGGCTCACGATGTTCAAGCTCCCACGGGACTTACTCCGTGAGAAAGGGTTAAAGAGTCCTTTCTAAAGGGAAATTCCCCAAAATTTGAGGGAGGCATGGATGTTATTGAAGCCAATACATGGAAAGAGAACAGACAACGCCACCTTCGAATGGTAGAATGTAGCGAGGAAAGAAACAAGTCCTTGCCACTTTTAAGCTAGTCGAATCTGTGTTATACTGGTGGGAGATGATGACCACACCAGAGCAGAGAGATAAAATGACGATCACTGAGTTTTGGGCTTTGTTCGATCGTGAGTACGTTCCTCTCGCAGTTGAAAAGGGAGATGAGAAAGAAGCTCCAGGATGTTGTGCAAGGAGAGAGATCAGGGGTGGAGTATGAAGCGAAGTTCACCCAGTTGGCAAGTTTTGTACCGGATGAAGTGGCTCCGGAAGATAGGAAGATCTCAAAGTTTATGTGAGGTCTAAACTGGAGAATCCAGCTGCAATTTCTGGGTAATCCAGCTTTACAAACCTTTGGTGAGGTTATGAATACAGCCCCACCCCATTGCCATGAGCATCGGTTATACACACCAGGTAGCAAGAAAGCCTCTGTTGTGGGGCAAGGAGGAAAGCTTGGAGAACATGGGATTTGAGGAGGAGCATTTCCCTCATCCCAACCTTCGGGTAGTAAGTAGAAAGAGAGGGACCCTCGACAAGGGGTTTCGTCTAAGAGACAACGTTTTGGAGGGTTTATTGCGGGTGGAAATAACATTAGGCACAGTAAGGTGCTTTGAAATATGTAGGTCGGGGTGGTCATGGAGGTAAAGGCACTTCCCAGTTTAGAAATAACGGGGGTCGAGGTCGAGAGGATATGAAAGGACGGTGCTTCCTATGTGGGGAGGCATGTCATTACTAGATGGAGTGTCCTCGGTTGTTTGGGGGTCAGTTTCCTAGGGCTCCGTAGCAGCCACATGTTTAGTTTCTACCTCAGTTACCTGATCCGATTATTCCCATGCAGCAGGTACAGTTGTGGTATGGGAGAGTTTATCAAATTCGGGAGGTTATACTTCCTCCAGCTTCGTTAGCACCGCCCGCTATTAAGAGTAAGCTTTTATTTCAGAGGTACTTGAGTTATGTGTTATTCGATGCGGGTGTTACGCGCTCAATTGTTTATGATCTCTTCTCAGGCTATAGATTTGATAAAATCTGTTGAGAGTAATTTGACTAGTGTTGAGTTTTCTATGAGTGATGGTTCGCTTGATTCCTTGTTTGTAAACATTTAGGGATTTCTAGTGGTACTTTGTGCTTTGAGGCCGATTTACTCATCCTTGACATGGTCGGGTATGATGTGATTGGTATGCCCTATCTCCACGACCGACATAGTTGAGTAATAGCGTATAGGAGGGGTTCCTTATTTGGATTCTGCTTTTGCGGGACGCTCCACGCGTGAACCTCGATGACGTTGGAAGTGGAAAGATGTTGTTCTTGCTTCTTTTAGTTAATTTTATCTTATTTTATTTTATTTTGCTGGTGGAAAGGTTTAACCGAGAATCACGTAGAAGAGTGATTAATGGCTATTAAAGTGTGAAATAGCAGCACTGTATACAGTTCTCTCCTCTGTTCGATGCGAGGGAGACTGGGATGCAAAGTCGAATTAAGACTTCAGGTTATGCCTTGATAAGAAGGCTATTTGAAAAGGTATATATATATATATATTGTGGGGTATATAATTATAAGGCTTTATGAAAAATGAATGTTTGATTTGCTAAATCTTTAGTTATTTAAATGGTAATGCATATAAGTAGAATCTTTTCGGTCCTGAACATGTGTCTTAGACCTGTATATCTTGATGACCGACAACGCGAGGTAGTAGTGTAACAGGAGGGTTGGATTTCACTTTGGCGAGACGTCCCACGCACGAAATCGAGCAAATGTCGGGAGTTGAGAAAGGTCTTGGGTACTAGGGATATACTTAGTATTATGCGTATACGACTTAGATAGGATATAGTATAGGCAGGTAGACCTTAGGATTGTTTGGACATAAGGCCTTTAGTTTATGTGACGTTAGTTTAGGAGGGTTGTCGGGAGTTTACCACGAATAAGTTGTGTGTTAACTCTAAGAGGGATTGTTTCCTAGTAACGAGAAGTGTGAGATTTTGAGAAGTTTGGTTGGTTAGGCCGAAGGAGATGAGGCCTATCGTAGTTAGAACGTTACGTTGGCACTCAGCTTTCGTAAAGAAGGGTGAATTGACTCTCACTCCTGAGCCCATGTTGTTAAGCTCGAGGGTGACTTCTGTTAACTGGTCTCTGCCAGATTGGGAAGTAATAATATTGAAGCATAGATTAGTTTTTTATGTGCCTCATAAGTTTAAACTTATGGGAAGTATTATCCCATGCATGAATAAAAAAAATCATCATGGGGGTGATCGCCATATGGGAAAGAAGGTACTACTTCCTGGGCATAATTTAAACCTTCGTGCGAGAAATATTTTGTTGCGAGATGACGTAGGGGAGACAGGGGTGGTTAAATCCACATACACAAGATGTTGATTAAGGGAACATAACCCTACTCTATTGACTTTGAGGGTGGGGTGCGTTTCCATAAGAGAATTTTGTCCCGAATGAATGGACTTAAGAAAGGCAAATATGGTGGGATCTTGCGGTTCTAAGGTTGCATTACATCCGGGTAACGACATAATGTGTCAAGTTATGCGCCGCCAGTAGTAGTGGCCGGGCATGGAGAGGTTGTTGGACTTCATGGGGTGCCTTTGATTTTAGTTTCCGACTGAGACAAGATTTTCGTTTTCCACTTGTGGAAGGTTTCCAAGAAGTCATGAGAACCGAATGGAGGTTAAGCACTCCTTATCATCCTCAAACGGATGACCATACCAAAAGGGTAAAACTTAGGTTGGGGGATATACTCCTTATGTGCGTGCTTGACTTCAAGAATAGTCGGGAACAGTGTCTCTCTCTAGTTGAACTCGCTTATAATGATTTGCATCAATTCGCTACCGGGATGGCGCTTTATAAAACCTGGTATGGTAGGTATTTTGGATCTCCCGTTTGTAGGTTAGAGGTGCGAGATGATAAGTCTCTTTGACCTGGAATAATCCGAGGTACTTCTTCGAATATTGAGATCATTCAGAATCGCATTCGTATAACCAAGATCAACGAAAGAGCTATGTCTATGCGGGGAGAAGACATGTGGAGATTGAGGTCGATAGACTAAGTGTTGGTGCGAGTATCGCCTATGAATGGCATTAAGCATTTCGAGTAAAATGAAAACTTGCACCGTGTTATGTTGGACCTTTCCTACATATGATAAGGTGGGTCCGGTAGCCTATTAACTTGCTTTACCGAAACATTTGCAGCAAGTTCATAACGTGTTCCATATCTTTCCTGTATAGTAGTACAAGAGATGTGATTGGTGCCCTTAGGCACATTTCTTTCGAAGTAGATGCAACTTGACGTTCCTTATGAGGAGTAATCGGATGCTATTTTAGAGCAGGGAGAGTGGCGATTGAAACCGCCGGTAGTACTTTGGTTAGGGCGTATTGTAATTATCCTAGTGTTGAGGAATCGACATGTGATAACGAGGATGACATGCGGGAAAAGTATTCACATTTCTTCTTGCGAGTTATTCCTGAATTTTGGGGGAAAAATTCTCTCATAAGGGGGGAGTATGTAACAATCCTCACGTTTGATAGCCTATTTTATATTTATTTACTATGTGTAGTAAGTAATTATAAAATGATGGATGTTGAGTAAATATTAATTTAATATGAAAAAGGTTAATATTTACTGAAATGTTGTATGATTACCTAATGAGTAGGTAAAAATATCCATGTGGTGATTTATGGTGTCATAAGATAAAAAATGATATTTTGGTATAATGAGAAACCGAAACTTAAAATGAGTTATAAAATTTCCAAATGATAATTTGGAGGGTGTAGTTAGTCCCGGTAGGTGCGAGACAGTCAAAATAAGTGCCATATTGTATTTTGGCATTTCGGGCACTTTTGACTGGTTATAGCTTAAATGTGTAGTGCATATCATTTTATCGCGTATTAGTCATTAAAGTTGGACATTTTAGACTAATGGTCCGATTTAGTCTTGCTAACCTCAATATTTTCCTCATTTTCTCTTAACACATAATTGTTAACCTAGAGAGAGAAAGGAGAAAGAAGAGAGCTTTGGAGAAAAGAGAGATTGGAGCTTGGATCTTGCTTGCATCTTCCTCAAATCTGATTTTTCTACATCAAGGAAAGTTTTCTACTTGATATTATATGATTTAAGAGGGATAATTAGTGTTGATAGTTATATAATGGTTATGGCTTAATAAAGTTAGGTTTCTTTGTTAGATTTATGGGTTTTGATATCTTTGGAAGAGATTTGAATATTAATTAGTATGGATTAATGTTGTTGGAAGCATTTATGATCATTTGATATCAATAAATGTGGTTGGTTTGGTTAGAAGTTGGTTTTTGGTTTAGCTTGGAAATAGAAAGTTTTGGTCTAGGTCTGCAATGACCGATCGACCGCGGTTCTCAGACCGGTCGATCGGGGCTTCGGGAGAGGGCACACTGTTTTCTTTCAAAGGCATAAATATCGAGGCGCGGTCGACCGCGTACCCCTTATCGGTCGACCGATCGTGCCGAAGTGAGCTTTCTTCTTTTCTTCTTAGGCAAAAACTTGAGACGCGGTCGACCGCGGTCTTGGGACCGGTCGACCGGTCCCTTGTTTTCTTCCCAAAATTTTACTTTTGCTTTTAAATCTCTTCTTTTCATAGGGACTTATGAATCTTCTTGAATGAAGTAAACTTTGGCTTTTAGAGTCCTAGTTGAGTCTGGTTGTCACCCTAGAGTGGAATGGATTTCACTTGGGGTTAAATCCAAAGGGGGGGGGTGTTCCAAAGTGATGTTTAGGCATCACTCTTTTGGTTACTTCTTAATAGGAGGTAATGGGTTGTAGGCCCATGTTTGGAGACATAAGGGCTTATCAAAATTTTATGAACTTTGGGGACTTGTAGGATCATAATGATCATTTGGAGATTTAGTCAGGACTTGTAAATTGAGGAATATTAATGACGATATTCGAGGGGAATTAGGTTCGCATAATATGAACCCAAATGCTTAATGATGATAGGTTCAACTAAAATGGACCCAAACTGTGTTAATGATGATTGGTTCAAATAAAATGAACCTAGTTGTTTAATGATGATAGGTTCGAATAAAAAGAACCAAACACATGGATATTTGAAATGGAATTTGGTAATGGTAATTGAAAATGAAAATGAGATTAAAATGGTAAATGTTAGTTTACTGATACACACCTCTCTAAATGACATCATAAGGGAAGTTCGCGCGCTTGGTGATGCCCCCTGGCTAGTGAATGCAGGGTGGATATAGTCGTAGTCCATATGAGGGATTTTTATATGTTTTTCTGTGCTGGTTAGGGGATTCCAAGTGTGGTCCTGACTTTCCTGCAGGCATATGGCTGCTTCCCGACGTTGCGTTATGATCCCAAGTTGTCTTGTATAGATAGGCCCTGGAAGATGATGGTCATTTAGGGGCGCGCCCAGTGGGGAAACTCGGAGGGGCGGTCTTAGAATCGTTATATGTATATGAATATAACTTTTCTGCATCAAGTGGGACTTGATGGATATATGCCATAAAGAGCTTGATATGTGCCATAAAGAGCACGAGAATGAGATTAATGAGATATGTGCCAAAAAGAGCACTTGATATTAATGGTATTCCTATTAAGGAATGGAAAGATGAAATGGTAAGATAATTAACTATGGAAGTTAATAAATGATTTTATTCCTATTAAGGAATACAAAAGGTAATGGAAATTTGATAAATGAAGAAAGGTTTTTAATTTAAGTTATTACTTTTCTTTCTTTTATGTAAATGACATTTCATTTCATCATTTAGTTAAATCGTAATGTAAATTTATCATCCTTATCATTCATGCATAACTGTTCATTTCTATCATGCTTTTTATTTCTTCTGGTGATTATATAGAACCCGGCCTTGACCGGTTTACTTTCCTTGTCGTGTATATGATTGTATCCGCTCAGGTGCTCCCCCGCAAGGATGCAAATTTTGATGTTCCCATCCCTTTGCTTTCGACGAGCTGTAAGATTTTTCGGATTATTACAGGACATTGTATTAGACTCTCTCATCTTTGTATTCTAGATATGATTGGGTCCTTTCATCGGGCGTGTGGCCCAAACTTTTGTACTTGCTTAATGAATGTATTATGTAAAATATTTAAATTGTGGTACTTCGTTGTATGTTGCTATGGATCGAAGGCTTATTCGGTCCTTTTGTATACATTCGTCTTAGTTGTATTATACATACTCTTGTGAAATTCCACTTACTTATCAGATTTGGGTTGTTTAAATTTAATTTTCTTAACTGGTTTTAAAATTTTAAACTTTTTAGCAATCCGTTTTCTGATTTATTGGGTAGTTTTCCCGTATACTCAGTTTATTTTTGTTGATGCTGAGAATGATATCCATCCACGATCCCTGTTACGTTTGAGTATCAGGTTGGCCACCCCTTTTCTCGGATCGCGGGTTGTCACAATAATGTCACATGTCTTGATGTCGATATGCCCATTTATCATGAAGAAATCACTAAAATTGTTTGATAAGAGTGACCTCAAGAAGGGAAGACAATAAATGTTAGTCTACCTCAATTTAATTTAGAAAAATTTCTTTATTAAATTGTCGTTGATGAGTGAATACACATAATTAATTACTCCATTTAATTTTTTTGGATGTATAAATACACATATGTCCTCAATAATTTGGATAAACCATTTAAGATTGTCCAAATGTACACTCGTGCAATTACAATCATAGTCATTGGATTTCATGACTAGATTCGGAATCAAGCGATTTAACAACTGCTTTAAATATGGTAGAATCTAATCATAAATTCATAAAATGTCAAAATATTCAAAATTAAGGGATTTAATGACTTCTTTAAAGATGGTAGAATCAAATTATGATTTCATTAAAGATTTTTGTGTAATTTCACTTTCACCGAAGACTAAAGCCATTAAGGGTTGATAATGGAAGTAGTAAATAAAATTCAATTTTGAATAATTTAAAATTAATGTTTGGAATTGTGGGGGAAGTAATGCATTTTATAAGTTACATTCTCAACTTATTGACACATGACAAGTTGTCATTAGACATGGGATATGTCACGAACAATTATAAAAATTCTTATAGATATGGGGGTGTTCCTCTGAGGCAATGATTCCTATCGAAAATAACAAAACCATTAAATGGGTATTCATTGGTTGTACAATTACATTTAATATGTTGTAATATTTTAAATGTCCATTCTTCTTGAGAAGCATATAATTGATTCATTCAAAATTTTATATACTTTGGTCCTGTCCAAAGGGTGGAAAATAATTTAGTGTGAACACGAATCTACAAAAGGAAGATATTGGATCAAGGATGTTAAATTATGAATAAGTCATTTGGTATCTTTTTCTAGTTACCAAGATAATAGTGACAAATAACCTAAACATGAGATTTATCTTAAAGGAAATATATGTTTCTTGAGGCTTTTAGTACCGAGTAACACAATTGTAGATGCTAATGCTTGAAATTCCTCTAAATAAATGTGTGTGCCAAATCTAATATGAATTTTGGATGTATTACAAGAAAAAAACAAAATGGCTTCAAAGTTTCTAAAAGAGGATTCTTAGTTAATCGTTCTAATGCCCCTATTGTGATAGTCAACAATTAACTAAAAGGGCATAGAATAAGATGGTAATTCACAACTTATTACACCACTCTAGTACCGTGATAGCATTAGGCCTAATGAAAAATACGGATTCGTTGATCAGGGAGTAAAGAAAGTTGATTGAGGGGAATAGTGAAAAGCCTTTCATTGAACCAAGAGTCATCATAGTCGAAACACAACCTATTTGACTGGAGATCCCAAGATCTAGCTTCAAAGGGATAAAAAAACTATGTGTGACTCGGTGAGCATTGAGGAGATATGTACCCCTTCCCATTTCCATGATGAGACAGTGCACATTTATCACGATAATTAGGGTAAGCTATTATTTTAATGATCTTTATAGCTTAGATAGTTGGATTTGACTAGTGGGATATTTGTAGGATACTCTTCATAGAGATTTCCTATATGAGTGTGAAGGGGCCTCTTCCATGAGAACTGAAAATGATACAATTCTCTAAATCACTCATAGATCCAGGTGATGTTCAGGACCAAAACTAACACAAATGGGAGAACCAAACAACGTAGAAAAATAACTGTGTGATATCTATCGTCTTATTTTACACAAATGGCTACACTATAAGAAAAATGAGTATTAGGGATAGAAGTATTTGGGACGGTCATGTCATTTTTCCCCTTATGCTATACTAAAAAGGACGATTTTAATTACCATCCTCTTTCATAGTAGAAAAATGCACGATTTATAAAAACTTTCCTTTTTTGTATTTATCAAAAAGGATGGTAATTAAAGCCGTCCCTTAAAATATGTGAGAAGTTTTAGCACTAATTTTTCCCGGGCTAATTTAAGGGACGGATTTTTAAACCGTTCCATTTGGTATACCAAATGGGACGAATTTTAAAAATCCGTCCCATTTAATATAAACTCAATTTTTATTTTTTTAAAATGAGTATTTGGGATGGATTTTAAACACTGTCCCTTTTAATATACCAAAAAAGACAGTTTTAAACTCCGTGCTTTTTAATATATCAAAAAGGACGGTTCCTTTTGATGGTTTTCCTTATTTTTCCCACACTTATTTTTATTTTTCCAAATAACTTCCCTAACCTCTAACGACCAAACTCCGACTCTCTCTCTCTGACTGCTATCACCGCTCCATCCTCTCTCTCTCGCTCTCCGTCACCACCGCTCTCACGTTCGCTCTCCGTCGTGTAATACCCCGTATTTTTATGCATATTTTTTTTATTATGAAATTATGGAAATCTGGATTAATTAATTTAAGAGAGAAAATTTATTTTATAATTAATCCGACTTTATGGTAATGAATACTAGCATGACGAGAGTTAGTAGTTATCGAAAATAATTATGTTGAAATCATGTGGGTTAATAACTATGTTGAGCATTAAGCAATGAGTAACGTAATAGATGGTTTCGAAAATAATGATATGGTCGTGGACAAGATACACGACAGTTAAGATATAATCACTTAAGACGCGCGTATGAGTCGTGTCCCTATTATCTATTTGGGGCTTAAAAAGATAAAGTATCTTTATATAACTCGAATAAATATTTTGAGTACGCCAGTGTGTCCGAAAGGGTCAATATTGTCAGAAAATACTACTCGGGTGTTATATTTGGAGTCCGGGGCATTTTAGCCCAAAATGACACCCAGAGGGGTATTTTAGTCTTTTGGGATATTTGAGTAATTAAATGGACGAAAATAGGATTAAAATAGAAATATTGAGGGTTAGTGGTCTGTCAGTTTCAACTTATGTGGGAAAGAGAGAGAAAGAGAGGGAGTACTAAGGAGGAAGAAGACTCCATTGGAGAACAAGGGCAAGAACTCAAGGATCCCCACCAAAAGTTACGCCAAAGTGTAGATCGCAAGGAGAGGATCAACCACATACTAATTTCAGTTCTAGAATCAAAAATCCACTTTAAGACAAGTGTTTATCTTGCTCCTCTTTTAGCAAATATTGTTCGTGTTGATTTAGATTAGATGATATAGACTTAGTGTAATGAAATCTTAGGGTTAATTAGACTGAGTTATAAAGACACCTTATGAATTGGAGATGGGTATGCATGTAGAGGTTTTGCCCCTTTTTAGACTACTAAACTTGGAGACTTTATGTTTTAATCATGAGTTATAATAAGAGTTATGAGTACTTAAATTGTTGGGTTCGTTTTATGCAAAAATTTATAGATTTAAGTAATTATTGGGTTTCCTTTTGAAAATATATAGATTTGAACCCTAAATTGTGTTAGAAAGTGACCCATAATGATTAGGAATAGTTTAGAACTCTGTAATTGTATGTTTGATGAAATTTGGGTTAAGTTTGAGGTTTGATATATTGGACAAATCGAATTTAGGGAAGAATTAGGACTATTCGGATTTTTTGTTAGAAGACCAGCCTAGGTCGTTCAAATGACCTCATTCGAACGATCCTTCTAACGAGAAATCCAACGACCCTTCTAATGAAATGTGGAAGTTTGTTCAAAGTGGAAACTTCATTCGAACAAACTCGTTCAAATGACCTCGTTCGAAAGAGAATACTGTAACTTCAAACAAGATTCCAGAACTTGATTTTTGGGTCTGATTTAGTTCAATTCCATCCTAGGTTTATCCAAGTGAGTGTATGAACTTACGTGAGTAATAGGTGACTTAAACTCCAAAGTTTTAGGGAATTAAGGATGTAATAATACTCAAGATATTTAACTTGTATGGAAACCTAGGAGAGAATGTGATTCCTAGAGAGGTTATATATAAATGGACATCGTGGAGAGTAGTAACGTTAATATTACTTACGTACTATGGGAATTGGGTTGCGTGGGATTTTGAGTCTTAACACTAGAGAATGGAACCGAGGTACGGGCTATCTCTGAGAATGATTATGGTGATGGTCGTATGGTTGCGTAGGTATGTGTGTAGCCTATCGACTTGGGACTATGTTCGCCTCCATTATATGTATATGTTTTATTAGTTCTTGAGAGATTGAACCTGTTTTCCTTTATGCATAAACGTTCTAATGGGACTAGATAACCGAGTATGCCTAGCACCGGGGGTTTCTTAAGCATGGGTACAGTATTGATATATATGTATTAGTATGTATACATAGTGAGATTTTTATATGTATACTAAGTTCATATTCTGTGTTTCATGTTGGCTACTTTATTAAAGTATATACTTATTGGGTCATCCGTTGAGAATTAAGATTGCTATGAGAATGAGTTAAAGCATCTTTAAACCTAATCATAAATAATAGAGATATATTGTCTGGCATAGGGGTTATACTATGTATAGTCAGGTAGAGTATCTTAACTAGTATGGGTAGCTAGGCTCGCTAGGTGTGCTCATTAGATGTGAGGTGAGCATCCCAAGTGAGTACGCTAAGTTAACATGAATAATATTTGTGCTAATTAACCAATTTAAGCACTTGCTATATTTAAATTATTTTCTACTCGGGCTCTGGCCCATTTTTCTGCAAAACTCTTTTCTTATTTTATTATTTTAGGTGCTCATCCATAGGTCCCATTCATTTGTCGAGCTGTAACTACCGTGGAAGCTACAGGATATTGCTAGTAGATGCTTCTGAGTCTATTTCTCCTTATCTAGCAATCATTTATTTCAGTTGGACATGTCGTCCCTCCTATTTTACATTCAGTGATTTAGAGTTATTTTATTCTATCATTACACTTTGATTTCATGTTATTGGATTAATGTATTGGATTTTGACTGGAAGTGTTTACTCCAGATATTAATTTAAATTTAGTTAGGTCTTCCCTTATGCTATTGTTATGTTTGGTGATGATTGATTTTTTTATGATGATGGCTAATAACAAGATAAAATTTGACACCAACCTTTTTAAATATTAGGTGGTTAGTTTTTACTTAATTAAAATTTAAGTTTTCAATAGTGATGCATTATCTAAACCAACTTGATATTTTGAAATTAATTAATTAAGGACTGATCACCCGGTAATTAATTAGGCAAGGTTTCATAGGTGGTATCAGAGCATGAGGTTCTAGTGTCCTTAGGATATGTATGGCTTATTATGTTTCCGCGTAGCGTCCTTTGATATAGAGCCCTATATTTTAGGATTGTTGTACTTTTTATGCATTTTTACGTTCTTTAGCAACTTTGAGATAATAACTGTAGACTTATGAAACTTTTCTCTCCTTTCAGATGCCTCCTCAACATGCATAGAGAGTTCAGAAGGATGCCCAGCCTGCACCAGCTCAGGGTGTGATGAATGCCACTGAAGTTACTGCCATTATAGCTCAGGCGATAAATGCGGCATTGGAAGTTGTGCAGCAGGCACCACCTCAGGCACCGATGGTGGATCCAGTTCAGGCCCAGGCCTTACCGTCGACTTGGGAGCGTGTTAGCGATGCCTTCTAGAAAGCGCATCCTCCGGAGTTTACAGTGAAATCCGATGTGGTGGTAGTAAGAAGAAGGATATCCAGAGGCATTTGAGGATGCATGAGTGCACGGAGGTTCAAGGTCAGATACTGGACACATTCAAGTCATTGGGAGAAACACTACAGTGGTGGGAGTCTATTACCACCGCTGAGGAGAGAGACGCACTCACTATTCGAGACTTTTGGGTGAGATTCAACTGCAAATATTTCCCCTCAACCGTCCAGATAGAGATGAGATAAAAATTGGTGAACTTGAAGATAGAGGGAAAGACTGTGGTGGAATATGAGGCAGAGTTTATCAGCCTTCTGAACATTGTGCCAGATGAGACCCCGACTGAGGAGAAGAAGATTCAGCATTTTATGGATGGGTTGACATGGAGGATCCGCCAACATTTGATAGGCAATCATTCTTTGGCTACCTATTCGTACGTTAATGAAGCACTACTCCACTGCTAGATCCACCGTTTTAATCTAACAGAGGTGTGAGTAGGATATTCCAGCTAACAGGGCAGGATAAGAGGAAATGGTACCAGTGGGTCACAGACAGTTCATGGTTCGCATAGACACAGTGATCAGGGTTCCTAGCAAGGGGATCCTAAAAGGTTCAGGTCAGGAGGTTTTAGACATGGGTAGGGAGGCTTTAGACACGACCATCATGGCTAGTAGCAGGTTTAGTAGGGTCAGCATGGCTAGGGGAGGGGTGGTAACAACCATCAGGACCAAGGACAGTAAGGACAGAGGGGAGGACCCTTCGCAGGGAGATGTTTCACTTGTGGCAACACTGGCCATAAGCGTCAGGACTGCCCTTAAAAGGCTAGAGGCCAGCAGTAGCAGGGCGCTCGCTAGGAGCCCCAGAGACCATTATTTCCCGTAGTTCTCCCAGGACCCCCACAGATGCCAACACTGCCACCCACTCTAGTCGTTCCAGTACAGCAGGGGCAACTTCAGTATGGACGAGTTTACAATCTTCACCAGGCCGCAGTCCCGCAAGACCCACCTGCGATTGAGGGTATATTTTCTATCCAGAGGACTATAGGGGGCATTATATTTGACATGGGGGTCACACACTATTTTATTACCACGGGGTTTGCATGTACGACGAGATTATTTGATACAGCAGAGAGTACGATCACGTGTGTGGATTCTTCGTTGAGTATAGGTTCTGTCATTTCTTTTATTTATCGGAGAGTGGGTATAGATATTAGGAGGTTTATCTTACCTACTGACATGCTCGTACTGGACATGTCCGAGTATGACGCGATTGTAGGTATGGATTGGCTTGTCAAATATAGGGCCATGATTGATTATTTTAGTAGGAGTATAATTTTTTCCATACCCGATCAGGATATGTTCCTAGTGGCTATGCCTCTCTCTGATGGAGGATTGTCCACATATTTATTCTATATAGAGGAGGAGACCTCTACAGAGGTGGTGGTACCTCTTCATTCAATTCTTGTTGTTTGTGGGTTTTTCGATGTGTTTCAGGAAATTTCGGGGTTACCATCGAGTAGAGAGATAGACTTTGTCATTGATTTAGCGTCGAACACTCAACCGATAGCCTGCACACCTTACCATATGGCTGCATCAGAGATGAGGGAGTTACGTGACCAGATTGAACAGTTATTAGGGAAGGGGTTTATCCGTAGGAGTACTTCTCCATGGGGTGCTCCCGTATTATTTGTTAAGAACAAGGATGGATCGTTGAGATTATGTATCGATTATCGAGAGTTGAATAAAGTCATGATACAGAATAAATATTCGTTGCCTCGAATCGATGACTTATTCGACCAGTTGAGATGAGTTGACTTCTTTTCGAAGATTAAGTTGAGATCGGGATACCATCAGTTGCGTATAAGGGAGTCGGATGTAACGAATACGGTCTTCTTAACAAGATATGGTTCATATGAATTTAGGGTTATGCCTTTCGGGCTAACCAACTCCCCAGCCGTGTTTATGGATGTGATGAACAGGGTGTTTAGAGAGTTCCTGGACCAGTTCTTCATCGTCTTTATAAATGATATTCTGGTTTACTCGCAGACCGAGGAGGAGCATGCCGATCACTTGAGGTTGGTTTTACAGACACTACGCTAGCATGGGTTATATGAAAAATACGAGAAGTGTGGGTTTTGGCTGAAAGAGGTTCATTTTTTTGGGACATATCATCTCTGACAGAGGGATATCCGTGGATTCGGAGAAGGTGTCAAAGGTGAGGAAGTGGGGACAGCCCACGGCACCGACTGAGATACGCAGTTTCTTGGGCCTAGCCGGATACTATAGGAGGTTCATTCGAGGGTTTTCGTATATAGCGAGTCCGTTGACACAATTGCCTCATAAAGGGGTGTTGTTTATCTGAAGCGACACCTGTCAGTGTTAACCTCAGCACCAGTGTTAGCATTACCCAGGCCGGGAGTGGAGTATCTAGTCTACACTGATGCGTCCTTAAGAAGGAGGATCGGGCTATAGCTTATGCCTCCCATAAGCTTAAACCTCACGAGAGGAATTACTCCACCCATGACTTATAATTGGCAATGGTCGTGTTTTCACTTAAGATTTGGAGACACAACCTCCTGGGGGAGAAATTTTTCTTGTTCACAGATCACAATTCATTATAGTACCTCTTCACACAGAAGGAGTTGAATATGCGTTAGCGCCGGTGGCTTGATTTTGTGAAGGGTCATCATTTTGATATCCAATACCACTCGGAGAAGGCTAATGTGGTAGCAGACGCGTTGAGCCGTATTCTGATAGGTAAGGTGGACGAGGTATGGAAAGAGAAATGGAAGGAGTTAGGACACCAGTATGCAGTGGCTCGATCATTCGTGGTTGTAATGACAGTTACGCCCCAGATTATTACGAGAGTAATACAAGCTCAGGTATCTGACTCGTTCTGCTAGAGTCAGATAGTGAAAATTCTAGCAGAGGGTTCTGAGTCTTATACCGTGGGTTCAGATGGGGGTCTACGTTTCAATGGAAGGTTGGTTGTTCATGAGGGAGAAGACTTGCGACACAAGGGGATAATGGAGTAACACGGTTCAATACTTATGGTACCTCCCGGTGTGGATAAGATATACCAGGATATGCGGAGATAGTACTGGTGGAGGGGGATGAAGAAGGATATTATCGAGTTCTTCTCGAAATGTATCACTTGTCTGCAAGTAAAGGTGGACCATCAGAGACCGATGGGACTTCTACAACCATTAGAAGTTACTATGTGGTAATGGGAAATCATTTCCATGGACTTCATCATGGGATTACCTATATCTTAGAGGGGTCATGATTCAATATGGGTGATATGGATCGATTGACCAAGGTAACCCACTTTCTGCCAGTCCAGACGGATTACACCTCGGGACAGTATGCCCAAATATTCATAGAAAAGATAGTGAGACTTCACGGAGAACTTCTAAACATTATGTCTGATAGGGATAAAGTGTTTGTGTCTCGATTTTGGGAAAGTTTCCAGGTGGCGATGGGTACGAAGTTGTGACTGAGTACAACCTATCACTCGCAGACGGATGGACAGACCGAGCGGACAAATCAGAAATTATAGGACATGTTGCGTATGTGCATCATTGATTTTAGCGGAGGCTGGGAGCAGTACCTTCTACTGGTGGAGTTTTCCTATAACAACTCCTGCCAGTTTACTATCGGTATGGCTCCATTTGAGGCACTATATGGCAGACTTTGTCGTTCCCCAGCATGTTGGTTAGAGGTGGGGGACAAAAAATTACTTGGCCCAGAGGTGATTCAGGATACTTCGGCGAGGATAGAGTTGATACAGAGTCGTATTCGAGTTGCTCAGGATCGATAGAAGCGCTACACCGACGCCAAGCAGTATTTTCGAGAGTTCAATATTCGGGACCAGGTGTTACTTCGGGTGTCTCCTATGAAGGGAGTTATGCATTTTGGAAAGAAAGGGAAGTAGGCGCCTAGGTATGTAGGACCATTCCCCATTATCGAGAGGATTGGGCCAATTGCTTATAGACTTGGGTTACTTGAGCACTTACATAGAGTCCATAACGTGTTCCATATCTCTTTGCTGAGGAGATATCTTCGAGATGATTTGGCCCACACTCACATTACATTGGAGGAGATCGACTTACACCTCGATAGCTCCCACGAGGAGGGTCCGGTTGTTATCCTAGATCGTAGCGAGAGGAAGTTGAGGTCAAATATAAGACCACTAGTCCGTGCTCTGTTGCGGCACTAGAATGTTGAGGAATCTCCCTGGGAGCGCGAGGATGATATGCGTGAACGTTATCCAGAGTTATTCTTGCTAGGTATACTTTCATTTCCGAATTTCAAGATGAAATTCTGTTATTAGAAGGGAAGTATGTAATACCCAGTATTTTTACGCATATTTATTTTATTATGAAATTATGGAAATTGGGATTAATAAATTTAAGAGAGAAAATTTGTTTTACAATTAATCTGACTTTATGGTAATGATTACTAGCGTGACGAGAGTTAGTAGTTATCGAAAATAATTATGTTGAAATCATGTTGAGTAATAATTATGCTGAGCATTAAGTAGTGAGTAACGTAATAGATGGTTTCGAAAATAATGATATGGCCGAGGACGAGACACACGGAAGTTAAGATATAATCATTTGAGACTTGCGTATGAGTCGCGTCACTATTATCTATTTGGAGGCTAAAAAGGTAAATTATTTTTATATAACTCGGATAACTATTTTGAGTATGTCAGTGTATCCGGAAGGGTCGATATGGTCAGAAAACACTACTCGGGAGTTATATTTGGAGTCCGGGGCATTTTAGCCCCAAATGACACCATAGAGGGGTATTTTAGTCTTTTGGAATTTTTGAGTAATTAAATGGAAGAAAATAAGATTAAAATAGAAATATTGAGGGTTAGTGGTCTGTTAGTTTCAACTTACGTGATAAAGACATAGAAAGAGAGGGAGTACCAAGGAGGAAGAAGGCTCCATTGGAGAATAAGGGTAAGAACTCAAGGATCCCCACCAAAAGTTGCGCCAAAGTGTAGATCACAACGAGAGGATCAAACACATACCAATTTCAGTCCGAGAATCAGAAATCCACTTTAAGGCAAGTGTTTATCTTGCTCCTCGTATAGCAAATATTGTTCCTATTGATTTAGATTAGATGATATAAACTTAGTGCAATGAAATTTTAGGGTTAATTAGACTGAATCATAAATAAACCTTTTGAATTGGAGATGGGTATGCATGTAGAGGTTTTTCTCTTTGTAAGACTATTAAACTTGGAGATTTTATGTTTTAATCATGAATTATAATAAGAGTTATGGGTACTTAAATTGTTGGGTTCACTTTATGCAAAATTTTAGAGATTTAAGTAATTATTGGGTTTTCCCTTGAAAATATATAGATTTGAACCCTAAATTGTGTTAGAAAGTGTCCCATAATGATTAGGTATAGTTTAAAACTATCTAATTGGATGTTGGATGAATTTTCAGTTGAGTTTGAGGTTTGATATATAGGAAAAATCGAATTTATGGAAGGACTGGGCCTGTTCAGATTTTCTATCAGAAGACCAACCCAGGTCGTTCGAACGACCTCGTTCGAACGAGCCTTCTAACGAAAAATCCAACGACCCTTCTAACGAAATGTTGAAGTTCGTTCGAAGTGAAAACTTCATTCGAACGAACTCGTTCGAACGACCTCGTTCGAACGAGAATCTTAGAACTTCGAATGAGATTCCAGAACTAGATTTTTGGGCCTGGTTTAGTTATAATCCATCCTAGGTTTATCCAAGCGAGTGTATGAACTTACGTGAGTAACGGGTGACTTAAACTCCAAAGTTTTAGGGAATTAAGGATGTAATAATCCTCGAGGTATTTAACTTGTATGGAAATCTAGGAGAGAGTGTGAGTCCTAAAGAAGTTATATATAAATGGGTATCGTAGAGAGTAGTAACATTAATATTACTTACGTACTATGGGAATTGGGTTGGTTGAACACCTATCAAGTTATATAAGTTGTGTGCATGCTTATTATGTGAAATATTATGTGTATGACATAACTAGTTACTGGCTATTGAACGGAGGTTAGCGCGTTGTGGACGACCATATCTTGTATGCCTTCCGGGGATTTTGAGTCATAACACTAGAGCTTGGAACCTAGGTACGGGCTATCTATGAGAACGATAGTGGTGACGACCGCATGGGTGCGTAGCCCATCGTCTTGGGAATATGTTCGCCTCCATTATATGTATATGTTTTATTGGTTCTTGAGAGATTGAACATGTTGTCCTTTATGTGTGAGCATTGCAATGGGACTAGATAACCGGATATACCTAGCACTAGGGGTTTCTTAACCATGGATGCAATATTGATATATATGTATTAGTATGTATACATAGTGAGATTTTTATATGTATACTCAGTTTATATTATGTTTTTCATGTTGGATACTTTGTTAAAGTATATACTTATTGGGTCATTAGTTGAGAATTAAGAATGCTATGACAATGAGTTAAAGCAACTTTAAACCTATTCCTAAATAATAGAGATATATTGTCTTCGGGTTATTGCGATATTTTATCCGGCATAGGGGTTATACTACGTATAGTCAAGTAAAGTATCGTGACTAGTATGGGTAGCTAGGCTCGCTAGGTGTGCACATTAGATGAGAGGTGAGCATCCCAAGTGAGTACGCTAAGTTAACATGGATAATATTTATGCTAATTAACCAATTTAAGGACTTGTTATATTTAAAATATTTTCTTCTCGGGCTCTGACCCATTTTTCTGCAAATCTCTTTTCTTGTTTTATTATTTTAGGTGCTCAGCCACAGGGACACTAGAATTAGGAGATTACATTCAGTTGTCGAGCTGCAGCTGCTGTGGAAGCTACAGGATATTGCTAGTAGATGCTTCCGAGTCTATTTCTCCTTATCTTGCAGTTATTTATTTGGGTTGGACATATTTTATATTCAGAGATTTAGAGTTGTTTTATTCGATTATTAGACTTTGATTTCATGTTATTGGATTAATGTATGGGACTTTCACTAGAAGTGTTTACTCCAGATCTTTATTTAAATTCAGTTAGTTCTTTCCTTATGATATTGTGATGTGTGGTGATGATAAATTTTTTTATGATGATGGTTAATAATTAGATAAAATTTGACACCAACCTTTTTAAATATTAGGTGGTTAGTTTTTATTAAATTAAAATTATAGTTTTCGACTGTGATGCATTATGTGAAGGAACTTGATATTCTTAAATTAATTAATTAAGGACTGATCACCCGGTAATTAATTAGGCGGGATGTCACACGTCGCCACTGCTCTCATTCTTTCCACCCCTCCGACGCTCCACCCCCTTCGTTGCTGCACCCCTCCGCCGTTCCACCCCTTCCGTTGCTTCCTCTCCCATGCGCCTCCTCCTCTCCCTTATGCAGCCCTACCCCAAAGACCCACAACAACATCCCTCTCTATTTTTTAAATGGTTGATTGTCTCAGAGGTATGTCTACTCATCTGCGTGGATGTTTTAATTTTTGACCTCGTTGTTGTGGTGTACGCATCTGATATATGCCCTTTTGGTTTTGATTTTGCTTGTATTTATTGTATTTATCAATTTTGTATTAATGTATTTTTTGTTTTGAGTCTATGCATAGGAACTCTATTTTTTCCAAGATTTACGATATAGTATCTTATCGTATCTTGCATAGGAAAAATTTGTATTTGCCTCATACGGATGGAAATGAAAAATCTATGAAAAAGATTTTTTTGCGAGGTTAGGCCCCCAAAGGTTTTCAAAATGACTTAGGGCTGAGGGCGAGGAGGGTCAAATGGGTTAAAGGTTGGGTAGGACACATACGAATATGCACATAAAGTAACGTATATATGTACCATCACCATATGTTATGCCTAATTTGTATATCAAGGTTTTAAAAAACGGGGGCCGTCATCGAGGTGTGGAGGCTAAGCATTAAGTCTTAGAAGGCGTGAAAAGGCATTTAGGACTTTTTAATATGTTTTGATATTTTTTGATCATAACAAGGCTAATAAAATACTAAAATTGTACATATCATAAAAATATGTCTGAATATTTGTGAATTAAAATACTATTTGATTAATTTGGAGGAGATAATGGTCCGATTTGTAAAAAAAAGTTTTTAAAAGGCTATATCGTTTCATTAAAGCATTGTTGTTTTTATAAAAAAGTGCGCCTTAAGTCTTTTATCAAGAATAAGGAGTAAAAAGTTTAAGGGGGGGAGTTTCTCCCAAGCTTCAATCCTAGACGGAGTCTGGACGGGCCCTTTAGAACTTTGATATATATATATCAGTGTTCTAAAAAATCCGCCTAGGCTTGAGGCTTGGGAGAAACGTCCCGCCTTAAGATTTTTACGCCTCGTTCTTGGTAAAAGCCTTAAGGCGCACTTTTTTCTAAAAACAATAATGCTTTAGTGAAACAATATTGCCTTTTAAAGATTTTTTATAAATCGGACCATTATCTCGTCCAAAATAATCAAATAGTATTTTAATTTGCAAATATTCAGACAAATTTTAATGATATGTACAATTTTAGTATTTTAATAGCCTTGTTATGGTTAAAAAATATTAAAATATATTAAAAAGGCCTAAACGCCTTTTTACGCCTAAGGTCCACCTAGGCTTCTAAGGCTTAAGGCTTGGCCTCCACGGCTCGATCACGCCCCGCATTTTTTAGAACCTTGATACACACACACACACACACACACACATACATACAAACGTAAAACAACCACTAAACTATCCTATAACAGGCATGGGCACCTCGTACGGGACCAATGTCACTTGTACGAACCGATCACGTAGTCACCGGACTCCCGATTTAAGTATATGGTGAGAATTTACAAAATTTAGACTTAGGCCTAAAATATGGCGTCTAGGGGTGAAAAAGTAAAACATTGACAAAACGATCCCGTAAGAAGTGCAGGCCCCTCACACGGGACTAATGTTACTCGTACAAACCGACAGCGTAGTCCCCGGACTCTCCGTTTGAGTATACGACGAGAATTTACAATTGGTTAAACTTGAGCTTAAAAACATGTCATCAAAGGGTGAAAACATAAAACAACCACAAAATGGTCCCATAAGAGGCATGATCACCTCGCACCGGACCAATGTAACTCATGGGAACCAACCGCGCAGTCACCAGCCTCCCAGTTTGAGTATACGGCGAGAATTTGTAAAATGAACCACTTGTGGGAATTAATTGTGCAAATGAACAATTTTTCATCTAGAAACTTAACACCATTACGGCCAGGTGGAAAATGTAACACCCCTTAATTTTATTGTTTTTATTATTAGGAATTAATTGGGATTAGTTAAATTATATTTGGAAATTAATCCAGTAAAATAAATATTAATTAGCGAGATAAGGGTTGATATTTATTTATATTTAATATTACTCAGTGAATGATTAATAATAATGATAAGGAAAAATTATAATTGTCGTCAGCGAAAAATACTACAATTACTTTTAATTTAGTCGGGACGCGCGTGTCAGTCGTGTTGGGACTTAATTTGAGAAATAATGTATAATTTCACTTTTTTTCCATATGGTCATTTTTAGTTCTCCAGTGTATCCGGAATGGTCAAGATAGTCAGAAAAGTCTACCCAGGGGCTTAATTTGGGTCTCGGGGCACTTTTAAGCCAAGCCGACACCCCGGGAGGGTATTTTGGTCATTTGCATTTTTGGAGGAGAAAGACCTACGAATTTTATACATTTATATCATTAGTTTGGATAAGAGAGTTAGTGTTAGTATCTGTAAAATCACATAGAGGCCATAGGAGGTCCCAAGGCCAAATTGCACCATTCTTACACCATAAACATCACCATCGCGTAAATCGAGAGGAGATGATCATAACCATACCATTCTTTTACAAGGATTCAGACCTTCAAACAGATTCAAGTGTTCAGTCTTTCTAAACTATGATTTGATATATCATCCATGTTAGAATAGGGTGATAATCTTGTGAAATTCATGAAATTAGGCTTTATAATTTGAGATATAAATCATGTTCTTGGGTAGGATTGGTGTTATATTTGAGCCCTTACACATGTAGATAGAAATTGATAAGAAACATCACGAAATTTGGGAGGAAATCTGGAAAAACATTGAAGCTCTTGAATATGAATGATAAACTAGGGTTTTGAATGTTTAATCTTTAATTGATTGAATATAAGGGTGTTCTTTGATGATTTAATGATTCCAATACATTAGAAATCTTGCATATGTGGTGGTATAATGCTTAGTATTCTTGGTTTGGACTTTAGGAATGAATCGTGGAGACTTTAAGATTAAAAATGGTGAATTCCATAACTACTATAAGTGGAGAAGACGAGACATGTGTCAGGTGAATCGATTCGAACCAAGGCCGAATCGATTTGGTTTCCCACAATTGCATAGTTTTCCCCTGTTTCACTTAAAACTCATGGAAAATGTTTGGGTTGACCTTGAATTAATTGTAAGAACCTATTAAGGTATATTCTAATTACCAGTAGTCTAAAATTGGGTTTGAGATTAGTTTCAAGGGGAGAGTTTAAGACTAACATTGGTTTTGCGTAACGAGTAATAAAATCTTATTCAGATATTGATTTCCTATTATAGAAAAATTAAGGGAATGTAGGAAAAATACTAGTAGGCCTTCAATGGAATTGACAACATAATTTACTTAAGGAACACTTAACAACCATTTGGGTATTGAGTAACACTCGAGAATTTACTATAAGAAGTATTATGTTACGTAGAACATTCGAGAGATATTATACTACGTACGAGGCATATGATATAGTCTACTTGTATAAAAATGATGATATTATACATATATATGGGGGATGTATATATCTATTGTTCGATTTATATGTGTAATCATACCTAAGCTACTTGTTATCATGGGAGGTTTCGCATCGTGGACAATCTTATTCTGATGAGCCCATTTGGGGGGATATTGACTCGTACCTCAGGACATAGACCTTAGGGATTGAGCACCACTTGTGTGATTGAGGGTGTAATCGGTCATTTGGGTGCGTTAGTTATGAGAGTATCCCAAAGGTTTATAACTATGTTTGCCTCTAATATTGTGTGATTTGATTTATGGTTCGAGGGAGTCTATTTGAGTCACTGTCCTTATATAGAACATGATGTACCGGGACTTGATAGCAGAATATGCCCACATTACAGGTCTCCACCTAGGGTTGTTGTATACATATATATGATAAGAATAATGTATATATATATACGTGTGATTGATTCTTCTGTGAGTATATTAGTTGATAAGATAGAGTGTGATATCTAAATTATTCAAGTGTATGAGAACTAAATTTATAACTGATAGATAATGATATCTAAACTAACTAAAGTATACAAGAACTAAATCATGTAGTAGAGATTACTAATGAGTATAAAGAGTTGGAAAATGTATGGGCAATACAGGGGGCACTATAATCGACTATACGCGAAGAGATGTAAGTCACCCATTATCAGCTGGACATTATTTTTAGAGACTTTGTATTCCAGTTCATTTTCAGCATTTACTTATACGTTTCTTATGGATGACTGTATTTAGATTTTCTCTGGAGTGTTACTCATAGACTCAGTTATTTACTTATGTCATTATCTTATTATTCATTGTTATGTGGATGGAAATGGTGAATGATATATTTCTTTCGATTTATTTATTGCATGTTAATAATTAAGATTAAAATTTTGACACTCGGGCTATTAGGGTATTAGTAATTAAATTAAAATTTGACAGTGATGCTAAGAATGACACCATTAATGATTCCTGTTTAATTTAATAATGGATTGATCACCCAGGATTAGAATAGGCGAGGTGTCATAGCAAAATTATGCATTTTAAAAATTTGAGGGAGTTAATTCTAAAAAATGGAAGTACATGTGGTGAAGTGAAAATAGGTGCAAAGTTGAAGGGGTCAAAGAGTAATTAATCGTGAATATAATTCTCACTCAATAAAAGTTAAGGTTTTTACAAATTAGTCCCATTTATTGAGTATGTAGTTCATCAGTCCTATCATCTTTTTTTTTTGCTCCAATACGTCTCATGAGAAAATATTTTTGTTTAAATATATTCTATTTATGAATATATAGTGGATATTTATACATGTATACATAAGACTTATGGAAAAAATTATTATGATAGGACCTACATAAATAAGACTTATTTGTAGCAATCGATTGTTGTGTGCCTATTTGGATAAGAAAGTGGGTTCTTTGCTTGGTTTCTTTTGTTTATGTTGTTGGGTACTCGATAATTTTTCGAGGGTTCTCTCTAATGTCTAAGGTAAACTGGGTTAATTTTTTTTCACGTTAGTCGTATTTTTTTAATCGTAAGACTTAGATGATTGCATTAATAGGACAAAACCAACATGTGTTACACTATAACGGGAGACAACTACGTATAAGGCTCAACACCCGAGCAGCTTACACGTAGCCCTCAAAGCCATGAAATGAAATAACAAAACAACTAGCTAAAAGCAAAGATAGAGAAAAGTACTTAACCAAAACAACATTCCCCATTGTCTCCAAACATAAAAGAGATGGGTGGAAACCCAAATCAGATCTACCACTAAATACACAAAAGTCAACAAATCATTCATCTAGTAGAGAGAAAAAAAACATGACAATCCGAGAAAATTCACCCAACTCCCTTTGGGGGAACTCCGTTGAGAATGGGAATAAGAGCAGGAGGGAGTTTGAAGCCCGGTCTTAAGGCAGATCTATGGTTGTGCATATCCTTATCACTCAGTCAGTAGCAGAGTTCGCAATACTAGGGATACGCAAGAAAGAAATCTCACTACAATGGCTGGTAAGCGCTTTTATCTAAATCTTTCTTCTTTTTAACTCCCATCTAGGATGATCATCACTCTATATGCATTGTATTAGGCCTTTGGAGTCAGATTCTAGGACAATGTTGTCAAGGATATTTTCGCTTATAAAAGAAGTAACCGAGCTTATATCTAGGGCCTCCATGTCTAGGGATGTAGATGCATGTGGACTAAAGCTTGCTTGCCCCGAGATTAACTCCCATGCTAAACTTCTCACAATAAAACCATAGGAACTAGTCTTTGAATCTTCCTTAAAAGATCCATCACAGTTTATTTTGACCCAGTTATGGGTAGGGGAGCACCATTTGCTTACTCTCTTAGAGGGTAAGTGAGGGTTTAGGTGTGGGATAGTCATAAAAGCCTTGTAGTTTTTACTATAGTTAATAGATAAGGACAGCGACTTATATAATACATTTGGGATATGGATATTTGTTTTTTCTGAATATTGCCTCATTTCTAGTTTTCTAGATCTCCCAACATGTATAGACCATGAAAGATTTTAGATCCAAAGCATGACTTGAATTTTTCTCCTAACTAATAAAAGATTTAAACACCCAATCTCCAATCCTATCACAAGGGCCACACAAAAAGGGGCTAAGATGTGGATATCTCTCCCAAACCTTTCTCACCCAGTGACATATGCTTAATAAGTGTTCAATGGTCTCCTTTTCCTTCCCATAAATAACACAAGTAGGGTTTTTCTTAGATTCTTTTTTCCAAGAGAAAACTTAACGTCTAAATCCTCATTCAACATCTCCAAATGAAATTTAGGAACTTTGGAGGGGGGGGGGGGGGATGATTTAATAGGCCACAAATATTTGAAAGGCCAGGGTGAGGGGTAAAAGATATTTGAGGGGTGGTTCTCTGTCTCTTCTTAGGGGAAGTAACATGATAAGCAGTAGAGGCATGGGGTTGACCATCTAAGGTGTGGGGCCAAATAAGAGCATCCCTTTCAACATGGAAAATAAGAGGGATAACCATGATTAAAGAAGCAATATAAATAGGGAAAAAGGCATAAATAAGGATGAAATTCCAAGAAAATGAGGTAAGGTTAATTTGGTCACACACCTTGGAAACCTGTGCAGAAAAGAGGGAGGGGGTAGCAACTCTCCATTAATCCACTTATCTTCCCAGAGCCTGATTTCCTCACCATTACCCACTTGTCAACACACTTGTTCCTTTGAAAACTCTCTACCAAACATGAGGCTATTCCACATCCAAGACCCCTTTTAAGAGTTAGGGACCTCCGAGAAGGTGCATTGTTTAAAAAAAAGGATCTTAAGGATCTTATCGCTGACTCCGGGTTTGTGACAAGCCTCCAAGCTTGTTTAGCTAAAAGATATTGGTTTTGCCTATAAAAGTCCTTGAACCCCAAACCCACGTCTTTCTTAGCCTTAGAGATTTCCTCCCAAGATTTTCAATGAAATCCCTTCCTAACTTTACTACTTTTCCACCAAAAATTTAAATTTTTTTAGGATAGGTGAGAACAAAACCCCTTGGGGAATTGAGAAATAGACATAGCATAGGATGGGAAGGCCTGGAGGACAGCCTTAATAAGGACCTCTTTCCCTGATTGACTTAGGAAAAGCTCTTTCCAACCCTCCATTTTGTATAAAATTCTCTTCTTAAGCCAGACAAGGGTTACTTTTTTAGAGTTATCCCACTCAGATGGCAGCCCTAGATACTTGCCTAAGTTGTCTGAAAGGGGAATATTCAGCATATGGAAAATGGCGAGTCTAGAAGAAATGGGCATGTTACTACTACAAACAACACCAAACTTGGCTATGTTAATAAGTTGGCCTGAAATCTCCTAATAATTAATAATAATTATTATTAAGGCAATCAAGGAGAGCAACACTTTCAACATCCTTGCCTTTAAAGAAAAAAAGGAATCATCAGCAAACAACAAATGAGAGTTGAGAGGGCTAGATGGATTGACTTTAATGCCCTTGAGAAGTTTATCACTTATATCTTTAGAGATGAGAAGGGAGAGTCTATTAGCTACTATGATAAATAAATAGGGGGACAGAGGGTCACCTTGTCTAAGCCCTCTAGTAGGATTGAAGGAAGAATGGTTATCGCCATTAATGAGAATCCTAAAAGAGACAGTTGAGGCACAATCTATAACCATGTTCACCCAATTAGAGTTAAAACCAAAAGCCAAAAGAGACTATTTCAGAATACCCCATTCCACTCTGTCATATGCCTTATTCATATCTAACTTTAGAACACAATCAAAATCTTTCCCTCTCCTTTTCCTCCTGACAAAAGCAAACATCTCTTGGACCACTATAATGTTATCATGAATCAATCTCCCAGTAATGAAAGCACTTTGTTAAGGCTCAATAATGTTGCCAATTATAGATTTAAGCCTCGAGGCCAAAATTTTTGAAATGATCTTTGTGAAGAAATTTATGAGACTAATTGGTCTAAAAAGGGATAAATTTTCTGGGTTAGGATTTTTTGGAATTAAGACGATATTAACTTCATTTATTTTCCCAAGGAGATGCCATGAACTTAAAAAATGTTGCACTGCTTTGAGTAAATCCCAATTAATGTCTTCCCAAAAAATTTGATAGAAAAACCTTAGCATCCCATCAGGCCAGGGGATTTTGATGAACCCAAATCAAAAACTGCTTTTTTAAGCTCTTCCAGAGAAAACACTGCAATTACAGACACATTCATTTCAGAAGTTACAAGCTTTGGTGTTTACTTTGTCATTCATCAATTCTCCAATGACTTTAGGGACATATACCAAATAGTCCCTCGGACATTTTTTAATACCCATTTAGTCCAAACTTTTTTATTTTGCCTCAAAAAGTCTTTTGCCCCATATTTTGGAGAGGGAGTGCCGCTGGCGCGGACCTCTACAAATAAGAGGATATTGAGTGCTTGAGGGACTAAATGGGTTAAACTAAAAATATGTGTCCTTTTTAAAAAATATATATTTATAGTAGAGACTATTTAATAATTGACCCATGACTTTATCGTGAGCCCTGCTTTTTTTTAAATAAGACAAGGAAATTTAAATTAGTATTCAAAGCGATAGCGAAAAATTAACTGACTCGTCTCCAATGGGATTTAGATTTTCTTAAATTATACCATAAATTTCTGATTGTGGGAGAGAGGGAGAGAGAGAGGAATGTGGTATTTAGGCAGTTGAGGTAGTTACTGGTCATACTAACTAACTGAACATATGTGTTGTGTATATATTTTATTCTGTTCACGAGGGCTCAAGACCCACCACCCTCCACCCACGCCCCACCCCAATTGGCTTTCAAATTAGTTCCGAAAACTGTTACATCGTTATTAAGAGTTGTTTGGATTTGTCATCTCCTCTTTATAAAACAAAAACAGAAGGTGCTGCTGACGATGACAGATATTGATACCATTGTCATTTTCCTCTTAAACATTTGATTGGCGGGTCCATTTTCTATTTTGTTGTATACCATATATATTGCCAATCGCCGCTGTCAGCTCACCACCCTACTTCAATTATTTAAGATTCTAAAAATCATCTGAATTCAATTTCCACAAGCACCCATGACCTTTTGACAATAAAATTTTACATCATAAGCAATTGTACCTTCTTCTTTAATATTAATAATAATGTTATATTATTTTGACGGAATTCCCTCGAGAGATAGAAAACTAAACAAACAAACTGCTGCCTATGCAAACAAGAGAAGCGTATCAAATTTATTATACTGACTATAAAAATAAGACATGGTACTCTCAACTTAGCAACCATCATTCCCCATACGTAAGTCCCATACAGTCATGTATTGCCTCACATATATAACCGACAAACGTCCCTAAAGGCCCTCAATTGGGATTGTTTAAAGAACCCAACAAATTGCGCTTCTCATGAGATTGTGTTTAGTTCATTTTGGGTAATCTTGAATCCATCTATAAATTTTTGTAAGTCCATTCTTTCAAAAATAATTAATGAGTTAATTCACTAAAATAAAACATTCACAAAGTGAATGTCATGTCCTATTTTAATGAATTAACTCAATAATATATTTAAATGGATGTACTTACAAAATTTGTGCATGAATCCAAGATCACCCTTCATTTTCTTTCTTTCTTTTTTGTCTTGGACCAGTAACAAAACAAAAAATAATGGAAACAATTTTATAAAAAAGATTTTTCTTCTATATTTGTCAAGGTTAAGTCATAGAAGAAGGGGGTTCAACAAATATTATCTGACGGAATGTAATTAGGTCCAAATTTTAATTTTCAAGATCATAAATTTGAAGGGATTCTAATTGAAATTCAAGATTATAAACATGAGATTATTCACTATTTGTCCATTTACATGTGTAATTAAATTCTAATTATGAAACGTCATACTTTGAACTATATTAATTGGGCATTTTTACCTAAAAGTACTACCCATCAAGTTAAATGTACAACCCTATTTAGCACATGCTAGCTCAATACTAAATAAATTCCAATCAAGTGTCAATTACCCATTATTAAGATCTGATAACATAAGTCCATTATTTAATATCAAAACCTAATATGCAAGTCTACTAACTAATGGTACAATTTCACAATTCATAAATCAACTAAGATTATATTATAATCTAAAACATGTGACATTATCCAATTTCATCAAATTAGGGAAATACCATAAGGGACTTCAAAATCCTAAGATTTATTAACCAATTTTTAAGCCTAAAATTATGGTTTAGGTGAAATTAAAAAGTGTATTTATAAAAGGAGAAGAGTAGTTTAGTAATGTGCCATTAAAATGGTCGAAGACTTGATTTAAATGATATAGATGGAATTCCTTTGAAAACCATCCGGAAACCTCTCGAACAATTGATTGAAATGCTTTGAATCTATTTTTAAATTATCACTTGAAATGGCCTTGAAAAATACTTTGATTTTATTTAAGAAATGGGTTGCTTAGTGAAGGCCTTAGCTGCAGTCGAGCCGTAAAATTTTAAATCAAATGATGGTGGAGTCTTGAAGTGATCAACCTAGTAGAAACATGCTTTTCTCCTTTTGATGCTCTTGCTGCATTTTTCTTTGAATTGTATATGTTTTCTTTTTGTTTGGTGATCTAATAAAATCTTCTTGATTTTGTTCGAAAACATCACAAATTAAATAATAGTTAATTTGAATTTTCATTTAATTAATTTGATTATATTTTGATAAACTAATTATTCTTCCTAACAAAACAAGTTGTCCCAAGATTTCAAAGAAAATAACACATACCTTCCTCAAAATAATTGCGAATATTACTACCTCATCGTATCCCCATGCTCCCAAGTGGCCTCAGCTTTGGTGACTGCACTTAACAAGAACTAGGGGTATTTCCTTAGACCTCATAATTTTGACTCTATGGTCTAAAATAATCACTAGGTACTCACTATATGAAACATCAACCTCTAACTGAATATCCCCCAAATCAATATACAGATAGGCGGCCTCACCCCATATGAATTGATGAAGTGTGGATACACACTACACCAAAAACAACAATTTGGCACACCTTAATATTAAAAATTTGGCACAGTTTAAAACCGTGCCAAATTCTGGCACGGTTTAATGACAATCTGGCACACTTTAAAACCGTGCCAAAATTTGGCACTGTTTAAAAGTGTGCCAAAACTGAACACACTTTACTAAAATATAAATACCTTAAAAAAATACCAAAACTCAACTCCCTCTCATTTTGAAACCACGCACCAATCCCCTTCTCTTTCTCTAACCCATCCCCGCTCTTTCTCCACCAAAATTAACTCTCTCTCTCTCTCTTTACCTTTGCTTAAGCATTAACGATCTGAAGTCGTTAATGGTGTCTGAGATCTAAACCTACAAAAAGAAATAATTGTTTGTGATCCGTAATGGCGTCTCGTTTTCGGAGGAGGTTTTACTAGTGTGCGTACTCGTTTCCAGAGGACGTTTTGCTCGCGTACTCATTCTCATTCATCTTCAGCGACCAGGACCGAAACGCGGTATCACTGGTGTGCAAATCGTGGTATGAGATGGAGAGGTGGAGTAGGAAACAAGGTGAGTCTAGAGGAGGTTTGTAGGGAAATCGCATTTTGCGAATTTAAATCTGATGCCGGACGGATGGGGCAGGTATGCGTACCCGTGGATCGTGGTGATGGGCGGGGCATACCCTTGGTTGGAGGAGATTAGGATGAAGAGGCTGGTGGTCACGGATGAGACGTTGGAGTTGAATTCGAGGTCGTTTAATAATTTTAAGGTGTTGGTGTTGTCTTCCTGTGAGGGCTTTACTATTGATGGACTTGCTTCTGTTGCCCCTAATTGCAAGCCAACGTTGAATCTTGTTGAATCTAAACATAACACTGTATTTTTGATATTTAACTAAATGTAACATAACACTGTAATTTTGATAACTGCTGTTATTTTTTATTGAGGAAATGTTTGGTGGGGTAGGAATTTGAGAGAGCTGGATTTGGGGGAGAGTGAAGTGGAAGACCTAAGTGGTCATTGGCTGAGTCATTTCCCTGATACTTGTAGGTCTCTTGTATCTCTAAACATTTCTTTCTGCGGAGAAATGAAAAACTACTCGAGGTATTTTTTATGGAGAAGGTCCGATGAGGAGAAGACGATGAAGACTTCTCTGGTAATCTCCCATCTCTCTCTCACTACATCTCTCTAAAGCATATCCTTATTTTCTCCAAAAATTAGGGTTTTGTTATAATACCCAAATCGCTATTCCACGGGTTCAATAGTGTAAGGACACAAATTTCCAATTGAGTCCATGTATAGTGTTGGCTTAATTCTGGACAAAAACATTTATTCATAGGATAGTATGTAATTGGAATACTCTCGACTCAAGCCTATGAAGTGTTTGTTGAAGACGTAGCGACAAAGAGTATAAAGCTTCATCAAATGTGCCAGTTTGCGTGTCTCGTTTCTACGTCATCAACTATGGTTCCATGCTCCCAAGGTATAAATGCAATTATATATATATATAGGAGCTTGGAAAAAAGTTTATTAGGTGTTAGGTTTAATAAAAACTGTGTTTTATTTTCAGAAAGAATTAATCAAAACTTCAAAATAAGTTTATAAAGTTTTCTGGGCTAAAATCGAATTTTCCAAAATTCTGGAAGTTCGTTCGATAGGTCGTTCGAACGAGTTTTTTCGTTCGAACCATATGTCGTTCGAACGAGTTTGCCAACGAGTTCCCACTGAGGTATTCTGGTTTATCGTTCGAAATGTCGTTCGAACGAGATTGTTCGTTCTAACGAGATTTCCAACGAGATTCTAACGAGTTCAATCTGGGACGTCGTTAGAAGTCTCGTTCGAACGAGAATTTCGTTCGAACGAGATGCCAGGCGGGAACAGTTTTTGGCAGTTTATTTGGTTGTTTTTCACCCACTTCCCCACTTAGTTTTTAACCAACTTTTTCAGACTTTAATATGTGCGGGAAGAACATTTTCCACCTTAACTTTTCCTAACTTTTCCATTCCATTCCATCTCTTAGATAGAGTTTGAGAGCTAAAATTGTTTAAGGAAAATGTTCAAGTTTTGAGTGCTATTTTTCAAGAGAAAATATTTTATCACTCTAGTTTTACACCCATATTATTTATGCAAGTTCACATATATACATATCAATTGCTTGGAGTTTGGCACCAGTTTATCTCTTCCGTTTCAAAGAGAAGTTTTGGTTTGCTTCTACATCCCTCAAAGAAGAAGACGTTTTGTTGCGATTCTACCCACTTGGAGAAAGGCTCCATGTACGGGTGACGGTGACCATATAAAGTCCTATCGGTGGATTCCGAGACCGCGATGGTGTTCCGAGGTTATCCGCTAGGAAGAGGTGTCTACAAGAAGAAGCGTCAAGGCTTGAGAGGGATCGAGTCGTGTGTTGTAAGTCTTTCTGTCTTGTACTTGTAATTTCGTATCTAGTGGATTTGTGGCTAGGGCCGTCCGAGATTGTTTCCCGTCTTGGATTTTTTCTCGTACATCGCGGCGTAGTGTGATTGATTTATTTTATCTTACAAAATAATGTAGAACGCATGTTTAGAATAATTCAAGATAAAATTTGGTTTAAATTATCACACTCATTTAATTTGGTGCTAAATTAAATATTAGGTAAAGTTTATTTAATTCAAGTCATTTGCTAAAATTTGGTTTCGCCTAATTTGCTAATATTGATAAATATGACTTAGGCAAATTCTAGGACTTGAATTAATTAATTGGTTTAAGTGAATATATTAATTGTTTAATTTTACTTCACTTGGTTTAATTTTAATTTGTTTAAGAAATTAAAAAATTTTGTGTTAAAGTTGAACCACCACACCGCTTTCGCATCTTGAATTTACATAAAAAGGAAATAATATTTTAGAATTGGGGGGCCTCGCGCACCATCAAATAGAATGTAAATTTGTAATATTATTTTATACCCAAAGCAATTCCAAAAATTAGGGTTTGAAGATCGGCTTAATTTTTTTAAATTTTCTTTTGTTGAATGTATATACATGTATGTATTTATTTGTAGATATGGAAAGGGAGTTGGTTGAGTTAGTTGAATCAGTGAAAAAGAGGTGAATGCAGCCTCCGTTGAAGGAGGGGCACCTCAGGAAGATCGATTTGTTGATTCATATGAGGAATACCGATGTTTTGGTGCCCACACAGATAATTTTGGTCTTTTCTGTTAATTTTTTCTTTTGTATTATATTATTACTTTTATATGAAATTAACTTTCTTTTATGAGTCTTTATTGGTGTATTGTATTTGCATGATTTGTAATTAGAACTTTCGAATCATTTAATTTTCAAAAATTTAATCGGGTAACCTATGGGTTATTTGGGTTTGGAAATATAATCCGGTTACCTTATGATTGTTGGAATTTTTTTCGTTCGAAGCATTGAACGTATGTCCCTTAACATGCCTAAGAAGAATGACATTTCACTAAGAAACATGTTCTTCATAGAAATTACATTCATAAGCATCTACATTTAGAATGGGTAATTATTTGTATGTTAGAACTTTGAATCAGGAAGCACTCGTGTTATGTTGCAATCGTAGACATAATTGTTATTTCCTTATTTTCTTCACAAGAAGCATTGAACGTATGGCCCTTAACATGCCTAAGAAGAATGGCATTTCACTAAATCTTGTGATATAATTAACCGATTTGATGAAGATAACCAAAGACCGTCAGATTCATTTTCTTTTGACCCAAATTCAGCCGAACAAGTGCATTATAGAGTTTAAACCCTTCAATTGTCTGTACATGTATATGCAAGTGTGTATACATAATCATATATATATATATATATATATATATATATATATATATATATATATATATATGTGTGTGTGTGTGTGTGTGTGTGTGTGTGTGTGTGTGTGTGTGTGTGTGTGTGTGTGTGTGCATATATGCAAGACATACCACACATCTGATGATCAAGCAAAAATACTCTGAGATTTTTTTCGATTAACTTTGGGTTGAGTTGAGCTGGGGGGGGGGGGGGGTTAGGTCTTTTCTTTATTAATCAAAATCCATACGAAGCTAAGAAACTTATTTTCATTTATGTGCTTATGCATTTCTACGTTCCCAATTCACATTGATTGATATTGTAACAAGTACATGATTGTTATCTAGAAATATTATTAGTTATATCTTTACATTTGGACACATGTATATGTGTGTGTGTGTATCTTTTAATGGAGAGACACTGATTGATTTTAAAAGGTTATCTTACATGCATATGTGTGTGTGTATCTAGAAATATTATATGTTATTCTTTAATGCATTGATTTTGAATTCAGGAGCATGTAACTGACGTGAAACCTAGCATCGTGGAATTCTTCAAGACATCGTATTGGAGTAAAATAAATGATGATTTGATGAATGATAAGTGCAATTTTTAGTTCTTTCCCCCGTTTATCCTTTTTGTATTTTATAAGACAAGCATTATAATATAATTCTTCTAACACTTTAACAGTCATAGCACAGTCTTGGTCTCATAATGAAGAGCTGAGAAACTTGAAAGATAAGATATCGTCTTATGAACAACTAAATGTCGCTCAGAATAGAAGATTTCAGAATTTGCAGACATTGTTGGACCAAATGGGATACTTTCGAGAAGTTATGGCGCGAAGAGTTCATCGTGTTCCTGTCAAAATACAAATGAAATCTGGTTAGTCTCAAAGTCTCAAATTATCTTTAAATGTTTCAGCATTAAATAAAAAAATGGCCTGAAATAGCGGCAACAGGTAGCCAAACGTATAATGGCTTAATTTATAAGCTTATTTAGTTAAATTGGTGGAAGGGATTTGC
The DNA here is from genome assembly GCA_949130495.1 of Sambucus nigra. Lineage (NCBI taxonomy): Eukaryota > Viridiplantae > Streptophyta > Magnoliopsida > Dipsacales > Adoxaceae > Sambucus > Sambucus nigra. Next base: position 241,736,883 of record OX422210.1, on the reverse strand, counting down.
TGGTGGTTTGGTTTTAGAGTTTGCTGTTGCTATTGAGTTTATTTTAAATGTTAAAACATGTTGGATTTAACGAACAAACAAATGAAACTATGTCAAAAAAAAATTCAATCAATAAACGTTCTAAATTTTGATTAAAAACATACCGTTAGAGGATTAAAATCCAAAACATCCTCCAAACAACCCCAAAGAGGCACTTAGACTTAAAAAGAGGACGTTAAAGGGTGAAAACCTAAACTAGCCACCAAACATCCCCGTAGGAGGCACGGACACCTCGCACGGGACCAATGTAACTTGTAGGAACTGACCGCGTAGTCCCGAGTCTCCCTGTTTGAGAATATGAAGATAATTTGTCAAAAAAACACTTAGACTTAAAAACAGGCCGTTAAAAGGTGAAAACCTAAACCAACAACCAAACGTCCCTATAGGAGGCACAAAAACCTCACACGAGACCAATGTAGCTTATACGAGCTGACCGCGTAGTCCCGAGACTCCCGATTTGAGAATATAAAGATAATTTGCAAAAAATAACACTTAGACTTAAAAACATGCCGTTAAAGGGTAAAATCCCAAGCCAGCCTCCCAATGACTCCGTAACAGGCACGGACACCTCGCACGGGACCAATGTAACTCGTACGAACTGACTGCGTAGTCACGGGTCTCCCGATTTGAGAATATGACGATAATTTGCAAAAATCAACACTTAAACATAAAAACATGCCGTTAAAGGGTGAAAATCTAAACAAGCCCCAAATGGACCCGTAAGAGGCACGAACACCTTGCACGAGACCAATGTAACTTGTTGGAACTGACGGCGTAGTCCCGGGTCTCCCGGTTTGAGAATATGATGATAATTTGCAAAACTCAACACTTAGACTTAAAAAAAACCATTAAAGAGTGAAAACTCAAACCAGCCTCCAAACGACCCCGTAAGAGGCACGAACACCTCGCACGGGACCAATGTAACTTGTACGAACTGACCGCGTAGTCTCGAGTATCCCGGTTTGAGAATATGATGATAATTTGTAAAAATCAACACTTGGACTTAAAAACAAGCCGTTAAAGGGTGAAAACTCAAACCATCCCCCAAACAACCCCGTAAGAGGCACAAACACTTCGCACGGGACCAATGTAACTTTTGGAACTGACCCCGTAGTTCCGAGTCTCCCGGTTTGAGAATATGATGATAATTTGCAAAACTCCACACTTAGACTTAAAAACAAGCCATTAAAGGGTGAAAACTAAAACCAGCCCCCAAACGATCCCGTAAGAGGCACGAACACCTCGCACGGGACCAATGTAACATGTACGAACTGACCGCGTAGTCCCGGATCTCCCGGTTTGAGAATATGATGATAATTTGCAAAAATCAACACTTGGACTTAAAAATAAGCCGTTAAAGGGTGAAAACTCAAACCATCCCCAAAACGACCCTGTAAGAGGCACGAACACCTCGCACGGGACCAATGTAACTTGTACGAACTGATCGCGTAGTCCCGGGTCTCCTGGTTTGAGAATATGAAGATAATTTGAAAAAATCAACACTTCAACTTAAAAACATCCGTCAAAGGATGAAAACTTAAACCAACCCCCAAACGGACCCGTAAGAGGGACGAATACCTCGCACGGGACCAATGTAACTTGTACGAACTGACCGCGTAGTCTCGGGTCTCCTGATTTGAGAATATGACGATAATTTGCAAAAATAACACTTAGACTTAAAAACAAGACCTTAAAGGGCAAAAACCAAAACATCCCCCAAACGGACCCGTAAGGGGAACGAACACCTCGCACGGGACCAATGTAACTTATACGAACTGACCGCGTAGTCACGGGTCTCTCGATTTAATAATATGATAATAATTTATAAAAATCAACACTTAGGCCATCTCCAATGGGATGGCTTCAAAATATGTAAATGTACATTGTTTGGGATAGATTATCGGTGTATTTCTCACAGTGGGACGATGTAAATATGAGGTGGGACGATGCAAATATGAGGTGGCAATGAGGTGTTAAGTGTGGGACAACCTTTGGGCAGGTAACATTCTACCGCCCAGGACATTTTTTTTTTTGGAAAAGGCTTTGGACGTACAACATTCTACCGCCCACAGGCTGGGCGGGCAAACCTTAGCCGCCCAGCTGTGGGCCCCACCAGCTACACAACGTGTATCCACAATCTACATTTACATTCCCACTAGATTTTCTCTCTCCGAATTGTGCACATTCCTCATCCCACTGTGAAGCCAAACAATCTAAATGTACATATTTAGATCTCCCATTGGAGATGGCCTTAGACTTAAAAATAAGTCGTTAAAGGATGAAAACCCAAACCAGCCCCCAAACGACCCCATAAGAGGCATAAACACCTTGCACGGGACCAATGTAACTTGTATGAACTGACCGCGTAGTCCCAGGTCTCTCGATTTAAGAATATGACGATAATTTGTAAAAATTAACACTTAGACTTAAAAACAAGCGGTTAAAGGGTGAAAACCCAAACCAGCCCCCAAATGACCCCGTAAGAGGCACGAACACCTCGCATGGGACCAATGTAACTTGTAGGAACTGACCGCGTAGTCCCGGGTCTCCTGATTTGTGAATACGATGATAATTTGCAAAAATCAACACTTAAACTTAAAAACAAGCCTTTAAAGGGTGAAAACCCAAACCACCCCCCAAACGACCCCGTAGGGGGCACGAACACCTCACACGGGACCAATGTAACTTGTTGGAACTGACCGCATCGTCCCGAATCTCCCGGTTTGAGAATATGATGATAATTTATAAAAATCACACTTAGACTTAAAAACAAGCCGTTAAAGGGTCAAAACCCAAACCACCCCCCAAACGACCCCGTAAGGGGCACGAATAGCTCGCACGGGACCAATGTAACTTATACGAACTGACTGCGTAGTCCCGGGTCTCCCAATTTGAGAATATGATGATAATTTACCAAAATCAACACTTACACTTAAAAACAAGCCGTTAAAGGGTGAAAAATCAAACCAGCCCCCAAACGACCCCGTAAGAGGCACAAACACCTCGCACGGGACCAATGTAACTTGTTGGAACTGACAGCGTAATCTTGGGTCTTCCAATTTTAGAATACGATGATAATTTGCAAAACTCCACACTTAGACTTAAAAACAAGCCATTAAAGGGTGAAAACTCAAACCAGCCCCCAAACGACCCCGTAAGAGGCACGAACACCTCGCACTGGACCAATGTACCTTGTACGAACTGACCGCGTAGTTTCGGGTCTCCCGATTTGTCAATATGACGATAATTTATAAAAGTCAACACTTAAACTTAAAAATAAGCCGTTAAAGGGTGAAAACTCAAACCAGCCACCAAACGACCCCGTAAGAGGCACGAACACCTTGTACGAGACCAATATAACTTGTAGGAACTGATCGTGTAGTCCCAGGTCTCTCGATTTGTGAATATGATGATAATTTACAAAAATCAACACTTAAACTTAAAAACAAGCCATTAAAGGGTTAAAACCCAAACCACCCCCCAAACGACCCCGTAGGGGGCACGGACACCTTGCACGGGATCAATGTAACTTATTGGAACTGACTGCGTAGTCCCACGTCTCCCGAGTTGAGAATATGACAATAATTTGAAAAAATCACACTTAGACTTAAAAATAAGCCGTTAAAGGGTGAAACCCCAAACTAGCCTCCAAATGATCCCGTAGGAGGCATGAACACCTCACACAGGACCAATGCAACTTGTAGGAACTGACCGCGCAGTCCCGGGTCTCTCGATTTGTGAATATGATGATAATTTGCAAAAATCAACACTTAAACTTAAAAACAAGCCGTTAACGGGTGAAAACCCAAACCAGCCTCCAAACGACCCCGTAAGAGGCATGAACACATCACACGGGACCAATGTAACTTGTAGGAACTAATCGCGTAGTCCCGGGTCTCCTGGTTTGAGAATATGATGATAATTTGTAAAAATCAACACTTAAACTTAAAAATAAGCCATTAAAGGGTGAAAACCCAAACCACCCTCCAAACGTCCCTGTAGGGGGCACGAACACCTCGTACGGGATCAATATAATTTATTGGAACTGATCGCGTAGTCCCGGGTCTCTCAGTTTGAGAATATGATGATAATTTACAAAAATCACACTTAGACTTAAAAAGGGTGAAACCCAAACCAGCCCCCAAACGACCCCGCTAACTTGTTGGAACTGATCGCGTAGTCCCGGGTCTCCCAGTTTGAGAATATGATGATAATTTGCAAAAATCAACACTTAGACTTAAAAACAAGTCATTAAAGGGTGAAAGCCCAAACCAGCCCCCAAACGACCCCGTTAGAGGCACGAACATCTCGCACGGGACCAATGCAACTTGTTGGAACTGATCGCGTAGTCCCGGGTCTCCAGTTTGAGAATATGATGATAATTTGCAAAAATCACACTTAGATTTAAAAAGGGTGAAAACCCAAACCAGCCCCCAAATGACCCCATAGGAGGCACGAATACCTCATACGGGACCAATGTAACTTGTTGGAACACACCACGTAATCCCGGGTCTCTCGATTTGAGAATATGACGAAAATTTGCAAAAATCAACACTTAAACTTAAAAACAAGTTGTTAAAGGGTGAAAACCCAAACCAGCCCACAAACGACCCCGTAAGAGGCACGAACACCTCACGCGGGACCAATGTAACTTGTAGGAACTGAGCGTGTAGTCCTGGATCTCCCGTTTTGAGAATATGATGATAATTTGTAAAAATCAACACTTAAACTTAAAAACAAGCCGTTAAAGGGTGAAAATCCAACCCCCCCCCCAAACGACCTCGTAGGGGGCACGAACACCTCGCACGGGACCAATGTAACTTGTTGGAACTGACCGCGTAGTCCCGGGTCTCCTGGTTTGAGAATATGACTATAATTTGTAAAAAATCACACTTAGACTTAAAAAGGGTAAAAACCCAACCCAGCCCCCAAACGACTCCATATGAGGCACGAACACCTCGCACGGAACCAATGTAAATTGTTGGAACTTACTGCGTAGTCCCGGGTCTCTCGGTTTGAGAATATGATGATAATTTACAAAAATCACACTTAGACTTGAAAATAAGTCGTTAAAGGGTGAAAATTCAAACCAGCCCCCAAACGACTCTGTAAGAGGCACGAACACCTCGCAAGGGACCAATGTAACTTGTAGGAACTAACCGCGTAGTCCCGGGTCCAATGTAACTTGTAGGAACTGATCGCGTAGTCCCGGGTCTCCCGGTTTGAGAATATGACGATAATTTGCCAACATCAACACTTAAACTTAAAAAAAAGCCGTTAAAGGGTGAACACCCAAACCAGCCCCCAAACGACTCCGTAGGAGGCACGAACACCTCGCTCGGGACCAATGTAACTTGAATGAACTGACTGCGTAGTCCTGGGTCTCCCGGTTTGATAATATGATGATAATTTCCACTCCTATATGTAATTTTTTTGTTTAAGTAAGTTTTTTTTTGTAAATTATTGTATTACTAATATCGTATCTTTTTTGTATCCTCTTTTTTTTGCAGGATAACAGTTTATCGTTGGCATTTATTCACGTGGAACACAGAGAGAACTCAATGGTTTACAACAAGGGGTTTATTCATGATTCCATTTTTTGTGTTATGGCTGTGCAGGCTTTTGTAGTTTTATTGTCAACTTTTATGGCCGTGCGGGCTTTTGTATGTTAATTGTTATATTTTGTGGCCGTCACGGCTTTATGTTAGGCAGGTTTTGGAATGTCCAAAAAATAGAGGAAAATCTGCCCAATTTTTTTTTGGCCTGTGAACTATTAAAGACTTGTAATATTTTGAAGTTTGTACGTACATTAGTTTATCAATAACGTGCAATATTTTTAATTTGTGAATTTTTGTGCTTTCAAATAATTTTTTTTTCTTTTTATAAAAAAATTTGGCATAGTTCAAAACCGTGGCAAAAGTGTATCATATTTTGGCATGGTTTTGAACTGTGCCAAATTTTTTTAAACTGTACTAAATCTGGCACAGTTAAAAACTGTGCCAAAAGTATGCCAGAAATATCAAATTCTGGCACGGTTTAAAAGTGTTCCAGAAGTGTTCCTGTTTGGCCAAATCTGGCACACTTTTGAGTAGTGCCAGAAAAAAATGGCCATTTTGGAACACCTGATTCTGGCACAGTTCAAAACCGTGCCAGATTTGATCTGGCACAGTTTTAAACCGTGCCAAATTCCTATTTTTGGTGTAGTGACATGGAACACATTATGCACCCGATCTAAATAGTATGCAAATGACAGACAATATATAAGCATCCCTATTCGGTTCATGAACATAAATAACCCAACATATATCTCAGGGAAATCTTTCGCTTCTTTCAAAAATGCATCACCCCTTTCATAGGTGACATTTTGAGAAGTACCTAATCTCCCGCGTGGAGCTGGACATTCTTCCTCTCCAAATTTTCATAGATTGTATGCCTCATCTCGATAGTCTTGATTCTCTCCTAAATTATCTTAATCTTCATAGTTGTCTCCTAAACGTACTCGCCTCCCAACAAGCTGCTCTCGCACGAGTCCAACAAACACATTAGTGATATATAAGGTCGTCCCTAAAATGACTCGTATGGTGACATATCAACCGACTTATGATGGTTGTTGTTATAGGTGTTCTCCATCAAGGGCAAGTGCACCTCCCGACTACCCATGAAATCTAACACACATGCTCACAACATATCCTTAAAATCTGGTTCAGTCACCCTGTCTATCCATCCATCTGACGATAATAAGATGTACTCATATGTAACCGCACCCCCATGATATCCTGAATGCTTCCCCAAAATTGAGATACAAAAGTTGAATCCCTATCAGAAATTATTGGCAAAGGTACCTGAAAAAGGGTGTGGTCCTTATTCGTGTGTTTTAAATCAAACCAAATTTCACCAACAAATTATCCAACTTTTAATGTGCACCAAACCAAGTTATGAAAAACCAATTATTACTTTAAACCAATTTTATCCTGATTAATCCTAAACATGCATCTAGTGATTAAACCAAGTAAAGTAAAGAATACTCACAACGCCGGATGTACGAGAAAAAATCCAAGACGGGAAAAAATCTCGGACGACCCAAGCCAAACAATCACTATGAATGTGGAATTACAAAGAACAGACAAAAGACTCCCTCAACGACTCGATCCCCACGGGTTTTGACGCTTTTCTGATCTTTAACCACTCCTCTTACAGTGCCCACATAGAAAGTCCTTCTTCCACGATACATGTCCACAACACGCGCCCACATATGTCTCGGTATCCACTGAATGGCGTTAATACATCTACGATGTCGAACAAGAACCTTCTTTTTTCTTCACCTCAAAACCCAGATGTTCAATTATAGAACAAACCTTCTTGGTGCAGTAAGATTACATAAATATATAATAATGATAAGTCGGATCTTTGCAAACTCTAAGGATGTGTTTAAGCTTTGAAACCTTAGAAAAATATGTGCAAACACGTTTCTGGATCATAAACTGTTTTTTCCAGAATGCACACTTGTAAATTATGATGAAACCACGCTTTAAATAGTAAAAGATCACAGCCTCGAAAATTATGTCGCTCGAACAAGATCGACAAGTCATTCACGCGACATAGCCATTCGTTTGAACGAGCCAGCTTGTCGTTTGAACGACGCCACATGCCAGTTTGACTTTTTGACTTTTTCTTTAAAACGTCTCTTCCAAAAGAGATCCAAATAAATCAAACTCTTTTTCGATCTTATCAGAATAAAACGTAGTGTAAACCATTTAAAACACTTTTAAAATGTTTTAAAATATTTTTCCTTATAAAATTGTATCCTTATCTTTTTATAAAAACAATTTCGAGCACCATTAATTATACACATTCATACCTGTGTGATCTCGGAATGTAATTAACTTGAAGACGAATAAACTTGCACCAATTAAACTTTGGCATGATTAATTCTTTGAAGATTTGCCGCAACGTCTTCAATTTGTTTAATACGTCATAGACCTAGTGGGTTCGTGACAAAATAAAATCTCCCTATGACATATTGCAAACACAGTTTTGTTCATGAAATTAAGTAAACCAATATAAGAACTCAATTAAAAATTTATGTCCTTACAAATCTCCCCCTTTTGACTATTCCGGGGCAAAACTAAACCAGTGAAATGCCTAAGTCGGGCTGTCAAGCTATTTGATGCCTAAATTCCATTCCATAAACCCAAAATCAGAAATACAGGACATGAACTAGTATATGAAGCACTGGCAAGCATGAACTGTCCGAATGTGATCTAGGCTTGAACTCTCGAATCTCTGAAGCATACCTACACACGTGAAACAGACAAACAAATACCCTGTGAAGTATGGAGGAACAAATGAAACCAATATATATATCCAAATGATACCAATTTTACAATAGATACCAATATGAATAAACTCTGAAAAATCATTTGTTAAACAATTGAGCAACAAAATGATACCAAATTTAAACTACCAATTTGTAAAATATGTAATAAAAAAAATGCTCAACAATCTCAATTCTCCCCTTACATCACATACATATCTCCCCCTTTTTGTCTCGAATAGACAATCTGGTGAAAAGATAAACAAATCAATCAAGTATCTAGCATGAAGATATACCAATTAAAAATCTCTAGATAATCATGAAACAACCAGCTAAATATGATCAATAGATGACAAATCAGTAGCTAGTAAACAAGGAATCACACGAAGAATATAGCAAACTAATCAGGTGTGATAACCGGAATCATATGCAAAATATCAATATAGAAGCAATATAATCCTTCATATAAACCAGTCAGTCTAGAAATCTTCCAACAGTACCAAAAAATATACCAAAATAAACTAGTGGACTGCAAACCAAAAAAGAAGCAAAAAATCGAGACTGTCGTTCGAACGAGCCAGGGACATCGCTCAAAAGAGATGAGGACGTCTCTCGAACGAAACTTCGCGCGACATGGTAATGTCATTCGAACTAGTTCTCGTGACAGGACAAATTTTCCTAGTTTTCTAGAAATATCATATATTTTTGCCCAGTGAAAAAATTTCCGAAAAAAAATTCCAAGAAGGACCTAACAGTAGCAAGACAGTGCTAAAACAGTAAGTTTTTTAAGACAAAATGCAAAAACGGATAAAAAATAACAATGTGAGTTACATGCAAATATATGTGCTCAAACATGGACATGGAATGTATGATCATGAAACTACAATAAATGAGTCACAATTCCAACACATCGAAAAAATCAAGAAGCTCTAATTGATAGCGAGAAATCATCAAACTTTATCATAGCAATATAACAATTAAAGTGTGAGCTTAATGAACTAAATATACTACATGCACACAAATCCAGAATTTTGACAATTCTACAAACAATAGTGTCAAATTTTAATGTTTCAACATTAGGATTAGTTGTGCAAACCCGATTATTTTTTCTCCAACCAAACTCCCTCATAAACATATACTTTTTCAAGTTCTTTTGAGGTTTCTAGCATTCTCAACTTAGAGAAAATCTTATTGGCCCTTTTTATTAGCATATTGCCTTTTCTTTTGGGCTCTTTTAAACGGTGATTTTCACGACGAGTTAATTTTGAACTCTCGCAGCGCTTTTCTATGAATCACTCATGATTTTTTAATTAAGTAAAAATTCAAATCCTCACGGTAAACGATTCTTACATGCACACTTCTCCTTAAGTCTACTTACGCGTAGATGACAAGATTGAGATAAGAACGCCTCATCAAATTCAAATATGCAAGAGAAGTCAAACATCCATATAAACTCGTGCATGCGTGCAATATTGGCATATATACAAAGTCGAATCAAAATGCATATCAAATTCGAAACAACCCCCTATAAATAATGGTTAAGATCATTCTAAGCATCGATAATAATGACCAAATGTCCTAGCCACATGGATAATGAAATGATTGGGGGAGGGGGGGTCCAAGTACACCAATATGCCACATCAAACATGTAAACTTAAAAATAAAAACAAAATATTTTTATATTTTTCAAATAAGACTCAAACAAATGAAAAATATAATACAAATAGATAAACATGTCATAACACTAGGAAGAATATATCATGAAGAAAAACTAGCGTATGACAAACAATATCATGCAAGCAACTATCCATAAGAAATAGCATGTGACGAATCATGTTCAAACATGTGAGAATCAACTAACCTAGAATTTAACATCTCTAAAATGAATTTCCTAACCCAAACCGGTGTATACCTAACAAAACTGGTTTTGGGAATCATCGGGACACTACGTTTAAACTTCCTAGGGTCCTTTTTAAGATCATAGCAAAAACTCCTAAGGTGACCTTTCCTACCACAATGCGAACATGTGTAAACTCGACAAGGAACGGGACCTTTAGGTTGACCTTTTTTAACACCCTTGAATGTGATTGATCCTATAAAATAAGTAATGGTTTTGGCATTAGCAATGGAAGCATTACACACGAAGAGCCATTACCATTACTACACAAGCTACTCGAGTCATTTGAAACACTTTTAAACTTCAAAATTTTGGACTCAAGCAAAAAATTAAGCTCCTCAAACTTTAGGGACTCCTTCTTCAAATTATCAATTACCCCTAGAAGGTTATCTCGCTCCCCCTTAATGTGAGCAAACTTATCCCTCAGATCCTTTTCTCACGCCACAAAATCATTAATCAAATTATTTTCCTCAATGGCACAAACCTTAGAATTTCTCAAATCATCTAACTCTTTTTCTAAAACGATGATTCTATCATCACTCTCCTTTTTGACCAATTTTAACATATTAAAACATTAAACAAGGAACCAAACTTCTCACGAAAAATATCTCTTTGAATTTAAAACGTTTGCAAATATTCAATCATATTTTTAAAACATGAATTTTCTTTCTCCAAAACTTCAATACGTTTTTCAAACTTTAAATTCAAACGATGTAAATCGTCAAAGCTTAGAGAATCCTGTAAGGACATTTTTCTCATGTCCAACATGTTACATTTGTGTATGTGGTATGCCGCTACATTTGGCACGTCACCTCACGATCTCACATGACGTCCTCTATCCGAATTCCGAGAATCAAGCATTCAACATCTCCATTAATATGTCCCACATCTTCCTCAACGACTTCATGTTCCAAGATTTTATGGACTTAATGCAAGTGGTACGCAAGGGAAGTCAAAACAGTGAAAAAAGGCACGATAGGAGTGTTCAAGGGCATTTTCGTAATTTCACATCCGTAGTTCGGAGGTCTGGTCAACTAGAAAGTTGAATAGCTCGCCGCAATGAATATACTAGAAGAAACGGCACCTCAATCCGAGCTACGGTGAAGGAGTTATGACCTTTTGAAGTTGGAGAAAATTCCTTGAAGAATGTTGTTTTTTTTTTAACCCCAAACCAGAAAGGTACCCCAAACCGATGTACCCCAAACCGCATGAGGTACCCCAAACCGGTTCGGGGTACCTGTACGCTGGATAGAATTTCAGTGTTTTTATTTTGCAAAACTCTTCATCTGTTTTGCTATTTAAACCACCTTCGGGGGAGCAGTTTTGCAAGACTTTAAAAGACGAATTTAAGAGTCCAAATACCTCTAGTCTTCATATTTTTGAGTCCCGAGACTCATGTTTTGATTCACACAATTCTTCCAATCCTTGGTGAATCTTTTTGATAACCCAAGAACACAACTTTGAGTTTGTTCAACCCTTGTGGAGAAGCCGTTTCTCTTCTCCATTGCAGCCCTACTGGAAAGGGAAAATTCCAGCCGCCGACATAGGAACCGACACCTGCGGGTATTTATGTGTCACACACTTGTGGAGAAGCCGTTTCTCTTCTTCATTGCAGCCCTCCTGGAAAGGGATATTTCCAGCCGCCGACTACAAAATCCGATACCTGAGGGTAATTCTTAGTCACTGTATTTTCATTGTAATTCGAAATTGTATGTTACAATATTATAATGAAAATAAAAGGTTTTGCCCCTTTGGGGGATTTTTCCTGAAATTGTTTGTTTTTATCCTGCATGCTATATTTTATTTGATAAATCATCTAGATGCATGTCTTAGGGTTTAACTAAAATTTGGGATTAATTAAAATTGGTTTTTATTTGAGAAGTTGCAATATTTCTGCTGTAGCTACTCTCTCAAATTGGTATCAGAGCCTGTTGCACTAAGTTATTGTGTTTTGATCCTGATTTTGCACAAAAATGGCTTTTGATGGTCTTGATGATCTTCGATGTCAAATTTTTGAAAAAATTAATTGGAAAATACACACGAACTCTTGTTTTAAATCTTCTGTTGAAAACGAATCTGAGAGGTGTCCTTGTTGTGAGGGTGTTGGTCACACGTTACATGAGTGTACCACAAATTTAAAGAAGATATTGAATAAACCGATTTCTCATGTTTCTACCCTTAGTGATTATGATTCGGAAGAAGAAATTTTTTATGCTTCTAGGCGAGACTTTCCCATCCATGTGATTAATGATGATAGTGAAGGTGATGGGAGTGTGGATGAAAGTGAGGAGGAAAGTGTAGATGAGCATGACTTGCAAACTGCTTTCAATGAACTTTATGCTGAAACTTTGAAAACAAAGAAAGAAAATTTGAAATTGAAAGCTCAGTTGAAAGAGTGTGCCATAAAAAATAATGATTTTTTAGTTGAAGAACTTAGGGATCATGTGAAAATTTGGAAAGAGAAGCTTGAGTATGTCAAGGGTGAGAGAGATAGTCTTAGAGGGTTGATGGAGACTATGAAAAAGGAGCTTTTAGAGTTTGAGGATTCTAAACGAGTACTTGAATCAAGGATAGGTGAAATTGAGGTGAAATTGAAAGATTCAAGTAAAGTGAAATTTGATTTGGAGTCTAGGTCTGAAAAACTTGATAAGATTTTAGGCACAGTCGAGATCAAAACTGATAAGGGTGGGATTGGTCTTGAAAAATATGTTGCACCCATTCCCACACGTGTGAGAGAGCCTCCTAGGATTGTTAAGAAAGAGGCACCTAAGTTTGTTAAAAAGGCGCCTCACAGGAACATCGTAAGAGAACCTCCTAGGATCATTAGGAGAGACCCACCTAGGCAAATTCGGAGAGAGCAGCTGATAAATTTGAGGAGAGGGCCACCTTTAGGGAACGCAAACCGCCCGATTTACTCTTGCACACATTGTGGTATGCAAGGTCATCTTAGGCACTTTTGTTATAAGCTTTTAAATGATCCTAGGAAGGTTAATGAAAGAATAAATTCGATTCCCAAAACCCCCACACTTCGTTATACATCTATTTGGGTTAGAAAATCGGATTTAGAGGCTTATGGTTTATTTGTCCACGATTCCCGTTTGCTTGCACGTAATTCACCCCATGTGAAATATTTTGGTTGATTGTGATTGCATGTTTGTCATACACTAGTTGTGGTTTCATGATATATTTTTACTAGTGTGATGACTTGTACTTTTTGTATAAATTCTTGCTTTTGAATTTTTTTGAAAAATACAAAAAGATTTTATTTTGATAAAATTTTGAAAAATTCAAAAAGATTTTTGTTTTTTTGTTTACACCGTTTATGGATGAACACTTAGGATGACCGAGTCACAACATCATTCCATTATTTTCATGTGACTATTTGATAGTGTTTTGAGACAATAGGTCAATTCATCCATGTGCTTTATAATGTTTGGAGTCATTAAGATGCATTTAAGTGTTACTTCCTACATGTTTGACTCATAATTTCCTTTATTGCACACATGCACGGATTTGATTGATTATTGTTCTTGTCTTATCACATGTTGGTTGGGTGTTTTCACTTCAATCCTGTCTTTAAAACGAACCAAGCGCGATAATTTTTATAAGGAAATTGTGCATATAAGAACCGTTTTGTGAGTTTGTGTGCTTTGTTTAAAAACGGGGAAGGGCTGCGAAAGGTTCATTTTGCCTTTGCGAATACTAAGCCACCGTTAAATTGGACCTAAAAAATGGAGGAATTTTATTATCCGGGGTCCAAAGAGGTTTAAAAGAGCCCGAAAAAATTGAAAGGCAATAAAAGGATATTCATGCCAAAAAGGGGCCATTTAGGTTTTTACTCCAATTCTCCAAAGTTTGAGAATTTAGATTACCTCTAAAAGAAGATATATATGAGGGAGTTTGGTTGGAGAATTTAAAACGGGTTTGCACGTCCTTGAAATGCTTGAAAAAATGCGCTACATAGTTTTGGACGTTATTGGGATGGAAATCATTTTGACTTTGATTTGTTGATTTGCATAAGACGATGTCATCTAAATTCAACAAATTTTTACACCTAAGGATACCTTTGATGTTCATTCGTTAAGAGTACACGTATGCGTCGTGCACATATGATTGATTGATTTGATTTACCTATCGAATGTGTTCACACCCATTCATTCTGTTTCCTTTACTTGGTTGTTTGAGTCTAAATCCATGGTGTGATTTTTGTATCATATTTGTTCACATTGGTATCTTATTTTTGTACGAAAAATTTGAAAAATTCAAAAATAGTTTGTGTTTTTTTTTGTATACCGTGACATCCCGATTTTGCTTGTTTGATTCATTCTTCTTATTTGTCTATTTGGGGACATCATAAAAAGGGGAAGAAAGAATTATCTTTTTTGGGGGGAGTTTGGGAGTGTTTTGAGACTTAACTTATGCTTATCATATATTTGGTATCTATGTTTATCTCATTTCAAACTCGATATGTCACTTGGTATTTTTTCTTTATCTCATGTGTGAAGGTACTTCATTGATGATCTCTGAATTGCACACCCTGATGAGAAAAGATTTGAGATTCCTGAAGATTTGAAGAACAAACGATGAAGACTATTCATTTATACCTTTTCCAGTTTTGGGTTCATGGGAGGGTATATTTGTATAGGCAATTTCATATTTGATAATTCGGATTTTTTATGTATGTACCGGCATAGACATAGGGGGAGATTTGTAAGGACATTTTTCTCATGTCCAACATGTTACATTTGTGTATGTGGTACGCCGCTACATTTGGCACGTCACCTCACGATCTCACATGACGGCCTCTATCCGAATTCCAAGAATCAAGCATTCAACATCTCCATTAATATGTCCCACATCTGCCTCAACGACTTCACGTTCCAAGATTTTAGGGACTTAATGCAAGTGGTACGCAAGGAAAGTCAAAACAGTGAAAAAAGGCATGATAGGAGTGTTCAAGGGAATTTTCGTAATTTCACATCCATATTTAGGAGGTCTGGTCAACTAGAAAGTTGAAGAGCTCGCCGCAACGAAGATACTAGAAGAAACAACACCTCAATCCGAGCTACGGTGAAGGAGTTATGACCTTTTGAAGTTGGAGAAAATTCCTTGAAGAATGTTGTTTTTTTTAACCCCAAACCAGAAAGGTACCCCAAACCGATGTACCCCAAACCGCATGAGGTACCCCAAACCGGTTCGGGGTACCTGTACGCTGGATAGAATTTCTGTGTTTTTATTTTGCAAAACTCTTCATCTGTTTTGCTATTTAAACCACCTTCGGGGGAGCAGTTTTGCAAGACTTTGAAAGACGAATTTGAGAGTCCAAATACCTCTAGTCTTCATATTTTTGAGTCCCAAGACTCATGTTTTGATTCACACAATTCTTCCAATCCTTTGTGAATCTTTTTGATAACCCAAGAACACAACTTTGAGTTTGTTCAACCCTTTTGGAGAAGCCGTTTATCTTCTCCATTGCAGCCCTACTGGAAAGGGAAAATTCCAGCCGCCGACATAGGAACCGACACCTGCGGGTATTTCTGTGTCACACACTTGTGGAGAAGCCGTTTCTCTTCTTCATTGCAGCCATTCTGGAAAGGGATATTTCCAGCCGCCGACTATAGAATCCGATACCTGAGGGTAATTCTTAGTCACTGTATTTTCATTGTAATCCGAAATTGTATGTTACAATATTATAATGAAAATAAAAGGTTTTGCCCCTTTGGGGGATTTTTCCTGAAATTGTTTGTTTTTATCCTGCATGCTATATTTTATTTGATAAATCATCTAGATGCATGTCTTAGGGTTTAACTAAAATTTGGGATTAATTAAAATTGGTTTTTATTTGAGAAGTTGCAATATTTTCGTTGTAGCCACTCTCTCAAATCCATCGAGAGAAAACAAACACAGGAGAGAGAAACAAACACACGGGATCACAAAATAAATAAATTATGTTTTCTAGCTCTGATACCAGTATGAGGACGTGAGAAGTCAAATTGTATCAAAATAAATAAATCCTTGAAAAATTAGGATCAGGCGATAAGTTCGCATAACCCGCTCTGATACCAATTTGAAAAGGGGGGTGGTCCTTATTTGTGTGTTTCAAATCAAACCAAATTTTACCAACAAATTATCCAACTTTTAATGTGAACCAAACCAAGTTGTGAAAAAACAATTCTTACTTTAAACCAATTTTATCTTGATTAATCCTAAACATGCATCTAATAATTAAAGCAAATAAAGTAAAGTGTAGAATACTTACAACGCCGGATGTACAAGGAAAAACCCAAGACGGAAAAAATCTCGAATGGACCAAGCCACACAATCACTATGAATGTAGAATTACAACGAATACACAAAAGTCTCACTCAACAACTCGATCCCCACAGGTCATGACGCTCTTCTGATCTTCAACCACTCCTCTCACAGTTCCCACGCAGAAAGTCCTTCTTCCACGATATATGTCCATAACACACGCGTCCACATATTTCTCGGTGTCCATCGAATGGCTTTGATATGTGTACGATGTCGAACAAGAAGTCCTTCTCTTTTCTTCACTGCAAAACCCAAATGTTCTATTATAGAACAAACCTTCTTGGTGCAGCAAGATCACATAAACATATAATAATGATAACTCGGATCTTTGCAAACTCTAAGGATGTGTTTAAACTTTGAAACTTTAGAAAAACATATGCAAACACGTTTCTGGATCGTAAATTATTTTTCCAAAATGTACACTTGTAAACTCTGACGAAACCATACTTCAAATAGTAAAAGATCACCACCTCGATAATTGTGTCACTCGAATGAGATCGGTTAGTCGTTCACGCGACATAGCCATCTCATTTGAACGAGCCAACTTTTCTTTTGAATGACGTCGCATGTCCGTTTGACTTTTTGACTTTTTCTTTAAAATGTCTCTTCCAAAAGAGATCCAAATAAGTCAAACTCTTTTTCGAGATTATCAAAATAAAATGTAGTGTATTCATTTAAAACACTTTAAAAAAAATTTAAATATTTTCCCTTATATTTTTATGAAAATAATTTCGAGAACCATTAATTATACGCATTCATACACGTGTGATCTCGGAATGAAATTAACTTTAAGACGAATAAACTTTTACCAATTAAACTTCGGCATGATTAATTCTTTGAAGCTTTGCCATAACGTCTTCAATTTGTTCAATACGTCATAGACCAAGTGGGATCGTGATAAAATAAAATCTCCCTATGACATATTACAAACACTGTTTTGTTCAACGAAATTAAGTCAAAACAATAGAGGGACTCAATTGAAAATTTATGTCCTTACAGTACCTCATTCAACCGAACGATGACAGACAAGAAATGTGCAGCCTTCGTCAAGTGGTCCACTGTAAACCAAATGGAACCTTGATATCTGGGTGGCAATGGAAATCCTACAATGAGGTCCATCGAAATTCTATCTCACTTCCACTCGGGAATGGGTTAGAGTTGAACTGGACTTGACAGTTTGTGGTGATCCACCTTCAGCATTTTACATGTACTGTACTAGGACGCAAACATAGAAACATATGAAGTTGAGGTCTTATTTAAAACTAACATTGGTAATTGGCTTTCGATGATACTCACAGTTTACCAAAACTCCTTAATCAATTGCGTTACTAAATTAGTCCTACTATGTAATAGTAAAATTCAGACGGAATTTCTTAAAGGATTTAGGAATCTACTGAAGCATTAAATCGATCTGATTTCCTATACGGATAGATATAATAAAAACTTGCCTTCCCTAATAAATTCGATTGATCTCATTTCATAAATTGAGAAAAAAGAACTAGATCTAATGAATAGATTTGAATGTGATATAGGCCTTAGATCATCTAGTATATGATCCAAGCAACGTGTGTGGGCACCATTCGGAGATGAAAAATACGTGAAATATGTTAGAAACCACTTTCTCTCTTCCCACTCTACACAAGGACACAAATAGCATTTTTCATCTCCATCTCCAATCCTTGTTAATATCTCCTGCATCTTAAACCCCTTCCCTAGACCCACATATATAGGTGCATGAAGTGGGAATGCGCCAAATAGGGTTTCCATAGATTTTTGAGCTTGCTACTTAGTAAAGGTACTATACTATGGACCCAAGGCTAATAATTAAATTGGATTCTAAATGAAAATATGAAAAAACCATATTAAAACACACAATATATTTCTTCTCCATTTAATTGTAACTAATTTTGCTTAATAATTACAATTGCACTCCAATTTAATTATCTCATAATTACTCAAATAATGAGGACTTATTTGAAAAGTTGGATACCACATAATATGATTTTTCTCTTAAAGCTTACAATGCCCACTTGTTGAAATCCAATTCGCTGCAAATATTTTTTCACCAATATCTATTTAATTATTTTATCTCGAACATAATTTACTTGATACTCTACCATATTATAAAATCCATCATAGAGGTTTACTAATATAAGCAAAACTAATAAGTTTATGAAGGGGGTATGACATTCCAAGATACCTCCCAGATGTGGATTCCTCCAAAATATGATCTCAGACATATCGACACAATCATTTCCCAATTTGTGGATTTTTATAAAAAATAAATTGGATCACACTCATAATAATTAAATAAAAAATTAAACGAGTATTACAACCCTCATAATCCCCAAGATTAAGGATCCATGCACCATTTGCAAATGTCTATAACAAACCACATATTCTAATATCAGGGTTGATCAAGTCTAAATATCATAATATAAATTTTTTAATATTTTAAATTATCATTCTTGGCATGTGATGGAAATATGAGATGTTTAAAAATTTTCCAATAATATAATATGCGAGGAACATCAATATGAATAATCACCAATAATAATTTAAGCTAAAACATCCTTCATAATCTAAGAATATAGAAAAAAACTCAAACGATATTAATTGTGGGGTCATAAGTGACAAACGTTGTCTTATATAAAATACACGAAGGAAAGGAAACAACACCATATATAAAAATAACAACTCCAAAGTCCATCCTACGCTCTATGATTCAATCTTAACCTGAGATGTTAGTCAACAATAATGGATCAGGACCTACTACAAGGATACTAGATACATTTTCTAAATAGGGTAACATAACCCAACCCAAAGTACCAAATCAAATAAATATTACATTAGAGTCTTTTAACATAACAACAATATTTAAGCTTAGAATATTTATCAATTTTCACATATAACATGATCAACTATTTTAATGACAACATGGTCTATCAATGTTCCACATAATATTAAGAGTATGAAGATATATACAATTATAAACAAGGATAACAAATAAACACATAATATCATGTCATTCACAATTATGCACTCATTATATAGTATAAATAACATCTCTTTACATAGGTGGGTCTCAGCAACTATTAGTTTATCAACCAAAAGAAACAGTAACATAATGTTCAACTTAAAATATCGCTAAAAATCTTTTATCCATTTTCCACTTTAATAATCCAATTCATTTTCCATTAGTTAAATGATTTCATATTTCCTTTTCTATTTTATTCAAACGACCATCCTAAATTAATATGTTAGAGCACAAATTTACCAATTACCACTTTCTTGTCTTATTTATATTATCTTTATCTTGACAACTATATTATAATTAATTGGCCTTTTTCACGACCCCGAACATAGCACAATATATTCCATCTTACATTTATTACTATAACAATTATAATCCACCATCCTCTCTCACGGCCTTGCATGTCACATACTATACCATAATTTCCATTCTTTTAATATTGATAACCACATCCAACATACATAAGTGTATCAATCTCATAACATGGAAGTTGGGCTTAATCATGACCCCACACATATTCGTAATGCAAACTCAGTCCATTTAAATCTATACTATCACCATACATCTTAAGTTTTGGATGTACTATATTTCTATGACCAATTGACACTAGACCCACTCTGATAATAACGTAAAACCATTGATAATCGTCAAAGTAACCAGTCAATATAAGACCTGCACATATGTATTCCATAGTCGTTCCACACTATACCATGTACCTACAGAGACACCCAACATAACCTTCTATAGAATGTTGAATATACTAAACTCTCAAATTATAATCTTCCATATAATATCAAGAGTGTGAACAAATATACAATTATTAACAAGAATAAGAAATAAGCATAGAATATCATATCATTCACAATTATCTATTCATTAACCAGTGTTAATAAAACCTATTTACAAAGGTGGATCTCAAGAACTATTGGTTTACCAATCGAAACAAACAATAACAAAATTTTCAACTCAAAATATCATTAAAATATTTTTATCCACTTTCGATTTTAATAACTATTAATTACAACATATTATTTCCCATTAGTTACATCATTTCATATTTCATTTATCATTTTATCCAAGTGACTTTCCTAAACTAATATGTTCAAGAACAAATTAACTTGTTACCAGCTTCTTAACTCATTTTTATCCTCTTTATCTTGACATTTCTATTCTAATTAACTGACTTCTTTTACAACCCCAAACATAGCATAATATGTTGAGCATTACATTTATTACTATAAAAATTATAATCTACCAATCTCTCTCACGACCTTGCACTTCACATATTATAACAAAATTACCATTCTATGAATATTGACAACCACATCCCATATACATAACCGCATCAATATCATAATATGGCAAACGGGTCTCACTCATAACCGTGCACATATTCGTAACACAAACTACGTCCATTAAATTATTGTTATCACTAGATAGACTAGGTTTTTCACATATGATACTTTTATAACCAATTGACATTAGATCCATGCCAATAGTAGCGTAAAACCAATTATAACCGTCAAAGTAGTCTGGTAGTATAGGCCCTGCATGTACAATAGTCAGTCGACACTATACCCAGTACCTACAAAAACACCCAACATAACCTTTTACAAAAAGTTGAATGCACTAAAATCCTAAATTATAACCTTCCTTAAGCTCCGTATGTATGCGTTTCATAAATTAAATCCAAACAAATACCCCTACAATACATTTCTGTTTAGGTTAGGTGGTCATCAGGACTTTATAATAATCCTATATCTCCTAAACATCTACTTCAAACTTAACACAACTTATACCTCTTAAACCCTCAGCCTTCTCTAGACTCTCTTTATGGGACATCTCATAAATGAAATCCAAACAAGCCCCTCCCCCCCCCCCCCCCCCTAAAAAAAAAAATAAAAATAAAAATAAAAATAAAAATAAAAATAAAAATAATAATAATAATAATAATAATAATAATAATAATAATAATATTAATAATAATAATAATAATAATAATAATAATAATAATAATAATAATAATAATAATAATAATAATAATAATAATAATAATAATAATAATAATAATAATAATAATAATAATAATAATAATAATAATAATAATAATAATAATAATAATACACTTTTGTTTAGATTGGGTAGTTATAGTGAATGGATGAATACTAAACCTAACCTTTTATATCTATTACCAAAATTCCATTCAAGCCAATACATGTCCCTTTCATGAAACTCATAGCTCACTCTATGATTGCCTAAGCACCTCATTACATGAACTAACCATAAAAAAAAACATGGTTCTCCTAAGCATTTGACTCACTCTTAAAGCCTCACTTATCACAATCTTACCTAATCCTCAACATCAATCGTTTTAATAATCTTTATAAATAACGAGTACTACATTAATGTCTTAAGTCAACTTTCTATGCTAGTACAAGTATCATCAATCACCAACTCTTTCATTACAAACCCCACATTTACATATCCTAATTACCATGACCCCAATTTCAATCATAAGTAACCCAAAGGTCCTAAATCCCAAGGATAACATAATAAAGGTAACAACATACACTTTATAATGTACAACACATATCCATCAACATAAATCACATTCACAATAACCCTTGTCAAACAAAAGAAACCTTGCCAACAACAGCTATCATCCCATAACCTAAATCCCAACGAACTAAGACTAACGAACTAGTCACACTAATCCTTTATTCAATAATTAGTCATACAATACATTTCTTCATAGTATCACAACCAAGATTCCATTAATACTAAATGGCAATGAATAACCAATTATTTTTAACTCATACAATAACATCAACAACTCACAATATACATCTCTTTAATAACAACAACTAATTAACCACCAAAGTTCGACCATCAACAACATTGGACTAAAAATAATAATCTCCTATATAAACACCTATAAGTTATAGTCTAAAAAAATCATCTTTTACTCATACATTTATTATTACCAATTCACATGTTGATTAACCCAAAACCCAAGAATTCAATTGCATGTTTCTAAATAAATAATTTATGCATTTCAAGTGGGATTCATATAAATTTCTAATAATTAAAAGTGTGTTAAGATAAGCATAGGTAATTCATTTTAACATTTCACGGGTCAACTCATACTCATAGCTTGCCTTTCAATTCTAAACGTTCATAAGACACATAACTTAACTCTTAGACAATTAACATGTTGATTACCCAAACTTTACAACACTTACATCATTTAATTCACATAATCTAGGCATTCTCATTATCTATGGGTTTAATAAGTTTCAATATCAATTAATAACTATAAGGAATTAATTAGGTTTATCTTGACCTAATTAAACTTTTAATTAATTTTAAATTAACTAATACTCATGTTTAGGCAATATCTAAATCATAAAGTACCAAAGGGGAAAAGTAGACTATTCTTGACTTTTAACCATTTATGAAATCTGACTTCAAATATTTGGTTTCCTTTAAATTTTGATCAGATTTTCCCCTTGAAGAAATCCCAAATGCCAAGCTTGAGTTCCTCAAATGCAGGTTTGAAGGTTGTGTTTGTTGTGTTTTAATGGGTTTAGGGTTTCAAAAGTTAGGGATGAAGAGAAATTAGGGTTGTAGTTTTTAGTTTGAGAGAAATGTGTGTTGAAACAAAGGAGGACCATGAAAAAAAAATATAAGAGACAACAAAGCTATGCTCCCCGTGACCAAGACGGGCCTCTCTATGTCTGCGGTTGTGCTCATAAAGCCCACAATCACGGGGCCCTAAGACATGGTCACGGTAGGATTCACCCACTGTTGCGGATTCCTCCCCTGGTGAACCATCATAATATTTCTCTCCCTCCTCACATTCACATTAAATTCCATACACTATAATACACAAAATTCAAACTCTATCAAACCCTAACTTGGTCACCAAGGCATACTAAATGATCTCCTCACTTCCAAAGTTCAAACTAATTCCCATAACGCCCTTAAACCAAATAAAATACCATTAAATTCAAATAATTAGCAAAAAAAATTAAGTTAAATTCTCTAAATTTAACTTTAATCTTTTAAATAAACATTTTTCATAAAAATTAATCAAGTTAATATATTTTGTCGAATTATTGATTATTAACAAATTGTTTGAATAATCAAATGAAATTTTTGGGGTATCACAACATAGTGAGATTGTGTAAGTATAATCTACTCAGTACCTAAACTTGAATATCACACATGATCTTATTCAATACATTCTTGATGTACTAGTAAAATCCACTTTGGACTATCACACAAGTTCTTGAACCATCAAATAAGTTCCCGTAGCTAAGATAAAATTATAAGATTGTACATGCATCTTTACCAATAGGATGTCAACTCTCTATCTAGGTTGAGAACTATTCGATTGATTAAGAACTAATTTTTTTTATCTCTTGTGGTCAAGTTGAACCCAAGTTTCTAAAATTCCTACGAAGTATAATTAATTGACATATATACGATATAATAAGATAAATATATGTTATTCTAGTAAATATGATTCTTATCTCGAAATGAACCTGGCGCGCCTTTATTAAAAAATAAATGTCACACGTGGTTTTAAATGTAAAATCCAAATAATCTCCCACTTAGTCTTAAAGCCATATTCTTATGCATATATCACCTAATCGGTTGTTATCTGATGCAATATTGGTCACAAGCTTATCACCTTACGTGTTCGATCCCTCAAATTAGGCGATACCTATGCTCAATGTGCTTTTCCCTTTAATGAATTATGTGTTCTTTAGGACTTGATATCATTATGTTATTAACACAATACAGTATAATGGCCAACTACACTTAAGGAACCTCACCCTAGTCACTTAGAAAGTTCTCAAACCATAAAACCTCTTTATGTATTTACACTCCTCTAAATTACAGCTCTATCTCCTAGACTAAACACGTTTCCTAAGGTATAAATATTATAATCCTTAGTTTTTATACCTAAAAGGTACAAGAGTCTACATTGAGTAAACTAGCATTTAATCTCATATCCTTTTAAGGTACTTGAGAATGCGTTTTACTACAAACCAGTTATCCTCACCTGGGTTATATTGAAATATGTTGACAATGACAATGCCAAAGTAGATGTATAGTCTTATATAGAGTGATTCCATGACAAAAAGAACAAATCCTTTCTCAGAATCCTACATGTTAAACTTTGTGAGAACACCATCGATATAAGTGGCTTGGATAGGCCTAAAATCCTTTTTATCAAATCTAGAAAAAGCTTAATCCTAAGGATGTTACTAGAATGCCCTAAGTTCTTCATATTGAGCAACCTGAACAATTACCCTCTCATCTAAGACAATAAATCCATCTCATTCTCGATAAGGAGAATATCATCCACATATTTTACTAGAATTACCACTTTGTTTCCTTTATTCTTATTATAGAAATAAGAACTATAAACCTTTAATCAAAATCAAAATTGGTTGATTGATTAAATCGAATGTTCCAAGACCTTATTGTTATATCAATTCCCTAAATGAACTTCTTAAGTTTACCCACTTCGCTTTATCAACTTCTTACTATGAATCTACTGGGTGAAACCTTATATATACACTCATTAAGACCACCATTCAAGAACACAATCTTCACGTTAAAGACTCCTAATAAATTTTTTCATGGCTACCAGTGAGAAGGTTTGCTCATAGTCAATACATTTATTTCTCATTAACCCATTTTACAAAAATCCTTTCCTTGAAGGTTTCGCCTTTACATCTAACTAATATTTTAACTCATATTAATAAGTTTACAATCTCCCAAAACCTGATTTGAATGCATCGAATCCATCTTGGTATTCATAATCTTAACTCAAATATAAGATTTGTTATCTTTCAATTCCTTGTTTTAGTACCTTGGATTCGATTTGTGTTCCTTTGGGATCTCACGGAAGTGTTCACCCAAACACACTAGCCTCTTAGGCTAACGCCTGACCCTCCATTATGACGTGGCTCCACTGGTAATCTAGTATAAGTGACACATCTTAAATGATTATCAATAATTCTCCCACTACCGTTACGTAATGTATTATCAATATCAAGTTATTTTTCTTCCTATACGAGTGGACTAGCAAAATTAGTAACATATTTTCCCTTTTATTGTCTTATAAGAGTAACTTGTTCATAGGCTAATGCTTTATCACATAATCCTTTTTCCGTACAATGATACCATCAACGACGTCTGTGCTTGGGAATATGACGTAAATTACTTATTAGTACCTTTGGGAAAGCCAATAAAGAGACATACCTTTATCCTTGATTCCAACTTCCTTAACTACTTTTGCAACACAAATGTTAAGAACCCCTAGATTCGAATATGTCATATAATGAGATTGAAACAATTAGATAGTTCCATAGGAGTTGAAGAGGCTGATTTAGATGAAACCAAATTCAAAATGTGTATAATTATATCTTAATGAAATATCCTAACAAGAGTGTTACCGTACTAAGTAACTAACTATGAACCTTATCATATCTAAAAGAGTATTATTCCTCCTTTCCGATACACCGTTATAATCAGTATTTCAAATTTTATTATTTTATTTAAGCCTAAGTAATTATTGATGACTACTGATTCATGGTAAACTTTGAGACATAACACCCTATTAGTTTTGGGAATCATTAAATCTAATCCCATTATTTATCCTGAATTCTCCATGCTCTTATTTTCCTCCTCTATCATTTAGTGTCATCTTGTACCTATAAATTATCTCTAACACTTTGAAACATTTAATTTATTTTCCCAAAAACCATTATCGATGGTTCCTCCACTAGTGCACCACCTTTAGAAATGGGTGAGATCTCTGATTTCCTTTGCTCTTTAGTCGACAAAAACCTCGTGCTATTAGATCAAATGACAATGTTGAAACAAATGTTGTTATATCTAAAGGAAGGTCTTGTTCTACCTAGGGTACATATGAATCCCATCACCATATCCTCATTAGAAAACGAGTAAAAAAAATATTTCGCTATCAACTACTCCATAGAGATCCTACTATAAGTAGGAGAGTAGATATGGAGGCCAAGGAAAAAGAGGAGATAGAATAATTCTATACAAACACTTCATATGCCCCAGGAAAGACCTCTACGAATTGCAAAATAAAGGAAAAAACGTACACCAAAGGAAATTTCCATGCTAATTAATTCCCAGTCTACGATTGGGTATTACTTTAGATACTTTTGGTCATAATCCCCATAAATCACACAGCTAAGGGACAAGGGATGTCAAGGGGTATTTTCTAAGACATTCTCTTAAGGGTGATCCTCTTTAGCTAGACCAGGATGGAAAATGAACAGTTTTTCAAGGGTTGAGCCAAATTCCCTATAAGGTTCAAGAGAAAATCAGGAGAACTTAGGGATGGCATAGTAAACATTTATTTATAAATGAGATAATAGGATACATAACCTCATCAAAAAGAAGTGAAAAATCCATGAGCTTATAAGAAGGGATCAATCTCACTCTTGTCGTTGGTTAACTTCTTAACCCAAATCAAAATTACCAAAAATATCAATGGGTAAACATTCTAAATTCACAAAATCTCCATTTTCACGATGAGAAACAACTATCCAAAAATATACATTCTCCTCCACTGACATCATCAAAATGGATTCAAATGATAAAATGTCTATGCTGATCCCAATATTCACGGAATAATTCATAACATATAATTACGCATGTTGAGAGAAATTATTATTTTTGAATCATTCTCCCTCGCGATAATGAGAGCATGTAAATTTTCAAGGATTCATCATAATCATAATAATATATTGATATGAAAAAATTTTACATAGTGAAGTAATATTAATGATCATGATGAATAATGATTGAACTATGCGCATAATTAATAAATGATCACAATGACACATGTGAAAGGTATATTATAAATCACATTTATATATACATTACATAATTGATAACTCTAAACCATAATTATAGCATTTTCGCACAAACTAATTCCATTGAAGATTCTTCCAATACCCAAATGTAACCAGATTATGTTCATTTCCACTAAAGATAATATAATAAGATATTTTTAATTTATAATAAATTCTTCAACATAATTGTTGATAACAAATTTAGTCAGCTGACGTGGACCAATAATATGAAGACACGTGTCAACATACATAACAAATACAAATACTTTCAACGAACAGCGTACTATCACCGAGCTACTCAGGCGCTCTGAGATACTTAAACATACCGAGCAACTTAAGCGGTCCGAGCTACTTAGCGTGCAAAGCATCCAAATCAAGAAAACTAAAAGGCAACTACGCATTAAATGCGCATTACTATTGTAAAGATGTATATGTCTACTAGATAATAGTGCATTACCTTTTCATAGGTACAGTCTCAAGGCTATAAATACATTGTAACCTCCCCATAAGAAGAGAACTTTGGATCTCTTGGTGAACCGGTCATCGAGATTCATGGCAAACAGTCAGCAATACAAAACAGTGGATGTAGGCCATTTTCATAAGGTTGAACCCTCTTTAAAAATACATTGTCTTATTTATTTATTCATTCTTTATCTGTAATTAATTAATTAGATTGCATCTAGTTTTTTACATCAACAATGATTAAAAAATGTGAGCTCATCTTATTATAACAAACTAATGATCATCTAGTATGAATTCAATTATCAAAACTAGTGAGCATGAGAGTTGAGATTCCAATATAACAATTAAAACATTATCATATACATTATATTAAGTTTTATCAACTCATTTCAATTGGTTCATATGCTATAAATGATACTTGATGGTGTTGAAATCGATCAAGACCCCAGCATCACCAAATGTGCTTCCTTAGAGTAGGAATAGGTATTCTTGAATTAGTACTAATAAAGACACACATATTATAGTGGTTTAGTACCTCTGCTCAGGCACCTATGTCCACATTTAATATGTTTCCCGTAATTATAATTAATATATGATGAATGATATAAAGGCAAGCAATCTAAGACTTTAACCAATAAGGTACTATAAAGTCTGAGGTCTTTGTGATAAGAATGTATCTATTGGGAATTAACAAATTGGGTCCTCTAAGTATTTCTAAGTCACTTAAGACTCACAAGACAAAAACAATACTAATCCACCTAAGTGTGGTACTTAGAATACATATATGGAAGTTGTAAGTGGTTCATCATCCTTTGTAAATGCTAAAAATTAACCCAAATATTTGTTATACTTATTAATCACTTGAATTCGATGCCTCACATATTTTCGTAAGCACTTTTTATATAGATAGTTAACAGGAGTACATTAGAAGTGACAATTGAAGAATAAGTGGTCATAGATGAGCTCTAACACCATAGTAAAAGGGTTGAGTATCTGTGGAAGGAGTTATAGGTGGTTGGTGATGTTTTTAAGTGCATTAAATGAAATTTAATGAGCCAAGACAAACTTCAAATGGTGATTTAGGGTTGGTACAACAATGTATGTACATTCTACCAACCTATGAAATTGGTGTGTGAAGCTCTTTTTGGTTCTTAGCAATCTTTTGTGAGCTTGATGGTCATGACTTACTAAGGTTTTCTAGATCACGTATAACTACTCCTAAATCCTATTGGGATCTGTGAGATACAACAGAGGTTAATTATGACCTTATAGAGCCTTATTGGACCTTATCAGCTAATAAGATGAGATGATGGACCTTTTTGCTGGGAAAAAGACCTTTTGATAAATTTTCCTTAATTTTATAGATAGTTTAGAGGACCATTAAGGCCCTTGCCTTATAACACGGAGTCTATCTTTGGGCATTCAGGGTTGGCAGCTATAGGCTCTTAATGTTATCTTAGAGTCTTTTCGTGTGCCATTTGTTTGAACCAAGGTTCTTAACCTTTTGTTGGGGTATAAGGTAGAAGATCTATGGTCGTTCTGCCTTCGATTTAGCACTTAAAACCTATTTTCATAATTTGAGGTTGAAGATCATACATGTTATCATCAATATTACGAGGGTAATAACAAACATACCTGTTGATACCAAATTTAGTCTGCTGACATGGCTCAATTGGGTGAAGACACGTGGCAATCTACGTGGCAATAACAAACACTTACGAACAACACCTTGACTCCGAGGAACCATACTGTAACAAGGAACTCTTCTTCCCCGATCAACTCAAGCGCTCCGACCTACAAGAACTCTCCGAGGAACTTTTGAAGTACCGAGGAACTTTTGAGTACCGAGGAACTTAGGCGGTCCGAGCAACTTAGGCGATCCGAGCTGCACCTCGAACAAAGAATTAATAGCAGTATAAACCAACAGTTTGACTCCGCATTAAATGCTTATTATCATACAAATGTATACGCTTAAGGGGCATTGAATGTATTACCCTTTCACATTACAGCCTTAGGGATATAAATACATTGTATTATCCTCATTGTTAGGGGATCAGAATTTCTTGAGAAAACTTGTAATCGAGAATTCCCAAACAGTCAGCAATAATAGAAACAGTGGACGTAGGCCATTCTTATAAGGCTGAACCACTTTAAAAGTTCTTTGTCTCATTTTATTTATCTGTGATTAAATAATTAGATATAATCTAATTTTTTACATCAACAGATTGGCGCCGTCTGTGGGAAACGACCGGTAATATCGTTTTTCATCAAAAACAATTCATCACAAATGGCTGATATTCCAGAACCCAGCAATCGAAACGCTGGAAGCCCTCCAAATCCATCTGCTCCGCCCAATATTCCAGATTTGGCTGGAATAATGACAAATCTGGCCCAGGGCCAGACAGTCATGCAAGAAACGATGCGACAACTCATACGAACCCTCCATGGCGGTGAACCAACCCACTCAGAATCGCGAAGTATTCAAAGAAATACCCGTTTACCTTCTTCGCGTACTAGGCATACCGATTCATATCGTACTGAGGAGTCTGAAGATTTTTCTTATCAACCTGGACGAACTTCGTCGGTACAAGATACAGATACTGAGTAACGTATCACTCTCTCTCCAGAAAGGACCAGTGCACTAGAAAGATTAAGCAGAGTACCCCCTTTTGATCGATTAGGTCCTAGGAGGAGCAAAATTCCTCCTAGAGTCGCATCGAGGAGTTTTCGACGACTGTAAGGACATTTTTCTCATGTCCAACATGTTACATTTATGTATGTCGTACGCCGCTACATTTGGCACGTCACCTCAAGATGTCACTCGACGGCCTCAATCCGAACTCCGGGAATCAATCATTCAACATCTCCATTAATATGTCCCACATCTGCCTCAACGACTTCACGGTCCAAGATTTTAGGGACTTCATGCAAGTGGTACGCAAGGGAAGTCAAAACAGTAAAAAAGGCACGATAGGAGTGTTCAAGGGCATTTTCGTAATTTCACATCCATAGTTAGGAGGTCTGGTGAACTGTAAAGTTGAAGAGCTCGCCGCAATGAAGATACTGGAAAAAACGGCACCTCAATCCGAGCTACGGTGAAGGAGTTATGACCTTTTGAAGATAGAGAAAATTCCTTAAAGAATGCTGTTTTTTTTGTACGCTGGATAGAATTTTAGAGTTTTAAGAACATGGGACTCTTCATATTTTTTCCTATAAATACCAACTTCGGGGGAGTTGTTTTGCAAGACTTTAGAAGACGTTTTTGAGAGTCCAAATTACTCTAGTCTTCATATTTTTTGAGTCCCAAGACTCATGTTTTGATTCACACAATTGCCAAACCTTTGTGAATCTTTTTGGTAACCTAAGAACACAACTTTGGTTTGTTC
Organism: Sambucus nigra; assembly: GCA_949130495.1. Classification (NCBI taxonomy): domain Eukaryota; kingdom Viridiplantae; phylum Streptophyta; class Magnoliopsida; order Dipsacales; family Adoxaceae; genus Sambucus; species Sambucus nigra. The sequence continues at coordinate 241,705,532 of OX422210.1, read as the reverse complement.
AACCCTTGTGGAGAATCCGTTCTCTTCTTCATTGCTGCCCTCCTAGAAAGCGAAACTTCCAGCCGCCGACATAGGAACCGACACCTGCGGGTATTTCTGTGTCACACTGTTTCTAGCCATTGCTTTGAAGGTTTACCGAAGACACCGTGCGTTACACTTGTGGGCGATTATCAGGTTGTATGTAAGTCAATGGTCTTGTAAATTCTTTAAAGTTCTAGAAATAAAAGGTTTTGCCCTTCGGGGATTTTTCCTTAACTTTGTGTCGCATGCTTTATATTTGATGGGTTGATTTAAATGCATGTTTAAGGGTTGATTTTATTTGGCTTAAAAGTAGACGCTAATTAAATAAGGGTTCTTGGAAACTTGCGAATTTAATTTAAATCGATATTACACGCGTTCTCAAATTGGTATCAGAGCGGGTTACGCTAATTTATCGCGTGGTCCTGATTTTTTTTCGAGGATTTACTTTCTGATACAATTTGTCTACTCACGTTCTCAAATTGGTATCAGAGCAGGTTGCGCAAATTTATCGTGTATTCCTATTTTCCGCAAAAATTGTGTGATATTGATTTTTTTTTAAAATCAGTTTTATGAAAAATCGTAATTTTTCAATGGAACGCCCATTTAATGAGGAGCCTATTTTTGAAAAATTTCACGATCGTGCTGAAAAATTAAAAAGTTTGAATTTGAAACTTTGCAAAAGAATTAAAGTTTTGGAAAAAGAAAATTCTCTCTTTAAAAGTAAGATTGAATATTTGCAAGAGTTTCAAACTCAAAGTGATATTTGTCGTGAGCACTTTGGTAATTTGTGTACTGATTTTGATTCTTTAAAAATTGCCAAAAAGAAGAGTGATGAGAGAGTCCTAGTTTTAGAGAAGGAATTGGAGGACTTAAAAAATTCTAGGGTTCCCGTTTGTGCCGTCGAGGATAAAAAATTAATCGATGATTTTACGGCACGCGAAAAGACTCTTAGGAATAAGTTTGTTTTAATTGAGGGGGAGCGTGATAAACTGTTGAGTTTAATTGATAATTTGAAGAAGGCGTCCCTTAATTTGGAAGAGTCTAATTCTTTGCTTGAGTCAAAAATTTTGAAGTTAAAAAATGATTTGACAGACTCAAGTAGGTTTGATAATGATGGTAATGGCTCATCGTGTTCTCATGCTTCTAATGCTAAAGCCAAAACCATTATTTGTTTTAGAGGGTCAACTAATTCCAAGGACGCTAGAAAAGATCACACTTTCAGTGTCATCCCACCCGTTTACACATGCTCATATTGTGGTAGGAATGGTCACCTTAGGCGATTTTGTTTTGATCTTGGAAGAGGTCCTAGGAATTCGAAGTCTAGTATTTTGTTGGTTCCCAACACCCCTTGTCGACGTGTTTCATCCATTTGGGTTAGGAAATCACTTTTGGAGGAACTAGATTTTAGACAAGTTGATTCCCGTTTGCTTGCACATGATTCTTCTCTTGCCATCTCATATAGATGATTGTGTTTGCATGTTTGTCATACGCTAGTTATGCTTTTTGATATATTTTTGCTAGCGTTGTGACATGTACTTTTTGTATATATTTTTTCGAAAAATTTTGAAAAATACAAAAAGATTTTTTTTGTTGCACCGTTTATGGATGAACACTTTGGATGACCGAGTCACAACATCATTCCATTTTTTCATGTGACTATTTGATAGTGTTTTGAGACAATAGGTCAATTCATCCATGTGCTTTATAATGTTTGGAGTCATTAAGATGTAATTAAGTGTTACTTCCTACATGTTTGACTCATATTTCCTTTATTGCACACATGCACAGATTTGTTTGATTATTGTGCTTGTCTTATCACATGTTGGTTGGGTGTTTTCACTCCAATCCTGTCTTTAAAATGAACCAAGCGCGATAATTTTTATAAGGAAATTGTGCATATAAAAACCGTTTTGTGAGTTTGTGTGATTTGTTTGATAACGGGGAGGGGCTGCGAAAGGTAATCATCTATCCTTTGCGCAAAAGCCACCGTTAAAAAGGACCTAAAAAATTGAGGAATTTTATTATCCGAGGTCCAAAGAGGTTAAAAGAGCCCGAAAAAAATTTAAAGGCAATAAAAAAAAATTCATGCCAATTATGGGCCATTTAGGTTTTTGCACCAATTCTCCAAAGTTTGAGAATTTAGATTACCTCTAAAAGAATATATATATATATATATATATATATGAGGGAGTTTGGTTGGAGAATTTAAAACGGGTCTGCACGTCCTTGAAATGCTTGAAAATGCGCTACATAGTTTTGGACGTTATTGGTGTGGAAATCACTTTGACTTTGATTTGTTGATTTGCATAAGATGATGTCATCTAAATTCAATAAATTTTTTTTACATCTAAGGATACTTTTGATGTTCATTCGTTAGGGGTACACATATGCATCGTGCACATATGATTGATTGAGCTGATTTACCTATCGAATGTGTTCACACCCATTCATTCCATTTCCATGACTTGATTGTTTGAGTCTAAATCCATGGTGTGATTTTTGTATCATGTTTTACATTTTTTTTCAAAATGGTATCTATTTTTTGTATAAAAAATTGAAAAAAAAAATAAAAAATAGTTTTTGTATTTTTTGTATACCGTGACACCTCGATTTTTCTTGTTTGATTCATTCTTCTTATTTGTCTATTTGGGGACATCATAAAAAGGGGGAGAAAGAATTATCATTTTATGGGGGAGTTTGAACTTTGGGGGAGTTTTGAGATTTGACTTATGCTTATCATATATTGGTATCTATGTTTATCTCATTTCAAACTCGATACGTCACTTGGTATTTTTTTTTCTTTATCTCATGTGTGTAGGTACTACATTGATGATCTCTAAATTTCACACCCTGGTGAGAAAAGATTTGAGATTCCTGAAGATTTGAAGAACAAACGATGAAGACTATTCATTTGTACCTTTTCCAGTTTTGGGTTCATGGGAGGGTAGATTTGTATAGGCAATTTCATATTTGATAATTCGGATTTTTTATGTATGTACCGGCATAGACATAGGGGGGGATTTGTAAGGACATTTTTCTCATGTCCAACATGTTACATTTATGTATGTCGTACGCCGCTACATTTGGCACGTCACCTCAAGAGGTCACTCGACGGCCTCAATCCGAATTCCAGAAATCAAGCATTCAACATCTCCATTAATATGTCCCACATCTGCCTCAACGACTTCACGGTCCAAGATTTTAGGGACTTAATGCAAGTGGTACACAAGGGAAGTCAAAACAGTAAAAAAAGGCACGATAGGAGTGTTCAAGGGCATTTTCGTAATTTCACATCCACAGTTAGGAGGGTTGGTGCACTGGAAAGTTGAAGAGCTCGCCGCAACGAAGATACTGGAAAAACGGCACCTCAATCCGAGCTACGGTGAAGGAGTTATGACCTTTTGAAGATAGAGAAAATTCCTTAAAGAATGCTGTTTTTTTTTTTGTACGCTGGATAGAATTTTAGAGTTTTAAGAACATGAGACTCTTCATATTTTTTCCTATAAATACCAACTTTGGGGGAGTTGTTTTTCAAGACTTTAGAAGACGTTTTTGAGAGTCCAAATTACTCTAGTCTTCATATTTTTTGAGTCCCAAGACTCATGTTTTGATTCACACAATTGCCAAACCTTTGTGAATCTTTTTGGTAACCCAAGAACACAACTTTGGTTTGTTCAACCCTTGTGGAGAAGTCGTTCTCTTCTTCATTGCTGCCCTCCTGGAAAGGGAAACTTCCAGCCGCCGACATAGGAACCGACACCTGCGGGTATTTCTGTGTCACACTGTTTCTAGCCGTTGCTTTGAAGGTTTACCGAAGACACCGTGCGTTACACTTGTGGGAGATTATCAGGTTGTATGTAAGTCAATGGTCTTGTAAATTCTTTAAAGTTCTAGAAATAAAAGGTTTTGCCCTTCGGGGATTTTTCCTTAACTTTGTGTCGCATGCTTTATATTTGATGGGTTGATTTAAATGCATGTTTAAGGGTTGATTTTATTTGGCTTAAAAGTAGACGCTAATTAAATAAGGGTTCTTGGAAACTTGCGAATTTAATTTAAATCGATATTACACGCGTTCTCAACGACCATCAGACTTAAGGGAAGGATCTGCCCAGTCGCGACCAGTTGCTCGTCAAGATAGATCCCAGGAAGCCACATCAACGCGATCAGTTGCTCGAACCAATAGGCCTAAAGAGGGAAACGATGCATGGAAAGGCTCTATTCAAAGGCTGGAGGATAGATTAGGGAAAATGGCTAAGGCCAAGAACCCTCTCTAACGAACGTTTATTCAAGGAACACCTTTTGTCCAGGCCATTGTAGATTTTCCAACACCATCAAAGTTCAAAGCACCTGTTGTGACCCCCAAATATGATGGAAAGACTGACCCTGTCCTTCATATAGAACAATACCAAGCTGCAACTGACATCTATGTTGTTCCAGATGAGATAAGATGTAAAGAATTCTCGGGAACTCTTACCGGATCTGCTCAAATATGGTATAATAATCTTCCTCGGGGTAAGATCTCAACTTTTTTCTAACTAGCCGAGTTATTCATTGGGATTTTCTATTTTGGGGCAATGCCAGTTAAACGAGTAGCGCATTTGTTAAGTGTTAGACAAAAAGTTGGTGAAAGTACCAGAGATTATATAACTCGTTTTAATAACGAGAAACTCGAAGTCATTGATTATGAGGAAAAGACAGCGATTACCGCCTTGATGAGTGGACTACTGCCCAACAAGTTGTACTACACTTCGGCCTAAGATCCACCTAGAACCATATCAGATCTGATGGGAAAAGCAACCAAGAATATGAATGCCTAGGAGGCTATGGCTGCGAAGAAGAATATGGATGCCAAAGAAACCAAGGTGGAAGGTTATAAAGCTAAGGAGAAAGAGCATAAGAATAATGGTAATGACAAACACTCAAAAACAAGGTCGTCATGGTAAGTATTGAAGAAATTTGATAATTATACTCCTTTGAAGAAAGATATCAACCATGTTCTAGAAGAAATCAAGAACAACGAGGAATTAAACTGGCCAGAGAAAATGAAGGCAGACCCAGATAGGAGAAACAAAGCAAAATATTGCGAGTTTCACAAAGATCATGGCCATATGACCAAAAATTTCATAGCTCTTCAGAATGAAATTGAAACACTCATCAGACGAGGAAAACTGGCAAAGTATGTTGATCGGAGGAATGATAGAAGAAACAACGACCGAACAAGAGAGAAGTCTAGATCTCCTCGTCGAGCAGAGGAGAACAAGAAAAGAGACCATGAAGTTGATCCAGAAGACGACCCCGATCTTCCCAAGAGACCAAGGCAGCCAGAACGTGAGGTATTTTTAATACGCTTTGGTTCATTTGACTGTAATGTTATTACAGGTGGAGATGCAGGAGGAGGAGACCTTACTGCCGAGAGAGAAGCTTACCTCTATGAGGCTCAAGCTTGCTCATACATTCAACGAATAAATCTAGCTGAGGAGGATCGCCCGAGAAAGGTGAACAAAGAGAAATTGGTCATTGGTTTCTCAAAGAACGACCTCGCAGGTGTTCTATATCCTCATGATGACCCATTGGTGATCAAAATGAGGATGAAGGAGGTAGGGGTGGGCACGGTCCGGTCCGGTCCGGTTTTTGGCCATTTTAGGTGTCGGACCGAATTATTCGGTCCTATATTTGAGAAGACCGTATTTGGACCGATTTAATCGGTTTAGCCTATTTATTCGGTCTAGGCTATTTTCGATCCGGTTCGGTTAATAATCGGTCGACATTTAGCAATTTATAAAGGTTATATGAACTAACTGTAACAAAAAAAAAAGAGTTGCAAAAACAGAGGTACAAATGGGTTTACCCTGAAATAAACCTAAGCAAAAAATAAAATCAGTTTGTAAATGGGTTTGTAAGCAAAAAGAAACATTTGGGTGGGTTTGTAAAAAATAATTTGCAAAAATCAGTTTATTGTTGTCAGCGTCGGATCGTCAACAATCAGTTTGTTGTTGTTGTCAGTTTGTAAATGGGTTTGTAAGTAAACTGAAGCAAAAACTGAAGCAAAAAAACTGAAGCAAAAAATCAGTTTGTAAACGTCGGTTTGCTGTTGTCAGCGTCGGATCGGCTGAAGCAAAAAAACTGAAGCAAAAAACCAGCGTCAAACCACAATATTACCTACCGTGGGCGTGGAGGCGAGGTGAGTCAGCGTCGCCGTCGGATCGGCTGCTGTGGAGGCGACGAGGTGCGCCGGATCAGCTGCTGGGGCCGTTTGTTTTGGGCTACCGTGGTGGCCGTGGCTATGTTGATGGGATCGTGTGTTCATGGTGTTGGCCGTGGCTATGTCGATCGTAGAGTTGGAGTGGAGAGAGAGAGTGAGCAAAAGTGAGGAGGAGAGTTGTTTTGTTAGAGAGAAAGTGAGGAAAGGTGAGGAGCGGCCGTGCGTGATATATTGTTAGGTTAAGTCAAGTTTAGGGTTTTGATATTTAGTATAACATATATGGTATATTTATATATAATTAATATATATTATATAATATTAAATTAAACGGTCCGGTCCGGTCTTAAGACCGAATTTATAATGAATTTTTTGGACCGAACCGAATATTTCGGGTCTCTTAATTTAGGACCGAATTAGGACCGATTTATAAAAAAGCCTACAAAAATGGGTTCGGTCCGGTCCGGTCCAATCGGGTCAATCGGGTCGGTCTTTTTTTTGTCCACCCCTAGAAGGAGGTAATGATTTCAAGAGTACAAGTAGATAATGGTAGCTCGGCAGACATCATGTTCTACTCGTGCTTTGACAGTTTAAATCTAAAGCTATCTCAACTGGAGCCTTATCATATACCCCTCCTCGGTTTTGCTGGCGAGAAAGTATTTCCACTTGGGACGATCAAATTGGATATATTCATTGGTACGTGGTCTGCTTGTTGAACAGAAAGGATACGCTTCTTCGTGATGGATAAGAATGTTCAGTCATCATACAATATCATTATGGGAAGAGTAGGATTAAAGAAGTTCGAGGCTGTACCATCTACGGTATATCAATGCCTAAAATTTCCAATAAATTTTGGAGTAGGAGTTGTGAAAGGTGATCAGAAAGTAGCTCGGGAATGCTATTATTCATCCGCCGAGCAAGAGGAAATGGAGGAATCAAGGATAAGGACCACCACCTATCAAGTGGATGAAGGTTCAGAAATTGAAACATTGGATCCTAGAGATGAGTCGCAACTCGTGAAGGGTCAAGTGGGGGAAGCTACTGAAAACATCATCCTAGACGACGAGCACCCTTAACGAACTACTCAAATAGGTTCGTCGTTGGAAGCCTCACTAAAACATAAATTGATAAGTTTCCTAAGAAGCAGAAAGCAAACTTTTGCGTGGAGTCATGAGGATATGCCTGGGATATACCCAAATTTATTATGTCACGAACTCAATGTGAATAAGGAGATCAAGCCTGTGAAGCAGAGAAGAAGAGTATTCAGTCCCAAGAAGAATCAAGCTATATAGGAGGAAGTCGATAAGCTCCAGAAAGCTTGTTTTATTAAAGATGTTAAATATCCAGACTGGTTAGCAAATGTGGTAACAAATGGGGGGTGTGTGTAGACTTCACCGGCCTCAACAAAGCATGCCCAAAGGATCACTTTCCGCTGCCCCGAATTGATCAACTAGTGGATGCTACCTCGGGACACGAGCTGCTGAGCTTCATGGATGCTTATTCTGGTTACAATCAGATTAAACCTGAAGACAGGGAGAGTACTTGTTTCATTACCCCTAGGGGAACTTATTGTTATAATGTTATTATGCCTTTTGGTTTGAAAAATACAGGTGCAACATATCAGCGGCTGATGAACAAAGTGTTTGCAGAACAAATCAGTTGCAATATGGAAGTCTATGTTGACGATATGCTGACAAAGATCAAGAAAGATGTTGATCATCTAGTTGACTTAGGCCAGACCTTTGATCATGTAAGGACACAAATTTCCAATTGAGTCCATATATAGTTTTGGCTCAATTCCGGACAAAAACATTTATTCATAGGATAATATTTATTTGTAATATTCTCAAGCCTATGAAGTATGTATTGAAGACGTAGCGGCAAAGAATTTAAAGCTTCATCAAAATGCCGGTTTGCGTGCCTCGTTTCTACGTCATCAACTAAGGTTCCATGCTCCCAAGGTATGAATGTAATTATATTTATATAGGAGCTTGGAACAATATGTATTGGGTGTTAGGTGTAATAAAAACTGCATTTTATTTTCAGAAAGAATCAATTAGAACTTTAAAATAAGTATATAAAAGTTTATAGGACAAAATTGAAATTTTCAATCTTTCTGGTCGTTCGAACGAGTTTTTTCGTTCGAACCAGGTTTCGTTCGAACGAGTTTTTTTCGTTCGAACCAGGTTTCGTTCGAACGAGTTTGCCAACGACCCTAAACTGGCCAGTCGTTCGATATGTCGTTCGAACGAGTTTTTCGTTCTAACGAGGTATCTAACGAGATTCTAACGAGCCCAGGCTGGTCACTTGTTAGAAGTCTCGTTCGAATGAGAGTCAAGTTCGTTCGAACGAGACGCCAGGCGGGAACGGTTTTGAGCAGTTTTTTGGCAGTTTTCACCCCATTATCCCACTTATTTCTTAACTGATTTTTTAAAGCTTTATCAAGGACAGGAATCATTTTTCAAGGGGTATCTTTTTCATACCATACAAACTCCTAGAGAGTATTTTGAGACAAAATTTGTTTAAGGAAAAAGATCATGTTTTGAGTGTTATTCTTTCAAAGAAAAATTCATACACACTCTAGTTTACACCCAATTGTGTTTATCTAAGTTTCTATATTTATATCAATTGCTTGGAGTTTTTGGCATCGGTTTTCTCTACCGAATTCAAGAGACGTTTCGGGTTTGCTTCTACACCCCATCACAAAGAAGACTTTTGTTGAGATTCTACCCACACGGAGAAAGGCTCCATGCTTGGGTGACGGTGACCATATAAAGTCCCATCGGTGGATTCCGAGACCGCGGTGGTGTTCCGATGTTGTCCGCTAGGAAGAGGTTTCTACGAGAAGGAGCGTCGAGGCTTGAGAGGGATCGAGTCAGTCGTTGTAAGTCTATCTGCCGTGTAATTGTAATTCCATATCTAGTGGACTTGTGGCTAGGTCCGTCCGAGGTTGTTTCCCGTCTTGGGTTTTTCCTCGTACATCTCGGCGTAGTGTGACATTGTTTATTTTATCTTGCACAATAATTTAGAATCCATGCTTAGGATAATTTCAAGATAAAATTTGGTTTAATTATCACACTCATTTAATTTGGGACTTAAATTAAATATTGGGTAAAATTGGTTTATTCAAGTGATTTGCTTAAATTGGTTTCGCCTAACTTTGGATAATTGTTAATTATGACTTAGGCAAATTCTAGGACTTGAATTATGTTTTAATTTGTTTCTTAAGATATTAAAACTCTGCCCTGTTTATTTGTTGAACCATTACTTATATTCGCTTCCGCATTTATTTAAAAGGAAATTAAATATTTTTAATTGTGATAATTATTAAAACCCGGGGATTCCGCACTTTCAAATTGGTATCAGAGCCAAAAACGATAAATTATTTCGTTAAGATCTTTTTAATTTTTGGCTAAAATGGATTTTTCCCCATTTTCAAAATTTCCTATTTTCGATGGTTCAAACTACGCGTATTGGAAAGCGCGAATGAGATCGGCACTAAAATCTATCGACGAGAGAGTTTGGATGTCTGTTGTTACCGGATACACCCCACCAACTTACTTAGTTGAAAATGAACGTGTTATCAAACCCGCCGATAGATGGACTGAAAATGAGTTTAAACTTGCTAATTTTAATTCCCGTGGTTTAAATGCCTTGTTTAGCGCTGTCGCACCGGATGAATTCCGACGTATTATGACGTGTGAAACCTCTAAAGAAGCTTGGGATATTTTACAATTAACTCATGAAGGAACTAGTGTCGTTAAAGCTTCAAAACTCCAAAACCTCACCACTCAATTTGAAACTATCAAAATGGATGAAAAAGAAACTTTTGATAAATTTTATGCTAGACTTTCTGATATTGTTAATTCATCCTTTAACTTGGGAGAGAAAATACCTGACGACCGTGTTGTAAAGAAAATTTTAAGGTCCCTACCCGATAGATTTATTCCAAAGGTGACCGTTTTAAATTCTTTACCCACTTTAGCCTCTACGAAATTAGAAGAGCTTGTAGGTGATTTACAAACCTATGAACTGGATATGTTTCCCTCTAAAACTGAAAAGAAAATTGAAAAGGGTGTTGCTTTAAAAGCCCGAAAAGAGGTCAAACAAGTAGTAGAGAGCGATAGTGATAGTGACTCGGAAGACATGGCTTTGTTTGCTCGTAAATTTAGAAAATTTCTTAAATTTAACAAAGATAAAGTTAAAAATGATTTTAAGAAATTTGATACTTCTAAACATGGTAAAAGCGAGAAGATTTCTAAAGCCGAGAAAATCCCTAAACCTAGTAATGAACATTTAGATAGGGATGAGTCTAATAAGTGTTTTGGTTGTGAAGGTTATGGCCATAGGGCTTATGAGTGCCCCACTAAACTAAGGAAAGATGGTAAGCGACCTATTTCATATAATGCAACCCTTAGTGATAGTGATAAGGAAGAAAAGCCCGATTCCCCCACTAAGAAAAATTTTGTGGCTTTTATGGCTAGTCATGTGAGTGATAATGAGAACTCATCGATTGATGACACGATTGCACATGCCACTTCCAAGGTCATTGTTCATGATTCCCTTGTTTTTAATGATAGTGAGAGTGAAGAAGAAAGTGAGAGTGAAAATGAAGAAGAGGTTGATGTGAGTGAACTTCAAAATGCTTTTCATGAATTATATAAAGAATCTATTAATTTGAAAAGAACTAATTTGAAATTAGAAGCTTGTTTAAGAAAGAGTGTCAAGGTCGTTGATGATAGTGCCTTAATAGAAGACCTTAGGACACATGTGAGGACCCTTCAAGAGAAGCTTGATTATGTAGAAGGCGAAAGAAATAGCCTTAGGAGTTTAATGGAATCCTTGAAAAAGGAGCTTCTTGCTTTTGAAGAGCGAAATGTTTTACTAGAATCTAACATTGTAGAATTGGAAAATAAATTAAAAGATCCTAGTATTGTCAAATTTGATTTGGAGTGTCGTTCGGAAAAACTAGATAAAATGTTAGGAACGGTCCAAATTAAAAATGACACTTGTGGTTTAGGCTTCAATCCTTGTAATGAATTTACTCATAATGCCCAAACCAATGTTTTAGGAGAATCAACTAGGAATACATTTAAAGATCACTCCTTAAGTAAATCTTTTCGACATGTTCTCACTTGTACACATTGTGGTCGCCAAGGTCATCTTAGGAAATTTTGTTTAGATCTTAAACGAATTCCTAGAAAACCCCATAGTAAAGTAACCACGGTAGTTAACGTTCCTACACCCCAAAATAGTCATTCCTCATTAATTTGGGTTAGGAAATCCGACTTGGTTACCTTATAAAATAGGGTTGTTGATTCTCATTTACTTTCACATCCTTCCTCCCTTGCTAAATCTAAAGGATGAATGTGTTAGTGTTTGCATACTTTAGCGTTTGTACTTTATGTCATATTCACATGCTAAATGTATGCTTGTTTTAGTCATTTTCTAGTCATCGCCTTATTTCATATCCCATGCTAGAAATCATGACTTGTTTATCTTTTTGTATTAAATTTTGTGTTTGTATTAATTGAAAAATATAAAAAGATTTTTGTTTATCATTTGTGTTTTATTTATTTCATTTAAGCTTAATGAAAAATACAAATGATTTTTTGTTTGTCCTTTTGAGTAAATATTTATTTTTGATTAAAAAATGTTAAAAACTCAAAAAGATTTTATTTTGTGTGTAGTTTAGTTTGACACACTTTATGTGGCATATATTTGTGTTTGAATCCTATCGTTTACGCTCCCATGTGGCTAGAACTTTTGGTTTAGATTTTCAATCCTTACAATGTTCTTTACCATGTTTTATATGGAGTAGTTGGATTTTGTATTGTTTAAATGGATTCTATTTCATATGCCTCTTTTCACACATGCACGAGCTCTTTTGAAATCTTAATGTCACATGTTATATATGAGCTTTTTGAGGTGTTCTCCTATCAATATAGTCATCTACATATCTATGACCTAGGAGGACTAGTGCATGTCAAAATCCGTTGCATGTGAGATTTGTGCGAAAAATGAAAACATGATAAATTAATATATGCACGGGGAAGGGCGCCGAAAGGATGAATTAAATCCTTTGCGATAGTAAGCCACCGTGGATTGGATCTAAAAGAAATACGTGATCCAAATGCCTAAAAATAGAATATTTGGCATTTAAAAGAAAGCAATTGCCAAGGCCTATGTTTGTTTGATATATTCATTCAAAAACAAAAGAATATATATGCTCATTGAGGGAGAATTGGATGGTATATCAACGGTTTGCACAATGTCCGTTTATCCTAGTTGTCTTTAATGTCATGACTCTATTTGGTTTGTAGAATCATCATCATGCTAGGCTTGTATGCATTGTGTATGTTTGTTCATTGAGTTCAATCTTTATATTGTCACATGAGGTTATATTTAACTATGATGAAGTTTGCAATCAAATGAGAACTCCGTGAACGTTTCTTAAGTGTTTGGGTCTAAAATTTAATTGTTGCTAGTACACACCCCTACACTTCCGTTTCCATATGACACTTTTTTGCCATACGAGTGTGCAAACTTATTGTATTTTGTGTCATGTGTGTGTTTATATCTATATATATATATATACAAGTGCTCTATTGGTATATTTTTGGTATCTATATATATGATATTTGTCTTTGCCCTGCTTTTATTGCTCATATGCTTTCATGTCTTATCACTTTAAGCTTTCACATGTTGTTTATTAGTTCTTTATCCTTTGCCTATTCCCGAACAAAAAGGGGGAGAATGATGATAGGAAGAGAAATGGTATCTAATCCTATAATTATCGTATCTTAGTTTGGGGGAGATTTATCTTAGGGGGAGACGTCTTTCTAAGTAAATGTCATTGTTTGATAAAGGGGAGAATTATTTTAGGGGAAGTAATTAATTACATGCGATTAATATATTTTGAAATTCCCTATGCATTTGATGAGTTTGCTTAAGTGTGCAGGTATTCTACTAAAGCAGCATTGTTTAATGGCAAAGCGTTTGATCCTTGGGTTGAGTCAAGATTGGGCGGGTTATGTTTTGAGTCTAGTAGAGCTTGACGGCCCTTTAGGATTTTTTGTTTGGTTTTTGTCCCGGAATAGCCAAAGGGGGAGATTTGTAAGGACACAAATTTCCAATTGAGTCCATATATAGTTTTGGCTCAATTCCGGACAAAAACATTTATTCATAGGATAGTATTTATTTGTAATATTCTCAAGCCTATGAAGTATGTATTGAAGACGTAGCGGCAAAGAATTTAAAGCTTCATCAAAATGCCGGTTTGCGTTCCTCGTTTCTACGTCATCAACTAAGGTTCCATGCTCCCAAGGTATGAATGTAATTATATTTATATAGGAGCTTGGAACAATATGTATTGGGTGTTAGGTGTAATAAAAACTGCATTTTATTTTCAGAAAGAATCAATTAGAACTTTAAAATAAGTATATAAAAGTTTATAGGACAAAATCGAAATTTTCAATCTTTCTGGTCGTTCGTTAGAAATGTCGTTCGAACGAGTTTTTTCGTTCGAACCAGGTTTCGTTCGAACGAGTTTTTCGTTCGAACCAGGTTTCGTTCGAACGAGTTTTTTTCGTTCGAACCAGGTTTCGTTCGAACGAGTTTGCCAACGACCCTAAACTGGTCAGTCGTTTGATATGTCGTTCGAACGAGTTTTTCGTTCTAACGAGGTATCTAACGAGATTCTAACGAGCCCAGGCTGGTCACTCGTTAGAAGTCTCGTTCGAACGAGAGTCAAGTTCGTTCGAACGAGACGCCAGGCGGGAACGGTTTTGAGCAGTTTTTTGGCAGTTTTCACCCCATTATCCCACTTGTTTCTTAACTGATTTTTTAAAGCTTTATCAAGGACGGGAATCATTTTTCAAGGGGTATCTTTTTCATACCATACAAACTCCTAGAGAGTATTTTGAGACAAAATTTGTTTAAGGAAAAAGATCATGTTTTGAGTGTTATTCTTTCAAAGAAAAATTCATACACACTCTAGTTTACACCCAATTGTGTTTATCTAAGTTTCTATATTTATATCAATTGCTTGGAGTTTTTGGCACCGGTTTTCTCTACCGAATTCAAGAGACGTTTCGGGTTTGCTTCTACACCCCATCACAAAGAAGACTTTTGTTGAGATTCTACCCACACGGAGAAAGGCTCCATGCTTGGGTGACGGTGACCATATAAAGTCCCATCGGTGGATTCCGAGACCGCGGTGGTGTTCCGAGGTTGTCCGCTAGGAAGAGGTTTCTACGAGAAGGAGCGTTGAGGCTTGAGAGGGATCGAGTCAGTCGTTGTAAGTCTATCTGTCTTGTAATTGTAATTCCATATCTAGTGGACTTGTGGCTAGGGCCGTCCGAGGTTGTTTCCCGTCTTGGGTTTTTCCTCGTACATCTTGGCGTAGTGTGACATTGTTTATTTTATCTTGCACAATAATTTAGAATCCATGCTTAGGATAATTTCAAGATAAAATTTGGTTTAATTATCACACTCATTTAATTTGGGACTTAAATTAAATATTGGGTAAAATTGGTTTATTCAAGTGATTTGCTTAAATTGGTTTCGCCTAACTTTGGATAATTGTTAATTATGACTTAGGCAAATTCTAGGACTTAAATTATGTTTTAATTTGTTTCTTAAGATATTAAAACTCTGCCTTGTTTATTTGTTGAACCATCTCTTATTATACGCTTCCGCATTTATTTAAAAGGAAATTATATTTTAATTGTGATTATTAAAATCCGGGGCTTTTCAGATCAACTGGATAAATATCAAATGAAGTTGAACCCGACAAAGTGCATATTTGGAGTACGAGAAGGCATGTTTCTCGGATACATTATCAATAGGGTAGGCATTGAAGCTAATCCTGAAAATATCAAAGCTCTGTTAGGGCTGCGATCCCCAACAACGAAGAAAGAGGTGCAAAGTCTTACAGGACGAGTAGCAACACTCAATAGATTTGTATCGCGAGCAACTAATCGATGTCTCCCATTTTTCAAGACGCTCCGAAAAACTTTTGAGTGGAATGATGAATGTGAGATGGCTTTCCAAGACTTGAAGAAATATTTGGGAACATCTCCACTGTTATCCAGGCCAGTGATGGGAGAAAAATTATACTTGTATCTGGCAGTGTCCGAGAATGCAGTTAGTTCGGCATTAATAAGAATGGAGAATGGAGTAGAAAAACCAATCTACTATACAAGTAAGGCCTTTCGAGGAGCATAGATCAGATATCCAAGGCTGGAAAAATTGGCACTAGCATTGATCAAGGCAAGTAGAAGAATGAAGCCATACTTCCAGGCTCATACCATAGTAGTATATACTGATATGCCATTGAGACAAGCCCTTCATAAACCAGAAAAGTCAGGAAGATTGATGTGCTGGGCAATAGAACTTGGTGAATATGATATAGTTTATGAACCCAGATCATCACTAAAAGGGCAAGAGGTAGCAGATTTTATAGCAGAGTTCACCTATTCTGATACCCCCGAGGAGCAAAAGTTGCTCGCTGATCAACCTGTAGATGTTACAGGATCATCAAATTTAAGCCCAGACTAGCTTAGGTTGGTAAAAGGGCAAGAAAAGATGATCGACGAACAACAAGAAATATCAGGAGATAGTGACAGGAAGCAATAAATTTTCCACCGAGGAACTCTATCAGATCAGAAATTTGAAGACGAGTTACCTATATGGAGTCTGTATGTGGATGGTTCATCCTGCACTACAGGATGTGGCGCAGGAATAGTTTTGAACAATCCGGACAAGGTCGACATGGAATACTCCCTATGCTTCCAATTCAAAGCTTCCAATAATGAGGCTGAATATGAAGCTATGATTGCAGGTCTTAGTTTGGCAAAAACCAAGGGGGCAGAACAAGTTATTATTTTCTGTGACTCGCAATTGGTCATAAACCAAATGATGGGAGTATATGTAGCTAAAGGAGAATTAATGATTAGATATCATGCAAAGGCAAAGGAATTGGTGTCAGAATTTGTTGTTATTCAGCTGGTCAGAATACCAAGAATGGAGAATGCAAGAGCAGACGCCTTAGCTCGATTAGCATCAGCTACTCTTACCGAGCTGCAAAGAACAATCCTAATGAAGTTTTAGCTGGTCGGAGTATAGATGAAGATCTGACGATAAACTTTAATACCCTCGATTTAGGGTCATCATGGATGGATCCCATCAGGGCATATATTGAGAAAGGGGAATTACCAATTGACAAACTTGCAGCCAAGAAACTGAAGTTTAAGGATGCTCGTTATGTACTGACTAATGGTATTCTATACAGTCGAGGAATTATACCAGGTTTGCAAAGATGTGTGCATCCAACCGAGGTGAAAAATTTGATTGAAGAGGTCCATGAAGGGTCTTGTAGAGCCTACGTAGCAGGTCGGACTCTTTTGCAAAGAATGATGACTCAAGGATACTACTGGCTGATGATGAGGGTTGATTGCATAGCCTATGCTAAGAAATATGACAAGTGCCAGCGCTTCTCCTCCATCTGAAGAATTCCCCAAGCGTTATTGACACCCATTACTTCCCTTTGGCCATTTGTCATATGGGGAATAGATTTGGTTGGGCCACTACCGATGACCAGGGGAAGATTTAAGTATCTCGTAGTCGCTGTGGATTATTTTACTAAATGGGTTGAGGCTGAGCCTCTCATTGATATGACGTACGACAAGGTGTACCAATTTATTTGGAAGAACATCATTTGTCGATATGGTCTTCCTCATGCCTTCATCACAGACCATAGAACATAATTTAACAACGAGGAGTTCGCTGCCTATTGTCATCAGTCAAATATCTTGAAGATCCACTCGGCACCAGGCCATCCTTAAAGCAATGGACAAACCGAAGTGACAAACAGAACGCTGTTGAATGATTTGAAAAAAAGAATGAACGACGCAAAAGCAAACTGGATCAACGAGCTACAATCAGTGTTATGGGATTACCGAACTACTCCCGAGCAGCAATAGGGGAATCTCCATATATGCTAGCATTTGGAAGTGAAGCTGTTATACCCGTCGAATTGGGTCTTCCAACACACAGAATATTGAATTTCAATTCCCCTGTCAGCGATTTAATGAGAAGGTTAGACTTGGACATGCTCGAGGAGGTTAGGGAAGAAGCAGCCATTAGAAATGCTTCTTACCAGCAACGAACAGTTTTGTTCTACAACAAGAGAGTGAAGAAGTGCGACTTGAAAGAAGGAGACTATGTGCTAAAGAAGGTGATTGAAAAGCACAAGAAACTGGAAGCAAACTGGCATGGACCCTACCGAGTTAAGGAAGTTGTTCGACCAGGGACATATAAAATAGAAACTTTATAGGGGTAGGAGTTTAATGCATGGAATGCAGAACATCTGCGCAAATATTATGAGTAATGTAAACTCTCATGTAATGCAGTTTCATCAGTATGAATAAAGTGACAATGTTCTGCCCAGTTCTTTCATTTTATTGGAATTTTTTTGCGGAATACTAGTGCTACACACTACTCAGTAAAACTCGGACTACTCAAATCTATTCCTAAAAATGCCAACTCGGTTGGTTAGGAAGTAAATCTATTCCTAAAAATGCCAACTCGGTTGGTTAGGAAGTAAATCTATTCCTAAAAATGCCAACTCGATTGGTTAGGAAGTAAATCTATTCCTAAAAATGCCAAATGGGTTGGTTAGGAAGTAAATCTATTCCTAAAAATGCCAACTCGGTTGGTTAGGAAGTAAATCTATTCCTAAAAATGACAACTCGGTTGGTTAGGAAATAAATCTATTCCTAAAAATGACAATTCGGTTGGTTAGGAAGTAAATATATTCCTAAAAATGCCAACTTGGTTGGTTAGGAAGTAAATCTATTTCCGAAAACGCCAACTAAGGTTGGTCGGGAAGTAAAACTATTCCAAAAAAGTGCCAAAGATTGGTCGGTAAGAAAAATTCACTAACTATGGTTGATCGCGTATAAAAACCCACTAACTGTAGTTGATCGAGAAGAAAAATTTATCGACCTTTGTTGATCGGAAACATTTTATGAGTACGAGAAAGTGATCGAACAAAATTTTGATACTCGGGACTTTTTAAATTACTACCAAGTTGGTCGAGAAACAAAATATCATCAATTTTGGTTAGTCAATAAATGATTACCACAAATTCAAGACAATCGACAATAAGTTTTAACAAACTCCAGTTGATCGACAAATAACACAATGTTGTTATCTTTTTAACAGATATACATGCACAAATGTAAAGTGTTTTATAATTACAAGACAATGGCAGTCAAGATTTGTAAATAAAATTATTTCATTAAATGTAGAACAAAATACATCAAGAATGAAATACAAATTTATTACATTAAGATTCCTATTCTATTGGTTTCTTCCCCTCTGCTTTTGAAACAGGTTCCTCGCCAGCAGGTGGATCATTTAAAGCATGGGGGAATTTATGAAGTTAAGATATTCAAGCATCCTGATATTCATCACAGATGGTCGATCTAGTAGGTGCTCGGGATGAGATATCTCGACATTGGAATGGAGATTATAATCGTCGAGATATTTAGAAATCAGACACCGAGGGATGGCCCGAGCAGGGATCCAACTCATATCAAGCTTGAATGGTGGCACTGGTAGATCGAGCAGCCCAGGATTATGGTAATCCCACAGGTAGTGACCCTGTTCCAGTTGCAGCACACCTAAGGCATTCAACCATCCCTGTTTGTAACCCTCATTGTTTGGATTTTGGATATGATCATCCAAATGGTAGACAGACTCGTTGTAGCCAACCATACAGAATTCTCTGGGCTGCTTGTGGAATTGATATGTCAATCTTTCCAGCTGATCGTGGAGATTTTTGATAAAGAGTTCTTTATTCTCCAAGACAGACTTCTGCGCAGAAAGTTGCTCTTCCAGATCCCTGATCTTCTTAGACATCTCAGCCAATGCCTGGTTCTTTACCATCAGTTGGAAGGCCTGGTTCTCTAAAGCAGATTGAGTCCTCTGTTCCTCGAATAGAATCCAAGCAGCTCTTGCTCGTCCCCAAAGAGCTCTTGCTCATCCTCGAGTAGACGTAGAAGGGCCAGACCTCTTCAAGGTTTCTAATTCTTCCCCCTGGTTGGCTTTTTCAACCTCCAAGAAAGAGAATCCCTCGTCAGTCACTGGGATCAAAGCATTTGAGGTGGAAGCTACAGACTTTAACTAAGACACTTCTCTTTGCAGGTTATTATTTTCTTGCTCTAATAACTCAGATATCTGTCTGTGCTCTTCGACTTCAGCCTTCAAAGTTCTCTCCCGCACATCGTAAGCAGCAAACCGTTTACGGTATCCCTTATCGGCACAGATTTGCTGATACTTCTTCTCGTACCCCTCGTGCAAAAGGGCAGTGGATTCCTTATATTATTGCTGAAGTTATTCAAGAGTGCCTTGGAGATCCTCAATCATATCATAATATTCTATATTGTTAGCCACTGCACGGTCGAGTAGGCACTTCAAATACTGATAGGCTTCAATTGCTTGCTCTGAAGCACCTTGACCGAGGATGTCAGTGATTTGAGTTGCAGTCATTTCTGTATGACCGGCTTTAAAATATTCATTGTATTATCGTAACAACTTTGTATCATGAGCAGACAATAATTCCATCCTGGCCAGAAACTAGTAGAAGAAGAAAAATCAATAATCAATCAGAGTACAAACAGAGCATGAAGAAGAGAATCAACAATATGCATAAGCAAAAGTTTAAATTTTATTACATCACAAAGTTCAGAAGTACAAAGTTCAGAGTTACATGTTAAGAAGTTACATTTGACAAAGAAAAACAAAATAGAGAGAAATCCGAACAACTCTACACCTTTTCCTTGTCTCCCAAAACTTTCTCGGGAGGCTGGGACGAGGAGGTAGGTTGCTCGAATAGAGCAGAGGGTTGCTCGGGAAATGCTGGAGGTTGCTCAGAGGAAGTAGCAGGTAGTTGAAGTTCCTCGCCAGTCGGCTGGATAGCTGGGGGATGAGAAATTTGATCTCCCATCACCATGGAAGATTCCTCAGAGGCAGCTTCGTCGTCTTCTTCTTCTTCTTCAGGAGTTGGAGGGGGACCAGGGATGTGTTGCTGAAAGAGTTCAGAATTTTCATCAACCTTCATCTCCTGCAGAGCAGCGACCCACCCATCTCTAAAGTATTTGAGTCTGCCATATTCAACTTGCGACATCATGGCAGCCAAACCTTTGTTACACCCTTTTATCCCAGCTAGCGCTGAAAGATTTCTTCACAGCCAATTTCCTCTTTGTCTTCTTCGAGGAAAGCTTCTCGAAAAGAAGATTGTCAGTAGCCTTCAGTTTATTTTCAACTTCCTCATTTACTTCCAAAATTTACCCAACTCCTCCTCAGCAGCCTTGAGCTTATTTTCAAGCTCCCCAGTATTTTTGAGCTTCCCTTCGAGATCTTTATTCTTCTTCTCCAAGTCATTCATTTTTTTCTCCAACCCCTTAGAGACCTCAATAACCTAAGCCTTCTCCTGCTCAATCGAAGTAAGATTTTTCTCCCAAATTGCCTTATCATCATCATATTTCTAACGAGAATCTTTCAGAGACTGTGCCAGGCCTACCAAAGCTTCCTCTACACCAGACGACGAGCTTGAAGCTTTAATAGCTTCATCTTTCTTCAAAATTGTATTAAAACAGCTCACCAACTGTGAAAAGAAAACAAAAGCAAGTTAGTGCACAGATACAAAAAGGAAAGAATGAAAATTTAAGACTATAAGACTTACAGAAGCAATGTGACGAGCTGCTAATGTGGTAATCGTGTCCCGAGAAAGGTTTTCTTCAATACCTTGGATCTCGGGAATGATCCAAGTCTTCACCAAGATCATAGTAGAGCTCGGGGGAACAAAAATGGGAACACCACTAGTTGGGGGCTGAGAGATGGATTCAGTCAAATTGACAGAGGAGATTTTCTTCAGCCTCCTCAGAGGAGCATCAACTTTCTCGACTAACGTTATAGTCTTAGTCGGATAAATGACAATCACCTCGCCTGGAGCAGTAGCCTTGCTCGGGGCCACTGGGGGCTTCTCGACCACCTTCACAGGAGCAGCCGAGGGAGGTGCATCAATTTTCTTTGTCCCTTCTTTTGGGACATCAATCTTACTTCTTTTTTCTCCAGCATCAGAGGCATGTTTCTCAAAAAGGGTAGGAGGTCTTCTTTTCTTCATCCTTTCACTCAAAGGAATATGTGACTCATGTGAAGAAATTGTAGAGGCTGGTATTGGTTCTACGTCGCTTATCACCGGACGAGCAGTAAAAGAGGAGGTGTAACTCTTGTACTGAAGCAAATATGAAGCTGACCTAATATGCTCGCCAGTAACAGTTTGATGCAAACTCCAGATAAGTTTTAAATGCCTTATATTAACGTCTGCCTCTTTTGGAGATTTTCTTTTGCTGTCAACTACAAATAAATCAAAATTAAAATATCACTGGCACATTTTATCAAACACAAAGGAAGCATAATTTTGAAAATAAAATAAAATAAAAACAACCTATCCCATTGCCACAGGGAGGACATCTGGGACCCTGGTAAACATCATCTCCAGTTAATGGAGGGTGTTGCCAATTTTTTATAATAACCCCAAGCTCAAAGTAGTCCCTATTGGCATCTGGGAGATTGACTACTAAAGCTCTATTTAAAAACCTAGTTTTTAAATAAAAAGTATTATCACCCACAGCCCATCTATAACAAAACATGATTTCAATAATTCCTATACGGGTTCCATGAATTTGATTTAATCTATAAACACCGTTAACTATTCTCCATGTATTGGGGGCTATTCGTGCAAGAACCACGTCAAAGTATTGACAGAATTCTAGACATAGAGCGTTTGGGGGAAAATAAAAGCCATACTCAGCAACAAAGAGACTGGGGAACCAATGTCCCTCAGCCAAACGAAAATAGTCTGAAGGCTCAGAAAGCTCTTCCAAAATAACCCATGAGGGAATAGAGAATTTAGAGCAAAACTTATCAATCGATTCAACAGGATAAACCATGATGAAAGAAGGAAATCAAAGAGAAAGAGGAAAATCTTACAGGAAAGGGATGAGTCTATTGACAACAAACGATGGAAGAGATGAACGCACAGGAGAGAGAGAGACGATGGAAAACTCAAAGAGACAAATTTGAAAAAGTAGAAGACGATGGGATTTTCTGCAACGTTTAAATACTTTCCCTTGGGAAAGGATAAAAGTAATGATTACAGAAAGAGCCGGTTACGTTACCGACGACTAAACAGACAAAAGGGGCGCGAGAATCGAAGCGGTTAGAAAAATTCAAAAAAGACCAATTCTATGAATTTGGAAGAAGAAATAAATACAAAAGAAAATACTCCTAAATTTCAGGATAACCATTTAAAATGACCATATATCGAGAAAGAATGTTCGACACTCCTCAAATTTCGAACTATGAAACATTGGGGGCTTCTGTTGATACCAAATTTAGTCTACTGACATGGCTCAATTGGGTGAAGACACGTGACAATCTACGTGGAAACAACAAACACTTACGAACAACACCTTGACTCCGAGGAAC
The DNA here is from genome assembly GCA_949130495.1 of Sambucus nigra. Classification (NCBI taxonomy): domain Eukaryota; kingdom Viridiplantae; phylum Streptophyta; class Magnoliopsida; order Dipsacales; family Adoxaceae; genus Sambucus; species Sambucus nigra. The sequence continues at coordinate 241,682,752 of OX422210.1, read as the reverse complement.
CATAATGCAACGAGGAACTCTGCTTCCCCGATCAACTCAGACGCTCCGACCTACAAGAACTCTCCGAGGAACTTTTGAAGTACCGAGGAACTTAGGCGGTCCGAGATGCACCTCGAACAAAGCATTAATAGCAGTATAAACCAACAGTTTGACTGCGCATTAAATGCTTATTATCATACAGATGTATACGCTTAAGGGGCATTGAATGTATTACCCTTTCACATTACAGCCTTAGGGCTATAAATACATTGTATTATCCTCATTGTTAGGGGATCAGAATTTCTTGAGAAAACTTGTAATCGAGAAGTCCCAAATAGTCAGCAATAACATAAACAGTGGACGTAGGCCATTCTTATAAGGCTGAACCACTTTAAAAGTTCTTTGTCTCATTTTATTTATCTGTGATTAAATAATTAGATATAATCTAATTTTTTACATCAACAATATATATATATATATATATATATATATATATATATATATATATATATATATATATATATATATATATGTGTGTGTGTGTGTGTGTGTGTGTGTGTGTGTGTGCCGAGGGCATGTTTGCAAATTCAATGAATATTATAAAATATAGCACAAGGAGAGAATTTTAGGTTGAAGAATAATATTTTCAATGAAACTCTAAAGTATAAGAATTTAAATCATAACGTGGAGGTCCTCTAAAAAAATCACTTTATAATTAGAGATTGGATATCCCATGATGTTTAAATTCAAATTGATATTAGCTAATAATAACTTTACACATGACATACATATGATTATATTTAATTTAATGAATCGTCTACTCGAGGATTTCCAAGCCTTTATCAATGAATAAAGAATTTAACTGATACAAAAAGTTCACATAAAGTCAATTAATTTGGAGATCATCTTCATAAATGTACTATAAAAAATATGCAAGGATCTCATGAATATGGATATTTAACAATTAACCTTATTTTTCATAATAATCAATTTAATGAGGCCAAGAAAGTATGGTTATACAAAATTTGTCAAATATGAGTTATTGGATCTTCAACAAGAAATTGAGACTTCATACATTCTCTGTCATTTTCTATAAGAGTAATAACCACATATCATGATGACACTTGAGTAACTTCATTATCACTATGTTTTTATTGTAATAGAATATTTTTCTCTTTTACAAACTCGTCCAGTCCAAACTTTGTCCACACGATTCATGTTATGTCCATAACTTTCTATCTTCTAAAGCTAAGACAAAACCCTTACAAGAGTTTGAAGGATGATGAATATTTGATATTCTTATATTTTGAACACTTCAAAGATATCTTTGAAGATATACTTGACATGAACCTCAATAAAAATCATAATGATGACTTATGATGAAAAGGAAAGAGTTGTTGACTCAATCTTCAATGTTTTTCTTGAATTTTCTCTTGAAATATGAATGTTCATGAAGCTTTAAATAAGAGAGAATTTAATTTTTAACAAGTGTTGATGAAGATTAATATTATTGATTGAATCATCCTTAACTTTTATATTGGAATAATTTATCCAATAATACATGATCTTAAATGAGTGTTATTGAATACTTTAATTAAATCATGTGAAGAAAAACTCTCAAACTAATCTCTATATTATTTAGGGAAGAATAATTTTTTTAGTAATTTTTCTCTTTTAGCTTGTGTTTAAATGAAGTTCCAAGGACCTTAAAATAATACACTCGAGAAATAATTTCATTGGATACCACTACATTACATAGGCTACTATATAAATTTTCAGAGACACCTATTGCATTTGTACTCACCAACAACATAGCCATACTCAACTATAACACCAAAATTATTTACAACTTCCCGTTGTAATGATCAATGAATATGGCATCTGAATCTTATAAATGTTAGGATGTAAATAATATTGACCATTATATTTCATCTTTGGATCCATCTAAACTAAAGACATTTTTTTCTTTTTCCAAAGCAATTTTTTTTTTTTGCATTTAATAAATGGGAGATCATAAAATATAAGGTATGTTGAGTTTTCGATTAAACTAATTTTAGTTTATTATATTTTTATAAAAATAATAAACTAAAAAATGTATGTATACAAATATTGCACTCTATGAATTTGCATATCAGATTTATGAAACCAGAATTGAACTAGCATCTCTCAGGTGCAGATTCAACTTTGATTATCAATTGGCATACTGTTAATCATAATAACATCTAAATTACATATATTTCTGGTGAGTTCTCACCTCGAATACACGTGTTTTGTAAAAAGAAGAAAATCGTACCTCAAAGATGTGACTTATGTGCAAATTTAATTTTAATGAACTCTTTCCTATTGGTACGAATTCAAAAGATATAAAATATACAATCATCTTCGTCAGTCAGTTCATCCTTCGTTTGAAAATTCTCAAATTTAAGCTCAAAAAATTTCACTTTCCATCTTTAGTAATTAACTTTTAAACCCTTGTCGATTAGTCCTCACAAGCTCCAATGGTTGTATTTGTATCCACATCACCTCGAACTGGTCCACACCATACTTATAGATGGTATTTCATTTCTTATTGAAATTATAAATCTTAATAGGTGTATCCATTTATGTATATAGGTAATTTAATTGTCATTTTTACTCATTAATGTAATTATGTAATGAGGCCCATTGTGAAATTGGTTTCTAGGATAATTTGGGAAAGCCCCCAACTATTTGTGGTAAATCATATTATACTCATGATTTAGGTCCAAATTGGAATTTATAAATTAACTAATTTGAAATTATGGTGTTGTAAAAATGGTTAAAATATATTAAATTGACTAAAGTTTTAGTTGCAATTACTGGCAATTAATCAAAATGAGTGTATTTGGTTGTATATAGGGTTGAAATTAGTTCAAGTTAGTGTGGGGGATCGATACATGTAGAATAAGAAATTCATGTCCATGAAGCTTCGAATGATTATGCAATAAAAATAACAAACTATATAACTAGATATAAAATCAAATCCTAGGGCTATGGATACAATCCCTTTGCGGATCTGGTTGCAATCTGATATGGAGAAATGTATTTCTAAATAATGAGAGGTTGCATTCTTTTAGTGCTCTAAAAGATTTCTATCCCGCTCCAAAATTCTTGGATCTTCTGGTGTATGATCCTCTAAAAGCTAGGTAGGTGCGTGGAGAGCTTTGAAGAAGAAAATTGTTGCTTTTGAGTGAGATATAATCCTCTCTCTCTAGGCCTCTTCAAAAACATGAATAGTACTTTATCCCCCCCACTCTCAAACCCTAATAATGAGTAATATATCTTAAAATCCTAAATTAAACCGATATATACCATTTTAATTGATAGGTATGGGCTAAAATGAGTTTCTTGAGAATCTGGGCCTAACTGCTTGGATACATGGACAATATTTGGGAGCCAAGACAAATAATTAAATTATCGTAAAAAATAAATACTCAAAAATCCAAAATTACAGATCTCATATTTATTTCCTTTCTTTATTTAATAATAATTAATTGCATTAAATAATTATGATTGTAGTCTAACTTAATTATCTAAAAAATTACTCGGATATAGTGAGGTCTTATTTGCAAAGTTGATAATGGTAAATAATATTATTTTTCTGCGTTAAGCTTCTAATACCCACTTAGTCAATCAATTTTACCCTAATTGACTTCAACCAAATTCTAATAATTTCTTGATTCCTAAAGTTAACTTATTTTGCTACTCCACTGGATTATAAAATAATCAAGTTATCATGTTTAACTGGTGAAAACATATCTTATAAGTGTGTTAATAAGGTATCGCAATGTAATACCCCATACTTTTATAATTATTTAATTTCGTGTGCCTATAATTATCAATTTAATTGGGAGAAAATTAAATTGGATTTCTGTAAATATTGACTAGTGAGATAAATGATGATAATAATAATAATAATAATAATAATAATAATAATAATAATAATAATAATAATAATAATAATAATAATAATAATAATAATAATAATAATAATAACAACAACAACTACAACAACAACAATAACAACAACAACAACAACAACAACCACAACCACAATAATAATAATAATAATAATAATAATAATAATAATAATAATAATAATAATAATAATAATAATAATAATAATAATAATAATAATAATAACAATAATTATTATTATTATTATTATTATTATTATTATTATTATTTACTTGTGTCCGATAAGTAAATAGATATGAATTATTGGTATAATAATCTATGAATTAAAGGTTTAAAGATTGAAACTTTGAGAACTTTATTTAGAGATGTAGATTGTAACTTATATCTTATTGGAATTTATATTTAATCGATGATGATTATGTAGATATTTCAGTATTTAATCTCGTTTTACAAAGATGATCATGTAGAATATGAATAGGGTGTGTGAAATAATGAAAATTCCAATTGAGTAAATTCTGGGTTTGATGAATTAATGTTTGAATTGAAATCTTAGGGTTTAGGTGATGGATTCGGGACTAATTATATGTTATAATACTTCTAGGATGTTAGTATAATGATGTAGGGTGTTGATTTTATGTTTGGGGAGGCTTGGGACCCCTATCGGAGGGTTTTAGAGAAGAAAACTCGAGGAAGAAGACGATTGGCATCCTGACAAATTGAATTGCTTTGCAGGGGGAGCGAATCTATTTGGCTGATCAAACCGGTTCGGTTTGCCAAGGGAACCAATTCGGTTTACTAGCCCACCTAGTTATTTTTTGTTATTATTTTGATCTGTTAGAGCTTGGGGAATGACCGTAGGGCTTTTAAGGTAGAGTAGGACTACTGGGGAATGCCTTTCAGGGTTTGGTATGTGTGATAGTCCAAAGAAAATATGGGTCCGGGTGAGGAGAATCAAGAATTAAAGTGAGTGAACACTTATATATACAATCGGTAATTCGATTCAGACTTCGGGATTTGGGAGACTTGTACGTTGTGGAATTTCATATTAGATTAGTATTATATATATATATATGTGTGTGTGTGTGTGTGTGTGTGTGTGTGTGTGTGTGTGTGTGTGTGATTGCTATGTGTTGATATTGAACATACTTACTTGGTAGTGTTATCATTTGGAGGTTGCATGTAGTGGGCAATCCACCCTGACATTTACCAACAGGTCTTGGATTGTATCCTTTGGTCATAGTACTGTTTCATAATCACTATCCATGAGAGAGTATAGTTGTTGGTTCGAAGATCGGTTTGGTGCGATGTGGTATGGTCGCGACCCCCAGACGTATTTTTATGGTTGCCTTCATTGCATGTGTTTACGTTTGGATTCGGTGGTAAGATTTTGACCCGGTGGCTCAGTGTGATGCGTGATGTCTGGAACCTCATAGCACACGAGGGATATATCCACGAAGTCCATGCTTTGGGACTACGTTTATACATATATAGCGAGAGATATATATGTATTTTATACGATATAGAGTTTATATTTATTTATAGAATGAGTGTAGCTATGGTATTATATTATGCGAACACGTAATTATAGCATGTGTTTCACTATGATATTATTCATGAACATATATTGTGGGGACTAAATTACTCGTTAGGCCCATTTTCAGAGATGGATGACCAACCCACTACATTATAGGACAGTCCGGCCCATCTCAAAGAAATAATAAGGCATGTGTATTTAACATGTGCTTAAATATATTTTAATAAGCTTGAATCAGGTTATCAATAATCTCAGAGAGATATTCAGGTACTCCTTATGAGCTACGCTCAATTAGGGAAAGCTAAGTGTACAACTCAGCCTTTTCAACACTATTATAAATGTAACACCCTCACCCCGAGTCAAGGGGATCCAACTTTGAAAATTTGAGAGAAACTTAATAAAAATAGTGACCTATCTATGGATGCTTGCAAGTTCCCAAACAACGTATATTTTGTGTTGTGTGTGTGATTGTTTTATATTCCTTCTCTATTTGCTTGCTTTCTGGAAAAAAATCATTATCGTAATTTTGCACTCATAATTTGTGCCATTTATGGGGAACGATTATTTATTTTCCTACAAAAGAAACTACTATAAGGAAGTGCCATAATGTCTCACCACTGTAGCAACCAACCTTAGATCGGCTGTGCAGGCTGACCCCATTCACCCTAGGGTTAGGTCTGAAATTCGCAATCAAAGACAACCTTATGAAGAAATTCACGACCCACCTAGGTCTATATAGAACTCTAGGTTGGTCGATGCATATGAATCTAGGGTTAAATAGCAAGAGGCGACCACATGGCTCCAAATGGAAGAGAATGATGGCCTCTAGAGGGGACAAGAACAAATGGAGAGGGATCTGCACGAAGACAATCGAAAACGTCACTAGCATACTTCCAATCCTCAAACGAGTAAGACTCGCAACCAAGGGAGGAGTTCTAGGCGCGAACTGGACCGATCAAAACGTGTCCAATCATATAGATGCTCAGAGACGAAGATCATTAAAGAGATGATATAAGAAGCTCGGTCCGCGGAGAGATGGATCAATACCTAGCCAACCGAGGGGTTAGGTCTACTAAAGAGCTGGCTAGGAGAGCTCTCAACACGTAGATGAAATCTTCTTTTTCAAGGGAGATTAAAGAACAAGATTCCATCCCAAAGAAGTTTACGGTTTCGAGGTTCAAGATCTATAATGGAAAAACTTACCCTATAGACCATGTCAGGAAATACAGGCGTCGATGACCCTGTGGAGCCATAATGACTCCCTCATGTGTCATATATTCCCTTTTAGCCTTCACGATGTAGCTTAGAAGTGGGTTAAGACACTACCAGACAGGTCCATCAAGAGTTTCACTCAAACAAAACCAATATTCTTAAACTAAAACAAAACCAATATTCTTACAACTAAAATAAAAAAAATTGTTATTACAACTGAAATAAAAGAAAATATTATTTGGTATTTTCCAACAGATAAATTTTCCAAGCAAGAAAAGAGTTTGCATAATTTCTCAATTCCAGCCCTTCTCCATCGTCAACAAGCACGGGTACATCTTCGGAGTCATTGTATATTTCACTGACCAATATTTGAGCCTTAGCAGCTGTAACACCCCGTATGTTCGAGGAATTATGAAATAATCTTTGGGGTAAAATAAGTTTATTTTATTAAGAGTCTTGAATGAAAATTTAGAGTGCACGATTTATTTGAGATAGTCAAAATGACTGTTCGGGGGCTTAATTTTGGTTCTAGAGTATTTTGGACCTAAATTGACTCGAATTGGAGAAAACGAGTCATTTTAAGTGTGTATTATCATTTTATGTTGGGAGCTATTGGAAATAAGAGTTATTAAACTTGGGAGATTTAGGCTTATCTCATCTTTTGTGAGAAAAGAGAGAAACTATCGTAAGAAAAGAGAAAGAAGAGAAGAGAAAAGAAAAGCTTGGGAACTTTGGATTTTCAACTCAAATTCATGATCTAAAGGAATATTCAACCTCTACAACTTTGAGGCAAGTGATTAAACTTGTTAAATAATTGTGTATAGGAGTTATCTCATAATTTGGTTGGTAATTTAGTTTACTTTGAGCTTAAATAGGTAAACCCTAGAATTTGTTGAGTAAATCTTTCATATAGTGATATATAAATATATATGGATTTGATGGGAAAATTAGTTGGGGTAATATGTATGTGGGTTTTATCATTAGAAATCATGGTTGAATTCCTATTTTTGGGTGATTTATGGTGTTAAGATTTGGTGGAGAAAAAAAGGGGGTGTTTGGTTGAGATGAAGAATAACATCGTAGGATTAAAATTTGTACAGAATCAGACAGGTTCATTTTTATGAGGCATCGGATCGGTCCGGTCATTAAAGGTCTTTTCTCAAATTCTAGGAACCGTACCGGTTCATTTTTTAGGACCCCCGGTCCGGTCTGGTCACTTGACTTTTCTAGATCTGGTTTTACCCCTTTTAATTGGTTTTATTACTTAGGAACCCACTAATAGAGTGTAGTAAACATCTTTATAAGATATTTTGAGGGTTCATATTTGGATATAATATAGGGGCCACTTTGGGAGTTATTATTGATATATATATATAAGCGCAAATTTGTATTATTTTCTTTTGGAAAATCCTCCAAGGAATGTGGATTCTTTTGAGGATGGTTACGGGATATTATTGAGATATATTTGGGAGTTTAACATACCGGATCCTTTCTTAAATTCTTTGAGTAGTAGGAATTTACTTAACATCGAATATGGACTGGGTGAGAGATGGATATTTTGTGTCCTTAGTGTTGATTAAATTAGTGACTATTCATATCATAGGTGTGATGATCTAGTTAGTTTCAAGTGAGCGATTGAATAATAAATGGATTGGGAAGGTTTACGAGTGTCTATCGGTTAATATGATGAGAGTTGCATACATATAGTTGGATTTTTTACTTTTATACATGCGGACGTGAGATAGTATGTGTGTGTGTATATATATATATGGTGAGAATGTATATACCTTGTGTAATGGTTTGTATGTATTATGCGATTAAATGTATATCAAGTGTGTATGATACATATTTATGTGAAGCATGACCCTCTAGTGCTATCATGGAAAGTTGCGCGATGTGGGTGATCTCCCTAGCTTGAGGATTAGGGAGAGTATAGTCCCCAAGTCATAGCGTCTATTGTTTATATTGTGTGATTTTTTATCTGAGGTGAGACGTGGTGGGTATGTTTCGTTCTCATTTTCGGTGAGAAACTATGGACACTTCCCGTATGTTTGTGATTTGGTTTATACCAAGTCGGTGTGACAGTTCGACCGTCGGTATCCAAGATGATGTGTTAGTAATCCCCTAGAAGATTATTGCATTATAGAGATTGTTATTATACATATATTATGAGTGTTATGTATGTGTACCTGTTAGAGAATGATAAATCATGTATAATACGTGTGATTATTATTAAACATGCTTTATAGATAATGTGTGATATCTTAATGTTATAACTAGAGAAGGTTATAAAGATATATATTATGCATTGTTTTTTGTAGCATGAGAGTGGATGAGTATACTCTTATGCCGATAGACAAAAGTAAGGGTTTTTTACTATGGACTAAGGGCCTAATGGATTTCCACGACCGACGGTGTTAGATAGTAGTGTGTCGAGGGGGTTCCTTGTTTGGATTTTTCTTTGCGAGACATCCCACACACGCAACTTAGCGCAATGTTGGGAGTGGGGAAAAGTTTGGTCCTTAGTTCTTGGGTTTATGTAAAATAATAGGTGAATATTTCTAGCATTAATAATGAGGTGTGATATCTTATGCTAATAACTTGTGAAGTTAATAATTAGAAACTGAGAAATTATAATGGAAATATTTATGTATAAGTATGGGCGTAAACTTAGAAGACGATAGAAGTAGTAGGTAGATGATTATGTTAGAAACAGATGGTTATGCGAATGAGGCTTAGGCATAGATTTAAGAGGATTTATCCTTAGATTGTGTTGGGTAGCTTAGTTGAGGTTATTATGCATACGTTAGGTGCGCTCTATAGATCAGGGGAGAGATTGAGTCCCAAGAGAGTGCGACACCACTTTAATTATGAAAATTGTGCATTCATAATTATTATGCATTTTAATTCACTTGCTAAAATTATTTTCAAACCTCGGGCTCTGACCCATTTATATATATATATATATATTAGGTGTCCCTCATCAAGGACGCCAATGATGCCTATTCTATCCAGAGTCCTTGGAGTTGTAACCGATGCGAAATGTTACAGGATTTTATTATAGCCGCTTACCTTTTTTGTAAATTTAGTTAAGGATTCATTTTTGTATATCGATTTTATCCCCAGAGGTTTTATGTGTATGTAGCTATTTTATGTTCTTATCTGGGATGTTGTATTTTCTGTGACCCGACAGCATATTCAGGTATATCTTTTGTTGTACTCGTGTATATATTGTTTTGTTTATAGACTATATATATATATATATATATATATATATATATATATATATATATATATATATATATGCGTGTGTGTGTGTGTGTGTGTATTTCCTTGCATGTTTTAGAAAAAATTTGGCACCCATTTATTTTATTATTTTAGGTGGTTAGTTTTATTTTATTTAGATTTATCAGTGATGCTGAGGATGATCCACTCGAGGTCCTGTTTTATCTTAGTATAGGGTTGGCCACCCGTTATTAATTTAAGCGGAGTGTCACAGGTGGTATCAAATCATCAGGTTTTAATCTCTTAGGATCTGTGTGCGTTTTATACGTTCTTCCGTAAGCTTTCTTGATATAAATCCCTATTATTAGGATTGTTGTGTTCATATTGTGTTTACGATCTTCTGCGATACGAAATTATATGAACTGTGTGATGATACAGTTCGCTCTTATTTCAGATGCCGTCAAAATGAGGTCACCCAGCTATATCATATAGAATGGCAGAGAATGTGGATCCCCAAGTGCCTCAAGGGACTATGACTACAGAGGAGGTTGCCAATATTGTGTCTCAACAAGTCAAGGCGGCCATAAACGCCATGACTCAATAATTTCCTCAGGCTCAACAACAACTTGCAACGCTGGTAGCACAAACTTATGTGGGGTTGTCTGTATTGGAGAGAGTTAAAGAAGCTTTTCAAAAAGGTAATCCTCCAATGTTTCAAGGGGGAGTCAATGTGGTTATAGCAAGTCAGTGGAAGAAGGATATTTAACGTCATCTTCGTATGGTGGAATGTAATGATGTTCAGAAACAAATACTTTCCACATTTAAGTTATTGGGTGTCATTATCTAGTGGTGGGAGTCGATCACTACGTCAGAGCAGAGGGATACGATGTCTATATCAAATTTTTGGGTTCGATTTGATCGTAAGTATTTCCCTTCAGCAATTAAAACAGAAATGAGGAGAAGATTATTAGAAGTGAAGCAGGGGAATAGGACGGTGGCGGAATATGAAGAGGAATTTACCCATTTGGCAAACTTTGTGCCCGACGAAGTAAATACAGAGTAAAAATGTATATCAAAGTTCTTGGGAGGTTAAGATTGGCGAATTCATCAACATTTATTAAGGAACCCGGTATTACTGACTTTACCGATGTGATGAATACGAAATTGTTATATTGTCAGGACCACCGTCTTTATTTAAAAGGAAATAAGAAATTTGGGGACTCGGTAAGTCGGGAGAAGGTGGTGCCATTGGTGCACAATCATCTCAACAACCGAGGAATAGGCAGAGGGAGTAGGATCTGTATTTAGGGGTTTCGAGTAAGAGGTAGCATTCAGTAGGTTTTAGATTTGATGGTAGTGGCTCTAGTCAGGATTATCAATGGTCGCAACAACGTTTTGTTCACCAGGGTGGAAAGGAAGTATTTAGTGGGAGATGTTTCTTCTATGGGGAGATAGGTCATAGGAAGAAGGATTGTCTTGAGAGAGGTAGAGGAAACGTTTTGAAGAGGTTTTGGATGCACAACCCCTACAATAATTCATGGGCTAGTTTAGACAAGAGAATTTTGATCAAGGACCCATTGATGAGACAAGGCAGTTAGATTATGGAGGTAACATAAATTATTTTTCCTATGCGTGTAGGTTATGCTTTCAGTGATATTGAGAACATTGCATGTAAGATCGTTATCTCTAGAATTCGCGAGTGGGTCGAATTTAGTGAGTGGTTGGTCGCTATAAATAGGTTGTGTATATATAATTACCTTGAGAAGGGTAAGTGTGGCATTTAGATGGTATTTTTTTAGGGATAGTAAATTTCTTTGAGATGTGCCAACAGAGTCATGGTTTTTTCAGAGTGCAACTGTTAAGACGTGTTGAGTGGTAACGGTAAGACTATCGTTGTATTGTTTGGCAATATGCATGTAATTACTATGTCCCAGTTTGAAAGGGTCTATCTTGTGGTGATATTTTGAGATGGTGTAATGGGTTTTTACTGATGAGATTCATCATTTAGCGGGTTCATTATTGAGCGAAAATTTTTAGCTCATTGTTGTGTTGCGTGTTGAGAACTTAATGTTGGTTAGAACATAGTATTGATTGTCTCCTTGTGTCTTGGGCATATTATTTAATTGTGTGTATCAGAATTCATAAAATTATTATCTATATTATATTTTAAGCCTATGGAGCCATATAAATTGATTTAAAAAAAAAAAAAATTTTAAAAATTTAGTCATGGTCTGACCGATCTCCATCCCCGACAGAGCTGTACAGTAGTGTATTGGGAGGGTTACTTATTTGGATTTCTCTTTTAAGACCTCCCCTTCATGAAAGTTGTGAACGTCGGGAAATGAGAAAGGTTAGATCTTCGGACTTTTTCGAAATTATTAATTTTAGTATGATTTAATGGATTAATTATTGGGAGTTAACGTATCCCTGTAGTTATTTGGGACTGAGATTAGTTCATGGGTTGGTGCCTTGCTTGTTTTTTGGCATGTAGTTATAAATGTGAGTGGAAGTTATGTTATAATTTAAGGCTAGTGGAGTCGGGTAATGGTTGTGCAGTTGCTCACGGTTATAGGTTGTATGGGCGCCCTGGTGGTATAGTGTTTTATTGATTTCACTAGTGCAAAGTGTTAGAAGTCGGTGTAGCGATCATGGTATTATATTGGATGTTGAATTAATGGACTTATCCGAATTTCAGGGATGAAATTCTTTATAAGGAGGGGAGATTATAACACACCATGTGTTCGAGGACATATGAATTTAATCTTTGGGGTAAAATAAATTTACTTTATTAGGAGTCTCGGATGAAAATTTAGAGTGAACGGTTGATCGAGTATGAGTCGAGATAGTTAAAATGACTGTTCGGGGGTGTAATTTGGGTTCTAGAGTGTTTTGGACCTAGATTGACTCGAATTGGAGAAAACGAGTCAATTTAAGTGTGTAATGTCATTTTAAGTTGGGAGCTGTTGGAAATAAGAGTTATTTAAGTTTGGGATACTTAGGCTTATCTCACTTTTTTTGAGAAAAGAGAGAAACCATCGTGAGAAAAGAGAAAGAATTGAAGAGAAAAGAAAAGCTTGGAAGCTTTGGATTTTTGGCTCAAATCCGTGATTTAAAGGAAGATTCAACCTCCACGACTTTGAGGCAAGTGATTAAACTTGCTAAATAATTGTGTGTATGAGTTATCTCATAATTTGGTTGGTGATTTAGTTCACTTTGAGCTTAAATGGGTAAACCCTAGAATTTGTTGAGTAAATCTTTCATTTAGTGATATATAAATATATACGGATTTGATGAGAAAATTAGTTGGGATAATATGTATGTGGCTTTTGTCGATGAAAATCATGGTTGAGTTCATATTTTTGGGTGATTTATGGTGTTAAGATTTGGTGGAGAAAAAAAGTGGGGTTTGGTTGAGATGAAGAATAATCTCGTGGGATTAAAATTTGTACATAATCGGACCGGTTCATTTTTATGAGGCACCGGATCGATCCGGTCATTAAAGGTCGTTTGTCGAATTTTAGGAACTGGATCGATTCATTTTTTAGGAACCTCGGTCCGGTCTGGTCCAGTAACTACACTTTGCTAGCTCTGGTTTTACCCTTTTTTAATTGATTTTATTACTTAGGGGAGAAAAGGTAAATTCAGCTTCACTTGCTTAAAGACATCTAGCACATAAGTATGGGGGATTCCTTTTTGGGTAGGAACCAACCGTTGAGGGAAAGGCACGGCGGTGGGTGGTTTCACTAAGACTTCAAGCTCACTGGTGTCATCATTGTCACTCTCCTTCAAGGGGTCATCTTCGGCCTCTTGCGTATTGGGAGAAACCTCCTTGTCGTTAGGTGTGTTATGTGGGGGAGGTGATAAATCAATAACTCGCCCACTACGAAGAGTAGTAATGGATTGACATTGCTCTTGATGTTCATTAGAAGTTGAGCTAACATTAGTTTGACCTTGGGGAGGTCTTTGACCTTGAGCCCGAAACTTACCCTTCTCTTGGATGCTTAAAGAAGATTGTAACCTAGAGATATTCGCATTTATTTCCATAAACATGTGGTTATATTTAGCATTGGTTTCATTTTGGGATTGAATGTATTGGTGTATGGTATCCTCAAGATTTATCTGCGGTGGGGTGATATATCGTGCGGGAGGTAGTGGTTGCATATGTGGAGCTTGTTGAAAGTGTGGAGGCGATGGTTGATGAGGGGCAACGTGTGAATTAGGATTCAACGTAGCATGTTGTTGCCCGTAGCTAAAACCAGGATGGTTCCTCCACGAAGGGTTGTAAGAATTCCCATGCGGGGCATTTAAATTACCCTTACATCCTCCAGTTGCATCCACTTGTTGATGTAGCATTGCTTTGTAGGCAGGTATCGTCGGGCATTCCTTTGTTGAATGGACTTCCTTACAAATAGCATACACCTTCTCTTTCAAGAGTAGGGTTGGTTCTCTTAGCCTTGATCCGACTACATATCCCACATGATAAAGGCCTGGCACTGAAGGAGAGGTGGGAGTTTGTCAAAATTAGTTTTGGTTATTAGGATCGAATGTGTCCCATGATTGAATTATCTCGGCAACAAACTTAAGGTGGGCATCTGCATCGTGTTCATCTAATTCCCAAAATGGTCTCTTGCACATTGTCTCAACGAGTTGTTTAGACGCTATACTTAGCCCGTTATGAAAGAAGGATATGAGATGATACTTATCAAAAACATGATGAGGGCATGTACTAACTAGCTCGTTGAAAGGTTCATAACATCGATCAAATGACTCATTTTCTTGTTGTCAAAATGTTTGAATTTGAGTTTCGATAGAATTTGTTCGATATTGGGGAAAGAAATTTAAGAGAAATTTATAGTCCATCTCCCTCTATAATCCAATTGAGTTCGATGATAAAGACTAAAGTGGGTCTTAGCTTTATCCTTTAAGGAAAAGGGGAAAATCTTTAAGCGAAAGGCATCTTGTGTGCAAGCATGATCTCTAAATTTATCGTATGCCTCTTCGAAGTCTCGAATGTGGAGATGAGGTTTTTATGAATCCAACTCGTGAAATGTGGGAAGAATTTATATCATCCCATTACGAAAATGGAACCGTCCCGCATTGTACGGAAGTAGAACGCATCCTGGGGTAACACCCGTACCAAAACTAGCATGCTCAGACATGACTCTCTCTCCAATTGACTCAGTGTCATCACTCGGTGTCCTAGAAGTGTGACTTGTAATGGAATTTGGAGGTGTAGGAGGTGGAACCCAAAACTGAGGTGCGTTAGCAGTGTGTGGGATATCGGGATCGTACACAACTATCGAATTTTCATGAAAGCGAGTAGGAGTATACTGAGGGGTTTGTAGCATATTTACATGAAAGGACTATGAGAGATTTGAAATTTTTTTTATTTTAAATTTTCTGAATTTTTTTATGGCTTTTTGAGATTTGGAATCAAATTATAGAATAACTCAATCTAACCTAAAGTCTACCTAGATCCCCGACAACGGCACCAAACACTTGACACGACTGAAAATTTGTCTCCCGTGCGTGCTAATTTCAGTTCAAGTACAAACCGATCGCGTAAGTAATAAACCCGGTAAGACGGGGTCGAATCCTCAGGGAAATAGAACGTGGAATGTGACGACGGTAGGTAAGCGGACTATTCCTAAAGTTTACTCTAGAAAAAGAATGAAAAGATGATTGATTTTGAATTTTATATCTACTAATAAAATGCAAATAAAATTAAATTACTAAATTAAACTACGTGTAAAGAAGTAAACTAATGTGATTAACAAAAAAGATATGAGAAAAGTAGGTTGGACTATAATCCCCCGAACCCTAGTATGCTTACCGGATATAAAAGCAATTATAAATTAAATAATTAATCAAATCCAGACTTTATTAAATTAAAGCATTGCATATATGAGGGTACAAGCCCGCATCATACATAATCAATGATAGAAATAAAGCGGTGTCAGAATAGCTGACACGCCCGTTGCACTCTTAAACATCCCGGTTACCTAGGGCAAACGAGGTCAAAAGCCTTATGGCGGTTGTAAAAACTAATAAACACGATTCAATCATTTATTTAATTCAGATAATTACTTTTATTTCCATCCAAATCACATCGGGTTGGGTTCATGCATCCCAACCCTTATAAATCTAGCTAAACATGACGTAATGATGATTAATTCAGAAATCTACGTTACATGAAAATATTTTTATGCTAAAAGTTTGATTAAACAGGAGAAAATGATATGTACCAAGGAAATGATAAAACATCAACTAAAAAGTTGAAAGAAATTGAAATCAATAAAGGAACAATACTTGTATTGAATAAAGACCCTTATATTTAATTCAGATGATGAGCAATTGTTGAAGAAGATGAATCCTGGGGTTTTTGCCTTAAAAAAGTCCTCTAAACTATGTAAAACTAAAAAATTTAATGTTTGGTATGAAAAATAATAAAATACATCACGTTCGTTTAAGAGTTTGAACCATGCACAACTGTACTTTTCAAGAAAGAAAAATTCAAAATTTTTCCAGGCGAATTGGTTCTATTTTTCCATCCTATCGATCCGGTTCTACTTCTTAGTCATCGGTTCAGTTTGGTTTTAACCGTGTGGCGAAGCGGTTCGGCCTTTCTTTCATCGGTTCAGTTTGGAGCATTTCTATTTTTTTTCCTTATGCTTACCGGATATAAAAGCAATTATAAATTGAATAATAAATCAAATCAAGACTTTATTAAATTCAAGCATTACATATTTGAGGGTACCAGCCCGCATCATACATAATCAATAATATAAATAAAGCAGTGTTAAAATTGCTGACATGCCCGTTGCACTCTTAAACACCCCGATTACCTAGGGCAAACAAGGTCAAAAGCCTTATGGCGGTTGTAACAACTAATAAACGTGATTCAATCATTTATTTAATTCAGGGAATTTCTTTTATTCCATCTTAATCACATCGGGTTGGGTTCATGCATCCCAACCCTTACAAATCTAACTAAACCTGACATAATGATGATTAATCCAGAAATCTACGTTACATGAAAACATTTTTATGCTAAAATTTTGATTAAACATGAGAAAATGATATGTAGCAAGGAAATAATAAAACATCAACTAAAAAGTTGAAAGGAATTGAAAGCAATAAAGGAACAATACTTGTATTGAATAAAGACCCTTATATTTAATGTAGATGATGAGCAATTGTTAAAGAAGATGAATCTTAGGGTTTTTGCCTTTAACAAGCCCTCTAAACTATGTAAAACTAAAAATTTTAATGTCTGGTATGAAAAATAATAAAATACGTGTTGTTCGTTTAAGAGTTTGAACCATGCACAGCTCTACTTTTGAAGAAAGAAAAATTCAAAATTCGTCCACGCGAACCGGTTCTACTTTGTGGGCAAACCGGCTCTACTTCTCCATCCTATCGAACTGGTTCTACTTCTCAGTCATCGGTTCAGTTTGGTTTTAACAGTGTGGCGAACCGGTTCGGCCTTTCTTTCATCGGTTCAGTTTGGAGCATTTCTATTTTTCTTCCTTTTTCTCCTTGATTTCTTCTCAACTTTAAAGCTTCATAACTTCGCAATCAGGGCTCGAATTCTGCTGTCGTTTCTTCTTGCATGCTTGTGGACTCAAGGTCGTCAACTTTCCTTGAGGTTCTATGTCCAAATTCCTGGTGCAAAATTATTGTTTTCCCTTGACTATACTTCACTTGTATCTTTCTTGAGTTTGAGTTTTCCCGTTTCTTCAATGGTGTAAAATACCTTTAAAATGTATGAGAAATACACGAAACTAGATAGATTATATTAAAAAGGTCAGTAGCAAGTATACGAGATAAATCAATACAAATTACACTATTTAAGGCAATAAAAGTCTCTAAATTACGGGGATAAATCGAAAGAATTTATGCCTAATCATATTCGAAGAGAATATTGAAAAGACCATGTAAGTATACGTGGATGATATGCTGACAAAGATCAAGAAGGTCACTAGTAACATTAGTGACCCCGTCCAAATGTTTGACTAGTGGGAGAAGTATAGAATAAATCTGAATCCATAAAAGCGTGTCTTTGGAGTTCATGAAGGAAAGTTCATATGCTTCATCATTAATAAAAAGGGCATATAGTCTAACCCTGACAAGATCTAGGCACTGATCAATATACAGCCTGGACAAGAATAAAAAGGCGACCCAAAGGTTAACGGGATAAGTAGAAGCATTGAACCATTTTATTTCAAGAACCACTATTAGATGTCTTCCATTCTTTATGGTGCTCAAAAAGATCTTTGAGTGTAATGACGAGTGTGAATCAATTTTTTTGTAATAGAAGAAGTACTTAAGATATGAGCCTTTGTTATCAAGGCCAGTTTTAGGACAAAATCTCTACTCATACTTAGCAGTATCAGAGTCAACAATCAGTTAGGCATTAGTTCAATACGAAGGTAGAAAGCAGAATTCCGCCTACTATACTAGAAATGCATACCGTGGAGATAAAATTAGGTACCCTAGGCATGATAAGTCAACATTGGCTTTGCTTGAAGCTTCTTGGAGAATGAATCTATATTTTTAAACACATATAATTTTTGTTTATACAAACCTTCCTCGATGGCAGGATATTCATAAATCTGAGAAATCAGGCAAAATTATGGCTATGTTTAATTATCTAGAGAGTATGACATACTATATGAACCCAAAACAATAATTAAGGGCTAGTCAATTTCTCAATTTATAACAGAATTTACTTATAAGGAGAAGGCTTTCGAGAAGACTTTTATAAAAGAGAGCTCAATAACAAACATAATATAGCAGACTTCGATGAAAGAGAGCTCAGCCATAAAGCCAACTGAGAAGACTTCTATGGAAGAAAGATCAATAACAAAGTCAAACAACCAGATCAATGACAGACTGAAGTCATCAGCTTAGCATAAAGAAAGGATACTTGATTTTGAACGAATGAAAAAGATTTTCAAATATGGATGTTTAGTCCAATGCAATTTAAAAACTGAACCTCTCATGTGTTAATTGCTTGTTGATGGTTCATCATATGCCAACGATAGTGGAGCAAGACGAATTATCAATAGACATAATGGGTTAGACATTGAGTATGCACACAGGTTCAAATTTGAGGCCTCTAATAATGAGGTCGAGTATGAAGCCTTAGTCATAGGATTAGGATTAGGATTAGCACTATTAGAAGTGCAGAGCAATTATCAGCACACGGTGACTGTAAGTTGGTAACAAACCAAGTTATGGGCATTTATAAAGCTAGGGAGGAGTCTATGGTGACGTTGAAAACACTATTGACAAGTTTCTCATCCATATAAATTATCAGAATCCTAAGTACTAAGCACGCCTGAGCAGATGTACTTGCTCGTTTGGCATCATCTACTCAAACTAAACATAAGAGAACAGTACCAGTTGAGATCTCATCCCAGCACAACATTAAAGAATAATGTGTGATGATAATAAAGTTAGACGGGGGTACATCATGGATGGATCCCATCCATGCATAATTAGAAATCGGCGCAGTACTGGAAGATCCAAAGGAGGAAAGGAGACTCCACTATAAGGAGGAAAGATATGTGCTCGATTAAAGAAAATTATTCAGACGGGGATTTTTTATGTCACTACTCAGATGTGTGACGCGACTACACATATGTCTAGTGTGTGTACTATTTAGGCTCAAGTGCAAGCATGTCGCTCAAGTAATAATTCGATAAGTCGGGTATCGATCCTCAGGAAAATAGGATGACTAAGTCGTAACAACGTTGGAAAGATGAGGGTAATCTAACTGTGACTTTGAAAAAAAGGAAAAAGTGATGTGAATTACGAAATAACTATGACTAAACGCAATTTTGAAAATGAGTAATGAATGAAATTACGAATAAATGAAGTGCAATTACCCTAATTAAGTGAAGAACTAATAACGAAAAGTTTTGCTATTGAAATATGAAATGAGAACAATAGGTCGGATTACAATCCCCCACACCCTAGTAATTCACTTTGTAGGATACTAGTGTCGAAATTCAAACTTTAAATGAACTCGGACTTTAGTTTTCCTAAGTATTACATAAATGAGGGATTGTAGCCCGCACAATATGTAAGCAAAGGATGAATTAAAGTAGTATCATATCAACCAATACTCGCGTCGCTTTCTTAAGCATCCCGGTTACCTAGGGCAAACGAGATCAAAAGTATACAATGGTCGTACCAGCTATACGACATGATTCACCTAAGATGTTAATTCAAACTTCTATTTCCATTATCATGAATTGCATCGGGTGAGGTTCATGCACCCCCGACCCTTGAAAACTTAGCCGGACATATTAAAACAAGAAAAAAGCATGCTTTGAATGGAGGAAAACATTTTAACTAAAACTTAAGATGAAGAAGAATAAAAGTAATAACTAATGAATTAACTACTGCAATAATGAAGGTAAGAATTGAAACAAATTTATTTGGATTGTAGAACTGGAATCAAAGCTATATAAAAACTAGGGTTTCTTGGTGTTCTTTTCTCTAAACTAATTACAATGCTTATCTAAATGGATTGGAAGCCCCCCTTAATTTCTGGGAGGTGTTTTAAATTTATACTCTACGAATTTCTAAGAGTTTCAACCATACAAGACTCTTCTTTTACAAGTGGATAAATCCAAATTTTTGATACCCGAACCGATCCTGTTAAGGTGATTCGATTCGGTTTGCCTTTGATAGAGATTTTTGTCTGAACCGGTTCGATTTGTTTATTTCATCTTCGGTTCGGTTCCATCATTTTGTGCTTCACAGAAAGTTTTCCCAGGATAGGATCGGTTCATTTTTCTAGCCCTGCGATTCGGTTCGATCTCTTCAGGTAACTTTTCCTCCTTGTAATTTTGAAGACTTATAACTTTTGATCGAGAACTCGGATTAGGATGCTAATTCTTTCGAAGCACTTGTAGGCGCTAGGTCTTCGACTTTCATTTTGATTCTTGGTCTGGATTCCTAATTCAGATTACTCTTTTACCGTTTTGCTTTCCAGCATTTCTTCATTCTTCCTTTAGGTTTTTCTCCTTCCTTATGTGCACTGAATACCTATAAAATAGATAGGAGATACACGAAACTCGGCGTAATAATTAGAAATTGTCAAAAGAAATAATATGAGATAAATCCACTCGAATTACACTTTGCAGAGCGATAAAAGCCTCTAAATTGAGGGGATAAATGGAAATAATTTATGCCTAATCAAACCCCCTCCCCCCCGACTTAGAACTTTGCTCGTCCCGAGAAATGTAAAAGAATCAAAACATGGTCCAACTCTAAAATGGGATAATACCTCTTTCGCAGGCAACTGATTGCATTTAGCGTATGCAATAAGCCTGTAAACCCCTAAGTTACCCTAGTAGGACGAGTTGTGTCTCGTGAGGGTTTGCAGTGAATATAACCACAAAATTCATTTTTTAGACTCAAGGAAACATCAAAATATTTAAAAATTGTATAGTTCAAACTTTTCCAGAAAGTAGACATCATCAATTCAAGTTCAAGAGTCTCAAATCATAGTGCTTGTGCGCGAAGCCAGAAATTTAACCGCAAATTTCCACCAAATAACCATTACGTTACTTATTCGAAAATTCTTTTTGATTTTAAAATCTCATGGGATGTTCTCACAAATGAATCACTCGGAATGTGGCTATGTTCTCTCATTATACGTGCTTTATAAGAGTAAATGTATTGGGACCAAGTTCACGCACACAAAATAGAAAGACAGAATTTTATGGTGAATGGATCTTATTAACGGATTACTGTTATAAGGAAACGGGAACATCGGCTCTAATTCACACTTCTAATCTCTTTTCTTATCTTTTTGTGTTTTAGCTCTCCATACGGTAACCAATTTTGCAATTTGGACTCGGTTAGGACTTTTTCGGGTTGAAGGTGTATTGGGTAAAGTGGGAATGGTAGGGACGGTCGGAATTGGAAAATTCATTAATGATGTCCATTTGAGCTTTTTCGGGCTTTTGCTCAATTTTCTCTTCTTTTTCTATTTTTTTTATTTTTCACGCATTTCTTTTCTTGATATTTTTATTGAGCATATCTATTCTCTTCTTGCCCCTTTTTATGCTCTTTTTGGACTTAATTTCTGGGATTATCAACTTTCACAATTCCGGGCCAATTTGGAGTTTTTCGGGTTGTCAATCGAAAGGAAAAATTTTCTTTAGCTCAATTTTGGTACAAAAGGGATAATTTTTCGCTACTTTTAATGGCCCATATTTTTGGGTGACAAACGAGGGCCTACTTCATTGTCCGAAATACTAATTGTGTTATCATATGCATTTCGAGATTAATTTAATTTAGAGATTTTTAGCTCGTTTTTCCCGACAACATTCCATTTCCCATAACTAATCAAAGTGAAAGGATTGAGATCCTCGACGACTTATTAAAACATTGAAACGAACTTTGAGTTAACAATTTAACTCGGATTGATTTATAAACTCACAATAATGAAAGGCTCGAATCTCACCGGGTTTGTTAATCTCCACATTTATTCGTTAAGTCGTCTACGTTCGCTCAATTTCTTTCTTCGAACAATTTCAGCTTTGTGTACTATGTTTTTACAATTTGAGACTTTAAACAAAATTTTGATGATATTTTTGAAAATTTTGACTTCCAATTTTTATTTATTTTGGAAGAAAATATTTTTGGATGTTTCAAAAATTTTCAATTTTTTTGAAATTTATGGGCATTTTTGAAAATTTGTGAAGTTTTAGAAAGACGCACTTTTGACCCCCCCTAAGTTAGACTTTTGCATTGTCCTTAAGTAAAAAGGACTAAAATCTAACTCGAAACGAATTAAAAGGGTGAATAAATAAATCAAAAAAATATGGAAAATGCAGACTTTTATATAACGGAGACCATGTGTTACAAGGGAGAGTGGAGAAACACATAACCATATTTGTCAAACAACCAACAAAACACAAATAGAAACCGCATAAATGGGCTTCACTGGGGCAGGGGATTGGATCTTCGGGGCATGCTGGGGTCATAGAAGAAGATTGGAGGGGGTCTACCGAAGTTGAGTTTGTACAAGTGAGTTTGGAGACGATGCATCACGCTCGTATCCCTTCGGTAGGCCTCTTGATCCCGTTGATATTGTGTGAGGAACCTGTCAAATCGGTTTTCCACCACCGAAAGGCGCCTATCGAATTCTGTACCTGGTTGCTCAAAATCTGAGTCGTCGTCTTCGTCATACTCGTCTTCCTATTCCCCTCCCATCACGACATCCTCAACCTCGTCCTCTGCATTATTGATATCATCATCTTCATCTTCATTAACATCAACCACGTCTCGTGCTGCTCGCGTGGAGAGGCTTGAGGCGGCTGGATACTGGCATCGGCAAGAATGGAG
Organism: Sambucus nigra; assembly: GCA_949130495.1. NCBI lineage: Eukaryota > Viridiplantae > Streptophyta > Magnoliopsida > Dipsacales > Adoxaceae > Sambucus > Sambucus nigra. The sequence continues at coordinate 241,659,495 of OX422210.1, read as the reverse complement.
GTGATCAGACTTCGTATGGGAGGGACACCACACCTTTTTTCTCCATGGCCGCATAAAAAATATCGGTGTAGAACACGCGAGAAAGATTGATAGTGAATTTGGGATCATAAAGGTAGTAGACGAGGGTGGATTGGTGCTGGCGCATCGCCCAGTCATTAGAGGTTTGAATCAAGTTGGCGCAAACGATATGAAATGTGATGCGCGCCTTATCATTGAGGCGTCCCACTAGGAAGGTGCCACTTTACCAAATTTAGTTTGGTGCGAGACAGTTGATGCATGTCTCTTTTAGGATGGTGGGGGCATTGATGGGGTAGTCATAGTCGTCCGGGCTTGGAACTCCCATGGAGGAAAGTTTTCGGGACAAGATATCCAAGGAGAAAGGGATGGGGCGTCCGTCCATAAACGGTTGGCCATCAAACTCGCCCGTGCGGACGAGTGAGACATAAAAATATCAGACCTCATTTGTCCACACGACATTGTGGGGTTCTTCGAGATATTGCGACCACCCCCGTCGACTGAAAATAGTGGTGACCGAGAGGGGCAGCCTGTTCCATTTAACGACGCGCTCGATGTGGAGCTGGAGGGATATGCTGAAAATTTTCTCACACCAAAGGCTCTCCATGTGAGAGCGGTATTCCCTATTACCGTTAGGAAGGACCCCGGTAGACATGTATATTGGGGGCAGACCTGGATTTGCCATGGGAAATTCTGGGGGTGGTTAAAATGGGAGAGACAAGTTAAGAGAGGGAATATGTGATGGGGATGTGGAGGAATTGTAGGGTAGAGGTAGAATTTATAGGTGGGGGTGGTTTTGGGGGGAAGAGTTTGGAGGGAAAGAAGGGAGGGGGCGATTGGAGGGAAATGAAGGGATTGGGGAAAGGGGGAGGTATCTTGGGAAGAGGAAATTGCTGCAGAAACCGAACCGATCCTGTACAGGGGAGAACAGATACGGTCTAGAATTTTTTTTCTCGATTTATCTCAACCGAACCAATCGGTTACAGGGTGTTCGGTTTGGTTCGCCTCATAACAGAAATCTCTCCACTCAAAATGCTGAAAATAAATTCCAGCACCCTCGAATTTCCGAATACTCTCTTACTTATTCTCACACTTGGACTTCCTTGACTCCCTCACAAGTGCATGTTGGTGTGCCTAACCTAACCCTAACCTCTCATAACTTACCTAAGGACTCTAACTAATCTCCTTACTCATAGCTATTATACACAAGAATTCACCTCATACGCATCGGGAGTGCGACGACCTCTTAATTCAAGCTCAGTTTACCCCGAAAATGGGGTCCGATAACCAAATCGTGTCGATCTCTTCTACGCACACCTCCAAATATATCTTTAGGCGTTGTCCATTGACTTTGAATGCATTCCCCCCTTTTGGATCTTCCAATTATACTGCTCCGTGGGGAAATACGCTTTTCACAACGAATGGACTTGTCCATCGGGACCGCAATTTACCCAAAAATAGATGAAGCTGGGAGTTATAAAGGAGTTCCTTTTGTCCCGATTGAAACTCTTTTCGTCGAATAATATCATGTTCTAGTTTCATCCGGGCTTTTGAAATCTTGGCATTCTCATGCGCATCATTACGTATCTCCTCTAACTCATTTAGTTGAAGCTTGCGAGCTTCACCGGCTTTGTCCATATCGTAATTTAACCTCTCAATTGCCCAATAAGCTTTGTGCTCTAACTCAACGGGAAGATGGCAAGTTTTTTCGTACACAAATAGAAATGGGGACATTCCGAGTGGGTTCTTGTATGCGGTACGGTAGGCCCCTAGAGAATCGTTCAATCGAAGGGACCAATCTTTCCGGTCAGGATGGACAGTCTTCTCTAGTGTGTGCTTGATTTCGCGATTTGCCAATTCGGCATGTCCAATCGTTGGTGGGTGATATCTCATTCCCACCTTGTGAATGACACCATAATTTTTCATAAGTTTTTCAAACGGCTTGTTGCAAAAGTGTGTGTCGTTATCACTGATTACCGCTTTAGGTGCACCGAAGCGAGAAAGTATGTGTTCGTGCAGGAACTTTATCACCACTTTATTGTCATTAGTCTTGGTAGCTATAGCTTCCCCCATTTACAAACATAGTCTACCGCGAATAGTATGTATAATTACCCAAAGGACGGAGGAAAAGGGCCCATGAAGTCAATACCCCAATAATCAAAAACCTCAATAATGAGAATCGAGGTTAATGGCATCATGTTTCGTCGAGTAATCACCCCCATACGTTGACAATTGTCGCAAGATTTGCAATAATTGTTAACATTCCAGAACATTGTGGGCCAATACAAACCGCATTGGAGAATTTTAGCAGCTATCTTTTTTAAGAAAAAGTGGCCTCCACATGCTTCTGAATGACATAATTGGATGACTTTTGGAACTTCTTCATTCGATACGCATCGTCGGATGATCTGATTGGCGCAATATTTAAAAAGGAATGGATCATCATAGAAAAACATGCGCGACCAAGTGATGAACCTCTTCTTATCTTGCGGTGTCCAATCGAATGGGAGGCTCCCGTAACAAGATAGTTCACTATATCCACAAACTAGGCCAAAGAAGAGGTGGTAAAGAGTTGCTCATCCGAAAAATACTCATCTATGGGTGTAGGATTACTAGGTACGTCGGACGAAAGCCATGATAAGTGATCGGCAATGACATTTTCTACTCCTTTTTTGTCTTTAATGGAGAGATTAAACTCTTGTAGGAGTAGGATCCACCTTATGAGGCACAACTTTGCATCTTTCTTTGCAAGTAGATATTTTAAAGCCGCGTGGTCAGTGAAATAAATATCCCCCATAAGATCAAACTTAATCTGTGGCTAGCAAAACACCATTGCTCCAATAATTGTTCTGTAGGCATTAGGGAGAAGTTAGGTAGGATCAAGCCATTAACCCTTTAGGATGGACCTTATATTATGGTGTACGGCTAGACGAACCCCAACTTGAATTTCCCAGGGGGAAGGAATCTCATCTGCATTAGGATGATCGTAAACCTCTCATCATAGTCAGGCAGCCTTGACGTGATACTGATGGTGATGTCATACCTATCTCTCTCGTCATCCAACTTATCTTAATGATATCTTAGTCATACTATTTGTCTTTAGTGTTTCCAATGTTATAGGAGTTATTGGAACTCTCATAAGTCCTCTCCTTAGTAGAAGATACATTAACGAGAGAGATTGAAGGCACAGGTCTATCAGACATTACTATTTCAGTCCAAGCCTCCAAATCAATATATGATATGTCTGAAATTATATGGAATTTTTTTTTATGACCAGGTTAATATTAAGGTTCATCAACTATATATGACCTTATCAATTCAGGACTGTGATACTCCATATTGGAGGCTGTGAAGAATACCTAGTAGATAATTTATCTTGGGGGCGATACCGAGGGTGATAAGGACTATCCTACACTTAGGGAAATAAGAAACCTCTATGCTAGAACCCCAAGAAAAACCCTATCCAACCACCTATTAACCTAAGAGTGTTCACTCATAAAGGTTAAATCGTATTTGGGGTCTCAATTAGTGATAAGAAGGATGGAATTTTGGCGTAAGTAAAGGTTCGAGGGCTATTTGGTTTCAGAAAATTCGAGCAAACCAAAATCCTAAAACACTTAAAAGCCCAAAACTTGAGAAACCATAATCCAACTAGCTTAATGTCCACCTACAAGGAGAATTTATCCAACTAAAAGTCATTCGAGATACAAAAATTAATAAATAATAAGAATTTATAGCTAAAATTGAAGACATTATAAACGATCTCATAATAAAACCTTAAGAAGCTACAAAAGGGGAAGAAGTGTACCTATAACCCTAAAAGTGTTAAAGACACTGAGACAATGCTTAAACTCTATCAATGAATGAAAGGAAATTAAAAAGTTTTCTAGAAAAGTGTTTCCAAGCAAATAACTAGTCTAAGATGGAAAAAAATGGGAAGAGTTGGCCGAAGAATAATGGGTTTGAGAACATGAAGACTTTTTGTGTCTCTAGAAAATTATTTTGCAAATGAAATGATTTGGAAAAGTTTGAAATGATTTGAAATCCAAATTTTATACATTTTAGGCAGTAATGATTACACTTATTAAAGCATGGCATGACGTCATGCATGAAAAATGTACTGACACTTTGCCGACTGACACACGCTGCCCTAGGCAAGCATGTTATAATTTCACTCGATGTCATTCCCAATATTTCACACGGGTGAAGTTCAAATATAAGGAAAAAATTTCACAAGTTAATTTACTCAGTGAAGGCCAAGGAGCTTCAAAGATGACCAGGACCATCGATGCTGACGATATTTCTCAGTTAACACTTCACTCACTCAATTTTCTAAGTGCACACTTAGAAGATGCAATGCTTCATAGAAGCCATTATAATCCTCAAATGTGTGCAAAGTCTTAGGGTATTTTGTTTTATCATGAATATGGTATGGCTCATGGATAAATCAGAAGATAACAGTTGAATTCGTTTCTCCTAATAAAGAAGGTTATCTCAACTACTTACTTGGTCGGTCGGGGCAATTCTAGTTGGACCCATGATCATAAATAATGAGTTTATCCCAACCATCTCATAGCAGTCCATGCAAATAGTCCTCCACATGCTGTATAACAACCTTTATAATTATTCTCTCATTTACATGTGAAAGGTGTACTTGCCTAACCTAAAAAGGAATGATATTTTCCCCTCTATATTCTCCCTTCTAATAGACTATAAATAGTACGTTATCCCTCACTATAAAGGGATTGAGATATTATTTTCATACGCTTGTGATGTCCATGTTTAGAATGAACTTGCGAGCTTGTAACCTTTATTTGTCCATGGATTTTGCCTCTAAATCAGTACATTAGACACTTGCACTTGTGGATATACGAACCTCTTTGGGACGAACCATGCAAATTTGGTTTCATTCTTTGCCTCTCATATCTCTCTATTATTTTCTATAAATTACCATTTTTGTTACTATATCTATTTATCTATTATTGTTTATAGTTAGTATACACTTGCCAAAACTAAATTCATATACTATTTTTAAAAGTTAACACTTATCAGGAGTATGGAGGCTTAGGATCATGTGTAACACCTTAGGGATACTTTCTCCATCCTCAGAAGGAATAAAATGATCATCAAACCAAATAATTTTTCTTGTGGCATAGCTGGAGGAAAAATCTTAGGCTCTATGGTCACCATACATGGCATAGAGGACAACCAGGAGAATATGAAAGCTCTGCTAGATATGAAGTCACCAAGAACAATCAAAGAAATTAAAATCCTTACAAGAATTATAAAAATATCTAGTGCGATACTGATTCAAATGAATTCATAAATTTTAAAATCAAACTTATTTAATTGGATGTCTAAATTTACTCAAATCAAACACCAATTTTATTCAGCATCTAAATATGTAACTATGTGTCAAATCAAATTAATCAATGAAACCAAATGATGATTCAGCTGACAAACACAAATTTCAGGAAAAAATCCCTTTCGGGTAAAAAGCTTTTTATTTCTACTATAATTTGTAAAATATGATTTACACGGATTATAATGAAAATATAATTGACATGCAAAATACCTGTAGGTGTCAGTTCGTAGTCGTCAGCCCAAGAACACGACAACACTTCCTATAACACGAAGTCTATCAGCCCAGTACCTCTTGCAAGTGGCACATATTGTCAATTCAGTACCTACCAAGGTACCTAGTATAGCAGCATAAACTCCCAAGCAAATATGTCTTGGGTTCCACAAAACAACTCACATAAAATTAATTGGGATTTGTAAATTATAAATCAAAACTTTGAACCCTTAAATGGTTAGAGAATAATAGAAAAATGTATTATGTCAAAAGCAATTTTTCTCCTCACGAAAATCAGGTAGTCTGACACCCAATTTATGTAAAAATTAAGGCGGTGACGTGTCAGTATAAACAACCTATCGTTCGAACGAGACACGACGTCGTTCGAGCGAGAGAGGATCTCGTTTGAATGAGAACACTGGCATTTGAATGACAGTCACTGATCCCCCAAAAAACTTTAGACTTTTAAATAACTTGGAAACCTCAAAACTTAAAAATGTTCACTGGACTAGAAAACATTTATCCAAAACTTTTATGATAAAATATTTTTAAAAAATAAAAAATATTTTAAATTTCACAAAAAAATATCCCAACACTTTTAATCTGAAATATTAATGGAACATAAACATAATTTTACCAAATTTATCCTTGTTGGGCTTGAATATTTATGTCTTTTTGTAATTCGGATTCGTCTCTTCTATATGTAATCTTCTCAATTCTTTGACGACCTTTATCAGTATACAACGTAACTAATTGTGACGGACAATGTCCTTACAAATATCTCCCCTGTGTCTATGCCGGTAAAATATAAAAATATTTAAATTATCAGCTTAAAATGACCTATACAAATCTACTTAATAGAAATAATTGAGAAACAGATGTCGTGAGTGATACTGATTCAAATGAATTCGCTAATTTCCAAATCAAGCATATTTAATTGGATGTCTAAATTTGTTCAAACCAAACACTAATATTATCCAGCAACTAAATATGTAAATATGTGTTAATCAATGAAACCAAACGATGATTAAGATGACAAACATAAATTTTAGGAAAAAACCCCTTTCAGGTAAAAACCTTTTTACTTCCACTATAATTTGTAAAAGGCGGTTTACACAGATCATAATGAAAATACAATTGACATGCGAAATACCTGCAGGTATCGGTCCATAATCATCAGCCCAAAAACACCGCAGCACTCCCTATGGCACGCAGTCGATCAACACAGTACCTCCCACAAGTGGCACCTATTGTCATATCAGTACCTACTACGACACCTAGTGTAGTAGCATAAACTCCCAGCAGATATGTCTTGGGTTCCACAAAACAACTCACACAAAAGTAATTGGGATTTATGAATTGTAAAACAAAACTTTGAACCCTCAAATCGTTGGAGAATTATAGAAAAACGTATTATGTCAAAATAAATTTTTCTCCACATGAAAATTTTGAAGTCTGACAACCAATTTATATAAAAATCAAGGCGGTGGCGTGTCAGCATAAACAACTTGTCGTTCAAACGAGACACGGAGTCGTTCAAGCGAGAACGTATCTCGTTTGAATGAGAACGCTGTAGTTTGAACGACAGTCACTGATCCCCCAAAAAACTTTATGATTTTAAATAACTTGGAAACCTCAAAACTTAAAACTGTTCACGGGATCAGGAAACATTTATCCAAAACTTTTATGATAAAATGGTTTTTGAAAATCAATTTGAGAACGCAATATCAATTGAGTTTGTAATTCACCAATGGAATCAAACACATTTATTTAATTAGATGTCAAACCAAATTTAATTTTAATTCAGCCCCTATGCATGCGTCTAAGTGTTATAAAGTATTAAATCATTCAAATCATGCATATAAAACGAAGACAACAAATTCAGGAAAAAAAACCTTTCGGGTAAAAACCTTTTTTATCACTTTGAAAAGTTTACAAGACCATTGACTTACATACAACCTAATAATCGTCCACAAGTGTAACGTGCGGTGTCTTCGTCAAACCTTCAAAGATAAGAGTGATAGCGAAAAACCCGCAGGTGTCGGTTCGTCGTCTTTGGCTAGAGATCCCGCATGATCTCCAAATGGTCAGCAATGAATCAACACGCAGCCAATCCACAATGAAACTCAGCCGTAAAAACTCCGTAGAGACTCACTTCACAATATCACGCAACCCCCGGTTGTAAAGATCTCCCCACAAAGGATGAACAATAGCAAACTATGTTTTGGGTTCCGCAAAATAACTCACACAAAAGTAATTGGGATTTGTGAATTGTAAAACAAAACTTTGAACCCTTTAAAATGGTTGGAGAATACAACAAACACTCAAAAACGTATTCTATTCAAAATCTTTGTTTCTCCCCACAAAAATCAATAGTCTGTCACCTTATATATAATATAATTTATGGCGGTGACATGTCAGCATAAACATCATGTCGTTCGAACGAGACACGACGTCATTCGAGCGAGACGGGATCTCGTTTGAACGATAGTCATTGATCCCCAGAAAAAAACTTTAGACTTTTAAATAACTTGGAAACCTCAAAACTTAAAACTGTTCATGGGATCAGGAAACATTTATCCAAAACTTTTATGATAAAATATTTTTGAAATATAAAAACCATTTAATAAAAAATTTCAAAAACCATTTTAACTTTCATAACAAAAATATCCCAACACTTTTAATATAAAATGTAAATGGAACTTAAATATAATTTACCAAATTCATCCTTGTTGGACTTGATGTTGAAGTCTTCTTATAATTAGGATTCGTCTCTTGTAGATGTAATCTTCTCAATCCTTCGATGACTTGTAGCGGTATATGACATACTAAGGACATTTGTGTCCATTATCAATTTGTATGTCATATATCGTTACATCGTCGAAGAAGTTCAAGAACACATTAACATCAAGATGGATCTGAATAATCAAGATTTTTCAACAAATAGCCTCTGGGGGGATTAACTTTGTTAAGGTTTTATTTTATAGTACCTTAATAATTCACTTAAAGTATTGGGTCATTTTTCATAAAATATTTTCTAAGTGTTAGAGCGGAGCTTTAAATGTTTTTCGTCAAAAATATTATTTTTCGGAGTTTTGAGACGGTGCATTTATCGAGAAAAAGAAAAGGAAATAATTGATAAGCAAATGTTGTTCGAATGACACCGTTTATCGTTCTGACAAGACCGCATGTCGTGTGATACTTCAAACGACATCGTGTCTCGTTCGAATGGCACCGGTGCCTTAAAGTTTCTATAAATTGAACTTTTCAACTCCGTTTTTCTTAAGAAGTCTGTCATGCTTTTTCATTCTGCAAACACAGCATATCAGCAGAATACTTCGGATTCTTCATTTAAGGCTTAAAACCCTTTTTGTTTTCAATTCACAAAATCCAAATATCTTTATGTGAATTATTTTGGAACCCAAAGAACAACCAAGCTATTGTTCAACCTCTGTGGAGAAGGCAACTCCATATCTGATCGGTGACCAAGCGTAGATCTCTGCATGTGGAAGAGCCGAAGATGATGAACCGACACCTTTGGGTTTTCGCTGTCACTCATAGATTTGAAGGTTTGATGAAGACACCGTGCGTTACACTTGTGGGAGATTATCAATTTGTATGTAAGTCAATGGTCTTGTAAAATTTCAAAGTGTTAAAAAGGGTTTTACCCGAAAGGTTTTTTTTCCCCTGAATTTTTCGTCTTTATTTTATATGCATGATTTGAATAATTTAATGCTTAATGGCACTTAAATGAATGCATAGGGTATGAATTAAAATTGAATTTGGTTTGTTCAAATTTAGACACCTAATTAAATAAGTGTGTTTGATTTGGTGAATTGTAAACTCGATTGATATTGCGTTTTTCAAATTGGTATCAAAACCTATTGCACTAGTTTACTGTGTAGATCTTGTAGTGCAATTTGGTGGTGGTTATTTTTGTTCATCACTCGTGTGCTTATTTTTGTCTCTCGATGTATTCTCCTTTGAATTTGAAGTTTGCCGAAAAATTGAATTTCTTGAAAATAATTTGAAAAATGTGGAAAGATAAACTGTCAAGTCTTCAAACTTTACTTCAATAATCATTCTTCAAACCTCAAGATTTTATCATTAGGGTGTGCAACATAATGATATCTAATTGTACCTACACACATGAGACAAAGAAAATACCTCGTGACGTATCGAGATTGAAATGATATAAGAATAAACATGAAAGCATAATCAATTCTCCCCCATACATAAAATTCCCCCATAAAGTCATAATTCATTCTCCCCTTTTCTATTTGACCAAAATAGACAAGGAAAAGAATAAATCACATAAATCAAATCAGGGTGTCACGGTAAACCAAGGCAAACAAACTATTGTTGATTTTTTAGATTTTTCATACAAAATTGCAAAAATGATGTTACAAAAATCACACACCGTGAATTTTCACTAAGACAACCAAATCATGAAAACGGAATACATGGGTGTGAACAAGTTCGATAGGAAAATCGACTCAATCATGAAATGCGTGCACGATGCATAAGTGTATTCTTAACGAATGAACATCAAAATAGTCCTCAGGTGTAAAATTATTGAATTTAGATGACATCATCTTAATCATATCAACAAATCAAAGTATAAATGATTTCCACACCAATAATGTCCAAAACTATGTAATGCTTTCTCACGACTTTTAAGTACGTGTAAACCGTTAAAAATTCCATCCAAAGTCCCTCATTAAAAGATAATTCTTTTTATTTTTCTTATGAGGTGATGAAACTAAAATCTATTGGCCCATTTTTGGCATATATTTCCTTTCATTGCCTTTCAATTTTTTCGGGCTCTTTTAAACCTCATTGGACCCTAGATAATTTTGAATTCCTCACTTTTTTAGGTCCATTTAAACGGTGGCTTTATCGCAAAGGAAAAAAATAAAATACCTTTCGCAGCCCTTTTCCATTTTTTCAAAATAAATTACACAAACTCACAAACGGTTTATATCATCCACTACTTTTTGTCAAGTTTTATCACATTTGTTTCGTTGTATAGACAGAATTGATATGGAAACACTCAACCAACATGTGATAGACAAGAACAAAAGTCAGGCAAATCCATGCATGTATCCAATAAAGGAAAAATGAGTCAAACATATAGGTATCAACACAATATATCATCTCAAAGACTCCAAACTTTGTACAGCACGTGAATGACACAACATATTGTGACAAAACACTATCACATAGTCATATGGATATGAAAGAAATTGTGACTCAGTCATCTTAAGTGTCTATCCATAAACAATGTAAAACAAAATACAAAACTTTTTTGGATCTTTTCAAAAAAAATTATTAAAACAAATGAAAATATTTTTGTATTTTTCAAAAATGATCCAGAAAAATATATGAATGGACATACAAAAAGTATACATATCATAGCCCTAGCAAGAATATATCAAATCAGCACAACTAGCGTATGACGAATATGCAACACAATCATCTATAAGATATAGCAAGAGAAGAATCATGTGCAAGCAACGAACAATCAACAAGTCTCACATCTAGTGCCTCTAAAAGTGATTTCCTAACCCAAATAGGTGTGCAACGATGCATGGGAGCTATGAGAACCAAGGGAACACTAGACTTATCTTCCTAGGACCTTTTCGAAGATCGAAACAAAAATTCCTAAGGTGACATTTTCTACCATAAAATGGAAATATGTAAATGGGTGGAACGACACCTATGGGTTGACCTTTTCTAATGTCCTTAAAAATGGTTAACCCTATAAAACAAACTATGGTTTTGGCTATAACACTCAAAGCATGAGAACAAGATGAGTCATTACCATCACTACACAAACAACTCGAGTCTTTCAAATCATTTTTCAACTTCAAAATTTTAGACTCAAGCAAAGAATTAAACTCTTCCAATTTGAGGGACTCCTTTTTTAAATCATCAATCAAACCTATAAGGTTATCTCTATCACTCTCAATTAAAACAAATTTATCCCTAAAAGTCTTTTCTTGTGACATAAAATCATCAATTACACAATTAACCTCAATGGCACAAAAAGGAACCCTAGAATTTTTAAAGTCATCTAACTCTTTTTCTATAACGAAGACTCTATCATCACTCTCCTTTTTGGAAAATTTTAAAGCATTAAAGTCATGGTCCAAAGAAACAAATTTTTCACGATAAAATCTCTTTGATTTTGAATCGTTTGCAAAAGATCCATCGCGGATTTAAAATGAGAATTTTCTTTTTGCAAAACTTCAATTCTTTTCACAAACGTCAAATTTAAACTATTTAAATCGTTAAAAGTTTGACTTGTGTCAATAGGAGGGGGCATTAAATTACATAAGTGATCCATTGAAAAATTGCATTTTTTTCACAAAACAAATTTTTTCCAAAAAAATCAGTATCACATAATTTATGCAGAAAATAGGAATACACGGTAAATTAGCGCAACCTGCTCTGATACCAATTTTTAAAAATATCGTGTGCGATACTGATTCAAATGAATTCGTGAATTTCCAAATCAAACTTATTTAATTGGATGTCTAAATTTGCTCAAGCCAAACACCAATTTTATTCAACGCCTAAATGTGTAACTATGTGTCAAATAAAATCAAGCAATGATTAAGCTGACAAACACGAATTTAAGGGAAAAAAAACCTTTCGGATAAAAACCTTTTTATTTCCACTATAATTTGTAAAATATGGTTTACACGGATTATAATTAAAATACAATTGACATGCAAAATACCCGTAGGTGTCGGCTCGTAATCATCAGCCCAGGAACACCGCATCACTCCCTATGACACGCAGTCGATCGGCCCAATACCTCCCGCAAGTGGCACCTATTGTCAGCCCAGTACCTACCAAGGAACCTAGTGTAGAAGCATAAACTCCCAAAAAATATATCTTAAGTTCCACAAAACAACTCATACAAAAGTAATTGGGATTTATGAATTTTAAAATAAAACTTTGAACCCTCAAATGGTTGGAGAATAATCGAAAAATGTATTTTGTCAAAAGCGGTTTTTTCCACACTAAAATCAAGTAGTCTGACACCCAATTTATATAAAAATCAAGGCGGTGATGTGTCATCATAAATAACTTGTCGTTCAAACAAGACACGATGTCGTTCGAGCGAGACACGATCTCGTTGGAACGAGAATGTTGTCGTTTGAACGACAGTCACTGATCCCCAAAAAAACTTTAGGCTTTTAAATAACTTGGAAACCTCAAAACTTAAAAATGTTCAGAGAATCACGAAACATTTATCCAAAGCTTTTATGATAAAATGTTTTTGAAAAATAAAAACCATTTATAAAAATTTCAAAAATCATTTTTCATAAATAAAAAATATTTTAACTTTCACAAAAAATATCCCAACACTTTTAATGTGAAATGTAAATGAAACATAAACATAATTTTACTAAATTTATCCTTGTTGGGCTTAAATGTTGATGTCTTCTTGTAATTTGGATTCGTCTCTTGTAGATGTAATCTTCTCAATTCTTCGACGACTTGTATCGGTATACAGCATAACTAATTGTGACGGGCAATGTCCTTACAAGAATATTTGTTTCACTCAATCATTTTATCTCCAAGGCCATGGATAAATATTGTCCTTTGTTTAAAATACTGAAGAAGGCTTTTCAACAGACTCCATGTCGGGGTTTTATTCTTAAACCCATATATGAAGATTGCTTTCACACAAGCGTGTGTCAGTTCATTTTATAATAAGATTCATGGTTAGGAGAATGATTTATATATATTCTTTTAAATATATTATTTCCTATTAATGTCAGTTAATTGTCCTTAGTAGGAATTTCTATTAGTTGGGTTCGTCTTGATCACAGGAAATCAAAATTTTGATTCTCTTATTATTAAATAGTTCATAACCTAGATAGGGAGTTGACATCATATCATAATAGTTGCAATGAAATCCTAGCAATTTATATCAAACTATGGATGCCTGTATAATGATTCGATAACTTTAGTTCTATAGAGGATTGGGGTCGGTAAATCCCAGTAATGTATTAAATAGAGCCACCCGTGAATTTTAGTCTCAAGGTTGTCTTAATTAGACTCAGATAATCTCACTCCATTTGAAAAGGTTGTATAAAATTTATGAGGATTGGAGTTCTTGCACAAATATCACTTTGATTATTATGGGTGCAATATGATATTATATTGGGTCAAATGATCCCCACATATTGGGTCATAATTGTGTGAGTAGGTATGAGATTATAATTCGAAGGAATCCATGTCCGTGGATACCTTAGATTATGATACCCCCTTGATAGACTTATATATTTTGTTTCCATCAGTAAAATGCGAAATATGTATTATTTTACAATTCTAGTGGAGTAGCAAATAAGTTATTTCTAATAATTAACAAATTGATTAGATGTTGGTTACAATCGATTAGCGACAAACTGAATTGACCAAGCAGGTTTCAGACACTTAACGTGTGGAATCATATTATGTACCATAATCAACTTTACAAATATTACCTCTTTATTCCAAGTGATTTAGAGATAATTAAACTCGAGTGCAGTGGTGATTATTTAGTGGAGTTAATCGTGGTTAAAAAATAAAGAAAATAATTGAGATAATTGTAATTAGCATTTCTAAGTACTTATTTGTAAGACAATTTAATTATTTGTCTTAGGTCCTTTGTATAGTCCAATACGTAAGTAGTAGTCTCGAAACTCTTTAGAAGCCAAGTTTGGTTAAATCCCCTAGCCCATACCTATTTATATTCATGTAAGCCACGGTTTAGGTGAATGATCTATTATGGAGGGTTAAGAGGGAGAGAAAAATACTATTCATATTTTTATGAAGGGGTAAGGAGAGACAAGGGATTATCCCATATTTCACCATGATATAATCTCCAACAGTACTCACACACAAGGCATACTTTGGGTGAATCATATACTAGATTCTATTTGAAGTGTTCAGAGGTTTCTAACAAGTTTTTTTTAGACCTTAGAGGGCAGTAAGAATTTCATGCACCTGTACCTTTGTGTCCTCGTACAAATCACAACATTAGTGTCTATAGTACTGTATTATTAAACCATAAGTTTAATATTTAAGACTAGTTCTTGGTTTATATTCAATGCATGACTAATCAAAAATCTTTAGGGCTGAAAATTTTAACATTTTAAATCCCAATCCCTAGTAGTTTTTCAACACTCAATATACTGGAAAATCTTTCCAAGGTCTAAAGAATTACATGGAATCTACACTTCTTTTATCTTAGACCAATGTTGAGGAAGACTTATTCTTATACATTACTAACTCCCAGCCATAATTCGTTTGGCCTTGATTTGAGAAAAGTATAGGGTCTAATATCTCGTGTATTATGTCAGTCGATCTCTACAAGGAGTTGAGAGAAAATATCCAAGGATAAAGACACTCACTTTTTGTCTAATTATCTTAGACAAATATTTCAGGCCTTACTTCCAATCTAACACCATAGTGGTCATGATCGATGAACCCTTTACAAAATACAAAAAGGCTTGTCAAGTGGTATGTGGAGTTGGGGGAGTTTAACATTAAGTATCATACAAAAATTTCCATCAAAGGCCATACCTTTTACAAACTTGGAGGTGATATAGTAAGATCTCAAGATCTCGGGAATAGAAGCAATGGTTACCATAGTGACTAACCTCCCATTTTTTAAATAAATATACCCCAAACTTCCAATGTGGGTCTTGCATGTAGATGGATCTTCCAACAGCTTAGGCAATGGATATGGACTTTAACTTTAATCCCAAAAGAAGGTATAATTTCCCTTTCCCTTTATTTTTAATTCTAAGACTCGAACTATGAGTCATAGTATGAAGATTTAGTGACTAGCCAAGGCTTGGCTATTCGTTGAAGGTAGAACAGGTTGTGGCTATCAGTGACTCTCAATGGTTTGTCAATCAGCTAACTGAGGTCTATGCGTCCAAAGTGGATCGGATGGTAGGTTATTTGGCAATTTTAAAGCACGTCATCCAAAGAATCCCTAAATTTAATGTTAGAAGAGTTCCTAAGGCAAAAAATTATGAGGTTGATTATCTTACAAGAGTGGCCTCTTTAGATGAGGTGGAACCCTAGCTTTTGATAGTCACCTTGGAAGAGCCAAGATCACCCAGCTCCAAATAAATATTGGAGAAGTAAACTAAAGCTCAGAATGGACCACACCCATCAAAATGTACCTCGAGGATGGATTCTTGCCCAATGATAAGCTTTGATCCAGATGCAGGAAGTCCTTAACATCCAAATATTATTTAGATAGTGGGATCTTATTTAAGAATAGGTACTTCTCAGCTGCTCAATACTGACTCAGTCGGTCAAAATCCAGTTATATCCTTAAAGATCTTCACCAAGGTCTTTGTTGTACCCATAGTGGCCCTAAGACGTTAGTCTATAAGGTCTTGAGTCAATGATACTTACGTTCCACCTTAGAAAAAGAAGCCATAGACTTGGTATAACGCTACGATAAATATCATGGGTTTGCATTCGTCCCAGAACATCCAACAGAAAATATGGCCCCAATGCTAAGTCCATGGATCTTTAATCAATAGGGGTTGATTTAGTAGGGGCCCTGACTCTCAGTAAAGGTCAGAATAAATTTTTTATTTTGGCTATTGATTACTTCACAAAATGGGTTGATGCTTAAATCTTGGGTACCATCACTGAGAAGAAAACCACTAACTTCATATGGAAGAGCATCACAGTCAAATTGGCAGATACGGGATTTTTATTTTGTGCTTATCTTTTAGCTAAAAGAGTTTTATGTTTTGGGGACTCTTCTAAACGACCTCTAGCCTATATATTTAGTCATTAGGACTCTTTTTATGAAGATTTCATTTATGTAAAAGCTCCATAACAAGTAGGAACATCTAGGAGAAGAATTTACATACTTTGCACCATTAATTCAAGAGCTTTTCCGTTTTTTCTTCAATCTTTGATTTCTTCTTGCATGTTCTTGTTCTTCAGTCGTGGTAACTTTTATTTCCAGCACTTTTATTATTATTTACCATGTTAGGCTAGGTTTTTAAAGGTTGGGATACATGAACCCAACCTGATGTGTTAATTGCATGTGTATAATATTAGTCCTCTGAATTTAATGATTGATTATGACCGTATTGCGTAGTTTCACAACAATTGTAGATCTTTATATCTTGTTTGCCTCTGAGTACTCGTGATGATTTAGAATGCAATTCGAGTGCTACTATCACGATACTGATTTACTCATCCTCAGATTAAGTATGACGCGGGCTTGAACCTCGTATACGTAATGCTTGGGAGTACTAAATTTCGGGTCAAATTAATCAGTTAAATTTACGATTAGTTTTATACAGAACCGTTACAAAATTAGTCACGCTTTCTAAGTGTGACAAATGGGCGAACCGGTTCGGGTTCTGGGTGTACCGGTTCGGGTGAATTGGCTGGTTTCTGGGCCTCTTTCAACACTTAGAATATTTTCCAACTTTCTTCTTTTCTTCCTTGGATTTTTTTCTCAACTTCAAATGATCATAACTCCTTCACCGTAGCTCGGATTTGGGTGCCGTTTTTTCCAGTATTCTCATTGTTACAAGATCTTCAACTTTCTAGAAGGCCCCACCTCCGGAATCCGGCTGAAGAATTACGAAAATGCCCTTGAACTTGCCTTCCTAGCCTTTCTTCTATGATTTTTCCGCAACTTCAAGGGATCATAACTCTTTCACCGTAGCTCGGATTGAGGTGACGTTTTTTCCAGTGTTCTTGTAATTGAAAACTCTTCAACTTTCCTGTTGGCCCCACTTCCTTACTAAGGCTACAAAATTACGAAAAGGCCCTTCAACTTCCCGATTCTTGGTTTCTTTTACTATTTTGAGTTCTCTTTTCCATCTTTCTTGCATGAAATACCTGTAAAACACATAAGATATACAAAAATACGAAATACTTACCAAAAAGGGTTAGTATCATAGATATGAGATAAATCCAAGCTATTTACACCGCACGGGATCGTAAAAATACCGAAATTAAGGGGATAAATGTGAAGAATTTATGCCTAATCAATCACATGTAGGATTGGTTTACCAAGATCCATCATCTCAGACAACGAGAAATAATTTAACAACCCCGCCTTTAAAGAATTTTTCTCAGACTATGGGATCACTAAACACTACTCATCACTAGGCCACCCTTAGGTGAATGGGAAAGTTAAAGTAACTAACCGGACCATCTTACACAGCCTAAAGAAGAAGTTAGAAAAGCCATAGATTTTTCGGCTAATGAGCTACTGAATATCATGTGGGCATATAGTATCATGGTCAGAGGTCTAACACGAGAAACCCCATTCTCTTTAACTTTTAGCACTGAGGTAGTTATTTCCACTAAGACCGAGATTCCTACACGAAGGATAGCTCAGTTTCATCCAGAGGCCAATGTTAAGGGTCTTAAAAGGTGCCTATATGAACTGGAATAGAGGAACAGAGATTCACTAATCATAGTTTCTACTTAAAAGAAAACAACAACCTTGAGTTTATAAAAATGTTCTCTACAAAGAGTTTAAAGTGGGAGATTTGGTCCTAAGGGAGGTTACTATTGCCACCACTAATCCAAGTGAAGGAGAATTTGGTCCCAATGGGAAGGACCTTATGTAGTGACCAAGACAGTAATGCCAGACTACTATTTTCTTAAGGATATGGAGGGATATGAGCTTACTCACCCCTGAAATGTAGAACATCTCAAGAAATACTCTAATGATGTACTCTAGTGTTGAAATGAAATTAAAATAACCTTTTTTGTTACCTACATTATCTCTATACACTATTTTATATGAGTTATAAGGTTTCCAACCTTAGCTCCAAGTTTAACCTAAGGTCTGAGGACCCAATATAAGTTACAACGCTTTAATTTTTGGTTCCAAGTTAAGGTCGGAGGACTCAATGTGAGTTACAAGGCTTGCATCCTTGGCTCTAAATAAAATGAGAGGCCTAAAAAACCTCAGACATATGGCTTTATGGGCTATAAGGCATTCATACTTGGCCCTTAAGGTCTTTAAGGTCATAAAATGACCCAGTAAGAGTTACAAGGCACTCGTCCTTAGCTCATATAAATATTTTAAGGTCTAATGACCCCCTAAAAAAACTAAGGGAATTACCCGGGCTTTAATTTATTCAAATCTGCTCGCTCTCTATTTAGGTATTTAATTTTTCCATTTGAGATTTCGGATTTTACTCTGAATTATTGGGATTTCAATTTGTCGTAACCCATTCTCAATTAGGTCTTCTATTGTCATTTTCATTCATCTGCGTGCATCTAAGGTCTCTCTGTTCTCTCTTATACATACATGTGTGTGTGTGTGTGTGTGTAAATGTGCACACATTTATATACATAGACATATGTCCATCGTCTAAACTATAATTTTGATGAAATTATTTTAATAATACATATGGTATCAATAATTATGTAATATGTGGATTTCCTCCTTTTGATTCCCCCAATTTTGTTATTTTAATAATATATTTATTGATTCCCCTTTTTTCGTTAGGACTGAGCAAAAGATGTGGGTTTCATTAATAGAAACACAAACAATCTTCGCGCTTTTTATTTTTAAACTCATTAAACTTTGGGAAAATGGTATTCAGTACTGTCAAATCACGCTTATTTCTTTAAATTTTGCTAATTTAGATTGATTGATTTAATCAGTTTCTAGGACTATTTGTGTTTGTAATATACATGTACATTGATTGTTGATTTGTACAAATTACATATAAATTTTATGCTTCTTTAGGTTAAAAATATTCAAGGAAATAAAATGTTCAAAAAGAAAGTATGGTTGTATTTGTTGCTACAATATTTGGGTTTTATTTGTAACTACAACATTTGGTTTTTACTTAGTAGCTAACTTATTGATTCTTCATTTAGTTGATTACATATTAGATATATATTTTTATCTTACCGTTCATTTTGGGAGTTTCAATTTGATTCTTCCATTATCAACTTTTTAAGCCCTCTTAATTCTCTATCACATTTTTCATCCAACATTATCCATTGCTTATTTTTATTTTTATTTTCAATGGGAGATCTGCAAAGCAATTGTATGCTTAGATATTTCTATTACACAGGTGGATGTAATATATGATCATCAAAATGCTATAAGGTTTTGTGGAATTTCTATAAAGTCTTACAAAAGATCTTTTAATGCAATGTAGAATGGCATTGGTTCAAGTTAGTTACTTATTTTTTGCTTTGCCAGTTTTTCAAAGCTTATTTTGTTTATTGGAGTTTAGATGTAAATTAGAGTTATGATATGTATTTTAGCAATAATCTTGATATTAAAAGAATTTTGGATTCAATTTGGATGTATAAGGTGCATCCCTCTCGTTCACAAAGGCTTATCTCAGTAAGTTTAATATTTTATTTATTTTAAACCCTCCCTAGTTCCTGTTTGATAATATGCATGTGAAACTGAAAAATGGCTCACCTTGAAAAATGGGGATACCTTATTTATATAGATCATATGATTTTGAATGGTTAGAAAAAACTATTGTACCATTATACATCCTCTATTGTTCCTCTAGTATTCTTAAACCATTAATCCTAAATTCTCAAATTTTCTCATTTTTATAATCAAATAAATACATGTGTTCAATAAAGGAACTTCCCTCAACGTACTCATGCACATCTCTTTTTCAAACGCATGAAATTGGTTCCCTTTAAAACCTCAGAACCCCACAAAATCTATTAACGCCCCTCAAATCACTAATGCACATTCCTTTCTAAAATTACCTTATCTCTCCCTATTTTTCCCAGAATCATTTGAATTCTCCTCAAATACCCTCTCACCTCTCGCACCCACATTTACTCTTTATCGCCCCTCCATAACCCCCGCCGGCCACCATAATCATTTCAACCCTCTACCCTAGTGGTACCTTATCCACTCACACTTTTAGGTTTCTATTATGTAAGTTTATCTTTGTTCTGTACGCTTCTATTTGTATTTCATTAGTTTAGGTTTGTGCTTTGAGGGTGTGGTTTTTATGCCTGGATTGACGTTGTTTCTCAGAGATTTTGGTCTAAGTGGAGATATAGTGGTAAGGTTTGACATAAAAGGTAGAGAGAGATGGCAAATCCATAAGGCTATTTCATCTCATGCCATGGCCGACATATTTTGTTTGAAATTATACAGGTAAATAGGATAACAATACATTTGATTATTTTTATTATTAGTCTCATGGTATTTTTAACAAATATTACAATTGCACCCAACAATTGGAGACTGAGTACCAAATAATATATTAGGTTGAGCCATACCGGTGGAAAATTCACAACATAAAGGGCATGGAGAGCCAGCAATCTAAATTTCTCCATAATTTGAAATTATTCATCGCTCACAACCTACACCTTGCCACCACAAAAGCTCCCTCCCTCCCTCTCTCTCTCATCCACCTTCCTCCGGCGCCGCATCAGTTCTTCGTTAACACTGCTATCCCACATTCCATTTTTTAACTGTTTGTTTTTCAAACTTTGTGGAAGTTGAGTTCACACAAGGTTGACAAGTTTTATTTGGAAATGTGAAGTAACGTAGGAGAACCATTTCAAGTGTGGCCCATATGGGGATCTACAGAGGGTGCGCTTGGAATGATAAATCATGGTATGTTAATGTTATAAATTCAGAGGGATTTGTTCACTTGTAATGTGAGGTTCTTGATGTTGTCGAAATTAACGGCTTTCTTGTGAGGCTATTGGTGAAGTAATAGAAAAATTCTTCTTGCACCGAGATTTTTTTGTACAGAGGATGTATCGATCACTAAAAGACAAAAATAAAAAAAATAGTTAATGAATATTTTTATTAAGATTTGTTTAACTCTTTTTTTTAAATAAGAACTAAAAATTTGGACTTTTAGTAAAAACTTTTTTTTAAAATGTATTTTTCAAATTGTTTTTAATTTTTTTTTCCTTTTTATAACTGTTTCAAAAAATAAAAAATAAATATTATACTATTTTTTTTAAAATGACTTTTATTCAAAATTTGTATTTTCAATAAAAGTCATTTTATTAAATGAAGTGGCTCTGTGTCAGGAGCACTAACCAATCGCGATGATGATATGGGTCCGCGCCAGCGGCACCAACAATCACGGAGATGTGTTGGCGCCAGCGGCACTAACCAATCGCGATGATGTGGGTCCGCGCCAGCGACACTAACCAATCGCGATGATAGTTTTTCATATTTTTAATAAAAAAAATGAATGCAATTTTTCATATGTTTTTAACTTTTTATTAATGTTTAAAAAAACATTACACTATTTTTTTTTAAAAAAATGACTTTTCTTGAAAATTTGTATTTTAAATAAAAGTCATTTAAAAAAATATTTTAAATGACGTGGATCCGCTCTAATGTTTAAAAAATAATTTTTCATACTTTTTTAAAAAACAGTTTTTAAATTTTTTTTTTATTGAAAATGCAAATTTTTTGTTTTTATTAAAAAAAACAAGTTTGACTCTTTGTTAGTTTACTTTTGATTTAAAAAAATATTTTTTAAATTTTAATAAAAAACAGTTTACTTATAATAAAAAAACTGTTTTTTATATTAATATAAAACTGTTTTTTTATATTAAAAATTATTTTTATATCCATTGTTAAATACAAAAGAACAAGAACGTTAGAAAAAAAAAGAAAAAAGAATGAAACTACATGCCCACATCACTATGTACATCCATGTGCAAATAAAAAAGCTCATAAAACAACCTTCTCAAAGAAAAATTCTATTTGCATTGAGATTTTTTGTACATAGAATGTACCGATCACTAAAAGACAAAAATAAAAGGAATAGTTAATAAATATTTTTATTAAGATTTGTTTAACTCTTTTTTTTTAATAAAAATAAAAAATTTGGATTTTTAGTAAAAACATTTTTTTTTAAACTGTATTTTTCAAATTGTTTTTAATTTTTTTTCCTCTTTATAACTGTTTCAAAAAATAAAAAAAATATTTCACTATTTTAAAAAAAATAGTTTAAATGACGTGGATCCTCTCTAATGTTTAAAAATTAATTTTTCAAACTTTTATTAAAAGCAGTTTTTTTTAAAAAACTTTTTATTTAAAATGCAAATTTTTTGTTTTTATTTAAAAAAAAAACAAGCTTTACTCTTTTTTTGGTTTACTTTTGGTTTAAAAAAATATTTTTTAAATTTTAATAAAAAACTGTTTACTTTCAATAAAAAAATGGTTTTTTTATATTAATATAAAAGTGTTTTTTTATATTGATATAAAACTGTTTTTTTTTATATTAAAAATTATTTTTATATCCATTGTTAAATACAAAAGAACAAAAACGTTAGAAAAAAACAGAAAAAAAAAAAAGAATGAAACTACATGGTCACGTCACTATGTATATTCTATGTACAAAAATTCTATGTGCAAATAGAAAAGCTCGAAGTAATAACATGAAGGCATTTTCTAGAGACTTTGCGTGTTGCAGTGGACTGATTGAAGAGAAGAGAGATGGAGTTTTGTGGGGTGCATGAGAGAGGGTACGATGCTAGATTCTCTGAAACTTGGAAAAAACAAAGAAGTATCCTACACTCTTATCACCACCTACGATCATAATAAGAAGCATATATCAATGATCCCTTAATAAATTATATATCTTTTTATTTTGTGAGATGGCTTAAAATATAAAGCAGACAATATCACTTTCTTAACCATAGGATCATATTAGTTGCATCAGATTGCAATTAAATTTTGAAAATGAATAAACTTGCATCAATTAAACCTTTGGCCTAAATAATTTCTTAAATCTTTGTCGCAACGTCTTAAATAAACTTCAACACATCATAGATTGTGTGGGATCGTGACGATAAAAATCTCCCTATAACTCAAACGTGTTTTATTCCGGGAATTAGTCAAAACAATATAGCGGACTCAATTGAAAATTTTATCCTTATAATACTGGTCCAGTTATAGGAACTTTGGTGACGCCTCTATCAATATTTAGCTTGAATAGTATTAATGTGATGACAATTTGATTGCACACACATATATATCATTGTTAGTGCTTATATTGCATGTATAATTTTCTTGAAGCAAACCTATACAAGTGGGAAGGCCTGAGGTGATAAGGTATTACCATGCATAAGTTGATATCTTTGATTGTAGTGGTTTGATGAAAATCTTAATTGTAAATTATTTTCTTTGAAAAATAAAATAAATGACGGATGCGTTTTTGTGAGGATCGTGGCATGTGGTGGATAATTTTTATTTTTTATATTCTAATTTGCGTAATAGTTCATAACACTTACAAAAGGAACATTTTTTTTGTTTACATATTACTATTTGGAAGTGTTTTGAACCATTACAAAAATATATATAATTTTTTCATTTGTAAGTGTTCAGAACCATTGCAAAACAAACTTGCTTATTGAATATTACAACGATTTTTAACCGTTGCAATTTTTTTATTTGCAACGGTTCAAAACCGTTGCAAAATATATACATATAATGGTTCAAAATTGTTGCAAAATATTTTGCAACGGTTATCCAAAATAGACATTTGTTCACATTAAACTATTATAAATATCATTTTGCAATGGTTTTGAACAGTCACAAATGTCATTTGCAAGTGTTTAAAACACTTGCAAATTTACTTTTTTTTAGTGTAGTGAAATATTTAAAAATCCTTTCTAAGGCTTAAGTTCCACATCAGATTCCTTCACAATGGCTTCACATTCCTTCATCGGGAGGGTTGGCATAATCGAAGGAGCATGGGATTCATTTTTGCCCTCTTTTTCCTTGCATTTTAGGATAGAGGCCTCAAGAGCTTCACCCTTCTTTAATGATCAGAATTATCTTTTGCGGAATGAGGCCTTTAGGTAAGAGACTAGAGACATCAACCTAAAGGAAAAGAAGCTGGAACTTTGCCTTTCAAGCTTCAAAGATGGAAGAGTAATTATGTAAAAGAAACCTTTGATAGGACTTATAGTTAAGATAAATATCCAACTGACTTCTCACCATCTGACTTCTCACCATCAAGTTCATCTTTTCCCTAAAGCTCAGCATGCTTCACCAGAAGTCCAATTAACTCCTCCTATAATTTTTTGCCCTTAGTAACCAAAAGAATGGAGAATTTTATCACAACGACCTCAAATTTTTAGAACTTCTCCTTAAAGTCCCTCAACAACCTCCCTATGCTTGATCAAGGTCTTAGCATTCTCCCTTTCAGCCTCAGCCAGGGAGTTTTAAGGAGAAACAAGCAATGAAGCACTATCATGGATGGTCTTATCATTCAACATATGGGTTCGCTGTAGAGAATTGATTTCATCCATGAGGATCTTCCTTTCATACTCCATTTTGTCCATATCCCACTGCTCAACCATGGCTAAGGTCTTCTTCCTTTACCCCTGACCCTCGATGGCATCATCCATTAGGGCCTTAGTCAAATTTTGGGCCTATAAGCATAAGGAAAAGGCGTGAAAAGAAGGTATATTAAAGAAAAAGGAACTACTGAATAAAAGTGAATAAATTTTATGTTATCTTCCTAAGAGTAGAGACCATCTCCTCTGAATTAGCTGAGGTCCCACTGCCCCTCAACATATACACCATCTAAGAATTATTGGTCCTGTTCATTAGTGTTATGGTATCCATAATAGAGGCATAAGATTTTCTCTCCTTTAAAGACGTAGGTCGGTAGTACTTATCTTCTTTGGAGAACCTCATCCCTCCTATCTCTCCCTAACCTGGCCCGCTAGGATGGCCAGAGACCTTGTGTAAAGACACCTCCTTCAAAAGGGATACAACAACTTCCCTCCCCTTCACTATGGACCACAAAAATATTCCACTAAAAATTTTAAGACCAGAGGCTACAAGTTCCCTAGAATAGAAGGTGCACTCTGGGTTGCCCTAAAGGACCCACTTGTCCTCGAATATTCTTGTACTAAGGGACGAATTTTCATAACCGTCTTCGGAGAAGCGCACTCATTTGGCTTAGACCTCAGCGTCGTCTCCTGCACTAAAGTTATAAAGGGTATTTTAATGTTTACTATTATGTTAAAATTTATGTGCTTCATAGCCTTGGATCTTTTCCCCTTATTCACACAGGGTTGAGCAACGGTCTACTTAGAATGAAGTAGAGCCTCCTCCATTTCTCACATTCATTTACTGAACCAACAAGAGCTCAAAATTAATAATTGAGGTTTAAACAAAGAGTAAAGATAGAAAAACCTCCTCAATTCTATGGGAAGCTTAGCTCATACTTTAAACTTGGCATCTTCACCCTCATAAGACTTGGGTACCTCAAAGCCTCAACAGAAATGACCTTTCATTTTCTCCAGACTAAGACAAAAGGATCAGCCCCCACCAACTCTTCAACCACCATTTTTGGGCGCATAAGTTCCCCTCCAATAACTATATCTTTGGTCTTAGGCCTAAGGATATTTTTATGGAGATGATTAGAGGTTACCAACACCTCTAAGGGAACAAATAATTATTTAAGATCCTCCTTAAGCCTATCAAATTCTTCTTAGTTAGGGTCAGTGAAGGCTACAAAAAGGAAGAGTTAACATGATTCCTACCCAAGGTTAAATCAATAATTCAAGACCAAATGAAGTACTAAGGTAGGAGGAATCCATCATAAGGTAGGGCAACCAATCTTTTCCATCGGGTTAGGGGTGGACCAAGTTCCTTCGATGAATAAGAACCTCCTTTCCACTGCTTAGGATCATTATGCTTGTCATTGTGAAAGATGATCGAAGCCCTAGGATTAAATTACTTCAAAGTCTTGTCCTTAGTCTTGGAATCTGTAGAGTTTAAAGAACTAATTTGGGGTGTTGTCATGTTATCCTCCACTAGTCTCTCTATAGGCCAAGATAGTGGCCATCAAGGTTCTCGAAGAAATGGCCACTAGTTAACTTTAGAATTTCCACCACATGTAGAGGTAGTGTAAGCCTAGCTCCGAAGAGAAAAAAACAATCGTTAAAGCATATGAACTTTGACACCAAGGAATAATCCCTCTCTTTAAGATTTACAGCCCTCAAAATCATAGAGTCAAGGATTTAATACTTTTTAAAAATCTTCACCAATTCTTTCTTAGTAAATCATAAAACCACCAGGGTTCTGTCAGAAAAATTAGGTACATCCGGCCCTAAGTAGTTAATCACTTGAGTACTAGAGGGGAATGAACACTTTGGGGATTGAGATAATGTTCCAGCCCATTGTTCATCTAAATAAGGAAAAGAGACATGAGGTCCTACTATAGATAGAGGAGTGGTGTTCAAAAATTTGGAAGGAGAAATATTCTCAGAAGTTTATGTATAATAAGAAGGAAAGGGAGAGTAGGAGTTTGCAAAGAGCAAACTCGACAGAAAAGGAGACAATTTTTAAAGGAAATTATGGAGATTTCAAGCCATCCCAAGTAGCTCATTTATATTCATTTAAGTCCTGATGCACCACTGTTATCCTCCTCTAACAGTCAATGTGTGCTCCTTCCCAATGCAATCTCATAATAACAAATGGTTATCTAACTGCTACCCTTATACATTTAAATGGATAAATGCTTCCCCTTTGTATACTTTCAAAGTGGAACAAGGGGTTACTGATGATACCACATTTAAGTGCTGGAATTTCTAAAGTTAACATCCCTTATACACTCACTCGTAAAATAAAGGAGGTCCTAAGGTCTGACAGAGACCTCTACCAAACCAGCGCTAAGCCTCAAGCCCATGGATGCCTAGTAGAAGGCCAAACAATCGAATTAAATTTTTTAATAACCTCATTACTAACTTAATTACAACATTTTATTATCACAAAGCTACTAACTTAATTTAATGCATTTATTCAAATTATTATTAAAACGACACCACTATAGCATGTCGACCTTTCTATGGATCCTACACATATTCGGGGCTGCATGAAGTTATCAGTACATCGCACGCATTCCCATCACTATAGCTAGATGACCTAATTTCTTTAGCCCTGAACATATTGATGATGTTCCACACACGACACGTTGCTATAGCCATACAACCCAATTATCATTAGCCCTGCACATATTGGCGACGCCAATACACATCCACATCACTATAGTCAGCTAACCCAATTTTCGTTAGTTCTGCACATATTGGCGACACAAATTCATTTTAATACCCCGTTATTTATCTTAGGCATTATCAATTTACTATCAAGTTCTTATTATTCTCTATTAAGCCCACCCTTTTTTCGGTCATCACGTTATAAACCATCCCCAGTCCCATAGTTAGAGATCACAAGTATTTCCTAGCCTATCACTTAGGACGAATACCTACCAATAATTCACCACCTAGTCTCACACCTAGGCTAATGAAAAATACGTGAAAGCATACTACCTAGCCTTACCGAGGAAATACCCAACCATACGAACCTACACCCACTAATCCCATACCTAGAAAGTGCTAACAATAATGAAGCCTACTTACTAGTCACATATCTAACAAGAAACCAAAAAATAAGGGTAAAAACATAACTATCCCAAAAGCCCAACATCCCCACAGAATCGACATATTAACACAAGAAACATTCAAATAAAACATATTTTTAATTTATAAATACAATTATTCCAATTAATTCTCCGATTAAATATTATCCAAATCACGTCCTTTTATTTATATAATTAAATAAGTCTTACCAATCATCATACAAGTTGTCAAATTTCATAATTTCCATACAAGTAATATTTTACCAGTTAGCACAAGATTCCATTTTCAATATGCCTATTCACAATATCACTCAATAATAAATCCATTGTACAATCTACACATAAAAATTATGATTTTTCGATTCGAAACATTATTACCAATTCCATATTTTTTAATTTTAATACATGAAACGTCCTATAATTTTATCGTAATTCAAATCTATAATCTAAGCATGCGATTGTTTGAAGTCTTAAATATATTTTTAGATTTGAATAAAAACAACCCCGAAATTATTTTCACTTTTCTAATTAGTCTTTTTAATTCATTTTAAGAAAATACCGTTTATTAAAGTTTAGGCAATATCTAAAACGCATAACTCTTAAGGGAAACAATAGAATCATTCATGCCTGTAAAGAAGTCGCCTTGAAAGTCTGATTACACGTTGAGTTCCTATTGTGAAAATAGCAAAAACACATTCTTGGTCGTTCGTGAGAAAATTTTATTTAGATCTTCAAATCTTGGGTTTAAATTTATATTTAATGGGGTTTAGGTTTTGTAGAAGAGAGGAGATAAACATATGGAAGGCTACTGATTTTGGGGATGATACAAAAGTGTTTTAAAAACCCTAAACCCGAGTTTAATTAATAGGAGAAAGTAAGAGAGTTTAAGTTTAACACAAACACTAAAAAAAGCCACCCGTGCACTACAGTCGGCATGAACCGGTTTACCCCCAGGGCTAACCAATTCGATCGGCCTGACGGACCCAATTCCCATGGTTTTTATATAAAAATCTAGAAATTTCCAATTTTACTCCTGAATTAAATTCCACTTAATACTTTATTTTATATATATCAAAAACAACATTTTTACTTCCTAAAATTAATTAAATTTCAAAATTTTTTAATTTATAACAGATTTGTATAGCTTAAAATCATGGGGTGTTACACCTAGAAAGCATCAAACATAAGACATGACTAATTCTTCTAGTCTCATACCTAAAAAGTATCAAATACAAATAATAAGAGTGAAAGTACAACTAAAATACGTAACTCGAACATCCCAATAATATCATTATTTAGCATAAGCAATGCCTACACTTTTTACATTCTTTCATTGAACATCATAATTCTTTGTTCCATATTTATACAAGTCTGATTTCATATTCATTAAATAAATCTAATCATGCCAGATATAAGTTCTATAAAATATCCCTACAAGTTGACCAAATCTCATATTTTGATTCGGGTGAGATTTAATCAAATTTAAATCATAAATCGGTTTAAACATGTGAGTTAACAATTTTCAGCAACATATCATAATATTCTACACAATATTCAACATTTATCTGATTTCATAAATGAAGACATATTTTTAATCTATATACTATTTTTATAAGATTCGATCCAATAACCAATAATAACAAAGTCTAATACTTTAAGTAGGCGGGAAGCATTAAATCCAAATTCATAAGTTCATCAAGATAGATTTATATTTAGGTTATCACTTCTCCTAGTTAGGTTGCTAATCATCTTTACAAAACATGCATACTTAATGTTTAGAAAATATTTAAATCAAATAATACTTGAGTAGAAAATTAGAGATATTATTTTCTTAGATGAAGACATTTTAAAAATATGAAAAGCTTGTTGTGTTCTTCTCACAAAAATAAGCGAATTTCTTCTTTAGGCTTCTTTAAAATATTAGTGCAAAGCCTCCCAAATTAAGGTTGAAGTTTAATTTAATAGTGTTTAAGGTTGAAATTAATAGGGTCTGTAACTTTTTGTGATATAGATAATGTAAGTATAAGGAAAGTAAAGTCCTAAGCATCCCGTTTTAAAATAATTAAAAACCACCTCAAAGAGTTATAAAGAAACGAAACAGATGATAAAGAGGCCATCCCCACAATGGGAGGTTAGGACCCAATGCCATGGCGGAGGCTAGGCCACTATAGTGGCGGTGATCCCCATTATGGCCGGCCTAGTCCGTGCTCCTTCTTATTTTTTCCTTAATCTAATATAATTAAATCCCCTTCTCTTTAGCATCTTTAAAACTCTTTAAAATAAAACGTGATGAACCAAATTAAGATTTATTCTTAGAGTACAAGCCATTACAAAAAGACTTAAATATCTATTAGTTTTTTTATCAAAACCTAATTTGGTTCATGTTGATACCAAATTTAATCTGCTGACTTGGACCAACCATATGAAGACACGTGGCTATCTACATGGCAACAACATGCACTTCCGAGATAATCACACGCTCCGAGGAACCATGTTACTCCGAGGAACGCCTACGCTCTGAGGAACAGACCTCTTCGAGGAACTCATACGCTCCGAGGAACAGACCTCTCAGAGGAAATCTTGAATATCAGAAAGCTTAGGCGGTCCGATCTACTAAGGCGGTCCGAGCTGCATCTCGAACAGAGCATTAATTGATATATAACCAACAGTTCAACTGGTTCATTAAATGCTTATCATTTAGACGCACACGCTTAAAGGACATTAAATGTATTACCCTTTCATATGTATATCATTTAATGTATCACCCTTTCATATGACAGCCTCAAGGCTATAAATACGTTGTACAATCCTCATTGTAAGGGATCTGATCCTGAATCCAAACTTTGGGATCCAGAACGGAATTTCTTGTAATCAAGAATTCTCAAACACTCAGCAATAAAATAACAGTGGACGTATGCCATTCTTATAAGGCTGAACAACTTTAAAATCTTTTGTCTCATTTATTTATCTGTGATTGAATTATTAGAGTGATCTAATTTTTTACATCAACAGTTCATTTAAATTAAACATTCCCTATGTTAATTCAAATTTAATTAATTTATTAATTTGGTTAAAAAAATACGGGGTATTATATACAATAGGCCAACCTGTAGAATTGGATCATTTCGCTCCCAAGACGAATCGATTTGAGCATGGGCAGAATCAATCCGTCGAGTTTGTAAGTCCAAGTTTGTCCCAAGTTTCATCCATTACAGCTATAACCCAACTCAAAACCTCTACACAACAACAATAGCCTACCCTCTAAACATATAGATTCAACATATTAATGTTTTATATGAATTAAAAGGATTATTATAAGGTTAAAGATTCAATTTCATAATTTAACCAATTGTACCTAACTTCATCTTCTTCATATGAATGGGTTCAATTTAACCTACGATTTCAAATCATTTTATACAATTAACTTAAGGCTTTCGAAGATTAAAATATGCATATTTCAGATCTAATATTTTCAATAACAATTTACAATATTTCATATATCAATATGTTCATTCAATCAACCAATTACATGAGTCCCTCAACCAATTAACTAGTGCTCTTAATTTAATTTAATTAATTATGAAATCAAGTTAATTATTAACTAAATCAAAATATATAAATTTGCTACGTATTTTAATACATGATTATTACTATAACACAAATCCAATGATATTTTTACATAAAATACACTTGCCTCGAGATGATTGTAGAAATCAACCATCCAAATCCTCCAAATGCCAAACTAGGGTTTCCATAGTCTTCCTCCTTAGTTGCTAGGTTTTCTTCAAAGTAGCTTATAATACTAGTAAAATTTGCAATTAGGCTAAGGTTACGTATTGACCTAAACATAAAATGACCCAAACAAGCTCCAAATAGTCACACACTTGACCCAACATATATAATAATCCAATGGACCATGTTTCTACAATTTTAACTCAATCCATGCTTCCCAAATGTCCTATGAACATACCCAAAAGTTAACATATCTCTCGAGTTAATTGTATAATTAGTTTCCGCTAATAAATTTAATTAAAGTTAACAAATGTCATTTTCATAATATGAAATTTCATACTATAAATTTCGCATTGCGAAATTTTAAAATAAAAAAACATGTCAAAAATTGTATTGAAAAATTTCAAATTTCAAACTTCAAAATTAAATGTCTTTCATGGATCTCTTTTGATAAATATCGTCGGGATATTTTCAAATTTATAAATTTTATCTCAGACGACCTTATATTTTGAGAAATATTTAATTTTAAAGGTTGTACAGAAAAAAAATAAGAATTGTGATCAAATCTACCCCCAAAAAACGATTGATGCAGAAGGAATTCTCATTACGAATGTTTTATGGGTGGTCCGATTATTCAACATGTTTGATGTAAAAGGCTAGTTTTTAACTAGTGTTTTGAGGAGGCACGTGTGACCTGTAAATGTTAAAAACATTAAGGGATGATTTGGTTCTGTATTCAGAAAACTCGATTTAAACGTTGTTTTTAAATACAGTTTTAAAATTCAGATTCTTGTGTTTATAATTATTAGTGCGCGTTTGGTAAACTTGTTTTTAAATACAATTTTGTAAAAAATATATATACATATATATACACACATAATACAAATGTAAATGTACATACATACATAAATGGACACACACACACACATATATATATATATATATATATATATATATATATATATATATATATATATATACACATACATAATTCACAATAAAATTATATACATACATGAATTGATAATATTTTTAATACATATGTACTATATGTATATTTTATATTATTTCATACATTAATAATACATGTATAAAACTATATATAAGTATAATGTATTTATTGATAATATTATTTAATATATGGATCTTAGTATATTAAATAACTTAATAATATAAATATACGTAATTTTATGTACATGTGCATATATATTTTTTTATTTATACAAATTACACACATATTAATATATTATCTGTATATTATATATTAAGATATAAATGCATTAACATATTACGAATAAAAAATTCTGAATTGAAAAATAAGAAATTATAAAATACACTTTTGCTGTTTTCTTAAAAACTTAATTATAACACAAAAATAATATAATTTAATATTTAAAAACATATTATCAAACGTTAATTTTTATCAAAATTATATTTAAATATAAAAAACAGAATTATATTTAAAAACCAAATAGGCCCCAAAGTTTTGTGCAATGTCGTCTCAAAGCAAAGCTATCCTTTTTCAAATGGAAACTAAGCCAATGGTGTTAAAGTCGTCATTTTGGCATAAACAAATGGGACTTATCTAACTTTCAGTTAAAATAGTCATTTTCCTATAAAGAAATGGAACTTAAGCTCATTTTCAGGAACATGATGTAAAAGCTTCTCGAATAGTTTACACATGCATACAGCTGTTTTCACTTCTTGATATTTTTCAAAACGTAATGTTACAATTCCCAATTTAAGAATCTATTATTTATTTTTAAATTGTTTCAAATTAAAGACTTTTTTTTATAACATAATCACAAACTAAGTTCTAAAATAGTCAATAAGAGTTAATCGCAAAGTTCTAAAAGACGCGAGGTGTGATCAAGAGATAAATGTCAAGCCTCAAGCCATAGAATCCTAGCCTAGGGGTAAAAAAACATTTTTTCTTTTTTTATTATTTTAATTATTTCAAGGCTAGTAATATAATAAAATAGTACATATCTTGGATTTTAAAAATATATCCATATGTTTGGTAGCCATTTTTCTCATATTCATGCGTCATAACCAATATTTGTCAACTTTGCTTTAAAAAAAAAAAAATGTGCCTTAAGCCTTTTACTAAGAATAAGGCGTACGCGATGCGTTTCTCTCAAATTTCAAACCTAGACGGACCCTAAGGAGGCCTTTTAGAACATAGGTTAATCATGATAGTTAAAGAATATTTTTAATTTTACAAAATAAAGTCATGCTCTTTTAATTTAAGAAATTTGGAAAGATGGAGTATTATGTATTGAATCAATTATCAAATAATTCCCTAAAATACATATACTTTGTATAAAAGGCATACTTATTTTTATTTTAATTCATTTAGTCTCTCAAAACATTCATTTTTTCAATATTTTCTTATTTTTAAAGAGCTGTAAAAACACCTATAAGGATTTCCAGAGCTCCGACAAAGAGGTGAGGTGGGAGAGATTGAGGTGTGAAGGGAGGTCAGTAAATGAATTTGTATGTATCTTTTTGTTAGTATTTTTATATGTTAAATGACTTTTTTGAATAAAATAAAAAAAATTAAAATAAACATATATTAAAAAATGATAAAAAAAAAAAAAGGCCTATTCAATACATGCCTCTCTTATATTCTATTTATCGCTGTTCTAAAAAATTCACCTAGGCTTCGTTTAGGCTCGAGATTTGGGAGAAATGTCCGCCTTAAGTTTTTTATGCCTTATTCTTGGTAAACCCTTAACGCGCATTTTTTTTCTAAAAATAACAATTGTTTAGTAAAACGATATCGACTTTTAAATAATTTTTTTACAAACTGGATCATTATCAAGGTTCTAAAAAACGCGGGGCGTGATCGAGGCATGGAGGCCAAGCCTTAAGCCTTAGAAGCTTAGGCGGGCCTTGGCGTAAAAAGGCGTGAAAAGGCGTTTAGGTCTTTTTAATATATTTTAATTTTTTTTAATCATAACAAGGCAATTAAAATACTAAAATTGTACATATCATAAAAATATGTCTGAATATTTGCAAATAAAAATACTATTTGATTATTTTGGTTGAGATAATGGTCCGGTTTGTAAAAAAATCTTTAAAAGGCGATATCGTTTCACTGAAGCATTGTTGTTTTTAGAGAAAAAGTACGCCTTAAGGGTTTTACCAAGCATAAGGCGTCAAAATCTTAAGGCGGGACGTTTATCCCAAGCCTCAAGCCTAGGCGTCCCTAGGCGGAGCCTAGGCGGGTTTTTTAGAACAGCGATCATTATCTTATCCAAAATAATCAAATAGTATTTTAATTTGTAAATATTCGGATATATTTTTATGATATGTACAGTTATGATATTTTAATAGCATTATTATGATTAAAATATATTAAAATATATTGAGAAAACTTAAACACCTTTTTATCACCTTTTACGCCTAAAATCTTCCTAAACTTCTATAATTTAAAGATTCATCTCTACCCCTTAATCACCCCCACAATTTTTTACCCCCTGCTATTTATTCATTTTATGACTTCTTTTCTTGTCAAATAACAATAATACATTCGTATGTCAAAAAGTAAACAGCATACTAACTATACACGGAGCATCTCCAACTCCTTTTTTTTACTTTTATAATGCATGTTGAAAAAATCTGGTATAAAGTTGAAACAACTGAGAACGTCATATTCGGCTCATGCCATCGTTCTAGAACTAAATTTTCAATTACTGACCATTTTTGTTTTGACATCAACTTCATGCATGTCACAGTAGTTAGGGGATTAACTGTATTTAGTCAAAGGAATTAGATGGATAGATTAATTGCAACAAAGGTTAAAAAGAAACAGGTCTAGAGGTCTAACTCTAAGACAACTTCCCTAGTTTTCCTTACAGTCCACGTCTCTCTCTCTCTTCAAAGCCCAGGATTTAGGGCCTTTCCGTTGTTCATAATACTCCTTTTTTCTTTAACATCTCCCAATCTTTCACCAGCTTTACAACTTTTTGTCCCATGTCTTGTGTTTATCCTTTTCTTTTTCTCTATTATTAAACAAACGGTTTGGATAAGGGTATTAGGGTTACATACAGATACAGGTGATGGAGAATTTCTGTGCACATGATCCGGAGGAAGATCAGATGGAGTTACCACCGGGGTTTAGATTCCACCCATCCGATGAAGAGTTGATAACTCATTATTTATTTAAGAAAGTCATTGATAGCAGTTTCTCTGCTAGAGCCATTGGAGAGGTAGATATGAACAAGGTTGAGCCTTGGGAATTGCCATGTAAGTTTTCTTTCTAAATTCTCTTTATTTATTTTTTTATCCTTCAGATTTATTTATTTTTCTTTATTGGGGGTGTTGTTGAATGAAGTGAAGGCGAAAATGGGGGAAAATGAGTGGTATTTTTTCTGTGTGAGAGATAAAAAGTACCCAACTGGTTTGAGGACAAACAGGGCAACTGCTGCTGGATACTGGAAAGCAACAGGAAAAGATAAGGAGATTTTTCGAGGAAAATCTTTGGTTGGAATGAAGAAAACCCTTGTTTTCTATCAGGGGAGAGCACCAAAAGGGGAGAAAAGTAATTGGGTCATTCATGAATATCGTTTGGATGGTAAATTGTCTGTCCATAACCTACCCAAAACTGCAAATGTATGTTTCTCTGTTTTCCCCTGTTTTGGTTCAAGTACACTATTATTTGTGGTCATAATTCTTTTTTTGGTTTTATTGCAGAGTGAGTGGGTTATTTGTAGGGTATATCACAAGAGTGATTCAGGGAAGAAAGATTTTATACCGAATGACAAGGGTCCTAATCCTTCTGTTTTGCCACCATTAATGGACTCTTCTGTTCACGTGCCCTGCTTCTCCAATCAGATTGATATTCAGAAAAACCAGAAAGATATGATGAGTTATTTCAATTACCCTGTTTTTCCTTTCTCATCAAATTTCATATTTCCCCAAAGCTCATTTCCGGGAGGTCAATCTGCTCAAATTCAGCAAAATTTTGTTTATCCAATGCAAGGCCAGCAAAATTTGAGGGGCTTATTTCAAAATTATGGTCCAAATATGAGACAAGGCCTCAAAACAGAGAAGGAAATGATTAGTCTCTCTCAAGAAACTGATTTGAGTACTGATAGAAACACTGAAATTTCATCAGTTGTGTCTAATCTTGAAGTAAGAATCAAGTCATTTGAAGATCAAGAAGCGCCATCAACTTCAGTTGGGCCAGGGCCAGGAGACTTTGATTGTATTTGGAATTGTTGAAAGTCATCTGACACAGCTTTCAAGATATCACAATGTAAGTCAATTTGTATGTTCCTCAAAATTTGTCTCTACCTAGAGTTGTTCCTGTAAATAAATAAGTAGCATAGGACGGAAGTTGAAGGAAAATGAGCTTCAGTCACGACTATTACTGTCTTAATATGATTGTGCGAGTGTGTGTTGTATAGATTTTATGATTAGAGAAGGGACATTAAATATGGTGATCGAAGTGTGTGTATGAAATGAATTTATGTTATCTATCGTCTGTCTTGTTTCATTTTGTAACTTAGTTTTATGCCTGCATTTATTTGTCGAATCGATAGTATTCAACACTGTGACATAAAAGATCCAGGTGCTGACTTAGCTGATCTTGTTTTCTGTTGTTTTCTGTTGTGTTTCTTCTGACTTACATCCAGTGTTGTATTTTTTTATGCTTACAAGTTACATCAACGTACACGAGTTTCATTCTGATATCTCTAATTCCCTCGTTTGGGATTTTACTTTTAGTTTTTTTAATTTATGGGACCCTCTCTCCCCCAAAAGTCATGTGTATAATTATAATCCAGTATTTGGCATTTCAAACCTTATGACTTTTGGGATTAATGGATTAGAATGTGTTGTATACTTGTGTTCACTTGTTCGAAAGTATGAATAAGTTGTTTAAAAAAAATAGGAATAAGTGAATGAGAAAATCGCATAATCTTAGGGTTTGGATATTTTTATTTCAACCCACATTTTTTATTTACACCCCCCAAATGGGATGATATTCCATTAACCTACCCCACTCTTTGGGTGGTTAAACAAATATTGACTATAACACTTAACTGTTTCATAGTTAGACAACACGAAATTAAATATCAAAAACACATAAGCTTGCAAAATAGATATACTTGAACAAACCAAAGGGAGGTAAAAAATACGGACTAACTTCCAAAATCTACAAAACCATAATTGAATTATACATTGAAAAGGCACATGATCATTTTTCTCACAAAGGCTAGATCATAAACTTAGTTATATATATATATATTGGTAAAATGTAATTATAATTACGAGAAAGGACAAGCCAGAGGATGATACGAAGAATCCCAAACACAGCCCAAAGGCCAACAAAGCAACAGACTAAGGCACTCAGATCCAAAAAAAAAACACTAACTATGCTCACAGCCCATCTAAAACAAAGACAAACAAATTTGTCCCATAGTCCGGCCCAATACAACTATAAAACCCAACCCATTACAAAGCAAGGGACGCGTATAGTTTAAAATTGAAGCCACAACATGTGTTGTCCACCTCCACACTTATCCAATATCAAATTAGCACGAATCAACAAAACCATGGGCTAAAACCATTTGCTCCAAACTCGCAACAGCTCAAAGTCTTATCACTAGACAAAACCATTAGCAACTATACTTTCTTCCATTCTCACCCATGGATGACCAAAACACTAGGCAACCAATCAGGAATCAAGAACGAGAACCCTTCCAAAATCAGCTCCAAATTCCTCCATCCATCAAAGAAGAACTTCAAATCCTCAATCACTGTATACAAGAACCCAACTTCTTCAAAACCTCACCAACAAATGCTAAGTTTTGAAGAAACTTGTTCATCTCAGCCTCAAAACTTCATGAAAACTCTCAAACTCTACTCTCCAAAAACGTCAGCACTTGGACAAACCCAAACCTTATTTGCATGGCCACTATCTCTAGCCATAAAGCTTCAGATCTGAACCTATCACACAGACAAAACCCTTCTTTAATACGGCTCCAAGAGTGCATTCAATTCAACCCATTCACACATCGCAAACTACTCAGAAGCATCTCTTCTGACTTGCAAGGACTTCGGTGACAGATCTAGGCCAGTCTTCCTTCCCAACCAGAACTACTAAAGAAAAGTCTATTTATAAGAAATTTCACTAATGTTCCATTTCTTTCTGATTTCTTCATTTGCTGGGATTTTCTTGATATTTCTCCATTTGCATGTACTCTCGATTATTTTCTCAATTTTTCCAAAAATGAAGCTTGTCTCCATGCTCGAGTTACTAAAAATCCTGTCATTTCTACTTCTCCATACTGAATACACTATTACTAGGCTAAGTTTCTGCATGTAACATTTAAAGGCTTTATTATTAATATTGAGCAGTCAAGCTCCCGTGTGGAGCCCAAAATGAGGGATTTGTGCGGAATCTTTTTTAGAAAAAAAAATGTTTTATTTTTTATTTTTTTTGTCCGGATGGTAAAAATTTCAGTACACTCCTATAAAAAATTTCAGTGTACTCGTATACAAAAAAAATTAGCTCAAAATAACATTTTTTTTGTAACTTAAAAAAATGAGTTAATTTTTGACAGTATTTAAGCTGTTTAAAATACGGTTAAAAATTGATCAATTTTTTTAAAATATCAAAAAGTGTTATTTTGAGTTTATTTTTTTTTCTTTTTACAAAGATGTACTGAAATGTTTATAATTCACAAATATATATATATATATATATATATATATCAAGGTTCTAAAAAACGCGGGACGTGATCGAGGCGTGGAGTCCAAGCCTTAAGCCTTAGAAGCCTAGGCGGCCTAGGCGTGAAAAGGCGTTTAGGCTTTTTTAATATATTTTAATATTTTTTAATCATAACAAAGTTATTAAAATATTAAAATTGTACATATCATAAAAATATGTCTGCAAATAAAAATACTATTTGATTATTTTGGGTGAGATAATGGTCCGGTTTGTAAAAAAATATTTAAGAGGCAATATCGTTTCGCTAAAGCATTGTTGTTTTTAGAGAAAAAGTATGCCTTAAGGGTTTTTTCAAGCATAAGGCGTCAAAATCTTAAGGCGGGGCGTTTCTCCTAAGCCTGAAGCGTAGGGAGATTTTTTAAAACAGTGATATATATATATATATATATATATATATATATTTCTAAAAAAGATCCTGCACGGGAGTCCCTCATTTGGACTCCCTGACTCTAATATTGATGAGTTGTTTAACTTCATCGTCAAAACTCAGTTGTCTGTTGCAGTCCCCATTGTTGCAGTCCCCATTGTTATACTGGACTTTCTCCCAAATCTTTTTTTTTTTTTGTAATTTTGCACTCAAAATACAAATGGTTCCTGGTTTCACTCTCTTTATTGCAGTACACGCCAAATCTTCATTGATAATACCCGAAACCTTCAATTTTCTTATGTCCATAGTCTGACAAATAATCCATAGGCAAAAAGCACATTGAGGGATCTTTTTAGGAAACCATAATGTTTTACCCCCGTGGCACTTTTTCTTTTTTGACCCTTAATTTGTCATACGTACTTATGCAATTATAGACTCCATCCTTAGCTATCATTTAGCTAAAAGTATCTTTTTTGACTGTAAAACTCGTAATTTTATTAGATTATTAATTAAATTAATTCGAAATTCAAAAAGTTACTTTAAAAGACTTTTAATTTGAGTATATATAAGTTTTGGATAGTTTAGAAGAGTCTTCAAAACATAAAAATCTCTTGGCAAAAAAAATAGGATAAAAATAAAAATCTCACTTCAGATAATTTGTCACCACTTTAAAGTGTGACTAACTGTTTCACAGGCAAACTGTTTTAGTTTTAATAGCATTATAATGCCACTTAAATTCTCAAATCTTTTTCCACTTAAATTAATACGTAGTTAAAGACTTTTCAAACATATTTTCACAACCTCTAAGAGCAGTATATTCTTATAATTTTCATATTCTTCCTTCTATAAACTCTAGCCCCAAAGTTATCAAGTTTTAACTCAAGATTTGAAGGCTTATTTGGTATTTTTTCGTTTGCACTAGAGCGAGTTTTTATTGTTTTCGCACGAGGAACGCAGTGGTATGATTAGAATTATTGAGATAGAATCTTATGAATTTCTTGTGATGATTTTAAGGTATGGGGTTTACGTAATATGCTTCTTGAATCTTAGAGAGAAGTCATTTTGTTCCTCGTTTATTTATATTCATATTGTTGATATCATGACATTTATTAGAATCTAAAATATTGATATGATTTGAGATATTCTATTTGTTGATGGGCATAATGACGTGGAGAATGATCACCCGCCAATAGTCCAAAAGTCCAATAGCCAGGATGAAGCTTAGGCGAGGTGAGGGTTGGTGATCTATTGCTGCGTTATTAAGAAATTAAATTGGTATAATGCTCGAATGTCACATTGACCTTGAATTCAGATTCGTATTGTTGCATTTTATTCATCGTTATAGTTTTTAGTATCTATTATACTCATGTTGTGTACTTTTTCGTATTTTTCTTTTAATGACAGGTTAGCGTGGATTTGGACGCTACGGATTTTGAAGGATTTTAGAGTTCGACGTTTGGAGGATTTTATTTTTATATAGATTGGAAGTGTAATTTATTTGGAGAGCTTAGTATTGTTTTCGAGTGAAATTTAATTGTAATTATTTTGGAAGTGTAAATTTTGGATTCATTATATTTATTTTGTGGAATATCGATGCTCTATATTAATTGTTGAGGATTCAGTTTAGTTTTAATCGTAGTAGCGCCTCGTGTTTTGCACGTGGGGTTATAGATGGTGTCAGAGCTTAGGTATCCGACAATCTTCGGGTCTTTAGGTTTGGATCTATCTTGAGGGTTAGATGTGTTTCATTGGTGATAGGGAGTTTTTGTTGAGGACGTTGTAGGCGTCGATGTTAGGATTAGTAATCTTGATGTGATGATGTTTAGAATTGATTTGATGACTGTAGTGTTGTGATGATTTTTTAGAGCTAGAATCGAGTAGTGATTCGTGGGAGAGTGCGTGGTGAAACATGCGTGTAGGATTGGGTGTATTGACGTCTAACCGTGGTTTTTATGGTAGACATTTGTGCAGCGTATTTCATCTTGAGCATTTACATTTCGTTGAATTTCGAAGAGGAAATTACTGTGTTAGAGGGGAAGCATGTAACAACTCGTAATTTTATCCGGTAATTAATCAAATTAATTCGGAATTTGAAATCTAGCTTAAAAGATTCATAATATGAGTATATACGAGTCCGGGGTCGTTTAGACGAGTCCTTGAAACGTTAAACTCTCTAGGCAAAAAAATAGGGCCAAAATAAAAGTCTTGCTTCAGATAATTTGTCACGGCTTTAAAGCATGACTAGCTGTTTGTCATAGTTCTGGAAGGTGACTAACTGGCAAATTGTTTTATTTTTAACAGGATTTTAATGCCATTTAAATTCTCTACTCTTTCTTCACTTAAATTAATACAGAGTTAGGATTTTTCGAACATATTTTCACAACCTCTAAGAGCAGTATACCTTTATAATTTTCATCTTCTTCCTCCTACAAACCCTAAGTCTAAAGTTATCATGTTTTAACTCATGATTTGAACGCTTATTTCATGTTTTCTCGATGTTGGGCTAAAACAAGTTTGTTTATTATTTTCGCATTAGGAAAGCAGTGGTATGATCTGAATTTTTTGAGGCAGAATTTATGAGTTTCTTGTGATGATTTTAAGGTACGGAATTTTCGCAATATGCTCATTGAATTTCTCGAGAGTAGGCGTTTTGTTCCTCATTTATTTGTACTCATATTGTTAATATCATGACGTTTATTG
Source organism: Sambucus nigra (assembly GCA_949130495.1). Taxonomy (NCBI): domain Eukaryota; kingdom Viridiplantae; phylum Streptophyta; class Magnoliopsida; order Dipsacales; family Adoxaceae; genus Sambucus; species Sambucus nigra. Next base: position 241,616,944 of record OX422210.1, on the reverse strand, counting down.
GAATCTAAAATATTGATTCGATTTGAGATATTGTATTTGTTGATGCGCATGGTTCATGATATTTTTATGATACGCAAAATGGTCGCACACCAATAGTTTAAAAGTCCAATAACCTGGGTGAGGCGTTACGAAGCTTAGGTGAGAGGAGGTGATTCATGTTGACCTATTAATGTGTTATTTAGCCCGTTTGGTTCTCTATTCAGAAAATTCGATTTAAATACTGTTTTTAAATACAGATTTAAAATTCAGTTTTTCGTGTTTATAATTATTTATGCCCGTTTGGTAAATTTGTTCTTAAATATGTGTGTGTGTGTGTGTGTGTGTGTGTGTGTGTGTGTATAGGGATAGATTTAGAAGTGAACATAAAAAATGAATATTTTAATGAACCTTAACAAAAAAAACTTAACACCCAATTAATTTTAATTCCTATGTTGTAATTGGTTCGCGCCAGCGGCAACAAGCATGCGTGTGACGCGCGCCAGCGGCAATGGACACGCGTGTATTAAAAAAGACGCGTGCCACACGCGTGTCCGTTCCTGCTAGCGCGGACCAATTACAACTAAGGAATTAAAATTGAATGGGCGTTAGATGTTTTTTGTTAGGTTCATTAAAATGTTCATCTTTTATGTTTGCTTCTGAACCTCTCTCTCTCTCTCTCTCTCTCTCTCTCTCTCTCTATATATATATATATATATATATATATATATATATATATATATATGCTCTTGTGCGGATTTTTTCGCATTTTAACAGTGCGGACCAGACATGTGTCGCTTGTCAGTGAGCGTAAAAATTATCTCCCAAATTATAGGTATTCTCTCTCTCTTTTCTAGACTCATCGTGAGGTGATACATGTCTAGTCCGCACTGTTAAAATATGGGATAGCCTGCCGAAAGTTATAGCGGCTGAAAGTTTTTATTATTTTCGCACGAGTAATGTAGTGGTATGTTCAGAATTTTTAGACAAAATCTTATGAGTTTCTTGTCATGATTTTAAGGTACGGGGTTTACGCATTATGCTTCTTGAATCTCGAGAGTAGTCATTTTGTTCCTTATTTATTTGTACTCATATTGTTAATATCATGATGTTTATTGGAATCTAAAATATTGATTTGATTTGAGATATTATATTTGTTGATAGGCATGATGTCATGAAATTTTTATATGAAGAATGGTCACACGCCAATAGTTCAAAAGTCCAATAGCCAGGATGAGACTTTGTGAATCTTAGGTGAGATGAGGTGACGCCTGGTAACCTATTGATGTGTAATTGAGAAATTAAATTAGTATAATGCTCGGATGTCACAATGGACTCGAATTCACATTCGTATTATTGCTTTTTATTCACCGTTATAGTTTTGAGCATATATTCTTCTCTTATTGTGTACTTCTCCATATTTTTCTTTTAGTAGTAGGTTAACGTGGATTTGGACGCTACGAATTTTGGAGGATTTTAGAGTTTGACGTTTGGAGAATTTTATTTTTGCATAGATTGTCAATGTAATTTATTAGTAGAGCTTTGTATTATTTTTTAGTGAAATTTAATTGTAATTAGTTTGGAAGTTTAAATTTTGGATTCATTATATTATTTTGTGGAATATAGATGCTCTATACTAGTTGTTGATGATTTAGTTTAGTTTTAATCGTAGTAGCTCGTCTGTGCGGGGTGTTACAGTGACTTTGAGGAACAACATTTGTATTAGCTAAGTTCGTCGGATCTCTGGAAATAGGTCTTGGAAAGACCCATTTATTACTTTCAATAAACTCAGAACTCTTAGCTAATATGGAACTATAAACATCATAAACAATTCTATTCCCATGGATATTAACAGTAGGATCTCTCTCATGACAGTTATCTATACATAAGTGAACATTTTTGCCATTACTAATATGATATTTAATAAAATTTCTAGTGCCATTACCAATTTGATATTTAACAAAACTCCTAGCTTGATCATTTATCCTGCATAATTTCCTCTAAATCCATGATCTGCATCAACTACTAGTTTAACAGTCCATAATAAATCTAGTTTTATCATAACACTATGGATCCATCTAACCCATAAGGAGTCTTTCTTTCTAGATATATCCCACATATGTCTCAACATGCAAGCTTCGTTCCAAACTAATAAATTTTTAATACCAAGACCATCCTTATCTTTTAGGAAAACAAACATCCCCCCAAGCAACTTTTAGCCCCATTTTTTTAAGATCCTCCCCTGACCATATCAACCTTTTTAATATTTGATCAATGTCCTTAATAACCTTTTTTGGTAAAATAAAAATATTAATCTAGTATACTTGAACATTTATCAATAAAGAAATCGTCAATTGAATTCTTTAAGCGTATGATAGACATCTATTAGCCCATGACTTAACCTTCCCCAATAGTTTTTGCACAAGGATGTTATAATTCTGAGCTTTTAAGTCTACAATATATGAATGGAACTCCAAGGTATTTAACAGGGAGGTTTCCCACCTCCATACTAACCAGTCTAGCCAATTTTTGCTTTCCTCCTCAATAACTCTTGAAAAATAATATTCAAATTTTGAATAATTCACCCCTGACCAAACATATCTTTAAACTCCTTTAAAACCTTGTCCACAAGAAGTAGATATTATTGATCAGATATAGCCATTATGACTAAATCATCAATAAACATAATATGAGAGAGATTTAGGTTTCCACAATTAGGATGAGAAGAGAATACCCCTTTGCTAATCTCATCATCCTATATCCAAGAAAAAACTTTCATGATAAGTAAGAAAAGATAAGGGGATAAAGGGTCCCCCTATCTTATCCCATTTGTACCTTTAAGATCCCATTAATACCTCCATTAATACAATAGAAAAGCTTGTTGTCATAACACACTCTTTGATCCATCGTATAACTTTGCTTGGAAACTTCATCCCCTTTAAAACATCAAGCATAAAGCCCCAATTAATCGAGTTATAGGCGTTCATTAAGTCCATATTTAGAGCACATCTAGCAAAACCATTATTCTTATGGTAACCTTTCACAACATCCTGCATTAACAACACATTATCGGTTATGTTTCCCCCTTGAATAAAGGTTGGTTGCCTACTATTCACCAAATCTGGAATAATGCCCCCTAATCTGTTCACTGACACCTTAGAGATGATTTTGTAGGTGGTATTGCAACAAGAAATAGGCATGAACTCTTTCATACAACTAGGATTAGGTAGTTTTGGGATGAGACACTAATGATAGTACTATTCCATTCCTTGAGCATTCTCCCGCCTTCTAAAAAATATAGCATAGCTTCACAAATATCATTACCCGCAATCTCCCAATTATTCTGAAAGAACCTACATTGTAACCATCTGGTCCAGGAGCTTTATTGGGATTAATCCCAAATAGAGCCTTCTTTATTTCATCCCTTGATACTGGCATTCAAATAGAATACTTTTGAGCATCATTTAATTTTTTGCCTGAGTTTTTCATAACTAGATAATCTGTGATCATTGTTGTTCCCAATAAGACTTTTAAAGAAAACCGTAGCCTCTTCTTACATTGCCCATCACAATCATTATTATTATTGTCTTTTATTGATAGTATTTTATTCCTACTAACATGGCACTTTACTTTTTTGTGAAATATGTGTTCTTGTCCCCCAATTCCATCCACAACTTCTGCCTGTAAAAATCCTCCTATAACTCTTTAAGCTTCAAATATTTAAGCTGACATTTCTTCTTAGCTTTAATAATGGCACTTTAATTTTTTGTGAAAGATGTGTTCTTGTCCCCCAATTCCAGCCACTACTTCTGCCTGTAAAAATCCTCCTATAACTCTTTAAGCTTCAAATATTTAAGCTGACATTTCTTCTTAGCTTTAATAAGATTAGCCCCCCCCCCATTTACATATAAGACTTTCTTAGATTCTTTCAAATTCCACCTTCTTAGCATTAACTTTGAAGGATATATTAGAGTAAACTTTTTTATTTCACTCTTTAAAATCCTTTTTCAGAAACTTCAATCTTTTAGCCAATATAAACATTGGGTTCCCTTCAATCTATCTACTCCACCCTATTTCCTGAAATCTTCTTGAATGCATAATTCTTCATCCAAAAATTAAAAAATTTAAAGGGTCTATTAATTTTCTCCTCTTCCATATGAATGTTTAGGACAATAGGGGTATGATTAGAGATAGCAGGTAGATCTACATGGACTTCAGTAGCCATAAAAGCATTCAACCATTCTTCATTGTGCAAGACCCTATCATTTCAACTTTGGATATTAACCTCCCCCTCTCTGCCATTATTCCATGTAAACCAATTACCTCTAATAGAAAAATTATCAACTAGAATATTTTCTATATATCCATTAAAATCACCAGTTTCTTGCCAATCAATCCCATTCCCTCCAAGTCTTTCATCACTTCTTCTAACAACATTAAAATCCCCTCCTATAACCCAAGCATCATTTTCATAGTAAGGAGCTATAGCCTCCAAATATCTCCATGACCCAATTTTATTCTCTCTATTGTTTTCACCACAGGCACCAGTAAAATAAAATGATTTACCATGATTTTTAAAGGAACTTTTGACGGTAATAGCTTGACTTATGATGCTCAACTATTCCACATCAATATTATTTGGGTCCCATGCAATTCAGAATCTACTAGCCCCACTACTAGGGGTATTTGGATCATATTCCAATGTAGAAAACATACTTCTTTGACTTTATTAATAGTTTTGCTTCTAACCTTAATATCCACCAAGCATATAACGCTAATTTTATTTTCATAGATGTATTTACTGATCTATCTTTGCTTATGAGGGGCATTGCATCCCCTAATGTACCAAATAAAAAATTTGATCATAATTTAATTTTATGAAAATTCTTCCCCCCTTTCTTCTTGGCTTTGGTGTTTGCAGTGTTGTTCTTTTTATTTCCTGGAATATAGCAGTTCTTCATAACTATTAGTTACCCTTTAGAACTCATTTCTTTTATATCTCTAATCTCTTCACTTTCACTGACTTTGTTACATTTTTCTTCTTGTTATAAGACTTGGAAATTATTTATCATGTCCACCTCTTTACTCATTAGGCTAATTGATGAAACATCTTGATTTATTATTGTGGTGACTAAATTTTTAGGTATTATCTCATTTTTATGATAATCTTTCCCACTTCCATTCCCTACTTCTACATCTTCCACTAACTGATCCCCAATGCCTTTATTATCAATCTATTGATTTTCCACCAAACTACTTTCCTTCTTATCTTCTATATCTCCATTTTGAATGTTAGAACCATTTTTCATTGTTAATTTCTCTTCCACCAGGTTGTTTTTCTTCTTATCTTCCCCTTCTCAAATTGGTTGTTAGGACCATTTGCTATTTTTGATTGATCATCCACTTTCCTCCAAATTCATATATTCTTCTTAGCAACTCAACAATTCTCCTCCTTATGTCCAAACACCTTACAATTATTACATTTATTAGAATCCACTCATATTCCACATTTTGAGAGAATTTAACCCTTTCATGATCATAGACACTTATATTTTCAGGTAAGGCACTCCCCACACCCTAGCATAGGTCAACCTCTCCTTTTTTGCTGTAATTATATTAGTAAACAGAGGCATCCCAATCAAACTTGCTATATTACTTAACACAGCATCAGACCATATGTGTAATTTCAAGTTAGGAAATCTTACCCATATTGGAATCTTCTCCATACCTTCTTTTTCGAGACTGACTTCTATACTCCATGGTTTGACTATTTATGGTATGTTATCAAAAGACCATGTACCTTCTTCCATAACTTTTAGCTGACCATCCACATCATCAAAAACATCAACAAAACGCCAATTTTTAACATGAAAATATCAACAATCCCAAACTTACTCCATTTCCTTGTAACATATCCTTTCGTGGCATTGTAAGAAACTTTAATTCCAAACACGTATACCAAAATTACATGTTTCCATATTTATATTCTTCTCCAACTTCATTCTGATCAATTTTAACACATAACTCTCCATTCTCATATTTACATCCCAACAAATATTGGAGGAATTCCCAGAATTTTTGTCTCTGTTAGATGTGACAATTTTTGCAGACTTAGTTATATTCGTCTCTTAGCATTTTTATATACCCGTACCGAGAGAGTCACTTTTTACCATTACCATAATGATATTTTTTATGTTTTTTTTGTTATTGTTAACGATATAATTAGCACCGGATCCAAGAACCAAGCTATCATACCTTAAACAAAATTGGAAATTATGTACGTGTTGTCAATATATAAAATACCGCAAGTGCACGGGCTATTATAGAATAACGAGTGTAAGTACGGGTCCAACCCACGATGATTTGTCAATTTTAATTATTAAAAGAATTACAACTGTCCAACTAGATCAAATGGGGTAGAGAATAATTATAAATTATACAAAATAAAAGCAACTACGATAAATGAGAGTAACGCAAGAGATTCGTAAACAATTAGGAAATAATTAGGATTCGGGGTCCATTTATCACGTAACTAATATTGCACACTAATTTAATGTTGCCATTCCCTTTTTATAACTCAAATTAAATCGACTCTCGCCGTGTTTAATTCGGAAAATATGACGGTTATGATCAAAATATTTTTAACGTCTCTAATAGACGACTAAAATCCCTATTCCCTTAGAAAATACAAGTTTTTAAATTCGCAAATGTATTTAAGCATGGACTATCAAAACAATCAAAGTGCAAGCATAATCCATCAAAAATTACTATTTTTAAATCTCAAAACTTGATTTGACAAAACAATCTTGAAGGTTCTAAAACACACTCTCGTGTCGCTTTAAAATGAATACCAAATCTTTAATAACAATTAAAACAAGTAGGGAATAAACAACGATAAAATTAACGTGACAATATTAGTTAACTATGATAAACTTCACCCTACTCCTAATATAAAAATCAAGCTACCATAATGAAAGAGAAATTGCAAGAATGAGTAGAGATCTTCATTAATAAACCAAACTTACAAATAGTTCTCTCACAACAATCTTGAATCCTCTAAAAAAATGATAAAAACTTGGCCCTCAAATTGATTACAATCACTCAAGGTTGCTCCCCGAAATCCTCCGCGAAAGTCCTCTCTAATTGTCTCCGAAATTATGATCCCAAGGGTCCTTTTTATAGGACAAGTAGTGAGGTATTTGAGTTGTGGTGGGACTCTTTCTGATTGGCCGAATAGTGTTGGTAGCTATCTCTCCACCTCTTTAATCTTTGGATCGTGATAAGGGACGAAATTTCCCCCCACTCGAAAACTCTTATATTTTCTTGTTGAACACGCATGCCGAGTTTCGTCCAAATCGGAGAATAAAAATTTCCGACTTTTTTACGATTTTACAAGCGTAAAAACAGCATTTTTCGAACGACCGTAAAAATCAGCTTTTTCGCACCTTTTTTGAATTGATCATCAATTTGCACCAAATTCCATCATTATTTGCAAAAATTTCACTAGGCAAATTTTTTCACAAATTAGCACAAGAATATTATAAAATTATCGAAGTGCCCATTTTTTATTTAAAATTACCATTTTCAATATGAATTCAATCATTCTCGCATTTTTTCCTCCTTTTAATAAAATAGTCCTAAGAAATTATTAAATACACTAAAATGGGACTAACAAAGTATAAATTTGGGTATAAAATATACAAAATAATGCACTCATCAGTACGCATCAATTGTTCGACTAATTGGCTGAGAAGAATTTTTTTCACTATAACAACTCTTTCGTTTATTACTTTTCAATTGCGTAGTTGAAAGATACTAGTTATTTAATTAATTTTCCAGTTGAACAATGAATTTCACCATAGGAAATGTGAATATAAAATGTATATAACCAAACAAACTCTCTTGCATGCAACAATACAAAGTATTAGATGTTAATGATCTTTGTAGGGTTCAAACGTTTGTTTGTTTGATAATCTTTATTCCATATAGATGATGGATTTTAATGTTTGTAACCTAAATGAACTTAGAATCTTTATCTTTTACTCTATTAAGGGACACTTGACGGGTTGTTTAAAAGAATTAGAAATATCTTTATACAAATTTTGGTGTTAAAACCTTAGGGTGCGTAAAAAGAAAAGTGGGGTGGGAATAAATCACCCTTTGCGAAAAGAATAATGATTTAGATACACGTGGGTCTATAGGTTTACGCTTGGTAGAAGACTTAAATTCATATATATGATTATTAAATATATTTGACATATATCTTCTCAAATGGTGGAATACTAAATGACAACTATTAGATTAGGATTAATAAACTCTTAACACGAATTGTTTAAGAGGATTGCTATCTAACCCAATTTGTCAACGAATTGAATTTGAGTCGCATTAACATTTTTTTCTCTTTTAGGAGGAGAGGGGAAACGACCCTAATAATTAGATAAGAAGAATATGCCTTCCTGGATGGCATTAAAATTATTTTGAAAGTTGAACTTATATGATAGTCAACACTACGAGAAACTCAGGCGAAACTAATAAAAATGAGAGAAATTTGACTTTACAATTAATTAACATATAGAAGTAGATGAAAAAATAAAAATAAAGTGAAGCATATGACTCTCTCCATCGTAGTAGATGATTGAAAGAAAAAATTATGAGCCACTAGCAGCAACCTACGCGATGCGCGTATGCTTACCAATAATATTTATAAATCAATAATTATAAAAATTACTTCTATAAACCATTTTTTATTCCTAATGTCACATATAATGTTGATAAAAGTATATCAATTGTCATATTTAGGAATTTTGGTAACTATTGTTTTATATCTTGTCGTACGCATTTTCATAATTATGATTTTAAGAGGTTTAATCTCATTTATAAAGTCTAGTGAATATTTATCCCCGATGTTATTTAAATTAAAATAAGTCTAGTAACCCCCATAAACGTATTTAAACGCCCCTCTTCATTTGCGTAGATAATTACACTTATCTCAATTATAATACAAAACAACCCAAATAACGACAAAAACAACAACTTATGATCAATAACAAATGAATTTTTGAAATTAGGATTAATTACACTATAGTTATCTCTCTCACTGTATTTACATGAAAAATGGTGTGTGATAATAATATCAAAAATATAAAAAAAAATCCCATCACCAGATTAGCACACCATATAAAACATCAGGCATATAATTTCTAGCGGATGAAATATATCGGCTTCTACTTTCAGTAGAAAAAAATTGACAACAATGTTTAAATTCATGGCTTAATTTAATGACTTGATATATTAATTTTGATTCTTGCCCTCGTTCTATGCATAACCGAACACATCATGTTAAATGACTTAATTTACAAAAAAAAAAGGAAAAGTTACTATTCTAAATTGCAGGATATCCACTCAAACATCTCATGTACCCATTACTATTGATTTAAAAAACAAAACTATTTAAAAATTCACATAAATATTAGCAGTAACCCAACATCCAAGATGAATCAAAAATTAAGATATATGTATACTATGGAGACCTTAGCAATGTGTGAAGAAGACAAAAATATTACTTGATCTATAAATTAAAAAAATTCCTTGAGATAGAAATAAAAGTGTAGGGTGGGTTTTTTTTAAGATAATCTATGGATTAGAGAGAGCTTACCCAATGAACAAAAGATCCTCAAGAGAAGGAAGCAGCATGAAGACATAAAGGCAACTTAACGAGGTAGACCAACTAATATATCTACCTCTCATCTTCCATTCCAACTTAGTTAACATGTACCGTTTATATTACACCAATTCTAGTGATGTAATAATTGTAATATTGTGTGTGAGGTCAAACGGTGCTCTTGAGAGACCAGGATTGGTAGGGCTTGGGAGAACTTACATGCTCTATCGAATGACCTCGCCGTGAAAATTTCAGGAGGAGTTGGTTTGGAGGATTGAGAAGTGAGACAACTTTAGGGCCTGTCTTGACCATCTTAGATACACCTAGTAAAACACCAAGAGATCTTTTGTGATAACCCGAATATAATTATGATAAATTATGTTTGAATCATGCTTACCTTGTTTTATCTTTATAATTTGTTATTAGTATATATAATTTTGAGTGATTATGTTTAATCTAATCTTACTTTCATAAACCATGAAATATCGAATTAGTTAGAAACACAAAATTTTGATGTTTTCATTAGAAATGTTCAACTTGGAGACTAGTTTTAACCCTTATAATATAACAATTGAATAAGGTGAAAACTAGATATTTGTAGTTATGTGAGTTAAGTTTATAACACAACAAACGGTGTCTAAAACAGAGGTCCGAGTAAAGAGTTATGCTAAAATTATGAAGCAAGTACAAATATGTCCATTTGTTAAATGGTATTTTCTCTTACTAGTACACTATGTGCTATGGTTTGATTGGTTGGAAGGGGAGACTAGTTTGACCTAATTTAAGCCCTTTAAATAACCTCCTCCTTTATTAAATTAATCCATGAGAGAGTTGGAGGTTGAGGAGAGATAATCGGGAAGTTTAGGAAGAAGAAAGTGAGGAGAAAAATTGGAGAAAAATCCGTAAAAAATTACGTAAAAGTTCCTAAGATAATTCTATCCATAAATCTTATTATTTTTCTTGTATTACTTATTTAAATGATATAAATCATCAATTTTTTTATTAAACTTCCATGCCTTGATTTATATGCATGGGTAGATATGAGTTTAAAGAAAGTTGAAGGTGTAAACCCTTTATATTGCTTCGATTGGAAATATTGTGTATTAAAACTTCTACATCTTTTTGTATACTTACTCGAATTGAGTAATTCCAGTTGGAGATTAAAATATACTCATATATGTATATCATATCCAAAAAATATGTGAAAATACTAAGAAATGAATCTTGGATGATAGTTTGAAGTTCGGATATAAAATCTATTCCAAAAGTGTAAGTATGCATACTATGTGCTTGAGGTTTTGCTTGATATAGAAAATAAACTCTAAAAATTATGAAACTTTAATTTTGTATTACTAAATATTTTTATTGAAATTGTGTGAAAGATCATAGAAATTTATGATGTAAAAAAATTATGAAAATTCCTGGAAGTTGACCGAACGATAGAGGAGCCTATAGGGCATATTTTCGATATAGTAAAGAAATGAGCATTTTGCCCTAGAAAACTTGAAATGACGTGTTGTCTTTTGTATTAGGAACCTAATATGGTAATAATTGGATTACCAATAAGAAATTAAAGTATGTTTGGACAATGAATTGGATATGTTAAATATCATAACATAAATTTGGATAGAGCTTCATTTATGATAAATTATTTGAATGGAATCATATGGTGCTTATGAATTGAGTTAGGTTTAAGATATTCTTTGGATTGTTGATATTCTTATAATGATACTAATATTGTAATAATGATAGGAACAAAAGAAGAACCAGTTGAACAAGTGTCCGACAAAGAAAAAGGAAAAGCCTGATAAGTTTTCAAGGTGAGTGTACTTATGATTGTTTCATATATAGAAATGAAAATGATATGTTGGAATTGAATATAGCTCTAAGAGAGGATTGGTTTGAATATTTCGGTATTCAGAATTTTTTTGGATATTCAAATATCCAGAATTATTTGGTTCCTATGATCCAGGATTGGTTTGAATATTTTGGTAATCAGGATTTGTTTGGATATTCAAATATCCAGGATTGTTTAGATCCTATGATCCGGGATTTGTTTGGATATTCAAAATACAAGATTATTTGGGTCTTATGATTCAGAATTGGTTTGAATACTTTGGTATTCAGGATTTATTTGGATATTCATATATCCAGGATTGTTTGAACTGATGGTCCAGGATTGCAATTGGACAAAGATCCAATGATTTATTTCGTCTTATAACAATGATTTGTTGGAACTTATGATCCAAGATTTGTTATTTCCATAATAGGCAGGATTGTTTGGATTTTATATCCACATATTTGATATAGAATTGTTATTTTACTGTAGGGAAGGATTACCTCACTAAGTCTAATGCTTAATGTTTATATTTTAATATTTTCAGGTTTGTATGCTACGAGCTAGGATACCATATGATGGGGGATTTTGAGAGTTACACCAGTAGATAGAGCTGGGGTTTAGAGATGGAATTTCTATGATTATCACATTGACGATTTTACTACACTCATACAATGTATATATTGAGTTACCATGGTTTGATTTGACGAATTGTAATAGTTAATCATAGAATTACATGTCCTCTGTTTATGACCTGATGTTGACTATGTTATAGTATATAGAACATGATTATGTTCATTGTGTACCTTACCCATGAAAATGTTGATAAATGAATTATATTTCAAATGGGATGAAGATTTGATTTAATTATTAAAAAAATAAATGATTATAATGGATTTGGGTTTGGGGTGTGACAATTAGTGGTATCAGATCATCTAGGTTATAAATTCTGGACGTGTGTGATGATTAAATGGCTATTATTGGTTTGATTTGATATTATTGAATTATTTATGTACTGAACAATAATTTAGCATTATAAATTGTTTATGTTGGTTAGGAGAAAGTTGTTATATTACAGATAATTATATATGGAAGCTGGTAATGAACAACATAGAGAAGTGGGAGAAGCTTCTCATACACACGAGGATAATGAAATTGAGCAGATTATAGCAGGAAGGTTTACCCAACATGAGAAACCTACAGAGATGCAAATAATGTCACAAGTAATTTTAAGGATGGAAGAACAACAGGAAAGGAATATGACATTAATGGCAGAACAACATACTAAATATCTGGAATCGAAGACTATAGCTAGAATTGAGAAAGTGGTAAGGAAGGAAATTAAAGATTCCATGCATGAAAAGTTTTTGAAGCTGAATCCTCCTAAATATTCAGGGTCAGTTGAAACCATAAAAGCTGAAATGTGGGTTAGAGATCTAAAGACTATCTTTGTAGCAATGAAAGTTTCGGATAACCAGAAAGTTAATTTGGTTGTGTTTAGACTAGAAGGAGAGGCTAGATATTAGTGGTAAGCCAACAACCATTCACTACACCAAAACTGTGGGATTGTCACAGCCAACTGTGACACTTCAAACTTGTCAAGGTTAATGACCGTGACAAGTCTGGGGGTGATAACTTCTTTGTTACAAACTTATCATGGTCATTGACTGTGACAAGTTAATTAAATTGTCGTAGTCCTATCACGGTCTTTGATTGTAACAAGCTCGTGGCAAAACCAATAAAATTGTCACAATCAAAGACTGTGACAATTCTTGGCAGAATTTAAAAAAAATGTTGGGCAGTATGGCTACTGCCACTGCCCTTCAGTATATTTGTACATGTTATAACAAAATTGTACCTAGTGAAACAACATATATCCAAATAAAATACAAATTATATACCAAATCAAGGCATTTGTAATCCATATCCAAATAAAATAGAAATGAAAATATCCATCATATCCAAACCAAATTGTACCAAAATCAAAAGAATAAAAATACAATCCAATTTTTAAATTAAAAGAGATAGAAATAATGTCAATCTTCAGCAGGTCGGAGGACGAAGGAAGGCCACACAACATATGAATTGACACACCCCGTAATATGTTAAACGTCTCATTGTTCACACAACCAAACACGTGACTTCTCCTTTCCCTCCACCATATGCGTGACGCGTATTCTTGCCTCAATATCTTGGAGAGGACATCCATAAAGCAGCATACTCGGGCAGAATTTTAGATCTCTTAACCCCCTCACTATCGGACACCCATAATATATGTTGAGTAGATTCATGTTCGATCAACCGAGTGTTGATATAGGTCACTCGATGGGGGTCACGATGAGAAATGTATCATCTTACAGCATCGAGTCCGTGCGTATCGGTGATGAAGCAATGGCATCAACATCGGTGTCGGCGTCCTCGTCCTCATCCCCCTCTACCACCTTCTCCTTCCCCTTTCCCTTGTCTTCGCGCAACTGATGTTTCATGAAGGCGTACATATCTAGGACTGTCGCCTCCAACCTTGATAGCTTATCGTCATATGAGTCCACCGTATGGGCCAAATCATTGTTGCTCGTCTCCATGTTGATGATCTTGGACTTTCCAGCGAGCTCACTCCCTAGTTCTCCCCTTGCGATCCTTATCGAGCACTTGGCTGAGTGCGTCCGTAGCCAAAGATTCTTTATCTTCATCAAACTACGGCTCATGCATTTCCTTAAGCTTTTCCTGAAAAAAAAAGAGTACACGATTAGTCAATTAAGAAAAGAAAAAAAATTATAACATAATTGGAAAAATTTAACATTATAACTTACAATGATGACTGCAATGCTCGGGCCCACCTCCTTATCCTTCCTCTTTTTCGTATGAATTGTCATAAAAGCATCGAGCCTATGTGGCCTACCCCCAGGGCCACTCCCCATCTACTAAAATGAAATAATACAGAATTAGTAAGTAACACAAATTAATGCTAAATTATACTAACTAAAATTAAAGAAAATTAAAAACTTGCCATCCTCTGCTCCACCTCGGCCTAAGACGTCCGTCCGGAGTAGTGCACATCCAACTTTTTTGCCCGGTTGCCCCTCCCCAATTGGAGAGATTCCAATTGTCTCTCATTGTCGATAAATTTCTGCCACTGTTCCCATGAGATTGGCTCCTTGGGAGAGACGGTTTCATGGAGTCTCGGAATGGACTCCCGAGTCTTCTCAAAGTACCGTGCTCGTAAATTCTCCTTCCATGTCTTAGAGATATGCGGGCCTGACGAATTGTTCCTGTCAAATAAATAAAAACCATTCTGTAAGTAATTATTACAGTTATAAATATAAATAGAAATAGAAATATTAAATACACAACCTGTAGCGCCCGCAGATGTTCATTTTGAGGTCAATAGGCACGACCCTCCAATCAGTGTACCCCAGGTCGACAATTGCCTTCAATAACTCTAGCACTCTAGCTAATAATGCCGTCTTATTTTCGACATCAGTACCTAATTTGTCCCATTTTGGAGGCCTACCATCCGAAGAGCCCTCATCGCCTCTGCTACCACGTTCTGATGAAGTCATTTTTTGCAACAATTATTATTATTAGTACAAAGATGTATAAGAACTTTGAATTAATGCTCAAATCCGATAATAATAATACATACCAATACCAATACCAATACCAATACCAATATCAAGTTATACCAATTTCAATTTATACCATTACTAATACCAATACTAATTTATACCAATACCAATTTCAATTTACACACACTCTGGGGTCATAGACTTTGAAATAATGTTTAAATTGATGAAAATTCTAATTAACATATTCACTTGGTTATTACAAGAACTAAAATGATTAAGTACAAATTAATAAAAAATATTAAATTGTCGTCCGATAATAGTATAGCATTAGAATAATACAGCCACTGGTCATTACAAACTTATTACAAATAAAAAAATTATTTTAAATTCGGGTTATCATAAAAAATGGATTGATATTCGGTAGGTGTAGCCAAGTCATCCACACTACTGTTTATACGTTTTAGCGCATGTAGGATGATTGACCACGACTCATTGTTGATATACTCCAAGTAAACCACTTTCTTGACCTTTTGAAAAGAACAAACAACCGGCCATCGCTTACGTGGTCGTTGCTCTTCAACTTGGACATGTCAACCATGATCAAATTGGAGCCGGGATTAACTTTACAAGCATTTTTTATCCTCAACTCTTACCCAATCATAGTAAAACACAACCTCTTTGAAGTTTACATTGTCCAATTGAAATATATTTCAAATTACACCATAGTAAGTAATTTCATCTTCAACAAGGTTTTTATCCTTCGCGCTCGCTAAAAAAAAAGTAAGAGCCTTATATGAAATGCCCGAGTTCTGTATATTTATATTTTCCTCGTACACCCTTGCACCGAATACGTAACCGTGAAATCGATACTTTTTGTACTCTTGTGCCATAAACAAGCTTTTAGTGGCCAGACGAGAAAGCCTTGATGTCGCATCACCCGTTTTTAAGAGCTGAGAATATAGATAAATTAATTAGGTTAGTTGTAAAGATTTCTTGTAATGTGACATATAATTACCTCGTGTGACAACCATATCCTAAACTTGCTGTCTGATTGTGCCATTATTTTTCCTCTTTTATTTTTCTCACGGGCTTCATATTTTCTGCATAGATCATGATGAAAGTATTATAAAATTAATCATGTAAAAATTAAAATAATTTAAACTTACATTTTCCATTCTACGACATCTTCATGTGTGTCAAGAAGATATCATGTTACTTGTTTATGTTGCAAACTCGTTAATTTCACTCGTTCGTCCATCACATGGCCACCCTTATCGATGAACTCATCATTATCATCCACATTGGTCAAGTCAGGCATATATTCCCGAGTGTAGATTGATGACTTCACGATGATGTATTCCTCTGCAATTGATCCTTCAATGTATCGTGTATTCTTGATGTAATCTTTGAAAACTTTTATCAGTCTTTCAAACGGTTACATCCATCGATATCTTAATGGGCCGCAAAGAAGTGACTCGTCGCATAGGTGTACCAACAAGTGAACACTTATGTCAAATAAAGATGGGGTAAATTACTTCTCCAAGACACAAACTGCTTCATTCATCGCCATTTTGCGATCACTATGTAATCTCGATTGACTAACTTCTCACATAAAAGTGAGAAGCAGATACTAATTTTCATAATAGCCCTCCGTAAATCCTTGTTCTTGGAGAAACAGTGTTTAAACAATAGAGGAACTAATCGCATGATCATATGCCAATTGTGGGACTTACACTTGTGTAAATCATGGGTAGCATAATTCATAATCCTTTGCAAGTTGATGAAAAATTAGATGGAACTTTCAATTTATATAGTGTCTAAAATCACCTTCCTTTCCTCACTTGTCAAAGTAAACACAACAAGGGAAATTATTGTCCTTCCACTACTATCTTCTTTCAACCATAGTTGTGTCTTAAGTTTCAACACTTTGAGGTCTTTTCGTGCATTTCCTCCATCCTTCGAATGACTCCCCCCCCTAAGGCATGTACCCAAAATATATTCAACGATGTTCTTCTCTGGGTGCATCACATCCAATACATGGAGCACCAGGTTATTCTTCCAATATTGCAAGTCAATTGAAATTGACCTCCTAGACCATACCGTTTTGTCTCAGTTTGATTCCTAGTTGGGGTCTTCTTATGCTTGACATTCTTAAATTTACGATTCTTACCTGGCATATTAGGGCCACAAACAGAAGATTTACTTTCAATTTCTGATCCTGAAAGTATTCTCGACTGTATCCTATGTTCAACCCCACCCGATAAAACATTGGAGCCTTTCTCAAATCTAAAAATATGAACGGGGGGTAAAAAACTCCTATGGCAAAGGTAATTTTTTTTATCTAACGTAGAGATGAAGAGATTCAGTCTCCTCTCCACAAATAGGACACCCAAATAACCATGTACTACACAATCGGATAATGTCCCATAAGATGAAAAATCATGAATTTCCTACATCAATATAGATTTCAACGTAAACTCTTCTTTTCTAAAAGAGTCAAATACTTGAACACCCTCTTCTCACAACTCATTTAATTCTTCTACCAAAGGATCCAGGTAGACATTGATATCCTCACTTGGTGCCTTTAGCCTAGGGATCAATGAAGACATCATCGAAAATTCAGGTCTCATATACTATGAAGGAGGGAGGTTAAGTGGGGCTAGGATCACTGGACATACACTCTGATCGGCGCTTTGATTTTCAAATGGATTGAAACCATCTGTTAATATTGCCAAACGAATGTTATGCTGTTCTCCATCAAAATCGGGATACTCAAAATTTATTCTCTTCCAAACTGTAGAATCAATAGGATGGTGCATGATATTTTCTCTTGCTTCTTCCCTAGCATGCCAAGTCATTGCCTACGCTATCCATGGTACTGTAAAAAACCGTTTTAATCTAGGTCTAACGGGAAAATATTTCAACACTTTTTAAGGCACTTTTGAGTTTGCGTCTTCTTTGCCAATAGCTTGGACATATCTAGATTCATAACTTACCGAACACCAATCGAAATTTGCATACTCCTTTCGATATAGTATGCATTCATACACACAAGCATGGATTGATTTATACTTCATTCCCAAACCTTTCAAACTATTTTTCATAGTAGGATAGTTGTTTGGAAGCGTATTCTTCTTGAGTAGCAAAGCCCTTCACCCAGTTCAAAATTCCTATCATGCTAGTGTCAGACAAATCATATTGAGTCTTCAAATTATGCAAACCAACCATGGCATGTAAAGTTATTTGATCTTTCTCACAACCAGAGTATAATGGCTGGCTCGTCTTAATTTTTTAAACTTTGGTAGTCACCGTTAAGGTTTATCCCGATATCTTTATGTGCGCC
Organism: Sambucus nigra; assembly: GCA_949130495.1. Taxonomy (NCBI): domain Eukaryota; kingdom Viridiplantae; phylum Streptophyta; class Magnoliopsida; order Dipsacales; family Adoxaceae; genus Sambucus; species Sambucus nigra. The sequence continues at coordinate 241,598,561 of OX422210.1, read as the reverse complement.
TGCACCTTGTACATCATCAGTGACCTCATTATCTTCCACTTCATGAAATCCATACGCGTCATTAACTAAATCATGTAGCATATTGTGATCAACTTTTCATCCTCCCCTTGAACATATATCCTAATTGTTGAAGGTTATTGTGAAGGTTTCTCGGGGACAAAAGGAACTTTCGGTTCCTTGTGAAAAACCCAACTTCGATAACTATCTTCCATACCTCATCTTAATAAATGTAGTTCAACTATTTTTCACTCAAACACCTTACCATTCTTACACCTAGCACACGGACACGGAAACTCTTCATTATCATGGCATCTCTTTGTGTATTTAACAAATTCATTAGCACCTTTGCGGAATTTATCCCCTTATCTATTTGTCTCACCTATCCACTCTTTGTATTTAGGATATCCCATCACAGCTACTACAAACAATCACCTATTATGGGTAAAATAGCATAAACAAAAGTGTTAATATTTAGTTACCATTAGTATAAACAATTACCTATTGAATACGAACGCATAACAACTAGAAGGTTAGGTTCGATGGGTAAATTTATTCGTTCATTCAAATTCAATTTTAATTTGAAATTGACATTAAAATTCAATTTATAATATTAATTATTATTTCCTCCATCTCCTGTAAAGGGTGAGTGGTCCTATCCCATTCAATACCGCATATTTCTGTAATATAGTTAACAACTCATAAACATTGTTCCAATTTGAGGAAAATTCGATAGCATATCCCCATAGTTCTCCAAGTACACGATATAGATTCACATGTTTGAGTGTTATTTCAATTTATCAATTGTAATAACACTTAACATCGCATCATTTAGTATGTACCCAAAGAACATTAAGATATGACTGCAGAACTTCCCCTAAAAGTAACAAGTTTAAGCAACGAATTATATTGTTATACAGAAACTATGCAGTCCCAAACTATCCAAATGGGACAATTCGAGAGATCTCATTACATGGGTAATGACTCTCGAACGGGTCTAAGGGCTATTGAATGCGTACGCATAAGAACTAGAAGGCTAGTATCTATACGCACTATAAGTAATTTAAATTATGTTTTATTTAATTATGTCTTATCACAATTGGAGAGATTTCATTTAATCATGCAATTTAAAGTATGTTACATTTAATTTAAAGTACGCATATGAACTAAAACTTATACCTAAACCACGAATTATATTATGAATTTGGGAAATATATTATTAAACCATATAATTGTGCATAATTCATAATGAATATTTATTACTGTAACGCATTAATTCTAATCATAAAGAATGTCGGTATGAGACTCAAGTAAGAAAAAGAACGTCGGTATAGGAATCGAGCCGAAGGTTAGCTAAACTAGGCGCATGCCAATGTTTGACAAAACAATTAGATACCATTAAATTTAGTTTTGATTTTAATTATCTCAAAATATACAATCAACAAAAGAAATATTAATTCATTATAGAGACATTCATGTAAGTACTTCTCTACATGTGTGCGCCCTCCCCTCCCCCTCGCCCCATGCAAACACACACGCATACGCACAGCCCCACTGCCCCACCACTTCCCTCCCCACCCCCTGCCCCCTCCTACGCATGCACACACCAGCACACAAACACACACACGCACTAGGACACACCCACTTACCCCCATCCCCCACCACTGCCCCCCCACACCCACCGACCCACCCACACATACCGGTACACACAAAAAATAAGGGTTCTACACACATATATACACATGTACACACACATATACACACATATAATGAAAAGAGGGAGGGAGAGATAAATGTACCTTAGAGAGAGAGAGAGAGAGAGATAGAGAGAGAGAGAAGACACACGAGCGAGGGAAAAAAAGGGAACTGAAAACGGTGGGAAAAAAGAGGGGGTAGGGTTTTTTACTAATAAAGTTGTCACAGACCTTTCAAGGTCTTTGACCATGACAAAATGTTGTCACAAACTTGTCACGGTCATTGACTGTGACAAAAAACACGTATTTTTTTGTCATGATCAATGACCGTGACAAGGCTGGCCGGCTCAAAGGTGACAATTTGGCATTTTTAGTGTAGTGATTTGGTGCCCAGGATGGAAGGTACTGATGTTATTAATTGGGCTGAATTTATTAAAGCTTTGTATGTTAAGTATTTTCGAAAAGTTTATAAGAGGGAGAAGGTGAGGGAATTTATAAATTTGACCCAAGGAAAAATGTCTGTGAGGGAGTATGAGACTAAATTTATAACTTTGTCTAGATTTGTTACTAAATATGTTGAGGATGAGGAAGAGAAATGTAATAAGTTCCAAGAGGGATTGATTTGGACCATTCAAAATAGAGTGGCTACTTATGAGTTAGAAGATTATTCTTCTTTGGTGAATAAAACCATGATAACAGAAAGGAAAATGAACCAAGGGGTGGAAAGTAGAGGGAGTTTTAGGAAAATTATATTTGACTCACCTCAATCTAAGGGAGGTGAGGGTAGAAGTGTTACGATGGAACCTCATAAATTTCAGAGAGTTGGTGGAGATGGTAGTAGAGGTCCGGGGAAATTTGGTAGAGATATTAAGTGCGAAGGATCTTCTGGTCTAGTTAGAAGGTCAAAAAGGGTTGAGGCACCAATGGGAGTTATTACATGTTACTTTTGTAAAGAAGAATGGCATTATAAATTCGTGTGTCTAAGGTTTAAAGGAATGGAATTCTACCATTGCCATCAAGTGGGGCATGTTGAGAAGAATTTTTCGTAGTTGGCAGAGATTCCAGCAGCACCTAGTGAAGCAGAAAGCAGAGTGTTACCTCTAGGTAGTGGAGTCAAAAGTATGGGTAGAGGATAAGCTAGTGGTTCCAAGCTAGGTGGACTAGTCTTTACGATGAAAGAGGCTCAGGTTACTCCGAATGTGGTGACATGTACACTTTCTGTTACAGATATAAGTGCTTATGTTTTGATTGATCTTAGCTCCACACATTCTTTTGTGTCCTATGATTTTGCTATATATCTGAATAGACCATGTACTCATTTAGATTCGGGGTTGTGTATTTATATGCCTATGGAGGATATGATTGTAGATGAACATATTTTTCGTGATTGTGTTTTGACTATAGGGGTTAGAGATATAGTTATAGACCCAATTCCATTGGATATATTTGATTTTGACATAATTTTGGGAATGGATTGATTATTTAAATATCATGCATCTAGGAATTTATTTTCGAAAGGAAGTTGTCTTTAATGTGCCTGGTGAATCTAAATTTAAATTTGTGGGGGAAAGAAAAATTATTCTCAGTTGCATCATTTTTGCTATTCAGACGAGGAAATTGTTGAGTAAGGATTGTGAGGGTTTTATTGCATATGTTCTTGACACTAGGAATGGGCTTTACAATGAGTCGATGTTCCTATTGTACAGGATTTTCCAGAGGTGCTTCCTAGTGAGTTTCTTGGGCTACCTCCAGAGGGAGAAGTTGAGTGTAGTATTGAAGTAGCACCGGGGATAACCCCTATTTCAATGGCACCGTACTGAGTTGAAAGAACTCAAGATTTAGTTGCAGGGTTTACTTGATAAGGGATTCATACAGCCTAGTGTATCTCCATGGGGTGCACTAGTTTTTTATTTGTGAAAAGGAAGATGGTACTATGCGTTTGTGTATTTATTATAGGCAACTGAATAAAGATATAATTAAGAACAAGTATCCTTTACCTTATATAAATGATTTGTTTTATCATTTGCAGGGTGATAAAGTGTTTTCAAAGATAGACTTGAGATCAAGTTGTCATCAGTTGAGGGTGAAGGAAAGTGATATTTCTAAAACTGTTTTTTTTTACTCGGTATGGTCATTTTGAATTTCCAGTGATGCCTTTTGGAGTGACTAATACTTCAGTTGTATTTATGGATCTTATGAACCGGGTAATACATCCTTTTGTCGATTCATTTGTGATAGTTTGTATTGACGATATTCTGATTTACACACATGATATAGTTGAATATGAAAAGCATCTTAGAACTATTTTGAATATATTGAAATATAAACAGTTGTATGATAAGTTTAGTAAGTGTGAATTTTTACTATCACAAGTTGTATTTTTAGGCTATGTTATTTCTGCAGATGGTATATGTGTTGATCCTAAAAAGGTGAAAGGTATTATAAAATGGGAGAGGCCCAATAATGTGACTAAGGTGAGGAGTTTTATGGGGTTGGTTGGGTATTATAGGAGGTTTATAAAGGGATTTTCTTAGATTTCCTTAGGTTTATAAAGGTGAGGAGTTTTATGGGGTTGGTGAATATAGTTTTGTTATTTATACCAATGCTTCACATCAGGGGTTGGGTTGTGTTTTAATGCAACATGGTAAGGTTATTTCTTATGCTTTGAGGCAGTCGCGTACACATGAACATAATTATCCTACACATGATTTAGAACTTGTTGCTATTGTGTTTGCTTTGAAATTATGACATCATTATTTATATGGTAAAGTATGTGAAATTTTTCCTGGCCATCAAAGTCTTAAGTATCTATTTACTCATAAGGAGTTGAATTTGAGGCAGAGGTGATGGATGGAGTTAATTAAAGATTATGATTGTACATTTCACTACCATCCAGGAAGGCAAATGCAGTTGTAGATGCTCTAAATAGAAAATCTCCGAGCAGGTTATTTTGTAGTCGGTGTGCTAGAGTTTCTCACACTATGGAGTTGAAATTGATGAGAGTGGAATTAAATCTAGCAGATGGGGACAAATTCTTTACTTAAGTAAGCGTGAGGCCTTTGTTAGCTACCCGTATTTGTGATTTTCAAAGTCAAGATCCTTTCCTTGAGAAGAAACGACAAGATGTCCGAGATGGTAAGTCTGGTGATTTTTGTATTTTTAATGAGGGAACTTTATTGTATAAATAAAGATTATGTGTGACTAATGTGGATGGATTGAAATCAAAAAATTTAGATGAGGTTCATAATTCAATTTATATTATGCATCCTGGTAGTAGTAAAATGTATAGGGATTTGAAGGAGCATTATTGGTGGAATAATATGAAGGTGGAAATGGTTGATTTTGGGGCCAGTAAAATTGGAACACTAGAAACCTACGGGTTTTCTTAAACTATTGCTAATACCGGAATGGAAATGGGATCATGTAGCGATGGATTTTATGGTCGGTCTTCCTTCATATTAGAAGGGGTCATATTCGATTTGGGTTATGGTGGACAGATTGACCAAGTCATCTCATTTTCAAGCAGTCAAGACTACGTATACAGTTGATATGTATGTGAGATTGTATATTAATGAGATTATTCGATTGCATGCAAAACCTATTTCTATTATTTTAGATAGGTACCCTACTTTTACATCCAGATTTTGGGATAGTTTACAGTATGATATGGATACTAACTTAAAGTTTAGTACAACTTTTCACCCTCAAAAGGATGGGGAGTATGAAAGAACCATAATGATTTTGGAGGATATGCTTAGAGCTTGTGTTCTTGATTTAAAAGGTAATTGGGATGAGTATTTGTCTTTTATAGAATTTGCATACAACAATAGTTTTCAATATACTATTGGTTTGGTGCCATATGAAGCGTTGTATGGTATGAGGTCTCGTACACCAGTATGTTGGGGTAAAGTCGGTGAAAGAAAGATAGAGGGTCCAAAGCGTATTGAAGTCACCACTTAAGAAATGAAGATTATTCAAGATAAAATGAAAACAACTCAAAGAACACAAAAAAGTTATGTGGATAAACAGCGAAAAGATTTGGAATTCCGGAAAGGGGATTATGAGTTTATTCGTATATCGCCATGGAAAGGGGTTATGAGATTTGGAAAGAAAGGAAAATTGAGTCCACACTACATTGAACCTTATAAAATTGTTGAGAAAGTCAGGATGGTTGCCTATATGTTAGCATTACCATCGGAGTTATCCTGATTACATTATATTTTCCATGTTTCTATTTTGAGAAAGTATGTAGCAGATCCTTCACATGTATTGCTGGAATAACCTATTGAGTTGAATAAAGACTTGAGTTATGTGGAAGAGCTACTTCTATCGTGGATTGGAAGGAACATATATTGAGATCCAAAGTGATCCCACTTGTGAAAGTTGTGTGGAGAAGGCATTCCATGGAAGAAGCCGCATGGGAGAGAGAAGGTAGCATGAAAATGCATTATATATATTCATTTGATTTGGAAAACCAAAATATGTCAATTTTGGGGACGAATTTTCCTAACGAGGGGAGATATGAGACAACCCGAATATAATTATGATAAATTATGTTTGAATCACGCTTGCCTTACGTGATATGTATAATGTGTTTTTAGTATATCTAATGTTAAGTGATTATGTTTAGTCTAATCCTACTTTAATAAATCATGAAATATCGAATTAGTTACAAACACTTGATGTTTTCGATAGAAATGTTCATGTTGGAGTTATGCTAAAATTATGAAGCAATAGAAAATCGGTCAATTCATTAAGTGGTATTTTGTCTTATTAGTACACCATGTGCTATGATTTGATTGGTTGGAATAGGAGGCTAGTTTGAACGACTTTAAACCATTGAAATAACTTCCTCCTTTAGTAAATTCAACCATGAGAGAGTTGGAGCTTGAGGAGAGATAATCGGGAAGTTTAAGAAGAAGAAAGTTTGGGGAAAAATTCGTAAAAAAATATGTAAAAGTCCCTAAGGTACTTCTATCCATAAATCTTCTTATTTTTCTTGTATTACTAATTAAAATGATAGAAATCATCAGTTTATTATTAATGTAGAAGGGTGTTTCAGGCATGCCCACTATATTTTGGGGTGAGGGTCCCTCATGACCCCCATAGCTGCAAAAAAATGTGGGGGAGAGGAGCAGTCAAGTTCCTGCCCCTCACCTTTCAGAAAATGTTGGGGCGAGGAGAAACCAAAATCATCCCCCTCAATTGCAAGAAATTATTTGGACGCGGAACCCCCAGGGTTCCTTGGTCGCAGAAATGCCATATTGGAGAAGGAACCCCGAGGGTCCCTCCATAGTAGAAAAGTCATATTGGAGAAGGGACCCCAGGGTCCCTCGACCACAGAAATTCCATATTGGAGAAGGAACCCCCGGATTCCCTAGACCGTAGAAATCCATATTAAGAGGGACCCCCAAGGTCCTTGCAGAAACTCAAGTCGAGAGGGAACATCATCTAGGTGGAGGCAGAAGCCTATGTTGAGAGGGACCCCCGCAAGGGTCCCTGCAGAAACTTAAGTTGAGAAGGAACCTCTATTGAGAGGGACTTCTCCCAAGGTCTCCGTAGAAACTCACGTTGAGAAGGAACCCCACCAAGGTGGAAGCAGAAGCCTATGTTGAGAGGGACCCCTACAAGGGTCCCTGTAGAAACTCAAGTTGAGAAGGAACCTCTGTTGAGAGGGACTTCCCCCAATGTCTCCGTAGAAACTCACGTTGAGAAGGAACCCCACTAAGGTGGCAGTAGAAGCCTTTGTTGAGAGGGACCCCCGAAAGGATCCTTGCATAAACTCAAGTTGAGAAGGAACCTCTGTCGAGAGGGACTTCCCCCAAGGTCTCCGCAGAAATTCACATTCATAAGGAGCCTCATTTAGGTGGTGGCATAAGTCCACGTTTAGAGGGACTCCCCCAGGGTCCCTACAGATACCCAAGTTGGTAAGAAACCTCACTCAGGTGGTGGAAGAAGCCCATGTTGAGAGGGACCCCCTCCAATGTCCTTATAAAAACTCAAGTCAAGAGAGAACCCCGTCTAGGTGGCAGCAGAAGCCTATGTTGAGAGGTCCCCCCGCAAGGGTCCCTACGGAAACCCAAGTTGAGAAGAAACCCCACCTAGGTGGTAGTAGAAGCACATGTTGAGAAGGACTCCCCCCAGGGTCCCTGTAAAAATGACATTTGAGAAGGAGCCCCCCAAGGCTTTCTCAACAACAAAAAAAATGATGTTTGAGAAGGAACCTCCCCGAGGGTTCCTCAACAGCAAAAACTTACATGGGAATAGGAACCCGCAAGGTGCTCCCCCCTCAGTTCCAGAAAATCAAGTTAGGATGAGGGGGTGTCTACCATAAGCAACCCCACATCATGAAAAAAGAACAGAAGTACTAATACTTATTTTCTAGTACAGGTTGCCTAGTTGAGCAAGCAGGGCTCAAGTAGGCCAGTTGGGATCTTTTGGTAGTTATGGCTTGGCGGATGAGGGACAAGGTATGTTGAGCAAGCTCAACCACTTAGCACTATAGGATTGAGATAATACTAGTAGGAAGACCCAGAAGTCACTCAAGACTACACACACCGCACACTTGATCACAAGTGAGTGGGAAACCAAAGAGTTGGCTGCTCACAAGGAATAAACTCTTTACAAAAAATGACTTTCTCACAAGAGGGGGTCCTCAACGTACCTCTCAAGAAAAATAAAGATTTTAGAGGGGAGGGGTCCTTAATGCCTCCCCTCTCAAGATTTGCAAAATTTTTGCTCCACCAGTTACCGTCCTAAAAGATATTTACCAAATCAGATATTTTGTCATCTAGTGTAGACATTTTTTTTACTTTGGTTTGCACCAGGTGGCACCTACCCAAGGGAAAAGGATACTGCACACAGGTAGGGACAAATAGTACATTGCAGACCTTATCCCTCACCAACCCTCTAAGTTTTGACGTCAAAAGTGCCAACCCAGCCCTAGTGCCCAAGTATAAATAGGACGCTTAGGCAAGGTCAAGAACAGATATAAAAAAAAACTCAATAGCACTATTACTCTGTCAAAATCACACCACAACCTCCTAGTATTCTCTCCCTGCTCTCTCTCTAGTGCTAAGTGCCTTTCTCTTTCACTCCTCACTGACAGCCATCATTCTCAGGAGATCCTCTTGAGAAATTTACTATTATTATCGTGGAAGTTCATATTTTTGTTAGGAGGGAGTTCCAGCTTGAGCTCCAATTTTACCAAAAGGAGAAGGTTTCACCAGAAGCTGCTCCAGAAATTCTTGAGAACCTTGCAGACAACATCCGTTGGAGTGGTTCGCACCTCACTCTTTCCAGTTATTCATTGACCCCAGTCTCACTACCCTCCTACATTTGGCGACTCTACTGGGGAGGTATCCTCACTTCCATGGACAAAGAAGGTTTTAATGTTTCTAAGCAACTAGTGTTTGAAGACATTCCATCTGGGAATGGAGCTCAAAGAGACCAGACCACTCAGGAGGATGAGGTGGTGATTGGAGCTAGAGTACCCGCTCCTTAGGGAGGGAAGACCAGTTCACCGGTAGCAGCTCCGACAACAAGTATCAACCTTATGAGCATGTTCTTGAGTTTTTAAAACAAAACAATCTAGAATTGGCATATTTAGGTCAAGAATGTGTAACACAAGCACTTTCCCCCTTTGGGGGGTAGCCACTCCTACAATGATTCCGGCGGAAGTAGCTCCGTAATGGAAAGTGGTGCTAGAGCAAGTAGTGGCACCGTCAAGTTCACCAACAACCAAAGGCATGAGTTTGGAGGAATCACCCTACAAAGTTGTTACTATATAGGAGGCCATGAAGTTGCTCTCCTCTTCTCAGAGGGAGGGTCCTCATCGGTATGAGGAGTTTCAGGACCCCTATCCACAAGTGCACATAAAGTCTCCCCAAGCTTGAGAAGAAGATGAGGTGGTGGAAGAACTGACAATGGCCGTTTGTTCCAGTGAGGAAACCACAGTCATAGAAGGCCCAGACGAGGAATCCCCCATGTTCAATATGTCATGACAGGCACCCATAGTTGCAAAGTTCCCACATGAGGAACCCTCACTACATCTAACCCCAAATGAGGAACCCTCTCTAGCTAATGGTGATCATGAGGAACCCTCTTCAGCTAACGTTGGTTGCAAAGAACCCAAAAATGAGGAACCCTTGCGAGTTCCTGGTGGTTTCCAGTAACCCCCACCAAGTTCAGATCAAAACGAAAAACCTCTGTGCGAGGAACCCTCCCCTATTTTGGGCAGTGGCGAGGAACCCGTATGGCTCCTCATCCCAGAAAATCAATCCACCAGACATTTTAAGTTAGACTCAAAATATATTCCTCCTGATGAGGAACCTAGGTGTGACGAACCCCTACCAATACTATAGGGTTGCCAGGAACCCTCGATGGTCGAAGAACCTTCCCAGCTGATGATAGTGGCGAGGAACTCATGCTAAATTTTTGGTGTCGCAAGGAACCCATAGTTGCGGCGCAGGAGGAAGGAACCCATAGGGTGCAAGCCCTTGACAAAAAATAATGGGTGAGGAATTTATTGTTGGAGAGGAACTCACCAACAAGGTAGGTCGCGACGGATGCTCGGTCATCAAGGCACTCCTCATTATACCCACGGTCTATGAGAAATTCCTGGCAGTAATAGCCATCGACGAGGAACCCCTAGAACTCGCAGTCCTCATAGTACCATTTCATAACGTGCGAGGAACCCATGACAGCAATAGCTATCGACGAGGGACCCCTGGTAATAGGACCCATAGTTGAAATTCCATGGGGTGAGCAAACTCTGAGTTCCAAACCATCTGCGCACAAAGAAACCTCGCTGATAGCGAGGAGCCCATCAAGCAAGGAACCCTCGAGAACAAGACCCATATGTGAGGAACCCTCGGGAATGTGACCAACTTGCGAGGAACCCTTGGTAGTGTCGACCTCAAATGTAGAACCTAAAGTCACGAGGAACCAGCCTTGATTAAAGGTGATGGTGAGGAACTCGTGACACGTGAGGAAAATGCGAATAGGACAATAGCACGCGAGATCAACCAGCGAGGAACCCCTTTTAATTGGAGCATTGGACAAGAAACCGCCAAAAAAAAATCTCAGGAAGAACCTGCCTCACCCAGTAGTGGACCCCCCATATGAAATATTGTTTGGCGAGGAACCCCGATCATCCAAACCTTTCAATAAGAAATTGGCACACGAGGAACTCACCATCGTCGTCAGTAGGTCGCTAGGCGAAGAACCCACGAATATTGAGGGGGCAGATATGGAACCCCAACAACACTCGTCCTTGATGAGGAACTCTTGGCAGTGGAAACCTCATGTGAGGAACCCAACTCAAAGACAAATGAGAAAGTGTCGTGCGAGGACCCTCTACTTGAAATTATTTTACGCGAGGAACCCTTAGGTTCCAAACCCTCGGGTGCGAAATCAACTCCGGGCGAGAGACCCCCAAACGAGGAATCCTTAAGCATAGAACACCCAACAACAACCGCAAGGGAGGAATGACTAATAGTAGATTCAAATGAGGAACTCACCTCATCTAATTAAGATCGCGAGGAACCCTCGAAGTTTGAGGCACCCCTAAAACCCGCGATAATAAGCGAGGAACCCAGGACAACCTTGGTGGTTGCGAGGAATGCTGAAACAAAGAATCCGTTCCTACCCCTTGTGGTGGCGAGGAGTCCATGAGCGAGATGCCAAAAGCGGACGAAATCCCTAGCGAGGAAAGCCTTAGACTCAAACCAACAGTTGAGGAACCCCTAGTAAAAATACCTTTGATGAGGAATTCACAACACGGGTTCCAAACAAGGAGCCCCCTGCCACAAAGGTTTTTTCCGCGCAGAATCCCCACTAGCAGTTGATATGGGCGAGGGATCCAAATTATGGGACGCGCCTGACGAGGAACTCGCAGGGGTATAGATCCCAAATGAGGAACCCTGGATGTAGTCCTGTCAATGGGTCGGTTCTGGACCCGAACCCAATCCGGACCGATTCGTATAATAGGGTCTGAGCATATTTTTTTGGACCCGAGACCCGAATACCTGAAGACCCCTTTATTAAACGGGTAGGGTCTGGATCTTATACAAGACCCGGACTCGAAGACCCGACCCAAATTGTACATTATGATTTATTAAATATTTACACATATACTATAAATTTATATATATTTATAAATATATCTTATCAATATAACATGTAAGTAATATAGATAAAAATATATATATATTTATGTATATAATAAATATAAATAATATATGTTTTATTTACACTAATAATATTCTTTAATACATTACAAAATATTTTAATTTAAGATTAAAAAATAAATGAGGGGGATAATATAAAATAAATGTATTTATTTGGCTAGACCCGGACCCGAGCCCGAGACCCGAAGGGATTCGGGTCTGGATCCAATATTGTAGACCCGATGCAGACTAGACCCGAACTCGAACCCGATGAAGACTCGATTACATAGATCTGAATATCCCTAAACCCGACCCAACTCCACCTATTGACAAGCCTACCTGGATGGATAGGATCCCAGACAGAGAACTTTCCCATGACTAATACCTCGCACGAAGAACCCCCTAAAGCATTTAAACTAAAAAAAAGAGTAGAAGTGGCTGAAATATAGACATAAAGGCCTAGAATCGCTGAATAAAAGGTACACCAGACTAACGTTTTCTTTTTCTCAATAGTATAGTAGAACCTCTACTAGATTAGAAGAGAGTCCATGAGATGAAGGTATTTCCTCATTATACTTGGAGGAATATCCATCCCAAGGGAAAAGTATACTGAGCAAGTCCTTACAAAAATAACAATTATTTTTTTGTCACCAGAATATTAGGGGATTAACTTCCTAGTAATAATAATAAAAATTCACTAGATTTTTTAATTATTATTCTATACAAATTTACAGCCTAGAGAACAAGTCCTAACCTCTGTTCTAAGGAAAAAAAAATTACTTAAGCAATTTTCAGAAAACAGGGAGAAGCGGGTCTACCCCCCTCTCTAAACCGGTTACTTTTCGAAGACAAAAAGGTTCATAAGAAAAGTTTGGAACAGGGACCCTGTAGACCAAAGGAAATTTTTAGTATAAAGAAATAATTATTTCTTTACTTATGATATATATGAAATTTTATTCAAAGTTTGTGGGAAGGAGAAGGGCTACCCCATCTCCTAGTTACTCCCTAAGAAATAAATGTGCATAACAAAGTACCCCACAGTCACCTGGGGTTGCTCTAAAAAAAATACCCCAAAGTCACACGGGGTTGCATTAAAAAGTACCACACAGTCACACGTGACTGCGCTAAAAAAATACAACTTGCTCAGCTATATGCAAGTGCCCCGCAATTAGAGGGGAAGCTTCAAAATTTAGCTTGCTTAGCTCATATGCAAGTACCCCACTGTTATAGGGGAAGTTTCAAAATATTAACTTGCTCAGCTATATGCAAGTACCCAACAGTTATAGGGGAAGTTCCAAAATATTAACATGCTCAGCCTATAAACAAGTACCCCACTGTTAGAGAGGCAACTTCAAAATTTGCAGATGGTGAGCTTATATGCAAATATCCCGCAGTTAGAGGGGAAGCTTCAAAATTTAACTTGCTCAGCTCATATGCAAATACACCGCAGTTAGAGTGGTAGCTTCAAATTTTTTTAACTTGCTCAGTTATATGCAAGTATCCCACAGTTAGAGAGGAAGCTTCCAAATTTTAACTTGCTCGGCTCATATGCAAGTACCCCACAGTTAGAGGGGTAGATTCAAAATTTTATCTTGCTCAGTTATATGAAAGTACCCCGCAGTTAGAGGGGTAGCTTCAAAATTTTAACTTGCTCAGTTGTATGCAAGTACCCCACAGCTAGAGGGGAAGCTTCCAAATTTGAACTTGCTCAGTTATATGTAAGTACCCCATAGTTAGAGGGTCGATTCAAAATTTTTAACTTGATCAGTTATATGCAAGTACCCCACAGCTAGAGGGACAACTTCAAAATTTTTACTTTCTTAGTAATATGCAAGTACCCCATAACTCGAGGGATAACTTCCAGACTTTAACATGCTCAATTATATGCAAGTACCCCACAATTAGAGGGGAATCTTCATAAATGATAACTTGCTCAGCTCATATGCAAGTACCCCACAGTTAGAGGGTAATCTTCATAAATGATAACTTTCTCAGCTCATATGCAAGTACCCCCCCAGTTAGAGGGGTAGCTTCAGAAATAATAACTTGCTCGACTATAAGCAAGCACCTCACGGCTAGAAGGACAACTTCTAAATTTTAACTTGCTCATCTCATATGCAAGTACCCCACAGTTAGAAAGGGGAAGTTAAATCTTAAAGTTCTCATATAAAATAGAGCAACTTAGAGTGTTGAGAAAGTGGAAGTATATATATAAGGTACAACATTTTAGTACCTAAGGCTCCAAGGGCATAGGAGCTCTCACAATTTTGAGCAAGTGCCAAGTATAAATTTAAGGTACGACTGTTTAATAACTAAAGGCTCCAAGGGCATCGAACCGATCTCAGTCTTGAGCAAGTTACAAGCATAAAAATAAGGTACGACAGTTTAGTACCTCAGGCTCTAAGGGCACCGGAGCCCTCATAGTCTTGAGAAAGTGCCAAGCATAAATGTAAGGTACGATGGTTTAGTACCTAAGGCTCCCAGGCACTCATAGTCTTGTGCAAGTGCCAAGTATAAATTTAAGGTACGAATGTTTATTACCTAAAGGAACCAAGGGCATCAGAGCGCTCACAGTCTTGACCAAGTGCCAATCATAAATATAAGGTACGAAAGTTTAATACCTTAGGATCCAAGGGCATCGGAGCGCTCATAGTCTTGAGAAAGTTCCAAGCATAAATGTAAGGTATGATAGTTTAGTACCTAAGGCTCCTAGGGAATCAGAGTGCTCACAGTCTTGAGCAAATGCCAAGTATAAATATAAGTTATGACAGTCTAGTACCTAAGGCTCTAAGGGCATCGGAGCACTCAAAGTATTGAGAAATGCCAAGTATAAATAAAAGGTACCATAACTTAGTACCTCAAGCTCCAAGGGCATAGGAGCGCTAGCAGTATTGAGTAACTATTGAGAATAAATAAATGGTACTACAATTTAGTACCTAGGGCTCCAAGGGCATAGAAGCACTCATACTATTACTAACCCGTATTCTGCACAGGGGGATAATGTTGAGAAAGTCCTCAAGACAGTAAACAAGGAGTGAAACCTTGATTACGATGTCTCGTGCATAAGTCTCTCGGCACTAGAAGACACTTCTACACGAGGGGGCTAATATTGAGAAGTCCTCAAGCCAGTGAACAAAGAGTGAAATATCCTAGACCATGGGGATCCACTTAGAGCGGCTCCACCTGCTCAAGATTACAAGTTTGATAGAAAAATGCCAAGGGAGAGGGGCTCACTATGAGCAATCCCTCTGCCCAATATGAAAGGCTATAGAAGAAGGCCAAGGGCGAGGGGCTCATCGTAAACAATACCTCCACCCAAGAAGGCCACAGAAGAAGGCCAAGGGTGAAGGGATCACCGCGATCAGCCCCTATAACCAAAATAGAAGGCCACAGAAGAAGGCCAAGGGCGAGGGTATCACCATAAGTAACCCCTCTACCCAAGATTCAAGGCCACAGAAGAAAGCTAAGGGCGAGGGGCTCACTACGAGCAACCCCTCTGCCTAAGATAGAAGGCTACAGAAGAATTCCAAGGGCGAGGGGCTCACCATAAGAAACTTCTTTGCCTAAGATAGAAGGCCATAGAAGAAGGCCAAGGCCAAGGGGATCACCACGAGTAACCCCTTTGTCCAAGATAGAAGGCCACAGAAGAAGGCCAAGAGAGAAGGGCTCACCACTAGAAACCCCTCTACCTAAGATAGAAGGCCACAGAAGAAGGCTAAGGGCAAGGGGCTCACCGTAAGCAACCCCTCCGCCTAAGATAGAAGGCCACAGAAGAAGGCCAATGGCGAGGGGATCACTGCGAACAACCCCTTTGTCCAAGATAGAAGGCCACAAAAGAAGGCCAAGGGCAAGGGGCTCACCGCTATCAACCCTTCTACCCAAGATAGAAGGCCACAAAAGAAAGCCAAGGGCGAGGGGCTCATCACGAGAAACCCCTCTACCCAAAATAGAAGGCCATAGAAGGAGGCCAAGGTCTAGGGGCTCATCATGAGCAACCCCTCTACCTAAGATAAAAGGCCACATAAGAAGGCCAAGGACGAGGGTCTCACCATGAGCAACCCCTCTAAACAGGATAGAAGGCCAAAAAAGAAGGCTAAGGATAAGGGGCTCACTACGAGTAACCCCTTTAAACAAGTTAGAAGGCCACAAAAAAAGGCCAAGGAAGAGGGGCTCACCGCGCGCAACCCCTCTGCCCATGTTGATACCTAAATAAGGAGGTTCACCATAAGTAGCCTCATATACAAAACCTAGGATGAGGTAACAGAGCATTTAATGATCCTAAGGGGGATGACAGGGTCCCTCAAAATTAAAAATTAAATTTATAGAGTACAAAGCCTTTTGGGTCTACCCAATACAAAAGACTTTGCACGAGGGGCTAATATAGAAAGGTGTTTTAGGCCAGCCCACTATAATTTGGGGAGAGGGTCCCTCGTGATTTCCCCAGCTTCTAAAAAATTTGGGGGAGAGGACCAGTCAAGTTCCTGCCCCTCACCTTCTAGAAAATTTTGGGGCGAGGAGCAGCCAAAGTCAACCCCCTCAACTGCAAGAACATATTTGGACAAGGAACCCCCTGGGTCCCTTGACCGCAAAAATGCCATATTAGAGAAGGAACCCCCAGGGTCCCTCCCCAGTAGAAAAGTCATATTAGAGAAGGGACCTCAGGGTCCCTTAATGACAGAAATGCCATATTAGGAAGGGAGCCCCAGGGTCCCTAGACCGTAGAAATTCCATATTGGAGTAGGAATCCCCAGGGTCCCTCGACCGCAGAAATGCCATATTAGAGAAGGAACCCCCGGGGTCCCTCAACCGCAGAAATCCATATTAAGAGGGAACCCCAGGGTCCCTACAGAAACTTAAGTTGAGAATGAACCTCATCTAGGTGGCGACAGAAGCCTATGTTGAGAGGGAACCCCGCAAGGGTCCCTGCAGAAACTTAAGTAGAGAAGGAACCACTATTGAGAGGGACTTCCCCCAAGGTCTCCGCAGAAACTCATGTTAAGAAGGAACCACACCAAGGTGGCAGCAAAAGCCTATGTTAAGAGGTACCCCCGTAAGGGTCCCTACAGAAACTCAAGTTGAAAAGGAACCTCTGTTGAGAGGGACTTCCCCCAAGGTCTCCGTAAAAACTCACATTGAGAAGGAACCCCACCATGGTGGCAGCAAAAGCCTATGTTGAGAGGGACCCCCGTAAGGGTACCTGCAAAAACTCAAGTTGAGAAGGAACCTCTGTCGAGAAGGACTTCCCCCAAGGTCTCTGCAGAAACTCACGTTCATAAGGAGCCTCACTTAGGTGGCGATATAAGTCCACATTGAGGGGGATTCCCCCCAGGGTCCTTAAAAATACCCAAGTTGAGAAGAAACCTCACTCAGGTGGTGGAAGAAGCCCATGTTGAGAGGAACCCCCTCTAAGGTCCCTGCAGAAACTCAAGTCGAGAGGGAACCCCACCTAGGTGGCAGCAGAATCCTATGTTAAGAGGGACCCTCGTAAGGGTCCCTACAGAAACCCAGTTGAGAAGAAACCTCACCTAGGTGGCAGCAGAAGCACATGTTAAGAAGGACTCCCCCAGGGTCCCCGCAGAAATAACATTTGAGAAGGAACCCCCCAAGGCTTCCTCAACAGCAAAAACATGATGTTTGAGAAGGAACCTCCCCTAGGGTTCCTCAACAGTAGAAACTTACATGGGAAGATGGACCCTCAAGGTCCTCCCCCCTCAGCTCCCAGAAAACTAAGTTAAGATGTGGGGGTGTCTACCATAAGCAACCCCTCATCATGAAAAAAGAACAGAAGTACTAATACTTATTTTCTTGTATACATTGCCTAGTTGAGCAAGCAGGGAGGGCTCAAGTAGTCTAGTTGGGATCTCTTGGGAGTTATGGCTTGGCGACTGAGGGACAAGGTATGTTGAGCAAGCTCAACCACTTAGAACTATATGAATGAGATAATACTAGTAGGAATACCCAGAAGTCACTCAAGACTACACACATCGCACACTTGGTCACAAGTGAAGTGGGCGCTCACAAAGAATAAAATCGTTACAAAAAATGGCTTTTTCACAAGAGGGGGTCCTCAAGGTCCCTCTCAAGAAAAACAAAGATTTTAGAGGAGAGGGGTCCTTAAGGCCTCCCCTCTCAAGATTTGCAAAAGTTTTGCACCAAAAGTTACCGTTCTAAAATATATTTACCAAATCAGATATTTTATCATCTAGCGTAGACATATTTTTTTTACTTTGGTTTACACCAGGTGGCACCTGCCTGAGGGGACAGGCTGCTGCACACGGGTAGGGACAAATAGTACATTACAGACCTTGTCCCTCACCAACCCTCTAAGTTCTGACGCCAAAAGTGCTAACCCAGCCCGAGTGCCCAAGTATAAATAGGACCCCTAGGCAAGGTCAAGAACAAATATAGAAAAAAAACTCAATAGCACTATTACTCTATCAAAATCACACCAAAACCTCCTACTATTCTCTCCCTGCTCTCTCTCTCTAGTGCTAAGTGCCTTGTTCTTTCACTCCTCACTGAATTCTATCATTCTCAGGAGATCTTCTTGAGAAAATTACTATTATTGTTTTCGAAGTTCATCTTCTTGCAAGGAAGGAGTTCCAACTTGAGCTCCATTTTTACCAAAAGGAGAAGGTTTCACCAAAAGCTGCTCCAGAAGTTCTTGAGAACCTTACAGACAGCGTCCATTAGAGTGGGTCATGCCTCACCCTTTTTAGTTATTTATAGACGCCAGTTTCACTACCCTCCTACAACAAAACTTTTATGCCTTGATGTATATGTATGGGTAGATACGAGTTAAAGAAAGTTGAAGGTATAAACCCTTTATATTGCTTCGATTAGAAACCTTGTATATTAAAACTTATATATCTTTGTGTATGTAAAATAGACTCATATATGTATATCATATCCAAAAATTTTGTAAAAATACCAAGAAATGAATCTTGGGTGATAGTTTGAAGTTCATGTATAGAATATGTCCCAAAAGTATAAGTATGCATACCATGTGTTTGAGGTGTTGATTGACATTGCAAATGAACTCTAAAAATTATGAAACTTTAATTTTGTTTTTATAAATATGTTTATCAAAATTGGGTGGAAGACCATATAAAGTTATGACGTAGAAAAATTATGAATTTTTTTGGAAGTTGACTGAACAATAGAGGAGCCTATAGGACAAATTTGCCCTGTAGTAAAGAAATGGGCACATTCTGCTCTAGGAAACTTGGAATGATGTGTTGTCTTTTGCATTGGTAATATAATACGGTAAGAATTGGATTACCAAGAAGAAATTAAAGTATGTTTGGACTATGCATTGGATATGTTAAATATCTTAACATGAATTTGGATGGAACTTCATTTATGATAGATGATATGAATGGAATCATATAATGCTTATGAATTGAGTTACGTTTAAGATATTCCTTGCATTGTTGATATTCTTATGATGATACTACTATTGTAATAATGATAGGAAGGGAAGAAGAATCGGTTGAACAAGTGCCGGATAAAGAAAAAGGAAAATCCTGATAAGTTGCCGAGGTGAGTGTACCTATGATTGTTTCATATATAGATATGAAAATGATATGTTGGATATGAATATAAATCTAAGAGAGGATTGGTGTCAATACTTCGGTATTCAGGATTTATTTGGATATTCAAATATTCAGGAGTGTTTAGGTCTCATGGTTCAGGATTTGGTATCTAGGATTTGTTTGGATATTCAAATATCTAGGGTTGTTTGGGTCTTATGATCCAGGATTGGTTTGAATACTTCGGTATTCAGGATTTGTTTGGATATTCAAATATTCCAAATTTTTTGGTTCTTATAATCCAGGATTGGTTTGAATACTTTGGTATTTAGGATTTATTTGGATATTCAAATATACAGGATTATTAGGGTCTTATGATCCAAGATTGGAATTGGACAAAGATCCAATGAATTGTTTTGTCTTATGACAAGGATATTTTGGAACTTATCTTCCAGGATTGTTATTTATATAACGAGCAGGATTGTTTGGATTTCATATCCACGGATTTGGTATTGAACTATTATTTCATTGCAGGGAAGGAGTACCTCACTAAGCTTTATGCTTAATGTTTATATTTTAACATTTTCAAGTTTGTATGCTGCCAGCTAGAATACCATATGATGGGAAATTTTTAGAGTTGCACCGGTAGAGGGAGCGGGGGTTTAGAGATGGGATTTCTATCATTATCACACTGGCAATTTTACTACCCTCATACATTGTATATATTGAGTTACTATGGTTTGACATAGAGAATTGTAATAGTTAATCATAGCAATACATTTCATCTATTTATGACCTGATGTTGACTATGTTATAGTATAGAGAACAAGATTTTGTTCATTATATACATTACTCATGAAAATTTTGATAAATGAATTATATTTCAAATGGGATGAGATTTGATTTAATTATTATAAAAATAAATGATTAGAATGGATTTGGATTTAGGGTATGACATGTTTATCGTGGAAGCTTGTGCAGAGTAACTTAGATCTCCATCATATGACGAGTTTCGAACCAAATAGACCTCTACCAAATGTCACGTACACTTTTGGTGATGTCATTAGCCAGCTAACACTGTCCAATCCAAACTTGAGTAAACCACAACAATATTAGGGGTTGTCAGATAGTTAGTGAAATACCTTTGTTATGATAGTCCTCTAACGCACAATGGTTAGGAAAAAGGCATGTTTTGGCATTTAATGTTTATGACATAAAGTATAAGGGGATGTATTTCACATCTATGAAGGAGTGGGGCATCTCGAGAATGACGTGGGGATATTTATTGGCCTAAACCAATTCTGATAGGGTGGTGCTTGATAGATATTTATTTCTAGAGAGAGAATATATCATAGATAAGTTATTGCAAATAAAAGAGTTTACTCACCCACCATTGTCATTTATTAGGAAGATTTTAATAGATAACCAGAGATCCTTCGGAGAATGTTAGTGTGTTGGCTGTCTGTCAAGGTGTATCTAGGGTACTTACTTCTCTCTCCCTTTGAATGAGTTACTTCTAAGTTTCTTTTATCATTTGAGTTATACACAAGAGATTTGTGATATCTGAGTGTTGATTGCATACAATATTGTGTGATTATCTATCTTTACTAAAAGTACTTGGATTATTTTTCATCACCATATTTATAAGGATTACGCCTCAACTGGTATTAACTATACTCTTAAAAGGGGACTACCCTCTGACAAAAAGAACTTGTCATGGAGTCTTGTAATTGAAGTAATCACCTGCATTTAAAGATTTGTCCACGTAAAATCTTAAATACAAAGGTTATAAGAAAAACCCTTAAAGAAAATCGAAGATTGTAAAGAGTCAAATTAAGGTGGTGAAATACGATTTATAAAATCCTAAGTTAAATTAAAAGAACTCTAAAATAAAAGAACATGTTTTGTTACCATAAATTAGAGTCTGCATAGATTTCACCTTGTATAAATATCTATCTTACACAAATTGGAAGGGAAATAATAATCAAAGGCTCTTTGAATAAGAGAATTAAAACTGGAGGGTAATTTAGATTCCCAAACAAAGTATGCATATAAAGCGTCGTGAAAATCCCGATTGAGAAGACATGTTTAAAAATCTCAAGTGGGTCCAAATAATGAAAAACCGAAGTCACGTAACTCTCGGAGACCGGGTGTGGTTGGCGTGTGTGTAAAAAGGAAAGAAAAACAAAACCCCATTAAGATTTCATGAAAATAATTAATTTTGAGGAGAGGATGGATATGGGTTTGTTGGTATGTATTTAGATGTCTATAGGTATATAAAAAATTATAATATAATGCTGACATTTGTCTCGCCTGTACGATGATAAGTGTACACTTTATTAATGTGTTAGTCATTTAAAAAAATTGCATTATCTAGATTAATGTATACACATATGTACTTGGTCAATACATGCATTTAGTCGGTTCATGTATGTAGACACGTCTATTTGGTCAATACGTGTATTTGGTCAGTTTGTGTATTAGGAGGTACATATATAGAAGTATAAATGGTATATGTTCAAACAATTATTTCAATCTTTTTCTGGTATATATAAAATCCTTTCACTCTCTACTTTTATTTGTTTGATGTTTTCAAATTAACATCGTATGAAAGGCATATATAAGAATTTTTCAGTGGCACAAATGAGGGATTATGCGAAAGATAATATCACTTTATCTGGTGTGTGAGAAGGAAAAAATCTTAGTCCGTCTAAAGAAAAATTGGGGGTGCTCCATGAGATGCTAAAGGTCAACAACAGTCTCACTCTGGTCAATGGTCTTTTTGGCATATAATATCGCCTTAAATAAGTGTGTTCGCTCTACTATATTAAATATGTTTTCAACATTCCTTTACTATATTCTCTTTCAAATATGAGTCTTTAGAAAATAACATTTTACCACCACGTAATGTGTAGCTTGCAAGCTAGTTTTGATATAGTTATAAAGAAAGGACTGGGAGGTTGGAGGAAGAATTGGGTCAGTGTGGGGGATAATACAGATGTACAAAGGCTAGATGAATTGTTATGTAGGGAATAGAGAGCTTTATTAGCTTTTTGGGAAGAGGGGAATGCATAGGTTTTTAGTAAATACAAAGAGGTAATGAGAGAACATTTTTTCGGTATTCGAATTGCACAATAATGAACAAATAGTGAAAGATGTTATGCCACATGGATAACTTGATGAGTAAGTAGAATTGATTGTAAGGTTCCATATTATAGTTATAATACAGACTTATGGAAACAAATTATTGACATTAATAGTGTATGCGAAAGAATGTTGACAAATGATATTCACTGTTATCCCCAATGATAATATGGCATCCACACAATAAAAGTATAATGAGTAGAAAGACACAAACACGTGGGAAGACACAATTTTTAAGTGTTTTACCAATATGTCTACATCCACTAATAACTCGGATTAATTAAAAAATGTGTTATAAAAGAGGACTCTCACAAATACACTCCAAATGAAGAATACAATGTGTACTTTTTTATACAGATGTACATCCAAATAAGCTCTCTACACTCATAGTTGTTATCAGTGTTTAGTGCGTCTTGGTCTAACAATCTGAACCTCCTTATACAGGCATAAGGAGGAGACAAATTATATCAAATTGGATACAAATTAGAAATTGTGGAGAGGCTGGGACCTCTCCACCGAAAGTAGCTGGGTCAAGACAAAAGAAAGATTTCCTTTTTCAATAATCTCAACCTTAAAAAAATTTTAAAAGGTCAAACTTTTGCCAAATATAAGTAATTTTACTTTGGCGAGATATGAATTGCTCCATTTAAACACGTAAAAATATACTATCCAAAATAATCCAAGTAGTCTCCAAATGCGCTCAAAAGTGCCATATGCTCAAAAGTGTTCAAACGCGAAGTTTATTAATCAAGTTCAACAGTGCTCAAACTTGATTCTAGTTACAACCTTCATCAGCATATCCATAAGATTGTCTATAGTTCTAATCTTCTTAAGAAGAATAGTCCCCTCATCCAAAAAAAAATTGAACAAATTGTAAACAAACGTTAATGTGCTTTGCCCATAAATAATGGACCTGGTTCTTTGCTAGGGAGATGTTATTATGACTATCACAAAAGACATCCACTTGATCCTGAACAATTCCCAAGTCTAACAAACCATGAAGCCAAATGGCCTCCTTAACAACCTTTGTTACTGCCATGTACTCTGACTCTAAGTAGATAAACTGTACCATAGACCTCCAACACACCGATCATTCGATAAGTATAAACACATAATCTGTAGTGGATTTACTTTTATCCAAATCACTGGTGTAATCTGAATCAACATATCCAAAAATATGCTGACGACCACGTGAGTCATTTTTAAATTTAAAACCAATATATATGGTACTATGGATATACCGTAAGATCCATTTCATCGCTTTCCAATGCCTTTTTCCTAGATTATGCATGTACATGCTCACTATACTAATAAATTATGAAACATCGGGCCTCGTACAAACTATTATCTACATCAAACTTCCCACTGCATTAACATAGGGAACATGAGCTATCTATGAATGTTACTCATCTATCTGTGTTGATTCCATAACACTTAGCTTGAAGTGAAGGGCCAACAGAGTACTTACAGGTTTGATTTTAGAATCCAAACCAAAACTATGTAATACCTTCTTCAAATATTATTTTTGTGACATACAAATAATTTCCCTGGAATAATCTCTACTAATCTTTGTACCGAGTATTTTCCTTACCTCGCCTAGATCCTTCGTCTCAAATTCATAACTTATCTGAATTTTCTATTTTTCTATCTCTGCCTTGCTATTAGAAGAAATCAACATATCATCATCATATAACAGAAAATAAATAAGGATCCATTATGAAGTTTACAAAAATACACAAGATGATCATAATGGCTCCTTATGTACTTTTCCCCAAACATAAATCGGTCAAGTCGCTTGTACCACTGACTTGAACCTTGTTTCAACCCATATAGAAATTTTCTCAATTTACAAACCCAATTATCTTAATAAGTAATCTTTTTCCCTTCTGGATGAGTAATATAAATTTCCTGCTACAAACTTCGATGTAAGAATGAAGTTTTGACGTCAAGTTGTGCCAATTTAATATCAGATTGCACAACCAATGCTAGTAACATATAAAATATAAGGTGTTTCACAACCAGAGAAAATACCACGTTATAATTGATCCCTTCCTTATGTGCATAGTATTTGGCCACTAATCTGGCCTTGAATCTTACATTGTCTTTCTTTGAGAAGCCTTCATTATTGGAGTATACCAACTTGCACCCAATATTTTTCTTCTCTTGTGGAAGTTAGACTAACTCCTAAGTTTGGTTTGTATAAGGATAATGCATCTTCTTATTTATCTCCTTCTTTCAATATACACTTTTTGAGCTTCTATTAGCTTCTCTAAATGTTGATGGAATACCATCTTCAATTATAGGTAGTGCATATGTCAATATATTATTATTAATCCATTCAGGTCTCCTTTTTCATATTTCTAGTCTATTAGGCGCAATAGAATATAGTTATTATGTAGACTCATGGCCAGGATCTTTCGCCTCATCTATATTTGTATCATCATCTTCTGAATTTGTGATGAGTCTGGTTGGAACAATTGGAGCCTCAAGCTACACCTACTGCCAAACTTCTTTATTTTGTTCTCCTTAGGATAACTCTTCAATATTGAAGATTCATTGAATGTAACATCCTTGGTATTTGTGATCTTTTTCATCTCGTGTACCAATGTCAATACCCATTCACGCCATCATTAAAGCCCAAGCATGTTTCCTTCTTGGATCTGGGATACAATATTTTTTCCTTAGAATGAAAATATGTAAGGGAGCTAAAAATTTGTAAAGAATCATAATTTGTAGTAGGTTTTTTCGACCATACCTTTACAGGCATTTTACCTTCATTCATAGTTATAGGTAACCTATTAATGAGGTGACATGCATATTTAAAACAGCTTTAGGCCAAAACATCTTGCCCAAACCAACATTGGATAATATGAATTGCACCTTTTCTAGCAAAGTGCGATTCATATGTTCGACTGTCCCTTTTCATTATGGTGTGTCTATGACTATGAAGTGTTGCATGATCCCCTCGTCCTGGCATACTTGAAAAACCGGGGCTGACTTGTATTCATCGCCATTATCTTACCTTAATCTTGTAATTTTTTTTCCATCTAGGTCTCTATCATCTTTTTCCACTATAAGAAAATTTGCAAGACTTCATCCTTATGTCGTATGGAGTACACACAAACTCATCTGGAGAATTCATCCATAATAGATACAAAATAATGCTTACCTTATAAATATACAACTTTGGTAGGTACCTAAACATCAGGGTGAGCATAATTAGGATTCCCCTATGTACAATTATTATTGTGCCAAACTTGACTCTTTTCTACTTGTCCACAACCCAATGTTCACAAATTAAAATCTTATAGGTATCGGAACCTTTTAATAGATGTTACATTATTAATCCCTCCTACATGTCCCATGCACACATGCCATAATCTGGTAGCATCAGATGTAGCCTCCTCTGAACGTTCTGAGATGGCTATTACACCTGTAACTGTATTTTCAAGGAGAAAACACAAGTTACTCTTATTATTACCCTTCATCAAAACTAGGGCTCTATGTAATACCTCATTCAATATACTTTTAATGTGATCTCATAACCCTTAATTTTTAAAACACCACATGAGATAAGATTTTGTTTCAGGTTTGGTACACGCCGAATGACTTCTAGAACTCTGACTATTCCACTACGCAACTTCAATCAAATTTTTTTATCACTTTTGTTTGACAGGCATAATAATTTCCCACAAAAAAGTTCCACGTTCTATATCCTTAAATCTAGAAAACTATTCCATATTGGGATACATATGATATAAACAAACAAATCCAAAATCCATTCCTAGGGACAGGATCCAAATAGAGAAATAGACAAAGCAATTTTTTAATCTTCATCATCACTGACCACAACGTTTGCAATGGGATTCTTTGTGTCCTTCTTTAACAGGATGATCTTCCTTTCAATGTTATTTTTGGTTATAAAAGTCACATTCAAGTTTGGCAGGAATTTTCCTACCTGAAGTTGATGCTCCACGTCTCGATTTAGATCGAGATCTTCCACGGCTACCATAATTTCTTTTATTTCCTCTATCGTGAACTATCACCGCTTCAGATGTTGAGTCTTTATATACCTCCTTATTCTTGTTATAAAACTAATTATTCATTAAGGTATTAAAGACGTAAACATATTTTATTTTCTCCTTTTCATATAATAGTGTGGTAATGAGATGTTCATACAAACCAGGTAATGAAATCATCATTGACAATGCTTTATCCTCATTGTTAGTTTCAACATCCAAAATTTTCAAATGAGTAATAATTTTGTGAAAATTGTTCTAATGCTCAGACATAGAATTACCTTCTGCGTATTGGAATCGAAAGAGTTTCTTCTTCAAATAGAGACGATTTTCACGCTCTTCTTCATGTACTTGTCCTCTTATTATTTTCGTAATTTATGTGCTAAGGTATCTCGCATTTAAGTATATTTTTTATCCTTGACGAAATAAAGAGGAATATGACCACAAGCCTTACAGTTGATTTTACTTCAGTCACCCTCCTTCATGTCCTCTAGAATATCTACAAGAGTAATGTCTAGCTCTTGTTGGACTAAGACATCCATAATTTCGCATTGCCACATGCTGAAGTTTATTTGCCCATAGAATTTTTCCACGTCAAATTTACGATTGCCGTTTTTCAAACGATCATAGTTATAAAAAATGCAAACAAAAAAACTTGAAATTTAGAAATTTTTTCAAACTATGAATAGTAACTGTATGAATAGTAATATACATATGGTTATTTCTCTATAAAAAATATCAAAATGCCTTGATCGGAGGACCATGTCTATGATACGAATTTATTGCATGGAAGGGTGTCGAGAAATGATATTGATTGTGACTCCAAATAATAATATGATATACACACAATAAAAGTATAATGAGTGGAAAGACACACACACACACACACAGAGGAAGACACAACATTTAAGTGTTTCACCAATTTGGCTACATCCATTAATAACTCGGATCAATTAACAAATGGATTGCGAAAGAGGACTCTCACAAATACAATCCAAATGAAAAATACAATGTGTATTTTTCCAATACAGGTGTATATACAAATAAGATCTCTACGCTCAACTTTGTTGGTGGTGTTTAGAGTGTCTTGGATAAAAAATTTGAACCTCCTTATATAGGTATAAGGAGGAGAAAAACTATAGCAAATTGGGGACTAATTGGAACACATTATGGAGAGGCTGGGACCTCTCCATCGAAAGAAGCTGGGATAAGCCAAAAGCAAGATTCCTTTTTTCAATAAACATCTTATCAACTTTGAGAATACCTCTAATCTAATGGAAGCTATGCATGTCAATCAAATATAATTAGGACATTTTAAAAGGCTTATATAATATGACATCCCCCACAAAATTGGCTTACGAAAGTAATGCGTACTAATTTATAACTGCAACAATATGTTTATTAGTTTAAAAAATAACAATTGTAACATCAATGCAAATAGATTAAACTAGTAAGTATATAATTTGTAATAGTAGTTTATAAGTGTAATGTTAAGTGTGAGATCTATACCAAAAAAATATCTGAAAAGTATATATATATATATATATATATATATATATATATATATATATATATATATATATATATATATATATGATCATATTTTGATGAATTTTAACAGATATACGTAGTACTAACTTATATTTAATCTATTTTGGGTAAACAAATAATCGTCGACATCTCTTAATTAGGATAAATAATAATATTAGTGATACAATTTAAATCACATAAGTATGTAGTTTTAATGCATTAATTCTATATGACATAGTATTTAATGATACCATGATGCTCAGGCCTTTACATCAGCCTGGAACTCCGACTTCTAATTTCAAGTTTAAGGTCCCCATGGAGCTATAAAGACATAAAATTTTCTCTTCCTCACTTCGACAACTATGTAAAAGAAAGGAAGAGGATCCTATACCTCTAAGGATTTTCCTTTGAATAAAAAAATCCTATAAAAGTTTGAATAAGGTCTTTGGTCATTATATAAGACCTTAAACCTCTAAATTAAGGACTTACCAAGGCCATGAATCCTTCCATGTGGTTCGCATGACCTCCCGTCACTTAAACCATTGGTATAAATCCATAATCAGATCTCTAAAGAACTCAATGGGGGACCAACTACTATTATTCAACCTTAGAAGATCTTGTCTTTGTTGTAATGAAATTCTTAATATATACTCAATCAACATATTAGATTATTAAGATTATGTAATGAAAATGTTAAAATTGTGTACATGAATCTAAAGTGGTGAATGAGATTTTTTTTTTTTTTGGGGGGGGGGGGGGGGGGTAGAGGTCTCCCACAGACTAATCCCTCTCTCTCTACGAGTTCTCTCTCGGTGATGGTAAATGAGGAGGAAAGTATGTGATTACATTAGCTCCGGGGACCAGAACCTTTCTTTATATAGGCATCTAATTAGAACCCATTAATTCTAATTTGGTTACTCTAGGGTAACCATTAGGTGACACTTGGGTAACCACACATTATAATTACCATATTCATTTTATATGTCTTATCGGTCTCTGCTAATAATATCACTTAATTAGCCCTATTAGAATAGAAGCCCAAATAAAATTTCTAATAGATATGTAAGCCCACATCAGAATATTAAAATATACTTCAACAATCTCCCACTTGGGTATATTCGATAACCTTAGGTGTGCACCACATTTACTATCTATTCTTAAAACATATCTCGAATCAATTTGGTCAATCTCTTATACTTGTATGAGACCAAAGAAACCTTTGTTACATTTATTTCGTAACTAAATCCATCAATGATCAGCATACAAAATATATTCAATGACATAGATCATGTATGGATGTGCAACTGGAAATTACATGCATTGTGATCTCAAATATGCCTATTTCGAATTGGTCCTCACTTTATTCCCTAGTGAGATCCAACCTTAGTCTTTTTAACCTTACGCTATATTTCAATTAAAAGACAACACATTATAAGTAAACAATAAAAGGAAAATACCTTAAACTTTATTCTGTAGAAACTAAAACATACTTAAAGTGTCTCAATAGTGTCAAAGAAAAGGACATTATAACAACGACAAACTCCCACTAAAACTATATATCATAAAAAAAATAACACCCATATGAGCAGTGTTCTAATAAAAGACCTTGGGTGTTAATCCTTTAGTTAACAGATCTGCGAGCATGGAGTTTGTTCCCATATGTTCAATATACACTATCTTAATCTAAACTCTCTCCTTAATAATAAGAAACTTAGTATATATATGCTTAGACTTTCACGAGCTTTTGTTGTTATTTGAATATAGAACTGTTGATTTATTGTCACAATATATCTTTAGCGATCTTTTAATACTATCCACAATTCGTAACCTAGTGATAAAATTTTGCAGCCATATCGCATGATTTATTTCCTCTTAGCAAGCTATGAACTCCACTGCCATAGTGGAAGATGCAACAAGTGAATACTTAGCACTCCTCCAGAAAATAGCACCTCCAGGAAACATGTAGACATAGCCAGAAGTGGATATTTTAGTATCTTGGCAACCCGTACGATTGGCATCCGAAGACCCAAGATCTCCAAATAATCTGACCTTCAATTGATGAGCATGTAATCTTTTACTATTTGTAAATACCTCATAACTCATTTGGATGCTTTTTAATGATTCATTCGAGGGTTACTCAAATATCTGCCCAACATACCCACTATCTATGCTAAATCTGGATGCATATATACTTGAGCATGCATAAGACTCCCTATAGCTGAAGCATAAGGAACCTTTTTCATTATTTACTTTCAGTCTCATTCTTGGTGCATTGACAGAGACTAAACTTATCTCCCTTAGCAATGGGAGTATTTCCTTGTCATAATCTTTATTTTTAAATGTAGCAAGTTCCTTCTCGATATAACTCTTTGTTGATAACCTAAGGACACTCTGAGGGCGATTTTCGTGTATCTTAATTCCCAATACAAAAGAGGCATCCCCAAGATTTTTCATTTCAAAATGCTTAGTTAGAAATCTCTTAGTTTCATGCAATAAGCCTATGTCATTGCTAGCCAGTAACATTCATCAACATAAAGCATGAGGAAGATAAATTTACTCCCACTGAACTTATGATATACAATCATCAAACACATATGAGATAATAACTCGATGAAACTTTTGATACCATTGATGGAAAACTTGTATGAGACTATAGGACTTCTTGAGTTTGCAACCATAGACTTTGGATCATCCGAGAATTTTTTTTCTAATTTCACCATATATACAGTTTCCTCAATGTTACCATTAAGAAAAGTCGTCTTAACATCCATATGATGTAGCTCTAAATCAAAATGAGCTATAAGTGTCATTGTTGTCCTGATTGAGTCTTTTATCAAAACTGGGTAGAAAATCTCTTTATAGTCAATACCTTCCTTCTGAGTGAAACACTTTGTGACTAGACACGCCTTATATCTCTCAACATTGCCCTTAGAATCCCATTTAGTTTTAAATATCCATTTAGATCCAATGAGATTCGCACCTTCAGGCAACTTAATAAGATCCCAAATGTCGTTATCTCTCTTTAATTTCATGACATCATTCATTGCATCAATCCACTAAGGATAATTTCATGACATCATTCATTGCATCAATCCACTATTGACTTGTTGGAAGTTGATTGGATCATCTTCCATTGACCCTATGCTAAATTTATGCTCTTGAAGAAACACAGTGTAATCACTTAAAATTGAACTTCTTCTTTCTCTAGTGGATCGCCATATTGGAACTTCCTCATAAGGTTGTTGAGTTTGCTCTTCTGGATCAATTCTTTCATTTTGAGTAGGGAAGTCGTCATTATTGTGTTCTTGAACACTGTCAGCAGGCTGGTCATTTTCTATAATAATGTTTGCAAGAGAAATTTATTCTTCTTCAAAGACCACATTCTTATTCTTAACTGTATCTTCCCCCTCAAGCTCTACATCCTCAATGAATTTCGCATTTCTCATCTTGAAAAAGGACTTATTTGAGAAATCATAAAACTCGAAACCCCTTGACCGTTCAGCGTACCCAATAAAAAAACAGTTAATAATTCTTGAGTCCAGTTTCTTTTCATTTGGCCTATAAGGCCTTGCCTCAGGTGGACATCCCCAAATGTGTAAATGTTTAATGATAGGATTTCGGCCTATCCATAGTTCATAAGGGGTTTTATCTACCACTTTTCTAGGTACTCTATTTAGAATATATTACAGTCTTAAGTACCTCTCCCAAAAGTGATTTTGGTAAATAATAATGACTAATCATACTTCTTATTATGTCCTTAAGCGTTCGATTTCTTGTCTCAGTAACATCACTCATTCTAAGCTTCCCTAAAATTCAATATTATGGGATAATATCGCATTCTTATAGGAATTTGTCATACGGTCCTAGACGTTGTTCACCAGATCAATCATATCTGCTATTGTATTCACCACCACGGTCAGATTTGAGAACTTTAATCTTCTTGCCTAGTTAATTTTCAACTTCGGCTTTAAAGGCCTTAAAAGGTCCAAGGATTGTGACTTCTCATGAATTAAATATAAGAACCTATAACGAGAATAATTATCAATAAAAGTGATAAAATATCATTGACCATTTTAAGAAGCTATATGGAATGGATCGCAAATATTAGTATGTATCATTTTAAGATGCCTTTGGAACTTAATTTCCTAATGTTTGTATATTTACTCTTTATACAACCAATACAAATATTAAAGTCTTTAAAATCAAGGGGTTCAAGTTTTTTGTCAAATTCTTTCAATTTTCCTTTGGGAGATGTAGCCTAAATGTTTTTGGCATATGGCGACGGAATTCTAATTAGTCAACTTGCATTTTGTACCTCTTGTAGTTGTCTGTAAGGTTTCATTAAATGAAGCATTGGTATTGAATATATATAATTTATTAATTATAGAATCAGTCGCAATAAGAGTAGAATTAATAAAAACACTAACATTATTATTTTCAAAGGAATAAGAAAACCCATATTTGTTCAAAACAAAAATAGAAACCAAATTCCGTCCGAAATATGGTACTACAAAGTCTATTTTTATTAAATAAAATGAACAATCTCAAAAAAAAAATCTAAAGGTCCTAATTGCTTCAATTGGAATTGTTTTTCCATCACCCACATTGATGAATCTTTTCGCATCACTTGGAGGTTAGATCCGCAGGCAACCCTGAATAGATTTACTTACATGAGTAATAGCACCTGAATTTACCCACCAAATATGACTAGGTGAAAAAGCTAAATAAACTTTAGAACAAACCAAAGTGGGAAGTTTACCTTTCTTTACATGCCATGCGACATACTTGGAACGATCCTTCTTCACATCGCCAGATTTCTTACAAGAGAATAGGTAAATAATGGATCCTACTTCTTCTATGCAATTTAGGGTTGTGATGTTCCTACTGCAGTTTACTTATTATTATTCTTTTTTCGTTTATTATTCTTTGAGGTAGATGAAATATTATCACTTTCAATTATCTTTTCTCGCTTTAATATGCTCTCTTCTTGCATACAATGAGAAATGATCTCATTAAAAGTCCATTTGAACTTTTTAATAATACAGATAACTATAAAGTGGTCGTAGTGTGCATGAAGGGAAATTAGTACCAGATGTATGAGCAAGTCATCAGACAACTTTAACTTTAGTGCCTTAAGTTTTGAAGCTATGTTAGATCTCTTCGTAATGCACTCCCTTATGTTTCCTTTACCTTTATGCCTTAATATAATGACTTGATGAAACCTATGATACCGTTGATTATAAACTTTTTTGAGACTATAAATGAATTTCTTGAGTTTGCAACCATAGACTTTGGATCATCCGAGACAAAGTTTTCTAGTTGCACTATATATATGGTTTTCTCAATGTTACTATTGAGAAAATCTGTCTCAAAATCCGTCCTATGTAGATCTAAATCAAAATGAGATATAAGTGCCATTATTATTCTGAAGGATTCTTTCATCAAAATTGGGGATAAAATCTATTTATAGTCAATGCCTTCGTTCTGAGTGAAACCCTTTGGACTAGACATTCCTTATATCTCTCAACATTGCACTTAGAATCCCGTTTGGTTTTAAATATCCATTTATATCCAATGGGTTTTGCACTTTCAGGCAACTTGATAAGATACCAAATTCCGTTATCTCTAATGGATTTCATGTCCTCATTCATGGCATCAATCCACTTTTGATAGTTGGAACTTTCTTTGACTTGTTGGAAGTTGATTGGATCATCTTCCGTTGACCCTATGACAAACTCGCGTCCTTGAAGAAACATAATGTAATCACTTAAAATTGGACTTCTCTTTCTCGAGTGGTTTGCCTTATTGAAACATCCTCATGAGGTTGTTGAGTTTGATCTTCTGGAGAAACTCTTTGATTTTGAGTAAAAAGTCCTCATTGTTGTGTTGTTTAACACTGTCAGCAGGCTGGCCATTTTCTATAGTAATGTTTAGAAGAGAAATTAATTCTTATTCAAAGACGACATTCCAATTATTAATTGTAATTTCCCCTCAAACTCTCCATCCTCAATAAATTTTTCATATCTCATCTTGAAAAAGGACTTATTTGAGGGATGATAGAACCTGAAACCCTTCGACCGTTCAACGTACCCAACAAAAAATATCTAATTTTTCTTGAGTCCATTTTCTTTTCATATGTCCTATAAGGCCTTGCCTCAGGTGGACATCCCCAAATGTGTAAATGTTTAATGATAGGATTTCAACCTATCCATAGTTTATAAGGGGTTTTAGCTATCGCTTTTTTAGGTACTCTGTTTAGAATATGTGTTACTGTCTTAAGTGCCTCTCCCCAAATTGATTCTGGTAAAGTAGAATGACTAATCATACTTCTTTTTATGTCCTTAATAGTTCCGTTTCTTGTCTCAGTAACACCATTCATTCTAGGCTTCCCTGGAATTCTGTATTGTGGAACGATACAGCATTCTTCCAGGAATTGGGCAAATGGTCCTATACATTATTCGCCAGATCCATCATAACTTCTATAATATTAACCATCACGATCAAATTTGAGAACTTTCATCTTCTTGGCTAGTTTATTTTCAAATTCGGCTTTAAAATCCTTAAAAAGTCCAAGGATTGTGACTTCTCATGAAGTAAATATAAGGACATATAACGAGAATAGTTCTCTATAAAAGTGAGAAAATATTGTTGACCATTCCAAGAAGCTGTAAGGATTGGACTGCAAATATCAGTATGTATAAATTTTAAGACGCCTTTGGCACTTAATTTCCTAATGTTTGTATATTTCCCCTTTATACAGCCAATAAAAAAAATTAAAGTCTATTAAATGAAGGGGTTCAAGTATTCCTTCTGACAAAAGTCTTTCGATTCTACTTTGGGAGATATAACCTAATCATTTGTGTCGTAAGGCGGCGGAATTCTCATTAGTCAACTTGTGTTTCATACCTCTTGTAGTTATTTGTAAGGTTTCATCAAATGAAGCATTGGTATTGAATATATATAATTTATTAATTATTGAACCAGTCACAACAAAGGTATAATTAAGAAAAATACTAACTTTATTATTTCCAAATGAATACGAAAACCATATTTTTGTCCAAAACAAAAATAAAAACCAAATTTGTTCCGAAAGATGGTACTATAAAAGTCTCTCTTTATTCAAAAAATGACCAATTTTAAAAGATAATCTAAAGGTCCTAATTGCTTCAACTGGAACTATTTTCCATCACCCATATAGATGAATCTTTCAGAATCACTTAGCGGTTAGTTCCACAGCCAACCCTGCATCGACATAGTTACATGAGTAATAACACCAGAATCTACCCAAAAAGTATGACTAGGTGAAAAACCCAAATTAACTTTAAAACTAACTAAAGTGAGAAGTGTACCATTCTTTACACGCGAAGCAGCATACTTAGAACAACCCTTCTTCACATCCCTGGGTTTCTTGCAAAAGAAACGGTAAATTCAATATCCTGCTTCTTCTATAGAATTTAGGGTTGTGATCTTCCTACTGTAGTTTGCTTATTACTATTATTCTTTTTTTTGCTTATTATTCTTTGATGTAGATGCAGTATGAGAACTTTCAATTTTATTTTCTCGCTTTAATTTGTCATATTCCTACATACAATGAGAAATGGTCTCATTAAGAGTCCATTTGTCCTTTTAAATATTATAGCTAACTATAAACTGTTCGTAGGGTGTAGGAAGGGAAAACAGTACCAGATTGACGAGCAAGTCATCAAATAGCTCTAACTTTAGTGACTTAAGTTTTGAAGCAAAGTTATACATCTCCGTAATGCACTCCCCTATGTTTACTTTACCATTATACCTTATTTGGATAAGTTTAGATACAATCATACTTGTCTCAACCTTTTTGTTCTTTGTAAGATGATTTTAAATATCTTGCAGGATACCCTTAGGAGTTACCTCATCTTATATATCGCCCATAAATGCTTATGGATCATTGCGCTTTAACATCATTAGACTTAAGTGATTAAAACAATCTCATTTCTCAATGTTCGCTTTATCCTCAATGGAACTTTTCTTCGTAAGAGGAGTATGTTGTTCTTTCCTTAGTGCATAGTGTAAATCAATGCCGCTGAGAAATATCAGAATGTTTCTTTCTAGTTCTTGAACTTTTTGCCATTAAGCATGAAAATTGAGTACATATTGGTAGTGATATTGGTAGTAGAAGCAGTAAC
Source organism: Sambucus nigra (assembly GCA_949130495.1). Classification (NCBI taxonomy): domain Eukaryota; kingdom Viridiplantae; phylum Streptophyta; class Magnoliopsida; order Dipsacales; family Adoxaceae; genus Sambucus; species Sambucus nigra. The sequence goes on along the minus strand of OX422210.1, from coordinate 241,562,311 downwards.
TGAATTAAGAGAATAAATACATAACATAAGATCAAATTAAAATTCATGTCAAGACATATTTAAAAACAAACATATAAATGCAAGACATAAATTTTATACAACTATAATGGTGAGACCCCCCCTCCCTTTTCAAAGTAGCTAGAAAAAAATTAACGTTTAGTCTTTCTACAAAAACATTAACTTATAATTAGTACTCTCAGTGTATAAATCAAACGTTGATCATAAATCCAATCAAACAACAACCTTCCATTGGTCTATTATATTGTTCACTTGAAAACTTTATAATCATCACAAATTTATTTCCACATACATATTTATTGTTTGGGTAGATCACCAATCGCATAAATAATAAACACACACATATTAATAACTCAAAATAGATTAATCTACGCAATAGAGTTTACTTTGTCAACGTATTACTTCAACTACTTTTTTTTAAGAAATAAAGCAAAAAGGGTATTAATTAAATACCACAAATGGGAACGTAGATTTGGTTTCAAAATATTCTGAATCTAAATCATTTAGAAATCATATGTTCTTAATGTATTAATTCATATATATCCATCACGAATCAAAACCTTTTGAATGAAAAAAAATTAAGTGGGACATCCCTACTCAGCAAACTTGTTGGCAAGGCTCAGCGAACAGGTTCGATTCCCTTGACGGGTATCTCCTCCCTCACGTCAACCATATGAACATACAACATTATTTAAACCCAAAATTAAACCTTCCTATCAATCCTAAATGTAATAGTTCATATTTTTATGCCTAGATTCACCCGAAATTATATCAATTCATGGGATTTGTAATATTTCATTAAGAGTTATGCACTTCCTTAATTCTAAATCAAGATCCTGTCAATCCTCATATCAATCATTAAAGATCACGCCTTTTTAACTTAAATAATCTCATATTTTCTATGGGATTACATTCGAATTATTTTTCTATAATTCCATTCAAAAAATCTATAAGGGCAAATTTTCAATCGAGTCAATTTGTAGTATTGGCTTAATTCCGTAAAAAAATAATTGAGTCATAGGATAGTACTTTGTCATATCCATTCAAGACTATGACGTTTGAGTTGAAGACGTAGGGGCCAAGATTTTGAAGATTACATCATTATCGGTTTATGTGCCAAGCTTTTTTGTCATCAACATTCAAGGTCTCTAAAGGTATGAATGCATTAAATACATATTGAGCCTTGGATATATTTTTTATGGGTGTATTTTTAAAAATCTTTTGTCAAATGATTCTTTTATTTGTTCAGAAAAAATGGTATCTAAACCTTTTAATTTGGGAGATCTAACTTAGGGGGAGACGTCACTTTATTAAGTAGGTCATGTTAGACAAAGTGGGAGTATTTATTTAATTATGTCATTTATCTTGTTATATTCCCGATGCATTTAATGGTGTGTTTAAGTGTGCTGGGTTTTATCCTTAGTGACAACCTTTTAAAGTGGCAAAGTAATTCATCCCGTGTGTCTTCTTCAGCGTCTATCTTTTTTTGGGGAGGGTTTGTGTCCTTTTAGAAGAGCTTGAAGACCCATAGGATTTTTGTTTTAGGTTTTGCCCCAGAATAGCCAAAGGGGAGATTTATAAGAAAAAATTTCCAACTGCGTCAATTTTTAGTATTTACTTAATTCCGAAAAAAACTAATTGGGTCATAGGGTAGTACTTTGTCATATCCGTTCAATCTTATGACATTTGAGTTGAAAACGTAGCAACCAAGAGTTTGAAGATTACATCATTGCCTGTTTATGTGCCAAGCTTTTTCCTCATCAACATTTGAAGTCCAAGGTCTCTAAAGGTATGAATGCATTAAATCTATATTAAGCTTTGGATAGATTTTTTATAGGTGTCTTTTAATAAATCGTTTGTCATAATAATTCTTTTATTTGTTCAGAAAATCATTTTCAGTCATTCCATAAACATTTTGGGCATTAAACGCATATTTGGATTTTCTAAGATGTCGTTCTAATGACATTTTTCTCATTCAAACGAGGGTGTAGAGGGGTGTCCATCTTATATTCTTGATACTTGTCTGCTTGTTTGTTATTTTCTAGTCTTTACTTCATAATAGTTATGTTGCTAGAATTATGACTTGTGTATCTTTTGTATTTATTTTTTTGTTATTGTATCTTAGTTAAAAAATACAAAAAGATTTTTATTTTGTCTTTTGGGTTATTCTTGCGTTTGGTTAAAAATTTAAAATATCCTCAAAATGATTTTCTATTTTTGGGTATTTTAGTTTTACACATTTAATGTGACAAATACTTGTGTTTAAAATCAATATCATCCCCGTATCCATGTGGCTAGAACTTTTGGTTAAGATTTTAATTTCTTCAAGTGTTCTTTATCATGATTGCATGGAGTTGTTTCACTTCGACTTGCTTAATGGATTCTCTTTTTATATTTCTTAATTCACACTTGCACGAGATCAGTTGATCTTTAACTTCACATGTATATTTGAGCTAAGTGAGATGTTTTCCTATTAATTTAGTCATCTACATGTTGCTATGACTATGGGGGATTTGTGCATGTAAGAACCGTTTCCCGGATTTTAAAAAAAATAAAAAATATTTATCCGGTGTAGTTGTTTATCAATGCAATCGGTCTACGAAAGACAAAATTACTTTGCGTGAAAAGCCACGATTGAAATATGGCCTAAAAATTATGGCATTATTAAAATTATCCAAGACCAAAGTAGTTGAGTTTGATATAATCATTCAAAGGAAGAAAAAAAGAATATTCTGTATGAGGAAGTTTGGATGGATATATTAACGGGTTTGCACAATGACAATGTATCCTAGTTATGTTATTTTTGTCATGACTCTATTGGTTCGTAGAATCATCAATATTCTAGGTTTGTGTGCATTGTGTATGTTTGTTCCGTGAGTTTACTTTATATTGTCACATGAGGCTATATATAAGTTTATAAAGTTTTTCATTCAAATAAGAACTCCGTGAACATGTTTAAGTGATTGGGTCTTAATTATTTTGTTTGTGTTTGGCACCCCTTCACTACCGTTTACCACATGTTATTTAGAAACATTTTTTTCATATGAGTGTGGAAAGCTTAATGTATTTTGTGTCATGTGTGGTGTTTATACCTATGTATATGTGCGTGCGCATTATTGGTATCTTTGGTGTGTGTGTGTGTGTGTGTGCATGTGTGTGTGTGTATGGGTCTCTCTCTCTCTCTCTCTCTCTCTCTCTCTCTCTATATATATATATATATATATATATATATATATATACTCTTATTTTTGAGTCTTTGCCTTGCTATATATTCCATGTATGATTCATGTAAAATTAGATATTCACCTTGTTGGGATTGATATCTCATGCTTATTTTAATTTATCTATTTGGTATCGTTTGTTTATCGCATCATAGTTGGTATTTATTAAGCTTTGTGTTGGATTAGTTGCTTCTCATACCATGTATTTTATTATTCTTGTCACTTTATTGACCATTGCATGCTATACTTATTTTTCCATAATTCATATCCCTTGTTTCATTTGGGGGGAAGGGGGTATTTGTTTCAATTAGGGAGAAATAGGTTATTTAATGAATTTTAATCTTTGTCTATTCCTGAACAAAAAATGGGAGAAATGGTATCTAAACATTTACTATTTGGTACATTCTTAGCATTACTGTCGAAAACTTTTTAAAACATTTACTAACCACCTAGTATTCAAAAAATTAGGTGCCAAATTTTATCTTTTTATTTAACAAAACAATATGCGGAAACAAAATCAATAACTAGCCATCCACGTAATGAATGAATAAGCTGAACAATCATCTGATAAGAAACGAATATAAAATAATACCGAATAAACCATCGGTTCCCAAATCCAAATAAAAGTCCAATATCAATCAAATCCGAATACAAATTCTGACTGACATAAAGAAATAATTGAGGGCCAACATGACCAAATAAAATACTGAACTGCACCCTACATTAGGAATGAAGTAACTGAAGCGTCTAATTCCAAATCCTGCAAGCATCTACAAGTGTTGCAGCTACGCATCCCTGGAACAGATCATCCTACTTGTCATCCCTATGGTTGGACACCTAAAAGGTTTTGCAAGTACGGGTCAGAGCCCAAGTAAAAATCATTTGAAAATATTTAGCAAGCATTTAAATGTCAATTTAAATGAATAGTAATTAGATACACATGTTAGGCTGCGGACAGTCCCTTGAGTTTCCTCACCTCTCATCTATAGTTCACACCTACCGTCCCACCTTGTCAAGATACCCAATATAACTAGGTCTTAAGTATCTAATAAGCCTCAAATCAGTCTAGCTCAACCGCACCGCCCATACAGTACGTTACCAAATACCTTGAACTACCATTTAATCATAGTTAAGATTATCCTTAACTTACTAGTACCGCCCATACAGTAAACTACCCAATACCCTTAATAACTAACATCTCTCCTATATTATTATTAAAACCACATTATCATTTCATATATTTTATGGTTCAAGCCTTACCATTTAAGTTTCTTTACATAAACTTTATTTTAGACATTCACCATCCATCTTCCTACTATTTACACCTTAGTAGATCCATCATTAATTAGATTTACACTATCTAATCTCCTAATTATTTACTCTTTAGTAGATTAATCGTTTTTTAGACACATACTATATCGTCTCAATACTATCCCACATAAGTAGATAAATCTTTATTTAGATACACACTATCGAGCCTCACTACTGTCACACATCACTAGGAGAAAACATCCAAGTATATATATACACACTAGCGAAATGCTCGTGCTTGAAGGCCCGGCGAAAATTTTTAAACTACAAAATCGCAAAACGACGAATTCCTAAAGTATGTAATTGCAAAATAACAAAAATATTGCTCTCTAATAAAACAAAGTGTGATTTTTAAAAAAATGATCATAATCTCCTTCATTATAAAACTATCCACCCTAATTAACAAGTAATAAATTGTCCAACAACATTCAAATAGTCTACATTCATCAAACAAATTCACATATAGCATGAAATACAAAATATTAATCCACTGGATTCACATGGTGCTTCAAATAAACAAAGTGTCCATTTAAAAAAAAAATAGGCAGAATTTCCTTTATTTATTGGACTATCTACCCTCTTAAGGGTAACAAAAAATCCAACAATATTCAATGATCTCAAAAGTAAAATCTAACATATATTTTAATGAAACAAACTTCGAAAAAACAATCACATATATATGAACTAAAGTCGGCCCGTTCCACTATAATAATTTTTCGTAGTTTTCAAAATGTCACCCGATACAAAACAAAAAATATTGCTAGTCAATTAAAATAACTAGCCAAATAATATTTAGGGATAGGGTAAAGCTATTCCCACTTCAACAAAATTATGTAACACTTCATCTTATTCTTTTTACTTAACACAAACACATCTTTATTAAAACTCAAACCAAAATCTTATTTTTTTTTTCTAACACGAAAGAATGAACCGAAAAAAGAGACACGGTGCATCATTTTTTAAACAAACACGAACACAACTCAATTCCAAAAGGGACACAACACATGACATGAAAACTTTTTTTCCACCCCAACAAAAGCAACACGATTTAAAAAATTGTTTTACAGTTTAAACGTTTAAAAAACATTTCAATAACAGTTACAAAAATAACTGATTTTATTGTTTTTTTAACAGTTTTACATTAACGTTTTTTTATGTTAACATTTTTTAAATAAAATAATAATATTTTTTTGTTATATGACAGTTTTTTGGTTGTATAATAGTTTTTTTAATTATAAAAGAACATTTTTTCTTATATTAACTGTTTTTTTACATTAACAATTTTTACTTTTTTTTATATTAACATTTATAACTGTTTTTTAAAATAAAAATAACAGTTTTTTTAAATAAAATAATAGTTAAATTATTTACTTTTTCTTTTTAATTATTTATTATTTTTACTATTTTTATAATAACAGTTTTTTAACTATTAATAGTGAATAATTTAAAAAATAATAAATAATTTAACCCAATACCCTAAACTATCATTCATCTGTAATGTCAAATTACACCGAACAACTTTTACTCAGGGACAACCACACTCTAGCAAGTGGACAACCAAAGAACCCTGGGCTAGAAGCTAAAATTTTATTATGAAGCTCGAAATGGTGCGGATATCTGCAATAGATAGATATAAGGTGCAAGTGTAAAAGAAAATATGAAAAGAAAATCCCTAATACCATAAATGTTATGTCGTTAGAAACATACACTGGAAACATACACCAAATAACGATGAAGAAAAGCTTTAGTGAAAGTATGAGCGATGATAGATGAGCGAAAATCTTTAATGAGCGACGAGCGAGACTTGAAAACGAATAACGAAACCTATAGTAAAGCTCCAAACATCGTCATAAACTAAGGACCAAAAAAGAACAACTTTCATCTATTTCATATGGTAGTGTCTTCAACAATAAAGAATGTGTAAGTGTTGGTTTTATATAACTATTTCATATGGCAATAGCAATGAAACAATACCTCTGAACAACAGTAGTGAACAATACACTCTATTCAAAATACTCCCGACCCTTACCCTCCGAACAACAACAATTACCTGCTTATCATATGCTAAAGTCCTCAGTCCTTCATCAGTCGTCACTTTTGGAGTTTAGATGATATAAAAAAAATTACTTGTAAATGAGATCTAACATGTGCCAATGACGCATTTTCTAGCATCCGTCCATACAGAAACTTCACAAGCTTAGTTGCGTACTCCACAGGATTCGCCACTTTCTTCGTCGGTACCATATTTCTCCACAAGCAGTGGTAAATATGGGGTTAAACATTTAACAACATATCCAGGAAGGGCTTGAAGGTGTTAAAGGGTGCAGCTTTTCGAACCTCTGTGCAGCGATACAATTTTTACTTGGGCCTTGAATACTATCCATACCAAAGTCAAATTAAAACCCCAGCACAAATAGATAAATGTAATTAAAATTAAAATTTGAGATATGAATAAAATTCATGCCATAAAATGTGAGATATGGGAAATTCCATGATGTTGAATTAGAGCTTCTCTGCACAAAAACTTTAAATGAGATATATAAACTTTAATCGGGTTGAGGTATGTACTTATTGAACTATGCATTTACCTTTTGACATTAATCCATACTATGGTATACTTTACTTCAAACTTAGATTACAATATCAATGAACATCTTATTGATCATATAATTATGTCCATGCATTTACCTGAATAGTATGTTGATCCACCATTTCCCAGCCTTGATTAATGCATTTCAAAGCCATAGATTCTGTAGCAGGAACAATATTACGATACTTGCTGCATAGATTGAGACCAAATATTTTTATCAACTTAACACTTCTAATTTAATTTCATTCAAGAGGCTTTAGAGATTTCTTCCATACTCCTAGTTCCCAAACTCAAATTACCGAAAAAACAGACCTTGTATTAAACAGACCTTTTATCAAGGTGCTAAAGTATGCACATTTCTACTTACCTAAATGATTTTTATTTTTTAGATTAAGCCATTAAATAAAAAATATTGCTGTCTAATCAAATAGATCTGGACTATTTTCACCCACTAAAAATTATCACATTACATCCAAATACACCAATATGGTCTAAAATAAAGGGAGGGAAAAAGTATACCTGAGATGTGATGAATACTAAATTTAAGATAAAAAAAAAATTAATAACTGAGAAGCCAAAACAAACACAAAACAAATGCACAAAAAATATATTTTGAATATAAAAAACCCTAAATACTTATCAAAGAAACTGTAATAAAAATTAAAACATCAAATGAAAGAGGGGTTACTTGAGGGATCTGAAGCCAAACAAATGCACAAACCAATCCTGATTTGAACGAAAGCAAAAAAATACAAATCTAACACCAAGGCCTTAATTAATGCAAATCAAAAGCCCTAATTGAAGGAGAGGGTACCTATTGTAGGAAAGAAGTGGAGCTGAGGCTGGCAATGGGAAGAATGGCGGTAGCGAGGAGCTTGGAGGGTGCAACAACGTGGGAGAGTGGGAGGGTTTATTTTGGGGTAAATGAAAAATAGGAGATGGTTAGTTCTTTGGGGAAGGAAAAGTCGGGAGAGACCTGAAAGGAGGGGGCGAAGCAGATAGGAGGAGGGGGCGGGAGCGAAGACGGAGGGGGAGGCTTATTCGTGAGTGGGTGAGAGTGTGGACATGCATAGGGTTTGTGGGAGACGGGGTAGGGTTTGGGGGGCTAAGGGTATTTTCTCTCATTTTCCATGGCACAATGCTTAAATTGTGACATGACATAATGCAAGATCCTTAGATAACTCCAAAAAATTCGATCTTAACCATTGATTCATTGGAACAGTAAAACACCCTCCTCTCATATATATATATATATATATATATATATATATATATATATATATATATAGCATCCACCGGTCTGGCCACCAAGATGCACATTAGTTTAAGTACCTCTCGTACTACATCAAGGACAAATGGTTCGACATGTCACCTCAAACTCAAAATACAAATCACATATATTGGAGGTAAACATAGTCCCCAACCAAATAGGTCACGCACAAACCTACACTCCCATTCAACCGTCGAAACTATCATACTCTCAGATAGTACGTATCCAAGGTCCTATGTTCTAGGTAAATGTCCAAAATCTCCCCAATGGGATCATCAGGATAAGACCGTCCACGACACAGAACATTCCCCCTATAGCAAGCAGCGTAGGTATGTCATACACATAATAATACATACTAGGCATACACACAACCTATCCATATGTATATTCAAAATAGGTACACATTCGATATATAGTAATAAAACCGTATAGGTATACACTCAACCTATAAAAATTAATCCATATAGGTACACACTCAACCTATGATTATCACCCGTACGTAGTATTTATCTCTCGAATGCTCACTATACAATTTATTTAACATATACTCTTTATCGTATATTCCCGAGTATTATTCTCTACCTTAAGGGCCTATTTTTACCCCCCGAAGTTAATTCAGTAGTTAATCCACAATTGTCCTACTGGTCTATCACATATTTTCCCTTATCCTTGTAACACCCATAATTTTGAGGATTTAATATTTAATTATTTTTGGGAGATATAAAAATATTTAAATTGGAGAAACTTAAATTTATGAGATCTAAATTGGAGAAACTTAAATTTATAATTTGAAGAATTTAATTGAGTGGGAAGAATTATTTTTGTATTTAGCGACTGTAAGTTTAATTGTTCGAAATTTTGTGTGTCGCATTTTGAGGTCAAAATTTGAGAATCTTATAAAGTATTTTGGATGACAATTCTGAGTGAAAGGTTGAGTCTGGATGGGTCAAGATAGTCAGAAAAGAGTAGTCAGGGGTAGTAATCGGGTCTCGGGACATTTTTGGGCATAGCCGGGCCACACGAGGTGATTTGGGCCATTTTAATTAGACTCATATGGCCAAAAATGGGATTAGGGGTTTTAAACCTAATTGAGGGAGTGTTGAACGACAGTTAACACAATTCTAAACCTAGGGTTTGAGAGAGAAACAAAGGAAGCTAATCAAGAGCCAATTGGGGATCTTTTGGAGTCAAATTAAGGGACTAATTGGGGTGTTCTTCATCAACACTTTCTTTCCACCAACGAATCAAACTCTACGAATAATTCCAAGCAAGTGGTTAACTGTTGTGATGCTTAAAATAAGTGATAACAAATTCATATTATAGTAGGTGTATATGAAAATTCGTTCTGGGTGTGTAACCATAATTGAAAATGGGTTTTTCTAAATTAGAGTAATGGATAGAGTAAATTACTCAATGGATGTTAAGTTATGAATTGGGATTATTGAGATTGAATTGTAGGGTGAATTGATTAATTTGATTGAGAATGATGAGGTCGGATTCGGTAAAAATGAGACCCGGGTAAAAAACCTAAATCGGATATACTTAGAGTTATGTATAAATTTGATGATAAATTAAGATCTTTAGGATGTTTTGACCTTTTTCTTATGTGGAGGTAATGTTGGTTGTTATTGGTTAAGGTAAAATCTTGAGGGTTCGTTAATGGATGAACAGAAACGCGGAGAAGAAAGGGACCTATTTGATCGATCGATCGACCCAGGGGATCGATTGATCGATGGTTCCAGATTTCTGGCAGGTTCGCCAGTTTTAATTATAAAGGAAAATTAATTTAAGATTTAGTCCCCTACCTTTATTTAGTGATAAATGCATATGTAGCACATATTCCTTAGCAATTATAAAGGGATATAATTGGGTTTAGGAGGGTGATAATTATATGTCACGAGATGAATAAATTTCAGAAAATAATGCGTAGGTATTGGTTTTGGACCGAGGAAAAATGTTCGGGTATTGTAGTTGAGTGGCACTACATTATTAAAGGAATTGATGTGTAATTAATTAATTATGGGGAAAAGTATAGAATCGGGTATTAACGATGGTACTGGTCAAGGGAGAGAGTCCGGGTATATTGGTTGGGCGACACCAAGTATTAAATTAATTGATGTATAAATTAATTAAATTAGAGTCGGATCGTAGACTCGGGAAAGTAATAAATTTATTAATGAGAATTTAATTAAATTAGAGTCGGACAATAGACTCAGGAATATACCAGCTAGTGTTACGGGTTTTAGTAGACGGTAAAGCCAGGATTTATATTATATATATACGGTGTGGTGATAATATATATATATATATATGTGTGTGTGTGTGTGTGTGTGTGTGTGTGTGTGTGTGTGTATGTGTGTGTGCTATTAAATATCAGGGACTAGATATTTATTTAATTTATGTACTCTAGTGCTATCAAGGGATGTTGCTCGATATGGGTGAATCCCCTAGCTTGAGGAGTAGGGTGAGTATATCCCCAGGTCATAGCATCCGGTATATGGGTGAGGGGATTATCTCACTTTCAGGGAAGGAATATGACCGCCTCCACTATGTTTATATTTTTAGGCCAGGTTGGTGAGCGATTCCAATTTGGATAACTAGGTTATGTGAGCACACCTAGTGATATAGAACTTTAGAGGAAATCATCCGGCGAGGGTATACTCGAAGGGATGGATATACATAGGATATATGTGTGGATGTTCTTAGTAAAGGTACGTATATAATGGTATTAAATATTATATGCGGGTAATAATACAATGTGTGAAGTATTTGTTTTATATAACTTGTGTCACGGTTATATGATATTATTTAAAAAGGAATTAATTAAGTTAATTGGTGAGATAATTTATAACCCATTAATAATAATACTCGGTTTAGAGTAGAAAGGCAAGGGAGTATTATAAGGACTAGTTGGACGGGGTAGTACAACTAGGTGGGGGTTAAGGTAATCGTTAGGTGTGCACAATAGTGGAGGAGTGAGTATGGCCTCAAGAGAGTGCGACACTATCTTAAATATGAAGCGCATTCATGCATTTTAAATTAATCCAGTTAATTCACTTGCTAAATCTTTTCAAAATGTTTTGGGTTCTAACCCTTGCTATAAAATTATTTTCAAAACCTTTTAGGTGTCCACCCACAGGGACGTCATGATTGATATTCTATTCCAGGGACACAGAGCTGCGGCACATGTGGATGCCATCGGGAGTTTGGTTTAGACGTATCGTTCATTCCTTCCTAGAGTGGGAATCATTTATCAGTTTCAGTTTTAATTAGGGCTTGTTGCCCAGACTTTTCAGTACAGTTTATAGATTTATTTATTCAGGTGTTGAATGTTTGTATTCGACTATTTCCTTTGGTGGTCGATGGTTTATTCGTCATGTAGTTTAATTATTTATTCAGTTGATTTAATTCAGTAGTTGTGTATGATTCATATTATCTTCCCGCATGTTATTGGTTGTTTAATTAAAAAGATAAAATTTGGCACCGCCTTTTTGGAATACTAGGTGGTTAGTAAATTTTAAAAAAGTTTTCGACAGTAATGCTAAGAATTAACCAACTGTGATTCTTGTTTTAATTTGGTATAGGACTGATCATCCGGTATTTTATTAGGAGGGGTGTCATAATCCTCTCTACGATCCATTCTCATTCTCTCGAATTTTTATGTTAACAATTAAGCATAACTAACCTTAGCCTTAACTCTCGCATATATAACTAAGTCTCAAACCTATCAAGGCCTACTGTCGTACAATATATCCCTCATTATATTCTAAGGATGCCACAAAAATGCCCCCGATAGTTATCCGCAAGTTTTAGGCTTAAAAAAATTTGGTAAACCGAATCGAGTCGTAAATGCCCCCGATAGTTATTCGCAACCTTTGCAGCGTTCATAGTGCCCTGAGAGGGAGCGAGTTGAGGTGCACATCTTGGAGGCATCTGAAATGAGGGAGATCATCCCCATCAGTATTCAATTTAATTATCACATAATGGCAGAAATACCTAAATGCACAATAAGGATGCAACAATCCTAATGATAGGGCTCTATATCAAAGGAGGTTAAGCTGAAAACATAATAAACCGTACAGATCCTAAAGACTCTATAACTTGATGCTCTGATACCACTTGTAACAACCCGCTTAATTAAATACCAGGTGGCTAATCATTTACCCAATTAATTCGAATTATTCAGTTAGCTCATTCTTAGCATCACTGTCGAAAATAATTTTCTTTCTTTGTTAACCACCTAGTATCAATTAAACTAGAGTTAAAATTCCCAACTTTAATTTTTAATAAAATTCATTTTTGACAATACCAACAAGTTATAATAAAAACCATCCCACGACAATGAATAATGAATACGCATCATCACAACTTAATTAATGTAACAGGAATAAACTTCCCAGTTGCAAACATCTCAATACAATAACCAAATAAACTACATGTATCCAACATCGACACAAAAAAACCACCGACTGAGATAGAATGGAAATGACACGAATCTTTGGCAACATGCCATAACAAAAATGACTACAGAGTACATAAATTAATCGAATGATGCGTCTAAAGCAAAGTCTGCAACTCCATAGTATCCATAGGAAATAAATATCCAATCCTCTATGCTGGGCGCCCCTCTAGATGGACACCTGATATAATATATATACAAGAGGGAAGAGAATATGAAAGAGAAAGCAGGTCAGAGCCCGATTGCAAAAGATTTTAATAACAACAAGTGAAAAAATGCTAAAATTAGCAATTATTATATACATGTTAGATTCTCGGACTCTATTTTTGAGATTCTGACCTCTCATCTAGTATGCACGCCTAACGTGTCTCGAAGTTAATGTAGTTATTATTCCCATTCTCACTAGATTATATCATCGTGTCAACTATCCATATCCTTTATTTTTCCCACATATTTTCTTCGCGACACGTGGAATAAATAAAAATATTTTAGTTCAATTCTCAATATAATTAACTGTTCTCAAACTTAATTAATTTCATATTTCACTATCTTTCATGTCTACTTAATTCACATAGTAGATAATATCACAAGTGTGTGTGTGTGTGTGTGTGTGTGTGTGTGTGTGTGTGTGTGTGTGTGTGTGTGTGTATATATATTCACTCTATTATATATATACAATACTACACCTCGAGACACAGTTGCAGTTCATGCATACTCTGCTATCTAGTCCCAATACATCTCGTCACTATATAAAGGACTATTGGTTCGGTATATCCCTCAAACCACAAACATCAAAATACAAATAGTGGAGGCGAACATAGTCCTAATACTTTGGGCTATGCACCTAACTACGCACCCAAATGACCATTCAATATCATTATTCTCACTAATGACAATCCAATCTAAGTCCTATGTTCTGAGGCAACAACTCAAAAATCCCCCATAAGGCTCATCAGGATATGACTGCCTTGAATGCGCAAACCTCCCGTCGATAGCAAGTAGTCTAGGTATGTCATACACATAAATCATCAAATAATAGGTATATACTCAACCTATATAATAACAGGTACACACTCGACGTATGTCTTATATTAGGAATTTATCCTACCCCAAGTACCCGTTGTATTACTCGAATACTACCCATACTTGTTAATTAAGATTTAATCTCATTATGATATTTTATTTTGTAGTTATCACTCACATAATTCCTTTCTTAAATAAATATCTAATCTCCCAACATTAACCCAAGTCTCTCACTCTTTGCTAATGTACCAAAATTATTCAGAACCTACTGTGGGCTAAAATACAAATTTCCAAACTTTTGTGGGTGTTGATGTAAAAAATTAGATCATAGCTAATTATTCAATCATAGATAAATAAATGAGACAAAGAATTTTTAAAGTGGTTCAGCCTTATAAGAATGGCCTACGTCCACTGTTATGGTATTGCTGATTGTATGGGAATTCTCGATTACAAGTTATCTCAAGAAATTCCGGGTCCCCTTACAATGAGGATTGTACAATGTATTTATAGCCCTGAGGCTGTAATGTGAAAGGGTAATACATTAAATGATGTACATATGAAAAGGTAATACATCCAATGCCCCTTAAGCGTATGCGTCTGAATGATAAGCATTTAATGAACAGTCAAACTGTTGGTTATCCTGCTATTAATGCTTTGTTCGAGGTGCAACTCGGACCGCCTGAGTTGCTCGGACCGCCTAAGCTTCTCGGTACTCAAGAGTTCCTCAGATAGTTCTTGTTCCTAGGAGCATATGAGTTCCTCGGGGAAGCAGTGTTCCTCGTTGTAGTATGGTTCCTCGGAAGTGTTTGTTGTTGCCACGTAGATTGCATGTGTCTTCACTCAATTGAGCCATGTCAGCAGACTAAATTTGGTATCAACAGAAGCCCCCAATGTTTCATAGTTCGAAATTTGAGGAGTGTGGAACATTCTTTCTCGGAATATGGTAGTTTTAAATGATCCTCCTGATTTTTAGGAGTGTTTCCTTTGTATTTATTTTTCCTTCCAAATTCGTAGAATCGGGCTTTTTTGAATTTTTATAACCGCCTCGATCTCCGTGTACTTTTTGTCCTTCTAGCCGCCGGTAGTGTAATCGTTTCTTTTTGCAATTATTACTTTTTCCTTTTCCCAGGGCAGAGTATTTAAGCTTCACAGACAATCCCATCGTCTTCTACCTTTTCAAATTTGTATCTTCGAATTTTCCATTGTCTTACTCTCTTGTGCGTTCGTCCTTTTCATCGTTCGTTATCAACAGATCCACTCTTTTTCTGTAAGATCTTCTTCATTTCTTTTATTCATAATGGTTTACCTTGTTGAATCTCTTGATAAGTTTCGCTCTGATTTTTCTATTCCCTCCTGGGTTGTTCTGGAAGAGCTTTCTGAGCCTTCTGACTATTTCCGTTTGGCTGAGGGACATTGGTTCCCCAGTCTCTTTGTTGCTGAGTGTGGATTTTCTTTTCCGCCTAATCCTCTATGTATGGAATTTTATCAATATTTTGACGTTGTTCCTGCAAGCATAGCCCCCAATACATGGAGAATAGTTAATGGGGTTCATAGGTTAAATAAAATTCATGTAACTCGCATAGGAATTCTAAAAATCATGTTTTGTTATAGATGGGCAGTGGGTGATAACACTTTTTATTTAAAAACTAGATTTTTAAATAGGGCTTTAGTGGTCAATCTCCCGGATGAAAATAAGGACTATTTTGAGCACGGAGTTGTGATAAAAAATTGGCAACATGCTCCTTTATCAGGAGATGAAGTGTATCAGGGTCCCAGATGCCCTCCCTATGGCAATGGGATAGGTTATTTTTATTTCATTTTATTTATTTTGAAATTATGCTTCTTCTATGTTTGATAAAATGTGCCACTGATATTTTAATGTTTATTTATTTGCAGTTGATAGCAAAAGAAAGTGTCCAAAAGAGTCATACGTTAACATAAGACATTTGAAACTTATCTGGAGTTTGCATTAGTCTGTTGCCGACGAGCACATTAGGTCAGCTTCATATCTGCTGCAGTATAAGAGCTACACGTCTTCTTTCACTGCTCGTCCGGTGATAAGTGAAGTAGAACCATTACCAGCTTTTACCAGTTCCTCACCTGAGTCACACGTTCCTTTAAGTGAAAGGATGACGAATAGAAGACCTCCCACCCTTTTTGAGAAAACCTGCCTCTAGTGCTGAAGAGGCAAAAAGAAGTAAGATTGACGTCCCAGGGGAGGGGATAAAGAAAATTGATGCACCTTCCTCGGCTGCCCTTGTTGTGAAGGTTGTCGAGAAGCCCCAAGTGGCTCCGAGAAAGTCTGCTACTCCAGGATAAGTGATTGTAATATCACCGACCAAAAGTTCTTCCTTGGTCGAAACTATTCTTGTTCCCCCGAGGAAGCTGAAGAAGAGCTCCTCGGTCAATTTGGCTGACACCGTTTCTCAGCCCCCGACTAGTGGAGTTCCCACTTTAGTTCTCCCGAGCTCTGCTATGAGCTCGGTGAAGACTTGGATCATTCCCGAGATCCAAGGTATCGAAGAAAACCTTTCTCGGGACATGGTTACCTCTTTGGCAGCTCGCCACATTGCTTCTGTAAGCCCTTTTATTTTGAACTTTTCATCTCTCCCTTGTTATATCTGTCTCTGACTTTCTTTCATTTTATTTTCTCAGTTAGTGAGATGCTTTAACACAATTTTGAAGAAGGATGAAGCTATTAAAGCTTCCAGCTCCTCGTCTGGTGTAGAGGAAGCTTTGATAGGTTTGGGGAAGTCTCTGAAAGAGTCTCGCCAGAAATATGCTGATGATAAGGCAACTCGGGAGAAGAATCTTGCCTCCACCGAGCAGGAGAAAGCTCAAGTGGTTGAAGTCTCCAAGGAGTTGGAGAAGAGAATAAAGGATTTGGAAGGGAAAAATAAAGACCTCGACAAGAAGCTCAAAAATGCTGGAGAGCTTGAGAATAAGCTCAAGGTTGCTGAGGAAGAATTAATCCAACTTCGCGAAGTAGGTCGCCAGAAGGAAGAAATTGAGAATAAATTGAAGACTATTAAAAATCTTATGTCCGAGAAGCTCTCCTCGGAGAAGTTAAAGAGGAAAATGGCTGTGAAGAAGTCTTTCAGCGCCGGTTGGGACAAGGGATGGAACAAAGGCTTGGCTTCCATGATGTCTCAAGTAGAATATGGCAGCCTTAAATACTTTAGAGATGGGTGGGTCGCCGCTCTACAGGAGGTGAAGGTGGATGAAAATTATGAACTCTTTCAGTGACACATCCCTGGTCCCCCTCCAACTCCTGAAGACGAAGAAGAGGACGAAGCTGCCTCCGAATAGTCTTCCATGGTGTTGGGAGATCATCCCCCAGCCATTCAGCCTGCTACCGAGGAGCTTCAGTAGCTCGCTACTTCCTCCGAGCAACCTCCAGCACTTCCCCAGCTACTATCTGCTCCATCCGAGCAACCTACTTCCTCATCCTATCCTCCCGAGAAAGTTTTAGGAGACAAGGAAAAGGTGTAGAGTTGTTCGGATTTCTATAATTTATTTTTCTTTAACAAATGTAATCCTGAACATGTAACTCTGAACCTTGTGATCTAATAAAACTTGAACTTTTGTTTTTGCATACTGTTGTCTCTTCTTCATGCTTTGTTTTGATTATTGATTACTGCTTTTTCTTCCTCTACTAGTTTCTGGCCAAGATGGAATTACTGTCTTCTCATGATACAAAGTTGTTGCGGCAATGCAATGAATATTTTAAGGCTGGTCACACAGATCTGAGTGCAGCACAAATCGTCGACATCCTTGGCCAAGATGCTTCGAAACAGGCAATTGAGGCCTACCAATACTTTAAAGTGTCTGCTTGATCGTGCAGTGGCCAATAATGTGGCTTATTATGATATGATCGAGGATCTCCAAGGCACTCTTGAAGACCTTCAGCAGCAATATAAAAAATCCACTGCCCTTTTGCACGAGGGGTATGAGAAGAAGTATCAGCAACTCAATGCTGACAAGGGATACGAGAAGCATTTTGCTGGCTACGATGTGAGGGAGAGAACTCTAAGGGCTGAAGTCGAGGAGTGCAGACAAATAGCTAAATTATTAGAGTAAGAGAATAACAACCTGAAAAGAGAGTTATCGCAGTTGAAGTCTGCAGCTTCCACTTCAAAAGCCTTGATCCCAATGACTCATGAGGGATTCTCGTTCTTGGAGGTCGAGAACGCCAACCTGAGGGACGAATTGGAGACCCTGAAAAGAGTTGGCCCTTCTAAATCTTCTCAGGGACGAGCAAGAGCTCCTCATGGATGAGCAAGAGCTACTCGAGTTCCTGTCGAGGAATAGATGACTCAATCTGCTCTAGAGAACCAAGATTTCCAATTAATGGCGAAGAACCAGGCGTTGGCTGAAATGTCAAAGAAGATTAAGGATCTGGAAGAGCATCTTTCTATGCAAAAGTCAGTCTTGGAGAATAAGGAACTCTTCATAAAAAATCTCCACGAGCAGCTGGAAAGATTGACATATCAATTCCACAAACAGCCTAGGGAGTTCTGGATGGCTGGGTACAATGAGGCTCTCTACCACTTGGACGATCGTATCCAGAATGCTAATAATGAGGGCTACATGCAAGGCTGGTTGAACTCCTTAGGTGTGCTGCAACTCAAACAGGGTCATTACCTGTGGGATTACCATGATCCTGGGCTGCTCGACCTACCCGTGCCACCACTCAAACTTGATATGAGTTGGATCCCTGCTCGGGCCATTCCTCGATGCTTAATTTCCAAATATCTCGGCGACTACAATCTCCATTCAAGTATCGAGGTATCTCGTCCCGAGCACCTACTAGATCGACCATCCGTGATGAATATCAGGATGTTGAAAGATCTTAATTTTATAAATTCTCCTCTTTCTTTAAATGATCCGCCTGCTGGCGAGGAACCTATTACAAAACCAGAGGGGAAGAAACCAATAGAGTAGGAATTTTGATGTAATAAATTTGTATACATTTTATTCTCAATGTAATTTATTTTTGGATTGAATGAAAGACTTTCATTTTTGTTTGCAATCTTAATTGCTATTGTCTTGTAAAACACTTTACATTTGTGCATATGTATCTGTTAAAAAGATAACAATATTGTGTTGTTTGTCGATTAACTTATTGTCGACTAGCTTGAATTTGTGGTAGTCATTATAAAAAGTTACTAAGTTGTTCCTCGACCAACTTACTAAGTTGTTTCTCGACCAACTTACTAAGTTATTTCTCGACCAACTTAGTAATAATTTTAAAAAGTCACGAGTATCAATAATTTTGCTTGATCCTTTTCTTGTATTCATAAAATGTTTCCTACCAACCAAGGTCGGTAAATTTTCCTTTTCAACCAACCACAGTTAGTGGGTTTTTATCCCCTACCAGCGGGTTTTTATCCCCGACGAGCTATAGTTAGTGGATTTTTTCTCTACGAGCAACTTTGGCACTTTTTGAAATAATATTACCTCCCGACCAACTCAAGTTGGCATTTTCGAGAATATATTTACTTCCTAACCGACATAAGTTGACATTTTTAGGAATACTTTTACTTCCCGAGGAACATATAGTTTTACTTCCCGTAGGAATACAAGTTTTACTTCCTGGAGGAATACAAGTAGCTTTACTTCCAGGAGGAATACAGGTAGCTTTACTTCCCGGAGGAATACAGGTAGCTTTACTTCCTGGAGGAATACAAGTTTTACTTCCCAGAGGAATACATTTGTTTCTCGACCAACTTTAGTTGGCGTTTTCGAGAAACATTTTGAGTAGTCCGAGTTTTGTCGAGTTTTGCTGAGTAGTGTGTAGCACTAGTATTCCCCGAAAAACTTTCAATAAAAAGAGAGATTATCCATTACTGATAATACTTATGCAGGTGCTCTGCGTTCCATGCATTTTAAAACTCCTCCCCTTCTAAAGTTGCTATTCAGTAAGTTCCTAGTCGAACAACTTCTGTAACTCGGTATGGTCCATGCCAGTTTCCCTCCAGTTTATTGTGCTTTTGAATTACTTTCTTCAGCACATAGTCTCCTTCTTTTAGGTCGCACTTCTTCACTCTCTTGTTGTAGAACAAAGTTGTTCGCTGCTGGTAAGCATCATTTCTAATGGTTGCTTCTTCTCTAACTTCCTCGAGCATGTCTAAATCCAATCTTCTCATTAAGTCGCTGACAGGGGAATTGAAATTCAGTACCCTATGTGTTGGGAGGCCCAACTCGGTAGGTATAACAACTTCACTTCCAAACGCTAGCATATATGGAGATTCTCCAGTTGCTACTCGGGGAGTAGTTCGGTAAGCCCACAGTACTGACTGTAACTCATTGATCCAATTTTCTTTCGCATTGTCCAGTCTTTTCTTCAAGCCATTCAGCAGTGTTCTGTTTATCACTTCAGTTTGTCCATTGCTTTAAGGATGGCCTGGTGCTGAGTGGATCTTTAAAACATTTGATTGATGACAATAGGCAACGAACTCCTCATTGTCAAATTGTGTTCCATGGTCTGTGATGAACGCATGAGGAAGACCATATCGACAAATGATGTTCTTCCAAACAAATTTGTACACTTTATCGTACGTCATATCGATGAGAGGCTCAGCTTCAACCCACTTAGTAAAATAATCCACTGCGACGACGAGGTATTTGAATCTTCCTCTGGTCATTGGCAGTGGCCCGACCAAATCGAATCCCCACATGGCAAAAGGCCAAGGGGAAGTTATGGGTGTCAATAATGCTTGTGGAGTTCTTCGAATGTAGGAAAAGCGCTGACACTTGTCATATTTCTTGGCATAGGCTACACAATCAGCCCTTATCGTCGGCTAGTAGTATCCCTGCGTCATCATCCTTTGTAAAAGCGTCTGACCTGCTACATGGGCTCCACAGGACCCTTTATGGATCTCTTCAATTAAATCTTTCACCTCGATGGGATGCACACATCTTTGCAAACCTGCCATAATTTCTCGTCTATATAGAATACCGTTAGTTAATACATACCGAGCAGCTTTAAACTTCAATTTCTTAGCTGCGAGCTTGTCAATTGGTTATTCTCCCTCTTCAATATATGCCCTGATGGGATCCATCCAATATGGTCCTAAATCAAGGTTAATAAAGTTCATCGTCAAATCTTCATCTATACTCCGACCAGCTAAAACTTCAATTGGGATTGCTCTTCGTAGCTCGGTACGAGTAGCTGATGCTAATCGAGCTAGGGCATCTGCTCTTGCATTCTCCATTCTTGGTATTCTGACCAGCTGAATAGCAGTAAATTCTGATATCAACTCCATCACCTTTGCATGATACTTGATCATTAATTCTCCTTTGGCTGCATATATTCCCAACATTTGATTTACGATTAATTGAGAATCACTGAAAACAATAACCTGCTGCGCCTCCATAATTTTTGCCAAATTAAAACCTGCAATCATGACCTCATACTCAGCCTCATTATTGGAAGCTTTGAATTAGAAACGTAGGGCGTATTCCATGTTGACCTCATCCGGAGTGATCAAAACTATCCCTGCCCCACAGCCTATTATGCAAGATGAGCCATCTACATGTAGCCTCCATATAGGTAACTCGTCTTCAAATTTCTGATCTGTCAGAGTTCCTCGGTAAAATATTTGTTGCTTCCTTTCATCTTCCCCTGATATTTCTCGCTCTTCGTCGATTATCTTTTCTTGCCCTTTTACCAACCGGAGTTGGTCTGATGATCCTGTAACATCCACTTTCCCTTTTACCAACCTAAGTTGGTCTGAGCTTGTGTTTGTTGATCCTGTAACATCCACAGGTTGATCAGCGAGCAACTTTTTCTCCTCGGGGGTATCAAGATAGGTGAACTCTGCTATAAAATTCGCTACAGCTTTCCCTTTAAGCGATGATCTGGGTTCATAGACTATATCATATTCACCGAGCTCTATTACCCAGTACATCAATATCCCTGATTTTTTTGGTTTATGAAGGGCTTGCCTCAACGGCATATTAGTATATATGACTATAGTATGAGCCTGGAAGTATGGCCTCATTCTCCTACTCGCCTAAATCAGCGTCAGTGCTAACTTTTCTAGCCATAGATATCTGATCTCTGCTCCTCGGAAGGCCTTACTTGTGTAGTAGATTGGTTTTTGTACTCCATTCTCCACTCTTATCAACGCCGAGCTAACTGCATTCTCCGATACTGCTAGATACAAGTATAATTTTTCTCCCATCACCAGCCTGGACAACAGTGGAGGTGCTCCCAAGTATTTATTCAGGTCTTGAAAAGCATTCTCACATTCATCATTCAACTCAAAAGTATTTCGGAGTGTCTTGAAGAATGGGAGACATCGATCAGTTTCTCGTGATACAAATCTGTTGAGTGCTGTTACTCGTCCTGTAAGACTTTGCACCTCTTTCTTCGTTGTTGGAGATTGCAGCCCTAATAGAGCTTTGATTTTTTCAGGATTTCCCTCAATGCCTCGTTGATTGACAATGTACCCGAGAAACATGCCTTCTTGTACTCCAAATATGCACTTCGTCGGGTTCAGCTTCATTTGGTATTTATCTAGTTGATCAAAAGTCTGACTTAAGTCAACTAGATGATCGGCAGCTTTCTTGCTCTTTGTCAGCATATCGTCAACATAGACTTCCATATTGCAACTGATTTGTTCAGCAAAGACCTTGTTCATCAGTCGCTGATATGTCGCACCTGCATTTTTCAAACCAAAAGGCATAACATTATAACAATAAGTTCCCCTAGGGGTAATGAAAGAAGTAATCTCCCTGTCTTCAGGTTTCATTTTAATCTGATTGTAGCCAGAATAAGCATCCATGAAGCTCAGCAGCTCGTGTCCCGAGGTAGCATCCACTAGTTGATCAATTCGGGGAAGTGGAAAATGATCCTTTGGGCATGCTTTGTTGAGGTCGGTGAAGTCTACACACATCCTCCATTTGTTATTCTTCTTCTTCACCATCACCACATTTGCTAACCAGTCAGGATATTTAACATCTTCAATAAAGCAGGCTTTCTGAAGCTTCTCGACTTCCTCCTGTATAGCTTGATTCTTCTCGGGGCTGAATACTCTTCTTCTTTGCTTCACATGCTTGATCTCCTTATTCACATTGAGTTCGTGACATAAGAAATTTGGGTTTATCCCAGCCACATCCTCATGACTCCACGCAAAAGTTTGCTTTCTGCTTCTAAGGAAAGTTATCAATTCCTGTTTTAGTGAGGCTTCCAACGACGAACCTACTTGAGTAGTTCGTTCAGGGTGCTCGTCGTCCGGAATGATGTTGTAAGGACACAAATTTCCAATTGAATCCATATATAGTTTTGGCTCAATTTCGGACAAAAACATTTATTCATAGGATAGTATTTAATTGTAATATTCTCAAGCCTATGAAGTGTTTGTTGAAGTCGTAGCGGCAAAGAGTATAAAGCTTCATCAAATAAGCCGGTTTGCATGCCTCGTTTCTACGTCATCAACCATACTTCCATGCTCCCAAGGTGTGAATGCAATATTATATATATAGGAGCTTGGAACAAAGTTTATTGGGTGTTAGGTTTTGTAAAAACTGTATTTTGTTTTAAGAAAGAATTATATAAAACTTTAAAATAAGTTTATAAAGTTTTCTGGGCTAAAATCGAATTTTCCAAACTTTCTGGTTTGTCGTTCGATAGAGTCGTTCGAACGAGATTGTCGTTCTAACGAAAATGTCGTTCGAACGAACCTACCAACGAGTTCCCATATTAGGCCACTGGAACGTCGTTAGAAATGTCGTTCGAACGAGATTGTTGTTTTAACGAGATTTCTAACGAGATTTCTAACGAGATTTCTAACAAGTTCAATCTGGAACGTCGTTAGAAGTCTCGTTCGAACGAGATTTCGTTCGAACGAAATGTCGTTCGAACGAGCTGTCAGGCGGGAACAGTTTTTGGCAGTTTTTCACCCACTTCCCCCCTTGGTTTTTAACCAACTTTTTCAGACTTTAATATGTGCGGGAAGAACATTTTCTAACTTAACTTTTCCACATCTTTTTCATCTCTTAGAGAGAGTTTGAGAGCAAAAATTTTTTAGGATAATGTTCATGTTTTGGGTGAGATTTTTAGAGAAAAAATTCCATCACTCTAGTGTTTACACCCAAATGAGTTTATTCCAAGTTCTTATATACTTATCAATTGCTTGGAGTTTGGCACCGGTTTTCTCTACACCGAATTGAAGAGAAGTTTCAGGTTTTTCTTCTACCTCCCACAAAGAAAGAAGAAGTGTTTTATGTTGTTTTACCCACTTGGAGAAAGGCTCCATGTACGGGTGACGGTGACCATATAAAGTCCCATCGGTGGATTCCGAGACCGCGGTGGTGTTCCAAGGTTATCCGCTAGGAAGAGGTGTCTACAAGAAGAAGTGTCGAGGCTTGAGAGGGATCGAGTCGTGCGTTGTAAGTCTATCTATCTTGTAATTATAATTCCGTATCTAGTGGATTTGTGGCTAGGGCCGTCCGAGGTTGTTTCCCGTCTTGGGTTTTTCCTCGTACATCGCGGCGTAGTGTGATTGATTTATTTTATCTTGCAAAATAACATAGAACGCATGTTTAGAATAATTCAATATAAAATTCGGTTTAAATTATCACACTCACTTTAATTGGGACTTAAATTGAATATTGGGTCAAGTTTATTTAATTCAAGTCATTTGCTAAAATTTGGTTTCGCCTTAATTTGCTATATTGATAAATATGACTTAGGCAAATTCTAGGACTTGGATTGAATTAATTGGTTTAAGTGAACATTAATTTTAATTCATTTAAGGAATTAAAATTTGTTGTTTTGTTGTTGTTCTTAAAGTTGAACCATCACATTCTAACGCTTCCTCATCGTTTTACATACATAAGAAATAAGCTTTTTCAGATGTTTCAGTAGCTTCCACCACTTGACCCTTTACGAGTTGTGACTCATCTCTAGGATCTAATGTTTCAATTTATGCCCCTTCTTCCACTTGATAATTAGTAGTCTTTTTCCTTGATTCCTCCAGTTCCTCTTACTCGACGGATGAATAATAGCATTCCTGAGCTACTTTCTGATCACCTTTAATAACTCCTACTCCAAAATTAGTTGGAAATTTCATGCACTGATGCACCGTAGATGGTACAGCCTCGAACTTCTTCAATCATACTCTTCCCATGATGATATTGTATGATGATTGAACATTCTTATCCATCACGAAAAAGCGTATTATTTCTGTCCGACAAGCAGGCCACGTACCAATGAATATATCCAGCTTGATCGTCCCAAGTGGAAATACTTTCTCGCCAGCAAAACCGAGGAGGGGTCTATGATAAGGCTCCAGTTGAGATAGCTTTAGATTTAAACTGTCGAAGGACAAGTAGAACATGATGTCTGCCGAGCTACCATTGTCTACCAGTACTCTTGAGATCATTACCTCTTTCATCCTCATTTTGATCACCAATGGGTCATCATGAGGATACAAAACTCCTGCGAGGTCGTTCTTTGAGAAACCGATGACCAATTTCTCTTTGTTCACGTTTTTCGAGCGATCCTCCTCAGCTAGATTTATTCGCTGAATGTACGAGCAAGCTTGAGCCTCACAGAGGTAAGATTTTCTCTCGGCAGTAAGGTCTCCTCCTCCTGCATCTCCACCTGTAATAACATTATAATAAAATGACCCAAAGCGTATTGAAAATACCTCTCGTTCTGGCTGCCTTGGTCTCTTGGGAAGATCGGGGTCGTCTTCGGGATCAACTTCATGGTTTCTTTTCTTGTTCTCCTCTGCCCGACGAGGAGATCTAGACCTCTCTCTTGTTCGGTCGTTGTTTCTTCTTTTTCTTCCACGATCAACATACTTTGCCAGCTTTCCTCGTCTGATGAGAGTTTCAATCTCATTTTGAAGAGCTATGAAATTTTTGGTCATATGGCCATGATCTTTATGAAACTCGCAATACTTTGCCTTATTCCTCTTGTCAGGGTCTTCCTTCATTTTCTCTGGCCAGTTTAATTCCTCGTTGTTCTTGATTTCTTCTAGAACATGGTTGATATCTTTCTTCAAAGGAGTATAATTATCAAATTTCTTCATTACATCCCATACCGACCTAGTTTTTGAATGTTTGTCATTACCATTGTTCTTATGCTCTTTCTTCTTAGCTTTATCACCTTCCACCTTGGTTTTTTTAGCATCCATGTTCTTCTTTGCAGCCATAGCCTCCTAGGCATTCATAATCTTGGACGCTTTTCCCATCACATCTGAAATGGTTCTAGGTGGATCTTTGGCCAAAGTGTAGTATAACTTGTTGGACAGTAGTCCACTCATCAAGGCGGTAATCGTTGTCTTTTCCTTATAATCAATGACTTCGAGCTTCTCGTTATTAAAACGAGTTATATAATCTCTGGTACTTTCACCAGCATTTTGTCTAACACTTAACAAATGTGCTACTCGTTTAACAGGCTTTGCCTCAAAACAGAAATTCCCAATGAATAACTCTGCCAGTTGAAGAAAAATTGAGATCTTACCCCGAGGAAGATTATTATACCACATTTGAGCAGATCCGATAAGAGTTCCCGGGAATGATCTGCATCTCATCTCATCTGGAACAGCATAGATGTCGGCTGCAGCTTGGTACTATTCTATATGAAGGACAGGGTCAGTCTTTCCATCATATTTGGGGGTCACAACAGGTACTTTGAACTTTGATGGTGTTGGGAAATCTACAATGGCCTGGACAAAAGGTGTTCCTCGAACAAAGGTTCGTTGTATAGGGTTCTTGGCCTTAGCCATTTCCCCTAATCTATCCTCCAGCCTTTGAATAGAGCCTTTCCATGCATCATTTCTTTCTTCGGGCCTGTTGGTTCGAGCAACTGATCGCGTTGAGGTGGCTTCCTGGGATCTATCTTGACGAGCAACTGGTCGCGACTGGGCAGATCCTTCCCTTAAGTCTGATGGTCGTCGAAAACTCCTCGATGGGGCTCTAGGAGGACATTTTCTCCTCCTAGGACCTAATCGATCGAAAGGAGATACTCTGCTTAATCTTTCTAGCGCACTGGTCCTTTCTGGGGAGAGCGTGATACGTTGTTCAGTATCTGTGGCTCGCACTGATGAAGTTCGTCCAGGTTGATAAGAAAAATCTTCAGACTCCTCATTGCGATATGAATTGGTATGCCTAGTACGTGAAGAAGGTGTACGGGTATTTCTTTGAATACTTCGCAGTCCTGAATGGGTTGGTGCACTGCCATGGAGGGTTTGTATGAGTTGACGCATAGTTTCTTGCATGATGGTCTTGCCCTGAGCCAGATTTGTCATTATTCCATCCAGATCTGGAATATTTGGCAGAGCAGATGGATTTGGAGGGCTTCCAGCATTTCGATTGCTAGATTCTAGAATGTCAGCCATTTGTGATGGATTGTTTTTGATGAAAAACGATATTACCAGTCATTTCCCACAGACGGCGCCAATCTGTTAATGTAAAAAATTAGATCATATCTAATTATTCAATCACAGATAAATAAATGAGACAAAGAATTTTTAAAGTGGTTCAGCCTTATAAGAATGGCCTACGTCCACTGTTATGGTATTGCTGATTGTATGGGAATTCTCGATTACAAGTTATCTTAAGAAATTCCGGGTCCCCTTACAATGAGTATTGTACAATGTATTTATAGCCCTGAGGCTGTAATGTGAAAGGGTAATACATTAAATGATGTACATATGAAAAGTTAATACATTCAATGCCCCTTAAGCGTATGCGTCTGAATGATAAGCATTTAATGAACACTCAAACTGTTGGTTATCCTGCTATTAATGCTTTGTTCGAGGTGCAGCTCGGACCGCCTGAGTTGCTCGCACCACCTAAGCTTCTCGGTACTCAAGAGTTCCTCGGAGAGTTCTTGTTCCTCGGAGCGTATGAGTTTCTCGGGGAAGCAGTGTTCCTCGTTGTAGTATGGTTCCTCGGAAGTGTTTGTTGTTTCCACATAGATTGCCATGTGTCTTCACTCAATTGAGCCATGTCAGCAGACTAAATTTGGTATCAACTGTGGGCTAAAACAAGATTTCTGAAATCTCGTTGGAAGTCCAGAACTCTATTCAAATGAGATGGCATCTCGTTCGAACGACTTCAAACGACATCCCGGTTCGTTCGATGTTTGAAGAAGTTCGTCCCCTACCTTAGTTTCCTACGGTTTTCTCTCACCCAAACTCACATGGAACATCTTCTAATGAATCTCAATTACCTCAACATCATTTATACATGTTTATGGGTGATTATAATGCATAGAAAACATCAAATTCCTTACTTTCAAGAATGATTTTTTTATCAAAATCAATATAGTCCTTAAAATCCTCAAAGTTCTATATTCACCATTGATGTTCCTCAGAAAACCTGGAATATAATTTCGTGATTTACAATTTAAATCATCAATATGATAACCTCAACATGTGGATTTCTTAACTACATGCAATACCTATCACATTAATGTATTTATTCATCATTTATTGCCCATTTTCACAATTCTCAAGGGCAAATATTAATCCTATTCTAACATGGATAATATACTCACTAATTGGAACAAGAATTACACTTTCCTTAAGGTGTAGGTCCGATCCTTTGGTGAAGATAAGTGTAGGAAGTCCCCTCCTCTTTTTCGGTCACTTTTTCGGTGGTGGTGCAAGGTGGTGTCCCTTGGTTTGCTCTAAAAAATCCTTCCTCTTCTTAGAAAACCTCTCACTTTCCTCGTAGATTTTTCCTTTGTCTTTGGGTTAATGAACCTAAGTCCCTAATATCTTCATTCATATAATAAAACCCAAATTTTGGTGGCTACTATTCACCTCCCAATTAAAATGACCAGAATCCCCCTCCAGGGTGTCCTTTTGGTTTCCTAGTGACCCGAGACCTAAATCAAACCCCCAGGTAGATTTTTCTGCCTATTTTGACCCTTTCGGACTCAAAAGTGCACTCGAAATGACCATTCTAATGCCCTAAAATAAATTATCCTTTTATCCCTTTCAATTTAGTCCTGACACGACTTACACACGCATCCCGACTTAATTTTAATAATTCGCGTAATATCGCAACCATATAATCATATACTACTTTTATCACTAAGTAATATTCAATAACAATCACATATTACTTTATTCTCTAGTATTATTCAATCCGAAATAATTCCATTTATTATTCATAATTAATTCCAATTAATCCCCATTCTACTTTTAATTAATCTCATATTAAAAGTCATTAAAATTACGGGGTATTACATACTCCCCCCCTTATAACGGAATTTCGTCTCAAAATTTGAAAATAAAAGCATACATGGTGTAAACAACTTCGGGAATTTTTCGTGCATCTCATCCTCGTGCTCCCAAGTAGACTCCTGAATATTATGGTGCGTCCACTGGACACGCACGAGCGGAACGACTTTCGATCTCAATTGTCTATCGCTATAGTCCAAGATCTCCATCGGTCTCTCCTCATAAGAACTATCGGGATGCAGGTCAATCTCCTATAATGCAACATGAGTGTGATCCAACTCATCACGGAGATATCGCCTCAGCGAAGAAATATGGAACACGCCATGGATACGATGCAAGTGGCAACCCAGTCTGTATGCTACCGGTCAAACTCTCTTGATAATAGGAAATGGTTCGACGTATCTAGGCGCTAATTTCCCTTTCTTTCCAAATCACATTATCCCCTTCATAGGAGACACTAAAAAAAGAACCTGTTTCCCCACACTGAACTCCCTGAAGAACCACTTTGCATCGGAGTAGCTCTTCTGTCGGTCCTGAGCTATCCGAATGCAATTACGAATCATCTCAATCCTGGAAGATGTATCCTGTATCATCTCTGGCCCAAGTAGCTTGTTGTCCCCTACCTCTAACCAACACGCAGGAGAACAACAAGGTCTACCGTATACAGCCTCAAATAGGTCCATACTGATGGTGAACATGTAGGAGTTATTATACGCAAACTCCACGAGTGGAAGGTACTTCTTCCATCCTCCCCTAAAATACAGGAGACACATACGTAACATATCCTCTAGCATTTGGTTAGTATGCTCAGTCTGCCCATTTGTCTGCGGGTAGTAAGACGTACTCAATCACACCTCGATACCCATAGCCTCGTGAAAACTCTCCCAAAATTGGGGCACAAAAATCTTATCCCGATCGAACATAATATTGAGAGGTATCCCATGTAATCGCACTATCTCGGCTATAAAAATCTTGGCATATTGTCCCGTAGAGTAACTAGTCTGAACTAGCAAAAAGTGATCTACCTTAGTGAACCGATCCACAATCACCCATATGGAACCGTGACTTCATTGAGTAGTAGGTAACCCTATGATGAAGTCCATGGAAATGATCCCATTTCCACATCGGGATCTCTAATGGCTGAAGTAACCCAACTAGCTTCTGATGATCCACCTTCACTAACTGACAAGTGGTACACTTAGAGACGAAATCATCAATGTCTCTCTTCATCCCACTCGACCAATACTGTAGCCGCATATTCGAATACATCTTATCTTCTCTGGGATGTATCACAAAATAGAACCCATACGACTCTGTCATCACCGCATGTCATAACTCCACTTCTTCTGGAACAATCAGTCTATCGCTGAAAAATAAACCTCCCTCAAAACTCACTGAGTAGGACTCTTCTCCCTCGGCCAAAAGCTATCGAATTTTCTCCTAACAAAATGGATTTGTTGCCCAAGCCTGTACCACCCTCGTCACAATCTGAGGTGTAACTATTATAATTGACATAAATGAACTGGAAACTACATCTTCATGTCCCAATTCATTCCACTTCGCCTTCCACACCGCGACCAACTCCTCTACTGGCCTTCGGCTCAATGCGTCTGCTACCACGTTGTGATAATTTATCTCAAACTCATAATCCTTCATAAATTCAAGACACCTATGTTGGCGCATGTTCAACTCCCGCTGAGTGAACAAATACTGTAGTGACTTATGATCCATGAACAGGCAAATTTTTTCTCCAAATCTGAAGAGCAAACACAACTGCTGCTAGCAGGTAATTATGATCATGAGGCTTAAGAATCCTAGAGGCATAAGATATAGCCCCCTCTTCCTGCTACAATACTCCACCAAGCCCTTGTAATTATGCACCAGTGTAAACTAAGTACTCCACTCCTAGCCTGGGCAGTGCAAGTACGGGTGCTAAAGTCAATTTATCTTTCAACTCATCAAATGCCAACTGACACGTATCAACTAAATGAGCGGTACTCCTTTATGGGTTAGATTAGTCATCGAACCCATAATCTTTAAGAAACCTTGAATGAACCATCTATAATAATCGACCAAACCCAAGAAACTGCGCACCTCCGTCGGTATCGTGGGCTATCCCCACTCCCTCACAGCTGATACTTTTCTAGGATACACTGATATCTCTAACTCAGACACAATATGCCCCCGAAACCGCACCTCTCGGAGCTAGAATCCACACTTCTCATATTTATCATACAACTGATGCTCACGTAGTGTCTAAAGGACCCGTCGCAAATGCTCGGCCTGATCCTCCCCTGTCTAGGAATAAATCAGGATGTCATCAATAAAGACAATGTCAAACTGATCTAGGAACTCTATGAACACCCTCTTCATCAAGTCCATAAATACTTCTGGTGCATTGGTCAACCCCAATGGCATAACTCAAAAATTATATGATCCATATCTGGTCAGGAACGCAGTCTTAGAAACACACTGCTCCCTAATACGCAGCTAACGATAACCAGATCTCAAGTATATCTTAGAGAAATAGGTTGCTCCTCTCAGTTGATAAAATCAGTCATCAATTCGAGGTAATGGATATTTTTTTCTTATTGTGACCTTATTTAATTCTCGATAATCCACGCACAACTGTAAAGAACCATTTCTCTTCTTTATAAATAATACAGAGGAACCCCAAGGTGAGGTATTGCTATAGATAAACCTCGATCCCAAAAGTTGCTCTATCTGATCCCTTAACTCCGTCATCTCTACAGGACCCATATGGTAAGGCGCACGAGCTATCGGTCGAGTACCCGACGCTAAATCAATCACAAAATCTATTTCCCTGTTGGGAGGTAATCCCGATATCTCCTAGAATACATCCGTGAACTCACAAACTACCAGTATCGAATCAAGGGAAATCATTACTCCCGTAGAGGTCTCCTCCTCAATATAATACAAATGAGTGGATGATCCTCCTTTAGGATGAGGCATCGCCACAAGTAACATTTCCTATCCCAAAATAGCAAACATAATGATCCGATTATAACATTCAATCATAGCTTTGTATGCGATTAACCAATCCATGTCGATAATAGCGTCATACTCGGACATGTCTAATATAAGCATATCAGCCTGTAAAATCAGACTCCCTATCTCTATACTCACATTCCGACATTTAAAGAACATAGGAGTCCCATTACCTATTGGTGAGTCTATAAAAGTAACAATACTGCCGACCATGTCTAATAACCCTACGGACCATGCAAATTTAATGGCTATAACAGAATATGAGGCTCCATGTCAAATAAAATAAGCCCCATAACCCCTTATATAGAAAACATAACCTCAGTTATGGGCGGTGGTTGCTGGACTGCTATCTGATGAACGTTGTAGACACGCCCATACTGTAACTGTCCCTACGGTGTTGGAGTAGGTAGTGTTGGTGCCTGAGCTGGTGCTGGGAGGGTGACTGGAGCAAAAATGGGTGTGGCTCCTGATGGGCACCCTACTACTCAGTAAACTTTCCCTTATTGGAGCAATCTTGTCGTTTATGGCCAAGATTACCACACACAAAGAATATACTAATAAACTTTCCTCCATTCTATCCTTGCTGACCCCGACCCTACTGGTCATTACACCCCTCCCTTGGCCCTGCTGAACATGCTGTTGGCCCTAATGGCCTTGCTAGCCATGCCTATTACCTCCCTGCCCAAATAAAAAACCTTCAGAATGTAGACGCTTAGAATAGTCCCCCTGTTAGTGTTTTTAGCCTGACTATGCCCCACTGGCAATGCCTCCCCCATTCCTTCCCTGCTGGATGGACTCTATCCCCTGCTTACGTCCCTTAGCATGGAGGCGGTGGTCCTGACAGTGAAGCATCACAACATTAAGTACATATGTGTAATTTTGTAGTGAAATATTACCCAATAAGTGCTGGAAAATCTTCCAGGTCAGGCCATCCATAGACATCTGAATTCTCTTTTCTTTAGTAGGTACCTCTACTCGCACCAAATCTGTCAGCTTCGTGAATTCTTCCTCATATTCTGCCACTGTCCGTCCTTCTTGGGTTAGGTCAAGTAATTTCCACCTTATCTCAGTTTGAACGGAGGAAGGGAAATATTTGTAGTCAAATCGCACCCAGAAGTCCTGAATAGTCAAAGTATCTTTCTCCTCAGCTATGGTAGTGGACTCCCACCACTGTAAAGCTGCCCCAACTAGCTTAAAAGCAGCTAGTATCTGACGATGAACCTCCATAAATTCATACATTCTCAAGTGCCATTAGATGTCTTTCTTCCATTGGCTAGTAGTAAAGACATCAGAATCGCCCCGAAACTCCAGTGGGTGTGCCTTCTAAAATGAATCTCTAATGCGCTCCCAAGCAGTGGGAAACGCCTGAGTTGGTGCTAGTGGCATTGCTTGTGCTTGATAAACAACTGCTAAAGTTGTGTGACTACCTGCGCAATAATGGAAGCAACCTCTATAGAATTCATAGTGCCCTGAGCTAGAGCGGGCTGAGGTGCACGTCTTGGAGGCATCTGAAATGAGAGAGATTATCCCCATTAGTATTCAATTTAATTATCACGGAATGGTAAAAGTATATAAATACGTAATAAGGATGCAACAGTCCTAATGACAGGGCTCTATATCAAAGGACGCTAAACTGAAAGCATAATAAACCGTACATATCCTAAAGACTCTAGAACCTGATGATTTGACACCATCTGTAACAACCCGCTTAATTAAATACTGGGTGGCCAATCATTTACCCAATTAATTTGAATTATTCAGTTGGATCATTCTTAGAATCACTATCGAAATTAATTTTCTTTCTTTAATAACCACCTAGTAATCAATTAAGCCAGTGTTAAAGTTTCCAATTTTAATTTTTAATAAAATTCCTTTTTAACAAAACCAACAAGTTATAATAAAAACCATCCCACAACAATTAATAATGAATACGCATCATCACAACTTAATTAATGTAACTGGAATAAACTTCCCAGTTTCAAAAATCTCAATATAATAACCAAATAAACTACATGTATCCAACACCGACACAAATAAAACCATCAACTGAGATAAAATGGAAATGACATGAATCCTTTGGCAACATGCCATAACAAAAATGACTATAGAGTACATAAATCAATAGAATGATGCATATAATGCAAAGTCCACAACTCCATAGTATCCATAGTAAATAAATATCCAATCCTTTATGATGGGCGCCCCTCTAGATGGACACCTGATATAATATATATATATAGAAGAGGGAAGATCATATTCAAGCGAAAATGGTTTAGAGTCCGATTGCAAATGATTTTAATAACAACCAGTGAATAAATGATACAATTAGCAATTATTATATACACGTTAGATTCTTAGACTCTCTTTTGAGATTCGGATCTCTCATCTAGTGTGCACGCCTAATGTGTCTCCACGTTATTCTAGTTATTATTCCCACTTTCACTAGATTATATCACCGTGTGAACTATCCATATCCTTTATTTTTCCCACGTATTTTTTTGGTAATGGAATAAATAAATATATTTTAGTTCAATTCTCAATGTAATTAAGTGTTCTCAAATTTAATTAATTTCACATTTCACTATCTTTTATGTCTACTTAATTCACAGAGTAGATAATATCACAAGTATATATATATATACACACACAATACTGCACCTTGAGGACAAAAAGTTGCGGTGCATGCATACTCTGCTATCTAGTCTCAATACATCTCGTCATTGTATAAAGTACTATTGGTTCGGTATATCCCTCAAAACACAAATATCAAAATACAAGTAGTGGAGGCGAACATTGTCCTAATACTTTGGTCTACGCACATAACTACGCACCCAAATGACCGGTTAATACTATTATTATCACTAATGGAAATTCAGCCTAAGTCCTATGTTCTGAGGCAACAAGTCAAAAATCCCTCATAAGGATCATCAGGATATGAATGCCCTCAATGCGCAAACCTCCCATCTATATCAAGTAGGCTAGGTATGTCATACACACAAATCATCAACCAATAGGTATATACTCAACCTATACAATAATAGGTACAGACTCGACCTATGTCTCATATTAGGAATTTATCCTACCCCAAGTACCCGCTGTATTTTTCGAATACTACCTGTACTTGTTAATTATGATTTAATCTCATTATCGTATTTTATTATGTAGTTATCACTCACATAATTCCTTTCTTAAATAAATATTTAATTTCCCAATATTAACCCAAGTCTCTCACTCTTTGTTAACGTACCAAAATTATTCAGAACCTATTGTGGGATAAAATACAAATTTCCAAACTTTTATGGGCTAAAAAAAGATTTCTGGAATCTCTTTGTAAGTCCTGAATTCTAGTTCAAATGATATGGCATCTCGTTCGAATAAAATCACGTCTCGTTCGACTGACTTCAAACGACATCCCAGTTCGTTCGATGTTTGCAACAGTGTGTCCCCTACCTTAGTTTTATGCGGTTTTGTCCATTTCTCACACCCAAACTCACATGGAATGTATTCTAATGAATCCCAATTACCTCAACATCATTTATACATGTTTATGGGTGACTATAAGGAATAGAAAAAAAAAATCAAATTCCTTACTTTCAAGAATTATTCTTATCAAAATCAGTACAATCCTTAAAATCCTCAAAGTTCTATATTCACCATTGATGTTCCTAAGAAAATCTGGACTATAATTTCATGATTTACAATTTAAATCATCAATATGATAACCTCAACATGTAAACTTCTTAACTACATGCAATATCTATCAGATTAATATTTTTATTCATCATTTATTGCCCATTTTCACAATTCTCATGGGCAAATATTAATCCTATTCTAACATGGATAATATACTCACTTATCGGAACAATAATTACACTTTCCTTGAGGTGTAGGCCTGATCATTTGGTGAAGATAAGTGTAGGAAGTCCCCTCCTCCTTTTTATCACTTTTCCGGTGGTGTCCCTTGGTTTGCTCTCAAAACACGTTTCCTCTCCTTGGAAAACCTCTCACTTTCCTCATATATTTTTCCTTTGTTTTTGGGTGAATGAACATAATTCTATAATCTCTTAATTTATATAATAAAACCCAATTTTTCATGGTTACTATTCACCTCCTGAATAAAATGACCAAAATACCCCTCCAGGGTGTCCTTTTGTTTCTCAAGTGACTTAAGACCTAAATCAAACCCCCGGGTAGACTTTTTTACCTATTTCGACCCTTTTGGACTCAACGATACACTCAAAAAGACCATTCGAATGACTTAAAAATAATTTTCCTTTTTAGCCCTTTCAATTTAGTCCCGACACGACTTACATGCACGTCCCGACTTAATTTCAATAATTCGCGTAATATTCACTCGCGACCATATAATCATATATTACTTTTAGTCTCTAAGTTATATTCAATATCAATCACATATTACTTTATTCTCTAGTAATATTCAATCCGAACTAATTCCAATTATTATTCATAATTAATTTTAATTAATCCCCATTTTAATTTTAATTAATCTCATATTAAACGTCATTAAAATTACGGGGTATTACAATGGTTCTCCCCTCGCTCCGATCTCGATTCCATTGCATTCGAGGCGAAAACCTGTGTAAGAAGCATTGGATTTCTTCTCCTCTTCCTCTCCTATTGCCTCTTTTCTATTATGATTGTGATAACCGTAGTTCCTCTCTCAAATATCAAATATAAGCCTTAGCATTTTAGGAGTTCTCTAAACCACAAGCTCCTGAATGACTGAAAAGCCCTTAAGCAGTGTCGGGTTGGGCTAAAATCGTCCCGGGACCCAAATTATACCCCCGGGTACACTATTGTGACTATTTTGACCCTTTAGAAATCAACCGTGACCTCAAAATAACCATCCACGTCACTATTAAAATTATCTTATTTTCACCTCAAATTACGGCACACGTGAAATTAACTTAAACTGAATTAATTAAATCTAAATCATTCGAATTGAATAATTTCTCCAAATTAAATAAATTCCTAAATCAACAATATAATTAATTTCCATATTCTCCAAAATATAGGGTGTTATATAATTAATTTCAAAATGTATGCTTACATTTGTTTGGCATAATTTAGAACTTGAATTGGATTAAAATTTGTTTAAGTGGAAATTTAATTATTTGTTTGGTTTAATTTAATTTCACTTTAATTTTGAAAGACATAAAAACCTTGTTTAGAATTTAAAATTGGGATATTCGGGGACCATCACCCCCTCTCAAAATCTCATTTTACACTTAAATCCCGCCCTAAATTTTGTGTTCCTACACTAAATTTTGATATGAAATATTAAAACGGAATATATAAACCAACCTTTAATCAATTTTACGATTATGATTATGAAAATCATCAAAAATCATACATAAAATTTTATATAAAATCCTAAAATCCACATGGGTTCTTACAGATCGTATGTATGAGAAATAAAAGAAAATTATTCCGAAAGGAAAATCACAATATCAATCTCAGTAATCTAATATGAAGACGCTCTGATACCACTTGTTGGGATGAAATTCTAAGTATACACTTAATAAACATATTATATTATCAAGATTACATAATAAAAGTGTTAGAAATGTGTACCAGAATTCATAGTGGTGAATGAGACTTGGGGGAGGGGGTTAGAGGTCATCCACAAACTAATCCCTCGCTATGAGTTCTCTCTCAGTGATAGGAAATGAGGAGGAGAGTATGTGAGTAAATTAGCCTTCGAAACCAGAACCCTTCTTTATATAGGCATATAATTATAACCCCATTAATTGTAATTAGGTGACTCTTGGGTGACCACGTTGTAAGGAAAAATTTCCAAGTGTGTCAATTTGTATGTAATTGACTTAATTATGGATAAAACTTGTTTGTGTCATAAATAGAATTTTACTTGTCAAGATTCCCACACAATCTATGACGTGTTGTTTTGAGGACGTAGCAGCCAAGATTCAAGGATATATCATGTCGTG
This sequence comes from Sambucus nigra, assembly GCA_949130495.1. Taxonomy (NCBI): domain Eukaryota; kingdom Viridiplantae; phylum Streptophyta; class Magnoliopsida; order Dipsacales; family Adoxaceae; genus Sambucus; species Sambucus nigra. The sequence continues at coordinate 241,524,229 of OX422210.1, read as the reverse complement.
TTAATTGGTGCACATTTCACGTCTTCGTATCATATTTAATTCTGAGATACTCCCAGGTATGAACACATAATGTTTATGGGACTCGAAAAATATTTTAAGGATATTATTTTGTTTAAAACATGATTATAAAATTTTTAACTTCATTTTTTGAACAGAGCTTCGTTTATTCCGAGATAAGTAAGTTTTAAAGTGATTCGCCTCGAATATTGCATTTATTTCCCCTTTTACTTACGCATTTTAGCCCGCTCAGGTACCTTAATTCCTATATTTATGATCATTAATCATACAACCTCTTTTATATATGTTTATAATCTTTGCGATATATAATTGAGCTTTTGTAGGTATTAAAGTGCTTAGCGTGAAGTTTCTTCATAAGACACAACTTCAAGGGTAATTTGGTATTTTTAAACTCCCTATTTTGTATGGTATAAAATGAACAACATGTACATTATCAAATTATCTTCGCGTAGCCACTGACCCTGCATCATTCTGACCCCGAATGATGAAGTTCTTATCATTTCTCGAAAGTTTTGGCATTTTCTTCTACTTCAAAGGAATTTTGGTAATTTCATACTACAGAATTTGGAGGGTTTCAAAACTGAATCATATATATAATTTAATTATCTTCGCGTCGGTTCTAACCATGCATCATTTCGATTCCGTATGAAGAAGCTATAGTCGTTTATGTGCGATGTACCGAGAATTGGATCAGAGTAGGATTGGGACTACCAGGTTCCAAATCGATTCGGAATTATTGAATGTCTGCAAATTTTTATTTTTAAGTTGGTTTTTGGTTGGGTATTTATGGGAAAACATTGTATTAAGTGGGGACTATAACACCCATAAATTTAATAGGTCTTATTCAAATTAATTCGAAAATTTTTGGTTAAAATAAAATTTTGGAATTTATTATTTTTTAGCAATTTAAAATATCGAGTTTTAATATTGAAAAGTTGGATTTTAATTGAAATTAAAATAGGATTTAAAATGGGAATTTAAATTTAAATGGAAATTGATTTTATTTTTTTCGCAACCAAACCGAACCCATGGTTTTGGCCGAACCGGTCCCCCGGTCTATTATGCCAAACAATCCTATTTTCTTGGAACTCTTTTACTAATCAAACTTTTATTTATTTTGGTATAAAACCAACTCGGGCCTAGGACTTTTAAAACATATTTTCATCAACTCTTAGAGGAGAATCCTCTCCTCTTTTACTTCTTCTTCAACCTCTAAACCCTAGCCCCATTCTACATAACTTTCAACTTAAGATTTATAGAGATTAAACAGGTTCTCTCAAGACACGTCAAGAACGGATTTTTATCAACTTTTTTAGAAGAACACATCATTGAAGTCAAAATTCTCAACCAAATTTTATTCAGTCATGGATACTCTATTCTTTTCGTCTAGTATTATGCGTTTTAAGTGTCGCCATATGTTTTCTAAAAATAATTTAGCAACTTAATTAGAAAAAGTGAAAACTAAATTTGATATTGTTTTGATGAAAAATATTAATATGGAATAAGACTTGAAACCCTTCGGTGTGTAGGAGATAGTAGTAGGTTATGGTTATTATGGGTGTAGGATCGCATGTAGAATTTATGAGGGTTATTTTTAATTGAAATCGGTATGTGTACATACGCATGAGAATTATGTAGTTAACAAAAGTGCACAATTTTGATGTGTTTCATAAACTTGCTTGCTGATTAATCTATAATGATTAGGTAGAGATAATTGTGTTAAGAACTAGGATGTTATTATTTATTGAATTTAATTAAATCGTGACATCACGAATAAATTTGATATATTGTTTATATGTGTTGTTGGATTATAAGATTGATTGATGTTGATATTTATCATCGTGGGGATGACTGATTTTTTTGTAGTATGCTCTCACCTATATTTTAGGATTCTCGCTAGGTATGGGACTAGTAGGTAGGACTTAGTTGCAATTTACGCTTTCTTGGTATGGGACTAGTGAGTGTAAATTTTTATGAATGGGTGATTCCGGGGTGGGGCAAATTTTTACGTCGTGCCGTCAATTCGCTACCCTAGGCATAAGATTAGGAAGAGATTATTGATAACAATTCATCCTATAATTAAGGTAGGATGTATTTATGTGTTGGGGACCCTTAGGTATAGGATTAAGGGTGTTTTGAAAATCTCACATCGATAATAAGGGTGGGGTAATTTTCAAAATAAATATGAGAAAATAATTAAGAATTAATGCCTAAAAAATAAACAAGTATTAAAATTTATTGGCGATATAATGTGCGAGGGCCGACGGTTTAAATGGGTCAGCTATTGTTTATGTCATGTCGTGTGTGGAACCTCATCATATTGCGGGATCGACAGTTTAAATGGATTAGCTGGCTATTGACAAGGGGAGTGTGGATTTTGGTGGGAGTACCACCCGAGGCGGGAGGATATCGTTATAAAAATGTGAATTATTGGAGTAAGAATTTTATGCGCGAGTACCGCAATGGATAATAATAAATTGAGAAGAATGATGAACGGGGTTAATTTAATTAAATTAATAGTATGATACAATTGGATATTTGAAATAATATTGGTTGGATTTTTGAATAAGAATTATTTTGGGTAGATAGTGATTATTGTTATTGCGCCTAATCATGTCTCATTTAATTTAAAATATGCTATTGTGATATTTATCACGTATAATGATATTGGTTGGGTTCAAGGATCCTATTTGAGGAGAGTAGTACATATTCATGGCCAGGACTCTGACCCTGTGCGTTGATTAACCTTTTTCAGGTATTAGAGCCGGATTAGCTGCATAGGAATTTATTAGAGATTTTATCGGATATGCAACTGGATGTTCCATCTTATTTAATTCATTACTAGTATAGATTTCCTTTCTTAGTTGTTTTACATATGAGACTTCATTATGGATTTTATTGGGCCATTCGGTTTCAAAGTTGTTTATGGTTTTAGGTAGTTTTATTATTAGATTATTTCGTTTGGAGTCCTAAATAAATATTGTAGTTGGATTATTTTATTGGAATTAGCATGGTGATGGATTTATTCATGGTTGGATTATTCATGTTAGAATTTGATTAAATTATTATCTGGTGGAAATAAAAATTTATGTCTCATATCTATCACATGCTAAGAATGGTATTTAATTTAGTAACGTCCCGCGTAGTCTTGGTAGCGGCCGACGCCAAGAATGCGCGGGGTGTTACAGATGGTATCAGAGCATGATCTTAGGTCTCGTAGGTTATGAGTCCGTTTAGTTTGTGTGTTACCGAGCTTTGATCCCCTTTGTCTATTTGTACTCCTTAAGATATTGGTTCTAGCATGAATGTCAGTTGTGTTTCTGGGAGATATGAGTTTTGTGATAAGTACGTTGTAGGCATTGAAGTTAGAACTAGTAATCTGAATGTGAGGATATATAGGACTGATTTTGGAAGATGAGATTTATTTTGGAGATTGTTAGTGTATATGTTTGTTATCATTAATATCAATTTTGGTGATGTGAAGAAATTTGAGGACTTTTGTATTTGGATGACCTTTGGAGACGGAATCGAGTGGTGATTCACGAGAGTGAGTGGTACGCCATTATTTTCATAGTTATGCATATATATATATATATATATATATATATATATTGTATTTTTGATTGTGAGATTTGTGCGGGTAGGATTGGGTGTATGGGTACCTAATCATAGTAATCTATGGGTAGACATATGTGAGCCTTATTTGATTTTGCGCATTTACGCTTCGTCGAATTTCGGGAACGAAATTCCTGTGATAGTGGGGAAGTATGTAATACACCGTAAATTTAATAGGTTTTATTCAAATTAATTCAAAAAAATTGGGTAAAATAAAATTTCGGAATTTAATAACTTTTAGTAATTTCAAATATCGAGTTTTAATATTGAAAAGTTGGATTTTAATCTAAATTTAAATAGGATTTAAAAAGGGAATTTAAATTTAAATTGATTTTATTTTTTTCGCGACCGAACTGAACCCATGGTTTTGGACACTGGTCCCCCGGTCTGTTACGCCAAACAATCATGTTTTCTTGGAACTCTTTTACTAATCAAACTCTTATTTATTTTGGTATAAAACCAACTCAGGGCTAGGACTTTTAAAACATATTGTCATCAACTCTTAAAGCAGAAGCCTCTCCTCTTTGAACCTTCAACCTCTAAACCCTAGCCCTATTCTACATAACTTTCAACTCAAGATTTCTCAGAATGCATCAAGAATGAATCTTTGTCAACTTTTTGAGAAGAACACATCTTTGAAATCAAAATTCTCAATCAACTTTTATTTAGTCATGGATACTCTATTCTCTTCTTCTAGTATTATGTTTTTTAAGTGTCGTCTAAACCCTTAATGACGTGTTTTTTTAAAAATAAATTAGCAACTTAATTAGAAAAAAGTGAGAACTAAATTTGGTACTATTTTGATGAAAAATGTTAATATGGAATAAGACTTGAAACCCTTGGGTGTGTAGGAGAGAGTAGTGGGTTTTGGTTATTATGGGTGTAGGATCGCATGTAGAATTTATGGGGGTTATTTTTAATTGAAATCAGGATGTGCACATACGCATGAGAATTATGTAGTTAATAAAAGTGGACAATTTTGATGTGTTTCATAAACTTGCTTGTTGATTAATCTATAATGATTAGGTGGAAATAATTGTGTGAAGAACAAGGACGTTATTATTAACTGAATTTAATTAAATTGTGCCATCACGAATAAATTTGTGATATTGTTTATATGCACTGAACCAAAACAATGATTTTGTGATTGCCCACTTATAACTGATAATGGGGGTGACAAATTTTATAACTGCTCGTAAGAGTAACAAAAATAGCTGTAAATATCATTCGAAGTGATAAAATTTTTGGATTATAAAAAAATTGAGTCAATTGGTTTGTCACTGCTAATGACAACACTTCCATCATTTTTTATTTTTTGGGTAAATAATCCGCATTCCTTTCTTATTATTCAATTTATTGTTTTTCGATATGTGCTTATTGTTTCAGATTGGGGACTTGTAACTAGGGTTTTTTCTCACTCTATTATTCTTTTTTTCTTCTTCTTAATGAGACTATACATTTATTTATTTTTATTATGAATGTGATACGGTGTAGATAAATGCATATGACTATTTTACACAACATGGATTTTGTAAACCTCTATTTAATTATTCTTTCTAAATTGTAGCTGAGCTTATAGAAGATATATGAATCTTGTAAAGTTCATTATCAATGGGAAAATGCAGGTGTCCATCTATACTTTTTTATATTTCAAAGTTATCTTTCATGATTTTTCAATTTATTATCTATTTATTTACTTATTTATACTGTATTTGTAGGCATTTTACGCTATAGATGTTTAGGGGGAGGCAGTGTGGGGTTTTGGCATCTATCTTAATATGTTGGGAACTTAAAATGCCATCGAGGTAATGATTTTCATGTGATGAAATCCAATTGTTTGGCAAAGAACCTAGCCGATTCTTTTTGGATATCTTTTAGAAAACTTTTGATACTATCATTTTTAATATTACCCATGAATGCACCACTACATTTTTTGAGGCATCTCACACCTAAATAAAGGTATGGTCACTTTACTGACTACTCCCTTCCAAGCTTGAATTGAATATGGATTCATTCTTTCAAGAATCACAATTTTATTTTCAAGAATCACAATTTTAATTGTCTTTTATAGTCTAAAAACATATTGGCTTTAGTTGATGCAAGTTCATGTCATTTAAGTAGGAGTGATGAAAAGTATAAAAGAAACTAAGTATAGGGAAATTCTGGTATAATTAAGTGTCCCAAATACAAAAATAAGAATGGCAACAAAAAGAATAAATAATTGAACTGATAAAAGATAAGTTAATTAATGTGGTTTGTGTTTTTCAAGAAGGTCCTACCTACGTCACAAAATAATACTACTATTTGTTCAGACCTTTTTTAAGTATATCATTATCTTTATAGGGAAATATTATTCCCAAATCCTGTTAAAAAAGAGGCTTGGGCTTCATTAATATCTATTACAACAAAATTAACTAACTATTGTTGTATTCTGATTAATAGAATGTTGGTTTAAGGGACTTCAAATAGTCATAGGAAAACTACTGCTTTCATTGGTTAATATATCAAAACCAAAATGTCTGTTTATATTCCAGATGAGCGGTTGGCATATTCTTGAACCAATGCTACAAAAAGTGAGGGCCTCTCAAACAAATTAGTTGGACTGTCAAACTCTTTTTGCCATCATGTGTGAACTACAAGAACCTTATTGCAATCCATGACCGCTAGAATCCAGTGAGCAATGTTGATAATTGTAGAGGATGCAAAATCATCCCGAATAATTCTTTGAATTATAGAATCAATTTGAGGATCAACAGAATCGGTTGCCTCGTCCGTAAACTAAAGTCGAATGTGCTTTAGCATCAGTCTCACGAAGCAAAGAACCTGACTCTGTCCTACACTCTAATTTTCACCGCTATCGACAACTGCAGAATCAAGTTTTCCAATTTTTGTAACAACCACATCTTTATGCTGGCAGTGTTCAAGGCTCTGCCAAATTTCTTCATCAGAATGACTCCGAATTGGGTGGATAATGCTTCTAATCATTCCTTCAAAAAGGACAGGTCCTTGAGGAATGATTTCAAATTTAGACCTAGGATCATGAAGCCCAAGAACGAAAGTGTCAATGCCATCTATGATTACTTTTCCTCCCGAAGGATCCACTAACCTAAATAATACTTGGATTAAAGTCGATTTTCCAACCTGGTTCGACCAACGATCCCAATCTGCTCACCCCCTCGGATGTTGAGAAAGATCCCTTTAAGAACTAGAGGCATGTTTGGACAATATCTGAACTGCAAATACTTGAGCTCAACATTGCCATGAGTTAGCCAATTTAGAGAAAGAAGACCATATTTTTTCCCATTATGCTTCTGATGGTATGCTTGTGAACTGTTTCACCCTCTCAACAAAACCATTCTATTTTCAACAAATTAACTCATATATATGACCCACAATAGCACGTCGTTGAGGGATAATCCGTACGAGAGAGATAAGCCAGCATTCTCTAGATTTATTATAATACTAGGTAATATAATAATGAACAATACAGAAATGCAGAGAACAAAGCTCCTAATCAGTTCCAACCTAAAACCCAACCATTCATTTGATCCATTGTTATGAAAATCCATACGCAAATTTTCATTGACCCTGCTGGCATTTTCCATTGTTCAGACCTTCTTAGTTACTTTCATTTTACTTGTATTTGTTCCAAACTCTAAGGGTCAGTTTGGTTGCGCAAATTGTTTGATTATGTAAATTGTTTCATTGTGAATTAGTGAATTATAAATGAGTGAATTTGAAATTAGTTAAATCCAATTTTACACGATGTTTGGTAATTTGAAATTGATGTTAAGGTTCTATGAAAAAAATATAAAAACAAATCAAGAGAGAGGGGGAGGGAAAGAGAGAGGGAGAGGGGGAGAGGAAGGGGGAGAGGGGACATGCACTTAATGTGACTTGTATTTCAAATGGATTCATTTCACATTTTTTGTGAAATGATCCAATTTCAAATTTTGCACATGAGCTAAAATGGGACAATTAATGAATCATTTCATTAATGAAACCAAACACAATTAATGAGTCAATTTGTAAATGGGACAATTTATTAATGATACAATTTACAATTTTGGGACAACCAAACAGGGCGTAAGATAATTAGTGTGTTTTGTGTTTTGCAAGAGGTAGCTTTTGTGATGATAATTATGCAAAATTTGTACAAAGGTATGACAAGTGGTATTTGTAGTGATCGATTTTGGTTTTCAGCACATATAACTTCAATACTCTTTCACTTAATTTAATGTTAAATTTTGACATTCTAGGTATTCCAAATTTTGACATTAATGTTATAGATGGTCAGGTGTTCTGCATTTTTGCTTCCTACATCCTTTCATAAAGACTAATTGGGGTATAAAAAATATAAAGAGATAAATAATCTAACATAAAACTAATAAAATGAGTTAATAATTATTATTAACTTAACGAGAGAGTTTTTATATGATTCCTAGACAAGAAATGAGACATTCATTGTTTTTTATGTGCAGATCCCCCCAAGTGTGAGTATTTCATATCATCAATTCCTTATAAAAGGATGCTTTTGATGTCATTATCTAATGTTAAATTAACTTTTCTTTTTACATTTGCCGATCATTTTTTGATGTGTAGCTCAGAATGGCTAAAAAAAGAACTTAGCATTGGTGTGGTGTCTCCTATGCTGCTCAAGTTATGACCATCCAAGATAACATTGGATGCAAGTATGAGAACATCGATGGATTTTCAGTAAAGTTGCAGTATATAGAAGAAATTCTATGCTTTGTTATCTGGCGTGGTGAGCCCCTTACTTTCTAATTGGAATGTTAGAGAACTGGATCTCCCCTTTAAAGTAAATGATGAGGAGCTAGAGATAATTCTTTTTAGTAAAAGCTCATTTATACTTAGCAGATCAGGCACTGGAAACGACACAATATCAACATCTTACTTCTGAAGAATTTTCTCCAGATGAGAGCAGTACCTCTATGGATGTGAATAAGAGAAATGATATTGGTGAGTGTGTAGGCTTGATTGGAGTATGTTACATACCTGTCTTTTTGCATTTATTTATGAATTATACTTTCTCTCTCTCTTTCGCCTGATTGATATATGTTTTTTCTGTCTTTATCGTCTTTAGGTTAATTACTTGCACAACCATCGACTTTTGTGTGTTAGTAACTAGATCGGGAAGGTTTATGAACGATTCCCTCTTCAAGGAGGGGTCATGGTAAATGAAAGTTATGGCATCTCAATGATTCTAATTTTTTGCATCCACATTCGGGATAGGTTTTCCAGTGAGGGGAGATTTATGTGCACAGTGGGCCTCTTTGAATAGAGCTGATAATTTTTGACACGATAACTCGTTTATGGTAATAATTCGAACATGATTCGAACATGACACGATTATCTTGTATAGAATTAAGAGTACCCAAAACTTAAAACTCAAATAAAAATTAACGCGACCCGAAAATGACACGACGAACCCGAATTGCCACCCTTATCTTCGAGTGTCATTCCTCAATTTTGGTAAGACTATTTAAGTATAATTAATTAGGATATATTTTATTTCCTTCCATGTTTATATTTTATTCTTTGACCCGATTTTTACCTTAATCAGGAGTCTTGGTGATCGAATCTCATGAAAGCCTTTATAAAAAGGCATTTGTCTACCCCAGTAATCGGATAATTATGAATAATAATATTTGATTGTGAGATATATTTTAATAGAGTAGTTCTACATGAACCGCCTTTATACCGCCTAACGATTGCATTTCTCTTTTTTTTTCTTTTTTTCTTTTTGGTTAAGTTTCTCATTATTTTGTATTTAGCAATTGATATAAAAACAGTTATTTATAATTAAAAAAAAACAGTTTTCATATTAATATAAAAAAAATAGTTTTTTATTAAAATTAAAATTTAAAAAATATTTTTTTCATTAATAAAAAATAATTATGTTTATTAACATGATATCGCAATTAATTAGGGTCGCTGACACGGACCCACATTCAGATGTGGATCCGGGAATGTGGGTCGCGTTAGGCACTAATTAATCACAATATCATGTCAATAAAATATCGTGATTAATTAGTGTCGCCACATTCAACAAATGATGTGGGTTCGGGAATGTGAGTCTGCGCAAGCGAAATTAATTAATCGCGATATTTAAAAAAATATTGCGATTAATTAGTGTTGCTGGCGCGGACCGACATTTAATAAATGATGTGGGTCCGCGCCAATGGCACTAATCATTGTGGATTCGAGAATGTGCGCTTGCGCCAACGGAACTAATTAATCTCGATATTTTATTGAAAAAATATCTCGACTAATTAATATTGCTGGCGTGGACCCACATTCAACAAATGATGTAGATCCGAGATTGTGGGTCTGTGTCAGCAACACTAATTAATCGCGATATTTTATTGAAAAAATATCGTAATTAATTAGTGCCGCTGGCGCGGACCCCCATTCACAAAATGATGTGGGTCCGAAAATATGCGTTCGCAGCAACGACACTAATCAATCACGATATTTTTATCAGCAGCACTAATTAATCGCGATATTATGAAAAATATTTCTTAATTTTAATTTTCATAAAAAAACTGTTTGATTTTAATTAAAAAAATGTTTTTTATATTAATTGAAAACACTTTTTTTATATATAAAAATTGTTTTTTTTAATATAAAAAACTGTTTTTATATTAAAAGTTAAAAACCAAACAATAAGAAACTTAAAAAAAAAAAAGGCAATGCGATCGCTGGGCGGTACAAACTGGGGGGACATATAGCATTAGTCATTTTGACATTGTTATTTATTCAGCTATTTGTGTGTTACATCACTAATATATCATTGTATTGATTGGTCTAAGAGCTCATGCCACTATTCTACCGCTTTGGGGTTCTGGCCAGGGGCGAATGGAGCTTAGGCCCAAAGGGGGCTATAGCCCCGATTCAGTTTTTCCCAAAAAAAAAAAAAAAATTTAAGGTTTTTTTGGTAAGATTTCTTACTTTAATATATAACTATAACTATTTTCAAACCTTAGGGTATAAGTTTGTAATTACTTACAAAACTAAAATTGCTAAATGAAAGAAAAAGTAACTAGCAGCCGGCCCTAAAATTCTCAGAACTCTCTTCTATTACCTCATTTCTTCTCCTATCTCAGCCAACCCACGCCCATCAGCAGTAGGGCAGCCACCCCACGCCCAACACCAGCAGAGCAGAGCCACACCCAACCCACTGTAATCTGATTTTTTTGTCAAGTATTTTTTGTCCCTTAATCTAATTTTTGTGTAAAATTTTTGATTGTATGTATAATTTTTATTGAATGTATGATTTTGATTGAATGTATGATTTTTGTGTAAGATTTTGATTGTGTAAAATATAAGGTTTTGATTGAATGTTTGATCGGATGAAATTATGATTTTTTGAGAAATTGTACATAATTAAGGGTATATATTTTTCATACAATTTCTCAAAAAAATGTCAAATTTCTGTAATTTCTCCAAAAAATCTCTATAATTTCTGTAATTTGGGGAAAAATGTCAAATTTCTATAATTTGTGTCCCAAAAATATATGCCCTTATTATTTTTTTTAAATATGCGGTGATAAATGTAGTGTAAAATATGTGGTATTTTTTTAAATAGGAAGTCATGGAGAAATTTTTAAACGAAAAAGAGGAGACAACACACAAGCCGTATCCGAAGCTGAAATTTGTGTTGTGTATATAGAAATTTGTGTAATTCCCCATATGGAGAAATTTTTAAATATGTAGTCTCAAATTTGTGTAATTTGTATGTATGTTTGTGTAGTCTCAAATTGTTAATAATGATTGAGAATAATTGTTTGGGCATTGTAAAGCTATAATTTGTTTAAAATTAGAAATAACCTAAAAAAAAATCGCCTCGGGGCCTACCGCCCCCGAACCCCCGGCAACACTTGAAACTTTTACATATGTAATTTTGAACCGATTTAGCCCCGGTTGGACTAAACACCTGAATCCGCCACTGGTTCTGCCCAAGCACCACTATGCTACAAATCTTCAAATATGAAGTTGATGTCCTATTTCCATTGCTTCCATTGTGAATGCATAATTTGGTGGTGGAATTGGCTCTAGGCGAAAAAGGAAACAGAACCTTATAATTCTTCTGGTTCAACTTTATCTCATGTTATGAAAAATTAACAAGATGTGCACGGAAGAGATGGAAGAAAGCATGGGAATATGCCCAGTTTGTCGTAAGGTTTTTCATGTAAAGGATATGGGGCATGTTCTCAACTTGGTTGGAACTTATTATTAGCTGAGTCTTAAAGAAACTGAAGTCAATAAAGATGAGAAGCTTTTTCAGTCTGATTCAGAGAAGTTTAGAAGACATAAATTTGAGGCCATATTGACATTACAACAGGAGAACACTGGCTTAATTGAACCTGAAAAAGTGAAGTTTTAATGTCGGTTATGTTACTTCGACGACCAATTGAATCATTTCCAGCCGTATTGGACAAAGGAACTAACAAAAAACAACAAATAAATTTAGCGGTCAACTGTGAAACAAAGTCAACTCGTTTACCTAATCGGTAAAGCACCAGTAAACAGAATACATCAAATATGAGGAAAAACAGGGGAAGAAATTCAAGAAAAGGAGTCCAACAGTGAATTAGGAAATATAATGGTACTGCAAATTGAGTTGATTCATGTATTCTTTTAGGTATTTGCACTCCGGGTTCCATATGTTATCTTTATTAATGGGGTTGGAGTCTAAACTTTTTTTTTTTTATGTTAAGGGGTTATTTTGGGTTTGGTCCTCGAACGTAGATGACATTGGTCCCTACAATACTTTTTCACAACTTCTGACTCATAGAAATGAGACTATGTATTGACGTATATGAGGACTTGTGGTATAATTGTAGAAATATTTTTTATTATGTCTTAATTGATTATGAATATTGGGAGTTGTGTGTGACAATCCGGATATAATTATGATATATCATGTTTAAATCATGCTTATATTATGGGACGGGGATAATGTGTTTTGGCGTATATAACATTAATTTATTATGTTTAGTCTAATCTTACCATCATAACTCATGAGGTATCAAATTAGTTATAAACACAATTTTTTGAAGTTTTCGGTAGGAATGTTCAAGTTGGAAACTAGTTTTGACCCTTATAATATAATAATTGACTTGGGGTGAAAACTACATAGTTGTAGATATATGAGTTAAGTTTTTAACACAACAAATGTTGTGTAAAACAGAGGCTCGAGTAAGGAGTTATGATGAAATTACGGAACAGTGGAAAATTTGTCCATCTGTTTATATGGTATTTTATTTTTTATGTACAACAAATGTATTAAATTGATTGGTTGGAAGGTGGGTGCAAGCTTGGCCGACTTAGACAATTTTAAATAACCTCCTCCTTCAGCCAAATTCATCCATTAAATAGTTTGTCCTGAACAGAGAGAATCGGAAGGCTTAAGAAGAGAAGGAAGAGGAGAAGTTGGAGAAAAATCCTTTGAAAATTACGTAAACATCCCTTAGGTAATTCTATCCATAAATATTGTTTCTTTTTTTGATATTACTGATTCAAAGGATATAAATCATCAATTTTTTATTAAAATTTCATGCCTTTGTGGGTATGCATGGATGGATACACGTTTAAAGAAAGTCGAAGGTGTAAATCATTTATATGGCCTTGCTTAGAACCCTTATGTGTTCAAACTTCTATATCTTTTTGTACATTTGTTGGAATTGAATAATTCTAATTGGAAATAAAAATAGATTCGTATATGTATAACATACCCGAAAATTATGTGAAAATACGAATAAATGATTCGTTGGTGGTAGTTTGAAGTTCGCGTATAAAATATGCCCAAAAAGAGTAAGTATGCACACCATGTGTTCGATGTTGTGCTTGACAGAGAAAATGAACCTTAAAAAATATGAAACTTTAACTTTGTATTTTTAAAGATATTTATTGATGTTGGGTTAAATATCATTGAAAGTTATGATACAAAAAAATTATGAAAATTCCTGGAAGTTGACTGAACGATAGATGAGCTTATAGGGCAGATTTACTATGCAGCAAAGAAATGGGCATATCTTGCTCTAGGAAACTTGAAATGATATGTCATATTTTGGATTTGGAACCCAATATTTTAAGGATGAAACTGCTAAGAAGAAATTAAAATATATTTTTCCTATTATTTGGGTATGGTAAATATCTTACCATGAAGTTAGATTGGACTTCATTTACGATATATGATTTAAATGGGATTATATGATGCTTATGAATTGGGTTAAGTGTAAGTTGTTCTTTGAATTGTTAATATCCTTATGATGTAAAAATTTATATGTGAAATGGAAGAAGAGCCGATTGAATAAGTGCTAGACAAAGGCAAGGGAAAAACACATGAAGTTGCCAAGGTGAGTGTACACACTGGAAAGAGATGTATTATACATAGTTATGGAGATGATTTGAATATCACTCACGGCTAAGATGTATTACATATGGTTATTGATACGATCTGAATATCACTCATGGGTAAGATGTATTATACATGGTTATGGATAGGATCATAATAATATTGAATATGAATTTGTTCATTTTGGTCTACCGAAATGGGAGGTTACTCCCTGACCCAGAATGGGGGAGATTTGTCTATTAAAGACAAGGGGTTACTCATCGACCAAGAATGGGGGAGAATTTTCTATTGCAGACAAGATATGTGAATCATGATTAAGATAAGTTGGTCACTCTTTATGAATTAGCCGGATAAGTATATAATTGGTCATATTTATGAATGAGCCGGATAAGTATATAATTGGTGATTCTTTATGAATGGGCCAGATAAGTATGCATATATCATAACGGGGATATGATTTATTGTGTTTAATTTTATGCAATAGTATAGTAGTGATGCATTTGCTGTGCTATTTTTCTCATGGTTCCTCTGTTTATGTTTTTCAGGTATTGTGATATCACTGCCAAATCTAGCAGGTCGGTGGGGTTAGCAATGGATGCAGAAACCATGATTTGGTCAAACGTAAATGGGGAAGTTTAAGCTTATTTATCTTTTCAGTAAGTTTGAATAAGCATAATTACTTTAAAATTTTAAAAAGTTTTTATTTTTATGGGTTCTTGCTGATACTGAAAAAGGATACTCATGTTTATGGTTTGGTTGCGGTAATTATGATTTGACTCGTTTTGACTTTCAAACTTAATTATAAGTAACTTGGTTTGGGTGTGTTAACTTTGGTATCAGAGCCTAGGTTTTAGAGGTTCTGGGGGAGGAATGCCTAGATTTGGCATTGGAAGTAGAAATTGTTTTGCGTCGTAAGCAAATTGGATTTATTGACTAATATCTATTAGTTATATGAATATATATTGTTGTATGGGATATGAAATGTAAGGATCTTGTAGGAAAGGAAATGAGATGCTAAGGTTTATTCGGGGATGACAGCGAATACATGTATTTTTATATGAATCATTGCATTGTTTTATTTGTGGTATGGACAAACATGTCACTAAAGGAAAATTTTTAAAGACAAATTGTGGTATACAAAAATTGTGAAGTATTATACTGGAATATGTAGACTTGAGTGTGACACCCCGCCTAATAAAATACCGGATGCTCAATCTTATACAAAATTAAAACAGGAGTCTCATATGGTTCATTCTCAGCATCACTGTCGAAAACCAATTTAATTACTAATAACTTATTAGGCTGGCGTCAAAATTTAATTAACTAATCTTTTTAACCAAACCATTCAAAAAAATCCATCACAATAGTTTATATACAACAACTGAAATGAAAAATAACCAAACACTCGGTACAATAATTCAACCAAATCGAATGCGAGTCAAAAAGGCGGTAAAGAATAAATGAATACAATTAGGCAATCGTCCCGAATGTTTCTACAATACCTCCTATCTAGATCTCAAGGATAGAAGCGTCTATAATAAACCTACACGCATCCACAACTACTGCAGCAAACATTTCACTCGAAGGAATCATCGTCCCTGTGTCGGGACACCTAATATATATAGATATAGCAAGAGAGGAAAATAGAGAAACGGGTCAAAGCCCGAGTTTGAAAATATTTTAGCAAGTGCATAAATGCCATATTTTAAAATATGAAACTTCTCATATTTAAATTGGTATCGCACTCTCATGAGATACCCCTCACCCATCTGCTAATAGTGCACAACTATCGCATACCTTTTAAAAACACTTAGTTAAGCTACCCTGCCTAACTAAATCATTTCACCCATCTTCTAAAGACCCTCATTTAATACCATCCCGTATATGTGAATAGTTCTCACTAGAACCTAAGATCCATATACATATAAATCCGAATATAAATCTACCGGAAGGAGAATATCACTTTATTCATCCTTTATAATATATTCTAAGCTGTCGCCTGAGCTTAAACATCATAATCTCTCACTTATGATTCATCCTTTCATCATGAATAACTTTCACTAGTTATTTACACTATTCACGTTTTAGTGTTATTAACCTCATATATAAATTTCGAATCCTTATATATGTATATCCCTATTTTTCTTTCGGATTTTATATTCCCGAAAGATTCAGAATTTATCTCACATCCCATTCTTCATTATGCACGTATATATATGTTTCACATCTCATATATATATATATATATGTATACACACACACATCAAGTATATCCATACTTATATATCACACACTATATAAGTATAATAACCATCCCTCAGAGCTATGACTCAATGTATGCAGTCTATCAATGGTATCATCTTTACTTGAAACCCATATAACATTCACTAGTTGTATAAATAATACAAATAGCAACCAAAAAAATAATAATAATAATAATAATACAAATTCTCTTCCTGTATTTAATTACCCTTATATAATTATCTATTCCATTATATACGTAGAACTATATTCCAACATTCACACACATGTTGAATATAAATATAACCCATCCTCCCGAGTAATAACTCACCGGATGTATTCTCTAAAGTGCTATCACACTAGATATACTCACATAACCTAGTTATCCAAAGTCAGAATCGCTCACTAACTTGGCCAAAAATATAAACATTGGAGGCGGTCATATTTCTTCCGTGAAAATGAGATAAGCCCCTCACTCATATAACGGACGCTATGACATTGGGATATACTCGCCCTATTCCTCAAGCTAAGGGATTCACCCACATCGCGCAACCTCCCCCGATAGCACTAGAGCATATAATTTTACATAAATACCTAGACACCCGTATTTATGAGCACACAATATATATGTGTATATATATATATATATATATATACACTATCACACTACCGTATATATATATAATAATTAGTTCCCGGCATTACTGTGCACAAAATCCGTAGCACTAGCCTATAATTTTTCCCGAGTCTACGGTCCGACTCTAATTTAATTAATTTATATGCACACACCATATATATACACTTTCCCACACCGTATATCTATATATGAATATAAAATCTCCCGGCCTTACCATGTACTGAGTCCATAACACTAGCCAACATATTCCCGAGTCTATGGTTCGACTCTAATTATTAATTAATATACTCATTAATTAATATATAATCTCCCCGAGTCCATGGTCCGACTCTAATTTAATAAATATACTCATTAATTAATTTAATATCTCCCTGGTGTCACACAACCAATGTACCTGGACTTGATTTCCATCTCTTAGGACGTACTCCTCAAAATTTCATTGTAAAGAGAATTCTCTTAATTAAATAATATTTAATAATTTATTATATCATCATATAATAAATTATTCCAGCTATAAGCTTTAATTAATTAATCCCCCATTAATTAATCTATTATCATGGCATCTCTCAACCAAAATATCTGGACACCTCTTTGGTCCATAATACAATATCATCAAATCTGGCTATCCATGCCTATCTCTCGTAGCATTAGCCTCTAATCCCGAATATACATATATTTGATTTAATTCCATAAGTATTCACTTACTTATTCAAATTCCATAAGTATTCACTTACTTATAATATGAATATAACATTTCTTTTAAACTCGGGATATTAAGCTTATCAAAACTAGCTCATATCCTAATTACATCTGAAATCCTCATTCGAATCCCCAAGAGTTTTTATCCCATTAGACTCTTAAAAATCACAAAGTCTCACAACTTTAATTTTTGGTAGATTTCACACCTTGCACTAAAACAGAGATAACTCACTCTACAGAAGTCCAATTGACCTAAACCAAATCTCATTAGAAAGATAACCTCCATACCTTTCTTTTCATCCATAAATGAGCATCTAATTCAAATCATACTAAAAATGGCATGCATTTGAATTTTCTATAAAATTTTCGATTTGATTCTCGAGCTAACTATTTCAATCTCGGAACTGCTTCCTTAGAAAAATCATTATAAATCCAACATAAATTGTAAAAATGCGTAGTTGGTTCCCATGTGACCATATCGAAAAGATCTACAACTTTTCTCTTTTGACCAAGATCTGAATCGATTCGCTTCCTAGACGAATCGATTTTAAAAGGACAGAGTTACTATTCACATTCTTCTCCAAAATCCCGAACCTCCACTAATACACCTCCGAGGTTTTTATTTTCTCACCCATCACCATCCAACCTCAAACAACCATAAATACACACATAAAAAGGGTTCTAATCATCCTAGAACCTAGATCCAACAATTAATTTTAATTAATTCCCAAATTTCTCAAATTTGATATTATCCGGGGTTTATTCATTAATCTTCCAAAAAAACCCGTTTTGATTCACAAAACTCATCCCGAAAATCTTTATAGTTTTACACACCAACTATAATATGAGAAATAATCACACTAAATCAATAAAGCAAGTAAACACTTGCCTCGTGGATAAAATTCGACGATCCCGAGTCGAATCCCGCGGAGTTTGGCGGAAATTCCCTTTCTTTCTTTCTTCTCTTCTCTTCTCTTTCTTCTTCTTCTTTCTTCTCTTCATTATCTCTTCTCTTTATCTCTCCTAGGGCTAAAATGTGGGAGAAATGAGGGTTCTACCCTTATAAATCCCGAAATTGGGTGAATACCTAATTATTAAATGACTCATGTACTTAAATGCGAGTCCTGACTAGTCCAAAAAGCCACCGAAACCCAAATATTACCCCCGGGTACTTCATTATGACTAACTCGGCCAATTCGGACTCAACCGTACACTCAAAATCGACATCCGAATGAATTTATAAAAATCCTTATCTCACATCCAAATTAGTCTATACTGACTCCGGACTGAGATAAATAAATACCACGTTACTAATACACGTTATGACGTAAATAAATTATTACTATTCACTTAGTACTTAAATTTCCCTAAATATTAACCATTCACTCTCCGATTAATATTTAAATAAATATTACCATAATTAATTCAATTAAATTACGACACCCAAGTAATTTAATATATTCCGAATTAATTAAATATTACATGCACAGAAATACGGGGTATTACATTGAGTTGTGTCACTTATTAAACCATGGTTTGGTTTGGTTTGGTTTGTGCCCATTTATGTGGAAGAGTGAGGTATGGGAACCTATATTCCATTAAAGGATGAGATGGTAAATTGTTAGAGTGTGAATAAAATGAATATTCACATGTTAAAGGTGAAGTGAGAAGATTAATAGTTGTATATGTTTAAATTTAATATGTGAAATGGTCTGAAATTCAATTACTAGTCAATATATCACAATTGATACGAATATGGGTTCATACTAAATTATGATAAGTAGAAGAAAAGAGTAATAATAGTTGAGGTGTATTTTTTAATAGTATGAGTATATGTAGTGAATATTACTCTTAGGATGTTTCAAAGTGCTTATATGAATAGAAGAGTTGAGACGAAGTGCTAAATAGTTGGAAGTTTAAAAATATTGGGGAGCCCTTTTAAGAGCATGTGGTGTGTATGAGTATGGGAAAGATGCTAATCGAGTTGGAATATCAATAACTAGTTTGGGGGAATATTGAGTTGTATTTGTCATTGTACGTACGTGTTACCACTAAGAGTATGACATATAATGAATATGATAGACATTATACGGAGTCACCAAGAAGTATGTTTAAGGATAATGAGCTATGCGAAGTAAGAGGGTATATTAACGTATTTGTATAGGTTATTTGAAAGAAATTCGACATATAATAGTTAGAGAAGTATTATGGGTTGGTAAGTATGGTTACTGTTTTAAGCAGTGATGGTACGTTTAACATCCATTTTACCAAACGGGTAAGATGAGTGTATTAATGATATTGCATAAAAATATCATGTTAATAAACATTGGGATAAGATTATAATTGTAAAGTTATTGTGTTGGATAAATGACTTTATAAGGTCATTGTATGTTTAGTTAAAAAAAATAATCAAATGGCACGAAAAAAGGGAATATAGTGAAAAGTTATATTGAGTTTATAGTGCATGACTATACAATATACATAAAGGTGAATATGAAATCTTGGTTAATAATAAACATTTAGTGAATGATTGTTCGATTTCGATATTTGAAAAGTAGTGAGGCTATATTTAGATTAAGAAGTCATAATAACGATATTTAACATACTCTTAAATTTTAGAAATGATATGGAAAGTAGTTTAAAGTCAAACACATGTATTTAGTGTTGGAATGAAGATGAAAATATGATGTGTAATAAGTTAGTCTGTTAATATGATAATTATGATTTGAAATATTACACGATGATTTGGATAGACTATAGGAATGAAGGGAGAAAGGTAAATAATGATACTAGATTTGTTAAGAATGTTCACTCATTGTGAATATATACAACTGATAATCTATTATATGTGAATGTCCGGCATACATATATAAAGGCATGAAGTAATATATGTGTTGGAAATTGGTTTTCATTTATAATAAATAATTAAATGATTATCCTTACCTGTAAATGATAAATAAACTGAAGATAGTATGAAAGAAGATTTGTTGTACATCGAGTTACTAGTGGAAATTATTGATTGAAAGGAGCAAGTATTAAGGAATAAAGTCAGTCCCATAGTTAAAGTGTTGTAGAGGATCCATGAAATTAAATAATAAACTTGGGAAAGGGAATATAGCATGAGGAAATAGTATCCTCAATTGTTTGGTAAGTTAAATTCATACTAAACTTCGGGGATGAAATTTTCTAAGGAGGGAAAGTTGATACAACTTGGATATAATTATGATATATCATGTTTAAATCATGCTTACCTTATTTGATGGGGATAATGTGTTATTGGTATATATAAAATTAAGTTATTATATTTAGTCTAATCTTACCTTCATAACTCATGACGTATCGAATTAGTTACAAACACAAATTTTTGAAGTTTTCGGTAGGAATGTTCAAGTTGGAGACTAGTTTTGACCCTTATAATATAAAAATTGACTTAATGTTAAAACTACATAGTTGTATATGTATGAGTTGAGTTTGTATCAAAACAAACGTTGTGTAAAACAGAGGCCCGAGTAAGGAGTTGTGATGAAATTACGAAACAGGGGCAAATTTGTCCATCTCTTTAAATGGTATTTTGTCTTTTATGTACAACAAATGTCTTAAATTGATTGGTTGGAGGGTCGGTGAAATATTGGCCAACTTAGAAAATTTTAAATAACATCCTCCTCCATGTAAGTTCATCCATTGAAGAGTTTGGCCTGAAGAGAGAGAACCAAAAGGCTTAAGAAGAAAAGGAAGAGTAGAAGTTGGAGAAAAATTAATTTTTCTAATAATTTGAGATTAAGCTAGGCCGTGTGGGACACGAAATATTTATGATGACGAAATTAATTTATGTGATCATTTGGGTTTTTGTTGTTGTTGTTGAGTTGCGTTTTAATGCTAAAACATGTTGGTTTTCATGAATAAAAAAAGGAAACTCTGTCGAATTTTTCAAAAATAACAAGTGATTTAAAAATAGTTAAGACGATAACATACGGATTACCATAGTTGAATATTGTACTAATTTATGTTTATTTTCTCTTTCACAGGTTCGGACATCATTTGGAACAGGTGTTAGCCATCTCTATTTTTTGGGTTTCCTATGTCTTCAAATTCGTTATTTGATATTTTCTGGGATGATTGTAGTCTGAATCATATAGCTTATGTTTTAAGTTGGTTATTTTACTTTTTGGATATGTGATGTTGGAAACCTTGAATATGAATGAATAAATTTTCAGAGTTTCGTTGATCTTTTATCATAACTTGTACATTTGTTGATATTATGACTAATATTGAATAAGGCTAGAACCTTTCCTAAAATGTTGTCACAATAGAAATTTTGTTGGCAATTACAGTGGCAACTTTTTAAGAGACGATTAGCAGTGTCCCAAATAATATTATTAAGGACGGCTAACGTCGTCCCAAATAATATTATTAGGGACGGCTACATCCGTCCCTAAAATGCGGCTACACAAAAAATTATTTGGCGGCAATTTTGGGGCCAACTTTTAAGGGACGATTTTTGCTGTCCCAAATAATATTATTAGGGATGGAAAAATCCGTTCCGAATACATTTGGGACACCCATCAAATGTGACCATGCCTTTCCGTCCCTAAAAGTCTTTAGGGACGGATATATAGTCTTTAGGAACGGAGTTTACCCGTCCTTAAAAGTGTTTTTTTTCTAGTGATCCTTAGAAAATTACGTAAACGTCCCTTAGGTAATTCTATCCATAAATATTATTTCTTTTTTTATATATTACGGATTTAAAGGATATAAATCATCAATTGTTTATTAAACTTTCATGCCTTTGTGGGTATGAATGGATGGAAACACATTTAAAGAAAGTCAAAGGTGTAAATCATTTATATGGCCTTATTTAGAACCCTTCTATGTTCAATCTTATGTATATTTTTGTATATTTGCTGGAATTGAATAATTCCAATTGAAAATGAAAATATACTCATATATTAATAACATATCCAAAAATTATGTGAAAATGACAAGAAATGAATCGTTGGCGATAGTTTGAAGTTCAGGTATAAAATCTGCCCAAAAAGAGTAAGTATGCACACCATGTGTTCGATGTTGTGCTTGACATAGCAAATGAACCTTCAAAAATATGAAACTTTAAATTTGTATTTTTAAATATGTTTATTGATGTTGGGTTAAATATCATAGAAATTTATGATGCAATAAAATTATAAAAATTCCTGGAAGTTGACTGAACGATAGATGAGCTTATAGGGAAGATTTGCTATGCAGCAAAGAAATGTGCATATCCTGCTCTAGGAAACTTGAAATGATATGTCATCTTTTGTATTTGGAACCCAATATGTTAAGCATGAAACCACTAATAAGAAATTAAAATATATTTGGCCTATTATTTGGGTATGGTAAATATCTTACCATGAAGTTAGATTGGACTTCATTTACGATATATGATTTGAACGGAATTATATGATGCTTATGAATTGTGTTAAGTTTAAGTTATTCTTTTGATTGTTAATATCCTTATGATGATAATAATATTATAATAATTTATATGTGAAAGGGAACAGGAATCCGTTGAATAAGTGCTAGACAAAGGAAAGGGAAACACACATGAAGTGGCTAAGGTGAGTGTACTCACTGGAAAAAGATGTATTATACATGGTTACAGATATGATTTGAATATCACTCACGGGTAATATGTATTACACATGGTTATGGATACGATCTGAATATCACTCACAGGTAAGATGTATTATACATGGTTATGGATATGATTTGAATATCACTTATTGGTAAGATATATTATACATGTTTACGGATATGATCATAATAATATTGAATATGAATTTGTTCATTTCGGGTGTACCAAAATGGGAGGTTACTCCCCGACCCGAAATGGGGGAGATTTTTCTATTAAAGACAAGGGGTTACTCCTCGACCATGAATGGGGGAGAATTGTCCATTGCAGACAGGATATGTGAATCATGATTCGGATAAGTTGGTCATTCTTTATCAATGAGCCGGATAAGTATATAATTGGTCATTCTTTATGAATGAGCCGGATAAGTATATAATTTGTCATTCTTTATGAATGAACCGGATAAGTATCTAATAGGTAAGTCTTTATGAATGATCCATATAAGTATGAATATATCATAACAGGGATATGATTTATTGTGTTTAATTTTATGCAATAGTATAGTAGTGATGTATTTGCTGAGCTATTTTGCTCATGGTTCCTCTGTTTATGTTTTTCAGGTATTTTGATATCACTGCCAATTCTAGGAGGTCGGTGGGGTTAGCAAGGAATGCATAAAACCTTGATTTGGTCAAATGTAAATGGGATAATTTAAGCCTACTTATATTTTCAGTAAGTTTGAATAAGCATAATTACTTTAAAATTTTGAAAAGTTTTTATTTTTATGGCTTCATGCTGATACTAAAAAAGGATACTCGTGTTTATGGTTTAGTTAAGGTAATTTTGATGTGACTCACTTTGACTTTTGATAAAAACAAATCAGACTTCGAAATTTTTTTTTGCTTTTGATAAAAACAAATCAGACTTCGAAAAAATATTTTCTGAAAAATTCCCAAATATTTATGCAAATATAAACAACTCCAATAAATCATTTTACAAATAATGCATCGTGGAGAAGTGGGAACAGTTGAGCAACACGTCGCATGTAGCATGATGCACGTGTGAAGATAATGGATGCATGGATTCAGACCAAGGCCGTCGTGGATGATCGTGTTGGCTTGCCGAATGTTGCCGTATCAGATATACATATGTGATCTAGGGTAAATAAAAAATTCCTAGATTCTACCCCGGACATTTATAAAATCATCTCCTTATTAATATCCACCTATGTCTATGCCGGTACATACATAAAAAATCCAAACTATGCAATCAAATAACATACAAGATAATATCCCCATTAAACCCTCAAACTGAGAATACTAAATGACATGTCGTCAATCAAACTTCAACATCTTCAAATCTTCAGCTCTTCAGAAAACTCTCAAAGCTTTTCTCATCAGGGTGTGCAATCCAATAAATATCATTTTTGTACCTACACACATGAGATAAAGCAGATACCCGTGACACGCAACAGTTTGAAATATAATGATATGAAAAAATCAAAGATCAATTAAGCTTAAACAAATCATTGATAAATCAACCAAAAAATCTCCCCCATAATTCATTCTCCCCCTTTTTATGATGTCCCCAAATAAACAGATATGAGAAGCAGAAATATGGAAAATGTCAGAAGGTAATAAACTTTCTGTTTTTAAATTTTCCAAAATTTTTCATACAAAATATACAACTAAGAATCACACCATGAAAGAACACAAAAACAACTAAGTCAATGATAGCGTAAATGTAGGGGTGTGATCAAATTCGATAGGAAAATCAATACATACAAACATGACATATGTGCACGATGAATATCGGATACTCCTAAAAAATGAACTCGACATATTCCTTAGGTGTAAAAAGATGGAATTATGAGACATTGACTCAATCAAATCAACAAATCAAAGCTCAAAGTGATTTCCACACCAATAACGTCCAAAATGATTTAATGCTTTTTTAGAACTTTCAAGGAAGTGCAAACCCGTTTAAATTCTCCAACCAAACTCCCTCAGATTTATATTTTGAATAGAGGTGATCTAAATTCTTAAACTTTAGAGAATTGGTGCAAAAACATAAATGGCCCATAATTGGCATGAATTTCTTTCTATCGCCTTTAAAAAAAATTCAGGCTTTTTTAAACCTCTTTGGACCCTGGATAATAAAATTCCTCAATTTTTTAGGTCCAATTAAACGACGGCTTAATCGTAAAGGATAAATGATAATATTTCGTAGTCCTTCACCGTTTTCAAACAAAGCAAACAATCTCACCAAACGTTTTTTTACATGCATTCCAATCTTGTCAAGTTTTATCGCATATGGTTCGTTGTATATACATAATTGAGATGGAAATACTCAAGCGAATATGTGATAGACAGTACAATAATAAAATAAAACTGTGCATGTGTGTTATAAAGGAGATAAGGAGCCAAACATGTAGTATCACTAATAACATCTCAAAGACTCCAAATAATGTAAAGAACATGGATGCAATGATGTAGTGTCTCAAATCACTATCAAACAGTCACATGGATAAATGAAATGAAGGTTGTGACTCGGCTATCTTAAATGCTCATCCATAAAAGGTGTAAACAAAATACAAAAATCTTTTTATGCTTTTTTAAAATTTTTATAAAAAGAAAATCTTTTTGGATTTTTTAAAAAAAATATAAAAAGCCAAAATAAGAACACAAATGATACAAACTAGCAATAGGAATCATATGATATGATCATGATAATGCATCCTATCATAGACACGGACTAACCCCTCAGTTGACTGTGCAAATCCCTAAAAACTTCCTAAGACTCTCGAATCTACGGGAATCTAAAGGTTTCGTGTAAATATCTGCTAACTGAAGGTCAGTGGGTACGAAACTCAAGGATACAACATTCTCCTCAACTAACTATCGTATAAAGTGCTCGCATATCCTGATGTGCTTTTTGCACAAATGCTAGATTGGATTACGAGATATATGTATTGTGCTCGTGTTATCAAAGGAGATGGTTAAGGTGTCCTGTGATATCCCATAATCCTCCAGCATATGCTTCATCCATAAGAGTTGCATGCAATAACTCCCTGCGACAATGTACTCATCCTCCGCAGTGGACAAAGAGATGGAGTTTTACTTCTTGCTCAGCCAGGAGATAAGAGCAGAACCAAAATAGAAACACCCACCAGAAGTTCTCCTACAACCATCTACATCCCCGGCCCAATTGGCATCTGAATAGGCGGACAACCGGGCATCAGTATAAAAGGAATACCAAATATTGTAGGAGAGAGTCCCACTCACGTATTTGATAGTACGTTTTAGAGCGAGTAAGTGTGACTCTTTCGAGGACACCTGATAGTATGCACAAACTCCAACACTAAAGTCTATGTCAGGACGATTGGCAGTCAAGTAGAGAATACTACCTATCATACTCTGATATAAGGTTTGCTCTGCGTCCTTGCTCGAAGTGTCCTTACTAAGCTTGATAGAAGTACTCATAGGTGTACGTGCATGCGGAGTCTAAACTAAATTTCTTCACTAGGTCTCTAGCATACTTGTATTGGGAAATGAACAACCCATCCTCTAGCTAACGAACCTCAAGACCAAGGAAGAAAGTAAGCTCACCTACCATGCTCATCTCAAACCCACTTTTCATCTCCTCCTCAAAGTGGTGAGCATGCTGGTAGCACGTGGATCCAAAGACTATGTCATCCACATAGACCTGGGTAACCAAAATAGTACCATTATCTCTCTTGATGAACAACGTCATATCAACTCCCCCTCTCTTGAAGCCATAGGCTAAGAGATAGGAAGTATGCCTCTCGTACCAAGTATGGGGTGCTTGCTTCAAACCATACAAGGATTTCCTGAGATAGTAGACGTGTTCCGGGTGCTTAGGGTCTTCAAACCCTTTTGGCTGTTTCATGTAAACCTCCTCCTATAGAATGACATTTAGAAAGGCACTCTTGACATCCATCTGATATAACTTGAAGCGCATATGACATGCGATGGAGAGTAGTAAGCAGAAGGAATCGAGCCTCACAACGGGAGAAAATGTCTCCCCAAAATCTACACCCTCTATCTGTGTGTAGCCTTGAGCGACCAACCTAGACTTATTTCTAATTATGGTACCATTTTCATCCATTTTATTCTTAAAAATCCACCTAGAACCTATCACATTAGTCTCACTAGGTCGGGGAGCAAGTTCCCAAACATTATTCTTTTTAAACTGAAGCAAATCATCCTGCATAGCAGATATCCAGTGTTCATCCTTGAGTGCTTCTTTGTGATTCTTGGGCTCGACTGTGGATGTGTAGCAAAAATGACCAACAACATTCACGAGTCTTGACCCCTAAGGTGTGTCCCCTAACACAGGAGTAGGGTCCACAGGGTGTGGGTGAAGAACAAGTAGATCGCTGCTAGAAAAGTCCTCATCCTCACGCTGAAGGATAGGTTCAATAAACGTTGGAGGTTCATCATCTTGCACGATGACGTTTATTGACTCCATAACCTTAGAGTTCTTTAGGGTAAAAACCTGGTATGCTCTAAATCGTTCGATTCTTTCTCTCAACAATCCCATTTTGCTGAGGAGTCCTTACGGATGAAAACTCATGTTTAATCCCAAGGCTATCACAGTAAAGATCTAGCTTTGCTTCCTTATGTCACTATGTATCCTATTAATATTGACTTCGTGTTGATTTTTCAGGAAACGCCACTTGGTCGTTAAAAACTCTACATCATCGGATTTCTCTCTCAGAATACCAACAATCGAATATCGGGAGAAATCATCTACCATCACTAGGATGTACCTCTTACCACCCAAACTCTTAGTACGATTAGGACCCGTAAGATCCATGTGATTCAACTCAAGTAATCATGAAGTGGTAATGGAATTCAACTTCCCTTGGGAGCTTGTATTTTCTTTCCCAACTGACAGGGTCCACAAATTGTGGAAGTTGGCTTTCCAAGTGTTGGTAAGACACGCACTAGGTTTTTTTAGCTAATCGCGTTAAATCTCTAACGTTCACATGACCTAGACATTGGTGCCACAAATTCATAGGAGTGATCGTGGCACTGTTACAGACAAGTGAGGACTTGGGCACAGTACCATAGCAATTATCCTCTGTCCTCACCCCTTGCAGTAAAAGTTTACCAGCTTGATTATAGACATTGCACGCATCCCGATCAAACTTTACGGCAAATTCAACGTCGCACAGCTGGCTAATGCTGGGAAGGTTTGCTTTCAAACCTTTGACATGCAAAACATTTTCTAGCTTAGGAAATCCTGGTAACTCTATTGTACCTCGTCCTACGATGCTAGACTTTCTCCCATCTCCAAAGGTGACTCTACCTTCCTTATACTCCTCTAGGTAGGTAAAAAATGAGACATCACCTGTCATATGCCTGGAGTACCCACTATCAAAATAGCACTGTGAGGTATTATGTTCTTTGAGAGAGACATGAACAACAAGGGCCTTTTCATCTTTCTTAGGTACCCAAGAAGTGGTAACCTTTTGTTTACCCTTGTTGTTGTTGGTTTTAGCCGGGATGCGAGAAGCATTCACTGATGGAAAAGACATTTGTCGGAATTGCTCCATCAAACTCTGTGATGTGGTAGCTAAAAATTCAACCCTCTCTCTCAGACTGGTAAGATCATCAGTACGATGTGGTGGAGCACTAGTACGTCATGTCCGCACAAACTATAGAAAAACTCCATGAGGTGGCCTTTTCTCTTGAACTACGTACAAAAGAACACAGACTTAGGCGGACCTTGGTTTGCTTTTCTTAGTTGAACTCTCCTTCGTGGTTTTTGACTATGGACATATGGACTAGTAGTAAACTCAGGAACTAGTCCAGGTGCAATTTGGGACGTGGAAGCACCATCAAAACCTATTCCCTGCCTATCACCAAAACCCAAAGCGGGGTCGAGGAGCATCTTTCCCATTTTTCCAGATCTGTCCTCGATTTGAACCTTGACTTTCCATGATCTCTCAAGATCATGAGTAAGCTGGGCTACAAGGGCTTTAAGTTTCTTTCGAGTCTCCAGGGAGGAATGGAGCTCACTCGTAAGACTAGCCACTTGTTTAGTCTAGTCCCCTTTCTCTTTCTCAAAATAACTCTCTCTCTCCAAACAGTCTCTCTCTTTCTTAAAATAGACTTTCTTTCTCAATACATGCAGACTCTCTCTCTCTCAAGGTAGTGCAGGTGGAGGACTCTCTCTCTCTCTCACTTCTTGTAAATATTCCTCTAAAGCTGTGATCATAAGAACTAATGCATTGTTACACTTTTTGGTTTTAAATGACTCATTATATAACTCAGCATAGGCGCATTAAAGATTACTCTCTCTCTCACTTGCATCATCCTCCCCCTCACTCACATCGTTCTCACTGTCTAGGTGTCCCTGCGAATTAGCATCCTCATCGTCGTGATGATCACTTGAGGTACTCACATAACTAGCCATGAATGCGGTGAAGTTACACTCATGCGGTGACTCATCCCCAGAGTCCACCGACTCGACCTCACTGTCGTCACTAAGGGTAGCATTAAGGACAGCTTTGCCATTTTCTTTGGCAAGTCTGTTCAGCCTAGTAGCACACTGAAAAGATCTATAACCCTTACCGTCACACTCATAGCATATCTCATCGTCTTTCTTAGGAGGGTCTTTAAAATCTTTTTCATTTTTCTTTTCAAACTTATTTTTCCCAAACTTATTTTTATCTTTGAAATTTCCATTTTTCTTGAATTTGAGAATTTTCTTGATTTTTTTTGCAAATAAGGCCAAATCATCTAAATCAAAGTCACACTCAAAATCTGACGTTTCTATCTCCTTTTTTCTAGATGACTCAACTCTCTTTCTTGTCGACCCCTCACTCTTTCTATCCTGGGCATTAAGTGCAATTCCCTTATCTTTAGGCTTGAAAGATTTAGGAAACATATCAATTCATACGTTTGTAAGTCTCCTACAAGTTCCTCTAATTTAAGCGTGTTTAAATTACCCATATAATTTAGCACAATGACTTTAGGGATAAAATTCTTAGGCAATTATCTTAGTATCTTTTTAACAACTCTAGCATTAGGAATGTGCTCACCAAGATTAAAGCTAGTGTTTACAATATCAGATAACCTAGCATAGAATTCATCAAAACATTCAGTCTCAAGAATGGTGATGGTTTCAAATTGAGTTGTTAAGTTTTGCAATTTAGACTCTTTCATAGCATTGGTTCCTTCATGGGTAAGTTGTAAAACATCTCATGCCTCTTTTGACGTGGTACACATCATTATCCGTCGAAACTCGTCAGGTGTGATGGATCCAGAAATAACACTTAAACCCTTAGAATTAAAAGATGACCATTTAAAATCCCTCTTCAGTCCATGCAGTCACATATTTTAAATTAGTCATGTTATCAACAGTGATGGAGGGAGGTGTCCACCCTCTTTCAACCAAAATCCAAACTATTTCATCAATGGCTTTTAAAGAAGATTTCATGCGGGGGCTTTCCAGTAAGCATAATTTGTCCCGTAAAAAACTGACATTTTATTATATAATTTCTCCATTTTGAACACTCCCTTTTTCAAAAATTAAATTTTTCAGAAAATTGATATCTTAGAAAAAGTTTGTGAAAAATTACACGGTATAATTGTGTAATTGGATCTGATACCAATTTGAAGAGTCACGTCCGTTCAAATGAATTAATTATTTACTTAAACTCAGTTTTTTCAATTAAATTCTAAAACATGCATCTAGGTGCGATTGAAATCAATATGATCATGCAAGAATAGTCAATCATGAAAAATGCAGTTGGATCCCCGGTGATTAATTATCTCAATTAAAATATAATTTCCTTTTTAAATAAATGCGGAAGCGTTGAGATGGTTTTACTTTCAAAACTACCAACAAGTTTTAATTTCGCAAAACAAATTAAAACATAATTCAAGTCCTAGAATTTGCCTAAGTCATAATTAACAATTATCTAAAGTTAGGGGAAACCAAATTAATGCAAGTGACTTGAATAAACCAATTTTACCCAATATTTAATTTAAGTCCCAAATTAAATAAGTGTGACAATTAAACCAAATTTTATCTTGAAATTATCCTAAGCATGCATTCTAAATTTTGTGCAAGATAAAAATAAACAAAGTCACACTACACCGCGATGTACGAGGAAAAACCCACTAACGGGAAAAAAATCTCGGGACGGCCCTAGCCTCAAATCCACTAAAAACGGTATTACAAAATACAAGACAAAAGACTTATTTCCTAAACTCGAACCCTCTCAAGCCGTGATGCTTCTTCTTGTATCGGCCTCCAATTAGCAGATAACCAACGGAGCTCCACCGCGGTCTCGGACTCCCACCGATCGGGCAATTAGGCACACCGTCACCCTAACATGGAGCCTTTCTCCAAATGGGTAGAAATGAAACGAACTTCTCTTCAATTCGGTGTAGAGAAAAACCGGTGCCAAAACAATCTCCAAGCAATTGATATTTATATAGAAGCTTGGATAAACAATTGGGTGTAAACTAGAGTGTGTATGAAATTTTCTTGAAAGAATTACACTCAAAACATGAACATTTTCCTAAAACTATTTTTGCTCTCAAACTTTCTCTAGGAGATAAACTAAGTTGGAAAAGTTGTCTTGGAAGATGTGTTTCCCGCACATAATAATGCATGAAAAAGTTGGTTGAAAACCAAGTGGAGAAGTGGGGAAAAAACTGCCAAAAACTGCTCAAAACCGTTCCCGCCTGACGTCTCGTTCGAACGAACTTGACTCTCGTTCGAACGAGACTTCTAACGAGCGACCAGCCTGGGCTCGTTAGAATCTCGTTAGATATCTCGTTAGAACGAAAACTCGTTCGAACGACATATCGAACGACATATCGAACGACTGACCAGATTAGGGTCGTTGGCAAACTCGTTCGAACGAAACTGGTTCGAACGAAACTGGTTCGAACGATAAAACTCGTTCGAACGAAATCTGGTTCGAACGAAAAAACTCAAACTCGTTCGAACGACACTTCTAACGAACGACCAGAAAGATTGAAAAATTCGATTTTGGCCCAAAAACTTTTATATACTTATTTTAAAGTTCTTAATTGATTCTTTCTGAAAATAAAATGCAGTTTTTATTTCACCTAACACCCAATACAAATTGTTCTAAGCTCCTATATACATATAATTACATTCATACCTTGGGAGCATGGAACCTTAGTTGATGACGTAGAAACGAGGCACACAAACCGACATTTTGATGAAGCTTTGAATTCTTTGCCGCTACGTCTTCAACATACACTTCATAGGCTTGAGAATATTACAATAAATACTATCCTATGAATAAATGTTTTTGTCCGGAATTGAGCCAAAACTATATATGGACTCAATTGGAAATTTGTGTCCTTACAAATCTCTCCTTTTGGCTATTCCGGGACAAAAACCAAACAAAAAATCCTAAAGGGCCGTCAAGCTCTACTAGACTCAAAACATAACCCGCCCAATCTTGACTCAACCCAAGGATCAAACGCTTTGCCATTGAAAGATGCCGCTTTAGAATAATTCCTGCACACTTAAGCAAACTCATCAAATGCATAGGGAATATCAAAATATTAAATGCAATTAATTAATTACTCCCCCTAAATTAATTATCCCTTTAAACACATGACCTACTTAGAAAGACGTCTCCCCCTAAGATAAATCTCCCCCAAACGAAGATACGATAATAATAATAGGAGTAGATACCATTTCTCTCCCTATCATCATTCTCCCCCTTTTTGTTCAGGAATAGGCAAAGGATAAAGAACTAATAAACAGCATGTGAAAGCTTAAAGTGATAAGACATGAAAGCATACGGGCAATAAAAGCATAGCAAAGACAAATAAATATCATATATATATATATACTATAAGTATACCAATAAGTACGTGCATATATAGATAGATATAAACACTATGGAAACGGAAATGTAGGGGTGTGTACTAGCAACAATTAAATTTAGACCCAAACACTTAAGAAACGTTCACGGAGTTCTCATTTGATTGCAAACTTCATCACAGTTAAATATAACCTCATATGACAGTATAAAGATTGAACTCAATGAACAAACATACACAATGCATACAAGCCTAGCATGATGATGATTCTACAAACCAAATAGAGTCATGACATTAAAGACAACTAGGATAAACGGACATTGTGCAAACCGTTGATATACCATCCAATTCTCCCTCAATGAGCATATATTCTTTTGTTTGTGAATGAATATATCAAACAAACATAGGCCTTTGGCAATTTATTTTCTTTTTAATGCCAAATATTCTGTTTTTAGGCCTTTGGATCACGTATTTCTTTTAGATCCAATCAACGGTGGCTTACTATCGCAAAGGATTTAATTCATCCTTTCGGAGCCCTTCCCCGTGCATATATGAATTTATCATGTTTTCATTTTTCACACAAATCTCACATGCAACGGATTTTGACATGCACTAGTCCTCCTAGGTCATAGATATGTAGATGACTAGATTGATAGGAGAACACCTCAAAAAGCTCAAATATAACATGTGACATTAAGATTTCAAAAGAGCTCGTGCATGTGTGAATAGAGGCATATAGAAATAGAATCCATTTAAACAATACAAAATCCAACTACTCCATATAAAACATGGTAAAGAACATTTTAAGAATTGAAAATCTAAACCAAAAGTTCTAGCCACATGGAAGCGTAAACGATAGGATTCAAACACAAATATATGCCACATAAAGTGTGTCAAACACAAATACACACAAAACAAAATCTTTTTGAGTTTTTAACATTTTTAATTAAAAATAAATATTTACTTAAAAGGACAAACAAAAATCATTTGTATTTTTCATTAAGCTTAAATGAAATAAATAAAACACAAATGATAAACAAAAATCTTTTTATATATTTTTTTTTAATTAATTCAAACATAAAATATAATACAAAAAGATAAACAAGTCATGATTTCTAGCATGTGATATGAAATAAGGTTATGACTAGAAAATGACTAAACAAGCATACATTTAGCATATGAATATAGCATGAAGTACAAACGCTAAAGTATGCAGACACTAACACATATATCCTTTAGATTTAGCAAGGGAGGAGGCATGTGTAAGTAAATGAGAATCAAAATCCCTATTTTGTAAGGCAACCAAGTCGGATTTCCTAACCCAAATTAATGAAGAATTACTATCTTAGGGTGTAGGAACGTTAGCTATCGTGGTTACTTTACTATGGGATTTTCTAGGAATTCGTTTAAGATCTAAACAAAATTTCCTAAGATGACCTTGTCGACCACAATGTGTACAAGTGAGAACATGTCGAAATGATTTACTTAAGGAGTGATCTTTAAATGTATTCCTAGTTGATTATCCTAAAACATTGGTTTGGGCATTATGAGTAAATTCATTACAAGGATTGAAGCCTAAACCACAAGTGTCATTTTTAATTTGGACCGTTCCTAACATTTTATCTAGTTTTTTCGAACGACACTCCAAATCAAATTTGACAATACTAGAATCTTTTAATTTATTTTCCAACTCAACAATGTTAGATTCTAGTAAAAAATTTCGTTCTTCAAAAGCAAGAAGCTCCTTTTTCAAGGATTCCATTAAACCCCTAAGGCTATCTCTCTCGCCTTCTACATAGTTAAGCTTCTCTTGAAGAGTCCTCTAACGTGTCTTAAGGTCTTCTATTAAGGCACTTTCATCAATGACCTTGACACTCTCTCTCAAACTCGCTTCTAACTTCAAATTCGCTTTTTTTAATTTAATAGATTCTTTATATAATTCATGGAAAGCATTTTGAAGTTCACTCTCATCAACCTCTTCTTCATTTTCACTCTCTCTTTCTTCTTCACTTTCACTATCATCAAAAATAAGAGAATCATGTACAATGACCTTGGAAGTGGCATGTGCTATTATTTCATCATTCGATGAGTTCTCATTATCACTCACATGTCTAGCCATAAAAGCCACAAAATTTTTCTTAGTGGGGGAATCGGGCTTCTCTTCCTTATCACTATCACTAAGGGTCGCATTATATGAAATGGGTCGTTTACCCTCTTTCCTTAGTTTAGTGGGGCACTCAAAAGCCCTATGGCCATAACCTTCACAACCAAAACACTTATTAGACTCGTCCCTATCTAAATGTTCATTACTAGGTTTAGGGATTTTCTCGGCTTTAGAAATCTTCTCGCTTTTATCATGTTTAGAAGAATCAAATTTCTTAAAATCATTTTTAACTTTATCTTTGTTAAATTTAAGAAATTTTCTAAATTTACGAGCAAACAAAGCCATATCTTCCGAGTCACTATCACTATCGCTCTCTACTACTTGTTTGACCTCTTTTCGGGCTTTTAAAGCAACACCCTTTTCAATTTTCTTTTCAGTTTTAGAGGGAAACATATCTAGCTCATAGGTTTGTAAATCACCTACAAGCTCTTCTAATTTCGTAGAGGCTAAAGTGGGTAAAGAATTTAAAACGGTCACTTTAGGAATAAATCTATCGGGTAGGGACCTTAAAATTTTCTTTACTACACGGTCGTCAGGTATTTTCTCTCCCAAGTTAAAGGATGAATTAACAATATCAGAAAGTCTAGCATAAAATTTATCAAAAGTTTCTTTTTCATCCATTTTGATAGTTTCAAATTGAGTGGTGAGGTTTTGGAGTTTAGAAGCTTTAACGACACTCGTTCCTTCATGAGTTAATTGTAAAATATCCCAAGCTTCTTTAGCGGTTTCACACGTCATAATACGTCGGAATTCATTCGGTGCGACAGCACTAAATAAGGCATTTAAACCACGGGAATTAAAATTTGCAAGCTTAAACTCATTTTCGGTCCATCTATCAATGGGTTTGGGAACACGTTCATTTCCAATTAGATGAGTTGGTGGGGAGTATCCGGTAACAACAGACATCCAAACACGTTCATCGATAGATTTAAGTGCCGATTTCATTCGCGCTTTCCAATACGCGTAGCTTGAACCATCAAAAATAGGAAATTTTGAAAATGGGGAAAAATCCATTTTAGCCAAAAATTAAGGATCTTAACAAAATAAATTATCGTTTTTGGCTCTGATACCAATTTGAAAAACGCAGTTGGATCCCCGGTGATTAATTATCTCAATTAAAATATAATTTCCTTTTTAAATAAATGCGGAAGCGTTGAGATGGTTTTATTTTCAAAACTACCAACAAGTTTTAATTTCGCAAAACAAATTAAAACATAATTCAAGTCCTAGAATTTGCCTAAGTCATAATTAACAATTATCTAAAGTTAGGCGAAACCAAATTAATGCAAGTGACTTGAATAAACCAATTTTACCCAATATTTAATTTAAGTCCCAAATTAAATAAGTGTGACAATTAAACCAAATTTTATCTTGAAATTATCCTAAGCATGCATTCTAAATTTTGTGCAAGATAAAAATAAACAAAGTCATACTACACCGCGATGTACGAGGAAAAACCCACTAACGGGAAAAAAACCTCGGGACGGCCCTAGCCTCAAATCCACTAAAAACGGTATTACAAAATACAAGACAAAAGACTTACTTCCTAAACTCGAACCCTCTCAATCCGTGATGCTTCTTCTTGTATCGACCTCCAATTAGCGGATAACCAACAGAGCTCCACCGCGGTCTCGGACTCCCACCGATCGGGCAATTAGGCACACCGTCACCCTAACATGGAGCCTTTCTCCAAATGGGTAAAAATGAAACGAACTTCTCTTCAATTCGGTGTAGAGAAAAATCGGTGCCAAAACAATCTCCAAGCAATTGATATTTATATAGAAGCTTGGATAAACAATTGGGTGTAAACTAGAGTGTGTATGAAATTTTCTTGAAAGAATTACACTCAAAACATGAACATTTTCCTAAAACTATTTTTGCTCTCAAACTTTATCTAGGAGATAAACTAAGTTGGAAAAGTTGTCTTGGAAAATGTGTTTCCCGCACATAATAATGCATGAAAAAGTTGGTTGAAAACCAAGTGGAGAAGTGGGCCAAAAACTGCTCAAAACCGTTACCGCCTGACGTCTCGTTCGAACGAACTTGACTCTCGTTCGAACGAGACTTCTAACGAGCGACCAGCCTGGGCTCGTTAGAATCTCGTTAGAACGAAAACTCGTTCGAACGACATATCGAACGACATATCGAACGACTGACCAGATTAGGGTCGTTGGCAAACTCGTTCGAACGAAACTGGTTCGAACGACGAAACTCGTTCGAACGAAACTGGTTCGAACGACAAAATTCATTCGAATGAAATCTGGTTCGAACGAAAAAACTCGTTCGAACGACACTTCTAACGAACGACCAGAAAGATTGAAAAATTCGATTTTGGCCCAGAAACTTTTATATACTTATTTTAAAGTGCTTAATTGATTCTTTCTGAAAATACAAATGCAGTTTTTATTTCACCTAACACCCAATACAAATTGTTCCAAGCTCCTATATACATATAATTACATTCATACCTTGGGAGCATGGAACCTTAGTTGATGACGTAGAAACGAGGCACACAAACCGACATTTTGATGAAGCTTTAAATTCTTTGCCGCTACGTCTTCAACACACACTTCATAGGCTTGAGAATATTACAATAAATACTATCCTATGAATAAATGTTTTTGTCCGAAATTGAGCCAAAACTATATATGGACTCAATTGGAAATTTGTGTCCTTACAAATCACAAACAAAACATACAAATGAGGAAAAATCCCCCCAAGGGGCAAAACCTCTTTTTTCCACTATAATTTGTAAGAAACGGTTATACGGATTACAATGAAAATAAGAGTGACATACGAAATACCCTCAGGTGTCGGTTCCAATGTCGTCGGCTGGAATCTCCCGTAAGAACTCCAGGTGGGAAACAATGAAGAAGAGACGGCTTCTCCACAAATTACTCCAGATGAGTAAAACGATCCTCTTGAAGGTTTAAAGATTCACATACATATATGGGAGTGTTTATGTGAATAAAGAAGGCATGAAACCTTAAAAACTGAAGTCTAATTTTTGTGCAGTTAATCGCAGAAATCGTGTGTGAAAAAGACTTGGAAAATGTGTAGAATGAAACTAGATATTTATACAAAAATCGAGGCGGCGGCGGCGTTCGAATGAGATATGCATGTCGCTCGAACGCAGGACAGGTTTCGCTCGAATGAAATCGCGCGAAATGCCTATCTCGCTCGAACGACAGTGCTATGTCATTTGAACGAGCTCGTTGACCGAGGAACTCCGCTTCTACACTTAGAAAAAAAATTCTTTTGATAAAAACAAATCAGACTTGGAAAAAACATTTTTGAAAAATTCCCAAATATTTATGCAAATATAAACAACTCCAATAAATCATTTTACCAATAATGCGTCATGGAGAAGTGGGAACAGTTGAGCAGCACGTTGCATGTAGCATGATGCATGTGTGAAGATAATGTATGCATGGATTCAGATCAAGGCCATCGTGGATGATCGTGTTGACATGCCGAATGTAGCGGTATCAGACACACATACTGTGATCTACGATAAATAGAAAATTCCTAGATTCTACCCCTGACATTTATAAAATCATGTCCTTATATTTATCACTTTCGCCACCCTACTCTTGGATCGGACACACAAAAAACTATTTGGAGGGTAAACGGTTGGCCCGCACCGTATAGCAGTATTCTAGTATTCCCCAAATTAGAAAGATGAGGTAATGAGGTGAGAAATTTGGTTTAGAACTAGTCTGTGGTTTTCTATCCTCATTATGTTCTTCACTTGTTTTATTACTGTGAATTGGATATGAAACTCAAATGAATATATTAATGTTATTATTTGGATTGTGGGGGGCTTTAAATTAGTAATGTAGGGTTGGTACTTAGAAATATATACTCCAAAAGGAGATTGCATAGCTTTAAGGAAGTTTATGGGTTGAATCTATATGGTTGTATTTCTCTAATCTCCCTATTTTTTTTAATTTCTAGTGGCAGTGTTTATTCAAGGGTCTCAATGGGTATGAGGGTATCAGAAAGCTATTCATGCAATAATACAGTTAGAATTTTATCTATCGGTGATTATATCTGGGGTGTTTTATCATCTCTATAACAAATCATCTTACCAAGAACTTGATGATATTAGTCCCTTAACTTTCTAAGCGAGGAACTCAATGAATAAGGTAGTGGTGATTGTGTCTACTGTGTTGGTTATCAGGTACCTGGTTTGGACTTGGAATGAGCTTGGATCCGCGATTTCAATATTCAGGATGTTCCTGTACTCTCATGTAACTTACAAGAAGAGTGGAGGTAAAAATAATAATTAAGAAATTACTCATCAAATTTTTAAACAAAGCTCTTACGGTTAATAAGGATGAATTTGTGGCATATATTGGTATAGTGATGTGTTGTTGGATTATATGATTGATTGATTTTGATATTTATCATCGTGGGGATGATGGTTTTTTTTGTAGTATGCTCTCACCTATATGTTAGGATGCTTGCTAGGTATAGGACTAGTAGATAGGACTTAGTTGCGATTTACGCTTTCTAGGTATGGGACTAGTGAGTGCAGATTTTTATGGATGGTTGATTTCGGGGTGGGGAAAATTCTTTTGCCTTGTTGTCGATTCTCTAGCCTAGTCATAAGACTAGGAAGAGATTATTGATAAAAATCCATCCATTAATTAAGGTAGGATGTATTTATGAGTTGGGGACCCTTAGGTATGGGACTAAGTGTGTTTTGAGGATATCAGATCAATAGTAAGGGTGGGGTAATTTGCAAAATAAATATTAGAAGGATAAATAATTGAGAATTAATGCCTAAGAAAATAAAAGGGTATTAAAATTTATTGGCGACATAATGTGCGGGGGCCGACAGTTTAATCGGGTTAGCTGGTGTTTATGTCATGTCATGTATGGAACCTCGTCATATTGTGGGATCGACAGTGTAAACGGATCAGTTGGCTATTGACGAGGGGAGTGTGGATTTCGGTTGGAGTGCCACTTGAGGAGGGTGGAGCGCTATAATAATGTGAATTATTTGAGTAAGAATTTTATATTGGAGTACCACAATGGATAATAATAAATTGAGAAGAATGATAAATGTGGCTAATTTAATTAAATTAACAGTATGAGACTATTGGATATTTGAAATAATATTGTTCGGATTTTTGAATAAGAATTATTTTGGGTAGATAGTGATTTATTGTTATTGCATCTAACCATATCACGTTTAATTTAAAATATTCTATTATGGTATATATCACGTATAATGTTATTTTCTGGGTTCAAGGACCCTATTTGAGGAGAGTAGTGCATATTCATTCTCAAGACTCTGACCCACTTCCTTGACTAACCTTTTTCAGGTATTAGAGCGAGAATAGCTGCATACGAATTTATTGGAGATTTTATTGGAGGTGCAGCTAGATATTCCATCTTATTTAGTTCATTACTAATATAGATTTACTTTATCAGTCATTTTACATATGATACTTCATTATGGATTTTATTGGGTCATTCGGTTCCAAAGTTGTTTTTTGTTTTAGTCAGTTGCATTGTTGGATTATTTCATTTGGAGTCCTAAATAAATATTGGAGTTGGATTAATTTATTGGAGTTAGCGTGGTGATTGATTTATTTATGGTTGGATTATTCACGTTGGGATTTGATTTTAATATTATCTAGTGGAAATGAAAATTTATATGTCTCATATCTATCACAAGCTAAGAATGCTATTTAATTTAGTAACGTCCTGCGTAGTCTTGGGGGCGAACGACTCCAGGAATGCGCGGGGTGTTGCAGGACTTCATTTTAGATACCTTAAGACACGATTTTTAGGTTAGATTTTGGGGTTTTCTCTTTGGGAACTTCTTTATCGAAGGGTTTCACCATTTTTATGTAAGTATTGTACTATTCATCATCTTCTTTGTTTAATTCAAGCTTTATGTCCTTCATTTCTTGCTTTGTTTTTCATTTCCATGCTTATTAATTAGTTATAGTTCATTTATTTCTTGTTTGCTTTATTAATTAGTTATGTTATTTACTTTAATTATGTCTAGTAGCTAGTTTAAAGGGTTGGGATCATGTTTCCACCATTGATGGGTCTTGAGCTCCGAAAGTTAGGTTTTGTGTAAAATTGTGTTTAATTAAAGCCTCGTGTATTAAATTTAGAATATTATGCATTTAAATTTATATATCACGCAACGTTGGTGTTTAAAACGATATTCCAAATTTAATTCATGCGTGACCATATTTGATTAAATGTTTTATCTCGTATTTTTGGGTTAGGTCTCATCATGCGTGATGTTTATAATTAATTGATTATGCTCGGTTAAATTGCTTTCAAACCAAAATTCTACTTACGCATCGTTTAGCCCACTACGGGGATGTGATCTAATTCTTTTTTTTCATTCTTATTTATTAATTAGAAACTAACTTCTCTTATTTCTCTTTTTCTCTTATCTCACCATATCACCTTTTACACTTTTATTTTAGAAGTGAAAAATCAATTAAAGTCCGTCAAATTTTCCCTGTGGATTTTCGATACCCGAACTTACCGCTATACTTATAAAACAAGTATAGTTTGAGTTTAGACTTTATTCATTAAGGCAGTGAACCGAAAACAACGACCAATGTCAATTACTTAGATGCGCGGTTCTACCGCCCCATCAAAATGGCGCCGTTGTCAGGGACTGCTTATTTAGATTATAATTCTTTTATTGTTTCGAAGTATTATTTTACTTATATTTGTATTCTTTATTTTAGACTTTCTTTTTTACTTGTGCTAGATTGTTTCGAGAAATTAAAATTTTGGTGCTTGTCGCTTTGTTGCATTGCCTAATTTGAAAGGTCTCACTATAAATCTTTAGATAACCTTAATTTTTATAAGAATAGTTTTCCATATTACACACCCAAGACTATGTGAGAATGCCTACATATTCTTGAAACAATATGTAGAAAAGTCTAGCCCGCTTATGAAGAAAGCAAACAGAACACCCATGCAAGAAAACAAGAAAACAAAACACCCATGCAAACAGAGTCTAGCCCACTTATGAAGAAAAGTCCCTAGTGGAGTTGCCACTATGGCCATCCCGATTAAGATCGGGCGCTACTTCCTCTCTTACGCGTCTCGAAAGGGGGGATTGGGGAAGGAGGGGGGATCGAAAGGTTTCATGCCCTTCTTAGGAACGCTTCGACCGTCGTTAGTGTAGAGTAAATTTAAAGGGATGGAGTCGGCAACCTATTTTGCACAAAACATGAAAAGAATATGTTGCCGCCTTTAGAGAGAATCATCGAAGTCAAACTAATACATACGAAACCAATAGTTCGAAGGTTCAGGGGCTAAGTTATTAAATGGGAAGGTGTTAGGAACCCATCCCCCCCTTTTGGTCTCTCATGAGCTTGTTTTAATGTTTTCTTTTATTGCTCCGTGAAGTGTGTGTGCATGTATATATAATGGAGATCTAAATCACCCAACTCATACCATGGAAGAAATAGAGTGAGGTCATCCATAAGAATGTTCCCAAAATAATATATAGAAAACATGATTTATGCATTTATCATGATATTGATCGTTATGATGTGAAGATAATATGTGTTGGATGAAACACTAACAAACATAATATGTATATTAATGTAGGAATATGAAAATTGGAGGTTTGGAAAAATTGGAGAATTTAGGGAAATTGATAAATTAGAAAATTGAGAAAATTAGAAAATTAGAAAGTTGGACTCGAGTCTCAGGCCTTAATCCTAGACGCCTACGTAACCTATAAAGGCATCAAAGTCCACACAGTTTGAATGTGGCATGGGGGTGGATTTTATCTCATAGATTCGAATGGGATTTTATTATAGGTGTGTGTGTAGAAAAGTGTGCTTTAGTTTTGAAAAAGTGTGACCCGTTCGGAATTTATGGGTGTAACCCTATTTTTATTTTATTTTTGTTTTTTTATAGAAAATAAAGTATGTCCAATATACTAATAAAAATGTAAATGTTAATGTATATGAATTAAAGTACGAACTGGATTATGAATCTAATGAAGTTTATGCAAAACAAGGAATTTAAATATAAAGGTAAGGAATTGGACCTTCTTTGAAGATTGATCTTTGATCTTGGATGAACTCCTTCTAGTATGAGATGAATGTTGGATGAGAGACAATGTGGTTTTTCCAAATTGGGTATGAAAAGGATGGGAATATAAGCTTGAATTGAACTTCACATGGAGGAACTTCGTTGATTTTGAGAAAATGTTGCAGAGATCACTGATGCTGATGGATCTGAGGTGTTTTTGGATGTGAGGTCATGCCCTCTTCTTATAAGGTCATGGATGGTGTCGATTGGCATTTTCCTAGTACGGCCCATAGGCAGATGACCCTAGACACACTGTCGATAGGCAGGGAACTGGACCGGCCAATTGGCAGTCTCGTGCAACATTTTCTGGAAAGATGGTCGTAGGAAGTAATCTATTGATCCGAATTGTGCATGGGGAATACCGTTAGAAAGGTAATTCAGAGACCTTCAATAGTCCTTTGATCTCTCCCAGGTTCAAGAGTTTAATTTTGGTCATATATGGCTCGGAAGCGCATGGTGGTCCTTTGGATGGGATATCGTCGGACGGAAATGGATCATTCATCCGCATGGTAAGTCAGAGTCGCGCACGTGGCAGATCATTGGAAAGGTTAGGATATGTAATTAGACATTCCAAAAAGCTTCTCTAAGTTCAGAAAGTTGACTTTGGTCAACCAGGGCTCGAAGGCGTCTGGTGAACTTTTGGAGTAAAACGGATCATTCGTTCGCACCGTAAATTAGAATCGCACACGGGTTGGTCCGTTGAAAAGGTTATTTAGTGACATTCGGAGATTGATTAAGTCTTTTTTGAGATGAAGAGTTGACTTTAGTGAAGCGGGGCCCGGGTGCCCCCAGTGGCATTCATATATATTTTAGGGGGAAAACTGATCGTTTATCTGAATGGCTATGACGTTTCATGAACGGGGTGGATTGTTGGAAATGGGTTTCAATTCACTTCTAAGATTCAAAGATATTTAGATCTGACGATGAAGTTTATTGGGATCAAATCGGGGCCCGGGAGCTCCCGGTGGCCTCCGAATTGATTTTCAGTAGACAAAGGGTCGGTTTATTCGAACCGTTATCCCGATTCGGGAATAGGGCAGACCATTGGAAAGGGGATTCAGATAACTTCAGAGATTCAAATATCTATCGCTTTGACAATAGAGTTTACTGGAGTCAAATGGGGCACGAGAGTGTCCGGTGACCTTTAGATCGGTACTCAGAGTGTGACCTAGGGTTTGTGGTGAAATGAGGAGGTGTTAGGGACCTAAGGAGAGACTTAAGGGGTCCTAGTTAGTGGTGTCTACATAATCATCTTGTCGCGGTCATAAAAAATTTGCAAAAGACAAACATTGTTAAATGAAAGGACAATTTAAATGGAGATTTCAAGTATAAATGTAAAATCACGTTGAGTACAATATAAATAAACTAAACATGCCTCCTCAATGGTGAATTAGACTGTATGGTCTTGATTAATCGCATTAATATTCAATCCTTCTTCTATTTCCTCATCCTAACAATGCATACAATCAAATTACGTCATAAAATAATGCCATACATTAAAAATCTCAAAGTGTTGAAATTTAACTATATGATATGGTTTTTTGCCATAGGCGATGTGAAATCTGGAAACAAATCACGCAAACATTTGGGCGAGGTTGATGACGTTGCTTGTTCGCTCATATCCGGTTCGTGTATATTCTCTTTCTCGGTGGAAACATATT
Source organism: Sambucus nigra (assembly GCA_949130495.1). Lineage (NCBI taxonomy): Eukaryota > Viridiplantae > Streptophyta > Magnoliopsida > Dipsacales > Adoxaceae > Sambucus > Sambucus nigra. The sequence continues at coordinate 241,479,260 of OX422210.1, read as the reverse complement.
GAGTAGATACACTTAGTACAATGATATTTTCTATATCTTGTCACAATGTATCATCTAGTAAAGAGTCATCTAATTGAAATGATAATACAATAATCAGTTCAAAAGAATTGACAATATAATAACAAAATCAATAAAAATAGATAACCGCTACATGAATTATATCTATATTGAAATTTTATATCTATATTGAAAATTTATATTTATGTTGAAATGTTATATATATATATTAAAAATTTTATATCTATATTGAAATGTTATATCTATATTGAAAATTTTATATCTAATAACAAAACCACTACCAACTATAACCTTGTATATAAAACCACGACCACTTAAAACCCTAGAGTCCTTACCATGGTTACACGAATTTCTAGTGATGATTCCATGGCCAACTATAACCGTGTGAAAGTTTATGGTCATTTTGTGATCGAAAGTGATTGTCACTTACGGCGACGGGCAACCGTAATTGCAGTCACCCCAGTTTTTTTTAATCCTTTCATTATTTTAAATGTTGTTTTACAGATTATATAGTGTGTAGAGGTGTTTTAATACCTTAAAATCATCAAACGAGCATTGGATATTGTGAGTTTGGGAAAGCTTTATCAAAAACTTTCTTTTCCTCAACCATTGCAATGTAGCCCCTTTATCCTTGATTTTTGTATATAAACAACACAATAATGACCATAACAACACAAAAACACACGAAAAATGGATATTTGAGAAGAAATGGTAAAGACGATTTTGGCTAGGTTTAACCGTGGGTTTGAAGCTTTCAGTGGGAAAATCAACCGATTTGATTTTTTTTTATTGTGGTGTTTTAGAATATGTGGTGTTAGTTTATGTGTAATTTTTTGTTTAGTTTGGGGTATATTAGACATTTAAAGAAAATAAAAGGCACAACACTTTTGTGTGGTATTAGTAAAGTTTGAGTTTATATTTTATGTGGTGTTTGGAGATATTTTTTTAGTATATTTATCAGGACGCAAATACATGTGTTGCAATAATCGAGATAGCAGAGCTCGTATATGGTCAAGACTAGACATAATTCTTTGCAACATACTTGGGATTCATAATAATTTCGCATCTTCAATTAAACATCTTCAAAGAACTAATTCGGATCATTGTCCGATGTTTCTTATTGTGAAGACTAAAACAAACTTGATTCCTATACCATTTAGCTTACAAACAATGTGGACTCACCATCATATATTTCTGAATGTGGTTTCTAGTGCGTGGAAGCAGGATAGTATAGGAGACTCGATGCATTCATTTTTTCCTAAACATAAGTGATTAAAGATTGGTTTCCAATTTTAAAAATGTGTTCTAGCTAGTGGACAAGCTGAAGACTTTCTACTAGAGAAGACCATCCCAATCTAATCGAGAAGAACTACATAAGGATAAGCTTAGTATCTTTTGTAACTTTAAAAAGAGTAAACATATTGGATACAAAAGTCTAGAGTGAAATGGATGCAACAAGAGGATTGTAATTATGATTTCTTTCAAGAAATGGCTATTGGATCATTTTTGTTGGCATATCATTAAGGAAGATCAATAAATGGCTATTGGATCATTTTTTGTTGGTCAAGAGTTTCCTATTAGCTGGATTTCCATCAGCATTCTTTTGATTTCAAAAATAGATAATTCCAAAAATTCCAGTGACTTTCAACCTATAAGTTTATGAAACTTCTAAATTAAAATTGTCTCCAAAATTATGGTCAATAGACAGGGAAAAATTCTTCCAAATATTATTTCTCCTTACCAAGCAGGCTTTATTAAAGGGAGATCCATGCTCAATAATATACTTTTGTCCCGAGGAATGATGTTCAATTTTAATAAAGTGGTGAGGGGATCAAATGTTTTCATCATGTTTGATATGCCGAAATCATATGATAGAAAGTCTTAGCTTTTTATTATTAAAGTTCTTCAGGATTTTGGTTTGGCGTATCATTTCTAAGTGTTGGTATTCAATTTGCATTTATGGAAAAACATGTAATTTCTTTAAATCGAGTAGAGGTGTTCATCAAGGTGATCCATTATCTCCAGCATTATTTATTTTGTGTTGTAAATTTCTCTCCAGAGGAATACATCCCTAACTAATTAAGGATGGATAAAAATTTTCTCTTTTCTATTGGGTAGCCCGTTGATTTCTTTATTTTGTTTTTACTGGTGACATTCTGATCATTGCTAACGATCAAAATAAATGTATGGATTGTCTCATGAATGTTTTAAAGCTATATGACTCAATCTTGGGTCACATTGTTAATAAAGAAAGCATTTGTTACATGGTATCTCAAATAGTTAGTGTGAAAAAAAGAAGGATTATTGACAATGCTACAGGATTTAGTCATAAATCTCGACCTATTCCTTACTTGGGTCACCCGTTTTACACTAGAAAAAGATCCAAAGCTTTGTGTGGTCTAATGTTGAATAAAATTTTGGCACGGTTAAATGGTTGGGGTGTCAAAATGTTAACTCAAGATGGCCAGCTTATTCTAATTCGACATGTTATGCAGTTCATGACATTCCACACACTTTCAGCATTAGATTCTCCCAGTGGTTGAGAATATAGATAAAGATTTACTAATTTTCTTTGGGGAAAATATGATACGCAACACAAACATCATCGGGTCGAATGGGATGCGATTTAATTGCTTTAGTAGGAAGGCGACTTGGGTATTAGAAGTTTATAAGATGTAAGTACAACTTATGCTTGTAAGTTCTTAGAATTTTCAAAATATAATTTATTATTAAATTGTATTATTGAGTTTTTATTTTTGGAATATAATTTGGCATTAATATTGTGTAAGTGAGTTTTTTTATTTTTTTGTAACACCCCGTAATATTTTAAAACCTTAAGTAGCTCGTTTTGGAATAAAGACTGAGAAAATATTTTTTGGGGGATTTAATTACTTTTATTAATGAAAAATGTTGGTTTGATTTTTAGAAAATGAGAATTTCAAATGGAATTAAAAATTAGATTTAAAAAGGAGACTTTAATCCTTTTATATAAAATGAAAAAATTATTTCGGTCAGGTCGATCGAATCGGTTCAATTCGAGGGGGACCGATTCGCCCAGTCAGTTCAACGACAGTAAGTTTCTTTTGACGAATTTGAGTTTCATTAAAACACTGACATTATATATATAGGTGTTTTGGGGTTAGACTTCTAAAAAACACATTTACACATAAGCTAAGAGTAGTAAATTCCTCTTTTATATCTTCTTCCATTAATAAAACCCTAGCGCCATTTAAAATCAAGATTTAACCCAAGTTTTGAAGGCTCAAACCGTGTCCTCCAAAAAATATAAAGGTAAATTTTTAGCATGTATAAGGACTGGTCTAGTTAGATCATCTTTTTTTGCAAGAGGACCTTCATAACCAAACCCTTTAGTATCGCCATGATATCGCTGGACAACTATCAATTCCTCAAGGTCAAAGAATTTTATATCACGACTACGACACATTTTAAAAGCAGTTTCACAAACTTCTTTAGATTTTTCAACTTGTAAAAGTGCAGCATTATATTTTTCTTCTAAAGAAATCAAGTTTTCATTTAAAGTCGTAATCTGAAATTTAAAGTCAAGTGACTGTTTTTCAAAATCAATTTTGACATCGTTCATTTCAATTGAATTTTGTTGAATTATCTTATAGTGAATTTCTAGGGACTCACTAAGCAATTTAACCAGATTAGATAATTCTTGTCTATTATGCAAAGTCCTCACATACAATTCAGCATAAGCATCATAAGTAACAAAATTTTCATTATTCTCCATGTCAGTGTGTGAATTATTGCAATCTTCAGACTTAGTGTCACACAAATAAGCAAGTCTGGCATAAAATGGAGCAGTTAATTCAAGCATAGAAGGCTAACTGGCTGACAAAGATTTAGCATCATCAATTAAATCAAGCACTTCATCAGATTCACATTCATCTTTGGAATCAGACATTCCATCTAGATATACATCTCCACGACAATCGTAAACTTCTCCTAAAAACGCAAGGTAGTTTGATTCAAATTTTTCTTGGCCATCTTCTAATTCAGAATCAGAGGAATCATCCCAAGTTTTAGTAATGTTAGCCTTGTGTATTTTAGAATACTTGGACTGCAGTTTGGATCTACATTCAGCAATGAAATGACTGAGTTTCCCACAATTGTGACAAGCCAATTTCGATTTATCAATCTTACTACTAGAACTCTCATAATCAGACTTTGGTTTAGAATTTCTGTTATGGAGTCGATTGAACTGACTAGACTTATTATTCACTTGCATACGTATTTTAGCAATAGAGTTTCTATGCTTCAAAAGTCTCTTAAATTGGGAAGACATAAGTGCAAGTTGATTGTCAATCTTATCAATTTCATTTAACTCCTTATCATATTCATTATTCGACTCAGATTGTTGTTTAACTACCTTATGCTTGTTTTTATTAGGACAGGTAGTTATGAAAGCAACTTTAGACGAGTTGGTCAGATCATTTTTAGTATAAGAAGTAAGAGTCTTTCTAAAGGCTGTCTCAAGTTCCATTGTTTACAATTTAGTTATTGTGTGAGAGATGGATCATTCATTTCTTCAATGATATAACATTTATGGTCAAGCCTAGGGGTAAGGTACCTTAAAATCTTAGCACATACTTCCTTATCAGTATACTCTACATCATTATCATGCAGTTGGGTAATAATATTAGTCAAATGCATACAAAAATCATCAAATGGTTCGTTATCTTTCATAACTAGCATATTGTATTATTAAACAAGCATTTAAGTTTTACACTTCTTTACCCTAGAATCGCCCCCGTGTGCTATTACTAAAGTGTCCCAAGCATCCTTGCTAGTAGTGCAGTGACATATACATTTCAATTCATTTTCACTTACACTCATGAAAATCACATTTTTGGCCTTATTATTGAAATTGCTTATCTTTTTCTCATCAAAACTTAATTAAGAAGCTTTAAGTTTTCTAAATACAGTGTTGCCTTATGCTATGGGAGTAGTGGGGTGCCTATTAACCATTTTAAATCAAATCCCACACGTCGTCTCATAAAGTGCCTTGAATAAATGCAACCACTCTAATTTTCCAGTATGAAAATTTTGAGCCATCGAAAATAAGAGGTCAACTAAAATTTCCAAGCTTAAGTAATTGACTTGAATCATCCATTCAAAACAAGGTAAAACGAGTTTGACAAAAGTTTTGGAAAATGATCTTTTTAAAATCCATCTCTGGTACCACTTGAGCGTGCGGCTTATACGATAGATTATAATGCGGAAGTAAAATAATTTGCCTAAATATACTCCAATTACCTACAAGTTATCTATGTTATTCAAGAAAGGGCCAATTCAAACTTTTCTTGAATTGCTAACTTTGTTAAAAACAGGTTTTAGTTTGCCAAGTCAATTAATAGTCCTAATTATAATCTTGAGTTAACTAGGTGTCAAAACAGATAATATATGATTCAATTAATTAGGTGCGTTTCTAGTATTAAACCTACCTTTTCATATGAGGCGAGATATTACAAATCTTTAAAGTAAAGCACACAGTATTTATTTTACATCGTAAAATCCCTTCCTCGGTAAAAATGATGGACCCTTGTAGGAGTCACCTAATCTACTTCCACTAAAATAATAAAAAACAACAGGAACGAGTTACAATCAACAAACACGAAAACTAAAGAATATAGATGTATCCCAAGACTCCTCTCTGGTTGCTTATTCTTCTCTCACTTTAAGTTTATCCTTATTTGCTATTGCGTTCTACACTTTGCAGCTTCTCCCTTTTGCTCTTCTAGCTCAAGATCAGCTCAGTGCCTATTATGTTATTTTCTAGTGAAGTATTTGTGTCTGGTGGACTATCCTATATGACACACCCACACTTAAATGATACACACCAAATGATATGCAATAAATTATATCTCATATATATATCTTCCCAAGTCTCATGTCAACTCAAGTCTTGACTTTCAATACTAATTTGAAAAACTTTCTTTTCTTTTAAATTTTGAACACTAGACTTGTTCAAATATTCACACCAAAATATGTGTCTATGTGAACACAAAGTGAGTGAATATATCTAAGTGATATGAGATGTAAATCAATTCTTGAAAATCACTTAAACAACCAAAAAATCATATACAAACAAATATCAAGACCGAAAATATCATGCAAATGTTTCAAAGAATATTTAGATTAAAACAGGTGTTAATCTAATATGTTATCACAATACAACTTGAACAATTTTATATCAGATTTGATTATTTACAAATATGTGAAGTTCCTCTACATGCAGTCCTGAATACAGAAGGTTGAGATTTCGAAAATTATTTCAAAAACAAAATAAAAAAGTACTTAATCTCATAATTGGTTATAAGAAATCTAGGTTTAAGTGTCTAAACCTAATATCAGATGTTCATTATTATATGGAAAATTAATTAAAAAAAATTTAAAAATATGTTTTAAAATTGAATGGATCAGAAACTAAGATTATCAAGATAACAAAACCAGATATGAGGTTCTTCTTATTACAGATATAGATCTGGAATAATAGATCAAAATAGAATACAATAATTTTCAAAAATCAGATTTAAAACCACAAGTATGTTGTTCGTTTGTAGAGTCTATATATATATCATATATATTTAAGCAATACACTACAAAAATATTTTAGATCTAACAGATAACATATCTAAATAAACAAGTAAAACAAGAATAACAATCAGAGATACTCACAATCAGATTTTTCAAAATGAAAAATCAACAAGAACTGAGATATGATGATCTGAAAAAATTGTCCAAACTTGAATCCTCTAGAATATTTTTAGACTCAGCAATGGCTTGCAAAAAAATACACAAAAGATTTATCTCTGAAAAATATGTGTATAATATCACTCTCTCAAAATTTTAACAGAGCTTTCACTTAAAAATAATTTTCTCAGTTCAAAAAATAAAGACCCAACGGTTCTATTTATAGAGAAATAGGAACAGGATTGATTGGTGAAAAAGGATTCACAAGGATTAACTTAAATCAACACTAGCCGTTGATAAACAATAGATTGCACGGAGAAACAAGAAACACAAAATGCATTATTAAAAATGTGACACGTGTTGTGCCAGCTAGTGCATCAACTGCGTACTGAATACTCTTAACAACAATATCTGCTTTGTTTTTTATCAAAACCGTGGGCGATGGAAATAGACAAAGGACTGTTTTGTCAGCGTTTCAAAAAAATACGACAGCGTTCTGAACAATAAAAGGCTAGCTGTATTGCACTATATTAAGACCAATATTACAAAGTTACCGTTGTGAGAATAATGACGACACACAGTGTCGTTTTAAAGAAAATCGTGGGATAAACTAGCAGGCCAACGTCGACATCGTTTTAAAACAAATAGGCCAACTGAAAAGCATTAACATTAAAAAAGTTGGGAAAAAACTAAATATATATATAGCTATGGGACATTTAGTCATGATAATGCAGGTGGTCTACTAACAGGTCAAATTGGAAAAATATGGGACAAAGCAATCAGATATGCTTAGGAAGCCACGCATACATATATGCTAAAATAATACTCTCTCTCTCTCTCTCTCTCTCTCTCTCTCTCTCTCTCTATATATATATATATATATATATATATATATATATTATAACAAATAAAATATATATTACTTACGCATGTACACATATTATCTGACTCTAAAATATATAAGACACACATATATTAATAATACTTATCAGAAAAGAATTAAAACAACTATTGAACGCTTTAGACAATAATTCTGAAAATTTTATTTTTGACAAAATGTTCTAGCAAATAAATTTCAACCTAAATTTTTAAACTGTTTTAATATTCTTTTTAATAACATACACGCATAATTAATAGACATGATAAAATGATATGCAGTGTCGTGTTGTGTCCTACATGATAGTATAAAAATCCTACTAGCCATAGAGGATGTGACAAATAACCTTATGCAGGATTGACGGACTGATTTGATTGTCGAGATGAAATGGATAGTAGTATGAGCATGGCGGAGGTAATGACACTCACCTTAATTACACGAATAATTTTGTCAAAATCAAAGTCCAACTAGATGAAGTCCTATATAGCTAAAGCACGAAACACAAACCCTAAAAGTGCTCTATATAGGACCCTTGAATTGTGTTTGATCCAGATTTTCTTAAGTATGGCTTTTGGTGGTATTTATAATTTTAGATGTCCACTTGTTGAAAGGTCTAATTGGAAAGTTCACATGAATTCTTGTTTTAAATCATCCATCGATAGCGATTCTGAGAGGTGTCTTGGTTGTGGGGAATTGGTCATACGATAGATAAGTGTCCCACTAATATAAGAATTTTTTTAAGTAAATATACATCACATGTTTCTTCCCTTAGTGATAGTAATTCTAAAAAAGAAGTATTTTATGCTACTAAGCGAGTGCTTCCCATCCCTATGACTAGTGATGAGAGTGAAAGTGATGAGAGTGAAAGTGATGAGAGTGAGGAAGAAAAGGAAGAGTTGAGTGAGTTGAAGGTTGCCTACAATAAACAGTATGTGGAATCTGTAAAGTTAAAGAAGGCAAACTTGAAATTAGAAGGTAAATTGAAAAAATGTGCCTTAGATAAGAATAGCATGAATACCTTAATTGAGGATCTTAAGACACGTGAGGAGATTCTTAGAGAAAAGTTTGGATATGTCGAGGGTGAGAGACATAATCTTAGAGGGATGATGGAGACTATAAAAAATGACTTTTCTAACTTATACCACACCTATCTTCCTTGATTTAGACAATTCCTAACATATTTTTTAATTTTCTGACCTAGACTAAATCAAACTTCAGCTTAGCGTTTGAGGATTCTAGTCGTGTACTTAAGTCAAGGATAGGTGAGCTTGAGAAGAGTTTAAGAGAGACAAGTAAGATGAAGTTTGATTTGGAGTCTAGGTCAGAAAAGTTAGACAAGATGTTAGGGACTGTCTAAATCAAGGAGGATAGGTGTGGTATAGGTCAGAAACGTTATATAATATGTTAGGCACTATCCAAATCAACAAGGATAGGTGTGTTATAGGTCAAAAAAGTTAGATAAGATGTTACGCACTGTCCAAATCAACGAGGATATGTGTGATTTAGGCTTCGATGATAGTATTGCACCCATTCCTAAAGTTAACCCCATAAGAGTGAGAGAGCCTATCAGGGTTGTTAGGAAAGAGGCACCAAGGTTCGTTTAGAGAGATCCACCTAGGAACATTATGAGAGAGCTGATGATGCTGTTAATAGCACCACCAAGTAAGGTGTTGTCAAGCTCAAGCTAGTGATAACAATGGCAGCATAAGAGTGAATATATATAGTAGAATGATATATGGAGAAGAGGATGAACACTAGTATATAAGTGGTTCAGCCAATCTGGCCTACGTTCACTGTGAGTGTGTGAGTAATATCACTACATGAAGGCACCAATGTCCATATATACAATCTATCAAGCTTTCTCTCTCTACAGTGTCAACCAACAGAGTTTCAGCTAGGGTTATAATTATGGATCCTTTTATAAGGTAGAGTATGACCTCTATGTATAGTGATTGAGGGGTGTAATGTACCCCCCAAGCATGCAATGAGCATTTGTATGAGGATCGAACCAGTATGAGAATGACACCTGACTGATATTATGTAGATAATGATGGACTAAATATTCCCTCATAAGAGGGGAATGATTTGGTTATAACTGATTTATCCACGTGTTCCAAACCTTACATGAGCTTGTAAATGCTCATCCCTATCCTTGACTGATGTAACCTCGACCTGGACGAGTACGAGGTTGGCGAAGTCCGACAGTGTTGCTTTGTATTATCAATGTACATGATGACTGTGACACCCCGCCTAATTAAACATCGGGTGATCAGGCCTTTATTAAATTAAAACGGGTTTCTCAAATGGTTCATTCTTAGCATCACTGTCGAAAACTTTTTAATTACTAATACCCTAAGTAAAATTAGACCGGTGCCAAATTTTATCTTTCTTAAAACAGATAAAATAACCATGCGGAACAAAGTAAAAATAATCATGTACTATAACCCAATCAACAAAGTAAAAGTACAACAGAACAAAAGTATTACCGAATAAACCATTGGCTAAAAATCCCAAACAACAATAGAATAACCATTAGTCTGAAACTAACATCTGAGACTAATACCGGACAACAAGTCCATGCATAGAAGAGTGTGAGATCCTGTACTAGATCTGAATGAGAGATATCGTCTAGTCAAAGTCCTGTAAGCATCCACCGTGCTATAGCTCCGAGTCTCTGGAATGGAATCATCATACATGGCATCCCTGTGGCTGGACACCTAAAAGGTTTTGTAAATATTTTATAGCAAGAGTTAGTACTCAAAACATTTTGAAAATATTTAGCAAGCGTTTATCACAATATAAAATGCGGTTATTGATTACACATGTTAGGTTCTCGTACACTCTCTTGAGTTACTCACCCCTCATCTTTTGTGGACACCTAACGTTCTACACTTAGTTTATCTAGCCATACCTCCCAAGCTAACTAAAACCAAAGTAGTCAACTGAACTTATTTGTACCCAAGTTCCAGTACCACCCATACAGTACAACCGTTTCACTAACATCTCACGTATGTTAATTAATTCTCTAGTAACATTTCATATATGTTATTTTTCAAGACTTCCCATTTAGTTTCACTACTAAAATTACTACAATTCTCACAATGGTTGACTTCCCACCTGTGTAATTAAGTTTCGCTACTTGAATTAATAAATAGATTTTCTCTATCTAAAGATGCATTTCGTAATTAAGTTTCACTACTTAACTTACCAATTCAGTATGTATCTTTAAATACATAATATATATCAATCTACTAATACACAGAAGTAGAATATCATCAAGTATATATATTTCACACACAATATATACTAAATATCAGTCATTACTATTTTGTCCTTTTTACACACGTAAAGGACTCTTGGTTCGGAATGATTCATCGACCCCAAGTAAGAATTGGTTCGGAATTATCCATCGACCCCAACTATTTTTAAATATATATATATATATATATATACACACATATTCTGGTTCGGGACTCTCTCATCGCGACCCCAGTTCAAAGTTTGGTTCGACATTTCTCATCGACCCCAAACATATAATAACTTTATGTTAGTTCGGAATGTCTCATCGACCCTAACATAATTAATTTAGGTATAATCTCCCTACCTAAAAGATCACATAATTCAATAGGTACACGCCCGACCTATTAATCATATACGTACGTAATATTTTAATCTCATATATCTACCGTACAATATTCGCTTTACGATTTATCTCATTAATCGTATTTATTTGAGTATTCACACAACTCTAAGGGTCCTAGTTACCCCTTACATATAATTTCAGTAGTTATTTCTTACCCTACTGGTCTATTACTTAAGATTGAATTTACTTCTCCCCGTAACTCAATTTCCGAAATCCCCGATACTCTACTAAATCGAATTATTCTCCTCGGTCCGTAATCCCATCCCTACACCCAATGGCCTTATTGGACCTCAACAATATACCTACTGGTCTTATTCTCACTCCCATATAAGTATAATGTAAATCCTAGAATACTCATTCATTCCCGAACTCAACGAAAAATTAAACACAAAATTTTCGGGAAACAGCTTGCGTCGATCGATCGACATAGTCGATCGATCGAACAGGGGCAGACGCAGTCTTCTTCTTCGTTAAGATTTTTCCTCCATTAACAAATCTTCAAACCCCATTATAGTCCACCAAACTTTAACCCAATGATCCTAACATATTTCCACATATACTAGGACAGTTTCTAACGTGTCAAATACATCAAAACTCCAATTACTTTAAAGAATTAATGAATTAAAACCCAGAATTTCTTGAAACCCTAGTTATGGTGTTCTTCCCATATTATCATTCAAAATCCAGATTTTTATTTCGAAAATCATCAAGTCTAATCTGAATATTAATTCTCTACATAGTTTAAATCATTCTACATGCGATTCCTATCCCAACATGCATAAATATCATCTTTCTCTAATCAAAATATTGATTTAAACAAAAACTATTCAAAAACCCTACACATGGGTATTATAACTTTATAATTTGAAATAAACAACTTGCCTTAAGATCAGTAGGGTCTGATTTCGTGGTTCTTGTTGATGATTGATGATCTTCATCCTTCAATCCTTCTTCCCCAACAAGTTGATGGTAGGAATCCCTTTGAATCCTTCCCAAATCTTCTTTTTGCTTTAGAATGTTGTGCCTCTCTTCTCTCTAATGGTATTGGTGTTTTCATGGGTGTTCTAACCCTAATTCATCTTTCATACGGCTGATATAAAACTCTCAATTTCGTAGGTCTCCATACCCTCTTATGTTAAAAGACTAAAATGCCCCCGAACGATCTCGGTTTAGCCCAAAATTACCCCGGGACTCAACTAGTACCCCCGGGTATACTATTTTGACTAATTTGACCCTTCCGGACTCTTTGGTGACCTCTAAATTATCATTTGAGTCACTTAAAAAATATTACTCGTTCTCATCCCAACGCGGTCTACACGCGTTAAGTAACTATTTACCACTCGCACTAAGTAAATAACATGAGGCAATATATATCGGTATCTATCTCCCGATTGATATTCCAAAATTACAATTTTTAATAAATTCCATTAAATTACTCCTTTTACGTAATTTAAATTAAGCTGTATTTTCTCATTTAATTCTCCAATCTAATTAAATAGAATATTTGGAATATTCAGAAATATGGGGTATTACAATGACCTCGACCAGGAGGGCTGGAGGAGGTTAGATATGAGGTAGCTGTAACGTCGGCTGAGGAAGATGATGATGTTGGCAGCTACTTGATCCCATGAGACTATACTGACCTCGACTGATGGCCAACCAAGGTTGGTGTACGAGGGGTTGACCTTATAAAAGATTACCTTACTAATGGTTGTCATTAGCTTCTTATCAACTCGATTGTGAGACTGGCCGAGGTTAGTCATTCTGAGTAAGAGGGCACACTTTGGGAATATCAATCACCCCCTAGCCCTTAGTTTTTAATGTGAATAGACGATGGAGGGGTATGTGTGTTAGGAAGAGGTTGAGTCTCTTTGGGTGCCAATTTTTTCTTGACACATGTCACTTATTGAAGTGACAAACGTATTCCCCAAGGTAAGATTATTCTGACAGTTATCTTTTTGGTTCCCTAGGGCAATGATGGGGGCATTGGGAATTGAATCCCATCATTGATTAGGTTTAAAAGCCTCTTCTCTCTCCTTATTCTCTTTTTTCTTCCTATATTCACCCACTTAAGCTTTCTGCAACTTCCTCTCTTTAAGCCCTCCATTATTTCACTGTGATCGAGGTTTCCTTCACTTACAAACCTCTTCTTCTCTCTCTCGCGACCAGCCAGGTATTGTTTTCCACCTCTCTTTTCCATTTTTAGTCACAGTTTTTCATTTCTAAATTTTTGGCAAGGTTTTTCTTTTTTCGGTGAAGCTTTCCACCACTGCCAAGTGGTTATTAGGTTAGTATTGTAGTGATTAGGTGGTTTTGGGATTGTTGTAAGCTGCTCCGAGATTGTTTCAGCCTCAAACAACCCTTTTTAGGTTCACTGGTGGCCTTTCGGTCACCTTCTCCGGTGACCTGGCCTTGAGTATTCTTGGTGTTCTTCATTTGAGACTTTCCCTTTTGATCTTTAGTTTGGGTTCTTTTAAGTTGTGTACATGTTTGTGGGTTGAGTCATTCCTTTTAAGTGTAGTATCATCTCACTTATGCTCAGACCCTTGTACCAACTCATAGAAGAGTTCCCGTCTCTTCGTGAGAAAACCTTTGATCAAATTAGGCAAATAGAGCTAGAATAAGAGGAAGCTCGTAGGACTAAGGCCTTTCCCCTTAGACCCATCTTTCCTCCTCCTCTGAAGGTTATATACCCTGAGCCAATCGATCCTACTGAGCCTGCAGAGGTTCTTGAGGATCCTGCACCAATGTCTGAGTCAGAGTCATCTTCATCAGACCCCATGTCAACCTCTGAAGTAGGAGAATCTGTAGACTCTTTTCAAGAGGCTATAGACTATTCTCCTAGACAGGGTGATGTTCCTAAGGAGGCCGAGGTTTCAAGTTGTCCCTCATCTCACCAAGTTTCTATCACCTTATATAGGTCTTATGATATTGAAATCTTATGGCCAAATGTCTCACTTCTACCTCCCATTGATGCCATTCCCCCCGTCGGCTGCCACTGGGGCTGAATTTGCTCAAAGGTTTCCTGGTAGTGCTCCAACACCTGCCTGGGTCGATGTTGCTGGGGATGGTGATGATGGTGAGGAGAGTGATCTCGATACATCTGACGCTGCCGAGTATGAGAGCACCATAAGCGAGTACGACCTTCTTACTTTTAGGCACCTCTATTCCATAAATTCTTCCATCATCCTTAGGAAACCTCTGAGGGATGGGAGGGCCTTTGATGGGAGAGATGGAGAGATTTGTGTTTATGAGCAGATTTTCAAGTTGGGCTTTCGTCTTCCTATTCACCCAACCATCGGAGCTATAATTTCCCATATAAATTTAGCCCCTTCCCAATTATCCCCTAATACCTGGAGGGTTATGATTGGGGCCATCATCCTTTGGAGGGTTATCCATCACTCATACTTTCCAATTAGAGTTCTCACTAGTTGTTATGTTCTTTTAACTTCTAAAAACTACCCTAGCTATTACCACTTCTTAGTAGGGAAATCAGAGAAGAAAATGTTGTTGGTTACCCAAACTTCGAACCACAATTGGAAACCTCAGTACTTTTTTATTTTTGGGGCATGGGAATTTGGTTCAGATGAGTCTTCTGGAGCATCGGCTATAAGAACCCCTTTGAGATGGGGGAAGGTCTCCCTTACTGCCAAAGCTGATCCTGGACTTAGCCAGGACAATTGCAAAAAAGTTGAGGACCTTCGCAATCAGAGAGAGCAGGGTCGTCTCGTAAAATATTAACATCTAATGACCCCTTATTACCTCTCTCAGACAGGTTTAAGGGTTGGTCCTTTGGGAGAGCTTCGTAAGTTTTAATTTTTCTCAAGTTATACCTCTTACTTTTTATATCTCTGATTGACTAACTCAGATACTTTCCCTTTGCAAAGCGCCCAGCAGGCATATCAGACGACCTTTGGGAAATGTCTGCTCCTGGTCTTGTGAAGTTAATGGATAAAAGGGGTAGCAAAAATGTACCCCCACCTGCCACCAAGAAGAACGTTGGCACCTCCAAGGTCGATGCTAATAAAAAGAGGAAGTCCACGACCGACCCAGAGCATACGAGGTAGAGTAAGGCTCAGGCCAGGGATCGTGCTATCCCCATCTCTACAGACTATGCCTTAGATGCTCGTCTTTCTCAGCTTAAAATTAGTGATAGCTTGATCGATCATAGTCCGAAGGCTACCGATGCTATTGCCATAATAATGACTGAAGAGGACAAGTGTTACTTACGTGCATTGGACGTCCCGTTGTTGGTCGAGTTTTCTCTTCACAAGTCAATTCAGGTACTAATTTTTGCTCATTTGCTTGATCTCCACAAGTGTAACCTCAACTTGATCATTTGGTTGATCTCCACAAGTGCAACCTTGACTTTTTAGAAATTATAGCTCATATTTTCTTACATATGACCTTCTTCTGTAGGGTGTCTTGTCTTTCCATCGCTTTGTTGATTGGACTCTGAAGATGATTCCCCTTATAGAGAAGGGTCAGGAAGCTGAGAAGGTTCAGGCCTCTTTGAATATAGAGATTGAAAGGCTGAAGGGAGTTGTCAAGAAGAGGGACAAAGTTATACTAAAGATCAAAAAGGACCATGACGTAGCTCTGAAGGCTAAGGATAATGCCCTTCAATCTAAGGTTGATGCTACAGTCAAGGCTACTTTAGAAGATACTACTGAGAAGGCCATCGAAGACTACAAGGTCTCTGATAAATTTTTTATCTTTGGTTTTTAATATCTTGAAAGAGGTATCAAAGTGACTGTCAAATGGGCGGCCAATAAAGAGAGAAAGTCTGGTGTCTTGACAGCATCAGACTTTGTGGGTCTCGGCTTTGAAGACCCTTAGTTTGCTCAGGCCTTGCAAAAAGTTGACGAGGCTGATGTTGTTCCGACTGAGACTGCTCCTCTAGAAGTAACTGAAATTAAATACGCTACTCATCATAATGATGGATCTGAAGTGACAAACGTCGTACATGACCAGAAGACTGCAGCTGCAGATACGCAAGACCTTTTCTTGTGAAGCTTTTCAAAGTTGTAATTTTGATTTCCCTCTAGTATGTACCTCTTATTTTTGTGAACTCTAATAGCCCCTTGATACTCCTGACTTGTAACTCTGAATCTTTTTAATGATAATCGTTAGTCCAACTTCTTCAGATTCTATACGATGTTTTGCTTAAAATGTCTTACCTCTTAAGTTTTCACCAAATTAATGGTGTTAAGGGTCTGAGGTCACCATATTATGATGTTTTACCTCATAAATTTTCACTAAACTAATGGTGTTAAGGGTTTGAGGTCACCATACTGTGATGTTTTACCTCATAAATGTTTACCAAATTAATGATGTTTAAAGTCTGAGATCACCAAAATTTGACGTTTACTCTCATAATTTTTTCACCAAACTAGTGATGTTTAAATTCTAAGGTCAGCATATTATGATGTTTCAGCTCTTAATTTTTCACCAAATTAATTGTGTTAAGGGTCTGAAGTCACCATATTATGACGTTTTACCTCATAAATTTTCATCAAACTAATGATGTTTATGGTCTGTGGTCACCATGTTATGATGTTTCACCTCTTAAATTTTCACCAAATTAATGGTGTTAAGGGTCTGAGGTCACCATATTACGATGTTTTACCTCATAAATTTTCACAAATTAATAGTCTTAAGAGTCTGAGGTCACCATATTATGATGTTTTACCTCATAAATTTTCACCAAACTAATGGTGTTAAGGATATTAGGTCACCATACTATGATGTCTTACCTCATAAATTTTCACCAAACTAATGATGTTTAAAGTCTGAGGTCACCAAAATATAATGTTTCACCTCTTAAGTTTTCACCAAATTAATGGTGTTTAAGGTCTGAGGTCACCAAGTTATGATGTTTCACCTCTTAAATTTTCCACCAAACTAATGATGTTTAAGCACAATGTAACAGTTATTAGCATAACATTGCTATATTTTCATTGACATCCTTCGTATAAACTGGTACATGCATTATAAAAAAATAACTGCAACATCATAAGTAGTATTTCTTTAAGTGATCAGCGTTCCAAGGGTTAGAGAAGGGTTATCCTTTAAGATTTTCTAATCGGTAGGTACCAGGCACAACCTCATCAACTACCCTATAGGGGTCGTGCCAATTTGGATGGAGCTTATTTGCCTTTTACCACGTATTCTTTAGGACTAGGTCTCCTACAGTTATAGGCCTTGATTTCACTCTTTGATTATAGAATTTAACAGTTATCTGCTAGTATGCTACCTATCTTATCTCTACATCCTCTCTTATTTCCTCGATTAAATCAAGATACAGTCTTCTCTCTTCTCCATTCCTCTGAGAGTCATAGGTCTGAACTCTATGAGTGGGAAGTCCTACCTCTGTTGGGATGACAACTTTTGAGGTATGGGCTAGCATGAATGGATTTTCTCCTGTTGGCATCCTTACTGTCACCATGTAGGACCATAACACAACATTTACCTCCTTTATCCATCTTCCTTTGGACTCTTCCAACCTCTTTTTTATCCCATCAACGATTATTCGGTTTGTGACCTCGATCTGACCATTTGCCTGGGGTCGGCCAGGAGAAGAGAATAACTGCTTGATCCCTACTCTTTTGTAGTATTTTTCTAAGGAAACATTCTTGAACTGGGTTCCATTGTCTGAAATGAGGGTATTTGGAAGACCATACATGCATATGCTGTTCTTCCAGATGATCTAGAAGGTCATCTGCTCATTAATTATAATCATTGGATTAGCATCTACCCATTTGGAGAAGTAATCAATGGCCACTATTAAAAATCGATAGTTGTTTCTAGCTCTAGGCAAAGGTCCTACCAAGTCAGTGCCTCATATTGCAAATGGCCAAGGGGAGCTAATTGAAGTCATAGGTTTATGAGGTTGATGAGGGATGGTGGAGAACCTTTAGCACTTATCACACTTCTTCACATACACAGCTGCATCTTTGGCCAAGGTCGGCCACTAGTACCCCCGAATGATTATCCTCTTAGCTAGCGGCCTTCCCCCTATATGACTGGAACAAGACCCCTCATGAACATCGTCCAAGATGCGTGGAAACTCTAAAGGGTGTACACATCTGAGGAGAAGGAGTAAGAACCCATTTTTATACAAGACATCTCCTACAATTAAGAATCTGCCAGCTCTGAACCTCAACTTTCTCCTTTCTGACTTCGACTCTGGTAGGTATCCCTCTCTAATGTACCTGATAAGAGGATTCATCCATGAGGGTCCCATGTTCAAATTGAGGCAGGGTCTGACAACCTCTTCTTCTTCTATAGTCGGCTTGAGCTGAAATTTAATGGGTACTGTTATTCTTATGTCTGTCCTTGTTACTGAGGCCAACCTTACGAGTGCATCTGCTCCACTGTTGTCTAGCCGAGGTATCCTCTTCATCTTTACTTCCTTGAAGCTTTCTAGCATAGTTCTCACCCTCTTCAGGTATTTGGCCATCCTTTCATCTTTGGCCTCATATACTCCCAGGATTCGGTTGCCGACCAGCCTTAAGTCACTATGGACTAGGAGTTGGCCGACACTAAGGGATTTTGCCAAGGAAAGTATTGCTATTAATGCCTCATACTCTGACTCGTTGTTCGAAGCTTTGAAGTTGAACCTAAGCGCATATTTAATATCGGTACCATCTTGTGCTGACACTATCAGCCCCGCTCCACTTTCACTTTCACAGGATGAACCATCAACGAAGAGGTTCCAAATAGCTTTATTTGAAGAGAAGTTTCCCTCTAATAGGGTCCCTTGCTTGAAAAGGTACCTTCCTTCCTCATTCTCAACTATTCTTTTTCTGGCTTTGCTTGACTCAACCTCGTATAGATCTTGGAAAATGATTATATTTGGTTTATCTATAGCCTCTTGATTAATCAAAACCTTGGCCTCTTCCGAGGTAAACTCGGCTACAAAGTCTGCGAGTGCCTGCCCCTTGATGGCAACCCCGGGTCAATAAACAATGTCATATTGCCCCAACTCGATGTCCCAGGTCATTAGCCTGCCTAACTTCTCAGGCTTATGGAGGACCTGTTTGAGTGAGGAGTCAGGGAGGACGACCATGGAGTGGGCTTGGAAGTATGGCTTCGTTATCCTAGAAGCATATATCAAAATAGGCTAACTTTTCAATCTGAGGGTAATCCTGTTCAGAACCTTAGAGAGCTTTACTATTGAAGTACACTAGCCTCTGCACTCCATCATCTTCTCTTATTATTACAACACTAATGGCTGACTCCGAGACAACTAGATATACATATAACTTTTCACCCAGAATTAGCCAATGGGAGTAGTGGGGATCCGAGGTAGGACTTGAGATCCTTGAAAACTTTGTCGCATTCCTCATCTCATTCGAAGGCCTTTCTAAGCACTTTGAAAAAAGGAAGACACTTGTCTGTAGCTCTTAAGACGAACCTATTAAGTGCAGCAACTCTTTCGGTTAGCCTCTAAATGTCTTTGATGGTTCTAGGTGTCTTCATTTCCAGTAAGGCCTTGATCTTTTCAGTTTTAAACTTTATTCCCCTTTGGTTGATAATGAATCCTAATAACTTTCTTTCTCCTACCCAGAAGACACATTTGGCCGGGTTGAGCTTCATTCTATATTTGTCCATGGCGTTAAAAGCTCTTTCAAGGTCGACCACATGAGTGTCAACCTTCAGACTCTTCGTCAGCATGTCGTCCATATTCTTCAGGTCGAAGGGTATGACCTTGTAGCAATAGGTCCCCTTATCTGTAATGAAGGTTGTCTTCTTTGAGTCTGCTGAGTCCATGAAGTTCTGATTATACCCTGAATACGCATCCATGAAGCTCATGAACTCATGTCCTGCTATGGCATCTACTATCTGATCTATACGAGGTAGGGCGAAACTATCTTTTAGGTAAGACTTGTTTAAATCAGTGAAATCTACACACATCCTCCATTTTCCATTAGCTTTGGTCACAATGACAGCATTAGACAACCACTTTGTGTATATGACCTCTCTGATGAACTTGGCCTTTTCAAGATTTCTAACCTCGTCTTTGATAACATCATACTTTTCCCTTGAGTATAATCTTCTTCTCTACTTGATGGGCTTGGCATCTTCTACAATATTATATTTATGGCACATAATTTCAGTATCAATACCTGGTATGTCTGCATAGCTCCATGCAAAGATACTCTATATCTATCTTAGCAGCTTCAGTATTTCCTCCTTGGTCTCAGGTCTTAGGGCGTTATCGATTTGGATGGCTTTTTTCGGCTCATCCTCATTGAGGACGATGGATTCTACCTTCTCCGTAGCCTCTCCTTTTTTGAGCTTTCTCTCATCTCTAGGATCAAGTGTGTTGATGTTGTACATGGTTGTTGCCTTTTTATAAGCTTCTCTCTCTTCTGCAGAGTTGAAGTAGCATTCTCGCACCGATATTTGGTCACCTTGCACTTCCCCTACTCCATAAGGAGTCGAGAATTTTAGCATTTGGTGGACTGTTGAAGGCACGACCTCAAATTCCTTGAGGGCTACTCTTCCTATGATGAGGTTGTAGGCTGAGAAGACGTTTTCATCCATCACAAAGAAATTGATTTTTCTGGTCAATCTCTTAGGCCATTCATCTCCCATTCCAACATCCATTTCATACATGCCTAATGGATGAACCTTTTCACCGCTGAATCCAATTAAGGGATGATGATAAGGGACAAGCCTAGCTCTGCTGAGGCCTAGGCTCTTAAAATAGAGCCAAAACATAACGTCCGCTGAACTACCACCATCAACGAGTATCCTATGAACTTCACACCCATGCACCCTTGTGGTGATTACCAGAGGGTCATCATGAGGAGCTAAGATACATTTGAAATCAAGTCATGATAAGCCATCTATGAGGGTGTTCATATCTACCTTCTTTATCTTCTCGTGTTTAACCTCTGCAGAGGCCGACCGCTTTAGCCTCTGCCACGTGGGCCTTGAGATCAGTGACCTTTTAGCCACCTCCTGCTAGTCCTCCACAGATGGTTCTCATACCGAAAGAAATCATACCGACCTTCTTCACTGGGATATTATCGTCTTTTGGTGAGAGGTCAGGGTCATCGTCATCATCATCTGAGTCCTTAGCTCTTCTAGTAGGTACATCTTCTCGGTATATGCCATTTCTCCTCCTTTTAAGGTCTTCTCTTCCCCCTTAAGGGATCTACCATCCACATACTTTCTAAGCTTTCCAAACTTCAACATTTTTTGAATCTCGTCCTTCAGGGCAAAACACTGGACTGTTAGATGGTCGTGATCTTGGTGGAACTCGCACCACAAGTTCTTATTCCTCTTATGTGGAGGAACCTTCATCTTCTTCATCCATCTCAGGGATCTATTGTTCTTTATTTCATTGAGTATGTGTTCGCAGCTCACGGTTAGAGGAGTGAAGCGTGCAAACTTATCATCTGTAATCCTCTTCTTTTCATCCTTCTTCCTTTGAAATTTCCTATCGCTACTTCCATTCTCATCCTCATACTTCGCAGCCATTGATTCTTCTGTGTTCATGACCTTTCCAGCTATTGCTAATAGCTCGGCCATAGACTTAGGAGGGTCTTTAGTAAGGTTCCAGAGTAGATTTCCTTTCTTAATTCCTCCAATGAGGGTTGTCATTGCTATACTCTCTTCATAATCTTCTACCTCAAGCTTTTCCTTGTTGAACCTTGCGATGTATTCTCTAAGGGTCTCATTCTTGCCTTGATTTACATAGAGCAGATGTGTTATCTTTTTTTAAGGTCTTACCCCAAAACAGAAGTTGTGTATAAAACGCTAGGCCAAACCCTTAACGTTCTCAATGGAAGTTTTAGAAAAGGAAGGGAACCAAATATATGTAGCTCTCGTTAAAATGCTTGAGAAAGCTCGGCACCTCATCTCATTAGGGATTGAATAAATGTCTGTTGCAGACTGATACATCTCAATATAATGCATTGGGTTGGGACTACCATCATACTTGGGAGACACCATTGGTGGTTTAAATTTTGGCAGGGTTAGGAAATTGACAATCCTTGCCACAAATGGGGAGCCCTATGATAATCCCCCTTGTAGTGGGTCTCGACTTTTTATAAGGTTCTCTATCTTCTCTTCAAGTCTTTGGATGGAATCATTCTAGGGTCTAGTAATGTCAGCCTGGCTGAGGTTGTCCCATCCACCTCCAAGGGGTGAACCAAAGGTTCCCCAGCAGTAGCGCAACTTCGGCTGTTAACCTCCCCCTGACCACAGTCTCGATCATTTGGGAGTCGGTCATGACGAGGTCAATGTTCATCACCTCCCATTTGTTGTCCATCTATGAACCTTGACCTAGATAGCCTCTGTCTCAGATCATTAACTGGATTGAGCCTCAAAGGCCGACCCTCTGCTTAAGAGATCAAAGGTTGACCCTCTTTGTTATGCATCACCATCTCGTCTTTCACACTGACCTCAGCTCTGTTGTATAGGATGTACAGTGTTGTTTGAGACCTCATATGGATCCCAATAGTCTGTCGGAGCATCCTTTGCCTCAATGTCGCCATACCTATCCTCAGGGCAAGGGTTTCCTTGTCTTCCCAGGCATAAACGCCTAGGGTCAGCAACATCCCTCCTCCGCTGAGGAGTAGGTTGGTCTTTTTGCGGTTCCTGGGGTGGTCCCCTAGCCTCAGGATGTGGTTGCACAGCTATCGGAGTAATCATCTCCGGTGAGAACCCATGTGGTCTCATTATGTTTTGTCTTAGCTGGGCAAACTACTCCTGCATCACTTACTGAGTTGCAGCCAAGGATTTTAAGGCTGCTGCCACCTCATCTATCTCGGACTGGGGTGGTTTCTGGTTGGAACTGGGTCCAGATGGTGGAGGATGTGGTGGTAACTACGGTGCCATATGCTAAGACTAAAGATATTGCAATGAAAATATTATAGAGCTTGATACCTTTAAGGACCTCTTTCAATGGTGATAACGCTTCACGCAAAGGGTGAGGCCTGGTTCACCACCAGAGTCTCTGGTGAGGTTAAGCTGGAAAAAGTAAGAGATGAATCTTCTCGTTCCCACAGACGGTGCCAAAATGATGATGTTGTAAATAGCACCACCAGGTAAGGTGTTGTCAAGTTCAAGCTAGTGATAACAATGGAAGCCCAAGAGTGAATAAGTGGTTCAGCCAATCTGGCCTACGTCCACTGTGAGTGTGTGAGTAATATCACTAGATAAAGAAACCAATGGTCGTAGATACAATCTCTTAAGATTTCTCTATCTACAGTGTCAACCAACATAGTTTCAACTAGGTTGCAATTATTGATTCCCTTTACAAGGTAGAGGATGACCTCTATATATAGTGCTTGAGGGGTGTAATATACCCCCCAAGCATGCAATGAGCATGTGCATGAGGATCGAACCAGTATGAGAATGACACATGCCTGATATTATGTACATAATGATGGCCTCAATATTCCTTCATGTGAGGGGAATGATTCGGTTATAACTGATTTGTCCACGTGTTCCAAACCTTACATGTGCTTGTAAATGCTCGGCACTGTCCTTGACTGATGTAACCTCGGCCTGAACAAGTACGAGGTTGGTGAAGTCCAGCTGTTTTACTTTTTCTTATCAATATCTATGATGACCTCGGCCAGGAAGGTTGGACTAGGTTAGGTATGAGGTAGTTTTAACATCGGCTGAGGCAGATGATGATGTTGGCAGCTACTTAAGCCCATGAGATTCTATTGACCTCGGCTGCTGGCCAGCAGAGGTTGGTGTATGAGGGGTCGACCTTATAAAAGACGACCTTACTGATGGTTGTCATAAGCTTCTTGTCAACTCATATATGATATTGGTCGAGGTTAGTCATTCTGAGTAAGAGGGCTCACCTTGGGCATATCAAGAGCCACCTAGGAATTTTAAGAGAGCACCACCTAGAAACTTTAGGAGAGGGCCGCCTTTAGGTAACACTCACTGCCCTATTTACACTTGCACACACTGTGATAGGCAAGGTCATCTTAGGCGTTTATATTATAAACATCAAAATACTCCTAGGAAGTTTAATAAGAGAATAAATTCGATTCCCCAAACCCTACATGTCATTACAAATCTGTTTGTGATATGAAATCAGATTTAGAGTCTTTTGGATTGATT
This sequence comes from Sambucus nigra, assembly GCA_949130495.1. NCBI lineage: Eukaryota > Viridiplantae > Streptophyta > Magnoliopsida > Dipsacales > Adoxaceae > Sambucus > Sambucus nigra. The sequence goes on along the minus strand of OX422210.1, from coordinate 241,454,904 downwards.
GTTCGTGACTCTCGGTTGCTTGCACGTGATTCACCCCATGTTAGATCTTTTGATTGATCGTGTTGTTTGTTTATCATACACTAGTTGTCCTTCATGATATATTTTTTCTAGTGTTATGACATGTGTACCATTTTTGTATTAGATTTTTGGATTTGAAAAATACAGAAAGATTTTCATTTTTTTGAGAAAAAAAAATAAAAAGCCAAAAAGATTTTATTTTGAATTTTTTATGAAAAAGCCAAAAAGATTTTTGTATTTTGTTTTGCACCATATATGAATGGACATTTATAATGACCGAGTCACAATTTCATTCCATATCCTTGTGACGATTTGATAGTGTTTTGATATTGTGTCATCATTTCATTCACGTGCTTTACAATGTTTGGAGTCATTGAGATATGATTAGTTGTTACTACCTACATGTTTGACTTATGAGTTCCTTTATTGCACACTTGCACGGATTTGTTTGGATATTTTTCTTGTCTATCACATGTTGATCGACGTGTTTCCAAATCAATCATGTACTTAAAACGATCCAAATGCGAAAAAACTTGACAATGAAAGTAGTGCATGTAATAACAATTTATTGTGAGGAATTAAATTACAAATAATGATGAGTGTTCACGGGAAAGGTCTGTGAGAGTAAAAAATTAGCTCGTTATAAAAGACACTGTTTAAAATATCCCAAAGAAAAAATTAAGGCAATAAAAACAAATATATGCCAAAAATGGACCAATAGGATTTCTCTAAGGAGAGAATTTAGTTTCATCACCTCAAAAGACAAATAAAAGCATTATTATTTATTGAGGGAGTTTGGATGGAATAAAAAACGGGTTTCCATGTCCTTGAAAAAGCATGAAAAAGCGTTACATAGTTTTAGATGTTATTGATGTGAAAATCATGTTTGACTTTGATTTGTCGATTAGATTAAGACGATGTCATCTAAATTCACATTTTCGACACCTAAGGATGATTTTTAGATTCATTCTTTAGAAGTACACATATTCGTCGTGCACATATGTTATGCGTCATTGCATTGATTTTCTTATTGAATATGTTCACACCCATTCATTCGTATCAAGATGAATAATATATGGGTATGCATAATAAAAATATATGGAAAGGAAGAGAAAACATATCAAGACACAAAAATTTAAGTCATTCAGCCACTTATAATTACATCCACTACAAACCCACTTGTTTACCATGATTTTTGGAGTGTTAAACAAGTTAGAAGATGTACTTTCTCTCTCTAGAAGACAAACTAGTACAATTTTAGTGAGGTTTGTAATAAGGAGCTAACTTAGAGTACAAGTGACTAAATGTAGGGTTTATCACATGGTGCATGTTGCTTGATATGAACCTATTAGGGGATGACACATTTCCTGGTAGATGATGTTATAAATGTTTAAGTATGCCTTCACATGCAATGTTCATTCGTGCTCACGCTGATGTAAATAGGAAATGTCCAAAATGACCTTTTTGATGAAATCTGCACTTTTTTCGATCATAAGTTAGTCGAACTTGATAAGTTAGAACTTGTTTTGGCTGACCCCCTTATGGATGACCTATTGGGTATGACCCTAAGAGGCTGAGATTGCATAGGATGAAGGTCATAATGTCTTCATTTCCTATGAGGTTTTTTTCAGGATCATCGATTACCCCGAGGCTTCAATTTTCTTAGTCGTTATAATTATAATGGAAGAGTGGAGGATATAAGTTAAATGAAATGCACCAAATCATCAATGGGACGTATGTATAAATGTTAAAGTTGTCGAGGGTCCTCAGAATGTTAGAGTTGAAAGAGGTGAGGGACCTAAAAATGTATAAGCTGAGGGTCCTTGGAATGAAGCAACTAAGGCAACTCAAAATATTAAATTTAAAGGAGCTGAATGACCCCAAAATATAAGAGCCGAGTTTACTTAGATTAAATATGTTGGGGGACTTAACCGGTTGGAGCAGAAGGAACTAAAGGACCCTAAAATGCAGATGTTATGGAACTTTAGTCCAAAGCTACCGAGGGACCTCAAAATATAATAGCCAAAGGTCCTTAGGTCGAAGCTACTAAGGGAATTTAATTTATTAGAGCCAAAGGATTTAAGGGACCCCAAATTATAGGAGATTAGGGTCCTCAACCAAAGTTGCTGAGGGACCTCAAAATATAGGATTATAAAGTTCTTAGGCTGAAGCTACTGAGAGGCCTCAAAATGTTTAAGCCGAATGAGATGATGGACCCCAAAATATAAAATATGAAGGCCCTTAGGCTGAAGATGGTGAGGGGACTCAAAATGTTGGAACCTAAGGAGATAAAGGACCCCAAAATGTAGAAGTTGAGTATTCTTGGGCTTGAATTACTGATGGAACTCAAAATTTAAGAGCTAAACGTCCTTACGCCAAAGTTACTAAGGGGCTTATAAATATTACTGTAGATAGAATTAAGGGACCCCAAAATTTAAAAGCCGAAGGTTCCAAGGTTCTTGGGTTGAATATTCCGAGGGGTCATAAAATGGTAGTTCGAGAGGAGTCAAGGGTCCCCAAAATGTGGGAGCAGAGGATCCTGAGGCTGAAGTTGTTTAGGGAACTAAAAATGCATGTGTAAAAGTCCTATGGGAGGAAATTTTTAGTAGACCTTAAAATGTTTTTATCGAAGGTCCATAGGCCAAATATAATAAGGGACCTCAAAATTTTAGAGTCGAATGAGCTAAGGGACCCCAAAATGTAGGAGCCTAGGATCCTTTGTTAGAAGCTACCAATGGACCTCAAAATGTAGGTGCCAAAAATCCACAAGTTCATATGAGGACTATATTTATTCCATGATGGATAATATTCCATTAGGAAAGGTAACTCAATAAGTTCATACAATTTCTTCCTCCTTTATGATTATAAATCAAATTGGTGGATCGATCTCATCTTCTTCTTCCTCTGGGTCATCTGTATATTCAGATGCAGAGTCCAACACTTTCGAGAGACACTATGATGCTAAAGAAGACGTATGTCTCGATCAAGATGATGAATACCATGGTGAGTTACAACACACCTCCTTTATAATGTTAGTTCCCAGATTTCTCCTTCCTAATTATGATATTACTGAGGATTTTATGGATGACAATGAAGCTTATGAGATTTGTTACTCCTAAGAAATATTTTATATAGGTACCATTAATAAGGTCAAGGTTGCCAAGATTTAATGTTTATATGGAATTAAAATGACCATGATCGTTAGATCTCCTGAGGCCAAGGAAAGGGCCTTCGATCTAAAAAATACACTAGAGATTTACCTGTACGATTCCATCTTTCATCTAGGACGTAGGCCTCCATTTTATGAGATATATTTTATTTACGTCGGGTGTTTTCCTTTCTCAGTTAGCTCCCAATTCTGGGTGGATCATCCTCGGATCCATTGTAGCTTGGAGGTCCACCCATTTTGAAAACATAACTAGTGAAATATTTAAGAATGTGTACACTATAATTTTCACCAATAACTTCTTGGGTTATTATTGCTTGAGCCCTCATAACTCGAAGCGTAAGCTGATGGGGGTTTACCAAACGTCAAACCATTATTAAAATACATATTACTTTTTTGTTAGTAGAGATTGAGATTTCTTTGAAGAAGAAGAGTACAAAGGGATATCAGGATCCTTCGTGAATGGGGTAAACCTCTTTTCAACAGTATTAAACTTTATTACTTTTCATGATATCCTACTTATTTTTTCCTTGCAACTTGTATTTCAGTTGGACTCAATGCCGAGCCTTAACAACAAATGGATGACATTATTAAAGAGGTAAATTTTTTTGAACAATTATCTCCTCTCTCTAATATTGAGGAGCTTGGAATTATTTTTTTTCGTTATCCTCTCCAAAAGATTAATAAGTTAATGCCTCATACCTTTACTTATTTTTTAAATCTTGTTTGTTGTTTATATGAATATAAAGTATATTTGTTGTAGATAGTCAGAAGAACCTTTTAGATGAGGAGTGGGATATATTGATCCCCAAGCTGGTACAAGACTAAGTGACCAATAATACTGGAAAGATAGGTGAGCCAACTTAAAAGGCTAAGAAGTGACCACAAGTAAGCCTTTTGATAAATCTCGAAAGGACACTAGTCCTTCCAACTAAGTGGATGGTCAGTTAATCCTCACTCGGACTATGATGGATGCACATCTGGCCTCTTTAAGGGAAATCTGGATGGTCTTGTAGGCTGTCGAAGTCTCTTTATGCCAAATCTATTAGATCCATAACATTCTTCATAAATGGTATCCCTGACTATGATAAGGGATGCTTTTGGAAGATAGAGAAGGGTGAGGAAGTTAAACTTACTATAAATAACGTTTTCCAAGTTTGCATCCTTTGTTGATCGAATATTTCTCTCTTTAACTTTCCCAAGTCAAGTTCGAATTTTCCATATTTCATATTCGCTTTTGATATATGGGCTAATGTTGATGGTTGACCTTCAATAATGGACCAATAGGAATAATGACACTCTTATAAAAGTAGTTTATAATCAGAAGACTCTGGATACTATGAATTTTAAGTATTATACCTTCAATAACAAGGAGAACAATGATCTTGGAGATTTGAAGAAGGAGAAGGATGCCGAGATCAAAGCTTTGAAGGACGAGCATGCCTAAGACATAAATCCATTGAGTCTGAAACCAAGAAGAAGATCACAAAAGTGGTTGCGGATGCAGTATAGCGAGAGAAGGAAGAGTCAGTGTCTAAGTATCATCTCTTCAAAAAATTTAGGACCTCAATTTGTATTACATATGCCAGAGGTATTTGGAGATGAAGATCCGAGCCAATTGTAATTTCTCTGACATTTAAGAAGAAGTTCAAACTTCAATAATAGATGATAAGGAAGGAAAGTCCATCTCTCATGAGTTTTATGCTCAAGAGGATGCTCATGTACCACTGAGGCTGAGTAGATTATCATACCTGAGGTCAACAATGAGGTTGAAGGTGCCAATGATGGTGAGGGTACAATTCATGAGGGTATCCATATTAACATCAGCACCCCTAAAGATGAGGGTTCTCAGAGCTTCCTCTCTTTTTTGGAACTTTCTTTTAGCCCTGCATAGCCTTTGCTTATTTTGAATAATATTTCTTTTTTTTGTAATTTAATTATATCTCCCTTTTAAGGGGTTTACCCATGACTCTTTTTGGTTCATATATGCAGTGGTTTCACTTCTTTTTTATTTATTGATGAGAAAATTCTAGGTCTTTATACGTTACATTGCATTAATTATTTCTTGAGTGTTGTAGCTGAGCATAATTTCCTGCAGGTGTTCTAGTCAATAACCCCTTTATGCTTTGCTAAATTACATAAGCTTTATATACTTCAGTTTGACTCCCTTAGGTCGAAAGTGAAATTAGCTTATGATACATTTTGAACTAACTCTTCGTTTTAAACTAATTTTCCACAAATTAGCCAAGCGAATTAACAATTAACATAAGCATTTTTCCAAGTGAAACTTGGAGTCTTAATTTCAACTTCCTCTTATCTTTATCATAAGTTATGACTAGTTTCTGCATTATGATAAATGGGAGTTGCATTAAAGTGTTTTGTTGATCTTTTTCTCGTCACTTGTTGATGATTTCTAACTTTTACAATTTATGCTTATGCCAACTATTTTTATAATTTTTTTTGCCATTATTATGATTATGTCAGACCCTGTTGGCGGCTCTGAGTCTAAAATGTTTTATCCAGATTCTTTTTAGGATGATTTTTCCTCCCTCAAATGACTTAACAAATTGATTTCTTGTTTTAATGCTTGGTCAAATTATCATCTGCCTATTCGTATTTTAGTGGATGATCCATCATCTTTATCATAACTTAAGGGATGCCTATAATTTCGATTCCCTAGTAAAATATCTTTTTTATGTTATAAATGAGGTTCTAGATGCAAGAAATCAGTCAAATAATCACAACAAACAAGATAATCGGGGACCTTGATTTCATTTCGTTGATGTCTGTAACATTTACATTATATAAGAGCTTGTATTTACATTGATACCCTCGTTTATCTTTGTAATAGTACTTCTTTAGATGGTCAATATTTTAAGGGTTAGTAAATAATCTCTACTTCTCCCACGATCTTAAAGGGGCCATGTAAGTTAGGATACAAAATTTTCTTCTTTTGAGTTACCTTCTTGAGGACCTAGTTTCTAACTATCAATGACTCATAATGTTTAAGTTATAGTAATGGGTAACTCTTTGTTGGTATGTCACCTTCCATATCTGGACATCCTCTTGTATTCCTTCTATTAGATCTAGGCCCAACCTTTTACTCTTCATCTTTATTTTTCTCAATAAAGTGTTGTGCTCTGTGGCTTGACAGTCCAACCTCCATCGGCATTACTGCCTCGAACCTAAATGTTAACATAATGAGTTAGGTCTATAAACTTAGTGAAGCAAGACTGAAGCTCACCCATTAGACCCGTTGAAGTGCGGCCCTACTTTAATTGAATTTGAGCTGAGCTGAGCGTGAGGCAAAATTTCAAGCCCCATCTCTATTCGGACTGAGCTTGAGTTGCATTTTAGAGCCCTAATTGGGCCCGAACCCAATTTTTTTTAGACATATATATAAATACAAATATAAATATTTTTATTTATTTTATGCAAATGGATATAATGTATTATGGATTTAGAGAATATATTTAAAGAATTTAGGTACTGATTTTTGTGTTTTATTCTTTAATACCTAAATTTTTAAAATTTATAATGTTTAATTAAGTTTTGTAGACATTTTATTTTATTCTTTTCTTTTCTTTTAATTTATAATTATTTAAGCCTAAAATGAAATAATATTTAATTTTTTTGTATATATCGAGTTCGAGCCTGCCCAGACTCTATACCGAAGCCTGTAATATAGTGTGAGCCAAGCTTGAGCCATGTAGATTAATAATATTTCAGTTTGAGCTTGGGCTTAGAAAGACATAATTCAATTCGAACTAAGACTGAGCAACCCCAAGACCAACTCACTGAACTCAATTTATAACCCTATAAAGGGTCTTTCCCTAGTTGGAGTGATCGAACTAATATTGTGTGCACATAAGATGATATACAACTCCTATATCCATTTCCCTTTAGCTTCCTCTAACATGGCTTTGATCCCTGAAATCAAAGTACATATTGTCTCTTCCATCTGACCATTGGTCTATGGATGAGTCGAAGCCGACTATTAGTGCTTGATCCTTTATCTTTCACAGTAAGATTCTATTTAATCATTATCAAACTGAGCGTTGTGATCCATGAAAAATGTCGAGGTGCTCCATATATGCACTATATGTTCCTCCACATGAATTAAAAACATTTTTATCACTGATGTGAATCACGGGTTCTATTTCTACCCATTTTGTGCAGTAATTTATTACCATAATAAGGTATAAAAATTGTCCTATTATAGGAGGAAGAGGGCCAAAAATATCAATTCCCCGTTAAGAAAATGACTATGATGTAGTTATGGGAGTGAAAAGTTGATGGGGCTAGTGACTTATATTCGCAAGCCTTTGGTAGGAATCACATTTCTTGTCATAAGAGTGGGCGTCTTTGTCTAAGGTCAGCAAAGCATACCCTTTGGTAATAATTTGATTGGTTAAGGGTTGTCCTGCTATATGGCTGCCACAAGATCCTTCTTGCACTTTCTCTCTTCAAGATATAATCAACCTTGGTGAGATGGATGTACCTTAATAGGAGTAAGAGGAAACTTTTTTTTTATAACTTCTAAGAAAATAATGAATTTTCACAATTTGAATATGATCTTCTTAGCTTCACGTTTTGTTTCCATTATCTTACCCTTTTACGAATAATCATTGATCGGATCCATACATGAAGGTTCGAGGTTCATGTTAAAAACTTCTGACACCGGGTCATATTTTTCAATGCTTGGCATGACTAATAACTCTATTAGTACTACCATCCAAAATTCAGTTGTAATGGCCGAGGCATGATTGACCCGAGCATTTACATTTGCATTTTCTATTTTTGGTACCCATTGTATCTTCACATTTATGAAATAAGATATTAATATTCTTACTTTGGCTAAGTATATGGCCATTTTCTCATCTTTTGCCTCGTACTCTCCTAGCACTTGTCTCACCATTAGTTGCAATTTCCTATGAGACATGATTTGCTTTAATCCGATTAACAAGGAAATATTGAATCCTCCTATCAAATATTTACACTTTTCATTGTTGTTGGAATCAAAAAATATAAATTGGAGGGAATACTCAATATCCATCTCATTAGGAGCGGAGAGGATGAGGCCTGACCCATTTTTTGCCGCAAAAGAAGACCCGTCAGCATACAACTTCCAAGCTAGGATTTTTCAATTAAAGGGTTCTTAGTTTTCCTCTTGAGAATCAACTGATATCATTTCGACATATTCGTTACCAACTTTAATGATTCCCTTTCCTTTTTAATATTTTGAGTTTGATACAGCTGAGAGTTTTGGATCTGACACTTGAGGAGATGTTGAGGCCAAGGATTGAGAGGGAACTATGAATGTGGGAGTTGAAGCTTTAAGGGAGTTCTTAACCTTGATTCTGAGGATGATCCTTCATTTACGATGTTTGGTTTTTCCTGTAATACCCAGTATTTTTACGTATTCGAGGTTTAATTAATTCGAAAATTAATTGAGAAAAATACATTTTATTTAAATTACGTGAGTGAAGTAATTGAATTTGATTTAATAATAGCTATGATTACTGAATATTAATTGAGAGATAGATACTGATTAATTTTATGAAATGAAATTTACTAAGTTTAAATAGTAAATTGTTAATTATTATCAAATTACGTCATAGTGAGTGATATGGCGTAATAAAGTTATCTCACTGGGAGTCGCGTGTAGACTATTTAGAGGTGAGAAATGAGAAATATATTTTAAGTAAATAGGATGATAATGTAGAGGTCACGAATGAGTCTGGAAGGGTCAAATCAATCAAGGTAGTATACCCGGGGATGTCAATTGAATTATGGGGAAATTTTAGACTAAAATGGGACCATAGGAGGATATTTTGGGCATTTTATATTAAGGGGTTAGGAGATCTACGAATTTACAAACTCTATAGCTTCTTATAAGGGTTGGAGACTATGGGTTGGAGGTTATAAAACTCAGAGAAGCCATTAGAGAAGGAAAGGAGAGAGTCCTTGAAGATTCTTGGGAGAATTCTTATAGCTTTCGTTATATTCTTGCACACAAACCCTCTAGGAAAGAGGATTGAAGGAGAAAGAAATCAACCCAACACAAAGCCACAAAATCAGACCCTACAAACCAAGAGTCAAGTTGTTTATTGCAATATTCATGAAGTTATAATACCCATCTGTAGGGTTTTAAGATTTGTTTTTGTTAAATTAATATTCTTGTGAGAAAAAGAATGATTTTTATGGATGTTGGGATAGTATTTGCATGTAGAACGATTTAACATATGTAGACGATCAATAATTAGAGGATAATTGATCATTAATACGAATTAAGTCTGAGTTTTGATGATTACTAGAGGAAGAACACGAAAACCTAGGATTTTTGAGGTTTAAAGATTTAAATCCATTCTTGAATAATTTGTAATGTTTTGGTCTAAAAGTTCCATTAGAAATCGTCCTTATACATGTGGGAAAGGTTTGGCACAATTAGTTGAGAGTTTAGTGGGAGAACATGGAGGATTAAGGTGCGTTAATGGCGGAAAATGCACCTGCTATAACTGCAGAAACGAGTCTAAAAAAACGAACCGGTCAGGTCCAGATGGATGCAGTTCGATTTAATCTTCACAGAACAATGGATCGGTTCGGTCCTGGGAAGTTGGATTTGTTTGGTTCCCTAAATTAATTATGAAATTTCCTTTTGGGCATAGTGTTCCTAAATCGATGTTGTGGAAATCTATAGGACTTTGTAAAAATAATAAGGGGAGATTTATTATATTATGGTAGGCCTATTATAGAGGTATGAAGTAGTCTTATTGAGAGGTTTGAGACGAGATTGAATTTGAGATGAATGACATCGTAATTAATCTGGGAGACGGATAAAGAATCACGAGAATCGAAGAAATAGATGCGTCGACCAATAAGGTTAGTGAGATTTACCCACCAAATTTAAAAGGGGTAACTAGGACCTTTAAAGTTGTGTGAATACTCATATAAATACTATAGCGAGATAAATCGTAAAATAAAATGTCCGGTAAGTATTAGAGAGAAATATACTACGTACCAATGTGAATTATTAGGTTGTGTGAATACCTATAATATAAGTACTTAGGTTGTGTGAATACCTAAAGTATATTAATAGTATTGGGGTCAATGGCTATCCGGACCAATACAGGTAAGTTCGAATTTGGGGTCGATGATTATTCTGGCAAAAAAAAATAATATTGGGGTCAATGGAAAATCCATACCAATATACATATGCATAACATTTACATTGGGGTCGAGGGATATCCGGACCAATGTAAATGATGGGATAATTGTGGTCGATGGTTATCCGAACCAATAATCCTTATAGTATATATTGTGTGCAAAATATATATACCTTATGATGTCCTACTAGGTGCGATAGTAGACTTGTAGATGATATATATATAGATATACATCTACAATATAAATTAAGAAGAGAAACTTAATCACAAAGATTGAAAGATAGATAGTGATATCTACTAGAATAAAATAAGTAGTGAGACTTGATTATATGATTTTAATCATAATATATGTAAGTGTTGAATTAGAAATAAATTATACATGGGATGTTAATGAAAATAATGTATTGTACGGGCGGTACGGAGAACTTAGGAGAATTGATAAGTTCAAATAATACTATAGTCTAGTGAGCTTGGGAAGTATAGCTAGGTGGGCTAAGTATAGAACATTAGGCGTGCACAAAAAATGAGAGGTGAGTAAACTCAAGAGAGTGTACGATAACCTAACACGTGTAATAAAAATACGATTTGAAATTTATGATAAACGCTTGCTAAAAAATTTCAAAATGTTTTCAGTACTAACTCTTGTTTTAAAATATTTTCAAAACCTTTTAGGTATTCAACCACAGGGACGCTAAGCGTGACTTCTTTCTTGGAAACCAGATTTGTAGCACTGTGGATGCTAGGATGACTTGATTTGATTAGACGATTCCTTCATGCATATATAGTGTAGGATCCCATTTTTTATATTCCATGTATGGTCATGTTGTCAACTGACAGTTTCCAGTTATTTAGACTAGTTATCATTCTGGAGTATTTGTTTTTGGATTTTGGCAGATGGTTTATTCGACAAACCTTTATTCATTTATATATTGTGATGGTTGGATTCTATTATATTATGAATAGTTATTTAGTTCTAGTATGGTTCTTTTATCTGTTATTAAAGGAAGATAAAATTTTGCACCGGTCTAATTTCACTTAGGTGGTTAGTAATTAAAAAGTTTTCGATAGTGATGCCGAGAATGAACCATTTGAGAAACCTATTTTAATTTAATAAAACACTGATCAAGCGATGTTTAATTATACGGGGTGGCACAGATGGTATCAGAGCATCAGGTTCTAGTATCCTTAGGATATGTATGGATTACTACGTTTTCAACGCATCGTTCTTTGGTATAGATCCCTATTATTAGGAATGTTGTTTCGTCTTATGTGCTTTGAGATATCGTGCTTCTGCTATTAGATTTTGTATAAACTGTGTACTTATACAATTCGATCTATTTTAGTATCCTGTCGAGGATAGAGCAGGATGAGAGGCTAGCAACCAGAGACGAGGTTAGAGAATACCCTCAAGAGCAACAGGGACCACCACCACTACCAGAGATGATTTCTACTACTCAGGTGGCAGTAATAGTTGCACAAGCCATGGAGGAAATATGAAGGCCATGACAGCCCACTTCCCTCAACTTTAGGCACAACATCCCACAACACCAGTTATTCAGGCCTAGCAAGGGAAACACACATGGCATTGCATCAGGGAGACCTTCCAGAAATGCCACCCCCTCGAGTTCCTGGGCGATACAAATGTAGTGGCATCATGGCAATGTAAGAAGAACATTCAATATCATTTGCGCATGCTAGACTGTAGTGAGGTACAATGACAGATGTTAACCACCTTCTGACCAACAGGGGCATCCCTATAGTGGTTGAATTCAGTGACCATCGCTAAGGAGAGGGACTTGATGATGATTTTTGAGTTTTAGGTGTGGTTTGACCGCAAGTACTTCCCACCTGCAGTGAAGTCACAGATGAGGAAGAAATTTGGGGAGGTGTCCCAGGGCGACCGCTCAGTTGTCGATTAAGAGGAAGAGTTTACCCGTTTAGTGAACTTTGTGCCAAAAGAGGTGAGAAATGAAGAAAGATGACAGGCATATTCATGGATGGTTTGGCTTGGATGATTAGGTTGCATTTGATTGGTAACCCTGCGTTAATAACTTACACAGATGTCGATAACGCCGCACTATTACACTATCAGGATTACTATTTCCACGGGAAGGGAAGCAATAGGGGAGTAGAGCCTAGCCAGAAGGGTAAGGCCGAGGGGCATAGTGTTAGTGGGGGACCACCCCAATAGCAGCAGACAGTGGGTACGCAAGGGCAGAACTACCGGTAGGTGAAGTGTTCCAAGTGGTTTAGATTTGGTGGGCACCGATCAGATAGGCAGGGCAATACAAAGGTTCCCAGTAGCAGCAGGTTCCTCAGGGCCTCCAGGGATAAGGGAACCAAGGGGGTGGCCAGCAGGGTCAGGGCCAGCAGGGCTAATATCTGGGCCAAAAGGGCCAGGGGTTGAGACAGTTCCAGGGTCATGCTTCACATATGGACAGTAGGTTCACAAGAGTAGAGCTTGTCCATATTTAAACGGGGCACAACATCAGGGTACCCAAAAGGGTCAACAGGCTCTGATAACTCCAGCACTAGCATCGACCCCACATCTACAGCACCAGGTCCAGATGCACTATGGGCGTCTGTATAACGTTCGAGATATTCTATGCCTACAGCACCATAGGCGTCGCCAGCATTAGAGACGTTTTCTATCCTTGGGTGAGTACTTTTTAATATTAAAGCATTTTATTCATTTATTGAGACTAGATTTTCACGAGCCCCTGGGTTATTAGGGACAGCCGATTGCCTCCTTATGTGTGTAGAGTCACCGATGGGTAATGGTTCGTTGATAAATTTGATCTGTAGTGGAGTCGATATTATTTTTGGGAGACTAAGTTTAGAGGTAAACCTTCTAGTGTTATACATGGAGGGGTATGGCGTGATTCTAGGTATGGATTGGTTAGCAGGCTACAGAGCTATGGTAGATTACTATGAGAGTACTATTGTGTTTTCTAGGTTAGGAGAAGAGATGTTCCTTGTGGATATGCCCCTTCTCGAGGCAGGATCGCTTACTCATTTATATTACATCGAGGAGGAGACCTCATAGGAGGTGGTTATTACCTTAGATTCGATCCCTGTAGTGAGGGATTTTGAGGATGTGTTCCAGGAGATACCCGAGTTGACACTGAGTCAAGAAATAGCGTTTGTCATCGACTTAACACTAGGGACGAAATCGATTTCCAAAAAACCATATCGCATGGATCCTTCAAAAATGATGGAGTTGAGAGAGAAAATTTAGCAGCTCTTGGATAAAAATTTCATTTAGTAGAGTACATCGCCTTGGATACTCCGGTGTTGTTTATGAAGAAAAGGGATGGTTCACTTCGCTTGTGCATGTATTATAAGGAGTTGAATAAGGTGAATATACGGAACAAGTATCCGTTAGCTAGGATTGATGACTTATTTGATCAGTTGAGAGGGGATGTATACTTCTCAAGATCAATTTGAGGTCAGGCTATCACCAGTTGTGTATTCGGGAGGATAATGTTCTTAAGACCGCTTTCCTATCGCAGTATGGATCCTATGAGTTCAAGGTGATGCCATTTGGGCTCACCAATGCGCCTGAAGTGTTCATAGACCTCATGAAAAGAGTATTCCAGGAGTTTTTGGATCAGTTTATGATAGTATTCATTGATGATATCCTGGTTTACTCACGAACGGAGGAGGAGCATGCTGAGCATTTATGTATGGTTCTACAGATGTTACGGGACCATCAGCTGTAGGACAAATTTAGTAAGTGTGGATTTTGGTTTCGGGAGGTACAGTTTCTTGGTCACATTTTGTTTGACAGGGGTATAGCTGTTGATTCGAGTAAAGTATCAGCGGTGAGGGAGCGGGGGTAGCCTCTGACACCGATCGAGATTCGCAGCTTCTTGGGGTTGGACGAATATTATCGTCGCTTCATCAAGGGGTTCTCAAATATAATTGGGTCTTTGACGAACTTAACTCGTAAGGGAGTACCATTTTTTGGATTGGCCAGTGTTAGTTGGCTTTCGATGAGCTGAAGGATAGATTGACATCAGAACCCATACTTGCATTGCCTAGGAGTGGGGTGTAGTGTCGGGTCTGCATAGATGTATCCTTATGGGGACTTGAGGGTGTGTTGCAGTAGGAGGAAAGGGCGATAACTTATGCATCTCGGAAGCTAAAGCCCCACGAGAAGAATTACCCCACCCATGACCTAGAGTTGGCATCGGTCATTTTTAAGTTAAGGATATGGAGACATTACTTATTGGGGGAGAAGTTAACATTGTTTACGAATCATAAGCCACTTCAATATCTTTTCACAAAGAAGGATCTGAACATTAGGCAGAAGAAGTGGCTAGAATTCGTGAAGGACTACTAGTTTTATATACAGTATCATGCTGGTAAGGATAACGTGGTTGCAGACCCGTTGAGCTGAAGACCTACTGGAGATGTAGTGGAGGTGTGGAAAGCGAAGTGGAGTGAGCTTCGATAGGAAGATGGGGGTGCTAGAACGTATATGGCAGTTATGACCATCACTCCCGAGATCACTATACGGGTAGTGAAGGCACAGGCAGAGGAACAGTTCTGTCATGACAGGATACAATAATTATTAGCTTAGGGTGAAGAGTCTTACTTAGTTAGATCGAAGGGAGGCATGCACTTTAATGGGAGATTAGTAGTGCCCGGGGATGAGGATTTAAGACATGCAGTTATGATTGAGTCTCACGACTCCAGATTTGCGATACATCCCGGTGGGGATAAGATGTACCAGGATATGAGGAGACAGTATTGGTGGGCCAACATGAAGAGAGACATAGCAGAGTTTGTCTCAAATGGCATCACTTGTCAGCTTGTGAAAGTTGACCATCAAAGGCCTTCAGGGATGTTACAACCAATTAATATTCTCATATGGCAGTGGGAGAGCATATCGAAGGACTTTATTACTAGGCTACCTAATCGCAGCGGGGTCATGATTCCATATGGGTAATAGTGGATTAGCTGACTAAGGTGGCTTATTTCTTTCCAGTTCGCACAGATTACGAGTCAATACAGTTCGTGTAGCTATTCATTTCCGAGATTATTAAGCTACACGGGGACTCGATTAATCTTATGTATGATAGAGACAAATTTTTTTGTGCCTCACTTCCGGCAAAGCTTCCAGGGATCCATGAGCACATATTTATGATTGAGTACGGCGTACCACCCACAGACAGATGGGCAGATCGAGAGAGTGAATGTGATGCTTTAACATATGCTGAGAATGCGCATCCTATATTTTGGGGTAGGGTGAGAGAGATATCTTCCATTGGTAGAGTTTAAATATAACAACTGTGTAAGGACATGATTTTATAAACGTCGTTTAGTATCTAGCAATTTTTTTTATATCCTATATCACTGCAAGTATGTCTGATACCTCTACATTCGGCACGTCTCCACGTTCACCCATGATGGCCTCGACTTGGATCCAAAGTTATCACTCACCCACTACCTTCTTACGTGCGTAGTGCATCAACATTGACCTATTGTGCAACATACGTCTTCAACGTTCATCTGTTGCCACTACTCCACTCGCAATTATGGTAATATAATTTAATTGGAGATTTTAATATTTGCATAAATATTTAGGAACATTTTTAAAATAATTTATTGAATTCTTAAATGTTTTATCTCGAAATAATATTTTCTTTCAAGTGTTGAGGCAAAAAAGACATGTTGTTCAAATTGTTTGAACGACAGAGCTTGTCGTTCAAACGACAACTCATGTCACGCGAAGTCGTTCTAACGACAAGCAACGTCGTTCGAGCGACACTCCATATTGTTCGAGCGACCCACTGCCTCGATTTATGTATTTAAAGTAGTGCCCATTCTACACGATTTTCAAGTCTTCGCACTCACGTTTCTGTAGTTTCGCTCCATTCAAACAGACTCTATTTTTCATGTTTTATACACTGTTTTGATTCACAAACAATTCTCAATCATTTATGTGAATATTTTATACCCAAGAAAATTGTTCTACTCATCAGGAGTTCTTGTGGAAAAGATGAAGGCTGATTTTCCACTGCTCATCTTGGAGGTCTTGCAGGACCTCTTGCTGACGACACCGAACCGACACCTGCGGGTATTTTTTCTGTCATTGTATTTCATTATAATCCGTGTAAGTAGAGATTTACAAATTATAGTGAAATAAAAAGATTTTTCCCCTTTGGGGGATTTTTCCTCAAATTGTGACTGTCTTGCATGTTTGATTTATTTCATTTATCTGTCACAAATATTTGCAAGAGTTAAAACTGAATTGGGATAAAATTGGAATTTAATTAATTAAGTTGGACATTGATTGCTGGCGCACTCTCAAATTGGTATTAGAGCCAATTACACAATTTTACCGTATAATTTTTTTCGCAAAATTTTTCTGGATATCAATTTTTAGAAAACTTATATAATAGAGTCCCAATTTTTTACGAGTCAAATTACGCATATTGAAAAGCCCGTATGAAATCTCACTTAAAGGCCATTGACGAACGTGTTTGGGTTGTGTGTGAAAGAGGATGGACACCTCCCACTGTCACTGTAGATAACGTAATTACTTTAAAATCTGTGACTATATGTACTGAGGATGAATTTAAATACAGCCCATATAACTCACGTGGGCTTAGTGCCATTTCTAGAGCCGTCATACCTGACGAGTTAGGACGCATCATTTCATGTACCATGTCGTTTACCACGTCTAAAGAAGCATGGGATGTTATTAAACTTACCCGTGAAGGCACTAATGCAATTAAAGAATCAAAATTGCGAAACTAAACTACACAATTTGAAACTATCACCATGCTTGATTATGAGTGTTTTTGATGAATTTTATGCACGCTTATCTGATATTGTAAACACTAGTTTCAACTTAGGTGAACATATTACTGATGCTATAGTAGTTAAGAAAATTTTGAGATCACTGCCTAAGAGATTTATCACCAAAGTCACTGTGTTAAATTCATTAGGAAATTTGAGTAGGATGAAATTAGAAGAGTTAGTTGGAGACCTATAGACCAATGAAATCGACACATTCCTAACATGATAAAATCAAAAGACAAAGGGTAGCACTTAAAGACCATGCCAAAAAGAGTGAGGGGTCGGTGAGAAAGAGAGGCGAGTCATCTAGGAAAAGAGAGGAAGAGATGTCTGATTATGATTTTGAATTAGACAATTTGGCCTTATTTGCAAAAAAAATTCAAGAAAATTCTCAAATTAAAGAAAAATGGGAATTTTAAAGATAAAAAGAATTTTGAGAAAAATAAATCTGAAAAGAAATTTGAGAAAGATAAAAAGGACACCCCTAAGAAATATGGAGATAGATGCTTTGAGTGTGGCGATAGAGGTCATAGGGGTTTTGAATGCCTCCCTGAGTGATGACAGTGAGGTCGAGTCGGTGGATTTGAGAGAAGAATCACCGCATGAATGTAACTTCACCACATTTATGTCTAGTCATGTGATTATTGATAGTTCTCCTCACGACGATGATGATGCAAACTCATAGGGACACCTCGATAGTCGTAGCGATGTGAGAGAGGGGAGGATGGTGCAAGTGAGAGTGAGAGTGAGAGTGAGAGTGAGAGTGAGAGTGAGAGTGAGAGTGAGAGTGAGAGTGATCTTCGACACGCGTACGTTAATTTATATGTTGATACTTTCAAGACCAAAAAGCGTAACGGAGCATTAGCACTTAGGGTAGAATCCCTAGAAAAGGATTTAGGAGAGAGAGAGAGAGAGAGAGAGAGAGAGAGAGAAAGAGAGAGAGAGTCCTCTATGAGCACTGCCTTGAGAGAGAGAGAGAGAGAGACCCTTTTTCTTGAAAGAGAGAAGGTTTGTGTAGAAAGAGAAAGTCAGTTTAAGGAGAGAGAAAAAGTGTTTGGAGAGAGAGAAAGGGTGTTTGAGAAAGAAAAAGGGGACTTGACAAAGAAAGTGGATGATCTAAAGAATGAGCTCCATTACTCCCTGGACACTCGAAAGAATTAGGAAGCCCTTGTAGCCCAGCTCACTCATGACATTGAGAGAGCCCGAGAGGTCAAGGTAAGAATATATGACAGATCTGGTAATACGGGTAAGATTATCCTCGCCCTTACTTTGGGATTAGGTGAGAGGCCGGGAATAGATTTTGATGGAGCTTCCACACCCCATACGAAATTGGAATTTGTTCCTGAGTTTACTACAAATCCATACGGCCACCCACCAAAAACTCATAATAGAGTTCAACTAAGAAAAGAAAATCGAGGTCGGCCTAAGACTGTATATTTCTGTTCCTATTGTAAAAAGAAAAGGCCATCTTCATAAGTTTTTCTATAGTTTGGGTCGAACACCTCGTACTTCTTCTCCACCACGTGCCACTAGAGATCTTTCGAGTCTTAAAGAGCAAGTTGAGTTTCTAATCGCCACATCTCAGAGTTTAATGGAAGAGTTCCAATGGATTTCTATGTTGTCAGTGGACACTTATAAAATCCCAACTAGAGTCAATAATAATAAGGGAAAACAGAAGGTTACCACATCTTGGGTACCTAAGCATGACGCAAAAACAATTGTTGTTCATGTTTCTCTTAAAGCACATAATACTTATCAGTGGTATTTTGACAGTGGCTGCTCTAGACACATGACTGGTGATGTGTCATTCTTTACCCATTTAGAGGATAGAAAGGAAGGTAAAGTGACGTTTGGAGACGGGAGAAAGTTTAGAATTATAGGACGAGGTATAGTAGAGATACCAAGATTTCCTACGCTAGAGGATGTTTTGTATATAAAAGGTTTGAGAGAGAACCTACTCAGTATTAGCAAGCTGTGAGATGCTGACTTTGAAGTAAAGTTTGACCAGAACAAATGTAATGTTTATGATTAAGTCGGTAAACTTATATTACATGGGGTGAGGACATAAGATAATTGCTATGGGATTGTGACCAAGTCCTAATTTGTCTACAACAGCGCCACGACTACTCCAATGGATCTGTAGTATCAACGTCTACTCCATGTAAAATTTTGAGATTTGGAGAAATTAGTTAAAAAGGACCTAGTACGTGGCTTGTCATCACTTGGAAAGCCAACTTTCACGGGTTGTGGACCCTGTCAATTGGGAAAGCAAATACGTAGCCCCCATAGGAAGTTGAACTCCATTACCACCTCGCGAGTACTTGAGTTAATACATGTGGATCTTATGGGTCCTACTCGTACTGAGAGTTTAGGTGGGAAGAGATACATTCTCGTGATGGTAGAGGATTTATCTCGCTATTTGATAGTAGGTTTTTTTAGAGAGAAATCCGATGCAGTGGATTTTCTTACGACCAAGTATCGTGTCTTGTAAAATCAATACAGTGTCACTATCAATAGAATCTGCAGTGACAACGACACTAAGTTTAAAGAAGCAAGAGTAGATCTTTTCTGTGATAACCTCGGGATAAAAAAAAAATTTGACCGTTAGGACTCCTCAGTAAAATGGTATAGTTGAGAGGAAGAATCAAATGATTCAGGAGGTCGCTACATCTATGCTTTTAGATCATAATATTGCAAGGAGATTTTGGGTAAAGGCTGTGTCTACTAGATGCCAAATGGTGAATAGGGTTTACCTTAGTCCACACACATTTAAGATGCCCTACAAATTGTGGACTATAAAGAATCTCAACCTTTGATATTTCCATGTCTTTAGGAGTAAATGCTACATCTTACGGGATATAGAGCAATTAGGAAAGTTCGACTCCTGGAGCGACGAGGTGATACTGTTAGGTTATTCATCGACTAGTAGAGCATATCCTAAGTAGCTCTAAGGTTATGGAGTCAATAAACGTCACCGTGAAAGATGATGAACCGCTGGTGTTTGTTGATTCTAACCTTGTGCGTGAGGATGAAAAACTTACTACTGATGATTCCATTGTGCCTCCCACACCTAGAGTGAATCCTATTCCTGATTTAGGAGACACTCCTACATGGGTTCGTAAGAGTCATGATCCTAGCGCTATTCTAGGAGATCCCACCGTAGGGGTCAAGACTCATGATCAGCTAGAGAACATTGCTAACCATGTTTTCTACACGTCTAAAGTCAAGCCCAAGAATTATAAGGAAGCACTCAAAGATGAACACTGGATATGCGCTATGCAAGATGAGTTGCTTCAGTTTAGAAAGAATGATATCTGGGAACTGGTCTCCGACCTAGTGAGACAAATGTGATAGGTACCAAGTGGATTTTCAAGAATAAAGTGGATGAGACTGGTACTATTATCTGGAATAAGGCTAGGTTGGCCGTTCAAGGCTATACACAGATAGAGGGTGTAGACTTTGACAAAAAATTCGCTCCTATTGCAAGACTTGAATCTGCCCGCTTACTACTCGCTATCGCATGTCATCTGCGCTTCAAGTTATATCAAATGGATGTCAAGAGTGACTTTATGAATGGAATTCTACATGAGGAGGTTTATATGGAATAAAAAAAAGGGTTTGAAGACCCTAAGCACCTCGATAACGTCTACTATCTGAGGAAAGCCTTGTGTGGTTTGAAGTAAGCACCCCGTGATTGGTACGAGAGGCTTACTTCCTATCTCTTAGATTATGTCTTCAAGAGTGGGGGAGTTGATATGACATTGTTCATTAGGACTGATGATGGTGCTATTTTGGTTGCCCGGGTCAATGTGGATGACATAGTCTTTGGATCCACATGCTCCTAACATGCTCACCACTTTGATGAGGAGATAAAGAGTGAGTTTGATATGAGCATGGTAGGTGAGATTACTTTCTTCCTTGGCGTCCAGGTTCGTCAGCTAGAGGATGGGATGTTCATCTCCCAATCCAAGTATACTAGAGATATTGTGAAGAAATTTGGTCTAGACTACGCTAAGCATGCACGTACACCGATGAGTACCTTAACCAAGCATAGTAAGGACACTTTAGGAAAGGATGTAGAGAAAACCTTATATCAAAGTATGATAGGTAGTCTTCTCTACTTGATTGCCAGTCATCCCGACATCGCCTTTAGTGTTGGAGTCTGTGCGCGATATCAGGCATCCCCAAAAATATCACACTTACTCACTCTTAAACGTATTATCAAATACGTGAGTGGGAATCTTTCACTTGGCATTTGGTATTCATTTGATACCACTGATCATTTATCTGCCTATTCGTATGTCGATTAGGTCAAGGATGCAGATTGATGTAGGAGCACTTCTGGTGGGTGTTTATTCTTTTGTTATTCTTTTATATCTTGGTTGAGCAACAAGAAAAACTCCACCTCTTTGTCCATTGCGGAGGCTGAGTACATAGCCGTCGGGAGTTTTTACACATAACTTCTATGGATTAAGCAGATGTTGGAGGATTATGGGATATCACAGGACACCATGACTATTTCGTATGATAACACGAGTGCGATACACATATCCCGTAATCCAGTCCAGCATTCGCGCACTAAGCACATTAGGATACGTGAGCAATTTATCCGAGATCTAGTATAAGAGAAAGTCATACCCTTGAGTTTCATATCTACCGACCTCCAGTTAGCCGATATTTTCACGAAGCCTTTAGATGCCTTTAGATTCAAGAGTCTTAGGAATTCTTTAGGAATTTGCACAATTGACTGATGGGTGGTCACCATGTCTAGAGTAGGATGCATTTTTTCACGTTCCTATTATCTGATTCCCCTCTCTAGATTGTATCATTTGTATTTTTTTGGCTTTTTATTATTTTTTTTGAATTATTGAAAAATCCAAAAAGATTTTTTTTGAAATTTTTTTAGAAAAATAAAAAAGATTTTCTTTTTTATAAAATTTTTGAAAAACACAAAAAGATTTTTTTGTTTTATGTTTACACCTTTTATGGATGAACATTTAAGATAATTATAGTCACCACTTCATTCCATATTCCACGTGACTGTTTGATAGTGATTTGAGATGCTGCATCATTTCATGCATGTTCTTTACATTGTTTGGAGCCTTTGAGATGTGATTAGTGATATCTTCTACATGTTTGGCTTCTTATATCCTTTATTTCACACATGTACGATATTATTTGAGTATTGTACTTGTCTATCACATATTGGCTTGAGTGTTTCCATCTCAATTCTGTCTATACAACGATCAAAATGTGATAAAACTTGAAAAGATAGTAGTGCATATAAAAACCGTTTACCATGACAATTTAATTGCAACAAAATATGATGAGTGAATTAGGGGAAAGGGCTGCGAGAGTAAAAAATTAACTCGTCGAGAAAGCCACCGTTTAAAAAAAGCCCCCCAAAAATTAAAAGGAAATAGAAAAAATATGTCAAATAAAATAGGCAAATAAGTTTTAGTTACATCACCTCGAAAGAAATATATAATGGATAATTATTTATGAGGGAATTTGGATGGAAAGAAATGAACAACGGGTTTGCACATCCAACGTTTTGGACGTTATTGGTGTGGAAATCACTTTGAGCTTTGATTTGTTAATTTGATTGAGTCAATTTCTTCCTCTTTTTTGTTTTACACCTAAGGAAGATGTTGAAGTTCATTTGTTAGGAATATACAAAATTCATCGTGAACATATGTTATGGTTGTATGTACTGATTTTCTTATCAAATTTGTTCATATCCCTACATTTCCACTAATCACTGACTTGGTTGTTTTCGTGTTCTTTCATGGTGTGATTTTTTTGTTGTACATTTTGTAAGAAAAATTATGAAAACATTCAAAAATAGAAAGTTTGATTACCTTGTAACATTATCCATGTGTATTGATTAGTGTTCTTCATATTTATCTATTTGGGAACATCATAAAAAGGGGGAGAACGAATTATGGTGGAGATTTGCATTGTTTGACATTTTTTTAATTGATATTTCTTTAGTCATTTCATTATTTTTCAAACTATTGCGCATCATGGGTACAGTTGTTTGTCTCATGTGTGTAGGTACCAAGATAGAAAATTATTTTTGCATACCCTGATGAAGACAAAGAAAGTTTGAAGATGTTGAAGAAGTTGAAGATTTTTTTTGAAAGTCATGTAATTTAATATTTCCAGTTTTTGGGTTTAATGGGAATATTAAATTATAAGTCTCTTTTAGGCTAGGTAGCATAATTCAGATAGTTTTTATGTATGTACTCGCAAATACATAGGGGGAGATTTTTAAGGACATGATTTTATAATTATCGATTTAGTATCTAGGAAATTTTTCTTTATATCTAAGATCACTGCAAGTATCTCTGTAACCGCTACATTCGGCACGTCTCCATGTTCACCTATGACGGCCTTGAATTGGATCCGAAGTTATAATGCACCCACTACCTTCTTACGTGCGTAGTGCATCAACATTGACCTATCGTGAAACGTGCATCCTCATCGTTCATCTATTTCCACTACTCCACTCGCAATTATGGTAATATAATTTGATTGGAGCTTTTAATATTTACATAAGTATTTGGGAACATTTTAAAAATAATTTTTTGAAGTCTGAAATATTTTATCTCGAAATAAATTTTTTTCTAAGTGTAGTGGCGAAAAATACATGTCATTCAGATCGTTCAAATGACAGAGCTTGTCGTTCAAACGACAGCTCATGTTGCGCGAAGTCGTTCTAACAACAAGCGGCATTTTTCGAGCGCTCCATCTCGTTCGAGCAACCCACCACCTCGATTTCTGTATTTAAAGCAGTGCCCATTCTTCACGATTTCAAGTCTTGGCACTCATGTTTCTGCAGTTTCTTTGCATTCAAACAGACTTCGTCTTTCATGTTTTATATACAGTTTTGATTCACAAACAATTCCCAATGATTTATGTGAATCTTCTAAACCCAAGAAAATTGTTCTACTCATTTGGAGTTCTTATGGAGAAGAAGATGCATGATTTTTCAATGCTGATCTTGGAGTTCTTGCGGGACCTCTTGCTGATGACACCGAACCGACAGCTGTGGGTATTTTGTGAGTCACTATATTTCATTATAATCCATGTAAGTAGAGATTTATAAATTATAGTTAAATAAAAAGGTTTTGCCCCTTTGGGGGATTTTTCCTCAAATTGTGATTGTCTTTCATGTTCGATTTATTTCATTTATCTGTCATAATTAATTACAAGAGTTGATATTAAATTGGGATAAAATTGGAATTTAATTAAATAAGTTGGACATTGATTGTTGGCGCACGCTCAAGCTCTTATTAATTTACTATTAGTATGGCACTGTTCGAGGCATTGTATGAGAGGCATTATCGTTTTCCCATATGCTGGTTAGAGGTGAGGGATAACAAGTTATTGGGACCTGATATGATTCAGGAGACAAGTGACAAGATTGAATTAATTCAGGATGTATTCAGATGGTTCAGGATAGGCAGAAAAGATATGCCGACGCCGACATGAGACATGTGGAGTTGGAAGTTATCGACCAGGTGTTGGTTTGAGTGTCTCCTATGAAGGGGGTTATGATATTTGGCAGTAGAGGGAATCTATCACCGAGATACGTAGGACTGTTTCCTATTATAGAGAGAGTGGTACCGATAGCATACAGACTAGGACTTCCAATGCCTCTTCAATGGACACACGACGTGTTCCATGTGTCATCGCTGAAGAAATACAGGAGGAGTGATAGAGCCTTCTGGCATGTGCCCATTGAGGAGATTGATTTTCAGCCAGACGTCTCGTATTAGGAGAGGCCCGTGGCTATTATAGATCATAGCGAGAGTAAACTACGGTTAAAGGTGGTGCCATTAGTGCGAGTTCAGTGGGGACACCACAATGTTGATGAGTTGATGTGGGAGTGGGAGGATGACATGCGAGAGCGGTAACCAGAGTTATTCACCGTGGGTATGTCCTAATTTCGAGGACGAAATTCCTTTATAAGGGGGGAAGTATGTAATACCCCGTATTTTTACGTATTCGAGATTTAATTAATTCAAAAATTAATTGAGAAAAATAAGTTTTATTTAAATTACGCGAGTGAAGTAATTGAATGTTATTTAATAATAACTTTGATTATTAAATATTAATCGAATGATAGATACTGATTAATATTATGAAATGAAATTTACTAAGTGTAAATAGTAAATAGTTCATTATTATCAAATTCCGTCATAGCGAGCGATATGGGTGTAATAGAGTGATCTCACCGGGAGTCGTGTGTAGACTATTTAGAAGTGAGAAATGAGAAATATATTTTAAGTAACTCAGATGATAATTTAGAGGTAACAAATAAGTCCGGAAGGGTCAAATTAGTCAAGATAGTATACCTGAGGATGTCAATTGAATCATATGGAAATTTTAGACTAAAACGGGATCATAGGAGGATATTTTGGTCATTTTATATTAAGGGGTTAGGAGGCCTACGAATTTACAAACTCTATAGCAGCTTATAAGGGTTGGAGACAAAGGCTTAGAGGTTAGAAAACTCAGAGAATCCATTAGAGAAGGAAAGGAGAGAGTCCTTGGAGATTCTTGGGAGAATTCTTGGAGCTTTCATCATATTCTTGCACATAAACACCCTGGGAAAGAGGATTAAAGGAGAAAGAAGTCAACCCAACACCAAAGCCACAAAATCAGAACCTACCAACCAAGAGGCAAGTTGTTTATTGCAATATTAATGAAGTTATAATACCCATGTGTAGGGTTTTAAGATTTGTTTTTGTTAAATCAATGTTCGTGTGAGAAAAAGAATGATTTTTATGCATGTTGGGATAGGATCTTCATGTACAACGATTTAACATATGTAGAGGATCAATAATTAGAGGAGAATTGATCAGTAATATGAATTAAATCTGGGTTTTGATGATTATTAGAGGAAGAACATGAAAACCTGGGATTTTTTAGGATTAGAGATTTAAATCCATTCCTGAATAATTTGTAATGTTTTGATCCAAAAGTTACGTTAGAAATTGTCCTTATACATGTGGAAAGGGTTTGGGACAATTAGTTTAGAGTTTGGTGGGAGAACAATGAAGATTAGGGTGCGTTAATGGTGAAAAATGTACTGGCTATAACCGTAGAAACGAGTTATAGAAAAATGGACCAGTTCGCTCTAGTAGGATGCGATTTGGTTCGATATTTACAGAACAACGGACCGGTTCGGTCCTAGGAAGTTGGATCGATTCGGTTCCCTAAATTAATTATGAAATTTCCTTTTGGGCCTAGTGTTCCTAAATCGATGTTGTGGAAATCTTTAGGACTTTGTAAAAATAATAAGGGGATATTTATTATATTATGGTAGGCCTATTATAGAGGTATGAAGTGGTCTTATTCAGAGGTTTGAGACGGGATTGAATTTGATATGAATGACATCGTAATTAATCTAAGATATGAATAAAGAATCATGAGAATCAAATAAATTGATGTATCGACCAATAGGGTAAGTGATATTTATTTACCAAATTTAAAAGGGGTAACTAGGACCCTTAGAGTTGTGTGAATACTCATATAAATACTATAGCAAGATAAATCGTAAAATAAAATGTCTGGTAAGTATTAGAGAGAAATATACGACGTACCAGTGTGAATTATTAGGTTGTGTGAATACCTATAGTATAAGTACTTAGGTTGTGTGAATACGTAAAGTATATTAAAAGTATTGGGGATGATGGCTATCCAGACCAATACATGTAAGTTCGAATTTGGGGTCGATGATTATTCGGGCCAAAAGTAAATAATATTGGGGTCGATGGAAAATTCGGGCCAATATACATATGATAACATTTACATTGGGTCGAGGGATATCCGGACCAATGTAAATGATAGGATAATTGTGGTCGATGGTTATCCGGACCAATAATCCTTATAGTATATATTATGTGCGAAATATATATACCTAATGATGTCCTACTGGGTGAGATAGTAGACTTGTAGATGATATATATATATAGATATAGATATACATTTGAAAGATAAATTAAGAAGAGAAACTTAATCATAAAGATTGAAAGATAGATAGTGATATCTACTAAAATAAATTAAGTAGTGAGACTTTATTATATGATTTTAATCATAACATATGTAAGTGTTGCATGAGAAATGAATTATACATGGTATGTTAATGAAAATAATGTACTGAATGGGTGGTACGGGAAACTTAGGTGAATAGATATGTTCAGATAATATTATAGTCTAGATATCTTGGGAAATATAGCTAGGTGGGCTAAGTATAGAATGTTAGGCATGCACAGTAGATGAGAGTTGAGTAAACTCAAGAGAATATACAATAACCTAACATGTGTAATAAATAACAAATTTAAAATCTGTGATAAACGCTTGCTAAATATTTTCATAATGTTTTGAGTACTAACTATTGCTATATAATATTTTAAAACCCTTTAGGTGTTCATCCACAAGGGGGCCAAGCGTGACTTCCTTTCAGGAACTCGAAGTTGTAGCACTGTGGATGCTGGCATGACTTGATTTGATTAGACTATTCCTTCATGTAAATCTAGTGTAGGATCCCATTTTTATATTCCATGTATGGACATGTTGTCCATTGATAATTTTCAATTATTTAGACTAGTTATCATTCTGGAGTATTTGGTTTTGGATTTTGGTCCATGGTTTATTCAACAAAACTCTATTCATTTATATATTATGATGGTTGGATTCTATTATATTATGAATGGTTAATTTAGTTCTAGTATGGTTCTTTTATCTGTTATTAAAGGAAGATAAAATTTGGCACCGGTCTAATTTCACTTAGATGGTTAGTAATTAGAAAGTTTTCGATAGTGATGATGAGAATGTACCATATGAGAAACTTGTTTCAATTTAATAAAGGCCTGATCAACCGATGTTTAATTATACGGGGTGTGACAGATGGTATCAGAGCATCAGGTTCTAGTGTCCATGTGATCTGTACGACTTACAACGTTTTTAGTGTACTGTTCTTTGATTTAGAGCCCTTTCATTAGGACTGTTATTTTATCTTACCTACTTTGAGAGATCGTTCTTCTTCTATTAGATTTTGTATAAATTGTGTACTTATACAATTCATTCTATTTCAGTATGCCTTCGAGGAGAGAGTAAGCCGAGAGGACAATAGCCAGAGACGAGGTTAGAGAATACCCTCAGGAGCAGCAGGGACCACTTCCACCACTAGAGATGATTTCTACTTCTCAGGTGGTAGTAATATTGGCATAGGTCGTGGAGACAACTATGAGGGGCATGGTATCCCACTTCCCTCAGCCTCAGCCATAGCAGTCCACAACACTAGCTATTTAGGCCCAACAAAGGAAACCCACTTGGCATTGCATCAAGGGGACCTTATAAAATGGTTACTCGCCCGAGTTCTAGGGTGGTATAGATGTAGTGGCAGCATGCAAATGGAAGAAGAACATTCAATGTTATCTACGCATGTTAGACTGAAGTGAGTTACATAGACACATGTTAGCCACCGTCAGACTAACAGGGGTAGCCCTACAGTGGTGGGAGTCAGTGACCACCGCTGAGGATGGGGACTTAATGACGATTTATAAGTTTTGGGTGCGATTTGACCGCAAGTACTTCCCGCCTGCGGTGGATTCAGAGATGAGGAAGAAATTTAGGGAGGTGTGCTAAGGGGAATGCTTATTTACTGATTATGAGGAAGAGTTCACCCATTTGGTAAACTTTATGCCAGACGAGGTGAGCAATGAAGAAAGGAAAAAGGAAAGGTTTATGGATGTTTTAGTCTGGAGGATCAGGCAGCATTTGATTGGTAACCCTACGTTGATGACTTACATAAATATCGTCGCACTATTACACTGTCAGGATTATCGCTTCCACGAAAAGGGAAGCAAGAGGGGAGTAGCAGCTAACCAACAGGGCAAGGATGGGGGAGTAATGTTAACGGGGAACCACCCCAACAACAGTGGATAATGGGTACGCAAGGGCAAAACTACTGGTAGGGGAAATCTGCCAAGAGGTTCAGATTTGGTGGTCACCGATAAGATAGGCAGGGCTAACAGGTTTCCCAGCAGCAGCAGGTTCCTCAGGGCATCGTCAGAGCTAAGGGAACCAGGGGAGTGGCCAGCAGGGTCAGGGACATCAGGGCCAGGGGCATAGACAGTTCCAGGGTTAGTGCTTCACATGTTTCCAGTAAGGTCACAAGAGTAGAGCTTGTCCACAACCAAATGTGGTGCAGCGTCAGGGTGCCCAACAGAGGCAGCAGGCTCTGATAACTCCAGCACTAACATTGACCCCACAATAATAGCAAAAGGGCAGATGCACTATGGGTGTGTGTATAATGTTCGGGATATACTGATGCCTCCAGCACCACAGGTGCCTCCTGTTATAGAGGGTGCGTTTTCTGTCCATGGGTCTGAGGGAAGAGTACTTTTGTAACACCCCGCCCGCCCGGGGAGAGCGAGCGGAGCGCTACTATCGATAAAACTAAACTAATCCACAATTCACAAGGTATAGAGAATCTAAAAGCCACAATACAAAATATACACCACTAATCTCATCTTCAAATTAAATACAGCAATTCTCTCGAAATAATTACAACAATCTAACTATCTCGAAAATAAAATAAATCTCTAAATGCTCTATACATCAAAATAAATGCAATTCTTCTCATCTATTGCATTAAAAATCTTCCCAAAATAATCCACGCTAAAATCCATCTCCAATAAATCTCAAGCGCCCAAAATCCACGCTAACCTGCCACTAAAAGAAAATATGGGGAAGTACACAATACGACAGGAAAGATGCTCAACAAATATTAGCGGTGAATAAAGCGTAACAATACGAGTACGAATATTCAAATCAAATGCGAATCTCATAAGCATTTTTATCAATATAATTTCTCAACAACACATTGACCGGGTCACCAGGCCTCACCACCGTACCGCGCCTATGCATTTTTATAGCATATCCGGAAAAAGGAATATTGGCGGGTGCCCAACTTCAGTGCCATATTAAAATCTCATGACAACATGCTCAACACCAAATATAATACCACATGAATCGAAATTAGATTCCAACAAATATTTCCAGATTTCCAAATGACTTTATCAATTCAATTATAAGTCAATAATCACAAGAAAATAACGAGAATAACACTCGCGAGATTAAGGAGCATATTGTGTAAAACCCCATACCTCAAAATCACCAAAAAGAACCAACATGAATCATCACATAATTTTAGCCTCAAAATCTATTCACACCGTCACGTTCTTCTTGCGAAAATAATCCAATCAAGTTCTAGCCCAAACTCGAGAAAACACCAAATAAGCCTTCTAATCTAAGGTTGAAATCTTGAATAAGCTTGGGGCTATGGTTTGTAGATAAAAGGGAGTAATTTTGGAGAGGTCTTTTGGTCGAAAAGTTTGAGAAAAAGTGATTTGAAAAGTCAATCCACGAATTTCTTGATATATAAAGGATTAAGAGTTTGATTAAGAAAAGAGTTCTAATCAGATACAAACACTAAAAATTTTATTCCGGATGATCGGACCATTGGAATCGCTTGAAATTTTAGTATGTTGTAGAGAACGGCGAGACGGGACTGCTGACAAAAATTCAACTTGATCGGACGGTCGAATTTCTAAAAATATTATTTTTACAAGAAAGTTTTATGTTTTGAGGACTCTTAGAGAGTTTTATATTTTGAGGACTCTTCTAAATAATAAAAATTCAATTAAATCTCCATTTTAATTCCGATTCAGAAACCGTTTGAAATTCTCATCTTTAAAATATAAAATTCAACATATTTGATCAATAAAAATAATTTTACCAAAAACTTTATTTTTCCTCTTAATTTCGAAAATACCCCAAAAATTACGCGGGTTGTTACACTTCCCCACTAACAATGGAATTTCGCCCTCGCTGATTGACGAGGTTCCACACACGACACGACATAAAACGCCGGCTGGCCCGTTTAAACTGTCGGCCCTCGCTGATTATGTCGCCAATATATTTTAATACCCGTCTTATTATCTTAGGTATTAGTTCTCAATTTCTCAATTCACAATTTATAATTTACCCCACCCTTTTATCGATGTGAGATCCTCAAAATACTCCTTAGTCCCATACCTAAGGGTTCCCAAGTCATCAATACGTCCTAACTTATGTATAGGAGGATTTTCTAACATAAATCATAACCTAGTATCATACTTAGACAAGTGTAACGACGATAAAGTAATAAAAATCAGCCCATCCTCAAGGTGATAAAAACGCAATAATCTTCCCTCACTAGTCCCATTCCTAGAAGGCATTCTAAAAATATAGGGGGAGCAAAAATACCCAACAACCCATCGTCACAAGGAAATATAATAATACCAAAAAGTCACACAACCACGCATGATTAATCAACGTATAAAACTACGCATGATAGTCCAATTCAATTAAATCTTTAATTTAATTATCACAACGTCAACAATACCCAAATAATCTCATTTAATTATTTTAAATTAAATATACCAATTTTTCATCATATATACATCAAAAACCAAATTTCATTATCTCTACATGTATTACATGAGTTATACGCACCCAAAAATTATTTATTTTAAAACTAGGGTTTTTCTATATGCAACCTACACCAATAAAACCCAAAATCACTCATCAATCCTACGTACCCAAAGGGTTATGAATATTATTCAGATTAAAAGATTTTATAAAAACAGCCCCATAATTAGTATTTACTTTTTCTAATTAAGTTACTAATTATTTTTAAGAAAACATGTAATTAAGTGTTTAGGCGACACTTAAAACGCATAATACTAAAGGAAAAGAATAGAGTATTCATGCCTCAATAAAAGTTGGTTTAGAAATCTGATCTTGAATGTGTATTCCTCTCAAAAAATTGACAAAGATTCGTTCTTGACGCGTCTTGAGAAAATCCGGTTAATCTTGACAAAACTTGAGTTGAAAGTTATGTAGAATGGGGCTAGGGATTTGAGGTTGAAGAAGATGAAGAAGATGAGAGGATTATGATTTTTGAGAAGGCTAAAATGTGTTTTAAAAGATCTAAACTCGTCACTTTATGTTTATATACCAAAAAGAATTAGAGTCCTAATCAAATACAAATACTTGAGAAAAAAATCATTACGGACGATTGGACCGTTAGAATTGCTTCAAATTTTAGTATGTTGTAGCGAACGGCGAGACAGGACTGCTGACAAAAATTCAACTTGATCGGACGGTCGGATTTCTAAAAATATTATTTTTACAAGAAAGTTTTATGTTTTGAGGACTCTTAGAGAGTTTTATATTTTGAGGACTCTTCTAAATAATAAAAATTCAATTAAATCTCCATTTTAATTCCGATTCCGAAACCGTTTGAAATTCTCATCTTTAAAAAATAAAATCCAACATATTTGATCAATAAAAATAATTTTACCAAAAACTTTATTTTTCCTCTTAATTTCGAAAATACCCCAAAAATTACGCGGGTTCTTACAACTTTTTGATACTGGAGCATCTCATTCATTTATTAAAACTTGATTTTCATGAGCCATTGGGTTATTAGAGACAATCAAAATTCTTCTTATATGGGTAGAGTCATCGATGGGTAGTGGTTCGTTAATACATTTGATTTATAGGGGACTTGGTATTATTATTGGGAGACTGAGTTTAGCTGTAGACCTTTTAGTGTTAGACATGGAGGGGTATAATGTGATTCTAGGTATGGATTAGTTTATAGGATACAGAGTAACGGTAGATTTCTATGAGAGGACTATTGTGTATTCTATTTCGGGACAGGATGTGTTCCTCTAGCGATGCTCCGATGTTGTTTGTGAAAAAAAGGGATGGTTCGCTTCATTTGTGCGTGGATTACAGGGAGTTGAACAAGGTGACGATGCATAATAAGTATTCGTTACCTAGGATTGATGACTTATTTTATTAGTTGAGAGGGGCTGCATACTTCTCCAAGATCGATTTGAGGTCAGGCTATAAGGGTATGATGGGTGATTTACTGGGTACAATCTGCGTAGATAGATCAAATTTTGGGTTTTCTTTTAGGAATATAGAATTTGTATGATTTGGGAGTGAATTATGGGTAATGTTTGGTTTAATATTAGCTGGTGGGGCGATGATACCCCAGTCTGGTTTGAAATTTTTGGGAAGCGGGTTTGGTAATGGATGAGGATCCAATGAAGCTTGGTGTATTTCTTTTTTACTTGGTTAGGGCGACTTTCTAGTGCCCATGAAATGGCAGGCTGGGAGATGTTATTGATGGTTTAAACTGTGGTATTGGCAGGCTTGTCTTACTTTCTGGGAGTGAGCTGTTGGGATACTCGCTTCGGCTTAACTTCTGTCTTGTAAGACTTTCTTCGATTTCCACTCCCACTTGTCAGAGGGCTAAAATATAGTGTTATTACTATCCTCTCATCATTTCGCGGATATGGGGTAAGAAGTTCTTCTTCACAATACGGACTTGCTCTTCTTCGGAAGGCGGGTTCATCATGGTGTCCGCTTTCCCTCTCCACCTTGCTATGAAGTTACTAATAAATTCCTCAAGATTCTATTTGAGAAGTTCTAATCATGATGGGTAACCTCTAACTCTTCGCTATACTTGTATTGTGACATGAATTCATGGGCAACATCCTCCCAATTGTAAATCCTAGACTCCTCGATAAATAAGAGCCAACGAAGAGTGTTATCCTTCAAATTATGTTAGATCATTTGGGCTATTATTTACTTGGAGACTCCTAGGAGATTCATGTATTGGTGGTAACTTCAGAGATGAAAAATTAGGGATCAGCTACCCTCGAACTTCTCAATGTTAGGCATCTTAAAATTTTTCATCATCCTTGGTTTAGCGTAGGGAGACATATGGGCGTAGTCCATGTAGTTCTCGGAGATTCATACTTGATCAAACTTATTGGTCAACAACTTAATTTCCTCATTAACCTTATTCAAATCTTCTTCATTTGAATCAAAAGTCATGGGTAGGTTATCCCCTGGCTGGGTAAGATTTAGCATAGGGAGTTGAGTTGGCAGTGGCCCATTAGTAAGAGGGGCACGTAGAGCGTGCTGATATTCCTC
Source organism: Sambucus nigra (assembly GCA_949130495.1). Taxonomy (NCBI): domain Eukaryota; kingdom Viridiplantae; phylum Streptophyta; class Magnoliopsida; order Dipsacales; family Adoxaceae; genus Sambucus; species Sambucus nigra. The sequence goes on along the minus strand of OX422210.1, from coordinate 241,420,671 downwards.
AGGGACCCATAGCGCAAGGGAAGTGGACCTCTGGTTCTTTGAGAATAGGGACCTGATTTCGCTTCATCTCATGAACCTTGGTTTGAAGGTTATCAATCTTGGAAGTGATTTGGGTTAGAACCATCATCAAATCTGACTGCACATTCGGTACTTAGCAGTGGATTCTAGACTCGAAGGAAGTAGCGAGGGAACTGACGGATCCTCGGGGCAGTTCAACGAAAGATCGTAGCCAATAGGGAGATAGGCCAAGGGTCAGTTATGAAATCGACCCGAGAAGGAGATATTATTCAAATTTATTTTTAAAAGAGAAGGAGGAAAGTCTTTTATTAAGGAGGAAAATGTTTATGACATTTTTGGAAAAGAGGAGGACAAAATGTTTTTGGGTATTTCGATAAAAGAAGGAAAAATGTTTTTGACGTTTTTGGAGGAAAAATGAGAGATGGATCTCATTATGATAATTATTATTATTATTATTATTATTATTATTATTATTATTATTATTATTATTATTATTATTATTATTATTATTATTACTATTATTATTATTATTATTTATTATGTTCTCACTTGTATTAGGTATGCCTAAATGCAGAAATAAATGTCGTGCGGGACTCGAGCCTGGGAAAATTAGGTTTGAAAAATATATAAAACGTGGTTGGACTTATTGCTAGGCTCACAGTCAGGGTCCCTTTTAAAAAAAGGCGAAATCGTCCTTAAAATTTGGGTGGCGTGCCGACCCATCATTTCGACAGAGTTTCGAGCAGTAACCGACAAACTAAATATGAGTGCCCTAGGTTAACGCCTATATGAGGGTATGCAGTTGTTGGGTAAATTGGAAGGGTCCCCCTTTGGCGTATTTTTTAGGGCAATCGGTACGTGTGGACAAGCTATTCGATATACTCGAGTGTACAGGAATTGCCTTACTATATTCCTCGTGAGGATAGTACGTGTGAGAGTGAATTTGATATACTAGACATACGTGAATGAGTTCCCTGCGATATACCTCCCGTCACGACTTTGGTCAAGCGGTATGATGCGGGGAGAACCGTTTGATATACGTCGAAGGTATTTGGCCAATGGAAGGTGAGAGTAATATTGCTTAGGCTAACTTCCACCTATCGGACCAGCGCCAATCACAAAGTGACCCTACTGTTATGGGACAAAATTTGGTCAATAGCCATGCTCTTTTGTTTTGTAGTATGAAAAATGCATTATTCTTGCTTAGTATATTATGGAGAGAGTATTTTATTTATCATGATGAGCACTATACTAATAGGGATGAGTGTACATGTATAAAGTAAACCTATCATAGAGCATTAAGATTGTACTTAGCATGGATATGTGAGAGTGAGTGATGTATGAATATCTACAAGTGAGTGTGTGGTAGTGAACCTAAGCATGGATTAACTGCAAGTGATGTGTGAAAAGTGTGAGTGTGCATGGATATATACAAGTGTGATAAGTGGAGGTTGGTGTTTGTGACACCTAAGTATGGATATTATAAGTGATGTGTGCAACAAGTGGATATAAGTGATCCTACGTGTAAGTAGTGTGAATTTTATATGGAGAGTATCTACAAGTGTGTGAGTGAGAAGTGATATAAGCATGAGGTAGATATATATAAGAAATAATAGAGGAGAAAAAAAGGGAACATATAGGTTGATGCATATGCACACGAGCAGGAAATAATAACACCCGTGCTAACATATTATAGCCCTCTTAGGTAGTAGTCCCCAGCATAGTCGCCACTGTGGCCATCCTTGAGCGTCTCTCCCTTTATCGGGGTTGGGGGAAATGGGATAAAAGGTATTGTGCCCTCTTCCTTCAGGAGAGCTTTGGCCGTACTCGATGTGGGGTGATGTAAAAAGATGGAGTCGCCAGCCTATTTTGCATAAAATAGGCAAACGAGCACGTTGCTGCCTCGAGAGAGCGGCATCAAAGACAGACTGATGATTACGAAACTAATAGTTTGAGGTTCGGGGGCTACGTAATGGAATGGGAAGGTGTTAGGCACCCATCCTGCCCTTTTGGTCTCTTATGAGCTTGTGTTACTATTTTTCTTAATTTCTCTATGATGTATGTGTGCGTGTATATATAAATGGAGATCGGAATCGCCCAACTCCTATCATGGAAAAGATAGAGTGAGGTCATCCATAATAATATTACCAAAATAATATTGTGCCCATCCCCGATCCCTGCCGCGGAAGAAAAGGATCCTTCGGGTCCCGTGCGTCCCTTTCGGGAGGGCTTCGGTCGGCATCGTTTTGAGATGTGGTGTAAAAATGTAGAGAGATTCAGAGTCGCCAGTCTATTTTACTCAAAATAGACAAAAGAAAAAAAAAAGGGGAAGCCACCCCGAAGGATGGCATCCAAAGACATACTGGTGCGTGCGAAACCAAATGATTCGAGAAGGGTTCGGAGGCTTAGTTACGAAATGGGAAGGTGTTAGGCACCCATTCCGCCCTTTCGGTCTCTCATGGATATTTTCTATTTTCCCTTATGTTTCCCCCCGTGATATGTGTGCATGTGTATATATAGAATGGAGGTAGTAATCCTCGACTTGTATCATGGAAAAGATAAAGCGAGTCATCCGTATGAAGGTATAATAATAATATTAGAAAGTAAGATTTACGCCATTACCCTTACGTTGACCGTTATAATGGAACGATAACGCATATGGGGTAAGACATCACTAAGAACAAGTATATAGAATATAAGGAAAATGGATTTAGAGAAGATAGAAAATAAGAGAAAAAGTGGGAAAAAGGACTCGAGTCTCGGGTTTTATCCCGAGACGCCTACGTAGCCTATAAAGGCATCAAAGTCCATGTAGTTCGCATACAAAACAAGGGGTGGGGTTGATCCCATAAATCCAAATGGGGGATCTCTTATTTATGAGTGTGTGTGTGTGTGTGTGTGTGTGCGTGTGTGTGTAGAAAAAGTGTTTTAGTTGTGAGAAAAGTGTGGAAAAAGTGTGAGAATCCCTATTTGGAATTTATGAGCAAACCCTCTTTTTTCTTGTTTTTTTGGGTTTTTTATTTATATGAAAATATGAGATGAGCAATAATACTAAATAAAAAGTATATTAGGATGTATGAAATGAGATAATAAAAATGCTAAGTAAAAAAAATAAGTTATTGGGAATTTAAGAGAATTTAAGAGATAGTTTTAGAAAGTTGGACCTTCATGAAGATCTTGAGCTTGATCTTGAATGTTGGAGAGCAGCCCTTGCACTTGGATGATGATGGAGAGTGTCTAATTCACCAAGTTTGATGAAAAGTGGAAGTAAAAAAGGGATTTGGAAGTTGAAATCACGCTGCCTTCGAGAGAGGTTTTTGGGATTCGCTGAGAGAGATTTTTATCAGATCTGGGATCCTCTTGTAAATGAGGTGAAGGCTTCCTTTTTATAGGCTTAGGTCAGTGACGATTGGCATAGACCCCTTCCTGCCTATCGGCACCTGCCTGCCGATAGGCAGGGTCTGGAACCTGCCATTTGGTAGTGCGCTTCACGCTTTTTCAGAAAATTTGCCGTCGAGGGTAAACCGTTGGTCAGAATCGTGCACGGGGTATACCGTTGGAAAGGTAATTCAAAGACCTTCAAAAGTCCTTTGGACCACTCCCGGGTTCAGGAGTTGACTTTGGGTCAAATATGGCTCAGAAGCGTTTGTCGATCCATTGGACGGGGAATCGTTCGGACGCAAAGGGATCGTTCATCCGTATGGTCAGTCCGAATTGCACACAGGGCGGATCGTTGGAAAGGTTAGGAGATGTACTTCGACATTCCAAAGAGTTTGACCATGTTTGGATAGTTAACTTTGGTCAACAGGCCCGAGAAGCGTTCGGTGACCTCTCGGAGTCAAACGGATCGTTCGTCCGCATAGAAAGTCAGAATCGCGCATGGGAAGAACTATTGGAAAGGGGATTCATTGCCCTTCGAAGATTCATTCAGCCTCGGTTGAGCTAAAGAGTTGACTTAGGTCAAACATAGCTCGGGAGCACCCGGTGGTCTCTGGGTCAGGTTTCGGGCACAAACGGATCGTTCGTCCGCATGGTAAGTCGGAATCGTGCACGGGGTGGACCGTTAGAAAGGGTATTAAGTTCCCTTCCAAGATTCATTGAGTCTCGATCAAGACAAAGAGTTTGACTTTTGGGTCAAACTGAGCTGGGGAGTGCCCGATGGCTTCCAGGTCAGTACTCGGGACATGACCTAGGTTTGTAGTGATGAGGGGAGGTACTAGGTACCTAAGGAGAGTTAGGGGGATAACAAAATGGGGTGTCTACAGAGCCCCTCGATGGGTGAGTTTGGAATAAATGATGACCGTCGAATAGACACCACATGATGATTTTGAGGGAGTATGACCGATTCAGAAGGTCGAGGCCGATTCTGAGGACCTAAGGAGTGTGCTGGGGATGATTAATTCTGCGGATCAAAGCCAAATCTGTGGGCTTAAGTGATAAGGGTGACCGATTCTGTGGTTCAAAGCCAATTCTGCGGGCTTAGGGTGAAGGTCTAATAACCGAGGTCAATTCTGACCTAAAGAGTGGTGACGACCGAGGATCGAGGTCAATTTTGACCCAAATCATGTGACAATCTAAGATCGGGGCCAATTCTGACCCAAGAGTGGTGACGACCGAGGACCGAGGTCAATTCTAACCTTACTCAGGTGATAATCCAAGATCGGGGCCAATTCTGACCTAAGAGTGGTGACGACCGAGGACCGAGGTCAATTCTGAACCAACTCAGGTGACGATCCAAGATCGGGGCCAATTCTGACCCAAGAGTGGTGACGACCGAGGACCGAGGTCAATTCTGACCCAACTCAGGTGACGATCCAAGACCGGGGCCAATTCTGACCCAAGAGTGGTGACGACCGAGCACCGAGGTCAATTCTGACCTAACTCAGGTGACGATCCAAGACCGGGGCCAATTCTGACCCAAGAGTGGTGATGAACGAGGATCGAGGTCAATTCTGACCTAACTCAGTTGACGATCCAAGATCGAGGCCAATTTTGACCCAAGAGTGGTGACGACCGAGGACCGAGATCAATTCTGACCTAACTCAGGTGACGATCCAAGACCGGGGCCAATTCTAGCCCAAGAGTGGATAAAGATTGAATTTTGATTCTGCTGGAGAAAGTGCTTTATGATTTTGATCTGAGCTAGGGAAGCTTTTAGGAGGCCTCGCAGGGGGAACAACCTATTTTGGGTGCTGTAAGAGAATTCCGCTGGGGAAGTGATCAGGTGATCCTTAGGGATCCTCCGGAGTTTTATCGGGAGGAGTTTCACTTGGTTTTTGAGGATTGTGTTGGGAAAATAAGGGGTTCCACTCGAGGGAATGCGAAATTTTCTTGGTGAAAATGTTCAAAATCCATCCTGGGATTTTCAGGAATTTTCTGAGGATTTTTCGGGGCTTTCTGGGAATTTCTGTACGAAATTTAAGGTGGGATGCCGGTCAGCATGGTATGAGGGGTGCCATTCGACAGTGGCACAAACTTTTGGGTTGCCTCGGGAAGGTGAGGAGTCAGTGTCGATCGGTATGGTAGGGGGAGACGCCGATCAGAATGGCGCTTGGCATCCTATAAAAAGGGGGTGAATCCCTTCATTTTTTTACAGCTTCTTTTGCTTTATCTCTCTGTGATTCTTCTGAAAATCGTTCTAGCGTTCTGATATTTAAGAAATGGCTACCTTAGTGAGCACTGCAGTCCACCAGGAGTGGTTGACCGTTGATGATTGGCCTAATGTGGATTGGAGGGACAGGGTGCCCCTTGCTTTGGGGAGTGAAAACTCCTTTGATGCGTTTAAGCCTGTTGCGGATGAGCGGACCTTGCTTCGGGAACCATCGCGTCATCTCTCTTCGAGAGTGATCCCCGGCGGTTATGTAAGTAACCCGACCTTTGGCATTCTTCTCTTTTTGGTGATTTTTATTTCTTGACTTTTGATTGAGACTTTTCTTTTTGCCAGTCTGATATTTCTTTGAAGAACATGCGTGCCCGCGGGATGACGGGGCTCAAGGATGTCTGGGAGCATCTCCCACCTATGGTGCGTTGGGTGGTCTCATCAACAGGTTTTGGGAGGTTGGCATCTGCGCTGGATGAGACGCCTCCTTCGACAGCGGTCTTGTGCGCTCTGGGAGAGAGGTGGTGGGACACTACCCACACCTTTCATTTCAGCTTCGGGGAGATGACTGTGACTCCCATAGGCGTGCAGCAGCTGCTGGGTCTGGATTGTGATGGAGAGCAGATAGAGGTGGATCGCTCTTTATGGGTGAGACTGGAGGCAGTGCATGCGGCACTTGTTGATGTAAGGAGGATAGTTTCTGGAGATTCTATCTGGCTGTCCCTGATAAAGGATGTTCTGTTGGGTAGGGAGATTGATATGGAGGACGGGCTGCAAGTGAGGCAAATGGCCCGGTTATTCATTCTGCTGGTGTTGGGAGGTTTCATGGTGGCGTCGAGCGACGACGTTGTCCATTTATGGTTTTTGCCGTACCTGAGGATGTTTTCAAGCATCCTTTTCTATGATTGGGGGAGTCTGACCTTGGCGACCCTTTACTTTTCTCTGGATGCATTCAGCCGGTGCTGCCGGCAAACCTTTACTGGGGACACGTACCTTCTTGAGGTATTTTTTAATTTACGCATTTTCTTTTCATGCATTCGCATTTTCCTTTCATGCATTAGCATTTTCCTTATGCGTCTCTTTTTGTTTGCAAATTCAGACGTGGTTCTATGAGGTGATTGGGTGCAATACCCCACTGATTGCTTTGAAGGACGACACTGTTGGGGACTTATGTCGATTGTATCGATGGCGTAAGGCCAACCGGTAGTCGAAGGGATCTCTCTCCCTGGAGGCGGTGCGTCAGGTCTTGAATGACCTGTCAGTGGTAGGGTAAGACTCTTTCCATTTCAATCTTGATTTTTGATCTTTCTGATCTTGTATTGATTTATGCTCGCTTGGAGATTTTAGGTGACCTTTTATCCCTGGGGGACAGCCATTCAGGATGTGGGGGTGATCGGGGTGAATGCGCGAATGAGGCATTTGCTGGCGCATAAGTTCGGCCATTCCTAGTACCTCGGGAAGAGGGTGATTCGTCAGATTGCTGAGGAGGAGGTCGTGCCACCCGCGCAGCCTCCTACGTCTATTAGGGGAGAGCGACTGCTGCCAGAGGATGAGAGGATCGCGGCGATGATTGGTGAGTCCTACCTGCTATACATTGATACGACTGCATCGTATGACTATATGGACTTCGTGACGAACTGGTTGATGGCACCCAGCATATATTATGCGTTGTCCTTCCTTCCCGCGGGTTTGAGTCGGGCGGTGGGTTCTTCCCACAGCGGCGGTGGTCCGTCGATGTCTACGGCAACCTCAGAGGTCCCTTTTGTACGATTGTATACCCCTTCGTACAACATCCGGTGAGCTGATGGAGGAATGGTGCCTATGTTGCACCGTTCTCATGCGATGGAGCCGAAGGAGTTGGGTTTGACAGAGGAGGTCCTTCGGCCCGCGGTATACCTTTTTGTTCCTTTCTCTCTTTCTTTTCTTCTTTGGTCATCCTTACTTTGATACTGATTTTGCCTTTTCTTGCAGCAAGTTCGGGTGTCGACCACTTGGCTCAGGGACATAAGAGACTAGATATCTTCGGTGACTGCCCATATTCGGAGCACCCTGACCTGCCTATCGGCAGTTCAGTCCAGTCCCATCAATTGAAAGCTTTGAATGGTACCCTCTTCAGCCTTTGGTACCTTGTGCGGTAGGATTCCCTCCAATTTCTGCAGGGATGATGTCCCTTGTGAGGGTTTTAAGTATAAAAAGGGGTGAGGGTGAATTGTTTTCATCACACCTTTGCATTTTTACCCACTTTCCCACTATTTCCTAGCCATGCAAGATGGCTCTCCCTGGTAGCACCGAGTTTGCCAACTACCTCGAACCCTGGAAGCTATGTGCTCTTATAATGTCGATTATGATGCTTTCAACATGCGTCAAGTCTCCTTGTGGCGCAATCTACCCTTTGAGTGGAAGGGCTGATGGCGGAGGTACAATTCTGGTACCCCGAAGACCATGTATTTCGCTTTGGGTTGGAAGAAGTTTGTTCTACCTACGAGGAATTTTCAGCCATGCTGGGTGTAAATCCCAGTGTTGCTACAGCTTTGACCAAACTTTCCCGCTCTCCTAGGGATTTGTTGGCCAGGCTTCTTCGTATTTTGCCTTCGGCAGCTAGATCATTTGTTGCTGGAGGAATGATCTCCCTCCCGGCAGTGCTGCGATCCGTGCATTTGTAGGAATTAGGGGATGCTGGCTATGCTGGAGGCGTGGTTCTGGGTCTGGTTTCCAAATTGCTACTGGTGACTGGGTAGGTGCAAGTGGACCCACAACTTGCAACCATTAGCTCATGGATGTCATATCGTCACAATCCTGCGACGGTAATACTGGCAGAGACCCTGAATGGCCTGGATGCCTAGAGAGAAGGTCATTCTGACTTTTAAGGGGTAGCCCTGTGATGCTGTTTATGTGGTTGTCTGAAAGATTCTGCTTGGCAACTCCTCCAGAGTATCCCTTGTCGTCCATACCCAACTTCTTTTCACGCTACTTCATCAGTGTTGGCCTGTATGTTGAGAACTGGGAGAATTGGCCTGTGGAGTATGGGGCTCGTGGGCTGTATTGGTCAGTGCCTTGGTGGGGACAGTTGCAGCCTATTCTGGAGCTAGGAGAGTATTCATATGTGCGGTTGGTTGGTCTCAGACAGACCTCTTTTTATTTCCCTTGGCGGCTTTTGCGCCAATTCGGCTGGGCGCAGGACGTGCCCCCTCGAACCTCAAATTTCTTTCCAGTAGAAGATTTGACTGAGCGCTTGTGTCTGTATCTTGGATCTCTGTGGGAAAGTCAGGGTCCGTCGACCCGTCCCTCTCAGTCTATCGGGGAGGTTTGGCATATCCCCAAAGATTATATGAAGTGGTTGTGGAAGGAGGTAGTCAGCAAGATGTTGGCAGTGGAGACTGGACAAAGATGGTTTGTTTTATCTAACACCATGGAAGGGGGTGTTGTGGTCTTTTCAAGGATGGTTAAGGCTCATCGGTCCATGGAGTGTTTACGGCATTCTATTCAGGCAAGGGAAACTTGGGGACCTCAGGATGTAGATGATGAGGGTGCAGGCTCCTCTGGTGGCTGTGGGTAGGGCTCTTGGGGAGTTTATTTGTGTAACAGATATGGTGATTTCATTTGGCTTTTATGGTAATGGGGAAGGGAGTTATCCGTTCCTTTTTCTTATGTAATCCGTGCTGAATTTTCTTATTAATGAAATAAACAAGTTTCTGATCATCCAGTTGTGCCTCTCGATATTTTGAATTATCTGTACTGATCGCTAAGGCATACATAATCCTTTTGTTCAAGTATTTTTAGAATGAACCGTCGTTCTCGGAGGTAATAAAAGAATAGTATTTTGTGAAAAAGAAAGGGTCGCACTCATGTGAGGTGCATGAGCTGCCTACGTACCTCTGGGGTTTTTTAAAAAGTTTTAAAATAATTTTGTAGAGGATCAAGCCCACGTAGTTCTGGGTAGAAGGAAATGAAGAGAGTTTTTTTTTTATAATAGAAGGGGGATGAGAAGAGTCATAGCGCGCCAAGATTTTGGACTTAGGGGTATAATTTCTTGAGTCATTCCAGGTTAACTGGACGAGACATCTCCTCCCCATCTAGGTCAGTGAGCATGGTGGCACCGCCAGATAATATTTTCTTCACAATGTAGGGGCCGCACTAATTGGGCTTGAACTTTCCTCTGGGGTCCCAAATGGGTTACATTATCTCCTTGAGGGCTAAATCCCCTCCCGGACACCGCGGCCCTTGACTCTCTTATTTAATGATCGCGCTATTCGGCGATGGTACCCCTGTATATGGTACAGTGCTTTTAACCTCCTTTCATCTAGGAGGGCCAGCTCATCAAGACGGCTCTAGCACCAGTCTTCTTCACTAACTTTGCTTTCGAGCATGACGCGTAGCGAGGGTATTTCTAGCTCCACGGGTAGGACTGCTTCTATACCGTAGACCGAGGAGTAAGGGATAGCCCTAGTAGAGGTTCGAATTGAGGTTCGATAGCCCCAGAGGGCGTACGAGATTCGGTCAGCCCAATCTCTATAGCTTTCGATCATCTTGCTGATGATAGCTTTGAGGTTCTTGTTGGCGGCTTCAACTGCACCATTGGTCTGAGGTCGGTAGGGAGAAGATTTGTGTCTCTGAATCCCATACTCGTTGATTACTTCTTTGACTTTTGCTTCGAAATGCAACTCGTTATCTGATACAGCTCGTGTGGGACCCCATATCTGCAGATGATATTTTTCTTGAGGAATTTGGCCACTTTCTTGGCGTTTAATACTGCGTATGGCTCAACTTCGACCCATTTGGTGAAGTAATCGATGGTGACTAGGATGAACTCATGTCTTTTTGAAGCCTTTGGTGTAACCTTTCCTATGATGTTGGTACCCCGGGTGGAGAACGGCTAGGGAGAGGTCATGTTGTGTAACTCTCGCGGAGCAAGTGTTGAAGATTGGAGAATTGTTGGCATTTAAGGCATATTCGAACATAGGCGGTGCAATCCTGGATCATGGTGGTCCTGTAGTAGCCCTGTTGGATGATCTTCTTGGCGAGCATGTGACCATTCATGTGGGGTCTGCATTCCCCGCTGTGGATTTTTTGCATTATTTTCTCAATCTCAGCCCCTGCGATGCAGTGTAGATGAGTTCCATCAAAGTTCCTCTTGAGTAGAGCTTTATGACAGATGATATACTATGCAGCCAGTCTTTGAAGGGTCGTTTGATCTTTCTTGTTGGAACCCTCGGGATACCTACCATATTTGAGGAGGCACCAGATATCATAGTACCAATAATCGGCTAGTTCGGGATCTTCGGTGGATACAAGCTCAATATGGTAGCAATGGGTCGGTTTGTCTTGATTTTGAACTAGAAGGAGGTCATTGTTATTCCTTCAGGCATGTCGACCAAGGTGGCCAAGGTAGCGAGAGCATCGGATAGGTTATTTTTTGCTCGGGGTAGGTAATGGAAGGTGATATCTTGAAAGCGGGAGGCTAACTCTTCTAATTGGGCATGAAAGGGTTGGAGCTTCTCGTCCTTAACTTTCCACTTTTTGAGAACTTGACTGATGATAAGGGCAGAATCCCTGTAGACATCAAGGTATTGAATGACTTTCTTGAGAGCAACTTGGAGGCCCACTATGCATGCCTCGTATTCCGTTATATTGTTGGTGCAAGAGAAATCCAATTTAATGGCGATGGGAGTGTGGTAGTCATCTCGGGCGATCAGGATTATCCCAATGCCATATCCCTTTTTTTGGTAGCGCCGTCAAAGAACATTTTCCATCGAAGGAGGTTTTGAGTGGTACAGAGGATATTTTCATCTAGTAATTTAGAGATCCGAACCTCCGCTTCTTCTATAGGGTAATCAGTGAGGTAGTCAGAGATGGATCTTCCTTTAACAGCTTTCTGTGTGACGTACACGATATCAAACTCGGTTAGGAGCATCAACCATCAGGCCATTCGACTAGATAAGGTGAGTTTCTCAATCAGGTATTTGATGGGATCCATTCGGGATACAAGTTTGATGGGGAAGGCGAGCATGTGGTGCCGCAACTTTTGGGTGACCCAGACAAGGGCAACAGACGCATTTTCTAAAGCAGTGTAGTTGACCTCTTACCCGGCCAATTTGCGACTGGCATGATAGATGGCTCTTTCTTTACGGGAGTCTTCAAGATATTGGGCTATCAATGCCCCAGCTGCAGTGTTGGTTATGGTTAGGTATAGGAACAAAGGGAGACTAGACTGTAGTAGCATAAGAACTGGAGGTTAGGTCAGATATTATTTGATTCGATCAAAAGCTTCTTGGCAGGCCCCAGTCCAAACCTTGGTTGAATCCTTTCGGAGGAGCTTGAAGATTGGTTCACAGATGGAAGTTAGCGGGCTGATGAACCGGTTGATATATTATAATTTCCCAAGAAAACCTGGGACTTCTTTCTCTGTTCGTGGAGGTGGCATCTCAAGTATGTCCTTCATCTTCGCAGGATCTGCTTCTATTCCATTTTTGCTGACCATGAATCCTAAGAGTTTTCCATTTGTAACATCAAAGACACACTTTTATAGATTAAGTCTCATCTGATACCGTCGCATTCGTTCGAGGAACTTTCGGAGAGCGAGAACATGACCTTCTCTGGTTTTGGACTTGATAATCATATCATCCACATAAACCTCGACCTCTTTCTGAATCATATCGTGCAGGATGGTTGTGGCAACCCTTTGGTAGGTAGCCTCAGTATTCTTGAGACCGAATGGCATAACGGTGTAGTAAAAGGTTCCCTATAGGGTGATGAATGCGGTTTTTTCTTGGTGGTCGGGGTGCATCTTGATCTGGTTGTATTCGGCAAACCCGTCGATGAATGACTTGGGAGCATGACTGGCTGTGTTGTCCACGATCATGTCGATATTGGGTAGCGGATAATCATACTTTGGAGAAGCTTTGTTTAAATCTCGGTAATATATACACATTCGAACCTTCCCTCCTGATTTTGGCACAGGTAAAATGTTGGCTAGCCATGTGGGATATTCAATCACTCGAATGAAACCCACGTTCAACTGTTTGACCACCACTTCTTTGACCTTGAGCGACCATTCGGTGCAGAGTTTTCTCAATTTTTGTTTAATCGGCTTGTAATCTGGGAGAGTGGGGATCTCGTGCTGAGCTATTTCAGGATCAATGTCAGGCATATCATCATAGGACTATGCGAAGACGTCCATGAACTCCTTCAGCAATTCTTCGAGTTGTGCACGCTCATACTCGTCAAGGGTGGCCCCTATCCTAATCTCGCGCAGTTGGCTACTAGAACCGAGATTAATAATAACAGTCTCTTCTTCATTAACTTGAATGCGATTATGTTGTTTATTATTAACCTTATTTAGATCAGTTAAGAATTGTTCATTCGCAAAATCATCATCATCAAAAGTTTGATTAGAATTTAAGCAGTCAATGTAAGGCACAACAAGATACTCAAAATCTTCATTTATTTCATTCATAGGAAAAACAACATTGAGAACCTCATCAAAAGAGGTCTCGATTATATTTGAGCAAGGATAGACAACAGAAGAAGAAATAGGGTAAACATTGGGGTTAGGGGAGATTTCAAGAGGTAGAACTGGCGCAGCATGCCAGTTGAGGAGGGGTGTATCAGCAGCTTTAATCAGACGGGATGGGTCCATTGATGTAGTGCCTGAATGAACCATACAGAGTGCCAGCCCCAGTATCTGCAAGTTGAAGGAATCTTCAAAATCACTTTCCTTAGTATCTTCGATATCTTTGATGTGCGGTTTCATGCGATGTAGGAAACTTTCGGTCCATGGGTATCTATCTTGGAAAAAGATCTCCATTTCAGGCCTCATCTTCTTGTCTGTGTGGTCATACCATGGTTCTGGAAAACCGTAAAAGGGGAAGTCCTTGCCTTTTTTGATGAATCGTCCATTTAAGTAATCTCCTGAGATAGTTCGGATGCAGTATAATCTTCTCTTTGGTTGAGACTGGCAGATCATTCTGAGCTCTTGTTCTGATGGTTGATACCCCAAGATGCAAGGAGGAAAAACTTTCTTCAGTTCGATGGGCTCAAGTATCCCTTGTTGCCTTTGTCCTAGCCCCAATTCGGGCATGAGGTGCATGATTCTGAACATCTGAATCACATTGACATTGCCATGAGGGTCATATTCTGGACAAACCCTTTCTTTGAAACTGTCCCCTGCCAAGGGTAGGAGTGGCTCAACTCAAAATCCTGATAGGAGCATATCACTTGACCCGTTCTATATCTCAAGAATTGGACTGCTGGTGCTTGCACCCTCGACATTTCCGTCGTTGCCTAAAATGGTGATGACTCACCCGTCAGTGAAGAACTTTAATTTTTGATGGAGTGAAGAAGAGACACCCTTGATATTGTGGAGCCAGGGTCGTCCGAGCAACATGTTGAAATAATCTGGGATGTCTATGACTTGTAATTCAACGACAGGTTTTATAGGGCCAACCCCTATTACAAGTTTTATGGATCCCATCACCTCTCAGCGGGTATTATCGTAGGCACGCACAGCGGAGGAGGTTGGAGCGAGGTCACTTTCTTTCAGGCCTAAACACTTGAAGGTTCTCAGAGGGCAAATGTTCAAGGCGGATCCATTATCTACAAGGGAGAGTGGCACGGCCTTTCCCATAACTTTGACGGAGATGTTGAGTGCATGATTGTGATTTGGCCCAATTCATGGGATTTCTTCTTCAGAAAATGATAGCATTCAGGTAGAGGTTAGGGATCCGACCAGATTTATCGTTTCTTATGGTGTGGTAGAAGGAGGAACTATGGGTCCAGTGAGTAACTTGATTAAAGTGTTTATATGCAGCTAGGAAGACATGAAAAGCCCCCATAGAGTGATGTTAGCTTGAGTTTTCTTCAGTTTATCGAGGATCTTGCTCTCTTCGATGGTCATCTCTGGCATAGGAAGGTTTTCAACGCCCTTCCCTTTGTTATTTGCTGGTAGTGAGCTTGGAACCTGGTAATGCTCCCTGATCTGGTCATGTGATTTACTAAAGAAGGAAAGAACACGAACCCCATTTCCTCATTAATCTCAGGTTGTTCTGCCACTCTCTTTATATCTCCCAGGAGTTCTTCAAATAAGATCATCCCACATATGTCGGCTATTGGGCTAGTTTCTCCTAACGTTTGTTCTTCACTCGAATCATCAAATTCTTCCCCCCATCCGGTGGTAACAATTCTGTCTTTCCCTGTAAAGTCTATGCATTCCACAACTTCAACGGCTTCATCATACAAGTCCTCCCATTCTGTGGGGATATGTGTGATTGAAGGGACCAAACGCCCTGTAGCTTCAAAGTGTCAAGTAAACCGGTGATACTAAAAATGCTGTTAGTTTGCCTGAATAATTATGCCATAGTCTGGACAACATCATCCAGGCTGACTTCGTCGATTGGTACCACCCATTTGTCTGAATCTCGAGCCCATTTTCATGCTTCCAAGAATAGTGTACTAGACTTCTGGAAATTAATGACCATCTGTGAGGGCAATTTCAGCCCGAACTCTAGGAGTTGGTTTAACACCTCTAATAATTCCATACTTCCATCTTCAGAACGGGTACTGTGGGTACCCAAAAATTAGAACTATGGGCCTGGACGAGTAGCCCAGTCCTGTAGGCCCAAAGTCCAGGCCCCTTATCTTTTATAATTGATCCGGTTTCCCCCCACGATCCCATTAAGGGAAGTTATAGGGGAAATGGAAAACATGGAGGAACCCATCACCTCCACTCATCTACATGTACATGTATATATTACACCCTAGGTCCGGGGCAAAAGGACAAGTTGTATTCTCTGTAATCACTCTTTGAAGTATATAGAAATAATATCGACTGCACCACCGTGGACGTAGGCACATCTTGGTTGAACCACGTACATCCTTTGTTGTTTGATTGGCATCTTGTATTCCTTGTTCTTTTCTTGATAATTGTTTCTCTCATATTTATTTGTGTTGAATAATAATTGCATCCACAATTGGCTCCGTCTGTGGGAAACGTTCATCTTTCCCTGAGAAGAGCCCACGTCAAGAAAGGAGTTTAAGATGTCTGGCCACAGCAGCAATGCTCCCCAAGCAGGAGATATTCAAGAGCCACCTGCTCCTCACGGGATTAGGTCTGAAGTCGGACATTCAGATCAGAGAGCTCTCCTGGAAAGACCAGCCTCATAAGAAATTCAGGGACCAGCGAGGTCCACGCAGATATCTAGGTTGATTGATGCGTATGAGGCAAGGCTCCACGAGCAGAGGGAGTCTTCTCGCAGATATGAGGCTGAGAATGCTCGCTTGAAAAGAAGACTGGAGAGGGAGCTTCGTCCTGATAACAGGAGACGCCCATATCGCACTCCTATCCCTCAGGCGAGCAAATCTCGCACCCGAGGAAGGAGCCCTAGGCGAGAATCTCAAAGGGACGAAAGAGGCGAGTCAGACGACGACCTCCGTGAACAGCTGTGAAGAGCTTGCCGCTACCAGAGCCCTACTCGCAGCGCTGAAAACTTACGAAACATGGTCCGCAGGGAAATGGACCAGCATCCCGCTCACCACAGAACAAGATCAACTAGAGAGCTCACGAGGCGAGCTCTCAAAACCCAGATGAAGTCGCCTTTCAAAAGAGAAATCGAAGAGGAGGAAGCTCCCAAGAAATTTGCCATTCCAAGGTTCAAGATTTACGACAGAAAGACTGATCCCATCGATCACGTCAGGCAATATCGACAGGCCATGACCATCTAGAGTCACCGAGATGCCCTGATGTGCCGTATTTTCCCCTCGAGCCTTCATGATGTAGCATAAAAGTGGTTCGAAAGGCTCCCCCACTGGTCGATCAAGAATTTCAAATCCCTAGCCGAACTTTTTACGGACCGATTCATCACCAGTAGCTCCCATCCCAAAAGGATGGATGCTCTACTAACAATGAAGAAAATTCCTGAGGAGACCCTCCGAGAATACGCGAAGAGGTGCTGGGAGTTATTCAATGAGATCGAGGACTGCGCAGAGGAAGTGGCAGTGACCTCCTTCAAAATTGGGCTCCCTAGTTCTTCCCTCCTCTACCAATCCCTGACGAAGAAGGAAGCTATGACTATTGACGACCTAATGGCCCGAATCGAGAAATACGCAAAGGTGGAAGATGTCACCCGCCCTAATACAGGAGAAAATGGTCGAGCTAAGCTCACTACCAAGGTAGGTGAGAAAACTGAGAACCAGAGGAAAGGAGAAAAGAACGGAGGCAAAAATAGCTCCAAGAGCGGAGGGAACCATGACGCGTCGAAAGCATTCCAGGCGGTCAACACCGTCTTCAAAGAACCAATTTATAAGGTTCTCGCGAAGATCAAGGATGAGCCATTCATCAAGTGACCCAGGAAGATGGGGGGAGATCCCTCGAAGAGGAACAATGTGTTAAGATGCGCTTTTCACAAAGAGGGAGGACACAAGACCGAGCACTGCAAAGCTCTTAAGTCTCACTTCGAAGAGTTGGCCCAGTACGGGCATTTGAACGACTTTGTGGAAAAAAGGGCAGAAAAAGTGACTGCCAACAGAGAGGTGAGACCCGATAACGTGCTGGAGGATGATGCTGGACACGAGTTCGCAGTAATTCACGGAGTATCTGACGTCAAGCAGATACAAGGGAACTCAGCTCGAATGGAGATGAAAAAACTTACAGCGGTAATGAAGGCTTTTCAAATCGATCCAGCAAAGTCACAGTCAGGAATGCATCGACGAACAGAGGACATCAACTATAACAAGCATATTGTTTTTATGGATGAAGATTTGATGGGAGTAAGGACCCCACATCATGATGCCTTGGTCATTACACTCAGGATAGCCAACTTTGACATCGACAAGCTGCTCGTCGATCAAGGAAGCTCATCCAAAGTAATGTACCTCGACCTATTCATGAAATTGAAGTTGAGCATCGCCGACCTAAAGGAAGCTACTGTTCCTTTGGTCGGCTTCGCTGGAAAAATGACCATGCCCCTAGGCAAGATAGTGCTGCCAGTTCGTGCCGAGAACGTCTCCAAGATGATTGAGTTTTTGGTAGTTGACATCGAATCACCATACCAGGCCATCCTCGGCAGAGGGTGGATTTATGCAATGAAGGCGGTCTCCTTAAACTACCATCAGAAACTCAAGTATGTAATCGAGCGAGGAGTAATGGAGATCCACGGTGACCAAGCGATGGCGAGTAAGTGCTTCATAGCAGCCATCCGACCAAAGCCAGAGAAGAATGCTGGTCAACCCAGCGAGAAAGTTGAAGAGGGTGTGATACCTTCTAAATAGCAACTAAAGTATGGAAGACCAGGAGTAGAGGAGACCAGGATCCTCCCCTCCGAGCATGTCATCGAGGACCTGGTAGAAGTTATAGCCGAAGTTGGTGACAGTAACAGAGTCTTCTTGATTGGAGCATCTCTCACCGACCAAGAACAGAAGGAGTTGATGACCTTGTTGAGACACAACGTAGATGTTTTCGCATGGGAACCATACGAGCTACCTGGCATTGATCCTGATATGGTCTGTCATCAGCTGCACGTCGACCCCACATTCAAGCCAGTCACGCAGATGGCACGAAGAACTGCACCCGAGAAGGCTAAAGCGGTCGAAAAGGAAGTCAAAAAACTGCTAGATGCAGGATCCAAACGGGAAGTACAATTCCCCAAGTGGTTGTCCAACCCGGTAGTAGTTCTGAAGAACAATGGGAAGTGGAGAGTTTGCATCGACTTCACTGACCTCAACAAAGCATGCCCTAAGGATAGTTTCCCCCTCCCAAAGATAGACCAACTAGTAGATGCCACTGCAGCTCACGAGCGAATGAGTTTCCTGGACGCATACTCAGGATATCACCAGATCCCCTTGTATGCCCCAGACCAGGACAATACGGCGTTCATCACGACAGTTGGGTTGTATTGGTACAAGGTCATGCCATTTGGGCTCAAGAATGCGGGGGCAACCTATCAGCGGTTGGTCACAAAAATGTTCAAAGATCAAATGGGAGACACAATGGAGGTCTGCATCGATGACATGCTCGTTAAGAGCAAGAAGAAGGAAAATCACGTCTCAGACCTGTCAAAGACCTTCGAAATCCTCAGGAAGTACCGAATGAAGTTTAATGTGAGCAAGTGTTCCTTCGGTGTCCAGTCAGGAAAATTTCTTAGATACTTAGTCAGTAAGAGAGGCATAGAAGCTAATCCGGACCAGATCGATGCAATCAACAGGGTACAACCCCCTTGAACAGTCCGGGACGTACAGAAGCTCACTGGAATGCTCGCCGCCTTAAATCTCTTCATTTCCAAATCCTTCAAGAAGTGCAAGCCTTTTTTCCAGCTTCTAAACGGGAGTAAACCGATAGAATGGATCCCGGACTGCTCGCGAGCTTTGGACGAGCTCAAGTCCTACTTAATCTCTCCACCGCTGCTTGTCATACCACAGCAAACGGATTCTCTGTACCTGTACATCTCGGTATCCAATCACACTGTCAGCTCGGTGTTAATATGCGAGGTCGCGGTAATCCAACACCCCGTTTACTATGCGAGCAAGACCTTATTAGACGCCGAGCAAAGGTACCTGCCATTGGAGAAGTTCGCCTTTGCACTGGTAATAGCCTCGAGGAAACTGAAGCATTATTTTGAAGCTCATACTATCATCGTCCTTACATCGCACCCCCTTAAGGCGGTCCTAAGGAAAGCGAATTTGTCGGGCAGATTGTCTAAGTGGTCAGTCGAGCTCGGCCGGTTTGACATCCAATTTCAACCAAGGACCGCTATCAAGGGTCAGATCCTCGCTGATTTCATAGCCGAATTCACTGGCGAAGAATTCCCGACCAACCTCAACCAACAAAGCAAAAGGAGAACCCAGCAGCAGTGGAAACCTGGAAACTATTCGTTGATGGAGCCTCCAACTCAAAGGGGGCAGGCGTAGGCATTGTTCTCATCACCCCAGAAAACACCATCCTTGAGCAAGGAATCAGGCTTGGATTTGCAGCCTCCAACAACGAAGCAAAGTACGAAGTCCTAATAGCCGGTCTCCAAAAGGCGCAAACTCTGGGAGCAAAACATTTACAGGTGTTCGGCGATTCTCAACTAGTCTCCAATCAGATAAGTGGAGATTACAACGCGAAAGATGAAAGAATGGTAGCCTACCTCGCCCTGGTGAGAAAACTAATGACGAGCTTTGAGGAGATCAACATCCAGCAGTTTCCCAGAGGGCAAAACAGTTATGCCGACGCCTTAGCAACCCTAAGCTCGAAAGTTGATTCTAGCCTTAAAAGGGTCATTCCCATCGATTTCCTCATTTGTCCAAGCATTAACCACAACAGAAAGCTACCAAACATGGAAAAAATACTCCAGGTGGGATCATCCCCCAGCTGGATGGACCCTTTAAAAGACTATTTAAAGGAGGGCACGCTCCCAGAGGACAAGAAAACTGCCCACCAGATAAGAGTCAAATCTGCTCGCTTTCACTTATCCATAGGAGGCGACTTGTATAAGAAGTCCTTCTCCGGTACCTACCTTAGATGCGTCCACCCAGGCAATGTCGAGCAAGTGCTGCGCGAGCTTCACGAAGGAATCTATGGAAGTCATGTCGGAGGAAGGTCTCTAGCCTTTCGAGCAATGAAGGAAGGCTATTAGTGGCCATATATGCAAAAGGACTCCGCAGTATATGTTCGCAAATGCCTGAAATGCCAACTTCGTGCTCCTATGGTCCACCAACCCGCCAGCGACCTGAAATCCCTGACCAGCCCATGGCACTTCCCCCAATGGGGAATGGACATCGTGGGACCACTACCCACTGCTTCCGGCAATCGCAAATACCTGTTGGTTGCAACTGACTACTTCACCAAATGGATCGAGGCAGAACCATTGGAAAACATCTGAGATGCTGATATGATAAGGTTCATATGGAGGAATATAATCACTCGATTCGGAATCCTCAGAACCATCATCACTGATAATGGGACACAATTCGAGAGTGGCCCCTTTCAGGACTTCTGTAACGAACACGGGATCAGACACAACTTTAGTTCGGTGGCCTACCCTCAGAGCAATGGGCAAGCAGAAGCTTCCAATAAAACTGTGATCGATAGATTGAAGAAGCGATTAGAGCGAGCCAAAGGCACATGGGCAACCGAGCTACCCCATGTCCTATGGTCATACCGAACAACTCCTAGACGAGCAATAGGAGAAACCCCATTTTCGCTAACATATGGCATGGAAGCAGTCATCCCACTAGAAGCGGGTTTGCCAAC
Source organism: Sambucus nigra (assembly GCA_949130495.1). Taxonomy (NCBI): domain Eukaryota; kingdom Viridiplantae; phylum Streptophyta; class Magnoliopsida; order Dipsacales; family Adoxaceae; genus Sambucus; species Sambucus nigra. Next base: position 241,399,831 of record OX422210.1, on the reverse strand, counting down.
AATGAGATCCGACCTTGTGGACCAAGGCCAGAATGATGAAGCGTTGCTCGCTGAACTCGACCTCACCGATGAGCATAGAGAACTTTCCCTAGTGAAGCTTGCGAGCTATCAGCAACATCTCGCAAGGCATTACCACAAAAGGGTTAACCCGAGAAGATTCCAAGTTGGGGACTATGTTCTAAGGAAAGTCCTGGGCAACACAATAAAGTCATCAGACGGCAAGCTAGGCCCAAACTGGGAAGGACCCTTTAAAGTAACTAAAGACGACCTGCAAGGTGCCTATCATATGGAAACGATGGAGGGCAGAGAGATACCACGAGCATGGAACGCAGCTAATCTCAAGAAATTATATTTTTAGATTCTCAAGGAATTCTATTGTTGAATATTTTTCTTGTATTTGTTATGTGAAAGGACAGTCCATTCCCCTTATTACTAATGAAATCAGTAACAGTTGCATTTTACCACACATCTTATCCAAATCGCAGGCACGATGGTCGATATAGCAGGGGAATACCCCTCCTCGGGTCATCATCATGAAACACAAGAGACCTCTTAGCATTGCCCCTGGCAATATATAAAGCCCTACAGAGGATTCTTAGGCAATGCGACCAGATTTTATAATGGCCATCAAACCTACTTTGGTTGAGCGAAATCCTGATCGGATGAAGACATCCAATACCAGGTGTGTCCTTGCCAATTGCCCTACTTAGGCCTAAGGGAGTGTGACGACACAACCTAAAAGGTAAAATGGGGCATAATGGTATTTTGGTATTATACTGGACTGGGGGGACACTTGCATGACAAAACAAAAAGGATTTTGAAGCAGCAAGAATATAAAAAGATTGGATGAACACGTTTAGTCGGCAAAATTTCCCAAAACAAGAACTTTTCATTAATCTGTTATATTTACAACAATGATAATACATGTTTAGTCGGCGAAGCTCGCCCAAAGAATTTACATTATCAAAAAAGACAAAAGAATAACAACTTGTTATATTTACAACAATGATAATACATGTTTAGTCGACGAAGATCGCCCAAAGCATTTACATTATCAAAAAAGATAAAAGAATAACAACTTGCAAAAATTCAAGAAGGTGGAAGCCTCCAAACAAGATAATCTGCCACTCTAGCTCTTCGTTCGTCATCAGGAGCGGGGACCAGCTCTTACACAACCTCATCTGCGTCCAACTCTAATATTTGCCGAGGAATAGAATCAATGGGGATCCATCGATCATCCCTCCTAAATGGGTTGGGCATCAGAGTGGAGGAGGACATCTCGTGACAATACCATAACACCGAGTTCCTCGAGACCTGAAGCTCTTTCAAGGCACTCAACCACCCTCTGATGAAAGAAAGTTCCTCGAACTCGGATAGTCTTGTTGGAGCATCTAGCCAGCCTTGATCATAACCGTCAGCCCACGCTTGTCGAGGACCCTTCTTGAATAAGTGCCACGATCGGGTAACGTCCCTTTGAAGCCCAGCAGCAATTACATATGCTCGCCGGATATCATCACGAAGATCTTCCATCTCCTTATCACGCTGTAATTTTTCTTCCCTGTTCCTGCCCCTGGTGCTCCTACCAGCTCGCGGGAGGGGAGGATGAGTGGAACCTCGCGGCATAGGAGGAGTGTGTCCAGCTCGCGAAGACGAGGAGCCTTGCAGAACCGCTGAAACAGTGCTCGGCGCATGCTCTCTAAGTTGCAAGATTTCCCTCCTCAGGTTTTTATTCTCCTGCTGCAGGAACTCCCCAACTTGGTTTATCTCGGTGGCCTCTAGTAACCTTGCTCTCAGTACATTGACTTCCTCTTGTACAGAGGCACCAAAGCCTTCCATCTACTGGAGCATGTCCTTCAGCTTAGCCACTAGCTCGAACTGCTCCTTATACTTTTGATTCCTTGACCTGAGAGATTTGCAAAGCCTAACAAAGGCCTGACGAACCTGAGGACTGGCATTAGGACCAAGAGTCCTGCCCAATTGAGATGTGGCAGGAATATACTCTTCTACATCAGTCAACTACAAGACATAAAAGGGCAATGTAAAGAAAAATCAATCAATGCAATGGAAAAAGAAGCCTTTTCATTTCATTGATAAAAGTCAAGTACATCGAGCAGAAATTGGAAAAATTACAAGCAGAAGTACAAAAATAGTCTTAAAAGAAGATTAACTAGCAACCTCAGGTTGCCCAAAGGTGGCCGACTGCTTCCCCTTATCAGCAGCAGCAGAGGCATCCCTCTCTACAGGGATGCCCTCATTCGCCTGGGCAGGACCAGCATCGGCAGGAATTGTCTGAGAGGCAAGATCAACACCCTCGATGGCTGGGGCAGGGGCTTCTTCATCCACAGTTGGCCTCGGACCCGGGTCATGCTCGTCGAACAGAGGATATATAGCATCAACACCAACAGCTAAGAGGGCCTTGTTCCAGCCCTTCTTGAAGTTCAAACGGCTGATATAACCTATCTGAACTTCGACGTCTTCATAAGCAGCAGTCCACCCGGAGTTGTATGAATCCTCCTTGATGGTGGCTACCTGGGAATCTTTCTCCTTTAACTTCTCGGTCAGAGCCTTGTTCTCCTCCACGACACCCAGCTTGCTCGAGCAGACTAGGTCATAGGCCAGTCTCAGATCGCTCAGCTCCTTAACCGCCGCATCCCTCTCTCGGTTAGAATTGATGAGGGCCAGATCAGAGGAAGCTCGAACGGCATCAGCAGCCTTCAAATCAGCCTCCAGCTGAGAACTCCTGACTTCCAGAGCGGACTTGTGCTGCTCCAGCTCGCCATTCCTTCTCACCAACTCGTCGCGAGAATGTTAGAGCACGGCGAAGTCAGTCACAAACTGCCAAAAATAAAGAAGAGATCAAGAAAGAGAAATAACTAAAACTTGTTAGGGAATTAAAAAATAGAGAGGATCTTACCAAGGCTAACCTCTGGCTAGCTTGTAGGGCCAATTGATCAGACCCCAGCGCCCTCTGGCGATCTGCAGGAAGAACTGCCCTCTCGAGCAGCGCAGGTGCCAGCTGAGGAGAAATGGAAACTGAGGCCCCCTCAGGCAAAGTAGACACCCGGACCAATGCTTGCCCAGCCTTCGTCCTCAACTCCATCTTTCTCCTCTCTTCCTATTTCTCCCACTCCATCCTCTTCCTCTCCCCCATCCTCTTCTTTTCCTCCACCTTCTTTCTTTCCTCCTCCTTTTTCCTCTCCCTCTCTCTCACCTGCTCTTCCTCTCTCCTCTTCCTCTCTTGCTCCTGAGTAGAAGACCGAGAACCAGTAGCCACGGCCCCTGAAGTGGATTTTTGTTTCTTTAACCTTTATGCAAGGAGCACGTGGTCCTCATCATCATCGTCTCTAATCAGATTCTTCCTTGGAGGCATCTCTTCACCTGAACTGCTGGAAGTGCTTGATGATCCTCGAGCTTCAGAATCCTCTTCACAGTCAGAAGAACTGCTACTGTCAGAGCTCCCTTCACCCAAATTACTCGCATCTCCTGCAGGTTCACTCTCAGAGCTGCTCTCCTCTTCGTCCTACTGGATAGGCTCAACAGTAGTCTCTTCGAAAGAATCAAACTCTGGAACACTATCCACAGGCCGTGCTATAAATCTGGAGCCTACGTTCTTATACTCGAGAAAAAAGGCAGAAGACCTAGGATGCTCGCCGTCACCTAGAGGCTCCTTAATATTCCAAGCTTTCACCAACTCCGAGATACGAACCTCGCTGAGAGAAGGCTCCAAATTCTTTGTCCTCGTTGTAGAAGAAAAAGCAAAGAGGGGTTAGAAAAGTCACAAATCAGCAAAAGTTGAAACAACAGTACAATGTCTACCTATATATTCCTCTCCGTAGAAAGGAACAGAGAACCTCTCAGACCTTGACCCTTCAAACTGGGGAGGGAACTGCTAATTCCTAACGAGGAAACCCTCTTTCCAGTAGTCCTTATGGGAATCAGGTAGGTTTACTTCCAATACCCTATCAGGACGCCTAGCTTTGAGGTATAAGACACCTGAACTAGTTCGAGAAAAGGAATAACAGAAACAGATCTCGGCAAGTCCTAACCTAGTACCATGCAACTGGTTTATTCTGTGGACGCCATTTACTATCTTCCATACATTGGGCAAGAACTGTGCGGGAACAATATTGAAATAGCCAAAGAAATGCAAAAATAGATCATTAGGGGGAAAAGTAAGTCCCCCCTGGGAAAGCAACAAAACATGGATCCAGTGGGCATCCTCTATATCCCTAATGTTCTTAGGAGGGGAGGCACAACATTCAATATCTACCCACTCAGGAATGTTGTAGAACTTCCTGAATTCAGAGATTGACCTATTTCCAATCTTCGCCATTGAAAAACTCAAGAAAATATACAAACCAAAGAGAAAGTGCAAAGAAAGGGCACGAGAAACTTACAAAACAAAAGATCGGTTCAAGTGATGAAGAAGCACGAGCTCAATACGACTAAGAAGCAATGGGAATGGGGATTAAGAGAAGAAGGTACGAGGCGCTAGAGTTCTCAGAAGAAGGAAGAGTACTAGAAAGGATGAAGCGACGGAAGAAAAAGTGGCTATCCCAACAAGCCTTCAATTCTAATCATAGCGCACAAATAGCGAAGTGGGTGCCGCCAAAGAAACTTCACAGTTTTCAAAGAATCGCAAATCAGCCATAATGGCTGATCATTTAAATCCATTGGACCCATAAACATGGCCCAACAAATTTAGGGGCAATTGTGGGTACCCGAAAATTAAAACTATGGGCTTGGACGAGTAGCCCAGTCCTGGCGGCCCAAAGTCCAGGCCCCTCATCTTTTATAATTGATCCGGTCTCCCCCCACGATCCCATTAAGGTAAGTTATAGGGGAAATGGAAAACATGGAGGAACCCATCACCTCCACTCATCTACATGTACATGTATATATTACACCCTAGGTCCGGGGCAAAAGGATAAGTTGTATTCTCTGTAATCACTCTCCGGAGTATATAGAAATAATATCGACCGCACCACCGTGGACGTAGGCACATCTTGGCTGAACCACGTACATCCTTTGTTGTGTGATTGGCATCTTATATTCCTTGTTCTTTTCTTGATAATTGTTTCTTTCATATTTATTTGTGTTGCATAATAATTGCATCCACAGGTATGAACAGCGATGCATGCTCTGGTAAGGAGTGATAGTGCCTGATCAGCGAGGCTAGTAGGGTGTAGGAGGAAATATGGGTAAATTTGAAGAGGTTTAGGAGAGTATATGGGTGTGATTTGGGTTAAGGGATCTAAATTCGGGTTTTCTTCCAAGAAGATGGCATTGGTGTGATTTGGGAGTGCATTGTGAGTAGTGTTTAGCTTAGGATTGGCTGGTGGGGCGATGGTACCCCGGTCAATGAGATCTTAGATTATGTTCCGAAGGTGAAAGCATTGGTCGGTGGTATGGCCGGCAGTTTGGTGAAAGGCGTAATGAGCATCAGTCTTGAAGTTTCTTGGGAGTGGATTTGGCAATGGACGTGGATCCAAGGGTTTGATAAGGTTTTGGCTTAACAGGGCTTGGTAAACTTTGAAGAGGGGAGCATAGAGCTCAGTGTATTCCCTTCGAATGGGCGCAGGGTGGCTTTCTGGTGCCTATGATGTGGTTAGTTGAGAGATATTATTGATGGTTGAGACTGTAGTACTGGCAGGCTTGTTATACTTTCTAGGGGTGAACTGTTCGGACACCTTCTTCGATTCAACCTCTGTTTTAATGAGACTTTCCTCGATTTCTACTCCAGCCTCTCTGAGAGCTTGAAAGTGGGGATAGTATTTTCCTCCCATCATTGCTCAGACATGGGGCAAGAAATTCTTCTTCACTATGTTGACCTGCTCTTCCTCGGACGGTCGATTGGTCATGGTAGCTGCTTGCTCCCTCCACCGGGTTATGAAGTTACTGACTGATTCTCCAGGATTCTATTTGAGCAGCTCTAAATCATAACGGGTGACCTCAAGCTCTTCGTTGTATTTGTACTGCGACATGAATTCTGGGGCTACAACCTCCCAGCTACGGATTATGGATTCCTCAAGAGATAAAAACCATAAGAGATCACTATCTTTCAAAGTTTGCTGAAATAATTGGGCCATCACCTCTTCAGAATCCCCTAGCAGAGTCATGGAACGATGGTAACTGCGAAGATGAACAATTGGGGGGCCACTCCCTCCGAACTTCTCGATATTTGGCATATTGAACTTCTCGGGTAACCTCGCTTTAGGATAAGGAGATATGTGGGTGTAGTCCGTGTAATTCCTAGAGATCCTGACTTTGTCAAACTTCTTGGTGAGCATCTTTAGATCCTCTTTGACTTTATTCAACTCCTCCTCTTTTGGATCAGTGACCACAGGCAGGTTAGCCATAGGATGAGAAATGTTTGGCATTGGAAGCTGGGCAGGCGACGGCCCATTGGCAGGAGGGGCACGTGGAGCTTGTTGATATTCTTTTGGAACCTAGATAGGCTCGAGTGGACCCATAGCACGAGGGAATAGGGCCTCGAGCTCTTGAGGAAGAGGAACCTGGTTTCGTTGCATCTTTCGAACCTCGGTTTGGAGGTTGTCAATCTTGGACACGAGTTGAACTAGGACTGTCATAAGATCCGACTGCATGACTGGTACTTGATCTATATTCTCCATGGAAAATGGATGGATTTCGGACTCGAAAGAAGTAGTAGAGGAACGGATGTAACTCTGGGGTGATTTGACTGAAGACCGAAGACAGTAGGGAGCCAGGCCAAAGGCTTGCGATCGACCTAAGAAGGCGTAGGATGAGATTTATTTTTGAGAAAAAAGGAAGAACTATTTTTGGATTTTTGATAAAGAAGGGAGAAATGTTTTTGAATTTTTGATAAAGAAGGGAGAAATGTTTTTGAATTTTGATAAAGAAGGGAGAAATGTTTTGGATTTTTGATAAAGAAGGGAGAAATGTTTTTGGATACGGGACTCAGCATGATTATTATTATTATTATTATGTTCTCACTTGGATTTAATTCTCCTAAATACAATGTCGGACGGGACCCGAGCCTGGAAAAGTGGAGTTTTTAATATACGCAAAGCTACGGTTTGGACTTGTAATTAGGCTCATGGACAGGGTCCTATTTTAAAAATGGGCAAAAGTTGGGCTACAGATCGACTCAAAATTTTGGCAGAGTTTCGGGTTGAAACCGGCAATCTAAAGTGCATGTCCTAGGTTTGGCACCTATATGCGGGTATGCAGTTGGTTGGGTGAATCGGCATGGGTTCCCCCTTTTGGCGTGACTTCCATGATATATGTCTTGCTCTTGTGGGCAACGGTACGTGTGGATAAGCCATTTGATATACCTGAGTGTACGTGAATTGCCTCACCATATACCTCATGGGGATGGTACGTGTGAGAGAGAATTCGATATACTCGACGTACATGAATGAATTCCCTGCGATATACCTCCCGTCATGACTTCGGTCAAGCGATATGATGCGGGGGAACCGTTCAATATACGTCGAAGGTACTTGGCCAATGAAAGGTGAGAGTCATATCTCTTAGGCTAACTGCGACCTGTCGGACCAGCGCCCATCACGAAGTGACCCTCCAGTTACTGGGTAAAATTCGGTCAATATCAATGCTCTTTGGTAATGTTGTGTGAATCATGTATGATTCCCTTATTACTATCTTATGATGAGAATGCCTTTATTGATTATGCCAAACTGGGAGCAGAGTACAAGTACCCAAAAGGTACACCAAGTATGGATAGGTGATGCGTGCAACATGGGGATATATGTGATTTTAAGTGCACGTGGCGTGAAGTGTACATGGAGAATTTTATACAAGTGTGTGAACATAAGCATAAGCATGGGATACACATGGAAAAGGGGAACATGCGGATATGGGGGGGAACATAAACAAATATAGCATCCATGTAAATAGAGTCAAGCCCTCAAAACAGATACATATCCCCAGCAGAGTCGCCACTGTGGCCATCCCCGATCCCCGTCGCGGAGGAAAAGGATCCTTGGGGTCCCGCGCGTCCCTCTCGGGAGCGCTTCGACCGGCGTCGTTTTGAGATGTGGTGTAAAAATATAGAGAGATTCAGAGTCGCCAGTCTATTTTACTCAAAACAGACAAAAGAAACAAAAAAGGGGAAGCCACCCCGAAGGATGGCATCCAAAGACATACTGGTGCGTGCGAAACCAAATGATTCGAGAAGGGTTCGGAGGCTTAGTTAGGAAATGGGAAGGGGTTAGGCACCCATTCCGCCCTTTCGGTCTCTCATGGATACTTGCTATCTTCCCTTATGTTCCCCCCGTGATATGTGTGCATGTGTATATATAGAATGGAGGTAGGAATCCTCGACTTGTATCATGGAAAAGATAAAGCGAGTCATCCGTAGGAAGGTATAAGAATAATATTAAAAAGTAAGATTTATGTGATTACCCTTACATTGATCGTTATAATGGAACGATAACGCATATGGGGTAAGACGTCACTAAGAACAAGTATATCGAATATAAGGAAAATAGATTTAGAGAAGATAGAAAATAAGAGAAAAAGTGGGAAAAAGGACTCGAGTCTCAGGTTTTACCCCGAGACCCTTACGTAGCCTATAAAGGCATCAAAGTCCATGTAGTTCGCATACAAAACGAGGGGTGGGGTTTATCCCATAAATCCAAATGGGGGATCTCTTATTTGTGTGTGTGTGTGTGTGTGTAGAAAAAGTGTGAGAATTCCTATTTGGAATTTATGAGCAAACCCTCTTTTTCTTTTTTTGGGGGTTTTTTTATTTTTATGAAAATATGAGATGTGCAATAATACTGAATAAAAAGTATATTAGGATGTATGAAATGAGATAATAAAAATGCTAAGTAAAAAAACAAGTTATTGGGAATTTAAGAGAATTTAAGAGAGAGTTTGAGAAAGTTGGACCTTCGTGAAGATCTTGAGCTTGATATTGAATGTTGGAGAGCAGCCCTTGCACTTGGATGATGATGATGGAGAGTGGATAATTCACCAAGTTTGATGAAAAGGATGATGAAAAGTGGAAGTAAAAAAGGGATTTGAAAGTTGAAATCATGTTGCCTTCGAGAGAGGTTTTTGGGATTCGCTGAGAGAGATTTTTATCAGATCTGGGATCCTCTTACAAATGAGGTGAAGGTTTCCTTTTTATAGCCTCAGGTCAGTGCCGATCGGTACAGACCCCTTCCTGCCTATCGGCACTTGCCTGCCGATAGGCAGGGTCTGGAACCTGCCATTTGGCAGTGCGCTTCACGCTTTTTTAGAAAATTGACCATTGAGGGAAAATCGTTGGTCAGAATTGCTCACGGGTCATACCGGTGGAAATGTAATTCAAAGACCTTCGAAAGTCCTTTGGACCACTCCCCGGTTTAGGAGTTGACTTTGGGTTAAATATGGCTCGAAAGCGTTTGTCGGTCCATTGGTAGGGGAATCGTTCGGACGCAAACGGATCGTTCGTCAGTATGGTAAGTCCGAATCGCGCACGGGGCGGACCGTTGGAAAGGTTAGGAGATGTACTTTGACATTCATAAGAGTTTGACCCAGTTTGGAGAGTTGACTTTGGTCAACCGGGCCCGAGAAGTGTTCGGTGACCTCTCAGACTCAAACGGATCGTTCGTCTGCATGGAAAGTCGAAATCGTGCACGGGACGGACCGTTAGAAAGGGGATTAAGTGCCCTTCGAAGATTCATTCAGCCTCAATTGAGCTGAAGAGTTGACTTAGGTCAAACAGAGCCCAGGAGTACCCAGTGACCTCTAGGTCAGGTTTCGGACGCAAACGGATCGTTCATCCGCATGGTAAGTCAGAATGGCGCACGGGGGTGGACTGTTGGAAAGGGTATTTAGTGCCCTTAGAAGATTCATTGAGTCTCGGTCGAGACAAAGAGTTTGACTTAGGGGTCAAACTGAGCCAGGGAGTGCCCGATGGCTTCCAGGTCAGTACTCGGGACATGACCTAGGTTTGTAGTGATGAGGGGAGGTACTAGGGACCTAAGGAGAGTTAGGGGGTAACAGAATGGGGTGTCTACAAATATATAGAAACAATGATGTATGCGTTTATCGAGATATCTAGAAACAGAATGGGGTGTCTCATCTCATTGACATCTGATCTCATCAAGTATATCATAAATGTCAATAACTAACAATAGATATCCACACGATGAATAGGGTTAGATATCCCATCATACTTTATGGATACCACAGGGGGTTTAAATTTTGATGGAGTGGGATAGCTAATTATCTCTGGGATGTATACATGACCTCTCATTCTCTCTCTCAAACCCTAAATAATGCACGAAAGCCTCCATGACTGCTATGAAAGTACTCAACCCTAAACCACCTGACATTGATCATGATTCTTATAAATCATTTGATTCTATCTTATCTAATCATTCTCTTGTCAAATATATTTCTCTTAAAGCTCTATTTTCTTATAAAGGGGGATACACTGTTTTATTTTCTGAAGAAGAGATTCAATCCTTAATGGATCCATTCAAGTACTCATTAGTGGGCAAGTTTGCCTTTGTTAGACCATCGATGGAAATAATTTGTAAGTCATTTTAAAAAAAATCTCTCAAAATTTCATTTACGATAGGTTTATTAGATTACATACATGTGTTGATCAAACTTAATTGTGAAGACGACTATTTAAGACTATGGCTAAGAGAACAATGGCACCTATATAAATCTCATATGAAATTCTTTAAATGGACTCCATATTTCCAAGAAAATGAATATTTGTCAATTATTCCAATTTGGATATTTCTTTCGTTTCTTCCAGTACACATATACAAGAAGAATGTTATGTTTTCTATCGCTCAACTAGTGGGTATTTTATTAAAAATAGATAAATCAATTGCTCTGGTGTTACGTCCAATTCAAGCTAGGGTCTGTGTGGAGGTTGATGTGGCTAAAACTCTACCTAAAAGGGTTTGGATTGGATGTGGACAAAACGGATTTGACAACCTATGGTTTATGAAGAACTTCCCAAATATTATAAACATTGCATGCGGGTGGGTCATGCAGAAGTGGACTGTAATAGCTATAATACTTAGATAAATAATCTAGAGCTGCTCCAAATCCCAAAAATGATCAGAGGAAGGTAAATAGATTCTTATTAGGTTTCAACATCACAACCCATTGACTTATATTATGTCATTGCTAACCTATTTTGCATTAGTGTTAAATTAGTGTCTGCAAGGTTTTAATCACTTGCTAGAAAGGTGTGGTTTTAATTTTTCCTTAGTTGTTTTAATTTGTGGTCTAAAATGTATTTGCCATGATATAAATACCCCATGTTCTATGTTTGTATAATCATCTAAGAAGAAGTAAAAATAATGAGGCAATTATCATTTGATCTTAATTTGATTGTAGTATTTTAAGAGTGGTTTAGTGTGTACTTCCTTATAATCATTTCTTGTGAATATTGGAGTTTTGTATTCTTTATTCATAATAATTGGTATCAGAGCGGGACAGTTAGGTACCAGTATCTTTGGAGTGAGTTTTATTGAGTATTGAGAAGTTCATATTTTGCAAGTTTGTATCTTGAAATCATGCTTGTTCGGTATTATAAAAATTTCACCAACACGATGGGAGATCTTCAAGTAGTTAGAGGAATTAAGAAGCTTAACAACCAAACTTACAACACATGGGAGATGCGTATTATGTCTTATATGTAAGTACGAGATCTTTGGGACGTCGTTAGCAGTAGTGAAGTTATACAACCGAAGGCAAAAGACACTAATGGAACTTTGCGAAAATGGAAGATTAAAGAGGGCAAAGCAATGCTTGCCTTAAAGACCACAATTGAAGACGAAATGATGGAGCACATCAGGGATGCCAAAACACCAAAATAGGCATGGGACACTTTCGCTACACTCTTTTCAAAGAAGGACGACACAAGACTACAACTTTTCAAGAACGAGCTACTATCGATGGTGCAATGTGACATAACTATAACCAAGATAGAATTCATAGTGATAGAGGATGAGAATTCATAGATTCAGGTGTCATAGAATACTGTGGCTATAATGGTTTCAAACATGAATTTAGTGCCCCTAAAGCACCTCAACAAAATGGAATTGCTAAGTGTAAAAATTGCACTCTTCAAGAAATGGCCCGTGTGATGATTCATGCGAAGAACGTACCTAAATTTTTCTGGGTAGAATCCATTTGTATAGACTATCACATAATCAATCGAGTTTATCTAAGGAAAAATACCAAACAAACATCCTATGACCTTTGGTATGGAAAGAAACCTAACTGAAAATACTTTAGAACCTTTGGTAGCACCTGTTACGTCTATAAGGACAGAGAATATCTGTCTAAATTCAAAACCAGAAGAGATAAAGATATTTTCTTAGGATACTCTCCAGATAATAGAGCCTACCGTGTCTATAATCTTCGTACCAAAACCATGATGGAATCCATTAATGTGATTTTAAGTGAGACTAAAGTAGAAAGTAGGATCAAAGGACCAACTATAGTGGATGAATTCAAAAACATTTTAAATTATAATTCTCCATAGATAGATGCTTCCTTACCAACTGAGACCCCTGAAGTGCCTATTTGGGTGTCCAAAGATCATCCTTTAGATAGTGTAGTTGGTAATCCTACTGATCCAGTTCGTACAAGATCCTAACTGTGTACCCTTGCTCATTATGCATGCTTTGTTTCTCTTATAGAATCAAAGAATGTTAATAAATCACCGAATGACCCATTGTGGATAAGTGCTATGCAGGAGGAACTTCTTCAATTCGTCATACATGATGTATGGTATCTTGTACCCCGACCTAAAAATAAAAGGGTTATCAACACACGTTAGATTTTTAAAAATAAAACAGATGAATCAAGGATGATTATTTGGAATAAAGCTAGATTAGTTGCCTAGGGCTACTCTCATATTAAAGGAATAGATTTTGAGGAAACTTTTGCACCTATCACTCACCTCGAGTATGTCACTTACTTTTTGTAATAGCTTGTCATTTGCATTTCACACCATATCAAATGGATGTTAAATCTTCTTTCCTTAATGGCATATTAACTGAGGAGACCTATGTAGAACAACCCAAAGAGTTCATTGACCCTCATCATCCAAATTACATCTATCGACTTAAGAAATCTCTTTATGGGTTAAAATAAGATCCTAGATCTTGGTATGAATGTCTATCTACCTTCCTTCTAAATAATGGTTTTAAACGAGGAGAAAATTATCAAACTCTTTTTATCAAAAATTTTAATAGAAACATTACCATAGCCCAAGTATATGTAGATGATATCATTTTTGGATCTACCTCCCCTACAGATATTAAAATATTTTCTAACATTATGCATAAGGAATTCCATATGTCACTTATGGGGGAGTTACAATTCTTCTTAAGAGTCCAAGTTAAGCAAAATTCAGATGGCTTATTTGTATCACAATCCAAATACGCTTTAGAGATTGCCAAGAAGTTTTTCCTAGAAACAACTAAAGAAGTTAGGACTCCTATGAGTATTCTGTCAAACTTTCAAAAGATGATAATGGTAAAACTATTGATTCTACTTTATACCGTAGCATGATAGGAAGCTTACTTTATCTTACTGTCTCCCATCCTGATATTATGTACTTTGTCTTCTTGTGGGCCCGATATCAAAAGTTCCTAAAGAGAGTCATTTATTATGCGTTAAAAGAATTATCAAATACATTAAAGACACTCCAAATTTAGGACTTTGGTACACTAAAGACACTTCTAGTACTATAGTTGGATACATTGATGTTGATTGTGCTGGGTGTTCCGACGATAGTAAGAGTACTTCAGTAGAATGTTACTACATTGGTAACAATTTGGTAGGATGGAGTAGTAAGAAACAAAATTGCACTTCCTCGTCTATTTTCAAATATGAATATATTATCGCAGGAAGTTATTGTGCTCAATTACTTTGGCCAAAACAAATGCTGAAAGATTACGGTATAACTAAACATAAGTTACATCTCTATTGTGACAATCAAAGTGAGATTAATATTTCTAAGAATACAGTTCAACACTCTAGTATCAAACATATTAAAATCATATATCATTTCATACGCGAGTTTGTTGAATCTAAGGAGTTAGAATTTAATTACTTGCTTACTGAATTGCAACTCGCTGACTTATTTTCTAAACCATTAGATTATCTTCGATTTGAATCTTTGCGCAAATCTATTGGTATGGTTATGGCAGAATAATGTTTTTTCCCTTTGTCCATTTGAGACAAAATAGGGGAGAAATTTGAGTCTTCTTGGACATTCTTGCTATATTCTCAACTAAAAATCTTGATCTTAGTTACCTCATTTTTAGGAATTAGTACCTTCATTTACATAAGAATTTTGATAGGATATTGGTCCATAACTACTTGAGTTATGTAATTTTCCTTTTCTAGGATATTGGGTAGATAGGATTTTTGTATAGGAATGGGTTTTTCTTATTTTTTTTTTATCCCTACGAGTCCTCGATGATTCAAAGGAGATTTCGTCTCACATTTCCAAAGGGGGAGATTAAAGCACCCTATATTTTTTACTCCCTTGAGTCTATATTATATATGTGCTCTGATTAAGTGCGAAAAGTAGTGCGTGTAAAGACGCTAATCGTTGTTTTCGTTTCACCAACTTAATACAAAAACCTAAGCTACTACTACACTTGCGAGACAAGTATAGCGGTAAGTCGGGTATCAAGAATCCACTGGGACGAGTTGCTAGAATTCAATTGATTTAATATTCTGAAATAAAATTGTAAAAAGTGATTGCAAACTAAAAAGGAAAAGATGAATAAAAGGAAATGTTTAACTAGGCAAGGGTAATAAAACTAGATTAAAAAAGCAGTAAAACTATAGGTTGCGTCGAATATCCCTCACCGAGTTAATTTGTATAAAATGGTTACATGGGTCGATGAGTTATTTAGAATGCATCTCGTTTCGACAGTTAATTGAACAAAGGGTTGTCACGCACCTAAATTCGCATAAAAGCCTGATATGATTTTGGCGTCAACAGATATCCTGGAAATGGCGCACGAAAGGTTGTAAGCACAGGACATACATGATATGCCCCGTCAAATCTCTTAGGCGCAATAACTAGGACAACGCACCCGAAATAAACCCTTAAACACTATCACCAAGCAAAGCAACGCGTTAACCCGAGTGAGTTCGATTCAAACACAACTAAATTTAAATTACCTAGAAAGCATCTCAAAAACGCGGTAAATCTACACTAGAAAGCAAGTAAACAAAGCATGTAAACCTAAATTAGAAATCTTGTAAATTACACTACAAAGAAAGAAATGAAGGAATACAACTTAAATTAATGGTAGGGAAGATGAATAGTGCACACTTACAAACCCAAAATGGGTGTCAAACCAAGAAAGGAAGAAGAATGAGCTCTTCACCCTCCAAACCCTAACCTAAAATATCTACCCTCTACAAATATCTAACTATATCTGAAAATAGATACAAAATTCCTTGATATAGTAAGTTACAAAAGAAATAAAAGAAAAAGAAAAGAAAAAGGAAGAAGAGAAAAATATCTAGCATCCCCGGTCGATCGGTCGCAGGGGCGCGGTCGGCCGATCCATCTTGTATAAGCCCACTATCTCCTTACCATGGTAAAAACTCAAACCTCGGTCGATCGGCCCCCTGGGCGTGGTCGACCGGTACACTGTTTCCAGGAATCCTTTGGTCCATCACAAAAAAGAAAAGGTTGATTACGAAAATGGCTATAACTTCACCGTCCGAATTCGGAATCGCGCACCATTTGCGGCCACGCGAAGCTTGCTCGACGAACTACGCATCCGTGGAAATTACCTGATCCGAAGATGAAA
Source organism: Sambucus nigra (assembly GCA_949130495.1). Classification (NCBI taxonomy): domain Eukaryota; kingdom Viridiplantae; phylum Streptophyta; class Magnoliopsida; order Dipsacales; family Adoxaceae; genus Sambucus; species Sambucus nigra. Next base: position 241,384,019 of record OX422210.1, on the reverse strand, counting down.
TATGAATTAACTAAAATGCCCTTAAAGTAGCATCCTATGATAAAACTTCTCCGAAATGCAACGGATCCTCACTTTTAACGTTCCAATACCTACAAAAGCACAATTAACCCCTGCAAAACATGTATATATCCAAATCCAAGGTTGTCTAGTTAATGAGCATAAATATAGGCATTTAGGACCGTAAAAGCGCTAGAATGCATAAAGATAACCGGCGAAAATATACAATATTTGATACGAATCACACCCCCTAACTTAAATATTGCTAGTCCCTAGTAATGAAACAAACAAAACCAAACTACAGAGGGCGGTACAAGACGTATATATGCATCAAAATATAAATGCCACTTTCATAGGGAGCACGATTGCATTTAGCATATGCAATAAACCATTAAACCCCTAGGTTACCCTAGTGGACGAGTGTCGTCTCGTGAGGGTTTTCAGGATGGTACCCATAAACATCACATGGTTTCCTCAAAATATGCCCAAGCCAACATGCGACAAGCCCAATAATGGCGAAAAAGATTTCATACTCATTATTAGCAAAATGAATTAATTCAAACAAAAGTCCAAATCATTAACATTATAGAATGAACCTCATAGAATTGAAACCTTAAAATGTGTGTGTGTGTGGGGGGGGGGGGGGGGGGGGGGAGCACATGCAAAGTATGATTTGGCAAAAATCTTATATAAATCGGATAACCATTAAAGCAGGAATATATTCAATCCTCACGGGCATTACGGTCATCAAGTGAATTCACTCGAAACAGGGAGGTAACACACGAAACATGCAGGCATAAAGAGTAAATGTAAATGGAAACTAGGTCGCACACATGTCACAAAAGAAGAACGCTATATATAAAATGAAAAATGTAATCTCAATGAAAGATATCGCACACTAAAAAAGGCGAAATGCATTTTCACAGATTATCAAAACTATTTAAACTTTTGAATTACATCAACGTAAGATCACATAGGACTTGTATAGGGTTGTAATGTAGGCTAGGCTAGGGTACGAAACGAAGGATATGTATGTACGAATTCAAAGTGTTCGGAATGAAAACTTGGGATAATGGGACAATACGGGCAATATCAAAATTTGAAAAACAAGTTTCAAAACGACATTAGATATATCATCGGGGAGAGTAATCAAAGCTTATGGAACTATATACAACATATTTACAAACTTCTCTTTCTTTTCTTTTCTTTTTTTCTCTTTTTTTCTCTTTTGTTTTCTTTTGCTTTTTTTTCTCTTTTTCTTCACTTTTTCACTTTTCTTTTCTTTACTTTTCAAACTCTCATTTGCCTAAATTGCAACCGACATCATAACAACATCATTCAATCCCAAGTAACATTCCAAACAAAGGTATGGAAAGTGTATGTATGGTGTAAAACTCCAATTTAGAGTTGGTTATGGGAATGGGGTTATGAAACGAAAGGCTATATTTAGGCTCAAGGGGGTTAACGAGGGTAACCATATAAGGGTGAGGTCAAGGCTAATATGGGTGATATAAAAAGGAGGGACTATGATCATTTCCAAAAGTTTACGCAACTCTCGAATCAAAACAATATATGAAAATCGTGATCAAGTAACACATTTCAAGTATGAACTCAATTAATGAACGATCAACTGAAAGAATGGTGAGATTACCAACGAATTCAATATTTTCAATGAGAAAAGAATAGTGTATACACTCACAAATGACAAAAGGTACAAAGATTACTCGGTGTAAGTATATACAATGCAACAAAAGATTACCGAGTTATAAAAATCTTAAACGAAATCAATAAGGAAATAAAAGTGCATGTGCTCATGGGATTAAAGTTTAATTCATGAAGCTATTCATAATATAAATGATGGAGACTAAAGTCTAATAACTTCTAAAATCGATAACATGCATCATTGGGTTGTCTATTGGATCGGGCAATTATTGACATTTATCATCGAAAACAAAGGCAAAAAGCCCAAAAAAGGAGAAAAAGGAAAGAAAATCTTTTTGAAATTTTTAATTTTTCTAATAAAAGCATACTAAGTAACTAACATGTGAGCAAAAACATGGACTAAATAAAGAAATGGATAGAATATCCCACCCCCTAACTTAAAACATGACATTGTCCTCAATGTTAATTAAGAAGAAAGTTAATAGAGTAAAAGAGCGATATTACCCAAAAGTGGAGCGATCCCCATAAGAACAAGTTCAAAGAATCTACAAAACAAGTTAGTACCGAGCATAGCAAAAACAAATAATAAAAAGTTAACTAATTACAAGACACTAAAAAATAAAAAGGAAAGAAAAAACAAAAAGCTAACTATATGCAACCTATTATTTAGGCCTCACACTAACTATACACTAGAAGTCTAAATAGTTGAGGGTCCACCATAAGAACGATTTGACTTTGGAGGATAACCGGTGTACCCTCACAAACAAGCATACCTTCCGAAAAATATGAATTTCGTTTTAACAACGGAAGGCATGTGTAAGGCGTAAGAAAGGAACCATCGCCAATTAAAAAATTTGGTGGGACGATGGGGAGTTTGGATTGAACGGGTGACAAAAATAAGTGGGGACAGATAAAATCCGAATATCCTCCCAATGATTTTGAAGTTGGAATGGGAGGCGGCGCACACAAAGGCAAAGATGCGATCGTGGAGGGTTACTTGAGCAAGTACTCCTCATAGGCGATAGGGTTTAAAACATTAAAGTTTGAAACCGAATCATCGGGTACTTGTTCCGGTGGGATAATAGAGAATGAAAATGGGGATGAAAGAAATTCAAACTCATGCGATGATGAAGTTTAAGTTTTGAATGAAATAATATCATTTTCAATGAAATGTTCTTCTTTGGGGGCCAAAGAAGAAATCATTTCATTGTAAATAGATATTACGTCATTATCATCCTCGCTTTCAATATCTATTACGCAATGGGAAAAGTCTAGAATGGCTTGTTCCAAAGTAGGCACAAGTACGTCATTTGGTTCAAAACATTCCTCTACTTCAAAAGTCTCAGAAGCAAAATCGTCGTCGGACTCAAATAATAAATCCAACTCATGTTCCCACGAACGATTTTCTTCCCGATAACGATTTTTAAAGTTCCCATTATCATGCATCCGCACCTCGACCTATGAAATTCAGTGAGGGTATGCGTATGTATGAGACCGTTAGGGGTTATAACTTAAATTAATGGTAGGTAAGATGAATAGTGCACACTTACAAACCCAAAATGGGTGTCAAACCAAGAAAGGAAGAAGAATGAGCTCTCCACCCTCCAAACCCCAACCTAAACTATCTACCCTCTAAAAATATCTAACTATATATGAAAATAGAAACAAAATTCCTTTATATAGTAAGTTACAAAAGAAATAAAAGAAAAAGAAAAGAAAAAGGAAGAAGAGCAAAATATCCGGCATCACCGGTCGATCGGTCGCAGGGGCGCGGTCGACCGGTCCTTCTTGTATAAGACCACTGTCTCCTTCCCATGGTAAAAACTCAAAACGCGGTCGATCGGCCCCCTGGTTACGGTCGACCGGTACTCTATTTCCAGGAATCCTTTGGTCCATCACAAAGAAGAAAAGGTTGATTACGGAAATGGCTATAACTTCACCGTCCGGACTCGAAATCGTGCATTGTTTGCGGCCACGTAAAGCTTGCTCGATGAACTAAGCATCCGTGGAAATTAAATGATCTGAAGATGAAATTTGAATTGACTAAAATGCCCTTGAAGTAGCATCCGACGACGGACCTTCTCCGAAATGCAATGGATCCTCACTTTTAACGTTTCAATACCTACAAAAGCACAATTAACCCCTGCAAAACATGTATATATCTAAATCCAAGGTTGTATGGTTAATGAGCATAAATATAGGCATTTAGGACCGTAAAAGCGCTAGAATGCATAAAGATAACGGACGAAAATATGCAATATAAAATACGAATTATTCTCATCTAGTTTGGAAATAGTGATAAAATTGAGTCATATCCTAGTCTACCAAAAAGCCTTCAGACTCTACATTTGAATTCCTCTAAAGTTCCTAAAGGTAGAAATCCAACACATTCACCTAGGATTGCATTTATGCGTTACATTCTTCATAATATGGATGTGTGTGAATTATATCCCATTAAAATGATTTTCTACAATTTTTGGGATATTTTAAATAATTTTTGGAATTTTTAAAATAATTTTTAAACATTTAAAATTGGACTTTATAAAGTTTTGGGGATGTTTTATAATTTCCCTAAGTGCCTAAAACTTTGCTTGGGTAGAAATCGAAAGAGCTAGATAATATTGTGGGGGAAATTTGAATAATTTTAACTTTAAAAACACGCATTTTTTTGTTAACCTTTGTCTTACACATGTCCGTATTATAACGATTAGATTTGCGTTCTCTTTACCTCACATATATGAGTCTTTACTTGAACCTTTGGATCATTTTTATCATTGGTCTGCATGTCTTCCAAAGCAATCCATGTGTTAACCCTTTGAACTAATCAGTGTGTGTTTAAAAGCGGTGCATCTCCAGCCATTAGATTTACTTCGATCATTTGTATTCAATCCTGATCGTTGATTTGCTTCGTCCCTTGAGAGCCTTACATGCTCTAGTATAAATAGGACTCATATGTCCAACGTTTATGATCTTTGGATCATTTTCACCTCTGAGAGGAAAAAAAAGAGGAGAGAGAGAGAGAGAGAGAGAGAGAGAGAAACAAATAGAGAGAGAAATAAAACCCTAACCTAACTTTGGCCAAATTTTAACTAGAAAACCCTTCTGAGAGTTGAGTTAGATTGATATTTTAGAAGATCCATCCTCTCTATTTCTTAATCTCTTGTCCAACTAAGTTATGTAGTTCCAATATCATTTTCTTTCATAGAAAGTTGAGATTTGAGACTCTGTGATATACACGACTTAGATACTGCTGAGTTTGATTTCTTCTTTCAAGAAATATTTTTTTGTTGGTTGTTTTTAAAACATTTATGTTGCTTTCAAAACTTAAACTAACGAAATCATTTCTGATTTCAGTTTCTGAGAATATCCAGACTTAGATCTAGTTGAGATCTTAAATCGGGATTTACACTTTCATATATTTCACATTTTCTGAAATATTTGTACATTTTCGAATAAAGAAAGTGTCTAGGATCTTGGCCCTTTTATATAGCAAGATTCCCTCTTAATCTGCGGATAAATATAAAGGTCAAAATTTTTGAGAGTTTCTATCAAACTGATTTTAGAAATTTCTATTGCATATTAGAAATATGTTTGTAATTTGATACTCATTATGTCTGTAATAAGTGTGTGTGAGTTGCATGCATATGTTAGGCACATCACATCACATCACAACATTTTCACACTACAACACTAAAACGTGTTGGTAGAGAGATTTTGGACTTTAAGAGTCAACATAAAGCTAAAAGGAGTGGAGTTACAAATCTGAGAGAACATCTACAAGATCAGAGCCTTGGGAGAAGTCAAAATAATCCAGAGGAGCTAGTAAATTTTTTGAGCTTAGATTAGGTCTATTTGTGAGTTTAGATTGTTATATAGTTTGTAACCTGTTACTCTATTTTAGTGGATTTTTATTTTGAGGTGTAGAGACCTCCGTAGATGTTTCCCCAATTGGGTGGGGTTTTACCACGTTAAAAATCTTTGTGCACTTGCGTACTTAATCTTCCTCCCATCCCTTTCTATTGGCGTGTTGATTTAAAACTGTTTTAATTTTGATTTTCAAAACTTAGCTACATAATACCTGAAATATCTCATTCATAATTAATTTTTACATATCTTGTGTTAACTGTTTGTTTTAAGAAAAAGTTTCTTCAAAAAACTATTCTGAGCCATTTAGACTGTTTAATCTTGAATTAAACAACTTGATTATTATTCTGTAAATCACTTAGGTTAATATTAGATAATAATCTGGAATTTTAATTGACTTTGCAAACTCAATTATGTTTTAGTAAAGTTAATAATTCAAGAAAAGTTTGAATTGGTCCCTCCTAGAAGAACCTATAAAACTCATAGGTAAATTGCATTCACTTGTAAAATGTTTTACTTTCGTACTTGAGCCTTATATGGTATAACCCCCAACTCAAGTGCTTTCAAGTGGTATCAGAGCCAGATTTTAAAAAGGATCTTTTTTTATAAACTGTTGTTCAATTCTTTTTACCTTGTTTTAATGGAAGATTCTAGTCAGTTGATTAAGTCAGGTAATTTCAGTAGACCTCAGATTTTCGATGGCACAAATTTTCCCTACTAGAAAATTAGAATGGTAGCATTTATTCAAGACATATTAGGAGACGATAATTGGTATTTAATTGAAAATGGTTATAAGCATCCTACTATTCATGTAGCAAAAGGTAGAACTATTTTTAGAAAACTTAGAACATCTGAATTAAGTGTCGATCAAACAAAGATAAGAAATTTCAATAATAAGAGAAAAAATACAGTTTTCATGAGTGTGAGTGAGACTGAATTGAAACATATATGTCATTTCACAACTAGAAATGATGCTTGGGATACTTTAGTAATAGACCACGAGGGCGAAGATAGGGTAAAGCAATGTAAAACACAAATGTTGGTTCAACAATACAATATGTTAGTAATGAAAGATAACAAACCATTTAATGACTTCTATATGCCTTTGACTGGTATCATTACCCAACTACATGTGAATGGTATTGAATATTCTGATAAAGATGTGTGCGCTAAAATTCTAAGGTCCATTTCCCCTAGATTTGACCATAAACGCTATATCATTGAAGAAATTAATGATCCATCTCTCACACCTAAATTGCCAAGTTCAAAATTGAGAACTATGGAACTTGAATCAACCTTTAGGAAGACTCTTACTTCTTATGCTAAGAATGAGTTAAACAACTCTTCTAAAGTTGCTTTTAAAACTGCCTGTCCTAATAAAAATAAGCATAAGGTAGTTCAATGGCATTCTGAGTTGGACAATGAATCTAATATGGATTCGGATGAAATTGACAAGATTGACAATCAACTTGCTCTTATATCTTCTCAATTTAAGAAACTTTTGAAGCATAGAAATTTTATTGCTAAAAGACGTATCCAAGCGAATAATCAGTCTAGTCAGTTCAATCGATCCCATAATAAAAATTCAAATCAAAGTTCTGATTATGATAGTAGAAGTAGTACAATTGAAAATCCAAATTGGCTTATTAAATTGTGGGAAAATCGGTCATTTCATTGCTGAGTGTAGGTCTAAGCCACAGTCCAAGCATTCTAAATAATACAAGGGTCACATAATTAAAACTTGGGATGAATCTTCTAAATCTGAATCAGAAGATGACTAAGGAAATTCTGATTCATATTGCCTTGCATTTTCAGGAGAAGTTTATGACTGTTGCGGAGATGTGTACTTAGGTGGACTGATTGATTTCGAAGATGAATGTGATTCTAATGATGTACTTAATTTGATTGATGCTGCTAAATCTTTGTTAGCTAGACTTCTATGCTTGAACGAACTTCACCATTTGATGTCAAACGTGTTGTGTATGATACTAAATCTAATGATAGCAACACTTCTCACACGAACAATAATGATAATGAAAATGTTATTTGATATGATGATTATTCATAATTATAGGTCAAAACCTTGCAAAATAGACAAGAATTATCTAATTTGGTTAAATTTCTTAGTGAGTACCTAGAGAATTAATATAAGATCGTTCAACAAAATTCTATTGAAATTAGCAATGTCAAAACTTATTTTGAAAAACAATCACTTGATTTTAAATATCAATAACAACATTAAATGAGAATTTGATTTCTTTAGAAGAAAAATATAATGCAGTGATTTTACAAGTTAAAAAATCTAAAGAATTTTGTGAAATGGATTTCAAAATGTGTCGTAGTCGTGATATATAATGTTTTGACCTTGACAAACTGCTTGATGAACAACGTTATAATGGTGATAATATATGGTTTGGATATGAGGGTCCTCTTGAAAAAGTTGATCCAAATAAACCAATCCTCATTGTAAAAGTCCAAGAAGAAATGGATCTTCCGTTGGATAGTAAGTTGTCTGAAAAGGCTAAAGGAAAATAAGTTTTAATTAAACGTTATTATGAAAGTTACATTGATAGTTTCATTGAGAACTTTGTAGGACCATATATGTCAATATATCCCCCCCCCCCCCCCCCCCCGCCAAGAGATTTTATAGACCTCTTAATCCTATAATTAATTATGATTATATTAAGTGTGTAAATACAAAACTCCATCATTCAGACATGCCTTCATCTAGTAAATTATGTACTAAATGTGATGTTTTTGGACACCAAAACTACGAGAGCCTAAGGTTTCATAAGAAAAATTATCATTTGTACTTTAACTCAAAAGTTAGGAGATTTGATTATAAAACCCCGAACCGTTCTAGATCATTTCATTCATTTTATAAGCCTACACCCAAGACTAATGGCAAATCAAAACCAATAGGCAGATCCCCTTCTCGGTCTCAAATTACGGCACAAAATAATTTTAAAACCATGCCTATTTGAATAAGGAGTGATGATCTAAAACCCTAGTTAAATCATTTTCATTTAAAATCTTTTGTGGTCTTAACAACCCTATATTGTGAGATGCAAACTGCTAGTTGGTACTTAAATAATGGTTGCTCGTGCCATATGACGGGGGATGTTACTAAACTAAAGGATATTTACCATTACAAACGTGGTTATGTTACCTTTGGAGATGGTAAGACCTCCCAAATCATTGGTAAAGGCATTCTTAATGAAGAGGGTTTACCTAATATCAATGACGTGTTGTTAGTCCAAGGGATGAGAGCGAATCTACTTTCTATCAGTTAGTTTTGTGATAATGATTGCCAAGTCAAATTTACAAAAAAAACTCCTGTGATGTGTTGACCGAAATAGGTGAGCATTATATAAAAGGCAATCGTACCACAGACAACTGTTATGAAGCATCTGGTGCTTTGTCTTGTAATGTGACACTTTTGGATGATTCCAACCTATGGCATAATCGGTTGGGACACATCAATTTTGATACTTTAAACCATTTGTCATCACAAGACCTTGTTAGAGGCTTACCAAAAATAAATAAATGCCCCACTGTTGTTTGTGGTCCATGTCAAGTGGGTAAAATTATCAAATCATCTCACAAGAAAGTTAAAGATATTAACACCACTGCTCCTTTAGAACTTCTCCGCGTGGACTTAATGGGTCTAATGAGGACTGTCAATTTAAATTTAAATTCATATATTCTAGTCATTGTGGATGATTCCTGTCATTTTACATGGGTTGCTTTCATGAAAAATAAGTTAGTTACCTTTAACCATTTTTTAAAAATTCTGAAAATAGAAAATGAGAAACACACCCAAGTAACACAAATTCGACGTGATAAAGGTGGTGAGTTTAAAGAAACTGGAGTCATTGAATATTGTGATGCCTAAGGTTACTCTCATCATTTGAGTGCTCCAAAAACTCCTCAACAAAATGGGGTTGTAGAACGAAAAAATAGATTCATACAAGAAATGACTAGAGTCCTTATTCATGCTAAGAATTTACCTTTATATTTTTGGTAAGAAGCATGTATTGTTGTCATTCATATTATTAATCGTGTTTACCTCCAAAAGAATACAAAAATGACCCCTTATGCATTTTGGATCAACAAAATGCCCAATGTAAAATATTTTCGGACCTTTGGCTCAATCTGTTATGTTTACAATGATCGCGAAAATCTTTCTAAATTTGAAGTTAAAGGGGATAAATCAATTTTTCTTGGATATTCACATAATAGTAGGGCATATAGAGTTTTCAATCTAAGAACCAAATCCATTAGAGTTCACTAATGTTACAGTAATTGACATCATAGTTGACCACATTAGTAAAGATCCACCTCTTGAAACTGATTTGGACACAAACATTTTAAATGATTCAAATTCAGCTGAAGATGAATCTTTGCCAACACCTACCCCTGTCGTGCCTAACTGGGTTTCAAAAGATCATCCCTCTACTAAAATTGTTGGAGATATCTCTGGGCTTGTGGGAACTAGGAACCAGTTATGTAAAGTAGCTCATATGACTGCTTTTGTATCCCTCGAGGAACTAAAAATAGTAGATATGGCTCTTCGTGATTCTTATCGGGTTGATACGATGCAAGAGGAGCTAGCTCAATTCAAGGATCATGATGTATAATATTTAGTTATGAGGCCCAAAGATATCAAAGTAATCGGTACAAAATGGATTTTGAAAAATAAGACCAATGAAACAGGGATAATCATTCGAAACAAAGCTAGACTTGTTGCACAGGGTTACTCTCAAATAGAAGGAATAGACTGTGATGAGACGTTTTCCCCGGTAACGCGTCTTAAATCAGTGAGATTACTTCTAGCTATTGTGTATCACTTATAATTGATATTATTTCAAATGGATGTCAAATCTATTTTTCTTAATGGTATTCTATCTTAAGAGGTTTACGATGAGTAGCCCAAAGGATTTCAAGATCATAAACACCCCGATCATGTTTACAGACTTAAAAAAGCCTTATATGGTTTGAAACATGCTCCTCAAGCTTAGTATGAATGATTAACTTCTTTTTTATCTTAACATGGCTTTGTTAGAGGAGGTGCTGATCAAACTTTATTTGTTATGAAGTCTAATAAAAATGATGTTTTAATTGCTCAAATTTACGTAGATGGCATTATTTTGGGGGCAATGTCTCTGATAGACAGTTATTTTTTATGTCATCATTTTGGAAAGCCTATCTAATCAAAAATCTCAATTACCTACACAAATATATAACAAAACTAGAGAATAGTGGTAAGTGAGGTATCAATCCAAATCAACGGAGTGAAACGAGAGGAAAACTAATGTAATTCATTTTTATTTAACTTCTTTTTGGACTTTTTGTAATTTCTATTTTTTTAGCTTTTTCAATATTAAAACAATTTTTAGGGGTGGAGAAATAACTAAACTAAAATCAAAGATATAAAGACTAACTAAAGAGTATGATGAAAATGAAGTGAACTCTAAGTAAATGAACATGTAAAATACGAGATAGTCAGAAAATCACGGTGAGAGCAAACAAGAGATAGGATTACACCATAAATTTTAGTCAATTTAATTAATTAGCTCGTTCCAATTAAATATCCCAAGCTAGCATCAAAATTACAAATCAACTCTGATTGCAAATGTAATTTTAATAATAACATTTTAGAAAATTAAATTTAACACTCCTACAACTCTTGAAATATAAATCCAAACATCATCTAACAAATCACCCACTACAATCGATTTGCTAAACTAGTTTAAATCATAAAAATAAGTGTAGAGTAAAAATTCAACGAAATAATTCCGCATTTTAGAAAAGCCTATCTGTTGTTCGATTCTAAAATGGAAACTAAAACTAGAATGTCTATTTTCTCTCGAAAATCATTTATCCTCTCTCAAGGCGTAAATCAAAAGTAAGAGTGCCAAGTTAATTATCAAAGAGAAATTTAATGTAATTAAACTAATTAGAATGAATTAACATCAAATTATGGGTTCATCCCACCCCTTGAAAGGGGTTTTAGCCTAACATAGTATGAATCATCATAATCAAATAAACAAGGCAATAATATAAAAATGGAAAAGAGAACAATCAAACCAAATCTCTTTGAGTGAAATTGAGCTCCAATTATTCATTGAATTTGCACATCATCCATTCAAATTGAGCATCCAAATAATTTTCAATAATATACACACACTCAATTGAATCTCTCACAGATTGATTTCCCTCAAATCCCTAAAAATTAAAAGAAAATAAAAAAACTATTTACAAAGTCTTTCTCTCTCTCTAGTCTCCTCTCTCAAAACCCACTTAGGGTTTCTAAGTGATTTCCTTTTTCATGGCCTTGGGTCTTCTTATATAATTCACATGGAGCTAAGGGGTAGTTTGGGTAGAGATAAGAGTGTGCATGGGGTGTGTGAGGCAAGGGTGAGGAAAAAACCAGATTTGTTAAAAGGGTATTTTGGGTATATGGTTAAAAGAAGCTAGTTGGGGGTTAATTTTGGAAAGTGGGGTAAGTGGGTTTTTCGGTAAATGGACAATTAAGGAACATGTGGGTTAAATGGGTTTAGTTGGAATTTGGTCTTTATTTGGGACAAAAGCTGGTAACACACGATTTTGGTTTTGGAAAGAAGGTAAATGGGTCTTTTCTTTGAAATGGCTTTTTTGTTAGTGGAATCGGGTTATGGTATAACAGGATGGGACGGCTCGGGTTGTTTGGGGTTTAGTTAGAAATCGGTTTGTGGTTTGCAGGTGCCCGTTCGCAAGGTGATGTTTCGGGTTTTGTGTAAAGATCATAGGAGTCAGCAGGTGATCGAGATGATGTCGGGTTTGGTCGGGTTGCCAACGAGTTCGGTTCCTGGTGAGGAGATGGCTCGAACAGGGGTACGAGCTTAGCATGGGTTGAACTTAGGTTTGTTTCGGGTTCAACCGAGTTGGACTCGGGTACACTGGTGGTGTTGTGTTCGTTTTAAGCCACCACCTGCCGGTGGTGGCGGGTTTTGGTTGTGGTTGGTTTCTGCCAGGTTATGAGATGTTGGTATGGATATTGGGTTTTACATGTGGTTATTGGTTATGGAGGTTTGGTGTTAGTTGGAAATAGAGGTAGGAGAGAGAGAATGGATGTTAGTGGAGAAGATGAAGAAGGGAATTATTAGGTATGGTGGAGGTGAATGGTAAGTTGGGGTGAGGGTGAGGGTGAGGGTGAGGGTGAGGGTGAGGGTGTTAATTTGGTGTAAATGGTGTGTATGAGATAGTGTGTGTGGTGTTGTGATTATACCCTCAAAAAGAAATAAAAATTAATATTATCTAAACTAAAAAAATAAAAATAAATAACAAAAATAAAATCCTAACTAAAAATAAAAATAAAATAGTAAACCTATTAAACTAAAAAAGACTCTAAAGAAAAGAAAAATAAAAATCTAACAAAACTAAAAATTAAAGTCCTAAAAAAACACAAACTAATAAAACTAGAAATATAAATTCCTAAAAAATACTACTAATAAAATAAAATAACTTAAAAAATAAAAATAAAAAAGACTAAATAAAAAGAAATATAAAAAATTGCAAATAACTCCTAAAAATCCTAAATAAATCCAAAAAATAAAAATGACTAAAAATAAAAAATCTAAAAAATTATAAAAGTACAAACTAGACACACACGATATTCGGGTTCGGTTTGGGCCAGGTCTGGGCTAGGGTAAGACTACATGAATGAAGAACTAGCCATATCTTGATGCAAATTTCTTCGAAATAACACTTTTTGAACCTACAACTGTGTGACACCCCGCTTAAAAGAATAACAGGTGGCTAGCCCTATACTACATTAAATCAGGAATATCAGATGGCTCATTCTCAGCATCAACAGACTATACTAAAATAGATAAGGCTAACTACCCGAAACTATAAAAGCGGATGCCAAAAATTAAATAAATCATAAAATGGAATTCAAACCAACAATGAGAATACTATTAACATGAATTAAGATTATACATGCTCAACATGAAGAAAGGACATACTCTCAATACATCATAAGTACATACACAATTATACCCGAATAAGCTGTCGGGTCACAAATAGTACAACAACCATAAGGAAGAAATATAAACATCTACATATATCCCTTGGGTGTAAACCCGATATACAAAATGAATCATATCTAGATTTACAAGAAGTAAGTAGAAAGCGAATATAATCTAAGTCCTGCAACAGTCCGCAACTGCTACGGCTCCCAATACTCTGGAAAGAAGAGCATACGGTATCCATGTGGGGGAGACACCTGTAGTAACAGTATATATATAGCAAAAGAGAAATATAAGCGGGTCAGAGCCCGAGGTGTAAAAATGTTTAGCAAGTATGTTAACCGTGCATAATAAATATAAATGCACTATTTCATAATTAAAGTGGAGTCGCACTCTCGTGAAACCCCCAAACTCACCTCTCATCTACAGCGCGCACCTAGGTGTGTCCTGGAATCTTAATTAAGTTACCCCACCCATATAAGGACAACTTATCTTACCATACGCACGGCCTATACCCGCATAACCCGCCATCTTAACATAACCCAAAAATATCCTTTCCATTCTAACCCCACATAAATATATACACACAAATATATATACCTTACTCGGCTTTATTGTTTCTTGTTATTTGCTTAAACAAATTATTAGTCTTAGTACGACACATATTAACATTTGGTTTCAATATAAGAGTTCATTATCTAAATAACATACATTCTAGTACTAAAAGCATAACTTCTCTCCACTCCCAACATTGCACTATGTTTTGTGCGTGGGGCGTCTCGTAAAGTGAAATCCAAATAAGGAACCCCCTGATACACTACTCCTTGACAATGTTGATTGTAGGGATCCATTATGTCCACACAAATCCTACTACTGCAATAACCTAATTATAGAGTACTATCTAAAACATAATTAGAATCTCTATTAAATCCTTGGGTCGATATAATCGCAGTTGTCTCTAAGGATGATCCTCTGACCCTAATAAACTAGTACACCAAAATCACCCAAGATGTACATCATAGAAACTCCATATCCTCTTCACATATAGGGTAGATAAATATATATTTACTCTAAATATATATAATCAATCATTAATTCCTATAACCACATATACATAACACACATAATGTACACTTTGCAATACACATAACATAAACGGTTATAGGATACCAAAATACTGCACCATGCTATCATCTTCCAGGAATTACTCACTTTCTCCCTGGGTCACCCCCTATCAGACTATTATCACACCGCCATAGTGACAAAATCAATCATAACATATGGGAAGCGGTCATATTTCTTAACCATCAAGTGAGAACGACTCATACCCAAGACTTCTCACCCCCAAAAATATAAAATCACACAAATAATAATGGACGATTATGACCTGGGGAATATCCACACCCTGCTCCACAAGCCAGGGACTCACCCTCATCGCGCAACTTCCCATGATAGCATGTGTTGGGTATGCTTCACACCATAAGTATATATATCATTCACACTATATATACATCCATATGATCACATCATATAATCAAACCATCACACACGGTATAGATATTCACGCGATAAGTACACACATATATACATATCTATACATATATATATATATATACATACCATCTCTTATCCGTATGTATGAAATTTATAAACTCGGATATAAGTATACATAATCCTCAACATACTAGCCGTCGTTCCAAGCATATTAACTTAATTCTTTATATAAATACGATCCCTCACTTGAAGCATATTCATCCATTACCCCTATGATATGAATAGTCTTCCAATATATCCAACATTAAGATTATCAACCCAAAGTTTAATGTAGGTAACAATCACTACACATCTCATCTATATCCAAAAGCACATCGTTATATCGAGTAATAATTTCGACTATAGGTATACTCATAACTAATAGTCTACAAACCACAAGCTCAATCCTAAATTCATTCCATGATCCCATCAGTTATTGGAATCCCCATTGTTAATCACACGCAGATATATAACAACTATCCCGACTAGATTTACAACACACCCTATTCTAGTTGATAGTATAACCCAATCGCTATCAATTCCGACTACGGTTTAATTGTCCCTATGAACCCTTAACATTAACACATTTATGATATATTCCCTAAATTTATCATCACTAAGGATATGCGACTTCTCTCTCTATCCTTGGTCCCCAATCATACCTAAATAGAATCCTATCACTATAAGGATTCGGCACAAATCTCGGCCTAAAATTTCACGTCGTACCCTTACCACTCTCCCAAAGATCCCTAAACCTTAAATCATATCTAAACTCACTTA
Source organism: Sambucus nigra (assembly GCA_949130495.1). NCBI lineage: Eukaryota > Viridiplantae > Streptophyta > Magnoliopsida > Dipsacales > Adoxaceae > Sambucus > Sambucus nigra. Next base: position 241,368,171 of record OX422210.1, on the reverse strand, counting down.
TGACCTCTAAATAAAACTTCCATCCTCAATGAGATTCCCCACTACACCTCGTAATATCGATTATTAATGTGCACATAAACAAAAAGGGTATATTTCTACATTTTATAACTATTTCATGATAGACCAACACCATCATTTTAAGATAATCCACCTATCATTCAGTCCCATAATCATTTCCTTACTAAAAGAGGCGTCCTACCCTCATATTCCATTTCTAACATAAGTTCGAAAGCCCCTATTCATCCTAAGGCACAAATCCCTTAATATTATATCATGACCCTCCATAAAACAATCACTAAGAAGGCCACTAAGTTTTAGACCAAAAAAAAAAAGGTGGTTAAAGAAACTCCCAGTCTTGGTCTAAAAATAGAGGACCGATCGATCGAGGTTCTAAATTTTGCCCTACGAAGAATGCAGCAGGCTTTTCCCTTGAGGCGCGGTCGACCGGCCATACCAGATGTCTTGGTGATTTTTCCATTTTTGGATGAACCCTAACTCTACAAACACCCAAATTTATCCACTTCCAACCATTTATCTTCCACCCAATTAGGTTTCTAACGTCAAAACTCATATAGAAATCAACCCCACTCATTATACAACCTCAAATCCATGCATAAACATCAAATGCAAGATAAAATACCCAAAACTAGGTTTTGACATTAATAGCCAAAATCCAATTCTTTCATCCACAAACTATGAAATAAAATACACAAATGAATTATTTAGCAAGATTAAACACTTGCTTCAAAATTGTAGAGTTTGAATCATCCCCGAAATCACGTACAGGCCGGAAATCTCCAAGCTTTCTCCTCTCACTCTCTTCCTTTCTTCTTCTTTCTCTCTCTCTTTCTCTTTCTAGGGTTTTCTCTCTTTCTCACAAATGAGATTGGCTGATCCGTAAGCCTCTTAAGCCTTTAAAACATAAATCCCAGCTTTAAATGGTAATACACACTTTAAATTACTCGTTTACTCCAACTCCAGTCACACTTACTTAAAAATATTTCGGAACCGAAATAAATCCCAAAGACAGTCATTTCGATTATCTCGACCTATTCGGAACCAATGGCGCACTCAGAATTATAATTCGGAATACTTTATAACGTCCTTAATTTTTGGGCCTCACTTTCCAAATTTTAAAATTTCCCAATTTAAATAAATTTTATTTCTCTCAAAAATAGAATTTCTCAGTCCCCAAGTCACGGGGTATTACAAACTGCAATCAAGCCTGCACAGTAGATAATTATGCACATAAGACCCAATTTTGTCGAGAATTAACAATTAAAATACGCCTATTCAAGGTATAAAATATACACTTTTGGGTTCTTATCACACCACCACCAAACAGAATATTGCTAGTCCTCGAGCAAAATATAAAGAGAAAGAAAGATAAGAAACCAAAAGTGTACCACTTTCGTGGGTACTTGCGATTAAACTTAGCATGTGCAATAAGCCTTTAAACCTATAGGTTTCCCTATATGATGACTTTTGTCTCGTGAAAGTTTGTAGGTAATATATCCACAAAAAAAATTATTTACAAAAGGCAATCTATCTCTTATTAGACATAGAACAATCGCACAATCCATCATAAGAAAGATATTTTGAGAAATACAAGCTAGAAGTGCATAAAAATGTTAACTAAGTAAATAATCAAGGCACATCCTTCCTAGAATTCAATGTGTGTAGTGTTAATCAATCAAAGAGGGTCGAGTATCATAAGAGTAATTCCTCGATTGCCTTTTCAGAATCAACGCTTCAACTTCAAAATCTCACTGGATATCTCTCTCTCAAATGAACTCTTGAGATTAGGGTAAGTGTATCGCTCTTGTGTGTGAGGAGGTGAGTAAATGTAAGAAATTTCAAACATCTCACACACATATAAGAAAGAACGAATATTTAGAAAGAAAAATGATCTCATGAAAGAATGTTAATCACTATAATGAGAACGTCGAGCTATTCACCACGTTGACTTTCATTTGTCTGAAAGCCTAGGGGGAATATGGATGTATATGGGTGAGGGGGAAATGATATGGTAAGGATGGTATGAGGTGAAGTATGATGGTGATGGATGGATGGTGTATGAAAGATGGATGCGATAGAAGAGTGTTCTACACTTTAGGCACAAATGTCTTTATTACATAAAAAATAACTACAAAAATTCTTTTTCTTTTCTTTTCTCTCTTTTCTCTTTTCTTTTCTTTTCTATTTTTTCGAATTTTCTTTTCTTTTTCTCTCTTTTTTTCTTTCTATTTTTCTATTTTTTGTTTTTCTCTTTTTTTTCTCTTTTATACTCTCAACATGGATGACATTTTACATTTAGAAAGAACTCTTTTTCTCAAAAATGAAGGATGATGTACGAATGGAGTTGATAGGTGAGGGTGTGGGGAATATATGGGAATATGAAAGAATATGGTAAGGTAATGGTTGAAGTAAATGGGTAAAAACCTAGTGATTGGGACAAATTTTAAGATACGCATTTCTTACAACTCGAAAGTGATGTCGTTCTCAGCGATCAAGCCAAAATATTTGAATGAAGAATAATGAGATCATATAACAATTTAAAGTGAGGACCCAAAGGAAGTTGAATAAAATTGTGACTCGTAGATTGCGTAAAACACTCTCAAAGGTGAAAGGCACAAATCTCACAAGCTAAAGTCTCTACTAGTGATCCTTAAGGCTCTCTTGAGAATTGTAGTACTCTTCAACTCTAAATGTAGTGACATAATAAGTGCGCAAATTTTGTTGAGTTTAGAAATTCATGATACAAAATGCCTTGTTATGTATTATATAAGCTATTTAGAAAAATTATCCTTTAGCTTGATTCCTAGACTTTTAAAATATGGATGATAGGAAATTCACATCAATGAATGAGATGAAAGAAACTGCACGAAATTTTAACAAATCAAGTTTAAAGAAATCCAAATTTTTCAAAAGAGGTATGATTTTGATAAAATTCCTCACCCCCAAACAAAAAGGAACATCGTCCTCGATGTTAAATAAAATGATTTTTAAATTTGAGAGCAGAGGGAAGAAAGATATTACCATAATCAATCGCTAATGAAGTGGACAGATGAATCCAAGAAGAAACCTGAAGAAATGATAAGATAAAAATATGTGTACAAGTCTAAAAACATGATAAAGCATTGGGTGGTGTGAAACACCACCCCCAAACAGGATGAGACTCATACAAGAAAAGACGAGTTGCCTCCCGATAGCGCTAAGTTTAATGTCTTCAGCGAGACCGAAAGGATCTCACCCTAAAGATAAGATCTATGAAAGTACGAAGCAGTAGAAAAATTGGGTGATGAGAATCACCTCCAAACAAGACTGGAGCATCAATTTTGTTGGATAGAGGCTACACGGGTCAATGCACTTGTATGGAAAAGTGCATCACATGATGCAAAGCATCGGTGGACTATGGGTGGGTGAAAGGTGAAAGGTGAAAGGTGAAAAAGGCAAGGGTGAAGAAGCATCGATCACAGTCCTTATTGAGCTGAAAGGTTAGGTCAACAAGGGCCCTATAAGAATGGTGATCAAGTTGGTGAGGAAGGAAATATGGTTTGGCAATGGAAATGTAGTGGGGCTTATAGAAAGCACATGACTGTTCTATAAAAGGACGGTGATAATGGTCACGCCATTACACGCCAGGAAGTTATCGATGGAAAAAATCAACACCACAAGATAGTGGCGGGCATAGAGTAACAAGCTCGGTGTCACGGAAGTGGAGAGTAGCACCACATATACTCTCGTGGAAGGTGGAGGTTGATTTTAGGTGAGGATCTAAAAATATAAATGGAAATATGAAAGGTGTAAAATCAAGATCCAAACTAGGTGGCGGGGTGGAAGGCACAATGGGTGAGGTAAAGGGTGGGTTGGGTGGGATAAAAGGTGGAGGAAGATGATTCAACTCAAGTGTGGGAGACACACACTCCTCATGAGGTTCTGAGTGATCCTCAAGGGTACTCATAGGAGGAGTAAAGGAGAACTCACAAGGGATCGTGGTTTCAAAAGATGGAGTGGTCAACTTCTCCACAAGAATAGAACCAATGAATGTGGTGGGTTGTTCAAACGAGGCACCAAGATCGGAGATAGAAGAATCATTAAAAATAGTGGCCTCAAAGGGAGCCATGCATAGTGGGACAGTATCCATATCCAGAGAGGTAGAAACCATCTCGAATTCAATCTTAAGAAAATAGTGATCACTCGTGGCCGGAGCTAACCTAGGATGAAGTGGTTCCTAGGAAACAAACATGGTGGGATCAATAGGGGTAGACTAGGGCATTTTTTTCGATTCGGTGAGAAGGGAAATGTAAACCTCAATGATGGATTCCTTTGGACAAAACGGGATTTGATCAGTCTCATGATCTTCGAATGAGTCAACGCAATTGTCAACTTAGGTCTCGGACCACGAAATGGTTTCATCTAGAGATTCTCAGGAGGATACGGTTGGTCACACTCAAAATATGTGGCATAAGACAACTCATCATCACTCCACGTGAGATCAACAACGGGTTGAATTGGGGTAAAATTCGACTCTCTATCACACTCCAATTCATTTAGGAGTTGTTCAAGTCGTTGGAGGGCTTCATTTTGATATTGAGCGGCTTGCTCTTTATCGAGGATGAACTTTTACAAGAGTGCCTCGAAAGTGTATGTGGATGGTGGTGGTGAAGTGCTTGTGGGTGGCGGTGGTGGTTGAGGTGGACACAACTCACTATGGACAGGATTATATGGAGAATACTCAAAGGAAGTGTAGGGAATGGGGTCAAGTGTATCATACACGGGAGAAGAATCTCCGTAAGAGACAAAAGGATGATAATCGTTGGGTGCATAATGAGGGAACTGATCGGGATGGGGTGCACTTGATTGCCATGACGACTATTGGAACATGTGAGGATACACAACATCAGGTTGAGATTCAGATTGCGTGGAAGGATGATCTGTAGGGGTGGCCATGGGCCGAGCCTGAGCAGGCCCAATCGGGCTCGAGCCGAGTTTATAAAATTATGAGCTATCCCAAGTCATCTCGGGCCTGAATCGGGCCTTATTATGTAATCCCAAGCCCGCCCGAATTTGAAAGATCTTTACCCAGTCCCGCTAGCCAAGTCTGGTTACTTTTTTTTTAAATAAGAAAAACTATTTTTTCCTAATCAAAGACTTATTTTTTTAATTAAAAACATGTTTTACACTTTATATATTACAGAGTCTATATATAAAGTTCCCCACTCTACATAAAAAGACTTAGTATATGTTTTTATATTTATAAAAGTTACCCACTTTTTATATTTATTTATAATTGTGTAGTCTTAAACTTTAATAATAAATTAATACACACACACACAGATATATATATATATATATAATTCTCGAGCCTTGGGTAGGGTCGGGTCGGGCCTCATCGGGCCTAAGAATTCATACCCAATCCCGCCCAAAAAAAATCGGGCCTATCAAATTTTGCCAAGCCCACTTTGCAGGCCTATTCACCTTACCCAATCCTTACTTTTTTTATTTGGCAGGCCCTGGGCCTATGGCCACCCCTAATGATGAGGCCTCCAGGAATAGCTAGGGTACTCACACAAATCGGAATTAGATACTGTAGGGCCCCGAATTAATTTTGTTAAACTCATCCTTTAATTTAGAGATAAATTGCCTTAAACAATGCTTTAATTTAAATCTCTGAGGAAAATAGCATAAGATTTTTTTTTCCAAGTATGTGTAGATGAAAACATAACTGCCTTTACTTATAACTTATAAGTACTACATAACTTTACATAACCAATATCCTTAGTTTAATAATTACACAAAAGGAATCTTGATATTTAAACCATACTAAATATCCATCACTCCCCCGTTTTAAGGTCCTAACTTGGCAGTGAACTCCAATTTATAAGCATACCTGAAACAAAACATTACAGGAGTGTAAGCTATAAAGGCTTAGTGAATGACCACATACCACACATATAACCAATTTGAATAACCATTTTTATTTTGTTCAAATGCTATAACCCAACAGGAATTGTGAAACTCTCGCAAGCCTGGACCCGCCACAGTCCAATTAACCCACCACAGTAATTAGGGACCACCACATCCCTTTATTAGGCCCGAGTACACAAACCTTTAAGTTGGATTAACAGGACCACCACATCCTGTAGGACCCACCACAGTCCTTAACATTAGATAAAGGACTCACTAGTCCATATCATCATATAACATCGCTTAACATTTTTAATCATATGCATATGTTTCATAAATACAACATTACTCCCATAAACATTTTCACACATGTGTTTAACTACACATTTCCATATGAAATTATAAGCATTTATATTTCATAAGGAAGGTCACTCACCTTGGATTTAGTGCTAAGATTAATACCAACTACTTCCTTGGTATGGTAGTATTAGTTGCTTCCCCACCTAACAAGTCAATGTCGTTAGTATTTGAATACACCGATTAACATCAAACCCAGTAACACATCACATAATTTGGTCAATCAGAAATAACTAAGGAGTAATTACATATGACACTTCACATTTATATAACACCCAATTAATTAGGGTTCTAACACAATTTACAGAATTAAATTACGAATTTTCTAGACAAAGTTATGCCTATTTTATTACAGCCTTTTCCAAATCGTTTCTCAAGAAAAACAACAACACAACTTCAACTTCCTGGAATTCTCATAATTTTTGTACAACATAACTTTTCATGATATTCCACCCAATATCAGTAAACACATTGAATAATACAAATTTAATGTTTCATAATTTCTAGGGCTCATTTTCTATGTCGAGCAAAACGTCAAACACTTGGTATGCATTCTTGCTCCTTTAGGGCAGATTTTAAACCACGACTTCAAACTATCACCAAGGGTTCATTCCTTGGTATTTTTACACAATTTTCGGATATGTTATACATGTATGAGTGTATTTTACTCTCCAACTTGAATCACTCAATTCCAATAAGTATTCCATGATTTATACCATTTTTAGCATAATTAGGTCACAATACAACATTAAGGCATAACTTAACAATTTTAAGCATACATAACCTTGACCTTGAGTATAATTCATGGAAACATACAATAAACATGTTTTAGCATAAATATACATCATAATCATGGATTTTCTAAATCAAAATGCTTTACGAAAAGATGATGTAAATTTAGGACTTTAAAGTATGCATTTACGATCCTAGCTCTGGTTCTAACCTATGTTCTTAACCCATCCTTGTTCCAACACAATTCAGCAATATGGGTATCATTAAAATATATATCCAAATCAGAAATAAAAACATGCCAAGTATATAACTCATCCATGTGACCAACTTTAATAAAGATGCAATTACCTCACGAGAATTCCTCGATTTATGGTGAATTTTCAAAGAAATTCTTCCTTAACTTTGTTTTTCTCTCTCCATAAGCATATTTTTCTCAAGCTTGTAATAGGAAATGAAAAGGATGATAAGTTCTGCCTTATAAGCTTAAAAACGTGGCTATGTGACCACTTTAAGGCGGTATTACACAATTCGTTGGGCAAGGGGTCCAATAGGACAATTCCGTTAATGACAGATTTGTCCTGCCTCGTAAAATCACCATAACTCACTATTTCGGGCACCGATTTACTCTCACTTTATGTCTATGAGTATATAACTTAAACATATACAACTTTCATGTTTTGTGTTTTCCCAAAATCATAAAACTAGTACACCTAATTTGGGCTCGAACAGAACAGTAATTATTTACTCAGAATTTCATAACTTTCACATTTGGCGACCAAACATCACCACTTTCGCACCAACACTCTAGCTTAATTTTTATAAACATAATGATGCATTTAGAAACATATTTTCATGATGCATTTAACCACATAACCAATTTATAACTTATAACTCATAACTTATACTTAATCGTATAATTAACCTTACTAATCGTGTTTTAGGGCCTTACAATTCTACCCCTCTTATAAAAATTTCATCCTCGAAATTTAACGCATAAGAAACTTACCAAACAATTGAGGATATTGCTTCTTCATGTTATCCTCCCCTTCCCAGGTGGCATACTCCGCATTCTGACTTCTCCACATCACCTTAACTAGTGAAATGGTTTTACTACGTAACACTTGCTCCTTTCGATCTACAATAGCAATTGGTTCCTCCACGTAGGTTAGGTCCTCTTGAAGCTCTATCGGTTGTGAAGTAAATACATGTGAAGGATCAGACACATACTTACGTAACATTGATATATGAAAAACATCGTGTATTCGGGAAAATTCTGGTGGTAACGCCAATTTATAAGCTACAGCTCCAACCCGTTTCATTATCTCATAAGGGCCAATGTACCTGGGACTTAACTTTCCCTTCTTCCCGAATCTCATAACCCCTCTCCAAGGATAAACACGTAGGAATACTCGATCACCTTCCTCAAATTTCAATTCTTTCCTTCGGTTGTCTGCATAACTTTTCTGTCTGCTTTGCGCCACCTTCAAGTGATTATGGATAAGATTTATCTTTTCAGTAGTCTGCTATACGATTTCTGGCCCAAGTAGTTTTTGCTCTCCTACTTCAGTCCAACACACTGGAGTTCTGCATTTTCTCCCATACAAAGCTTCATAAGGAGCCATCTCAATACTCGAATGATAGCTATTATTATAAGCAAACTCTATTAGTGGCAAGTGTTCATCCCAACTCCCCTTGAACTCCAACACACAGATTCGTAACATGTCGTCAAGTGTTTGGATCGTTCTTTCTGACTGCCCATCAGTTTGAGGATGAAAAGTTGTACTAAATTTCAATTTAGTCCCCAAAGCTTCTTGTAATCTAGGCCAAAAGTGAGAAGTAAACTTAGGATCTCGATCAGAAATAATATAAACAGGTGCACCATGCAATCTGATAATCTCATCCACATATAATTTGGCATATCTATCCATGGAGTAAGTAGTTTTAACAGGAAGAAAATGTGCAGACTTAGTCAACCTATCAACGACAACCCAAATAGAATCAAACCCTCGTGATGATTTTGGTAAACCTATAACAAAATTTGTAGTAACATGCTCCCATTTTCACTCAGGAATAGGTAAGGGCTGTAGTAAACCACTTGGCTTCTGATGCTCCACCTTCACCTGTTGGCAAACTAGACATCTAGCAACAAATTCTGCAATGTCGTCTTTCATTCCCAGCCACCAATAACATTGTTTCAAATCTCTATACAGTTCCGTGCTCCCTGGATGCATAGCATATAAAGAACAATGCGCTTCCTCTAAAATTGTTCTTCTTAAATCAGGCACATTAGGTACACACAAACGGTCTTCGTACATAACAATGTCATCATCCCGAATAGAAAATTCATTTGCTTTACCCTTTTTCATATTATCTCTAACTTTCTCCAATTCTGCATCTCCTGGCTGTGCTTGTTTTATCCAGTCTATCAACGTGGGTCTAATATTTAAATGTGCCACTATTCCATAAGACTCATTCAAAGTTAATTCCACCCCCATTAAAGCTAACTCTCTCAGTAGGTCAACTCGAATACAATAAATACAAGATACTATGCCTAGAGATTTTCTACTCAAAGCATCAACAACAACATTAACTTTACCCGGATGGTGATGTATCGTGCAATCATAATCTTTTATAAGTTCCATCCACCTTCTTTGCCTCAAGTTCAAGTCTTTTTGTGTAAACAAGTATTTTAAGCTTTGATGGTCAGTAAAAATTTCACAACTAACACCATATAAGTAGTGTCTCCAGATTTTTAATGCAAAAACTACTGCAGCCAACTCAAGATCGTGTGTAGGGTAGTTGCGTTCATGTATCTTTAACTGTCGAGAAGCAAAAGCAATTACCTTTCCATGCTGCATTAACACACAACCGAGTCCTTGATACGAGGCATCACTATAAATAACTAAACCTTCTGTACCCGTTGGGATAGTCAATACTGGAGCTGATGTCAACTTACCCTTTAAACTTTCAAAGCTTTTATCACAATCGCCACTCCACACAAACTTGTTCTCCTTTCTGGTAAGCTTAGTTAATGGCAATGAAATAGAAGAAAACCCCGGTATAAACCTCCTGTAATAGCCGGCCAATCCCAAAAAGCTACGCACCTTTGTCACACTAGTTGGTATTTCCCAATTCATTACTGCTACAACCTTTTTGGGATCTACACAAATACCATCAGCAGAAATAACATGCCCCAAAAATACTACCTTGTCTAGCCAAAATTCACATTTAGAAAATTTAGCATACAACTGCTTCTCTCGCAAGGTCTGTAAAATAATACGCATGTGGCATTCATGCTCATCCCTACTACGAGAATATATCAAAATATCATCGATGAAGTCAATAACAAAAGAATCCACTTATGGGTGAAATATACGGTTCATCAAATCCATGAATACGGCCGGTGCATTTGTTAACCCAAATGGCATGACAAGAAATTCATAATGTCCATACCTGGAACGAAAAGCAGTTTTAGAAATGTCACAAGCTCTTACTTTCAATTGATGATATCCGGATCTGAGATCAATCTTAGAAAACACTCTCCTTGCAACTGATCGAACAAGTCATCAATGCGGGGTAGTGGGTATTTTTACGGATAGTCACCTTATTCAATTGACGATAATCGATGCACAGCCTCATGGTTCCATCTTTCTTCTTCATAAACAATACTGGGGCTCCCCACGGTGATACACTAGGCCTTATAAAACCACGATATAACAAATCTTGCAATTGTATCTTTAGCTCTTTTAATTCTGCAGGGGCCATACGATATGGTGCAATAGATATTGGTGCAGTTCCTCGTACCAACTCAATCGAAAATTCCACCTCACGGTCTGGTGCTAACCCTGGGAGTTCTTCTGGGAAGACATCTGCAAACTCATTAACTACTGGTATATCTGATAATTTTCCAGCCTCTTGTCCTATGTCCACCACATGGGCAAGATAACCCTCACATCCTTTCCTTAGCAGTTCATAACATTTTGTAGCAGAAATCAAACAAGTTGGAGTGACATTTCGTTCCCCAATAAATTTAAATTCAGGTTCACCCGGTAACTGAAACACTACCTCCTTTTTAAAGCAATCCAAACATACATGATATGAGGCTAACCAATCCATACCCAGTATCACATCAAAGTCACACCTATCGAGAGGTAATAAGTCAACTAATAATTCTTTTTCATCCACTCGTACCACACACTCCCTATATACCCTCTCAATAAAAACCAACCCCCCACTGGAGTAACAATAGCTAAACCAGAATCTAATGATGATAATGGTTTATTAAGATGCAACAGATAAAGCAAAGACACAAAAGAATGTGTAGAACCAGGATCTATCAACACATAAGCATCTTTATCACCAATAGGAAGTGTACCTGTCACTACGTTAGGCATAGCTTGTGCATCTTGTTGCGTCAGTGCAAACACTCTGCCTTGGCCTTGGTTTTGAGACACGCCTCCTCTACCTCCCCTGTGTACTTTTGGTGTAGAAATCCTATCTCCTACTGTCACACTCCCAACTGAAGTTGTAGCTCCCATTGCTGGACAATTCTTTCGTAAGTGCCCCGGTTGATGAAAATGGAAACATAAAGGTGTCGTCTCAGCTATTGTACACTCCCGAGACATGTGCCCTTGACCACCACATCTATAACAAAATATGGCCCTCGATTCCATCACAGATGCATTTTCTGATCGATTCATCCCAGTCCTTCCACCTCGAGCTTGAAATCTTCCACGTGCATTTCTATTATTTTTAAACTCTTGGCCCTTAGGCACTCCTCGTGCTACACTCTGAGTTGAGGTTCCCGCCTCCCATCCATATGATCTTATACTATCATGTCTAGCTTTCTTCGAGTGTTCAACTTGCATTTCTTTTATTGACTTTTCTGACACCATGGCCCTATCCACCAAGTCCACATAATCCGTTATCTTCATATTAGCAACCATGCTTTTTATATCTACACTCAGCCCGGTTTGAAATCGATCACATTTACTTTCTTCCGTCCGCACCAAGTCAGGTGCAAATCTAGATAAGTGTACTTTCTTCCGTCCGCACCAAGCCACTGTTCGATTCCCCTGTTTCAACGTGATAAATTCTTCCTCTTTCTCCTTCCTATAAAGCCTTGGGAAATATTTTTCAAAGAACACTTTCACAAACCTCTCCCATGTAATTCGTGGAGGATTTATTGGCACCACTCCCCCCATTGTAGTAATTAACCTTTCTGTTGCATCCCACCATAACTTTGCATCAGCCTCTAACCTAAAGGTTGCTAATAAAACCTTTTGTTCATCTCTCACTTCCATCACCTTGAATATTGTTTCCATCTTTCTAACCCACCCCTATGCCACTAACGGATCCGTGGTCCCAGTAAATGCAGGCGGATTTAACTTCATGAACCTCTCATGTAATTTGTCCCTATTCCCACCATGTTCTCCACCTCTTGCTTGTTCCATAAGTTGTGCCACAGCACGTAATATTCTTCCCACATCGTCAATAGATTGTTGTTGCACCTCTGGTTCATCCACTTCAATAGGTCTATGTCCTTGCTGACTATTAGGTACATAGGATGCCTCGCCCTCTGCTCTATCATGCGGCTCGTGTGGATCCATCACTCACTGCAATATAATTAACTTAAACAAAATATAATAGCAGCAGTTGAATATTAACATTGTTAGTCAAAATCCAGATGCATAACAAACTCACTTTCTAGTGTCCACTGCCAATCTAGACCCTCACACCCTATCCAGAACCTAATGACCACGCTCTGATACCAAGTTGTCGGGCCCCGAATTAATTTTGTTAAACTCATCCTTTAATTTAGAGATAAATTGCCTTAAACAATGCTTTAATTTAAATCTCTGAGGAAAATAGCATAAGATTTTTTTTTCCAAGTATGTGTAGATGAAAACATAACTGCCTTTACTTATAACTTATAAGTACTACATAACTTTACATAACCAATATCCTTAGTTTAATAATTACACAAAAGGAATCTTGATATTTAAACCATACTAAATATCCGTCACTCCCCCGTTTTAAGGTCCTAACTTGGCAGTGAACTCCAATTTATAAGCATACCTGAAACAAAACATTACAGGAGTGTAAGCTATAAAGGCTAAGTGAATGACCACATACCACACATATAACCAATTTGAATAACCATTTTTATTTTGTTCTAATGCTATAACCCAACAGGAATTGTGAAACTCTCGCAAGCCTGGACCCGCCACAGTCCAATTAACCCACCACAGTAATTAGGGACCACCACATCCCTTTATTAGGCCCGAGTACACAAACCTTTAAGTTGGATTAACAGGACCACCACATCCTGTAGGACCCACCACAGTCCTTAATATTAGATAAAGTACTCACTAGTCCATATCATCATATAACATCGCTTAACATTTTTAATCATATGCATATGTTTCATAAATACAACATTACTCCCATAAACATTTTCACACATGTGTTTAACTACACATTTCTATATGAAATTATAAGCATTTATATTTCATAAGGAAGGTCACTCACCTTGGATTTAGTGCTAAGATTAATACCAACTACTTCCTTGGTATGGTAGTATTGGCTGCTTCCCCACCTAACAAGTCAATGTCGTTAGTATTTGAATACACCGATTAACATCAAACCCAGTAACACATCACATAATTTGGTCAATCATAAATAACTAAGGAGTAATTACATATGACACTTCAAATTTATATAACACCCAATTAATTAGGGTTCTAACACAATTTACAGAATTAAATTACGAATTTGCTAGACAAAGTTATGCCTATTTTATTACAGTCTTTTTTAAATCGTTTCTCAAGAAAAAACAACAACACAACTTCAACTTCCTGGAATTCTCATAATTTTTGTACAACATAACTTTTCATGATATTCCACCCAATATCATTAAACACATTGAATAATACAAATTTAATTTTTCATAATTTCTAGGGCTCATTTTCTATGTCGAGCAAAACGTCAAACACTTGGTATGCATTCTTGCTCCTTTAGGGCAGATTTTAAACCACGAATTCAAACTATCACCAAGGGTTCATTCCTTGGTATTTTTACACAATTTTTGGATATGTTATACATGTTTGAGTTTATTTTACTCTCCAACTTGAATCACTCAATTCCAATAAGTATTCCATGATTTATACCATTTTTAGCATAACTAGGTCAAAATACAACATTAAGGCATAACTTAACAATTTTAAGCATACATAACCTTGACCTTGAATATAATTCATGGAAACATATAATAAACATGTTTTAGCAGAAATATACATCATAATCATGGATTTTCTAAATCAAAATGCTTTACCAAAAGATGATGGAAATTTAGGACTTTAAAGTATGCATTTACGATCCTAGCTCTGGTTCTAACCTATGTTCTTAACCCATCCTTGTTCCAACACAATTCAGCAATATGGGTATCATTAAAATATATATATCCAAATCAGAAATAAAAACATGCCAAGTATATAACTCATCCATGTGACAAACTTTAATAAAGATGTAATTATCTCACGAGAATTCCTCGATTTATGGTGAATTTTCAAAGAAATTCTTTCTTAACTTTATTTTTCTCTCTCCATAAGCATATTTTTCTCAAGATTGTAATAGGAAATGAAAAGGATGATAAGTTCTTCCTTATAAGCTTAAAAATGCTGCTATGTGACCACTTTAAGGTGGTATTACACGATTCGTTGGGCAAGGAGTCCAATAGGACAATTCCGTTAATGACAGATTTGTCCTGCCTCGTAAAATCACCATAACTCACTATTTCGGGTCCCGATTTACTATCACTTTATGTCTATGAGTATATAACTTAAACATATACAACTTTCATGTTTTGTGTTTTCCCAAAATCATAAAACTAGTACACCTAATTTGGGCTCGAACAGAACAGTAATTATTTACTCAGAATTTCATAACTTTCACATTTGGCGACCAAACATCGCCACTTTCGCACCAACACTCTAGCTTAATTTTTATAAACATAATGATGCATTTAGAAACATATTTTCATGATGCATTTAACCACATAACCAATTTATAACTTATAACTCATAACTTATACTTAATCGTATAATTAACCTTACTAATCGTGTTTTAGGGCCTTACAGATACATCATGATAATAAATTGGAGTGGGTTCTGAAACTGTGTCATATGGATACACAAGTTCCATGGTTGGTTCAGAAGAATAAGAAATAGTCGAGCACTCATGGGACAAGTGATCGGCATGAAAGAAATAGGTGCATGGTGAAGCATGTGGCGCATTGATACTCGTCATCGGAGGCAATGAAATGTGAGGTACATGCATGGATGACGCATGCGTATCAACGGTATGTGGTTGAGAGTTAAAGCCACGAAGTAAGGTTTGGAGGTTCGACTCGGGCTCAACCTCAAACATGCTTTGAGAGAATGAGAAATGGGCAAACTAATCTCAAAAAGGATGTTCCTCGGCCATGACAAGAAAAATATATTTTTTTGATTTTTTTCAAATGTTTTTCAAAAGGAAAGAAAATATTTTTGGATTTTTCTGAAAATGAAATAAAGAAAGTGTTTTTGGAGTTTTTGGAAGAAAAGAGCGAGAAAAATATTTGGACTCTGAATTGGATGAACTAACTAAAACCGACTACCGAAAGAATGGAATTGGACACACACAAGTCAAGGAGAAATCCCAACTAGCACGTAGCCAATTTTAATCTTTAAATTTATGTGAGAGGGTAGTCAAATTTTAATCAAGTCCGCGGGCGATAAAAATCATGAAAATTATCTTAGTGATCGCCTTTGCAAAATTGTTCTCCTAGTGGGATAGCTAGTTGATTGATTCTAAAATTAATGATAGCTAGGTTATAACACAAATAGTAAGCGAGTGAGTCGGGTGATGAAATCCCTTCTCGTAAATGATCGGGTGTAGGTCTTAATTGATTAATTCAACAAACATATTCAAAAATAAATGTGATAATAAAAATCAAGTAAGAGCACGCAGTCACACACAAAAATTGACTCGCTGACAGGGGAGGCACGAGGGTTTAGAAATGTACCTCCCACGATTGTTACACCGTGGGGTGATGAATAATTTGAATCGACCGAGAGGAAATTGTGCCTATCTCAGTCGTCCCTGGGAGTCCTACCAACCCAAAGTAGATAGGCTTCTAATTCCTCGCCTTTGGACATCCTTTCTCTACCATGGTCAATTTCCCTATCACGCTTTTCTTCACAATTATTTATTACAAATTAAAATTAAAAGTAAATGGTATCTCCAAACACCGCAATACAAGCCTTCTAATAAAATGAAAAAGGGTATGAAAAATGAAAAAGACAAATGAATCACAAAATAGATCATCTCAAGTGCTTCAAGCTCCAACGATTGCCAACAGCGCCATTTGATAGACAGCTTTTTAGTATGTCGTCGTTGTGGAAAGCCTATCTAATCAAAAATCTCAATTACCTACAAACATATATAACAAAAATAGAGAATAGTGGTAAGTGAGGTATCAATCCAAATCAAAGGAGTGAAACGAGAGGAAAACTAATGTAATTCATTTTTATTTAATTTCTTTTTGGCCTTTTTGCATTTTCCATTTTTTTAGCTTTTTCAATATTAAAACAATTTTTAGGAGTGGAGAAATAACTAAACTAAAATTAAAGATCTAAAGACTAACTAAAAAGTATGATGAAAATGAAGTGAACTCTAACTAAATTAACATGTAAATAAGAAATAGTGAGAAAATCAAGGTGAGAGCAAACAAGAGATGGGATTACGCCATATATTTAAGTTAATTTAATTACTTAGCTCATTCAAATTTAATATCCCGAGCTAGTATCAAAATTACAAATCAACACTCGTTGCAAATGTAATTTTAACAATAACATTTTAGAAAATTAAATTTAACACTCCTACAACTTTTGAAATGTAGATCCAAACATCATCTAACAAACCACCCACTAGGATCGATTTGCTAAATTAGTTTAAATCATAAAAATAAGTGTAGAATAGAAATTCAACAAAATAATTCCGCATTTTAGAAAAACTTATCTCGAGTTTGAATCTAAAATGGAAATTAAAACTAGAATCTCGATTTTCTCTCAAAAATAATTTACCCTCTCTCGAGGCGTAAATCAAAAGTAAGAGTGCCAAGGTAATTATCAAATGGAAATTTAATGTAATTAAACTAATTAAAACGAATTAGCATCAAATTATGGGTTCATCCCACCACTTGAAATGGGTTTTATCCTAACATAGTATGAATCATGATAATCAAATAGACGAGGAAATAATATAAAAATGGAAAAGCGAACAATCAAACCAAATATCTTTGAGTGAAATTGAGCTCCAATCCTTCATTGAATTTGCACATCATCCATTCAAATTGAGCATCCAAATGATTTTCAATAATGTAGACACACTCAATTAAATCTCTCATGAATTGATTTCCCTCAAATCTCTAAAAATTAGAAGAAAATAAAAAAACTATTTATAAAGTATTTCTCTCTCTCTAGTCTCCGCTCTCAAAACCCACTTAGGGTTTCTAGGTGATCTCCTTTTTTATGGCCTTGGCTCTTCTTATATAATGCACATGCAGCTAAGGGTTAGTTTAGGAAGAGATAAGAGTGTGCATAGGGTGTGTGAGGTTAGGGTGAGGAAAAAATCAAATTTGTTAAAAGGGTATTTTATGTATATGGTTAAAAGAAGCTAGTTGGGGTTTAATTTTAGAAAGTGGGGTAAGTGGGTTTTTGGATAAATGGACAATTGAGGAACATGTGGGTTAAATGAGTTTAGTTGGCAATTGGTCTTTATTTTGGACAAAAGCAGGTAACACACGATTTTAGTTTTAGAAAGAAGGTAAATGGGTCTTTGGTTTGAAATGGCTTTTTGTTAGTGGAATCGGGTTGTGGTATAGCAGGATGAGACGGCTGAGGTTGTTTAAGGTTTGGGTGAAAATCGGTTTACGATTTGTAGCTGCCTGATTTTCAAGGTGATGCTTAGGGTTTTATGTAGAGATAGTGGCAGTTAGGGGGTGATTGAGATGATGTCGGGTTTAGTTGGGTTGCCAACGAGTTTGGTTCTTGGTGAGGAGATGGGTCGAACAAGGGGACGAGCTTAGCATGGATTGAACTTAGGTTTGTTCCAGGTTCGTTTTAAGCCACCACCTACCGGTGGTGGCAGGTTTTAGTTGCTGTCGATTTCTGGCGGGTTGTGAGATGTTGGTATGGGTATTGGGTTTTGTAGGTGGTTAATGGAGGTAGGAGAGAGAGAATGGATGCTAGTGGAGAAGATGAAGAAGGGCATTATTGGGTATCTCTTAACAATTAACGTCTCAAAATGACGTTAAAGTGTTTTCAAAAGACATGAGTAGTCAATTTAAAATGCCACTTGTGGGGGACTTACAATAGTTCCTAGGACTCCAAATAAAACAACATAGTGATGGCTTATTTGTATCGCAGTCTAAAATTGCTAAGGATTTAATTGTTAAATTTCGACTTTAGCATGCTAAATTATCGCCTACACCAATGGCCTTAAAAGCCAAGTTATCAAAATCAGAAAATGGCTCAGATGTACATCCTACATTATATCGTAGTATTATTGTTTGTTTGTTATACTTAACTGCTTCTAGGCCTAATATTCAATATGATGTCTGTATTTATGCTTTGTTTCAATCATGTCCAAAGGAGTTTCATCTTACTTGTGCTAAAAAAATTAAAATACGTTAAACGCATTAAGAGATATAGTTGGGTACTCGAATGTGGATTGGGGAGGTAGCACAAATGATTATCGTTCCACTTCGGGTAGTTGTTACTATTTAGGACAGAACCTTGTAGGATGTTCTAGTAAAAAGCAGATTAGTTTTACGTTTTCAACTACCGAATCTGAATATATTGTTGTTGGTGCATGTTCAGCTAATATGGATTATGGAGATGCTATTTGATTGGTAATACCCCGTACTTTTGACTATATTTATTTTTGGGATTAATTAATTAAATGCGTATTAATTGGAAATTAATCCGGGTTAAAAATACTAGCGAGATGCGAGTTGGTATTTGATTATGTGCATATATGATTATATATGAAATTGGAATTATGAAATTTGTCGTGAGATTTATATACGGCATTTTAGAAATTTTATTGAGACGCGTGGGACCGCCGCGTCACGGTGTAATATTTTACTTATAAAAAAGTGAATTTAAAATCTATAAACCGTATGGTCGTTTTGAGTGCGCCAACGCGTCCGGAAGGGTCGAGATAGTCAGAAAACACTACCCGGGGGTGTAGTTTGGATTCCGGGGTATTTTTAGGCCATACCGGCAACTTAAAGGGTATTTTGGTAATTTTACATTTTGAGGAATTAAAAGTGACGAAAATTAGGAGTCTTAATCTGATTGATTATTGACCCACTAAACCCACTATCCAACCCACTTTAACCCTTTAAGCTACGGAGGTTATCAATTAGGTTTCCAAGTTCCCCAAAACAAACCCTAGCCACCTTAAGCCACCATTGAAGAAGGAGCTTGGAAGAGAGGTAATTCTGCAGAAAAACTCCATCAAACCTACACCAAAATCAGAAATCGAACCAAGGCAAGTGACTTTATTCCATTTAATTTCAGAGAATGTCTTTTCCATGTTAGAAATTGAAGAATATCAATTGTTCTTGAAAGATAATGAAAACCCATGTTAATTGAACTTAGAACTTGAAATCTTGAGGAGGATTTGCATGTAGAATGATAGGTAGATGTTCCTACTGATGATATTTATGATTGGGTGAAATTTAAAATGGATTTTATTGGGTTAATTCATGATTCAAAAGTTAGGGTTCATGTTCTTGAAATAATTGGGGAAAGAGTGTAGAAATTTATATTTTGATTGATGTTAAAGAGATTTAATCCTTGAAAACATGTTAGGAGATGACTTGAATATGTTTAGGATGAATTAGAGACCCTAAAACGTTGTTGGGATGAACTTTGGAAGAGATTAGAAGTGATAAAAATGGATGAAAACGAGATGGGGAAAAATCTGGGACGAAACTGGCAGCTCGTTAGAAGCCCCTACCCAGGTCGTTCGAACGAACTCGTTCGAACGAGCTTCTAACGAGTTGACCAGTCGCTGCTAACGAAAAGGGATTTCGTTCGATATCTCGTTCGAACGAGATATCGTTAGAAGGTACAGTTCGTTCGAACGAACTGGAATCTCGTTCGAACAGCCTCGTTCGAACGAGACTTCTAACGAGTTGACAGAGGAATCTCGTTCGAACAGTCTCGTTCGAACGAGACTTCTAACGAGTTGACAGTTTGGTCCTTTTTGGACTGTTTTGATTTTTGGAGTTCCTTAAACTGGTTCGAGGAGATAGATAACCTTCCTTTGATGATGTAAGGATAGATTTGTGACCTTTGGGTTATTACGAGGAGTAAATTTATATACGAGAGATTTAATTCAATGAACCATTTGGGTTGAGACGTGAGTGTCTACTACGACGTGAGGATGAATTATAGCGCGTATAATTACAAACCGGAATAGTATAAATTGTGATAATTATAAGTTAGTACGAGAATGCGATATGTACTACGATTAAACTACGGGATTACTAAGACGTGTGTAAACTTAGTATTGGTATATGAATTGTGTGTATGACATACCTACCATACTTGCTATCACGGGAGGTTTGCGTTCGCTTAGGGCCCTCTAATCCTTGTGTTGCCCGGATTTAGACTGGTTACCTTGATGAACATAGGTCATAGAACGACTTATTGGGATATTAATAAGTCCGCTGATCGTGGGAGCGTAGGTATGTGCGTGACCCATGTGATGTGACTGTGTTCGCCTCCATTATTTGTGATGTTGTTATCTATATGTTTCCACAAATAATTGAAATTCAATTTCTTGATCTGTATCTTCAATTTTTGGAAACTTATAAAGTTCTTCCGTCAAGCCCTGATCAATGAACCTACAAAATCCTTCAAATTGTATCTGATTAAACCCAGGTATTGTAGACATTCCCTCATTTCCATCCCGGAGCATTTTTAATTTCCCATTTATCAAAAAATCCCATTATTCCTGAGAGATTCGGAATATGTAATCCTTATGTACGTGATGTACCGGGATGGATAGCAGAGTATGTGTGCACCGCAGCTTAGTTCTCGGGGTGCTTATACTGTATATTTATGATGTGAATAATATACGCTTAATTAATGAGAACCTTCATGTTAATGATGTGAATATAATTACGGTATTGTTTCGAGAAATATAACGAGTTAACTGATAGTTATATATATTGCATATTGAACATCTGAGTTACGTTAAACCCCTACTTAATTACGAGCGTTATTATGTTAAGAGAACCGAGTAATAAGGATAGGACCTATGATAGTCTAGCTAGATATGTTGTCACGTAGCTAGTAGTCTGTATCACTCTAGATGGGTACTTACGTTAGGAGTGCACAGTTAGACGAGATGTGAGAATATCATGTGAGTGCACGTCCTAACATGTACTTTGCATTTAATGTTTTAAATGTTTTTAAAGCACTTGCAGGTTTTTAAAATATAACTCCACATTCGGGCTCTGACCCGTTTGCTTTTCAAATCTTTTTTTCTTTGTAAAACCATTTTAGGTGCCCAGCCACAGGGACACCAAGCATAGGATTCTCATTCAGGTGACGAGCTGTAGCTGTTTGTGGAAGCTACAGGGATTTGCTTGTAGACGCTTCTATCTTTTGGATTCCAGAGTCACTATCTATCAGTTGTAGGGCATGTTGCCCATTTCTATTAGAAACATCTTTTACATTACAGTTTTCAGACTTTGATTTGTATTGTTTTAGCATTCGGTTATTTATTTCAGTATGGGATTGTAGTGAGGAGTTTTCCTCCAGACTTTATTTACACTATGTGATCGTTATTCGTTTTACTTCAGTATGGTGATTGGTGTTGTTATTCTTTATTACACTTGTTGCATGTTAATCAGACTTATATTAAAATTTGGCAACTTACTTTTTAAATACTAGGTGGTTAGTAATAATAAAATGTTTTCGACAGTGATGCTATTAACTGAGCCAACTTTCATTTTTAATTAATTTAATAAAGGAGTAGCTACCCGGTATTTAATTAGTCGGGGTGTAACATGATTATGTTATAATTAAGTCCAAATTTCGCCTTTACTGTGATAATGATAGTGTTATTTGCATAGCTAAAAATCATATCCAGCATAGTAGGACGAAACACATTAATTTAAGACATCATTTTATCAGAGAGTTAGTAGAATCAAAAGAGCATATTATCGAACATATTTCCACCGATAAGCAACTCGCTGATCTTTTTACAAAACCGTTAGATAACCTTAGATTTGAAAGATTTAGACATATGATAGGAATGACCATATTCGATAATTAGTTATATTTACTCTGCATATTGTTTACTTGATCTCTGAGGTTTTAGGATAAACATATCTACTAAGAACAGTATCTCTTAAAACCATGTTTAATGTAGGAGACCTTTATTTTGTAGTTTATAAACATCTATTATTTTGTCTTACCTTGGTCTAATTTTGCCAAAATGGGGGAGAGTTGAGTACATGTTCTTGTCTCGTGTGTTGATATTCTTTCTTACATATTATCTTATTTTACTTTTGCACATTTATTTCTATCATTTAATAATTCGGTAGAGCAAGTACTACTAACTTGATTTCTCGGCAGAAATGTATTTATGTTTTGCAGGTTTTCTCGTCGGTTGTCATGAGTTGAGTCTTTTCTTTTCTGAAATGGGTGGGTAGTTAGAAACACTTTTGTATATGACACTCTAGGAATTTTTACCTTATTATATCATTTGATGTACTCAAGGGTTTTGTCAAAATTAGTCTAATTGGGGAGTTTGTAGGTTTTTATATAGAGCGCTCTCAAGGTTTGTGTTTCATGCTTTATCTATATAGACCTTCAGCTTTTTGGACTTAAATTTTAGCAAGATTTTTTGAGTAGTTAGGGTGAGTCGAGTTACCTAGCCAAGCTCTCTACTGCAGTCTACATCAACTCAGCTCTCGACTCGGTCTGTCATTTAAAAAAAAAGTTATTTCTCACACCCAATCTATGGCTCATAGGATTTTTTTTGTCACGTAGGACATCACACGACACTATATGCATTATATCATTTCTAATGATTGTTTATGGGTTTTAATTAAAAAGAATTTTAAAAACATTTTAAAAATTTTAATTGGAATTTATTAATGTGATTAAAGGTTATCATATAAATAAATTTCAGAATTTATTTGGAAGTTTATATTTTTTTAAAACTAAATCGTGTGTTTTACTAAGATAAGTGTAAAGATTTTTTTTACAATTCGTGTGAATGTGTAATCGTATTTACTGATATGTATGCATACGTGGCATTTTTTTAACATCTTATAAGTTGGAGATATTATTTTATTTGTATGATGATTTGTACATATTATATATATATGCTTTAGCAGGTTTAGTAAACTAGGCCTTTGTTGTTGGCTTGTACTTCATCTGCATGCGATTTGATCTTAGCATGTCCTATGCGTTAGCTGGCGTATACATATAGCCTTAAGGATTTGACTTATCTTTGTTCTTGGCAGATTTTGATTTCACCTTACAATCTTTTAGCCCACGTTTTTTTTTTCAAAACCGAAAATGGTTCTAACCATTTTGTAAAACGTCGTTGTTATCTTCGTTTTGTAACGGTAATTTTTGAACTGGTTCACAGTTATCTTACACTAAAGATTAAACGAGATCGTTTTAATAAATATCATCCCATTGTTAGTGTTATCTGCCAATAGTTTTATTCTCTAAATAGAAGTTGGCTTTATTTTCCATCGAAATGACTGCATTTTATAAAATGGACGAACATGTTTATCTATTAGTGTATTCGCTGGCGGCAAAGGGTCGCTTATTTTCATGGACATTTTGTGTTTCTTTGTAGACCACGCGATCCATTTTCAATCAACAGTTGGTGTTCATTTAATTTAATCCATGTGTCTCATGTTATCCAATCAGCACACACCTCACAAGTCTATAAATTCAGACCTTTGGGTCTCATTTTTCACAATCGAGAAAATTAATTTTTGCACCCAAACTCTGCCAAATGTTTTTTAGAGAGAGTTTACATCTTCTACACAGATTTTACACCTATGTATGTTTAAAGAAATAATGTCTTTCGTGGATTATTTCTGAAAACTAACACTACGATTTTTGTTTATGTGTGCATTCTTTTAAAAACATTCTCATAACTTTCGAAAGTGTTTTAAACTCTCTTAGGGTTCATTTGTATTCTTGAAATTTCTTTAAAAACGAACCCTACCTATTTTCACTACGAATTTGTGCGAAAAAAAAATTACATAGTGAAATCTCTCTCCTTGTTTGTTTAGATATGATTTCTAGATCTTGTGTGAATATTTGATATTTTTTTGTATATTCTTTATATACTTATTCCATCTCCCTTAGCCCTTGTATATAAAGAAAATATTTTAAAGGATTAAAGGTATTTGGCTACTTTTGTGAGAATCACTTCACCTACTGATTCACATATTTATATTAGGTATATCTGCCTAGATCCTTGATAATCCATGCTACATGTTTTATATTTTTGTGCCTAGTTACACAAATTACGCACAACCTTTCACGATTAATGTTTAAATCTGTTTTGTTTCATTAGATCAATCTTAGATCTGTTTAATGTGTAAGTTTGAACTATATTTGCACACACAAATCACGATTGTGTGTATTATGATTTGTCAACCTTGTTTCTAAGTTCATGCTTGATGAAAACGTGTTTTTTTAAATCACATCTAAAAAGGTTTGGTTAAAATAAGGTTTAGAACTATCAAAGGTTTAGAAAGTTAAACCTAATCTGCCTAAGGACTGAAATTGATAGAAAGAAATATTAACTCTCCTTAATAATGTACTTGGAACTTATTTGACTTCGGACAAAAGACTTTAAATCAGTACTAGTAAGAACTTGCATACTAAGTTGTTAGATTAATATGGCTTTAAACGAAACGAAATTTTTAAAACAGTTTTATAATTTTGACTTAGTCAAATATTGTGTGCATATATTCTATCTTAGAATATTTTTGTTCTTGATTGTGCTTGCCTTATTTGAATATATTTGTGGCGCAACATTCATTCACGTACTTAGAACACCACATTCACGTAGGCGCAAACTATTGTAAATATCTCGCCATATCTGATTATTCTCATTTTTGAATAAAAAAATTCTGAAAATCAGTTTAAATCAAGGCAGATTGATTTAAAAGAAATAAAGAACATAAGATTTGTTCTTGATATCTAGGATATTTGAAATTTATTGCATTGAATTTGGTTTGTATCATTAAGTGTGTGTGTGTGTGTGTCATTTAGAGTAACACACAACACACAATTACTTAACTAAGAACTAGGACACAATAGGAACTGAGCCGAACCTGAGCTAAGGAGAGCAAGGGGGAGAAGTTGTGAAGTGAAAAACACAAAATCAACAAGGACAGACTAAAGGGAGATCAGAACAAGAAACTAGGGAGAGCTTGGATCTAGGTGAGGTAATAGTTATATCTATCTACTTTTTGTCTTGTTTGATGTTTGTGTAATCGTTCCTATTTTTTTTTTGTTTTAGTGGAAGTAGACTAGCTTGACTCTTAGGAGAGTCCGTCGTTTTGCCCGGGGAAGGGTTTTTTGCGACGCAAAATAATTACCATGTGCTTTATATTTTCGCATCCCACCTAATAAGAAAAAGTAGGAGTTAAAACTAGAAACCAATTAATAAAACTAAATTGATTATTATTCTGTAAATCAATTAGGTTAATCTTAGATAATAATCTGGAATTTTAATTGACTTTGCAAACTTAATTATGTTTCAGTAAAGTTAACAATTCAAGAAAAGTTTGAATTGGTCCCTCGTAGAATAACCTATAAAACTCGTAGGTAAATTGCATTTACTCAACAACTGTTTTACTTTCATACTTGAGTCTTGTATGTTATAACCTCCCACTCAACTATTTTCAGTCGTAGACCAACTTAACTGTTTATGGTCAACTTTGACCGCGGGAGATTAATTGACCAGCTTAGGTCAAATGAGGTCGAGGATGCTGAATTCATCGGTCTTAGTCTAATGTTGGTCGTCATAGACCAACTTGACCTTTTGTGGTCAAATTTGACTGTACGATATCAATTTGACCACCTTAGGTCAAATGAGGTTAAGGAGGCTAAAATCAGACACTTAAGGCTAATTTGTTTATTCTTGGTTTTAAACTAGACCATTATGAGCAATGGATTTGTGCCCAGTCGGGGTGACTAAGTCGTACCACTACTAAAATGGTTTTAATGCCAATTCATAGGCGAACAATTTATTTCTAGGTTGTACCACCTAATTTTTAGGTGGATTTATTCTTATTCTAGGCCTACTGTACCAATTTTTCACTAAACCAAAAAGGCTTAAATATCACCCTTGACCCGGCCACCCTTGTCCCGATCAAAGGCTGTGATAAAAAAAACTCACATTTTTTATCAAGGTCAAAGATCGTGACAACTGCTTGTCACGGTCAAAGATCGTGACAACCTTATAAGTTTTCACGGACAAAGACCATGGCACGTCTGTGACAACATTAAAATAAAAAGACCTAACCGCTTCATTTTTTATTTCCCTCCTTTATTTCCCTCTCTCTCTAAACCTGTGATTCTCTCTCTCTCTCTCTCTCTCTCTCTCTCTCTCTATATATATATATATATATATATATATATATATATATATATATATATATATATTTCCCATGTGTGTGTGTGTGTGTGGACAGTAGGTTTGTGTGTGTGTTTGTGTCTGTGTGCGTGTGTGTGTATCTGTGTGTGTGTGTGTGTTTATTTGTATGTGTATGTGGGTGGGTGGGTGGGTGGGTGCGTGGGTGGGTGTGTATATGTGGGTCTGTGTGTGTGTGTCTGTGCGTATGTGTATGTGGGTCAATGTTGGGGGGGGGGGGGTATTGAAACTGTGTGTATTGAAACTGTGTGTATTGAAATTGTGTGCGCATTTTTATAGTATGTAATAGAAATTGGTATTATAAATTGGAATTAGTATTTCAAATTAAAATTGAAATTGAATTTGAAATTGAAACTGTTATTATAAATTAAAATTGAAATTGAAAATAGTATTATAAATTGAATTTGGCATTTGTTATTTGATTTTTGGTATAATATGTATTTGATTTTTTGTATAAATTGAAATTGGTATTCAATTATGAAATCAAAATTTGGTTTCTCTCTCTAATTGTAATAACGGCGATCATCTCTCTCTCTCTCCACACATTTCGATACATCTCTCTATCTATATATCTCTATATATATACATATCTCTCTCTCTCTCTCTCTCTGAGAGAGAGAGAGAGAGAGAGAGAGAGATTGTTGAATTGTTTGGGATTCTTGAATTGTTGTTGATTGGTGGATTTGAACATTTAGATGGCCAATGAGTTGGTTAACCCTAGGAATTTCTAATATATCTCATTATTATTTGCATTGTTGTTTTGGACACTTGAATTATTGTTGACTGGTGGATTTGAACACTTAAATGACCATTGAGTTGGCTGGCCCTAAGCATTTCTAACATTTAAGGTTGTAATTAAATAGAATTTAAATAATACGTAATTAAATAAAACATACTATAAATTTTATATAACAAGTAATAAGTAATTATGCATTCACATGAGAATACATGTGTAAACATAACTATTGCGGTTCTCGTTACTATAATCTAGGCTTGCATGTGTAAGTTTACATTAAGTCAACTTGTTATATAACACTTGCTTTGGGGGTGCATGCATGCACATATTCTCATGTGAATGCATGACATAACGGTTTTGTAACATTTATAACTACTCTAAATTACATATAGTGTGCATAGATACTAGCCTTCTAGTTCTTCTGCGTACGCATTCAATAGCCCTTAGACCCATTCGAGAGTCATTAACCCTGTAATGAGATCTCTCAAATTGTCCTATTTGGACAGTTTGGGACTGCATAGTTTATGTATAATAATATTCTTAGTAACTTAAACTTGTTACTTTTTTTTTTGGGGGGGGGGGGGGGGGGTTCTGCTGTCGTATCTTAATGTTCTCTGGGTACATACTAGATGATGCGATATTAAGTGTTATTTAAATTGATAAATTAAAATAACACTCTCACTTGCGAATATATGTCATGTACTTGAACAACTATGGGGATATGCTGCCGAATTTTCCTCAAATTGGAATAATGTGCATGGGTTGTTAAGTATATTATAGAAATTCGGAGTCTTGAATGGGATAGAACCACTCACCATTTAGAGGAGATGGATGAAATAGGAATTATATTATTTTTATAATATAACACCGAAAGATGAAATGTCAATCTTGTTGTAAATTGTTTAATAGAAACTAAATGTTCACACTTTTATTTATACTAATGTATGAATATACGCTTCTAACCCATAATAGGTGATTGTTTGTAGTAGTTGTGATGGGATATCCTAAATATAAGAGTAGATGGTGAGATATATAGATTAGGGGATGTGTTTCGCAAAGATGCTAATGAATTTGTGAAATACGCAAAGAGATGTCGTAATGATGAAGAGTTCCCACGTATGTGTGCTAAGTGTAAGAATGGTAAGGTGTTTGAGTGGAAAATAGTTCAACTGCATTTGTTAAGGTGGGGTATGCAAGATAGTTATCAATTTTGGATTTTTAATGGGGAATCGAAAGTTCCTTTTGTCCCCGAGCAACCTTTACAACAACCTTCAACAACTAGGATATATGTACAAGGGAAGGAGGACATTGTAGATCATAATATGCTAGAGGATTTAGTTGATGATGCGTATGAATTTCATGAAGTGGAAGAAAATAAGGTCACTGGAGATGTACAAGGTTCAGGTACTCATAAAGATATCTAGATAAACCTTGACGATGACTACTAAAGTTTATAATTGAAGGTGATCCAGTCACTGTACTCTGATTGTGAGAAAAATCAAATAAGTTTACATGCCATGTTTGGTTTGCATAGTTTGAAGACCTAATATGGTTTTTTTAGTAATAACATGACAGGAGTTTTGAGTCGTGTGAAGGGCTTGCTACCCAAGCAGAATACGCTTCCAAATAGCTATCCTACTATAAAGAACAGTTTTAAAGGTTTAGGAATGAAGTGTAAATCCATTCATGCATGTGTGTATGACTGCATATTATACCGAAAGGAGTACGAAAATCTAAAGTGGCGTTCGATATGCGATGAATCTAGATATGTACAATCTATTGACAAGGAAGGAACAAGCTCAAAAGTATTGAAATATTTTCCCATTGGGCTTAGATTAAAGTAATTTTTCATAGTACTATGGATAGCGGAGGCAATGACTTGTTATGCTAGGGCAGAAGTAGAGGATAATCCCATGCGTCATCCTATTGATTCTACATCTTGAAAGAGTATGACTTATAAGTATCCCGATTCTTCTCAAGAATAGTGTAACATTCATTTCATAATATTAACAGATGGTTTCAATCCATTTAAAAATCTAAGCTCCAATCAGAGTGTATGGACAGTGATCCTAACCCCATTCAACATCCCTCATATACAGTGTATGAGACCTGAATTTTTGATATTGTCTTTGTTGATACTGGACCAAAGGCACCAAATGAGGACATCGATGTCAACCTAGATCCTTTGGTATAAGAATTAAATGATTTATGGGAAGAGGTTGTTCAAGCATTTGACTCTCCTAAAAAAGAAGAGTTTACGCTGAAAGCTATGTTGATGTGGGCAATTCATGATTTCTCAGCTTATGGTACATTATCCGATTGTGTAATACATGGTTATTTGGGGTGTCCTATTTGTGGAAAGGAGACTAGATCTCTTCATCTCCCAACTAGCTCAAAAAATATATACCATTGGCATAGGAGGTTTTTACTCTCAGCTCATAGTTTTATATTTGATAAAGGTTCTAATTTTTTACACGTGGGATTGAACATAGTCTACCTCCGAGAAAACTTTTAGGTTTAGAAATTGAAAGTAAATCTTATGATTGTGGACCTATTATGCCGAGTAATAATCCTAAATTTAAGAATGTCAAGCGTAATAAGACCCTAACTGGGAATGAAAATGAGACAAGAAAGGCATGGTCTAGGAGGTCAATTTTATTTGACTTGCCTTATTGGAAGAATAACCTGGTGCACTATTCGTTGGATGTGATGAACGTAGAGATGAACATCACTGAACATATTGTGGTCACATGCCTTGGGATGAGTCATTCGAAAGATGGAGAAAATGCACAAAAAGACATTAAATCATTGAAACTTAAGCCACAACTATGGTTAGAAGGGGAAGGACAATAATTCTCTTGGTACATTGACTTTAACGAGTAAGGAAAGGAAGGTGCTTTTAGACACAATATATAATTTAAAGGTTACATTTAATTTTTCATCCAACTTGCAAAGGATTATGAATTATTCTACCCATGATTTACATAAGTGTAAGTCACACGATTTTCATGTGATTATGCAATTGGTTCATCTATTGTTTAAGCACAGTTTCTCCAAGCACGAGGATTTTCCGAGGGCTATTATGCAAATTAGTATTGGCTTCTAACTTTTATGTGAGAAGGCAGTCAGTCGAGATCACCTAGTGGCCTCAAATATAGCGGTGACCGAAGCGATTTGTGTGTTGGAGAAGTACTTTCCCCCATCATTATTTGACATAAGTGTTCACTTGTTAGTACACCTATGCGACGATCACTTCTTTGTGGCCCAGTTAGATATTAGTGGATGTATCCATTTAAAATATCGATGGAAGTTTTAAAGATTACGTCAAAAATACACAATACATTGAAGGACCCATTGCAGAGGAATACATCACTGTAGAGTCATCAATCCGCACTCGGGAATATATGCTTGACCCGAGAAACGTGAATGATAGTGATGAGTTCATAGATGAGGTTGGTCATGTGATGGGCGAACGAGTGAAATTAACGAGTTTACAACATGAACAAGTAGCTCATTATCTATTTGACGCACAAGAAGATGTCGAAGAATGGAAAAAGTAAGTTTATATTATTTTAAGTTTTACATTATTTTAATTTTTATACATGATCAGTTTTGTAATATGTTCATCACGATCAATGCAAAAAATATGAAGCGTGTGGGAATAATAAAACACGAAAAACAATGGTACAATCAAATAGCGAATTTAGGTTGTGGTTGTCACACGAGGTAATTATAATGAAAATGTTTGTTATTAAATGTCACATTAAAAGAAAGCTTTAAAACTAACCTAATTAATTTATCTATATTCTCATCTCTTAAAGACGGGTGATGCAATATCAAGGCTTGCTCTTCTATCCATTGGGCCCCTGTTCATGGCACAAGAGTACAAAAAGTATCGATTGAACGGTTACGTATTCAGTTCAAGGGTGTACGAGAAAAATTAAAAGTTACACAACTCGGGCATTTCATACAAGGCTCTTACTTATTTTCAAGTGAGCACAAAAGATAAAAAAACTCATTGAAGCTGAAATGACTTCATATGATGTAATTCGAAATATATTTGATTGGACTATATAAGCTTTAAAGATGTTGTGTTTTACTGTGATTGGGTAAGAGTTGAGGATAAAATTCTTATAAAGTTGATCCTGGCACCAATTTGGTCATGGGTGACTTGTCCAAGTTGAATATCAATAAACATGTGAGCGATGAGTCATTTGTTTATGCTTTTCAAATGGTCAAACAAGTGTTTTACTAGGAGTATATAAACAATGAGTTATGATCAATCGTTTTACATGCGTCAAAGCGTCTAAACAGTAGTGTGGATGACTTGGTTGGTCCTACCTAATATCAATCCATTTTTTATAATAACCCAGATTTTGAAACAATTTTTAGATTGGTAATAAGTATTCCAATTATATGTAATGACTAGTGGGTGTATTATTCTAGTGCTTTATTATTATCAGACGACAGTTTAATGCTTTTAATTCATTTATACTTGATCAGTTTACTACTTGTAATAACGAGTGGGTGTATTCTTCTAGTGCTTTGTTATTATTGAATAATATTTAATGTCCATGACATGACCCGATATTGAAACAATAACCAGTGGGTGTATTCTTGAGCATTAATTCAAAGTTCATGACATAACCCGATATTGAAAAAATAATTAGATTTATAATGTCATTAACTCGTATACTTATAGTGCTTTGTTATTATCAGATTTGAATCAAAATTGGTTTTATGGTTAGTGAATATGTTAATTTGGATTTTAATCAATTTAAGCATTAATTCAAAGTCCGTGACATGACCTGATATTGAAACAATATTTTTAGATTTATAATGTAGTTAACTCGTATAATATTCTAATTCATTTAGATTTGATCATTTTCTCATATACATGTTTGTACTAATAATAACAATTTTTGCAGAAAATGTCTTCATCAAGGCAGCACAGTAGCGGAGGCGACGAGGGCTCCTCAGTCACTAGGCACCCAAAATGGGTTAAATTGGGGTTTGTCGTTGAGAACTAGATGACATTACTGTTTAGGTCCCTGGAGTTTCT
Source organism: Sambucus nigra (assembly GCA_949130495.1). Taxonomy (NCBI): domain Eukaryota; kingdom Viridiplantae; phylum Streptophyta; class Magnoliopsida; order Dipsacales; family Adoxaceae; genus Sambucus; species Sambucus nigra. Next base: position 241,335,610 of record OX422210.1, on the reverse strand, counting down.
AAAAGCGATCATCGGCCTGGGGTACACTGATTGGAGGTCTATGCCAAATGAGCTCAAGATGAACATCTGGGGGTCACTACAGGTAGTGTATTTATATTTATATTTAAATACAACAACTACTCACTTTCTTTTTGGTTTGTATTTGTTTGACAGTATCAATTCAGCCTGCCCCCGCATGTTCGCGACTCCATGTTGTAACAGTTGAGGGATTAATATAAGACGTGGAAGAAAAATATGTCGGCACGATACGTTGGAAAGACCCGGGAGTCCATTCTGAGAGTGCGAGACACCATCCCATTGAAGGAGTCGATCTCATTAGCACAGTGGCAGCAGTTTGTCGATAATGAGATTGAGGATCGGCAATTGGCATCTCGTCAATCGGGGAGGGAAAACTGGATGAAAATGGTGGACATGCACTACTCCAAGCGGACTTCTTATGCCTAGGTGGAGCGCAGGATGGTAAGTTTTTATTTTTCTTTAATTTTAGTTTTACTTATTCTAATTTAGCATTACTTAGCATTACTTTATAATTCTGCATTATTTTATTTCAGGCGATAAGGAGTGGCCCTGGGGTAGGCCACATAGGCTCGATGCATATGGGGCAATTCGAACAAAGAAGGGAAAGGATAAGGAGGTGTCCCCAAGCGTCGTAGTTACGATAGTAAGTTATAATTATTTAATTTTTTTAATTACGTTATAATTTTTTTATTAATTCAATTAAGTAATCATGTACTTTTAGTCGTTTCAGGCAAAGAGGAAGGAAGTGCATGAAAAGCAGTCTGATGCCGATAAAGTATCTTTGACTACAGACGCACTCAAACAAGTTCTCAGGGTAGATCGCAAGGGGGGGCTAGGGGGTGAGCTCTCGGGTGGAGAAGTCGAGGATTATTGGGATGGACACGAGCAACACTGGGTTGGCTCGTAAGGTGGACACCCATGACAATAAGATATCAAGGATGGAGGCAATGAGGGAACCTCCGATAAGGGAAAGGGCAAGGGAAAAGGCAAAGTGGTAGACGAGGACATCACTGCAACATCGTCGATACGCACGGACTCGTCGCCCTTATATGATCCATTTCCAATCTTAACCCCCGTAGAATGACCTATGTCAACAATTGCTTGGCCGAGCACGTTTTTAATAGACGTATTTGGTGGCATGACGATAGCAAGGGGGTTGAGAGACCTGGGAACCCTCTCGAGTATGTTGGTTCATGGACGTCCCACGCATGTTTTAACCGGAAAGGAGAATTCACCTTTGTTATTGCAAGAACAATGTGGCGTTCGGTGAATTAATGGGTGTCTCAATGCATATGTCGTGTGGTCTTCCTACCTCCTCCAATCTATTGTAGACCCTATTGTATGACATTATTTGTATTTTTTATTTGGATATTGGATATTATTTGTATTTTTTTATTTGGTTATGGATATTCAAATGTTGGTTTGGTTTTTGTTATGGATATTTGTATTTATTTATATTTGTTATTGAATATTGCTTGATATATATGTTGTTTGAACATGTTAAAATTTGCTATAACAGATACAAATATACTGTTGGGCAGTGGCAGTGGCCATACTTCCCAACATATTTTTTTTTAAATCTGCTTAGATTGTCACGGACTTTAACTGTGACATGTCTGTGACAAAGAAAACTTATCACGGTTAAAGTCCATGATAATTTTTTATTTGTCACGGACTTTGTCGTGATAAATTTCTTTATCACCCCTAAACTTGCCACGATCTTACTTGACAATTTTGACCTCTCACGATTTTCGACCTTGACAAGTGAATAGTTTTGGTGTAGTGTTCGATGCATCACTGTTTTCAGGTGGTTTTAATGAGATACTCTTAGGTGATCAACTTGTTCGAAGTCGTACAACGTCTTAAGTGGGTATGATGCCAAACTTAGGCAAACAATTTATTGTTAAGTTGTACCACTCAATTCTTAGGAGGGTTTTAAGTGACACACTTGGTTATGAAAGATGTCAAACACAGGCGATCGACTTGTTCCTAAGTCTTACCATTGCCTGAGTGGGTTTTACGTGTCAAATGTAGGCGACCGACTTGTTCAAAGTTGTACCACTACCTGAGTGGGTTTTAGTTGCCAAAAGTAGGAAACTAACTTACGTCTAAGTTGTACCACCCAATTCTTAGGATGGTTTTGTCCTATTTTAGGCCAACCAACTCAACTTGAATTGTACCACCATTTTTAACAGATTTAATGTCGTGTTATCAGGCGGCCAACTTGTTTCCAAGCAGTACCATTGCTTGAGTGAGTTTTAAGTGTCACCGCTAGGGTATGCTAGATGTCAAACGTATGACCAACTTGTTCAAAGTCATACAACTACTTGAGTGGGTTTTAACTGCCAACGTTGGGGTGCGCTAGATGTCAAACATATGCTTGACTTGTTATAAGTCATACTATTGCTTGAGTGGTCTTTAAGTGCTACCGCTCACCAAATGCCAAATGTAGGCCCAACTTATCTTGAGTTGTACCACTTCTTAAGTGGGTTTTATGGTATATTCTCTAGTGGGCGACTTGGTGAAAATGGCGTACTCCCAATTGACTATTGATGTAGTGAATTTCTAGGCAAATCTAGCGGAGCTATATAGCTCCCAATCTGGGTACGTGAATAAGTCGATATGATTTTGAAAAATAATCTTCTACTGACTGTCTGTTGGTGATAAGATGTTATAATCAAAACTTAAAGTAATTGAGATCATATACCCACTAGTATCTGGAAACAACCGAATAGAGATATGAGTTAAGTTTTGATTTCTCCATGAATAACTCTTGTTACGGATGGTATAAGGTGACTAAATCATTGCATCAGTAGCAGTGTCTTGCATCTAGAAAAATCCAAAGTTGAAGGTCTTGGCAAAAATAATTATGACGCCATTGGAGACCCTTATCATCAGGAAGTAATCTTCTTGGTTGACTGAACAATAATACTGATGGTAATATGGAGATAGGATAGTGAACCACCAATACAGATTGAATATTCAAATCATAACCCATTGTATATCATGGAACTAAATTGGTGATCGACCTAGCTATCTTGGCTTGGTTCTTGTATGAATACTCCTGTTAACCTCGTTGACCAACGACCTGGTAAGGACTTGGTGGTGATTCCCAACCGACCTGTGGCTATCATTCCTTTGTTGGTCGGTGCTCATAAAACCAAGGCGATATCCCAATGGGCAAAAGTAGGTTAGCAAAGCCTAAATTTTTATGGCTATAGTTCCCCGACCACCTATTACTGGTCAGCGAAAGGTGTTGCATAGGTTAGAGGGTTTCCCAACCACCTATGATTGTGAAGAAATAATGTTATAAAAATTTTGTTGGAAACCATTTATTTGTATGGTAATTTATCCTCAAACTTCCTCGAATATTCTCCTCGGATCACCTCAGATTTCCTCTCCAACCAGTAGATCATCACATCAGGATACCGGTCTTCAGATTGTAAGCCAAAAATTAGGGTCAGATGGCCAGTGCCCAGATTGTCATAGCGATCATCACTGGTCGTCATCTAATGATAAAACACTAAAAAAACTTCTTTGGGATGCTTGGATCTCAGACCTGTTTTACTTTATTAAAATAATGTCTTTGTTGTTAAAAGCTTTTGGTTTCTTGCACCAACTCTCTATACTTCATGTGGAAATAAATTTTTAAAACCAACTTATATTTGAGTATTTTCTTAGAGTTCAAATAGTTTTGCAAAAATTCTGAATTAAATCCTATGTCTTGCATCTGATATATATTTGACAAAAATCTGCTCATGTGACACAAATTCGGCATAAAACTTATTATTTCATGTTTTAATATTTTTATCGCCCGATGTTCAAGCGGATACATATCATATATTATTTGTCCGAATAAATCAAAATCATGGTAATTTCTATTTGATTTAGCCTCAACAGATGGTTGGACAACTTATTAACTTCCACGAGTATAAGATTCAGTCTCAACGAATGCTCGGCCACAATCTTATGCTCTTGGAAATCATATTAATGCTCTCACGGATGGTCGAGCACACAACAACACTTTAAGACTAAAAAAATAGTGGGGTAAGATCATTTGTTATAAACGATGGATGCTCGAGCGTTGATATTTCTTCAACTTCATTATTAATTATCTAACTCTGATTCTTAACCTGAAGGATGGTTATGCATATTCAAGATTCATATCGACAGAAGATCGACAAAATATTAATTATCGTATATTTATTCCCGAAGATATCTGCCACACTAATTATATGTTATCCCCAACAGACAGTTGGTCCAAATAATCCCTATCTATATTCAGTCCTGACAAATGGTTGGCATAGTCTATTGTTAATCAACATTACATTTATTATTGATATTCGACCCTAATAAATGGTGTGGAAATCTATTTTTCTCTAATTACACGGGATCATTCGTAATGTTTACTCGATCCCCTCAAGAATTATTTAAAGGCCCAGACGAATGTTCGGCCCTTTCATTAATTCTCTGGATTTCTCACTAGCCTCGATGAATAATCGATGCAAATTATTGTGACACCCCGCCTAATCGAATACCAGCTGATCAGTCCTATACTAAATTAAAACATGAGTCTCATATGGTTCATTCTCAGCATCACTGTCGAAAACCAATTTAATTACTAATAACCTATATGGCTGGCGTCAAAATTTTATTTAACTAATATTTTTAACCAAATCGACAAAGTAAAGCAGTCACACAGTTTATATATACAAAACTGGAATTAAATAAAATAACTGAATGCTTGGTTTAACATAATACAATCAAATTAAATGCCGCACCAAAAGGCGGTAAAAGAATAAATAAATACACTTGGGATAACGGCATGAATGTTTCTGCAGTACCTCATATCTAGATTACAAGGATATAAGCGTCTACAGAAAACCTGGATGCATCCACAGCTACTGCAGCAAGCGTCTGACTCGAAGGAATCATCATCCAGGCATCCTTGTGTCTGGACAGCAATATATATATATATATATATATATATATATATATATATATATATATATATATATATATATATATATATATATATATAGCGAAAGAGGGGAAAACAGAGAAAGCGGGTCAGAGCCCGAGTTTGAAAATATTTTGCAAGTGCATAAATGCCATATTTAAGAAATATGAGATCTGTCATATTTAAATTGGTATCGCACTCCCATGAGATACCCTTCACCCCTCTTCTAATAGTGCACGCCTAACGCATACCTTTTAGACAACATAGTTAAGCTACCCTGCCTAACTAAACGATATCACCCATCCTCTAAAAATCCTCTTAAACCCGAGTAATAAGGGCTGAACTTCTCCCATTCCCAACATTGCGCTACATTGGTGGGTGGGGTGTCTCGCAAAGCAAAATCCAAACAAGGAACCCCCCCCCCCCCAATACACAACTACCTGGTGATGTTGATCATCGGGATTCATTAAGCCCTCAGCACATAAAGCGTATATATATAGCTCGCATAAATATATATATATATATATATATATATATATATATATATATATAGTTCTTACTAGAACCTATAATTTATTTTCATATAAATCCGGATATAAATCTGCCGGAAGGGAAATGTCAGCTTATCATTCTCTTCACTTTACTCAAGTCAATTATATATAATATCTCATCTTATGTACACTCAACATAATATACACAACAAGTATAATTATACCTATATCAACATAAGTATAATAACCATCCCATCGAGCTATAACTCGAGGATCCAGTCTCATAGTGCCTATCTGAATATGGGTTTACTCACTCAACCACGGTACCAACCCAGACTCACTCATGGTAATGGTAAAATACACAACGGTGGAGGATATCATATTCCCTCTACAAGTGGAGTACACACATCGCACTCGAGTGCGGGATGAGATGACCTGGGGATATACTCTCCATGCTCCTCAAGTCAAGGGATTCACCCACACCGTGCAACCTCCCCGGATCGCACTAGAGAAAATATATGATCTGGCTTTTCCAACCCTATGCCAAAGGAAAGCCCGTGGAATCAGCCTCTAAGATACAAATATACCAATCACACACAGATATATATGTATTCGTATCATATTATATGTATTGTAATCACAACGTATATATAATATATATCACTCCTCAATTGTATATATGGCTATAATTGCCAATCTCATATAGCAATAGCCAATAACCCCGAATGTTCCCATTCGTAATAATATTTAAGTATTCGCTTACTAAAATATACTCCCACCTTAATCACTTTTAAGGATTTGTACTTTTCAAATATACCGATTCGTAATAATTAAATAAGTACACCCTCAACTTATTTAAGTCCCATAGGTATCACATTCCCTCTAATAATAGTCATCGATAGACGTATCGGATAACCACTCAATCATCTTTAGCCGACGCCCTAAATTTCCATCCTAATCGCCTCGTAGGATTTACTATCCCGAGTGTTATTTGTCCCAAACACCCTTAAATTAGTAAGTCATGGATTCTACTTTTCCAGGAACCCAAGGTTCACACTTCACTCAAATAAAAATTTAGAAGTCCCCACACCATTTTTAGGAACTCCTAAAATCTAACTCCACAATTTGTTTTCCCCAAAACTATACCTTAAGTGTCACACAATTTTGCACCCTCCTAGTCCAAATAAATTCCTTAAAATGGCTAGGTATTGATCTCCCCTAAATGAATATCTATTTCCTCAAACAAATAGGTTAGAAACAATTAAATTTGGAATTTATCCCATTTAAATTTAACCAGTCGAAACTGTCAAATTTCTATAGGGTCGATCGATCGACCCTTGGTCATCGATCGATCGACCAAACATGACAGCTTCTTCTCCGGCCCCTATTTCGGCCATTATAGCTTCCCCAAAGCTTTTATCTCTTCTACTAACCATATTTAATCCCAACCAACTACATTTATTCAAAGAAAATAGGTTCTAATCATCCTACAACCAAGAATCAACAACTAATTTCAATAAATTTCTGAATTTCTCAAATTTAATATTAACCGAGTTTTATCCGTTTAATCTTCCAAAACACCCGTTTGATTCACGAAAACCCAATTCCAAAATCATATAGTTTGTTATTACCAATTATGATATGATATTTATGCTCAAAAAGAATAAAGCAAGTAAGCACTTGCCTCGTGGATAAAATCCGACGACCTAGAGTCGAATCCCACGGAGTTTGGCCGAAAATTCCCTTTTCTCTCCTCATTTCTCTCTTCCTTTATTCCCTTATTCTTTTCTCTCTTTTCTACCACTCTCTCGTGTCTTAGAGGGCAAGAAAAGAGGTTTTATCCCTAATAAACCCAAAAATGACTCGTTTACTCAATTGCGAGTCCCTATTACTCCAAAAATCCCCGAAACCTAAACACTACTCCCGGATACTCTATTTTGACTATCTCGTCCATTTCGAAACCAACCGCACACTCGGAATCTCCATTCGAGTCAGTTAACTACAATTTACTAATTAAACCCAACACATCTCAATACGAGTTTTCCAATTAAAATATTATCCCTTGTTGTTTTACTCAACTACGACATGTAATTAAAATAATCCGACTTATTTACTTAATCCCAAAAGTAAATGTAACACGTATCGGAAATCATCTAACACTCATAAACTCCAAAAATTATTATTCAGAAAACTTCCTCAAATCTCCAAATTACCTCCATTTATGTAATTTAAAGATCCCTAAAAGTGTGGGGTATTACAATTACATATATTATGTGAATCATTATAATTTATCCCCGAAAAATTGTTGGGAATTAACTTCTTATTTAATTCAACCTTGGCTAATGACTGCATGTCATCATTATATTTGCCATATATTTCAGATGCCCGGGCATGCTTATTATTTGATCTTCTCGTTTTATTGCTATATATAGTTGACATTATATTGCAGCAGAGTTCCAATGGATTATTCTGTCTTCTCTTCATGAATTAGGGGCTTCGTAGTTATGTTGACATGTTCACAACAAAATTAGTCAAGCAAGCCTCAGCGCATTAATGCTTCACAGGCCGGTGGTCGGTCGCTCTAATTGGGACATTTACTAGATCAACAAATAATACTATCTTAAACAAATTATCGATCGGACAACAGAAAATGTAGAAGAATCGCATCCCATCAAAAATATGGTCTATAACAAAAGACATCTTAGCAAAACACCTCATCTGAACTGCCAAAATCAATTTTTTTGTATGACCTCATCTCCGGACAAATCACAAACAAGAAGTTCACCAAATCTAGGAAATTCGTTGCAGTCTTATGGACGACAAGATCAAACCATACTTTACTAACGCACGAATAAGATCCTAACATCAAACTCCATGCATGACTTCGTCTTTGACAAGTAAAGAAAAATAAGTTCGTAAAACTTCATAAGCACAAGAATTTTTACCCGATCGAGTTAAAATAAGGGGATAATTATACATTCCTAATGAAATTGGTCACCACTGATAACTAATGCTACAACTTAGATCAACAAAATTATTTGTTGTTTCATCTAAGGACAACATTAGTAGAATCTAAGGCATTATAATTATCACTGACCCGACTAACTAGTCTACACATATTATCTAGTCGGCAAGCTGATTAAAAACTAATCACAAGCAGAAATAAAGGTCAACTAATTATTCCATCACCAATGGCTTCAGTAGGACAGTACAAAAATAGAAGCATGCATTACAAGGAAATAATAAATCTCTTAGGTATCTTTTTATGGGGTGTTTTCCCTCGGCCTTATACATCCTAGCACGAGTGACATCAAGGGAACAAAAACTAGAGTACCTTTTTGACAATTCACAGTTTTTCAAACTATCTACAAAAATGTCATTGTACTAATACACCATAGGACGACGGCCAACCTCTACAATTTTCAGGCACCGAGCAACTTTCAGAATAAGTACTCCATCCTTTCAGTAAATCAACAAGTATAGAGCATTGGGTGATTTTGTTGTATATAAAATTTGTTCATCTACGTGGCCCATTGAGAAATGGACACCCGTTCTCATACGTGACGATCTTCATAGTAATTACTTACTTAGTTGGCTCCCGAGACAGATTATCGACCAATTGGCAGATCAACCTAAAGAATATGAACCATCAAGAATATCAAAAGCTATTTTTGTGGAGTCACCACCAGTCATTACACACGTGAATATCAACAATCATATTTATTGTATACAGATATAAATGCCTAAATATATAAAGGCATTCCATCTCTTGGACTCATAACCACTATAAATACATGATCTCCCTTAGCTCAAGGGGACGACTCAATCATTATCAAGTACACCATACTGATCTATTGTAATCATTAGAAATAAAACTAGCAGTGAACGTAGGCTTTCTTTATTGTCGAATTTAAAAATCTGTGTCTCTTGTGTGTTTTCTTGGATTGTTTATCTTCATTTTATCTGTGATTATAAAAATGGGAATGACCATTTTTACACATCAACAGGGTCTAATCGTAATAAATGAACCCAGCACCTATATAAGAAGGAACCATTTCATACTTAAGGCTCTTAATCGGTTAACACGGAATACGAAATTAATGGCTAGAAATAAATACTCCAAAATCCTTTTTAAGATGTCACGGTTATGAATGGATGAATCACTACTTCTTAATAATATAACGCTTATAACGTTGATCAAACATAGCGGCTACAATATTATCTAACAATAGCTAATGGATAAGAATAATCATCCTCTACTCGATTACAAGTGGAAACTAACTCTCAAGATCCAATGTCTGATAATAAAATTCCTATACGAATATACTATAACTGGCATGCGCACTAGCTTATAGTTAAGAAGGGAAGGACCAATAACTATGTTCCTATTGGTTAGTGAATAGTGTCATGGATCAACTCTAAGAACTCTCACATCAGTCAATAATATAAGTTGGCATCCTAATCAATGATCCAAAATCATGATGACTTATGTGTGCGAAAAGAAACACACTTTGTGTTTCTTTAAAACAAGTGCACAAATGAGATATTATATTAAAAAAATATTTTAATTTTCACAAAATTATTTTAAAATCAGGAAATTATATTTTAACAAAAACTTGCCCAATTTTAATTTTAAGGAAAATTTTAGACACATAATTAATTGAATTTTATATTATATGCATGAGTTCCTAAAATGTGTAAAAGTATAAAATGTGAAATAAGTGATTTTTTGAATCTCCATGGTACTATTTTTACCTTCTTACCCTTACTCTAATTTGAATGTTGATTGAATCTTGAGGCTTGAGCAGTCTTGAATCTTGAATTTGATGCGAAAAGCCATGAATGTTTCTCGCATAAAATCTAGAAAATGTTTTGGCAAAAATATCCAAAATTGAAAAACCAAAATTAGTATTTACTCATACCAACCTAGCAAAGCCCTCTTAATTTGGGTGTTTCAGAGGGGTCTCCCCTTCATATAGAGTTAGTGATTACAAATGGATAACGAATCTATTATTAGAGTTTACATCATAATGAACACTACTTATTTAACATAGTAGGTCTTTTACCATAATTGGAACTCTTGCTACCCTTATCTTGATATTCTGATGATGTAGTATAATCTGAATTATAGTCAACCAAGACTGGCTTAGTCGGTTATGTGTTAGTGACTAGGTAGGAGGTCCACATATGTACCTTAAGAAAAATATTAGGACCCCTTTATCACATGTCACACTATTATTAGAGGTATATTTCCATCCCCCGCATTCTTTTGCCAATGCTCTTGTTGTTGGTTGGAAGCTTGACCTAGCTCTTTTCTTTGGGGATTTTCTTTAAAAGATTTGTTATCAACTAAATGGAGACCTTTTTTTATAAAAAACAATATGGTTCCTTATGAGTCTTATATATTTGGCTTCATGCTTATTTCCTTGAGATTGACCATCGGGTATTAGGCAAATAGCTCCATAGCCATGGATGGACATATAACAGCTACCTACCATCCAATAAAACTTCGAAGAGAACCTGGACATGTTAAAAAAGATTGATAAGATTCGATCTACCAAACTACTTATACCCATGATGAAGGATTTTCCTAAGCACATGCTTAACTTAATAATACCCATTTTGGAAAGGTCTAGCTCTATTAGGGACATTTGTGATAACTGGAGAATTTTTTTATTATTAAAGAACTATTTTGTGAAAATAAATCTGGCAAAACGACAATAAGAAAATATATAGGGGATTTTTCCTCCCCTGCCTAAATCTTAAGGAAGTTTAGCCAAGACTAAGGAATTCCAGTGCCTAAAATGAGCTTAGTCAACCCTCTGATTTTCCTAGTACTTCTTATGTAACAAAATATATTACTTTGATGAGTTTGTTTAGTTACTAAAATATACTTTGAACCTTTAATTTGAAGTCTTCTACTGGGATTACCCTTGCCTTTGACAATTGATGGTTTAATCATGTGAATGTTCTAATAAAGAATACAGCCATGCTTTTAAAGATCTTCCCTCTACTTATGGTAAGAAAATTCCAAAAACTTCAAGACTTTTCCTTTTCGTGACAGGTCATAGACCATTGGTGGCAGACCCAATTGATTTTCAAGTGTAGAGCCACTCGAAAACATAGTAGAGACGGTGTTTGTCTTCAAAGAAGAGGAAATTTATCATACCTAAGGAGAATGTGGTAGAATTATTCTAGGGGAGAGGTCCTCTTGTGATGAAATAAACAACTGGAAAGATAAGAGAGGAAGAGGAAAAAAATAAGTACTTCTAAAGCATATATCCAAAAGATCATTGACTTTTTCTTCCATATAATATAAATACTTAAACTTCTCTACTCCTATTATTGATCCTCCATTGAATCAATTGTTTGGATATATTTGAAGAAAGAAAAACAAAGTCAAGAGACTCTCCTCTAAGGCATGAGAATCTCCTCTCTTCTTTGATCCTAATGTGGTTGAAGGTAATCCCCCCATTACGCATTCTGTTACATTTTTATTGCACTTTATAAGGTTTTAATGAGTTATTGGTCAAGCTTTCTTTTAGTTTTTTAGGCTCCAGATCCACTTTATTCACCTCTCGACCCTCTTGTGCCTAATATGAAGCTTGTTGAGATCTTGTTGCTTTGTGCTGGGGGTAAAGGTGAGACTCTACAAAATCATTCGTTGAGGATATAGTGTCATTTATTTCCACTCCTACTGGAACAGATCCTTTTTGGTCGCTAATACCTTCAATTGACTCACCCTGTAAAGAGGAATCAAGTGCATAAAATATTGTGGTTGAATTTAACCTCATGTCTCCTGATGATTTAATTAGTTTTCAAGCGAAAGTACACCACTTTCTCTCTTCAAGTTCATCTTATTACATGGTGTCAACTTCCATTATTGATGTAGGGCAGTAGTTTTATATAATGCTTAGGGTTATTCCTATGCTATTTAGACCCCCTTCAAGCCTTAGAAGTATTTTGAAGCTTGGAAAGAGTTTCTTTTGAGGCATTGGATGACTTCATATTCTCTATTTGACCCGAGTTATCTCGTGAGAACCTATCTAGGAATGCTATTATTGATGCATAAACAAACCAAGTGATGATGAGGTTTCTTAATTCTCTAAACCTCTATCTATCTATGTTTTCAGACTTCATATACATAAACATGTCATAACCTTTAACTGTTAACTCATTTTGGGCCACAACCATTAATGAATTTAAAGTAATTTTCACTAGAAGTATAACATTATGCCTATATGTAAAGGCATAAGGGGTTATCCATATACTTGATCTTTTAAAATACCTATATGACTATAATACTTCCGAAAATAAATTATGCCAATCTCTAGGATTGTTTTCAATAACCTTTTATAAAGTTCCTTTTATCACCTTATTTGTAATTCCTGATTGCTCATATGATTAGGAATGATATGCTAATGATTTGGTTAAGGTTATCCAAAATCTAGACGTCAACTCAATTACCATTCTGCTATGAAGTGATAGTTTGAGAAATCCCAAACATATACACGATATCTTTTAGGAAACCAACTATTTCATTTTAGATTACTCGCCTTAAGGACTTAGCTTCAAACTGTTTGATGAAGTAGTTGGTTTCCACTATTATAAAACTATGAAGATTAGATTATGGAGGATTTATTTCTCCAATTACATATATTGCACATCCTCGACATGGCCAAGGTTTTGCCATATATGGATGGTTAATAGTTGTCATATACTTTAAAGGGATATGTTGTTGACCTTTTTGGGATCCCTTAGAAAATTCTATGTAGTCTTTGAGTATGGTTGGCCAAGCGTATTCATGTCTTCTTAGTAACCACCTTATTTTTGGACTTGCTTGATGTGACACATATAGTCTTCATGAATTTTAGTTATTACTATCAAGACATCTTCTTTACTCAAACATTCTAAGATCATGCCATCCAACCCCATTTTGAATACTTTAGAGGCATACATCACATAGTTAATGGATCTAATTTTAACTACTTTATCAACCTTACTGTTGGGATCGATTTAATATTTTATTATGGGTTTTTTCCAATCTTTGCTAACATCAATATTACTATTTTCCACCAATGGAAACCTATTCTAAAGCAAATGTAGAACTTTGTTGATTAAATTAAATCTTAACCTTCCTTCGAAGCTCTTATCATGCTTAAATTCAGAAGCCTGTTAGGCCATTTCATTAGTCTCCTCATTTAAAAACCTTAGGATGTAATTCAAAGCAACCTCATCGAATTTAAATAATAAATATAAGGTTATTTAGTTTTAAATGGTTATACCATCACGCAAATGTCTATACTCACTAGATAACTGTCTAATAACTAATTGAGAATCCCCACAAATTTCAATCACAGAGGCTTTGAAAGTTTTGAAGGATTTTTAAACCCATTAAGACTGCTTTATATTTCACTTAATTATCTGAACATGAATTACTTAGTATCCTATATCCATGTTTGAATTTTATATGGTCTGGGTATTCTATGAATATTCATATTCTTGACATGATTTTAGGCTTAAAACCATCAAACTATAATTTCAAGGGCTTAGCGTTACATAACCTATCGCATAACACCCACCCACCCACCCTAGACTCACCCTCACAATGGTGGTCTGCTAAAAGGTCAGTCAAGGATTGTCCTTTTATTAAATTTGAGTAATATAGCAAAAGAGAATTCCTAGGGAGCTAAAACCCATTTGCCAATCCTATTTCTTAGAAGAGTCTTGGTAAGCATATATTTTATCAAATCAATTTGAGATTATGAAGACTTATCAAGGCAATAGATAATATTCGAATTTCATAACTACGAAATATAATAATAGACATAGTTTTTCCATCAAGTTATATTTACATTCGCAATTGTTTAGAAATCTACTAAAATATTAGAAACCTTATTCATTATTTTCTTTATTCTCTTGATCTAGAAGCACCCCAATTTAAGAATCAACAATAACTATGTAGAGCTACGAAGGTTTTCATCCTTTACTAGAGATAGCATATGAGGGTAAGCTAAATATTGTCTAATCATTTGGAAGGATCTTTAATGTTCTTCTCACCATTCCAACTGTTCACGGTTTTTTAGCTTCAAAAGGTGAGGAAATATTTTAGTTTTTCAATCAACATTGGAAAAAAATCTTCTAAGGAAATTAACTTATCCTAAAAATCTTTGCAATTACTTTTTGATTTTATGAGCCTTAGTTTCAATTATAGACTTTTTATTGCCCTTATCCACTTGAATTCCTTTCTCGTGTACCAAGTAACTTAGAAAATTTACAACATAAACACAAAGGATCATTCCAAGGTATTAAGCTTCAATTGGTAAAGTCTCATTCTTTTAAAAGATTTTTTTTAATTCTTTACATGGTCTGATGTGCTTTTGGATTTTAAAATTATATAGCCAATGTAATATTCCAAAAAGTTTACAACCATATCATGAAAAATTATATTCATTCCCCTTTGATAGGTTTCTCCTGCACTCATCAAGACAAAAATAGTTTTACCCATTCAAATGTCCCAATATTACTCGAACATCTAAATGCAACCTTGTGCACATCTTCCTCAGTTATGCATATCTGGTTGTACCCAGAATGGCCATCAACCATTTATCATCCGCAAGCATTAGCTACTCATCCTTAGGTGTTGTTGCATTTAAATTCCTCAAATTAATGCAAACCCATAGTTTTCCATTCTTTTTAAAAACGGGGACTATATTAGATAACCATTCAATATACCTTACGGTTTGAATGAACTCAACTTTCAGGAATTTTTAAGTTCTTCTTTTATTTTGGTTATAACCTCTATGGTCATCTATCAAGGCAGTTAATTCATAGGTTTGTATCCTTCTTTGATTGGTAGTCTATGTACCACCAATTTCTTATCCGGATCTAGAACTTCATCATATTCCCAAGCAAAACAGTTCATATATATGTATAGTGAATCTATGACCAATTTCTAGTCCATATTGTTAAGTTCAGCTCTCATATATGTTATTCTTATGCCTTGGTTATTCATAATTAACAATCGAATTCAAAAAGTCACCCAATCCTATATCATTTTCTTCTTCTTTGTCTTCTTCAAAGACATCATCAGACCATTTAAAATTATTTTACTCATTGATTATGTATTATATTTCAAAATCTCTGAATTTGTAAAAGACCAGTTTCATGGATAGATATTCCTTTCTGAGGTTTATCTATAAAATCTAAGGGTATTTGGTCTTCTGAACTACTATCAGAATGGTATTCGTCTAAGTTATAGGAAATTCCTTTTCCTTTGAAGTCTTCATTTTCTTGCAATCTTTTTGTCATATTTCTATCAATGTCTTGATAATACGTTTTAATATCTAAGTCAATTTGAGCATCATACTGGCTAGTATAAATTGCTCTAAATTTAGTTCTCCAACAGTCTTCATGGTAGTGTAATTGACAAACAATACAAACCATAAATAATTCTGTTTGTATAGTCTCAAAGCATTCTACGCATGTAAAGTCTTTTTTGCAACATTTCATTTCAAATGTGCAATAATGTATTTTATCAAAGTAGCATCTAGGTATATAGGGTAGTAACTCAGGAATACTAACTTTTATCTTTTCTTTAAGAATGGGCTTAATATACATTTATACCAAGCATCTTCAAAGTCTATATATTCATCATCTAGATCGCCTTGATCAATCTGCATCATATATAAGTCTAGGGTATCCTGAGAATCTTCATACTCATCAGTATCACTATAGTCTTCAGAATCACTATCTGTATATGCACTATAGATACTAGTATTATCATCATCTTCTATGACTGATACTTCTATATCATATAGGATATCTAATTCTTCTTGATCTGCATAGTCTAATATTGTATTAATAATCTTAATACTTTCTTTATCTTTCTTATTGGGGCAGTCTTTAGCAAAGTGTCCTTATTTGCAACAAGTCCAACATTCTTTGGTGGCAGTCTTAGATTGAGCTACATCTTTTTCTTTCCTATAATTAGGAACCTTCTTATACTTACTAGTATTCTTATTAAAGTATCTTATTTGGTTAAATCTATTTTTCTTAGTCTTAGGATTCTTTTCCCTAAAGGTAGTAGATTGTCTAAATTTATACTTCTTTGGCAATCCTAAAGGTCTAGTCTTAAACTTCCTATATTTACATTCTAATTTCTTTTTGAATTTCTTAGATTCACTTCCACATCCCCATTGGATTGGAGAGATGTCTCTTTCGTCTTTGATCGGAGGGATCTGCTTGAAAGTTTCTTCTATTAACTTTCCTTGAGTTATATCGCGTCTCTTAGATATAATATAGTCTTTGGCGAAATTGATTCTTTCACCGAGGGAGTTATTCTTAACTCCAGCTATGCCTGGCCAATTCCTTTATTCATTAATTAGGATTTGTCCTATGGCTGGTATCTTACTAAAGTATTCGTCTTTTAAGGTCTCTCCAAATTCTTTAATTTAGTAATATAGTTGCTCGTAATTATTGCTATATTCATTTATCTTATCTAATTTGCAAATGCTAAGAAGGGCTAACTTAGTTTTTTCTAGGTCTTGTTCATTGATCTGAGCTAGATGTCCAGCTCTAATGAATTCTGAAGTGAACAATTGAATATATTCTTCAATTGATCTTTCTTCTAGGTTTTCCTTCATCTTCTCAACCTTTGCTAAGGAGTCTTCGTCTGTAGCTTTTCTTAAACTATCTAAGTAGTCTTTTGCAATACCTCTAATGGACTGCTCAGCGTACTTCTTACATGAACTTACATCCCATTATTCATTAGATGAAAAACACATGTTCATCTGATTACGCCATTCGTTTAAGGCCTTCTTACTATCTTGAACATTGTCTAGGTTAAGGTATATACCTACTGGATTTATGGCTTGGCTTTCCATAGTCTTAACAGGAGTAAAACTCTTGTCACTTGTTGGGAAGTCTTTTATATAATCAGGTTTAGTCTTTACTACGGTGCTTGAGTATATAGTAATATTTATTCCTATTGGTTTACTAAAAAGTCTAGGAGCATCTTCTAGCCTACTACTATTTCCTATCTCTTGTTTACTAGGTTCTACTTGTGTAGATGGTATTATTCTTTGTTATCCTTCTTCTATTAGTCTTAAGTTTCTAAGAAGTTCTTTAGTATTCTTAGATTCTTTTAATTTTAATATGCGGTCTTGGGCTATCATATTAAATCTTTCTCTTTCTTGAAACATAACAGAATGACTTTTCTTAAGGTTATCTTTAAATGTCTTCATATCCAATTATGAGGGTTCATGTCCAAAGTTTTGGATCCTAGCTTTTTCTTTAACTAAGTCTTTTTTTCAAATGATCTTCTAGGTCTAATTATTGGAGCTTGTCTAAGTAAACTAACACTAGTCTTACTACTACATTCTCCTTCTGAAGGATCATTGATTATGGCTTCTCCCATATTCCTAAATCTAATTTCTTCGGTTTGGATATTCTTATTGACAATCTTAGGAGGACCAAACTGGATGGTAACATTTCCAGTGATGTCATCTTGATTAATAAACAACGGTTTATTTTGTATAGTCTTAGTTTCTTAAAATTCTGGCAATTGCCAGAGGGTCTTAGCTTTTTCTTTCATAGGTCCAGTATTCCTAATACTGTAAGTATGATTATAGTCTGAAACATTGGTTCTAACTAAGATTTCTTCATTAAGTCTACCGCTAGGAATTCCCGATTGCATTCCTTCATAAGGAAATTGGGAGAACTTCACATAGCTTTGAAATTCTATGTTTATATTAGCGTCTGGGATAATATAGTCTTCATAGCCACTAGCATATAAGATTAACTTAAAATGTTTGGCTGTGTCTACGATTACTGTAAATGTCGGAATGACATTAAAGTATCCTATGTTGTCTGACATTTCCAATTGGGCTATCCCTCGTGCCAAAAATTGCCACCCCTAATTGTATATGGGACACTCACCCTCTATTCATGTTCGTTACGGTATAATATAACATTATAATTGCATGCATGAATAGAATTTTACTTCAAACCAAAACCCTTCGAGTTCTTCTTCATTCTCAGATAACAATCTAGTAAGGTGTTCTTTTTCAGGATAATCTCTTTAGCCCACTTAAGAATGCTGGTTACATTGTTACTCGACAAACTAAATTTACTCTTCAAATTATTCAAATCGATCATTGTGTACAATACCGCGTGATCTTCTTCATAATTTTTATACAAAGGTCTAGACGCATCGGCTTTCATTGATATGTATTCTCGATATTTAGGTAATTCAACATCAACTTGTTCATAATGCACATCATCCGTATCCATATGATGGTGGTTTTGATGGTGGTGGACTCCATAAGCATCATCAATTAGTTTGTTCAAAGAACGATGTGGTGGTGAATCAATCACCACTTCTACCCAGTGGGGTTTCGTCATTTGATCAAGTATCGATAATTCTTTCGGAACATAGCGTACATTATTTTCCCTATGGAATGTCCATATCTTATAGTCTTGTGATATACCCTATATTAGTACATAAAATCCAATGTCTTCGAAAGACTAAATTTTCCTTTCATACAACGGTTGCACGGACACAAAATCTTTACATTGTTAAGATTTCTATCGGCATATTCAACAAATTCACGAAGGCTTTTTTCATGATTATCACAGGCTCTATTACTCTCTCCCATCCGCCCTTTGTATTATGGTAAAACTATTAAATAATCTTTAAAATTCAAGTCACCTATAAAAATAGGTCAAAATGAATGTTATGTTGGATACAAGAACTCTTAGTTAATAATTCAAGCAAATTCATTAAACCCAAGATAATTCAAGCAAGTTCATTCAACCCTAAATTCAATAAAATATTAAATAAAGCCAAACAAAATTAAGATTTCATTAAACCCCCAAAATTAAAATTAAAATAACTTATGATGTCAACACAAACTTTAAACATTTTTCATATCCTAATCCTGACCAACAAAATGAATTGGCCAGGCAATATTATAATTTTGATAATAGTTTAACAGAGGCCCTTCACCGGATTCAATATGTACAAGCTCATCTCCGTAACCATCATATATTTTATCAACCAGTGTCTGAATCTCACCCACCACCAAAGGGGGTTTGTAAACAAGTGTTCTGGTATTCATGGAAACAATTGTACACCTGCCAATGATGTTTCTATTGAAAAAGTACCTTAACTAATAATCCTCATCATAGCCATCATGCGTGGACGATAATGATCAATGGAATGTTGTAGGAGGAGGCACCTGAGAGAGAAATATTACAGGAGGACGCAATTGGGAGGGGAAACCTTAAGCTGTAGGATAAGGGAATGCTTGAGGATACATCTGGGAAGGTAAACATGTTGTTGAGTAAAAAATTGGACCAACCCCTCAATTTCATTTGTCAGTATTGTCATGTTGCCGCTAACATTGCCCAGGTCCCTCCTAAGCTCTCATGCCTCTCCTTTTGCCATGTCCTATTTTTCGTCCTAGATCGACACGTGACTCTTCATCAAAGATATCTAGTCCAATAGAGATGTAGTGTGCTGTAATTTGCTACTTGGCATATGTGATCCTATCGACCCCTTTTTACCCTTCCTAAGTACCTTAGCTAGGGAATCTTCTTCAATGTCATAGGGTTTAAACTCGAATTAACTTCTTGTCATGCCTTATATCATTTCGTGTAACATAATATTACATTTAGGACTATGATTTTAATATTATTTTATTATAACGTGTATTTATGTCATAACTAATTTATCTGGGAATTTATTGATCCCTTTTTCCTATCAATAATGCAAATACAAGTTGACTCGATTATCGTCTTTACCTTATTTCAGAGTCTCATTGGTCATGTTCGCTCGTTCACCCTTTATATCATCATATGATTTTATCCCAAGTTTGCGAACATCAATTTTCTTTGTCCTTTTATATTTATTTATCTCCCTTTCGGTTATGTTTCTCTCCCTGGTCTCATTCTACAAGAAGTTTTTTCATAGGTTAGTGGGCCTCTGAAAATTTGGGAAAACTCTGTCTTTCAATCCCAAAATATCATAACTTGATGCCCACTTTGGGAAAAAATTATTCTAAAGGTTCTTCCGATAAATTTTTATATGTTCATCTACTTAGGGAATAACCTTTGCCTTTGAACCGAATGGAAATGTAAAATTCATACAAAGTTGATTCGACACGTCATCCATTAGGATCAACCTTATTCCAATTATCTGAGTCCCCAATGACCACAGTCATCTTTGCAAGAGATAGACAACGGGCTTTAAAAATATGGACGGTGGATTTCTTACCAGTAGGATTATTCCCTATTGTGGAGAAACCAATGGTTTTTTATTATTGGCTTGGGATTCATCGGTATTGGGAGGTGGGGGTATTGGATTAATAAGGGTTTGTTGAGTTTGATGATGTGGATATAGAGTGGAAGACAGAATCTGCAACGAATTAAAGTATTTTCAACCCACGGGTGAGGAGAATAGAGGTTGGGGTGTAGGAGGGCACCTAGTTGGAAGTGTTTCGTTATTTGGTTGATCCTTTCCCTTCCTGCTTGACATTGCCAACAATTAAATATAAAAATTAACGAAGAATGTACAACGATCATGTTTACAACTATATATATATATACCTTTTCAACATCTTTTAAAACATGCTCGATGTGTTTGATTTCCATCCAATCAGTATTAGATTTTAAAATTTTATGAAATTTTGCACACAGCCAACTGGGAGAAAGCATATCTATGATTGATGTACGAAGGTCTATAACATGAACTCGAAATCCTTTATTATTTAACTAATTTTCAAGCTCGCTTTTAATGTGCATATGTCGCGAGAGTCAAAATCTGGGTGAATGCTCTCTTTACGGAGTTGTATACACAATGGATGAATATTTTTTCTACCTATTATAACAGTGTCACTAACGTTAGTGTCGTGTCGGGATTATGAAGGTGAAATATTCTCTACTACCTCATCCAAGAGGTCTGACAAGGAAAACAGAATATAATGAAATAGGAACGATGGCCAGAGATCAATTCCACGATTTTCCTAATCCTATACTTTTAAATAGGAGTTACCACTAGGAGCACACTTATAGAAGATGTTTCGGTGCAGTTCAATTGCACCCAGTCGTACTCTTGTTGAAAGTAACTATTACCGTGACTCATTTTGTTTAGAAAATGTATAGAAGGAGGATGGTATGAGTCTTAGACGTAATAAATCTAATTAATATTTAACAAATTATTATATTCCAACCGATCAATCATACACAACAAGTCCAATTTAAGTTAATTTCAATTAAACTACTCATAAAATTACTATGTGTCCCCCAAATGTGTAACTTTTTCCATCAATTGGTGTTCATCCATATAATAACCACTTAAAGAAGGAGTGAACACGGCCGCAACAACTAACCAAATATATATATATACGTATGTATGTATTAATTTCCATATACACAGTATCAACTAGTCCAATTTAAGATCATTCTAATTAAATTAATCATAAAATTGTTATGTGTCCCAAATGTGCAACCCCCCCCCCCCCCCCCCCCACACACACACAATCAATTTGTGATCACCCAATATCAACCACTTAAGGAATGGGTGAACGCGATCACAATAGTTTCTAAATAGATATATGCATTAATAGCCATCCGCACAGTATCCACGAGAATAATTTAAGTTCATTTTAATTAAATTAAGGTTAAAATTACGATGTGTCCACCAAATGTTCAAGCCCTTCCACCAATTTATGTTTACCTAAACATCAAAGACCTAACTAAGGGGTGAACATGGTCACAACGAATTAACCAAATAGATATATGCATTAATATTCGTTCGCACGGTATCAATAAGTTCAATTTATGTTCATTTTAATTAAATCAATCCTAACATTACTATGTGTCCACCAAATGTTCAAGCCCTTCCACCAATTTGTGTTCATCCAAATAGCAACCACTTAAGGAAGGGGTGAACACGGACACAACAGGTCAATGTGATGATGAGCTCAAACAGGTATAGCAATGGCAAAATGGAATAAATAATTTAATAGAAAGAGAATGAGATGAGGCAAAGAAAATATGAGACAACAATTTAAGTGGTTCAACCAATTAGGCCTACATCTCTTGTGTGTGTGTGTGTGTGTGTGTGTGTGATCCACTAAATAAGTGAACTAAAGGTCGTGGATACAAACACTCAAGATTTTAATCTCTTACAATCATTTTGACCGAGTTCTGCGAGGATTTTTAATATTCGATCCCTTTTCATGGAGAAGATGAAGTGCATATATTGGGCTTGGGGGGTGTACTGTACCCCCTAAGCATGCAATCAGCATGCACATAAGGAGGATCCCAATCAGGAAGAGATACTTTTCCTTAGTACATGGATATAATGATGAGGTAATATTCCCTCACGTGAGGGTATGATCTTGTTGCAACGATTTTCCTCACGTGAGAACTTCCATGTTGGAACCTTATATTGCTCGTATAGTGGTCGTCATATTATAGAGCATCGACTTGGCTGGGTACGATGTTGCCAACATTACGGATGCTTCGATACAAGAAATTAGTAAGTGTGTCCTTTGCTAAGTGCCTCTGGCCGATGTTGTGTGGTCGACCATACCCTAACATTAGCTATACGAGAGGACGAGTGATGCTCTTGACGCCTGGGTCTTTCAGCTAATTTATCGGCCTACGAAATGGTCGAGGTTGTGCATATGCATCTCTGGATGACCCTATAACTGGACAAGTCTTGGCCACGTCTTTCGAACTGCTTCTGAGAGGGTCGATTGTCTGGTGTCAGGTGGCCTCATAAATGGATGAGGTATATATATATATATATATATATATATATATATATATGTATATATATATAAGGAGTTGTGGGTACCCCGATTTTATCACCATAAGGCCTGGACGAGTAGCCCCTCTTCAGCGGCCTAAAGCCCAGGCCCGTCACCTCTGGTACTCATCCATTTACTCCACGATCCCATGAAGAGAAGTTGTGGGGGAACACGATCCCATGTAAGGGAGATGGCTAATAGAGAGGAACCCATCACCCCCACTACTCCAACACACACATGTATAAATTAAACCCTAAGTCCGGGGCAAAGGACAAGTTGTATTCTCTGTACTTATTCCTCAGAATATAGAGAAATAACACTGACTGAACCACCGTGGACGTAGGCACTTCTTTGCTGAACCACGTATCTCCGTTGTTGTGTGATTGGCCTTTTATTTATCCTTTCTTGGTTGTTACCTCTTTCATATTTATTTGTGTTGCATAATAATTGTCACCACAATTGGCGTCGTCTGTGGGAAGCGTTTATCTTTCCTTGAGAAGAGCCCACGCCAAGAAAAATCTAAGATGTCTGGTCACAGCAGCAACGCTCCTCAAGCAGGAGATATTCAGGAGCCACCCGCTCCTCGCAGGATTAGGTCTGAAGTCCGACGTTCAGATCACGGGGCTCGCTTAGAAAGGCCAGCCTCAGAAGAAAGTCAAGGACCAGCAAGGTCCACTCAGATATCCAGATTGATCGATGCATACGAAGCAAGGCTCCACGAGCAGAGGGAGTCTTCTCACAGGTATGAGGCTGAGAATGCTCGCCTGAAAAGAAGACTGGAAAAACTGGAAAAAGAACTACGTCCTGATACCAGGAGACGCCCCTATCGCACTCCTAGCCCTCAGGCGAGCAAATCTCGCAGCCGAGGAAGGAGCCCTAGGAGGCAATATCAAGGGTTCGAAGGTGGCGACTCAGACGACGACCTCCGCGAGCAACTGAGAAAAGCTCGCCGCTATCAGAGCCCTGCTCGCAGCGACGACAACATACGGAACCTAGTCCGCAGAGAGATGGACCAACATCCAGCTCACCGCGGCACCAGGTCAACCAGAGAACTCGCGAGGAGAGCCCTCAAGACCCAGATGAAATCGCCCTTCACGAGGGAAATTGAAGAAGAAGAAGCTCCCAAAAAGTTTGCTATTCCAAGGTTCAAGATTTACGACGGGAAGACTGATCCCATTGATCATGTCAGGCAGTACCGGCAGGCTATGACCCTCTGGAATCACCGAGATGCACTGATGTGCCGTATTTTTCCCTCGAGCCTTCATGACGTGGCCCAAAAATGGTTCGAGAAACTCCCTCACCGATCCATCAGAAATTTCAAATCCCTGGCCGAGCTCTTTACGGCCCGATTCATCACCAGCAGTTCCCATCCCAAAAGGATGGATGCTCTATTGACGATGAAGAAAACTCCTCAGGAGACACTTCGAGACTACGCGAAAAGGTACTGGGAGTTATTCAACGAAGTCGAAGACTGTGCGGAAGAGGTGGCAGTGGATTCATTCAAAATTGGGCTACCTAGCTCTTCCCTCCTTTACCAGTCCTTGACAAAGAAGGAAGCAACCACCATTCATGACCTGATGGCCCGGATTGAGAAATACGCAAAGGTGGAAGATGTCACCCGCCTTAACGTAGGTGAGAGCGGTCGAGCCAAGCTTGACGCGAAGGGAAGTGAGAAAGTTGATAACCAGAAAAAAGGAGGAAAGAATGGGAGCAAGAATGGCCCCAAGAACGGAAGAAGCCCTGACGTTGCAAAGTCGTTCCAGGCGGTCAACACCGTCTTCAAAGAACCAATTTACAAAATTCTCGCTAAGATCAAGGATGAGCCGTTCATCAAATGGCCCCGAAAAATGGGAGGAGATCCATCGAAAAGAAACAATACGCTGAGATGCACCTTTCACAAAGAGGGAGGACATAAGACCGAGCACTGCAAGGCTCTTAAGTCCCACCTCGAGGAGCTGGCCCAATCCGGACATTTGAATGACTTTGTGGAAAGGAAGGTAGAGAGAGTGATTGTCCACAAGGAGGCAAAACCCGACAACGTGTTAGAAGACGACACCGGAAATGAATTCGCAGTAATCCATGGAGTATCCGATGTTAAGCAAATCCAGAGCAACTCAGTTCGGATGGAGGTAAAGAAGCTGACAGCAGTAATGCAAGCTTTTCAAATAGATCCAGCGAAATCACAGGCAGGAAAATGCCGGCGAGCAGAGGATATCAACTACAACAAGCATATTGTTTTCACGGATGAAGACCTTGTGGGAGTAAGGACCCCACATCACGATGCCTTAGTCATTACACTCAGGATAGCCAACTTTGATATCGACAGGCTGCTCGTCGATCAAGGAAGCTCATCCGAAGTAATGTACATCGACCTGTTCAGAAAATTAAAGTTGAACATCGCCGACCTGAAGGGAACCACTGTCCCTCTGGTCGGCTTCGCTGGAAAAATGACCATGCCTCTGGGCAAGATAGTACTACCAGTGCTCGCTGGGAATGTTTCGAAAATGATCGAATTCTTGGTGGTCGACATCGATTCACCGTATCAAGCCATCCTCGGCAGGGGATGGCTTCATGCAATGAAGGCAGTCTCCTCGACCTACCACCAGAAACTCAAATATATCACCGAGCGGGGAGTGATGGAGATACATGGCGACCAGGCGATGGCAAGAAAGTGCTTCATAGCGGCCATCCGACCGAAGCCAGAGAAAAAAGATGTTCAAACCAGCGAGAAGGTGGAGGAAGGTACAATCCCTTCCAAATAGCAATTAAAATATGGAAGGCCCGGAGTGGAAGAGACCAGGCTCCTCCCCTCCTAGCGGGTTGTAGAGGACCTGGTAGAAGTAATTGCTAGAGAAGGCGAAAACAGCAGAGTCTTCCTGATCGGAACCTCACTCACTGACGAAGAGCAAAAGGATTTGTTAACCCTACTCAGAAGAAACATAGATGTTTTCGCTTGGGAACCCTATGAGCTGCCAGGAATCGATCCCAATATGGTCTGCCATTGGTTGCACGTCAATCCCACATTCAAGCCGATAGCACAGAAGGCACGACGAACCGCTCCCGAGAAAGCCAAGGCAATAGAACTAGAAGTCGAAAAACTGCTGGATGCAGGATCCATACGGGAAGTGCAATTCCCCAAATGGTTATCCAACCCAGTGGTAGTTCCAAAAAGCAACGGTAAGTGGAGAGTTTGCATAGACTTCACTGACCTCAACAAAGCCTGCCCCAAGGATAGCTTCCCTCTTCCAAAAATAGACCAACTAGTAGACGCCACTGCAGCTCACGAGCGAATGAGTTTCCTGGACGCATACTCAGGCTATCACCAGATTCCCCTGTATGCACCAGATCAGGATAAAACGGCGTTTATCACGACGGTTGGTTTATACTGTTACAAGGTAATGCCTTTTGGGCTAAAAAATGCAGGGGCAACTTATCAGCGGCTGGTTACTAAAATGTTCAAGAATCGGATGGGAGACACGATGGAGGTCTACATCGACGACATGCTCGTCAAGAGCAAGGAGAAAGAAAACCACCTTTCGGACCTGACAAGTAACTTCGAAATCCTCAGGAAATACCGAATGAAACTCAACGGGAGCAAGTGTTCCTTCGGTGTCCAGTCAGGAAAGTTCCTTGGGCATTTGGTCAGCAAGCGTGGCATAGAGGCAAATCCGGACCAGATTGATGCAATTAAACGGGTGAAACCTCCTCGCACAATCCGCGATGTACAGAAGCTCACTGGAATGCTCGCTGCTCTAAACCGTTTCATTTCTAAATCCTCCGAGAGATGCCAGCCCTTCTTCCAGCTCTTAAAAGGCAACAAAACAGTAGAATGGACCCCAGGTTGCTCGCAAGCATTAGGCGAGCTCAAATCCTACCTAAGCTCCCCACCACTGCTTGTCATACCACAGCAAATGGACCCCTTGTACCTCTACCTCTCTGTATCCAGCCATACTATCAGCTCAGCGCTAATGTGTGAAGTCACAGGGATCCAACATCCAGTCTATTACGCGAGCAAAACCTTACTAGACACCGAGCAGCGCTACCTGCCATTGGAAAAGCTCGCATTCGCCCTAGTAATGTCCTCGAGGAAACTGAAGCATTACTTCGAAGCTCACACGATCATTGTCCTTACATCACACCCCCTCAAGGCTGTCCTAAGGAAGGCGGATTTGTCGGGCAGACTGTCTAAGTGGTCAGTCGAGCTCGGCCGGTTTGACATCCAATTTCAACCAAGGACAGCTATCAAGGGTTAAATCCTCGCTGACTTCATAGCCGAATTCACAGGCGAAGAACCCTTCGACCAGCCTAAGCCAACAGAACAAAACAGCCAAGCTACAGGGGGAAGCTGGAAGCTATTCGTTGATGGAGCCTCCAACTCAAAAGGGGCAGGAGTAGGAATTGTTCTCATCACTCCAGAAAATGCAGTCCTCGAGCAAGGAATCAGGCTGGGATTTGCAGCCTCCAACAACGAAGCAGAATACGAAGCCTTAATTGCAGGTCTCCAAAGGGCGCAAACTCTAGGAGCAAAGCATTTACAGGTATTCGGAGACTCGCAACTAGTTTCCAATCAGATAAGTGGAGACTACAACGTGAAGGACGAGAGGATGGCAGCCTACCTCTCCTTGGTAAGAAACTTGATGACGAACTTTGAAGAAATCAACATCCAACAGTTTCCCAGGGGGCAGAACAGTCACGCTGACGCTTTGGCAGCCCTAAGCTCGGCAGTTGATTCCAGCCTTAAAAGGATAATCCCTATCGATTTCCTTAGCTACCCGAGCATTCACCCCAACTGCGAGCTAACAAAAGCGAAACAAATACTCCAATTGGAACCAGCCCCTAGCTGGATGGATCCCTTAAGAGACTATTTGAAGAACGGAACGCTCCCAGAGGATAGGAGAACCGCCCACCAGATAAGAGTCAAAGCTGCTCGCTTTCACTTATCCACGGGAGGCGACTTGTATAAAAGATCTTTCTCCGGCCCCTACCTTAGATGCGTCCACCCAGGCGAGGTCAAGACAGTGCTTCACGAGCTTCACGAAGGAATCTGCGGAAGTCACGTCGGAGGAAGGTCTCTAGCCTTCCGAGCAATAAAGGAAGGTTACTGGTGGCCATATATGCAAAGGGACTCCGCAGTATATGTCCGCATATGCCTAAAATGCCAGCTTCACGCCCCCATGGTCCACCAGCCTGCCAGCGAATTGAAATCCCTGACCAGCCCCTGGCCTTTCGCCCAGTGGGGAATGGACATCGTAGGACCACTACCCACCGCTGCCGACAATTGCAAATACCTGTTGGTCGCCACTGACTACTTTACCAAGTGGATCGAGGCAGAACCACTGGCGAACATCCGAGATGCTGACATGATGAAGTTCATGTGGAGAAATATAATCACTCGATTCGGGATCCCCAGAACCATCATCACTGACAATGGGACACAGTTCGAGAGTGGCCCCTTTCAGGACTTCTTCGACCAACACGGGATCAGGCACCACTTCAGCTCGGTAGCTTATCCTCAGAGCAACGGACAAGCTGAGGCTTCCAACAAAATAGTGATCGCTGGATTAAAAAAGCGGTTAGAGCGAGCAAAAGGCGCTTGGACTACCGAGCTACCACATGTCCTATGGGCATACAGAACGACTCCCAGACGAGCCACAGGTCAGACGCCATTCTCACTAGCATATGGTATGGAAGCGGTCATCCCTTTAGAAGCAGGATTGCCTACAATGAGATCCGACCTTGTCGAGCAAAATCAGAACGATCAGGCTTTGCTCGCTGAACTTGACTTGGCCGACGAGCGCAGAGAACTTGCCCTAGTAAAACTAGCGAGCTATCAGCAACAGCTCGCGAAGCACTACAGAAAAAAGGTCAATCCGAGGAAGTTCGAAGTTGGAGACTATGTCCTAAGAAAGGTCCTGGGCAACACAGTGAAGCCATCAGATGGTAAACTGGGCCCAAACTGGGAAGGACCTTATGAGATAATTAGAGAGGATCTGCAAGGTGCCTATCATTTGAAAACGATGGAGGGCAGAGAGATACCACGAGCATGGAACGCAGCTAATCTCAAGAAATTCTACTTTTAGGAGTTCTATTGTTAGATCTTTTATTGTACTCATTTTGGGAAAAGACAGTTTATTTCTCTATTCACCAATAAAAATCTCTCAGTTGATTACTCTCCAAAAAAGTAACAATTATATCTTATTGCACATCCTTTTCAAATAACAGGTATAATGGTTGACATAGCAGGGGAGCACCCCTCCTCAGGTCATCGTCACGAAGCACGACAGACCTCTTAGCATTGCCCATGGCAATATATGAAGCCCTACAGAGTATTCTTAGGCATCAAACCTACTTTGGTTAAACAAAATCCTGACCGGATGAAGACATCCAATAACAGGTGTGTCCTCGCCAATTGCCCCTCTTAGACCTAAGGGGGTGTGACGACACGACCTAAAAGGTAAAGAGAGAGAGCAAAATGGTATTCTTAATACTGGACTGGGCGGACACTCACATGACAAGATAAAGATTGTGAAGCTGCAAAAATATGACAAAGATTGGATAAACACGTTTAGTCGGCAAAAACGCCCAAAACTCAAACTTTCCATTAATCTTTCATATTTACAAACAATAATAGTACATGTTTAGTCGGCAAAGGCTCGCCCAAATCATTTAAAATTATTAAAAAACAAAATATCAAGAAGGGGGAAGCCTCCGAGCAAGGTAGTCAGCAACCTTAGCTCTCCTCCCATCATCAGGGGCAGGATCGAATTCCTCAACAACTTCATTTGTGTCCAACTCCAGTAGCCGCCGAGGAATAGAGTCGATAGGAATCCATCGGTCATCTCGCCTGAATGGATTGGGCATCAGAGTAGAGGGAGATATCTCATGCCGATACCACAATATCGAATTTATCGGGAACTGCAGCTCTTTGAGAGCACTCAACCACCCCCTGATGAAGGAAAGCTCCTCGAACTCTGATAATCTTGTGGGAGCATCCAGCCAGCCCTGATCATAGCCATCAGTCCACACTTGGCGAGGGCCCTTCTTGAATAAATGCCGCAGTCGGGTGACGTCCCTCTGGAGCCCAGCAGCAGTTACGTAAGCTCACTGGACATCGCCGTGCAGCTCCTCCATCTCCCTCTCACGCTGCTCCTCAGCTTCCCTACTCCTACCCCGCGTACTCCTACCAGCTCGCGGGAGGGGTGTCCGAGCAGCTCGCTACGAGGAAGAACCCTGTAGGACTGCCGAAGCGGTGCTCGGCGAATGCTCCTTAAGCTTCAAGACCTCCCGCCTCAGGTCGTCATTCTCCCGCTGAAGAAACTCCACGACCTGATTGATCTCGGTGGCCTCCAGTAACTTTACTCTCAGCTCGTTGACTTCTTCTTGCACTGAAGCTCTGATCTCTCCCATCTCCTGGAGCCTGTCCTTCAATATAGCCACCATCTCGGACTGATCCTTATATTTCTGGTTCCTTGATTTAGCAAACCTACAGAGCCTAGCAAAAGCCTGGCGAACTGCAGGGCTTGCATTAGGACCCAGAGTCCTACCTAATTGGGAGGTAACAGGAATATAATCATCCACATCAACCAACTACAAAGAAAAGAAGAGAAAAGAAAGAAATCAGCACAAACAAAAAAGAAGCCTTTTTATTGATACCAAGCGAGGTTACATCAGAACAAGAAAGAAAAAAATTACAAAGAATCCTTATCACTTAGCAACCTCAGTGGATGGATCCTTGTCTTTATTAGCATCAGCAGGGGCATTACCCTCTGCAGGGGTATCCACTGCCTCCTCGACCAAGGGAGCATCAGAAGAGGTCGCCCGAGAAGCAGGATCGGTGCCTTCAGCAGTTGGGGCTGGGTCCTCATCCACGACCGGCTTTGGCCCTGGATCATGCTCATCGAAGAGTGGGGATGCAACATCCACCCCAGCGGCCACAAGGGCCTTGGTCCACCCTTTCTTGAAGTTTAGACGGCTAATATAGCCTATCTGAACCTCGGCGTCTTCATACGCAGCAGCCCAGCCAGAATTGTATGAATCTTCCTTAAGGGTGGCCGCCTGGGCTTTCTCCATCTCCAGCTGCTCAGCAAGAACCCTGTTCTTCTCCACAAAGTCCAGCTTGCTCGAGCAGACCTGATCATACGACTTCCTCAGCTCGCCGAGCTCCCTGACAGCATTATCTCTCTCGCGAGCAGAATTAGCAAGGGCCGAGGCAGATGAAGCTCGAGCCACATCAGCAGCCTTTAGATCGGCCTCCAGCTGAGAACCCCTGGCCACTAGAGCAGACTTCTGCTGTTCCAGCTCGCTGTTCTTTCTCAACAGCTCGTCGCGAGAGCGATAGAGCACAGCAAAGTCAGTCACAAACTGCAAACCAAACAAAGGAAGGATCAGAAAGAAGAAACCATCAAAACGGATTAAAAGAAGTTGAGAATAAGAAAAGGAACCTTACCAAGGCAAGCCTCTGGCTAGCTTGCAAAGCCAGTTGATCAGACCCTGACGCCCTCTCACGATCTGCAGGGAGGACTGCCCTCTCAAGCAGCGCAGGGGCGAGCTGAGGAGAGGTGGCCACCGAAGCCCCCTCAGGCAAAGCAGATATTGGGACCAAGGCTTGACCAGCTTTGGTCCTCAGTTCCATCTTCCTCCTCTTCTCCTCTTTTTCTTTCTCCCTCCTCTTTCTCTCTTCCACCTTCTTCCTCTCCTCCTCTTTTTTCTTCTCCCTCTCCTTCACCTGCTCCTCCTCTCTCTTCTTCTTCTCTTGCTCTTGAGAGAAAGGCCGAGAACCAGTAGCTATGGCCCCGGAGACAGTCTTCGATTTCTTGGACCTCTGTGCAAGAAGCACATCATCATCATCATCTCGGATTAAATTCTTCCTGGGCGGCATTTCTTCACCTGAACTGCTGGTAGTACTCGAAGAACTGCCACTATCAGCACTTCCTCCACCCAAATTACTCACAACACCTGCAGGCTCGCTCTCCGAGCTGCTCTCCTCCTCGTCCAATTGGATGGGCTCAGCAGAAATCTCTTCGAAAGAGTCAAAGTCCGGAACACTTTCCACAGGCCGGGCTATGAAGCTGGAGCCTGTGTTCTTGTATTCAAGCAGAAAAGCAGCAGACCTAGGATGCTCGCCGTCACCCAAAGGTTCCCTGATGTTCCAAGCTTTCATCAGTTCCGAGATACGAACCTCGCTGAGAGCTGGCTCCAAGTTCTTTATCTTCGCTGTAAAAGAGAAAGCAAGGAGGAGTTAGAAAAATCACAAAGTCAGCAAAGGTTGAAACAACAATACAACATCTACCTATATATTATTCCCCATAAAAGGGAATAGTGAACCTCTCAGACCTCGACCCTTCAAATTGAGGGGAGTATTGCCAATTTCTAACAAGGAAAGCTTCTTGCCAGTAGTCCTTATGGGAATCAGGTAAATTTACTACCAATACCCTATCAGGGCTCCTAGCCTTAAGGTACAAGACACCTGAACTCGCTCGAGAAAAAGAATAACAAAATCAAACCTCGGCAAGCCCTAACCTCGTGTCGTACAACTGATTTATCCTATGCACACCGTTCACAATTTTCCATACGTTGGGCGAACATTGTGCAGGCACAATACCAAAATAACTAAAAAAGTGCAGAAACAAACCATTAGGGGGAAAGGTAAGACCCCCCTGGGAGAGCAACAGGACATGAATCCAATGTGCATCCTTTATATCCCTAACGTTCCTAGGCGGCGAGGCACAACACTCAATCTCTACCCACTCAGGAATACCGTAGAATTTTCTAAACTCAGTTACCGACCTATTTCCAATCTTCGCCATTAGAAAAATAAAGGAAAAACTATAAACTCAAGAAAAAGGGGACGAAAGACTTACAGGTCAGAAGATCGGATCAAAAGGCGAAGAAGCAACGAGAATGGAGACCGAAAACAGAAGGTACAAAACTTAAGAGTTCTCAGAAGATAGAAGATTGCTGGAAAAGCTGGAACGACGAAGAGAAAATGTGTCTTATTCCAACAAGCCTTCAAAACTAATCATAACGCACGGATAGCGAAGCGGGTGCCGCCAAAGCAACTTCACAGTTTTCAAAGAGATCAACCATCATTGCTGATCATTTAAATTCATCGGACCCGCAAGAACGGCCCAACAAATTTAGGGGCAATTGTGGGTACCCCGATTTTATCACCATAAGGCCTGGACGAGTAGCCCCTCTTCAGCGGCCCAAAGCCCAGGCCCGTCACCTCTGGTACTCATCCATTTACTCCACGATCCCATGAAGAGAAGTTGTGGGGGAACACGATCCCATGTAAGGGAGATGACTAATAGAGAGGAACTCATCACCCCCACTACTCCAACACACACATGTATAAATTAAACCCTAAGTCCGGGGCAAAGGACAAGTTGTATTCTCTGTACTTATTCCTCAGAATATAGAGAAATAACACTGACTGAACCACCGTGGACGTAGGCACTTCTTTGCTGAACCACGTATCTCCGTTGTTGTGTGATTGGCCTTTTATTTATCCTTTCTTGGTTGTTACCTCTTTCATATTTATTTGTGTTTCATAATAATTGTCACCACAGGAGTAATGATGTTTTCACTATTCATAAGTTTGGAAGACACTTTGTGGTTCAAATTGAAGCCAACACGACTAAAATGGAGGGTTAAGATCAATTTCCCATTTCACTTTATCCCCCTAACCCTACTCGCACAACACAACCCGTCTCTAACTTCTCAACCTTTTCCATTCGTTTTACTCCCTCTTACTCATCCCTCATTCTCTCTCCCCCCCTCTCCCTTCCCACCCCCTTGTTGTCGCTCTCATCCCTCACACACAACAGGTGATATGTCTCTCTCTTAAACACATGGAGAAATACGCACACGCACGCACTTAGATCTGAAAATATTTAGGGCTTTCATGAATATCTACCCTTTTGGTAGTGTTTTTCCATAAATATAGGAGAAACATGCATACACACGCACACGCGCACTTTCATGAAAATATTTAAGGCTTTTATATTTAGGGCTTTCACGAAATTTTGGGTTTTGTAATTTAGATTTTGTGTACATATTTTGTTCATTTTCTTCATGTCTATTTATTTTTATGTTTATATTTGAGGATCTAACTATTTTCTGTGTTATTTGTTTATTTTTTCTTTTTTAGATTAAGACCTAATTATCTGGATACTTATATTAAGTATACACTTTCTCATTGTTTCTAGATTTATATTTTGAGGTTTTTGCTTCGATTGTTTTTCTTTTTTGCTATTGTCAATGTTCATGACAATTTTCTCTGCTCTGCTCTATTTTGTTTTTTTTTTATTTGATTTTTTTGGAAGTTTCATAATACATAAAAAGTTGAGGTCATTGTACATTTGAGTAGTTCATTTTTGCAGGTGCGGTTTTTTCCCTTTCTTTTGATTGAATTGATTACTGTAATAGATTCGTTTATTTGTAAATTTTACTATACTTTTATGTACTTTGATCCAACAAGCATTGTTATGGGTATTGTTAGTCTTGGTGGGGGTCCCAAGTAAAGTGCCATCCAGTAAACATTAGTCTTGGTGGGGGTCCCAAGTGAAATAAGGGCATTAATGGCCATGGATACAATCACTCAAGATTTTATCTCTCTTATAATAAGTTTGATAGAGTTCTTCCAGTGTTTTTAATATTTGATCCCTTCTTATGGAGAAGATGGAGTGCATATCTAGGGCTCGGGGGGTGTAGTGTACCCCCTAAGCATGCAATCAGCATGCACATGAGGAGGCTCCCAATCAGGAAGAGACACATGTCCTTAGTGCATGGATATAATAATGAGGTAATATTCCCTCATGTGAGGGGATGATCTTGTTGCAACGGTTTTCCTCGCGTGAGACCTTGCATGTTGGAACCTTATATTGCTCGTATAGTGGTTGTTATATTATAGAGCATCGACTTAGATGGGTACGATGTTGCCAACATTACGGATGCTTCGATGCAGGAAATTAGTAAACATTTCCTTTACTGAGTGCCTCTGGTCGAGGTTGTGTGGTCAGTCATCCCCTAGCATTGGCTATACGAGAGGACGATTGATGCTCTTGAAGCTTTGGGCTTTTAGCTGATGTATCGGCCTACGAAGTGCCCGAGGTTGTACATATGCATCTCTAGCCGACCCTATAACTGGACGAGTCTTGGCCACATCTTTCTAACTGCTTCTGAGAGGGTTGGTTGTGTGGTGTCGGGTGGCCTCATAAATGGATGAGGTATTACTTGGGTATATTAATTACACCCTGGCCCTCAGCCATCTATGTGAAGAGGTGACTCGGGGATACGAGTTAGCAGGGTTCTTTAAAGGGTATAGGCGAGTGACATATGTATTAATTCTGATTGGGTAACATCTCCTCCAAGCCTGAGTTGATGGCTGAGCGCTTTGGGCCTTGTTCCCTAGTTGATGATGCGTATGGGGAATTTCACCTAATCATTAGGTGGTATTTAAACCACCAAATCAAGTTTTGTCTTCTTCCTCTCATTTCCAAACATACTTCCTCCTGTAACTTCTCGAACTTCTATAGCCAAATCTCACCAGTTCCTAATTAGCTTGCCTTCTAGACTTTGCTCAGGTCCCTTCTTCTTCTCAAGGTTCATCTTCTTCCAGGTATCCTTCTCTTAT
Source organism: Sambucus nigra (assembly GCA_949130495.1). Taxonomy (NCBI): domain Eukaryota; kingdom Viridiplantae; phylum Streptophyta; class Magnoliopsida; order Dipsacales; family Adoxaceae; genus Sambucus; species Sambucus nigra. Next base: position 241,299,688 of record OX422210.1, on the reverse strand, counting down.
TAACTCCTATTTTCATTTCCAGTTAGGATTTCTTGTATTTGATTTTTTCGGCTTCTTAGCTGGTTTTTCGGTGGGCTGGGGTTTGGAACATTGTGTTTCTTTCCACCGTCATCTAGTTTACAGTGGTAAGGGTGGTTTTTGGTGGATTCAGGTGCCAAACCACCACTTATAGGACTTGCAGGTGATCTTCGGTCACCTTTTTCGATGCGTTTCTCAGTTGTTTTTCATCAAGAACGGTTGAGATTCTTTCCTTTGATCTTTTGGTCAACAAAAGTCAACCCTTCTATTTATTTATCCTTCTTCACAATTTAGTCAAGTGTAATATTATCTTGTTCATGTTAAAATGTTTGTACGAACTTGCTGAAGAGTTTCCAAACCTTAGGGAGAGGTACTTTTAGAAGATTAAGAGGATTGAGCTTAATAAAGTCGAGAAAAGAAAGGCCAAGGCTTTTCCCCTCCAACCTATATTTCCACCCCAATTAGTTGTCGTCCCTACTATACCTGCCGAACAAAGTGATCCCATTCTCGTGTCTGTTTTTTCTAAAGACAAGAGTATGTCCATCTTTAAACCGTCTGATAGTGTTAACTCTTCTGACGAGTGTATGGACCAATCCTTATACCATGATGAAGGACCTGAGGCCGATGAGGTTTCCTCTCATGCCTCATCTTCTTAGAGGGCCGAGTCATCAAATCGGTCTGATGACTCCATTGAAGTTGATAAGCCTAATATTGCCATCCCTCCTCCACTTGACACCATTCCTCTATCGGTCGTAACGAGGGATGAGTTTATGTAATATTTTCTAAGTGGTGATCCTAACTAACCCCAAGCTGAAGAGTCTAACGTTGATAGCGAAGAGAGCGTTCTAGATTTATCCATAGTTGATTCATATGAGAGTTCTCTAACCGAGGTTAATTTGTTAACTTGTAGACATTTGTATGGCATCGGGACATCTATTTCAATGAGGAAACCGTCTACGGACGAGAGGGCCTATAACGACCGAGAGGGTGAGTAATGTGTCTATGAGCAGATGTTACGCATAATTCTAGCATGTCTAGAAGTTACCCCATCCCAACTTTCTTCCAACTCCTGGAGGGTTATCCTCGACTTTATCTCTCTCTGGAAGATAGTTCATCAAATCGACATTCCAGTTAATATTTTCATGGCTTGTTATACCCCGTCATCCCCCAAAACTCTACCTAGCTACTATCATCTCATAGCCAAGAAATCTTCCAAAAAGATCTTATTGGTTACCCAGACTTCTAACCATGATTGGAAACCCCGATATTTCTTTGTCTCAGAGGCTTGGGAATTTGGCCCCACTAAAGCTTTCGGTACCTCTAAGCCTAGGGTTCCTTAGAGGTGGGACAAAGTTTATATGTCGACCAAGCTTAATCTGAGCTTGATCCCTGATGCTGCTGAGAAAGTTGAGAAGCTTAGGGACCAGGGATACCAAAGTCGTCTCGTGAAATTTGAACAGTTGATGACCCCTTACTACCTATCTCAGACAGTTTTAGGGGTTGACCCATTAACCAAGCTACGTAAGTGACCTCTTTTGTTGAACTGATGTCTCGTATTTTTTTAGTTTTTTAATGCTAACCTCGTCTTCTTTTTGCCAATCGTCCAGACGATGTGTCAGATCATCTTTGGGTGATGGTGGCCAAAAACTTAAGCAAGCATGGCAAGGGAGCTAACCCCCCTACTATTAGTACCACTAATACAACTACGGGTGGTCCTGGTCGAACTACTAAGGCCACAAAGAAGAGAAAGAGCCAAGAGGAAGAAATAATTTCCTCTCTTCATTCAAAGTAGAGTCAGTCTGATCAGGCCATTCCAATTTCCATAGACGATCCTCTTGCAACTCATCTGTCCCAGCTGAAATTAGATGATGAGAGCGTCATCTATAATCCTCGGAAAGCGTGTAATGGTGTCAGCTCTTTGATATCCGAGGCTGATAAATGTTTTCTTCGAGCTATGGATATCTCCCTTCTCATCGATTTTTCCATCCACAGGGTCGCTCAGGCATATTTTCTAAAATTCAGTTAAGAGTTGCCAAGTGTTCTCTCATACTTTTCTTTATATACTGATTAACTCTTCTCTGGTTACAGGGTCTGGTTTCCCTCTATTGGTTGGGGGATTCGATTAATAAAAAGATCCCCTTGATCCAGAAGGGGAGAGAATCCGAGATAATATAACGGAATCAGAAATAAGAGCTTGAGGATTTCCAGAAGGCCCTCAAGTTATCTGAGGATGAGGTATCCAATCTCAAGGCAGAGCAAGCCAAAGCTTTGAAAAATCCCTCAGATGACAAAAAGGTCAAGATTGAAGCTGCAGTTCAGGCTACTTTTGACGACTACAAGGAGTCGGAAGAGTACAATGATCATACCTTCGAGTGCCTGGAGAGGGGCATCAAAACTGCTTACCGATAGGCTGCTCTGAGGTGGGTAAAAACTGGGAGCCTAACCTCTCGGGACTTTATGGGTCTGGACTTTAGCGACCCTCTCCTCGAGACTTCTCTTATCGATGTGGAGATGCCAAGCGGAGGTGCCGAGGTCGACCTCGATGCTCATAAGGCTCTGGATGAGACGAGTGAGTTGGATGTCGATGCTAAGGGAACTGAGGTTGTTGATGCGATCAAGGCTTCAGCTGATGATGGGTCGACCCCCGGAGATGGCGACACTACACTTCATCAGTGAATGTAGAATTAAGTTTTTTCTTTTTGTCAGGGAGGTCGTTTGTGATCTATTGACCTTTTTCTAATGTAACACGAACACTTATCTTCTTTTCTTTTGATCAGTTCTTGAAATACAAATGCTTGCTTGACCAGTGAATGTTTGCTTGCTTGAATATTTGTTTGTTTCTTTTATTACATGTTGTGTTGTGGTAGTAACATTAACACCAAATTTCATAATTCGGACTCACCAAATTATGGTGTTATGTCATACCCCCTCTCTTCATTTTGAGAGTGCATGGTTGAGCATCGTCTCGTCCGTGCATTGTCATCTCGACCGAGAGAGGTGTTTATTTTTCATTAAATAAATGATGTTTAAGGTCTGAGATCACCAAACTAATGATATTTTATCTCTCATTCACCAAATTAATGATGTTTAAGTAACGAACCACACCCAAGTGATTTTCAATTTGGACTCACCAAATTATGGTGTTATGTCATACCCCCTCTCGTCGTTTTGAGAGTGTATGGTTGAGCATTTTCTTGTCCATGCACTGTCGTCTCGGTCGAGGGAGGTGTTTATTTTTCATCAAATAATTTATGTTTAACAATTGAGCTGGCCCTTCTTGGTGTTATAGAAAGTCCTTGGATGCGGTCGTCCCCCTTTCCAAGTTATCCTTTCACCAAGGTTGGGTTTGTTGCTATCTCACCATGAATGATGTTTTATAGCTTTTTAGGGTACTTGAAACGAATCATCCAAAATAAATTATATAAGATATGAGGTAACAAACCATTTTTACTTTTCTCATTCATAATAAGCCCTTTTATAATGATTCATAATGAAAAATCTCCTATACAACTATCTATTAGTAGTACCTTTTTAAGTGATCGGTGCTCCAAGGATTGGAGAATGGTTCCCCCTCTAGGTTCTCTAGTCGATAGGTGCCTGGGACTACCTCATCAGTCACCCTATAAGGACCATGACAGTTGGCATGAAGCTTGTTCGGCTTTTGCCAAGCCTTCTTCAAAATAAGGTCTCCCACTGCTATCGGCCTCGACTTTATCCTCTTGTTATAAAACTTAGTCATCCTCTTCTGGTATGCTGTCACTTTGATCTCAACATCCTCTCTTCTTTTCTCAATCAGGTCTAGGTCAAGTTTTCTCTCTTCTCGGTTTCTTTCAGGGTCATACGTCTGAACTCTGTGTGTGGGCAAACCAATCTCGGTAGGGACTACTGCCTCTGAGCCATATGTTAACATAAAGGGGGTTTCCCCTGTCAACGTCTTAGTTATCGTCTTGTAGGCCCATAGTACAGTATGTACCTCTTCAGTCCATTTTCCCTTAGCCTTTTCCAACCTTTTCTTGAGTCCATCAAGAATAGTTCTATTGGTGACCTCAGTCTGACCATTGTCCTGGGGCCGGCCAGGCGACGAGAATAACTATTTAATGTCGACCCTTGTATAATACTTTTTTAAGGAAATATTCTTTAACTGGGTACCATTGTCTGAGATGAGTATATTAGGCAAGGCGTACCTTTAAATGATGTTCTTCCATATAAACTGGAAGGTCTTATATTTCATGATCTTGATTACAGCCTCGGCCTCTACCCCCTTTAAAAAGTAGTCTATCATCACAATTAAATACCTGTAGTTTCCCATGGCCCTTGGCAGAGCTCCAACCAAATCAATCCCCCATACTGTAAGTGGCCATGGTAAGGTGATAGACGTCAGAGGTTGATGGGGCTGGTGAGGAATCACTTCTTTACATACTCGGTCGAATCCTTGGTTAGGGTCAGCCACCAATATCCTTGAGTGATGATCCGCTTTGCCAATAATCTACCCCCAATATAGCTTGAGCAAGATCCTTCGTGAACATCCTTCAAAATGTAATCTACCTCGGCTGGGTGGACACATTTGAGCAGAGGTAGAAAAAATCCCTTCTTATACAATACGTCCCCTAGGATAGAGAACTCAGCGGCCTTGTACCTCAACTTCCTTCCCTCGCCTTAGACTTCGGCAATCTACCCTTTTTGATATACTGAATAAGGGGGTCCATCCAAGATGTTCCCAGGTTTAATTTGAAGCAAAAATTTTACTTTGCATCATCCTCCTCTATTGTCGGACGAGAAAGGATTTCTTTTGGCACCATTCTCTTAATCTTTGTTCGTGTTGTTGAGGCTAACCTTGCCAGAGCGTTGGCTCGGCTATTATCCAGTCGAGGCAACCTTTTAACTTTGATCTCACCAAAGTCCTTCATCACCTTCCTCACCTTTTCTAGGTATCTTACCATTCTCTCGTCTTTGGCTTCATAAATTTCCAGGACCTAATTAACAACGAGCTGATAGTCACTATGGACTAAATATTGGCCGATGTTGAGAGCTCTGGCGAGAGCGATTCTAGTTATGAGGGCCTCATACTCTGACTCATTATTGGAATATTTAAATCTGAACCTCAACACATAATCTATGTCTATTCCGTTTGGAGGCAACACAATCAGACTGACTCCACTCTCGTTTTCATAAAATGAACCATCAACGAATAAGTTCCAAACAGCCCCTTATGAAAATGGTCCCTCTTTAATAACACCATTTCTGAGGAAAAACTTCTCAGTCTCAGCCGTTGGATGTATCACTACTCTTGTCTCGACTTTTGCTGGCTCGATATGGGTTCCGACCAACCCTTCATAGTCGTCTCCTTTCTCACTATCGATATCATCCCAAGTGATCTCTGCTAGAAATTCTGTTAAGTCCTGCCCCTTGATTGCAACCCTCGATTGATAGAATATATCATAGTCGACTAGCTAAATGGCCTAGGTCATCAATCTACCTGATTTCTCAGGTTTACGAATGAATTGCCTAAGGGGAGAGTCTGTTAAGACAACCATTGTATGAGCTTAAAAATAAGGCTTCATCTTTCTTGAAGCATGGATGAGGACAAAGGCTAGTTTTTCCATCCTAAGATACCTCTTCTCATCCTCTTAGAGGGACTTACTGTTTAAATACACCGGTCTTTGTAACCCTTATCATCTCGTACTATCACCGCACTAATAGTCGATTCAGACACAGCCAAATACAGGTAAAGCCTCTCTCCTTAGATAGGATGAGATAGTAAGAGTGGTGAGCCTAGATACGACTTCATCTCTAAAAAGGCTTTCTTGCATTCATCGTCCCACTCAAAAGCTTTTCTAAGAATCTTAAAAAATGGAAGACACTTACCAGTGGCTCTAGAGACAAACTTATGTAGAGCAGTCACTCGTCCAGTGAGCCTCTGAATGTCCTTAATGGTCTTTGGGGTCTTCATTTCTAACAGGGATTTTATCTTCTCTAGGTTATCCTCTACACCCCTTCGATTGACGATAAAACTCAAGAGTTTTCCAACTCCGACACCAAAGAGGCATTTTTATGGGTTGAGCTTCATCTTGTACTTGTCCATGGTGTCGAAAGTTTTTTCAAGGTCGACCGTCTGAGTGTCGGCCTTCAGACTCTTGGTCAACACATCATCTATATAAACTTTCATAGATTTTCCAATCTTGTCTTTAAACATATTGTTTACCAACCGCTAATAGGTAGCCCTGGTGTTCTTCAAGCCGAAGGGTATAACCTTATAACAGTACGTCCCCTTATCGGTAATGAAGGTTATTTTCTCTACATCGATCGGGTCTATAAAAATTTGATTGTAACTGGAGTATGCGTCCATGAAGCTCATCAATTCATGCCCTGCCGTAGCGTATACCATCTGATCAATACGAGGGAGAGGGAAATATTCCTTGGGGCAATACTTATTCAAATCACTGAAGTCCGCGCATATTCTCTACTTTCCATTGGCCTTGGGAACTATGACTTCATTTGATAACCATTCAGGGTAGATGACCTCCCTGATGAACTCGACATCTTCCAGCTTTTTAACATCATCTCTTATAACCTCGTACTTCTCACAAGAGTAAATTCTTCTTCTCTACTTTATTGGCTTAGCACCTTCCTCCACATTGAGTTTATGACACATTATCTCTGGGTCAATGCCTGGCATATCAGCATGACTCCAAGCAAAGATGCTATGCCTTTTTTTCAACAGCTTGACCAGCTCATCTTTGATCTCTGGCCTTAGGGTTTTGCCAACTTGGATGGTTTTTTTTGGCTCGTCGTCATTGAGGACGATGGATTCTACCTCTTCCACGGTTTCCCCTTTCTTAAGCTTCGTCTCGTCTCTAGGATCAATGGTATCAATGTTGTATGTGGTTATTACTTTCTTATGTGCTTCCCTCTCCTCAACTGAGTTAGATTAGCACTCCCTCATCGATGTTTGGTCACCTTAAACTTCCCCTACCCCATATGGAGTTAGGAATTTTATCATTTAGTGTACCGTCGAAGTCACGACCTCAAACTCTTTGAGGGTCACCCGTCCCAATATGAGGTTGTATGTTGAGAAGACGTTCTCGTCCATCACAAAAAAGTTAATCTTCTTGGTTATCCTATTCATCTATTCGTCTCTCATTCTGACATCCATTTCATACATCCCCAAAGGGTGAACCTTCTCTCCATCGAATCCTATCAGAGGATGATGATACGGGACAAGCTTGGCCTTGCTAAGTCCTAAGTCTTTGAAATATGGCTAGAACATAACATCCGTAGAGCTTCCTCTATCAACTAAGATTATATCATTCTTGGTACTTTGCATGCATGTAACCTGCTCATTATTACGAGCGGGTCGTCATGTGGATCTAGGATACCCTTAAAGTCTAGTCTTGAAAAGCCGATTATGAGGGTTTCCGTATCCACTTTCTTTATTTTCTCGGGCTTAGCATCAATGGAGGTCGAATTCACAACCTCGGCCTTAGTTATCGCCTTTGTCTCGGCCACATGATCTTTTCGATCGGTAACCTCAGAGCCTCCCCTGCTAGGCCACTACAAATCATGCCTACCCTAAATGAAATCATGTTGAGCCTATTCACTGGAATATCATCGTCTTTAGGTGGGGATCCGATCATCAATATCATCATCTCAGGAGTCATCCCATTTTTCTGGAGCGTCCTCTCTATATTTACAATTTCTCTTCTTTCTAGGGTCATCTCGGCCTCGCCTTGAGTCGTTCTTCTCAACATACTTTCATAACTATCAAGAGTTCAACATTTTTTCGATATCATCTTTGAGGGCGAAGCATTTGTCTATAATGTTCCCATGATCTTGGTGAAACTCACACCAAAGATTTGTATTCCTCTCATGTGGGGGAGTCTTTAACTATTCCGGCCAACTAAGAGATCGGTCATTTTTTATCTCATTTATAATGTGCTCGTAATTAACTATTAGGGGCGTATAGTTCGTAAACTTGTCGTCTATCGACCTTTTCTTGCTATCCTTACCCTTGAACTTCTAACCCTTTCCATCACTGTGGGACCTTTTTTCTTCATCTTCTTTTGCGGCCATTGCCTCTTCTACGTTAATGAATCTTCCGGTCGTAGCTAGGAGTTCATCCATGGACTTTGGGGGGTCCTCGTCCAGCTTCAAAAGTAGTTTTCCTTTATGAAGACCTCTCATAAGGTATGTCATTGCGATACTTTCTTCAAAGTATTCTACTTCTAACTTCTCCTTGTTAAAATGGGTTATGTACTCCCTCAGGGTCTCGTCCTTCCCCTGCTTGATGTATAATAAATGGGTCGTCTGCTTCCTAGGTTTTACCCCAAAGTAATAGTTGTGGACAAAACTATCGACCAGTTGCTTAAAACTTATTATAGAGCTCTTAGTAATGGAGGTGAACCATATGTGGGTTACCCCTGTCACCGTGCTTGAGAATGCCTGACATCTCATCTCATCTGATATTGAATAGATGTCAGAGACCGATTGATACATCTCCACTTGATTCACTAGATGAGTCCTCCCGTCATACTTCCGTGTAACTACCGACGATTTAAACTTGGTCGCGGTTGGATAGTTTAGTACCTTCACCATGAATGGGGATCCTTGAGCATATACCCTTTGCAATGGGTCTCATCTTTTGATGATATCCCCTATTTTGTTCTCCAACCTTCGTATTGACCCATTCTAGGGCTTATCTGCTGCAACATCGACTTTTGCAGGGATAATATTTTCCCCTGCCCCTTCTCTGTCGTCTGGCCGAGCTGACCGTTCTCTATTAAGTGAATGGGCCGAGGGTACCTTTTTCTGATACTTAGGTTAGTTGATCACATTTCTTTGCCCCTCTCGGTCTTTTGGAGGTCTACAGTCGTCTCTCCTCCTATTTTTTCTTGAGCCGATGACACTCCTTGACCTGGACAGACGGTTCCTCAAATCTCTTTGAGGGTCGAGCCTATCGAAGGCCAACCCTCTGCTTAGCATGTCAAAGGCTAATTGTCATAGTCCACAATCTCGGCTGGGTCTAAGCTCTCGACTGGGCCTCCGTCCTTGGTCCCTGCTTTATTGAAGAGGGCGCACAGTTCCTCTGGATATCTCATGAGGCTCCCAGTGTTCGAACTCTCCCTTTTCGTCGTCAAGGTCATCCCCAACCAAGTCATCGGGGAGTTCTTGACTCTGCCTCCCCAGGCATAAATGCCAATGGTCAGCAATGTCTCTTCGTCTCTGACATGATGGAAGGTATTTTCTGGAGCTTGGGGTGGTCCCCTGGCTTACTGACCTAGTTCACCTTCCCTAGCGGCCAGAGTTACAAACTCTACTCCTACACAGCCGTTCCTGGCCGTGAAATTTTGGCTGAGCATAGCATACTGGTTTTGCATTTGCAGTTGGCTAGCTATGAGGGAGTGGAGCACCATCGCCACTTCAGTCATCTCTGACTGGGGTGGTGCTTGACTGGAACTTGCACCACCTCCCTGTGAGGTGTCAGTTGATTCTCAGATGGAGGAGGTGGATCCATTTCCATTGGAGAAAGATGTTTGAGCTATGAGCTGGAGAAGGAGATTATCAATGCTCAACAAGAGCTCCTTCAATGATGAAACAACTCCACAAAAGAGGGACGACTGGTTCACCACCAGAGACTCTGACGAGTATAAGCTAAAGGTAGGGAAGAGATGGATATCCTTGTTCCCACAAACGGCACCGGACTAATGAGGCTTGAAATAACACCACCAGGTCAATGTGATGATGAGCTCAAACAGGTATAGCAATGGAAAAATATAACGACAATGTAATAGTAAGAGAATGAGATGAGGCACAGAGAAGATGAGACAACAATTTAAGTGATTTATCCAATCAGGCCTACATCCCTTGTGTGTGTGTATGATCCACTAAATAAGGGCACTAATGGCCACGGATACAATCAATCGAGTTTTTCTCTCTCTTACAATCAGTTTGACAGAGTTCTGTTAGGGTTTTTCATATTCGGTCCCTTCTCATGGAGAAGATGAAGTGCATATATAGGGTTTGGGGGTGTACTGTACCTCATAAGCATGCAATCAACATGCACATGAGGAGGCTCCCAATCAGGAAGAGACACATGTCCTTAGTGCATGGATATAATGATGAGGTAATATTCCCTCACATAAGGGGATGATCTTGTTGCAACGGTTTTCCTCACGTGGGACCTTCCATATTGGAACCTTATATTGCTCGTATAGTGGTCGTCATATTGTAGAGCATCGGCTTGGCTGGGTACGATGTTGCCAACATTACGAATGCTCCGATGCAGGAAATTAGTAAGCGTGTCCTTTGGTGAGTGCCTCTACACTACACCAAAATGGGCAAATTGTCACCTTTCAGCCGGCCAGCCTTGTCAAGGTCATTGTCCGTGACAAAAAAACACGCGTTTTATGTCACGGTCATTGACCTTGACACGATCGTGACAACTAATTGTCACGGTCATTGACCGTGACAAGGCCGTGACAAATTTACTTGTCACGGTCCATGACCTTGACACGACCGTGACAACTTTTCCAGCAAAAACCCTTTCTCCCTTCTTTTTTTCCTCCCACCGTTCCCTCCCTCTCTCTCTCTCTCTCTCTCGACGCTGCTCTCTCTCTCTCTCTTCCATTTATATATATATATTTGTGTGTATATTTATGTGTGTATGTGTATATATATGTGTGTGTATGTGTGTGCGTGTGTGGGGGATGGGGCGGGGTGGGGCAGGGTGGGAGAGGGAGAGGGGGTGGTGGAGGGGGGCAGGGGGTGGGGTGGGGTGCGGTGTGTGTGTGTGTGTGTGTGGTGTGTTTTGGGGGAGAGGGTGGTGGAGGGGGGGAGGGGGTGGTGGAGGGGGGCAGGGGGTGGGGTGGAGTGGGGTGTGTGTGTGTGTGTGGTGGTGTGTGGTGGGGGAGGGGGTGGGGGAGGGGGCAGGGGGTGGGGTGGGGTGCGGTGTGTGTGTGTGTGTGTGGTGGTGTGTTTTGGGGGAGGGGGTGGTGGAGGGGGGGAGGGGTGGTGTAGGGGGACAGGGGGTGGGGTGTGTGTGTGTGTGTGGTGGTGGAGGGGGTGGTGGAGGGGGGCAGGGGGTGGGGTGGGGTAGGGTGTGTGTGTGTGTGTGTGGTGTGTGGTGGGGGAGGAGGGCAGGGGGTGGGGTGGGGTGTGTGTGTGTGTGTGTGTGGTGGTGTGTGGTGGGGGAGGGATAATTCACGGGCTTTAGCTAAACTAGGGTTTTATAGAGTTTCGCTCCTACTACTTGGGCAATGACTATACTAGGGACCAAAGATAAATAAATAAACTGGATTCAAAGTAAATACTAGGAAATCCCAATTTATAACCGTCTAATTTATATCCTTTATTTATTTAATCACGATTCATTCCACTAAATAATCATGATTGCACTCAAATTAAATTATTTATAAATCACTCGAAAGAATGTGTTCTTATTATTAAAGTTGATTACGGTATATAATGATTCCCCACGTTATGTTTTCGATACCCTCTTGGTTAAATAAATTTTCTACTAACCGATTTTAATGAATATCTGATCAATTCCTTGATTCTAAAACTTAATTCTATAGGATTATAAAATAGTTCATCGGTCGGGTAAACAAAACATATAAGTCTATCAAGGGGTATCATAATCCAAATTATTTCTTGGACGTGAATTCCTCCAAATTATGATCTCATACCTATTCACACAATGATTGACCAACTTGCGAGGATATATTGTTCTAACATATAATTGAACTTCACCCATCGCAATCGAAGAAATAATTGTGAAAGAAATTTAATATCCATAACTCTAGGGATTAAGAATCTATGAACTTTTTGCAAACGATATGAGATTTCCCATGTTTAATCAATAACATCCTTAGACTTGTAGGGGGTGGGGTGGGGTGGGGGGGGGGTGTGGTGGTGTGTGGTGGGGGGGGGGGGTGGGGGAGGGGGACAGGGGGTGGGGGGGGGAGGTGTGTGTGTGTGTGTGTGTGATGTTCAATTTAGTTGGTGCACAAACTAACGGTCAAAGTAATAGTATATAATTCCAACATTTCAAACTACTTGAACATCACAAATGGATACGAACTTAAAATATAAATTGAGATAACCTTAGAATCTAATTAGGGTAAAAATATAATGGCATCAACTAACATATATACACAACACTAAAAGTAGACATCAATTTTATAAATAATTGATAATAGTTGGATAATAAACATCGGGATGGGGTGGGGGTGGGGGTGGGGGTGGGTGGGGTTTTGAATATTATTTACATTCAAAATAAATAATTGATAATAGTTGGATAATAATTGGATAATAATTGATATTTTCATTCAAAATAAATATTTCATTCAAAAATATTGGATAATAATTGATATTTTCATTTAAATTGATAATAATTTTATTCATGAAATTAATTCAATTAGGTAAAACCCATGATAATGAAATTTATGCTACAATTATAATTATCTCATGTCATAATTTTATTGATAAACAATATATGTAGTTGTCACGGTCGTGGTGGGGGAGGGGTGGGGGTGGGGTGGGTAGGGTGGGGTGTGTGTGTGTGTGTGTGTGTGCGTAGGTGCGTAGGTGTGCGTGTGTGTGTGGCGGTGGGTGGGGGTGGGGGTGGGGCACCCATTTAATAACTCTTTAAATATTTGGAAAAAACATAATATTACAAAATTGAAACGAAATGGTATTGACGGAACTTACACATACGTTATAATATAGATGGAACATTTTTTTATCTGTACTATTAATTCAATTAGGTAAAACGAAATGTGTACTATTAACATTTTTTTTTTATCTGTACTAATAACATTTTTTTTACAGCAAAAATGTCTCCTTCAGATGTTAAGGCGAAGATGATGATGTTGTTTATGATGATGTCGTCTGGGTTCGGTGGTAGCGGAGGCGACGAGGGCTCCTCCGCCGCTAGGCTCCCCATATATGGAAAATTTGGGATTACCGTCGAAAACAAGTCGGAGCTTTTAGCGAGATCCCTCGAGCTGCTAAAGACGGTCATCGACCCGGGGTTTATGAGTTGGAAGGAGGTGCCGTATGAGCTCAAGTTAGCTGTTTGGGCGGCACTACAGGTAATATTTATATAAATATTTCAATTTATATTTATATTTATATTTATATTTATTCGCAACTAACATTGTATTTGTTGGACAGGAACAATTCAACTTGGATCCAAAGCTACGTGATTCCGTCTTGGAGCAGTTGAGGGAGCAACACAAGACGTGGAAGAAAAATATGCGGACACGGTACTTTGGAAAAACACGAGAGTCCATTTTACAATGGCGTGGATCCGTCCCGCCCAAGGAGTCGATCTCATTGGCACAATGGCAAAAGTTCATTGACAATGAGATCGAGGATCGACAATTGGCATCTCGCCAATCGGGGAGGGAAAATCGGGCTAAAAAGACGGACGTGCACTACTCCGGCCGGACCTCTTACGCTGAGGTGGAGCATAGGATGCAGGTAAGATTTAATTTATCTATAACTACAGAAATATATTATTGGATATTATTTTACTTTACGGGGCTGATACTAATTTTACTTTACTCTATTTTATTTCAGGGGGTAGGGAGTGGGCCAGGGGGTAAGCCACATAGGCTCGATACTTATGTGGCTCTTCGGACGAAGAAGGGGAAGGACAAGGAGGTGTCCCCGAGCGTCGCGGCCACGATTGTAAGTAATCCGATAGTTTAATTATTGTTAATTACGTTTTAATTTTTTAGTTTACTTATTTTACTAATCATGTGCTTTTTTTCGTTTCAGGCAAAGCTTAAGGAAGCGCATGAGTCGCAGTCTGATGCCGACAAGGCATCTTTGTCCACAGACGCACTCAGCCAAGTGCTTGGCTCTGATCGCAAAGGGAGGACAAGGGGAGTGAGCTCGCGGGTGGCCAAATCTAGGATCATCGGATTGGAGACGAGCGACACCGGGTTGTCTCGAACGGTGGATTCACACGACGCGAAGCTGTCCCGTTTGGAGGCGACGGTCCAAGATATGTACACATTCATGAAGCGTACGTTGGGTGGAGACCGTAAAGGGAAAGGGAAAGGGAAGGAGAAGGCGGTGGAGGAGGAGGTGCGGGAGGACGAGGCGCAGGATGACGAGGATGTGGACCTCGCTGCTTCATCACCGACACGTTCGTACTTCAACGAACCACTTCCCTATTTGACGCCCTCCAACAGACCATTGTCGACAATTGGTTGGCCGAGCGTGTTCATATTGGACGTATTTGATGGCCAGCGGATAGGGCGGTGGTTGAGGGACCCGAATATCGTCGAGGGTGGAATAGTCCATGGACGTGTGCTTCAAGAGATGGAGTCCAGGGTGCTCGTCACGCATGTCATACCCGGGAAGGAGAACTCCCTATTGTGGTTGTGCGAACAATGCGGCACGACGTATATTAGTGGGTGCGTCAATTCGTATGTCGTGTGGCCTACTCACCTCCTCAGTTTTATCCAAGACATGTAGTAACATTATTTTTAAGTTTGTCCATTTTAATTATATTTGGATTATATCGTCATGTATATTGTTTTTACTTTGAATATTTGGATTATATCGTCATGAATATATATTTGCATTATCTTTAGTTTGTGTTGGATATATGATGTTTGGAACAGGTACAACGTTGCTATAACAGGTACAAATATACTGCTGGGCAGTGGCGGTGGCCATACTGCCCAGCAGATTTTTTTTAAATTCTGCCCAGAATTGTCACGGTCATTGACCGTGACAAGTCCGTGACAAAAGTTGTCACGGACGTGTCACGGTCATTGACCGTGACAATTCTGGGCAAGAGGGGTCACGGTTTTGTCACGGTTTATAACCGTGACAAACGTGTCACAGTCATTGACCTTGACACGACCGTGACACAAAACGCGAGTTTTTTGTCAAGGTCAATGACCGTGACACGACCGTGACAAAAAAAGTTGTCTCGCCTCGAAATGTCACGGTCATTGACCTTGACAAATGGGCAGATTTGGTGTAGTGCTAGCCGAGGTTGTGTGGTCGGCCATCCCCTAGCATCGGTTATACGAGAGGACGAGGGATGCTCTTGACGCCTGGGGCTTTCAGCTGATGTATCGGCCTACGAAGTGGCCGAGGTTGTACATATGCATCTCTGACCGACCCTTATAACTGGACAAGTCTTGGCCACATCTTTCGAACTGCTTCTGAGAGGGTCGGTTGTCTGGTGTTAGGTGGCCTCATAAATGGATAGGTCATACTTGGGTATATCATATATATATAATAATGTTCTTGTCCGGACCGGACATGTGTCACCTAACAGTGCGCCTAAAAATTATCGCCTAAGTTATAGGCACACTCTCTCTCTTTTTGGGCTCATTGCCAGGTGACACATGTCCAGTCCGCATTCTTAAAATACGGACTAGTCCGCACAAGAGCAGGACTGTATATGTATATATATATATATATATATATTAGGCACACTCTCTCTCTTTTTGGGCTCATTGCCAGGTGACACATGTCCAGTCCGCATTCTTAAAATATGGACTAGTCCGCACAAGAGCAGGACTATATATATATATATATATATATATATATAATGAGCAATGGTGTTTTCACTATTCATAAGTTTGGAAAACACTTTGTGGTTCAAATTGAAGCCAACAAGGTTAAAATGGAGGGTTAAGATCAATTTTCCATTTCACTTTATCCCCCTAACCCTACTCGCATAACACAACCCGTCTCTAACCTCTCATCCTTTTCCATACGTTTTACTCCCTCTTACTCCTCCCTCATTCTCTCCCTCTCCATCTCCCTCCCCCAATCCCATGTTGCCGCTCTCATCCCTCACACACTACAGATGATATGTCTCTCTCTTAAACACATGGAGAAACACGCACATGCACGCACTTAGATCTGAAAATATTTAGGGCTTTCATAAATCTCTACCCTTTTGGTAGTTTTTTTCACAAATATAGGAGAAACACGCATACGCACGCACTTTCATGAATATATTTAGGGCTTTCATATTTAGGACTTTCACGAAATTTAAGGTTTTGTAATTTAGATTTTATGTACATATTTTGTTCATTTTGTTCATGTCTATTTATTTTTATGTTTATATTTGAGGATCTAACTATTTTTTGTGTTATTTGTTTATTTTTTTCTTTTTCAGATCAATGCCTAATTATCTGAATACTTAAATTAGGTAGACACTTTCTCTTTGCTTCTAGATTTATATTTTGAGGTTTTTGCTTCGATTGTTTTTCTTTTTTGCTATTGTCAGTGCTCATGTCTATTTGCTCTTCTCTACTCTATTTTCTTTTGTTTTAATTTTTTTGGAAGTTCTACAATACATAAAAAGTTGAGGTCATTGTACATTCGAGTAGTTCATTTTTACAGGTGCTGTTTTTTCACTTTCTTTTGATTGAATTGATTACTGTAATAGATTCATACATTTGTAAATTTTACTATACTTTTATGTACTTTGATCCAACAAGCATTGTTATGGGTATTGTTAGTCTTGGTGGGGGTCCCAAGTGAAATGCAATTCCATCCAACAATTATTGTTATGGGTATTATTTGGAAAGTTTTCAAAATTAATTGAGTTTATTTCAATTTATAGTTTCATCTCACTCTGTTGTGAAGAGCATGGGTTCTCGGTTTGCAGTATTTTTATGAATTTGACTTTTGGCGGGCATGAAAACCATTTCTAGGAGTGCAAACAGTGGGAGGACTATAGACCAGATGAATATCTACCACCTAACTGCCTCATCATAGATGCCTACGATGGAAACAAATAATTTTTACATTTTACATTAAGGTATTTCACTTTCTTTACCTTTTTTTATAATTTCTTATTATTATAATGCGAGTAATTGTTTGGCGAGGGGTCCACTGGGCGTGTTTATGGTGATCAATTTAATGACGAGAAGGTATATACTATTTTCTCCCACGAATGTTCAACGCATTGTGAATATAACCAACTGTTGCTTTTTTACAGTTTACACATTTAAATTTATTTTGATTTTTTAATTGAAACCTTTATGTATTATTTAGGTAGGACTGAAGTTAGTTTTGTTGTATTATTGTTTTAAATTTTTGTTATCTTAATGGGAGCCTATAGAATAAAGTCAAACGGATAATTGGCATAAATTTATCATATGTGCTTACTTATTTCTATATGAAAAAAGTTAACATTGAATACGAAAATAGACGATATATCACCCACATTGGAAACGATATTTCCACTTAGAGTATTTCAATCTGACATATACTTAGTCTATTATTCGTATTAGTTTGATGTCTAATATAATTTGATTATAAATCTTATGTGCTTGGGTTATTTTATTATTGTAGGAACAACTATAAGATGAAGGATACCCTAAGGAGTGGTTGTTAATTACAGTCATCAAACAGGGCAAACGGTTAGTGCTCAAAACTTAAATTGGATTGATCCATTATGAATTACCATTATATATATTCACTGATCGGGAGCTTCGTTTCAGTCATGATTTTAATGCATTTGCATGTTTTATGGATCTAGGGAAAAGTGATTGCATAAGGGGTATTATTGAAAATTGGGCGAGAAGGGTATAACTGATGTGTGTGAATAGGTTTGGTTTGTCAATTGATTTAAACTCCTCATGAACTTATAATTGTATACTCTTGGTTTAAAAATGTTTCTTCGGTATACCTAATTTATTTCGATTAAATTGTGATTTTTTTATTGTGTTTGTTTTTGTATTACAAAAAATGTAAGCGGTGGCATTTTGATTCTTTGATTCGATTTAAATTCGTGTGTGTATGCATTTGACTTTAATACGAGCGAGGCGATCGACGAAAAAAGTGTCTTTCTCAATCTTGGGTTCTTTGGTTCCAAAAATGTAGCTGGAAAGACACTGTGGAACTCTCTCGCTTTGGCTCATTTGATCCTGATGATCAGAATAGCCCAAGTTCTCAACTAAGAACATCTAATAGATATAAAATTCACAGTGGTGGGGACAAAGATTCAAGGGAAACAAATGAGGACCTGGATGTTGGGGTGGACAAAATTAACATTCTGAGTCTGAAGAGAAGAATAAGAATGACTTAGAATTGAAGAGATCAGTATCTTCTTCAAGTTCAGATTCTGCTGAAATCAAATTAAATGGGAATATATTGCCTTCGAATGTTGAGGGTCAGACCAAGAAATCAAATTGAAACTTACCTATATAGCAGAATTAAACAACTATATGGCAGTCATCTCGTTTTACAATAAAAATAACTATATAGCAGCTATATAGTTTGTATAGTATGTATAGTTGTTTGTATAGTTGTTTAATTCTGTTATATAGATGCTATGTACAAACAACTATACAACAGTTATAAGACTTTTCAAGAATTGCTATATTATTGTTTGTATTGGGCTCAGACGCAGTCATCTCATTTTGCAACTCCAACCCCGAGCCCACGTCTGAGCAACCTTCAGCCCGACTCATAGCTTGATTGACATTTATAGATATTATATTAACATTTAATCATCTCATTTTACAGTTGATTTATATAGGAGTGTTGAAAACAGATCATGAAGTACACAACAATATTAAGGTTAGTTCCTACAATTTAATGCAATTATCAAGTTGATGTTAAATGTTCTTAAGATGTAAGTGTGGGTACCTCGTTTAACTATCCGGGCCCAGATGAGTATCCCGATTATGCCCGTTCCAAGATAAGGGAAAGTCCGGTCCAAAGTCTAAGGTCTCGTACATAACTAATTCAGTTGTGACACATTCAAACCCTAAAATCTCTCAAAAGATATTCTAGGGATTATGGGCTAACGTGGAGGTGCCCAACACCCCCCCACCCTCCGAAAATTACATGTATATATTGAAACCCCAGCCCGGGGCAAAGGGGACGCAATTGTAAACACTCCCCTAGAGTAAAAAGAAATATAAAACAGAAAGCACCACCATGGACGTAGGCCATTTTATCGAACCACGTATATTTTGTGTCGTGTGTGATTGCAGTTATTTTGTGTTCTTTCTTTATTCTAATGATCGCATTTGCTTATTATTTGTGTTGAGATTTATTGTCACCATAATTGACGTCGTCTGTGGGAAGATATTATTCTTCCTTTAATAAAACCATCACCAACAAGAACCCAGAATGTCTGACCACAGCAGTAACGCCCCTCGATCAGGGGATATTCAAGAGCAACCCATTCCTCGGAGGGTTAGATCTGAAGTTCGGCGCTCAAACCTAAGGCCTCGCCCAGAACAACAGGCCTCACAAGAAAGCCCGGGACTAACTAGGTCCATGCAAGTTTCCAGGTTGATCTACGCCTATGAGGCTAGGCTCCAAGAGCCGGAGGAAACCACTCGCAACCATGAAGCCGAGAATGATCGCCTCAAAAGAAGATTGGAGAAGATGGAGAGAGAACTCCATTGCAGCACAAGGCAATGTCATTATTGCACCCCTAGCCCTGAGGTGAGCAGATCTCTCAGCCGAGGAAGAAGCCCAAGATATGGATCTCAAAGAACTGAGGGACACAATTCAGATAACGACTGGTCCGAGCAGCAACAATCAGCTCACCGTTATAGGAGCCCAAGCCGAGGAAATAACGACATATAAAATTTGGTCCGAAGAGAAATGGACCAATACCCAGCACATCGGGGTGTCAGGTCGATCAGAGAACTAGCTAGGCGAGCTCTCAGGACCCAAATGAAATCCCCTTTTTCAAGGGAAATAGAGGAGGAAGAAGCCCCCAAGAAGTTCGCAATGCCCAGGTTTAAAATCTATGATGGAAAGACTGATCCTATCGACCATGTCAGGTAGTACAGGCAGGCCATGACCCTCTGGAACTACAAGGATGCATTGATGTGCCAGATTTTTCCATCGAGCTTGCACGACGTGGCACAAAAGTGGTTCAAGAGACTCCCTTGCAAATCCATTTAAAACTTTGAGTCCCTAGCAGAGCTCTTCACAGCTCACTTCATTACCAGCAACTCCCATTCGAAGAGGATGGATGCTTTGTTGACAATGAAGAAAAATCCCTAGGAAAGCCTCAGAGACTACGCGAAGAGGTATTGGGAACTGTTCAACGAGGTCGAGGACTGCTCGGAGCAGGTCTCCATTGCGTCCTTTAAGATTGGCTTACCTAGTTCTTGCCTCTTACACCAGTCCCTCACCAAGAAGGAGGCCACGACCATTGATGACTTAATGGCTTGTATTGAAAAATACGCCAAAGTTAAAGACGTGACTCATCTCAGTGCAGAGGAAAATGGTCGCGCCAAGTTCATCGGCCAGGGCAGTGATAAAACTGAGAATCAAAAGAAAGGAAATAAGAATAGGGGAAAGAAAAACCCTAAGAATGTAAATAAGAATGATGCCTCAAAAGCATTTCAGGCAGTAAACACAGTTTTTATAGAACCGATATATAAGATTCTGGTAAAGATCAAGGATTAACCGTTCATCAAGTGGCCCAAAAAGATGGGTGGAGACCCTTCCAAGTGGAATAACGCACTGAGATGTGCATTTCACAAGGAGTGCGGGCACAAAATCGAGCATTATAAGGCTCTCAAGTCTAACCTTGAGGATCCAGTCTAGGCTAAGCACTTGAGCAAATTTATAGAGAAAAAGGCAAAGAACGTAGCTGCCAATGGAGACCAGAGACTCGATAACGTGCTCGAGGAGGACATCGGACATGAGTTCGCTGTAATTCATGGGGCATCCAACCTCAAGCAGATTCAGGGAAATACAGCTCGGATGGAAGTGAAAAAGCTTACGACAATAATGCAAGCTTTTCAGATCGATCCAACTAAAACACAAGCTGGGAAGCATCGGCGAGCAGAAGATGTCGACTACAGCAAGCATATTATTTTCACATATGATGACCTAGTGGGAGTAAGGACCCCACATCATGATGTATTGATCATTACACTCAGGATAGCTAACTACGATGTCGACAGGTTGCTCGTCGACCAAGGTAAATCATCTGAAGTAATGTACTTCGATTTGTTCAAAAAGTTGAAGTTAAGTATCGCCAACCTAAAGGAAGCCACTGTTCCTCTAGTTGGATTCGCTGGAAAAATAACCATCCCTTTAGGAAAGATTGTACTACCAGTAAGGGCAGGAAATATCTCCAAAATGATCGAATTTTTGGTGGTCGATATTGACTCACCCTACTAGGTGATCCTTAGCAGGGGATGACTGCACGCGATGAAGGTCGTCCCCTCCACCTACCATCAGAAACTCAAATGTGTGATTGATCGAGGAGTGGTTGAGATCGATAGAGATCAGGCGATGGCGAGAAAGTGCTTCATAGCAGCCATCCGTCCCAAGCCAGAGAAGAAGGTTAAAAAAGTTATAAGAAAGGATAAGGAGCAGGAGAGGCTGATGCCCTCCAAATAGCAACTAAGATATGGGAGACCAAGAATGGAGGAGACCAGGCTCCTCCCCTATAAAAGAGTCATCGGAGACCTAGAGGAAGTCACAGCTAGTAGCAGTTCAAGTGAAAGAAAGTTCTTGATTGAATCCTCAATCACCGACCACGAAAAGAGGTAATTGGTCACCCTACTCCAAAGTAATTGTTGCCCAGATTATACTCAAGAGGGGGGTGAATTGAGTTTTTACAAACTTTAAGTCAAATAAGATTTCAGAAAAATATTAAATTTAAATCACTTAGACAAATTTCAGATTAATAAAACTATAAAGAATAAATCCAACAATATCAAATAAATGCAACTAACTAATTTAAACAACTAGAAATGCAGATTTTAACACACTAGGAATATTAAATTAATTTTCATTTTTAATATTAAGTGATATTCTGAAATTAATTATTTGATTCAAAAATAATTATTTTAATCTCAAAATTAATTTAGTCAAATTTCGGAATTAATTTATTTGCAAGATAGTGCGCTGAAAATATTAACTCAAGCATGCATGTGCAAATAAATAAATAAAGGTGCGGAAAATAAATGACACCGAAATTTAACGTGGTTCGGCCAAATCCCGGCCTACGTCCACGCGCCTAGAGCCCCTGTCTCCTTTGCACTTCACTAAACCTGATCCACTTGTGGGTAGGATCAAACCACCGCGTACAACTGTTTGCAAGCTAACTCCGAGCTTCAAACCCCGTGGCCCACTTGCGGGTAGGAACCAATCACCGGTACAAACCGAAGCTTCAACAAAGCTTCACAACAAATCTGAATTTTTGTAGTACAAGATACAATACTGAAAATCCTTAAAATACAATTTGTAATATGAGTTTCTCCTTCTTGAATCAGACTTCAATAAATGATGTTGAAGTAGGCACAAGTCTTCTTCTTCAATGATTGAGCAGATGATAAAATTAATTGCTCTCTTGAATGTGTAGCTGAGTAGTAAAATAAATGCTCTCAATAATATTTCAAGTCTTTCTCATATTCTCATTCAAGTCTACTGCAGTTCAATGCATCTCTTCACAGCTTTAAATGTATCTTCCAAAAACTAGCTGTTAGACACATGTATTTTTTAGCATTAAATGCTCCTAATTTTCTGAGATGGTGTAGCTTCAAAAAGATCTTCAAGTCTGATATGCAGATATTCATTTTTTATCTTCTCAGAAAAAAAATATAGCTGTGTTGTTGATACCAAAATTAATATGCTGATGTGGACGAACAATACGAAGACACGTGTCAATCTACGTGGCACGATAACAGCGAGGAAGTTCATTTCCCGACCAACCATGCTTCTTTTCGAGCAACAAGGATACACCGAGGAACTCCAGTGCACCGAAGTACTCTAGCGCACCGAGATACTCTAGTTCTCCGAGGAACTCCTGATCAGCTAGCAGCTATGGCGGTCCGAGCTGCACCTCGGTCGTACCGTTAATTGCCAGATAATCAGCAGTTCAGATATTCATTGAATGCTTATATTCTTGACGCACACGCTGCATTAAATGTATTACCCTTTCATATGTATATCATTTAATGTATTGAACCTTTCATGTACAGCCTCAAGGCTATAAATACCTTGTATCAAACCCATTCAAGGGGACCGGAATTTCTTAAAAGAACTTGTAATCAAGAATTCCCCAAACACTCAGCAATAACATAACAGTGGACGTAGGCTTTATTCCTAGCCGAACCACTTTAAAAATCTTTGTCTTATTTATTTATCTATGATTGAATAATTAGAGCGATCTAGTTTTTTACATCAACAGATTGGTGCCGTCTGTGGGAAACGACTGTTACTATCGTTTTCGCAAAAATCATTTGTTATCAATGGCAGATAATCCAGAATCCAGTAATCGAAATGCTGGAAATGCTGGAAATCCTCCAAATCCATCCGCAACTCCAGATCTGGCTGGAATTATGACAAATCTGGCTCAAGGACAAACCGCCATACAAGAATCTATGAGGCAACTCATTCAAACTCTTCAAGGCGGTGCACCTACCTATTCAGGACAACGGAGTGATCATGGGCAATCACGATCCAGACGTACTGTGTCATATCGCAATGAAGAGTCTAATGATTATTCTTATCAACCTGGGCGGACTTCATCGATACGGGCTACGGATACAAATCAACCTATATCTGTCTCTCCGGAGAGAACCAGCGCTTTGGAAAGATTAAGCAGGGCGTCTCCTTTCAGTCGATTAGGACCAAGGAGGAATATGAGTCCACCTAGAGCTCCATCAAGAAGTTTTCGGCCACCATCAGGTTTGAGAGAAGGATCAGCACAATCACGACCAGTTACTCGTCGAGATAAATCTCAGGAAGCTACGTCAGGGCAATCAATTGCTCAGACTAGGCGGCCTGAGGAAGGAAATGAAGCATGGAAAGGTTCTATTCAACGGTTAGAGGATAGATTGGGAGAAATGGCTAAGGCGAGGAATCCCTTACAGAGAACTTTTGTTCAAGGGACACCCTTTGTGCAAGCCATTGTGGATTTTCCTACACCATCGAAATTCAAAGCACCAGTAGTGACCCCTAAGTACGATGGAAAGACAGATCCTGTACTTCATATAGAACAATACCAAGCCGCTGCTGACATCTATGCCGTACCCGACGAGATGAGGTGTAGGGCATTCTCGGGAACTCTTACCGGATCAGCACAGATATGGTATAACAATCTTCCTCGGGGTAAGATTTCGACTTTTATTCAATTAGCCGAGTTGTTCATTGGCAATTTTTGCTTTGGGGCGAAGCCGGTAAAGCGAGTAGCACACTTGTTAAGTGTTAGACAAAAATCAGGTGAAAGTACTAGAGATTACATAACTCGTTTTAATAACGAGAAGTTGGAAGTCATAGACTATGAAGAAAAGACAGCGATCACTGCTTTGATGAGTGGTTTGCTGCCTAATAAGTTGTACTATACTTTGGCCAAAGATCCACCTAAAACTATGTCCGAGTTAATGGCTAAAGCGGCCAAAATCATGAATGCTGAAGAGGCTATGGCTGCGAAGAAGAATACGGATAAAGAAATCAAGGTGGAGGTCGACAAGTCTAAGAAAAAAGATCAGAAAGGCAATGGTGGTGACAAGCATTCCAGGAATAACAGGATGTCCTTGGAAGTCCTAAAGAAGTATGATAATTATACTCCATTGAAAATGGGTATTAATCATGTTTTGGAAGAAATCAGGAATAGCGAGGAAATCAAGTGGCCAGAGAAACTGAAGACAAATCCCGATCTGAGGAATAAGTCCAAATATTGCGAGTTTCACAAAGATCATGGCCATATGACAAAAAATTGCATAGCCCTTCAGAACGAGATTGAAACACTCATCCGAAGAGGAAAGTTGTCAAAGTATGTAGATCGCCGAGGTGAAAGGAAGAATGACGATAGAACTGGAGAGAGATCTAGATCTCCTCGTCGTGCAGAGGAGAAAAAGAAGAGGGACCATGAAGATGATCTAGATGATGACCCTGATCTTCCCAAGAAGCCAAGGAAGCCTGAACGAGAGGTATTTTCCATACGTTTTGGGTCATTTGATTGTAATGTTATTACAGGAGGAGATGCAGGAGGAGGAGATCTTACTGCAGAAAGAAAAGCTTACCTCGGAGAGGCTCAAGCTTGTTCATACATTCAGCGAATAAACCTGGCCGAGGATGATCGTCCGAGGAAGGTAAATAAAGAGAAGCTAGTAATTGGTTTTTCAAAAAATGACCTGGCAAGTGTTCTTTACCCTCATGATGATCCTTTGGTGATCAAAATGAGGATGAAGGATGTGGTCATTTCAAGGGTGTTAGTAGACAATGGTAGCTCGGCAGACATCATGTACTATTCATGCTTTGATAGCTTGAATTTAAAATTATCTCAATTGGAACCTTATCACAGACCCCTTCTGGGTTTTGCTGGCGAGAAAGTTTTTCCACTTGGGACGATCAAGTTGGATATACTCATTGGAACTTGGCCTGCTTGTCGAACCGAAAGAATACGCTTCTTTGTGATGGATAAGAATGTGCAGTCAGCCTACAACATCATCATGGGAAGAGTTGGATTGAAGAAGTTCGAAGCAGTTCCATCTACAGTACATCAGTGTTTGAAATTCCCAACGAATTTTGGAGTTGGAATTATGAAAGGTGATCAAAAAGTAGCTCGGGAATGCTATTATTCGTCTGCCGAGCAAGAGGAACTTGAAGAGTCAAGGAAAAAGACTACTACTTACCAAGTGGAGGAAGGTACAGAAATTGAAACTCTTGACCCTAGGGATGAATCTCAACTCGTAAAAGGGCAGGTGGTTGAATCTACAGAAATTGTTATCCGGGACGACGAGCATCCTGAACGAGTAACTCAGATAGGATCGTCGTTGGATGTTTCAATAAAACAGGATTTGATAACTTTCTTGAGAAACAGGAAGAATACTTTTGCTTGGAGTCATGAAGACATGCCAGGTATAGATCCAAACTTCTTATGTCATGAGCTCAATGTGAATAAGGAGATCAAACCTGTGAAGCAGAGAAGAAGAGTGTTTAGTCCCGAGAAGAACCAGGCCATACAAGAGGAGGTCGAGAAACTCCAGAAAGCCCAATTCATTGAAGATGTGAAATATCCAGATTGGTTGGCAAATGTGGTGATGGTAAAGAAGAAGAACAACAAATGGAGAATGTGTGTTGATTTCACTGATCTCAACAAGGCGTGCCCAAAATATCATTTTCCCTTGCCCAGAATTGATCAATTAGTGGATGCTACCTCGGGACATGAGCTACTCAGCTTTATGGACGCTTATTCTGGCTACAATGAGATCAAAATGAAGCCAGAAGACAGAGAAAGTACTTCTTTTATTACCCCAAGGGGAACTTATTGTTATAATGTTATGCCTTTTGGTTTAAAAAATGCAGGTGCAACATATCAGCGGCTGATGAACAAGGTTTTTGCCGAACAAATCAGTTGCAATATGGAAGTCTATGTCGACGACATGCTCACCAAAAGCAAGAGAGCTACTGATCATCTAGTTGACTTAGGCCAAACCTTTGATCAACTGGACAAATACCAAATGAAGCTCAACCCGACAAAGTGTACCTTTGGAGTACGAGAAGGAATGTTCCTCGGATACATCGTCAATCAATGAGGTATTGAGGCAAATCCAGAAAAGATCAAAGCTCTTTTAGGGCTGCGATCCCCAACGACGAGGAAAGAAGTACAGAGTCTTACCGGACGAGTTGCAGCTCTCAACAGATTTGTATACCGAGCAACTGATAAATGCCTCCCGTTCTTCAAAACACTACGAAAAAGTTTTGAGTGGACTGATGAATGTGAGAAGGCCTTTCAAGATTTGAAGAAGTATTTGGGAGCCCCACCGTTGTTGTCTAGGCCAATAACTGGAGAGAAGTTGTATTTGTATTTGGCAGTGTCAGAAAATGCAGTTAGCTGAGCGCTGATCAGATTGGAGAATGGAGTCCAGAAGCCAATTTATTACACAAGCAAGGCCTTCCGAGGTGCAGAAATCAGATACCCAAAGTTAGAAAAATTGGCACTGGCATTAATTGAAGCAAGTAGAAGAATGAGGCCATACTTTCAGGCCCATACCATCATAGTGTATACCGACATGCCATTAAGACAAGCCCTTCACAAGCCAGAAAAGTCAGGAAGATTGATGTATTGGGCAATAGAACTCGGTGAATATGATATTGTGTACGAACCCAGATCATCGTTAAAGGGGCAAGCTGTAGCAGATTTTATAGCGGAATTCACATACCCTGATACCCCCGAGGAACAAAAGGTACGTGCTGACCTACCTGTGGACGATACAGAATCAACAGGCATAGATCCAGACCAACCAAGGTTGGTAAAAGGACTTGTGGATGTAGAAAAATCATCATATTCAAACCCAGACCAACTCCAGTTGGTAAAAGGGCGCGAACAAATTACCGACGAGGAACGAAGGGTACCTGGGGATGATGAAAGAAAACAGATGATATTTTACCGAGGAACTCTAACAGATAAGAAATTTGAAGACGAGTTACCTACATGGAGATTATATGTAGATGGATCCTCTTGCACAGCTGGTTGTGGAGCAGGGATTGTTTTAAACACCCCAGATGATATTGACATGGAGTATGCCCTGAGATTCCAATTTAAAGCTTCCAATAATGAGGCTGAATATGAGGCTATGATAGCAGGTTTTCATTTGGTGAAAGTTATGGAAGCACGGCAAGTAATTGTTTACAGTGATTCTCAATTAATTGTGAATCAAATGATGGGAATATATGCAGTTAAAGGGGAATTAATGATAAAGTACCATGCAAAGGTGATGGAATTATTGGCAGACTTTGAGGCCATTCAATTGGTGAGAATACCAAGGATGGAGAATGCTCGAGCAGATGCATTGGCCCGATTAGCATCGGCTACGCGCACCGAGATGCGAAGGACAATACCAATTGAAGTACTGGAAAGTCGGAGCATAGAAGAAGACCTAATGGTGAAAATTATTACCCTTGATTTAGGACCATCTTGGATGGATTCTATCCGGGCATACATTGAAGAAGGAGTGCTACCGGAGGATAAGCTCACTGCTAAAAAGCTGAAGTATAAAGTTGCTCGGTATGTACTAACTAATGGTGTTTTGTATAGACGAGGAATTATGGCAGGTTTGCAGAGATGTGTGCATCCATCAGAAGTCAAAAATTTGATTGAAGAAATCCATGAAGGATCATGTGGAGCTCATGTAGCAGGTCGGACTCTTCTGCAAAGGGTGATGACACAAGGATATTACTGGCCGACGATGAGGGCTGATTGTATAGCATATGCTAAGAAGTGTGACAAGTGCCAACGTTTTTCCTCCATCCGACGAACGCCACAAGCATTTCTAACACCAATAACTTCCCCTTGGCCATTTGCCATGTGGGTAATTGATTTGGTTGGACCACTGCCGACCACCCGAGGAAGATTCAAGTACCTCGTCGTTGCAGTGGATTATTTTACTAAGTGGGTAGAGGCTGAACCACTAATTGATATGACGTACGAGAAGGTATATCAGTTCATTTGGAAGAATATCATTTGTCGATATGGTCTCCCACGTGCTTTTATCACAGACCATGGAACACAATTCGATAATGAAGAATTTGCTGCCTACTGTCATCAGTCGAACATTTTGAAATTTCATTCAGCACCAGGCCATCCCCAAAGTAATGGACAGACTGAGGTGACGAACATAACATTATTAAATGGATTGAAGAAGAGGCTAAGTGAGGCCAAAGCAAATTGGATTAATGAGCTACAGTCAGTTTTGTGGGCTTACCGAACAACTCCCCGAGCAGCAACTGGAGAATCACCATACATGCTGGCATTTGGAAGTGAGGCTATAATACCTGCCGAGTTGGGCCTACCAACACACAGGGTGTTGAATTTCAACTCTCCGATCAGTGATTTGATGAGAAGATTGGATTTGAATATGCTCGAGGAGGTTAGAGAGGAGGCAGCTATTAGGAATGCCGCTTATCAACAACGAACAGCTTTGTTTTACAACAAAAGGGTGAAGAAATGCGATCTAAAAGAAGGAGATTATGTACTGAAGAAAGTCATTCAGAAGCACAATAAATTAGAAGCAAACTGGCATGGACCTTACCGGGTTACAGAAGTTGTTCGTCCAGGAACTTACAGAATAGCAACTCTAGAGGGAGAAGAATTTAAGAATGCGTGGAATGCTGAACACCTACGCAAGTATTATCAGTAATGTTAAATGTAAACCATTTCTTTCATTATGAATAAAGCAAGGATGTTTCGCCATTTTCTTTCTGTTTGAAAGTTTTTCGGGAATACTAGTGTAATACACTACACAAAAAAGTGCTCTAAGGAGCCAACCTCCTTTGGTTAGGAGGACAGCTCTAAGGAGCCAAAAAGTGCTATAAGTAGCCAAAAGTGCTCTAAGGAGCCAACCTCCTTTGGTTAGGAGGACAGATCTAAGGAGCCAAAAAGTGCTATAAGTAGCCAAAAGTGCTCTAAGGAGCCAACCTCCTTTGGTTAGGAGGACAGCTCTAAGGAGCCAAAAAGTGCTATAAGTAGCCAAAAGTGCTCTAAGGAGCCAACCTCCTTCGGTTAGGAGGACAACTCTAAGGAGCCAAAAAGTGCTCTAAGGAGCCAAAAAGTGCTCTAAGGAGCCAACCTCCTTTGGTTAGGAGGACAGCTATAAGTAGCCAAAAGCTCTAAGGAGCCAAAAAATATTCCTTTGGTTAAAAGGTGTACACCAGCATGATCAATTACGGTTGGTAAGATAAAAATATACTCTCATATTACAACTTATGATTGATCGGGAGGTAATATTATTACAAAAAGTTCTTTGAAGAACAAAATGTTCAAAAATGCACCAAGTATAGTTGGTCGGGGATAAAAACCCAATAACTATAGTTGGTCGACGAGGACAAATTATTGATCTTAGTTGGTCGGCGCATTTTTATATTCGAAATTGAACCAAGTATAGCTGGTCGGGGATAAAAACCCATCAATTGTAGTTGGTCGACAAACATTATTTATCCACCTTGGTTGGTTGGAAACAGTTTGAACAATTTATATTCATTACTTTATTATTATTAAGTGATTGATCAACCTTGATTACTTGTAAATTTATAAGTTGATTGATGAACAGCGCGATATTGTTATCTTTTTAACAAATACATAGATACATATGCACAAATATAAAGGTGTTTGATAAACACAAGACAATAGCAAAATTGGCAAACAGAAAATGAAAGTTTTTTCATTAAAAATCTAGAATAAATTACAAGTTACATAAATGTACTAACTGTTACATTATTCTATTGGTTTCTTTCCTTTATTTTTTGATACCGGCTCCTCGCCAGCAGGAGGATCCTCTAGGCAAAGAGGAGAATTAATGAAATTAACATCCCTGAGCATTCTAACGTTCATCACAGAAGGTGTATCCAAGAGATGCTCAGGACGAGACAATTCAACCTGAGAATGAAGGCTGTATTCACCAAGGTACTTTGAAATCAAGCTACGAGGAATGGAACGAGCTGGGATCCATGCCATGTCCAATTTGAAAGGTGGTACAGGCAAGTCTAATAATGATGGAGCATGATAATCCCATAAATAATGCCCTTGCTCCAATTTTAACACACCCAGTGCGTTCAACCATCCTTGCTTGTAACCCTCATTGTTGGCATGTTCAATACGAGCATCCAGGTGAACAAGGGCTTCATTATATCCTGCCATCCAGAATTCCCTTGGCTGTTTATGGAATTGGAAGGTTAATCTATCCAATTGTTCATGAAGGCTTTTGGCAAAAAGATCCTTATTATGCAGAGCAGATTTCATCGCTGTAAGTTGATCTTCCAAGGATAGATTCTTCTTGGACATTTCTGATAGGGCCCGATCTTTGACGTTTAACTGGAATGCTTGAGTTTCCAAAGTAGATTGGGTACGAGCCTCTTCAACATTGCGACTGATAACTCTTGATCGGCTCCAAGAAGCAACTGGAGAACTTTGCTCCTCGACAGTTCTTCCTCGTTCCCGAGAACCTCTTCCTCGTCCCCGAGCAGTTCCAGAAATAGCAGATCTTCTTAAGTCATCCACTTCTTGCCTTAACTTGGCGTTTTCAACTTCTAAAAATGAGAAACCTTCATCAGTAACTGGTACTAATGCAGTGGAAGATGAGGCAGCAGATTCATATTGAGCCAACTTTTTCTGCAAATTGTTATTTTCTTGTTCCAGGATCTCGGCAATCTGCCTGCAAGCTTCAACTTCACCTTTTAAGGTCCTTTCCCTAATATCGTATCCAGCAATGATCTTCTTATGGCCTGTTTCAGAAGAGAGTTGCTGATATCTATTTTCATAATCCTCGTGCAATGAGGCCACTGTTACATTGTGTTGACTTTGAAGATCCTTTATGGAATCATGAAGTTCCTCGATCAGTTCGTAATACGCCACATTATTGGCCACAGATCTATCAAGCAAATCCTTCAGATACCGGTAAGCTTCAACTGCTTGTTCTGAGGCATCGTGACCAAGGATGTCGACAATCTCTGATACACTTAGGTCAGTATGACCAGCTTTATAATATCCATTGCATTGTCGCATCAACTCAGTATCAGGAGCAGATATCAATTCCATTCTGGCCAAAAACTAATAAAGAAGAGGAAGCAGGAATTAATAATTAAGAGCAGACAGAGTATCAACAAAGAAGAGAAACGAAGATGTATTTTATTAGATCATCAAAAAGTTGCATTGTTCGATTACAAGTAAAGAAATATAGAAATGATACCGAACAACTTCACACCTTTTCCTTCTCCCCCAAGACTTTCTCGGGAGGCTGGGACGAGGAGCTCGGTTGCTCGGTGGTAACAACGGTTTGATCAGCAGGAATATTCTCGGGAGGAGGAGGCATGGAAGAAACATCCTCGTTGATAGAGGGTTGAGAAGCAGAGACTGGGTCACCCATAGCCATAGAAGACTCATCTGAGGCAGGCTCATCTTCTTCTTCTTCCACAATTGGTGGAGGAGGACCAGGGAGATGTTTTTGGAATAGCTCAGAATCGTCTTGGACCTTCAGCTCTTGCAGAGCAGCTACCCAGCCATCGTGGAAGTATTTCGACTTCCCATATTGGACTTGGGATGTCATTGCAGCTATCCCTCTCTCCCATCCTTTCTCTCAATCGGCACTGAAATGTTTCTTGATTGCGACTTTTCTCCTCAACTTCTTCGAGGAGAGCTTCACCTCCAACTCCTCTTTTTTGATCTTGATATCTCGCAGGGTAGATAACTCTTCATCTTCCTTTTTCAGCTGGCCATCATATTCTTGATGTTTAACCTCTAAACCCTTTACTTTCTCCTCCAAATTCTTGGAGGTTTCAGCCATTTTCACTTTCTCAGCTTCAGCCACAGCTAATTTCTTCTCCCAAATAATTTTTTCGTCAATATACTGTTGACGAGATTCCTTTAAAGACTGGGTCAAACCCAACAGAGCATCCTCTACGCCTGACGAGGAGCTCGAAGCTTTAATAGCTTCATCCTTCTTCACAATATTATTAAAACAATTCACCAACTGAAAGATGAGAAAAATAGCAAAGTCAATTCAAAATGCAAATTTTCAGAGAAAGAAAGAAAAATCAGAAGTATAAGAAATTTACTGAAGCAAGGTGACGAGCAGCTAAGGATGTCAGCATATCCCTAGGAATTCTCTCATCAATACCATGGACCTCGGGTACGACCGAGCTCATTGCAGAACTTGGAAGAGTGGTGTTTGGAACATCAGTACCACCAGCAGGTAAGGAGGAGGCAGTTTCAGCCGGAGTAACTGAGGATGATTTCCTCAATCTCTTCAACGGGCGATCAGAGCCTTCAACCAAAGAGGTCTTGGTCGGGGAAATTGTAATTACATCTTCAGGAGCAGTTTTCTTGCTTGGAACCACTGGGGGCTTCTCGGCAGCTTTAGAAGACCCATCATCCACCTTTTTAGTCCCTTCTGGGACGTCAGTTTTACTTTTCTTGCCTCCAGTAACAGAAGTAACATCATCAAAGAGAGCGGGAGGAGCTCTTTTCTTACCCATCTTTTGACTTAAAGGAAGATGAGAATCTGAAGATGAACCTTCCGGAGTTGAAGCTGGTTCAACAGGGCGAGCAGTATAAGAGGTTGTGTAACTCTTATACTGTAGCAGATATGAGGCAGACCTGATGTGTTCGTCTGCAATATTCTTGTGCAAACCCCAGATAAGTTTCAGATGCCTGATATTAACCTCTGATTCTTTTGGAGTTCTTCTTTTACTATCAACTGCAAATAAATACATATTGAGATATCAGGCATACATTTTGTCAAACATGATGAAAGCATAATTTCATAAGTAAAACAAAATGAAAAATAAACCTATCCCATTGCCATATGGGGGACATCTGGGACCGTTGTATACTTCATTTCCAGCTAAAGGGGCATATTGCCAATTTTTTATAACCAACCCATGTTCAAAATAATCTCTATTTGAGTCAGGGAGGTTAACTACAAGAGCCCTATTCAGAAACCTAGTTTTTAAATAATAAATATTATCTAGAGTAGCCCACTTATAGCAATACATAATCTCAGGGATCCCAATACGAGTCCCATGAGTTAGATTTAATTTGTGTACCCCATTAATTATTCTCCAGGAATTGGGGGCTATTTTTGCAGGGACAAGGTCAAAATATTGACAAAACTCAAGACACAATGGATTTGGGGGGAAGGAAAAACCACATTCAGCAATAAAAAGACTGGGGAACCAATGTCCCTCAGGCAATCGGAAGTAATCTAAAGGCTCAGAAAGAACCTCTAGAGTTACCCATGAAGGAATGGAAAAATCAGAACGAAATTTCTCAACAGACTCCACAATATAAACCATACTGAATAAAAGAGAAGAAAGGAAAAAGATCTTACAGGAAGAAAGGAGGTCTGCTGACAACTAACGAAGGAAAAGATGAACGCACGAGAGAGAAGGAGAGAATAGAAAGCTTGAAGGCAGAAAATTGGAAAACGTAGAAGACGGTATGGTTACCTAAGGAGTTTAAATACTTTGCATTGGGAAGCAGCGAAAGAAATGATTACCAAAAAGAAACTACTGAACTTCTGGCGGCTAAAAGGACAAAAATTGCACGGAGACCGAAGCGCTTATAAAAAATTCAAAAGAAAGGCGGAAGCCGCGAAATGAGGAGATTTGAACACAATGTTCCTGAAACCCAGGAAAGTCATTTAATATTGCCATATACCGAGAAAGAATGTTCCATACTCCTCAAAGTGCGAAATATGAAACATTGGGGGCTTCTGTTGATACCAAAATTAATATGCTGATGTGGACGAACAATACGAAGACACGTGTCAATCTACGTGGCACGATAACAGCGAGTAAGTTCATTTCCCGACCAACCATGCTTCTTTCCGAGCAACGAGGATACACCGAGGAACTCCAGCGCACCGAAGTACTCTAGCGCACCGAGATACTCTAGTTCTCCGAGGAACTCCTGATCAGCTAGCAGCTATGGCGGTCCGAGCTGTACCTCGGTCGTACCGTTAATTGCCAGATAATCAACAGTTCAGATATTCATTGAATGCTTATATTCTTGACGCACACGCTGCATTAAATGTATTACCCTTTCATATGTATATCATTTAATGTATTGAACCTTTCATGTACAGCCTCAAGGCTATAAATACCTTGTATCAAACCCATTCAAGGGGACCGGAATTTCTTAAAAGAACTTGTAATCAAGAATTCCCCAAACACTCAGCAATAACATAACAGTGGACGTAGGCTTTATTCCTAGCCGAACCACTTTAAAAATCTTTGTCTTATTTATTTATCTGTGATTGAATAATTAGAGCGATCTAGTTTTTTACATCAACATGTGTAGTATAGAAATAGACATCTGATAGATAACCCATATGCAGGAAAATTGTTAGTCCAAGAGATAATATCCAACTGATATAAAGAGTCAATGGACATTAGTGATAACTTGCAAATAAATATTGTGGAAAAAATCTAGTAACACAAATTGTACATGTGCAGTGTAACTATGGGTAAAAGGACGATGCCAAAGGTTTATCATAAAGGATATTTTAATGGGCATTTTGAATTAAATCAGTCCAGAAGTCATATCTCAAAGATAAATATATTTCGTGGTTCTAATATGACAGAAAAGACAATTCACGCATACATACATACATATATATATATATATATATATATATATATATATATATATATATATATATATATATATATATATATATATATATAAAATTTCCGAACAGATATTAAAAAGATTTCTGACTGATAAAACATTTCGAACTGATACCGAACAGATATAAAAAATATCGAATAAAATATTTCTGAACAGATACATAAAAGATTTCTAACTTTTCAGACCAATGATGGCGTAGCCATGTCGTAGTCTTACGCTAGACAGAGGAGTGAGTGGCTAAAAGAGTGTCAAGGAAAATGACAGAACATGACAGTCCTAATCGGATAAGGCATGACAGGTCTAAGGTCATAATCGGCTACAGCTATTTTAAAAACATACATAGATTTGTTTATATAAAAGCCATGGATCATGCAGGTAGCAGGTTTTACACGATTAACACACTTAATCATATCAATAAAATGTATGGCCACAAAATGACGAAGTGATATTATGCATCCTAGGCATAATGAACTTAAGGCTATATATGAAATAGTTATGACAACTATTTGTCCATCTCGGTTTAAGCACGTACAGTACGGCCAACTAAGGCTATTGCCTAAATAGACAACAAATAAACAAGTTCCCAAAAAGAAATGACTCCTTTCGGTCATAGCAGGTACACGCCTGACAACAAATCTTTCTCCCAAGCGTTCCAACAGGTATAGACTATAAGTCTTGGCCAAATCTAAAAAGCTAAGGTTTTTTTTTTTTTTAAAGACTTGGGTACAATCGGACAAGGACTATATATATATATATATATATATATATATATATATATATATATATATATATATATCATCATTCGTACATGAAAAAGAAAAAGGCGTCAACTCAACTCAGCGTGTAAAAGCCTAAGGCAATAGGCAGAGTGATATGCGGGTACTAGTTTTAGCTATGACAACTTTTTCTTGGTTTAAAAAATGGTTCCAAAAAAAAATCTTCTGCACAAGAGAAGTGATGAGAATAGCCGTGGGATTTTAAAAGAAACTGCATAAGCCACTTTGCTTTTTTTGTCCGTCAAGACTGAAAGTTGTAACAGGTATAAACCAGGGCTAATAACGAGATAGCCAAACCAAGAACTTGTGCATAAGGCATAGTTAAACAAAAATTGTTTAAACAACCATTTTGGAACAAATGACATTTTAATAAAATGATTTTGAAAAGTATTTTAGAGTAAGAAATTCATTTTAAGCAAAGTTGCACCAATTATAAAAAAAATATTTTCGACAAAAATAATATAATTTCATTTTTATGCTCACAATTAATTAGTCACACACTTAAAATCATAGATAAAAAATATGTATGTGTGTCTAATGTGTCAAGTACAAATATGCAATATACGTGAATACCTTTACTCAGATATGTCATTGAGTAGAGTCGAGGCAAGATTATACAATAATAAATATCTATAGAATAACCCTAATAAAAATGTGTTTGGAATCATCGAAATCAATATATTAAGTTAAACTAAAATGTACATTAATTAAACTAATTTAATTAATTAGGGATAAATAACATTTTCGTTAACAGTAATTAATATGTCTTTGCATGGGAGCCTTATAAGCCGCTCGAGATTAATCCAAATGTCACTTGTCATCGACTACACGTCGACCCTGCATTCAAGCCAATTGCACGAAAATCTCGTCTTACTGCTCCGGAAAAAGCCAAAGTTGTGGAGAAGGAAATTGAGAAACTGCTGGACACAGGATCCATACGGGAAGTCCAGTTCCTCAAATAGCTATCCAGCCCAGTGGTTGTCCCTAAGAGCGACGGGAAGTGGAGAGTCTGCATCGATTTCATAGATCTCAACAAGGCATGCCCTGAGGATAGCTTCCCTCTCCTAAAGATTGATCAGTTGGTGGATGCCACTGCAGCACATGAAAGGATGAGCTTCTTGGACGCATACTCTGGGTATCACCAAATTCCTCTGTACGAGCCAGATCAAGACAAAATAGCATTCATAACCATAGTTGGGTTATATTGCTACAAGGTTATGCCTTTTGGGCGAAAAATGCAAGAGCCACCAACCAGCGGCTGGTCACCAAGATGTTTAAAGATCAAACGGGAAGCACCATGGAAGTCTACATCGATGATATGCTCGTGAAGATCAAGCTCAAGGAATACCACCTCTCTGACCTATCAAGAACCTTCGAAATCCTAAAGAAATACCAAATGAAGCTCAAGGCAAGCAAGTGTTCCTTCAGTGTCCAGTCAGGAAAATTCCTTAGGTACTTAGTCAACAAGAGAGGTATTGAAGCTAACCCATACCAAATTGATGCCATCAATAGGGTGCATCCCCCTCCCCCTTGTATGGTAAGAGACATATAGAAGCTCACAAGGATGCTCGCCGTGCTAAACCGATTCATCTCAAAGTCATCTGAAATGTGCCAGCCATTCTTCCAATTATTTAAGAAAAGTAAAGATGTGGAGTGAAACGGGGACTGCTCGAGGGCATTAGAGGGGCTTAAAGCTTACCTCAGCACACCACCCTTGCTCGTAATACCTCAAGAGAATGATTCGTTATACCTATACCTCTCATTATCCAGTCATGCTATAAGTTCTACACTGCTATGTGAGAAAATAGAGGTCCAGCACCCAGTCTATTACGCGAGCAAAACTCTCTTAGACACTGAACAGCGGTACCTACCTCTAGAAAAGCTCGCTTTTGCGTTAATGGTAGCCTCAAGTAAATTGAAACATTACTTGGAAGCCCACTCAATCATCGTGCTAACATCCCACCCTCTTAAAGCAGTCCTAAGAAAAGCAGACCTGTCAGGTAGAATATCAAAGTGGTCAGTCGAGCTTGGGCGATTTAAAATTCAGTTCCAGCCAAGGAATGCCATCAAGGGGCAGGTCCTTGCCGAATTCATCGCAGAGTTTGTAGGTGAACATCCTTGCGACCAACTCTAAACTATTCATTAAAAGGAAGATGCCCCAGTGTCAGGCATCTTGAGACTATTCGTTGACGTAACATCTAATTCCAGAAGGGCAGGAGTAGGCATCGTGCTGATTACCCCTGAAGATGCAATACTCGAGCAAGGAATTAGGCTTGGATTCGAAGTCTCCAATAATGAAGCAGAGTATGAAACACTGATTATAGGCCTACAAAAAGAACGAGCACTCGTAGCAAAACAACTCCCAGTATTCAACGACTCATAGTTAGTCTCCAACCAGATAAGTGACGATTTTAACGCTAAATATGAGAGGATGGTCCCCACGGTGAAAAAATTAATGACCAACTTTGAACAAGTCAGCGTCCAACAGTTTCCCAGAGGACAGAACAGCCATGTTGACGCCCTAGCAGCCTTAAGCTCAGCGATTAAATCTGACTTAAAGAGAATAATTATGATTGACTTCCTCACCCAGCCAAGTATCAACCAGATCAACGAGCTGTCGAATGTGGGACATGTTCTCCAAATTGAGACAGCCCTAGTTGGATGGACCCCTTAAGGGATTATTTGAAGGATGGAGTGCTACCAGGTGATAAGAAGAACGCTCATCGGATAAGAGTCAAAGCTATTCGCTTTCACTTATCTTCTGAGTGCAAGCTGTACAAGAGATATTTCACTGATCCTTACCTCCAATGCGTTCATCTAAAGGACGTCGAGCAAGTTCTGCATGAACTCCATGAGAGAATTTATGGAAGTGATATTGGGGGCAGGTTTATAGCTTCCCGAGCAATGAAAGAAGGCTACTGGTGGCCATACATACAAAGAGACGCTGGAATATATGCTCGCAAATGTAAAAAATGTCAGCTTCACGCTCTTGTGGTTCACCAGCCAGCCAGCGATCTAAAGTCACTTACCAGCCCATGGACTTTCGCCCAATGGGGAATGGACATCGTAGGACCTCTTCCTACTGCAGTCGGTAATCGCAAGTATATATTGGTCGCAACAGACAACTTTACCAAAAGGATAGAGGCAGAGCCGTTGGCAAACATTAGAGATGCGGACATGGTAAGATTAATATAGAGGAACATTGTCACCCATTTTGGGATCCCCAAGATCATCATCACTGATAACGGAACCCAGTTTGAAAGTGTCCTCTTCCAGGGATTTTGTAGCGACCACGAGATCAGGCAATACTTCAGCTATGTGGCATATCCTCAGAGTAACAGACAGGCTGAAACTTCTAATAAAACAGTGATCGATGGATTGAAGAAGCGCTTGGAACGAGCCAAGGGGGCATAGGTCACCAAACTTCCCCACATCCTATAGGCTTATCGCACTACCCCACGACGAGCAACTGGAGAAACACCATTCGCACTAACTTATGGGATTGAGGCAATTATCCCCTTGAAAGTTGGCCTCCCTACCATAAGAACCACCCTGATCCACCAAGGCCAGAACGATGCAGCTTTGCTCGCTGAGCTTAACCTAACTGAAGAACGACGAGAGCTGGCTCGAGTGAAACTAGCAGCTTATCAGCAACAGCTAGCGAGGCACTACAACAAGAAGGTCAATCCAAGAGCATTCCAGGTTGGGGACTATGTCTTGAGAAAAGTTCTTGGCAGCGCTGTAAAACCATTGGATGGAAAGCTAGGCCCAAACTGGGAGGGACCATTCAAGGTGATAAGAGCAGACCTACAAGGAGCCTATCACTTAGAAACGCTAGAGGGTAGGAAGATACCTCGAGCTTGGAATGCAGCCAATTTGAAGAAATTCTACTTCTAGTTTTTCTTTTTTGATCTTTTAACTCAATATTGAAATTTTCAATTCATTTCTGATTAATAAATAAGTGTTTGATAGTGACATTCTATGAAGTGTTGATTTTTCTCAAATACATTATAATTCATGTACCTTTTCCAAGTTATAGGCTCCCTCCTTAACGTACAAAACTAAGATCGCGAGATACGCATTAAAGTAGGGTCAGTATGCAATGACCCTCCTCAGGCTTTCGTCACCAAATACGAATGACCTCCTAGCATTGCCCCTGGCATTATATGAATCCCTACAGGGGATCCTTAGGCAACATGACCAACCCAGGTTGGTGGCCAACATTGTTTGGCTTAAAAATCCTGCTCGGATAGAACATCCAACACCAGGTGTATCCGCGTTATTGCCACACTTAGGCTTAAGAAAGTGTGACGAAACAACCTAAAAGGAAAAGTAAGTCATAATGGTATACTAAAAGAATACTGAACTCGGGGGATACTCACTCAACAAACTAAATCTTCCTATATCAAGTCTAGTCGGCTAGAAAAGTCCAAGATAGTTGAACAAGAAATCAAGTAAGTAAAAAATACACAACACATGTTTAGTCAGCAAATTGCCAAAAAATAACTATTTTATTGCATCATTGCATATATAAAAGAGTTAAATATACTGAGCAAATTAAATCCTAATGATAACTAGGTCATTGAACAAGGTAGTCAACCACTCTCACTCTTCGGCCATCATCTGGGTGAGGAGCTAATTCCTCCTCGACTTCATCTGAATTTGGCTCCACGAGCTGCCTTGGGATTACATCTATGGGAACCCATCGATTGTCCCTTCTGAATGGATTCGACATCAAAGTTGAGGGGGAGATTGTCACACCCCATCAAAATCCGACAAACGGGGTGACTAGCCACCGCCGCCGAACTAAGCCAGACGGGAACTAAATAAATATCATTCTTAGCATGAGACAGATATGAGACATAAATAAATCAGTCCATAAGATAAATAATTTAATCAATCTCCAATGATCATAAACAACTAGGCGATAAAATATCCATCACATGCTAACTCCGAATAAAACCAATCTCCAATAATGATTAAATAAAATCTTAATGAATAAACCAACTGTAAATGCTCCCACTGGAAATCCTTAATCAACTTTAGAACCGAATGACCCAATAAATCACTCATCTGAGTCTCATAATGAAATACGAATGAAAAGGAAGCATAAACTTAAAATAACGCATTGAAGTAATTCAGCCCCTGTTGCACCTCCAAACGATAACTCCGATAAACTTATGCAGCTTCTCCAATTCTAATCCTGAAAAATATTAGTCAACACATGGGTCAGAGCCAAAGTCCCGAGCAAGAATACACACTACTCCCCTCAAATAGGATCCTTGAATCCAAACAGTAGCATTATACGCAATAAATATCACAATAGATTATTTTAAATTAAGCGAGATAATTAAACGTGATAAATATAAATCACTGACTACCCGAAGGAATTCTCATTTAAAAAGGCACACCAGTATGATTTAAAATTCCCAAGTCCCACGATGTTAATTTAATTAAATTAACCAACTTTTCTTATATCCTCAATTTATTATGGCGGTCCTCCCGACTCAGGTGATTTCTCCACCAAAATACACATCCCCTCGTCAAAATGTCGGCTTGCCCGTTTAAACTGTTGTCCCTCGTTGATTGACGAGGTTCCACACACGACACGACATAAAACGTCGACTGGCCCGTTTAAACTGTCGGTCCTCGCTGATTATGTCGCCAATATATTTTAATACCTGTCTTATTATCTTAGGTATTAATTCTCAATTTATAATTTCAAATTACCCCACCCTTTTATCGATATGAGATCCTCAAAATACCCCTTAGTCCCATACCTAAGGGTCTCCAAGTTATCAATATGTCCTACCCTATGTATAAGAGGATTTTCTAACATAAATCTCAACCTAGTCTCATACCTAGACTAGCGTAATGACGATAAAGTAATAAAAATCATCCCACCCCCAACATGATAAAACTGTGATAATTTTACCCTCACTAGTCCCATTCCTATAAGGCATTCTAAAATATAAGGAGAGCAATAATACCTAACAACCCGTCGTCACAATGATATTTAATAATACCAACAAGTCACACCAATATGCATAATAAATCAATGTTTCAAACTACGCATGACAGTCTAATCCATTAAATCTCAATTTAATTATCATAACGACAATGAAAATACTCAATTAATCCCATTTAATTATTTTAACTTAAATATACGGCTAATTCATCGTTAATACAATACAATAAAATTTCAATTTAATTATCTATACATAAATTACATGAGTTATACGCACCCAACAATCCTTTATTTTAAAACGAGGGTTTTTCTACATGCAACCTACACCAATAAAATTCAAAATCCACTCATCAATCCTACGTACCCAAGGGTTATGAATATTATTCAGATTAAAAGATTTAATAACAACAGCCCCATAATTAGTGTCCACTTTTCGTAATTAAGTCACTACTTTCTTTTAAGGAAACATGTAATTAAGTGTTTACGTGAAACTTAAAACGCATAATACCAAAGAAAAAGAATAGAGTATTCATGCCTGTGAAGATCGTGTTGAAAATCTGATTAGAAATCTGGATTCCGACCAAGTCATAAGACTGCCTCCGCACCTCGAGCTCCTTAGTCGTTGCCTCTTTTACCTTGTTAGCCTTGGTCAACGTAAGGTCGGAAGACTTCTGAATAGTAGTGGAAACCTTCAAATTCGCTTTTAACTCAACATTTTTCCTCGCCAGCTCATCGCGGCTGCATTAGAGGACGGTGAAGTCAGAATCAAACTGCAGAAAGAAAAAGAACATTAACGAGAGAGACATTAAAAGGAGAACTGCGAAAATAGAAGAGTTAGAAGAAACTTACCAAGGCTAGCCCCTGACTTG
This sequence comes from Sambucus nigra, assembly GCA_949130495.1. Taxonomy (NCBI): domain Eukaryota; kingdom Viridiplantae; phylum Streptophyta; class Magnoliopsida; order Dipsacales; family Adoxaceae; genus Sambucus; species Sambucus nigra. The sequence continues at coordinate 241,256,953 of OX422210.1, read as the reverse complement.
CCTTCAGGACTGGTCAGTCCCTATGCTAGACGACCTTTATCGATCAGCTGGCAAAACTGCTATCTCGAGCACCGCCAGAGCCAACTGAGGGGATAGGGCAACAGAAGCCCCCTCATCCAGGGCAGACACGGGCACTGAAGACTGCCCTGTCTTGGTCCTCACTTCTTCTCTCCTTCTCTTTTACTCTCTCTCATTCTTCTTCCTCTCTTATTCCTTCTTTCTCCCTTTCTCTTTCAATAATGCCTCCTCTTTCTTCTTCATCTCCTGCTCATGAGCAACAGTCTGGGAGCCAGTGGCAGTATCCCCACTCCCAGATTTCTGCCTCTTCAACCTGTGAGCAAGCAACACATTATCTTCATCGTCATCTTGGATCAAATTTTTTCTAGGAGGAGTTATAGTTCCCTCGCTGGAGCTATCTGAATCCTATGAGTCCTCCGAAACCTCTGAACCCTTCTCCGAACTGGAAGATTCTTTACCACTTGAGCTTTCCTCACTATAATCACCTTCAACTCCACCCATGTCAGCTCCCTCACTCTCTTCACTAGAGCTGCTTTCCTCATTGTCTAATTGAATTGGGTCAGCAGTAGCCTCTTTTATGATATCTAGCTGATGAATACTATCAATAGGCCGGGCAATGAAGCTGGATCCGATGTTCTTGCACTCTAGAAGAAATGCGGCTAATCGCAGATGCTCACCGTTAGCCAAGTATTCCCTAATCTTCTAAGCCTTGACCAGCTCAGCAGCTCGAATCTCACGAAGAGCATGTTCTAAGTTCTTTGTCTTCGCTGAAAAAGGAAAAGAGGAAAATATAAGAAAGACAATACAATAACAGAAAATTAATAAGTAGAACAAAAGTTGTGCCTACTTATATATTCCTCCCCATAAAAGGGAATCATAGGTCCCCAATACGTCACCCCTTCTGTTTGGGGAGGGAACTGCCAGTTTCTGGAAATAAACCCCTCTTGCTAATAGTCCTTGTGAGAATCAGGTAGAATAACTACCAATACCCTATCAGGACTCCTGACTTTGATATAAAGGAGACCAGAGCTCATTCGAGAGAAAGAATAGCAATAACAAATTTCAGCAAGACCTAGATTGGTGCCATATCGGTGATTGATTCTATGTACACCATTGACATTTTTTCAAATATTTGGAGAGCACTGTGCAGGAACTATATAGAAATAACTAAAGAGATGAAGAAAAAAAGCGATTTGGGGGAAAAGTCAGACTCCCCAGGACAACAGAATAACATGTATCCAATGACCCTCCTCAATGTCTCTAGCATTATGAGGAACAAGGGCACATTCAATGTCCACCCAGTTTGGAATATTATAAAACTTTCTAAACTCAGCTATCGACCTATTGCCTATTCTTGCCATCAAAAAAGAAAAACCTAGCAGCGATAATGAAGAAATTCCAACAAAAAAAGGAGAAGGAGTTTGAAGAACTTAAGAAGTGAGAATCAGCTTGAGACGATGAAAGCCATAAGAAAAGAAGATGGTAAGATAGGGAGGAGCGTGAAGATGAAAAAAGAGACCTGAAGATGAGAAAATGCAGTAAAAAGCGAAAGATATCTTGAGAATTCGAAAGTTTGAGAAACGACACCAGAAATGGCTTCTTCAAAATAAGTTGAAACCCTCTAAAGCATGACGCACATAGAACGAAGCAAATATGTCGCCTGAATCTACTCAAGAAAGACTCTTCGATACCCAAGGTGCTACGCAATTCACAAAAATGTCATTAAGGCTGTTATTTAAAATTATTGAGCCCAAATTGTGATCCAAAATTTTTAGGGGCAATTGTGGATACTTCGTTTAACTATCCGGGCCCAGATGAGTAGCCCGTTCCAAGATAATGGAAAGTCCGACCCAAAGTATAAGGTCTCGTACATAACTAATTCAGTTGTGACCCATTCGACCCCTAAAATCTATTAAGAGATATTTTATGGATTATGGGCTAACGTGAAGGTACCCAACAACCCAACCCTTTAAAAATTACATTTATATATTGAACCCCCAGCCCGGGGCAAAGGGGACGTAATTGTAAACACTCCCCTGGAATAAAGAGAAATATAAAACAAAGAGCACTACCATGGACATAGGCTATTTTTCCGAACCACGTATATTTTGGGTCGGGTGTGAATGCAGTTATTTTGTGTTCTTTCTTTATTCTGGTGATCACATTTGCTTATTATTTGTGTTGAGATTTATTATCACCACAGTAAGAATATCCTCTTCCAATTTTAGAACATTACAATATAGCTACATATCGTTGCTTGGTTGATTTTAGTCGTATTTGAATATTCATAGAATTGTTATCTAATTACAGTGTTTGTGAAATTGACTCTTGATGGTGTTCACACTTACATTGAATGAGATCAAGGTGGATGCCAAATTATGAGGAATTGGGGTGAAGGGTTTACCGACTGAGAATTAAGGTGATCTTTTGAGAAACTTTTTTTCCCTGATATTTCTTTATATAAATTGCATGAGGACATAAAGTATATGATGTAATTGGGAGCACATATCCGATAGTGTCATGAAGTTAGATTTGTTGTATATATTTATTAGTTACATAGGTTGTTAGTATATTTTAATTGATTTCATTTCGATATCTATTTATCTAAAGTTGTGAATTTTTAGGGCTGTAAATGGATATTCGAAAATCCGCGTCCGTCCGATATCCGAATCCGAATTTGCGGATATTTATCCAAAAATATGGAAACGGATACGAATATGGATACTCTATAAAAATATCCGAGAAAACGGATACGGATACGGATAGTACTAGTATCCGACACGGATAATCCGTATCCGATGCGGAGTATCTATTTTATCGGATATCCGTTATACCGGATATTCGTATCCGTCAAACATATGTTTAAAATATTACTAATAATACTAATATTAGTATTACTAATAAAATAATATTAAAATAAACCTTAATCGTTTATTCCCTAAAACAAAATAAACATATACTCCACTCAAAACAAAAACACTCTAAAGTTATTATTTTATTATGTATGTTATAAAATGTCATGTATTATTATTTTATTGGGTATTTTATCATGGAGTTACATAAAATTTTCAATACACCCTATCACACAGCACACACCCACTAAAGAACATATACTCCACTCAAAACAAACAAAAAAACTAACTTCATTTCATTTCTCTTTCGTACAAAACAATAGAAAAGAAACCCTCTTGTGGTTGTTCGTTAGTTTCCTTAATTATAAATAAATGTAAGAGAGAAACAAAAAAGAATGTAAGAGAGAAACATAATAGAATGCAAAAGAGAAACAGAAAAGTAAAGAGATGGTTTTAATTCTAATGAGAGCTGAAGTTAACAACAGGTATATTATATACAAAATAAAAATATATACTTATTAAAATAAAAATATCAGTATGTTTTGAAAACAAAAGGTCCATGAGGTTATCATTATCAATAAATTTGATTTAATCTAAAAGGTGCATATTTATTTCTACTGTCATGGAATGCGACTGTTATTTTTTTTTTTGAATGGCTATAAGCTTATATGGTTGTAAAGTATGGATGGCTTTAAGCCGTATTATCATTATGGAATGGTACTATTATTATGGAATCCATAATTGTTGATGTTAGAAGACAGTAATTTTGTTATATATTTATTTGGATTGGATTGGATTTCATTGGATTGGACATTTTAATAGTTATTTTTTGCGATGGCTAAATAATGTAAATGGATACGGATATTATCCGAATCCGAGGTATCCGAGCGGATACGGATCTGGATAGTTGTTTTAACTATCCGGTCGGATACGGATACGGATATGGATAGTACATTCAGATAGCGGATACGGATATGGAAAACACGGTATCCGATCCGTATCCGTCCGTTTACCACCCCTATGAATTTTGTTGTTCAAGAGCTGATGAATAGATGTGGTATACAATTTGTCATAGGTAATAAACTGGGAACAGAATTGTAATCGTGCCATCAGCATAGGAACAAAACACAGAAGCTTCCTGTAATTTTATTTTATTTTTAATATTTTTGTTTATCTAAAAAAATCACTCTTTTAAGCCCTATAACACGATGTGCCCAAGAGGGGTTAATGTGATGTTTAGGTAGACAACAGAATGTGGGTAGACTCAGTCGATGGTTACAAGAGGTACTTTAACATTATGTATTGAAAGAACAATATTTTTCAAAGGTAATACTCAAACATTCGTGATAGTTTACTCAAACAATATTAGTTCTGATAGTTTTTGTACAAAACTTTACTCAAACATTCGTGAATTGATTAGTTTGATTTTCACAATATATCTTTCAAGTCAATCCGTGACTAAATTTGTTGTTCCATTGTTCGCAACTGAAGATTAAGATTTGAAAATATACGTGGCTATGTTCAGTTGTTAAAAATATAAAAAAAAAATCCATTTTTCCGTTGTTTTTATGTACAGGAGGTTCGAAGTGGAAAATTACGCGTTAAGAGACTTGGACTATTTGTTTCTGCCTAAGGATCAATTATGATTTCACTCCTCCAGCCCGCATCCAATTTGTTATCTTCTTTTAAATTTATGTTGATATCATATATGAAGCTATCAATTTATTACTTCTATATAACTTGATTTTACTGCTATATAAAAAATTTATATCACTTTTTACTGCTATATAACTTGCGTTTAATCAAAGATAGGACCATGTACCCGGGCTATAATAATCTTAATTGATTATCTCCTTGCATATAAAGTTGGTTGAGTTCATTTTCGGGGGATATAGCTGAGATGATTTATAATAGACGTTTAGGTTGAATGCGAAATTGAAAATGTTCGGGGTGTTTCTTTTATTAAAGAGGCTGTTATTATATGTGAACTTGAACATGTTTGGGTGATTCATTTTTTATATGGATTAGTAGTGAATTTGAACTTGAACATGTTTGCAATTTGATCTTGATCATGCCCTTCTTTGTCCTAATGTTTATATCGATTTACGTGTTGAAAGGTCTGCATAAAGGACATGCATGGCACGATGAAAATGCTATGAATGTTGACTACATGTGCATCGACAGGGTACGATGAAAATGCTTCCATTTCTTGAAGTTGCTGCCTTCAGGTGAAGAAGCTAGGGCGCAATCCTAGCTGCCTCTATGCTGTTATGCTTTCTAACATGGCTTGGAATTCTGGAGTTAAGCCTGCGCATGCTATAACCATTCCTAAATGCTGCAATCTTACTGATCGTCCTATCGGTTACAAGTGTGGAGGTGGGTTCAATTTGTTTTGATTATGTTCTATTTGATTACGAAGGTGAAAAACATGAAACAATGGTTCATTTAAAAAAGAAAAAAACGCAGTCCAAAGTTTGCTATTTGTGACAACATACAAATATGCATATATCAGTTCTCATAGAGTAAATGATCCAGGTCGATCAAACATGATGATCCAGATTTTAATGAATATAGCCGTTGGATCATAGGAGCCATAGATCAATACAGTATTATATTATATTTTTTAGTAGATTGAAAATTTATTATTATGTTTTAAGTATTATTTTTTTTCATCACTTTGTTGGTAAAATTGCCACTAATGATTTTTTTGTGTAATAATATTTGAAGTCTATTGTAGTTATAAATTGATGATTTGGTTTATATAATGCCTGGGATGGAATATTTGTATACTTAAGTAGTTTTGATTTGTTAAACAGGAGATAGTCATATAAAAAGAGGAAATTTTGCCCAATTTGTAAGGACATTGTCTGACACAATTTAGTATGTCGTATATCGCTACAAGTTTGTCGAAGAGTTGGGAAGCTTACATCTACAATCGACAATCCGAATTTCAAGTCGACTTCAACAATCATGCCCAACAAGGACAAATTTGATAAAATATGTTTTAGTTCCATTTACATTTTACATAAAAAAAATGTTGTGATATTTCCAAGAAAGTTAAAATATCTTCTATTTATGAAAATGATTTTTAAAATGATTTTAAATGGTTTTTATTTTCAAAAATATTTTCTCATAAAAGTTTTAGATAAACTTTGTCGATCTCGTAAACAGTCTTAGATTTTAGGTTTCCAAATTATTTAAAAGACTGAACTATTTTGGACACATGTATGATGTCGTTCGAACGACATCATTTCTAGTTCAAACGAGATTAGATCTCGCTCGAACGACGTCGTTTCTCGTTCGAACGAGATATTTTATTCTGACACGTCACCGCCTTAAATGTTCTTATATAAAGGGTGTCAAACTTATGTTTTTCGCATGGAGAAAACATTGTCTCAATCAGAATACGTTTTTAGTGTTTTTTTGGTTTATTCTCCATCACTTTGAGGGTTCAAAACTTGTTTTATACTTCACAAATCCCAGTACTTTTGTGTGAGTTATTTTATGGAACCCAAAACATAGTTTGCTGAGTATTTTGGTACTGTTCGTACTCTATGGGGAGATCTCTACAATCGAGAGCTGCGTACTATTGTGGAGCGAGTCGCTACAAGGTTATGACTACATGTCGTTGAGTATCTTCTGCGTGTTGATTCTTTGCTAAAGACTGCGTGTATGGACTACATGTCCATTGTGGTATAGCTGCGTGTGAACCATTGTTGATCTGTATTTCATTGTAATCCGATGTCAATTGCGATTTGCAATTATAGTGAAATAAAAAGGTTTTGCCTTGCAGGGATTTTTCCTGAACAATTGTGTCACATATTTTATTTATGTTGGTTTGACACTTACACGTAGTTGCATATTTTAATGAGAGTTAAATGGTTGTATTGACTTGATTCATAAATTCACTCTTATTAAATAAGTTTGTGATTGGAAATTGCGAATCAATATTGCACACGCATTTTCATAATTTTTTCTAAATCGTGTACACATTTGTGTTTTATAATAAATTTTATGATTACAAGTCTTAGACGACGCAGTTTTATAGAAGTGTTTGTCATTCCTTTAGGCACATGCATACTATTCGAATTTTAGTGGACTATTTGTTATTTGTTAAGTAGGGCGGATAGTCTTATAAAGAAAATATATTATGGTCAATTTTTTAAAATTACACTTTATTTTGTTGGGGAATGAATTTTTTTCTCTTTTGCAATTATGTATTTTGAAAATTTTTACCGTTTTGCGATTATCAGTGTGTTTTCAGGCACGGGCATACCTTTATATATATATATATATATATATATATATATATATATATATATATATATATATATATATATATGGGGGTGCATTGTTCATATGTGCGCATGTGAGTATATGTGCATAAGTGTGTGTGTGTGTATATAAGTATATATGTGTGTAATTGTAAATGTAAATGTGTGCACATATATACGTGTGTGTCAAATGTCCCATGTCACTATTCCCCGCGTGTACATAATATAACTCATCAAGGGTATAAATAATTACAAAATTACTATTCTAGTGCGTATGAAATATCCAAAGACAGACCACTACGCTACCATATCAAATTACACCAACATTATACCCAATTTTATATTTACACCCAATTTCAATATGAATTTCATATTTGCACAACATTATACTCAATTTCAATTTCATATTTAGACAAAAAAAAATGGGTCCAATTAATCTAACCTAATACCAATTTCAATTTTAATTTCATATTTACTCATAATTTCAAATTTATACACAATTGTTTTACACAACATTATACTCGGTTTCAGATTTATTTTTAATTTTTATAAATACTAAATTAATCTAACACAACATACAAAAATGTGTACACATATATACATACACACGTAGAAACACACATAAAAATACACAAATAAACCCTAAACAAATCCAAAACAAACACACCCATACACACACACACACACACACACATACACACACACACACACACACATATATATACACACATAAACACACACACACACACACACATATATACACACGGGGTAATACACACATGAACACACACCAATTCACAAAGTGATATAAACATAAACCACACCAGCACACACACCAAATACACTCACCAACACACCAGAACACATAAAATACATGATCAAATACATACAAAGAATGAGAGATAGAGTATTACCGTCGATGGTCGTTAAAGAGAATCTTCAGAGAGAGAGTGGTCACCAGAGAAAAAGAGAGAATCATTTATGGGTGAAAGAACGAGGGTAAAGAGTGTGTGTGTGTGTGTGTGAGAGAGAGAGGGAGAGAGATCATAAGATGAAAGAACCCTAAGTGGGTTTAATTTATAGCAGCTAAAGGGGTCACGGTCTAGATCCGTGGCCACTAATGTGACTCATTTACTCCTTTAACTTAGTCACGGTCTCAAGACTTGACCCACTTACTCATTGATATTAGTCACGGTCCCAAACGGTGACCATTGGGCTGTAACCAATTCAAATTAAATTCTCGTGATTATTAGGGGTCACAATTTAAAATCGTGAATATAGTTTATTGCGATTGGTCATAGCTTGTTCACAATCCTAAACCGTGAGCACTAGCCTAGAAAATTTGGCGAGAATTTTGGCGCCTAAAGGATCACAGTTTAGTTAGGGTCTAAAACCGAGACCAATCTGATATTTCTGTCACCCCTTACTTTGGTCACAACCTTGGTCACGATTTTTTGTGGTGGTCACGAATTTGGATCGTGACCAACCTACTATGATCATTCTTGATATATGGTGTAGTGTCGAACTTTCCTTATTTCAATCCACATGTTAAAAAATTATCATGTGATAAAAGTAGTAAAATATGGTGCAAACATACCCCCGCACCACCTTAATTTTGAGTAGAAGATTTAGGTGGTGGAAACTTGATAACGCATTACTAACTAAACTTCATCATAACGTTAGACTTTTTAAGTTCAAATGTCACCAAAGATGATGAATAATATCAACCTTTTTCAACTTCGAAGGTCACCAATGATAGTGAATAATCTCAATATTTGAATAATCTCAACCTTTTACAACTTCGAAAGTCACCAAATACGGTGAATACTCTCAACCATTTACAACTTTAAAGGTCACCAAATATGGGTAATAAGATCAACTTTTTTCAATTTAGAAGATCACCAATCAAGGTGAATACTTTCAACCTTTTTCAACTTCTTCCTTGTGAACTTGGCTCCATATTTTCAAGTCAAATGGTTTGTAAATTCTGTAAAAAAAATGGCTTACCAAATTCCTATCAACCACCATTGTGATCCACCATCCGTAATGAACAATTTAATTTTTTTAGGTAGGGTGGAAATTCGGGTTAGTCGTGCCATTTTCAAGTCTCGTTGATTATGATTTGAGCATAAGTTTTGGGTATTTTTAAATCTATATAAGCTAATCGTGTCAGATTCGGGTCATTTCGAGTCATTACCATAAAAGGATTATCGTGTCAAAAATTATTAGCCCCATTTTTAAGGACAACCCGTGCTTTGGTTCAAGTCACAAATTTTGGGTAATTTTTTTTTTATCATGATTCTAGATACTTTTGAACATCTTCTTATTACCCAAATTTTGGTTCAAACGCAAAACTTTTGGACCCCCAAATTCTGAAATTCTTTGATGATCTCCCTACCCCGAGTTCTATTTTGGAATTAAAAAATCAAAATGTAAAACTGAGAGGATTATCATTAAACTTGTTCCACAAATATGTGGCATTTTGTTCTCCATTGGTTTCTGGTGCAACGAATTCTTCATAGGATTTTTGTTTATTAAGAGATGCTATAACCAAATTACTAAGATAAGAGGAAAAATGATTGAGACATTGCGCTAATTTTTTGCCACTACTTCTCATTGCAACAAAGTGTTTTGATAAACTTTGTTCTAGAATGGGAAAGGCTTGTTTTAACATCTAACAGTAGGGGTGTGCTCGGGTCGGGTCGGGTCGGTTTTGGACCGCAATTCAAACCGAACCGATCGGTTCAGTTTTGGAAAAAATCAGACAGAAATCGAACCGACGATGAAAAGACCAATGGTTTCGGTTCACATCGATTTCGTTTCGGTTCGATTTTAACCGTTTTTCAGTTTTGATAAGTTTTTTTAGGTCGGTTTTGGGTTTTGGAGGTTGGTTAATGGGTTTTAGATATAAAAATAAAAGATATTTAAGGGTTTTTTAATATAAATATTAATGTCGATTCGGTTCGAATCGAATCGAATCATTTTTTTCTTTGTCTAAACCGCCAACTGAACTGACATTGTCGATTTTTTAAATCCTTAAATCGCAAATCGAATCGGGCTAAAAAAAACCGCCGGTTTCGGTTTGGTTTGGTTTTCAGTTCGGTCACTTTTTTTTCACACCCCTATCGAACAGTTTAAGCCCTAGGCAGTGACGCCAAAATATATTTGCTCAAAATTTTGTTTATAAAAGGACATAAGATCATTCACGTAAAATAATCATGGGTTCATAGGCATGCCTAATTGTAAAAGGACATATTATAAATGACAAAACGAAATTAAAGAACCTTGTAATTAGAAAGAAAGTAAATGTTGAAATGGAACTGAACTTTTATCTAATTAAAGGAAATTAAATGTAGTTTGCTCGAAATTAAATGAAATGATAAAACGTAAATATATGGTTTCTTTTTTTGTTTTCCTCTTTCCCTCCTTCCTCGAGAGATGAATTTATCGTTCTCTGCCATAATTGAATCTTATTTGACTCCTTCTAAATTTTAATTTTAATTTAAAATAACGATTTGTAATAACTACATATATTTTCCTCCAAATAACCTCTAATCCGAATTTAAATAATAATTACCATGAACCACACTCAACTTTCAAGTGAAATATTGCAAAAACCACCATATAAACACCTATAACCTCTCACATTTTCCATCTAGGTGTTTAAAAATGACCAGGAGATAAAAATGGTTATTTTGTAAACAATAATCACCTTGACGAACCTCTTTTATGCCCTTGAAAAGTTTAACTGTAGTAATTTCTTTATATGTTGTCCACTGATAGTCACGATCTTTTAACTTCGAAGCCTTCACTTTTTGAAGGTTATGTGTGATATGCTCTAATAAACATGAACAATAAGCTTAGAGGGAGGTGAATAGGTTTGATAACATCCTTGGTCAATTTTTCACACTTATATATAATTGTTCCCAAATTTAAAACTAAAACCAATTGATTTAATAAAAAACCTTTTCAAGTGCCTTTAAAAACACACACAAGATGATATTAAGTGAATCTAGTGATAAAGCCTATATCTAAAATACTTAATCATGTTTTAGGTCAATTTAAAAGATTCTAACTAAATCTATGTAAAGTATGATATGAATTGTGTGGAAGACGATTCAATACATATACATGCTAACATAAGACATGAATTATGAGGAAAAAACCCCACCTACAGGTAAAAAATTTTGACGCACTCCAATTCTCATTTATACTTGAAAACTAATTTTACAAAAGACAACAAAGTACTTCTTATAAAATTAGTATCATGTAGTTACTTATAAACCTTTAAACTATTCCCCATAGTCAATGGGAATGCTTTCCATTCCTTGAAAGTCGCGTCACACTTCAATCTCTCCAATAGAAAGAAGTACCTCCACTTTTAGATCGCGGAGTGATTGATTATAGCAATTCAACAAATGTGTAATGAAGTGTCAAAGCTAGTGTATAGATCTGATTTAAATCCATTCTTAATTATCTCAAAAACACTTTAGATCGAACATAGATCAAAGCATCAAAAGGTTTGGAAGAATAACTGAGATTTAAAATAAAACAGAGAGAAAGTGTTTCTCAACTTTGAAAATTGCTTAGAAGAGTGTTTCAAATTAATTGTGTAAAATTCAGATCCCTAAAAATGGGAGGGAAATCGTCCTTTAAATAAGAAAATTTCAAAATTAGGGACACCCGTGTTCACGATTCTGGGAAGTGTGGAATCATGGCCAGAACGCATGAGCTAACATTGTGGTCGTGCTAACGCATCTGTGCGCATGGTTAAAGCCAAAAAATATTGTCAAAGAGGCTTTAACAGTTCAAAGCACATAAACGATTCCCAAAACAGTTTTAAAAAACATTTTAAAAAATTTAAGACTATTTTTCAAATCATTTGTTCAACTTTTTTAAAATTCAGACATGAAAAATCAAAAGTGTAACAATTAAAAAAACAATCATGCACGTGTGTGTTTAGACGTGTACATTTCACAACCATATAAATGGATACAATCTTCACTTCAAAGTGTATGTATGGAAACATAATTCTTCAATGAGCAATGTGTATCATATTCGATCTTCAAGGCTCACCTAAGTCTAACATAGATAATAGAACGCACATCACTCATAACAAATCAAATTTATATGACTTGTGGACTCAGCGTCTGAAAAAGTTTGACATGGGAACCTAGCCCACTTAATGAATCATATAAAATTACATTTTCAATCTCCCCCTTTGGCTATTTCGTGGCGAAACCCTCCAAAACCCGAAATGATTTTATTACCCCTACAAAACACACACTCCATTAGCCATATAGTGAATGTAGTAGGATGGTAATGTAAAAAGTCCATAATACCAACGAAGAAGCAAAAAATTTATTTGAACAATGGGTTGGAGACAAAATCAACTATGTTAAGCCTAAAACCATATGAAATAACAAACAGCATCACGCATGCAATAACATTCATAAAAATAACCCCCTTGCTTGGGATTCCTCCAAAAAGAATCAATGATATAGATGAGATAAAAATGTTTGATCAAGCATGTGATCATGTGAAATAGCATCAGCATCATCTATTATCAAGATACCAAAAGTGATAAAGCATGTGAATAACACAATGTAACCAAAATGATCTCAATTTATAGTAAATCTCAAGATAAACAACAACTTCCCCTGTCAAAGATATTTGTACCCATTTTAAATAAAGTGATAAATAACTTTCACCCTCTTAATAAGTGACACAAAAATTCACTCCCCATTTTTGACACTAAGGACAAATAAAGGAAATAAATTTTTACTCCCCTTAATCTCAAGGGATAAAGTTTTCTCCCTCTTTTTAACACGAAAATGTCAAAGAGAAGACATAATATAAACAACGGGTATAGCTGGGCAATAAATAAAGTCACATAAGCATGAAATACTAGCAAATCAAAAGCTAGTAATACATGTAAAGAACCATAGCTATATCATGGGGATCAATAAATGAACATATATACATGTGAATCACAATATCACAACACGAATCTCATAAGCAACGGCTAAAATATGAATGATATCTAGTAATAAGAATAAGAGCAAGATATGAGATAATTAAAGAATCAAACTAGAAAAAAAATCATATGAGCAAAACATGGACTAGACAGTATAGCACAAGAGATATGGATGAAAGCATAATACCCATAAATAAAAAAGATAAAATCCATACAACCAACAAACTATCCAAATATATAAAAGTAGCAAAATGTATCAAGGTACCACCAACCAAAAATTACCAGCAAACATATAGACACCAAATATGCAAAGTACCACAAAGGGTACTACAAAAACAAATAATATGAAGAAAAGAACAAACTAGAATACTAGTTGTCAGACATGTCATCATACTCCAAGTCACCATCATCTCTAACACGTGCCTCCTCCTCATCACCATAATTCTCAAACTCCTCATCCTCATCAATAGCTGTAGGTGGAACATGAGCATGTGGTTTAGTAGTAATAGGTGGAGGAACCCTGGGAGAAAAATTTGGAAGGGAGATCTTCTCAAATACCCAACAATGAAAGACACATCGGTATGTAGACTCTACTACTTTTGATTAATACGCCCTAAGTACTGACGCTAACTATCCACCTGAGGGTGAATCGTCTTAAATTGATCTCGTAGAAAAGTAAACTGAGATGTGATAAAGTTACACTGACTCTGGCGTCCTCTGGGCTCAAGAGAAGGCTAGGGTGTTGGTGTCGCTGCCGGTGCTAGTGCTGGTATAGGATCGTGGGGATTACAGATGTATTTTTTTTAAACTTCCAATTTTTCTGATTTCTGATCTGATTTATTCTGAATTTGGAATGAAATTTTAGTTTGTCGATTTTTGATTTTTCAATTTTTAATTGTCCCAAAAAACGGGTCGAATAATTTTGAATTTTTGATTTCTTTATTTTTCGGATTCGATTTTTCTAAAACTATGTTGATCTGATTTTTTTTTTAATTATATTCTAATTTAAGATTTTTTTTATAATTTTTTAAAAATTTCTCACCCCACATCGGTTGAGAGAGGATGAGGGTTCCAAAGTAGTGCTCTATAGAAGGAGATTCTCCTCTTAACTTCTACACGAATGAAAAATGGGTCAAATCCTCATGTATTTACATGTTGGTTCAAACATTTTTCTTTGTTTCTTTAAAATGATAATTTGAGTAATTGAAAATCCTAAATTCATTTTTTTGATATTTTGTAATTTTTAAAATTTCATGATTTTTAGTGTATTTTGGGAATTGCTTATTTTTTTCGATTTTTGCCAATTTTTTGTTTTTTCCTAATTCGGATTTTTTCTAATTTTCCCAGAAAAATGGATAAAAATTTGAAATATTATTTTATTTTCGAAAAATAGTAATTTTTTTGAAGAAGTATATTTTTATCCGATCCGACCGAGTCGTGATCAATACGTGGCCTAGTTGGGTGACCTGCAGTCTGTCCTATAGAGAAGAACTCATACTCGATAAAGCACTCATAATATGTGCATACGCATCAGACATCAAGTGAGGAACACTCAACAAATAGAGATAACCAGTGATTAATCTCCCAAATGTCAAAGTAGTATCAATCGAGTCAGTGGAGGCTCTCCTCATGATAGAAATAATGAGCTCGAGGTAGTCAATAATCTGACGATGTGCTAAAGCATAAATTAACCTACCAGTGTGATATGAGAAATCGGAGGTATGGCGACGTAACATAAGGTTGTAAACAACCAATAAATGTAAAAAGGAATAGCGCTGATCCATATTTGACTAAAGATACAAAGGTCTCATCCAAGTAGACTCATGACCCGCAAGAAAAGATCGAAGGTTAACGTAAGTAATATAATCCACAATGTAAGAATCATAATCACGACTATCACAACGAGTGTCGAAACCCAAATGAGTTGCTAAAAGCTCATCAACAATCTCAATGGAAACACCATGTACAAAAGAATGAACTGCATATGTGGACTCGGTAATAACTATGTTCGCATAGAACTCGCGAATTAAAGTAGCGTTGGTCGAACTGTGGGGTCGAACCAACGGTGAATCCTGAATACCATTAATCATTGACAGGAGGTACTGACCATCCTCATTCCTCTCGAAATACACTAAATTAAAGTATCTCTCAATAATGATCAGTCTAAACATAAACGATGCAGATAATGCATAACCATCTCTAGTAAACTAGATCCCATAGGCATCTTCCTGTGTGGATAGAAAAAGAATAGAGGCACTCGGGGTTAACAACATCTCCTAGCCAATCTAGGGGTTGAAGAAGAGTCTCGCGCTCTCGAGCTCTCATCGGGACCACTCAATGGATGGTTATTCTTCCTAGCTTGTCCCTTCTCTCTAGCCATTACGCAAAAAAAAAGGATAAAAATCACACCCAAATGACAAAAACTACGGCTAAAATGTGAAGAGTAGATAAAATCCCCAAATATACTACCCCAAAGGCACTACAACCTCAATCAAATCACTCAAACAACCTCTAAAATAGTAGTTACAACTTAATAAAACTAAGAATAATGTAAATCAACAAAAACTCTAGAAGCTAGGTTAGAAACCAACAAGTACCCAATAAACCCTAAAAACCACAATCAATCGAGCAAGCAACAATGATATTCAGTTTAGGAACATTTTTTATCGAGGGTTTTAGCATTGGGGAGGTTTTGGAATGGAAATAATGGACAACGTTTGCATGCCCTTATTTTTGTGCCCAACGCACAAAAACTAGAGCATCGTAAAAAAACTCTAAAAATCTCACGAAATCTCTATGAACACCCTAGAATCACAAATCTCGTAATTTAGAAGTATGATGAATGCAAATGCATGAAAATTCTTTCAATTTGACTATGATAACACCAATTTGGGATAAAATGCACAAAATTAACAAAAAACATCTCTCTCTCTCTCTCTCTCTCTCACACACACACACACACACACACACACACATGCAAGCACTAAACGTGTGAAGTGTGATTGTGATTAAGGAACCCATGATCCAATGATTTGACATAAATATTTCATTTAAATCTTGATTAAAACTATAGATTAAACACATTTAACCCAATTTTAATTAATTCAACATTAAAGGCATAAAATTCTCATCAAGTCTATATTTTGTAATTTTGTAATGTTAATCGAGGTACGATTCATGTGAGAAGTAGGAATATAAAATCAACATGAATATACTTAATCAAATTATGGAAACATTACCAATGATGCTTAAAAGGCAATCATTACAACAATATCCTTTTGAACTCAACATGGTAGTTTAAAGCCATTAAATCCATTAAGAATATGTTGATTAATAACTTTTAAATGCCAACTAAATAGAAAATTTCATTTTTTAAATGCTAAGCCTTATCTTGTTTTTAAAGTCGGTTCAAGCTTTTGACTTATGGCTCTTTTCAATATATTTTGACTTTTGCCATCAATTGGATTTTTATATGCCTAGATGTCACCTACCCAAAAATATTTGAATTTCCAAAATGGGTGTAAAAACTCTAGCGGTTGCACTTATTAATGCTTTTAAAAACAGCCCTTTTTTAGCTTCTTCATAGTATGAAACTCACAAAATCTCACAAATGAACCAATGAAAAACCAATAGAATCTCAAGGATTTTATCATGATCAAGTTAGTTACTAAAAGCAAAATTAACATGATAAACATCATATGCAAAATAAGTGATATACGTGTGCAAGCAATACCGTAAACCACAAAAAAATTGTCAATCATAATGTATCAAATGAATTTCAACTAAATTATTAAAGCAATAAAACATTTCATCAAATGGTTTAGAATTCACATTTTAATCATCACTTAAGTTAAACCAAAATTAATCAAAGGCTTAACCATAATACACAAAAAGAATAAATAGAAAAAAAATTGAAGTTTTAAATAAGAATGATGCATGAATATTTACAAACAAACATAACATATAAATAAAATGTATGAAAAATGCATGCATGCATGAAAATGTAATTAACCCATGAAAAATGATATCAGTTGAACTCTCTCACCCACAAATATTTATTTCCCCCACAAATTGAGAATGAATAGGAATGGAAACCTACAAGAACCTAGTCATACTAAGCAAACTATCTTCCTAGATAGCAATGTGTGGTTCATCTCCTATTAATGGGATGAATATTAACACTTTTCTTCTACACAAACTTCACAAAAGGAGCCTCTCTCTCGTTCGTCTTTTGAGGACCAACTAAGTCAACCTTCACTCTAGGTGCATACCTAGCAAACCTATACCTACTTTAAGTATCCATTTGTCTCCTCTACTATGATTCTTATGCCTAGTCCTTGAAAATTGAGTTTAGTGTCTAGTTTTAGGAATATTCCCTCTAGCCTTACCATGGACTTACACTAAAAATGACATTTTCCTTGCTAAAGCATCCACTTGGACTCTTAGCTCATCAATAGGATTCCTATGGAACATGTTTCTCTTATTTTAGTTTGTGTGACCTAATTTACGATTTATACATATAATAGGACCATTCTATCGCGTTTTTCAATTAATTCACTAGTAGGATGAGTGACTTTCTCCGAATTCCTCACGTTGCACCCTCCATTTTGCGAACTAATAGTACTTTTAAATTATTGAAGTGTTTATTTATTTATTACTTTTGTATTAAATAAGTAATTAAATACTAAGGTGGGCGACCCTTTTTTGCAAACTTGAGAGAGCGTCATGTTGTGTTATTTTTCAATGGACTGAAAGTTGATTTTAATTATTAGTTATTTTTCAAATTTATTGCTAATTAACAAAGTAATTTCTTTAATTATGTAATTAATAAATTTATTGCTTAAGTATTAATTAATTAATTAATTACTATGATAGGTGACCCATCGATCACTCCTTGTGTTGCTGCTTATTTTGCAAACTCGGGAGTATTTTCCTTTATATTAATATGATACTTAAACCTTTAAAAATTAAAAAATAAGACTTGAACCCCATATTAATACCATATTTACAAACCCTTCAGAGTTCAATAGGCTATGAAAAAGTTTTAAAAGTCCTTAATGCAATTTATGAAATGGTCATTTTGACAAAACTCAATTCAATAGTATGATATGTGACTTAAATTCACGCCAATTTTTGAAAAAAACTATTGATGTTAATACAAAAAATATTGATTTGTATTTAATATGTACGTTGATACCAAAATTAATTTGCTGACATGGACCAATCATATGAAGACACGTGGCTATCTACATGGAAACAGCAAATACTTCCGAGGAACCCACTCGCTCCGAGGAACAAGGCTACAACGAGGAAGACTAGTTCCCCGAGGAACTCACAAGCTCCGAGGAACAATGCCTCTCCGAGGAACTCTTAAATACCGAGAAGCTTAGGCGGTCCGAGCAACTCATGGCGGTCCGAACTGCACCTCGAAGCAGGATTCTAACAGTTTAAATGCTCATTAAATGCTTATCATTTGGACGCGCACGCAAAGAGGGCATTAAATGTATTACCCTTTCATATGTATATCATTTAATGTAGTACCCTTTCACATTATAGCCTCAGGGCTATAAATACATTGTACAATCCTCATTGTAGAGGGACCCCCAGACCGGAATTTCTTTAGATAACCACAAATCGAGAATTCCTAAACACTCAGCAATAAAACAACAGTGGACGTAGGCCAATCTTATAAGGCTGAACCACTTTAAAATTCTTTGTCTCATTTATTTATCTGTGATTGAATTATTAGAGTGATCTAATTTTTTACATCAACAGATTGGCACCGTCTGTGGGAACGTGTTACAAGCATTGTTCTCCATCAAAAGCTAAGTTTTTATTTTCTATATGTATAATCAATTATATATTATACATACATATTTTGATTCAATCATGATTTTTATGTTTATATACATAAATTAATTGTCCCATTTTTATCTGCAAAATGTTGCATATCATGATTTTTAAATCATAACTGCTAGATTAATTCTTATTTAGATATCTGAAAAATAGTGGATTTCATAAATCATAACTTTTTGCTTGATTCTCAAGTTTCAATTTTATATCATGGAATAAATATTTTAAATGATTAAATATACCAATATATACGATGATGATAAGATTTGATAATTTTCTTTGTTGATTTTGAAATAATTTGTGAAAGATCTTTGATGATTATTCAAATCCCCATTATATTTTTGTTCAAATCATGATTCTCATATGTTTATATCCATAAAATTAGAGATCAAATCAATTATATATTGTGCATACATCTTTTAATTCAATCATGATTTTATATTCACAAATTATTGAATCTAATTTTACAAATCTGCATAAATGTACATTTCATAATCACAAAGTTTGAGAAATTTGTGTACATATTATATTATTTCTTCTTTAAGGAGATAAAATAATTTCTCTATATTCATAAATCTATTTTATATGAGTATATACAAATTTGATTCATTTGGAAATCTTTTAATTTAGTCATAATTTTTATATGCACTAACTGTGTGATCGATTTCAATTTGGGGATCTGGTGAATTTTAGACTCATAAATATTATACAAATCCTTGCATCTATGGATCCACTTGAAGATTTTCTGAACAAATATGTTAGGATATGGATAAGCATTAAGAACGATTATGTATTTTCCATTCCGATATTAACATGAATTGAATCAGACCCATTTTCTCTCTCTTCAAGAAAACTATGTCCTCTGCACAAATAATCATATTATGTAATTGTGTTGATACGATCAATTTTATCAATATATGAATAATCAATTATATGTTGTACATACATACATACATCTTTTGATTCAGTCATGATTTTTATGATTATAAACATAAATTAGTTGTCCAATTTTTCATTTATCAAATCTGCAAATTATTGCAAATCGCGATTTTATTAAATTAGTGGATCGATTTTTATTTCAAATATGAATAAACGAAAATTTCATAATCACAAGTCCGTTAAATATTTTTATGGAGACACGCTTATGTACATCATATTTTTATGAGAACACGAGATATTTTGATTGTTATCTCTCATATTATTATCTGGAAATTTAAATTGTCCAATATTGAAGCAAATGCACACTATATATTGGTCGGCTGAATAATTATTCTAATTGTAATTTTTATATGATTCAGCATCAACAGGTGCTCAGGAAAAATTATCTGCCCAGTACAATTCTTGGATGCTCATCAACATCACATAAAGACCTTAAAAGGTCAATACCGAACAAAAACAACGCAGCTAGACTGCACACAACACAGCAGCAAGACTGCAAACAACAATTCAATTGGCACCATCAGATTCATTTCATACATGCCCCAATCCTGGGCATAGAGCTTCATACTTGACTTTATCGAGTTAAGAGTAGGATTGAAGAAGTTCGAGGCAATGCCATCTACAGTACATCAGTGCCTAAAATTTCCAACAAATTTTGGAGTAGGAGTTGTGAAAGGTGATAAAAAGTAGCTCGGGAATGTTATTATTCATCTGCCGAGCAAGAGGAGCTGGAGGAGTCGAGGAAAAAGACTACTACTTATCAAGTGGATGAAGGTGCATAAATTGAAACATTGGATCCTAGAGATGAGTCGCAACTCGTGAAGGGTCAAGTGGTGGAAGCTAATGAAAATATCATTCTGGACGACGAGGCACCCTGAACGAACTACTCAAATATGTTCGTCGTTGGAAGCCTCATTAAAACAAGAATTGATAACTTTCCTTAGAATCAGAAGACAAACTTTTGCATGGAGTCATGAAGATATGACAGGGATAGACCCAAACTTCTTATGTCACGAACTCAATGTGAATAAGGAGATCAAGCCTGTGAAGCAGAGAAGAAGAGTATTCAGTCCCGAGAAGAATCTAGCTATACAGGAGGAAGTCGAGAAGCTCCAGAAAGCTTGTTTCATTGAAGATGTTAAATATCCAGACTGGTTAGCAAATGTGGTGATGGTAAAAAAGAAGAATAACAAATGGAGGATGTGTGTAGACTTCACCGACCTCGATAAAGCATGCCCAAAGAATCACTTTCCGCTGCCCCGAATTAATCAACTAGTCGATGCTACCTCGGGACACGAGCTACTGAGCTTCATGGATGCTTATTCTGGTTACAACCAGATTAAAATGAAACCTGAAGACAGGGAGAGTACTTCTTTCATTACCCCTAGGGGAACTTATTGTTATAATGTTATGCCTTTTGGTTTGAAAAATACAGGTGCGACATATCAGCGGCTGATGAACAAGGTCTTTGCTGAACAAATCAGTTGCAATGTGGAAGTCTATATTGACGATATGCTGACAAAGAGCAAGAAAGTTGTCGATCATCTAGTTGACTTAGGCCAGACCTTTGATCAACTGGATAAATATCAAATGAAGCTGAACCCGACGAAGTGAATATTTGGAGTTCGAGAAGGCATGTGTTCTTGAGTACATTGTCAATCAACGAGGCATTGAAGCAAATCCTGAAAAGATCAACGCCCTATTAGGGTTGCGATCTCCAACGACGAAGAAAGAAGTACAGAGTCTCACAGGACGAGTAGCAGCACTCAACAGATTTGTATCGCGAGAAACTAATAGATGTCTCCCATTCTTCACAATGCTCCGAAAGACTTTTGAGTGGAATGATGAATGTGAGAAGGCCTTTCAAGACTTGAAGAAATACCTGGGAGCACCTCCACTGTTGTCCAGGCCAGTGATGGGAGAAAAATTGTACTTGTACCTTACAGTGTTCGAGAATGCAGTTAGCTCGGCGTTGATCAGAGTGGAGAATGGAGTACAAAAGCCAATTTACTACACAAGTAAGGCCTTTCGAGGAGCAGAGATCAGATATCCAAGGCTGGAGAAATTGGCACTGGCGTTGATTGAGGCGAGTAGGAGAATGAGGCCATATTTCCAGGCTCATACCATAGTAGTATATACTGATATGCCATTGAGGCAAGCCCTGCATAATCCAGAAAAATAAGGAAGATTGATGTACTGGGCAATAGAACTCGCTGAATATGATATAGTCTATGAACCCAGATCATCGCTTAAAGGGCAAGATGTAGTAGATTTTATAGCAGAGTTCACCTATCCTGATAGCTCCGAGGAACAAAAGTTGCTCGCTGATCAACCTGTGGATGTTACAGGATCAACAAACACAAGCTCAGACCAATTCCGATTGGTAAAAGGGCGTGTGGATGTTATAGGATGTGACGCAGAAATAGTTGTGAGGATTCCGGACGAGAAACGAGAGTTGCTCGATGATCAACATGTGGATGTTACAGGATCAACAAACACTAGCTCAGACCAACTCCGGTTGGTAAAAGGGCTAGTGGATGTTACAAGATCATTGACTTCGGGCTCAGACCAACTCCGTTTGGTAAAAGGGCAAGATGAAATGATCGACGAAGAGCAAGAAAAATCCAAGGAGGAAAGGAAGGGACAAATATTTCACCGAGGAACTCTAACTGATCAGAAATTTGAAGACGAGTTACCTATATGGAGACTATATGTAGATGGCTCACCTTGCACTGCAAGATGCGGCACGGGGATAGTTTTGAGCACTCTGCATGAGATCGATATGGAATACGCCTTGTGTTTCCAATTCAAAGCTTCCAACAATGAGGCTGAATATGAGACCATGATTGCAGGACTTGGTTTAGCAAAAATTATGGAGGCGCAACAGGTCATTGTTTTCAGTGATTCTCAATTGATCATAAACCAAATGATGGGAGTATATGCAGTTAGAGGAGAATTAATGATCAGATATCATGCAAAGGCAAAGGAGATGGTGTCAGAATTTGTCGCTATTCAGCTGGTCAGAATACCAAGAATGGAGAATGCGAGAGCAGACGCCCTAGCTCGACTAGCATCAGCTACTCGCACCGAGCTATGACGAACAATCCCAATTGAAGTGTTAGCTGGTCGGAGTATAGATGAAGATCTGACGATGAACTTTATCACCCTTGATTTAGGACCATCTTGGATGGATTCCATCAAGGCGTATATCGAGGAAGGAGAATTGCCAAATGACAAGCTCGCTGCCAAAAAATTAAAGTTTAAAGCTGCTCGGTATGTATTAACTAAAGGTGTTTTATATAGACGAGGAATTATGGCAGGTTTGCAAAGATGTGTACACCCCTCCGAGGTGAAAGAATTAATTGAAGAGATCCACGAAGGGTCTTGTGGAGCACATATAGCAGGTCAGACGCTTTTACAAAGGGTGATGACGCAAGGATACTACTAGCCGACGATGAGGGCTGATTACATAGCCTACGCCAAGAAATGTGACAAGTGCCAGCGCTTTTCCTCCATCCGAAGAACTCCAAAAGCATTGTTGACACCCATAACTTCCCCTTGGCCATTTGCCATGTGGGGAATTGATTTGGTTGGGCCACTGCCAACGACCCGAGGAAGGTTCAAGTATCTCGTCATCGCAGTGGATTATTTTACTAAATGGGTAGAAGTTCAGCCACTCATTGACATGACGTACGAGAAGGTGTACCAATTTGTTTGGAAGAACATCATTTGTCGATATGGTCTACCTCATGCCTTCATCACAGACCATAGAACATAATTTGATAACGAGGAGTTTGCCGCCTATTATCATCAATCAAATATTTTGAAGGTCCACTCAGCACCAGGCCATCCTCAAAGCAATGGACAAACTGAAGTGACAAACAGAACGCTGCTAAGTGGCTTAAAGAAAAGATTGGATGATGCAAAAGCAAACTGGATCAACGAGTTACAATCAGTACTTTGGGCTTACCGAACTACTCCCCGAGTAGCAACTGGAGAATCACCATACATGCTGACGTTTGGAAGTGAAGTTGTCATACCTGCCGAGTTGGGCCTTCCAACACACAGGGTACTGAATTTCAATTCCCCTGTCAGCGACTTAATGAGAAGACTGGATTTAGACATGGAGTTAGAGAAGAAGAAGCCATTAGAAATGCTGCTTACCAGCAGCGAACAACTCTATTCTACAATAAAAGGGTGAAGAAGTGCGACGTGAAAGAAGGAGACTATGTGCTGAAGAAAGTAATTCAAAAGCACAATAAGTTAGAAGCAAACTGGCATGGACCATACCAAGTTACAGAAGTTGTTCGACCAGGAACTTATCGAATAGCAACTCTAGAGGGGGAAGAGTTCAAGAATGCATGGAACGCAGAGCACCTACGCAAGTATTATCAGTGATGTATATGTAACACAGTTCCATCAGTATGAATAAAATGAAGATATTCTGCTAAAGCCTCTCCTTTTATTGAAAATGTTTCGGGGAATACTAGTGCTACACACTACTCGGCAAAACTCAGACTGCTCAGCGGCAAAATATTCCTAAAAATGCCAACCTCTGTTGGTTAGGAAACAAAATATTCCTAAAAATGCCAACTTCGGTTGGTTAGGAAACAAAATATTCCTAAAAATGCCAACATCGATTGGTTAGGAAACAAAATATTCCTAAAAATGCCAACCTGTTTGGCTAGGAAACGAAATATTCCTAAAAATGCCAACCTGTTTGGTTAGGAAACGAAATATTCCTAAAAATGCCAACCTGTTTGGCTAGGAAACAAAATATTCTCGCAAATGCCAACTTATGTTGGTCAGGAGGTAAGATTATTCAAGAAAGTGCAAAAGTTGCTAACTATGGCTGGTCGGGGATAAAAACCCACCAACTGTAGTTGGTCGACAAAGAAAATTTACCACTGTAGTTGGTCGACAAAGAAAATTTACCGACCTTGGTTGGTCGGAAATATTTAAAAGAAAAGTTTCTAACTATGGGTGGTCGGGGATAAAAATCCACCATCTGTAGATAGTCGATGAGAAAAATTTACCGATCTTGGTTGGTCGGAAATATTTTATGGGTAAAATTATTTCAAAAAGACTAACTATAGCTGGTCGGGAATAAAAACCCACTAACTGTAGTTGGTCGACATGGAGAATCTAACAACCTTGGTTGGTTGGAAACATTTTAAATAACATTTTTATACTCATTACTTTATTATTAAGTGATCGAGCAACAGTATTGATACTTGTAACTTTTTAATTGTTACTGAGTTGGTCGACAAACAACACAATATTGTTTTCTTTTTAACAAGTGTTTGATAAATACAAGACAATAGCAAACAAGATTTGCAAACAAAAATGAAAGTCTTTCATTGAATTCAAAATAAATTACATTGATAAGGAAATTACAGTTACATTGACATGTATACTAACTATTACATCAAAAATTCCTATTCTACTGGTCTCTTCACCTCTGCTTTTGACACAGGTTCTTCGCCAGCAGGCGAATCATTTAAAGACTGAGGAGAATTGATAAAGTTAAGATCCTTCAGCATCCTGACATTCATCATGGATGGCCGATCTAAGAGATGCTCGGGACGAGATACCTCAATTTGAGAGTGAAGATTGTAGTCATCGAGATACTTTGAAATTAAGTTCCGAGGAATGGCCCGAGCAGGGATCCACTCCATCTCCGAATTATATGGTGGTACAGGCAAGTCGAGCAAGCCGGGATCATGGTAATCCCACAGATAATGACCTTGTTAAAGCTTCAACACACCTAAGGCATTCAGCCAGCCCTGCTTGTAGCCCTCATTGTTGGCATTCTGGATACGATCATCCAAGTGGAATAATGCTTCATTGTATCCAGCCATCCAGAACTCCCTAGGTTGTTTGTGGAATTGATATGTTAGCCTTTCTAGCTGCTCGTGGAGATTCTTGATGAAAAGATCCTTATTCTCCAAGACTGACTTCTGCACAGAGAGTTATTTCTCCAGGTCCCTAATCTTATTTGACATATCAGACAAAGCCTGGTTCTTCGCCATTAATTAGAAAGCCTGGTTCTCTAACGCAGATTGAGTTCTCTGTTCCTCGACAAGAACTCGAGCTGCTCTTGCTCGTCCCCGAGGAGCTCTTGCTCGACCATGAGAAGATGTAGAGGTGCCTGAACTTTTCAAAGTCTCCAACTCGTCCCTCAGCTCGGCATTCTCAACCTCTAAGAACGAGAATCCCTCGTCGGTCACTGGGATCAAGGCACTGGAAGTGGAGGCTGCAGACTTCAATTGTGATAGCTCTTTTTGTAAGTTGTTGTTATCTTGCTCCAGCAACTTGGCAATCTGTCTGCATTCCTCTACCTCACCCTTAAAAGTTCTCTCCCTCAGATCATACCCAGCAAAAAGCTTCTCGTAGCCCTTGTCAGCCATGATCAGCTTGTACTTCTTTTCGTACCCCTCATGCAACAAGGAAGTTGATTCCTTGCATTGATTTTGAAGGTCTTCGAGGGTACACTGGAGATCCTCGATCATGTCATAGTAAGCCACATTATTGGCCACTTCTCGGTTAAGTAGACACTTCAGGTACTGATTTGCTTCAACTGCTTGTTCTGAAGCATCCTGTCCAAGGATGTCGGCAACTTGTGCAGCACTCAAGTCTGTGTGACCATCCTTAAAGTATTCATTACATTGCTGCAATAACTTTGTATCATGGGCAGACAGCAGTTCCATCCTGGCCAGAAACTAGCAGAGAAGAGAAAGAGCAATCATCAATAAAAGAAACAAACGGAGTATGAATATAAGATGAACAACAGTGTGGAAAAAGTTCAAGTTTTATTAGATCATAATTCAGAGTTACATCTTCTGAGTTACATTTGATAAAGAGAAACAAAATAAAAAGAAAACCCGAACAACACTAAACCTTTTCCTTATCTCCCAAAACCTTCTCGGGAGGCTGGGATGAAGAGGTAGGTTGCTCGGAGGGAAGAGATAGTTGCTCGGGGAGAGTAGGCGGTTGCTCGGAGGAGGAAACAACTTGATGATTTTCCTCAGCAACAGGCTGGATGGCTAGAGCATGATCTCCCATCACCATCAAAGACTCTTCAGAGGTAGCTTCGTCCTCTTCTAATTCTTCTGGAGTTGGAGGGGGACCAGGGATATGTTTCTGGAAGAGCTCGGAGGACTCGTCGACCTTCATTTCCTGAAGGGAAGCGACCCATCCATCCCTAAAGTACTTTAGACTGCCATAGTCCACTTGAGATACCATGGCAGCCAACCCCTTATTCCACCCCTTGTCCCAGCCAGAGCTGAAGGACTTCTTCACGACGGCTTTCCTCTTCAGTTTCTCTGAGGAGAGCTTCTCGGATAGCAGGTTCTCAGCAGCCTTCAACTTATTTTCTACCTCCTCCTTCTGCCGACCTACTTCCTGAAGTTTAGCCAACTCCTCCTCGACAACTTTGAGTTTATTCTCCAACTCTCCAGCAGCTTTGAGCTTCTCTTCGATCTCTTTATTTGCCTTCTCCAAGGCATTATTTTTCTTCTCCAACTCTTTGGAGGTTTCAACAGCTCGAGCTTTATCCTGCTCGGTGGAGGCAAGCTTCTTCTCCCAGATAGCCTTATTAGTGGCATATGTCTGGCGAGAATCTGCCAGAGATTTTTTAACTTCCTCCAAAGCTCCCTCCACGCTGGACGAGGAGCATGAAGCTTTAATTGCCTCATCCTTCTTCAGGATTATGTTAAAGCAGCTCATCAACTGTGAACAGAAACATAAAGCAAGTTAGAAACAGAAATGACAAAGGAAATATGAAAAATTAAAAGTAAGAAGACTTACAGAAGCAAGATGACGAGCAACTAGTGAGGTGACCATGTCCCGAGTAAGGCTTTCTTCAGTACCTTGTACCTCGGGAATGGTCGAGGACTTTATCGAGCTCATGGCAGAGCTCGGGGGAACAAAAGATGGAACTCCAGTCCCAGCAGCTGAGGGCTGAGTAGTGGTGTCAGCCAAATTGACCGAGGAGCTTTTCTTTAGCCTCCTCGGGGGAACAGGTACAGATTCAACCAAAGAAGAATCCTTGGTTGGGGATATCACAATCACCTCTCCAGGAGCAGCAGACCTGCTCGGAGCCACTGCGGGCTTCTCGGCAACCTTGACAGGAACAGCTGAAGGAGCTGCATCAGTCTTCTTCATCCCCTCCCTTGGGACATCAATCCTATTCCTTTTTACCTCCCCAGAACCGGAGGCAGTTTTCTCAAATATATCAGGAGTTCTTCTTTTCTTCATCCTTTCACTTAAAGGAATATGGGATTCAGGCGATGATCTTGTGGAAGCTGGAACTGGCTCTGATTCACTTATCACTGGACGAGCAGTGAAGGAAGTGGTGTAGCTCTTGTACTGGAGCAGATACGAAGCTGATCTAATGTGCTCGTCGGTAACACTTTGATGCAGACTCCAGATAAGTTTCAAATGCCTTATATTGGCATCTGCCTCTTTGGGGCACTTTCTCTTGCTATCAACTGCAAATAAATAAACATTGTTATCAGTGGTACATTTTATCAAACACAAAAGAAGCATAATTTCAAAATAAAATGAAATAAAAATAACCTATACCATTGCCATAAGGAGGGCATCTGGGACCCTGGTAAACCTCATCTCTAGTCAATGGAGGGTATTGCCAATTTTTTATGACAACCCCATGTTCAAAATAATCCCTATTGACATCAGGGAGATTAACAACTAAGGCTCTGTTTAAAAATATAGTTTTTAAATAATAAATATTTTCATTGACTGCCCATCTATAGCAGTACATGATTTCTTGAATTCCTATACGAGTTCCATGCACTTGATTTAACCTATGCACCCCCATCAACTATTCTCCAGGTGTTGGGGGCTATTCGTGCAGGAACAACGTCAAAATACTGACAGAATTTCAGACACAAGGAATTTGGTGGAAAAGAAAATCCACACTCGGCAAAAAAGAGACTGAGGAACCAATGTCCCTCAGCCAAATGGAAGTAATTAGAAGGCTCGGAAAGCTCTTCCAAGACAACCCAAGAGGGAATGGAGAAATCAGAACGAAATTTCTCAAGAGACTCAACAGGGTAAACCATGGTGAATAAAGAAATAAAGATGAAGGAAGAAGATCTTACAGGAAAAGAATGGATCTGCTGACAACGAACGACGAAAAAGATGAACGCACAAGAGAGTAGGAAGAGACGACGTAAAACTCAAAAGACGAAAATTTGGAAAGGTAGAAGACGATGGGAGCGTCTGTGAAGTTTAAATACCTTGCCTTGGGAAATGGTGAAGTAATGATTACAAAAAAGGATGATTACGTTACCGGCGGCTTAAAAGATGAAAAGTAATGTAGGAATCAAAGCGGAAAACAGCGGCTAAAAAGAGGAAAAGTGGCACGGGAATCGAAGCGGACAACAGCGGCCAAGAAGACGAAAAGTAACTCGGGAATCGAAGCACGCAAAAAAGTCCAAAAAAATATGATTCTACGAATTGGGAAGGAGAAATAAATACAAGGAAAACACTCCTAAAAACCAGGAAGACTATTTAAAGCTACCATAATCCGAGAAAGAATGTTCCATACTCCTCAAATTTCGAACTATGAAACATTGGGGGCTTCTGTTGATACCAAAATTAATATGCTGACATGGACCAATCATATGAAGACACGTGGCTATCTACATGGAAACAGCAAATACTTCCGAGGAACCCACTCGCTCCGAGGAACAAGGCTACAACGAGGAAGACTAGTTCCCCGAGGAACTCTTAAATACCGAGAAGCTTAGGCGGTCCGAGCAACTCATGGCGATCCGAGCTGCACCTCGAGGTAGGATACTAACAGTTTACATGCTCATTAAATGCTTATCATTTGGACGCGCACGCAAAGAGGGCATTAAATGTATTACCCTTTCATATGTATATCATTTAATGTAGTACCCTTTCACATTACAGCCTCAGGGCTATAAATTCATTGTACAATCCTCATTGTAGAGGGACCCCCAGACCGGAATTTCCTGAGATAATCACAAATCGAGAATTCCCAAACACTCAGCAATAAAACAACAGTGGACGTAGGCCATTCTTATAAGGCTGAACCACTTTAAAATTCTTTGTCTCATTTATTTATCTGTGATTGAATCATTAGAGTGATATATTTTTTTACATCAACAATGTATAATTTTTTTGAAGAGGGGTGATAAGGGCACCCCACGAATTACTTCAAAATAACATAAGTAAAATAATAGTTATTTTTACTAAGGGGCACCACACCACATATTAATTTTTTACTCAATAATTTCAACACAATTTTTCACACAATTTCTCCTTCTATCCACTACAACTATGCTCCAATTTCTCCCTTTCTTAACCTCACTCCACCCAATATCTTTGTCCCCATTACTCCCACATTCATCAACAATCATAAACTTTTTATCCAATAGCTTTGATTGCATTTGGTGCCCATACCAACAATCATTAAGTTTAGTCCCCACACTAACTATTTCACCAACATTCATAAAGTTTTTCCCCACACTAATATTTCAGGTTTGTTATTTAAACATTAAAATAACAATGGAAGGTGGTACTAATGAGTTTAGGACCACAAAAGATAATGAAACCACCCTAAATAACATTTTCGAGGTAATTTTTGGGTCCCATTCATATAACTATTTGTTTGTTCTTAAGGATTAAAGAAATGTAAAATGGCAGCAAATCAAATAATGGTTCGGGATCGGGGTCCTGAGATGGAGGCCAAAACTCGGGTTGAACCTCCCGAACCAGTGTTTTTTTTTTAAATGAAGTTGGTTCAACATGTATAGAGCGAGTGGTGATACTAATCTTGGCGCGTTCATAACGAAACTGTTAATTATTCTCGACACATTTATCCTGAAACACCTCCATACATTAATAGCTTACGTTCGTTATGAATTGCCCGAGACTCATTACTTTCCTTGGCATATTCATCCCGAATTGGCTTAATTAGTTCTCAACTTTATTTTAACCTTCATGATTCATTTGATTATTGTTATTATGCCTTAAGTATGACTCATTTGATCATGTGTATAACATAATTATGTTCTTATTTATACAGGATGCCTTTATGAATTTCAACTCCGTATTATTTGACGAGGCGTTAGCCAATATCGATATACCTGACAACGGAGTTGATGGTTCCTCAAGAGTCGATGTTAGTGCCACTTTCTTTACCGACCAGGTATTTTTATTACTTACTATTTTTGTTGCTTTTTAAAGTGGGTTATAATGTATTGATTATTTTTATTATGTATTTTTAGGTATTTCCCACCCGTCAAGCGTTGGTCGCTTGGGCTCAAGCACAAGCCCGATCAATTAAAGCAGTAATTGTGATCACTAAGTCTGACGCACCTTCGACAACACGTAAGGGACGTCTACATTTGGGATATGAGGAGGAGGGGAGTAACGTGACCATTACGGGAAGAATGTTGAGAAAGAAATGATTACTCAGTGTGAAAGGGAAATTACTCCCACTTGACAATGGGACGTGCAATTGCCCATTTCTGTTAAAGGGCATCCCACTTGTCAATGGGACGTGGATGTTATCTGTTGTAAAAAGAGTTCACAACCACCAATTTCCAGAATTATTAATTGTCCATCCATATGTCGACTGTCTTATTTCATATGAGAGAATCATTATAAAAGATATGTCATTGAGTGGGGTGAAGCTAGCGGCCATTCTAACGATGATGAATTATCGTAATGCTAGTAATGTTTCAACAATAAAAATAATATACAAAGCCAATGGGAAATTAAAGATTAGCAAAAGAGAGGGCATAATGGAAATGCAACAGTTAATGAAGTTGCTCGGTGATAAACACTGTGTATATTGGTATAAAACGAATGAGCCTATGATGGAGGTGGAAGACAATTTTTGGGCTCATCCAAACTCTATCCAATTGGTAAAGTGTTTTCCATCGGTTGTCATTGTCGATTGCACTTACAAGACAAATCAATACAAGATGCCTTTGTTCGAGATGGTTAGTATAACATCTTGCGGACGGACGTTCAATAATGCTTTTGCATTTTTAGTTACAGATAAGGAAGAGAACTATAGTTGGATATTAGTCGGTTAAAATTTCTATTCAATTTATTTGCATGCCCCATTATCTTAATTATCGATCGAGAGTACGCGTGCATCAATGCATTATGGGTAGTGTTCCTCGAGGCAAGATATATGGTGTGCACTTTCCACGTTCACCTCAATGTGGAACTCCACGCTCATAAAGAGATCCACGATGAGGATTCCTTAAAGAAATTCATGAGAGATTGGGTTTATTTTGTTGAATCACCCACGAAGAGCGATTTTAACGAATCTTGGTGCTTATTTCACGTGTATTGGGTTTCATACCCAAACATTTTGAACTATATTGATTGCACATGGTATAGTTTGAAGGAGAACTTAATTCATGCATGGATAAATATGATTAAGCATCAAGGAAATCGAACTACAAATCGGTGTGAAGGAGCACATGGTAAGTTGAAGAGACACTTGGAGAGTTTTCAACTACTTTTTGACAAGGCATTTACCATCATGCATAATGACATTGAGTTGCAAGTGACTGAAATTACGAAAGAGTTTGAGGATTCCCTACAGAAAATAGAGCACTCACACAATCTTCCTATTTTGAGTGAGTTAATTGGTCGAATTTCACACTATGCCATTGACCTAATTCTTGAGGAGCTAAAATGTATGACAATTTTGGCATGGATATTAAATCGTGTCTCTATGTCGCGTGCAATGTCTACGATATACCTTGCGCTCATGAGTTGGTCATCTACCAGATGGAGGGTCGGCCTTTTATTTTTGGGGGATGTAGATGGATATTGGCGCAAATTAACTATGGTGCCTGAGTTAGCGAAGTACCACATGATTGATTATGAGCCCGAAATGATACTATTTAAACAGAGGTGGGAAAGGTCAGTTCTAGATGAGCAAATGTCCATGTTATAAAAAATAGAGGATGTCCTACCACTGCGAGGCTATGTGAGCCACCTATGCTTAAGCAAGGCAAAGGTCAGCTACGAGGTCAAAAACCAACTGCTCGTGAGCAAAAATATGAGAAGTCAACCAAGAGGAATCCCTCGGGCTTTGAACTCGCTAGGTAATTAGCGATGAAGGAACACTGTGATGTCCAGAGGCCAAAGAAGAACATTGATTTTATGGGGTTCACCTACCCCCGCCCCATGGTGCCATAACTACACGCCCACTTATAGGAAATATCTGAAGGAGATACCGAACTTTTACAGAGGTTTTGTATAAGATATTATGGAGGTTGATACCGATGGCCATTGTGGGTTTTATGGCTATTTGTCTAAGGTTAGGGACCCAATGAGATGGTTGGAAAAATATGAGGGCGATTTAATGGATGAAGTTCTAAAAAATAATGATTTTTACGTAAACTTCTTTAGTAGTTGGTTACCAGAAATTGTTATAAATATGTTAGACAATTATAAAACCCATGTAGATCGAAGTCTTGTATGCTCATGCCAGAGTGTGGTTACATTTTGGCCGAGACTTACAAATGTGTGTGTAACCTCGTATCGAATAGACAATGCCTCACATTTTTACCGCTGAAATATGAACGAAAGTGCATCCAATGTTCGTGCAGATTGCTCATGTATTTGAGAATCATTTTTTCGTTCTAAAATTAAAACATGATTGTCCGTTGCCACTGGTTGCAAGTCACTGGCATAGTTGTTCCTTTTCCGAAGCAAAATCTTGAATTGACAAATATTCAAATCAAATATTATAGTTTCAAAAAATTTGCCCAAAGGATGTAGTGACCAATAATCAACCCATAGATATCAACTAGTTATATTTTTTGTAGGTTGTTAATGAGGGATATGTTGTATTTTTTGCACACATGTTACAAATGTGTAAGTAGGTTCTGAGGGATGTTTTGTAATTTTTGTACACATGTAAGACAAGTTGTTCAAAATATTAAAAATCATTTCCAATTGATTGTTTATGTTGTTTGATGTTAATTTTATGTATATGTTGTTTGGATGTATTTATGTTGCTGGGTAATTGTATCAAAGGTGGCTGTATTTTTGTTGTTGGATAATTGTATTAAAGTTGGATGTATTTATATTGTCGGATAATTGTATTAAAGTTGGATGTATTTATATTGTAGGATAATTGTATTAAAGTTGGATGTATTTATGTTATTGGATGTGATCAATATGTATTAAAGTTGGATGGATGAAAGTTGGATGTTAATTTGATGTCTCATTTGGCATATGTATATCGAATACTAATAAGAGTACTCAGCATGTATATAATAAACCAAACTGTTACCTTGGAAACCAAATCCCACTGATGGGGATGATTATACCGAACCAGGATAGGCTATATTTGGTTCAGCATAATCATCACAATTTAGAAACTATATTTCAGTATGATCACACCGAACCAAATATCTAATATCCTGGTTTGGGACAATCATCCCTATCGCTGGTTTTGGGCTTACAAAGCAATAGTTTGGTTCGTTATAGACATGCTGAGTACTTTTATTAGTCTTCAATATACACATGTCGAATGAAGCTAGATCAAGACTATATCCAATTTTAAAACAACCAATACCCAGACATCAATTCAATAATACACAATAACCAAATGACATTCATATTAGTACACAATAACATAGACATTAACATTAACATTGATAACATAAACAATAATATTGATAACATACCCAGTACATAAATAATATCTTCAAACAAAATTGATTAAATATTCCAACTTTGATAACATATTACAAAATTCTTTAAAAAATCCAAATGTGCCCCATTCTCAATTATAAAAATGTACCCAAACCAAATTAAAAACTTCACTTTCTTTTTCTTTTTCCCCCCCTCAATCACCTTTGCCTTCCCTTTTCCTTTTTCATTATCTCTTCCATGCTTTTTAGTCTTTTTCTTAGACGTCTTCTCAATGATAATCGGGAGACCCACCCCAATTGCCGCTGCTAGTATTTGGTAGGAATCTTCATTCCGCCCAAGCAATGTACTGGCATCTATAGTAATGCCATTATCCATATTCTTCTTCGATAACTCCATCGTTTTACGTACTTCGTCCTCCCAGTGATAATCATTTACGTAAATATGAGATTTGGTTAAAGTATGGAAATCATTATAAGCTTATTATTTTACTAAAGACGTGTTTGTTAGTTTGGACTGTCGGTAAGCGGGGTTCTGGACAATCGGGTGGGGTAATAAACCACTCTATGTAATCCGCGCTACAGTCCCAAGGGTACGATATAAATACCAACCACGACTTCTCTGATAATAGGTGGTCTTGCCAGTTTTCCTAGTACCATTTATTCATGTCAAACTTCAGCTTGTATCGGGCAACCTTGTTTCCTTTCTCGTCCCTTAATGGTGTCATTGGACGAGGAATGATTTGAATTCGACCAAATTATCTCAAACATCTTTTGGAATAGTACGGTTCAGCAACATCGAAGCATATGACGATTCCATTATAAAGAGATACATCGGGGAATGGATATGCGTCCCTAACATCCTTATAAGGATCCCAAAATACCTACACATAAACCAATAATTACGTTACGGATATTTTAAAAGTTAAGTGTAAAGAAAATGTAAGTCACTTTCATTCCCTCCCAACATATCATCGAGTTGCTCTAGGTAATTTATGAGATTTTAAAAGGCATTCTTCTGAGGGGCGGATTGCAATGCCCAATATGTAATTCGGGGCACTGTGTTGTTGAACTACATGTTGAATCAACCCCCTAACCTGAAAAAGTGCTCATAAATCCACAACTACAAACCATCAAAAATGAGATTAGAAAATGAAATTAGTGATAGACATAAAATTAGAAAATTCATTTAGTAGTTACTGCAGTAGTGATAGACACTCGTGCATCTGATTAACACCTGACCTAGATGCAAGGCCAAACTTTTTATACAGGTGTGGAAGACTACCAATTTCCCAAGCTAACCGACCCACCCTTTTCAAGTTTTTCAATACTTGGAGGTAGGGGTGTTCAGAAAACCGACCGAACCGCCTTATTTTTTTCGGTTTTTTTATAGTCGGTTCGTTCCTATTTTTTTTTAAATCGACTGAGTCGGTCCAATCCTCGATTTTGGGCTTGATAGGGTCGGTCTGGACCGACCCGGACCGAAAGGAATTAAATATATATTTTTTTAATATTTTATATGTGTCACTTATGCTGCTACTAGAGGGGTGTAATATAAATAAAAGATGGAGGTTGAAATAGTCAAAAGGTAAAATATCTAACTAAACAAAACCCTGCTACTATACCATAAGCCGTTCTTATTCTTTATCACCACACAAACCATCCAAGACAAATACAAAAAAAAAACTCTCTCTCTCACATCTCACCCACCCAACCCAAGTCATCCAAGTTCCAACAACCGCCGACGTTGCCGACGCTTGCTGCCACCGCAGGCTAAGCCATTGTTTCTCATACAGCTGCCGACGGCGGGACGCTGGTTGTCGATGCTGCCAATAAGTTTTTTTTATAATCTTTTTCCGACGCTGCCTTGCCCTATGTTTTTTGTACTGTTTTTTTGTCGAAAACCCTTTTAGATTGGAGTTTTGTTGTTTGAATCAGATCTGATCTGATCTGCACCATTTTTTTTATACATGATCTGCTATATTTAGATTGGAGTTTTAGATTGGATCTTTGCTTGTTTTTATACACGATCTTCTATATTTACATGATCTGCTATAATTAAAGTCTTTTTGGACAGTTTTAATTGGACATAATTGAAAAAAAAGTTCAAGATTTTTTTAAAATAATATAATTAATTAATCTTAAGATCGACAAACTAAACTGAACCGACCCTGTAAAAAATTGAACCGAATAGGGTCGATTAACCGACATTATCGGTCCGATCTTGGTCCATTTTTTTAGAGGATCGACACAGTCAGTCCGGTCCAAAAAAAATTTCAAAACCGAACCGGACCGGACCGCGAACACCCTACTTGGAGGTAATAGGCATAAATTTTATTTTTGGTCTTATCAGGAAAAATAATGCATCAGATAATGTATATTATGTAAACCCTCACACAATGGTCTTTAACATCTGAGGCGACATTCTCGTCTTTGACTCATGCCTTAAAATTTTTGGTGATCCAATTCAACTGGATCGCACTATACTCACTGCACTCTAACTGCGCATCGACCCTACTAATGCCCAAGCACTCGACTACTAAGTCAATTATATTGGGGATTTCAATCTCCTCGTCCTCCTGAATAGTGATGTGTGGGATAAATAAAGGGTCACCGACTAAAGGTATTTGCAGAATTTGAGGTACGTCATCGAGAGTGATGGTCATCTCCCCAAATGACATGTGAAAGCTATTGGTCTCAAGATGCCTTCACTCGATGAAAGCCGAATCCAGTGCGTAGTCTATGTACTTATGGCTGTATTTGATCAAATCGTCGAGCTTTTCCCTCGCTACCCTCCTACGCACCCCCTCACTAAGATCGTTAATGCCCCGTTAATTTATCTTTGTCCAGTGATTGATACATATCAACGCCAATCATATAACCTACAATAGAAATAAAAAGTATATCAATACTAATCGTATTTTAAAAAAAATAAATGTTTGGAGTAGTTAAATTGGGAAATGTGATTTCCACTGAACTGGTCCATATGCCATAAGCAACATGGTATTGAAATGCTTTAGAAGGCTGAGATCATTAGGGCCCCCATATGCCGCAGACGATGATTTGGCTTTAGCAATATTTTTTTACTACATATTGGGCAGCCAACTTGTGTAGAATATGTGATTGGTTAATTGATGGCCCAGGAGCCTCAACATTGCCCTCAACCCCCCCGATCCTCCTCATTGCCCACACCAGGAGCATCATCATTATCGTCAACCCGATCCTCCTTAAGATGGCCCTCTAACGGAGCCTCAAAATGGCCCTATGAGGTAGCCTTAACATTCCCCTCTGAAGCATCCACAATAGTGGTCTCAACATGCCCCTCTACAGTGGCCTCAACAGTCATCTCAACAGAATATTCCGCATGGCCCTATGCAGCAGATAAAATAAGAATATCTTCCCGACGCTTCCTCTCAGAAGCAGTATCCGCTTCCTTTTAAAACGTGAGTAGCAGATAACTTCATCCATAAATGACCTGCATTAAAACAGAGAGTACGTGTTAATAAAATATTCTTATATATAACACATGTGAATAACTAAATTACAAACAGAGAGCAGGTGATAATAAACTGTATTTTATAAACATATATGCCATGTAAATAAATAAGACAAAGATGACATGGAGCACATCTAAATGTACTTTATACATGAATAAACTATATTACAAACATATATGACATCTGAATAAAATATATTACATACATTGGTGACATGAATAACTAATATACATGAAAAAGTAACTAATATACACGGACATGGTTTTTTCATTCATTTGGGGCAACAACAACGAAATAAAACAACTGACTCGACATCAACATAACGAATAAGGGATTACATCAAGTGATGTTTTTCCCGAATGAATGTATTTCATTATCCCAAGTTTAATTCGACATAAATATGACGAGCATGGAATCAAATCTCATGATGTTTTCTACGAATGGTTGTATTTCATTATTCCAAGTTTGATTCGGCATAAATGTGTCGAGAAAGGGATTAAAAGTCGGGGTAAAAGACACGAATAAAGCTAAGTTGAAATGAGAACCTAATTCATCGGAAACATAACAAGTTTGGGATTTTATTTCATTTGGTTTACATCGAACAAAAACCTAGGTCATTTAAATTTACTTCTAAAAAAATTCAGCCAATTCGATTCAAACCCATTTCAGTATAATCATTTGTTCCAAACGATTAAAAATAACAGTCTTTAGAATTCCAATTATTGGTTTCAAAAAAGAAAAAAGAAGAGAGCATACACTTTGGAATTTTTGTTCGAACTATACTCTCAATAATCAGTTCTGTTGATTTTTTGTTGAAGTTCGATTGATTTTTTAGTGGAGCACATGCGTTCATTTGGAACACTCGAGCTAGAATATATATAGATTCAAAATCAATCGTTTGTTTAAGTAGAATTTCTTGCTTCAGATTGAATGTTTGATTGTTCAATGAGCGTATTCAATATTGAAATCTTAAAGGTGGGATTTCAATGGTTAGTTTGTTCAATGTACCAAACTGAATGAGATTAATCTCTAATTAAAGTTGAAAGGGGAAGTTAAGAGGTTTGAATGTGTAGAAAGAATGAGGAAAAATGGATAAAATGATTTTTTACACTTTAAATACGAATTGACCCTTAATGTGGTATTTTGAAGTAAAAATTAGATTATGGTGGTATTTTGTAGTAAAAATAGGTTTGTGGTATTTGAGAGTTATTTTTGGGAAGGCCTTTAGCACCATACTTTTTGAAATGCATATGCATAGTAATTCATTTATATGGGCGCGCGAGTCTAATTATTTGCAAAAATTAGATTTATGATGCATGAGTTTTGTGAATATAAGCCTTTATGAAAATAATAGAAAAGCTTAATGAAGACGCTATCCTTATCTATATTATACCTCTAATACAATAGTATTAGAGGCTTTAATGCCCATTAATGTAAGTATATATGAATAAATAAGCCGAGTAAAGGAGCTACCCTCAATTTGAACTACCTAGAAAAATAACGAACACACATCTCTAAAAATGACTGTTGTCTGTCTAGGTTTGATTCACCTCTACACATTCAGAAAAACTCTTCGTATATTCTCCTACTTCTATCCATACCTATATTATATTAGAATTTGTAAAGGTTTCTTTCTACCTTCATATATGGAGATTTTCACCTCCATTATGTGCATTATTCGATCTCAACTCTCTCCATCTCTGAAACTGCCCATTAGTTCCAAGATGGTGGTAAGAAAGGTTGGATCAAACCCAACAGCAATGACACTGATTTTATGTTCTATAATTTCTCCTCACCTGCTCTCTACCTAATATTAAATATCATCTCCAGTTTCTCCATCTCTTATCAGATTTATCTCCTGCGCTCCAACTATTTTAAGAGTTTTTTAGTTTCTCAATCTTCCGTTAGATCTCATCTCCAATTAGATCTCCATCTCTAGTTACCTCATCTCCAGTTAGAACTCCGTCTACAGTTAGATCTCATCTCGATTTATGATTTATCATTTCTCATTTTAATTGTTGTTCCAACTGCTACCCAAGTCATGTTTGAATATTGATCTGGGTTAAATTTTTTGTTCAGTACTAAAATAGATGGAAAATTGTATTAAACCCCATAGTGTGTTTGCAGTTTTAATTTTCTGTTATGTTATGAAGTTTTAATGTTCTATTCCAAAATAGATTGAAAGGATATTATCTCAATTTCACACAAGAATATAGTGTGTTTCATGTAAATGTTCTGCATATCAAATGGGTTTATTAAAATTTGATTTTATGTATAAAAAGAGTGTACAACATGAATCTCTTTTGTTTGAGCCTCAACTTTGGATATAAAGGAAATGAATTTGTTTTACTGTAACATGAAACAAGAATACGAAGCACCTTATACCTTTGGCTTGCTTAAGTCTATATTGTATAAGTGTTCAACTAATTTGGAAATAGTGACAAAATTGGTTGTCTAACCTAGAATCCAAAGAACCTCAGAATTATTCTCTCTAATCCTCTTCAATGATCCAAACAAGGTATAAATTGAATCACACTACACACATTAGAACTGCATACATGTGTATATATTGCTCATAATTGATTGTGTTTTAAATTCCCCTTAAAATATTGTTTTAATAATTTTTGGGAATTTTTTAATCATTTTTTAAAATAATGCTTTCTTAAATAAAAGTGTTTTTATAAACTTTGTGGGGTTAAAATGCTATTATGAAAACTTTGTTTTTCATTAAAATGTTTGATTGGGTAGAATATCAATGCGCCAGAGACTTCAGGGTGTTGCCTGTAATTATTTTAGGACGCGCGTTGCCAGCCAATGGAATGCCAACACTTGTCATCTTCCTGTTATCTCATTTTGTGTTTGTTTTGTGAGAGAACTGCCTGGTGTGTTGTGGATCGTTAGATCAAACCTTATCTATGACCTGCATGTGTTTTAAGTCTATCCATGTGCTAT
The DNA here is from genome assembly GCA_949130495.1 of Sambucus nigra. Lineage (NCBI taxonomy): Eukaryota > Viridiplantae > Streptophyta > Magnoliopsida > Dipsacales > Adoxaceae > Sambucus > Sambucus nigra. The sequence continues at coordinate 241,215,907 of OX422210.1, read as the reverse complement.
CCTTTGGACCAGTCACCTTCATTTTAACCACCGCTGTTTTACCACCACACTTGGATCAAGTCAATATTAGGAAGACTGAATCTCAATCGTTGATTTCGATCAGCAATCCAGAACCTTCCTTGGCTCCTATATAAACCCTCTTATTCTCAACCTTTTGAAATTTTTGGCAGTCGTCCAAATTGAGAGAAAAAAAGAGAGAAGAGAGAAGTGAGAGAGAAGAGAGAGAAAGGGAAATTGTGTTAGAGAAACCCTAACCCTAACCCTAAACAACTTCAAACCATCTTCAAACCTTCGTATATTCAAAACCCCAAACACAACCTTGAGTGTTTGAGAGAGATTGGTGTTACAGGTTTGATCGTTTGTAGCTGTAACCTCTTGATTTGTGGTCTTGTTACCAACTTAGACATTTTTGGTGAGATCTGTATTTCTTTTTCATAGAAATCTTAGATCTACACTTTGCATGTCACATATCACTAGATCTACATATTTGTTTCTCTTTTTAAGAAAATCTTTGCTGATTTAGATCTCTAAATGTTTTATGTTTTCTGCTCTTACGAAACTAAACCTTGACCTAGTTGGATTCTCACTTGGAGATTTTCGATCTCGAAAATATTTTTAAAACTGAGATTGATTAAGATCTTGACCGATTTTGAAGCAAGATATCCGTGGAATCTGGGATATATTAAAAGGTCAAAAAGGTTTTAAGTTCTGTAAGAAAGAAAGAAAAGAAAATCACAGCATATAGTCTTTATATGTAATTTTCTAGGACTGTCTGTAAAAACTAAGTGTGTGTGAGTTCATGCATGTGTTTAGAAATCACATCACAAACACTTGACACACTACCACACTGAAAGTGTTGGGTATAAGATCAAAGATTATTGAGTCGACGCAAAGAAAGCTAAAGTAAAGTAAAGGAACTTATCAAACTGAAAGAACATCATCAACAATCAGATCTACAATAAGTTAGAAGGACACCAAGTGGGGTATATTCCCAAACTTAGAATAGGCTGAGTTGTGTGCATGTATGTTGTATTGTTTGTAACTGTTATTTGTTTTTAGTGGATTTTTACTTTCGTGACTTAGAAGTCACCGTGGATGTTTCCTCTATTGGGAGAGGTTTTACCACGTTAAAAATAGTGTGTTCTGATTATCTTCATCTCCTCATCTCATTCTATAGTGTGCTGATTTTTTGAAACTATCTTAGTTTTAAAAACTAATTACAAAGTCTTGGTTATTCTCGTACATAAGTTTTTTTTTTGTAAACACATCTTGTTGTTTATCATTTTTATTTTCAAAAGAAAAGGGTTTCTTCAACAAACATCTCGGAGTTGCTTATACAGTTTAATTTTTGTATTAAACGGCATTAGCAACGTTTTTCAATTGGTATCAAAGCCTGTAAACTTTTATTTCAAAAAAGGATCTTGTGTTTCTGAAATCGTTTTCTGAAAATCCTAACTATGGACGAGAAGAATGAAAGGTTTGGTAATCTGTCCAGGCCTCCACTCTTTGATGGAAATAACTTTGCTTACTGGAAAGTAAGAATGGTTGCCTTCATCCAAGGGACTTTAGGAGATGATGTCTGGGACCTTATTGAAAATGGATATACTTATCTTACTAAACCAGCCACTGAAGGAAGTGATGAGAGGGTAATGAAAATCTTAAGTGAGTTTACCCAAGAAGAGAAAACAATTTCTCGCAATAACAATAAAGGCAAGAATGTCATCTTTATGTCTATTAATGAGTATGAGTTCAAGAGAATCTCATCTTGTGCCACTTCCAAGGAAACTTGGGACACATTAATCACTGCCCATGAAGGAGACTCCAGAGTTAAAGCTGCTAAAACTCAAATGCTTACCTAGCAGTACAACTATTTAATTATGTCTGACTCTGAGTCTTTTGACGACTTTTACATGAACCTAACTGATGTAGTTACTAAGTTGCATGCTAATGGTATAACATATGATAGGAATGAGATTGTTTCTAAAATCCTAAGATCATTACCACAAAAGTTTGACGGCAAGAGGTATGCTATTGAGGAGATGAGTGATCAAAACCTCACCCCTGAGTTACTCAGTAGCAAACTTAGGACTGTGGAAATGGAATTAGACTTTAAGAAACAATTAAATCAGTCTCAAAGAAAACAACCCAACTCTAACTTGAGTTTTTCCTCTAAAATATCTAAACATGAGACTAATTTGACAAGCTGTGACTCTGATGAGGAGTGTGATATAGACAAACTAGATAATCAGATTGCCTTAATGTCCAGACAATTTAAGAAAATTGTTAAATTTAGAAACAAACAGGCATCTAAACAAGGCAAGCCTAATTATCCAACTGTGTCTAATCCCAAACCTCATGAGAGAGGTCTTGACAAACATCCTAAGGACAACAACTTCAGATCTAACAGAGATCTTAAAAAGATTGAATGTTTTAGATATGGGAAACTAGGTCACATTGCTCACGATTGTAGAGTTAATCTGAATAAAACCAACACACACAATAGAGCCAATGTCTGTAAAACTTGGGATGATTCAAGTGACTCTGATGAAGAGGAACTTGAGTCATCAAATGTACTTGACCCTTGCATGTCCTTTTTTGCTAAGATCATTTACAATGATGATATGCCTGTGTGTGATAATGATACCTCTACTACTGCTTTTGTGAATACTGCTTTGACTGGCCTAGATGCCTTGTTATCTGAAAATGTTGCTAGCTCTAGTTTCGTGTGTGTGAGTCAAAGAGATCTCGATAACGACGATGTAAATGGGTGTGTGAGTACTAAAACTGAATCATTAGGGGTCACTACACACACTTCACTTAGCGACTCAGACACAGATGACCTCCCAGATATTCATACTTTGTATGCTAAAACTCTTAAAAAAGGCACTAGACTGGAGAAAACTGTTAGAGACCTGACTAAGAAATTAGATGATCTAAGTCTTATTGTGAAGCTGAATGCCGAAGAGTACACTAACCAGTGTCTGACACATCAATCTGAGATTGAAACTTTTGATCAAAAATTAAAAGAGTTGACCAAAACTAATGAAACTCTGGAAATGAAATACAAGGGAACATTATTAGAACTGGAGGAAGGAAAAACAAAGACAGCAACTGTTTTCAAAAAAAATTCTAAGTTTGAAAACAATTCAAATTGTTTCACTGACTTTGTTGTTGACTCCAAGACCAATTCTGATGATAGAACCGGTATTGGATTCTGCCCTAAGAATAAACCACAAACTAAAAATCTTGAACCTATTAAGTTTGTGTCTGGGGGCAAAAGACCAATCGAAACATGTCCAGATTTTCATTTTATTAAAAAGGAATATGATCAAAAGCAACAACAGAAAGATATTGGAGAGTCTAGTAACTCTAAGGCTGACAGTACACTTGAGACTAAATACGTCTGTCCTTTGATCAGAAAGGCCGAATCTACCTTTAAGACCATACCTCCTAGGAATAAGACTTCTGAACATAATTCTGTTAAACCCATCTTTAGAAGTTTCCCTAAGGAAGTACATCCCTCAAGCAATCAATATTGCTCCTACTGTGACGTTTATGGTCATTCTTTTGAAGGTTGTTATGCTAGGCATCTAAACACCCCTGTGTACAACACTCCTGTTTATAAGAACTTTAACTATTCTAGGCAAAATCGTAACCATTATGTCCTTCCAAGACAACCTGACAAGAACTCTAACTACAGGAATAGAAAGACCAAAACTAAGAGTTCATTTAAGAGAAAGGCTCCCAAAAACTTTCCTAAACCAAAAGCTCAACTTTTCCACAAAAATCAGTTTGTTGCTCCAAATGTTTTTCGACAAAAAGCTGCTTCTCGAAAATTTTATCAAATGAGAGCAAACTTGCGAAAAATTAAAACTAGAGCTATTTGGGTTAGAAAAGATGATCTCGTACCCCAAATGAAGTGTAACATTATTATCACTGCCTTAAAGGCTGAACACACTTCATCTGGTTGGTACTTAGATTAAGGATGCTCCAAACATATGACAGGAGATGAAACCAAACTCTTAAACAAAACCAGATTTGCTGGAGGTAAAGTAGTTTTTGGTGACGGAGTTTCATCCCAGATCATAGGTAAAGGAATCCTAAAAGAAGAGGGAATGCCTATTTTGGAAAATGTACTTTTAGTTAAAGGCCTTAAAGCCAACCTCCTAAGTATATCACAATTTTGTGACTCAGACCATACAGTTACCTTTTCAAAGAACAATTGCAAAATTCTAAATGATAAATGTGAATGCATCATTACCGAATTTAGAACACCTGACAATTGCTATACTGTCAAGACTAGTTCTGAAACCTGTAACATTGTCAGAATGGATGACAATGAAATCTGGCATAATCGTATGGGTCACCTAAGTTATGATATCCTTGGTAGATTGTCTAGTCAAGAGATTGTTAGAGGAATTCCTAAAATTAAACCTATTTCCAGTGTTGTTTGTGGTCATTGCCAGGAAGGAAAAATAGTTAAGACTTCGCATAAAAAAGTTAAAGACATTCTCACCTCTAGACCTTTAGATCTCATCCATATGGACCTTATTGGTCCCTCTAGAACTGTTAGTCTTTGTGGACACAACTATATCCTAGTCATGGTTGATGATTTTACACGATTCACTTGGGTTGCCTTTTTGAAACATAAATCTGACACGTTTCAGAAATTTTTGAAAATTTTACTAAGAATTGAAAATGAGAAGGACACACAAGTCAATCGCATTCGTAGCGATAGAGGGGTAGAGTTCATAGACACGGGAATAGTTGAATATTGTGACTATAACGGTTACAAACACGAATTCAGTGCCCCTAAGACTCCTCAGCAGAACGGTGTTGCCGAAAGGAAAAACCGAACTCTTCAAGAGATGGCACGTGTCATGCTGCACGCCAAATCTCTACCTAAGTACTTCTGGGTAGAATCTATTAGAACTGCATGTCATATCATTAATCGGGTTTACCTTAGGAAAAACACTAAACAAACCTCTTATGAGTTGTGGTACGGTAAGAAGCCTAATCTGAAATATCTAAGAACTTTCGGAAGTCAGTGTTATGTCTGTAAAGACAGAGAACATTTGTCTAAATTTGAGACGCGTGGTGATAAAGCCATCTTTTTAGGTTACTCACTAAACAGTCGTGCTTATCGTATATACAATCTGCGTACTAAGACCCTTATGGAGTCGATAAATGTAATTGTAAGCGACACTATTGTTGAAAATAAGATATCTGAATCACCTATTGTGGTTGAATCTGAAAATGATTTCAAAAATGATTCACCAGAAATAGATGACTCATTACCTATTGAGAGTCCAGAAGTACCTGGCTGGGTCTCTAAAGATCATCCCATTGACAACGTGGTCGGTAATCCTAATGAGCCTGTCCGTACTAGATCCCAGTTAAGAAATTATGCTAATTATGCATGTTTCGTCTCCCTTGTGGAACCGAAAAATGTTAATGAAGCATTGAATTACACACACTGGATTTCTGCTATGCAGGAAGAACTTTTACAATTTGTCATTCACGATGTCTGGTATCTTGTACCGCGGCCTCAAAACAAAAATGTTATTGGGACACATTGGATCTTTAAGAACAAATCTGACGAAAATGGGGTAATCCTTAGAAATGAAGCTAGACTAGTTGCTCAAGGTTACTCACAAATAGAAGGGATAGATTTTAGCGAGACATTTTCCTCAGTCACTCGTCTTGAATCTGATCGACTTCTTTTCGCCATAGCGTGTCACTTAAAATTTACACTTTATCAAATGGATGTCAAGTCTGCCTTCCTCAATGGAATTCTATCAAAAGAAACGTATGTTAAACAACCCAAATGGTTCATTGATCCAAAATACCCAGACCATGTCTTTCGTCTAAAAAAGGCTTTGTATGGCTTAAAATAAGCTCCTAGAGCTTGGTATGAACGCCTATCCAACTTTTTGTTGGATAAGGGTTTTAAGAGAGGAGGAAATGACCAGACCCTCTTTGTCAAACATTTTGACAAACACATTATTATAGCCCAAGTCTATGTAGACGACATCATCTTTGGGTCTACTTCAACATCTGAAGTTAAATTCTTTTCTGCTATTATGCATAAAGAGTTTCACATGTCCCTTATGGGGGAGCTACAACTTTTCCTAGGATTTCAAGTGAAACAGAATTCTGATGGATTATTTGTCTCTCAAACTAAGTATGCCTTAGATCTTGTTAAGAAATTTGGTTTAGATAATGCTAAAGTTGCCAAAACGCCCATGAGTACTACTGTTAAATTATGTAAAGATGAAAATGGGAAGTCAGTTGATTCCACACTTTATCGTAGTATGATTGGTAGCCTACTCTAACTAACTGCCTCACGACCAGATATAATGTATGTTGTATGTCTGTGTGCTCGTTACCAGAATAATCCTAAAGAGAGCCATTTATCTTGTGTAAAACGTATAATAAAGTACATAAAGGGCACTCTTGATCTTGGACTTAGGTACACTAATGATACCTGCAGCACCATCATAGGGTATACTGATGCTGATTGGGCCGGTTGTACTGATGACAGTAAAAGTACATCAGGTGCCTGTTATTATGTCGGCAATAATTTAGTAGGTTGGAGTAGCAAAAAACAGAATTGCACATCTTTATCTACGGCTGAGTCCGAATATATAGCAGCAGGAAGTTGCTGTGCTCAATTGTTATGGATAAAACAAATGTTAAGCGACTATGGGATTAAAGAAGATCAGTTACAATTGTATTGTGACAATCAAAGCGCCATTAACATATCTAAAAACCCGGTTCAACACTCGCGAACTAAGCATATTAAAATAAGACATCACTTTATACGCGAACTTGTTGAGACTAAGGAGTTAGAAATCCATTACCTGCCTACTGATCTGCAACTTGCAGACATGTTCACTAAACCTCTAGACTATAATATATTTCTGTATTTGCGTAATTCTATAGGTATGGTATGTGCTGATTAATCTCTTAAGACCTTAATTTTTACCCTTTGTCCATTTGAGACAAAATGGGGGAGAAATTTGAGTCTTACGGGCTCAATGTTTTGTTCACATTTCATCTAAACTGCTTGATCTTAGTGTGCATATTTGCAGGAACCATTTCTACTGGTTTTCTACCATTTCCTTCTAGTGTACAAATTTGTAAATAGTTGAGTTTGTAATTTTTGACTTTCTAGGATATGGGTAGATAGTATCTTTTGTATAGGACTAGGTTTTATTTTTTTGGTTCCCTAAGAGTTTAAGCTAACTCAAAGGAGATTTTGTCTCATATTTCCAAAGGGGGAGATTGAAGCACCTTATACCTTTGACTTACTTAAGTTTATATTGTATAAGTGTTCAACTAATTTGGAAATAGTGACAAAATTGGTTGTCTAACCTAGAATCCAAAGAACCTCACAATTATTCTCTCTAATCCTCTTCAATGATCCAAACAAGGTATAAATTGAATCACACTACACACATTAGAACTGCATACATGTGTATATATTGCTCATAATTGATTGTGTGTTAAATTCCCCTTAAAATATTGTTTTAATAATTTTTGGGAATTTTTTAAACATTTTTTAAAATAATGATTTCTTAAATAAAAGTGTCTTTATAAACTTTGTGGGGTTAAAATGCTATTATGAAAACTTTGTTTTTCATTAAAATGTTTGATTGGGTAGAATATCAATGCGCCAGAGACTTCAGGGTGTTGCCTGTAATTATTTTAGGACGCGCGTTGCCAGCCAATGGAATGCCAACACTCGTCATCTTCCTGTTATCTCATTTTGTGTTTGTTTTGTGAGAGAACTGCCTGGTGTGTTGTGGATCGTTAGATCAAACCTTATCTATGACCTGCATGTGTTTTAAGTCTATCCATGTGCTATCCTTTGGACCAGTCACCTTCATTTTAACCACCGCTGTTTTACCACCACCCTTGGATCAAGTCAATATTAGGAAGACTGAATCTCAATCGTTGATTTCGGTCAGCAATCCAGAACCTTCCTTGGCTCCTATATAAACCCTCTTATTCTCAACCTTTTGAAATTTTTGGCAGTCGTCCAAATTGAGAGAAAAAAAGAGAGAAGAGAGAAGTGAGAGAGAAGAGAGAGAAGGGGAAATTGTGTTAGAGAAACCCTAACCCTAACCCTAAACAACTTCAAACCATATTCAAACCTTCGTATATTCAAAACCCCAAACACAACCTTGAGTGTTCGAGAGAGATTGGTGTTACAGGTTTGATCGTTTGTAGCTGTAACCTCTTGATCTGTGATCTTGTTACCAACTTAGACATTTTTGGTGAGATCTGTATTTCTTTTTTATAGAAATCTTAGATCTACACTTTGCATGTCACATATCACTAGATCTACATATTTGTTTCTCTTTTTAAGAAAATCTTTGCTGATTTAGATCTCTAAATGTTTTATGTTTTCTGCTCTTACGAAACTAAACCTTGACCTAGTTGGATTCTCACTTGGAGATTTTCGATCTCGAAAATATTTTTAAAACTGAGATTGATTAAGATCTTGACCGATTTTGAAGCAAGATATCCGTGGAATCTGGGATATATTAAAAGGTCAAAAAGGTTTTAAGTTCTGTAAGAAAGAAAGAAAAGAAAATCACAGCATATAGTCTTTATATGTAATTTTCTAGGACTGTCTGTAAAAACTAAGTGTGTGTGAGTTCATGCATGTGTTTAGAAATCACATCACAAACACTTGACACACTACCACACTGAAAGTGTTGGGTATAAGATCAAAAATTATTGAGTCGACGCAAAGAAAGCTAAAGTAAAGTAAAGGAAGTTATCAAACTGAAAGAACATCATCAACAATCAGATCTACAAGAAGTTAGAAGGACACCAAGTGGGGTATATTCCTAAACTTAGAATAGGCTGAGTTGTGTGCATGTATGTTGTATTGTTTGTAACTGTTATTTGTTTTTAGTGGATTTTTACTTTCGTGACTTAGAAGTCACCGTGGATGTTTCCTCTATTGGGAGAGGTTTTACCACGTTAAAAATAGTGTGTTCTGATTATCTTCATCTCCTCATCTCATTCTATAGTGTGGTGATTTTTTGAAACTATCTTAGTTTTAAAAACTAATTACAAAGTCTTGGTTATTCTCGTACATAAGTTTTTTTTTGTAAACACATCTTGTTGTTTATCATTTTTATTTTCAAAAGAAAAGGGTTTCTTCAACAAACATCTCGGAGTTGCTTATACAGTTTAATTTTTGTATTAAACGGCATTAGCAACGTTTTTCAATTGGTATCAAAGCCTGTAAACTTTTATTTCAAAAAAGGATCTTGTGTTTCTGAAATCGTTTTCTGAAAATCCTAACTATGGACGAGAAGAATGAAAGGTTTGGTAATCTGTCCAGACCTCCACTCTTTGATGGAAATAACTTTGCTTACTGGAAAGTAAGAATGGTTGCCTTCATCCAAGGGACTTTAGGAGATGATGTCTGGGACATTATTGAAAATGGATATACTTATCCTACTAAACCAGCCACTGAAGGAAGTGATGAGAGGGTAATGAAAATCTTAAGTGAGTTTACCCAAGAAGAGAAAACAATTTCTCGCAATAACAATAAAGGCAAGAATGTCATCTTTATGTCTATTAATGAGTATGAGTTCAAGAGAATATCATCTTGTGCCACTTCCAAGGAAGCTTGGGACACATTAATCACTGCCCATGAAGGAGACTCCAGAGTTAAAGCTGCTAAAACTCAAATGCTTACCTAGCAGTACAACTATTTAATTATGTCTGACTCTGAGTCTTTTGACGACTTTTACATAAACCTAAGTGATGTAGTTACTAAGTTGCATGCTAATGGTATAACATATGATAGGAATGAGATTGTTTCTAAAATCATAAGATCATTACCACAAAAGTTTGACGGCAAGAGGTATGCTATTGAGGAGATGAGTGATCAAAACCTCACCCATGAGTTACTCAGTAGCAAACTTAGGACTGTGGAAATGGAATTAGACTTTAAGAAACAATTAAATCAGTCTCAAAGAAAACAACCCAACTCTAACTTGAGTTTTTCCTCTAAAATATCTAAACATGAGACTAATTTGACAAGCTGTGACTCTGATGAGGAGTGTGATATAGACAAACTAGATAATCAGATTGCCTTAATGTCCAAACAATTTAAGAAAATTGTTAAATTTAGAAACAAACAGGCATCTAAACAAGGCAAGCCTAATTATCCAACTGTGTCTAATCCCAAACCTCATGAGAGAGGTCTTGACAAACATCCTAAGGACAACAACTTCAGATCTAACAGAGATCTTAAAAAGATTGAATGTTTTAGATATGGGAAACTAGGTCACATTGCTCACGATTGTAGAGTTAATCTGAATAAAACCAACACACACAATAGAGCCAATGTCTGTAAAACTTGGGATGATTCAAGTGACTCTGATGAAGAGGAACTTGAGTCATCAAATGTACTTGACCCTTGCATGTCCTTTTTTGCTAAGATCATTTACAATGATGATATGCCTGTGTGTTATAATGATACCTCTACTCCTGCTTTTGTGAATACTGCTTTGACTGGCCTAGATGCCTTGTTATCTGAAAATGTTGCTAGCTCTAGTTTCGTGTGTGTGAGTCAAAGAGATCTCGATAACGACGATGTAAATGGGTGTGTGAGTACTAAAACTGAATCGTTAGGGGTCACTACACACACTTCACTTAGCGACTCAGACACAGATGACCTCCCAGATATTCATACTTTGTATGCTAAAACTCTTAAAAAAGGCACTAGACTGGAGAAAACTGTTAGAGACCTGACTAAGAAATTAGATGATCTAAGTCTTATTGTGAAGCTGAATGCCGAAGAGTACACTAACCAGTGTCTGACACATCAATCTGAGATTGAAACTTTTGATCAAAAATTAAAAGAGTTGACCAAAACTAATGAAACTCTGGAAATGAAATACAAGGGAACATTATTAGAACTGGAGGAAGCAAAAACAAAGACAGCAACTGTTTTCAAAAAAAATTCTAAGTTTGAAAACAATTCAAATTGTTTCACTGACTTTGTTGTTGACTCCAAGACCAATTCTGATGATAGAACCGGTATTGGATTCTGCCCTAAGAATAAACCACAAACTAAAAATCTTGAACCTATTAAGTTTGTGTCTGGGGGCAAAAGACCAATCGAAACATGTCCAGATTTTCATTTTATTAAAAAGGAATATGATCAAAAGCAACAATAGAAAGATATTGGAGAGTCTAGTAACTCTAAGGCTGACAGTACACTTGAGACTAAATACGTCTGTCCTTTGATCAGAAAGGCCGAATCTACCTTTAAGACCATACCTCCTAGGAATAAGACTTCTGAACAGAATTCTGTTAAACCCATCTTTAGAAGTTTCCCTAAGGAAGTACATCCCTCAAGCAATCAATATTGCTCCTACTGTGACGTTTATGGTCATTCTTTTGAAGGTTGTTATGCTAGGCATCTAAACACCCCTGTGTACAACACTCCTGTTTATAAGAACTTTAACTATTCTAGGCAAAATCGTAACCATTATGTCCTTCCAAGACAACCTGACAAGAACTCTAACTACAGGAATAGAAAGACCAAAACTAAGAGTTCATTTAAGAGAAAGGCTCCCAAAAACTTTCCTAAACCAAAAGCTCAACTTTTCCACAAAAATCAGTTTGTTGCTCCAAATGTTTTTCGACAAAAAGCTGCTTCTCGAAAATTTTATCAAATGAGAGCAAACTTGCGAAAAATTAAAACTAGAGCTATTTGGGTTAGAAAAGATGATCTTGTACCCCAAATGAAGTGTAACATTATTATCACTGCCTTAAAGGCTGAACACACTTCATCTGGTTGGTACTTAGATTCAGGATGCTCCAAACATATGACAGGAGATGAAACCAAACTCTTACACAAAACCAGATTTGCTGGAGGTAAAGTAGTTTTTGGTGACGGAGTTTCATCCCAGATCATAGGTAAAGGAATCCTAAAAGAAGAGGGAATGCCTATTTTGGAAAATGTACTTTTAGTTAAAGGCCTTAAAGCCAACCTCCTAAGTATATCACAATTTTGTGACTCAGACCATACAGTTACCTTTTCAAAGAACAATTGCAAAATTCTAAATGATAAAGGTGAATGCATCATTACCGAATTTAGAACACCTGACAATTGCTATACTGTCAAGACTAGTTCTGAAACCTGTAACATTGTCAGAATGGATGACAATGAAATCTGGCATAATCGTATGGGTCACCTAAGTTATGATATCCTTGGTAGATTGTCTAGTCAAGAGATTGTTAGAGGAATTCCTAAAATTAAACCTATTTCCAGTGTTGTTTGTGGTCATTGCCAGGAGGGAAAAATAGTTAAGACTTCGCATAAAAAAGTTAAAGACATTCTCACCTCTAGACCTTTAGATCTCATCCATATGGACCTTATTGGTCCCTCTAGAACTGTTAGTCTTTGTGGACACAACTATATCCTAGTCATGGTTGATGATTTTACACGATTCACTTGGGTTGCCTTTTTGAAACATAAATCTGACACGTTTCAGAAATTTTTGAAAATTTTACTAAGAATTGAAAATGAGAAGGACACACAAGTCAATCGCATTCGTAGCGATAGAGGGGTAGAGTTCATAGACACGGGAATAGTTGAATATTGTGACTATAACGGTTACAAACACGAATTCAGCGCCCCTAAGACTCCTCAGCAGAACGGTGTTGCCGAAAGGAAAAACTGAACTCTTCAAGAGATGGCACGTGTCATGCTGCACGCCAAATCTCTACCTAAGTACTTCTGGGTAGAATTTATTAGAACTGCATGTCATATCATTAATCGGGTTTACCTTAGGAAAAACACTAAACAAACCTCTTATGTGTTGTGGTACGGTAAGAAGCCTAATCTGAAATATCTAAGAACTTTCGGAAGTCAGTGTTATGTCTGTAAAGACAGAGAACATTTGTCTAAATTTGAGACGCGTGGTGATAAAGCCATCTTTTTAGGTTACTCACTAAACAGTCGTGCTTATCGTATATACAATCTGCGTACTAAGACCCTTATGGAGTCGATAAATGTAATTGTAAGCGACACTATTGTTGAAAATAAGATATCTGAATCACCTATTGTGGTTGAATCTGAAAATGATTTCAAAAATGATTCACCAGAAATAGATGACTCATTACCTATTGAGAGTCCAGAAGTACCTGGCTGGGTCTCTAAAGATCATCCCATTGACAACGTGGTCGGTAATCCTAATGAGCCTGTCCGTACTAGATCCCAGTTAAGAAATTATGCTAATTATGCATGTTTCGTCTCCCTTGTGGAACCGAAAAATATTAATGAAGCATTGAATTACACACACTGGATTTCTGCTATGCAGGAAGAACTTTTATAATTTGTCATTCACGATGTCTGGTATCTTGTACCGCGGCCTCAAAACAAAAATGTTATTGGGACACATTGGATCTTTAAGAACAAATCTGACGAAAATGGGGTAATCCTTAGAAATGAAGCTAGACTAGTTGCTCAAGGTTACTCACAAATAGAAGGGATAGATTTTAGCGAGACATTTTCCTCAGTCACTCGTCTTGAATCTGTTCGACTTCTTTTCGCCATAGCGTGTCACTTAAAATTTACACTTTATCAAATGGATGTCAAGTCTGCCTTCCTCAATGGAATTCTATCCGAAGAAACGTATATTAAACAACCCAAATGGTTCATTGACCCAAAATACCCAGACCATGTCTTTCGTCTAAAAAAGGCTTTGTATGGCTTAAAATAAGCTCCTAGAGCTTGGTATGAACGCCTATCCAACTTTTTGTTGGATAAGGGTTTTAAGAGAGGAGGAAATGACCAGACCCTCTTTGTCAAACATTTTGACAAACACATTATTATAGCCCAAGTCTATGTAGACGACATCATCTTTGGGTCTACTTCAACATCTGAAGTTAAATTCTTTTCTGCTATTATGCATAAAGAGTTTCACATGTCCCTTATGGGGGAGCTACAACTTTTCCTAGGATTTCAAGTGAAACAGAATTCTGATGGATTATTTGTCTCTCAAACTAAGTATGCCTTAGATCTTGTTAAGAAATTTGGTTTAGATAATGCTAAAGTTGCCAAAACGCCCATGAGTACTACTGTTAAATTATGTAAAGATGAAAATGGGAAGTCAGTTGATTCCACACTTTATCGTAGTATGATTGGTAGCCTACTCTAACTAACTGCCTCACGACCAGATATAATGTATGTTGTATGTCTGTGTGCTCGTTACCAGAATAATCCTAAAGAGAGCCATTTATCTTGTGTAAAACGTATAATAAAGTACATAAAGGGCACTCTTGATCTTGGACTTAGGTACACTAATGATACCTGCAGCACCATCATAGGGTATACTGATGCTGATTGGGCCGGTTGTACTGATGACAGTAAAAGTACATCAGGTGCCTGTTATTATGTCGGCAATAATTTAGTAGGTTGGAGTAGCAAAAAACAGAATTGCACATCTTTATCTACGGCTGAGTCCGAATATATAGCAGCAGGAAGTTGCTGTGCTCAATTGTTATGGATAAAACAAATGTTAAGCGACTATGGGATTAAAGAAGATCAGTTACAATTGTATTGTGACAATCAAAGCGCCATTAACATATCTAAAAACCCGGTTCAACACTCGCGAACTAAGCATATTAAAATAAGACATCACTTTATACGCGAACTTGTTGAGACTAAGGAGTTAGAAATCCATTACCTGCTTACTGATCTGCAACTTGCAGACATGTTCACTAAACCTCTAGACTATAACATATTTCTGTATTTGCGTAATTCTATAGGTATGGTATGTGCTGATTAATCTCTTAAGACCTTAATTTTTACCCTTTGTCCATTTGAGACAAAATGGGGGAGAAATTTGAGTCTTACGGGCTCAATGTTTTGTTCACATTTCATCTAAACTGCTTGATCTTAGTGTGCATATTTGCAGGAACCGTTTCTACTGGTTTTCTACCATTTCCTTCTAGTGTACAAATTTGTAAATAGTTGAGTTTGTAATTTTTGACTTTCTAGGATATGGGTAGATAGTATCTTTTGTATAGGACTATGTTTTATTTTTTTGGTTCCCTAAGAGTTTAAGCTAACTCAAAGGAGATTTTGTCTCATATTTCCAAAGGGGGAGATTGAAGCACCTTATACCTTTGACTTACTTAAGTTTATATTGTATAAGTGTTCAACTAATTTGGAAATAGTGACAAAATTGGTTGTCTAACCTAGAATCCAAAGAACCTCACAATTATTCTCTCTAATCCTCTTCAATGATCCAAACAAGGTATAAATTGAATCACACTACACACATTAGAACTGCATACATGTGTATATATTGCTCATAATTGATTGTGTGTTAAATTCCCCTTAAAATATTGTTTTAATAATTTTTGGGAATTTTTTAAACATTTTTTAAAATAATGGTTTCTTAAATAAAAGTGTTTTTATAAACTTTGTGGGGTTAAAATGCTATTATGAAAACTTTGTTTTTCATTAAAATGTTTGATTGGGTAGAATATCAATGCGCCAGAGACTTCAGGGTGTTGCCTGTAATTATTTTAGGACGCGCGTTGCCAGCCAATGGAATGCCAACACTCGTCATCTTCCTGTTATCTCATTTTGTGTTTGTTTTGTGAGAGAACTGCCTGGTGTGTTGTGGATCGTTAGATCAAACCTTATCTATGACCTGCATGTGTTTTAAGTCTATCCATGTGCTATCCTTTGGACCAGTCACCTTCATTTTAACCACCGCTGTTTTACCACCACCCTTGGATCAAGTCAATATTAGGAAGACTGAATCTCAATCGTTGATTTCGATCAGCAATCCAGAACCTTCCTTGGCTCCTATATAAACCCTCTTATTCTCAACCTTTTGAAATTTTTGGCAGTCGTCCAAATTGAGAGAAAAAAAGAGAGAAGAGAGAAGTGAGAGAGAAGAGAGAGAAAGGGAAATTGTGTTAGAGAAACCCTAACCCTAACCCTAAACAACTTCAAACCATCTTCAAACCTTCGTATATTCAAAACCCCAAACACAACCTTGAGTGTTCGAGAGAGATTGGTGTTACAGGTTTGATCGTTTGTAGCTGTAACCTCTTGATCTGTGATCTTGTTACCAACTTAGACATTTTTTGTGAGATCTGTATTTCTTTTTCATAGAAATCTTAGATATACACTTTGCATGTCACATATCACTAGATCTACATATTTGTTTCTCTTTTTAAGAAAATCTTTGCTGATTTAGATCTCTAAATGTTTTATGTTTTCTGCTCTTACGAAACTAAACCTTGACCTAGTTGGATTCTCACTTGGAGATTTTCGATCTCGAAAATATTTTTAAAACTGAGATTGATTAAGATCTTGACCGATTTTGAAGCAAGATATCCGTGGAATCTGGGATATATTAAAAGGTCAAAAAGGTTTTAAGTTCTGTAAGAAAGAAAGAAAAGAAAATCACAGCATATAGTCTTTATATGTAATTTTCTAGGACTGTCTGTAAAAACTAAGTGTGTGTGAGTTCATGCATGTGTTTAGAAATCACATCACAAACACTTGACACACTACCACACTGAAAGTGTTGGGTATAAGATCAAAGATTATTGAGTCGACGCAAAGAAAGCTAAAGTAAAGTAAATGAAGTTATCAAACTGAAAGAACATCATCAACAATCAGATCTACAAGAAGTTAGAAGGACACCAAGTGGGGTATATTCCTAAACTTAGAATAGGCTGAGTTGTGTGCATGTATGTTGTATTGTTTGTAACTGTTATTTATTTTTAGTGGATTTTTACTTTCGTGACTGAGAAGTCACCGTGGATGTTTCCTCTATTGGGAGATGTTTTACCACGTTAAAAATAGTGTGTTCTGATTATCTTCATCTCATCATCTCATTCTATAGTGTGCTGATTTTTTGAAACTATCTTAGTTTTAAAAACTGATTACAAAGTCTTGGTTATTCTCGTACATAAGTTTTTTTTTGTAAACACATCTTGTTGTTTATCATTTTTATTTTCAAAAGAAAAGGGTTTCTTCGACAAACATCTCGGAGTCGCTTATACAGTTTAATTTTTGTATTAAACGGCATTAGCAACGTTTTTCAGAATATGCCGACAATTGTAATTAGTTTCCACCACGAAAAGACGACTTTAGCACAAAAATCCCGCACTTTTCGTCAATTTCCTTCACAATGAAGTTGAATCTCTTGAGTTTGATATGTGATTTGTGTTTGTGTTATTGGATTTCTTAAGCTTCTAGTAATTGGTAAATGATGGGAGTGCAATACAAATTCTATAATTGTTATTTTGTGAACTTAAACTTTTTAATTTTAAGAATTTAGGAAGGAGGTCGAGAGAAACATGGGTTCAAATAAAATATAAAAATATTTTTAACGTTTCATTTATAGAAAAACTTTAAATTTGTATCCATTAAAAGGACGTAGAGTTTTCACGGAACATATCTTGGGAACAACGTAAGCACATCAAAGTCGGTTAACAAAGTAGCGTCGTGCTCCAGTCCAATGCAATGAGTGTTAAAGTAGTATAGTCGAATGAAACAAGTGTAGAAGAGTATCTATCTGTGATGGCTAGCCTTAGGGTTCCAATGGCGGAGAAGCTGAAAGCCTACTGGATCCCTCTCATTCTTTTTTCAGCCTCCATGTTTTTTCAGCTCGTCGTCATCCCCCGTTCCTTCCCCACTTCTCATTACGATGGTGCCTCACCACTATTTTCTCATTCAATTTATGCCTCCCTCTATATAAAAATTGAATTAATATCTTTATTTGCTTTATCAAATTAACTGTAGTTCTCGGAATCAAGAGGTACGCCTCTATTGAAGAAGTCAATGATGCTTACCACAAGCTCTCATCCAACTGGTAATTTTACTTCTTGACTCTATTTTTCTCTTCCTTTTTTATTTAATAATAAATCTGCTGTTTTGGAATTTTATCGTACATAACGTCAAAAGTAAGATGTTACGACTTGTTTAACAAAATGGAAGAATCTGAGAGAATTTAAGTTTGTACGCAAACAATTGTATTGAAATGGAATTGAATGAACGAGGCTTAGGGCTTATATACAAATGAGTTACAACTAACAATCTAATTATGACAATTACCCTCCCCTCCGCCAATATTTTGTCTTCAAGGATCAAACCCCGGATACTGGTTGTTGATGAAGGTCGAGTCTTCCCATGTTGCGTATTCAGGTATTGTGTTGGACCACTGAATAAGCTAGAACCAGGAGGAAGTTGCAACGGATAAGCCACCGAGCTCACCTTCTTTATTACTTTGAATGGGCCATAGAGTCTAGTAGCTAGTTTTAAGTTTCTCCGCAATGCTACACTCGTTTGTCTATAAGGTTGTAGTCTCTCAAATATACCAGATCTCCCACTTTAAACTGTCTTTTGTCCTTCTCTTATTTGCAAAAATTTTGATTTTTTGTTGGGATTGCTCCAAATTTTCCTTAGTAATTTGAGTCACAAGCTGTTTCTCCTCTATGAATATTATTAGTATCAATGGCTATGGATATAACCCACTGAGGTGGAACATAACCATATAAAGCTTGAAATGGGGAACACTTTAGGCTAGAATGATGACTGTTGTGGTACCACCATTCAACTAAGCTGAGCCACTTGTTCCACTTAGTAGGCCTGCAACTGCACATACACCTCAAGTAGTTTTCCATGCACTGATTACCCTTCCTGTTTGGCCATCAGATTGGGGATAGTAGGTTATGCTTAGGTTCAATCGTGTCCTCAAGAGTCTAAAGAGCTCATACCAAAACGTATTAATGAAAATCTTATCTCTGTCGGATACAATTTTCTTGGGAAGGCCATGTAATTTATACAGCTGATCTAAAAATAGCTTAGTAATTTCAGCAGCCGAGAGCGTGTGTTTGCAAGCTATAAAATGGGCATATTTTGTGAATCTATCTTCCACTACAAAAATGACATTCTTTTCTCACCTTCTTAGTAACCCCTTTACAAACTTCATGCCTAATTGTTCCCAAGCTTGATTAGGAACTTGTAAGGGCTGTAGAAGATCAGGAGTAAGAATGTGTTCCAACTTATGTTGCTGGAAAACATCACACTCCATCACAAATTTTTTCGCGTCTCTTTTTATACCTTGCCAATAGACATACTGTTTAGCCCTCTTGTAAGCGACTTCAATACTTGAATGACCCCCAATATTTGAGCTGTGAATAGCCTATAATATTTTCTGTCTCAATTGGTGTCCCAGTCCACTATCAACCTGCCTCGTTGTTTTAGCATCCCTTTGTTGAGAGTGAAGTCATGGGAGGTTGGGGGGTTGATTTATAACTGTTTCAAAGTTTCAGATTAATGGACATCACCGTCAAAACCCTGAATAACTTCTTGGATCCATACAGGTTGAACCTCAGTAATGGCATGGAGCTGGGTATGTTCCTCTTCTCTTCTTGATAGGGCATTCACAACCCTATTTTTTACTCCCCTTTTGTATTTAATTCCATAATTTAACCCTAGCATTTTTGTGGGCCATTTTTGTTGTAGAAGTGCAGTCACTCTTTGTTCCATGAAGAATTTCATGACTTTAGTGGTTAATGCATATAACAAAGTGATGCCGCAACAAATAGTTCTTGCATTTGTTAACAGCCAACATGGCCATCATTTCTTTCTTATATACTGAAAGTCCAAGAGCCTTTGGACCTAAGGGTTTGCTTATGAAAGCAATAGGCTGTCCTCTTTGCATTAAGACTGCTCTCACTCCTTTACTACATGCACCAGTCTCAATAATGAATACTTTTATGAAATTAACAAGTGCAAGGACTGAAGCTGTGACTAGAGCTTCCCTAAATTGTAGAAAGGTTACCTCTGCATCATCCCATTTCAAATTCTTTTTTCAGCAAATCAGAGAGTGGATTAGCAATGCCACCATAGCCTTTGATGAACTTTCTGTAGTATCCTGTCAGTCCTAAAAAACCTCTTAGTCCTTTGTGTGTTGTTAGTCTTGGCCAAGTCCCTGTGTCTTTAATTTTGTTGGGGTCAATGGCTACTCCTGTCTTACTGATGATATATCCCCCGATATTCCACTGTAGGCTGAGCAAAATAGCACTTACTCCTCTTTGTGAATAATTGATGGTTTTGCTGCTGCTTGAACACCAACTTTAAGTTCTCCTTGTGCAATTGTAGATCAGGACTAAAGACAAGGATGTCGTTAAAGAATACCAACATAAACTTCCTCAAAAATGGTTTAAAAACTTCATTCACAAGTCCTTGGGTATTTGTTAGCCCAAAGGGTATAACTTTGAATTCATAATGGCGACAATGTGTTCCAAAAGCAGTTTTGGAATGTCTTCTCGTCTCATTGTTATTTGGTGATATCCAGCCCTAAGATTCAGCTTGGGCACCATGTAATTCATCTAAAAGTTCATCAATAGTAGGAAATTTATCCTTGATGGTAGCATTGTTTAGTTTCCTATAGTCAACACAAAATCTCCAACCACCATTCCTTTTCTTAACCAATAAAATTAGAGATGCAAATGGGCTATGACGGGATTGAATAATTCCAGAATCCAATATTTCTTAGAAGCAATTTCTCTATTTCAGTTTTCTGGAAATAAGGGATTGCATGGTCTCTGATTGGTGGGGGAAGCTCCTTCTTTAAGATTAATTTGGTGATCATGTCACCTTTGGGGTGGCAACCCCTTAGGTTCCGCAAAAACTTTAGAATATTGATTCAACAATTGTTCAATAAAACTAAGAATTGTTACCTCTGACTGTACAGTCTGAATTGAAAATAAGTGGCCAATGAAGCCCTGAGTAGTTTTCTTGAACATCGTCTTTAAGTATGTTTCCATTCATCATTTGTAAACTTGCTTCTTCAATCACACACCTAAAAACTACCTTCCATCCTCCTTTTTTGAATTTTATCTTAGGAGTCTTAAAATCAAATAAAGTTGGATTATATTGCTTCATCCAATCCGTGCCCAATATTATGTCACCCCCCTCTATCTAACCGCTTGAGGTCATAGTTGAATGAGTGGCCTTCCATAGCCCACTGGAAATTGGAAGACCTAGCATTGCTGAATAATTTCCCCCCATTTGCAACAGTTACACCGAGTGTTGCATGTTCAAGACGTATTCCACTTTGTTTGGTTGTTTTCGGATTTAAGAAACTGTGGATGGATGCTTCCTGTGTCTATCAATACAATAATTGGCAGCTTCTTGATGATCCCTTTGATCCTGATTGGATTGTGAGAGATTGATCCTGATATGGCATTAAATGAAATCTCAACATCTTCTA
This sequence comes from Sambucus nigra, assembly GCA_949130495.1. Classification (NCBI taxonomy): domain Eukaryota; kingdom Viridiplantae; phylum Streptophyta; class Magnoliopsida; order Dipsacales; family Adoxaceae; genus Sambucus; species Sambucus nigra. Next base: position 241,194,611 of record OX422210.1, on the reverse strand, counting down.
TAATCTCCTCTTCTGCACTCTTGAATTTTCGGTATGTCTTCCGTTCTGGCTTTAACGATGAAAAATTCTCTCTTTGCATACATGGCCTGGCTTAAAAATCTAATCACAATAATAGCGTAGTCCTTTGCTTCTTCTTTTATTCATCTCAGTATATGATTGTTTTCTTTGACTGCCATGGAAGTGGCTATGGGGTTCTTTGCACTTGTGTTGTTTATTTCTCCTCCTTTTTGGTTTCCTCAGTTCTTGGCAAAAAAAACTCTCTTATGTTGGTCTTATTTTTCATTATCTTAGTTCCCTCGGTTTTCTTGGTTACAGCCTCCATAGTTACCTCCTCTAGCTTGGCCAAACTTATGGCTTATAGTAAATTTGAAGGATAAAACATTTGTATTGCATGTTGGATCTCCTCTCTCAACCCCCCAAGAAACTCAAAACCACATACTCATCTCTCAATTCATTGTCAACATTTTGTGATTTCAACTCCTTAAACTTCTTCGAAACTCTGTAACAGTACCTATTTGTTTAAATTAATGAAATTCTGCAACTAAATTCTTATGGGTGCCAGGTCCAAATCTTGCGCAGAGTGATTTTATAAAAGATCCCCATTAAATCTCATCTTTCCCTTCTTGAAAATCTTGGAACCATATGTCGGCTTTGCCCTCAAAATACATCAAAGCATGGCTCACTTTTTGGACCTCTGTCATGGCATGGTAATTTTTTTTTCTACATTTGCGCATCCAAATTCCTAGAGTTGTTGCCATTGAAGTTTGGAAAATCGAGTTTGGGTATTTTCGCGTGGACTCCATTTCCATCTCTATCTCCATCTCCATCATTTTTGGCCTTGGATAAGTTCCTGTCACCTTCATGATTTCTTTGACCCTGAAAGTGAACGTGCTGATCGATCTTCTTGTACTCCCGATCCAAATTTCTTGGCTAACATGGAACCTACTTGCTCTTGGAACTGCATCATACTCTTCTCCAACAATTTGACATTTTCTTGCAGCTGAATTGTGATCTCATGAACACCTTGAATCTTATCATCTTATTTCTTGACAACATCTTGAAGATCCTTATACCGCGTACCCTCCACCATCCTCTCTAATGGCCTCTAGATATCGAACGACTCTGATACCAAATTGTTACAACTTGAATAACCAAATAGAAGAATTTGAGAGACTTTGAGTTTGTAAGCAAACAATTGTATTGAATTGGAATTGCATGAACGATTACAATGGGGGTAGGGGTTATATATGCCCATAGCTGATACAAATTAGTTACATCTAACTAACAATCTAACTACTAACCAACTAATAATTAGCTGGCAGCTGTGCAACAACTTCTAACTAACTTTTGACAGATTTACACAAACAACACTGTAGAGTAGCCGATCATGACATAAGAGTTGCCGAAAAACCTCTATCTCTCCCTACGGCTATTTGGATTAAGGAAACCATGCCTCAAGTTTCTCTGTGGTATATCGTTTGAAGGGTTTTCTGTTTTCTTGTCTTACCCTAATATAACTAAAAACAGAGAATAAAATATGAAAAATGGTTGAATGTTTTTTTTTATATAAATGTACACAAATTTATAGACAAAAAAGGCAACTAATCTTCCTAATTGATATGAAGTAAAAAAACGATTCCTAAGATATCTATTCCAGCCCACAGGTTTGACTTATTCCAGCAATCCCTCAACTAAATAAATATAGCACATGGTCAAATATGGTACATAATTACAGATATTCTTGGAATCTTTCAACACTCCCCCTCAAGCTGGTATGAAGATATCACTCATGGCAAGCTTGCTAACTAAATTCTCGTACTGTGCCTTAGGAAGTCCTTTGATGAGTATGTCTGCTGCTTTGGCACGCTGTAGGTATATAAGACATGCATATCACGACATTATCTATCTTTTCCTTGATGAAATGTTAGTCTACTTTTACATGCTTTGTTCTGTCGTGTAGAACTGGATTGTGAGCTATTATATAAGAGCCTTTTCAAGTTTTCTAGGAGTCTTTTGATCCATAACACTTCACAAAATTCATGTGCCACGGAGCAGAATTCTGCTTCAGTGCTACTTCTTGCCCCAACACTTTGTTTTTTGCTTCTCTAAGTAACCAGATTTCCCCCTACAAAGGTACAAAGCTAGAATAACCCGAGATGCATCTTCTATCACTTACATTGCCTGCCCAATCTGCATCTGTGTAGGCCTCTACCTGAAGATGGCCTCTATTTTTGAACAAAAGTCCTTTCCCCGGAGTCCCTTTGAGGTATCTCAAAATTCTGAATACGACTTCAAAGTGAGTAGGTCCAGGCGAATGTATGAATTGGCGTACAATACTTACTACAAAAGCTATGTCAGGTCTAGTGTGTGCCAAATAGATTAATCACCTAACCAATCTTTGATAACGTTCTCGGTCCACCACTTCATTAGCTGCCACTGCTTTCAATTTTACATTAGGCTCTGTTGGTGTATCTGCTGCCTTAAAGCCGGTCATTTCCGACTCTTTGAGCAAATCGTGAACGTATTTGCATTTGTTGATAAAAATTCCCACCTTGGATCTTGCGAACTCCATTCCGATGAAATACTTCAGCTTTCCCAGGTCGTTGATATCAAATTTGGCCTCAAGCTTCCTCTTCAAGTTGCTAATCTCAAGAGAATCATCCCTAGTCATCATGATTATGTCATCTACATATACTACCAGAATCGCCACCTTTCCTTCGGTGGAATGTTTGAAAAACAGGGTGTGATCAGCTTGGCTTTGTGAGAAACCATGTCTCCTAATAACATCTGCAAAATGCTCAAACTAGGCTCTAAGGGACTGCTTTAGTCCATATAGAGCTTTCTTCAACTTGCACATGTTGCCTCTTCCAAGTCTTTCTTTAAATTCGGGTGGCAGGTCCATATATACTTCTTCTTGTAATTCTCCATTCAAAAAGGCATTTTTAACATCAAAGTGATGAAGTGGCCAGTTGGAGTTAACCGTAAGAGAAAGAAGTATTCTGATAGAGTTAATCTTAGCAACAGGAGCAAAAGTCTCTTGGAAGTCAATACCATGACTTTGAGTAAATCCTTTTGCTACGAGTCTTGCTTTGTATTTCTCAACACTTCCGTCAGCTTTACACTTCACTGTGAACACCCATTTAAACTTTCTTCTTATCTTTCTTAGATCAATGACACTCCAAGTGTTATTCTTCCTAAGAGCATTCATCTCTTCCATCACAGCTAATATCTAATTCGGATCACCTAATGCTTCCTGAACAGTTCTTGGAACAAATTGATTAAAAATCCTAGACACAAATGCTTTATGAGTGTTTGATAATTTTTCGTATGACAATTATCTTGCAATGGGGTGTTTAGTGCATGTTCGGGTTTCTTTTCTTAATGCAATTGGAAGATCAAGATCAGAAGAAGACAAATTCGTTAGTAAATCAAGAGATAAAGGAGGAATGGGAGTAGAAGGAAGGTTACCTTAAGTTGATGGACCATCACTCCGCAAATTGGATTGAACATCCGTTGGAGGAATAACTGGAGCAGTAGTACATTTGGGAATCTTTCTGGCATAAACCTGAAGCTTTGACTGGGATTGTGATCCGTTGGAAGTCCTTCTCCCCCCGTCTTTGATGAAGTAACATCGGGTAAAGTAGGATAAAGAGTATTACCACTAGTTTCCATACTTCCAACAGGTGTTTCCAAAAAATGCTTATCCGAATTAATCAAAGGCATAGACATCTCTGGAATAGGTAAAGTTTCCCAAAAAGTTATTTTCGTCTATTATGTTCTCCCCCTGAAGAATTTTTTTTGAAAGAAAGGTTGGTCCTCAACAAAGCTTACATCTATCTCAACAAAGCTTACGTCTATACTCTCAAAAATTTTCTTTGTGATTCAATTTAAACATTTGTATCCCTTTTTATAAGATGCATAACCAATGAATACACATTTTTCAGTTTTTGTGTCCAGTTTTGATCGAAAAATATTTGGTATATACACATAGCAAATGCAACCAAACACTTTTAAAGGAAGATCTGTAGATATCCGAGATGTGGGAAAAAAAACTTTTTAAACCTATAAAGGTGTTTCGAATTTCAAAACACGGGATGACATTCTATTTATTAAGTAACAAGCAGTCGAGAGTGAATTACCCCAAATATATTTGGGAACATTCATTGAAAACATAATGGCCTAAGCAACTTCAAGTAAATGCCTATTTTTTCTTTCGGCAATACCAATTTGTTGTGGTGTGTCACGACATGTTGATTGATGGATAATACCTTTTTCCAAAAGGAATGTTCCCAAATATTTGTTAAAATATTCAGTCCCATTATCCGTTCTTAGAATACCAATTTGTGTTTGAAATTGATTTTCAATCATAAGACAAAAGTCTTTATACCGTTGTTCCACTTTGGACTTCTTTTCCGACAAAAAAATCCAACATACTCGTGTGATCAACAATAAGGGTTACAAACCATTTTTTGCCAGAAAGTGTGTTAACTTTAGATGCGCCCCAAACATCACCATGAAACAAATAAAATGGTTTTGAAGCAGAATAAGGTTTTATTGGAAATGAAACACAACGATCTTTAACCAAATGACAAGCTTCACAATGAAATTTTGAACAATCAATTAAACAATTCAGGAAAGAAATGTTATGGAAAATTGGGATGCCCTAATCTCTTATGCCATAGCATGATTTGATCATAGACAAAGTTTGAACTAGTTTTCCTAATCCACGAGCTTTTTTATTCCCGAAAGCAGTTTCATCAAAGTAGTACAACCGATTTATTTCTCTAGAAGTTCCAATCGTCTCCCTGAGTTCCGGTCCTGAAAAATACAAGTGGAAGAAAAAAAAAGAATGGAACAATTAGAGTGTTTGGACAATTTGCTAGCAGAAAGAAGATTACAAGCAAGTTTTGGATCGTGTAAGATTGATTTTAGAGTGATTTTTTTGAAATTTTAATTTGCCCTTTGCTTGCAATGGATGAAAAACTACCATTAGCGGTTCTAACTTTTTCGATACCAGAGTATGGATAATATGAACCAAACAATTGGGAGCAACTTGTCATATGATCGGATGCCCTTGAATCTATGATCCAAGGACCAGTTTTTCCAAGAACAGAAAGTACTAAAGAATTGCTACCTGTTTGTGCCATATACCGATAGGAGCATTAGGTGACGAATAGGATTTTAGTAGTTTAAGAAGATGACCTACTTGCTCTTTACTGAACAGGGATGACTCGGCCTCATTTGCTGCAGGTGTGCTCTGTTCACCGAATTTGCTTGGTGTGTGCTCTGTTCACTGGATTTGCTTGCCCTACCATTGGATGGTCTACCATGCAACTTGTAGCAATTCTCTCGAGTATGACGCGATTTTCCCAGTAGTTACACATCGCTGGTTATTTTTGTCTCCTGCACGCTGGTTTTAGGAAGTTCTACGGCTGACTTGAGCTTTAGGAATGGCCAAGGCTGACCCTTCCATAAACCCGGTTGTACCTACAGCCTTCTTTCCCAGCATCACACATCTCCGGCTTTATTCTCTCCGTACTTCTGCAAATACTTCCGCAAATCGAGGCAGGGGATTTCTTCCAACTATTCGGCCACGGACCTCATCATATTCAACATTCAAACCTGCAAGAAATTTGAAGATTCGGCCAGTATATCCACCATCTTCTTGTATTGATTGCAGTTCTCGGGTGATTTTCACTCGTAATCGTTGAGGAAGTCCAGGTCTTGCCAAATCCTTTTAAGAGAATTAAAATACTTTGTCACAAAATCGTCCCCTTGGCGAATTTCCCCAAGTAGTAAGGTTAACTCGTACACTTGGGATTGATTCCCTAGATCGGAATACATTTGTGAAACGTTGTCCCATAATTCCTTAGCTGTAGAGTAACAGAGGTAGTTTGCACTTATCTCCTCGGCCATAGAATTGACTAACCAGGTCATCACCATTGAGTTTTCAGCGTCCCAAATGGCATAGGTTGGATCCTTCACGTCGGGCTTCTTTATATCTCCTGTGAGATAGCCGATCTTTCCTCCCCCTCATATGTACATGCAAACAGATTGTGACCATTGAAGGAAATTGTCACCATTTAGTTGGATTGTTGTAATCTGAATGGGGTGGTTTTCAGATGGGTTCCGGACGGTTTGAAGCTCGGGTTGAGATGGCTGAGGAGATTGGCTTGTCTCGGAAGTGACTTAAGCCATCTTGATTCAAACCCTAGGTTTTCATTTTTTGCTCTAATACCATAAAAACAGAGAATAAAATATGAAAAATGGTTGAATGATTTTTTCATATTGATATACACGAATTTATAAACAAAAAAAAGGCAATTAATCTTCTTAATTAATAGGAAGTAGAAAAAACGAATCCTAAGATATCTGTTCCAGCCCACAGGTCTGATTTATTCCAGCCCACAAGTTGGTCAAATATGGTAATTACAGATTATCTCGGAATCTTTCAACAATAACAATGCTGTGCTAGTATTAGGAACCCTTATTTTTCTCCGTTTGTTTCTTGTGGTCGCATTCTGTTTTCGGTGGGTGGACGGGGAACACAAATAGTTTGGAAAATGGCACCTTTCAGTATTTTTTGGACATTGTGGAGATGAAGAAATAATAGGTGTTTTGAGGGGGTGGAGTTGGCTCTTTCAAGGTTGCGGTATGTTTTGTTGAGCTCTGCATGCGTGGTATTAGTCAGAATCAGGGATATCTATGCCAGTTTTGTTAGACTTTTTGGAGGAGATAGATTGGAGGGTTTAGGAGGTTTTTTGTGTAGCCCACCACGTGTTTACTGTTGTTTTTGTTTGTTGATCTTTTATACTTTGCATACATCGTGCATGCGGGTTTTTGCCCCCTCTGGTGGGCGATTATATATATATATATATATATATATATATATATATATATATATACACTTCTCTTTATCCAAAAAAAATAAGTCCCCCCTCCCTCTCGTATATGATGAAACAAGAAAAAAAGACATTATACATGTTTGTTTTCCGGAGTGTTGCTGATAGTCATTCCATAATGGATAAAAGAAGTACCAAAATGGTACAAATGACATTTTGAGGAAAGTTTTGCAATGCTTCCAACAAATCCGTCCCCTCTTTCAAGTTTACAAACTTTGACAGGCTAAGTGGTGGGGACCATAGTTGTCAAATCGCGAATCGTTCACTCCCCGAATCGCGAATCGTGAATCGAATCGGTCGAATCGGAACCAAATGATAAAAACGTAGTAAAACGTACGTAAATGGGATTTAACACTATAAAATTGGTAATTAAGCGTAATATGATAAAAAACTAATCGTAACACATGATAATATACCAAAATATATCACAAAAATTAACCGTAGCACATGTTCTCATTCATTTTAAGCTTAAAAATGTAAAAAACAAAAATATATCATAAAACAGCCTACATATTAATTTAAAACATCCTACATATTAATTTAAAACAATAAAATAAATACAAAGGTTAATTTAAAACAGTAAAACTGTAAAACAAATACTTCCAAAAATTTTAAACAGGCATACCTACTAAGATTAACAATATTAATTTAAAACAACCTACAAAATTACAACAATATTAATATAAAACAGTAAACCATATTAATTTAAAACAATAAAACAAATACTAAGATTAACTATAAAACAATATTAATTTAAAACAACCTTCATATTAATTTAAAGCAACAAAACAAATATACCTTCAAAGATTTTATAACAAATACAAAAGTTTTATAACAAAAAAAAAAGCAAAAGATAGAAGACACGCAGCTAAGAGAATAGACAAGAAAAGCCGGCTGATAATAACTGAGCCAAGAGAACATATTTTTCTCTAAAACTCAGTATCTTAAAGGTATCCTTTGTTGTTTGCTTATTTTTTTATTTGTTTTATTAAAACACACGTATGGTTATAAGGTAAAAAAAATCGCGAAAAAAAAGGTGAATCGGACCTGAATCGAGAATCGGACCCGAATCGGAAGATTCGAATCGTGAATCGCCGATTCAGTAGACATTTGCAATTCTCAACTCGATTCGAATCGTTTTATGTGAGAATCGAATCGAATCGAATCGTAGGATTCGAATTGCGAATCGTACGATTTTGACAACTATGGTGGGGACAAGTTATCCAATTACAAAGGTTCTTCATATAGGTCGTCTATGCCAAACTTATGGAAGATTTTACACATTGAATCAGTGTATTGCAATGGATGGATGTTAGTAATGATTCTTTTGCGCAATGAAAGGGGAATGAATTGTGGAAGTCCTAACCATCAATTACAGCTATTGGGATTCTGAATTCAAACTGCAGTTTAGCTTCAGCTATTTTGGAAGTGGTATAATAAGTAATCTGATATATATATTTTTTGTTACCACTGCCAGAGTTCAGTACCAAAAAGTCGAAAGTTGTCTAAATCTTATATTATATGTTTTCAATTTTATTTGTGCTACTTTTCCTGAAAACTAGTACATTTATATAATTACATGCATTTCTTTTTCTATTTTGATTCATGTGTCATAAATTGTTTTTTACTAATGATCATTTCAGGAATTCGGGCATGGAAGCTCCTCATACCGTTGATTTTATAAAGGTTCGTAGACGAGTATATATTTATTTTTTCAATTTGATTAGTTATTTTATAAAGACGGTTTATATGCACGTTAATGTGCATGTGTACTTCTTCAGTTTCTTTTATGATGTAAAATGGGCCACTAGATGGCATAAAAATCTGTTAGACAAATAGTTGGTTCCCACAATACTGTTGGGCAGTAACAATGAGCATAGGTGAAATAAGAATTTTTAAATGGATGAGTCGTAGGACAAGAATACAAGATTATACAGAAGTGGAAAAGTAGGTGTAGCAATATTGCTACCAATTACTATAGTTTATAATTAAATGAATATAGATCCTTTGCACTGCGCCTTGTATTACATATTCAGCTCCTGAAAAATATTACTTTTTTTCATTTAAATGTTGGAATCTCTTATTATGCAATAAAGAATGAAAACATTAATTCTTATAAATATATACAACATGAAAGGGACAAGATGTCCCTAAAATACAACACGAGTGTCCGCAACCACCCAACAAAGAGAAAAACATCTCAACATATTATATCTTCTAATTATGAGAAATGTGTGAAAACGGAAACTCCTTAAACGAAGATGATGCCACTTCCCAATATGAAACTGTGAATTAAATCTTTTACCATGCCATCTCCTTCTCTTCCTTTCATAAAAATTCTGCCAATTCTCTCTCCAAGCTAATGGAAATTAATGCATGGACTTTGCATCTCGATAGGCACATGCTCTTCTTCCATCTCTCAAATCCCTTTACTAAACATGTCTCTAGCCTTAACTGGAATCATTTCCATAATTCAAATTGAAAAAAAAATATTTCCATAGGGTAAAGGCACAAGGGCAGTTCATCAACAATTAAGGTCTTCAGTTCATTGCAACACAGAACATCCCAAAATGGGGGTAGACAAATGTTAAACTTCTCATTTGGAAAATCTTGTAAGTATCCTGCGTGCAACTAACCATGACAAAATTTACACGAAAACCACTCGCCCGTTAAAATTCGTCATATTCTATCCTATAGGCTGGACTAACCTGACAACTCTCAAGGGATTGGTCATCTGGATCAAGGATAAGTCGGGGAAATTTTAAAGTCATTACCATTTTTTTCGTTGGGTGAGGAGTTGCTTTTCTTTTTGAACTTTGTTTAGAAAAGCCAAGTTCTTTATCGGGGGTCGTTCTTCATGTCAGAAGGTGGCCAAGGGTGCTATTCTTGTTGGCGATAGTTTATGAAAATGCAAGAAGATATGCGTGAATTGGTTCTTCAGTTGAAATCGTAATTTTTTTGTTTCTTGTGCTGCGTATTGGCAACTAGATTATGGAGTTCTTACTTTGGGATTGTTGGGTAGCATGAGTTATGCTTAGAGACATTTCAGGCTTTTTGGCTAGTTTTTTTTTTGGGTCGGTAGGATTGCCTTGAAGCCCGGAGGAGGGATTTAGAATTTTTGTCTTGATTGAAAATGGAAGGTTTTTCTGATTCTTGTTTGTAAGTATTGAATCTATATAATGTCCTCCTGTGCTTGAATGGGCTTTTTGTGGATTGACTTGCCTTTAATAAAAATACAATAAAAAAGTTCATCATATTTTAAATCATTGAAGTTTATTATAATATGAGATTTTAAGAAACAAAAAGGAAATCCTTTATGAAGGCCAAGAAAGCAATATAAGCAGAGTGGGGCTTAATGAAATGCAGTATAGATAAGATAGTAGCATATTGGGTGAACCTACAATCTCCGACCTCCCAAAAGTGAATATAAGAGCATTCCTCTACTTCTAAAGATCGAACTCATGGAAAGAATTAAGGCATCTAGTGAAAGACATCCTTGTGCTCCTATGAGTACCTTCTTTTGCCATTCTGGAGTCTCACCGAGTTCAACCCATATGTATTCTTTATGGTTTAATTCTGTAGAGATTCTTTTTAAAGTATGAACCTCCATAACTATTTTACCTAAAGAGTTTTATTCCTAGCATTCAATTCCCAACGACACTCCTCCAATTTCATTTAGTTTTTGATACTTAAGACTCCAATTAAAATCATCTTCATCCTCTTGATAATCATTTTTTTTTCACACATCAAGCAATTTCTTCATCTTTTCTAGCACGAGATTCCAAAGTTCTGCTGATAAAGGATCTCCTACCCTCCCCCCAAATAGAAGACCAAGGTAGTTCCCTACCTCACCCCTCATCCCTTCTAATCTGGTATTCGAGCTACTCTTCCTCTGCAATAATTCCGACAACGACACCTTTATCCAAATTGAATCTTGACTGGGACATAAGATGAAACAATCTTATAATTTCCCCTGGAATTCTTGGTTCCTTTCCCCACCCAATACGAATAAAATAATGCCATCTATGAATTGAATATGTGAGACATTTACCTATCCCGCACCCTTAAAATCCTTCAACAACACGCTCATTATCCCTATTAATGCTAGGATTGTTGGTGAACAATACGATACCAATATGCGAGTCAAAGAATCATAAAAGATAGCTCGAATCATTTTGAGCCGTTATTGGCCGACTCTTTCGAGAAATAGGTAATTCGTATGGTTTATGATGAGTTAGAGCGATTTTTCCTGAGTTCGGATCGAGTTAAAGTAAATAAAAAACGAAAGAAGATGTGTACCTAAGCCTTGATCTCTATCCCTTTACGTCCAACTTATGTCATGATCGACAACCTCTTTCAAATTGGATTAGGGCGATGAAATTTCAGTCGACGCTAGGATTTAATGATCGATTTCCTCTCTTTCTCATAGGATTACCACAAAAGTTAATCCCCATTTACCCCTTTTTTGTTTGGCAGTCGGAGGGTTATGACCCTTTTTGCCCGATTTGTTTTGTTTGACAATCATGGAAGAGGGTTTTTACTACCTTTTAGCTCTCTCTCTCTCTCTCTCTATATATATATATATATATATATATATATATGTTATATTACTTCATGTTATACTACTTATAACTTTGATGTGAATAAAATTTATATTCGGTTATAACAAGTAATTGTGACAAGTATAATATTAGATGGTTAACCTGAAAAAATAATTCTTATACTCCCTCTGTCCCAAATTAAGAGTCCATGTTTTTATTTTATATAGATTAAGGATACACTCGATCAATGGTAACGATTAACTCTTATTCACCAATATGGAAATTGGTTCGTTGATTATGTCCAAAAAAGGAAAGTGGACCCTTAATTTGGGATAACTCAAAAAGGAATAATCGGCTCTTGATTTGGGACGGAGGGAGTAATAAGTAACATAAAATATTATTTATTTCTTCTTTTAAGTTACATATGTATGATCTTCATATGATGACACATATAAAGTAACTATTAATAACTTGTTACTAAAAAGAAGAAGAATTATAATTTTCTTATTGTATATTATAATTGTTGTTAAACTCTTATGCGTGTGTCAGTGTGTTCTAAGATGTAGTACTATGTATGTCAAAATGTATCTCAAATGTGTCATTGTGTTTACTTAATTTTTATTAACATGTATCATATCTCTACCTAACATGTATCTTATATACTCGACATATACCAATTTTCATTATTTTCTAATAAATATAGGCCATAAGAACAATATATTACTTAAATTATATTAATTATCATTATTTACTTAATTTAAAAAGTATTCATTTGCAAAAATATAATATCTATTTAATCTATTATAATTTGTTACTTTTTCTTTATAAATTCTTATGTATTTTCTTTATGAAGTTTCATGTTTAATTAGATTTTTTACTTATTTATGGCTAAATTTAAATGGAATATTGAAGCTGACAACCTTTGACACATGTCAATATAAGCAATTAAACACTGTTATTTGTACTAAACAGTGGTTTGTGCTTATCTAATTGATCCATATTACTATTCTTATTTTTCTCTAATTTTTTTTGGTTTTCTAAATAGTTTATCATTGCGTATCGCCCGATATTGTGGTCGATACCGGACTCTGTTAAAATTGGGCGTCTATGAACGATACCGCCACGTCAAACCATGAGTGGAGAAGATGTCTAGGTGTTAGACAGGTGGAGAGGAGTTTACTTCTTGTTCGGTGTCATTAATGAGCATTCCCATGTACTTTCTCTTTCTCTTTTTAGGATTTTTGTAGGGATGGAAGGGGATCTAGAGAATGTAAATGTATTTCTTTTGGACAGAAGTGGGGAAGGGATGAGAGATCATCTTCTTAGCTAGGAGACGCTCTGTAGGCCTACAACAGAGGGGTTTTGGGTATTGGGGGTTTGGTGTCTAAAATATTCGTGGTAGTTTCTCTCGAAACCTATGTCCTCATTGGCAATTAGTATGGTGGTCTTCATAGGAATGGATGGGTGCCATTTACGTACATCACTCATGCGAGTTCCTAGAAATTCACCTGAAGTCAGACATAGAGAGAGGAATAAATCTCGTATTCCGGGAGAACTATTGGATGGGGATTTTCCTCTTTGCATTATATTCCCTCGCTTATGCCATATTTCATATCTACAGGAATTGATAGTAACAAGGGGATCCTAGGTCTTGGGATTTTCACTACTTCGGGAATTTGAGTTTGAGCGATGTTGAGGAGTTGTTGGGTCTGATCCAACATTCTCTCATTTAGCAGGGTCTTCCTCATCTTTTGATCCTGGACTTGTGATAATTCTGGTTCTTTATTCAAATTTTTTTCTATTTTTTTGAATTGCCTGCCATTTCCCATTGACCAATTCTATTTGGAAATAAAAAACGTGATTTATAGTTCAAGCTTTCACGTGTCTGTAGTTAACTCAATACTTTAATGATATGATGCAGTATCATGATTCAAATTGCCTATTTGAGGCTACTACAAGGATGCGTTCTGATTATATTGAGCCACAACGTGCCTATTTGAGGCTATCACAAGGACTTAACTATTCATGACCCTTGAAGATCTCTTGGAACACTTATTTTATTTCCCTTCAGTTTCAGCTGGAACATCCCTTTGGTTCCTAATTTTGGATCTTGATTCAAATTTTTGTCTACAAATTATTCATGAAGACATTATATGGCAATTTGATTATTGGTTCTTATACATCAGGGGTGGTTTATAGGGTGGCCTCTTGTCAACCCCTAAGGGGATAGCCTAGTCTTTACTACTTAGATGTCAAGAGTTCAAATCCTCTCTGGGTGACCTCTCATAGTGTGTCTTGGTTTGTGTGGATTTGGCTGTCGAAACATACCCTTGGGATAGGTGCTCAAAGAGGCTTGGACACCCCCAAGATATTTGCAAAGTTGGGAAATGAATTGATTTCAAAGAAAACTATTATAGTGGTTGTTTGGTTGCTTTTAAATTCCAAATGGAAAATTAGGTATATTTTCAAACTTTTGTTGTTATATTAGCATTATTTTCCAACTAGAAAATAAGAGGCTTATGACAAGTATATACATAAACATTTATTTTTTGCAAAGTTTCAAATTTAAAACTTAACAAATAAATATTATTCAACTTTCAACATTTATAATCCAAGACACGTCATTAAAAATAGTAATATAAAGCTTAAACGTTCATTCATAACCAAAACACTTAGAATGTCTAAAAAACTACAAACTATCTGATGTGTGCCAATTGTAAGCATAATAATTAGCCCAACACGAGAAGTCTTAAAACTATTAAAATACGATGTCAATTTGACGACTCCTGTCCAAAAACAATCCAAGCATGTGCAAACTTGTCATCATTTAAGCCAATGAATATCCGACCTAGTTCTTTGTCTTGCTCAAAAAGTTTCATGAGTTGCATTATATAAGTTTTCTTTATTTTCATGGTCTTGAGCTTGTCCAAGATAACTTTCCAATTGATTTGAGTTTGCGTTGCTTGCTTTTCAAATGCAATAACTTACATTTTTAAGGCAGCCACAGTTTTTTTTATTAATCATCAAAAACAGATAAGGCAACAGAAGTATCGTCCACAGGTTGCCTAAGTTTATGTTGAACTTTTGAGTTTGGTCCTTGCGAGTTTCGTTTAGATGTGATTGAAGGGCTTGCCTCAGCAATAACATTCTCATTTGCCTCATTTCGTTGTCTAAGCCCACCTCAATATTTTCACTAGTATCATTTGCATTTTTTTGGGGAAATCATTTCCTGATACGACCTGATCACTCGTTGCAATGCTGTCGTAAAAAATAATACCCAAATCATGGTAATGAAGACACACCATCCCCTTTAAACTTCGTTGCATCAGGTTTCTCCTAAATACAAAATATATAAAATTAATAAATAACCAAATTTCATTAAATTAAAAAACATAAAAAATTAATAATTGTAAACGCCACTAAAAAAATTTGGTGCTACCTTAAAGTACTCTTCCCAAACATTGGGATTTGTTGTGACCCGTCTGGTGTTGGCGCCTCACCTAAAACTGCTAATCTTGAATAGCTCACGGAGATCCGTATAATCGTTTTTCGAAGTCTTCAAATGTCCTCTTACATTCTTCTCAATCCCAACTATGTCACATCCAAAATATACATGCTCAATCACCTTCAAAATTTGAGTTGCTGATCGTGATACATATCGCGTATCGAAAACCTTATGTGTCGTGAATCGCATATCGTATTGCGATACGTATCGTAAGATACGACACAAGAAACAAATAAAATTGTAAAAATTAAATAAAAATTGTAAAATTGTAAAAATTAGAAGTTTAAATGACTTGTGGATTCTCTTTCTGATACGTATCGTAAGATACGACCATGCTCACCCTGAATAAGCCTTTTGCCCGGCGAATACTCTCAATTTGTTCAGCAATTGCAATTTTGCTCTCAACACCCTGATACATTTTCTCTATGGTTTGGTACAACCCTCTCTTGACTTCCCTATCCGCATTGAACCCCTCGCTATATTGGAATAAAAAAAAGTTATACACATGCATTATGTTAGAAAAGGCTGGAATTCGGAAAAGTTATAAACATAGTATACACATTCAACTTATGATAATAAGTTTCCTTGGGTTGAGAAAGTAACCCGCGCATGAAGTGGTTGATGGAGTTGCATGTCCCATCTTGTATCAATAATTTTCCATATTCTTTGGTACCTTGCCTCTTTATAGTTGAAATTTTTTGCAATTGCCTCCTTGTTCCTATCCATAGCCTCATATATATACCCCATTGCCGGTTTCAAATCACCATCTATAAGCCTTAAAACCTTAGTGAGGGGGATAACACATTTCAAGCAATATTGGATTGCCTTTCAAAATTTGCTATCACCAAAAATTATATTTTCAACATACTTGGCATCAAACTTATGTTCATATGGTCCCGTGGCCCACCACTCCTTCGATGCAAACATGTGCCTAAGAGGAATTTTCTTCTCTTGAAAGCTCTTTAACGTCAAGAAAGAGGTAGCAAATTTTGTAACCCCCGTTCTTGTGAATTCTTTCTTTTTTTGTGAATTTTTGAAACATGTCAAGAACCCAATCATGTCTATATATGTAAACGGTTACCTCATTTGCTTTTTTGGTGTCATGAAAAATTGGTAGATCACCTATATCACTAAGCATTAAATCAATGAGGTGAGCCGAACAAGGAGATCAAAACACAAAATTTCTTTTATTTTCCAACTTTTTCCTGGCCAAAACATAAGCCGACGCACTATCGGTAATTACTTGGACCACATTCTCTTCCCCTACCTCCTCAACAGGCCTCAATAAACGAATTAAGTAATTCACATAGTTTGTCGGCATCCTTTACGAAGGAGGAAGTATCCATGGATTTGAGGAAAACCGTTCCACGAGGGCTATTCACAAGGAAATTAGTTAAGGATCTTGATTTTTCATCGGTCCATCCATCCGACATAAGAGTGCACCCCGTCTTCTTCCATTCTTGTTTATATTTCTCCACATTTGCTTCAACATTTTCAACTTCCTTTTTTAAGTAAGTAACTCTTGTTTCATGGTAAGATGGAGGCTTTAGCCCATTCCCATAATCACCAATTGATTTTACCATCTTTGTGAACGAGGGGCTTTTTACTACATTAAAAACTATAGCATTTTCATAAAAAAATCTACAAATGTCACTAATGATCGGGCCCCATTTTTTGAACGTTGCATTTATAATTGTTTGTGTTACAACACATTGTTTTCTCTTCCCTTTAATGACATGCATCCATAGTTCCCTTTGCTCTTTTTAAATTTTGCTCAACATCAAACTCCTCTTCACCCTCATTTTATTGACCACCTGCTTCATTGTAATCATCCTCATTTACTTCTAAAATGTTTGCAAACTTTTTTCTAACATCTTCAGAGCATTGCATACACTTTTTTGCATCTTTCCCCGTGCCGGCAAAATAGTTCTTCATTATAAAAATACCACCCCACTTGGAATCCTTACAAAAATTACATCTTAAATGCAATCTATTATCATCCACCTTTTCACAATTATCTCATGTGGGTTCAACCACAACATTTCTCTTTTTCTTAGTCATTTCCTAAATAAATAAAGAGGAAATATCAATGATCAAAGTTACCTAATAAAGACAACTCAATAAATAAGTAGGAAGATATTAAATAGGTTGAGAAAGTGGGAAACAATACATAAATAAACTAAACTTACTTACCAAAGCACCAAAAGACAAGAAAGTTGAGGAAAAAGACAAGTAGGTGCTGCTTGAAAGAAGTGGACAGAACAATAATGGTGGGACACACAAGAAAAATGAGAAAGAGACCTTTTGAATCTAGGGTTTTGTTTCTTTATGGGTAAAAAAGTGTTTAAATGTTATAATAATGAATTTCGGCAGGAAAAGGTAAAAAATAAATAAATAAATGTTTTTTAGTATTTTTTATCCCCGGTTTCGACATAACTTGTCCCGATATCGGGGGGCTGTGTATTGCGAGTGAATTGTGATTCGTCCGATTTGGGTCTCGTATCGCGATACATAAATGATCCAGCCAATATATTGAAAAAAACGATACAATGTCCCGATACGTATCGCCACTCGGGGGATACTAACAACAGGGATTGTGAATCCATTGTCCACTCATTTTGTCCCGACTAGCACTTATTCAATGAGCGTGTTTTCTAACTACTCATCCATCTCATCAGCCCAACGAACTTTCTCTTTTTTGCATTATTCAGAACTGGTTGAGAAGAGGGTTGACTAATTTCCTCAATATCAGGGTGAGGGCACGTGGTCGTGGTAGGTCGGGGACACGAAATGGCACAAAACTTCCACTTTGACAATAGATTGCCATCAAACCTGCTTGACATTATTTTGTGAACATTATTAGATCAAAATTTGATTTATCAAATTAGTCAATTGAACATAGAGCTAACAATTATACTTGAAAGAATTATAGAATATGCACATCAAATAGGCTAACTATTAAATCAACAATTAATAATAAAAAGCTCAATCAAAGTTAACCTCCACGTGGGGGTTCGTTTGATATTCTTACCACAATGCAATAAATATTCCAACTTTCAAGTACTATATTTGCTTGTGTGTCAATATCGTGTAAGGGTTAATGTCTGAGATACGCAAATCTTTTCTTGAGTAACCCCGTTGTTCTCTCGATAACATTACAAGGTGATAAATGGTGAAAGTTGAATAACTCTTTACTATTTAATGGTCGTTGACCCTCAATGTTGCTACGATGATGACTAGTTTTTGGATATGGTGAAAGAAAACTCGGAACTAATGGGAATCTAGCATCAGTGAGATAGTATTTACCTAGTAGTATAAGGAACCGTCATTAGATAATGAGATTTAGTTTGTTATTTATGAAAGACAATATGATACAAAATATACCAATAGGAACTATTAACTTAGGTCCTTGTCATAAGATAGCACTCCTTAATAATCGACCGTTATGTGCCGATCCCTCCCAACCACAAGCACGTAAGTAAACTTCCTATCAAATGTACACGCTACTAAAACATTTTGCGATATGACTTGTTTTCGAGGCGATATCTAGGTTGCTCTTGTAAATTAATGTTAGCAGCGATGTGAGTACCGTCTATTGCTCCCATAACATCGTATAAGAAAGCTTAGTTATTAAAAAAAACATACATAGATTATAAAGAAAGTAAAAAAATCAATAATAAGAAATACCTAACCTCAAAGTATTGGTACCGGTCTTAGACACGATCCTTATCGTATGAGGAATTCTCGGTAGTTGCGTTGGTGACCATATCCCTATAGAGCATAAGGCATGCATCTAAAACTCTTATGAAAGTAATGGCTCATTGTCTGTCTTGACCTAAAAAAATGTAAACTTTCAACACGATTGCGCTCGTCGTGGCCAACCATCGTTAAAAATATATCAACCTATTCCTCGACCCTCACAAATCGACTATCATGTAACCCGTAAGTACGTAAACTAGCACACAACATGTGGAATGGACCTCGTTTCATCCTAAGTTGCTTGTGGCAAACCCTATCGCTCATGTTGTACAATCGATGTAGTACTCTGGTCCTATCTTCATCCCAATTTCTATGACGTGCCCTAGTGAGACATCGGTCATGATTACGCTTAAGAGTGCTATACAAAACTTTCGCTTGCATTTCTATTCCCCAAAATGCACCCACAAGCTGTTCGTTGTTTGGCATTTTTGCCATTTTGTAGTGATGCTTAAAAAATAAAAATAAACAAATATTTAAAACGAGGTGCATATAATGTTTAGCAATTATTGTGAAGTGTGAAATACGAACTCAACACCATTTTGCCAAGTCAAAAGCCGCACAAACTCACCAACATATTGTTTAACTCAAACACCACACAAACTCAACAACATGTTATTAAAAAACCAAATGTCACAATGAAAACAAATCCCATGTACGAGTGACAGTGACCACATTAAGTACGATAGCTGTGCTTTTTAAATAACAACAAAACCTACTCAGAACAATAAATCATATCACTATTATAAAAGAAAGAAGAATTTGAAATGGAAATATACATGACAGCAAAACACAAATTTGTGAAACTCCACATTATTAATCTGTAAAAAAAAATCTCAATCCACTAAACCATTTTTGGCTATCAATTCATCATTTCCTATAGAGTCTCGTTATTTTTAAAACCTGGTAAAGGCTTTGAATTATTAGATTTTGCCTCAATTCACCAAGCCTTTTTTTTGGCTATCAATTCTTCATTCCCTATAGGCTTTTTATTTCTAGAACATGATGAAGATAAAATATCTTGCCAAAACTACCTTTAATCCAAGATGGTATCATGTATCTCTAAAAAATAAAAGTTGAGATCAACATGCATATACGTCTTTTTTGAAACTTGTATCCCAGAATCTGAAATTCAATTACCATATACATTCTAGCGTATATTCATACTCAATTTTTTTTTTCCTTGCAATAATCCCAGAATATGAAAGATTTATTCAAGATGAAGGCTACACTATTGCTCATATTTGGACCGTAAAAATTGAATGTGACATTTTTTGTTTTCGTTCGTGTATGCGCGCACGTGTGTATGTGTATATATATGTGTGTGTTTGTGTGTGTGTGATCTAAATCAAGATCTATAACAATCGATTTGGAAAAGAATTTGCGTACCTGGTTGAAATCGGAGGTGGGTACAAACAGCAGATGTTCTTTTCCTCAACAAATGCAGAAAATAAGGGATATATCGGGAGAGAGAGAGTTACCTTAGATCGCAGGAGAGCAAGGTCGAGATAAGGACGAAGAGGTCGTACGTGGGTTGGAAAATATAAGTTGGAAATGGATTATTTGGGGGGTTGTTGAGAATTTTTTCCTGCTTTTTTAAAGAAAAGAGGTCACGTGACAACGTTTTGTAGAATTTATTTCCGTAGAAAATTTTGCAATCAAACAATCTGAAATATGGAAAATACCTGCAAAATTTCATTTTCCTTGAAAAATAGTGGCAATCAAACCCACCCTAAGTTTCACGGTAAAGGTATCTCTATTAATATTTTATATCTAGGCCATGACATATCTTAAAAGGCAAGCAAAAGAAGTACTGTTGAAACAGTACAATGACTATGTGCCAATCTGTCTGCCTGCCTTTTTGACGTTTCTTTAAATTTCCGGGTTCTGTTTTACCCATTTCAGTTATTAAAATTGCTTCAAGTGTCTGGTCTTTTTTGCAGATTCGGTATGCTTTTGAGCTGCTGACGGATCAGTTACTTAAGAGGGATTATGACATATTTGGCATTGATGAGGAGCAAACTGTGAGTAATTAGCTTCTTCTGTAATAAATCTTGTAACGTGGCCTTATATATTCTGCATTTTTCTTTCTGTGTTTCTGTTATATGAAATGTTTTATGAGCAGTATTGCTTTCTATGTTTCAGCATGTAATGGAAAAGGCCGAGGAGCAATATGCCGGGGCACGTGTTTCTGATATTAGTCTCCCATTACTGGAGGCTGCTTCCTTAGGTTGGTTAAATCCTTTAACTGGGAGTTCTGTACTATATGTTTAGTCTGTCGAAATTCAATTCTAAATGCTCATGCAATTTTCCTATTGTATGTTCTCAGATCCTCTAGATTATGGTTCTGATGTGATTATATCAGAGAATTTTCGGTCTAAGCTTGACAACACCACCGCATTGCTTGTTCAGGTATATCATTAATTGCTAGAAACATGTTGGTCCATTATGTTAACGTGAATCCGATTTTGTTGTGTTTTACTGGCTTGGTTAAAAAAATTCACATAGTAAATACCCGTACTTAAATTTCAGTAGAAAAAAAATACTTCTTCGAATAAACTTCTTCTGTCAGGATTTTAGAAAGGAATAACATGTAGATGTTGATAGAAATGCCAAGAAACAATATATTATTTGAACGTACCATTGGTGATGCAGTAGAACTATACAATATGTATTTAACTTCAAAGTTTACTACAAACATAAAGGACAATTTAACGTTAGTGCTATCGTTGCCTTGGTACTAGTCATCGTCATTGTTGTTGTCTTCAATGGTCTTCTCATTTTAAATGGAAGGGTTATATAGGGCTGTGAGTGATGGCTGTGGGGCCCGGAAAAGAAATGTATTTATATTTTGTTTTTAGTGCTTTATTATTACTAGAATAAAGAATAAGCTAAATATGATATAGTGACGTCTCCTATATATAGAGTCCCTCAGTTGGGAGGATTACTATAATTTTAAAGAGATGAATATATGAAAAGTAGTTCAGTGTTATTTTTTATTCTTCCTAAATGTGTGAATGTGTGAGTGTAATCTCCACTTCGTATGCATTATATTGGTATTAGCGTGACGTTCGCTCCATACGGTTGACGCAAGGGTTGTAAAGCCATGGGCAAGGGCTTGGAGGAACGGCCGTTGGATCACACTTTCAAAATCTGCTCCCGCTGACCGTGGTCAAGTGACACCAACTTTGGCCTTTTGCTTCACTATTTCAGTCACCATGGGGGTTGGATCTTTTGGCCACTTCCTCGCTTGACACCACTACACCTCCAAACCCCCAACCATAAACCCCCAACGATATTATTCGTTGTGCCTGAAACAGAACCCCTAACTCGAATCCTCCCCCAAAGCCATCTCAAATCACGAGAAACGAAACCATCGCTCTCTTTGGTGAAGAACCCTGAAGTACAATGATCCTGTTTGACCTTTCGGCGAACATATGATTAGGCATAAATTCTTCCTAATTTATCCCTTAATTTCGGTACTTTAATCACCTCGAACAACGTAATTGGATTGACTTTATCTCATAATCTTGCTATTGACTCATCCTAACAAGTACACCGAGTTTCTGGTATTTTGTTATGATTTTGCAGGTATTTAATGCCAAGAAATGGAAGAAGGAAACCGGAAGAAGAGAGAAAGTCAACGAGAAAAGTCAAAAGGGCAAAAGAGTAATTTCTACCCAGAATCCGGATGAGGTACCTAAAGAGAAGTTGAAGGTATCGTCCTCACAAGCACCTAGGAAGAAACGGCACCTCAATCGGATACCCGGAGCAAAAGATATGGGCAGTCAAAGTTTGAGAGAAAAGTCAAATAGGCAGACCGGTCCGCCCTCAACCCGGACCGGTCCGCTGTGCAAACTCCAGAGGACTGCGAACCGAAGGCAAACCGAAGAGCACAAAAAATAAAAGAACCGATCCGCACCCGGACCGGTCCGCCTGGAAAATAAAAGAACCGATCCGCTTTAGAAGCGGACCGATCCGCCTAAGGGTCGGACCGGTCCGCCCCTCGAGATTTGTTTTCTGATTCTCCTCTAAAGAATCCGACTTATACTCAACTTCTTGGAATTTCATGTAGGGTATAAAAACCCGAATTATTTTCGTTGAAAAGGAGGCTACAACGTGGGGAGTTAATTTTAATTTCTCATTTTCTTCCACAAACCCTAGTTGTAGATAGAATTTCCAGTTTTATTCAAGGATTGAAGGTTTATTCCAAGTTTGTGTGATCACCAATTTTAATTATTGCTGCGATTGTTCCTTGGGTAATTTTAGTAAGTTGTTTCTTCTTTGTGATTCTATTTTACAGTATTCTATCAATTGTCCTTAGATTAATCATGAACTCTTGCATGTTAAACACTGTTTTCATCATTTTCGGTATGTCCGGCTAGATTTCCAAGGTCGGGTTACATGAACCCAACCTGATGTGGTCATTGCACGTATAAAGTTAATCCTCTGAATTTAGTAATTAATTTTGACCGTATTGCGTAGGAACACAACAATTGTAGGTCTAAATATCTCGTTTGCCCCTGGGTAACCGGGATGATTGAGAATACAATTCGAGTGTCGTTATCGTGATACTGATTTACTCATCCTTTGATTAAGTATGACGCGGGCTTGAACCTCGTATACGTAATGCTTGGGAGTACTAAATTCCGGGTCAAATTAATTAGAAAAATTTACGATTAATATTATACTGCAATACACTAGGGTTGGGGGATTGTTTTCCCGTCCTCTTTTTCATCATATCATTTAAAAGTTCAATTCAATCCTTCATTCTTAATCGTCATTTAGTTAGCTGCATTTTTCACCATACTTTCATAATTGCATTTAGTGTAATCGAATCCCAAAAACCAAATCAATCTTTTCTTTTCTTTTTAGAGTCATCGTTAGGATTCCTCCGTCTTATCCCGTTGTCACAACTTCGTTGTCCTTTTTCCCTGAGGATCGATACCCGACTTGTCGGATTATTACTTGAACGACAGGCTTGCACTTGTGCCTAGAGAGTACACACTTTAAAGACACATTCTGAGTCGTGTCAAGTTTTTGGCGCCGTTGCCGGGGAATTAGGTAGACTTAGGATTAGATCGAGTTAATCCAAAGCTTTGACCAAAAATTCAAAAAAAAAAAAAAAAAGAACAAAAAGATTCACCACCATCTCTCACAAACTTAATGCAAAATTCTGAAACCACTCCCACACCCCATAATACTCCAACCAGCATTCACGAAAATCCACTTGTTGAGTATAATCCTGATAGCCCCCACACTCCACAAGCCCCACAGTTC
Organism: Sambucus nigra; assembly: GCA_949130495.1. Taxonomy (NCBI): domain Eukaryota; kingdom Viridiplantae; phylum Streptophyta; class Magnoliopsida; order Dipsacales; family Adoxaceae; genus Sambucus; species Sambucus nigra. Next base: position 241,170,627 of record OX422210.1, on the reverse strand, counting down.
TGGATCCCACCTCCCACACCGTCACACTCACTCTCTAGCAACACACCCTTCTCCTTCGTAGGACACACGTCGTGCACACCCAGTGAGAGCGCCGAATCGTCGAGTGAGAGAGAAATGTCGCAGCACAGTAATGCAACTACCGGTGAGGAAGAGCCTCCGTACCGCCCGTTGAGAGAATTCTTATATCCCGAGCGCACTGTCACTCCGGGATGCATTATACTCCCGTATAATGCCGGGCAGTTCCGATTCAAAAATGGGATGATCCAGATGCTACCACACTATCACAGTATGGATTCGGAAAAGGCATACCTGCATATACGGGAATTTGAGGACGTGTGTGATACCCTCAACGATCAAACTTGCACACAGGAGGTGATTCGCCTCAAACTCTTCCCGTTCTCGTTAAAAGATAAAGCTAAGACCTGGCTATGGTCTTTACCTCCGAGCTCGATTCCATCTTGGAACGAGTTACAATCCAGATTTCTCAAGAAGTTCTTTCCACCACATCGAACAATCTCCATAAAGGCTCAGATTCAATCGTTCAGGCAATTGGATAATGAGCCATTCCATCGATGTTATGAGCGTTTCAATGAGTTAACTGCTTCATGCCCCCATCATGGATTTGATACAACCCAAATCATTTCCTTCCTCTATAATGGGTTGAACCTCAACTCCAAGCAACTCATTGAAACCATGGGTAGTGGTCCGTTTATCGAGCTAGATTGCCACGATGCTGAGCTTCACCTGAGGTATGTCGCCGAGACTACCCAATCTTGGGATATTTCTGATCCTAATGCTCAGAATCGGAATCGTCAAGCGACCACCACTCCATCGGCGTCCGGCCTACACCATGTAGATAAGACCTCTATGTCGGACTGTCGATTGGACTCCCTTGAGAAAGGATTTCGAGATTTATGCGAGGTAGTTGGATCTATCAAGAATCCCGTCGAAAAGGTGTGTGCGATTTGTGAGGCGGGACATTCAACTGAGGAATGCCCGACGATACCCGCCTGCAAAGTAATGTTGCAGGAGCAAGTTAGTGGTATAGGAGGCTTTAAGGGTAATTTCGGTGCCCCGCACGGGAATTCATACAACCCTTCGTGGAAAAATCATCCTGGATTTAGCTACGGGCAACAACATGCCGCAATGAACCCTCCTTCGCATGTTGCCCCTCCTCCTCCACAACAATTTCAACAAGCTCCACACATGTGCAAGCACCACCACCTCACGGAAATTATATCCCACCACAGCGGAGAACTCTCGAGGATACGATGAATCCATTCATCACTAGCCAGACCGCAACCAATGCCAAATATGATCGTCTAATTGGCGACATAAATGCGAATCTGTCCAAAATTCAATCCTCGTTGAGCGTTCAAGAGAAGGGCAAGTTTCCTGCCCAGAGCCAAAGACCTCCCCAAGGTCAAACTAGTGTTAGCTCCACTTCTACTGATCATCAGGAGCAATGTCAAGCTGTGACCACTCTTCGTAGTGGGAGAGTCGTTGATTTATCACCTCCCCCACACGACACAACCAAAGATAAGGTGATTTCGCCCGGCACGAAAGAGGCCGAAGATGTCCCCTCAAATGAGAGTGATAAAGATGACACTAGTGAGCCCGAGGTAGTTGTGAAACCACCCTCCGCGGCACCGTTTCCTCAAAGGTTGATTCCTTCCCAGAAAGGAAACCCACGTGATGACGTGCTAGAAATACTAAAGCAGGTAAAGCTGAATTTACTATTCCTCGATGCCATCAAACAAATTCCAGCTTATGCAAAAGTCATCAAAGATTTGTTGACGGTAAAAAGGAAGATGAAAGTAAAGAAGAATGTCTTCCTAGCACAGAACGTGAGCTCTATCCTACTCAATGAGCTCCCTCCTCAATTCAAAGATCCCGGTGCACCCACCATTTCCTGCATCATTGGAGAGAACAAAATTGAAAAAGCCTTACTAGACTTGGGAGCAAGTGTCAATATCCTCCCTTACTCCATCTATAGGCAACTTGATTTGGGCGACCTCAAGCCCACAAGAATCACTCTCCAACTAGCGGATCGAACTGTGAAGGTCCCACGAGGTGTAGTAGAGGACGTGATCGTTCAAGGTGACACTTTCTACTTCCCGGTAGACTTTGTCATTTGGGACACGGAGCCCTCCTTAATCTCGACCAATCATGTTCCCATCATTCTCGGGCGCCCATTCTTAGCGACAGCTAACGCTATTATTAACACAAGGAATGGGCGAATGCAGCTCACTTTTGGGAATATGACATTGGAGACCAACATCTTCAATATAGGCCAACATACGGGAGAGGAAGATGATATTCACGCGGTGAGTCTCATAGATGAGATAGTAGAGGAGTACATTGAGGAGAATTGCTGTGGCGATGCCTTAGGATCCTGTCTGGTTTCGAGCAATGAGAGTGAGGGGACGTATACTGAGTACGTGAGGGAGATTGGGGAATTAAGAGAGTTACTCGATGAGAGAGCGTCGGACGAGGACGCGAGAGATGTAAATTGGGTTTCTAAATTCGAGGAGTTACCACCACGGGATACACGCGTTGTTCCCTCCGACGAAAAGTTTCCAACTCTTGAATTAAAGAAACTCCCCTCCCATATCAAATATGCATACTTAGGAGAGGATGAGACATTTCCTGTTGTTATCTCCTCTAGCCTAGATGACGAGCAGGAGGGTAAGTTGTTAAAAATTTTGAGGAAGCACCTAAGTGCTTTTGGTTGGTGTATAGCTGATTTGAAGGGGATAAGTCCTCTGATTTGCACCCACAAGATTCACCTCGAAGAGGATGTCAAACCCTCTAGAGAAATGCAAAGAAGACTGAACCCCAACATGAAAGAAGTTGTGAGAACCGAGATAATTAAACTATTAGATGCCGGGATTATCTACCCAATCTCGGATAGCAAATGGGTGAGTCCTATTCAAGTCGTCCCGAAGAAGTCGGGTATGACTGTGATTGAGAATGCTAAGGGAGAGCTTGTTCCCCAACGCACCACCACCGGTTGGCGTGTTTGCATTGATTACCGGAAACTCAATGCGGGAACAAGAAAAGATCATTTCCCCTTGCCATTCATTGATCAAATGCTTGAGAGAGTTGCGGGCCACCCATATTATTGCTTCCTTGATGGTTATTCCGGATATAACCAGATTGAGGTAGATGTACTTGACCAAGAGAAGACGACGTTCACTTGTCCTTTTGGTACGTTTGCCTACAAACGTATGCCATTCGGCTTGTGTAATGCACCCGCGACTTTTCAACGGTGCATGTTGAGCTTATTTAGTGACATGGTCGAAAGAGGACTCGAGGTGTTCATGGACGATTTCAGCGTTTTTGGCACCTCTTTCGATCTTTGTCTAGAAAAATTGGAACAAGTACTTGCTAGGTGTGTGGAGAAGAACTTAGTGCTGAATTGGGAGAAGTGCCATTTCATGGTCACTGAAGGAATAGTTCTTGGCCACATAGTATCATCTAAAGGCATAGAGGTTGATAGGGCTAAGATAGATGTCTTAGCTGACCTTCCCCCACCGAGATCGCTTAAAGACGTGCGCTCATTCTTGGGTCACGCCGGGTTTTATCGCAGGTTCATTAAGGACTTTAGCGCTATCGCTAGACCCTTAAGCAACCTTCTCATGAAGGACAACCCGTTTGAGTGGACCGAGGCATGCCAAAGCTCCTTTGACAAATTAAAGAACATGCTCGTGTCCGCTCCCATCATGCAAGTTCCGGATTGGTCTCTACCATTCGAACTCATGTGTGATGCAAGCGATTACGCGATTGGGGCCGTTTTGGGCCAACGTCAAGATAAACAAGCTCATGTCATCTACTACGCTAGCCGGACCCTTACCGGACCTCAACTCAACTACTCTACCACGGAGAAGGAGTTGCTAGCAGTAGTCTTTGCCCTTGATAAGTTCAGATCGTTTCTCATTGGTTCTCCTATAATTGTCTTCACCGACCACGCGGCTTTAAAGTATCTACTTGCGAAGAAAGACGCCAAGCCGCGCCTCATAAGGTGGATCCTACTCCTACAAGAGTTCAATCTCTCTATCAAGGATAAGAAAGGAGTAGAAAACGTCGTTGCCGACCATTTGTCTTGGCTTTCGTCCGACGTACCTAGTGATCCCATACCTATAGACGAGTATTTTCCGGATGAGCAACTCTTTGCTACTTCTTCATATCCCTGGTTTGCGGACATAGTGAACTATCTTGTCACGGGAGCCGTCCCTCCCGATTGGACACCGCAAGATAAGAAGAGGTTTCTTACTTGGTCGCGCATGTTCTTCTACGATGATCCCTTACTCTTTAAATACTGCGCCGACCAAATCATCCGACGATGTGTACCGGATGACGAGATTCCAAAGGTCATCCAGTTTTGTCATTCGGAAGCATGTGGAGGCCACTTCTCAGCGAAAAAGACGGCCGCTAAAATTCTGCAATGCGGCCTCTATTGGCCCACAATCTTCCGGGATGCAAATGACACTTGCAAGTCATGTAATAGGTGCCAACGAATGGGAGCCATCTCTCGCCGCGACATGATGCCCCTTACCCCCATACTCATCATTGAGATATTCGATTGTTGGGGTATTGACTTCATGGGTCCCTTCCCCCCATCCTTTGGTTTCCTATACATCCTAGTTGCGGTAGACTACGTTTCTAAATGGGTAGAAGCTATAGCTACTAAGACTAATGACAATAAGGTGGTGATAAAGTTCCTACAAGAACACATACTTTCTCGCTTCGGCGCACCGAAGGCGATAATTAGCGATAATGGCACGCACTTTCGCAATAGGCCATTTGAGAAGCTCATGAGAAAGTATGGCGTTGTTCACAAGGTTGGAACGACGTATCACCCACAAACAAATGGGCATGCCGAACTAGCGAATCGTGAGATCAAGAACATTCTCGAGAAGACCGTCAATCCTAACCGGAAGGATTGGTCAATTAGACTGAACGATTCGCTATGGGCCTATCGCACCGCATACAAAAATCAGCTTGGCATGTCCCCGTTTCGCTTCGTGTATGGCAAATCTTGCCATCTCCCCGTGGAGTTAGAACACAAAGCGTATTGGGCAATTAAGGAGCTCAATTATGCCATGGATAAGGCCGGTGAAGCTCGCAAGCTTCAAATAAATGAGTTAGAGGAGATACGCAATGATGCGTATGAGAATGCCAAAATTGCTAAAGAAAGGATGAAACTCGCTCACGATAGCATCATTCGACGCAAAGAGTTTCTTCCCGGGCAAAAAGTTCTTCTCTACAACTCTCGGCTTCATCTCTTTCCGGGCAAGTTGCGGTCGCGATGGTCTGGCCCGTTTGTTGTCAAGAATGTTTTCCCCCACGGAGCTGTCGAATTAGAAGATTTAAAAGGGGGAAATACATTCAAAGTGAATGGACAACGCCTAAAGCCATATCTTGAGGCGTGCGAAGAAGAAGTCGACACCGTTTGGTTGTCGGACCTCGTTTACGGGGTAGAGTGAACAGTCTCAGTTAGGTCGTCGCACCCCCGACGCGTATGGGGTGAGAGTCGTGTGCGTTAGTGAGTGTCGTTAGGATTTTGGTACATTCAGGTTTAGCATGTGCAGGTTAGAGATTTTGGGCAATTCGGGTGACCGGTGATGTTGAGAGGTCCTTAGTCTATATTTGGAGAGCAGCGCGTTTTAAAAGTGCAATATTTCGAGGAAGAGAGGTTGAAATCCAGTTTCGGGAAATTCCAGCCTAAAATCCCCAAGCCGGACCGGTTCCTTTAATTTAAGGCCGGACCGGTCCGCCCCGGACCGGTTCCTTTAATTTTAATCCGGATCGGTCCGCCTGTCGAATTTTCTGGAAATTAAAGGACCGGACCGGTCCGCCCCTGGACCGGACCGGTTCGCCTTCTGCAGATTCGTTGAATCTCTTCCCCCCATTCACCCCCCCTTCCCCCCAATCACCATCCTTCCCTCCCATTCGGTTCTCCACTTCCCCATACACCCTTTCCCTCCAAAAACCTTTCCCTCCAACCACCCTTTCCCTCCAAATCCCTTCCCCCTCCACTATAAATTCAACCCTATCCCCTCCCCTTCTCTTCACACCTCAAACACCACTTCTCTCCCCTCTCTCTCCAGATTTCTTAAGTTCCTTCTCTCTGCCTAGTCTCCATGGCCCCCTCGTGCTGCTCCCACCAAATACGCATCCACCGACATCCTACACTCCGGGAGCAACGAGTTCCGCTCCCGCCAAGAGGAGCGATGGTGCACCAACTTCTTCGGGTCAAACCGCAAACTCCATATGGAGCGCGCGGTCCAATGGAACGCGCTGCCCAATTCTGTCACGGCCCTCTTCATGGCCCGGGGGTGGTGTCGTTTCCTCAACGAACCCCATGAAGTCGTGTGGGCTTCCGAGGTCCGGTTATTCTATGGCACGCTTGTGCGGACGGACCAATTTGAGGCCCAAGCTTACGTTGATGGAACGGTCGTTCCTTTTTCCTTAGCCCTCCTCACGGCCAAATTGGCCACCTTTGGTGTCCCGGACCCCCAAGACTTCACATATCCTCGGAATGTTCCTCCGGTCGCTAAGGACGTCATCATGGCGCGCATTGCTCCTAACGTGGCTTGGGCGGGCCAAACCGTCGCGGTTGGACGACTCAATGAAACGGCGCGCCTCACTTTCCAAATCGTATGCGCCAACATCCTTCAAACGTCCAACGATTCCGCCATGAGGCCTCGGCAGGCCACATTGACCTACCATCTCTTCGATCCCCAAACCTCCATCCATTTGGCCCGCACATTGTATGCCGACATCATTGCCGCTTCTTTGGATGAGAAGGGTACCGCCCCTTTGCCCTATGCCCGTTTGATCACGTCTATCCTCCAAGACGCAGGCATTGAGGCCCCTGTCGACCGCACCCGGATTCCCGGTCCCTTTGGACAAGGCACTCGCACTAAGAGTGCCAAACAGCTCGCCATAATCCGGGCACGGCGAGGTCATGATAGCGAGGAAGAGGCTGCCTCGGAAGAGAGCGCGGGGGAAGAGGCCGTCGAAGCGGACGTTGAGATGGGTGACGTCGGTGCCGACGACGAGTCGGCAGACGAGGAGGACGACCCGGACTTTGAGTGGGCGGGTACCGATATCTCGACCCGGTTGTCCACCCTCGAGACTCGATTTGAGACCTTTGAGAACCGATTCGAGAACTTTGTGATCGACTACCAACGAGATCAGAATCGGGCGACTCGAAGGCAAGCGGATATCTACCGACGCCTAGGGGACCCTTATGAGCCACTCCCATCGCATTTTCAAGACCCCTATTGCCCCGACGCGCCCAGCTCCTCCCATTCCCCCCCCCCCCCCCCCCCCGCCCCGTGATGTTTTGTTGCTTATGGACTGTTTTGATGTATTTATTCTCATATCCTACATGTGCTGTATTCGTGTTTGTACCACAGTCTTATGATATAAAAAGTTGCATTTTCTATATTTGTTTGTTTTACTTATTGCACTTATTATTTTGCCTTATTTAGATTTTAGTCCTTTTTTGCTTGAGGACAATGCAAAAGTCTAAGTTGGGGGGGGGGGGGGGGTCACAAGTGCATATTTCTAAAACTTCACAAATTTTCAAAAATGCCCAAAATTTCCAAAAAAATCATAAAATTTTGAAAAAGCCAAAAATATTTTTGTTCAAAATAAATAAAAATTGGAATTCAAATTTTTCAAAAATATCATTAAAAGTCAAATTGGAGTCTCAAAGTGTAAAAAGTCAACATACACAAAGCCGAAATTGACCAAAGATGGAAATTGAGCGAAAATTGACGACTTAACGAATAAATGTGGAGATTAACAAACCCGGTGAAATTCGAGCCTATCACGTTTTGCGAGATTTTAAATCAATCCGAGTTAATTGTTAACTCAAAGTTCTTTTTAGCGTGTAATAAGTTGTCAAGGATCTTAATTCTTTCATTTTGATCGGTTTTGAAAAATGTGTGCAATGTTGCCTTGAAAATCGTGCCAAATTAGTCTCTAAACTTAAATTCACCTCGAAACGCATATGGTAACGCAATTGACATTTTGGACAATGAAGTAGGCCCTCGTTTGTCACCCCAAAAATATTGGCCAGAAAAAGTAGCGAAAAATTACCCTTTGCAACCCAAATTGAGCCGAATAATTTTCCCTTTCGTTTGACAACCCGAAAAACCCAAAATCACCCGGAATTGTGAAAAATGAAAAAAATTCAGAATTTAAGTCCGAAAAGTGCAACAAAGAGGGGCAAGAAAAAAAAAATTAGATATGCTCAACAAATAATAGAAAAAGCAGAAAAAGATGAGCAATAGCCCGGAAAATGCACAAATGGACATCACGAATGGTTTTTCTAATTCCAACTTTCCTTACCTCCTTCATTTTACCCAATGCAACCTTAAACCCGAAAAAGTCCTAACCGAGTCCAAATTGCGAAATTAATTACCGCGTAGAGAGCCAATACACCAAAGGATAATATAAGAGGTAAAATGCGCGAAATAGAGGCGATGTTCCCGTTTTTAAAACCGTAATCCGTTGATGAGATCCTTTCACCATGAAATTTCCGTCTTTCTAATTGTATGCGTGATTTTGCATCCATTATATTTACTCTTATTATCACGCATACCGAGCGAAAAAGCCATATTCCGAGTAGTCCGTTTGAGAGAGCTTCCCGTGAGAATTTGAAATCAAAACGAATTTTCGGATAAGTAACGTAATGATTAATCAGTGGAAATTGGCGGTTATATTCCTGGCTTCGCACACACGCACTACAGTTTGAGACTTGTAGGCATGACTTAATGATGACTATTTTCTGGAAAAGTTTGAATTATACAATTTTTGGTTATTTTGAAGTTCTTTGAGTCGAATTTTGTGGGTATATTCTCTGCAAACCCTCACGAGACACAACTCATCCCACTAGGGTAACCTAGGGGTTTAAAGGCTTGTTGCATACGCTAAATGCAATCGCGTGCCCGCGAAAGAGGTAATTTATCCCAATAAAATGTTTTTCAAAAGTTGAGCCTTGCTAGAAATCTTTTACATTGCTCGGGACGCGCAAAGTTCTAAGTTAGGGGGGTTTGATTAGGCATAAATTCTTCCTAATTTATCCCTTAATTTCGGTACTTTAATCACCTCGAACAACGTAATTGGATTGACTTTATCTCATAATCTTGCTATTGACTCATCCTAACAAGTACACCGAGTTTCTGGTATTTTGTTATGATTTTGCAGGTATCTAATGCCAAGAAATGGAAGAAGGAAACCGGAAGAAGAGAGAAAGTCAACGAGAAAAGTCAAAAGGGCAAAAGAGTAATTTCTACCCAGAATCCGGATGAGGTACCTAAAGAGAAGTTGAAGGTATCGTCCTCACAAGCACCTTGGAAGAAACGACACCTCAATCGGATACCCGGAGCAAAAGATATGGGCAGTCAAAGTTTGAGAGAAAAGTCAAATAGGCAGACCGCCGCCCTCAACCCGGACCGGTCCGCTGTGCAAACTCCAGAGGACTGCGAACCGAAGGCAAACCGAAGAGCACAAAAAATAAAAGAACCGATCCGCACCCGGACCGGTCCGCCTGGAAAATAAAAGAACCGATCCGCTTTAGAAGCGGACCGATCCGCCTAAGGGTCGGACCGGTCCGCCCCTCGAGATTTGTTTTCTGATTCTCCTCTAAAGACTCCGACTTATACTCAACTTCTTGGAATTTCATGTAGGGTATAAAAACCCGAATTATTTTCGTTGAAAAGGAGGCTACAACGTGGGGAGTTAATTTTAATTTCTCATTTTCTTCCACAAACCCTAGTTGTAGATAGAATTTCCAGTTTTATTCAAGGATTGAAGGTTTATTCCAAGTTTGTGTGATCACCAATTTTAATTATTGCTGCGATTGTTCCTTGGGTAATTTTAGTAAGTTGTTTCTTCTTTGTGATTCTATTTTACAGTATTCTATCAATTGTCCTTAGATTAATCATGAACTCTTGCATGTTAAACACTGTTTTCATCATTTTCGGTATGTCCGGCTAGATTTCCAAGGTCGGGTTACATGAACCCAACCTGATGTGGTCATTGCACGTATAAAGTTAATCCTCTGAATTTAGTAATTAATTTTGACCGTATTGCGTAGGAACACAACAATTGTAGGTCTAAATATCTCGTTTGCCCCTGGGTAACCGGGATGATTGAGAATACAATTCGAGTGTCGTTATCGTGATACTGATTTACTCATCCTTTGATTAAGTATGACGCGGGCTTGAACCTCGTATACGTAATGCTTGGGAGTACTAAATTCCGGGTCAAATTAATTAGAAAAATTTACGATTAATATTATACTGCAATACACTAGGGTTGGGGGATTGTATTCCCGTCCTCTTTTTCATCATATCATTTAAAAGTTCAATTCAATCCTTCATTCTTAATCTAGGTCATTTAGTTAGCTGCATTTTTCACCATACTTTCATAATTGCATTTAGTGTAATCGAATCCCAAAAACCAAATCAATCTTTTCTTTTCTTTTTAGAGTCATCGTTAGGATTCCTCCGTCTTATCCCGTCGTCACAACTTCGTTGTCCTTTTTCCCTGAGGATCGATACCCGACTTGTCGGATTATTACTTGAACGACAGGCTTGCACTTGAGCTTAGAGAGTACACACTTTAGAGACACATTCTGAGTCGTGTCAACATAACGAAGTCGTCTCAAGCTCGAACACCATTGGTTTTACATCGCAATGATAATAGAGGCATCAACAACATCCAAACCCAGACCCAGATCTTGGGTTATTGCAACATCATAGTTGTCACAATTCTTCGGCGAGGGTCTCTTGCCCGATGCAACTAAGACGGGACCGTTGACGAATCACGGTGAAGGCGACCAATGTCGGCCTCGTTCTTTAAGTGAACCACATTCACCAACTCGCTCTGTAACATTGCTGGCTCTGGAAGATCGGCATTGGAGTGATGCGAGTCTAATTGAACTCCCGACTTGTTGCCTCCGGCTGACCTCCTTGAGCCACCAACTTCATGTGGCCTCCAGCCCTAAATGTTCTCAAATCACTTATAAGATTTGCAAGACATCCTCTAATACTTTTAGATGCTAGCTCATTTTCCCTAAATTTTCTTTGAACACTATGCAATTTTGAAAGAAATTTAGATCCTCCCATCAAATTGTGAAAACCCTATTTCACCCATAAGTTTTTAAACAATTTCAGAAAATTCAAAAACCACCCCGATGATTTGTGACTATCAACTATTTCAATTCCATTTCAACTCCTACACTTTCTGATATTTCTAATACAACCCCTCTTACTTCCCTCACTTCTTTCGAACAACCCACCTTCTATTGTACACCCGATGACTATGTTAAGCAATTTGAATATGCATAGTTAGTGGCTTGGCGAGTGAATATACGTGAAATTGAGGGAACGGTTGAGGAATTGGTGGGAGAGCGCACTTTTTGGTACGACGAGGCGATAGGTTAATCGGTTTGACCTCATCACACTGGTGAGATACGAGGGATGTCGTTTACGCGTTAAGGAGTGCAGCGAGGTGACACTTTATTGATAATCTTAGTATGGGGAGATGGAGCTTGAGTGGCGAACACATTTGTCTGAGCTCAGTTCACACGTCTACGCTATCGTTAGTTAGGGTGAACCAATCCTCGGTGGCCCTTTATTAAGTCGTGGATTGCCTTCCGGGTGTATTGATGTTTGTTGAGAAGGCTTCTTTGGATTTTGATCGCAAAATTCTTCTACATCTTCACTGAGGAGGGTTGGATCACCTATACGGGGTTCTGGAACTGGGTCTGTTAGCGGGTCGTGTCCGGATCGGATCTAGGTGATCCAGATCCGTTGGTAAGAACTTAATTGGATTCGGATTCGGATCGGGTCTTAATTAGATCTAAAATCTTGGATCCAGATCCGGATCCATATAAGATCAGATTGGATCGGGTCCGGACCTGGGTTGGCCATATATATACATTTATTGTTTAATTTTTATTTTATCCCAATTCTTTATTTTTTAATCTTAGATTAAAATATTTATAATTTATTAGTGTATGATTCATATAAATAAAACATATATTACTTTGATCTATATATATTTATACATATAATACTTATATATTACATGGATATAGATATATTAATAAATATATAAATTTATATATGTTATATTTAATTGGAGCGAGTCCTTAACGGATCGGATTAGACTAGATCCATATCCGATCCATTTAATAATCGAATAAGTAAATGGGTAATCGGATTTTAAAATATGATCCAGATCCGAGTAAACGGATCGGATCGGATCGGATCGGATCCGGTTCCAGACCCAGTCCATTGACAAGCCTATCCGGGACGTCGAGGAGTTGGTTTTCAGGTCTTGTTCTTTTAAGAATAAGAGGTTGGGTTCAATATCAATGATTTCTTTTATATTTTTGTTGAGGATTATTGGGTGACCAACACTCTTTTTCGATATGTGGAGTTTTCTGTAATGACGATGATATTTCATATAATGGCATTAAGAATAGTTCGTTGCTTTGCTTGGTCCGTAGGTGCATGTTTCACCCACTCTGGGAGCTTTTTGCAACCCACTGAGGTGTTTAGAGTCTATAGCTGAAGTCGTAGATTGAGATTGCTTCGACCAAGGTGTGGCTCCATCTTCCTTCGTGGATCTGCCGGTGCTCGGTTACTCTCTCGACAACTTTCGGGGACTAATTCGCATTCTTCGATAGTAGATTGTATTTTTAACTACTCGTGTCCGCCTTTTTGCTACCATGCATGCCAGTCGATTTTGAGGATGTCTTCTCTTTCAAGTGGGGGAGTCCAATGTTGGTTGTGCAACACGATACTTCTCTTCTCTTGCCTCTGCGCTCGTGGCGATCTCTTTCAACCGTTGTTGGTGGTGGGGGGATGATGTATATATGGCGCCTTGGAATATTATTGTACTTTAATTTTATTTTTATTGCTTTATTATTATTATTGCTAGAATAATAAACAATCCTTTGGAATATTCTAGATAGGTTATAAATTTATATTGATTTTATAGTTGATGCTTGCTACATGTGACGTCACCTATAACATCATCATATTCTAGAAGGCTCTCCACCATTATTTTGTATTTGTATATATATAGCTTCTCCATTTGGGAGGATACTACATTTTTAGAGAGAGAAATATATTACAAGAAGTTGAGAATTATCTTTTGTTCTTACATGTGTGAATGTGTAATTTTTGCTGCGTATACATTAGAGAGAGTGAAATAAACAAAGATGCATTTGGAAGATAGGTTGGGAGAGAGGCATAAGAGAATGGGAGAAGCAGAGTGAGGTATGGGATTATGGGAAAATATAGTAGAGATGGATAGGTTTATTGTACTAATCTCACAAACCTTTTGGTATTGTTTAATTAAACAATGAAGTGTTCTTATACATATTTAAATTAAATACATTTTGGTATATATTAATCGATTAATGATACATTAAAACACACATTTTTAAAAAATGATTGTTTTAATAAATAATGAAGGTTGATAAAAAACATACAATTTTCGGGTAAATAATGAACGCTGATTTATATTAATCAAGTATTTTTTCTAAAAATATGAATTATAATACATTTATAGTACATTCTAATCCATTAATAATAATAATACATTATAAAAGCATACTACGACATTTTAAAAACATTGAGGGACCATTTTTCGTGGGAGCTTGTGCTGATTAACCTTGAGTTCCATCTTACATTGAGCCTTGAGCTAAGCAGCCCTCAACCAATGTCACATCTACTTTAAGTGATGTCATGAGCCACCTACCCACTGTTCATTCCAAACTTGAGTAAACCGCTGTGGTGTTGGGGATGTCAGACGGTTTGGTAAACTATCACTGTCGTGGCAGTCCTTTGACGCATAGTTGGTAGTCCAAAGGTATGCAATGGCATTTAATGATTATGACGTAGGGTGTGCTGACCCCGGCATTTAAATGTCCTTCATATTAATGAGGACTAGGATGTCCCAGGAGGGGTGTGGGGGCTATTTATTAACCTCAACCACTTCTGAGAAGGGAGTTCTTTCTAGAGAGAGAAAGCACACTGAGAACAATGAGGTTATTGTAAACCAGAGTTTATACTGACATTTATTGTGAAGCTTTTATTATCTAACTAGAGAGATATTGGAGGTTGTTAGTGCGTTGGCTGCCCGCCAAGGTGTATCTAGGGTGCTTACTTCTCTCTTCCTTTGAATGAGTTGTTTCTGAGGTTATTTTATTATTATTTGAGTTATACACGAGAGATTTGTGAGTCCAATACGAGTATTTGTTATATACAATAATGTGTGTTCATTTGTGATTGTTGAGGATATTTGGGTTACTGTTTTATCACCAGATCTATAGGGGTTATGCCTCTATATGTATTACCATACTCCCAGTTTTCAAGGGGACTCCGCTCTTACAAAAAGTTAAAAACATAAAAACATAAAAACATTAAACAAACAGGGGTAAAAACGTAATAACTTATAAGCATACTAATTTTTGATGTTCAAACGTAAAAAAAAGCCCCAACACTGAAAATTGTAGCTGACTTGATCAGAATAGAAAAAGAGGGGTAAAATATCAAAAAAGAAAAAATTATCTGGTCGGAATAAGCACAGGGATGATCGGGATCAACTGCAACTTGGTCCGGTGGAGAGAAATGAGAAAAAAACGTAAGCTTTTCTTTCCATTTTTATTACCTAAATGCCTCAGCCCCCCGCCTCAGAAACCCTTAAGGCGTATCGCCTCAGACCCAAGAAGTGTAAGCCTCACAAACTATCCCTGAGGATTCAGCCTCGAGGCACTTTTCTGCTGCTTCGCCTCGAGTGCTTTTTTAAACATTGATTGTCTGGTAGCGTGGGGTATAAAAACTAACATTACAGACACTTTACCGTTTGGCAAGTATAGCAATGATGGATGAAAGCGTTCGAATCTCGCATCATGGATGGCTAGAAGAACTAAACGCTTAAGGATGCGAGTTTGCATGTAAATATAATCTTCTCTTATAAATAAGAGGGTGGTATGAAAGGGCACTATTCGAAATTAAATCCCGACATGTAAAAGGAGGTGCTGCTGTTGGTAAGTCGTTAGAATAGGATCGAACTAGGTATGCCATCATCACGGGCTTAATGCATTATAAGGCTCTCTTGGTGTAATTGTTCGTTGAAATTTTCAGGGGTATGAGCTCATGAGATCTGTAATCGGGGCCACAACAAAGATGAATTTGAAAATGAAGCTTCAATTTTAATCCGTGGAAAATGGAAACTTCGAACCTGAGAGACAAGAGGTGGGCAATTATAAATTGAGTCTTGGGTGCTTTAACAGTACTCCATACCCTAAAACCACATGCATCAAGAAGGTGAAGGTAACAGAGGGCACGAAGGATCACTTCAAGTGCAAATAAAAGAGTTCCACTCAAAGAACCTCCACGACTTGCACACCATGGAGACGTGCTCCTCATAAATCAGAGTATCATGGAAATAAAACATAACGAGCTTACTTAGGAAAGGTGGAGGATCTGTAATGATTCTCGTGAACGAGACCCATGCAAATGATTCAGTATGTCTTTCAAAATAGGAATAGGGAATCGGTACCAAAGTGATCTTGTTGATTGCACGTTTATTAACATGCCAACTACCGTCGTATTTCGTGTGAGAAGGACAGGGATCGCATGTGGAGAGAGGAGAAATGCTCTGCTTGGGTAAGTCGCGATCAAGCAATTACCCGGTGCTAGAGCTCGTCTTGCTTGTAAGGTGACATATGGTAGCGTGGAAGGCTGGCAAAAGGGGTTGTGCTATGAATTTAATGGAGGGTTGAATGTTGTGTGGGAGCTCACCCGCAAACATCGATGTAGGAGTCCGGAAGGGGGTTTATCTTACTTTGGGGTAGTGGGGGTGATGAAGGCCTATAGCACATGCAAATTATCTTAGCCTCCGCAACCAAGGCACTGCGGGTGATAACGAGTGTGGAGGCTCACGGAGGACGAAGCTCTTATCGAACAAAACTACAATTGCTGTGGCAGTGTGTGCATTGGTTCAAAACAAACCTATTTGAAGAGAACCGCATTTAATCCAATTGAAGTAGGTTTTTTAATTTTGGAAACCAATCCAAACCGAAATGAAGTTGAAATCCTGTTAGATCCAACCCAATTAAGATTGTATTTGATTGGTTTTTGTGATCGGTTTTAATTTGTCTGAGTTGGGCAATTTTGAATCATACTTATTTGGATCCCATCCAGTTCAATAAATTCTATCCCATAAAATCCAATATATGGCATCTAGCATGAGTATAATTGCTGAGGCGTATGATAACATAAACTAATAATATATTTTAACCAATAAAATTATGACACGTGTGCCTTTTAAACATATTTCGGGGGATGGGGATGGCGGAACAGTAGGGGCTGGTTGCTGGCTGTGCAGCATACTGCTGTGCGTGGGGGGGATGCAAGGGAGAGGGAACTTTAAAGGAGAAAATCGAGGTCAGGGATTGGACTGGGTTAAGGTGAAGTGAGGTCGCGGTTGAAGGTGTGACACTCACTGTGACCTTGGGTTGGAACTGAAGTTTCTAATGGCCATAGAGAACGGAGACGCGAGGGACGTTTACAGTCGGCTGGACCATCAGGGAGTCGGGGCATGGTTGCCTGGTTTGTACAAGCGGGAAGGTGACATAGCGTTGGGACCAGTCGTGTTGCCAATATGCCTGGTGACGGCGACACACGTGTGGAGGCGGAACACTCCAACGGTGGTTTGGGGTTAGTGGGGAGACGGAACTCACTCTTGGGTGCCACTGATCCTCATTCATTGAAGTGCTTCCCAGGAAACAACTATAGTACCAATTTAATGCTGATGTGGAAGCCACTAGAGCAGAAACATATTTTAGAAAATTAGGGCTAAATCACTCTCAATCTTTATTTCATTCTCCCAAGGTATTATAGTAGTGTCCAATACAAGAGAGTTTTCCATTTACAATGCTAATGAGAATATTCTAATTAATTCAGGAATGTTCTAGCCATACTGGGGTGATATATGTGAAATAATGACATAAGCAATGACATCGCTAGAAGCTTCTACTCTCCTAAGGCAAAAAAGAAATATAATGACAAATATAACCCTCTCGCCTATGCTCCTGCATCAGATTCTTTGAGACAGAAAAAAGGAAAAAAAGAAGGAATAGAGAAAAAAGAAACAAGGTTAAAATGCGAAATGGTCCTTGCTGGCAACACTTGTGCTTTATTTATCAAACCATGACTTTTGACCTAATTGCGGCCTGGGTGTGTACCATTACTCTTGTTTTCAAGGATCAACTGTAATTAATGTTTATATTTTGTACCTATCAGAAAAATATTTATCAATATTGTTTGACATATAGATATTCTTATAAGCGATCATTGAAATTTGGATTCAGGTTTTTTCACTTGGGAGCAACCGCTGTGCGCAATTTTACAATAACTGGAAAAGAATAGGTATCATTGTAGTTTTTTAGAGGGCAACTTTAGAAATTTGGGTACTTCATGCATGTTCCGTTACTAGTTTTATTTGTGAGATTTATCTATGTTTCTTGCCTACTGTAATTGAAGCTTAATCTGTCTGGGATGTAGATGGATCTGACACTGTAAATAACTATAAGGTTCACAATTATAATCATTCTTTTATCCTGATATCTCTGTCTTTTAAGTTTTTGTCATTATGTGTTTAGTTTATCAAATTTATATAGTAATGTGTGTAGGCATTTTCAAGTAAAATATGTAGAAATGTGAATTAATTCAAATGTTGTCATTTTAGGCCCCGGTTGGTTTGAGATGAAAAGCATTTTGTTTTATTCATAGTTAAATTTTGCTCACTATTGTTGTTCCAAATCACATATTTATTGCATGTACACTTCTTTACCAGTTTATACGAACAAACTATCAACTCTAAACAGGTGAACATAATTTTACCATATGACTTTTCACCTAGGTGAGTAATAAATCACCCTGTACCAAGTGGGAACTTAGAAGTGATCAGAGTGAACTAAGATGGCAAGAATTGATTCTATTGGAATAAACTCTGTAACGGATATGGTTGCACTACAATGAAATTTTGAGAAAAAGTTAATTTTCAGTTCAACCCAAAACACGCTTTGCATAGGTTGATAAAAACTTCAAATCTAACTTGATCTAGTTAATCAATGTAGTTAATCAGCCCAAGCACGACAAAGTCACAATTTTGTGAAGTATCTGCGTACACCTTATTGCTGTGCATCATTATAAATATTTTCCCATGCAGAAAAAAATCAATTATGTGCATAATAATATGTGATGAAGACAAACATAGTAGGACTTGACAGGTCTGAGAACCCAACACAATTGTTAAAATAATTGTGACGTAAAATTTTTTCTGTCAAGTGAGACGTATCAGATCTGTACTGGGCAACCCTTTTCTCATGTTTGAACAGGGTTCACGTACATTAGAGATAAGTTTGATGGTGCTTTGGATCTCAGTCAGCTATTGCTACATACATGAAGTGTATTAAGCAGGTCTGCATGTACAATGGTAAAAATTAGAGTTTGTCTGAATTAAGGTTTTAAACAGTTTACACATTTATTTGCTTTTTATAGTCATCAACCACTCGCAAATCACTAAGGGTGCATTGGAAAATGAATTGATTTCCATGGAAAACTTTTCTAGAGAAATATTTTCCATGGAAAACTATTCTAGTGGTTGTTTGATTACATTTGTTCCAACTTTTATTGTTTGATTAGCATTATTTTCTAATTAGAAAAGAAGAGGCTCATGAGAAGTATATACGTAAAAGTTCATTTTTTTTTTGCAAAGTTTCAAATTTAAAACATAAGAAATAAATATTATTCAACTTTCAACATTTATAACCCAAGACACGTATCATTAAAACGGTAGTAATATAAACTCGAATATTAAAATGATTAAACGTTCATTCATAACCAAAAAATAGAATGTAAAAAAAAACTATGAAATATTTAATGTGTCAACCGTAAGAATAATAATTAACTCAACAAAATTAACAAGTCCTAAAATTACTGAAATATCTTTTTTGATGAATCAACAAGGACTGAAGGATCGTCCACAGGTTGCCTACGTTTATGTCGAACTTTTGAGTTTGGTCCTTGCGGGATTCGTTTGAATGTGATTGAAGCGCTTGCATCAGTAGTGACATTTTCACCTGACTCAATTTCATCGTCTAAGCCCACCTCAATATTTTCACTAGCATCATTTGCATTCATTCAAGAACAATACAACCTCAATGCCACTGTTTTAAGTCAAAAACCATACCGCATTAATGAAATATCAGGTCATGAGTGTTTTGTGCCAAATGATTCTTGACGGAAAAGATCGGGAAGCTATATAATAGCTTTATATTATATATCACAAAACTCATAGTTTTATATATCACAATGTATATACAAAGACCAACTACAACTAATTGCAAAAATGCCCGTCATGAACAAATTGAGTGTGTTTGAAACAAAAAGAATTGATTTATTCTAATATGTATATATATATATATACACACACATACTGACATGCGCACACACACACACACACATGTTATATATATATTTAAGAACTCTCCCACGCCATTTACCAATCAAGCCCCCCTACTCCTCTGAAACTTAAAACCCATCAAGCAATTGAAAAAAAAAACTACAAAAATGAAAAGTAAAAGTAATTCTCTGTCCAAGTCACTGGTAATGTGTGGACAACAAATAGAAAAAAAAAATGAAAACCTCAATAGTTTCATATTGGGAAGGATTAATGGTGTTTTTTTTTTCTCTGACAGAGACAAACAAGGTGAACAATGAGTACCTTAGAAATGGGTAATTGGCTTATGACTTTTCAAGGCATGGATAGTCTGGAGCTTTTAGATGAAGACGAACATAATGAGTTTTTTGATCTTTTTGTTATACAGGCATGTGTGTCTTTATATATATATATATATATATATATATATATATATACTCACAGAGAGAGAGAGAGAGAGAGAGAGAGAGAGAGAGAGGGTAATTGTATCTTTTTGTTATACACGTGGATAATGACGGGTTTGGGGGTAGTGGGTAATTGATTTCCAGCTTTTTGAGGAAAATTAGGTCACATGGCTCTTTCTATGGAAAATAATTCTATAGAAAATTTTGTAAACAAACACCTTAAAATGTGGAAAATAGGTGGAAAAAAATGTATTTTCCATGGAAAATATTTGCAATCAAACACACTATAAGGGTAGTTTCATAGAAAATGTAAAACTTTCCAAGGAAAATTTTGCCAAGCTAAAATGTGCTCTTTTATGTATTTAATTGTAAATCCCTGTGGATCTTTGAATGTCTGTTGTTTCCAGGATCTTATACAGATTTTATATTGAAAATAGCAGTCATTTTAGTAATATATAGCTGTTTATTAAAAGTTTAGCAAGGAACTAGGCCTCTACTCCCTCAGTCCACTCTCTCTCTCTCTCTCTCTCTACACGCGCGCGCGCGCGCACACACACACACACACTGTTTGATTTTATGTTTCTTCTTCTAACTGCCCAAGGCTTTTGGGGACTAGGGTGATGGTCTATGAGGATTTTTTTTTGTAATTTTCTTTTTCTATTGTTCTTTACTATGAACCAAATATATATTACATGTGTTTGTGACTGTGAAGACAAATTTACAAAGATCAAGCATGTTTTATCCTATCCTTTTTATTTGATGAATGAGTAGATGCGTTTGGATGTGATTCCATGTTGCTTGTTATTTGATGAAACTAAAACAATGTTTAATGCTAACGCTAGAAATTTGGATTGAATAAGAAGAATTTTGTGATGTGATGGCTTACTCAATTGGGAGTCCAAAATTGCATTTATACTGAAAAATATTGCAATTCTAGAAGGTCCTAGAAATTGCAAAGCTAAGCATACACAACTAAGGCCCAAAACACAGAGGGCCAATACAACAAATTAAAAACTATTATAAGATGAAATCCAACAAAATATATATAATTGAAAAAGTTTTAGATTAGTAGTTCTACGACCATATGTGGAATGTAGCTTCAATTAAGGAGTTTTAGATTAGTAGTTCTACGACCATATGTGGAATGTAGCTTCAATTAAGGAGTTTTAGATTAGTAGTTCTACAACCATATGTGGAATTTAGTTCTACTAGGTAATTAATAAATACTTCAGGTCATAAGATACCAAATAGTGAGGGATTTCGTTATCTAGATCTATTTCCTAAGACCAGAGAGAACGTTGATGTTACTCATAGGATTAAAGCAAGTTAGGTAATTAGGAACATCATGAAAAGTATCTTGGATAAGGGTTTTGTTGGTTTTGGCTCTCCTATTTTTTCAGTTTTGGTTTATTTACAAATTTGCCATTTTGGCTCAAATCTATGAATACAAGTGTTTGATAAAATTCCCGAGTAAGTTTTATCGTCTTGGTCGCTAGAGATAGTCTTGCTTTAGCGCAACAAGTGGTATCAGAGCTTTGGTTGCATTGTTTGCCCGGTATTTTTGGTTCGAGGTTGAATCAATTTTGGCATAGCTTTTGCTTTTGTTCCAAATGACGGAAAATGTGGAGAGTACTCGAGAATCAACATCTAAGAGATGGGATCCGAGTTATGGATTGAGTGGCTCAATGAAGACGGACATGAAGGCTTTTGATGAGAAGATCAATTTCGGGTTATGGCAAAGACGAATGCGAGGCGTTCTTGTCCAACAAAGGTTGCAATTAGCATTATTGGGGGTAGAGGGACGACCGATAGGCATGACCGATGCCGAGTGGATTGACATTGATCAAAGAGCGGCTTCGTGTATTGAGATGCTTATCACGGATGATGTGTTGAATAACGTGATAGCGGAGACCACGGCTAAAGGCATGTGGGATAAGCTAAAAGAGATTTATTTGGGAAAGTCGTTGTCAAATCAATTGTTCCTCAAGAAGAAACTCTTCAAGCTTGAGATGAAGGAGGGTGAGGATATGATGAAGCATATCAACGTTTTTAATGCCTTGATAAATGACTTGAATCAGATAGACATTCAATTTATTGAGGAGGATCGAGCATTGTTGTTGCTTGCATCATTACCCGATTCATACGAGCATTTTGTGACCACGCTTATGTTTGGGAAGTCTACGCTCTGGTGCAACGAGTTTGTGCAAGATATTCAATCTCATGTCACGATGAGAAAGAAGGAAGGTGGAGGTGACGGGTATTCCCATAATGAAGGCCTTACGGCGAGAGACGGAGGTGGGCAAAATGGCAGGAGGAACTCCAACCGGGGATTTAATGACGGTAGTAGGTCTAGATCGAGGGGTGTTGGTGGTAAAGGGCCGAAATGCTACAAGTGTCGAGAATGGGGTCATATGATCCGAGAATGTCCTTTGTGGAACGACAAGGCTAAGGGCAAGGTTGATTCCGAGAGGGCAATGGTAGCGAGTGCGAATTATGACGATGAACTTGGAGAACTTCTCACAATCTCCAAGGTTAACTCTCTTTCCCAAGATGATTGGATATTAGATTCGGGATCGTCGGATCACATTTGCTCCAAGAGGGAATATTTTGAGACTTTCACGAAAAATGAAAAAGGTTCCATGTCTTTGGTTAACGGAGAGAAGGTTGTCGTTGAGGGTGTCGGGGCGGTGAAACTCAAGATGTTCGATGGGGTGGAGCGCACTTTGGGTGGTGTGGCCTATGTCCCAAAGTTGCGAAAGAATTTGATATCCATTAGTCGTTTGGATTCCAAGGGTTGCCGGGTGTCGGTGGCGGGTGGAGTCTTGAAAGTCACACACGGTTGTATGGTCCTAGCGAGGGGAGAGGAGATAGAGGGGTTGTATCGTCTAAATCAACTTCGAGAAAGATGGGGAAGAGGTGTGCACAAGTGATCGAACGTTCGAGGCATGTCTCGTTTGTGAACAAAGCGGAGACATTGGGTGCTAGCTTTCCGAGAGTAGACGGTAGTGATGGGATAATACCCTACTTGTGGAGGGAATGGATCGAAGTCCCCCTTAGGGCCAACGGGTGTTGACTCGGTTTAGTTGCACACATGCATTGGCCGATTGGAATCGAGGAGGTGTAGGACTGTGATGGATTCGAGGTGTGTGTAGCTAGTTCAAGGAAGGCCGATGAGTTACTGTTTGCGAGCATTGGCAAACGGTAGTTTTTCGTGACAAAGACTTGGTACATCTTTCGAGGGTGAGATTTGGAGGGTATGAGAGGTGAGGAATTTTCCCTCATCCGTGGTTATTTCTCATGGTGGAAGATGGTGTTGATGTGTTTGAATGTTTCGTGTAAAGAGGGTGTATGCTATATATATTGTGTGGGGGTGTACTCACCGGGTTACATGAGGAGCGAGATTCACCGTATGGTTACATGGGAAGCATTCAGATGCATGAGATGGAGAGTTCTTAGTTTAGAACTTGGTTCCTCGGCGGGTGGAGTCGTTTGGAGTCTTGGAGTGAAGACTTGCGGTATCTCACTTCGTGGTTGAAGTTTGGGGTGACTTAGCGTCAGGTGGAGCGTATTGGCTTGCTAGATGTCGGGATGATCTTCGAGCGGATTCGATGTTTGTATTCCGAGTTCGGTTGTATCGCCTGGGGGAATCGCATTAGCTTGGTAGATGGTGGGACGGTCTTCAAGCGGGTTCAATTTCAGCATTCTAGAGATTGGTTGGATCGTCGATCGCCATGGTGGAGTTTGTTGGTTTTAGCTCTCCTATTTTTTCAGTTTTGGTTTATTTACAAATTTGCCATTTTGGCTCAAATCTATAAATACAAGTGTTATTTCTAGGTTTTGGGAGAGGACAAGTTTGATAGCTATTTTGAGAGTTATCAAAGCTAAAGAGAGATAGAGCTCCCATGTGAGGGGTGAGTTTTTGTGAGTAACTTTCTAAGAGAGATAAATTGTGTTTGTGTATAACCTTTGGGTTCCTTCATTTATCTATAGAAAGAAGAAGTCCTTCTTGGTGGATGTAGCCTAAATTTGGGTGAACCACGGTATATCGTTGTTGTTTTTCCTTTGATGATTGCTTGTATGTTCTTATTGTCTCTTCATTGATGCTTTGGTTGAATTGATTGGGAGTTTGCACACTAGTTCATTTTGGGAACAAGGTCTTGGGTATTTTCCGCACACCAAGTGTATGATAAAATTCCTGAGTGAGTTTTATCGTCTTGGTCGCTAGAGATAGTCTTGCTTTAGCGCAACAAGTTTGGTTAAGTGTAGGTGGTTGTACTTTTTTTGTAGTTTTGTAAATGGGTGCTGCTATTGACACCCAAAAAACTACTCCATAATACTACAATAGAAAAATAGTGTGCTAATACTTGAGGCAACCACATGGTATAAATAGTTTATGTTAATTTTTTTATTAGGCCCACTTCATTTTTTCTCGTCCCTTACAACTCAAACTCTCATTTTCTCTCAACCATCTTCTCCACCACCACCCTCCCCACAACCCCACCATCTCCACTACCCCCACTCCACCATCTCCAACACCCATCAATGCATCTCTCTACACGCATACACAAAGTCACACTTCTTTACCCCTGTCTCTCACGCCCACACACAAAATCTCGTTATGACACAATTTATATTAGAAATGAAAAACGACCCAAATAAATATTTTCTCTTCATATTCAACCCATAAATAACTGAAAATAAAGTATATACTCCTATAGGATTAAATTAACACGTAAACTTCAAAAAAAATCAGAGGTCTAAAAACGGGTAAATTAGCTCCCGCTCCCCCAATCCCGAAAATGAAGACACAATTCTGGGTCTAAGCTCCAAATGTGGATAAAAATAAAAAATAATAGTGTACATACTCGGTGTCCAAGTCCCGAGTTTGGGGCAAACATTCGGGTCCAAGACCCGAATTGGTCAAATATTGTCAATTTGATAATTGAATCCATTCGGGATCCAGACCCTAATCTGGGGCTATATTTCGGGGTACATACCCTTAATATGATGCTAAATTTCGGGGTCCAATCCCCGAATTGGGGGAAATTTCGGGATTGTGGTAATGAAGTTGTAGAGTTCGGAAATTTTGATTTTTTTCCGAAAAGTTTAACTATGTTTTGAATTGTATGTTACTATGTAATTTGTTTTAAGTTGTTTATGGGTTGAATCTTAGAAAATAATGTTTCTTGGATCATTTATTGATTAAAGATAAATATTTTTGTAAACTAGAGTTTTTTGTGAGAGAAAGTTAATGAGAGAAAGAAAATATATAAACATATGCGCACTCATACACAAATTGTTGCATTGGTGGCTATGGTGGTGGTGCAGTGGTGGAGATTGTGATGGTATATGGTGGAGATGGTGATACTACATTATTTGATGGTGAAATGGGTTTGAAGGTTTTTAAAGAGAGAAATAGATGAAGAGAGAAGGGGGAAGGTTTGTAAAGTGAAAAAAATTGAACTTTAAATATATTGGTGCCCTTTGGTGATGTTAGTAAGTTATTTCATCTTGTTTGGTATTAGTAAGTTATTTCATCTTGTGGGTATATATTGGTGCCATTTGAATAATTGAACTTTAAATAAAAAAGGAAGCAAGACTTGTTTAAATGTGGTGTTAGTAAGTTATTTCATCATGTGTGTATTATGGAATAGTTTTTTGGGTGTTAATGGCATACCCCATTGTAAATATACAGGGATTGTTTATTTGATAAACCATATGATATATGTTACCATTATTAAGGTTGATATATAATGCTGGCACAATCTAATAGAAGGGTTGTATGGTCATAATTGCGAGCATTACTAGGGTTAATAAACTATGTATTTTCTTCTCTTTGTTCAGCTAATTTGTTGGATGGGGTTGCAAGTACTGGAATGGTTGAACTTGGTGACTTTAAGCTTGCTACGTACCTTGCTGAAAAGAAATCTACTGGGCAACCTTTCTTTCGGAATGGTAAGTAATTGGTCCGCATAATTAATGTTATTTTATTTTTATTTAGGTGTTTTATGAAGGGTCATTTGACAAAAAGTCCCTCAACATTTTACAAGGTGATGTTTAGTCCAAGCCTTTTCTTTTGGTTCCAAAGAGTCCCTCACCATAGAAACACTCGCAAACACTCTTTCTTCCTAAATGTTTAAAACCCTGAAACTATAAACCCTAAACCGTACAAACCCACGATCCTAAAACCCTAAACCTAAGGCTTGTAGATCATGCATTTTTTCTGCGAGATCTGTTGGTGCGTAGATCATGGGAAGTCTCAAGACGGGTGCAGAAAACTTCTCGCCAGCTCATCATATTGATCAGAATATTTGCACCACTCTGTTGGTACAAAACATAAAAAATGGAGACGGTGGTTCGTCCTCGAAAATTGAGTTTGGTCCAAAGTCTTGAGGATAATTTTGTTTTCCATCAAAACAGTCAAAGTCCTCAACGTTTGGCAAGTCCATGCAACTCTATTACTTTCGTCGGTAATAGTTTTAGTAACAGTAGCTGCAGCAGAAAAAAGATATTTGCAATCAGGATAAAATTCCTGTCATATGCTAAGAAAACAAGAAAGCAGAATATTTGAAACGAAGGTACAGTAGATGGGGCTCGAAAAAGTATGGCAACAATTTTTCACCATCTCCAAAGCATTTGGCCATTTTGTCACACCAAAATACTCAAATGTTAAGCTCACTACTCCAAAGCCTTAGCAAAAAATAATAAACGGAAGAAAGGTGCTCGCTTGGCAAATCTAAGAGCAAATAAGTCTCAGATTTCTTAGTTCATTACCAATTTTACTTTGCTTAATGTTGTGGAATGCTGTTTAGGCTAAAAGCATCGTTCTAGAGATGGTCTTATATATTTCATCTCTCTAGATTTCAAAATTGAAAAGAGCAGGCCCGATTTTTCTCTGTCTTTTATCTACTTTGGCAGCTGGGACTTTCTCAGCCAAACATTTGGAAATAGCAGTTATGGAGGACAGTGAGCATGTGCATTCACACGGGAGAGAGGAGACTATCTCCGATTTTATCACCATCTCAAAATGCTGCTTCCAACCCGAGTATACATAAGGAAAAGGCTTTTCATACTGAAATTTTTTATCACAGATAATCGCCATAAAAGTTTGGTTCTTTTTACGAACTTGATGTCAATAAATCCGCGGGTCTAGAAATTCATTTCGGACAATTGAGTAAAAAGTTAGTCCCCCATCATCTAGTAGTAGCACACCTAATTTAACCTAACTTATTATCTATTCTCCGACAACGACGTCAAAAACTTGACGAGCATCGAAATGTGTGTGCTACTTGTGTACGTACGACTCAAGTGCAAGCTGATCTCTCAAGTAATAAAATACGGTAAGTCAGAGTCCAATCCTCAGGGAATAGAATGCTCGTAACGAGAATAGGGATGGTCACTAAATTATAAATCTTGACTCACAAAACTAAACAAAAGGTGATGATTTGTTGTGTGATGTGAATTATAACTACGGGAACAAATTAAGCTAATGCAATCAATAATTGAACTATATTATGCAAAGGTTATCACGTGTAATGCATCTTCAAATACTCGGGTTGCATTTGACGAATCGATTTAGGATAACTACGACGATCAATCACGATTAATGTATCAACCTCGATAAATTGATTAATTAATGATTACGAATTTCATATCAAAAGCTTGAAACCCTACCTAGAAAGGAAATTAGCTAGACATGATAATCAATTGCAAACATGTTAAAGTAAGCATGCTGGAATTCATAATAAGGCAATTTAAAAATGAAGAATGAAGAATTGAATTAGAAAATACCAATTGGAATGAATCAAAACCGCAGGAAACATATAACTCTTCCCAAGCAAGAATGATAAGCAATTTCAATGATCTTCTTCAACATATTGAAATGGAAATGTTGAAATTATTAAGTTTAAGTAATTCCGATTATGAAAGAGTGATTACAAGACTAAAATGAAATTGAAGTCTCCATAAAATGGCTGCAAAAGGCCCTATTTTAAAGACCTAAAAACGTCTATAAGGGGTGGATGAATACACTTTCCCACTAAGCTACAAAATATGGAAAACGGAATATGACCAATTTGATCTTGACCATTCTTTCTTGCTTCGTATTCTTCGTTTTTTCTCCCATTTACTTGCACAAATTACCTGTAAAACATGTGGGAGATATAACAAAGAACAAACACTTGCCAAAAAGATTAGTTGTAATTAGTATCAGTTAAGTCCCGAATAAATGTGATGTTCGGGACCGTAAATGTGCCTAGATTAGTGGGATACTATAATAATGATGATGAATCAATCCCACATGGCATCATTTCATCAAATACATTAAACGGATCCTTTTTTAATGATCCGTGATATATTTCTAAAGTGTCAGCAGCAAGTTAATGGCCATGTGGCAGCCCAGGATAAAGTTCACCTGGGTCATTATGCATCAAATAAATCTAAAGCAGTTGAGATTAAACAGAGGTGGCAAATAAAGTGGGATTCAAATTCCGCTAAATATGGATATGGTTGCAGCATGTGATGAGTCCCCTATCTGTGTCTATGTACTTGCATGCCAGTGATCACGTGGTCACATGGGAAATAGAAGGTTATGTTGGTTTCAAACAAAACCTCTCAGCATCGCTTAAAGAGTGGATGCCATGTAGCAGTCTCTCAAACTTCTCCAATGGATCCAAGATCAATGGCCCCTGATGCTTTAGATGCAGATCCTATTTTTTCAGCCAACCCTACTCATGGCCACGGGCCAAATGACTTGGGCCCAGTTCATTTGTGCTCCAAATGAAGTCCACTCATATTACCACAAACTTAAACCCGTTTGCCGCCTCAGTCAACTCATCTATTCCTGGTCCATCTCCCGTAGTCGCCTGAATCTCGAGACGTTCTACAAACAATCTGCTCATTTTGATGATGAGCCTTTTTCTGCTGATTTTGAAAAGGAAACCAATTAGGCGGTTCAAGTGGAGGAATCAAATAATGTAAATGATCTAATCTTTTAAACTACCAGCCCAACTTTTCTCATTTGAATGACTATGCACCAATAATAAGAAGGCCTCTGTCAGTTCAAGTCCTTCATGTTTTTACTCTTCCCACATTTCTAGTGGCAGCTTATACATCCCTATAAAAAATCTAGTTCTCTTGGCGTTCTCACTCAAACTAATACCCCTATTTTTTATTACAAGGCTATTAATTCTTTTGTCAATTTTTGCGATAATTTTTACTCTAGCAGCTCTAGCTCTACTCTAAGTCCCTTTTTGAGCAAGTATCAACTGAAAGCCTTAAAGAAAAAAGATAGGTTGAATCGGATTCAGCCAGATGAAATTAACAAAGAGCTTGCGGATGCTGAAATTAGTAAATTTATGGAAGTGGCAAAGAAAGCCATTGAAGAAGGTTTTCAAAACTTTTCGAGAGCATGTGGGGATTCCACGGATGGTGAAGTATGCTTTCATGATTGAAGCTAATAAATATTGGGAGGTCCGAATAGAAGATGTCAAGCGCAAATACAACCTCCTGGATACTAGGCCTTTTTACTTCTAGTTGATCCTAGCATGTATGTGGCTGGAGTGTTCTATAAGGCTCTTCCCCTTGGGATCTTTTGTTTCTCTTTGTTTTTTAGGTACCTGAGCTTTGGTTGTTGGCATACTTAACCACTATTGTTTCTTCCTATATATGCTATCTAGCTCGAGTGCAATTTATCAAAAAAAAAAGGAAAAAAAAAACTAAAACCCTAAACCTTAAACCCCAAATCCTAAAACCCTAAACCCTTTCCCGAAATTAAAAAAATTGTCACGAAAATAGACGATGGACTATTTGGAACATAAAAAAATAAGGTGGACTAAAAGCAAACTGTACTTATCTCCTAGGGTCTTAAACATTAGTTGTCCTTCTATCTAAGCCAACTTAGACTTGGGGAAGATATTTCAGATCAGCTAGTCGTCCCCTGTTGGACAGTGGCCTGGTGACCAAAAGCATAGGTTGTTCTGAGTTTCATAATCGAATCAATTACGGATGGTGACCTACGCAATTCTTAATGACTTGGATGATCATAATCTTCTCGAAGACACGTTTTCACTATGGTGCCAATTTCTTATTATTTTTGTTCTTCAGAGAAAAATCTTGAGTTTTGCAAAAAGTTTTTTGATGGGAGTATTGCAAAATTCAGGGTTGATAGAAAATCTTTACCTTTTTAGATACTGGAAAACTTCTATTCTTCTATTGCGGACTTCCAGTTTCTTCGGTCTGGTGAATGGGTATTACGCGTCGTTTGATCTATGGGCTTTGGAGTAAGGAGCTTGATTTTTCTCGTCACCTTCTGGACATGTGTCCAGATTTCTATAAGCTCCAAGATTATTAAATGGTAGGAAATGATTCTGCATACTTGCTATTTGCGTATAGATATGTTTTTGGTAGTAGAATCATCTCTGGAAGCGGAAATGAGAAATAAGCTTGCATTTAAGTTCATCAGTGGTGTTCGTGGAGGTGGTCAATAGAAATGACTTCAACCTTGCAGGATTAGGGGTTTACCTGTGGAGTGATATAGTATTGATGATGGATCTTTCTTGGATGTTGCAAAGATTGTGGCTCAAGTTTCTTGAAGAAACCTTAGTTCTTCCAAGTCATACTAGGAGCAATGGCCCGTAGTCCTTAAAAGGGTCCTCACATAGTAGAATAAGGTCCATGAACTTGGGTGCCGGGGGGAGCCTAAACCTCAGAGATGGAAGGGTCCATCTTTGTTGGAATGAAAAAGCTCTCGACATTAACTGGCATGTATTCTAAGTTTATCTTTTCTCACAGCGAGGCTAATGAAAGATTGAACGATGAAACATGGGTAATTGAGGGTTAGCCAGGTTTTTTGGATTGCCGAGGCTCAGGCCCAGGCCCAGGCCCGGAATGATTTAATTTAAAATGGGGCTGTCCTTCAACATTTAATTGTGATTACATCTATCCCTTTTACACTGCGAGTAATCTGCTCATCAGTATCTGTGTTGCAACCGGGGAGGTGATAGGGGCCAATTTAGGTTCATGTGTCGGGCCAAGCGTACCTTGGTTTGAAAGGAAGACATATCAGCTTTCTGCTGGCATAGTTAATGTTGTGGTGATCCACAATGTTTGTATAATAGATGAATAAGAAGGGAATTGAAGGAGATCTGAAGATACACTTCTTTACTCTTGTCAAACCTGAGAAATATGCTCTTCCAAGTCATAAATATGAAATTTTCTCTAGCCAAATTCTACTCCAAAAGTTATTTCATTTTAGTTTTTACAGAAAATACAACTATATGTTATTTTGAATAAACCAGGATTTTCTCGATAGCCAAATTCTACTCCAGAAGTTCTTTTTCTTTTTTTCGGTGAAAGAAGTTTATTTAGTTTAACTTCCTCACTTTATCTTCTTTCCCCAAACAATAAACCCTAAATTTTATTAGTGTTGGATAGCTACTATAACGTTATTGGCACTGTTATTCTCATTTCTTGTTCAGTTCTAACATACTTGATATGCGTACAGGACTGCCTTCCCTAATTGCCTTTCAACCTGGTTGTAAAACTTCATATTGCTTTGTTCGGTGAGTTTCCTCCTGGTTTGAATTCTAAAACAAGGAGTATATAGAATGGTCATCTGATCCTTTTTTCTTTTTTCTTCTTATTTTTAGTCACTGGCTGAAGCTTTCCTAGTCACTTTTCCATTTAAATCCTGTAGAAAGATCTGTGTTATTTGTGTGTTTTCCCTTTTCAGCAAATCATAATCTTATCGTGCTTATTGCATGCCCCCATATCATGTGATGTGAAATTGCACATTTTAAATAGGTATGCGGGAGAGCTCTCTGTTGATGCTGTTACTGATTGGTTTGCAACAAGCATTCTAAGTCTGCCTCGTATCCCATTCTTCTCTAAGGAGTCCCTGGTAATTTACGCAAACTCTTTGACATCCATATCAAAATCATATCTCAATTTAATTTGCGGTTAACATTCTTGTACTGATTTCATCTTTATGATGGTGCGTAATATTACATGGAAGTAACAAACATATATCCATCAGTTATGCCTTTATTGACCAATAATGGGTTTGCCTTCCCCCAAATTTCTAACTTCATGTACAACGCAATTGCATACAAATGTATGACATTCTACGTAGTGATTTTGCTGGGTCAAGCGAGTACCATTGTACAATGGTACCATTGTACCATTATACAATGGTACCATTTTACCATTATACAATAGGTGAGTCTGCCCCAAGGAACCCAAACCCAAATAGGTTTGCCCAAGGCGAGTGATACAGAACAACGAGCCACCCATGCTCCTGCATCATACTCATCCCCCTAAAGCCTCATCCTCTGTTGCGATTCTAACTGATGACCTCACTCTCATTCTACGTGATGGGTCAAGTGCTTACCATGTTACCAAAAGCTATAGCTGTTTGTAAAGGCGCAACTTTATTTCCATATAAAAAAGGTGGGTCTGCTCCATGGAACCCAAGTTCGCCTGAAGGCGAGCAAAGTAGAATAGTGAGCCACTTATGCTCCTGCATCAGATTTTTTGGAGAGTATACTTTGGAAGTGGCCAAGTATACTTGAACATATAAATTATGTGAAGGATTGGGACTTTTTCCCTTTCTTACAAGATATAAATATAACCATTTAAGATTTAAGGATGTTGCACACATTCAGCTCTAAATAGGTTTTGTACTTGGTTTCACCGCCCTTTCGGAATCTTTAATTATTTTCCTTTTGCAATTATAAAACATGTAAAATAAGTTGTTTTTTGGTACCTTGTGTACATAAGTTTATTTGGTTTCATCCAACATATGAAATGAATAGGTAGCTATCAAACAGCGATGCGTAATACCAGTTACCTGTTTTTTATTTTATTTTATGATTTCGTCATACTATAATTGCTAACCAAAAACATAAAATAAAAAAAAACAAGTTAAATCAATTACCAGAGGACGGTTAAGGTCATTTGATGAAAGATAATTGTTTATTGTTTAACGTTTTATCATGTTAACAATGAGCTTTTGATTGTTAATGTTATATTTGCAATGATGACTATGATGCTATGCTTAGCGACTTATGCGTAGTTTGACCGACATTAAGATATATTTGCTTATGTAGTTGTAATTTAAACTAATATGATTCAATTTTTGTCATTATATTGCATTGGATAGGGTGTTTCTTTCCATCTATAAATATGGATGTTTATATCACCCCCCACAAAAAAATTGAGCTTTTGGATTAGAATGGAAAAGGAGAATCCATGTGTCCGACCCCATATGATGGGATTAAGGCAAGGATGATGATGGGGAGGCAAATTAATGTGACCATTTTTTGTTTGGTTAAAGCGCTATGTATCCTCTTCAAAATGAAACTTTTGTACACTAAGGTCCATTTCATGCGATGTTGAAAGCTAAGGCGGTCAAGTTTTAGATTTTGGGTTGAGTCTAAGCATCTTCAAAAGGTGGAGTTACCCAAAGCATCTCTCCCAAAATCTTGAAAGGTGAAACCAAGACTGGGCTCGAGTATAGTTTGATTGATATATGGTTTTACATAGTGTTTACTAGCTTACATTGCAGTTTCAATATCATCTTGCATTATATTTTGGTAATCATGCTTTGTGGCCTCATTGGTAGAATGGATTATGGAATCTACATTATATTTCAATTTCAGGTACAAAATTTTCTGGGGAAAAGTAGTCGCCACAAGGTACAAATCATATTTCTCAGTTCCATATACAAGCGAGCATTTATG
The DNA here is from genome assembly GCA_949130495.1 of Sambucus nigra. Classification (NCBI taxonomy): domain Eukaryota; kingdom Viridiplantae; phylum Streptophyta; class Magnoliopsida; order Dipsacales; family Adoxaceae; genus Sambucus; species Sambucus nigra. The sequence goes on along the minus strand of OX422210.1, from coordinate 241,136,936 downwards.
TTGACCTCTCACAGTATTTTATTTTTCGGTTGGACTGTTTTACATCTTCATAACGTCAAACCTGTATAAATGTTTTTTTTTTAATTGGAAACTGGATAAAAAATTCTGGTATTGCAAGCTCTCATGTTGGCTTCCTAAAAGAATGGGGAACATAGAAGAAAAGCAGTTTTATAGGCATTTTTCATTTTTTATATTGATAAAAACAATTTCCATTCATTTGTTCCACGAATTAACACGAAATTTCTTGGTGTTGCAAACCTTAATTAGATGAAATTGTTTTTAAAGGCTGATCAGTCCCTCCAAGTCTGTTCTCAAATTTACAACCTGAATTCCCTTTCATGAAGATCACATGTAAATAGGTGTTTTTTTACACACAGCTTCATCGACTTCGATTCAAATTGGGTTTCCTACTAGTCATATCCTTGCATCATTTATAAATTTTTCCACTCTTCTTGCTGACAGGTCAAAGTCATTTTCATTTCAAAAACAGGCGAGCGTGCCACTCCTTTTGTTCGCCAGGCTGCTAAAAGTTATTGGGCTTATGCCTCATTCGCAAATGCTTTATGGCGAGAAGAGGAATCTTCCTTTTGGTGGAATATGTATGTTGATTTGCCTTTTCTTTTGTAGCTAGTGAAGGATATTAGACATAACTATGTTCTTGGTTTTACGCGCTTCTCTCTTCTTGAATCTCATCTGTGTCTCGCGAAATGATCTTGTCATTCTTAAAAATAATTTATACTATCATAGAGTTATGTTTTCTTCATTGAGGGTGATCAGGCCCCTATGTCAAGATATGGCGGTCATTTTTATTTAAATACCATTCTTAACATTTGACATAAATATGAGACATCAAATTTTTTTTTCCACAAGATGTGAAAATAGATAACTAACAATGAATAAACCATACAACACAAATAGATCCATCACCATGCTAAAAATTCAATAATATAAAAAATCAATAATATAATGTCATTAACATAATCTCTTCAATTGAAAACAATAAGCCATGGTGGAGCCTAACGACCCACTAAATCCAAATACATCTATCTCATAAAATAAACGACTGGAAAGAGAAAACTAAACTAAAGCAAATAGGTAATTCCAGCTGCACGCCCTGCTACTCCTAACTATGTAGCTAACAACAACCTAATCTGAAATGTTAGTTAAGAGCAATGGGTCAGGGCCCACTGCAAGAATATTTTAATTATCGGTAAGCAATTTACGTAACGCAAGTAAAGTAAGCTAAATCAGCTATCCAACTTCCATATATGTTTCTTTCAACATTTATAATCTCATCTTTATCACACATGCCGCTGGCCCGGACCAATTATAACAAGACATTAAGGATCAATTTTTTAATGTCTTAGTAAGTTCATTAAAAAGTTCATTCTTTTGGTTCACTTTTGAACCTCTCCCTATATATATATATATATGTGTGTGTGTGTGTGTGTGTGTGTGTGTCTGTGTGTGTGTAAACACTAGATATAACCCCTGCCAATGACACAACTGTAAATTTTCAGTACCATTTTTTTCTCCAACACATTGGCGCATTCATAAATTTTTGGGTAGCAGTTTTCTCTTTAACGTATCATATCCCCTACGATGCACATACTCGTTTGTTTACTGCATATCAAATGCACATACTCGTTTGTTTACTACATATCAGCTGCATTTCACCTAAAGGATGTATTTGTAACTTCTATGGTTCACTATTTATTACCTTTTACACATCCCTACAACACTTGTAACTACACTATATTGTTAAAATCTCAAATGGGAAAGTAAGAGTCATTTTATAGGGATTCCCTTAATTGGCATACTTTTGCTAACACACTGAAGTATGTTTAATGTATTAGCTGATATGTAATTTACTGTTAATTAATAAAGTTTGATTGGTAATGCATTAGAGACATATTAGGATGTCATCAAAAAGTGTGTCAATAAAGGGTGTTCCTATAAAATTAGCCGTGAAAGTAATACAATCAAACAAAAATATTATAAATCATAATTAAAGCTGATATACAAATTTAAGAAACACGAATTGGAGGTTATACAAAAAAATAGTAAACTCATAGCATAACTTTGCAATTGCATCTGAAAAAACTATTTCATTAAATTGTTTCCTTTTCTTCTTCACTAAACATGGTTTTAAAACCTACTTTTTTCATCAAGATTGATCCACTTAATATTTTAGTTTTTACCTCGATTATAAATCAAATTAATGGTACTTAAACCATCTCGTCGGTCACCCCGACTTTGTTAACCATTCATGTTACAAATTCAAAGATTAAAAAAAAAAGGATACTTTACACCCAGCTTTTCAAATTAAAAACTTATAATGCAACTGAGTCAAAAAAACAAAATATTCTTGCCACTCCGAAAAATAAATAATTAGTTGGATCCAATAGACAATGCAACATTCAACCATAAATGGAATAAAAAGAACAACAGTTATAAAGGTTCAGGCTAAATATCTATTTTTTTACATGTTGGAACTTCAAATACATTCACAACAAACATAGAACATTAAATGCATAAGTTAATATGTAAACCAGTCAATGCCAATACAATCGGCCCAGAAGATAAGCCCAAAAGATACTTCTCGTATGTATATACAAAGCTTGCAAGTTATATATAAATTGTCCAAAAAGAAATAAAGCACCCAAAAATATATTCTTAGGCGTCTACAATCTTCACCTGAGTACCTAGAAGACAAAATGAAGCTACCCAGTGAATTTATTTTAAAGTAGTTGGTCTGGCCTTCCAGCAGCAACCATGAAAGCTTTTCCAGTAAGTTTCCAAAAAATCTAAAGACTAATCCGGAGATAACATCGTTAGACAAAATTTATAGTGTGGGACTTGAGAGATATCCTGAAAATTCAAATAAGATTATAAAAATATTAAAAAAAGGGGTTAACATGGTCTAAAAAAAATGGGTTAACAAGAACAAACGATATTAGGAATTGAAAAAAATGGGTTAACGCTAACAAATTTGGGTGAAACTTGAAAGAACCATATGTTCTAAATACCATTTACATCTAAAAATTGATAAAGACGAGGACATGTTAAAGCTAATGCTAGAAAAAAAAAATGCCCTGAAACAAAAACGACAAATATAACACAATAGAAAATAAACAAACCCACCCCAAAAAATTCTACATAAGAAAAATACACGCACAGATAAAAATATTTTGAATCTAAATTACGTCAAAATATATCCCAGAATTATGAACTCCATTTGAAATCTAGAACTTTATTCACAAAAAAAATATTCAACTCCAAAACTTTTAACACCAGAAAACATTGGCTAAAAGAAGTGGTAATCATGGGAGCAACAGAACCTGATCATCAGGCCAATTCAATGCAGGTGTATATGCAGGTGTTCGTTTGTTTTTTTATAAACATGTGGTCTCTACGCTTTGCGTATATATAAAACTTTTGGAGAAAATTGGTGTGAGATCCAAATGGTTGAGTCCCAAAAACTAACCCTCTTCCATCTATTACTAAAGCGAAAAGTGAAACACCCACTCCCAGATCCTTACATTTACCTGTTACCTGTCTGATGACAACCCATTAATGCTTCTCCCTCTACCTTATGAACCCCAATACTCTGAACCCAAACCATAAAAAAATATGATGGGGTGAAGGGAGTGAGATGTACAGACCAGGGTATATTGAGAAGTGAATGTACCTGATTTTACTAATATCTGCAAAACACAATAGAAGCACCAAATTAGACAAAAGAAAACAAAATGTTATCACAATAGAGCAAGGTTCTAAAAAACGCGAGGCGTGACCAAGGCGTAGAGGCCAAGCCTTAAGCCTTAGAAGCCTAGGCGGGCCTTGGCGTAAAAAGGCGTGAAAAGGCGTTTAGGCCTTTTTAATATATTTTAATATTTTTTAATTATAACAAGGCTAATAAAAAATACTGAAAATGGTACATACCTAATAAAAATAAATAATACTGAAATGGTACATACCTGAAAAATATGTCCGTATATTTGCAATTAGGACGCCTTTTCCATATGCATGCTCCATAAGTCCTCATCATGTTATCACCCAATTCCATGCAATCAAAATTCAAAGTAGTCAATAAAATAATTTAAATAAATAATATTAATCAATAAGAATAAAATCAAAATAGCCCCTTATAAAATAGAAAATGATACATACCTTGAAATTGAATACCAATATATGCATTGGGAGCCCTTTTCCATGTGCACAAGTCCACATCACCCTAATAAACTTACACTACGATAATCCATTAGTTAGTAACTTAGTACAACCCAAGTTTCAACCAAACAACACATCTCTCAAATAAGGTCATAAATATTACAATCTTTTAAACTTAAACAAACGTGTTTAATCATCTAATTCCTTATCGGACTCTAATTCAAAATCATCTTCTTCATCCATTCCATCTTCTGTGCCATCCGATACAAAATCCTCTTCATCGGGTTCCCTTATTTCACTTTCATCACGGGCATTTCTACCGCTTCTTCTAGGTTGTAAAATCTCATTTGCCGCTTCTACAGCCGCATCCCATGCAAGTCCAGAACCCGCCTCCACGCCATCCACACTCTCATCATCATCATCACAACCATCAACAATCCATGATTGTGCATTAGTAGCATCACTTGCTAGCAATTTATCCTTCTTCTTTTTCTTATCATTCTTGTTCTTCAACCTTGCATTGAATTGCACAAATACTAGATTATTCATTCTCGTGGTATCTAATCTATTCCTCTTCTTGGTGTGTATCTACATTAAGAAAACAAAATATCAGGATATTAGTATACTTGAAATTAAATTACAAAACTAATAACAAAAAGCAACTAAACAAGATATTTATGTAACTTACTCCTTCAAAGACACTCCAATTTCGTTCGCACCCCGATGAACTAGAAGTCAAACCAAGTATCCTTTTGGCCATTCTCTTCAAATTTGGAGTTCCACTTCCATAAAAGTCCCACCAACCAACTAGTCAATGTTAAATGAATAGAATAAGTGGGTGAGAACAATGTAAAGAGTGTGACTAATGTAAATGTACAAAAATAAAAAAGAGGAATAGTAACATACCAGGGTTATAATTATCATCATTGTTCTCACATCCACTAATCGCTTGCTTTTTGCCGAATGCACCCTCCTTCTGGAAATACTTATGCAACTCAATATTTAGCACATGATTTTGGATTGCATCATCATCAGGAAAGAACTTCTCAACACAAGTAATCAAATTATCTGTAATCATTGGATCATCTTTGATACTCAAATTTTTGTAATAATAAAACGGATTCAACAAATAACCCGTTGTGTGAAGTGGACTATCAATGCGACCCTTGCCTTTGGTATCAATAATGTCCAAGATCGGTTTATAATCACGCTCTTTCTTCAATGCATTTCTGATTTCCTCCATAGCCTTTACTACCTCCCCAAACACAAACCCCATTGCAGGCTTAACATCACCATCAACAAGTTTAAGCACCTTTACTAATGGAGTGAACACTCTCAAGCACAACTCAATCAAATTCCAAAACTCATTTGGAACAACAATAGAAAAAGCTTCCTTCCCCTTTTTGCTCTTAGACCATTTAGTCTCATCCCACTCATTGCTAGTCATCATATTTCTCAACTCCTGTTTTTTGTCAAGCAAACTTTGTAAAGTTAAGAAAGAAGTAGCAAACCTTGTGACTCCCGGTCTAACTATCTCCTTCTTTGTAAATTTTCTCATCAATGACAAAGTCTTGTGATGTGCATAAATGAAAATAGTGAATGACTTTGCCTTTTGGATCACATTTTTAAAGGTGGGAAGCTTAGAAATCCCCTCAAGCATGAGGTTAATAGTGTGGGTAGCACATGAGGTCCAAAAGATGTTTGGCCTTTCTAAAGCCAATAAATTCGCCGCCGCCATATTGTTAGTTGCATTATCAGTCACCACCTGAATCACATTTTCTGGCCCAACATCTTTAATACACCCATTCACATACTCAAATATGTAAGTACCGGTGTGAGCATCACCCGACGCTTCCTTTGAAGAAAGAAAGGTGGTACCTAACTTACAATTCACGCACAAATTCATTATACTTCTACGTTTTCTATCACTCCAAGCATCGGTCATGATTGAACACCCATTCGCTTTCCACTCCTCCTCTTGCTTTTTAAGTTCTTTTTTGGTGGACTCCATCTCCCCCTTTAAAAGAGGCTCCCTCAGTTGGTACTGTGAAGGGGGTTGGTAACCCGGGCCATATAACCCAACCGCATCAACAAAATTCTTGAAGCTATCATTGTCAATTGCATTAAAAGGTACCCCCGCTTCATATATCCACTTCGCCAAATATTGATGAACCGCTAATGCCCTTTTCTTGTCAACAGCATCGTTAATATTTTGTTGCTTCTTCTCCATGCAAGCAGATAAATATGAGTCATCCAACCTAATTTCCCTCGTAAATTGATCCATGGGACCACGAAAAGCCCTTTTACGACTCCCACCTTTAAGACTTTCAATTTCTTCTTCATCCTCCTCCTCATTCGTTAAACTTATCTCATTCCTCCTACTTTTATCACTCACCAATTTTTGGACTTTCTTGTTTTTCGCCTCTTCAAGCGCCTCAATACATTTGGCCTTTTGCTCTTCATTAGCCTTACTACATGGTGCAACACCCAACCCCTTGATTCCAGACACATGAATTTTATGTCTATAGATTCCTGCTTTAGTAATTTTTCCACACAATGTGCACTTGATATCATTATTGTCGTTTGGATTCGCACGAATCGCGGTTTCCCATCCAACATCACTAAGATCTTTCTTTGATGACGCCTCATTAGATGCCATCGACGAAGATTCATTTGGATCCATTAACCTATATTGAAAACAGAAACAGGTTCTAAAAGCATGTATTTCTAGACCATTGAAAGCATGTATTTCAGCAGTTGAACTATTACAGTTTACAGTGGTCTTCAACTGCTACAAAACTATTACAGCATTACAGTTCAACTATTTCAGCATTACAGCAGTTGAAGAAAACCATTTCAGCATTTCAGCATTACAGAAATTACAACACATATCTTAGCAGAACATTGAGTCAACATTCCTAAAACAGTTTGGAAAACAGATGCATAACTGCTAAGATATGTGTTGTAATTTCTGCTAAGATATCTATTTCAGCATAACTAATGTTGACTCAATGTTGTAAAACAGGCTGCTAAAACTGTTTTACAACATTCTTAGTAGTTTTACAACATTCCTAAAATAGTTTGGAAAACAGATGCATAACACATATCTTAGCAGTTATGCTGAACAGTTTAGATCGTGTAAAACGAAAAAAACTATTACAGTTTGGAAAAGAAATTAAAATGTCTTGAAAAGGGTTTAAAAGAAATTACAGTTTGGAAAAGAAATTAAAATGTCTTGAAAAGGGTTTAAAAGAAATTACAGTTTGGAAAAGAAATTAAAATGTCTTGAAAAGGGTTTAAAACTATTACAGTAAAAAATTGATTGTAATTTAATTTGTAAAGTATTCAAAGTAGGGACTCACCTTTAGAACCGATCGTGAAAAACGAAAACAGGAACGATAGTGAAAAACACGGAACTGATCGTGAAAAACAGGGAACCGATCGTGAAAAATGAAAAACGAATGTGAAGAACTCACCTTTAGAACAGGGCCGATCGTGAAAAATGATTAGGGCTTTATTTCTTGTTGACAAAACGAAAGTGAAGAGCTCAATTTCTGTAGAACAAAGTGAAAAACGAAAGGGTTTTGTTTCTTTTAGACCAAAACGGCAGAGCTCAGTTAACCAAACACGAATTAGGTTTTTTTTTTTTTGGTTTAAAAGCAACCAAAACGACGTCGTTTTGGTTACCCACGAACATGAAAATAAAAAAACGCCGCCTGAGGCGCGTTTTATCTCCCAAAAAACGCGTTTTTTTACGCCTTTTTAAAAAAAAACGTTGACCAATGTTGACCACGCCTTTGTCCACGCCTAGGCCCTAAACGGGGCGTATCAAAAAAGCCTCGCGCCTAGGCGCGCCTAGGCGCCGCCTAGGCGCGTTTTTTAGAACACTGCAATAGAGATGTAGCTATGGTCAACCCTATACACTTAAATACCCACTGTTGAAGCTCCAAAAATTCGGAACCAAGAGCCCTGTTTAACCAAAAAATATTGGTTAGATTTGTAAAAGCCAAAAAATACACTAAATTGATTTGAACAGAGACTACACATGAGATATGAACCAAATATAAAGAGTTTGGTGATTAGATCTTCAAAGCCAACAAAAAACACCCATGTGAAATGTATAACATAATAAATATATGTAAAAAATAAGTTCTACAAAAATGATTTGTAGATAGGGGACATTTGTGGTGAAGTGAGGGATAGTTAGAGAGAGAAAATTTCCGAGAGATAGGTCTCAAAATATGAGTGAGAAAATATAGAGGTTAAATGAGAGGTAAAAATGAAATGAGGGGAAATTGAAGTTTGAAATTTGAACGAAAGTGAGGGTTGAAATGAAAGTGGTGATAATGAAATGGGGGGAAATTGAAGCTTGAAATTTGAAATTTAAAAAATTAGAATCAATTTAAGCCCTCCATTTTTATGTGAGGATGTGGCACTAATCTTAACCATTGTTGTGCTTTTACATTATCCAAATTCAAAAACTTCCCTATCATATATATATATATATCTAGGGTGTACCCGTGCCGACGACATAATGAAAATATCTTAATGATTTATTATTCCTCAAATTTATTAATTTTACTCGTTACAGAGTAGTTGATAGTTTTCGAGTACAGTACAGTTAGCCAAATGTAAACAAAGATTTACAACAATTTCTTCCCACATATAAACATTAAATTTGACATGTGCTTGACACACATGGCATAATCACCCCAAATGAAAAGTGGGTGAACAAAATACAGAACATTTGGAAACATTCCCCTCTCTCGGGTCAACTCTAATCATCCCAACATCATCTTAATATTGCATCGTCTCATCCCTATACTCCACCATTACCCGTAGCAAAGTCGGAAAAAAGTACAAAAATGGTACTATGCAAAAACGGATTACTAATTTGAGCTAGTGTATTAAAACCTCAACCCCATCAAAACCTTATGTATTTATTTCAATAAAAAGAATAAATAAATAGTTATGGATAACACAACTACACAACAATATACATGGTATAGGTATAGCTCAATGTCATATTTTCAATATAAAAGAAACAGTTAGTAGAGATAAACTAAAACAACTTGAGCCCATCACCCCCAAAACCCTGCTGATTTCAAGCAAACGCGCGATTTGGAAGATCATAGGTTCTGAGTCGTGCTTTGGAATACATCTTCGAAACAAAACTTTGGAACAATGCCCCGCTTCTGTAATCACAAAATCAATAAAAGAAAGATTTAACAGCTTCCGAAATATTCAAGAATTCATTGGATTAAAATTCATACCATAAACAAGAGGCCCTCAAAATTGTAGGGGAAAACGAATCTCCTTATGATGTATTGTAGTGGCCAGGTAACAAATTCTGTAATTTGGACGACTAATGTCTAATACAAATGCAAGAAATGGTGGTTTTAAAGTGAGCTCAACAATTATTCTAAGTGTTTTTTAACTTGTTTTTCAATGTAACAAAATATCAGAATGCATAAGAATTTAAAAAAGAAAGTATTGCCAACCTTCATTATAACTTAAATAAAACATTTTTTAACAACTACCATAAAAATAATCTTTAGAGAAAAAAAGTTTAAAAAATCCGTACAACTATCAGGACAACCAACACAATAGAAATTGATTTCATGGGGATATCTATACATAACCTTCCTTTGTCAACTAAACAGGCCTAAGAATTTAGCAAGTCTGAACAGGCCTAAAAATTAGTTATTCTAAACAGGCCTAATAAATTCTAAACCAAGAAATCAAAAGAATGAGTAATAACCTTAATGTCATTTCATATTAAAAAAAATAAAAATAAAAAACACAACATTAAGACAAAAACCTACCCTACAAAAAGGAGTAGGAAAGTACCCAAACCCACTCTAGTCTTCACAAACCTTCCCAACAAAAATCAAAGACAAAAAAAAATAATTAGCATATGCTGGTAAACTTGGAAGAGCTTCTTTTATGAAAATTGAAACCACCGAGCAGCTAAAACCCACTCTCTACTCTCTTTCACTATCCCATTAATTCAAAATAGAAAAGAAAAATTTACAATACAAAGAAGAAAAATTGAAAATGTAAAAATATTCTTCCCAAGAGTGAACTTGAAAAGCTAACTGTCATTTCTTCATTTTCACTTCCCGCTACGAAAATTCCCCTATTATAGTTGCTAAGATCGTTCCCCAAAAAAATGTCATTGAAAATGTCTCCAGAAAATCCAATATATAGAGTAAATTCAATTTCAAATAAGTTTGGACTCTTCCTTCAGAAGTGAAATTGAAGCCAACCACATATTGTAGGCTTTATTTCAATTTCATCCATGGAAATCGATCAATCAAACATAGAATCAAGAAAAAATGGATAGCTCAAAACTTTTGACTAATAAAGCTCTTTAGAGGAGATGGATCCGTATGGAGGATAAATCCAAAGGACCTAGGCACATAATTGGGTCCTTTCTTCCCATTCTTTCAAAGCTACGGCAAAAAATGGATATAACTGCATTGCATTTGTGAGATGAAAAATGAAATCAAATGTAAACATTAATATATAATCCAAACCAAAAAACTAAAAAAGACAAAATGAGAATGCCATAAAATAAAAATATTTCAGATCTGAGTGTGTTCTTAATAAGAAAATACATGTTCGTGAATATACTTAAATGAAATATGGCTGAAAATACTCATATATCAGCACCCAAATATCTGTCTGCTCATTTAGATAGATTTAATGTTTACAGAAACCTCTTCTCCATTAAAACCTCTGAACCGTCGAAAAAGCTCCGATGCTATCTGGGCTATCTGAACCACTTTTAAAACAGCCTCCACAGCATTCTGACAAAGCTGCCTGCTTCCGGACCATAGCAAACCCACGGAACCGTAAATAAATACTCGTACAGCAGTGATCTAAATATCGCTGTAATCAAATCCAAATAAATACTTACTATTAGGAATCGTAAATCGAGTTCACAATCCTCATACAGCAGAGATTTTCTGGGCCGGCATTGATAAGATTCATAAGGCCAGCACGGCCATAAAACTTGGCAAGAAAGACGGTAGCGTTGGCTTTTGATCCACTGAAGACATGGTCTTATGCTACAGTTGTTGCTCCTTTGATGGGATAACATAAGAGTATATGATATGTTTGGGTAGGGTATAGAGTGTATATATATGACGTGATAGGAGGTGTGGAAATAAAGAGGTGGTAATAGAGGGCTTCCAAAAGAGTGGTAAAGTGTATTAGAAAACCAGGTTTCAAAGTTAAAAGGAATTTTGTGGAAAGTTGTTGCAGAGAGATGGAGTGTGCAATGAGCAGAAAATGAAAATAAAGGGAGGAGAGATAGATGTCTAAGCCACCAGTTAAAGGACCGTCCTTTTATTTTATTGAGCCTTGTGCTTTTGCTGAAAGGGACCGTCCATTTTGAAATAAAGTAATTACATGGTTTGGGAGGGATTTCAACAAAAAAAAAAAAAAAAGAGCTCCACATGGCAGATTCTTGAACCATTAGATTCAAACTTCTAAGAATTAATCTAAGCCATTAGTTGACAAAGACTAAAAGTCCCTCCTCCTTTATTTTGTTTTTATATATATATATAAATATAAATTGCAACACCATTATAGCCAGTTTGTCTCCTATGTGACCCTGCTCATACTATGGGGTGTCACCTATATCATTTCATCTGCGCCTGGCCGACCCAAGGTCAATTACCAAAACTGAAGTCACATATAGGACTATATTGGACGACATCAAGAAGAAGCTGGAGGATGCAAAGGACTTGTGGATTGCGGAGTTGCATGGAATCCTATGGGCCTATAGGACGACAGGGACGACGTCGACAGGCGAAACACCATTCATGTTAGTTTACGGATCAGAAGCGGTTATTCTTACTGAACTTGGGCTCCCCATCCACAGAGTCCAAACCTACGACGCCGATGCTAACAATGAGGAGAGAAGGCTTGACCTAGACCTGATAGAAGAAAGACGAGAGGACGCTGAGGTCAGACAATATGCTTATCAACAAAGAGCTGCCGATTCTATAATAAGAGTGTTAAAGCCAAGCCGATAGCCGTTGGAGACTTGGTGTTGAAAAAGGTTTGGCAGAGGCCAAACAAACTACATCCAAACTGGCATGGCCATATCGGGTCGCAAAAGAAGTCGTCCCAGGAACTTACAGATTGGAGAACTTAGAGGGAGAATCCTTCTCTAATCCCTGGAATGCCAACCATCTAAAGAGATATTATCAGTGATCATGTTTTCTTCGTCAGTTTGTACGATGGTTAAAATTGTACGATGGTTCAAATGTTTGTATGACAATGGTACTTTGTAAGAAAGTTCAAGTTCATTAATGAATGAGAAATCTAAGTGTTGTTTCGTATCTGTGTTCTTCAATTAATGTTGTGTGGTTTGGATGATGCTAAACTAAATAACATCATTTACTGGTGAACTAGTCATAACTCACTCTCGGTGATACGAGAGTTCATGAAAAGACTTATCTTGTCCATGAATTCTCAATAACGCCGAGAGGGGGGACGAGTGTAATAACATCACTTAGGTGATGGGAAGTACAACTTAGCCCGCAACGATACGAGAGGGTATGAAGTGATGAGACTCGTTCATACACTTCCAACAGTGACGAGAGGAGACTTGTGTCATTAACATCTACATCATTAATTTGTTGATTAAAATGAAAGTCATTTAATTATGGTTATATCATAACGTAATGAATTGTGAGTTGGAATTATGTATCGGCCCATTGCAAGTTCATCAACAAATATGAAGATGCAGACAACACACTTTAGTAAATGACATAAATAAAAACAAGTTGCATTCAACAAGTAGCATCAATAAATGATCATTAGTCGGTGACATTATCAACATTACAAATTAATGATGCTAAGAAATTACAGACATTGTTCAAAGACGAGGTTACAGATAATCAAAAATTGCTTGATACAAGTGGAAAAGGGCAACAGGCTAAAGGCGGCCGCCCATCAGAAAAGTGAGAAAAATATGGAGAAATGGCTGTACAAGCTCGCTTGTCGGCCTGCTCCGAGACGAGGTTGCAATGACGGGCTGAGTTTGAACCTCACCCTCAATGTCGGCGCCTTCCATAGTCTAGGTCCCCACTTGTGCCGATGCCTCGGTAGCAGTTGCTTCAGGGGCAAAACCCTCAGCCTCGACTTCGTTTAGAGTGGTAATTGTTGTTGAGTCAGAAAAGTCAAACGCCGAGAAGTCCTTGGCCAAATAAGCAACTTCGAGGTACTTTTTGGTCGTCCATCGAAGAGACGACATCGTTACGCTCAACAACAGCCTTTTGCTTAGCAGCCTCAACAACAGCCGCAATATGCTTCTCGTATTTCTTCTCTAGGGCAGAGACGGCATCGTTATGCTCCTTGACCTTAACATCTCCTTGACCTTAGCATCAAGGTTGTCTCGTCCCTTCTGCTCCAGAGCCTATACTTGGGTCTTATGATTGGTCTCCTGCTGCTTTAGAGCTTGTTTGGTAGCCTTCTCAGCCTTGACAGCGTCATCGAACTTATCAATCTTGGTCTTGTTGGCCTTGACCCACTTGGCCAGTTGGTGAAAAAAGGAGAGACTGCAAGTTTGCAAAGACAATAAGTAAAAGTTAGTAAGAGACAGGATGAGACAACTCCTAATGAAAATATAAAAATCAACAGATGTGAGATTATATACTTCCCACCCTCCCAGAAGGGCGAAAGCGGCCAAGCCAAGCAGAGGAGGTAGCGCGAGGCAAATGCATAAGCCCTAACACAGCTCGAACTGCCCACTAGCAGCCTACAGAGACAGGAGATGACAAGGTGCACAACTACAAAGCATACCGGGACTATCACCTCTGGATAGAAGCAAGCTTGGGCCCTGGCATGGTCGAAGATGAGAATCCTCTCTCCGACACCAGAAAATCCAACGACTTTGGATGGGGGAAAGGGATTCCGGTCAACTGTCCACCCAGTCAAGTGCAAAAAACACAGTAGAATCACGCAACGCACGCTACTGGTGTGCTTCCTGCTCGCGAGGAAAGAAAGAAGAGCGACAAGGTTCAGTTCAGATTTGAAGATCTTCAAATTCCGTATAAGAGAGAGTTGCCTCAAGGCTGCTTCCCCCAATCTACGGGGAAAAAGACGACACCTTTACTTCCACCGACACCGGGCTCCCCTCAACTGGTTGGGAGGATCCGGCTTCTACTTCTACATAGACGGCCCAATGGAGGCCGAAGTTGTCAAGGCAGAACGACTCCATTGACTCCAAAAATCCGCGGTTGGACTCAGGCAACCATGAGTCGATAGTAGATCTTGCCCTCGTTTGGTCCCCCATCACGGAGTCAGCACTGATAGAGAGCAGGGCAAGGCTCTCGGCTGAAGCAGAGGATATGGGTATGGCTAAGGAAGAGGTATCCCAAGGAACAACAGGCCTCCTGTTCTTTTGAGGAGGGGGATGTTTGAAGTGCCGTCGGCTGGTTCCTTTCTTTTCTTCGCTTGATCGGCCTTGCTGGGGCTGCCAACGATGGTCTTCTTCGGAGGGTTAGGTCCTTTAGACATCTTGCTCAGAAGATCTCCAAACGAAGGGGTTTCCATTTCCCACAATTGATCAGAGATGCCTGAAGGACGACCTGCAAATAGGAAATAAGGTTAATTCCTGTAAAGAATAAACGAAGACGACAAAACATATATGAAAAAAATGTACTTACACAGCTCTGACAATGGGTCAACCCTCAGACCTGTCGATTTTAAGTACTTGGGACTCATCAGCCTTTCGAACTCCACAAGCCCATCATCGTCTCCCTTGGAACGGAGCTTAATAATTTCCTCCCTGTCGTCTATGCTCAGGCCGAGGTCAGGCTTGGCTGACATGGGAGCCTTTACCCATCTCTTGGGTACTCTCGGTATTGAAGTACTGTCGGGGGTGTTGGCATTAAACTCTAAGGCACTCGAGATGAAAAAGTACCAAGGTTTTCAATGGTGATTGGAAGTTTGGGATGGACGGGAAGTCTGAAGCTGACCTTGAACATTTGTTCATAGACGACGACCTCACCATCACGGCCGTCATAGGCCCTCTCATCCCTCGTAGGCACCCTCATAGGCCCTCTCATACCGTACTGGTGCCTCCACGATAACAAATCCATCTCCTCGACAGTGCTGGAGAATTTCTAGGCATAACTGGTGTCGAGTGGATCCTCATCCGAATCAGATGAGAGTTCCTCAATCTCAACGGCCATAGCTCCTTCTTACACCTTCTGACATATTCGGCATCGACATGGACGTAATTAGAACAACCATAGGAGGGGGTTGAAAAGCTACCTCCTAGTCTGTTTATCATAGCTGCTGATTGTTTAAGTAGGAATATTGATAGTCTCTTCAAAAGTAATAAAGCTATCCCTTTTTCTCATCCTAGGAATTGTAATTTGATATCTCATTTGGGATATGCCGATGATATTATTTTTTTCAATGGGAATAAAAAAAGTTTACAATCTATTACTAAGTTGCTAAATACTAATGAAGAAACTTTAGGTCAGACTATAAATTTTTCTAAAAGCTCCCTTTATGTTGATGATAAAATTTGTCCAGCTAGAAAACACAATATAGCCTCTAATTCTGGTTTAACCATTAAAAGTCTTCCTATGAAATACTGAGGATGCTATATTAATAAAGGTAGAAATACTCTGACTCAGTTCTCTGAATTAATGACCAAAATTAGAGAAAAATTAAACTCTTGGTCCTATAAGCTAATCTCTCAAGCAGGAAGAGCCACTCTAATCAGAAGTGTCCTGCTATCTAATCCTGTTTACACCATTTCTGTTCTAAACCCCCCTAAAATTATTATTAAAAGATTGAATAACATATTCTCTAAATTTTATTGGGGTGGTCTTACTAAAGAAAAGCCTTGCCAATGGTCTAAATGGCAAGACATGTGCTTCCCTTTTGAAGGAGGGCTAAATTTTAGAAGTTTGGAATATATCATTACAGCATCTAGTATGAAAATATATTGGAAATTCCTATTTGATAAAGGTCTATGGGCATCTTTTATGAGATCCTAATATCATAGAGGTTTTCATATAAATTCTGGATCAAACCTTTTCAAAAGAATAAAAGCTATAGCTAGTATAGCAGATGAGCATATAGACATCGAAAATCAAATATGGACTTCTTCCAAAACTGGAGATTTCTCCCTAAAAGAAGCATATCAGATCTGTAGAAATAATAATCCCACATCGCTCACTTGGAAAATAAACCGGTCTAAAGAATGTCCCATTAAAGTATCCAATTTTATTTTGAAATTATTAAACAACACTGCCTTTCGAATCTGAAATTAAAAAAATTGGTATAAGATTAGCCCCTGTTTGTAGAGAATGTCTAGCTAAAGAAGATAGTGGAAAGCATATTTTGTTAGAATGCAAAACAACTAAGGAAGTTTGGAGTTATTTTTCATCTCTTTTCAGAATTACTCCTAACTATATTTCATTCAGGGCTATGTTACTATCTTGGTGGATGGTTAAAAATAGTAGAGATCATCAAAAAATTCTTTTTCATTAATTCCTAATATTATTTTATGGGAGTTATGGAAGGCTAGAAATAGACTGGTTTTCGAAAATTCAAAATCTTTTGTTAATTATATAATTCATCAAATAAAATTCCTAGCATCTTCAATTTTCCAAGATATAAAATGTTATGATAAAATAAGTACAGAAGATCTTCATATAATTGATTGTTTGTGAAGTCAAATTAAATCCTAAGATGGTTCAGATTATCAAATGCTATTGGACTAATCCCCCTATTGGAGTTTTAAGTTAAACATTGATGGAGCATCTAAAGGCAACCCAGGTGAAAGCGGCATAGGAGGAGTTATTAGAGACTCTAATAGGATGTTCATAGAGCAGGTTTTGAAAAATCTACAGGAGTTCAATCTTCATTCAATGCAGAAGCTTTGGCTCTTGTAGAAGGATTGAAATTGATCTCTCAACTAAATATTCAAAAAGTGATCGTGGAATCAGATTCTAAATTTCTGATTGAAGTTGTTTTGAAGAAGGCAAAACCTCCTTGGCAATCTAAAAAAATGTTAAATAGCATTCAATGCACAGATAAAATGCAATTCATTCATGTTTGAACAGAATCAAACTCAGTTGCAGACCATTTAGCTTCAAGGGCTTCTCTTAGCACCATTGACACTGTGTATTGGAATTTCAGTTCTCTTCCTAGATTGGTTAAAGGTCTGCTCAAAATGGATAGACTTCATACTCCTCAAATTAGGCATAAATTAGGCATAGGATTAAAAAATTGTAATGGGGATAAGATAAATCCCCAAATTTTATTTCAAGTTACCTATTTGTAATGGGGTTAATGATAAAATCCCAAATTTATTGTTATTTCTTTTTAGAGTTTTGGGCCCAACCTCTAGAAATTAAGTTAGTATGAGTTTGTAAGCTTTGGAGAGGCATTTTCTCCTTTTTTTATAAATAAAATGCGTGGGGGTTCCGTCCTTCATTGCTAAGAAAATAAATAAAAAAATGCTACCTCCACTCTCAGCTCATCAGTGTTCAAGATCTCATGTACAATGGTTAACACGATTAGAGGACTCAGTGTGATGAGAAGACGAGGCGCGTGAAGAGGTCTCGGCTGCCTCAAAATCCTCTGGATTAGAGGTGGGAACCCTCATTGCCTCTTGGAAGGAATCTTCGCTCTCGGCTTGAGCAGAGACAAAAGGATTGTGGTCTGAAGAAGCCGATGACTCAGATATCAAATCACTAAGCCGATGACTCAGATATCAAATCACTGACCTCTGTGATAGGAGGGTCTATTACAACTAATGGGACTGGGTGAATTGGAAGTGTAGGGTCGGCTCTGGCCTTACGTTTAGCCTCGGCCTCGGCTTCACACTTACGGATCTCACTGAAGAGCCTCTACCGAAGGTTTGGGTATTGGTCAATCAACTTGTATAAAGTCCTTAGCATTCAAACAATTATAAGTTTGACCTTAGTTGACTTTTGGATCAAAAGGGGGGACTCAAAGGGTTTTTACCAAAAGCACCAAAAACATTAAGATTTGGCTTACAGGAGAAGTCAACCGGAGTTACATCGGTAAACCTCACAGTGGACAAACAGGGCACGAAATCTCTTAAAAACGCCACTAAAGCAGTCCTAACCACCTGTGGACCACTATACCACCACCAAACCTCCTAAAGCTAACCCTATAGCCACCTGGACAGGGCGCCGAAGAAACAAGCACTTCAACATTAAAAGGACGTTCTCACCTACAGACAAATTGATTTGCATCCTATGTTTCGGATATTAAAGGGTCAGACAACTATACCCCTCAACCTTCCACTCACATTGAAGACCAAGGGGTAGGGGGTGATTGATATACATAAGTGTGGCCTCGTCTTTGATAGGCCTTAACCCGATCAAGCCGACCTCACTCACTCATCAAGTTGGATAGTCATGGGTAGCCCAGTGCGGTCCATCCTCAGCAGTCTCGTCTTCGGCTGCTCCTATCGTCTCAGCATCGTTCTAAGATGAGGGGGCCAAGACCCATCAACCGTACCAAGGTCAACTTCAACAGTCTTGTCTCGGCCTTGTATCACCCTGGCAAGCCGAGACAATGCTTTGACTCGGCTTTATAATTGTCTACAGGGAAGGTCCGCTATGTCAGACTCGGTCAGGCCGGGACTACCAGGAACGACATCTATCCCACATGTCACACAAGGTTCCAACATAGGTAATCCACTTGGGCATGCAGTTACAAAAGATCTTCATAGGCATGCGAGAGAATATTTCATCATCATGACATATGTGTGTCAGGGATAGGTGGCTGGATCTAATTGGTTACTGGGCACAATGCACCCCCAAAGCTATAAATACCATTCATCTTCTTCCTTAAAGGGGGTCGAATATTGAAACCCTAAGTTAAACTTTATCTAGATCAGTGTTCTAAAAGGCGCGCCTAGGCTTGAGGCTTGGAAAAAATGCCCCGCCTTATTCTTGGTAAAAGGCTTAAGGCGTACTTTTTTTAAAAACAAAAACGCTTTAGTGAAACGATATCGCCTTTTAAAGACTTTTTAAAAAAATCGGACCAATATCTCGTTTAAAACAATCAAAAGACAAATGGTATCCCAAACCCCTCTGACTCTCGTCCAAAAATATGGGCGTTTTTTCTTCTTTTTTTTTGTTTTTTTCTTAGTATTTTAAAAATAGTATTTTAGTTTGCATTTTAAGCTATGTACCATTTTAGTATTTTTTAATAGCCTTGTTATAGTTAAAAATGTTAAAATATATTAAAAAGGTCTAAACGCCTTTTCACATGTAAGGCCCGCCTAGTCTTCTAAGGCCTAAGGCTTGGTTTCGACGTCTCGGTCACGCTCCGCGTTTTTTAGATTCTTGGTCTAGATATACAGTAGAGGGAGAAATCTTGAGTGTTGTATTCTTAAGGCCATTAGTGCCTCACTTTACAGTGAAAACAACACCAAACACCTTGCACAGTGGAGTAGGCTATGGTTGAACCACTTATATCATTGAGTTATCTTCTTTGCCTTGTCTCCTTCTCTAGTATTTACTTTACTGCACTCTTATCTTCATTACTATAGATAGCTAGTTTGAGCTCCATACAAGTTTAAGTGGTGATATTTCTAGTATCATCAGTAAGACTCACATATCTCGGGCTGCCCCTATCCCTACTTGGGGAACTTGCGGTAGTCCATTACTTTTCTGGAAGGTCTGTTGCTAATTTTACCCCACTTGAGGCTTCTTCCACGACTGCTACTCCAGATGGTCATCACGACCCTTATGCTCTCCCGTAGCATTACCTCCACCTGTTTTAGTCCTATCCGCACCACTCTACTCATTCCTCTTTCCCAACTTCTTCTAATAATTCACTTTTTCTTTCCAAATCATCAATGCGACATCCACCACATGAACATAAATGGTGTGTGCTAGATTTCCCATCACAACCTCGTTGATAGACCAAGTTATACCATTAATGAAACAATTCTTCCTTTTCTCTCTGTGTTCACCTCCTTCGTTGGTAGTAAAAATAAATAACATACTTTAGAAAGATAATGAGGATGTTACTTGTAGGAGGGTAGTGTTTATTAGGTAGGGTTAGATTGCTCATGAAAGTCGATATTTAAGCCGTCTTGAAGAATGCACGTCAAAATATTGTAAGGGACACGAGAGTGAATGCAATGGATGGCAATAGCGCATGCACTCCTTTCACGAGATAAACATATTCAGATGCAACCTAAACACAATTCTATGTTATTTTTTTGTTGGATAACGAAGTGGTTGGTTAGGAAATATGGCTTTTAAAGGTGGCTCAGAGAACAATCTTTAAGGTATCTTTGATGGTGTCCACTATAAATGAGGTTGAGAGTGGTATTTATAGGCTCGTGAGTCTTAATCTTGGTGAGCGGGGATGGATGAATAGTGCCATGCATTTAATGCAAGTAAGAGTAATTGCAATTGATGCACTTGTAAACTCTAATGCTCTCATTTTTCATTAGCGGTGCCTGAGCTAGGGTTAAACCATGACCCGGTTACTCGCAAATGCGAATGCGAATGCGAGCGGTAGAGTTCTTAAGTGCATCAATTGCACTTCCGCGAATGCAATGTATGGAAACATGGGCCATCATAAACATCAAAACAACCAGAAACATAAAGAGAAAGATCATATGCATAGATTACGACAGTTGTTTCGGTTGCCGAACTGAACTATCCCAGCACGGTTGGAATGCACGAGGGTCTATGTTTATTGATCAATAGTACTTGATCACTCTCATAATTGTGTATGTCTACTATGCGGGGATAGGTTGAATCAATAAACGACATACCGATCCACCACTCCACCGATTCGGACCCACACAATGCTTCCTAATACGTATATCTCGTGAAAAGAGTGGTTGTGCTCTCGCCTTCCATTGCATTCTTTCGTGTCCTTTACATCATCCCGTTGTACGTTCTTCAAGATGGGTTACATACCCTTGAGATTCATATGAGGGTATCAATTGATTGGTCCTTGGTCGTTTGGGTTCTACTTAACTCAAGCCCTTTAGTGTTTGGGGAATCGACAGGTACCGAGTGATAGAGAAAAACATACTTGAGGTTTATATGCATATCGGTTGCTTTTGTGGGTGTGGATATATGGAGTTTTGTATCGGTAGGTCGTTTATCGATTCACCTTACCCCCACAATTGTAGACATATACAATTGCAAGAGTAATCAATAGTACCCCTGGTGCAATCTTGGTTGTGTTGGGACATCTCGGCTTGACAACCGAAATAACTGCCATAGTCCGAGCATTTGATCTTCTTCTCTTTATGTTTTTGGCTGTCGTGATGTTTAAGCTGGTCCATGTTGCCAAACACTGCGTCAGAGTAAGTGCAATTTATGCACTTGTAAACTCCACCGCTCGCATTTTTCATGGACGGTGCTCGAGCCAGGGCTAAAGCACGGGCCCAGTTACTCGCAAATGCGAATGTGAGGGGTGGTGTTTACAAGTGCATCAATTGCACTTGCGCAAATACTATGTTTGGAATTATGGACCAGCTTAAACATCACAACATCTAGAAACATAAAGAGAAGAAGATCAAATGCGCGGACTATGCCAGGTGTTTCGGTTCTCAAGCGGAGATGTTCCAACACAGCCCGAAATGCACCAGGGTCTGCAGTAGTACTACTGATTACTCTTGCAATTGTATACGTCTACTGTTGTGGGGGTAAGGTGAATCAATAAATGACCTACCAATCCAAAAGTCCACTGATCCACACCCACACAAGCAACCGATATGTATATACCTCGGGTATGTTTTTTCCTGTCACTCGGTACCCATTGATTTCCTAAACACTGAAGGGCTTGAGTTAAGCAGAAATCAAGGGCCAATCGATAGATTGGAATCTGAAGTGTTGTGATTGATCCTTTCTGTTTTTTATTGTTGACTCCTTGGTCCCTAGTATCTGTATCTGCTTCCTTTCATCTGCAGATTTTTTTTTTCTTGTAAACAGAATAAACATAGGCAAGTCTCCTACCATGGTCATCCCAAAATCTAATGCCAAAAACATCCTTATTTTTATAATGGACTCTTTTAGAGGCTGTGACTGATGTTATCCAAGAGGGTTCTATGCTTCACCTCATCCCCATTTTTTATTTTGGTCGGAAACAAAACGGATCTTATTAATGCTCAACATCATAAACACAAACAGAACAAGCTAGGAGATCTAGAGGATCACCTCCATAAATATAAAACCAAACGATCATAGCTAAACAAAAACAAAGCATAACATAACAAAGAAGCAGCCCCTCAAACAAATAACACAACAAATTTCCTTTTGAACAACTACACCTAAAATCCCCACTAATCCAACGTAACGCTCCCAGCTTGTATCAGCACCGCAGCCCAATTCTCTATAATAGAAGATAATAGAGCCTGTTGAATGCCTTAGACAAAGATGCCTGAAGGGATGCAGTAAATCTGATCTTCATCTATAATTCTTCCCTCTCCACCACTTTATCCTCAAAGGCACCTATTTCTCTCCATCAAACGGTCCACACTTAGGCCATTAAAATGCATCTCCACATGGTCTTGTCCTTTTTCTCATCTCCCTATAGATTGCAGTCCATAGAAAGAAACAACTCCCAGGTTTTAGGAAAAACGGACGCAATCCCTAACTCTTTTAGTACCTTATCCCAAGGGAATCCAGTAAAGGGGCAGTGAAGAAACATGTGGCAATGGACTTGTTGTCCTTCCTGCATAGAGAACACCACGAGGGTGACACACAAAAGCTCGGCCTTTTGAGTTGGAATTGTAGAATATATTCCAAAATTATATTTATGTAAATAAATCTTTGTAATTTACCCTGTAATTCAAAACATCCTCAAAAATATTTATTTCCTCGTACAAACCTTATGTCTTCAACTACTAGATTACAATCTAAATACGATGGAAAGAAAAATATTAATTTGATCCGTCTGATCAGTCAGGGAACAGTCATTGCTCCAACCTGCATGTCTGATCACATTTTATACTTCAAAACACTTTGATCAGCTAGGCTTTTGTACAGACTAAAAAGGACAAAAAAACAAGGAACCTCCACCAAATTAGATAGAAATAAAGTGACTGACTTTTTAAACCAAATTTGGTGGAGATGGTGTGGATGGTGAGGTGATCACTTTCACCAATTTTCATCAAAAAATATTCAGGAAGTGGGTGAAATGCAAATTTGTACGTGTGCGTGAGTGTGCGCGTGCATTTTCGGAGTTGAAACTTTTGATAATTATCTGACCCACTAAATGGTTGAATTTTCTGATAAAATTTGGTGGAGATGATCACCTCATCATGGAGATCATTTCCACCATATTTGAAAAAAGTCAATTCCTTACTGCCAAAACGGGAAGTTCCGTTTTTGTCCTTTTTAGTGTGCTCGAGGGCTGAACTGACACTTTGATTACTTAATCTGAAACCTCAACTAGTAAAGACTCAGTGCTGCTTGATTTCCTTGTTAATAGTTTATTATTTTGACCAAGTGTAATTGACATCAGGTTTGGGGTGGAATCTGCTCCCGCCATCATATTTCTGAAGGATCCGGGCGTCAAACCTGTCGTGTACCATGGCATGTTACCTTATCTTTATTTCATTTAATTTCATGTTCATATTTTGTTCTTACAAAAAAAGGATAATTTTTAAAAGGATATAAGTTATCTGTGCAATAAGACAAACTAACCAGTACTGGTCAATTGCAGGATCTTTCAACAACACATGGTTTTTAAATATCATGGAACAGAATAAGCATCAAGGTAATGCTTTACCATGTTTGGTTATCTAGAACCTTGTCATTGTCAACAATTGTTTTCCAAGATATGCTACATGAATGAGTTCAACTATTGTCTAAATCGCATGTTGGCAATAATGAACCTTCTCCTATTCATCGTCAGTTCTCTTTCGCATCTACTCTTTCTATAACATCCAAATTATGTGTGGGAGTGATTTTTCCAAGCCAATCATGTGTTTTTTTAAGCAAAACTGGAAGTTAGTGCGAGGGACTGCTTTGGAAGGAGAAAAATGATAGGATTTTGTAGAGTGCAGTTGAAGCTTCACTAATTAAAAGTTGTTTCCTGGCTCCTTATCCTTTTAATATATTGCCTCAGTAGCTATTTTAGGAATTCCTTTGTTAATATTTGGAATGAGTTAAACCTAGATCGAGTTTGTTAGTCTTCTTTTCAGTACTCATATGTGTATACTTAATGCGTGCTCAATTAACCTCTTTGGCTGCATTTTTGGCTTTTGTTCTACAAATTTCCTCTATCCCTCTTAAAATGAGTAAAAAAAGGACAAACCCAGTGCACAAAGCTCTCGCCACTGCAGGGTAATGGGGAGTTAGATATATGCAGCCTTACATGCTTAGGGAGAGAGAATAAATAACAAAATTTTTATAGAGGGAGAGAAAGAAGAAACTCTTGACACTTCATGCATTAATTTTTCTTATTGATGCAATATATAATTAATAAGGTTTTGTTAACCATAATGCTGCAATTGGTTATTGATCCTCTCATTATTTATTCACCCAAGTTGCTCTATAAAATAAGCAAAATTTGAATCTTTGGATGAATATCTTTCGAATTGAGTAAAACCATAAATATAGTCAGAACTTACAATGCAGCAAGATTTTGAGCCATGCTATTATTCATCATGCTTCATTACCCATATTTAAACTAGTGTGAAAGTCATGGATATTGAAACCAATACTCACAAATACGTGTTCTAATTCTTTCTGAATGTATCATATTTTGAAAATAATATGTGAAACATGTATGATGCATCTGTGTATTTATTAATAATATAAATATTATTATTATTTTAGTTATTTAGATATTAGAATATTTATTTAGATATTGTTTAGATTATTATTAGGATTCATCTTTTAAATAGTTTTCAATTTTAATTAGGTTATTTAGTTTCCTAGTTTAATTAGGAGACTTGCTCCCCAAGTTTAGGATTATCTATAAATAAGGCCATTGGCCATCTCTTGTAATCGACTTATTATTATTGATTTATTGAATTTGAGAGAAAATATGGTCTGATTATTATCGAATTGTCTGTGTATTCGTGGATTTTCAGTCACCATGTCTTTGAAGAAGAAAGATGACTGAATTCGAAGAGCCACGACCTTCATGATGGAACGAATTAAAGCTTGGGCCCAAGCTGCTGAAGAAAGGGCTCAAGCCGCTGGAGAAACTACAACCCAAGCCCTCAGTGACAACCGCATCTTTGGCCAATCATATCTCTCACGAATCTCTAGCCAATCGGTGACACAGGGGCTCCTCTCAGTGGCCACTGACACTGCCCGTCTGTCGCCCAAGCCCTAGGGCTAGTCCATGACCTTGCGACATAACTGCGAACCAAAATAAACCCAACCGTGGCTCGTCGAGTGAAACCAAAGATTACTGAAGATAGAGACTGTTTGGGAAAGACTCTCAACTTAGGCCCTCTTGAACCGTGGCGTGTGCAACAAGAGCCAGGCCCTAAACGTGCTGCCATTCCCATTAAGACTATGGTAGCAGGTAGTAGGAAAAGGGTCTT
This sequence comes from Sambucus nigra, assembly GCA_949130495.1. Classification (NCBI taxonomy): domain Eukaryota; kingdom Viridiplantae; phylum Streptophyta; class Magnoliopsida; order Dipsacales; family Adoxaceae; genus Sambucus; species Sambucus nigra. The sequence goes on along the minus strand of OX422210.1, from coordinate 241,111,207 downwards.
ATGCAAAATGGGTGCCGAACGAAGAACGAGTCTGCAATTGATGCAAATAGTTGGGACTTGTGCAGGTTGAATGCCCCAAGCAAGGAAAACCGGAGAGATTGGTGAAGTCCAAGGCTAAAAATATGCCCAAACAACGATGCTATAAGCCAGGGGGCTCTTCCTCCAAGTCTTCTCCATCGTCAAATGCAGTTTCAGGAACGGAGAGCAGCGATGAGTCTTCCGGAGAGGAGGAGGAGCATAGAAATGAGATATCGATGGGATAAGTGGAGAGGCTGTTGGACTTAGTAGAGGAGTGACTGGTAGGGTTTGTGTACAAGAGAGTAGGGAAGAAGTTAGGGTTTCTCTTAATGAGATGAGGTTTTTAAATGATAAGCTGGGCTTTGAGGCTTTTGAAGAATGTGGGTTACTTTAGCCCAATTTTAAAGGACAAACCACTTGGATTGGAGTTTAATGGCCCAAATATTGATTTTTTTGGTGTGGAAAACTTTGGGCAACCTCTAAAATTTAAAATGTTGCAAAATATTTTATTTCATCCCTAAAAGTTTCTAAAAAATTATTTTTTCACCGCTTATAAAAGAAAAACATTTTGCATGCGAAATTAAAAGCCTGATTTATTACAAATATTTAGTTACTTGGCACGGGGAGCAACAAATTAATGTGAAAGGATGGAAGATTCAAAAGATCGCGATGATGGCTTGGACGTGTTCAATTCAACCCTTTAGCGCTCGGGACAAACTTTTTGAAGAAGGGGGTAGTGATGCATCTGGATATTTATTAATAATATAAATATTATTATTATTTTAGTTATTTAGATATTGGAATATTTATTTAGATTATTATTAAGGTTTATCTTGTAATTATTTATATATTTTAATTAGGTTATTTAGTTTCCTAGTTATATTAGGAGACTTGCTCCCCAAGTTTAGGATTATCTATAAATAAGGCGATTCGCCATCTCTTGTTATCAACTTATTATTATTGATTTATGAAATTTGAGAGAAATTATGGTCAGATTAATTATTGTTTGTGTATGTATTCATGAGTGTGTCAATTTCGTTGCGTTTCACATAAGTGGAACTTCGCCACATGTTTCACATGTCTTGAACAATTAGATTCAACATTATACTTCCGTAATAATATTAATTTTTCATGAAATAAAAAACGATTTCTTAATAAATGAGTTGTACTCCGGGGAAGAATCGATGAGACAAAATGGGGGTAAATTTAGTTGACTTTGGGTTAAAAGCTATGTCAATTCCTACTCGGATTAGTTTTCTCTTGTGAATATAAAAGTTGTAAGTTAAAGACTAAGAATATTAGATTGATTAATAAAAAGTAAACAGTTTCTCCTCACAATGTCTCTATATAAAACTTGTATTCATTGATGTTGAACATAACATACATTCTCAATATATATATATATATATATATATATATATATATATATATATTGTGACACCCCGCCTAATTAAATACCGGGGGATCAGTCTTTTATTAAATTTAAAACAGAATATCCAGTTAGTTCAGTCTTAGCATCACTGTCGAAAAACAATTATTAATTACTAACCACCTAGTAGTTAAAGTCTGGTGTCAAATTTGATCTTTTAAATTAACATACAACTAAATAAATAATTAACTAAACATTCACTATCCAATAACAATCTCATAGCAAGAAAATGACATAAAGAAGTAACTGCGACATTTCCAGTCTAAATTCCAAATACAATAGTTTGAAATGAAATAAATCCCAACAACTGAAATCTCTATCTTTAATATTGGTGTACGCACATCCTATAACATATGTTTTATACGTAGTATATCTATCTCACGAATATCCTAAGTATTAATGAAATATATTACTGCTCTTGTCGTACACTCTCGAGTAATTCTCGCCACTCGAAGTGTCTTCTTTATTTTCCAACATAATATCAGTAAGTAACTCACCTATATCCTACTGATCTAAGTCACCATATCCTTAGGATTTCCGGGATTTGAATTAGTCTCCGATTTAGGTATTTCTCTTGATTAAACCTAATTAAATTTACCCCTTTATTCGTTATCCTGGAACTAAGCCCAAATTTCTACTGGTATTCCCAAATACTCTTCAATATATTTAAAATAAAAGTCCACGATTAAATCTCGAATATCTCCCAAAAATTTTAAACAAAAAGGGAAAGAAAAACAGTTCTGGGCAGCCGAATCGATTCGGAGTGGTCCGAATTGATTCCCTCGTACATGTATGGAAAATCTGCATATGTGTTTCTTACGGGTTTCTCTCATTTCCTACTTCAAATCCTCAATTTAATCATCCCAAACTCCCAATCAATCATACTAAATGTTGTACTAACATAATTACACGAGTTCTAACGTATAAGAATCAAAGAATCATCATGGGGCATCGATTTCTTGGATTAATTCATGAATATTTCTTAAGAACCCCAATTCCTCAAATTGTATTCAAGAACACCATAATTCTCAGATTTAAACCATGATTTCTAACACGTAGGTTAAAATTTCGTTTTTTCAATGATTCCAGAAATTCATCTACATGCAAAACCTACCCATAATCATGATTCAATTCTCCAAATTTATGAAATATCAATTATTCATGGTTATTTCTTTCAATCTAGACTATCATGGATAATATATGCACTGAATCTTTGCACGATAAACACTTGCCTTTAATGGAAGTTCTAATCTGTTGAAGAAGATGGTATGGGGGCGATGCTCTCTTTCCGATCTACGTAACGGTGGTCTCGGTGGTTCAATTGGTGCAGGAATGGTGGTTCTAGCATTGGGGGTGGTTTTCCTTCCTCCTTTAATGGCTTCTGTGAATATGGTAACCCTTGAAGACACAACTCCTCATTTGGTACAACTCTCTAAAATTCGTCGGTTTAATTCCCTAAAAAATGCAAATGACTAAATTATCCCTCCGAGGTGTTGGTATGGCCTAAAAGTGCCCCGGGATTCAAACTAAACCCCCGGGTAGACTTTTCTGACTATTTCGACCCTTCTGGACACTTAAGCGCACTCGAAATGACCTTTTGGATGACTTAAAAATAAATTATCTTTTTTATTTCATAAAATTGAGTCCTGACACGACTGACACGCGTGTCTTGATTTTATTACCGAAACTGTCGTATTTGTCACTCGCGACAAATTTAATTAATTCATAATCACATATTACTTTATTCACTCAGTAATATTCAAAATGATTCGCATCAATAAATACTAACCTTCGTCTCGCTAGTTAATATTCATTTAAATCCGTATTAAGTTGAAGTAATTTTCTCATATTTAATTCAATTAATCCCACAATTAAAAATCAATAAAGTTACGGGGTATTACATATATATATATATATATATATTATATCACCATATATGTGCTGTATATGCAAACCCGACTTTTCAAGAATTCCACATATTAAGTGTCTTCATAGCGTTTTACATGTCAGCACAATGGTAACAAAATGCAGACAACCACCTAGGTCCATGGTTAGCTGCTTGTGTGTGAAATGGGTTTGCGTAACAGACACCTAGGTCACTTTCTAATGCTTGTTGTGATTTTTAATTTTATTTTATTTGTTGACCCACGAGAAAAGAATTTTATTTGGTGAGGGATAATATATTGTCTTGATGCGAAACTCAGAACAGTGTTATCAATCATAAAACGGACAGATGAGGTTTATATCTATGAGAGTTACTTAGTAGTTATTATTCTGTTACTAAAACTGATTTGTAACTGGCTGAAGCATACATACCCTAGGAACTAGGGATTGTCTTTCATTCTCAGTAATTTTCAAAATAATAATATCAATTCTGATTACAAATCGGATGAAGGCCTTATCTATATGTATTTAAGTCTTGCTCACTAATGAAAGATCCTTATCTAATAATATTCATAAAATTGTTTGATTTTCATGTCTTGCTTTCAGTGCTCCCTCAATTAAGGAGTGTGACATCCATGGAGTTGGGTTGTGATGCTCGAGGCAACTCTCGTGCTGGAAATGATACCATGGTTTGGTATTGTGTTGTTCTTGCTGGAAGGCAAAGCCCCGAACTTGAAAAAATGCGTGAAGTAAGCTCCTTTTCATTGGTTATTTTAATTAGCAGAGCTATACTTGTTAGTTATTTTCTGGAAAACACGGGGGAATATGGTTCCATGTGATTCATAAACCTGATGATAAATGGTTAACAAAGACATAACTTGTTGGGCGTAATTAGCATGGGTTATTTAATTTAATAATTGAGAATATCTAAAGGAATTAATCTCTATTATGTAGGAAGTCAATTGGTGTAACGGTAATTACCTAAACAAATTATATGTTTCCAGTTATACCCATGAATCTATATCTTAAGATATCTTGGCTAATTTATTATGTTACATACTCATAGTCTATCACCACTTTCAAAATAACCATTCATATCCACCAATAAAACTAAATTATTATTTTTTAAGTTATTTGTAATTTTTCTTTTATCAAAATCACGAAAAATTGAAAAAAGAAAAGAAAACTGAAGACTATTATGCCAAATAAATACACCTATCTAATCAATATTTCTTAGGAAAAATGTTGAACGTAAAACACGGTTGATAGCATATTTCAAATATTATTAAAATCAATTCTTAGTTATTATGAGAATTATAAGAAATAGATATTAGAATATTTAATATTACTGTATACTAACGGAAAGGGAATAGAAGAGTGACAGTTATGGCACCAAGTTATTGTAATATTTTGTAATATTATCTATTATTTTTCTATATAAAGTAAAAGGGAATTGTTTTGTAAAAAGTTATCATATCGAATATTATTTATTGATTTTTATCTTTATAAGTTATTAAATATATATAATTTAATCAATCATAATTATTTTCAGTACTTCAATTAAAAACTATAAAGCAGTAGGAATATATTATAAACTAAGAATTTTACTTTGCATAATTTTATTTATGTAATTACTATCCTAAATGTTTTGTGAACGTGCATAGTACATGTGACAGGCGTATTATGAAAAAAACTATGGCCGCAAACAAATTCCTAGCACATCATCATAAAGAAAATTCATGTAATCAACGCAAATAAGTTGCATTTCGAAAACAAATTCTAAAATATTCGTTCGATTAACATTCTTTCAAGGGGTAATTGGTACCAAGTCCCATTGACTTGGTTAATGATGCAAGAGATCCTTTGACTAGATTAATGGCATAGGTCCTATTTTGCCAACTCTGTGCATTAAAATGAGTAATGTACCCCCAAAATATCTTTGACAACTGACTACTTCATTTTCACACATAAACCAATCAAATCTTTAAAAGTTCATAACTTCAAATCTACAAATATAAAATTCACAAAATTCACGTGTAGATTCACGATTCGAATCTTCCGATTCGGGTTCGATTCACTTTTTTTTTTACCTGATAACCATACATGTGTTTTAATAAAACAAATAAAAAAGAAGCAAACAACAAAGGATACCATTAAGATACTGAGTTTTAGAGAAAATCATGTTCTCTTGGCTCAGTTATTATCAACTGACTTTTTTTGTCTATTATCTTGGCTGAGTGTCTTCTATCTTTTGCTTCTTTTTGTTATAAAACTTTTGTATTTGTTATAAAATCTTTGAAGGTATATTTTTTTGTTGCTTTAAATTAATAAGAAGACTATTTTAAATTAATATTGTTTGATAGTTAATCTTAGTATTTGTTTTATTGTTTTAAATTAATATGGTTTACTGTTTTAAATTAATATTGTTAATCTTAGTAAGTAGGCTGTTTAAAATTTTTGGGAGTATTTGTTTTACAGTTTTAAATTAACCTTAGTATTTATTTTATTGTTTTAAATTAATATGTAGGATGTTTTAAATTAATATGTAGGCTGTTTTATGATATATTTTTGTTTTTTACATTTTTAAGCTTAAAATGAATGAGAACATGTGCTACGATCAATTTTGTGATATATTTTGGTATATTATCATGTGCTACGATTAGTTTTTTGTCATATTATGCTTAATTACCAATTCTATAGTGTTAAATCCCATTTACGTATGTTTTACTATGTTTTTATCATTTGATTCCGATTCGATTCACGATTCGCAATTCGGGGGGTAAACGATTCACGATACGATTCGCGATTTGACAACTATGCATCTAATTAGAAGTTTAATTCCGAAGCAATATTTAAAAAAAAAAAATTCATCCCATGTAACATCCATACAATATTCTGAAACCCGTATAGTAAAAACAAGTATGTATATTGATCAAAAGTAGCTACACGTGCCACTGAAGGAATTCCTCAAAATTCCTTCATCTCCACATCTTTATCAAAGGGGTCAATCTCATTTATTTACACCCCCTCCTTGTCCTACATGTATCGATGTTGTCTGTGGAGACACCCTTAGTACCCTTAGTTTCCTTCTGGATCTTAGTGGTAAAGGTAATGTTTAATCAAACCAACATAATGAAGATGAGATGAAGAGGGGAGGAAGAAGAGAGGAGAGGGAGAACAAAAGTGGTGAGTGAATATTTTCAAATTCCCATCTCAATATATTAATATTAAGAAGTTTTAGAAATTACATAAGTACCTTACACAACATGATTATGACATAATATAAGATAACTATTACAAACGTGAAAAAACTCTTCCTCAAGGTGGTGCAAAGATATTTCATACCCAATTTGATCAACACATTTTGTAAACAAGTTTTGTTCACACCCTTGGTCAAGACATTAGCTAACCAATCGTGCTAACATATGAAGTACAATTTAGCCCAAGACAAAACTTGTCCTTGATAAAATGCCGATCAACTCCAATGTGTTTTTGCCCTATCTTGTAGCACTGGGGTTCGAGTAATACTAATGATAGCTTTGTTCTCACAATACAAATTCATTGGCGCACAAAGAGGGTACACCAACTCATTTAACATTGTCCCTAGCCCTATTAACTTGCAGACTCCATCTGAACTTAACTTGTGCACTAGATTTGGCACTTACATACCATTTCTTGTTTCATAATGAAACAAGATTACCAACAAAAGTGTGCATTACCCTAAAGTGGATTGTCGACTAGTCATAAACCCAGTTAATTTCAGTATTGGCTTCAACACATAAGTGACCATGCTACCCAAACCATATTTCCTTTCCAATGGAACCCTTGAGGTAGCGAATAACATGATATATGGTGTTCTTGGAGCATGCATAAACTGACTAATCATAATGACAACGTAAGTCATATCCGGGGGCGTAAGTGATAGGTAAACAAGTCTATAAACCAAATGCTGAAATATTTCCACGTCATTTAATGGCTCACTCCATATCATTGAGCTTGTTATTAGGCTCAATGGAAGTATCTAAGATTACTTGTTTCAGTCAACATATTTAACACGTACTTTTGTTGAGAAGTGAACACTTTCATAGATGTGTAGACTTCAATGCCAGTAAAGTAAAGTATCTTAATAATCTAAGGTTTTTAACCTCAAAATAGTTCGCAATAATGCTTTCATTCTTTGTATTTCTTTATGATCAACATATACAATAAGGCTAGTGGTGCGATCATGGTGCCTTTTGATGAATAGAGTATGATGCTTTTGACTCTTTGAGTACCCTACTCTCTTTATAGCCATGCTAAACCTCTTAAACCAAGCACATCAAGATTACTTAAGCTCATACAAGGCCTTATTTAATTTGCAGTTCCACCGTAACTTTTGGTCATCAACAAGTTTGAAATCAGTAGGCATCACCATATACACCTCTTTCTCCAAATCACCATGAAGGAAAGCATTTTTTACATATAAGAACTTGTATGGAATTCATCTTGTTAACTAGAGCAAATGTTTCATGATAATTAATCTGGGTGAAGCCTTTGGCAACGAATCGAGCTTTGTATCTCTCAAATTTTCATCATCGTGGTACTTAATTGTCAAAACCATTTGCAACCTAATGATTTTCTCCCTTTTAGGCAATGGAATAATATCCTGATTTCTCAAGGGCCTTCGTTTCCTCAAACGTGACTTCCTTCCATTGAGTTTGATTATGGGCATATGAAACACTAAAGGCATGGAAACAAATGATATAAAAGAAGTGAAAGCTCATTATTTAGGATAAAGGCATCATAGGATACAAATTGAAATGTATGATGTTTCGTACAAGCACGAACACCCTTATGAACAACAATAAGGACATCAAGATTGAGTAATTACCTGGATTGAGGGTGATTGCTTGGTTATAGGGTGAGATAATGGCTTATTTTGCTTAGCATATACAAGTATCTCCTTTGTATATTACAAATCATTAGTGTCAGCAATAGTAGGCATAGGCTTTAGGCACATCCCCCTGGGTAGGAAGCTACCCCTTTGTAGGAACAAGCAATGGAACTCTATAGTTAAAATCTCTCATTTGTAGGAAAAAATGAGTAGCGATACAGAAAGGAACATACTCAAAGAATATAACTATCCATGGAGAGAAAATGGCAACGAGTTGTTGGGTAATAACATCAATATCCTTGTGGAGGTGTACTCGAGAAACACATACCGGACTGTCTTTGGGTTCATTTTGTCCTTGTGATGATGAATGTGAGCATAACACACATCCAAACACTTTTGGTGAACAGGATTGAGTGAGGGTGTAAAATAGATTGATGATTAATAGCCTAAAAAACCTAAAAGGCATATGATTGATTAAATTGGATTGGCCAATATGATTTATGTACCCCCATAACTATGAGAAGGGAACGAGTTACCTCTGTTATAAGCCATCGTTTTCTTTCCGCTACACCAATTCGGTGGTCATATCAATCATGTGATCAATGGTCCCAGAATCAATGATTAAAAGTAGTGCATCAGATGATGTACAAACATCATTATTAAATGAGAAGTACCTAAACAAAAGTAGATGTAGATGCAAAACTGTGATGGGTATCAAGTGGAGTTAGCATATGTCGAAGATAGGAAACATCTTTCTCGATGAAATTTTGTGACCCAGGAAGGATATGAGCTCATTAGCTGTTGTATGCACCGTAGATGGAACTCTACTTTGTAGTGATCAACCTCATCTAACTTGCCACGCAGAGTATGGTAATAGGGAACAAGAGAGATTTTATTGTCTGAATTTTACAATCTCTTGTTGAAGCTCGTACAACTTAGTAAAATTACCAATGGATGATTATGTCTCTTTAGCAACATCCCATAACTCTTTTGGCAATTTTTACGAATAAGAAATCGTTACTAATCTGTGACTCATTTATTGTAACAACCATATCATAACTAACGCATTTTTACCACTCCATTCTTTGAACTTAAGATCATTCTTGGTCGGGTATGTGACAATTTGATTGAGCCCATTGCATATTTGATCTCATCCAGCCTAATAATGGTGATACACAAACCTTGATGATGATCATTGTTACCACCCATTGGTAGAGTGAGAGTTGATAAAGAACCAGCTCCTCCAAAACTCAAATCTAAGCCAAATATGTTCTTAAAACTGTTTTTAGGTATGCACTTGTTGTGTAGAGAACCACCTCTCTAGTACTCAACAACAACTAATACGATAACATATGAACCCTAAAAAACAAAGCAACAGTGTAATGGATGTACCTTAGTCGTGTACAATAAAGATGGAAAAACGGGTCGAAGCACAATTGGTTTGAATCGCGAACAAGGAGATCGCCCCAAACCCCAAGCAGGGGCCAACTCAATGCGGAGTTGGATCCGTGAAAGCTGTGGACTGTGAAGCATGAACACGTGACACGACAAGACATTTTTCAAAAATATAGGACATGGGGATACGCTGGATATAATATATATTTTATGTTTTAATGGAAATTAACATAACTCAAGTGACAACAAGAGAGCCAAAATTCAAAATTACAAATGGGATAACGTAAAAAATTGCATATTTCATGGTCCATCTTTTCATAAACATATAATAAACTAAACATTAACATTACCTATAAATAGAGAACCTGAAGCACACATAACATAAACGTTAACATTTCACCCGTTCCAAATTAAGAGTCCACTATTCCGTTTTGAGTTGTGCCAAATTAATGGTCCACTTTCTTTTTTTGGACATAATCAATGAACCAAATTTCACAATATTGAAGAAGTGTTGATCTTGACCATTGATTGAATGTATCCTTAATCTATGGAAAAACTGAATAAGGATTCTTAGTTTGGGGCGGAGTGAGTATATAATTATATATAAATAGAGAACTTGTAACTCTATAAAAAATAAACATATATACAAAGAATTAAAGACAGATCTTAAAACCCTAGTATATGCAGGGAAAAAAAAACTAAACTGTGAACCATTATAACTCCCCAAAATATGAACCATTAAGACCCTAAAATAGAATATACAAACACAGATTTAAATGATGGACTTACAAGTACAAAACTCTGTGTTTGAAACCTGTAAAGGCTGGGACCTTGAGGCAGAAGATGCTGGAGGGTCCGATGCCATAGGAGGAAGACGCTGCAAGGGTGGTTTTTTCTCTCTGTTGTTGTTTGCAGTGTTTACTGTTTTACACTAATAGACACTAGGGCTTTAGATATATGTTCTATTGTTTTTATATTAACAGGTGTCAGTATTACACCTTTGCCTCCATATTTTTTTTTTAAATTTGAAAATTTGTTCCAACGTGTCCCTAAGTGTGTCCTCAAGCGTGCCCTCGCGTGTCAGATTTTAAAAAACTAAAAAACAAACATTGGCCACTCTTTTCAGTGTGTCCGACGTGTGTCCCAGCATGTCGGTGGCGTGTCAAAGTCCGACACGAGTCCGGCTCTGATTCGGGGGGCCTTAGGGGAGTCTTGGTGCTTCACAGGCTGTGGATGTGCCTACATCCTTACAAAGAAATCCCATCTTGGAATCTCTTCAAACTCTTCACACAAATTAGGGTTTATACTATCTTCCCTAAAGGACTTAGCTACATACCCTGTAGCTTTACAAACTACGCTCGGATACCATGTTATAGTTATGAGATGATCAAAACAACATTATAAGAGAAGATGGAGAGGAGGAAGAGAGAAGAGTGAGAAAATTAAAAGGGGATGAATGAATGAATATCTTCCTTCTCCCATCTCATTCTATTTATATTAAGAAGTTTTAGATTTGAACCCTACACAACATAACTATAACATAACATAATACTACAAATAAGTCCTTGACAACGGGTAAAAGTTTGTGGCCACCTCTTATAGTTTGTCCCATAGTTGCCGGAATCTCTACACGCTTTACTTATTGAGATCCGGGTTCACTACATGAAGTTCGCTGTGTGGATTTTCAAAAGTGGATCCACAATGTTATACTATCTATAATAAGTAAAGTATAATAAAGAGAGTTATTAGCCACTATATACAGTTTTAGTGAACCATTCTATAATGGCACTGTTTATGTACTCTCAATACCATACTTATGGTTCTAAAATAACCCCAACAAAAGAATTATAACAACTCTAATCCAAATTAGTAAATCTACTATACCTACCTCCATCATACTGCGTACCGGCTAAATAAATGTACCTGTGCCACGTACTTGAGCAACCATGTTCCGGGTAACATTGCTTTGTCCTGGCGTGTGCAGATTGGAAGGTTTGAACATACCCTTTGTCATGGACACCCCAAGTCATAAATAAGAACGGAGGAATAAGTAAAGTAGATAATTAGATGTAAAGGCATCTGTTGCCTAGAATAATTACAAAAACTGGAGTAGCCTCATCACATGCAATTCAGAAACTGATCCTTTACAGCAATAAGTCATTCTTGAAATGTAGAATAGGTTCAAACTCTTACTGTATGTTATGGAAATCCAGTTTTTTTTTTCTAGTTTAGCAATCGCCTTAACTATATAATCAAAGACCATGCGCAGAGTCCAAGAAATGCTATCAAATGAAGGAGAGGTAGTTGATCAAAATCCATCATCAGAACCATCAGCAATCGCATTGAAGGAAAAACGACTAACATTTATTTGGCTTGATGGAGAAGCACAAAAAGTGAGTGGCTTGCTTCGGTAATCACGTGTCTTGATTTTGTTCTGGTTTAGTTGTAAATATGATCTTTGATTTCAGATTTTCTGTTGTAAATAATGTTATGATTCTGTAGGTTGCACCTTGATTTAAAAGATTAATATTGTTGCTTAGGCTTAGCTGGAACCATTTTTAGCAGCAGCAGACTGCCGAGTTCCTAGTATTTGTTTTCTTCTTCCAAAACTAGGCATCAGCTTGTTGCATGGTTGTAAGACTACTGAAATTATGCTGAATCGGCTTGGGTTCGGCATCCAACACTCCACAGTTGTCACCCACATTTATATTTCAACAAAATGAACTAGATTAGAAGTGATTCACCATTACTTATTTATTTTTTCCTGGTACTGTAATGGTAAAAAATATTGTTGACTTGCCGAGTGTACTCTTAAGACCCCAAACCAAGTGAACGAGTCTTATTTCTTTTGCCAACTCTTTTGATCCTCTATATAATACATTATTTTGTTGAGAGACCAAAAGCATAACTGAAACCAAAACTTAGTAAAAAACTAAACAGCCTAGTCTTTATCTGAAATCTTGTATTAGAACCAAGGTTGGCTGAGAGTTGTAGAGAGTGGTAAATCTTAACCATATTATTAACTGCCGTTATGTAGTGAATGAAACTCTGTGATAAGTATTGACACTAAAGACCATCCAATACGATCATCTAATTCCGAAAGAGTTAAGACTTAAACTGCATGCTAGAACAGGATTTTCAACAACAATATCTACACCATTCCCTGCGATTGCTCAGAAGTTATAAGCTGATGAAAATATCTGGTCAACTTTTTTTTGGATATATTGGGCCTCTAATCACCTTGTCAATACCACAGATCTTTGTGATAGTAATTTAAGCTCAATGCACAACTTAGATGGTAAGGTCTCACTGAGCGTAGACGCAACTTGGAAGGCAGACAATGACCTCTGATTGAAGAAAGCTGCACATTATACAAAACGTGTTATAATTTTTTTATTCCGTACTTTCAGCTATATGATTGATATTATGATCTAATTTCAATAATACAAATGGCAATATATACGGTTGTAAATACACGCAGCAACAGTAAGTTCACCAGTGAGAAATATCGGTGTGGTTACTGATGACAGCAATGTTAGGCGTTGAGGAAGACCAAAATTAAATTGTGTCAATATTTTAGAGAACAGTATGATTATCTATTGTCTAATGGAAGGCAAGACCGTTGGCAGAGCGGAACGTAATTCATATAGCCGATCTCGAATAGTTTGCATAAGCTTTGTGGGGTTTAATTGATTGTATTGTTTAATTTTAGAGCCTCTTATGCCTTTATTTTTATTTTTTTACTTCTTTCTTTGCACATAGTTTATTTATTTATTTTTGTATAATCGGTGGATTATCAAGTTTTACGAGAAGTCCTTTTTGTTTCTACCACAACTCAGGCCTTTTGTACTTTTTGCATTTTATTCGTTAATTTTCACATATCATGTTTTTAGTTCTCGCGATTCCAATCTCCATTTTTACTTTTGATTGATTTTTCCTAAAGACATGTAGTATCATTAATATAGATATGTAGTATTGTGATCTTTCTTCGTATGATCTTATAATCTTTGCATATCAAGCGATCTACTTTTTAGTTAAAAGAACTTTCTTCGAGTTTTAATCCACTGAATCAAATGTTTGTTTCTCTCTTGTATTATATATTTGCTATTGTTAGATAATATGCCACTTCAAAATCTAGGACGACCTGTCCAACGTCGTTCTTATCACCAAATTCATGCCTACCATGCACCATCTTATTTTTGTGCAAAATCACAACTTGAACATTGAAATCTTATGAACATCTCTCCGATTAGGTATTCATCGAATTAGTTCATCCTTGTTTGCTGCATTGTGTTTTAGTTCGTCTCAAATCTGCACTAATTGAAGTAACTATATTTTCTCCTACTATACATTTTAGTAATTGGGAAAAGGCTTTGTTGAGTTGAGTTGTATACATTTTAGTAATATCATCTTATCCTCTTTTCTCAGAGCATATACTCAACTGTACAAAATATCTTCGCAATTACTCGGATCGGCTCTTCGAAGAGCCTTTGTAACTTCTATAAATTTTTAGTCCACTATTATGCTAACTCTATTTTTATGTTTATCTTTTCCATTATAGTAGACCTTATATTTTGTACTTTCTATTTTCTATTTTGTTTCCTCTCTCTTACTAATTTAGTTTCATGTAAGGATGCTATATTAACTTCCCTTCTACCCAATGAGTTCTAGGTCGCATGATACAAACGCCCACCCCCAATAGGCATGGTTCAAAGTCAAGGCCGATACCGCGACGATACGACCGAGTTGACTAGGTATCGGTGCCCACCGATCCGATTCCGAGTTACGAGTTGAGTTTTTAATTATTAATGTGAATCGACCCTATATCGGTAATTTCTCGGTAGTATCGGTGATATAGAAGTATAATCGGCCCATATCGACGATATCGCAGTAGAATCGGCCTATATCGGCGATATCGCAATGGAATCGGCCCACATCGGTGATATATCGGCCGAGATGGTATAAGTTACTAAGCATCTCTCTGTCCCTCTCTCTCTCCACAGTGTTATGTTGGTAAGCGTGTTTTTTTGGGGGGTTATGAAATGCTAATTGTTTTTTTAATTTAGTGTGCTGTGTGTGGGTTATTTGGTCATCGTCTGGGTTTAATTTAGTGCGTTGTATATGTGTCAGTTTTGTTTTTTTAAAGAATGCAAATGATCTAAATGTTATTTATTATTTTTTATAATAATGTTCCCAATGTTATTTTATAATATGTTATTATTTATAAAAAAAAAGCGTAAATGTTATTCTTTTACAAACAAATATACAACTGTAATTATTGTAAAAATAATATTTCTAACCTCTAAACATTTGTTAAAATAATATTTGCATCCTTTATGTAAAAATAACATTTGCAACACAAGTAAAAAAAATATTTGCATCCTCTTTGTAAAAAAATAAAATTTCCATCAATTTTAAAAAAAACATTTGGAACCCAGCAACAAAAAAAAACATTTACATTCCTTTTATAAAAAAAATAACATTTGCATCATTTTTTGTAAGAAAATAACATTTGCATCCTTTTTGTAAAAAAAATGTAGTGTTTTGTCAAAATCACTATTTGTATCCTCTTTGTAAAAAAATAACAATACTAAAAAGGAAACATTTTTATTCTGTTTAGAAAAAATTAACATACTTAAAAAACACATTTGTATCCTCTTACTAAAAATAATACTAAGAATATAATAGTTGTATCCTCTTTGTAAAAAAAAAAAAAATTATCCTCTTTCTAAAAAAGTAACATTTGTTCTTCTTTGTAAAAACATAATATTTGTATCCTCCGTGAAATAAAACATTGATTTATTATGGAACATTGAATCTGGCAAGTTCGCAGCACGTCAATATAATCAATTGTACAATGTTATGTGTATTAAAGTATAGTTTTAAACTTATCTGATTGGTCCACATTGTTAATCGTATTTTTTAAAAATTTTCTAGATTTTTTTCGAAATTTTTTGCACTCTCTAAATAGTGTATCTTTATGTATCGCCCGATACCGCGACCGAGTTGAAAATCGATTGGCCGATACCAGGACCGATACCGAGACTTTGAACCATGCCAATAGGGGTTGGGTTCAAATCCTCTAGGGACAGTATCTCGCACATTAGGGGTTGATTAAATGGGGAGGTGCTACACCCAATTCTGTGGGCCAAGTTCTTTCTTTCATAGATCATAGCAGAAGGAAAAACAAAAGAAAAGTTCAAATTGTTGTTTCTAAGATTTTGTTCCTTTACATGTCAATATTCCCATTTTCCATGTCACTACTTTAGACCTGCATACTATTGTTCCTGTTCAAATCCTACATCTTAATGTATCTATTTTTCATGTTGCTAAATTTAAACCTACTGATAGGGAATGTGTAGGAATTGAATGGGGGACTTATGTGATATTTTATTTTTATTTATTATGTTAGGACAGACATTAAGATATGTTTTAGTATTTATATGTTAGTATTTATCCTTTAGTAGTTACCTTTAATAATTGTCTCTTAGTAGTACTGTTAGACTATAAATGATCTTCATTATTGAAGATAGCTTTTGAATGAATTAAATTGATTATGAATATTGAAATTAGTTGTTTAAGCTCTAGTTTCTCTTGATGCAAACACCAAATATTGGATCGAGAACACAATCACAAATCTTAAAATTGTATCATCAAACCAAAGAATACTGAGATTTCTATTACTTAATCACCTATATTTACTAGCAGTAATCGTACTCTTGGAAAGCATCAAAAGACTAAACTACCCTTCACTTATTCTAAAATCTGCTAAAGAGGTGTAAACCACTTTTATTACATTTATAACTAACAATTAACAAACTAAATGATAAATCCCAATCTTCTCATTATTATCTACATCAATTCTTTAGTAGTTTCATTTCTTGTTCTTGGTCCTGCGCCAATTTTGTATCAGACGAAACATCGATCTATAGCTTTCCTGCCATCAAAAGCCATCCTTGGTCATCCCATTCCTTGCATTCACTATACGACCCCAATCTGCTAAACCCTCATCAAGGCCGCTTCATTTTTCCTCCAGCAACCACCACCATTAGTTTCCCAACCAAAGTGCCGCTCATCGACATCAACACTAACTTGAAAAAAAAAAAGTGAGGAAGGAACAATCAGTTTGCAGAAAAAGAGAAGGACGGAGAAAACCCAGATAGAAGAGATCGAGAGAGAAGCAGCAGAAATAGACCAGATCCATTGCTCGTTTTGGCGCTCAATATTCTAAAAATCACTAGGTGATCCTTGGCTGGCCGAGGTCCTTCTAGCTTGTAGGTGGCCTTCTAGACGTTTTCTTTAATATTTTTTATTATGCATACCCTCTAATAAAATTATTTTACTAGTACTAGTGTCTTATTGGAACAAAAATAAGTCCAAATGCCACACCATTTCCAAACCTACACCAAGCAGCCAAACCTTTCCAAACTCATGGCACCCCAAACAATCAACACATCTCACATACGAAAGGATATGAAAGTAAGATTGGCCGCAAGAACGTCATAACTATAACAACTCCTCCAAACCTAGATCAACTATAAGCTCTATAACAAACAACGAACCTGCTCAGAGAAATCGACACAATCAAGGTGTAGAAATGGTGGGAAACTGTTCTTTGCTGTGAAGCCACCTTGCAGGTTCGTGAAACTCTAGCTGTTGACAATGTCAGATTGTGTCAAACAGACAACAGAGAAGCATTGGCGTAAAAGGTCAATTTGAGTTATCTGGTGGGTTCATTTAAATCACCCAAACCAGGTCCGACCCAGATGTGTTCCGCGGTTTAAAACTCAATACAGAATTGACACAGGTAAAGTAAAATGTCTGATTTCTTTCTTTCATTTTAGGGCCAGCCTAATTAATATCCTTGAAACCCAGTATATCACATGCACCACTGTATTCATTTAGCTCAAATATTAATTCCCATACCCAAACCCATTTATCAGCCTAAGTTTCATTTATAAGCCCTAACTTCATTTTAACTTTTCAACTAATCAATGATCTAGCTCACTTTCATTTTAGATATCAGTCTATTAAGTTAAAAACCCCCAAACCAGGCCAATATAATCGCTTACAACCCAAGATACTCCGCATTTCCAGTTGTTTATTTAATCGCTACCTTAATAATCGTAACCCAGTTAAACCCTGAACTCAGACAAGTCTTGTTTTACGCCTTAGCTTTCTTTTACTTGCATTACAGTGCTCATGTTACTTTTGACCGGACTGAACCAGATCCATCCCAACATCTTGTACACCCGGCTACTTGAATCTCAGCCCAACTCCATGGATCTTCAGATTTTACATATTATTATTGATTTTTGACCAGCCAAGTTACATGACTTTAAAAAAGCAGAAATGAAATGCAGATTGCTTGAGAGGAAAAAAACAAAAGAAGGGGAAAAACATGGACATTTTCGAGCTTATCTGTCAGATCTAGTGGAAAGGTCAGCGCCAAAAGATTTTCCTATAGTATTCGCTCTTCGTAGAATGCTTAGTGATTTAAAAAAATGACGACATTAATGTTGGTGTTGCGAAACAATCCGAAAAAGTGGGTAAAGTGATCGAGGTTGAAGAATTTGATGAGCCTAAGGAGGAGATTGTTTGTGGACCCATTGACAATTGCTATTATCAATTTTATAGCTAAAGAAGAAGTTGAACCTACCATTGACTCCAATATTGAAGTTGAGATCACAAATGGTAAAGTGGAGGAAGCAATTATTAAATCATTTGGTTCATCCTATTCACTTGGTTCATACGAAATAAGTATCTTATAAATTTGAGAATTCCAATGACTCCCTAATTGTATTGTCTTTGTTTTTTAGCTTATGCTTTTGTTATTAGCCTATGCATAATACAAACGAGACATCAATTATAGAAGTGGTACTTTCAGTACAAACTATTGAGCCACGTGTTGAGATTGGGTCGTAGAAAATACTCACAAAATCTGAAGAATAAAAGTGGAGCCCCATGAATCAAACATGATTATTGAAACTTGACGTTGATTTCGTTATTCTCAATTGCTTCAATGCTATGCCTCCCGAGACATGCTTCATATGGCCATTTTTACTTCCAAAATTCACCAAGATGATACACAAGATACATGCTTTTTTCAGATCTCTTGGAGTATTTCTGCAAGATTCACTCGTTTAAGTAGACTTCTTTTCAGGGAGTGAGAAGTGATAGGGTACATGTAGGAGTTGGATGAGGACTTATGTGATATTTTATTTATTATGTTTAAGATATTAGGCTATTTGTTAGTATTTATCTCTTAGCAATTATCCTTTAGCTTATCTCTTAATAGGTCGGTTAGACTATAAATATTGTAATTTTGATTATTGAAGATAGCTTTTGATTGAATCAAATTGATTATTGAATATTGAATTTAGTTATTTCTCATTCAGAATTGCACAAGAACCCCATTTCCTAATGCATTTGGGCATTAATGCTTTATGTTTTCTCATTTCTTGAAACATCTTTGTGCAGGTGCAAGTTGCTTCACACATTTAGTAGAGTCCATGTATCATTTCATATAAACAAAGCTCAACTCAACAAAGCCTTTTCCCAATACTATTTTTCCGTTCTGGTCTGTTCAGTGCAATATCCTCGATTAAACCAGTGTTATCATGCCATTTTTTACAATATCCCACCAAGTTAATTTAGGCCTATCTCTACTCCTAGCATTTCCATCAATACTAACTAAATCACTCTTCCTTACCGGGCAACCATTGGTCTATGCTTGGCGTGTCCAAACCATCTAAGACGATTTTCTCTCAATATATATTTTATAGGAGCTACTTTCACAGTCTCAATAATTTGTTCAAATATAATTTTATCCTTTCGAGTTTTACCGCAAATCTATCTTAGTGTTCACATCTCCACCACGCTCATTTCTTACAGATTTTGTTTTGGGTTTCCCAACACTCCGTCCCATGTAGCATGGCAGGTCTAATGGCCGTTCTATAGAATTTTCTCTATAACTTCAATGGTATACGCAGGCAACACTTCTCCACTTGATCCAACCTGCTTTATTCCTATGAGTAACATCATCACTAATATCTCCATCCTTCTATATAATCGAACCTAAATAACGGGAATGACCATTTCTCACTTTAGTTTATTTATTTTAAATCCTCTTGTTTCTATAGTTTCTCTCTACAATTCCAATCTACATTAATCATTGTCTTAGTTTCATCCACCAAAATAATATCATCTGGAACAACATACACTGCGACACCTCATCTTCTATTTTTGTCTAGTGAACTCGTCCATAACAATAGCAAATCGATAAGGACTTTGTGTAGGGATCTTGAACTAAGAAATAAATGGAAGCTAAAAAAGGGTATACTGAGCAATTGTAATAACCGGGCTCATTGATGTTCCAGGTATAGTAGATGCTATCACACATATAATAGTACTCAATTCTATGGAATTGTTTGATTTGAAAATACATATCCGTCGTCACACTAACAAATCTATGAGTTACACCTTTTTATGTAAAACCCAACATATTTTATCACTTGGTATCCTATCATACTCATTTTCCAAATCTATAAAAAGCCATATGAAGATCCTTTTTTTTCTCCCGATACCTTCCCATTAATCTCCTCAATAAATAAATAGCCTTCATTGTTGGCATTTTAAGCATAAATCCAAACAGATTCTCAGATACTACTGTTTTCATCTTATATTTAATCACTCTCTCCTAATGTTTCATTGTATGACTCGTTAGCTTAATACCACAATAATTTGAACAACTTTGTATGTTTCCTTTATTTTTATAAATAGGTACTAAAATACTCTTTCTCCATTCATCGGGCATCCTATTACTCATTATAATTTTATTGAGAGTAAATTACTACAATAGTCCCTTACCTTTACTTAGAGTCTCAATTTCGTCCCTTATCTTTTTATTGTCTCAATTTCATCCTTAACCTTTCTATTTGCTTACCCCTCAAACTCCATCCATTTAAACTAATAAAATATAGCTTTTTGCCTCACAATGTCTATTATAGCCTCCCATCCACTACTCCCAATGTCAAAAATGCAAAAAGGATAGGCTATTCCCACACCTTATTATCCTCCCCCACTCCATATTTGGTTTTAACATATAAAATAACTATTTCACCCCTCATTTTTCTCTCAACCCTTTGAGTGTAATGTAGATGTAAAATAAATTTAAAAACATTTTAAAAATAGTTTTTTTATTGTTTAAACTCGTTTTTAATATTAAAAAACTGTTTTTTCAAGAGAAACCGTTTTTGAAAAATGTGTTCCTTTTTCTAAATTGTTTTAAGAAATAAAAAAACTGTTTTGTATTAAAAAAATAGTTTCTATTTTATAAGAAAGTAAAAATCTTTCTTTTAAAACTGGTTTATAATATGTAAAAAATTGTTTTTCATAAAAAAAACTGTTTTAAATGCTAAAAAAACTGTTTTATTTGTTAAAAACTATTTGTTATAAGTAACTATTTTTGATAAAAAAACTGTTTTTTTATTGAAAAAAGGTTTTTAACGGGTTTTAAACTTTTAAAATAAAAATGAAAATGCTTTAACTCTTTCATCCAGTTTTTCTTTATAGAAAAGAGGAAAAAGGGTTGTTTTTTCCACAAGTAGTGTACAGTTTATTTAAAAAATAAAACAGTTAAAAATACGTACAGTTGTTACTAAAATTTAAAAAATTAAAAATAAAAGAATAGTTTTATTTATAAAAAAATGATATTATTGATTTTTAAACAGCTTACTGTTAGAATTAACTGTATACTATTTAAAAATAAATAATAACATTTTTTTATAAATAATTTTTTATTTTATAAATAACTCTACGTAATTGTTTTTTATTTTTTAAATAAACTTTACATTTCCTATGGACAAAGCAAACTTTTTTATACCCTTTTCTATAAAGAAAAACTGGGAGAAAGAGTTAAAAAGTTTTTTTTTTAATTTGAAAAATTTAAAACCCATTAAACCACTTTTTTTTAAAATAAAATGAAGTTTTTTTTTTTCAAAAATAGTTTCTTATAACAAATAGTTTTAACAGATAAACAATTTTTTAACATTTAAAATAGTTTTATTTATTTGAAAAGCATTTTTTTACTTATTATAAGCCAGTTTTGAAAGAAACATTTTTACTGTAGTACTTTGCTATATTCCGTTAGTTTAAATGGACGGAGTTTAGGTGAGGGATGAAATTGAGACAATAGAATGGTAAAGGGCGAAATTGAGACACAAGGAAAGATAAGGGACTACTGTAGTACTTTGCTCTTTTATTAAATAATTTTGTAAACAAAGACTTTCCATCCTTTCCAATGTACTTCCAAACCTCAATAAGGGTACCATCTCGTCCCAAAGCACTCCCTCTTTTTATCTTTTTATTTATAGCAATTCTAACCTCTGTTGTATTAATTCTTAATTTTGGTAAAAGAATATATTTTCTTGAATTATCCTAAGTTCTTTCATTTATTCTACATCTACTCCCATTATCTTCATTTGATAACCTCTCAAAGTAATTTTTCCATCTTTCCTTAATCTCATTATCCTTGATTAGGATTCTCGAATAGCCACTTTTAATACACTTAACTTTATTGAAATCTTTTATTTTGTTGTCCCTAAGTTTAGCAAGCATATAAATACATTTTTTCCTTTTTTCCCTATAGTATCAAGATCAGCATACGCCTTTAGCATCTCTTACCATTTTCTTAATTTCTTTCTTAGCCCATTTATATTTATCAATATTTTCTTTGTTTCTAGTTGTTTACCATGTTTCAAAGCACTCCCTTTTGATTTTTCTTATATCTTGTACTTCTTCGTTCCACGACAAATTTCTTTAGATTGTGGCACCCTACCTTTTTAACTCTCCAAGAATTTCTTTCGATATTCTCCTAATAGATGTAACCATCTTATCCCACATTATCGTAGTCTCATCTTCAGTATTCCGTGACGCTTTATTTAACCCTTTTAAGTTCCACCACCTAGTTCGTGGGTTAATCTTCTCTTTTCGCGTTCGTGATTGATTTTTAATATTTATATCCAACACCGTCATCCTATGTTGTGAGGTTAGACTCTCTCCCAGGATAACCTTACACTCTTTACATGTTATTTTGACGTCCTTTTCTAGTAATGAAAAAGTCTATTCGTCTCTTATTCGTTCCAGTTTTATAAATTATCAAGTGTTCAAGCCTCTTTTGAAACATGTATTTACAAATACAAGATCATAAGCCATCGTAAAATCTAAGATAGACCCTCCACCATTGTTCTCATCTCCAAAACCATATCCTCAATGCACCATCTCATATCTTAAACGATCTTCTCCTGCATGGCAATTAATATCACCTCTCTTCCGATACAATTTTTCTCACCTACGGGTATTTCTTGAATTAGTTCGTCAATTTGTTCCCAAAATTGTACTTTAATATGCTTACCTAATCCTACTTGGGTGCATAAGTACTAACAATATTAATTATATTTTAACGTAATACCAGTTGTACAAGTATAAATCTATCATCTCCCCTAATAACAACATTTATGATATCATCCTTAACGTTCTTATCTATTATTATTCCGACTCCGTCCCTAATTTTATGTTTGCTTGAATAATATAATTTAAACCCGATATTTTATATTTCTCTAGATTTTTCACTTACCCTTTTAGTTTCTTGTAAACAACCTATGTTAACTTTCCTTTTTATCATGGTGTCCAATAGCTCCATCCCTTTCCTTGTCAAAGTTCCTATATTCCAAGTCGCTAATCCAAGTCTACCTGGAACTAGCTTCTTTACCCACACACGTTCAGTCTGGTGCAGGAATTCTTTCTCATCGCACCTGGGGGCCAAACTGACGTCCCTTGCCTAATTTTCGGGGCACCCGGTGGTAGGCGCACCGCCGCTTGATTATTTTCCGAGACACCCGATGCTAGCGGTAACAATGCTAGTGGTAACAATGCTTTGAAACATAAAATACTCATGCACGTGTGGTTTTGGTGTTTTAATTTTGTGCTCACCATTGTAATTATGTTGAGGTTATCTCTTGAATTTGTATATCCGCACATTGGAGAAGCTATTTTGACTAGAAAATGATCAATTTTATTCTGTATATAACAAACCCTCTCTCTTCTTATTCAGAGCTATTGTTTGTTCTACATTCATTCGGAACACAGCTACGAGACTTGTGGACCGAGGAGAGATATGACAGATGTACCAGAGTTATTTATTGTACGCTACAAAAAGACGGCTACTGAAGATATCGAAAAGATCAAGAAAACACCACAAAGTTATTTTGCTGCATCTCTTACTGTGGAAACGGATCCTGTATCCCAGCTTGTGGCAAATTACAATGGTTCAGTTGAAGTTCCTCAGGTTTGAACTTCTCTTTACATTGATCGTGTAAATTTGATCTAGTGGATTACTCCCTCCGGCCCATATTAAGAGTCACAGTTTGATTTTACAAATTTTAAGGACATATCTTTTTAGCATCAACTTTATTAGCACGTCAGATCAACTCCACTAACATCAACTTATGCTGAGCTTTTATGCCCCAGTTGATGTTGGAATTTTACTGTATTTTGTATAATATTTTTAGAAACAACACTGTTAATTTAAGACACCCTAAATGAAGACATGACTCTTAATTTGGACGAAGGGAGTATAAATTAAGAGTCTGATTTTGCTGCATTGATTGCTTCCAAAGTACAGCTAATAATTTTTTTTTCATTTTTATTTTTATATCTGTACGTATATTACTTGTATCCATTGTCTATGTTATTTAATTTCTATGAGAACTTTGCATGAGGCATATTTCATTCTGGATAAAGGCCACTACACAAAAACACCTTTATTTATGGCAGATCATACAGTGGATGTCTCAAGTAATTGCAGATGGTGACTCCAAGGATCTTCCATTCTTTGTAAGTAAAATCTAACCAACCTCTGCACAAGTTTCCAAAACATGTTGTATGTTGGCAGTTTCATTTGTAGACTAGTATTGTGTAAAGATGGTTTTCTTTCCCTATTTTGATTAGGAAAATAAACTTTGTACAAATTTCAGTTGTTCTTTGCAAATATGCAGCTTCAACTCATCTCTGCATATAAATGTTTTTTTTTTCCTGATCTTAACGATACCCTCCAAATGATGGGGCCTATCTGCCTGAACATCCGTCCCCTTAAGTGTCCCACAATAGGAATCAGGAAATATTATTGCTTGCTCATCTAATCACTGTTACTACATTAATGGTGTAAAAGCTGTAAGGACCTAAGAGTTATTCATCTTGATGCAGAGAACAAAAACACCTCTGCTTGTTCCTGAGGATGCAGACCCCATTTGGTCAAGAGGTACCGAGAAGATTCTATCCTCAGGCAAGGGAATGAAGCAGAGAATTGGCAGTACCGTAAACAGAATCTATGATGAATTGGGTGATCCAAGGATTGGGCCGATCTTGCTTTTGGGAGCATTAATGTCTTTTGCTAGCATCTGGCTGTGGAGAAATCAATCAACTCATCCGAGTGAACCAAATTCAAGTCAAGCAAGTACAAAGGTAAGTGGTGCCTCTGGACTCATTATTATCTTGCTGCGTTGGTCATGGTTTTTTTCAACCCCGTTTTATGTCTTTGCAGCTGCTTATTTCATCTCACTTGGAAATATCTTCTGTTATCGCTATTGAGGGTTCATTCGTAATCATCTCACTGTTGCTTTCACATTATTTCTTTTGTATGGAATGGATTAGGCTGCATACATTCAATTGTAAATGCTATTTAGTGCGTGTAGGGATTACCAAATACCAAATTTTTATTCAATTAATTAAACGAGCGAGAAAATACCCAATTTTAATTTCAGTTTAAATTAAACATCCGTTGTATAGACGTTAGTCCAATTTTATCTTGCCTAAACATTCATTTATGTGATCATGCAAGAGTAATTTAAATAGAGTAAAGAAGCAAAGACACAATTCCGCGATATATGATGAAAACTCACAACATGAAAAACCTCGGACGACCTAACCCCTCAAATTCCACTATGATATAGGATTTTATACAATTGTGATAGGCAGTCTTACTCTCCGACTTGACTCCCTTCAAGCCTGATGCAGTCTTCACTACTTAAACCTTCTTCACAGCAACCGAAGAAATCCACCAACGGCTTCACAACGCAGTCTTCGCGCGTCTCTATACTAGAATCCGTCACGCAACAAACATGGAATTCACCATGCCAAACGATACTCGAACATATGTATGGTAAACAGTCTCAGGGCTCAAAACATGATATCTTATACCAGAGTATTATATTGATTCATGGATCTCATAAACTAATGTGAAACAGGATTATATGAGATTATGGTTTTCTCTGTGAAAAACTGTTTTCGGAACCCTTGAATAAAATTGAACTTATGTGGCCTATTTAATCTTGAAAAACGTGAAAATACGGTGGCACGCAAAACGAGCCAACTCATTCGAACGAGCACTGGTCATTTTAACGGCATTACCAATCTTGCTAGAACGAGCTTCTAATCGCAATTTCAAACTTAGACTGCTCTCGTTTGAAGGTTGTTGAAAGGTCGTTCGAGCAAGGCCAGCAACCTCATTCTAATCAGTTCCAAAACTTGTTCAAACGAGATTACTAAACTCGTTGGAAGGAACTGCAAAACTCGTTTGAACGACTTTAAAAATCAAAATGTATTTTTCTAAGAAGGCATTTGCGGAAAAATGCCTTATTAAAACTTAAACACCCAAAACAAGAAACCTAGGAATCTAAATAAATCAAATATACCTTTTTGAGATCCCAAGGTTGAAGCCGAAGTCGCAACATGAATTTGATGTCGCTTTACTCAGTCCTCTTCGAGTTTCATTGCGTAGGGTTGAAGGTACAAATATAACACCCTAACTTATAATTCGAACGGTTTTGTCCGAACGGAATAAAGCTAATATTATAAATTTTCATTATGCATTACAAACATGACACAGTGATTTGTCCTTACAAATCTCTCCATTTAGCTATTCCGGGACAAAACTAAAAATAAAAACTAGGACGACAAGCTCTAATGCCTAATGCTAAAACCTCAAGAGGAAAAAGAGACAAACATGATTTGACTGACTCTATTTATTGAGAAGAGGCCTCTTGTGAAATTTTGTGGGATCGAAGCATTAACCTGCACACTTAACACACCTTTCAAATACAAAGAAAATATGAAATATATATCATTGTGTGCTAAAAATTCCCCGCATATGAAATCCTTCCCCCTTAATCTAAGCTCCCTCTATTTGTTCGGAAATAGACAGGCGAAACTGCGTAGTATGAAAAGAATAATCACAGAAAACAATCATATCATGCAATGTGAAGTGAAACGGCAACAATAAACAAATGGCAACACAATTACAAATAATCCAAAAACTGAACTAATGATGAACATGGATTAAATACATGCAAAGACTCGAACAACTACAATATATACATATATAAACACACACACACACACACACACACACATACAAAGACTCGAACAACTACAATATATACATATATAAACACACACACACACACACACACACACACACATATATATATATATATATATATATATATATATATATATATATATGTATATATATATATATATATATATGTATATAGGTATTACACCAAATGAAATGCACAAAAAAAATTTCCACACTCAACCACTCGAGAAATCCGTTGGGCAGGCGGATCTATGACATAAAATAAATGTATCTAAACAAATGTGATATAGAGTAGGGGTGGAAATGGTACGGTTTGGTCGGTAACGATTGCTTACCAATACCAAAACCGTAATTTGGATGGTAAAACCGTTTGTACCGAATTTACCGGCCGGTACATCAAAATAGAAACCAAAACCAAACCGTCCGGTATTACGGTATTTTCGGTAATTTTGGTTTTATTTTGGTTTCAGTAATTTCGGTTTCTTTTTGGTTTCATTCCGGTAAATACCAAAATTACAATCTGGTTTCATTCCGGTAAGTTTCGATACAGCATTTTAAACTCAATTCGGTTAAATTCATTCGTTAAAACTTGAATCAAATATAATTTGCAGTACAAAATAACATGAGTATATGAAGCATAAAGTAAAAGTCATAAGTAATTATGTCCATTCTAAATCCATAAACATAAAACTCCATATTAAGATTTACATTCATCCGAAATAGTTTCTTGCAATGTTGAAATAAACCAAAAGTAACATGCAACTCTCAATGGTTTTATCAATTCTCTCTCCTTTCTTCTCTTTTGCCTCCAATTTTTCCACCTATAAATCAATACAAAAGTAATATGTCAATAGAACATCCTATAAATGGCCTAAAAATGACTTGAAACAGCATGAAAATGCCTTAAAAACAGCATGAAAAACAGCCCCCAAATGGCTAAAAAAACAGCCTAAAAAAACCCATAAATGGCCTAAAAACAGCCCAAAATAGCCCTAAAAACAGCCTAAAAAGGCCTAAAAACAGCCCCCTAAATGGCCTAAAAACAGCCCGAAAACAGCCCCCAAATGGCTTAAAAATAGCCAAAAAACAGCCTAAAAAACAGCCCATAAATGGCTTAAAAACTGCCTAAAAATAGCATAAAAATACCCCCAAATAGCTTAAAAACAACCTAAAAAACAGCCCCCCAAATGGCTTAAATACAGCCTAAAAAACAATCCCCAAATGGCTAAAAAACAGCCCCCAATTGGCTTAAAAACAGCAACAAATGGCTTAAAAAACAGTCCTAAATTGCCTAAAAACAGTCTTCTTAAATAGATAATGCAATATACCTCATGTTTCAAAAGCTGAATGCCGCTCAAACCGATATAATGTTCAATGCATTGAACTCATCCATTACACCTACAAGTGAACAACAATAAAAATGCATATCAATATCAATAAATATATATAAATAAGATACCGAAATAAGTACAATTAGAGCTTATGAATGTAAAATACATACAAGTTTCAATAGTCTCAAGTGCCTCAAGTGAATCTTCAATTTCGATGGTTGGGGAGCTTCTAATCCAATCTTGAGCGCATACTAAACACTCCACCGATTTTGGTGTCAAAGAACTACGAAATGGATCAAGGACTCTTTTGCTTGTACTAAAAGCACACTCGGAAGCAACCGATGTCATGGGAATGGCCAAGATATCACGTGCCATCAATGCTTAATGCACGGTGTGTTGGAATCTTTCCTTGCCACCAAGTCAAAACATCAAAATTTTGATCATCAAGAGTTTCTATACCATCATGTAAGTATCGATCCAAATCATTCATCAATTCAACATTTTCCTTCCTCTTCAAATAGTTTGAAAATCCCTTCTTCTTCAAAGCACGTTTGTCCACATTTTCAACAGAATTGCCCGAAATATCACCAACATAATGACGAACCTTACTTGAATCACTATCCCCACAAGACTCATTTTCTAACTTGTAGTGATAATAGATTTGTGACATCAAACTTTTCAATTTTTCAATAATTTCAAACACTTTACACTCTCTTTCTACTTCAGAAAGTGTGTGATCCTTGGAAAAATATTCATTATACCAATACTCCACATATTGCAATTTATGGCGAGGGTCCAAGACAATAGCAATAACCAAAATTAAATTTAAAGAAGTAACATCACAGTACTTGTCAAATTTGGTATTCATTTTGATAGCCATATCACGGAAAAAAGGATCATCACTCTCTAAATACTCCGAGAGTAAGTCTTTAGTGGAGGTTACTTCATCAAAGTAAGAATTTGAAGTAATATAATGAGAACCGGATATACGTTTTGTTAGAAGGTAGAATTCTTCCAAAAACGTGTGCAAAGCTTTTAATGTCATCCAATCACTCTCACACATGATGCCACCCCCTTTGCTACTAACTTCCACTTTGTACATATCATCCTTATCCTCAAGACGTTCGAACGCCTTTTGATATTGCATTGCCGCACCTATCATAAGGTAGGTAGAATTCCACCTCGTTTTCACATCTAGGCATACACACTTTGTTGATCTTATCCTTTCTTCCGAGGCACACAACTTAAATGTTTGCAACCTTGATGGAGAACTTCTCACATATTTCACACTCCTACGAAGTCGCTTCACTATCTCCTTAATCTCAAGAATCCCATCCCTCACAACAAGATTGATAATGTGTGTAAAACATCTCACATGAAAAAATTCCCCACCCAACAACAACCCATTTCTCTTGTTAAATCTTTTTCTCAAGTCATCAACACACCTATCATTATTTTTTGCATTATCAAGGGTGATTGTTGTTAACTTTTCTAAACCCCACCCTAGCAAACATGACTCCACAGCTTTAGATATGGCCTCACCTTTATGTGGGTGTGGAAGTACACAAAAATTAATGATTTTCTTTTGTAACTTCCAATTATTATCCACATAATGAGCGGTAAGACACATATACCCCAAATTTTGAATAGATGTCCACAAATCAGTGGTGATGGAGACACGTGTAGTGGATGTCATAAAGTAATGTTTCAATTTTGCACGTTCTTCAAGATAAATTTGCCAACAATCTTTGGTGATAGTGGGTCGGGAAACTACATGAAACCTAGGGTTTAACTCTTTTACAAACAACCGAAAACCCTCTTTTTCAACAAAACTAAATGGAAGTTCACAAAGAATAATCATTTTCGCAAGAGTCTTGCGAGCTATATCTTGATCAAACTTCCAATTAATTTTTTCAGTTCCTTCCAACGATAAAATTGTTTGTTTATCGGTTATTTCGGATTGCGAATATTTTTTACATCTCCTTTTAAGATGATTCCACAATAAAGTAGTTCCGTTAACAGAAGGAGCATTAAATTTTGCACCACAATGTACACAATCACAAGTACCCATATACTTACCATCAACCATACGTCTATTCATATGAGTCCAAATGAGAGAACTACCTTGGTTTGTGATAGTTTTAGTACCTCCCTTCGTTCTTTTTTGACTCACTTCAGTGCTGCCCTTGCTTATTTCAACAACATCATTATTTGTTTCATCCATCGCTGACATCTAACAAATACAAAATATAGAACAAATAATTATTGAGGGATAACACGAACAAGAAGTTAATACGTAATACTTTAATACATACAAAACGACATAACATGTCATGTACTACAATACAAGTTATAAGGCTAGAGAGTTTTGGAAGTATTAGCCCCATTGGGATAATGATACTATTTAATCCAACCATATCATAACAAAAAAGATACTATTTCTAAACTCTCTCAAAAAAAAAATTCCCACTTGTTACTCTAATCCGTGTTATTAAGCCCCATTGTCCACATTTTCAGTAACTTATCATATTGTATCTGTTTCTGAGGGTATAGGTCCTTCACAGACCACTTGTCGAGTTGGTGCATAGCATGTTTTTTTTTGTTAGTCCTAACACGATCAACATGATTCCATTCTACGCAATCTCCCAAATGAGCCCAAAGTTTATTTGACGACTCAATCTCCGGAAAATGTTGTTTACAATATATGCACTCAATTTGCCCATTTCCCTCAATCTTTGCATAATGCTCAAAATATTCATTCTTATCATACTCCCAATTTTTTTTGGTCCATTTTCTCTTTCCCAACACCTCCGAGATTGCTATGAGCCCACAAATATTGCCTTTCAAAACCATTGTTGATTAAAACCTACAAATAAAAAAAAACTATAAAATCAAACTGTAAAAATAAATCTGTAACAATAATAAAAAAAAATCCATCTTATACACATTAAAAAAAACAGCTTATACATAAATAAAAAAAACTGTTGTTAACAGCTTATACATAAAAAAAACCCAATAACAGCATATCAAACAACAACAAAAAAATCCAGCTAATACACATTAAGAAATAGCCAAAAAAACAACAAAAAATATGTTCCTCTTTTTTTACTTTTATATATACAGAAAAACCCAATACAGATTTTTTACTTTTATATATACAGCTAATACACTCAATTTACTTTTTTTACTTTTAAACTTATTTTGACTTTTATCTAAACAGATAAAAAACCCATCTCAACAAAAAATAAAAAAGGAGCAAAGTGTGGCTGTTGTGTAGCTGTGTGTGTGTGCGTGTGTAGCTGTGTGTGTGTGTGCGTGTGTAGCTGCGTGTCTAATCCGTGTGTGTGTGGCTGTGTGTCTAATCCGTGTGTCTGTGTGGCAGATCAGAGGGGGAGGGGTAGGGGGGGGGGGGTAGGGGGTGGTTGTGTAGCTGTGTGTAGCTGTGTGTGTGTGTGTGCGTGTGTAGCTGTGTGTGCGTGTCTAATCCGTGTGTGTGTGGCTGTGTGTCTAATCCGTGTGGCTGTGTGGCAGATCGAAGGGGGAGGGGGGGAAGATCTGAGATGGGAGAGATAAAGAGTTGTGTACCTTTTCTCTTTTCTTTTGTTGTTTGCTCTCAAGCTCATCAGCCGTAGGAAAGTGAATGAGAAATTAGGGTTTGCATTTTATATAAAGAAGAATGGATGGATGAGATGGGTTTACTTTAAATGGAGGGTCTTGATAATTTAGAATATATTTTTTTAATACAAAATTATTTGGTAATTGGTATAGTAACATTTGGTAAGTTTGGTATGGTATGTTGGTACGGTAAATTCGGTAATTTCGGTACGGTACATCGGCACGGTAATGCGGTACGATAAAGCGGTACGGTAATTTGGTAAATCGGTTTTTTATATCTAAAAACCAAAACCAACCAAACTTTTTGCGGTATTTTTGGTTTCGATAATTTCGGTTTTTGGTATTTCAAAATATGAAACCAAAAGCATTTTTTTTCGGACCAAAACGGTACGGTACGGTAAAAAACCGTACCGCTTCCACCCCTAATATAGAGGGTAGGGGTGTGAACTAAAAACCAAAGAAAATATATCCCAAGCACTCAAGATAGTCCATGGAGCTCGAATTTGATTGTCTTAATTTATCAAACTTAGATTTAACCACAAGTAACAAATAAAGTGAACTCAAAAGAACAAAGACTAATTGCACACAAGCCTAGAAAATATTGATGATTCGCAAGCCACTAGTGTCAACCATTAAGAATGAAAAACCTTGTGCAAACCCATAAACTTCAACTTATAACACCCTCAATTAATGAATGTTTAATTTTTTTTTTGTGTTTTTGAAGATATCACATTTGATGATGATCAATTTCCTAAAATTTTGGCCTCGACAAATAGTTTCCTTTTCATTTCTTTTTAGAAGGCTCTTGTCAATGGTGGCCTAGAATACAAAGGATATTTACTTCCGTCATAGCCCTTTCCATTGCACACTCTTATTTTTAATACCTAAGAGCATTTTCACTGCCAATGTTTTAAAAGTCAGTAGCCTCGAGGCGAATCAATGGAAAATGCCTAGAGGCTCAAGCCTCGGTGATGAAATTTGAAGTTTACGCCTCAGATGATTTAAGGCACCACGCCTTGAGGCGTAGTGAGGCGAGGCGGTATCAGTAGGTGTAAAAAAAAGTTACCAAACCCTAATAACACTTCTCTTCCTCTCCTTCTTTACTCCCGACCAAGTTCGCAGCCTTCTTCTTTCCTTCTCCCGACCAAGATGAGCCATGCACTCTCATTTCTCCTCTCATTTGATATGTCGATCTTTAATAACTGATCACTTCTTATTTTATGTCAGCATGTTTTTTTAGTTTTTATAAATCTTTCTTTTCGATCATTGTGTTTTGTTTTGTTTTGTTTGTAAACCAAATATAGTTGTACACGACCTCTTTTTTCAATGTTTAGCAAGAAATAATTTGTTGTTTTTTATGCTTCTAAGTTTTTATCAAAGTGATCTATATTTTTTAAACTAGGCGGGAAACAATTCCACTTCTGACATACGTCATTTCATATAACTTTAGATAATTGGTACTTCAGGCGGGAAACACTTCCACTTTTGACAACTGTCTTTCCCATCTTTTCATTTCATGTTGGGCGGGAAACATTTCCACTTCTGACATACGTCATTTCATAAATTTGAGAGAGAGGAAACTATAAATCCTCTAAGTAATATTGTTTCCAATTCCGACTTGTATGCCAAACCAATTCCGACTTAAAATTTCATTATAATGTAGAAAGATCTAATGGAGGAATTATTTATTGCAGCAGTTTCATCTTCCAACCAACGTGTCCGGGCACATTCAATGGTAGCAGTAGTGCACAATCAATTCCAAAGAAATATTTCCATATCTGAAAATATAATCAAACCAGGAGAAATAAATGAACGAAGGGTTATACATCGGGATTGGGAAGCTGGCCATAACCGTATAATGGCTGTCTACTTTGATGAAAATGCGATTGTTAGTCCCGAACAATTCCGACGTCGATTCAGAATGCGATGCCCGGTATTTACGCGAGTAATGGAAGCAGTAGAATAAAAAGACGATTACTTTGTTAAAAAAAGTGATGCCCTAGGGAGAAAGGGCCTATCCTATCTACAAAAATGTGTCGCTGCAATGTGCATGTTAGCATATGGGTGTGCTGCGGACATGACCGACGAATATATAGGCATTGGGGAAACAACTGTCATCGAGTGTGTGAAGAGATTTGCAAATGCTGTAGTGCGGAGCTTTAAAAATGAATATTGTCGTTCTCCTACTGCTGAAGATGTTTCAAGAATGCAAGCTGAGAATGCAAGACGGGGATTTCCTGGAATGATAGGAAGCATTGACTGTATGCACTGGGAATGACACTATTGTCCTCACTCGTGGAAGGGACAATATAGTGGCCATATAGAAGGTGCAACTATAATCCTAGAGGCTGTAGCTTCATATGATACGTGGATTTGACTTTCTTTCTTCGGGCTACCGGGTTCGTGTAATGGCTTGAATGTCTTGGCCAAATCTATGGTGTTTAACGAGCTACTTGAGGGCAACACGACTCCTATAGAGTACAAAATAAATGGGAATTCTTACAACATGGGTTATTACCTGGCAGATGGTATATACCCACCATACGCTACAATCGTTAAGTGTTTCAAAAGACCAACAACTATAAAACAAAGTGTGTTCGCCAGATATCAAGAGGCAGCACGCAAAGATATTGAGCGAGCATTTGAAATATTGCAACAAAAATTCCATTCGGTAAAAAACCCGACTAGATTGTGGAAACACAATGACTTGAAAGTTATTATGAAATCATGTATAATATTGCATAACATGATACTAGATGACGAACGCCGGGATCCTAATTTGCGTATTGAGTTTGATCCTACTCAAATGCCGTCAATTAGCCGAGACACTCTGGGGAATCCGTATGAGTACCGAGTGCGAGGCAATGTTGTACAATAAGGAAAAACACAATCAGCTTAGGGATGACCTTATGGAACATATATGGAATCTACATGCAGAGTCTATAGTGGATGAGTGAAACGTGAAATAATTGTAATTTATCGTTCTTTAATTCCTGTGTATTTAAATTGAATGCAATGATAGATATTTCGATATGGTTCGTTAATTTAATAATAAATGCTACTCAACCTTGAAAACAATTATCACATTAATAGGAAAATAAAAATAATAAAAGACAATTATAATAAGAAAATTCAAATAAATATAAACATTTAGTTTCCCCCCGATGGTGGGTTTTCTCTAGATTGGGTGAGCCTACGCTGCAGTATCTCGTTTGTTTGCAATTCATGAAGTTGCAATTGAACTGAAGATAAGCGCGAGGTATCCATGAAAATTATAGAATTCTCGATCTCCTGTTTTCGTAAAACAATTAGCTCGTCCAACTTCGAATTGAGCTCCTCTTGAGTGCGTTGTGCTGCTACGGAAAATTCCTTGTACGAATCAGTAAAACTCTCTGAATTCTCTATCAGCACGGTGTGAGCTTGTAAACTGCCTTGTGTTTGGATTTCTGTTTTATGGCCTTACGCCCGATTGGGCGTTCCAGTGGGGTGTGCATGTCTTCAATGTCCTCACCCAACTCAACGTCCTCACCCCCCATTGATGTGCCTAAATCTTCCTCCATGAATTGGGTAGAAGTGTTTGCGAAATTATACTTCTGCACATCCTTTATAATGTCAAAACAGTGATCATATGCAAAATTTCTCCCGGTTTCATTTCTAAAATCGTCGACAGCACGCTTAATCTGTCAAAAATAAAATCATGGGAAATAATTAATTCATAATATAAAGGATGACAAGACTAAATTTTAAATTATAAATATGTATAAATTTTTTATTTTACACGTACCCACTCAGCCCGTGATGTACCGCTACCACAGGTCGCGCCAAACGCACGGGTCATTTTTGCGGAATACAACATACAATCTCGATTAATGGCCGTCCACTTGCCTTGCAAGACTTTTATCGATCGGTGATATAGCACACCTTTGGTATTATTGAACTCCGTTTGAATCTTCTCCCACATCGTTCCGCCGCGTTGGTTAGTGCCGGTCTTTCCGTCGATTGAATATTTACAATATGCATGACATAATACAACTTCATCAAACGAGCTCAAATTGGGAAGCCTCGATGTTTGAGAGGGAGAACCCATATTTTTTAATTTTTTAGAGTAAATAAGAGTAGAAATTTTGGGAAGTTTTTGTGTGTGAAATTATATGGGGTAGAAAGTGAAATATTTATAGGTAAATAAGGATAAATAGCCGTTGGAGAGCCGTTGGTATCAGGCGCCCAACATTTGTCCGCCTGGGATGGGATGGGAAACTGTTGTCCGCCTGGGTTGGCACGGACAAATGTTGTCCGTTTCTGGCACACTGCCGGATCCTTTATCTCCCCTCTCCAACTATGGGGTGTTAAACGAATCCTCTACCAAATTTGACGATTATTCCGCCCACTGCCAACACAAATTCGCCAAACTGAAGGACCCATTGTGGATGGCCTGAGTTGAATACAAATGCTGAAGTTGTTCCACCTGAGTTGAATGCTAGTACTGAAGTTGTTCCACTTGAGTTGAATACTAATGTTGAAGTTGTTCCACCTGATGAAATTAGTGAGATACCTTCTATCATGACTACGGGTCATACAATGCAGACAAGGTTCAAGTCTGGTATCTTCAAGCCAAAGACTTATGTTGTATCTACTTCAAATCACAAGTTATATGCAGAACCAACTTCAACTAGAGTTTCCCTATGTATTCCTGAATGGAAAGAAGCAATGAAAACTGAATATTCAGCATTAATGAAAAATGAAACATGGTCATTAGTTCCAGTCACACCAGACATGAATATTCTGAGTAACAAGTGGGTATTTCGAACCAAATACAAAGCAGATGGTTCTCCGGATAAGCTCAAAGCTAGGCTTGTAGCCAAGGGTTTTCAACAAACTGCAGCCTTGGATTTTAAAGAAACCTTCAGTCCAGTTGTAAAAGCTTCTACTATTAGAGTTATTTTCTCCTAGTTGTTACCTATAACTGGGACATACAACAAGTAGATATCAATCATGACTTCCTTAATGGAGATTTACAGGACAAGGTGTTTATGATACAACCTGAGGGCTTTGAAGATCACACAAAACCAAAGTTTGTAGTAGACTCTTGTTTATTTGAAGCACTGAGAGGAAGAGCTAACTGGTATAATCCGTGCTTACATGGTCCCCGCAGTAGTGTTGTCTTCGTAGCATTGGCTCATTTAGAGATGCTGATGAGATTCTTGGTAATCTTTGGTACATGTAGAACATTTTGCAGATGTAAAGGTTTCTTGGAAAAGAAAGATGATGAACCAATGCTATTAAAAGGTAGCTTAGTGCTATTACCTACAATCAACTTCTCTTGCCCTTTATATTTAGCCTTAGAAGTGAAATTTTCACTATCAGTGGCACCACTATCCATGTATCAATTTTCGTCGGCAATAGTTGAAGAAGTGGCAACAGAGGAATGTTTCATCACCTTGATAGCTCATATCAAAGCAATGATAGCACTTAGAGCAATGTGTCTACGACAATATAGTAATTTTTCTGGGATTTCACAGTCTAAACTGGAGACAATATTTTTCACATACATGACATATTGGTCTATTGATATTAGCACCACGACCTCCATTGTTTCTGAAGCCATGGCCACGCTGACCTTGACCTCTACCAGGGATTATTGTAGTTAAAAGACCGGTTATAACCAGTATATGGCTTCTTGATCTGAGACATGGTTCAAAGTTTCGGTATCAGTCCCGGGATCGGACATCCGATTTTCAAATCAGACGCGGTATTGGGCGATATGCAAAGATACGCTATTTAGAGAGCGCAAAAAATTCCGAAAAAAATATAGAAAATTAAAAAAAAAAAAGATCAACAATGTGGACCAATCAGCTACATTCAAAACCATCATTTAATATGTATTGCATTATACATTAGGTTATACTGAAGCGTAGTCAGATTCAATATTCCGTAATAAATCAATATTAACATTGAAAAACAATCTAATGACATATAGAACTTGATAAAAAATAACAAGCATTTGTTTCATAAATTCACATTTGTTTAGGAGCCATTCTACAAAATAATAAGCATTTGTTTCATAAATTTGCTAATATGCGTACTAAACATTATTACAACCATTCTACAAAATAACATTATTTTTTAGTATTTTTGTACACAAATTTTATGAATTTTGAACAAGACATTTATTTTAGGAATTTTAGAATTACTAAACATTATTTTAAACAATAATTGAACATAAGTTTTAGTAATTTTGTACAAAATATTATTTTTTGGAATTCTTAGAATTACTAAGCATTATGTGAACATTATTTGTACAAAACATTATTTTTACCAAATTGACATTTTTTAAGAAATAATAAAACTTTATTTGTTAATTATTTTTTACAAATCAAAACCATTTTTTTAAATATTACCAATTTATTGATGATTTTTTCCTAAATCATTACCAATTCTCCTAAAAATTAATGATCTAAAAAAAAGGTACACAAAAGAGTACCATTTTTCAAACAAAGAATGTTATAATAAAGTTTCATTTTATAACATAATATCTAACTAAATATGGTACATTTAAACAAAATCAGTGATATATTTTAAATTAAATAAAGAATGATATATCTTGTAAAATTATTAAGTAAATAAGAATATATTGTAAATAAACAAAATGAATAATAATATAATTTAATACGTAAATAATTGTTCATTTGAATACATTTTAACTAAAAAGTAGATAATGTTTCACTTTATAGAATACCTTTTAAATGAAGACATTAGCTCACCTTTCCAAACAAATTAACATTTAAAAAAAAACATATTACCAGATTATAACACACAGTGCCGGCACAAATGCCACAAAAGAGGGGGCATACGAAGCGTAACACAAACAGGGTGATAGGGACTCTACCTACAAACCCTCTTTCAATCGAAACCATAACCCTCTTTCCATCGCAAACCATAGCCATCTTTCCTCTAGAGAAACCCTACCCGCAAACCCTAGCTTCAAAACCATAGCCATCTTCACTCCTTTTTCCATCGAAAACCCTACCCACAGCTCATTTGAAACCCTAACTGTACCACTTGAGAGAGACGATTCAGATATGTTTTTTCAAAGGTGATATGCGAAGAATTGTAACAGTCAATATTCCTTTGTTTCCATTTTTTCATAGTCTCTTTCTGAATCGGCCAAAATCCAATTGACTCGGATAAATCGGGCAATATTTCGCCGGTACAACTTGGTGTCGCCGAGATATCGGCGATTCTCCACGATTCAGCAATTATTTCATTTCGGGACACGGTATCGGATCGGCATGCTTCGAGACCAAGTCAACTCGGCCGATCCCTAGTTGACTCGGCCGAGACTTTGAACCATGATCCGAGAAGAAACATAGTTTGCTGAGGGCAATTGAGGATCCACTGCAGCTTGAGTTAATAATTGTTCAAGTCGCATTTCTTGATTTTGCAAATTGAATTGAACATCAGCAATAGTAACAAAATTTCGTGAGGTGAAATTGTTAACAATAACTTCACATTCACCGCCTAATCCACCATGAATGTATAAAATGAATTCATCATCAGAAATTAGTTGTCCAACCGCCATCAAGCTATCAGCAATCCCACACATCATAATATACTCATCAATGGCTGAAACTCCCTTTTTTATAGATTGAAGAAGATTACGAAGTTGAAGAACCCTAGCTTTGGATCGAGTAGAGAAAAGTTGTTCAAGTGTAGTCCAATTCTCAGAAGAGGAAGAACAACGAACCACATGACCACGCATTGATTCAGAGATGGAGGCAAACATCCAACTCATAAGAAATTGGTCCAAATGAATCCATTTGGAGTATTCTAGATTAGCTACATTAGGCTTGATGCTAGATGCAGTTAGGAAACCTTCAAGCTCATGAACCCTAACAGGAAGAAGAACTTGGGAGCGCCAATACGCATAGTTGGTGCGATCTGGACGAAGAGTAATAAGAGGAGCAAGATTGGTTGGAATCACTGTTGTTGGTTGATGAGTTGTGGAAGAAGATTCCGTAAGCTCTGAAATGAGAGTTCTTCAACTGTAAGACTCTCAAGATGAATAGCTTGATATATATATATATATATAAAGTATTGCTTTTGTGCGGACTTTCTCACAATTTAACAGTGCGGACTGAATATGTGTCACCTGGTGGTGAACCCAGAAAAGAGAGAGAGAGAGCGCCGATAATTCCTGGTCTCATTGCCAGGGGACACATGTCCGGTCCGCACTGTTAAAATGCGGGACAGTCTAGTCCATACAAGAACATTATTTTATATATATAGGCTGATATACAAGAGGTTACAAGAGATACAATAACAAACTAAACTAACTTTTGTTATATTAACAAACAAACTTTGTTATGACAAGTTGGGTCCTGTGCAAACGTGGAAGAGATCTTCTCTAATATTTCAGATTTTTGGATTTTTAATTCCTATAAATTAAGTATATTTTTAAATTGACACATGGTAGTTAACACTAAAACTCCATTGACAAAAAGTGGGCAAAGTTTAATTTTAAATATAGATGTATTGAAGTTTAAAATCGAAAATTATTAATATATTAAAGTTTATATGATCCTAAAAAAAATTAATTGAAAGAAGTGCATGGGTGATTTTTTTTAAATATATTAAAGTTTAATTTTAAATATAGATGTTTGCATGTTATAACTTATAAGCTTACAACCTTGTACTCCAGTCTCAAGAATTTCCTCGTTATAAGCATGGGCAGTGTTATATATTATATCCTCTGGTGAGTTCTATTCTAGTTTCCTTTTGTCAATTTTGTTTACCAGTTTGATGATTTTTTTTCCAGGACAAGGAGAGACCAAAACCAAGATACCGACCAAAAAGTCGATCAAACCAAGATCAAGTTCCTTCAATCACAGATGAGGAACCAAACGATGCTTACCAGATGCCATTCTCCGATTCGGACACCGACTAATACACTAATAGATGTCCCACTTAACATGAAACAGGCCTCAAACCATCAGTCATTTGTGGGTTCAAGATAAATCGAATCACCAACAAATGACTGCCCACTGCCCAGATTATTTTCTAGTTTTACAGTAATTCTGAACATTTTTCTATGTTAATAGGTTTCTGAATTAAGTTTAAAGTAAGCTGTTGGTTAAGGGAACTGCTTCTGTAATATAAACCTCTTTTCTGCCGAACCAGGTCTTTGACCTGGGATAGTGAAATCACATATTTATTTGTACTCTCAATTATTGCATAAAATTGTTTAGAATTAGTTTCTGCTATAATATTTTTCATACACTTAAATTATTCTTATTCGGAGATTGACGAGTTAGTTCATTTTATATAAAACATTTTCTACTTGGTTCTATGAAAATATTTTTTTCTCATTAGTTCATACTTATACATATAGGTCCTGTTTGGTTATCCTAAAATTGTAAATTGCCTCGTTAATAAATTTGTTCATTTAAAAATTAACCTATTAATTATGTTTGGTTTCATTAGTGAAATGAATAATTAATTCTCATATTTTATCTCAGGTGTAAAATTTAAAATTAGATCATTTCACATAAAATGAGAAATGCATCCATTTGAAATAGGAGACATATAAAGTGTATGGGCGTCTTTCTCTTTCCTTCCCTTTTTCCCTCCAGCTTTCTTAACTTCTTTTTATCTTTTTTTTTTTCAGAATTTCAATATCAATTTCAGATTACCAAAAATCAAGTAAAATTGAACTTAAATTCATTTCAAATTTACTCATTTATAATTTACAATGAATTAATTTACATAATAAAATAATTTGCGCAATCAAATAGGGCGGTAGTGAATTAACTGTATGTTTACAAATAAGATTTATTGAAGAAAAAAAATTGTAGGACTTATTTAACTACATACTTAATAAATGGGATTAAGTGGTGGCTTTAGTTCTATCTCCAAAAATTTGTGTGGCTTCAATTTCATATATTTTTTAAATTGTAATAAATTTTATAATCACCAAAAAAGGTCCATAACTGTCCTGTAATCGTCTTTTTCTTTTCACAGCGAATAACACTTGTCTCATAATTGTTACAATAAAATTGATGACTAAAAAAATAAAGTTGTAGGAGTGGCCATAAGTGAATCTTTAAAAATGGGATTAAATACTTAAGATTCAATATACTTTTTTGGGGTTTAGTTCAATCATCAAAGTGTTGTTACACTCTCATTCCATATATTTTTTAAAATTGTATTAAGTTTCATAGTCATCCAAAAGTGCCTTCAAACACCTTGTAATCGCTCAGACACTTATTCCATAATTGTTACAATATGACAAACAACTAAAAATCAAAAACACGAGAATGACTATAAATGAATTTTTAAATTAGGACTAGATACTTGTGATTCCTTATATTATTTTTAAAAACTTATGTGAAATAATTTGATGCATCTATCTCTATATCTTGTATAGGTGGCTTGGTAATAAGCCAAAACTAATGGGGCAAATTCTAGATGTTTCTTTTTTAAAATCACCCTTTGTTAAAATAATAAAAAGCCAATAGCTTCATGAAAATACAATTTTATATTCATATCTACATTGTTATCATATCATTTTACATGATGAAGTGTGTTTATCATTCAACCTAGGGTGTTCACAGTACAGTAAAAATCTGTATTGTACCATTTTGTTAGTGGTAATGGTTTATATTTTTTCTTACCGAAACTACCGATATCGAAATTATTCAATTTTTTGTGGTTAATTTTGGTTTTAACATTTTAAAAATCGATTTATCGACTGTACTGTACCAAAATGAAATACCGAAATTAATGTAGCGAAAATATCAAAATAATATTACCAAACTTACCATTTAAAAATACCAAATTAAATAAAATAAGAATGCCCAATGACTAAAGCCAAACACAACCACGCTCTTAAATATTTTGTATACTCTTTGTTTTAAGTGACCAAACCCTTTAATAACCATTGGATCAATACAAGATTTTAGAACCCTTGATCATTCACATTACAACTTATAACAACACTAGAGTTAATGATTGAGATTCAACATGATAAATTTCGGCACTCTCTCATCTTACAAAACAATGCCCTCTCATCTCTTCTCCCTCACAGAAATCCTCACTTAGGCTCTCTCCGTCAACCCATCCTCCTGTCCATTCAGCTTCACGTCGGCTCATTTTTTCTGTAAATACTTCAGATCAAGCGTTTTTTTTATTGTGTTTAGATAATTTATCGTATAGACAATATGGGTTTCTTATTATTTGGAGAAAGAGAAATAGTGGTATTTTGTTTATTTTCTTATCTCTAGTGAAGTAAGGAATGCTACATGAAATTGAGTTGAATCCTTTATGAACTGTGATGTACCCAATAAAAACATAGGGATGCTACATGATTGCTTGGAGTCTGAACTATACGCCAAAATTTTCATTCTCAAGTAAGCTAATTTGGAGTCAATGCTTCATTCACCACTTCAAAGCTTTTGTTGTTTTTTATTTTTTTACTCTCTATGTTTTGGTTTGAAATTTAATATGACGACCCGAGTTGACATTTATTTGAGTTATTTGGACAATAGTTTAACTTGAATTGCAATTTGTGATGTATATTTTGGAATTTAATGTTTATATGTAGCTATAAAGACGAGACAATAGGTTATTTTCTTATTATTTTTTAAAATATGTATATAAACATGTTTACGTAAGAGGTACATTATTTATCAAGTACTATCAAAATCATCATAAAGAGAAATTTATCGAAATTTACCGTATTTTTTGCAAAAATGATTTTACCACAAAAACGATTTTATCGATGGACCGCGTAGTTTGATTTTGGTTTATGGGCTGATGTACCGGCTGATAAAACTGATAATTTTGATTTGATGATTTCAAAGTGGATTTGGTATTGGTATGCTTCATTTGTCGATCCAACCGACCGAAATCCAACCCTAATGCAACCAAATACTCTGCATTCAATTTCATCAAATCCTCTTGAACACAAGACATAAAACTATACACGAATATGTATCTCTAAGAACCTAAAAATAAAAAGAACATGATTTTAATATACAATTAAAAGAGGGTCTCGAGGGGTGCTAAGGACACCCCAAAAATAACTCTTAAATACCATAAGCTTATTTTTACTACAAAATACCACCTTAATCTAATTTTTACTTCAAAATATCACATTGAGGGTCACCACATATTTAAAGTGTAAAAATTCATTTTACCCACTTTCCCTCCTCTCTACACATTCAAACCTCTCAATTTCTCAACATTTCAACTTCAAAACCTCCAGAGTTTCAAAGATCTACATCAGATCATCATCCAACTACATACAAGCAAGATTATAATCGTCAAAGTGTATATAATAAACATTGTTTGATATATTATTCATTATGAAAAACATGTTAAACCTTTGAAAAATATGTTAAACATATTAAAAATATGTTGAACAACAATAATGTGTTAATTTTTTTAGCAAAAAACGTTTAATACCCTTAAGGTGTTAAGAAAACACCAGATAAATAATAAACCCTTGCATACAAAACCCTAGCTGATAATACAGTGGTTCGGTATCCCGACCCCGAATAAAGACCCAACATTCGTCATGTTTTCCTCGGACCAAATATGGTACGAAAAATCGGATTCAAATATCATTTGGTATAATTATCCTGAGTATATGCGTTTAATTTAGCATAATTTCCCTGAGTATATGCGTTTCATTCGGTCTAATTACCCCGAATGAGACTTTTCAACCAATATATATATATATATATATACA
The DNA here is from genome assembly GCA_949130495.1 of Sambucus nigra. Classification (NCBI taxonomy): domain Eukaryota; kingdom Viridiplantae; phylum Streptophyta; class Magnoliopsida; order Dipsacales; family Adoxaceae; genus Sambucus; species Sambucus nigra. The sequence goes on along the minus strand of OX422210.1, from coordinate 241,066,477 downwards.
CATACACACATTCCATTCGGCATAATCACCCCGAATATATGCATTTCATTCGGCATAAAGTTTTTCTTCAAAAAAAAAATTTAACTTTGATTTGGGATAAGGCCCGATACTGAACCACTATAAAGTTTCAATTTCGGGTTTAATTTTTCTAGGGTAAAAAAATATTAAAAACTTATTTTTGCAGGAAAAATTACATCAAATATAATATTCTAGTAATTTTCATTAGTTTTAGAGTTGTTACACCCATTGTTAACACCTCAATTAGTTGTTGTTACTTTAATATTGTAACTTCAATGACTGGAAACCTTAGTTATTAGGTTGTTTCAATAATTAATATGGTAATTTGTTGAAGTTTGTATAGTGTTTGAATGGAAAGTTTATGTGCGGTTTTGAGTGAGAATGGTTGAGAGAAAATTGCCTTGAGAGAAAAAATGTTTTGGAGAATGATTGAGAGAAACTGAAAAAGTAGATAGAGAATCAACATAACTGTTAGTTTCTCGGAAGAAAAAGGAAATCCATATGCGATGAAGTTGTCTCCTGGAGCATTGTCCTGTGGCCCAGGATTGTTGCCTCTCCCCTGCATATCATGTTAAAATCAATCTTGGAATCTGTTTCAATTTCTATTTGTGTAAAACTATTGCAGTGAGCGAGATAAATTCCTTCTTCAGTGGCCGACAACTTAGCAATGACACAAGTTTTTTCAATATTTTTTAAAATGGCACTGATAAAAAAACCATTATGATTATGTAAGATTCCTCCAAGGCCGCCTGTATTTATTGATTGAGCTCCATTGTTATTGATTTTGATGAAATTGATTGCAGATTTTAGCCAAGTAATGTGCAGAAGTTGTTGCGCTTGGGATTGGGAATGAGGTGCTTAAGTTTCAACTTGAGCCTATTTAAATCGAACATTTGTAATTTAATTTTTGTTTTGATCTGACTGGTACTAATGGGGGCATTGGAAATTATTGCATCGTTTCAAGTCTTCCAAAGAATCGATAGTGTGAAAAAAAAAGTGTCCATAAAAGGTCCCAATTATCATCTTTATCTTGGTGTTGGGTGTTTTGTAGAGTTGTAAGTTAAAAAAAGTTTGATGTCTTACATATGTGATTAGTCAATATTGTTAGTGTGGACCCACATTACTTATGAAAATGGGTTCGCACCAACGTCATTCACCAATCACATCACATAAATTTTTTTGACATTAATGACTTATTTTCTACACTAAACTATCTCTCTTCTTCTCCAAGTCTCTTCTTGATATTTTGATGATTCGATCCTAGCGGGTGATTAATTAAAAGGAGTGTAGATCTATTTTCTAGAGTTGTGGGGGGTTAAACTTAATTTTCTAAAAGATTACTATTAAAATTACACTTGCAACGAGAGTTGGTTTGTAATTTTGATATTAATTTAGGAGAATTCAAATAATTAAATTAATCAGTTAGAATAGCAAATTTGTGGTGTAATCCTATTCCTTGATTATTCTCACATTTACTTCCTCACTTAGTCTCTTATTTTAGTGTTAGACTTTGTTCATTATTTTTAGTCACTTTTTAGTTTGTTCTTTACATCTTTGATTTAGTTAGTGTTATTTCACATCATCACCCAATTTGTTTTAATATTGAAAAAGCTAAAAAAATAGAAAAAGTAAAAATTCCAAAAAGAAAATAAAAGTGAATTACAATTGTTTTCCCCTCGCTTTACCCTTAGATTTGGATTGACATCCTTACTTACCTCTATTCTAATTGTTATAATTTTGTGTAGGTGATAAAGGTTTTGATTAATTTGGCTTCAACAACGATATCCACACCAAAAGTCAGGTGAATATGTGATCTTACATGAAAAAAAAGTTGGACGGTCATTACAAATGTGGAAGTTATTATCAGGTAATTCACATAGAGAACAAAGCGGGGATGGAGGTTTATGAAATGTGTTAAGCACGTTCGTAGTTGGTAAGGCTTCATGAGTGAGAAACCACGTAGAGAATTTAAGTTCAGTGGGCAAAGGGTTTATCCAAATATTCTTCCAAGGAAGCTTGGGTACGTGAGTGAGGTTTTGTTAACCAAGCATAGGTAGCTTTAATGTTGAAGTGACCTTATTTGTTTGGTAGTTTAAAAGGTATATCTCGAGTATAGATGGAGGGTTAATTGATGCCTTAAATTTTCAGAATAAGGTCCATTGGTAAAAATTGTAAAGCACAGGGATGTTTCAATGGTTTGGGTATGTCACCTCATTTTTAAGTGAATTTGGCTGAACTGAGATTGAGCCCAACTTTCAAGCTCGAATTATAATTCGGGTTGAGCTTAAGCTACAGGTAGCTAAGTTTGAATTGGGCTCGAACCCAAATAAGCGCACACACACGCACGCACACGCACGCACGCACACACACGTGTGTGTGTGTATATATATATATAGGGAGAGGTTCACAAGTGAACCTAAAAGATGAACTTTTTAATGAACCTTAACAAAATAATACCTAACAATTAATTAATTTTAATTCCTATGTTGTAATTGGTCTGCGCTAGCGGTAACGGACACATGTATAAATTGATCCCCCCCTCCCCCATGGCAGCCCTGTTGCCATAAGGGCTGCTATAAGGGATGCCATAGTGGTGGTTGGGGTGGGGTGGGGATCGATCAACACACGAGTTCATTGTCGCTGGCGTGGACCAATTACAACATAGAAATTAAAATTATTGAGTTGTTAGGTGTTATTTTGTTAAGGTTCATTAAAACATTTATCTTTTATGTTCACTTGTGAACCTCTCCCCATATATATATATATTCTTTATAATTTTATTATGTTTAAAACAAAGTTTATTATAAATTTATAAAATATGTTTAGCTATTAAACCTAACAATTATATACAGGTACATGCTAATATATTTTAATAATATTTTAAACCTTTCAGAATAACTTGATATATATTATTGTAATGACACGCTATAGCGTGAATATTGAGAATAATACAAATTAATAATTTTGTGTTCAAGTTGTAGAACCTTTTAATCTCAACCGGCTTTTCAAATAAATATATGAATTTTTCTTTCATTTTGGCTTTGTTTATTAAATGTATGTTGTAAACCTTTCATGGGGCAAAAATTACAAAATAAAAAATATTATTTTTTAGTTCGTAGGCCCGAATAAGAGCCCGAAATCCGTTATCGTCAACCGAGTTTGAGCCTAGGTTTTTTCAAAAGCAAAACTCGAATAACCCGAAGCCTAAAATAATTATGAGCCAAGCTTGGACAATCCAAGCTGGGCTCACCCAACCCGATTGAAATGCCTAATTGGTTGTGTGGTGTTTTAAAGTCTTTAAGTTTGGTAGATAACACCAAAGGATGAATATGATCATAAATGTTGGCTAAGGGAGTGTCGCCCACCCAAGTTGGTATCCAACGTAAATTTTGATATCCCTAATCATCCACTTGATACTCGAGACAAATTTAGGGGTAAGGTGGTATAACTTTTTCCCCCAACCAGGGGTAAATATTATTATGTTGAGTTTCATGTAAATAAAGATTTTAGAAATATTTTTGTTGTAAAACTCGGCACCGTAAATTATCAGGTTATGTAAAAAGTTCCCAAAGAATTTAGTGCATAAAAGCTTCATTGAGAGTATGCAAATTCTGTATTCCAAGTCCACCTAGGTTTTTGGGGAGACAAATAATATTCCAAGGGATAGTAAAGCATTTATGACAATGGGCAATTGAGTTCCAAAAAAATAATTTTATTTTATGTTGTAGCATATTTATATTTTCTTGGGTGTAAGATAAGTTGACATAGCATAAATAGGAATTTATGTGGTCACAACTGTAATGTGGGTGGTACGACCCACATTAAGATGTTTGTCAAGCCTTTTATTTTGGTCGTCAAATAATTGTATGTAACATGACATTAATGAGAGGAACACACAGATACTTATTAGGTCCCTGGTAGATACTGAAGTCTAAAATGTGGAGCATATAGTTGACGTGATGACTAGTGTGGGAGAAAACGCAATGAAGATTTATCATGGTTGACAGTCTGAGCAGAAAAAAGAAATAAATTATGTGAAATGCATTGAAATGAGTCAAAATGTTTAGGTTAGGTTGGAGAAAAAATAGATAGTCGTCAACGTAAGCGACTGCAAGGATAATTGGTTCATGTTTTGATGTGCAAAGAGTAGTAATATTTTATTAACTAGCTCTCAATCGCCATTTTTCTCAAAACACATCATGTGCCATGATAAAAATGTAAGAGAAAAGCGGTCCCCTGGCATAGTCCATGTAAAGGGGAGAAAAGCTGTGGTGGATCTAGAAATTTGAGTCAATTGGGATGAGAAATCCTGACGAAGACGGGGGGTTCGGGGGCGGGAGCTCCGGAGCCAATTTTTTGGGTTGTTTTTACTTTTTTTTTTTGTAATTTTTAACCTTAAAAATGATTGAGATAGTAATTAATTAAATTTGAGATAGTAATTAACCCAAAAAATTTGTACCTTTAAATTAGGCACCACATAATTTAGTAACTAATCTAAAAAACTAAACTATATCATCAAAAATCCACCTCATCAAATACCAAAACCCACTTCATCAAAAACCAAAAACCAAACACATATTTGAGATATCTCATCAAATCAAAAAAAGAAATAAAAGTAACCTCTTACCTCTCACCCGTGGCAGCAGGAGGCAGGGAAGGAGGGAAGCTCGGCGGTAGCAGCAGGCAGCAGGCAGCAAGCAGGGGTGGGTGTTGTGTTGTGTTGTGTCTCGGGTCGGGAAAGAGAGAGAGAGAACTAAGGAACGTGTTGTGTTTGGTTTTTAGGAATAAAGAAAGGGATAGGTCTATTTAGGTTTGTTAGTTTTTGGTATTTACAATTTGACCCTTTATTTTAGAAAAATTTATAAAAAAACACCTAGAGATTATTTTGTTTACACAAAAGACCCCTATTTTTTTTTAAGTTGAACTGTGGCGGCCACCCCATATCGTCCTGGGGTGTATCCGCCTCTGGTGAAAAGTTTGAATAATATGGCCATTGATAAGTGTAGTATAAAAAGAAGAAGAAATCCAACGCATACATTGAATCTGAAAATCTGGGAAGTCATGTTATTTTAGGACCCGCTGGATGAAACTCCATGCAACTTGGCTCTAAGATTTAAAGAGTTAAAATGACACTAGAGTTGGAAATTAGAGTAAACAAAAACTAATATTTACAAGAAGAAGAAACTTATTCACAAGAGAAGCATAGACCAGTAAGAAAAACACTCAAAAGAATAATTAACTAAGGCCTTAAGTGTTTATTACTTGACTTATTTTTGGACGATTACAAACATTGGTTAACGGAAGTATTTATAGTAAAAGAAATACAATCAACGCCACACATTGTGGTTCAATAAACAAACACACTTTTAATAAAAACCATACAAATATTAAAACACAAATTAATTTCATCCAACTAAGTTGCCCATTATGTAACCTAAGTTCCATTAATTTATCCACTTACTTCACCTAATTAGGAAGCTTTTATGGGACTCCATTTATTCTAATGGTTGATGTTGATTCTTAACACTCCCCCTCAACACCGGCTCTCATCCTTTGCACCACATTGAGTTGATGATGGAATTTTTCTAACTTGTTAGTGCTTAAACCTTTTATGAATAAGTCCATATATTGATCACCCGTCTTGATATGTCTCATTTCAATCTCTTCTTACAGAACCTTCTCTATAGTAAACTGATAGTGCACCTCCACATGCTTAGTTCTTGCATGAAAGACTGGATTCTCGGCCAAACGAACGCCTAACTAATTATCACAGTACAATGGAACTGCATAATCTACTAATTTATGTAAATTATCCATCAGATCTATCAGCCATGAACTCTCTTTAGCAGCCATTACTGTTGCTTGGTACTCTACTTTGGTGGTTGATAAGGATAAAATTGCTTGTCTCTTGTTACACCAACAAAACGTTCCTAAACCAAGCTTAAACACATACCCAATAGTTGATCTCCTAGTGTCATGATCTCCTTCATAGTTAGCGTTGTAATAACCAGATAGCTTGCAGTAGTCATATTTCTTGTACAAAAGACCATATTCAATTGTACTCTTCACATATCTCAGTATTGATCTGACTACGTCCAAATGAGGCTTTTTTGAATTTTTTATGTACCAACTCATCACACCAACTCCATAAGAAATGGCAGGTCGAGTCAAGGTCAAGTAGATGACATTACCTACCAATGTCGATACATCATCTAATTTTCCAAGTCTTTGTCGTCATGTGCATAATTCTTGACATTCGGTTCCATCGACTTTGATATTGTCTTAAATCCCAAACTTCTGCAACAAATCTTTTGCATATTTCAGTTGAAACAGAAATATCCCTTCTTGTGTGCAATCAACCTCTAGCCCAAGAAAGTACTTCAGTTGTCCAAACTCTTTAATCTAAAAGCGAATTGACAAATTCTCTTTTGTTTGGTGAATTTTTGTCTCATCATCACTAGTGATGATTAAATCATCCACATGTACTAGCACAATAACTATCTTTCATCCATTGCATTTGACGAATAATATGGAATCTGCAAGTGTTACTGAATATCCACTCTGAGTAAGAAATTCATCAATTATACCATACCAAGCCCTTGGTGCTTGCTTTAATCCGTAGAGCGCCTTTCTCAGCTTACAAACAAACTTAGGATAAACTTTGTTCTCAAAGCCTATTGGTTGAATCACGTATATCTCCCGGTCCAAATCCCCATGAAGAGAAGCATTCTTCACATCCATCTGCCACAAGTTCCAATATTTTATGACCGCAAGCGCAAGTAAAACTCGTACATTTATAAGATTTTCCATCAGACTAAACGTTTCATCATAACCTACTTCATAATGTTAAGAGAAGCCTTGAGCCACCAGTCGAGCCTTGTATCTCTCGATTGATCCATCAGGTTGATGCTTTATCTTGTAAACCCATTTGTAGGATATAGTTTTCACATCTCATGGATTTTACACCAGATCCCAAGACTAATTTTGCTCGTGTGATTTTTTCTTCCATAGATTTAATCCACTCCGAAATCTATGACGCTTATTCAAATGTCTTAGGTTCTTTTGTAATTTTCTCTTAATGGTTGTGTTGGAATATTTGGGATTTGGCTTTCGAATTCTCATTAGCCTTCTGAGTTGTGACTCTGGTGTTAGTTTTTCTGTTTCACTAGGCTTATCTTCTTCGGTTGGTTATTGATACTTACCAGTTTTCCATGAATCATTACCATAAGGAGAATATTTTAGGTTCATCTGTGAAGCACCTTATACCTTTGACTTACTTAAGTCTATACTGTATAAGTGTTCAACTAATTTGGAAATAGTGACAAAATTGGTTGTCTAACCTAGAATCCAAAGAACCTCAGAATTATTCTCTCTAATCCTCTTCAATGATCCAGGAAAGTATAAATTGAATCTCACTACACACATTAGAAGTGCATACATGTGTATATATTTCTTAAAATTGATTGTGTGTTAAATTCCCCTTAAAATGTTGTTTTAATAATTTTTTTGGGAATTTTTAAACATTTTTAAAATAATGTTTTCATTAATAAAAGTGTGATTATAAAATTTGTGGGGTTAATTTGCTATTTTGAAAATTTCATTTTTCATTGGAATGTTTGATTGGGTAGAATGTAAATGCGCTAGAGACTTCAGGGTGCTGCCTGTAATTATTTTTGATGCGCGTTTGCAAGCCTCTTATATGCCAACACTTGTCACGTTCCTGATGTATCAATTTGTGTTTGTTATGTGAGAGGGTTGCCTGGTGGTTTGCTGATCGTTAGATCAATCCTTATCGATGGCCTGCATGTGTTTTAAACCTATCCTTGTGCTATCTCTTTGGACCAATCACATTCAACTTAACCACCGCTATTTTATAACCCTTAGATCAAGTCAATATTAGGAAGACTTAATCTCAGCCCTTGATTGCCTTCGACTATCCAGAACCTTCCTCCACTCCTATAAAAGCCCTCTAATTCTCAACCTTTCAAGACTTTTGGCAGTCGTCATTTCTGAGAGAAAAAAATAGAGAGAAGAGAGAAGTGAGAGAGAAGAGAGAAAAGAAAAGAGAGAAGAGAGAGAAAGGGAAAACTGTGTTAGCCAAACCCTAACCCTAACCCTAAACACTTCATATCTGATTCAAACCTTCGTATATACAAAACCCCAAACACAACCTTGAGTGTTTGAGAGAGAGTGGTGTTACTGGTTTGTTCATATTGAAGCTGTAACCTCTTGATCTGTGATCTTATTACCAACTTAAACATTCGTGTGAAGATCTGTATTTTTTTTTCATAGAAATTGTAGATCTACACTTTGCATGTTATATTCCACTAGATCTGCATGTTTCTTTCTCGATTTAAGAAAATCTTTACTGATTTAGTTTTGTAAATATTTTATGGTTTCTATTCTTACGAAACTTAACCTTGACCTAGTTGGATTCACACTTGGAGATTTTCAATCTCAAAAATATTTTTAAAACAGAGATTGATTAAGGTCTTGACCGATTTTGAAGAAAGATTTCCGTGGAATCTGGGATATATTAAAGGTCAAAAAGGTTTCTAGTTCTGTAAGAAAGAAAGAAAAGAAAATCACAGCATATAGTCTTTATATGTAATTTTCTAGGACTGTCTGTAAAATTAAGTGTGTGTGAGTTCATGCATGTTGATAGGAATCACATCACAAACACTTAGCACACTACCACACTGGAAGTGTTGTGAATAAGATCAAAGATTATTGAGTCGACGCAAGGAAGCTAAAGCAAAAGGAAGTTATCAAACTAGAAGAACATCATCAACAATCAGATCTATGAGAAGTTAGAAGGACACCAAGTGGGGTATATTCCTAAACTTAGAATAGGTTGATTTGTGTGCATGTATGTTGTATTGTTTGTAACTGTTATTTATTGTTAGTGGATTTTTACTTTTGTGACTTAGAAGTCACCGTGGATGTTTCCTCTATTGGGAGAGGTTTTACCACGTTAAAAACTGTGTGTTCTGATTATCTTCATCTACTCATCTCATTCTATAGTGTGCTGAATTTTTGAAACTGTCTTAGTTTTAAAACTGATTACAAAGTCTTGATTACTCTCGTACATAAGTTTTTGTAAACACATCTTGTTGTTTATAAGTTTTATTTTCAAAAGAAAAGGGTTTCTTCAACAAACATCTCAGAGTTGCTTATACAATTTAATCTTGTATTAAACGGCATTAGCAACGTTTTTCAATCTGAACTCAGATGCATCTGAGCATTATGCTCCCCCATATTCTATTTTAACTTATGTTCAATTTCTTTTAAATTTGTCCAGTCCTCATTCTGTAGGGACCACCGTAAAGATGCTTTGTCAAATACCACATTTCGTGATGTATAACACTTTTTAGTGGTAGGATCATTATATTTCCACCCTTTTTATGGTTGTCCTATCCCATAAAGATACACCTAACTGCTTTCTTATCAAACTTGCTACGTAAATCACTTGGAGAAAATATATAACACACACAACCAAACAACCGAGAATAACTAACTGTAGGTTTCATTTCGTACAATTCTTCAAAAAGTGAAATAAATCCTAACCTTGGTTGGAGAAGTCTATTGATCACATGGGATTCAATACTCATGGCTTCAGTGCAAAATCTTCCTATTAGAATTCTTAGTATGTAGTGTACCCTGACAGATCTCTATAAGATGTCGGTTCTTTCTCTTCGTTGCACCATTCTGTTGTGGTATGTTGGCACAAGTGAACTGATGACGTATTCGAAAGTCTTATAGGTATTGAGAAAAATCATTGGAGGTATATTCTCCTCCATTATCCGTGCGTAGATAAATAATATTTTTTTCACTTCTCCTTCAACTATTTTCCGAACTCCTTAAACTTGGAAAATGTGTAAGATTTTTTCTTATAAAGAAAATCCACACGTACTTGGAAAAGTCATCAACGAATGTCATCATGTAGCTCATTCCACTAATTGATGAATGTTTAACAGGCCCAAACATATCAGAGTGAACTAATTCTAATGGCTCTTTTGCTTTGAACTTCAAATCTTTATATGTTAATTGATGCACTTACCATATTCACATCCCGCATAGATCGTGTTTATTCTCACATCAAGATGAGGAGGAACCTTAAGCATTGGCTTCTTCATTATCATACTTAGCGTGTGATAGCTAATGTGATCCAATATCATGTCCTATAGATCTGTTGTCTCATTCCTGGTTATCGTGTCCACATATGAAGACTCTGCTGATATTATATAGACTGACTCCAATTTTTGTCTCTCTATTGTCGATGATGATGCTGAGATTTAGCACCACCGGATAAGTGACAGTGAGCTCAAACAGTAGCATCCATGGCAGCCATTGAGATGTATGAGTGTATAAGTATGTAGAAGGGGATGAGTATAAGAGGAAATAAGACAATGATGTATAGTGGTTCAGCCAATTTGGCCTACATCCACTGTGAGTGTGTGATCCACTAAGTATGGGCAGTAATGGCCTTGGATACAATGCACATAACCCTCCTCTCTCTCTACTTTGTGTACAAGCAGAGTTTTAGCTAGGGCTACAGTTCATGGATCGATCCCCTGTAGGGTTGTGGGTGACAAGTATATATAGGTCTTGGGGGGTGTAGTGTACCCCCCAAGTATGCATGGTGCATGTGAATGATGATCTAGCCCATCCCCTGTTGACACCTGTAGATGCCAAATGATGACATAATATTCCCTCACGTGAGGGTGTGATTTTGTTATAACGGTCTGCCACGTGTCATATGAGCCTCACGCGCACTGTTCCACGCGTCCCCCAAACCACGCGCTGTCATGATGTCACCCTCGGCCTATGAGCCGAGGCCGAGGGCAAATTTTCCTCCGGTGGTGAGCCTAGCCCATTTCTAGCCTCGTACTGTCGGCCCCTCGTACTGTCGTCTGAAGTCTGATGGAGGGTCGGCCCCTCGTACTGTCGTCTGAATCCTGGTGGAGGGTCGGCCCCTCGTACTGTCGTCTGAAGTCTGGTGGAGGGTCGTCAAGAGATTGGTGAAGGGTCGTCCCCTCGTACTGTCGTCCGTTGTGGAGGCAATCCTCATCTAAGTCAAGGATATAAACGGGTATATCAATCACCCCCCAGCCCTTAGCCATAGGTGCTGCTGAGATGGCTGAGGGATAGTGTTTTAAATGAGATGCATGTATAATCAGTTAGATGAGTGACACCTGGGCAGATACTCATTGCTGTTTTAGTTTCCAAGGCATGGCGGCTGCGCAGTGCACTTGGGGCCTTGTGCCCTAATTATACCTTTCTTGGTAAATGGGTCCACTCATTACCAAAGTATTTAAGAGATTTTCAAACTCTCTCTCTCCTTCTTCTTCTTCTTCGCGCCTAAGCATTCTCTCTCTAGAACCAGTTTCCATCACCATTTGCAGCCTTCAAACCTTCAGGCCTAGCAGTGTTATTGTTCTCTCCTCATCAGGTAACCTCTTTCATCCAGCGCTTTCTTTTGTCTTCATTTCTGTTTGTTTTTTAGGGTCGTAGGGCTGCACTTTCCTTGAGTTGCCCTATAGCTTTTTTCGGCGTCCTCTCCGGTCACTGGTTCTTGAATCGTTCTTGACGAAAACCTTTGAGTTCTTTGTTTAATCCAAAAGTCAAACCTGGTCAATTCCCCACTTGTTTGTAGCTAAATTAGTCAAGTCTAGTGTAATTTCTCCAAGTGTAGAGTCTTCCCTTTAATGCTTAGGAGGCTTTACAACTTAGTGTCTGAATTCCCATCTTTGAGAGAGAAACTCTTTACCGAGATCAGACGAATAGAGGAGGAGGAAGAGAGGAGATGAGGGGCCGACCCTACTTGGGTACGACCCATCTTTCCCATTCCTCTTGCCACCATAAGACCATCTGAACCATCTGAGTCTTGTGGGTCGTCATCTCATCCAGCCGAGACTCCCAAACCAAGTGAGATGGACGAGAGAGCATCCTCGTCAACTGGTGCTGGAACTTCTGGTAGGAGGGACACATCTGACCTTAGCCCAGGCCGAGAGGCTGAGGGTACGACCCCCTCTGAGGCTGTCCCTGTGACAACCCTGTCCCCCAATGCCTTCCAAGTGGCTTTTCCTCAGGGTCCTCCTGCAGGTGATGAGGGGGAGAGATCTGAGGACGAGGACGATGATACAGATGATGAGGTTGATACCTCCCACGCCTCATCCTTTATCTCCTCTGTTAGGGATCGAGATCTCCTGATATGGAGGCATATTTATGGAGTGCCCTCCGGGGTAACTATGAGGGTTCCCTCTGAGGCTGAGAGGGTTTTTGATTGCCAAGAGGGAGAGGTTGCAGTCTACGAACAAATGTTCAAGGTTGGAGTCAGGCTCCCTCTGCACCCTGCCATTGCAGATATTCTGGTTGCCCTCGGCGTTTACCCCTCTCAACTTCCTCCCAACTCTTGGAGGACGATCTTGGGGTATATTTCCTTGTGGAAGAATTCCTTTACCGACGAGCCCTCGGCTGACCTATTTCTGGGCTGCTACAACATCACCTCCTCGTCCAAGCAGCCTGGATATTATCACCTGGGGGCAAGGAGGTCTGAGAAGAAACTCCTCCATGTGGCACAAACTTCCAACCATGATTGGAAGAAGATGTTTTTCTTTATCTCCGGGGAGTGGGAGCCCGTTGCCGATAGTCCGAGGGTCCCCAGGAAGTGGTCTAACCCCTCCATGAAGGCCAGGTTAGACCCTGGACTTAGTCTGGAGGAGAAGGATATCGTAGATTATCTGAGAGGGCGAGGGCGAGGGCGAGAGGGTGAGCTTGCAAAATTTGAAGACTTGATGACCCCTCGATTCCTTAAAGAAGCTGGTCTGAGGGTCGGCCCTCTGACAGAACTATGTGAGTTATACTGAATATTTTCCCTTTTTTACTTATTTTTGAAGTGTTCTCTCTTTATCTCTGAACTTTTCTGACATGTCGTCCTCTTATCAGATCGTCCTGCAGGTACACCAGACTATCTTTGGTAAATGACAGCTCCCAGCTTACTGTCTGGATTGGCCAAGAAGAAGGGGAAGGAGCCTCAGCAGGCTCCGAGGAAGACAAAGGCCGCTGGGCCGACAGTGGTGGAGCCGACCACTGACAGTAACAAAAGGAAGGAGCCTGAGGGCCAAGTTGAGCCTCGGCCTGATTCTCGGACGAGGGCCAGGGTCGACGCCTCTGAGGGGACGACCTCTTCGTCCAGCATGGGGGCCTTCTGGTCTCAAAATTTGGCCCATCTGAGGGCCGGCCCCTCGTCACTGATCACAAACTTAAGGGCTGCCAAGGCCTCGATGTTCTCTGCACCGTCAGCCTCTGACTTCGAGTTATTAGAAAAGATGCCTCCTGCTAAAGTGTACAACTATGGTCTGCACTCCCTTGCTCAGGTATTGATCTTGACCCACCTCCTAAATTTCATTCTTTCACTAACTGTTCCCTCGACCCCTCTTGATATCTGTTCATTTTTCGTGCAGTCTGTTTGTACCCTTACCTCAGCAACCAAATGGATGGCCGAGAATCAGATGAAGTTCCATGAGGCTGTCTTGCAGACAGAGCTTGATACTGCGAAGACTGAGCTTGATACTGCGAGGGCTGAGCTTGAGAGTGCTAGGACCGAGCATGCTAGGGTCCTAGATGAGCTGATGAGGTAGCACGATGCCGACCTGCAAGCCAAGGACTTGATCATCAAGGATAGGTATGAGGCTTTACTGAACATGGAAGTCAAGCACAAGACTGATCTCGCAGAAGCTGTCGGAAAAGCCGAGGCCAACGTTGTTGAGGCTTACAAGGTTTTTGACGAGTTTCAGGGCTTCGGCCTTGAGTATCTGGAGAGGGGTATCAGGACGGCCTGCCGATGGGTCGTCCTCAAGTTCGGCGATGTCGTCTCCTCGGTTCGTCCTTCCCTGGAGGGTGTTCAACTGGATGATCCCCTAATTGCCGAGGCACTCAACCAAGTGGAGGCCCAAGTTCAGGTCGAGGGGGTCGGCACTTATGAAGATCATCCTGTTCTGGTTACTGAGGAGACCATTCCTATAGATGTTGAGGCCCTGCCCTCTGATGTCGTCCTATAGGGTGGCTGCCTGTAGCCCATACCCTTTCAATGTACTTATCATTTTTGTGCTCTGTATTGTAAAACACTTAAAATATTTTCTCTTTTATCAATACCATCGTCTTTTCTTCTACTGCCTTCCATATTTACTGCTTTTATGGTTTGCTCTTTGTTGGTTTGATGTCTTTTTGTTTATGATGCTACTAACCCCTCCCTCGTCTTTTTTGAGGACCAATGTGGGGTCATCCCCTCATGTGGCCTCATTATAGCCGAGGGTTCAAGTAACCAAATTGACGATTTTGAATAAAGTCTACCCTCGTCTTTCTTGAGAACAGTAGTGGGGTCGTCCCCTCCACTGTTCCTCATTATAACCGAGGGTTCAAGTAACCATTTTAATGATTTTTAACAAAGTCTACCCTCGTCTTTCTTGAGAACAGTGGTGGAGTCGTCCCCTCCACTAGTCCTCATTATAGCCGAGGGTTCAAGTAACCAATTTAATGGTTTTTAACAAAGTCTACCCTCGTCTTTCTTGAGGACAGTGGTGGGGTCGTCCCCTCCACTGGCCCTCATTATAGCCGAGGGTTCAAGTAACCAATTTAATGGTTTTTAACAAAGTCTACCCTCGTCTTTCTTGAGGACAGTGGTGGGGTCGTCCCCTCCACTGACCCTCATTATAGCCGAGGTTTCAAGTAACCAATTTAATGATTTTTAATTAAAGTCTAGCCTCGTCTTTCTTGAGAATAGTGGTGGGGTCGTCCCCTCCACTGGTCCTCATTATAGCCGAGGGTTCAGCTTAACAAATTAATGATTTTCTGTAGATTTTTCCATGCGTACTAGAACTGATAACCACTGGATGAGGGGAAACACTGATATTTCTCATTAATTTTCCCAAGTGTTCTGTTGGAGCAACTCTCATTACAATTATGGCCTTTCAAGACCTTACAACACTACTGATAGTATTTCTTCAAATGATCTGCATTCCAGGGGTTGGAAAAAGGTTCCCCTTCTAGGTTTTCTAGTCTATAGGTCCCTGGGACAACTTCATCGATGACCCTATATGGGCCATGCCAATTAGGATGGAGCTTGTTGGGCTTTTGCCAAGCCTTCTTGAGAACCAAGTCTCCTACTGCTATAGGTCTCTGTTTCACCCTCTGATTATAAAACCTTGCGGTCCTCTGCTGGTAGGAAGCCTGCCTTATCTCAGCGTCCACCCTCCTTTCCCCAATCAGGTCCAAGTCAAGTCTCCTTTCTTCCGCGTTTCCCTGGGGGGTCATACATTTGGACCCTACAAGTAGGAAACTCGACTTCGGTGGGGATGACGGCTTTTGATCCATAGGCTAGCATGAATGGGGTCTCCCCGGTAGAAGTCCTCACTGTCGTCCTGTATGCCCACAGTACGGCATGTAACTCCTCGACCCATCTTCCTTTTGCTTCCTCAAGCCTCTTCTTGATTCCATCTAGGATTGTCCTGTTTGTTACTTCGGTTGGCCCATTGGCCTGAGGTTGGCCTGGGGTGGAGAAAAATTATTTGATATTTACCCTCTCACAGTACTTCTGCAGAGAGGCATTCTTGAACTGCGTCCCGTTATCTGAAATGAGGGTGTTGGGCAGACCATATCTGCATATCACATTTTTCCAGATGAACTGGAAGGTCTTCTGCTCTGTAATTATGACCATCGCTTCGGCCTCTACCCACTTTGAGAAGTAGTCAATCGCTACAATGAGGAACCGATAGTTATTGACTGCTCTTGGTAAGGGCCCTACCAGGTCAATCCCCCACACTGCGAACGGCCACGGAGATGTAATGGAGGTAAGAGGCTGATGGGGTTGATGAGGGATGGTAGCAAATCTTTGGCATTTATCACACTTTTTTACATATGCTGCGGCGTCTTTCCCCAAGGTCGGCCACCAGTAGCCTTGGGTGATTACCCTCTTCGCTAAGGATCTACCCCCGATATGGCTTGAGCACGATCCTTCGTGCACATCTTGCAAAATGGAAGGGACTTCTGAGGGATGCACACACCTAAGTAAGGGGAGCAGAAACCCCTTTTTGTACAAGGTGTCTCCGATGACAGTGAATTTTGCAGCCCTGTACCTCAGCTTCTTTCTTTCCTGCCTTGCTTCTGGCATCTCACCCTCTTTAATGTATCTGATCAGGGGGTTCATCCACGAAGCTTCTTGAGAGACATTCAGGCAATTGCCAAGTGTTCCCTCGGGGTCCTCAATAGTTGGCTGAAGTAAAATTTCCACTGGGATCGCCCTCCTGATATCTGTCCTAGTCGCCGAGGCCAATCTCTCAAGGGCATCAGCACGGCCGTTGTCTAGCCTAGGTATCCTCTTTAGTTTTACTTCTCTGAAGCCTTTCAGTATTGACCTCACCTTCTCGAGGTATCTAGCCATTCTCTCGTCCTTAGCCTCGTAGGCCCCTAGTATCTGATTCACCACTAGCCTTGAATCACTATGGACCAGAATCTGGCCGACACTAAGAGACTTGGCCAAGGAGAGGCCTGCTACTAAGGCCTCATATTCAGCCTCATTGTTGGAGGCTTTGAAGTTGAACCTCAGGGCGTATTCGACGTCTGTGCCATCGGGTGCTGACAGTATCAGTCCAGGCCCACTTCCGTTGTCACGGGAGGAACCATCAACGAAGAGGCTCCACAGAGTCTTTCCCTCTGAAAAATTTCCCTCAGAGAGGGACCCCTGTCTAAAGATGTACCTTCCCTCTTCGTTTTCAGTTGCTTTCCTTCTAGCGGTGCTTGTCTCAGCCCTATCTGCGGGTGTGTCAGCGGGTCTATCTTCTGTATCCGTCTTCCCGAGAGTCTCACCCTCGGCCTTATCATCTTCCCAAGTGAACTCAACCACGAAGTCTGCCAATGCCTTCCCCTTAATGGCCGTCCTAGGCTGATACACAATGTCAAACTCCCCCAGCTCTATAGCCCAGGCCATCAACCTACCTGATTTTTCTGGCTTGTGTAGGACCTGCCTAAGAGGAGAGTCGGTGAGGATGACCATTGTAATGGGACTGGAAGTATGGCTTCATCTTCCTCGAGGCATGGATCAAGGCGTAGGCCAACTTCTCCATCCTCGAGTATCTTTGCTCTGCCCCCTGGAGTGCCTTGCTGTTGAAATACACAGGCTTCTGTATTCCTTCTTCGTCTCTCACAATGGCTGCGCTGATGGCCGACTCTGAGACGGCGAGGTACACATAAAGTCGTTCACCCTGCACGGGTCGTGACAGCAGCAAGGGAGACCCTAAGTATGATTTTAGCTCCTTGAAAGCCTCATCACACTCTTCACTCCATTCAAAGGCCTTCCTGAGGATCTTGAAGAATGGTAAACACCTGTCTGTGGCTCTTGACACAAATCTGTTCAGGGCAGCCACTCTCCCTGTAAGCCTCTGAACGTCTTTAATGGACTTGGGGGTCTTCATCTCAACAAGGGCCTTTATCTTTTCAGGATTGGCCTCGATGCCTCTTTGGTTGACAATGAATCCTAGGAACTTCCCTGCCCCGACCCCGAAGACACATTTGGCCGGGTTAAGCTTCATCTGGTATTTGTCCATCGTATCAAAGGTCCATTCCAGGTCTGCCATATGGTCCTCTGCCTTCAAACTCTTGGTCAGCATGTCATCCACGTAGACCTCCATGGAATTCCCAATTTGGTATTCAAACATTTTGTTTACGAGGCGCTGGCACGTTGCCCCCGCATTTTTTAGACCAAAGGGCATGACCCTATAGAAGTATGTCCCCTTATCAGTGATGAAGGCAGTCCTCTCCGAGTCTTCAGGGTTCATGAAGATCTGGTTGTACCCTGAGTAGGCATCCATAAAACTCATGAGCTCATGGCCTGCAGTACCGTCTACCATCTGATCAATGCGGGGGAGAGGGAAGCTGTCTTTGGGGCAGTGCTTGTTGAGATCTGTGAAGTCCACACACATTCGCCACTTCCCGTTGGCCTTTGGGACAATGGCTGCATTGGACAACCATTCAGGGTAGATGACCTCTCTGATAAATTCAGCGTCTTCTAATTTTTTGACCTCATCCCTGATGACCTCGTACTTCTCTCTAGAGTAAATCCTCCTTTTCTGCTTTACCGGCTTCACTCCCTCTACCACATTGAGCTTGTGGCACATGATTTCAGGGTCGATCCCCGACATATCTACATGACTCCACGCGAAGACGCTTCGTCTTCTCCTTAACAGCTTGATGAGGTCTTCCTTGATATTGGACTTCAGAGACTTGCCAACTTGGACGGTTTTTCCCGGGTCATCCTCATCGAGGATGATGGGTTATACCTCCTCGACGGCCTCTCCTTTTTTGAGCTTCGTCACGTCCCTGGGGTCTAGGGTATTAATGTTGTAAGTGGCTGTAGCCCTCTTGTGTACCTCCCTTTCTTCAGCAGAGTTGTAGTAACATTCTCTCGCTGTCGTCTGGTCTCCCTGAACTTCCCCCACCCCGTAAGGGGTTGGAAATTTGATCATCTGATGGACTGTAGAGGGCACGACTTCAAACCCTTTGAGGCCCACACGCCCCAGTATGATGTTGTAGGCCGAAAACACCTGCTCATCCATCACAAAGAAACTGACCTTCTTGGTGATCCATCTCTGCCACTCGTCCCCCATCTTCACATCGGCCTCATATACCCCAAGGGGGTGAACCTTTTCCCCACTGAACCCAATCAATGGATGATGGTAGGGGACGAGTCTAGCACGGCTGAGACCTAGGGCTTTGAAGCATGGCCAAAACATCACATCTGTAGAACTACCCCCATCTACCAAGATCCTCGGCACTTCTCATCCGCGCACCCTGGTAGTGATGACAAGAGGGTCATCATGTGGGGCCAAGAGGTCTCTGAAGTCCATTCTTTAAAATCCCACTATCAGTGTGTCCATATCAACCTTCTTCCTTTTTTCTGACTTGACCTCCAGGGAAGTCATGTGTACCGTCTTCGTCATTGCCTTGGCCTCAGCCACATGGGCCTTCCTATCGGCGACCTCAGACCCTCCTCCTGAAAGTCCCCCGGAGATCATTCCCACTCCGAGCGAGATCATATTAAGCCTCTTTATAGGGCCATGGTCGTCTCTCGACGGGAGGTCAGGGTCGTCCTCATCATCAGAGGGGTCGTCCCCTCTTTTGTGAGGACCTTCTCTGCATGCGTCGCCTCGCTTCTTTCTGGGGTCATCCCCTCGGCCCCTCTTGAAGGCGCCTTTGTCGACGTACTTTCTGAGCTTCCCTTCCTTCAGCATCTTCTCAATCTCGTCTTTCAGAGCAAAGCATTTATCCGTTACGTGGTCGTGGTCTTGGTGAAATTCACACCACAGGTTCTTATTCCTCTTGCCGGGGGCTGCCCTCAGCTTCTCAGGCCACTTCAGTGACCGGTCACTCTTTATCTCATTCAGAATCTGTTCGCAGCTGACCGTCAGAGGAGTGTACCCAGCGAACTTGTCATCCGCGGATCTCTTCTTCCCCTCTTTGTTCTTCTTGGGGTATTTACTCCCACTTGCACCTCCTCTTTCGTCCTCATACTTTGCAGCCATCGCCTCTTCGGTGTTCATCACCTTTCCTGCTGTCGACAACAGCTCGGCCATCGTCCTCAGAGGGTCTTCAGCAAGCTTCCATAACAGCTTCCCCTTTTGGAGTCCTCCAATCAGGGCTGTCATAGCTATGCTCTCCTCATAGTATTCCACCTCTAGCTTCTCCTTATTGAATCTGGCTATATAGTCCCTCAGACTCTCACTCTTCCCCTGCTTAACATAGAGCAAGTGGGTGGTCTTCTTCTGTGGCCTCACCCCAAAGCAGAAATTATGGATGAACAGGTCTGCCAACTGCTTAAAGTTTCCAATGGAATTTTTTGGAAGAGACGTGTACCAGACATGCGCAGCCCCTGTCAGGGTACCAGAGAAGGCACGACACCTCATCTCATCTGAGATAGAGTATATGTCTTCCGCCGACTGATACATCTCCACGTGGTGGACGGGGTTGGTGCTCCCGTCATACCTTGGGGTGACCATAGGTGGCTTGAACTTTGACGGCGTGGGGAAGTTGACTATCTTTGCCACAAAGGGTGAGCCTATGGTGTATCCCTTCTGAAGAGGGTCTCGGCTCTTCAATATATCACCAATCTTATCCTCTAACCGCTGGATTGAGTCATTCCAGGGCCTCACAGGGTCGGCCTGGCCGATGTTATCCCCTGTTGCCTCTCCGAGGTGGACGGAGGGTTCTGCTGCAGCAGGCCTGTGTCGACTGTTCACTTCCCTTTGGCCGTCATCTCGTCCTCGGGGACGGCCATCTGCTGCCTCCCTCCTGGATCTTGCAGCACTCCTTGGCCTGGACAACTGTTCTCGCAGGTCATTTACTGGGCCTAGCCTCTCAAAGGCCGACCCCCTGCTCAAGCGATCAAAAGCAGAGCCTCTTGGGCGATCATCAGGGTTCGGCCTCCCGCACTTTCCCCTGCTGTCCTGGATGGGTCGCACAGTGTTGTTGGAGACCTCGTAAGGTTCCCAGCACTCTATAGGAGACTCCTCTCCCTCCAGATCTCCATACCTATCCTCAGGGCAAGGGTTTTCTTGCCTCCCCAGGCATAGACGCCAGGGGTCAGCGACATCCCTACGCCGCTGAGGGGGTGGAAGGCCTTTGCGTGGTGCCTGGGGTGGTCCCCTGGCCTCATGCTGTCCTGGAGATGCTTCCGGAGTAATCATCTCAGGCGAAACCCCTGGTGCTCTTAGTATGTTCTGGCTTAGAGCTGTGAACTGCTCCTGCATCATCCGCTGGCTTGCTGCCAGAGACTTTAGTGCTGCCGCCACATCAGCCATCTCAGACTGAGGCGGCGGCTGACTGGAACTGGGTCTTCCCCCCTCATCTGGCAGGGGAAGTGGTGGCGGTGGCATCTCAGGTGCCATGTGCTTGAGCTACGAAAAGTTGAACTGAAGAAAATACTGGTGAGCTTGGGAACCTTAGTGGGTCTCTTTCAATGGTGAAACACCTCCTCTCAGGGGGAGTGTTGGTTCACCACCAGAGTGCCCAGTGAGGTCAAGCTGTACAAAGGAAGAGATGTCTTCTCGTTCCCACAAACGGTGCCAAACTGATGATGCTGAGATTTAGCACCACCGGATAAGTGACAGTGATCTCAAACAGTAGCAGCCATGGCAGCCATTGAGATGTATGAGTGTATAAGTATGTAGAAGAGGATGAGTATAAGAGGAAATAAGACTTTGATTTATAGTGGTTCAGCCAATTTGGCCTACATCCACTGTGAGTGTGTGATCCACTAAGTATGGGCACTAATAGCCTTGGATACAATGCACATAACCCTCCTCTCTCTCTACTCTGTGTACAAGCAGAGTTTTAGCTAGGGCTACAGTTCATGGATCGATCCCCTGTAGGGTTGTAGGTGACAAGTATATATAGGTCTTGGGGGGTGTAGTGTACCCCCCAAGTATGCATGGTGCATGTGAATGATGATCTAGCCCATCCCCTGTTGACACCTGTAGATGCCAAATGATGACATAATATTCCCTCACGTGAGGGTGTGATTTTGTTATAACGGTCTGCCACGTGTCATATGAGCCTCACGGGCACTGTTCCACACGTCCCCCAAACCACGCGCTGTCATGATGTCACCCTCGGCCTATGAGCCAAGGCCGAGGGCAAAGTTTCCTCCGGTGGTGAGCCTGGCCCAATTCTAGCCTCGTACTGTCGGCCCCTCGTACTGTCGTCTGAAGCCTGGTGGAGGGTCGGCCCCTCGTACTGTCGTCTGAAGCCTAGTGGAGGGTCGGCCCCTCGTACTGTCGTCTGAAGCCTGGTGGAGGGTCGGCCCCTCGTACTGTCGTCTGAAGTCTGGTGGAGGGTCGTCAAGAGATTGGTGAAGGCTCGTCCCCTCATACTGTCGTCCGTTGTGGAGGCAATCCTCATCTAAGCCGAGGATATAAACGGGTATATCAGTCGACATCCTTGAGATCTTGAGGTCTTGATACACCTTCACACCTCATGGACTGAACAAGACATAATGTCCTGGAGATGGTAATTTCATCACTAAAAATAGATTTTTCTTCGTGCTCAAAACATGGTACACATTTTTAAACAATGTTTGGTTGGACTATATCGAGGAACAATACTGTTTTATTGATTTGGGTTATTGGTAACTTTGAGTTGTTAGCTATCACCACCACATGACCTCCCTTGTAATCAATCAAGTTCTATAGATTTTGTTTATCACTTGTCATATTATTCGAACATCTGGAGTCGAAGATTCAAATCATTCTTATAGTCAATTCGTTCATGCATTGTTACTATAATCTTTAACTCTTCTTCCTCCATAGCGAGGGATGATTTGGCGTTCCAATCGTCTTTAATTTTCTCATTTAAGTTGGAAATGGCAGCATTAATCTCGACGAACCTTTTGTTAGACCAACAATCTTTCACTATATAAGCTTTTTTCTTACAGTTGTAACATTTTCTCAAAATTTTTATATTTTTCTGGGATTGACTATTTTTGCCACAATTCGTTGAAGCTCCCCATGGACGAGAGTCTCCCTCTTTATCATGACCTTTTGCCTTGTCACCATACTTTTTAGATCTACCTCCGGCATACTGCTTGACGTTGCCTTTATTTTATTAGTCTAGAGTGCTTCCTCCATACCCTTCAGAAGACCCCTCCCATTTGCTTAGCCATTACTTCTTGATCGAAAAGAAAATTTTCAAACTCAACAAGTGATGGTTGAGTCTTCCATACTTAAGTGACGTTTGAGTCTTTCATACTTCTACAGCAGTAAAAAAGCCTTGATATTTGGTCCTCATACCTAGATAATTATTCTTTTTACCCTGATTTTCCAAATAATGATATATGATTTAATTTAAAAAGTTCATAGCATATTGATTTAATACCGAGAAATCGTTATATCGTTTTATACACTTGGTAATAGCTTACTCTCGAGAAGTTACAGTCTTGTATATTTTTTCTTTAAAAAAATTACAACGCATGTATCCCACGCTTTAACGAATGTATCCCACGAATGTATCGGTGTTTTTACTTTTTGGATATGGTTTTAAGGGCAAATATAGCTTTACCTACTTTGATATTTTACTTACCCAAAGTGCCATTGGCATCTTCTTCTGGATATATAAATTTATTGTCACCGACGACCTCCTAAATATCTTGGCCTTGTAGGTTATATATCATATATGTCACCCACATATTATAATATTGGTTATTGAGTTTCTTAATTCCTCCAACTACTTGAAGGTCACCCATAGTGTCGTTAAAATTTTGTTGATACCGAATAAGATTTATTTATAAATACAAACTTGTAAAATATAAAATTCTCATGACTTAAGAAAACTCATCGCTCTGATACCATTTGTTTAAAATTAGAGTACACAAACTCTAATTTTCACAAGAAGAAGAAACTTACTCAAAAAAGAAGCACACACACTCAAAAGAATACTTAATTAAAGCCTTAAGTATTTATTACTTGACTTGTTTTTTGGTGATAATAAACATTGGTGAATAGAGATATTTATAGTAAAAGGACTATAATCAACACCACAAATTGTGGTTAAATAAACAAACACACTTTTAATAAAAACCATACAATTATTAAAACACAAATTAATTTCATCTATACAAGTTACCCATTATGTAACCTAACTTCCATTACTTTCTCTACTTACTTCACCTAATTTTAGGAAGCTTTTATATTATTCCATTGATTTTAATGGCCGATGTTGATTCTTAATAACTACCTTTCTTTGATTTATGTTTTTGCAAGGAGTTATTAAGACATTGTCTTTAATATTTTTCCTAGAGATGAAGGCATTTAGATAAAGAGAAATGAGAATATGGCTCAAACGTGAAACAATAATCATGGTAATTAATTTGTAACTAACATTGGATAGAGTTATATGACGAAAATGTTTAACTTAACTTGGGTTGGAAATTTTTGGAATAAAAATTGAAAGAGTTATATTAAGTTCATTTAAGAGATGACCATTATGGAAAAAGGATTGTATTAGGCTAATAACAGAATGCCTAACTGTATTCCAGTGTGATTTAAACAACTTGTAAGTAAGACAATCCTACCATTGAATTTTATTACGATTCATCTTATGAAGGTTTCAAAGACTCTCAAGCTCAAAGATGGGTTGCAAAATACCGTGATTATCATCCTACGCGAGTTTAGTAAAAGAATAGTCATTTTCATCAACCGACGGAGGATTTGTGTTTGAGAAAATGTTTTCATCAAGTTTTTTAAATTCAATCTAAATATCTATTTGTTGAGTTTTCCAACCTTTAGTAACATTAAAAGTGGCATGGGTATATTATTCCACACTTTTTGGTTAACACATGCATGAAAATATTTGGTATTATCATCCCATTCCTAATCTATTTGTTTTTGTTATTGTTTTTCCAAAAAGGCTTTTAAGCCTAAGACTCTCACAAAGGTTGTTTTGGAGTTGGAGTTCACAATTATATAAAGCTTGGGTAAGAGTTGTCTTAAATATTTCACGAACGTGTTAGAGTTGTCATTTGAGTATGTTAATGTTATGGGCCATATTTTGACGGTAAATTTACACAAATTTGAGTAGAAAAAACTCAATTTCCTAGGATATCTAGTAAATTTAAAAACATGGGAACCGAACACTGTAAGATTTCAACTCCGATGAACAAAATGTATGGAAGAATTTATTTAATACCAGGTTATAAAATAAATGAGTCATGATCGAATAGATCTTTAAGATCGTTATCATATTGAGATCGACTAAAATTCAGCTGAAATACTAATAATTATACTAAAATAGTATAAAACTAAGCTACTTGATAGTAACTTGTATTCGTTTACTTAAAATCTCATTTAAGCTCAACTCATTTGCACCCTTAAATTGAACAACTAATGAATTTCATTTCATTACACATATGTCATTATGTCTTTTACTACGCTTTTCTATCTCAAGGGCCTAAATAATTAAGAATGTATGCTTATATCCATACATATACCTAAACTTATATATATATATATATATATATATATATATAAACAACAAACTAATATCTCAATATAAGAGCATAGCCCAAGAGAATGACTATATTATGCCTATATGGATGGGTAAATAGACAATGTTAATATTATGTGGGAAAAGAATTAATTTACGTATTGTTTACAAAAAAAACATCTTCTCCAATGCATATGATTATAAACCAACCAATTTCTATCATAAGTTGAATGAAAAACACACATTCATAGTTGAATTGGAGAAGTAATTTTGATTTGGATGTATAAGTTTTTTGAAACAATAAAAGGACCCTTAACATTTATATGATATCTTATACATTGGGGATACTTCTAATTGTCACACTAAGTTCGCATTTACTTGAGAGGGTTGCATTATAAAATTCTTTCACACTCAATTTGAATCAATATTATGTGTCACTTTTAAATATTTCAATCCACATTAGCATTTGAGGTGATCTAACAATGTGCACTTCCATCAACGAAAAATAATACTCACGACAATATGTGAAGAAAGAATGTTCATAATAAATAATACTCGCCACAATTTATGATGAATTATTTTAGTGTTTCTGGATTTACGCCATGATAAAAAAAAATTTTTTTGGGGTCTGGGCATAATTAAAATGTCTTTTCAATGCGGCCCTATGTGTAGTATATACCTGATTTTTTTTCAAACACGAATACATTATATTTTGTAATGTATACATTTTTTGTAATTTATATGTGGAATGCATGCATTAAATATTTGTAATGTACACATTACGTTTTAGTGTACCTTAACATATAAAGTATATATATTAAGATATGAGGAACCTTAGTGGTAAATAATTTTTTCGGTGTATTATAGCTAAAAAATATTTTATTGGGCTCTCGATCTTTCAAACATTCTGTTAAAACTATTAAGTTCTTTGTTCATAAAAAATGATGTTTTCTTATCAAATCCATCATTAGAATATTTTCTTTCTTTCTTTATACCCATAGCAAGAAAAATCGAGTCACATTATTTTTTCAAGAAAAATGATTTCGTCTCATGATTTAAGTATCTTTATTGATGAACCCTCAAGATCTCAAAATATATATGTTATATTTGTATCACATAATTTTTTAATATATTTTTAGAATACATCCATTTATTTAGATTTTATCAACAGGGTTTTTTTAGTATAATAAATTATTTCATTATTGTGTATATATATTTGGACTCACTTTACAAACTTCATTGTTTACCTTGAGTATTAACATTGACAATTGTGAAATGTTATTGTATAATGGCTTTTGGTAGACAATGAATAACCCTCACTATACTAAAAAAGGAAAAAATATTTTTTAACACTTGCTATGTAATATAGTTAAGGTATTCACCATAGTTGGACCTATTAAAATCATCATAGAATCTACAAGCACTCACGTGGTGTTGTCACCAGGTCCCCCCCCCCCCCCCCCCCCTCCTCCCTCCCCCCATACCCACCCACACACAAATTCATATGAAATGATTTATATGCAAGCAGTTTTCGGACAAATTCACTTATTTTAATGGGCATAAACATAAATGCGTACCTTGTTGAAATAAACAATTCAAAGTACTTTTGTATTACTTCTAGTGTTGGAAGGTAGAAACTTACACTAGAAAATAATCATTACATTATTCATGAGGTTATACTCTATAACATTTATTGTTTTCATAAAGTTGTGGTTCATTCACTTTGATATTATACAATAACAATTTTAGTTACCTTAATTACTTTCCATAACCTTATATCTATGATTTAAATCCATGCATATATCTCTGATAATAGTTATTTTCTAGTTAGGATTATGTATGATTTTGTGTTTTTGTCAAATAAAAATATGAAACCAAATTATTTTGGAGCAACGAAAAATAATATATAGAAAACTTACGAACTAAAAGGATGAATAGATCAAGTCGAATGTTGGACGCTCTCTCTTCAAGATAGATTTTCCCCTGCTAATGATGCTTACTACCGAAATCTCTGCCTCCCGGGATAAAATGATATTTGACATACGCAAGAGACACTTCAGTGTGCGTTTTCCATCAACCAATTATGTGTAATACCCCGTAATTTTATTATTGTTTAATTACCGTGTGCATTTAATTATTAATTTAATTGGGAAAATGAAATTGGATTCGATAAATATTAATTAACAAGTTAAGGATTCATATGTATTATTATTATTATTATTATTATTATTATTATTATTATTATTATTATTATTATTATTATTATTATTATTATTATTATTATTATTATTATTATTATTATTATTATTATTATTATTATTAGTTACTTGCGTGTGATAAGTAAATAAAGATGTGATTTATTATGTGTCATGTATAAGTGAAAAGCGACGGTTTATTATATTATGTCAATAGAGAGTTACATCGACGAATTTGTATATTTTATGGGTGATGCGTACTGTACGCACATGTCGAGTCTGATTAATGAGATGTTGGTGTAATTGTATTTGTGTGACTCAAATAACCTTTTTAAGTGCACCAGTGATCCGTAATGGGTCGAAATAGTCCATAATAGGTACCTGGATGTTATAATTCAGTTCCGAGAGCTTTTTAGACGTAGCAGGACCCGTATGGGGGTACAATGGTCCTTATGCACCTCGGATTTAATCTAAAAACGGTATTAGGGTATAATTAGATAATATATAAGGTTTATAGAGGTGTATGACAACCTCAGTTTTGGCATCTGCATAATTGAGATTAAGGGAGAGCTTAAGAGAAGAGAAAAAGGAATAAAGGGAGAAGAGGAGTTGCTGTTTAGTTCTGATTGGAATAGTTTTTATGGGAGTTTTTTCATTTCAATTCATTATTGATGATTCGAAAAAAAGGAGAAGAGGACTTGGAGAAGAGGAGATAAGAGACAATATTTGGATTCGAATCATCCCTATGTAATGAGACTTCGGATTCAGATCCATAAGCAAGTATTTACTTGCTTTAGATTGCAAATTATGTAGTTAATTGCCTTCATTATTAAAGTTTGATTAAAAAATTTAAAGTTTGAGAATTAAAATGAAGAGATTTAAGTTGAGTACCCTTTGATCATATTTGATAGTGAATGATGATGAACATTTAAGAACTTGTAATTTAATTTTGGGTTTACAAGTAAAAACATGTAGAGCATTAATCGGTTATTAGAATCGGTGAGATATTTAAGTTTGATTAATTTTGTGTTGATTAAATTGATTAATGATCAGGGATCCTAGGGTTTTGATTGTGGATTCAGGTATATTTCAGAGTTACAAGGTTTCTAGGTTGATAATATATTTATATGGGTTATCAATTTGAGGTTTAGGAGGCTTGGAACTTTCTTGGAGGGTTTTAGAGGTGAAAACTTGAGGAAGAAAATGATTGGTAGCCCAGTAAATCGAACTGGTTCGCTGGGAGAGTGAATTGATTATGTTGACCAAACTGGTTCGGTCTGTAAACGAATCAATTCGGTTTGCTAGCCTATCCAAAATTTTGTTACTTGCTGTTTTGACCCATTAGAGTTTGGGGAATAAGCGTAGGGGCTTCCAGGCTAGAGTGGGACTAGTGCGGAATATTTCTAGGATTTGGTATGTGTGTTAGGCCATCGGATAGATGGGTTCGGGTGAGACGAACTGGGAATTCGAGTGAGTGAACACTTATATGTATAATCGAGAAATCAATTCGGACTTTAGAATTGCTAGAATAGTTCATTGTGCGCTTTGCGTATATGTATGTGTGTGTGTTACTTATTTATATTCAACATACATACTTGGTAGTACTATCATTAGGAGGTTGTGCATAGTGGGAAGTCAACCTTGGAGTTGACCTGCAGGTGTTGAATTGATTCCTCAAGTTATAGTACTATTGCATAGCCACTATCCATGTGTGAGGATATGTCTTGATTTGGATATCGGTTGGGTGCGAAATGGTATGGTTGCGACCCTCGGGTGTATGTTTATGACCGCCTCCATTTGTTTGTGTTTACGTTTAGGTCCGGTGGTGACATTCTGACCCAATGGCCCAGTTGTGGTACGTGGTATACTTGGAGCCCAATAACACACGAGGGATGCATCTGCAAGGTATCGTGCAGGATGTGACACCTAAGCTATAAATAAATATAACATCCCTCGTGTGCTATAAATAAATAAATATACACATCACATCTCGTACACATATATAAATCATTATATACGTATATAATGATTTATATATACTTATGTGTATGAGATGTGATGTGTATATTTATTTATAGCATGGGTGTAGCTATGTTATTATATTGTCTGAACATTTATTTATAGCACGTATGTCACTATGATATTATTTATGAACTTATACTCAGCGAGGGTAGCATATACCTAGATAATGATGACTATTAACGAATTGGTCTTGGATAGCTGTCATTATTCTAGTTAGACTGGGTAGTATAATTAGGACAATAAAAATGAATGCGTTAGGTGAGCACTGTAGATGATATATGAGGTTTTATCTCATGTGAGTGAGACCGGTAAATTAATTATGAAAGTAATACACTACGTGTTTTATTTATTTAAAGCATTTAAATACTTCCAAAATATTTTCAAACATTTTCGGACTTTGACTCGCTGACAAATCTATTTTCTTATTTTTCAAAACCTCGGGTGTGCAGCAACATCAGGGATAGTAGGTGTAGATCTTCCATGACACTGCGAATAGTAGATGTGGAGGTTACGAGATTAATTTATCCACCCCAGCTCTTTCTATATAGATAGGATCCTATTTCAGTACAGTATTTTCCTTTTAGGCATGTTACCCATAGTTGGATAGGAATTTACATTATGTTAGAGATACATATTCATTTATCAGTTTTTAGTTAAGTTGGATGATCACTGTTAGTTACCGATGGTTTATTCGGTTCACGTTTATTTATTTATGCTTATAGTTTATTTTGTTCATTTGTAAGTATGATTGTATTCCTTTATATTTATATTGCTTGTTACGATAGTGATGCTGAGAATAAAATCATATTAAATTCCTATATTATTTTATTAAAGGGTTGGTCACCCGATATTATTAAGGTGGGGTGTCACAGTTGGTATCAGAGTATCAGGTTCTAGTGTCCTTAGAATTTGTGCAAACTTGCTACAATGGCAGTGCTGCATTCTTTGATATATAACCCTATGCTTAAGACTGTTATTTCATATTACGCATTTATGTTCTTCTGTTATTGTATATATTTGAAGTGAATCTCTTAAAATTTTAGTTTGGTTTCATATGCCAAATGCTAGGAAACGTAAACCGGAACATGCAACAAGGAGGGCCGCAGAAGGGGAAACTCAGCCAGAGACGTAGGGCGCTCAGGGGACTGTGACCGCAATAGAGGTAGCAAATATAGTAGCACAGGAAATTAATGATACCGTAACCTCTATGGCACAATACTTGCCCCAGGTATAGCCACAGTTGCCAGTGGTAGCACTAGTACAGACTCACCCAATGCCGTCAGTATGGGAACTAATCAGGGAGGCCTTCTAGAAGGGTTATTAGCCAGAGTTTTAGGGCATTACGGATGTAGTGGCATCTAGCTAATGGAATAAGGACATATAGAATCATCTACATATGGTTGAGTGCAGCAAAACTTAACAGTAGGTACTAGCTACATTCAACCTAGTTAGGCAGTTCTTTAGTGGTGGGGGTCAGTTACCACACCAGAGGAGAAACACGATGATGATTTAGGAGTTTTGGGTGTGGTTTTCCCGCAAGTTCTTTTCGTCAGCTGTTCAGACACGATGGGGAGGAGATTTCTGGATCTCACGTAGGAGAGTCGAGCGAGCAAGGTAAAAATGGTGGCAGTGGTGCCAGGTGGGTGCCGCGTCACCAGAGTAGGTATTAGGAGGGGGGTTCCCAGTAGGGGGACTTGGTTAAGAGATTCAGGACGGGTAATGGTAGTTTCAGGTAGGTCCATCAGGGCCAACTGGGCTAGGGGAACCAAACCAAAGGCCAGTTGGGTCGTGATTACTAGGGATAGAAAGTCCAAAGATAGGGGTAGTGTCGCTAGGGCCAACAGGGATAGGGGCCGAAAATTTTCTGGGAAAATGGTTTGTGTGTGGGGAGCTAGGCCACATGTGACGTGCATGATCGAATAGGGCTAAGGGTCAACACTAGGAGGCCCAGTTCGAGTAAAAGTTAAAGTAGCTTCTAACCCAACCAGCAGTTCCAGCATTATCGCCTCTGTGGGTGCAGTTGCAGTTTGGGCATGTGTATAACATCTGAGGTTCAGTTTTACCACCAGCACTGCCAACGATTGAGGGTATGTATGTTTCATATCCTGTTATACATAGGGCAGGTTTTATTTGACATCGGTGCATCACATTCTTTTGTTAGCACTAGATTCGAACTTAAGACGGGTCTAGTGGATATATCATCAGATATCATTTTGGCCGTAGATTCACCGGTGGGTAACGGGGCTCTCATTTGTTCCATTTATAGGGGAGTAGGTCTGGACATTGAGAGGTTATGCTTAGTAGCAGATCTGCTCATTTTATAGATGTGCGAGTGTGATATTATTCTAGGTATGGACTAGTTAGCAACATATAGAGCAATGGTGGACTGTTATAGTAGGACTATAGTGTTTGCTATTCCAGGGAAGGATATGTTTCCTATGGTGATGCCTTGTTTAGAGGGAGGGTCAAGTATGAATTTGTGTTACATCGAGGAGGAGATTTGAAGGGTATTATAGTCTCTCTAGATTTTATCCTTGTGATTAGGGACTATGTTGATTTATTTCAAAAGATACCAGGGTTACCATCGAGTTAGGAGATTGATTTTTTGATTGACTTAGCATCGGGGACTAGGATGATAGCACGAGCGTCGCATCATATGGATCCTCTGGAGATACGATAATTCATAGAAAATATTCAACAGCTTTTGGGGCAGGGTTTTATTCGCATGAGTAAATCAACTTGGGGTGCCCCAGTTCTATTTGTAAAGAAGAAGGATGGGTCATTGAGGTTGTGCATCAACTACTGGGGGTTGAATAAGGTCGCTATTCAGAACAAATATCCATTTCGACATATCGATGACTTATTTGATCAGTTGAGGGGATTAGTCTCCTTCTCGAAGATTGATTTGAGATCATGATACCTTCAGTTATGCATCATGGAGGAGGATGCCTCTAAGACCACATTTTTAACGAGATACGAGTCTTATGATTTCAAGGTTATGCCGTTTGGCTAAGTAATACGGTAATAGTTTTCATGGATCTCATGAACAGGGTGTTCAGGAACTTCTTCGATCAATTTATCATTATTGATGATGCTGGAAACAGCACCACCCTTCATAGTAGAGGGATATGAGGAGAAGAGGATTTACACCGGAATATAAGTGGTTCAGCCAATTAGGCCTACCTCCACTGTGCAAGTGTATGATGTGTATCAATGTATGAGGGATATAATGGCCATAGATACAATCTCTCAAGCTTTCTCTCTCTTTTATATAATTTGACTGAGTTTTGGCTAGGGTTGCTAATTTTGGATCCCCTTTAAGAAGGAAAAGGCAAGTATATATAGTAGCTGGGGGGTGTAGTGTACCCCCATGCATGCAATGAGTATGTGTATGTTGATCTAGACAATATGATGAAGACATCTGTCCCTGTCATGTTTAGAGAATGGTGATGAAATATTCCCCCCACGTGAGGAGAATGATTTGTTATAACTGATTTGTGTACACGTGTCCTTATCCAAATATATGCGCATAAGAGCTCAGCCATCTGTGCCTGGTCACAACCTCGGCCTGGAAGGGTACGAGGTTGGAAAAGCCTAGATGTTATCCAATCCGAGGTTAGTCATGATTAACTCGGCCTATGTGGAGCCGAGGTTAGGCAGGCAATGTCATAAGGTCGGCCTAGGCCGAGGTTAAGCTGGAACACGCTAGGAACATCGGCTGATTCCCTACCGAAGTTGGCCTTGATGGATGTATACTTCTGTAACCTCGGCTTACTCCCATCCGAGGTTGTCATCCCCTGGATCGCTTGATGAATAATTATCCCATGAATCATGAAGACCTATCTTGATGAGGTTGGTAGTAACGTCGGTCGTAGCCGACCTTTCTTAGGACGAGACCGCTGGTCATTGATCTAAGGCCCTTCTAATCGTCGGCCATATTCATGGCCGAGGTTGATGTCTCTGAGCCTAGGTGGTACATTTGGGGCACATCAATCACCCTCTAGCCCTTAGTTACCTGTGTGGTTAGGTATCTAAGGGGTGTATTAGTCCGAGGCTGGATTTTTTTAGGTGTCAAATATCCTCTTGACAAGTGTCAGCCATTGGAGTACATAGCGTGCCTGACAGGTTTAATGATGCTGGCTATCTTTTGGACTCCCAAGGCAATGATGGGCTTTGGGACGCATGCACTCATATTTAAGGGTTTAAACCCTATTTTCTTCTCCTTCCTCATTTCTCTCCTTCTCTGGATTTAGTCATTTCTGCAACTTTCTCTCTCTAGAAGATCCTTGATTCCAAGTGCACTTGGGTGGACATTCCTTGCAGTTCTTTCCCTGCTTCTCATCACTCTTCTTCAAGTATCCTTTGTCATCCTTTCTTCCTCATTTTTCTTCTTTGATTCTTGTTTTTGTATTTTCTGATGAGTTTTAAGAGGTTTCTGGCGGTCTGTTCTTGATTGTTCTTCGTTGTTTTTGCTCAAAGTTAAATAGATTGATCTTTAATTCCATTTGCCAATCTTGTTTGTAATTAAGGAGAGTCACAAATCTAACGTCTGCCTCAAATGCTCAGACCCCTCTACCAACTCTTAGAGGAATTCCCCTCTCTTAGGGAGAAGGCCTTAGAAAAAATTAGACAAGTAGAAAGAGCCCAAGAGGAAGCTCGTAGGGCAGAGGCATTCCCCCTCAGGCCTATTTTTCCACAACCTCGGAAGGTTATATACCCTGAACCATCCGAACCAGTTAACCCAGTAGAGGCCCCAGCTGAACCTACACCAATGTCTGAGTCTGAGTCATCTACCTCAGACCCTATGTCTGAAGACTCTTTCCAAAAGGCTATAGATTTCATGACTCGACAAGATCAGGCCCCTGATCAAGCGGAGGTTTCCATTCGGGCCTCGTCTCACAAAAGTTCAAGTACATCAACCTCTTCCTCAGAGGTTAAAATTATTGGACCAAGTGTGGAGGTTCCGCCAATCCTTGAAGACATTCCCCTATCGGCTATCATAGGGGATGAGTTCGCTCAAAGGTTTCCAAGTGATGCCCCATTGTCTGCTCAGGCCGACGTTGAGCTAGATGATGATGATGATGCTGAGAGTGATGTTGATGTCTCTGAGGCGATCGAGATTGAGAGTTCAGTCAGCGAGATCGACCTCCTATCCTTCAGATACCTATATTCCATATGCCCCTCTATAAAACTCAGGAGACCTCTGAGGGAAGAGAGGTCTTATCACGGTCGAGATGTTGAGATTTACCTATTTGAGCAAATGTTTAAGTTGGGATTTCGTCTGCCCATCCATCCCATCATTAGGTCTATATTGGCCTATATCAACTTGGCCCCTTCCCAGTTATCACCCAATGCTGGGAGGGTGATGATTGGAGCCATTGTCTTATGGAGGGTTGTTCATCACTCAGACCTTCCTGTCCAAGTCTTTACAGGATGCTATGTCCCTTCATCTGCCAAAAATCATCCGAGCTATTATCATTTTTTAGATCGAAAGCCAGAAAAGAAGATGCTTCAGATTACCCAAACCTTAAACCATAATTGGAAGACATGTTATTTCTTTGCCTCAGGTCCATGGGAATTTGGTCCATGTTCCCCCTCTTCCTTATTAGAGCCGAGAATGCCCTTGAGATGGGGAAAGGTTACAATGGCTGCTAAGGCCGACCCTGGGCTAAGCCAACTCAATCTTCAGAAGGTCAAAGACCTTCAAGATCAGGGGGAGCATGGTCTGCTTGTCAAATTCGAGCATCTGATGACCCCCTATTACCTCTATGAGACTGGTCTAGGGGGAAGTCCTCTTAAGAGCTCGATAAGTTTTTTATTTCAATAAGTTATACCTCTGAATATATGTATATCTGATTCTCTAACTCAAACCTTTCTATTTTGCAGAGCGCCCCAAAGGAATTTCGGACGAGTTGTGGGAGATGGCTGCACCAAGTCTGACAAAGCTCGTCAAAAAGGCAAGTCTTAATGCTCCTCCTCCCCCTCCATCTATGTAATACCCCGCATTTTTGATTGAATTGAAATTGAAAAAAAGAAAGAAAAGAAAACTATTCCAGTGCATATATTCGAAATGTTTGGAAATGAAACTATGTCAGTATATATATTCAAAATGATTGAAAATGAAAAGTTAAAATGAATTCATTGAGATACGAGTGTACGACTTAATTATTAGAAGCTAATTAACGCGTAAAAGAATCGAGAGGGTTAAATTTGGGACAATGGGATTTTTGTAAATAAACTAACCCTAGGTATAAATAGAAAAGAAGAGAAGAAGTCTTCATTTTATCATTTCATAAAGGGGGCTAGGGTTTGGTAGAGATAGAGTAAGAAGAGAAGAAAGCCAAGAGGATTTCAAGAATATTCAACTTCTCCATACAATCCAAGGCAAGTTAATAACCTATATGTGTATATTATGTATCTATAATGAAATTTCACATGAACATGTATTTGGATCCCTAAATTAATATGAAATTGATGTTAAAAATGATATGCAATGTATTAGGATCATCATCCATGTAGATTCAATTGCAATAAAATCATTATAGGGATTGAGATGTAGAACAATTTCTTGAATTTTAGAAATCTATGAAATTAAGTAAATCGTCATATTAAAAACTGTTTTAAGCTATTTTGGTTCCGAAAATGGATGTTTCGTCCACGATGCCCGCTAGAAAATCATATTCTGAACAACTTTGTAGTTTAAAGTTTTTCTGAAAACGGATCGAAAAAGTCTCAAATCGGCGTTTTAAAATTCTGCGCAGAAAGTTGTCGTGAACAGGTCTGAACTGTATATGTTAGTTTCGGGTTTGTTTTACGCAAGCTATGGTAGCGTGCTCATTTGGCCTTGTAGAAAATCACGTTCCGAACAACTTTGTAGTTTTAAGTTTTTCCAAAAATGGATCGGAAAAACCTCAAATCGGCGTTTTAAAATTCTGGGCAGAAAGTTGTCGAAAATAGGGGAGAATATTATATATTAGTTTCGGGTCTGTTTTATGCAGGATATGGAAACGTGCTCGCATACCCTTACAGAAAATCACGTTCCGAACAACTTTGTAGTTTTAAGTTTTTCCAAAAACTAATCGGAAGAGCCTCGAATCTACATTTTAAATTCTGGGCAGGATGTTGTTGAAATAAGAGTGATAATATTTTTCATGTTGTTAGTAAGATAATTGTGGTGTTGTGCCTAATATCCTAACTTGATCACACACTTATGGTTCTTAGGGATATATAACCTTGAAATGATTTGATGTCGAATTAGTAAATTAATGATGTAAATTATGTTATATTATAAATAATGACTATTGTGTAACTCGAGTAAGAGAATTGACACGATTGTATATATACATAAGCGTGAAATTGTTTTACATGTATATTGTCGAGTATACACTAGACTAGTCCTCTGGTTGACGTAGGCACATGTTGAATGCGATTTTTTATGATTGATCCGGTTAGGTTCTGCTCGAGTGCCGTGTCGGAGATAAACCACAAGAACCGGACACATGGTTGTAATGCGGGTCGGATAGAAAGACCTTGAAACGCCATGTGATTTAGGACCTAGTACGATTGCCCTTGCCACGTAATATTGGGGAGTATTCGTGTGTAGGCCTAGTGTTACGACTTGTTCCCCCGGGTAACGATAGTGACCCGATATGACTTGTTGTGTGAGATATTATGCTTGTGTTTTAAAATAATATCCCGAATCGATGCATTTGATATTATACTTGAAGGAAATATTTTGATATGTTAAATAATGAAATGAGATTAATAATGATTAATCATGATACGATATGAGACTACACGTTACTCGAGTTTGTGTTGGGTAGTCACGACATAGGAACATTGGTTGGGTAATTTAACAACTTAATTACCGGAGACGAGTAATGACTAGTGTGCTTTCATTATAAGTACATCTTATAATCTTATAGCTTGTTTTCTTGATTTGACATTCGTCTATCTTGCTTCTTGCCCCTATCCAATATATATAATATATGACAGGTCCTCGTCCCGATGGACAATAGACTATGGAGATGGATGAGATCATATCAATCTTAGGATTCCTGTAGCTGTGGAGTTATTCTATTTTAATTTATGTCGCTTGTTTCCCTTTTCATGAGGGTGGTATCAGAGATTAATATCATGTTGTTTATACTTGGGTATTTGATAGAATTGTTGTATTATTCTTTCCCATTTTGTGTTGGGCCGCATGTATTGGCATTTTATATTTTTAGTTTGAGATTACTGATGGACTATTGCAGTTAATAGTTATGAGTTGGTTTCACTTGTTATAGTTGTTACTATATGATTTGGTTACACATATGAGAGTGTACATGTTTACTTTACTGCATTTATTTAAATTTTATTTCTAATGCCAATATATTG
Source organism: Sambucus nigra (assembly GCA_949130495.1). NCBI lineage: Eukaryota > Viridiplantae > Streptophyta > Magnoliopsida > Dipsacales > Adoxaceae > Sambucus > Sambucus nigra. Next base: position 241,028,834 of record OX422210.1, on the reverse strand, counting down.
ACACTCCGTTTTAAATTAATTATGAGTAGCTAACCGAATTAGATATAAAAAGCAGGGTTGTCACAGTTGGTATCAGAGCACGGTTTTAGAGCCTTTAGGGATCTGAGGGTGTCAGTTACGTTTTTCGCGCATCGTTTCCTTGATACGTAGAACCTTATGATTAGGTATTGTATTCGATGACTTAGAAGATCTTCACACTATGATTTTGACGGGAGATTCGGAGCTAGCCTTGTGTATAGGGAGGGTTCCTTATTTGGATTTCATTCGTGAGACGTCCCATGCATGAGGTGAATCCTTGATCGACCACAGGATAGTACGCGTGAGGTCTGTGTGTGAGTACTTGTTGTAATTATGACTAGTGCTCCACTTGAATAATTTTTTTTAGGATACGTGTTCACTTACTATCTTTTAAGATGGTGATTTGATGAGACGTGGACTCTGGGAGGGCAAAGGGTTTAAGAATTTTAAAAGACCGCAATTCGCGTGCAACTATCGTAGTTTCATCTCCCACTAGTAGGCGAGAAAATTGATGTTGAACTCAATGATTGAGTTGACTTTTGGTGCTTTAGGGCGAGGAAACACCCGTATATTTGCTGTGCATTATCAACTTTGAATATCGTCGCTCTTATGGCTGTAAAGAAGTTGGTATAAGTTATAGCCCACCCTGTAGTACCACTGAGTTATGGGTACCACTTGCGTGTGTAGTTGCCTGAAGTTGTTTCCAATGTGGAAGGGTAGAGCTTTAGATATGGCACACCTCAAAATGATGTGGTCCAGTTGTTGTTGTGACATTTTCCTGAGAAGAAATTATCGCCCTCCACCCGTAATGGATAGACTGTTCATGCATTCGATGACGTATTAATAATTTAATGGTTAACGAAGTAAGTTTTGTGATAATAAGAGTATATCATTACTCATGAACATGTAAATGAAGGGTTGTGATTTGAGAGAGGACTAATCCAAATCGGTGTATGTCCCACACCATCAAAGGATGACCTGAGTGGTCCAATTTTGGTTTACGCAAGAGTGTTATCATACTTGTGAAAAGCACGAGCTAGATTCATCCGTTTGATGATGTTCAATGGGAGATTCATGAGTTTGAATCTGGAATGGATAAGTGATTATCCTCGAAATATTGTGTTGGTATCAGGGAAGTTTGGTAGGTGTGTAAACCTACACATTGTCCACATAAGCGATAGATGTCGAATTGGGGTGGCATAGTGGTTTTTGGTGGTCTGATCGTATAAAATTCATAACGGAATCAACTTAAGGATGATTAGGTGTGTGTTTGGTCATGCACAAGATATATTAGTGGGTTGATTACTCACTTGTTCAGAGTGGAATGTTTCGGTGAGTTATCTCGAACAAGTTCGTGAGAATGTATCAGTAATGTTATGATATCTTGGCCATGGACACTAGGGATGAGGAAGTCCGTATCGCAAGGTCTTACGAGGATTGACATTGGAGAAGTCCAGAATTTTTTTTAGGTAGTTTTCTTTCCGTATTTGGCAATTAATGGAGTTCAGTGTTCTTCTTAAATCCCTAGATTTGAATTGAGGTTCGATAAGATGTGGTTATCTTACTTTGTAGCACCGGTATATTTGTTAAAAGTTGTCGAGAGAGGAATGTGAATATGGGTGTGCTAACGGATGGACTTGAGTTGGAGTTATCAGTTGTGAACCCTACGATGAGTAGCGAATCTCTAGGGACGATTTGTCGAGTGAGAACATCACGAGGGAGTGTTCAATAGGAGTTTCATTTTATGCGAGTGTGATTGGTTGAGTTGGTGATATATCCACGAGTTCAGTTTTATGTTATCACCCGGTGATTGGGGGTACTAATTTGTTGCACTGTGATAATGGTGATGCTTGATTTTGAATCCATTAGATATGAGAATTTGGCTATATTGTGGCCCTCGTTATGTATTAATGTGAATTATAGCACGAGTGAGTAGTTAGTGACATGATGTTTACTTAGATCGTGTGTGATTAAATACGCGTTCCGAAATCAAGTGTAAGATGTTCAATTTTGGTGTTGTCTAGACTAATGAATAGTCATAGAATGGTCTTGATGGTCTTTTGATAATGATAGAGTCGTGTGTAGCTCGGTCAGTTTTCGATTGACTAATGATAGTGTTACCAGCTGAGTGTCGTCATTAATGGCAAGGATTGAGACATTTTGGGATTCCAAATGTAGGACCATTCATTGAAATGGTTGTCATAACCTCCACTGTATGGGGACAACAAGAGAGTGTTTCGACCATTGTTGAGAAGTTTTGTAACGAGGGTGTGTACTCTTGGGCAAACACCTTTGAATGGGTTCGTAAGATATTTAATTTTTACTTCAGTTATGTGTGGGTTACTGAGTGTTAATTTGGGTCACGGTACATGAAGGTACCTGCTACCTTATATTTACGACCTTTGACATGTTGGATAGCACACCGTTCTTCATAAAGATCAGGTAGCGTTGGTGTGCTGGAAGATGAGTATTCGGATGGTGAGTGTGCCAAATTCTATATTCTGATTTGGTAGGATAAGTGGGAATTTTTGGCCTTACCTCGTTGTTTGGAAAATATACAAGCCTTATTTGTGGTTTGAAGAACCAATTTCATTTCATGTTCGGTGAGAAAATTCTAATATACTCACAGTCCAAGGAAAATCCTGTCGGATAGGTTGAATTCCTATACGTGTTTTAAACAAAAGAGCGATATGTCGAATCTAGTGAGGTTCTATAACCTTGGGTTAGAGCTACCAAACCGTGAGAAGTGGGGGTGTGCAAGGGGGAATATTACATCTTGGGTTAGTTCGAAACCTTTGTGTGAGGGATCGTTGACCGCCGAGAATGCAACTTTGTCGGTGTTGTCTTGTTCGAGAGAGTATGAACCTTGTTGATATTATTTACCTAAGTCTAGACATGGAAAAATGGAACAATATTCACACGTGCATAGAATTTGTATGCTTATGCACATGTGCAACCTTAGTGGATCCTAAGGGTGCCATATCGGTTAACTCGCCATCAATATAAGTTCAAGGCAAGTGTTATTGACAAATCGGAGTAAAGTTGGCTTTTGAGCTTTCAGTACCATCTGTTAGTCGATTATGAGTTGAGTATCGAGGCATGATTGATGAATAGTGACATTTGTATTGAATAGGCGAAGTTGGATTATTTATTGTGTGATGAACCATTGAGTCCAGAGATAGGTGTTTTTTTGGAGTTAGATGATTCTTGTACCACTAGTGGTTTTGAGTTGACAAATTCCTTATCTCGATAAGCTGACAGTAGTGTATTGGAGGGGTTCCTTATTTGGATTTCGCTTGCGAGACACTCCACGCATGAAACTTAGCAAGTCGGGACTTGGGGGTATTGATTTCTGGATCAGCTTAGTAGTTCAGCTATGTTAGGCTTTGTGGTGAGACTTCGGTTGTACAGTTAGAAATGGGAAAGTATCTCTATGGATTTCATTATTGGGTTACCAAGATAGCAGCGCGGTCATGATTCGATTTGGGTCATCATCGACAGACTGCAAAGGTGGATCTTTCCTTCTAGTGATGACGGATTACGGTAGCACACTATGCTATGATTTTTATTAACAAGATTGTGAAGTTGCATGGGGTACCGCGTGATATCGTGTCCAACCGTGGCAGTGTCTTCATCTCGCACTTTTGGGGTGGTCTTCAAGAGGCGATGGGAGTTCAGTTGAGATTAAGTATTGCGTTCCACCCTCAATTTGATGGTCAGACGAAGCAGGTAAACCAAATTTTGGAGGACATGCTATGATTTTGTGTGTTGTAACCTCTGATGGACATCGTAACTTTTCATCCTTGCACTTTGTAACTTAATTTCAACCTCTTAGGAGGGCTTTTACATGTTCACTTGTTGATTTGCTTGTTGAATGCTTTTCTTTGCCATAAAATGTGTTCAGTTTTAAAGTCTTAGTGCAATGATGTCTTTGTTAAACTCAATGAATGATGTCTTACCTCAGACCTTATCACCGTATTATGATGTTCTAAGGTCTGAGGTCATTAACTAAGATGTTATCCTCATAAGTAATTTCACCAAATTAATGATGTTAAGGGTCTGAAGTCATCCAAGTATGATGTCTGACCTCAGACCTTGTCATCAAATAATGATGTTAAGGCCTAAGGTCATCACTAAGATGTTATCCCCATAAGTAATTTCACCAAATTAATGATGTTAAGGGTCCGAGGTCATCCAATTATGATGTCTGACCTCAAACCTTATCACTAAATAATGATGTTAAGGCCTGAGGTCATCACTAAGATGTTATCCCCATAAGTAATTTCACCAAATTAATGATGTTAAGGGTATGAGGTCATCCAATTATGATGTCTGACCTCAGACCTTGTCACCAAATAATGATGTTAAGGCCTGAGGTCATCACTAAGATGTTATCCCTATAAGTAATTTCACCAAATTAATGATGTTAAGGGTCTGAGGTCATCCAATTATGATGTCTTATCTCAGACCTTGTCACGACATTATGATGTTATAAGGTCTGAGGTCATCAGCTAAGATGTTATCCTCATAAGTGATTTCACCAAATTAATGATGTTAAGGGTCTGAGGTCATCCAAGTATGATGTCTGACCTCAGAACTTATCACCACATTATGATGTTAAGGTCTGAGGTCATCACTAAGATGTTATCCCCATAAGTAATTTCACCAAATTAATGATGTTAAGGGTCTGAGGCCATCCAATTATGATGTCTGACCTCAGACCTTGTCACCAAATAATGATGTTAAGGCCTGAGGTCATCAGTAAGATGTTATCCTCATAAGTTATTTCACCCAATTAATGATGTTAAGGGTCTGAGGTCATCCAATTATGATGTCTGATCTCAGACCTTGTCATCAAATAATGATGTTAAGGCCTGAGGTCATCACTAAGATGTTATCCCCATACATTCTACCACTTGAGCACAATGGACCAAGAATTTCCATGGAAATTGATCTCTCATTAATAATCTCTTCATAAGATGATACATTTACATAAACTTCTTGCAACATCATATATAATACTTCTTTAGATGATCATCATTCCAGGGATTGGCAAAAGGTTCCCCCTCTAGATTTTCTAGCTTGTAGGTCCCGGGTACTACCTCTTCGATCACTTTATAAGGACCGTGCTAGTTTGGGTGGAGTTTGTTTGTTTTCTATAACGTCTTCTTCAGTACCAAGTCTCCCACAGCAATGGGTCTTGGTTTCACCCTTTGATTATAGAATTTTGCTGCTCTCTGCTGGTAAGCTGCTTGTCTAATTTTTGCATCTTCCCTTCTCTCTTCAATCAGATCTAGGCCTAGTCTTCTCTCCTCCCCATTTTTATCAGGGTTATAGGTTTGAACCCTATGAGTAGGGAGTCCCACTTCTGTTGGTATGACGACCTCTGAGCCATGTGCTAGCATGAACGGGGTTTCTCCTGTCGGTGTTCTTGTCGTTGTTCTGTAGGCCCACAACTCTACATAAACCTCTTCAGTCCATATCCCCTTAGCTTTTTCTAACCTCTTCTTAATTCCATCGAGGATTGTTCTCTTTGTGACTTCGGTCTGACCGTTTGCCCGAGGTCGGCCAGGAGAAGAGAAAAACTGCTTTATCCCAACTCTTTCGTAATATTTCTCTAAGGAGGAGTTCTTGAACTGGGTTCCATTGTCTGAGATGAGAGTGTTTGGGAGGCCATGTCTGCATATGATGTTTCTCCAAATAAATTGGAAGGTCTTCTGTTCAGTAATCATTATCATCGGCTCTGCCCCCACCCACTTTGAGAAGTAATCAATGGCAACTATCAGGAATCGGTAATTATTGGCATCTCTTGGCAGTGGTCCTACTAAGTCAATTCCCCATACTGTAAATGGCCAAGGGGAACTGATTAACGTCATAGGCTGATGAGGTTGGTATGGAATAGTGGAGAATCTCTGACATTTATCGCACCTCTTTACGTAAGCTGCAGTATCCTTGGCCAAGGTTGGCCACCAGTACCCCTGTGTAATAATTCTCTTGGCCAAGGTTCTTCCTCCTATGTGACTGGAGCAAGAACCCTCATGTACCTCCTGTAAGACGTGGGGAACTTCTATGGTATGAACACATCTGAGGAGAGGCAATAGGAACCCCTTCTTATATAGGACGTCTCCTACTATAGAGAATTTCGCAGCCCTGTATCTTAGTTTCCTCCCCTCTAGCTTTGATTTTGGCAGCTCTCCCTCTTTGATATATCAGACAAGGGGGTCCATCCATGAGTTTCCTAGGTTCAAATTAAGACAAGGGTTGCTAACCTTTTCTTCTTCAATGGTCGCCTTTGGTAAGACCTCGGCTGGAACTGTTCTTCTGATATCTGTCTTCGTTGCCGAGGCCAACCTTGGTAATGCATCAACGTGGTTGTTGTTTTGTCGGGGTATTCTCTTCATCTTTAACTCTTCAAAACCTTCCAGTATTGTTCGCACCCTCTTCAGTTATTTGGCCATCCTTTCATCCTTGGCCTCATAAACCCCCAAAACTTGGTTAACAACTAACCTCGAGTCGCTATAAAGTAAGAGTCACCTTACCCTAAGGGTCTTTGCCAAGGAGAGTCCTGCGATCACGGCCTCATATTCTGACTCGTTATTAGATGCCTTAAAGTTAAACCTCAAAGCATACTCAATATTGGTTCCATCTGGAGCTGAAAGTATTAGCCTTGCACCACTTCCACTGCCGCAAGAAGACCCGTCAACACAGATGTTCCAGGCGTCTTTATCCGATGAGAAGACCCCTTCTGACACGATCCTTTGCTTGAAGAGGTATCGATCTTCCTCATTCTCAGTAATTCTATTTCTGACTCCCTTTAATATAACCTCTTCCCGGTCCTAAAATACATTGCTGTTTGACCCTTCAGCTGTCTCTAGGTCATTTTCTACCTCGGCCTCTTCCCATGTAAACTCATCAACGAAGTTTGCGAGCACCTGCCCTTTGATGGCCACCCTAGGTTAATAAGTAAGGACATAATCCCCCAACTCGATGGCCTAATTCATCAATCGTCCAGACTTCTTAGGTTTATGGAGGACTTGTCTTAGTGGGGAATCGGTAAGGACGACCATGGAATGAGCTTGGAAGTAGGGCTTCATCTTCCTTAAAGCATGTATCAGGGCGTAAGTTAACTTTTCCATATGAGGATAATTTTGCTCAGACCCTTGAAAGGATTTGCTGTTGAAGTATACAGGCCTTTGGATCCCAACGTCTTCCCGTACTATGGCTGCACTTATAGCCGATTCAGAGACTGCTAGATAAATATACAATTTCTCTCCTACTATGGGCCAAGATAATAACAAGGGAGACCCAAGGTAAGACTTGAGTTGGTTAAAAGCCTCTTCACACTCTTCATCCCATTTGAAGGACTTTCTGAGCACCTTAAAGAAAGGAAGACACTTGTCCGTTGCTCTGAAAACAAATCTGTTGAGTGCAGCCACTCTTCCAGTGAGCCTTTAAACGTATTTGATACTCTTTGGTGTCTTTATGTCAAGCAAAGCCTTGATTTTCTCAGGGTTTGCTTATATTTATCTTTGATTGACGATGAATCTAAGAAACTTACCAGGTCCTACCCCGAAGACACACTTTGTCGGGTTGAGTTTCATCATGTACAGGTTCATAGTATTGAAGGTCTTTTTAAGGTCTTTCACATAAGTGTAGGACTTTAGGCTCTTCGTCAGCATATCGTCTACATATACCTCCATAGTCTTACCTATTTGGTCTTCGAATATCTTATTCACAAGACGCTGGTATGTTTCCCTTGCATTTTTCAGACCAAAGGGCATAACCTTATAGCAGTATGTCCCTTTGTCGGTAAGTCTTCTCTGAGTCTTCTACATCTATGAAGATCTGATTATAGCCTGAATACGCATCCATGAAGCTCATGAGCTCATGCCCTGCAGTAACATCTACCATCTGATCTATCCAAGGTAAGGGATAGATGACTTTTGGTCAAGACTTGTTCAGGTCAGTAAAATCAATGCACATTCTCCATTTTGCATTGGCTTGGGGAACAATGACTGCATTTGATAGCCATTCCGGATATATAACTTCTCTAATAAACTCATCCTCTTCTAATTTTTTAACCTCTTCCTGGATGACGTCATACTTCTCCCTAGAATAAACTCTTCGACTTTGTTTGATAGTCCTGTCATCTTTAGTCACGTTGACCTGTGACATATAACCTCAGGGTTGATGTCGAGCATGTCTGCGTGACTCCAAGAGAAGACACTCTGCCTCTTCCTCAAGAAGTTTATCAGCTCTTCCTTGATTTCTGTTTTTAAGGCTTTGCCGATATGGACAGTTTTTTTCGGTTCGTCCTCATTGAGAACGATGGATTCTACCTCTTCCGCGGCCTCTCCCTTCTTCAACTTTATTTCATCTCTAGGGTCAAGTGTGTCAATGTTGTAAGTGGTAGTTGCTCTCTTATGGGCCTCTCTCTCTTCAGCCGAGTTGAAGCAGCATTCTCGTGTTATTGTCTGGTCACCCTGCACTTCCCTACCCCATAGGGGGTCGGGAATTTTAGCATTTGGTGAATCGTCGATGGCACGGCCTCAAAATCCTTAAGGTCTACTCTTCCTATGATGAGGCTATAGGCCGAGAAGACGTTTTCATCCATAACAAAAAAATTGATCTTCCGAGTCAACCTCTTAGGCCACTCATCACCCATTCGTACGTCCATCTCATACATGCCCATTGGGTGGACCTTTTCACCGTTGAAGCCCATTAAAGGATGATGATAGGGTACCAGTCTAGCTCTGCTATGACCTAGGCTCTTGAAGCAGGGCCAAAACATCACGTCTGCCGAACTCCCCCTATCTACGAGGATTCTCTTCACCTCACATCCATGTACTCTTGTTGTTATTACCAAAGGGTCATCATGTGGGGACAAGATACCTTTGAAGTCAAGTCAGGAGAACCCAAATATAAGGCTGTCCACGTCCACTTTATTTATCTTCTGCGCTGTATCGGAAGACGTTAGATTTACAACTTCAAGTTTGGCCATCGACTTGGCCTCTGCCACATGGGATTTTCTGTTAGTCACTTCAGAGCCACCCCCCGCAAGTCCTCCGCATATGGTGTTAACACCAAATGAGATCATACCAACCCTCTTCACCGGGGTGTTATCATCTTTTGGCGGAAGGTCTGGATCTTCTTCAACATCACCTTCTGAATCATTGTCTCTTCTAGCTGGGGCATCATCACGACATCTGTCGTTTCTCCTCTTTTTAGGGTCATCTCTTCCACCTTTAGGAGCCTTGCCATCAACATACTTCCTCAACTTTCTGAATTTTAATATCTTTTCGATCTCATCCTTCAAGGCGAAGCACCTGTCTGTAACATGGTCATGGTCTTGGTGGAACTCGCACCACAAGTCCTTGTTCCTCTTATGCGGGGGGACTTCAGTTTATTCGACCATCTTAGAGACCTGTCATTCTTGATCTCGTTGAGGATATGTTCACAACTCACAATTAGAGGAGTATAGTGAGTGAACTTGTCATCGGCTGACCTTTTCTTTCCATCTTTCTTTATTTGGGACTTCCCGCTACTACCTTGGTTCTTATCCTCATACTTGGCAGCCATTGCCTCTTTGGCATTCATGACTTTTTCCGCAGTTGCCAATAGCTCTGCCATAGACCTGGGAGGGTCTTCCGCGAGTTTCCACAACAACTTCCCTTTCTAAAGACCTCCTATGAGGGCGGTCATGGCTATATTATCTTCGTACTCTTCAACCTCAAGCTTTTCTTTGTTGAACCTGGCGATGTAGTCTCTTAGGCTCTCGTTCTTGCCTTGCTTGACATACAGCAGATGAGTGGTCTTCTTTTGAGGTCTTACCCCAAAACAGAAGTTGTGAATGAATTGTTCAGCTAAGCCCTTGAAGTTATCAATTGAATTCTTCGGAAGAGAAGTAAACCAAATGTGCGTTGCTCCTGTCAAAGTCCCAGAGAAGGCCCTACACTTCATCTCATTGGGTATTTAGTAGATATCCGCCACTGACTGATACATCTCAATGTGATGTATAGGGTTGGTTCTACCATCATACTTAGGAGACACCACGAGCGGTTTTAACTTAGTCGGGGTTGGAAAGCTCACTATCCTGGCCACAAAGGAGAGCCCTACGAGAAACCTCTTTGTAATGGGTCTCGGCTTTTAATAAGGTCTCCTATCTTTTCCTCAAGATGTTGAATAGAGTCATTCCAGGGTTTCGCAGCATCGGCGTGGCCGAGGTTGTCCCCAGCCACCTCTAAGGGGTGGACTGAGGGTTCCCCAGCCGCAGCACGACGTCGGTTGTTGACATCTTCCTGGTCTCTACCTCTTCCTGCATGAGGTCGGCCTTGGTGAGGACGACGTTGTCCGTCTCCTCTTTACGATCTGGCTACACTTCTCGACCTTGATAACCTCTGTCTTAGGTCATTTACTGGGCCTAACCTTTCAAAGGCCGACCTTCTCCTCAATCGATCAAAAGTTGATCCTTATTGTTGAGCCTCTTCACCTCTTCTGCCACCACAACCCCGGCTCTGCTGAAGAGGACACACTGTATTATTCGAAACCTCATACGGTTCCCAACACTCTTCCAGAACATATTCAGCATCCACATCATCATACCTATCCTCTGGGCAAGAGTATCCTTGCCTCCCCAGGCGTAAACGCCTAGGGTCAGCAACGTCCCTCCTCCGCTGGGGAGTAGTCTGGTATTTTCGTGGTGCCTGGGGTGGTCCATTGGCTTCAGGATGGGGTTGAACCACCACCGGAGTAATCATCTCCGGTGAGACCCCAGGTGGTCTCATGATGTTTTGACTGAGTTGTGCAAATTGCTCCTTCATTGCCAGTTGTGTTGCTGCCAAAGACCTCAAAGATGCAGCTACCTCTGCCATTTCGGACTAAGGCGGTGCCTGGATGGAACTAGGTCCTCCCGCACCAGGCGACGGAAGAGGCGGTGGTAATTCTGGTTCTATATGTTAACACTAAAAATTTTGAGTAGCAGATGAGCTTAATACCTTAAAGGACCTTTTTCAATGGTGAAGCAGCTCCATGCAAGGGGTGGTGCCTGGTTTACCACCAGAGTCTCCGGTGAGGTTAAGCTGAAGAAGAGGAAGAGACAGCTTCTCTCTTCCCACATACGGCGCCATAATTATGATGCTGGAAACAACACCACCCTTCAAGGTGTTTGTGAGCTCAATTCAATGTTAACAATGGCAGTATAAGGGTATATACACACATAGTAGAGGGAGATGAGGAGAAGAGGATTTACACCAGAATATAAGTGGTTCAGCCAATCAAGCCTACGTCCCCTGTGCAAGTGTATGATGTGTATCAATGTATGAGGGCTCTAATGGCCATAGATACAATCTTTCAAGCTTTTTCTCTCTTCATTATAATTTGACAGAGTTTTAGCTAGGGTTGCTAATTTTGGATCCCCTTTAAGGAAAAGAGAAGTATATATAGTAGCTGGGGGGTGTAGTGTACCCCCATGTATGCAATGAGCATGTGTATGTTGATCTAGACAATATGATGAAGACATCTGTCCCTGTCACATTTGGAGAATGATGATGAAATATTCCCCCCACGTGAGGAGAATGATTTGTTATAACTGATTTGTGTGCACGTGTCCTTATCCAAATATATGCGCATAAGAGCTCGGTCATCCGTGCCTGGTCACAACCTCAGCCTGGAAGGGTACGAGGTTGGCAAAGCCTAGCTGCTATCCAATCCGAGGTTAGTCATGATGAACTCGGCCTATGTGGAGCCGAGGTTAGGCAGGCAATGTCGTAAGGTCGGCCTAGGCCGAGGTTAAGCTGGAACACTCTAAGAACATCGGCTGATTCCCTACCGAAGTTGGCCTTGATGGATGTATGCTTCTGTAACCTCAGCTTACTCCCAGTCGAGGTTGTCATCCCCTGGATGGCTTGATGAATAATTATCCCATGGATCATGAAGACCTCTCTTGATGAGGTTGGTATTAACGTCGGCCATAGACGACCTTGCTTGGGACGAGACTGCTGGTCATTGATCTAAGGCCCTTCCAATCATTTGCCATATTCATGGACGAGGTTGATGTCTCTAAGCCAAGGTGGTACATTTGGGGCACATCAATTATGTTCATACTTGACATTTTGGTTTATTCTCAAACAGAGGGTGAGCACAAAAATCATTTGTATATAGATCTTCAGACTTTGTGGGGACACCAGTTATATGCCAAGTTCAAGAAGTGTGGATTCTAGTTGGTTTTGGGGTCACATAGTCTCTGAGAGAGGGATTTCTATGGACCCGAGTAAAGTTTCAATGGTGAGGGAGTTTGTCCATCCCATGACATCGACGGAGGTTTGTAATTTTGTGGGGTTAGCAGGTTACTACCTTCGATTTGTCAGAGGATTTTAGAGATTAGGGGTCCTTTGATGAAATTGACTCGTAAGGGAGTACCTTTTATTTACGATGGCTATTGTCAGTTGGCTTCGATGAGCTAAAGGACAAGTTGACTTCAGCACCAGTGCCCGCATTACCTAGGGGAGGAGTAGAGTACTTTATTTTTATTGATGTGTCCTTACAGGTACTTAGGGGAGTTCTATAGCAGGATGAGTGGGATATAACTTATCCATCTTGTAAGATTATGCCCCATACGAAGAACTATCACACTCACAACATAGAGTTAGCGGTAGTCATTGTTGCCTTGAGGATTTAAAGTCACTATCTACTGGGGGAGAAGTTTTATTTGTTCACATACCACAAGTCACTACATCATCCTTTCACGTAGAAGGATCTGACTATGAGGCAGTGTAGGTGGCTTGAGTTCATGAAAGATTATCAGTTTGACATCGAGTGCCATTCAAGAAGGGATAACGTAGTAGGAGATACATTAAGTCGTATACCGATAGGTCATTTAGTAGCAGTGTGGAAGGCGAAGTGGGTTGAGCTTTCTCAAGAGGAGGAGATAGTCCGGGCCTATATAATAGTGATGAGCATCACACCCGAGATCATTTCGAGGGTTGTGAGGGTACGGGCAGGGGATCCCTATTATTAGGAGAATATGTAATAATTATTGGCTGGTGGAATGAAGACTTACTCTGTCAGTTCTGAGGGTAGCTTACGCTTTAATGGGAGGTTGATTGTCCCAGATGACAAGGACCTATGATGCAAAATTATAGAGGAGGTTCATGGGTTATGATTCTCAATGAATCTCGGAGGGGATAAAATTTACCAGGATATGATGAGGCATTATTAGTGTGACGGTATGAACGGGACATAATAGAGTTTTTCTCCAGGTGAACTACTTGTCAGATAGTGAAGGTTCATCATCAGAGACCAGTTAAAGTTTTGTAACATTTGGAGATTCTAATACAAAAATAAGAGAGTATATAGATGGAATTTATAATGAGGTTACTGACATCGCAAAGGGGTCACGGTTCTATCTGGGTTATTGTAGATCGATTGACCAAGGTAGCTCATTTATTACCAAATTGGGTAGATTGTACTACATGGCAGTATGCCCAAAGTTTCATAGCAGAGATAGTGAGACTACACAGGGTGTCACTCAACATTGTTTTGGATTGGGACAAGCTCTTTGTGTCCCACTTTTTGAGAGTTTTTAAGAGGTGATGAGGACGGAGTTACGTTTGAGCACGACATATCACCCGTAGACCGATGGGCAGATGGAGATGGTGAATCAGATGCTAGAGGATATACTAAATATGTGTATTTCGGACTTTAAGGTATCTGGGAAAGTATTTGCCATTAGTAGAGTTTGCTTATAATAACTCGTACCAGTTTAGTATTGGCATAACGCCTTTTAAGGCTTTGTATGAGAGACTTTGTTGTTCTCCCTCTTGTTGGTTAGAGGTAGGGGACAAAAAGCTTCTCGTATTGGACTTGATTCAGGAGACATCAATGAAGATTAAGTTTATCTTGATTTATATTCGTGTACCTACAAAAGAGTTACGCTGATGCGAACCGGATATTTTTAAATTTTGACGTGGGTGATCAGGTGTTGCTGCGGGCATTTCCCATGAAGGAAGTGATTCAATTCAAGAAGAAGGGGAAGTTGACTCCTAGGTATGTGGGGCCTTTTTCCATCATTGAGAGGGTTGGGCCGATTGCGTATAGGCTCGACTTACCGGAGCACTTACAGAGGATTCATGACGTGTTTTATGTGTCGTTGTTGAGGAGGTACATCAAGGATAATCACTACACCAAATCTGCCCATTTATCAAGGTCATTGACCTTGACAAATTCACCTTGTCAAGGTCAATGACCGTGACATTTCGAGGCGAGACAACTTTTTTTGTCACGGTCGTGTCACGGTCATTGACCTTGACAAAAAACTCGCGTTAACAATATATAGCGTTGGAGGAGATAGAGTTGCAGTCACACATTTCTTATGAGGATAAACCTGCTACCATTTTGGACCATAGTGAGTGGAAGCTTCGGTTAAAGGTGGTACAGTTAGTGTGTGTAGATTAGAGATACCACAATGTTAAAGCATGCAGATGACATGCGAAAAAAGTATCCAGAGCTCTTTGTGGAAGGTACGTTCAAATTTCAGGGATGAAATTTCATTATTGGGGTAGAATGTAATATCCCATACTTTTGTGATTATTTAATTCTGTTGTGCATTTAATAGTTAATCTAATTGAGAAAATTAAATTAGGCTTGATAAACATTAATTAGCGAGTTAAGGATCAATATTTATTATTATTATTATTTACTTGCATGTGATAAGTAAATAAATATGTGATTTATTATGTGTCGTGTATAAGTAAAAAGCGACGGTTTATTATATTATGTCAATAGAGAGTTACATCGATGCATTTGTGAATTTTATGGGTGATGCGTACTGTACGCACATATTTGGCCCGGTTAATGAGATGTTGGTGTAATCTAATTGAGTGACTCATATGACCTTTTTGAGTGCACTGGTGATTCGAAATGGGTCAAAATAGTCTAGAATAGGTACCCAAATGTTATAATTGGGTTTCGGGAGCATTTTAGACATAACTGGACCCAAATGGGGGTATAGAAGTCTTGTTACACTTAGAGTTTAATCTAAAAATGGGATTAGGGTGTAATTTGAGAGTATATAAGGTTTAGAGAGGTGGGTGACAACCTCACTTTTGGCCTCTGTAATCGAGATTAAGAGAGAGCTTAAGAGAAGAGAAAAAGAAAGAAAGAAAGAAAGGGAGAAGAGAGGTGAAGAGACAATCATCAAATTCGAATCATCCCTACTTAACGAGACTTTGGATTCAGATCCATAAGGCAAGTATTTACTTACTTTAGATTGCAAATTTATTGTTAATTACATTCATGATTAATTAGGAACAAATCTGAGATTAAAATATTGAAACTTTAAGAATTAAAATGAAGATATTTAAGTTGTGTAACC
The DNA here is from genome assembly GCA_949130495.1 of Sambucus nigra. Classification (NCBI taxonomy): domain Eukaryota; kingdom Viridiplantae; phylum Streptophyta; class Magnoliopsida; order Dipsacales; family Adoxaceae; genus Sambucus; species Sambucus nigra. The sequence continues at coordinate 241,013,446 of OX422210.1, read as the reverse complement.
TTTGATCATATTTGATTTTAACGATGACGAAAATTGTAAGAATTTTGTAATTTAATTATGGGTTTACAAGTAAAAATTTGTAAAAGATTGATAGGATGTTAGAATCAATGAAATTTCAAAGTTTGATTAATTCTGGGTTGATTGAATGGATTAACGATTAGGGATCCTAGGGATTTGATTATGGATTTTTGAGTATATTTCTAAGTTATAATGCTTCTAGGTTGATAATATATTGATATGGTTTATCAATTTGAGGTTTGGGGAGGCTTAAACCTTCATTGGGGGGTTTTAGAGGTGAAAACTCAAGGAAGAATTCGATTGGCAGCCTAGCAAACCAAACCGGTTCGTTAGGAGAGTGAATTGGCTCGTTTGTTCGAACCAATTCGATCTGTTAAGCGAACAAGTTCAATTTACTGGCCTACTCGGAATTTTTTTACGTGTTGTTTTGCCCTGTTAGAGCTCGGGGAATGAGGGGCTTATGAGGTAGGGTGGAACTGCTGGGGAAGATTTCCAATATCTGGTTTGTGCGTTAGGGCGTCAGATAGATGGGTTTGGGTGACACGAATCGGGAATTCAAGTGAGTGAACAATTATATGTATAATTGGAAAGTCGGTTCGGACTTCGGGATTGGTAGACTAGTACACTGTGGAATTTTCATACGAAGTCATTACTTTATATATATATGTGTGTGAGTGTGTGTGTGTGTGTGTGTGTGTGTGTGTGTGTGTTATTTTTTTATATTGAACATACCTACACGGTATTGCTATCGTTAGGAGGTTGCACGTAGTGGACAGTCCACCCTGGCGTTGACCAGCATATGTTAGATAGATTCCCCAAGTCATAGTACTGTTGCATAGCCAATATGGTATGGTTGGTTTGGATACTAGTTGGGTGGATATGGTATGGTTGCAACCCCCACACGTATATTTATGACCGCGTTCATTTGTTTATGTTAACGTTTGGGTTTGGTAGTGAGATTCTGACCCGGTGATATAGTTGTGGTACGTGGTATACCTGGAGCCCGATATCACATCGATGATGCATCCACGAGGTCCCGAATCTGGGAATGCACTTATACGTATATAGAGACTGATATATATATATCTGTGTACGAGTTGTGATGTGTAAATTTATTTATAGCACGGGTGTAGCTATGTTATTATATTTTCTGAACATTTGTTTATCGTACATGTGTCGCTGTAAAATTATTTATGAACGTATACCTAGTGAGGGTAGTATGTACTTAAATAATGATGACTATTAGGGGGATTGGGCTTGGATAATGGTTATTATTCTGGTTAGACTGGGTAATATAATTAGGATAATAAAAATAAAAGTATTAGGTGCACACTATAGATGAGATATGAGGTTTTATCTCGTGTAAGTGTGATTGGTAAATTAATAGTAAAAGTAATACACTACGTGTTTTATTATTTTAAAGAATTTAAATACTTGCAAAATATTTTAAAACATTTTCGGGATTTGGCCATCTTGAAAATCTATTTTCTTGTTTTTTAAAACCCCGGGTGTGCAACTGTAGTCGGGATAGCAAAGGTAGACCATTAATGACGTTACGAGCAATAGCTATGGATGCTACTAGATTGATTTTGCCGCCTCACCTCTTTCTATCTAGATAGGATCCTATTTCATTCCAGTATTTTTATTTTGGGCGTGTTGCTCATAGTTGGATAGGACTTTACATTATATCAGAGATATATATTCATTTATCAGTTTTTATTTCAGTTGGATGATACTATTAGTGACCGATGGTTACAATTAATAATTCTAAAAGCAAAGGAATTTGAAGAGCAAGTAAAAGTCACAACACATAGGATTCATATCGTTCGGCAACTGTCTACGTCTATGGAGGGTTTCTCAATTTTTATTAATTCTTTCATAGGTTCAAAATTACATGCCCCCTTGCCTAGAGGTGGAAGCTTTATTTATAGTGATACGAGTGGTTGAGTTGTACACGAGCTCTCCCAGCTCCTTATTGGCTCATTAACTAATCCATGTTTATCTCCTCCGAGAATGTAGATGACCAAGACGAGTCTTCATAATTATCCACGTGATGTCTCTTCATAATTATTCACGTGATGCATAATCCGAATTGGGCAGCTTGTTGGGTCTGTTTGGGATGCTGAATATTGGTCCGTTATGGTTTTTCAATAACTTAGGCAAGAGCAAATGTCCCAGATTAAGGGGATGGGACTACTATTGCAAAAGCATAAGCTCGCTCTCCAACTTTGAAGGCTGGAAAAATAAAAAGACAGACCCAATTTAAGATGGCTAGGTCCAGGAGAAATGACTTCACAGGAGCACACGACTTCTACCACTTATGGGTATTTGATGAGTTCCATGAACCTAATGAGGGGATGTTCAGTTGACGTTTATTTATTTATGCATATCATTTATTATGTTAATTTATTTGTATGGTTTTATTCATATATATTTATATTTCTTGTTACGACAGTGACGTTGAGACAAAATCATACTGGATACCTATTTTATTTTAATAAAGGATTGGACACCCGGTATTAGAATAGGTAGGGTGTCACACTATGTTTAATACTCTCTATGACTGGATTAATATGAAATGTATTAAAAACTATTTTTCTCACTTTTAAGATACATATAAGTCTTGTATTTATATGCATTTATATGTTTTTTCATGAAAAGATATGTCCTTTTGTAAACAATCATTTTAAGGACATTTCTCAGGAAAAATCCCAACTAATGGTGAACAATCACGACTTTAGTGATGGTTTTAAAAATACTTGTGATATATAACATACAAGCATAACTTTTAGCGACAGTTTAGAAAGTTTCTCCCGAGAAATTAAATAAAATTCTCAATAGTCTCATAAACATATGGGTAACTTTGAGACCAAATTTTTCATGCATTTCTTCTCCGTATCGATCAAAGACTATAGCATGGAAATCACCTTATGAAGAGGAATGCCTATGTACTTTGACCTGTCACTTTTGAGGTGTGGGTACAACATTAGTTAAGACTAAATGTTTATTAAAACTAATTTGGCCAAAGTATTTTTTCTAAAAATACCCCACGTGAATAAAATTTGGGTGAAAAATCAATTGAACACGAAGATAAATTTTGAGAGAGTATTAGTGGAAAAGAACTACCTCCTTAAAAATAACTTTTGGCCTTGAATTTTTCATAGTGAGAGACTATCTATATTACTTGTCAATCAATAGATGCGAGGTATTAGATTGATAAACATTTTTGTGTAAACTGAGACTACAATTCACATGTGTCTTTTACGAGCATTCTTGGTTTTGATTATTTTGTATGTTTTGGCCTTGGACACCTCCTGGTTTCATGTAGAGGATTTAATCTTTAGCCATTCCCACTTAAGTGTCCCCTTCTCAAGCACATATGCTATTTACATTAAGATTATTCTGTTAATACCTCACTTCACCATTATGTTCAAGCTATATAAATCAATAAAAACAAAGTCTATCATGTTACATGCGTCATATCGTGCACTCATCATCCTAATAATGGGAAGAATATATACTTATCTTCTCGACACTAACTAAGTCACACATAGTTAAGTTATCCTTTTGAACCTATTTCTTGGGATCTCTAGTCATTTAGGTTGAGATTCCATTATGTTACTCTCGAGTATTTATACAAGCTTAAGTCTATTGACCTTTGTAATGACATGGTTTACACTCCTTTAGGTTTTATCTTTATTGGCTTAGTTATGGAATAAACCTTTGAGTCGTAATGTATTTGTATCGAGTGTAGCGAGTTTTAATGTTACATAAAATCATTGTTCTAAAAAACCCGCCTAGGCTCTGCCTAGGCACGCCTAGGCTTAAGACTTGGGAGTAACGCCTCGCCTTACGCTTTTCACGCCTTATTCTTGGTAAAACCCTTGCGGCGCACTTTTTTCTAAAAACAACAATGCCTTAGTGAAACGATGTCGCCTTTTAAAGAATTTGTTTACAAACCGGACCATTATCTTATCCAAAATAATAAGATAGCATTTTAATTTGCATATATTCAGATATATTTTTATTATATGTGCAATTTTTGTATTTTAATAGCCTTGTTATGATTAAAAAATATTAAAATATATTAAGAAGGCCTAAACGCCTTTTCACGCCTTTTTACGCCTAGGCCCGCCTAGGCTTCTAAGGCTTAAGGCTTGGCCTCCACGCCTTAATCACGCCCCGCGTTTTTTATAGCCTTGCATAAAATGAAGACAAAAAGATAAAGCACTGTGACAGAGATAACTGAATCAGATGGGACATATTATTTCCATATCGGAGATTCGATAAAGATAACGGTTTTCAAAGTTTTGAATTTCCTGTTAGTGAACTATATTTTTAGGAACTGATATGACATGACTTTGATGAAAATAAATTTTGAAAAACTTTTTAAAGTGTTTTTAATAATATTTTGTTAAGGGTAAAAATTACATGACCTCGTTCGAACTAGGCCACCCTCGGTTGAAGAAGGTTTTGAACAATGACCTATTTTCAAGGCAATGGACATTGATTAAAAGAAAAATTCAATCGAGGATCCCTTTATTGAAGTTTTTTAAGAAGGACACATTCTGTAAGGACATTGTATGTCACATTTAGTATGTCGTATACTACTAAAAGTTTGTCGAAGAATTAGGAAGCTTACATATACAATCGACAATCCGAATTTCAAGATGACTTTAACAATCATGCCCAACAAGGATGAATTTGGTAAAATGAGTTTAAGTTCCATTTACATTTTACATTAAAAGTGTTGGGATATTTTTATAAAAGCTTAAATGATTTTTTTGAAATGATTTTAATCATAAAAGGTTTTCGATAAAATTTTTTGATCTCGTAAACAGTCTTAACTTTTGAAGTGTCCAAGATTTGTAAAAGACTGAAGCTATTTGGGACACGTGTATGATGTCATTCAAACGACATCGTATCTCGTTCAAACGAGATCAGATCTAGCTCAAATGACACCATTTCTCGTTCGAACGAGCTGTTTAATTCTGAAACGTCACCACCTTGATTTGTAGTATTTAAAGGGTGTCAGGCTACTGAATTTCAAATGGAGAAAACACTGATTTTAACAGAATATGATTTTAGTGTTTTTATTTTATTCTCCATCTTTTTTGAGGGTTCAAACCTCTTCTTTTACAATTCACAAATCCCAGACTTTTGTGTGAGTTGTTTGTAGAATCCAAAACATAATTTTGCTGGGAGTTTTGCTGTTGAATCTAGGTTCCTTGGAAAAGTACTGGGCTGACCATAGGTGCCACTTACAGGAGGTATTGGGTTGATCGAATACATGTCATAGGGAGTGCTGCTGTGTTCCTGGGCTGACGACTACGAACCGACACCCGCGGGTATTTCGTAAGTCAAATTGTATTTTCGTTGTAATCCGATTGCAAACCGTTCCTTTACAAATTATACTGGAAATAAAAGGTTTTTTCCATGCAGGGATTTTTTTCTTGAAATCTGCCTTTGTCAGCTTGTTCATTGCTTGATTTAATTTGATATTTGAACTGTCACGTACATGCATGTTTAGGGGCTGATTTAATTAAATAAGTATAAATTGGAAATTGCGAATCTATTTGAATCAGTATCGCACACGGCATTTTCAAATTGGTATCAGAGAAGGTTACACTAATTTATCGCGTATTCCTATTTTTGAAAACTTGTGTGATATTTATTTTTGTTTGAAAAATCTAATTTTTGAAAGTTTGTCTCAATGGTTCAAAACGAGAACTTATATAATTGAATGCCTATTTTTGATGGGTCCAATTATACCTATTGGAAAGCTCGTATGAAATCCCAGTTAAAATCCATTGACGAATGAGTCTAGTTGCTTTGTGAAAGAGGGTGGACTCCTCCCACTGTCACTGCTAGTAACATCACCTCTTTGAAACTCGTGTCTGATTGGACAAAAGATGACTTTAAAATGACTAACTTTAATTCCCATGGTTTAAGTGCTATTTTTGGAGCTGTTACCCCCGACGAGTTTCATAGAATTATGACGTGCACCACGTCTAAAGAGGCATGGGATGTCCTCCAATTGACACATGAGGGTATGAACGCGGTAAAAGAATCAAAGTTACAAAATTTGGCCACCCAATTTGAGACCATTACTATGTCTGAGTCTGAATGTTTTGATGAGTTTTATGCTCATTTATCTGACATTGTTAACTCGAGTTTTAATTTAGGTGAGCCTATTGATAACACGTGTGTCGTTAAAAATATTTTGAGATCTCTTCCAAAAAGTTTCATTCCTAAAGTCACTGTTTTGAATTCGTTGGGAAAGTTAAATTCACTTAAGTTAGAAGAGCTCGTAGGAGACCTACAAACTTATGAGATTGACATGTTTTCCCAAACCATTGAGGCTAAGGATAGAGGCGTTGCTTTAAAGACTCAAGTTAGGAAGAAAAATAAAGAGAGAGTGTATGAGTCTGATTCTGAGGAAGATTTTAGCGTTGACGATGTGGCCTTATTTGCAAAAAATTTTAGAAAGTTTCTTAAAATGAAAAAAATAATTCTTTCAATAAAAAGTCTTTTGAGAAAAATAAAAGGAAAGAAAAGGCTACAAAGGGCAATGAAAAAGAGAGTGAGAGAGAAAAAGAGTAAGAGAGTGGGGAATATGAGATGATTTGTTTCGAATGTCAAGGAAAAGGTCATAGGCCTTTTGAATGTGCTACTAGGTTAAGGAGAAAAGGGAAGAAAGTAGCCATGCCCGCCACTCTTAGTGATAGTGAGGAGATGATGAGAAAGACGAGTCCGAAAATGGTTTAGCTTATGGGATGTTTGTAGCCTTTTCGAGTCATGTGAGCGCACCCACTTTGTCCCACGATGATTGTGTCCACAAGAGTGACGGCGACGAGTCGAGTGTTTCTAGTGGAAATGAGAGCGAGTTTGAGAGTGGAAATTAAAGTGAGATTCAAAAAGCTTTTAGGGATTTGTACACCGAGACCTTGAAAATAAAGAAATACAAAAGGGATTTAGGTCGTCGGGTTTTGGATTTGGAGAGAGAGAAGGAAGTTTTAAGGAGGGAAAAGTGTGGCTTGACCGAGTCGGTGTCTAGTTTGTTGACACATGTATCCCAACTCAAGAGTGATCTCGATCATGCCCGGAAGGTCAAAGCCCCTTTAGAGGACGCATCTACTAAAGTTGAAAAGATGGTTCTTAATACCGTTTTGGGTGGTGATGAGAGTTTAGGAAAAGGTCATGACGGTGCGTCAACTTATTTTGTTGCATCTGAGCCTATTCCCACTCTGGTGATTGATTCACGTGTTTCTCATCCCAACCCACCTAGTCGTCCCATTACCGTTAGGAGAACACATCCTAGAATTTTTAAAAATTTAATTCCTAGCTTGTTTATGCTTTCTCCCATTGTAAAAAGAGAGGACACCTTCGGGAATATTTTTTAAAATTGGTTATGTGTCACGCTTTGATCCTACACATGTTCGCACACATGCACCCACTCATGATACTTTGCTTCCATATAATGATATAGAGTTTGCCCATATTCGAAAGAAAGTAAAGTTTTTGGTCAAGACTTCACATGATTTGATGGAGTTGTTTCAAAATATGTCACCATCCTTGAAAAACTCCACCGCACTTCCCGGTTGAGGTCTAGACATGTTTGCTAGCATAGGGTGATTTACATGATGACATTTTTGCCTATTGCTAGTATATACCATTTGTATTTTATTTATTTGTACTTAGTTTTGGTAATATTTTAGCACTGTTTTAGATCGGTTTGCCCATTTCAAGATTTGTTTTTTACCAAATTTTCTCACTAGACAAAATTGCATGTCATTCCGCGAAAGCTGGAAAATTTTGAATTTTCTCATTCTAACAATATGGCATGATCGTTCGAATGACCCCTAGAATAATATTCTATCTGCAGTCCTTGTTTCTTCCTGCTATATGTTATTGGTACTGCTGGGTTGTTTTTGAACAGTGATTGAAAAATACAAAAAGATTTTCTTTTTAATTTTTTTTTTGAAAAATCCAAAAAGAATTTTGTATTTTGTTTGCACCTTATATGAATGCACAGTAAGGATGACCAAGTCACAACTTCATGCCATATGCATGTGACTGTTTGATAGTGTTTTGAGAGAATATTAAGTGTCATTCATGTGCTTTACAAAGTTTGGAGTCTTTGAGATGACATAGTGTTGGTACCTACATGATTGACTCTATTTGTCCTTTATTGCACATATGAACAGATTTGTTGGATATTTGTGCTTGTCTATCACATGTTGGTTGATTGTTTTCGCTTCAATTCTGTCTATACAACGAACCAAATGCGATAAAACTTGACAAAAAGTAGTGCATGTTATAAACCGTTTGTGAGATTTGTGTGTTTTATTTTAAAAAACGGTGAAGGGTTACGAAAGGCACTCATTTATCCTTTGCGATTAAGCCACCATTCAAATGGACCTAAAAAAGTGAGGAATTGAAAATTATCCAGAGTCTAATGAGGCTTAAAAGAGCTCGAAAACATTAAAAGGCAATAAAAAGAAAATTATGACAAAAATGGGCCAATTTTTATTTCATCACCTCATAAATAAAAAGCATTATCTTTTAATGAGGGAGTTTGGAATGAATTTTCAATGGTTTGCACATCCTTGAAAGTCATGAAAAAGAATTTCATAGTTTTGGACGTTATTGGTGTGAAAATCATTTATACTTTGATTTGTTGATATGATTAAGACAATATTATATAAATTCAACAAATTCTACACCTAAGGACTATTTTTTATGTTCATTCGTTAGGAGTACACTTATGCATATTTCACATATCATATGATTGAGTCGATTTTCCTATCGAATCTATTCACACCCATTCATTCCGTATCCATGATTTGGTTATCTTAGTATAAATTCATGGTGTGTGATTTTTTGTAACATCTTCTCTTGCATCTTTGTATGAAAAATCAGAAAAATAAAAAATAGTTTGTTTGCTTTGTTTATCGTGACACCTCGATTTGTTTTATGCGATTTATTCTTTTCCTTGTCTATTTCGGACAAATAAAAAGGGGGAGAACGAATTATGATATTATGGGGAAGTTTTATTATGCTTTCATGTTTATTTTAATATCATTTCAAACTCGATACACCATGAGGTTTTTACTTTGTCTCATGTGTGTAGGTACAATTGAAGATCCTTATGTCGCACACCCAGATGAGAAAAGCTTGGAGTTTTGAAAAGTTGATTGTTGAAGCAAAGTTTGAAGACTTGTTCAGTTTATCATTCCATGTTTGAGTTTTTGGGAGGGTAGATATGTATAGGTCATATTTTGATAGATAATTCAGATATTTTTATTTTGTACCGGCATAGACATAGGCTGTGATTTGTAAGGACATAATCCGTCACATGTAGTATGTCGTATACCGCTACAAGTTTGTTGAAGAATTGGGAAGCTTACATCTACAATCGACAATCCGAATTTCAAGACGACTTCAACAATCATGCTCAACAAGGACAAATTTGGTAAAATGAGTTTAAGTTCCATTTACATTTTACATTAAAAGTGTTGGGATATTTTTATAAAAGTTTAAATGATTTTTTGAAATGATTTGAAATGATTTTAATCATAAAAGGTTTTGGATAAAATTTTCTAATCTCGTAAACAGTCTTAACTTTGGAAGTGTCCAAGATTTATAAAAGACTGAAGCTTTTTTGGACACATGTATGATGTCGTTCGAATGACATCGTATCTCGTTCAAACAAGATCAGATCTCGCTTGAACGACACCGTTTGTCGTTCGAATGAGCTGTTTAATTCTGACACATCACCGCATTGATTTTTAGTGTTTAAAAGGTGTCAGGCTACTGAATTTCGCGTGGAGAAAACACTGGTTTTAACAGAATACGATTTTAGTGTTTTTAGTTTATTATCCATCTTTTTTTAGAGTTCAAAAATTTTCTTTTACAATTCACAAATCCCAGACTTTTGTGTGAGTTGTTTGTGGAACCCAAAACATAATTTTTTTGTCGTTGAATCTTGGTGCCTTGGAAAGGTACTGGGCTGACCATAGGTGCCACTTGCTGGAGGTACTGGGTTATTCGACTGCGTGTCATACGGAGTGTTGCGGTCTTCCGGGGCTAACGACTATGAATCGACACCCGCGGGTATTTCGTAAGTCAAATTGTATTTTCGCTGTAATCCGATTGTAAACCGTTCCTTTACAAATTATAGTGAAAATAAAAGGTTTTTGCCCTGCGGGGATTTTTTCCTGAAATCTGCCTTTGTCAGCTTGTTTATTGCTTGATTTGATTTGAGATTTGAATTGTCACGTAGATGCATATTTAGGGGATGATTTAATTGGTATTTGGTTTGGGTAAATGTAGACATCTAATTAAATAAATCTGAATTGGAAATTGTGAATCTATTTGAATTAGTATCGCAGATGACATTTTCAAATTGGTATTAGAGCAGGTTACGCTAATTTATCGCGTATTCCTATTTTTCGAAAACTTGTGTGATACGGATTTTTGTTTAAAAAATCTAATTTTTGAAAGTTTGTCGCAATGTTTCAAAACGAGAACTTATATAATCGAATGCCTATTTTTGATGGGTTCAATTATACCTATTGTAAAGCTCGTATGAAAGCCCAGTTAAAATCCATTGACGAACGAGTCTAGTTGCTTTGTGAAAGAGGGCGGACTCCTCCCACTGTCACTGCAAGTAACATCACCTCTTTAAAACTCGTGTCTGATTGGACTAAAGATGACTTTAAAATGACTAACTTTAATTCCCATGGTTTGAGTGCTATTTCTGGAGCTGTTACCCCCGACGAGTTTCGTAGAATTATGACGTGCACCACTTTTAAAGAGGCATGGGATGTCCTCCAATTGACACATGAGAGTACGAACGCATTTAAAGAATCAAAGTTACAAAATCTGGCCACCCAGTTCAAGACCATTACTATGTCTGAGTCTGAATGTTTTGATGAGTTTTATGCTCGTTTGTTTGACATTGTTAACTGGAGTTTTAATTCAGGTGAGCCTATTGATAACACGCGTGTCGTTAAACACATTTTGAGATCTCTTCCAAAGCGTTTCATTCCTAAAGTCAAATTTTTTAATTCGTTGGCAAAGTTAAATTCACTTAAGTTAGAAGAGCTCGTAGGAGACCAACAAACTTATGAGATTGACATGTTTCCCTAAACCATTGAGGCTAAGGATAGAGGCGTTGCTTTAAAGACTCACGTTAGGAAGAAAAAGAAAGAGAGAGTGTATAAGTCTGATTCTCAGGAAGAGTTTAGCATTGACGATGTGGCCTTCTTTGCAAAAAAATTTAAAAAGTTTCTCAAAATGAAAAAAGTAATTCTTTCAATAAAAAGTATTTTGAGAAAAATAAAAGGAAAGAAAAGGCCACAGAGGGCAATGAAAAAGAGAGTGAGAGAGAAAAAGAGTAAGAGATTGGGGAAGATGAGATGATTTTTTTCGAATGTCAAGGAAAAGGTTATAGACCTTTTGAATGTGCTACTAGGTTAAGGAGAAAAGGGAAGAAAGTAGCCATGACCGCCACTCTTAGTGATAGTGAGGAAGATGATGAGAAAGACGAGTCCGAAAAAAGTTTAGCTCATGGGATGTTTGTAGCCTTTTCGAGTCATGCGAGCGCACCCACTTTATCCCACGATGATAGTGTCCACGAGAGCGACGGAGATGAGTCGAGTGTTTCTTGTGGAAATGAGAGCGAGTTTGAGAGTGGAAATTAACGTGAGATTCAAAAAGCTTTTAGGGATTTGTACACCGAGACCTTGAAAATAAAGAAATAAAAAAGGGATTTAGGTCGTCCGGTTTTGGATTTTGAGAGAGAGAAGGAAGTTTTAAGGAGGGAAAAGTGTGACTTGATCGAGCCGATGTCTAGTTTGATGACACATGTATCCCAACTCAAGAGTGATCTCGACCGTGCCCGGAAGGTCAAAGCCCCTTTATAGGGCGCATTTACGAAAGTTGAAAAGATGGTTCTCAATACCGTTTTGGGTGGTGATGAGAGTTTAGGAAAAGGTCATGACGGTACGTCCACTTCTTTTGTTGCACCCGAGCCTATTTCCACTTTGGTGATTGATTCACGTGTTTCTCATCCCAACCCACCTAGTCGTTCCATTACCGTTAGGAGAACACGTCCTAGAATTTTTGAAAATTTAATTCCTAGCTTGTTTATGTTTTCTCCCATTGTAAAAAGAGAGGACACCTTCAGGAATATTTTTTTAAATTCGGTTATGTGTCACGCTTTGATCCTACACATGTTTGCACACATTCACCCACTCATGATACTTTGCTTCCACATAATGATATAGAGTTTGCCCATATTCGAAAGAAAGTAAAGTTTTTGGCCAAGACTTCACATGATTTGATGGAGTTGTTTCAAAATATATCACCATCTTTGAAAAACCCCACGACACTTCCCGGTTGAGGTCTAGACATGTTTGCTAGCATAGGGTGATTTACATGATTACATTTTTGCCTATTGCTAGTATGTAACATTTGTATTTTATTTATTTGTACTTAGTTTTGGTACTATTTTAGCCCTATTTTAGATCTGTTTTCCCATTCCAGGATCTATTTTTTACAAAATTTTCTCATTGGACAAAACTGCATGTCATTGTGTGAAATCTGGAAAAATTTGACTTTTCTCGTTCTAACGATAAAGTTGCTCGTTCGAACAACCCCTGGAATAATTCTCTATCTGCAGTCCTTGCTTCTTCCTACTATATATTATTGGTACTGCTGAGTTGTTTCTGAACAGTGTTTGAAAAATACAAAAAGATTTTCCTTTTAATTTTTTTTTTTGAAAAATCCAAAAAGAATTTTGTATTTTGTTTGCACCTTATATGAATGCACACTTAGAATGACCAAGTCACAACTTCATGACATATGCATGTGACTGTTTGATAGTGTTTTGAGACAATATGTTGTGTCATTCATGTGCTTTATAAAGTTTGGAGTCTTTGAGATGATATAGTGTTGCTACCTACATGAGTGACTCTATTTTTCCTTTATTGCACACATGCATGGATTTATTTGATGTTTGTGCTTGTCTATCACATGTTAGTTGAGTGTTTTTGCTTCAATTCTGTCTATACAAAGAACCAAATGCGATAAAACTTGACAAAAAGTAGTGCATATTATAAACTATTTGTGAGATTAGTGTGTTTTATTTTGGAAAACGGTGAAGGGCTACGAAAGGTACTCATTTATCCTTTGCGATTAAGCCACCATTCAAATGTACCTAAAAAAGTGAGGAATTGAATATTATCCGGGGTCCAATGAGGTTTAAAAGAGTCCGAAAACATTACAAGGCAATAAAAAGAAAATTATGCCGAAAATGGGCCCTTTTTTGTTTCATCACCTCATAAATAAAAAGCATTATCTTTTAACGAGGGAGTTTGGATGGAATTTTCAACTGTTTCCATGTCCTTGAAAGTCATGAAAACGAATTTCATAGTTTTGGACGTTATTGGTGTGGAAATCATTTATTTTTTGATTTGTTGATATGATTAAGATGGTGTCATCTAAATTCAACATATTATACACCTAAGGACTATTTTTTATGTTCATTCGTTAGGAGTACACTTATGCATCTTGCACATATGATATGATTGAGTCGATTTTCCTATCGAAACAATTCACACCCATTCATTCTGTATCCATGATTTGGTTATCGTAGTATAAATTCATGGTGTGTGATTTTTTGTAACATCTTCTTTGCATTTTTGTATGAAAAATCAGAAAAATAAAAAATAGTTTTTTTGCTTTGTTTACCGTGACACCCCGATTTGCTTTATGTGATTTATTCTTTTCTTTGTCTATTTCGGACAAATAAAAAAGGGGAGAATGAATTATGATATTATGGGGGAGATTTGATTATGCTTTCATGTTTATGCTAATATCACACTACACAAAAAACAGGAATCTGGCACGGTTTTGAACTGTGCCAGAATCAGGTGTTCCAAAATGGCCATTTTTTCTGGCACGGTTTAAAAGTGTGCCAGATTTGACCAAATAGGAACACTAATGGCACACTTTTAAACCGTGCCAGAATTTAATATTTCTGGCACACTTTTGGCACAGCTTTGAACTATGCTAGATTGAGCACATTTTCATAAAAATTTGGCACAATTAAAAACCGTGCCAAAATTTGACACTCTATTGGCACGGTTTTGAACTGTGCCAAATTTTTGGATAAAAGAAAAAAATTAATTATTTGAAAACAAGAAAATTCACAAATTGCAAATCTTGCACGTTGTTGATAAATTAATGTACATATAAACTACAAATTATTACAAGTCTTTAATATTACAAGTCTTTAGTAGTTCACAGACCAAAAAAAATTGGGCAGAGTTTCCTCTATTTTCTAAAACCTGCTAATATAAAACCCGCGTAATATAAAGCCCGCACGACCACAAAATATAACAATAAACTTACAACAACCCGCATGGCCATAAAAGTTAACTATAAAATTACAAAAGCCCGCACGTCCATAACAAAAAAAATAGAATCATGAATAACCCCCTTGTTGTAAACCATTGAGTTCTCCATCTGTTCCACGTGAATAAAATGCTAACGATTAAAATGTTATCCTGCGAAAAAAATAGGATACAAAAAAAAAAGATATTAGTAACCAAGTAGTTTATAAAAAAAAACTTACTTAAGATAAAAAATTACATATAGGAGTTGCAATTATTATTATATTCTAAAATTGAAAATCTTACGCAAGTTATGACTACCTGATCAGTTCCTACGAGTTACATTAGTCTCGTGTGAGGTGTTAGTGCTTCTTACGGGATCGTTCGGGAGCTGGTTTGGGTTTTCACCCTTCAATAGCTTGTATTTAAGCCTAATGCATATATTATCAAATTATCATCATATTCTCAAACTGAGAGTCCCATGACTACGCTGTCAGTTCGTATGAGTTACATTGATCCCGTGCGAGGTGTTCGTGCCTCTTACGGGACCGTTTGGGGGTTGGTTTGGATTTTCACCCTTTAAGGGGTTTCTTTTAAGCTTAATCGATATATTTTGAAATTATCATCATATTCTCAAACCGAGAAGCTCGTGACTACGCGGTCAGGTCGTACAACTTACATTGGTCTCGTGCGAGGTGTTCATTCCTCATACGGGACCATTTGGGGGATGGTTTGGGTTTTCACCATTTAAGGGCTTATTTTTAATCCTAATATATGTATTTTGAAATTATCATCATATTCTAAAACTGGGAGACTCGCGATTATGCGGTCAGTTTGTACAAGTTACATTGGTCCCGTGCGAGGTGTTCGTGCCTCTTACGGGACCGTTTGGGGGCTGATTTGGGTTTTCACGCTCAAACGGCTTATTTTGAAGCCTAATCTACATATTTTGAAATTATCATCATATTCTATAACCGATAGACCCGCGACTACGAGGTTAGTTCGCACAAGTTACATTGGTCTCGTGCGAGATGTTCGTGCCTCTTAAGGGGCCGTTTGGGGGCTGGTTTGGGTTTTCACCCTCAAACGGCTTGTTTTCAAGCCTAATCTACATATTTTGAAATTATCATCATATTTTATAACCGGGAGACCCGCGACTACACGGTCAATTCGTACAAGTTACATTGGTCCCGTGCGAGGTGTCTGTGCCTCTTGCGGGATCGTTTAGGGGCTGGTTTGGGGTTTTACCCTCAAATGGATTATTTTTAAGCTTAATCGATATATTTTGACATTATCATCATATTCTCAAACTGGGATACCCGCGACTACGCGATCAGTTCGTACAAGTTACATTGGTCCCTTGCGAGGTGTTCGTGCCTCTTACGGGGGCGTTTGAGGGCTGGTTTGGGTTTTCACCCTCAAACGGCTTATTTTCAAGCCTAATCTACATATTTTGAAATTATCATCATATTCTATAAGCGAGAGACTCGCGACTACGCGGTTAGTTCGTACAAGTTACATTGGTCCCATGTGAGGTGTTCGTGCCTCTTACGGGGCCATTTGGGGGCTGGTTTGGGTTTTCACCCTCAAACGACTTATTTTCAAGCCAAATCAACGTATTTTGAAATTATCATCATATTCTCAAACTGGGAGACTCACGACTACGCGAACAGTTCATACAAGTTACATGGCTCCCGTGCGAGGTGTTCGTGCCTCTTACGGGACCGTTTGGGGGCTGGTTTGGGTTTTCACCCTCAAACGCCTTGTTTTTAAGCTTAATCAATATATTTTGAAATTATCATCATATTCTAAAACCGGGATACCCGCGACTAAGCGGTCAGTTCGTACAAGTTACATTGGTCCCGTGCGAGGTGTTCGTGCCTCTTACGGGGTCGTTTGGGGGCTGGTTTGGGTTTTCACCCTCAAACGACTTGTTTTCAAGCCTAATCTACGTATTTGGAAATTATCGTCATATTCTCAAATCGGGAGACTTGCGACTACGCGGTCAGTTCGTACAAGTTACAATGGTCCCGTGCGAGGTGTTCGTGCCTTTTACGGGGCCGTTTTGGTGCTGGTTTGGGTTTTCGCCTTCAAACGGCTTGGTTTTGACCCTAATTGTCTGATTTGTTAGGTCTCTATCATCAGCATTTTATATTTATTATGTTTTAATTTTGATTTAAGTTTGTGAATCTTCTCCGTGATCTAAGAGAAAAGCTAATTGTCAAATCCAACCCACCCCACTCCCCACCCCTATATATACATAAAACATTTTAAAAAAATGTTGGGGAAGCAGTGGGAGGGGAGGGGTGACTCAACGGGCATTAGCACCTGATAAGGAAATCGAGTGTAGATTAATGTTCTGCGTCTTTTTACTTCATTTCTAAATTCCAAAAGAGCTACAATAGGAAATTTATGAAGTTTGCGAAGCATCTTTAGTCTTCTAGAAGAGGATTTTTTTGAAACACTTCTAATATTCCAAACTATAAGATTAATTACGGAGAAGAGATTGGAAAAATTGTTTGTTACCTCTAGTTGTAGATCTCGTGAATCTTCTGAAAATAGGATCTTTCATCTTGAATTGAACTTTTTTTGCAGTGATTGGGACTCCTTTAGCTCTTGGCCCCCTTAGATTCTGGTGATGGTTCTTTCAATGACTTTAATTTGTGATCCATTGTCTTAGCAAATACCTGAAGCTCTTCTATGAATGGGGAATTGATCTCATCTTCTACATCAGTGGCATATATAGTGTTGGCTTCTTGATGTCTTTCGTAGTCTGAAATTGTTGTTCCTCGGTGCTTAGCAGAAGTGTTGTGTATATATATATATATATATATGTGTGTGTGTGTGTGTGTGTGTGTGTGTGTGTGTGTGTGTGTGTGTGTTATATAGAATAACATATTGTACATCTATAGAACAACAGACTAGTTAAGATATAGAACAGTTAAGATATAGAACAACAGGACAGTTAATATATTATGGTAGACCGACAAATTGTACATCATTAGTTAAGATTATTAGAAATAAAACAGTTGACGATATAAGAGTCTATAAAATATGTTTGGTAGGTGTGCGTGTGCACAATCGATATATATATATAATTCTTGCTGAAGACAACATTAATATTATACTTTACAACCCAAATGTATCATTACCACCCTACTCAAGTTTGTGCATATTAGAAATAGTTAAGCTCAGTACAAATAGTTATTGACTTTAATATCGAACAAAACCAACAAAAAATTATTGTGCAAAATTAGAAAGTAACCCACATTCTATAGAATATCAAGGATGCTAAATAGAAAATGGTGAATGAGCAGACTGAAAGGAGAAAACTTACCACTCCTAATCAAATCAGACTCCTCCATTTTAATGACTACTATAAAAAGAACCAAAAACCAAGTGTTACTAATTAACAATAGACAATGATTATAATAAATGACTAAACTTCACTCTATTGATCTAACATCTCAAAATCATCCAAATCAAGTTAGAAAATCTTCAATGACAATAGTGAAAATGGCCTGCCACATTTCAAAATCATCATTAATCAAATTCATCATAACATTTCACAATAAAAAATATCAAAACCATATCAAGTGAAATATCTTCTCAATCACGCCGTCTAGTTGGATCTCTCCCCAAGCCAGTTAAGAGTTTTGATCTCGTTGCTAACAATATCTCATTTTATATCAAGTGAAAGATCTTCTCAATCATTCATAAATGTTGGGCTGCAAAACCAAATATCAAGTGAAAGATCACTACGGAGCACATTTCTTAGAAACTCATTGACTGGGTGCATGCTAGCATCAGGTACTGCTAATACAATGGGTTGGGAGGTTGTCAAAATCCCAAGTGTGTGCAAATCAAGGAACCAAAACTATATTCTACTAAAAATATCAGATACTATATTAAGAAAGAATGAATAGTTGGCAGAAAATAAAGATTAAAGACTGTTAAAGTGGAATTATAATAACCCCAAATATCTAAGTGAAAGAAGCATACTAAATTTTTAATGGAAATATGTTGGAAATTGAAAGAGAAAATGAAATGAAACAAAATCGTTACAGTATATAGAGAAGGATATCTTTTTTGGGAACCATCACTTGATAACAAATCACGCACCTATTAATTATATACTTCAACCATTTGAACTACTACTTCATACGTAAAGGAACTTTCTCTAGTTTAAAAAATCTAGAAAAGGTCATTTAAAGCTTTAAAATTGACACCCAAATCCGCCTCATACGTTCGTCTTCTCGTCTCAACCAACCTCTACCGGGTTCTGGTTTGTGCCCACGAAAAAAGTCAGCTGTTAGTCATAGTATCACTTGGCGTCATGCTCTTTATGTCAAAGCATGTAGAAATTAATGGAGCAGTGGCCTTTGCAGTTTCTAGAACTCCGACCGACTGTACTTCTTTGGGAATCTCCAAAACACTCTTTTCTTCAGTGCCAGATCTGATAATCAGTGGCATTAATATGAGTAGTAATTTTGGTCTGCGCTTAATCTTCTAATTGGGGCTTCCTACTGCATATGCAACCTGATTACTGCTTTTACACTTAGTATTATGTGAAGTTCTGCACTGGAGAGAATAAGTGAAGATTGTGACATACCAGAAGATGCGAAAGCAATTGCGCCATTAATTTGTACTCGCTTGACAGAAATAGGATACCGCCAAGTAATACTATGACTCACGACTGATTTTTCCCTACAAATGGTTCAACAAGGATATAAGAAATAAAATAACACATTATGTTAGAAAGTCTAGTCTTGCAAATGAAAACTGATGCCAGTGCATAATATTAAATCTGCTACATATCAAATTAAATATCATCCTTTGGTTACTGATGCCAGTGCACTTGGTTACTTAAGATATAAAACACCAAACACATCACTCAACATAATTTCATAAGTAAAATACTTGAATCTATACGATACCACCAATCTACGCGTTAATGAGATATAAGATGAGAAAAATTGAAAAGAACCAAAATATATTAAAAATCAGAATTGTGAGGGAAACGTGATGAAAAGACTAATATGATAGCATAAACGATGAAGATTTATGGCGTGTCGCAATAAACTTACAACATGTGGAACTATAAGGCTCTATTTGAACTTTTCATTACAAATTCTACAACAAAATTTTTAAGATGATACCTGTAGTTTCCCATTCTGGAAACACACATCAGGCACCTTACTAAAAAAGGGGAACTTCAATTTCAAATCGAAGACCATGAGAACCAAATGACTTCTCGTTATTCTTGATTTTACAAAGAGAGGGTCAATATCCAACTGTGGAGTAGATTCAATGTACTCATATTTCCGAGTTAGACTGTCAAGAACCTAAAATACATGATTATAGTATTTGCAGGCCCAGATCAAACTCTTTAACTAATAATGATAAGAATTTTATAGTAGATCCCATCTATGCTAATGGTGGGGAAGATGAGAAGAATATAAGAATTCCTTTGATTGACAATCTAAATACTTTTTCAAATATGTTGGAAAAGAAATTTAAAAAATAAAATGGAAATAAAGCAGAAGTCCAAAGAAGAATGAAGTCACAAGGAAAAAAACATTATTAAAGTAACCAATAATGCTCTGCTCAAAGACGTGAATAAAAAGGCTACCAGATCCAATTATAAAGGATCCTTAAACTCCAACCCCAAAGTAACTAAATGGCTAGTCTCACTGTGTGGAACATTAGTTGAGTGGCTCAAAGATCTTATTCAATAAGAGTTAAAAAGTTGATGAAAACTCACAAAATGCAGATTCAATGTTATTACTTGTCAAGAAGAGAAAGTAGGTGAAAATTAGGTGGATTCCAATGTTGTTAGAGATTTTAATCAAGCCATAGATAACTGTGACTTACTGGATTTGGGGTTTATAGGAATCATATTTTCTTGGTGGAATAATATATCTGACTAAGTGTTAACTATGGATACACGTGACAAAGGTCTAGGGAACTTCTAGTGGTCCTCACTCTTCTCTCATACTAGAATCCTTAATATGAATATAATTTGTTCGAATCATGATTCGTTGCTAGTGTGTGTGAAAACTGAGTTGGACATCATTCCTAAAGCGTTTAAATTTTAATCTATGTGGTGCAACCATCATGATTTTGTTGACGTGGTCAAATCTTCATGTTGTGGGGAGGTTTGGGCTCTAGTCATGAGGAAATTATCTATTAAAGTGCAGAGACTTAATGAAGTCTTGAAAACATAGAACAAGAGCAATTTTTGTGACATATTCCAATTAGTTAATGATTTGGAATATGAAGTTCTTAAAAGAGAGGTGGATTATGAAGGTTGTAAAAGTGATTCAAAGAGAGTTAGTCTTCAAGATTGCAGAGCTAAACTATTAATGGCCCTTAACAGTAAAGAGATATATTAGAAGGGGATCCTATTTATTTCCCCAAGTCTATTTCTCATTCATGAAAATTCTTTTAGTCGAGGGCTGAATAAACTATTTCCCCAAGTCCATTTCAAAGTGATGAGTTAATGTATGCAAACCAAGTTACTGAGGAATTAAATTTTTGTCCAATAATCTATCCTGATTTTTCTTTTCTTTAGGATATTCTCACCAAGGAGATCGTTGGTCGTGATACTAAAAGAGGGGGGATATATTATATGGATTATTTCAGTCTTGGTAGAGTTAATAATATGCAACATTCGTCGGGTGTCACTCATAAGCGGATCAGTTGTGGCATCACCGTCTGGGGCCTCCTTCTTTTGGCCAAATGTGATGCGTCATGTTTAAATAATGATTTGCATACGAAATATTTCTAAAATGATAAAATTTACAGTGAATTTGGCCCCAACCAATAAGACGCCAATGCTTCTTAACCAAAAATACCTTATCGTCAAGCATCACAAGCAAACAACCTAAGAGGTATTTCTACGACATCCCCTTATCTTAACATGAATTTTGTGTAGTGAATGCTCATGAAATCAATTATGAAGAATAAAAAATAATCTAACAATAATGGCAATATAAATAAAAAGGTGGTCATACTAAATTCCCAATGAAAAGAAATCAATCTTAATGTAGCATAATTTAAAAGATTTCTTAAATACAATTTAGGGGATGAAAATTTTGATTTGCAGTTAATTTATGGTAATGATGTGATATTTAGTGAAGGCACAAGGCGCACCAATGCATCATTGTCTCCCTAGAGCCTAGGCTCAAGACAAGGCGCGCACATTTAACAACTATGAGTGATATAGTCTTCGAAATATCAAGAATGAAATAAAATTTCATATTAATAGGACATCCAAAAATTCCATAAGACATAACTTAAAACAAATACTAAGATCATCCAACTATTTTCTTTTACATTTATAGTAATACATAACCCGTTGCTAAAGGGATTTCACTTTGAGCAAGTGTCAAGTAGAAAATAGTAAATTAAACCTATAAGTATATCCATATATTAGACAAATAAGAGTGCATGAAATTGTGTATTATGGCTCATGAGAAAATTATATAATAAGAACTTTCAAGCTTCTATCTATACCAACCCCAAATAGTAGTCCTCATTTTGGGATAACATCAAGAGCCTCCCGGCACCGTCCTCCTTGCTAAGACTTCTATGTGTTACACTACCCTGTCAAAAATAATGTTATACAAATACCCAACAACCATGTCTAAAATCATACAAACAACCTTCAGTAAATAAAATATCTCACAAGTATGGTGATGTTCGTTAAACCCCCAAACTAAATTGAATTAGCAATAATATATAAAGTAATAAAAATATCCTTACACGGATAAAAGACAAGCGAGAATTAATGGTAACTTATAGGGGTTGGTTCTTCTCTCAATTCCTTCCCTTAAAAGAGAATATCATGTATGTCAAATGCATCTGAGTGAAACAACATAAAAATATAACAAAAATCTATCACTGCACCAAAGGCATAAAAACATAACAAAAATCTATCACTGCATCATATTAAGAGGTAAACAACATAAAAAATCTATCACCACACATAAAATCAATAGGCAAAAAGCAGTAAGAACTTATCCAAAATAAATCTATCTTAATGTATCAGTGCTTATATAAAAAAAAAAAGCTTACCCAAATCGTGAATCCCATGATTGTGAGAAACCCTAGGAAACCCTAGGTGCCCAAAAAAGAGCTAGCCGGAGAGAGATAAAGTAGATCGGAGAGATAGCAGGAGCAGATCGGAGAGGGTTGTGTGTGGAGAGTGAGAGAGCAGATCGAACAGAGAGAGAGAGAGAGAGAGAGAGAGAGAGAACAAACCAGAGAGAGCATGGGTAAACCAGAGAGAGAGAGAGAGAGAGCTTAATAAGAGGTTGCAGAGAAAGGGATGTGTGGGGTGATCGGGGAGGTTGAGCGGGATACAAAGTGCGAGTATAGTGAAATTTTTTAGGCTCTTTTATATTTTAGTTAAGTGTACTTAATTTTGGCACACTTTAAAACAGTTCCAAATTTTGGCACTGTTTTAAAGTGTGCCAGATTGTCATTAAACCGTGCCAGAATTTGGTACAGTTTTAAACTGTGCTAGATTTTTAATATTTGGGTGTGCTAAATTGTTATTTTGGTGTAGTATCATTTCAAACTTGATACGTCATGAGGTTTTTGCTTTGTCTCATGTGTGTAGGTACAATTGAAGATCCTTATGTTGCACACGCTAATGAGAAAAGCTTGGAGTTTTGAAAAGTTGATTGTTAAAGCAAAGTTTGAAGACTTATTCAGTTTATCTTTCCATGTTTGAGTTTTTGGGAGGGTAGATTTTTATAGGTCATATTTTGATTGATAATTCGGATATTTTTATTTTGTACTGGCATAGACATAGGGGAGATTTGTAAGGACATTGTCCATCATATTTAGTATGTCGTATACCGCTGCAAGTTTGTCGAAGAATTGGGAAGCTTACATCTACAATCGACAATCCGAATTTAGAGACGACTTCAACAATCATGCCCAACAAGGATGAATTTGGTAAAATTAGTTTAAGTTCCATTTACCTTTTACATTAAAAGTGTTGGGATATTTTTATAAAAGTTTAAATAATTTTTTGAAACGATTTGAAATTATTTTAATCATAAAAGGTTTTGGATAAACTTTTCTGATCTCGTAAACAGTCTTAACTTTGGAAGTGTCCAAGATTTATAAAAGACTAAAGATGGACACGTGTATGATGTCGTTCGAACGACATCGTATCTCATTCAAACGAGATCAAATCTCGCTCGAACGAGTCCGTTTCTCATTCGAATGAGCTATTTAATTCTGACACATCACCGCCTTGATTTTTAGTATTTGAAGGGTGTCAGGCTACTGGATTTTGTGTGGAGAAAACACTGGTTTTTACATAATACGATTTTAGTGTTTTTAGTTTATTCTCCATTTTTTTAGGGTTCAAAACTTTGCTTTTACAATTCACAAATCCCAGACTTTTCTGTGAGTTATTTCTAGAACCCAAAGCATAATTTTGCTGGGAGTTTTACTATTGAAATTGGTGCCTTAGAATGGTATTGGGTTGGCCATAGGTGCCACTTGCGATAGGTACCGAGTTGATCGAATGCTTGTCATAAGGAGTGTTGCGGTGTTCCTGGGCTGACGACTACGAATCGACACCTACGGGTATTTCGTAAGTCAAATTGTATTTTCGCTGTAATCCGATTGTAAATCATTCCTTTACAAATTATAGTGGAAATAAAAGGTTTTTGCCCTACGGGGATTTTTTCCTGAAATCTGCCTTTGTCAGCTTGTACATCGCTTGATTTAATTTGAGATTTGAATTGTCACGTAGATCCATGTTTAGGGGATGATTTAATTGGTATTTGATTTGAGAAAATTTTGACATCTAATTAAATAAGTATGAATTGGAAATTGTGAATATATTTGAATCAGTATCGCACACGAGATTTTCACATTCTCTTCAAAAAATGACCCTGGATCGAAAAAATTTCAAATGATAACCCCTTATCGAAAATCTCTCATTCTAATGAGGGCACCCTAGTTTTAACGAGGAGATTCGTCTTGGAAAGAATGATTATTTGGATATCTTCAAGTGATAAAATATTTACACACCTTTAAATCCGTATTCTAATTGTCTAATCCCAATTTTTCCAAAATCCAATCTTGGTTTTCTAATGTCGTTTTTGTTCATGACATATTATTAACTCCATGCAATCAAAGTAGACTTAAGTTTAAAAATTCCCTAAGATATTTTACTCCCATTAATATAGCACATTGTATTAGGTTCGGTGATAATCGAGATCCGTGGATATTGAATCCTTGGAGGTTGTGCCGTCGATTCCTGAATTAAAGAGGTTATCACTAGAACAACAGAGGTAAAGGAGTAGAATTCAAGGGAGCGGTATCGTGGGGGTTATTATTGTCATGTTTGTAAGTCATTTGTAAGTCATTGTGTACTTGTGCGATTACTTTTAATACTTTTATTGTTAATCACTAACAACATGTAATTTGGAATAATTATTTTTATTTAGAAAAATTCAAATTTAGTTCAATTAAAAAAAGAATTTAATTTTCTTCACATGTTGATTAATAGATAATTATTAGAATTGGTCCCTTACGCACATACCTATTTTTAAAACTAGTATCAGATCCTGCTCTATCATGAATTCGGGGGCGTATGCCTATTAAGGGTATGATGGTCACATGTCCGCCTATATTTTGTGGTAGTATTTATGCATACGAAAGGTGCGTATGACCTTTTTCCTTATGTCCCAAGATGAGAGGGTGTGGTTAACTTTAATTAAGGGGTGAAGATGTCCAACAACCTTGCTAGGATATATCTTTGTCCTTAGAACTTAGGAATTATAGTGTGAGGATGAACATAGGGTAGCTAACTACATATTTCGGGGGATTAATGCCATTTTTTATTTTGTCACCCAGGAAGAATTCAGTTGTATCTTTACATGTACTACATTTAAGGAGGCATAAGTCATTCTCCAGCTCATCTGCGAGGGAATCGATACCATTTGGGTGTTGAAGCTCCAACATCTCACCATCCGATTTGAGTTGTTAAAGATGAAAGAGAATGATAGCTTTAATAAGTTTTATGAAAAACTCTCCATCATCGTGAACTCTCACTTCTATTTAGGTGAGAACATCCTGGACTTTAGGGTCATTAGGAAAATCCTTCGGTCACTACCAACTAGTATCCTTCCCTATGTACCAGCATCAAAAGTCATGGGAGGTATGGATAACATGAAGTTAGAAGAGATAATAGGGTTTATTCAAACATTTGAATTAGAAAATTTTCTTCCACCTAAGAAAGAGAAGGGCATCATGTTAAAGGCACAAAAAAGTTCTCTCTCCATCTCAGATGACAATTCCAATGAGAATGAGGTTGATATTGACTTGCTCGTAAGTCTCATAGAGAAGAAAAATTGGATGATGACTTTGGGATGTGCTTTGAATGCCAAGGTTGTGGGCATTTGGAATTCAAGTGTCCTATGGGATAAAGAGAAGATGTAATGAGAAGAAGGTTATGAGGTTCGCTCTTAGCGATAGTGACATCGGCTCAGATAATGAGTCTCCTATTGAACTCAACTTCACTGCATTCATCGCCATCAAGGATATGGTTGATCCTCAAAACTCCCTTGATGTTGAAAAGGTTGACAAATATGGTGTTGAGTCCAATACCGGTGGAGACAAAATGGTAGAGGAAAGGGTCTTTTATGATGACATTATTGAACAACTTCAAGTAAAGTTTAATAAACTCTTTAAGTTGAGTCAAGCTATGGATAAAGTGAATGACAAGGTTATTGAGAATCTTGGATTGTGTGGTAGTGAGTTATGTGCTTTGAGGGAGAATGAAGCATAAATGATCATCGTGAAGAATATAGAATATATTCTGATTGAGAAGTTGAAAGTGGGGAAGAAAGTGATTGATTTATTGCAGCAAAAGGTTGATAATTTGAAGATGGCTCTCCTTGAGTCGTTGTTTCCACGTGAGGTTCTATAGGCATAATACAAAAATATCAATAAAAACTTTCGAGAGTATAAAAACTGAAAAAATTTCCTTGTAGTACGTTCTGATAAGTTGGATAAGATGCTCCTTGCACCATCTCAATCATCAAAGGATAAAAAGGGTCTCGATTATGGAAAGGTGTGATAGTATAAGCTATTTCAAAGGATTAAAAAATACTCCTCATCCTCCTTTGAGAATTTCTCTTAATACGAAGAAGGTGGATCATCTACAACTTTACTTTTGCAGGTCACCTTAGAACTGACTTGTGCAAAGTTTGTATGTTCCTCCATGACTAAATGAATATTTCTACAAGCTCTAAAAATGTGTTGAGTACATGTTCTGAACATACCAAATGCCTATGGGATAATTTAAAATGATGATTGGCTCTATCCTTAGCTCTTAAGGTAAAAAGAAGAGAAAGAATAGGAATTACAAGAAAGTTGTTAGTCTTAAGGATATGGGGGTTTCAAATCCCATCCATCTCATCCTTTCGAGTCAGTTATTCAAATATTCTCTAGGATATGATTCTTTTGTCACGTTTATCCCATGTTATCCTTCCTAGAGTGTATCATAGGTTTTTTATTTTATAATTTTTAAAAAATACAAAAAAAAATTTGATTTCGAATTCTTTTGAGAAAAACCAAAATGATTTTTATTTTATTTTAAAAATTATAAAACCCCAAAAAGTTTTTCATTTTTGTGATTTTAATGTATTTTGTGTATCTGATGATAGAGGATGCATGAAATATGTTGTGTAGCCTGTTTCCCCTTTTTAAGGTGTGAGCTTATTATAGACTTCACTTAGTCATTTTCTTTGGATTTTTATTAAAAACAATCTATTACACTCATGTTGTTGTCTTTACCATATCACACACACATTGACACGAGTTTTAATAGAATGTATCAATGATCTTGATTCGAAAAACTTTCTTTTCATGCATTTTCACTCAATCAAGTCATATTTTTTTGCTAGATTTTTTAAGTGTGTTTGTAAGAGCCATTTCTTGTAAGTTTAATTTAAAAATGATGAGATAAGAATTTGTAAGAGCTACCTAATAAGGGTGATAGCTACCATTTGCAAAAGACTTAAAACAAAATATTTATACAGTTAAGAGAT
The DNA here is from genome assembly GCA_949130495.1 of Sambucus nigra. Lineage (NCBI taxonomy): Eukaryota > Viridiplantae > Streptophyta > Magnoliopsida > Dipsacales > Adoxaceae > Sambucus > Sambucus nigra. The sequence continues at coordinate 240,985,941 of OX422210.1, read as the reverse complement.
ACAAAATTTAAAATTTTATGTAAGGGAAAACTATGAATAACAAATAAAATGCAAAATTTAAAAATCACAAATTAAGTGTGATATAAGTCAAAGTTCAATTGGTTATCACTCTTTTGGAGTTTATGTTTTTGTTTTTGGCTTGTTGGACTGAATAACGTAATTGGTTAGCTTTAGGTATCTATCGACGGGAAGCCACAATAATTTAACCCTTTAAGTATAATTGACTCATGTCATAAATTGCTCAACTAAATTTGTTATGGGGTTAATGTGGAGTTTTAATGGGATTCGGTATTTATATGGGTTCTTTAGACCTTTTCCAAACCCTTTAAGTTGCATGTGTTGGGTTTCGAAGTTGCACGGTAAAATTAAAATTTGGTTACCTTTTAATTTGCATGTTAAAATTAAAATCTGGTTCAAATTAAAAATGATTTAATTCTATTTACGCGTTGAATAATTAAAAAATTAATTAATTAGAGTTGGAACTTTATGAATATATTTATTTTTCACTTTTGAGGAACTTTCCTTGCTCATTCATTAGCAAATTCAGAGTTTTCATAGTATGGCTAATTCTATCACTAAAAAAGAGGAGTTTGTTTATGGTCATTTAAATGACTAATAAGTTGTAAGATATCGCCTTATTTTATTCCTTTTCAAATAATGATTGTTGATACCAACAATAGGCATTAAGATGGTCAACTAGGAATATCCTCTTTCAAAATGGCAAAGTCACTTTGCTTTTTTAATATTTTTCCATTAAATTCATATTCCATTCATAACTTAGTATAAACATTTAGAGGATTTACAATCATCAATATGTCCAACTGTGCTAACATATCCACTCAGAACTTTGAACCTCTATAATCATATATATCATTTAATTGATATATATGACTTTTACAATGTTTATGTCATTTGTCACTATTATATAGGTAACCATATCTTAATCTCTAATATAAGTTATCATATGCATATACGAAATGACTTATTTATACTTTATTGTCTTTGATCCATTATTTTCATTTCGAAGATTTGTGTACACACTAAAATAATTTCTAACCATGGAATACAATCAAAGTACTTAAGTATTAACTGACGTTCAATGAATCAATTATATACACTACATGTTGGAAACACTAAAATATATTAAATGAACTTATACAACCAATGATTTCACATTCAATGACCTTGAACCTATATTGAATAGGAAGCGTCTTCTTACAAATAAATTCCCCCACATTTAGAATAGTACATACAAAGGTTCTTAACGTTGCCACTAACTAATACAACATGTTGTGGGTCGATACATTGAGAATATAACTTCATTAAATAACTTTGGCACATAAAATCATGTGCTATAACATTACTGTTTTCTTAGACCAATGCACTGGTCAATTTAGAAAGTAAACCAAAGTCTCAATCTTATAAAAGAGATTTAATTGAAAAACTTTAGTATGTTTTTCCACCTCTACATTCAATGATATACTTCTTATTGTTCCATATGACTATCAATCCATTTTGGTCATGCATATCATAAGTTCCTATGAACTTCTAAAACATATTTCTATGTTATGCATTCACCCTTATTAGATTATTTAATGGTCTTTAAACGTATTGCTTCTGGAGTCTATCCCTTTTTCATTTAAAGAACCATATTCCTTTAGTTATCCTCAATTCCTTGATTAAAGTGAGATTACAACAAGGTCATCAAAGAGATCATAAATTTATTCTACCATCTTTAAAAAAGTCATTAAACCTCTCATTTATGAATCACTTTGCCATTTTTATGGATTAATGATTAGGTTCTACCAACTTCAAAGCAATTATCAACCGCTCAGTTGTGAATTTTCAATCGTTAAATCCAATAATTATATTTGGAATCACACCACACTAGTTTTTCACCTTTGATGGTATACGTTTGACAATCATATAGACAAACCAAAACTAATATGATAATTAATTGTCTGCATAGTTTGAGTCTATTAATTTGAAGTTTAAGTATTTACCCATAATTACGACAATGCGCCTTACATTTTATACTTCTATTAACGACTCTCATCATTTGAAATCTTCATAAGAATTTACATTGTTCAATGTATTATCCAATTCATTGAGAATGTAACACTTCTTATAAAAAGCTATGCATGCATTCACACATCCATTTTATCGTTTGTTAGTTAAGCGAAACTTTGTTGTGCATCTTAAAATCAAAGGCATTGAATTTTCCACTTATTTTCTTCATGACTAACATACACAACAATATCAATACATATTAGGAACTTCTATATAAAATATTTCCCAATTGGTCCCATTAAAAGAAATTTTCCAAATAGGTCCTATTACATATTTTACATAAACGATAAATATGACTACATTCCGCACATTCCACATGTAGCAAATATTTCATATTTGTTTTTCACAAGTTACATAGGTAGTAAATATTACTACATGTTTTCTTATGGGACTTATTGGAAAAAAATATTTTCTAATCGGACCAAATGAGCAAAAAAATTTGTAGGATCTATTTGACTATAAACTTAGTTAATGGGACGTATTAGTAAAAATTCCTATTATTTTTTTGTTTGTACACATATAAATTTATAATAACTTTTATTGCAATGTCTTAATGAACTCACCATTACAAAACAAAATATTTTTTTGGTAGTTTGTGTGATGCTTTGTCTAATGCTATAAAAGAAATTGGTAATGCATTAATTATGAATTACAAAATATTATCATATTAGTTATTTTATTTAACAAACCACATATAGTTAGCCTTTTGTAATAATATCACTTTTAGTGAAAATGCCTAAATTATTATTATATTATAATTGTGGCATTAAATTTTAAAAAATGATTTATTGAATTGACACGGGGAACTTTAAATCATGACACTAAATATATAATATTAAATACACACGTGACTACTCAGGTGACCATTATGTCATCACATAGAGTGTGTCTACATTAATATGCTTATAAGGCTACCTCAAAGACAAGCAAATAAATACGTCACCCAAAATATGACAAAAATTTCATATGTTATATACACATAATTACACATATGATCACTATTATATCATTATACAAATGACACCATATAAACTATTAATGTGGAAAATATAAATCATTTTCAGTCGCAAGGATGCTTTTTGAAATTAAATGATATAACACTATATTAATCATGAAATTATGAAAATAAATAATATTACACTAGTGTTCAGCCTTGCATGATGCTCAGGTTGTTTAAATAAATGAAAGGAAAAAAATGTGAATAAAAAATTAGGTTTTAAATTTCAACATAAATAAAAAAAAATGGAGGGAAGATAATCGTTTGCATAAAAAAGAGAGATAAATGAAAGGTAGAGAAAAAAAAGAGATAAAACAAAGGAAGAAATATAAGTGAGAATAATAAAATTTTATTGATAAATGAAGGGAGAGAAAAAGAGATACATAAATTAAAGGAGAGATACTAATGAGAGTAATAAAAGCGGAGGACTCAAATGTAGGTTCGAGTTCAAAAGTAATCCATTTTATTATATTTTATATAGTTCATACACAAAAAATAAATAACATTTATAGTATATGTAACACCCCGCTCGCCCGGGGAGAGCGAACGGAGAGCTAATGCGATAAAATAAATCCAAATCCACAAGTGACAATGTGTATAGAGCATCTAAAAGAATCCAACAACAACAAAAGAGAGAGTACAAATCTCAATTTCTTCAAATTAAATACCAAATCTCTCGAATTACATACAACAACTAACTCGAAAATAAAATACAAATCTCCAAAGCTCTATACATCAAAATAATACAAATCTTTCCCACACAATCCTCGCTAAAATCAATCTCCATAGCTCCCCAAAATCCACGCTAACCTACCAACTAAAAGAAAATATGGGGAAGTACACAATACGACAAGAAAGATGCTCAACAAATATATTAACGAAGAACAAAGCGTAACAACATGAGTACGAATATTCAAATCAAATGAAAATCTCAAAGCATTTATCAATATAATTTCTCAACAACACTCTAACCGGGTCACCAGGCCTCACCACATCCGTATATGCTTTATCAAGCCATAGCCCGGGAAACATGAATTTTGGCGGGTGCCCAACATCCGTGCCATATTAAAATCTCATGACAACGTGCTCATCAACCATATAATGATACCACATGAATCAAAATAATTTCAACAATTATTTTCCAGATTTCAATGAATTTATCAATTCAAATATGAGTTCAATTAAAAAGAATTCAAAGAGAATGACACTCGCGAGATTTAAGGAGCATATTGTGTAAAACCCCATACCTCAAATCATGATGAGAAATCAACGATCACATCCTCAAGATCAATACAAAAGATCTACAGAAGCTCCTCTAAGAACCTCCAACAAAATAGCCCCAAGAACACCTATAATCTAAGGTTGGAACTCACAAATCTCAAGGACCAGTGTGTATATAAACAGAAGAGGAATATAAAATATATTCGCTGCCAAAATTTGTACCAAAAGTATGTTAAAAGGGTTTCCCACGACTTCCTTTTATAATGCAAAGAAATGAAGAGTTAGAATAAAAAAGACTCCTTTAAATAAGGCAAAGAAATGAAGAGTTGGAAGTCAAAACAACTCCAAGAGTTAAAAACATTTAAAAATCATTTAAAAATCCGTTTTAACCCCGTTTTCAAAACCGTTTGAAATTCCCGCCTTTAAAAATAATATTCAACATATTTGAGCAATAAAAATAATTTTATCAAAAACTTTATTTTCCTCCATTTTCCAAAAATTAATTAAAATAGTCCAAAATTATGCGGGTTGTTACACTTCCCCACTAACAATGGAATTTCGCCCTCGAAATTCGCCGAATGCCTAACTCTAAAAAATCAGGCCACTACAGTATCTCCAAAAATAAATCACGTCTTCCAAAAATAAATTCCTCACATCTAATCTCGAAACTTATCACGAATATCACCTAAAATTTGCTATCTCCAAAAATTGCTAACCAACAATGAATCCAAAATCCAAGACCCGAGGGTTGATGTATACCTAAGCTCTGATACCATTTGTAACACCCCGCCCGCCCGGAAAGAGAGAACGGAGCGCTAATACGATAAAATAAATCCAAATCCACAAGTGATAATGTGTATAGAGCATCTAAAAGAATCCCACAACAACAAAAGAGAAACTACAAATCTCAATCTCTTCAAAATAAATACCACATCTCTCGAATTACATACAACAACTATCTCGAAAATAAAATACAAATCTCCAAAGATCTATACATCAAAATAATACAAATCTTTCCCAAACAATCCTCGCTAAAATCAATCTCCATAGCGCCCCAAAATCCACACTAACCTGCCAACTAAAAGAAAATATGGGGAAGTACACAATACGACAGGAAAGATGCTCAACAAATATATTAATGAAGAACAAAGCGTAACAACATGAGTACGAATATTCAAATCTCAAAAGCATTGATCAATATAATTTCTCAACAACACGTTAACCGGGTCACCAGGCCTCACCACATCCGTATATGCTTTATCAAGCCATAGCCCGGGAAACATGAATTTTGGCGGGTGCCCAACATCCGTGCCATATTAAAATCTCATGACAATGTGCTCATCAACCATATAATGATACCACATGAATCAAAATAATTTCAACAATTATTTTCCAGATTTCAATGAATTTATCAATTCAAATATGAGTTCAATTAACAAGAATTCAAAGAGAACGACACTCGCGAGATTTAAGGAGCATATTGTGTAAAACTCCATACCTCAAATCATGATGAGAAACCAACGATCACATCCTCAAGATCAATACAAAAGATCTACAGAAGCTCCTCCAAGAACCTCCAACAAAATAGCCCCAAGAACGCCTCTAATCTAAAGTTGGAACTCACAAATCTCAAGGGCCAGTGTGTATATAAAAAGAAGAGGAATATAAAATATATTTGCTGCCAAAATTTGTACCAAAAGTATGTTAAAAGGGTTTCCCACGACGTCCTTTTATAATGCAAAGAAATGAAGAGTTGGAATCCAAAAGACTCCTTTAAATAAGGCAAAGAAATGAAGAGTTGAAAGTCAAAACAACTCCAAGAGTTAAAAACATTTAAAAATCATTTAAAAATCTGTTTTAACCCCGTTTTCGAAACCGTTTGAAATTCTCGCCTTTAAAAATAATATTCAACATATTTGAGCAATAAAAATAATTTTATCAAAAACTTTATTTTCCTCCATTTTCCAAAAATTAATTTAAATAGCCCAAAATTACGCGGATTGTTACACTTCCCCACTAACAATGGAATTTCGCCCTCGAAATTCGCCGAATGCCTAACTCTCAAAAATCAGGCCGCTACAGTAACTTCAAAAATAAATCTCGTCTCCCAAAAATAAATTCCTCACATCTAATCTTGAAACTTATCACGAATATCACCTAAAATTTTCTATCTCCAAAAATTGCTAACCAATAATGAATCCAAAACCCAAGACCCGAGGGTTGCCGTATACCTAAGCTCTGATACCATTTGTAACACCCGCCCGTCCGGGGAGAGCGAACGGAGCGCTAATGCGATAAAATAAATCCAAATCCACGAGTGACAATGTGTATAGAGCATCTAAAAGAATCCCACAACAACAAAAGAGAAACTACAAATCTCAATCTCTTCAAATTAAATACCAAATCTCTCGAATTACATACAACAACTAACTCGAAAATAAAATACAAATCTCCAAAGCTCTATACATCAAAATAATACAAATCTTTCCCAAACAATCCTCGCTAAAATCAATCTCCATAGCGCCCCAAAATCCACGCTAACCTGCCAACTAAAAGAAAATATGGGGAAGTACACTATACGACATGAAAGATGCTCAACAAATATATTAATGAAGAACAAATCGTAACAACATGAGTACGAATATTCAAATCAAATGCAAATCTCAAAGCATTTATCAATATAATTTCTCAACAACACTTTAACCGGGGCACCAGGCCTCACCACATCCGTATATGCTTTATCAAGCCATAGCCCGGAAAACATGAATTTTGGCGGGTGCCCAACATCCGTGCCATATTAAAATCTCATGACAACGTGCTCATCAACCATATAATGATACCACATGAATCAAAATAATTTCAACAATTATTTTCTAGATTTTAATGAATTTATCAATTCAAATATGAGTTCAATTAACAAGAATTCAAAGAGAATGACACTCGCGAGATTTAAATAGCATATTGTGTAAAATCCCATACCTAAAATCATGATGAGAAACCAACGATCACATCCTCAAGATCAATACAAAATATCTACAGAAGCTCCTCCAAGAACCTCCAACAAAATAGCCCCAAGAACACCTCTAATCTAAGGTTGGAACTCACAAATCTCAAGGGCCAGTGTGTATATAAAAAGAACAGGGATATGAAATATATTTGCTGCCAAAATTTGTACCAAAAGTATGTTAAAAGGATTTACCATGACTTCCTTTTATAATGCAAAGAAATGAAGAGTTGGAATCCAAAGACTCCTTTAAATAAGGCAAAGAAATGAAGAGTTGGAAGTCAAAACAACTCCAAGAGTTAAAAATATTTAAAAATCATTTAAAAATCCGTTTTAACCCCGTTTTCGAAACCGTTTGAAATTCTCGCCTTTAAAAATAATATTCACCATATTTGAGCAATAAAAATAATTTTATCAAAAACTTTATTTTCCTCCATTTTCCAAAAATTAATTAAAATAGCCCAAAATTATGCGGGTTGTTACAGTATATCATCGTAATAACCCAATCACAATTTATTGTGTCAATAAATGATTCGTTAACCATTGTGCCATTCAAATCCATGTTTTTTTCATATCACCTACCCGCAGTAAATATGTGATACAAGAATACCCAATAATAGTAAATAAACCTGAAATAACTAACAATTTAATGAAGACTGGTTACTGGTTGTCAACCATTGTGTCACTGGGGTAAAAATGGTTCATTCTAACGGTTAGAAAGATAATGTAACACCCCAAGATTTTGGGACTGGGAAATTAAATTTTTGGGTGAAATAAAATTTATTTAAATTGGAGACTTTTAAAATTTGGAAATTGAAGTCCAAAAATAGAGGACGTTACAAAGTATTCCAGATGATAATTATGAGTGTGCCATTGATTCCGGATGGGTTAAGATACTCGAAATGTCTGTCCTTGAGTTTTATGTCGGTTCCGAAATATTTTAAGTTTGTTTGACTCGAATTGGAGTAAACGAATCATTTAAAGTGTGTATTACCATTTAAAACTGGGATTTATGTTTTAAAGGTTTAAGAGGCTTACGGATCAAGCCAATCTCATTTGTGAGAAAGAGAGAAAGAGAAAGGAAAAGAGAAAGAAGAAGAAAGTAAGAAAGAGAGAGGAAAAAGCTTGGAGATTCCGGCCCATACGCGATTTTGGGGACGATTCAACCTCTAAAACTTCGAGGCAAGTGTATAATCTTGCTAAATAATTCATTTGTGTATTTTATTTCATAATTTGTGGGCAAAAGAATTGAATTTTGGGTTATATGTCAAACCCTAGGTTTTTATGGATTAAATCTTGCATTTGAGGTTATATAAATTGTTGGGTAGTTATATGATGAATCTTAGGGTTAGAAATATGTTGAGTATGAAGATTGATGGTTGGGGATAATGTATATATGGATTTTTGGAGATTTGGGTTTGGAAAAAATAGCCCCATTTCGTGGCTTTCTGAACTGGCCGAATCGATTCGCCCCTAGCGAATCGATTCGCCATGTTGCAGAAGCATCAGGTCTTTAGGGCCGAATCGATTCGCCCCTTGCAAATCGATTCGGTATATAGCAGACTTACAGGTCTAGTTGGTCCGAATCGATTCGCTGGGATTGGTAGCTAGGACCGAATCGATTCGGAAACAGGGCAGTTTTGCTTAATTTTTCTAGAATGAGTTTTAAATCCCTTTCGGTTGGGTTTTTCGGTTTGGAACTCACATATATGATGCATGAGATATGTTTAGAGTATTTTTGAGGGTTTCTCACATGCTATGATCATGGGGGCCTATCTTCGTAGTTTGGGAAGATATAGATGTATTGAAATTGTTGTATCGAGGTAGTGGGAAACCTCATTAGGGATGGGAGTCCTATTTGGAGATTAGATGTGAGTCAATACATGAGGACAGGTTGAGGATATAGTGAGGAATTTGTAATAGCATAATGTGAAATTTAGATGCTAACTTTTGGTGTCAAGTCCTTATAGCAATGAGATTATATTTAGGTTATGATTAGGGGATCGAAAAGAGAGAAGTTGTGTATCCTTAGTGATGATAATCTCAAGGAATAAACCGTAAATGCGTTAAGATCAAAGGGTTCATCATGAGACATTGGACCGTAATCTAAAGTGAGGGTAATTTAACTCGTAATCGACAACTAGTGTGAGTATACTTATCGTCGAGCTAGTCTATACATATCAGTGAGTGATTTACTTTAGGTATCCCCACATATATGATGAGATCATAAAATATATTTATTTTGAGCTGGAGGCTTATCCATTATCTGTTGTGTGATGAACAATGGGAATTCCAATAATTGATGGGATCATGGATTAAATTTAGGATTGAGTTGAGGTTTGTAGACTATTAGTTATGGGTACACTTATAGTTGAGATTATTACTAGACATATCGAAGTGTATTCAGATATAGCTGGAACATATAGTGAGTATTATAAATGTTAAGCTTGGAGTTAGTAACCTCATTGTTATATATAAATTGGGGGACTATTTATATCATAAGGGAAAATGAATAAATAGGTGTCTAGTGAGGCACTGTATAAGAGAGAACGCTTTGAGTATATATGCGTCGTAACAAGGGTGAGTATTACGAGAGTTGTATATATATCGCCAGCTTATGTTACTTGATGAATAATGATTGAAGATGGAGTATGCTTCTATATATAGAGAGATATAGATTTATGTTGAAATGATTATGTGAATATGAAATAAATGTATATTTCTTGTGTGATGATTTATACATATGATGTGATTGAAGTCACATATATATATTGTGATTGGTAAATATATATGTATGTACACACCTCTCTAAATGCTATCATAGGTGAAGTTACGCGCATGAGGTGAAGTCCCCTGGCTAGTGAATGTAGGGTGAATATAGTCCTCGGCCATAAGACACGTTATTATATTGTGTGATTATTATTCGCAGTGGGGTAATTCCTTATGATTCACTGTCGAAGGTATATGGCCGCTTCCCGACGATATACGATGTAGGATACCTATGTTGTCTTGTGTGTGATAGGCCTTGGAAGATGATAGCTATTTAGGGGCGCGCACAGTGGGGAAACCCGGAAGGGCGATCTTAAAATCGTTATATGTGTGTAATATAACTATTCATATTAAAGTGGAATGTTGTTAATTGCAAGGTATACATTATGTGTGTTATGTATACATGGTCATGGAAATGAATGATTGACTATATATATATATATCCTATAGGTGAAACAGGATATGAAGTTTCTATGACGTACACCTTGGGTGATTTTGGTATACGAATTTAATTGTGGTTAAAGGATCGTACTTAGAGACATTTGCGGTTATGTCGACCCAAGGATTTAGTAGAGATTCAAATTATACTTTAGATAGTACACTATAATTAAGTATTTGCAGTAGTAGGATTTGTGTGGATGACATAATGGATCCCTACGATCGACATTGTTAAGGAGTAGTGTATCGGGGGGTTCCTTGTTTGGATTTCGCTTTGCGAGACGCCCCACGCACGAAACGCAGTGCAATGTTGAGAGTAGAGAGAAGTTTTATCCTTTAACTGTATGCATGTTTTAGAGAATAAATTCACATATTGAAGCCAAATGTTAATGTGTAACATATTAAGACTCATAACTGGTGTAAGTTAATAATTTAGAGCCACTATAGCCTAATAAGGCATATATGTGTAAATATATTGATGTGTGATTAAAATGGGAAGGATTCATGGGTTACGTTAGGATGGCAGGTCTTGTGGGTATAGGTCGTGCCTATGGTAAGGTAGGTTGTCCTTATAGGAGGGGTAACTTAATTAAGATTCCAGGACGCGAATAGGTGCTCGCTGTTAGATGAGAGGTGAGTTGGTGGTTTCACAAGAGTGCGACTCCACTTTAATTATGAAATTGTGCATTTATATTTATTGTGCACGGTTAACACACTTGCTAAACATTTTTACACCTCGGACGCTGACCCGTTTATATTCCCCTTCTCTCTCTCTCTCTCTCTCTCTATATATATATATATATATTGTACCACAGGTGTCCTACTGCATGGATACCGGATGCTTTCTATCCAGAGTCGTGGGAGCCGTTATAGGAACGGACTGTCGTGGGATTTGGATTGCAGTCGCTTCCTATTTCTTTGTAAATCTATATAGGATTCAATTTGTACATCGGGATTATACTTTAGAGTTATTTATAGTTGTTTATATTTCTTCCCATGGATGTTGTACTGTATGTGACCCGACAGCTTATTCGGGTATATTTCCTTGTATATACTCATTTCATTTTATTCTAGCACTTCATTTATCATGGTACTTGTGGGTATTTTACCTTTGCTAGATATTTATATGGTTGGGTTGTTGTTCTTGGCTTGTTTTATTTAATTTTGGCATCTCTCTTGTATAATTTCGTGGTTAACCTTATCTATTTATATTATAGTCTGTTGATGTTGAGACTGGTCACCCGATATTATTTTAAGCGGGGCGTCACAGATAACTAGTCACACTCATGCATATGTCTGAAAATTCTAAAGGAGATTATGAAAAGTAGACTCATCATTAACTTTTTTTCCAAAATAATATAGGTTAACCTAAAACATGAAAAAGCATCATCTGAGATACAAATGGTGATTTTTAATATGCGTAGTCTCAACCCACTTTGCAACAATCAAAAGAAAAAATGGATAACCATTTGCAAGCACAATAGGACTTATCTAAGGCTTTACAATGTCTTAATAGGAGAAAAAAATTATCACTTTATTATCTAACCATACATACACTTATCTTAGAATTATTTTGAATTCTAATCTATCATAATGTATCCCATAATTATATTAATACTAAGAATCACTTTGGTTATTGAAAGTTAATGTTATTAAGATGGTTAAACAAATGACGTCTTTGATTTATTTAGAACTAAGGACTCTTATCTATCTACCTTGATTGACGATTGAGAATAAGTGTTTGTTAGAAATTTCGATTATGGCCTTGCCTATAAATAAATAGGTCATCATTTACTAACTTTAAAAAGATAACACAATTCCATTGGAAAGGAAGATAAATCCAATTTCTCAATGAAAGTTAATTTCGGAATATTGTTTTGACCATGGAGGAAGATCTAACCGCTGGGAATGCGCTAAAACTGGAATATGTTTTTTCCAAAGACGAGATAAAGCCATAGTTCAAAAAATAGTCAAATAGAACATCGTTAAGGTTGACTGATCCACTAATGTTTCTAGCTATGACATGATGGAGGTACAAGAATGATTTATAAATTCATAGTAATGGGGCGAGGTATGTAAATAGGTTATCGTTTTATGCTTCGCACGATGATTATATGTGATTATGATGATGATTAAAGATAGTATTATTAAAGATCCATAACATATTCAATTAATTAATCAATTAATGTTTAGGTTAATTAAAATCATATTTTACAAGTTGTTTCTATAATTAAAATATGTTTTACATGTGGTATCAAAGCCTTGTGTTGGTATCATATGATTATCTATTGAGTTTTGCGTAGAAAATTGTTAAGTTCATTAATTTTTACATACATCATGTAATGTGTGTGTTTATGAGAATGCAAGGGATTTAATGGACTGGTTTGTATAATAAATTACCGCACACAAAAATCTATTTTTTTTTATCAAATTTTATCTTCAATTAAATAAGGTGTGCATACAAGATTTTTCAATTTCCAATTTTCAAACTGAGTATGCAATCAACAAAAGTGAAGAGAAAAAATCCCTAAAATGGGAAAAACCTTATATTCAACGCTATTAAATGTTTTGAACGGCAATTGACTTACAAACTTAGACAATCTAAGTGAAACGCGCAGAGCCTTCAAAACCTTCAATGGATTACGACTCGATCTAGAGCCGTCCACATGTAGTAATCTACCCTAGGTATCCACCTTATCAGCCTTGTCTTCTTCACCAGTAAAAACATGGTTTCTCAATTCAGCAATAAATATTTCTCTCTACAAAGGTTTTCCAGGAAGAAACCTTCTTTGTGACTTGGTAAAGTAATCTAAATTATTCCAAGAGGTTTGGAATGTTTATAGAGGTGTTTGATTACTAAAAAGAACTCAAAAAGAGGTGTTTTTATTTATGAAAAGAGTTCTTAAGAAGTTTAATCTTGTTTAGCCTATTAATAAGAAGGTTGGTTAATATAGGATAAGTATAAAATATTTGGATTCGATATCTTTAAAAAATAAATTTTCTCCCGGTCATTTGAATAAAATGTACCTCGTTCGAATGACATATATGATCTCATCCGAACGAAGATCAAATGATGTCTTCGAACGAAATTCTGGAGGAAGGTAAAAATTAGGTCGTTTGAAGTTTTAACACACTCGTTCGAACAAAGGGTAAACTCCTTCGAATGACACTAGGTCTCATTCGAACGAGGCTTCGATTTTCTGAAGAAAAAAAATTCTATAAAAATTCAAATGCCCTTTTTTAATAAAAATCCTCTTTAACAATTCTTAAACCCCAGAAATAACTAATAAACCATTTTACCAGCCAAGTTCATAACTTCTTCCAAGCATGTTGAGAAGAACAACTATTCCAACATTCAAATGTCTTCAACTTTGTCTTCGAATCTTGAGAAGTCATATAGGTGTCGTGTTTGTGTAACGGAATACACCAAACTAAAAAAATAACATACGAGCAATTATAAAATTTTCTCTTAAAAATGTCCCACTTTGTCTATTCCAATACAAAACAGAAACCGAAGCCAAATTGTATCCTAATGACTTAAAAAAATAACTATCCTCCGAAATTAAGAAACAAATAGTAATATTTGCACACGTTTTTTGAATGTAATGGATCTTTCTTTATCTAGATTTGTCTTCATTTTGTGTGGGTCCAAGTTATCATCATCCAGGCAGAACATCTTACACACATGAGACAAATAAAATACCATAACGCATACGAGTTTTATACAGAAAATAAGGGCCTATTTGGTTTGCAACTATAATTTTATTTTCTGTGTTTATATACAATTCTGATAAAAATCTTCGTTTGGCAACCTGTTTTTAAACACATAATTATAATATTCCTGTGTTATAATCAAGTTTTTCAGAAAATAGATTTTGGGTGTTTTATAACATCTGTTTTTTTTATTTTTCAACTCAGAATTATTCATTCTTAATATTTTAAAGCAATTATACCTTAATATATAATATACATACATAATACATTAATGTGTGTAATTCTTATAAATAAAAAATATATATGTACATATACACAAAATTACGTATGGAATAATATAAAGTTAAATAATATTATCAATAGATACATGATACTTATATATAGTTTTATACATATATTATTAATGTATGAAATAATATAAAATATACATATAGTACATATGTATTAAAAAATATTATCAATTCATGTATCTATATAATTTTATAGTGAATTATATATGCGACATCATTATATATATATATATATATATATATATATATATATATATATATATATATATATAGAGAGAGAGAGAGAGAGAGAGAGAGAGAGAGAGAGAGAGAGAGAGAGAGTTAAACTCCCTAACATACCTCATTAAATATACCTAAAAATACATGATACTAAATGTACGTGTATATAATTTATGATGTATGTATGTATATGTATACATTCATGTATCATGTATGTATGAAAGTTATATATATACATATATATATATATATAAACTCCACAACATACCTCATTAAATATACCTAAAAATACATGTTATTAAATGTACATGTATATAATTTATGATGTATGTATGTATGTATGTATGTATACATTCATGTATCATGTATGTATGAAAGTTTTATGTATGTTTATATGTACATACATATATATATATACACACACACACACACACACACACACACACACACACACGCACACGCACACGCATATGTATGATATAAATATACATATTTGTCAATTTTGTCAAATTTTCAAAAAACTGTATTTAAAAACAACTTTACCAAACGCACACCAATAATTATAAACACAAAAAACTGAATTTTAAAACTGTATTTAAAAACAGTGTTTAAATCGAATTTTCTGAATAGAGAACCAAAAAGGCCCTAAAACTCCCCCTTATTTTATTCTCCCCCTTTTATCTGTAACAGACAAAGGAGTCGAAACTAAACATTAAATATAAGCATCACATGAAGAAGTAATATATCATTACATGAATAAGCAATAACGCACAAGTAAAGATAATCTCAAAAGATAATTTTCCACCAACTATTTTTGAACTTTCTCATTTGTTAACTATAAAATGTAAAATGTACAAATGCAACACACCATGGAATAACACTAAAATATTTGAATTGTGAATTTGGAATGAAATTGTGTGAACATTTTCCATAGTCAAATCAATATAAACATTCATAATAAGTGTGCATGAAGTCACGAGACACTTCTAAAGAAAGAACTCGAAGTCTACCTTTGGTGTAAAGATTGTGAACTCATATGAAATTGACTCAACTTAATCAACATGTCATGAAAATAAATGATTCTCACACTAATAACGCCAAACTATTTATTATTTTTCAAGAAAGTCCATTGTGCCAGGCCATTGATCTTTGACTTTAACTCCCTCAAAATTTCTTATATTTAAGAATTTATTCTCAATTATTTTAAAGAATTCATAGCATTCATATATAGTGATGCATCAATGAATCTAAATAAAATTGGTCTGGCACTTCTGTTTTTATGTGCCTCTAATCTTTTTAGGCTCTTTGTTGCAAATGATAGCTTTTAACGCAAAGATTATTTTTATCTTTCGTAGCCCCCTTCCATTGCTTAACATATAAAATATTTTTTTGGAATATAAATAAAATTTGGACAATGGTTTCTTACATGCAAAACTTATTTGTTTTTACATTTGGTTCGTTATTAAGCAAAAATGGGATGAGAATATCGTATACGACAAATGACAAGTAAGCACAATATTCAAATAAGTTCGTGCACGTGCAAAATAAAGGTAACAAGCAGTTTAACATGTAGATAGTAGTCATCAATGATTAACGTAACTTATTCACACATTATTCAACACACTAACGAAATAAAATCATGCCTCAAAGCATAACGAAAAAGTCGCGTGAATGGATGAAATGAAGGGGTGATCAAAATATCTTAAATCTACATCCATATAGAGTGATAAAAGAAAATACAAAACTCTTTTTGTCTTTTCCAAAAATTTTATCAAAATAAAATCTTTTTCATCTTTTTCTTAAAAATCGAAAATATTTTTATATATTTTTAAAAAAATCATAAAAACAAAACTCTTTTTGGAATTTTTTTTTTTAAATATCAAAAGGAAAAACAGATAAATACAATGGTAATACAATCTAGCAATAGGGATGGAAGATATGAGCATGAAAACCACCCTATGCTAGAATCAAATCACAACCTCAATCATTAGGCACATAGGAGTTCTCAAAAGGAGATGACATCCTAAGGAATTCCTCCATCAAGTTTTATGAAGTCTTGACTAAATACTTTACTTTCCCTAAAAAACTCTCAAAATATCTATGGTGATGTACGGGAGCATGTGGAGTAACACATGTGGGACTGCGTACAAGAACATGTGTATGAACTTGTGCGGAGCATACCGATGAACATGCATATGAGAAACTCTCTAAGGTTACCTCGTTGTATGCAATGGGTATAAATATAAATGGGCTTGGGTTCACCTTTCTCAAAACGTCTAGTAAGAGATCTCCTTGGTTGGTTTGGTCACCTTGGTAGGTTAGGTTGAGGGCCATAAGTATCCATCACAAACTCGAGAACCGTCTCAGATGAGGCTTTAGAAATGGATGCACCGTCATTACCTATTCCTTGTCTCTCAACATTACCTAACATGGGATTGAAAAACATCTTTACAACTTTCTTAGATGTCTCCTATAAAGTGACATTGATCTCTCGGGCACGTTCGATATCAATCTCGAGTTGGGATACACGGGCTTTAAGTTTCTCATGAGTCTCTAATGAGATGGAAGATTTCTTGTAAGACTAGCGATGGTGTTGGTCACATTAGTTTTCTCTCTACCTAAAACAATTAACTACTCACACAAAGAAACTTTCACCTTCTCGTGTTGACTCACTGACGTCTCACACTCTCTCAAGACTTTCAACTCCTTTTTCAAATCTAACACCCTAAGAGATAAATCTTTATTAATATTTTTCGCTTTTAGAGTCTCGGTGTAAAGATCACTAAATGCTTTTTGGAGTCCACCTTCTCCGTCACTCAAATTCTCTTCCTCACTCTCACTTTCTCCATAATGATTCAATACAATGTCGAGGATTTGATGTTTAGTTATGTCCTCATCGGCATGGGACAAAATAGAAGTGCTAAAGTGACTTGACATGAATGCACATAAATTCCGTTCATTTGATGATTTGTCCCTGGAATCCACTGACATTATCGCTAAGAGTGGCCTTAAGTGAAGTTTTCTTGCCCAATCTCTTAAGCCTAGTGGAACACTCATGTTCCTTATGTCCCTTTCCTTACACTTATATCATCTTATCTCTTCATCTTTCTCACAACCTCTCTTTCCCTCATTCCCATTTTTCTTTTTCTCAAAAGTCTTTTCTTTTTAAGAATTTTCTTTGAAAAATTTGAGAATTTTTTTGATTTTTTTTTTGCAAAAAGGGCTAAGTTATCCAACTCAACGTCAAACTTAGACTCAGAATCACAAACTTTTATTTTTTCTTTTTCTTCGTTTGAGTTTTCAAATAAATCCCTATTTTCATAGGTTTAACAGTTTTGGAAAACATGTTTATCGCATACGTTTGAGGATCACCTACGAATTCTTCTAACCTAAGAGTATCTAGTATCCCTAACGAATTTAGCACGATAACATTAGGAATAAAGCAGGCCGAAAAAGATCTCAAAATTTTCTTAACTGCACGCATCTTAGGAATTTTCTTACCTAAATTGAAATTTGAGTTTACTATATTAAACAGACGTGCGTAAAACTCATCAAAAGATTCAGACTCAAGCATACTGATAGTTTCAAATTATATGGTGAGATTTTACAGCATAGAAGCTTTAACATCATTGTTTCCCTTGTGAGTGAGCTGGAGGGTATCCTAAGCTTCATTACATACGGTGCATGTCATAATGTGGCAAAATTCATCAGAGTTGGCATCTCCAGAAATAGCACTTAAGTCGTGAGAGTTGTACGTACTCCGTTTAAATTCATCCTTCGTTCAAGAAGTGACGGGTTTAAGACTTTCGACACTGTCGACAGTCATCATCGGTGATGTTCAATCACTTTCACAAACTTGCAGACACGTTCATATATAGATTTTAAAGCAAACCTCATCCTAGCTTTCCAGTAAGCATAGTTTGACCCGTTAAAAATCGACAACCTATTATAAAAATTCTCCATAAAATCCAAAATTTTAAAGATCTTTAAAAAAATGATATTAAAATTTTATAAAAGGATCACAGAGTAGTTTAATGCAACCGAATCTGATACCGATTTGAAAATGCAAGGAATTTAATGGACTGATTTTGTGTAATATATTACCACACACACAAATCTATTTTTTTTATCAAATTTTATCTTCAATTAAATAATGTGTTCATACAAGATTTTTCAATTTCAATTTTCTAACTAAGCATGCAATCAACATAAGTGATGAGAAAAAATCCCTAAAAAGGGTAAAACCTTAGATTCAGCACTATTAAATGTTGTGAACGACAATCGACTTACAAAACTTAGACAATATAAGTGAAACGCGTAGAACATTTAAAACATTTAATAGAATAAGACTCAATCCAGATCCATCCATAGCTAGTGATCTACCCTCGGTATCCACCGATCAGCCTTGTCTTCTTCAGCAGTAAAAATCCAATTTCACAATTCAGTAGTAGAGATTTCTATTGACAAAAATTTTTCAACAAGAAACCTTCTTTGTGACTTGGTAAATTGATCTAAATTATTCTATGGGGTTTGGAATGTGTATGGAGGTCTTTGATCACAAAAAAAACTCAAAAGAGGTATTTTTGTTTATAAAAAGAGTTCTTAAGAAGTCTAATCTCATTTAGCCTATTTATAAGAAGGCTGGTTAAAATAGGATAAGTATAAAAGATTTGGATTAGATATTATTAAAAAATAAATTTTTGCCCGGTCGTTCGAACAAAATGTACTTCGTACGAATGACATACATGATCTCATCTGAATGAAGATCAAATGATGTCTTCGAACGAAATTCTAGAGGACGATGAAAATTGGGTCGTTTGAAGTTTAAACAAACTTGTTCGAACAAAGGGTTAAAATCGTTCGAACGACACCAAGTCTTGTTCGAATGAGGCGTCAATTTTCTGAAGAAAAAAATTTCTATAAAAATTCAACTTCCATTTTTAAATAAAAATCCTCTTTAACAATTCTTAAATCCCGGAAATAATTAATAAACCATCTTACTAGTCAAATTCACAACTTCTTCCATGCATCTTGAGACGAACAAATCTTCCAACTTTCAAATGTATTCAACTTTGTCTTCGAGTCTTGAGAAGTCATGTAGGTGTCGTGTTTGTGTAACGGGATACGCCAAAATAAAAAAATAAAATATGAGAAATTTTAAAATTTTCTCTTACAGTTTATGTATGTTCCATGAAAGTGTTTTTGTGCACATTCTATGGATCAAATATTTAAAGCGCAATTAAGGATGAACCAACTAATGATCTCCGTGCATAAAACCAAATGAATAAATTGCCATATCTTTGTAATCACATAAAAGGACAATATAAGACAAAATTATTGGTTTCTAACTTTTTGATGACCAAATTAAATATATAGTTGATCCCCTTATTGTGATTTTATGTGACTATTTAATTATGTCTAGTTATTTTATAATACTATAAATTTGAAATTTTGAGACATTTTCAGTGAAAAATTTCTTATGCCTCTAATAAGAAATAATACAACTTAAAATTATCGACTCACTTGGAATTTAGTGATGTTATTTTATTTCAATCCGAAACGATCTCATGATCAAAACTCATCATTTTTTGCAATGGACGCTATTTTGGCTATTTGAGCACGTTTAAGACCTTAAAATCTTAAATTTGTCATATTTGGTAATAAAGGTGATAGCTATTTCACTCTAATTTATTTTTTAAAATTTCGCTTATTGGAGAGTAAAGTTTTTCTTAACACTTTTGTAATGATTACTAAAAAATTTTTGCTATTGAAAATTTTAGATTTCTCAATTTTATGTGTTTTAATAACCAAATAACTTGTCCTACCTTATTTTGATGTCATAATATTCGTATTATGTGATGTTTTTTGTACACACCAAATATTGTTATGATTATTATATTTATGGTTAAGGTTTTGATACTAATATTTATATTATATTGCATTAATTGTCTGTCGAAGTGTCCTAATCTATAGTTGTAAATATTAAATTATAATGTATAAAATATGATGCCCAAATGTCCAAATATAATTATGAATATTAGGTTTTTGATGCAATGATAATGTGGCTTATTCATTAAAAGTTAATTGTTCAAATTTACAATAACGATTATTAAATGAACATTGATGAGTAATTTTCTTTTACATTAATTTAACCTCAAAGGATTTAAATTTTTGATATGGTTGGGGAAAATATTTACATGAAGTTTAATTAGGTGCTCAGAATGACTATGATATAAAATTGTAAATATTAGATTAATGAGTATCTGATCAATATATCCATTATGATTTATGGAATATTAGAAGAATGACTTAAAGTTTTCATATCAGTATTTATATCAAGATTAAGTTATGACTCCACCAAAGTGGTTTAATCTAATAAACTGTAAATGTTGTATTTTATGGATATATTCAAGAACTATGTTTACGTTGCTCCAAAGAGCCCGGTTATAATGGTTAAATTAATATGAAGGGGAAATATTTTATTAATTGAGGTTAATATATGTTGCTCCAAAGAGTCCATATCTTTCCTTAATTTATAAGTACACTGCCCATCATTTTTGCCGATTGAAAATATTAATGCTTGTTGAAATCATTAAAGAAATCATAAAAAACTGTAATATTCATATAATGAATAGTTTGGTAGTAACCAAAGTGACTCAACTAGAACGCTTATGAATATTAAATTTTAAGATAAAAGTGGTAGTAATAACTCATCATGCTTATATATGCAAAGACATTAATGGAGTGTCAAGCAAGGAAAATTTTCAAAGAAAATTGATATTGGGTAATTGAAATAAACATTAAGGAATTAAGAAATTAGGTAGTGAAAGGTTATTCTAGATAACATGTCCATATAAATTACATAACATAATACCCAATAGAGTCATATGTAGATATTCAAAGCTATTATGAAAGAAAATCCACATTTATAAAATGTGATTAATATACATGTTGTCATCTCATAGCATTAATATAATGAGCTATTTATTTAATTAATTGAATATCATTTTATTTCTCTAAAATTGCATATTTTATCCGTTTTAATGCTCGCGAGACTAATTTCTTCGAATGAAGTGAAGAAGTTAAGTTTCACTTTAAAGTGATAAATCCTTATAATTCACTTTTATTTGTTGAACCCACTATTAATAATTAAATTAGTGTGGTATACTCCTTTAAAATTTTGAAGAATTTTTAAACGGATTAAGCATAAAGTTTATGCAAAATTTCATAATGTTAAAGACACAAATATGAGTATCCATTATGTAACATGTATATTTATAAGCTATATTATGTGACTTATTATGTATTGTTCGATAGGAATGACAATAATTTATTTTGTTCTTCAAAATCATAGTGCTATAAAAATTATTCTAATTCGATATAACGATGCTTACAAGATAAACCATAAATTCTTGGATTTATTTTATTATGTCATTTTGTATTCATTTAAAAAATCCATCGATGACCGTTAATTTTTTTTTTTAATTTAATAGTGAAGGATTCATTTTGAGTTTACTAAAATGTGACACCCTGCCTAATTAAATACCGGGTGATCAGTCCTTTATTAAATTATAATCAAGGTGAACGGTTGGTTCATTCTTAGCATCACTATCGTAAAAATAACTTTTCCAATTTAACACCCTAAATAATTAAGCTAAGTGTCAAAACCATTTTAGACATTACTATCCAAATTTTATTTATATAAACCAACATTTAAACTGGACATCATTCGTAGATAAAGGATCACACAACAACTATCCTGGAATATATAAATCCAAATAACCAAACATTCAATTAATTGAATCCAACAT
Source organism: Sambucus nigra (assembly GCA_949130495.1). NCBI lineage: Eukaryota > Viridiplantae > Streptophyta > Magnoliopsida > Dipsacales > Adoxaceae > Sambucus > Sambucus nigra. Next base: position 240,963,408 of record OX422210.1, on the reverse strand, counting down.
TTAATACTTTAATGAAAAACATCCTGACAATAATAATCCCAAAGTACAAATACTGGAAATAAAGGGATTACAATATCCAATAAAATAACTGCATAATGGAAAGGGCGACACATGCCCAACCAGAATAAATAATGCTAGGAGTAGAATCAAATGAATGATGTCGTCTAAGCAAGAGGCTTGCAACTCCCACCTAAGCTGCAGCGCGTTCCTTTCGAAGGATCCTATGCAAGACGCCCCTGTGGCTGGGCACCTGTAATATATACATATATATACAAGGGAGAACAGAAAATGGAAATGGGTCAGAGCCCGATTGTAAAAACGATTTAAAATTTGTTTAACAAGTATTTAAAATGTTTACTGGACAATGCAACAACATATTAGTGCGAAACTCCCTTGAGAAATTCTCACCTCTCTTCTAATGTGCACACCTATCGTACTAACCTTCCCAACGGTTTAACTTATATTATCTTAGGTTACTCGTAAGATTTAAACTGACGAATTCAGCTGTTTAAGAGGTAGATTTCATTTAATAGCAAAGTTCTCATTTAACCTTTATTTGCTAATAAATTTTCTCGGTAATATACTATACTTTCAAAACACGTATTTCTCAATTGAAATCATTACTCATTTCTTACTTACCATAAACACAGGAGGTAATTCACATATTTCAGAATTTAATATATATATTAAATACCCATGTAATATATATATTCCAACAGCACCCCATATAAAAATTATGGTGCGGGCATACTCTGCTATCCAGTCCCCGTATCACTCGTACTAAGGAAAATACAAGTTCGGAAACACTCTTGAACTGTATTAACACAAACATAAATAATATTGAGGCGAAGCATAGAGTCCCGATCTCTAAGAGGTCAGCACATGCCCCCACGTCTCTTAGGCCGTCTGTCTATCGATCCGATTAGCCTGTACCAAAGGATCTCTATCTTCTAGGGTACGAGTCAATATCCCCCATAAAGGTCCCATCGAGATAAGACTGTCCCAGCGCGGTAACCTCAGGGATAGCAAGTAGCGCGGGCATGGTTTTCACACGTATATAGTATATGCATAAACACAGTCATATAAATATACTACTATTACCACATCAAATTTAGGTACATCTCATAACCCATAATTTTGATTTTTATCCTTATCTCTCATCATTTAGTTATCACGTATAACATTTATTTTCTTACTTTAATTTGAGGGATTATTCCAACTTACAACGTAACACTCGTGTATTCATATCTTTCCAAAATGAAATTTCAGTAGGTACTTAATTATTATCCAATGTAACTACATTACGCGTCTCCCCCTTTATTACCTAGTTCCATCGTCCCTATGTGTAAACATCACCGTAAAGTGTAAGTCTCGTCTTACATTAAAGGTTTCATATTTTTTTTAGTCCTACTGGTCTTCTTTATCTCCCAAAATATTTTCATAAGGATGTCCAAAGGTTATTACTCATTTAAATTAAATTCGGCTAATTAAAAGGGGAAATATAAGTCTGTCAGGAGGGGTCGATCGATCGATGGTAGGAGCTCGATCGATCGATGCGTCGATCGATCGACACTCCTGGTTCGATCGATCGATCAAACAGGTATGGCGAATTCTTCAGATTAACAGTTACGGATTTTATCATCCAACATAAACCAAATCCAGATTTTTAACACCCAAACTCCCAGAAATTCGTACTACAAACATTATGAACCCAAATTAAACATCCTCTACGTAAAGCATGCGAATTTTCATCAATATCCATGGATTAATAGGCCAAAACTTATATAAATCTCATGAACCCTAGAAATTTCTTTAACTTTGTTCTAATCAGTTTTTTCCCAGAATTTCTACTCCTAATCCATCATAAATCCATGGTTTAACCTCTACCTATGAAGGGAATTTCCATATTTTCATTTATATCATTACTACATGCAATTTTCCTATCTCCAACAATGGTTTTCTTTCATTAAACTCATCCTAATCAACCCTAGACTAACATGAATGATGCATTAACGAAATTAAGCAAGATAAATACTTGCCTGGGAATTTCAGAGTTCTGATTTGTGGACGAATTTGGTGTGGTTGCGTTCCTCGTCGCGCGATCTACGTGTTGGTGGTGGTGGCGGTGCAACCGAATGGATTTTGGGCCTTGGATTGCTTAGAAAGCCTTCTACCTTACTCTCTAATGGACGTTCTAAGGTTTTGAGTCTGCTAACCCTAAGGGACCATTCCAAATAGCTGATATAATCTAATAAATTTCGTGGGTTTAATTACCCAAAAATGCAAAATGTCCAAATACCCTCCCAGGATACTAAATAGGCCTAAAAACACCCCGAGACCCAAACTAAACCCCCGGATACACTTTTCTGACTATCTCGACCCTTCCGGACACTTTGGTGCACTCAAAACGACCATACGAGCAACTTATAATTAATTCACTTTTATTAATTAATATTTAGTCCTGACACGACACAGACGCGTCCCGACTTAAATTTTCAAAATTGTCATTTTATTCACACGTGAAATTTTTTATAAAATAAATCTCATATATTACTATACTCATCCAGTAACATTTAATAAATTTCCAATAATTACTAACTCTCGTCACGCTAGTAAATATTTAAAACAACATTCCGGATTAAAATTAAATTAATTTAACTCAATTAAATTTTATAAATCCCTAAATTTAAAAGCCATAAAAATACGGGGTATTACATAAAAGATCTTTAAGATTATATGAGAAATTATTTTCTTTAATTATGGTATTCTCATTAGTGGTTTGTACAATTGTGTTTTTGATAAAACTTTTATAAGGAAATCTAAATTGGCTTAATGTTGAACTTTAAATTAGCTTTATTGTTGCAACTCTTCAACCTTTAGCACAATTGAATATGACAGTCTTTTAAATCTAGACTTATTCTGATGATTTAATAAACTAGATTATCTTGGGATTATCACTTATACATATCGATAGTCACATTTGAGTTCTTAAGGTTTTACAATTTTACCATGATCTATGTGCCCAAGTGGGGGATGGTGGAAATTTCCTTGGATAGTGGACATACATAGATCATGTCATTAAATAACAACAAGCCAAACTCACTAAGAATATCACCACAAGAGTTATTCACACATATATTTTTAAAAAAAAAATGGATTCCAAACTTTGGTTGAGAACAGTATTTGAATATAAATATTAAAAGTATATTATATAAATTCTACTTTGCCCAATTTGACATTCCCGAATGATTGGGAATGTCTTATATATGCATGGATTTAGAATCCACTAAAAGAATTAGGTTTTAGAATAATTTCTCTACACTTTTAAGAGGATAATTAATAATGCTGAAATCGAAAATGTAAAATTCTTTAAAGAATGTTGAAATTAGTGGGAGTATCAAATCGCCTAATATCGTTATAAAAAAATTTAAGATACTAGTGTCATTCCCTTAAAATCTAAAATGATTGTTATTTTGGTCGGTGGATATGAATAGTTTTAAGAATCTCTTAAATGAGTTTGTTAATCTAGATGATTATGAGATTATCACAAGAATGTGAATTTGCATATGAGTAAGAAAATTTCCAACTTTATTTCACAAGTTTTAAAAAAATGATAATGTCATTAATTGACCAAAATGAAGTTTAGGATCGCGTTGAATTACCTAATTGACATACTAGAGTAAACATAAATGCTTCTTTAAACCAAACACGACCCTAGTGATGATCTACGATATAAATCTACACTTGTGGTCAAAGTTTTCATTACAAATAGAGAAAATGATGTAAATAAATATTTTCACCGATATCTTAAATGTGAAATTATTATGGATTAGTAGATCCTTTTGATTAAGAGTTACATTTAGTCTGAAAGTATATGAGAGTTTAAGAAAAGAACTGTATAGGTTGAGAAATCACTATATATATATATATATATATATATATATATATATATATATATATATATATATATATATATATATATATATATATATATATATATATATATATATATATATATATATATATATATTGAGGTCAGTGGAAGTAAGTTTATATATTTTGGACTTCTCCATATATTGATAATGAATGATAAATTAGAGAAATAAAATATTTTAAGAGTATAAAGTAATGAGATTCCTAAAATATTATATGCTCACACTAATGATAATTGTTCATATAAAGATGATCAGTACTTATAGTTCACTCTTGATTAAGTAGATTTGTTTTGGCCAATAACCAATATTATGAAAGAGTGCGAAAAGTTTAGATATTGTCCGTAAAATGCTTTGAGACTACAATGTATGGATTATGGTTGTACAAATTCATTTTGGGACTCGGATTTGACGATACTTTTAGCAAGTCGCTGTAATATTATGATAATTCCGCTGCAATCTTTGCTATGAAGAGCTGGTAGGTATTTTAAAGAACCTAAGAACATTAGGATATAATACACATATGTGAACGAAGAAGTTCAGAAACAACAAGTGTTAGTTGGACACATTAGTACAAGTGTTAACATAATATATCTACTAATAAATGGGTTATCACCAAAGGACATTGAAGAATCATGCCTAAGATATGGGTCTTGATTGTAGACAATTAAGGATAAATGTTGTGGATTGTTTGATGCTTAATTTTGAAACTATATTTTATATTAATTAATGTGTATTCTGAATTTTTAATTTTTGTCCGACAATACAAGTTTACGTGCATGTGGATTGATAAATGTGATAGGAATAGACCTTTATATAAGACATTATTTCATCATTTTTGAATAACCCAATTTATACTTTATTGGATGAGTTGTTAATGTTATTGTATATGGAAGCGATCATGCTCCTAAATTAGTATGTAATCACCATGATTTACATTAATAGTTTGTTTGTTTAAGGTGTTTATGAAAAACTATTTAAGGATGACTCAAAGATTATTGCGCGTCTTATGATAATTATGTAACAAGTGACAGAATGTTAGAATTATTTTAAATAATAATTCTGCATAATACGTTACATAATTATATTAATACTAAGAGTCGCTTTGGTTAATGACCAAGAGTAAATGTTATTAAAATGGTTAATGGAAGGACATCTTTGATTTATTAAGGACTAAGGACTCTTGGATAGCTACTTTAATGGATGATTGGGATTAGTTGAGTGTTGGAAATTTGGGTAATGTCCCTATGACGCGACGCAAAATGTGTGTTCTACGTGTGTACCCACTACATCAAATTCTATGATCGGTCACGGTCTGGGTGTCATAGACCAAATCCATGACCAGCTTGTCACGGTCCAAAGCCGTTACCATATCAAACTTTGTCGTGACTAGCTCCATGACCCAGTGTGATTATGGATGCTCTTGGAGATAGTCACATGTCAAATCCCTGACCATTGTGGATCACTAACCATAGCCTTGACCATGGCGTGACCATTATGGCGCTAAATTCGCACCAAAGTTTCCTCTAAGTGTGGTCACGAATGGGTCATGGACTAAATCCCTGACCAGCTCCGTGACCAAGGACACAATACACATACAGTAGGGTCACGACTTTGGGTCGTTACCATTCAAATTTACTCATGCTCGTTGGTCACGGACTAATGCAGCGATCGTTTGTATATCAACATCCTGGTCATAGCTGCTGACGTTCAAAAAATTAGGGTCAGGTTGGTTATTTTCTAGAGCCATGACCAGTGTCTTTATACTAAAAGTCCAAACCAGTTTTCATTTTTCACTTGAAAATTTCCAAACCCTTAAACATTTCCATCTCTCCGAAGATTTTCAACCCTTTTCATTTTCAATCTCAATCTCAAAGGTAACACTTAAACCCTAATATTTTGTATTTGGGTATTTGTGCATTTGTTTATATGTGTGTATTTCTTTGATTATTTGTATTTGTATGTGTGTATGTATGCAAGTATGCATGTATATTGTGTGTATTTTTGTGTCTATATATGTAGTGTATGTGTATGGTGTGTGAATTGTGTGTGTGTGTGTGTATGTATTTGGGTATGAATGTGTATATGTGTGTATGTTACCTATGTCAAACTAGATATAGGATATTGGGTATCTAGAAGATTTTATTTTGAGTACATGTGTGTGTATTTGATTTGTGATATATGTGTGCATATTTGGCTTGTTTCAAACTAAATGATTTCAAACTAGATATATGTTTAAAATTGGGTATTTAGGAAATTTTATTTTGTAGGTTACCAAACAATTTTTCTTCTCTTATTTTTATTTTACAATGCTAAACATAAACATTAGTTAACTTGCTATGACAGTTTTTTTAGGTATATTGTTGGTGAAATTGTTAGTGAAACTGGTTAGTACATTAACAATTCTTTAATTCTTTTAGCAATGCTAAACACATAAATTATCAAAATAATTTAGCAATTCTGTAATTCTTTACTTTAAATATGAATTGCAAACACGTGTGCATATTAATAACTGTGTCGTTTATGAATTTATCATGTATAAAATTAAAACCCTAATCTTAATGTACATGTTTATAATGAGAATTGACCCTGCTATAGTGAGATATTGTGATTACGGGTATGTGTTTTATCACGTAGATGATAAAAAGAGTACAGAATAATTATTGGTTGTTGGTTTGGTTATTGGATTTTGTGGATTGATAATACACGTATACTTTTAAACTCTCTCATAATAAGCCCTAACAAAATGTGTCTTAACACTTACGGTGGGTTGCTGTTTGGATTTCACATCGGTGAGATTCAAAATGCAAGGGGTTAAGAGAAGGGTAGTGATGAATCAAAAACTTAATCAAACTAATATACCCTTATACCTCATATGTTTGAATTAATAGTTATTAATTAATTAGAGTACTTAATTGTAGGACTCATATTCATGCCCTCGTATACTTTCTCAAGAAAAATGAGGCACGATGGTAATCAATAGCAACAAGAGTGTGACAAATTATAATTAGACCGCACATATAAATCTTTTATTGGTGCTCACCATATAAAGGGTACTCCTATTTAAAGGTACGTAAATAAAAAAGATCGAACAATTTAACTACCTTATAAATCGTGGAGTTGATCTTCAGCAAAAGTACCTATTCGATCGTATTCCATTTTCCCTACCAGAAATCTGGAATAATGCTATATAGAATATATTTCACACACATAATCCCGACATAGCCCTGACCTTGTTTATGTTGTTGGAGAAGGCAGAAAAAAATCCACCCGTTATGGATACAACTGCGTACAGAGAGCATTTACATAGATTGTGATGTCTCGCGCCATATGCACATAAAATTGAGTCTTTCCAATAAGTTAAAAAATATGTGATTCCGAGTTCATGTCATGGATATCTACACATTAATCATAGCTACTCTTTCTTCCAAGTTGGCCGCATGTAAAAATTCATATGTTTTTAAAAACTAATACCAAATGGATGGAGATCAGACACGTGGAACATATTCTAAAGTCTTACTCTGGAAAGATATATATATATATAAGCTTGATTAATTAGTTATAATTTCATATTATTATAATTATTTAGTCGCTTATGGTTTTTCACTTTTATAAATAACGTTGGGAGGAAACAATCAAAATGTACCACTTGGAGAGGCGACACCCCAACGAGGTTGCTCATCTAGTGTACAACCCGAATTCTCAACACTAATGGCTGAGCAATTCACAACTCCACCAATGGTTCAATCCACACCAAGTCCAACTCCAAGTGTTCCAACTCCCCCATCCAGCACTCCTGTTTCTTTGGACAATTACTTTAGAAGATTAGAATTGTCCAAAAAGGAGAGTAATCATAGAATCCTATTTTTGTAAAAAGAACTGGAGGACTTTAAAAATTCTAGGGTTTCTGTTTGTGCCAAAGAAGATAATAATATTTTGATTAATGATTTTTTGGCACGTGAGAAGACTATTAGGGAAAAGATTATATTTATTGAGGGAGAGAGAGATAACCTTCTAGGAATGATTGAACATATGAAGAAGGAGTCCCTAAAATTGGAAGAGTTTAATTATTTGCTTGAGTAAAAAATTTTGAAGTTGAAAAATGATTTAAAAGACTTGAGTAGTTTGAGTAGCGATGGAAATAACTCGTCTTATTCTCATGCTTCGAGTGTCAAAGCCGAGACCATTGTTTATTTTAGAGGGTCAACCATACCCTAGGATGTTAGAAAAGGTCAACCCATAGGTAATTTTCCTCGAGTTTTCACATGTTCACATTGTGGTAGAAAATGTCACCTTAGGCATTTTGTTTTAATCTTGAAAAAGGTCCTAGGAAGTTTAAGGACAGTGTCCCATCGGTTCCCATACCCCCTTGAGTTAAGTACACACCATTTTGGGTTAGAAAATCACTTTTGGAGACGCTGAATGCAAGATTGGTTGAGTCTCACATGCTTGCACATGATGCATCACTTGCTATTTAATATCGTTGATTGCATGCATAGTTGGTTTATCATACGCTAGTTGTGTTCTTTGATATATTTATGCTAGTGTTATGGCATGTGTAATGTTTGTATTAGATTCTCTATTTTTTTGAGAAAAAATGAAAAAGCCAAAGAGATTTTAGTTTGATTTTTTTTTTTGGAAAAAGTCAAAAAGAGTTTTGTATTTTGTTTATACCGTTTATGGATGGACATTTAGGATGACCAAGTCACAATTTCATTCCATATCCATGTGTTTATTTGATAGTATTTTGATATGCGTCATCAATTCATTTTTGTTCTTTATAATGTGTAATACCCCACATTTTTATGATATTAAATAATTAGGAGATTAATTATTATTGTTGAATTAATTAAATTAAAAAGGTCGAGAAATTTAATTGTTAATTAATTCGAATTTAAAATAATCATTAACTAGCGTGCTAAGGGTTAATACTTATTGATGGAAATCATTGATTATTACTGTGGGTATATGTAATATGGAATTTTATAATTTCTTTAAATTGTCGGAGTACGAAATATGACAGTTTGCTATTTTAAGTCAGGGCTCGCGTATGAGCTGTGTCGGGACTAATTGTATGGGATAAAAAGATAAATTATTTTTGTATAACTCATATGATAATTTCGAGTGCGCCATTGAGTTCGGAAGGGTCGAGATAGTCGGAAAACTCTACTCGGGCATTTTATTTGGACTCCGGGGTAATTTTAGGCCTAACTGACACCCCGTATGGGTAGTTTTGTCATTTGGATTTTTGGGGAATTAAAATGGACGAAAATTAGAATGCTTTAATATTCCTTATGAAGTTACAGTTAGGGTTTTATCTGTAAAAGAACAGAGAGAGTTCCAGTGGAAGGAGAAGGAGAGGTACCTAGGAGTTGCAAGGCCAAATCCAGATATCTTTCACCAAAAACATCATCAACGCGTGGATCGGGGAGAGTATAACACTTTTATATTAAATTCAAGAGACGAATCAAACCTTTATTATCAGGCAAGTGTTTATTACTTGCTTTTCGTTAGCACTACTCATGTTCGTGTTAGTATATGAATGAAACACCTATGTATTGTTAATAAAAGTGATGAAAATTGGAGATTTGATATACATAAATTGAATCTGAGATTAATTTAGGTTGGACCTTTGATGTATGTAGATTAGAAATCACGTTTAGATGATTTTCTGTGATGAACGAATCTGGAAATTTATGTTCTTGGCTGATAATTGTAAGAACTACGGTTTTATTAAATTAATTGGGGATTCCAAATTTCATTGATGATTAGAAATGAATTTATGATGTTATATTAGTGGAAATCATACATACATGTTAGGAAATTGATTTAGTATGATTGATCGGTGTTTAGGGAAGGATTCGTAGAGGTCATAGTTGTTAAATTAGTGAAGAGAACGTTTTTGGGATAATTTGCATCGAAAAGGGTAGCGATTCGGACCGCCTTTCATAAAAGGTCCGGATCATTTTAATTAAAAATGTATGGATCATTTATTTTTAAAAAGGGTTCGGATCACTTTCCTAGTGGGTCCGGACCGCCCTGTAAAATTTTCCAGAATTAATTTGTGGACCTTACGATGCCTTTCGGGACTTGTAATGCGGGAATCCTAATGTAGTACCCTGAGGTTTGAAGTGATGTTATATTAAGATAAGTGAGATTTAAGAGTTGGGAATAAGTGGGATGAATTACCCTCTGAAAATTAGGAGGGGGATCATAATCATAATTATCAAAACGTCGAGAGTATTAAGTGAAAGTAATACTGCGAATAAGACATGATACTTAAGTGTGTGAATACCTAGAGATTATAATAGGTTGAGTGTATACCTATGAATTGATTCATTATGTGTATAGCATATCTATGCTGCTTGCTATCAAGAAGAGGTTTAGCGCATCAGACAGTCTTATCCTTGGTGACCCAATAAGGGGATATTGACTTTTACCCCGAGCATATAAACTTGGATACGTGCTATCTGTTACATAGAATAGTTTCGACGGTTGAATGGGAGCGTAGGTATGTGCTTGACCCATTTAGCTGGTGAGTATGCTCGCCTCCAATATTTGTGTTATGAGATTTACGGTTCGTGAGAGACGCCGAACCAATTATCCTTTATGCAGCGAGCGATGCACTGGGACACAATAGCAGAGTATGCATTGCGCCAAGTGGTACTAACCAAGGGGCGCAGGGTTTATATATATACTTGAGGATGAATGATTCTAGTGTGTGAAATTATAAATGTATAAATATGGATAAGTAAAGTAATTCCAGAGGATAAAAGACTTCCTATCAAAATAGTGAAAATAAAATGGGTAACTGGCATAAAAGAATATTATTCGCGTGTTGTATAGGCGATACGGGTTACTCCCTTGAGATATATTTAGGAGTTCATGTCAATAACCTAGTTGGGAATATTATAGACGACTAGGTTGGGGTAGACGTACACTAGGTGTGCACATTAGTGGAGCGGTGAGAATCTCAAGTGAGAGTTCGGAACTAACATGTACATAATAATTGCATCTTTGCAGTTTGAAATACTTGCTAAAACAAATATTTTTACAAATCGGGCTCTGATCCGTTTCCTGTTATTTCTCTTTTCTTTCGATATATATATATATATATATATATATATATATATATATATATATATATTATACTAGGTGTCCAGCCACAGGGTCACCGCCAGATTTAGACGTGGACCATTTGACGAGCTGCAACTATTGTGGAAGCTGTAGGTTATTGATATTAGACGCTGTTATCTCTTCGTTTTATTCCTAGTTCAGATATTTCATTTAGGGCATGTGTCGCCCGCTTCTAGAGTAGCTATTTCAGGGATTGTATTTTTATTTTCATTTCCCTACTGTTGTATTTGAGTACTATGATACTTTGCTTTTAGACTTTAAACTGGAAGGTTTTATCCAGTCTCATTTATTTCAGTATTGATTCATGTTCAATATTTATTCTTGTGGAATGGAATTGGCTTATATACTAAAGCATGGAATTTATTAATGGATTAATTGGGAATAATTAATTTGAAAAAATGTTTTGACACTTAGCTTAATTAATTATTAGGTGATTAATAAGAAAAATTATTTTCGACAGTGTTGCTAAGAATGAACCAACCGTACACTTTGATTTTAATTTAATAAAGGACTGATCACCCGATATTTAATTAGGCGGGGTGTTACATAATGTTTGGAGTCATTAAGATGTAATTTGAGATTACTACCTACATGTTTAACTCTTAGTCTCCCTTAAAGAACACTTGCAAGAATTTGTTTGATTATTGTACTTGTTAATAACATGTTGGTCGAAGTGTTTTAATCTCAATCCTATCTTTAAAATGAACCAAATGTGATAAAACTCAACAATGAAAGTAATGCATGTAATAACCGTTACTCGTGAGGAATTTGTTTAAATTTGATAAAACAATGAGTGAACACAGGAAAGGGCTGCGAGAGTACAAAATTAACTTGTCGTGAAAGCCACCATTTATAAAGAGCTCGAAAAAAATTAAAGGCAATAAAAAGATAAATATGCCAAAAAATGGGGCAAATAGGATTTCTCTAAGGAGAGAAAAATAGATCACCTCAAGAAAAAACAAATGCATTATTATTTATGAGAGTGTTCGGATGGAAAAGTAATCAACGGGTTTGCACGTCCTGACAAAGTCTTGAAAAATCATTACATAGGTTTAGACGTTATTGGTGTAAAAATTATTTTAGACTTTGATATGCCGATTAGATTGAGTCGATGTCATATAAATTCACATTTTTGACACCTAAGGACGATTTTGAGTTCATTCGTTAGGAATATCCGTATTCATCGTGCACATATGTTATGTTTGATTGCATTGATTTTCCTATCGAATTTGTTCACAACCATTCATTCCATTTTCATGATTTGGTTATCTTAGTGAAAATTCATGGTGTGTGATTTTTGTAAAATTATTTTTGCATTTTTGTTTGGAAAAAATTAAAAACTAAAAAACAGTTGGTGAATGCTTTCACGTATATACTTGATGACCGCCCTTGATGATCATAATTGATTTGTTTTCTTTGCTTGTCTTGAAAGTCCATATTTATTCTTTTTCTTGTCTATTTTGGACAAATTAAAAGGGGAAGAATGAATTATGATTTTATGGGGGAATTTTAATTATGGGGGAGAATTGAGATTTATGATTTGTTTTGATTTATGTTTATCTCATTTCAAACTTGATACGTCATGAAGGTATTTGCTTTGTCTCGTGTGTGTAGGTACAAAAATTGATGATCATATTTTGCACACCCTAATGATGACAAAGATATTTGAAGATTTGAAGTTGAAGATTTTTTAAGAAAGTCTAAAGATGCAAGTTTTAACATTTTTAGTACCTTTTCAGTTTTGGGATTAATGGGAGGGCATTAGATTAGTATAGGAATTATATTTTGATAATTCAGATGTTTTTATTTTGTACTGGCAAAGACATAGGGGGAGATTTGTAAGGACATATTTTATTAAGTCTGGGTTTACAATAGTGTATGTCATATACCGCTATAGCCGTCGAAGATTTATTCAAGACCAATCATGCATCGAGATGGATTCGAATATCAACATTCTTCAACAGAAATGCCTCTACGAGATTAATTTTGAAAAGGTTGTGTTTAAGTACCTTTACGATTCATTCAAAATATTGGGATAATTTTTTTAAGTGTTGAAATTTTTTCTAAATTGTTTTTAATCAGTTAAGGCGTTGTTTTCGTCAAATGAAATTTTTTCTAAGTGTTGAGGCGAAGAAAATTTGACGCTCCGGTCATTCGAACGACATTGCCATGTCGTTCAAACGACATTGGCATGTCGCGCGAAGCCGTTCGAGCGACATTATGATTTCGTTTAAGCTATCTACGGACTCAAGTTTTTTATATAAAGCATGTTAAATGAGTCAATTGTTTCTTAAGAAGACCTGACGTTTTTCATTCTGCAAAAAATGCAAACAACTGAACACTTTTGCTTTTTCAATTTAGGGTTCAATCTTTTGTTTTTCAATTCATAAAAATCCAAAATACTGTAGTGAATTATTTTGGAACTCAAGATACATCTTTGCTAAAGTTTCTCTTATAGGAAGGTTTTCTACTGCTGATATAGGTGCTACTTTAGGGAGGTGTTGGGCTGATGGTTACGTGTCTTTGGGAGTACTCATAGGTGATCCTTGTTGTCTTGTGGATTTGCTACGGAATTCCATTGTTGATTCAGAACTGAGTGTTCTTGTGGGTATCTGCAGATTTCGCTTATAATATTGTGAGTATTATTAAGTGAAATAAAAAGGTTTTCCCTTTTGGGTTTTTTCTTGAAATTTTTGTGTCAGCAACTTATTTTGTTTAGTTTGATTATTCACATATAGTTGCATGTTTTAGGGCTGAATTAATTTGGATAAAAATGGACTCAAATTAAATAAGTTTGCAATTGGAATTTGCGAGTTCAATTATCAATATCATATAACATTTACACAAATCATATGAGGATATGAAGAATGAATGGGCGAGTAGGAAAAATGATGGTCCATATGCCGATTAACAACCGAATTAGTCCAACTTATACGTTTATGCCTGATGGGACAAGGATAATAATTTCTCGCCTCACTTGACTAAGACGCTAGAATCAATAGAGGCTATCAGTAGTTAGTTAAGTTCGATCCCTTTTGATGACCTTAAAAATGATGCCCTGGCCCAGACCTTTGGAAAGGGAAAAAGGGGGAGGACGAGAGGTGTTGGCTCACATATGCCAAAAATAAAATTAAAACACACCACACCTCTCATAAATGAGCTTTCTTCGATTAGGGATCGTATCTCGACCCAATAGGAACAATAGTCCGGACCGATGGGGATGTCTAGGAGATTAAAAATAACTTGGGTTTCTTTTCGAATCAAATTGGGAAACTTGACACTTTTTTCAAAGGTTATAAGCCCCCAATGCCTCCTCAAGGTTTCCCTTACCCTCCTCCTCAAGGTTTTCCTTATCCTCCCCCTTCAAGTTTCCCTTCTCAAATGCCGTCTCCTTAAATATTTCCAACCTAAATGTCGCCTTTTTTAACATTCCCCTCCCACACGTCGCCTCCTCCAACATTCCCCTCTCATACGCCTCCTCCTCTACATTCCCCTTCCCTGTGTCTCCACCTGTCACGGGACTTGGATCATCTTCAACAACTCACGGTGCATATGTCTAATAGTACTATTTTAAGGACGTGGTTAATATGAGGATTATTGGCATGTGCACACTTATTTCCATAGTTGTCAAAACTCCAGTACATGACCGAGCTTTACAGAGGGGTAAGGCTCAAATAATGGTCGATGAAATATACAAGGCCCGCGAAGGTGAACCTATTTACATTGACAACGGGGAAGGGAGGGAATAGAGGAATTATGCAAATTCTTTTATTACTTGTCCAGTTTATCTGTTGGTCAACTTCTAGTAATATTTTCTTTTTTTTTAGTTGTAATAATATTTTTCTATTTCAGTTGTAAGAATATTTTTTTTTGTTTCAGTTGTAAAAATATTGTTTTTGTTTTAGTTGTAATAATATTTTTTTATTTTCAGTTGTAATAATATTTCTGCAGTCATATTAATTTCTTATATGTAATAAGACATTTGTTTTAACCTGTGTGAAATTTGAAGATTATTAAATGGATTTACCCCAATACAAGGAGGGATGGGAGAGACTAACCGAATAATAAATAATCATGTAAAGGGTGTTGAAGAATTTGTTAAATATGATTCAAATTTTTTTAAAAGTGACAAGATTTCGTGTCCATGCACCCGTTGTATGCACGAAAAATATAAGTCATTGGAAGATGTTTAGTTGAATTTATTAAAGTGGGGAATTTATCAAGACTATAAAATATGGACATACCACGTTGAAAAAATAGACCTTATGTTCTGGAAGAATTTTCGGTATCCAATCGCATAACAAAACCCCAACGAGTGAAAATGCTATATGATTCTAACCCATCATCCATTGAACGACTTAATTGATGATGCTTACGAAGTCCACAACCATCAAAATCACCAATTTGTGGATACAAATAATGGGAAATATGACAGAGTAAATGAACAATTTGATGTTGAACTATCAGAAGATCAAGAATATATACGATTGAAAGCCGACTGAAAGTCGATGCTGAACTAACATGACAACGTTTGACTCTCATAAGGGTGAATAGTTCACACTTAAAGAAATGGTGATGTGGGCAATCCACGACCTTCCTGCTTATGGGACTTTGTCTGATTGTAATGTTCATGGTTATTATGGATGTCCCATATATGGGGAGGAAACTGAATATAAATGGCTACATCATAGTAGTAAGATGAGTTACACGGTTCATCGTAGATTTATACCGATCAGTCACCCTTACAAGAACAACAATTTTAACCTTTTGCTTGTCGATCACGAGCACAGGACGCCACCTGCTCGACTTTTTTGTCAACAGATTGAGGAGAAGGCAACCACTGCAGCTTTGGGGAATAGGTACATAGGCAAACACACTCAGTTTGTAAAATCAAAGCGCAAAGCTAGGGGGGATCCGAACGACCCTAGTAAAGTGAAGTTATGGTCCAGAAAATCAATATTTTTTGTATTGGAAAGATCATCGTGCAAAGCATGTAATTGATGTGATGGACACAAAAAAGAATGTTGAAGAACATCTGATAGGAACATATATGGGTGGATCTCATTCCAAAGATAGAGGATGGGCCTGGCGAGATCTACTGGATATGATAATAAATAAGAAAGTTTGGTTAAAAATGATCATATAACAGGAAGAATTTGTATCACTCCGGCTGCTTTCACTTTGACTAATAGTGAGAAAAAGATCCTCTCAGACAAGTTGCTCAACTTGAAGACTCCAACCGATTATTTTGGTAATTTATGTAGGGTAGTAAGCTACTAAGAAATTGACTTAAAACAATGCAAGTCTCATGACTGGAACCTAATCATCCAATTAATCCCTCTGATATTTTGGCATTAGTTCTCTGAACACAAAGATCCCCATTGGGAAATTATGAAAATCAGTTTGTATTTTACCCTACTTTGTGCAAAAGTGGAAAACAGAAGGCACATTAAAGTAATGAAATCAACTTTAGCCGAGGCAGTTTGTGTATTAGAGAAATATTTTCCTCCGTTGTTCTTTGATATCATCATCCACTTGCTTATGCATTTACGGGATGAAGCTTTATTATGTGGTCCCGTTAGGTGTCGTTCGATGTATCCTTTTGAGCGCTTGATGAAAATATTCAAAGATTATGTAAAGAATACACGGTATATTGGAGGGTCAACTACTGAAGAATACATAATTGTGGAATCATCACTATATAGTAGGGAACATATGCCAGAAAAAGAGGTAAGAAGGTTCAATCCTTGTGGAGAGTGAGTGATCGAGGACCCTGACGAGTTTGAGTATGAATTATCGTTCCATAACCCTAAAGAGGTGAAACTCACAAATGTACAATATGCGCAAGCATCTAGTCATGTCTTCAAATCGCAATATCGAAGATTGGAGAAAGGGAGTATTTACTGAATTCTTCTTCTTTGATTATTTGTATTTTATATTTTATCATTTAAACTATATAATTTACCGATAGGAAGTATGAGAATAAAATTGCCTAATGCGGTTATTTATTCATGTGTGGTAGAAATATGCTCTAATACAAATTCATTAATAAATGCATCTTCTAAAAGAGGTGATGTCTCTTCCAGGCGTGCATGCCTAGCAAAATGTCCTAATTTTCATGCGAAAGAGTTTAAGAAATTCTGCACCAACGATTTTAATTTCATTTCATATACATATGAGGGAAATATTTTGACGTAAAATAGTGGAATATCAATTTCTTCCTTGACTACCTCTATCGCAAGCAAAAACAACAAAATTCAAAGGATACGGTGCTACAACAAATTCTAGAACTCGATTACTTAGATTTCATAAAAATCGTATTCTATTGTGATTGGGTAAAGGTGGAGGATATAAAAAATGCTTGCAAAGTTGATCCTGACTCCAAACTTATTATGGTAGATTTATCAAAGCAGAAGAGTGGAGATCGCATAGTCGACGAGGCTTTTATTTGTACCTTTTAGAACATAAAGAAAGTATTCTACTCGAAGTGCATAAATAATGGAAATTGGTCTATTGTTGTGCATGCACCAGAGGGTATGACTACTCAAGTAGACGCATTAAAGTCTCCAAAAGAGTTCCAACCAACTCTTGATGACAACCCTAATTTAAAGGATCTTTTAGTTGATTTAGAGGAAGATTGGTATCAAAACACTGCGCTTTCTTATATTTTCACGAGTCTTTGCCAAGAAAGACAAAATTCTCCCTTTTAGTGAGTAGTTAAATCCCTTGAAGTGACTTTGAGTTGCCCTATCTCTTAATAGGAGGGCTAAATGCACGTTGATTCTCATAGAGTGAAGTGACGAGCATGAACAGGAGCGATCATCGTCAATTTTATTTGTATTCTATTATGATATTGACACTGTATTAGCGCTTTACTTTGACGTATGAATGTTTAGTTAGTTTTATGAATGTTTAATATGATTTATGTATGCTTAGTTGTGACAATTCAAAACTTGGTTTATTTAATGCATGTGTGTTGTGCAATAAGATTACAATGACATGTGCTAATTTTACCCTATTCATTAGTAGAAGTAGCGTTTGGACACTTTATGCTTGAACATAACATATTATCAAAGTTAACTTACATGACTCCAAATCAATATTTGTTAGAAGGAAAATGAAAATTGTTCCTTAAACAAGATTAGGGACTCTCCATCATTATCATATAGAATAGTAAATAATTAACATTAATTCTTCATTGTTCTACATGCTAATGATGGAGAGTCCCTAATCTTATTTAAGGAACAATTTTTATTTTCCTGCCTCCAAATATTGGTTTGGAGTCATGTAAGTTAACTTTTGATAATATGTTATGTTAAATCGAATGCTGGGGGCACGAACACCTTTCACAAGATGCTCGGTTTTGAGAATAGAGTCATTTAAGTTTGTGATCGGATCAAATTGGGCTAGCTCAATTACCATGTGTTCCTGTACATATACATTTGTTGATCAGCTTCATTGACATAGTCTTCATAAAATGAAGTTAAATTACCTTCATTTTGTGAAGATTATATCAAAGAAACTAATCAGCAAATATGTACAAGAATACGTTGGGGGCTCCAGGATCAATTTGGTCTAATAACACATTCAGAAGTTTCTATGTAATGGCCTTCTTGGATCGCAAGGACCATGTATTCTTTACTTTAACCGAAGTAGTTATATAATTGTTATTCATTATCATTTAAATCTTTAGATGATGGAAGGAGTAGAGGATAAATATTGGTTTTGTTGTGTTTGGCTGTTGGATAATTATTAGTTGTTGGTTTGTTGTTACATAGTATGTTAGAAGGAGTACGAGATAATTCACTACACCAAATCTGCACTATTGTCACGGTCATTGACCTTGACAAATTGGACTTGTCAAGGTCAATGACCGTGATAATTTGGGGCGAGACAATTTTTTTGTCACGGACGTGTCACGGTTATTGACCTTGACAACTCCGTTAGAATTGTCACAGTCGTGTCAAGGTCAACGACCGTGACAAGTTTAGTCACGATTAACAACCGTGATAATATTTAAAAAAATTGTCACGGTCAATGATAGTGACAAGCTCGTGACAAAATTTGTCAAGGACTTGTCACGGTCAATGACCGTGACAATTCTGGGCAGAATTGAAAAAAATTCTGCTGGGCAGTATGGCCACTGCCACTGCCCAGCAGTATATTTGTATCTGTTATAACAACGTTGATTGTACGTATTCAAACATCATATATCCAAATATACCCAAGATAGTGCAAATATATATTCATGACGATATAATCCAAATATTCAAAATAGAAACAATATACATGACAATATAATCCAAATATAATTAAAATGTACAAACTTAAAAATAATGTTACTACATGTCTTGGGTAAATGCAAGGAGGTGAGTTGGCCACACGATATACGAATTGACACACCCACTAATATACATCGTGCCGCATTATTTGCGCAACCAAAATAGGGAGTTCTCCTTCCCGAGTATCACATGCGTGACGAGCACTTTGGACTCGATCCCTTGAAGCGCACGTCCATGAACTATTCCACCCTCGACGATATTTGGGTCCCTCAACCCCTGTTCTATCCGCTGGGCATCACATACATCCAATATGAACACGTTCGGCCAACCAAGTGTCGACAATGGTCTAGGAAAGGGAGCCAAATAAGGAAGTGGATCATCGAAATACGCACGTGACGGTGAAGAAGCAGCGAGGTCCACATCCTCGTCCTCCTGCGCCTCGTCCTCCCGCGCCTCCTCTTCCTCCACCGCCTTCTCCTTCCCTTTCCCTTTCCCCTTCCCCTTTTGGTCTCCGCCCAACATACACTTCATGAATGCGTACATATATTCGACCGTCGCCTCTAAATGGGACAGTTTCGCGTCGTGTGAATCCACCGTTCGAGCCAACTCGGTGTCGCTCGTCTCCAATCCGATGATCCTAGATTTGGCCACCCGCGAGCTCACCCCCTTGTACTCCCTTTGCGATCAGAGCCAAGTACTTGGCTGAGTGCGTCTGTGGACAAAGACACCTTGTCGGCATCAGACTGCGACTCATGCACTTCCTTAAGCTTTGCCTGAAACGATAAAAAGCACATGATTAGTAAAATAAGTAAACTAAAAAATTATAACGTAATTAACAAAAATTAAATTGTCGGATTACTTACAATCGTCGCCGCGACGCTCGGGGACACCTCCTTGTCCTTCCCCTTCTTCGTCCGAAAATGCACACATAAGTATCGAGCCTATGTGTCTTACCCCCTGGCCCACTCCCTACCCCCTGAAATAAAATAAAGTAAAATTAATATCAGCCCCGCAAAGTAAAATAATGAAGAATAATATATTTCTGTAGTTATAGAAAAATTAAACCTTACCTTCATCCTATGCTCCACCTCGGCATAAGAGGTTCGGCCGGAGTAGTGCACGTCCGTCTTTTTTGCCCGATTTTCCCTCCCCGATTGGCGAGATGTCAATTGTCGATCCTCGATCTCATTGTCAATGAACTTTTGCCATTGTGCCAATGAGATAGGCTCCTTGGGCGGTACGGATCTACACCATTGTATAATGGACTCTCGTGTTTTCCCAAAGTATTGTGTCCGCATATTTTTCTTCCACGTCTTGTGTTGCTCCCTCAACTGCTCCAAGACGGAATCACGTAGCTTTGGATCCAAGTTGAATTGTTCTTGTCCAACAAATTCAATGTTAGTTGCGAATAAATATAAATATAAATATAAAATGAAATCGAAATTGAAATTGAAATCGAAATCGAAATCGAAATTGAAATTGAAATTGAAATTGAAATTGAAATTGAAATTGAAATTGAAATTGAAATATATTACCTATAGTGCCGCCCAAACACCTAACTTGAGCTCATATGGCACCTCCTTACAACTCATAAACCCCGGGCCGATGACCGTCTTTAGCAGCTCGAGGGATCTCGGTAATAGCTCCGATTTGTTATCGACGGTAATCCTAAATTTTCCATATTTGGGGATCCTAGGGGCGGAGGAGCCCTCATCGCCTCCGCTACCACCGAGCCCAGACGACATCATCATAAACAACATCATCATCTTCACCTTAGTATCTGAAGGAGACATTTGCTGTAAAAAAATGTTATTAGTACAGATAAAAAAAATATTAATAGTACACATACACACACCCCTACCCCACCCCCACCACACACACGCACACGTCATGCCACTTTTAAAACTAACCAACCCAACATTTCATCAATTAAACTAACAATTAAAGTATACAATTATTAATTTACTAATTTACAATGAGGGACAATCCTACTTTCATATGAAATTGACACTAATTATTAATTTAGTTTCATCTAAAACTATACAATTAAAATTACAATTAAATTTATACAATTTCATAATTAAAGTTGTACAATTGTTAAAATTGCCCCCCCCCCCCCACCCCCACCCCACCCCTTGCCCCCTCCCCCCGCCATGCACACACGCACACACCTACGCACACACACAAACACCCCACCCCACCCCACCCCCACCACCCCACCCCCCGTCCCTCCACCACGACCGTGACAACTACATTTGTCATGGCCTTGTCTTTAATTCGTTATCTTTATATTTATTCTTTGAGATTATTTTATATTTCAAAAGTCTCTTATCCTCGTTATATTTTATCACAATATACATATCTTATAAGAGAGTCGGGTTTGGCATGAATAATTTGTAATGAAGTCTAGAACGAATCTTACTAAATCAATTGGGGTATTTTCATATTTTTATTACTTTATTAATTTATTGTTTATCAATAAAATTATGACATGAGATAATTATAATTGGAGCATAAATTTCATTATCATAAAAGGGATAAATCCAACCAAGTACAACGATTCTACAAATTAAAGTGAGAATTAAATTTAAGACTTTCTAACAACATGCATGTGTATGGATTCTACATAGTTGGGAACGAAAGTAACTAATGATATTCCTAAAAACATACAATTAGCAACATTTTGTGAATTTACTAAACTTTATATAATTTATCAAATTCTGTTAAAAAAAATTATCTAGGGTTTTACCTAAGGCCCAGTTTGGTTGCGTAAATTGTTTGATTATGTAAATTGGTTCATTGTGAATTATTGAATTGTAAATGAGTGAATTTGAAATGAGTTAAATCCAATTTTACACAATGTTTGGTAATTTTAAATTGATGTTAAGGTTTTATAAAAAAATGATAAAAACAAATCAAAAGAGAGAAGGGGAGGGAAAGAGAGGAAGAGGAGGAGGGGGAGAGGAAGAGGGAGATGTGACATGCACTTTATGTGACTCCTATTTCAAATGGATTCATTTCAACTTTTTTGTGAAATGATCCAATTTCAGATTTTGTACATGAGCTAAAATGGAGCAATTAATGAATCATTTCATTAATGAAACCAAACACTATTAATGGATCAATTTGTAAATGAATCAATTTATTAATGATCCAATTTACAATTTTGGGACAACCAAACGGGGCCTAATTGAATTATCATATTTTTAGTTAGAAATTCCCCCCCCCCCCCCGAACCCCCCTCCCCCCACCCCCACTACCCCCTTCCCCCCTCCCCACCACACACCACCACACACATATATACACACACATACACACATACCCCACCCCTTCCCCCCACCACACCCCACCCCCACTACCCCCTTCCCCCCACACACCACCACACACATATACACATACCCCACCCCCACCACACCTGCACCACCCCACCCCCTCCCCCACCACACACCAACACACACATATACACATACGTATACACACATATATATACACACATACACATACATATAGAATTGAAAGAGAAAGAGAGGAAACAAAATATACCTTAGAGAGAGAGAGAGAGAGCAGAAATCGCCTAGAGAGAGAGAGAGGGGGGGAAAACAAAAAAAGGTGGGAAAAAAAGAAGCCTAAGTTTTTTTTTACTGTGAAAGTTGTCACGGTCGTGTCAAGGTCATTGACCGTGACACAAATCTCGCGTTTTGTGTCACGATCATTGACCTTGACATGACCGTGACAAAGAATTATCATGGTCATTGGCCGTGACAAGTCCGTGACAAGTAAATCTGTCACGGCCTTGTCACGGTCATTGACGGTGATAATTTTTTGTCACGTTCGTGTCAAGGTCAATGACCGTGACACAAAACGCGAGATTTGTGTCACGGTCAATGACCTTGACAAGGGTGGCCGGCTGAAAGGTGACAATTTTATCATTTTGGTGTAGTGATTATTGACTTTATGTTGGTTTAGTTGTTGGATAATTATTAGTTTGTGGTTTGTGGTTGGATAGGACGAGATAATTAGAAGGAGTATGAGATAATTAGAAGGAGTACGATATAGTTGTTGGTTTGGTTGTTGGATATTATGTTGGATAATTATTAGTTGTCATAGCACGTAGGCTTCCCTATTTCTCCGGCCATCTCTCACCAATTAATGTCCTGTTTGCAAAACTCTTGAGCTCTAAACAGTTGCGCACGAGATGTTCATGCCACTCGCATTGCCGTTTGGGGGCCATTGGGGGAACCTCCCCCGCGACACGTTTTTTAGCCTAAGTGTTCCCGTTTTTAAATTTGTGTCCTATCCTCAAACCGAGAGTCCCGTGAATGTGTGGTCGGTTGCTTGTGTTACGTTGAACGCGCATGAGGTGATTGTTCCACTCTGATGCCGTTTAGGGACCGTTTGGGGTACCCGCCACCCTGCGGCACGTTTTCAAGTCCAAGTGTGATTGTTTCCAAATTCGATTCCTCTCATCAAATTGGGAGTCCCGCGACTGCGCGGTCGATTGCTACGTGTTACATTGGACGCACACGAGGTGTTCGTACCACTCGCGGTACCGTTTGGTGGCTGTTGGGGGTGTCCGCCCACTGTGACACGTTTTTAAGCCTAAATGTGCATGTTTTTGAGTTTTGTTATATTTCACACACACACCCAATGCTACTCTAGATAGACACTACACTAGATTTGCCACTTTCCCAAGTTTCCAACACCATACAGAGCCTAAGATGGTGAATCTTGAATACGAGGTGGAGTAAAAATCCACCGTCGATGATGCCTAGTACACCTCTCGACTAATTGTCTATAATTAATATATGACTATGAAGCTCTTAAACTTCCTCGAATCTTGTGACGAGAAATTTAGTGCCCACCATTTCAAAATCTCGCAAGTTATGGACGACTTTTGCTAGAGGTTTAGGCATGTATCCGAACAAGTGCAGGACAACCACTGCTCCAAAATAATTAAAGGCATCACTGTATATCTTTTATTATTTTAGAGGTAATAAAGGCCATTGAATGCTTTCATGTCTATTGTGAACAAACATTTTAAGATCATAAGTGAGAAACTTGGACTTGGACTGATAGAAGATCAAGATTTTTAAATACACGAAAAAGAAATGCAAAAGGCTGAAATGGATGTTGTTGGATTTAGTTTTGAATCTCTTATAGTGAAAATTATTATTGAAAGACATTGTTTTGGTATTGAAAGTAATTAAGAATTTATAAAAAGGGGAGGAATATGACATTTAATTAATCGAGAAAAAGAAGAGTACCCTGCCCAAGAATTGGATAGAGGACGTATATGCTTTCTTGGTTACAACTTTATAGATAATGTACATTGACATTATTGAGGGGTCAACACTAAGAACATATATTATACAGTAAACTAGAAAGTTTATAGCAGTGAAATGGATCACAAGGCAGAGTTTTGTTTTTCACATTAACGAGTTTCTTGAGACCATTATAATTAGAAATATGAATATTCAGACATTAATATGTGATATGCCCATTATAGTCACTACATGCCGTGACCAAGTAATTAAAGGTCGCTGCCTGGGAGCAGACAGGTCACAACCCTGTACACTTATTAGGCCTTGGATCAAATTGGCCATTGCCAGCTCTGGCCACTGCCTGGGCTCAAACAGACCGCGACACTAATCTAAGAACTGGCCGCTACCTAGGTTCAAATAGGCCGCAACTCCAACTCTCACATCAGACTTGACAACTGTCCAGTTTCTAAAAGGATTCCATATTCGTACGACTTATCTATATGTCATGTGCTCCGAGCACGTGACACACCTTTTGGACTTCTATAAATAGGAGCCCTCACCTCACAAAAGATAAGAACATTCACTTGGCGAAGCCCTGCCAAACTCTTAACTCATTCTCTCTCTAGAGATCACTATACTTGGGGGCTCACCCCTGGCCACGGCCACTCCGGTCTACTCTTACAGGCCACATTCGGGCTACCAGCTTAGAATATCGCATACTCTCTTACCCTTTCTCTATCTTGTATGCCTATAATGGCACAACTTTGTATCATACAACGTATATAATGAGAGTAAATCTCCAAAGTGGATGTAGGATCATTTTTATAGTCGAACCACTCTATATTTTGTGTCTTTTTCCTTATTGCTTTAGTTTTATTCTTCACTTGATATGATGTCGAGAAGGACAAGAGTCTGATTTCTCATATCATCAATAAGATTTTCATCTACAAACATCAACGATGATAGTTGTCTAATGAGCTCCAGTTCTAAATCTTGGGTAGAAAGAAAAAAATCCTTAGACATAATTATACAAGTTTTGTTGCTAGGTGGGGAAATTTTAAAAACATTTTTCTTTATTGTTTTTTACCCGAGAGGCTCAATTTTTCTTGGGTAATATTCTACCTTGTTGTATATGAATCCACGAGGGCAAGAATTTATGAAGGGGAGGGGAATGTTAAGATCACCATACATGCATGTGGTCTTATGATTAGTCCAGTTAGTGGATAGTTGAAATATTGAATTTGTTGTAGTTAGTTGCACGCAATTTACAAATTAGTTAGAAGTTAGTTAGGAAGTTAGTTGGTTGTTAGAGATTGGGATGATCTCATATAAAAAGAAGGATCATAGCTATAATGCATTATAAAACTTGATATCACAAATTATATTCTCTCACTCAAATTCTCTCCTCCCTAAATTTAATTTATATCTTTATATTTATATCTGTTCTTTCACTAATTCTCTCATCTGTAATTCTTAGTCTATTTCCCTTTTTCATTTTTTTAGCACATAAATTATTTGTTAAATTTTTCGTGAGTCCGCTTTGAGTTGCCAAGGCATATCAGATTGAGAGGGAAGAAAAGAAGGTCCAAAGTCAAAGAACAAATTGACAAAATTATTAGAAAGGGATCGATAAACTATATATTCACAGACAAAAGCGAGTGTTGAAAATATATGGGGTGACTATGGTGGAGGAGGAAGTTTTAGAGTTTGATGAAAAAATTAGGATTTTAATTTGGGAAAGAAGATGAAGTGGGGGGTATATTTTAAAGTTAAATATAAGGGTATTTTAGTCAAAATCTTATTTGAGGGTTAAGTCTAATTATTATATAAGGATTTTTTTAACAAGTTTGTAATGGCATTAAAAATTTGATGGTTTTGTTTTAGAAATTAAAAAGTAGAGCTAAGTAAAATAAGACATTAGACTAGGTTGTTGGTTGCACATTGATGATGTGATTTAGGGGTGGCAATTCGTGTTATTGGGTCGTATTTTCACTTAAAACGACACAACACGACAATGAAACATTAAACACGAACACGACACGACACGAAGTCGTATTTTTGTAAGCACCACGAACACGAATCCCGTAAAAACACGACATGGTTAACACGATTTTTTTAAAATCACCATAATTTACACAAAATCAATTTTTTTTTCAAAATAACACGATTAACACGAAACCAGTTTGAGCAATTTTTTTGTTAAAATTACAGCTATAACGCAACAAATTATTGTTTAAATCCACAGTGTTTAAATCCATATAACCTGTTAAAGCCACAACTAATATGTTAAAACATCAAAAATGAAAAGATAGTAACTAATTACAACAAAAATGAAATAAAGATGGAAACCAATTATAGCAACAAACCCAATAGAAATGAAACCAATCACAACAATAAGCTTCACACGTTTTTTTATTTTCAAAAATATTATTAGTAGGCTTCACAAGCTTCACAATCACAGATGGAAACAATCACATTTTTTTAATAATATTATTAGTAGGCTTCACAAGCTTCACAATCACAATCACATATGGAAACAACCAAAAATATTCTTTGAACGAATAAAGATCTGGTTTCTTTGAATGAACCAAAATAATGGTTTCTTTGACCAAAATATCATGACAGTTTCTTTGAAATAAAAAACGAATCAAAATTTTCCAACTAACCTCATCATGTTCATCAAGATCTAGTTCAATCTCAACTGGTTTCTTTGAGGTATCACCAGTAACTTTTAATTTCTTCTTTGCATGCTTTTTTGAGTGGAAAGATGATGGTGCGAGATTGTTTTTTATAGGGAAAACCCCCCCCGGGCGGTGGGAAGATGATGGTGGGGCAGCGCGGCTATTGAGAATGAGAGGATGAGTGAGTTAGAGAGAGAGAGAGAGAGACGTTAGGGTGAGGAAGAGGGAAATGTGTGCGGCCGTGAGTTAGATATTAGGGTTTTAAGAGTTAAAATGTGATAGGTTCATCTTTTGACAAGTGTAGGTTTAGTATCCATTTAATTTTTAAATAGGTTTATTTGAATTTAATTAGGCATAATTTGATTGTGTCAATTGCGCTTAAATCATGTTAAATAGGCCGTCTCAATTGGATTAATTCGTGTTAATTTTTTTGACACAAATAGGACACAACTTCATGTTAAAAAACACGAACACAACACAAAACACAACAAATCATATTTTTTGGAGCAATTTCTTATGCCGTGTTAAAATTTGCTACCCCAATTGCAAATTAAAAATTTCTAATGAAGATGGCAAAATTGTAATTGAAGTACGAAAGGACCAGCCCACAATCACATAAATTTGCACACGACCAGATAGCCCTTGAAGCTGTGCTATTTCCCAACTACTCTTTCTTGTGAAAAGCTGTTAATCGAAGTCCGAGGTAAATATTGTGCCCTTATTCTAACCTCTATATTAGTGCGATTTTTTATTTGATTGTGCTTGTGGATTCATTGTTATTGATTTTTTGCTTATCGATATCAATTAACCCTGGAGCCTAGATAGCATATAGATAATATCTGAGGATCAAATTTAAGTGACGGGATTCTGCGATCTATTTAAAATATTTGAGAGAAATAAATGGTCTGTGTATGTGTGTTTATAAAGAATGGTAGGTTATATAGTGCGTCATATTCTCTCAGTTAGTGAAGACTGTATAACTATAGGGTATAAATTAATTACGCCAGGCAATATGGGCGCTTGAGGGTGAAAAAGTCTATAACCCACCCAAAATAATGTGTTTGGGGCTCATTAATTGTGTTTGTGGGTCAAAATGGTTTGAGCGATCCAATAAGACGGTTTGCCGGTCATTAATGGGTCAAAATGGTTTTGGAATCTATCAAAAATAAAACTCAAATTACCAAAGACTTTAAAGATTTTTTTTTATTTTAGTACTTCTATAATTTTTTTTTCAAAATTATTATACCATATTTATCCGTATATGGTATAATAATTGTTTTTTCACAAAAAAAAAGCGGGTCAACCCGGCTCGATCTGGGTTTGACCCGACCCAACGCGTCCATATTATTCTGTTCAACCCGTTTTTGACCCGTCCAAATTTATCCGTATCCATTTTTGATCCGTCCATAACTACCCATAACTGTCCATTTGTCACTACTAAAATTAATTAATAAAAATAGACTTTGAATAAAATGAAAGGTGCACCGTTGGAGTTACAGGTTAGATACAGGTAAAGCAAAGCAACTATTGTGATCATTTGTTAGCAAGCAGTGTTAAGCTAGAAGATCAGTGGAGAACTGGTACACATACAAAAAGAGCTAAAATGTAGCATATTGAACTCCAACAAACAAATACTAACAACTCATAAGATAGGAGGAGAACTATGATATAGTTCTAAAATGGCTGTACTGGAAATGTTTCTTAAGCAGACTGGTTTGGAGCATTTTTTTCTTTCTTTATTAGTAGGAAGCAAATATTATAAAGAAAGTCGATCAGTAGTCCACTTCCGAAGCAAAGTCAGAAATAACTATGGAATATATATATATATATATATATATATATGGAAAATGATAACATGTGCCGTTAGAGCACATGTTTTGAGCCTCAAAATATTAAGTATGAGAGAGTAACTGCACCCTATTAAATACATGTTGGAACTCTATCCCTACTATTTTTTGGTTGTTAGTGTGTGCCCTTGGCGCACATGTTATCAGGACCTATATATATATATATATATAAACAGTTACAAAAGAAGTAAAAATGAACAACATGACATCTACCGTTGCTAAGCTGCCTTTTAGAAAACATGACTCTTAATCTGAGTCATCCCAATAAAGAAAGTATGACTCTCAATTTGGGAAGGAGGGAGTTTTTTTTCCAAATATCAATATCCTGCCCTATCAGTATTCAGTAACCTTGTGTATTGTTTCTGGAAATCTCGACTGCATATATGTATATTTGTCTATATATATTTATTTTACTTTTGTAGCGTAGAGTTGTTTTTCTCTTAGAAGAGAGTCACCTCTCAAGTGTGAACTGACCCAAGTGTCGTGATAATCGGATGGTTGTATATGTTAATCTGCTTTCCATTTGCTTGACTATTGTTGATGTTGCATTGAATGGTGTTTATTTTTTGTGAATTGTAGTTTGAAAGGTTGCAAAGCTATGGGAAAAGACGCAAAGTCGGGAGGGAAGGGAAAGGGAAAACAGGCAGCAGGGGGTAGTGATGATAGTGCTGCTGCAAAGGGTAAAGGGAAAAGCGGGAAGGCAGCAGATGGCCTTGGTACCTGCACTTATGTAAAAGGTCTCTTAGTCATCTGCCACTAATTTTTAGGAGCCTGTATTTTGTTTTGAATTCAACTTGTCACATCTTTTGTTTCTTTTTTATTATGTGGAATTTTTTTTGGGGGGGGATTCAGCAAGGCATATATTATGTGAGAAGCAAGGGAAGATTAATGAAGCATACAAGAAGCTCCAAGATGGCTGGCTCAACAATGGAGATAAGGTTCCAGCGGCTGAGTTTGCAAAGGTAATCCGTAGCGTATTATCCTGAAAACTTGTAGCTTTTTCATTTTTAAATAATTTAGGATTTTCACGATTATTTTTTGACGTGGATGCAATTGCTTGCGTGAATCGTGACTGAATTATTTTAATCAAGTTTTCTCATGTCTACTAGTCTCACGTGCCTTGGTTCTTGAACCACTAGGGTCCCTTTTTCATTCAAATTGGACAATGGTTCCCATGGATTTGAGGTATTTGCTTAATGCTCTGGAGAATGTCGTAAATAAGCATGGTAATGGTCAATATTATCGGCATGGAAACAATGGAAGCAATATAAATGTAAAAGCAGAACAACTAGGGTACTGTATTCTATAATAGGAACATAGGAAATAGAATTTTCCTGATTTTTGAAGCAGATTTTTCCAGCTGGGAGAGTCTTTGTAACATTTAAGGTGACGTGTTTGCAGGTAGCAGCAGAATATTCAGAGTGCCCATCAGGGAAGAAGGGTGGGGATCTCGGATGGTTTCCACGTGGCAAGATGGCTGGCCCATTTCAGGAAGTTGCCTTTAACACCCCTGTTGGAGTTACCAGTGCACCGTTCAAATCAACACATGGTTACCACATTATCTTGTCTGAAGGGAGGAAGAACTGAGTGACCCTAAAGACTAAATGAAGCTGCATTGTATGGCAGGGGCTGTTGAAATGTAACTTATATTCCATGTTTCGTCATATATATTTACCCTTAATGTTTGAAAGATATTATCAAAATGATGTCTCCCCTTTTTGGTGAATGTGGCGAAAGATTTCTGAATGTTATTTGTCAGTCAATTTTCTTCGCCAAAATCAACTTTGGGATGAATTGTAGAAATTCATGGACCCTACTGGTTCTATATGATTAACAATGAACGCAGAGAAGGGCTGAAGGGATTGCATCGCACATGCTTAAATTATCATGTGTCAAAAATGGATAGAAATTTGATCTCTTTGAGATATCAAACTATTTGAAGTCTTGGATTCTGATTGGTCAATGCCGCTGGCGCGAATCCATTTCCATAAATGTTGTGAGTCTCCACTAACATTATTGACCAATCAGAATCCAAGACTTTAAATAATTTGATGTCTCAAAGACATCAAACTTTTTTCCGTAAAAAATTATCCTCCAGTACTTCTATTAACAACTTTTAGGGAAGGTTTTGATTAGCCCCCATGATGTCCATGATGACCAATATGATTGTTGAACCTTGTTGCTTGGATGATAACCTTGCTGGTAGTTTGTGCCCCTAACCGCTTCTTTCTCCTTGAATAATTGATGTTAGTTTAAATAATTGATTTTTAATGAAAAAGGAAAACTATTATGATATTAGCACTCAAATTCTATATTTTCTTTCATTTGCTCATTTTTCTTGTGTGGGTTTAAGGCATATGTATGGGGTATCAAACTTGCAATTAAAGCAATATTAAGATTTGGATCCAGAAATATGAATGTAGTAGATAAGGAACACAATATGTACGTGGTTTGACACATCGTCTTGTTTACGTCCACGAGGAAGGGAGGGTGAGTTGTTTATTTCTTGGAAGAATAAACGGGGATTGACGTGCTAGGGTCGTTAGCTGAGATACCAAGTCGTCGTGACAAGATATAAATCAATACCCTCATATTGGGTGAGGTTGCCCATATTTATAAGTATAAGGTTCCTAAGAATCTAGGTCTCTCTATTTTGAGTTTATCCTTAGGATATAATCGTGTTACAATTAATTGTCCTGATGCGAAGATCTTTCTAGATTCCAACTCGGCTCCCCCTAGCTATTTGATCGACCACGCTTATTGGGCTCTGAGAGCCACGTGGCGTGATTTGCTACATCCCCTTTAATTCGCCCCAAGACTAGCGTGATTAGCCATACTGGTGATCAACCTAGTCTTGCTGTTTGTGCAAACATGTGTCATTATGGGTTTTCTCAACTGTCGTTTCCCATCTTCACATGTTCCCACTTTCGAAAGTGGATTGTAATAATCACTTTCGTATGCACGATTCCTACTCCTAGGGTGTTGTGAACTGCCAACAGACTTTTGAATCAATCATTGCGCATGGGCGCTTGGGCTGTGTTGGCATTGGGTAGGCTCTTAATTCAATAATCGAACGTCGACTAATTTGATTTTAGCGGGAGAAGGTAGAAGATCTTAACGACCTTATACATTAGCCATTTCACAACTTCGTAAGATATTATCTTATTTCTTCATATTTTCACCATGTCTATGCGTGGGAGGAAGTATGAAGTGTTTGCAACTAATGATTTTGATGAATTTCGTACCAAATATTTAATTCCTAACAGCGTCTATATTAATACTTCACTGGAAGATGAAGATGTCTTCAATCTTGACGGTGAAGCTGATTTCATGACAGTGGCGATAGGGGTTGCTTTCCCCTCCATTCATTGCTGGTGGAAGTACTATGTTATTATGGAATGCTTCCAATCCAGGCAAAAGGTAAAATCTACCGGATTGTTATGGGTATAATTGCCATAAATCAAATTTTTGGGACAAACCTTGGCCTTAATGAAGTCGGGTATTGTTACGACCTGAGGCGTTCCTCGAGGACTGCTATATATCATTTCTAAGCTAGGGATAACTCTCGCAATCTGGTTACATGGCTACCCAGATCGCAAAAGGATACTGAGAAAAATATCCTTACGTTTTATGGGTTATTATATGGTAAAAACTACGAAGGTCTTCGAATCCCCTCAACGACTGAAAACCTGGTAGGTCGTCCACTATTTTTGCCATTATATTGTGATTTTTTCTTTATTACTGATCAGTTATGCTTTGTGGGAAGATCATTTCCTTAACATAAAACCTTAGCACTATCCAGTCAGTCTGCGAGACCTTGAAGTTGTTTGGAAAAGAAGAACTTCGATTGGCGTGAGACCCCATTGGAGGGAGGCCCACGTTCTTCCCGGTTATGAACTGACCATCAACTCAGCCAAAAACTTTAACGCTATTCCTGAGGTTACCATTGCTGATTATTTTGTGGTCGGCGATGAATCCATTCCTATTGCTACCTCAGTGCCCAGTGAAGCAGCAAAAGGGGTATACCTTCGGGAAACTTCCCCTGTCTACATTATCTCAACCGATTCCAGCGATGTCCAGGAGGAGACTAAAGAGTGGGAGGAGGTAGAAGAGAGAGTAGACCCCTTTTTTGACGATCTCGACCCACTCTTCTTATATGGCGATGTTGGGAGAGGCGGAAGAAATTTTTTGCATTAAAGACTTTACATTTCCTCCCCACCTAGACAATATCGAAGAGATAATGAATCGTTCAAGGATATTTATCAATCTGTCAGCCGTCAGAGCCAATCAAAAGAAGCACGACAGCTAAGACAGACAGACCGCCCAGAATGCGACCACGCCGCAAAAGAAGAGGGTTATGACCCTAACGGTAAAGGAAGCCTTGGAGCTTGAACAACAAAAGGAAAGAGAGAAGCAGGCTGAGCATGCCAAAAATAGGAGGTTGGACAAATCTCCTGTCAACACTCGCCCTCTTCCTCCAGCGTCATCAAACCGACATGTGATCATTATCCCACAATCACAGAGTCATGACAAGATGCCCCCTCCACCTAACACCAGGGCCCTTCCTTAGGAGATTGCCTTTCTGAAAGGTAAGGAGTCAGGTTGCCTCTGTTGACTCGGATCATAGAGACTTGAAGGTTGCATACTCCGTTGCCCAGGCATCCATATTACCTCCTGACATGGTCGACTTGAGGTCATTTTTTATGGAGTGCCTTTATAAGGAAAGGCTCTGCCACTCCGTGTTGGTAAGGCTTTAATTTTATTTCAAACACTTTATTTCTCCTTCTTAACTTTTTCCTGCCTAACTATCGTTTTTCTTTGCACATGCCATACAGGTCACACAGGAGCTCGTCCACCGGGTTGACCACCTGAGGAAGAGCAACAACATTCTTTTGAATGATAACAATGTCCTGAAGAACGCGTTGACGAAAAAGAGGAAAGAGGTAACCGACCTCAATAATAAGCTGAAAGAGGAGTCGACCACTAAGGATAAGGCGGAAGAGGAGTCTGGGCAAACTCAAATAGAGTTGAGCAAGGTTGACACCGAGCTGGCCAACCTAAGAAAAACCTATTGTTTACACTATATTAATTCGGACCAGACACGTAATATTTAAATCGAAAAAAATAGATGGCATATTATGTAAAAATATAAAATAGTAGGTAATATGCATGTGTGACATCTGGCACAAGTTGGTACATGTTATTCAAAGTGGGAAATTACTCTAATTCAAAGTGGGGCGTTAGTGAACCAACGCGGGAAAACTCAAATGGATGAATAATCACCTTACAGGTACTATAACAGTTACGTTGCATGGGAAAGAAACACTATAAATAATCAACGAACCCAACAAGAAAGAGATGTCTCCTTCACCAAAAAAGGCATTTACATTACATGTGTCCCCCTTTTCTTTTCTTTTCTTTTCTTTTATTTATAGCTTTTCATTCATTCCGCAAGTTGATTGTAAGGTAATTTGTAATCTTCTTCTTCAAAGTTTATTTAAAGTGTATTGCCTTTACATTTTATGTTGTTTACTTTCTTACTTCATATTTCTCTTAGTGTGTACTTATTTACTTTACTCACAACTTACTTTTTCGCAAATCTTTACTTTCGTCGCATTTTCTTTTCTCTTGTTTACATAGCTTTACTTTTCTTTCAGTTCATGCAATTTACTATTTTTTTCTTAGTTAATTACTACGACTTAGCACTCACTTCAAAGTTTTTCCTAAGGTAAGCATAAACCCTCTTAATTAAGGCATCGAACGCAACACGGTCGCCTGATAATTATCATTAGGTTAAAATCTTTAGTTAGCAAGACCATAAATCTTGCCTGGTACGCTCACAATAGTAATTAACTTTAATTATCAAGCCAATGAAAATAACTCAAATATATTTTTGGCATGCCTGGTGGGACCCCAGTGTTTTGTGAATGTTACAAATTGCTAGGACACGTCGAAGCGAAGATATAACTGAACATATTGGTGAAATTGTCTCAACTAGCTAACATATTGCCACTTCAGAGAAACTATTGGTCGAAACAACTTAAGAGTTGGGACCATTGACTTGTAGTCAGATTTGAATATTCCAATGCCTTCCAGAGCTAACAATATTCAAATTACACCAGCAGTTAGTGTTCCCATAAATATTCAAAGTACACCAATTGATCAATCAACTAAACTCGAGTGTTGATCACTTTGAGAATATGGTATAAAATCTTAACAATATGATCACCACGGTGACCAGTAGATTTGCCTTACCTAATGGGATGATATATAATAGTCTGACATGTGCATTACTATTTGGACTAAATACAACTAATCAACCAAATCGCTACCATCATATCTATTATATACCTAATAATGGCGAAACTAATTTTGAAAATAACCTTAGGACATGAGGATATGTTAATACTAGTTGTCTAAACGTTATAAATCCAATGGAAATAGTAAGACCATCTAACACCTACGAGCAGTTGGGTTACAACAACCCAATAGGGAGAACACCTCTCCCAAAGGTAGGATGGACTAGGCCTTACCCAAATGAGACCAATTTAGGCTTATAAAATGCTTTGAAGTATGAAGTTATCAATAACCTAGTGTTTGAAATAGAACTATGGAGTTGGGGAACCTTATAAGAATGGATAACCAAACCCCTCAAGTATCCCAACTTATGCCTTACTAAATACAACAAACTATGCCTCCACAAATTCCACCACCTTTGATAAACTAACTCCAAAATGGGCAACTACTTGGGGGAGTGGGGAGGAGTAAAATTGTGGACTTGATACATGAAATATGTGGACCATTAGCCTCGGGGGTGCATACCCCAGTTTATAGAAATCCATATCCAGAATGGATAGATAGGATTGAGATTTCTAAAGGCTTTAGATTCCTAACCTTTACCCTTTTTTAAGGGGATGGGAGTTAGTCCACAGTGGAACACATTGTTTGTTTCACTAGTCAATGTGTTGATGTTGGAACAAATGAATACTTAAAGGCTAAATTTGTTTTCATGTTCCCTCACTGATGCAGCCTTTGCATGGTTAATAAGTTTGCCACCAAACTCTGATCAATCTTGGCAATAAATGGAAGATGTGTCTCTGCTCATTTCTTCCAAACTGAGCCAACAATTTCCATGGATGACTTAGTCAGATAATCCAAAAGCGTGATGAAAAGGATATGACATTTATAAATAGATTCAAAAGGTCTAGGAATACATGAAAATAGTCTTTCTTGAGTCATTATTTGTAAAATTAGCACAAAATGTTTAGACTTTAGGCTTCGAAAGGCGATTGATGCCAAAATTTTTAGAGATTTGGCAGAATTAACTATTAAAGTATCCATATACGAGGCTCTTCTTAAAGAAGAGCATGACATAAATACTTCTTCCTTTTAAACATATTATAAATATCCTTATTTTGCAATTGATGCTACTGAAATTATAGGAACGAAAACTATAATATGTGAATCGTTGGTTTGAAAGCATAGCACAACATAATTTTTTGCACCAAAGTCAAAAGGAATGATTAAAAAAACTCTTTTGACATTACTAAGGTTGACGAGATTTTTTTTTTCTTTTAAAGGTCAGGATGTTTAAACCACTTGATGATGCTAAAAATTCACATCAAACTAAAGGAAAAAATTATTGTAAATAGCATAATGTATTTTCCCACTGAACTTTTTTATGTGTTTTGTTACTGGGTGAAAGAGTTGATCAGGCAGGGTGTTAACGAAAATGTATTTTATCCCTAATTAATTAAATTAGTTTAATTAATATACATTTTAGTTTAACTTAATATATTGATTTTGATGATTCCAAACATATTTTTATTAAGTTATTCAATAGATATTCCTTACTGTATAATATTTGTTCATATACCATTATATACATATATTTATTATGTTATATAATATTTGCATTTATGTCAAGTTTTATTTTCACGACTCAACATACCTCGACTTTACACAATGACATATACGAGTAAAGGTATTCGCGTGTGGTGCACATTTGCACTTGACACATTAGACACACATGCATATTTCTTGATCTATGGTTTTAATGGTGTGACTAATTAATTATGAGCCTAAACTTTTTCTAAAAGAAAAAATTATATTATTTTTTGTAAAATTGGTGCCACTTTGTTTGAAATGAATTTCTTATTCTAAAATAATTTTCGGAATTATTTTTCAAACTAAAATGAATTTTTAAAAACAATATTTTTGTTTACTAATATATCATTTTGTAATAATATGTTAGGCTTGTTTTTTTTATTATTCTCGGCCATACTCCTTCTTTAGCATCATTTGTTTTGACACTAAATATTCTACAGATTTTGTATGTGCGCCTATATGTTTATACATATATACAATGCCTTATATGTTTAATATTTTTTTTGGCTTGTTGTCATAACACATTGCATGCGTGGGTTTTGGTTTTTCTAGCACTTGAGTGCTTTGTCCCATGCTATGTAGACTCCTTTGTGACTTATCTTGTCAATGTAGACTTCCTATAGCTTTCATCCTTTTTTTGTGCTTTGGCATTTGAGTTGGTAGACATTTTCATTAGTTCAAAGCCATACCTGCTATCTGTACCTTACCTGTTATATCTGTATCTTCATACCTGCTACCTGCTAGTACCATTAGATATTTAAGAGACCATACCTGTTAGTACCACTGCGCCGAAACAGTCCTGTTATACGTCAGTCCGAATTATTTTTGACGTTAATATCTGTTCGAATTTATTTTTTTTGTTCGAAATATTTTTTAAAATATCTGTTTGAATTTATTTATTTTTATCCCAAATATTTTTTACAATATCTATTCGAATTCTTTTTTGTCCGAAATATTTTTTATGAAAATCTGTTCCGATTTTTTTTATATATACACTCATTTTGACGCATGTGACATTGAGATATTCGTTTGTAGTAGCAATTAAATATCTGATATCATATTTTTTATATTTTACCAGATTTCCTCTCTGCATATTAAACTCAGTTGGTATTTTTTTTAACAATTAAATGACAGAACAAAAGATAGCATCCTTGATTTCTTATCTCCCTTATGTTCATGTCAGTAGGCTATTATATCAAAGTGCCTTGGACGCCTCAACTGACAGGCGATAGTATTGTCTGATTTCAGTACTTTGCATATTCCATTTTGCTTCTAACTTCTTTATCTCTCTACCAGTCTATATTTTATTTCTTACACAGATAATATAGTTGGTTTAAACAGATACGCTTTTCCTTCTCAAGATATATATAGCATTTAATGCTAGTCTGCAGATTCTATGGGGGAGACCATACTCTCAAATCAGAAATTCTTTTCATCATTTATGATGAAGAACTTATCCACAGCCTTCTCCAACGGCTATTATTTTTTTAAGCTACAAAGGAAGACCACATTCAGTTGGAATGCATATACACGAAAAATCAGAGAGCAACTAAAAATTTATTCAGCTCACATACAATTAAGAGAGCAACACAAATTTATTCAGCTCTACATATTTGAGATAGCAACAAAGTTCTACTCAGTTATTTGTTGAAGAAGAAAATTGAAGAGCATAAGAATCATTATTCTGCTACAAAAATTTCAAGAAGAAGACTAGTGCCAAAAATCAGATTTATTGTAAAGTCTCACTCAAGAAGAAACTCGGATCAACTTGTATTTTAGAGAGTTTCGACATCCAATCTTTATACTCAACATTCGGATTTGTTTGAAGTTGGAATTTTAGCTTCGGTTGTACTTGGAGCCGGTATTTGCTTCAAGTGTCTGTAAATGGTGGTTTGATCCTACCGTACAAGTGGATCAGGACTAGTGAAGCGCTGGAGACGGAAGCTTGCTCTTGGCGCGTGGACGTAGGCCAGGTTTTGGCCGAACCACGTTAAAATACGGTGTCATTTATTTTCAGCATTTTATTTATTTATTTGCTTGCGTGTGATTGGTTATTTTTATTTTAAGCACTTACACTTGCAATTGAATTAATTCTGAAAATTGATAATTTGTTTTTAAGACAGAAATAATTATTTTCGTGATAATTAATTAATTCCAGAATATTAATTTTTATTAAATACGAAAATTGTTTATAAATTTATTGGGTCTTATAATCTTGAAACATAACAACTTGTTTAATTTATTGAGAGTATTTGGTTGTTATTCTTGATTTGAATCATTTAAGATTAATTCTAGAAGATAAATTATTATTATACAGAAATTAATTAAATATTTATTTGGGTGTTGAAATCTGTGATTTATCTTGTTTAAATTAATTGGTGATATTATTTGATATTCTTGTGTGAATCTCTTTAGATTAAATACAGAATATAAAATAAAAAAATTGATTATTTATTTATTGGATATTGTAATCTCTTGTTTAATCAATTGAAAGTATTTATTTGATAATTTATTTATTGTGTGTTTCAAACTATGTTTTAAATTGTTTAAATTTATTGGTAACTTTTATTTAATCATTATTGGTTTAATCATTTAAGATTTATTTAATCTGAAATTTTTATTAAGTGTTTTAAATTAAATATTTGCTGAAATATTAGTTTAACCCGAAAAGTTTGTAAAATCTCAATTCACCCCCCCTCTTGAGTATTTTTCTGGGCAACAATTGGTATCAGAGCTAGTGCTCTTCTTATTTATTTTGATTTAACAATCATAGAGTTAAAAATCATGACAAACTTTTCTGTATTTATTTTAAATGCTGCACTCTACATTTTTATTATTTGTATCCTAAAATGTTTGCTCTCTTGTAGCTACTCCTTGTTTCATTATATGAAAAGAAAATGGATGAGCAGTGAACCATATGTTTCCAACTTCATTTTGAAAGAAAACTTCCTTGAAAGTTGTGTTTTTGATGCACCTAGTAAAAATTTGTGCACCCCTTGCCTATATGCCAATGTTGATGAATCAAGCATTGAAGAATCTATTACTCCTTGTCTCATGGCAATTGGTAATGAAGAGGTACAATCTAACCCTTGCATTAGTAATGATGAATCATATTCTACTTATAGTGCAAATCATGATATTGGAGATGATATTGTTGATGATTATGATGAATTACAAGATGCATTTAATGAGTTGTATGAAAAATATGAAGAAATTGGAAAGAAATTTATTGCACTGAAAAAGACTCATTCCAAATGTGATTTTATTTCAAAAGATTTTGATAATCTAAAATTAGAAAATGAATCTTTAAAAAGTGAAATTAAATCTTTGAAAAAGGAAAAATATGTTAGTGTTCCTAATTCTTTTGAATCTGAAAATATTGAGTTGAAAAAGGAAATTGAATATTTAAAGAAATCTTTAGATACCTTTACTAAAGGAAATGATTATTTTCATAAAATTATGGAAAAACAAAGAATTCGATTTAATAATAATGGTATTGGATATGAGGAAGAAAATGAGAAAAAGAATTATTCTAATTTATTTCGAAATGATGCCTCATCTAGTCATTCTAATTCTTTATGCTCATATTGTGGTAGACATACACATTACTCCAAATTTTGTAAATTTAGAAAAAGAAAATATAATACAAAATTAGCTTGGATTCCGAAAGAAACAATTATGTATGCTAACCGTAGTTTGCCACACTCTTTTTGGGTTCCAAAAGAAAATGTTTTTAGGTGCAAAACCGGTATTGGGACATGAACAAAAATTTATGTGAATTCAATTAGTGTTAGATTTTTTTTGAACACATTCCTTTCTTAATAAATATTGTGATATATTGTTTTCATATCTAATACACTTATTTTCATGAAATATTATTTCATATGATTTTTGAATTTTGTATGCTTATTCATGAATATTAATCTGATTAATTTTCCTAAATGTATCATTTGTTTGAAAATGAGAAAACCCTCACCTTTGTCCAAAACAATGTATACTAAGAATGATAAGTTATTTACATACCTTGATGAAAATTTTATTTTAGTTCATGATAAAATTGACAATAATGATTATTATTTGTTATGTACATTCTAGTATGTCATAAGTTGCGTATCGTTATTGTTCTTGATAATTATCTCTTATTATGACTACGCTTGAATTTTTGATAAGAAAATGAATTCTGAAATTTTCTATTTAATATTGCTTTATGGACCTAACACATTCTTGGATGGAAAAGAGAAAATCTTTAAAGTTGTGTAGGTTGCATTTTGAGATGGAATGTGGATTTTCAAGGCATATGACTTGGTCATATTACAAATTTCAATTTTCATTACCTAATGTTGGAAATGCCACACTTGGAAGAAGTTTCTTGAATACATCTTTGGTATTGGTAAGGTGGTAAGGAACACTATTCTTGAAATTAGTACCATATGCTTATTAATGATTTATTTCATAATTGATATATTTCCATGCATAGAATATTTGTTATATCATATGAGCTTGTTGACAATTTAGTATTCACATGTAAATTTGTATATTTATTATTCTTGATGATTTTATGTTATATGACACATACACTTGATTTTGATGATAAATTTTTCGTTGTTAAATATTCATAATTTTTTTTACATCGTGACATATATTTATTAATAAATTATATTGGATTAATTCATGACTTAATCGTATATTAAATTCAAACGAAAATGTCATTTGAGAATTTTTCTTTGATAAAGTGTCATTTGTATAAATGTTAGTCATATGAGCTACTTGATGATTTTATGATATGCACTCATTAATTTTGATGATATGATCATATTAATCTTTATGTGTTAAATTTATGACATGTTACATGTTTTGTGCCATTAATTAAATATTAGTGACATTGCATGAAGTATATAAATTTTTTTAGTTAACATTTGTGTTACTTGTGCTTACTTGAAAAATCAGATGATTATTAAGATTTTTAT
This sequence comes from Sambucus nigra, assembly GCA_949130495.1. Lineage (NCBI taxonomy): Eukaryota > Viridiplantae > Streptophyta > Magnoliopsida > Dipsacales > Adoxaceae > Sambucus > Sambucus nigra. Next base: position 240,921,414 of record OX422210.1, on the reverse strand, counting down.
GTTTTAGTTTCATGGCATGTTATATGAACCGATTAGTTGAAAGGTATTCTTTTATAAAGAACATTATTTTTTTGAACAAAATGACTCTTATAATGTTTGTTCTTAAAAATATGAAAATATATTGAAGTTGATTAACTTATGTCACTTTCATTATTGAGAAATTTATTGATTGATTGATTTTGAAGTTCCTGAACAAATTGTTTGGTATTTGTTGAAAATCTGAATATATTGATTTTGTGTCGAGCTTCTTGTTATTAAAAATCTGAAATTATTGAATTTATTTTATTTTGGCCTCTTGATATGATTCATTACTTGAACATTGATTTATTAACTTTCATGATTTTTTTAAAATGACATTTAGATATTCATGCTCCATTGAATAATGAAAAAGTCTTATGATTATTGGAATTGTTATTTATGAATATATTGTTGTTGAAAGACATTAACACTTCAGATATATGAGCTTGATTGAACATCACATGATTATTGAATTTAAAGTAAATTTGTGAATATATCGAGACTTGTGAAAAATAATTTTATGATAGAAAATATTGATAATATTTTATCTCATGAAATAGATGCACCAAATTTATTATATGCATATATGCCTTCATTGGTATCCCTTAGGGGGAGATAAATGTTTATTGGAAATTATTCATAGAAAAATGCTTGATAATTTTTTATTGCAATATGATTGAATTTTCGAGAATTTATGCTTGTATCTTGGTAACGGCAAAGTATGACATAATTAAATTTTTTATATTTATGCTGCTATCTTCTAACTCATGTGCGTTTTATTCCAAATTATTTGAAAACATCGAGTTATGAAATGTTTCATGTTGTGCGCTTAAAAGCTTATTCTATCATGAGGATGTATACAACAATTGATATTGCGCTTATTGAAAATTTATACATTGCAATTTTATTACATTAGTGAGAGAGTTAATTATGCTAATTGATATATCTCTCATAATTGCATTATTTGAGAACATTGAGTTGTGATTCCTATTTATGCGTAAAAAGTTGTTTCGAGAAATCATTGTGTGCAACGTACGATTCGGGTGACGGCAACAATTGGTATCATTTATCATTTATCATTTTTGTGACTTATGCATTATTTGATGATATTATTGTCATTTTATAAATTCAAATACATGCTATGAATATCTATGAAAAATTTATGTTGACACATGTGCGTATTGAAAATTTTTATGCCCTTTGCGATTTATGGTTATATCCCATGCACGAATTATTTTTGATAGGGGGAGCTTCACATTTTACACGAGACATTGAATTTTTAAAGAATATCTTTTTGATAATGTCAAAGAGGGAGAAATATTTATGATTCACTATTTGTGCTTAATATTTCATTTTATGAATATATGTGAATCCTTGTTTGTCATCATCAAAAAGGGGGAGATTGTTAACGAAAATGTATTTTATCCCTAATTAATTAAATTAGTTTAATTAATATACATTTTAGTTTAACTTAATATATTGATTTTGATGATTCCAAACATATTTTTATTAAGTTATTCAATAGATATTCCTTCATGTATAATATTTGTTCATATACCATTATATACATATATTTATTATGTTATATAATATTTGCATTTATGTCAAGTTTTATTTTCACGACTCAACATACCTCGACTTTACACAATGACATATACGAGTAAAGGTATTCGCGTGTGGTGCACATTTGCACTTAACACATTAGACACACATGCATATTTCTTGATCTATGGTTTTAATTGTGTGACTAATTAATTATGAGCCTAAACTTTTTCTAAAAGAAAAAATTATATTATTTTTTGTAAAATTGGTGCCACTTTGTTTGAAATGAATTTCTTATTCTAAAATAATTTTCGGAATTATTTTTCAAACTAAAATGAATTTTTAAAAACAATATTTTTGTTTACTAATATATCATTTTGTAATAATATGTTAGGCTTGTTTTTTTTTTATTATTCTCGGCCATACTCCTTCTTTAGCATCATTTGTTTTGACACTAAATATTCTACAGATTTTGTATGTGCGCCTATATGTTTATACATATATACAATGCCTTATATGTTTAATATTTTTTTTGGCTTGTTGTCATAACACATTGCATGCGTGGGTTTTGGTTTTTCTAGCACTTGAGTGCTTTGTCCCATGCTATGTAGACTCCTTTGTGACTTATCTTGTCAATGTAGACTTCCTGTAGCTTTCATCCTTTTTTTGTGCTTTGGCATTTGAGTTGGTAGACATTTTCATTAGTTCAAAGCCATACCTGCTATCTGTACCTTACCTGTTATATCTGTATCTTCATACCTGCTACCTGCTAGTACCATTAGATATTTAAGAGACCATACCTGTTAGTACCACTGCGCCGAAACAGTCCTGTTATACGTCAGTCCGAATTATTTTTGACGTTAATATCTGTTCGAATTTATTTTTTTTGTTCGAAATATTTTTTAAAATATCTGTTTGAATTTATTTATTTTTATCCCAAATATTTTTTACAATATCTATTCGAATTCTTTTTTGTCCGAAATATTTTTTATGAAAATCTGTTTCGATTTTTTTTATATATACACTCATTTTGACGCATGTGACATTGAGATATTCGTTTGTAGTAGCAATTAAATATCTGATATCATATTTTTTATATTTTACCAGATTTCCTCTCTGCATATTAAACTCAGTTGGTATTTTTTTTAACAATTAAATGACAGAACAAAAGATAGCATCCTTGATTTCTTATCTCCCTTATGTTCATGTCAGTAGGCTATTATATCAAAGTGCCTTGGACGCCTCAACTGACAGGCGATAGTATTGTCTGATTTCAGTACTTTGCATATTCCATTTTGCTTCTAACTTCTTTATCTCTCTACCAGTCTATATTTTATTTCTTACACAGATAATATAGTTGGTTTAAACAGATACGTTTTTCCTTCTCAAGATATATATAGCATTTAATGCTAGTCTGCAGATTTTATGGGGGAGACCATACTCTCAAATCAGAAATTCTTTTCATCATTTATGATGAAGAACTTATCCACAGCCTTCTCCAACGGCTATTATTTTTTTAAGCTACAAAGGAAGACCACATTCAGTTGGAATGCATATACACGAAAAATCAGAGAGCAACTAAAAATTTATTCAGCTCACATACAATTAAGAGAGCAACACAAATTTATTCAGCTCTACATATTTGAGATAACAACAAAGTTCTACTCAGTTATTTGTTGAAGAAGAAATTTGAAGAGCATAAGAATCATTATTCTGCTACAAAAATTTCAAGAAGAAGACTAGTGCCAAAAATCAGATTTATTGTAAAGTCTCACTCAAGAAGAAACTCGGATCAATTTGTATTTTAGAGAGTTTCGACATCCAATCTTTATACTCAACATTCGGATTTGTTTGAAGCTGGAATTTTAGCTTCGGTTGTACTTGGAGCCGGTATTTGCTTCAAGTGTCTGTAAATGGTGGTTTGATCCTACCGTACAAGTGGATCAGGACTAGTGAAGTGCTGGAGACGGAAGCTTGCTCTTGGCGCGTGGACGTAGGCCGGGTTTTGGCCGAACCACGTTAAAATACGGTGTCATTTATTTTCAGCATTTTATTTATTTATTTGCTTGCGTGTGATTGGTTATTTTTATTTTAAGCACTTACACTTGCAATTGAATTAATTCTGAAAATTGATAATTTGTTTTTAAGACAAAAATAATTATTTTCGTGATAATTAATTAATTCCAGAATATTAATTTTTATTAAATACGAAAATTATTTATAAATTTATTGGGTCTTATAATCTTGAAACATAACAACTTGTTTAATTTATTGAGAGTATTTGGTTGTTATTCTTGATTTGAATCATTTAAGATTAATTCTAGAAGATAAATTATTATTATACAGAAATTAATTAAATATTTATTTGGGTGTTGAAATCTGTGATTTATCTTGTTTAAATTAATTGGTGATATTATTTGATATTCTTGTGTGAATCTTTTTAGATTAAATCCAGAATATAAAATACAAAAATTGATTATTTATTTATTGGATATTGTAATCTCTTGTTTAATCAATTGAAAGTATTTATTTGATAATTTATTTATTGTGTGTTTCAAACTCTGTTTCAAATTGTTTAAATTTATTGGTAACTTTTATTTAATCATTATTGGTTTAATCATTTAAGATTTATTTAATCTGAAATTTTTATTAAGTGTTTTAAATTAAATATTTGCTGAAATATTAGTTTAACCCGAAAAGTTTGTAAAATCTCAATTCACCCCCCCTCTTGAGTATTTTTCTGGGCAACACCGGGGAATATCAAATTCCTTACAAAAAGGAAATCACAATATGGGTAGATGATTAACCCTTACCCAAGGTCAAAGAAGTGGGGACAAATGTGCAATCAATACAAATGCCTGGAAACAAAGGGCATGTGGAGTTCAGAGTGAAAACTATAGCTAAACCCAAGACTTCGAAGCGTAAAATCATTGAAGATCGTGATTAAAAGGTGATGAGACACCTATGCATTGGGTGTGTAAAACACTATGTTGAAATGTGCCAATTGTTGGCTTCGAAGAAGAAATATCAACTGAAAAAGAATAATAATGGGAATTATGGCAATCCATCCAAGGCCCCAATGTTTCAAGATCAATATGTCCAAAGAAAACCTTTTGGTAAAGTAAGACCATTCTTTAGTCCTTTTCACACCCAAGGGAATGCTAAAATACCAAGGAATAATTAGTACATCGGGCTTGGCTTTATAGAGTCCAAATCTCATTAACATAGGGGTAATTTGGGGCCAACCAAGGTTCCAAAATTTGTTCCGATGGTTAAAGGTGTATCTAACTAGTTTGTGGCGCAAGACCTAAAGGTTGCTCCACAATTCAATGATATGCCAAAGAAACCAAAGGCAATCAAACCTAAGAAATTGGACCCTGGCATGTGGCATGTGGTGCATAAATCTAAATGAAAAATAAGAGAGCCAGAAGTGGTGATCTTTAAAACTCAGTAAATAAGGATCTAAATAAAGTGCAGGGCCTGAAAAAGGGGCTATGAGTTGGTTCGAAATAGTGGATCAGAATACTTTGCTTCTTCATCCTCTAAGACAAACCCAAGGTTTCATAAGGAACTTGAGGGGACTCAGACCTCGTCTGACCTGCTAGCAGAAAGACTGGAAGAATTGGATAAGACTATGAATATGGATGAAGAGACTTCATCTGAGGAAAATTCTTTGAATGAAGAAGATAAATGATAAATGATGGTAGTTGATGCCACAACACTTGTTCAAGAGGTTGAATAGAAAAAAATCATTTTGTTTGACTCTCTACCTCACCAAGTGCCAATAAAAATGGTTATGATCCTTCCCAAAAGATTTGAAGTTGAAGGAGACTAAAAGGTGGATGAAGAAGGTGAATCAGAGGTAGATAATTTTAACCTATTTTTCTCTACACTTGACATTGTATATGGTTTTGAAGAACCTACTAAACATATGACTCACCACATAAAGCCTTTTAATACGTTGTGAATATTGTATATTATCGCCCGTTTACTTATGCATTCTAGTACAATTGTGGCTGTTAATTCCCGTATTTAAGCTCATATATTATATAACCTTTTTTTCGATATATATATATATATATATATATATATATATATATATAGAGAGAGAGAGAGAGAGAGAGAGAGAGAGAGAGATGTTTTGCAAGGTTTATTTGAGATTTTTTAGGTATTAGAATGCTTAACGGTGCAATTGGTGCTATTGGGGAAGTTTTCAATGCAATACGCAACTTCAGGGGAATTTTAGTCACTTTAGTGTTCGATAGGGGTGGACAAAAAGTAGACCGACCCTAATGGACCGAGCCGAATCGAACCAAAAATTAAGGCTATTTTGAAATTGGTCCAAAAATAGGTGCACACAAACTAAAAACCGATTAAATCGGTTTGGTCCGCGATCCACTATATTGAAAAATCGGTTTGTACTAGACCGAACCGATTCCCGTATATATATATATATAATAAAAATAATATTATTATTTTTCTTATATATAGTTTTTGAATTAATGTATATAACTTATGAATTTAATTTAGAACATTTTATATATGTATAGATGTTTTTTTTTATTTGGGTTAAGAAAACCCATGTAAATATCACTTGGGGTTTCGAGTATTATTATTTTTAAAAATTTGGTATATATATATTTGTGAGAACAATAAATAAAAACATTCATAAAATATATATATATATAAAATAGGGGTAGGACCGAATTTTAACCAGGATCGAACAGAAAAAGCTAGGACCGAATTAATAGGTTAACCGAATTAATCGGTTCAGTCTCGATCCAAAAAAATTTAGGACCGAATATTCGGTCCGATCCAAAAAATCGGCAAAAATCGGACCGTATCGTGCCCACCCCTAGTGTTCGAGCTTAGTTCTGGAAATCTTCATGGAAGTTGCAACCCTTCGAGTCAGCTTCGTGTAGCCTTTGGCGGTTCATCAATCCAGTTCCTAATGATCAAGTAATGAACATTTTCCCGAGGAGCATCTTCTTAGTTTTTGAGGCAATATATTGGGTTTGAAACAGAGTCTCGATCGATCGATGGAATCTGATCGATCGATCAATGATACCTTTTTGTCATGTGAGGAAGGTAGTGGGTAATTTCCTATGTCATCGATCGATCAATGGAATTTGATCGATTGATCGATGCAAGTAGTTTTTGAGCATTTTTTCTTATTGTTTTCTTTTTCCTTTTCGTTTAATCCAACTTACTATATATATGTAAGTGGGATATTTGTTTGATATATTCAGTTTTTACGTTAGTTAAGGTTTGGGGGCTCATCCCTTTCTCTGTCCTAGGGTTCCATTCCATTGGTTTGTAAAATTGTACTATTTAGCATCTTCTCCATTAATTTAACCTTTCTTCTTGTTATTTATTACTTTGATTAATTAGTTTCCTTGCTTTATTAATTGCTTTCATTAAATACACGCTATTTACCATGATTTATAGGTAATTTAATCTAGGTTGAGATTGTTAAACTCACATGGGTTAATTAGTTATTATGCTATAGTATGGTGAGTTTAAGATAATTTTAATGGGTTAATTGATCTTCTTATTACACTTAGGAGATTTAACGGTGTATATCACGTATGCGCTGTATTCACGACCTTTCATGTGTAATTTTGGTAACATTCATTGACACCGAATTCAAATTAAGCTTTTATGAGAATTCAAAGGCTGACAACTCTGGGTTTTATTAATTGTCCAAATGAGAGTAATCTTGTTAATGCTTTTCTTTTCATGTAACCATTTATGCTATCTAGTTCGTGTGACGGAGACGATTCTCAATCTATGGTTTTACTCGTTTTATTAATTTAATTTTTATTTCTCACCTAGTTTACTGATTTGCTCACTCATCACCTTTTACACTTTTATTTGAGAAGTATTAAATTAATAGAATTATAACAACTAGTCCCTATGGATTCGATCCTTACTTGCTGCTATACTCCATAATTAGCGCTCTAAATCTTCATATTTGTTTGTATAGGGCGTAAACACCCAATGACATATTTTACATATATACATAATTTACGTCAGCTATCAAAATGGCGTCGTTGTCGGGGACTAGTTTTTTTAAGAATTTTATTGACTTAGTATTTCCTACTATTTTTCTTTCTATTTGTATTTTTTGTTTTAATCGATTTTGCAGACTTGGACATTTGAGCGGCAAGAAACGTTGAATTCGCATCAGCACACCACATTATTGATCATCCGTCGAAGAGCTATTTTAGGTAGGTATGTCTTACGCTAATGTTTTCGGTGATTGTAATGATTGGGGTTTGCAAGTTTGTCCTAAGAGTAATTTTTAAAGTCCCTCTAACCCTATAACTTTGGTGAAACTTGCATCTTTAGAAAAATGAAAATCGTAAGATTACTTTTGGCGAGTATTTACAAAATCAAAATAACGATTTGGGAACTTTCGAAACTTATTTGAATGACAAAATTCCACAAACTTATTATAATAACGAAATTGAAAGCCATTACGATAGTGGTTCTCCGAACTATTATGATAATAACCTTCAAAGTTGTTATACAAATAAGCTTGATATTTACGATAATAGTTCTTAAATTAGTCTTTTTGGAGAAGTTACAAAACCACTGAATTCATTTGGTGCGTTATTGCAAAGTCAAAAAATGGAAAATTTTGACAACTTTTATCGGGGGGAAAATCAGTGTTGGGAGCGTGATTTGGATTTATTATTTAAAACCAACGATGATTCTCCTCTTGAAACTTCAGAAGACGACGACTGTTTGAACCAAATAAGGAATTCAAGGTTCTTGAGCCGATGACGCCAACTTTGAAATAAACAAATTTGCGTTTTGACCAAGGCATATTGGAGAATGAAAACGGTGACGATATGGAGATTGAAGCACTTTGCAATGAGATGATTTCTTTCTTGAACAATAAAGATGAGTTGAACACTCGTGTTTCACCTTAAAAAATTTCGGAAGAACATTTCATTGAAAGTGAATATTTTTCCATTGAAATTCAATCTTCGAGCGACGAGGATTCATCTCTTCATGTTGAATTCAGTTCCTCCCCATTTTCGTTCACCGTTATCCAACCATTACAATTTCCTATGAGTCAGTTGAAATCCTTGAAACGTTCAATCCATTCACCAACTAGGAATACTTGCTCTAGTTGCTCGCTTTGATAGGATCCTTTCTGTTGTGTTCCCCTCTCTACAATCTTTTTGAAAATCCTTTGGTAGGGAATTCGATTTTTCTCGAATCCCATATGTGCTTATCTCCTATTCAATCCAAGCCCCCCATTATCCCCCCAAAATCTCAAATTGATGTTGGTTCCAATCCCCCGTCCAAACCACGCCTTCCGTTGTTCAAACGAAATTTTGATTTATCGAAAGGCGTGAACTCAAATGAGGGACCACAAATTATCCCTTAAAGCCAAATCATCGTTTAGTTAGACCCTCCAAAATTTCAAATCCTATTGTATAGTTAAGTGAGTAGTGGAAAATTAGTTTGTACATATTTAATTTTTTATTTTATTTCATTACAGTTTTTAGTGTAATTAGTTAAATTTTCCTTTATTTTTTTGTATGTTTGGTTCTAACATTTTTTGTAGGTTTAATGAAATTAAATTTGCGGAGATTGCGTGTCCTGAACATGCGATTGTTAAAAGCTGAAAAACTTGCAAAAATATATTTCTTTTTTCCTCGTCCTAGAGTTCTCAAACTCGGTGACACGTTGGTCTATTTTGGACCCTTTTTTTATGTTTGATTTCCTAATTGTCATTTTTTGGCAATTGCACTTTTTCACACACTCATTGTCAAATTGATGCATATATTTTCTCATTTGTGTGTGTGTGTAACCCACCCATTGTTAATTCCACCCTTACATTAATATTATAATGTATATACTTATGTATATTTTTATTTTCATTTTTTAGTTTGCAGCCACCCTTTTTTATTTTATTTCCCCCCTCTCTTTTCCCATTTCAAAATGAATCCGATAGTGCCCAAATGCTGAGTCACCGATCGATCGATGAAATAAAATTTTCTTATGGAAAAAAATAGTACGTAGCTTGTTGATTCATCGATCGATCGATGATTTTTTGTCGATCGATCGATCGACTCAGATAAGTTTAGGTCCTGCTCGATTTTTGCCCCATTCTCTTCTCACCTCTCAAACATCCCTAATTCGGACCACTCCTTTTAAAGCCCTAATTTTTAAAACACCCAACTTCACTTAATTTTATTAGTTTTTGCTTATCGAAGGTATTAATTATTCCTATTTACCTTGTTTCTTTGGTGTTAATGTTAGATTTTTGCCATGATTTTACGACTTTATTACATTTTGACAAATAAGGAGTGTGTTGTTGGGTTCTTTCTATATTTTCAACTGTTCCAAGATGTTAATACCTTATTGTTGTTGAATATCCATTCATGCACACAAATTGTAATGAATTATTGAGTTTGTTAATGAATGGGGAATTTTTATTGGTTTAAATGTTACTCACCCCCCCTTATATCACATTGTGCACGCCAAGTGTTTGCTAAATTGCCTAAAATAATTTGTTTCTTCATGATCAACATAAACTTGCATGTTTGTCACTCGTTGTCGCACTTTGACACATCATGTCACAATGTGGTATGTTATCACACGTTTTCACACTTACACGCACCATTTCAAGTTTTTCAACGACTAAATTTTAGTTACGCTTTGTAATACCCCATAATTTTGTGAAATTTTATTTTAATTACGGAATTTGGACTAATTGATTTAAATGAAGAAAAGTTAAGTTGTAATTAATCTGAATTTAATTGTAATAATTACTAGCCTGGCGAGAGTTAGTATTTATCGAAAATAATTATGTTGAATATTACTTAGAGAGTAAAGTAATATATGAACATGAGAATATTATTTTGGTCGAGAATGAAAAATACGACAATTGCAACACACTTAGTTGGGACGCACATGTGAGTCGTCTCAGTAATACTTTATTAGGCTAAAAAGGGTAATTTATTTTAAAGTAACTCGTATGGCCGTTTTGAGTGCGTCGGTGTGTCCGGAAGGGTCGAAATAGTCAGAAACATTGCTTGGGTGTTTTATTTGGATTCTGGAATATTTTAGCCCAAAACGACACCCCAGATGGGTATTTTGGTCTTCTGGGATTTTTGGGAATTAAAGTGGAAGAAAATCAGGAATTAAATTAGGAATGCACGTGGGTTAGAAGAGAGTTGTCAGTTTCCAACCTACGTGATAGAGATGGAGAGGACCAAGAGGAAGAAGGAGAACACACAAGTGCTTTAGGCTAAGAATTCGAGTTTTTTTATCGAAAATCACATCAACACGTAGATTGCGAGGAGAAGATCATCCCCATACCAATTTTGTTCTACGATTCAGAGGTTCAAGAAAAGGCAAGTGTTTATTTTTCTATATTATTGAGCATATATGATTCATGATAACATTAGTTGATGAGTTAACTAAAATTCTATAAAATTGAGATGGAATTGGGCATAAATCTTTAATTTAGGAGTATAGGGTTGCATGTATTTGAATAACCATGTTCTGGGTATATTAAATCTGAGTTTTATATGTGATTTCACGAAATTTAAACCTGGGTTTATGTTGTTATTAATGGAGTTTATGTTAAACTAGGGCTCACTAAAGATTTGGGTAAAGTATTGAATTTCATGTTAAAATATTAAGGATTGATGTTGAAAACAGATGGGATGGTGTTCTAATTCTAGGGGATAATGATTAGAGTTGTTAAATGTGAATTAGGATGAGTTTTGAAGTAATTTTATGTTGAACAAATTGGAAAAATGAAACTTTTGGAAGATAGGGACGAACCCTGAATTCTCGTTCGAAGACCTGCCCAGGTCGTTCGAACGACTTCATTCGAATGGGAATTCCAACGAGATTACTAACGAAATTTTAGAGTTCGTTCGAAGTGAGAAACTCGTTCGAACGAGAATCCCCAGGGTCTAACGAGATTTCAGAAACCCCAATTCTTACCTAAATGAGTTAAGAACCCTTCTAGGTTCCTTTAAGTGGAAAATATGATCTACGCTATCCTAGAGTAGCTTCTTTTCATAATTTAGAAGTGTGAGAAATTGTGTAACTACTAAGAGAATGGGTGTAAATGAGAGATCCTTTAAGAGTATAAACAATAGAGAGGTAGATCGTACCGTCATAGTCTTGTGGGTAGTAGGGACGAGTATACTACATAGAATTTCGGGAAATTAGGTTACGTGAATACCTAATGAATATAATAAGTTATTTGTATACTTATTGATTGAACTATTATGTGTATAACATACCTACGCTGCTTGCTATCGAGCGGAGGTTGCGCGTTGTGGACTATCATGCCTTGATTAGCCTTCGGGTGGGATATTGGTTTGTACCACTAGAGCTTAGAACCTAAGTACGGGCTATCTGTGAGTATGATAGTGATGACGGTCGTATGGGTGCATAGGTATGTGCGTAGCCCATCGTTTTGGGACTATATTCGCCTTCAATATATGTGTTTTATTTTGATGGTTCGCGAGAGACTAGACCTTTAGTCCTTTATGCAATGAGCGATGCATGAGGACATAATAGGAGAGTATGAAGGCACCGAAGCTGTGTCTCGGGGCGCAATATTGTATATGTATACGATAGAGTGTATATTTATATACTTGAAATGATGTCTACTGTGTGAATTAAGTTGGTGGGATTGTTAATGAAATTTGAAGTGAATTAAGTAGCGAACACTTAATTATATTAAATTGGAAGTGTCTGTTTATGCTAAAGAGGAATGTTTTATATGTATTATATCGCGAGGGAAATCCATGGGAAAGAAGTCAGATTTTGATTAGTTATGAGACATGAAGGACTAGTTAGTATGGGATTAGAACTAGTGGGAATTGAATATTCACTAGGCGTGCACATTTGTTGAGAGGTGAGCATCTCAAGTGAATTCGATAACTTAACATGAAAAATATACGTGTTAATAATTCATTTTAAGCACTTGCTGATTTTAACTATTTTCAACTCGGGCTCTGACCTATTTTCTGCAAATCTCTTTTCTTGTCAAATTATTTTAGGTGCTCAGCCATAGGGATACTAGACATAGGAGTTTTATTCATTCGACGAGCTATAGATGCTGTGGAGGCTTTAGGACTTTGGTAGTAAACGCTTCTAAGTCTATCATTCCGTACTTTTGAGTTATTTGCATCAATCGGACATGTCGTCCCTTTTCTATTAAGATGTTTAGAGATTATGGACTTAGTTACTTACTCTTCAAATATTGGATTTATTAAGTCGGACTATTGTATTTGACTTTAGGCTGGAAGAGTTTACTCCAGTCCCTCTTATTATTTCAGTTATTTCATTTCTTATGAGATTGGATTGAATGGTGAATGATTTAGTTATTTTCTTTATATGGTTTCATATTAATAAAAAAGATAAAATTTTGATATCAACCTTTTTAAATATTAGGTGGTTAGTTTTTAAATAAAATTTTCGACAGTGATGCATAATCTGAACCAACTGGATATTCTTATTTAATTAATAAAGGACAGATCATCCAGTATTTAATTAGGCGGGGTGTCACAGGTGGTATCAGAGCATCAGGTTCTAGAGTCCTTAGCATCTGTATGGCTTATTATGTTTCCGCGTAGCTATCTTTGATGTAGAGTCCTATATTTAGGACTGTTGTATTCATTATTCGCGCATTTTACGTCTCCAGCTATTTGAGATATTTACTGTGGACTTATAAATATTCTCTCTCATTTCAGATGCCTCCCAGACGTGCACAGCGAGCCAGTATGTATGCCCATCCCGATCCCCAGCTAGCTCTGGCCCAGGGAATGATGAACGATGTGGAAGTAGTTGCTATTGTAACATAGGAAGTTAACACAACATTAGCCGTGGTATAACAGGCTCCACCACAGGCACCAGTAGTGGATCCAGCACCAGCCCACGCTGTCCCTTTTGTATGGGAGGTCGTCAGAGATGACTTTTAGAAGGCATATCCTCCAGAGTTCGCGGGGAGTTCAGATGTGGTAAAGGCGAGCCAGTGGAGGAAAGATATACATAGGCACTTGAGGATGTATGAGTGCATCGAGGTGTAAAAGAAGATTTTGGATACCTTTAAGTTGGTAAGAGCAGCGCTACAGTGGTGGGAGTCCATATCCACTATGGAGGAGAGATACAGATTGACTATCAGAGATTTCATGGTTCGGTTTGACCGCAAGTACTTCCCTTCTGTCGTGCAGACTGAGATGAAACGGAAGCTACTGAACCTCAAGAAAGAAGAAAAGACAGTTACTGAGTATGAAGAGGATTTTATAGACCTTCTGAATCTAATTCCAGATGAGATACTGACAGAAGAGAAGAAGATTTAGAGAGTCATGGATGGTTTGACTTGGAAGATTCGCCAGCAATTGTTAGGGAATATTTCATTGGCCACTTACTCTGATGTGGTTAATGCTGCCCTGTTACATTGTTAGGACACCGCTTCCACCAACAGGGAAACAAATGAGTTGGGGAGTCCAGCTAGCAGGGCCGAACAGGAGGAAGTAGTGCCAGTGGGGCACCCGCAGCTCAGTGACATGTCCCTCATAGTGAGCAGAGTTCCCATCAGGGGGACCCTTCTAAGCGGTTCCATTCTAGAGATTTTAGATAGGGACAACGAGGATTTAGGTAGGGCCAGCAGGGGAAGCAGTGTTTTCAGTAAGGCCAGGGGAGGGGTGGGAACGACCATCAGGGCCAAGAGCAGTAGGGACAAAGGGGAGGACACTTTCCAGGGAGGTGTTTTACTTATGGAAATACTGGCCACAAGTGTCAGGTGAGTCCCCAAATGGGTAGAGCCCCACAGCATCAGCAGCAGGGCACTCATCAGGATCCCCAATGACCGTTATTTCCAGCCACCCTCCCAGCAATGCCATAGATTCCAACCTTGCCAGCTATTCCAACAACTCTAGTACAACAGGGGCAATTGCAGTATGGGCATGTTTACAACGTCCATCAGGCCCTAGTTCATCAGGCTACACCCACTATTAAGGATACATTTCCTATCCATGGGACTATATTTTGTTTGACACGGGGGCCTCACATTGTTTTATAACTACTAATTTGGCCACAGGGTTGTTAGAGACAACAGAGAGTACAATGACTTATGTATACTCACCACTAGGGAATGGGTTGTTAATTTTCTTTATATACCGGGGAGTAGGTATAGAGATTGGGAGTTTGATTTTATCAGCAGATATGCTAGTCTTAGATATGCATGAGCATGACGCCATTATTAGCATGGATTGGCTTGCTTCTTATAGAGCCATGATATACTGTTTTACTAGGAGTATCATCTTTGCTATACCGGGACAGGAGATGTTCTTAGTGGCAATGCCTCGTCCTGAGGGAGGATCGTCCACCCATTTATATTACATAGAGGAGGATACCTCTAGAGATATCGTGATTCCCATTGATTCGATTCTTATAGTTCGCGAGTTTTCAGATGTGTTCCACGATATATCGGGACTACCGCCTAATCGAGAGATTGATTTCATCATAGATTTGATATCGAGCACTCGGTCGATAGGTTGAGCACCCTACTGTATGGCTCCAGCTGAGATGAGAGAGCTACGAGACCAGATTGAGCAGCTGTTGGGACAGAGCTTCATCCGTAGCAGCACCTCGCAGTGGGGTGCTCCTGTATTATCTGTAAAGAAGAAAGATGGGTCATTGAGGTTGTGTGTGGACTATCGAGAGTTGAATAAAGTCACGATACGAAATAAGTATTCGTTGCCCTGAATCGATGACTTGTTTGACCAATTGAGAGGGGCTGCTTTCCTCTCAAAGATAGATTTAAGATCGGGATATCACCAGCTATGGATTCGGGAGCAGGACGTATCAAAGACCGCATTCGTGATGAGATATGGGTCTTATGAATTTTGAGTGATGCCGTTTGGACTGACAAATGCTCCAGCCGTTATCATGGACTTAAGGAACAGGGTGTTCAAAGAGTTCCTAGATCGATTTGTCATTATCTTTATTGATGACATCCTAATTTATTCACGGACTGAGGAGGAGCATGCCGAGCATCTGAGGATGGTTTTGCAGACACTGCGTGAGCACGAGTTGTATGCAAAGTATGAAAAGTGTGGATTATGGATGAGGGAGGTTCAATTCTTGAGTCACATAATCTCTGAGGAGGGGATATCGGTAGATCCAGGAAAAGTGTCTGCAGTGAGGGAGTGGGGACAACCCACGATGCCAACCGAGTTATGTAGCATTATGGGACTAGCGAGATACTAGAGGAGGTTTATTTGGGGATTCTAAAAGATAGCGGGTCCATTGATAAACTTGACTCGTAAAGGGGTGCCATTTATATGGGATGATGCCTGCTAGTTGGCCTTTGACGAGCTGAAGGACAAGCTCACTTCAGCACCAGTTCTAGCACTACCTAGGTCCGAGTTAGAATGGATGGTCTACACTGATGTGTCCTTGATAGGACTTGGCGGTGTGCTTCAGTAGGAGGATAAGGCAGTTACTTATGCTTCCCGTAAGCTTAAGTCTCACAAGCGGAATTACCCTACCCATGACATGGAGTTAGCGACAGTCATGTTTGCATTGCGAATATGGAGGCATTATCTCTTGGGGGAGAGACTTCACCTATTCACGAATCATAAGTCACTGCAGTATCTGTTCATGTAGTAGGAACTGAATATGCATAAGCGGAGGTGGCTTGAATTTGTGAAAGACTACCAGTTCAATATCCATTACCACCCAAGGAAGGAAAATGTGGTAGTAGACGCGTTGAGCCGTAGGCCAGCAGGTGATGTGGACGAGGTGTGGAGGGCAAAATGGAAAGAACTCGGGCATCAGGATGCAGTTGCCCGCTCATTTATGTCAGCGATGATGATTACACCTGAGATAGTTACCAGGGTGATCAGGCTCAAGCAACTGATACATTATATCAGGATTGAATTTTCTAGCTTCTAGCCGAGGGAGCAGAGTCCTTCTCGGTGAGCTCAGATGGGGATAAATGTTTTAATGGCAGACTAATAGTCCCAAAAGGGGAGGATCTACGGCATGCGGTGATGGTAGAGTTGCACAGTTCACGATTTGAGGTACATCCCGGAGGGGATAAGATGTACCAAGATATGAGGCGATAATATTGGTGGAGAAGAATGAAGAAGGACATCGCCGAGTTTGCTTTAAGGTGTGCCACTTGTCAGTTGGTGAAGACAGACCATCAGAGATCGGGAGGACTACTACAGCCGTTGGAGATTCCTATGTGGAAATGGGAGAGCATTTCCATGGATTTCATTACAGGGCTACCTACATCATAGAGAGGTCATGATTTCATATGGGTAGTTATGGATTGATTGACCAAGGTAGCTCATTTTCTGCCAGATCAGACTGACTACACTACGGGGCAGTATGCTCATATCTTCATTGTCGAGATAGTGAGACTCCACGGGGTGCCCCTTGATATTGTGTTCGACTGGAATAAGATTTTTGTGTCCAGATTTTGGGAGAGTTTCCAGCAGGCCATGGGTACGGAGTTATGGATGAGTTCGGCCTATCAACCGCGGACATACGGGCAGACAGAGCGAACGAATCAGATGTTGGAGGATATGTTACGGATGTGTGTCCTGGATTTTAGAGGGGTATGGGAGCAGTACCTTCCACTGGTGGAGTTTTCTTATAATAACTCCTACCAGTTTATGATTGGCACGGCTCCGTTTGAGGCGTTTAATGGCAGACCCTGTCATTCTCTAGCATATTGGCTTGAAGTGGGGACAACAAATTACTTGGACTGGAGGTGATTTAGGATACCTTGGCTAAGGTTGAGTTAATACGGAGTCACATTCAGGTAGCTCAGGACCGACAGAAGAGCTACGCCGACGCCAAAAGATTTTTTAGAGAGTTCAGTATTGGGGATCTGGTGTTGTTGCGAGTATCTCCTATGAAGGGGGTAATGCGATTCGGGAAGAAAGGGAAGTTGGCGTCAAGGTATGTTGGGCCATTCCCTATTATTGAGCGGATTGGGCCAGTAGCTTATCGACTTGGATTATCAGAGCACTTGCATAGGATTCATGAAGTGTTTCATATTTCCTCGCTGAGGAGATATCTTCGGGATGATTTCACCCACACCCACATTGCATTGGAGGATATTGATCTCAACCCGATAACTCCTACGAGAAAGGATCAATGGTTATTCTAGACCATAGTGATAGGAAACTGAGGACAAAGGTAGTGCCATTAGTACGAGTGCAGTGGCGACATCATAATGTAGAGGAGTCTACCTGGGAGCGTGAGGATGACAAACGGGAAAAGTATCTAGAGTTGTTTCCACCAGGTATAGCTTGATTTAACCTTTTTCTGAATTTCAGGATGAAATTCTGTCATTAGAGGGGAAGTATGTAATACCCCATAATTTTGTGAAATTTTATTTTAATTATGAAATTTGGATTAATTGATTTAAATGGAGAAAATTTAATTTATAATTAATCCGAATTTAATCATAATAATTACTAGCGTGACGAGAGTTAGTATTTATTAGAAATAATTATGTTGAATATTACTTAGAGAGTAGAGTAATATATGTACACGAGAATATTATTTTGGCCAAAAATAAAAAATACGACAGTTGCAACACACTTAGTTGGGACGCCCGTGTGAGTCGTGTCAGTAATACTTTATTGGGCTAAAAAGTATCATATAATTTTAAGTAACTCGTATGACCATTTTGAGTGCGTCAGTGTGTCCGAAAGGGTCAAAATAGTCAGAAAACATTACACGGGTGTTTTATTTGAATTCCGGGACATTTTAGCCCAAAATGACACCCCGGATGGGTATTTTTGTCTTTTGGGATTTTTGAGAATTAAAATTGATGAAAATCAGGAATTAAATTTGGAATGCACATGGGTTAGAAGAGAGTTGTCAGTTTCCAACCTACATGAGAGAGATGGAGAGGATCAAGAGGAAGAAGGAGAACACACAAGTGCTTTAGGCTAAGAATTCGAGTTTTTCCACCGAAAATCACATCAACGTGTAGATCGCGAGGCGAGGATCATCCCCATACCAATTTCGTTCAACGATTCAGAGGTTCACGAAAAGTCAAGTGTTTATCTTGTTGTAATATTGAGAATATATGATTCATGATAACATTAGTTGATGAGATAACTAAAATTTTATGAAATTGAGACTGAATTGGGCATAAATCTTTAATTTGGGAGTATAGGGTTGCATGTAGTTGAATAACCATATTCTGGGTATATTAAATCTGAGTTTTATATGTGATTTCACGAAATTTAAACCCGGGTTTATGTTGTTGTTAATAGAGTTTATGTTAGACTAGGGCTCATTGAATATTTGGGTAAAGTATTGAATTTAATGTTAAAATCTTAAGGATTTGATGTTGAAAACAAATGGGAAGGTGTTATAATACTAGGGGATATCGATTAGAGTTGTTAAATGTGAATTAGGATGAGTTTTGAAGTAATTTTGTGTTGAACAAATTGGAAAAACGAAACTTTTAGAAGATAGGGACGAACCCTAAATTCTCGTTCGAAGACCTGACCAGGTCGTTCGAACGAGAATTCCAACGACATTACTAACGAAATTTTAGAGTTCGTTCGAAGTGAGAAACTCGTTCGAACGAGAATCCCCAGGTTCTAACGAGATTTCAGAAACCCCAATTCTTACCCAAATGAGTTAAGAACCCTTCTAGGTTCCTTTAAGTGGAAAATAGGACCTACGCTATCCTAGAGTAACTTCTTTTCATAATTTAGAAGTGTAAGAAATTGTGTAACTACTAAGAGAATGGGTGGAAATGAGAGATCCTTTAAGATTAT
This sequence comes from Sambucus nigra, assembly GCA_949130495.1. NCBI lineage: Eukaryota > Viridiplantae > Streptophyta > Magnoliopsida > Dipsacales > Adoxaceae > Sambucus > Sambucus nigra. The sequence continues at coordinate 240,902,044 of OX422210.1, read as the reverse complement.
ATACGATAGAGAGGTAGATCATACCTTCATAGTGTTGTGGGTAGTAGGGATGAGTATACTACATATATTTTCAGGAACTTAGGTTGCGTGAATACCTAATGAATATAATAAGTTACGTGTATACTTATTGATTGAACTATTATGTGTATAACATACCTACGCTGCTTGCTATCGAGCGGAGGTTGCGCGTTATGTACTATCATGCCTTGAGGAGCCTTCGATGGGATATTGGTATGTACCGATAGAGAATAGGACCTAGGTACGGGCTATCTGTGAGTATGATAGTGATGACGGTCGTAAGGGTGCATAGGTATGTGCGTAGCCCATCGACTTAGGACTATGTTTGCCTCTAATATATGTGTTTTATTTTAATGATTCGCGAGAGACTGAACCTTTAGTCCTTTATTCAATGAGTGATACATCAGGACATAATAGTAGAGTATGCAGGCACCGCAATATTGTATATATATAAGATAGAGTGTGTATGTATATACTTGAAATGATGTCTACTGTGTGAATTAAGTAGGTGGGATTGTTAATGAAATTTGAATTGAATTAAGTAGCGAACACTTAATTATATTAAATTGGAGGTGTCTGTTTATACTAAAGAGGAATTGGTTATATGTATTATATTACGAGGGAAATCCATGGGAAAGAGGTCAGATTTTGATTAGTTATGAGATAGGAAGGACTAGTTAGTATGGGATTAGAAAAGTGGGAATTGAATATTCACTAGGCGTGCACATTAGTTGAGAGGTGAGCATCTCAAGTGAGTTTGATAACTTAACATGAAAAATATATGTGTTAATAATTAATTTTAAGAACTTGCTTATTTAAACTGTTTTCAACTCGACTTCTAACCTAATTCCTGCAAATTTCTTTTCATGACAAATTATTTTAGGTGCTCAGCCACAGGGACACCAGACATAGGAGATCCATTCATTCGACGAGCTGTAGCTGTTATGGAGGCTACAAGACTTTGATAGTAGTCACTTCTGAGTCTTTCATTCCTTACTTTTTATTTATTTGCATTAATCGAACATGTCATCCCTTTTCTATTAAGATGTTTAGAGATTATGGACTTAGTTATTTACTCTTCAGATGTTGGATTTATTTAGTTAGACTATTGTATTTGAATTTAGGTTGGAAGTGTTTACTCCAGTGCCTTTTATTATGTCAGTTATTTAATTTCCTATGAGATTGGATTGAATGGTGAATGATTTTATTATGTCAGTTATTTATTTTCTTTATATGGTTTCATATTAATCGAAAAGATAAAATTTTGATATTAACCTTTTTACATATTTGGTGGTTAGTTTTTAAATAAAATTTTCGACAGTGATGCATAATCTGAACCCACTGGATATTCTGATTTAATTAATGAAGGACTGATCACCCGGTATTTAATTAGGCGGGGTGTCACATGCTTCACAATTTATATTGTCGTGCCTAATTACTATTTTGTAGGTTGACACGTGCACCATAAATAAATATGATTCAACCAAGTGTGCATCCTCAAGGGGATTCAAGGGGTTTCGTTGTGAAAGGGAAAGGGACTGGTTTAAAGCAGATCCAACAAAGGCCTTTGGCCTACCATTCAGTGAGGTACTAGAAGAGGCGCGAGTCCTCTTGCGATGTCATAATTGGGAACCCTTCCTTTCAACCAATGGTCGCATAAATGAGGAGTTGGTGTATATTTTTTATGCGACATTTATGGTATTAAAAGGAAGGTATACTTCCTACGAGGCGATGGTGAGGGGGATACAAATTTCTTTTAGCCTTTCGGACTTGGCCTGATTTATGGGTGGCATAGCAGATCCAGAGCCATCAGTACAATTTGGCGATGGTAATATTTTTGAGTTGGATACATTGATCCAGACGCTTGTACCTGGAGAACTTTGGACTAAAAATAAATCATTCCGGTCTGTTTGCATGGTGGATTTACCCCGATTGCTACACTTATCAATGCAAACTCTTTCATGGTCACTATGAACTAATCTGAGGTGCGCTACAAACATGCGACATTCATTTATGGACTCTTGAACGACTTGGGCAACATCAATTTGCCCGATATATTTTTATACATGATGCACGCGACATCAAAGGAGAGAGCCCCCATGTATTCCCTCTAATTTCATGCCCTCATCACTAAGATTTGTATATAGCACGGCTGCTCCGAGTTTGATTTTGATTAAAAGTACGACTCGATGAAGCTTCTCAACAAAGACAATATCACGAGGATATTGGGCCACCCCTGGGGGAAACCTGCTAGTAAAAAAGCGAGGACTACCGAGGTTGTGGACGACACAGATGAGGAGGCTAAGATCAAAGAGACCGAGTAGGGACAACAACATCGGTATGATTCGATGTCCCTTGAGGCGCATTTAGCGGCGGTGGAGTTGAATGTTGACCGACGATTTGATGAATTCGAGGCTAACTGTAGTTAGCCTTGAATTCATCAGAACCCTTATGCTTCGGTTGGTCCTGATGCGCCAGGACCCTCTGGTGGTTTCGATTTCTGGGTCTTTATGTTGTGACGAAAATTCTTTTTTTTTTTTCCTTCTAGTTTTACTGTATCAAATTTTTAGGATGATTTAGCTTTATTAAGTTGTTTTGTGAAATTATGAAATTGAAAATGATAATGTAGTTGTTGTTGACTTATTTGATTTTGATGTTCGTGATCCTCCACTTTTATAAAATCAAATGTTCACCATTAATTTATTTAGTATTTGCACTTCAGCCCCTATATATTGTTGTGACTTACGACATGATTTTTATTTAACTTAATCCTTGTTGTACATATTTTTCCTTTTTCTTTTGTTTGTATAGGGCTCACGTTGACTACCTCGGGGATCACTCCAAATTGGGGTGATTTATTTCTATCACTCTCTTTTTCATAATGTCTTTAACTACATTGAGAAAAATGTGTGATTCAAGTTGGGGGTGTGGTTATTCATCTCAATTTCTATTTATTTATCATGAGCCATGTGTATATTTATTAAATTTCTAAAAAATAATAAATAAATAAATCCAAAATTCAAAGATTGTTATTTTTATTTCTTTTCTCTTTATTTGGCCTCTTGCCCTAATTTCCTATGATAAATTTAATAAGTTCCCTATCTAATTGCTAATTCAATGATGCATTTTCTATTTCTTTAATGTTATTAAACTATAGTCCTCAAATTATTCAATATTAGGAATAAATGCATGAATTAAACCTTGAAAACCCATGAGCACTTGAGCATATCTTATAAATGATTCGGTAGGATAATTAGAACTTGGTATCTTTTTGTTACTTTGTGTACACTAAAACCAAAAAAGGATTTGAGCTATTCTTCATTTGAGAGTATTTATACACGACTATTACCTCCTTGAAATGTTAAATTCATTAGTTGAAAACCCGTGCGATGCACAGGCTATACAGTAAAGGCGGGCTGAAACCAGCGGAATTGACAAATAAGTAAAAACATGTGAAATCAATATATGATTTTGATAACAAAAAGCCTCACACTATTTGGGATCCGAAAGCATCTAAAATAAATACAACGACATATTAGGACCATCTTGAACCTACAAAGAAAAAAATTCAACCATTAATATGAAACATGCCCATCTTGAAACATTCGTTTTTGTATCGAAAAATTCAAAAATTGACAATTTAGAAAAATGCTAAAGTCAAAAAATTCGAAAATAACCCTACTTGATTCACATTCATAATGTCAGGATGAATTACTGTTTATTTACATTGAAACACAAAAATGCACTAAAGCCACTGAAGCCAAAAAGTTGGAAAAAGAACTTGTTTTCGAAAATTTTGAGCTTTAGTTGATTTAAAAAAACTATCCCAGAAAAACTCCTTTTTTCTTGTTAACTTGACCAAAATAAATAAAATACAAAATCAGGATTCTAATTGATATAATTAATAATCAGATCTGTTAATAAAAATAAAAAAGAGTTAGAATATGAACCAAACTATTATATAACGGCCAAATAATATTGAGAATCCATTGATGATAAGGAAACATTGACCGGTTAGGGAGGTGTCAATGGTGGTGACGCGAGATGTAAGAAAGAAGGTAAACCACCATTAGCCTCAACATTAAATATAAAAAAGAAAATTAGACATGTGAAGCATAAGACTCTTTCTCGTTGCCTTTGACACATTAACCATTTGTGTATCCCTTGTATAGATTTTACTTAACTGTTCTAACATAACGGCAACAATACACAAAAGATAACGACGACTCAAATAATATAGCTCTTTTTCGTTGGAAAATTTTTGGATGGAAAAGAGCAAGATATAAGGCCAAGGAAAATTCGTTTAAAATATAAAATTAACTTGACCAAATGCTTTTAAGGACTGGTCCTCTAAGACGAGTCATCATTGTAAATAATACATGTCAGCATTATAGATAAGCTAGACCACGATTACACATGATGAGAATCTCTTCAAGCTGCCTATATGAGCGATTCTGGTTCCAGCATCTCTTCTCAACTGAACGAAAAAAAATCAAAGGTCCGTGAGATCACCCAACACTGCAAATCCTAAGCTAACTTGATTCAAATTGCAATAACAATTTAGTAGATTATTTAAAGTTATGTAATTAGGTAATAGGTTAATTGGTTTCATCCTTTGAAATAGAGATATTACAACACTGTATTGTTTGATTTTGGCAACAACGCCTAACAATAGATTGAAAGATAAGGTTGGGGAAGGGGTTGTAAGTGAAGTATGTGATCAAAATAGTAGAGTGTATTTGAGGTTGACATTGCTTGATTTACAGTTGGTGTTAAGGAAATTTTGAAGTGGTGTTGGGGTTTGAATGTTGGGAAATGAGTTTTGTGAGGTGGGTTTGAGGGTTGAAGGAGTGGGTGTAAGTGATAGTTTGAATAAAGATGAAAGTTTACCTGGTAGGGCAATTTGTGAAACAAAGATGGCAACACAAGTATAATGAACTGAGGTTTTGAGAACCATATGCATATATTATATAGACACAGATTTTTCCTCGAGAGAAAGGTCATAATGGGAGGTGAGGTTTTGATATGGAATGAAGACTATGTAGAGTCTTTCCTGGGGAGATAAAAAGATTAGAGAAAAAATAATATATTTAATAGAAGAAGATGGAAAGGCATCGCTAAAAAGGAAGAGGCTCAACAAATATAGCAAACATAAAGTAATGCCGTGTCGTTGGCTTTCTTGGTTGTCCAACGTGGACAACCTCTAAGAGAATGAGGCTTTATTATTTTGTAGAGCATTTTATATTATTAGTATATAAGTTGGTAATCTCACTATTGTTTCATTGATCGTTCATTTAGTTGAGTGTATTATGAGTTTTATCACTTAAGCACGATTTTTAAAAGTTATTTTGACTCGAGAATTGTATAAACTTTAGGAAATGATCATACGTCATTTTTTGTTTTTCAACCCATTTTGACCTTAATCTCACTTCAACTTATATTTTAAAACCTAAAATCCCATAACAAATTTCAAATTGAAGTTATAAATCATACATATTACATTTATACCTTTGTTTGGATTGATACTAGGAATTGAATGATATTCTTGTTATGTGGTTGTGGTTGCCTGATATCAAACCTGACGACAAAAAAACATAAAGAAGAAAAAGCTTATATGAGAAGTTTTTAAATAAATCATCCATATGACGTAATGTACAGAGATTTGATATGAGGCCCAAATATATATATATATATATATATATATATATATATATATAATGTCATCTTAAAAATAAACGGAGCATATATATATTTTTTTAAAGTAGGTATTGTCTTGAGCCTGAGATAAAATGAATAAACAAATGCTAGCATTTAGTAGAAGTATCTCCAACATCTGAATGTAATATATGTTAAAAACATGTTAATTAGATATGGTTTAAATGTACAAAACGTTATATATTATGTATATTAGTCAGTGAAAAGATGTTTGAACTAAAGTTAATATAAAATATTTGAAATAAATGATAGCTTTTAAAAGATTAAGTCTCCGGACACAAATAAACACGTGGTTAAAGAAATCTGACATAGGCATGGTTCAAGTTAAGTTCTCCAAAAAAGTTTCGTCCATTAAAAGAAAAATATCTATATATATAAAACTGATGAAAAGAAAATGTGGGCCTAGGAAACTAGTTCATGATTGATAAAATTATGACAAAAAGAAAATGACAACTACTATATAATTTTTTAAATATATAAGAGCAACTCTATTGGTGTAAGTTAAGAAAAAATAATTTATATAAGGAAAAAGCAAGTATACCTTTCGTTCAAGCCAACATTCCACAATGGGAGAAAATGCATAAAAGTGCAAATCACTTTCTACGGACTTATATTATTCGTAAGAATGAAGTTTTCTTTTCTTACGAACAACATTTGTTCGTAGGAATTGTTACAGACAAATGTTGTTCGTAAGAACCCAAATATATAATAAATATTAGTATTTATATTTTTAATAAACTTCATTTGTTCGTAGGAATTCCAACGAGCAAATGAAGTTCGTAGGAATCTTTACAAATTCTCTACCCAATTTGTATCTTTGGATAACGGCTGCAAATTGAGAAAGAGAATTTGCTCAATTATTCCCATCATTATAGACAAATTAATTTGTAAACTTATAAATTCTCATGACATTTAGTCCCACCATTGTACATGCTCTAAGAAGAACTAAGACATACTCAACAGGTATATCTTTAAAATAGGTAATTAGTTTTTATTCAACTTAGTGAGTGAGGGTTTTAAACAACACTTTAACTATGCAGTACGCATGGCAACAAAAACCAAGTATAAAATTAATAGTTAAAAAAATAGGAACTAGTACTACAATATATATATAATATTAGGAAAAAAAATTATGCCATATAATGACATACCTAGTCTTTTAAAAAAAAATATATAAGTTACTAAGAAGAATTAAAATTGAATTAAAATTCTAGGCTAATGCTAGATAGCGTCTACTAAAATAAGGTCTCCTAAGAGCAACCCTTATGGGTATGCTAAATTCGTATATATGCGGTATATATGTATGTTATGGGTAGGGTAAAAGTTCAAATATAGACGTTGGTAAGGTAAAAAATAACAAAGATACAATTGGACTAGTTAGTTTTTTGTGGGACTCACTCTCAAAATGGAACATCTTGTTCCGCGCAAGGAAGAAAAAAAAGGGCTAAAGCGGAACATCATGTTTCGCCCAAGCTTAAAATCAATTCCCCCTATTTCTATTTTGACACCCAAATTATTCAAACGTTTGAACGACTATTTATCCAACGATTATTTTTTTTATAAATAGGAGGTCCAAAACACTATTTATATTTTTATTCACAACACTCTCTAGTATCTTCATTTTAATTATTTACCCAAATTATTTTTTTAGGTGCAATAAATAATAAATATGGGGGAAAACGTAATATGTTAAATTATTTGGGAGTGAAAAATCAATATTCAAAGAACCTTAAGCAGAACATCATGTTCCGTCCAAGGGTTCTAGAATCTCTCCCAAACCGACGTCGTTTAACCATCTTTCGACTACCCTATTGTATTTTTGCCCTATCATATTTTGGACCGTAGCAAATTCAGTCAATTTCATAAGTTATTTTTATCCTAATTTAATCTAAATTTGAAATACCCGTAAGGGTTGCTCTAAGTAGTCAAATCCATAACAGGTGAAGGTATAAAGCAAAAAGATGATAGGGCAAATCAATGGCGTGTAAACATATAAAAGAAAGGACAATCCTACTATGAAAATGACTTCCAAGGAGACACGTGGAGCCAAAGGTAAAACACTTTAAAAAAAAATCATTGTCCAAAGTACATAAGTAGTCTTTAAGGGCATGTTTGGTTTGCAACTATAATTCTGTTTTCTGTGTTTAAATACAATTCTGATAAAAATCTTCGTTGGGCAACCTATTTTTAAACACAGAATTATAATATTCCAGTGTTATAATCAAGTTTTTCAGAAAACAGGTTTTGGGTATTTTATAGCGTCTGTTTTTTATTTTTCAACTCAGAATTATTCATTCTTAATATTTTAAAGCAATTATACCTAATATATAATATACATACATAATACATTAATGTGTGTAATTCTTATAAATAAAAAATATATATATGTACATATACACAAAATTACGTATGGAATAATATAAAGTTAAATAATATTATCAATAGATACATGATACTTATGTATAGTTTTATACATATATTATTAATGTATGGAATAATATAAAATACACATATAGTACATATGTATTAAAAAATATTATCAATTCATGTATGTATATAATTTTATAGTGAATTATACATGCGACATCATTATATATATATAGATAGACAGATAGATAGAGAGTTAAACTCCTAAACATACCTCATTAAATATACTTAAAAATACATGATATTAAATGTACGTGTATATAATTTATGATGTATGTATGTATGTATGTATGTATGTATGTATGTATGTATATATGTATACATTCATGTATCATGTATATATGAAAGTTTTTATATATATATATATATAGTTAAACTCCACAACATACCTCATTAAATATACCTAAAAATACATGTTATTAAATGTACATGTATATAATTTATGATGTATGTATGTATGTATGTAATTATGTATACATTCATGTATCATATATGTATGAAAGTTTTATGTATATTTATATATACATACATATATATATCCACACACACACACACACACACACACACACACACACACATATGTATGATCTAAATATACGTATTTGTCAATTTTGTCAAATTTTCAAAAAATTGTATTTAAAAATAAGTTTATCAAATGCAAATCACTAATTATAAACACAAAAAAATAAATTTTAAAATTATATTTAAAAATAATATTTAAATTGAATTTTCTAAATAGAAAATCAAACGGACCCTAAATATATTGACAAAGGAATCAATGATGCTTTTTAAGCTTGTACAGCTATGCGAGTACCTATCTTAATATAATATCAGTAAAAGAAAAGGCATGATTGATATCATTAAAAAAATTGCTTTAAGGAAAATATAATTTATATGAAGGTTTGACGACTTACTATAGCATCCGTTATAGTAAACCCAACATAAAAATTGGCATGGCAACAGTTTTGGTTTAAGGAGGTATAAAAAGTAGAATACACATATGAAAAACAATATTATAGAATATAAGTATATATATAAACAAAATATATAAAAGTATATATCTATAATATAAATTTTGAAATATTTATATGATACTAAAAATATATACTTGGAATCATCAAAATCAAATATTACATTAAACTAAAATGTACATTAATTAAACTAATTTAATTAATTAGTGATAAATTATATTTTCGTTACCCTCCCCCCCCCCCCCCCCCCCCCACCCCCCTTTTTGATGATGACAAGCAATGATTCATAATGATCCATAAAATGAGTACTCAAGCACAATTAGTGAAACATAAAGATTTCTTCTCTTTAACATTTTCAATAATATTTTTCATATAAATCAAGTGTCAAGGGTAAAAAGTGAAACTCCCTATATCAAAAATAAATTGTGAATGGGATTTAATCATAAATCGTAGGAGCCATATATGAATATCATGAAAATTTCAATAGGCATATTCATCATAAATTTTCTCGTAAATATTCTCATACCATGTATTTGAATTTTTAGATAGACAAGAATACTATCAAATAATGCACAAGTCGCCAAGATGATAAGATCAATAATTTCAAGCACATAATGGTGAAAATTTCATAACTGGATGTTTTCAAATAATTTAAATTAAGCACAACGTGAGTTAAAAGATAGCGACATGTATATATAGCGATACGAGTTTTCCATTTTGTTAATGCTTTGCCGTTTTCAAGATATGGGCATAAAATTATTAGAATCATCAATCATATAATAATATCCATAACAATGCAAGAAAATACATAAATATTCAAGATCAAGCATTTAAAAAAAAATAATTTTCAATAAACATTTGTCTCCCCCTAAGGGATAACAATGAAGGCATATATGCATATAACAAATATGGTGCATTTTTTTCACGAGATAATTTTTTTTCCAACATTTGCTTCCATAACATCAATTTCAACAAATCTTAAATATATCCATAAGACATTTCAAATATCAATAATCATAAGACATATTCATTTAAGCACAAACATCACAAGTGTTACTATTAAATATTATATTCTTCATGAATGTCACTAATATTCAAATAATGGCATGTAGCACGTCATAAATATATCTCATTAAGATTAATATGTTTATATAATAAAATCAATAAATGCATATTGTAATATCAACAAGTAGCACATATGACTAGCAAGTTTACAAAGACACTAGAATGCATTCCGTGCAATGCGCGGACGTATATAATTCCTTATAAAAATATAATATGTAAACTCCAACAAATAACTAAAAATGAACGACAGTCATTTATACATTTTATATGTTCCTAATTTTATGTGTATATATAAATTACAAAAAATAATAGAAAATCAATACCCACAGTTAGTGATATGAAGACAACATTTTCTTATAATCTTGTACCTTTTTGACCCATCTTCTTTTGAATAAAGTAGACTGAATAAAATTAATACCCACAGTGTTTTAGCATTTGTAGGAAAAATGGATTACATTTCTATATTTCCATAATCGTTGCAACCAAATATAAAATTGCTAAATACTACTACGGACCTTATTTTCGCTATCCCTCGCAAAAGAGGCACCATCACAATAACTAACCTTTACTCCGTTTGAGTTGAAAAAATCTGCACACACACAAACCCTCTCAAAATACACGACAGACAAAGTAAGAAAGAGGAAATAAATTGGAGGGAAAAATAAGGTTTAATATTGTATTCATGTATTGATATATTTTATTCTCGGAGGAAACCTGAATTTTCTTCGGCCTAATTACTCAATATTCCTGTAAATGGTATTTGTTTTTCCATATAATTTGATAATTCTCTAAAAGAAGATTGAGTTATGTAGATAGGATTGGCTTTAACTTAACGATGAGGTGGAAGTTGAATGTTTCCATCTCGATTGAATGTAACTTAACGATGAGGTGGAAGAGGAGTTTTTTTTTTCCTTTTTTAACAAAAGAACTTGAATGGTTTGGAGGATTCGCTATAACTTAACGATGAGATGTAATTTGAATGTTTTTTTTAAGAAAATAAGTTAAATGGTTTTTCGGATTGGCTGTAACTTAATAATGAGGTGAAAGTGGAAGTTGTTTTTCTTTTTTAACAAAAGAACTTGAATGGTTTGGAGGATTGGCTGTAACTTAACGATGAGGTGCAAGTTGAATGCCCCTTTTTTTTAAGAACAAAAGTTGAACACGTGGCTCTCTGTAGATGCGATAAATGACATCACGTGGTTTCGCTATGAATTTTAGTTATATACTAGGTTTCATTTCAAATAAATATACCATAAAATCATGGATTAATCCAACATAATTAATAACAAATGCATGTCAATATATAATGCACAAAGATTATGAATTTCCATCTCAAAATTTTATCATCAAAATCTAGTGCATGTCTTACAACATGAAATCATCAATATCAATAATGACACACTATCGTATAATAATAACAATAAATTTTAACAAGATATAAAAAATGAATTTATCATCCTTATTATGCCTTGACTTAGATAAAAATAAAAATTTAACACATTTGAAATTAATATGAAATAAATCAAATTATAAATCATCAACCACTAAAATATTTTCAAGTACAGAACGGTGTTCAACTCAAATAAGCATATAAACACGAAAATAACATTTAACAATAATCATATAAAATAATAAACACATAAAAAATCACATACTAGTTCTTAATATGATATTTTTTTTGTTCAAGTACCAACACTTGCACCTAAAAAATTTATCTTTTGCTACCCAAAATGAGTTTGATTGTTTAGGATTAGCATGCATAATTATTTCTTTTGGAATCCAAGCTAATTTTGTGTTGTTATACTTTCTTTTTCTAAAACAACAAAATTTATAACAGTGTGTATGTCTACCACAACATATGCATAAGGATATAGAATGACTTATGAGGCATTATTTAAAATAAATTTGAATTACTCTTCTTCTCATTTTCTTCATTATATCCAATACCATTTTTATGAAACTGAATTTTTTGATTTTCTAAAAAATTTATGAAAATATTTATTTCCTTTAGTAATTGTATCTAAAGATTTCTTTTAATAACCAACTTCCCTTTCTAAATCACTATTTTTACATTCAAGAAGGTTAGTGACATTTACACATTTTTTCTTTTTCAAGGATTTAATTTCAGTTTTCAAAAATTCATTTTATAATTTTAAATTATCAAAATCTTTTGATATAGAATAACATTTAGCATGAGTCTTTTTTAGTATTATAAGATGTGGGTTCTTCAAATACAGTTAGTATTGAGTGAGGCGTAACCCCTTATCAAGATCGAGATTAACACCGTTAAATATTAAATGCTGGCGATGGCCACAGGTGAGTCAGAGATAAGAGAACTCAATGTTCAGACATATATTAAATAGATGTTGACACAAAAGATGTATGGAAAGTACAATAAATAGATGGTATTAACAGGGAGCGTGGTCGGAGGGAGAAAGAACAAACACTCCAGGCACAATGAAGGCAAGGCAGGAACTTCAAGCTCAGTTAGTGCTCAATGATGAGTACGGGTGTGGGGAGTTAATGCTCTCTCGGTGGTTCTCGACTGTGGAGGAATTTTGGAAGAAATTCCACGCTCAGAATCTCTCTCCCTCTAACTTGTTCATCTGGTGTATATATATGGGGGGGCAAGGCTGCTCGAGTAAGCTTGCCTGCGATCGGTATGATCAGGTGCATTAATGCACAAGATATTGCATTAAATGCATGGAATCTCATGATTTTTGCAAAGAACCACTCTATTGGTTGGAAGCATTATGGGCAGTAATGAGGTATGAAACATGCCAGCTTGAGGCTTACTTAAGGATGGCTAAATGGTCAGGTTTGGTGAACTAGGCCTTCCATCCTAAGGATAAGCCCACTTAATTTCTACATTTTATAGTCCTTAAATGACAGATGTTATGACGTCAGAAAGTTCTTTAAATAGTGGATCTGTCAGGTATCTAGTCACATCAGTCAGGTGGGCTGAGGCTACTTGACTGATAGGTGGCTCGAGTGTCTTGGCCTCTATATATTGGTTAAGAGATATTTTTAGCCCAAGGTTCAAGATAGAAGTGTCTCGAGGAGGTTCTTTTGAACAGGTAAGTGTTAAGGTGGCTCGACTGTTGTGGCTTGAGTGACCATTTGTTATGAATGAAGTTTTGCCCAAGTGTGCCCAGGGTTAGTAACTGTGTTCCCAACGTTTCCTTATTCTTAATCCTCCAAACCATGTCCCTACGAGGTTTCCAAAAGGTAGTTGTTCGATAGCATGTTAGCTCTCCCATGCCCTACCAGGCGTGGTCCCTCGCGGGTACCTCTCAACCTCACTTAAACATACATTTATAAGATAAAGTAAATGACATTGTATTCTATTAATTATTACAAACTATGGTCATTTGGGTGACTTTGATCTACTAATTGGATCCTTCGAATCGGGTAAATTGGAGAATCTTTGCGGTGGGTCCTTCGAGCCACTTCTGTGAAGGCTCATCAAGGTGGGTCCTTCGAGCCGTTTCTCTGAAGAATCTTTAAGGCGGGTCTATAGGGCAATCTTCCTTCTCTTTCTTCATGAACCAATCAATATTCTTGACTAAGTTAACCACCCTTTGTTGGGGACACCGCCCTACATTTGCCCCTTCGTAGAGATATTTATTTATTGCATGAAGAAATATCTGTATGAAACCCTTTGTTGATCTTCAGTCCTTTCCTTGAGGAAAATGAAGAGGTTTATTTAAATTTCCCTTAAAGCTATTCGTTTCCCAAGGTAGACAAGACTCCAAGCATGTCATTTTAAATGGAATTATTGTTTGTTCTTTCGTATTGTGACACACGGCACCCCGAGGGTGCGCGTGTGTAGTCAATGCTACCAATCCACGCGTCCGCCCTTGAAGCGTCATCATTGAAACCTTTAATTTTTTATAGCCGTGTATACTTGATGGCCATGCAAGCTAAACCTTTCAATATTGCATTTTCCAAAGCATCACCTTTTTACTGTCTTTTGGGGTTCGTGTTGACCCTATAAAGTAGGAAATCCTCATTTTAAACAATCACCTTTGGGTTTCTATTCTCTTGTACTAAACTTTTGCAAAAATTTTCTATCTTCATCTCTTTCACTCTTTCAACTTAACTTTTTGTCCCCTTCTCTCTACACTTTTATGGCACCTATCGTGAAGCGAACCCAATCCTCCAGGAGAGCTTCTCCTGAGACTCAGGTGTTCCAACACCAGTGGGCTACCACCATGCTCCATACTTTGGCGAGGAAGACCACTTCTGACAGATAGCGGAGAGGTTTCCCAGTGAACTGGTGTCAACTGAGGACCCTAACCTGCTAATGGAGGAGGGTGAGGACCCTGAAGACTTTGCATATATCCCCACTGCTACTGTTACTCATTTTTGCATTAAACGATGCGATTTCCACTATTTAAAGGTAGAGTTTAAAGCTTCCCCTGGTGCTTACGAAAGGTTAGGCCCTTGGATGGAGTATATACATTCCAAGTACTCTATCCAATTAGCTCTTATTGGTTTCTCTTTCTCTCGGAGACTAGGTGATCTTATCCTTGCCAAAAATAATACTTCTCTCTAATTGCTGATTTACCTGTTGGAGCCATAGGTCACACACTTTTGTGTCTGTATGGGGTGAGTTCAACATCACCCTAGAAGATATTTGTGAGCTTCTGGGGTTGGAAGCTGTCGATTTTGATACTTTCTTCGAAGAGGCCATCTTCAGCAAGGAGAAAACTTTGAGAGCTGAGCTAGAGGAAGTGGTAAAGGATTGCATGGTCACTCACAATAAGTGCACCTATTCTGAAGTGATTCGATACTTTTATTTCATCGAAGAGAAAGTTGTTATTAGGGCCCGCGAAGCGACCAAAGAGAACCCCCAAGGGATGAACAGCCCCCTGCAGGAAAGGGCTTTGATTCCAAAATAAAGTTGGCAGGCTATATTTGGGTGATGGTATCGAAAGTCCACCTTCCGTGCAAGAGCCATGACTGACCCTGAAAGGACTTAATTAACATGGTTGTTCGGATGGCGAGCGACGTGAAGCTCCCCCTTACTGTTATCGTTCTTGGCTCTTTGTACACTTGGTTGAACCGTCTGGCGGCAGATTCTGCACAGAGCATCTACAGGTTTTATGTTTCTAATTATGCCAATAATTTCCTTTTAATAACTTTCCTTTATGTCCATTTTCCCAATTATTCTCCTGCGGGAAACTACCTCGGTTCTTAGCCCATAAGGATCCCCCGTATTTGTTGTTGGAAGAATTAATGTGTTAAGAAGCCCCTCATTTCTTTGATCAATTGAGCAGAAAGGTTCTTATCCCGCCACTATGTTGGGGTGGATCAATTTTTTACAAATGACTTTTTTGCAGAGGAGGAGTGGCCCTTTACCCCTATTGATGAAGATCTTTCTATGAATATTCCGGAGAATAGTGTCCCCCTTATGCTAATCCCTTCTTACCTTCCCTCATACACAGAGTGGTCTTCATTTTATTCTATTTATAGCCCCCACCATGTAGCTATTCAATTCCTCTATGACCAAAGAACCCCTTTATTAAGTCATTTCACTCGCGAAAAATCCACAAACTTTTCTTTTACCTGTTCTAACTATATGACTTCGAATGTCGTAAGTTCGTGTTCCAGTTATCCAGCCAATACCATGCTCCTGAGCAAAGAGGCTCAAGGGAAGAGATCGGTTATGTACCTGAATGTGTTCTGGCAAAACCAACTGGTCCGTTTTCAAACCAACATTTTGAAGGAACCCCAGTACCCTGAAGTTGTGAGATTTCCACCCACGGAGTTGGGTTTAAGAAATTGCACCACCGCATTGTCTATTTTTTCTCTTAATACTGCTAACACCAGTGTCCCCTTCGAGCTTCCCCTAATAGCGCTAGTGGACCAGGAAATTGTGAAAAAGAAGAAAGTCTCCCTTCCAATCGAAGTTGTTACTGTTGTCCCTAGTCCATCGAGATCGATTGAGAGAATTGAATCCCCATGCATTTCCTCGATCGGGGCAGCTATTAGGGCCACCTGAAAGGTGCCTTTGAAAAAACTCAAAACTATCCCACAGGGTCCGATTAACCACACTCCCGATCCCAAAGTTGCCCAAGAGGTGAGCTCAATGTTGATCAGCTTTTCCAAACCTGGGGGAATTTTAACGAAGAAGACAAGGCATTTATGTCAGCCCATATAGCTTCTTGAGGTTTTTCATATGCTCCTCGCACTGCTGGTAATGGTAAGAAAAGAAAGGCGGTCAGTCCTCTTAAGCTCGTGATGGAGGAATTGTCTGAATTCGGTGAGGAAGAGCCGCTCGAGGTACATGCTACTATTGATGATAATGGTGATGATGATGAAGATGAGGAGGATGAGGAGGATGAGGAGAGAGAGAAGGTAGTGGAAGAAGAAGAAGAATATGAAGAAGAGGAACAGGAAGAGGAAGAGGATGAAGAAACGTAGTTGGTTTGGAGACGTAGGTTGATGAGAATGGTTTCTCCTTTTAAACCCTCCTCATCTCCCCTAGATTATGAGGTTCTGGAAGATGTGTTGGAGGAAGAAGTAAGCCCCTCGATCCCTTTTGCTCAGAATGTTTCTCTTCTTATTTTCTTTTTCGTGATAATAACTCCATTATGCTCTTAACCTGCCTTTATCTCTTTTTCAGGTTGATATGCAAGGTGATACGCATGATGATGTTAAAAAAGATCATCCCTTTGAGAGAGCTTCCCCTACTACTTCCTAGGTAATATCCCATTTCCCTTAGGGGCAGTGATATCTGATTCTTCGTCTGATTCTAGTAGCGGCTATTCCCCTGATCCCTCTTTTTTGCGCGAGCAGGCTGGCCTTAAGAGGGATATTCCTGATGTGAGAGCTATTAAGGATATACCCAAGTCCCCTGTGCCCATTTCTTCATTGCTTGTGGTAAGATTATTTTTCTTACTTGTTAAAGCTGTTGTTTCTCTTTTAACTTGTTATTATAACTTCTATCTTTCCCTTTTTTTTCTCAGGCCCCTGTAGTTGTTTAAACTACTCCATTAGTTCCCATTCCTTCGAATGACCAAATGCTTGTATATGTGTTCAGGCCTTCTATCCTAAACAAGGAAGGTGCCAATCTTGCTGGGGTAGGTCAGGGGGAGGATGGGAAGGAACATGTTGCTAAAATAAGGGGGATGGTGGGAAAGAACAGGTTGTTGAAATAGGGGGAGTGTGATTGTCCCCCAAGGTCAACATCCTTTGGTGGCTCCTGATCCTATTAAGG
Source organism: Sambucus nigra (assembly GCA_949130495.1). Classification (NCBI taxonomy): domain Eukaryota; kingdom Viridiplantae; phylum Streptophyta; class Magnoliopsida; order Dipsacales; family Adoxaceae; genus Sambucus; species Sambucus nigra. The sequence goes on along the minus strand of OX422210.1, from coordinate 240,884,623 downwards.
AGGAGGACGTAGTAGAAATGGCCACTTGCAAATTTACCGGCGAGCAGCTTCCAGAGGTACTTTTCGCTTCCATCTCTCTCTTGCATGTAAACTTGTTAATTTTGCCAAGTAATATTGGGCTTTAAAAATATTCCATAACCGAGGGTCAGGCGAGCCAAATCTTAATGGTGCAATCTCCCATAACCGAGGGTCAGGCGAGCTAAATCTTATTGGCATAATCTCCCATAATCGAGGGTCAGGCGGGCCAAATCGTCTTAGTATAATCTCCCGTAACTGAGGGTCAAGCGTGCCAAGTCTTATTAGCATAATCTCCCATAATCGAGGATCAGGCGAGCTAAGTCTTATTAGCATAATCTCCCATAACCGAGGGTTAGGTGGTCCAAATCTTATTGGCATAATGTCTCATACTTGGAAGATACTTTGTATATGTTTCCCTCATTTATTTTTCTTAGTTAAACTATTTTGTATTTCAGTAGGAGGTGGACCAATTTGTAGCCTGAAAATGGTGCAAACGAGGACCTTAGCCAAAGATGCTTCTTTAGGCAGGACCCCTACTGTGCGGGCTTAATATGTGGGCCCTAGGGTTGGTGGTGTGTGTGAAGTGGTTACTCCTCAGGTTCAGGCAAGTGATAGCGCATCGCATACTCAACACCTTTCTGCAAGTGATAGCATTTTTAGCATACATCCTCCCGAGGAAGCCCCCGAGGTGGTTATGAGGCAAACTTTAGTTAATTTCCCTTATATTTTTACTGAGGGTCCTCGCCTACTAATTGAGCAATTATTGGTCCGCTTAACTTCAACATTTACCACCCGCTATCTCCAACCTATTGCTGGAAGCTCACTATGGTCTTGGAGGAAATCTTCAATACTCCCCTCGAATCTCTTAGCCTTGACACAATCAAGACTTTACTAGGGAGAGTTAATGTGCTCACAAATAATGGGTTTTCCATGTCCTGGTTGGTGGAGCTTCTTTGCTTTTTTAAGAAGGCTGACATAGCCGCCCTCTTTAATCGGCTCTAGAGTTCACATTTCTCGTAGGTGGCCATTTCAGAAGAGATTGTAGGGTTAGATACCAGGTTGGTGGTATATGAACAAGAGGCTCGTGAAGCCGTTATTCGTGCAGAGGCCGAGCTAATTAAGAAAGAGCAGTAGTTGAAGTCCGTTCATCAAGTGATAGAGCTTCGCTAGAAAGATTTTACTGACCTCATTTCAGACCAAAGCAACCTTGTGTAGATTCTTCCCCAACATCATCATAGGCTTCTTATATCAGCGAACCTTCGCTTTATCATGGTCATCCCCTAGCTCCTTTGCTGCATATTTCTATTATTGATGTTTCTCATTTGTGGGATTTTGGATTTCTTTTCTTGCGTGTAACCACAACTATATCTTTTATTAAATAAAGAAGCATTAGTGACCTTAGTGTCTTCTTCCATTTCCTTTTTTTTCTTTTGACACTGGCTAGACTTATTACATCAATACGAATCTCATCGTGCATGATGAAGAAAACAACAGTCATCATATAAAAGAAAGTAATAACCTAACATTTTCCACATGAACATTGCTTGGGGCTATATTAAATAGACAACCCCAATTGTTTTAAGTCTTTACATCTCTCTTTTCGAAAAAAAAGTTATAACATAATGAAATAAAGCGTTGGCAAAACATACATTTAAATGTAGTAAATCTTCAGCCACTTGGTGTTCAATTTGAAAGTAACATTATCTTCTAGCTTAGATATCTCGTAATAACCCGAATCATGGGCTACTTGAATGATATAAGGCCCTTCCCAATTGTCCTCGAATTTGGGAAATGACAAACCCTTGATATGCCTCGTGCATGCTTTTAGGACCAAGTCCCCATCTTTAAACTTTCTCTGCCTCACCATCTGGTCGTAGGATCTAGACAACTGCTTTCTATATATCTCGAAGTACCTCGCAGCATTATCCCTGTGTTCTTTTAGGGCTTCGAGTTATGCATGTTGGCTGTAGGGGAGCATGGCGCTTCGCAAGTTGTATCAAGCGGAAGGTACCTTGAGTTTAACCGATAACACATCTTCTACCCCAAATACTAAGGAAAATGATATGTACCCCATTGGTTTCCTTTTCATTATTCGATAAGCCCATAGTATTTCGGGGATCTTATCATCCTATGTGCCTGGAAAGTCCTCTAACATTTTTGCCAAAATATTTTGTAAAGTTTTGTTGGTAGCCTCTGCCTGCCCATTGCACTTCGGGTATGCTACTGTTAAGTTGTGATGGATGATTGAGTATTTTTTTGTTAGCAAGCGTACCTCACTTTTCACAAATGGGGTACCATTATCTGACAAAAACATCTCCGGGATGCCAAAACGACAGATAAGTACTCCTTTATGAATCGAGCTACTACCACCGTTGTGGCTTTCTTAAGCGGTATGGCCTCTGCCCACTTCGTGAAATATTCTGTAGCCACTAAAATCCAGATATTCCCTCATGACGAAGCATTTATGGCCCCTACCAAATCAAACGCCCAAGTATGAAATGAATATGACGTAGAGAGGGAGTGCGGGTCCACTGAAGGAACATGAATCATATTCCCGTGTAGCTGACAAGCCTTGCAATTTTGAACGAACTCTGCCGAATATTTCTCCATTTAAGGCCATTTATAACCTAAGGTCATTAGTTGGTCGTAAAGTTTATCTCCTCCGATATGCCCCGGTTCATGAGCCTGCTTTAATACTTCTTCAACCTCTTTTCCTCTTATGCATCGTAGGGGTCTGTCATGATGGACTCACCAGTACAGCTGCCCATCTTATACGAAGTACCTTGGTGCTCTCCTTTTTATCTTGTTAGCGTCCTATTTATCTATCAACATCACCCCGTCTATCAAGAAATCCATATAGGGTTGTCTCTAGTCTTGCGACTGACCAATAAAATTGCATTCTGATGCCTGATAGAACAGGCAACACTTCAAACATTCTCTTTGCACTGTGGCTACTTCTTGTCTCATCGAAGGCCAGAAATAACCTTCCCATTGTATCCTCGTATACAAAGGGGTCTTAGTGGTTTCACAACTATATTCATGCACCTCTATCAATCTTCTATTGGCTTCCTCAGGATCTACACACCAGGACAACCAACCTCCTTTATTCTTATAATACAAGTTGCCTCTCGTAACAAAGTAATACATTAAATAGGCTAAGTTGAGTGGACCTTCACCCCTCTCTAGCTGCTTTCTAATTTCACCCCTCTTATCGTCTTTGTCCTCGGGTGGCAGCATTTCCAACACCATCAAGGGGACGTTCTCTTCGTTATTCGTACCACAGTTGATTCCCCATTAAAGGCAATCTTTCGTGCGATGGTTGCATAGGCGTCTGCATGTTTGTTCATCGTTCGAGGTTGCCTCTTGATCTTCACCACCTCGAACTGTCCCATAAGTTGTTAGATGATCATTCGTTAAGGCGCCAGACTCATGTGCTTTAAAGAGAATTCCCCCGTTACCTGTTATACCACCAAGTTGGAATCCCCTTTAATTATTAGGACTTGGATACCTCTTCTCAGTGCTTCGAGTAATCCCAGGACCAGTGTCTCATATTCGGCCTCATTATTTGAGCATTCAAATTCCAACTTGAAAGATAAATGAATTTGTTCACTGCCTCTTCGTAGGATGACTCCTGCTCTCCCTTTTTCTCAACCGTAGAGCTGTCGAACTCCATACTTCACTAATCGAAGCTGGATGCTATGAAATTGTCTTGGAGATCATTACCCAGGAGCTCTTCAACAGGTGGTTCGAACGTCCCTGATGGGAAGATAGCCAACAAATCTACATATGCTTGGCTTTTGATGGCTTGCGGGACTACACACTTGAGATCATACCCTGAGAGGATTAAAACCCATCGAGCTACCCTGCCTATCAATGTAGTTATAGCAAGAAAAAACTTTATAGTATCACACCTAGTTATGATATAAATCGTAAATGATAACAGGTAATGCCTAAGTTTTTGTGCGATGAATACAAGGGCTAAAAAAATTCTCTCAATACTAGTATATCTGGCCTTAGGCCCGTGTATGATCCTACTTAAGTAATAAACAGGTTTTTCGATGCCTTCCATCTCTTGGGACAACAAGGCCCCAATAGATCGTTCAGTTGATGTAAGGTATAAATGTAAAGGGATGCCTACCTTCGGGGGGATCATTGTCTGAGGATAAGTAAGGGGTGCCTTCATTCTATCTACGATGTCTTTGTGAATTATTTTGCACAAAAACTTTACGCCCTTTTTCAGTAGCTCCATCAACGGGTGTGTCACCTCAACCAACCCTAGGACAAACCGCCTCAGGTAGGAGACATTGCCAAGAATTTTTTTTAACTCTTTTGCCGATTTCGGTCTTGGTATGTCGCTTGTCCAAGTCCATTTGTACCCCCTTGCGATTTACCACAAACCCCAAGAATTTCCCACTCATTACCCCGAATGCATATTTGAGAGGGTTGATCTTCAACTTATACTTCCTGCATCGAGTGAACACCCTCCTCAAATCATCCAGGTGGGATCCCTCCTTATTGGATTTAATTACCATATCATCAATATAAAACTTCACGGTCTTGTGAAAAGGTCATGGAAAATTTCCATCATCGTCGTCTGGTAAGTAGCCCCTGAGTTCTTCAATCCAAAAGGCATGACTGTGTACATGAAATTGCCCAAAGGCATTCAAAATGTGATTTTTTCTGTGTCGACCGAATCCATTTTCATCTGATTATATTCCATATATCCATCCATGAAATTATACATCTCATGGCCTGCTGTTGTATCAATCAGGCTATCAATGCAAGGCAACAGGAAATCATCCTTTGGGCATGCCTGATTTAGGTTTATGAATTCAACGCATATTCTGATTTGTCTCTTGCCCTTATTTCCCACAGGTACAATTCTAGAAAGACATATCGGATATTGGATTGGGACTATAAAATCGACCAGGAGAAACCTATGAACTTCTTCCTTAATCTTTGGATCTAACTCCACATTGTACATTCGAGTGGCCTGTCTCACAGGAATGACTGAGGGTAAAATGTTCAACCTATGGCAACTCACCTCCTGGTTTAGTCCAGGCATCTTAGTGTACTTCCACGCAATTATGTATTTGAACTCCAATAACAATTTGATCAGTTCCCCTTGAGGATCTCCCTCCAAGTCCTTCGAGATAAAAATAGGGCTTGGGTCCTCACCCTCTCTAGGTAAGTAGATCTTTTCCAACTCCTGGATCTACGGTCGAGGGCTATCCCTCATTCATTCTGGTTCTTGTTCTAGATTTTCCACAAACTCTTGTACCCCAGAGTTATCAATTACCAAGCATTGGCCCTGGTTATCCACTAGGAAGCATGCATAGACTAGGCCAGCTTCATCGTCTAGACTCTCGACTGCCTGCTCACACTAATAACATTGCTTTTTGTGTGTCGTTGTTGAAAGTCAAGTTAGTCAAAACCTCAAATACCTACAAAATAATATCAACTCAAGTGTAGAGGTAAGTAAGGGTATCAATCCACTTCCAAGGGGTAAGCTAGAGATAAATTCAATTATAGTTCAATTTTTATTTTATTTTTGTGCTTTTTCACTTTTTCTTAATTTTTTTAGCTTTTTCAATATTAAAACAATAGGGTGAGGTGAGGATTTAAACTGAACTAAACTAAATGTGAGATAAAAAAAAACTAACTAGAAAGTTACAAAAACTGGAAAATAAAGTCTAACACTAAAATAAGAGATAAAGTGAGGTAAATAATTGTAAGAACAATCAAGGAGTGAGATTACACCACAAATTTTAGTTATTCTAATTAATTAATTTAATTATTTGAATTCTCCCAAATTAATATCAAAATTACAAACCAACTTTCGTTGCAAGTGTAATTATAATAGTAATATTTTAAAAAATTAAGTTTAACACCCCACAACCCTAGAAAAATAGATCTACACTCCTTTCAATTAATCACCCACTAGGATCGATCAATTAAATTTTATGTAAATCTTAGAAAATAAATTTAGAGTGGAAATTCAAGTTATAATACCCCACTTAAGAAACCCCTATCTCTAGTTCGAATCTAAAATGGGTATTATAACTAGAATTTCGATTTTCTCTCGAAACTTATATACCCTCTCTCGAGGCGTAAATTTAAGGGTGAGGGATCAAAATTAACATTAAAAGGGAAATTTCAAGTAATCAAACTAATTAAACTAAAATAACATCAAATAAGGGTTTCTTTCCACCCCTTTAAAGGGGATTTAGCCTAACATGGTATGAAATATGACAAATTAATAATCAAAGGCATAAAATAAATGAGGAGAGAAAAGAACGATCAAACCCCAATCTCTTGATGCTTAATTGATCTTCAATCCATGAGTTGAAATTAACCTCCCTTAATTTGAATGATTCAAACACAATTACATCAAGAATCTCACTCAATTTAATCCTCACAATAATTTATTTTCTCCTCACTATCTAAAAAATAATAAAATAAAAATTCTAATCTAAAACCTACACTAAAATGGTATTTTCTCTCTCTACAAATTCCTATGTAAAAGATGTATGAATCTAAACTAAAAACTACAAAATAAAAATAAAAATGATAGTGGATGAATTCATAATGGACAATTAAATAATAAAAGAGATTTGCTAAAAATGCAAATCCTAACATTATAAAATTATACATTAGAACTCACCCAAAGAAATAAATTCTAGATCATTAATTTATATTGAGATAATTGCTAAAAATGAAAAATCTCAACATAAAGGAATGGATTAGAATTTACCTCCCATAAGGGATGAATTTTACTACATCAATCTATTATAAATATTTGCTAAAAATGCAAAAATTCATAATAGATGGGCGGGGTGAAATTTATCCTAGAGAAAATTTTCACTACACACCTCTATATTGAGGTATTTGCTAAAAATGCAAATACTCAACATAGAGGGGTGGAGAGAATTTTATCACACCAAGCTTAAAACAAAATTTGAGATCGCTTGAAAATGGCCCAAGTCTTCAATTTAAATGGTGCACATGGAGGCTAGGAATATTTTTGGGAATTGGCTTGAGTGTGCATGGATATGGTGAGGTGTGAGGATAAATGGTGGAGGGAAAAAAATCTGATTTGCGTGCATATGGGGGTAGTTTGGGAAAAAGGGGATAAGGGTTAGTTGGGGGCATTTTGGGTAAATGGGTAAAAAGGGAATAAGTGGCACATGGGTTTTGTTTTATTTAAGTCTTTGGTTTTGTATTGGCAGGTGGTAGAAGTCGTGGAAGGCATTAAAAGGTAAATGGGTTTGAAATGAGTCTTTGAGGTTTGACACGGTTTGGGGTTTAATTTCGGGTTTGGTATGGATGCTGGGATCGGGTTTTGGGGGTTTGGAAAGGGGTTGGTATGGAATTGGGCATGGATGGAAGTAGCGGGTCGAGGCTAGTCGGAGGCGAGTTCTGGGTATACGCAGGGGCTGGGGTCAAGGTCACGGGTTGAGGGGTGAGGTGTCCGCCGACGGTCGGTTTTATGGATCGGCAGGAGGTCTGGAGCGCCAGGGAGGTCGATCGGAGATGGGCGCTCTAGCGAGTGGGTTTGGTTCGCTCTGTCAGTGGAGGTGGAATGCCGGCGGGTGTGACAGTGGGGCACCGGAGAAGGGGCAGTGGCAGGTCGTAGGCTACAGGTAGTGGAGGTGGGTTTCGGGTCGAGGCGGGTAGGGTCGGGTTTTGGCCGGAGTGGGTGAAGGTCGCCGGTTGCGATCAGAGTGGGGCAGATAGGTAGGTGCTGTTGGTTCAAGTTTGGTCGGCAGGTTGGCAGTTGGTTTTGATTATGGTGTTGAGTGATGAGAGAAATGATAATGGTGGTTTAGGTTTTGGGTTGTTGATGGAGGAGACTTAGGATAGAGAAGTTGTTGGTTGGAGATGATAGGGGGATTGTGTGGGTGAGGGTGTAGGGGAGTTAGGTGGGGGTGAGGATTGGTTTGTGTGTATGTGTTGTGTATAGAAGTAGGGTGTGTGTGTGTGTGTGTGTGTGTCAATTTGAACCCTATTAAAATAATAAAAATAAAAATAACTAAAATCCTAAAAAATGAAAATTAGTAAAAACTAAAATTAAAACTTTTAATCTATAAAGTAAAACTAAAATAAAAGAAAGAAAAGAAATAAAACTAAAATCCTAATAAAAATTAAAAACAAAATATCTAAAAAGTAATATATAACAAAAAATAAAAATAAACTCTTAAAAAGAAAATGTAAAATCTAATAAAACTAATAAATAAATATAATCCTAAAAATTCCAATCCTAATAAAATAAGATAAAATAAAATAAAAACTAAGACTAAAAACTTAATAAAATCAAAATAAAATAAAATATAAAAATAGAAAATAAAACCTAAAAATTCTAAATAAATCTAAAATAATCTTAAAATTAAAATGACTCAAACTAAAAATCTAAAAAATAATAAAAAGGGATAAACAAAACACACACGGGGTTTGGGGTAGCTTTAGGCTAGGCTTAGGCTCTAGTAGGGTTAGGGAATTAGGTATTTAGCTCCATTTTAACTGCAAATTGCTTGGAAATATAGCTTTTGACACCACAATTGCAATTAAGCCTGCATATTGAACAATTAAGCACATAAGACCCATATTGTCGAGAATTAGCAACAAAAATACGTATATTCGGAGTATAAAATATACAATTTTGGGTGCTTATCACGCCACCCCCAAACAAAGCGTTGCTAGTCCTTGAGCAATAAGATAGAGAGAAAGAAAAAGATAAGAAACCAAAAGTGTACCACTTTCGCGGGCACTTGCGATTGCACTTAGCATGTGCAACAAGCCTTTAAACTTATAGGTTGCCCTACATGACGAGTTATGTCTCGTGAGGGTTTTCAGGGAATATACCCACAAAATTTTTATTTGTAAAGGCAGTCAATCTCTTATTAGACGTAGAACAGTCGCACAATCCATCATGAGATAAATGATTTCAGAAATACAAGCTAGAATGTGTAAAAAGATTAAGCTATGTAAATACACAAGGCACATCCTTCCTAGAACTCAACGTGTGTAGTGTGAATCAGTCAAAACGGGTCGAGAATCATAAGAGTAATTCCTAGATTGCCTTATCGAAATCAACGCTTCAACTTCAAAATCTCACGGAATATATCTCTCACAAACGAACTCTCGAGATTTGGGTTAGTGTATCGCTCTTGTGTGTGAGGAGGTGAGTAAATGTAAGCAAGTTCAAACGTCTCACACACACATAAGAAAGAATGAACAATTAGAAAGAAAAATGATCTCATGAAAGAATGCTAATCACTATAGTGAGAACGTCGAGTTATTCACCACGTTGACTTTCATTTGCCCGAACACCTAGGGGAAATATGGATGATTATGGGTGAGGGAAAAATGAAATGGGATAGATGGGATATGAGGTAGGATGGTGTGAGGTAGGATATGATAGAATGGTGATGGATGAGTGATGAATATGCGATGTGAAATGGATGAAAAATGGATGCTATATAAGAGTATATACACTTTAGGCACAAATGTCTTTATTACTAACTACAAACTCTCTTTCTTTTCTTTTCTCTCTATTTTCTCTCTTTTTTTCGATTTTTCTTTTCTTTTTCTCTATTTATTTTCTTTTTTCTATATTTTCTATTTTTGCTATTTTTTTCTTTTTCTCTCACTTTTCAAACCAACAATGAAGACATTTAACATTTTAAATCAACACTCTTTTATTTGAAATGATGGAAGATATATGAAATGAGTTGGGAATCATGGTGAGGGGAATATATGGGAATTTGGAAGAATATAGGAATGTAATGGGGATGATATAAGGAAAAGTGAAAAGTGTATGGATGAAAATCTAGTATTCGGAACAAATTTCAAGATAGGCGTTACTTACAACTCGAAAAAAATGTCATTCTTAGTGATCAAGCCAAAAATGAAGAATAATGAGATCATACAACAATTAAAGTGCGAACCCAAAGGAAGTTGAATCAACTTGTGACTCAGAGATTGCGTAAAACACTCTGAAAGGGAGAAAGGCCCTAATCTCACAAGGTAAAGTCTCTACTAGTGATCCTTAAGGTTCTCTTTAGAATTGTAGTACTCCTCAACTCTTAACCGTAGTGACGTGATAAGCGCGCAAATTTTCTTGAGTCTAGAAATTTATAGTGCAACATGCCTTGTTACGTATTACATAAGAAATTTATAAAAAGATATTCTCTAGCTTGATTCCTAGATTTAAAAAGATGGATGATTGCAAAGTCACATCAATGAGTGAGATGAAAGAAACTACATAAAATTTTAAAAATCAGGTTTTAAGATCAAAAATTTTCAAAAGAGGTACGATTTTGATAAAATTCTCCACCCCCAAACAAAAAGGAACATCGTCCTCAATGTTAAGTAAAATGATTTTTAAAATGGAGAGCATAAGGTGGGGAAGATATTACCAGAATGAACTGCTAATGAAGTGGACAGATGAAGCCAAGAAGAAACCTAAATAAATGATAAGAGAAAAAAAGTGTACAAGTCTATAAGCATGATAAAGCATGGGGTGATGTGAAACATCACCCCCAAACAGGATGAGACTAGTATAAGAAACATGGATTGCCTCCCGGTAGTGCTAAGTTTAACGTCTTCAGCCAGACCGAACCATTCTCACCCTAAAGATAAGAAGAATGAAAGTGCGGGGAGGCAGAAAAATTTCGTTGATGAGAATCACCCCCAAACAAGACTGAAGCGTCAGTCTTGCTGGAAATAGGCTAAAGTGGTCAATGCACTTGTATGGCGGAGTGCATCACACGATGCAAAGCATCGGTGGACCATGGGCGGGTGGGTATGAGGGTAATGGTACAAAAGGCTGGGGAGAATGAGCATCTATCACGGGACTTATTGAGCCGAAAAGTGAGGGTTACTAGGGCCCTATAAGCATGATGCTCTAGTTGGTGGAGGAGGCAAAAAGGTGTAGAAAGTGGAATGGGGTGGGGCTCATAAAAATTTATCGACCATTCTATAAATGGGAGATGTTAATGGTCACGCCGTGACATGCCAGGGAGCTATCTCGGGAAGAAATCAACACCACAAGAGAGTGGCGGGCATGGGGTAACAAGCTCGGTGTCACAAAAGTGGAGAGTAGCACCACAATTACTCTCATGGGTGGGAGATGGTTTTAGGTGAGGATCTAAAAATGTAGATGGAAACATGAAATGTGTAAAATCATGATCCAATCCAGGTGGTGGGGTGGAAAGGACAATGGGTGGGTTGGGTGGGATAAACGGTGGAGGAAGGTGATCCAACTCAAGCGTGGGAGACACACACTCCATGGGAGGAGTAACGTAATACTCACAAGGGAGTGTGGTTTCTAAAGATGGAGTTGACAACTTCTCCAAAAAGGTATCATTGGTGAATGTGGTGGGTGGGTAAGACGAGGCACCAAGATCTAAGATAGAGTATTCATGAAAAATATCTCGCTCAAGAAGAGCCAATCATGGTGGGACATCATCCATATCCGGATAGTTAGGAACTATCATGGATTCTATCTCGGGAAAATGGTGAACACTCGTAGCCGGAGCTAACCTAAAAGATATGGGCATGTCGGAGACATATGCAATTGGGGCATAAGGTAAAATCTCGGGCATATTTTTGGATATGACGGGAGTGTGAACCGCAATGATGGGTTCATGTGGACATGGTGGGATTTTATCAGGATCACTATCTAAAGGTAAGTCAACACAATTGTCAACTTGGGACACGGACCATGGAATGGTCTCTACTTCAAGATTCTCGAGAGGATAGGGTTGGTCACACTCAAAATCCATGTCACAAGAGGACACATCATCGTCACACTCGGTTGCAATGATGGGTGGATCCATGGGAATGCCCGACTCTCTTGCATACTCTGATTCATTTAATCTTTGTTCAAGCCTTTGGAGAGCTTGAATTTGAATTTGAGTGGCTTGCTCTTACTCGATGATAAATTGTTGCAAGAGGCGTTTGAGAGAGGATGTGGATGAAGGTGGAGTGATGGGTGGTGGTGGTGGTTGAGGTGGACACAATGCGCTACTATCGTGAGTGTATGGAGAGTACTCAAAGGAAGTGTGTGGAGTGGGGCCAAGTTCATCATACCCGAAAGGATCGCTTTTGTGATGGACAAATGGTTGATACTCATGGGGTGCATAGTGAGGGAACTGATCATGAATGGGTGCACAAGGTTTCCTTGACAACTGTTGGAACGTGTGAGGATCCATAACATCGGGTTGGGATTCGTATTGCATGGAAGGGTGATCAAGCCTCCACGAATAGCTAGGGTACTCACACAACTAGGAATTAAATATATCGGGATAATGGGCCGAGGTGGGTTCCGAAACAGTGTCATATGGATACACACGTTCCATGGTGGTTTCAGATGGATATAATAAGCACGGACACTCATGGGACATGTGATTGGGATAATAACAGTGGGTGCATGACAAGGTATGAGACATCTCAACACTTGACACGAGGGTGATGGAAAATGAGGTGCGCGCATAGACGGGTCAAGAGTATCAAGGGTACTCGTGAGAGAGTTGAAACCACTAAAAATATCATAAAGAGACGGCTCGGGATCACTCTCACACGTGTCACGTGTCAATGGAAAATGACCAAAGTAGTCCCATAAAGGACGTTCTTCAGCCATGTGGAGAGAAATATTTTTTGGAGTTTTTAATTTTTTGTTCAAAAGGAAAGAAAATATTTTTGGATTTTTCTAAAAAGGAAAGGAAAGAAAATATTTTTGGATTTTTCTAAAAAGGAAAGAAAAAAATATTTTTGGATTTTTTATAAAAATAATAAAAGAAAATATTTTTGGGGTTTTGTGAAAAATAGAGGAAGAAAATATTTTTGGAAGAAAGGTGGGGATAAAATATGGACTCAGAAATTTGGGACGAACTAACTGAAACTGACTACTGAAAAATTGAATTGGACACACACATAAGTTAAGGAGAATTACTAACTAGCACAAAGCCAATTTTTATATTTAGCTTTAGTGAAAGGGTAGTCAAATTTTAATTAAGTCCGCGGGCGATAAAAATCATGAAAATCATCTTAGTGATCGCCTTTGCAAAAATATTCTCCTAGTGGGATACCTAGTTGATTGATTTCAAATTTAGTGATGGATAGGGTAGCACACAAATGGTAAGCGAGTGAGTCAGGTGATGAAATCCCTTCTCGTGAGTGATCGGGTGTAGGTCTTAGTCAATTAATTCATCACACCATTCGAAAATAAATGTGAGAATAAAATCAAGTAAGAGCACATAAAGCACACAAAAGAATTGACTCGCTCGCATAAGAGGTGCGAGTGTGAGAAATATACCTCCCACGATTTTTAGGCAGTGGGGTGATGAAAATTTTTGAGTCGACCGGGGGGAGAATACGTCAATCTCAGTCGTCCCCGGGAGTCCTACCGACCCAAGGTAGAGAGGCTTCTAAATCCTCACCTTTGGACGCCTTTTCTCTACCTTGTCCGGTTTACCTATCACATTTGTCTTCAATTATTACAAATTAAAATGGAAAATAAATGGTGTCTCTAAGCACCGCAATACAAGCAATGAATAGAATAATCCTAATACAAGACTTTTAAAATAAAGAAAAAAATGGTACGAAAAAATAATAATAAAGTATAAAAAAATAAATGAACTACAAGTTGAAATCCGCTCCAAGTGCTTCACGCTCCCAAGAACGGCCACGGCAACGGCTCCATTTGATCAATTTCTAACTTCACAAAAATGGTACTTCCACGCAAAGATGTATTTGAACTCTAATAACAATTTGATCAGTTCCCCTCGAGGATCTCCCTCCAAGTCGTTCGAGATAAAAATAGGGTTTGAGTCCTCACCCTCTCTAGGTAAGTAGATCTTTTCCAACTCCTGGATCTGCGGTCGAGGGCTATCCCTCATTCATTCTGGTTCTTTTTCTAGATTTTCCACAAACTCTTGTACCCCATAGTTATCAATTACTAAGCATTGTCCCTGGTTATCCACTAGGAAGCATGCATAGACTAGGTCAGCTTCATCGCCTAGACTCTCGACTGTCTGCTCACACCTTTGTAGTTTATAGATAATTCTACCGTTAGGTAAAACCACCCGCTTGCATTGTCGGGACACTTGCTTCTTCATCCAGGTCAGAATAAAAAGTTGCGTCCACCATAAGGGATTTCTCTTTTGTAAAAGGTTTCTTAGTAGCTCGAATCACTACCTCCCTACCCTTTATGTTTGCCTTAGCACATTGATGATAAGTGGAGGGAACCAACCCATGATTGTGCATCCATACCCTGACCACCAATAGTTGGTATGACAGCTCGCAATTTATGATGTGGAATTTAATATGAGAAGTTATGTTTCCCATCGTGATGCCCATGTTAACATAACCCATCGATTTGGAAGAAGGATTGTCATACCCTGATATTGCTAACGAATGGGGCGCTATCCTTATTTTCGACAACCCAGTAGCATAAAATGATCCAATGGCACTACACCAAAAATGCCAATCTGGCATGCTTAGGGAAGGAGATTCTGGCACTGTTTAAAACCGTGCCAGATTCTGGCACGGTTTTATCATAATCTGGCACGGTTTGAAATAGTGCCAAAATCTGGCACGGTTTTTAACTGTGCCAAATATGGGTACGCTTTGTTAAAAAAATAACCCCCCAAAATTTGGAGTGGGGACCAAATTTTCAAGACATTCCAATCCTCCCCCCCCCCCTCTCTCTCTCTCCCACTCGCTCTCCTTCCCGGCTCGCTCTCCCTCCCGGCTTCCTCATCGCTCTCCTTCCCGGCTCGTTCTCCCTCCTCGTCGCTGCTACTGCTCATCTCCTTCCCGGCTCGCTCTCCCTCCTCGTCTCTTTTACTGCTCCTCGTCGCTTAAGGTATTACATCTCTCTCTCTCTCTCTCTATATATATATATATATATATATATATATATATATATATATATATATATATATATATATATATGGATTGCGATTTAGGAATTTAGGGTTACCGATTTGCGATTTAGGGTTACCGATTTCCGGTACCCGATTTAGGGGTATCCCGCAACTGGATATATATATATATATATATATATATATCAGTACATGTATACATATCAGTATATATACATATATATATCAGTACATGTATACATATCAGTATATACATATATACTGATATGTATATATATACTGACTGATATATATATATATATATATATATATATATATATATATATATATATATATATATATATATATATATATATCAGTAATATCAGTATCATATAGTTGTATATTTTCCTTTTTATAGCCCTGTGTCTCGTTGATGAGTTGATTGTCTGTGTGTGTAGATTTGGAGCTGGAAGGGTGGAAATGAAATAAAAATGGGATTATTTCACTAAAACTTTAGGAAAAAAAGTGAGAATTAAATGTATATAGAGAAATTTAGAATTAGAATTAGAATTAATTGTCAAAACGCGTATGTGTGTGTGTGTGTTTATATATGTTTGTATATTGTCATTTTAACACTTTAGCGTCTCATCAATGAATTGTTTGTTTATGTATATATGTGTGCATGCACATAGAGTGTGTACGTGAAGGTGGAAGGGAAGAAGTGCACTAAAGATCAGCTTTTGATTGGTATGAATATGTATATTTACACATGCATGTATATACATGTATTTATACACTTTAAATTTATTAGCTCTATGTTTGGTTGATGAAATAGTGCCAAACTTTGTTGCAAAACGTGGCCGGAATGTTGTTGTGAGCAATCACTGGGGGCTTGGGGGCATATCAATAATTGTAAGTAAGTATTCACTATATGGAATTTTTCTTTATTTTTTCCATTCTTTATTTTTTTTTCTTTTTATTGTCCAGTAAGAAACCATTCAATAAATTTCTGTAATTGAATTATATATAATGATGTAGTTAGCATCCATTTGGACTGTTCACTTGTGCTAAGGATTTAGTTAGCATGGATACAAAGGTAAGCTTATTGTTCATACCCTTTGGACTTGACTTCTTTCTAGTTTATTTTCTGGTTAATTTTGATCACATTAACGTATTGTAGGTCAGGATGTTAGCAGTTTATATGTAAAAGTAGCTTCAGAGCAAGACCAAGGAATTACAAGTAATGTAACTTTCACATGAAGAATCCCACTAACCCGCTACTGGACAGTAAAACTCTAGTATTATATTTTACTTCTAATAAGATATATAGTTTTATGTATGTGCAGTACTTTATTTATGCGTGTCCTTTACTGTATATATGGTTATGGGGCTTAACATTTTTTTTTTAAATTACGTGTTTTCATATTTGAAGTTTTGTTATGGAAGTAAAATTAAAGTTACGTGATCTTATGCTATTAATCGAGACGTAATTGGCTCAACTATGAGAAACTCTATAAGAATATTTACTTATTACTTGAAGTCACAAAACAAAAATTTTTACTTGTGTGAGCATTCCCACATCATCAGACCTCTTCCAATGATAGGAGTTCTAATGAATGGAGTTAGAATAACATCTGTTAGTTTTTCAAAATTATGCCTATTGATAGTAATTATGCCTTACACTATTGAGATTTAGTACAAACAATTGAAGTCCATATTGACATAGGAGAATAGCTTATTATGGACACCTCGCACGGGACAAATGTAACTTGTAGGAACTGACCGCATCGTCCCGGGGCTCCCGGTTTGATAGTATGACGATAATTTGCAAAAATAACACTTAGAGTTAAAAACAGACCGTTAAAGGGTGAAAAACCCAAACCAGCCCTCAAACGTCCCCATAGGAGGCACGAACACCTCGCACGGGACCAATGTAACTTGTAGGAACTGACCGCATAGTCCCGGGTCTCTCGGTTTGAGAGTATGACGATAACTTATAAAAATCACACTTAGACTTGAAAACGGGACGTTAAAGGGTGAAAACGCAAACCAGTCCCGAAACATCCCCGTGGGAGGCACGAACGCCTCGCACGGAACCATTGTAACTTGTAGGAACTGACCGCGTAATCCCGGTTAGAGAGTATGACGATAATTTACAAAAATCACACTCAGACTTGAAAACATGCCATTAAAGGGTGTAAACCCAAACCAGCCCCCAAACGTCCCCGTAGGAGGCACGAACACCTCGCACGGGACCAATGTAACTTGTAGGAACTGATCGCGTCGTCCCGGGTCTCCCGGTTTGAGAGTATGACGATAATTTGTAAAAATCACACTTAGACTTGAAAACAGGCCGTAAAAGGGTGAAAACCCAAACCAGCCCCCAAACGTCCCCGTAGGAGGCACGAACACCTCGCACGGGAACAATGTAACTTGTAGGAACTGACCGCGTAGTCCCGGGTCTCTCGGTTTGAGAGTATGACGATAATTTGCGAAAATCATACTTAGACTTGAAAACAGGCCGTTAAAGGGTGTAAACCCAAACCAGCCAGGCCCGAAACATCCCCGTAGGAGGCACGAACACCTCGCACGGGACCAATGTAACTTGTAGGAACTGATCGCGTCGTCCCTGGTCTCCCGGTTAGAGAGTATGACGATAATTTGCAAAAATCACACTTAGACTTAAAAACAGGCCATTAAAGGTTGAAAAACCAAACCAGCCCCCAAACGACCCCGTAGGAGGCACAAACACCTCGCACGGGACCAATGTAACTTGTAGGAACTTATCGTGTAGTCCCGTGTCTACCGGTTTGAGAGTATGATGATAATTTGCCAAAATCACACTTAGACTTGAAAACAGGTCGTTAAAGGGTGAAAACCCGAACCAGCCCCTAAACGACCCCGTAGGAGGCACGAACACCTCGCACGGGACCAATGTAACTTGTAGGAACTGAACGCGTAGTCCCGGGTCTCCCGGTTAGAGAGTATGACGATAATTTGCGAAAATCACACTTAGACTTGAAAACAGGCCGTTAATGGGTGAAAACCCAAACCAGCCCCCAAACGACCCCGTAGGAGGCACGAACACCTCGCACGGGAACAATGTAACTTGTAGGAACTGACCGCGTAGTCCCGGGTCTCTCGGTTTGAGAGTATGACGGTAATTTGCAAAAATCACACTTAGACTTGAAAACGGGCCGTTAAAGGGTGAAAACGCAAACCAGGCCCGAAACATCCCCGTGGGAGGAACGAACGCCTCGCACGGGACCATTGTAACTTTAAAGAACTGACCGCATAATCCCGGGTCTCCCGGTTAGAGAGTATGACGATAATTTGCAAAAATCACACTTAGACTTGAAAACAAGCCATTAATGGGTGAAAACCCAAACCAGCCCCCAAACGTCCCCGAAGGAGGCACGAACACCTCGCACGGGACCAATGTAACTTGTAGGAACTGATCGCGTCGTCCTGGGTCCCCTGGTTAGATAGTATGACGATAATTTGCCAAAATCACACTTAGACTTGAAAACAGGCCGTTAATGGGTGAAAACCCAAACCAGCACCCAAACGATCCCGAAGGAGGCACGAATACCTCGCACGGGACCATTGTAACTTGTAGGAACTGACCGCGTAGTCCCGGGTCTCCCGGTTTGAGAGTATGACGATAATTTACCAAAATCACACTTAGACTTGAAAACAGGCCGTTAAAGGGTGAAAACCCAAACCGCCCCCAAACGACCCCGTAGGAGGCACGAACACCTCGCACGGGAACAATATAACTTGTAGGAACTGACCGCGTAGTCCCGGGTCTCCCGGTTAGAGAGTATAACGATAATTTGCAAAAATCACACTTAAACTTAAAAACAAGCCGTTAAAGGGTGAAAACGCAAACAAGCCCCCAAACGACCCCGTAGGAAGCACGAACACCTCGCACGGGACCATTGAAACTTGTAGGAACTGACCGCGTAGTCCCGGTTCTCCCGGTTTTAGAGTATGACGATAATTTGCGAAAATCACACTTAGACTTGAAAACAGGCCGTTAATGGGTAAAAACCCAAACCAGCCCCCAAACGATCCCGTAGGAGGCGCGAACACCTCGCATGGAACCATTGTAACTTGTAGGAACTGACCTCGTAGTCCCGGGTCTCTCGGTTTGAGAGTATGACGATAATTTGCAAAAATCACACTTAGACTTGAAAATGGGCCGTTAAAGGGTGAAAACGCAAACCAGGCCCGAAACATCCCCGTGGGAGGCACGAACGCCTCGCACAGGACCATTGTAACTTTAAAGAACTGACCGCATAATCCCGGGTCTCCCGGTTTGAGAGTATGATGATAATTTGCCAAAATCATACTTAGACTTGAAAACAGGTCGTTAAAGGGTGAAAACCCAAACCAGCCCCCAAACGACCCCGTAGGAGGCACGAACACCTCGCACGGGAACAATATAACTTGTAGGAACTGACCGCATTGTCCCGGGTCTCCCGGTTAGAGAGTATGACGATAATTTGCGAAAATCACACTTAAACTTAAAAACACGCCGTTAAAGGGTGAAAACTCAAACCAGCACCCAAACGACCCCGTAGGATGCACGAACACCTCGCACGGGACCAATGTAACTTGTAGGAAATAACTGCGTCGTCCCGGGTCTCCCGGTTAGAGAGTATGACTATAATTTGCTAAAATCACACTTAGACTTGAAAACAGGCCGTTAATGGGTGAAAACCCAAACCAGCCCCCAAACGACCCCGTAGGAGACACGGACACCTTGCACGGGACCATTGTAACTTGTAGGAATTGACTGCATAGTCCCGGGTCTCCCAGTTTGAGAGTATGACGGTAATTTGCAAAAATCAGACTTAGACTTGAAAACAGGCCGTTAATGGTTGAAAACCAAAACTAGCCCCCAAACGTCCCCGTAGGAGGCACGAACACCTCGCAGGGGACCAATGTAACTTGTAGGAACTGACCGCGTCATCCCGGGTCTCCCGGTTAGAGATGACGATAATTTGCGAAAATCAGAATTAGACTTGAAAACAGGCCGTTAAAGGGTGGAAACTAAAATCAGCTCCCAAACGACCCCGCAGGTGGCACGAATACCTCGTACGGGACGAATGTAGCTTATAGGAACTGACCGCATTGTCCTGGGTCTTCCGGTATGAGAGTATGACGATAATTTGTAAAAATAACACTTAGACTTGAAAACAGCCGTTAAAGGGTGAAAACCCAAACCAGTCCTCAAACGACCCCGTAGGAGGTACGAACACCTCGCACGAGACCATTGTAACTTGTAGGAACTGACCGCATAGTCCCGGGTCTCCCGGTTAGAGAGTATGACGATAATTTGCAAAAATCAGACTTAGACTTGAAAACAGGCCGTTAAAGGGTGTAAACCCAAACCAGCACCCAAACGACCCCGTAGGAGGCACGAACACCTCGCACGGGACGATTGTAACTTGTAGGAACTGACCGCGTAGTCCCGGGTCTCCTGATTTGAGAGTATGACGATAATTTGTCTCCCGGGTCTCTCGATTAGGGAGTATGACGATAATTTGCGAAAATCACACTTAGAGTTGAAAACAGGCCGTTAATGGTTGAAAACCCAAACCAGCCCCAAACGACCCTGTAGGAGGCACGAACACCTCGCACGGGAACAATGTAACTTGTAGGAACAGACCGCATAGTCCCGGGTCTCTCGGTTTGAGAGTATGACGATAATTTGCAAAAATCACACTTAGACTTGAAAACGGGCCGTTAAAGGGTGAAAACGCAAACCAGGCCCGAAACATCCCCATGGGAGGCACGAAGGCCTCGCACGGGACCATTGTAACTTGTAGGAACTTACCGCGTAATCCCGGGTCTCACGGTTAGAGAGTATGACGATAATTTGCAAAAATCACACTTAGACTTGAAAACAGGCCATTAATGGGTGAAAACCCAAACCTACCCCCAAACGTCCGCGTAAGAGGCACGAACACCTCGCACGGGACCAATGTAACTTGTAGGAACTGATCGCGTTGTCCCGGGTCTCCCGATTAGAGAGTATGACCATAATTTACGAAAATCACACTTAGACTTGAAAACAGGGCGTTAATTGGTGAAAATCCAAACCTGCCCCCAAACGACCCCGTAGGAGGCACGAACACCTCGCAAGGGAACAATGTAACTTGTAGGAACTGACTGCATAGTCCCGGGTCTCTCGATTTGAGAGTATGACGATAATTTGCAAAAATCGCACTTAGACTTGAAAACGGGCCGTTAAAGGGTGAAAACGCAAACCAGGCCCGAAACATCCCCGTGGGAGGCACGAACACCTCGCACGGGACCAATGTAACTTGTAGGAACTGATCGTGTCGTCCCGGGTCTCCCGGTTAGATAGTATGACGTTAATTTGCCAAAATCACACTTAGACTTGAAAACAGGCCGTTAATGGGTGAAAATCCAAACAAGCCCCCAAACGACCCAGTAGGAGGCACGAACACCTCGCACGGGACCATTGTAACTTGTAGGAACTGACCGCGTACTCCCAGGTCTCCCGGTTTGAGAGTATGACGATAATTTGCCCAAATAACACTTAGACTTGAAAACAGGCCGTTAAAGGGTGAAAACCCAAACCGGCCCCCAAATGACCCCGTAGGAGGCACGAAGACCTCGCACGGGAACAATATAACTTGTAGGAACTGACCGCGTAGTCCCGGGTCTCCCGGTTAAAGAGTATGACGATATTTTGCGAAAATTACACTTAAACTTAAAAACAGGCCGTTAAAGGGTGAAAACCCAAACCAGCACCCAAACGACCCCGTAGGATGCACGAACACCTCGCACGGGACCAATGTAACTTGTAGAAAATAACTGCGTCGTCCCGGGTCTCCCGGTTAGAGAGTATGACGATAATTTGCTAAAATCACACTTAGACATGAAAACAGTCCGTTAATGGGTGAAAACCCAAACCAGCCCCCAAACGACCCCGTAGGAGGCACGAACACCTCGCATGGGACCAATGTAACTTGTAGGAACTGATCGCGTCGTCCCGGGTCTCCCGGTTAGAGAGTATGACGATAATTTGCCAAAATCACACTTAGACTTGAAAAGAGATCGTTAATGGGTGAAAACCTAAACCAGCCCCCAAATGACCCCGTAGGAGGCACGAACACCTCGCACGGGACCATGTAACTCGTAGAAACTGACCGCATAGTCCCGGGTCTCCCGGTTTGAGAGTATGATGATAATTTGCCAAAATCATACTTAGACTTGAAAACAGGCCGTTAAAGGGTGAAAACCCAAACCGCCCCCAAACGACCCCGTAGGAGGCATGAACACCTCGCACGGGAACAATATAACTTGTAGGAACTGACTGCGTTGTCCCGGGTCTCCCGGTTAGAGAGTATGACGATAATTTGCGAAAATCACACTTAAACTTAAAAACAGGCCGTTAAAGGGTAAAAACGCAAACAAGCCCCCAAACGACCCCGTAGGAGGCACGAACACCTCGCACGGGACCACTGAAACTTGTAGGAACTGATCGCGTAGTTCCGGGTCTCCCGGTTTTAGAGTATGACGATAATTTGCGAAAATCACACTTAGACTTGAAAACAGGTCGTTAATGGGTGAAAACCCAAACCAGCCCCCAAACGATCCCGTAGGAGGCACGAACACCTCGCACGGGACCAATGTAACTTATAGGAACTAACCGCGTAGTCCCGGGTCTTCCGGTTTAAGAGTATGATGATAATTTGTAAAAATAACACTTAGACTAGAAAACAGGCCGTTAAAGGGTGAAAACCCAAACCAGCCCTCAAACAACCCCGTAGGAGGCACGAACACCTCGCACGGGACCATTGTAACTTGTAGGAACTGACCGCGTAGTCCCGGGTCTCCCGGTTTGAGAGTATGACGATAATTTGCAAAAATCAGACTTAGACTTGAAAACAGGCCGTTAAAGGGTGAAAACCCAAACGATCCCGTAGGATGCACGGACACCTCGCACGGGACCAATGTAACTTGTCGGAAATAACTGCGTCGTCCCGGGTCTCCCGGTTAGAGAGTGACGATAATTTGCTAAAATCACACTTAGACTTGAAAACAGGCCGTTAATGGGTGAAAACCCTAACTAGACCCCAAACGACCCCGTAGGAGCACGAACACCTCGCACGGGACCATTGTAACATGTAGGAACTGACCGCGTAGTCCCGAGTCTCCCGGTTTGAGACTATGACGATAATTTGCAAAAATCAGACTTAGAGTTGAAAACAGGTCGTTAAAGGGTAAAAACCCGAACCAGCCCCCAAACGTCCCCGTAGGAGGTACGAACACCTCGCACGAGACCAATATAACTTGTAGGAACTGACCGCGTAGTTACGGGTCTCTCGATTTGAGAGTATGATGATAATTTGCAAAAATCACACTTTCTTGAAATCAACCCGTTAAAGGGTGAAAACCCAAACCAGCCCCCAAAGGAGGTACGAACACCTCGCACGAGAGAAATGTAACTTGTAGGAACTGACCGCATCGTCCTGGGGCTCCCGGTTTGAGAGTATGACGATAATTTGCAAAAAATAACACTTAGAGTTGAAAACAGCCCGTTAAAGGGTGAAAACCCAAACCAGCCCTCAAACGTCCCCGTAGGAGGCACGAACACCTCGCACGGGACCAATGTAACTTGTAGGAACTGAACGCGTAGTCCCGGGTCTCTCGATTTGAGAGTATGACGATAATTTACAAAAATCATACTTATACTTGAAAACGGGCCATTAATGGGTGAAAACGCAAACCAGGCCCGAAACATCCCCGTGGGAGGCACGAACGCCTCGCACGGGACCATTGTAACTTGTAGGAACTCACCGCATAATCCTGGGTCTCCCGGTTAGAGAGTATGACGATAATTTGCAAAAATCACACTTAGACTTGAAAACAGGCCATTAAAGGGTGTAAACCCAAACCAGCCCCCAAACGTCCCCGTAGGAGGCACGAACACCACGCACGGGACCAATGTAACTTGTAGGAACTGATTGCGTCGTCCCGGGTCTCCCGGTTTTAGAGTATGACGATAATTTGTAAAAATCACACTTAGACTTGAAAACAGGCCGTTAAAGGGTGTAAACCCAAACCAGCCCCCAAACGACCCCGTAGGAGGCACGAACACCTCGCATGGGACCAATGTAACTTGTAGGAAATGACCGCGTAGTCCCGGGTCTCTTGGTTTGAGAGTATGACGATAATTTGCCAAAATCACACTTTCTTGAAATCAACCCGTTAAAGGGTGAAAACCCAAACCAGCCCCCAAACGACCTCGTAGGAGGCACGAATACCGCGCACGGGACGAATGTAACTTGTAGAAACTGACCGCGTAGTCCCGGGTCTTCCGGTTTGAGAGTATGACGATAATTTGTAAAAATAACACTTAGACTTGAAAACAGGCCGTTAAAGGGTGAAAATCCAAACCAGCCCCCAAACGATCCCGTAGGAGGCACGAACACCTCGCACGGGATCAATGTAACTTATAGGAACTGACCGCGTCGTCCCGGGTCTCCCGGTTTGAGAGTATGATGATAATTTGCAAAAATCACACTTATACTTGAAAACAGGCCGTTAAAGGGTGAAAACCCAAACTAGCCCCCAAACGACCCCGTAGGAGGCACGAACACCTCGCACGGGAACAATGTAACTTGTAGGAACTGACCGCGTAGTCGTATATGCATTTTTTCTTCTTGTATATGCAATTATTTTTCTTGAATATGATTTTTTTTTAAATGACTTGGTTACTAATATTGTATCTTTTTTGTGTCTTATTTTTTTTTGTAGGATGACATTCAATCGTTAGCTTTTATCCACTTGGAACGCACGAAGAAGTCAATGCTTTACAACAGGGGGATTGTGTATTTAGTGTCGTAATATTCAGGATTCTATTTTTTGTGTTATGGCCGAGCAGGCTTCAGTAGTTTTATGGTTTATTTTTATGGTCGTGCTGACTATAGTAGTTTTATTGTTGACTTTTATGGTCGTGCGTGCCTTTATATGGGCAGATTTTATGTTAGCTGGTTTTGGAATGCTAAAAAAATAGAGGAAACTCTGTCCAATTTTTTTTTGATATGAGAACTATTAACTCTTGTAATTTTTTGAAGTTATTGTCGACTTTTATGGTCATGTGTTGATTTATATTGGTATTATCTCTTGTAATTTTTTGAAGTTTGTATGCACATTAGTTTATCAACAACCTGCGATATTCATAATTTGTGAATTTTCTTGATTTTATTTTTGCAAATAATAAATATTTTTCCTACTGAATTTGGAATGTGCAGATTTTTCAGATTTGGTTCCTATTATTTTTAATCAACTGAAAAATCTGGCACGGTTTTAAACCGTGCCAAAACCGTGCCAATGCATAAAAAATGAGAACGCTTATAAAACAATCTGACACGCTTTATAACCGTGCCAAAAGCGTGCCAGAAAATAGATAATTTGGCACGGTTTTGGCGTGTGCCAAAAGCGTGACAGATTTAACATCTGGCACGGTTTAAAAGCGTGCCAGATTAAAAAACTGGCACAGTTTAAAATCATGCCAAAAGCGTGCCAGTTTGGAAAATCTGGCACGGTTTTAAACCACCCCAGAAAATCTGGCACGCCTGATTCTGGCACGGTTTAAAACCGTGCCAGATTGCGTCTGGCACGATTTTAAACCGTGCCAGTTTCTTGTTTTTGGTGTAGTGGGCATTATATTGATGGATGCCCCTCCATCCAATAAAACTCGTGAGAAAACACAATCATTTACTGATACAGTAATATATAAGGGTCTGTTGTGGGGATACCTGGTTAGTCTATCAACCTCTGAGAATATGACTTCTGAGAGATACCTCCTTACGATCTTAGCCATAGGCCCCTTCCACTTTAGGTGCGGTGCTATGTTCTTCTTTGCGATATCAAAGATGGCCCACGTGACTTCTAACCGAGAGTCTTCAGGAAAGCCAACCTGATCTAAGAACCAACCGAACTTTGATGAGTGAACAACGACTGCACATTCGATCTATGGGTCTTCCTGGTCGTCTTTCAACTCATAAACTTCTTCTACATCTCTATATATCGCCTCATCGTACGCTATCACTGCGTTTACTTCCTCTATAGAGAGCAGGTTCCCAACTGCCTACTGAGTCCCTCAATGGGATCGTATGTTCCTTTTTATTGGTCCTCTGGCCCTTAAATCTTATCACCCAAATGGAGTTGAGCCAGTTCAAAGGTTTACTCTTTTAAAGACTCTTCGAAGCTATCCTCAAGAAATCCTTCAGAGTCACTCCATTTGAGCCACTGTCCTAGCATCAATCGCTCGGCCTCCTCATTAAAATCACTAGACAATTGGGCACCATAAGGTGGCAGAAGATTATCGTTTACATTAGTTTGTGGCAACAAAATGTCCCCATTCTTCACATGACGGTCGATCAACCTTCTTAATAAAAAACACACTTTGGTAGGATGGTTTACCCTGTTGTGGAGTGCGTAATAATGAGGCTTTTCCCTATCCTCCAGTGAGGGTTGTGCGGTGTTAACATTAACCAACCTGCATACTTTGTCATGGATCATGAGATCGTAAAGGTTCAAAGCTTTTTCCATCGTGCAAGGTATCTCGGGGGGATCCTCTTCGTCCTCAAATCTTCTCTTGTTATTTCTGCCCTTTCTACCTCCTCACCCGCTACCGTTATCCTCTTTGGCTCCATCGTCTGCATAGTTGATCCTCGAGGGTATTCCTTCCCCGAGGTGACCGTTGGCCTGATTATCAAACTCGACAAGGTAGGCGGGGGTACTACAGGTTTCACAACTAAAGTAATGTTCCTCGCCGCTTTTAAAATTGCTGCAAACGTGACTTCTCGCGTTTCATTAATTAGATGACATATATACTCGGGCAGCAAGCCCTCTATAAACACTTGTAAAATCTTGTCTTCTCACGTCTCTTCTCTCACATCAAGAGAGCATTCACGAAACATCCTGATATAGGCCAAAATGTCTTCTCTTGGCTTCTATTTCTCACGTGCAAGCTGGGTGAGCATAAACTCATCTTCAGCCAAAAAGAACTTTTGCACGAACAAAACGTGCAATTCTTCCCAAGATCTTACACTACCTGGGGACAAGTGGGAATACCATGCGTAGGCTTTCTCTGTCAAGGATTTTGAAAACTCCCTCAGCCTTAGCTTTTTGTCGTTGCAATGGGCCCCAAGACTTTCGATAAACCTCTTCACCTGCTCCTTGGGGTTAGCACCCTTCCCCATGTATTTCTAAAAAATTGGTGGAATATACCCTACTAGGTATGGTTCATTGTTATATTCCTTTGGATAGGGGGTACGTAAGTTATCGTACACCGAAGAACTGTCTCCTTTAGATATGGCTATAAACCTTAGCAGCTCTTTCTTCATTTCCTCCAAGTCGGTCGGTGAAGGGCTAGCTGGTTGTAGCGTTGTTTTTATCGGGATCGTTGAAGTTGGTATGCCTACTCCTTGGCTAGCTATTATGGTTGGGGACATCATCATGGGTGGAACCACAGTAGGGGGCACACTGCCCAAGGGTGGTGAAGTGGTGGGGAAGGTGTTATTAGAAAAATATGAAGCTACGTCTCCTGTAATAGTGGGAGTCGGTATAGCTGCAGGTTGTGTAGTGAAAGATCTCACTCATATGGGAGTTCCCAACATCGCTTGGGCTACCAGATTTTTAATGAACTCCGTAAACAAACCCATTAGTCCCCTCCTTTACGCCAGTCCTATTCCCACTTGTGTGGGCGTCATTTTCATAACACCAATGCTGGGTATGATTGATTCCGTCCTTGCCACTCTCGCCCCATTAAGCGACGCAGAATTGTTTGCCTCTTCTTCACGTTGTATAGAATCAAAGTCGATGGCTCTAGCGGTGTTATCCTTTCGCATCTTTCAAAAGAGAATACCTCCCCAGCGGAGTCGCCAAATGTAAAATATGGGTTCTTCAAATACGGTTAGTATTAAGTGAGGCGTAACCCCTTATCAAGACCGAGATTAACACCATTAAATATTAAATACTGGCAGTGACCATAGGTGCGTCAGACACAAGAGAACTCAATGTTCAGACTTATATTAAATAGCATGTTGACACAAAAGATGTATGACAAGTGCAATAAATAGATGGGACCAGCAAGGAGCGTGGTCGGAGGTTGAAAAAATAAGCACTCCAGGCACAACGAAGGCAAGGCAAGAACTTCAAGCTCAGTTAATGCTCAATGATGAGTATATTAGATGGGTGTGAGGAGCTAATGCTCTCTGTGGTTCTCGACTGTGGAATAATTGGGGCAATAATTCTAGGCTCAGAATCTCTTTCCTTCTAACTTGTTTATCTGGTGTATATATATGAGGGGCAAGGCTGCTTGAGTAAACTTGCCTGCGATCAGTGTGATCAGGTGCATTAAATTCATAAGATATTGCATTAAATGCATGGGGTCTCATGATTTTGGCGGGAAACCGTTATATTGGCCGGAAGCATTGTGGGCATGATGGATAATTGGTCAGATTTGGTGAACTAATCCTGTCATCCTAAGGATAAAGCCACTTAAGTAATACATTTTTAAGTCCCTAAATGCCAGACGTTATGACGCCAGAGAATGGTTTAAAAAGTGGCTCTATCAGGTATCTGGTCACATTAGTTAGTCGGGTCGGTATCTGTTTCGAGGCTACTCGGTTGATAGGTGGCTTGAGTGTCTTGGACTCTATATATTGGTTAAGATTTATTTTTGGCCCAAGGTTCAAGATAGAAATATCTCGAGGAGGTTGCTTCGAACATGTAAGTGTTAAGGTGGCTTGGCTGTTGTGGCTCGAGTGACCATTTGGTCTAAATGAAGTTTTGCCCAAGTGTGCCCAGATGGTTACTAACTGTGTTCCCAACGTTTCCTTATTCTCAATCCTCCAAATCATGTCCCTGCGAGGTTCCCAAGAGGAGGTTTTTGATAAAGCATGTTAACTCTCAAATGCCTTGCTAGGCATGGTCCCTCTTGGGGACCCAACAACCTCACACAAACATACATTTATAAGATAAAGTAAATGACACAATATTCTATTAATTATTACAAACTATGGTCATCCAGGTGACTTTAATCTACGAGTTGGATCCTTCGAACTGGGTAAATTGTTGAATATTCGAGCTGGATCCTTCGAGTAACTTTTGTGAAGAATCTTCGAGGTGGGTCCTTCGATCCACTTCTGTGAAGGAGCTTCGAGGTGGGTCGTATGAGCTGAATCTGTGAATAATCTTCGAGGTGGGTCTATAGGGAAACCTTCCTTCTCTTTCTTCATGAACCAATCAATCTTTTTTACTAAGTTAACCACCCTTTGGTGGGGACACCCCCTACAAGTATAATAATTTTTTTCTAAGATCATCGTATTTTTTAAATAACTCATTAAAAGCATCTTGTAATTCATCATAATTATCAATAATATCATCATCAACATCATGATTTATACTATGGGTAGAGCAAGATTCATTATCACTAAAGCTAGGGTCAGATTGTACCTCCTTATTTTCATTTTTCCACGAGACAATGAACATTCGTATCTTTACTGCTTAATTCATCAATATAAGCAAATAGACAAGGATTGCACATACTTCCATTTAGTGTATCAACATCCAGACTTTTATTAAGTCTTCCTTTAACATAAAGATTGAAACACAAGGTTGGTAATTTTTCTATTTTCCTCACATTAAAATAAATAATGAATAGGTTTAAGAGATCAAACATTTAAGGATACATATAATAAAAATGTAAAGTGAAAGATTTAAGATAAACATAGAAAAATTTTCCATTATCTTTAACTCATTGATAAATATAAAAATAATTAGAGCACTTGCTTTGATACCAACTGCTGCCTGATATTACACCTAACTTCTTTCGACCCATTATATAATTTTTTTTAGGAACTGTCTAAAGCATAAAGAAGAAAAAGCTGATATGAGAAGTTTTTAAAGAAATCGTCCATTGGACATAATGTACATATATTTAATATAAGGCCCAATATATATATATATATATATATATATATAGGAAGAGGTTCAAAAGTGAACCTAAGAGATGAACATTTTAATGAATCTGAACAAAAAACACTTTAAAAATCCATTAATTTTAATTCCTATATTGTAATTGGTCCGCTCCAGCGGTAACGGACACGCATGTGACACGCGCATTTCTAATATACCCACCTTACCCCCAACCCCCTCCCCCCACCCACGTGTCACCCGCATGTCCGCTACCATTGGCGCATACCAATTACAACATAGAAATTAAAATTAATGGGTTGTTAAGGTGTTTTTTGTTAAGGTTCATTAAAATGTTCATCTTTTAGGTTCAATTTTGAACCTCTCCATATATATATATATATATATATATATATATATATATATATAACGTCATCTTAAGAAAAACGGAGCAAATATATATTTATAAAGGCAAGTAATGTCTCGAGCCTGAGATAAAACGAATAAACAAATACCAGCGATTAGTAAGTATCTATAACATTGGAATGTAATAGATGTTAAAACATGTTAATTATATATGGTTTAAAAATTCAAAAAGCTATATATATATATATATATATAAGTCATTGAAAAGACGTTTGAAATAAAGTTAATATAAAATATTTAAAACAAATGATAGCTCTAAAAAATTAAGGCTCGAGACACAAATATACACGTGGTTCAAGAAATCTGACATATGCATGGTTCAAGTTAAGCTTCTCCAAAAAGAGTTCGTCCATTAAAATAAATATATATTACTGATGAAAAGAAAATATGGGCCGAGGAAACTAGTTCATAGGTGACAAAATTATGACAAAAAGAAAATAACAACTATTATATAATTTTTTCAATGTATAAGAAGAACTAAGACATACTCAACATGTTTATATTTTAAAACAAGTAATCATTTTTGTTCAACTTAGTCAATGAGGGTTTCAAACAAAACTTTAACCATGCTTACTCTTTAGTCACACATAGCATCCATAAACAATAAAGCTATATATATATATATATATATATATATATATATTGTGAAAAAAATTATGCAATATAATGACATACCTAGTCTATTGAAATAAATTATATAAGCCACTAAGAAGAATTAAAATCGAACTGAAATTCTAAGCTAATGCAAGATAACATCTACGAAAATAAAGGTCTCCTAAGTAGTCAAATCCATAATAATGGCATGTAAACAAATTAAAGAAAGGACAATCCTGCTATGCAAATGACTGCAAAGGAATAGACGCGTGGAACCAAAGGTAAAAGACTTTTAAAAAAAATCATTGTCCAAAGTACATAAGTAATCATTAAAGATACTGACAATGGAATCAATGATGATTTTTTAAGCTTGTACACCCATGCTAGTACCTATCTTAATATAATATCAGTAAAAGAAAAGGCGGGCTTGATATCATTAAAACAAATTGCCTTAAGGAAAATATAATTTATATGAGATTTGAAGACTTACTATAGCAACTGTTATAGTAAATCCAACATAGAAATTGGCATGGCAATAGTTTTGGTTCAAGGAGGTATAAAAAGTATATAACACATATGACACACAATATTATAGAATATATATATAAACAAAATATGTAAAAGCATATATCTATAACATACATTTTGAAATTTTATATGATACTAAAAAATATATATTTGGAATCATCAAAATCAAAATATTACGTTAAATTAAAATGTACATTAATTAAACTAATTTAATTAATTAGGGATAAATTACATTTTCGTTTATAGTTGCAATTGATTATGTAAGAGTGAAAAGAATAGAAAAAGTGAAAGAGAAAAGAGAAGAAAAGTTAAAGGAAAAAACCAAAGAAAAAGATGAGAAAATGAAGAAAATAAAAGAAAGAGAAAGTACTTCGTTATATACATAATGTTCATTAAGCTTTGTTCACTCTCTCCATTATTATATTCAATGATTGTTATGGAAATCATATTCCAATTTTGAAATTAATCATAATTTTCCTTTATCCGAAGTGTTTCATCCTCAGCACATTTGAATCCGTACATATTCTCATCATTTCATAACCTTGAACCCCAAATCAATGTCACAATCCTTTAAAGTCCTATGTAATCTTAAGATAAATTTGATTCAAAGTCATAATAGTTGCGATAATCTATTAAAGTGCATTTCATCTCCTTTAATGAATGGTATCATTTCATGAGATTGTTTATTTTTCATTTTATATATAACGTTCTTCATTGATGACATGTGTGGAGCTTAGTTTCCATTTACATTTACTTAATATGTTTGCATGTCCTATGTGTTACACCCATTTCGAGTGCTTTTAGTAGTTGACTGTAATATCTAAGGAGGATTGAGTGGGAAAATGCTCTTATTTTTATTCGGGCTATAGGTGTTTTTACCGAATTCAAACGTTTACATGTGCACGCACGCCACTCACAATTGAGGATTCAATTCCATGTAGTCATTCTTTTAATGTTGATAGTTTTGGATTATTGAGAAAAATTCTCATTTGCTTTGTTAAAAATATGTTGAAATACATAGTTGATGTTGATCTTGTCATATAAGTCGGTTAGGCACGTTCTGAGAAAATTTGATGTTTGTGGGTTTCATCCTTCAAAACCCCCACGAGACAACACTTGTCCACTTGGGTAAACTATGGGTTTAGGGGCTTGTTGTATTTGCTAAATGTGACCATATGCTCGCAAAAGTGGCACTTTTCCCATGTACATATTTATTTTGTTCTTACCACTCTTTTTGTCAGTTCTTGTTTTGTTTTATCACTAGGGATGAGCAATGTCTAAGTTAAGGGGTGTGATACGTCGCGAATATTGTATATTATCACCTGTTTACTTATGTATACTAGTGCAATTGTAGCCATTAATTCTCATATTTAATATCATATACTGCGTAATCTTTGTTTTCGATATATTCTCCATTGCAACTCTAATTGGCTCACCTCTTAAATTAGATGAGGCCACTGCAATGCTATCTAGACCAAGCCAGGCTAGGCTTCTTATTAAAGTTGATATTTCAAAGCCGTTATCGCCTCGAGTTTGGATTGGATGTGGATCTCGTTTCGGTTTCTAATAAATTATCATTTATGAAAACCCTCCCTCATTCTGTAATGACTGTAAGAATAAAGGTCATTTGGATGTTGATTGTTCTCCTAACAAGGAAATGGTTCCCATCATGAGAAGTATCATGCCGGCGCCGGTGGACAAAGGTAAATCCGTTGTTGTCAAATCAGTTTAGATGACTAAGTCATCTAATAAACTCCTTTATACTAGGAGATCAGTTGCTTTTTCAAACGTAATTTCACCTATCCCAACTTTTACAGCCTCAACATCTGCTAATCCCCAACCATCTTCCAGCTCACCAAAAACCTCGCCAAAACCACCTTTCAAAAATCCCACCTCTCAAACCCTAAATATAACTTCAAACTCCAAAAATCTAGCTAACCTTCCACATTCCCTACCTTTTTCAACTTTATCTTTACCTATCCTACATTCTAACCCATTACCGTTATCTCCAAATTCTGCTACCATCAACCACCCAATCCCCTGCTCTAATAAATTTTCCTTATTAGCAGATGATACAAACGATCTTTGCCATGAAAGCTCACTTTCTAATAACGATGTCTCCTCCAAAGATGGAAATACACCTACGGTTATGTTAGCTCGCGAAAGCTCACATTTGGAATGTGAAAGTCTTGAAGAAGGAGAGATTAGTGCCCAGGTCTTTCCTAAACTTAGGTCAGTTCCACCTAATCCGGGGCTATTTAATAGAATAAATGTCTCCCCAAGGCCAAAAAAATGGATTGCTAAGGACAAAAATTCTTTTAAACCATCTTAGACTTCAGACAGTGAGGATATTGATAGTTGCACTCCTTTAAATATTGAACTGCTGCTACAATTTTTTGAAGCTATTGGGTTCAAATGCAAAAAGGTTTTTAATGTTGGGAAAAAAGCTAAACGACCCAGGAAGCTTTGGAAAAAATCTAAAGACTACTATACAAGATCAGCTGATAAGTCGTCACAAAATTCTCTCTTAGTTTTTAAATGATAGGATGCCTTTTTTGGAATATACGAGGTGTGGGAAATAAGTCCTCAGTTCGCAGGCTCCAAAATTAACTCTGGATAACAAAGTGGTTGTTGTTTGTTTAATGGAACCTAAAATTGACTGTGAAAATATTTTCAATCTCTGTAGAAGAATTAACTTCCATGGGGGAATGTCAAATATTTCGAATAAAATTTGGGTACTTTGGAAGTTTGATTGTTCTTTCAATGTCTTAAGTGACCAGAATAAGATTTTATCTCTAAAAGTGGATATAGGGAGTTTTCCTATACCTTTTTTCATCTCATGTGTTTATGCAAAATCTAAGCTGGTAGGTAGAAGGTCGTTATGGGTTGATCTAGAAAATCTTTCTAATTCTATTCAAGGCTGATGGGTTGTAGGTGGTGATCTCAATGTGATTAGATGTCAATTTGAAAAAGCGGGGGGTAGAGGTATAAATAACTTGGCAGTCGGTGAATTTAATGAATGTATCACTCATACACGCTTATTGGAAATTGATTTTAATGGATCGCAGTTTACATGGTGCAATAATCGAGATGGTGTTATTCGTATTTTGGCACGTCTTGACAGAGTTCTTTGTAATTCTTCTTGGTATAATAATGGATCTATATCCTCAATAGATCATCTACATAGAACAAATTAGGATGACTCTCCCATGATTCTCAGTCTTAAATCGGAGTTAGATGGTTCTCCCAAACCTTTTCGGTTCCTTAATGCTTGGACGAAACATGAAGGCTTTCATAAGATGATTTTGGATTCATGGAATGAACTGTTGGGGGGTGAGCCTCTATTTATATTTGCATCCAAACTACAAAGGCTGAAAAATGTTATTAAGCAGTGGAATCTTCATGTTTTTAAGAATATCCATCAAAGAGTTAAAATAGCGGAACATAATTTAATTACAAAGGAAAGTGCTTATGATTATGATCCCAATCCAGAGAAAAGAGAGGAATTTTTTAAAGCCAAAGCCTTGTTAAACAAAGAAATGAGCATCGGGGAAGAATTTTGGTGTCAAAAGGCTAAGGTTAAATGGTCAACTGAGGGAGACTTCAACACTACTTTTTTTCACACTATGTAAAAAGAAAAAAAATCTAAACTTCTTATATATAGTGTAAAAAATGACAGTGGCATAGAAGTCGTTGGCTAAAGCAATATTGAGGAAGTCATGGTTAATAATTTCAAAGAGATTCTTTCCACCAATACCGAGATCCCCTTAAATTTTAATCTTTTGGAAGTAATTCCTTCTATAATCTCTTAAGAGGAAAATGATATGCTCACAAGGTACCCGAGCATGGAATAAATAAGATCCACTATTTTTGGAATGGACAAAAATAGCACGGAAGGTCCGGATGGTTTCAATGGATGGTTTTTTCAACATTGTTGGGAAATCATTAAATTTGATTTGTATAATGCTATTTTGTCTTTCTTTGCAGGAAATATGTTACCAAGAAGTTGGACAACCATTAATGTTGTACTCATTCCAAAAATTCAAAAACCTCAGCTTTGCAATGTCTTCAGGCCTATTAGTTTATGCAATTTTTGTAATAAAATAATTACAAAAATCATGAATAATAAACTTGGTCAATTACTTCCAAAAATTATTTCAAAATCCCAAGCGGGGTTTGTCAAAGGACGTAATATCATGGATAACATTCTGATGGCTCAAGAACTAATGTCAAACTTCAACAAAAAAGTGCGAGGATCAAATGTTCTAATTAAACTGGATATGTCAAAGGCGTATAATAGGGTTTCTTGGATAAGCATTATCAATGTGTTTCGAGCCTTTGGATTTTCTGAAACTTGGATTGATATGGTATGGCGGGCTATTTCAAATTGTTGGTACTCTATTTGCGTTAATGGTAAATCATGTGGGTTCTTTAAATCTAATTATGGCATCCGTCAATGTGATCCCCACTCCCCAAGATTATTTATTATTGTCACATAAATTCTTTCCAGAGGACTGCACAACATTTTTACACAGTATAGAGTGAAATATCTGCCCATTCCAATTGGATGTGATATAATATCATCTCTCTCCTTTGTTGATGACTTCCTTATCTTCACTAATGGTGACAAATGGAGCCTTAAACGATTACGGGATTTCTTGGTAACATATGAGACAATAATGGGGCAACTTATAAACAACAACAAGTCGTCATTTTCGTGTCCAGATTCAACACGACACTCGTGCTGCAATATCATCAAGACCGCTACTGGTTTCATTGAAAAGCAACTGCCACTTAAATATTTGGGTGTTCTGCTATTCTCGGGCCAGAAATTAGTGCACCTATTTAGCCAGCTAGAGGAGTCTTTGATTTACAAAGTTTCGAAATGGGCCGATAAAACTCTTTCTCACAGTGGAAGGATGGTACTGCTTAACTCAGCATTACAGTCTATGTGTTTTCACATATTATGTTCTCTCGATCCTCCGACTTCGATTATTAATCGGTTAGAAAGAAATTTTTCATCATTTATTTGGGGTGCTAAAGGTGACCAGTTAAAGCATAAATGGGTGCAATGACAACAATTGTGTCTTCTATATTCAGAAGGTGGAGTGAATGTAAAAAAATTATCTGATATTGTTAAGGCATACTCCTGTAAGCTATGGGCTTCCTTTTATAAAGGTGATAATGTTTGGCAGATTTCATGCACAGTAGATACATAACTCTTTAGGGGAATAATTATTTTGGTTATCCTTTGTTCTCCAGCTTAACATGGCGTATGATGCAAAAAGTGTGGGAGATCTACCATGATAATACCGACATTGATAATCCTTTGGTATGGAAGTCAAAATCAAATGGCATTTTCTCATTAAAATCTGCTTGGGAACTTGTTCGTTATAGAAAATGCAATCTCTTTTCTTTCTCCGTAATTTGGAATCCCATAATTCTCCCTAAATTCTCTTTTTTTATGTGGCGTCTACTTCGAAAGGCAATACCATTGGACCCATGCTTGAAGAAAATACACATTCCATTAGCGTCAAAATGTCGATGCTGTACTGTTCCACTTGAAAAAGATTTTGATCATCTTTTCGACAGTAGTCCTCTTGCTCAAGAAGTATGGAATCATTTATCGGTATTTATGGGATATAGATTTATATTCTCATCTCTCAAAAGATTTACCATGAATTGGTGGCTACACTCTAGAGGAAAAAACATCAAAGCCTTACTCTTTATTATTCTTTCGTTCTACATTTGCTGGAGGATTTGGTGTTCAAGAAACAAAAACGAATTTGAGGGCATCGATATGAAAGCATCCAAGATTATTTCTCTTGTTCATGAAGATGTGAAAATTTCCTTTAAATCTAGACCTTACAAGGGCCCTAAATCTATTTATTTGTTCGGTTTCATTTTAGACTTTTCTATTTCTAGCTTGTAAGCCATTTGTGAAGGGCTTTCTTCATAATAAAAAATAAACTGTTTATTTGAAAAATATATATATATATATGTTTTGAAAAGTTTATTTGAGCTTTGGTAGATATTGGAATGCTTAACGGTGCAATTAGTGTTGTTTGAGAAGTTTTCAATGTAGTATGCAAGTTTAGGGGCATTTTAGTCATTTCAGCGTTCGATCTTTGTGCCCGAACTCTTCACAAAAGTTTTTTCCCTCTGTCTCATCTTCACATAGCCTCTGACGGTTCGTCAATATGATTCCTAACATTCAAGTTATGACCATTTTCCCATGGATTATCTTTTTTGGTTTTAAGGCAAAATATTGGGTTAGAAATAAAGTGGCAATCGATCGATGCAATTTGATCGATCGATCGACGATTAATTTTTTATCATGTGAGGAAGGGAGTGGTTAATTTTCAGTGTCATCGATCGATCAATCGATGCAAGCAGTTTTTGGGCATTTTTGCTTATTGTTTTCTTTTCCCTTTTCTTTTAATCCAACTTACTATGTAAATGTAAGTGGGATATTTGTTTGAGATATTCAGTTTTTAGGTTAGTTAAGGTTTGGGATCTCATCTATTTCTCTATACCAGGGTTCCATTCCATTGGTTTGTATGATTGTACTATTTAGCATCTTCTCCATTAATTCAAGTTTTCTTCTTGTTATTATTGCTTTGATTAATTAGTCTTTTATTAAACACATGCTATTTAGCAGGCTTTATAGGTAATTTAAACTCACTTGGGTTAATTAGTTTCTATGCTATGGTATGATGAGTTTAGGATAATTTTAATGGGTTAATTGTTCTTCTTATTACACTTCAGAGATTCATATATGTGTCATATTCACGACTTTTCATGTATAATTATGGGAATATTCATTGACATCGAAATCAAATTAATCTCTTATGAGAATTAAGAGGGTGACAACTCTGGGTTTTATTAATTATCCAAATGAGATTAATCTTGCTAACACTTTTCTTTTCATATAACCATTTATGCCATTTAATCCGTGTGAGGGAGACGATTCTTAATCTATAGTTTTACTCATTTTGTTAATCTAAGTCTCATTCCTCGCCTAGTTTGATGATTTGCTCAATGATCACCTTTTACATTTTTATTTGATAAGTATTAAATTACTAGAATTATAACAACTAGTCCCTGTGGATTCGATCCTTACTTTCCTCTACACCCCATAATTAGCACGCCAAGTCTTGGTATTTGTTTGTATATAGTGTAAACATCTAACGGCATATTTTACGTACACACCCCATTTACATCGGCTATTACCTTTATTCATAAAATATTGTATAAATGGTGTCCTTTTAAATGAAATATTGGTAGAAAATGGTGCAACAGTCAACCTAATGCCATTTTCTATGTTATCCAAAATTAACTAA
Organism: Sambucus nigra; assembly: GCA_949130495.1. Lineage (NCBI taxonomy): Eukaryota > Viridiplantae > Streptophyta > Magnoliopsida > Dipsacales > Adoxaceae > Sambucus > Sambucus nigra. The sequence goes on along the minus strand of OX422210.1, from coordinate 240,845,874 downwards.
CAAAATGCTAAATTGCTACAAACTTAGATTATTATCTCTAGTTTTGTTCAAGATAATAAGTTTACCAAAGGAGTACTACCATTGGACATTAAAGTATGCACCAAAAAATCTAAAACTTCTTTTTTCATTATTGAAGGCGAACCTAGATTTAGTGCATTATTAGGTAGAGATTAGACCCATTCTAACAAAAGTATTAATCCTTATATGCATTGAAAATTACTTTTGATAAAGGAATATGGGATTGTAGAAGAAGTTTAAGCTCGTCATATTCCTTTACATGCTAGTTCTAACTGCATTGAAGTAGAGCTCTACAAGGAAAATGTGGGGCCAGTAAAGGCAAAGGATTTGGTGCCTGAGGCCTCAGAAAGAGAAGTATCCGATGATGGTTAGACTAATCGGTGTTTTGGCCTAATAGGTCCAGCTAAAAAAGATTAAATAGTTGTTTAATGGTTGATGCACCCATTAACATTCAAAAGGCCAATGAAATATTGACCATGTTTTTGTATAAGTTTAAAGATTTAAAATTGACCATGAGACTTGGTGAAGAAAAGATCATTACTTGGCCTGACTATGAATTTTAAGAAGAGGTAGAAACTGAATCTATTTAAGACTGTGGAGAGTTAGCAAGTTCACTAACTGAGTATGAGAAACTGAAGGTTAATAAACCTAATCCCCTGATGGAAATTAATTTGGGGACATAACAAAACAAAAGAGTAACTTATATGAGTGCAAATCTCAGCAAAGAAGATCAACAATTCGGTAGAGACCTTCTTCATGATTATAAGGACTGCTTTGCTTTGGAGTATGATGAATTACCTGGCTTAGATAGAAAATCAGTGGAGCACAAATTGACAATCAAGTAGGACTACAAACCTATTAAGTAGCTGCCAAAACAAATGACTCCAGAGGTCATAACCAAAATAAAAGAGAAATAAAAAGAATTCTCAAAGTTAGGTTAATTTGACCTACCATGTATATTGAATGGCTCTATTATATAGTGCTAATAATTAAAAAGGAATGGAAAATTAAGAGTCTGCATTGATTTTAGGAATCTTAATGCAGCTACTCCTAAGGATGAATATCCAATGCCAGTACTAGATCTATTGGTTGATAGGCTAGCAAATCATGCTAATTTTGTCTATAACCAAATCGACATAACTGAAGAAGATGCGCATAAGATTGCATTCAGGTGTCCTGGTAATTTAAGGACCTTCGAATTGTTTAAAATTCCATTCGGGTTAATTAATGCAGAGCCACTTGCCAAAGGGGAATGAACACCATTTTTTATGATATGATTGCACCCTTTTAAAGTATTATATTAATGATATTATTGTGAAGTCAAGATCAACATTTGATCATATAGCACATCTAAAGAAATCTTTCAAAAGAATGAGGTTGTATCAACATAAAATGAACCCTTTAAAGTGTTCTTTTAGAGTTTCAGCAAGAAATTTCCCTGGATATTGGTGCATAAAGAAGGAATTCAGGTTAATCAGAAGAATAATCAAGATATTATTGAGAGAAAAGCCCCTAGAAACAAATAATTACAAAGGTTTTTGGGTCAAGTTAATTTTGTTAGAAGATTTATTTCTAATGCTGTAGGAAAAGCTAAAGAATTTACTTTTGTATTTAAGTGAAAAGACTAAGAAGAACTAGATTAGAAGGATGAGCATGAGAAGTGTTATCGTCTAAAACTAGTATATGAATTTTTGGACCTTAGCTGGAATATACTACTAATAATCAATAACAAATAAAGAAATTATAACTACCAACATGCAAATTTAGGATGGATAGAGAGGAATGAAATATAAAAGAAGAAAAATAGTGATTTAAGTGGTTTGGCCCAAAGTAGTGCCTATGTCCACCGGTGAAGGCTTATTTGTATTGATTTTGGTGGACGGTCACCCTGAAAGAGATTGGTTACAAGATCTCGTAGTCTTAGTTAGGTAGAATATTTCTTAATCCATTGTTATGCGAGATTGCATGCTATTTATAGGTCGTCATAAAAGAGAGTCTGCGTAGTAGGGCAGGTGGAGTGTCTTTATAGGTTAGGCAGTTATACCATTTACATTCCAGGAGTGGATAACCACAAGTTTGTTATAGCAGGATGAAGGTGAAATATTACATATCTCCCTCTCGTGTGCAGGTGGGATAAACAAGACTGATGGTATTCCATCACGTGTTCTAATTGGTGTAGGTATGGTATTGACAAGGTTAATTAACAATGTTAACTAACACTATGTTAGCAATATTGAGACAATCGATAATATGGCAAGGTCGGGTACCTTTATACCTAAGTCGGCCTCATTATCCATGTCGATTAAGTTCACTATCAAACCAACCTTACTTTAATCACTTAATGAGGACACATGTCACCTCCTTATAGTACCGCAAAGTGTCCCATATTTAGGGTAAAAAATAGTCTTTCTAAATACACAAGAGGTGCCTGGTCAAGCCACCTATTTTGGTTCCTTTAAAATAAGATAAGCTATTGAAGTTGTACATTTCAGCATCTGATGCATTTACTGGAGTGTTATTGGCTCACAACTATGAAAATCACAAGGAATAAGTTATTTTCTACCTTAGTAGGTTTTTAGATGAATGTGAATGTTGGTATTCTGTAATGGAAAGACTATATCTAACCTTACACTTTACTGTTATGAAATTAAGATATAATTTGTTGCCTAGAGAGGTTTATTCATTTCAAAGTTTGATTTGATTAAATACATGATAAGAATACACATTCTAAAAAATAGTATTGGCAAATGGGTTCTAGCTCTATCTGAATTTTTTCTCTACAATATAGCTTAGAAAGTAGCAAAAGGTCAAGATTCGGTTGATTTGGTAATAGATCATCCAAGTGATGATGAGCCAGATGGTAAATATGAGATAGTATAATATCTCTAAGCCCTTGAAAACTTTGGTTTGATGGTTCGAAGACTAAACTAATGTCAGTTATAGTGGTAATTATAGAATCCTATGAACATATTAAAACAAAACATGGTTATAAGTTGGAAAAAAGTACATGTACCAATAACCAAGCAGAATATGAGGTAGTAATAATGGAATTGGAAATCCTTTGAAGTTGTAATGCCTTGGTAATAGAAGTTTTTGGTGATTCCCAACTGGTTATAAGAAAGTTGATTGATGAATACAAATGTGTTCATGAAGGATTAACTCTATATAAACAAATGGCATTAAAGTTTCTATGTGAATTCTATGAGGTCACTTTAATTTATATCCCCAGGTTTCTGAATAAAGAAGACAATGAGATGGCTCAAAGGGCATCATGTTTCAAACTTGATAATAATTTCGAAGCCAAATTAAAGATTATTACTATTGATGGATTCTTACTACTTTTATATAATAGTAACGAATGATAGAAATTGAGAATATTAATTTCAAGAAGATTGGAGAAAACCAACAATTTTTTATATAAACAATCCAAGCATCAAGATAGATAGGGTTGTCAGGCTGAGAGAAATCAATTATGTAATGTATGTTAACAAATTATTCAAAATATGTGATAATGTGATAATTCTAGAGTTCCTAAGGGAACATGGAGGGTTAACAACTATAACCCAAGTCCATAAAGACTTGTGTGGGGGCCAACAAGATGGACATAAAATGAGGTGGCTGTTAAGAAGGCATGAATTTTATTAGGCTTCCATTCTAAAATATTTCGTTGAATTTGCAAAAGGATGTCAAAAGTTCCAGCAACATACTCCTTTTAAACCTATGCTTACAGTTGACTTACAATATGTGGTCAAATCTTGAACATTTAGAGGATGGGTAATTGATTTAATTGGCAAGAATTATCCCCCATCTTTAAAGATAAATAATTTTATTTTAGTTACAAATGATAGCTTCACTAAGTGGGTAAAAAACAAGGCTTTGAAGTTAGTTACCCAATATGAATTAGTAGATTTCTTACAAGATATTGCTTATAGGTTTGGGATATTTAGAAACCATAACCTCACACAGTGTAACTATCTCCGAATCATAAATAATGTTGGAATTAACTTTAAGGTTAGGCATAACTTTAACAAAATCAACATTCAATGCTCAGTCAAATGTCCAAGATGAGACCACTAACAAAGTAATTAAAAATAATTTAAGCAAAGTGATTGAGAAAAATCCAAGATATTGGCATAATTTACTGCCAAAAATCTTATGGGCTTATAGGGCCTTCAAAAGGTTGAGAATTGAGATAACTCCACATGCTATAAACTATGGTCATGATGTGGCGCTACCATTGCAAATTACTCTAAATTCATTAAAAGTTGTTGACCAAAATGATCTAACAGTTGAAGTCTACGATCAAGAAATGTGCATGGAATCGAAAAACATAAATGAAGACAATGTGAGAGCCTTAAACAACATCTTGACCCAACGAAATAAATTAGCCAATAGTTATAACAAGAAGGTAAAGCAAACAACCTTTAACAAGGGAAATTTAGTTTGGAAAATTGTCTTGCATGTAGGTTTAAAGGACATTACTTACGGAAAATGGTCTTCAAAATGGGAAGGGTCATACATACCACATTCATAGGTTATTTAAAGGAGGAACATACCATTTAAGAAACATTAATGGTTATGTTAACATAAGAAAGATGAATTCCATATTCTTAAAGATTTATCATCCAACTATTTGGGAAGAAAAACAACAGGAACAAAATTAATAATTTCATTAAAACATGGATCAATTTACATTGTAATGAAAATTATTAAATACAAGAGACCTAAAACTGGTCTAGAAGTTTTCATTATCTAACTTCTAGGATTTCATTTGGGCTTATCTTGCTTGGAACTAAGCATATTTGTTGTGGAACCTTGCATCTACCAACCATTTGGCCAATTTTTTGCTGGCAAGTTACCTCTTCCTTAAAGTCAACATCCAGTGCAATATTAACTCAGGATAGATGCCTCTCTAATTCCTCCTTCTTAAATAAAAGGGAAACCTTCTTATTTTGAATGCCTCTTACATCTTACAAATCGTTGGTAGCTTCATCCTTTTGGCTCAAGAAGTAAGCTTGATCAGTATATAAAGTTTTTCTTCAGCCTATGCCTAAGACGTACTTGAGAATTGGTATGAAAATGAATTAATCCCAGTGTGTAAAGCATTCACAAAATTTTCGTTAAAGTTTTTCATCTAAGATATATAAGAACATGCCGCTCTAAGCCCACTGGCAAGGTAAAGTCGATCGACTCTTGAAATGGCAGTCCAACAAAGCTTCGAAGTAACCCCAAGACTTGTGAAATCTCTAACTGCCAAGAAGTAGGAGTGGATCAATTTTTGATAAGACTTTCTAATTTTTGTTCCACAATTCTATTCGTAATCTTCAAACCATGAAATGGAGCTTTTTACATAACTTCTTTCAATTTCTTATGAAGAGAAAACACTTTATTCGAGATCATTAAGGTAGTAATACCTTCATTTATGGGATTCTCCTTTATTATAGAGGAGGCCTCTTTCAAAGCAAAAGTATTTGGGATGACATAAGTAGTATCAATAGGAAAAGACTCAACAGGGTTGTTAGGTCTTTACAAATTGATTGAAGAGTCTCCAAGGGCTATGTTTCTTTTAGGCTTGAAATCCCAATGGACTCTACGTAAGTTAAAAGCAAAATCATGAAGGTATCCACCACCTCAGAATTTGTTTCCTCATCTATAATTGGATTTAAAAAAGGCCTGGACGGAGAGGCAGGAACATCAATTAGCGCAACTATAGTCTCATCAATTAGGGATACTGATGGTGGTGTCCTAGGATCATATGGAGAGATTAGTTCATCATCCTTTGCCAAGTCATTAACATATTCTATAATGAAGGAAAAGACAATTCGAAGTCAAAACTAATGAGGTAATCAAAAATAAAGGACATTGAGAGCATTACAAGCATGAAAGACCGACTTATCTCCCAGCTGTGATGAAGGGATATACCTCATTGACCTTGTTTTCATGTGTTTTCCTATTGGAATAACACACATATTTGCAATTGGAGGCTTATTTGTACCTCGGGAAGTACTCGTAGGATTGTCGGACGAGGATTTTATCCTCTTTGGCCTGATAAGAGGAACATGCTCTTCTGTTTACTCCTATCCAACTTCCCTCAAAGCTTAGTCAATTTCATGGGAGAATTTTATTTTCTTAAAAGATTCATAACCCTCACCAAGAGAACCATTTGCAAGAATTAAAATGGCTGAGTAAAGAGAGCTCAATCAATGACAAAAATCCTAAAAATGATCAAATCCTTACTCGGAGATGAAGGATTTAAAGGTTATCTATATAGTGGCAAAGGTTCCAAATAAACCATAATGTAATCATACCAACAATGTTAAAAAGCTCGAGTCATTTCTACTCGAAAACTGTACCAGACATACTAAAAGTTCTTCAAATCCTATGTTATTCACCTATCCCATGCAAGATGAGAGCCTAAGAAACTTGGGAGGCGATAATAAATACTTTAGGATTGGATTAAATCATCATTGGGACAAGAATGGACTGGTGGAAACCCTAATTGATTAGAAATTTGGGCGGATAACTATATATCCCCATAAGACTTAGAGGTAAGATATGGGGAAGGTTAGGTGCCATAGTACGAATCTCTGGGTATTAGGAAACTCCCCCAACAAAGATCAGCCTCCCCTCCACCATGAGGTTTTTCCAAAGTACGAACTAACTAAAGAGGAAAACTGAGGGATTTTAATAAGGGTTGCAAAAAATTATTGGGCCATTCAATTGGAAAGCTCCTAAATATGGTCATAAGCTCTTTAAATCTCTTTTGTGAGGGTTTGAAGCGATAATAGGTGTGGCAATGGCTAAATTTGGACTCAATAGGAATATGGTTAATTTTATAAAAATAGGAATGAATCCACATTTTCAATAACTGTATGGTCTATCTTGATTTCCATTAAATGGGTCCATAACAAGTTCAGAATAAGCTCTATAAAGATATCCAAAAACATAAGGAGCTAAAGTGACCTCCTTAGCCTCCATAAGTTGGCTTGCTAAGAAAGAGTACTCTAACATTGACCTTTGGTATTTAACACAAAATGCATGCATTAAAAGCCAAAATAAAAAGAAATTAAAATACACTATTTGGCTGACCTGGGAACCACCCTTCATGTGAGCATTCATTAAGGTAAAGTAGGGCAGTTTTGGATTGGCTTTGGAAGCGAACGGGTAAGTCAACCTTGGATATAAATAGGTGAATGTTATCCACCATGGACTTAAACCTTGTCAATTGACAGACATTTTAAAGAGTGGGGCCTATCATCCCAAAGTTCAATTTGAAGAAATTGAAAGAAGAACTCTACAAAGACATGGCACTAGAAATCGAAAACTGATCAAACTTTGTGTCTTTTTTACAGAGTTTAACATCATAAAATTGTCGGACTTCTCCAAATAATTAACTTTGAGGTCCACCATCCTCCCTACCCATCTAGTCCAATTTTTCTTGTATGATTTGATGGAAACCAACCTTTTAGGCCAAAACCTAAATTAAAATGAGGAGGATGCTTAGAGAATATCTAACTCTTGAACTAAAATATCGTGTTCTCCAAATTTAGGATAATAAGGAGACACTTGTAATAGAAGTTCTTGGGGATAGAAAGGGTCAACAATAGTGAGCTCCATCCCACTAGAAACTTTAATGGGGAAAGTAGTATCCCATACAACAACATTATCATGGGCATAAATCCAATTAACGATCTCATCAAATGCAAAAAACTCATTAACTTTTGAGGGACTGGATATCGTTGATGAAAGGTTTAGAGGAAAATAGAAAATGTATTTGAAGGTCAAGGGTTTGCTAAAGAAAAAACTGAAATAAAAATATAAAAAAGGAATAATATTTATATCTAGGCACCGTTGGATATAAAAAATGAGCTAGTCCAGCCTTAACACATGAATTTGTATTTTTTTTCCTTCCAAAAAGTGGAGTTATGGGACGGTGGAGAAACATCCACCACTTTTGTGGGTTGTGATCCCAATTTTTTCTCATGATTGTTTTTTAGTACAATAATGACAAAAAATATCTCAAAGATCATATGGTGACAATACCAATACAAGCAAAGCCCATTGGCTAAAATAAAATCACAAAAGTTAACAACATTTAGATTTATTAGCCATTTTGACAACTAAAAGTCATAATTTGGATGGTTCTACATAAGCTACGATATTTGGCAGACCCACTACTAATAATAAGATATGAATTTGAATAAACCTTAAATTTGAAAAGTTTAAAGGTTTACAAAGCCTCAAATTAATGTAGTATATGTGGCCCCTAAGTTCGAATTGGCTGAAATTATTATTGGGCAAGAATGAATTAGATTTGTTAGATCTCATAATCATAATTGTCTATGTAACACCCCGCCCGCCCGGGGAGAGCGAACGGAGTGTTACAAATGGTATCAGAGCTTAGGTATACGGCAACCCTCGGGGCTTGGGTTTTGGGTTCATTACGTGGTTAGCAATTTTTGGAGATAGAAAATTTTAAGTGATATTCGTATTAGACATCTAGATTATATGCGAGGAAATTATTTTTGGAGACGAGATTAATTTGGAGATTGTTGGCCTGATTTTTTAGAGTTAGGCATTCGGCGAATTTCGAGGGCGAAATTCCATTGTTAGTGGGGAAGTGTAACAACCCGCGTAATTTTGGGCTATTTTAATTAATTTTTGGAAAATGGAGGAAAATAAAGTTTTTGATAAAATTATTTTTATTGCTCAAATATGTTGGTTATTATTTTTAAAGGAGGGAATTTCAAACGGTTTCGAAAATGGAGTTAAAACGGATTTTAAAATGATTTTTAAATGTTTTTAACTCTTGGAGTTGTTTTGACTTCCAACTCTTCATTTCTTTGCCTTATTTAAAGGAGTCTTTTGGATTCCAACTCTTCATTTCTTTGCATTATAAAAGGAAGTCGTGGGTAACCCTTTTAACATACTTTTGGCACAAATTTTGGCAGCAAATATATTTTGTATTCCTCTTCTTTTTATATACACATTGGCCCTTGAGATTTGTGAGTTCCAACCTTATATTAGAGGTGTTCTTGGGGCTATTTGGTTGGAGGTTCTTGGAGGAGCTTTTGTAGATCTTTTGTGTTGATCTTGAGGATGTGATCATTGGTTTCTCATCATGGTTTGAGGTATGGGGTTTTACACAACATGCTCCTTAAATCTCGCGAGTGTCATTCTCTTTGAATTCTTGTTAATTGAACTCATATTTGAATTGATAAATTCATTGAAATCTGGAAAATAATTGTTGAAATTATTTTGATTCATGTGGTATCATTGTATTGTTGATGAGCACGTTGTCATGAGATTTTAATATGGCACGGATGTTGGGCACCCGCCAAAATTCATGTTTCCCGAGCTATGGCTTGATAAAGCATATACGGATGTGGTGAGGCTTGGTGACCCATTGATGTGTTGTTGAAAAATTATAATGATGAAATTCTATTGATATTTCCATTTGATTTGAATATTCGTACTCGTGTTGTTACGTTTTATTCGTTGCTAATCCGTATTTGTTGAGCATAATTCCTATCGTATTGTGTACTTCCCCATATTTTCTTTTAGTGACAGGTTAGCGTGGATTTTGGGGTGCTATGGAGATTGATTTTAGTGAGGATTGTTTGGGAAAGATTTGTATTATTTTGATGTATAGAGCTTTGGAGATTTGTATTTTATTTTTGAGTCAGATGTTGTATTTATTCGAGAGACTTGTTGTATTTGAAGAATTGAGATTAGTGGATTTATATTATTGTGGGTTTATTTAGATGCTCTATACCTTGTTACTTGTGGATTTGGATTTATTTTATCGCATTAGCACTCCGTTCGCTCTCCCCGGGCGGGCGGGGTGTTACAGTCTAAAGCATAAATGAATAATGTAATTGGTTTCATTAAAATAAAACCACACACTAGCATTCGAAACAAAAGAGTTTCTTCCATTAACAATGAGAAAGATAGAAATTATAAATATGGAATGACAAAAGGAGGAACGATCATCCTCTTCGAACTGTGCAATAGTAAGGAAATGCATAAGTGATGTGCAAAGGATTTCTCCTTGCTCTGCATCCAAGTATGAAAGCTCTCTAGCCACTTTTAAAAAGAGGCGATGGGCCTCTCTCAGACTTTGCATAAGACCCTTTGCATCCTTATATTATACCTTAGAAAGTATCCCATGACTTGCTATGGGGGAGACGATCATTTATGAAAGGACAACATTAAAAAAATGAGTATCCAAAATGCGCCTTTTAAACTCCATAGTGTCAAAGCGCTCCCTAGACAAAACAAAAGAAAAATGGATCTTACTAAAAAAGTGGCAATTAATGCCATGCATAAATTAATGGAGAGGGCAACGAGCTTTCTTAGATCGGAGAGATTAACCCCAAGAAGCCAGCAGGTTCATATAGATGTTCCTCTTCTTATCAAAGAAGTCATAAGGATGGGCAGGCTGCTGCTAAGCATAAATACTATAAGGATGAGAAGTGAGAGTGGGATAAACCACTTGTGCATGACGATTGAATGAAAAATGGGTGCGACTTATAGATAACTCAAAGCCACAACAACCTATCCCATCAAATTTATTCTTCATGGAAACCTCTACGAACATAAAAAAGTGGTATATGAACCATGAATACCAAAAATCTTAGTGGGGAGATAACCAGAAGCGTTGGATGAGTGGAGGAGATATAATTTGGCTCATATTCAAAGTTTTCAACAGGGGCATCAGATGCAAGGTCCATCATGTCATCACGTATTTATGCAGAGAGTAATGATGATCAATGAGGGATTATGGCTTCTAGAATATCACTAGTCCACTAATTAATCTTCTCCAAAAATCAATTAGTATGGGGTATATTTACACATAATAATTCAGACGAATGAGGTGTTGTCACATAATATTTAAATTGCAAAAATATCTAGATTATTATGTAAAAATATTAAACAAATAGGGCAACGTGCATGTGTGATATTTGACATAAGTAAGGACGCGTTATTCAAAGTGGTAACTTACTCAAATTCATATTGGGGCATTAATTCACCAAAATGAGAAAACTCAAATGGGTGAGTAACCACTCAGCAGTTGCTATAGAAATTACGTTTCATGGGTAAGAAATACTATAAATAAGCAACGAACCTAACAAGGAAAAGAGAACTTCCTCACAAAAAATGCATTTACATTACTTTTATCGTCCTTTTCTTTTCTTTTTCTTTCTTTTATTTATAATTTTTCTTTCATTCCATAAGTAAATTGTAAGGTAGTTTGTGATTTTTTTCTTCAAAGTTTATTTAAAGTTTCTTCCCTTTACATTTAATGTTGTTTACTTTCTTGCTTTAAATTTCTCTAAGTGTACTTTTTTACTCTACTCACAACTTACTTTCTTGCAAATCTTTACTTTCATTGCATTTTCTTTTCTATTATTTACAAAGCTTCACTTTTCTTTCAACTTGTAAAATTTTCTATTTTTGTAATATTTAATTACCACAACTTAGTATTCACCTTAAAATCTTCCCTAAGGGAATAAGTTTAAATGCAACACAATCGCCTAAAAATTATCACTAGGCTAAAATCTTTGGTTGGAAAGACCACAAATATTGCCTGGTATGCTCGTAATCCTAATTAACTTTAATTATCAATCCATTAAAAATAACCTAAGCATCTACTACTGGAAAACTCTCCAAAGTCTGATCCTCCATAGGTAAACGTTCATTTTATAGAGAAAATTTGAGGACAAACTCAATAATGCCTTTGATAAAGGTTTTGAGGCGATAATATAGAACTCGGTTGGCTATTGGACTATCACGAGACCATTGCGATCAAGAGATGATGGTTGTATGAATTCCAAAGGGGCAAGGTCCCCTGAGGGTGACCCGGCCTATGCCAAACAACCTCCCTTCGAAAATATAATGGGAGGGGGAGAAGAAGGTCCCAAGGTTATGGTCACTAATTCCCCTATTGTTGAGATTAACTAGACAGCTAATGAGGTCAGTCAAGATGTTGACACCAACAACTATATCGCCACTTATCCTGGTGCCTCGATTGAGGGGGCGACCAGTGCCGCGGAGGATGCACCTTTAGGGGGATGTCACCCTATCCCTTAGTTTAGTTATTTTTTGGTGTAAACTTTTATAGACCGACTGGTCATTTGTTTTATAGGCTCTTGGCCAATTTAATGTTTAATGAATGAGATTTAAATTTCCCTTATTATCTCCTTTTCATTTCTCTTTTACTTTTGATGTGCTCAGTTCTTCATTGCGTTGATCATGCCTTTGTAAAAACATGCTACCTTAACTTATGGACCATATTAATTAATGTGTCACAAGTTAAAATTTTCATATAACTTTACGAACGACCCCTTTCAGTGAGATCAACTTGTTTTGAGTGTCCACTATTTGTGGTAGGTTTTGCCATTTATGGGTCGACCAAACCCCTTGTGATGTTAGTCATTTTCAGATGGATTTAGTGCCAAAAGTATGTGGCTTACTTGTTCAAGTTGTACCACCCAATTCTTAGGTGGGTTTATGCCTTTTCTAGGATGACAGACCCTCTTGGACTATACCACCAATTTCAGGTGGATTTAGTTCCAAACATAGGTGGCCAACTTGTTCCAAGTCATACCACTCAGTTCTTAGGTGGGTTTATGCCTTTTCTAGGACGACCAACCCTCTTAGGATGTAACACGACTTTATGTGGGTTTAATTTCAAATGTAGGCGTCCCACTCGTTCTAAGTTGTACCACCTAATTCTTTGATGGTTTGTGCCTCTTGTAGGCCATCTAACCTTCTTGGGATATACCACCTTTTTCAAGTGGGTTTAATGCCAAACGTAGGAAATTAAATTTTTCAAGTTGTACCACCCAATTCTTAGTGGGTTTATGCCTCTTCTAGGATAACCAATAATCTTGGGTTTTACCACCATTTTCAGGTGGTGTTAATGCCTAACATAAGCGATTGACTTGTTCTAAGTTATACCACCCAATTCTTAGCTGGGCTTATATCTCGTCTAGGCCAACCAACTCTCTTAGGTTGTACCACTATTTTCAGTTGGGTTTAGTGCCAAACGTAGTCGACCGAATTGTTCTAAGTTGTACCACCCAATACTTAGGTGGGTTTATGCATCTTCTAGGCCGACTAACACTTTTGGGTTATACCACCTTAGTGCCGAATTCTTAGGTGATCAACTTATTCTAAGTCGTACCACAACTTGAGTAGGTTTATGCATATTTTAAGCTCACCAACCCTATTGTATTGTACCATCGTTTGCAGGTGGGTTTAATGCTTTAAAGTAACGTACTAAGATTATAGTAGTAAATAAATAACTTTATAAATCATGAGTGAACTAAAATTTCTACAGAAAAGAAAAAACAAATTATTGATAGAATTTCTTAAGGTTCGTGGCATTCCATGACCTTGGTAATATTGTTCCATCTATCTCCTCTAAGTGATGCGATATGCCACCTTTATTTGATTATATTTTGTACGGTCTCTTCCAGTTTGGTCCAGCTTTCAGTCTAAAGGATTCTTCACCAAAGACAGGAGCTTCTTGAGGACTAAATCACTGACCTGGAATTCTCTCACTTTAATCTCATCACCATGCCGCTTCATCATCTCTTGCTTGTAATGGCCACGTGAATAAAATCTCATTTTCTTTGTTCTTCCACTAGGTCTAACTCGTGATCCAATCGATCATCATAATGACTATCTTCAAAAATCTCTTACCTGAGATTTAGAAATCCGATCTTCAAAGGAATGGATGCCTCCATTCCGTAAGCAGGAGACTAGAAAGTTTACTTGGTGAAACTTCGAGGCATTATCCTATAGTCCCAAGGGACATAAATGATCTTATCTACCCATATTTCTAATAACTCATCGTTTGTTTAGTCAATCAAAATTCCATTTTGAACCTACAAATACACTAAAACATGTATAGAGAAAGAAAGGGGTGTCAATCAAACTTCTTTAATATGGGTTTTTAAAACAATGGTTTAAGGGATGTTTATTTTAACTAATTATGTGATAATATCTAAACTAAACTAATAAAAAAACTAAAATAAGAGATCAGAGAGGTGAATAAATGTGAGAACAAATAAGAGCTACGACTTTACCACATATATTAATTATTTTAATTAATTAATTTAAAATATCCCAATATAGTAATAAAGTTACAAGTCAACTCTCATCACAAATGTAAATTTAATATTAACTTTTTAGAGAATTAATTTTAAAACTTTCACAAACTCTCAAAAATTAGAATTAAACCCTCTTTAATAAATCACCCGCTAGGATAAACCTATTAAAAATGATTTAACCCTTGGAAAAATTAATTATTTAGAGTTGAAATTTGAGATATAATATTACACTTGAGAAAAAGTATCTTCAGTTCGATTCTAAAATGAACATTTCATCTCAAATTTAATTTTCTCTTAAAAATCATTTACCTTTTTTCGAGGCGTAAATTAAAAAGTTAAAGTTCAATCCTAATTTTCAAAGGAACATAATAAATAAATAAATAAAATAAAATAAAATAATTAAATTAACATCAACTTGGATTTTATCTCACACCTTGAATGGGGGATTTAGCTTAACATGTGAAGTATTTTTACATACGAAATGTAAAAACACTCCATTAGAGGCATGAATAAAAGAATAAAAAATATAAGATAACGCTATTTAAACCAAATCTCCTTACATTTGTATTGTACCTCCAAGCATTGGTAGTGAATTATACCCACAAATCTGAGTTTTAAACAATATTTGAATCTCTAAATATAACTCACAAACTTACAATTCGTATCTCAAAATGTAAATTACCTCACACAATTCTCTAAAAAATACAAAAGAAATAATAAAAAGATTAATACTAAACTACCTTAAAATTACTCTACAAAGATGAACTATAAATGTTTCCTTCTAACAACAAAAACTTGGATTCTAAAAATGAAGACCAAAGGTCCATTTTATAGGTAAAAAGAATGGATTAAGGGCACAAATGGAATTTCACAAAATAAAGGGTTATTTAACTAAAGTGTAATAAAAAAAGGGGGTACGGACAAAGGATTTATTCAATATCGGCATGGGCTGCTGATGGAAAGGGTATGGGAGAAAAATCAAAATTTTGGTTTCTTTTAAAAAAGAAATGAAATGAGGAAGTATGGGGGAAAATGGGGAATTAGTTAAAGAAATAGACATTATGGGTTTAAAGTATAAAAAACAAAAGTTGGGATCTCGAATGACTGAAAAAAATGCATGGGATGGGCCATGCACCACATGCCTGGGCGCACATGGCTTGGCTAGGGATCAAAGATTTGTGAGGTAGCCACATGGTCTGCTAGGATGACACCACATGGCGCCTAGGAATTAAATAGAAAAAACAGGGAAAAACATACCCCTCTAAGGTCCGAACTCAGGTAATTTCCTTTGTCCAAAACTCAGTTTGCCACTGAGCAAACATGTATCTTATTAATATATGCGTGAAATATTATATAAGCCTTACTTATTTTTTAGTTTTCATAATTTATAAATGAACCCAAAATCTTCATAAAATTCTCATATGACCTCCAATCAATGCACCACAAGAACTGACTAGACTCACATTTCGAGGCCGATAATATTTTAATGTGCTCGAGTCACGAGATTTGACTTTGGATTTGACCCGGGACTTTTACTTTGACTTTTTTTTTAATTTCAAACATTGAACAATTGTAATATTTCGTTTCAGCTCAGATTGACATGTCGTTTGTACCCATGCCTAGATTCAAGGCTATAATTTTTAGATATGTCTAGGTCCAAAATTAGTTGTCTCAAATTACCATTTTATCCCTGAAAGATCATATGCGATAGTTTCTTTCCCAAACTGCCTAGAATTAGCGTGTTTGAATTCACTAATGCATTTTAACCTACAAGATAAACAAATACCCATAAAAATCCAATTTTACTGAGAATTAGTAATTAAAATTAATCTATTTGGGGTATAAATTTAACATTTTTGGGTGATAATCATACCATCCCCAAACAAAGCAGTGCTAGTCCTCAAGAAAAAATAGAGAGAAAGAAAGATAAGAAACCAAAAGTATGCCACTTTCGCATGTACTTGCGCTTACACTTAGCATGTGCAACAAGCCATTAAACCTCTAGGTCGCCATAGAGGACGAGTATTATCTCGTGATAGTTTGCAGTGAACATACCAACAAAATTCAAAACATTTGATTTGAAAACAATTTATTAAAGGGGCGATTAATCTCTTCTTAAACATAAAAAAATCACACAATCCATCATTTAAGGATACGAACAATGAACTATGAAGTGTATGAATGAGTTAAACTTACTTAACACATAAGAAAAATCATTTCTATAATTCAACGTGTGTAGTATGCATCACTCAAAATAGTTTCAAGTGTCATAAGAGTGATTCTTAGATCTCCTTATTGAATCGACGCTTTAACTTCAAATCTCATGGGATACGTCTCTCTGAATAAAACCGCTTTAACATTTGGGTAAGTCTATCTCTCTTGTGTGTGAGGTGGAGAGTAAATATAGGCAAGGTCAAATGTCTCTCACACATATATGAAAAAATGAATACTAGAATGAGTTTGATATCATGAGAGCAATGCAAACCACTATACTGAGAATGTCGAGTTATTCACCACATAAACTTTTTATTCACCCGAGCACCTCACCAAAGGTAAAAATGGGGTTGATGTAATGGATGAGGGGAAATGAGATGGGTAACATGGATGATGTGATGATTTTGGGATTTGAGAAAAGTTGACTATAACTTGAATAATTCAAGTCTTAATTTCACAAAATTTGATCGCATCTTCTTCTTTATATATATACTAGCGGAATGCCCGTGCCTGAAGGCACGACTAAAAATTCCAAAATATGTAATTGCAAAACGGATTTTTTTAAAGTACGTAACTATAAAACGACAAAAAATTCGTTCCTCAACAAAATGAAGTGTAATTTTAATTGCTATAATATTATTTATTTATCGGACTATTTACCCTATTTAACAAATAATAAATAGTCCAATAGCATATAAATAGTCTAAATTCATGAAACAAATTCACATATAACATGAAAATACAATATTCATCAACCGAATTCACATTGTGCCTCAAATAAATAGTGCCAATTTTTAGAAAAATGGACATAATCTTCTCTTTTATTGGACTAACCACCCTACTTAGGGGTAACAACCAATCCAACAATATTCCAAAAGCCCAAATTCATCCAATAAATGCTTCAACGAAACAAATTACACAACTAGTTCAATGAGCAAGCCTAAGTTGTACAATAAATTACACAACTAAAGTGTAAATAGAAAGTAAAATAAAGAAAAAAAATCTACTAAAAGAAATTACAACTACACAATTTTGAACAAATTTAAAATCTCTCTTAAGAAATATAAAGACATCCCAACATCAATGTTGAGTCTCAACTTACAAACTTAGAAACTAAATTCAAAGAACACATCAACAAAGATGATGCCTTATGTACTTGCAACTTTGCAGAACCAAATTAAAAGATGTCTCCTCCCTCGGCCATTGTAAGCGACAACCAAACTCTATATTTCTAACATACCAAAAGTTAGGCTCCCTGGCCATTTTGGAAGACAAATGGGAATGACAACTGGTACTTCAATTCATTGTAGATGAACTGAAAAACATAAAGGAGTAAGGAAAAAATTCAGACTCAAATTTCAAACGCAGAATACTAAGTCATACATCATAATAAATGCAATCACAAATGTCATATATGCAAAATTAAAGAATTAGTAATGCGCTTAGAAACAAAAGTTCTTTTTAAGAAACATGTGAGAAATTTGTTTTAACTTAATGAATTAAGTTAAAAAAAATCACGAAATAACTTAAAACTAATACCATAATCAAAATACTTACCCATTGTAATGATCTTCAAGATTCATATCAAACCATTTTTGTAGTGCATTCTGCATACACGAAGACAAAATCAACCCATAGAACAGTTATTGTATATATAATAACAAAGCAACCCATACAACAGTTAAGTTATAACCTTTTTCAATGTATTTAAGTGTGCTAATAGTCAAATTTAAGCCTATTCATGTCATAGAAACCAATAGTGTCTTGTCTCATCACTGACTCCCATTTGCAAAGAACCGTTAAATAAACAAACATTAATAATATCTGAATGTATTAGAGTCTTTGTGTTTGTGTTTAAACTCCGCTACGTGAAAAATGTGAGAGAATACTTATTAAGTATAAATAACATAAATTTCAAGTAAATGAATAATGTATACATAATTCATATAAAGATAAATTTTAAGGGATTTAAATAACGTTTACAACCATGTGGAGTGTGGTGGTCACCTAGTAGATTTTCTTTATTCAGGACTATGAAATGCGAATGTCGAGCTGTGGAGGGCAGTTGTTGCTTTTAGTGTGTATGTGCGACTTCCAAGTGAAGCAATAGAGAAGCGGAGTTAGTTGAGGGCCATGATGAATCGGAGAGGAGAACCACCTAAATAAGTATGGGCCTTGATCTAAAAATATAACTTGAAAATAATAATAGGGAGCACCACCTAACTTAAGAATCAACATGAAAAATTGGCATAACAATAACTGAATGAATTTCAATGGTAATACCTCTTCTATGAGCTAGCAAACACACTATGCAAGCCTTAGTACAATCTAATAAAATGAAGGCGCCAATGTTATATTCAGCGTTTACCCTTAATTGCTTCACAAAAGTACGCCTATAAACGTCATTATAATCCCCTGCTCCTTTTTCCCAAGCCCCTGCCCCTGTTTCCATTAAGTGATTTTTCCTCTAGGGAGGGAGAAGAGAGAGTGCTTTCTGAGTGTCTACTGATTGGGTTTCTATAGCAACATATATTGCCACTACTGCTCAAATATCAGAAGGCCCGAATTCCAAAAAATCAATCCCTGCACATTGCAATATACTTGTTCACATTTTGCTACATTAGATTTTCTATGATTAAAAGATAATACGACTCTTTACAAAAAATTAAACAAATATGAAGATACTTGTGTTGGGGAATAATGCAGCGATTATGAATATACTGACTTATGCATTAGCATTTTTAAGAGTGATTACTGTACAAATAGTAAACAAATAGTGCAAAATGCCTACAACAATGAAACTCTTTCATGAAATGATCTACGATGTTTAATCTCTCGAATATAAGGGAAACTTGTAAACATATGGGTGGAGCTACGATGTATAATCTATCTGTCCTGACATATGATAAGTGGGAAGTCGCTATTCGCATATTTTTCTACCACCAGCAGGTAATATTATCAAATGTACTTCTTTCTATGCAAAAATGAAAATAATTTATGATCTATCTAACTTATCTGAATTTGATACTGGTCTTTATAGATTTAAATCGTTGTAATATGATATATATGCCTTTATTGTAATTGATATAGTTGATAATATCTCTGATCAAAAATATAATTTTTATTGTAGGTAGACTGGTATGACACTGTTTGCCAAGGGTATCACACTGATCTAAAATAAAACTTCATCCATCAAACTCATAGCTCGTGGAATGTAAGAATATATTCCTTGCACAGTTATAAATAATGTATGAATTATGAAAACCTCGAAGAGATTTTAAATTTTCTTGTGAGGAAGAATTATCGCAGTTATCATTAACCATTATAAACAATAGAAGTACAAAAAAATTGGAGAATCAAACATCAAGTGTTTGACTGCTGTAACTTGAATATTTTCTAGTAGTAGACAGTTGCAGAAAGAACCTAATTTGGCTAACCGATTCACCCCCACCCAGGAATGGGTTTTCCAGTGACGCGCATACAAACTTCATCAGTAAAATGGTTGCAATTCTTGGCAATTAGATGATATGTATCTTCGTGATATTTTACATAAAATGCCCCATGAACAACCAAAATTATGACCGAGACATGTCAGTGATATTTCTCTAATGTATTAAAGAAACAAGTGGATAGAGATTGCTCTGTGTTTTTTTTACACAAACTACACATAAAAGTGGAAGTAAATTCCACTTAAAATAACATAATTCAAGTAAAATTCGACCTCGATCATGTTTATACAAAGAGAACAATTAATCAGGACCAAATAAAACCCAAACATACTAACTAAAAATGCAAAAATCTAGTCCCGAAAAATCTATTTGAGCAAAAAAAATGTGTTTGCATACTAAGAAGAGAGTTTGTCCGAAAAGGATATATCTTGAACAACCTATCAATGGTGCGTGATAAACTAAGGCTAGTAAAACAAATCACAATCCAAAGTTCTAAAAGAAAATATTACGCAGATTAATGAACCAAAATAGGATAAACACACATAGAAAAGGAGGGAATTTCATAGACATATAAACCTTCAAGTGTGAGAGAGCTTTAGAAAATTTAAATGTTTTATAACTCTGATTCGTAAATCCATACAACCATAATCTATGAGAGACCTACGTTAGACAAATGAATACACGTAAGAACAAAATAATAGAACATCCTAAAACATATGTTTTTTGGGTATTGTATTTCTACATATATACCATTGTAATAGAATATCCAAGAAGGAGATTCTGCCATTGTAAAAGATACAAAGATACTTGATTTGATTATGTGCTTGAACCAAGCTATTTCTACCATCGGGAAGTATTTGTACGTGTGAGTTTAAAACATAAGAACATCAGCCTCGAACCTAAGACAAATCCTTGAAAAAATACATAGACATTATATATGAGGATAAAAAAATAAAGGCACAAGGGCATATACAAAATCACCCATAATAAAAGCCTTTTATTTTGTCTATTTCTTTCTAAATACCCAAATCACTAATTTGTATAATTAACTTATAAAAAAATAAAGTAAATAACAAACTATAATATCCTCATAAAATTGATGATCACTTGTCAAAGCATTAAAAACAAATTCATGCAAAAAATAATTCCTAGATGATTCCTAATAACCATTATCATGCAATGGTATGCGGAGGGGGTAGGAGAGCTTAAAAAGGCATTGTTATTTCAAAATTGTGGAATGCACCTTTAGGCACGGGCATTCCGCTAGTATATATATATAGGGAGAGGTTCAAAAGTGAACTTAAAAGATGAACATTTTAATGAACCTTAACAAAAAAAACACATAAAAACCCAATAATTTTAATTCCTATGTTGTAATTGGTTCGCGCCAGCGGCACCGGATGCACGTATGATGTACACGCTTATTTTTTAATATACACACACCCCTTACCCCCCCCCCCCCCAATACATGCGCCCGTTGCCGCTAGCGCAGACCAACTACAATATATGAATTAAAATTAATGGGTTGTTAAGTGTTTTTTTCTTAAGGTTCATTAAAATGTTCATCTTTTAAGTTGACTTTTGAACCTCTCCCTATATATATATATATATATATATAAAGAAGAAGATGCGATATATATATTCCTTTTCTCGCGATGCATTTTTCCTTATAAAACACCAAATAAGGTATTTTTATATTTATAATTTCAACCAATCTTTTTTCTCAAAGCTAAGGGTGATAATGGGAAAATGATATATGGATGGTGTGGGAGAACATATATTGGTATGTGGTAATATGAAAAAGGAATGGTGGAAAAGGGTAAATGTATAGATGAAATTAGTATTGCTTTTGTGCTCGGGACAAACTATAAGTCACATGTTTCTTACAATTTGAGAGTGATCTCATTCTCAGTGGTTAAGCCAAATGAAAAGAATAACGAGATCATGCAATAATTCAGTACCCAAAGGAAGGTGAGTCAACTTCTGACTCAGAGATTGAGTAAAAACTCTAAAAAATGGTGAAAAGCACAAATCTCATATGTACAAGTCTCCACGAGTGATCCTTAAGGTTCTTTTGAGAATTTTAACACTCTTCAACTTTAGTTTGTCTTGATGTGATAAGTGCGCAAGTAGTATTGAGTCAGGAATTCATGGTGAAATATGCATTACGAAGAATTAATTCAAGATTTTAATTTTAAAGATTGAATTAAAGTTCGATTTAGATTATTTTGAACTTAGATGATGGGTGATCGATAAATCACGTAAAGAACGAGATAAAACCACATAAAAGTGAAAAATATGGCTTGTTTATGACAAAAAAATTTCAAAAGAGGTGCGATTTTGATAAAATACCCCACCCCAAATAAAAGAGCATCGATGTTTAAAATCATATTTTGAACTTTCAAAGAACATGGAAGGAAAGATATTACCAAAATCAACCACTAATGAATCTGCACCATGTGATGGATCAAATGGTAAACTTGAAGAACAATGGCGGCACAAAAATAGGTACAAGTCTACAAATTATATATAAAGCATTACGGAGTGCATATAACACCACCCTCAAACACGTAAGACACATATTAAAAAATATGCATATAACGGGCTACCTCCTGGTAGGGGTGTTCGCGGTCCGGTCTGATCCAATTTTAATGTTTTTTTTACCGGACCGACTTCGTATGTCGTCTAAAAAAATGGATCGAGATCGGACCGATAATGTTGATTAACCGGGCCTAGTCGGTTCGTTTTTTTATAGGGTCGATCCGGTCTAACCCGTCGGCCCTCACATTAATGAATTACATCATTTATAATATATAAATATACCCGAGTCTATTTTTGCCAAACATTAAAAACTAAAAAATATTAAAATTTGTAATTAAAATAAACCTACAATTGGATTAAACTATAATTTAAACTAATCAAATATTAAAGTATATACTTTTATTATTTATTTATCTTATATATCACACACACACACACACACACACACACACACACACACACATATATATATATATATATATATATATATATATATATATATATATATATATATATATATATATATATATATTATTTTATATAGAGTCGGTCCGGGTCAGTCCTAACAGGGTTTTTAAAACTGTAAACCGTGGACCAGACCGACGAGGTCGGTCCACCAAAAAAATAAGCCGATACCAAACCGATTATGAAAAAAGACCAAAAAAATAGGCTCGGTTCGATTCGGTCCGTCGATCCAATCGGTTTTTTGAACACCCCTACCTCCCGGTAGTGATAAGTTTAATGTCTTCATCCCGACGTAAAGTTACTCACCCTTAAAGATATGAAATGCGATAACACGAGATGGAAGAAGGCGTGGGTAATGGAAATCATCACAAAATGATATTGAAAAGTCATTCTTGTTGGATAAAGGCTATATGGGTCAATGCACTTGTATGGAAAAGTGCTTCACGCACTGCAAAGCATCGAGGGTGTGTTGGGATAAAGGTATATGTAAGAAAGGCGAGAGTGATGGTGAAGAGGTACTGATCACAAGACTTATTGAGCCTAAAGGTAAGGGCAACAAGAGAGCTATAACCATGGTGCTCAGCTTGGCGAGGAAGGTACAAGGGTGTGGAAATTAGGATGGGGTGGGACTCATAAAAATCGCACCACCGTTCGATAGTTGGGCGATGATAATGGTCATGTCGTGACACATCGATGAGATAATGATAGTAATAATCACTAAAAGGAATGGGTGCATAAGGATGATAAAGCTTGGTGTCATGTAAATTGAGAGTAGCACCACAAATACTCTCATTGATGGTGGGATGGATGAAAACTCACAAGATGGCCTATAGAGTTCGAGGATGGAGGGTTGGTTTAAGTAAGTACCTAAGTGGGTGGATGTGAATGAAAGAGAAATGTGAATAAGTTCCAAACATAGTAGGGGGTCGAGTGGAATAATGGGTCGGGGGAGATGATCTAAATCGAGAGTAAGGGATACACATTCATCACCATCATCATGAGGATTAAAATCATCCTCGAGGGAACTCTCAAAAGGGAGTGTGGTATCAAAGGATTGAGAGATCAACCTATCACCTATAATGTCACCATCAGTGGTGGTGAAAGGGTCTAACGAGGCATTAAGATTCGAGATATATAAATTAAGAGATATATAAATTAACATAAATATTAGACTCAAAGTGAGCCAAACATTTCGGAAGAGGATCCATATAAAGAGAAATGGAAACCATTTTTGAATTAATATCAACGAATTGGGTGGCATTCGTAGCCAGAGCTAACTTATAAAGAATAGGTGCCTCAAGGACACACATAGTGGGCTCAATAGGTGTAAAAAATGGTATATTTTTGGATATGACAGGCGGACAAACCACAAATGTGGGCTCGTTTAGTTCAGCCTCACAATATATGGATATGTCAAGACAATTGTCAACTTGGGGTCTGGATCACAAGGTGGTCTCAACTTCGAGATTCTCAGGGTGATAGGGTTTGTCACACTCAAATTATGTATCAAAATAAGACTCATCATCATTCCACATGGGTACAACAATGGATTGAACTGGAAAGGAATTCGACTCTCTTTCATACTCAAATTCATTTAACCATTTTTAAGCCATTTAATGGCTTGATTTTAATATTGCATAGCTTGCTCTTATTTGAGGATAAAATTTTACAAGAGGCTTTCAAGAGCATATATGGATAGTGGTGGGAATGTTATGGGTGGTGATGCAATGGCATATGGTTGAGGGAGACACAACTTGCTATTAACATGATTAAATGAAGAATAATCATATGGTCAAGTTCATCATATAGAAGAGGAGGGCCTCCATAAGAGAAATAACGTTGATAATAATGGGGAGAAAAATGAGGGGAATGATTGGTATAGGGTGCACTAGGTTGCTATGATAATTGTAAAAAACCATGAGGATCCATAACATGGGGTTAGGATCCATAGTGCATGGGAGGATGATCAAGCCTCCACGAATAGCTTGGTTGAATACACCACTCATTAACGGATATGTCATGACAATAGCCGAAGTGGGTTATGAAATAGTTTCATGTTGATACAGTTGGTCCATGGGTGGTTTAAATGTATAAGGAAGGTATGGGCATGCATTGGATAAGTGATTGGCTTGAAAGTAATAGGTGCATGATGAAGATGAGAAATGGCTAAAGTGGTCCCTTGAAGGATGTTCTTCGGCCATGACGGGATGTATAGTGGGAGAAAAAGGATTTTTCAAAAATATGTTTGTCTTTTAAATTTTTGAAAAAGAAAGAAAAATCTTTTAGGGTTTTGAATTTTTAAAAAGAAGAAAAATATATTCAGGATTTTTGAACATAGCAAAAAGAATGAAAAATGTTTTTGGATTTTTAAAAAGGGGTGAAAATGGACTCGCTTTGAAACACACAAGGACGAATCACACCGACAACCAAAGGATTTAAATTAGACACGTACAAGGAATGGAGAAATTCTACCAAACACATAGTCAATTTTTATCTTTATTTAAGTGATTAGGCAATCAAATCTTAACTAATCTATGGGAAAGAAAAGTAAGGAGTGTTACACAACGCCTTTAAAATATATGTGTCCCTACTTCCTTCACAAGACAACTAGAGGCTTGCCACAAATTTTTTTCACAAAGCTACTATGACAAAACAGTCAGCCGGTACAACGCTAGGGAAAGCACAAACCCATTTCACTAGGGGAACTCTCTTAAAACTTAGTTTTTATGGAAACTAACGTACCTCAAAGTGAACAAATCATGTTTTTTTTAGTGGAGAGGAATATATGGCCTGTCCTATAATTTAAATTTTTCAGAAAAGGTGTTATGAACACCACATGCTATGGGGCTAGCTAGTAGATTGATTTTTAATTTTAGTGATTGCTGGTTGCACACAATGGATAAGTGATTGAGTTGGGTGATGAAATCCTTCTTTGTTTCAATGATTGAGTGTAGGTCTTGTAACACCCCGCACTTTTAGGGATAATTAAATTTCATAAGTGGGCAAAATTTGGATATTAAGGAAAATTATGTGAATAGTAATTTTGGGATTTATGAACATTTGATTATTACCGGTGTGTGTTACATTTAATTTGAGACTAAGTAAATACGTTAAACTATCTTAATTATATGTCGCAGATGGGTAAAGTGACAAAGGATAATATTTTAAATTAGAAAACCCGTATTAAGTTGTGTTGTGTTTAATTAGTGAATTGTGGTTAAGTACCTCGAATGGAAATTTCGAGTGTGTGATTGATTTTGGAATGGCCGAGAGAGTCATAATAGAGTATCTGGTAGTAGTGTTTAGGTTCCGGTGATTTTTGGACTAGTAGGGACTTGTAATTCAGTGAGCCCCCTTTTCTTACCCTATAAGACACGAGAGTGGGAGAGAAAGTAAGGGAAAAGAGAGAAAAGAAGAAGAGAAGAAAGGAAGGAAGAAAAGGAGAGGAAAAAGGAGATTCCAGGCAAACTCCGCGGGATTCGACTCGAGGTCGTCAAATTTTATCCACGAGGCAAGTGTTTACTTGCTTTATACTTTTGAATGGATATCTCATATCATAATTGGTGTGTAAAACCACAAAGATTTTCGACATGGGTTTTCGTGAATTAAAAAGGATTTTTCGAAAGTTTAACGGGTAAACCAGTGGAAAATATTAACATGGAGAAATTTAGGAATTATTTGAATTTAGTTGTTGATTCTTGGTTCTAGGATGATTAGAACCAATTTCCCTTGTGTATATATAGTTGGGTGTGGTTATATGTTGGTGGGAGAATAGGTAAAAAAAAGCTTGATGGGTTGTTAATGGACGAAATATACTAGTTGGAGAAGAAGCAGAGCCGGCTGCCCTGTTCGATCGATCGATCAATCCTACAGAATTTTTGGCAATTTTTATTAGTTCAATTAAGGTGGGATAAATTCCCAAATTAAGGATTTCCAATTGAGGAAATAAATACATAACTAAGGAATAAATATTTATCCAATTGAGGGAATTTATGGTAGCTAAGAGGGTGCTACGATCGTGTGATACTACCATTATATTTTTGAGGAAAATAAATAAATGGAGGAATTAGATACTTGGGGTACCCAAAAATAGAGTGGGGACCTCTAAATTATTATTTGAGCGAAATGTAGATCTTGGGTTCGTGAAAAATTAGAAAACGTAATTATATATCGATTATGGTTAAGTAAATCCTATGAGGCGACTAGGATGAATTTGGGATATAGGCTTAGGATGATTGGGCGGTTATCCGATACGTCTATTGACGACTGTTAGTATAGGTAATATGATACCTATGAGACTGAAATAAGTTGAAGATATACTTATTTACTTAGTATGAATTGGTATAGTTGGAGAATATATGTAAATCCTTAAATGTGATTAAGGTACAAGTTATATATCAAGTGAGAAAATACTTTTGGGTTTAATATTTTAAAGTGATGTAGTTTATAAATACAATGGGATTACAGTATATATAATATATTATGATATGTATAAATATATCTTTGTGTGATTGATATGTTTGTACCTTAGAGGCTAGTTCCACAGGCTTTCCTTTGGCGTAGGGTTGGAACGGCCAAATTATATATTTTCTCTAGTGCGATTCGCGGAGGTTGCGCGATGTGGGTGAATCCCCTGGTTGAGGAGCAGAGAGTGTATATCTCCAGGCATCTCGTCCCGCATTCCAGTGCGATGTGTGTGTACTCCACTTGTAGAGAGAATATGACCGCCTCCATTGTTGTGTATATTTTACCATGACCATGAGAGAGTCTAGCTTGGTACCAAGGTATAGTGAGTAAACCCGGATTCGGATAGGCACTGTGAGACTGCATCCTCGAGTTATACCTCGGTGGGATGGTTATTATGCTTGTGATTGTAATAAGTATAATTATATTCGTTGTGATATATATATATATATATATATATATATATATATATATATATAAAAGGTTAAAAGAATAATAAGGTATTATTCCCAGTAGATATGTATATCCGAATTTGTATGAATATAAATCTGAGGTTATAAAGAGACATAAAAGGTTAAAAGAATAAAAAGGTATTATTCCCATTCCGGTAGATATGTATATCTGAATTTGTATGAATATAAATCTGAGGTTATAAAGAGACATATATATATATTATGTGCTGAGGGCCTAATGGATCTCGACGATCAACATTGCCAGGTAGTAGTGTATCGGGGGTTCCTTATTTGAATTTCGCTTCGCGAGACACCCCAGGCATGAATGTAGCATAGTGTTTATAATGGGGAGAAGTTTAACCCTTAGTACTTAGTTTATGAGGTTTTAGAGGATGGGTGGTATCGTTTAGTTGGACAGAGTAGTTTAACTAGGAGGTCAAAGGTTTGCAATATGTGCGCACTATTAGAAGAGGGGTGAGGTGAGGGGTATCTCATGGGAGTACGATACCAATTTAAATATGAGATAAAACATATTTTAAAATATTGCATTTATTCACTTGCAAAATATTTTCACAACTCGGTCTCTAACCCGTTTCTATATTTTCCCTCTCTTTCTATATATATATTTTAGGTGTCCAGACACAAGGATGTCTGGATGATGATTCCTTCGAGTCAGACGTCTACTGTAGCAGCTGTGAATGCATACAGGTTTACTGTAGACATTTTTATTCTTGTCATCTAGATAGGAGGTACTGTAGAAATATTCGGGCCTATAGCCCAATTGTATTCAGTTATTATTTTATTGCATTTTAATTTACGCCCTTTCGATTTGGTTGTACTATGTTAAACCGAGTGTTCATTTATTTTATTTCATTTTCAGTTTTACATATAAACTATGTGGATGTTTTATTTGAATGGTTTGTTTAAAAAGGTTAGTTAAAAAATTGATGCCAGCCTAATAGGTTATTAGTAATTAATTTTGTTGTTTACAGTGATGCTAAGAATGGAACATATGAGACTCATGTTTTAATTTGGTACAGGATTGATCGCCCGGTATTTTATTAGGCGGGGTGTCACAAATGGTATCAGAGCATCAGGTTCTAGTATCCTTAGGAATCTGTGCGGACGTACTACGCTTTCAGCATTGCTCTTGATTTGATATAGAGCCTTAGGATTAGGATTGTTGATTCCTCTTGTGAGCTTTCGTTCTCCTGCCATTTCATAAGATTATAGTAATCTTTTGCATGCTCGTTCGAGACTCGTGTGATGATCGATGAAGGATGACCACATAATTCCATTGCAAGGGTAGCAGAAGGCGGGACTTATTTGGAGCGATTAGTTGAAGTCGGAGACTAGGACTGCAGTAGAGGTCACTCTCCTTGTGGAATTTACTAAGAATGGTTACAACGACTACTAAGGTTTAGTAGTTATAACTATTCAAGTAGCGTTATAGTCGAGAGTGCTGCTAAGGTTGAATTACCCAGTGAAGTAAATTGGGAAAAAGGTTCAAAAAGGTCTTTGATAAGGACCATATGTTGAAGTTTAAGTTATACGGAGTAAGTGCAATGTGATTCAGCGGAAGTGAAAGTCTCATAAGCATTAGCATAGAGAAGGGTATGGAAATACCCAGATGTGAAAATTTGAGGAAAATTTTTCACTCGTGGGAGAAATATTAAAATGGTGGGAATGGTGGTCACCATATTCGAGGGAGCAGGATGTTTTGCTCGTAGAGGAATCTTGCGAACGGTTTTAACCACAAATTCCTTGGTTGATTAAGAAGGAAGAGATTGCAGTTTTAGATTATTCACATAAGGATAGGTCTGAGGCCGGAAGTGAATGAAAGGGTTAGAGGGATAAGTGAACCTTGTACCGAATTAAGGTAGGTACAATGAAGACGGAGTCCTTCAATGGAATGATAGGCTCACTGGATAAGTGTTGCTAACACTTGTGGAAGTTATGTCCGTGAAACCCTTTTGGTGGACATCCACTTGGGGAATTCATTGAAATAGGGTTGCTAAGGCTGTTGGTGGAGTTTCCTTTTGGACGAAGAAGTTAAAGGGATTATGAAGGCGATTGTCAGGATCGAGGCTATAGAGTCTGAGATACTGATAACTTTTACATGGTCAGGGTGCCCAGAAATAGAGAATGTTGCAATGTAGAGTGTAGAACCACGTGGTTAATCCTTGCCCAGTAGGAGTTAAAGGACAAAAATAAGGTGCCGAAGTTTTTGTTTCGGCGAGGACAAGTGTACCATGTCTGGGAACCATTGGGAGTAGCCAAGGTAATTGCCAAGAATGTTGTTATTAGTTTTACCTCTGATGGAGGAGGTATATTTAGTGTGAATAGATAGAATCGCGGTATTTCACTAGCCCTAGATTTGTGTGTGTAATCTGAGCTTTCTGGCGCTATCGGTAATATTACATAGTGTATATCTATATGTTTTTCCACGGTAGCGGAGTTTTATTTTAAATTGTATCTGGTTTACACTGTTTGCTTTATATGTGTTATACGAGTATGGTATTATTTTGAGTATAATATGTTCTTCGTTGATCGGAGCAATAGCATGCTAATGATTGCAAGACTATCGTGTCTGCGGTTCCAAGGTGGAACAGGTTGTTGTTACGATATCTCACTTGGATACAGGTTGAGTTCGCTTTTATTATATGGATAGATGGAACTTCGGTGAGTATATATTTCATTATCATGATTCGAGTGTGTGGATACCTTATAGATATAATTTAAGGTATGCAGGATTTATTAATGAGCTGTGAGTCTAAGCTCATTATTGTTTGCACTAAGAACTTAGTGCTAGTACAAGCACTTGGTGGTGTGGCTCCTGCAAGGAAATAGGAGTTCAGACCACATTTTTGTTGATTGGTGGGATGGGATTTTCCCAGTGGCATATTTGGAATTAACGGACCTCCACGACCAACAAAGTTAAGTAGTAGTGTATAGGAGGGGTTCCTTGTTTGGATTTCACTTGCGAGATGCTCCACGCATGAACCTTAACGACGTCAGAAGTGGAGAGATGATATGGGATACAAGGATGTTAGTTTTGATGATAAGTAACCTAGTGTAGAGAAAGAACTATAGACTGAGAGCCGTGTGATGATTGTATGCTTATGGAGGTAGAAGTGCCATGGAAAAGCATTGAAATGGTTATCTCACTGCAAGTATGAAAAGCTGTCACTTAAGTCGTTTAATTCAAGATTAAACTGTCTAAGTAATTTCGAACTATTTTTTTAGGGAGACTCTTTTCTTTAAATCAAACTGATTAATCACATGATGTGTTTAATAAAAATATGTACGAGATATGTTCAAAATTATGTAACTAGTTTTGAAAAATAAAATTGAAATAGTTTAAATCAGTTAAATCAGCACACCAACAAGAATGAGATGAGGAGATGTAGAATGATTAAGTACACACAGTTTTTAACGTGGTAAAACCTCACCCAACTGAGGAAACATCCACGGTGACTTCTAAGTCACAAACCAAAGGTCAACTAAAACAAAATATACAAGTTACAGACTACTTAACACACATGCAAACAAAACAGACTTATACAAGTTTAGAATATGTATCCACTAGTTTGATTCTAACTTCTCTGCAGTTCTGATGTTAATGTGGCTTTCTCAGCTTGCTAACTTCTCCACACTTTGTTCCAGCTTTACATCGACTCTTAACGTTTCAAGATCTTATAGCCAACCCTTCTTGTGATGTAGTGTGACAAGTGTTTGTGACAGTGTTCTAACACATGCATGTACACACGCACACTTATTTATACAAACAAGTCCTATCAAATTACAGAAAGATCTAAATGAATAAGGTTTTCAGTTTCTCTATTCTTTAGAAACAACAGACTTTCTTGATCTTTCAAATGAATCCAAAATCTAAGGTTACCTTGCTCAGAAGACGGTCAATGTCTTAAATAATTTCAGAGGGTTTTGAAAATGTTTTTGAAATTGTAAACCACCGATTGCGATTCCAACTAGATCAGAAGTTTGTTTCATTAGAACTAGAAACAAAAAAGGAATTTGTTGATTCTTGAGTTGTGAAAAAAAAATTACAGAAAAAAATAATCAACAAATATGATTTCTCAAGATGAGAAACGAAATAATGCAGATCTAAGTGTAATATGACATAAAATAGTAAGATCTACAGTTTCTATAAAAAGAAATAGAGATCAAACTTAAAATGTTTAAGTTGGTTAAAAGATATCAAACTCAAAGGATTGAAACCACGAACAGGCTTCAAAATAACTCTCAAACACTCAGGTTTGGGTTTGGATAGTTTAGGGTTTGAAATGAGATTAAGGTTTGTTTTCTCTCTCTCTCTTCTCTCTCTCTCAGTTTAACGAACTTGCAAAAGTTTTTGAAATGCAGAGGCTCAACCTCCTTATATACTAGGCAAGGAAGGTTGGAGACTATAAGCTCAAATCTAATGGCTGAGATTTGGTCATGAGTAGTTGACTCGTATCCAATGGTTTAACATCAGTGGTGGATTAAATGCTTTCTGATTGGTCTAAATAGGGTTCACAGGGATTGGGATAAAATGCATGCAAAACGTTGATAAAAAAGATCCGAGGTCTGAGATTGCATGCAGGTTCTGAGTCTAACAACAAACACAAGTCAAGCCGTCATAACATTGATAGGTATAAGGCCCAGATGAAACTAAAATGCGTTTACAAACTTAATTACACACACACACTCAAGTCTCAAGAGCTTTCGAATTCTACCCAACCAAACATTCAGGTAAGAAATGATAAAACTAACAATCACAAAATGAGCCTAAATGTTTTAAAACCCAACTTTTAATTTCTTAAAAAACATTTAAAAATTGTTTAAAAAATCCCAAAAATTATTAAAAAACCTATTTTAATAGGAAATTAACTCACACAAGCAATTAATGCAATATATATATTATGTATGCAATCCGAGTGTGTGTGGGGGTGAAAATATACCTTGGAATGAATCAATTGAGGCATCATGAGAAGAATCTGAGGTTCTTTGGTATCTAGGGGATGGGACACAAATTTTGTCATAATTTCTAAACTAGATGAGCACTTATACAATGTAGACTCAAGTGAGTCAAGAGTATAAGGTGCTTCAAAGTATATGGGTGAGGCAGGGGATAGACAAATTGATTTGAGGCTTATAGCCAGGCCTTGAATAGAAGGCAAAATTGGAGTTAGTATGTTTTGGGTGTGATGTTCCTAACACATTTGCAGAGAGTAGGCACCCTGATTAGTTAGACTTTCCATTTCGCCAAGGTGGAAGGGTAGAGTGGTAGACATACGTTAGTAGGTTAGCGAGGTAGGATTTAGGACGTCCCGCTAGTGTGCCTTAGGCCCTTATATCTCAATGATCGACGATGCGAGGAAGTAGTGTAACAGTAGGGTTCCTTGTCTGGATTTTGCTTTGCGAGATGTCCCACGCATGAAACCGAGCGAATGTTAGAAATTGAGACAGGTCTTGGGCACTAGGGATATAGTTAGAATAGTACTTATTTTATGTATGTAGGAAACACATCGATCTTAGGCTTATTAGGAAGTAAGGCTAGTAGGACTAGTGGCATCAATATAGGAGTTAGTTGTTAGTTAACCACTAGAAGATTGGTGGGTTAACCTTAAGAAGGATCGAATTTCCAGGTACAGGAAGGATTGAGGTTTGGAAATTTTTGGGTTCGGAAAACCCGTGTGTTAATACCAGACCGAGAAAGTGAGGCCTATTTTTAGAAAAAGTGTTACGTGTGTGGCATTCATAATAATGGTGAAGATAGGCACGAGTTAAAAAGGTGTATGGGCACCTTGGTAAGTTAGTTTTATATACCACCTGAAATAGAATAGGCGTATTATATAAGTTGAAGGTTATGCTGCAAGGCAATTCTCAATGGATTTGAAGTGTGTTGGATGGAATGTCGCAGAAGGCACGCGATAATCTAATTGTATAGGTGCAATAAGAGTTTACACACTTAAGCTAAACGAGAAAACTGACGAGAGTAGTCAAGAGCTAGGGTAGTTTCCCTTTTTGAGGGAAATTTGAAGTCCAGGTAGAGATGAGTGGACCCCTGGAGTAGCGAATCTCCGATAAGGATCAATAAGTTATAGCGGCGGTTATAGGCTCATTTTCTTTACTTACGGCTATGAAAGAACCAGGTGTGATGGGACGTTAGATTCAACCTTACGATCGAGGTAGTGTTGTAGCATATGTAGATTTAGATAAGTGGAATATGGTAGGGGACCATTGTGTTAGTACCTTTCGACTTAGGTGTACTAGGACGTAGTGTAATTAACGATCCTAGGTTGGTGGTGTAGGTTACATCCGAATTTCGAGGATGAAATTCCGTTGTAAGGGGGGGAGTATGTAACACCCTGCACTTTTAGGGATAATTAAATTTCATAAGTGGGCGAAATTTGGAGATTAAAGGAAATTATGTGAATAGTAATTTTGGGATTTATGAACATTTGATTATTACCGGTGTGTGTTACATTTACTTTGAGACTAAGCAAATGAGTTAGACTACCTTAATTATATGTCGCGGATGGCTAAAGAGACAAAGGATAATATTTTAAATTGGAAAACCCGTATTAAGTTGTGTTGGGTTTAATTAGTGAATTGCGGTTAAGTACCTCAAATGGAAGTTTTGAGCGTGCGATTGGTTTCGGACTGGCCGAGATAGTCAAAATAGAGTATCTGGGAGTAGTGTTTAGGTTTCGATGATTTTTAGACCAGTAAGGACTCGTAATTGAGTAAACGAGTTATTTTGGGATTTAATACGGATAAACCCCCTTTTCTTGCCCTATAAGACACGAGAGTGGGAGACAAAGGAAAGGAAAAGAGAGAAAAGAAGAAGACAATAAAAGAAGGAAGAAAAGGAGGGGAAAAAGGAGATTTCTACCAAACTCCGTGGGATTCGACTCGAGGTCATCGGATTTTATCCACAAGGCAAGTGTTTACTTGCTTTACACTTTTGAATGCATATCTCATATAATAATTGGTGTGTAAAACCACAAAGATTTTCGGGATGGGTTTTCGTGATTTAAAAAGAGTTTTTTGGAAGTTTAACGTGTAAACCCCCGAAAAATATCAAATTGGAGAAATTTAGGAATGATTTGAATTTAGTTATTGATTCTTGGTTCTTGGATGATTAGAACCTATTTCCCTTATGTATATATAGTTGGGTGTGGTTATATATTGGTGGGAGAATAGGTAAAAAAGCTTGATGGGTTGTTAATGGCCTAAATAGACTTGTTGGAGAAGAAGCAGGCCCGACTGCCTCGTTCGATCGATCGATAGATTGCCAAGGATCGATCGATCGATCCTACAGAATTTTTGGCAATTTTTGTTAGTTCAATTAAAATGGGATAAATTACCAAATTAAGGATTTCTAGACTATTTATTTAAGTAAATAAATACATAACTAAGGAATAAATATTTATCCTATTGAGGGAATTTATGGGAGCTAAGAGGGTGCTACAATCGTGTGGCACTACAATTATATTTTCGAAGAAAATGAATAAATGAAGGAATTAGATATTTGGGGTACCCAAAAATAGAGTGGGGACCTCTAAATTATTAATTAAGCGAAATTTATACCTTGAGTTCGTGGAAAATTAGAAAACGTAATTATATATCGATTATGGTTGAGTAAATCCTACGAGACGACTAGGATGAATTTGGGATATAGGCTTAGGATGATTGGGCGGATATTCGATACGTCTATTGACGACTGTTAGTATCGGTAATGAGATACCTATGAGACTCAAATAAGTTGAAGATATACTTATTTACTTAGTATGAATTGGTATAGTTGGAAAATATATGTAAATCCTTAAATCTGATTAAGGTGCAAGTTATATATCAAGTGAGAAAATAAATTTGGATTTAATATTTTAAAGTGATGTAGATTATATATACGATGGAATTATAGTATATATAATATATTATGATATGTATAAATATATCTATTTGTGATTTATATGTTTATACCTTAGAGGCTCGTTCCACGGGCTTTCCTTTAACATAGGGTTGGAACAGCCATATTATATATTTTCTCTAGTGCGATCCGGGGAGGTTGTGCAATGTGGGTGAATCCCCTGGCTTAAGGAGCAAGGAGAGTATATCCCCAGGTCATCTCGTCCCGCGTTCGAGTGTGATGTGTGTGTACTCCACTTGTAGAGGGAATATGACCGCCTCCACCGTTGTGTATATTTTACCGTGACCATGAGAGAGTCTGGCTTGATACCGAGGTATAGTGAGTAAACCCGGATTCTAATAGGCACTATGAGACTGCGTCCTAGAGTTATAACTCGGTGGGGGTGGTTATTATGCTTGTGATTGTAATAAGTATAATTATATTCGTTGTGATATATATATATAAGGTTAAAATAATAATAAGGTATTATTCCCATTTCGGTAGATATGTATATCCGGATTCATATGAATATGAATCTGAGGTTATAAAGTGACCTATATATTTATATATGAGTTTTATACATATGTTATGTGTTGAGGGCCTAATGGATCTCGATGATCAACATTGTTAGGTAGTAGTGTATCGGGGGGGTTCCTTGTTTGGATTTCGCTTAGCAAGACACCCCATGCACGAAAGTAGGGCAGTGTTGGGAATGGGGAGAAATTTATCCCTTAGTACTTAGAGGATGGGTGGTATCGTTTAGTTGGGCTGGGTAGTTTAACCAGAAGGTCAAAGGTTTGTGATAGATGCGCACTGTTAGAAGAGGGGTGAGGGGTATCTCATGGCAGTGCGATACCAATTTAAATATGAGATAAAACATATTTTAAAATATTGCATTTATGCACTTGCAAAATATTTTCACAACTTGGGCTCTGACCCGTTTCTATATTTTCCCTCTCTTGCTATATATATATATATTGGGTGTCCAGACACAGGGATGCCTGGATGATGATTCCTTCGAGTCAGATGTCTGCTGCAGCAGCTGTGGATGCATGAAGGCTTACTGAAAACGCTTCCATTCTTGTCATCTAGATAGGAGGTACTGTAGAAACATCCGGGACGATATCCAAATTGTATTCAGTTATTCTTTTATCGCATTTTAATTTACGCCCTTTCGATTTGGTTTTACTATGCTAAACCGAGTGTTCGGTTATTTTATTTCATTTTCAGTTTTATATTTAAATTGTGCGGGTGTTTTATTTGAATGGGTTGTTTAAAAAGGTTAGTTAAAAAAAATTGAAGCCAGTCTAATAGTTTATTTGTAATTAATTTTGTTTTCTACAATGATGCTGAGAATGAACCATATGAGACTCCTGTTCTAAATTGGTACATGATTGATCGCCCGGTATTTCATTAGGCGGAATGTGACAGTTCTTAAGTCCAATTAATTCATCAAACAGTTCAAAGTAAGACTATGCATAAAAATAAAGTCACATAGGAGCAAATAGTCAAACAAAAAATGGACTCTCTAACTAGAGATACGCGAGTGATAAAGAAATGTATCTCCCACGACTTTTACACGCACGAGGCGAAGACTGACTTGAGCTGATCAGGGGGAAGTTCACCTAACTTCAGTTGTCTTTGGCAGTCTTACGGACCCGAAGTCGAGGGGCTTTTAATCCATCCAACGACACTCTCTCTATTTTGTCTCGTTTCTCTTCTGCTAATTATTTTATTTTATTATTAAAATAATTGGTGTCAAAATCACCACTAATACATGTGCAAGGCCTCAATAACCAAATATATAAGTCTTCAAAATGCTCTTCCACTCGAATTTTCGGCAATGACACTTAGTGATAAAGGTATTGCAAAAAATGAGAAAAGCCCAATGCTTAAAAAGTCGGTAATGCCACCATTTGATAGCTCATCTTTTGTGCATATGTAATTGTTGCAAAGACTTGCCAATCAAAATTCACTTTCGAACCTACAAATACACTAAAATATGTATATGACAAGTAAGGGGTATTAATCCAACTTCCTAATATGGACAAGAGCAAAGTGAAGACTTAGTATGGTTTTAAAAACAACGGTTTAAGGGATGTTTATTTAAACCAAAATAATAAATAAATACTGAAATAAGAGATGAGTGAGGTTAATAATTGTGAGAACAATCAAGGGCAGAGACTTTACCACATATATTAATTACTTTGACTTAATTTTTTTACTTATTTAAAATGGCCCAAAATAATAATAAAGTTACAAGTCAACTCTTGTTACAAATGTAATTTTAATATTAACCTTTTAGAGAATTAATTTTAAAACTTTCACAAAGTCAAAAAAATTAAAATTAAACCCTCTTTAATAAATCACTCGCTAGGATAAACCTATTTAAAATTAATTAATTCTTGGAAAAATTAACTATTTGGAGTTGAAATTTAGATATAATATTACACTCGAGAAAAACCTATCTCTAGTTCGATTTTAAAATGAACATTTTATCCAAAATTTAATTTTTCTCTCGAAAATCATTTACCCTCTCTCGAAGCGTAAATTAAAAAGTGAAAGTTAAATGTTATTTTTTAAGGAACATAATAAATAAAATAAAATAATTAAATTAACACCAACATGAGTTTCATCTCACCACTTGGATGAGGGATTTAGACTAAAATGGAAAGTATTTTTACATATGAAATGTAAAAAACACTCAATTAGGGGCATAAAGAAAAGAATAAAAGATAAAGGAAAATATATTTAAACCAAGTCTCCTTATATTTACATTTACATTGAACCTCCAAGCTTTGGTAGTGAAGAACACCCATAAATCGAAGTTTTAAATGATATTTGAATCTCAAAATATAACTCACAAACTCACAATTTGTATCTCGAAATTTCAACCTCCTCACACAATTCTCTAAAAGAATACAAAAGAAATAATAAAAAGATTATTACTGTACTGCCCTAAAATTACTTTACAAAGATAAACTAGAAATTATTTCTTCCAACTAAAAAAATTTGATTCCGAAAATGAAAACCAAAGGCCCCTTTTATAAGTCAAAAGAATAGATTAAGGACATAAATGGAATTTAACAAAATAACGAGTTAATTAATTAAATAATAATAATAAAGGGGTATGGGAAAATGATTTAATTAGTGTGGGCATGGGGCTGCTGATGGAAAGGGTATGGGAGAAAAATAAAATAAATTCTTTCTTTTAGAAAAGAAATGAAGAAGTATGGGGGAAAACGGAGAATTAGTTAAAGAAATAGAAGTTACGGGGTTTAAAGTAAAAAAAATAAAAGTTGGGATCTTTCTTGACTTGAGGAAAATGCGTCGGCCACGCGCCATGGGCCTAGGCACGCGTGGCTTGGTTGGTGATCGAAGGGTTGTCGGGCATCCATGTGGTATACCAGGATGGCGCCATGTGGTGCCCATGCATTAAATTTAAAAAATCGGGGAAAACTTCCCCCCTCTACGGCTCGAACTCGGGTATTACTTTGTCTAAAACTACGCCAAACATTAAGCCACCATGTGGCTAAGTAATATATATGCAAGAAATATTCTATGATCCTTTTTACGAAATATTCTATGAGCCTTTTTACGAAATATTCTATGAGCCTTACTTATTTCCTTATTTTTATATTTTTATAAATAGACCCCAAATCTGCATAACTTTCTCATACGACCTCCCATTAATGCACCGCAAGAACCGGTGTGACGCACATATTGAGGCCAATAATATTTTAATAGTGCGCTCACGGGGTTTGACC
Organism: Sambucus nigra; assembly: GCA_949130495.1. Classification (NCBI taxonomy): domain Eukaryota; kingdom Viridiplantae; phylum Streptophyta; class Magnoliopsida; order Dipsacales; family Adoxaceae; genus Sambucus; species Sambucus nigra. The sequence goes on along the minus strand of OX422210.1, from coordinate 240,806,469 downwards.
CGAGGCTTTGACTCTAATTTTGACTTTTTTTATTTGAACATTAAACAATCATAAATGCTCATTTGAGCTCAAATTAACATTCCATTTGAACCCATGCATTCATGATTCAAGACATATCTTAAATTGTCCGGATCCAAAATTGGTTGTCTAAAATTACCATTTTTCTCCGAAAAGTGCATATGCGATTGCTTCTTGCCCAAATTGCCTAGAAATAGAGTGTTTGAATTCACTAATGCATTTTAACCTATAAGATAAACAAATACCCGCATAAAGTTATTTTATCGAGAACTAGCCATTAAAATGCATCCATTTGGGGTATAAATCTAACACTTTTGGGTTCTTATCACTTCCCATTGCATTTTCCAACTGAAGATTAGTTCTAGACAACAGAGTTTTATTAATGATCCCGACCTCGCCATTGCAAAGGGAATACGACTAATGCATAGTAGATTCTGATCCCATGTTCTGCACAAAAGTCCCTGAAGATAACGTTGCCAAATTTTGTCCCGTTACTGGTGACTATTTTCTTTGAAATCCCAAATCTTGTAATGATGTTCCTCCTCACGAATTTCTTGGCATTTGTTTCTCTGATGCGGGCGAATGGTTTTGCCTCCATCCATTTTTATAAAGTAGTCGGTGGTGGTTATTAGGTACTTCTGATTGCTAGGTGCTATAGGTAGAGGTCCTATAATATCCATGCCCCATTACGTAAAGGGACAAGGAATCATGAGGGGGTTTAGATCTAAGATTGATTGCTTAATAACTGGAGATAACTGCTGACACCTGATGCACTTTCGAGCAAATTGCAGAACGAACTTTTGTATGAAAGGACACCAGTGTCCTCGAGAGATCGACTTGTAAAAAAGCGATCTTCCACATACGTGATCTCCAAAACTAGCTTCGTGTGTCTCACTAAGAATTCTTTCCACTTGGTGTTGATGGACACACTTGAGTAAAGTTCCAATAAATGAGCGCTAGTAAAGTTTTCCTTCAGAGTTAAAGTATAACCTTATTGACTGGATCTTCAACTTGTGAGACTTTTTAGTGTCTGATAGTGTTGATGTCTAAAAATGGACTTTCCAGATCTATAATCACATATACAAATATTGTATGTTAATCAAATCACACACACAAGAGAAGAGATTTTTAGAGCAGTTCAGTTGTAAAATAGCCTACATCCACTATTGGTATTATTTCATAGGGTTTAGAATAGCTCAGTATGGTGTGTATATGAGTGATTCGAGTTGTCCCTTCAGCTGAGGGAGTCTTTTTATTTATAATGGTGTAAAACCCTAGATATGCAACGGATTTATATTGCCAGGAATTTACATCTGTCAATAATAAATAAAACTCTTGGAATTCAGTGCTAGTTGGCATCCTATCCGAGTAACTTTTGATATTACTAACGGTTGGCATTCTTGATTTAGTTGGTCTTCCAGCTGACTAAGTATCTATGATGCCGATCATGGTTGTTGGTCAGCCACGTAGGAAGACAAGTGTACATTTATCATTGATCTAAATAGGAGAATAGTTTTTACACATAATAAAATCCCCGAATGCTCCATGCTTGATGATTGATTGAAAGTATGGAGTATTTGGCCCAGAAAATTTCTAGGCGTACTGTTTTGAGTGTTTTGTCGATCAGTTGACCTCCCATACCTGTAAAAAATTTCACTGGTACTGTTTGATAATGGCATTTTTATAAATAATTCAAACTTTTTTTAACCGCCAAAAGGCATGATGGTTTTTTGAACCTTTGGGAAACACGTAGTCAGCAGTAGTTCAACCGTTCGTTCAATTAATAATTTCTTTACCATTTATCGAGGAAACCTTTCCCTATTTTAACCTCAAAACTTCTGCACTTAAGAGTTTTACTTCATCTTTAAGCTTTCTTCGTACGATCATTCGTTGCCATTATTTTTCTTTAGTTCTTACAGTCACCTTAGATCTCTTGTAAGCCTTATTTCCCTCTATCTCTATTTTATCATCTTTTTCTCTATTTCCACCATGGTTCACATTGTAGACGAGGGTTCATTAGATGAGTTTAGGGAAAAAAGATAAATTCCAACTTGGGTCTATTTAGAAATAGCCTAGGGTCCCATAGATGTGTATTCTCTTCCCGAGGTCGCTGGATCCCCACCTTATTCATTGTTGAGTGTGGCATCACTTTTCCATTAAAACCTTTTTTCTTCAATTTTGTCAATATTTTGACGTGGTTCATGCTAGGGTTACACCCAATACTTGGAGGGTTGTACATGGTGTCCATAGGTTAAACGATATTTTTAGGACTTATATTGGGGTCTAAGAGTTGATGGTTTGTTACAAATGGGGTACTGTTGGAGAGAGTACATATTATTTGAAGACTAGGCAAGCAAATAAGGCTTTAGTCGTGAATTTACCATATTTCAATAATGATTATTGGGATTATGGTATAGTTGTTAAGAATTGGCAACATGCCCCTCTTCCTGAGGGAGTATCTTACACTAGTTCCAGGTGTCCCCAAATAGGGTGTGTTAAAGGTTATAATTCTACTATCTATTTTTCTTATTTTGTTTGATGTTTATGAATTTTTTCGACTAACTTTGTTGTTCCTTTTTTATGCAGAGAAAAGTAAGAAGAGGTGTCACAAGGAAGGCGAAATTAATATTAACGAGATCAAGTTTCTATAGGGACTTGACTAGAGGGATGGGGAGGAGCATCCCTGATCTGCTTCATTATTTTTAGAATATAAGAGTTATATTACCTCTTTTGTTGCCCGACCAACACTTGTGCCACCCCTAGTTTCTATCAACTTAGAAGAGGGTTATGTATCAACTTCTTTAGCTATAAAATCTGCAGGTGTTGAGTTCATTCAGGGAGGAACTTCTTCCTCGTTTGAATCTTTTGACATTTCTGAGATCCCACTTTCTTCTCCAATCGACATGACTAAAAGAAAGATGCCCAATATGATGAGTGGGCCATTTTCCTCCCCCAAGAAGAATGCTAACACTAAAACTTTAATTGAGAATAAATCCCAGGCCAATGATAAGAGACCCCATGTCATTGGTGCTGATGAAAATCAAACCACTGAGTCTCAATTTAAGAGATTGAAGAGAGGTTTGCCTGACCTTAAAAAACATGCCAAGAAAAATCAAGCCGACCAGCAAGCATTGGCTGCAAAGAAGACTCTGGTAGACCAACAAGAGTTGGTGAGAAAAATCTAGGATGACCTTGACATTGGATCAACTTTTGTTATTGTTAACCCTAGATTAACCAGGGGTTTTATAAAATATGGAACTCTTCCTGATGATAGAGTTGCATTATCCCCCATGCCTAAGTCCAGGTTGACTGAAAGGGTTTGTCATATCATGGCACGGTGATTATCTTATCTTTGGCTTTGTCTTTATATTGATGATTTTTTTTACTTCTGATATTTGCTCTTTTTTTATAGTTTTTGGTTGACTTCAACCAAATGATGGAGAAGGAAAAACCAATTGAGGTCCTCTCCTGGTGAAGTGGAAGAGGATTTTGAGGGCCTGAAACAATCTTTGGCTACTTCCTGAGGTTTTGGAATCAAAGCAAAAGTTATGGGAGGAGGAGCTGAGGAAAGCTAAGGATAAGGCAACTACAGCAGAAGATAAAATAAAGTTTGCTGAGGAAAATGCCCAAATTACCGAGAAGAAATTGGGTGATGCTGAAGGTAGAGCCAAGGTTGCTGAAGACAAACTTATAAAAGTCATAATTCGGTCCCAAAGTGCAAAAGATAAAGTGGTTCACTTACTTCCTTGAAGGCTAAGGGAAAAGATGCTTTTGACAAGGGTTGGGATAAGGCCCTTTTTGCTGCCTCTACTAAAATTGAGTATGCCAAGAAACTATCCTTTGAATAAGGTTGGTGGGAGGCTCTGATGGTGGTCAGTACAGAGGCAAACTCCCAGTTATTCTAAAGGCATGACCCAGGCACTCCTCCTAACTTGGATAAGGAGTTTGACGATAAAGAAGGGTTAGTAGAGTCTTCACTGATGCCCATTAAGTCTTCAGTGGTGCCAGAAGCAAGTGTTGACCAACCTTTTGCCATCCAATACCAGGCCAAGGATATGGGGAAAGTTTAGATCCTTCTTAACTAGTTTCCTTTTTTGTCTTTTCTCATATGTCCTTTCTATTTTTTCTATTTTCTTTCTTATTGATGTATCCACCTTTATACTTCAAGTTTAATCAATTAAGGAACATATGTTTCTCAATTGTTGATGCCTTTGAACAACTTTAATTTTTTATTGGTTTGTTCTTTTCTGTACTGTTTATTTCTCTAGATTTTCCCCATAAACTCATATACTTGTAACGTTCTAGTTTGATGCTAGGAAAAAGGCCATAATTTTTGTTGAATTCGACCTACTCAGGCGGGGTAGAAATCTTCTAAAAGATGGTCATGTTCCCATGTATAAGGAAGACTTAGCAGGGTTTCTCAGCCTAAATGTCTTGAACCAAGTAAGAAGTCAAATATCCATCTTCACTGCCTTTTGGATAAGGATGTAGCTAATAATGCTGCATATTATGAGATGATTGAGCAATTGTGGGATGACTATAAGTTGTCATTGGCTTTACTTTACCCTAATTATGAGGCTAAGTACATGGCCTTAAGTGAAGAAAATGCTTTTTACAAAAAAGTTATAAGTAATCAATTTTTCTCTTCACAAGAAAGAATTGTCTCTGAAACAAGATGTGGAGAGTTCCCAATCAATTGCTCCTATGTTGGAGAGAGAAAAAAAAATTCCCTAAGGAATGAACTTGACGGTCTTAAGACATTAACCACTAGTGCTCCAGATGAGGGTATTTAATTTTTAGAGGCTGAAAATGCCAGGTTATTTGAGGATCTAGAGGCTTTACATAAAAGGAAAATTAAATCTGTCTCTGGCCAATAATCAAGGAAAAATATAGTTGCTTGGCCTACTGTTGATGAGGAAAGAACTAGGAGAACCTTATCCGAGTAAGATGTTAGACTTAAAGAGAAAGACAAGGCCATAAAAAAACTTTAGAATAATGTGAACCGACTTACTTTCCATTTGCACAAGCAACCCAGAGCCATTTCGATGGATAGATATGATGAAGCTCTGACTTATCAGGATGTGCATATGGAGAAATCCAAAAATGAAGGTTATAAATGGGGCTTGGTTAAACCTCCTTTCCTTGTTAAAGGTACCCCCAAAAAGATGAATTGTAGCACTGGCACACTCCAGGGATAATGGAATATTTTGATCCTCCTTTCTCGATTGACTTCAGTTAGATTCCTCCAGATGCTATTCCTCAGAGTTTGATTATAAAGTATGTTGGGTATTTTGGCCTTGAAGTGGAAGTAAAGTAGGTTCGTCCTCAGAATTTTCTTGATCATCCAAGTGGCAGTAGGCGTTCAAGGAGGAAGCCTTTTTATTCTATCAATCATCCGAGCACACTTGACGGTCCTCCTTTTGGGATGAGTAATGCTGATGGAAAGCGCACAATAGAATAGTTTTATGCTTATTTTTCTATTGTAATGTATTTTGATCAATGAAATGAAGTTATTTTTTATTGAGTTTCCTTTATTTAAGCTTATGGTTGATATTAATCTTTTTATCGACTAGGTAACATGTATACTGATTAGTTGATCGGCCTATACACTATATAACCTGTTCAAATGTTTAATATTTGATTCGTGTTTGAATTGGTTGTACAACCTTAAATTCGACTAATACACTTAGATAAAATTGTAAATAACTTTATTGTACTAAGTTGTAGCATTAGTTATCAGTGGCGATCAGGTGATTAGGAATGTATAATTATTCTTGTGTTTTAACCTGGTTGGGTAAAATCTCTGTAAAGAAATTTTAGTGACTTCTTATTCTTGACTTATGGAGGACAAATCATTCATAAAGTTTAATTCTTCTGAAGTTGGAAAAGATTGGAAAAGTTTGAACCATGCACTTTTCAAAAGTTGGAAAGTTTTGAACCATGCACTTTTCTGAAGTTCGAAAAGTTTGGATCAAAATTAACTTTGCTCTTTTCTGAAGTTGGAAATGTTTGGAAAAGTTTTAACCATGTTCTTTTTTGAAGTTGAAAAAGTTAGAATTAAAATGGCTCATTAATTTAATAATTTATAGTTAAGGTGTACTACACCATACTCTGAAAAACAAATTATGAAAAATAAGTACAATGGAGGAAAAAATGTCATTTTGTTAACTTGAAATAACCGATTACATTAAAAACGGAATTACTGATAGTACTTGCGCAGATGGTCTGCGTTCTAAGGTTTCTTGAATTCTTCTCCTTTCAGAGTTTCCAAGAGATAAGTTTTTGGTCGAATAACCACTGAGATACGGTGTGAACTATGCCAATTAATCTCCAATTTGTTGTTATTTTGGATTATTTTCTTGAGCACCAGATCTCCTTACTTCAGGTTGGTCGACTTGACTCTTTGATAGTAAAACCTTTTAGCCCTTTGTTGATAAGTATCCATCAAAATAGAAGCATCTTATTGGACTTATTATGTCATGTACAGATCCATTCACCTCATGAGGTTACTCTTTGGTGAATCAAAGTTCAATACCCTGTGAGTAGACATACCTATTTCAATAGGTACAACCGCCTTAGTGCCAAAATCTAGCATGTATAAGGCTTCCTCCATTGTTGTTATAGTAGTGGTCCTATATGCTTAAAGGACACTATGGAGTTCATTAATCCAATTGAATTTTTCCTCAATCAACCTTTTATTCAATCCACATAGCAAGGTTTTATTGTTGATTTCTGTCTCGCCAATGTATTGTGGATGCTAGGGTACTGAATGAAGTTTCTAAATGCCAGACCTAATACAGTATTCTTCAAATTACTCATTATCAAATTGAGTACCATGGTCATGATGAAGGCATAAGGCATGCCATACCTACAAATGATCTTCTTCCATATGAACTGGAAGACCCTCTAATAAAGCATATCAATTAAAAGCTCAGCCTTCACCCATTTGGTGAAATAATCAACTGCTACATCCAAATATTTATACCTTCCTTTTGTGGTCAGTAGTGGTCCGACCAAGTTAATTCCCCAGATAGTGAAAGGTCGTGGATAAGTGATGGGTGTTAAGGCTTCTCCTGGTCTTCTATGGATGGTGGCGAATTTTTAGCACTTATCACACTTCTTGGTGAAAGCAACACAATCTGCTTTTATCATTGGCCAGTAGTAACGTTGCATTTCTATTCGTTGTCTTAGAGACCTCCTGGCTATAAGAGCTCCACATGATCCTTAATTTACCTCTTTGATTAGATCATTACTTCTTTTGGATGAACACAACAACTAGGGAAATAGTGTATCTCCTCCTATACAGAACACTCTTTTTCAACACATAACTGGATGCCTTATACCTCATCTTCTTAGCTTTTTATGGTCAGACGGTATTATTCCTCTTTCAATGTACTCTCTAATTGTATCCATCTATGAGGGACCTAATTCCATAGAGATGAATCCAGCTTCCATCCTATCAATACTTTTATAGGCAAGAATTTCTACTGGGATTGTTCGCCTGAGTTCTGTTTGAGTTGCTAAAGCAAGCTGAGCAAGAGCATCAACTTGGGCATTCTTTATTCTGGTAATCCTCACCATGCTGACTATAGTGAATAAGGAAATAACCTCAATAACTTTTTATGATATCTCATTATTGTTTCCCCTTTAACGCCATAAATTTGTTGTATTTGATTGATAATTAGCTGGGAATCGCTATGCACCAACACTTGGTCGACGACTAATGATAAACCTAGTTCCAATCCTCTGATCAACGTTTCATATTCTGCCTCATTATTGGAAGCCTTAAATTGGATTCTCATAGCATATTCCACATTTAAGTTGTCTGAAGGGTTGATGATGAGGCTCGCTCCACTTCCAGTAGAACATGAGGATCCATGTAAAAATAATTGACAGATTGGAGTGTCCTCGGAGATATATTTCTCTGCCAGCACTTTATATTTGAATAAATTCTTACTCTGTTGAATTCTTTCTTGAACAACCGACGATTATGGTTGATCGGCCACAATCTCTGTTTTCTTTTGAGCTAAGCCCTCTTTCGAAGATGTATGCTCGGCAAGAAAACTTGGATTATGTTGCACCTCTGCATATGTGAATTTGGATAAGAAGTCTTTTACTCCTTGGCCTTTATTTCAACTCTTGGTTCATAAATAATTTCATACTCTCCCAATTCAACTGCCTAAGACAATAATTTCTAGACTTCTTAGGTTTATGCAATGCTTGTCGTAGAGGCAAATCAGTGTATACGATAATGGTGTGAGCTTAAAAATATGGCCTCATTCTCCTGGAAGATTGAATAAGAGCTAATGTTAACTTCTCTAGGCGCAGATATTTGATTTCCACCCCAAGTAATGCCTTGCTAGTATAATATACTGGTCTTTAGACTCCTCCATCTAGTCGTACTAAAGCTGAGTCGATAGTTGACTCTAAAATAACCAAGTATTGATATTGTTTTTCTCCTAAAGCTGGTCGGTAGAGGAGTGGGGGAGAACCCAAGTATTTCTTTAATTCGAGGAAGGATTTCCCACATTCTTCATTGCACTCAAAGGCCTTTTTAAGCACCTTAAAGAATGGGAGACATTTATCAGCTGCTTGGGAGATAAAATGGTTCAATGCAGCTAATCGTCTTGTTATCTTTTGAACATCTTTCTTATTGGTATGGGACTGCATTTCTAACAAGGCGTTAATTTTAGTAGGGTTTGCTTATATTCCCCTCTAACTGGCGACGTACCCCAGTAACATTCCTTCCTGTACACTGAAGATACATTTAGTTGGGTTGAGCTTCATCTGATGTTTTTTTAGTTGATCGAAGGTTTGAACCAATTCCTTAGTGTGGTTGATCGCAAATTTGCTCTTGGTGAGCATATCATCTACGCACACTTCTATGTTTTTGCCAATCTGGTCTTCAAAAACCTTGTTCACTAGTCTATGATAGGTTGCTCCAGCATTCTTCAACCCAAATGGCATAACATTGTAACAATAAGTTCCTCAACTGGTAATAGAGGAGGTTATTTCCTTATCTTCAGGTTTCATCTTAATCTGATTATAACCAAAATAAGCATCCATAAAACTAAGCAATTCATGACCTGTTGTTGCATTAACTAATTGATCAATCCTTAGAAAAGGAAAGTGATCTTTTGGTCATGCCTTATTAGGGTTTGTGAAGTTTATGCACATGCACCATTTATCACTCTTCTTCTTGATCATTATAACATTAACCAACCAGCTGGGATACTTGACATCTTCAATAAACCATGCTTGCTGTAATTTCTCCACTTCCTTCTGAATTGACATATTCTTCTCAGGGTTGAACCTCTTTGCTTTTGCTTAATTATCTTAGAATCTAGGTAGATATTAAGCTCGTGGAAATTCAAATCTTGAATGATCCCCGAGATATCCTCATGGCTCCAAGCGAACACATTTTTCTTTTCTCTAAGGAATATAATTAATTCCTATTTAAGAGAAGGTGACAATCTTAAGCAAATCTGGGTAGTTCTTTCTGGCTTCTTGTTGTCCAGCCTAAGAGATTCCGTTTATTCCATAACTTGCGCCTTCACCATATCTTCCTCTTCCCGAGGATCTAGCGTGTCAATATGGAAAGTGGGTGTGACCATTATTTGTATCTCGAGTTTTGCCCATGGTCTCTGTGAATTTTGTAGTATTTGGACTTATCCCTCTTGTTGGGGGTGTCTTCAACTTTCCAGGCCAATTTAGTTCTCGATTCCCATTGATTTCCTCTAGGATATGGTGAACACCTTTGTTAAGGGGTGTATATTCATCATACTTCTTGATCCAATCAAGATTTTTGTCTTTCGAATCCTTTTTCAATGAATTAGAATTATTTTTTTGACTTCCATCCTTGGTCTCAGGAGCTTCCTTAACTGCCATAGTCTCCTCGCCATTCATTATCTTTTTAGCCTTAGCTATTAATTATGTCATGGTTTTGGGTGGATTCTTTGCTAAAGCATAGTAGAGACCTTTTGTGAGCAACCCACTCATAAGTGCTGCAATGGTTATCTTCTCCTCATAGTCCACCACTTCTAGTTTTTCATTTTTAAAACAGGTAATATATTATCTAGTACTTTCTCTCGGCTTTTGTCGCACAATCAAGAGATACGTGACACTCTTGATCGGCTTAACCCCAAAGCAAAATTTATTTATGAATAATTCAGCTAATTGATGACAACTAGAGATTTTACCTCTTGGGAGATTATTATACTGGATTTTAGTTGGTTTTCTGGTGGAACGGGAGAAAGCTCTACACTGCATCTCGTCGGGCACTGAGTAGAGTCGGCAGTAACTTGATATTTCTCCATGTATATATGAGATTAGTTTTCCTATCATACTTGGGAGTTATCACCGGTGCCTTGAACTTGGAAGGTGTGGGGTAGTCCACAATAGCCTAAATGAACGGTGAGCCTTTAACAAAACTCCTTGGTAATGGATTCTTGGTTTTGTCCATTTCACCTAGCCGATCTTCCAACCGTTGCATGGATCCCTTCTAGGAATGTTCTTCGGGCATATATTTGGGCGAGGTAGATTTAGCGGCTTTATTATGTCTATGTGTTGAACTCTCCTCCTGAGAGGTTTGATCGACACACATAAAGCCCCTGGCCTTAGATAATGTGGAGCCTACTCTATATTCACGATGATGCTCCTGCTCCCTGTGATGACCTCTAGTTACTCGAGGACCTAGACAGTCAAAAGCAGACTCCCTACTTAGCCTCTCCAAGACACCTGGTCTTTCTTTCGAAAACGATCTATCATCACAGTAATCCGTTGATCGAAACGAAGAAGTTGCACCAGGATGGTATAACTTATCATGAGAAGAACGAGAATGATAACTCCTTTCATTTTTGGGCTGGTGGGGGTGGCACATCTCTTCTAGAATTGGAGGACTTGTCTTTAATTGTGCGATCTAACTATCTGACTGGTTCTTGCATAGCCTCCTGTCCCTTAAACAAATTAAACATGATCCGTTAAAGGTCTATCTCACCAAGGGGAGCGGATATTTCTTGATTATTGCCTGCAGCCGCAAGGCTGCTTTTAGGGGTAGTAGTCATTATTTAAACCAAAGAATGAAATATATGAGGTAGAGAACGATGATTAATAGTTGTTCCCACAGACGACGCCAATTTGTTGATGTTTAAAAATGGACTTGATCCAAAATTATAATCACAGATAAAAATATAGTATGTTAATCAAGTCACACACACAAATAAGAGATTTTTAGAGTGGATCAGCTGTAAAATAACCTACAGCCACTGTTAGTATTATTTCGTACATTTTACAATAGCTTAGTAGGGTGTGCATATGAGTGATTCGAGTTGTCCTTTAAGCTGAGGGAGTCTTTTTGTTATTTATAATGGTGTAACTCCCTAGAGATGGAACACCTTTATATTGTTAGGCATAGGGACGTAGCCAGGAATTTGAGTTAGTGGGGGCTAATTTAACGGGGATTTCTGAGGGTTCGGCGGTGGGAGCCCCCAAGCCGAATTTTTTAAAGTTATTTTTTACTATTTCACAAAAATAATAGAATTTATTTAATGTAATGGAATGAGAAACAAACATTTAAATCAATATTTCGGTCCCAAATTTAAACCAATAATATCCCTAATTATCCCATAAAATTAGCCCTAAAATAAAAAACACGAATAATTTAATCCTACAAAATCAAATTTAATCCTACAAATTTAGGATTATTAATATTGAGGGTACACCATAAAACCCCAAATTTATTTCAATTCAAACCCCAATTTTTTTAAATTTGCTTCTCCATAATTTAATCCTACAACATCGAATTTAAACTATCAATTTCAACCCCAAATTTATATCTACAACATCAAGTTTAAACCAATTGATATTTAAACCAACGAATTAAATAATTAAGAAATTATCCCAAATTAACAAACTTCCACAAATTAAAATAAGTTCCATAACCATTTTTCATTTAGTCTGACTAAAGACTAATACAAATTAGCCATTTATCAAACTAACACAAATTAAATAAATACTAAATCATTTACTTTTATAAACAAAAAATAAATACTAAAGTCTAAAACTAAATCATTTACTTTTCTATAAAAAAAGATATAATATAACTAAAACTAAATCTTTAACTATTATGCACCTTCTCTGCTGTTCTGTTCCGCTTCCGGGGGGATGAGGGTAGCTTCAGGGATGGAGGAGAGGTTGGATGGAGAGCAGCGGCGCAGCAGAGGCTTGAGGTTGAGGCTGGATGGAGAGCAACTCGTGGTGTGTGGTACGTAGTAGAGGTTGAGGTTAAAAATTGAAAGCTGCTATCTTAAATGAAATGGATGAATAAAAGTATTAGGTTATTTCTCAAGTTTTTCTAATTAGATTTATGCCCAGTTTTTATTTTAAATTTTAGTTTACACCCCAAATATTATATAAGTATAAATATCTATTTAAAAAAAAAAATTAGTGGGGGTTACCGCCCCCCCCCCCCCCCCCAGACCGTTACTGCCTTCGTCCCTATCTAGGCATTTACATATGTGTACAATAAATGAAACTCTTAGAATTCAGTGTTGGTTGGCATCCCATCCGAGTAACTTTTGATCGTCCCGATGGTTGGCATTCTGGACTTAGTCGACCTTCGAGACGACTAAGTATCTATGATGCCGATCGTAGTTATTGGTCGTTCACGTAGGAGGGCAATTGTACATTTATCATTGGTCCATGTAGGAGAATAATTTTTACATAAAATTGATGGTAAATAGCCATTCTTTAGAAAAGTGATGACCAGATTCATTCATGATAGTGCTAATTAGTTGCGCATAATGTCCAAAATCGGATTTGGCTCTTTAATACTTAGTTGACCTATGTATTTAACTTTGATTGTTCTCTGTAGGTTGATGTCAGTGGCGTGTGCCAAAATAGCTAGTGCACTTGTATGGATGTTATTGTTACTTGGTAGCTTCTCCACTGAGTACGACCTCAAGAATTAGAGAAAATTCCTTGCTTTGTCCCTATAAGTGAGCATCATGGGTCCCTGGATTCTTACTCACTACTGAGATAATTTATGATTAGACGAGAGTGATAATATGCTTTTATATGATGAGCTCTTAGATTTATTTCCCTTTAGAGGTCATGGATCATGGCTTTAAAATCAGCCTCATTATTGGAGCATTCGGACCTTAGTCGGACTATTTGTTCTAAAAATAATCTCAACTCCATTGCTACATTCATAGGATTCCCCATAGGTGGACGATTTCCATCTTTGATCGCCTTTGCTTATAGAGAATTCGACAATGAAGTTGGCCAAAATTTGCCCTTTTATAATAGCTAGTGGCTCGTACTTGATGTTGAATTGCTTACTCCAAGGACGACTTTGTCATTATGTTGGAGAGATTTGCCTTCTTGAGGGACTCTTTTAAAGAATAAGTCATGGGGATGACTATTGTGTAGGCATTAAAATAGTATCACAGCTTATTAGTCATGTTGTGAGATGGTTAGGTACATATAGAGATATTCTCTAATCATAGAAGTTGACAGCAAGGAAGGAGCTCCCAAGTACTGTTGAATTACCTTGAGTTCTCAGTCGCACTCCTCTATCGAGACTATTTATCTTTCCTTCTCCAAGTCTTAGAAGAAAGGATCACATTTATCTGGCGGCCTATATATGAACCTTTTTAGTGCGCACGACATACTGGTGAGGATCTGTACATCCCTAATTATGGTCGGATTTATTATATATTATAGAGCCTTAATCTGATTGGGATTTGCTTCTATCCACCTTTGTGTCACCAAGTATCCCGGGAACTTATTCCAACTCACACCGAAGACAAATTTGGAGGTGTTAGACTTTATTTTTTACTCCTTGAGGATTTTAAAAGCCTTCGATAGACCCTTGGCTTGGTTAGTCTATTGACTTCTCTTGACAAGCATGTCATCAATGAAGACCTCCATAGTTGTGCCAATCTGCTTCTCGATCGTGTTGGTTATAAGACATTGGTAGGTTACCCCACCATTCTCCAGACCGAATAATATTACTTTATAGAAATAAAGTCCTCAAGTTATGATTAATGAGGTATTCTCTTGATCTAAGCTAAAGAGTTATTCTAACAATACCCATAGTTAGCATCCATGAATCTTATGCGTTGATGTTTGGCTGTTGAATCAATGGCTTAATCAATATGGATCAATGGGTAACTATCCTACAGGGAGTGCTTGTTGACATTTGTTAAGTCTACACATACCCATAATTTTCTTCTCTTATTCTTGACGACGGCGATATTGGAGATCCAGTTTGGGAATTAAAATTATCTGATGAAGCCGGCTTAAAGGAGGTTTTAGACTTTTCTTTCCACAACTTTGACTTTCTCTGGTGCCGATTTCCTTGGCTTCTATTTGATCGGTTAAATGGTTGGATCCACATACCCCAATTACTGGGATATCAGGATCTATGCTTTGGAGATCATAGGGTTGTTATGCAAAAACATCGACGTTGGTTCTGATGAAGTTGATGAGAAAATCTGCTTTTACCTTGGATAGTTCTAATATGATTATAAAGTCTTTGTTTGTTTACAATAAATCCAAAGAAACAGTGATGAGTTCTTCTATTACTCGTTTGGCGGGGGCTATCACTACACGAAAACTGCCAACCTGCAAGGTCTAAAACCGTGGCAAGTCAAACTTGTCAAGGTCTAAGATCGTGATAAGTTTTTGGGTGACAAAGACATTTAGCACGAACTTGTCACGGTCAAAGACCTTGACAAGTTTGTTATATTTGTCACAGACTTTGGTCGTGACAAGTTTGTGACAAAGGAAAACTTGTCACGGTCAAAGTTCATAATAAATTTGGGCAGATTTAGAAAAAAAATGTTGGGCAGTATGGCACTGCCACTGCCCAACAGTATATTTGTACTTGTCATAGCAAATTTTAACTTGTCCAAACAGCATATGTATCAAGCAACATTCAATATTCAATAACAAATATAAATAAATACAAATATCCATAACCAAAACCAAACCAATGTGTAAATATCCATAGCCAAATCAAGAAATACAAATAATATCCAATATCCAAATAAAATAAATACAAATAATGTCAAGAAGTAGGGACTACAGTAGGTCGGAGGAGGAAGGAAGTCCACCCAACATATGAATTGAGACACCCATCAATTCTTTAAATGTTGCATTGTTCTTGCAACCACAAAGGTGCATTCTCCCTTCCAGTCAGAATATGCGTGACATGAACCTTTGCCTCAAAGTCTTGCATGGTACGTCCATGAACCAACATACCTAGGTGGGTGTCCGGGTCCCTCAACCCCCTCGCTATGGGCATGCAGCCAAATATGTATTAAAAACACGCTCAGCCAATCGATTATTGACATAGGTCGTTCAACGGGCATCAAGATGGGAAACGGATCATATAAGGACGACAAGTCCATGTGTATTGATGGGTCAGTACTTATCGGTGATGGAGCAGTGGCGTCCTAGTCTACCTCGTTCCCTTTCCCATTGCCCTTGACCTTGCCCTTACCCTTATCGGAGGTGGACCCCCACTAACGCTTCATGAAGGCGTTTATATCGAGGACCACCGCCTCCAACCTTTCTAGCTTATTGTCATGGGTGTCCACCTTACAAGGCAACCAAGTGTTGCTCGTCGCTATCTTGATGATCCTCAACTTCGCCACCTGAGTGCTTTCCCCTTATTCCTCCCCTTATGATCTGCCCCGAGCACTTGGTTGAGTGCGTCCATAGCCAAAGATGCTTTGTCGGCAGCAAACTGCTTTTCATGTACTTCCATATGCTTTGCCTGAAATGGAAAAAAGTACACGATTAGTTAATTAAGTTAATTAAAAAATTATAACATAATTAAAAAAAATAAACAATTATAACTTACAATTATGGCTTCCACGCTCGGGGACACCTCCTTATCCTTGACCTTCTTCGTCCGGATTCCCACATAGGCATCGAGTCTATGTGGCCTACCCCAAGGGCCACTCCCCATCTCCTGAAATAAAATAATGCAGAATTAGTAAGTAACGCAAAGTAATGCTAAATTAGAATAACATAGAGCTAAAATTAAAGAAAAATAAAATCTTACCATCCTGTGCTCCACCTTGGCGTAAGACGTTTGCCTGAAATAGTGCACGCCCACCTTTTTTGCCTGATTTTCCCTCCCCAATTAACGAGATGTCAAGTTTCTCTCCTCGATCTCATTGTCGACAAAATGGTACCATTGTGCCCATGAGATCGACTCCTTCGATGGGACAGTGTCAGGTACTCTAATAATGGACTCCCGAGTATGCGCAAAGTACTGTGCCCTCATATTTTTCTTCCACGTCTTATATTGATCTCTCAATTGTTATAACGTGGAGTCATGAACATGTGGGGGCTAGATGAATTATTCCCGTCAAATGAATACAAACCAAAAAGAAAGTAGGTCTTAGTTGTATTTAAATTATAAAATATAAATATAAATATAATACACTACCTGTAGAGCCCCCCAAATGGCCCTCTTGAGCTCAATTGGCACCTTCTTCCAATCAGTATACCCCGGGCCGATGATCTCCGTCAATAACTCCAGGGATCTATCCAATAATGTTGCCTTATTCTCGTTGACGGACCCCAATTTCCCCCATTTTGGGGGCCTAGTGGCAGAGGAGCATTCGTCGCCTCCGCTACCATGATGCCCTGATGAAGACATTGTCTGCGAAAAAATGTTGTTATTACTATGAACATGTATATGAGAAAATGATCGAATCAAAATGAATTAGAATATTGTAAAAGTTAACGACATTATAAATCTAAAAATATTATTTCAATATCTAAAAATATAATAAATGCAATTTAAATAAATACGCCCCTTAACTTAATTCTCCCCCTTTAGCAAATATGATCTACCTAAGAAGGTCGCGACTCCCCCGAGTTAAATCTCCTAAACTAAAGATTTAGATGCCATTTCTCCCCTTTTTTTCAGGAATACACAAAGGTTATCGAATTAAAAACTATTTCTCCCCCTTAAAAACTACACAAGGGATATAAAATAGGGCAAACAAGTAAAACATGATGTTTTATTAAGTGATAAGAGAATTAAAGCATACGCGCAACTATAAAAGTAACTAATCCACAACAAGGGTAAATAGAAAAACCACTTATGATGCGAAAAGAATGATACCAACTCAAATGTATTTAACATAAGCATGGGATATCAACCAAAACTCGCAACAAGATAGATACCAATTATGAATTAAAAGCATAAATGTATTAGCTAACATGACAAAGACTCAAAACAAACAACATGTTATATATATGAATACACAATAGATACAAAATAAGCATAAGTACACATATATAGATATAAACACACAAATGACACAAAAAAAATAACATGAGTTTTCCACACTCTTATAGCATATACGTTTTATATGGAAATGAAAGTGAAGGGGTGTGAAAAAGATGCCAATGAATTAAAACCCAATCAGTTAAACATGTTCACAGAGTTCTTATTTGATTGAAAAACTTTATCAACTAAGATTTAGCCTTATGTGACAAGATAAATTGAACTCTGTGAACAAACAAGCACAATGCATACAAGCCTAGCATATTGATGATTCTACAAACCAATAGAGTCATGACAATGACAGTGCAATTAGGAAACAAGGACATTGTGAAAAACCGTTGATATACCGTCCAAACTCCATCAAAATATGCATATAATACTTTTGAATGAATATACCAAACTAAATAAAACAGGCCTTGGAAAACATTTTTCTTCTAATGCCATTTTATTCTTTTAAGCCTGTGGACCACGTGATTCTTTTAGGTCCATTCAAAACGGTGGCTTACTCGTAAAGGATAATATTTCCTTTCGGAGCCCTTCCCCATGCACATTCATATATCATTTTTTTATCACACAAATCTCTCGTGCAACGGATTTAACATGCACAAATCCTCCTGGGTCACAAGATACGTAGATCACTAGATTGGTAGGAGAACACCTCACAAAGCTCAAATATACATATGAAGTTAAAATTTCAAAAGAGCTCGTGCATGTGTGTGAAAAGGCATATAAAAGCGAAACCATTAAGCAAGTCAAACTTAAACTACTCTATATAACCATGACTAAGAACTTTTTAAGGATTGAAAATTTTAACCAAAAGTTCTAGCCACATGGGAGAGAAATGATAGGATTCAAACACAAACATATGCCACAAAAGGTGTGTTAAACTAAAATACAAAAAAAAAAACTTTTGAGTTTTTGAATTTTTTTTAACCAAACATACAAAAATATACGCTTAAAATACAAATAAAAATTATTTTGTATTTTTTATTAAGCCTAAATTACTCATAAGGTAAAACACAAATGATAAACAAAATCTTTTTATATTTTTCATTGAATGCAAACTAAAATTAAAAGAATATAATACAAAAGATATACACAAATCATAATTCTAGCATGTGATTAATCATGGAGCATACTCTAGAAAAATGACAAACAAGCATACAACTAGCATGAAAATATAGCATGAATACCATAAGCTAGAGTATGCAAAATAAAGCTAACACATTTAATCTTTTGATTTAGAATGGGAAGTTTCACGTGTAAGCGAGTGAGAATCATAAACCCTATTTTGTAAAGTTACCGAGTCGGATCTCCTAACCCATACAAGTGAAGAGTGACAATCTCGGGATTTTGGGATCTTGGCTACCTCGGTTACCTTACTTTTGGATTTCCTCGAAATTCTTTTAAAATAAAAACAAAATTTCCTAAGATGACCTTTTCGACCACAATATGAGCAAGTAAAGACACATCAAAAAGTATTACCTAATGATTGACCTTGAGAAACTTTCCAAGGTGATTCTTTCAAATCATGGGTTTTGGCTTTGCTAATGAAATCGTTACAAGAATCGAAGCCTAAACCACAAGTGTCATTTTTGACTTGGACGGTTCCTAATATTTTATCCAATTTAGCAGACCTACATTCCAAATCAAATTTGAGCTCACTAGAGTCTCTCAATTTTTCTTCCAATTCTAAAATTCTAGACTCTAGAAAAACCTTCCTCTCTTTAAACACAAGAATATCCATTTTCATTGACTCCATCAAACCTCTAAGGCTATATATCTCACCTTCTACATATTCAAGCTTCTCTCGAAGAGCTCTCTCACGTGTCCTAAGGTCTTCCACTAATGCACTCTCATCAATGCCCTTGGCACGCTCTCTTAAACTAGCTTCTAACTTCAAATTAGCCCTTCTTAATTTAATAGATTCTTTATATAATTCTGTAAATGCAATTTGAAGTTCAGTCTCATCAACCTCTTCATCACTTTCACTTTTTTTCTTTTATCCACTCTCACTACCATCATCTTTTTGGGATTCACAAATAAAGGCCTTGGAAGAGTCATGTAAATGTATATCTTCATGGGAAGATTCATTATTGGTGCTCACATGACTTGCCATGAACGTGGTAAAGTTGCGCTCAATGGGGGAATCGGGTCCCTCTTCCTTTTCACTATCATCACTAAGGGTGGCATTGTAGGAAATTGGTTGTTTGCCTTCTTTCCTTAGTTTACTGGGGCACTCTCTCGCCCTATGGACATAATCCTCACAACCATAGCACCTATTTAACTCGTCCCTATTAAGATTTTCATTATATATTTTAGGGATCTTTTCGGCTTTGTCGTGCTTAGATTTTTCAAGTTTCTTATAATCATTTTTAAACTTATCTTTATTAAATTTTCGAAATTTTCTCGCAAACATAGCCATATCCACCGAGTCACTATCACTCTCATCAACCACAACTTTTTTCTCCTCCTTTCGGACTTTTAAAGCGACGCCCTTATCCATTTTCTTTTCATTTGTGGAGGGGAACATACCTAGTTCATAGGTCTGCAAATCACCTAGTAACTCCTCAAGTTTGGTAGAGTGCGAGGTGGGTAAAGAATTTAAAACGGTCACTTTAGGGATAAACTTATCAGGTAGGGACCTTAAGATTTTCTTTACTACACGGCCGTTAGGTATTTTCTCGCCCAAATTAAAAGATGAATTAACTATATCGAAAAGTCTAGCATAAAATTCATCAAAGGTTTTATTTTCAAGCATTTTGATGGTTTCAAATTGAGTGGTGAGGCTTTGGTGGTTTGAAGCCTTAATGACACTAGTTCCCTCGTGAGTGAGTTATAATATATCCCAGGCTTCCTTAGCGATTTCACAAGTCATGATACGACGTAATTCATCCGATGTAACCGCACTAAACTGGGCATTTAATCCTCAAAAATTAAAATTGTCTAACTTTAGTTCGTTCTCACTCCAACGCTCAATGGGTTTGGGGACATGCTCATTTTCTACCAAACATGTGGGTGGGGACCACCCATTAATAACAGATAGCCAAACCCTCTCATCTATACACTTTAGTGTCGATTTCATACGCACTTTCCAATACGCGTAATTAGAAACATCGAAAATAGGAAAATTTGAAAATGGGGAAAATTCCATTTTTACCAAAAAATAATACTAAAAGGACCTTAATGCAATAAATTAGAGGTTGAAAACGTGAGTTTTTAATACTTAAAGCTCTTATACCACTTGTTGGAATATATGGCCCCCAATTTTAAAATTCTTTTAAATTCAATTTCCTTTAAATGCGGAATAGGATGGTTCAGCACTACACACACAAACTTCAAATTTTAATTTGTTTCAAATTAAAATAAAACTTAAACTAAAAGTGACATTAAATTAAACAACAAGTAGATTTTCACTTAAACAACTTAATTCAACCCAAGTCCTATAAATTTTCCTAACATGATTAATTCATTTTTCTATGTAGGCCAAACTAAATTGTATCAAAATAAATTATCTTGACTTGAATTAAATTAATTTAAACTTTACCCAAACATATTATAGCACCAAATTAACCTAGTGTGAGATTTAAACCAATTTTATCTTGAATTAGCCTAAGCATGCACTCTAAGTGATTTTTTCAAGATAAAATTTAAACCAATCACACTATACGCCGATGTACGAGGAAAACTCAAATGGGAAAAATCTTGGACGGTCCTGGCCTAATAAACCCACTAAGTATGGAATTACAATTACATGACAGTAGACTTACACTAACAACTTCACTACGTCCAAGCCTTGATGCTCCTTCTTCTAAACACCTGCACCTAGTAGATAACCATGGACTCCTCCATGATCTCGAAATCGACCGATGAGGCTCTTGGTCACCCTCACCCTCACGTGAAGCCTTTCTTCAAGTGGGAACACCACAGCAAACAATTACTCTCATTTGTGAGTAGATAATAAAACCTAAACTTCTCTTTTTTATGGTAGAGATGAACTAATGGTGCCAATTACTCCAAGAAAATATATATATATGAAGAACTTGGAATTGAAACTAAAACATATGTGTTTTTATGAAATCAAATCATTAAGACATCAAAACACGAAAGGAAACTTTTGGTATGGAAAGATGTGCCCTCAAGGTAGGTGAAAAACTCCCAAAAGTTCTGTTGAAAAATGTTCCCACAAAATGGTTAAAAATAGGTATAAACAAGTGGGAATTTTCCCACACATGGTCGTTCGAACAAAATTCCAACGAGAAAATAGGCCAAAATCTCATTAGAAAAACTCGTTCGTTAGAACGAAACTTCGAACGATAAAACAGGGATCAATTTGGCAATCTCGTTGGCAAAATCATTCAAATTCTCGTTAGAACGACATTTCGAACGAAAATTCAAAAATTTCAAATTTATCATTTTAAGTCCAAAACTTTCATACCAAGCTCTAAAAATAATTTCTGGAAAATAAAAAGTCATTTTACACAAAATTTACACCCATAAAATTTTTTCAAGTCTCCTACATATATAAAAGTGCATTCATACCTTTGGAGAAATTGGAATCCAATAGTTGTTGACGTAGAAACGAGACACTAAACTCGGCAAAGGAGAGAACTTGAAATCTTGGCAGCTACATCTTCAACTCAAACTTATCATAGGCTTGGATGGAAACAAATTTTATCCTATGACTCAAATGCTTTTGTTCGGAAGTAAGCCAATACTACAATATGGACTCAAATTGGAAATTTGTGTCCTTACACTATTCCTCTTTAATTTCCCTTGATTTAATCCTTGCGTGCTTTTTTTTGTTTATTCAATGTATTAGATGATGATTAATAAGGGTAAATATCCCATTCTGGGGATGAATTTTGAAGCCCTCATGAGTCCAATTTAGTTAGTTTTCTTTGTAGCACAATTTTGTTTTCTCTTATTAGATTTTACATCTTAGTTAGTACTTTAAAAATTAGTACAATTAGTTAATTAAAAATCCCTTGAAAAAAATCATAAAAAAAATATTAATATGCAAATAAATTTTACACTTTTATCTTCACATATTTGGTTCTTCACTCCTTAAAGTTGGACTTACTCCCTTACTTACCTTATGCATATTTTGAGTTTATTTGTAGGTTCAAGGTAATTTTTATGGAAAAGGATTTGCAACAATGATAAAAAATTAGAATAATTTTTTTCTATCAGCTTGAAAAGGTTCCAATGACAAACACGTTTATTTCTTAATTCAAATTGCTCTAACATTCTTGCTATAGTTTAGGAATAACGTTGTAAAGGTTAGTTATATAAATCCCCATATAGGACGCACAAACGGACGTTAGCAAGTTCATACACACTCTGCAATCCTCAATTGCTTCAAAAGTAATAAATGAACTCCTCCACCCCTTCGTCCCATGGATGTAGGCTGAGTCCTATCGAAACACGTACAACTAATGTCATTTATCTTTACTGCACTATTTCTTTATTAAACACTGTGAATTATATATCATTATTATTGTGTTATGTGTGTGAAAATCATTTATATACCTAAATAATAGCTTTTCTCGTTATAGTTGATTACTTCTAACATTTCCTTATTAAATCAAGAAATGAAGTCTGTCACTCTTGTAGTTATTTTTAAGCTGAATAAAAAGTTAAAAATGATTTTTTTTCCATTTCCTTATTTTTTTTATCTCAATCCTCAACAAGTTATACTATATGTGATTCTCCCCACTAAGAGTACTAGAGAAGTATTTACAACTCATCTAATCTACAATAGACTGTACGCCCACAACCAATTGGTACGTTTGACCATGGTGGATGAGGTTGAAACTTCAATCGTATTTCAACATGACTACTGGAGGTTTGAACTTGGCATGAGTAAGAATATTCACAATCTCAGGTATGAATGGTGATCCCTCCATAAATCATCTCTCTAAGGGATTTTTGTTCTTTATGAGGTAACACAACTTATTCTCTAACCTTTAAATTGAGATCTTCCAGGGCGTTTCACTCTCAAGATGACTATCTATTCATCTCTCTTTCTTTGACATCCCTCGGCTTCGACTAGTCAAAGCATGAGCCAAATCTCGAGGTCCAATATACATCGAACCCATAGGGGTCATTGTTCTACTACCTTATATACAAAAATACCCTGACAGGCATGAGGGATACGATGTCGAGGTCTGAGCTTATTCAATGTCAATGGCTTGGTAAGTTAGGTGAAAGCATAGGCCCTTTGCTATGAAGGGTATTGGGTCCGAGAAGCTCATATCATGTTGGGAATAGAGGAAGTATTACTAAATCGATAAGAATGGTCTCCACTCATGATTGTGATTCAGTCTCAACTTCTTCCTCATTGTCCAAATGTATCTTTCACTATCTTCCTAATTCCCATACCCTATATCTACTTAAAGTGATTCAATGGTATCGCTGCATTATCTCATAGGGACTAATATTTTTAGGGGCATAACAACTCCTCAAGGGGATTTCGATTGTCTCTCATAGCTCGAGTATGAAGATTGATGAACAAATCCTCTTGTTCCATTCACATTATGAAGATTGATAACCAAATCCTCTCGTGCCATACATATCAGCTTTTGGGTGAGAGATGACATTTGAGATTAAATTATCTTTTGGTTTACTATCATCTGCTACAGAGCTTTGGTGAGTTAGGCCATATTAGACGAAAAATTATTTCATGAGGCATTCATATTGGCTAAATGAGGTGGCAGGTCTGAAGTGATTATTATAAGTGGTAATATGTTGTCTGAAGGAGGAGGTAGGTCTGAAGTCATTATTGTAAGTGGTAAAATCCTACTGAGATTAATTCTGAACAAATAGAGACAAATAATAAATAATATTTACACAATCACACAACGCAAGGTATACGTGGTTCGACAATGTGCCTACGTCCACGAAGTATTTCTCTCTCTTCTTATTAATCAGTTCATAATGATAAGAATTACGTGTCCATTTTCCCATTGGTGTGGGTTACATATATAGGGAATAGATAGATGATGAGTCGTGTAGACTCTAGGACTTTAGGATGTAGTTATAACGTGATCAAATATATTAAAACCGATATCCCTTACTATTGTGTTCTTTTTTATTTGTATCTTCAAGTCATGATCCTTTATCTGAGCCACCAAATAAGTGTCATTCATTCTGAATTAGTCATAAAATTCGGATAATTCCCCATAATTGCCCCCAAATCTTTGGAACCTGGTAATAGTGAAAAGGATTAATCGTGAGTGATGTTCATCACTGGTTAGTAGCTACGTCTAGTCTCTATTTAAAATAAAGTTGAAGAGCACTAAAACTTATTATTTTTGAAAGTAAAAATCCATTTTGTTCATCCCTTTAAGTCAGGGCACACTTGTAATTTTCCCCGTCTTTTTAATGGCACGCCGAGGAGACCTAAAGGTGAGGCACATCTGTCCGATGTCACCTCGGATTCCATTTCAAATGATGAATGACTTGGAAGTTAAACCAAATAATTAAAAAGACTTATCCAACCACCATTATACATATCTATCTTTACTATTCAAGACGTCAAAGCTCTCGGCACTTTCCTTAACATGTAAGTCTTCTTCCATTCTCATTTTTCATTTATTTATAAATGATCATATATTCTTCTTCTTTTCTTAATATTTTTTTGTTATTTTCCTTATTAAATTGAAAAAATGGTTTATGGGGTGAACGAAAAAACCATATGAGAGTTTAGGAAGAGGTTCTTCATCCTTGATTAGGTAGTGATTGAATGTGTTGAGGAGTTGGACGATTGTTTTAATATAGTAGGTGGGAACTAGATTCATACTCCAACTATTGCTAAGGAGGGAATTTCATTCCCCCAAACAAATTATATCTAGAGTTGTACGAATATTATAAAGTGGTACCTTCCTAGTTCACCCTAAACACATGGATAATGGATAATTGTGAAAGGGGTATATATAATCAGTGAGTTGTACAAAACTTAGGTTGGAATCCTTGATATTAGGAATTGTTATTCGCGGGTTAAGATGAATGAAAATTCCTTTTATCTAAAGGCAAGTAAATCTGACAGCGTCCTTATGGTTAACATTCCTGAATCCAATTAGGGTTATTAGAGTCACGCTTCCATTTCTAGGCAATGGGTAGTGAGCCATGTAGGGGCTTTAGGTTCCCTAATAAAGGTCATAAGATAGGTTGATTACTTCTCTTTGATTCAATTTTACGATAACAAGTTTTATAATTGCTCATTTTTATTTTATTTAGTTTATCCCGTTACACCCCACAGCACATTCATGACTACTTCCATGTATTCGAGAGAGGAGTTGATAAATTTTGGAATATTGAAGATCATTGGTCACAACAACATTCAAAAGAGTTACAAGGTGGTTTTGTAAAGTCGTTAATTATCCGGTGATTATTTTTGAAATGTTTGCATTTAAAAGTTTTCAAATGTTTTTAAGTAATTTTTGAAAAACTCGCCAACTCGTTAGAATGAAATTTGGTATGTCGTTCAAATGTGTTGCATAGTGTCATTATAACGAGGTTACTTTGTTCTAACAAAATCTTAAATGTTGCCTGTTGATCAGTTTTGGAAAGTCATTCGAAGTTATGTTAGAAACGATTCGAACGAGATCTGGATCGACGCCTTATAATTTCACTCTATAACGTCGTTCAAAGTTTTGTTGGAAACTGTTCGAACGAGAAAGAGTACGTCGTTCGAACAAGGTGGTTGTTTGTTTAAACGATTACACGTGTTTTTATTTTTTTAAACATGTCATTCCAAATCTTTAATCCTTATCTCTATGCAAAAACTTTCCCTATAAATAGAGATGCGGGATTAGACTTTTATCTAAGCCTTTTTTGAGTTCTTTTTGTTATCAAACTCTATACTTTTTTCATCCAAATCCCTTGAATATTTTATGATCACTATTCCAAATCAAGAAGAACACAGTCCAAGTTCAAGAACCCTAATAGATTTTATATCTATAACTGGATTGTAGAGTCGTGGATCTACTATTGAAGAAGAAAGGAATTGCAATTCCTGAGGCTGATCGGTGGATACTAAAGCAAGAGTTGCTTATTATGGGCGGTGCTGGACTGCATCATTTTATCTTGAAGGATTGAAGATATCTCGAATTATACTTAGTGGATCTCCAAGTAGTTTGTAAGTCATCAAGTGCCTATCTTTTCTTAAATAATGCTAAAATTAAAAGTTTTAATTGTAAGGGATTTTTTTTCAAATGACTTCTTCTGCGTATTTAGTTTGGAATTTCGCTTCATAACTTAATTGTATGCTCACTAAATTAAATCAAGATAAAATTTTCTATAAATTGAATTTGTGTGTTTGGCCTAGATATAAATATTGCATATATCCCCAGCCGTGCATTTTCAAATTGATATCTGAGCGGGTTAAGCTATTTTGCTGTGTGATCTTTGAATTAGGCTAAAATGGATAATTTGTATAACAGGGTACCAATTTTGAGGCGTCAAATTATTCTTACCATAAGTATATAATGATGTTAGTTTTTAAAACCTATTAATGAAAGGGTTTGGCTTGTATGTGAAAGAGGGTGGACACCACCCACTGTAACTAATGGTATTGTCACCTCTTGGTCGGATGAAGAATTTATATGGAGTAATTTCATCTCTTGCGGTTTAAGTGCCATATCTGGACCCGTCACCTCTAACGAGTTCCGTCGAATCATAACGTGCACCACGTCTAAGGAAGCGTGGAATATCCTCTAACTCACTCATAAGGGTACTAATGCTATGAAAGCTTTTAAGCCAAAAAAATTTCACTACACAATTTGAGACCATTACTATGCTAGAGACTGAGTCGTGTGATGAATTTTATTCAAGATTATCTAATATATTTAACTTTAGTTTTAATTTAGGTGAGAGAATTCCTGAGATGCGCGTTGTGAAAAATATTTTGAGATCCCTACCATTCTGATTTATCCCTAAAGTTGGGGTCCTTAATTATTTTGGAATTTTATATACGCTTAGGTTAGAAGAGCTCATAGGATACCTTTAAACTTATGAGATCGACATATTTTCCAAAAATGTTAAGCCAAGATAAAAAGAGATTGCTTTTAAAACACCCAACTAAAAGGAAAGAGGAGGTCTCTTCTAACTTCGAATATGATTTTGATTTAGATGATCTTGCCCTTTTTGCAAAAAAAAAATTCAAAAAATTTCTCAAGCTAAGAAAAGAAAAACTTCCAATGAAAACGAAAGTGTTAAAAAAGATAAAAGGTTTAAGTTGGGAAAGAAAAGTCTTGAAAAATAAAGAGGATAGTACCCTAAGAAAGATGAGGAGAGATGTTATGAGTGTGAAGGTGAGCGTAACAAAGTTTACGAGTGTTCAACGAGGTTAAAGACACAAGGCCAAGGCAAAGTGGCCTTTAATGCCATGCTTAGTGATAGCAATGTTCAGTCAGTGGATTCTGGGGATGAATCACCACATGGATGTAACTTCACCGCATTCTTGGCTAGTCATGCTAGTATATCGAGTACACCTCACCCTGATGAGGAAGTTGCTAAACATGATGACCTCGACAGTGAGCCTAGTCATTCTGGAGAGAGTGAGGGGGATGATGTTTTGAATGATGGAGAAAGAGACCTTCAATGCTCTTACACCAAGATTTACACCGAGTAATTTGAGAAGAAAAATCAAAATAAAAGTTTAGCACTTAGGGTATTATCTTTAGAGAAGGAATTGATAGTGTCAAGAGAGAGAGAGAGAGAGAGAGAGAGAGAGAGAGAGAGAGTCCTTGGTGAGAGTGTCTTAAGAAGAGAGAATCCTTTTAGTGGAAAGGGAAAATGGTGACTTGACTAACAAGGTGGTTAGTCTTACAAGAGACATTCAAGCATCATTGGATACTCATGATAAAATTAAATCCCTTGTATCCCAAATCGAGTAGGATCTCGAACTTTCACGAGAGGTCAATATTACTATAGAGGATACATCGAAGAAATTAGGAAAGATGTTCAATGCTCCCACTTTAGGATTTAGGGAGAGGCAAGAAATAGGTTACGACGTTGCATTCACTTCCCACGCCGCACCGAAATCGATCCATAAATTTTATAATAAATCCTTATGGGCCTCGACTTAAACCACCCAAGAAAGTTCAACCTAAAATAACGGACCAAGGTAGACGTAAACAAGTCTATGTTTGCAACTATTGCAAAATAAGAGGTCACCATAGCGAATTTTGCTTTAAGTTAGGGAGAACTAAATGCATTTATACTTCTACGCACCGCTAAAGAAAATTTACTAGTCTTAGAGAGCAAGTTGAGTTCCTAGTCACGAATTCTCAGATCTTAATGGAAGAATTTCAAAGGATGTTTATGCCTTTTGAGAATGCTTCCAACTTTACGACTAGAGGGAACAACGATAAGGGCAAACATAAGATTACTTCCACTTATCTACCTAAGCAAGAGACAAATCCCTTGTTGTTCATGTTTCTCTTAAGGTTCAAGATACATCCCAATGATATTTTAATAGTGGGATCTCTAGACCCATGACAGGTGAAAAATCATTTTTTACCAATCTTGTGGATCGCAAAGAAAGCGAAGTCACTTTTGGAGATGGGATTAGGTCTAGTGTTTTAAGATATGGTTGTGTTGAGACACACGGATTTCCTAAACTAGACTATGTTTTGTACGTCAATGGGTTGAAATAAAACTTAATTAGCATAAGCCAATTGTATTGTAAAGTTTTACCGATCCAAGTGTAACGTATATAATCAATCCAGTAACTATTACTAAATGTGACACCCCGCCTAATAAAATATCAGGCGATCACTTCTATATCAAATTAAAACAGGAGTCTCATATAGATCATTCTTAGCATCACTGTCTAAAGTCCATTTAATTACAAATAACCTATTAGGCCGGTGTCAAAATTTTACTTAACTACTCTTTTTAAACAATTACAAATAAAACACCCACACAGTTTTGCGTAAATGAAACTGAAATGAAATAAAATAGCCGAACACTTGGTCAAAACATACAACCATATCGAATGCTGTTCTAAAAGAATAAATAAATGCAATTGGGTTATTAACCCAAATTTTTATACAATAACTTCTATCTAGATTACAAGAAAGGAAGCGACTATCAAGAACCTGCACGCATCCACAGCTGCGGCAGCTGACGCCTGACTCGAAGGAAGTGCCATCCAGGCGTCCCTGTGTCTGGACACCTATATATATATATATATATATATATATATATATGTAGCAAAAAAATAAAAGTAGATATATGGGTCAGAGCCCGAGTTTGAAAATATTTTGCAAGTGCATAAATGCTTTATTTTTAGAAAAATACTTTTATCCCATATTTAAGTTTGGTATCGCACTCCCATGAGATACCCCTCACCTCTCCTCTAACGGCGCACACCTAACGTGTCCTAACAAATACCATAGTCAAGATATCCCGCCTAACTAGTCTGATGTACCCGTCTACTGCAAACCCATCCATCCCGAGTGCTAAGGGCTAAACTTCTCTCCATTCTCAACACTGCGCTAAGTTCATGCGTGGGGTGTCTCGCGAAGCGAAGGAACCCCCCCGATACACTACTACTTGGCAGGGTTAATGGTAGAGATCCTTTAATCCTGTAGTACAAAACGAACGTATTAATATACATATCATATCACATTCATTTTATATACGTTTTACCATATACATCCGGATAATATCTCCCGGACTGAGGTTTACCTTATATACAACTTTATAATACACATCCGGATCTATCTCCCGGACTGAGGTGTATTTTATACTCATTTCAAAACTTTCTATTTCCCTTCTTATATCTAGAAAATATATTTAAAACCCAATTCATTATCATGAATTGCTTTAACACATCATATAACTTTTTAAAAGCCAGTTTTATTAACATAAAAAATGCTTTTGCGTTTTAAAACATCCCATTTCCCTTCTTATATCCAGGAAATGTATCCAAAGCCATTTTTATTAAAATAAAAATGCTTTGATCATAGCATATGCTTCCATTTCCCTTCTTCCATCCGGGAAACGTATCCGAAGCCAAATCAATTATCCCATTTCCCTTCTTCCATCTAGGAAATGTATTTAAATCCATTTTATTATCATAAAATGCTTTAGCAAATCCAAGACCACCCCTACGGGTTTCCCCACTGGACGCTCCCCTAAATGGCTATCATCTTTCAGGGACTATCAAACAAGACAACCTGGGAACCTACCAACGTCGGGAAGCGGCCATATGCCTGCGGAATAGTCAAGACCACACCCAGAATCTCCTAACCAGCACAGTAAAATATAATTTCTCATATGGCCTATGACTATATCCACCCTGCATTCATTAGCCAGGGGGCATCACCATAAGCACGCAACTTCCCTTATGATAGCGATTTAGGGAGGTGTGTAACCATAATTTATCAATTATGAAAAATCATTTCTTTTCCATTATGAAAACATTCATTTTTATATTTTCAAAATCATTTACCTCATATCATATATACACTTTAATCACATAGTATATACATATACCATATATTCCTCCTCGAATATATGAATATTGCCCTAATTGCCAATCTCATCTAGCGATGACCAATAATTACAAGGATTCTTTCGAAGAATCATAATCATGCATTCATATAAGCATGATACTATACCCAAAGTATTTCCTTACTTTGTTCAATACTAATTACCTCAATCGTCTCTTAAAGGTTTATTGGATACCTCCAATCATACCATTTCACTCTAAGTGAAATATATAAATCTATATTACCAAATTATCCTAATTATCTCATAGAATATCCTCAAAAGTAAATCGATATAATTATGCTTTCTATACGCATAATTATGTAGGCCTAAATGCCTACTGAAATATTCCAGGGAGTATTCTTTCCCGGGTTATGCCCTACACCAATCCAAGGCATTCTCATCTATCTAAAGGTTTATTTACCCTCAAAACCCTCCTTTAGGAATCCCCATATCATAACTAGGGTCCCCCATATAAGTCCCAAAATTTAATTTAACTCCCCATACTCTTAAGGGGAGAAAACTGGCAATTCTGACCAAAGCGAATCAATTCGCCCCTTTGGCGAATCGATTCGGGTGGGCGAATCGATTCGGCCCCCAATATGAATTGATTCGGGAAGTATTCTACAAACATGTCTTTAATGGCGAATCGATTAGGTATAAAATCGAATCGATTAGGCCCTGTTCGAGGGTCACAGTTTGGGCGATTTCTCAAACTCCAAAATGCCCAAAACTCCATTTTTTCCATTTTGTGTTGTTTCAACCCTCATCCAACAACTCAATAAGCATCTAATCTATGTTCTACTACTAACATATCAATTATTTTGGGGTATCAACCCATTTCTCTTGGATTTAAACCCTAAAAACCATAAAAACCTAGTTTTGGGATTTCTCCCATTTCAATTCCATTTTATACCCCATTAACATGGTTTTAATACTAGAAATCATTAAGAATTTACATTACATCAATATATAAACTCATATCCCATTTTCCCAAATTTATTTTAAGGGTACTAACCCAAAACTCATATTTTTACCAACTATGATATGAGATAATTGCACAAAATGGAATAAAGCAAGTAAACACTTGCCTCGTGGATAAAATTCGACGACCTCGAGCCGAATCCCGTGGAGGTTGGCCAGAATCTCCCCTTTTCCCTCTTTTTCTCTCCTCATCTCTCTCTTCTCTTCTCTTCTCTCCATCTCACCCTCCTTTTATAAGGAGAAAAGGGTTTTAAACCTTAAAACCCAAAAACGACTCGTTTACTCGATTACGAGCCATTTTAACTCTAAAATTCCCCGAAACTCAATTTCGACAATCGGACACTCTTTTACGACTATCTCAGCCATTCCAAGACTCATGGCGCAGTCGAAATTTTCATTCGAGGTATTTGGCCGCAACTCACTATTTCAACCCCAACATATCTTACTGCGGGTTTTCCTATTTAAATCTCACCTCGTGTCACTTTACTCAATGGCGGCATACAATTAAAATACCCCAACATATTTACTTAACCCCAAAAGTAAATATATCACCTATCGATAATCATCAAATCCTCAAAAATCCAAAAAATTACTATTTCGGGAAAATCTCCAAATTCCGATTTATACTCAATAATGGAATTTAATTGTCTCCAAAAGGACGGGTTGTTACACTAAAATGCAACGATCTCCTTAGTGGATCTTTAGCATCAAGACTAGGTCATGTGAATTTTATATATCTTGAGAGAATAGTGAAGAAAGACCTATTTCGTGGATTACTATCGCTTGAGAAACCAAATTCTTCAATTTTTGTAATAAATTCGACGTGCACATCGAAAGTTGAATACCATTACCACCTCTTGAGTGTTGGAGTTGATATATATGGATCTTATAGGTCCTACACGTATGGAGATCATAGGTGGTAAGAGATACATTCTAGTGATGATCAATGACTTTCTCAGATACTCTATTGTGGAGATTTTTAGATAAAAGTTCGATGTGATTGAGTTCCTAACAATTAAGTGTCGTGTCCTACAAAGCCAACATGGTGGCACTATTAATGGGATGCATAATGACAATGACACCGAAATTAAAAAAGTTGGAGTGGATAGCTATTATGATGGAGTGGGAATCAAAAATGATTTTTCATTCATTCGTACTCCTCAACAAAATGGGATAGTTGAGAGGAAAAACTAGACGATAATAAGAGATGGCTAGATCCATGATTCTTGGGAGAAACGTGCCTAGATGCTTTTTGGAAGAGATGGTTAATATGGCATGCTATACAGTGAATCGGGTATATTTTAATCCACACATGTTACACACACCATAAGAGTCATGTATATGTAAAAAACCCAACACATCGTATTTTCGCATCTTTAGGAGTCCTTGCTACATTTGGAGAAATGGAGAGCACTTAGAAAATTTTGACCCCCTAAGCAATAAAGGGATATTTTTAGGTTATTTATCATCGACTAAGGCTTATATGGTGTTTAATCTTACAAGCTCTAAGGTTACGGAGTCAATAAATATCACTATTAAATATGAAGAGACATTAGTGTCTATTAACCATAACCCTGGATGTGAGAATGATGCACCCACTAGTAATGATCCCATCATTTCTCATACTGCCTCGATAGAACCCACTTTTGATTTGGA
Organism: Sambucus nigra; assembly: GCA_949130495.1. Lineage (NCBI taxonomy): Eukaryota > Viridiplantae > Streptophyta > Magnoliopsida > Dipsacales > Adoxaceae > Sambucus > Sambucus nigra. The sequence continues at coordinate 240,772,997 of OX422210.1, read as the reverse complement.
GGATCCATCCTCTTGGGCTCGAAAGAGTCATGACCCTTGCGCTATACTTGGTGATCCCACCTTAGATGTCATGATGTGCTCAACTTGAGAATGTGGTTAGCTACTTTTGCTATACCTCCATAGTTGAGCAAGGAATGTGAAAGAAGCACTCAAGGATGAGCATTGGATATCTCCTATTCAATAAGAGTTTCTTCAATTTTGCAAGAATGATGTCTGGGATTAGTCCCCTGATCGAGAGAGACTGATGTGATCGGTACCAAATGTATCTACAAGAATAACATGGAAGGGACTGGTACCATATTTTGCAATAAGGATAGGTTGGTCACTCAATTCTATATGCAGATTGAAGGTGTAGACTTTTACGAGACATTTCTCACGCTGCTAGACTTGAGTTTGTTCGCCTACTACTCATTATAGAATGTTATCTATGCTTTAAGTTATATCAAATGGATTAAAAATTGTCTTCCTTAACGAGATTCTATAAGAGGAAGTTTACATTGAACAACCAAATAGGTTTGAAGACCCAAAGCACTCGGAACATGTCTTTTATCTTAATAAGGTCTTATATGGTTTGAAGCAAGCACCCCATGGTTGGTACGAGAGGATCACTTCTTATCTCTTAGCTTGTGGCTTCAATAGAAGGGGAGTGGATGGAACATTATTTATGAGGAGAGAGATTGGTGCTATATTAGTTGCCCAAGTCTATATGGACAACATAGTATTTGGATCCGCGTGCTCTTGACATTCTCACATATTTGAGGAGGTGATGAAAAGTGAGTTTGAGATGAGCATGGTTGGTAAGATTACGTTCTTCTTAGGTCTCCAAGTAGGTCAACTTGACGATGGGATATTCATATTTCAATCTAAATATGCTTGGGACCTAGTAAAGAAATTTGGCTTAGACTCTGTTAAGCACTCATTTACCCTTATGAGTACATCTATTAATCTTAGCAAAGACAATTACGAAAGGACGTAGAGAAAACCCTTTATAGGAGCATCATAAGTAGTCTAATCTACTTAACCGTTAGTCGTCCGAACATTATTTTTAGCGTTGGAGTCTGTGCGAGCTACCAAGTGTCCCCGAAAGAGTTTCACTTGCTTCCATTTAACCGTATCATCAAAAACGTGAGGGCAACTCTTTATTATGGTATTTGGTATTTTTTGATACCGATAATCGTTTGATTGCCTATTTGGATGCCAATTGGATCCGGGATATTAATGAATGTAGGAGCACCTTAGCTGGGTGTTTTTACTTTTGGAGTTCTCTTGTCTCTTAGATGAGAAAGAACTAAAAATCCATTTTTTTTATCCACGATAGAGGTCGAGTATATATTCTTTGGGAGTTATTGCACATAACTCTTGTGGATGAAGCAAATGTTGGAAGATTATGAGATTTCCCAAGGCATAATGACTATTTCATGTGATAAAACGAGTGAAATTCATATATCTCGTAGTCCGATCCAACACTCCTGCACAAAGCACGTTAGGATACATGAGCATTTTATTCGTGATCTCTTTGAGGAGAAGGTCTTGTCCTTAAGCTTTTTGAGCATCGAACGTCAATTAGCTAATATTTTCACGAAACCTTTAGATGCACTTAGATTCGAGAATCTTAGGAAATCTTTTGGTATTTGCAATATTGGTTGATTTCAGGCATTTATTTTTGTGTAAGGTGATTATCATATTAATATCTTTTTTCCTTATTACAATATTGTATTTATATATTTCTATTTTTGGAAAAATTTTGAAAAATCTAAAAATATTTTTTTTGATAATTTTTTTGAAAATGACAAAAGGATTTTTATATTTTCATTTTTCACCATATATGGATGTACATTTAAGATGTTTGAGTTATTCCTATATTCCATCCATTCATGTGATTTTCCTTGGTGTTTTGAGATATGGCTTCGTTGTTTAGTATGCTTAATAATGGACTTTTTGAATATTTTGATCACTTATCATATGTCGAATATGGTATTACCCTCTTAATTGTGCTTAATAATGAACAAAATGTAAATAAAGATATGTTTTGCCTGTAAGAACCATTGCCCGAATTTCGTTTCCCGAAAAGAATATTATATATTAAGAAATGGAAAGTAGTTACAAAACAATAAAATACTTTTCGCGTTAAAAGCCACTATTTTCATAAAGATCCTAAAAGATTAATGACACACAAAAACAGAAGTGCCAAGGCTGTAATTTGTTTTCATTGATGCTTTACTACATATGATCATTATGATATCTTCAAAATTGATAGTGAATTTCTATATATGTTAGATTTTGAGGGTATTATAAAATAAAAGATTAATAGGTTTGCACAATGGACTCTCTTGAAAAAAATTAAATAGTTTGGCATTATTGATTTGGGAAGGATTTAAATTCATGGCATATTACACAGGTCGAGCCAATTTCATTTAAGTTCAACATTTTTACACCTAAGGATGTGTAGGAGGGTACTTTAGATTATATATGGAGGCGTTACCCCTATTGAGTATGGTAGTGACAAGTTAGTTTAGCCAAGGCTTTGGATTAATGACAGAACATATAAACATGGACCCAATGAAGATAGACTCAACTTAGGCTCACAAAGTCTCTCGTGTATAACTCAGGGAATAATAATGAACTTTAGAAGTGGATTAGCTATAGGGAGAGAGAAGTAAACATCCTAGATACACCTTGATAGGCAGGTAGAAACACACCAAACAACCCTCAAGGATCTCTGTCAAGTATTAAAAGCTTATAATAAATGACAATGGTGGGTGAGTAAGCTCTCTGGTTTTTGCAATAACTTCAGAACTCTCTCAAAAAGTCCCTCTTCCTCAAAGGTGGTTGGGGTCCTTAAATAGCCCCCCCCCCCCCCCCACACACACACACACTACCCCCGAGACAACTCAGTCATTAAAACTATGAAAGACATCCCTCATACTTTATGTCACAGCATTAAATGCCTGATGCGCTAGTTGTCTCCACGTCATAAACATTAAATGCCAAGACATGCCTTTTGCCTAACCACTGTGTGTCAGGGGGCTGTTGTCACAGAGGTGGCTCACCAACTTCCTGACAGCGCCAAATACCATGGTGGCTTTACTCAAGTGCAGACCTGACATTGTTTAGCTGGCTAGTGACATCACCTACAATAGATGTGACATTAAGTAGAGGGCTGCTTGGTTCATAACTCAACGCCCGATGGAACTCCAAGCTGCTCTGCTTGAGGTTCCACGGTCAAGGTCCTTTGGTTTTTTACCAGGTGTATCTAAGATGGTCAGGACAAGCCCTAACGGTGCCTTACTTCTCAATCCTCCAAACCAAGTCCCTTTAAAGTTCCCACGGTGAGGTCATTCGATAGAGCATGAAAGCTCTCCCAGGCCCTGCCAAGCCTGGTCTCTCGCAAGTACCGTTTGACCTCATACAAACTCTTTTGTTATTATCGTTAGGTCATTACAACCGTTATAGCTTACAGTCAATATAAACAATGATACCATATGACTAATACAATAAGCTAAAATATGAGCTGCCACGCCGAGCTACCTTGCTGAGTTGCCACGCTTGAGCTGCCTCGGTTGCATAATCTCAAAACTCTGTTGCTAACTGGGGATTTGTCCCTAATGTCAAGATTACCCTCAAGCCCCCTCTACATTTGCCCCCTCGTGGAGGGATTTGTTGGAACAAGAAATGTCTACACGAAATGTCTACACGAAATGTCTACATGAAATGTCTCAAACCGATGGACCTTTCTTTGTGTGAAAATATTCAGGCCTTTTTCCTTTATGTAGAACCGTTGGGACATCTTCTTCGTTGGGGCTTTAAGGGATAAGTCTGACAAGAAATTTTATTGGCGCCAAAACTCAATCTTGTATAGGAAGGTAACGATTAGTGTTCCCCAGACGTCACTTCATTAATGAGGTGGCGCAGTCCTCTCAACTGTCAAAGCCCTTCCCAAGATGCCACGTGGTCATGTGAAATGATTATAGGCGGCTGTGCACGTGTGAGGGTTGAGAAATCTAAACGCCAAAACTAGAGATTTTCAAACAGCCATATTCAAAATACTTTGAACCTTCTCCTTTGTTTTTTTTCTTACTCTGTTATTATCTTCTTCAGACTGGCGTTTCTTTTTTAGAAAGAGAGAGAGAGACTCCATTGTTGCAAGAGCTTTATTCTTCATCTTCCATACCACCACTTGTGATCGTATTTCTCCATTATCGCTCTCAATCCCTTTTTTCTCGAAGCTTTCTCTGTTACGGTTCCATTGTTTGCCATGGCGTCTTCAAGCAACCCCACCGTGTCTGCCACCAGTGCTCCATCTGCCACCACCACCGCTGCCTCCGCCCTGGGTGCTGCTCGCCAGGAACAGCTGAGGTTTTATCGTCGCTCTCCCATTTTTAGGGAGGGTGATGGCTTTGCTGTTGCCTGTAAGGCTGTTTGTTTTTCCTCCAAGTTTGACGCCCTCCTGTTGGGTGATGAGGACGAAGAATTATCTAAGTGGGGATTTCTTCCCCCAGAAGGAACTCTCAGATTTCGCTTGGAGCGAGGGGACTTCCCATGGTCCCATATTGATTTCGAAGCACACGAGGGATCCCCCGCGCACTTTGTTGCCTGGAACTCTCACATGTAGAGTTCCTATGCTGATGTCCTTACTAAGATCGGGCTGCAACGGGCTAGATGGTTTGGTGAGTTTACTCTATCAAAGAACAACGCTGCCCTTCCTGTCCTGGTCTCTCGATGGAACGTGGATACTCATACGTTCATCGCTGCGAGGGGCGAGTTTACCATAACTCTGGAGGACATGTGTGAGCTCCTAGGCCTCGATGCAACAGGCCATGAGCCTTACACCAATGAGGCTCTTGATGCTCAAGAGACTGCGGATCGTTTGGAGTTGGATCGCATATGCCGAAGCTGCATCGGTTCTTCCAACAAAGCCACTTTTTCTCCCTTGATCAATTATTTCTTCAAGAGTTCTAGTGAAGGCAGTTCTTCATCAACTGCCCCTAATCAAGGTACGCCGTTGGAGTTTCCCGCTTATATTCTTGTAATTCTGTCCCGTTTCCTTTTGACGGGCAAGCCCAACGACCAGCCCCGAAGAGACCTTATCAACCTGTCCCTTTGCTTAGCTCGAGGCATAAAGCTTCCCCTGGCTGCAATTGCCTTGGGATCCCTGTACACCTGGTTGGATAGGGCTTTATTTGACATGGAACGCTCTATTGGTCGTTATAACTTGTCTAATTTTGCCAACAGCGTTCTTCTGACCAGCTTTCTCTACTTTCGCTTTCCTGCCGTAGCGGCCAAGCCCAACAGTCCTCCTTCGGGTGAAATAATATTTCCTCCTCGGTCTTTCATTTATCATAAGAGACAAAGCCGAAAGGAGTTGATTTCTGTGATTGACCGTTTCAAGAATTTCGTTATGAGGCCCTATCAGGAAGAGGCCTTTTATCACACTTGTGAATTCTTTCATCATGATGCCAGATTGATACAGGAGCCTTCTCCCGACATTGAGGATCCCTCGCTTACCGTGGTTCTTTTGCTTTCTCCTGGATATCTTCCATCCTACACCGAGTGGGGATACACGAGCGAGCATTATAATCCTAACCGATGCAGCCGTCAGTTTGGGTTTGACCAGGGAGTGCCACGTCCAGTATTTCAGTCGTCAAACCCCAAGGTATCCTTTGGCGAGGCATGCTCCTTGTTTTCTTCAACTGCTGCGTGGGGTATATGTTCAACAATGGCTGGGCGTATCACCATTCCCAGTATTACTAGACATGGGGATGTGACCCCTTTGTTTGCCACCAAGTATTGGCCGAAACAACTAGCTAAAATTGCTAAGTTCATTGAGGGAGAGCCGGTGTACCCTCCCGTTTCTTCATTTTCTGCCCTGGAGTTGGGGCTAAAAGGCAACTCTGTGCTTGGGATAAAATTCCCCCTAAGTTCAACCCACAAAGCACCTCCTACCGAGCTTCCCCCACTTTGCCCCATGGTACTAGTTGCAACGCCAAGGCCGAGGACTCCTGCTTTTCCAAAGAAGGCTGCCCCCTCTACTGCAGCTACTACTCACGAGGGGGCTTCTCCACCACCTGCCAAGAGGGAAAAAATGGCCAAGAGTGGTTCATCCAAGCCAAAGTCCCAGAAGCCCCAAACTCCCGTAGCGGCTCTTCCCATAGCCTCCGTTCCACCTCCCATGCCTGCTGAGATGGATGAGCGTGTAAGGAGGGAGGCCCAAGCAGAACTAGACCGAATAAATGTCGAGTATCAACGGAATGCAATCGTTGTCCCTTCCTCCGTTACTTTCCCCACGGTGGTGGTGGATCCTTCAGAGCCAGCGGCCAGAAGGAGGAAGAGCTCCAGGGTTCCTGAAGGGGGCAGTACTGGTGCAGTAGGATCAAGGAAGAAGACTCTGGGCACCAAGTCCCAGAAGAAACGGACTCCTGAGGTGCATTCCACTCCTGCCCCATCTGTTGCTGTTACTCCTCCTTCTTCACCAGTGGTCGTGCCTTCTCGCTCTCCTTCTGAATCGGAGGTATGTATGCCTGATTTAGTTATTATCTCCCTTTTGCTTAAGGAGGACTTTCTTTACTTATACATATATTTTCCTTCTCTTTTTTTTTTTGACAACTGTGGTGCAGGGAGTTGAGATAGAAAGACCAGACCCCTCTAGCCCTCCCGTAAGCCCTTTTGTGGGGGGACTCTTCGGTGCACCCCGTACCGATGTGACTCCTCCCCGTTCTCCCATGACGGGGCTTACCTATTCTCGACGTGCTGGCAGTCAACATGTAAGGGAGGTCGTTGGGGGAGGTGATTCCTCGCCTGAAGTGGTAACACCACCCGGAATAACACAATCCGAGATAACACCCTCGGCCCCTTCTGATCTACAGGCCTCACCTGAGGTTCCTCTCCCCGTTGTTCTTGTTGGGGAGAGTGAGACCGAGGTATGATTTCCTCTATAGTATATTTGTTATAGTCTTTTCGGTGCCACTCCTTTCTTATTTGGCTTGCTGAATTCTGATATGTTTCAAGTACCCCAGGTTGAAGTATCTTCGTTGTTGGCAAGCGTTCTTCTTTCGACGACGCTGATGAGACCCCTGACTGCCATTCCTCTTTTTAGTATCATAACTGAGGTAAGTAACACGTAGGAGTATTTCTTCATATTTTTTATGCCCATTCTTCTTTTCTAACACTTGGCTTTGTGCACAATTTTCTCCTAATCTTGCACCAACTCCTGCAGTGAGGGCCCAGGTTGGTGCGTTTACACCCCCTCCAGATGTGGCTTTGTTTGAGGGCTCAGTGTCTTCGCATGATGAACCCCGTATGCTGGCCCTTGCGCCCTATACGGGTGATAGAGTTTTGCCAAGCGTGGAGGCTTCTGCGTCCAGGGACCCCGTTATGGCTTTTGGGGTAGTAATCTCTCCCCCAACGGTTCCTGTCCCTGTGGCTGCCTCATATGCTCCCGTTGTGACTGAGGTATATTTTTCTTGCTAACTTTTGTTAAGATTTTTCATAATCTCCATCTTATGATTTTCATAAGATTTTTCTTAAACTTCACCTTATAACGATGACTTAACAATGAAAACACTTGTTAAGTTTTTTTTTCATAAACTCCACCTTATAACGGTGACTTAACAACGAAAACACTTGTTAAGTTTTTTTTTCCATAAACTTCACCTTATAATGGTGACTTAACAACGAAAACACTTGTTAAGTTTTTTCATAAACTCCACCTTATAACGGTGACTTAACAACGAAAACACTTGCTAAGTTTTTTTCATAAACTCCACCTTATAACGGTGACTTAACAACGAAAGCGCTTGTTAAGATTTTTTTCATAAACTCCACCTTATAACGGTGACTTAACAATGAAAACACTTGTTAAGTTTTTATTCATAATTTCCACCTTATAACGGTGACTTAACAGCGAAAACACTTGTTAAGTTTTTATTCATAAACTCCACCTTATAACGGTGACTTAACAACGAAAATACTTGTTAAGTTTTTATTCATAATTTCATCATGTGGGCTACTTCTTTTCAGGTTGCTCGGGAAAATTCGCCCCCAGTTCTCTCACCTGTAGGCTCGCCCTTCCGACAACCTGATGTTTCGGAAAATTCTATTCATGATGATCAAGGTTCTACGACTGGTGCTGCAGCCGAGAGCGAGTCTGGGTGCGAACTGCCTCTTCCCGACCTGGCTCCTCATGCGTTCTACCTGATGGTGCTTCGGCAGTCTCCTCAAATGCCTGTCAACCATCGCTTGGTGATCGAGCAACTGGTGAATCGCCACCCTGAGACCTTCACACCAGATTTCCTGCGCTCCAATATTCATGTGATGAGTCACAGACTGCAAGGCATGGCGATCGTTGTTGCTGAAATTTCCAGTACCCCTACTGCAAGTGTTACCAGATCCCTTCTTAACCAATTTCTGGGTTTTCTGAAGGAGTTGGGACGTGATGGTTTCCGTTTTGACTGGCTTATATCGTATATGAAGACTTTGAAGAACCAGCAACTGATCGGCCAGAGGGAAGTGTTACGAAAGCACCAGGAGGACCAGGAAGCTGAGAAAGCGAGGTTGGTCGCATTGGCACCCCTTTTGGAAGCAGTGGATCAAGAGGTAAAGGATGCCGAAGAAGCTTTGTTCCTGGTCAAACTGAAGCGTGAGAGACTCCTCATCGAACTTACACAAGTGCAAACGAGGCTGGAAGTTTCTATTAACGCCCAACGGTCTTTCACAGCAGCTTCTTCGGGCCTTCCTGGAGATTTTTTCTCTTCCTCAGATTTATCTTTTCTTTTAGACTAGTTACTTCCTCTATACAGATCCTTTACTGCTTTTATCTATGTAATTCTTGGGCAATAGCTCCCAAAAGAAATTTTGTAATGCTCTATTATTTATGAATGAAGAACATATACTTTTCAATTCCTTCGCGTGTTGTGACTGTTGTTGTGTTCTATAGAGTTTTGTATTTCTGCAATTCTTCCATTATGCTAAAAAAATGTCACCCAAAACTTGTATATTTATAACGATAGCTAGTCATAACATCAGTTCAAACTTGGTTGTTTACACATGATAAACCTTCAGCCACTTATTGTTAATCTTAAATGGCTTGTCTTCTTCTAACTTCGAAATTAAGCAATAACCTGAGTCATGAGCTTCCTTCACAACGAAAGGTCCCTCCCAGTTGGCTGCGAACTTTGGTAGAGGAAGTCCCCTGATGTGCTTCACTGCCGCTTTCAATACGAGGTCTCCTTCCATAAACTTTCTTGGTCTCACCAAGTTGTCATATGCCCTGGAGAGTTGTTTCGTATATATTTAAAAGTGTTGCATCGAGTTATCTCTGTGCTCATCCAACACTTCCAACTGTACATGTCTACTATGAGGGAGCATGCTACTTATCAAGGCGTAACGAGTAGAGGGAACTTCCAATTCTACTGGGAGGATTGCCTCAGCGCCATAAACAAGAGAGAACGGCGTGTATCCTGTGGGTTTTCGCTTGGTTGTTCGATAGGCCCACAAGACAGCTGGTATCTTGTCATCCCACGCCCCTGGAAAGTCTTCCATCATTTTGGCCAAAATATTAATCAGGGTTTTGTTAGTTACTTCGGCCTGACCATTTCCCTTTGGGTATGCCACCGTTGAAGTGTGATGAACAATGGAGTACTTGTCCATGAGCATTGTTACTTCAGAATTGACGAAGGGGTCCCATTATCCGAGAGAATTACTTTTGGGATCCCAAAACGGCAAATGATGTATTCTCTGATGAAGTTGTTCACCACCCCAGACGTTGCCCGTTTGAGTGGTATTGCCTCGGCCCATTTTGTGAAACATTCTGTTGCTACTAGTATCCATATCTTACCTCTCGAAGAGGGGTGGATTTCCCCTACTAGGTCGAACACCCAAGTATGAAATGGATAGGGCTTTGATAGAGAGTGCAAGTCTGCCGATGGGGCATGGATCATATATTCCCATGAAGTTGGCAAGCCTTGCATTTTCGAACAAACTCTACAGAGTCTTTCTCCATTATTGGCCAATAATACCCCAATGTCATCAACTGATCATACAACTTGGCACCTCCTATATGTGCTGGATCGTGCGCTTGTTTGAGGACCTCCACTGCTTCTTCCCTCGTGACACATCGCAAGGGCCTGTTAAAGTACCCCTTTCGATAAAGCTGCCCCTCCTGGACGTAGAACCTTGGAGCCCTTCGCCTCAGACCATTGCATCTATTTTCTCCGTTGGGACAACCCCCTCCTGAATGAAGTCGATGTAGGGCTGCCTCCAGTCCGTTTGAGCTTCAATAAAATGGCACTCAGCTGCTTCGAAGAATAGCTGACACTTGTTGCATTTCCGTTGTAGCTCTGTCGCATCTTGCTTCATTCTAGGCCAGAAATGCCCCTCCCTTTGAATTCTCCTATATAGAGGTATCTCAGTCGTTTCGCAGTGTTCCTCATGTGTTTTCCTCAATATTTGCTCGGCCTCCTCTGGGCTGACCCATCTTGACAACCATCCTCCTGTATTTCTGAAATAGAGATTTCCCTGGCATGTAAAATATTGGGCCAACTCTCCTAGCCGCATCGCCCCCTCACCAGACTCTAGTTGCTTCTTAATATCTCTTCTCCAGCCCACCTCCTCCTCCATCGGTAGTATTGACTGTACTACCGAAGGAGCTATTCTTCGTTGGATCAGAACTGTAGTCTCATTGGTTTTCATTATCATCTTTTGGGCAATAGTGGCATAGGCGTCTGGATGGCGGTTCATCGTTCTGGGATGTCTCCTGATCTTGGTCCAATGGAACTGGTTGAGGAGCCTTTGAATGATTGTTCTATAGGGCGCCAGGCTCATGTGTTTCAACGCATATTCTCCATTTACCTGCTGAATTACTAAGTTCGAGTCACCTTTAATGCAGAGTGAATGAATTCCCCTCCGAAGAGCCTCTAGAATCCCTAGTACCAGCGCCTCGTATTCTGCCTCGTTATTAGAGCAAGGGAAATCTAGTTTGTAGGAAAGGCAAATCTCTTCCATCCCTTTTGAAAGAACAACCCCTGCTCCTCCCTTCTTTTTTGCCGAAGATCCATCGAACTGCATCGTCGATTCCTCCTCGGTTGCATCCAGGTAATTGGCCTGCAAATCATCTCCTGGAATGCCTTCCCTAGGTGGCTCGAAGGTTCCTGAAGGGAAGATGGCCAATAGGTCAGCATATGCCTGGCTTTTGATTGTGTGAGGTACCACACATTTTAAGTCATATTCAGAGAGAATAAGGAACCATCTAGCTGCCCTGCCAATCAATATAGTCTTTGCAAGTAAATACCTAATTGGGTCGCATCTAGTTACAATATGAATGGTAAAAGATAGCATATAATGCCTAAGTTTTTGTGCTACAAAGACCAAGGCTAAACAATGCCTTTCTAAGCTAGTATATCTAGTTTTTGGCCCATGTATAATTCTGCTGAGGTAGTAAACCGGCCGTTCTTGCCCGTCTACTTCTTGTGCCAGCAGAGCTCCAACGGACCTCGTGGTGGATGTGAGGTATAGCTGCAACGGAGCTCCCGCCTGGGGAGGAACCATGATTTATGGTGATACGAGCAGCTTCTTTAACCCAACCAGGGACTTCTGGTGAACCTCTTCCCATCTGAATTTCGTGTTCCTTCGCAGCAGCTGCATCAGTGGGTGTGTGATTTCGGCCAATCCAGGCACAAATCTCCTAAGGTAGGAGGCTTTACCGAGAAAACTTTTCAGCTCCTTTTCCGTTCTTGGACATAGCATCTCCAAGATGGCCCGCTGTTTATCCTGGTCCATCTGTACCCCTTGTCGGTTAACCACGAAGCCTAAGAACTTACCACTTGTTACTCCGAAGACACACTTTAACGGGTTCATCCTTAACTTATACCTCCTTCACCGAGCAAACACCTTCCTTAAGTCGTTCATATGGGACTCCTCCTTCTTTGATTTGATGACCAAGTCGTCTACGTAGAATTCCACAAATTTGTGGAAGAAGTCATGAAAAATGGCCATCATTGTTCTTTGGTACGTAGCCCCAGCGTTCTTGAGTCCAAACGGCATTACCTTGTACAAGAAGTTGACCAACGGCGTTCTGAATGTTATTTTCTCTGCGTCAGAGGGGTCCATCTTGATCTGGTTGTATCCCACATATCCATCCATGAAGCTATACATCCCATGACCAGTCGTGGCATCTATCAAACTGTCGATGGAGGGTAGGGGAAACTCATCCTTGGGGCAAGCCCTATTCAAGTCTCTGAAGTCCACGCGGATCCTTATTTGGTTTTTGTCTTTCTTTCCCACTATCACAATACTGGATAGCCATAGGGGATGTTGTATGGGCTTGATAAATCCTGCTGCCAATAAGTGTTAGACCTCTTCTTTAATCTTTAAATCTATTTTCGGCTTATAAGTTCTTGTTGCCTGCTTCACCGGAATAGTCGAAGGCATCACGTTCAACTTGTGGCAGCTCACTTCCTTATCCAGCCTTTCCATTTCAGTGTACTTCCATGCGAAGACATCTATGAATTTCCGAATCAGGTCTACCAAGGCTTCTCGTTTCTCCTTACCAAGATCTTTTGAGATAAAGATAGGCCTTGGATCTTCTCCTTCTCTTGCCAAGTTTAGCTGCTCCAACTCTTGTGCCTGGGGCCTTGGTTGGTCCGTCATGTAGTCTGGTTCTTCAGCGACAACTTCTACGAACTCTTGTATGTTGGAGTTGTCTATCACCATACACTGCCCCGGTTGATCTACTAAAAACACTCATATATCGGGTCAACCTCATTGTTAGTCTTTTCGGCCGCCCGTTCACACCATTATAAGCGGTACACCACGTTTCCCTCTTCAGTGACAATTTTCTTGCATTGCCTGATTGTAGCTGTTGCTACGGCCTTTCTCTTCCTTTCTATGGAAGCCTCAGCGATTCTTTCCCCTGAAAAATGACTTAACACGCTTTGTCGTTGGACCTCATGGTCGCCTGGGTCTGTCCTAGGCCTCATCTTTTCTTTGAGCTGCTTCGAGATGTTCTGGGGTCGAGGGACCGCCTGATACGTTTCTTCGATCCTCCCCCGTTCGCCACTCTGATTTAAAGGTCCCATTCTTTCTCTAATCGAGGGGACCCATGCTCCCTCCATTCTTTTTGTTAGAACCCGCACGTCCTCTTCGAGCTCTGTATAAAAGGCTGCATCCACCAAGTGTGCTTCTTCGATAACGAAAGGCCTCTTAGTTGCCCTAATAGTTACTTATGTCCCCTTGATATTCGCCTTAGCACATTGATGGTACGTTGAGGGAACCAACCCTTGGTTGCGCATCCATACTCTTCCTATTAAAAAATGATAGGAAGTTGCACTTTCTATTACATGGAACTTGATATGGGAACTCAGATTTCCCATTACTATTCCCACGTTTACATACCCGATGGATTTGGAAGATTGATTATCGTAGCCCGAGATTACCAAGGGTATGGGAACCAACCTTTCTTCAGGAATATTGGCCGCGTGGAAGGAGCTGATTGGCATAATGTTAATGGAAGCACCCCCATCCATAAGAGTCCTTGCAAAGCTGACCCCGTTAACAATGGCGGTTACATACAGAGGCCTATTATGGGGGAACCTTACAGCTCTATCCGCATCGCTGAACATTACCTCTGATAGGAAATTTTTTACCAGCCTAGCCATGGGTCCCCTCCATCTTATCGAGGGGACTGCATTTCTCCTTTCAATATCTAAGATCGCCTGAGTTATCTCTATTCTTCTCTCTTTTGGGATTCCCACTTGGTCGAAGAACCAAGTGAACTTTGGAGATTTTGAAACCGCGCTATATTCTACCACTGGGTCCGTTTCCTCACCCTCCACGCTGTAGGCATCCTCTATGTCCCTAGCACTTGCTTCATCATAAACTAGAACTACGTTAGCCATTCCCCTAGGGCAATGCTCCAGTGCCTCATCGAACTCCTTCGTCCTTGCCTTTCCCTCCTCCCATTCTGCTTCCTTATCATAGGCCGTTACCAGATTGGCCCCATGCGCCGGGAGTGGGTTATTGTTAACGTTCTGCGGGGGAATTTGTAATGTCCCCGCCTTCATGTACTTGTCGATGATCCTTCGCAGCGTGAAGCAGCTCTCTGTTGGATGCTGGACCTTTCGATGAACCTGACAATATTTGGGGTCAGCCCTAGTTGTTGCGTTGGGCTCTTCCACCGGAACCCCTTTTGGTTCATAGACCGTTCCGCCTTGGACCATTGCGTTATAGCAACTCACGGCCTCCTCCACCGTACAAGGTAGTGGTGGCGGGTCTTCTCTATCTCTTCCGAACTTTCTTTTGTTGTCCTTCCTCTAGTCCTTGCCCCCATCTTCCCTCTCGATATATCCCACCCGTGGGGCCTGAGACCTTCCTCCAATGGGTTGTATCGGCTGTCTGAACACCATGGGAGCTACTATCGGGCTAGGTCGCACCACCAAGGAGATATTTCTTGCGAATTTTAAGAATGCTGAAAATGTTCCCTCGCGTGTCTCATTGATTAGGTGACAGATATACTCAGGAAGTAATCCCTCAGAACAAATCTATAGTAACCTGGCCTCCTTATCTTCTTCCCTTACATCGAGGGACCTTTCCCTAAACCTTCGAATATAGGCCACTACCTCTTCTCCTGGCCTTTGCCTCTCCCTGCCAAGTTGGGTTAGGGTGAACTCATCTTCTGCCAAGAAGAACTTTCGGACGAACAAAACATGCATCTCCTCCCACGTAGACACGCTATTGGGAGGCAGATGAGAGTACCAATTGTATGCTTTATCAGTCAGGGATTTGGAGAATTCCCTCAGTCTAAGCTTTTTGTCATTGCAGTGCGCTCCCAAGTGTTCAACGAAACGCTTAATGTGTTCCTTCGGGTTCCCACCCTTCCCTGAGTATTTTTCAAAGGTAGGGGGAATATAGTCCTTCGGGTAGGGTTCGTCGTTGTATTCCTGGGGGTAAGGTGTTCGAAAGTCATCGTAGACCGAAGCCACCTCGCCCACAGCCTGTGAGTAAGCCTGCATGAACTTCATCATCTCCTTCTGCATCTCTTTTCTCATTTCTTCCATGGGCGAGGCTACTGGGGCCACCAGCGATGGGGCAGAGGGCCGAGCGCTCGTTGTAACTGACACGAACGTTACCAGTGGTGCCGTTGAAACTCCTGAGGTACCCACAGCTGGATTCCCAACAGAGGGTACACTTGCTGGGACCGCTCCTGTAACGCCTGCCCCTGGTGGGACCGTTGGGGCTATTCCTGGTGTTATGAAAGCGTTAGCCTCTAACCCTCCCAGCATAGTTGAAGCCACCGGAGTTTGCAAGAACTCGTGAAACTTGCTCATGAGGAGGGAAATCTGGGCGGGTCCCAACCCCGTGATCACAGGCGGTTGGGCGACCCCTGGAATGCCTATCGTTGCTGGCACTAGGGGTACCTCTACTCGAGGAGCCCCATCTCCTAGGGCCTCTTGCTCTCTCGCAGCCTGTTCTTCATTATGCTGAATGTCATCGAAATTGAGTCTCCGAGTAGCATTATCTTGCGCCATACTCCTTATCTAGAAGGATGCCTCCCAAGCAGAGTCGCCAAATGTAGGAGGGTACTTTAGATTATATATGGAGGCGTTACCCCTATTGAGTATGGTAGTGACAAGTTAGTTTATCCAAGGCTTTGGATTAATGACAGAACATATAAACATGGACCCAATGAAGATAGACTCAGCTTAGGCTCACAAAGTCTCTCGTGTATAACTCAGGGAATAATAATGAACTTTAGAAGTGGCTTAGCTAGAGGGAGAGAGAAGTAAACATCCTAGATACACCTTGATAGGCACGTAGAAACACACCAAACAACCCTCAAGGATCTCTGTCAAGTATTAAAAGCTTATAATAAATGACAATGGTGGGTGAGTAAGCTCTCTGGTTTTTGCAATAACTTCAGAACTCTCTCAAAAAGTCCCTCTTCCTCAAAGGTGGTTGGGGTCCTTAAATAGCCCCCCCCCCCCCCCCCCACACACACACACTACCCCCGAGGCAACTCAGTCATTAAAACTATGAAAGACATCCCTCATACTTTATGTCACAGCATTAAATGCCTGATGCGCTAGTTGTCTCCACGTCATAAACATTAAATGCCAAGACATGCCTTTTGCCTAACCACTGTGTGTCAGGGGGCTGTTGTCGCAGAGGTGGTTCACCAACTGCCTGACAGCCCCAAATACCACGGTGGCTTTACTCAAGTGCAGACCTGACATTGTTTAGCTGGCTAGTGACATCACCTACAATAGATGTGACATTAAGTAGAGGGCTGCTTGGTTCATAACTCAACGCCCGATGGAACTCCAAGCTGCTCCGTTTGAGGTTCCACGGTCAAGGTCCTTTAGTGTTTTACCAGGTGTATCTAAGATGGTCAGGACAAGCCCCAACGGTGCCTTACTTCTCAATCCTCCAAACCAAGTCCCTCTAAAGTTCCCACGGTGAGGTCATTCGATAGAGCATGAAAGCTCTCCCAGGCCCTGCCAAGCCTGGTCTCTCGCAAGTACCGTTTGACCTCATACAAACTCTTTTGTTATTATCGTTACGTCGTTACAACCGTTATAGCTTACAGTCAATATAAACAATGATACCATATGACTAATACAACAAGCTAAAATATGAGCTGCCACGCCGAGCTACCTTGCTGAGTTTCCATGCTTGAGCTACCTCGGTTGCATAATCTCAAAACTCTGTTGCTAACTGGGGATTTGTCCCTAATGTCAAGATTACCTTCAAGCCCCCTCTACAGGATGAAATCGAGTTCTTTTTTAGAAGTATCTCATGACTTCGTGCACCTATGCTATGAATGACTTTATTGTTTACCCAGGGAGAATGTTCACACAATTACATACCGCTTTCACAATTTGAATATTTTAGTATTATTCCATAGTGTGTAGTATTTGTACTTGTTATAACTTCTTTTTATACTTAAAAATTGTGAAAATTTTCAAAATAGTTTGTATGCCATTTGGAATTTCATCCCATGTGCTTTAATGATTATTTTTGTGATGATATCTTTGCCTCTTCGAGTGATGCTAATGCTTTCACGATTAGTTTCTTACTCTTTGTCTATTACTAATAAAAACGTGGATAACAAATTTAGGAGGAGTTTATTTATTTTCTTAAACTCGTAAGCATCACTGTATTTCTTTTGTCTCAAGTATATAGGTCATTCTGCCTTGATGATGATTTCATAGACTGCACAATATAAAGAATTTTCAGTTGAAGACTTATACATTTATGCATTTCTGTTTCTTGAATTGGGAGAGCATTAGTTGTATTAGTCTTAGGGGTCAGTTTGACTTCGGTTTGTTTTTTGTACCAGAATAGCCAAATGGGGAGATTTATAAGAACCAGTTTTATAATTACTCATTTTTATTTTAATTGGCTTATTCCATTATACCCCACTGCACCTTTATGACTACTTCCATATATTTGAAGAGAAAAAGTTGATGACTTTTGGAAGATTAAAGATAGTTCGTCACAACAATATTCGGAAGAGTCACGAGGGGGCTTGGAAAAGTCTTTAATTATCCGGGGGTTATTTTTAAAGAGTTTGCATTTAAAAGTTTTAAAAAACATTTATAAAATAATTTTTAAGAATTTTTAAAAGTCATTAACTCGTTGGAATGAGAGTTGGTATGTCGTTTGAATGAGTTGCATAGTGTCGTTAGAATGAGGTTCCTTTGCTCGAAAGAAATCAAGAATTTTTTTTATTGGTAAGTTCGGGAATGTCATTGAAATTTTATTAAAAACGTTCAAACTCTTTCTAGATTGATGCCTTCTGGGTTTGCTTTGGAATGTCGTTTGAACTTTCGTTGGAAGGCGTTCGAAGGAGAAAAGGGTATGTCGTTCGAACGAGTACGCATATTTTTGTATTTAAAACATATATTTCAAATATCTTTGCAAAAACTTTCCCTATAAATAGATATGTGGGATTAGACTTTTCTCTAAGCCTTTTTAGAGTTCTTTTTATGATCAAACTTTATACTTTTTCCCTTGGATTTTTTATGATCACTTTTCAAATCAAGAATAACAAATTTCGAGTTCTTGAACCCTTGTAGAGATATTCTCTACCTCTGAATTGTAGAGTTGAGGCTCTACTGCCGAAGAAGAAAGGAATTGTGATTATTGAGGCTTATCAGTGGATACTGAGGCAAGAGTTGCTTGTTGTGGGCGGTGCTGGATTGAATCTTTTTTTGTTGAAGGATTGAAGACATCTCTACATTATACATAGTGTATCTCTAAGTAGTCTATAAGTCGTCAAGTATATGTCCTTTCTTAAACAATGCTGAAAATAAAGGGTTTGACTATAAGGGATTTTTCCTCAAATTATTTCTTCTACATATTTGGTTTCGAATTTGGCTTCATAATTTTATTGCATGTTCACTAAATTAAATCAAGATAAAATTTTCTAAAAATTGATTTGTTGTGTTTAGCCTAAGATATAAATATTCCATATAGCTCAGTCATGTGTTTTTAAAGTTTATTTTTGTCGACCAAGTTCCACATAAAATGTTTATTAACATTCGATTTTATTTATTTTGTGCATAAGAATATAAGAAAAAGGAACCTTTTTCCTCCGCTCAAATGAATTGGGCTGAGCTTCTAAAAGTTTGGAGTTTAAAGAGGTCCTTATGCACTGGTTCTAAGCATAACTAATTGGCCTCCTTACTGATTAAGTACGCTAATACCACTACCTCTTTTATTACTAGGCTCGTGGATACCATTCTTGATATCCTAGTCCCCACAAGTAGTGAAGTATCTATAAGTGAATTTACATTCCCTCTTTAAGACTATATATGTTAATTATATCCCAGCTGTACTTCTGACCATTTCAAAAAAATAAATGTGCCTAAAGAATATAATTTCCACTTTGGTGGATGACCACGACCTCCCCACTTCTCTAAAGTCTCAGACTTCTGAAAGGAAGGAGGTCGATGGGTCACACGACTTTGTTAACTTGTCAGATTCTCTCGACAAGTACAATGCTAAAAAAAATCAAGACTGAAGTTAGTCCTTCCACCACTATTATTGTTCCCACCAAGAAGGTGGATGACCCCATCTCGAGAAACGATCACTAAATAATATCGATGGCCATGAAACCTTCCATGGCCCCTGCACTGTCGAGGGGGGACATTCTGAAGGTGGATACGGAGTAGGGCAGTTTGTTGACTATTGACCGAATTATTTCTTGTGTCGCCCATGCATTATCTCTAGTAAGTTTTGGAACTTCTGATTGTATTATTTACTTATAGTTTTTTTTTATTACATTAGCTTATGATCGTCATTTCCTTGTTGTGTATGGAAGACTTCATTGATATCCTTGATAGAAGGGCCATTCAATGCAAAGCCAATGATGACTTGGAGTAGGCCTTGAAGAAGTCCCAAGATGTTCCAAGGACACTGAGAAGGCGTATGAGGCTGAGAAGAAGGCCATCGACCTGGAGATAACCTAGATGAGGTCAGAGTAAAATGAAGAAGGCTATTGAGGAAAATATTCGAATTTTATTTGAAGAGTTAATGTCGAAAGACAAGGTCTATGACCAGGGGTTCATGGACGTATTTGGCCTTGATAAAAATCAGTTGGATTAAATCTTTAAGTGTTACTTCAATAAGGGTCAGGATTTGTCCTTTTCTAAGATCGAGGTCCCCCTTGAGTCTAAACATCATGGGAAGCATGATCCAGGCTCCCCACCAAAGTATGAGGAAGAGGGATAGGACTTCTGTAGTGTCCAAAATCACGATGAGGATGAACAGGAGATGGAGGTTGTCGACCATGGCAAGGTTACAACCAATCAAGAGACGGTAAAAGTGAAGAAGGGCCAAGCTAGTTAGGTTCCCTTATTTGTATGTATTTCTTTATCTTTGACAAATATGTTGTAAGGTCTTAACCCACACTTTTTTTCCTTTTGATGGAAGATTCAAATTTTTCCTTTCCCTTATTTATCCAATTGTTGGTTACTTATAAATGCATTTTTATGAATTCGAATGCTTTTTTTTTTTATCTTTGTAGCCTGATAACGACTTATCTATGATACCAACACTTTAAGAAAGTAAAGATCTTAATTTAATACTTGGTCAGGGGGCTTTTAGCCAAGCTCTTAAAACCTTTGTTATTGCTCAACAAGCATTTTATAAAATAACAAGTGCCCATGATGAACAAACCCATTTGCCTGCTAATATGTAGACTAAAGTCAAGAAAATTGAAGATATCAATGAGATATTATCAAATAAGAATAATTACCTAAGGGAGAAGCTCAACAAGGTTGCGGATGACTTCAAGATAAAGGAGGCGATCAAATAAGGCATAAGTCATGAAATAATGATGTTGAAGTACCTGTTCAGAAAGGGTCCTCGTGAAGTTTGGGCTGCTGATTATGACGAGGGCTGGATGAATGCCCCCTCCTACTAAAAAATCTAAGTAGGTGGCCTATAAGCATGATTGGATTAATTCTCTATCTATCATGAAGGTTCCCGAGGACTCTAATCTTTGGGATTGGTTCCTAGTAGAGTGTGCTACTTATATCCATCCTCCTTTTGGGAGTTATAAGTGTTGGATTCCTCCTGATAGGATTCCTCTCAAAATAGTGAAGCATTATATACTATCTCATGATAGTGATGATGAGTTACAGCCCAATCCTGATGATAAATAAAGAGTTAAGGTCGTTGAGCTGATAACTCTCCAGAGTTAATGAATGTCTTTATAATGTTTGCTTATATTCACCTTGTAATTTTGTCGATATGGGATTTTTTATAAATAAATGTCTCGTGAATGGAATTAAAAGTTAACTCTTATGTTTTTCACTTTCCCATTTCTACGTTGAACAAGTGTTTATCATTTGCCTTACCTTTTAAAGAGTGTCACCTCACAATTTTAGGCTTTAGACAAATTATAGTGAAAATGCACATGGTCGCAGGGCTATCCACCTATTTAGATTTTTAGTGGACCTAAGTCGGAACACTTAGTGCCTAGGGATCCTCTGTAGGTCTTTTTATTACCTAGGAAATTCCTGATGCTTTTGCGTTTGTGAGTGACAAAAACATGTAACCTTGAGTTTTTATTAAATGTAATCTTATTATAGGTATTCATACTAACGATCAGAGTTTAATAGGGTACTTAAATTGACAACCATAACGTGATCGAGTAAATTTGGATGACTTAATAGACATTATTGTTGTAATGATAACTCATAAATAGATAGAGTAGGTCTACCATTTAGAATAATAAGAAAGATAATTGCATTAATTGAACTTTAAATCGATTGATAAACAGAACTTTAAAATTTAAACAAAGCTAAAAATAAAATCTCCTAAGATTGGCTGCATTTCATGACCTAGGAATCTCCTTGACCCCATTGTTTCTAAATGGTATAATCCTTGGAGATCATCTCTGATAATTTTGAAGGGTCCCTCCCAGTTAGGACCTAAATTGCCATTTAATAGCTTTTTCGCATTGCGATTACCTTTTTCTAAGGACGTAATCTCTAACCCATAACTTTCTTGGATTGATACCTTTATATTACTACTTAGCTAACTATTGTTAGTAAGAAGATAGCTTGATCAAATTTTTTCTCTCAGTTCCTTGGTTAAGTCTAGCTTAGTCCTTACAATTTTGTCATTCAGGCATTAATCGGTAATGATTATCTTTATGGTCGGCAAGTCATCTTATAAGAAAACAATGACTTTCATTCCATAAGCTAAGTCGAAGGGAGTTTCCCCGATCAACCTCCTGGGCATTGTATGATATGACCAGAGGACTGGGTGAGCTTGTCCACCTAAGAACCTTTTGCCTTCTCTAATCTTTTCTCCATTCCCTCAAGCACTGTTTTGTTAGTGGCATCATCTTGCCCATTTCTTTGGGGCTAGGACACTGAACTGAAGTATTTTTTGATGTTGTGGTTATTGTAGATTTCTTAAAATGGTTCATTTTCATTCTATTATCGATGATGATTTTCATTGGCACACCAAAATGGGTCACGATGTTCCTCCAAATAAATTTGATCATATTGGTGTCCCTGATATTTGGCAAAGATTAAAATTATATCCACTTGGTGAAGTAGTTTGTGCTAACTAGGAGATACTTTCGATTTCTTGGTGTTGTAGGTAATCAACCTATAATGTCCAATCCCCACTGAGAAAAGGGCCACAAGCACGTTAGTGACTCAATGTTTATGGCTGGTTGGTGAAGCGTTAATGAGAACTCTTGGCACTTTTTGCACTTCCTTATATAAGAGACAACATCTTTATACATATATCACCATTAATACCCCTCCTTGATGGCTCTGAATGCGAAAGACCTTCCCATGAAATGGCTTCCACATATCTCATCATGAAGTTCATGTAGAACTTGATCAACGTCAATCAGGTGTACACATTAGGGGTATGAACTGTGTAAAATTGCTTATAGAGTTTACCTTCAGGTAATAGGTAAAAATGATAGCCTTTACCCCGACTTGATGGGATTAATTTTTATCGGTTTGTAGTACATCCTCTTGTAAATAGGTTATGATTGAGTCTATCCAATTAGGAACTTGCTGGATGGTGAGAACTTGTTTGACTACCTTTAGTGGTGCGATACTTGGTTGGGAAAGTTATTGCACCTCAACAGTTCTTTTGAGATCATAATCTATAGCCGAACCTAGAGTGGCCAATGCATTTACATAACTGTTGTGTCCGTGAGGCAACTGTTGAATATTCCTCTTCTCAAACTAGGGGACTAGGTCTTGGACGAACCTGTAAATAAACTGACATTTATTCATCCTTGGCATTATATTTTCTTAATACTTGATTATACTAGCCTTGAGTCATAATATATGTTAATGTGACATGCTCCAAGAAATACATATTTTCTTAATTTAGTGATGAGAGCCTCATATTTAACCTCATTGTTGGATGCTTCAAAGCCAAGTCTGATTCCTTGATCGATCATGGTTTGCTCTGAAGTGATAAGGATAATTTACACTCTGGACCTTTTGAGTTGGAATCCCCGTCAACATATAGATTCCATTTGAGTTAGTTAAACCCTTCATTGGTTGTTCGATTAACTAATTCCTTATCGTCGGGCGCATGCCCCCTATAAACTCAACGATGAAATTTATCAGCACATGATCTTTATTGTAGTCCTTGGTTAATAGTGGATGTCAAATCTTCCTAATTCTACTAACCACTTGGATATCCGTCTATATATATCAACCTTTCTAAGGAATGCTTTGAGAAAAAAAAGGTGATTATTGTGACTGACTGAGTTTTGAAGTAGTGCTTTAAGTTTTGTGAAGCAATGATCGAAGAGTAAGTTAGCTTCTTTAAAGGGAGGTAATATTTCTCGACGTCTAAAAGAATCTTATTGAAATAGTATATCGAGGCCTAGTTCCCTTCCTTCTCGCATATCAAGACTGAGCTAACTGCATGGTTACATACCAAAAAATACAAGTAGACTTGATATTTTAGTCTTGGGACCACGAGTTGGGGAGGTCGACTTATGTACGACTTGATTTCATCAAGTGACTTTAAACACTCTCCATTCTAGGTCAGACCTTTATTTTTTTCCAATATTTGAAAGAATGGTCGGCACTTATTTGATGATTTAGAAAAGAAGCGATTGAATACTGCTAATATTCTGGTCAATGTTTAAATGTCACAAATCATTTAGCAGGGTTTACATGTAATGAATACATTACCTTAGTAACTTTGTTCAATTCCATACGAATGGCATTGCCTTGGAGCTAGTTTGGACTTGATACAGCGTGGATGATTACAAAGTCGTGTCCCCATTGAGCTTAGTGCCCTTCTTCTTTACATATTCGTCTAGCTGGATAACATGAGCCAACTATTCTAAATTAGACTTGAGAGCCTTCTATTTATTTATTTTTGTGCCCATGCTCCTTGTGATAGGCGCATCTAAGGATAGTGTTCCTCTTGAATGGATCTCCAGTTATCTTCCTTAACCACTTAAAGAATTATTTCTTCTTTATTTTATTTAAGATCTCATAAATGGTCTCCTTAAAAATAATGTTAATCACTTGGTAGGCCTCAGTAGGGTCTACTTTATCATTATTCTTAGATCTTCTATTCTGTTTCTTGCCCCCTTCTTGGGGTCATTCTCCTTATCACCATTCTTGGTCATTTTGGGGAGACCGTTGTCATGCTGGGGGTTCGCTACCACATCTTCCACCTTTTCATATTTATCTATCTTTAACATGAGATCATTGATAGTATTGGCATCCTTTCTGGTGAGGGATTGGTGCAACATATAGTTGCTCGACGACCCGATCTTTAAAGAGGCCATAGGGACATGTTCAGAATAGTCCTCTACCTCATTGTAAGTTTTCTAGTAATGCCTAAAATATTCCTACATGGTTTCCTGAGGCTTATTCATTATGGTGAGAAGTGAGTCCATCCTTTTCAGATGGGCACTGCTAATCATGAATTGGGCAGTGAATTATTCTACGAGCCATTTGAAGTTATTCATCGATACATGTGGGAAATTTTTGAAAATATTTTATAAGACTTCCCATAAACTAGAGGGGGATAAATGACATATAAAAGCGTTATTGTTGTTCCATAGGGTCATTTCTTGTTGATACTGGCAGACGTGGTCGATGAGGTCAGTTTTCCCGTCATAGATCTTGAATCTAGGACTGGCAAACTTCTTATGGGGTTTTGGTCCCTCAATTTTCCTTAAGAAATGGGACTTCATCTGACTGATGAGGGCGCTTATGGCTAGTTCCTTGGTGGACCTCACACCATGATGAGCAAGATGCTCGTCTATCTCTCATTGAATGAGATCACGAAGATCATATTTGTGATGACCTCCCTTCTAATCTCATCACGTTGGTGGACTCCTATGTATAGAGTGATCTTGATCGCGCTATTAACTCCTTCCTCATTTGAAAGATTTGCTCGCCCGAGCACTAGGGGTTCGATCTTAATGCTTGCACTTATATCCATGGAACTCTTGATCCATTCTTTCAAGGAGATGTTGCAAACATTCATTCTTATCCTCTTGGAGGTGCTTGGCTTCCTCCTGCTGACGGAGTTCATAAGCATCGACGAACTATGAGATATGGGGTGTTCATTGCTTTGATCATAATGTTCTTCCTAGGTATTATAACATCAGTTAGGAGTGTTGCAGTTCTTATTAGAGTGGACCTCACACCTGAACCTAAGTTTCGTAGACCCGTTTTGATGATTACCATTGAACGGTGGAGGTGCAATGTGCGAGTGAGACATGGTTGCTTGTATGATTTACTTGGCTAGGAAAATGAAGCCACAAATAGTGCCAATTATAGGTAGAAAAAATCTATTGAGATTAATTCCAAATAAATAGAGTTGAATAATAAATTAAACTTATACAATCACACAACGCAAGGTATACGTGCTTCGACAATGTGCTTGTGTCCACGGGGTATTTCTCTCACTTCTTATTAATTAATTCACAATAATAAGAATTACATGCCCATTTTCGCAGAGGTGAGGGTTATATTATAGGTAATAGAAAGAGAAAGAGTCGTGCATGACTCTAGAAATCCTAGATATAACTGAACGTGATCGAACAGATTCAATCCTGAGATACCTTTTGATTGTATTCTCTTTTGTTTTTATCTCCAAGTAGTGATCTTTTATCTGAGATATCGGGCAAGTGTCATCGTCCCGAATAAGTTGCATAATTCAGATAATTCCCTCATAATTGTGAATAACAAATTTGTTGATCACTACACCAAAAATAAGAATCTAACATGGTTTAAAATCGTGCCAGATCAAATCTGGCACGGTTTTGAACTGTGCCAGAATCAAGTGTTCCAAAATGGCCATTTTTTTCTGGCACGGTTTAAAAGTGTGCCAGTTTTTACCAAACAAGAACACTTCTGACACACTTTTAGACCTGTGCCAGAATTTTATATTTTTGGTACACTTTTAGAACAGTTTATAACTGTGCCAGATTGAGTACATTTTGGCACACTTTTGACACAGTTCAAAACCGTGTCAAAATTTGGTACACTTTTGGCATGGTTTTGAACTGTGCCAAATTTTTTGATCAAAGAAAAAAGTTTGAATTATTTGAAAATAAGAAAATTCACAAATTGCAAATCTCGTACATTGTTGATAAATTAAACTAATGTACATACAAACTTCAAAATATTACAAGTCTTAATAGTTCACAAACCAAAAAAAAAAAATTGGGCAGAGTTTCCTCTATTTTCTAGACATTCTAAAACCTATAAATATAAAGCCTGCATAATGTAAAGCCCGCATGGCCATAAAATATAAAAAGAAAATTACAAAATCCCGCACAACTATGAAATTTAACAATAAAATTACAAAAGCCCGCACAACCATAACAAAAATAAATCCTGAGTATTAACGACATTAAATAAATAATCCCGTTGTAAACCATTGACTTCTTCGTCTGTTCCACGTAGATAAAAGCTAACGATAAAATGTTATCCTATAAAAAAATAGGATACAAAAAAGAGATGATATTACAAGTAATTTTTAAACAAAAAGTCTTATTCAAGCTGAAAAATTGCAAATACGAGTTATAATTATTATTATATTCCCAAACGGGAAGTTTTGTGACTTTGTGGTTATCTTCTATGAGTTACATTAATCCCATGCAAGGTGTTAGTGCCTCTTATGGGGTCGTTTAAGGACTAGTTTGAGTTTTCTCCCTCAAACGGCATGTTTTAAAGCATAATCTAAATATTTTCAAATTATCGTCATATTCTCAAACCAGGAGACTCGTGATTACGCAGTCAGTTCCTACAAGTTACACTATCCCCGTGCAAGATGTTCATGTCTCTTACGGGGGCATTTGGTGGCTAGTTTGGGTTTTCACCCTTTAACGACTTGTTTTTAAGCTTTATCTAGATATTTTTAAATTCTCATCATATTCTCAAATCGGGACACTCGTGACTACGTGGTCAATTCCTAAGAGTTACATTAGACCCGTGCGAGGTGTTAATGCCTCTTACGGGGCCGTTAGAGGACTGGTTTAGATTTTCACCCCATAACGATATGTTTTTAAGCATAATATAGATATTTTCAAATTAATGTCACATTCACAAACCGAGAGACCCGTGACTACGCGATCAGTTCTTAAAAGTTACATTGGTCCTGTGCGAGGTGTTAGTGCCTCTTATAGGGCCGTTCGGGACTGGTTCGATTTTCACCCGTTCAACGGCTTGCTTTTAAGCCTAATCTATATATTTTTAAATTATCGTCATATTCTCAAATCGGGAAATTCGTGACTATACGATAAGTTCCTACAAGTTACATTGGTTCCGTGGGCGGTGTCCATGCCTCTTACAGGGCCATTTGAGGGTTGGTTTGGGTTTTCAACATTTAACGGCTAGATTTTAAGCGTAATCTAGATATTTTCAAATTATCGTCATTGTTGATGTAAAAAACTAGATCGCTCGAATTTTTCAATCACAGATAAATAAATAAGACAGAGATTTTTAAAGTGGTTCGGCTAGGAATGAAGCCTACGTCCACTGTTATGTTATTGCTGAGTGTTTGTGGAATTCTTGATTACAAGTTCTCTCAAGAAATTCCGGTCCCCTTGAATGAGGATGATACAAGGTATTTATAGCCTTTAGGCTGTACATGAAAGGTCCGATACATTAAATGACATACATATGAAAGGGTAATACGTTTAATGCAGCGTGTGCGTCAAGAATATAAACATTCAATGAACAGTTGAACAGTTGTCCGTTTAATGATACGGCCGAGATGCAGCTCGGACCGCCTTAGTTGCTCGTCGTTCAGGAGTTCATCGGAGCGCTGGAGTTCCTCGGAGTGTTGTAGTTCCTCGGGGTGTTGTAGTTCCTCGGGGTATCCTTGTTGCTCGGAGCGAACATGACTTGGTCGGGGGAAATAAACTTCCTCGTTGTTATTGTGCCATGTAGATTGACACGTGTCTTCTTATTATTGGTCCACGTCAGTAGATTAAATTTGGTATCAACAGAAGCCCCCAATGCTTCATGCTTGATGGGTTACTTGAAAGGATGGAGTATTTATTTTGCAATGTTGCTCGGTGTTCGTGAAATTCTTGATCTACCTTCTTGATTTGTTCAACATAAAGTTCATTATCTCCTGGACGAAGTATGATGCAGGCTGATCGATGGTTGCTAATCTTTCTTTAGAGGAACTCCGTGTGCTATGTATCACCCCTGGGAATTTGGATGCAGCCATGCCATAGTATGAAACTTGTAGCTTGTCATAATCTTCAAGTATGTTGATTGGTTTGCCATCCGACCAACTGCTTCCTGTGTCGAGAAACTGAGTGCTAACTTCACGTGCTTGATTTTTCTGATTTAAGCTTATCTAAATACTTTGTCGAGTAACATATAGCTTTTGAACCCAACTCTTCAATCTGATTAGTACCAGGCTAGTGGTGGACTTCGAAACATTTTCTCATAAATTCTTCTTCATTATTGGTCGAAACAGTATTAGCAAAGATCTCAGTGCTATAGATGCTGATTTTGACTTCTACCTCTGCTCGGGGACGAACAAGAGGTTCTCGGGGACTAACAAGTGATTCTCAGGGACGAGCAAGTGCTTCTCGGGAATGAGCTAATGCTTCTCGGATAGATCATCTGTGATGAATATCAGAATGTTGAAAGATCTTAACTTCATACACTCCCCTTATGCTTTGAATGATCCTCCTGCTGGTGAGGAACCTGTTTTAAAAGTAGAAGGAAAAGAAACCAATAGAATAGGAATCTCAATGTAATAGTTAGTATACATTTTCATTCTAAATGTATTTTTTTTTTTTTTTTAATGAAAGACTTTCATTTTTATTCGCAATCTTAATTGCTATTGTCTTGTAAAATACTTTACATCTGCGCTTATGTATAAGTTAAAAAGATAACAATATTGTTCATCGACCAACTTAGTAATAAAGAAGTTACAAGTATTAGTAACGTTGCTCGATCACTTAATAATAAAGTAATGAGTATAAAAATGTTTAAAATTTTTCCAACCAACCAAGGTTGTTAAATTATGCTTGCCGACCAATTATGGTTAGTGAGAGTTTATCCTCGACTAACCATACTTGGTAAATTTTTGTCTTTTTCATAAAATGTGTCCGACCAACCAAGGTCGATAAATTCTCCTCGTCGACCAACTACAGTTAGTGGGTTTTTATCCCCGACCAACCATACTTGGTTCAGTTTGAAATATTTTGTTCTTTGAGGAACTTTTGTAATAATCTTACCTCCCGACCAACATAAGTTGTAATATGAGAGTATATTTTTATCTTACCAACCGTAATTGATCATGCTGGTGTACACCTCTTAACCAAAGGAATATTTTTTGGCTCCTTAGAGCTTTTGGCTCCTTAGAGCTGTCCTCCTAACCAAAGGAGGTTGGCTCCTTAGAGCACTTTTTGGCTCCTTAGAGCTGTCCTCCTAACCAAAGGAGGTTGGATCCTTAGAGCACTTTTTGGCTCCTTAGAGCTGTCCTCCTAACCAAAGGAGGTTGGCTCCTTAGAGCACTTTTTGGCTCCTTAGAGCTTTTGGCTCCTTAGAGCACTCTGGTCCATTAGCTCTGAGGATATCCTGGCGCTGAATGAACCTTCAAGATGTTTGACTGATGATAATAGGCAGCAAACTCCTCGTTATCAAATTGTGTTCCATGGTCTGTGATGAAGGAATGAGGGAGACCATATCGGCAGATGATATTCTTCCAAACAAACTGGTACACCTTCCTTCTCGTATGTCATGTCAATAAGTGGCTCAGCTTCTATCCACTAAGTAAAATAATCTACTGCGATGACGAGGTATTTGAATCTTCCTCGAGTCGTCGGCAATGGTCCAACCAAATCAATCCCCACATGGAAAATGGCCAAGGAGAAGTTATGGGTGTCAACAATGTTTATAGAGTTCTTCGGATGGAGGAAAAGCGTTGGCACTTGTCACATTTCTTGGCATAGGCTTATATAGTTAGCTTTCATCGTCGACTAGTAGTATCCCTGCGTCATCACCTTTTACAAAAGTGTCCGACCTGCTACATGCTCCACAGGACCCTTCATGTATCTCTTTAATCAATTCTTTCACCTCGGAGGGATGTACACATCCTTGCAAACCTGCCATAATTCCTCGTCTATACAAAATACCATTAATTAGTTCATACCGAGCAGCTTTAAACTTCCATTTCTTGGCAGTGAGCTTATCCTCCGGTAATTGTTCCTCCTCAATGTATGCTCCGATGGGATCCATCCAAGATGGTCCTAAATCAAGGGTAATAATATTCATCGTCAGGTCTTCATCTATGCTCCGACTTTCTAATACTTCAATTGGTATCGTTCTTCGTAGCTCGGTACGAGTAGCTGATGCTAATCGGGCTAAGGCGTATGTTCTCACATTCTCCATTCTTGATATTCTTACCAGTTTAACAGCAACAAACTCTGATACCAACTCCATCACCTTTGCTTGATACTTGATTATCAATTCTCCTTTGGCTGCATATATTCTCAACATTTGGTTTACGATCAATTGAGAATCACTGAAGACAATAACCTGATGTGCCTCCATAATATTTGACAAATTAAGACCTGCAATCATGGCCTCATACTCAACCTCATTATTAGAATCTTTGAATTATAAACGTAGGGCGTATTCCATGTCGACCTTGTCTGGGCTGTTCAAAACGATCCCTGCCCTACAGCCTGTAGTGCAAGATGAGCCATCTACATATAGCCTCCATATAGGCAATTTATCTTCTAATTTCTGGTCTGGCAGAGTTCCTCGGTGGAATACTTGTCGCTTTCTTTCATCATGTCCTGATACTTCTGAATATACCTCTTGAATTTCAATATACCTCCTGAACTTCAATATTTCTCCTGAACTTCAATATTCCTCCTGAACTTCAATATTCCTCCTGAACTTCAATATCAAAAGTAATTCGTGAGCAAGAAAAACAACTCCTGAATGATGATTAGTCGGGGCCCTGACCGTGTGAGTTTGTGGAGTTAAATTTGATGCTCGACTGCATGATGTTATAAGAATGTGCCACCAAATGAACAAATATATCTGTAATAGAACCCCCCAACTGTGGAATGTGAACTTTGAATGAGATTTATCGACCAATACCAACCGGAGTTGGATTTTATCTACCAACCGGAGTTGGATTTTGTCTACCAACTGGAGTTGGATTTTATCTACCAATCGGAATTGGTGGTAATTGATAATAAATGATGAAGACTTCCTCGGAGCTGACCAACAGATTGTTGGGAATAAGATAATATAAATGCTGGAGACCTCCTCGGCGCTAAGACTTCCTCGGAGTTGACCAACAGATTGTTGGGAATAAGATAATATAAATGCTGGAGACCTCCTCGGCGCTGACCAACAGATTTGTTGGGAATAAGATAATATAAATGCTAAAGACCTCCTCGGCGCTGACCAACAGATTTGTTGGGAATAATATAAATGCAGGATACCTCCTCGGCGATGACCAACAGATTGTTGGGAATAAGATAATATAAATGCAGGATACCTCCTCGGCGATGACCAACAGATTTGTTGGGAATAATATAAATGCAGGATACCTCCTCGGCGATGATCAACAGATTGTTGGGAATAAGATATAATAAATATTTGTCGAGCTCCATGCTGAAATGAGAATAGAATATGCATCCAAATAGATATAAAGAATAATTAAAAATAATAAAGTGCCTCGCCGATCAGCCGAGGTAGAATCATATAATGCCGAACAAGAATAAGATCTTTCAGAACATAATAATATGGCCGAGAACGTTGTCAGGCCTGAATATAAATAAGAATTATCCGAACGAATGTTGTAATTCTCCTTAAAGTTGAATAAGTATCCGTGCTCCATGTTGAGATGAATATAGAATATGAATCCCAATGGATATATAGAATCATTTGTGCTGGAGCAGATATCTGGGCCTGAATATAAATAAGAATTACCCCGACCAACTATCCGTTGGGGGTGAAATATAATAACTGTTGTAGCTTTTCCTCGGAGCCGAATATATAGAGAGAGAAGAAATTTTTCGAGCTCCATACTGAGATAAATATAAAATATGAATCCGAATGGATATAGAATAATTTGTGCTTCAGCATTCGTTGGCATTGAACCTTGTGCCTGTAAAAATTAATAATTTGCTCTACCATATGTGTAGGCTGAATTGATTAGTCATGAGAATAATTTACTCATCCAATCAATATATGATATGTATCAGCATAAAAATTTCAAAATATAAAATAATATGCCAAATGTGTGTGAAATGGACAAATTATTATCAAATATGCATCATAAATAAGACGTAAAGGTATTTAATCTCCAACAACTAATCAGGTATTAGTTGCTGTTTAAAAATATTTTTGGGGTGATCATAAGCTAAAAAGACTTAAGCCTTAAGAATGTTAATTACATGAATAAATATATAATCCACTAGATCGTGTGATTTCGTCAAAGAAACCTTGTGATGTGATGAACGAGGGGCCAAAATATTAAATTTGTGCCCAGAGTCTTGATATGGTCATGATTATTTTACTGATCCTCTTTTACGAGAGGTGGGTAATGATTTTTCAGGTGAGAGAAAATTATTTTTTTATATTGATCCCTTCCTATTCCCAATTTGGAGAGATAAAAAATATGGTGAATGATCGAAATTATTACCAAATTTATATAAAAATCAATCAATTTGACTTTATTGACATAGATGGAAGATGAACCAAATTAATTATATAGTTCATAAAAATCAATGCAAAGAGTCTCAAACTTGTGAATGCAAAGAGACTCAAACTTGAAGAGAGGGAAAATAGATTTGGGTCATGATTTCCATGAGAAGACTTTTCATTGTCTTTAACCTTTTCCCATTCTTTTATTAAAAATATGATGGGAATTTGAATAGACATCAAAGATCTTACAAAATTTATTTCAAAATCAACAATGAAAATGATCAAATCTTGTCATCATCGTATATATTTGTATATTTAATCATTTAAAATATTTATTCCATGATATAAAATTGAAACTTGAGAATCAAGCAAAAATTTATAATTTATGAAATCCATTATTTTTCAGATTTCTAAATAAGAATTGATCTAATAGTTATGATTTTAAAATCATGATATGCAATATTTTGCAAATAAAAATTGGACAAGTAATTTATGTATATAAACATAAAAATCATGATTGAATCAAAAGATGTATGTATAATTGATTATACGTAGAGAAAATAAAAACTTAGCTTTTGGTGGAGAACAACGCTTGTAACACATTCCCACAGACGGCGCCAATCTGTTGATGTAAAAAACTAGATCGCTCTAATTTTTCAATCACAGATAAATAAATAAGACAGAGATTTTTAAAGTGGTTCGGCTAGGAATAAAGCCTACGTCCACTGTTATGTTATTGCTGAGTGTTTGTGGAATTCTTGATTACAAGTTCTCTCAAGAAATTCTGGTCCCCTTGAATGAGGATGATACAAGGTATTTATAGCCTTTAGGCTGTACATGAAAGGTCCGATACATTAAATGACATACATATGAAAGGGTAATACGTTTAATGCAGCGTGTGCGTCAAGAATATAAACATTCAATGAACAGTTGAACAGTTGTCCGTTTAATGATACGGCCGAGATGCAGCTCGGACCGCCTTAGTTGCTCGTCGTTCAGGAGTTCATCGGAGCGCTGGAGTTCCTCGGAGTGTTGTAGTTCCTCGGGGTGTTGTAGTTCCTCGGGGTATCCTTGTTGCTCGGAGCGAACATGACTTGGTCGGGGGAAATAAACTTCCTCGTTGTTATTGTGCCATGTAGATTGACACGTGTCTTCTTATTATTGGTCCACGTCAGTAGATTAAATTTGGTATCAACAGTCATATTCTCAAACTGGGAGTCCCACGACTACGCGATTCGTTCTTACGAGTTACATTGGTCCCGCACGAGGTGTTAGTACCTCTTACGGGGCCATTTGGGCACTGGTTTGAGTTTTCACCCTCTAACGGCATGTTTTTAAGTCTAATCTATATATTTTTATGTTATCATCATATTCTTAAATTGGGAGACCCGTGACTACATGGTTAGTTCCTACAAGTTACATTGGTCATGTGCGAGGTGTTAGTGCCTCTTACGGGACCGTTTCGGACTGCTTTCAATTTTCACCCTTTTACGGCTTATTTTTAAGCCTAATTTAAATATTTTCAAATTATCGTCATATTGTCAAACAGGGAGACCTGTGACTCCGCGATCAGTTCCTACAAGTTACATTGGTCCCGTGGGAGGTGTCCATGCCTCTTATGGGGCCATTTGAGGGCTAGTTTGGGTTTTCACCCTTTAACGGTTAGTTTTTAAGTGTAATCTAGATATTTTCAAATTATTGTCATACTCTCACATTGGGAGTCCCACGACTACGCGGTCAGCTCCTACGAGTTATATTGGTCCCGTACGATATGTTAGTACCTCTTGTGGGGTCATTTGGGCGCTGGTTTGAGTTTTTAGCCTCTGATGCCATGTTTTTAAGTCTATTTTAGATATTTTAAATTATCATCTTATTCTAAAATTGGGAGACACGTGATTACACTGTCAATTCCTACAAGTTATATTGGTCCCGTGTGAGGTTTTCATGCCTCTTACGGGGCCGTTTGAGAGCTGGTTTGGGTTTTCACCCTTTTAATGACTTGTTTTTAAGCTTAATCTAGATGTTTTCAAATTATTGTCATATGCTCAAAGCGGGAGACCCGTGATTACGCGATCAATTCCTACAGGTTACATTGGTCTCATGCGAGGTGTCTATGCCTCTTATAGGGGCGTTTGGGGGCTAGTTTGGGTTTTCACCATTTTAACGGCTTATTTGTGAATAATGGTTACTATTAAACACACTTTCATGTGTCCGCAAAGTGCCTGAATTGTGTGTGTCTATATCCGTGTGTGACCCATGCGTGGACACTTCACATCCAATGAAGTCTCCGCGCTTCCTAGTTGAACATTCAACATGTATAACTGAAAGTGATTGTAGTCCTCCCCTAGTTGTCCTTGTGTAATCTTAAATTTTATTTTAGTACTTAAAACTCATACCATTCTAAAATATCTATCCAGAGCAAACTAAAAGTTTGAGTTGAAACCTAAGCCTTCAATTTGAAACATTAACCATTACACCAAAGCTTATTCAACTACTCTATTAATAAATAATAACTACTATCCTGGATAGTAATGTGACCTAATAAAATAAAGAGATAGAAACGGAAAGGAAAGTGATCAACCTTCGTGTGTGCTTCGGCAGGGGGTTGCTATGCTTCTAGGGGGATGTTATGCACCTAGGGGGCTGCTTCGGTAAGGGGCTGCTCTGCGAGTGATCTAAGCCAAGTAACTTAACTTCATATCCTCCTTCAGATGCTGCAACAGATTCAACCAAGACTTCAATAAAATAATAGATTACATGCATTAACAACCCTTCTATGGTTGTTAGGACCAAAAAATAGAGCTAATAATCTAATTAAACAATAAAGATATTTTAACAAAATGGAAACATAAAAAGAATGTAAATAACCTTTGTAAGATAAAGGAAACTCGCATATAAAATTATAGAAATATATATACATGCATTCGAAACTATAAGGAGAGACCAAGTGAGCATGACTAAAGGCACGATCAACTTCTAGATAATCAACCAATTCAAAATGTGCTTTTCCAACCTGCGTTCATATTTGCCCACATTTAACACAGTCAGAAATCAATTATTTCCAAAGTTAACTATAAGTGTTTTTTAGGAATACATAGAAGGGAAAATAGTAGAAGTATGATCTAAAACTAATTAGATAATGGGTCTACTTTCGAGTTCATGGTGTACCTTCCATCTATATTGCAAGAAGGTATGGACATGGATCTTTAGGTTCCTGTGGATCTAGAGATAAACACAAAATTTGTATCAAAGGGATATACAGATGCATACAAATGAATAAGAAAGATATAACATCAATTAAATCTGAAACCAAAACCAAAACAAAATCACGAGTAATTGAAATTCGAAACCAAAGCTCGAGCACCAATAATTGAAATACCATATGTTAAATTTGAAACCGTATGTTAAACAATTGTACATGATAAAGAACAGTCTTACAAGATTTGGAAACATACATTATCATTTAAGGTGAAAATGTTTTTATTGAAAACATACATTGTATTCTAAAAATAGAATTTTGTTGGCCACAACTGTTAATTGAACACCGCCCTATTATTTTCATTATCAAAATACAATTTTCATTATCAAAACACCTCCTATTATCACATTTGTTTTCACCCCTTGTTATAACAGGTGTTTGAGTAGTACACGTTCAATTAATGTGTCATTTTAGGTGAAAAAATTCCTAACAAAACCTTTGGTGTTGGTTGACCTTCCCGTTAAAATAGTTTGATCATGTGCTGGGACAATTATGTTTGATTTTTCTTTTCAGGAGATTTTGGTCTGTATGGATTTCCGGTACTACCCTTCATCTTCTATCAATTCAAATTCAGCCATATCTAATCATTTGCTAAGTCCATACTAATCATTTGCTAAGTCCATATCAATTCAAATTCAGCCATATCCAAATTCAGCTTTAACTCTTGGTGTTGAGAAGATGTTATGTTGCTATAACAAGGTTAGTTTCGTCATACATGTATCTAATTAATGTTATCATGCTTATGTGTCAGGATGGTTACGAGAAGCATATATGTTAGTTAGTTAGTATGTTGCGATTGGTTAGAGTTAGACTTGTGAGTTTATTGTTGATGCAAGTTTTTAGTCGGTTAATTGGTCAATTAGTTAGCCATGTTAGTTAGTAGTTGATTATAAGTTTGTCAATTAGTAGTTGTTAGAAATGAGCTACTATTGTATATAAAGCAAGCTGATGGGTTCAATTGTAAGCATTCCAGAAGTTAATTAAATCTCAATTTTTTCTCATCTCTTTCTTCTTTCTAAACTCTATCTCTGTTTCTATACTTTCCTGTTCTTAATTCTCTTCTCATCCATTCTGTTCTTCATGTTATTCAAGTTCAATTTCTAGAAAATCAAATAAATTTCACTTGGTCAGTAATCCTGATAAATGGTATTAGAGCATCTGATTCTGCCCCAATTTGAAACTTAGAAAATCCCAAAACACAAATTTCTAATCTCTTTCTAATTCTTTCTTTTCCAACCCTAATTTGTTTTTTTTCTTATTCTCGCTCTAATTTTCCTATTCTCCAAATTCATTATAATTCTAAATTCTGAAATTCAATTCTTATAACCCTAACATTTTGGTATCAAGAAGTAACCAGTTACTCATTTTCTCTCTACTCCATCTCATTGTGTTTGATATCAAATTCACCACCAGGCTGAGTACCAAATTTCCCAAATAAAGTCCAAATTACAATCAACAGATTCAAGAATTAAAAACCAGGATAAAATTTTGATGGGAAAAATAATAGAAGAATTAGAAGGATTTATGATGGGTCAATTCATAAATGGGCTCAACAAAGAGGTGAAAATCTTTATTCAGTTTTTTGCTCTGGCACAATTAAAGGATGGTAGGAAGTTAGCTCAATTATAAGAAGAGTTTCTAGCCAAAAAATCACAAGGTTACAGTCAGCAATTGCCCTGCATTGAAATTGTAGTCATTTGGGAGAATAAAACTCAAGTTACGATAGATCAATTCATAAAGAGTCTCAATGAAGATGTGAAGAAATTTGTTCAATTATGTGCTCCAAAAAAACTAAGTAATGTTGTTAAACTTGCCCAATTGTAAGAAGAATTTCTGGCCCAAAGATCACAAGGTTATGATCTACAATTACATTGCCTCGAAATCGTAGTGATTTGGGAAAACGAGACCACAATAACTAATCCTAAAGAAAATGTGTTAGAATTCAAGGAGGAACTAGGGAAAATTAAAGATGCAACAAGGAATTTTGTGAAAGTAATGTTGCGATACCCATTACATATTGTGGCTCATTCTTTACTAATACCTTTAAAACCTCGTGATTAATGAGCTCAAAGAACCTAAATTTTGAATCGGCATTCATCATTTTCTGAACTCCATTCTCATTAGAGGTTCCTTCAAATTTTACTCCATTATTGTTCTTGAATGGATAGTTGACACATTGTACTGGCCTTTTATCAAACAGTTGTTGGACAATCTTTAATTTCTCATCTTCTATACCTTCTAGTAATAATTTAACACTATCCAGAATGCTTATCTTTGCTTTCACAAAATTCCTTGTTGAATCTTTAATTTTCCATAGTTCCTCCTTGAATTCTAACACATTTTCTTCAAGATTATTCCATGGGGTCTCGTTTTCCTAAATCACTACGATTTTGGTGTAATACAATTGTAGATCATAACCTTGTGATCTTTTAGCTAAAAATTTTTCTTGCAATTGGACAAGTTTAACAACATCACTTAGTTTTTTTGGAGCACATAATTGAATAAATTTCTTCACATCTTTATTGAGACTCTTCATGAATTGATCCATTGTAACTTAAGTTTTATTCTCCCAAATGATTACAATTTCAGTGCAGGGCAACTGCTGACTGTAACCTTGTGTTTTTTTTGCCAGAAATTCTTCTTGTAATTGTGCCAACTTCATAGCATCCTTTAATTTTTTCAGAGTACAAAACTCAACAAATCTTTTCAACTCTTTGTTGAGCCCATTTATGAATTGACCCATCATAAATCCTTATAATTCTTCTATTATTTTTCCCATGCAACCCAATTTTGTATCCAAATTTTTAATTCTTGGATCTGTTGATTGTAATTTGGACTCCTTTTAGGGAGATTGATACTCTGCCTAGTGGTGAATTTGATGTTAGAAACAATAAGATGGGGTAGAGATAAAAGGAGGATTAATTGGTTAACTTCTTAATACCAAAATGTTAGGGTTTGAAGAATTGGAATTAAAATGAATTTGGAGAAGAAGAAGATTAGACCAAGAATGAGAAACATAAATTAGGTCTGGAAAAGAAAGAATTAGAAAAAGATTAGAATTTTATGTTTTGGAGTTTTCTGAGTTTCAAATATGGAGCGTAATCGAATGCTCTGATACCATTTGTCAGTCTTTTTCCCAACCTGAATTCAGTTTACAAGAAATGGGGGAAGTAGTGAGAGATTAGAGGAGATAAGAGAGAACATAGAGAGATTAACGAGAGAGAAGGAAAAGTATTATGATTCATATTCCTAGTGCCTTGTTCTGTTACAATCCAGCTGTATTTATACATCATTTTCTAACAATATCTCTAACTGAATCTTGAGCTAGCAAACTACTAAAAACATAAATATAACCAATTTGTAACTAACTAATCAACCCTAAAATCTAATTATCTACTAAGTAAACTACTAATTGTAATCCTGACATTATGTCAAACAACATATATCCTTCTTTTATTCTAAAATACAACCTATTCGTGTGATATAATCCACTACAAATATATTATATAACATCAAAACACAATCTGAGTTTAAAACAAGAACAAAAACACTAATTAAATTGCATAAAATCATTACAAAAACTCTCAAATAGACATTTTAACAAACACCCATAAGGAAAAAGTACATCAAAAACAGATCTTAACAAAAAAAAAAATCACAATCACAAATAGACAATGAATTAAAAAAAACGTACTAGAAGAGATGTACTAACCTTTACGAGTCTGCAGCTTGATCGAAGAGAGAAATGAACGCCGACGTTGATCGAAGAATGACTGAGCGAAGCCGAAGACTTGAAACGACGGAGGAAGGGTTGTTAGAGAACTGAATAGAGAGAGAAGAGTGTGTCCATGAGGGTGCGATTGATTTTCCCCTTTCGAGTCTCGGGCCGTCCTTGAATGTGAGATAGAAAGGAGAGACTAAGCGAGAGTGGAGATTGAGAATAAGAGAGGAGAGAGAGAGCGGGAGACTAAAAAATTTAGAGGGTTACTATTTTTGTAAGAGTTTTTATATTTTATTAAGTGTACTCAATTTTGGCACACTTAAAAACAGTGCCAAAATTTTGGCACTGTTTTAAAGTGTGCCAGATTATCATTAAACCGTGCCAGAATTAAACACAGTTTTAAACTGTGACAGTTTTTTAATATCAAGGTGTGCCAAATTATTGTTTTTGGTGTAGTGGATCTATAATGAGAAATAACCTTGATATTTGTAATTGAAGGGGATTAAGATGAGAGATGATTTTATGAACTTGGTGATGAAATGCTTTAGAAAGTTAAAGATCATAAGAACAAATAGATATGAGATGATATAGATGAAGATCAATGTTCAAATTAACAAAAATATGAGGATGAATAGCGTTTCGTTACCCAAAAATCCACCCAGATGAAGATCAAGTAAAAATATGCCAGAAATTAGCTCCAGATGAATAAGAGTAAAACCCTCCATTAAATCCTTCAAGTTATAGATTCAAATATGGATTAACCCAAATTTATGCCTATAACCTATATTAGCACGAGTTTATTCGCTGAGAATGATAGAGTTCGATCGGTTCCTACAAAAGACACCAATTTGATGATGCCTTAATCCAATTTCAACTCAAATAATATAAATGATGAACAAATAACTAATTAAATGCATATGAAAATGATCGTTATGGGCAAGATAAACAATAATTAAATATAAATAAAAGAAGGGAGATTAAATAACAAGATATATGTAGTTTGACCCTTCGTTCGACATTCACGGAGAAATAAATTTAGTTTTCATTAATAATAGTGATACATGACCATGTTTGTAGTGTTACACAAGCTTTAGCTCTATGAATCTCTCTCTAGTACATGTCCAACAATGTTTCCGCTAGGATAAGAATGTCTTGGACAATAAGAGAATGAATAGTTTCCTTACATACATGGCTTTGTTTGTAATGTGCACCCTAAGTCATATGAGCTATGCTTATGTTCTTTGATCTCATATGATTATGAAACATGTCCTTTTAGAAGGTGCGTAGAAATGCACGATAATTACCTTCACGTGCTCATGTAATCCCCAAAGTTAACAATTGTAATGAATAATGATTGAAATACCTCTTTTGAAGAAATCTAAACATTTTAGACTATCTAATATAAACTAGCATGCTAACCCCGCGATGCAGGTCGTTTTTAACAAAATTGTTCAAATATACACTAAAATACCAAATAGTGTTTTTGAAATCACAAAACAATTTATTACGTGTAGAAATTTGTCAAACATAATCCCAAATGATAAAATAAAAATTATAATTTGCTTCAAATCTAAAAAAACTAATAAAAAAACAATTATGTTATGGTTTTCTTCAAGTACAATGATATCCCTAAAACCTTTTTCTTACTCACTGATGTGTAAAAATTAAATTTATAATAAATGGAAACATAAAATCAGTAATTAGAACAAAATAAAAATTAAATTGCTAAATTAACCATTTCTACGGGTTTGGCGACTAACATCTCGAACAATTAGAAAAGCAAAGCCACATGGTACAAGATGTATCAGGGTGTGGTAGTGCAAATTTGAGTGTTAATTGGCATTGCTGTCTGCAAATATAACATAACCTATGTTTTTTATACACTTTGAACATACCCATTAGGATGCTCTGATAGCAAGTGATATTTTAGGGTGAATTGTGAATTACAATTGATGAGCCTCATATGTTTTTCAGATAAATTAAGTGAGCTTGATGGTTGAATATCAAAATTGAATAAGTTGAAAAAAATTGTTAGAAAATGACATAAAATCATATATTTCCTCAAGGAATTAGAACAATTTCAATGAGCAAAGAAAGACTTACAATCATTAATGAAAATAGAAGTTGACAAATTATATGAAAATGACTTGAAATCTCCAACAGCGCATAAAGAGAGAACCTTGGAGAAGAGGTGCAACTGGAAGCGCTTATATATTGGTGGTTTTTCATAGGATTCATTTTTTCTTCGTATGTTATGTTGGGTTGGGAAGAAGGTTTTATTGGAAAGAAAAATAAGAGAGATGGGTCATTTGAAGACTCATGAATTCATAGAGGTGTATTAGAATGTGAAATTTTTTGAATTAAAGTATTCTAAATTTGTAATTATGTGGAATACAAAAAGATTTAAGGGATGAACTTAATTTGAGTCATTAA
Source organism: Sambucus nigra (assembly GCA_949130495.1). NCBI lineage: Eukaryota > Viridiplantae > Streptophyta > Magnoliopsida > Dipsacales > Adoxaceae > Sambucus > Sambucus nigra. Next base: position 240,730,927 of record OX422210.1, on the reverse strand, counting down.
AATTGTACACGTATCTTCTTGTGAAAGCGATAAATGTCGATACCTGATTCCGCTATCAACTTTAGTTATATACTATAATAAGGTTAGGGGCAAGTCCAAATTGAAAAAAACTAGGAGGGTGAAAGTAAAAAACATATAGTGTTTTCTTGTTACGCGTGTGAAGGAATGTACTTTTCTTCGAATCAGTGTTACCTTAAACCTCAGGCACCAAGCAACCCAGATTCGCTGCTTTTACTGTATACAGATTTTATATAAGGAACCACGATTTGACGGCACCTAAGAATTCAAACATCATATTATATTAACAAACCCCTGATCCGATGGTGTCTCGCTCAGAAATTGTGTTCTTTGACGTGGAAACCACCATCCCATCACGATACGGACAGCGCTACGCTCTTTTAGAATTCGGGTCCATTCTGGTTTGCCCCCAAAAACTCATTGAGCTCGACAACTACTCCACCTTGGTCCGCCCCATTAACCTCTCTCTCATCTCCCCCGCATCCATTCGCTGCAACGGCATCACAGCAGACGACGTCGCTTCTTCCCCCACTTTCGACCAAATCGCTGATAAAGTTTTCGACATCCTCCACGGTGTGTTCCTCTTTCCTCCTAAATTCACAAATATCACGTGTTTTTGTTTGTGTAACTTAAGTTGTTTATTATGGTTTATAGGGAGGATATGGGCGGGCCACAATATTGTGAGGTTTGATTGTGTACGGATAAGGGAGGCGTTTGCTGAGATTAATCGGCCACCACCCGAACCCAAGGGAACTATTGATTCTTTGACTTTGTTGACTCAAAAGTTCGGAAGGAGAGCTGGTAACATGAAGGTACTCTCTCTTTCTATTATTACATTCTCCTTGGACTCAACTTCTACCATACTCGTCAAATCGGGATATGCATCTTATCATAAAATTGTTAAATTATAGTGAATGTGCAGAGAAAGAAAGACATTATAATCAATTATACAATATATTATGGTTTACAACAAATTTATGACGTTATGACATTGTCTAATGGTAAGAAGCTTCCCCTTGAGTAGTAGTGGCAAATGAGGGGTTATGGGCGGTTATGAATGGATAAAAAATGGATATGGATAAATTTGAGCGGGTCAGACATAATAATTTGGGCGGATTTGGTCGGGTTAAATCCGGGTCGGGTCGGGTTGACCCACTTTTTTTTTTTTTTTTGAAAAAACAATTATTATACCATATACAAATAAATATGGTATAACAATTTTGAAAAAAAATATACAAGTAAATACTTGAATAAAAAAAATCTTTTAACTCTTTAGTAATTTGAGTTTTATTTTTGTGAGAGTCCAAAACTATTTTGACCGGCTAATGATCCGCCAACAAACCATCTTATTGGATCGTTCAAACCATTTTGACCCACAAACACAATTAATGGGATCCAAACACATTATTTTGGGTGGATTATGGGGGGTTTCATCCTCAAGAGCCTATATTGCCAGCTCTACCCTTGAGGCAGTGTCGCTACGTGAAAGAAACAAGTAAACTAAGAATATATACAAGGTTCTAAAAAATGTGAGGCGTGGATGTCAAGTCTTAAGCCTTAGAAGCTTAGGCAGGCCTAGTAGTGGCAAATGGGCGGTTATGAGCGGTTATGGACGGGTCAAAAATGGATACGAAAAAATTTGGGCGGGTCAAGAGCGGGTCAAACATAATAATTTGGGCGGGTCGGGTTGGGCCAAACTCGGGTCGGGTTGACCCGATTTTTTTTTTTTTTCTTTTCGGGTCATAATAAATGATGTTAACAATTATAAACTTTTAAAAGTTTATAACTGTTATTCAAAAGTTTTACCTTTTAACAGTTATAAACTTTTAAAAGTTTATAACTGTTATCCCATTTTTTTATGTTTGCATCAATGTAAGAAACAACAAATTTTATTGCATTGTATTAGTTTTAAATGAAATTTGAATTGACAAAATTCTTAATACTCTGAATTGACATCCATATACCAACAAATTTGAATTGACAAAATTCTTAATCTGAATTGACATCCATATGCCAAACTAACTGAAATTCATACTCCACAACCACAAACATCTCATACTCTATAACCATCTTCATAAATCCAATAATGAGACATCACAAACTCCCACAATATTATCCAAAATCAATGGTCTTCAAACGCATGTGAATACGAGTGATCACCTTGCAATAAAATTGTTTTGTAAATATATAAAAATAGATAAAAATATAGTTATATTTTTAAAAAAAGTTGACATGCACTTACTTGATCACGATTAACAATTAAATTAGCAACTATTGGAGCAAAATCCTCAACTAGTCCTTCTGCCTCATCAGTATCTTCCGGCGCTACATTAAATGCATAATATCAATAAAGCAAAAGATAGTAATTATATACTTAAAGAATCTATAGTAATATTATTCATTTAATGTAGTATTTACCTGGTACACCAAATACCCAATCCCTAGTGCATAATAGAGCTTCAGCGTTGTCAGGTAAGATGGAGCTCCGATATTTAGTAATTATACGCCCTCCAACACTAAATGCAGACTCAGATGCTACTGTCGTGATAGGAATACTAAGAATATCACGCGCCATTAGAGAAAGTTCTGGATAACGAATTTTGTTGTTTTTCCAGTACTTGAGAACATCTAAATGAGGATTTTGCCTTGGATCAACTCTGATTTCCTCCAAATACGTATCTAGTTGGGATTTGTTTCTGCCACTATAATGCTGGCTCTCAAAAACATCAAACTCCTACATGAACTTAACATTATTTACATTTGAATAAAATAAATCAAGTAAAGAATAAGTTAAACAATGAAGAAATTGAATCGGATCTTACATCCATCTCATCATTTATGCCACCACTAGTCGCATGTGAACTTGATGACGAGTCGTACAATGAAGCCGAGGGAGAGAGGAGCGTGTAATATTCAAAGAGTAAATTCAACTTGTCACGCCTAGGCCTGGCAAAATGGTTTAACATGGGCAAAATATTTAGATTTTTTTTTTTATATATTTTAATATTTTTAACTATAAAAAGGCTATTGAAAATAATAAAATGGTACATACCTTAAAATATGTCTGAATATATGAAAACTAAAATACTAAGAAAAAAAACAAAAAACGCGCATTTTTTTGGATGAGAGGTAGAGAGGCTTGGGATACCATTTGTCTTTTGATTGTTTTGAATGAGATAATGGTCCTTTTGTTTTTTAAAATGTCTTTAAAAAGCGATATCGTTTCACTAAAGCATTTTTGTTTTAAAAAAAAATGCGCATTTAGCCTTTTACCAAGAATAAGGCATAAAAGGATCAGATCAAGGCGGGGTGTTTTTCCTAAGCCTCAATCCTAGACGAGCTTAAGCTAGGCGCGCCTTTTAGATCACTGAATATATTAAACACAATGGATTTTTCAATTTGATTTAATACGGAAAATAGCCAACATTACATCTTAAAAATTTTCTTTTTCCATAACTCATAGTGAGAAAAGAGAATTTTAAGGTAGTTATGACGTATATAACGTCAAATGGAAGCAAGAAAAGATAAATCTCTCTAAACTCTCTCAAAACTATATATCTCAAAATGGAAGAATGTCTCAAATGACGGTACAAAATAGTATTTATAGGAAGGAGCTTGCTTGGCCTCTAAGTTAAGAATCTAATATAATTATGCCCTTAAGAGCCAAATAACCTTCCTTCATCTAAATACTAAATAAAAGGAAAAATACAATGAATGCTAAAAATAAAAGAAAGACTAAAAAATGCCCTTATTCACATCACTCCCCCCTTGAAAGAGTTCGTCCTCGAACTCAGAGAGGAAGGCCTTCAGTGTCACCATCGAGTATAGTAACGAGAGTAGGTTGGGGTGGAATCTCCGGTGTCTCCTCAAGATACTCAGGATTGCCCAAAGATAGGAGAGTGCAACGACGGGGAAGGGAGCAATTTGAGGCTCTATGGCCAATCACCCCACAGTTGTAACATTTGAATGTTACAAGCAGAGTGGGTGCTGGAGAAGGGACCGTGGAGCCCAGAGGAGCGGAAGTAGCCGGGGTCACAGAAGCAGTAAAAATCACAGGAGCTGAAGGAGCAGGTGTGGAGCGGCTACGGGGAGAAGGAGCAGACTGATGGAATGACTCAACTTTAGTGGTGTACACCACCTTGGCAAAGGAGGTGACGTCACGTAAAGCGAGATCGCACTGGATATGGCTCTGAAGACCGTGGATATACCGACTGATCCGTTGCTCTCACCGAGGTGAGCACAAGTACAAAAAAGCTGAAAGCGCTCAGTGTAGTCCAAGACTGTAGTGTCCTGTCGAAAAGACTGGACCCACAAAAAGAGATTACGCTCGTACGTGGAGGGAACAAAAACAAACATCAACTGTGCACGAAGCTTGGCCCAAGTCTTTATAGAAGGTTGACCCTCAAGAACACGACGCTACTCCAAATCATTCCACCAGACATTCGCGTAGCCTTGAAATTTGGTGGCCGCTAGCAGGACACACCGACGACCTTTCGGTCGCTTGCACTCAAATACCCTTTCCATAGCTGCAAGCCAATCAACAACGGTATCGGGCTGTAGGCGGCCATCAAACATCGGGATATTTACCCGAATATCACCCTGCATACTCCTCGATAGTAACTGAAGTGCCAAGTGTGTAATGGCATCACCTTCCTATAGGGCCAAAGCATCCTCATCAAGGTCATCATCGCCTGGCGGAAGCTCGGGGAGTAAGGCTCGCTTTGATCGTCTCCGAGGCGGTGGATGAGGAGGGTCAGGAGCTGATGGTGGTGGTGGTTGTAAAGGGGCGGGTGGAGGGGGAGTATAAGGTGGAATGGTCTCTCGTGGTGGAGAAGAAGGTGAAGATGGGACCAACGGCTGGTGGTTGGAGCAGTGGTTCATTTGATGTCCCTTTTGATAACACAAAAAGTAATGACGCTCAGAGAGAGGTATGTATGGAGTAACCTTCGGACTCAGAGAGTCAAAAGGAGAGACATCGATGCGTCACTCAGTAGGAGTGGGTGGCTCAAACTCTGGAGCGGAGTGGGGTCGGGGTGAAGGGGGCCATCATGTGGGGGTAGACTAATCCACTCTTGTACCCGTTAATGGGAATCAACGGGTGCGAAATGAACGATACGGGCATCCCATGTAGAATGATGGTGGGGTACATGTGTCGGGTGACCGGGTGGTGGTGAGGTGTGGAGAATAGGTGGGGGCGGAAGGGTGGGAAAGGGGATATGGGGTGGGTGAGGGTGTGTGGTAACGGATGGAGTGGGGGGAATGGAGGGAAGATGGGGAGGTTCGAGGTGTTTATGTGGATGACGGCGAGGGTAAATAGAGATATGAAGTAAAGGGTGCTCATGTTGAGGGGGTGTGGGGTAATTGTGGGGGTTATGTGAGGATGGATGAGGGGAAATAAGAATACGGGGTGGAGGAAGGTGTAGTGATGGTAGATGATAGTGTGTTGATACTTCGGGTGGTGGAGGAGGGTATGTGGGAGGTGTTTGCGAATTTGGAGAGTAAGGGTTGAAATTCTAGGGTTTGGTGTTCAAGATGTGGGTAAGGATGCATGTGGGCTTCATTTGTCATTGGGGTTGGTGCCTTTGCTCGGGGATGAATTGGATTTGAACCTTTTGCGTGCCGAATGTCACGAATCATCTCGGCAATTTTCAGAGAGTACGTTCCAATCATGGGGGGTTCCATTTGAACACAAATTGGAGAAGAGATTGCCGGACAAGTCTCTTGCTGAATCGGATGTGCATGAAGACCCTCGGTGGGTGCTCGAACCATCGTTGAGTGCAGATCAGGCCGGGGGACTCGACCATTGCTGTATGCGACTGGATTGAAGCTGTTTGACTTTGGATCTTGGTTGTCCGGCTTCGGAGGGAATAACCGGAGGGCGGTAGAGGATATCCGGTAGGTTTCGTCAACACAGGGGCAGCGGCGGAAGGGTTTTGGGCTCCAGAGGGTTCGGTGTGGAGTTTTGGCGGGGGAAGGGGTTGTTTTGGGTTGGAATGAATGGCATGTTTTTTTTTCTTTTGTCCGGCCGGTGAGTTGTGGTGGTGGGGTGCCATCTTCGGTGGTGGTTCTTTCTTGATTGTAATTGGGGTTAGAGTTTTGTTGCGGTAGAGGTGTAGACAGAGTTGATTTGGGGGAATTAGGTTTATGATTTTGAGATGTTACCGGGGCGGTGTGGGGGCGGTCAATGGTGGTTGGTGGTGGAGAGATTCGTGCATCAATGTTATCCACCTGGGCCATCAATCGCTTAATAGCCTCTATGATTTGTTCATGAGGAGTTGCCGCGGAGGTGTTCATCTTTTTTTAACCCACCTTGACGTTGTTTACGAGTTTTTGTTTTACAGCAACAACAACAAAACCGGTGGAGCAAGCTAGGCTCTGATACCAATTGATGTAAATAACGTCAAATGGGAGCAAGAAAACATAAATCTCTCTAAACTCTCTCAAATTAATATATCTCAAAATGGAAGAATGCCTCAAATGAGGCTACAAAAGTGTATTTATAGGAAAGAGGTTGCTTGGACTCTAACCTAAGAATCTAATTACAATTATGCCCTTAAGAACCAAATAATCTTCCTTCTTCTAAATAACAAAAGGAAAAATACAGTGAATACTAAAAATAAAAGAAAGACACAAAAATGACGAAAAAGGCCATTATTCACATCAAGTTATTTATTATCACAAACCCATATAAACATACTCCAAAAATCCTCTCCTCCTCCTCCTCCTTAACGTCATTGTTATCATCGTCATCATCATCAGCAACAACATCAAAACTAAGGGTGTAAATGAGTCAAACCGAATCGAGCTTAAGGTTGCTCAAGCTTGGTTTGAAAATGTAAACGAGACTTAAATTATGTTTAAACATGGTTTGTTTAATTTACGAGTTAAGTTTGAACGAGCTTCTAAGGAAACGAATACGAGGGGAGCTCGAGTAGCTTGGCTATTTATAATATCTTGAGTATGATTATTGGTGACCGTGACGAATCCGAGTCGAGCTCAATAAAATAATGAGTTTAAAAATATGTTCCAGCTTCGTTTTGTACGAGCCTTTCTCAAACAAGCTTTTTTTCAATGAACATGGGCCAAACTCGAGTAGCCTTGGTTTGTTTTACAGCCCTAACCTTGACATCAACATCTTCATCAACATGAACCGTTTTCCTTTCCTCCTATTCCTCCTAGCATTCAAGTTTCTTGGTCCTTTATGAAACAAAAAACAATCCTGCAAATATACATTATTAGTAGATTAGTAGTCACTATCAGGCTTTTTAAATTAATTTCATATGCCTAAATCATAACTCATCTCCTTTTGTCACTAGTTCCTTCTTAATGTACATCCATCCATGAGTTTGCCTTCGGGGATACATGGATCTTCCTTCTCAGTAATCTATGCACCATCGGACTCCATATCTAATAATTCATCATCAAACTTCATATTTGATAGACAAATAGGATCATATCTCACCCCTTTGTTGTCGCTTCTATCATCTCATTTCAAGTTGAATGTTGTACGTAACAAAGACAAGATCATTCAATCTTTATTGCTCCACTTCTCTCACATCCCATGACATTACAAGTGAGGTTTAAAACTCTCATTGCCAAGTTTTGAAGCTCTTTGCACTCTTCTCTATAATCTTCCAACCATATGCTTAGAACTAAAAACATATGAGCAATTGAATGGGATTCACAAAGGTTAACATGTGGGGGGAGATTTCACACAAGGGGAAGCGAGTGGTGGATCGCACAAGACAAAGAGAAGGAATTGAAAAAATATTATAAAAATACTAGGGTGGTGTTATTTTTTAATTTGCGGTCCTTTTCAAAAGGCCGAGATAAGAATTGTACGATTAGAAACACAAAATTTGACTATATTGCTACGTGTATTGCGTATCTTACAATACGCGTATTGTATCGCAATACGCATCAATATACACATGGGATACAGGAGCATTTTCGATACACCTCTATTTGTATCGTTAAACATAATGTCTATTAGTATCGTTAATCACGTGTATCGTGTAGCGTATTGGGATACGTATCAAGTATTGTACGACACTAACAACTATGAGTTCTGGTGATTGCAACTCTTTCATTTTTTGCTTCGTAATTTTGACCACGAGAGGGGTGGAAACAAGCAAAAAATTTGATTTGGAAGATCTTTAACCCAATCCGCCATGGGTTGGTTGAAGCAATCAAAAAACAAGAGGAAGAGGTTTGGATTTATTTTGAAAGTTTTGTGAATTGTGAATAAAATTAGAGGAGGATATATATAGAACTTCTAAAACTAGGCGTTTGGAATATGTGCCAGATACTCTCCTTGTTTGCTGAAACGCCTAGAGTTTGAAGTATCTGCACAATAGCAAAAAGATAAAAAAAAATTGCGAGAAGCTTGGAAGGGGTCTTAGGGCTCCTTTTCACTTTTGTATTACTGTGGTTTTCACTTCTGAATATAATCCTATATGAGCAGTTATTAGTTGTTTTTCTCTATGAAACTGGCATTTGCCTGCCATGCTGAGCCTTCAATGTCCTCAGTCAAATTTCCCTAATTAAAAACTTAAAATATGAGATGGTTCTCGCGTAACCTATCTAATGACTAAAATTAAGTGTGAGGTTATAAAAAAAAAAGGAGTTGGCTAGGAAGGATAAAAGTAGAAATGAATGTATCCGTGAAAGAGTAGAAGTAGTTTGGGAAAATCACCTTAGATGATTTGAACATATCATACATAGACCATTAAGTGCTCCTGTAAGGAAGAGAGACATGATAACGTTAGGGGAAAAGAGTCTCTAAATTGATTTGAAGGTAGATTTTTGAAGAAGATTATCATGTGTTTTCACTGAGCGAATAACAAAGCGGAATTGAGAAATAAGATTTATGTGACCGACCCCATGTGATTTGGGAAAGTAGTTTGTTGATTCAAGTGTTGAAGTCAATATATGGAAAAATTGAGTGGGCTCATTTATTGGATAAATGAACAATGCACAATGATTCTTTGGTGTTTTAAATAACTTGACTCTAATAATCATAAATGACTTTGACTTTGTGGGTATTTGCTTGTCTTTCATATTTCGATGTCATGCACCCAGTATGAGAGCCAATATTTCGTTATTTAAATATTCTCAGTCTTTCAATCGTATAGTGGACCCAATCCAAATGTGAGTATGAGGCTTTGTAAAGTTTACTCCAATCATATCATGCCAGTTTATTAATTCATATTTTCCAGAATCTATCATCTATTCCTGCATCACGAGTAGGCCCGGCAATATAGGCTCTTGAGGATGAAACTGTCAACAAAATAATGTGTTTGGGGCCCATTAATTGTGTTTGTGGGTCAAAATGGTTTGAACGATCCAATAAGACGGTTTTTTGGCCGGTCATTAGCGGGTCAAAATGGTTTTGGAACCTCTCAAAAATAAAACTCAAATTACTAAAGAGTTTAAACATTTTTTTTATATAAGTACTTACTTGTATATTTTTTTTCAAAATTATTATACCATATTTATCCGTATATGGTATAATAATTTTTTTTTTTTTTTTTTAAAGTGGGTCAACCCGGCCCGGCCCGACCCGGATTTGACCCGACCCAACCCGCCCAAATTATTCTGTCCGACCTGCATTTGACCCATCAAAATTTATCCATATCCATTTTTGACCCGTCCATAACCGCCCATAACTGCCCATTTGCCACTACTAATCACGAGTCACTCTTTAAGCCCGCTGCTTCAATTTGTTGAGTTACATAATGCAACGTAATTGGCTTTAGTGAGCACCTGGCATAAATTTATCAATGCTGATATAATCACTTTCTTCTAAGCAGATGGCTACTCTTGCAACTTATTTTGGGCTTGGACAGCAAACTCATAGGTAATGGTGACTTCCCCACCTGCTTACATGTGTATCTCCATTCTCCACTATTTTCTCTTTAATTAATGTTCACAATGAAATTTATAAATTGTTGTACTATCTTTATGTATGAGACTTCTCGCCTCACTCTTTAAACCTATTGATTTGCATGATCTAAAGCCCTTCTCTATTGTAAATTTGGTTCTGTTTCTCTAGTTTTGCTTTAGATAGCCTGTAAGATGTATTGTGTTTGTTGTCATCCATCTGGAGACTTTCTTTCTAAATGGCCATGCTCAGACTAACCTCTATTGGCATATAGGATGTAAAAGATCTTGAATGCGTGTTGATCTTTTAGATTGACCAAAATTTAAATTAGCAGTTGAAAATATCAGATTTGCAGGTACTTATTTCACCCACTCTATCAAGCCTAATCATTTAGATTTGTTAATATTGTCTGCAATTTTTTCCAGGAGTTTGGATGATGTTCGTATGAATCTTGAAGTTCTAAAGTATTGTGCAACGGTTTTATTCTTGGTAATTCCGTAATTCGCTTGCTACAAAATTGCCTTCTTTATTTGGATGATGGGCCAGTCCTCATTCATGCTTGTCATTGATAACTATGTCGCATAATGCCATTATTATTTAAATGAGTTATTCCTGAACATCACAATGGTTGAAATCTTACAAGCTTCCAAAAATATGATGGACATTTGTAACTATATCTGAAGTCGAAATCAAGGATAATTTAAAATCGAATCTAGATAACTGTAATGGCCTAATATTTTTTATTATAACATAATTAAATATACCTTAAATTTTAATAAATTGAAGATACTATCTCTTACTTCTAAAAAAATAAAAATAAAAATAGATAGTATCTTTCAAACATGTATATATAAACACAAAAAATTATAAATTATACAAATTATATTCACTATCATATTCCAATCCTCATCGAATCAAATCAACCTGAAATCAGATTTATTTTGGATAAGACTGAGTACGTTTGGTTTTAAATTCAAATCTCGAACCTTAATCGACTCTATAACTGAATCCTAATAGGATTGGATTCGAGTCTGTAATTGGATATGATCCAATCCAGTCAACCCAAGTAGAACCCTCAAGCAACACCGCCCTAGAATTCCTTTCTGTTTTTCCCAACCTAATCCTTGCAAAACTGTCGCGTTGGTGGTGTGGTGAACAACCCAATTAATATTATGCTGCATTTTCCTACTTACGTTATGTGCTTGATAAGTTTTAAAATTGCAAAATAAATTACTTATAAAAGAAAATTATAAAGTTAGTTCAGACATTCTATCACCTATGATCTGTAGACTGATTCGAGTGTTAGAACTTAAGTAGCATGGCTTAAGGATCAGAGTTTCAAGTAGTTTGTTTTAAGCAATGACGGAAACTTGACTATTTCTGCAGGAATCTAGTCTCCCGGACATACTCATAAACAATAGTGCTTCACCAAATGCTACTGCAAGCTCTAGTAATGGGATAGCTTCTCTAGTAGGACAGAGCCTAAATACGAGTTCACCCTTACCAAGTTTCAATATTAGAAATCAGTCTGACGATTCGAACCCATCTCCTTCAAATCGCGTGATAGAGGAAAATCATCAAGTATTATCACTTATGACTCCTGGCACTGGCGAAGATGCTCTGAACCTGGTTGAATCCACTATGGTTCAACCAGACTCTTTTGACATGGGTCCACTCGGGGGTGGAATAGAAAGACCAGATGACCACATGGAAGAAGAATCCGCTTCACAGCCTCCCGAGTTGTCTACAGAAATTGCATCTGACGCTTCTAGTGGTGACACTCACTTTTTAGAGCCTGATGATGTTTCTATACCTTCAATTACTGCTGCTCTGGTTCCATTTTATCGCGGGACTCAAATAATACAAATACTGCACAAAGATTTTGTGTTGCAGCTCTGCTGTAAAAGCTTGAAAGTGCGGTTTAGAATAAGTACAAAATTTGTTGATTATGCGGGTCGGCCACGGTTGAGTTTTGTGGTCGATGCATCTCCAAGCATGTGTCTGGTTTTGGATGCATGTGATAATCTTGCCCGGAGGTTGTCTGTGGATTCTGGTAGCAGCTCTGATTGGAGGCCTGTCGTTGTTAGAAAGTCTGGCTTCTGGAACTCACCTACCATTCGATTGCAGTAAGTTTTAATTTAATAGCACTTCTTAGTCTTCTTTTTTATTAATTGTATGTCGGTTGATGCATCAGCGTATACTCTCTTATGTGCACTTATTTTGAAGTAAGGAACAAGACGAATACATACTTCATGGTAAAATGAAAGAAATCTTCTGCAAATGCCCCCTAGTGTTGCAAATAATAAACTATGAAAAAGTTGCCAATGACCCCTTAAATGTGGCCAAAAACTTTTCCTTGGGTAACATAGGGTGAAAATTGCAAACAAATTTATTAGTTTGGGTTTTGTGCAATTCAGGGAGGTATTTGCTACCGTGCGATAGTTCAGATTTTTTTTCTTCCTTGGGTGACATACAGTATGATTACTGTAGTTTTAGCTAAATGTGATTTATTTATTAGGGGTATTTTGACTTTAGCCACAATGTAGTTATAATTATTTGACTTTACCTGCCATTTTGTTTATCTTTAGACATTACCCCCCAATTTGACATTTAGCGATGATTTTTTTTTCTTCCACTTTTTGCGACGCCTTTTGCTTTGCTAAATGTCAAAATGGGGGATAAAGTCTAAGGAAAAACAAAATGGTAGACAAAGTCAAATAATGACAACTAAATGCTTGGGTAAAGTCAAAATACCCCAATTTTTTAGTCATGCTTCATCTGTTACTAGAAAGATGAAAACTATGCAGAATATAGGGAATCATGTCAACTTAATGTTGGAGTAGATTGAAATATCTGAACTTTTGTTCGTTTCATCTATTTCTATTTGCAAGCAATTGGAGCAATATTGACTGGTTGGATCACAAAAAGAATGTACCTAAAGTTATAATCGAATTGACCTTTTTCTACCCGAGAATAAAAAAGAGGATAATTGGCTGATTAAATTAGAACCTAAACATTGCAATTTCGAAGGCTAATGTTTTATTACATGTGATTTTTACAGCTTGCCCACGGTAGCGGATGGGAGTAGGGCCAGATGGAGCACAGAGATATACCAGAAAGAATCATCCAACACACAAAGGCTTGTTTTTAGTAGATACGATGTTGCTGAACTTGATGCTTGCTTTATTCCTGGGACTTTCGTGGATGCGTACTTCTCTTTGGATCCATATGACTATCAGCAATCTGCTGGCATTCGACTAGTCGCCAAAAAGTTGATTGTTCATTCCAACTGATTATTGATAGATGATTTCACACACCACGTAAAATTGTGTTTCTAATTTCTGTTAGTGAAGTTCAAATAAAACATTCCTTAATGCTGTGAATGGTGTCAGCTAATTCTGAGATTTCAGTTATTATATTTATGTGATTCTATTTAAAGGTTTTAAATTGATTAAATTGAAGGGCCTTTTCTACAAATTTTTTGGTGGGTTTCTTTTATTGTAACAGCCCATTTGGTAATTTTCAGATAGAAGGGCTTGCAAATGGAGTCCAATGCAATTTCATCTCTATTTCAGAGATGAATCTTTGGAAGTTTGGTATCAGTTGTGTTCAGGAGAATGGAATCCCATCTTTTGGAATCAGGATCGGAGCAAAAATAGTTTGGAATTTTATTAATACGACAAATTTTAGTTCTAATCATAAATCCAAGCTCTAAACACAGCCTTACTGCTGTTCTCAGCCAATATTTCATGTAAAACTTGTTGAACCCTCAATTGAAACTTGTTCATCAACTAGAAAATACGCACCTCATATCAATTAATTATTTATCCTCTAAGCAAGATTTTAGCGATACAACATTCACATGGAAATGAAAGATAAAAGAGAGAAAGAAGCAGCAAATATGTGGAACTCACATGTTATATCATAGGTGTACATCGGGCCGTGTCAAGCTTGTTGGAATTTGTTTAAAATTAATAGTTGAAATTTATTTTATAATTAAATCTTAAGATTTTTGGCTTTTCAACTCCCTTAATAATTTGGATGAATGATTGCTATCTTAAACCTTCCACTAGTACTTAATTTTAGACCTTTGGTATTTCAAGTTCCCTTTATTTAATGGTTTTAAGTGCAAGACCATTTGTATTAAAAAAGCCTCCTCTATTTATAGGGGCCTTGAAAGCATTTTTGGGTTGGTTGAAAAATCACATATTTTCTCAAGTAATAGTGGAGGAACACAGGTTCTAGAAGAGAAGTGCAAACTTCTCGAACATAAAGATTGTAAAATTTTGGCTTAGTTGAGTTTTGGAGAAAGAGCTGCCACTAATTCTTCTGTTTGCAGGTGGGAGAGGCTTCAACTATCTTCAAGAAGCGATTAAGCGCCTAAGCTTTTGATTGTTATTTTCTTGACATTTTTCTTAAACACTTTTCTGTTAGCATTTGATTGTTATTTTCTTGACATTTTTCTTAAACACTTTTCTGTTAGCATTTGATTGTTATTTTCTTGACATTTTTCTTGAACATTTTTATGTTAGCATATATCCCAACAAATTGAAGATAGTTGCTTTTCATGACATCTTTTGATGTCTATTTAATTATTCAATCAAATTTGAAGGCGTTTAATGGAAAGAATTACCAAAGATGGCAAGGAAAGATGGAATTTTATCTTCGTCAACAAAAGATTGCTTATGTGTTGACTGGTCATGTCCTAAATCTCCCGATGTTGGTGTTACATTCGAACAGGTTGACCAAATCAATACCAATATCTCTTGATTAAACATTAATCAAGGATTAATCAAAGATTGTGGTAAAAATCATATGGATTAATGCATTGTTTGTAGTAAATTCAAAATTCGGAAGAAACCTTTCAAGTTCGTTGAAAGAAAATCGACATTGTTAGAATTGATCTATACTGATATTTGTGAAATGAACTTCTTGTCATGAAATGAGAAGCATTATTTCATCACTTTCATTGATGATCAGTCTCAATACACTTATGTTTATCCCTTGAAAACTAAAGACGAAGCTTTAGAGAAATTTAAAGCATACAAAGTAGAAGTTGAAAAGAAGCTAAGTTTAAGTATCAAGTCTATTAGATCAGATAGAGGGGGTGAATACATCAAGTCAGAATTTGTTGAATTAAGTGAAGTACAGGAGGGAATTAAGAAAAAATTAACCATCTCTTATATCCCTCCAAAAAATGGAGTGGCTGAAAGAAAGAATTGATACCTCGTTAAGATGATAAACTCTATGCTAACAAGTTTGGTCTTACTTGCAAATTTATGGGTAAAAGCTTTACTTTCTTCTTGTTACGTGCTGAATAGAGTGCCACACAAGAAGATACCTTGTACTCCATAGGAAGTATGTAATGTTATGAAGCCGAATATTAGCTATTTTAGAGTGTGGGATTGCTTATATCATGTCATATTACGAGATCAACAAAATCTAAATCTTGGATATAAAGGTATTAATTGCACTTTTATTGGTTACTCTTTAACTAATAAGTCATATAAAATTTTGAAATTGGAAACTCCTTCACCTCATACTATTATTGAATCCATTCATGCAAATTTCTTTGAGGATTAATTTCCTAGAAAGGGGAAGATAGTCGTTGTAGATGTTCCTTTGTCCTCTAACCTTTATAAGAGAAAAAAAGTAATCTAGTTGATGCAGGGGAACTTAAAAGGAGCTCTAGAATTTTCAAACCCAAGACTTTGGACCTAACTTCTATATTCTCATGGATGGTAAAGATCCAGAATCTTATACTGAGGTTATGCCTTCTTATAAAGCTCCACTCTAGCGAGAAGAAATCCATGATAAGTTGCAATAAATTGTGTCAAATAACACGTGGGTTTTGCTTAATCTTCCTTCAAACTGCAAGCTCATTAGCTGCAAGTAGATTTTTAGGAAGAATAATAATCTTGATGCCACTATAAATAACTTCAAGTCCAGATTGGTTGCCAAGGGGTACAAGCAAAAGAAAGAGCTTTCATATTATGATACTTTTGATCTAGTTACTAGGATTGTATCCATTCGCCTTATGGTTTCATTGACATCCATACATAACTTGATTATACATCAAATGGATGTAAAGACGAATTTTCTCAATGGTGAATTAGAGGAAGATATTTACATGGACTAACCAGAAAGATTTGTCATCCAAGGCCAAGAAAACAAAATTTACAAGCTTGTGAAGGCTTTGTATGGCTTGAAACAAGCTCCAAAGCAATGGGATGAAAAATTCAGGAAGATAATGGTTTCAAATGGTTTCATTAGCAATGAAAGAGATATATGCATTTTTAGTAACATTATTGGAAAGTTAGGAATTATAATTTGTCTATATGTTGATTGTATGCTGATCTTTGGAACTGATATTGCTTGCATCAATGAGACTAGATATGTTTCTTAGATAAAAATTCGAGATAAAAGACCTTTGGGAGGTATATGTGATTTTGGGTATCAAAATCAAAAGAACGCAAAATGAGTTAATGCTTAACCAATCGAGCTACATTGAGAAACTTCTAAATAAGTTCAATAATTTTGATGATTCTCTAGCTCATACACTAATTGATCCTAGTGTAAATTGGTTCAAAATCAAGTAAATGCAATAAGTAAAATTGAGTATTAACGCATCATTGGAAGGCTTATGTATACCATGTATTGTAAAAGGCCAAACATTACTTATGTAGTCGATAGATTATTTAAGTTCAACAACATTTATAGAAAGGAGCATTGGTGTGATTTAAACAAAGTGTTGAAGTATCTTTAAGGTACTATGGACTATGGGTCGCATTACAATAAGTACCCACTTGTAATAGAAGGCTATAGTTATGCTACGTGGAATTCAGATAAAGAGGATTCTTTATCAATAACTGCCTTAATTTTCACTTTGGGTGGAGCTGCTATTTTTTGGAAATCTAAAAGGCACACTTGTATTACTCATTGTTTAGTGGAATTAGAGCTCATTACATTATCCTATACTAGAAAAGCGACTGAGTGGATTAAGTATAACCCAATGGTAAGGGTGGCAATTTGAGTTAGTTGTGTCATTTTCGAGTCGTGTTGATTTCGATTTGAGTATAAGTTTTGGGTATTCTTAATCCTATACAAGATAATCGTGTCATGTTCGGGTCATCTCGAGTTATTATCGTAAACGGGTTATTGTGTCAAAAAATTTCAGCCTACCTAATAGATATACCGTTTTTGAAGAAGACAATACCAACTTTGGTAATATATTATGATAATTAATATGCAATATATCAAGCATCAAGTTAATGTTACAATTAGAAGTCAAGACTAGTGAGAGTAAAGCATAATGATGTTCATGGGATCTTAACTGATGGTTTTGTATCTCTCCAATATGTAAATTCCAAAATTAATTTGGCACATCCATTGTCAAAAGGTTTAAGTATAGACTTTGTTCCAAGAATCAAAAGGGATGGGTTTAAAGTCTATAATTTAAGTTTTTAAGTATGGGAACCCAACCCAATGATATCTCTCTTGGGTTTAATGGGAATACAAGTAATGTATCGACTTGTGAGAAGCACATAATGAAATTTATTTTTCATTTCCTATCCCTAGATGTGTGTGTTTGTGATTTACTTTTGCATTAGAGAGAGGATGATTATTATAATCTCAATGAAGCTATAAATCTTTTTGATCTGTGAGCAAAACCACTCTTGATAGATTCACCAACTAATGTTGCATATTATTTGTAAGGGAGTATTTCTCTTTGATAGGGTGTTTAGAGATAAACAGAGGAGTGATAACAAAACAGTAAAGTTGCTTTTAATGATGACGAAGAAACTCATGTGTATAACTCAATGAAAAGATAATAATTGCAACTCTATGATAATAAATGAGCCTATAAAGAAGCTAGCTAGAGGATAAAGACATAATCACTTTAGATACACATCAGGTAGGCAACTCAAACACCAAGGTATAATCATCAAGGCTCAATAAGTGCTTATATTCCAGGTAAAAGGTTGGACAAAAGCATTAATGGTGAAGGATAAAAGCACTGGTGTGTAATAAGTCTTTCAAAGTGGTCTTTTAGCTTAAAGACCACGTCTGTTCTCTAAAATCTCATCCTTTAACAAATGATGAATGGAGTATATATCAAAATGCTTCCGAGGAATATCAGGAGCATTTAATGCTGGGTTAGGCTACCATGCCTAACTTGCCAAACATATTAAATGCTGAGTGAGATCTCAAGTGACCGTCCGCTGTGTCAGGTGGCCCCAAAGTGTATTAGCACCGACCCAACCACTTTTTTACCAAACCACCACTGTTTGAGGTAAGTTGAATTGACATGTATAAGTATGGTATGATGCTACTCAAATCTTTTATGAAAAATATTAGTTTTGGCACCAAAACTTTAAGACTGAGAAATCTCATTATTCGTAGATCAAGGTTGCTCAAATGTGCTCTCTCGGATAAAGCTGGGAGTTTTACCTTGTGTATCTTAAATGGTTAAATCATGCCTCAATGTTGCCTTTCTCTTTATCTTCCAAACCAGTTCCCTTAAAGGTTCCCAAGTGAGATTACTCGTAAGAGTATGGAAGCTCTTTCAGGTCATGCGGAATCTGGTCCATAGCTAGTCCATAGCTAGTACTGAGTGACCTCATCAATAACTTACA
Organism: Sambucus nigra; assembly: GCA_949130495.1. NCBI lineage: Eukaryota > Viridiplantae > Streptophyta > Magnoliopsida > Dipsacales > Adoxaceae > Sambucus > Sambucus nigra. Next base: position 240,712,390 of record OX422210.1, on the reverse strand, counting down.
ACATAACTCATAATTTACATGGTAAAATAAATAAAATACATAGTTTATCAACTAGCTTCCTCTGGACGTCTTCCTCACTATTCGATTAAGCTTCAACTTGCATTGATCTTGAATTAGATTAGTTGACTCCTCAAACTCCTTTGTGATGTCACTAATCTTAGATGAATCCTTCTCTAGTTTTCTCATTTATCGTTTTAATGAGGAGGTTTATCTATAAGTAAGGGGATTTATTAATAAGCCCCTGGGATATTTCTGCCTCGTAGAGAAAGTTGTTGTGAAAATAAGAAATTTATGTAACCACAGAACCACAGTTTGAAACATTTTGAACCGACAAAACACATTTTCAAAAATAATTGTATTATTAAACCATAGTTCACAAACATCTTAGACCAATAAACCCCATTTCAGAGACATCTTGAACTAACAAACCTCAGTTTGAAACTCCAAGAATTGACAAACATCAGCTCGAAACTCTAAGAATCGATAAATAACAGTTCAAAGCATCTCTAACTGAGGCAACTTGCTTCTGCATGTCAACTAAATCTTCACGTATCTCTCCCATTTAATGCTCGAGTCCAATAATTTGACATATCTGCTGCCATTTAACACGTGGCTCCACGGGGTTAAATCTGAACTTCCATTTTTATGCAATCATCATTTGCCCCCAATTTTCAAAACGATCATGGGATATGAACCATCAACAGCCTAAATATCTATTTACCCAACCCTTTAGATAACCTTTTATGTCTTATTCTCCAGCCTTTACCATTTCTTCCATTCAAACTCAAAATTTCTTAAACTGCTAAGGAGAGAAACTTTCCTTTAGTGCTAAAATCTCGCCTAAAAACTCCATCTAAACTCATTTTCACATATCATTTTCAATTTTGATCACTTTTATACCATTTTCATCTCTTTTTCTCCATCCAAAACCTACAAAATTAAAATGAGTTCCTCAACTGGAACCATTTAAGTTTTCGGCCAAAGTTTTAGCAAGGATGCTATCGCTAAAGGGTTGAGCGCAAAGATTTGTACAACCACTACCGTCGTGTTCCCTACTTTCACTACTAGAAAAATGACAATTAAAGACACCGGTATTAGGGACAACTTTTAAGCTGTCCTTTAAAAAATATATAAGGGACAAAAAATTATAGCTGTCCTTTTAGATCCACTATAAATGACAACTAATTTTTAAGCGTCCTTTATAATAGTTTTAGGAACATCAAATATTTACTGTCCTTTATAAGAGCTCTAATAAAACAAGTTTGTTGTCCTTTAAAATTTTCGGTTCCCTTTTTTTTCCCTTTATTCCCTAAATTATTTTTTCATTCCATTTTCGACTAAATAACGTACTCACTAACTTCTCTCTCCTATCCTCACCCGATCAAAGCCAAACCCTATACCCAAATCGTACACCATGGGAAAATATCTATTCGCTCTCTATCTCTTTCGTGAAATCGTTAGACTGTGAAATCACATCTCTCTCCCTCTCATCTACATTGGCTTTCTCTCTATGTGAAACCTTAGGACAACTCTCTCTCTCTCTCGTGAAACTCGTGAAAAAGTCGTGTTCTCATATAGAAATGATTTTGTGATTGTGAAAAAACCCCTTTGGCCTGGATAAACTCTTGAAGAATAAAGGTATACTCTTTCCCTCTGATTTTGCGATCTAATTTTTTGTTTCATTTTACTATTTGTATGCGGACTTGCTCATATAGAACTAATTTTTCATTTGATTATAGAACTGATTTTGTGTTTGATTATAGACTGATACAGTGCAAAATCATTCAAGTTCATAACTTGTGAACTATAAGTTATGAATTACATTACAAACCAGTTATGAATCATACATTGCAAATTAGATGACTATGAATCAAAGAAGTTTTATTTATCACTGAGTGAATATAAACAAAATGATAAGTTTTTGACAGTAGTATTACGTCTTATTGAGATTATTCAGAGAAATTAGCGAATCCACATGTAGTGAATCTCACCATGAAGTCACAATTTAGTAAAAAAAAGAACGCTTACATAAATAATGCAGAGAATTTGATCATAGTGACTTCAGAATGGTTTATACTGGCATCACTGATTTGATTATTTATATTGACATCAAAATAAAAATATCTATTGTAAACACATCATAACATAAGTTAATGGAATTTTTTATAAGAAACAAAATTATATGCACAGATAATGTCTATACTTTGATTTCATGAATTAAGCATCTCGACATTCAAAACTCCTTATGTCGATACCCAATGTGTGTAAGCGTATCCCCGACGTGTTCGAACATATCCAAAATAATAAAATGTTACTCTTTTTTAACAAGTCAACATGTATTTGGGAATGTTTAGAACACGATGTCCTATAGTGACACTTAAAACACTACCTGCTGAGTGTGCGTGTTTCTTAGTTGAAACCACTATCATGGAGGCTCATCACTACAATATATAAAAGTCTTACACATTTCTCAAACGATGTTTCCTTTAATATTATGTCACACTAACTCTCTATATCTTGTATATGTGTATGTGTGAACACTTGTTATGTTTAAATTATATATCTTGTATATATATGCTAATATATTTTTGTTATTTATCGAATTACTTCTAAAAAATTGATATGGATAAAAGTTGGATCGGATCACATGATTGGAATTCAAAAGAATACATAGATAGGGTTAAAAGGTTTATTAACTTTACATATACAAATAAGAATATGCAATCGCCATGCATCAAATGCCCATATAGTAAATTTGTAAACCGAGTCTACCATAACCTACACACTGTGAAGGGTCACATAGAGATGCATGGTTTTAACAGGAGTTATAAGGATTGGATTTATCATGGGGAGTCGATCAATGCATTAGAGGACAATACATGTAATTTTGGTAATGACGTGTCACTTGATGATATATCATATGAATCAAACTTGGGGGGAAATATGATTGCAATGGTTCAAGAGGGAATGGGGGTTCCAAAGATGCATGAAAATTCATGTAGTGATGAACATGGAGTAGAAGATGTAGTTCTTGATGGGGACTTGCCAAAATATTTCAAACTCCTAAATGATGCGAAAAGAAAGTTATATGAAAATTGTCCATAGGGCATTACTGAACTCTCATTTGTAGTTGAACTCTTGCACTTAAAGCAACTTAATGGATGGATGAATAGCTCTTTCACAATGTCGCTAAAACTATTGGAGAAGACATTACCTAATGCCAGAATTCCAAAATCCTTTTATCAGGCTAACAAGCTCACTACTGATTTGGGATTCAAGTATGAAACGTGGGATGTGTGCCCTAATAGTTGTATGTTATTTCGAAATGAAAATGAGACTTTAGAGAAGTGTGTCATTTGTGGGGCTTCCAGATATAAATCAAATGTTGGTAGTGATGTTGATCAAGCGCAACAGAGTAATCAAAGTACAAAAGTAGTTGCTTAAAAGGTGAGGTATGTTCTTTTAAAAAAAAGATTACAAAGATTATTTTGGTCATCGCATACTGCTTCACTAATGAAATGGCACACCGAGGATCGTATTGACGATGGTGTGCAAAGGCATCTGGCTGATTCTCGTCAATGGAAATCATTTGATAAGCGTAATCTATCTTTTGCGAGTGATAGTCGTAATGTTAGACTGGGGTAGCAACTGACATATTCAATCCTCCGGGTAATATAAGCGTTGCTCACAGTACTTGGCCGGTTGTTCTCATGCCCTTGAACATGAGCCCATGGTTGTGTATGAAGCAACAAAACCTAATTTTATCGATTCTTATTGATGGGCCAAAAAGTCCTGGTGATAAGATTGATGTATTTTTACAACCATTGATTGATGAGATAAAAGAGTTATGGAGTGATGGAGTGACTACTTATGATGTATCGAGTATATAATTTTTTCAGTTGCGTGCAACGTTATTGTGGACAATTAATAATTTCCAAGCATATGCTATGCTATCGGGATGGAGCATGAAAGGTGAATTTTCTTGTCCTTGTTATAACAAAGATCATCAAGTGACTTGATTAAGGAATGGTAAAAAGTATTGTTATTGGGGTCATCGCTGATTCTTACCTTCGCGCCATAGGATTCAAAAAGAGAAAACAACTTTTAATGGCAATATTGATTTTAGACGACCTCCGTTGAAATTATCAGGATCACAAGTTTTGCAACAGTTAATTGAGCTCGACATTAAAAATGAATACAAGAAGGAAGATGTTTATAGAAAGAGGGAAAGAGAACAATTAGAAAAGGAGTTTGGAAAGACAATAAAAGATGTGGTGCCGAAGATGAGATTAAATTGGAAAAAGAAAAGTATCTTTTTTGAACTGACATATTGGGAGCATAATTTGATCCGCCACAATCTGATGTTATGCATATTGAAAAAAATGTATGTGAAAATATCTTATTTACATTGTTAGGCATTAAAGATAAAACCAAAGAAAATTTTAAAGTCCAAAAAGACATACAAGAGATGCGCATTAGACTACATCCCCAAACACACGGGAAAAATTTGGAGTACATAGCTTCGGCGGAGTTTACAATGAGCAACAAAGAGAAGGATATTTTTCTAAAAGTGTTACAGGATGTTAAAGTACCAGATGGATATTCATCTAATATTTCGAGATGTGATCACCCTTAAGAGCGAAGTATATGGGGACTAAAGAGCCATGACAATCATATTTTAATCCAACAATTACTTCTAATAGTACTACAGAGGGTACTGTCGAAACATGTTGTCAAAGCGTTAATTGAACTTATAAACTGTTTTTCAGTGTTGTGCTCAAGTACAAATGCTTTAGTTGATATAGAAAAATTGGAAGATCGTATGGCTCTTACACTTTGTACCTTTGAGAAAATATTCCCGTGAGATTCTTTGATGTGATGGAGCATTTGCCAATACATTTGGTTGATGAGTTAGTAATTGCTGGTGCAGTAATCTACCATTGGATGTATCCAATTGAAAGGTATTTGCATACTCTAAAACTCTTTGTGCGCAATTGTGCTCATCCCGAGGCTTCAATTGCTAAATCTATTATTATGGAAGAATGCACCACATTTTTCTCGAGATATATGGTTGATGATGTGGAAACTAAGTCTAACCAGCCTTCCAAAAGTGATGATGGAGGTAATGACCTTGGGCGTGGTGTGAAGCAAGGCCGAAAATTTCGTCTTGATTTAGTAACTCGTATACAAGCGCATTGGTATGCGCTTGCTAACAGTGATGCAATTGCGCTATTACTTGAGTAAGTTATATATTAACTATAAGTAATTTTTATATAAAATGCATTATTGAATTCCCTTTCTAACTTAACACACATATGATATTTTCAGAAAACACATTGTTGAACTTACAAAATAATATCCTCACATTTCACAACAACATTTTGTGCAATGCCTTCATAATGAAAATTTCCACACGTGGTTTAAGGATTATGTAAGTATTTTTATTCATTCTTAGTATTCTAATTATATTTTCACATCGTAGTTTTCTTATTTATTGAAATATTAAGTGGATGGATTGTCAAAAGTAATCGAATTATCTTGCGAAATATTGAGTTTGGCATTGGGTCCTCTAGAGGATGCATTAAGCTTCAAGTCATATATTATTCGTGGGTTTAGATTTTGAATAAAGGAAGTTGATATTCGTTAAAAAACTCAGAATAGTGGTGTTATTTTAAAAGCAGAACAAAAGAGCTATGATAGTTGAAAAGACTCTAATCCTTTGTCTAAGGATGCTACTTTCTATGGACAACTGACTGATATTATTGAAATTCAATATTTTAATGGCAAAAAGTTTGTACTATTCAAATGCAATTGGATAGAAAATCGTTTGGGGAAATGAGTAGATGAGTGCAACTTTACATTAGTAAATTTGAACCACTTGCTGTACAAAGATAATCGATTGAGCGATGAGCCTTTTATCTTTGCATCCAAAGTAGAATAAGTGTGGTACGTGCAAGACTCCTTGGAACCAGTTTGGCATGTAGCTGTTCAAATGATGCCTAGAGATAGATTTGATAGTTACTCAACCATAGAAGAAGAATTAGAAGCGTATCCATTCGAGCCTTTTAGTGTGCAAGAGTTGAAACATGATCAAAACATATCTTGTGTGAGACAAGATGTAGATGGATCCATAATTGATACATCTATACCTAATGTTGATGATTGTGAGGATGATATGAACGAAGAATTAGGGTTGATAAGTTGTAAATTTATATGTAAGCATTGTTGGCAGAGCAAGTTAAAGTGAGCAGAGGAAGCCCACTTGTTACATGTTGTATTGAAGGCCCTAGTGGAAGGTAAGTGTAGTGTTATCTGGTTCTTGTCACGTGATTTTCATTTTTTTCTAAATCTGTCTTGTACAGTGGTAACACTGCAATGGCAGCTACTGTTGGTATCGACAGTGATTTTCCTTGTGTCAAGATAGTAAGTTATTTTTCAGATTTTGGAATCTAGTTCCCTTTTTCTTTGTCCCTTTCATACTCTCACGTGTTCCTAATTTTCACTCTTCTCTCTATGGGTAAATATCAGCTGAATCAATGATTGGGCTAAGTGAAAGCAGTAAATGTGCTCAAATTGTCAAGGTTCTGTACATCTACAATAAATTTCCGAACAACTTTCTAATATGTTTCTAGAAAAAGTTACGGGCTTAAGCAAGACGATATTTTGTGTACTGTCTTCATGTTCACTGATGTATATCAGGGCTTTTATACTTTTGCCAACTATCATATGATATTTTATAACTCGTATCCATAGAACTTGAGCCCTTTCTCATATGAAATGATACTTTTTGTAATGTAGGTTTTTGAGGATGCTTATATGTCACCATACTCCAGTAGCCTTTTCTCATATGAATCTAATTTAGATCTACCCTTTTAGCTTGCTCAAAGTCTAATATCAACTCACCTTTTAGCTTGCTCAAACTAAAGGTAGCCAACGCACCTTTAGTTTTTGACATTAGTTATAATCAGGGTTAGTAGCTGAACCTCCTTTAAGATTATTTGGTCACAACTTACAAATCTCACTCAGTACTATAAATGTTGAATCAAAGATGTATTTTCACATGTTTTTCATGCTGTGCTATCACTTGCTGTAAACTTGATTTCTTCATAATTATCACTCCCGATGCAAAATTTTCCCCCATTATTTTGTTTCCACTAATTGTTATGATTGATATAAAGAAGTTTAGAGATCATGTTAGAATTGTGGATAACTTATAAAGTATAAGTTTTATTACGATCAGTCTCACGGACTAGCAAATTACATGGCAATGTCATGACGTATTAAAGTGTAAATAGTAGAACACTTACAAACAGGTTGGGGATGAATTTAGTCTTAAATAATTGCTCTGGGATTCTTATTGAGTACTAAGAGAATTGACACTAAAAATATTACTTTTCAGTGTTATTCATAGAACTTGGGCAAAATTCAACTTCCCCTGTTGTCAAAATAATGATAAGTACTAGCTAATATAATCAAATCATATAATCTACTAGGCTAGTAATATCTCTCTTAACATTTTCGTGGTTTGAGCTAATATACGTGGGTATCCATCCTCTCGGGTGTGATGAAGATGGGACTCCTTCCCTGGTATCATCTCTGTTAATTCTTTTCTATCAGTTTATCTGGATTTGGAACAAAATTTAAAACCCTATCCTTCCGCATATGAAGTTGAGCCCCGAATTCTTGTAATGTCAAGATACTTTTTGAAATGATACCTTTTGTAATGTAGCCCTTTCTCATATGAAGTTGAGCCCTGTATTCTTTAATGCAGGCTACTGGAGTATGTTGCGATTGGACCTCGTTTTTCAAATTAAATATATCAAACACTATCTCAAACGTCTTCCTCCAATGGTTTTTATTTGTCTCCTATTATTGTCTAAATTATTACTAACATGCCTATATCTTTCTGAACGAGTGTCAGGTTGCCTTTATTTCCCACCATTACCTGGATGGTGCAGGTTTCACTTATCTTTTTCTGCTTCCGTATCGCTTAAAAGTTCTGAATTATTTATGTTGGGATGATGTTCATGTTATGTCAACTATTTATAAATAACAACAAAAATGATGAAGCGACTTGCAAATGGGACTTAAAATCCCAACTTAAGTCTAAAAAATAGGTAGCATCTTCTATTAAAAAAAAAATTCATTTGAGAGGGAAAAAAAAAATAGGTAGCATCTTCTATTAAAAAAAAAATTCTAAAAAATTATTATACTGCATAAAAAAAATAGTTCGCACCAGTGATATGTATAAGTGCTCCGGGTATCTATACATACCATTATCGCGGACCAACATATTAGAAAAAATGATAAAATGATTAATTTTACCATTAAAAAAAATTGGTCCGCGCCAGCGTCATGAAAAAAATACGATTCCATGTCACGTTGCATTTTATTTGAGTCTTATTTTAAATAACACACTCCAATATTATCTTATTTTTAAAGCCCCGCGCCAGCGACACCCTTATTTTTAAGAATAAATCTAGGGAGACCCAGAAAAAAATCCATTTCGTAAATCCAGTGCCTTAAAAACTTATACCTTATGGTTGTGGGTCCCGCCAGGGCATCAAAATGTGCATTAAAAACTTGTACCCATTTTTGTCTTATGCACTGGGTTTATGAAGTGGGTTTTTTTTCTGGGTCCCCCTAGTGCTACTCTATTTTTAAACTTATAATTTTACAACATTTAAATCAGACAGTTTTTGTATTTTTTAAAACTGTTTAAAGCTCCACGTTAAAAAATTATTCTAATGATAAATTATTTTTAACTCATTTAGTCCTTGAAACACCCAATTATTCATATTCTCTTATTTTTAAAGGTCCGCGCCAGCGGCACCCTTTATTTTTAAACTTATTTTTTTTTAATTTTACAACATTTAAAACAATTTTTGCATTTCTTATAACTGTTTAAAAGTTCGCGTTAAAAAACTATTCTAATGAGATCACTTATACATACCACTGGTGCGAACCATTTTTTTAAATAGTAAAATAATTTTTTTACTATATAAAAAAAATGGTTCGCACCAGTGATAACCGTACCGCTGGCGCGAACCATTTTTTGTGTAAAAAGGTTATTTTTATTATTTGTAAAAAATAGTCCGCGCTAGATGAATGAAAAAAAAAATAAAACTCCATGTCACGTCGCGTTTTATTTGAGTCGTGGTCATGTTAGTTAAAAAATAAATCGCATTGTGTAATTTTTTAACTGATTTGTGTTAAGGTTCATACGATTTTGTATCTTATCTTGTTGTATTTTAACACATAAAATTTTAACATATATTTTTATTTGAGTGGACTGTTTTTTTTTTAATTTAAAAATTATATTTAAAAAAAAAGAATTTGTAGGGTGTCAAAAAAAAAAAAAAAAAAAAAGCCAAATGTGGCAACACATACTCAATGATGTGGCAAGCCACATCATTAAGTATGGGAATTAAGTCACTACAGTCGGTCGCTGTAGTGAAGCTCAAATAACAATTGTACAGAATTATGAACAATGACAGAATAGAAACAGAATTATAGAAATGAAATACTTACTAGAATTTGTAGAAATAATAATAATTAGAAAGAAATCCGAGCCCTGTTGAACAGTCTCCTTAAGACAAAATTATTCCTCCAACGTGCTTGAGTTTATTGAATAATTGCCTCCCAAGATAGAACGGATTTTCGAATTTAATCAAGCAGCACAGCAATGACTAATCCCAGCGAACACAATTTCTGTGTTTTGTACTCAACACAACCAAGAACATGCAATGCAGAAAATGAAGAAAAGAATTTTCTGGGAGAGGAAATAATGCAGTAGCAATTTCGGAATTTTGGAGAGTTTATTTTTTCAGTAGTTAAAAACTGAGAGGAAAACATTTTATTTATAGTAAATGTCTTGACTGTTGGGAACAGTCAAAACCGAAATTAACTGTCAAAGCAGTTAATTTGGTTAACTGCTGACTCTTGGAATTAACTGATTATCAGTTAATTAAAGATTAATTAATTCCGTAATTAATTAATTAAAGCCCAGAAAGTTAATTAGATTCGGCCCAAAAATTTAAGAATTTTTACAAGCCCAAGCCCAAGCCCAAGCCCAAGCCCGAACCGAACCGAGCCGAACGGACGCGCGCGCGCTTGTGGACTTTTGACCGAAAGTCAACCCGAGCATAGCTTAGGTCATCTCCCCTTCAAAGAGTTGGGATACCCCCAAGGCATCCAAGCCTTAGTCCATACTTGGGGTGTTATTAACTCATCAAAATTCCACTACTCTTCCAATGTGGGACAAGAGTTAAAACACACTCAATTCATTAACTTTCATTGCTTTGTGAGTCACTTTAGAGACATAATTATCATTCATAACTTATTGAAATTGGACATATGAATATACTACGTTAATCTCCTTGCAGAGGTGAACGCGTTCGTATATGGTCCCACAATTTTCGTAGTGTGGTTCCCACCTAAATTTGAGCTCAAAGTTGCTCAAAAATCTGTCCAGAAAAATCTGGACAGCTTTAAATACCCATTTAAGTTCCAATTTTCCAACAATCCCCCACATGAATGATATATCGCTATAAATAAAACAAAACAGATGCTGATGCAGATGCAGACACAGGTTGAGTAAAACTGAAGACTTATTGCATCGGGAGAAGTATCCTAGTGGCCTTGAACTTTCCTTAGTGATATACTATCGGATTTACTTGGTTAATCAGTAGACTTCACGTCCTTGAACCGTCAACCGTTTTTGTAAACCTAGACAACAGTATTCACACAACAATTCTTCAACACAGTTGGTTCTCACGTTTGTGTTCATTTTGGCCGTGAACACCACTTGGTTCCGCAAGTATTTTAGAGAATATGCCTTTCATTATTCTCATAGAAGTGGCCCCCTTCTTACTTACGTATGTGACTTCCGTAAAGAGTATTCTGCAATACCCCACTTAGACGTACTAAGATATAGATGTCATTAAAAGCATAACTTATCCTAATTTCGTGGCAGATATGCACTGTCTCATCTTTGGAATGGATAGGATTAAATGTCCTCCAGTGCTTACTGAATACAACGTAGTTCGGTTTGCCCATTGAACCTAGATCTTGGGATCTCCAGTCAGCTAGGTTGGGTTGCCACTATATTGATTCTTATTTATTTATAGGCTTTAGACCCATTCCTCTCGATGATCTTTCAACTTGATCTCGGTTTAAACCTTTCGTTAGTGGATCCGATATATTATCTTTTGACTTTACATAGTCAATTGAGATAATTCCGTTTGAGAGAAGTTGTCTAACGGTATTGTGTCGACGACGAATATGTCGTGACTTTCCGTTATACATATGATTTTGTGCCCTCCTAATCGCTGATTGGCTATCGCAATGTATACATATTGCGAGCACGGGTTTTGACCAATTTGGAACATCCTCTAAGAAATTTCGAAGCCATTCGGCTTCTTCTCCAGCTTTGTCTAGTGTAATGAATTCAGATTCCATTGTCGATCTAGCAATGCACGTTTGTTTTGAGGATTTCCAAGATACGGCTGCACCTCCGAGGGTAAACACATACCCACTCGTAGACTTAGAGTCTTTTGTATCAGATATCCAATTTGCATCGCAATGTCCTTCAAGAACAGTTGGATATTTTGAGTAATGCAATCCATAGTTTTGAGTATATTTTAAATAACCCAAAACTCTCAATATTGCTTTCCAGTGATCTCTTCCTGGATTACTCGTAAATCGACTTAGCTTACTTATTGAGTATGCTATGTCCGGTCGCGTACAGTTCATGATATACATTAAACTGCCGATAATACGAGAATATTCTAGTTGAGATATGCTTTCACCATTATTTCTTGCTGGATGTAAATTTACAGCTACAGGTGTCTTGGTAGGACTAATATCATACTTCTTGAATTTTTCAAGTTGCTACCCATGATAAGCATATCATCAACATAGAGGCATACAATGACATATCCATTATGAATGTATTTAAAGTAAACACATTTATCGCATTCATTAATTTTGAAACCATTTGATAACATTGCATTATCAAATTTTTCATGCCATTGTTTAGGTGCTTGTTTTAATCCATATAGTGATTTAACAAGCTTGCATACTTTTCCTTCTTGTCCGGGAGCTTTGAACCCTTCAGGTTGCTCCATATAAATTTCCTCATCTAGTTCACCGTTTTAGAATGCAGTTTTTACATCCATTTGATGTATTTCAAGTCCATTAATAGCAGCTATTGCTATTAACATCCGAATGGACGTTATTCTTGTTACCGGTGAATATGTGTCGAAGTAATCCAACCCTGCCTTTTGCCTATAGCCTTTAACTACAAGTCTAGCTTTATATTTATCAATTGATCCATCGACCTTCAATTTCTTTTTGAAGATCCATTTATAACCTAACGGTTTTGAACCTGGTGGAAGATCCACTAGTTCCCATGTATGATTTTGTAATATGGATTCAATTTCACTATTAATTGCTTCTTTCCAATTGGAAGCATTGGGTAAGGATATAGCTTCTTTATACGATTGAGGTTCATTTTCTAACAAATATGTTAGAAAATCCGGACCAAAAGAAGTCGAGGTTTTTGCTCTTTTACTACGTCTTGGTTCATCCTCTATTGATTCAATAGGTTGATGAGTACCACTTGTAGTAGCTTGATTTGTCCTTTTAGGAGGACCAGATTCTCGGGTCATGTTATACGGGAATTCATTTTCAAAAAATGAAGCATCCCTCGATTCAATAACCGTATTTACATGAATGTCCGAAATCTCAGATTTACAAACTAGAAATCGATATGCATTGCTATTAGTAGCATAACCGATGAATACACAATCCACGGTTTTTGGCCCTATTCTTACCTTTTTAGGTTTAGGAACCATCACTTTAGCTAAGCACCTCCACACTCGTAAATATTTATAGGAAGGTCTTCGACCTTTCCATAATTCATAAGGTGTCTTGTGAGTCTTTTTGTGAGGTACTTTATTGAGAATGTAATTAGCAGAAAGTAAGGCTTCCCCCCACAAATTTTGTGGAGCTCCTGAACTTAATAACATTGAGTTCATCATTTCTTTGAAAGTACGGTTTTTGCGTTCAACAACACCATTCGATTGAGGAGAATAAGGAGCGGTTGTTTGATGAATAATCCCATTTTCAGAACAAAATTCCTCAAATGGATATTCATATTCACCTCCTCTATCACTTCTAATAGTCTTTATCGTTTTGCTTAATTGATTCTCAACTTCATTCTTATATTGTTTAAATGCATTAATAGCCTCATCTTTACTATGTAACAAATATACATAGCAATTGTGCAATCATCAATAAAAGTAATAAAATACTTTTTCCCACCTCTAGTTTGAACAAATTTTAAATCACAAATATCGGTGTGAATTAAATCTAAAGGTTCAGTTATCCTTTCAATAGAAGGGAAAGGTAATCTAGCTAATTTAGATTCCACACAAATTTCACATTTATGATTTTTATCAATATTGAATTTTGGCAAAAATTCCAAGTTAATTAATCTACGCAATGTATCAAAATTAACATGTCCCAATCTAGCATGCCAAATATTAGATGACTCAATCAAATAAGAAGAACTAGCAACTTCATTCATTGAAACAGATGTTTTAGGGGTTACAGTAAGAACATTCAGTTTAAAGAGCCCCTCATTTAGGTAGCCCTTTCCTACATACATGTCATTTTTAGACAACACAAAGCGATCAGATACAAACACAAGCTTGAAACCATTCTTAGTAAGGAGAGATCCAGAAATCAGATTCTTTCGGATATCAGGCACGTGAAGAACATTGTTTAGAGTAAGTTCCTTTCCAGAAGTCATTTTCAAAGCAATCTTTCCTTGTCCCACCACCTTAGAAGTGGAAGAATTTCCCATAAAAAGGTTCTCCTCATTTTCCAAAGGCTTATAGGTGGAGAACATCCATTTGTTTGCACAAATGTGTCGTGTGGCTCCAGTGTCCACCCACCATTCCTTGGTATTTCCAACCAAGTTACATTCAGAGACAACGGCAGAAAGATTCATATCCGCCAAATCATTGGTGATATTCTCACCCTCAGTCACATTTGCTTGAGAGTTATTTTTATTTTGCTTCTTAGGCTTACGACACTCACTTGAGCGGTGTCCCGGTTTACCACAATTGTAGCATTTGCCTTTGAACTTTTTCTTGTTATTTTTGGAAGTGCCTTCCCCATCATACTTTCGTTTGTTCTTCTTAGGACCTTCAATGACATGGACCTTTGTTTCCATAGGATTCTTCCCACTTTTCTTTTGAGACTCACGATTGTCTTCTTCGATTCTTAGCCGGACCACCAACTCCTCCACATTCATCTCCTTACGCTTGTGCTTGAGATAGTTTTTGAACAAAGTCCAAGAAGGTGGCAACTTTTCAACAATTGCAGCAACTTGGAAAGTTTCACTAATTGACATTCCTTCAGCATGAATGTCGTGGATAATCACTTGGAGTTCTTGCACTTGCGAGATTACAGATTTAGAATCAACCATTTTGAAGTCCAGAAAACGCCCAACGATAAATTTCTTCATCCCAGCATCTTCAGTTTTATACTTCTTTTCCAAAGAATTCCATAATTCCTTGGAAGTTTTGATAGTGCAATAGACATGGTACAAAGTCTTGTCCAAGTATGCCAAAATATAATTTCGGCAAAGGTAGTCCGAGTGCTTCCAAGCATCGACAGCATCAACCTTTTCAGCGTCATCTCCCTCTTGAATAGAGGGGCAATCTTCATATACAAACCTGCCCAGTTGGCAGGTAGTGAGATAGAAGTACATTTGTCCTTGCCAACGTTTGAAGTCAGCCCCAATGAACTTTTCAGGTTTCTCCCCGTGTGGCATAGATACGGGTGCAGTCACACTTGTGTTGGTGACAATCAGTTTCGTAGGAGTAGTGTTCGTACTTTGTGATTCCATTTCTGTTACAAAAACAGAATTTTTATCAATGATAAAATTCATATATAATGAATTAATCAAAACAGAATACAAAATTCTGTGCAACAATTTCCTCCAAATATAATCCACAATAAATGAATTCCAAAAGAATTCCAAATAAAATTCAGAATTAAAGTATAATATATACAGAATTCCGTACAAAACAGAATTAAATTATAAAATCTGTGTCACACTAATTTTTAATAATAAAAAGAATTCCGTACAAAACAAAATTATAATTTAAGATTAAAAAAAAATTTAGATAAACAGATTTTAACAAGAGTACACAAATAAAATTTTATTTTCTAAAACAAAATATAAAAGCAGTATAGAAATTAATTTCTATATAAAAATTGTTTTACTAATTTCTACAATAAAGCAGTAAATTAATTCATTTTATTCTGTCAAAACAGATTTATTTCCAATAAATAAATTTCTGTAATAAAAGAAAATTTTGTACACTAAAAAACAATAGAACTAAAATAATTTTGTCTTAAGATTGTTATGTCTACTATTTATAAATAACAATTGTACAGAATTATGAAAAATGACAGAATAGAAACAGAATTATAGAAATGAAATACTTACTAGAATTTGCAGAAATAATAATAATTAGAAAGAAATCCGAGCCCTGTTGAACAGTCTCCTTAAGACAAAATTATTCCTCCAACGTGCTTGAGTTTAATGAATAATTGCCTCCCAAGATAGAACAGATTTTCGAATTTAATCAAGCAGCACAATAATGACTAATCCCAGCGAACACAATTTCTGTGTTTTGTACTCAACACAACCAAGAACATGCAATGCAGAAAATGAAGAAAAGAATTTTCTGGGAAGAGGAAATAATGCAGTAGCAATTTCGGAATTTTGGAGAGTTTATTTTTTCAGTAGTTAAAAACTGAGGGGGAAACATTTTATTTATAGTAAATGTCTTGACTGTTGGGAACAGTCAAAACCGAAATTAACTGTCAAAGCAGTTAATTTGGTTAACTGCTGACTCTTGGAATTAACTGATTATCAGTTAATTAAAGATTAATTAATTCCGTAATTAATTAATTAAAGCCCAGAAAGTTAATTAGATTCGGCCCAAAAATTTAAGAATTTTTATAAGCCCAAGCCCAAGCCCAAGCCCGAGCCGAGCCGAGCCGAGCCGGCCGGCCAGACGGACGGACACGCGCGCGCGCGCGTGTCGACTTTTGACCGAAAGTCAACCCAAGCATAGCTTAGGTCATCTCCCCTTCAAAGAGTTGGGATACCCCCAAGGCATCCAAGCCTTAATCCATACTTGGGGTGTTATTAACTCATCAAAATTCCACTACTCTTCCAATGTGGGACAAGAGTTAAAACACACCCAATTCATTAACTTTCATTGCTTTGTGAGTCACTTTGGGGACATAATTATCATTCATAACTTATTGAAATTGGACATATGAATATACTACGTTAATCTCCTTGCGGAGGTGAACGCGTTCATATATGGTCCCACAATTTTCGTAGTGTGGTTCCCACCTAAATTTGAGCTCAAAGTTGCTCAAAAATCTGTCCAGAAAAATCTGGACAGCTTTAAATACCCATTTAAGTTCCAATTTTCCAACAGTTCATGCTATAGTTAGCTTTGTCTGATTTCTGGAAGCTAGACAAATTTAATTTAATTTAATTTAGTGAATAGTCAGAAAGATATTCCCTCGGTTACCTTCACATAGAGAGCAATGGAAAATTGTCCTGATGCTTTTGGATTTTATTTGTATATAAGAAATTTGCATTCAACATTATAAGAAATTTCAGATAATGTGTTATATTAAAATTCCAAACAGAGTTATTGGTGAAGTTATAATCAGAAGTGCCCATACGTAAGTGTTCCATACGTGAGATTCCCATGTTGATGTGGGTGTCTGTGTTCCTTTTTATTTTTATTTTTTGTTGACGTTGGATTCTGTAGTTATTGATATTACTTAGGGTGTTTGAAATAACTACGAGTCATTTCGTGTCTGTTTCATATTGTAACCGATTCAGTACGATTAGATCCTCATCTACTAGCGGAGCGATACATGAATCACCCCCCATCTCAGATTCAGGTATATAAATTTTTACTTATTGAGGAGTTCAAATATTGCACTTGAAAATAAGACTAATTCCCATATGCATTAACACTAATCTTTCCCCATAAGGAGTGCGAAAAAAGGTCCTCCACATTAACCATCTCGATATGCAATAATGGACTGTCTTTGAACTAGACTCATGCATATTAACCCATGAGACAATCACTGCCTTGACTACATGATCTCCTTGTGTTATGCACCTGTTGAGATATATTTTCACCAGGGCCGGTCCTAAGATTGTGAGTGCCCTGTGCGAAAATTAATTTAGGACCCTTTAAAAAAATATTGTACAAAGATATGAAATACCTAAAATGGGCCCCTAAAAAATTAAACTTATTTTTTAGGACCCATTTTAGTTGGGTGAGATTTTTGTGTAGTTGAATTATTCTTTGTACAAATTGTTTTTGGGTAGTTAAAAAACGGGCCTCTAAAAATTTAAACTGATTTTAAAAATTGACATTTTTATATACATAAAATATTTTTGGACCTCTAAAATATACATATATAGGTGCATACTCTAAAATGGGCCCTGTGCCATTGCCCACTTGGCACATGGCCAGGGTCGGCCATGATTTTCACCCCCGTAAATATATTTAAATTTTACAAACCGTTTTGGACTCAAAACACAATGAGATTCATATATTACTATATTCAGTTCACCATTTATAAAAAAAAAACATATATATATATATATATATATATATACAGTTCACGCTAAAGATGAAGAAGTGTGCAATGAATATTGTCAATGATGCACTCCTCGAAAAAAAATATCAACAGTATATTGACATAATTTCTGAATAAACTATAGAACGTTATGCTTAACATTTTTGGTAATTCAGTTGCTTATTTTTTAAAACAATATCAATAATCAGACGTTGGGGCAGATTTTCAAGTCTATTACTAATAAACTTCCAATATAATTGCATAAACAATACTCGCCACATCATTTAAATTTAAATAATAAAATAATAAAGTAATTGTATTAACATGTTGAATAGTTTCCTTTACGTGATGACATTAACAGTGCAGTGGATTTTTACTAGGCCTAATAAAGTAATCGTATTAACATGTTGAACAATTTCCTTTACGTGATGGCATTGACAGTGTAGTGGGTTTTTACTGGGCCTCATTTTTCAACAGCCCAATATATTATATTTATGTGTTAAAAGAGTAGAGAATGGGTTTTTACAGGGCCTAATTTTTCTTAGCCTTGATTTGTTACTTCTTCTTTACTTATGGAATATCATTTACAAGAAGTATACTGTTTTTTGAACATGAAGTATTGATGGTCCACCCTAGCGCTATGTTTCGGCGAAATCGGATCGAAAATGACCCTTTCGAAAAATTTTCCAAAAAATTTGGCAAAATAATCTTATTTTCGAAACTAATTCCGATTTTTTTCGGAATAAATTTTTTTTTGCCATTTTCGAAAAATTCAAAAATTTGAGGAAATTCTGAAAAATCGGAAAAATCCGATTTTTTTTTAATTTTTAAAATTAAATTATTTATATATATAAATTTACAATTTTTAAAATTTAGAAACAGTTTGACTCCCATTACTATAATTGTAAGCCATTTCAATTGTATTGATACATTTTTTACTCCAATTTTAAACCCATCTCCCATTACTCATTGAAACAGTTTGACTCCAATTGCATCGAAACAGTTTTGAGTCCAATTGCATTAAAATTTTCAATTAAAAATTTAGAAACATTTAGCAAGATTTGACTCCAATTGCATTGAAACAGTTAATTCAAAAGCTCATGGCGTTTCATGATGCAACGGTGTTCCTCTGTTTGGGGGAGATTTTGCTGAGGAGAAGTGCATTCCAAAAGCTACCAGCAAAATTGGAATTTTCTAAAAATGGCCCATATTATGGAGTATGTTGCAAATGTGTTAATTCCATTTCCACAGTTATAACAATTAATTGTAAATGACCATCATTTCCAAAGTTATAATAGTTAATTCAAAATGACCATCCATGCAAAGTTCAAAATGTCTAAATGTCCAACAACCAAATAGAATACAATAACACTGTTCAAAATTTCAATTAAAATATCATCCAAGCTTCTTAACCAAGCATAACCATATTCATCCCAACGACAATGCTTTTATATCCTCGTTCACAACTACAGTCAAAATAATAGAAATTAGTGAGAATGAATATACATAATAAGAAATTGAAAAAAATTAATCTAAATTAATATACCTTCTTAAATAGATTCTAGAACTTCTATTGCATCTTCAATAGTAATAGGAAGCATAGGATTTCTAAACCAATCTTGTGTGCATAACAAAGCTTCCATAATAGTAGGTGTCAAAGAACTTCGAAATTGATCAAGGACTCTATCGGTCGTACTAAAAGCAGACTCAGATGCAACTGACGTCATCGAAATAGGTAAAATATCACGGGCCATTATGGAAAGTGCACGGTATGTTGGAAGATTTCCTTTCCACCAAGCAACAACGTCAAAATGACGATCAACAATCTCCACAACACTATCGGCCAAATATCTATCCAAGTCATTGGAAACTTCATTACACTCCTTTCTCTTCAAAACTCCTCTAAATAAGTCTTTAGACTTCGATTTTTTGATCATTTTTTCTACAACATTGACTTGATCCCGTGGGGTGTAAAAACCATGTTCCAAATAAGGACTCTCTCCCTCTTTGTAGTAACTATAAAGTCTACGCATTAAATCTTTCAACTTTTCAACAAGTACTTCCATTTTGTAAGCTTTTTCAACATCGGAAAGATCGGGGCATTCCTCCAAATACGAGGGATACCAAAATTCGACAAATTGCAATTTATAGCGATGATCCAATACAATTGCAACAACTAATATCGAATTAAGAGAATCCAAAATTGCAATACTTGTCTAACTCTGCATCCATTTTAATAGCCATGGAACGAAAAAATAAATCACCACTATGTAAATGCTCAATGAGAAGGTCCTTAAATTGGGTGAGTTCATCAAAATAAATATTGGAAGTGATATATTGAGAACCGGACACACGCTTTGTTAGTTCAAAGAATTCTTCTAAAAACGTGTGCAAAGATTTTAATTTTTTCTAATCAACCTCATCTAATAAACCTTCCCCTTTCGCGTTGTACTCGATTTTATAATTGGGATCAACCTCATCTAAACGATCAAATACCCTCTCAAACTCCAATGCTGCATTTATCATTAGGTATGTTGAGTTCCAACGCGTCTTTACATCCAAGCACACCGCCCTCTTTGTTTCCAACATTTCATCCACCACACATTTTTTGAAAAGTTGCATTCGCGATGGGCCACTTCGCACATATTTGACACTACGCCTAAGGCGCTTGATTGTGTCTTTAACCTCCACGATTCCATCTCTCATAACTAGGTTTATTATCTGTGCAAAACATCTAATATGAAAAAACTCACCTCCTAACAACAACCCATTTCTTTTATTTAACCTTTTTCTCAAATCCGCAACACGTGTGTCATTATTTTTAGCATTGTCAAGAGTTATAGTTGTGACCTTTTCTAATCCCCACTCCATCAAACAACCCTCTATGGCCTTTGCAATCGCCTCACCCTTATGTGGATAAGGAAGGACTCTAAAATTTATAATTCTTATGTAGGACCCAATCTCTATCAATAAAGTGCGCGGTTAAGGCCATATACCCAAGGTTTTGTAATGAAGTCCACATGTCAGTTGTGAGGCATACCCTCGTATTAAAATATTTGAAGTAATCTTTCAACTTTATCCTTTCCTCGTGGTACATCTTTAAACAATCCTTAGTGAGTGTGGTTTTACATATCACGTGAAATTTAGGTTGTAAATCGGCACAAAACATTCTAAAACCTTCTTTCTCCACATGATTAAAAGGGAGTTGATCAATAATAGTATATTTAGTTAAAGACTTCTGACACCTCTCTTGATCAAATTGCCAATTAGAAGGTTGGGATCCTACTATAGAAATAATGGTTTGCGTTGTGTTATCTCCTTTATAATCGGGAAACTCTTTACACTTATTAAGGTGATTCCATAATTTGTTTGTTCCCCCTGTAGAAGGTGCTAAAATTTGTACATTACAATAATTGCAAATACAAGTACCCGAATTTTTTTTTGTTCCCTCAACCATAATTTTTTCAAAATGCTCCCACACTCCCGACGCTCCATGATGACCAACTATACCAGATTTTGGTGTTACTCTGCTTTTTTTTAGGATTGACTGTACTAGTTCCTCCGGTGATTTCGTCCATTATCGACATACAATTAATAGTGGAGTGGACAAAATATACCTCACTTTGAAGAGCTAAAACAAATTAAATCTGACTCGCACAATATATTAAATCTGTATAAAACAAATATTAAATCCACAATCAGTATTCAACACTACATAAGAACTTAAGAAGTTAATTAATCACTGTAAAGGGCCAACATATGATCGAACACATGAAAAAAATTAGACACCATGTGAATACATGAGAACTTAAGAACTTAAGAACTCCATGTACTGAATAGTATACACATATGTACTGAATACATAAGAACACATATGTACTGAATATGAGAAATTAGACACCAACCGATGTAAACAGATCTGTAAACCTATAAATCGATCAATATAACAAACCGATGTAAACATATCTGTAAACAGATATGTAAACCGATGTATACACGTGTTTTAGTTCAATATAACAAACCGATGTAAACATACCTGTAAGCAGATCTGTAAACCGATGGATACACATCTGTTTTAGTTCAATATAATAAACCAATGTAAACAGATATGTAAACCTATAAACTGATCAATATAACAAACCTATTAAACCTATAAACCGATCCCAATAGATGTAAACAAGATCAAAATAAACCGATCTTATAAACAGATGTAAATAAGTAGAAATAAAAAAAATAAACTAGAAAAGGCTTACCGATGTAAACAGATCTGCTATAAGGGTCGGACGAGAGTAACTATAAGCGTCAGACGAGATGTAAACCGATCTGCTATGAGTAGAAGAAACTATAAGGGCCGGACGAGAGTACAGAGATTAGGTCTAGTAGAAAGGGACGAGGGTATGCGCCGCCGTCTAGTAGAAAGGGGCGAGAGAGAGAGAGAGGTGAGAGATATGTTAATAAGAATATCATATAACCCTAGTTGCTCTCTAGTACTAATAACACACACACACACACACACACACACACACACACATATATATATATATATATGAGGTAAGGTAAAAAATAAGGGAAATCTAAATTGTACACTTTCTTATTAAATAAGGATATAAGGTAAAAAAAATATATGTAAATATTCGAAAAAAATATTCGGAATATTAATCGGAAAAAATATTCGAAAAATTAATCGGAAATTATATCAAAAAAATCGGATCGGAAAAATCGAAAAATCGGAATTTAAAACATAGTTCCAATTTCCTATCCAATTTAATTCGAAAAAATCAAAAATCGGAAAATCGGAAATCGAAAACCTTATATATGTTCCAAAATCGAAAAATATCGAATTGGACATCGAAAAAATCGGAATGTTCGGAAAAAAAACACAGCCCCAGTACACCCTCATGTGGAATGACAAATGACTTACAGGACATCTCACATGATGGTATATACTAAAAGATATCTATACATTAGAATTTTGTAAATTTTTATATATGCTTGCTTATTACTTTTGAACAAGAGAAAAGTTAGAGGGAGTGCCAAACAATGGAATGAATGGGGTAATGGTGAGAAAAAAGATAATTGGTTGGGACGAAGATTGCCAACTAATTAGATCATATGCAGCGAAGTTGGTGAGTCAACTTGGTTATTATGCATGTCAAGGGGATTTGTTTCCTTTGAATTTTCCTTCTTGGACAAAAGCGAATCAACGAAAGCCCGACTTTTTTTGGGAACAAGTACAAGTAATATTAAATTAATCTCGTATTAGTAAAATCGAATATTTAGAATTATTAGTATTTCTAACTAATGTATTTTTTTTGTTCTTATATTAACACAAATGCCCTAGACAATTACCCAAACATATATTGTCGTAAGCTTGAAATCCAATGTAGATCCTTTTAAGTATGAGACCAAGAAGAAGTATTACACATAATTGAACACGGATGCGGAGCGTTTAGTAACTACACCCCCAAGTCAACCCTAATCAATGGAAAGTCTTAGTTAAACAGCGGGGTCAAGAAACAACAATGGTATCACATTGAATTGGCAGACGGGATTTTGCATGTTATTTTTTTAATTATTGATGTTATGTTGATGATTAAATAGGTTGGATTACATGTAAAAACAAAGAAAACTCTGTTGAAAATTTCTAAAAATAGTACATTGAATTAGTGAGGAGAGTATACAGTACCATGTAACTTGAAATATCATTAACATTATTTATTTTCACTTGCAATGAGTGGCAAATATGAATATCATTAACCGAGCTTATCTTTGTTCCCACCCTAGAATTGGGAGAACTTCAATTGCCATAATAAAGCAAAAAGTTAGTATATGCTCTTACTTTAGTATAATTATATATATGTTCTACTAAAATATGATTATATTTATGTTATTTTAGGATTTTGTTAACATGTTTTTTATTTATATATAAATTAGAAGTCAAAACAGGAGTCCATCGATAAATTGAGTGTTTGGAGATGGACACGTAAGAAAAAGAATTTCACATATGATGTCAATGATGGAGCAGTTGGTAGAGAGGTATAAATATGTTGACAATTACAATGTAAACGACTTAGTTACATTACAAATTTTATTTTGGTGGATGTTTGCAAGTTTCATTTACGAGAAGAGGTTGATTATGCTATATGTTTTTTCTTAATTTGTAAGAAATTATTAAAAGACAATTGGATGTGCTGCCATTTGATCAACAAAATCAGATTGAAGTGAGATATGCTATATTTGAGGACGTGATAGGACCTGATGAACATAGACGAGCATTGTGTATAGGAGTATGCATTAAACCAACTTCTTCGCGTTCAACCACATCATCTCATTATTATCATAGTGAGATTGCTCGACTGTAGAAGGAGGTCAACGAGCGAGAGACTCGTTATCAAGAAGAGGTTGAGGCCCGAGAGAATCATCATGAAGAAGAAATTGATATGGTGCGTGTCGATTTAGAAAATGAAATACAAGAAAGAGTCGCGAGGGACAAGAGAGAAAATCTAGTAGAAGCTAGACTTGAAATTGCTCATATGATATGAGAGGTGGGCATCCCACTACCACCAACACCAATAGCAGCAACAACAGTTGTAAAATTGATAACCACGCTTGACTATGTATTAATGTCACTAACTTAGAAGTGGAAATGTCAATTTGAAAGTATGTGGTGGTGTTTATTTTTTGAAGTGTGATAAGATACTATTTGGTTTTGTTATTATATTTAAGGTTAAATTTTGGTATAATATGTCTTTGCGTTTTTGTTTTTTAATTTAATGTTATTAAATTAGAGATTGAATTTAGGCTGACTACAATATATATATATATCTTTTAGGAGAGTTACAAATGTCTTTTAAAATATTCATTTGGCGCCAAAATATTTTTGGGACAACTACTTCTGTCCCTAATACTTCGTTTTAAAGGACAACAGTATATGTCCTAATAAATATTTAATAGTATTTGGATTTAAAAGGACGGAACAAAAAGGACGGCAGTTGCTGTCCTAAATACTCAAAAAGGACAGCAATTGCTGTCCATTTAGCCTTTTATGACACCCATCTATTAGGACATCTCTTCATGTCCTTATGACTGTCCTAATTACTATTGGGGACAACAAATGAGCTTTTGGGACAGTAAATTAGTTGTCATTAATTGTCATTTTTCTAGTAGTGTTTGGGAAAAATGATAAGTTTGCGTATGAGGTTAAATTTTTTAAAAACACCATTGAGGGCACTGATAAACCTGATGTAGTGGTGGAGGAACCATCAAATTCCACTTTTGGGAACTATTTCACATCTTTATCCATTCCGTTTCAGGCTTGAACATGGGGGTTTACCGTATTCTCATATTAACTCAAAGCACCAGGTGGTGTTCGTGATAGGTTTTCATACTGATCCCTTTACATCTAAAATAATTGTAGGAAGTCATTAACAGTTGTTGGTCTTGCACGTGCAACCAAAGTTTTTAGAGCCTTCACGTTGTCTAAGATTAATCCTACTTCCTGTCCTCTCACAGGAATATTGTCACACACACGTTCATGGTAGTTTGGGGGAGAGTTTACCATCATATTAGAGGATGTGTGTGAATTATATGGCTTGGAGCTATATGGCCACATACTTTTGATCCCATGCCACTTGATACAGAAGAGGAGGATGAACATACTATGCTCAACTAGCTTGCTCAAGAGTGCATGGGTGATTTCACAAAGGCCATTTTTGGCCTGTACATTAAATATTTCTTTAAAAACTGTCAAAGATAAAAAAAGAAACAAGAAGAGAAAGACTAAGGGATTTAACTTGCTGTGAATTTTGATGAAGGTTATGACAATTAATCTGAATTAGCTGCTTACATCCTCTGCCTGCTTTCTCGATTATTTATTCTTGGCAAGCCCAACGAATAACCAAAAAGGGACTTGGTGAATATTTCTCTTAGGTTGGCCCGTGGAGTCAATATCCTTCTAAAAACCATAACTTTTGGCTCTTTGTTCACATAGTTGGGTAGGTGGTACCTCGACAAGGTGCACTCAATTGGTCGATTTAGCATGTCAAATTTTTCCAACACAATTTTGTTGATGGGATTTCTTTATGCAAGGTTCCCCAGTCTTACCCCCATTACTGTGAAGATTCCCATGCTTCCTCTATCACGGCCACTCATAACTCAATTGAGCAGAAAGCAAAGCAAGAAAACATTATTTCCTTTTATTAATGATCACAAATGTTTTGAATTTCATCCTTATACTAGATATACCAATGCTAAAACTTGGTCATTCTTTAAACTGGACGCTTCCTCGATGAAACTTCTTATGGAAGGTGAAAAAGCTATTGCATGTGATCTCTTTCTTGCAATGGTTCTTCTAATTACTCCCAACCATCTTCCTTCTCACTCTGAGTGGGAAGCTAACAGTGAAGTCTGTAACCCTCATAGGTGCACTTGAGATTTTAGTTATGAACAAGGGATAACCAAACAAGTTTATGAGTCTACGAGAGTAGATTTCTCATTTTTTACTACCAGCCTAGACTTTAGTTGGAGAAATATGTTTTCTCTATGTTCTTCACGATAAAACTCCGTCCTTCCAGAGGAGTATAACATTAAAAATGCTTCGTTGGGATGGTTCTACCATAATTGGCCAACTCAACTTGAAGCTTTTGACTATTTTGTGAAAATTTAGCTAAGTTAACTTGCCATAGAGAGATTTGGTTCTAATACAGATGAGCTGAAGAATATTTCCATTAAGAATGTGGATTTTCCCCTCAGCCTTTAAGATAGAAGCCCAAGGAGTTTCGTCCCTTAGTTCCAACTGCTAATCTTGCTGATATAGCACCAAAGGAAAAGAATAAATGTTCCACGACCATTGGTGGAACAAAAAGTAAGGATGCTTCATCTGCAGGTTCATTTAAAGTGAAAACTACCCCAAAAGCTCCTCAAAATTCCAAGGCCACCAAATATTCCTCCAGCCTTGGTGGTAATCCCCTCGAGTCTATTCCTCTAATCAAACCAGTTATTGTGGAAAAGGTAAAATTTATGGTATCTAATCTTCTAAGTAGGATAAAATCCATTCTTACTAGTGCTGATGATGCTTTATCTAGTATGGAAGGAAATGTAATACCCCGTATTTTTATGCTATATTAATTTGGGGATTTATAAAATTTAACGTGAATGATTTATTTAATAAAAATCCGGAAATTAATTATGTTATGATTATTAACGTGACGAGAGTTAGTAATTATGGGAAAATTGTTGAATATTACTAATGAGCAAAGTAATATATTATATTGGTTATATTGAATGTCATGAGTGAATTAAATGACTATTTCGGAAATTTAAGTCGGGACATGCCCGTGTCACGTCAGGACTAATTTTGTTAAATAAAAAGTGAATATTTTATAAGTTGTTTGTATGGTCGTTTTGAGTGCGCCAACGCGTCCGAAAGGGTCGAGATAGTCAGAAATGTGTACCCGGGGGTTTAGTTTGGGTCTCGGGGTGTTTTTAGGCCTAATTGGTACCCCGGGAGGACAATTTAATCATTTCACCTTTTTGGGTAATTAAACCCACAAAATTCAGCAACCTATATCAGCTATTTAGGTTAGCTTTTAGGGTTAGAATATTCAGAACACAAGTGACGGCCATTGGAGAAGAGAGGAGAGAGCTACAAGGCAATCCAAGGCCAAAAAGTCACCGGTTTGCACCGCCGCCACCACCAACGCGTAGATCGCGAGAAGGGGAACGCAACCACACTAGATTCATCTGCAAACCAGACTTTTGAAAATCCCAGGAAAGTGTTTAACTTGCGTATTTTCGTTAGTGCAATCTTCATATTGGTTTAGGAT
This sequence comes from Sambucus nigra, assembly GCA_949130495.1. NCBI lineage: Eukaryota > Viridiplantae > Streptophyta > Magnoliopsida > Dipsacales > Adoxaceae > Sambucus > Sambucus nigra. The sequence goes on along the minus strand of OX422210.1, from coordinate 240,684,863 downwards.
TGATTAGAGATGATAAATATGGAAGAAAACCCAATTTGTGTTAGGAAAGTGCATGTAGAAATGATTTATATGAAATTCTGGAATCCTTGCCATGTAGAGGAATATAACCCACGAAATTTTGATGTTATATTAGAAGGAAATTCTGGTAAAAACAGATTAGAACCTTGATTAAGAAAAACTCTAGGGTTCTTGATGATTAGATGGAATTTTGGGTTAATTATCCATGTTTAATGTTAGATATACACATGCTTTACGTTGAAAACATCTGGTATAATGTTATAATGATAGTAGTAGGATTTTTGGGACGTTTAGAATGGAAAAACATGGTTTTGAATGAAGAAATTTGGTAGAACCCGTAACTGCATTTCTGCAGAATTTTCGCAAACCTGCTTGATCGATCGATCGAGCCTAGAGCTTCGATCGATCGAAGGTTCGATCGATCGAGCCCCAGACCTCGATCGATCGACCCCTCCCGGTAGACTCTTATTTCCCTTGTTTACTTAGTTAAATTGAATTTATCGTGAAATAATTCTTGGGTATCCTTAATGAAATGTTTTGGGAGATAGGAAAGACCAGTAGGACATTTGAATAAGTGTTGGGAACTTTATTATAAGACGAGAATCTTGTTTTTGGGATAATTGTATAATGAACTATGAAACTACGTATTTCAAGTGAGAGAATGCGACGAATAGCTACGATAGTAAATAGAGGTATACCTACTGAATTTTCCCTCTTGGAAGGATAGAGTCAACGAATGTCACGTATTAAGTGAGAAAACCCTTCGAGTTAAGGTTAGAGATGAAACCTTATACGTAATACTAATAATGTGAAATTAAGGATAAATGTTGTAATTATGGGTAACGAGAGGAACCTATATTAATATGATAAAAGTGGTATATTTATATGATTGTGTGTACATATATTATATACATGTGAAAAACATACCGCGCTACTTGCTATCCTTGAGGTTACCGCGCTGGGACAGTCTTATCTCGATGGGACCTTTATGGGGGATATTGACTTGTACCCTAGAAGATAGATATCCTTGGTACAAGCTATCGAATTGATAGTTCAGACGGTCCTAAGAGACGCGAGTATGTGCCATCCTCTTAGAGACTTGGAATTTATGCTTCGCCTCGATATTGTTTGTGTATGTGTTAATACAGTTCGAGAGTGATTCCGAACTTGTATTCCCCTTGATATGAGTGGTATGGGGTTTGGATAGTAGAAGTATGCACGCACCATAGTTTTATGTGGGGTGCTGTTATTTTATATATATTATGCGAGTAGTTAATATATATATAAGATTTGGAAACTTGAAACTGCCTACTGTGATTTGATAAGTAGGACATGGTTGATGACTCGTATAGTAAATACTTGTTTTGTGAAAGTATAAAATGTCACTGGAAAACTTTATAAATTAATAAAAGTTAAAACGAGAATTGGGCTGTTAATTGGAAGTATTCTTTCTAAATAATAATATTATTCGGTTTTGAAATCTTATGAGTAAGTTAAGATACGCTAAATTATTGGGAAGGTTAGTATGATAAAATGATAAGATAAATCTTTGGGAAGGTTAGTGCGATAGGTGTGCACATTAGAAGAGAGGTGAGCATTTCTCAAGAGAGTGACGCTCTAATATGTTGTTGCATTGGCCTGTATCAATTTACATACTTGCTAAATGTATTTTAAAATCAAACACACTTTCGGGCTCTGACCCATTTTTTTTTCTCTCTCTCTTGTATATATATGTATATATTTCAGGTGCCCAGCCACAGAGGCGTCTTGCTTAGGATCCCTTGAGAGGAACGTGCTACAGCTTAGGTGGGAGTTGCAGGTCACTTGCGTAGACGGCTTCCTTTATTGACTCCACTTCTAGCATTCTCATTTATTGGGCATGTGTCGCCCTTTCCATTATTTCATTATTGTTGGGATATTTGTATTTCAGTTATTTCCAGTATTGTTACTATGGGTTTTATTCAGTTTGGATTTGTGACTTTAGTTTTCGTATGTGGACATTCGATTGTCGAATGTATTATATTCATTGGATTTTGTGTTCCAGGTTTTTGTGATGTGATTCTTAATTTTTGGAATGTTGTTAATAAAATAAATAAATCTTTTTCTTTAAATAATTTGGAAAGTTATGTATGAAAATGTTTTGACACTTATCTTAATTATTTAGGGTGTTAAATTGGAAAATTATTTTTATCGACAGTGATGCTGAGAATGAACCAACTGTTTACCTTGATTTAATTTAATAAAGGAGTGATCGCCCGGTATTTAATTAGGCGGGGTGTCTCAGGAAATCCCTATCTAATTATAGAGGGGTATTGCCCACAATAGAAAGTAACACTTCAAGGGAAAGGGGGTCCACTTCGAGTGGCCCCTCTACCAAAACCAGCACAAGTTATAGTCTAAAATGGCAAGGGAATCCACCATGCGGGATCTTCTCTACCATGATCACAACAAAGAACATTTGATGGCAAGGGAGTCCCTCACAAAGGACCCCTCAACCGAAGTCATAAAATAATAATAAATAGTGAAAAGGGAGTCCATCACATGGGACCCCTCAACCAAAGACAACAGGCCAATATAGTTGGTGGCGAGGGGGTCCACCTCTAGTGGCCCCTCTGCCAAAGTTAAATATAAAGAACACAGTTTGTGGCGAGGGAATCCAAGACACAAGTGACCCATCAACAAGTGAATTTGATATTAAAGCTAGGGGTTCCACCTCTAGTGGTTCCTTCCTCACCTTATAAACTGTGAAGCAAGGTAAAATAATAATTAGGGTGAGGGGACTCACCTCGAGTGACCCCTCTGCCCAAAAGTATGCCAAAAAAGAAATGGGTTAGGATGAGAGGGTCCACTATGAGTGGCTCCTCGTCACAAGAAAAGTTTATTACTTTAAGTAATAAAGTACTAATGTCTATTTTCTTATATAGTTAGCCTAGTTAAGAAATCAGGGTTCAAACAGGCCAGTTAGGGTCTCTTGGGAGTTTTAGTTTGGTGGCTGAAAGACAAGATTTGTTGAGTAAGCTCAACCACTTGGCACTTTAAGATAGAGATAATACTATTAGAGGGACTTTAGGAGTCATTCAAGCCGTTACATAGCCCACACTTAGTTATGACTAAAGTGAGTAGCCAAGAGGCAGCTCACAAGAAAAAAAATCTTTTTACAAATGATTTTAGAGAGGGTGGCCCTTAAGGTCACTCTAAATTTTTACAAAGTTTGTACAAAAAGTTACCATTTGAAATGATATTTATCAAATCGCATATTTTGTCACAATCAGAAGAGATATTTGCTTTTTGACTTTTGTTTGCACCAAGTGTCATCTGTCAGAGGGATAAGAAACTATAGACATGTAGGGACAAAATGTACATTACAGACCTTATCCCTCAAGTTCTCTCTTATTTTTTGCGCTTCAAAGGCCCAAATCAGCACTAGTATTCACTTATAAATTGGACCCTTTGGTAAGGTTAAATCACAATCAAAACTTAAGTTAAATCGTTACTCTGCCAAAATTACCTAAGACCTAATATTATTTCCCTCATCTCTCTCTAAGTGTTGGGTGCTTGTCTCTTTACTCCCATCATTACCACCATCATTCTCAGAAGATATTTCTCTCCATGTTACCATTATTATTTGTGAAGTTTATCTTCTTGCAAGAAGAGGTCATAACATTTACTCCATTTTTACCGAAAATAGAAGGTTTACTCATACAGATACTCTTGAGACCTTGAAGACCTTGAAAGCAGAGTCCATTGGAGTGGGTCACGCCTCACCCGTTCCAGTTCTTCACAGATCCCAGTTACACCAACTTCCTACATTTAGTGACTTCACTGAGGAGGTATCCTCATTACCGTGGACAAAAAAGGTTATAATGTTTCTATGTATTTAATTTTTGAAGATACTCTAATTGGTAATGGAGTTCAGAGCGATCAGACCACACATTAAGAGGTGGTGGTCATAAAAGTTAGAGAACATGCTCCTCAAGTAGGACAGACTAGTGCAGTAGCAGCAACGCCATTTCTAGGTATGAACTTGATGAGTATTTTTTTTGAGTTTTTAAATCAAAAAAAGATTGATTTAGAAAGCATGATCCAATCATGCATGATACCGGCGATAGCCCCAACTGGAGGAGTAGCCGTTGTAATAGCAACAACCGTAGGAATGACTCCGCCACAGAAAGTGGTGCAGGAGAAAGTAGCAACACCGGTAAGTTCATCAACAATGAATAAGTGGTGTAGGAGTCTCCCTTAAAATCCATTACTGTAGAAGAAGTGAAGAAGTTTCTTTCCTCTCAAAGGGAATCCTCTCACTTATATGAGGAGATGCAAAATCCTTACCCGGAGAGCATTAATGAGAAGCCCTACCCTAAGGGTAGGTTCATAAAGTTCAATAGCAAAGCATAAAATCCTAGAAAGTATGTAAAGATGTTTGTGGAATATTTAAGTGTGCATTTCAATGACAACGGCTTGAAGCTTCGAAAGTTATTTTAGACTCTTACTGGAAAGGTGTATAAGTGTTATTACACCTTGCAACCAATATCATTTCAACATGGGAGGAGAAGCACAGGTAGTTCCTCCAAATAAAAAATTATGTATCCACTCACCATCTCAGGTTCAAGTAGGGGACTTGGTCTTACATTCATCCACTCACCATCTTCGAAGTATGTTAACATCAAAGTTCAAGCCTACTGGGAAGGCCCTTTTATGGCGTGAGGGGTAGACAGGTCAACTTACTGCCTGATATCTAAACCTGAGAGTGAATGCCTCCAATCTATCAACTGTAAGTGGTTGAAAAAGTACTATGCCTAGTTCTCACTAAGTTTCATTTCTTTTGAAAGTTTGAGTAGCCTTCCCTAATACATAAACATTTTTTGTAAAGATAGTTATGAGCAAAGTTTTTGTAAACAATATATAGTACAAAACAAATGAATACTAGTTATTTTGTTCACTACTTGATAATTTGTGCATTATTTATTTACCTGCTTTTTGAGGTGGGTACACCAGATCAATATTTTCTCTTTCTTAAGTACGATAACAATAACACTCTTTACTAGATTATAAGAGGGTTCATGAAAGAAGAAACTTTCCTCATTATACTGGGGGGGGGGGGGGTACATCCATTCCATAGGCAAAGTATAGTGAGCAAATTTCCTATAGACATGACAATTTAGCTATTTCCACAGACCAACAGGAGATTGTCCTCCAAATAAAAAAAGAAAATTTTATTTTATTTTAACTATAGATTTATAACCTGAAGAACAAGTTCTAACCCCTGGTCTCAAGAAATTAAGTCCTATTTTCTAGTTTATATGAGAATGTGAAGAAGGGGGTATACCCCTTCTCTAAAATGGAGATTTTTAAAGAATTCATAGTTAAAAGTTCTTAAGGTAAAGTTTGGAACAAGGACCCCGCATACCAAGGGCAGATTCAATATAAAGAATTAATTATTCTCTTTACTTAGTTCATTTTTAATGTATTTGGGAAGGAGAAAGGGGTCACCCTACTTCAAGTTATTCTCTAAAAATGTATATGCATGCAAGTAGCCCACAGTTAGAGGGGCATCTCTAAAATGATAACTTCCCTAGATCATAAGCAAGTACTCCACATAACACGGGCGGTTCGAATTAACAAAATGCTCATTGTAAATAAAGCAGATTATAGTAAACAGATGCCAAAAGAATAACATATGCAAGGAATGAAAATACGGAATGGAAATAAAGTAATAGTTTTCATTAGTATCAAGTAGCCTTTTACATGTATGGAAGGTAAAAAAAATACAAGGCAAAGTCTATATAATAAAATAAACTATCAGGTAGATAAAACAAAAAAAAATCTCACCGCGAGCTCATGTTTGCATATGATGGGCCTGCCTCCTCAACAAACTTCTCCTCCAACCTGGCCATCCTGGACTTATCCTCAGTATCACCAGCCTCAAGCTTAGCCATCTTGGCCTGGAGCGACTGAATTTGACCCATGATCCGAGTAGCCTCAGCCTAACACTAATGAACCCTAAGACTTCCTGGATGTATGAAGCCTCATCATCTTCCTAAATGTAACATTAAAAAATGACGAACCATAGTGTCGAGACAGTCCAACTAAAAATAATTGACCCTTTGTAGATCGTGGAGATTTTGAAGAAATAAGAAAGTCCTGACACTAGTTAAATCGATAAGAGACGTAGATAAGAAATCATGGATGTGACTGACGAGGTCCTTCATATTGAAAATCTTAAGACTGTCAATGTTGAGCAAACTTTGGGACATAAAAGTCTCAGGATGATGCTCAACAATTATTTCCAGCACTTCTTACTTATGGATCCTAAACTTAAAAGGCAGTTCCACACGCTATAAAGACTCATAAAGGCCCCAGGATCCTCCACCTTAATATCATCATAGCATGTGTTCCTAGACTCAAGCTCCGAAAGAGGAAGAGAGTAGTCCTCGCCAGAAGAAGCAGTGTCGTCCAAGTGAGTGGCCTCAGAACTCTGCTCCTCTTTATCAGCTGCCTCAGCAGGATCACTCACGAGACCTAAAAATTAAGAAACATAGAATTGATAAGTCACAGAAAGAGAAAGATAGACAACTGAATGACATTGCCCAAAATAGAAGCAAAAAATACAAAGCTTACCCCCAAGCTCAGAGGGGTAAGTATGTTATCGCTAAAGTTGAAAAGTCCTGCCTGACTCTGGATGCCGACCTAATAGAAAAAGGGAAAAGTTAGTATCAATGTACTTGTTAATAATTAGAAACAAAATTTCTAAGAAACAGCTAAAAGTAAGTCAGGTATTACAGTTTAATACCTTATGAGTGTGTAATATAACATTCTCAATATGTTTCATAGAACTAGGAATGGCCGCCTCACTAACCTAAAAACAAGGAAACAGGCGTGTGAGGGTGAGCACACTTGCATAGTTAGAGAAAGAATAAAAGGGGAAGTAGAAAGGAGAAAAGGGTATGACAGTATAATACTTCTCTCACAGAAGCTTCCCCAAGATGTTCCACAGCTATCGAAACAACCGCGTCATTAATCTGAGAACAAGGAATCAAATAAGTGTTAGTGAACACTTGCACAGAAAAAGCAAGTTTGAAAGGTATGATATACTAAGTGTTTACCGGGGTAGTCTTATCTAAGACATTAGTTAAAGGTCCCACAGTGACTGGGACAGCTGCAGCACTAACCTGAAAATAATAAGACAAGCAAGTGTTAGCAAAATGCTTGAAAGAAAATTCAAGTAAAAAGTGTAGCCCAAACATAACAGGGTAGCCTCCTCCGAGATGCTAGCCAAAGGTCCCACAGCTATAGGAATATGTGCAGTGCTAACCTAAGAATCAAGATATAAGTCCCGCAGATAGAGGGATCATAGTTATAAATAAGTTAGAAGACTTAAGATTCTCGCGAATAAAAGAAAAGTAAAGAAGTCTAAGCAAAATAAACTAATACGTGCAAAGAATTACCTAGGGAGCCACTGCCCCGAAACTCACAACAGGTCCCACATATAATGGGACCTCAACTATATTGGCCTGATAACAAGCAAAATTAGAGAAGTGTTAGTAAAAGAGTAGTGCAGAAAAAGCTACTCCCATACAAGATATACATTGTACCTATGGGGTCGTCTCCACAGGAGTCAATGAAGGACCTACGAGTTATTCCTTAACAATGTTATCCTAAAGACAAAAAAACAAATAAAAGTCAGCATAAAATATTGTAAAATTAAAAAAAAAAGAAAAAAATGAAGAGTTATAAAAGAGTAATACAGTACCTGTAGGGTCACCTTTGTAGAACTCGTAATAGGTCCCACGGATGAAGGGGTCCCATCAACGCTAGTCTAAAAAAGAAGAAGTACATGAGCGTTAATAAATTAATCATATAATGAAGGAAAATGTACAGAAGTGTCTTAAGGTTAAGTGAAGTAGATACCAAGAGAGTCACTATAATGGTTCTTTCATCGAAACATGTGGTAGAAGGAGCCTCAATAATTGTAGAGGCACTGGAGAAGTAGTCGAAGAATTGGCCAATGAGGTGGTGGCATGGGCCAGCTAAAACATGAATAAACAACAACAAGTCATGAGAATAAAATTTTAGCGATAAATAAAAATGGGTCAAGAATGGAAGAATTCAAAAAATACCTGCACTCCCTCAAGGGAGAAAGGATGGAAGGTAACCACTAGAATGGCTGATGCAACAGTAGTGGCCTACTTGTCATAAGATTGTTAGAAACAAAGACGAGCCAAGGAAAAAGACGATCCTGGCAAAGATGAGTAGTACCTGAGAAGAGGTGATAGCCTATGAAACAGGCTTACTGTAAGTAATAGTGAAGATCAACTTAGATGGAAGGGGATGGATATGGGTCATGTTATCCATAGGCACGCAAACTCGGGGGATAAATATCCTCTTGAAAGGTGACAATCCTAGAATAGTAACTCCAATGAGCGATACCATCCCCCCCAGTAGTGGAAGGGCTACGTGAAGAGGAACACTATAAGGAATAAAGGTAAAAGCAACAGAGACAATGTAAGTTTCAATAACGCATAAAAACTTAGACAAAAAAATATGTAAGAAATAAAAAAATTGAAATACCTTCAGAGGCCTAGCTGAAGAACCGTCCACTACAGAAGAGGCAGGAAGTGGGGAAGTACATCTAGGAGGAATGGTCCTCTGCAAGAACATAAAGAGAAATATATCAATATACGTCTAAAAGGTAACTAGTCAAAAGGTTTCACAGTGCTAATTTTTACCTGAACAAAACAAGAAGATATATAATAAGTCCTCATAGTGGTAGGAAACACAAAAGAAAGATGCAAAAGGAAAAAAGAAATAAACTATGTTAGTAAAGTAATATAAGAAAAAAATAAGAGAGAAATAGTTGAATAGGGAGGAAGTGATGAACCTCTCTAGCTAGACCAAGAAAAAAGATGAGCATAGAATTACTTTTCCTTGAAAAGGGTGCTTGAACAAGAGGAGGAGGTGAGGTATCATTCATCTCAACAGAATAAACCTGTAAAGTATCACGAGACAAAATAAATCAGACAAAAGCTATGAAAGTTAATAAGATAAAAAGTCAAGCAAATGAAGTTTGGAGAAAAGACTTATAGCAATTGGGCGAGTGCTCTGCCCATATGGAAGATGTCCAGTGGTAGGACTAGTGGCGGAGGGAGAATATATCATAGCATCCTCACTAGAAGACTCCCTTGAAATTAGAAAAAAAGTAAAAGCGTCAGGATGATGTTTACCATGAAGGTAAATGTCACGCATGTCATTTGAAGAAGAACTGTCATCACCATAGGAAGGAGTGCTCCCATAGTCAACTAGTTCCTCTTCAAATGAGTGAGAGGGGAACCAGCAGGTGAAACCTCACGAGATCTAATTTCACTAAGTAAAGAGGAGTTATTATAGTACTTTCAGTAATAGGAATGGAAGTCATAGGAGGATCCTAAGAAGACAAACCCAAGGCTTCATAGCCTTGATCCTGCACAGTTATGTAGGTATCCTCCACCCCAAGGTCATCGGTATCCGACCCTTGATCTGGTGTAAGAGAAAAAGAAGCAACATCAACACTGACATTCTTTTTTCTACTTGCTCTGGTCCTCACAGGTGAAGGGGGAGAAGTAAGAATAGCAGTAGTAGTAGGAATGTAATTGAACACATCTGTGTCAGGGTGCTTTCTCTTGTAAGAAGTTAGGAATTTTGCCTTTCCCTTTCCCTTAGACTTAGTAGGCTCAGGTTCTGGATGCTTTATATGAATAGACTCATCGAATAGCGACCTCATAAGGATTGGAGTAACTTATTGAAGGGGGTATTTTCACTAGCACTAAGATTCCATATTTATTTTTGGGTCTTTTTGCATAGGAACTTGTCACTATGGAATGTTGTGGGAATGGTCTCATAGGGGACATCCACTACATAGTCTTGTATGAGAAGCACCTGTCGCTACCAAAGAGTGTACCATGAACGGGTAAAGGAAGGTAAGTGATCACGAGGAGGCACATATAATCCTCCCAAATGACTCACCATATGGAGCATTCCTTGAAAGGTAAAGTTCCTATATGCCTCCAAGTATAACTCCGAGGGATAAGTGCTTGGAGGGAATGGGACACTATGAACATCATGATTGTATCAAAACTGTATCCTTATCCTCTCAGAATGGTACAACGCAATACCTTAACCCATCTCGGTCAAGGAAGGAAGGATGTCTGGTAAAAACATTGCCATCACATTGATATATGGGTAAGAAGTGATAGCATCTGCATTGACAGGGTCGTAGAAGGTGCCTTCATCTCTAAAAAAAGATGCCCAAGTGAAAGTGTCGCCAACCCATTTGTAATAGGGGCAGAAGTAGAACTCATCAATGTTGTCAATTAACGATGCTAAAAGATTCTTGGGGGCCTTCTTGTGCCATCTTATAATGCGAGTAGCCTTGCTATGATAGGACCTTGCTTCTAAGCCAAAGTTGAGGAAGTGCTCGAAAAGAGAATTCACGACGATGAAAGAATTGGTGAAGTTAGTAGCATCATAGAGACCACAAAACCTATCAACATCAATGTGAGCATGGTCTAACCAAGTATAGATGAATCGAAGAGTCAAAGCTATGAGGGGTACAACCCTCCCTTGAGTAAGTCTCACTACCAGCCTAAAAAGAATCTCGTGAGGGGAGTCCTCTGGGAGAAATAATTGACTCAAGAAAGTAACAAAGAAAGCTTCTAAGTGTGATAGGGAGTTAAACTTTGGACCCAATGGTTCTTGTTCACCCTTCTCGAGGTCTCACCTATGGGAAACTGCTCGAAATCTTTAAGCCAATAACTTTTCCATTTAGCAAAGGAATATTTGGTGGCACTAGTTTGGCTAATGGCCACATACTTAGTACATTCAGAAAGAGCTAAGGGAATCTCCTTAACCATTTCTTCCTCGAGGGGGCCTCATAACCATCAGTGAAGACATGTAAATCATCTCGCAAACATCTTCTAAATTTATTGTAGATTCAACCAAACCCATTATGAAAGTGTGCGAGTCCCTACTACATTGAGAGGCCAAATATTGAAGGAGGCACCATGCTTAGCAACCGTGCAAGTTTTCAAACTATCAATAGTTTTGACAAGGCCAAGCTCCTCGAGTACAACATTGTGTGAGGGGTGGAAAGCATGTTATCTACCTGGAGGTCCCACTTGTCAGGGCAACTCCAAAAACTTTAAGTTCAATAATGGAATGGGGAATGTCACCACGATTCACTTGAACTAAAAGAATAGAATCAGGAAGTACAATTGGAAAGTCAGATGAATCACCAAAACCCACTGGGGTTTCTTGGCAATCTTGGCGACAAACTCCTTTTTAAAATTTATGAGGGAGGCCATGAAGCTATCCCTCAACTCGGAGTCGGTAAAGACCCAAATCCCTTTGTTGGCAGTTAAGCAGATAGTCCTAATATAATTTTGAGTAAGAGGCTATGATCGAGATACCACCTATTACGGTCATCCCAGACAGTGAGCCACTCATGGAAGTGGAAGCAATGCTTACAATGGTGGTGGCGTCAGTGGCTACCACCATGGAAACGGTGATAGAAATGGGTAAAGAACCCACTAGAAACTCGCTAGTGGTGGTGGCCATGGCAGAAGAAAGATTTATCGATGAGGAAGCCATGAAAGTAACAAGGGTTAAAAAAAGGGCTTGAAAAGTTAAAGAGGTAATGGAAGTTTTGTACGAAAATATCCTTCTCTCTCTAAAAATCAAAACTCAGTTGAAGTATGGAGAATGCTAACTGAAAAATGAAACTGAAGTTTAAAAAATGGCTTTTATACTGTAAATGGGCACGCGTGTGGGGAAAGCCAAAAGACACATAAATTATTACCCCAAATGATAGGATGATCATTACTAGAACGCCACGTGTCTCCTAGCGATAAAAATATGGGTTTAAGTGACATCAATTAATGACCCTAGTGGTAATGATGAAGTAGCTATGCAACCCCTTGAAAATGAAGAAAAGAAATGATTTTGTATAAAGTCTTTTGGTCTACCCAACACAAAAATACGTTGCAAGAGGGGGCTAATATAGAGTCGTATTGTCCACAACAAAAATTATCACTTTAAGGGCGAGAGGCCCTACTTCGAGTGGAACCAAAACCAACACAAGTTATAGTCTAAAATGATGAGGGAATTGACCATGAGGGACCCCCACTTCCAAGATCACAACAAAGAGCATTTTCTAGAAAGGGAGTCTACCACGAGTGACCCCTTAGGCAAAGTCGTAAAATAGTAATAAGCAGTGATAAGGGAGCCATCATGAGTGACCCCTCAACCAAACACAAAATGCCAAGATAGCTGGTGGCGAGGGGGTTCACCTCGCGTGGCCCCTTGCTAAAGTTGAATATAAAGAATATAGTTTATGGCGTGGGGGTCCAAGACACAAGTGACCCCTCAAAAAGTAAAGTTGATATTGAAGAAAGGGGTTCCACCTCTAGTGTTTCCTTCCTCACCTTATCAACTGTGAAGCAAGGTAAAATAATAATTGGGGACAGGGAACTCACCTTAAGTGACCCCTGTGGGCATAATATGCCAGAAAGGAAATGGATTAGGATGAGAGGGTCCATTATGAGTGGCCCCTAATCATAAGAAAAGTTTATTCCTTTAAGTAACAAAGTACTAATGTCTATTTGATTTCATATGTAGCCTAGTTGAGCAAGAAGGGCTCAGCCAGTTGCGATCTTTTGGAAGTTTTGGTTTGGTGGCTGAGAGATAAGGTTTGTTAAGCAAGCTCAACCACTTGGCACTTTAAGATAGAGGGAATACTAGTAGAGGGACTCTATGAGTCACTCAAGCCATTACACAACCCACACTTAGTTATAACTAAAGTGAGTAGCTAAGGGACTACTAAAAAAAAGCATTTTTTAAAAATAATTTTAGAGAGAGTGGCACTCAAGGTCTCTCTCAAGTTTTACAAAGTTTGTACAACAAGTTACCATTTGAAATGATATTTATAAAATTGCATATTTTTTCACCATTAGGATACATATTTTCTTTTTGACTTTAGTTTTAACCATATGTCAGGTGACTGCAAACAGGTATGGATAAAAGGTATATTATAGACCAAGTCCCTCAAGTTCCCTCTCATTTTTGTCACCCCAAGTAAGCCCTAGTATTCACATATAAATAGGACCCTTTAGTAAGGTTAAATCATAATAAAAACTCAAGTTAAGTTGTTACTCTACCAAAATTACACCAGATCTAGTATTCTCTCCCTGCTCGCTCTTTAAATGCTAGGTGCTTGTCTCTTCACTCCCATCATTACAACCATCATTCTCAAGAGATATTTCTCTCCAAGTTACAATTTTTATTTGTTAAGTTTATCTTCTTGTAGGAAGAGGTCATAGCATTTACTCCATTTTTACCAAAAATAAAAGGTTTATTCATACAGTTGCACTCGAGACTTTGAAGACCATGAAGGCAGAGTCCATTGAAGTGCGTCACGCCTCACCCGTTTTAGTTCTTCATAGACCCCAGTTTTACCACCCTTCAATAATAATGATTATAAATTTCTCCGATTCCACACAAAAATGCTACTCCTATTGAGCAACAGAAATATGTGTCTTCCTCCACTGCCACCTCAAAACGCAAAAAAACTTTAAGGATGAAACATTATGGGGCACGCGTGATCTAAACTCCAACAACTTCCACACCTTCAGTTTTTTCTGAGGAAACCTTGAATGATAGGACACTTGATGATATGGTGGGTTCTTCCCCTCAGATTAATCTTCCTGAGCCTCCTAGCGAAGGTCAATAAGCAATCCACTTTGTTATTTGACAGATTTTCTCTAAGTCTTGTGTTGCTTTATCATGAATCATTTTTTTCCAAACATTGTTGTTTATTTTTTATGATTATAGGAGGGTAATGTGACTGGGGTTTGGTAATATACTGAAATGTGTGAGGCGTGACCCACTTCAATGAACTTTTCCTTCAAGATTTTCAAGAACTTTTAGAGTAGCAACTGGTAAAACCTTCTCCTTTTGGTAAAAATGGAACCAAAGTAAGAACTACTCCCTACAAGACGATGAATTTCACAATAATTATAGTAACCATTCTTAAGAAGAACTCCTGAGAATGATGGCTGTCAGTGTAGAGTGAATGAAGAAGGCACTTAGCACTTATAGAGAGAGAGAGATCAGGAAGAGAACACTAGGTATCCGGTGTGATTTTGATAGAGTAACGATATGACTTGAGTTCTAAGTCTTACTTGACTTTACACAAGGGTCCTATTTATACTTAGGAACTAGGGTTGAGTTGGCACTTTTAGGCGCAAAAATTAAGGGGGTTGGTGAGGGCCAATGTCTGCAATGTACCATTTATCCCTACATGTGTACAACCGCATATCCCCTCTGACAAGTTCCACCTGGTGTAAACCAAAGTCAAAAAGAAAATACGTTTGTACTTGTAGACAACATATATGATTTGGTAAATATCTTTTAAAATGGCAACTTGTTGATAAAACTTTGTAAACTTGAAGAGAGTCTCAAGGATCACCTCTTCTAAAATCTTTTTTTAAACTTGAGGAGAGGTCTCAAGAACCACCTCCTCTGAAATCATTTATAACTTAAGGAGAGGTCTCAAGGACTACCTCCTCTAAACTTGAGGAGGGTTCTCAAGAACCACCTCCTCTAAAATCATTTTATAAACTTGAGGAGAGGTCTCAAGGATTATCTCCTCTAAAATCATTTTATAATCTTGAGGAGAGGTCTCAAGGACCACCTCCTCTAAAATCATTTATAAACTCGAAGAGATCTCTCAAGGACCACCTCCTCTAAAATTATTTTTCTAAAATATTCATTTCTTATGACCAACCTCTTGGTTGCTCACTTCAGTCATAATCGGGTGTGACTGTTCAAGGATTGGGTGACGCCTAGGGTCTATCTACTAGTGTTATTTCAATATTAAATTTCTAAGTGGTTGAGCTTGCTCAACAAACCTTGTTCCTCAGCTACCAAGACAAAACTCCGAAAAGATCCATATTTGCCTTTTTGAGCCCTGCTTGTCAACAAATCTACATCTTCAAGAAAGTAACATATCAATATTTAATATATATTTGAGTAACAAATTGTAGGTAGGAGGTCACTCTAGGTGGACCTCCTAGCCCACTGGTTCTTTCCAATAAATCATTTGGACTTCCGGGGATGAGGATCGCCTCATTGTGGGACTCCTCGCCCAAACTTTGTTCCTGTAGTCTTTGATCATTTGGGGAAGAGGAGCCCTTTGTGGTGGGCCTCCTCACCCAAATTTAATTATTGTGTTTTCTAAGATGCTTTGGGATGAGGATTCCTTTTATGATGGTCCTCCTCGCCCAAATTTCCAAATCATGGTTTTTAGTATTTTCCATTATGTAATTCTTAGGCATTTTGGGACGAGGAGCCCTTCTTGGTGGGCCTCCTAGCCTGATTTTCACTTTTGTGATTCGGAGCTTCTTTGGGATGAGGAAACCCTTATAATGGGCCTCCTCTCCCAAATTCCATTTCTGTGAACTCTGGGTAATTTGGGACGAGGATCCCTTCCTAGCGGGCCTCCTTACCCAAGCTCTATTTTTGTGAACTCTGGGTAATTTGGGATGAAGATACCTTCTTAGTGGGCCTCCTCGACCAAGTTCTATTTATGTGAACTTTGGGTAATTTGGGACGAGGAGCCCTTCATAGTGGGCTTCCTCACCCGAGTTCTATTTTTTTGAATTTTGAGCTTCTTGGGACGAGGATCCCTTCCTTGTGGGCCTCCTAAACCAAATTTACTTTTGTCTTGGCCAGGGAATTTCTTTGGTGGGTTGCTCATGGTGAGGCCCTCCTCATCAATTGGGCCTGTTCGCCCAATAATTTAGGCCATTAGGTATGTACCCCTTGTACAAAAGTTTGTGTGTTGGGTATACCAAAGGTTTTTGTATGAAATGATTCATTATTTCTTGGAATATGAACCATATAACTCAATATCATAATGATATTGTCGCATTAATTAGTCATGTCACCTCAACCCACTTTTAAGGTCTCAAGGTGATACGTGTCAAATGGGGAGCACACATCTCATTATTGGGGAAATGTTATTCTCTCTTTTTTATTGGCAGTCTACGTGTGGTTTAAGAGGGTATAAAAACCCTTTTTAAACTTTCATTTCTTTTTTACCTTAGAATTTTCTTTCAAACTTTATAATCTTCAAAGAGAGAGAGAGAGAAATGAAATCAAAAGCTTCCATAGACACTGTCCTTTCTTCCATTTTTTCTCCACTGCTAATGGCGTCTTCATCCTCTCAAAACCTTTCTTCAACCATTTCCACTACCATTAGCGAGGTTCTAGTAGGCGTGGTACCCATTTTCATCACTATCTCGATAGTTTTGGCTACCGGAGCCCCCACTATCACCTCTATGATTTTGGATGCTATTTATGGGGATTTTGGCTGTTCATCTATTGGGAAGCCCATGAGGGGGGCCTCCTCATCTACTGGGATGCCTATAAGGGGAGTTTCCTCATCTGTTGGGATGCCTGTGAGGGGGGGCCTCCTCGTCTGCGGAGATGCTCGCAACGGGGACCTCCTCGTCTCCTGGGATGTTCGTAATAGGGACCTCCTTGTCTGTTGCCTACTCGAATTCCCAAAGGGAATACCTTGATACTCGCCAATATGGGACTTTAGCCTTTATTGTCTGGAAAAATGATACTTTCATAACCACACTCGCAAATTTTGAGTAGGAGTTTGTTGCTGACATAAACGAGCGACCCCAAGTGGGTCTAGGTGAGCCTTCTGATTTTCCCATTGTTTTGCCTGATGCCATTCTTAGAGTGCGAGTAGACAGGGGTGATTTTCTCCATTCCAACATTGAGGTCAAAGATGTGGGGGTGCTACAGAGTAATGGGGTCTTTGGGTCGATCATGTCTTGTCCACCCCCTCACACAAAGCTATTATTAAGGGGCTAGGTCTTCTGACTACCATTAGCAGTCTCAAGTTATGTTCCATTGACAAACAGTCCCCTACTTTTTCTATGCTAAATTCTCGCTAGAGTAGGGATTCGCACACTTTTATTACTGGTTAGGGGGCGGGTAATTTACCATTACTTTGGAAGATATCTACGACATGATCGCTCTTCCTTACCAGGGGAGCTATGTTCTCACTGATGACTTTGAGGATGAGGTCGAGGATAAAATGGTGGGAGAGATCCACTCTACTTTAGGTGAGTGCTCGAAATATGTTACAATTAATTTTACTGGGACCACCAAATATTCCTTCACTAAGTGGCAAAGATACTGGTTCAAATATTTTGAGCAGTTGCCCAAGGGTGAAAGTTCAAGCAGGGCCTTAAGGAGCCAGGAGGGACCAAAACTGAACTTTCCCTAACACTTGGAAACATTCTGTATCACTTTTCTAAGCAGTATTCATCTTCCTGAGAGGCCAAATGATTTTCCTCGTGAACTTCTTTTCAAACTTTTTTTGAGGATTGCTCGAGGGAAGGCAGTCTGATCAAGGGCGAAAGGTAGCGCAGTGTCAGTACGCCAATCCTTATTTTCGTTTCACCCCCTCAATACAAAAACCTAAACTATTGACTACACTCTTTTAAGGGAGTATAACGTCCAGTCTGGGTATCGAATCCACAGAGACTAGTTGTTAGACTTAAATTGGTTTATTACTTTAAAACAAAAGTGTAAAAGATAAATGTTAACAAAAATAAAAGGTAATACTAGGCATGTGTATTTAAACTAAGATTACAAAAATGGAATAAAAAACTATAGGTTGCGACTAATATCCCTCACCTTAGTTTAATGCATATAAATGGTTACATGGGACTAAGGATTTAGTAATATTGAATCTCATTTCGACAAGTAATTATATCTAGAGTTGTCACTACCTAAATTCGTATTAAGGCCTTCTATGAATTTGGCATTAACAAATACCCTGGAAATTACACATGGAAGGTCGTAAATATGGAGCATAAATTATATACCCCATTAAATCTCCTAGGCATAAATTCAAAGATAAACCAATTGAATTAAATGCATAAAATCCATCACCAAAGCAAAGCAACCCATTGAAACCAAGGTGAGTTCAATCAACCACAACCTAATCTAAGTTAGCCACTAAACATAATGAAAAACATAAATTAACTCAACTAATTAACGAAAGAAAATAAGAAATGAATAAGCTACAACAACTTATCTAGGCATGGAAATAAATAATCAAGAAATAAATCAAAGGAATAAAACTCAAATAGATAAGGGAAAAAGATGAATAGTAACCACTTACAATAATGGGTGAAAACCCAACAAGGAAAAGGAGGAGAGGGGAGACTCCACAAGTAATCCCGAAATGTTTTAACCCTTCATTCTAAATTAAAAATGAGATAAAAATAAGATCCTTCCAAAAATAAAACAAGTCTCATATTTATATCAAGTTGGGAATTAAATAAATCAAAAATAAAATAAAAAAAGGAAATAAAGAAGTCGGCTAAAACAGAGGACCGGTCGACCGCAGCAAGGGCCAGTTGACCGCAGAAATAGAGAATCGGGTACTGCTTACATCGTAGGCCAAATATGGGATGGCTGGTCGACCACGACAAGGGCTGGTCGACCACGTGTATCACCTCAAAGCCACTTCTTTCGTCGAAAACCACAACTGGAAAGGCTGATCGATCACGGCAAGGGTCTGTCGATCCTATATAGCTAGACCTGCTGCTATTAATTGTTAAGATAACTCCCCTTCATTTGGATTTGTCCAAGAGCAACACAAATTATTTGTGGCCAAAGACTCCCGGCAATTGCTTTAGGACAAGATCTGCTTGCCGTAATTTTGGAGCTAGGACATAAGCATCATTTACTGAATTCTTTTTCTTTTTGTAATTTCCTTATATTTCTCCCCCTCTTATAGGCCCATACCCTCTTCGTTAGGACTCGGATTGGTGCACTGTTTGCGAACACATGAAGCATATTCTGAGGCCCTCAACTATCGTGAATAATTTGGGCAAAAATCTCGAAGTGTGAAATGACTGATTTGCCCCAGAATGTGCAAATATCAACGAAACTTTACTGGAATGCAATCAAACTTCACAGTAAGCACCGTAATACGGACACGAACTCAATAATACCTTATATAACATGTTAGCATATAAAATAGAGGTATTTTGATTATCTAGCATAATTATAGGAATTAAAGTACCCGAGGGGGCTAAAATGCATAAGTATAGAGGGTATATATGTGCATGATTCGAGACGAATCACACCCCCTAACTTACACATTTCTAGTCCCTAGAAATGAAATTAAAGGCAAGAAGAACAATACCAAAACCACAAGATAGGATATATATATACAAAAAAGAATAAAAGCCACTTTCGCGAGCTAACGATTGCATTTAGCGTATGCCATTGGCCATTAAACCCCTAGGTTTCCTTAGTGGACGAGTGTCATCTCGGGAGGATTTTTAGAGATGAAACCCACAAACATCATATGGTTTCCTCAAAATGTATGCCTAATCACATTCGACAAGCCCAATAATAATGAAAAATATTACAAACACGTAATTAGTAAAGTGAATGAATTCACACAAAAAGTTTGTAGTTATTAACATTATAGAATGAACTCCACAGAATTAACACCTTAAAATCTGGGAGGGGAGCGAGCACATGCAAAGTATGATTTGGCAAATACTTGTATAAACTAAATAATAAACATTAAAGCGTTCATAAATGTCAATCATCACCGGGCAATATGCTCAAGAAACGAAATCACTATGAATGGAGGTAATACCCGAGACATGTGGGCATAAAGAATAAATATAAATGAAAACTAGGATACACACATGTCATAAATGAAGAACGCTATATAAAAATGAAAAACATGTATTCTCAATGAAAGATACCGCTCACTAAAGGAATCGAAATGTATTTTCATAGATTATCAAAACTATTTAAACTTTTAAATTGAATCACCCTAGGATCACATAGGATTTCATAGGGCTGTAATGTAGGTTAGGCCCGTATTATTAAACAAAGGAAATATGTACGAATTCAAAGTATTCGGAGGTGAAAACTCGAGATAATGGAAAATGCAGGCAATTTCTAAATTGGATAATGATTTCCATAACAAGCATTAAATATAAAATGGAGAGAGTAAACAAAGCTTATTGAACACTATACACAACATATACAAATTTCTCTTTCTCTTTCTTTTCTTCTTTTTCTCAGTTTTTCTCTTATTTTCTCTTTTTCTTCTCTTTTTCACTTCTTTCTTTTATTTACTTTTCTCTCTCTCACATGCTTAATTGCAACCACATAACGCGGACATCATTAAATCCCAAGTATCATTCCAAACAAAGGTACAAAAGGTGATATATATGGCTTATAACTCCAAAGTGGAGTTGATTATGGGATTTGGGGTTAAGAAATGAAAGGTTATATTAAGGCTAAGAGGGGTTTGTGAGGGAAAACATTTAAGGTGAGGTCAAGGTCAATATGGGTGATGTAACAAAGATGGTCTGTGATCATTTCCTAAAGTTTACACAATTCTCGAGTCAAAACAAACTTTGAAAATCTTGCTCAAGTAACTCATTTAATGAATGATTAATGAAAAATAGTGAGATTACCAACAACTATAACATTTTCAAAGAGGAAAGAGAAGTGTATAACACTCACAAATGAAGAAAAGCTCAAAGCTCACTAGGTGTAAGTATATACAATGCAATAAAAGTTTTTTGAGTTATAAAAATCTTAAACCAAATCAATAAAGCAAGAAAAGTGCATGTGCTCATGGGATTAAAGTTTAATTCATGAAGTTATTTATAATATCAAAAATTGAGGATAAAAGTCTAATAACTTCTAAAATCGAGAATATGCACCATTAAATTATCTATTAAATCGGGCAATTATTAAAATTTATCTTCGGAAACAATGGCAAAATACCCAATAAAGGAGCAAAAAAGAAAGGAAATCTTTTTGAAAATTTAATTTTTTACAAGAAAAGCATGCTTAGAAAGAACATATAATCAAATCAAAGAAACTACCAATGGATGGATAGAATATCCCACACCCCCTTACTTAAAACCTGGCATTTTCCTCAATGTGAATTAAGAACCAAGTTAAAGAGAGGAAAAATTCGATATTACCCAAAATGGTGCTATCTCATGAAAGTACAAGTCCAATGATTCTATAAAACATTTTAGTACCAAGCATGGGAAAAAACAGATAACAAAAACTTAACTAACTACATTAGACAATAAGTAAGAAAAAAGAAAAATAAGGATGATAAAAAAACTAACTATTTACAGCCTACAAATTTAACTTCTAACTAACCATACATTAGAAGTTGAAAATTTTGAGGGTTCACCCAAAATACGATTTGACTTTGGAGGATCAACGGGGGATCCTCCCTTTCAAGCATACCTTTCGAAAAATCGGAATTCCGTTCAAATAATGGAAGACGTGTGTAACACGGAAGAAATAAACCATCACCAATTAAAATTTTTGGAGGGATTATGGTGGATTTGGATAAAGCGGGTGACAAAAAAATATGGATAAAAAAATAGAATTTCTTCTAAAATATTTTGCAATTGGAATGGGAGGTGGCGCACATAGAGGCAAAGTTGCCTTCATGAAAAGAAACTCGAACATGTACTCCTCATCAGTGAAAGGGTTTGGCACTATAATGTTTTGAACCGATTCATTGGGTACTTACCTCGGTTCAACAATATAGAATAAAGATGGGGACGAAGGAAATTTAAACTCAAGAGCTGAGTCATCTTTGCTTGAAAATTTACTATTGAAGGAAATAAGATAATTTTCCATGAAATATTCTTCTTTGGGGGACAAAGAAGAAATTATTTCATTGCAAATGGATACTACGTCCATTTATTTCTCATTTTCATTATCTATTATACCATGGTCCAGGTCATGAGTGGTTTGTTCCAAAGTAGGCACAAATTCCTCATTTGGTTCAAAACAGT
The DNA here is from genome assembly GCA_949130495.1 of Sambucus nigra. Lineage (NCBI taxonomy): Eukaryota > Viridiplantae > Streptophyta > Magnoliopsida > Dipsacales > Adoxaceae > Sambucus > Sambucus nigra. The sequence continues at coordinate 240,662,919 of OX422210.1, read as the reverse complement.
CCTCGACTTCAAAATTCTCGAAAGAAAAATCATCTTCGAATTCGAATAATAAATCCAACTCATCCTCCCAACAATCTTCTTCTCAATAAAAGTTTTCAAACCTTTGAGTTTGGAGAATGCCCAAGCTCTCATCGAAAGTCCTAGGCCTAGGCACGGATTCTTGCAAATGAGAACGTTGAAAATCATCACCGGAACTACTGTCAAAATCATTATTATAAGAATTCTGAAAGCTATTGCAATTCTTTTTAAAATTCTTATCATAAGGATTTTGAGGCCCAATATCGGAATAATCTTTCTCAAAATTCCCGTAATCCATAACTTGACTTTGGTAATGCTCACCCAAATACATCTAGATGTTTCAATTTTTTTATCTTATAAGTATTGAAAAAAAGTCATAGGTGTGGGGGGATTTTGAGAATTAACATTACGATTACCGAAAAAATTAGAATAAGACATGTTTACCCCCCAAAAGGTTCGAGATGGAAAATCCCACAAAGTGATGTGCGTCCGGCAAATTCAAGCATTTCTCGATGCTCAAATGTAGAAGTCATTCAAAAATTGTTAGAAAAACTACAAATAGAAAGAAAATACCACGAAATGCAAAATCAATGAAATTCTAAAACAAATAAGTCCACGATAGTGATGCCATTTTGACAGCAGACGGGAAAACAACAGCGCAAGAGTATAGAGATATACAACGGTCGTTATTTCGGCTCCCACCGCTGTGCAAAAAACCTAAACTATTGACTACACCATTTTAAGAGAGTATAGCTACTAGTCCGGGTATCGAATCCATAGAGACTAGTTGTTAGACTTTAATTGGTTTATTACTTCTCAATAAAAGTGTACAAGATAAATGTTAACAAAAAGAAAAGGTAATACTTGGCATGTGTAATAAACTAAGATTACAAAAGGTAATAAAAAACTACAGGTTGCGACTAATATCCCTCACCTCGATTTAGTGCGTATAAATGGTTACATGGGACTACTAATTTAGTAAGATTGAATATCATTTCGCCATGTAATTAAATCTAGTGTTTTCACCCACTAAATTCACATAAAGGCCTACTATAATTTTGGCGTCAATAAATACCCCAAAAATTACACACGCAAGGTCATAAATACGAAGCATACATGATATACCCCGTTAAATATCCTAGGCGTAAATTCAAGGACAACCCAATCGGATTAAATGCATAAATTCCATCACCAAAGATAAGTAACCCATTGAAACCAATGTGAGTTCAATCAACCACAACTTAATCTAAGTTAGCCACTAAACAGAATGAAAAATAGAATGAAAAACATAAATTAAAGCAACTGATTAACAAAAGAAAATAAGAAATAAATAATATACAACAACTTATCTAGGCATGGAAATAAAGAATCATGCAAGAAATTAAAGGAATAAAACTTAAATAGAAGAGGGAAGAAGATGAATAGTAACCACTTACATTAATGGGTGAAAACCCAACAAGAAAATGGAAGAGAGGGGAGACTCCACAGATAATCCCCAAATGTTCTAACCATAAGTTCTAAACTAAAAATGAGATAAAAATAAGACCCGTACAAAAATAAATTAAGTCTCCTATTTATATTAATTTGGGAATTAAATAAATAAAAAAGAAAACAGAAAGAAGGAAATAGAAAAGTCGGCCAAAATAGAGGACTGATAGACCGTGGCAAGGGCCGGTCGATCGCAGGAAATAGAGAATCAGGTAGTACTTGCATCGTAGGCCAAATTCGGGATGACTGTACTACCACGGAAAGGGACGGTCATCCCACTGATTTTGTCGCAAGCCAAAATTGGAACGACCGATAGACCGTGATAAGGGTCAGTCGACCGCGTGAAGCTGGACATGCTGCTATCAATTGTTAAGCCAAATCCCCTTCTTTTGGATTTAGCCTAAGACCAGCACAAATTGTGCATGGCCAAAGACCCATTGTAATCACTTTTGGACGAGGCCCGCTTGCTGCAATTTTGGGGCCCAGGACATAAGCATCATTTATTTAATTCTATTCCTTTTTGTAAATTCCTTATATTTTTCCTTCGCTTAAAGGCCCGTACTATCTTCGTTAGGACTCAGATTCTGTCATCGTTTGCGTCCACAAGAAGTATATTCCGAGGGCCTCAACTTCCATGAATACTTTGGGCAAAAATCCTGAAGTGTGAAATGATTGATTTGTCCCTGAACGTGCGAATGTCAATGGAACTTTACCGGAATGCAACCAAACTTCACACTACGCACCGTAATACCTACAGAAACTCAATAATAACTTATATAACATGTTAACATATAAAACGAAGGTTTTCGGGTTATCAAGCATAATTATAATAATTAAAGTACCTGAGGGGGCTAAAATGCATAAGTAGAGAGGATATATATGTGGTTAATTCAGGATGAATCACACCCCCTAACTTTCACATTGCTAATCCCTAGCAATGAAATTCAAAGCAAGAAGAACTATAAGAAAACCAAAAGATAAAAGCCACTTTCACGGGATAACGATTACATTTAGTGTATGCTATAAGCCGTTAAACTCCTAGGTTACCTTAGTGGACGAGTGTCTTCTCGCGAGGGTTTTCAGAGATGTAACCCACAAACATCATATCATTTCCTCAAAGCATATGCCCAATCACATGAGACAAGACCAACAATAATGACAAAGATTTCAAACACGTTATTAGCAAAGTGAATGAATTAACATAAAAAGTTTGTAGTTATTAAAATTATAGAATGAACTTCATAGAATTGAAGCCTTAAAATGTGGGAGGTGAGCGAGAACATGCAAAGTATGATTTGGCAAAAACTTATATAAACCGAATAATAAACATTAAAGCATGCATAAATGTCAATCCTCACCGGGCATTACGCTCAACAAATGAAATCACTATGAATGGAGGTAATACACCGGGCATGTGTAATACCCCGTAATTTTATTGATTTTTATTTAAGGGATTAATTGAATTAAATGAGAATTAATTGAAAATTAATCCGGAGGTAAATACTAGCGAGAGGTGAATTGGTATTTTATTATGATGTTAAAATAAAACATTATTGAGAACATATGGTAATATATGAGTATTGAAAATATTAAAATTGTCGCGAGGCAGAAATACGACAATTTGGAAAATTAAGTTGGGACGCGCGTGTCAGTCGCGTCAGGAATGAATTTAATTAGATTAAAAAGTAAATTATATTTCTATCAACCGAATGGTAATTTTGTGTGCCCCAATGTGTCCAGAAGGATCGAGATAGTCAGAAAACACTAGACGGGGGGTTTAGTTTGGGTCCCGGGGCATTTTTAGACCAAACCGGCAACCCAGAAGGGTATTTTGGTAATTTTAAAAACTAAGGAGTTAAGACCCACGAATTTTGATGGTTATTTACTAATAATTATTGAGCCAACTAAGGCCATTATTAGCCAAAAAAATAGAAGTGGGATACGGGAGTTTGAGAGAAGTTACAAGAGGTTCCAAACCAAAACCACCACCCACCACCACCAATTGGGAAGGATTTGTGACCGAAAAGAGGAGAGATTTAGCCTTTGATCACCAACAACAAATTAGAAGAACAAATCTAAGGCAAGTGGTTTAGATTAATTACTTGCATTGAATATTTCCTCCATGTTTAGTGTAGAAATTAACATATATCTTGAAAGATTGATGAAAACCTAATGGAAGTGTTAGGGTTTGCATGTAGAATAATTATGGATGAAATTAGTACTCAAATGTATATCTTTTGATGGTTTAAAACAGATTAAAATGGAGTTCCTATGTTCAATTAGATTTTGAGTTCTTGTTGTTAGGGTTTGTGGCAAAATTTGGGGATTTATGGATTTTACATGTTGATTTGAAGGAATTAACCCAAAAACAATGTTAAGAAGTGATCTAGGGTGGTTTAGAATAATTTAAGAACCTTAAAATCTGATTAGTATGAATTTGGGATGACTTTGGAGAAGGGAAAAGTTGAGAAAAACGAAATGGGTGAAAACTGGGCACTTTCAGAAATCTCGTTAGAATACCAACCCAGGTCGTTCGAACGAGCTTCTAACGAGATTCCAGTAGCCCTTCTAATGAGTTCGTTCGAAGCCATTCGTTCAAACGACACTCGTTCGAATTACCTTGTTCGAACGAGATTTCTAACGAGTTGATAGAACGACCTTGTTCGGCCGATTTTTGTTTCAAACTTCACATAAGATTATTTATAGGTCTTATTTTTGGGAGAACTTCAATAATTTTTACCCTATAGAATTGATGTTGGGAACTTTGTGAACACTTAGACTCGAGGAAGACTAGTAGGTATATTTGAGAGACCGGAGTATAACTTAGGATTTAATTTTGGAGAAATGCATATAAGACTTAAGTAATTGAGATTTACGACGTGAGATGTGTCGATGGTCTATATTGTATATTATCCAAATACTTATAAATGTGCAAACTTGAATGACTATATAAGGGGGTGGAATATACCTCCATAAATATTATAAGATATCTAATATGTGTGAATGCTTAGTATATGGACTTATATGTGTATACCATACCTACCATACTTGCTATCACGGGAGGTCGGCTTTCGATAAGGCCATCTAATCTTTGTGTGCCTATGGGGGGATTTAGATTGTTACCTCAAGGACATAGGTTAGAGAATGACTTATTGGTGAGTTAATAAGTCAGTTGACCATTGGAGCTTAGGTATGTGCGTGACCCATGGGTATGTGAACTATGTTCGCCTCCATTATGTGTGTTTGTTTCTTATTGAAACGTTTCTTGAGAGATTCGGAACACGTGGTCCTTATGTACATGATGTACTGGGATTCGATAGCAGAGTATGTGTGCACCGCAGCTTAGCCTAGGGGTGCCATTGTTGTATATTTATGATGAGATTAAAATACTGATAATTGAGATGGACTATTTATTAAAGTGTAAGTGTGAATGATTGTAACATTTTTAGTAGAGTTAAAGATGGAAAATTTTTAGTAATTCTTATAACTAATTCTGAGTAATAAAAGTAAGACTCTCAGTTTATATTAAGATGTCGGGAATTGAACTTTGAATTGTAAAGTAAAGTCAGGTTATGGATTGGACTAGTTAGATAGTGGAATAACTATAACGGGTACGGGTACGTTAGGAGTGCACAATTAGTTGAGAGGTGAGGAACTCATGTGAGTGCACGCACTATCATGTATTTTATATTTACTGTTTAATGATATTAAACACTTGTATATTTTAAACTGTTTTCACAATCGGGCTCTGATCCGTTAACTTTCAAATCTATTTTCTTGTAAAAACCTTTTAGGTGCCCAACCACGAGGACACCAAGCTTAGAAGTTCCATTCCAGTGACGTGCTGTAGCTTTTGTGGAAGTTAGAGGATCTCGATAATAGACACTTCCACTTTCTGCTTTGACTCTATCTCTAATTTATTCATCTGTAGGGCATGTCGCCCCTTTTCTCTTAGAGACGACTTAATTACTCAGTTCTATTCCAGTTTTGGATTAAATTAATTAGTGTTTCAGACTTTGCATTTGTTTTATTCAGTATTCGGATTATTCAGAGGAGTGTTCCTCCAGATTCATTTTTATCCCATTATTATTCTATTGTGATCGTGATGTGACCGTGGTATCATTATTTCATAATTTAACTTGTTGCATGTTGATCTAATTTAATTAAAATTGACAACTCACTTTTTAAATATTAGGTAGCTAGTAATTGTTAAAATATTTTTCGTTAGTGATGCTATGAACTGAACCAACTTGACATTTTGTATTAATTTTAATAAAGGAGTAGCTACCCGGTATTTAATTAGACGGGGTGTCACAACATGCAGGGATAAAGAGTAAATGTAAATGGAAACTAGGCCGCCCACATGTTAGAAATGAATAACGCTATATAAAAATGAAAAACATGTAATCTCAAGGAAAGATACCGTCATTAAAGGAGGCAAAATGTATTTTCACAAATTATCAAAACTATTTAAACTTTTAAATTGAATCACCCTAGGATCATATAGGACTTTATAGGGTTGTAATATAGGTTAGGCTCGGGTTATGAAATGAAGGAAATATATACGAATTTTAAGTGTTTGGAGACGAAAACTCGAGACAATGGAAAATTCAGGCAATTTCAAAATTGGAAAATGATTTCCATAACAAGCATTAAATATAAAATGGAGAGAGTAAACGAAGCTTATTGAACACTATACACAATATATACAAGTATCTCTTTATTTTATTTTCTTCTTTTTCTCACTTTTTCTTTTGTTTTCTTTTGTTTTCTACTTTAACTTTTTCGTCTCTTTTTCACTTATTTCTTTCCTTTACTTTTCTCACTCGCGCATGCTTAATTGAAACCACATAATGCGGACAACATTCAATCCCAAGTATCATTCGATACAAAGGTACGAAAGGTGATATATATAGTTTATAACGCCAATGTGGAGTTGGTTATGGGATTTTGGGTTATGAAATGAAAGGCTATATTAAATCTTAAAGGGGTTGACGAGGGAAAAAATTTAATGTGAGGTCCAGGTCAATATGGGTGATATAACAAAGATGGTCATTGATCATTTCTTAAAGTTTATGCAATTCTTAAGTCAAATCAAACTTTTAAAATCATGCTCAAGTAACACACTTCAAGATATAAACTCAATTAATGAACGATCAATGAAAGAATAGTGAGATTACCCACGACTGTAATGTTTTCAAAGAGGAAAGAGATGTGTGTAACACTCACAAACGAAGAAAAGATGAAAGCTCACTAATTGTAAGTATATACAATGCAATAAAAGTTTACCGAGTTATTAAAATCTTAAACGAAATCAGTAAAGCTAGAAAAGTGCATGTGCTTATGGTATTAAATTTTCATTCATTAAGTTATTTATAATATCAATAAGCGAGGATAAAAGTCTAGTAACTTCTAAAATAGTGAACATGCATCATTGAATTGTCTATTGGTCGTGCCATTATTAAAATTTATTAATCGAAAACAATGGCAAAATGCCCAATAAAGGAGAAAAAAGAAAGAAAATCTTTTTGAAAATTTTAATTTTTTATAAGAAAAGAATGCTTAGAAAGAACATATAATAAAATCAAAGAAACTACCAATGAATGGATCGAATATCCAACACTCCCTAACTTAAAACCTGCCATTGTCCTCAATGTGAATTAACAACCAAGTTAAAGAGAAGAAAAAAACGATATTACCCCAAATGGTGTGATCTCGTGAAAGTACAAGTCTAATGATTCTATAAAGAATGTTAGTAACAAGCATAGAAAATAACAAATAACAAAAACTTAACTAACTACACTAGACAATAAGTAATAAACAAGATAAATAAGGAAAATAAAACAAAACAAACTATTTACAACCTACAATTTCAACTTCGAACTAACTATAAACTAGAAGTTAAAATTTTTTAGGGTCCTCCCAAAATACGATTTGAATTTGGAGGATCAACGGTGGACCCTCCCTTTCATGCATACCTTTTGAAAAATAGGTCTCGTTCAAACAACATAAGGCATGTGTAAGGCGAAAGAAATGAGCCATCACCAATTAAAAAATTTGGAGGGATGATGGGGGATTTGGATAAAACGGGTGACAAAAATACGTGGGATCCAAAACAAAAATAAAATTTCTTCCAAAATATTTTGCAATTAGAATGGCAGGTGGCGCACATAGAGGAAAATTTTCCTTTATGAAAAGAAACTCGACCAAGTACTCCTCATCGGAGAAAGGGTTTGGAACTACAAAGTTTTGAATCGATTCATTGGGTACTTGCCTCAGTTCGACAATATAGAATAAAGATGGGGACGGAGGAAATTCAAATCCATTGGGTAATTACCTCAATTAGACAATATAGAATAAATATGGGGATGAAGGATATTGAAACTCAAGAGATGAGTCATCATTGCTTGAATATTGAGTTTCGAAAGAAATACGATATTTTTTAATTAAATATTCTTCTCTAGGGGCCAAAGAAGAAATCGTTTAATTACAAATGGATACTATGTCCATTGCTTTCTCATTTTCATTCTCGATTATACCATGGGCCAAGTCAAGGGTGGTTTGTTCCAAAGTAGGCACAAATTACTCATTTGGTTCAGAACATTCCTCGACTTCAAAAGTCTCGGAAGAAAAATCATCATCGAATTAAAATAATAAATCCAACTCATGCTCCCAACAACGATTTTCTTCCCGATAATGATTTTCAAACTTTTCATTTTCAAGAATGTGTCAGCGCTCATTGAAAGTCATAGTCCGAGGCGCGTATTCTTTCAAATGAGAACTTTTAAAATCATCATCGGAACTACTGTCAAAATCATTATTATAATAATTCTAAAAGCTATTGCAATTCGTTTCAAAATTCTTATATAAGGATTTTGAGTCCCAATATCGGAATAATCTTTGTCAAAATTCTCGTAATCCATAACTTGACTTTGGTAAAACTAACTCGAAGACATTTTAGATGTTTCATTTTTTTGGGCTTATAAGTATTGACCAAAAGTCAAAGGTGTAGGGGGATTTTGAGAATTATCAGTACGATTACCGAAAAAATTAGAATAAGAGATGCTTACCCCCAAAAAGGCTCGAGATGGAAAATTCCACAAAGTGATGTGTGTCCGACAAATTCAAGCGTTTCTTGGTGCTCAAATGTAGAGGTCATACAAAAATTGAGATAAAAAACTACAAATAGAAAGAAAATACCACGAAATGCAAAATCAATTAAATTCTAAAACAAATAAGTCCATGGCAGTGAAGCCATTTTGACAGCTGATGGGAAAACCGCGGCGTAAGAGTATAGAGATATACGCTGGTCGTTATTTTCGGCTCCCACCACTGTGCAAACACCCTAAACTATTGACTACACTCTTTTAAGGGAGTATAGAGACCAGTCCGGGTATCGAATCCACATAGACTAGTTGTTAGACTTTAATTGGTTTATTACTTCTCAATAAATGTGTAAAATATAATTGTTAATAAAAAGAAAAAGGTAATACTTGGCATGTGTATTTAAACCAAGATTACAAAAAGCGAATAAAAAACTATAGTTTACGACTAATACCCCTCACCTCGGTTTAATGCGTAAAAATGGTTACCTGGAACTACGAAATATGTTAGTTTGAATCTTATTTCGTAAACTAATTAAATCTGGAGTTGTCACCCCCAAAATTCACATAAAGGCCTACTATGATATTGGCAATAATTAATACCCCGAAAATTACACACGCAAGGTCATAAATACAGAGCATATATAAGATACCCCATTAAATCACCTAGGCATAAAGTCAAGGACAACCCAATGGAATTAAATGCAAAAAATCCATCACCAAAGGAAAGAAAACCTTTAAAACTAAGGTGAGTTCAATTTGCCATAATCTAATCTAAGTTAGCCACTAAACATAATGAAAAACTTGAATTAAAGAAACTAATTAACTAAAGAAAATAAGAAATAAATAAGCTACAATAACTTATATAGTCATGGTGTAGATGGTTATTCACCTGCTATTCTAGTATAGCCAAGGGCGAGTGAGCCCACCTAGAGGGGCTCCTACTGCCCAAGTTAGCAAGAAAATATTTAGAGCAAGGGGGTCCACCTTAAGTGGCCCTATGACAAGGTGTAAAACCTAGACGAGGGGACTCACAGCGAGCAACCCCTCTACCCAAGATAGAGGGCCACAAAAAAGGCCAAGGATGAGGGGCTCACTATGAGTAATCCCTCTAAACAAGATAGAAGACCACATAATAAAGGCCAAGGACGAGGGGGCTCACTTTGAGCAACCCCTCTACCATAGATAGAAGGCCACAGAAAAAGGCCAAGGACGAGGGGCTCATCGCGAGCAACCCTTCTACCCAATATAGAAGGCTAAATAAAAAGGCCATGGACGAGGGGATCATCACTAGCAACCCCTCTACTCAAGATATAAGTCCACGAAATAAAGGCCAAGGATGAGGGGCTCAATTTGAGCAACCCCTCTACCCAAGATAGAAGGCCACCAAACAAGGCCAAGGAGGAGGGCCTCACCAAGAGCAACCCCTCTAAATAAGATAGAAGGCCAAAGAAGAAGGACAATGAGGAGGGGCTCACTATGAGTAACCCCTCTAAACAAAATAGTAGGCCACTAAAAAAGGGCAGGGATGAAGGGCTCACCACGAGCAACCCCTCTGCCCAAGTTTACCCAGATAAGGAAGTCCACCATAAGTAGTCTCATTTACAAAACCTGGGATGAGGTGACAGAGCATTTAATGACCCTGGGGAATGATGAAGGAACCCTAGGGTCCCTCAAAATTAAAAATAAAATTTATGGCATACAAAACCTTTTGGTATGCCCAACGCAAAAGACTTTGCAAGAGGGGCTAATGTAAAAGGGTGTTTCAATCTTGACCATTATATTTTAGGGTGAGGGTCCCTCAAAGACCCCCCTTCAGCTTAAAAATATATGAGGTTAAGGAGCAACCAAATTAATATGGGTGAAGGAATCCCCAGTGTCCCTCAGCCACAAAAAATACATATTGGTGAAGGAACCCCCAGGGTCCTGGTATAAATTCATATTGAGAAGGAACCCCTAGGGGACCGGAAGAAATTCATATTGAGAAGGAACCCAGGTTTCCGACAGAAATTCATATTGAGAAAGATGCCCTAGGGTCCTAGTAAAAATTCATATTGATTAGGAAACCCAAGGGTCCCAACAGAAATTCACATTGAGAAGGAACCCCAGGGACCCGACAAAAAATCATATTAATAAGGAACCCCAGGGACCCGAAAGAAATTCATATTGAGAAGTAACCCCAGGGACCCGGAAGAAATTCATATTGATAAGTAACCTCAAGGGTCCCGAAAAAAATTCATATTGAGAAGGAACCCCGAGGGTCCCGACAGAAATTCATATTGAGAAGGAACCCCCAGGGTCCCTCTACAACAAAAATTCATATTGAGGAGAACCCCTCAGGTTCCCTCTACTACATAAACTCATATGGGAGAAGGAACCCCCAGGGTCCCTCAAACCCCAAAAAAAATTTAGTCATAGAACCCCTATGGGTCCCCTCCCTCAACTGCAAGAACCCATTTGGGTGAGGAACCCTCAAGGTCCCCCCCTTCAGCTTCTAGAAAATAAGCTAGGATGAGTGAGTGGCTACCATGAGCAACTCCTCACAATGAAAAGCCATTGTTTAAAAGAACAAAAGTACTATCACATATTTTCTTGTACATATAGCCTAGTTGAGCAGGAAGGGCTCAAATAGGCCAGTTGGGATCTCTTGGGATTTTTGATTTGGCAGCTGAGGAACAGGGTTTGTTGAGAAAGATCAACCACTTAGCACTTTAGGATTGAGAGAATACTAGTAGAAAGATCCCAGGAGTCACTCAAAACCCCACACACCTCACACTTAGTCACAAGTGAAGTGAATAACCGAAGGGCTGCTCATAAGAAATGAACTTTTACAAAAATGACTTTTTCACAAGAGGGGGTCCTCAAGGCCCCTCTTAAGAAAAATGATTTTAGAGGAGAGAGGTCCTCGCCCCCCCTCAAGATTGATAGTTTTAGAGGAGGAGGTCGTTGAGGCCTCCTCTCTCAAGTTTGCAAAGCTTGTACCACAAGTTACCATTTCAAAGGATATTTTTCAAATAAGATATTTTGTCTCCATTGGGATACATATTTACTTTTTGACTTTGTTTGCACCAGGTGGCACCTGTCAGAGGGGACAGGCAACTGCACATAGGTAGGTACAAATGGTACATTTCAGGCCTTGTCCTTCACCAACCCTCTCAATTTTGATGCCCAAAAGTGCCCACTCAGCCCTAGTGCCCAAGTATAAATAGGACCCCTGGGCAAGGTCAAGGGATATAGGAAAACTCAATAGCACTGTTACCCTATCAAAATCACAACAGAACTTCCTAATATTCTCTCCCTGCTCTCTCTCTAGTGATAAGTGCCTTGTTATTTCACTCCTCACTAACAACCATCATTCTCAGGAGCTCCTCTTGAGAAAAGTTACTATTATTATTGTGAAAGTTCAACTTATTGCAGGGAAGGAGTTCCAACTTGAGCTCCATTTTTACCAAAAGGAGAAGGTTTCATCAGAAGCTGTTCCATAACTTCTTGATAACCTTGCAGACGACGTCCATTGGAGTGGGTCACGCCTCACCCTTTCCAGTTATTCATAGACCCCAGTCTCGCTACCCTCTTACATTTGGTGACTCTGCTGGGGAGGTATTCTCACTTCCATGGATAAAGAAGGTTATAATGTTTCTAAGCAGCTGGTCTTTGAAGACATCCCGACTGGAAATGGAGTTTAGAGTGATGAGACTACCCAAGAGGAGGTAGTAGTAACATAAGCTAGAGCACCTGCCCCTCAAGGAGGATATGATGGTGCAATAATTGCTCTATTGACAATAATAGCCCCCTCTGGACGGGTAAACACTGCAGCACCGGCAACGGTATAGGTGACTCCGCCGCGGAAGGCGATGCCGGAGCAAATAGTTACTCTAGTGACGATTCTCGAGAGGGAGAGCAGTCGGCGCCGCAATAAGTGGTGGCGGATTTACCCTCTAGCAAAGAAAGTGGAGGTAGAGGATTCACCCTCAAAGGCACGTTAGAGGAGATTCTACTCACTCTAAGGATATAAATGCTCAAGAAGAAGAAGATAGAGTATTCAAGAGCTACGTTCAAACATGTCTTATTCTCAATCAGCTAAGTAAATAGTCTTACTTAATTATCTGGTGAATACTTTCATTTCTCAAATGGAGATTTATATTTTACAAGAATTTTTATACATGTGCTAGCTAGTTAAGAAATAAGCTACAATTTCTTGGGATGATATATGTGCGAGCTAGTTAAGAAATATGCTATAATTTCTTTAGATCATATTTGCTATAATTTTTATATAGTCATTGGTATAAATCTACAAAAGTTAATAGATTTATGACTAAAAAATTATAGCATATTTGAAACCCCATCACACAACAAAAGTACACGAGGAACCCTCAAGTAGTGTCTTAGCTTTATTAAAGAATAAATGGATTTTCAACATAAATCTAGTTTCTCATGGACATTTTATCAAAAGGCTGTTGTTCCATTGGAGGCCACTGCCTTGAATTGATATTAAAAAAAAGAGTTATGTACATCTCATGAATTATATCCCACTTGAAAACGAGTTCCTCATGGGCATTCCATCAAACACTTGATATATATATATATTCACGAGGAACCCCCTCAAACCAAAAGTACAGTAATACTAGATGGGTTCCTCATACCGAGAATAAAAAGTGCTGCTCGCAAAAGAAAAAAATAGCTGAAAGTAAGACTTACGAAAAAAAATACACGAGGAACCCCCTCAAACCAAAAGTACACTAATACCAGACGGGTTCCTCGCCCTGATATTAGAAAGCGCTGATTTACGAAGAAAAAAATTACACAAGATGATAAACCATGATAGGAACATTCCCATCTGCGCCTATACACAACAAGCCAAAAATGAATGACTCATTAATGGGTCACATAACGTCTGTAGCAAGTGGGTCTGGATCAGACCAATTTTCTTGACTATGCTTCCAACTGATATTTACGAAGTATACCTTCAAACCTTAAAGAAAAGGGGGGGGGGTACAAATGAAACCATTATCTCATTGTTCAAACGCGAATGCAGAAACCCACTTGCTCAAATTATGCATAAAGTTACAAAACAAATCCAAGATAAATACCAGAAAATGACTGTTTGATTCCCTTGGTCGAATCAGGATCATACAAGCCTTACTCTGTATCATAATAATTTTAATTGGTATAATAATAATAAATCAAAAAGGGTTTAATTTCTTAAGGAGCTGTTTCTCACATATCTTACTTCCCCTCTAGAAAAAAAGGAAAGAAGATAAGTAACATCCAATAATCTCTACTTCGTGAACTTTCGCAACAGTAGACGACCATTTCGTACCCAACCTTTCTCGTCAATTCGTCGAGAAACTATAATAAATATACGAACAAGAAGCCTTTCGCAAATTTGATTCTAGAGCACGGAGTTTTGTAGACTTCAAAGAAATCTATGGCGTGAGAAAACATGAATAAGAACCCTTCAGATGTTGCTCGACTTCACAAACCTGACATGCCTCTGTTCAAATGAGGTCGGGGCGTATACAGATGTTGTGATTACATGTGCTGTGGGTTTCTATAGCCTGAAAATCCACTCCAAAGCTTTTGAAGTAGATCCACCATGGATTTGAATGTTATACCGAGAGGAGATAGAGAGTTGATGCTGACTTGTGGAAAATAAAGGGTAGACTCACTCGAATATCTGACCAGTCTAATATAATAAGAATTTTTCTTCTACTACTTTATTTGATACAAAATAAATTAAAAAATATGGGGCACTCGCCAATAAATACACAGATGATTTCTCTCCCTTTAGAGTAATGACAACATTCCTAAAGTTTTTTTTCCAGAAAGCCCTCTCGTCTCATAAATGTTTTCGACATAATTTATCAAAAAATGGATGGACAAGGTGCTCGAATATATATATATAGAGAGATATTGGGAAAAGGGCCTCTCACGCCGGTTCTAATTAAGAGGGAGACTCTCAACATCACTGACTTAATTTTTATAAAAGTAAAGGGTTGCTCGACATAACCCTCAGGTTTTGGTCTTTTATAGGGGTGAAACCGGTACTGTATGATTGGTAATGACCCCTTACCAATACCAAAACCACAATCTAAATGGTAAAATCTTACCGTACCAATTTACCGGCCGGTACATCAAAACAAAAACCAAAACCAAAACCAAACGATCGATTTTTCAGTATTTTCGGTATTTTTAGTTTTTTTGGTTTCCATAATTTCGGTTTCAATCGAGTTTTTCCCAGAATTTTGGTTTTTTCTGGAATCATAATTTTGGTTTTTTTCGGGTAATTTTGGTTTCAATTCGGTTTGTGCATTCAGTAAATCTGGTATATATTTCAATATTATGATTCCAGGAAAATTTTGTATAAGTTTTGGTACCAAAAATAAAATGAAGATCATGAAGCATAAAACAAACTAAATTGCATAGTTTTTTAATTGTGTTCACTCCATATCAATACACATTAAGCTCCAAATTAAAAGTTACAATACAATAGCAAAATAAAATAGCACCAGCTATAAAATAACAGTTAACTACAATTTTTTCTTTTCTCATATCAATACATGTCCCTTCATTCTTCTCATTTGCCTCTAATTTTTTCCCTTCACTTATAAATCAAGATAAGAAAAAATAATATTAGAAAGCAACACTTAAAACAACCATAAAACAACATTAAATTAGTAAAAAAAAAGTCCTAAAAACAGCATTAATGGAGCACCAAAACAACACTAAATTTTCTTAAAACAGAACTAAAACAACGCTAAAAACAAAATTAAAAATCCCTATAAACAACATTAAAACAACACTAAAAATAACATTAAAAACAATACTAAATAATAAGAAAAAACAGCACTAAAATAGCACCAAAACAACATTACAAAACTCTAAAAACAACATTTAATAGCCTTGAAAAACAACATTAAAAAACTCTAAAAATGTGTGCAAAGATTACAATGTCTTCTAATCTCTCTCACACATGGCACCATCTCCTTTACTACTAGCCTGTACTTTGTATATATCATCTTTGTTATCAAGACGTTCGAATGCCTTTTGATATTGCATTGCCGCACCAATCATAAGGTAGGTAGAATTCCACCTCGTTTTCACGTCTTGGTATACTCACTTTGTTGATGTTATCCTTTCTTTTGAGGCTCACATTTTAAAGTTTACAATCTTGACGGAGAACTTCTCACATATTTCATACTCCTACGAAGTCTCTTCACTATCTCCTTAATTTCAAGAATTCCGTCCCTCACAACAAGGTTGATAATGTGTGCAAAACATCTCACGTGAAAAAACTCCCCACCTTTTTTGTAAAATATTTTTCTTAAATTATAAACACACCTATTAGGGAAATCTTGTCCAGTTGTCTAATTTGTGTGTGCGGCTGCTGATATGTTGTGTTGTGTTTGAGTTTTGGGTTGTGTGGCTTTTATAAGGGAAATGAATGGATGAGATGAGTTTAAAAATATGAAGGGTCTTGATATTTTGGTATGAAAATGTTTTTAAATATAATTTTTTGGTAATTAATAGGGTAATATGCTGTAAGTTCGGTACGATAAATTCGATGAATTTGGTACTATAAATTCGATACGATAAGTCGGTATGGTAAATTCGGTAAATCATTTTTTTATATCTAAAAACCAAAACAACCAAATTTTTTACAGTATTTTCGATTTCGGTAATATTGGTTTTTGGTATTTCATAATATGAAACCAAACCCATTTTTTATCAGACCAAAATGGTATGGTAAAAACCTGTATCGGTTGCACCCCTAGTCATTTAACAAGGGAGATATGATAACATAAGTGTCTTGTCATGTGTGGCATGTGGCACATGTTTAAGAGCTTATTTACCTACTACGAGGAACCACTTGTATTTTATCAAACCATTTTGCTCGCTCAAAATGAAGATTAGATTGGTATGTTTCTTAGTGGTTGCTCGAAATACAAACTGAGACAGCTCACACATAAGTTCAGGTACTTTGTGACGAGCAAGATAAAAATATAATAATATAATTATTATTATTATTATTATTATTCGAATAATTGAGATGCTTTGAGATTTTTTCAAGTTGTACCCTCAAAATAGTTTGCATGATTCACTCCACGTGTAGTTATATTAGTTGATTTTAAAATAGGACATAAAATAATATTTGTCCAAGTATACAACCCAAGTAAATCGATCATATCCCCAGATTTGTTTGCTTAAAATAGTTCATGTGATTAATTTCACATTTCATTAATGTTAACTACTTTTAATAAGAGTAATTCACTACGTAAAAAAAGATCTCCTAATCCTCCACTCGAACATATTTGCCCCATTTGTTCAAAGTATAAATGACTTTGAAAGTATTTGGTTACTAAACCAAGGGAATTATTTTTAAATCATATTAATTGTTTGAAATGTTCATTGTCGATATACATTTCAAAAAGTTATGTTGTGCAGCTAAAAGATCATAGTTGCTTTAGTAAAAACTTTATTCTCTCGTATGCTTGGATTCGAGCAGTGGGATAACAAGCAGATAAATGAAGCCTTGATAAAAAGTTCAAGTCCTAGATTGACTTTATGGAAGTATACTTAGATTGACTTTATGGAAGTATAATCGACTCCAACATGCTTTATGAACATTCTTACTTAGTGCGAAAGGCAATATCTAGCAACAAAAAGTATGAGGTATCAACTATACCTTCCTAGAAAAGTTTAATGCTTATAAAATGTAAAGCTATCCTATATAGGCCATTGTGCCTCCTATTGCATTTTTACTTGTTATTATTTCTCCACCTAAAAAAATACGACAACGGGTGTGAGAATGCAAAAAGTATTTGCAAAACTATAAATTAAAATATAAATAAAAGGTACGATGGTTTAGTACCTAAGGCTCCAAGGGCACCGGAGCGCTTACAATCTTGAACAAGTGCTTAGTATAAATATAAGGTAAGGCCGTTTAGTACCTATGTCTCTAAGGGCATCGGAGAGCTCACAATCTTGAGTAAGTTCCAAGTATAAATATAAGGTACGATAGTTTAGTACCTAATCCTCCAAGGGAATAGGATCACTCACAGTATTGAACAAGTGCCAAGTATAAATATAAGGTAAAACAATTTAGTGCCTAAGGCTCTAAGGGCACTGGAGCGCTCACAGTCTTGAGCAAGTGCCAAGTATAAATATAAGGTACGACAGTTTAGTACCTAAGGCTCCAAGGGCACCAGAGCGCTTACAGTCTTGAGAAAATGCCAGGTATAAATATAAGGTATGATAATTTAGTACCCAAGGCTCCAAGGGAACCGGAGAGCTCATAGTCTTGAGCAAGTGCCAAGCATAAATATAAGGTACGATAGTTTAGTACCTCAGGCTCCAAGGGCACCGAAGCGCTGACAGTCTTAAGCAAATGCCAAGTATAATTATAAGGTACAACATTTTAGTACCTAAGGCTCCAAGAGCACTGGAGCGCTCACAGTCTTGAGCAAGTTCCAAGTATAAATATAAGGTATGACAGTTTAGTACCTAAAACTCCAAGGGCATAGGAGCGCTCACAGTATTGAACAACTGCCATGTATAAATAAAAGGTCCGACAATTTAGTACCTTAGGCTCCAAGGGCATAAGAGCACTCACAGTATTGAGCAATTGCCAAGTATAAATAAAAGGTACGACTATTTAGTACCTCAGCCTCCAAGGGCATAGGAGCGCTCACAGTATTGAGCAACTGCCAAGTATAAATAAAAGGTACGACAATTTAGTACCTCAGGATCCAAGGAAATATGAATGCTCATACTATTAACATGTATTCTGCACAAGGGAGCTAATGTTGAGAAGTCCTCAAGCCAGTGAACATAGAGTGAAATATTGATTATGATATTTCGTGCACAAGTCTCTCAACACTACAAGACACTTCTGTACGAGGGGGATAATGTAGAGAAGTCCTCAAGCCAGTGAACAAAAAGTGAAATCTTGATATTTCGTGCGCAAGTCTCTCGACACTACAAGACACCCCTGCATGAGGGGGCTAATATTGAGAAGTCCTCAAGCAAATGAACAAAGAGTGAAATAGCCTGGGGCACGAGGATCCACTTAGAGTGTCTCCATCTACCCAAGATTACAAGTTTGACATGAAATAGCCTAGGGCGAGGGGATCCACTTGGAGTGCTCCACCTGCCCAAGATTACAAGATTGATAGAAAATAAACTAGGGCGGGGGGATCCACCTTGAGTGACCCCTCTTCCCAAACTTGATGCTCTATAGAAAAGGACTCAAGGTGAGTGGTCCACCACGAGTGGTACCCTCTTCCAAGATCAATACAAGAAATAACTTATGGCAAGGGGGTACACTTCGAGTGGACCCTCTGCCAAGACCAACACAGGTAACAGTTTAAGGATGAGGGAGTCCACCACAAATGGTCCCTCAGTCAACATTACAATAAACAATAGTTTATTACGAGGGAGTCCACCATGAGTGGCCCCTCTACCAAGAGAAATATTACAAAATAGATGGTGGTGAGAGGGTCACACCACAAGTGGCCCCTTAGGTACAATCAAAGGCACGAACAATTTATGGCGAGGGAGTTCACTTCGAGTGACCCCTTTTGACAAAGGCAAATACAAAGAGGAAAACCCAAGGCGAGGGAGTCCAAGATAAGTGACCCATCTGCCAAAGACAAACATAGAAATGAGAGGTTCTACCCCAAGGTCTCCCCCCTCACTGCATAAACTTAAAACAATGTAAAATGAGTTAGAGCGAGGGGACTCACCTACAGTGGTCCATATGCCCAAAACCGATGCAGAAAAGAAAATGATTAAGAATGAGGGATTCCACCACTAACGACCCCTCAGTTACTCCAAATTGAATAGTGTAATGATGTAAAGCCATGAAACTTTTTCATTCCAAGATGAAGTGATTGTTTCGTATAAAACCCTTTGGTCTACCCAACACAAAGATTTTTGTACAAGGGTAGTAATGTAGAAGGGTGTCCAGCTTCTATTCTAGAATATCCAAGGCCAAGTGATCCCACCTAGAGGGGCTCCTATTGCCTAGGTTAGCAAGAAAATATTTAGATCAAGGGGGTCCACCTTGAGTGGCCCTATAACGAGGTGTAAAACCTGGACAAGGGGACTCAAAACGAGCAACTCCTCTGCCCAAGATAAAAGGCCACAGACAAATGCTAAGGATGAGGGGCTCACTGTGAGCAATACCTCTAAACAAGATAGAAGTCCATATGACAAAGGCTAAGTATGAGTGGACTCACTTTGAGTAACCCCTCTACCCAAGATAGAAGGCCACAGAAAAAGGCTAAGGACAAAGGGCTCACCGCGAGCAACCCTTCTACCGAAGATAGAAGGCCACATAAAAAGGTCAAGGACGAGGGAATTTCCGCGAGAAACCCCTCTACTTAAGATAGAAGGCAAAAGAAAAAAGGCCAAGGATGAGGGGGCTCACTTTGAGAAACCCCTCCACCCAAGATAGAAGGCCACAGAAAAAGACCAAGGAGGAGGGAATCACCATGAGCAACCCCTCTAAATAGGATAGAAGGCCAAGGATGAGGGGATCATTTCGAGTAACCCCTCTAAACAAGATAGAAGGCAACAAAAAAAGTCCAAGGATGAGGGGCTCACTGCGAGCAACCCCTCTGCCCAAGTTGATATCCAAATAAGGAGGTCTACCATAAGTAGCTTCATCTACAAAACCTAGGATGAGGTCATAGAGCATTTAATGACCATGGGGAATGATGAAGGAACCTTAGGGTCCTTCAAAATTGAAAATTAAATTTATGGCGTACAAAACCTTTTGGTATGCCCAACACAAAAGGTTTTGCACGAGGGGCTGATGTAGAAGGGTGTTTCAAGATTAACCACTATATTTTAGGCTGAGGGTCCCTCAAATACCCCCCCTTAAGCTTACAGAAAATATGAGGTTGAGGAATACCCAAGATTCATATTGGTTAAGGATCCCCCGAAGGTCCCTCATCATCAGAAAATACATATTGGTGAAGGAACCCCGAGGGTCCCGGCATAAATTCATATTGAGAAGGAACCCCTAGGATCCCGATAGAAATTCATATTGAGAAGGAACCCCAGGGTCCCGACAGAAATTCATATTGAGAAGGAACCCCCAGGGTCCCGACATAAATTCATATTGAGAAGGAACCCCCAAGGCCCAAGTAGAAATTCATATTGAGAAGGAACCCTGGCGTCCCGGTAGAAATTCATATTGAGAAGGAACCCCAGGGTCTTGGTATAAATTCATGTAGAGAAGGAACCCAGAGGGACCCGGTAAAAATTCATATTAAGAAGGAACCCCAGGGTCGCAACAAAAATTCATAATGAGAAGGAACCACCAGGGTCCCTCTACAGCAAAAATTCATATTAAGGAGGAACCCTCAGGATCCCTTTACGGTAGAAACTCATATGGGAGAAGGAAACCCCAGGGTCCCTAAAACCCCAAAAAACATTGGGTCACAGAACCCCCAAGTTTCCCCTCTCTCAACTGCAAGAACAAATTTGGGTGAGGAACCCTCAAGGTACTCCCTCTCAGCTTCTAGAAAATAAGCCAGGATGAGGGATTGGCTACCATGAGCAACCCTCCACCATGAAAAGTCATTCTTTAAAAGAACAAAAGTATTAACACTTATTTTTTTTGTACAGGTAGCCTAGTTGAGTAGGTAGGGCTCAAATAGGCCAGTTGGGATCTCTTGGGAGTTTTGGCTTGGCAGGTGAGGAACAAGGGTTGTTGAGCAAGATCAATCACTTAGTACTTGAGGATTGAGAGAATAATAGAAGAAAGATCCCAGGGGTCACTCAAAACCACACGCACCTCACACTTTGTCACAAGTGAAGTGAATAGCCGAAGGGCTACTCGCGAGAAATAAACTTTTACAAAAATAACTTTCTCACAAGAGGGGGTCCTCAAGGCCCCTCTTAAGAAAAATGATTTTAGAGGAGAGAGGTCCTCGAGCCCCCCCCCCCCCCCCCCTCAAGATTGATATTTTTAGAGGAGGAGGTCCTTGAGGCGTACTCTCTCAAGTTTTCAAAGCTTGTACTACAAGTTACCATTTTAAAGGATATTTACCAAATCAGATATTTTCTCTTCGTTGGGAGACATATTTAGTTTTTGACTTTGTTTGCACCAGGTGGCACTTGTCAGAGTGGACATGCAGCTGCACACAGGTAGGGACAAATGGTACATTTCAGACCTTGTCCCTCACTAACCCTCTCAATTTTAGCGCCCAAAAGTTCAAACTCAACCCTAGTGCCCAAGTATAAATAGGACCCCTGGGCAAGGTCAAGGGATATAGAAAAACTCAATAGCACTGTTACTTTGTCAAAATCACACCAGAACTTCCTAGTATTCTCTCCCCGCTCTCTCTCTAGTGCTAAGTGCCTTGTTCTTTCACTCCTCACTAACAACCATCATTCTCAGGATCTCCTCTTGAGAACAGTTACTATTATTGTTGTGAAAGTTCATCTTCTTGTAGGGAGGGAGTTCCAGCTTGAGCTCCATTTTTACCAAAATAAGAAGGTTTCATCAGAAGTTGTTCCAGAAGTTCTTGAGAACCTTACAGACAACGTCCATTGGAGTGGTCACGCGTCACCCTTTCAGTTATTCATAGACCCTAGTCTCCTTACCCTCCTATAAGGATCAAAGGGGTTGATAAGGAAAAACATCTAAGGTGAGGTCAAGGTCAATATGGTTGACATAAAAAAGATGGCATGTGATCATTTCCTAAAGTTTACGCAATTCTCTAGTCAAAACAAACTTTGAAAATCATGCTCAAGTAACTTATTTCAAGATATAAACTCAATTGATTAACGATCAATGAAAGAATTGTGAGATTATCAATGAATGTAATATTTTTAAAGAGGAAAAGGAAGTGTATAACACTCATAAATGAAGAAAAGACCAAATCTCACTAAGTGTAAGTTTATAAAATGCAATAAAAGATTTTCGAGTTATAAAAATCTTAGACCAAATCAATAACGCAAGAAAAGTGAATGTGCTAATGGGATTAAATTGTAATTCATGAGGTTATTCATAATATCAATAATTGAGAACAAAAGTCTAACAGCTTTTAAAATCGAGAACATGCATCATTGAATTGTCTATTGGATAGGGAAATTATTAAAATTTATCATCGAAAACAAAGGCAAAATGCCCAACAAAGGAGAAAAAAAAGAAAATATTTTTGAAAATTTTAATTTTTTACATGAAAAGCATGATTGGAAAGAACATATAATCAAATCAAAGAAACTAATAAGGAATGGATAGAATATCCTACACCCCTAACTTAAACCTGACATTCCCCTTAATGTGAATTGTGAACCAAGTTAAAGAGAGGAAAAAAATGATATTACCTGAAATGGAGCACTCTTGTGAAAATACAAGTCCAATGATTCTACAAAACACGTTAGTACCAAGCATAGCAAAAAACAAAAAACAAAAACTTAACTAACTACACTAGACAATAAGTAAGAAAAAAAAAGAAAAAAAGGAAAATAAAACAAAACTAGCTATTTACAACCTATAATATTAACTTCTAACAAACTACACACTAGAAGTTGAAATTTTTAACGACCAACCCAAAATACGATTTGACTTCGGAGGATCAACGGGGGACCCTCCCTTTCGTGCATACCTTCTGCAAAATAGGAATTCCGTTCAAACAACGGAAGACATGTATAAGGCGGAAGAAATGAACCATCACCAATTAAAATCTTTGGAGGGATGATGGGGGATTTGGATTAAACTGGTGACAAAAATACGTGGGGATAAAAAAATAGAAATTCCTTCCAAATATTTTTAAATTAGAATGGGAGGTGGTGCACATGGAGGAAAAGTTCCCTCTATAGAAAGCAACTCAAGCAAGCACTCCTCATCTGTGAAAGGGTTTGGCACTATAAAGTTTTGAACTGATTCATTGGGTACTTGCATTAGTTTGACAATATAGATTAAAGATGGGGACGAAGGAAATTCAAACTCAAGAGATGAATCATCATCGCTCGAAGATTGAGTTTTGAAGGAAATAAGATCATTTTCAATGAAATATTCTTCTTTGGGGGCCAAAGAAGAAATCTTTTCATTGAAAATGGATACTACATGGATTACTTCCTAATTTTCATTCTCTATTATACCATGGGGAAAGTGAAGAATTGTTTGTTCCAAAGTTGGCACAAAATCCTCATTTGGTTCAAAACATTCCTCGACTTCAAAAGTCTCATAAGAAAAATCATCGTTGGATTCAAATAATAAATCCAACTCATGCTCCCAACAACGATTTTCAAGTTTTTCATTTCGAAGAATGCGCAAGCCCTGACCGAAAGTCATAGGTTGAGGTGCAAATTCTTGAAAATGAGAACTTTGAAAATCATCCTCGAAACTACTATCAAAATCATTATTATAAGAATTCTAAATGCTATTGCAATTCATTTCAAAATTCTTATCATAAGGATTTTGAGGCCCAATATCGGAATAATCATTCTCAGAATCCTCATAATCCATAACTTGACTTTGGTAATACTGACCCAAAGACATTTAAATGTTTCAATATTTTGGCTTGTAAGTATTGACCCAAAGGTATATGTGTAGGGGGAGTTTGAGAATTATCATTACGATTACCAAAAAAATTAGAATAAGACATGCTTACCCCCAAAAAGGCTCGAGATGGCAAATTTCACAAAGTGATGTGTGTCCGACAAATTCAAGCATTTCTTAGCGCTAAAATGTAGAAGTCAAACAAAATTGTTAACAAAAACAACAAATTAAAAGAAAATGATAAATCATTGTGAAAAAAACCTAAACTATTGACTACACTCTTTTAAGGGAGTATAACCTCTAGTCCGGGTATCGAATTTATAGAGACTAGTTGTTAGACTTTAATTAGTTTATTACTTCTCAATAAAAGTGTAAAAGATAAATGTTAACAAAAGAAAAGGTAATACTAGGCATGTGTATTTAAACTAAGATTACAAAAAGGGAATAAAAAACTATAGGTTGCGACTAATATCCCTCACCTTGGTTTAATGCACATAAATGGTTACATGGGACTACGAAATTAGTAATATTGAATCTTATTTCGACAAGTAATTAAATCTAGAGTTGTCACCCCCTAAATTTTCATAAAGGCCTACAATGATTTTGGCAATAATAAATTCCCCCAAAATTACACACGCAAGGTTGTAAATACATAACATAAATGATATACCTCGTTAAATCTCCTAGGCGTAAAGTCAAGGATAACCCAATCGAATTAAATGCATAAACTCCATCACCAAAGCAAAGAAACCCATTGAAACCAAGGTGAGTTCAATCAAGCACAACCTAATCTAAGTTAGCCACTAAACATAATGAAAAACATAAATTAAAGAAACTAATTAACAAAAGAAAATAAGAAATAAATAAGATACAACAACTTGTCTAGGCATGGAAATAAATAATCAAGCAAGAAATTAAAAGAATAAAACTTAAATAAAAGAGGGAAGAAGATGAATAGTAACCAGTTACATTAATGGGTGAAAGCCCAATAAGAAAATGGAAGAGAGAGGAGACTCCACAAATAATCCCCAAAATAAAGGATCGATCGATCGCGGCAAGGGCTAGTCGATCGCGGGAAATAGAGAATCTGGTGCTTATTGCATTGTAGGCCAAAGACGTGATGATCGATCGATAGCAACAAGGGCTAGTCGACCGTGTGTAGAATCTCAAACCCTCTACTTTTGCCACAAGTCAAAATTAGAAAGGCCAATCGACCACGACAAGGGCCGGTCGACCATATGTAGCTGGACCTGCTACTATAATTTTTAAGCCAACTCCCCTTTATTTAGATTTAGCCTAAAACCAGCACAAATTGTGCGTGGCCTAAGACCCGCTGCAATCTCTTTTGGATGAGACCTTCTCGCTACAATTTTGGGGCCAAAACATAAGCATCATTTATTGAATTCTTTTTCGTTTTGTAGTTTCCTTATATTTCTCCTCCGCTTAAAGTCCCATACCATCTTCGTTAGGATTTGGATTCGTGCACCGTTCACAACCACTCGAAGCATATTTTGAGGGCATCAACTTCCAAGAATACTTTAGGTAAAAATCCCAAAGTGTGAAATAAGTGATTTTTCCCTGAACGTGCGAATGTCAACGGAACTTTACGGGAATGCAACTAAACTTCACACTAAACACCGTAATACCTACAAAAACTCAATAGTACCTCATATAACATATTAGCATATAAAACAAAGGTTATCTGGTTATCAATCATATTTATAGGAATTAAAGTACCTGAGGGGGCTGAAATGCATAAGTATAGAGGGTATATATGTGCATGATTTGGGACAAATCACCGTCCCCCTCGCAGCTTTAACGTTGGGGTCTTTATATACTTGGTTAGACATGGCTAACGTGGATGTTGAACTCTCTTGTGATCATTATGATGCTATCAAATGTGCTAATACTTTCATCATCATGTCCTTTTTATTTGGGAGATTTCCCAACTTTTCCCTAGAGGCTAGGGCTTGTCACAGTAGGGCTTCTTATACTGCAAGATGGCACAAGAAGACTCCTAAGACTTCTCTCGGATCTTTGATAGACGACGTTGATGAGTTTTTCGTCAAGCCTTAATACAAAATAGATGGAGGTATTTTTTCTTGGAACTTCTTCTTTGCTTCTAGGGGCACCTTCTACTGCCTTGCTGATGCTGAATATGTTCCTACCTACCCCTATATTTCTTTGACTGATATGCTTCTTCCCTGCACCTTACCTTTTCTGACTGACCCGGGATAATATGTGGAATTCTACTACTATAAAAGAGTGAGAAGGAAGTTTGGTTATGATCAGGGGGTTCATAATCATGTTTATCCTTCGAGTACCTCCCCCTCTGAGCTATACCTTAAGGCTTTTGCCAATTTCATATTTAAAGGGGTAATTGATAGAGTTAGCCACTTGGGTAACCTATTTGGTCCCTCTCGAGATTACTTGCCTTCATTTACTTGATCGCGGTTTACCTTTTGGTGGAGGCAGGTCCTCTTGATTCAAAATTATGTGAGGGGTGTCCCTTATGAAACTATTTCCACAAAAATTCCAAACAATGACAAGTACTTAGGTAAGAGGACAGAAAAGTCACTGTGGCATCAGAGCACTATCCCCAAGTCTCCTCTCGAGCAGCTCAATCCAGTCTTGGAGAGGCCTTTACTTGACGACTCCATTTCTTCTAAACAATTTGAGCCTCAACCTGATAAACCAAAGTTGATAAGCACCCAAAAGTGTATATTTTATACTCCAAATAGATAGTCTTTAACTGCTAATTATCGACAAAATTAGGTCTTATGCGTGTAATTTTTTATTGTGTTGGTCAAATGCATCTTGCGGATTCAAATGCTCTAAATCAAGGCATATGCGCAGTTAAAAGGAGCTAATCCCAATCCATTTCCCTAACCTATCCCATGGCCTAGCCTTATCCCACACCGAATCCCGTGTGTGAGTGTTGTGTTTGTACTTTTATTATTTTTAGATTTTTGTTTTGAGTCGTTTTATTTTTAGGTTTTATTTTAGATTTATTTAGAATTTTTTAGGAATTATTTTCTATTTTTCTATTTCTTTTTATATAGTGTGATTTTATTTTGATTTGATTTTTTTAGTTTTTATTTTTTATTTTTATTTTATTTTATTTTAGTAGGATTAGTTTTTTTAGGAATTTATTTTTCTAGTTTTATTAGATTTTTTTAGGACTTTAGTTTTTTTAGTTTTATTATATTTTTAATTTTTATTTTTCATTTCTTTTTATTTATATTTTTTTAGTTTATAGATTTTATTATTTTAGTTCGATTTTTTTTATGTTAGTAGATTACATTTTATTTTAGGTACAAACAAAAACACATGGACACAAAACTAACATATACTCACAAACACCTAAACAACTCACTCATCCACACCCTAACACCATACACCCTCATACACCCCCTACTTCATCTTCCCCACCACACACCCAATTCTCTCTCTCCGACCTCCATTATCCAAATTCCATCACAACCCATGAAACCCCCTATGCAATACTAGCCAACCCATGTCCAATCATAAGCTAAAACCCACTATCCATGGTGGGTCATCCACCTCAAAAATCTTCAACCCGAGACCTGTTCTGACCCATACCACTCCTAGCCGCTGCTAAACCGAACTCCATAGCTACCCTGGTGGTTTCCCCCAAAACCAACCTCCAACGCGACCCTCAATCCGTTACTACCAAACCCGAAACCAAGAATCCGATGACCGGGCTTGCCAAACCCAAATCCTTGAACCCACGACTCAAACCCGAACACCTCCATCTACGGACATGCTAAATTAAACCCAGCAACCCAGTTTTTCATCTCCAACCATCATCAAACCGAGCACCCGTGCTCCATACCAGTGACCTTATGACCCCAAAACCCAACTTCCTGTTTCGTAAACCCAATACCCTATCGCGATCCATACCTGCGAACCCGAATTCCAACCTTTTCCAAACATCACCCTCAATCGTAACACCCATTTCAAGAAAAATCCAAACTGGCCCACAACCCGGGGCATCATTTATACCAAAACCCGATTCCACCAACCAAAGACCCATTTACCTACTTTCCAAAGCTTAAAAGAATTTTACCTGCAAAAACCAAATCCAAAAACAAATAAATCAAATAAAACCCACATGTGTTAAATGACCCATTTAAACCCTAATTCCGAAAATGCCCCCTCTAACTTATTACCCCCACTTCCCACATGGACCCTCTTTAATCCCAAAATAGCCCTTAAACAAATCAGATTTTAATTACCTCACACCCCATCCATGCACACTCAAATTTAACCCTTCCAAATATGCCCTTTAGTTCCATGCCTACTATTTAAGGAAGAAGAAGACCCAAAAAAAAAAAAAAATTTTTAGAGAGAATAAATTGTAGGAGAAGAAGAAGAGAATTCTAGAGAAAAAATTTGTATAGAGAGAGGGTAGAATTTTATTTTTAGAAATTCATTTTAGTTTTTTTTTAGTTATTGCAATTAATTGAGAAGATTTTTGCATTAATTGAAGATCAATTGCCATTCTCCTCAAATTGGGTTTGATTATCTTATCTCCAATTTTTCATCTCATGCTGTTAATTTGCTATTATTTTATTGTTGATTGGATGATGATTATAGAAGACTAATTTCCCAATCAAGCGATAAATTGAAGCCCCCATGAATCCAATTAGTTTAGTTTGTTAGTTTTAATTTTGTTGAATTCCTTTGATTACTAAATTTAATTCATACTCTTAATTTTTCATTGAGAAATGAAAAATAATCCTTGAGAGATGATTGAAAATTGTGTTGACATTTTATCATTTGACTCAAACTAGAGATAGGCTTATCAAATTGATTAAAATGTTAATATTATTTTCACCTACTTTTGTTTCATCTTGTCAAAATTAAAACTAGTTGGGTGAATCTATCCTAGCGGGTGATTCATTTGATTAATTTCAATTATAGTTGTAGTAGTATTTGTGAGAATTAAAATTACTTTTCTAAAATAATATTTAATTAATTCATTTGAGTAGTGAGAATTACCTACGGAATTAATTAAATACTTTGGAATTCAATCAAATTAAGATAGATTAAGCTAAACTAGTTGTGTGAATTGGGGGTGGATATACATCCCTTGATTCATTCTCTCATTTAGTTGCATTTCACTCATTTTCATCGCTCATTAGTTTATGTTTTTCACCCTTTTATTTTAGTTCAATTACCGTTTTATGTTTAGTTCTTACTTTGAAACCTGATTTTTAAATTTTTTGTGCAGTTTCTTTCATCTCACTCATTGACATGAATTTTCTATAATCCTTCTTTTAAGTCTAGGAATCAAGCTAGATGATTTATATTTTTAAAATTGCTTACGTAATACATATGAACGCATGTTGCACCATGAATTTCTAGACTCAATAAAATTTGCGCATGTATGACGTCACTGCAGTTTAGAGTTGGAGAGTACTATAATTCTCAAGAGAACCTTAAGGATCACCAGTGGATACTTTAGCTTGTGAGATTTGGGCCTTTCACCTCTAAGAGAGTTTTATGCAATCTCCGAGTCACAGGTTGATTTAACTTCTTTTGGGTCCGCACAAAATCGTTGTTTGATCTCATTATTATTTATTAAAATTTTAACTTGATCACTGAGAACGACATTACTTTCGAGTTGTAAGAAACACGTGTCTTGAAATGTGTCCTGATCACTAGATTTTCATCCATACACCTATCATTTTACCATTCACTTCACCCATATTCTTCCATATTCCCCACACCATCCATTTATCATCTCCATTCATATATCATCCATCATTCTGAGAAAAAGTGTGTTTTCCAAATGTAAAATGCTGTCACTCTTGTGTGTAAAAAAAAGAAAAAAAAAACTTATAGAGAGAATAAATTGTAGAGAGAATAAGAAGAGAATTCTAGATAAAAATTTTGTTTAGAGAGAGGGTAGAATTTTATTTTTAGAAATTCAATTTAGTTTTTTTGAGTGATTGTAATTAATTGAGAAGATTATGGCATTAATTGAAGATCAATTGCCATTCTCCTCAAATTGGGTTTGATTATCTTATCTTTAATTTTTCAACTCATGCTTTTAATTTGCTATTATTTTATTGTTGATTGGATGATGATTATGGAAGTATAATCTCCCAGTCAAGGGATAAACGGAAGCTCACTTTAATCCAATGAGTTTAGTTTATTAGTTTTAATTTTGTTGAATTCCTTTGATTAGTAAATTTAATTCCCACTCTT
This sequence comes from Sambucus nigra, assembly GCA_949130495.1. Classification (NCBI taxonomy): domain Eukaryota; kingdom Viridiplantae; phylum Streptophyta; class Magnoliopsida; order Dipsacales; family Adoxaceae; genus Sambucus; species Sambucus nigra. The sequence goes on along the minus strand of OX422210.1, from coordinate 240,632,553 downwards.
AATTTTTTTATTGGGAAATTAAAAATAATCCTTGAGAGAGGATTGAAAATTGTGTTGACATTTTATCATTTGATTCAAAATAGATATAGGCTTATCAAATTGATTAAAATGTTAATATTATTTTCACCTACTTTTGTTTCATCTTGTCAAAATTAAAACTATTTGGGTGAATCTATCCTCGTGGGTGATTCATTTGATTAATTTCAATTATATTTTTAGTAGTATTTGGAGGAATTAAAATTACTTCTCTAAACGAAAATTTAATTAGTTCATTTGAGTAGTGAGAATTACCTTTTGAATTAATTAATTACTTTTGAATTCAATCAAATTAAGATAGATCAAGGTAAAGTAGTTGTGTGAATCGGGGGTGGATATACATCCCTTGATTCATTCTCTCATTTAGCTACCTTTCACACATTTTCATCCCTCATTAGTTTATATTTTTCACACTTTTATTTTAGTTCAACTACCATTTTGTGTTTAGTTCTTAGTTTAAAACATGATTTTAAAAATTTTCGTGCAGTTTCTTTCATCTCGCTCATTGACATGAATTTTCTTTCATCCATCTTTTAAGTCTAGGAATCAAGCTTGATAATTTATATTTTTCTAAATTGCTTTAAGGACATATTTCTCATGTCCGATATCTTACATTTGTATATGTCATACGCCGCTACAAAAGGCACGTCTCTTCACAATCTCACACGACGACCTCAATCCAAATTTCGGGAATCATGCATTCAACATCTCCATCAAGTGTCCCACATCTGCCTCAACGACTTCACGTTCCACGATTTTAGGGATTTTATGCAAGTGGGTGATTCATTTGATTAATTTCAATTATATTTTTAGTAGTATTTGGGGGAATTAAATTACTTCTCTAAAAGAAAATTTAATTAGTTCATTTGAGTAGTGAGAATTACCTTTTGAATTAACTAATTACTTTTGAATTCAATCAAATTAAGATAGATCAAGGTAAAGTAGTTGTGTGAATTGGGGGAGGATATACATCCCTTGATTCATTCTCTCATTTAGCTACCTTTCACACATTTTAATCCCTCATTAGTATATATTTTTCACACTTTTATTTTCGTTCAACTACCATTTTGTGTTTAGTTCTTAGTTTAAAACATGATTTTAATTTTTTTGTGCAGTTTCTTTCATCTCACTCGCTGACATGAATTTTCTTTCATCCATCTTTTAAGTCTAGGAATCAAGCTAGATGATTTATATTTTTCTAAATAGCTGTAAGGACATATTTCTCATGTTCGATATCTTACATTTGTGTATGTCGTACGCCGCTACAAAAGGCACGTCTCTTCACGATCTCATACGACGACCTCAATCCGAATTTTGGGAATCATGCATTCAACTTCTCCATCAAGTGTTCCACATCTGCCTCAATGACTTCACGTTCCATGATTTTAGGGATTTTATGCAAGTGGTGTGCAAGCGAAGTCAAAACAATGAAATAATGCAAGATAAGAAAGTTCAAGGGCATTTTCATAATTTTATAACCACTGTGCGAAGGTTTGGTCAACTAGAAATTTGAAGACCTCGTAGTCACGAAGATACTAGAAGAAACGTCACCTCAATCCGAGCTACGGTGAAGGATTTATGACCTTTTGAAGATGGAGAAAATTCCATAGAAGAATGCTGATTTTTTAATCCCCAAACCAGCGAGGTACCGCAAACCGCATGGTGAACCGGTTCGGGGGGGATCCGGTTCGGGGTACTTGACGCTGGAAAGTGTTTTAAAATCGTGGAACTCTTTTTGGTTTCCTATAAAAGCCAACTTCGGGGGAGTTATTTTATAAGACTTGGAGAGACGATTTTGAGAGTTCTATTAGCTTAAGTCTTCATATTTTTGAGTCCTAAAACTCATGTTTTGATTCACACATCATGTCCATACCTTTGTGAATCCATTTAAAACCCAAGAACACAACTTTGGTTTTGTTCATACTTGTGGAGAAGCCGTCTTTCTTCTTCATTGCTGCCCTCCTGGGAAGGAAAAGTTCCAGCCGACGAATTTGTGGAAAAGTTGTTTCTCTTCTTCATTGCTGACCATCTAGAGTTCTTGCAGGAGATTTCAGCCGAGACATTGAAACCGACACTTGAGGGTATTTTTAATGTCGCTCTTATTTTCATTGTAATCTGTGTAACCGTTTTTACAAATTATAGTGAAAATAAAAGGGTTTTGCCCCTTTGGGGGATTTTTCCTGAAATTGTTTGTTTTATCCTGCATGCTTTATTTGATTGGATAAATCATCTACATGCATGTTTTAGGGTTTAACTAAAATTTGAGATTAATTAAAATTGGATGTTATTTTAGAAGTCTTAATATTTCCACTGTAGCTATTCTACAAATTGGTATCAGAGTGGGTTACGCTAATTTATCGCGTGATCTTGATTTTTGTACGCACTTTTATGTCAAAGCTTGTTGCATTAAGTTATTGTGTTTGATGCCTTTTTTTTTTGCAATAATGGCTTTCGGTGGTTTTGATGATATTAGAACTCAAGTGTTTGAAAATCGTATTTGTAAATCTCGTGTGAAATCTGTTTTTAAAACTCTTGTTAAAAGAAAAGAGCCTAGGAGATGTCTTTGTTGTGAGGGGATTGTCCATAGCATAGATGAGTGTCCCACCAAGGTTAGGGTGTGTTTTAACAAACCAATAACCCAAGTGAAGAAATTTTTTATGCAAGTAAGCGTGTCCTTCCCAACTGTATTTCTAGTCATGAAAATGACGATGATACTTCTTCCACAACCACTGAGAGTGAATCCATGATAGTGAGGGTGATGGAAGTGAGGATGAAAGTGTAGATGAGCATGACTTGCAAACTTCTTTCAATGAACTTTATGCTGAAGCTTTGAAAACAAAGAAAGAAAATTTGAAATTGAAAGCTCAATTGAAAGAGTGTGCCTTAAAAAATAATGATTTTTTAGTTGAAGAACTTAGGGCACATGCGAAAATTTTGAAAGAGAAGCTTCAGTACGTTGAGGGTGGGAGAGATAGTCTTAGAAGGTTGATGGAGACTATGAAAAATGAGCTTTTAGAGTTTGAGGATTCTAGACGTGTACTTGAATCTAGGATATGTGAACTTGAGGTGAAATTGAAAGATTCAAGTAAAGTGAAATTTGATTTGGAGTCTAGGTCTGAAAAACTTGATAATATTTTAGGCACCGTCGAGATAAAAAAGGATAGGGGTGGGATTGGTCTTGAAAAATATGTTGCACTCATTCCCACACGTGTGTGAGAGCCTCCTAGGATTATTAAGAAAGAGGCACCTAAGTTTTTTAGGAAAGAGCCCCCTAGGAACATCGTGAGAGAACCTCCTAGGATCATTAGGAGAGAGCCACCTAGGCAAATTTGGATAGAGCAACCGAGAAATTTGAGGAGAGGTCCTCCTTTAGGTAACACACATCTCCCGATTTACACTTGCACACATTGCGGTAAGCAAGGTCATCTCAGGCGCTTTTTTTACAAGCTTTTAAATAGACCTAGGAAGGTTAATAAAAGAATAAATTCGATTTTCCGAACCCCCATACTCCGTTACACATCCATTTGGGGTTAGAAAATCGGATTTGAAGGCTTACGGTTTAATTGTCCACGATTACCATTTGTTTGCACGTGATTCACCCCATGTGAAATCTTTTGGTTGATTGTGTTGGATGTTTGTCATACACTAGTTGTGTTTCATTATATATATTTGCGAGTGTGTTGACATGTACTTTTTGTATAAATTTTTTCTTTTGAAAATTTTTGAAAAATACAAAAATATTTTATTTTGATAAATTTTTTGAAAATCCAAAAAGAGTTTTTGTATTTTGTTTACATCGTTTATGGATTGACACTTAGGATGACCGAGTCACAATTTCATTCCATTTATCCATGTGACTATTTGATAGTGTTTTGAGATAATAGGTCAATTCATCCATGTGCTTTACAATGTTTGGAGTCATTGAGATGTAATGAGTCGTTATTTCCTACATGTTTGACTCATGATATCCTTTATTGCACACATGCACGGATTTGTTTGATTATTGTGCTTATCTTATCACATGTTGGTTGGGTCTTTTCACTTTAATCCTGTCCTTAAAACGAACAAAGGGCGATAAAACTTTATAAAAAGTGTGCACCTTTGAATCATGTTTGTGAGGTTTTGTTTGCTTTGTATGAAAATGGTGAAGGGCTACGAAAGGCTATCATTTACCCTTTGCGATCAAGCCGCCGTTTAATTGGACCTAAAAAATTGAGGAATTTTATTATGTGAGGTCCAAAGAGGTTTAAAAGCCCGAAAAATTTAAAGGCAATAAAAAGAAATTCATGCCAATTATGGGCCATTTAGGTTTTCGCACCAATTCTCCAAAGTTTGAGAATTTAGTTTAACACCTCTAAAAGAAAATATATATGAGGGAGTTTGGTTGAAAATTTTATAACGGGTTTGCACATCCTTGAAAGTCTTGAAAAAATGCTACATAGTTTTGGACGTTATTGGTCTGAAAATCATTTAGACTTTGATTTTTTGATTTGCATAAGACAATGTAATCTAAATTCAACAATTTTTACACCTAAGGATAATTTTGATGTTCATTCGTTAGGGGTATACGTATGCATCGTGCACATATGATTGATTGAGTTGATTTACCTATCGAATGTGTTCACATCCATTCATTCCATTTCCATGAATTGGTTGTTTGAGTTTAAATCCATGGTGTGATTTTTTTTGGTATCTTATTTTTGTATGAAAAAATTTGAAAAATCAAAAATAATTTATGAAGATTTTTTTGTATCTCTGTGCAAGAGCACGTTTGCCATTTGATTGATGCCTTGTTCTGAATACCGTGACACCCTGACTTTTCTTATTTGATTTATTCTTCTCATTTGTCTAGTTGGGGACATAATAAAAAGGGGGAGAAATAATTATCATTTTATGGGGGAGTTTGAATTTTGGGGGAGTTTTTGAGATTTGACTTATGATTTTCTCATACATTGGTATCTGTGTTTATCTCATTTCAAAATCGATACGCCACTTCGTATTTCTCTTTATCTCATGTGTGTAGGTACTACATTCATGATCACTAGATTTCACACCCCAATGAGAAAAGATTTGAGATCTTGAAGATCTTAAGAACAAATGATGAAGACTTATTCATTTGTATCTTTCCAGTTTTAGGTTCATGGGAGGGTAGATTTTTATAGGTCAATTGAATGATAATAATTCGGCTTTTTTTATTTTGTACCGGCATAGACATAGGGGGAGATTTGTAAGGACATATTTCTCATGTCCGATATTTTACATTTGTGTATGTCGTACGTCGCTACAAAAGGCACATCTCTTCACGATCTCACACGACAGCCTCAATCCGAATTTTGGGAATCATGCATTCAACATCTCCATCAAGTGTCCCATATCTGCCTCAACGATTTCACGTTCCATAATTATAGGGATTTTATGCAAGTGGTACGCAAGCGAAGTCAAAACAGTGAAAGAAGGCAAGCTATGAAAGTTCAAGGGCATTTTGGTAATTTTAGAGACATTGTGAGGAGGTTTGTTCAACTAGAAATTTTAAGAGCTCGTCAAGATACTGGAAGAAACGGAACCTCAATCTGAGCTACGGTGAAGGAGTTATGACCTTGTGAAGATGGAGAAAATTCCATAGATGAATGTTGATTTTTTAATCCCCAAACCAGCGAGGTACCGCAAACCGCATGGTGAACCGGTTCGGTGTACACCATAACTGGTTCGGGGTACCTAACGCTAGCAAGTGTTTCAAAATCGTGAAACTCTTTTTCGTTTCCTATAAAATCCAACTTCGGGGGAGTTATTTCATAAGACTTGGAGAGATAATTTTAAGAGTTTTATTAGCTCAAGTCTTTATATTTTTGAGTCCTAAAACTCATGTTTTTATTCACACATCATCGCCAAACCTTTGTGAATCCATTTGAAACCCAAGAACACAACTTTGGTTTTGTTCATATTTATGGAGAAGTCGTCTTTCTTCTTCATTGTTGCCCTCCTGGGAAGGGAAAGTTTTAGCTGACGAATTTCTCGAGAAGCCGTTTCTCTTCTTCATTGCTTCCCATCTGGAGTTCTTGCGGGAGATTTCATCCGAGACATCGAAATTGATACCTGAGGGTATTTCTTATGTCACTCTTATTTTCATTGTAAACTCTTTTTGGTTTCCTATAAAAGCCAACTTCGGGGGAGTTATTTCATAAGACTTGGAAAGACGATTTTGAGGGTTCTATTAGCTCAAGTCTTTATATTTTTGAGTCCTAAAACTCATGTTTTGATTAACACATCATTGCCACACCTTTGTGAATCCTTTTGAAACCCAAGAACACAACTTTGGTTTTGTTCATACTTGTGGAGAAGCCATCCTTCTTCTTCATTGCTGCCCTCCTAAAAAGGAAAAATTCCAGCCGACGAATTTGTGGAGTAGCCGTTTATCTTCTTCATTATTGCCCATCTGGAGTTCTTGTGAGAGATTTCAACCGAGACATCGAAACCGACACCCGAGGGTATTTCGAATGTCGCTTATATTTTTATTATAATCCTTGTAACCGTTTTTATAAATTATAGTGAAAATAAAAAGGTTTTGCCCCTTTTGGGGATTTTTCCTGAAATTGTTTGTTTTATCCCGCATGCTTTATTTTATTGGATAAATCATCTAGATACATGTTTTAGGGTTTAACTAAAATTTGGGATTAATTAAAATTTGAGGTTATTTGAGAAGTCGCAATATTTTTGGTGTAGCGTTTCTACAATAGCTTATGTCATACATATGAAGGCTTGTTACACCATGAACTTTTAGACTAAACAAAATCTGCGCATGTATCACGTCACTATGGTTTAGAGTTTAAGAGTACTATAATTCTCAAGAGAACCTTAAGGATCACTAGTGGAGACTTTATCTTGTGAGATTTGAGCCTTTCACCTTTCAAAGAGTTATACGCAAACTCCGAGTCACAAGTTGATTCAACTTCTTTTGGGTCCACACTAAATCGTTATATGATCTCATTATTATTCATCAAAATTTTGGCTTGATCACTGAGAAAAATATCACTTTCGAGTTGTAAGAAACATGTGTCTTGAAATTTATCCTGATCACGAGATTTTCATCCATACACCTACCATTTACCATTCACTTCTCCCATATTCTTCCATATTCCCCACACCATCCGTTTATCATCTCCACTCATATATCATCCATCATTTTGAGAAAAAGTGTATTTTCCAAATGTAAAATGTCTTCACTGTCGAGAGTTAAAAAAAAGAGAAAAAAAACTTCTAGAGAGAATAATTTGTAGAGAGAAGAATAAGACAATTATAGAGAAAATTTTGGTAATGAGACAGGGTAGAATTTTATTTTTAGAAATTCATTTTAGTTTTTTTTGAGTGATTGTAATTAATTGAGAAGATTGTTGTATTAATTGAAGATCAATTGCCATTCTCCTCAAATTGGGTTTGATTATCTTATCTATAATTTTTCATCTCATGCTTTTAATTTGCAGTTACTTTATTCTTGATTGGATGATGATTATGGAAGGCTAATCTCCCAATCAAGGGATAAATTGAAGCTCCTGGGTCTCCAATTATTTTTGTTTGTTAGTTTTAATTTTGTTGAATTCCTTTTATTAGTAAATTAAATTCATACTCTTAATTTTTCATTGAAAGATGAAAAATAATCCTTGAGTGTGGATTGAAATTGTGTTGACATTTTATCAGTTGATTCACACTAGAGATATGCTTATCAAATTGATTAGTGTTAATATTATTTTCAACTACTTTTTCTTCATCTTGTCAAAATTAAAACTAGTTAGGTGAATCTATCTTAGCGGGTGATTCATTTGATAAATTTCAATAGTATTTTTAGAAGTATTTGTGGGAATTAAAATTACTTTTCTAAAAGAATATTTAATTAGTTACTTTGAGAAGTGAGAATCAACTTTTGAATTAATCAAATACTTTGGAATTCAATCGAATTAAGCTAGAGCAAGCTAAACTAGTTGTGTGAATCGGGGGTGGATATACATTCCTTGATTCACTATCTCATTTATTTACATGTCACTCATTTTCACCACTCATTAGTTTATGTTTTCAGACTTTTATTTTAGTTCAATTAACATTTTGTGTTTAGTTCTTAGTTTAAAACCTGATTTTTAAAATTTTCGTCCAGTTTCTTTCATCTTACTCATTTACATGAATTTTCTATCAGCCATCTTTTAAGCCTAGGAATCAAGCTAGATGATTTATATTTTTTGAAATAGCTTATGTAATACATATTAAGGCATATTGCACCTTGAATTTCGAGACTCAAACAAAATTTGTGCACATATGAGGTTACTACGGTTTAGAGTTGAAGATTACTATAATTCTCAAGAGAACCTTAAGGATCACTAGTGGAGATTTAGCTTGTGAAATTTTTGCCTTTCACCTTTCAGAGAGTTTTATGCAATCTCCGAGTCACAAGTTGATTCAACTTATTTTGGGTCCGCACTAAATCGTTGTACGATCGCATTATTCTTCATTAAAATTTTGGCTTGATCACTGAGAACAACATCACTTTCGAGTTGTAAGAAACATGTGTCTGAAAATTTGTCTTGGTCACTATATTTTCATCCATAAACCTACCATTTATCATTCACCTCACCCATATTCTTCTGTATTCCCCACACCATCCAATTATCATCTCCATTCATATATCATCCATCATTTTGAGAAAAAGTGTGTTTTTCCAATGTAAAATGTCTTCAGTCTTGAGAGTAAAAATAAAGAAAAAAAACTTTTAGAGAGAATAAATTGTAGAAGAAGAAGAGAATTCTAGAGAAAATTTTTGTACAGAGAGAGGGTAGAATTTTATTTTTAGAAATTCATTTTAGTTTTTTTTAGTTATTGCAATTAATTGAGAAAATTGTTGCATTAATTGAAGATCGATTGCGATTCTCCTCAAATTGGGTTTGATTACCTTATCTCTAATTTTTCATCTCATGCTTTTAATGTGCTATTATTTTATTGTTGATTGGATGATGATTATAGAAGACTAATTTCCCAATGAAGGGATAAATTGAAGCCTCCCTGAATCCAATTAATTTGGTTTGTTAGTTTTAATTTTGTTGAATTCCTTTGATTACTAAATTTAATTCATACTCTTAATTTTTCATTGAGAAATGAAAAATAATCCTTGAGAGATGATTGAAAATTGTGTTGACATTTTATCATTTGACTCAAACTAGAGATAGGCTTATCAAATTGATTAAAATGTTAATATTATTTTCACCTACTTTTGTTTCATCTTGTCAAAATTAAAACTAGTTGGGTGAATCTATCCTAGCGGGTGATTCATTTGATTAATTTCAATTATAGTTGTAGTAGTATTTGTGAGAATTAAAATTAATTTTCTAAAATAATATTTAATTAATTCATTTGAGTCGTGAGAATTACCTACGGAATTAATTAAATACTTTGGAATTCAATCAAATTAAGATAGATCAAGCTAAACTAATTGTGTAAATTGGGGGTGGATATACATCCCTTGATTCACTATCTCATGTAGTTACATTTCAGTCATTTTCATCACTCATTAGTTTATGTTTTTCACACTTTTATTTTAGTTTAATGACCATTTTGTGTTTAGTTCTTTTTTTAAAACTTGATTTTTAAAATTTTCATGCAGTTTCTTTCATCTCACTCATTGATATAAATTTTCTATCATCCATCTTTTAAGTTTAGGAATCGATCTAGATGATGTATATTTTTCTAAATAGCTTATGTAATACATATGAAGTCATGTTGCACCATGAATTTATAGACTCAACAAAATTTGCGCATGTATCACGTCACTGCGGTTTAGAGTTTAAGAGTACTACAATTTTTAAGAGAACCTTAAGGATCACTAGTGGAGACTTTAGCTTGTGAGATTTCTTCCTTTCACCTTTTAGAGAGTTTTACGCAATCTCTGAGTCACAAGTTGATTCAACTTCTTGTGGGTCCACACTAAATCGTTGTATGACCTTACTGTTCTTCATTAAAATTTTGGCTTGATCACAGAGAACGACATCACTTCGAGTTGTAAGAAACATGTGTCTTGAAATTTGTCCTGATCACTAGCTTTTCACCCATACTTCTACCATTTACCATTCACTTCATCCATATTCTTCCATATTCCCCAAACCATCTATTTATCATCTCAATTCATATATCATCGATCATTTGAGAAAAATTGTGTTTTCCAAATGTAAAATGTCTTTAGTGTAAACTGTTACAAAAAAAGAAAAGAAACTTTTAGAGAGAATAAATTATAGAGAAAAGAAGAAGAGAATTCTAGAGAAAAAATTTGTATAGAGAAAGGATAGAATTCTCTATACAAATTTTTTCATCTCATGCTTTTAATTTGCTATTATTTTATGTGACTCCCTTCCGAATTAACCCCGGGTGATCAGTCATAAATTAAGTTAGAACAGGTTTCTCAATTGGATCATTCTTAGCATCACTATCGCCTTTTTAATTACTAACCACCTAAGTGAGAAAATTAAACTGGTGCCAAGTTTTATCTTTCATTAACTTAAACGAAACTCATGCGGAAAAATAAAATAAAACAATAACCACAATTAACTAAAACAACCATTTACAATTTATTAACTGACCGAATAAACCATCAGCCCAAACTCCAACAAATATAAAATAAAGACAAGTAATCAATCTCAATAAGTCTGACAAAAACTAAATGAACTGTGAGCGACATGCTCAAAATAACTTATAGAAGTCTCTATACTAGAATGAAAGAGTGGGGCGTCTATCAAAACTCCCGCAACATCCACATATGCTGCAGCAACGGATTTCCTGAAATAGAGTCAAGCTTGGCGTCCCTTCTGCTGGACAACTAAAAGGTTTTTAAAAAAAAATTATAGCCAGGGTTAGTACCCAAAATCATTTGAAAAACATTTAGCAAATGATTAACTTGCAGTAATAAATAAATATGCATGCTCTCCATATTTTAGTTAGTGCCGCACTCCCTTGAGGATATCCTCACTCCTCCTCTAATGTGCACTACCAACGCCTTAATTAAATTTACCAAGAACTTTATCTTATGACTAGATAAATTATACAACCCCTTGCAACCACCATACTCTAACCCAGTATGCCTTAATTTGATTTATAAGTTATTATAAACATCAACTTAAATAAATCATTTCCCTTTTTAATTTCATATAACTTCCACATCTGTTATACATATAATACAACTCATGATTTGTATTAATTAGCCCGTATATAATTATTTACCTAATCATATACTCAATCATATTACAGTATTCACAAACATACTTATATAACATTTAATAATAGTATTTCCCCCGAGTAAAGTCTCACCGGGTATAAATCCTCTAAAGTGCTATCCCACTAGGTATGATCACATAGCCTAGTTACCCCCAAGTCATAATCGCTCACTAACTTGGTTAATACATAAATGTTGGAGGCGGTCATATTCCTTCCCTGAAAGTGAGATGTCCCTCACCCATATATCGGACGCTATGACTTGGGATTATGCTCGCCCTACTCCTCAAGCTAGGGGATTCATCCACTACGCGCAACCTCCCCTATAGCACTAGAGCATATAATAATAATAATATTTATCCACTGATATTAATGCACACACCATATATATACTATCACACACCGTATATATATAAATATTAAATATCCCGGCTACACCGTGCACTAAGTTCATAACATGAGCCCATTCCATTTTATTTTTGACTTTATGGCCCAACTCTAATTATGAATTAATTTGCACATTAATTTCTTTTGGTATTGCCCCAACCAATATATTCGGACTTACTCTCTTGGCCCGAAATAACATCACCCGAGTCTAAATCCCCGACTCTAAATTATTTAATCTTCGCCTATATAAAATTTTCATTTCGGTATCGCTCAACCGTTATCCCCGGATTTGTTTACTACATCCATATTTAATCATTTCGAAACAAACTTTCCAAAATTTAACCTTAGTGTGTCACACCTAATTTCCTCCAAATCCCAATAAATTTTAATTATGATGTCACACCAAGCCGCCCTCAAATCCTAATTAATCTTGATTCACAATCAATTAGATTTAAACCCATGTATTAATTACTCAACAATTAAGGCATGGAAGGATTTTTATTTATTTTCCCTATACATTAAAAACTGGGCGAACTGTCAAAATTTCCGGACCATCGATCGATCGATGGTCCACCTTTGATCGATCGATCGATCGATCAGGTCCTCGTCTTCCCCGGGTTGGATGTTTCATCCATGGACGCCCACCTCCAAACCCTAGCTTCTTTCCCACTAAAAATTAAACCTTCTCATCAGCAATAGACATCAGAAACCCTTATAGGAAACCTTCCCAAAGTCCAGAAACATCACTTAATTCCTTTTCTCTACTGTTTTCACGAGTTTGGATTTAAAATTCAATTCAGTTTTTAACCCATTTAACCATCAATTCCATATCACCAATTCGTTTCTAATTCCTCCGGTTTTACACAACTTACCAGATTACAAAACACAAGTTAGATTAAATATGCATTTCTACTCAATTTAGAAATCAGATTCATAATCTATAAAAACCCATGTTTATACCCCTATAAATCCCAAAACGATTTTCTTTGATTTTACACATCACATGAATATGAATTGAAATACACTTTAAATTATACATCAAGTTAACCACTTGCCTTAGGGTTCGTAGAGTCTAAATTTGGAATCGTGAGTGCTCAAGGTTAAAGATGACTCTTTTTGGCTCTCCTGTGATCCCTAAATTTGACTTTGGCTGCTGTTAGGGTTTCCTAACCCTCTAAGTCTTCTCTAAAATCAATTCAGTCATTCCCTTGTTTCTTTTATTTGTTTAATTAACCTTAATCCCGTGCTTTGTCTAATGGGCCAAGCCCAAGTTACCTAAATTCCCCCGTGTGGGCCCGGCTATGTCTAAAAACATCCTGTGACCTGTTTACTACTCCCGGGTACATTTTTTTGACTATCTCGACCCACCCGGACTCAACCGTACCCTCAGAATTGGCATCTGAATTAATTTATAAAAAAATCCTTATTTCACACCCAATTTAGTCTATACCGACTCCCGACTGAAATAAGTACATATCCCGTCATTAATACCCGAAATGACGTAAATACATTATTACTATTCACTTAGTAAATAAGTTTCCCTAAATATTAACCATTAACTCCCCGATTAATATTTAAATATAAATTACCATAATTAATTCAATTAAAATTACGACACACAAGTAATTTTGAATTCCCGAATTAATTAAATATTTAACGCATGAAAATACGGGGTGTTACATACTCCCCCCCTTATAAAGGAATTTCGTCCTCGAAATTTGGTCGTACCTGTGGTGAAAAGCTCTGGATATTGTTCCCGCATATCCTCCTCCCGCTCCCAGGTAGACTCGTCAATGTTGTGATGAGCGCACTGTACTCTAACTAGTGGAACAACCTTGGATCGTAACTTCCACTCACTACGGTCCAGAATAGCCACCGGTATCTCCTCATATGAGATGTATGGCTGTAAATCTATTTCCTCGAGTGGAATGTGCCAGAAAATCCTCTCGCTCCTGCGATATTTCTTCAGCGATGCCATATGGAACACGTCGTGTATCCGCTGAAGGTGCTCTGGCAATCCCATCCTGTAAGCTACTGGTCCCACCCTTTCGATAATAGGGAAAGGTCTCAAGTACCTCAGTGCTAACTTACCCTTCTTGTCGAACCACATCACCCCTTTCATAGGAGATACTCGGACCAATACGTGGTCCCTAACCTCTAACTCCACATGTCTCCGTGAAGCATCAGCATAACTCTTCTGCCTATCCTGAGCTATCCGAATCCTCCCTCGGATCAACTCTATCTTGGCCAACGTCTCCTGAACAATCTCCGATCCTAATAGTTTATTGTCCCCCACCTCTAACCAACAAGCGGGTTAACGAGAAGGTCTCCCGTATAGTTCCTCGAATGGTGCCATACCGATCGTGAATTGGTAAGAGTTGTTATAAGCGAACTCTACCATAGGAAGATATTTCTCCCAACCTCCCCCAAAGTCTAATATGCACATTCTGAGCATATCTTCCAGCATCTGATTGACTCTCTCAGTTTTCCCGTCAGCCTGTGGGTGATAGGCTGTACTCAAACGTAACTCCGTGCCCATGGCCTCTTGAAAATTTTGCCAGAAGTGGGCCACGAAGATCTTGTCTGTGTCAGACACAATATTTACCGGTACCCCATGTAGCTTAACAATATCCGCTATGAATAGCTGTGCATAATGCATCGTCTCAAAGTCTCTGCGAACCGGAAGAAAGTGGGCTACTTTGGTCAACCAATCCACGATGTCCCATATGGAATCGTGTCCCCTCTACGATGCAGGCAACCCGGTAATAAAGTCGATGGAGATGCTCTCCCACTTCCACACAGGAATCTCCAGTAGCTGTAGCATCCCTGACGGTCTCTGATGGTCAACTTTCACAAGCTGACACGTGACACATTTCGAAACAAACTCTGCTATGTCCCGTTTCATTCCTGCCCACTAATACTGCCTTCTCATATCCAGGTACATTTTATCCCCACCGAGATGTACCTCGAATCTCGACCCATGAGACTCTGTCATAACAGTGTGCCTCAACTCCTCATCTTCTGGCATAATTAACCTCCCATTAAGGCGTAAGCCTCCTTTCGAGCTGACCGAGTAACCCTCTGCTCCCTCAGCTAGCAACTGGCTCACCCTATCCCGGCAGGTCTGATCTTATGCCTGAGCCCTCACAAACCACATAATGATCTCAGGTGTGATGGATAATGCTGACATGCAAGCCTTGGCTACATCATCCTCATGTCGAAGCTCTCTCCACTTCGCTTTCTAGACTTCTGATAATTCCCCAGTCGGTGTCTGGCTCAATGCATCTGCTACCACATTATCCTTACCAGGATGATACTAAATATCAAACTGGTAGTCCTTCACGAATTCTAGCCATCGCCTCTGCCTCATATTCAGATCCTTTTGCATGAAGAGATACTGAAGTGATTTATGATCCGTGAATAACGTGAACTATTCTCCTAAAATATAATGTCTCCATATCCTCAAAGCAAAAAAGATCGCTGCTAGCTCCAGGTCGTGAGTGGAGTAATTCCTCTCGTGGGGCTTTAGCTTTCTAGACGCATAAGCTATAGCCCTTTCCTCCTGATGAAGCACACCCCTAAGTCCCTGTAAGGACACGTCAGTGTAAATCTGATAATCTAATCCTCCCTTTGATAATGCAAGTACAGGTGCAAATGTCAACTTGTCCTTTAGCTCGTCGAAAGCTAACTGACAATGATCATTCCAAATGAATGGTACCCCCTTCCGGGTCAGATTCGTCAAAGGGCTCGCAATCTTTGAGGATCCTTTGATGAACCGCCTGTAATAACTGGCCAATCCCAGAAAATTGCGCACCTCAGGCGGTGTCGTGGACTATCCCCACACCCTCACCGCTGATACCTTACTCGAATCCACAATAATACCCCAGTCTGACACCACGTGGCTAAGAAACAGTGCCTCCTGTATCCAAAATACACACTTACCGAATTTGGCATAGAGCTGGTGATCCCGTAGTGTTTGTAAAAATATACGCAGATGCTCTATGTGCTCCTTCTTGGTGCGCGAGTAAATCAGAATGTCATCAATGAACACGATGACGAACTGGTCGAGAAACTCCCTAAAAATCCTGTTCATAAGGTCCATGAACACTGCTGGTGCATTAGTGAGCCCTGATGGCATCACCCTGAATTCATAAGATCCATACCGTGATAGGAAAGAGGTCTTAGGAATGTACTCCTCTCGGATACGTAGTTGGTGATACCCTGACCTCAAGTCAACCTTAGAGAAGTAAGACGCCCCTCTCAACTGGTCAAATAGATCATCAACCTAGGCAACGGATACTTATTTCGTATTATCTCCTTGTTCAACTCTCTATAGTCCACGTATAACCGTAGTGAGCTATCTCCCTTCTTTACAAACAACACCGGAGCACCCACGATGATGTACTCCGCTGAATGAAACCTTGACCCAGAAGCTGCTGAATTCGCTCTCTCAACTCACGCATCTCTGAGGAGGCCATACAGTATGGGGTCCGAGAAATTGGCCTCGTCCCCGATGCTAAATCGATTACAAATTCGATTTCCCTGCTAGGTGGCAACCCTGGTATCTCCTGGAACACATCCTCAAAGTCCCTCACTACCGGGATTGAGTCCAATGGAATCGCCACTTCTTGTGAGGTTTCCTCCTCGATGTAATACAGGTGCGTGTGTGACCCTCCCTCGGGTAACGACATTGCTATAAAAAATATCTCCTGTCCTAGAATGGAGAACATGATTGTCCTCTCGTAGCAATCCACCGTCGCCCGATAACCTGCCAACCAATCCATACCCAAGATGACATCTTACCCCTCCATATGTAACACCAAGAGGTCCGCTGCTAAACTAAGCCTCTCAATCAAAATGTCCACCCCCCGAAAAACTGAGTGAATTTAAGCCCCGCTGCCTACTGGTGACTCTACACACATCCGAAGACGACCAGCGATCTCTAGTAACCCGACCCGTTTAGCAAAATTATATTTAATGAATGAATGTGATGCTCCAGTATAAAAAATAATACTACCCTCATAACCATGAATAAGAAACATACCCTCAACCGCTGGTGGTGCTTGCTACGCTGGAGGATTGGGAACATCCTGGACGTTATACACACGCCCGTAGTGCATCTGCCCCTGCTGGCGGCATCTGCCCCCATTGCCCTTGTTGGGCCTCCTGCTGGTGACCTCTTCCCCTCTGTGGGCACTCCTTCTTGAAGTGTCCTGGCTGGCCATAGACAAAACAGCGTCTTTAACCATCCCCCTGTCGTTGGCCCTGTTGGCCCTGACACGGCTGGCCCTGCTGGCCTCCCCCATTATTCCCTTGGCCTTGACAGCCCTGAGGAACCTGCTGTTGCTGATTCGGGCCCGGATGCCCCTGCCTGAACCCCTGTGCTCCTGTCGAAACCCACCAGGCTTAAACTTTTTAGCCCGATTCCCTTGCTGACTGCAAGTCTGCTGCTGAGTACCACTTGTGTCACCACTAGTAGCTGCCTTGCCCTGTTGGCTTGGCTCCCCCGTTCTCTTGCTCCCCTTCGCGTGGAAGCGATGATCCTGGCAATGTACAAGTGCGGCATTAACGACATCTGTATAAGTCACTAACGCCGGATTCCCAATCAAATGTTACCTGATTCGCCAGGCTAAGCCATCCACAAACCTCGATTTCTTCCGCTCCTCATTGCTCACCTCATTTGGCACAAAGTTTGCCAAACGGGTGAAATTTTCCTCATAGCCTGCTACTGATCGATCACCCTGTATTAGATCACTGAATTTCTTTCTCATCTCAGTCTCTACCGTTGGTGGAAAGTATTTGCGGTCGAATCACACCCATAACTCTGCTATCATCATCAAATCTCACTCCTCGGCGGTGGTAACTGACTCCCACCACTGTAAGGCTGTCCCCGATAGATGAAAGGTAGCAAGCATCTGTTTATGTACCTCGGTACACTCCATCATGCGCAGATGGCGCTGAATGTTCTTCTTCCAGTCACAAGCCTCTACTACATCTATGCTACCCCGAAACTCAGGTGGGTAACCCTTCTGAAAGGTCTCCCTAACTCTCTGCCAAGATGGTGGCCCCACTGGTGCCTGATCTGCTGTTGCCACTGGAGGCGGTGCCTAGGGCTGTGGAAATGAGCTGCCATAGCTCGCATCGCTGTCTCGACCGCCTGGGCCACTATCACTGCCACCTGAGTAGTGGAAATCAACTCGGGTGGGGGTGGTGGTGGCGGCACCTGTGGCTCCTGATGAGCCTCTCTGACCTCATCCCTAGCCTCAACCCTCTCCGCTCTCAGTCTCCTTGGTGGCATCAGAAATATATAGAATCGTATAAGTACACAATTTACACAAAAATATTCACAGTAGAAATACGATATCTCACAAGCGGAAAATTAATCAACAGTCCTAATAATAGGGCTCTATAACAACCGAATGCTACGCTGAAACGTAGAAAGCCGTAAAGATCCTAAGGACACTAGAACCCGATGCTCTGATACCATCTGTGCCACCTCGCCTAATTAACCCCGGGTGATCAGTCCTAAATTAAGTTAGAACAGGTTTCTCAATTGGATCATTCTTAGCATCACTATCGTCTTTTTAATTACTAACCACCTAAGTAAGAAAATAATACTGGTGCCAAGTTTTATCTTTCATTAACTTAAACGAAACTCATGCGGAAAAATAAAATAACATAATAATCACAATTAACTAAAACAACCATTCACAATTTATTAACTAACCGAATAAACCATCGGCCCAAACTCCAACAAATATAAAATAAAGACAAGTAATCAATCTCAACAAGTCTGACAAAAACTAAATGAACTGTGAGCGACATGCTCGAAATAACTGATAGAAGTCTCTATACTAGAATGAAAGAGTGGGGTATCTATCAAAACTCCCGCAACATCCACATATGCTGCAGTAGCGGATTTCCTGAAATAGAGTCAAGCTTGGCGTCCCTGTGGCTGGACACCTAAAAGGTTTTTAAAAAAAATTTATAGCAAGGGTTAGTACCCAAAATCATTTGAAAAACATTTAGCAAATGATTGACTTGCAGTAATAAATAAATATGCATGCTCTCCATATTTTAGTTAGTGCCGCACTCCCTTGAGGATATCCTCACCCCTCCTCTAATGTGCATTACCAACACCTTAATTAAATTTACCTAGAACCTTATCTTCTGACTAGATAAATTATAAAACCCCTTGCAACCACCCTACTCTAACCGAGTATGCCTTAATTTGATTTATAACATCAACTTAAATAAATCATTTTTCTTTTTAATTTCATATAACTTCCACATCTGTTATACATATAATACAACTCATGCTTTGTATTAATTAGCCCGTATATAATTATTTACCTAATCATATACTCAATCATATTACAGTATTCACAAACATACTTATATAACATTTAATAATAGTATTTCCCCCGAGTAAAGTCTCACCGGGTATAAATCCTCTAAAGTGCTATCCCACTAGGTATGATCACATAGTCTAGTTACCCCCAAGTCATAATCGCTCACTAACTTGGTTAATACATAAATGTTGGAGGCGGTCATATTCCTTCCCTGAAAGTGAGATGTCCCTCACCCATATATCGGACGCTATGACTTGGGATTATGCTCGCCCTACTCCTCAATCTAGGGGATTCATCCACTACGCGCAACCTCCCCTATAGCACTAGAGCATATAATAATAACATCTATCCACTGATATTAATGCACACACCATATATATACTATCACACACCGTATATATATAAATATTAAATATCCCGGCTACACCGTGCACTAAGTCCGTGACATGAGCCCATTCCATTTTATTTTTGACTTTATGGCCCAACTCTAATTATGAATTAATTTGCACATTAATTTCTTTTGGTATTGCCCCAACTAATATATTCGGACTTACTCTCTTGGCCCGAAATAACATCACCCGAGTCTAAATCCCCGACTCTAAATTATTTAATCTTCGCCTATATAAAATTTCCATTTCGGTATCGCTCAACCGTTATCCCCGGATCTGTTTACTACATCCATATTTAATCATTTCGAAACAAACTTTCCAAAATTTAACCTTAGCGTGTCACACCTAATTTCCTCCAAATCCCAATAAATTTTAATTATGATGTCACACCAAGCCGCCCTCAAATCCTAATTAATCTTGATTCACAATTAATTAGATTTAAACCCATGTACTAATTACTCAACAATTAAGGCATGGAAGGATTTTTATTTATTTTCCTTATACATTAAAAACTGGGCGAACTGTCAAAATTGCTGGACCATCGATCGATCGATGGTCCACCTTCGATCGATCGATCAGGTCCTCGTCTTCCCCGAGTTGGCTGTTTCAGCCATGGACGTCCACCTCCAAACCCTAGCTTCTTTTACACTAAAAATTAAACCTTCTCATCAGCAATAGACATCAGAAACCGTTATAGGAAACCTTCCCAAAGTCCAGAAACATCACTTAATTCCTTTTCTCTATTGTTTTCACGAGTTTGGATTTAAAATTCAATTCAGTCTTTAACCCATTTAACCATCAATTCCATATCACCAATTCGTTTCTAATTCCTTTGGTTTTACACAACTTACCAGATTACAAAACACAACTTAGATTAAATATGCATTTCTACTCAATTTAGAAATCACATTCATAATCTATAAAAACCCATGTTTATACCCCTATAAATCCCAAAATGAATTTCTTTGATTTTACACATCACATGAATATGAATTGAAATACACTTTAAATTCTACAGCAAGTTAACCACTTGCCTTAGGGTTCCTAGAGTCTGAATTTGGAATCGTGAGTGCTCAAGGATAAAGATGACTCTTTTTGGCTCTCCTGTGATCCCTAAATTTGACTTTGGCTGCTATTAGGGTTTCCTAACCCTCTAAGTCTTATCTAAAATCAATTTAGTCGTTCCCTTGTTTTTTTTATTTGTTTAATTAACCTTAATCCCGTGTTTTGTCTAATGGGCCAAGCCCAAGTTACCTAAATGCCCCCGTGTGGGCCCGACTATGTCTAAAAACGTCCCGTGACCCGTTTACTACCCCCGGGTACACTTTTTCGACTATCTCGGCCCATCCGGACTCAACTGTACCCTCAGAATTGGAATCCGAATTAATTTATAAAAAAATCCTTATTTCACACCCAATTTAGTCTATACCGACTCCCGGCTGAAATAAGTACATATCCCGTAATTAATTTCTGAAATGACGTAAATACATTATTACTATTCACTTAGTAAATAAGTGATCGAGAGGGGAAAAGTGTGCGCGTGTAAAGTGCACAATCGTTGTGTGCTTCGCCGCCGCGATACAAAAGAACATAAACTACAACTACACTTGACAAGCAAGCACAGCGGTAAGTCGGGTATCGTAAGAAATCCACAGGGAGTGATTAAATTTTAGATGTTAATTGTTTTAAAACTTCAAGAATAAAAATGTAAAAGATGATAGGTTGGAAATGGTGATAAAAGAAAAGAATAAGTTACGCTACACAAAAGTAAAGCGAGGATCGTGATCGCATCCTACCACACGGATCGAATAACTACTAATTAGAGTTAAGGCTCGAAAGCAATTTAATCGAGCATTTTCAATTAAGCATAAACATCACACAATAAGGAATTTAACCCAAAGTTGTGAGATTAAACATTTAACAAAAAATGGTCACACGCGGATTAAATTCGGATTATCGCTATAAACACTAACATTGCGTGACAAAGAAAGTTAAACGCATAACAATCCAACTTTAATACACGCGGTTTCAATTAAATGCAATTTTACACGAAACCCTAACTTTCGAGGTACAAATCCGTAAATGGCGGAACACAACCCCGACACTATTTATCTAAGGGTACATCATGAACTAAACTAATTAACAAACCAATAAACTAATTACAGCAATAAATAAATTAATCTAGGCAAGAAAGTAGAGAAAGCAAGTAAATGAAAGCATGGAAATTACACTAGAAAGCAAGAATTAATGGAAAACAAACTATATTAATGGTAGGGAAGATGAATAGTTAACATACAAAACAATTGGGTTGTCAATCCAAAGAGAATGGAAGAAGAACCATCCAAAACCCCAAAACCCTAACTAAAACTAACCTAAAAATGTTCCCCTACTGATATCCCTGTTATTACAACAAAATTTGGCTTATATAGTAAGTTGGAATAAAAATAAAGAAGAAAGAAAAGAAGGCAAAATATCTGCAGAAAACAGAGCATCGATCGATCGACCCCTTTGGTCGATCGATCGACCTAGGCAAAACTTCGGAAAATCAGAATGGTCGATCAATCGACCAAAATCGTCGATCGATCGATTAAGCAGGGCAGAATGCAGTAGCCTACTGCATTCTTCTTCTTCTCTTCTTCTTTTCCTCTTCTTCTCCTCTTTTGCTTTCCTTGTATTTCCTATGTAAGAAACGTCGTAACTTCTTCGTTATGAGTCGGAATCGCGCACCGTTCACGGCCACGCGAAGCTAGCGAGGAGGGATACAACTTCCGTGAGATGTCGGGCCAGGTACCCAAGCTGTGAAAAGACTAAAATGCCCTCGAACGTGCGGTTGTGTACGGAACTTCGCCGGAATGCATCCGAACTTCATACTAAGCATCCAAATACCTACAAAAGCTCAATTAACCCCTGCAAAACATGTTAACATAGAAATCCGAGGTTGTCTAGTTAACGAGCATAAGTATAGGGATTAAGATACCCAAGGGGGCTAATAAGGCGTAGGTTAACGGGTGAAATACGCAATATTTGCGTCGTATCACACCCCCTAACTTACACATTGCTAGTCCCTAGCAATGAAATAGGAAACAACAAGAACTACAAGAAAACCAAAAGCTGGAGAAAGAACAAAAGTATGGTATAAAAGCAATAAAAAGATAAGGCCACTTTCGCGGGCGAACGATTGCATTTAGCGTATACAATAAGCCGTTAAACCCTTAGGTTACCCTAGTGGACGAGTGTCATCTCGTGAGGGTTTTCAGTGATGGAACCCACAAACATCACATGGTTTCCTCAAAATATGCCCAGCCCAACATGCGACAAACTCAACAACAACGAAAAGGATTTCAAACGCGTTATTAGCATATTGAACGAATTCAAACAAAAGTCCGTTGTTATTAACCGGTTGAATGCACCTCATAGAATTGAAACCTTAAAAGTGGAAGGGGGAGAGAAAATGCACAATGTGATTTGGTAAAAACTTAAATAAATCGGATAAACATAAAGGCATGCATATTCAATCCTCACAGGCATTACGCTCAACAAATGAAATCACTCGGAATGGGAGGTAATACACGGGACATGCGGGCATAAAGAGTAAATGTAAATGGAAACTACGCCGTGCACATGTCACAGAAGAAGAACGCTATATATAAACTGAAAAATTGTAATCTCAATGAAAGGATACCACTCACTAAAAGAGGCGAAATGCATTTTCACAGATTATCACGACTATTATGACTTTTAAATTACATCAACCTAAGAGCACATAGGACTTTAATAGGGTTATAATGTAGGTATGGCTAAGGTACGAAACGAAGGAATATATGTACGAATTCAAAGTGTTCGGAATGAAAACTTGGGATAATGGGATAATGCGGGCAATAACAAAATTGGATAAACAAGTTCCAAAACGGCATTAGATATATCATCGGGAAGAGTAATCAAAGCTTATTGAACACTATACACAACATACAACTTTTTCTTTTCTTTCTTTTCTTCTTTTTATCTTTTTGTTTTTGTTTTCTTTTACTTTTTGCTTTCTCTTTTTCTTCACTTTTTTCACTACTCTTTTCTTTACTTTTCAAACTCTTATATGCCTAAACTTGCAACCGATATCATTAAAACATCATTCAATCCCAAGTAACATTCCAAACAAAGGTATGTAAGGTGTATGTATGGCTTAAAACTCCAATTTGGAGTTGGTTATGGGATTTTGGGTACTGAAACGAAAGGCTAGTATTTAGGCTCAAAGGGGTTGACTAGGGAAACATATAGGGGTGATGTCAAGGCTAATATGGGTGATATAACACAGAGGGCCTATGATCATTTCACAAAGTTTACGTAATTCTCGAATCAAAACAATATATGAAAATCATGCTCAAGTAACACATTTCAAGTATGAACTCAATTAATGAACGGTCAAATGAAAGAATAGTGAGATTACCAACGAATTCAACGTTTTCAATGACAAAAGAATAGTGTATAACACTCACAAACGACGAAAGGTACAAAGCTTACTCGGTGTAAGTATATACAATGCAACAAAAGATTACCGAGTTATAAAAATCTTAAACCAAATCAATATAACAAGGAAAGTGCATATGCTCATGGGATAAAGTTTAATTCATGAAGTTATTCACAATATCAATGATTTGAGGACTAAAGTCTAATAACTTTTAAAATCGAGAACATGCATCATTGAGTTGTCTATTGGATCGGACAATTATTGAAATTTATCATCGGAAACAAGGCAAAATGCCCAACAAAGGAGAAAAAAGAAAGAAAATATTTTTGAAATTTTTTAAAATTTTCACAAAAAGGCATACTAAGTAACTAAATGTGAGAAAATCCATGGACTACACATGAAATGGATAGAATATCCTACACCCCCTAACTTAAATGTTGCATTGTCCTCAATGCTCATTAAGAACACAACACAAAGAGAGGAAAAGAACGATATTACCCAAAATTGGAGAGATCTCCATAAGCACGAGTCCAAACGAATCTACAAAACAAGTTAGTACCGAGCATAGCAAAAACAAATAACAAAAAGTTAACTAATTACACTAGACTAAATTAAAAGGAAAGAAAACTAGGAAAGAAAGAAAATTAAAAAGCTAACTATTTACAACCTACTATTTAGACTTCACACTAATTGTACACTAGAAGTCTAAATAGTTGAGGGTCCACCATAAGAACGATTTGACTTTGGAGGATAACCGGTGTACCCTCACATACAAGCATGCCTTCCGAAAAGTATGAATTTCGTTTGAAAAACGGAAGGCATGTGTAAGGCGAAAGAAATGAAACATCGCCAATTAAAAGTTTTGGAGGGACGATGGGGGATTTGGATACTACGGGGGACAAGACTAAATTAGTCTCAGAAAAATCAGAATCACATCCCCAAGATTCTTCAATTGGAAGGGGAGGTGGGACAAGTGCAAGTGAAAAGCCCATGAGATGAAGCATCTCAAAATAACATTCTCGTTCAAGAATCGGGTCAAAGTCCTCAAGACTTTCAACCGATTCTTGTGATAAATTTAATTGTTCGGGAATAGTAGGGAGTAAAGGGAAGGAAGGACCAACAACCTCAATACAATCGGAAGAATTAATAAGAGGTTGAAAATCGAAAGTGCTAAAGCTTGGCTCACTCTCAATTATTTCTTCCACAAAAAGGGGTGGAGATGAAACGCAAGTTTCAACCTCGACCCGATTTTGTAAAGAAATAATCTCATCGAGCATGGCATCAGTTTCTAGAAACCAAGCTTGAGAACTTTCGGATCGGTCATTAATTTACTTCATCATTAACTCATAATCAAACGAACAAGAAGACATTTCATCTTCTTGTGCGGGTTGCTCATAGCTAACGGATTCCCCGCATTCCAAATTACCCTCACAAGGCAATGAGGGATCACTTACATATGCTTGAATTTCACGCTCAGTGTGCTCATCTTCAAGAATTTGTAGGCATTCTCTCATTATTTTGGGAGTATAGCTTGGAAAACAATTCTCATAACAATTAAGGTTATCTAAAGCGTAATAGCGAGACATTTCAAAATAAGCTATTCAACAAAAGCGACAAGCACCGAGATTTTAATTTCTCGAAACAATCTAGCACAAGTAAAAAAGAAAGGAGAAAATAAAGAATACAAATATGAATGAAAGAAATATTACGAAATAATAAAACAATTACAATCTAAAACACACTCCCTGACAACGGCGCCATTTTGTGATCAGGCGGAAAAAGTGTGCGCGTGTAAAGTGCACAATCGTTGTGTGCTTCGCCGCCGCGATACAAAAGAACCTAAACTACAACTACACTTGACAAGCAAGCACAGCGGTAAGTCGGGTATCGTAAGAAATCCACAGGGAGTGATTAAATTTTAGATGCTAATTGTTTTAAAACTTCAAGAATAAAAATGTGAAAGATGATAGGTTGGAAATGGTGATAAAAGAAAAGAATAAGTTACGCTACACAAAAGTAAAGCGAGAATCGGGATCGCATCCTACCACACGGATCGAAACAACTACTAATTAGAGTTAAGGCTCGAAAGCAATTTAATCGAGCATTTTCAATTAAGCATAAACATCACACAATAAGGAATTTAACCCAAAGTTGTGAGATTAAACATTTAACTAAAAATGGTCACACGCGGATTAAATTCGGATTATCTCTATAAACACTAACATTGCGTGACAAAGAATGTTAAACGCATAACAATCCAACTTTAATACACGCGGTTTCAATTAAATTCAATTTTACACGAAACCCTAACTTTCGAGGTACAAATCCGTAAATGGCGGAACACAACCCCGACCCTATTTATCTAAGGGTACATCATGAACTAAACTAATTAACAAACCAATAAACTAATTACAACAATAAATAAATTAATCTAGGAAAGAAAGTAGAGAAAGCAAGTAAATGAAAGCATGGAAATTACACTAGAAAGCAAGAATTAATGGAAAACAAACTATATTAATGGTAGGGAAGATGAATAGTTAACATACAAAACAATTGGGTTGTCAATCCAAAGAGAATGGAAGAAGAACCATCCAAAACCCCAAAACCCTAACTAAAACTAACCTAAAAACGTTCCCCTACTGATATCCCTGATATTATAACAAAATTTGGCTTATATAGTAAGTTGGAATAAAAATAAAGAAGAAAGAAAAGAAGGCAAAATATCTGCAGAAAACAGAGCATCGATCGATCGACCCCTTTGGTCGATCGATCGACCTAGGCAAAACTTCGGCAAATCAGAATGGTCGATCAATCGACCAAAATCGTCGATCGATCGATCAAGCAGGGCAGAATGCAGCAGCCTACTGCATCCTTCTTCTTCTCTTCTTCTTTTCCTCTTCTTCTCCTCTTTTGCTTTCCTTGTATTTCTTCCGCAAGAAACGCCGTAACTTCTTCGTTATGAGTCGGAATCGCGCACCGTTCACGGCCACGCGAAGCTAGAGAGGAGGGATACAACTTCCGTGAGATGTCGGGCCAGGTACCCAAGCTGTGAAAAGACTAAAATGCCCTCGAACGTGCGGTTGTGTACGGAGCTTCGCCGGAATGCATCCGAACTTCATACTAAGCATCCAAATACCTACAAAAGCTCAATTAACCCCTACAAAATATGTTAACATAGAAATCCGATGTTGTCTGGTTAACGAGCATAAGTATAGGGATTAAGATACCCAAGGGGGCTAATAAGGCGTAGGTTAACGGGTGAAATATGCAATATTTGGGTCGTATCACACCCCCTAACTTACACATTGCTAGTCCCTAGCAATGAAATAGGAAACAACAAGAACTACAAGCAAACCAAAAGCAGGAGAAAGAACAAAAGTATGGTATAAAAGCAATAAAAAGATAAGGCCACTTTCGCGGGCGAACGATTGCATTTAGCGTATACAATAAGCCGTTAAACCCCTAGGTTACCCTAGTGGACGAGTGTCGTCTCGTGAGGGTTTTCAGTGATGGAACCCACAAACATCACATGGTTTCCTCAAAATATGCCCAACCCAACATGCGACAAACTCAACAACAACGAAAAGGATTTCAAACGCGTTATTAGCATATTGAACGAATTCAAACAAAAGTCCATTGTTATTAAAAGGTTGAATGCACCTTATAGAATTGAAACCTTAAAAGTGGGAGGGGGAGAGAAAATGCACAATGTGATTTGGTAAAAACATAAATAAATCGGATAAACATAAAGGCATGCATATTCAATCCTCACGGGCATTACGCTCAACAAATGAAATCACTCGGAATGGGAGGTAATACACGGGACATGCGGGCATAAAGAGTTAATGTAAATGGAAACTACGCCGTGCACATGTCACAGAAGAAGAACGCTATATATAAACTGAAAAACTGTAATCTCAATGAAAGGATACCACTCACTAAAAGAGGCGAAATGCATTTTCACAGATTATCACAACTAATATGACTTTTAAATTACATCAACCTAAGATCACATAGGACTTTAATAGGGTTATAATGTAGGTATGGCTAAGGTACGAAACGAAGGAATATATGTACGAATTCAAAGTGTTCGGAATGAAAACTCGGGATAATGGGATAATGCGGGCAATAACAAAATTGGAAAAACGAGTTCCAAAACGGCATTAGATATATCATCGGGGAGAGTAATCAAAGCTTATTGAACACTATACACAACATACAACTTTCTCTTTTCTTTCTTTTCTTCTTTTTATCTTTTTGTTTTTGTTTTCTTTTGCTTTTTGCTTTCTCTTTTTCTTCACTTTTTTCACTACTCTTTTCTTTACTTTTCAAACTCTCATATGCCTAAAATTGCAACCGACATCATAAAAACATCATTCAATCCCAAGTAACATTCCAAACAAAGGTATAAAAGGTGTATGTATGGCTTAAAACTCCAATTTGGAGTTGCTTATGGGATTTTGGGTAATGAAACGAAAGGCTAGTATTTAGGCTCAAAGGGGTTGACTAGGGAAACATATAAGGGTGATGTCAAGGCTAATATGGGTGATATAACACAGAGGGCCTATGATCATTTCACAAAGTTTACGCAATTCTCGAATCAAAACAATATATGAAAATCATGCTCAAGTAACACATTTCAAGTATGAACTCAATTAATGAACGGTCAAATGAAAGAATAGTGAGATTACCAACGAATTCAACGTTTTCAATGACAAAAGAATAGTGTATAACACTCACAAACGACGAAAGGTACAAAGCTTACTCGGTGTAAGTATATACAATGCAACAAAAGATTACCGAGTTATAAAAATCTTAAACCAAATCAATATAACAAGGAAAGTGCATATGCTCATGGGATAAAGTTTAATTCATGAAGTTATTCACAATATCAATGATTTGAGGACTAAAGTCTAATAACTTCTAAAATCGAGAACATGCATCATTGAGTTGTCTATTAGATCGGACAATTATTGAAATTTATCATCGGAAACAAGGCAAAATGCCCAACAAAGGAGAAAAAAGAAAGAAAATATTTTTGAAAATTTTTAAATTTTTCACAAAAAGGCATACTAAGTAACTAAATATGAGAAAATCCATGGACTACACATGAAATGGATAGAATATCCTACACCCCCTAACTTAAATGTTGCATTGTCCTCAATGCGCATTAAGAACACAACACAAAGAGAGGAAAAGAACGATATTACCCAAAATTGGAGAGATCTCCATAAGCACGAGTCCAAACGAATCTACAAAACAAGTTAGTACCGAGCATAGCAAAAACAAATAACAAAAAGTTAACTAATTACACTAGACTAAATTAAAAGGAAAGAAAACTAGGAAAGAAAGAAAATTAAAAAGCTAACTATTTACAACCTACTATTTAGACTTCACACTAACTGTACACTAGAAGTCTAAATAGTTGAGGGTCCACCATAAGAACGATTTGACTTTGGAGGATAACCGGTGTACCCTCACATACAAGCATGCCTTCCGAAAAGTATGAATTTCGTTTGAAAAACGGAAGGCATGTGTAAGGCGAAAGAAATGAACCATCGCCAATTAAAAGTTTTGGAGGGACGATGGGGGATTTGGATACTACGGGGGACAAGACTAAATTAGTCTCAGAAAAATCAGAATCACATCCCCAAGATTCTTCGAAGGGGAGGTGGGACAAGTGCAAGTGAAAAGCCCATGAGATGAAGCATCTCAAAATAACATTCTCGTTCAAGAATCGGGTCAAAGTCCTCAAGACTTTCAACCGATTCTTGTGATAAATTTAATTGTTCGGGAATAGTAGGGAGTAAAGGAAAGGAAGGACCAACAACCTCAATACAATCGGAAGAATTAATAAGAGGTTGAAAATCGAAATTGCTAAAGCTTGGCTCACTCTCAATTATTTCTTCCACAAAAAGGGGTGGAGATGAAACGCAAGTTTCAACCTCGACCCGATTTTGTAAAGAAATAATCTCATCGAGCATGGCATCGGTTTCTAGAAACCAAGCTTGAGAACTTTCGGATCGGTCATTAATTTACTTCATCATTAACTCATAATCAAACGAACAAGAAGACATTTCATCTTCTTGTGCGGGTTGCTCATAGCTAACGGATTCCCCGCATTCCAAATTACCCTCACAAGGCAATGAGGGATCACTTACATATGCTTGAATTTCACGCTCAATGTGCTCATCTTCAAGAATTTGTAGGCATTCTATCATTGTTTTGGGAGTATAACTTGGAAAACAATTCTCATAACAATTAAGGTTATCTAAAGCGTAATAACGAGACATTTCAAAATAAGCTATTCAACAAAAGCGACAAGCACCGAGATTTCAATTTCTCGAAACAATCTAGCACAAGTAAAAAAGAAAGGAGAAAATAAAGAAAACAAATATGAATGAAAGAAATATTACGAAATAAAAAAATAATTACAATCTAAAACACACTCCCTGGCAACGGCGCCATTTTGTGATCAGGCGGAAAAAGTGTGCGCGTGTAAAGTGCACAATCGTTGTGTGCTTCGCCGCCGCGATACAAAAGAACCTAAACTACAACTACACTTGACAAGCAAGCACAGCGGTAAGTCGGGTATCGTAAGAAATCCACAGGAAGTGATTAAATTTTAGATGTTAATTGTTTTAAAACTTCAAGAATAAAAATGTAAAAGATGATAGGTTGGAAATGGTGATAAAAGAAAAGAATAAGTTACGCTACACAAAAGTAAAGCGAGGATCGGGATCGCATCCTACCACACGGATCGAAACAACTACTAATTAGAGTTAAGGCTCGAAAGCAATTTAATCGAGCATTTTCAATTAAGCATAAACATCACACAATAAGGAATTTAACCCAAAGTTGTGAGATTAAACATTTAACTAAAAATGGTCACACGCGGATTAAATTCGGATTATCGCTATAAACACTAACAATTCGTGACAAAGAAAGTTAAACGCATAACAATCCAACTTTAATACACGCGGTTTCAATTAAATGCAATTTTACACGAAACCCTAACTTTCTAGGTACAAATCCGTAAAAGGCGGAACACAACCCCGACTCTATTTATCTAAGGGTACATCATGAACTAAACTAATTAACAAACCAATAAACTAATTACAACAATAAATAAATTAATCTAGGCAAGAAAGTAGAGAAAGCAAGTAAATGAAAGCATGGAAATTACACTAGAAAGCAAGAATTAATGGAAAACAAACTATATTAATGGTAGGGAAGATGAATAGTTAATATACAAACCAATTGGGTTGTCAATCCAAAGAGAATGGAAGAAGAACCATCCAAAACCCCAAAACCCTAACTAAAACTAACCTAAAAACGTTCCCCTACTGATATCCCTGATATTATAACAAAATTTGGCTTATATAGTAAGTTGGAATAAAAATAAAGAAGAAAGAAAAGAAGGCAAAATATCTGCAGAAAACAGAGCATCGATCGATCGACCTAGGAAAAACTTTGGCAAATTAGAATGGTCGATTGATCGACCAAAATCATCGATCGATCGATCAAGCAGGGCAGAATGCAGCAGCCTACTGCATTCTTCTTCTTCTCTTCTTCTTCTCCTCTTTTGCTTTCCTTGTATTTCCTCCACAAGAAACGCCGTAACTTCTTTGTTATGAGTTGGAATTGCGCACCGTTCATGGCCACGCGAAGCTAGTGAGGAGGGCTACAACTTCCGTGAGATGTCGGGCCAGGTACCCAAGCTGTGAAAAGACTAAAATGCCCTCGAACGTGCGGTTGTGTACGAAACTTCGCCGGAATGCATCCGAACTTCATACTAAGCATCCAAATACCTACAAAAGCTCAATTAATCCCTGCAAAACATGTTAACATAGAAATCCGAGGTTGTCTGGTTAACGAGCATAAGTATAGGGATTAAGATACCCAAGGGGGCTAATAAGGCGTAGGTTAACGGGTGAAATACGCAATATTTGCGTCGTATCAATAAGTTTCCCGAAATATTAACAATTCACTCCCTGATTAATATTTAAATATAAATTACCATAATTAATTCAATTAAAATTACGACACACAAGTAATTTTGAATTCCCGCATTAATTAAATATTTAATGCATGAAAATACGGGGTGTTACATTTTATTATTGATTGGATGATGATTATGGAAGGCTAATCTCCAAATCAGGGGATAAACTGAAGCTCCCGTGAATCCAATTACTTTAGTTTGTTAGTTTTAATTTTGTTGAATTCCTTTGATTAGTAAATTTAATTCCTACTCTTAATTTTTCTTTGAGAAATGAAAAATAATTCTTTTGAGAGGATTGGAAATTGTGTTGACATTTTATCATTCGATTCAAACTAGAGATATGCTTATCAAATTGATTAAAATGTTAATATTATTTTCACCTACTTTTGTTTCATCTTATCAAAATTAAAACTAGTTGGGTGAATCTATCCTAGTGGGTGATTCATTTGATTAATTTCAATTATATATTTAGTAGTATTTTTGGGAATTTAAATTACTTTCCTAAAAGAATATTTAATTAGTTCATTTGAGTAGTGAGAATTACCTTTTGAATTCATTAAATACTTTGGAATTCAATCAAATTAAGATAGATCAAGATAAACTAGTTATCTGAATTGGGGGTGGATATACATCCCTTGTTTCATTATATCATTTAGTTACCTTTCGCTCATTGTCCTCACTTATTAGTTTATGTTTTTCACACTTTTATTTTAGTTCAATTACTATTTTGTGTTTAGTTCTTAGTTTAAAACCTGATTTTTAAAATTTTCGTGCAGTTTCTTTCATCTCAATCGTTGAAATGAATTTTCTATCATCCATCTTTTAGGTCTAGGAATCAAGCTATATGATTTATATTTTTCTAAATAGCTTATTTAATACATATGAAGGCATGTTTCACCATGAATTTCTAGACTTAACAAAATTTGCACACATATCACGTCGCTGCGGTTTAGAGTTGAAAACTACTAAAATTCTAAAGAGAACCGTAAGTATCCCTAGTGGAGACTTTAGCTTTTGATATTTGTGACTTTCACCTTTCAGAGAGTTTTACGCAAGGTTTGAGTCACAAGTGGATTCAAATTCTTTTGGGTCTGCACTAAATCGTTGTATGATCTCATTATTCTTCATTGAAATTTTGTCTTGATCACTGAGAACGACATCACTTTAGAGTTGTAAGAAACTTGTGTTTGAAAATTTGTCCTGATCACTAGATTTTCATCCATACACCTACCATTTACCATTCACTTCACCCATATTCTTCCATATTCCCCACACCATCCATTTATCATATTCTTTCATATATCGTCCATCATTTTAAGAAAAAGTGTGTTTTTCAAATGTAAAATGTCTTCAGTGTTGAGAGTAAAAAAAAAAGAAAAAAAAACTTTTTGAGAGAATTAATTGTAGACAGAAGAGGAAAAGAATTCTTGAGAAATTTTATGTATAGAGAGACGGTAGAATTTTATTTATAAAAATTCATTTTAGTTTTTTTTTGAGTGATTGTAATTAATTGAGAAGATTTTTGCATTAATTGAAGATCAATTGCCATTCTCCTCAAATTGGGTTTGATTATCTTACCTCTAATTTTTTCTTCTCGTGATTTTAATTTGTTATTATTTTATTATTTATTGGATGATGATTATAGAAGGCTAATCTCCCAATCAGGGGATAAATTGAAGCTCCCATGAATCAAATTAGTTTAGTTTGTTATTTTTAATTTTGTTGAATTCTTTTGATTAGTAAATTTAATTCATACTCTTAATTTTACATTATATCCGGAGCCATAATCGTTTAATATCTTCATTATACACTTTTAATGTGTAATTATCTCTCAATACAAGTCTCCATGAATTAACATTCCATCTATGGCCCCTCACGAATGATATTCTTCCCTCCAATCCTAGAAATCCATAGTAACTCATTCTAATCCTTCCTAGGTCTAAACTACTTCATTCTATAAGAGAATCATTTATCTCCCTCTAATTTAACTAACCATATTATCCCCACTTAAACCCCAACTCTCATTCTAACTTAGGTTTCTAAATACACCATTGCTAGACTTTAATACTCTAGTTTTACTTCAATTAATAAGGTTCCTAAGTCCCTATCTTAAAATAAATAAGCTAGAAAGAAATAGGATTTTAGGAGTGAAAAACAGGGGACCGATCGACTGGTCATGGGACCGCGGGCGATCGCGTCTCATGGATTTTGCCTAGGAAGAAATGCAGAAAGCTCATTTCAGAAGGCCTAATCGACCGGTCCTGGGACCGCGGTCGACCGTGCTCAGAATTTATACCTATTGAAGAAAGCAATAAGCTTCCCCCTTAAGGGCCGGTCGACCGGTCTGGGGTCCGCGGTCGATCGTGCCTATTAGACCTGTGATTTTACCTTCTTCTAATATGCTAAATCAAAAACCTAAACCACTTATCCTTATATCTCCTTCATTATCATCAACGTACAACATAACTACAACATTTCTACACCATAACAAACCCACATAACCAATTTAAACCATGTATACAACAAGATCTAAGGGTTAAACTTCAATATATATATCAAAACCTAGCATTTGCTTAATTCTTCCAAATACACAACTACCATTACAATTTATTCACAAGAAATCATATATTTTCAAGTAAAAACTTGCCTTAGGATTGTATTATCGGATTTCCTTCTGGTTGTAACAAATCCAAAGCTCAAATCTTCAATTTTCTTCCTTTTTCTCTCTTTTCTCCACACTTCTCTTTCTCTCTCTTTCTCTCTAGGGCTTGGAATATGTAAGGGAGAAACAAAGGGGGTTGGAAGACTTAATCATGCCCTAAGCATTAATTCCCCTCTTTAAAGTGTTAATACCCCATTAAAATAACTCGTAACTACAGAATTAAGTTATAACCTGTCAAAAGTGCCCAGAACTAAAAAATACAATATGGCACTTATTTTGACTATCTCGAATATTTCGGGACTAACCGCACCCTCTAAATTGGCATCCGGAATAATATAAATCATTTCAAGTTCCGAGTTCATTTAAACCATAATTGTCGTTTAAAGCACAATGACACCATGAATCATAACATAATAGTAAATATGCAAGAATCTAGTAAATATTATCTTTTAACTCACTTGAATAATATTTACTCCATTATCCAATATTTTATATAATTACCTCACATGGCAAATTAATATAAAATAAATTACTCAAAATTAAGGGTTATTACAGTCTCGCCCCTTATAAGGGAATATTCCCCTCAAAATTAGGCGTACCTTGCAAGAAGAGATGTGGATACTTTTCTCGCATATCGTCCTCACGCTCCCACGTTGACTCCTCGGCATTGTGATGACCATATTGGACCCGAAACAAGGGTACCACTTGAGATCTTAGCCTACGTTTCTCATGATCTAAGATTGCAACTGTTTATTCCTCATATGATATATCGGGTTGGAATTCGATATCATCTAAATGAATGTGCCAAAGAGATCGTTCACACCTCTTGTACTTTTTTAGGGATGAAACATGAAACATATCATGAATCTGTTGTAAGTGTTCCGGTAAGGCTAGTTGGTGAGCGACTGGGCCTACTTTAGCAATAATAGGAAAAGGACCTACGTAATGCGGCATAATCTTTCCTTTCTTCCCAAATCACTTTATACCATTCATTGGCGATACTTGTACCAAAACTTGATCTCCAACCTCCAATCCACATGCCTTCTATTCGCATCAGCATAACTCTTCTGACGATCTTGAGTAATTCGGATGCGATTGCGAATAAGTTTAATCTTTGAAGAAGTATCTCGGATCATTTCAGGTCCGAGACACTTATTATCCCCTACCTCCAACCAACAAGTAGGTGATCTACACGGTCGGCCATGCAATGCTTCATAGGGTGCCATTCCGATAGTGAATTGGTACGAATTATTATAAGCAAATTCGACCAAGGGGAGGTGTTGTTCCCAACCTCCTTTGAAATCAAGAACAAACATTCAAAACATATCCTCCAACATTTGGTTGACTCTTTCTGTCTGCCCATCTGTTTGAGGGTGATAGGAGGTACTCAACTTTAACTCGATTCCCATAACTTCTTGGAAACTTCGCAAAAAATGGGAAATAAATATTTTTTCTCGATCGGAGACTATATTAATGGGCACCCTGTGGAGTCTCACAATCTTCGCAATGAATAGCTGGGCATAACGTGTAGTATTATATTTGTATGTACCAGTAAGAAATGTGTCGACTTAGTTAAGTGATCGACAATCACCCATATAGAATCATGACCGGTTTGTGATGTTGGCAATCCCGTGATAAAATCCATCGAAATGCTTTCCCACTTCCACACCGGTATTTCCAAGGGTTGTAACAAACCTGTCGTTCGTTGATGATCTACTGTCACCAGTTGACAAGTCATGCATTGGAAAACAAACTCAGAAATGTCCCATTTCATACCCGTCCACTAATATTAACGGTGCATATCTTGGTACATTTTGTCTCCCCCAGGGTGTATTGTGAACTTGGACCCGTGAGATTCTGTCATTACGGCTTGTCTCAAGTCCCCTTCGTTCGGGACAATAAGTCTCCCATGGAAATGTAATCCACCTTCAGAACTTACACAGTAGGATCCCGCTCCCCCGTCTAACAATTGGTGTATACGGTCCTGACAACTTTTGTCCCTCCCTTGAGCTTCTACGACCCGTGCCACTATGGTAGGCGTAACGATCAATACCGACATAAATGCCCTAGAAATCGCATATTCTTGGCTAAGTTCTCTCCATTTAGCCTTCCACACCGTTGCTAGCTCCCCCCGGGTTTCCGGCTCAACGCATCCGCCACCACATTCGCCTTACCCGGGTGATAGTGAATATCAAATTGGTAGTCTTTCACAAACTTTAACTACCGGCGCTGTCGCATATTCAAATCTTTTTGCAAAAATAAATATTGCAACGATTTGTGGTGCGTGAAAAGACTAAATTTCTCCCCAGGAGGTAATGTCTCCAAATCTTCAAAGCAAAAACCACTGTCGCAAGATCCAAATCATGAACCGGATAATTCTTCCCATTGGGCTTTAACTTACGAGAAGCATAAGCAATAGCCCGCTGCTCTTGCTGTAATACACCTCCCAATCCTTACAGAGATGCGTGCATAAAAACCAAATATTCCAGCCCCGACCTCGGTAACACAAAGACTGAAGCAGAAGTCAACTTATCTTTCAGCTCATCAAAAGCTAGTTGACAAAAATCATCACAAACACATCTCACTCCTTTTCGGGTTAAATTGATCAAAGGGCTAGCAGTCTTGGAAAATCCCTTGATAAATCTGCGATAATAGCTAACCAAACCCAAAAAACTATGAATCTCGGTAGGTGTCGTGGGCTGAACCCATTCCCTCAACGCAATAACTTTGCTTGGGTCTACCGAGATACCCTTAACGGTAACAATGTGGCCCAAAAACTGTACTTCCTGTAGCCAAAAGCCACACTTCTCAAATTTGGCATATAACTGATGATCCCTCAACGTCTGCAGGACCAACCGCAAATGCATAGCATGATCAGCTTCTGACTGAGAGTAAACAAGGATGTCATCAATAAACACGATAACAAACTGATCCATGAAGTCTCTAAACACTCTATTCATAAGGTCCATAAACACTGCAGGAGCATTGGTTAGCCCGAAAGTCATAACCAAGAATTCGTAGGACCCATATCTAGTTAGGAACGCAGTTTTGGACACATCTTGTTCTCGTATCCATAACTGGTTATACACTGTCCTCAAATCTATTTTAGAGAAGTACGACGCTCCCCTAAGTTGATCGAACAAATCATCAATCCGAGGTAGTGGGTATTTAATCCTGATGGTGACTTTATTCAACTCTCGGTAATCAACACACAACTAGAGAGAACCATCTCTTTTCTTCACAAACAATACAGGAGCTCCCCACGATGATGTACTGCGCCTAATAAACCCCTGTTCTAACAACTTCTAAATCTGATCTCTTAACTCCCTCATCTTAATAGGAGCCATACGGTACGGAGCTCTAGCAATCGATCGCGTTCCCGGTGCTAAATCAATTTCAAACTCAATCT
Organism: Sambucus nigra; assembly: GCA_949130495.1. Lineage (NCBI taxonomy): Eukaryota > Viridiplantae > Streptophyta > Magnoliopsida > Dipsacales > Adoxaceae > Sambucus > Sambucus nigra. The sequence goes on along the minus strand of OX422210.1, from coordinate 240,594,616 downwards.
CCCTACCTGGAGGCAAACTCGGTATTTCCCGAAAAACATCTTTGAAGTCTCTAACAATCGGAATTGAATCTAAGGAAACGACTACATCTTGAGAAGTCTCCTTCGCAATGCAATAAAAAACGTGCTAGAACCTCCGGAACGACAAAGACTATGCTCTTTCCATTACAATTTACTATCGTACGGTACTTCACTAGCCAATCCATGCCCAAGATTACATCGTACCCGACCATATCAAGGACGAGTAAATCGGCCTCAAAACACAAATCACCAAGATTTATTTATATTCTTTTACAAACAAAGAAAATAAGTCAAACGTCACCCATAGAAGATTCAACACTAGTGAAAGTACTTTCAGCAGATTTAATTAGCTCCGTAGACTGAGCAAAACTTCTAGAAATAAATGAGTGTGTTGCACCCGTATCAAACAATACACGACCCATGTGCCCATGAATGGAAAACTTACCCTCAATAGCTGGCGGCGCTGGCGGGGCTGGAGGAAGCATAGCATCCTGTATGTGGTAAACAAGCCCATACCGTAGTTATCCCTGTTATGTAGGAACGACTGGGTTAGGCACTGGGGACGGTAATTGTGCTGGATGATGCTGTGGTACCATAGGAAACTGTCCCCCAATCAACTGTGGACACACTGATAAATAAAAAAAATTGCTTTCTCTATTGTTTTTTCGTCGTTGTGCAACTTCTTTTATCCATCAAAAGTCTTCACCAACCAATAAAAGTAGAACAAAACTAGAATATAGAGGTAAGTGAGGTATCAATCCATATCTAGGGATGAAACACAAAATTAGAGAATACATATATCGATTCATTTGCATTTTAGTATATATTTTATTATTTTTTATTTTTATATATATTTTTTTTGGATTTTTCAAGGGATTTTTTGAACTAACTAAATATACTAATTTTTATAACTACTAATTAAGAAGTAAAATATAATTTAATAAAAGTGAGATAAACAAAATTGTCCAAATAAGTAAACTAACAAAATTGGACTCATGAGGGCTTCAAAATTTCATCCCATAAATGGGAGATTAGCCCTCAATAATGATCATCCAAAAATATAAGATAAACAATTGAAAGCATGTGAGGATTAAAATAAAAGTAAAAGAGTGGAATAGATCAAACCCATTTAAGCCTTGAATTGGAATGGAATCTTTAATTACATCAACACTCCCTCAATTATACATCAAAATTCTCTCAATCTCAATCACTCATGTATTTATTGAATCTAAAATAAAAATTACAAAATAAAAATAAAAACGATAGTGGATGAATTCATAATGGACAATTAAATAATAAAAGAGATTTGCTAAAAATGCAAATCCTAACATTATAAAATTGTACAATAGAACTCACCCAAAGAAATAAATTATAGATCATTACTTTATATTGAGACAATTGCTAAAATGCAAAATCTCAACATAAAGGAATGGATTAGAATTTACCGCCCATAAGGGATGGATTAAACTACATCAATCTACTATAAATTAATTGAAAAAAATATAAAAAATCATAATAGAGGGGTGGGATTGAATTTATCCTAGAGATAAATTCTACTACACACCTCTATATTGAGATGTTTGCTAAAAATGCAAATACTCAACATTGAGGGGTGGAGAGAATTTTATCACACAAAGCTTAAAAAATTGGAGATCCTTTTGCAAATGCGCCAAGTCTTCAATTTATATGGTGCACATGGAGGCTAGGGGTAAATTGGGTATTGGTAAAATTGAGTGAAGATGAGAGCACATGAGCATGGCAAAGGTGTGAGGTAATATGGGAAGTGTGGTGGTGAGGATAAAATCAGATTTGGTTAAAAGGGTTTTTGGGAAGTTGGGTTAAAATGGTTTTAAGTGGTTTAATTATCATGTGGGGTAAATGGGTTTTGGCTTTGTTTTGTTTTTGGCTTGTAACGTGTACGCGATTTTGGTTTGGGACAAATGTGAGGTGGGTTGAAGGATATGGGTTTGTGGTCTCGGGTTTGAGTGTCGGGTAATGGAAAGTGGGTTTGAGGCAAGGTCGAAGATGGAGGTCGGGTTAGTAGTGGAGCAGGGTCGGAGATGGAGGTCGGGTTGATTCGTCAACGTGTTCAGACATGTCCGATGGGTTAAGGCAGCAGTTAGCGGGTAGCAGAAGGGGCGGGAACAGGGTCGCAACTTGGTTTGGGGTCAGGCCGGAATGTCGCCGGCAGTGGGGCTATGATGGGTATAACGCCGGTGGGCTGAAACTTGGGGTTCTGGCGCCGGAGGTGAGGTTGGGCCGGATGGGGGATGAAGGTCAGTAATGGAGTTGGTGGTTTGGTTTGGGTGATGGGTTATTGTGGTAGTGCTGGGTTTGGAAGTGTGAATGAGAGGTGGATTATGGAGGTTGGTTTTGTTGTTTGTTGGTTATGGAGGTAGGAGAGAGGAGAGAGTGTGTGGGTGTTTGAGGTTGAAGAAGAAGGGGATGGGATATGGTGTAGTGAGGTGTAGGATGAGTTGGGTGTGGGTGAGTTATTAGTTTAGGGTGTATGTGAGTGTATGATGTTTATGTGTGTGTTAGTTTGTGCCCCTTAAATAATAAAGACTCAACTAAAGTTTATAAAACTTAAAATAAAAAATAAAATCTAGCTAAAAATAAAACAAAATAAAAATAATAAAATAAAATAAAATCCTAAGCTTATATAAAAACTAAAACAAAACAAAAGAAATAAAAACTTAAAACCTATATGAAAACTAAAGTCCTAAAAAATATAAAATCTAATAAACTAAAAATAAACTCCTAAAAACTAATCCTAATAAAACTAAAAACTAAAAAAAACCAAAATAAAATAAATTTATAAAAATATAAAATAAACCTAAATAAATCTAAAATAAAACCTAAAAATAAAATGACTCAACTAAAAATCTAAAAATATATATAAAAGGGCGCAACCAAAACATACATGGGGTTCAGGGTAGGTTTAGGCTCGGTTTAGGGTAGGCTAGGATACGGGACAAGGGTAATTAGCTCCATAATCTGCATAATTTCCTTGAAAGACGCGTTTGGACACCCCAACGTGCTTATTGAGATACAAAATAAACAAAGAATAATATAAGTCCGATTTTATCGAGAATTAGCAACTAAAAATCGTCTATTTAGGGTTTTATTTAAACACTTTTGGGTGCTTATCACACCACCCCAAAACAGAGCATTGCTAGTCCTTTAGCAATAAGATAGAGAGAAAGATAAAGATAAGTAACCAAAAGTGTATCACTTTCGCGGGCACTTGGGATTGCACTTAGCTTGTGCAATAAGCCTTTAAATCTATAGTTTTCCCTATAGGACGAGTTGTGTCTCGTGAGGGTTTGCAGGGAATATACCCACAAAATTCGTTATTTAAAATGATTTATTGAAATGCAGTCAATTTCTTATTAGACATAGAATAATCGCACAATCTATCATGAGAGAAATAATTTGAGAAATAAAAGCTAAAATCGTAAAAAGTTTAGCTAAGTAAATACAAAAGGCACATCCTTCCTAGAACTCAACGTGTGTAGTGTGAATCAGTCAAAATGGGTCGAGCATCACAAAAGTAATTCCTACATTGCCTTTTCGGAATCAACGCTTCAACTTCAAATCTCACTAGAAATAATTCTCTCAAACGAACTCTCAAGATTTAGGTTAGTGTATCGCTCTTGTGTGTGAGGAGGTGAGTAAATGTGAGCAAGTTCAAACGTCTCACACACACATAAGAAAGAACGTACATTTATAAAGAAAAATGATCTCATGAAAGAATGATAATCACTATAGTGAGAACGTCGAGTTATTCACCACATTGAATTTCATTTGCTCGAACACCTAGGGTAACATGGATGATAATGGGTGAGGAGGAAATGAGATGGGAAGGATATGATGATATGAGGTAGGATGGTGATATGATGGATGGATGGTGTATGTTTGAGAAGAGTGTGTTACACTTTGACGAACAAATGACTTTATTTCTTGACTGCAACTTTCTCTTTTTCTTCTTTTCCAAATACTCATCAATGTATGAAATAAATCTGCTAAAAATACAAATAACGCCAACATAGATTTGTATTTAATTTTTCTCCATCTGAATTGGCTTTGGGAGAGATATTCGCTAAATATGCAAAAACTCTCTATGACAGATCTTCTCCTTTTACTTTCCTTCTCTTTTTTTTTTCAAATACGCATCGATGTCAGAGATAAATCTTCTAAAAATACAAATAACCCCAACACAGATTTGTATTTAATTTTTCTCCATCTGAATCGAACTTTGGGGAGAGATATTCACTAAAAATGCAAACACTCTCTTTAACGGATCTTCTCCTTTTACCTTCAACACTCTTCTCTGTGGGTGAAAAATGGAAGGGGATATGGAAATGGGCGGTACGGTATATGGTGATAATATCGAAAATGGAAGGTGTATGGATGTATGATAAAATGGAATTTGGTTGGTGTATGGGTGAAAGTATGGTGATCGGGACAAACTTCATGGCACGCGATTCTTACAACTCGAAAGTGATGTCATTCTCAGTGATCAACTGAAATTTTTAATGAAGAATAATGAGATCATACAACGATTTAGTGTGGACCCAAAAGAAGTTGAATCATCTTGTGACTCGGAGATTGCGTAAAACACTCTGAAAGGGTGAAAGGCACAAATCTCACAAGCTAAAAGTCTCTACTAGTGATCCTTAAGGTTTTCTTGAGAATTATAGTACTCCTCAACTCTAAACCGCAGTGACGTGATAAGTGCGCAAATTTTATTGAGTCTAAAAATTCATGGTGCAACATGCCTTGTTATTTATTACATAAGCTATTTAGAAAAATATTCTCTAGCTCGATTCCTAGACTTTAAAAGATGGATGATTGAAAATTCACATCAATGAGTGAGATGAAAGAAACTACACGAAATTTTAAAAATCAAGTTAAAAAATCAAAAAATTTCAAAAGAGGTACGATTTTGACAAAATTCCCCACCCCCAAACAAAAAGGAACATCGTCCTCGATGTTAAGTAAAATGATTTTTTAAATGGAGAGCATAAGGTAGGAACGAGATTACCAGAATCAACCGCTAATGAAGTGGACATATATAGTCCAAGAATAAACCTGAATGAGTGATAAGAAAAATGTGTACAAGTATATAAACATGGCAAAACATAAGGTGATGTGAAACACCACCCCCAAACAGGATGAGACTAGTACAAGAAACACGGGTTGCCTCCCGGTAGTGCTAAGTTTAATGTCTTCAGTCAGACCGAACCAGTATCACCCTAAAGATAAGAACTAAGAAAGCACAGGGCGACAGAAAAATTGGGTGATGAGAATCACCCCTAAACAAGATTGAAGCGTCAGTCTTATTGGATAAATTGACAAAGTTGAGGGTGAAGAAGCACCGATCACGGCCTTATTTTTTTATTTTCAAGATGTTCTCTTTTTTATTTCTTTTTTTTGTGGTTTTTGAATAATTTGAAAAATAAAGGAAATATTTTTGGGATTTTTAGAGAATAAAAGGAAGAAAATATTTTTGGATTTTTTTTTGGAAGAAAATAATGGAAAAAAAATATTTCTGAAATTTTTATAAAAATAAAGGAAGAAAATATTTTTGGATTTTTTATAAAAGTGAAAGAAAACATTTTTGGATTTTTTTTGGAAGAAAAGGTGAGGAAAAAAAGTGGACTCTTTGAATGGATGAACTAACTAAAATTCGACTACTGAAATATTAAATTGGACACACACACGTCAAGAAGAATTCCTAACTAGCACATAGCCAATTGTTATCTACAAAATTTAGTGAAAGGGGTAGTCAAATTTTAATTAAGTCCGTGGCGATAAAAAAATCATGAAAATATCTTAGTGATCTCCTTTGCAAAATTTTCTCCTATTGCGCTACCTAGTTGATTGATTTTTAATTATAATGATGGCTAGGGTAGCACAAAATGGTAAGCGAGTGAGCCGGGTGATGAAATCCCTTCTCGTCAGTGGCCGGGTGTAGGTCTTAGTCAATTAATTCATCACACCATTAGAAAATAAATGCGAGAATAAAATCAAGTAAGAGCACACAAAGCACACACAAAAATTGACTCGTTAATAGGAGAGGCGCGAGGGTTTAGAAATGGACCTCCCATGGTTTTTAGGCCGTGGGGTGCCGAAAAATTTAAGTCGATCGGAGGGAGATCACTCCTATCTCGGTCGGCCCCGGGAGTCCTACCGACGCAAGATAGAGAGGCTTCTAATTCCTCGGCTTTGAACGCCCTCTCTCTACCTTGTCTGGTTTCCCTATCACGCTTGTCTTCGATTATTACAATTTTAAAATGAAAAATAAAATAAAGGTTTCTCTATTCACCGCAATACAAGCAAGGATAAAAATCCTAATACAAGCCTTCTACAGATATAAAAATGGTACAAAAAATGATAAAGTGCAAAAAATAAATGAACTACAAATTAAAATCCGCTCCGAGTGCTTCACGCTCCCAAGAATGGCAACGACGCCATTTGATAAATTTTCTTTTTTATATCCACGGCAACGGCGCCATTTGTAAATAAAAAAATTGCTTTATCTATTGTTTTTTTGTCATTGTGCAACTTCTTTTATCCATAAAAAATATTCACCAACCAATAAAAGTAGAACAAAACTAGAATATAGCGGTAAGTGGGGTATCAATCCATATCTAGGGATGAAACAAAAAATTGGAGAAAAAATGTATAGATTCATTTGCATTTTATTATATATATTTTTTTATTTTTTTATTTTTGCTTTTTATATTTTTTTTGGATTTTTCAAGGGATTTTTTGAACTAACTAACAATACTAATTTTTATAACTACTAATTAAGAAGTAAAAGCTAATTTAAGAAAAGTGAAATAAACAAAATTGTCCTAATAAGTAAACTAACAAAATTGGACTCATGATGGCTTCAAAATTTCATCCCATAAATGGGAGATTAGCCCTTAATAATCATCATCCAAAAATATAAGATAAACAATTGAAAGCATGTGAGGATTAAAATAGAAGTAAAAGAGAGGAATAGATCAAACCCATTTAAGCCTTGAATTGGAATTCAATCTTCAATTACATCAACACTCCCTCAATTATACATCAAAATTCTCTCAATATCAATCACTCATGTATTTATTGAATCTAAAATAAAAATTACAGAATAAAAATAAAAAGGATAGTGGATGAATTCATAATGGACAATTAAATAATAAAAGATATTTGCTAAAAATGCAAATCCTAACATTATAGAATTGTACATTAGAACTCACCCAAAGAAATAAATTTTAGATCATTACTTTATATTGAGATAATTGCTAAAAATGCAAAATCTCAACATAAAGGAATTGATTACAATTTACCCCCCATAAGGGATGAATTCAACTACATCAATATATTATGAATTAATCGCTAAAAATGCAAAAATTCATAATAGAGGGGTAAGGTTGAATTTATCCTAGAGATAAATTTAACTACACACCTTTATATTGAGATGTTTGCTAAAAATGCAAATACTCAACATAGAGGAGTAGAGAGAATTTTATCACACAAAGCTTAAAAACTAATTTGGAGATCCTTTTGCAAATGTCCCAAGTCTTCAATTTATATGGTGCATATTGAGGCTAGGGGTAAATTGGGTACTGGTAAAATTGAGTGAAGATGAGAGCACATGAGCATGGCAAAGGTGTGAGGTAATGTGGGAAGTGTGGTGGTGAGGATAAAATCAGATTTGGTTAAAAGGGTTTTTGGGAAGTTGGGTTAAAATGGTAGTTGGGGGGTATTTGGGTAAAAAGGTTTTAAGTGGTTTAATTATCCTGTGGGGTAAATGGGTTTTGACTTTTTTTTGTTGTTGGCTAGTAATAGGTACACGATTTTGGTTTGGGACAAATGTGAGGCGGGTTGAAGGATATGGGTTTGTGGTATCAGGATTGAGTTTCAGGTAATGGAAAGTGGGTTTGAGGAAAGGTCGGAGATGGAGGTCGGGTTGGTAGCAGAGCAGGGTCAGAGATGGAGGTCGGGTTGGTTCGTCGGCGGGTCCGGACATGTCCGGTGGGTTAAGGCTGCAGTTAGCGGGTCACAGAAGGGGCGGGAAAAGGGTCGCGGCTTGGTTTGGGGTCGGGCCGGAATGTCGCCGGCGGTGGGGGTATGATGGGTATAACGCCGACGGGCTGAAACTTGGGGTTCCGACGCCGGAGGTGAGGTTGGGTCGGATGGGGGATGAGGGGCGGTAATGGAGTTGGTGGTTTGGTTTGGGTGATGGGTTATTGTGGTAGTGGTGGGTTTGAAAGTGTGAATGAGAGGTGGGTTATGGAGATTGGTTTTGTTGTTTGTTGGTTATGGAGGTTGGAGAGAGAGTGTGGAGGGTTTGAGGTTGAAGAAGAAGGGGATGGGATATGGTGTAGTGAGGTGTAGGATGAGTTGGGTATGGGTGAGTTATTAGTTTAGGGTGTATGTGAGTGTAGGATGTTTGTGTGTGTGTGTGTTAGTTTGTGACCCTTAAATAATAAAGACTCAACTAAAATTAATAAGGCTAAAAATAAAATATAAAATCTAACTAAAAATAAAACAAAATAAAAACAATAAAATTAAAAAATTAAATTCCTAAGCTTATATAAAAACTAAACTAAAATAAAAGAAATAAAAAGTTAAAATCGAAATGAAAACTGAAGTCCTAAAAATATAAAATCGAATAAACTAAAAATAAACCCCTAAAAACTAATCCTAATAAAACTAGAAACTAATAAAAATAAAAATAAAATAAAATTATAAAAATAGAATATAAACCTAAATAAATCTAAAATAAAACCTAAAAATAATACAACTCAACTAAAAATCTAAAAAAATATATAAAAGGGCACAACCTAAACACACATTGGGTTCGGGGTAGGTTTAGGCTCGGTTTAGGGTAGGCTTGGATACGGGACAAGGGTAATTAACTCCATAATATGCACAATTGCCTTGAAATACCCGTTTAGTCACCTCAACGTGCTTATTGAGCTACAAAACAAACAAATAATAATATAAGTCTAATTTATCGAGAATTAGCAGTAAAAAATTGTCTATTTAGAGTTTTATTTAAACACTTTTGGGTGCTTATCACACGTCTTCCTAAAATGACCCGGCTCCCCACATTGAAACAATGATCGGTTATATTTTCCCAATTATGCCCCCTATTATTCCTGAACTTCCCAAAGCCTTGGCCTGGTTGGCCTCGACCCCCATTGTTACCCCCGGCCTGCCAGCTGCTGATGCGGGGCACCTTGACCGTGCCTGAAACCACTACTACCGAAATTAAATCCCCCAAACATTGTCATTTGGACAAATCCCCTTGTTGGGCATCCCTTTCCTTTTACTTACCTCCCGATGATTGGAATGAGAGTAGTGCTCCTCCTCCTGCACCATTGCCTCCGGGCTTACTAGCTTGACCCACAGTTGAAGCTTTGTTATTACCTTGAACATGCAACCGATGATCTTGACAATGGAGTAACGTGGAATTCATCACATCCCCAAAAGTTTATAAAGCTAGATTGCCCAGCAAATGTTGTCGTATCCTCCAATGTAAGCCTACAATAAACTTCGATATTCTCCTCTCCTACGGAGTTACCTCATCTGGCACAAAACTAGCCAAACGGGTGAATTCCTCCTCATACTTTGCCATCGAACGTTCACCTTGAACTACATCTTGAAGCTTTCTCATTATTTCCCTTTGGACTACAGGAGGAAAATATTTTCGATCAAACATAACCCAAAAGTCAGTAATAGTAATAGTATCTCTTTGCTCTGGCGTGGTCATCGACTCCCACCAATGCAAAGCTGCTCCAACTAGCTTAAAAGTAGCAACGATTTGCTTCTGTTCCTCACTACATTCCACCATGCGAAGATGGCGTTGCATATCCTTTTTCCATTGGTTAGCTACTGTCACATCAAAACCACCTTGAAATTCCAGAGGATAACCCTTTAAGAAAGATTCTCTGACTCATTCCCATGGAGAAGGTCCCGCAACGGCTTACACCTCCTGAACCCTTGGCTGTTGAGCTTGAGGAAATGGCTGAACCACGACAGTCATCGCCGCATTGACCACCTGGGCCACAATATTGGCTACTTCAGCAGCATTAATGGTTCCTTGCTGAGGCGGTAGAGGACCTACATCATCTTATACAACTCTATTTATTCTCACACGGTGACCTCTCTTAGGCGGCATCTGAGACGAAGAAATAACTAAATTAGAATACGATTAAAACAATTTATCTTAGGAGAAGATCGCACATATAAGCAAACAAAACAGCCCTAACAATAAGGCTCTATATCAAATAATGCGACAGTAGAGCGTTAAAAGTCCACATAGATTCTAAAAACTCTAGAACCCGATGCTCTGATATCATCTGTGATACCCCGATTATAAAAAAATAAGAGGTGGCCAGTTTGATACTCCAATAATAACAGGAATCATAGATTGACCATTCTTAGCATCTCAACAATATAATAAGTTTATGAGATAACGACCCATTATTTTAGAAAGTGGATTGTCAAAAATTCGATTCGTAAGTTAAAGAAAAACATTTAAATAATTCAATTGAAAAAGAGGTGGATAAACATAAGGATAGAAACGAATCAACAACTATATCCAACAAAATAAGCGAATAAGCTGTCGGTTAATAGACATATACATCAGAGTTACACAAGGTATTACAGTACAATATGACATAATATAATACAAGTACAAAACGTGGGCAACACGCCCGAACGTATAGCCAATCATAACTAGAATACAAAAGATGGAAGCATCTATATCAAAATATCCCGTAATATCCGCAAGGTATTACAGCCCCAAGACCCTAGAATGGAAAAGTCAATACGGGCGTCCTTGCGGTGGAGCACTTGGGCGAATATAAGATTCATGAAAGAAAAAGAGATATAAATGGGTCAGGGCCCGGTTTGATATAATCACCAAGTGAATAAAATACATTATAGTCGTGGACAATTTAATCATCATGAATGAGCAAATTACGATCATTAAAATAATGATAAGGAATCTAACATCTCAATTTAAAAGCATAACCTAACACAATATGATGGCCATGATTACAATTAAATTTATTCTAGAGAATATGAATAATTCCATACTTAGAGAGATTTCCATTTCCATTTTCCATCATTTTATTTCACCGTTACTTTTCTCATTAGGAAACGTATTAAAGCAATTTATTTCATAAAAAAGATTCCACTTTGATGTGAATAGTTATATGACACAACATACAATGATTCTAAGACCGTCCTTTCGAGTTTCCCCACTGGACGCACCCCTAAATAGCTATCATCTTCCACGACCTATCACACAAGACAACCTGGGCATCCTACTGCAACAACCCAGGTTTTTGAGCAACTATTTTATACTATTTTGCCTGATGGGCTAATTTTATAAAATAGGGGATGTTGGAGTAAATATTGTTTCCCGTGAGACTTAGGGATAATATTTACTATGTTTTGTCTATTTATCGTTATGAGAAGGTAAATGGCATTATATTGTGATATTTTGCGTCGTTATATGTAACACGATGGTTATGACCTATATATATAAAATGGGGTAAAATTAATGAAATAAAATGAAATTGGAACATAAAAATAGTTCACACTTTCCCGAATGCCAAAATAGGGGGTGTGGTTGTTTTTAGAATAGTCGAGATAGTCGAATAAGTGCCCAGTTGTAATTTTTGGGATTTGGGCATTTTTAAGGGGTTATGACTCAATTAAGTGGACACGAGTAATTTTAATGGTATATTAGCAATTTAAATAGGGGTTTATGTTTTAGAACCCTTATAATTACCCCACCCCTTTTTCTTTCTTCATTTGTGAGAATAACCAAAGGAGAGAGAGAGAGAGAAGAGAGAGTTGGGAGAAAATGAGAGAAAGAGAGAAAATGGAAGATTTGGGCTGGATTCCGTCGCTACCGGAGGTGATCCGAGATTACGAACCTCGAGGTAAGTTTCTTACTTGCTAGATATTGATTTAATGTGATAAATTTGCATGTATAGTTAATTTTGGAGGTTTAAACCATAAATGGGTTTTTGGTTGATTTTGGTGTTAAATCCTTAAATCTTGTAGATTGTGTGGTTTAAGGTTATTATATGGGTTTCTTTTGGTGTATAATTATTGGGGTAATGTTGTTGGTGGAGTGCAATGAAGAAAGTATAGGATTATGGGTTTTAGGGTTCGGTTTTGGCTTTGAAGAAGAAGGGTTTTTCGTGGTTCTGATAGGCGCGATCAACCGCGGTCCCAGGACCGGTCGACCGGTCATGCCAAAATTAGCTTACTACTTTTGTTGGTAGACCAAACCTGAAAGGGCGGTCGACCGTGGTCCCTTGACCGGTCGATCGGTCCCCTGTTTTTCACCTTTAATGTTCCTTAATTTTCTTTAGCCTCTTTATTTTAAGATAGGAACTTAGAAACCTTCCTTTGGGAAGTAATAAGGAGTCCTAGAGGGTTGTATTGGGTAGACTAATGTCCTGGGCTAAGAGTGGATATTTGGGCTTACCCGAGGGCTAGTTTGTATAGGTTAATGTCCGATTGATATAGGAGGTTAACCTAAAGATAAATTGGAAGTTAAAATATAAATGTTGAGCTTTTGGGAGACACTCCATTATGGAGACTCACTTTGAGGGTTTATGTAATTATATGAACTCTTGGAGGCTAGTTTGAGATTAGTGGCACTCTGGGTCTTAGGCCATTAATAAACATGACTTAATGAATAAAGAATACACATTATAAAATATGGTACTAAATGAATAAGTACAAAAGGATTTTTGAAAAAGTAAAATTGGATGTTTTCAAAAAGGAAAAGGAAAGTTTTTCATAAATGATAATTTATGGATTACACACCTCCCTAAATCGCTATCATAAGGGAAGTTGCGCGCGTTGTGGTGAAGTCCCCTGGTTGTTGAGCAGGGTGGATATAGTCCCTAGGCCATATGGTCATTTGTATTACTGCGCTGGTTAGGGGATTTCAGGAGTGGTCCTGACTTTCCCGCAGGTAATATGGCCGCTTCCCGACGTTGGTAGGTTCCCAAGTTGTCTTGTATAGATAGGCCCTGGAAGATGATAGCTATTTAGGGGCGCGTCCAATGGGGAAACCCGGAGGGACGGTCTTTGATTTACTAAAGCAATTCATGATAATGTATTGGCTTTAATTACATTTCCCGGATGGAAAAAGGGAAATGGGATATGGTTTGACTTCGGTAACACTCCCGGATGGAAGAAGGGATGTGGAAGCATATGGTATACAAAAGTATTTTTATGATAATAAAAATGACTTTTGATTACACTTCCTGGATGGAAGAAGGGAAGTGGGGTTTTATGAAAAGGATAAAGCACTTTTTATGATAATAAAACTTGCTTTAAATTATGTATTCTTCCTGTATAGAAGAAAGGAAATAAAATTGGTAAATAAGAATGACTTGGTAAACATTTGATAAAATGTTGTACCATTTATATATATTCCTAAAGAAAGAAATTAGGAATTGTGCCAATAGATGATGGATGGGTTTTATTTTATATATTCTTTGTGTAGCTGTAGATGTGACCTCCCACACATATGCACACACATATACATTTATTGATTATTTCGTGCTAAGGATCTAATGGATCTCGACGATCAACCTTGCCTAAGTAGTAGTGTATCGGGGGGGGTTCCTTATTTGGATTTCGCTTTGTGAGACACCCCACGCACGAATAGGGCATAGTGTTGAAAATGGGTAGAAATTAGCCCTTAGTACTTAGGGTTAACTAGAACATCTCACGATATTGCGCTAGGTTGCTACTAGATTGAGAGGTGAGAAATATTACTGTTATCTGCGAGAGAATTACACACTTAACTGTCATGCATTTTTAGTCACATGGTAATCATATCAAATCGGGCCCTGACCCGTATATAGATTTCTTTGTTTCTGCATATATTCCTTGCCGTACAGGTGCTCTACCCGTATTTACATTTCCATTCCAGTTGTCATGGAGATACAACATATTGTGGACGTTGTAGGTTACTTGTATTAGACGCTTATTTCTATTATACTCTAGTTATGTTCAGTATATTTATTCGGGCGTGTTTTGCCCAAGGTTTTGCACTAATTCATTATATTGTAAATATTGAATTGTAATCCACTATGTACTATTTATATTGGTCTGTTCACCGACAGCTTATTCGGTGATATTTATTATATTGTCATTCTTTATCCATTGATTTTTAATATCCACCGTTTTTACAAATGGAATTGTCTAAGTGTTTTTTTCTTTTCTTTTCAAAATTTTAAAATTTGACAGTCCGTTTTCTAAAATGATTGGTGGTTATCTCATACTATTATTTTAGTCGACAGTGATGCTGAGAATGGACCATCTATGATTCCTGTGATTATTAGAGTATTGGGCTGACCACCTATCATTTTAGTAGGTGGGTTGTCACACCTACATCGCATGACATTGGGAAGTGGCCATATACCGACAACAGTGAGTCATAATCACACCCGGAATGACATCACTTCGCATAATAATTACACAATATATAATAACTGGTCCTACGGCCGAGGACTATATTCACCCTGCATTCACTAGCCAGGGGACATCACCTCATATGCGTAACATCCCCTATAATAGCATTTAGAGAGGTGTGTATATACAAATTTTCATTAACAATTAATTTACTTTATCAAGTATGCATTACATTATATCCAGAGCCATAATCGTTTAATATCTTCATTATAGACTTTTAATGCGTAATTATCTCTCAATACAAGTCTCCATGAATTAACATTACATCTATGGCCCCTCATGAATGATATTCTACCCTCCAATCCTAGAAATCCACAGTAACTCATTTAATCCTCCCTAGGTCTAAACTACATCATTCTATAATAGAATCATTTATCTCCGTCTAATTTAACTAACCAAACTATCCCCACTTAAACCCCAACTCTCATTCGAACTTAGGTTTCTAAATACACCATTGCTAGAATCTAATACTCTAGTTTTAATTCAATTAAGAAGGTTCCTAAGTCCCTATCTTAAAAGAAAGAATCTAGAAAGAAATAGGATTTTAGGAGTGAAAAATAGGGGACCGGTCGACCGGTCATGGGACCGCAATCGACCGTGTCTCATGGATTTTGCCTAGGAAGAAATGCAGAAAAATCATTTCGAAAGGTCCATTCGATCGGTACTGGGACCGCGGTCGACCGTGCTAAGAATTTATAACTTTTGAAGAAAGCAGAAAGCCTCCCCCTTAAGGGACGGTCGATCGGTTTGGGGACCGCCGTCGACCGCGCCTATCAGACCTGCGATTTTCCCCTCTTCTAATATGCTAAATCCAAAACCTAAACCACTTATCCTTACATCTACTTCATTATCATCAACCCACAACATAACTACAACATTTTTACACCATAACAAAGCCACATAGCCAATTTAAACCATATACACAACAAGATCTAAGGGTTAAACTTTAATATATATATCAAAACCGAACATTTGCTCAGTTCTTCCAAATACGCAACTACCATTATAATTTATCCACAAGAAATAATATATTTGGGGGTAAAAACTTGCCTTAGGATTGTATTCTCAGATTTCCTTCCGGTTGTAACAAATCCAAAGCTCAAATCTTCAATTTTCTTCCTTTTTCTCTCTTTTCTCAACACTTCTCTTTCTCTCTAGAGCTTGGAATATGTAAGGGAGAAATAAAAGGGGGTTGGAAGACTTAATCGTGCCCTAAGCATTAATTCCCCTCTTTTAAATGTTAATACCCCATTAAAATGACTCGTAACTACATAATTAAGTTATAACCAGTCAAAAGTGACCGGAACTCAAAAATACAATATGGCACTTATTTTGACTATCTCAAATATTTTAGGACTAATCGCGCCCTCTAAATTGGCATCCGGAATAATATAAATCATTTCAAGTTTCCACTTCATTTAAACCATAATTTCAATTTAAAGCACAACGGAAGCATGAATCATAACATAATGCTATATACATTCACATAACAGTAAATATGCAAGAATCAAGTAAATATTATCTTTTAACTCACTTAAATAATATTTACTCCATTATCCAATATTTTATATACTTATCTTATATGGCAAATTAATATAAAATAAATTACTCAAAAGTAAGGGTTATTATAAAAGAATAAGAAGAGAATTCTAGAGAAAAATTTTGTGCAGAGAGATGGTAGAATTTTATTTTTAGATTTTTTTTGAGTTAATGTAATTAATTTAGAAGATTGGTGCATTAATTGAAGATCAATTGCCATTCTCCTCAAATTGGGTTTGATTATCTTATCTCTATTTTTTCATGTCATGCTTTTAATTTGCCATGATTTTATTGTTTATTGGATGATGATTATGGAAGGCTAATCTCCCATTCAAGGGATAAATTGAAGCTCCCATGAATCCAATTAGTTTAGTTTTCTAAGTTTTAATTTTGTTGAATGCCTTTGACTAGTAAATTTAATTCCTACTCTTAATTTTTCATTGAGAAATGAAACATAATCCTTGAGAGAGGATCGAAAATTGTGTTGACATTTTATCATTTGATTCAAACTAAAGATAGGCTTATCAAATTGATTAAGATGTTAGTAGTATTTTTACCTACTTTTGTTTCATCTTGTAAAAAGTAAAACAAGTTAGATGAATCCATCCTAGCGGGTGATTCATTTGATTAATTTCAATTATATTTTTAGTAGTATTTGTGGGAATTAATATTACTTTTCTAAAAGAATATTTAATTAGTTTATTTGAGTACTGAGAATTACCTTTTGAATTAATTAAATACTCTGAAATTCAATCAAATTAAGATAGATCAAGCTAAACTAGCTGTGGTAATTGGTGGTGGATATACATCCCATGATTAATTCTCCCATTTAGTTACATTTCACTCATTTTCATCAATCATTAGTTTATGTTTTTCACACTTTTATTTTAGTTCAATTACCATTTTGTGTTTAGTTCTTAGTTTAAAACCTAATTTTTAAAATTTTCGTTCAGTTTCTTTTATCTCACTCATTGACATGAATTTTCTATCATCAATCTTTTAAGTCTAGGAATCAAGCTAGTTGATTTATATTTTTCTAAATAGCTTATGTAATACATATGAAGGCATGTTGCACCATGAATTTCTAGACTCAACAAAATTTTGCACACGTATGATTTCACCACAGTTTAGAGTTGAAGAGTACTATAATTCTCAAGAGAACCTTAAGGATCACCAGTGGAGACTTTAGTCTGTGAGATTTGTGCCTTTCACCTTTCAGAGAGTTTTACGTAATATCCGAGTCACAAGTTGATTCAACTTCTTTTGGATCTGCACTAAATCTTTTTATGATCTCATTATTCTTCATTAAAATTTTGGCTTAATCATTGAGAATAACATCAGTTTCGAGTTGGAAGAAACACGTGTCTCAAAATTTGTCCAGATCACTAGATTTTCATCCATGCACCTACCATTTACCATTCACTTCACCCATATTCTTCCATATTCCCCACACCATCCATTTATCATCTTCATACATACATCATCCATCATTTTGAGAAAAGTGTGTTTTCCAAATGTAAAATGTCTTTAGTGTTGGGAGTTAATAAAAAAAGAAAACAAAACTTTTAGAGAGAATTAATTGTGGAGAGAAGAAGAAGAGAATTCTAGAGAATTTTTAATATAGAGGGAGTGTAGAATTTTATTTTAGAAATTCAATTTAGTTTTTTTTTGAGTGATTGTAATTAATTGAGACGATTGTTGCATTAATTGAAGATCAATTGCCATTCTTCTCAAATTGGGTTTGATTATTTTATCTCTAATTTTTCATCTCATGCTTTTAGTTTGCTATGTTTTAATTTTTGATTGGATGATGATTATGAAAGGCTAATCTCCCAATCGAGAGTTAAATTTAAACCGCCATGAATCCAATTAGTTTAGTTTGTTAGTTTTAATTTTTTTGAATTCCTTTGATTAGTAAATTTAATTCCTGCTCTTTAGTTTTTATTGAGAAATGAAAATAATCCTTGAGAGAGGATTGAAAATTGTGTTGACATTTTATCATTTGATTCAAACTAGAGATAGTCTTATCAAATTTATTAAAATTTTAATATTATTTTCACTTACTTTTGTTTCAACTTGTCAAAATTAAAACTAGTTGGGTGAATCTATGCCAGCGTGTGATTCATTTGATTAATTTCAGTAATATTTTTAGTAGTATTTGTGGGAGTTAAAATTACTTTTCTAAAAGAATATTTAATTATTTCATTTTTGTAGTGAGAATTACCCTTTGAATTGATTAAATACTTTGGAATTCAATCAAATTAAGATAGGTCAAGCTAAACTAGTTGTGTGAATTGGGGGTGGATATACATCCTTTGACTAATTCTCTCATTTAGTTACATTTCACTCATTAGTTTATGTTTTTCACACTTTTATTTTAGTGCAATTACCATTTTTTGTTTAGTTATTAGTTTAAAATTCACCTCATTGTCAAAATTGTTTTAATTTAAAAAAAAATCATAAAAAAAATAGAAAAAGCAAAAAGGCAAAAAAGAAATTAAATAAAAATGAATTACGTTAGTGTTCCACTCGTTTCACTCCTTTGATTTGGATTGATACCTTTCTTACCACTATATTGTAGTTTGTTATATATTTTTGTAGGTAATTGAGATTTTTTATTATAGGTTCTTTACACAACCACATAAAAAAAGCAACTCTATAAAATGGTGTGATTGCCAATGTTTGGAGCTCGAAGCACTTGAGAGGATTTCCCATTTTTTAATTCATTTGTATTGTATTTTTCATTTTTGTACCATTTTTTTGATTATTTTAGAAGGCTCATATTAGGTTTATTTTATTACTTGGCTTGTATTGCGGTTCTTGGAGATACCATTTATTTTTCACTTCAATTTGTAATAATTAATAGTGAAGAAAAGCATGATAGAGAAACCGAACAAGGTAGAAAGAGGGCGTCCAAAGGCGAGGATTTAGAAGCTTCTCTACTTTGGGTCGGTAGGACTCCCGGGACTGACTGAGATAGGGGAGATCTCGTCCCGGTTGACTCAAATTTTTCATAACCCCACGGTGTAAAAGTTGTGGGAGGTACATTTCTAGAACCCTCACGCCTCTCATGTCAGCGAGTCAATTTTTGTGTGTGACTACGTGCTCTTACTTGAATTTTATTATCGCATTTATTTTTGAATGTATGTGATAAATTAATCAATTACGACCTACACCCGGTCATTCACAAGATGAGATTTCATCACCCGACTCATTCGCTTAGCGTTGTGTGCTACCCTCACTCTCATTAAATTTAGAATGAATCCACTAGCTAGCCCACTAGGAGAACATTTTTGAAAAGGTGATCCCAAAGATAATTTTTGAGATTTTTATTGTCCGCGAACTTAATTAAAACTTGACTACCCTTTCACTAAATTTTGAAGATAAAAATTGGCTATGTGTTGGTTAGGATCTATCCTTGACTTGTGTTTGTGTCCAATTCAATTTTTAGGTTGTTGGGTTTTAGTGAGTTCGTTCAAAATTTAAGAGTCCTAATATTTTTCCCACTCTTTTCTTCCAAAAAAAATCCAAAAACATTTTCTTCCTTTATTTTTCTAAAAAAACCAAAAATATTTTCTTCCTTTATTTTTCTAAAAAATCAAAAAAATATTTTCTTTCCTTAATTTTTTTTTAAAAATCCAAAAATATTTTCTTTCCTTTTGAAAAAAATTCAAAAAAAAATATTTTTCTCGTTATGGCCGACGAATGTCCCTTACGATAATATTTTGGCCATTTCCCACTCTCTTGAAGCATGTTTGAAGTTGAGCCCGAGTGCCACCTCCACAATTTACTTAATGTCTTTAACTCTCAAACACATGCCGTTGCTACTCATTCGTCTTCCATGCACGCACCTTGCATTCCATCGCCTCCGATGACGAGTATCAACGCGTCAAATGCTTCGTTGTGCACTTTTTGATTTCTAGCCAATCACTTACCCCATAAGTGTCGTACATTCCTTATCCTTCCACACCCACCATGGACCAAGTGTATCCATATGACATTCATGATATATCAAATCCCGAGTGTTGTGAGTACCCAAGTTATTCATGGAGGCTTGATCACCCTTCCACGTAATACGAATCCAAATTCGGTGTTGTGGATCCTCACACATTACAACAGTCGTCATGGCATTTACGTGCACCTATTCCCGATCAGTTCCCTCACTACACACCCAATGATTATCAAACTTTTATCTCTCACGGAGATGCTTCTCCCGTGTATGACACACTTGACCCCCCTCCCCACACTTCTTATGAGTATTCTACATTTAGTCCTGATACAATGGTGTTGTAGATCCCCGGGATGTGAAAATCCCACCCACCCAGAATTTCCCATTAGAACCTCTTCCTAAGGTAAAACCACCCAACAAACCCACTGAAAAGAATGAGTCTAATGAGTCTACCACTGTCTATGTGCCCAAAGCACCATTCCCTCATAGGTTGGATCCGACCAAGAAATCCCAACAATTTGATGAGATCAAGCAAGTTTTTTAGAATGTGACATTAACATTTCAATCCTCACTCCGATTCAACAAGTTCCCTTATATGCCAAATTTTTAAAGGACTTGTGCACTATTAAGCGACGGACGAATGTGCCTCGTGATGACTTTGTCACTGAGCAAGCCACGTCCCTCATCCATGCGAATGGTATTGTGAAGTATAAAGACCCCGATCATCCGACTGTCTCGCATGTTAGGAGATAAGTTCACTACTTAGGATTTTCTTGATCTTGGGGATAGTTTGAATTTTCTACCTTACTCCCTCTACTTTGAGTTAGGTTTACAAAACATGAAACCTACAAACATTACTCTTCAACTTGTAGACCTTTCTGTGAAAGTGCCTAAAGGAATAGTTGAAGATATTTTGGTGAAAGTGTTTGACTTTTACTACCCTATAGATTTCATCATCTTAGACACTCCTATTCCCTACCCAACCAATATTCCTATCAATTTGGGTCGCCCCTTTTTGCAACTACCAATGCCATCATCAATTGTCAATATGGGTCCATGAATCTTTCTTTTGGAAACATGACCGTAGAAGTCAATATTTTCCACCTAATGCAACACAAGGCCGACGTTGATTCTATTGATGAGGTATGTATGATTGACTCCTTAGTCTAAGAGATATTGTATCACACCTACCGAGAAGATCCTATCCACCAATGTCTAGCTCACTTTGGATCCGACTTTGATATTATTTCCTCCATCTTGGAAGTGAATGCCTTGTTAGATTCTACACCTATGATGGATACTTCCACTTGGGATACTCCATTTAAGACTCTCATTATCGATATTCTTCTTTCTGTGGATGACCCAGTTAACCCATGCCCCGATATTTCCTCGAACTCTATTTTTGCATCTGAGTCCAATGCCTCTCCCGAATCTCCACCTAGTTTGGATCTTAAGCCATTACCTGCTGAGTTGAAATATGCTTTATTAGGCCCAAGAAAACATCACCATGTCATTATTTCTTCCGACTTGACCCCGGATCAAGAGGATCAATTGGTCCACACTCTCACTCAACATAGCACTGCTTAAGGGTGGACCATTTTAAACATTCAAGGTGTGAGCCCCAATGTATACATCCATCGCATTCATTTGGAGGAGAATACTAAGACTTCTCGTGAGCCATAATGCAAACTTAATCCAGCGATGAAGGAAGTTGTGAGAACTGAAATTTTAAAATTGCTTAATGCTGGTATCATTTATCCTATCTCGGATAGCCAGTGGGTCAGTTCCATTCATGTGGTACCTAAAAAGTCTGGAGTCACCATTGTCAAAAATAGTGACGATGAGCTTGTTCCCACCCGTATACAAATCGGATGGCGTGTTTGTATTGATTATAGGATGCTCAATGCCGTCACTCGTAAAGACCACTTCCCTCTCCCATACATTGATTAGATACTTGAATGCTTAGCCGACTGTGCTTACTATTGCTTCCTTGATGGCTATTCAGGGTAAAGCCAAATACCCATTTCCCCTGAAGACCAAGAGAAAACTACATTAATTTGTCCCTTTGGCACCTTTGCCTACTTTTGTATGCCTTTTGGTCTTTGCAATGCACCTGCAACGTTTCAAAGGTGTATGAGTAGTATTTTCAATGACATGGTAGAGTATTTTCTTGAAGTCTTTATGGACAATTTTTCTATGTTTGGTTCATCCTTTGAACAATGCCTGTCTCACCTCACTCTGGTCCTTCAGCATTGTCAAGAAAAGAAGTTGGTACTCAATTGGGAAAAATGCCATTTTATGGTAAAAAAAAAGAGCATTGTTTTAGGTCATGTTGTCTCTATCTCCGGTATTGAGGTGGATAAAGAGAAAGTTAACTTGATTTCTACACTTCCCATTCATAAGTCTGTTAAGGACATTCGCTCCTTCTTAGGACATGCGGGCTTCTACCGACGCTTCATTAAGGAATTTTCTAAAATTGCTCGACCTTTAACAACCCTTTTATCCAAATATGTCCCATTTGTCTTTAATGAAGCGTGTGTCGTAGCCTTTGAGCGCCTCAAAGCTGAGCTTAATTCCACTCCTATCACGCAACCTCCCAATTGGTATCTCCCATTTGAGCTCATGTGTGATGCATCTGATTTTTCACTTGGTGCAGTGCTTGGCCAACGAGTTTAAAAGCACCCACAAGTCATCTATTATGCTAGCAAAACCCTTCATGATGCTCAACTTCATTACACAACCACCAAAAATGAGTTGTTAGAGGTTGTGTTTGCTCTTGATAAATTTTGCTCATATTTAATAGGTTCCCCTATCATCGTGTATACTGACCATGTTGTCTTTAAGTACCTTCTTCATAAGAAGGATTCCAAACCACGATTGATACAATGGATTCTTTTACTCTAAGAGTTTAACCTTGAAATTCGTGATAAGAAAGGTTATGATTTTTTTTTTTTGCTGACCATCTCTCTCACATTACTGTTACGCATGACTCTGATCATGTCCTCATTACTGAGTCATTTTTGGATCAACAAATTTTCTCTATCTCCACCTCTCCTTGGTGTGCTGATATTGTCAACTTCCTTGTTGCCGATCAACTCCTCAATCATTGGTCGAAATAGGATCGCTCCAAATTCATAGCGAATGTGAAGTTTTACTCTTGGGATGACTCATTTCTTTTTAAGTATTGCCCTTATCAAGTCATTCGTCGATGTGTTCCTGAGTGTGAACAACTCGGTATTCTGTCCTTTTGCCATGATAGTTCTTGTGGAGGCCACTTTGTCTCAAAGAAAACTTCCGCAAAAATTTTAGAGAGTGGTTTCTATTGGACCACCCTTTTTCGAGATGCCTATCACTATTATCAAGCTTGTTCTAATTACCAACACTCTAGGAATCTCTCTTATCGTCATATGATGCCTCTCACACCCATCCCCATTGTTGAAATTTTTTATGTGTGGGGTATCTATTTCATGGTACCATTTCCCTCCTCTCATGGTTTATAATATATTCTAGTTGCTGTTGACTATGTCTCAAATGGATTAAAGTAATAGCTTGCCGCACCAATGACCATCGAGTTGTGGTCTAATTTCTCAAAGAGCATGTGTTCATGCATTTTGGAACCCCCAAAGCTATCATTAGTGATGGGGGTAAACATTTTTGTAATCGAGTCTTTGAACACCTTGTCAAAAAGTATGGTGTTACCTACAAGGATGGTCTCTCTTACCATCCTCAGACTAGTGGTCAAGTTGAGGTTTCCAACTGCAAGATTAAGTGAATTATTGAAAAACCCGTCAATCCTAATAGTAAAGATTGGTCCTTGAATGAAGCATTGTGGGCAAGACTCCGATTGGCATGTCTCCTTATCGTTGGTCTTCGGCAAGCCTTGTCACCTTCCGATCGAGCTTGAACATCATGCATATTGGGCTGTCAAAGCCCTTAATTTCAATATTTATGAGGTAGGTGTCCATAGGAAGCTGCAACTTAATGAATTGGAGGAAATCATAAATGATGCCTATGATCTGTCCAAGAAGTATAAGGACAAGATGAAGTGGATCCATGACTAAAGCATCATGCGCAAAGAATTTCACCCCGGTCAAAAAATTTTGTTGTATAATTCTCGTCTGCAGCTCTTTCCCGAGAAATTGAAAACCAGGTGGTCTGGAACCTTCTTTGTTGAGTCAGTTACTCCTTATAGTGCCATCACCATGAAAAATACAATGGATGGTAGCCTCTTTTAGGTCGATGGTCAATGCTTGAAGCCTTCTTTAGATCTAGGCCCTACTCACATAGAAGAGATTGACCTTGTTGACCCCATTTATGAAGACTGACTGTTCAGTCTTATTTATGGGTGATTCTCATCCCCTAATTTTTCTGCCACCCCGTTCTCTCCTAGATTATAATTTCTTTTTGGATGTGTGCCAATCGATCTGGCTGAAGACGTTAAACTTAGCGCTATCGGGAGGCAAATCGTGATTTCTGAGTATGAGTCTTATCCTGTTTGGGGGTGGTGTTTCACGTCACCCTATGATTTCCATGTTTATAGACTTGTACGCATATTTATTCATCATTTCTTCAGGTTTATTCTTGGATTCATCTGTCCACTTCATTAGCTGTTGATTCTAGTAATCTCTTTCCTCCCTTCTGCTCTCAATTTTAAAAATCATTTTACTTAACATCGATGACGATGTTCCTTTTTGTTTAGGGGTGGGGAATTTTATCACAATCGTACCTCTTTTGAAAATTTTTGATTTTTAAAATCGGATTTTTAAAATTTTCGTGCAGTTTCTTTCATCTCACTCATTGATGTGAATTTTCTATCATCCATCTTTTAAGTCTAGGAATCAAGATAGATGATTTATATTTTTCTAAATAGCTTATGTAATACATATGAAGGCATGTTTCACCATGAATTTATAGACTCAACAAAATTTGTGCACGTATCACGTCACTACGGTTTATAGTTGAACAGTGTTATTATTCTCAAGAGAAGCTTAAGGAACACCAGTGGAGACTTTAGCTTGTGAGATTTGTGCCTTTCACCTTTCAGAGAGTTTTACGCAATCTCCGAGTCACAAGTTGATTAAATATCTTTTGGGTCCGCACTAAATCGTTGTATGATCTCATTATACTTCATTAAAAATTTTGTCTTGATCACTGAGAACGACATCACTTTTGAGTTGTAAGAAACATGTGTCTTGAAATTTGTCTTGATCACTAGGTTTTCACCCATTTGCTATACCCATTACGTACCCATATTCTTCCATATTCCCCTCACCATCCATTTATCATATCCATTCATATATCATCCATTATTTTGTGAAAAAGAGTATTTTCTCAAATTAAAATGTCTTCCATGTTGAGAGTATAAAAGGAAAAAAGAGAAAAACAAAAAAAAATAATCAAAGTATCATTGTTAAATAAATACATTTGTGCTCAAAGTATCATTAACTCTTCTCAACCATCCATTATCCATCCATTATCCATACATCAAAAAATCCATCCATCACTACCCTACCTAACCTCATACCATCCTTCCCATCTCATTTCCCCTCACCCATATACATCCATGTTCTCGCCTAGGTGTTCGGGCAAATAAAAGTCAATGTGTTGAATAACTCGACGTTCTCACTATAGTGATTAGTATTCCTTCATGAGATCATTTTTCTTTCTAAATGTTCGTTCTTTCTTATATATGTGTGAAATGTCTGACCTTGCTTACATTTACTCACCTCTTCACACACAAGAGCGATACACTTACCCAAATCTCGTGAGTTCGTTTGAGAGAGTTATATCCTGTGAGATTTTTAAGTTGAAGCATTGATTCCAAAATGACAATCTAGGAATTACTCTTATGATACTCGATTCGTTTTGACTGATTCACACTACACACGTTGAGTTTTAAGAAGGATGTGCCTTAAGTATTTACTTAGCTAGACTTTTTATACATTCTAGCTTGTATTCCTCAAAATATTTATCTTGTGATGGATTGTGCAATTATTCTACATCTAATAAGAGATTAACTATCGTTTTCAAATAAATAATTTTGTGGGTATATTCCTTGTAAACCCTCACGAGACACAACTCGTCCTGAAGGGCAACCTATAGGTTTAAAGGCTTGTTGCACATGTCAAGTGCAATCGCAAGTGCCCGCGAAAGTGGTACACTTTTGGTTTCTTATCTTTCTCTCTCTATATATTTTGCTTGAGGACTAGCAATGTTCTATTTGGGGTGGTGTGATAAGCGCCCAGAATTGTATATTTTATATTTTTTTATTTAGTGTGCTTTTAGTTTGATTTTGATTTTTTTCAGTTTTTAGTCTTTATTTTTATTTTATTTTATTAGGATTAATTTTTTTTAGGAATTTATTTTTCTAGTTTTATTAGATTTTTTTTAGGACTATAGTTTTTTTAGTTTTATTAGATTTTTAATTTTTATTTCTCTCTATTTAGAGTTTTTTTTTATAGTTTATAGACTTTATTATATTAGTTTGATTTTTTTAAGTTAGTAGATTAAATTTTATTTTAGGTACAAACAAAAACACATACACAAAAATAACACACACTCACATACACCTAAACAACGCAGTCATCCACACCCTGATACCATACACCCTCATACACCCCCACTTCATCTTCCCCACTACACACCCATTTCTCTCTCTCCATCCTCCATTATCCAAATTCCATCACACCCCATGAAAACCCCTATGCAATCCTAGCCAACCCATGTCCAACCATAAGCCAAAACCCACTATCCATGGTGGATTATCCACCTAAAAAATCTCCAACCAGAGACCTGTTTAGAACCATACCCCTCCTACCCGTTGCTAAACCGTCCTCCGTAGCTACCCTGGTCGTTTCCCCCAAAACGCAACCTCCAACGCGACCCTCGATCCGTTGCTACCAAACCCGAAACAAAGAATTCGGCAACTTGGCTTGCGAAACCCAAATCCTTGAACCTGCGACCCAAACCCCGACCCTTCCATCTCCGGCGAGCTTCGAACATGCTAAATCGAACCCAACAACCCGGTTTTTATATCCAATTTTCATCAACCCGAGCACCCCTGCTCCATACCCCCGACCCTATGACCCCAAAACTCGACTTCTTATTCCGTAAACCCAATACGCTATCGCGACCCATACCAGTGAACCCGGATTGCAACCTTTTTCGAACCTCACCCTCAATCGGAACACCCATTTCAAGTAAAATCCAAACTGACCCACAACCTGGGGCAGCCTCTATACCTCAACCCGATTCCACCAACCAAAGATCCATTTACCTTCTTTCCAAATAATAAATGAATTTTACCTGCTAAAAACAAATCCCAAAACAAATAAACCAAATAAAACTCACGTGTTAAATGAACCATTTAAACCCCGATTCCCAAAATTCCCCCATTACCTTATCACCCCCACTTCCCACATGCACCCTCTTTTATTCCAAAATTTCCCTTAAACAAATCAGATTTTTTTGACCTCACCCAAATACCTCACACCCCACGCACACTCAAATTTAACCCTTCCAAATATGACCTTTATCTCCATGCCTAATATTTAAGGAAGAAGACGACCCCCTCAAAAAAAAACTTTTAGAGAGAAGAAGAAGAGAATTCTAGAGAAAAATGTTGTATAGAGAGAGGGTAGAATTTTATTTTTAGAAATTCATTTTAGTTTTTTTTGAGTGATTGTAATTAATTGAGAAAATTGTTGCATTAATTTAAGATCAATTGCCATTCTCCTCAAATTGGGTTTGATTATCTTATCTCTAATTTTTCATCTCATGCTTTTAATTTGTGATTATTTTATTATTGATTGGATGATGATTATGGAAGGCTAATCTCCCAATCAAGGGATAAATTGAAGCTCCCATGAATCCAATTAGTTTAGTTTGTTAGTTTTAATTTTATTGAACTCCTTTGAGTAGTAAATTTAATTCCTACTCTTAATTTTTCATTGAGAAATGAAAAATAATCCTTGAGAGAGGATTGAAAATTTTGTTGACATTTTATGATTTGATTAAAACTAGAGATAGGCTTATCAAATTGATTATAATATTAATATTATTTTTACTTACTTTTGTTTCATCTTGTCAAAATTAAAACTAGTTGGGTGAATCTATCCTAGCGGGTGATTCATTTGATTAATTTCAATCATATTTTTAGTAGTATTTGTGACAATTAAAATTACTTTTCAAAAACAATATTTAATTAGTTCATTTGAGTAGTGAGAATTACCTTTTGAATTAATTAAATACTTTTAAATTCAATCAAATTAAGATAGATCAAGCTAAACTAGTTGTATGAATTGGGGGTGGATATACATCCTTTGATTCATTCTCTCATTTAGTTACATTTCACTCATTTTCATCACTCATAAGTTTATGTTTTTCACACTTTTATTTTAGTTCAATTAACATTTCATGTTTTGTTCTTATTTTAAAATTCACCTCATTATAGAAAAAGCAAAATGTCAAAAAAGAAATTAAATAAAAAGGAATTACATTAGTGTTCCTCTCGTTTCACTCCTTTCATTTGGAATGATAGCTCACTTACCACTATATTCTAGTTTGTTATATATTTGTGTAGCTAATTGATATTTTTTATTAGAGGAGCTTTACACAACGACATACAAAAAGCAACTCTATCAAACGATGCTGTTGCCCATCTTTGGAGCTCGAAGCACTTGAGAGGTTTTCCTATTTTGAGATTCATTTGTATTGTATTTTTCATTTTTGTACCATTTTTTTATTATTTTAGAAGGCTTATATTAGGTTTATTTGATTACTTGGCTTCTATTGCAGTGCTTGGAGACACCATTTATTTTTCATTTCAATTTGTAATAATTCATTGCGAAGAAAAGCATGATAGGGAAACCGGACAAGGTAAAGAGAGGGCATCCAAAGGCGAGGATTTAGAAGCCTCTTTACTTTGGGTCGGTAGTACTCCTGGGGATGACTGAGATAGGATAGATCTCCCCCCGGTTGACTCAAATCGTTCATCACCCTATGGTGTAAAAACCATGGGAGGTACATTTCTCGAACCCTCGCGCCTCTCATGTGAGCGAGTCAATTTTTGTGTGTGACTACGTGCTCTTACTTGATTTTTATTATCACATTTATTTTTGAATGTGTGTGATGAATTAATCAATTAATACCTACACCTGGTCATTCACGAGAAGAAATTTCATCATCCTACTCACTCTCTTACCATTGTGTTCTACCCTAGCTCTCATTAAATTTAAAATCAATCCACTAGCTACCCTACTAGGAGAACATTTTTGAAAAGGAGATCACAAAGATAATTTATGTGATTTTTATCGTCCGCGGACTTAATTAAAACATAACTACCCTTTCACTAAATTTTGAAGATAAAAATTGTGTATGTGCTGGTTATGATTTATCCTTGACTTGTGTGTATCCAATTCAATATTTCGGTAGTTGGGTTTTAGTGAGTTTGTTCAAAATTTAAGAGTCCTAATATTTTTCCCACTCTTTTCTTCCAAAGATATCCAAAAATATTTTCTTCCTTTATTTTTCTAAAAAATCCAAAAAATATTTTCTTTCCTTAATTTTTTTTAAAAAATCTAAAAATATTTTATTTTCTTTTTAAAAAAAATTCAAAAAAAATTCAAAAATATAATTTTCTCATTATGGCTGACGAACATCCCTTATGAAAATATTTTGTCCATTTCCTACTCTCTTGAAGCATGTTTGAAGTTGAGTCGGAGTCCCACCTCCACAATTTACTTAATGCCTTTAACTCTCAAACTCATGCATCGTCCACGCATGCACCTCACATTCCATCGCCTCCGATGACGAGTATCAACGTGTCAAATGCTTCGTTGTGCACTTCTTTATTTCTAACTAATCACTTTCCCCATAAGTGCCCGTAAATTACTTATCCTTCCACACCCACCATGGACCAAGTGTATGCATATGACATTGTTTCGGAACCCACCTCTGCCTATTGTCATGATATATCAAATCTCGAGTGGTGTGAGTACCCAAGCTATTCATGGAGGCTTGATCACCCTTCCACATAATACGAATCCCAATTCGATGTTGCGGATCCTCACACGTTCCAACAGTCGTCATGGCATTTACGTGCACCTGTTCCCGATCAGTGTCCTCACTACGCACCCAACACTTATCAACCTTTTATCTCTCACGGAGATGCTTCTCTCATGTATGACACACTTGAACTCGTTCCCCACACTTCCTATGAGTATTCTACATTTAGTCATGATACTAGTGTGTTGTGTCCACCTCACCCATCCGCCATTGTCCCGCCACCACCCATCACTTTTCACTACTCTCTAATTTTATTTTAATTTTTTAGGTAATTAGGATTTATGATTTGAGGAGATTTACACAACGACATACCAAAAAACAAGTCAATCACAAGTCAAAAGGCAAGACAGGAGCCTCTGCTACTTCAAAGAGGAAACATACTAATGTGGATGTTTCCAACTTCATACCAGTTATCACTACCCCTGATACCACCGTTACTACCACTGCTGCTGCTGCTGCTCCTACTCCCCCCTCGCCCGTTAAAAACAGGGTGAGTAGGAAGAAGAAGAATACCTGTGCTGGGGTTACTGATCCCTCTCCTGCACCAAACCAAGGGTCTGACACTAATGACCTGGAGGTGGAAGAGACATACATGTTGTGCGAGAGTAGGCCTATGATGATTCTGGATTATCTGCTGAAGAGCCTGCTATTACTTTTATTCCCATTAGTGAAGGTACTACCCCTTACTCCCTTTTACTTAGTGAAACTGACTTTCGCGAGGTTTCACTTACTGGTTCCCCTTCTCTATCATTTGAAGAGGAACTAGTCGATTATGAAAGTACTCCCTCCTATGATGATGAGGGTTCTTTTTCTAATGAGATGAGTGTCACTGATCCTTAAAATGATCAACACCCTCGTACTTCTTCTTTGTTACCAGTTTTGGGTGTGTCTTTTTGCGAGGTTATCATGAATGACTCTCCATCTACAGCAATCCTACTATTGGGCATCTACTATATGGGCAGACTACCCACTTTAAGTCTTTGTCTTAACCTCTTGTATACTATTTTACTATCCATTTACATATGCATAGTTCATATATAATTTGTCTTTATCTTTGTGACATTTGCAAGGTGTCTCTATTTTGGCGAGTGATCCATCACCTCCACCTCCTTCCCGGGGGCCATTTTTTAGAGCGAAGAGTTCTATGTTAGTCTCATCTTTGGGCCTATGTAAGGATGTTTGTCCCTTTCCCACACTCAGTCACTATTCTCGTTTCTTTTTAATTTTACTAATAAGGTCTCTACTCTTGTCTAACTTTTGCAACTATCTACTATATTCCTGATGGTAGCGAGGACTTCTTCTGTGTCCTCTTAATCAGTCCAGGTAAGCATTAACTCTCCCGAGTCCTTTTATTTTACTTGTCAAATTTTTTAGGCGTATCTTTTAAAGTCTCTTTTTATATACATAAGTGGTTATTTCTCTTAGCCTCCTTTCTTCTCATCCCTTTCCTCTTTGGTGAGAAATTCTTTCATCGGGTTGCCAGAGGTACTTTGAGTTTATATCTTATATCGTCTTTCTTTATTCTGTTATATTTTTTACATTTTATGATTGTATCATCTTTCCTTGTCTTTATTTCAGGGACCCTCTTCCAGTGGACCTTCCTCTATTAGGAGAGTAGAACCACTCACGGGAGGCACTTCCCGAGGTCTATCACCTTCGGGGAGGATTCTCATCTCCCTGGTTTTCATGACCACGGACAATAGGCCACATATTCAGCCTGTATGTTCCTTACCAGTTTTCACTATTGCTTCTAGGGAACATATCACATAGGTTAACTCCACCTCTAAGGTATTACTTATTCCTGTTAGGCTACATTTCCTTCTTTATTTATGTTTGGTTCTTTGACAACTTTGCAATAATTAGGCCACTTCATCTGCTGCGACTATCCCGCCAATTATCTTCCCTACTTCTTCTTTAAAAGGACTTCAGGTACACCTATTTTGAATCTTTCGTCTCTCGACTCATATTTTTCTTTGCCATTGGGATTCTATTCTCATACTCTGTTTTTGTTTGTTTATATTCCAGTTGATCAGTACTACCACTTCACTGCCTATTTCTTCGATTCTCGCTTTAGTAAGCCCTACTACTGCTAGGGAAGCTCTTGCAACTATTGTCTATATGGGAGGCATTATTATAGCACCTATCCCCATAGTTATTCTAACTTGTCTGTGATTATCTTCTATACATTTATTTTCATCATTACTACGAACAAATCATAATTTTTTTCATGTCTTTCTTCCATTCGCAGGTCGGTGTTAGTGAGACCTCCTCATCTGCGACGCCCGTGATGAGGGACTTTGACTCTTTGACTCTTCTGAGGCACCACTTACGAGTCTCACCTTATCTTCTATAGGGGAAGCTTCCTCAGCTAGCCTGGCTGAAGTCCTCTTGTCTGAGGGGCCTGTTCCTAGTTCTGCAAGGCTAGCTTAAGTGGTATGTTTAGTCTTTGCACATCTACTTACTAGATTAATTACATATCTGCATATCCTATAATTTCTTTTAACATATCTATAGATGAGATCCCTTTACTTGCGTGACCTAGATTTGAACTCGCAGGCTAGTACTCCACTAGTTTTTATGTATGAGGAGACTCTAGTCAGCGTCCCATAGGAATCTACTCTAGTATGTACATTGTCACATATTCTTCTTTTCGTCCACCCACATTATCTATATATGAGTTTATTAACACCCTCTAGCTTTATCATTTCGTAGGTTAGTATCACTCATGCTCCTTCTACTGAGGGGTCTCTTGTGGGAATCTCAGTGGGGAGCTTCCAGGTAAACACTTGGTCTACCTCAACCTTTGAGCTTACATTTTTTGTTTAAGTACTTACTGACACTAACTTATTTCCCTGTTTTCAGGATAGCGCCGTGATTTCTCCTCTAACTGTGAGACAATTAGGGGGAGTTACTGTCAGTGAGTTGTTATACTTTCATACCCTACTCTCTTCTTTACTCTCCTTTTTCTCCTTGCTTTTACTATGCAAGTGGGCTCACCTTAATGTTCCCGTTTCCTTATTTTCAGGTCAGTGAGGCAGTTGTCCCTAACTCTGCGGGACCTGTAATTAGTGATGTACTGCGCACTCCCCGAGTATTAAAATGTCATACCTGGGTTATTTCTATCTGTTAAAGTTGGTACATTTCTTTTTTTTTTCTTATCAAAAGAAAATGCTAGCTCTTGCCCATTTTCTGTTAGGCTAGTGCTTAGGGTCATATGGTGCCTCCTAATTTTAGTGACATCATATTGACTCCCCTAGGCTATGGGGTTCGATCTTCATAATCTTTATTTCTATTTGATCATGGGTATTCCACCATCTGCTACTTCTCTTTTTTATGACTTCTCTCTTTTTACTTTTCTTTCTGCAGGATTTGGTTGGTGAACCTATTGAGATGACTCGTGATGCCAACCAGAGTTCTGAGGCCACATGTGATTCCGGTTCTAGTGAGGATTCTTCTATTCCTCATTTATATCTTGAGTCTCATAATATGGGATATGATGATATAAAGGTAGAGTATCTTGGAGCTTTCATGAGCGAGTTGTGGCATTTAGAGCTTCCCTTTAGGTTCCTATCACAAGAGAGAGAGGTCTTGGAGATTTTTCTGGAGAACCACCCTGAGACTTTTACTTCTCAGAGCATCCTCAACATTTATAGCCTTATAGTCTTCAACTTGAAGGCCCTGCCAACCATCTTCATGATTTCTTATCTACCTCTCATGTTGATATGACCACTCAGAGAGTTGCACTATTCCTCCAGGCTCTTTACGATCTTTAGCACTTCTATCACTTCTAGATAGATTGGCTTAACGCTTCAGTTCATTATTTTTTTGGTGCCACCTTTAGGAAGATGATAAAGCTTCATACTTCCAAGCAGTCTAGGGTGCAACAACATAAGTCTGAGACAACTCGGATTCAAACTCAGATTCATTCCCTCCAGGCTAAGCTGGCCAAGCTAGAGGCTAGTGATGTTAAGGATGATGCCTGGATGGCTAGATTAGAGGAGCAACTTGTTAAGGAGGTTGGTCCTTCTTACACATACCCGTGCTCCTGGTAGTATTTTTTTTTATTTTGTCTAGTGGATAAATATTCTTTTTATGCAGACTTCCTTTTGTACACTTTTCATATGTAAAGAAATTTGTTATTATCAATGAAAAGTACTCTATTGACTTATATCATAATGCTCATTCTCTACTTCTATCTGAACTTTGATATCTGCTTACTATGGTCGGCTCTAATTTTCTGCGACCACTTGATCTATTTGAACTGCCCCATATATTGTGTGTTACTTATGTATTATCTAGTCACGTTGGTGTTTTAGAGCCGCCCCCTCTAATTGTTGGGTACTTGCATATTTTTTTGAGCAAGTTAGTATTTTTAGATCCATCCCCTCTAATTATGGGGTACTTGCATATTATCTGAGCAAGTTAATATTTTAGAGTTGTTCCCTATAACTGTGGGTTACTTGCATATTTTCTGAGCAACTTAACATTTTTAGAACTGTCCCCTTTAGCTGTGGGGTACTTGAATATTTTTTTAGTAAGTTATTATTTTTAGAACTATCCCCTCTAACTGTGGGGTACTTACATATTTTTAGAGCAAGTTAACATGCACCCTCTAACTGGGGGGGCATTTTATTATGCGCATTCACCTCTTAGGGAATAACTGGGATAAAAAGGGTTAGCTCTTCTACTTCCCTCAAAATTTGAATGTAATTTATAAATAAAAGATGACTATATTCTATAGAAATACTTCCCCTGGTCTGTGAGGTCTTTATTTCAAATAGTTTGTTAGAAATCCTTTTTTCCTCTTTCTATAAAAAATTAGAGTAGGAGGGTGTAGGTCCCGTTTCTCCCCAATTTTTTTTATGAACTGGTCAAGTTTTGATTTTCTTTGAGAGAGGAGATGAAAACTTGTTCTCTTGGTAATTTTGTTGTAAAAAAATATTTAATATATTTTTTATTATTATTTGGAGGATGTCCTCATACTGGTCTGGTGACGAGGTTAAAACCATTTTTCTAACATGTTTGGAGAAACTTTGTTCAATATAACTTTCTCTCGGGATGGATGTACCCCCCAAGTGTAATAATCAAAGTTATCTTTACCCTCGACCCTCTTCTAGTCTAGTACAGAGTGTTTATAAAGAAAAAATATTCTGATTGATCTACCTGATGTAGTAGGTAAACAGACAAAACAAGAATCATCATGCAATGATAAAAAAGAGTTGTTATGCATTTCTTTTCATATACTGTACTGTTTACAAAGTTGTGTTGCTCTATCACATTTACAAAAAAATAAACTTTGTTGGTTCTAGAGTAAGCCGCTCAAATTCTTTAACAAAAATGAATTTTCAACAAAACTAGGCATAATACCTTTTCATCCACTTGCAGTTGATGGACTAGAGGGAGTCACTCTCTAGCTCTGAAATTTGGCAATAACCCGACTTACCTACCCCTCTTACTACAAAGTCCCCTTCCCAGTTAGGTTTGAACTTTGATGCCGACATGCTATAGAGGTGGTGAGTGGATGCTCGTTGGACCAAGTCTCCCACTTGAAACTCTCTAGGCTTGACTAAGTTTTCATAAGCTCTGAACAACTATTGGGTGTATACTTTAAAGTTCTCTTTTGCCTTATCTCTATGATCATCCAGTGCCTCTAGCTGCACATGTAGTGCATCAGGGATGAGTCCTCTACTTAGATAAACTTTAGCTGAGGGCACTTCCAACTCCACTGGTAAGACAACTTCGGTCCCATACACCAGTGAGAATGGGGCAAACCTGGTCGATTTTCTCTTTGAAGTGCGATAGGCCCATAGTACCATGGGCAACTTCTCATTCCATGCCCCTGGCATATCCTTCAACATATTCTTC
Organism: Sambucus nigra; assembly: GCA_949130495.1. Classification (NCBI taxonomy): domain Eukaryota; kingdom Viridiplantae; phylum Streptophyta; class Magnoliopsida; order Dipsacales; family Adoxaceae; genus Sambucus; species Sambucus nigra. The sequence goes on along the minus strand of OX422210.1, from coordinate 240,558,660 downwards.
AAGATATTGATCAGGGTCTTATTAGTGGCCTTTTCTTGGCCATTACCCTTAGGGTAGGATATAGTTGAGCTGTTGTGTATAATCTTGTACTTGTCTGTGAGGAGGGCCATCTCTTTGCATAAAAATTATTTCCCATTATCTGTTAGAATCATCTTTGGTATACTAAACCTACATATGATATACTCCTTGATAAAATGGGTTATCACTTAGGAATTCACCCTTCTTAAATAAAGCCTCTGCCCATTTGGTGTATAATTCTATAGCCATAATAATAAAATCTTTGCCATGATATACTGGGCTGATTTTTCCCATTAGGTCAAATGCCCATGTGTGGAAAGGGTAGGGAGCTGCTAGGCTTTGTAAACCGACTGAAGGGTCATATATCATGTTGCCATGAACTTAACAGGCTTTGTATTTATTCACATAACCAATGGAGTCAACCTCCATGGTTGGCCAGTATTACCCACGCGTCATCAGTTGATCATACAATTTGGCGGAACCTCCCATGTGAGAGGGCTCATGAGATTCCTTTAACACTCTCCCCGTGTCTTCTTTAGCTATACACTTCAGTGCCTTCTCATTTTTGCCTTTCCTATGGAGCTCTCCTTTTACCAAGTAGAGCTAGGATACCCTCTTTCGGAGATAAATTTCATCTGCTCTCTTCGTGAGCAACTCACTATGTTTCAGATAGGCCTACATAAAATTAGCTTCTACTGGCTGGTCAAACTGAGTTTGGCCCTTTAAACATCCTTATTATAGATGAGCAGCGTCTACACTCATGGTGGGCCAATAGTAGCCACCCCACTACAACTGGCGATAAAGACGGATATCAGTGTCCTCGTAATGTTTTTCATGTATTTCTGCCAACCTCTCTGCAGCTTCTTGTTCTCCAGCACATCTTGCTAAGAACCCTCCAGGTCTCTTGAAGTAAAGTATTCCCTGCAACAGGTAGTAGTTAGACAATTCTAACATATTCATTATTCCCTCTCTCTTGTCTCTAGCTGCTTCACGACTAGGTGCCTCTAATCATTCTGCTTAGTGCTTAGGAACAAAGACCTCCCTGTAGTGGGGAATGCTCTCCTCCGTACTATGATTGTTTCTTTTGAATAATCCATGTCTAACTTATGTGCTATCATAGCTAGTGCGACAGGGTACTTATTCATGGTTCTTGCATGTCTCTCAATTGTTACTTCCAGGAATTATCCCACCAACCTCAGGATGATGTATATTAGGATTCCAAGTTAGCATGTTTGAAGGAGAACTCCCCCTTAACCTATTTCACTACAAGGTTAGAGTCCCCTCGTATGCATAATACCCTGACGCCTCTTCGGAGTTATTGCAACATTCACAAAATGAGGGCCTCATACTCAGCCTAATTGTTTGAGCACTTTAAGTCTAACTTGAAGGAGATGTGATCTTCTCCTTAATATTTAAAAGTATAATGACCGCACCTCTTGTTCCTTGAGCACTAGAGCCATCAAACTACATTTTCTAATAAATCCCAAAAAATTTCCTAAAGTGACCTGAAGGCACACTTCGAGGTGTTCATCCGCATCTTATACCTATTACATCTCTCAAACACTCTTTGGAGGTCTTGTAGGTGCTTGCTTTCTCTCTTGGAATTCACCACTAGATCGTCCACAAAGAATTCTAGTATATTATGAAACATATCATGAAAGATTGACATCATGGTCCTCTGATATGTGGCCCCGTTATTCTTCAATCCGAATGGCATGATAATATAGTTGAAGTTTCCCAATACGTACAGAAGGAAGTCTTCTCTACATCCTCTGGATCCATCTTAATCTGATTATGGCCAACGTACCTATCCATAAAACTATACATATCATGGCATACAATAGCGTTAACTAAACTGTCTATGCTGGGTAGAGGAAACTCCTCCTTGGGACATGCCCGATTTAAGTCATAAAAATCGACACAAATCTTGATTTGTCTCTTATCCTTCTTCGCCCTAGGTATTATACTATAAAGCCACACAGGATGATGAATAGGCTTAATGAACCCCATTAGCTTCTCTACTTCTACTTTTATTTTTAGGTCGAGGTCATCTTTATACGTTCGTGTTGCTTGCCTGACTGGAGAAGAACATTTAATATGTGAGAGCTCACTTATATATCTATCCATGGCATCTCCGTGTATTTCCAGGAAAATACATCGGTGAGCTCTTTGAGCAGGTCGATGAGCTCTTCTATCTTCTTTGGTTTCAGACTCTTGGAAATTGGAACGTGTCTACTTTCATCCCTTTCAACTCCCAGGTTGATTTCCTCTAACTCTTGCAGTTGCTTCCTAGGTCCATCTTGCATGCACTCAGGAGCCTCTTCTGGTTGCTCAATATGTTCAATGACATGGGATTCATCCATAACAAAACACTCTGGTGCCGGGTCAATGCTCTCATTCCAGAATTCCACCTGCACATACTATTATAAATGGTAAATGACTTTCCCATCGGGTAGGACCACCTTCTTGTAAGTTCGAGGAGGGTTGAGTACTTCCTTAACCTTTCGCTTGCCTTTTTCTATGTGGGGGATCACCCTCCCCCCAAACAATCATGGACAGATTTTTTTGGCTGGGCACCTCCTCCATCTACTTGCCTCTCCTCTAACATTCTTACAAAATTCTTCCTTTTTTCGTCCAGTTTTGTGTAGAATGTCACATCCACCAGATGGGCCTCCTCAATAGAAAAGGGATTCTGTGTTGCTTTGATTATGATATCTATTCCTCAAATGTTGGCTTTTGCACACTAGTGGTAGGTGGAGGGTACTATTCCATGAGTATGCATCCATACCCTTCTAATGAGCAACTGGTAGATGGTATTGGCATTAATGACGTGAAATTTGATGTGGGAAGTGAAATTTGCCAACTTGATTTCGACGTTCACATATATGAGGGATTGCATTCCAGCGCTATCAAATCCTGATATTACCAGTGGCACAGGCATTATCTTCTCTTGATAAATCCCCATTTCATACAATGTACTAATTGGTATAATGTTAATAGATACCCATCCATTCATTAATGCCCTGGGGAATAAAAATCCATTGATCATAGATGTCACATACAATGGGAGGTTGTGGAAGGAAGGCACCTGTCTATCTATATCTTTTGATCAACCTCCCAATTGGTCTCTGCCAATTTAGTGAGGGGTCTCCTCATTGTTGTACCTTTTCCACTTGTTATGAGTACTCTGGTGTCATACTTTACTCCTATTTGATCAAAGAACCGGTTGAACTTAGGTCTCCATGCTATGGCATCGCATTCAAAATCTAAGTCAACTTCATATGTTTGGGCATTACAAATGTACTCTACCTCAGATTTCCCCCTCATTTAGAGCAAGGATGACATCCACTTTGCCCTTTAGGAGGTTCACTTGCTTGACTTTTTCACCTCTACCTTCTTCTTGGTCTGGAGTGAAGAACCACTCCTCGCACTTCCTCTCCATATCAGTTCTCTCTTTATTGTTTAGTGCTAGCCTTTCTAGCTCCTCGCATATTTTCTCTCTACCTTACCACTCCATCGACTCTTGAGCTACCTTTTCATCATAAGCTACCACCATATTGGTAGTGGCATAATGATGAGTTGGGACTGGGTTCTCATTAACATCCACTGAAGGTATCTTCAAAGTTCCACTAGCAACCTGCTCATTAATGATCCCACTTAAGTAGTAACAGTATTTTGTGGAGTGTTGCACTAGCTGGTGTAACTCACAATACTTAGGATTAGCTTTATCAGCCGTTTTTGGAATTTCCCCATTCCAGTAAGAAGGACCTGCTACCCTTTCTCGTACCAATAGATAATAATAATCCATAGCTTTTGCTACTTTGCAAGGTAGTAGTGGTGGGGTATCCTCTCCGAACTTCCTCTTGTTACCTAGTTTGTTGCTCTTTGATCCAGGTCCTCCCTTCTATCCCTTTGGATTTCCATCTACATAGTTTACTGCTTGCCTCCTCAATACCTAAATCCTTCCAAAAGTCAGTGGCACCTACGTTCTCCAACTTGAGGATCTCCGTTTGATTATCATGGCTATATGACTGGCAGTCCTGGTGAACTCTATAAAGGTTCTGTCTCTGGTCTCATTAACCAAATAGATCTAGTATTACTCTAAGAGTCCCTCTACATATATTTGAATCAGCCTTACTTTTGCTACCTCCGCGTGAACATTCAGTGCCCTCTTGTGAAATGCTTGATATATTGCATTAACTTTTCCCCAGGATTTTACACCTCTTGTGCCGGGTGTCTCAACATGAACTCATCCTCTGTTACAAAGAACTTTTAGAGGAATTGCCTAAGAATTTCTTCCCATGAGGAAATGTTGTTGGGTGATAAGTGGAAATACCACGTGTAGGCCTTTCCTATAAGGGTCTTAGAGAACTCCCTCAATATCAAGTTTTTACCATTTCCATGCACTACTAGGTACTCAAGAAACCTCTTCATGTGATCTCTTGGGTTCTCCCCTTTTCCATTAAACTAAATGAGCTTTGATGGAATATAACCCTCTGGTTATGGTTTTTCATTCACAGCCTATTGGTAAGGATCTTATAGCACCTCATATAGATGGTGTGCTTCTCTTTGAGAGGAGGAGAGCATATTCCACACCTCTTCCATAGTAACAACTTTAGAGGAAGATTTCTCCAAACTCATGCCATTTACTGCTGGTGAGCTTGATGGTACCATAACTTAATCTAGCACCACCTTTCATGGTAGAGCCGCCTTTATCGGAATCGTTGCTAGAGCGACTGCCTCTCCATAGGAAGCAACTACTGGTGTTACACATCCTTAACCCATACTTGATAGGTCTACATTATTTTGTTTTAAAAAGTAAAAAAACCATACCCATAAGGCTCATACCTGTCATCAGTGCTGCTACAGGTGGGTTGGTCTGCCCTCCCTGAGGAGCAGGTGTCTTAGCTATAGTCACCACCACATCCTCCTGAGTGGTCTGGTCACTTTGGGTTCCATTCCCAAATGGGATGTCTTAAAAAATAAGCTGCTTAGAAATGTTGAAACCTTTTTTGTCCATGAAAGTGAGGATACCTCCCCAATGGAGTCGCCAAATGTAGGAGGGTAGTGTGACTAGGGTTTGGTAATATACTGAAACGGGTGAGGCATGATCCACTTCAATGAACTCTGCCTTCAAAGTTTTTCATAACTTCTAGAGCAATACCTGGTAAAACTTTCTCCTTTTGGTAACAATGGAACCAAAGTAAGAACTACTCCCTACAAGAAGATGAACTTCACAACAATAATGGTAACTGTTCTTAAGAGGAACTCCTGAGAATGATGGTTATCAGTGTGGAGTGGAGGAATAAGGCATTTAAAACTTATAGAGATCAGGGAGAGAATACTAGGTATCTGGTGTGCTTTTAATAGAGTAAAGATATGACTTGAGTTTTGATTCTGACTTGACCTTGCCCAGGGGTCCTATTTATACTTGTGCACTAGGTACCTTTAGGCACCAAAACTGAGGGGTTGGTGATGGACAAGGTCTACAATGTACCATTTTTCCCTACCTATGTGCAACCGCCTGTCCCCTCTAATAGGTGCCACCTGGTGTAAACCAAAGTCAAAAGAAAATGTGTTTGCGTTTGTGGACAAGATATCTGATTTGGTAAATATCTTTCAAAAAGGTAACTTGCTGTAGAAACTTTGTAAACTTGATGAGGGTCTCAAGGACAACCTCCTCTAAAATCTTTTATAAACTTGAGGAGAGGTCTCAAGGACCACCTCCTCTAAAATCATTTATAAACTTTAAAAGCGGTCTCAAGGAACACACCATCTCCTCTAAAATCATTTTATAAAATTTAGGAGAGGTCTCAAGGTATACCTCCTCCAAAATCATTTATAAACTTAAGGAGATGTCTCAAGGACCACCTCCTCTCAAATTATTTACAAACTTAAGGAGAGGTCTCAAGGACCACTACCTCTAAAATCATTTTATAAACTGTACATTTCTTGTGAGCAACCTATTGGTTGATCACTTCAGTTATGACTAGGTGTGACTGTGCAAGGATTGGGTGGCCCATAGGGTCTATGTACTAGTGTTCCCTAAATCTTAAACTGATAAGTGGTTGAGCTTGCTCAATAAACCTTGTTCCTCATCCACCAAGCCAAAACTCCGAAGAGATCCCAACTTTCCTTTTTGAGCCTTGCTTGCTTAACCAGGCTACCTGTATAAGAAAGTAACATATCAGTACTTTAATATATATTTAAGTAACAAATCTTAGGTTGGAGGTCACTCTAGGTGAACCTCCTCACCCACTATCTCTTTTCAGTAAATAATTTGGACTTTTGGGGACGAGGTGATCCTCATGGTAAGACTCATCATCCAAACTTTGTTCTTGTAGCCTTTGAGCATTTGGGGACGAGGAGCCCTTTGTGGTGGGCCTCCTCACCCAAATTTCATTATTGTGTTTTTGAGTTGCTTTGGGACGAGGAGCCTTTAATAGTGGGCCTCCTCACCCAAATTTTAAAATCATGGCTTTTAGTATTTTATGAAAAGGAGCCCCTCGTGGTGGACCTCCTTGCCCAAATTTACTCTATGTAACTCTTGGGAATTTTGGGACGAGGAGCCCTTCTTGGTGGGCCTCCATGCCCAAATATTACTTTTATAATTCTAAGCTTCTTTGGGATGAGAAAACCCTCATAGTGGGCCTTTTCTCCCAAATTCTATTTCTGTGAACTCTGCCTAATTTGGGACGAGGAACCCTTCCTAGTGGGCCTCCTCGCCCAAGTAATTTGGGATGAAGAGATCTTCTTGTTGGTCTCACCCAAGTTCTATTTCTGTGAACTCTAGGTAATTTGGGACGAGGAGCCCTTCATGGTGGGTCTCCTCGCCCAAATTTAATTTTATCTTGTCCAAGTCACTTCTTTGGGGGCTTACTCATAGTGAGTCCCTCCTCGCCAATTGGGCTTGCTTGACTAACTATTTGGTCCATTGGGTATGTACCCATCTACAATGATGTTAGTTGTCTTTATTCCTCATGACATTCTTCCCATGAGATGTTCCCGAGGTCCACTTATTGAAGAAATTATTCCAACTCTTTGTTTATCCCCTTCCTGAATAATTGGACGAGCTTCCAGAAGTCATGCTTCCTCTAAGAGTTCCTTATCTAAATGTTCTTATAAGGTGGCACGACAGTTGCTCAAGCATGAAGAAACAATAGGTGACTCGAGTGGAACTGTTGAAACTTCAGGTTTAATTACTCTCGTAGTTTCACCTGAGTCACCACTGGTTATGGTTCCTCTATATTCTTCTATTGAGGTAGGTTAATTCGTACTTTTTCTAGACCACTTAATTTTTGTATTAACGTTTACAATTGGTAAGACTTAGTTGAATATTGTGAATGCATGTGGTTGGAATCTTTCCATGGCATGGTCCTTTTATAGATGTAACGACCATACTGAGGTCCATAAATAAGGTAGTCCTTCCTCCTATCCTTGTGAGGCTAAGAATTATCGTGGACCTTCTAGTTAAGATACCTACCTCTGTGGCACCTCTGGACAAATTGGTCCATGTTCATGAAACTATGGTTGAGGTAAATGCCTTGTGCCTTTGTGGCACCTCAGACAAACTGGATCATGTTCGTGCAACCATGGTTGAGGTAAATGACTTGTAAAAAGAATTCTCTAACTTTTACTTTATTTTATCATTTCTAAACTCATGATAACTTTCCTCTATTTGTAGTGTGTCATCTTGCTAGCAACGAGGAATGGTAATGGACAACTCTTCTAGATAAGGTTGAACAAACTTCGGCAAATGTTGCTCCTTCCTTTTTGGAGATTGAGATTTGAAAGTGAAAATGGCAATTAACACTAAAGAGTTTTAATGGACATGTTAAAATTAAGAAAACCGCTACTTTTCAAATTTTCAAATTTAATTAAATTTAAACAAATTAGCCTAATTAAATTTAGCACTAATTAGACGATTGTTATCTTTAAATGATTAACCAATTTTATCTGAACCAAAAGAATGGATCTATGTGAGTATAGTAAGATAAAATAAATTAATCACACACAATGCCCAATGTACGAGGAAAACCCATAATGGAAAAACCCTAGAATGACTGAAACACGCAAATCCACTATGTATGGAATTACACAAGGACATGAGAGAAGACTTACACAACTGACTCGATGCTATCGCAAGCCTTGATGTTGTTCGTTCTTTAACCTTCACCACAATGACACGCAAGAGTCCACCCCCAAACCTGCCACAATGCGTGAGTCCTCACAATGATACGCAAGAGTCAACCCTCAAAACTGCCAATGGTTCAAACATGGAGTTCACCACTTCTAACCGCCACACACACGGATTCCACTGTGCGTAAAAAATGATAAAAAAATATGGATTCCACCATAAGAAACATCCTCAATAAACATGATAATGAGTAAACTCTTGGTTCATAATACAAGATCTCAAAGCATGTATAAAGATGAAACTTGGTTCTTAAACTATTTGGGTAAAGCTAGGGTTTTGAAGTCCTTTAGATATGCAAAGGAATTGAAATTCTACAAAAACTTTCGTTAAAAACTGATGACAACGCTCCTTTATGTAGAAAACACATTTTTTGAGGTGACATATTTTTCGAGGCTTTATTTGAATGAAAATAAGAGGTCATTCGAATGAAATTGCATATCTTATTCAAACCAAACTAAAACTCGTTCAAATGAGCATGCTAATCTCGTTCGATTAGACTTCAAACAAGATTCAAGTGACATTTACTCTGTTAGATAGGAAATCATCGTTTGATTCTTATTTGAACGACATAAGCATCTCGTTCAAACAAAGACTATAAAGTTGTTCAAACGAATTTAAACCAAAATTATTTTTTCTTTTAAAGCCTTTTCAAAATTTACTCAAAATAATATTTTGTAAAAACACTTAAAACAACACCCAAAACTAACAACCAAGGATGAACATATGTATAGATTTATACCTTATGAGATCATTGAATGTTAAAGAGAAAATGATGCACGAAACATGACATGATGATGTAAACTCTCTAAGTTGGTCGGTACGATCTTCAATCAAACACGTAAAAGGCTTGAAAGGTAAACACACCCTAACCTATGACTCAAAGGTTTTGTCCAAACATGGAATAAGACAAAACATACAAATCAACTCGATTCAGAAATGTTTCCTTACAAGGTTCCTCTAGTAGAGCAATCGATTTGTCTTTTGAGGATTCTCCCACGGTTGAATCCCAAGCTCCATCTGGGGATGTAAACATCCCCTACCGTAGCAAACATTCTAGTTGGTGATGAGGTAGTTCGCATAAATCTTTTATGTTTTTTGTGTATGAAGAGTTTTTATTGTTGTTATAACCTTCTTGGATATAACTTATCAAAAAATGTCACCTGCATGGCGATTTACTCTCTCTTATTGAGTAATGTTCACAAAAAAGTTTGTCACATGCTTTGTGATTTAATTTATCAATTGAGTAATGATCACGAAAATTTGTGTCCTACTTGGTGAGATGCTCAATTTAATATGCTTTCTCTAAAACATACACATTCTTGGTGATGTACTCAACTTGGAATGCTTTCTTTAACCATACATATGCATGGTGTTGTACTCAACTTGAGATGATTTATCTAAACATACATCTGCTTAGTGAATTAGCACAACTCTTGCTAATATTTTCTAATTTTATCTTCTTGATAAAAATATTTCACCTAATTTTGTCTAACTATTTTTTTATTTTCTTTTTTGCAGCATGATGTGATAGAAAATATCCCTCGAGAGGTACCTCAGGCAACACATGCTCAAGTTAAAGCTCTAGTGCAACCGATGGAGTTTGAACCTATTATAGTTGATTTTTTGCAAGATGAATCATCTAATGAGAGTGACCATGGCTCCATGGCTTGTGTGAATAGGGAAGAAAGTGAATCTGGTTGTGGCATTCCAATGCGAAGAGTTGCACCAGCTGAGTGTTGTCGAAGGTATTGCAAAATAGCATCATCATCTAAGGATCCCTATGCGCTGTATTGGAACAAACACTTAATTCTTATCCAGAGACCTTTACTTCAGATTATGTGAGCCCAATAATATGGTTATGGGCTCCAAGGCACAAAATTTGTTCAATCTAAAATTCTGAACACCTTAATTTTTTCCTTAGATTGATTAACCCTAAATAAACAATTAAACAACCTTAAAGATCAGTGAAAGGATGACTTCAATATCACATGGCTCGTCAATAGTATGAAATACCTCAAGTATTATCAAATATCAATGTATTGTTCCCATCACCTCAAGAACACGGAGGATCCAAAGGTTGAAGAAAAAAAACTCATTGAGCTTGCCCCCTAAGTTTAACAATGTAATAAAAAGTGGCATCAACCGAAGAAGCTTTGGTTAATTCCCAAAAGGAATGTGAAGCCACACCCAAGTTGAAGGATAAATCTAAATCGTGTAATTTTGCTATGATCGAGTATCAATTTGATATTACTAGAGATATAACTTCTTCTAATGGGGAGGGTTTCTTAACTTCTCTTGATTTATGGTTCATCATAAAGTAGATTTTTATCTTTGTTGTATTTTTGGGCAATAGTCCCCAATTTTGCCTTGTAACTAGTTTGTAACTTAAATACAAAGAAAATTTTCTCTTGGATATGTAATTATATAACTCATTTTTCTTTATTCAACACTTGTCTATTAAATAAACTATAACTCAAAATTTTCATGTGGTCGCTCACAATCTATGAGTACAAAAGTAATGACAAACCAAAAATTTACACGCGCTCTCTATAAATGATAAACCTTTAACTGTTTATTGTTAACTTTGAAAGTACTATCTTCCGCAATATGTGAGATCAAACAAAATCCAAAATTATGTTCCTCCTTAACAACAAATGGTCCCTCCCAATTTGTTACAAACTTTAGCGAAGGAAATTCTCTAATTTGGTTCACAACATCGTTCAAAACTAAGTCACCCTCCACAAATTTTCTTACTTTCACCAAATTCTCATATGCTTGGGAGAGTTTCTACGTGAAAACCTAGAATTGTCTTCTCACACTATCTCTATGTTCATCTAGTTCTTCTAGTTGAGCGTGCCTACTATGTGGAAGCATGTTGCTTCGCAAGGCATATCTGGCATAGGGTACTTCTAACTCTACTAGCAGAATTGCTTCATCTCCATAAATCAAGGGAAAAGGTACATAACTTGTTATTTTATCTTGTTATTTGATAAGACTAAATTACCATAGGAAACATCTCATCCCAAGCACCAGCAAAATCTTCCATCAACTTGGCTAAAATATTAACAAGGGTCTTATTTATGGCTTCAGCTTGATCATTGCCTTTGGGGTAAGCTACCGTTGAAGTGTGATGGATGATGGAGTATTTTTAAGCTAGCTTTGCCACCTCTTTGTTGATCAGCGGAGTTACATTATTAGACAAAATAACATTAGGAATACCAAACTGACAAATAATGTACTCCTTAATGAACCGTGACGGTGCCTATTATTTTTCTTTTTAAGGGTATTACCTCTGCCTACTTGGTAAAGAACTCTATCTCCACAAGAATCCAAAATTTTCCACCAGAAGGAGGTTTGATTATCTCCACAAGGTCAAACACCCAAGTATGGAAATGATAGGGAGTTTCCATAGAATGAAGCTCTACCAATGGAGCATGAATGATGTTTGTTTAAAGTTGGAAAGCCTTGCACTTTCAAACAAACTCAAATGAATCATTTTCCATTATTTTCCAATAATAACCAAGTGTCATGAGTTGATCATAGAGTTTATCTCCTCTAATATAAGCTGGATCATGGGCTTTCTTGAGGACATTATCTTCTTTTTATCTTATGATACATTGTGAGGGCCTATTGAAATATCCTTTTCTATACAACTTCTCTTCCAACAGGTAAAACATTAGATCCCTTATTTTTATTCCAATATCATCAACATTATCACTTGGAACAACTTCGTCTCCGATAAAATAAATGTAACATAGCCTCCAGTTCATTTGAGTTTATAAAAAATTACACTCAGCTGGTTTAAAAAAATCTTAACACTTAACACATTCTATTTGCATTGTTGAGGCATCGGGGTTTATTGTTGGCTAATAGTACCCCTCTTTTTGAATTCTTCTATAAAGGGGAATATCAGTGGTTTCATAATTACCATCATGATTTTTCTCCAGCCTTCTTTTTGCTTCCTCTAGACTAGCGTATTTGGACAACATGCCACCAAAATTTTTGTCATACAAACTTCCTTGAAGAAATAAATATTGTGCTAACTCTGTTAGCTTGATCGTGACATCTATGTTATCCAACTTCCTCCTTATCTCTCCTCTCCGGTCAAAATCATCATTTCTAAGAAAGAGTTGGAGCACAAACGATGGAGTTATTCTTCGATGCATCACCACGGTTGTAGGTTCAACATTTATAATCACCTTTTATGCTATTGTGGCATATACGTCATCATGATAGTTCATCGTCCTTGGGTGCCTTTCTAGTTTAACTTTACAAAATTGATCTAACTGTAACAACCCGCATAAATTTTGGGGTTTTTAAAATTAATTTCAAAATATAGAGGAAAATAAAGTTTTTGATTTTATTATTTTTCGTACTAAAAAATGTTGAGAATTATTTTTAAAGAAGAGATTTTCAATCGGTTTCAAAATCGGAGTTAAAACGGATTTTAAAATGTTTTTTAAATTTTATCCCTTGGTTTTATTTTTTAATCGGCATAATCAAGTTTTCTGAGTGATCGATCGATCGACTCCAAGGGATCGATCGATCGACCCCAGCAAAAATCGTGCGCTGCAAGTTTTTGAAGAGTTTTGTTTTGGTTTAAACTATATTCTTTTTGCCTTATAAAATGAGGTCGTGGGTGACCATTTGAGAACCAACTTTTGGCAAAAAAACACGCAATAAACATATTTTTATTCGTCTCCTTTTCATTTACTTATTCCCTTTATATTATTGCATTCAACCCTAGTTTTGGAGGTGTTCTCAGGGCTGTTTTGGTGTTGGATCTTGGAAGAGTTTTGTGGATCTTTGTAAGATGATTTTGATGATTTGATCTAAGTTTCTGGGAAGATTTATGTTGGTTACTTTTGATGGTTTAAGGTATGGGGTTTTACACAATATGCTCTTTAAATCTCTCGAGAGTTATTCCCTTTGATTTCATGTGATTATTAAACTCTTATTTGAATTGTTAAATTCATTTGGAACATGGAAAATATTGTTGGAATATGATTTTGATTCATGTGGTATCATATTTGCGTTGAGAATGTTGTCATGATATTTTAATATGGCACAAAGGTTGGGCACCCACCAATATTCCAATATTCGGCTACTTGATAAAGTATGGGCGCGGTATGGTGAGGCCTGGTGATCCGGGTAATGTGTTGTTGAGAAATTATATTGATAAAATGCTTGTGAGATTAGCATTTTATTTGAATATTTGTACTCGTATTGTTACGCTTCATTCACTGCTAATATTTGTTGAGGAACTTTCATGTCTTATTGTGTACTTTCCCATATTTTCTTTTAGTGGCAGGTTAGCGCGGATTTGGGTGCTATGGACTAATTGAAGAGTGATTTTTTTTGGTTGGAATATTGGGAATAATATTCGAGAATACATAATGAGAAGATTTGTATTTATTTTGTTGTATAGAGCATTGGCGATTTATTTTATTTTGAGATAGATAGTTGTATTATTTCGAGAGACAATTGTTATATTTAATTTGAAGAAATTGAGATTAGTGGATTTTTTTATTTTATATTGTGGGATTTATTTAGATGCTCTATACCTTGTTGATTGTTGATTCAGTTAGTTTTATCGAGTACTGCTCCGCTCTCCCCAGGAAGGGTGTTACAAAATGGTATGAATGCTTAGGTATACGACAACCCTCGGGGCTTAGGTTTTGGGTTCATTGTGTGATTAAAAATATTTGGAGATAAAGTATTTTCGGTAATATTCATGTTAGGTTCCGAGATTAGATGTGAGGAATTTATTTTTGGGAGACTAGATTATTTTTGGAGATTGTTGTAATGGCCTGATTTTGAGAGTTAGGCTTTCGGCGAATTTCGAGGGCGAAATTCTATTGTTAGTGGGGAAGTGTAACAACCCGCATAATTTTGGGGGTATTTTAAATTAATTTCAAAATATATAGGAAAATAAAGTTTTTGATTTAATTATTTTTCTTGCTAAAAATGTTGAGAATTATTTTTAAAGACGATATTTTCAATCGGTTTCAAAATCAGAGTTAAAACAGATTTTAAAATGATTTTTAAAGTTTATCCCTTGGTTTTATTTTTTAGTTGGAAGAATCAAATTTTCTGAGTGATCGATGGACTCCAGGGGATCGATAGATCGACCCTAGCATAAATCATGTGCTGCAAGTTTTTGAAGAGTTTTGTTTTGGTTTAAACTCTATTATTTTTGCCTTATAAAATGGGGTCGTGGGTGACCATTTGAGAACCAACTTTTGGCACAAAAATATGCAGTAAACATATTTTTATTCCTCTCCTTTTTATACACTTAGCCCATTTATATTATTGAATTCAACCCTAGTTTTGGAGGTGTTCTTGGGGATATTTTTGTGTTGGATCTTGGAAGAGTTTTATGGTCCTTGTGAGATGATTTTGATGGTTTGATATGAGTTTCTGGGCAGATTTGTGTTGGTTCATTATGATGGTTTAAGGTGTGGGGTTTTATACAATATGCTCTTTAAATCTCTCGAGAGTTATTCCCTTTGATTTCATGTGATTATTGAACTCTTGTTTGAATTTCTAAATTCATTTGGAATCTGGAAATTATTGTTGGAATCTGATTTTGATTCCCGTGGTATTATATTTATGTTGAGCACATTGTCATGAGATTTTAATATGGCACAAAGGTTGGGCACCCGGCAATATTCTAATTTTTGGCTACTTGATAATGTATGGGCGCGGTATGGTGAGGCCTGGTGATCCAGGTAATGTGTTGTTGAGAAATTATATTGATAAAATGCTAGTGAGATTTGCATTTGATTTGAATATTCGTACTCGTATTGTTACACTTTATTCACCGCTAATATTTGTTGAGCATCTTTTTTGTCATATTATGTACTTTCCCATATTTTCTTTTAGTGGCAGGTTAGCGCGAATTTGGGCGACTAATTGGAGAGTGATTTTTTTTTGGTTGGAATATTGGGAAGAATATTCGAGAATACATAATGAGAAGATTTGTCTTTATTTTGTTGTATAGAGCATTGCCGATTTATTTTATTTCGAGATAGATAGTTGTATTATTTCGAGAGACAATTTTTGTATTTAATTTGAAGAAATTTAGATTAGTGGATTGTTATAATTTTATATTATGGGATTTATTTACATGCTCTATACCTTGTTGATTGTGGATTCGGTTAGTTTTATCGAGTACTGCTCCGCTCTCCCCGGGAGGGGTGTTTCACTAACAACCTTTCAATGATCGTTCTATAAGGTGATAAACTGAGATGCTTCAATGTGTATTCACCATTGACTTGCTTAACCATCAAGTTATAATCTCCCTTGATGTAAAGGGAACATATGCATCTGCATAGAGCTTTGAGCAAGCCCAAAATTAGTGCTTCATACTTTGCCTCATTATTTAAAAAATGGAAGTCTAACTTAAAAGCCAAAGTGATCTCTTCCTTTCCTCTAGTCAAGATAACTCCAGCTCCACCTTTGTCTTTATCAGATGAACTATCAAACCCTCTAAACCATTCTTCCAAATCTTCCTCATAAAGATTGGCTTGTAAATTATTACCTGGAATATCTTGGTGAGGTGGATCAAACAATCCCGAGGCTAAAATGTGAGAAAGATATGCATAGGCTTATCTCTTAATTGCGTGAGGGACCACATATTTCATATCATACTCTGAAAGTATGAGGAATGACCTTGTTAATCTCCCAATCAAAATTACTCGTGCCAGTATAGACTTAATTGGGTCACATCTTGTCACTATATGAATAGTGAAAGATATCATACAATGTCTATGTTTATTAGTAACAAACACTAAATATAAATGATGTATCTCAATGCTAGTATACCTTGCCTTCGAACCATGGAAAATTCTACTCAGATAGTAGACATATCTCTTTTATCCGTCAACTTCTTGTGCCAATTGTGCACCGATGGACCTCTTAGTAGAGTTAAGATAGAGCATCAAAGGTACTTTACCTTTCAGTGGAATCATTATTTGGTGATAAGTGAGAAATATCTTAAGCTTTTCTAAAGATTCCTAGTGTGATTCCTCTCATTTTAACTTCATGGTCTTTCACAACATCTTCGTCAACAAATGAGTGATCTCAAATAGACCTAAGAGAAATCTTCTCAGGTAGGAAATCTTTCCAAGATAACTCTTTAGATCCCTATACGTCTTGGGATACGTCATGCCAATGATGGCTTTTTATATGTCTTAGTCCATCTAAGCTCCTTGTAGATCCACCACAAAGCCCACGAATTTCCCAATCGTTACACCAAAGGCACATTTGAGTGTGTTCATCTATAACTTGTACTTCCTACATCTGTTGAAGGCTTTTCTCAAATTCGAAAAGTGTGAGTTCTCCTTATTCGACTTGATAACCAAATATTCCACATAAAACTCCAAAATGTGATGAAAGAGGTCATGATAAACGGCCATCATTATTCTCTGATTGGTTGTCCCAATATTTTTTAGACCAAAAGGCCTGGCATTAGACGTAAAGTTTCCTAAATGAGTCCTACAAGCCATTTTCTCTGCATTAGCTACATCCAATTTGATCTGGTTATAACTAACATAACCATAAATGAACTTTTACATCTCACGGCACACTATTATATCGATCAATCTATCAATTGAAGTAAAAGGAACTCATCTTTGGGGCAAGCTCTATTGAGATCTCTAAATTCAACATAAATAAGAATATGATTTTTTCTTTCTTCCTCACTGGAACAATGATAGAAAGACAAATTTAATGTTGAATTTGGTTAATAAAATTGACAACCAATAAATCATTCCACCTTAGCCTTTATTCTAAGATCCAACTCAGGTTTATATGTTCTAATGGCTTGCTTGAATGGACTAGCTGAGGGTATAACATGTAGCTTGTGACATATCACATCTTGATACATACTAGGCATCTTAGTATGATTCCATATGAAGACATCCTCATATTCTTGAATTATTTTGATCAGCTCCAGCTTTTTTATAGCTTTCAAGTCTTTCAATATGAAAATTGACCTTGATTTTTCTTCATCCTGAGCTATATCATTATTCTCCAACTCTTGTACTTGGGGATTTGGATGATCCTACATGCACCCTGGCTCATCTTCAATAGCCTCCATAAACTCTTGGATTTTGGAGTTATCAGTGACAAGGCATTATCCTTGATTATTAAACATAAAATGCTTATATTCCATGTCAGCTTCATCAATTGCTTTCTCACACCTTCAAAGGCGATACCCCACCCTTCCAACATCAAGTAACACTTTTTTGTATTCTCACTTTGGAGGTGTTGGTACCTTCTTTTTAATTATGTTCTTAGCATCCTCCAATCTAGGTCTAAAAAACCTACTCAACACACTCTGGAACCTTACTTCGTGCTCTAATGGGTCATTACTTTGTCATATTTTATCTCTCAGTTGTTTAGAGATAGTTTGGGGTTTGTGAACAACCTTCTTTATTCCCTCAACAACTTGTACAACTTCCTCCATTTATTCATCTTGCCACATGTCCCAATTTCTCCTTGATAGTGGTAACTCTTACGCCTTTAATGTGCCTTGTCAGAATGCGCGCATCCTCATTAAGCTCCATATAAAAAGAAGCATCTACTAAGTGAGCTTCATATTTAGTAAACAAATTCTTTGTTTCTATGATAACAATATCAGTCCCTTTTTCCCTGGCCTTAGAACATTGATAATTAATCGAATGAACTAACCCTTGATTGTGAATATAAACTCATTCTATCAAAAGATAGTAGGAAGTGGGAGACTCAATCATGTGAAATTTGATGTGTGAAGTGAGGTTGCCCATTTTTATTCAAAGGTTTACATAACCAGCAACTTGGAAGTTTTATTGTCATATACTGATATGGAAAGAGGTATGGTGATTTACCTGATCTTTAAAATATTGGTTGCGTAAAAAGATCTCATTGATATGATATTGACTGATGCACCACCATCCACTAATGCCCTGCCAAAACTTATTTCGTTTATACTTGTTGTTGCATATAAAAATCTTTTGTGGGGAAATCTGATTGATTTATCAGAGTGAGAAAATTATCTCAGACATAAGCTTTCGTACTAACCTAGCCATGGGCTCTTTCCATCTCAGCTAAGGAATATCATTTTTCCTCACTATGTCCCAAATTTCTTGTGTGAGCTCCAATCTACTTTATTGGGGCATTTCAACCTGGTCGACGAACCACGCTAATTTTGGCGACTTCAAAACAACTTGATACTCCAAACTTGGATCAATCTCGTTATCATCTGGTTGATAAACCTACTCACACTCTCTGACACTAGGTTCATCATAAATAATGACCACATTGTCTATTCCTCCAAATAACTTTCATACAAATTTTGAAATTTTTCCTACTCTCTTCTCATTCGTCCTTCAATTTCCCCGTCAAATACTACCACCATGTGTGTCCCATGTGTGGGTAAAAGACTATTATTGATGTAACCCAGAGGAATATGGAAGGAACTGACCAATATATGTTTGTTAATAATCCTCCTCAAAGTAAAACATGAAGCCGTTGGTTGGAAAACACGCCAATTAATATGGAAATATGTAGGACCAATGTGCTCAACATATCTCTTTATATGATTCTTCGGGTTACCCCCCTTTTTGTTAAAATTCTTAAAGATTAGTGGAATATATCCATCAGGTTAAGGTTCATCGTTCTACTTTTTTGGGTAAGTAGTACGAAAGTTGTCATAAATGGACGTAGCCTCACTAGGAGTTGGTGAAAATGACACCAACATTTTCATCATCTCTTTCTTAACCTCTTTAATGGTTAGGGAAGGAAAGGAAACTGCATGCACTATCTTAGCCCGTTGCCGAGCAACCCTATGTAAGACATTGACAAGAATAGGTGTTTTAATAGTTAGTGTAATAACAAGATACATCACCGAGGGACCAATAGGTCTTATAGGTAAAATAGGTGATCCTATTAAAGATATAATAGGTGGTTCCACTAGTGTGATGAAAGTTCTAGGGTCCATCGTTCATCTAAACATATCCATCCATGATTAAGTTTGCAAAACCTCTATAAATTTGTCCATGAGGATGGTCATTTGATTGGGGAACATTACAAAGTTCATGGAAGCTTTCCCTACTGGAACACTTCTTATAACGAAATTAACTTGAGAACATCAACTTGAGAAACCTTATCATTATGCTTCTCTTGACGTTGAACATCATCAAAGTTGAGAGTGCAATTTATGTTATTGTTGGCCATTTCTAAGATTATACCTCCCAATGGAGTTGCCAAATCTAAGATAGTAGTTCTCTTTGCTAGGGTGTTTGGAGATAATCATAGGCATAACACGTATTAATGGTGGTAACACAATATTAAAGGTTATCTTAATGACGATGAACAAACTCACGCGTATAACTCAATGAAAAGACAATAAATGAAACTATGTGATAATAAATGAACCTCTAAAGAAGGAAACTAGAGGGAAAAAAGAAAGCAATGTAGATACACCTCACGTAGGCAGTTCAAACACCAAGGTATAATACTCAAAGCTCAATAAGTTCTTATATTCTAGGTAAAAAATTGGAGGAAAGAATTAATGGTGAAGGTTAAAAACTCTAGTTTGTAACAACTCTCTGAAAGTGGTATTTTGGCTTAAAGATCACGTATGCTCTTTAAAATCTCGTCCTTTATCAAAGGATAAATGGAGTATTTATAGGCTCAGAATGCACCCAAGGAACCTAATGTGGATTAAATGTTGGGTCAAACTACCATGCCTAAGATGTCAAACGCATTAAATGCTGAAAAAAATCTCGAGTGACCAGTCGCTGTGTCATGCAACACCACTGTGTCTTCGCGCCAAACTAACTAGTTGCTCAACAAACCACCACTATTTGAGGTAAGTTTATTTGGCATGCATAGGTATGGTTTGATGTCGCTTAGATATTTTTTGAAAGATATTTGTTTTGGTGACAAAACTCTAAGGATGAGAAAGCTCATCAAGGTTATTCGAATGTGCTCTATCGTGCAAAGCTGGGTGTTTTACCTGATTTATCAAAAATGGTCAAGTCACGACTCAATGATGACTTTCTTTCTATCCTTCAAACCGATTCCCTTAAACGTTCCCAAGTGAGGTTTCTCAATAGATCATGAAATCTCTCCCTCGTCCCACCAGACCTAGTCCATCCCTAGTATCGAGTGACCTCATCAACAATTTACAGCAAAACTAGTAATTTACATGGTAAAATAAGAAAAATATGTAGTTTTTATACTATATTCCTGTGGAAGTCTTTCTCAATCTTTGATTAAGATCCAGTTTGCCTTTATCTTGAATCAGCTTGGATAATGCCTCACACTTCTCCAGTTTGCCTTGATCATATATCATCTTGGTTAACTCCTCACACACCTTTGTGATGTCACTAATCTTTGATGAATACTTCTATAGTTTTCAAATTTAAGTTCTTAATGAGGAGTTTTATCTCTAAGGAAGGGGGTTGAAAAACTTAATGAATCTATATATCATTTTTATTTAGGTGAGCAAAACATTGTTGATAGATTGACCGACTAATGTTGTTGTTTAAGCCTGAGATTAATTTGTCTTAATGAATTCCATAAACCGTTTTGGTTCGAATGGGCAAGATCACTCTTAATAGAATCACTGATCTATGTGTAAATGTGGGTCCACTTCTTATCGAATTATTACAGGTGATCCTTAACACACTTAAAAGTTATGTTCAATTTTCATGGACGAAATGTACAAAAAATTTTGATGTTTTATCTCCAATTGAGAATTTTGTTTATAGTATTTCCATTTCGTCACCATGGTTATTTTTTTTTAGATTATATTCATCAATGTTCCTAGATTAATTTAGGGATACTTACACTAGGTAATGATTAAATTCCAAAAGACACCATTATCGATGCACATATTTTATACTGATCAATATACATTAAGTTGAAACTAGTTAAGATAGTTGGAATTTGTTTAAATTAATATTTGAATTTTGTTCTAAAATTAAATTTTAAGACATTTTTTCCTACTCCGACTTTGTCTGTCAACCTCACTTATAAATTTGGATCAATGATTATGTGATACCCAGTAAAATTCATAAATAGATTAATTAGATTTAATATAAATCACGAGAGTATAGTAACATTCTATGCATGACTACATAAATAACAATAACATGAGAATGCTGAATAAAATACCAGTGATAGATGAAATGTAACTATGATACTATCCAAACCACAATAGAATAAAACTCAATCTTTAAAATATAAGATATCACAATGTCTTAAGATTCTACTTTGAATAATAATCTCATACAAATCTCAAACTCGGGAAATCCAAATAAGTATAAATGCCCGAAAACTAAAATATAAAAATGTGCTACAATACTTGACACATACATCCTGGAAATGATAAATAGAACTGATGCTAGAGAAACGTTTCCAACTAATAGCTCAAGTCTGCAGTGGTGACTGAGGCCTAAGGCCTATCAAAATAGTTCCACAGAGAGGATTAAACCTAACAAGTATACATTGTATAAGAATATAACTACATTTCGGCCACAATAATAATAACACATCTTTATCCGCCTTATTCAAGTTTATTTGAAGTTATCCCAACCCAAACAACCTAAATAAGACGCGATACTAATCCCAGTCCCGAAAGGTATTCACATTCTTTAAATTCATATTCAATTAAATATTCTTTACTTAAAGATTCTTATGTCTGTCTTATAATTAAATATGTTTTACTATAACGATAATATCTTACTTTAACATTATTCTCTTAATTTAACAATATTCTCTTATTTTAATTGTCTCAAGTTATATTTTCAACTATACATATCTAGCGTATCAAATTTTAAAAATCCTAAGTCATAGCTCTAGGTATACGTCTCTAGTATATTTTTTTCAACATTCTCAAGTCATAATCTCATGGTATAAGTCTCTAGTATAAATTATAATCCAGTACAATCATATTAAGATACAAGCTAATGAAAAAAAACACAATCCATAATATTCATGAGTATGATCAACTCACATCAAATCATATAAACCCACCCTCAGCTTAAAATAAAGTGTGAAGGCCTATCCTTATTGCCTTTGAGAATCGGTCTTGACACCACTATGTATAGCTATAAGATGCCCTAAACCTATAGCCTCATAGAAAAATCTAAGTGAAATAATTACACCATCAAACCATATGTATTGTCCCATATGCAAGGCTATATGAGAGGATCAGGTCTCATTCTCCTAACTTGGTGGACGGGTACCCCAACGCGTAGGATCGTGGAAAATATGACCTAGGTTAATGCCATCTCAATCATGGGGTACCACGTGCGGTTAATGTAATATGCTCCACATCAAATCTCTCTTAGTAGGATACCCACAAGAAGACACATGTCATGGTATGATTACACATAAAGAAAATACATCAGCATCAAAACCTTACCCAAGGTCTTAACATAATCTCTTTTTATTTAAATGTTATTATTCGCATTTAACAATGACCATTTATATAAATTGTAACCTGAACACCATAGGTTATTAAACTAGGTAACATCCCGCAACACTATTATTTATAAACTTAAACATCCAATAACCCTATTCGATGGCTAATAAACTCCATCTCGTTTATTATATGATTTAACAATCACTAAATGTTCCTAAAGATAAGTACTAATCAAACCAATCCTAAGGTTCCTAAAGATAAGTACTAATCCCCATACCTACTAATTTTTAACTTTTTTTAAATACCCAAAAGATCCCCGTACAATCATAGCTTCGAGCCCCATAAAACCACCCCAAACCGACCCAAACTACGCATGGACGCAGGGAGAATCGATTCGATGGGTCGAGTGGGGTTCTCATCTTGCTGTCATAACCAAAAAGCTCCAACTCCTACAACCTCAATACCTCAAAATTATACCAACTCATCCATCGACAATATACATATAAGTGTTAGTACCAAGTTTCTACGAGTTTTAGTTGATTAACAACTCGTTTAAAGATATAATAATATAAATTATAAAAGAAATTTTAGGTTCATATTCTATACAAGATCGATTGAATCAACCTAATACCTCTCATAAATTATCATTATAAAATTATGAGTTATACAGATTATAAGAAGTATGATTCACATTTAACAATTTCAAAGTCTAATTACAATAATTCAATTTTTTAACTCATTCTCAAAGTTGCATCAGTTTTTCAAATACAAAACTAGCATTATCTTATTATTCTTAATTACGAAATTAAGATTTGATTATAAACTAAAATCAGATTATTAGATCTTCACAAATTCTAATATAATAGTATTATTCCAACACAAACCTTGAAAACGTGAAATAGTGGTCCAGTTATATGTATAGTTAATAAAATAGGCCACACACATACAAACCAAATTCACACTAGTCCAAATTTTATCGTGTTAAATTAGGTGACCCTAAACATGGAAGATATTCAAACTAAATGAAAACAAACCACAACCCTACAAACAAATGATAGGATATGAGGAACAATCCCTTTCGGTCAAAATATATGTTCAACACTGTATACAACAGGGTATTACAGAACGATAATTATTGACAATGAACGATGCATATCTAGCACCGTCCCAAAACGATGCAAATCAATATTCCTATCTTCATCAATGGAGGATCAACTCCACAAGGTCAGCAGTAGGGAATCAACTCTTCAAGGGTATGAATATGGTGTGTGTCATTCAAGGGATTTGATTTGGAAAACAAAAGAGTTTTAAACAAAATAGGGTTTGGAGACCTTTTGGATATGTATGAAAAAATAAATCTTGCCAAAAGTTCTGAGAAGATATAATCCCTAGGCCCCTATTTATAGAAAACACAAATTTTGAGGCGGCATAAATTTTGAGAAACCTCGTTCGAACGAAAATAGGACCTTGTTCGAATGAAATCAACATCTTGTTCGAACGCAGAGCCAATCTCATTGGAACCAAATTTGAACGAGCTTCGAATGAATTAAGTTCTGTAAATAGAACAAGCTCGTTTGAAGTTTGTTAGAACGAACTCTCAATCTCGTTCAAACGAAGACATAAAGTCCTTGGAACAACTTAAAAAAATAAAAATATTTTTCTTTTGAAAAATCATTTAAAAAAATGCCTCGAACAGTTTACAAAAATAAAACCCTGAATAAAGTATTTATGCATAATAAAAACCATATACCATCTTGATGATTATAGAGACGATATCATCTTATTCTATCTTCAATTGTTGATGGGTCACTAACTTGTCTTCGCTTGAAGTTCTTGAGAAGCAAATGATGATGAATATGCAATGGAATATGCCATATTAAAATAAATGGTGAGTAATTATAAAACTTTCTCTTACAACTCTCTATCTTTGGCTATTCCGGTACAAATCACAAATCAAAAACAAATAACCTTAAGACAAGTAAAACTAATGTCCTCCCAAACCCGAAAAGGAAAAGACATAATAGACATTATCTTCAACTGAAAGTCTTCATCCTGTAGTCCATGAAATCATCAAGGTGGAAAATACCTATACATATGAAGAAAAAGAAATCCTATGACACATGGAGTAAAGAAAGCATATAACTCTCCCTCAATGGGTTAGAAAAAAATCCTGAAATGTTAGCATTGTGAGAATCTAAATATGAAATATCATCACAAAGAGTAAAAAATTAAGCATACGCGATGAAACTTCAAAGAAGGAACAAACTATTTTTGAAGTTTTTTCAAAATTTTAAATTTTTTGTATAAGAAGTACATACGTAAAAAAATACATACAAGTACAAATACAAACAATCACACCATGTAATAGCACGAATATATTTGAATCATGAAAATTGAATGAAGTTATGTCTTTTCTTCAACATAGGCATATGAAGTAAAGGTGCACGAAGATAAAGAGATAATATTAAAGAAAGAACTTAATTCAACCTTAGGTATAAAATTATTGAACGAAGTGAAATTGACTCAACTTATGCAAAATTCCATGAATTTGAATGCTTCTTAATTAATAATGCCAAACTATTTAATGTCTTTGGAGGAATTTTATTGTGCAAACCCGTTGATCTTCAACTTATAACACCTTCAAACTCTCACATTTTAAGCATACACTCTTAAATTTTTTAAAGGAATCATAATGCTGATGATAGTGAAGCATCAATAAATGAAACTTGGCCTTGGCATATCTATTTTTTTTGTCGAAATCATCTTTTAGGTTCTTGCAAACAATTACCTTGAATGCAAAGAATTTTTTTTTCTTTCGTAGCCCTTTCCAATGCTTAAACATAAAATCAATTTTTTCGGGAAAACATTTGTGCAATGTTTCTTACAAGCACAATAAGTTCCTAGTACATTTGGTTTGTTATTAAGAACGATTGAGATATGAATATTGTATTTGACATATGAAAAACAAGTGAAATGTTCAAAAAGTTCATGTATATGTGCAATAAAAGCGATATAAAATGTCTAGCATCAAGGAACTTATCATCAAAGAACAACAAAATGATAACCATGAATTATTAAGCACACTAAAGAAACAAAGACAAGTATTATAACACCATGAATAAGTCACATGAATGTATGGAATTTAATTGTGATTCGAACATCAGAATTGCGCATCCATATATGTTGTAAAACAAAATACAAAAATCTTTTAGATTTTAAAAAAAAAATTATTAAAAAAATATGTTTTGAAACTTATTTTTAAAAGAAAAGAAATTATTTTTGGAATTTTCAAAAATATAAACATGGAAATACATTATAATAATAGTGCGAAAAGATAGAAATATAATAAACATCCTATACTAGATACAAGTCTTGACCTCAATCATTAGTCTGTGAGGTGTTCTCAAAAGGAGTAGACATCCTTTGAAATTCCTCCATTAAACAATGAGAAGTATTGAATAAAAACTTCACTTGCTCTCAAAGACTAGTAAAATCTCTATGGTTATTTGTGGGATCATGAGTGGGAAAATGTGTGTGAACTCGTGTGGGAATACGTGTGTGAGAAACTTTCCTTAACTTAAAATAAAATTCGTGAAGGTGACCTCTTTGTTTGCAATGGGAACAAATATAGACTTGTTTGGGTCTACCTTTATTATAGAGACAAGGAAGATGTCTCCTTGGTGGGTTAGGTCAAGGCCCATAAGGATCCATCATAAATCGAGAATTGGGAATCGAGAATCGATTTGGGTGTGGTATTGGAAGTGATTGAACCATTATAACCTATCATTTGCCTCTCGTTAAAACCTAATACGGGATCGAGGAACATCTTTCGACCCTTTTTGAATGTGTCCTTTAAAGTGACCTTGACCTCTCGGGCACGTTTGAAATCTTTATCGATTTGGGAAACATGGGTTTCAATCTTCTCTCTAGTCTTCAATGAATCTTGAATATCTTTAGTAAGACTAGCCACATCGTTGATAAAATCAATCATTGCTCACATAAAGAAACTTTTAACTTTTTGATTTGACTCATAGAGGCCTCACACTCTTTCAAAACTTTTAAATATTTTTCTAAATTCAACACCCTAAGAGTCAAATTTTTATTTAGCCTTTTGGTTTTTGAAGACATTTTGTAAATATTGGCTTAGGCATGTTGGAGGCCAATTTCTCCCTCACTCAAATTCTCTTCATTACCCCCACTCTCTCTAGAATGGTTCGACATATTTTTGAGGCTATCACATTTAAAAATGTCCTCACTGGTGTGGGACATACTACAAATACTAACATGACTGGTCATGAACTAATTAAAATTAGGTTCATATAGTGATTCATCCTCAAAATCCACTGACTCGACACCACTATTGCTTATAGTGGAATTAATTGTAGCTTTGCCTTTGCCCTGTCTCTTAATACTAGTGGTACACTCATGGACTTTATGTCATTTCCCTTTGCATTCATAACATCTCTCTAGTTATACATTCCTAGGATACTCACCTCTTGCTCTCTATTGATAATTTTCAAAGAAATTCTTGTCCTCTTTGAGATTTTATCTTTCTCAAAACTTTTATTTTGTACTTCGGAATAATATTCTTTGTAAAATTTGAGAATTTTTAATTTTTTTTTGCAAACAGGGCAATATCATCTAGATTGAAATCAACTCGGAGTCGGAGTCAAAACCCTTTTTCTTCATTCTAAGATTGGGGATTTAAAGCAATCCCCTTTTCCTTTTTCTTTTGGTTTTTGGGAAAATATCTATTTCGCAAGTTTGAAGATCACATTCGAGCTCTTCTAACCTAAGAGTGTTGAAAATTCCCAAAGAGTTAAGGACCGTGACTTTCACACTAAAATGGGATGGAAGAGATCTTAGAATTTTCTTAACTATCCTCGTCTTAGGAATTTGTTCACTCAAATTAAAGCTAGAGTTCGCAATATCTGACAAGCATGCATAAAATTCATCAAACTTTTAAAATTCAAGCGTGTTAATGGTCTCAAATTATGTGGTGAGATTTTAAAATTTAGAAGCTTTCGTAGCATTGGTACTTTAAGAGTGAGATAGAGGTGTAGAGGGGTACCCAATCGACTTCCCACAAGCAGGCCTGATGGGGCGAGGGGGCTCTCTAGCAAGCGGGTGCAAGAATAAGCGAGTGGGTCCACAATGAGTGGCCTAATTTAAAAAAGAAGTAGAAATAAGAGATATGGCGAGTGGGTCCACAATGAGTGGACTAATTATATAAAGAAGCCAAAATAAGAGATTGGGCGAGTTGGTCCACAACGAGTGGCTCGAACCCAAAAAGAAACCAAAATAATGTTTGGCGAGTGAGTGCACAATAAGTAGCTCAAATCCAAAGAAAAGTCAACATGAAAGATCTGGTGAGAGGGTACACAACAAGTAGACCTAAACATAGAAGGATGATAAATCAATTTATTAGATGAGAGGGTATACAAGAGGGGACTAAACTCAGAGATGAGCCAAGATAGTATATTAGCAAGATGGATCACAGCGATCAGGCCCAAAATAAATAAACACACAACCGACATGAGAATGCTAGTGGATTATCTACGAGCAAACTCAAGACAAAAAAATGATACAATGGTTGAAATCAACTAATATTGGAAGATACTCCATCTTGTAATGGATTCAAAGTGACCAGATAACTCAAGAGGAGGTGGTGGTGACCGAAGTTAGAGCACTTGCTCCTCAGGGAGAGCAGGCTAGCACAACAGTGGTCGAGCCTTTTGTGAGGATGAACTTCATGAGCATGTTTTTTGAGTTTCTAAAGTAGAACAATGTTAACATGGAAAGTTTGAAGCAGACTTGCATGATACATGTGGTGGAACCTATAGGAGGAGAAACAATAACAACATCAATAGTGGAGGTTTCTCGACCATGAAATATGATGACGGAGCAGGTGACGGCACCTGCAAGCTCTCCAGTGGTGAAGAAAGTTAGTGCAGAGGATTCACCCTCCAAAGTTATTACCATAGATGAGGTGAGTAAATTTATTTCCTCTTAAAGGGGGTCCTCTCACATGTATGAGGAGTTGCAGAATCCTTACCCCGAGAGTATCAATGAGAAACCATACTTTGAAGGGTATGTTCCTCCTAAGTTCATAAAATTAAATTTAAAGGGTGAAAACCCTTGGGAGCATGTGAAAAGATTTATGGAATACTTAAGTATACAATGATTTGAAGTTGGGAGAGTTATAAAAAACTTTCACTGAAAAAGCATACACATGGTACTCCCACTTGGCACCAAACAACATTCCCACATGGGAAGAGCTGAACAAACAATTCTTACAAAAGTTCTTTTAAGCGAAGGACGAGTTCACACTTAGAAACCTTGCACGTGAGGTGTAAAAGCCTGGGGAGGAGCTAAGGTAATACATCAAACACCTTAGAAAGAGCGCGTTGGATATCCATGAAGATGTAGCAGAGGTCAGATTATTGTAAATCTGTATTGAGGGGCTATTGGAGGAATACAAAATTCACACGGTCAATGAGACTAGAGATGGTACATTTAGAGAGTTCATGCGAGCAACTAACAATATTTCCATGATCATCAAACTCATGCCCCAAGGGTAGAGTACCCAAGTGCCTCTGGTGGCGGGAATATTTCAAGTCTCTAGATGCCAAATAGTGAACTATGTGGATGGGAACCCTAAAGCCAAGAAGGGATGCCAAGTGTTTAAAAACCATAGTCCAAAAGGAAAAAAGGAAGTTCGGGGATGACATCCCACCACTGTTACCCTGAAAAATAATGAAGGCCATGGATTGTTACAACACACTGGTATGCGAGGGGGTGGTAGGTCTGCCCCACCCTAATTGGCAAATACCAATAACGACAGAAAAAGCAGATGCCGAGTTTTGTGAGTTACATCAAAGAGTTCATCATGTTACCAAAGACTACTTATATTTGCAAAGAATAATTGGCGACTAGGTGGACAATAGCACTTTATAAATCCCACCAGTAGATTCCAATGAAAACCCTCTGTCAACTCACCACTATGGACCGCAAACATGTTGGTAGCATATGATGAGAAGGAAGCCCGGGAGCCTTAGGGATAGTGGAGTAATGAAAGAGCATGTGAGGAATGGCTAACTAATCTGGATAGAGAAAAGCAAGAAAATGAATGGGGCAAGTGGATGAACCTCTAAAGAGGAAGAGTAGACGTGGACCTTGCTCTAGATGTAGGGGGGACATCAGAGGCAAAATATATGTGAAATGCACAAACATACACTACAAAAAAAAGTTGCTTTTAAGACCCTATTTTTTGAGACAGACAAAATATAGTCTTTAAAACATACTTTTTTATACAGATATAATTAGCCGTGTCAAAAACTATTATTTTTTGGGACTTCTAATTATATCCATCTAAAAAAGGTCATTTTTTGATATGGTTAATTATACCCGTCTAAAAAAAGGTCACTTTTTGATACGATTAATTATATCCGTCTTATAAAGTAAAGCAAATGAGACGGTAAATACTTACTGTATCAAAAGATAAACCAAATAAGACGGCTAAAAAAATTGATTCCCACCACTAATTGTTTTCATCTCCCGCTCTAACACTTTAACCTAGCTTCCCACCTAAAAAAAACAAAAAACAAAAAACAAAAACAAAAAACCCAAATCTTCTCCAACCAAATCGGACAAACCCAAACCGCCCCCCACCCACCGCCGTTTCTTCTCCAGCCCACAGCGGCGCTCTCCCCCCCCCCCCCACCACAGCTGCGTTCCCCCACCACAGCTGCGTTCTCTCCCTCCCCCAGCTGCGTTATCTCTCCCGTTATTTTCTTTTCATGGTAAGTTTTCATCTTTACTTTTTTTTTAGGAAAACAACATAGAATTTATTGTTATTAATTTATTTATTATTTTTCTTCTTCAAAATATACTACTGTAAATAGTCTGTTGCACAATGGTAACAATGGGTGATCAAAAATTATTCTTTAGACATAATTAATGATGCCCTGTACATAAAATTGTAAATAAATAACCATATGTATAATACTTATATAAAATGTAAATAAAGAGTGGATGCTTATTTGTTGGTTTTAATTTTTTTTGTAGCTTTCAATGTGACCTAATAAGAAGATCTATAATAGGCTATTTATTTTGTTTGATGTTATATAACATTATGGTTCATGTTGGATCAATGATTCTATAATAATTTTTTATTTAATTTTTGAAGAAATTCTTAAATGCATGAACCAATTATTCAAAGATCCTAAAATTATTCTTCTCCCAAACCATTAATGTGTTTTTTTTTTATGTATTTGAGGTTTGTAGAACGATTGATTAGGTTTTTGATGTAAAGTTATGATTGGTAGATCTTTTTTTTATGTATTTCTAAGAATGAAGTTAAATGATATTGGGTCTTATTACTACAAAGCTAAAGGCAAGGATAAAAATGATTTAGGTATCGTTTGGTTCGAGGTTTAGAAAAGAGATGGGAATTCTTGATTCCAGGAATTCTAAGTTCCTGGAATCTTGAATTCCTTTCCATTGTTTGTTTCAAACGGGAATTCTTTTTTTTTCGGCATCTAAATTATTTTCCCATATTAGGAATAAATATCATTTAATTAAAATACCCTTCTACTTGATTTGAGTGTGTGCGCGCGAGTGTGTGGTAAGTGTGTGTGTGTGTGTGTGTATGTGAGAGAGTATATGTGTGTGTGTGTGTGTGAGAGAGAGAGAGAGAGATAGTGTGAGAGAAAAAGAGAGAGTGTGTGTGTGTGTTAGAGAGAGCGTGTGTATATGTGAGAGAGCGTGTGTGTGATAGAGAAAGAGATTATGTGTGTGTGTTGTGAGAGAGAGAGAGAGTGTGTGTGTATGTGTATGAGAGAGAAAGAGAGAGAGTGTGTGTGTGTGTGTGAGAGAGAGAGAGAGAGAGTGTGTATATGTGTGTGTGTCTGAAAGAGAGAGAGAGAGAGAGTGTGTGTGTAAGAGAGATAATGTATGTGTGAGTTTATGTGAGGTGGTATTTTTGTCTCACCACAAAAGTAAACTAGAATGCTCGGGAATATAGGATTCCCCCATTTTAGAGGAGAAATGAGAATTCCAATTTTGTGAGAATTATAAATTCCAGTAATTCTAAGTTCCTCCCAAATTTCCAACCAAACATTGTAATTCTAGTTGAGGGGAATTCTAAATTCCAGGAATCCTAAATTCCTTTTTCAAACCTCGAACCAAATGAGTCATTAAAGTTCTACAACTACTTTGAGAGAAAGTATAGAAATGAAATTAACATGTTAAAGAAGTAGTATGAGTCTCATTCCTTCTTTAATTACATATCTTTTCTCAAAAAAAGTTTGTGACAATGAAGGAGTACGAGAAAGAAAAGAGGAAGAGAATAGAGCAAAATTGAAGGAATTGGGAATACATGAATTGTATTCGGTAATTCAAAACAAAGATAAAAATAAAAAAAGTGGTTCAAAGAGTAAAAAAAAAAAAATCATTGGTGATGATGACGAGTTTGTGCCATGTGAAGAAGAAAATGAGCATACGGATTCAAACGAGCCTGAAAATGAGCATACGGATTCATAAACGAGGATGAAATTTTTGAGGAGGATGTTTTCACATGCTAGAATTCCCAAGTCTTACTACAAGCCAACAAGATAAAAAAAGACTTGGGATTCAAGTACGAGACATGGGATGCATGCCCAAAAAAATGTATGTTGTTTCGTAATGAAACCGAGGGTCTTGAAAGTGTGGCATATGCGGATCTTCTCGATATAAAGATGAGGACTCAAGTATTGATGGTGTCCATGGTCCGAAGGTAGCTGTGAAGAAAATGAGATACTTCCCTTTGAAACCGAGATTGCAGAAATTATTTTGGTCATCCTATTCAGCTCCTTTGAAACCGAGATGAAGAAAGGATCGATGATGGTGTAATAAGACATCCCGCTGACTCTCCTGCTTGGAGAACTTTTAATGAGAAAAACCCTTCTTTTGCGAGGGAGATTCACAGTTTTAGACTTGGGTTAGCTGCTGATGGATTTAACCCGTTTGGTAATATGAGCATTAAGCACAATACATGGCCAGTTATCCTCATTATCTATAACTTACCTCCATAGTTGTGCATGAAGCAACCTAACTTGATTTTGTCTATTCTTATAGATGGACCAAAAGAACCCGGAGATAAGATCAATGTTTTTTTTACAGCCATTGATTGGTGAGTTGATTGAGCTATGGGTTGATGGTTTACGCACTTACGATGCATCAAGTAAGGAGTTCTTTCAGTTGCATGCATCGTTGTTATGGACCATTAATGATTTACCCGCTTATGCGATGTTATCGGGGTGGAGCACAAAAGGTACATTTGCTTGTCCTTGCTGTAACGAAGACCACCAGTCAATGCGATTAGATAATGATAAGAAGTTATGTTATTGGGGTCATCGTCGATTCTTAGACTCGCGCCATAGGCTTCGTAGGCAGAAGGCACCATTTAATGGGAGGGTAGAATTACGTCCAACCCCACTTAAACTTTTGGGCTTACAAGTATTGCAAAAGTTGAATGATCTTGACGTTGGATGTGAATATAAGATGGAAGATGTCTTTAGAAGGAGGGAAAGAGAGGTGTTAGAAATAAGTAAACATGCAGTTCCAAAATGTAGATTTAGTTGGAAAAAGAAGAGCATATTTTTTGAATCACCAAACTGGAAGGATAATCTTATTCGCCATAATCTTGATGTTATGCATATTGACAAAAACGTCTGTGATAATGTCCTGTTTACATTGTTGGGTACTAAAGGGAAGACAAAAGACAATTTACAGGCTTGAAAAGATCTAAAAAATTTGGGTATTAGATCAGAGCTTCATCCTCAACCACGAGGGTCAAATCTATAGTACCTTCCCCAAGCATAGTACATGATGAGTAACAAAGAGAAGGAGAGTTTTTTAAAAGTGTTGCAGAATGTTAAAGTTCCTGATGGATACTCTTCGAACATTTCACGGTGCGTGAACATGCAAGAAAGAAATATTTCGGGATTAAAGAGCCATGATAATCATATTTTAATGCAACAATTACTTCCAATAGAAGCGCGAAGGGTATTTCCCAATCATATTGTCAAAGACTTGATTGAATTAAGCAATTTCTTTGTGATATTGTGCTCAAAAGCAGTTATCGCAGCTGATTTGGAAAAGTTTGAAGATCGGATGTCCCTTACACTTTGTAGCCTTGAGAAGATATTCCCCCTGAGTTTCTTTGATGTGATGGAACACTTGCCTATACATTTTCCAGATGAACTCTTAATTGCTGGTTGTGTCTTTTACCGTTGGATGTATCCGATTGAAAGGTACCTCCACACTTTAAAAGGCTACGTTGGTAATCGGGATCATCCTGAGGCCTCGATTGCCAACTCTATTATTCTTCAGGAATGCATGACTTTTTGTGCCCATTATGTGGATGTGGAAACTAAATCTAACCGACCGGCTAGAAATGATGATTGAGGGCATATAAATGGTCGTGCAATTGGGAAAAAGTCCAATTTGAACTTAATTCTGTAATGTATATGCAAGATCATCGGCACGTTCTTACTAATACCGAGGCAGTGGCGCCATTCGTTGAGTAAGTTTTATTATAAGTATTTGGTGTTTTGGAAAATCTTTTTTGTGGAATTGACATATGGCTATTTGTTTACTTATAGAAAGCATCTCGCAGAACTTTTATCAAAGTATCCTCAAGATTCACAAAAGAATCGTGTTAGTCGTCTTCACAACGATGAGTTACAAAAATGGTTTAAGGATTATGTAAGCGAAAATATCATAACTAATAGTTGAATTATGAATAAATATATACTTTTATATTGACATTTATTTTAATATACTATAGGTTAATAAATTGGCACGTGACGGTGTGAAAGTATCCGATGAAATCAAATGCTTGTCTTTAGGTCCTCTTAAGGATGCGGTCAGATTCAACACTTATATTGTTAGCGGTTTTAGATTTCGAACAAAGAGACTTGATAGGGGAAAGAAAACTCAAAATAGAGGAGTAGTTATAAAAGCCGAACAAATGAGTTATTCTAGACGGAAGGATAAAAACCCCATTGTGGGTGATATTACATACTATGGGGAACTAACGGACATTATTGAAGTTTGGTATCTTAATGGCATGAATTTTGTGTTATTCAAGTGTGATTCGGTTGAAAATCATATGGGTACAAAAGTTGACGAGTTTAACTATACGCTACTGAATTTTAAGCATTTGAAATATAAGGATGATCGAGAGATTAACAAACCATTAATACTAGCATCCCAAGAAGAACAAGTATTTTATGTTCTCCCCTATCGATACAGATTGACATGTTGTTTTTCCCATGACACCAAGAGACCAATTTGATAGGTACACGATAGTTCAAGAAGCTGGAGAGGAATTGTTGCTTACTGGAGATGAGCCGTTTGTCATGCAAAGTTTGAATGAAGATCAAAACTTACGGTGGGTGAGGGATGGAGATGGAGTAATAGTTGACACTAGTGTGGTTCAAGCTAATGATCATGAAAATGTAAATACAGGTGAAGACGAAGATGGAGGTGAAATTTAGAGGGACAATGCTTGAGGGAGATATAGTCCTAAACTATTATTTTTGTTTTTGAACTGGAGCATTTTGTAGTTTGGTTTTGTATTGATAATTATGGGTATTTTATTCAAAACTAATCACCATTATCATCTTTTATCCAAAACTAGTTATGGGATTTTGAACTTGGAGCATTTATTTTTTTGTGTACTTCTTAATGTGTGCTTTATATTGCCAATATGAGGCTTGCATCTTCTCTACTTATTTTTTATGTTATTTTGTGGCCCAGAAATTACGAAGGTTTCAAAAATATTTTGCCCCAATGGTAAACTCACACTCCTCATGAGCTTGCCCCCCCCCCCCCCCCCCCCCGGTTTTAGGCATATGAATGGAAGTCTCACTATCATACTGATGCCATGGTTACCCCATCATTTGATTGCGCTTGATTAATATTTTTATGTTATTTGATTGTCGTTAATTTGTTTTCCATGGAAAATACTTGTTTTTATCATAATGATGCCATGGGATGCCTTCGTCTCATGGGTCATTTATGTAGTTTTCCCAAGTCATTTTTTATGAAAGATTCACTGAATCCAAAGTGTCTTAGAACTTGGGTGATGAATGGCCATGACATTCTATTATAAGCCTTAGACATGTATAGATTGCAAACAATATTCTCTCCCCTCTTTTTTTTACTAAAGTTTCACATTATCTCCTAAGCTAAAAGGATATGCTAGATTATTGCCCTCCCTTTAATGAAACCAACTTGATTTGGTGAGATGATTTTTTCCAGGAAAGTCCCCAGTCTATTGGATAGGATTTTTGAGATGATTTTGTTGGAGGTATTGCATAGACTTATAGGTCTGTAGTCAGTGCAGTGGCTAGGATTTTCAATTTTTGGAATGAGGGTAAATAATGTTTAGGAGTAACATTTGGGAATCGGACATCCCATAAACAAACTTGAAATGGATGCATATAAGTTTTTGTGAATAATGGGCCAACAATGTTTATTGAAGGAGGCATTTAAGTTATCAGGTCCAACTGAGCTAGATGAGTCCTTTTGCATTACCTCCTGCTTAATTTCTTCCAGAGATGGGATAATAGAGAGCACGACATTATCTTGGTCTGCAAGGATCTTATGGATATGTATAAGCAATGTCCAGTTATTGTGGATAAAGGAGGGGGTGGTAAGTATTCCTTTGAAGTGATCAGTAAAGGCTTCAGAAATGGAAGACTTCTAAAAAATTCAGCTTCCATTCTCATCTTTGACTCTGGATATGTGGAGATTGTTCCTCTTTTGTTTCACCATTGCACAAAAGTACTTAACAATTTCATCTCCTTATTTACGCAATTTTGCTCTAGCCTTCTGCCACCAATAATCCTCTTTTAGCGACAGCTTAAATTTGAGGTCTTCTATAGAGAAGTTGTATTCAATATTTGCTTCAGGAGTATAGTTTGACTCTTAAGTCACCTATTTTTGGAGGACAAGGTCTTCAGCTTCTCTGATTGACTGGAAGAAGTCTACAAATGTTGTCTTGTTCCATTGAGATAATGCTGGTGGCCTTAAGTTTCTGCTGGGGGACTTTGGGATGGTCTTTAGGATCTTTAAAACCTTGGTGAGGACTATAGGCTGGGACAGGCAGTGTTTCTTAGCTGGGTTGTATTTTCCATAAGGGTGATGACTAGGTTCTCAATTGGGTCTTCCATAAGGTCAGTGTAGGGGAGGGCCTTAGAGAGGGCTTGCAACAAGTGCTGGTGGTTTTCTTCATTCCACTAGTAGTCCCATGGGAATAGGCGGGTTACATCCTAAGGTTCGGATGAATTAATTATATATTGATCAAATTAAATCAACAACTCACTTACACAACCATTTCTCCAATGCATTTCAATTGCACCTGCAATCAAGTCACTGAATTAAATATGACGTGAACTTCTGAAAAAACCATGGACCATTTACTTCATCAATTTTGTTTAATGGTTCAGTGATCACTTGGAAGCCTGATAAGATCCCAACAAAGCACCACAGATTGACCACTGTGATTTCGATAACTATATTTTTATTTTTTTTAAGGACTATAAAAAAATATACATACATATACAAAAGGAGAGTGCGAGAGAATGAAGGGAAAGGCAGTTGCATAGCTATGGATTAATACAAAAACAATACACACATGTACGCAATGGTATTTTATACTAGCTGAGATTAATGATCTTGGGGTCATATCTCTAGATATCAAATTATCTCATAGTTATTGCTCCTAGGTTCCATGCCTTATACGTGGAAGGCATGGTCAATTTATTTATCGACTGTCCTGAAAGAACGATATTGAAATTTGAGAAGCTTTTGGAGAAAGAGAGATTAGGAGGAAGAAAGATAATTCAGTTGGATCTTGAGGCAAAATTTTCAAGTTTGGCACTTGACATAATCGGGCTTGGTGTGTTTGACTGCGACTTTGGTTCCATCACAAAAGAATCCCCTATTATTAAGGCAATGTATGGTACTCTTTCTTAAGCTTAGCATCGATCTACTTTTTATATTCCTTATTGGAAAGTTCCTCTGTCACAGTTGCTAGTTCCCAGGCAGTGAAAGTTCCAAAAGTGACTTAAATTTATCAACAATTGTCTTGATAGTCTCATAAAAAATGATTAAGATACCAGACAGGAAACAAATGTTGAAAAACTGCAGCAAAGGGACTATGTAAATTATAAGGATACAAGTCTTTTGTAGTTTCTAGTTGATATGAGGGGAGCTGATGTTGATGATTGAAAACTAAAAGATGACCTGATGACTATTCTCATCGTTGTCCATGAAACAACAACTATAGTTCTTACTTGGGTGACTTTCCTGTTAGCACAACAATTCTCCAAAATGAAAAAATCCCAGGCTGAGATTGATTATGTGCTTGGTCAGGAGAGGACAACATTTGAGCCAATTTGAAAATTACAATACTTGAGACTTATTGTTGTGGAGAGTTTACAATTATTTCATTATATTACTTGTAGAGGTCTATATTTTCTTATGTCAGAAGGCTGCTTTAATTTTCCCTCAGCTACTAGCTTTATTCAAAAACAATTTATTAGGTCATTGTTCAAAATTGTATAAGGTAAGTTTGATCATTACCCATAATTGTTGTGCCATGGAGAGTATAAATTGTATATAATATGATTACTAAAATAATTTTCACCCTTGAGCCCCCAGAAAAAAGAGGTGGGGTTGGATTTGGCTTCAAATGTCTCGTTTAACCCTCAAGGTTTAGCACAAATGGTACTAATCATGACCAAAGCCTACCCAAATTGTAGACCTCTCGATTTACTGTATTATAAAACCATTATTAATTAGAAATCAAAACTCTATTGAAAATGGATCGCAAAGCAGGGTAGATAAGGGGGGTGAATGGAATTGCCATATTTCAATTCCAAAACAGATTATACTTCAAAGACAGCAAAATACTTGATAGAGTAACTAGTTGTTAGGCCTATTAGATTGCTTTGATCATTCTGCTACACCTCCACAGTTGCACTACTTCTTTTCCTTAAAAACATGTCACCCCTTATTAATAATGAGGAAAAAAGGCTTTTTTTCTACTTTGCTACTTCACTAATTCGGAGCATTATACCTAAATGAGACTATATCGGATTATGCATTTTTGCCTTTCGGGGAGAACAAAGAAACTATGACTGCAAACATTAACATGATGGTATATACAGAGGTTGAAGTAGAGGTGCCCTTTATACTAAAGCAGAGGTGCTTCTATTTTTTGTATGTATCCTTTGTGATGGACACATAACTTTGATTTATGATCTATAACAAAATTGTCTAATTGCCTCATTTAAAACTAAAGTGGCAGTGTGTCAGAATCAACAATTGAATGACCATTGACATAGTGTGTAGCAGCCATCACATTTCAGTGTTATTACTGATTTTTCATCAAGTGGATTATATATTTCAGTGTTATCACTTATTTAGATGTGAATTGTGTCCAAAAAATTTAGAAACCCTGTTACATAGATCTATAATATATTGCTGGCAGACATCACGGATAATTGAAAAGAAAAAACCATTGCATCTTCTACTTCTACTATTACCCGTAGATCACACACAATACTTGATATAAAGAATAATAATGTTAGACTTTATTACCAATACAAAAGAACACAATTATTGAAACACAAACAAATAAATCAAATGTGAGAATGGTCTGATATTGCTGCAAACATTGGAATAGCATGAAAATTTTTCAAATGTAATTATTATATTGATATTTCTCCAAATATTATAATAACATAAATTGATTTCAAACCTTGGAATAATGTTCCAAGCTTTATCGTCACATTAGTCCAGTATTTGAGGACATCCATTGACAGAGAACTTGAACTCAATCTCTGCATTTACAAAACAAATATTCAGTTTATTTCATGAAACATGAACTGAACTTCTGAATTTACCAATTCAGGATTCGAGATTGAAAAAAACTTTAAAACAAACAAATATTTGATGGAGAATGCCTCACCCCAAAGGGCCACAGCTGCAGTAGCCAAACGAATAGTTTGAACCAAACTCTGAGGCTGTAGCAGCCGCAGCTGCAGCAGTGGGTCCACCTCTTGTGAAGCTGACCTATGATGTTGTCCATTTTAAGGAACTAGTATGGGATTTCAAAAAAAAATTATGGTTATCTTGAACTTGAAAATTGAAACGAAAGAATCTAAACTGACACCGGGAAAGGGGGTCACGGTGAAAAAATATTAGAGATAAAAAAAACTGTTATGGCACACAGAGAAAACCGAATGAAAAAATAATCCTCAAACTAAAAAAATTCAAAAGTACACGTGAATATAACTAAACTTACCAATATTTCATGCAGATCTCGGACTCCTGTGTAACTCGAAACTGGATTTGAACTCAATCTTTTAATATTTTGCAATCAATAAAATTTTAATATTGGTAATCAACAAATATTATTTGTATTTTAGGTGGGATGTTGAGATGATACACATATATTTTAATATTTTGCAATCAACAAAATTTGTATGATCCATGATTAGTGTAACGGGTGTGGTTATATTTTTTTCAATTACTTATTACTAATCATAATTTCTTCTTTTATTTTGCATTCGCTAAGCTCTACCCCGCGCATCGCGCGAGTTTTCATCTAGTGTGATATATAACTGAAATGTAACTTCTTGATAAGATAAATGCAAATATACAGATCTATGACATTGAAGAGGCATCAACGTCGTTTGACTATGTCCGACCTCATAGCCGAGGAAATTCCACTCGAGAAGCAACCACTCGCAGCTCCAGTGGGAAATGATTTAGAGAGGACACCCCAAATTAGTTTCGTTCAACATAGCATACGGGACAATGGAACTAGAGAGAGGCAACAACTTTCTCCAAATATTGAATTAACATCCCAGTCACAAAATGCGCACCTCAACTCAAGAGCTTACGTTGCTTTATTTCAAACACCTACAGATCAACTTTCCCCAAATATTGAGCAGATTAATAATTCAGTTGGAAATGTCAATCCTCCATCTAATGAGATGGATTTAGATGGCGAGGATCTCACAGGTATGCTGTGTTATACAATGCACCGTTTGTATATATCCATTTGTATTACTACTATGTTTACATTCATATTGAACAAGATGTATAAACATTATTTATCAACTTTTTTTCCCTGTACAATGGCTACCTTTACTAGTAAAAAAAAGGGTTAGAAAGGGGGCAAGGCCTGGGCTCGAATGGAATGATAACAAAAGGAAGATATTGGAATGGAATGAACTTTGTCAGCCAGTTTGTAAACTTGAAAGTAAATTGATCTCACATTTAGGTTACTACGCAAGGTGTGGAAATTTATTTCCATTGACAATGTTGGATTGGAGCGAGGCAGATGAGGAAGCACTTGATAATATTTGGAAGGAAGTGAAGGTAACTTATTAGTTTGATTTATTTATTTGTTCTGTTGTACATTAGCTTGTCAAGTTTTAACTAATTTATTCTTTTTGTTCTTAGAATAACACAAATGCACCGGAAGGTTTTAAACAAATCTGCTTTGCAAGGATGGGACTTGCGTGGAAGCAATGGAAGCATCGAGTGAAGGCGAATCACTATAAAAAGTTTCAAACAGATGAAGAGCGGTTGAGTTATACGCCTGAACGAGTCGAAAAAGATCAATGGCCTGAATTGGTGAAATACTGGGGTCTAA
The DNA here is from genome assembly GCA_949130495.1 of Sambucus nigra. NCBI lineage: Eukaryota > Viridiplantae > Streptophyta > Magnoliopsida > Dipsacales > Adoxaceae > Sambucus > Sambucus nigra. The sequence goes on along the minus strand of OX422210.1, from coordinate 240,517,305 downwards.
AGAAGATTAAGGTATAAATATCACATTTATTAAGAATTTTATACATACATTCTTCTTCACTAGTACCATAATTTTTATTTTTATTTATTCAAATATTTAGGATATTGCCGATCAAAACGCTAAGAACCGTGAATTTGAATGTGCTTACTCAAGGACAGGATGAAAGCCACATGCTAAAATAGCCAAGGAGGTTGGAATTTTTATTATTATAAATATTTCTGATTTTAATATGAGAGTATTAATATACATACATTGTTTTTTTCCAGAGGATTAAACAGAGGGAGCCCGTCTACAATATTAGCATGTGGAAAGCCACTCGAGCTCCAAATAATAAACCTTTCAGTGTTGAAGATGGATCATTTGATAGAGCGGTATGTATAAATATTAATTCGTAGGAGATGATTGAAAGATTTATTTAATATTTATTATAAATTGTGTTCTTGAAAATTATTTTATGTTCATTAATAATAATATTAATTCAATTGGTAGAAAATGCTTGAAAGACGACTAAATGAGCTACCAGAAGAGCAAAAAAATGACCCAGAAGTGCGGAACAAGATTTTTACTGATGTAGTAGGATATGGAGGGCATGGGTATGCTTTACTAAAGGGAGCAGGTATTAGGACAACGTCGAAAAAGCATGTGCATCTCAGTTATTATTGGAAGAAATTAACCAGTTAAAGAAAGAAGCTGAAGATCGAGAGACTTGACATCTACAGGAGCTTGAAGAGTTAGAGATTCGCATCCAACAAGCTTTATTACAGATGAAGAATGATATGCGAAGTGAAATGCAAAGTTTGTTCCAAAGTTTTACCCTTCAGGATGCTTCCACTACCTCGATGATTCAGTCCGACTAGGTAATACAATATAATTCATACATATAATTACTTATATATATATAATGGAAAATTCTCTCGTTTAAAGTTAAATTTTCAATGGTTGTGGGGAAAATTTGTTATGGTGGTGAGAATTTATTATGGTGGTGGTTAAAATTTTCTGCTGTTGGTGTATATCATTCTTAGAATCAATTTTGATGTTTAAAACAGGTTTGCTACCTGTGGTTTTCATGAATAAACAAAGGAGACTCTATTGAATTTTTAAAAAAATAATAATATTTGGATATTTATATTGTTAATGATGAAAATATACTATATTGATTCATATTGCACATTGTATTGTTGACGAGGGGTATTAATTCTGACATAATCGAAACTATATTTTTTTTGTGCAGGTGACAATTTTTGTAGAACATGCAAATGTTAATTAATGGTTTTGGAGGTCGTACGCTTCAGTGTTGCGGAATTAGTTTGATAAAATCATTTCGTGTTTGGAGTATTAATAAATTAATTTATTTTTGTTGTCAAGTCAAATATTTGAACTTAGTGTTATAATTCTTGTTCTGATGAATATTTGGAGATGGTTGTGAGAACTCTATTTATTGTTGAATGAAAATGATTCGTTCTGTTGGTTGAAAATCATCTTATGTATTACATTTTATGATTATTCGTTGTTTGTGTTGTTTCAAACGTAATTAAATTCTATATTAAACTTTAGCGGTAGATTTTATTCTCCACAAAATATTGGTGCAAAAATTTTAAGATCCCTTCACCTGTTTTGGGATGGATAAAATTGTCCCAAAAATATATTAAAGACAGCTATGTTGTCGTCTCAAAAAGATTTTTTAAAATAGTAATCTTTTGAGACAGATTAATTTCCGTTTCAAAAATAATCTTTTATGACAGCTCTTGTGACGTCTCAAAAGGGTCATATAAAATGAGGACCTTTTGAGACGGATCTGTTCCTGTTTCAAAAAACTCTTTTGAGACGGCTATGGCGTCACAAAAAGTATTTATAACCCCCTATCAAAAAGACCCCCCCTAGCCGTCCCAAATAGCGTCACAAAAAGTATTTGAGACGGATAAATGATCTTTTAGGACTGTTAGGCCACTGTCTCAAAAGCTATTTTTTTTGTAGTGATATGAGGTTAAACTTGATTCAAAATGTGCAACTATTATGAGGACCCCAAGTTTCAAGTGGTTCTTCAAACATTTTAGCATAGAGTATGATAACTGAATAGTAATCACTAAGAAGATCCTTGAAGCATCCCAACAACGAGGGGATCCCTCTAGAAACTAGCATGTTCTTGTAGGAAGGCTGATCAAGAGGTACACATCTAATGTGGTGTTATTAGAAGCAGATATGAAAGTACCCTATTTCCATAATCGTCCTTTATACATAACTGCTCTAGTGAATGGAATTAATTTTCCAAGGGTGCTGATGGATGAGGAGGCATCGATCAATATCATATCCATCAGTACTTTGTATGAGACTGGTATTTCCTATGAAAATATTATGCTAGTGCCACTCGTGATTTCTGGATTTAATAGTGCATGGATGAAATAACTTGGATACGTGAACATAAGAATCAAATTGGTAAACTTCACATCCCATATCAAGTTTTATATCATAATTGCCAACACCAGTTACCATCTATTGATAGGGAGAGTGTAGTTGCACACACATAGAATAGTGCCGTCAATATTACACTAACGTGAAAAAGGGAACATTCATGGAACAAAGATTATGATCAAATCCACAGAAAGACCATTTTCAGTGGAAGAAACTAACTTGGTGGACGCAACATTCTACACTGAGCTAGATAAAGAAAGAAAAATCTTGATCAGGGGGTTAAAGGATCCATGGATAGAGAAAGTGCTCACCTTAAAAAGTCTGTGCATGAAAGTTTGAGTCAGCGAGTAACCCATTCAAATAACAAGTAAAAGAAAAGACAAAGTTTAAAGTTTACACAAGGCCTCCTCGAACCTGCAAGAAAGTTATGTTACTTAATAGGAAGGTTATCTATCGTTTGTAAAGGTCTGCGTGGGCAGCGATTTAAGATGAAAGTGTCAACCCATTGTTAGAATGATTTTTTTATAGATGATTCTCACATTATTAAACATATAAAGGATCCCTAAAAGAACTAGTAGAGATAAACTTGGGAGTAGAAAGGGGAGATAAATGACCCATTTTCATCTCCAAAGGTTTAAATCCCAAATAAAGGGAGGAGATTGTCAGCCTGCTCAAGGAGTTCACATATGTGTTCACGTGGAAATATACAGAGATGCCTGGGATAGACCCAAATTAAGGTAGAGGTGGAGAAGATATAGGCATCATGGTTGATCAAGTCGATCCAGCATCCCATATGGCTATTAAACATCGTTCACGAGGCCAAGAAAGACAAGAAGCAGATAAGGATTTGTGTGGATTTTAGGGATTTAAACCGTGCATGCCCAAAATATGAATTCCCATTCCCTAGCATCGAAAGTTTGGTATATGCCACATCGGGGCATGAAGTGTACAGTTTTATGGATGGTTACATTGGCTATAGTCAAATTACAATGGACCCAACAGACGCTAAGAAAACTTCTTTCCGGAAACCAGTAGGGAATTTTCGCAACAAAGTCATGTTGTTTGGACTAAAGAATGCAGGCTCCACCTCTCAGCGCACGACGATGGTCAAATTTGATAACTTATTGCATGATATATTGGAATTTTATGTGTACAATTTGGTAGTGAAATCCAATAAGGAAAGTAAGCATGTGAAAGATTTTAGGCGAGTTTTCGAGAGATGCCACAAATACAAAATGAAGATAAACCCTTCTAAATGTGCCTTCGGGGTGACATCAGAAAAGTTTTTGGGGTTCGTGGTGAATAGGCAAGGGGTGTAGATCGATGAAGAAAAGAAAAAATCTATTTTAATGATGCCACCGGCGAAGAATCAGAGACAACTCAAGAGCTTCTTAAGGAAGGTTTCTTAAGCCTTAGCGAACGTCACTCACCCTTTTGCCCGTAATGAAAGAGAAAGCTAAGTGGATCTGGGGGTAATAGTAGAAGAAATCCTTCGATAAGATAGCAAAAATATTAACCTCCCCTTCAACGATGATACCACCAGAAGCAGGTGCACCGTTCCTGGTTTATATGACCTCAATAGAAAGGTCCGTAGGGGTTTTTCTTACTCAAGAGGAATTAGGAATAAAGTGTCCCATATACTACTCTCATGAGTAATCTCAAATACTGAGTCCCGATATACCAATGTGGAAAGATATTGTCTTACCTTAGTCTTTGTTTCCCAGAAGCTGAGACATTATTTTCTTTCTTTTACTATCCATATTGTCAGAAAGTGTGATCCTATAAAGTATCTCCTAGCGCGAACCATCCTAGTGGGAAGAGAGGAAAGATGGTTTTTGATATTATATGAGTATTACCTAAAATGTAGGGTAATGAAGTCCATCAAGATCCAAGCAATAGAAGATTTATTGGCCTAATCCCCTAATTAGAAATTTGAGCCTCCTAGCGAGGAATTATCGGGTGATAATTTTCAAGCCTGCTTAGCGGAGGAGGTGGAAGAATGGAAGATGGAATTTGATGGTTCTTTTGCACAAGGGACAGGAAGGGTCGGCATCATCCTCACGAATGGAAAAGAGAAGGTTATCCTCTCTTTCAGGCTAGATTTCAAATGTTCCAATAATCAGGTAGAGTGTGAGGATCTCATACTTGGTCTATTGGAGGCATGGAGAAGAGGAATTAGAGTGTTGGGTATACGAGGGTATTCTAACTTGGTTGTGAAATAAGTTAATGGATATTTTACCTCAAGCATGCCAATCTATCCCCATACAGGTCGATTATTCAAAGATTACACATCCAAATTATGAAAATGACAATAGAGAGACATACATGGACAATGAATGGGCATCCGAATCAATTAGCCACAATACCTCAGAAATTAAAGATGGGGGAGAAGAAGGCCACCATCACAGGGAGGCGAAGAATACTCCGACAATGGTGAAATCATTGTTTCCAAATGAGGAACCAGAGGATTGGAGATGCCCGATAGTGAAGCAAATAGAATGAGAGAAGGTGATATGAAGATGTCTGAGATAGTAAATTATCACTTACTCCAGGGGACACTCAATTTTAAAATCCCGAGAGGATTCTTGTCAAGGTGTGTAAGAGATGAAAAGCTAGAGAAGGTTGGCATCCATGCATGAGAGGCATTATGTGGATACTGATATTCCCATTTATCGGCAGTTGTAGTAGTGGATGGGGGGCTACTATTGGTCCACCATGAGTATGGAGACTACTCATCTATAATAAAGATGTTTCAAGTGCCAAACCCAGTTTGACCAATCTACAGAAGATAACTTTGTAGAGAATTTTGAAGATTAGAAATAACCCCACATAGCCTACCTCAAAGACGGGGAGCTTCCAGTTGAGAGGGCAAATGAGATTTACTAAAAGAAAAGGGTTACCCGTTTCCACTTGGTATATAGGAACGAGAAGGCTCTATGATCCAATGAGGAAGTATAAAAAGTGTTGAAGGAGGATCACGAGCCTTCCCACGTGGGGGGTGATAAGTTATATGATCAAGTAATGATGTTGTGGTATTATTGGCCAATGATGGAGGCTAAATATACAATCTTTGTAAAAAAGTGTAGGACATGCCAAGTACATGGAAATATGGTCCATTCCTTCTCAATAAGATTGCAAAATCTAGTAACCCCTACCCCTTACACATTTGGGCATTTGATCTAGTAGGTAAGATTAGTCTAGTCTGTCATGACCCCGACACGAAAATAGTAGGGAACGGGTGTCTTGACATGCCACCAAGGCATCCAATATTATGGCCTTAAAATTTTTGTTTTAAAATATATGTAGCGGAAGTATAATCACATGGTTATGAATCGTAAAATAATGAAGGCGAAGGAATTACATCATCAGAGCTTTCTAAAGGTAACTTCATTTGTATTAAAATATCAACGAGTTACAACTTCACAGAAATTTTAAAGCCTTTTAATTAAAGAGCCAAACATCCTTTATTTAATAAAACAAAATTCTACTTAATGTAACAAAAAGATCTCTAAAAGCTAAATCTTCAACATAGCCCCCTTATGTTCCATCCGCTTGCCTAATTATTTCCTGAAAAATGGTTAATTATAAAACATCAGCTGAAAGCCGAATGAGATTCAATCTCCAAATGTTCCAAGGTTTTCAGAAAATAGATACCTATTCAATTTAGAACATAAGGTATATACATAGAGATAGGAATTTCAAGTAATATATATAAAGTAGATGACGATATATATATTCAGAATAAACAGTTCAGAACAGAGCAGATAAAACAATTGAGCATATGTCAATTATTCAGTTTTAGTGGACATGTACGCTCTAATACCCAGACAGATAGTGTTACCAAATGTTTCCACCCGATAACATCACAGACAGATAATCATGATTTCTGGAACAATGCCTTATTTAGGTCACACCAGTGATAAACCAGCTGGGAAGGTACCACCCAAATATTTCCACCCGGTAGTCAAGGCCAATATAGTAAGAGAGTTTCCATAGGCTGAATCAATAATTTCAGAATTCAAATCAGATGTTTATATGGAGAGATATAAACATATAACAAATGATGGAATCATCGGTATCGATGCATTTTGAGAATAAAAGCATTTCACAAAATATACATAGTTTGCATAATATAATATAATCAAAATGCGCAAGAAATTGCATAGAGTACTCACCTAAAATAGAGGTCGAAATTATAGATAATGAGTCTTCGATCGCACGTTAATCTAACAAATACGATAAAGGTTTAAGTATACGTTCTAAACAAGATCCAGTCTACATATTGTATTTTAATAATAATTTGTTTCAAAAGATTACTAAAAAATCAATTTCTTAACTTTTAAAACTTATTGATCGTAATTAAAGGATTCAATTCATAGTTCTTCCTAATCAGTCGGTTCCCAGTAGAGATGGAGGGTCGCAGGGGCACCGCTTAAATACCATCTGCTCTAGACATAACATTTTCGGATTCATTTCCAGTAGAGATGGAGGGTCACAGGGGCACCACTTAAATACCATCTCGTCTAGACAGAATTTCACCGGGCCTGACTTTGGAATTACTTAAATGGGATTCCATAATAACGAGCAATTACTTTTAAAAAATCATTTTTAAAAGCGTATATACAATTTCAAACAAGTTTACATGAAAATAAAATCAACTTGGATTTCTTCTAAACTTTAAGTTTTGATTAGTGAAGTCCTTAGTGTATTTTACCAGCATAACTACTAAGTAAAGCTATAAAACATAAAATTAAAACTATAAAAATACATTTTAACATTTAAATAAAATCATACCTACGAAATGAATTCTTTCCTCGAAATTATAGAACTCCTTCTTAAGATATTTCCCAAGCTTTCTATCACTCTTTCCTACTGTAATTCTCAAGGAATTGGTGTGAGTTTCAAATGAACCCTAAGGCCCTATTTATAGGTTTCCAGATGTATTATGGTGTTGACACGTGTCTAATGACTAGGCTTTTTGGATTGGTGATTCAACACCAAGGTGTCGCGATCCGGGGTGGTCTTGCAGTGTTAATATCACCAAATGATGACAAGTGTTTTAACTCTCTCTCTACAGATGACATATGGAAGGTGGAAGTGACCAGCACGTGGTGGAAAGGTGATAAGGATATAAGGGTCATTTCACACATGAAGGGTATTTTGGTAATTTCACACTATATTTTTTGAATATTTCTTAGAGGTACTTGAAAATATTTTATTTACAAAATGGCCCATTTTATATTTTTATTTTAGTCCTTAAAGTTTCATAAAATTATATTTTCTACCCCAAAACTTATTATTTGCCTTAAGATATGTCATAAGACTTCTATTTGATCTAATTTACAGTTGATTCTTCGTAATTAAAATGGGGTTTGTTATATTGATAGAAAATAATATCACATATCTAATAATACAACATTTATAAGATAATAAGTAACACAAGAGTGTAAAAACAAACTATATATAAAAGTGGGGTCATTACATAGGCTCTCATGGAAAATCCTTCATTATTGTTTCTACTGAATTGTATACCAAGTGGGCAAAAGCGATCCCCTTGAGGAGAGTGACAGCTCAAATGGTGACCCAATTTATCAGGGAATACATAATATGCAATTTTTGTATTCCTAAGGTCATCCTTACGAACATTGAGAAACAGTTTGTATGCAAGGAAATAAGGCTCCTAATAGACATATACAAGATCATGCATAACAGCTCAACTATCTTGTATCCCAAAGGGAATGTCTATAAAGAGGCTACAAATAAAACGATGATCACTATCTTGAAAAAGATGCTCGAAGACATACCAGGGGTTTGCGATGAAAGGTTTACAATGGTTTTATGGTCCTACAGAACTTCGGGAGAGAGCTAACAGGGTTTACTCGTTCCTTTCTAGTCTATGGGACTGAAGTTGTCTTACTAATAGAATTATCAGTACCCTCAGCTAGAGTGGCTCTGAGTAATGGCCTCATACTAGACCCTAGGCACGTACAATTGGAATCCTTATATTAACATCGAGATAAGGACAAAGAGAATTTCATAGTTTATACTCAACAACTGTCTAGAGCTTATAAGAACATGGTCAATCTTAGTGATTTCAAATAGAGGACCTAGTTTTATGAGCATCCACTCACCACTTGAGTAGCATGTCAGCATCAAAGTTTAAGCCAAATAAGGAAGGACCATTTATACTGCGAGGAGTGGGGAAGTCAGGTTACAACCAGCTATCGGAACTTGATAGTGAATGCATCAAGTTTATTAACTATAATTAGTTAAAAAACTACCATGCTTGAATTTTCTAAGTCTTCATTTTTTGCGATTCCAAATATTTTCTCTAATACAAATACTCTTTTTGTAAAAGAAACTTTAGCATGAAATCAATGTAAACAACGTAGACAATCGTTATCCCACATAAGTGAATGAATATAAATTATTTTGACCAGCTATAATTAAGATTTTTTTCTTCTTTTTCCATTTGCATTTGTTTTTAATAGGTTATGATCACCTACTCACTAATAAGTTGGGAGTGGACGCACCGAGTTTAACCAATCTATTATGTTTGCCTAAATATGAAAAATGAGATATATGTTTTCTCGTAGGCAAAATAGATTTTAACTCTCAAAGTTTGTGAGAGGGTCTAGAATACAAGGAAATTTACTCATTACACTTGGGGGTATATACATACCAAGGGTAAAGTATATTGAGAAAATTCCCTCTATGTACAACAGTTCAAATACCCCACAGATTAAGGGACGATTTTCAAGAATTAACAAATTTATTTATTTATATTGAGAATAAATTTTTAAAAACTGAGATGTTATCTTTACTTTTGTTCTATAAATTATTTACATGATTATTTGAGAATATGGAGAGGGGATTAATCCGTCCTCTAAGTCATTCCTTAAAAGTGAAAGAATTCCAGATGAAATGTGAAATAAGTACCCCGCAAATCAAGGGGTAGTTTTAAAATACAATATGCCAAGATTTTGTGCAAATACTCCCGCAGAAAAAGGGAGAAACTCACAATTAAAAAGATATTAGATAGACAAAAATAATGCAAAGAAGAGATGGAAACATATATATGGAAACAAAGTTTCTATTTTCATTAATATAGAAGACTTTCCTAGAAAATAGATCAATCTTTACATGTACAAGAAAAAATGAAAAGTACATCGGAAAACAATGGGCCTTCATCTCAGTAGATATCAACTAGACAAACTAAAATAGTTATTCTATCACGAGCGCACGTTATCATATGAGGGACCTGCTTACTGAAAAAATTCCTCCTTCAATTTATCCAAGAGAGTCTCATCCTCAGAATCACCTACCGTGACCTTGACCAACTTAGCCTCAATCAACTGAATCTGACCACGCCGTCGAGTGGCCACAGCGCGATGCTACTGAACTCTAGTCTACCTTAAAAAATGAAGCCTCATCATCTTCTTGATTAGGATTCTTGTGAAATGATAAACAACAACATCAATCCTATCCAATTGGAAGTGATAAAAACTTTGAAGGTCATGGAGGGCATGTAAAAATAATGAACTCCTTGAGCTGGTGAGATCTATAGGAATAGCGAACAAAAATTCATGGATAGTATGGGCCTTCAAGTTATGTACGGTAAGGTTGTTAATGTTAAGGACACTTTGGGATGTAAAGATCTCAGGATGATGCTTGAGAATCAGATCTAATATCTCCCACTCATTGCTTCCAAATCTCTTTGGGTGCTCCTCCTGAACGTGCTAAGCCAATCTGGAATATATTGAAAGATAAATCAGGTATGACTGTATAATAACTGAGTAATGCTCACCATAGCGCTCACAGCTTGTTCCAAAGATATGGGAATACTTGCCTCACTAACCTGAAAATAGGGAAACAGGGGTGTGATGGTGAAAACCTGCGCAGTAATAGAAAAAAATGAAAATAAAGGGAGAGAAAATATAAAGGAGTGAATGAGGTACGAGAGTGTAGTATCTCTCTCACAATTGTGATCCTAAGCTATTCCACACTCATCAGAATGCTCACTGCACTAACATGAGAACAAAGAAACATGCATGTGTTAGTGAGCACTTGCACAGGAAAAGCAAGTTTAAGGAGAAGATATGTTAAAATGAGTACCTGAGGAGTCAGCTCCATAGTTCTTGCAACATGTCTCGTAGACAGAGGGGCTTCAATAGTATCAACTTGAACATAAAAAAATAGAGAATAAATCACCAAGATATCTTACATAGTAAAAAGTAAGAGAAGTGAAGTATCAAGAATAGTAGTATACCTAAGAGGCCTCCGACAAAAGTATGATCAAGGGTAGACTCATAAGAGGGTCTACGGTAACAGGGACCTGTGAGAGAATCGCCTAGGAAAGAAAAGAAGATCGTGACCTCGATGCCCTCAACAAGAAAGGTTGCAAGTGCCGAAAACACAAGAGAAGAAAACAAATACATGAGGTGGAGTGGCCGCCGAGTTTCTTACTTGAACGCTAACTGCATAAATAACTGGTGAAAAAGTGCTAATGCTAGCCTGAAATATAAATAAACAAGAAATTAGCTAAAACTCAAGTGGAGTCTACAATTACAAGTTTTTGAAAACCAAAAAATAGTGAAAATATGTACCTGAACCCTGGGAGGGGGAGAAGGACCCAACTCAACCACAAAGGTTGAAGGGATACTTGTACTAGCTTGTTGACAGGCAAACTTATTACAAAGACACTGACAAAAAGTCGAAAGGGCCAAGGCTATGTGATTGAGTACCTTTGAAGAAATAAGGACATGTGAGACAGGCCCGCTCAAATCCACAATGAAAATGGGTTGAGTAAGAAGAGGCTGGATTTGCATCCTGTTATCCATAAGAATGCAAACCCTGTGGACAAATATCATCCCGAAAGGTGACAAACCAGGAATAACAACCCCAGTGGGAAAGGGTGTCCCTCCACTGGTAGAAGGGCCACTCGAAAGAGGACCCTACAAAAAAAAAACTCAAGTGCAACAAAGATAAGATGGCACTGTCCATAAGCCGAAGCTAAAGTATAAAAACAAGAAGAAGTTCCATGGAGTACCTCTAAGGGTATAGTAGTAGAAAGTCCAGCTAAAGAACTTCCCACTAAAGAAGAGGCATGAGTCCTGGTAGGGAGACCAAGGGATACAACCACCTATCAAAGATAAAAATACACAAAAATAGATCCACAACAGTGAGCCATAAGACATTGGGTGATAAAACCTGTAAATATATCTGAAAAGATTGGAGAATACCTGCATAGAATGAGAGGACACAGAATATCCCCTCATGGTACTAGGGAACACGTTAGAGAGTTGCGGTATAAACAAAGATAGAAAATATTAAAGACACTAATGAGTAAGAGTGGATGCAAGTCTTAAGGATCTGAGAGAATATATAGGTCTTAAGGATCTGAGAACAAATCTCTCCTATAAGGCCCAAATAAGAGACAAGCATAGAGTTCATCTCAGGGAGGGAAGGCAACCATGGTAGTGGGGAATATGCTGGTGAGGGAGTGGCCCTCAACTCTTAGGAGCCACTCTCTCCCATGGAAGAAACTAGTTTAAAAAGGACAAAGTTAAAGATATAAAATATATGACAGAAGTCAAGCATGAGAAAATAAAGGAAAGATAATAGAAGGCACTTAATATGTTTGGGCAAGCGGCCTCCCACTCATTTGTAGTAAGGATGGAGCGAGAACTCAACAATATTATCAATTAGTGAACCCAAAGGCTAGATTGAAGTATTATGTATGCCACCTAGCAATTCGAGCGACATAATTATGTAATTAACGAGCCTCTGGGGCAAAGTTATGAAATCTCTTAAACAAGAAGGCCATCAAAATGAAGGAGTTGATAAAATTGGTAACATCATATCTACAATGGGATCGTTCCATATCTACATGGGAACGATCCAACTAAGTGTACATTGAACCCAAGGTAAGAGCTACGAGGGGCACATCCCTCCCTCGAGAGAGCCTAACGACAAGGAGAAATAATAATTCATGAGTGGAGTCATTTGATCTCTCTGAAATTAAAATCTACTTAGAAAAGTGACAAAGAAAGATGCGGGCCCATACTGATTTTTAGGCACCCTACTCGAGCTTCCTTCTTTGGGGGTGGGTTCAAAATCCCTGAACCAATACCTTTTCCACTTCATAAAGGAGTGCTTAATGACCTTATTTTATTGATAGCTACATAGCGAGTGCATTCAGATAGTGCAAGGTGCATCTCCTTGCACATTTCCTTCTCCACACCATCTTTAAAACCATCAGTAAAAACTTGACTCCCCTGAGAGGGGGAGGCTAGTTAGCTCATAGATTTCTTCTAAGGTGACAGAAAATTCACCCAAACCAGTAATAAAATTGTGCGAATCATTACTCCAACAAGAGTCCAAAAGGTTGGATGTATTGGAATGTTTAGCAATGGTGAAGGTCTTCAAGCTGTGAATGGTCCTGGTTAGATAAAGCCCATCGACAATAACCTTGTGGGAGGAATCAATGAGAATGTGATCTACCCAGAGGTCTCACTCGTCTGGGGAAAATCCACAAACATCAAGATTAATATTAGAAAATCACCTCTATCCACTCTAATGCATAGAATGCTATCTGCCAAAACGATGGGAGTATCAATACGCTCAACAAAACCTAGATGGGGTCGCTCATTAATCTTTGCCACAAACTCCTCCTCCAACTCCTTAGGTGATGGCATAAATGTATCCTTCTCCCCAAAATAGGGGAAAGGCAATAAAGTTTGAAATCCCTCTTGCAACAATTTTCAAGAAACACTCTCTAAAACTTAGAGAGGGTGGCGTCAGAAGAAGCACCACCAGACCCATCAGCAAGGGTGGTGGTGGAGGTAATAGTAGTGGTGATCATAGTGATAACACCTATGGAAAGAATGGTTGACGCCGTCATTTGAATAGGCATTGAGCCAACGATAAGTTCACTAGTAGTAGTGTAAATGTCGGTGGAAGAGATTTCGGAAGAGGAGGCCATGGGAATAGTTGAGATTTTGTGAGAAACATTTATGGAGGAAACTAAGCTTTGGGGCAGACAAAAATCTTTCTTTATCCAAAAAACTTTGGAGATAAAAGTTGTAAATAACAAAGGTAGACATCAATGTTTTTTAAATGGGTTTTTATACCTAAGAGGGGGTCGTACATTTGGTGGCTCGAAAGGAATAAAATGATTACCCAAATGATGGGATGTGAGTTCCCAAGAAGACACGCCTCTCCTCGAGATAACAAAAGGAGACTAAAATAATAGAAACGTGTAATGCCAAATACTGTAATGATGTGACAAACAAACCCTTTGAATTCCAATAAAAAGTAATGATTATTTCGTGCAAAACTCTTTGGTTTAACCAACACAAACACTTTTGCACAGGGGGCCTAATGTAGAGGGGTACTCACTCGACCGTCAATAAGCAAACCTAATGGGGCGAGGCAGATCACAAGAGAGAGGGTGAAAGTATAAGCCAGTGGATCCATAACGAGTGTCCTAATTCCAAAAATTAGTCAAAATAAGAGATATGGCGAGTGGGTCCACAACGAGTGGCCCAATTCCACAAAAGAAGCGAAAATAAGAGATTTGGCGAGTGAGTCCACATTGAGTGGATCAAATCCAAAGAAAATCCAATGGGAAAGATTTGGCGTGTGTGTACACAACGAGTGGCCCTAAACACAGAAGGATGCTAAAGAAATTGATTAGACGAGAGGGTCGACAATGAGGGGCCTAAACATGGAGATGATCCAAGATTGAATATTGACGAGAGGGCTCACAGCGAGAAGTCCCAAAAGAAATAAATACACTTCCTACATGAGAATGGTGATGGGATGATCAAAGAGAAACCTTAAGACAAAAGACAAAGTGAGCGAGTAAATCCAAAATATTGAGGGGATGCTCATTGTCTAATAACTGTTGTAGGTCTCACTTAATAAATAGTTATTAACATTATTGCTTTCTTACACTGGTAGCCTCGATCGAGTAAGCAGGGCTCGAGAAGGCCAGTTGGGATCTCTAGGGACTTTTGTTTTAGTGGCTAAGAGACAACGTTTATTAGATAAAGCCAAAGACCAACCATTTGAAACTTTAGGTTAGAGATAATACTAATAAGAGAGACCTTAGAGATCGCCCAAGAACTCACACATATCACACTTAGATTTAATGAGTGCATAGACAAGAGAGTGCTCACAAAAGTATTTTTAAGTGACTATTAGTGGGTGGCTCTCAAGGCCACTCATAAGTTTTTACAAAAAGTTTGTTCACCAAGTTATCATTTGAAAAGATATTTACCAAATCACACATTTTGTCACTATGAGGTGACATATTTTCTTTTTGACTTTGGTATGATCCAAGTGTCGCCTATTACAAGAGATAGGAGGCTAACAAATAACAGAGACAAAAGGTACATTACAAAAAATTTCTCTAAGAGTGACCTATTTTGGCAACCGAATGCCACATCAACCCTAATATCTTCCTATAAATAGGACACTTGGGTAAGGTCAAGAACACACAAAAAACTCAAGTTAGCACCGCTGCTTTGTCAAAATCACACTAGATACGTATTCTCTCCCTTCTCTCTCGAGATTGTCAAAGTGCTTGTCTCTTCACTTTCTTTATAACCATCACTTCTAGGAGATCTCGTTTTCTTTCTTAGACATTATCATTATTGTAAAAGTTGCTACTCGTTATTCTATTTTCAGATAGTATGTTATAGAAAGCTCCATTATTACTAGAAGTATAAGGTTTTCTTCACTACTGCTCTTGAGACTTTAAAGGCCTTGCAGACAGATTCTATTGGAGTGGATCAGGCCTCATCTGTTCCATTTCTTCATAGAACCCAGTACAACCACCCTCCTACAGGAGGATATTCCATGATTCCTTACATGTGGTACACATCATCATGCGACGACATTCATTGGGTGTGACTGTACTAAAAATTGCACTTAAGCCTTGAGAGTTAAAATTAAACAGTCTAAGATCATCTTTAGTCCAATTTGTAATTTTATTGAGACTAATGACATTCTTCTTAATCACAGTAGAAGATGTCCACCCCCTTTAAAAAACAAACCAAATGCGCACATCAATTGCCTTTAGATACGATTTCATTTGATCTTTCCAATAGGATTAATTTGTCCCATCAAACAAAAGCAACCTACTATATGAGTTATATGTATATCCATCAGGATTCATCCAAGCAACTTGTAGAAATAAGATCAGATAAGGATTTGAAAATGCGTCAAAGTGGTCAATTAGAAGTATAATCCGTAGTGTAGGTCACACACACAAAAACCAAATTTAATCTAGTATAAATTTTATTTTATTAAATTACGTGACCCTAAACATGCAAGATATTCAAATGAAATAAGAAACAAACCACACACAAAAAAAAAAAGAAAGAGAAGAGATAAGGAACAATCCCCTTTGGGAAAAACCTATATTCAACGCTGTTTATAGTTGATTATTATAGAATGACAATTATAGATTTACAAAACATAAAGATCAACTAAGCAACGCAATAATGTCTTCAATCCTTATCGTCGAAAGTAAAAAAATGCAGATCTAACACCATTCCACAGCAAGCCCAACTTGCATATGTATCCCCCGATCAATCACAAGAATCAGTATTCCTATCTTCAGTAGTGGAGGATCAACTCCACATGGTCAGTTGTGGAGAATCAACTCTACAAGGATATGAACATGGTATGTGTTCTTATAGGATTTGATAAATCTCAACAATCATACAAGGGATTTGATTTGGAAAATAAAAGACTTTTCAACAAACTAAGATTTGGAGACCATTTGAATATGTATGGAAAAAAAATCTCGCCAAATGTTATGAGAAAAGTTGTTCCCAATACCCTTTTATTGAAAACACAAATTGTGAGATGACACAAATTTCGAGAAACCTTATTTGAATGAAAACAAGATCTCGTTGAAACGAAAATAACATCTCATTCTAACCAAGGAAAAACTTGTTCGAACGAAGAGACAATCTCATTTGAACCAACTTCAAACGAGCTTCAAACAAATTATGTTTTATAAATGAAATAAAAATGTTTGATCTACGTTTAAAGTTCGTTTAATTGAACTCTCAATCTCGTTTGAACAAAGATATAAAGTCGTTCGAACGACTTAAAAAATATCTTTTTTTCGAAAAATAATTTTAAAAACAAGCCTCAGACATTTTATAAGATAAATCATTGAATAAAGTGTTTATGCATAATCAAAACCATATACCTTCTTGATGATTATAGTGATGATCTCACCTCATTCAATCTTATATTATTGCTCGATCACTAACTTGTCTTCACTTGTAGCGCTTTAGAATTTCATAATGATGAATATGTAACGGAATATGCCAAATTAAAATAAATCATGAGCAATTATAAAACTTGCTTTTACAAACCTAATTAAATTCTTTTACAAAATAGGCTTGCCTTGGGATGATTGTAGAATCAATCCCTAATTTCCCCCAAACTCAAAATCCAAATCTCCCATTCTCCAAGCTAGGTTTTTTTCCTCTTCTTTCTTAGTATCTTGGGCTTTCCTAATAAGTTGCAAGTGTTTTAGGTTAGTTAATTAGGTTATTAAAATCATAAAACTGGAAATTTGAATTTATACCCAAAATAACATCAACTAAAAAGGTCCAAAACATGCCCCAGGTGGCCTAATACTTGGCATAACCCATATACTAACTAAATGGACAAACAATTCACTATCATTATCTTTAACCATACTTTTGAAGCATCCTAAGAATCAACCTGAAATTTAACATACTCTATAAGTCAAATATCTTGTTAAATTATATCATTAGCTAATACACATAACATTAGTTTAAATATTAATTATTTATCAATTAGACCGTGACTTGGTATTATAAGAACCTACTTCACGATGGTGGGACCTGATGTCGAGGGAATACTACAATTAAGAAAATACCCGACACCTTGCCCCAGACTATTCCATGTCCACCCATAATACTAAGTCACTTAATTATTTATCTTGATGAATTATTATGAGTTTGTCGAATTCTACAATAATATATGTCCAATCAACACGTAACTTAATTACGTAATAAAATATATAAAACATCTCAAACTACGATATGACACACTAAATGTCTAACATCTCAAATAAAAAAATTACATACCGAATGTCATATGAAATAATAACTCATATATAGGCAAAGTAAATGCCATAAAAATACGCGGTATTGCAGATTTTGACCTTAAAACTTCCACTAATACTTAATTTTAGACATTTGAGCTTTCAAATTCCCTTTATTTAATGGTTTTAAGTGAAAGAGATTTGGTTTTCCAAAAACTCCTATATCTACAGGAACCTTGAAATCATTTTTAGATTGATTGAAAAATATCATATTTTCTCTAAGTAATGATGGAATCATTTTCCTAAAGTTCGAAAGAAAATGAACACATATGCTCTAAAATAGAAGTGCAACCTTCGGAAACATAAAGATTATAAAATCTTGTCTTAGTTGAATCCCAAAGATAAATATACCACTAACTATTCAGTTTGCATCTGGGAGAGGCTTCAACTATCTTCAAGAAGAAATTATGCAACTATAAGATTTTCATTATTACATTCTTATAAAAAATTGACTTGTGTTGGGATGATTGTAGAATCAATCCCCAATTCTCCTAAATCTCCAAATCCAAACCTCTAATTCTCCAAGATAGGGGTTTTACCTCATCTTCCTTAGTAACTAGCTCTCTCCTAGTAAGTTGTAAGTGTTTTAGTTTATATTAATTAGGTTATAAATATTATTAAACCCGAATTTTGGCTTAAGCCCTAAAATAGCTTCTACAAAAAAGACCCCAAAGAAGTCCCAAGTGGCCTTAATTTGGCCTAACCCATATACTAACTCAATGTACCAAAATTTCACTATCGTTATCTCAAATCAAACTTTGTAAACATCCTGAGAATCAACCTAAAAGTTAACATATTTTACAAGTAAATTATTTCGTTAAATTAATTAATTAGAGGATGTGGCTAGCTTAAGTTTATATCTTAATTATTAATTAATTATATTATAACTAGGTATTATGATAACCTAATTTACAATTTGTGAGATTTGATGCTGAGTAATTAATCCAGAAAGAAAAACTCCCCACACCTAAGCCTTGACCATTAAATTACCACCCATAATACTAAGTCACTTAATTTTTATCTTAATGAATTATTATGAGTTCCCAAATACTACTATAATATCTATCCAATCGACATGTAACTCAATTACATAATAAAACATATGAAACATCTCAAAGTAGCATCTCAAACTACGATATGACATACCAAATGTCTAAATCATAAATCACAAAATGACATATCGAATTTCATATGAAATAACAACTCATCAATAACCAAAAAGCAATCAACAATTCATTAAATGCTATACAAATCCAGGACATTACATTCCTCCCTCTTAAATAAGGAATTTTGATCTCGAAATTTGATTCTTTAGTATATCTAACTCAAAGATCTAAAAATATCTCATTTGTATGATGTCATCCCCCAATCAAGTAGACTCTACTCTTTCATCGACCAAATATATGTTGAGGTCTATCCTCATAACTCGCATTCGATTGCAACTCAATTTTGTTGAGATCTTTATGCTGATATATTAACTTGTTCCTTAGAAATTCCTAATTCATGTACTTGTGGAAGTCATCGTTAACAAGATAAAGATGATCAGTTAAGGTCAAATGATATGCCACTGAACCGACCTAACTTTTGGACCCTAACATCACAACTCTATTGATTGGGGAGAGCTTCAAAAGTGCTTGGTCTCCCAACTGGAACTCTAATATGTGATTATTCTTGTCTACTTAGTTCTTTTACCTACTTTGGGAAGTTTTGACGCGCTCTCTGATGAGTGCCAACTCCTCCAAGGTGTCCCAAACATAAACTGCATCAATAAACTTACCATCCTCCGATTCTAACCAACTTTGGTCAATATGTTGTCAACGGCACCATGTCCCCATTAGGATATCAAGACCCTGTGATTGTAAGAGAAAATTACCCAAGATTTATTGATTAATCGTATAGATCCAACTAAAAGAACATTCGTACGTAAAACCCTACAAGATGAAATTAGGGTTTACCTTCAAGATATCTCTGGTTTGATCTCGTCTCATCATGAACATTATTTAATGACGATTGATAGAGAATGCTGGCTCGATGCACCTTGTAATATTCTACTGTATTTTGGATATGAACTATCATGAATAGAGTGTGGACTTTTCCTTCCTGATCACCTTATGCCCTATTTTTCTCTCTCCACTGCCTATCTTTCTCCTCAAATTTGAATTAGGGTTTTTAGAGTCTCAAGAGTCAAGACTTGCGTGAGGAAAAATGAGCCTTAGGTGCATATATATATATATATATATATATATATATATATATATATATATATGCTAAGGTAGGGAGCCTAAGGAGAGATAAGGATGTGGCTCCTAATGGTCCTAGAAAAACCTAATCCAACCCAGACTTTAATCCCAGTCCATTAATTATAATTAATACCACTACAAAATTATAATTGGAACTCCACTCCTTAACTCAATATTATATTTTGAGGTTATTATTATAAATTATTTAATTCTCCCAACGTTATGGTTACATATAATCCTTAATCAAATAAATTACTAATAATTTATTTGATTAAGTTCTTTAAGTCCTTGAGCAGTCCAACCTAAATTATTTGTAGTGTCAGGTTAATATAATCCACATGCAGGGTTTGACACATACAAAACTTATAAGCATCTCAAGAGGTATCACCAATCTTTACATTGAGATATAGATTCCACCCATAAAAGACTTTCACCATTACTCAATCTATCATGATTAATTATCCAATACTGAATCTCACCTGATAAGTCAAAGCAATAAATAACTAGTTGATGTGTCCATCAATCATATCAGGATTAAGAGTAAACCTAATAATAATAATGAGGTGTACATTGTCTTATAATATTTGTATAAATACAATGACCTCAAGTTGGTCCCATTTAAAATACATAAAGTATACTAGCATAATAACTTAAAACTATACCATTTCCTATAATCAAGATAAACCTAATAAAATATTGTGCTATATCCCTACCGATGGTGTGAAAAATTCCATCTAACAATGTGAACGATAAAAATTATATTCCACAAGAATTGGTAATCTGATCCTCTGTCTGTAAAGCTTACTCTACGCACTCGATCACCTCTTAAGCACACCAGCAATATAAAAAATAATGCAAACATTTTGCCCATACATGATTCTCATTAAAACAAGGAAAATAAAGAATAAATCCATTATTAAAACTATTACATAAAGCATGGTATTAGTCTAGTGCTCAAACAATGATGAAATCTATTAAAATACTATCCCACTTCCCCACTAGGATCTATGACAATGCATTTCTCCAGATGTATTTGATTATATACTTTTACTTCTGGAGGTGGCACACTTAGACATAAACTCCGTTATAACATGCTTCATACCTGACCACTAATACTGACAACTCAAATCACGGTACATCTTGTGACCCTTGGGATGCACAAGTGAACCATGAACGCCTTGGTCAAAAATGCCTTCAATAGTTCGGGACTCTCCGACACACCCACTTTCCCTTGAAAACACAAGCCTTTATCTGAACCAAAAGAAGAAAAAGGAAATAGTCCCAACAACAGTTCTCATACTTTTTCTTGACAAAAAGGGTTCAACACTTGGAAATGAATTACCAGTGACATAATATTGGGTGCAAAGTCCACTATTGCTCAGAAGGCTTCAATTGCATTAATTTTACATAAAGTATCTCACTAAATTTCCTTTAAAGTCTATAGACTGATTGTTGGTCAACGAACCCAGGCATATGCTACCCGACTCGCCTTGCTATAATGACATTGGATAGAGAATTGATTCTCCCTTAAAAACTCCAACCACTTCCTTTGACATATTTCAAATTCCATTGAGTGAATAGATATTGAACGCCATTACAATCCTAGAATACTGTGAATCTCTCGCCCGATAAATAATGACTCCAAACACAAAGAGAAAAGTGTGGTTTTTATCCCCTTCTTTAACTTCTTAAAAGTCCTATGGCAATTCTCGTCCTAAATGAATAGTGCCCCATTCTGTATAAGGTGGGTCACTAGTTTCGTTATCTTTAAGAGCCCCCAAATTAACCTCTCGTAATACCTCACTAAGCCCAAGAATATCATGACTCCAATAGGTGTTGTGGGCTATCCCCACTACATGATTATCGTCACCTTTCTAGAATCCATAAAAATCCCATCCTTTGATGCAATATGCCCTAAAACTACATTTCCCGTACCTAAAATCCACACTTAGAGAACATAGCGTGTTGTTTGATTGCTCGAAGTGTGTAGACCAAGATGCTGTCAATAAACACCATAACCAACTGGTCCATGTATGATCATAATACTGTATACATCTACTTCATGAACACAATTAGAGTATTGGTCAACCCAAATGGCATGACTTGGAACACATATGATCCAAATTATGTCAGAAAAATTCTTATCGAAATATTTTCATGCCGAATCAACAATTGGGGATAACTCAAGCATAATTCAATCTTTAAAAAGAAAAACTCTCCCCTAACTGATCAAAGATGTCATCTATATGCAGTAACGAACACTTTTTTATTATCATGACCTTATTCAGATCCCGGTGGTCCACACATAAACTTAATGAACCTTTCATCTTTTAACAAAGAGTACTAGAGTTTCCCTACAGTGATGTACTCCTTCGAATAACCCTTGGCCTAAAATCTACTATTCCATCTCCCATA
Organism: Sambucus nigra; assembly: GCA_949130495.1. Taxonomy (NCBI): domain Eukaryota; kingdom Viridiplantae; phylum Streptophyta; class Magnoliopsida; order Dipsacales; family Adoxaceae; genus Sambucus; species Sambucus nigra. Next base: position 240,495,081 of record OX422210.1, on the reverse strand, counting down.
AATTTTCCATCTCCAATGTATCCATTATATAAGGTGCCCTCACTACGAGCTTGGTGCTGATGTTAAAACTAACACAAAAATCAATCTCACATGTAGGCGGTTTCACTAGTACCTCCTTAATTACATCCAGAAAAACCCTAAACTATCAATATCATCTTCAAAGAAAATTTAACCTCCACTAATGTTCTCATATTAATATAATTTAAGTGTATTCTAGACCCTCCCTCGATCCTAGACGTAGCTACAAGAAACATCCCATGACCAAGAATGACAAACATAATAGCCTTCTTGCTACATTCAATCAAGCGCACTACATATCTAAACAATACATTCCCAATAATAAAATCGCATAAACTCATGTCTGAAATCAATAAATTAGTTGAAATATAAATCCTATTGATCACAACTTCTAGGTCTCTATAAACGTGATGTTAAACAACACAATAGCTATTGGTTTTATAATCATCAATTTTTCTTAGCTTGTGTGCATTTAGTCCGTTTGTCCTTTTGAGTTCACTTTATTCATCACTTGAGGTTAAATCTACGTTTAATACATTAGGACAATTAAATTCGAACACCTTGGACTATCTTGACTATTTGGAACATATTTATTTTGCCTCTAGTTCACATCCTTACACTCCATAGCACATTGTTTTAGATACACATTTATGCCATAAGAGTGTTGAAAACTTAGTTTTCTATCTCAAGTGTGGTAATATATATGGTATTTGTTTTCATCTTTGTATGCGTTTAATCCATGTTCGTCATTGTTTCATCTTTTAAATTATTTGTAATTATGTTGTTATTTATTTATTGTTGCTATTTCACTTCACAATGCATGCCGTGGTTGTTTTCTTTATGATCATTTTTTTCTTATCATGCACTTTTGTCTTTGTCGATTCCCGGAAAAAAAATGGGGACAATTTAGATTAAGGGGGAGAATTACATATGCGGGATTTTTTTTAATAACAATGCTATATATTACATATTCTCTTTTCATTTGAAGTTATTTTAAGTGTGTAGGTTTATGCTTCAATGAAGAAAAGTTTCACAAGATCAAAACTTCTTATGAGATAGAGTCAGTCAAGTGTCTATGTGAGTCTTTTTCCATTTGAGGTTTGGGGATTGGACTATAGAGCTTGACGACCTAGTTTTATTTTTGATTTTGTCCTGAATAGCCAAATGGTAATATTTGTACGAAAAAATTTCATCATGTTTGTAATGTACATTTATAATTTGTAATATTGACTTATTATGCTGAAACAACTATTTGGGTTATAGGTTAGGGTGTCTATGTTTGTACCTTTAAGCCTATGAAATGAAGACATGAAGTGACCCGACTAAAGTGACATTAAATTCATGTCGAGTTTCATATTCAACCTTTGGATCTCGAGAAGTATAAAAGTTTTATTATGTTGAATCCTGGGTTTTTGTGTTGGGTGTTTTTATTTTTTCCAAGGCTTTTTTAAAACGGTTTTTTAGAAACATGTCTTTTGTTTTTGAAGTAATTAAAATGAGGTCATGGTTTTTATTCTAACGAGTTGAGTAATCTCATTAAAATGATCTTTGTATCTGGTACGAACAAGGTTGATGTTTTGGTTCGAACGAGAGCTTATTGCCTAACTTTTAAAATGTGATTATAAGCTTGTTTATCCTCATTTAAATGAATTTAGGTATGTCATTCAAACATGTTAGTTTCGTTCAAAGGAGATAGCTTAAATCTTTCGAACGAGATCTTATTTTCATTCAAATAACTTGCCTCAAAATTTGTGCCTTTTTTTCAAGTTTTTCAAGATAAAAATGCCCGGGGCAATAATTTTTGTTAGGGTTTCGAAAAGTATTTTTATAGAGAATAATTCTATAGCCTTTTTTCCCTATTTATACCCAGTTTGAGAGATCCATGAACCAATATAATATTTTGTGTTGAGATCTCATGTTTTGATCCTCGAAGCTGTTTACTCTTTATATGTTTGAGTTCGTTTGGCAAGGTGGATTATGTGTTACTGCTGATGGATACTAGTTAAAGATCAGTGGATACCAAGACACGGGAAGACTACATTATGAGTCGTTGGTGGAATCCTACCATTGTTGTGAATAAGGTTCACAGAGCGAAGATTGTGTGAGGCTTTAAGGGAGTCGAGTTAGGGAGTAAGTCACCTTTCATTCTTTTGTAAACCCTATATCATGATGGACTTATGTAGGCTAGACTATCCTAGGTTTTTCCAATTGTGGGTTTTCCTTGTACAACAGGGTGTTGTGTGATTGCTCTTTACTTTGTTTATTTTACTCTTGCATGCTTATGTAGTAATGGTTTAGGCATGATAAAATTGGGAGAAGTTTACATGACATTTATTTAATCTATGCTTAATTTAAAATTGGGGTAATTTATCACTCGACTAAATTAATTGTATTAAAATTTGAATTTTTTTATCCTATACACACGCTTCTACATTTCCAATGTTCTTGTCCTTGTTAACCATGGTACCCTTAACCCTGAGGTTTCTGATCATCTTCTCCCTAGAACCTATTAGGGGTTTTTCCTTCTATGCCAGTCCCTTCTACTGGTGAGGGACTCCTTGGGATCGTAGCTACTCTCTACTGTCTCTAGTCTTTGGGTCCTAGTCCTCACCCAATCTTCTATTTCTTAAGAACATTGTCCTTCTAAGAGTCATGATGAACCTCGTCGTATAAGAGAAAAACATCCACCAACTTAAGGTAAATGGTCAGGGATGTGTTACCCAATCATACATGTTAAATCCTTCACATAAGGGTTTTGATAATGGGATCCATTTTCTTCGCTTTTGTATTAATCTCTTCTGGTGCAAAGAGATAAAGATAGTTGAACAACCCTTCATACTAGGGTGCTTTGTGGTCAGTCTGATGACGTTTTAAAAATTTGTTCCTCAAAATGTTATGAATGCAATTGGAAAAAACTTCCCCTGAAACCACTCATTAGAGTCTCACGCCTAATATGCCCTAAATCCCAATAGAACTAAACAACATGCTTGGGACGTCTCACGAATAAAATCCACAGAAGGAACCCTCCCCACATACTTCGATTTCGTCGGGTTTTTTGTTAGGACTAATGGAACGAGACTTCCTAACAGGTTATCGTGACTAAGAGTACACATCGTAAATAGTTTGTCTCTAAACGTAGTGAAAGAATCCAACGTTGAAAAGTGATGGAAGCACTAAAAACCCTAGGACACTAGAAAATGGAATGCTCTGATACCAACAATGACACCACATAAAATCCCTAAATAGGTTTATCAATTCTAATATAAAAATCACAAGAGTATACAAAGTGGATTAAACCTAGTGAGTTTACACTACATAAGAATATAACTACATTTGGGTCAAAATAATAATAACACGTCTTCCTCTTCCTTATTTAAGTTGATTTAAAGTTATACCAACCCAAACAACCTAAATAAGCATGTGGTACTAATAGCAATCCTGAAAACGTATTCACATTCTCTAAATTCACATTTAATTCAGTATTATTTACTTACACATTCTTAAGTTTGTCTGATAAGTACATATCTCTTACTATAACGGTAATCTGTTACTTTAACATTATTCTCTTAATTTAACAGTAGTCTCTAACTATAATATTCTCAAATTATGTTTTCAACTATTAATCTTTAGCGTATCAAACTTTAATAATCTCGAGTTATAGTTCCAAGTATACATCTCTAGTATAGTTTATTTCAAAATTCTCGAGTCATAATATCATGGTATACATCTCTAGTGTAAATTACAATTAAGAATAATCATCTCAAGATACAATCTAATGAAAAATCACATATTCTAGAATATCCACGAGAATGCTCAATTCACATCAAATCATATGGGGCCACCCGTAGACAGAAAATAAAGTCCAAATACCTATCCATATTGCCCTCGTAGATCACTCGTGACACTATTAAATATAGATCAGGATGTCCTAAACCTATAGCCTAACATAAACATCCAAGGGAAATCAATAAGCCATCACAAAAATTGTATGTCACAAAACCCAAGGCTATACGAGAGGATTAAGTCCCATTATCCCAACTCAGTGGACGGGTACCTCAGTATATAGTATTAGGGTAAATAGGACCAAGGTAAAGCCCGTCTCAATCTCTAGGGTAGAAAATGCAGTCAAGGTCATTCGATCCTCATCAAATACCTCTTCATAGGTTACCCACGAGCACACACACCCCATGGTATGATTACACAAAAAGTAGATTCATCGGTAACAAAACCTTTGTCAAGGTTTACAGGTAATCTTGTTTATTTATATGTTATTATTCAACTACATAACATCCCATAACCTACTATTTATAAAGTTATTTCAAACATATAATAACCTATTTGATAGTTTATAAACTTAATCTCATTTATAACATGATTTATGCAACCGCTAAATATTACTAAGCACTATACACTTGGGAGCATTTCCAAGGTTCCTAGACATAAGTACTAATCCCTGTAACGACTGATTTGTAACTTATTGTAGTTATCCAAAATATCCCTTAACAATCCTAGATTCGAACCCCATGACCCTCCTCTCCAAAACTAACCCACATTGAGCATGGCCCTATTGCTAGATTGATCCAATCTTGGTTCGGATCGATTCGATGATCCGACTGGGGTGCTCTTCTTTTTTGCGACCATAGGTAAAAATCTTCAACTCCTACAACCTCTATACCTAAAAATTAACCTATCTCCACCAGAGACAATCAATATATAAGTATTAGCAACAAGTTTCTACGAGTTTTAGCTGATTTAAAACCTTTGTTTAACAATATAATCTCATAAATTATAAAAGAAATTCAAAATTCATGTTCCACGCAAGATTGATTCAATTGACCTATGAATTCTTAAAAATTAGCATGATATAATTAGGGGTTTTACAAATTATAACAAACATGATTCACATTTAACAATTTCTAAGTCTCATTAAAATTATTCAAGGATTAATTTATTGATTCATTTACAAATGACATGAGTTCTTCAAATACATATCTAGGGTTCATATTTTATTATTCTTAATTATGAAATTAAGGTTTGATTATGAACTAAAATTAGATTATTAAATTTTCTTCATAGATTCCAACATATAAGTATTCTTCTAACATAAACCTAATTATATTTTTTTTAATAAGAAAAGACTTGCCTTGAGATAATTATAGAATCAATCCCCAATTCCCCCAAATCTCAAAAGCCAAATATCTAACTCTCAGAGCTAAGTTTCATTCCTCTTCTTCCTTAGTGGCTAGGGCTCTCCCAATACTTTTTACATGTTTTAGGTTATGTTAATCAGGTTATTAAAGTGATTAAACTCGAAATTAGGTTTCAAACCCTAAATAACATCAACTAAAAAGGCCCAAAACAACCCCCAGGTGACCTAATACTTGGCCCAATCCATATACTAACTCAATGAACGAAACTTATACTACTATTATATCAAACAATACCTTCTAAACATTCCAAGAATCAACTCAAAAGATAACATATGCTAAAAGTCAATTATCTTCTTAAATTAATTAATTAGCCGATACACATAGTTTTAGTTTAAATCTCAATTCTTTATTAATTAGATTATAATGTGGTATTATAAGAACTCACTTCACGATCATTGGGACATGATGATGATGGAATAATCCAATCAAGGAAACCCTAACCATTCCATAGCCACCTATAATGCTAAGTCACTTAATTATTTATTTTGATGAATTATTATGAGTTTGCCAAATAGTACAATAATATATGTCCAATGAACACGTAACTCAATTACGATAAATAATATATGAAACATCTCAAAGTAACATGTCAACCTACGATATGACATACCAAATGTCTAAAATATCAAATCACAAAATGACATACTGAATGCCATATGAAATAACAACTCATCAATAGCCAATAATCAATTTAACAATTTACTAAATTCCATAAAAATATGGGGTATTACCGATTATGACCTTAAACCTTCTACTGGTACTTAATTTTAAACAATTGGTATTTCAAACTCCTTTTATTTAATGGTCTTAAGTGCAAGACCTTTTGTTTTATGAAAAGTTCTATATTTATAGAGACCTTGAAATTATTTTTAGGTTGGTTTAAAAATATCTTATTTTCTCATAGAGGAAGCATTTTCTTAAAGTTCGGTAGGAAATGAACATATAATTCCCAGAAGAGAATAGCAACCTTCTTAAAAAATATTGTAAAATCTTAGCTTAGTTGAATCCCGGGGATATATCTGCCACTAATCATTCCATTTTCATGTGGGAAACGTTTCCATTATTTTCAAGAAGAGAGAGATTACGCAACTTTGTGCTTTTAAGTGTAATTTTTTTTATTTATTACTATAGAATTTCCTGTTAGCATTTATCCCAACAAATCTTTAAAGAACTAATGGTTAATGGTGATTTGATTGGATTTTAAAATAATAGAGAGAGAGGATGAGAGTTCCAAAATCGATAAAAAAGAGAGGGAAAGTTATGATAGAAGAAGAAGAATTGATTTCATTTCCAAAACTACTTTGTTACAATCTGCAATTGGTTACTTATACTATAGCGGGTTTGTAAATCCAACTATTGAAATACATCTCCCAAACTAACTTTGATTGACTAACTCCTCTAAGTAATCAGCAAACTAAATCCCACTCCTAACTAACAAATAACCAGCTTCAACTTTTCAATGCTAAAACCCATCTTTTCACAGGGGTTCAACTACGAAGATTCAAACTAAACACTATGCAGTACTGGAACTATATCCTTCCTTGAAATAATCCCTTTTGTAAAGGATTCATATGTGGAAATTTCCTAATTATCTTTTCGTAATCTTCCCAAGTTTCACCACTAGGTATTATAGGGTGTTGTACTACTGTACCGAAATTTGAGGCACAAGTTTGTTGCCTCTTCTCACCACTCTACAATAAAAAAATAAAAATGTGTTTCACTAGCATTTGTCCTTCAAAATTAGTTAATGGCACGCCACATATTCATTAAGTAGTCAAATTGATTAATTTTTGGGTTAAGGTAAATGACCTAATTACCTAGTACTATTAGGAAAAATATAACTTCTTCAAAACATTTTCAAAATTAAGTGTGTGTATGTTAGAGATATTTTTTGGTGTTATATTCCCAATACATTCAAGTGTGAAATGTATTTTCCAAAACTTGGGCATGTTATGAAGTGATGGGTTCTATAGTGAGACTAGTAGTTCTTGCCTAGTAGGTGGTGATAATTGATCTCCCATAATATAATGCATTTGATCACCTTATCACATGAGGTTCATTAATAAAAAAAATGAAGAAGATCATTATTGAGCCTACACCGTTTATATCATTTGTTATCCCAAACACTATAGGATTTTAACCCTAGGAGAGTTTGAGATCTTTGTATCTCACTTTGTGTTTTCTCATTATTTGAATCAAGATATTTCTTCATCTATTGTAAGAGGGTAGTCCCCTTGAAGCCTGGGAGCATACTAATATCATTAGAGGTGTAACCCCTATAGGTATTGTAATAAATGATAACCCAAGTACTCTTTAACAAAGAAAAATGAACACTCAATATTATATATAATAAGCACTCAGATTGAACTCACAAATCTCTCATGTATAACTCAGATGATAATAAAGGAAACTCAGAAATAACTGATTCAAACGGAGAGAGAAGTAAGCACCCTAGATACACCTTGGCAGGAAACCAACACAACAACAACCTCTGATATCTCTCTCATTAGCTATTAAAATATTCACAATAAATAATATCAGTGGGTGAGTAAACTCTCTAGTTTTCAATAATTTCTCTTTAATGTCTTTCTCTCTCTTTAGAAATAAACTCTCTAGAAAGAACTCCCTTTCCTAGAAGTGGATGAGGCCAATAAATATCCCTACACCCTTCCTAAGACATCTCAGTCCTCATGAATGTGAAAGACCCCCCTCTCAACACTTGAAGTCTCAAGTATTAAACGTCTGATGGATTATCACACCCTACATCATAATCATTAACTGCTAGGACATGACTTTTGCCTATACACTATGCTTCAGAGCAACAGAGGTGGATCACTAAACTACCTGACAATTCCAACACCACAGTGGTTTACTCAAGTTTGGATTGGAAAGTGGGCAGGTGGCTAGTGACGCCACCTAAAGTAGATGTGATGTTTGGTAGAGGGTTGTTTGGCTTAAATTTCACTATATGATGGAACCTAAGGTTACTTTGCACAATCCCCCATGGTGAAAGATCTCTTGATATTTGACCAAGTGTATCTAAGATAGTTAAGACAAGCCTTAATGTTACCTCATTTCTCAATCCTCCAAACCAAGTCCCTTTGGAGTTTACATGGCCAGGTCATTCAATAGAGCATGTGAGGTCTCACAATCCCTTCCAGGCCTGGTGTCTTGCAAGTACCATTGGACCTCACACTCAATATTATAATAATTACAACATTACAATCAATATAATTAAAAGATATAATTTTATTAAGTAAGAATGGAAGATAAAAGGGATCTCTTCTCAGTAAGTTTCCTTGCTGAGTTGCATTACTGAGATTCCACGCTAAGTTACCTCATTGAGCTGCATCGCTGAGTCACCTCGTTGAGATACACCGCTAAGCTGACTCCCTGAGATGCCTCGCCTCGCTGCCTTTATGATGCTTGCTTCTCTTGAGTCTCTTTTGTTAATTGGGGGGGGGGGGGGGGTCTTTCTCTAATTCAGAGATTACCTTCAATGCCCTCCTACATTTTCCCCTTCATGTACATATTTGTAGTGAAAACAAGAAATGTCTGCATAAAAAACTTCTCAATCCGATGCACCATCTGCTTTTGCGATAAAAAAATTATTTTTTAGCCTCCTTTGTTGCAACTATTATCGTTATTTCTTTTAGGAAATATTTAAATTCTCTTCGATGTACCTGGACCAAAGCTCTACAAGACGTAGGAATATGGCGAGGGGACATCGAAGCTTTTTCCTACTGTTAGATCTCAACCTTTATGCATTCTTCATTGCTAGTTGTAATTGTCCCAAAGTACCTGTGGATCCTCTCCGTCATCGTTTTGGCTGTTTGAAAGAAAAATTCTCCCAATTTGTTTAATTTTATTCCACCATTGAGTGAACTTGTAGTGAGGGAACATTTTCGTTTGGACTTGTAAAATTCTCCCGATGTATCTTAGTCGTGGTCGTTCCCATTTTAACTTATTTAAAAAAGAAAAAATTCTCCCCGATGTACTTGAGTCAAAGTTATCTCCGTTTAGACTTATGAAGAGGGGACATCGTGAATCTTTTGAACTTTGCTACGAGCAACCTCCTTTTCTTGGAAGGTTAAAGTTATCCCTGATGCAACTTCAACCTATTGTACCATCGTTCGGTCTTATGGCGTGTGGACTTTCTTTAATTGGGCATTTTGATTTCAAATATATTTCAAAAAAATTGGCGCCAAACGTCATTACTTCTATTAAAAGCAACCCTCTCTCACCCAAGTGTCATCTCATTAATAATGTGAGATTGTCTTTTCAACTATCAGATCACTCCCCAAAGCACCACGTGTCCATTTGTAATCATTTTGATGGCTTAGCATGTGCTCTTGTGGGAAGCTCACATGCCCACTTGATTTCCAAGCATCCAATACCTCAACACTTAGCTAATTTTCTCTCACCTTTTCATTTTCCTTCATACTTATAGATATTTTAAAGAGAGGAAGAGAGATATTCCCCCATTGTTGCTCAATATTTTCACCTGCTTCCTTATCTCTTTGCCATATTCACCCATTGTTACTCCATTATTTCTAGTCTACTCTTTCTTCTTTCCACTCTTACTTCGCCTCAAACTTTCATGGCTTCTCCATCTAATGCCCATGTTGCTCTAATCGCCTCCTCCACCGCCGAAGCTACTCTTTCTATAGCCTTGGATTCCACCACTATAATGGTGGCACACGAGGAACAATTTTTTTTACCGTTATTCACCTATTTTTGTCAAGGGCCACAAATTTGCAGACTCATACAAGGTCATAGTTTTAAATGCCAAGTGTGAATCCTTGACCCTAGGTGATAAAGATGATGATATGGCTTTCGTTTGGGGTTTCTTCCCTCTAGAGGGGACTATGCATTTTTCCTTGGTCGAGGTGACTTCCCATGCTCCTAGATAGACTTAGAAGGGCCTGGAGGCTCCCCAACCCATTTTGCTGATAGGAACAGTTATATCCAGTTCACTTACGCAGTTGCTCTTACCAAGGTTGGGCGTTATCAGGATACCTGGTTTGGTGAGTTCACTCTATCCAAACATAATATTGCACTGTAAGTACTTGTATCTCGTTGGAACGTTACAACCCACACTTTTTTGGCTGCATGGGGAGAGTTTGCTATAACGTTGGAAGATGTCTGTGCATTATTTGGGTTTTAGCCCACAGGTACCTCTTCTTATTCCGATGAGGCTTTCAATCCCGAAAAGACTTTTGCTTGTGCGGAGTTAGATCAGATATGCCGAAGGTGCAAAGGGACTTCAAACAAATCCACTTTCTCCCCCTAATTAGCTATTTCTTCCAAGCCCCCTCTGAAACAAGGTGGTTCTTTTGGGTAAAGGTATACCCTTAGAGATACCAGCTTACATTCTTATTATCCTCTCTCATTTTATCTTTCCTGGAAAACCTAATGACCATCCCCGTCGGGATCTCATTAATATCTTCATTCGCCTAGCCAGGGGATTTAAGCTCCCTTTGGCAGCAATGGCTTTAGGGTCCCTCTACACTTGGTTGGGAAGGACTCACTTAGACATGGAAAGATCCCTAGCCGCTACAACTTGGCCAATTTTTCCAACACCATTATTTTGATCGGTTTCTTCTACAGACATTATCCAAAGTTAGACCCCATGGAAAACCCCTACCCACTTCATGAAGTTGTCAAGCCCCATCGATTATTTTGCTTTCATAAATAATAAAGTTGAAAGGATATTTTTCCCATTTTTGACAAATCCAGTTGCTTCATCATGTGTCCCTATAGCGAAGTTGCTTTTTCCTGGACTTGGTCCTTCTTTACCCACGCAAACAGAACAGTTCAAGCCACCTCAAAAGATCTCATCAATGAAGATCCTTCCTTTGTTGGTGTGCTTTAACCCCAAGTTATCTTCCTTCTTAGACTGAGTGGGGATACACCTCAGAATACTACAACCCTAATCGCTTATCTCGTCAATTTGGATTCGATGAAGGGGTTCCTTGCCCTATTTTTCAATAATCCCATGGTAGGGCTATTTTCTCTAAGTCCTTCTCTTTTTATATCATTTCAGTTGCCTCCTCTTTTTATTTGGAAATTGATAGAAGAATCACCATCCCCAAGATAACAAAGAGGGGCAATGTGACTTCTCTTTCTTCCATAAAATATTGGCCGAAGCAGCTAGAAAAGATTCACAAGTTTATCGAAAGCCCACCTGTTTACCCTCTTATCCTTATCTTTCCACCCCTTCAGTTGGCTCTCAAAGGTAACTCAGTTTTGGGAGTTGAATTTCCTCCAAGTCAAACCCAAAAATATCCATATATACACCCCATTATATTACCCCATAAACTCTCCTTAGGTCTTGAGCACCTCCCTTCATCACTGCAAACCCAGTTCATACCCTGAGTACCGACCTAAAGTCCATCACATGCTCCCAAGCTCCATTTGATCAAAAAGTCAAACTCTTCAGCTCGATTGAGATTGAATCAATCTTTTAAGGGCACTGAAACCCCTTTCCAACGGTCAGTTATGTGTGAGATTCTGACTTACCATGTGGAGGAACAACCCATTTTCCCCCGAAACCCGACCTAGAGGCCATCGGACGCCCCAGGCTACGTTTGACCAAAAGTCAAACTCTACATCTCACCCAAGACTAAATGAATCCTCAAAGGACACTAAAACCCCTTTCCAACGTTCCGTCCCATGCGCGATTCTGACTTACGATACGGGCAAATGATCCATTTTACTCCAAGAGGTCACCAAATGCTTCCAGGACTCGTTTGACCAAAGTTAACTACCCAAACCGGATCAAACTCTTTGAAATGTATAAGTGCATATCCTAACCTTTCCTACGGTCTACCCCATGCACGATTCTGACTTACCATGTGGACGAACGATCCATTTGCGTTCAAAGTTTTCCCGTCCAAAGGACCGACGAGCGCTTCCGAGCCATATTTAACCCAAAGTCAACTCCCGAACCCAGGATCAGTCCAAAGGACTTTCAAAGGTCTCTGAATTACCTTTCCAATGGTCTACCTCGTGCGTGATTCGGATCAACAGTTTGCACTCAATGATCAATTTTCCCAAAAGGCCTGAAAGACACTGCAAAACGACAGGTCCCAGACCCTGCCTATCGGCAGTGTGCCTAAACGCACCTGCCGATTGGCAGCACACAGCCGATAGGCAGGGCCAGGGCTATGCCGATCGACAATGCCCTGTTCCTATAAAAAGGAGTCCTTGACCTCATTTCAAAGGAGCCCAGAACAGATAGACGTCACTCCCATCAAATCCAGAAAACTCTCTCGAAGTTAACGTGATTTACACATCCAAATCCCTTTCCAACCTTAACTTTTCGTCATCCTTTTCATAAAACTTGATGAATTCATCACCCTCATCATCATCCAAGTGCAAGGGCTGCTCTTCAACACTCAAGATCAAGCTCAAGATCTTCAAGAAGGTCCAATTTTCTCAATTCTCTCCTTAAATTCGCATTAATTTGTTTTATTATTTAGCTCTTTTATTCTCTAATCTCAAAAATCCTAATATAATTTTTACTTAGTATTATTGCACATCTCTTATTTTCATACAAATAAAAAACCCAAAAAATAAGAAAAAGAGGGATTGCTCATAAATTCCAAACGGGAATTCTCACACTTTTCTCACAACTAAAAGACTTTTTTACACACACACAACACACAAATAAGAGAAGTCCCTGGTTGGATTTATGGGATAAACCCCACCCCTTGTTTTGCATGCGAACTACGTGGAATTTGATGCCTCTATAGGCTACGTAGGCGTCTTGGGGTAAAATCCGAGACTTGAGTCATATTCTCACTTTTTCTCTCATCTTCTATTTTCACTAAGTTCAATTCTCTTAGTAACTATACATTTACATTTACATTTACATTTACATACATATATATATATATATATTTGATCTTAGTGGCATATTATTCCACATACGTTATCGTTCCATTATAACGATCAACGCAAGGATAATCGCGTAAATCCTATTTTCTAATATTATTTCTATGAACCTTCCTACGGATGACTCGCTTTATCTCTCCCATGATACAAGCCGAGGATTCCTATCTCCACTATATATACACATGCACACATATCACGGGGAAAATAAAGGAAAATAGTAAAAACCCATGAGAGACCGTAAGGGAGGAATGGGTGCCTAACAGCTTCCCATTTCATAACTTAGCCTCCGGACCCTTCTCGAATCATTTTGGTTTCATATGTATCAATATGTCCTTGGATGCTGTCCTTCGGGATGGCTCCCTTTTTTTTGTCTATTTTGAGTAAAATAGACTGGAGACTCCATCTCTCAACATTTTTTACCTCATCAATGATGTCGGCCTAAGAACTCCCGAGAGGGACGCGCGGGACCTAGGATCCTCACTCTCCCGCCCGTTGCGAGGATCGGGGATGGCCACAGTGGCCACTCTACGGGGGATTATATGATTTTGAGGGATAAATTCTATTTACATGGGTGTTATGTTTGTTTATATTTTCCCCCATTTTTGCGTGTTCCCCTTTTCCATGTGTCCCCCATACATATGCATCTATTCACACACTTGTAGAAAATTATCCATTTACACTTCACACCATGTGAACCTAGGATCACATATATCCCTATATTTCACGCATCACCCATACTTGGTATACCATTTATACTTGTACTTTGCTCCTTGTTTGGCATGATAAAAAAGGCACTCTCATTATAAGATACAAATAACAGGATCATGCATGATTCACACAATATCACCTAAGAGCATTGTTATTGACCAAATTTTTTCCAGTAACTGGAAGGTCACTTCGTAATGTGCGCTTAGTTAGGCAAAGCGATATGACTTTCACCTTCCATTGGCCGAGTACATTCGACATATATCGGACGGTTCCCCCGCATCGTACCGCTTGACCGAAGTCATGACGGGAGGTATATCACAGGGAACTCGTTCACGTACACCGAGTATATCGAATTCTCTCTCACATGTGCCGTCCTCACGAGCTATATGGTGAGGCAATTCACATACACTCAGGTATATCAAATGGCTTGTCCACACGTACCGATTGCCTGCAAGAGCAAGACGTATATTGTGGAAGTCACGCCAAAGGGGGGAACCTTTTCAGATTCACCCAACCAACTGTATACCCGTATATAGGTGTCAAGCCTAGGACACACATATAAGATTGTCGGTTTCAACCCAAAACTCTGTTGAAATTTTAGGTCAGGCAGCCGCCCAAATTTTTGCCCATTTTTAAAATGGGACCCTGCCCATGAGCTTGGTTACAAGTCCATCCATAGCTTTGCATATGTTACAAACCCAACTTTTTCAAGCTCGAGTCCCGTACGACATTTCATTTTGCATTTAGGATAATTGAATACAAGTGAGAACATAATCATAATAATCATGCTGAGAGCGTCTCCAAAAAAAAATTCCTTTCTTTATCAAAAATCCAAAAACATTTCTGCTTTTCTTTATCAAAAATCCAAAAATATTTTGTCTTCCAATCTAAAAAAAAAATCAAAAATATTTTCATCCTTTTTCCCAAAAATAAATCCCATTTTGCGCCTTCTCAGGCCAATCGTACGCCCTTGTCCTGGCTATTTATTGGCTTCAGTCTTCACTCAAATCACCCCGGAGTTCCATCCATTCCCCTGCTACTTCTTCTGAGTCCAGTATCCATCCTCTTTCCATGGAGAACACAGATCAAGTACCCGTTGTGCAGCCGGATCTGACGAAAGTCCTAGCTCAGCTCGTGTCCAAGATTGACAACCTCTAAATTAAGGTTCGAGAGATGCAACGAAACCAGGCTCCCATTCTTCAAGAGCCCGAGGCCCTGTTCCCTCACGCTATGGGTCCACCTTATCCTATCTGGGTTCCTAAAGAATATCAACACGCTCCACGTGCCCCTCCTTCTAATGGGTCATCTTTTGCCCATCTTTCGATGCCAAACCTTTCCCATCATATGGCCAACTTGCCTATAATCATTGATCCGAAAGAGGAAGAGTTGAACAAAGTCAAAAGAAGACCTTAAGATGCTCACTAAGAAGTTTGACCAAGTCAGAATCTCTGGGAATTACATGGACTACACCCACATGTGTCCTTATCCTAAGGTGAGGTTACCCGAGAAGTTCAAGATGCCAAATATCGAGAAATTCAGAGGAAGTGGACCCCCGATTCTTCATCTCCGTAGTTATCACCGTTCCATGACTCTACTAGGTGCTTCTGAAGAAGTGATGACCCAAATGTTTCAGGAAACTTTGAAGGATAACGCCCTCTGATGGTTTTTGTCTCTCGAAGAGTCTAGAATCCATAGCTGGGAGGGTGTGGCTCGAGAATTCATGTCACAGTACAAATACAATGAAGAGCTTAAGGTCACTCGCCGCGATTTAGAGCCGCTCAAACAGAACTCTGGGGAATCAGTCAGCAACTTCATAGCCCGATGGAGGGAAAAGGCAGCCACTATGACCAATCGGCCTTCCAAGGAAGAACAAGTCAGCATAGTGAAGAAGAACTTCTTGCCCCTTGTCCGAGCAACCATAGGAGGACAATACTATCCTCACTTTTGAGCTCGCAGAGATGCGGGAGTAGAAATCGAGGAGAGTATGGCTAAAACAGATGTTGAACCAAAGAACGTGTCCGGACAGTTCACCCCCAGAAAATATGATAAACCTGCCGGTGCTGCAGTCTCAACCATCAACAACATATCTCAACCAACCACGTCATGGGAACCAGAAAGCCACCATGTCCCAGTCCAAAAAGAATACACCGAGCTCTATGCTCCCATCTCTAAAGTTTATCAAGCCCTGTTAAGCGGAAACCTTATCAAATCCTTGGATCCCCGTCCATTGCTAAATCCACTCCCAAGAAACTTCAAGGAAGATGATCATTGCGCCTTTCACCAAACTGCTGGCCATACCACCGACCAATGCTTTCACCTCTAAAATGTAATCCAAGGTCTAATTGAACGGGGTACCATCGCCCCACCAGCATCCTAAGCCAAACACTACACACAACCCACTCCCAAATCATGCCAATGCCATTTTCTTATAAGAGAACCCAGAATTTGATCCCTCAAACCAAATCACACCCATATACTCTCCTAAACCTCTCCAAACCTGCCTATATTTCCTCCTACACCCTGATAGCCTCAGGAACTGTCACTCCTTACCAAAGCATGCATCGTTGTCCGTACCCATTCTGAAAATGGAAGTATGGAATTATCATAATTCTTAAACCAACTCCTAGAGTTCGGGATAAAATTGCCCTCACAGATGATCATTGATTCCTAGAGGTTCAGCACACTGTTCTTAGAAGCAAGAAAATGGGCTCGAGAATCAGACCGTTGGGTAGTACCGATCGATGAAGTTAGCCTAGATGATGTCGTCCAAATTATGGCAAAATTATTCAGGAAAACTAACGATATCTTTAGTATAATCGAGTTACTTAATACTCTGAAATTATAAGGGCTCATAGTCCCTTCACCATCACATATCCCCACAGAATGCGAAGACTTGTATAAAGAAGTTGTTGAAGTTTTGGAATGCATCGACTTTACATGGAAAGATAGAATTGCTGCCACCAGATGAGGGGGAAGAGTTCAAAGATTCGAATGAAAAGAAAGCTTCGGAGAAAACTAGCCTGGTAGCCAACATGTGTGGGATGATATCATTTGAAGAACTCCTCAGAGAAATAAACAAGCTGGCAGAACAACCCGAAATTGATGAGGAAACGGGATTTATGTTCTTCCCTTTTTCAGTAAATCACATGACCAGATCAGGGAGGCATTATTAGGATCACGACCAACCAATGACAAAAGGAAGGGTGTTTAAAACCTTCCTATGCCAGAAATGACCATCGAGGAAAGGAAGATCCTCGATCAACTAAAGAAAACTAAAGCTAACATCACTCTATGGGGGCTTTTCATGTCTTCTCAGCTGCACAAAAACTCTTTGATCAAGTTTCTCACTGGACCCACAGTTTCTCCCTCTACCACACCAGAAGAAGCAGTAAATTTTGTCAGATCCTTGACCTCTACCCAAATGATATCCTTTTCCGAAGAAGAAATCTCCAGAATTGGGCCAAACCACAATCATGCACTCAAAATCTCCATCGAAGTTAAGGGGAAGGTCGTACCACTCTCTCTTGTAGATAATGGATCCTCCTTGAATGTTTTCCCACTAAGGACCTTCAAATGTTAAGGCCTGGAAGAAAGTGACCTCGCTCCAACCTCCGCTGCTGTACGTGCCTACGATAAGACCCATCGGGAGGTGATAGGATCCATAAAGCTTGTAATAGGGGCTGGCCCTATAAACCCTGTCGTCGAACTCCAAGTTATTGACATCCCAGCTTGTTTCAACTTATTGCTAGGACGACCTTGGCTCCACAGTATCAAGGGTGTGTCTTCCTCGCTCCATCAGAAATTGAAGTTCTTCGCCAACGGATGAGTCATCACCATTTTGGGCAACGATGACAATGCCGATGGTGTAAGTACTAGCAGTCCGATCCTTGAGATATAACACGGGTCAAATGATATGCTCCTATCAGGATTTCGAGTTGAGCCACTTCTACTCCCAGAAGGTGACGACTTCAAAGAAAGGGTTTGTCCAAAATACAACCCTCATGGCAACATCAATGTGATTCAGATATTCAGAAACATGCACTTCATGCTCGGAATGGGGCTAGTACAAAGATACTAAGGGATACCTAAGCCTATTGAACTAAAGAAAGCTTTCCCTACTTATGGTTTGGGGTATCAATCATAAAAACAAAATCTTAGAATGATTCGCCAATCCCAACCAAAGAGAGGAATAGACTGCATCCAGATTATCCCAAGTGACTCCCTGAATAGACAATTCCTCAAAGAGGGTGAAAACTTCCCCTTTTATGGCTTTTCGAAACCATGGTATGACCATACAGACAAGAAGATGAAGCCTGGAATGGAGATCATTTTCCAAGACAACTACCCATGGGCCGAAAGTTCCCAACACCATGTACAACCGCTCATCCAAGATACCGAAGATTCTGAGGAAAGGGATTTCGAGGACTCATTCAACTTATAAACACTGGGGCTGACACTCTGCATGGTTCATTCAGGCAACACATCACTAGATCCATCCCATTTGATCAAAGGTGATGATACACCTCTCCTCAATTGGCATGCTGTGCCAGTTTGACCTGTTCAAATCCCACCTAACCCCAATGTTTACCACATTTCTTCTTCTGTTATATATCCTTGCTCAAATGTAATCGAGACCTCCTTTGATGAGGTTCTCAATGTTGTTTTTCCTATCAATGAAATAAACAAAGATTTTAAGTATCTTTCTGTGCCTTACATTAACTTCTTGGATTCTAATCAAACTTTTAATGATGATGATTTTGCAAATGAAAAATTCTTAGTTGAGCTAAATAAGGTTACTAATAAACAACATAACCGCATTAAGTTAATAAAGAAGAGACTATTATTATTAACGTCGGTTTTAGTAGCCAATAGTGCGAGATTAGGATAGGGGCTACCCTTGACGAGCATGAGCGCGCCAACTCAAAGAATTATTGAAGGAATTCATGGATGTCTTCGCATGGTCCTATGACGATATGCCTGACATTGATCCTAAAATTGCTCAACATGAGATCCCCACTCTTCTAGATTAAAAGCCGATTAAACAAAAGTTGAGAAAGCTCCGCACTGAATGGTCGCTCAAAGTCAAAGAAGAGGAGGTCAAACAGTTGAGCGTAGGCTTCATTCGTTGGATCCAATATCCCACGTGGCTAGCTAACATAGTGCCTGTGCTGAAATCAGGAGGGAAGGTTTGGATGTGTGTAGACTACCAGGACTTGAACAAAACCTCTCCAAAGGATGATTATCCGCTACCCAATATCGACATGATCATGGACAACATAGCCAGTCATGCTCTTAAGTCATTCGTCAATGGGTTTGCCGGATACAACTAAATCAAAATGCACCCAGATCAGCAAGAAAAGACTCATCACCCCATGAGGAACCTTTTGCTACACTATCTTGCCATTTGGTATCAAGAATGTTGGGGCTACCTACCAGAGGGCTACCACAACCATCATGTATGATCTAATTCATAAATAGGTTGAGGTCTATGTGGATGATATGATTATCAAATCCAAAAATAGAGAAGGTCATGTTCCCGCTCTCTGAAAGTTCTTCGAACGACTACGACAGTATCATATGAGACTCAATCTGCAGAAATGCGTCTTTGGCGTTATAAAGGGAAAACTCTTGGGATTTATGGTCAGAGAAAAAGGGATAGAAGCAGATCCCTCTAAGCTAAAAGCCATACTGGAGATGCCACCTCCACGAACAGAGAAAGAAGTCAGAGGTTTCCTTAGAAAATTTCAATACATCAGTCGGTTCATCAGCCAGTTAACTTCCATCTACGAACCTATTTTCAAACTCCTCGGAAAGGATTCAACTAAGGTTTGGAACGAGGCCTGCCAAGAAGCTTTTGACAGAATCAAGCAATATCTTAGGTAATCATGACATCACATCCTGGTCTCCCTTTGATCCTATACCCAACCATAACCGAAACTGCAGTTGGGGCTTTGCTAGCCCAATACCTTGAAGATTCCCGTAAAGAAAGAGCCATTTATTTTGTCAGTCGCAAATTGGTCGGGTACAAGGTCAACTACACTGCTTTGGAAAAGGTATGTGTCGCGCTTATCTGGGTCACCCAAAAGTTGCGGCACTACGTGCTCACCTTCCCCATCAAACTTGTATCCCGAATGGACCCCATCAAATACCTACTCGATAAACCTACCTTATCCAACCAAATGGCCCGATGGTTGATGCTCCTAGCCGAGTTCGATATCATGTACGTCACATAGAAAACCATAAAAGGAAGAGCCATCTCTGACTACCTCGCTGATTACTCCATGGATGAAGCCAATGTCTGGATCATTAAATTCCCTGATGAAAACATCCTATGCACTGCCCAGGACAATCTTCGATGGAAAATGTTCTTTGACAGCACTGCCAACAAAAAGGGATATGGCATTGGGATACTTCTAATCGCCCCAGATGACTCCCACACTCCCATCGCCATCAAGTTGGATTTCCCTTATACTAATAACATGACTGAATACGAGGCATGCACGGTAGGCCTCAAGGCTGATCTCAAGAAAGGTATTCAATGCCTGGATGTCTACGGGGATTCTGCCCTCATCATCAGTCGAGTGCTCAGAAAATGAAGAGTCAAGGAGGAGAAGCTCCAACCCTTCCATGCCCACTTAGAAGAGTTAGTCTCCCAATTCTAAGATATCACCTTCCATTACCTACCTCAAGCAAAGAATAACCTAGTCGATGCCCTTGCTACCTTAG
This sequence comes from Sambucus nigra, assembly GCA_949130495.1. Taxonomy (NCBI): domain Eukaryota; kingdom Viridiplantae; phylum Streptophyta; class Magnoliopsida; order Dipsacales; family Adoxaceae; genus Sambucus; species Sambucus nigra. The sequence goes on along the minus strand of OX422210.1, from coordinate 240,474,520 downwards.
CCTCCATTGTCGGCATGCCCAAAGGAATAACAATAACCCCCTTCCAGATTCAAAATCAAGATAAACCAACCCATTGCTACCACATTGAGCTTATCTCCACAGAAGATCTCGAGCTAGCCAATTGTTAGTACTATGATATCTAACACCTCTTCAAGCATGGTAGGTATCCATAGGGTTCCAATAAGAAAGACCGAGCAACCCTACGAAGACTGGTCGCCTAGTACATCATCTGTCATAAAACACTGCTCAAAAGGAACTTCGATGGAACTCACCCACACTGCATCGCGGGGACTAATATTGAAAAGATAATGCAAAAGATCCACATTGAAGAATGTGGACCCCACATGAACGGTCACATGATTGCCAAGAAAATAATCCGAAAAGGCTACTACTGGACCACCCTGACCCAGGATTGCACAGCCTATGTTCGGAGATGCCTTAAATCCCAGCAATTCTCCAATCTTCAGCATTTGCCTCCGCGTGAATTATACAACATGACTTCTCCCTGGCCGTTCTCCACCTGGGGTATCGACATCATAGGTAAGGTTACATCTAAGGCCTCCAACGGGCATGAGATAATCCTATTTTCCATTGATTATTACACCAAATGGGTCAAAGCTGAGTCATACGCAGTGCTGAACGCTAAGAAAGTGGCCAAATTCATCAAGAAAAACATCATCTGTCGATATAAGGTCCCGTACGATCTAGTATCAAACAACGGGTTACATTTTAAGGCAGAAGTTACAGAAGTGGTCAGCGAATATGGGATTCAGAGACACAGATATTCTCCCTACCGACCTCAAACCAATGGTGCAATCGAAGCCGCTAATAAGAACCTTAAAGCCATCATCAGCAAAATGACCGAAAGCTATCAAAATTGGGCCGACCGGATCCCATACGCCCTCTGGGTCTATCGAACCTCAATTCGAACCTCTACTGGGGCTTCCTCTTACTCTTTAGTCTTCGTCATTGAATCAGTCCTACCCGTGGAGCTGGAAATACCCTTGCTGCGCGTCATGCTTGAAAGCAAAATCAGCAAAGAAGACTGGTGTCAAAGTCATCTTGATGAGCTGACCCTCCTAGATGAAAAGAGATTGAAAGATCTATACCACAAACAAGGGTACCATCACTGAATAACGCGTTCATTCAATAACAGAGTCAAGGACCTTTGAGTCTGAGAGGGTGATTTAGCCCTCAAAGAAATAATAGAGCCCATCTGGGACCCCAGAGGGAAATTCAAGCCAATTGGAGCAGCTCCTACATTGTTAAAAAGATCTTGTTCGGCGGTGCTGCCATGCTCACCCACTTAGATGGAGAAGAGATGGCTCATCCAGTCAACCTGGACCGTCTCAAGAAATTTTACCCCTAGTTCGAAATCTCGACGTGCTACGACTCTTCTCATCTCCCTTTTATTCTACAAAAAAATCTTCATTTCCCTCTACCCACAACTACGTGGGCCTGATCCTCTGCAAAAAAAAAATCATTTTCAAACAAATTTAAAATTTTACAAACCCCAGAGGTACGTGGCAGCTCATACATCTTACATGAGCACAACCCTTTCTTTTTCACAAAAAACTATTCTTTTCTTATCTCCGAGAATGACAGTTCATTCAAATATATACTTGAATAAAAGGATTATGTATTCCTTTGCGATCGGTATAGATAATTCAAAAAATACAAAACTCATCAAAAGGCACAACTGGATGATCAAAAACTTGTTTATTTCACTAATAAGAAATTACGATACAGAATACATGAGAAAAGGAACGGATAACTCCCTTCCCCCTACCTTCCTAAAAAGCCGAATAAAATCCCCACATTTATTCCCCATTACACAACAAACTCTCCAAGATTCCTACCCATAGCTACCATAGGATCCCGCTCCATCATCAACATCTACATCCTGGGGTCCCCAAGCTTCCCCTGCCTGAATAAAATGCCGCAGAAGCTCCATGGACCGATAGGCTCGAACCAGCCTCGGTAAAACCACAACGCCTCCTTCCATGGTAATAAATAAAACAAGCCACCTTTGTCCAGTCTTCACTACCAACATCTTGATGACTACTCTCCTCCACAACCACTTCATATAATCTCCAGGGATATGCCAAACTCTCCCAACAGACTGAGAGGGATGGGTCGACGAACATCGACTCTCCCACAAAGAGCCAAGCTGCATGCACAGACGCTCTGTCAAATCTTTTACTAGCAAGAAGTCTAGTGTACGAGGTGGTACGATCTACTCCTAGCTAAATTGGTGCAGAAGCCGCTAAGGGAAATAAAAAGTGGTTTGTCTGAGGCCAACTAGTTGAACATACGGGTATTCTCCCAGTTCCAGCATATGCAACAACTTTCCCCACTAAGGCACTGACCAGTACAAATTTAGAGCCCCATGCTCCATAAACCAGTTCTCCCAGCTCTCAATATCCAATCCAACGTTGATGAAATAGTGCAAAAAGAAGTTGGGTACAACCGACAAAGGATAATTTGGAGGAGTCACCAGGCAGAGTCTTTCAGACAACTAAATGAACACCATCACGGGGCTACCCTTCAGAATGTCAGAACGACCTTCTCGCCAAGCATCCAGGATGTTTAAAGTCTCCGCCAGTATCACCGCCACAGGATTGCGATGGTATGACGTCCATGAAGTAATGGCTGCAAGTTATGGGTTCGCCAGCAGTTCCCCAGTCACCATCAGTAATTTTGAAACGAAGCCCAGAATAATGGCTCCGGCGTATCCAGCATCGCCAACTTTCTGCAAATGCACGGATTATAACACCGTCAAAAGAGAGATCATTCCTCCAGCAACCAATGGTTTATCCGCAGAAGGAGAAATACGAAGAAGCCTGGCCAATAAATCCCTAGGAGAATGGGAAAACTCAGACAGAGCCGCGACAACACTGGAATTTATCCCTAGCATGGCAAAAAATTCCTCGTAGGTAGGACAAACCTCATCCAGCCCAAAACGAAATACATGGTCTTCATGGTACCAAAATTGTACCACCGCCATTAACATGTTCCACTCAATGGGCCGGTTGCGCCACAAAGAGTCTCGACGCATGTTGAAAGCATCGTAGTCATCATTATAAGAGCACATTGCTTCCAGGGTTTCGAGGTAGTTAGCAAACTCAATGCTACCAGGGATAGCCATTGTGTAAGACTAAAATATAGTAGGCAAGTAAGTAAGAATGTGTAGGTGTGATGAAAACACTCCACCCTTACCCCTTTTTATACTTGAAAACCCTCACAAAAGACATAATCCCTGCAGAAATCAAAGGAAATCCTACCCCGCAAAGTATAAAAGGCTGAAGAGGGTACCAAAGCAAAACTTTGAATTAATGGGATTGGACTGACATGCTGATAGGCAAGGCAAGGGGCTTGCCAATCAGTAACCCCCTATTTTTGGAAGTTTCCCCTTTTTTCCTTTTTTTTCAAAATCAAAAACTCATTGATATTATGAACGGAATTTCAAAAATCCCCTTCCACCCTTGTATAACCTCTCATTTTTAAAAATTTCCTTCAAAGTTCCAAAAATATCTCTTTTTACGGTCTCAGCAGCAAAGTAAAAAGCGCATGTGCATGCATTCATTCACCTTTACCAGAAGATAATAAAAAACCCCATTGCATATTTATTTTTCTTTGTTGCATGAAATAAAAGAAAAGAAAAAAAGTAACAAGACTCAGCCCGAACCCACATTATCTCTCTCTCACCTACCCTTCACCCCTCTCTCTAAGAGCTTCCACCCCTGTGATGCGCTCTCTTTCCCCTACGGAGAGACGATACACCACCACTACCCGAGCTAGAATCCTCCCCGAATGAAGCAGACGGCACCAAGTAAGAAGGAATATGAACCGCATCTCGAATATGGGCAGTCACCGAAGATATCCAGTCTTTGATGTCCCTCATCCAAGTAATCAACACCCGAACTTGCTGCGAGGAAAAGGAAAAAATCAGTATCAAGCAGATAAGATCAAAATAGAAAAGAAACCAAAAAGAGGAAAAACACAGAAAGGTATACCGCAGGATGAAGGACCTCCTCTATCAGACCTAGCTCCTCCGGATCCATCGTACGAGGACGGTTTAACATAGGCACCATCCCCCCATCAGCTCGCCGAATATTGTATGAAGGGGTATGCAAACGCACAAAAGGAACCTTCGAAGTCGTCACTGCCACAGATGTCGATGAACCACTACCGTTGTGCGAGGACCCCACTGCCCAACTCGAACCCGCAGGAGGGAATGGCAAGTCATCATATATGCTGGGCTCCATCAGCCAGCTCGTCATAAAGTCCATATAATCATACGATGCAGCCGTATCAATATACAGTAAGTAGGACTCGCCGATCATCGCCGCAATCCTCGCGGAAGTCTCTCCCACCTCATAGACATAGGAGGCCTCGCAGGTGGAACCACCACTTCCTCAGCAATCTGTTGGACCACCCTCTCCTCATGATACCAAGAGTGGCCAAACTCATGCACCAGCAAACGCCTCATCTGCGCGTTCACCCCAGTGACCCCCTTGTCCTGAATGTCCGTCCCCCAAGGGTAAAAGGTCACCTAGAAATCCCCACCAGGCATAAGTCAATACAGAATCAGAACATGCAAAAGACCAAGACTGAAAAGGAAAAAGTCTTACCCTACCACTGGTCAGGCCATTCAAAACCTGATTCACAGCCTCCAGAGAAAGAGATCCCTTCGACTGTCGATTGGTCTTCCGCCACCGGTACAACCAGTAGAAGTCCCCAACAGTCTCATCCTTCAGAGCGATCAGCTGGGTAATATACCCAATCACCTCATAGAACCACATCTTCCAAAGACATGAACCCACAATAAAAAAGACGCATAAGGAAAGCCCGAATGCACGAAAGGAAAGTGCGCAATTAAAGAATACCTCAAGGAGATACATGGCTCCAATAAAAGTTTGCCTGCAGCACCGACTGAATGCATCCATAGAAAAATTGAGGGTAGCCAAAGCCAGGCTCCCCCAATCGTAGAAAGGGATGTTTGAAAACACCCTCAGGTATGGCAAAAACCATGAATGAACGACGTCGCCACTCGACGCCACCATGAAGCCTCCCAACACCAACAAAATAAAAAACCAGTCCATTTGCCTCACCTGCAGCACATCCTCCACATGAACCACCCTACTCAGCAAAATATCCTTCAGCAAGGACAACCGAATAAAATCCCCAAACACTATCCTCCCTACGTCACCAATCACTGCACACACCGCCTCTGGCCTCACCCGCAGAGAATAATTCACCTCTATATGCTCCCCATCACAATCTATCCCTAGTAGCTGCTGCATATCAATGGGATTCATGGTCATCTCCCCTAAACCGAAATGGAAGGTGTGGGTAGTATCCCACTATCTCTCCCCAAAGCGCACAAGACCGTTGTCGAACGAGGCGTCTCATCCATCGCAAACGCCAACCTCCCCAAACCCGCTGAGGATACCACCCAACGCACCACATGTGGAAGATGCTCCCAAACATCCTTAATCCCCATCGTCCCTCGGGCACGCATGTTCTTTAAAGAGATGTCAGACTGTTAGAAGAAAAAACCTTGTCAAAATTCAAGAAGAAATCACCCAAAAGGAAAGAATGCCAAAAGCCAGGTTACTTACATAACCACCAGGGTTCAACACCCTCAAAGAGTGATGATGCGACGGCTCCTACAGCAAGGTTTGCTCATCTGCAACCGACTCGAATGGTTCAAAGGAGTTCTCGCTCCCCAAAGCAAGAGGTTCCCTGTCCCTCCACTCCACATTCGTGCAGTCATCAACGGTCAACCATTCCCTATATGCTGTAGAGTTCACGAAAGCGAACATTTTTTAGAGATCAGAATGCTAGAATGATTCGCAGAGAAAAAGCAAGAAGTTATGACAAATGAAGGGAATTCGCCCCCTTTATATAGGTGACAAGTGTCATGCTGATCGGCACTGACCCCTCAACCACCGATCGGCACTACCCTTTTACCTTCCCAAGGTAGTCCAAAAGTCAGTGCCACTGGAAAATGGCACCCCCATACCATGCCGATCGGCACCCCCTTAAAATTTCGTACAAAAACTCCCAAAAAATACCTAAAAAATCCTCAAAAAATTCTTAAAAATCTGAGTAAGGATCTAAAACATTTTCACCAAGTGAATTCCACACTCCCTTAAGAGGAACCCCTATTTCCCCAGCGGAGCTCTAAAAAGCCAAGTGAATCCCCTCCCGGCAACGTCCCCAGAGAATCTCTAAGGATCACCTCCTATACCCCAAAGGTCTCAAACCTCCCCGAGTAATACGTCCAATACCTGGACAACCTAATCACTCCCCCAGCGGAGTTTTTAGAATCAAATTTGCCTTTCCACAAAAAAATATCCAAAATCACAAGGATTTCCCCACCCATCGGCTCCCCAGCTCATTCTCTGTTCCCCAGTGGAGCCCAAAATCCAATCTTCATCCCAGAAGAATCCCTAATTTTCCCGAAGGAAATGTACACCTTAGTTAGGTCAGAATTGACCTCGGTCTTAGATCGTCACCTTAGTTAGGTCAGAGTTTACTTCGGTCCTTGATCGTCACCTCTCTTAGGTAAGAATTAACCTCGGTCTTGGATCATCGCCTTAGTTAGGTCAGAATTGACCTCGGTCCTCGTTAGTCACCTCTCTTAGGTCAGAATTGACCTCGGTCTTGGATCGTCACCTTAGTTAGGTCAGAATTGACCTCGGTCCTCAATCGTCACCTCTCTTAGGTCAGTATTGATCTCGATCTTGGATCGTCACCTTAGTTAGGTCATAATTGACCTCGGTCCTCGGTCGTCACCTTTCTTAGGTCAGAATTGACCACGGTCTTAGATCGTCACCTTATATTGGTCAGAATTGACCTCGGTCCTCAGTCGTCACCTCTCTTAGGTTGGAATTGACCTCAGTCTTGGATCGTCACCTTAGTTAGGTCAAAATTGATCTCGATCCTTAGTCGTCACTTGTCTTAGGTCATAATTGACCTCGGTCTTGGATCATCACCTAAGTTAGGTCAGAATCTACCTCGGTCCTTAGTCGTCACCTCTCTTAAGTCCGAATTGACCACAGTCTAGGATCGTCACCTTAGTTAGGTTAGAATTGACCTCGATCTTGGATCGTCACCTCAAGCCTGCAGAATTGGTCACCCCAACTTAAGCCCGCAGAATTGGCTTTGACCCGCAAAATTGGTCATCACTTCTTGAAGCCCATAGAATTGGCTTCGACCCGCAGAATTGGTCATCAAAACCTAAGCCCTCAGAATTGGTTTTGACCTGCAAAATTGGTCATCTCATCTTTAAGCCCACAGAATTGGCTTTGACCCGCAGAATTGCTCATCTCTCTAAATCCCGCTGGATTGGCTTCGACCTAGTAAAATCGGTCACCTAAACCTAAGCCCTCAGAATTGGATTCGACCCACAGAATTGGTCACCCCCATCATTTCTTTGGTCATCACTTCCATTAAGACCATCCCCAACATGGCACTTTAAGCCTTCAGAATTGTCTTCGACCTCTAGAATCGGTCACCCTCATCTCCAAGCCCCCAGAATTGGCTCCAACCCCTAGAATCAGTCACCCTCATCTCCAAGCCCTAAGAATTGGCTTCAACCTGCAGAATTGGTCATCCTCATCCTTAGGTCCTCAGATTCGACCTCGACCCTTTGGTCATACTCTCCCAAAGGCATCATGTGGTGTCTATTAGACGGCTATCATTTGTTCCAAACTCACTCGTCGAGGGGATCTATAGACACCCCATTCTATTACCCCCTAAACTCTCCTTAGGTACCTATCACCTCCCTTCATCACTCCAAACCCAGTTCATACCTCGAGTATCGACCTACAGTCCATCAGATGCTCCCAGACTCCGTTTGACCAAAAAGTCAAACTCTTCAGCTCGACCGAGATTGAATGAATCTATTAAGGGCACTAAAACCCCTTTCCAACGGTCAGTTATGTGTGAGATTTTGACTTACCATGAAGAGGAACAACCCATTTCCCCCGAAACCTGACCTAGAGGCCATCGGAGGCTCCCAAGCTATGTTTGACCAAAAGTCAAACTCTTCAGCTCGACCAAGACTAAATGTATTCTCAAAGGGAACTAAAACCCCTTTCCAACGTTCCATCCCGTGCACGATTCTGACTTACGATACGAACGAATGATCCGTTTTACTCCGAGAGGTCACCAAATGTTTCCAGGACCTGGTTGACCAAAGTCAACTACCCAAACCGGATCAAACTCTTTGGAATGTCTAAGTACATCTCAAAACCTTTCCAATGGTCTGCCCCATGTAGGATTCTGACTTACCATGTGGACGAACGATCCATTTGCATCCAAAGTTTTCCCGTCCAAAGGACCGATGAGCGCTTCTGAGCCATATTTAACCCAAAGTCAACTCCCGAACCCAGGATCAGTCCAAAGGACTTTCAAAGGTCACTAAATTATCTTTCCAATGGTCTACCCCGTGCATGATTCGGATCAACAGTTTGCACTCAGCGATCGATTTTCCCAAAAGGCCTGAAAGACACTGCCAAACGGTAGGTCCCAGACCCTGCCTATTGGCAGTGTGCCTAAACGCACCTGCCGATTGGCAGGACCAAGGCTATGCCAATCGGTAATGCCCTGGGCCTATAAAAAGGAGTCCTTAACCTCATTGCAAAGGAGCCCAGATCAGATAGACATCACTCCGAGCAAATCCAGAAAACCTCTCTCGAAGTCAGCGTAATTTCCACATCCAAATCCCTTTCCAACCGTCACTTTTCATCAAACTTGGTGAATTCATTACCCTCCATCATCATCCAAGTGCAAGGTCTGCTCTCCAACACTCAAGATCAATCTCAAGATCTTCAAGAAGGTTCAATTTTCTCAATTCTCTCCTTAAATTCTCATAAATTCGCATTAATTTGTTTTATTATTTAGAGATTTTATTCTCTCATCTCACATATCCCAATATACTTTTTACTTAGTATTATTGCACATCTCTTATTTTCATACAAATAAAAAAACCCAAAAAATAAGAAAAAGAGGGTTTGCTCATAAATTCCAAACGGGAAATCTCACACTTTTCTTACACTTTTCTCACAACTAAAACACTTTTTTACACACACACAACACACAAATAAGAGAAGTCTCCGGTTGGATTTATGGGATAAACCCCACAACTCATTTTGCATGCGAACTACATGGACTTTGATGCCTCTATAGGCTACGTAGGTGTCTCGGGGTAAAACCCGAGACTCGAGTCTTATTCTCACTTTTTCTCTCATCTTCTATTTTCACTAAGTTTAATTCTCTTAGATTCTATATATATATATATATATTTGATCTTAGTGGCGTATTATTCCACATACGTTATTGTTCCATTATAACGATCAACGCAAGGATAATCGCATAAATCATATTTTCTAATATTATTTCTATTAACCTTCCTACGAATGACTCACTTTATCTCTCCCATGATACAAGCCGAGGATTCCTATATCCACTATATATACACATGCACACATATCACGGGGAAAATAAAGGAAAATAGCAAAAACCCATAAGAGACCGTAAGGGCGGAATGGGTGCCTAACATCTTCACTTTTCGTAACTTAGCCTCCGGACCCTTCTCAAATAATTTTTGTTTCGTATGTATCAATATGTCCTTAGATGCTATCCTTTAGGATGTCTCCCGTTATTTTGTCTATTTTGAGTAAAATAAACGGGCGACTCCATCTCTCTACATTTTTCACCTCATTAATGACGCCGGTCGAAGCGCTCCCGAGAGGGACGCGCGGGACCTTGGATCCTCACTCTCTCGCCCATCGCGAGGATCGGGGATGGCCATAATCCTCCCATTGAGTTACCTCCTTACTACCCTCTGGTCATTGCAGTTGGTCCTAGGGCCAAAAAAGATCCAGCGCCGAAAATAGTTGCCCATGCCGAAGGAGCCTCAAAATAAGGTGTCATTACCGTAGGTGCTTCTGTCGTGGGGCCTTCTAAACCCCCTTCTAAGAAATTAAGGACTTTAAAAAGAGGGATTTCTTCAAAATCCAAGTCTAAATCCCAATTCCCCATTGAAGCCTTTCCAATTGCCTTTGTTCCCCCTTCTATATCTGCAAATATAATTAAGGAGATATGGGTGCAATGTCAAGCAGAGCTTAAACGGGTACAACGTGAGTTTCAATAACATACTCCTCCCATTAATCCCCCTACAACATTTCCTATGATAAAGGTAGATCAAACTTAGGGGGACATATTGAAAATAATAATTTCTTGAATCCCCTCTACTGCTGGTGGTTTTGGTACAAGGAAGAAGACTTTAGGTATAAAAACCCAAAAGAAACATGCGTCTGAAGTGAAACCAACATCTACCACTACACCAAAAAGGCTAAATTGGCACCGTTGAACTGGCCACCCTTGTCATGGTCATTGATCGTGACAAAAAAAAACTTTTTTTTATCACGATCATTGGCTGTGACAAGGGTCTGTCACGGACTTATCATGGTTAAAGACCGCGACACGTCCGTGACAAGTCTTTTAAGTAAAAACCCTAGGCACTCTTTTTTTCCACGATTTCATTTATCTTTTTTCTCTCTCTCTCTCTCTCTCTCTCTCTCTCTCTCTCTCCATCTCAATTTCCTTTATGCCTGTGTGTGTGTGTATATATGTACGTGTGTGTGTGTGTATACATATATATATGCATGTGTATATGATTTTTTGTATGTGTTAAATTAATTGTGTGTGTGTGATATTTTATGTGTATGTGTGTGATTACTTTGGTGTTTACAAAAATTGGGCACAAATCTTAAATTGGAAGCCCTTTGTTGTGTAAATATGAAATTAAAATTGGGTATTAATCTGAAATTTGGCATATTATTGTGCAAATGTGAAATTAAAATTGAAATTGGGTATAAAATGAAAATTGGGTATAGGGTTGTGTAAATATGAAATTGGGTATAATGTTGTGTAATTTTTTTACATTTGTTTTTTATTTATACGCAATTGGATATATTGAAATCTAAAACCATATATGTTATTGTGATAAGGGTATAATCTAAAACCATATATGTGTATATACTATGTAAAAATCGAATATAAATAAGACACAATTAAATGAAACATACTGTAGCCCTTACATATAGTGCTCATAGATACTAGCCTTCTTGTTCTTATTCGTACACATTCAATAGCCCTTAAACCAGTTCGAGATTCATTACCCCTCTAATGAGATCTCTTGAATTGTCTCATTTGGACAGTTTGAGACTGCATAGTTTCTGTATAATAATATTCTTAGTGGCTTAAACCTGTTTCTTTTGGGGGAAGTTCTTCAGCCTTATCTTAATATTCTCTGGTTACATACTAGATCATGCGATTTTAAGCGTTATTTCTATTGATAAATTTATATAACACTTACACTTGCAAATCTATGTCGTGTACTTGGAGAAAAATGGGGATATGCTATCGAATTTTCCTCAAATTAGAATAATGTGCATGAGTTGTTAAGTATATTACAGAAATATGCGGTCTTTAATTGGATATGACCACTCATCCTTTAGAGGAGATGGAGTAAATAAGAATTATATTGTTTTTACAATATAACACCGAAAGATGAAATGTCAATCTTGTAGTAAATTATTTAATGGGAACTAAATGTTCACACTTTTGCTTATACTAATCCACGAATATATGCTTCTAACCCATAATAGGTGATTGTTTGTAGTGGCTATGATGAGATATCTTAAATACAAAGAGTGGATGGGTGAGACAAATAGATTAGGGGATGTGCTTCGCAGACAAATAGATTGTGACTTATGCTACCCATGATTTACATAAGTGTAAGTCCCACGACTGGCATGTGATCATGCAATTGACTTCTCTATTGTTTAAGCACTATTTCTCCATGCGCAAGGATTTGCAGAGGGCTATTATAAAAATTAGTATTTTCTTCTCAATTTTATGTGAGAAGGTAATCAATCGAGATCACGTGTGGATGCAAAATTATAGTTAATTTGTATTCTTCAAGTGCTTTGTTATTATCGGATTTGAATCAAAATTGGTTTGTGGTTAGTGAATATGTTACTTAGGATTTTAATCAATTTAAGCATTAATTCAAAGTCCATGACATGACCCGATCTTAAAACAATATTTACATATATAATGTCATTAACTTGTATTTTTCTAGTTAATTGTTAATATCGTATTTGAGCATTAATTCAAATTCCATATACATGTTTGTACTAATAATAATAATTTTGCATAGAATGTCTTCATCCCAACGCGGTAAAAGAGGTGACGAGGGCTCCTTGGCCACTCGGCCCCCCAAACGGGGCAAATTGGGGTTCGTCGCCGAGAATAAGATGGCATTATTGGCTAGATCCCTGGAGTTGTTGAAGGAGATCGTCGGCTTCGGGCACACTAATTGGAGGGTCATGCCAAATAAGCTCAAGATGGGCATCTGGGGGGCACTGTAGGTAGTGTATTTATATTTGTAAGCAACTAACACTTACTTTCTTTTTGGTTTGTATTTGTTTTATAGGATCCATTCAGACTTCCCCCACCTATTCGTGACTCCACGTTGGAAGAGTTGAGGGATCGATATAAGACGTGGAAGAAAAACATGCGATCATGGTACTCTAGGAAGACCCGGGAGTCCATTCTGAGAGTGCATGGAGTCGATCTCATTGGCACAGTTGCAACAGTTTGTCGGCAATGAGATCGATGAGCGGCAATTGGCATCTCATCAATAGGTGAGGGGAAATCGGGCGAAAAAGGTGGACGTGCACTATCCGGGAAAACGTCTTATGCCGAGGTGGATCACAGGATGGTAAGTTTTTATTTTTCTTTAATTTTAGTTTTATGTTATTCTAATTTAGCATTACTTTTCATTATTTACTAATTTTGCAATATATTACTTCAGGATTTGGGTAGTGGCCCTAGGGGTAGGCCACATAGGCTCGATGCCTATGTGGCAATTCTGATGAAAAAGGGAATGGATAATGAGGTGTCCCAGAGCGTCGTAGTCACGATTATAATTTATAATTCTTTAATTTTTTTAATTACGTTATAATTTTTTTATTAGCTTAATTAACTAATCGTGTACTTTTTGTCATTTGTAGCAAAGCTTAGGGAAGTGCATGAGTCGCAGTCTAATGCCGATAAAGCATATTTGGCTGCGAACACACTCATCTAAGTGCTTGGGGTGGATCGCAAGGGGATGACTAGGGGTGAGCTCTCGGTTGGGGAGGTCGAGGGTCATTGTAATGGAGACGAGAAACACCGGGTTGGCTCATAAAGTGGACACCATGATGATAAGCCATTAAGGTTGGAGGTGAAGGTCCTATATATGCACGCCTTCATGAAGCATCAGTGGGGATCCACCTCTGATGAGGGTAAGGGCAAGGGAAAGGGTAAGGGAAAGGGCAAGGGAAAGGGTAAGGGAAAGGGAAGGCCAAGGGGAAGGAGGTAGATGAGGACGTCACTATTTCATCGTCGATACGCACAGACACGTCCCCCTTATATGATCCATTTCCCATCTTGACCCCCGTTGAACAACCTATGTCAACGATCGATTGGCCGAGCTTGTTTTTAATCAACATATTTGGTGGGGATCCGATAGCGAGGGGGTTGAGGGACTCGGGCATCCTTCCGGGTATGGTGGATCATGGACGTCCCTTGCAAGACATTGAGGGAAAGGTTCTTATCGTGGCAATTTAGCTTAGTCGTGTAATTTTCAGGTTGCGTTGATTTTTATTTGAGTATAAATTTTGAGTAATTTTAAATCTATACAAGAAAATTGTGTCAAGTTCGGGTCATTTCGGGTTTTTACCATAAACGGGTTATCGTGTAAAAAACTGCCAGCTCCACTCACACATGTTTTGGCCGAAAAGGAGAAATCACCTGTGTGGTTGCAAGAACAATGAGGCATTTAGAGAATTGATGGGTGTGTCAATGCATATCTCATGTGTCCTTCCTTCCTCCTCCGACCCGTTCTAGACACTAGTCCATGACATTATTTGTATTTATTTTATTTGAATATTGGATTATATTTGTATTTTTTTATTTGGTACATGTTGGTTCGGATATAGATATTTGTATTTGGTTATTCGTATTTACATGTTGGTTATGGATATTTATATTTTGGTTTGGTTAAATTTTGATATAACAGGTACAAATATATTGCTGGGCAGTGGTAGTAGCCATACTGCCCAGTAATTTTTTTTAAAATCTGCCCAGATTTTTCATGGACTTTGACTGTAACAAGTCCATGACAATTGTCACGGACTTATAACAATCAAAGTCTGTGACAATTTTTATTTATCATGAACTTTTAACGATCAAAGACCATGGCATCTTTAAGTTTTTGTCACGAGCTTATCACAATCTTTGATTATGACAAATTTATCAAGGTCAAAAGTCCATGACAACTCTAACGAACTTGTCATGGTATTTGACCGTGACAAGTTCGTGATAAATTTATTTGTCACCCTAAAACTTGTCAAGATTTTTTACCCTGATAAGTTGGCAGTTTTGGTGCAGTGTACTGCCCTGCTCCCATGACCTCGCCTCCTCCGTCTCCCCTCACGACCATTACTCTTAATGATAGTCCTAAAGTTGAGCGTGGTCCCGCTGAAGGAATTTCTGCAGTACCTTCATCACCTTCTTCTAACACTCAGATAGAACTCAGAAATCTCTCATGTATAACTTAAATGATAATAAATGAATCTTAAAAACAACTCATTCAAAGGGAGAGAGAAGTAGGAACCCTAGATACACCTTGGCAGGTAGCCAACACTCCAACAACCCCTAATATCTCTCTCGTTAGCTATTAAAAGCTTCACAATAAATGACAACGGTGGGTGAGTAAACTCTTTGGTTTAAAATAAAAAAATTTTAATGTCTTTCTCTCTCTACAAATAAACGCTCTATAAAGAAATCCCTTTCCCATAAGTGGTTGAGGCCAATAAATAGTTTCACACCCTTCCTGAAATATCTAAATCCTCATTAATGTGAAAGACATCCCTTTCAACACTATAAGCCTCAAGAATTAATTTCCTGATGGATTAGCACACCATACATCATAATCATTAACTACAAGGACATGCCTTTTGCCTATACACTGTGTGTCAGAGCACTTTTACAATAGAGGTGGATCATTAAACTGGACAGCCCCAATACCATAATGGTTTACTCAAGTTCGAATTGGACAACAGTCAGGTGGCCAGTGAAGACACCGTAAGTAGATGTGACATTTAGTAGAAGGTTGTTTGGCTCAAAGATCACTCTACGATGGAACTTAAGGTTACTCTGCATAAGCACCCATGGTAAAAGATCTTGCGATGTTTTACCAGGTGTATCTATGATGTTTAAGACAAGCCTTAATGCTGCCTCACTTTTTCAATCCTCCAAACTAATTCCCTTTGTAGTTCCTACGACAAGGTCATTTGATAGACCATGTGAGCTCTTCCAAGCCTTGCCAGACTTGGTCTCCCATGAGCACCGTTTGACCTAATACTCAATATTACAATCGTTACTCCATTACAATCAATGTTGTAGGGGGAGCCCCCACCAAAGAGTGATTAACTTAATTAATTTGATTCTTAGTAGATAAATAAGGAAGATAAAGATCACCCGAGAAAGTTCTCTCGAAGAACCTCCACAGACGTGGCTTGAAGAATCTACCTCGAAGATTCTCCATGAATGTGGCTCGAAGAATCCAAACGGTAGATCGAGGTCACTCGAATGACGATAGTTTGTAATATGAAACAGAAATAATTGTATCACGTACCTTATCTTATGTTATACGATGAGCGAGGATGTTTAGTACCCATGATGGACGATGCTTGGCAGGGTATGGGAGGGCTAATAGGCTCTATCAAACAACCTCCTCCTGGGAACCTCATAGGGAAATGGTTCGGAGGATTGAGAGCAAGGCAATGTTGGAAACACAGTTACCAACACTCTTAGCACACTTGGGTAAAAACTTCATCTAGCATAAGTGGTTGCTCGAGCTACCTACATCCGAGCTACCATAACTTCTACTAATTCAAGGTACCTCCATCTTGGAACCTTGTCTTAAAGATAGTTCTTAAATAAAAGACAAAAAAAAAATACTCGAGCTCCTTATCAGCCGAGCAACCTCAAACCAAACACCATATCATCTGACTGATGTGACCACACACCTAGTATGGTCACTATTCATCCACTTTCTGACGTCATAACGTTTGGAATTTAGGGACTCAAAATTATATCACTCAAGTGGGTTTATCCTTAGGATGGAAGGACTTGTCTACCAAATCTGACCCCTTAGCCGTTCTAAGATAATCCCCTAAGCTTCCATGTAACGTCCCTCATTAATGTCGACCATGCTTCCAACTGGTAAAGTAGTTCCCCACCAAATTATGAGATCCCATGCATTTAATGCAATATCTAATACATTAATGAAGGTGGTACTTGTGCAAAAAAGGTGGTCAATCGCATTAAACACTAGAAAGGTTACTCGAGTAACCTTGCCTTCGTATAAATAGACCAACTAAATAGTTTACAAAGGAGAAGCATTTTGTGCCTAGAACTGCTGCCCAACTTCCTTCATACAAGAGCGACCTTATGAGGATATTATTCCCACACCCATTTAATACCTATGTCATTGAGCATTAACTTAGCTTGAAGTTCCTGCCTTGCCTTTATTGTGCCCAGAGTGCTTCCTCTTTGTCCCTCCCACTAGGCTATCTGCTGGTCCCAGCTATTTATTATATATGTTGTGTATTTATGGTACAGATATATCATTTAATATAATTCTGAATATTGAATCTCATTGATTCTTGTTCACCTATGTTCATTGCCATTATTTAATATTGTACATAGTGTTAATCCCGATCTTGATAAGGGGTTACGCCTCACTTGATATTAATTATATTCCAAGAACCCACATCTTACATTTAGCAACTCCGATGGAGAGGTATTCTCTTTTGAAAAGATGTCAGAGGATAACACCATCAGGACCATTGACTTTGACGCCATATAGCGTGAGGAGGAGGAAGACATCTCCGTGTTTCCTGAGGGAGTGAGAATAGCACGAATGGAGACTAGGGCGTCCATTATTGGAATGGAAAAAATCGTTGGGTTACAAGAAGGAATAGGCCCAACGTAAATAAGGGAACTCATGGTTTTTCTTGTTGAGTTCATCAAGACTCCGGCAGCCCAGGCGATGTTGGGAGTCCCTGGGGGAGTGAGCTCTTTCATGATGCCAATAGAAGGAATACCTTCTTTTACTGTTATGGGACGTATTGTTATGCCCACTTTTAGTGGTGTTCCGCCCACTATTTCACCAACCTCTGGCAACGTTCCTTCTACTACGGTATCGCCTGTGATGATGGGGATATACCGGCACAAGAAGGGGAATGACTTCATCAACTCAGGCTACGACTAGTGTCACGAGGAAAAACACACCACCTGCTTCGGTGATGCCAACGGTGATGATAGCACAGCCAACCAGCTATCCACCAACCAACCTGGAAGAAATGAAAAAGGAGTTGTTGAAGTTCATAGCAGGGTTTAAAGGGGGAGATAACTCTTCGGTGTATGATGACTTTTGTACTCTATATCCAGAGGATATAACAATGAACCCTACCTAGTAGGGTATATTCCATCAATCTTTGAGAAGTACACTGGGAAAGGTGAAAACCCTAAAGAGCATGTGAAGAGGTTTATTGAAAGCCTTGGGGCCCATTGCAACCACAAAAAGCTGAGGTTGAGGGAATTTTCAAAGTCCCTGACAGAGAAAGCAGACATGTGGTATTCCCACATGGACCGAGGTAGCGTGGCCTCCTGGGAGGAATTGCATATTTTGTTCGTACAAAAGTTCTTTTTGGCTGAGGATGAGTTTACACTCACGTAGATATCACATGAGAAGAAGAATCCAGGGGAAGATGTTGTGGACTATATTAAGAGATTTTGCGAGTGCTCTCTAGATGTAAGGGAGGAAACGCGAGAGGATAAACTTTTTCAAGTTTGTACATAAGGGTTTTTGCCTGAATATATTTGTTACTTGATCAATGAAACACAAGAGGCTGTGTTCCTAGCATTTTTAAAAGCAACGAGGAACATCGTCTTGGTAATCAAGCCCGCAATGCCCCCACCTGCCTTGTCAAGTTTGCTTCTAAGCCCATCAGTTGCCTTGGGGAGGGGAGTACCCTTGAGGGTAAATTTTATAGACGATGGGGATAAGGGGGAAAGAAGTGGCGACCGAGGAGGAAGAAGAAATTGATGAAACAAGAGAATATTATAAGGTGAGGAAGATACTCCTGAGCTACCTTTCATGGTGGAGCAAGCCCTAAACCTTTATGATCTCATGGTTCATGACAAGGTCTGTAGACCGGTCAACGTCAGCACGACACAACTCCCCCAAGAGGACATGGAGAAACCTCACTATTGTGCAATTCATAATAGAGTGAACCACCCAACCAAGGTTTGTTTTTTGCAAAGAAGGTTGATCGACCACCACGTGAAGAACGGAGACATCCTGCTACCCTAAGCCAATGTGAATGATAATCCTTTACCACCTCATGGGGCCCATATAGCCAGCGCTTTTGATGAAGAGGTTGAACGACTGATGAGAGAGCAGTGGTTCGAAGAGAATTCCTTTGAAGAATCTCTGGAGGTATGCACTTTTGAACTGGCTCAGATTCAATTGGAGGATGAGACGGAGAAAGAAGATGAACATGAAAGAGAAGAGTATGATCCCATCGAGGGACTAAGTAAGTAAATGCAGTGATAGCCTATGATGAGGCTGCATATAAAGATAAAAAGTCTATGAGCTAGAGTAGTAACAAACAGAACCGTGGATCGAATGCATGGTGGTTTCTCACTCGCCGAAGTTCGATTGGTTCTTCAATCAAGTCGCGCTCCCCGAGCACTCATGACTGGAGTTTATGCGAGCCATCTTGGAAATTTCAAAGAAGAATATGGAACCACACCTGAAATGGAAAGGGCATATGGCCAAGATCTTAAGAATGTACCTCTCCGAAGTCACGTTCTCACAGGCTGAAAGACTGATCGTGTACCCCCACAATAGACCTTTGTATCTTACGACGTCCGTGAATGATTTTATTTTATCTCGTGTCTTATTGGATGGGGGGGGCGTCCATCAACATAATGCCTATTGGGTCCTTTTATTCCACTGGCCTATCGGAGACAAAGATAGTGCCACATTCATTGGTGATTTCAGGGTATGACAATCAACCATCCAAATCTGTGGGGTATGTCAGTGTAGGCATCACAAGGGGGAATATCACATCCCACATCAAATTTCATATCATGAACTATGATCCATCATACCAACTTCTAATTGGAAGGGTATGGATGCACAACCATGGGTTGGTACCATCCACCTATCATCATTGCGCTAAGGCTAACGTAAACGGTAAGGAGGTGGTGATTCAAGCGTCTAAGAAACTTTTTGTACAGGAGGAAGCTCATATGGGGGACGCTACCTTTTACACATATCTGACAGAAGAAGCCACGATGGTATCAAGGTATACTAGGGGAACAAGGGTCCCGACCACATGAGAGAGATAGTGTGAGTGTCCGCTCGAATGATGATGGCCTACAAAGAAGAGTGTGATTTAGATGCATCAAGGCCCCCTACTCTATCGAGGAATATCTATGACTGAATGACTCCACGTATTGATCTAATTGAGCACCAAGTCCAGACTCAGAGCATTCTTGGTAGGCATATTGAAAAAGAGTCTGACGATAATCGTCGGAAGCGCCACTTTAAAAAAGAGGACTCTCGCCACTACAAGAGGGTAGTTTTGACTAATGGCAGAATTATATACAAGGAATGAAGGTGTGAGCGGGCAGCTGAAAGTATAGATGATGAGGCTGACCCGATTTATGAATTATTCCTGGTGGACAATAAGGGGTAGTGTTTGGTGATTGATAACTCTGGGGTTCAGGAGTTTTTAGAGGAAATAAAAGAAGAACCTGAATAAATAAAGGACAGACCCAGGCCACAGGTCCAGGAGTTGGAGAAAGTAGACTTGCCCAAAGAGGGTGATGATTCCAATCCTATCTTTATCTCGAAGGACCTAGAAGGGGTATCTCAAGAGAAGTTGATAAAGTTGCTGCTAGAATTCAAAGACATCTTCAGGTGTAAGTATACCAAGATGCTCGGGGTGGACAAGGAGGTAAGTTATCATAAGTTAAATGTCTTACCGTTAGCCATCCCGATAAAGAAGGCCACCCAAATGTACAAGGCAAAGTTAGATATGAAGATTAAGGAGGAGGTTCAAAGGCTACTTATAGCCGACTTCTTAGTTCCAATCCAACATCTGATTTATATTTCTATTATTATGTCGGTGGGAAAGACGGATAAGAACCAGATCAGAATATGCGTGGACTTCAAGGACCTGAATGAGCATGCCCAAAAGATTAATTACCACTGCCTTCCATAGATAGCTTGATCGATGCAACTGCGATCCATGAGATGTATAGATTCATGGATAGTTACGTAGGGTATAACCATATAAAGATGGATCCAGCCGACGAGGAGAATATTGCTTTTCGAACGATATTGGATAATTTTATATGCACAGTCATGCCTTTTGGATTGAAGAACGTGAGACCCACTTACCAAAGAACAATGATGGCTATATTCCATGACCCCTTCCATAAGATCGTGGAATTTTACGTTAATGATATGGTAATCAAATCCAAAAAATAGGTGTCCCACTTCGATGATTTGAGATCACTCGATGTAGGAAATATAAGCTAAAGATAACCCCCCCCCCCAATCCACATTTGGGGTGACAAGAGAGAAGTTCCTAGGGTTTGTGGTGAACCGGTATGGAGTTCAGATGGAGTTGAATAAGAACCGGTCCATTCTAGATATACCAAGACCAAAGTCAGCGAGAGAGCTAAAGAATTTCCTAGGGAAAGTCTCCTACTTGAGGAGGTTTGTTCCAGGGCTGGTAGAGCTAACACACCGATTAACGGAGTTGTTGAGAAAGGTCATCAAGTTCACATTGGAACCGATACACCAGGACGCCATGGAGAAGAAGAAAACACTCATTACCTCCCCTCAGACGATGATTCCCCCGAAGGCAAGTATCCCTTTACGTCTATATCTTACCTCTACTGAACTATCTATTGATGCGTCATTGTCCCAGGAGATGGACGGTATAGAAAAACCTATTTATCATTTGAGTAGAATTATATATGGGCCTGAGGCTAGATATACTAGTATTGATAGGCATTGTTTAGACCTTGTATTCGTATCACAAAAAATTAGGCACTACTTACCATCATTCACAGTCCATATTGTCAGTAGATGTGATCCCATCAAGTTTTTGCTTGCTAGAACTGTATTAATAGGCAGGGAAGCCTGATGGTTCTTAATCCTCTCAGAGTATGATCTTAATTGCGTAGTCCTTGAGCTATCTAGATCCAGGTTTATGAAGACTTACTAGGCATCTTCTCATCAGGGACATTCAAACCACCCGTGGAGGAGCTTTTGGGTGATGATCTTTAGGCCAACTTCATAGCAGACAACCTAAACAAGTGGAGCATGGATTTTGACAGTTCCTCAATTGAAACGAAAGGGGGAGATGGGGTTATCCTGAGAAAGAATGGCAAAGAGGTTCGATTATCTTTTAAGATGGAATATGAATGATCGAACAATGAAGTTGAATATGAAGCGCTAGTCTTGGGGCTGCTCGAGGACCTCAAAAGAGGTATCTAAGTCTTAACAATAAAAAGGTACTCCAACTTGGTGGTGAAATAGGTAACCAGTGAATTCACTTTGGAGCACATAAGTCTGGCGCCTTACCGAACGATCATACAATTGTTACTCGGGCAGTTCGAAGTGGTAAAAATCAAAAGACATCCCCGAATGATGAATCGACATGTCGATGCTTATGCTACCATTACCCAGAAGATTGCCTTTAAGGGGGAGTCAATAACTATTCGAATCACAAAGAGGACATCTCCCTCAATCGTGTTGGAGATGTTGCCCACAAATGACAAGGATTATTGGAGAGAGGAAATTAGAAAGCAATTAGAAAGAGGTGAAGGCCCAATGAGCCTAGTTAATCTGGCTCAGTATTTTGTTACTCGAGGCAACTTATATTAGAAAAATAAAGGTGGCTGGTTATCCAAATGTGTAGACACCAAAGAAGCCAAGAAGGGACTGACCAAAGTGCATGAAGACAACTATAAGACCACTGAGATCCCATTGTATAGAAGGATCAATGGGTAGGGTATTTTTGGTTATTTATGAGGCAAGACTCCGCGATGATACAAAAAGATGTGTGAAATGTTGTTTGTTCTACCAGGAAGCATAATACAATTTCATCGATCAACCCCAAGACTGGAGGCAACCATATATGGACCTGCTGATAGATGGAGTAATGCAAATAGACAAAAAAGATGCTACGAAGGTAAAAAGATGAGAACCTAGGTATTTTGTCCAAGAAGGGAAGTTGTATCAATGAGGCTATAATGACAGGCCTATAAGGTGCATCGTGGGGAAGAAGCTGAAGAAGTGTTAAAGCAAGCCCACAAGCCAGGACACATCGAGGGAGCCAAACTCTACGATCAAATCGTGACCTTAGGATACTATTGTCCAACAATGGAGAAAGACTCAGCAGAGTTTGTTTATAAATGAAATGCTTTTCAACTTCATGGAAATATGATCCATGCTCCTTCGATGGATTTTCATTCTCTTTCTATGCCTTTTTCATTTCACACATAGGCATTCGATCTAGTAGGAGCAACAAACCCTTCTTCCAGAGGAAAGATTTGGATATTGGTTGCCACTAAATGTTTCACCAAGTGGACAGAAGCCATACCACTCAAGCGGACCATAACGGGGTAGTGGCTCGATTCATGAAAGAGTACATCATCTACCGATTCGACATTTCGAAGGTGTTTCTATCAGATAATGGCACCTCTTTCATAGATAGGGGAGTAAGCATGCTAACAGACATGTACCCCATCATCCACCACAAGTCAATAGTAGTATACCCGAAGTCAATGGGAAGGCAGAAGCCACTAACAATACTTGGGTGAATATTTTGGCAAAAATGCTGGAGGATTTCTCGGGCACATAGGATGATAAAATCCCTGAAGTACTATGGGATTATGGAACAACAAGGAGGAAATCGACGGGGTATACTCCATTTTCCTTAGTCTTTGGGGCAGAAGCTGTTTTTCCAGTTGAGCTCGAGGTACCTTTCACCCGCTACAACTTATGAAGTACCATGCTCCCTCATAGCGGGCACGTGCAACTTGAAGAACTGAAAGATCATAGGGACAATGCTGCGAGACATTTGGAGATGTATAAAAACAGTTGTTCAGATCATATGACCATATGGTGAGGCCAAGGAAGTTCAAGGAAGGGGATCTGGTCCTAAAAGCATGCACGAGGCACATTAGGGGTTTGTCATTGCCAAGTTTGAATCCAATTGGGAGGGACCCTATATCATTCGAACAGCCCATGATTCGGGTTACTGCGAGATCTACAAAGTGGAAGATGATGTTGCCTTCAAACTAAACAACAAGTGGTTGAAAATCTATCATGTTTAAATGTACATTTTGCCAATACTTCAGTCTATTGCATTGTGTCTTACAAATACTTGTTCGAAAAGATGTCCATCGTTCAACATAATGTGGAGTAAATTATGAAAATGTTGACTCACCATTCTTTTGTGTTAGAAATTTTTCCTTATTTTGCATGATGTGACTTACATTAATGTAATAGATCAGTCGATATTCCAACAAAATATAAAAGAAGAAACACCAAATGCCATAAATTTGATTTAAATAGAGAAGTGCTGCGATTACATGCCAAAGAAGTCCAAAACAACAAACTGAGGGACATCGAAAAAGGAAATTAAATAAATATTACTAAGGGCTATCCATGATAAAATGAAGGTTGGCCGAGCCAAGAAGCAGATGGTGAAGCTGAGAAAGTATTTGCTCAAGGTTACTTTGTTCAGAGATTAGATTGGTCGGATCCTTTTGACGGAGCTTTATCCTTTGTTGAACATTCTCTAAATTCTCCTCCTTCTTGAGAAGCTCAGCCTCTGCTCGAGAAACAGCTTCATGAGCATCATGTAATTCCTTATCGTACATAACTAGTTCGGTCTCAACACTTCCAATCTCCTCATGGATAGCTACCCGTGAGCGATGAGAACTTTGCAACCGACGGTAGAGAGCAGGTAGGTCAAACTTTTTGAAGTCACACAGCAGCTTTACCAACCAAGCCAGCGAGAACCTATCATTGATAAGCACATTCACCTTACCCAATAACGATTTAATTATATAGAAACTGAGAGACTCCAGAGAGGTATTGAATATCTCCTCCAAAATAATAGCGAGCCTGAGAAGGAGGCAGGCCATCATCCCAGGTATAGGTTGAAGGTTGCGAGGGATGAAAGTTGAAGGATATAAGATAAGAGTTGCTCAATCAATGCATGGGGACCTCCCTCAGTCAGTATATGTGGGAAATTGGTCAAGGTCTGTCTTACAACCATTTCACGGGATGCCTCAAGAGGGTGTGCACTAAAAATGCTATCACTTGCAGAGGGGAGTCTGGTGTGCAAAGAACTATCACTTTCTTGGTCTCTAGAAGCAACCACCTCATGCACCTCACCAACACTAGCCACCGTTCCTTGAACCTACACAATAGGGAACCCACCCAGAGATGCGAATTCGGCTAAATTCCTCGCCGGTGCCATTGCACGAGCGACAGACTCAAATCCTGGGTCACGTGCCACATGTTGCTCGACTTCTACCTGAAATACAAGAACTTTGCAAGATGAGAAATAAATATGAAAATTGTCTTGCAAGCATAGATTTTAAGACCAATATGACTTGGCCCACCTGACCCTCGGTTATGGGATATTTTAAGACCAAATGACTTGGCCCGTTTGACCCTCAGTTACGGGAGATTTTAAGACCAATATGACTTAGCCCGCCTGACCCTCGGTTATGGGAGATTTGAAGTCCAAAATGACTTGGATTGCCTGGCCCTTGGTTATGGGAGATTTTAAGACCAATATGACTTGGCCCGCCTAACCCTCGGTTATAAGAGATTTTAAGTCCAAAATGACTTGGCCCGCCCGACCCTCGATTATGGGAGATTTTAAGACAAATATGACTTGGTAAAACTAACAACACTTAAATATAGGAGATACATATAAGAAAATCATACCTCTGTTTGCAGGTTATCGAAAAAATATCGGGTATCCATCTATACCACTTCTTTATCCTCACGCAAATCAGGTGCTACCAAAAGACATTCTTTAGGGAGGGAAACCATACTACCTCCTACTTGAATAACTTCCTCTCATCCCCCTTATCCCCGTCCCATATTAGCAATATCGACTCTCTCCTGACTATAGATTGAGGGACCAAAAAGTGTAACAAGAACCTGGTCATAAGAAGAGGTGGGGCAAAGATACATGCGAAGCATAACGGAGAGTAAGTTAGAATAGAAAGACAAAATTACTAGGATCTTAGAACAATAAGATGAAATGCTCACTATGGATGGCGGAACAATAGGAGCAGGGGACTTATGTATAGATTCAATAATACTTGCATCAGGAGCACCGGCCTCAAGACCAGCCTGATTGCGCAAAAAAGCAGGGTCAGGTGAATAGCCACTATTGGATTTAATTGAAGAAATAGAAGTAACTTACCCTAGGGGAAATTTAAGGATACTAGCAAAGCTGTAGGGGCAGATATCTCCTTCTACGCAACTTCCTTTAAAGAAGGTAAAACTTCTACTAGTTTCTCTAATAGATTACCTTCTTTAACATCATCGTGCACACCGCCTCGTGCATCAACCTGAAAAAAAAAGTTGGAATGAACTAGATTCATCATCATGAGGAAAAAGAAGAAAAGATAGATACTAAGAAGGAGAATAGTGAACATACCTCTTCTTCTTCCAAAACTTTCTCCAAAATCTCATAATCTAGAGGAGGTGAAGTTGGCTCAGAAGGAGAAACCATTCTTATTAATCTACGCCTTCGAACAAAGGCAGACTCATCCTCCTACTATTCTTCCTATTCTTTTTCCTTATCCTCTCCTTCCTCATTATCATTATCATAACCATCATCAGCAGTAGATACATATCTCTCAGACAACTCATCCTCACTTGATTCATTTGATTTTATCAACGCAAGTTTGATGTGGCTAACCAACTTCCTCTTCTTTCTACATTTGGCAGGATGATGAATGTACGAGAAACCACAAGAAGCCATCTGGGCTGACATGAAAAACCTATCTTCCTCACTAAAATTCTCCCAAATATGCCTAAGATGATCGATCATCAGGCTAACTTCTTGGGAAACCATGGAATCTCAAGTATGAATCAAGGGAACTTATTGAGTTGTCTTAAGTTGATTTGTTATTGATTTTCTAGTGGACCTCATGGCTGCTCCAATTGAAGCAACATAGGAAATATCACCCCTTCAATCCGACTTGGAGGACCGGGGGAAATAGCAGTTGTTTCGGCTAAGAGAGAGGAATTATTTACTTTCTTCTTTTAACTACATCTTGATCCACAATAGTAAGTGGAGGTAACTCGCCAGGAACAGAGCTGTTGGTGGTACTGAGGGGGCACACTGAGTTGAAAGTTGTACATTTTCTCAAGTCCAACTCCGTAAGAGGATATCTTTCAACCTCAGGATGCCGAGGCTCCTTGAGAAGGTTGCATTTAAAGCGACCAAGCTAGTTCTGCCAGAACACTATTAGATACATCACTGACCTACCCCCTCAAGCTTCCCTACTCAGGATAACATGATGAGCTAGGTAATTTGCACAAAGAGTTACCATGGCTGAGATAAGGTAGTTTGCACATGCAAAAGACAGGTTGTGGGCTTCTCGCGAGTAAAATGACTTAATAGGGGAGTGCCCTGATCATAGCCAAACTGTATGGCTACGCAGTGTGGGCTGTAGATGGAGTAAAAAGAAGATCGTTACGTGTAAGAAGGCAAGTAAGAAGGGATCAACAATAGGGGACATTAATAGTGGGGAAATTTCTAGCTAGCACCTCATCAATGGGGATGATGGGACGCTCCTCCTCTGTAAAGAAATGATTTGGAAAAAATTGGTCCACCCCAATGTAGGGGCGAGGTACAAACCTTTTGTCTCTATCAATCAAAGATATAAGAGGTTTCTTGTAACTCTTATGGTTCCAATAACAAATTTGAGGGATTCTGATGGGCTGGGAACCGGGATAGCTATCGACCGGGGCATAATCTGGAAAATGGGCGTATAGGAAGTCCATCAATAGTATGTGGTTCACATAGTTGGAGACATCAAATCTGACGATGCTCCTGGATGAGTCTGCTGCTACTCGATCCAATAAAGTGTACAGCAAACCAAGCATAATAGCAGCGAGGGGTAGTTTCACTCCATTAGCCATGCGAACAACCATATTAATTAAGTCCTTTCTTAGGCAATCGTGGGTCTTACCCAAGAGGAAAATATTTGATAACATCATCCAGATATAACCATCGAGATCAATCTGGAAATAAAACCCTTTTCCAGCAAAGGGTTGCTCGAATACCTATTTCCCGCGAGGGTTTTCTTTCGTTACCTCACGTGACTTGATCACTACCTTGTCCTCAATGAAATAAAAGTACCTAATTACCTCCGAATAGGTACATTTGTTGTAAGTTACCATGAAGACTTTCATAACCGCCTCTAACTTCGCCCTTAAAGACTTCTCCTTGCTAGAAACAAACTCCTCAAAGAAGGTGTTAAAACATGCCGCCTCCAACCCCGACAGCTCATAGACATCTTTAAGGGTGATGGTAAACTCACCCCAAGAGTTCATAAAGGTGTGTGAACTATGACTCCAACGAGACACAAGGAACTAGAGGGCAATATTATTCTTTGAGAGGGTGAGATCACCCAACCAAGTGGTGCACGACATATCAATCAGAGCAAGTTGTATAGAATATTTGGAATTTATATAGTCAATCCAAGGACCTAAACCCTCACAAGCGCCGGAGGAGGCCTCAAACTCCACCTTTGAAAATGGTAAGTCACCACTCTCAACACGGAACCTGATGATAGTAGCAGTAGGGATGTGGGAGAAATCCTCAACATCACCGCCTTCCTCCATCAACAACTTTGTGTTTTCCATTGACTCCAGTTTGCCAGGGAATTTTTCAGCCATCAACCAAAAGCGATCGAGTTCCCAAAGTATGGGGTACAACGGTAGCTATAAGAGTTTTTAAGAACTCAAAGAACTTGCCCATGAGAAGGGCCATCAGTTCCTGTCCCATCATAATGCTAGTAGAATCCTGTGTAACTACTGGGATCCTTG
Organism: Sambucus nigra; assembly: GCA_949130495.1. NCBI lineage: Eukaryota > Viridiplantae > Streptophyta > Magnoliopsida > Dipsacales > Adoxaceae > Sambucus > Sambucus nigra. The sequence continues at coordinate 240,446,202 of OX422210.1, read as the reverse complement.
TTCTCGTTTGAACTAGGGAAACATCTTCCCGAGGAACCCATCCCTGGAAACCTCAAGCTCCTGCACCAATTGTTCTTCATTTATCTTAATAGCATAAAAGTAAATGGCACGGTTAACGTTATCTTGCGTTATATTTCTATAAGAATGCCTCCCCAGTGGAGTCGTCAAATGTAAGAGGTTAGTCCCCTTGAATCCTAGGAGAATAGTAATACTAGTAGAGGCATAACCCCTATAGGTATGGTAAAAAATGATAACCTAAGTACTCTTTAATAAAGACAAATGAACACACAATATTTTATATAACAAACACTCATATAGAAATCACAAATCTCTCTTGTATAACTCAGACAATAATAAACTAATCTCATAAACTACTCATTCAAGGGGAGAGAGAAGTAAGCACCCTAGATACACCTTGTAAGGTATCAAACACACCAACAACCTATGATATCTCTCTCGTTAGGTATTAAAAAATTCACAATAATTGACAAAGGTGGGTGAGTAAACTCTCTGCTTTAAAATAACTTTTCTTTAATGTCTTTCTCTCTATCTCTATAGCAATAAACGCTCTAGAAAGAACTCCATTTCCCATAAGTGGTTGAGGCTAATAAATAGCCCCACACCCTTCCCGAGATATCTCAATCCTCATTAGTGTGAAAGACCTCGCTTTCAATACTATAAGTCTCAAGCATTAATTTCTTGATGGATTAGTACACCCTACGTCATAATTATTAACTATCAGGACATGCCTTTTGCCCACACACTGTGTGTCAGGGGACTGTTACAACAGAGGTGGATCACTAAAACATCTGATAGACCCAATACCAAAGTGGTTTACTCAAGTTCGGATTGGACAGCGGGCAGTGTCTAGTGATGACACCTTAAGTAGATGTGACATTTAGTAGAGGATTGTTTAGCTCAAAGCACACTATATGATGGAACTTAAGGTTACTCTACATAAGGACCCATGGTGAAAGATCTTGCGGTGTTTTAGCAAGTGTATTTATGATGTTCAAGACAATCCTTAACGCTTCCTCACTTCTCAATCCTTTAAAAAAATCCCTTTGGATTTCCTATGACGAGGTCATTTGATCGAGCCTATGAGCTCTCCCAAGCCCTTCCAGGATTGGTCTCTCATGAGCAACGTTTGACCTCAAACTTAATATTACAATCGTTACTGCATTACAATCAATGTTGTAAGGGGAGTCCCCACCAAAGAGTGAATAATGTAGTTAATTCGATGCTTGGTAGACAAAGAAGGAAGATAAAGATCAGATAGGCAAGTTCTCTCGAAGACCCTCCACAAACGTGGCTCGAAGGATCTGCCTTGAAGATTCTCCACGAACATGGCTCGAAGGATTTAACCGGTAGATTAAGGTCACTCGAATGACAATAGTTTGTAATAAGAAATAGAAGAATTGTATCATGTACCTTATCTTATGTTATATTATGAGCGAGGCTGTTTAGTACTCACGAGGGACCATGCTTGGCAGGGCAAAAACTTGGGCAAAAACTATCGTCTAGAATATGTGGTTGCTCGAGCTACCTACATTTGAGCTACCATAACTTCTACTCATTCGAGGGAAACCCTTTGAGGTACCTCAATTTTGGAACCTTGGCTTAAAGATAGTTCTTAACCAATAAATAAAAAATTAAATACTCGAGCTACTTATCAGCCAAGCAACCTCATACCAAACCCTATCTCGTCTGACTGATGTGACCACACACTTAGTAGGGTCATTGCTCACCCACTTCTAATGTCATAATGTCTGACATTTAGGTACTTGAAATTACAGCACTCAAGTGGGTTTATCCTTAGGATGGCAAATATGACCAAATATGACCCCTTATTTGTTCTAAGATAATCCCCTAAGGTTCCACATCACGTCCCTCATTAATGCCCAACATGCTTCCAACTGGTAAAGCAGTTTCCCACCAAATTATGAGCTCTTATGTATTTAATGCAATATCTCTTACATTAATGAAGGGAGTACTTTTGCAATAAAGGTGGTTAATCACATTAAACACTAGAAAGGTTACTCGAGTAACCTTGCATTCATATAAATAAACCAACTAAATAGTTTATAAATGAGAAGCATTATGAACCTAAAACTACTGCCCAAATTCTTTTATACACGAGAGCCCCTATGAGGACATTATTCCCACACCCATTTAATACCCATATCATTGAGCATTAACTGAGCTTAAAGTTCCTGCCTTGCCTTCATTGTGTCCAGGGTGCTTGCTCTTTCTCCCTCTGACCAGGCTACCTGCTGGTCCCATCTATTTATTATACCTCCTGTGAATTTATGGAGAAGATATATTATTTAATATAAGTCTGAATATTGAATCCCATTGCCTCTTGTTCACCTATGTTCAATGTCATTATTTAATATTGTACGGATTTTTAATCTCGATCTTGATAAGGGGTTATGCCTCACTTAATATTAATTATATTCGAAGAACCCACATCTTACAAATGTTATTAAAGGATAAAATTTGAATAAGTAATAACGAAAGATAAAAGGGAACTCTTTTCAGTAAGTTTCCTCACTGAGTTGCATCACTGAGTTGCCACACTGAGTTGCCTCGTTGAGCTGCATCGCTAAGTTGCCTCATCGAGATGCATCGCTTCGTTGCCTCGCTGCCTTCATGATACTTACTTCTCTTGAGTATCTTATTCTAACTTGGGGGGGGGGGGGGGATTTTTCTAATTCAGAGATTACATTCCATCCCCACTTACATCTATAAAGAAGAATTTGTTTGATATCATTTAAGGACAAAACAATCGATCATTTACAAAGACATAAAGATGCAAAGATATTCACCAAGGTTATCGAGTTCTTCATTTGCCAGTAATTAGTGGAAAATGTTTGTTATGTAGGTAGCACAGAAGGTGTTATAAGACATTAATCCCCTCTATAAGTACTTACAAAAAAAATAGTAAAATTGTTTCATTGTCCCAAGGTTCTTCCCATAAATGGGTTTTTTCATCTTACATTTAGTGTTACATGTTGATTTATCTAACCACATGAATTGTCATTTAAATATTTAACAAGATTAAAATTTGGAATGTATGATGAATTGTTGATAAATTTATCTCATAGACGTTTTAGGTCATGTTTCTTATTTGCATTATTAAATTTTGGGAATAAAAATTAATTAATGTATCTACATTTCGACTCATGAAAAGCACACTCTTCAAAAGGAGTTGGATCCATTCAATAGGGAGGATTTGTCTCTTATAATTCTTTGTCTTGTCCTATATAAAGTCTCATTGACTCCCAAAGTATACAAAATAGCTTTTCCATTTATGGTTCGAATATGGGGTAAAATAAACCATATGCATATTACCTTTTGTATATATCAAATATAGGTGTGTATATGGGTTAGATATAAAAAAGGATCAACAAAATCCAATTTGTTAAGTTGTTGGGGGGATTAATTCTAATTGATAATCTCAAATAGCACCGATCTCTTACATTGGATCCGAATTTGTTAATGGTTAAATTCCAAATTCGATTAACTTATTATACACTTATACATATTATATATACATACACACGAATACATACATATATATATATATATATATATATATATATAAAAAATAAAGTAGCAAACTTATGTATGTCATAAGTTTGCTTAATGATGTCATGAATGTGTTAAAGGATGAGGCACTTTTGAGATTTCTGAATTAATGATTGAGATTAAATGTGGAGGTTGATAATCATTTAAATAAATGGTTCGGATTGTGAACAGGCAGCACATGGGGTCTCACAACTATAGAGTTGCTGGTCGTACGTCCTAAGATACGGAACTTCTCCGTATCTTCACTTCATAAGTGAAGAGACACGGCAGTAGCTCACATCATCCACTCCACAAACGAATAGACACCTGGTTTTCTTCTCCGTTGGGTTAGTTTCTCCTCTTCATTGTATGTATGTATGTATGTATGTATGTATATCTCCGTTGTTTGTCAATGGTTGTGTATATATGATGCGTTTTGTGTAAAGGTGGGTTTATATATTTGGGTTTGGTAAAATGCGTTTAGTATTTTGTAAAATGCGTTTTGTATATATGTCGTACCTGGGTTTATATCTGGGTTTCATATATATCTTATGTAAACGTGATGGGTTTCGTATAAATCTGATGTAAATAGCGTGTAAGTATGGATGGCAGCGTTTTGTTCTTTGTATGAATCTGATGTAAATGCGTTTTGTTCTTCGTATAAATCTGATGTAAATAGACACCTGGTTTTGGTATATGATGCATTTTGTGTAAAGATGGGTTTATATATCTGGGTTTTGTAAAATGCGTTTTGTATTTTGTAAAATGTGTTTTGTATATATATGATGTATCTGGGTTTATATCTCGGTTTCATATATATCTTATGTAAACGAAATGGGTTTCGTATAAATCTGATGTAAATAGCGTGTAAGAATGGCTGGCAGCATTTTCTTCTTTGTATGAATCTGATGTAAATGCGTTTTGTTCTTCGTATAAATCTGATGTAAATAGACACCTGGTTTTTCATATAAATAGCGTGTAAATAGTGTGTATGAATCTGATGTAAATAGTGTGTAAGTATGTCTGTCATCGTTTTGTTAATGTATGGCAGCGTGTGAGTGTGGCTGGCAGCTCCTCTTAGTTGTTTGTTAATGTATATATCTGTGTTTTGTAAAGCTGGGTTTATATATTTAGGTATATATATCTGCGTTTTGTATATATCTAGGTTTATATATCTTTGTTTTGTAAAATGCGTTTTGTATATATAATGTATCTGGGTTTCCATATATATATATATATATCTGATGTAAACGAAATGGGTTTCATATATATCTGATGTAAACCCAGTTATATATCTGATGTAAACAAACCCACTTCAAACAGTGCCTAACTATATCGTCTCTCTAAACCCACTTCAATATTGAACTAAGAGTAATGCTATACTACCCGGGAGTTAACCCCGGGTTAGTACATGGAGGGATTTTTTTTTCCTTTGGTTTTTTATGTGATTTATAATCATTATTTGACTTTAAAAAAAAAACACTGTTTTATTAAAAAATAATATTTTTTATAAACTAAAAAAAATGTAATGTTTAAAAACACAATTTTAATATAAAAAGATTTTTTTTCTGAAAAAAACTGTTTCAAAAAAGAAAAGTTGTTTCATATAAATATTTTTTTACATTTAAAACAGTTTTAAGAAATACAAAAATTATTTTAAATGTTGTAAAATTAAAAAAAAATAGTTTAAAAAAATAGTTTAAAAATAGTTTAAAAAATAGTTTAAAAAAATAGTTTAAAAATAATAATTTTTTATAACGAGTGTTTTAGGGACTAAATGAGTTAAAAATAATTTTAAAAAAAAAAGAAATTTCGTATTAGAATAGTTTTATTTCTAAAAAACATATTTTAATTGAAAATACAGATTTATATTTTTTTGGAAAAAAACTGTTTCAAAAAATAAAAGTTAGTTTACTATAAATAAAAAACTTTTTTTTTTACATTTTAAAACAATTTTTAGAAATACAAAGGGGTACCGCTGGCGCGGACCGTTAAAAATAAGTAAATATTGAGTAATGGATATTTGAGAGACTAAATGAGTTAAGATAACAAAAAGAGAGGCATAAAAAAAACAATACTAGTCAATCCGAGAGATAGTGTCGGGCTAATTAAAAAAAATAAACTTAAAAATAATGGATGCCGCTGGTGCGGACCTGTAAAAATAAGAGAATATTGGGTAAATGGGTGTTGAATGGACTAAATGAGTTAAAAATAATTTAAAAAAAAAACTATAGTTTTATTTTTAAAAAACATATTTTTATTGAAAATAATGATTTATTTTTTTAAAAAAAAAACTGTTTTAAAAAATAAGGTGTCAACTAAATAAATAAGGTGCCAACTAGATAAATGGAAACAAATGAGAACCAATAAAACTGCCAACTAGACAACCCGGTACTAGGCCCTGGGTTGTCTAGCATTTTTCTTGAACTATATATCAAGTTTTTATAATGCCTTTTGCTAGCACGCCAAACAGCGGGTAAATAATCAGGGGGTTATATATTGAAGTATAACAGTGAATAAAATTGCAAATCTCAAAGCATGATATATCCGAAAATTGGACCTACGTTGGATTTACATCTTTGAACAGTTATTATGCATGGAAGTGTAGAAATATGACTTTGTTGGCTTTTAGTGTTTCTTTTCTTAATGTAATGCGTGAAAGAATATTAAAATATAAACATACATGGTAAAAACAAAAACAAAATGTTTAAACTTTACATTAGTTATACTGTCTTAATTTAATTAATATGTGTTAAAATAAGAGAATATTGGTTAAAAAAAATACACTCTATGAATATTGTCTTAATTTAACACAATATGTTGTTCCAAAAAGTTTCTCACCACGTAAAATCATCCAATGTGTGCCGCTGGCGCAAACCTTTAAAATAAAAGAATATTGGTTAAATTAATGTTTGAGGACTTTTTGGAAAAAAAAAAGAATTGGCCTAAATATGTATCAAAAAATGTTTGAGGGAATTTTGGTAATTGATCCATTAAATATTAGTTTATTGAAAAAAATATTTAATTTAAAAATAAATCATAACTCTAGCTATTTATTAATCTTTTGCTAAATTTGAAAAAATTAAAAGAATATCTTTTAATTTTTGTTTAAAATAAATAACAAGTGTAGAGATATAATGTATTGTCTTTTAAAAATAGATTAAGGGTGAGGATTGTTTTGGCATGAAATTAAGGGTGATAATCAAATTGGGTAGGGATCCGGTGGAGTCCCTTTCTCATAATTCTTAAGATTGTTTAAGATGTTTGAAATGAGATTGGTATCTATACCTTCATTCTCATAATACACCATACAAATATTTGTGTTTTAGTTTTTCATTTTATGGTAATTTTCATTTATTTTTGGCAGGTTTATACTGATCTGTTTTCGTTTCTGGTCGATCTGCCTTCACATGGAGAACATTACTATATACAGTATTGTATGTTATTTTTCATTCTTATGTCCTTCGGTGTTCCTTATAACCTTTTAAACTTATGTATGATTTTTGTTACATTCCTTTCTGATAGGTGGATGACGACGCATCATAAGCTATACCAACCACTTCTCTATATTCTAATTGTATATATTGCAATAATGCCTTTAGCTTTTAACTTACATGGTTGTGTTTAGAATCACAGATTGAAAGGTTGCGCAACAATAATATCAATGTTCTTATCCAGGATAAAAATCAACTAAATACTATTCAATCTATGGTAATCACGTTCATCAAATATATTTTTTTTATCAACATCCTCATTTTTTTTTATATATATCTCTTTTTTCATATTTGTAGGGTCGATCAACTAATAGCGACAAACATAACAACCAACGGTCAAAGGGACAGGAAAACATACCACCGACTCACGTACTAATTTCTTCCAATATTCATGTCATGTCTTGAATCATTTGCTATTTCATTTATATTTTTTGGATTTTATATGTTTCCTTTTATTTTTCAGGATAAAGGGAAAGGGAAGGAGAAGGTCTCCTCACAGCCGGTAAGTTTTGCCATATTAACGTTGGAAAGCTATTATAAAGTTTACATATTAACATGTTATAGGTTGGATATGATCTATATTTTCTTCCTCATTTTTTAAAATTTTTTGTATAGATTTATATCTCGCGTCGAAAATACAACGGTATTGTTATTCGTGATGTTGTCCAACCTAATGCTATAGCTATTAAGGTACCTATTCGCCACTACATGAATTTTAGTTTATAATTGCTTATCTAATTTTTTTTGTCATTGAGTTAACACTATGTATGTGATTATATTCCTAGCCTCACACTAAATTGAGCAACACAAACGACGAAGGCAAAGAAAAAATGCTCGAAAAAGGATCTGGCATGCATAAACGGGTTAGAGATATTTTCAACTACTTTCCATAATATATTGTAGATTAATATTCGTCATCTTATTATATATTATCATATTATTTATGTAGGCAATCTGGATGGGAGAGGAGCCCGCTTATTGCGGACCAGTATGTTTCCTATTTCGTATTTTTCACTTTTCAACTAAGATTTTATATATATCTTCAAACCAGTGCACCACTTTTATGACTAATATACTTTAATATAGAAGTGATGATAATATTGAATCCAGTCTTATAACTAATATACTCGATGCACAAGTGCAAATCACATTACCCTTCTTTCTAATGATTGTTCACTTTTGACAACAAACATTGTGTATCCGGAAGTTCTCCTATGAAGTAAGTAGTGTTATTTTTCATATAAACTACACATATGACCCCTTTATATCATCTTTTGATAATTTTTTTAATTATTCTTAGGATTGGGAGCCAATGGTAAGGCATCAAGAGCGGATAAATACCCGCAGGCTGCTTACATGGGGTTCTCACAACAAGGTACTTCGTCTTTAAAATATTTCCTCTTTTCATTCATTTTTAAAAATTAGTCTTAACTATAAATATTTCTTATAGGTGGTTGTTAATTGTGTCAATCTTCGTTTGAAGTACGTCGAGCTAGATACGGGGACATTTCGAACAGTTATTATGAGGATGTTTACTGCAAATCTATGATTGACTATCAAAAGGATAATTTTTTGGGATGTTGGCCTTTTCGACTAATTTTTTGGGCTTAGGCTTAGAGTTACTACACGCTGTTGAATGATTGCTAAGGTTATTTTGTATAGTCCGCCTAGGCTTTTTTGTATAGTCTGGTAAGGCTATTTTTGTTGTTGAAGTGTTTATTATACCTTCAATCAGGTAGACTGTGATTTTGTTGTTATTATGTTAGTTTTCCTCGAATATTGTTTTGATTTTTTTTAAAGAAGTTTATTTCGTTCAAGCATTTGTTTCATGAATTTGGACATTTCAAATATTGTGCGATTGGTTGTTACCCCTTAACCAGGGTGGATAGTCCAATACAAAGAAGACTACGCCTATTTTTTTAGAATTCACACTTTGTTAATTCAGTGATGAATTTAAACTATTTGAATGTTGTTGGACTATTTGTTATTTATTAAACAGGGTGGTTAGTCATATAAACAAATTAGATTATGACCAATTTTTTGAAATTGCATTTTGTTTTCTTAGCAAACAAACTTTTCTGCCTTTTTCCGATTATCAAATTAGCATTATCGTCACCTATGGCATGCTCTTTCAACCTATCTTCCAACTTCAAGTTTTCCTTTTTTAATTTCAATGATTATGCATACAACTCACCGAAGCCAATATGGATTTAACTTTCCCCCTCCTCTTCTTCACCCTCTTCTTCTTCTTCACTCTCTCCACAATCACTCACTTGATAATGATAAACAATGGACTCGAAAGTGTCATTTGGGCTCTCATGACTAGCCATAAACATGGTGTATTTATGCTCAAGGGGGGAGATCTATGGAGTTATTAAGTTCCTCTTTCGGATCAATATCTCTAAAAATGGCATTATACACCTTCGATTTCTTATCCTTCTTCCGTAGTTTAGTGGAATACTCACCTTACCTATGGCCATAAGCCTAAAAACCAAAGCATCTATCTGACTCTTCCCTATTAAAATTATCATTACGATTTTTTGGGATTAGATCGGCCTTGTTATACTTATTATTCTCAAACTTCTTTACATATTTCGATTGTTTTTCAAACTTCAGAATTTTTCTGAACTTTTTTACAAACATGGCCATATCATCAGAATCGATGTCAAACTCATCATCCAAAATAAGTGTTTCTAAGATCTCTCATTATTAAAAATTCTCTCTTTAGCCTAAAAATTCTATCTAGCCTTCGTCTTCCCCAATTACTCAACCTTAACTCTCATTAGGGTTTTCTATCTACATGGAAACTGAACCTAAACCTCCAGATTCCATTTATAATGAAATGATTTGGTCCAAATCCTTTGTTAGTGTCTTAACTTCATTTTCTTCTACATATAAAATTCCTCTTAAATTTCCTTCAAAATTCAGAGCGGAACCAACCATTATTTTCTCAAAAGATGACATCGAGAAGTTAGCAGACCTATTCAACCTATCAATGCTTGGGAAATTCTCCTATGGAAGACCAAGCATTGACATAATAAGTAAACAATTTTAAACCTTCGATTTAAAGACAGCCTATACCATTGGCATTTTAAATCAAAATCATATTTTTATTAGATTAAATTTAGAAGAGGACTTCGTTCGATTATGGATGAAAGAATAATGGTACATAGGTGAATTTCCCATGAGATCTTTCAAATGGTCCCCAGAATTCAGATTAGATCAAGAACGTTCAATAATCCCAGTGTGAATTTCCTTCCCTGGTCTTCTAATTCACTTTTTTGCTAAGGAATCTCTATACTCTTTACCCCAAATTGTTGGCAAACCCCTCAAGTTAGATGCATCAAATGTGACCATCAATAGACCAAGTTTCGCTCGTGTATGTGTAGAATTGGAACTTCTACAAAAAAAACCTGATCGATTATGGTTAGGGTGTGATGACTATGGGTTTTGGCAAGAAATAGCATACGAAAAAAGTACCATTGTAGTATGGTAAATGTTTCAAACAGGGCCACAGTGAAGATAACTATTTAATTAAAAATAAAGATTCCAAGAAATCTACTACAGTTCCTAGAAAATATGATACATTAATCACCAATCCAAAAGACAGGCAGCCAACATAGAATTTTGAAGAAAGACTGGAAGGAGTTATCTTAGATAACTCAATTGTTGATGTAGTAACACAAAACTCCACACAACTGAACCAAACTATCCCCATCCAAAATATCAGTCATCCTGATACTTAAATTCATAGCAAAGCTGTAGGTGGAATCTTGAGTATTATCAACTCAAAGAACAGAACTGAGGTTAAAAGGACATCCCCAGAGATATTCTTCAACATCACAAAGAAAAAATAATGTATGTTGATATTGACTATAAGGACACAAGAATTATTGAAATCCTTAATCTTTCCCATGATGCTACTGGATTACCTAAAAGGGGAAAACAATCATTTCATGATTGTTTATCTCAATCAGATAATGAAGTCATTTCAAACAGAGGCACTCTAATGTTAGAAGAATTAATCATCTTCTCAAATAATTTGGAAACCAGAATTCAAAACATAAAAAATAAAAAAGTAGAGATTTTACAATCCCAAAAAATAACTCAGATCCAACTAGTAACCAAACAAATATTAATAAAGAAGATTTCAATATGACACATCAAGTTGTAGATCCAATGTTCAAAAGAATCACTGGAGCCAATGTTAAGAGTAACAATAAAGTTTCTTTTCCAATAACACAATGATAGATATAATCATATGGAATGCCAGAGGTGTTGGCAATAAAGAAACCAAGAGAAGACTCAAAAAGCTCTGTAAGTTTCACAAACTTACCTTTATTGCTATTATGGAATAAAAAATTGACAAAGTAAAACTTGATAACCTTAGACTAACTCTTAATTTTGATGGGGGAGAAGCTAATACCAGTAATAAAATTTGGTGGCTTTAGAGATATGATATTAGCTGTGAAACTATTTCTGATAACGATCAAAATGTTCTTTTGGAAGTATCACTTTCTATTATTCCAAATAAAATCTTCATTAACATTTTATATTCTAAATGCACTAGATTAGAAAGACAAAAATTATGGCATAATATAGAATATAACTCTAATTCTTGCTTCAATGATCCCTTTATAACAATATGTGATTTCAACACTGTAGTCGGCAGTAATGAGAAAATAGGGGACAGAGACATATATATTATTGGTGTAGAAGATTTTAATAAGTGTATTCATAATGATGGCTTATATATTTAAGATACATAGGCACCAAATATACTCGGTTTAATAACATGGGCCAAGATAGGGGGATTTGGGAAAGATTATACAGAGGCCTCATTAATCAAAAATGGTTTTCTATATTTCCTCACACCACTATTAAAACTCTTACTAAAAAATGTTCATATCACTCTCCAAAACTAGTTACATTTGGCCAAATATCTGATCACATCATTAAACCTTTTAAGTTTTTAAACCTATGGCCCAATCATAAAGATATCAAAACTGTGGTTCAAAATTCCTACGATAAAGATATCACTGGCAATCCCCTTAATAGATTTTCCATGAAATTTATAAAACGTATGACGGTGTGATAATTGATTAAATTCACAAATTTCTATTTGGCACACTTATTTAATTAGAGTCTATTTAAACCAAATCAATTTAGCTCCTAAAGCATGCAACAACATGTATGCATGTGTCAACCCATAAACAAATAAAGCATGTGACACAAAATTCAGGAAAAATCCCCGCAGGGAAAAACCTTGTATTTCTAGAACTTTGAAGAATTCACAAGACCGTTGAATTACATACAACCTGATAATCGCCCACAAGTGTAACGCACGGTGTCTTCGTCAAACCTCCAAAGAAATGGATAGAAATTAGCAGTGGTTCACACACAGTTATACCACAAGGACACGCAGTCTTCAAGGCGTAGGTTATCCTCCCCATAAGAGTAACATCATAAAGACTCCCTCCATAATAGCACGCAGCTTTCCGATTGTAGAGTTCTCCCCACAAAGGTAAACAAAAGCAAAGTGTATTCTTGAAAACCAAAACAATTCACCAAAGCATATGGGCTTTTTATGAATTGAAAAAGAAATGGGATTAAACCCTAAAAGAAGAAGTCAAAAGGATTCTGTAGTTTCGCAGTTTTCTGTCTTTCAAAATTCTGGGACTTCTTACAAAAAATGAAACCATTTAATGAGTATTTATACAAAATTGCACTGCCTCGGTATTCGAGATCGTTCGAACGAGAAAGGGATGTCACGTGAATGAGATGCGCTTGTCTTTTGAACGACATCGCACGATAATGCAATGTCATTTGAACGACTGCTACGTTAGCAAATATTATTTTAATGTCCGCTCCAACACTTAGAAAAAATACTCATTCTCAAATTTTGGCGAAAAAGTCCTCTCCAACACTTCAAAAATATTTTGTAAAAATATCCCAAAAGCTCTAAGTGGAGAGTTATGGTATTTAAAACATAAACCTTACCAAAGTAAACTTTGCGGAGTCTTTTTGATGAGGAGCTTTGATATTCGGATCCGTCTTTGATGCTTGAATGTTCTTGAATGCTCTTCGACGGTGTAGCGGTATAAGACATAATAAATTGTCACAAATATTTATAAAAAAATATGTCCTTACAAATATCCCCCTATGTCTATGCCGGTACGTACATAAAAATATCTGAATTATCAAATACCAAAATGCCTATACAAATCTACCCTCCCATTGAATAAGTTTGCAAGAACTCAAACTATTCTTCAAAAATCTTCATCAAATCTCAAAGCTTTTCTCATTAGGGTGATCAACATAATGATCATCAATCTTTGAACCTATACACATGAGATAAAGCAAAAACCTTCGTGACGCATCGAGTTTGAAATGATAAGAATAAATCATTAATAAATCAAATCTCCCCCATAATGCAAAAAATCCCCCATAACATGATAATTCTTTCTCCCCCTTTTTATGATGTCCCCAAATAAACAGATAAGAATAAATAATCAAAACATGGAGTGTCACGATAAAAATTCGTAGAACATATAGATCAAACTAGCGCATGCAAAGGAGTACCTCAAAAAAACATCCACAAACTATTTTTGGATTTTTCAATTTTTTCAAAGCAAAAATAAGATACAAAAATCATACACCGTGGATTTATACTAACACAACCAAGTCATGGAAATGGAATGAATGGGTGTGAACACATTCGATAGGTAAATAAACTCAATCAATCATATGTGAATGATGAATATGTGTACTCCTAACGAATGAACATCAAAAGTATCCTTAGGTGTAAAAAAAATTGAATTTAGATGACATCGACTTCTACAAATGAACAAATCAAAGTTAAAGTGATTTCCACACCAAAAACGTCCAAAACTATGTAACGCTTTTTCAAGAGTTTCAAGGACATGAAAACCCATTTTAATTCTCCATCCAAACTCGCTCATACATATTTTCTTTTAGAGGTATATAAACTAAATTCTCAAACTTTGGAGAGTTGGTGAATAAACCTAAATGGCCCCTATTTAGCATGAATTTCTTTCTATTGCCTTTAAATTTTTTTCGGGCTCTTTTAAACCTCTTTGGACCCCGGATAATAAAATTTCTCAATCTTTTTAGGTCAAATTTAAACAGTGGCTTAGTATTCACAAAGGTCAAATGAACCTTTTGCGACCCTTTCCCCTTTTAAAAAAAAGCACACAAACTCACAACCGGCTCTTACATGCACAACTTTTTATCAAGTTTTATCGTGCTTGGTTCGTTTTAAGGACAATAATGAAGTGAAAACACCCAACCAACATGTGATAAGACAATCACAATAATCAAATAAATCCATGCTTGTGTGCAATAAAGGAAATCATGAGACAAACATGTAGGATGTAACACTTAATTACATCTTAATGACTCCAAACATTATAAAGCACAAAGATGACATGATATATTGTCTCAAAACACTATCAAATAGTCACATGGATAAATGAAATGAAATTATGACTTGGTCATCCTAAGTGTCTATCCATAAAAGGTGCAAACAAAATACAAAACTCTTTTTGTATTTTTTTTCAAAAATTTTATCAAAATAAAATCTTTTCGTATTTTTCAAAAACAAAAATCCAATACAAAAAGTACATGTCACAACGCTAGCAAACATAAATATCATGAAACAAAAACTAGCGTATGAAAAAAATGCAAACACAATCATCTATATGATATGGCAAGAGGAGAATCATGTGCAAGAAAACGAGAATCAACTTGTCAAAAATCTAGTGCCTCTAAAAGTGATTTCCAAACCCAAATTGATGTGAAACATCGTGGGGGGGATTTAGGAACCAATGGAGCAATTGACATAAACTTCCTAGGAGTTCTTTCAAGATCAAAACAATATCTCCTACGGTGACCTTTCCTACCACAATGTGAATATGTGCAAACGGGATAAATGTCACCTAATGTGTGATTTTTTTCTAACGTCCTTGGTATTAATTTAGCCTCTAAAACAAATAATGGTTTTGGATTTAGCACTATAAGCATGAGAACAAGATGAGCCATTACCATCACGATTAAACCTACTCGAGTCTGTTAAGTCATTTTTTAACTTTAAAATTTTTGAATCAAGCAAAGAATTAGACTCTTCCAATTTAAGAGACTCCTTCTTTAAATTATCAATCAAACCTAGAAGGTTATCTCTCTCCCCCTTAATTAAAGCAAAATTTTTCCTAAGAGTCTCTTCACATGCCACAAACTCATTGATTACAATATTTTATCCTCTTTGGCACAAACACAAACCATCGAATTTTTAAGGTCCTCTAATTCTTTTTCTGAAAATAGGACCCTATCATCACTCTCCTTCTTGGACAATTTTAAAGCAACAAAGTCAAGGTCCAAGGAAATAAATTTTCATGATAAAAATATCTTTGATTTTGAACCATTTGCAAAAGATCCATCGCAGATTTAAAACGAGAATTTTATTTTTCCAAAAAATCAATTATTTTAGCAAACGTCAAATTCAAATGATTTATATCATCAAAACTCGGACTCGTGTCATCAAAGGGGGGCATCCGATTACATAAGTGCTCCATCGAAAAAATTACAATTTCTTTCAAAGAAAATCAATATCACACAAATTTTGCGAAAAATAGGAATACGCGATAAATTAGCGCAACCTTCTCTGATACCAATTTGAATACATGAGAAGTCAACTTGTATAAAAAAATCCTTGAAAAATCAGGATCACGCGATAAATTAGCGTAACCCGCTCTGATACCAGTTTGTAAAACGTATGACAGTGTGATAGTTGATTAAATTCTCAAATTTCTATTTGGCACACTTATTTAATTAGAGTCGATATAAACCAAATCAATTCAGCCCCTAAAATATGCAACTACGTGTATGCGTGTGTCAATCCATAAATAAATAAATAAATCATGTGACACAAAATTCAGGGAAAATCCCCGCAGGGCAAAATCTTTTATTTCTAGAACTTTAAAGAATTCACAAGACCATCAACTTACATACAACCTGAGAATCGCCCACAAGTTTAACGCACGATGTCTTCATCAAACCTCCAAAGCAATGGCTAGAAATTAGCAGTGGTTCACATGCAACTATACCAAAAGGACACGTAGTCCAGACACACAGTCTTCAGGGTGTAGGTTATCCTCCCCACAAGAGTAACTTCATAGAGACTCCCTCCATAATGGCACGCAACTCTCCGGTTGTAAAGTTCTCCCCACAAAGGTAAAAAAAGCAAATTATTTTCTTGAACATGAAAACAATTGACTAAAGCATATGGGATTTTTGTGAATTGAAAACAAAAAGGGATTAAACCCTAAAAGAAGTCAAAAGGATTCTACAGTTTCGCAATTTTGCAGTTTTCTGTCTTTCAAAATACTGAGACTTCTTAAGAAAAATGAAACTATTTAATGAGTATTTATACAAAATTTGTAAGGACAATTTGTCCATCTTTATGTATATGTTATGTCATACGCCGTTACAAGATTGATGCTTGAAAAGATCACATCGTCATACAAAATCCGAAGAACAAAAGAAGAAGGAATTTGGGAATCAGACCTGACCGGACCGATCCGGCTCAAATAAAAGGAACTGATCCGGCTTATCGGACCGATCCGACCATCTACCGGACCGATCCGTTTTGTCAGACTCTAGTAGCCACCGGACCGAATGCAAACCGATGGAGCAATAATTAGCCGAACCGATCCGACAGCTACCGGACCGATCCGCCTTTGTTAAAAAGAACCGATCCGGAAGAGCGGACCGATCCGCCTCAGATATCGGACCGATCCGTCCTGGATAACCACGAACAGATCGTGTGGAGATTTTTAGGGCAAATGAATTCTTATTTATACCACGACCGGGGAGTTGGTTTTCTTAAGGCTTATACACGATTTTCAGAGTAGATAAACTCTAAGGCCTTCATGGTATTTGAGTCCATTGATTCATACCCTTGATTCACACAAATTCCATACATTTGTGAGTCACTTTTGGTAACCCAAGACACCATTGCTGTTGTTCAACCTTTGTAAAGTGGACCGCTTCTTCCTCTTCATTGCTGCCCTACTGGACAGGGATAGTTCCAGCCGCCAACCCTACTGGAAAGGGATATTCCAGCCGCGACTACAGAATCCGATACCTGAGGGTAATTCTTAGTCAAAAACTTGTATTTAAGTGTAATCCGATTGTAAGCCGTTTCTCTTACAAATTATAGTCATATACAAATAGTTTTGCCCCTGTGGGGGATTTTTCCTTAACTTTGTGTGTTGAATAATTATTGCATGATTTCATATTGTTTCAATCACACCTAGTTGCATGCTTAGGGTTAATTTGGGTTAAAAATGGTATTTATTATATTATTTCTTAATTGAACGCAAGCGCCAACTCTTTCAAATTGGTATTAGAGCAGGTTACGCTATTCTATCGCGTATTCCTTTTTCCGCAAAATTTTTCTAAAGATATCAATTTTTGAAATAAATTGATTTTTGAAAAGAGCGTGTTCAAATGGAGAAGTCATATTATAAAATGCCTATTTTTGACGGGTCAAATTATGCGTATTGGAAAGCCCGTATGAGGTCGGCTTTAAAAGCCATTGATGAACGTGTCTGGATTTTGATTGAACGAGGGTGGACTCCTCCCACCGTGACTGTTGATAATGTGACCAACTTGAAACCTGACATTTCTTAGACTGATGAAGAATTTTAATGGTCATCTTTTAATTCTAAGGGTCTAAGTGCTATTTCTGGGTCTGTCACACCTGATGAGTTTAAACGCATAATGACGTGTACCACGTCAAAAGAGGCATGGGATGTTTTGCAACTTACCCATGAAGGAACAAATGCTGTTAAAGACTCAAAATTGCAAAATTTAACAACTCAATTTGAAATCATCACCATGCATGAAAATGAATGTTTTGATGAATTCTATGCTAGGCTGTCTGACATTGTTAATACTAGCTTTAATCTAGGTGAACATATTCCTAATGCTAGAGTTGTTAAAAAGATTCTTCGTTCCCTTCCTAAGCGTTTTATACCTAAAGTCACTGTGCTAAATTCCTTGGGTAATTTAAATACACTAAAATTGGAAGAACTGGTAGGAGATTTACAAACCTATGAAATAGACATGTTTCCTAAATCTGCCAAGCCAAAAGATAAGGGAATTGCCCTTAAAGACCAAGAGAGAAAAAGTGAGGGGTCGGAAAGAAAGAAAGTCGAGTCATCTAGAAAGATAGAAAATTCTGATTCTAAATGTGAGTTTGACTTAGATGATTTGGCATTATTTGCTAAAAACTTCAAGAAAATTCTGAAATTTAAAAAAGGTGGAAACTTCAAAGATAAAAAGAATTTTCAGAAAAATAAGTTTGAAAAGAAAGATTTCAAAGAACCCCCTAAAGACAGTGAGAGGTGTTTTGAGTGCGAAGGTAAGGGACACAGAGCGTTTGAGTGTGACACTCGTCTGAATAGGGAAAAGGGTAAAGCTGTCCTAAATGCTACCCTTAGTGACGACAGTGAGGTCGAGTCGGTGGACTCGGGAGATGAATCACCGCATGAGCGTAACTTCACCGCGTTCATGGATAGTCATGTGAGTACTCCTAGTGCATCTCACGACAATGAGGATGCTACTTCACAGGGACACCTCGACAGCGAGAGCGAAGAGAGTGAGGGAGAGGAGGAAGGTAGTGAGGACGAGAGTAACCTTCAACGCGCCTACGCCGAGTTATATAATGAGTCTTTCAAAACTAAAAAACGTAACAAGGCGTTAGTTCTTAGGATCACCGCGTTAGAAGAAGAGTTAGAAGAGACGAGAGAGACAGAGAGTCCTCCACCTGCACCGCCATGAGAAAGAGAGAGTCTTCCTGGTTTAGTAAAGAGAATTTGCTTAAAGAGAGAGAGAGCAGTTTTGAGAAAGAGAAAGCGAACTTGACTAAACAAGTGGCTAGTCTTACGAGTGAGCTCCATTCCTCCCTGGAGACTCGAAAGAAACTTGAAGCCCTTATTGCTCAGCTTACTCATGACCTTGAGAGAGCTAGGAAAGTCAAGGTACAAATCGAGGACAGATCTGGGAAGATGGGAAAGATGCTCCTCGGTCCCGCTTTAGGTTTTGGTGACCGGCAAGGAATAGGTTTTGATGGTGCCTCCACGTCCCAAATTGCACCTGGACCAATTCCTGAGTTTACTATGACTCCTTATGGCCGTCATAAAAAACCAAGAAGGAGAGTTCGACCAAGAAAAGCAAACCAATGTCTTCCTAATACTGTGCCCTTTTTCTCCCATTGCAAAAGAAACGGACACCTTAGGGATGATTGCTATAAGTTGGGTCGGACACGACGTACGTTTGCTCCACCACATCAGACTGATGAGTTTTCCAGTTTGAGAGAGCGTGTTGAGTTTCTAGCCGCCACATCACATAGTTTGATGGAGGAATTTTGATGAATGACCTTACCATCAATGAATGCGCCCCGCATTCCGGGTAAAACCTACAACAACAAGGGAATACAAAAAGGTACCTACTCTTGGGTTCCATGTCGCTCTCAAAGACCATAATACCTCACAGTGGTATTTTGACAGTGGATGCTCCAGACACATGAGAGGTGATATCTCATATTTTACCCATCTTGAGGATTATAATGATGGGAGAGTCACCTTTGGAGATGGTAGCAAATCTAGCATAGTAGGACGAGGTACAGTAGAGTTACCAGGATTTCCAAAGCTAGAGAACGTGCTGTACGTCAAAGGTTTGAAAGCAAACCTTCTTAGCATCAGCCAGCTGTGCGACGATGACTTTGCAGTGAAGTTTGATCGAAAAGCTTGTAAGGTCTATAATCAAGCCGGTAAACTTTTAGTGCAAGGTGTGAGGACAGAGGATAACTGCTATGGGACTGAGCCCACATCCTCACTTGTTTGCAACAGCGCCACGATCACTCCTATGGATCTGTGGCACCAACGTCTAGGTCATGTGAACGTTAGAGACTTATCTCGTTTAGTCAAAAAGGACCTATTACGTGGCTTACCAGCACTTGGAAAGCCAACTTCCATGATTTGTGGACCCTGTCAGTTGGGAAAACAAATCCGTAGCCCTCATAGGAAGTTGAACTCCATTACCACCTCCCGTGTTCTTGAGTTGATTCACATGGATCTTATGGGTCCTACTCGCACGGAGAGTCTAGGTGGTAAGAGATACATTCTCGTGATGGTAGACGATTTCTCTAGGTACTCCATTGTAGGTTTTCTGAGAGAGAAATTCGATGCTGTAGATTTCTTAACGACCAAGTGTCGTGTCCTGCAAAATCAACACGGTGTCACTATTAACAGAATACGTAGTGACAACGACACTGAATTTAAGGAAGCAAAGGTGGATTTTTACTGTGATAGCCTTGGGATCAAACATGAGTTTTCTGCTGTTAGAACTCCTCAGCAAAATGGGATTGTTGAGAGGAAGAATAGAACGATCCAAGAGATGGCTAGATCTATGCTTCTAGGTCGTAAAGTTTCTAGGAGATTTTGGGCAGAGGCAGTGTCTACTGCATGCCACGCGGTGAATAGGGTATATCTGCGTCCACACACACTTCACACTCCTTATGAGTTGTGGACTGGCAAGAAACCCAACCTAGCATATTTCCGTGTCTTTGGGAGTAAATGCTACATCCTACGGGATAGAGAGCAATTAGGAAAGTTTGACTCCCGGAGCGATGAGGGAATATTTCTAGGCTATTCATCGAACAGTAGAGCGTACAGGGTTTTTAACCTGGAGAGCTCTAAGGTTATGGAATCAATAAACGTCACCGTGCAAGATGATGAACCCCCAACGGTTATTGATCCCAACCTTCAGTGTGAGGATGAGGACTGTTCTGACAGTGATTTTCCTGTTCCTCTCCCACACTCTGTGGACCCTATTCCTATGTTAGGGGACACACCTGCTTGGGTTCGCAAGAGTCATGATCCTTCAGCCATTGTTGGCGATCCCACTCTAGGGGTCAAGACTCGTGCTCAACTAGAGAACGTTGTTAGTCATCATTGCTACACGTCCAAAGTCGAGCCCAAGAACCACAAAGAAGCACTCAAAGATGAACACTGTATATCTTCTATGCAGGATGAGTTGCTTCAGTTTAAGAAGAACAATGTTTGGGAACTTGTCCCCCGACCTAGTGATACTAATGTTATTGGTACCCGGTGGATTTTCAAGAATAAAATGGATGAAAATGGTACCATAACCAGAAATAAGGCTAGGTTGGTCTCTCAAGGCTACACACAGATAGAGGGTGTAGACTTTGGGGAGACATTTGCTCCTGTTGCGAGGCTTGAGTCCGTCCGCTTACTTCTCGCCATCGCATTTCATCTGCACTTCAAGTTATATCAGATGGATGTCAAGAGTGCCTTTCTGAATGGCATTCTACAGGAGGAAGTTTATGTGGAACAACCAAAAGGGTTTGAAGACCCTAAGCACCCAGATCACGTCTACTATCTTAGAAAAGCCTTGTATGGTTTGAAGCAAGCACCCCGTGCTTGGTACGAGAGGCTTACTTCCTATCTCTTATCCCGTGGCTTCAAGATAGGGGGAGTAGATATGACGTTGTTCGTCAGGAGAGATGACGGTTCTATTTTGGTTGCCCAGGTCTATGTGGACGACATAGTCTTTGGATCCACATGCTCCCAACATGCTCACCACTTTGAGGAGGAGATGAAAAGTGAGTTTGAGATGAGCATGGTTGGTGAGCTTACATTCTTCCTTGGTCTCCAGGTTCGTCAGCTAGAGGATGGGATGTTCATCTCCCAATCCAAGTATGCTAGAAACTTAGTGAAGAAATTTGGTTTAGACTCCGCTAAGCATGCACGTACACCTATGAGTACTACTACTAAGCTTAGTAAGGACGCTTCAGGCAAGGACGTAGAGCAAACCTTATATCGGAGTATGATAGGTAGTCTCCTCTAATTGACTGCCAGTCGTCCCGACATTGCCTTTAGTGTTGGAGTCTGTACGCGTTATCAGGCGTCTCCTAAAGAGTCACACTTACTCGCTCTAAAACGTATTATCAAATACGTGAGTGGGACTCTCTCATACGGTATTTAGTATTCCTTTGATACCGATGACCGTTTGTCCGCCTATTAGGATGCCGATTGGGCCGGGGACGTAGATGGATGTAAGATCACTTCGGGTGGGTGTTTCTACTTTGGTTCTGCTCTTGTCTCTTGGTTGAGCAAGAAGCAAAACTCCATCTATTTGTCCACTGCGGAGGCTGAGTACATCGCCGCCTGAAGTTGTTACATGCAACTCATGTGGATGAAGCAAATGTTGGAGGATTATGGGATTTCACAGGACACCATGCTCATTTCCTGTGATAACACGAGCGCGATACACATATCCCGCAATCCTGTCCAACATTCGCGCACAAAACACATCAGGATACGTGAGCACTTTATATGTCAGTTAGTTGAAGAGAACGTCGTATCCCTGAGTTTTGTTCCTACCGACCGTCAGTTAGTCGATATTTTCACGAAACCTTTAGATTCCCTTAGATTTGAGAGTCTTAGGAAGTCTTTGGGGATTTGCACAGTTGACTGAGGGGTTGGTTTATGTCTAGAATAAGATGTTTCTTCATGTTCATATCATATGCTTCCTATTGCTAGTCTGTTTTATATGTACCATAGATGTGTTGTACAGCTTTTATGTATTTTTTATTATTCTTTGAAAAATACAAAAAGATTTTCTTTTTAGAAAAAATTTTAGAAAAACGCAAAAAGATTTTACTTTGATAAAATTTTTGAAAAATTCAAAAAGAGATTTGCCTTTTATGGATGAGCATTTAAGATAGACAAGTCACAACTTCATTCCATTTATCCATGTGACTGCTTGATAGAGTTTTGAGAGGCTACATCATTTCATCCATGTGCTTAACATTGATTGGAGTCCTTGAGATGTAATTAGTGATATTTCCTACATGCTTGACTCCTATATCCTTTATTGCACACATGCACGGCTATATTTGTTTGTTGCACTTGTCAATCTCATGTTGGCTTGAGTGTTTCCATCTTAATCCTGTCTATACAATGTATAAAATGCGATAAAACTTGACAAGATTGGATTGCATGTTAAAACCGTTTTGGTGAGACTGTGTGTACATTTTCATAACGGGGAGGGGCTCCGAAAGTTGATTCTTATCCTTTGCGCAAAAGCCACTGTTACAAAGGACCTAAAAAATGGAGGAATTTTAATATCCGAGGTCCTAAGAGGTTAAAAGAGCCCGAAAAAATTGATACGGCAATAAAAAGCAATTCATGCCAAATATGGGCCATTTAGGTTTTCACCATCAATTCTCCAAAGTTTGAGAATTTAGTATACCTCTATTAAAAAATATAAATCTGAGGGAGTTTGGTTGGAGATTGAAAAACGGGTTTGCACTTTCTTGAAAGTCCTGAAAAAGCATGAAAATCATTTTGGACGTTATTGGTGTAGAAATCACTTTGAGCTTTGATTTGTAGATTTGATATAGTCAATGTCTTATATTTCCAATCTTTTACACCAAAGGAAGCATTTGAGTTCATTTGTTAGGAATATCCAATATTCATCGTGCACATATGTCATGTTTGTATGCTTTGATTTTCCTATCAAATTTTGTTCACACCCATTCTTTTACGCTATCACCGACTTGGTTGTTTTATGTTCATTCATGGTGTGATTTTATGCCTTGTGTCACCCCGGTCCGTGATTGTTTGATTTATTTCTCTTATTTGTCTATTTGGGGACATCATAAAAAGGGGGAGAAAGAATTATCATCTTATGGGGGAGTTTGAATTTTGGGGATTTTGGGGGGAGTTTATGTTTATCATATATTGGTATCTATGTTTATCTCATTTCAAACTCGATACGTCACTTGGTATTTTCTTAATCTCATGTGTGTAGGTACATCTTTTGGTAATCCCATGTTGCACACCCTGATGAGAAAAGCGGTGAGATTTCTGAAGATTCGAAGAACAAACGATGCAGCCTTAGTCATTTGTACCTCTTTCAGTTTTGGGTTCATGGAAGGGTAGATTTGTATAGGCATTGTTCATACTTGATAATTCGTATTTTTTATGTTTGTTCCGGCATAGACATAGGGGGAGATTTGTAAGGACAATTTGTCCATCTTTATGTATATGTTATGTCATACGCCGTTACAAGATTGATGCTTGAAAAGATCACATCGTCATACAAAATCCGAAGAACAAAAGAAGAAGGAATTTGGGAATCAGACCTGACCGGACCGATCCGGCTCAAATAAAAGGAACCGATCCGGCTTATCGGACCGATCCGACCATCTACCGGACCGATCCGTTTTGTTAGACTACAGTAGCCACCGGACCGAATGCAAACCGATGGAGCAATAATTAGCCGAACCGATCCGACAGCTACCGGACCGATCCGCCTTTGTTAAAAAGAACCGATCCGGAAGAGCGGACCGATCCGCCTCAGATACCGGACCGATCCGTCCTGGATAACCACGAACAGATCGTGTGGAGATTTTTAGGGCAAATGAATTCTTATTTATACCACGATCGGGGAGTTGGTTTTCTTAAGGCTTATACACGATTTCCAGAGTAGATAAACTCTAAGGCCTTCATGGTATTTGAGTCCATTGATTCATACCCTTGATTCACACAAATTCCATACATTTGTGAGTCACTTTTGGTAACCCAAGAACACCATTGCTGTTGTTCAACCTTTGTGAAGTGGACCGCTTCTTCCTCTTCATTGCTGCCCTACTGGACAAGGATAGTTCCAGCCGCCAACCCTACTGGAAAGGGATATTCCAGCCGTGACTACAGAATCCGATACCTGAGGGTAATTCTTAGTCAAAAACTTGTATTTCAGTGTAATCCGATTGTAAGCCGTTTCTCTTACAAATTATAGTCATATACAAATGGTTTTGCCCCTGTGGGGGATTTTTCCTTAACTTTGTGTGTTGAATAATTATTGCATGATTTCATATTGTTTCAATCACACCTAGTTGCATGCTTAGGGTTAATTTGGGTTAAAAATGGTATTTATTATATTATTTCTTAATCGAACGCAAGCGCCAACTCTTTCAAAATTGCGCAGCCTCGGTATTTGAGCTCATTCGAACGAGAAAGGGATATCGCGCGAATGAGATACGCGTGTCGTTTGAACGACAGAGCAAAGTCATTTGAACAACTGTTACGTCAGAAAATATTATTTTAATGTCCGCTCCAGCACTTGGAAAAAATACTCATTCTCAAATTTTGACGAAAAAGTCCACTCCAGCATTTAGAAAATATTTTGTAAAAATATCCCAAAAGCTCTAAGTGGAAAGTTAAGGTATTTAAAACATAAACTTACCAATGTAAACTTTGCGGAGTGTTTTTTATGAAGAACTTTGATATTCGGATCCTTCTTTGATGCTTGAATGATTTTGAATGCTCTTCGAAGGTGTAGCGGTATGCGACATAATAAATTGTCATGGACATTTATAAAAAATATGTCCTTAAAAAATTAAAAGTCCTTAAAAAGGATCTGAAAGAATGGAACACAAACTCTTTTAAAAATATTTTTCAAGAAGTTTCCAATATGGGAGATGGGCTGCTCATGAAAGAAGATAATTATCAGGAGAATTCCTCTCAAGAGAATAGAGATTCCATGGAAGAAACCAAAGATAAGCTTATCTGGGATATTAAGTGTGAAGAGAAATATTGGAGTCAAAAATCTAGGATAAAATGAAGTCAAGAAGGGGACTTAAACACAAAATATTTTCATGATGTGGTTAATAACTCTAAAAGTCACCTTCTTATTCAAAAAATAAAAAATAATCAAGGTATTTTGGAGGATTCTAAGGAGAAAATTAATGAAGTCATTGTTAACTATTTTCAAATTGTTCTTACTCAAGAATGTACTCAAGAGAACTCTTCTCTTCTTGATATCATCCCCAAACTTGTTCATAATAACACTAACGTTGATCTTATTAAAGTCCGTGAAGAACAAGAGATTTATACTTCCATACAATCGCTTAATCCTGACAATTAAGCAGGTCCTGATGGATTTAATGGCCATTTTTACACAAAATGTTGGAATATCCTAAAAATGGACCTGATTGAAGCAATTCAAGCTTTCTTTTTGGGCAGAGACATCCCCAAAATTTGGGGAGCAATAAATATATGCCTTATCCCTAAAATTAAACATCCTACTGATTGTAAAGATTACAGACCTATAAGTCTGTGTAATTTTAGTAATAAAATCATTTCTAAAATTATCAATACCAGACCAGGTATATTACTCCCTAATTTAATATCCCCTCATCAATCAGGATTTATAAAAGGGAGAAACATTCTTGATAATATCTTGCTAGGGCAAAAAATGTTGCATTTTCTTGATAGAAAAAATCTAGGGGATAATGTTATTATTAAATTTAATATGACCAAGGCCTATGATAGTATCTCTTGGTGGTTTCTTATAAAAGTCCTAAGAAAATTTGGTTTTTGTGAAGGGTTCATAGATATCATATGGAGAATTATATCTTCTAATTCGTTCTCTATATTAATCAATGGTCAACCTACTAGCATTTTTAAGTCCTCTGGGGGCCTCAGGCAAGGGGAATCTTTAGCCCCTAGTCTTTTTGTGATGTGTGCAGAAGTCCTTTGCAGAGGTTTGAATCACCTAATGCTAAATGGTAATATTATCCTTTACTCTCATCCTAGACAATGTAACCTCATAAGCCACCTTGCTTTTTCAGATGACATCACCATATTTACCCAAGGCACTAAGAAAAGCTTGAAACATCTATTGCAATTCCTTAATGCTTATGAATCTACCTCTGGTCAATTTATAAATAAAGCTAAAAGTAAATTATACACTAAATCTAAAGGCACTATCATTAGATCTAATATCATTAAAGATGTTACTAGTTTAGATAAAGTAAATAATCCCATAAAATACCTTGGTTGTCCCCTCTTCAAAGGTAGAAAGAAAGATATATACTTTGAAAGCCTTATTGTCACTATTAGAACTAAAGTTGATTGTTGGAAATATAAATTCCTGTCTCTAGGTGGTAAAGTTATTATTTTAAAATTTGTTCTCAGCTCTATTCCCCTACATACCTTAGCTTCCATAAACACTCCTAAACTTATCCTTTATAGAATTGAAAAGATATTTAGCAACTTCTTTTGGGGTTATCACAAGGAATTTGGTCATAAATATCATTGGTGTAAATGGAAAGATCTATACCTTAATAAAGAAGATGGAGGCCTAGGTATAAGAATCCTGCAAGATGTTTCTAAAGCTTCTAGGTGGAGAATAGGATGGTCTTACATAGCTGGTAACAACTTACTGAATGATTTCCTAAGAAATAAATATAAAATTGCTCTAAATCTAATGGCTTAACAACTTTTAGTAGCTTTAAAACTCAACTACATGAAATTGATCAGTATATAACAGATATAGCTGGCAAGAAAATTTGAACTTCATCACAAAATGGCCTCTTTAATTTTAAATCAGCTATAAACATCATTAAATAATCTAAATCCTCTTCATTTCCTTTCAAAAATATTTGGGACTCCTATATCCCTAAATAAATTCTATCTTTATTTGGAGGTGTTTTCTTAATAAAATTCCTCTAGAAGACAACCTCCAAATTATTGGCATTAAAATTCCTTCCACATGCAGATGTTGTCACCTATTTTCAGACAACTTAAATCATCTCTTTATACAAGGTCCTATAGCTAGGAAGGTATGGCTTCACTTTTCTAATCTTATTGGTATCAAGTTATCTTTTTCATCTTTTCACATTATGCTTATGGAATGGTGGCATAGAATCTATACTAATCCCATCACTAAGTTCCTAGTCAAAATCATCCCCTTTTGCATTATATGGGAGATATGGAAGCATATAAAAAAGTCCATCCAAGAAGATACCATATTTTCATCTACCAAACTTATCCAAGAGGTATATCAAATTTCTTAAGCCATTACTGCAGCTCATCCTCTTAAATGTGGTAAGTCTTCCATGATTTATCCTAGTTGTTCTCAAGAAGAACAAGTGTTTCAGAAAAGGAGTTCAAAAAGTTTATCAGATGGATTTATCCCCCAAAAGACAAATGGAAACTTATCACTAATGAATCTTCTAAAGGTAATCCTAGTCCTTCAGGACATGGAGGTATTCTAAGCAATAATATAGGGGAATTTATATGGGCGTTCTCAAATTTTGGAGGCATTACATCAAATAATGTTACTGAAACTCAATCTATCCTATTTGGCCTTCTAATATGCAAGCAGAATAAATTCAAAAATATTGATGTTGAATCTGATTCTCAGTTTCTTATTAATATTTTGTCTCAAAAAAGAAGGCAAATTCCCTGGAAAATTATGCATATCATTGATGAGATCTTCTCTATTGTTAAAAATATGGGTGTTAATTTCATTCATTGTCTTGAAGAGGCTAATTATATTGCGAATTCTCTGGTAAATTTTGGAGTAAAAAATGGAGTAAATTTGTATTTCCAAAAATATGAAGATCTTTCAAAATTATCTAGAGGATTCATTAACTTATACAAGTGGAATTCTCCTTCAATTATAATCTCTAAAGCTTCCATTAGTAGGTAGGATTCTATTGTAATGGGGATATAATAAATCTCCAAGTTTTATTATTGCTCTAGCTCTTGTAATGGGGTCGTCTATAAACCCCCATATTTTCAACTTTTGTTTTGATATCTTATTTGGCTCCTAGATATCATCTAGGAATTAGAGAAATAGAGCTTGTATAGGCCACTAGAGAGGCTTTTTCTCTAAAAAAAATTTTGTAAAGCTCGTGGGGGTTCCGTCCCTCTTTCAAAATAAATAAATAAATAATAAGTGTTTCCTCCTTTCGGGATTTCAAGGCAATGCTCTTAACGTTCTTCTTCATTTTGGAGGAAAACATGTCAAACTCATAAGTTTGAAAATCACCTACAAAATCTTTAGGTTTGGTAGAGTCCAAGGTACCAAGGGAATTCAAAATTGTCACTTCTAAATTAAATCTTTTAGGAAAGGACCTTAAGATTTTTTGAGTACTCGATTTTCGAGTATTCTCTCTCCCAAGTTAAAAGACGAGTTCACAATATCATACAATCTAGTGTAGAAATTATCAAAAGTTTCACTCTCCTCCATCTAAATGGTTTCAAACTAAGTGGTGAGATTTTGGAGTTTGGAAGCATTAACATCACTAGTATCTTCATGGGTGATTTGGAGTATGTCCTAAGCCTGTTTTGACATTTCACATGTCACTATATGACGGAACTCCTCTGGTGTGACCGAACAAAATAAAACATTTACACCTCCAAAATTATAATTTTCTAACCTATGCTCTTCCTCACTCCATGATTTTGTGGATTTGAAAGCTCATAATCACCAACTAAGGTTGTGGGTGGGGACCAACCATTAAGAACTGATAGCCATACCCGCTCATCTATCACCTTGATTGTTGATTTCATATGAATTTCCCATATGCTTAATTAGACCCATAAAAAATCGGTGCCCTAGAAACCGATTGACATTCTGAATAAAAATCGCTAAAACTCATGCCTAAAACACGGATCTAACACAAAAATTCAATGTTCCCACTCTAATATCAATTTGAAGTCGATAAGAAGTACGTAAGGATGCTATAAACTACAAAGTCAATTTTTAATTTTTCAAATTAAAATGTTAAACTTAAACATAATTAACCCAAATAAAACTCAACACCAATTTTAAACCAAATTTTTGTGCTTAATGATTAA
This sequence comes from Sambucus nigra, assembly GCA_949130495.1. Lineage (NCBI taxonomy): Eukaryota > Viridiplantae > Streptophyta > Magnoliopsida > Dipsacales > Adoxaceae > Sambucus > Sambucus nigra. The sequence goes on along the minus strand of OX422210.1, from coordinate 240,416,375 downwards.
CCAATTTGATATTATCCTAAATAATGGATCTATTTAATGGCAGATAAATTAAGAACATCACACAACACGTTGATTTGGAGGAAAACCCACAATACAAAAAATCTCGGATGGCCCAGCCATGCAAATCACTATGATTAGCATGACACAAGACATATGATAGACTTACCATATAGACTCGACACCCTAACAAGTCTTGATGATCTTTAGTCTTTAGCCTCTCCTCTAAAGTTCATTTAAGATTCCACTTACATAGTGCCATAACGTGTGAGTCCATACATGCCTCTGTATCTACCGAATAAGCTCAGTAACCATCTATGGATATGGAACACAGACGCACCGGTTCTTCATCGCAGCACTACACCACGGAGTCCATTGTGTGCAAACAATAAACTGGATATGGAATCCTCTATGAAAAATTATTCTCAATTAAGTTGAAGAGAATAAACTTCTTAGTGCCCACAAAATAAGATCTCAAAGCATATATAGCGATGAAACTTGGATGTTAAACACTTTGGGTAAAACTAGGGTTTAGGAGCTTTTGGATATGTATAAGAAAATATTTTTCGCTAAAAGTCTATAATAACAAATGCATAAACCTCTATATATAGAAAACACATTTTTTGAGGAGGCGCATTTTTCTAGAAAGCTCATTGAATGAAAATAAGACTTCATTCAAACAAAAATGTTATCGTTCGAACTAAGGAAAAATTCATTCGAATGAACAAACAATCTTGTTCAAACAAGCATCGAAAGATATTATTTCTGAAATAGAAAAATATAATTTGATATTCATTTGCAGTTTATTTGAGCAAATAGATAAACTCGTTCGAACGAAACCAGTAAACTTGTTCGAATGACTTTAAAACAAAAATAGTTTCTTTTTAAAATACTTTTAAAAATAGCTCCAAACAATTATATAAAAAAACACCCAAAAATAAAATTTTCAAACATCAAAATGTATATGCATTCATACCTAAGAGATCCTCAAAATCATAAAAATGAAACATTGCACAAAACATGACATGACATGACATGTAATCTATGAAGCTTTGTAGTTACATCTTCAACCAATCACGTTATGGGCTTGAAAGTTCAACACACAAGGCCTAACCTATAGCTCAAAATGTTTCGTCCAGAATTAAGCCAATGCATATAAATTGACTCACTTGAAAATTTTTCCTCACGCATACCTAAACTATCCAAGGAACCTATACTTAATGGGTCGATATGTCCATAATCAACATTTATATTATGCCAACCTTATCTCATTAAGGGGCCTTAAACTATTAGGTACCTCAATTTAATGAGCATTAGTGTTCCATGGACCTCCGACATTGTACCATTAAAGGAGTCATTCATTATTGGTGTCACCAATGTAAACTCTAATATAGTCGACTAGTATGCATCTTTTAGTATCACGTAGATGTATTCCCTATCTAAAGCTAAATCATAATAGATCTTTAAGAATCACACACAATGCTTGGTCAGAGAGACAGAACAATATAATTTGGGTAATAAAAAATATATGAAGAATGTCCTCCCACCACTAAGAGCAACATAGATATGATTAGATTCATCTAATTGACATACCATAAGCGCATGATAAAGGAATCATGTAATTATGGGAGTGTTAACAGTGAGGAACATTCATCCCTTACATATAAAGACAATTGTACTTCACTTTTAAAAAATAGAAAATTTATATTATTGTTCTATTCAACATAACTGGACAAAGCATTTTGCAATTATTTAGGGTCGGCTACATGACTCCTATTTTTCCATTATGATATGTTCAACACAATATTCTCTATTAAATCACATGATATCATGTTATTTTTTACAATATACCACCATATCAATTGAGTGTATTGGTCTACGTATGACGTGTCCTGACCATATAAGTCAATTTTCTCTCAATTTATGTTGTATTAAGGGGATGGATCATGCAAATCTATCAAGTTACTTGCATTATTCTACCTCATATAAATTTATTTTTGGTTAGTTCCTACTTCCATTCAACTACTACTATTTAATTTATAGTTAATTCTCTATTTTAATTTTAAGTTGCAGTAATTTATATTGATGAGTTATCGTTAACCATTTTTGCTAATGAACAAGAAGTTGACTGATGATGTAGATGTGGGTATGCTAGATTCAAACCGGGGGGGGGGGGGGGGTGAATAGGGTTCAAAGTAATTTAGTACAATGTTAAATTTCACACCTCAATTAGCAACCAAGATTTAAGTCAGTTTTAATTTTAACAATTAGATCTAGATCAATTATGATGAAAAAAAGAAAAAACAAATAATCAAGCCACAAAACAATCGCACAACATCGATTTACGAGAGCAAAAGACTAAACATATGGGTAAAAAATCTTCATGCATCCTAGTTTCTGATTAGATTTGAAAATTTTCTTTATACAATTCAATAAGGTAGCCTCTCTCCTGCACTCACAAAAATTTGCCTGTAAACGTTGAGATTACCCCCTATTCCAATAATAAATCCGATCAAAGATCCATTGCCCGAATATTAAAGTAGCATTCTTCATCATTGGATCATACCATGCTTCACCTCTTCACTAGCTCAAACACCTCCTTTGAAATTTGGGAGTATTAATCATATAGAATAGGATGTAAATCACGTCTATTGTAGATTTAAAACTTTCAAATTATCTCATGATTGTAGATATAGGTTTATATCTAAAAATCTCTCGATTTGAATATGAACACTTGATTTCTAAAAGGAGAAGCAGATAGATGCTCTACTACACGAAAAATATCCTCAGAGTAATCTAATTGGAAATGAGGAAAAGTTTTATGATTATTGGGGGAAACCAAATTCTATTTATAGACATTTTCCAAATTCAGTGTCTTTGTGTGCACGATTTTAGGCAGGGAAAAATCCTACCTAAATTTCAACGGGGTATGCGCATAGGGGAAATGTAGTGTACACAGTTTTGGGAAGATATTTTCCAATTACTAAAAACTATCATTTGTGCACATGGGGTGATTTCACACCATGCGAATTGTTTGTGGCAACAAAAGAGCATCTTAAAATTCCTTTTAAAACGAAAACAAAGAACTCATCCCCATTTTGAAAAATATACACAACTCTAAGGAAACCCCAAAAAAAACCTTTTAGAAAATTTTTACACATTTAAAATATTGTGAGTGTGTGCATAAACAAATGGTAAATAATTGAAAGATTATGCAAAGGATACAATTTGATTGATCAACAACAGAATTCTTGAATGTGGAGAAGCCGAAAGAGCTTCAAAACTCATTGTGCACAGGTATTATAGAATAAGACTCCCTCATATAAGAACTACAAAGCGCAACAAGATTTTGGGCTATATATAGTGCATGATTCAAATGTTTTTATGCGAAGTAAGACAACCAAATTATATTTAAAATGATTACATTTTCAATCTTCCCCTTTAGCTATTCTGTGAAAAAAAAAAAAAAAACTCGTGATTACGCCAAGAAAAACTCACTCCACATTAGCCTTATAATGGAAGAAGTTTATACAATTGTTATAAAAATCCAACAGACCAACTCAAATCTTCAATGTAGATCCTTGGTCTTGAACAAAATGATGATTATGGAAAATCTATCAACACCACGAACCATTACGTCGGAAGCATGCATAACAAGAAACTCCCCTTGCTCGAGAATCATCCAAAATCAACAAATATGATTGATAAGGCATAAATATATGATACAAAGGTCATAAAGCAATGAAGCTCACCCTAAATAAAACATATAAACCAATTGATCAACAAATACAATTTATCCCCCCATAAATTCATCTCTAAAATCAAATTAAATAAATTTCTCCCCCTATTAAATACAAACAAGCTCATGAAAAGTATATAATCAAAATAGGGTAGAAACATGGTAATATCAATAGCTATATGTAAGGTAAAGATACATAAATCAAAGCATAAGTATAGAAACAACATATTGAATAGAACCAAAATCGGGGAACCATGCACATATTGTCAAAATAGGATTGTACTAAGAGAAATAGGTAGACAAAAAACAAGGTAGTCATGTGAACGGGGTCAATAAGGAATCGTGTGCATAATTTTCAACAAAACGTCAAGAAAATCTCATCAAACCAACAAACTTCTTAACTCACTAACTTCGAAAACACTTCCAGAAATGATTTTTCACAAATATCACTAACCAAACTATGAAATTCATGCAAAGAAACTTACTCAAAACTAAAGATCAAAGAATGATCAGTATCATAACAAAAAATAGTATAATAAACATGAAATAAATCAAATCTTATAAACTAATGAATAATGAAACTCATACATTTTTCACATGAAATCAAATGTAGAACCACTTGCAAATTGTGAAATCAAAATTTTCTACATATGTTGATGTAACACTTGTGCTCGAGATTTATACCTCATTCTAAGAAATTTGTATGCCCTTGGTCCATGAACTGTATTTTATGGATAGATGTTTAATTTGAGTTATCCTTGTGGCTTTTGCGCAATTTAATTTGGGATTTAAATGCTTAAAGTTACTGCGTATAATTTTTGTTGTCGTTAGAACGAGTAGCCTCGTCGTTCGAATGAGAAAGGGCATGTCATCTGAACGAGGTTCAAACGACCTTGTAACGACTAGGACCTATTTAATTTCCATCGTTCTCTGGAATTGCACTAAAATGCCCTCGTTCGAACAAGATGGGTTATCATCTGAATGAGGGGTAGTTTCTTATTCGAACGAGTTGATGTATTTTGACCTTTTATGTCACGTTTTACCGTCATTAGATCCCTCGCTCAAACAATTGTTCGAAAGAGAGGGGATCTCGTTCGAAGGAGGTTCAAATTGTTCGAACGACTAGATGAAAATCTAGATTTTCTACACATTTTAATGTGTTGTCATGATGTGGAGCGTTGGATTTGATGAGGTGTCAAGCTCCCAAAGGCTCAGATAGAAACGTGATTTATCCCCTTGTTAATGGGCTAAGTATTTATGGGTTTAAATAGAGGAGAAAGGGATGGAGAGGCCCTTTCTCATCAATTTTTTGGTGCTCTCTGTCTCTCTCTAAGCTACACTATTTCATTCGCAATCCATTTCCACGATTTTTTGAGGTTTTACCTTCCACTTCAAGTATTTCGAGAATTTTCTAAGGCTAAAAACCCATTTCAAGTCTAGTTGAAGAAGAAGTTTGGCAGAAGAATCCATTATTAGAGCTCTCTTATAGAAGTTGGAGCTTTCTTGGAGCTTTGGTGTTTTTAGATGCTTTTGAGTCATTCCTTTTAGTTTATCCTCTTCAAATCAAAGGTAGGATTTTCCTCCAAGTATTTTACAGATCAAAAGAAATTTGGATGCATGCTAGAATGGTTTATTTTTAAAATAAAATTTTCTAGTTTGTTTATTTAAAGCTTTCTTACAAAAATGGAATTTTTGAGAAAACTAGGTATAAATAGATTTGTGAAGAACAAATGGTATTTTTAATCTTGAAATATAAGGAAATAAGTACAAAAATATATTTCCACACTAAAATCATGTTTGGTTGCATATTTAAGGATTTCTAGGCTTGAAAAATGTGTAAAATGTTATAGTATGGGGCTCATAAACAGGATATATGGAATCAAAATGGGTTTCTTAGTGAAATAAAGAAGTTGAAAATATTAACCCTAAATATGTTGGAAAATCATAAGGAACTGACATTTAATACAACATGTGCATAAGGGTAAAATAGACATTTTAGTAAAATAGACATTTTAGTAAAAATGGTCTTCATGTTGTTAAATATATTTCTTGAAAGGAAATATAAAGAAATGGGATTTTCTTGGAGAAAAAGGATAAAGTGTGATTTTTAAACATAAAATAATGATTTGTGATGCCATAATGGGAAAAATGTGTTTTTCACAAGATTGCGGTGAAGGAAGGGCGAAAAGGGAAATGCTGGTAAAATTAGAGGGTCCAAATGGTTGAACTTTCTCATTTAACCTTGTCGATCATTTTAATGAAAAAGCAAATAAACAAATTAAATGGCATGAAAATGGTGAAGTAAAGGAATAATGTGGATATTGGTAAAAATGTTAAAACACAATAATATGGACTCAAATGAGACCGATAAATAATTAAGAAGGGCCCAGGGCCCTAGGATGAAAGACCCAAAAATACTATCCAAAGCATATCGTAGCATAGTCGGCGGTGAAGAGCACTTAAAAGTATGCAGATAATTGGAGGATTATGAGAAAATATAATGGGAAAGAAAATGAACTTGGTTGTGCTTAAGGAATTTAAGTAAAACGGCCTAATAAAAAGGGATAAAGTGGAGACTAAAGAATAAAATCAGATTAAATAGTCTCTAGACTCGATAAAGGTTGTCATAAGATTGTTGAGTGTGAGTGTCATCACATCACTCGAGTGCATTGTATAGTAGTTGCATTAATACTGGCGAAGTTTATGAAAATTTTCGTAATTATTTAAAATATATGTTATATGTATAGTATTTTCATAGAAAATATGTACCTTAGTATTTCTCACCCCGTTAAGCATTCTCTCACCCTTGTTTTTTATGTTAACCCCCCCCCCCCCCCCCCACACACACACACAAGTACATCGAGTAGGGACCTTGGCAATTATGCCGGTAAGGCCCTTGAGGGTAATAGTTGCCATTAGATTATCAACCATCATAGCTTAAGCCTTCATTTTTAATAACATTTGACTGGAAATATTTTAAATAATTTTATTCGGGCCTTTGGCCAAGCGATGTATTAATACAGGGATAATCACGATTTATTTCCTATTTATTAAGCATTGTTGAATTCAACGAGTTTTTATAAATAAACCTTATTAATCAACTCAAATTAAAACTGGTAGTTTGATCCTTATAAAATGGTGAAATTTAAGGTTTTTTTCTTAAATAATAGAATTGAACTTTCTCCCTCCCCCTCCCCCTTTTTATTCCTTGTCTCAATGTGGGTTGACCCAATGGTGACCCAAACCCAGGTTGTGGCATTATAGTTGAGTAACTTAAACACATTCAATTCATATTCTAAACACAACAAAAGTATGAGATTAATCATTTAGGTTTGCATGTATATAGAAATGGAAAAATACAAAATCAACAAACAATTGTATTTGTTGACACATTAGCAAATTTATATAGCAAAAATACAATTTGATCATGAGTTTAACTTTAAGAACAACTTAATCTACCAAACTTCCCTCGACACTATGTTGTATGAATATTTTGAATTCCAAACTAATATAATTAATTATTTTGAATTGAAGCTATAAGCCTATATTGTTTTGAATGTTGGTAAAGCTCTTACCTTGTGAGTTTTTTCAACATATAGGCTTTTGTCGTTGATTGGGTTTTCATACACCCATTAGATGACACCTACTTAAGTCAAAATTAAATTCAAGTTGGGCGTTATCACTCTAACAATAGCCCTTATCAACGCATAGAAAACGGTATATATTCAACTCCATCAAACATAAAGACTCGAAACCTCTCAATTAGATCATAGAATACTTTTTGAAACTCATGCAAGATCTTTGTTTCCTTAAATTCACAAATCCTTGTAGAAATAGTAATTATCATTATCAATTGTGAATTCGGTGTAGTGAAACACTTGCTTTCAAATCATCAAAGTCAAACATATGTTATCCTTTATCATGATTATTTTTTAACGCTTAATATGAAAAACACACTCAACAACACCTTCAACAACAAATCTAATAAGCAATTAAACATCATTTCATGTAATCACATAAATTATGAAACATGTTTATCATGAGATTTGATAAAAAAAAAACATACACAAAATATAAAATAAATCTTTTAATAATTTTCAAAATATGAACAACAATATGCACAAAATCAATAAATTCCCATAACATTAAAAACTAAGTCCATTTAGAATTTTATTTCTTGTTTTCAGACCACTCTCAAGATTTTCTATGATTCATGATTATGTATGATATCTTTTAACCTAAGTCGGAATTCCTCTCTCTTTCTCTCTTTCTCCCCCCCCCCCCCCCCCCCACCCCCCCGAGTCTCATTTTAGTAACAAATTCCCTTAACATTTCTCCAAGAAGTAATGGACTCTCAAACATCAACATTCCTCGAACAAAAGTTTGTTGTAGAGGGTTCTTAGCTTTAACCATTTCCCCCAATCTATCCTCCATCCTTTGAATAGAGCCCTTCCATGCATCATTTATTTCCTCGGGCCTGTTGGTTCGATCAACTGATCGCGTTGAGGTGGCTTCCTAGGATCTATCTTGAGGAGCAACTGGTCGTGACTGGGCATATCCTTCCCTTAAGTCTGATGGTCGTCGAAAACTCCTCGATGGGGCTCTAGGAGGAATTTTGCTCCTCCTAGGACCTAATCGATCGAAAGGAGATACTCTGCTTAATCTTTCTAGCGCACTGGTCCTTTCTGGGGAGAGAGTGATACGTTGTTCAGTATTTGTGGCTCACACTGACGAAGTTCGTCCAGGTTGATAAGAAAAATCTTCAGACTCCTCATTGCGAGATGAATTGGTACGTCTAGTACGTGAAGAAGGTGCACGGGTATTTCTTTGAATACTTCGTGGTCTTAAATGGGTTGGTGCACCGCCATGGAGGGTTTGTATGAGTTATCGCATAGTTTCTTGCATGACGGTCTGGCCCTGAGCCAGATTTGTCATTATTCCAGCCAGATCTAGAATATTTGGCGGAGCAAATGGATTTGGAGGGCTTCCAGCGTTTCGATTGCTAGATTCTGGAATATCAGCCATTTGTGATGGATTGTTTTTTATGGAAAACGATATTACCAGTCGTCCCCACAGACGACGCCAATCTGTTGATGTAAAAAATTAGATCATATCTAATTATTCAATCACAGATAAATAAATGAGAAAAAGAATTTTTAAAGTGGTTCAGCCTTATAAGAATGGCCTACGTCCACTGTTATGTTGTTGCTGATTGTATGGTAATTCTCGATTACAAGTTATATCAAGAAATTCCGGACCCTTTACAATGAGGATTGTACAATGTATTAATAGCCCTGAGGCTGTAATGTGAAAGGGTAATACATTAAATGATTTACATATGAAAGGGTAATACATTCAATGCCCCTTAAGCGTATGCGTCTGAATGATAAGCATTTAATGAACAGTCAAACTGTTGGTTATCCTGCTATTAATGCTTTGTTCGAGGTGCATCTCGGACCGCCTGAGTTGCTCGGACTGCCTAAGCTTCTCGGTACTTCAAGAGTTCCTCGGAGAGTTCTTGTTCCTCGGAGCGTATGAGTTCCTCGGGTAAGTAGTGTTCCTCGTTGTAGTATGGTTCCTCGGAGCGTGTGAGTTCCTCGGAAGAGTTTGTTGTTGCCACGTAGATTGCCATGTGTCTTCACTCTATTGAGCCATGTCAGCAGACTAAATTTGGTATCAACAGAAGCCCCCAATGTTTCATAGTTCAAAATTTGAGGAGTGTGGAACATTCTTTCTCGGAATATGGTAGTTTTAAATGATTCTCCTGATTTTTAGGAGTGTTTCCATTGTATTTATTTTTCCTTCCAAATTCATAGAATCAGGCTTTTTAAATTTTTATAACCGCTTCGATTGTCGCGCCCTTTTTGTCCTTCTAGCCGCCGGTAGCGTAATCGTTTCTTTTTGTAATCATTACTTTTTCCTCTTCCCAAGGCAAGGTATTTAAACATCACAGACACTCCCATTGTCTTCTACCTTTTCAAATTTGTATTTTCGAGTTTTCCATTATCTTACTCTCTTGTGCGTTCATCCTTGTCACCGTTCATTGTCAACAAATCCACTCTTTTTCTGTAAGATCTTCTTCCTTCTTCTTCATTTCCTTTATTCATCATGGTTTACCCTGTTGAATCTCTTGAAAAAAATTTCTCTGATTTTTCTATTCCCTCCTGGGTTGTTCTGGAAGAGCTTTCTGAGCCTTCTGACTATTTCCGTTTGGCTGAGGGACATTGGTTCCTCAGTCTCTTTGTTGCTGAGTGTGAATTTTCTTTTCCGTCCAATCCTCTATGTCTGGAATTTTGTCAATATTTTGACGTTGATCCTGCAAGAATAGCCCCCAATACATGGAGAATAGTTAATGGGGTTCATAGGTTAAATCAAATTCATGGAACTCGCATAGGAATTCCAGAAATCATGTTTTGTTATAGATGGGCAGTTGGTGATAACACCTTTTATTTAAAAACTAGATTTTTAAATAGGGCTTTAGTGGTTAATCTCTCGGATGCCAATAGGGACTATTTTGAGCACGGAGTTGTTATAAAAAATTGGCAACATGCTCCTTTATCAGGAGATGAAGTGTATCAGGGTCCCAGATGCCCTCCCTATGGCAATGGGATAGGTTATTTTTATTTCATTTTATTTATTTATGCTTCTTCTATGTTTGATAAAATGTGCCACTGATATTTTAATGTTTATTTATTTGCAGTTGATAGTAAAAGAAAGTGTCCAAAAGAAGCAGACGTGAATATAAGGCACTTAAAACTTATCTGGAGTTTGCATCAGAGTGTTACCGACGAGTACATTAGGTCAGCCTCGTATCTGCTGCAGTACAAGAGCTACACCACTTCTTTCACTGCTCGTCCGGTGATAGGTGAAGTAGAACCATTACCAGCTTCTACTATTTCCTCGCCTGAGTCACGCATTCCTTTAAGTGAAAGGATGAAGAAGAGAAGACCTCCCACCCTTTTTGAGAAACCTGCCTCTGGTGATGGAGAGGCAAAAAAAAGTAAGATTGACGTCCCAGGGGAGGGGACAAAGAAAACTGATGCACCTTCCTCGGCTTCCCCTGTTGTGAAGGTTGTCGAGAAGCCCCCAGTGGCCCCGAGCAAGGCTGCTGCTCCAGGAGAAGTGATTGTAATATCACCGACCAAGAGTTCCTCCTTGGTTGAATCTATTCCTGCTCCCCCGAGGAAGCTGAAGAAGAGCTCCTCGGTCAATTTGGCTGACCCTGTCTCTCAGCCCCAGATTAGTGGAGTTCCCACTTTCGTTCCCCCGAGCTCTGCCATAAGCTCGGTGAAGACTTGGATCATTCCCGAGATCCAAGGTATCGAAGAAAACCTTTCTCTGGATATGGTTAGCTCTTTGGCAGCTCTCCACATTGCTTCTGTAAGTCCTTTTACTTTGAACTTTTCATATTTCTCTTGTTATATGTGTCTCTGACTTGCTTTCATTTTCTTTTCACAGTTGGTGAGCTGCTTCAATACAATTTTGAAGAAGGATGAAGCTATTAAAGCTTCAAGCTCCTCATCTGGTGTGGAGGAAGCTTTAATGGGCATGAGGCAGTCTTTGGAAGATTCTCGTCAGAAGTACGATGCTGACAAGGCTATTTGGGAGAAGAAACTTACCTCCACCAAGAAGGAGAAGGCTCAAGTTATTGAAGTCTCCAAGGGGTTGGAGAAGAAAATAAAGGACTTGAAGGAGAAAAATAAAGAGCTTGAAGGGAAGCTCAAGAATGCTGAGGAGTTTGAAGGTAAACTAAAGGTTGCTGAGTAAGAGTTGGGTCAGCTTCGAGAGGTAAATCGGCAGAAGGAGGAGGTTGAGAATAAATTGAAGACTGCTGAAAACCTTCTGTTCCAGAATCTTTCCTCGGAGAAATTAAAGAGAAAATTGGCTGTGAAGAAGTCTTTCAGCGCTGGCTGGGACAAGGGGTGGAACAAGGGCTTGGCTGCCATGATGTCACAAGTAGAATATGGCAGCCTCAAGTACTTTAGGGATGGATGGGTCGCTGCTCTACAGGAGATGAAAGTGGATGAAAATTCTGAACTTTTTCAGCGACACATCCCTGGTCCCCCTCCCACTCCTGAAGACGAAGAAGAGGACGAAGCTGACTCCTAAGAGTCTTCGATGGTGATGGGAGACCAGGTTTCTCTTCCCCCGACTATCCAGCCTGCTAACGAGGAACTTCAACTACCTGCAACTATCTCCGAGCAACCTCCAGCACTTCTCCAACCACTATCTGCTCCATCCGAGCAACCTACTTCCTCGTCCCATCCTCCCGAGAAAGTTTTGGGAGACAAGGAAAAGGTGTAGAGTTGTTCGGATTTATCTATTTTATTTTTCTTTAACAAATGTAATCTTGAACATGTAATTCTGAACCTTATACTTCTGACCTTTATGATATAATAAAACTTGAACTTGTGTTTATTCATACTGTTGTCTTTTCTTCATGCTCTGTTTTGATTATTGATTACTTCTTTTTCTTCCTCTACTAGTTTTTGGCCGGGATGAAATTATTATATGCTCACGATACAAAGCTGTTGAGGCAATGCAATGAATACTTTAAGGTTGGAATTACGGATTTGAGTGCAGCACAAATCGTCGACATCCTCGGCCAAGATGTTTCAGAACAGGAAATTGAGGCCTACCAATACTTGAAGTGTCTTCTTGATCGTGCAGTAGCCAATAATATGTCTTATTATGATATGATCGAGGATCCCCAAGGCACTCTTGAAGACCTTCAGCAGCGATACAAAGAATCCACTGCCCTTTTGCACAAAGGGTATGAGAAAAAGTATCAGCAACTCAATGCTGACAAGGGATATGAGAAGCGTTTTGCTGGCTATGATGTGAGGGAGAGAACTCTGAGGGCTGAAGTTGAGGAGTGCAGACAAATAGCTTAATTATTAGAGAAAGAGAATAACAACCTGCAAAGAGAGTTGTCGCAGTTGAAGTCTGCAGCTTCCTCTTCAAAATCCTTGATCCCAGTGACTGATGAGGGATTCTCGTTCTTCGAGGTCGAGAACGCCAACTTGAGGGACGAATTGGAGACCTTGAAGAGAGCTGGCCCCTCTACATCTTCTCGTGGACGAGCAAGAGCTCCTCGGGGACGAGCAAGAGCAACTCGAATTCCTGTCGAGGAATAGAGGACTCAATCCGCTTTGGAGAACCAAGCTTTTCAATTAATGGCAAAGAACCAGGCGTTGGCTGAGATGTCAAAGAAGATCAGGGACCTGGAAGAGCAGCTTTCAGCGCAGAAATCAGTCTTGGAGAATAAGGAACTCTTCATCAAAAATCTCCACGAGCAGCTGGAAAGACTGACATATCAATTCCACAAACATCCCAGGGAGTTCTGGATGGCTAGGTACAACGAGGCTCTCTACCACTTGGATGATCGTATCCAGAATGCCAATAATGAGGGCTACAAGCAAGGCTGGTTGAATGACTTAGGTGTGTTGCAACTTGAACAGGGTCATTACTTGTGGGACTATCATGATCCTGGGCTGCTCGACCTACCCGTGCCACCATTCAAACTTGATGTGAGTTGGATCCCTGCTCGGGAAATTCCTCGATGCTTAATTTCCAAGTATCTCGGCGACTACAATCTCCATTCAAGTGTTGATATATCTTGTCCCGAGCACCTTCTAGATCGACCATCCGTGATGAATATCAGGATGTTAAAAGATTTGAACTTCATAAACTCTCATCTTGCTTTAAATGATCTGCCTGCTGGCGAGGAACCTGTTTCAAAAGCAGAGGGGAAGAAACCAATAGAGTAGGAATTTTGATGTAATAGTTAGTATACATTTCATTATCAATGTAATCTATTTTTGGATTTAATGAAAGACTTTTATTTTTGTTCGCAATCTTAATTGCTATTGTCTTGTAAAATACTTTACATTTGTGCATATATGTCTGTTAAAAAGATAAAAATATTGTGTTGTTTGTCGATCAACTTATTGTCAAATAGCTTGAATATGTGGTAGTCATTATAAAAGATTACTAAGTTATTCCTCGACCAACTTACTAAGTTGTTTCTCAACCAACTTACTAATAATTTTAAAAAGTTACGAGTATCAATAATTTTGCTTGATCATTTTGTCGTATTCATAAAATGTTTACGACCAACCAAGTTCGGTAAATTCTCCTTTGGATGCATATATTCCCAACATTTGATTTACGATTAATTGAGAATCACTGAAGACAATAACCTGATGCGCCACCATAATTTTTGCCAAATTAAGACCTGCAATCATGGCATCATACTCAGCCTCATTATTGGAAGCTTTGAATTGGAAACATAGGGTGTATTCCATGTCGACCTTGTCCGGAGTGCTCAAAATTATCCCTGCCCCACTGCCTGTTGTGCAAGATGAGCCATCTACATATAGCCTCCATATAGGTAATTCGTCTTCAAACTTTTGATCTGACAGAGTTCCTCGGTGAAATATTTGTTGCTTCCTTTCATCTTTCCCTGATATTTCTCGCTCTTCGTCGATCATCTTTTCTTGCCCTTTTACCAACCGGAGTTGGTCTGAGCTCGAATTTGATGATCCTGTAACATCCACTTACCCTTTTACCAACCGGAGTTGGTTTGAGCTTGTGTTTGTTAATCCTGTAACATCCACAGGTTGATCAGCGAGCAACTTTTGCTCCTCAGGGGTATCAGGATAGGTGAACTCTGCTATAAAATCCACTACAGCTTGCCCTTTAAGCAATGATCTGGGTTCATAGACTATATCGTATTCACCGAGCTCTATTGCCCAGTACATCAATCTCCCTGATTTTTCTGGTTTATGAAGGGCTTGCCTCAACGGCATATTAGTATATACGACTATAGTATGAGCCTGGAAGTATGGCCTCATTCTCCTACTCGCCTCAATCAGCGCCACTGCTAACTTTTCCAGCCTTGGATATCTGATCTCTGCTCCTCGGAAGGCCTTACTTGTATAGTAGATTGGTTTTTGTACTCCATTCTCCACTCTTATCAATGCCGAACTGACTGCATTCTCGAACACTTCCAGATACAAATATAATTTTTCTCCCATCACTGGCCTGGATAACAGTGGAGGTTCTCCCAAGTATTTCTTCAAGTCTTGAAAAGCCTTCTCACATTCATCATTCCACTCAAAAGTCTTTCGGAGTGTCTTGAAGAATGGGAGACATCGATTAGTTGCTCGTGATACAAATCTGTTGAGTGCTGCTACTCGTCCTATAAAACTTTGCACCTATTTCTTCGTCGTTGGAGATCGCACCCCTAATAGAGCTTTGATCTTTTCAGGATTTGCCTCAATGCCTCGTTGATTGACAATGTACCCGAGAAACATGCCTTCTCGTACTCTAAATATGTACTTCGTCGGGTTCAACTTCATTTGGTATTTATCTAGTTGATCAAAAGTCTAACTTAAGTCAACTAGATGATCGGCATCTCTCTTGCTCTTTGTCAGCATATCGTCAACATAGACTTCCATATTGCAACTGATTTGTTCAGCGAAGACCTTGTTCATCAGCCGCTGATATGTTGCACCTGCATTTTTCAAACCAAAAGGCATAACATTATAACAATAAGTTCCCCTAGGGGTAATGAAAGAAGTACTCTCCCTGTCTTCAGGTTTCATTTTAATCTGATTGTAACCAGAATAAGCATCCATGAAGCTCAGCAGCTCGTGTCCCGAGGTAGCATCGACTAGTTGATTAATTCGGGGTAGTGGAAAGTGATCCTTTGGGCATGCTTTGTTGAGGTCGGTGAAGTCTACACACATCCTCCACTTGTTTTTTTTCTTCTTTACCATCACCACATTGGCTAACCAGTCTGGATATTTAACATCTCCAATGAAGCAAACTTTTTAGAGCTTCTCGACTTCCTCTTGTATAGCTTGGTTCTTTTCGGGGCTGAACACTCTTCTTCTCTGCTTCACTGGCTTGATTTCCTTAGTCACATTGAGTTCGTGACATTGGCTAACCAGTCTGGATATTTAACATCTTCAATGAAGAAAGCTTTTTGGAGCTTCTCGACTTCCTCCTGTATAGCTTGGTTCTTCTCGGGGCTGAACACTCTTCTTCTCTACTTCACTCGCTTGATTTCCTTATTCACATTGAGTTCGTTACATAAGAAATTTGGATCTATTCTGGGCATATCCTCATGACTCCATGCAAAAGTTTGCTTTTTGCTTCTAAGGAAAGTTATCAATTCCTGTTTTAGTGAGGCTTCCAATGACGAACCTACTTGAGTAGTTCGTTCAGGGTGCTCGTTGTCCAGAATGATGTTTTCAGTAGCTTCCGCCACTTGACCCTTCACGAGTTGCGACTCATCTCTAGGATCCAATGTTTCAATTTCTGCCCCTTCTTCCACTTGATAATTAGTAGTCTTTTTCCTTGATTCCTCCAGTTCCTCTTGCTCGACGGATGAATAATAGCATTCTCGAACTACTTTCTGATCACCTTTAACAACTCCTACTCCAAAATTTGTTGGAAATTTCAGGCACTGATGCACCGTAGATGGTACAGCCTCAAACCTCTTCAATCCTACTCTTCCCATGATGATATTGTATGATTATTGAACATTCTTATCCATCACGAAAAAGCGTATTCTTTCTGTCCGACAAGCAGGCCACGTACCAATGAATATATCCAACTTGATCGTCCCAAGTGGAAATACTTTCTCGCCAGCAAAGCCGAGGAGGGGTCTATGATAAGGCTCCAGTTAAGATAGCTTTAGATTTAAACTATCGAAGCACGAGTAGAACATGATGTCTGCCGAGCTACCGTTGTCGACCAGTACTCTTGAAATTATAACCTCCTTCATTCTCATCTTGATCACCAGTGGGTCATCATGAGGATATAGAACACCTGCAAGGTCATTCTTTGAGAATCCAATGACCAACTTCTCTTTGTTCACCTTTCTCGGGAGATCCTCCTCAGCTAGATTTATTCATTAAATGTACGAGCAAGCTTGAGCCTCACAGAGGTAATCTTTTCTCTCGGCAGTAAGGTCTCCTCCTCCTGCATCTCCACCTGTTATAACAATACAGTCAAATGACCCAAAGCGTATTGAAAATACCTCACGTTCTGGCTGCATTGGGGTCTTGGGAAGGTCGGGGTCGTCTTTGGGATCAACTTCATGGTTTCTTTTCTTGTTCTCCTCTGCTCGACGAGGAGATCTAGACCTCTCTCTTGTTCGGTCGTTGTTTTTTCTTTCGCTTCCACGATCAACATACTTTGCCAGCTTTCCTCGTCTGATGAGTGTTTCAATTTCATTTTGAATAGCTATACGATTTTTTGTCATATGGCCATGATCTTTATGAAACTCGCAATACTTTGCCTTATTCCTCTTGTCGGGGTCTGCCTTCATTTTCTCTGGCCAGTTTAATTCCTCATTGCTCTTGATTTCTTCTAAAACATAGTTGATAGCCATCTTCAAAGGAGTATAATTATCGAATTTCTTCATTGCATCCCATACCGACCTTGTTCTTAAATGTTTGGCATTACCATTGTTCTTATGCTCTTTCTTCTTAGCTTTATCACCTTCCACCTTGGTTTCTTTGGCATCTATGTTCTTCTTCGTAGCCATAGCCTCCTCGACTTTCATAATCTTGCACGCTTTTCCCATCAGGTCTGTCATGGTTCTAGGTGGATCTTTGGCCAAAGTGTAGTACAACTTATTGGGCAGTAGTCCACTCATCAAGGCGGTAATCGTTGTCTTCTCCTCATAATCAATGACTTCAAGTTTCTCGTTATTAAAACGAGTTATATAATCTCTGGTACTCTCACCAGCCTTTTGTCTAACACTTAACAAATGTGCTACTCGTTTAACTGGCTTTTCCCCAAAACAGAAATTCCTAATGAATAACTCAGCCAGTTGAAGAAAAGTTGAGATCTTACCCCGAGGAAGATTATTATACCATATTTGAGCAGATCTGGTAAGAGTTCCCGAGAATGCCCTACATCTCATCTCATCTGGAACAACATAGATGTCGGCTGCAGCTTGGTATTGTTCTATATGAAGGACAGGGTCTGTCTTTCCATCATATTTGGGGGTCATAACAGGTGCTTTGAACTTTGATGGTGTTGGAAAATCTACAATGGCCTGGACAAAAGGTGTTCCTCGAACAAAAGTTCGTTGTAGAGGGTTCTTAGCTTTAACCATTTCCCCCAATCTATCCTCCATCCTTTGAATAGAGCCCTTTCATGCATCATTTATTTCCTCGGGCCTGTTGGTTCGAGCAACTGATCGCGTTGAGGTGGCTTCCTTGGATCTATCTTGAGGAGCAACTGGTCGTGACTGGGCATATCCTTCCCTTAAGTCTGATGGTCATCGAAAACTCCTCGATGGGGCTCTAGGAGGACTTTTGCTCCTCCTAGGACCTAATAGATCGAAAGGAGATACTCTGCTTAATCTTTCTAGCGCACTGGTCCTTTCTGGGGAGAGAGTGATACGTTGTTCAGTATCTGTGGCTCACACTGACGAAGTTCGTCCAGGTTGATAAGAAAAATCTTCAGACTCCTCATTGCGAGATGAATTGGTACGTCTAGTACGTGAAGAAGGTGCACGGGTATTTCTTTGAATACTTCGTGGTCTTGAATGGGTTGGTGCACCGCCATGGAGGGTTTGTATGAGTTATCGCATAGTTTCTTGCATGCCGGTCTGGCCCTGAGCCAGATTTGTCATTATTCCAGCCAGATCTGGAATATTTGGCGGAGCAGATGGATTTGGAGGGCTTCCAGCGTTTCGATTGCTAGATTCTGGAATATCAGCCATTTTTTATGGATTATTTTTTATGGAAAACGATATTACCAGTCGTCCCCACAAACGACGCCAATCTGTTGATGTAAAAAATTAGATCATATCTAATTATTCAATCACAGATAAATAAATGAGACAAAGAATTTTTAAAGTGGTTCAGCCTTATAAGAATGGCCTACGTCCACTGTTATGTTATTGCTGATTGTTGATGTAAAAAATTAGATCGCTCTAATTATTCAATCACAGATAAATAAAATGAACAAAGATGTTTAAAGTGGTTCAGCCTTATAAGAATGGCCTACGTCCACTGTTATGTTATTGCTGAGTGTTTGGGAATTCTCGATTACAAGTTCAATCCAGAAATTCCGGTCCCTTTGAATGAGGGTGATACAAGGTATTTATAGCCCTTAGGCTGTACATGAATGGGTTGATACATTAAATGATATACATATGAAAGGGTAATACATTTAATGCAGCGTGTGCGTCAAGATGATAAACATTCAATGAATGATTGAACTGTTGACATTCTGGCAATTAATACTACGGTCGAAATGCAGCTCGGACCGCCTTAGTTGCTCGTTGCTCAGGAGTTCCTCAGAGCGCTTGAGTATCTCGGAGTGTTGCAGTTCCTCGGTATATCATCGTTGCTTGGGGAAAATATGAGTTGGTCTAGGAAATGAACTTCCTCATTGTTATTGTGCCACGTAGATTGACAAGTGTCTTCGTATGATTCGTCCACATCAGCATATTAATTTTGGTATCAACAGAAGCCCCCAATGTTTCATATTTCGAACTTTGAGGAGTATGGAACATTCTTTCTCGGTTTATGGCAATATTGAATGATCTTCCTGGGTTTTAGGAGCATCGTATTTGAATTTATTTCCAAGTTCAACGAATTCGCCTTTTTTCGAACTTTTGAGAGCGCTTCGATTTTAGTGCCCTTTTTGTCCTTTTAGCCGTCGGAAGTTCAATAGTTTCTTTTTTGTAATCATTTCCTTCGCCGCTTCCCAAGGCAAAGTATTTAAACTTCTTAGATAACCATACCGTCTTCTTCTTTTTCCAATTTCCTGCATTCAAGCTTTCTATTTTCTCCTTCTCTCTTGTGCGTTCATCCTAGTTTTCGTTCTTTGTCAACATACCTCCTTTCTTCCTGTAAGATCTTCTTCCTTTCTTCTGTATCTCTTTTATTCAGTATGGTTTATATTGTAGAGTCTGTTGAGAAATTTCATTCCGATTGTTCCATTCCTTCCTGGGTAACTCTAGAGGTTCTTTCTGAGCCTTTATATTATTTTCGATTGGCTGAGGGACATTGGTTCCCCAGTCTATTCATTGCTGAATGTGAATTTTCTTTTCCACCAAACCCATTGTGTCTTGAGTTTTGTCAGTATTTTGATCTTGTCCCTACAAAAATAGCCCCCAATTCATGGAGAATAATTAATGGGGTGTACAAATTAAATCTAACTCATGGGACTCGTATAGGGATCCCTGAAATTATGTATTGCTATAAATGGGCCACTCTAGATAATATTTATTACTTAAAAACTAGGTTTCTGAATAGGGCTCTTGTAGTTAACCTCCCTGACTCAAATAGAGATTATTTTGAATATGGGTTGGTTATTAAAAATTGGCAATATGCCCCTTTAGTTGGAGATGGAGTATACAACGGTCCCAGATGCCCCCCATATGGCAATGGGATACGTTTATTTTTCATTTTATTTTACTTATGAAATTACGCTTTCATCATGTTTGACAAAATGTATGACTGATATCTCATTATGTATGTATTTGCAGTTGATAGCAAAAGAAAAACTCCAAAAGAATCAGAGGTTAATATTAAGCATTTGAAACTTATCTGGGGCTTGCATAAGAACGTTGCAGACGAGCACATCAGGTCTGCATCATATTTGTTACAGTATAAGAGTTATACAACCTCTTATACTGCTCGCCCTGTTGAGCCAGCTTCAACTCCAGAGGGTTCTTCTTCAGATTCTCATCTTCCTTTAAGTCAGAGAATGGGCAAGAAAAGAGCTCCTCCTTCTCTATTTGATGACATTACTTCGGCTGCTGGGGCCAAGAAAAGCAAAGTTGATGTCCCAGAGGGGACTAAAAAGGTGGATGTTGCATCTTCCAAAGCTGCCGAAAAGCCCCCAGTGGCTCCGAGCAAGAAAGTTGTTCCAGCAGAAGTGATTACTATCTCTCCGACCAAGAGTTCTTCCTTGATTGAAGCTGCTGAAGTCCCTTTGAGAAGATTGAGGAAATCATCCTCAGTCAATTTGGCTGAAACTGCCCCTTCTCCATCCTCTGGTGTTGTTGGTGTTCCAACCATCATTCCTCCTAGCTCTGCAATGAGCTCGGTAAAAACTTGGATCATACCCGAGGTCCAAGGAAT
Organism: Sambucus nigra; assembly: GCA_949130495.1. Lineage (NCBI taxonomy): Eukaryota > Viridiplantae > Streptophyta > Magnoliopsida > Dipsacales > Adoxaceae > Sambucus > Sambucus nigra. The sequence continues at coordinate 240,395,516 of OX422210.1, read as the reverse complement.
TGATGAAAATATTTCTAGGGATATGTTGACATCCCTAGCTACTCGTCACCTTGCTTCGATAAATTTCTCACATTCTGAATTTCTTTCTTTCTCTGAATACTTGTATTTTTGCACTGACCTGTCACTTTTTCCTTTGTTCAGCTGGTGAATTGTTTTAATAATATCGTGAAGAAGGATGAAGCTATTAAAGCTTCAAGCTCCTCGTTAGGTGTAGAGGATGCTCTGCTGGGTTTGACCCAATCCTTGAAGGAATCTCGCCAACAGTATAGTGAGGACAAAGCTGTTTGGGAGAAAAAGTTGTCTACAGTTGAGGCCGAGAAGGTGAAGATGGCCAAGATCTCCAAGAGTTTGGAGAATAAAGTGAAAAATTTAGAGGTCGAGCATAAGAAATATGACGACAAACTCAAGAATTTTGGAGAACTTGAGGGCAAGCTGAGGAAGGCAGAGGAAGAATTGTCCGCCCTGCGAGATATCAAGGGCAAAAAAGAAGAATTGGAGGCGAAGCTCTCCTCGGAGAAATTGAGAAGAAAGCTCGCAGTTAAAAAATCCTTCAGCTCAGGCTGGGATAAAGGATGGGACAAGGGGATTGCTGCGATGACATCCCAAGTTCAATATGGGAAGTTGAAATACTTCCGAGATGGCTGGGTAGCTGCCCTACAGGAATTGAAGATCAAGGATGATTCCGATCTATTCCAGTTGCACCTCCCTGGTCCTCCTCCACCAATTGTGGAAGAAGAAGAAGATGAGCCTGCCTCTGATGAATCTTCTATGGCCATAGGTGATCAAGTCCCTACCTCTCTTCCTGCTGCCAACGAGGACATTTCTTCCATGCCTCCTCCTTCTGAGAAAATTTCAACTCTTGCTGTTCAAGCTGCTATCACCTCCGAGCAACCAAGCTCCTCGTCCCAGCCTCCCGAGAAAGTCTTGGGAGACAAGGAAAAGGTGTGAAGTTGTTCGGTATCATTTCTATATTTTATTATCACTTGTAATCAAACAATGTAATCTTTTGATGATCTAATAAAATACATTTTTGTTCATCTCTGTTGTTGATGATTTGTTTTTGTTGATTGTTGTCTTTTTCTCATCCTTAGTTTGTTGCTAGAATGGAACTGATATCTGCACATGATACCAAGCTAATGCAGCACTGTCACGAATATTATAAGGCTGGTCATACAGACCTTAGTACATCAGAAATTGCTGACATCCTTGGCCATGATGCCTCAGAACAGGCAATTGAGGCTTATCGATACTTGAAAGATTTACTCGACCGAGCTGTGGCCAACAATGTAGCCTACTACGACTTGATTGAGGAACTTCATTATTCCTTAGAAGATCTACAAGGTCAGCACAATGAATCAATGGCTTTATTGCACAAGGAATATGAAAATAGATACCAACAGCTTTCTTCTGACACAGGCCATAAAAAGATCCTGGCTGGATACGATGTTAGGGAAAGAACTTTAAAAGGTGAAGTTGAAGCTTGCAGGCAGATTGCTGAGTTGCTGGAACAGGAGAACAATAATTTGTAGAAAAAGCTGGCACAGTATGAATCTGCAGCGTCATCTTCCACTACTTTAGTGCAAGTTACCGATGAAGGTTTCTCGTTCTTAGAGGTTGAGAATGCCAAATTAAGGCAAGAATTGGACAACTTAAGAAAATATGTTATTCCTGCGACTGCTCGAGGATGAGGAAGAACTTCTCGTGGGCGAGGATGAGCTGTTCAAAATGTTGCCGAGGAGCAAAGTTCTCCAGTCGCTGCTCGGAGTCGATCAAGAGTTCTTAGCCGCAATGTTGAAGAGGCTCGCACTCAATCTACTTTGGAAACTCAAGCATTCCAATTAAATGCCAAAGATCGGGCTTTATCTGAAATGTAAAAGAAAAATCTATCTTTGGAAGATCAACTTACTGCAACGAAGTCTGCTTTGAATAATAAAGATGTTTTTGCCAGGAGCCTTCACGAACAATTGGATAGATTAACCTTCCAATTCCATAAACAACCCAGGGAATTTTGGATGGAAGGATACAATGAAGCCCTTGTTCATTTGGATGCTCGGATTGAACATGCCAATAATGAAGGTTATAAGCAGGGGTGGTTGAACGCCCTAGGTGTACTGAAATTGGAGCAAGGGCATTTTCTATGGGATTATCATGCTCCAGGATTACTAGATTTGCCTGTGCCACCTTTCAAATTGGACATGGAATGGATCCCAGCTCATTCCATTCCTCGGAGTTTAATTTCAAAATATCTTGGCGATTATAGTCTTCATTCTCAGACTGAATTATCTCGCCCAGAGCATCTCTTGGATACACCTTCTGTGATGAACGTCAGAATGCTCAGAGATATTAATTTCATCAATTCTCCTCTTTGCTTAGAAGATCCTCCTGCCGGCGAGGAAGCTGTTTTAAAAGCTAAAGGAAAGAGACCAATAGAATAGGTTTTTCAATGTAATAATTAGCACATATGTATAGCTTGTAATACATTTTTATCTTAATGAAAGAATTTCATTTTCTGTTTGCAATTTTGTATTGCGATTATCTTGTGTTTTATCAAATATTTGTGTATATGTATCTGTTAAAAAGATAACAATATGATGTTGTTCATCAACCAACTTAGTAATCAAAATTACAAGTATCAATGCTGCTTAATCACTTAATAATAAAGTAATGAGTATAAAATGTTTAAACTGTTTCCAACGAACCAAGGTTGTTAAATTATGCTTGTCGACCTACTACAGTTGATGGGTTTTTACCCCCGACCAACCATACTTGGTAAACTTTTTCCTAAAATGTATCCGACCAACCATGGTCGATAATTTATCCTTGTCGACCAAGTATAGTTGATCACCGACCAACTATACTTGGTTCAGTTTGGAATTCTTTGTATTTTCTGGAATGATTTTACCTTCGGACCAACTTGTTGGCTTATTTGCAAATCAACCGTAGTTGATTATTGAATTATCAGGTTCTTTCGAACTATCTTGTCCACTAGTTATCTTACCAACCTTAGCTGGTCACGCTAGTGTACGCCTCCTAACCAAAGGAGTATATTTTTTGGTTCGTTCGAACTTTTTGTCCACTAGTTATCTTACCAACCTTAGTTGGTCACGCTAGTGTACGCCTCCTAACCAAAGGAGTATATTTTTTGGTTCTTTCGAACTTTTTGTCCACTAGTTATCTTACCAACCTTAGTTGGTCACGCTAGTGTACGCCTCCTAACCAAAGGAGTATATTTTTTGGTTCTTTCGAACTTTTTGTCTTCTTTTTGCTGTTGAGAAGCGTAGTGTACAACATTAGTATTCCCCGAAAAACTTTCAAACAAAGGAGAAGAAAATGGTGAAAACATCATCGTTTTATTCATATTGATGGAACCATTGTACATTTTACATCATTGATAATACTTGCGAAGGTGTTCAGCATTCCAAGCATTCTTGAATTCTTCTCCTTCTAGAGTTGCTATTCGGTAAGTTCCTGGTCGAACAACTTCTGTAACTCGGTAAGGCCCATGCCAGTTTGCCTCCAATTTATTGTGTTTCTGAATTACCTTCTTTAGCACATAATCTCCTTCTTTTAAATCGCATTTCTTCACCTTTTTATTGTAGAACAGAGCTGTGCGTTGTTGGTAAGAAGCATTCCTAATGGCTGCCTCTTCTCTTACTTCCTCGAGCATATCCAAATTCAGTCTTCTCATCAAGTCACTGACTGGGGAATTGAAATTCAACACTCTGTGTGTTGGGAGACCTAACTCGGCAGGTATTACAGCCTCACTTCCAAATGCCAGCATATATGGTGATTCTCCAGTTGTTGCTCGGGGAGTTGTTCGGTAAGCCCACAATACTGATTGTAGCTCGTTAATCCAGTTAGCTTTAGCTTCACTTAGCCTTTTCTTCAAACCATTTAGCAGTGTTCTATTTGTTACTTCAGTCTGTCCATTACTTTGAGGATGGCCTGGCGCTGAATGGACCTTCAAAATGTTCGACTGATGACAATAAGCAGCAAAATCCTCGTTGTCAAATTGGGTTCCATGGTCTGTGATGAAGGCATGAGGGAGACCATATCGACAGATGATATTCTTCCAAACGAACTGGTATACCTTCTCGTACGTCATGTCGATGAGGGGTTCAGCTTCTACCCACTTAGTAAAATAGTCTACTGCGACAACGAGGTACTTGAATCTTCCTCGAGTGGTCGGCAATGGTCCCACAAAATCAATTCCCCACATGGCGAATGGCCAAGGGGAAGTTATAGGTGTCAACAATGCTTGTGGAGTTCGTCGGATAGAGGAAAAACGTTGGCACTTGTCACATTTCTTAGCATAGGATATACAATCAGCCCTCATCGTCGGCCAATAGTATCCTTGAGTCATTACCCTTTGTAAAAGTGTTCGACCTGCTAAAGTGTTCGACCTGCTACATGAGCTCCACAAGACCCTTCATGGATTTCTTCAATCAAATCTTTCACCTCGGAGGGATGTACACATCTCTGCAATCCTACCATAATTCCTCGTCTATATAAAATACCATTAGTTAATACATACCGAGCAGCTTTATACTTCAATTTTTTGGCAGCGAGCTTATCCTCTGGCAATCCTCCCTCTTCAATATATATCCTGATGGGATCCATCCAAGATGGTCCTAAATCAAGGGTAATAACATTCATCGTCATGTTTTCATCTATGCTCCGACTTTTCAATACTTCAATTGGTATCGTTCTTCGCAGCTCGGTACGAGTAGCTGATGCTAGTCGGGCCAGTGCGTCTGCTCGTACATTCTCCATCCTCGGTATTCTCACCAATTGAATGGCATCAAATTCTATCAGTAACTCCATCACCTTTGCATGATACTTTACCATTAAATCTCCTTTAACTGTATACGTTCCTGTCATCTGATTTACAATTAATTAAGAATCACTGAATACAATTACTTGTCGTGCTTCCATAACTTTTGCTAAGTTTAAACCTTCTATCATGGACTCATACTCAGCTTCATTATTAGAGGCTTTGAAATGGAATCGTAAAGCATATTCCATGTCAATCTCGTCTGGGGTGCTCAAAACAATTCCTGCACCGCAACCTGCTGTGCAAGATGAACCATCTACATATAATCTTCATAGGGGTAACCCGTCTTCAAATTTCTTATCTGATAGAGTTCCTCGGTGAAATATTTGTTGCTTCTTTTCATCCTCCCCTGGCACTTTTCGCTCCTTATTGACCATCTCTTCTCGTTCTTCAACCATCCGGGGCTGGTTTGAATTTGAAGTTGATGATCTTTCTACATCCATAGGCCCTTTTACCAACCGGAGTTGGTCTGGACTTATGTCTGTTGATTCTGTAACATCCACAGGTTGGTCAGCGAGCAGTTTTTGTTCCTCGGGGGTATCAGGATATGTAAATTCTGCTATAAAATCTGCTACAGCTTGCCCTTTCAATGATGCTCTGGGCTCATACACAATATCATATTCACCGAGTTCTATTGCCCAGTACATCAGTCTTCCTGATTTTTCTGGCTTGTGAAGGGCTTGTCTCAATGGCATGTCGGTATACACAATGATGGTATGGGCCTGGAAATATGGCCTCATTCTTCTACTTGCTTCAATTAATGCCAATGCCAATTTTTCTAAGTTTGGGTACCTGATCTCTGTACCTCGGAAAGCCTTACTTGTGTAATAAATTGGTTTCTGGACTCCATTCTCCAATCTGATCAATGCCGAGCTAACTGCATTCTCTGATACTGCTAGATACAAGTACAACTTCTCTCCTGTTATTGGCCTAGACAACAATGGAGGTGCTCCCAAATACTTTTTCAAGTCTTGAAAGGCCTTTTCACATTCATCAGTCCACTCGAAAGTTTTTCTAAGTGTTTTGAAGAATGGGAGGCATTTGTCAGTTGCTCGGGATACAAATCTGTTGAGCGCTGCAACTCGTCCTGTAAGACTCTGCACTTCTTTCTTTGTTGTTGGAGATCGTAACCCTAAAAGAGCTTTGATCTTATCTGGATTTGCTTCAATGCCTCGCTGGTTGATAATGTATCCGAGAAACATTCCTTCTCGTACTCCAAATGTGCACTTCGTCGGGTTGAGTTTCATCTGGTATTTATCCAGTTGATCAAATGTCTGAGCTAAGTCAACTAAATGATTTGCAGCTTTCTTGCTTTTTGTCAGCATATCATCGACATAGACTTCCATGTTGCAACTGATTTGTTCGGTGAAGACCTTGTTCATCAGCCGCTGGTATGTCGCTCCTGCATTTTTTAAACCAAAAGGCATAACATTATAGCAATAAGTTCCCCTATGGGTAATAAAAGAAGTACTTTCCCTGTCTTCAGGTTTCATCTTGATCTGGTTGTAACCAGAATACGCATCCATGAAGCTGAGCAGCTCATGTCCCGAGGTAGCATCCACTAGTTGGTCAATTCTGGGCAATGGAAAATGATCTTTTGGGCATGCCTTGTTGAGATCAGTGAAATCAACACACATTCTCCATTTATTATTCTTCTTCTTTACCATCACCACGTTTGCCAGCCAGTCTGGATATTTCACATCTTCAATGAATTGGGCTTTCTGGAGCTTCTCGACCTCCTCTTGTATGGCTTGATTCTTCTCGGGGATAAATACCCTTCTTCTCTGCTTTACGGGCTTGGTCTCCTTATTCACATTGAGTTCGTGACATAAGAAGTTTGGATCTATTCCTGGCATGTCCTCATGACTCCATGAGAAAGTTTTCTTCCTATTTCTTAAGAACATTATCAACTCTTATTTTATTGAAGCATCCAACGACGAACCTATCTGGGTTACTCGTTCAGGGTGCTCCTCGTCCAAAATAACATTTTCTGTAGATTCTACTACCTGTCCTTTTACAAGTTGGGATTCATCCCTGGGATCAAGAGTTTCAATTTCTGTACCTTTCTCTACCTAGTAGGTAATAGTTTTTTTCCTTGATTCCTCAAGCTCCTCTTGCTCGGCAGACGAATAATAGCATTCTCGAGCTACTTTTTGATCACCTTTTACAACTCCTACTCCGAAGTTTGTTGGGAATTTTAAGCATTGATGCACTGTAGATGGAACTGCTTCGAACTTCTTCAAACCAACTCTTCCCATGATGATGTTGTAGGCTGACTGCACATTCTTATCCATCACAAAGAAGCGTATTCTTTCTGTTCGACAGGCAGGCCAAGTTCCAATGAATATGTCCAACTTGATCGTCCCAAGTGGAAAAACTTTCTCGCCAGCAAAACCCAGAAGGGGTCTGTGATAAGGTTCCAATTGAGATAATTTCAAATTCAAACTATCAAAATATAAATAGTAAATGATGTCTGCCGAACTACCATTGTCCACCAACACCCTTGAAATCACCACATCTTTCATCCTCATTTTGATCACCAAGGGATCGTCGTGAGGGTAAAGAACACCGGCCAAATCGTTTTTTGAAAAACCAATAACTAGCTTCTCTTTATTTACCTTCCTCGGACGATCATCCTCGGCAAGATTTATTCGCTGAATATATGAGCAGGCTTGAGCCTCTCCGAGATAGGCCTTTCTTTCTGCAGTGAGGTCTCCCCCTCCAGCATCTCCTCCTGTAATAACATTACAATCAAATGACCCAAAATGTATGGAAAATACCTCTCGTTCAGGCTGTCTTGGCTTCTTCGGAAGATCGGGGTCTTCATCTGGATCATCTTCATGATCTCTTTTCTTTTTCTCCTCCGTCCGACGAGGAGATCTGGAACAATCTCTGGTTCTATCATCATTCTTCCTTTCACCTCTGCGATCTACATACTTTGACAACTTTCCTCTCCGGATGAGCGTTTCAATCTCGTTCTGAAGGGCTATGAAATTTTTGGTCGTATGGCCATGATCTTTATGGAACTCGCAATATTTGGCCCTATTCCTCAATTCAGGATTGGTCCTCAGTTTATATGGCCACTTGATTTCTTCGTTATTCTTGATTTCTTCTAAAACATGATTAATACCCATCTTCAATGGAGTATAATTATCATATTTCTTCAGGACTTCCCATGACGTCCTATTATTCTTGGAGTGCTTGTCATCACCATTACCTTTTTGCTCTTTCTTCTTAGATTTGTCAACCTCCACCTTGGTTTCTTTATCCATATTCTTCTTCGCAGCCATAGCCTCCTCGGCATTCATGATTTTGGCCGCTTTTGCCATCAACTCCGACATAGTTTTAGGTGGATCTTTGGCCAAAGTATAATATAATTTGTTAGGCAGCAATCCACTCATCAAAGCAGTGATCGCTGTCTTTTCTTCGTAATCTATGACTTCCAACTTCTCGTTATTGAAACGAGTTATGTAATCTCTAGTACTCTCACCTGATTTTTGTCTAACACTTAACAAGTGCGCTACTCGTTTTACTGGCTTTGCTCCAAAACATAAATTACCAATGAACAACTCGGCTAACTGAATGAAAGTCAAAATCTTACCCCGAGGAAGATTGTTGTACCATATCTGCGTAGATCCGGTAAGAGTTCTCGAAAATGCTCTACACCTCATCTCGTCGAGGACAGCATATATGTCGGCAGCCTCCTGGTATTGTTCTATATGAAGAACAAGATCTGTCTTTCCATCATATTTAGGGGTCACTACAGGTGCTTTAAATTACGATGGTGTAGGAAAGTTCACAATAGCCTGGACAAAAGGTGTCCCTTGAACAAAAGTTCTCTGTAAGGGATTCCTTTCTTTAACCATTTCTCCAAGTCTATCCTCCAATCGCTGAATGGAACCCTTCCACGCTTCATTTCCTTCCTCGGGCTGCTTAGTCCGAGCAATTGATTGTTCTGACGTAGCTTCCTGAGATCTATCTCGACGAGTAGCTGGTCTTGATTGTGCTGATCCTTCTCTCAAACCTGATGGTGGTCGAAAGCTTCTCGATGGTGCTCTAGGTGGACTCATATTTCTCCTTGGTCCTAGCCGACTGAAAGGAGATGCTCTGCTTAATCTTTCCAGGGCGCTAGTTCTCTCCGGAGATAGGGTGATATGTTGATCTGTATTCGTAGCCCGTATCGATGAAGTTCGCCCAGGTTGATAAGAAAAATCATTAGATTCTTCATTACGATATGACTCAGTACGCCTGGATCGTGATTGCCCACGATCACTACTTTGCCTTGAATGGGTAGGTGCACCGCCGTGAAGAGTTTGAATGAGTTGCCTCATTGTTTCTTGCATGGCGGTTTGTCCTTCAGCCAGATTCGTCATAATTCCAGCCAGATCTGGAGGTGCAGATGGATTTGGAGGATTTCCAGTATTTCCAGCATTTCGATTACTGGATTCTGGATAATCTGCCATTGATGATAAATGATTTTTGGTGAAAAACGATAGCAACAGTCGTTTCCCACAGACGGCGCCAATCTGTTGATGTAAAAAATTAGATCGCTCTAATTATTCAATCACAGATAAATAAAATGAACAAAGATTTTTAAAGTGGTTCAGCCTTATAAGAATGGCCTACGTCCACTGTTATGTTATTGCTGAGTGTTTGGGAATTCTCGATTACAAGTTCAATCCAGAAATTCCGGTCCCTTTGAATGAGGGTGATACAAGGTATTTATAGCCCTTAGGCTGTACATGAATGGGTTGATACATTAAATGATATACATATGAAAGGGTAATACATTTAATGCAGCGTGTGCGTCAAGATGATAAACATTCAATGAATGATTGAACTGTTGACATTCTGGCAATTAATACTACGGTCGAAATGCAGCTCGGACCGCCTTAGTTGCTCGTTGCTCAGGAGTTCCTCGGAGCGCTTGAGTATCTCGGAGTGTTGCAGTTCCTCGGTATATCATCGTTGCTTGGGGAAAATATGAGTTGTTCGAGGAAATGAACTTCCTCATTGTTATTGTGCCACGTAGATTGACAAGTGTCTTCGTATGATTCGTCCACATCTGCATATTAATTTTGGTATCAACACTGATTGTGTGGTAATTCTCGATTACAAGTTATATCAAGAAATTCCGGACCCTTTACAATGAGGATTGTACAATGTATTTATAGCCCTGAGGCTGTAATGTGAAAGGGTAATACATTAAATGATGTACATATAAAAGGGTAATACATTCAATGCCCCTTAAGCGTATGCGTCTGAATGATAAGCATTTAATGAACAGTCAATCTGTTGGTTATCCTGCTATTAATGCTTTGTTCGAGGTGCAGCTCGGACCGCCTGAGTTGCTCGGACCGCCTAAGCTTCTCGATACTTGAAGAGTTCCTCGGAGAGTTCTTATTCCTCGGAGCGTATGAGTTCCTCGAGGAAGTAGTGTTCCTCGTTGTAATATGGTTCCTCGGAGCATGTGAGTTCCTCGGAAGAGTTTGTTGTTGCCACGTAGATTACCATGTGTCTTCACTCAATTGAGCCATGTCAGCCGACTAAATTTGGTATCAACAATAGCCTTGGCCCAAAACATTTTAGGTAAGTTTTTACCTTCTAACATGCTACCTTCTAACATGCACCTTACGATTTCTTGCTCACTTCTTTCTCTCAACAACTCCATGTGATTAAAGAGTTGTAACGGACAAAAATTCAAGTTTGATCACAACTTTATAACAATATTCCTTAACTTTAGAATTATTAAACTCGGAACCATGATCAATAATAAGTCTCATAATGGGTAGTGATTGTTCGTTTTTAATTTTCTTGCAAACCGATAAAATAATCTAAAATGAATCACTTTTCTCTCTTATAAACCCCGTAAATGTGAATCTCGAATAATCATCAACCATAAAAAATATATCTTCCCTTCTATACTCTCCATCTTTGAGGGACCAGTCAAATTAACATGTACTAACTCTAGAGGTAGTAATCTCGTTTAATTTCTTATGGTAATTCTTTGTTTGTTTCCCCTTTTAGACATGTTTCACAAACAATGCTCACGGATTTTCCTAATCGAGAAAGACCATAACTCACTCTTGCTTTGAAAAACTCTTCATATCTCTATAGTTCATATGTCCTAGCTTTGGTGCCATAAGTTAATGGACTTCACTTCAGTATTTTGACAAGTAATGTCAGGTTCACTCAGAAGAACATAACAATTCCCGCTCAATCTAATCACTCTCATCAAATCTCCATTTTCTTTGTTTCTCACTAAGCACTCACCTTTCGAAAAAATCTCAAACTGGCCATCATCACAATGTTTACTTATACTAATGAGATTAGTGGTAAGTCCTCCAACATAAAGAACAGTGTGAAGTTTAGTGCTCTCCAAAACTTTCAATATACCTCTACCACTCACACTATATTTCTTCCCATTTCTAAAAGTGACTAAACCACCATTGTAATCCTCAAGTTAACTGAAAAATAACTTATCTCCATTCATGAGAAACCACCATCAAAATACCTGATAATGCACTTCGGTTCAAGGATCAAACTAATTTAATTAAAGGTCAATATTTTACCAGTTTTAAACCCCTAGTTCATGCAAATAATTAATTGAAATCATTAAATCAATATAGCATGCAACTAAACAATTTCAAGAAGGACAAATTTAGGAAAAATCCCCGCAAGGCAAAACCAACACTTATTTCACTATATGTGCAAATCGCAACTTATAATAATAAATAAATACAAATAGTGAAAGACGAATATCCCGTAGGCTTCGGCTCGTCTTCTTTTGCAAAATCTCCCATAAGAACTCCAAGAACAACAATGGAGACAACTTCTACCCAAGTATCACTCTAAGCTGAGATGATAAGTCTATATAGGTTTCACAATGATTCACAAATATAGGTTTGAGTGAATCAAAATGGTTTTAGCCTTTAAAAGTGATTAATTAAACTGCAGTAGGTGTGTAGGAGGAAAGTATTACGAAAAACATACAGGAAGCATGTTTAAATAGGTAAACAAAATTTTCAAGGTGATGGCATGTCGTTTGAATGACATCACCAGGTCGTTATAATGACATGGATATGTCGTTAGAAGCTCTTTCGAACGACCTCAACAACGACCTATTGACACCAAAAATAGTACGGGTTTGTTTGATCCATATTATATTAGGGGTTTCAAATGACCCTTCGAACGATAAGTCTATGTCGTTTGAACAACATATCCAACATTTAAACGATTGTTGGCGAAAAACCTATTATTTAAAACCAGCCTTGGTTTTGATAAAATAAAATCAGTTTTACATCGAATAAAAATTCTCCCGGATATATTTTGCGAAAAACTAAGAAATCCAAATAGAATTATACCTTAAAGAAATGGAGTATAGTTGAAGTTGAACGTGTTACGTGTTGAAGATAATGGGAGTATGATGATGAGCATGTTACCAATGATTAGGATAGTGGACGTCGTGGATGATCGTGTAGACGTACCAATGTAACGAGATACGCCATAGCTTATATAATTTAGGAGCTAGCGGACAATACTTAGATCATATCCGAATTACGCAACCAAAAAATTCCCTAAGACATACAATCTAATATTCCTAAAAACCCTCAAATGGAAATATCAAAAGACATGTCTTGAAATCTTCAAAATATTCAAAAACTTCAAATCTTCAAAATTTCTTTGTCTTCATCAAGTGTACCATGAATATGATCTTCAAATGTACCTACACATATGAGACATGAAACAAATACTAGTGACGTGCAAAAGTTTAAAATAAAATGATAAGCATAAATGATGAATTAATTAAGCACAATCAAATCATTAAATAATCAAACTTTCCCACTCCCTCATAATTCATTCTCCCCTTTTTTACGATGTTCCAAATAGACAAGGAAAGAAAACATAACCAATCAATACAAAGTGTGTCACAAATAAATAAACTTCTCTTTTTGAATTTTTCAAAAAATTTCTCACAAAAATATACAACAAAAAATCACACCATGAATTAACACTAAGATAAAAAAGTCGATGAAAGCGTAAGTGTAGGGGTGTGAATATATTCGATAGGAAAATCAACTCAAATATTCTTAACATATCTCCACGATGAATTTTGAATACTCCCAACGAATGAACACAAAATCTTCCTTAGGTGTAAAAAGGTGAATTTATATGAAATTGACTCAATTTAATCGACACATCAAAGTCTAAAATGATTTCTAGACCAATAATGTGTAAAACTATGTAATGCTTTTTCGAGACTTTGTCAGGACGTGAAAACCCATTGATTTCCAACCAAACTCCCTCATAAATAATAATTAGTTTTATTTTTCTATTGTGGTGTTAATATCTCTTAAATATATTTCCTATTAGCCCCATTTTGGCATATTTTCTTTTTATTGCCTTAATTTTTTCTTGGGCTCTTTTCAAATGGTGGCTTGCATGACGATTTCACATGCCTCTCCCAGCCCTTTCCCGTATTCGGTCATTTTTTTTTCAATATTAATTAATCTCTCATGAGCAACGGTTCTTACATGCACTACTTTCATTTACTCATTTTATTGTAGTTGGTTCATTTTAAAGACATGATTGAGATGAAAACACTTTGACCCTCATGTGATAGACAAGTACAAAAATCAAATAAATTTTTGCATGTATGCATTAAATGATAGAATGATTTAAACAACTAGAAAGTAATCACTACTTACATCTCAATGACTCCAAACATTACAAAGCACATGGATGAAATGAAGTTGCGTCTCAAAATACTACCAAATACACACGTGGATAATGGAATGATGTGGTGACTTGGCCATCCTAAATGTCCATCCATAAAATATGTAAACAAACTACAAAAATCTTTGTGTTTTTCAAAGTTTTTTATAAAAAAAAATCTTTCTGTATTTTTCATTTTTTTTAAAAACCGAAAATATTTTAATATTTTTCTCTTTTCTTAAAAACAAAAATCTTTTCGTATTTTTGTATTTTTTTCATTTTTTCAAATAATTGAAAATCTTTTTAGATTTTCTAAAATATGAAAAAGAAAAAATAACACAAGAATAATACAAATGATATAGTCTAGCAATAAGAACCAAGAATATACACGTGAAAAACTATCCTATACTAGACAAAGTAACTAACCCTCGGTCAATTGTTCAAATACCTAAAGATTTCCTAAGACTCTCAAATCTAAGGGCATCTAAAGGTTTCATGAAGATGTCGGCTAAGTGGAAATCGGTGATCATAAAGCTCAAGCATACGACCTTCTCCTCTACTAGGTCTCGGATAAAATGCTCTCGTATCCTAATGTATTTGGTGTGCAAATGCTGGACTGGATTGCGGAATATGTGTATCGCGCTCATGTTATCATAGCAAATAGTCATGGTGTCCTATAATATCCCATAGTTCTATAGCATTTTCTTCATTCACAAGAGTTGCGTGGAATAACTCCCAGGGGCTTCCACAGTGGACAAAGAGATAGAATTCTGCTTTTTCCTCAACTAAGAGACGAGCAGTACTAAAATATAAACACCCACTCAAAGTGATCCTATTACCATCTGCATCCCTGACCCAATCGACATTCGAATAGGCGTATAAATGGACATCATTATCAAAGGAATACTAAATATCGTATGAGAGAGTCCCACTCATGTATTTAATAATATGTTTAAGAGCATGTAAGTGTGACTCTTTTGCAAACACCTGATATCGTAAATAGACTCCAAAACTAAAGTCTATGTCGAGATGACTGGAAGTCATGCAGATAAGACTACCTATCATACTCCGATACAAGGGTTTCTCTATGTCCTTGCCTAAATTGTCCTTATTCAGATTCGTCGAGGTAATCATGGGGGTGCGTGAATGCTTAGCAAAGTCTAACCCAAATGTCTTCACGAGGTCTCTTGCATACTTGGATTGGGACGTGAACATCCCATCCTCTAGATGACGAACATGGATAACAAGGAAGAATGTAATCTCACCAATCATGTTTATCTCGAACTCACTCTTCATCTCCTCCTAAAAGTCATGAGCATGGCGGGGGCATATTCAAAGACTATGTTATCCACATAGACCCGGGCAACCAAAATATAACCTTTTCCTCTCCTAACAAACAAATTATCTACTCCTCCTCTTGAAGCCACATGCTAAGAGATAGGAAGTAAACCTCTCATACTAAGCACGGGGTGCTTGCTTCAAACCATACAGGGTTTCCCTCAGATATTAAATGTGTCCAGGGTGCTTAGAGTCTTCAGACCCTTTTGGTTATTCCACATAAACCTCCTCCTGTGAATTCCATTCAGAAAGGTGCTCTTGACATCCATCTGATATAACTTAAATCGCAGACGACATGCGATGGCGAGTAGTAAGCGGACGAACTTGAGTCTTTCAACAAGAGAAAATGTCTCCTAAAAGTCCACATCCTCAATCTCTGTATAACCCGGAGCGATCAACCTAGCCTTTTTACGTATAATGGTATAATTATCACCCATCTTATTTTTTAAGGTCCACTTAGTACCAATTACATTCTTCTCACTAGGTCGGGGGACAAGTTCCCAGACATCATTCTTTCTAAACTAAAGCAAGTCTTCTTGCATAGCGAATATCTAGTGTTCATATTTGAGTGCTTCTTTGATATTCTTGGGCTCGACTTTGGACGTGTAGCATAGAAAGTTAACGATGTTCTCTAGCTAAGCATGAGTCTTGACCCCTAAGGTGGGATATCCTAAAATGTCTGAAGGGTCATGACTCTTGGGAACCCAAGAAGGTGTGTCCCCTAAGATAGGAGTAGAGTCCCCCTAAGTGTGTGAGGAACAATGGGATCATCACCAGGGGCGCATCATCCTCACACGAATGGTCAGGATCAATAATCGCCAATGGATTTTCATCTTTAATAGTGACATTTATTAATTCCATAACCATAGAATTATTCAGGTTAAAAACTCTATAAGCTCAGTTCGTCGATGAAAATCCTAACAAAATTCCCTCATCGCTCTGAGAGTCGAACTTTCCTAATTGCTATCTATACCCCAGAATGTAGAATTCACTCCTAAAGATAGAAATATGAAAGGTTGGGCTTCTTCTCTATCCCCAATTGATATGGAATCTAAAGTGTGTGTGGACAAAAATATACCATATTCACCATATGGCATGCGACAAACACCTCCTCTGCCCAAATCCTCCTATAAACTCTACGGCCAAGAAGCATGAATCTAGCCATATCCTGAATCGTTCGGTTCTTCCTCTTAATAATCCCATTTTGCTGAGGAGTTTTCACGGTAAAAAAATTCATGTTTAATTTTGAGGCTATCATAGTAACGATTCACCTTTTCTTTTTTAAATTATGTGTCATTGTCATTACGCATTCTATTAATAGTGACCCCATGTTAATTTTGTAGGATACAACACTTGGTCATAAGAAACTCTACAACATCATATTTCTCTCTCACGAAACCAACTACCGAATAATGAGAAAAGTCATCTACCATCACTAGGATATACCTCTTATCACCCACAGGACCCATAAGATCCATGTGAATCAACTCAAGCACACGTGAAGTGGTAATGGAATTCAACTTCTAATCGGGACTAAGGACTTGTTTTCCCTACTAACAAGGACCACAAATCGTGGAAGTTTTCTTTTCAAGTGACGGTAAGCCACGTACTAGGTCATTCTTCGTTAAACTCTCCAAATCTCTAAAATTAACGTAGCCTAAATGTTGATTCCATAGATCCATAGACGAGATCGTGATGGTGTTACACACAAATGAGGACTTGGGTACAATATCATAACAGTTATCTTTTTCCATCATCCTTTATAATAGAATTTTAACGGCTTGATCATAAACGTTACACTCGTTCTAATCAAATTTTACAACAAAGTCTGCGTCGCACAGCTTGATAATGCTGATAAGGTTTTATTTTAAACCTTTAACTTACAAAACATTATCTATCTTAGGAAAACCGGGTATCTCTATTGTACCTCATCATATTATGCTAAATATACTCCCATATCCAAAAGTGACTTTACCATCCTTGTGATCCTGAAGATTGGTAAAAAATGAGGCGTCACCAGTCATATGCCTGGAGCAACCACTGTCAAAATACCACTGGGAGGTATTATGAGCCTTAAGAGAAATATGGACAACAAAATATTTCTCTTTATGCTTAGGTACCCAAGTAGTGGTGATATTTTTTACCCTTATCATTGTTGGGTCTAGTTAGGATGTTGAAATTATCCATTGATGACAAAGACATCCGTTGGAACACTTTTATCAAACTATGAGAAGTGACGACTAGACACTCAACTTGCTCTTTAAGGCTAGCAAAATCATTAAAGTGGTGCAACGGAGTATGTGTATATCGAGTTCAACCCAAACTATATCAAAACTCCCTAAGGTGGCCTTTTTTCTTTCAATAAACGCAGAAATAAACAGTCTTAGGACGACCTTGGTTTTCTTTTCTTAGCCAAAATTTTCTTTGGGTTTTTGATTGAGGGCCATAAGGATTCACAATGAATTCACGAATCGATTTCGGTGCGATATGTAATGTAGAAGCATCGCCTAAACATAATCCATTTCTCACATTAGACCCTAATGCGGGGCCGAGGAACATACTTTCCATCTTCATAGATGTGTCCTCAATCTTTACCTTGACCTCCTGAACTATTTTAATATCTTTTTTCGAGATGGGATACAAGGGCTTCAAGTTTCTTTCAAGTCCCTACGAAATTAAAGAGCTCACTCATAAGACTAGCCGCTTATTTGGTCAAGTTCTCTCTCTCTCTTTCTCAAAAACACACACTCTCTATCCAAAAGCTCTCTCTCTCCCTCTCTCTCAAACACATGTTAATGGAGCACTATCTCTCTCTCTCGTATCTCCTAAATATTTCTCTAACGTAATTATCCTAGTTGCTAACCCTTGGTTTTACTTTTTCATTTTAAAGGACTCAGTGTATAACTCAGTGTATGCACGCTATAGGTCACTCTCGCTCTCACTTGCTACATCCTCACCCTCACTCACATTATTTTCACTGTCGAGGTGCCCTTATGAAATAGCTTCCTTATTATCGTTAGGTTCACTAAATGTACTCACGTGACTAGCCATGAATGCGGTGAAGTTACATTCATGAGATGATTCTTCTCTTGAATCCACAGAATTGCTTCCCATTTTTAATTTTCTAAATACTCTTTTTATCTTTAGATGTGCCATTATTTTTATGTTTGAGAAATTTCTTAACATTTTTAGCAAAAAGGGTTAAATCATTTAAATTAAAGTGGTACTCAGAATATGACGACACATCCTCTCTCTTTTTAGCTATCTCCTTTCTCTTTTTGGACGTCTCCTCACTCTTTCTAGATAAGGCCTTAAGTGTGATCCCTTGAAGCACAATGAGTTTTAGGATAAAACAGGTAGGCAATGATCTTAGTATCTTTTTAACTAGTCTAGCGTCGGGAATGTTTTCACCAAGATTAAAGTATGAATTAATAATATCTGAGAGACGTGCATAAAATTCATTAAAACTTTCAGATTCAAGCAGGGTTATAGTTTCAAACTGCGTAGTCAAACTTTGCAGTGCCCTAACGACATTTATGACCTCGAGTGTAAGCTGCAGGATATCTCATCCCTCTTTTGACGTGGTGCACCTCATAATACGTTGGAACTTATCAGGTGTGATGACTTACAAAATAGCACTAAGTCCTCATGAGTTAAATTTACTCCATTTAAATTCTTCTTCAGTTCAAAGAGTCACATGTTTAGGTGTAATATCATTACCCTCTACCATAGTGGGTGTTGTCCACCCTCTTGCACATCTAATCCGAACACATTCATTAATAGCCTTCAGCGTGGATCTCATTCTAGCCTTCCAATAGGAATAATTGGATCCAACAAAAGTTGGCATTCTATTATATAAGTTCTCCATTTGAACTTATCTTTTTCGAAAATCATTTTTTTTCAGAAAATTGATATTAAGAAAAAATTGTGAAAAAATAATTACACGGTAGAATTGTGTAAAAGGATCTCATACTAATTTAAGAGTGCGCTACAGTTTAATGGACAAACTTATCTAATTAAAGTTCAACATTTTACCAGTTTGAAACCGTAGTTCATGCAACTAAGTGATTGAAAGCATTAAATAAATATAGCATGCAACTAAATAATTTCAAGAAGGCCAAATTCAAGAAAAATCCCCGCATGGCAAAACCAACTCTTATTTCACAATATGTGCAAATCGCAACTTATAGCAATAGAAAAATACATACAGCAATAGATGAATGTCCCATAGCCTTCAGTTCGTCTTCTTCAGCAAGAGCCCTCGCAAGAACTCCAAGATAAGCAATGGAGAGAACTTCTCCACAAGTATCACTCCAAGTTGAGATAATAAGTCTATGAGGGTTTCTCAATGATTCACAAACATGATAAGGGAGGTTTGAGTGATTAAAAATGATTTTTAGCCTTTAAAAGTGAAGCCTTAAAGTTCAGCAAGTCTGCAGTAGGCGGGGTTAAAAAGTCTTACAAGAAACCTATAGGAAGTAGGTTTAAATAGGCAAACAAATTTTTCAAGGTGGAGGCATGTCGTTTGAATGACATCACCAGGTCGTTGGAATGACATGGACATGTATTTAAAAGATCTTTCGAGCGACCTCAAAAATAATCTATTGAAAACAAAAATAGTACGAGTTCGTTTTATCCATATTAGATTAGGGGCTTCAAACGATCCTTCGAACTACGTGTCTATATCATTTGAACGACAGATCAAAGTCGTTGGAACGATTGTTGGCGAAAAACCTTTTATTTAAAACCAACCTTGATTTTATGAAATAAAATCAGTTTTAAATAGAATAAAAATTCTCCCATATATCTTTTGCAAAAAAACTAAGAACGCAAAATAGAATTATACCCTAAAGAAGTTGAGTCGTAGAGAACAATTGAAGTTGAATGTGTTACATGTTGAATATAATGGGAGCATGATGATGAGAACGTCGCCAATGTTTCAAATAGTGGACGTCGTAGATGATTGTGTAGACGTACCAATGTAATGAGATACGCCATATCTTATGTGATATAGGACAAAACAGACAATACCTAGATTCTGGCGGACAATGACAGAAATCTTGCCCTTATAAAACCAATTGATAGATTTTAATGCTTTAAGAGCCGCGATTAAAACATAATAATTATAATTCTCCTTCTCAACCAATTTACATTTACCTTAGACCCTAGAAACTTATTTTTTCCTTGCGAACCTTGTGCATGAATATTTCTCCTTTTTTTGAAGTTTGTAAAAAAAATGTCTCGAATATCCTCTCAAGAAATAGTAGGAGCATTTGTAAGTTTGAATAAAATTCATGTTTCATTTGGAAAATATTTTTCATCTTTAAATGATTTGCACGATATCCATAATGGGGATTTGGTTTATTAAAAAATATATTTTGATTCTCTTGGATTTGAGGTATTTGAAACTATTTAGAATTTTTGACTTAATAATCTTTTACAACCTTTACAGCATGTACTTTTGCATTCTTATTAGACAACACATTGTTCTCAGATTCTTTTCCTTTGCCATGGTTTAAAGAAAAAATCTTTTCATTAACTTGAGTAGCACTATTTTGTTCAATAACATTCGGCTTTCATGCAAAAAATTAGTAAATCTTTTTGAAGAAACATTAAAAGACTCAAAGCCTAAACCTTTCTTTTTATTTGTATCATAGACTTCTGAAATAACATCTTGTTCGTTTCTAGGACCTATCGTCCAAAGAAAGTATAATTTTCATAGTATCAAATAAAACTTTCTTGATAGAAATCATTTCTTTTTGAAATTCGATTTCTTTAATTTCAAACATCTTACACTATTTCTCAAGTTTTTAATTCATTTCAAGGAGATCAAATTTCTCGATTCCTAGAGAAATGTTTTGATCATTCACATGCTTTTATAGAAGTTTGAGTTGAAATATCATTTTATCTTTTAACTTTCAAAAAAACTCTTTTTTTTTAAAAATATTTTGTTTCTCATCTTGATGTTCGATTTTCAATTTCAATGACCCATGGCAGGATTTGTTATATGCATAATTGATTTCACTCATGTCCTCATCATCATTAAATTCATTTTCATTTTGTGAAATTCCATATCTAGACTCACTAGATGCATGATATGTCTTCTTAGCTATAGATGAATGTGATGATGAATGCATAGTATCCAAACAAGATCCCTAAGTATAAAATTCTGAAATCTCCATGTAAACACATAATTGAGAAAATATATAATTATATATAAGGATCAATTTTGGATGATATGACCTAAAAATGAGTAACTGTGCTTTGATACCAATTGAGGATGTAAATGTTTCTATACTAGATGCAAACCTATAGGGGGTGAATAGGTTTCAAAGTAACTTGCCCCAATTTTAAATTTCAAACGTGAACTAACAACCTATATTTAAGTCATTTTCAATTTCAACAATTAGATCTGGATTAACTAATATGAAAATAGGCACAAATAAATAGTCAACCATAAAACAATCGAACAACACCGATTTACCACAAAACCCCCCAACCTATGGATAACAACCTCTTTGTATCCTATTTTCTTATTATATTTGAAAAGTTTCTTTATACAACGCAAGAAGGCATCTCTCTCTCTCTCTCTTTCTCTCATGCACTCACAATAATTTACCTAGGAATGTTGAGACTCTCCCCCATTCCAATAAGAAATCTGATCAAAAGCTCCATTGACCAAATATGCAAGCAGCTTTCTCCATCTTTAGATTGCACCATGCTTGAACGCTTCACTATCTCACATACCTCATTTGAGATCTTGGAGCGTAGATCATATGAAATATACGTTAATCCAATGTAAATCGTGGATATTATGGAATTGAAATTTTAAATATATCTCACAATTATATATCTAGGTTTATATCCTAAAATATCTCAATTTGAATACTTGATTTGTAAAAGGAGAGCAAAGCGTTGTTCTCAAACACAAAAATGTCCTCAGAGTAAGTCTAATTTTAAATGAGGGAAAGTGTTATTAATTATGTCAAAAAATAATATCTGTTTAGAGATATTTCGAAATTCATTTCCCCTGTGCGTATGGGTGAAAATAGGCCCAGTGTACACGATTTTACGCAGGGAAACATCCTACCAAAATTTTAATAGGCCATGTGTATGGGGCAAATCAACATCATGTTCATAATTTTATGCAGAGATTTTCTAATGCCAAAAAACATACTCCAGGCGCACGGGGATGATTCCACACCATACAAATCATTTGAGGCAGCAAAAGATTTTTTTTTAAATTCCTACTAAAACAAAAACAAAGACCTTATCCGACTTTTGAAAATATACACACTCTAAGGAGACAAAAAATCCTTTTAGAAAATTTTTATACATTTAAAAGAATGAGAGTACGTGTATATCCAAATGATAAACAAATGAGACATTCCACAAGAAGATAGTTCGTTTAATCAGTAATAGAATTCTTGAATGTGGAAAAGTCGCAAGATCTTCAAGATTCGTTGTCCATCGTAACTAAAGAAAAGACTCTCTCACAGAAAAACTACAGTATGCCTCAATCTTTTAGGATTGATATAATGTATGACTCAAATGATCTGACACGAAAGTAAGCCAACTAAACTATATATAAAAAAAATTACATTTGTATTGACTCAAGGTGAAACTCACATACTCATGAACTAAGTAGTGAGAAAGTCATGGTAGTCAACTTGAATCCAAGTTCCCCTATAATTCAAAAAATTTCGTATTGAATGAAATTCACTAAAAGTCGTTTTGTGTTCTAATTCAAACCACCTTTTTCTTGCTCATTTAGAAATGGCAATTAATGTTAGGTAATAAGTAAAAATGTCTGGCAAAATTAGATCCCTTAATTTTATAAATTATTATTTGTATATTGATGAAAGCAATGACTTTATTATAATGAATAATGTAGATTTATTAAGGATAAAAGTTTATTTAACAAGAGAAATAAGAAAGTATGAAAAAAATAATGCCTGATATAACATTAGGGTAAGCCAAATCTGTATTGTTATTATTTTTATACATAAAAGTATAAACATGAAAGTCTAACATTAAATTTAATATATAAAACAATAGTCACAGTCATAATGTCAATTCAAAAGAAAGTTATATTGGAAGGACTCAAGTTCTCTATTTGTTTAATATGAAAATGTTATGAGTTAAAAAAATTATATCCCTCAATTCGTCCACTAACTAATGTGAAATTTCTATAAGTGATGTACATTTTACTATAATAATTACAAAGTACAACACTTTATTGCTAGGCCACGTAAGTTGCGGTATGAATTGGGTCTTATAACATTACTTTTTTTATATCACTCCTCAAAGATAAAACTAAGAAAATGACACCTTCCATATAAGTCCAACGCATATACAATATAAGACATTCTCTTTTCGTTGGAAGATTTCTGAAAAAACTCCACTCCAAGAAATTTGACATTATAACAAAGAGTTCAAAGTAATGAAAATATGTTGGAATTTTGGTTACCCATTTGCCTCGCAGCTGTGGAAAATGGGGCATTCATATTGCAATGGAGGATTCTAGAGGTTGTCGATGCAACTAAAGTTTCATTACACTAAAAACTCTTAATTTCTCGACTCTATTTAATCTTTAACTAGAATTCGTCAATACTCACAAATTTCACCTTAAATAGTTAACAACTATAAATTTTTATGGGGATCATTACCCCAAAATAAGAACACCACCTATTAAGAACTCTAATAAATTAAATAATTTTCTAGACCAATTATCTAGAAATTTGATACAGGAGAGGAGGTATCTTTAGCATATGTGATGTTCTGTTGGTGCGCGAGGCCCCCAATTTTAAAATTCTTATACTTCAAAAAGTAATAATTTCCTTTTTAGATGCGGAAGCGTGAGATGATGGTTCAATTAAAAAACAAATTCACAAACTTTAATTTCTCTCCAATTTAACTCAAGTCCTAGAAATTTTCCTAAAAAAAATTTATTTCATTTTAGTAAATAAGGCCAAACCAAATTTTAACAAATTAAATTAATGACTTGAATTAACTACACATTATCCAATATTTATTTAGCACCAAATTAAACTAGTGATTAAACCAAATTTTATCTTTTTACCTAAGCATGCAATCTAGGTGAGTATTGCAAAAGATAAAATAAACAATGGATCACTACGCCGCAATGTACGAGGAAAAACCCACAAACGGGAAACAACCTCAGACGGCCCTAACCATAAGTCCACTAAGTATGGTATTTTACAAGAACAAGACACGAAAGACTTACAAAACCCGATTCGACACCTTTCAAGCCTTGACGCGTCTTCTTGTAAACATCTCCACCTAGTTGATAATCCCGAACTCCATCGAAACCTTGGAATTCACCAATGAGGAACTAGAAAGCAATCGTCAACCACATATGGTGCCTTTCACCATATGAGAATGTCGCAGCAAAAACACCTTCTTCTTCTTTGTGGGATTTAGAAGCAAACCCAAACTTATCTTCAAATGGTAGAGATCAAACCGGTGCCAAACTCCAAGCAAAGTATATATATAAAGGAACTTGGATAAACAAACTTTGGATGAAAACTAGAGTGTTAAATGATTTTTTTCGAAAAATTAGACACTCAAAACATGAATTTTTACTTCGTAAATTGAAGCTCTCAAACTCTCTCTTGAAGATGGAAAGATGTGAAAAAGTTGAAAAGAAAAGATTGGTTTTCGCATTTAATTAATAAGGTAAAAACTTAGTGGGAAAAGAAGTGGGAAAGTTGGAAAACTGCTCAAAAAACTGCCAATTAACTGTTCCCGCCAAAACTCGTTCGTACGAGATTTTCGTTTGAACGAAGTCTTGTTCGAACGAGCCTTCTACGAAGTTTTAGTGTGAACTCGTTAGAAATCTCATTGGAAATCTCATTCGAACATCATTTTCGTTCGAACGACACTTCTAACGACATTCCCGTTCGAACGAAAAACTCGTTCGAACGACAACTTCGAATGAACTTCCAGAAAGCTGAAAAATTCTATTTTTAGCCCATAAACTTTATATACTTTATTTTAAAGTTTTAATAAAATCTTTCTGAAAATAAACAACAGTTTAAAATAAAAGTCACCCAGTGAAAAAATTTCCAAGCTCCTATATATATATTCCAAATGCATTCATACCTTAGGACCAATGGAACCAATGTTGTTGACGTAGAAATGAGGCACATTAAACTCGGGATTTGATGCAGCTTCAATATCTTAGCCGTTACGTCTTCAACAAACACGTCATAGGCTTAAATGGATAACCTTGAACTCTATCCTATGACTCAAACTTTTTTGTCCGGAATTGAGCCAAAACTACAAAGGACTCAATTGGAAATTTGTGTCCTTACAAATCTCCCCCTTTGGCTATTTCGGGATAAAAACTAAAAAAAATCCTATAGGGCCGTCAAGCTCTACTAGACTAACAAAAAATATCCCTCCCAAAATAAAAAGTACAATGATTGACTCAAACAACCAACCCAAGGATCAATATCTTTGCCGAAGATGAAAATTGTCATATATAGAAGAATTCCTACACACTTAAGCAAACTATCAAACGCATAGGGAATATCAAGAATATTAAAAGCATATGAATTAAATGTTCCCACTAAATTAATTCTCCCCTTTATCAAACATGATCTACCTAAGAAGGTCGCGACTCCCCCTAAGTTAACTCTCCCAAACTAAGATACGATTACAATAGGATTAGATAACATTTCTCCCCCTATCATTCTCCCCCTTTTTGTTCAGGAACAGACAAAGGATAAAGAATCAAACACAACTTATCTCCCCCAATTGAAGCATATACACCCCTTAAACTAAACAAGGGATAAATAAAATGGGATATCAAGCTCAACATGTAATTGTGCATAAAGTGATGAGAACATTAAAGCACGTGGGCAACAAAATCATAACTAATCCAAAAAATAATAATGGATAGCAACTAAAATGCAAGAAAATGATACCAATATGATACACAGAGTATTAAGCATGTAATATTAACAAAGAATGAAACAAGATAGAAAGCAATTATGAATTAAAGCATAGATGGACTAGAAAGCAAGGCAAATACCAAACAAAAACATATCAAATATATGTATACATAATATATACCAAATAGAATCAAGTACAAATATATAGATATAAACACGCACATGACACAAAATATAATAAGTTTTTCACACTCGTATGGCAAATATGTGTCATGTGGAAATGGAAGTCTTGGGGTGTGAACTAGCAACAATTAAATTTAGACCCAATCACTTAAAACATGTTCACGGAGTTCTCAATTGATTTCAAACTTCATCACATTTGAATATAACCTAATGTGACAATATAAATTGAACTCAATAAACAAACATACACAATGCATACAAGCCTAGACTTTTGATGATTCTACAAACCAATAGAGTCATCACATTAAAAGTACAACTAGGATAAACGAACATTGTGCAAACCGTTGATATACCATCCAATCTCCCTCAATAAGCATATACATTTGAATGAGTATATCAAACAAAAATAGGCCTTGGCAATTATTTTTCTTTTTAATGCCATAATACTATTTTTAGGCCTTTGGACCATGTATTTCTTTTAGGTCCAAACAAACGGTGGCTTACTATTCGCAAAGGATAATAAATCCTTTCGGAGCCCTTCCCCGTGCACATTTATATATAACATTTTTTTATATCTCACACAAATATCATGTGCAACGGATTTTGATATGCACTAGTCCTCCAAGGGCACAAATTTGTAGATGACAAGACTGGTAGGAGAACACCTCACAAAGCTCAAATATACATATGAAGTTAAAATTTCAAATGAGCTCGTGCATGTGTAAATTGAGGCATATAAAAATAGAATCCATTTAAACAACAAAAAATTCAACTACTCCATATAAGCATGGTAAAGAACATTTTAAGGAAAAACCCACAAACGAGAAACAACCTCGGACGACCCTAGCCATAAGTCCACTAAGTATGGTATTTTATAAGTACAAGACACGAAAGACTTACAAAACTCGACTAGACTCCTTTCAAGCCTTGACGCGTCTTCTTGTAAGCACCTCCGCTTAGTTGACAATCCCGGACTCCATCGGAACCTTAGAATTCACCAATGAGGAACTAAGAAGCAACCGTCAACCACATATGGTGACTTTAACCATATGAGAATGCCGCAGCAAAAACACCTTCATTTTCTTTGTGGGATTTAGAAGCAAACCCAAACTCCTCTTCAAATGGTAGAGATCAAACCGGTGTCAAACTCCAAGCAAAGTATATATAGAGAGAGGAACTTGGATAAACAAA
The DNA here is from genome assembly GCA_949130495.1 of Sambucus nigra. Classification (NCBI taxonomy): domain Eukaryota; kingdom Viridiplantae; phylum Streptophyta; class Magnoliopsida; order Dipsacales; family Adoxaceae; genus Sambucus; species Sambucus nigra. The sequence continues at coordinate 240,368,336 of OX422210.1, read as the reverse complement.
CTTTGGGTGAAAACTAGAGTGTTAAATGATTTTTTCTTGAAAAATTAGACACAAAACATGAATTTTTTCTTTGTAAATTAAAGATCTCAAACTCTCTCTTGGAAGTGGAAAGATGTGAAAAAGTTGAAAAGAAAAAGTTGATTTCCGCACTTAATTTATCAGGTAAAAAGTTAGTGGGAAAAGAAGTGGGAAAGTGGGAAAGAGGGAAAACTGCTCAAAAAACTGCCAATTAACCGTTTCCGCCAAAACTCGTTCGAACGAGATTTTCGTTCGAACAAAGTCTCGTTCGAACAAGCCTTCTAATGAAGTTCCAGTGCGAACTCGTTTGGAAATCTCGTTTGAATATCATTCTCATTCGAAATACATTCGAGTGCCCAATGTGGTAACTCGTTGGCAAACCTCGTTTGAATGACATTATTGTTCGAACGAAAAACTCGTTCGAACGATAACTTCGAACGAACTTTCAGAAAGCTGAAAATTCTATTTTTTGCCCATAAACTTTATATACTTTATTTTAAAGTTTTAATAAAATCTTTATGAAAATAAACAGCAGTTTAAAATAAAAGTCACCCAGTGAAAAATGTTCCCTGCTCCTATATATATATTCAAAATAAATTCATACCTTAGGACCAATGGAACTAATGTTGTTGACGTAGAAACGAGGCACGTTAAACTCAGAATTTGATGAAGCTTTAATATCTTGGTTGCTACGTCTTCAACAAACATGTCATAGGCTTGAATGGATAACCTTGAACTCTATCCTATGACTCAAACGTTTTTGTCCGGAATTGAGCCAAAACTACAAAGGACTCAATTAAAAATTTGTGTCCTTACAAATCTGCCCCTTTCGCTATTCCGGGACAAAAACTAAACAAAAATCCTAACGGCCCATCAAGCTCTACTAGACTAACAAAAAATGTCCCACCCAAAATAAAAAGTACAATGCTTGACTTAAACAACCCAAGGATCAATATCTTTGCCGAAGATGAAAATTTCCATATATAGAAGAATTCCTGCACAGTTAAGCAAACTATAAAACGCATAGGGAATATCAAGAATATAAAATGGATATAAATTAAATACTCCCCCTAAATTAATTATGTCCTTTATCAAACATGATCTACCTAAGAAGGTCGCGACTCCCCCTAAGTTAAATCTCTCAAACTAAGATACGATTACAATAGGATTATATACCATTTCTCCCCTATCATTCTCCCCTTTTTGTTCAGGAATAGACAAAGCATAAAGAATCAAAACATAACTTATCTCCCCCAATTAAAGCATATACACCCCTTAAACTAAACAAGGGATAAATAAAATGGGATATCAAGCTAAACATGCAATTGTGCATAAAGTGATGAGAACATTAAAGCACGTGGGCAACAAAATCATAACTAATCCAACAAATAATAATGGATACCAACTAAAATGCAAGAAAATGATACCAATATGATACATAGAGTATTAAGCATGTGATATCAACAAAGAATGCAACAAGATATAAACCAATTATGAATTAAAGCATAGATGGACTAGAAAGCAAAGCAAATACCAAATAAAAACGTATCAAATATATGTATACATAATATATACCAAATAGACTCAAGTACACATATATATATATATATATATATATATAAACATGCACATGACATAAAATACAATAAGTTTTTCACACTCGTATGGAAAAAATGTGTCATATGGAAATGGAAGTGTTGGGATGTGAACTAGCAAAAATTAAATTTAGACCCAATCACTTAAAACATGTTCACGGATTTCTCAATTGATTTCAAACTTCATCACATTTGAATATAACCTCATGTGACAATATAAATTGAACTCAATGAACAAACATACACAATGCATACAAGCCTAGACTTTTGATGATTCTACAAACCAATAGAGTCGTGACATTGAAAGTACAACTAGGATAAATGAACATTGTGCAAACTGTTGATATACCATCCAATCTCCCTCAATAAGCATATATATTTGAATGAATATATAAAATAAAAATAGGCCTTGGCAATTATTTTTCTTTTTAATGCCATAATATTATTTTTAGGCCTTTGGACCACGTATTTCTATTAGGTCCAAACAAACGGTGGCTTACTATTCGCAAAGGATAATAAATCCTTTCGGAGCCATTCCCCGGGAACATTTATATAAAACATTTCTTTATCTCACACAAATCTCACGTGCAATGGATTTTGACATGCACTAGTCCTACTAGGTCACAAATATGTAGATGACAAGATTGGTAGGAGAACACCTCACAAAGCTCAAATATACATATGAAGTTAAAATTTCAAATGAGCTCATGCATGTATGAATTGAGGAATATAAAAATAGAATCCATTTAAACAACACAAAATCCAACTACTCCATATAAGCATGGTAAAGAACATTTTAAGGAAAAACCCACAAACGGGAAACAACCTCGGACGGCCCTAGCCATAAGTCCACTAAGTATGGTATTTTACAAGTACAAGACACTAAAGACTAACAACACTCGAATCGACTCCTTTCAAGCCTTGACGCGTCTTCTTGTAAACACCTCTGCCTAGTTGACAATCGCGGACTCCACCGGAACCTTAGAATTTACCAATGATGAACTAGGAAGCAACCGTCAACCACATATGCTGCCTTTCACCATATGAGAATGCTGTAACAAAAATACGTTCTTCTTCTTTGTTGGATTTAGAAGCAAATCCAAACTTCTCTTCAAATGGTAGAGATCAAATCGGTGCCAAACTCCAAGCAAAGTATATAGAGAGAGGAACTTGGATAAACAAACTTTGGGTGAAAACTGGATTGATAAATGATTTTTTCTTGAAAAATTAGACACTCAAAACATGAACTTTTTCTTTGTAAATTGAAGATCCAAAACTCTCTCTTGGAGGTAAAAAGATGTAAAAAAGTTGAAAAGAAAAAGGTTGTTTTCGCACTTAATTAATCAGGTAAAAAGTTAGTGGGAATAGTAGTGGGAAAGTGGGAAAACTGCTTAAAAAACAGTTAATTAACTGTTCCCGCCAATACTCGTTCGAACGAGATTTTTGTTCGAACGAAGTCTCGTTTGAACGAGCCTTCTAACGAAGTTCCAATGCGAACTCGTTAGAAATCTCGTTGGAAATCTCGTTTGAATGACACTTCTAATGACATTCCAGTGGCCAATGTGGGAACTCGTTGGAAAACCTCGTTCGAACGACATTCTCGTTCGAACGACAACTTCGAACGAACTTACAGAAAGCTAAAAATTCTATTTTTAGACGATAAAATTTATATACTTTATTTGAAAGTTTAAATAAAATCTTTCTGAAAATAAACAACGGTTTAGAATAAAAGTCACCCAATAAAAAATGTTCCAAGCTCCTACATATATATTAAAAATGCATTCATACCTTAGGAGCAATGGAACCAATGTTGTTGACGTAGAAATGAGGCACATTAAACTCGGCATTTGATGAAGCTTTAATATCTTGGTCGCTACGTCTTCAACAAACACGTCATAGGCTTTAATGGATAAACTTGAACTCTATCATATGACTCAAACGTTTTTGTCCGGAATTGAGCCAAAACTACAAAGGACTCAATTTGAAATTTGTGTCCTCACATGTTCATCGAAAATGGAGGTGACCCGGGGTCAAAATGACCCCCTGTTTAAAACTAGAGCCTTCAAAATTGTGCATAGCATGTTCATCTGGCAAATAATAATCACCTACATCCACTGAGGACGCCTTCAAAGTGTGGCAAAAATATATGAAATAGTTCTTAGTAGTAAGATAATGTTTTATTAGAAGTGAAGAAAATTTCACGAGATGGAGTTTATGTCATGACTTTTGTTGATTATAACTTTTTTTATTAGATATGATTGTGACAAAATAGGGGTGCAATCGGTATGGGTTTTACCGTAACGTACCGTTTGGTCCCAAAAAAAATGGTTTTGGTTTCATATTATGAAATACTGAAAACCAATTTTACCGAAACCGAAAATACCGTAAAAATTTTGGTTGGTTTTGTTTTTTAGATATAAAAAATTGATTTACCAAATTTAATATACCGATTTATCATACCGAAATTACCGTACCAAACTTACCGTATATTATCGTACCAATTACAAAATGAAAATTATATTTTTAAACCCATGCATGCCGCATTTTGAAACCCAACACAACAACATAACCCTAAGTTAGGCATTCTTATTTTCTCTTCTCTCTGTATGGATGATCGCTCACTCTCCTCCCTTCCCTCACTCTCCTTCGGCTCACTCTTCCCTTCCCTCATCTCAGCTCCGGCAACAAACCCACCCTTCCACTTTCGCTAATTTGATTTTTGTTTCGATCTGAGTCCATTGATCAAGGAGGCTCATCATCTCGGCTTACTCTCCTCTGGTATCGTCTCACTCATCTCATCGCACTCTACTCTGGCTCTAGTAGAGTCAAACCGGTCAGTTTGATCTCGTCTCACTCTTATTCGTCTCTGGCAGAGGTAAACCAATCATTTTGGTTTCGTCTCACTCTCCTCCGGCAAAGGCAAAGGCAAACTGATTAGTTTGGTCTCGTATCTATTTAAATTTATTATTCCAAATGCTAGAAATGCTAGAAATTGTACCTATTTATATATGTTTCCAATTGTTCCAAACAGCTAGAAATGCTAGAACTTGTAATAGCTAGAAATGCTAGAAATTATAACAGCTAGAAATGGGTATATCGAAATATATATCAGATTTACGGAATGCATAAATCGATTTGAAATTCTGGTATTGACCGAAAAAAAAAATTGAAATCGAAATTATCGAAACAAAAAAAATGAAAATACCAAAAAATTGAAAAACCGATTGGTTTAGTTTTGGTTTTTAATTTGATGTACCGGTCGGTAATTTGGTATGGTACGGTTTTACCTTTTAGAATGTGGTTTTGGTATTGGTAAGGGGTCGTTACCGACCATACTATAGCAGTTGCACCCCTATAACGAACCAAAATAATAACGCAAAGCCTTCGTTAGGATCCAAGCCCGTGATAAAAATTCCATATTTGAGCAGTGTCATCTTATTGCATGTTCTCATCCTCTGACATTAGCCTCATCCAATCAAGTCGAATCCAACTGTAGAGAGGGAAAGTTTATTGTTTTCTATGTAAGATCATATGTGTCGTTATTAATTTCTTATATTTTATTTTATACACTACCTCTCCCAAGCCCGGATATAGGAGGAGGTTGCATTGGACAGTTAATAGCCAGTGTAGAACTTTGCCATATTCTTATGAACATGAATGTTATGAATATACACACTAATAGTAGGGAACTCCCCTTAAGATATGCATTGTTCCTGCCAACGAGTGTTTTAAAAAATAATCAAGGGGTATTGCGCCTTTTATCGGGATTGGTAGAGATGCTTTGGTCCATATCCCTTAATTTGAGGTTCACTACTAATAGCTTTATGGGTTTCTCTTATTTGTGGAAGGTACGTACTAGTCAATTTTATGTCTTTAAATTTTTTTACTTAGATGTTGCCTCTTTATTACTTATGTTGTATTTTGTTTTTAATGGGAAGTTATGGTTTTTTTCTTATATTGCTCCAACTACGGGGAAGCCTAGGATCAGGGAGTCGATGGACATGATTTTCCCTCTCATTCACAAGTACACGCGGGTGAATTTGGTGGTGAGTTCTTTATTAGTACGGGATACAACGAGTGAGTTTATGAGGGATATGTTGAAAGATAAGGTAAGTTGTGTTATATCTATCATATTTCCATATTTTTTCCCTTTTATGTATTTAGGTAATTTGTATATTTTATTTTTCATAAACTTGAGTGCGATGAAAAATGATCAAGAGTTCCTTTAACAATTTGGATGTGTGAGGGTAAAGAATCTAATTTGGGATAATAGACTTAAGTTAGTTAGTTGTAACAAAGGGACTTTGACAGGAAAATGGATGGAGCTAGTGAATACCATGATAAGAAGAAAAGTTAACATAACTTGTTTACAAAAACTAAATGGGTCTGTGATAAAGCTAGATTAATAGAAAATACATGGTTTAAATTATATTACATGGGACAACAAAGAATAAGATTAGAGTCAGAATAATATTAGATAAGAACCCGGAGGTTAATATTGTAAACTTTATTAGGAGAGACGATAAAATACTTGAAACATAATTAATATTATTAGTGCTTATGCATCCTAAGTAGGATTATATGAGCACATGAAAGTATAATTTAAGAAAAATGGATGATATAATTCAAGAAATACCTCTAGGTGAGAAATTTTAAATATGGGAGATTTTTATGTCCATGTAGGAGATGATAATGTAGGATATGAAATGGTGCATAGAAGATATGGTTTTTGAAATATGACTAACGGTGTAGAGTATACCTTAGATTTTGTGATGACTTATGATATTGTACTATTAAATACATGTTTTAAGAAGAGGCTCGAACAGTTGATGACTTATAAATGTAAAATAAATAAGATCCAAATAGAATTTTTCTACTACTAGGAAAGAAATCGATTAACGTGTAAATATTATAAGGTTATCTTGGGAGATATCCTAACCTCACAACATAAGATAATGGTGTTGCATAATATATTAAAAATCAATCAAGATCTTGAAAAGAGAATATTAATACATGAACTAGATGGTAAAACTTAAAAGGAGAAAAATAGAATTATTTAAAATAAGATATTAAATGAAGCAACTTGGAATACCGAAGATGAAACTAACATAATGTCGGATAAGATGGAAACATACATTAGTAGACCATCGAGAATCAAAACGCAAGGGGAATAATTCACCAAAATGATTGATTTGTCACGGTCATTGACTGGGATACACCAGGGTGACAAAATATTTGTCACGTCTATTCACCACGACAAAGCCTATTCTCACAGTCATTTTCCTTTGATGAAGAAGTACCATAGTAAAGGTGACATTCGTCTGTCACGATAAATGACTATTATAAAAACTTCCTTGTCATGAATTTGTCATGGGTATTCACCATGAAAAAAGCCTGTTTTATCATGGATTTGTCACGGCCATTGTCCATGACAACCCATAGAGATATAATGTAAATTTTTCATGGCATTAGTAGTGACAAACCTACATGATAAAATAAAAAACTATCATGACTTTTGATCGTGACAAAACTATGAGTAAAAAAGTTATTTATTTTTTCAAAACTGCCCATTTTTACCAAATAAACAACTAGCAAATTTCAATTAATTAACTGAATTGTAATAGTTGCCAACGACCAACAAATCAAAATCCATCTAAAATCATCACAAAAACACACACACACACACATATATATATATATATATATATATATATATATATATATATATATATATATATATATATATATATATATATATATATATATATATATATATATATATATATATATATATATCGCAAAGTAGACATAAACTAAACTAACAAACAAAGTCTCAAAATGCCATAACTAGACCAATGTTTAATGAGTTAAAAATCATAATTATAAAACCAAATTTTCATGACCATTGCAAATATTTTTATCTTGGCTTTGTCACGATCAAAGTTCGTATCAATCTTGTCGTAGCTTTGTCATGGACCGTGACAAAGTCTTTTCATAAAAGAGTGAGTTTATCCATTTTGGTGTAGTGACACAATCTAAAGAAACTTGGTGGTGGAACGAAGAAGTACATAATATAATAAAAATCAAAAGGGAGTGCCTTAAAATATGGTAAACAACAAGAAATGAAGAAATTTTGAGAAATATAAATGGTCTAAGAAAAAGTTAAGAAAATGATAAGATATGCTAAGTTTCAGGAGTATGATGATTTTTATAAAAAAAATAGAGGTACAAGAAGAGGGAAAATATTTATAGTCGTGCTAAACTTAGGGACAAAAAATCAATAGAGTTTAATAACGTCAAGTTTATTAAAAATGATTGTTCGAGAGTCTTAGTCAATGATGAAGAGATTAGGGAATGATGAAAAAATTACTCCGAGAGATTATTGAGTGAAGACAATTAGAGTAAATTATATATGGATAAGTTTAGGGAGGCTCAAGAAAATATACTTTTTTACAGAATTAAGATAACTGAGGTGATGAGTGCTCCAAAAAAGATGAAAACGTGAAGGAGGACTTTGGGACCAAATGATATTCTTATTTAGGTTTGAATGTATTTAGCAAGGGAAAAAGGGTCTCGGATATCAAAATTATTTAATAATATTATAATGACTAACATGATGAACGATGAATGAAAAAATAGTGTTTTAGTACTCGTTACAATGTGTTTCAAATTATCGTCTTATTAAGTTAATGAGACATATAATGAAACTCTGGAGAGAGTAATTGAACATAAATTGAGCTTGTAAAAAATAGTATTTAAGAATTAATTTTGGGTTTATGTTTGGGAGATCATCAATGGAAGCTATTTATTTCTTGAGGATAACATGAAGAGGTATAAGGTGAAAAAAAGGATCTTTATATATTTTTATAAATTTAGAGCAGGCATATGGCTGAATACCAAGAGTTATAATATGATGAGTTTTACATAAAAAAAAAAAATTAAGTCATTCTTAGATATATTTATGTGATTAATGATATACATGATGAAACCATGACTATAGTAAGAACAAGAACTAGAGAAAGTAGAGAATTTGCAATTATTGTAGGTCTGCACCAAGTTTCAACCCTAAGTCCTTACTTCTTTGCCTTTGTTATGGATGAATTGACTGAATAAATACAAGAAGAGGCGGTTCGGTATATGTCATTTATTAATGAAGTTATTTTAGTGGATGAAACTAAGGTAGAAATTAATGCTAGATTGTAATGGGGGAGAGAAACTATGGAAATAAGAGGGTTTAAAATTAGAAGTAAAATACAATACAATGAGGGAAAATTTAATAATAACAGAAGGATAAAGGGAGATGTGATGAAACTTGAGGGTCAACAGGTACCTAGAAACGATCATTTTTATTATTTAGGATCAATTATCCAAGATAATGGAGATATTATCCATGATATTAGTAATATGATTAAAGAAGGTTGGTCGAGGGAAAAATTTCTACTGGTGTATTGTGTGATCATCATATACATTCGAGGTTAAAGAAAAATATTTATAGGATAACCATTAAACTTTCCATATTCAATGGGATGAAGGCAACCAAAAAATATAACGTGCAGAAAATTAAGAAAATACCACTTAAGTTGTTTAATTCAAGATTAAACTATCTAAATGGCTCTGAACAGTTTGTCGAAGAAACTCTTTTCTTAAAACAAATTCTTAACACAAGATGTGTAAAATAGTATGAACGAGTTATTTAAGGTATAGGTTTACCAGTTTCGAAGACCAAAACATATAAATAACTTAAATCAGCACAGCCTTAAGAAAGGGATGAGAGGAAGAGGAAGTATACAAGTACAATTTTAACGTGGTAAAACCCCACCCAATTAGGGAAACATCGACGGACATCTCTACACCTCAAAAGTAAAAAATCCACTAAAATAGAATAACTTTTTACAAACTATATTACAATCAAGACACACAAGCAGACCTAATTCTAAGTTCAAAAATGTGCCAAATCCTCTGGATTTTCTCACTTCTCCAAAGGCTCTGATGTTTTAAATGTTCTCTCAGCTTTGTAACTCTACTCCTTTTACTTTTACGTCGACTCAAACGTCAAAGATCTCAATACCAACACTTTTCAGTGTAGTAGTGTGAAGGTGTAAATGGTGATGGGCTCTAAATCACATGCATGCAACTCACACACACACACTTAATTACAGACAAGATGCTAATCAAATTAAAATATGTAAATATTTCCAAAATCAGTTTAATCGAAACTATCAGATTTTGGATCTTTCAATATATCCACAGGTCAAGAGGGAATCTTGCTATAAACACAAGACAAAATCCTAAACACTTTCTTATTTTGAATATGTACAAACTATTTCACAAAATGTGAAATATGTGAAAGTGTAAATCCCCAATCAAGATCTTAAACTAGATCTAAGTCTGAATGTTCAAAGAAACTGAAATTAGAAACAATTTTCCTAGTTTTAGGGTTTGAAAGCGTAACAGTTGAAAACAACCAACAAAACTATGATTTCCCGAAATAAGAAATCAAAACAAAAAGAGATAAACATGGAATGAATCACATAACTTCAATCTCAATTTTTTATGAGAGAAAAATATATCAAACTGTTGTGATTAAGTTGGAAAAGAGATAAAGGACAGAAGAGGAATGATCTTCACAACTCTCGAACTAACACTCTCATAAATGTTTTTTTTTGGTGAGATTTGGTTGGAGTCCAATTTAGGGTTTTCTATTTCTCTCTTCTCTTTTTTTGTCTCTCTCTCTTCTATCTACTCTCTTTAGTTTCTCTCAAAAGTGAGGCAAGTCAAAGATTTTAATCGCAACACATAAGGCATGTATTTATACTAAGCCAAGGAAGCCTCTAGAACATCGGAGAAAATGAATGGTCACGATTAAGTCTCAACTGATCAAGGCAAATCTGATGGCTAACAATGCACCGTAATTATAACACCTATGATTGGTTTAAATGAAAACACATGGATCTTGTAAAAACGCATGCAAGCCATAGATTAAAACAATCCAATGGTTCACAATCAAATATAGGAATGTGAGGGCAAGGAAACACAAATCGAACCGTTGTAAGATTAACACATGTAAGGCTGTGATGGTTTATAAAATGCGTATTTTGAACTATTAGAAATACGAAATGTACCTACACAATTATCAAGAGCTTTTGGTTTCTACCGAATCAGGTTTTTAACAACTTAATGAAAATACAAATCAACCCATAAACTTTGTAAAAGCCAATTTTAATTTCTAAAAGTTATTTAAAAAATCTTAGAAATTAAATAAATATCCTAAAAATTATGGAAAAATTATTTTAAAGGGAATTAACTCACACACCCTCATATTATAAAGAATGAAATCTCCTATGCAACACATAAATGATCCCAGGTGTGGTGTTGGTGTTTATACCTTTGGACTATTAGAGGAACTCAAAATAAAGAGTCTGAAGGCTTGTTGGTCTGAAAGGGGTATCACTCAATTTTGTCACTATTTCCAAACTAGATGAGCACATATATAATATAGACGCAAGTGAGTTAAAGATATAGGGTGCTTCAATCTCCCCCTTTGGAAATATGAGATAAAATCTCCGTTAAGTCATCTATGACTCGTATGGATACAAAAGAATAAGAAAAACTTAGTCCTCTATAAAAAAAATTACCTATTTAATATCCTAGAAAGAGAAATTACATAAATGAACTAGATACAGACCAATACCCTATTAATATTATGTTGCAACTGAAGGTACTGATTCCTGAAAATAAGATAACTAAGAACAAGCTTGTTAGTTAAGAATACACAAAAATGTCCAAGGGGACTCAAATTTCTCCCCCATTTTGTCTCAAATGGACAAAGGGAAAAGTAAACAAGTAGGAAATAATACATCATTATTCTGCAATAATCATACCAATAGATTTGCGTAAAGATTCAAATAGAAGAAAATCTAATGGTAACAGGTCATCTAATTGCAATTCAGTAGGTAGATAATTAATTTCTGACTCCTTAGATTCAATTAACTAACGTATGAAATGATATCTGATTTTAATATGTTTGGTTTGTGAGTGTTGAACTAGATTTTTAGAAATTCTAATAGCGCTTTGATTGTCACAATAGAGATGTAACTTATCTTCAGTTATACCATAATCTTTCAGCATTTGTTTCAGCCAGAGTACTTGAGCACAACAGCTTCCTGTTGTAATATATTCGAATTCGGTAGTAGACAAGGAAGTGCAGTTTTGTTTCTTACTACTCCATCCTACCAAATTATTACTAAGGTAGTAACACGCTCCTGAAGTACTCTTACTATCATCGGTACACCCGTCCCAATCGGTATCGGTGTAACCTACTATAGTACTATAAGTGTCTTTAGTATATCAAAGTCCTAAGTTTAGAGTGCCTTTATTGTATTTGTTAATTCTTTTAACGCACAATAGATGACTCTCTTTATGATCGTTTTGATATCGGGCATACACACTGATAGAGTACATAATATTACGACGGTAGGCAGTAAGGTAAAGTAAGCTTCCTATCATACTACATTACAAGGTAGAATCAATTGATTTCCCATTCTCATATCTAGAAACTTTGACAGAAGTACTCATAGGAGTCCTAGCTTCTTTAGCTATTTCTAGGCCAAACTTCTTGATAATATCCAAAGCATATTTGGATTGCAATAGAAATAATCCATCTGAATTTTGTTTAACTTAGATCCCTAAGAAGAATTGTAACTCCCCCATAAGTGATATTTGAAATTCTTTGGGCATAATGTTCGAGAATGTCTTAACTTCTAAAGGAGAGGTGGATCCAAAAATGATATCGTCAACATAAACTTGAGCTATAGTAATATTATTGTCAAAATGTTTGACAAATAAGGTTTGATCATTACCCTCCTCTCCTAAATACTTTGTCTAAAAGAAAGGTGGATAGACGCTCATACCAAGCTCTAGGAGCTTATTTTAACCCATAAAGAGCTTTTTTAAGACGATAGACATAATTTTAGTGATGAGGGTCAATGAACCCTTTGGGTTGTTCTACATAGGTCTCCTCAGTTAAAATTCTATTAAGGAAGATTGACTTAACATACATTTGATATAGAGTGAAGTGCAAATAACAAGTTATTATAAATAGTAACCGAACAGATTCGAGGTGAGGGACAGGAGCAAAAGTTTCCTCAAAATCGATTCCTTCAATCTGAGAGTAGCCCTGGGCAACCAATTTAGCTTTATTCCGAATAATCATCCCAGATTCGTCAGTTTTATTTTTAAAAATCCAACGTATGCCAATAACCCTTTTATTTTCAGGCCTAGGTACAAGATACCATACATCATGAACGACAAATTAAAGAAGTTCTTCCTCCATAGAACTTATCCCCAAAGTGTTATTCAAGGCTTCATTTACAGTCTTTGGCTCAATAAGAGACACAAAGCATGCAAAGTGAGCAATGTTATGAAGTTGAGATCTTGTACGAACAGGCTCAGTAGGATTACCAACTACACTATCTAAAGGATGATCTTCGGAAATAGGTACTTCAGGAGTCTCAGTTGGTAAGGATTCAACTATTTCTGAAGAGTCATAATTTAAAATATTTTCGGACTCATCCACAATAATTGGTTCTTTGGTCTTACATTCTACGTTAGTGTCACTTACAACCACATTAATGGATTCCATCATGGTTTTGGTACGAAAATTTTAGACACGGTAGACTCTACTATTTGGAGAATATCCTAAGAAAATGACTTTATCTCCTCTGGTTTCGAATTTAGACAGATGTCACTACACCAAAATGGTTAAATTGGCACCCTTTAAGCGTTTAGCCTTGTTACGGTCATTGACCCTAACAAAAAAACACACATTTTTTGTCACGGTCATTGACCGTGATAAGGCTGTGACAAAGTCTTTTCACGGTCATTGACCGTGACAAGCCTATAAAGTTGTCACGGTCAATGACCGTGACATGTCCGTGATAATTCTGTTAGTAAAAAACCCTCCCTCTTCTTTTTTTCCCACCGATTTTGTTCCCTCCATTTCTCTCTCTCTCTCTCTCTCTCTAGCGGCTGCTCACTCTCTCTCTCTCTACAAATTTGGTATGTTTTATCTCTCTATTTCTCCTCCATTTATGTATATGTGTGTGTGTGTATATATATGTGTGTGTAAATATGCGCGTGTGTGTGTGTGGTGTATATATGCGTGTGGGGGAGGGAGAGGCTGTAGGGCTGGGGGGAGGGGAGGGGTGTATATGCATGTGTGTGTGTGTGTGTGTGTGTGTGTGCGTGCGTGTGTGTGTTTATGTGTGTATATGTGCGTCTGTATATATGTGTGTGTGTGTGTGTGGTGGGCAAGGGCAGGGGGAGTGGGCAGGGGCAGTAGGGGGGAGGGGGAGTGGGCAGGGGCAGTAGGGGGGGAGGGGGAATGGCAGGGGGATGGGGTGTGTGTGTGTGTGTTTAATTAAATTTTTATTGGTTTATTAGATATTGCCCCTCATATTGTAGTGACCCTTGTAAAAGAATTGATTGATTTAATATTGATTGGTTGTTAATTTTTTTTGTAAATTAATAATTGGTGCCCCTTTCATATGGAAGTAGGATTGCTCCTCATTATAAATTAGTAAATTAATAATTGTATACTTTAATTGTTAGTTTAATTGATGAAAATAATTAATTGAGTAGATGAATTAGAAGGAGTACGGGATACACATTTGTTGTTGCCATTGCGGTTGGATTATAGTGGATCGATGTTGGGTTGGTTAATTTTAAAAGTGGCATGACCACTGGATTATTGTCCATATGGGGGTGGGATTTTTCAACTTTCTTTTAAAATTACTTTGTATAACGAACAATATATATATAGTAGGATAATTAAATGAAACATACTTGAAATTACATATAGTGCGCATAGATACTAGCCTTCTAGTTCTTATGCGTACGCATTCAATAGCCCTTAGACCCGTTCGAGAGTCATTACCCCTATAACGAGATCTCTCGAATTGTTCTGTTTGGACAGTTTGGGACTGCATAATTTATGTATAATAATATTCTTAGTGGCTTAAAGTTGTTACTTTTGGAGGAAGTTCTGCAATCGTATCCTAATGTTCACTGGGTACATACTAGATTGACAAGTGTGACTGTTATTTCAATTGAACAATTGAAATAACACTCACGCTTGTCAATCTACATCGTGTACTTGGAGAACTACGGGGATATGCTGCCGAATTTTTCTCAAATTGTAACAATGTGCATGAGCTGTTAAGTATATTACAGAAAAATGCGATCATGAATGCTGTTGTTTTGGAATTCAGAATTGAGGTATTAAACAGTAATAATTCATTTGGATTTGTATTAATTGTAAATATTTGCATGTCTTCTTCTAATTTATTTTGATTTGTACTAATAACAATATTTTTTTTACAGCAAATGTCTCCTTCAGATATTAAGGCGAGGATGATGATGTTGATTATGATGATGTCGTCTGGGCTCGGTGGTAGCGAAGGCGAGGAGGGCTCCTTGGCCCCTAGGCTCCCCAAATATGGAAAATTGGGGATGGCCATCGAGAACAAGACGGGGCTATTTGTGAGATACCTCGAGCTGGTAAAGACGATCATCGACCCGAGGTACACTAGTTGGAGGGAGGTGCCAAATGAGCTCAAGTTAGCTATTTGGGTGGCACTACATGTAATGAATTTATATTTATATTTATATGAATATTTCAATTTCAATTTTGATTTTGATTTCATTTTATATTTATATTTATTCGCAACTAACATTGTATTCGTTGGACAGGAACAATTCAACTTGGATCCAAAACTACGCGATTCCGTCTTGAAGCAGTTGAGGGAGCAACACAAGACATGGAAAACAAATATGCGGACCCGGTACTTTGGGAAGACCCGAGAGTCCGTTATCCGAATTTGTGAATATGTCCTGCCGAAGGAGCCGATCTCATTGGCACAAGGTCAAAAGTTCATTGACAATGAGATCGGGGAGTGACAATTGGCATCTCGCCAATTGGGGAGGGAAAATCGGGTAAAAAATACGGACATGCAGTACTCCGGTCGGACGTCTTACGCCGAGGTGGAGCATAGGATGATGGTAAGATTTAATTTTTCTATAACTACAAAAATATATTATTCTGTATTATTTTACTTTGTGGGGCCGATACTAATTTTACTTTATTTTATTTTAGGGGATAGGGAGTGGCCCTAGGCGTAGGCCCCATAGGCTCGATACTTATGTGGCTATTCGGACGAAGAAGGGGAAGGATAAAGAGGTGTCCCCGAGCGTCGTGGCCACAATTGTAAGTAATCCTAAAGTTTAATTTTTATTAATTACGTTATAATTTTTTATTTAATTATTTTACTAATCATGTCCTTTTTATCGATTCAGGCAAAGCTTAAGGAAGTGCATGAGTCACAGTCTGATGCTGACAAGGCATCTTTATCCACAGACGCACTCAGCCAAGTGTTTAGCACTGATCGCAAGGGGAGGACAAGGGGGTGAGCTCACGGGTGGCCGAATCTTGGATCATCGGATTGGAGATGAGCGACACCAGGTTGGCTCGAATGGTGGACTCGCATGACGCAAACTTGTCCCATTTGGAGGCGACGATCCAAGATATGTTCTCATTCATGAAACATTCGTTGGGCAGAAACCGTAAGGGGAAAGGGAAGGAGAAGATGGTGGAGGAGGAGGTGCAGGATGACGAGGATGTGGACCTCACTGCTTCATCGTCGACACGTGCAGACTTTGATGATCCACTCCCCTATTTGGCTCCCTTCAACCGATCGATGTCGACACTTGGTTGGTCGAGCGCATTTTTACTGGACATAATTGATGGCCAGCGAATAGAACGAGGGTTGAGGGACTCAAATACCGTCTAGGGTATGACAGTTCATGGACGTTTTCTTCAAGACATCGAGTCCAAGGTGCTCGTCACACATGTGATACCCAGGAAGGAGAACTCCCCCTTGTGGTTATGCGAACAATGCGGCACGATGTATATTGCTGGGTATGTCAATTCATATATTGTGTGGCCTACTCACCTCCTCAGAGATAACCTTACCCCATATATGTAGTGACATTACTTGAATTGAATTATATTAAGTTGTTAGATTTGAATTATATTTGGATTATATCGTGATGCATATTGTTTTGAATGTATATTTGCATTATCTCTATTTTATTTGGATATATGATGTTTAAAAAGGTACAACGTTGCCATAACAGGAACAAATATACTGTTGGGCAGTGGCAGTGGCCATAACGCCCAGTAAATTTTTTTCCAATTCTGCCAAGAATTGTCACGGTCAATGACCGTGACAATTTTTTATTAAATGTCACGAGTTTGTCACGGTCCTTAACCGTGACAAAACTTGTCAAGGTCAAGGACCATGACATGACCGTGACAAGTCTAATGAACTTATCACGGTCATTGACCGTGACAAGTCCGTGATAACAAAAGTTATCACCCCCAGAATTATCACGGTCATTGACCTTGACAATTCGGATTATTTGGTATAGTGTGTTCTCTATCCTTACAACATATCAGGTACTATCGAAGGTTCTAAAGTATTTTAGGTTAGGTTTGTTCCCATACCAAAGTTCATAGGATGTTTGTTTGGTATTTTTCCTTAAGTACACTCGATTGATTATATGACAGGCGGTACGAATGGAGTCTACCCAAAAATATTTAGGTAAGTTCTTCACATGAATCATCACACAGGCCATTTCTTAAAGAGTGAAATTTTTACGCTCAACAATTTGTTTTCTTTTAGGTGTCTTAGGAGCACTAATTCATGTTTGTAACCATTATAGTCACAATATTCAATGACACCTGAATCTATGAATTCTCCTCCTCCATCACTACGAATTCTATCTACTTGGGAGTCCTTTCTATTTTCTATATGAACTAAGATTTTTAAAAACTTACAAAAGGTTTCTAATTTATCTTTTAAAAAGGAAACCTAGGTAAATCGAGTGAAGTCATCAACCATAACAAGGATGTAACTGTTGACGCAAAGACTAACAGTACTAGAAGGACCCATTAGGTCCATATGGATGAGTTCTAGAGGTTTAGAGGATATAACTTCTTTAACTTTCCTATGGGGATCCATAACAATTTTCCCTTCTTGACATAGACCATAGACAATGTTTGAAATTGGTTTAATTTTAGGAAGACCTCTAACTATCTCTTGGGAGCACAATTTTCCAAGACTATCATAATTAATGTGACCCAACCTATTATGCCATCTCATTATCATCCATTTTGGCAATGTTACAAACTTCTATACTTGGATTGACTGTGTAACAGTTATTTGGAATACGGAGTCCTGTAATAATGCAATCACCTTTTTCATTTAAAATTTTGCAACTGTTCTTTAAAAAAGTGACAGTATGGTTTAAGTCACAAAATTGTGATATACTAAGTAAATTGGCTTTAATACTTTTTACCAAGAGAACATTTTCAAGAATGGGTAATTTTTCTTCATGGAGTGTTCCTTTACCAATGATCTGGGCTGATACACCATCTTCAAACAATAATTTTCCTCCGAAGAAGTTGTTTTTTTTTAAAGTTTGGAATCATCCCCGATCATATGTTTGGAACAACGTGAGTCTAAATTCCATCCAGTTGTCGTATGTTCAGCTCTAAAACCACTGATCACAATATTGCATTTTAACTGGGGTAATAGATCATCTTTTCTAACCCAAATTGCTCTAGTTTTCAATTTGAGCTTATTAGCTCGTATTTGAAAAAACTTGCAATCTTTTATTTTTTCTTTAAAAGATTTTTGCGCATACTTATTAATATTATAAACGGTTTAAGCAATTGGTCTAGAAAAGAATCTAGGATTACTTCTTGTTGATGGTCTTTTAGTACTAGTCCTTTTCCTTCTATTACGATAGTTAGAATTCTTGTCTGGCTGCCAAGGAAGGACATAGTTATTTTATCTTCTCCTAGAATAGTTAATGTTATGGTAAACAGGAGAGTTATAGGTTGGATTACATATACGATTGTAATAGAAACCATTAAGGGAATGTCCATAGACATCACAATAGGATCAGTAAAGATGGCATGTTGAACTCACAACCTTAAGGAAATTTTTATTCAAAGGTTTGTCTAGGTTTTGAGCTTTAGTCTTATTCCTAGGTGTCACAGGATGAAATGTTGAATATGCTTGTCGAATAGGGGGTAGACGTATTTAGTCTTTTGCTCAACATTATGCTTAGAGTTACTTGATTCACCAGTGTCTAACTTTAGTTGTTTTATATCAAAATCATTTTTCAAACTTTGAAAATCTGGACAAGTTTCAATGGGTCTTTTGTGACCAGACACAAACTTTATAGTTTCGACATTTTTAGTTTGTGTCTTAGAGTTAGGACAAAATCATATTCCAGTTCTATCATTAGAATTGGTTTTACTTTCAGCAACACAATCTTCAAAACATATGGAATTATTTTCAAATTTTGCAAACTTTTTGAAGATTGTGGATGTCTTTTCCTTTGTTTGTTCCAATTCTAACAATGTTCCTTTGTATTTCTTTTCCATAATTTCATTTGAATTAGAAAACTCTTTCAGTTTTTATTCAAAAATTTTGGTTTTATTTTCATGAGCTAAACATTGAGTAGTGTACTTTTCATCATTCTGTTTGATCATTTGACTTAGGGTTTCTATCTTCTGGGTAAGATCCTTGATAATCTTTTCAAGCCTAGTTCTTTTCTTAAGAGTTTTTCTGTACAGTGTGTGAATGTCAGGAAGGTCATCATTGTCGAAGTCATTAAGTGTCGAGTGTCCGCTAGCGGTTCATTTTTAGGACTCACACACCCATTGACATCAATAATAGAGCGTTCCCTTTGACTCACACACACATCGTTTGAAGCATTATCAACATTTTCAGGAAATAGGGAAGATAAACCAGTAGGCCTAGTATCAGTTAACATAGCATGATCAGATTCCTCAGCATCAGTGTATATTATCTTAGCAAAGAATGACATACAAAGGTCAAAAGTTTTAGATGACCCAGGTTCATCATTTTCAGCGTCACTTGAGTCATCCCAAGTCTTGCTTAGATGATTCATATTATGTTTGTGGATTTTTTTTAAGTTAACTCTACAATCACTAGCCATGTATCCTAACTTAGCACATCTATAACATTCAACATTTTTAAGGTCTTTCTCAAGTCTCTTGTGATTGTTAGTCTGGTGTTTATCTTGTCTTCTCTCACGAGGTCTGTTGTTAGATTGGTTTGGATAAGTAGGTTTGCCTTGTCTTTTTGCTATTTTATTTTCAAAGTTCGTAATTTTCTTAAACTGTTTAGATATTAAGGCAATCTGATTATCCAAAGTATTTAAATTACGGTCCTCATTAGAGTCTAAGTCAATATTAGGTATGCTTATGCTAAATTCAGGTGTGGTCAACTTAGATGAAAAAATAATATTGGAGGCAGATTGTTTCTTTTGGGACTGGGTTAATTGTTTCTTAAATTCTAAGTCCATTTCCACAGTTCTCAATTTGCTACTGAGGAGTTCAAGTGTAAGATTTTGATCATCCATCTCCTCAATTGCATATCTCTTATTATAAATTTTTTGTGGAAGTGATCTTAGTATTTTAGAAACAATTTCCTTTCTATCACAAATAATCCCATTAGCATGCAATTTGGTCACAATGTCTGTCAGTCTAATATAGAAGTCATCAAATGACTCAGTCTCAGTCATGATCAAGTAGTTTTACTGTTGAATTAACATTTGTGTTTTAGCAAATTTAACTCTGGTATCACCCTCACGACCAATCACTAGGGTGTCCCATGCTTCCTTATAGGTAGAACCAAATTATATCCTCCTGAATCCGTGTTCATTAATAGACATGAATATGGCATTTTTTGCCTTTGTTGTTGTTGTTAAAGGAAGTCTGTTTCTCTTCATTACTGAATTCACTTAGTAACTTTCTAATCCTCACAGTACTTCCTTCAGCGGATGGTTTAGTAGGAAAAGTGTATCCTTTTTTGATAACTTCCCAGACATCATCTCCCAATGTCCCTTGGATGAAGTTAACCATCCTTACCTTCCAGTAAGGAAAATTGGTTCCATCAAAGAGAAGGGGCTAGATAGGTTACCTAGTTTCTCAAATTTCTCGTCCATAATTTGTTTTGAGAAAACAATTTCAGAAACTCAAGATCTAAAGAATTTTGAAAACCCAAAGATCTCATACCAATTGAAAAAATACCGCTTAAGTCGTTTAATTCAAGTTTAAACTATCTAAATGGCTCCGAACATTTTGTTGAAGAAACCATTTTCTTAAAACAAATTCTTAACACAATATGTGTAAAACAGTATGAACAAGTTATTTGAGGTATAGGTTTACCAGTTTTGAAAACCAAAAATTATAAAGAACTTAAATCAACACAACCTCAAGAAAGGTATGGGAGGAAGAGGAAGTATACAAGTACAATTTTAATGTGGTAACACCCCACCCAATTGGGAAAAAATCCATGAAGGTCTCTACACCTCAAAAGTAAAAAAAAGCCACTAAAATAGAGTAACAGTTTACAAACTATATAACAATCAAGACACACAATCAGACCTAATTCTAAGTTCAGAAATATACTAACTCCTCTAGGTTTTCTTACTTTTCCCAAGGCTCTGATGTTGTTAATGTTCTCTCGGCATTGTAACTCTACTCCTTTTAGCTTTATGTCGACTCAAAAGTACAAAATCTCAATACCAACACTTTTTAGTGTAGTAGTGTGAAGGTGTAAGTGGTGATGTGAACTAAATCACATTCATGCAACTCACACACACTTAATTACATATAGGATTCTAATCAAATTACAAATATGTAAATATTTTCAAAATCAGTTTAATCGAAACTATCACATTTTGGATCTTTCAACATATCCACAGATCAAGAGGGAATCTTGCTATAAACACGAGCTAAGATCCTAAACACTTTCTTATTTTGAAAATGTACAAACTATTCCATAAAATGTGAAATATGTGAAAGTGTAAATCCCCAATCAAGATCCCAAACTAGATCTAAGCCTGAATGTTCAAAGAAACTAAAATTAGAAACAGTTTTGTTGGTCTTAGGGTTTGAAAGCATAAGAGTTCAAAACAACCAACAAAACTATGATTTATCGAAATAAGAAATCAAAACAAAAAGAGATAAACATGGAATGTATCACAAAACGTCAATCTCAGTTTTCTATGAGAGAAAATGAGATCAAACTGTTGTGATTAAGTTGGAAAGGAGATAAAGGACAGAAGAGGAACGATCTTCACAACTCTCGAACTAACACACTCTCACAAATTTTTTTCTGGTGAGATTTGGACGGAGTTCAGTTTAGGGTTTTCTATTTCTCTCTTATCTTTTTTTTCTCTCTCTTCTCTCTACTCTCTTTATTTTCTCTCAAAAGTGAGGCAAGCCAAAGATTATAAGCTCAACACATAAGGCATGCATTTATACTAAGACAAGGAAGCCTCTGTAATATCTAAGCAAATGAATGGTGACGATTAAGTCTCAACTGATCAAGGAAAATCTGATGGCTAACAATGCACCGCTGTTATAACGCCTCTGATTGGTTTAAACAAAAACACAGGGTGTGACAACTCGAATATAATTGTGAGAAATTATGTTTAAATCATGATTAGCTTATGTGATATGGATAATATTTTATTAGTATATATAGTGTTAAGTCATTATATTTAGACTAATCCTACCTTCATAATTCATGAATACTGAATTAGTTACAAACACCAAATTTTTAAGTCTTTGGTAGGAATGCCCATGTTGGAGGATAGTTTTGACCATTATAATATAATAATTGACTTGAGGCATAAACTATATAGTTATAGATATATGAGTTAGGGTTGTAACACGATAAACGGTGCATCAATCGGACATCCGACTGAGAAGATATCATCTTTTCACAAACAGGGGTAAATTAGTCATTTAACCTTAAATGATATTTTATCTTATATAACGCCACATGTTATATTTTGATTAAACCAAGGGGGGTGCCCTTATGCCGACTTATAATCCTTGAATCAATCTCTTCCTTCAGCATATTTCAACCAGTGAAGAGTTTTAACCTAAGGAAAGATAATTTTGAAGTGTAGGAAGAAGGTGTGAGGAGAAATTGAAGACAAATTCATAGAAAAATTACGTAAAAGCCCCTAAGGTAATTCCATTCATAAATATTGTTTATTTTTTTGGTATTAATGATTTAAATGATAGAAATAATAATTTTTTTACTAAAATTTCATGTCTTAAATTGTACTTATGGATAGATGCAAGTTTAAGTGAAACTTGAATGTGTAAACCCTTAAAATTGCTTCGTTTAGAAACCTTATGTATTCAAACTTCCATATCTTTTTTTATACTAACTGGAATTGATTTATTACAATTGAAGATTAAAATAGGCTCATATATGTATATCATATCCTAAAATGAAGTAAAAATACCAAGAAATAAATCTTGGGTGATGGTTTGAAGTTCAGGTATGAAATCTGCCCCAAAAGAGTAAATATGCATACCATATGTTTGATAGTTTACTTGACATAGAAAATGAACTATGAAAATTATGAAATTTTAATATTGTATTAGTCAATATGTCTTCTAAAATTGGGTGAAATATCATAAAAGTTATGATGCATAAAAATTATAAAAATTCTTAGAAGATGACTGAACGATAAAGGAGCCTATAGGGCGGAATTGTTATTTAGTAAAGAAATGGGCATATCTTGCTCTAGGAAACTTGGAATGATGTGTCGTATTTTGTGTTGGAAACTTAATATGATAAGGATTGGATTACCAAGAAGAATTGAAGTAGTTTTGGGGTATAATTTGAATATATTAGATATCATAACCTGAATCTGGATGGGACTTCATTTATGATGAATGATTTGAATAGAATCATATGATGCATATGAATTGAGTTATGTTGAAGTTATTCTTTGAATTGTTAATATCCTTATGATGATACTAATATTTTAATAATTATAGGAAGAGAAGAAGAACCAACTGAACAAGAACTAGATAAAGGAAAAGGGAAAGCTTGTTAAATTTCCAAGGTGAGTGTACTTCTGATTGTTTCATATATATATATATATATATATGTGTGTGTGTGTGTGTGTGTGTATGTGTGTGTGTGAAAATGACATGATGGTTATGAGTATATCTCTATGAGCAGGATTTGTTTGGATATTAAATTATCTAGGATTGGTTTGAATACTTCGGTATTCAGGATTTGTTTGAATATTCAAATATCCAGGATTTGTTTGGTTCTTATGATCCAGGATTGGAATTGGACAAAGATCCAATGATTGGTTGGAACTTATGTTCCATGCTTTGTTATTACCAATGGGAAGGATTGTTTGGATTTTATATCTACAAATTTGATATAGAACTGTAATTTTTTTATTGGGAAGGAGTACCTCAGTAAGCTTAATGCTTATGGTTTATATTTTAACATTTTCAGGTTTGTACGCTACTAGTTAGGATACCATATAATGGGATATTTTGAGAATTGCACCGGTAGAGAGAGTTGGGGTTTACATAGGGGATTTTGTCATTATCACACTGAAGATTTTAATACACTCACACATTGTATATATTGCGTTAGCATGGGTTGATTTGATATTTGTTATATTTAATCATAGTTAATCATAGTATTGTATAACCTCTAATTATGACTCTGATATTGATTAAGTCTTGGTACAAGAACATTATTATATTCATTATGCATATAAATATTGATAAATGGATTATATTTCGAATGGACTGAAGATCATGATTTAATTGTTATGAAAATAAATGATTATAATGGATTTGGGCTCGGGGTGTGACAATTAGTGGTATCAGAGCGTCTAGGTTATTAATTATGTACGTGTGTGACAGTTAGATGGCAGTTATTGAGTTGATTTTTATAATTATGAACTGTTTAGGTACTAACCAATAGGTTGGTAATGTAAACTATTTATATTGGTTGTTAGAATTTTGTTCTATTACAGATAATTACATATGGAACCTCGTAATGGAAAACATAGAGAAGAGGGCATAGCTTCTCGTACAGACAATACTGAAATAGAACAGAGTGTTACTGGAAAGGCTAGATTGCATGAGCAGCCTATAGAGATGAAAATAATGGAACGGGAAATACTGAGGATGGCAGAACAATAGGAAATAAATATGGCATTAATGGAAGAGCAACAAACTAAATATCTTGAATCAAAGACTGTAGCTAGGGTTAAGAAAGAGGCAAGGAAGGGAATGAAAGATTCCATGCATGAGTAGTTCCTAAAGTTGAATCCTCCAGAATATTCAGGGTCAGTGGAACCTACAGAAGGTGAGATGTGGGTCATAGATCTACAGACCATCTTTGCAGTGATGAAAGTTCCAGATAACCAGAAACTAAATTTGGTTGTGTTTAGGCTGAAAGGGGAGACCAAACATTGGTGGGAAGCCAGCAACCATTTGGTGCCCAAGATGGAAGGTACTGATGTTATTACTTGGGCTGAATTTATTAAATCTTTGTATGTTAAGTATTTCCCTAAAGTTTATAGGAGGGAGAAGGTGAGGGAATTTGTGAATTTGACCCAAGGGAAAATGTCTATGAGGGAGTATAAGACTAAATTTATAGCTTTGTCTAGATTTGCTATTAAGTATGCAGAGGATGAAGATGATAAATGTAGTAAGTTTCTTGAGGGACTGATTTGGCCCATTCAAAATAGAGTGTCTACTTATGAGTTAGAAGATTACGCTTCTCTGGTGAATAAATCCACGATAGTAGAAAGCCAAATGAACCAAGGGGTGGCGAGTAGAGAGAGTTTTAAGAAAAGTAGATTCGATGCATCTCAGTCTAAGGGTGGCGAGGGTGGAAGTGTTAAGATGGAACCTAATAAATTTCAAAAAGGTGGTGGAGATAGTGGTAGAGGTCAGGGGAGATTTGGCAGAGATACTAGGGGTAGAGAATCTTCTAGTCTGGTTAGGAAGTCAGGAAGAGGTGAGGCATCGGTGAGAGTTGTTACATGTTTCTTTTGTAAAGAGGAGGGGAATTATAAATTCGAGTGCTCTAAGATTAAAGGAGTGGAATGCTACCATTGTCATCAAGTGGGACATGTTAACTGAATTGTCCTCAGTTGGAAGAGACTCCAATAGCACCTATTAAAGCAGCAAGCCCAGTGTTACCTCCAGGAAGTGGAGCAAAAAGCATGGTTAGAGGACAAACTAGTGGTTCCAGGACAGGTGAACGAGTCTTTACGATGAAAGAGGCTCATACTACCCCAGATGTGGTGACAGATACACTTTATGTTACAGATAGAAGTGCTTATGTTTTGATTGATCCTGGTTCCAAACATTCTTTTGTGTCCTATGCTTTTGA
The DNA here is from genome assembly GCA_949130495.1 of Sambucus nigra. Lineage (NCBI taxonomy): Eukaryota > Viridiplantae > Streptophyta > Magnoliopsida > Dipsacales > Adoxaceae > Sambucus > Sambucus nigra. Next base: position 240,342,382 of record OX422210.1, on the reverse strand, counting down.
TGTATACTTGAATAGACCATGTGCTCGCTTAGATGTGGGGTTTGGTATTCATATGCCTATGGGGGATATGGTTGTAGCTGAATATGTTTTTCGTGATTGTGTTTTGACTGTGGGGGTTAGAGATACAGTTATAGATCTACTTCCATTGGTTAGAGATACTCTATTCCTAGGTGTGATAGTCTTTAATGCAGACTCACTCTTCCTAATAGAAGGGCAGACGTATTTAGCCTTAGGTGAACTTTAATGTTTAGAGCAACTTGATTCGCCAATGTTAAAATTTTGATGTTTTGAATCAAACTCAGTTTTTAGAGAATGAAAGTCTGGGCATGTTTCAATAGGCCTTTTGCCTCCTGACACAAACTTGATAGGTTCAAAAGATTTTGTTTGTGTCTTCAAATTGGGGCAAAACCGTATTCCAGTTCGATCATCAGAATTGGTTTTTGATTCAGCAACAAATTCATCAAAACAGTTTGAATTATTTTCAAATTTTGTTCCAATTCTATCAATGTCCCTTTGTATTTTTTTCTCCAAGTTTCATTTGTTTCATTTAAATTTCTGAGTTTTTTATCAAACATTTTGATTTTGCTTTCATGAGTCAAACATTGGGTAGTATACTCTTCAGCATTCAGTTTAACCATTAGGCTTAGATCTTCTAACTTCTTAGTGAGATCTTTCACAATCTTTTCTAGTTTAGTGCTTTTCTTGAGAGTTTTAGCATAGAGAGTGTGAATATATGGGAGGTATTCATTGTCCGAGTCACTAAGTGTAGTGTGTGAAGTGACCACTAGGGCTTCATTCTTTATACTCACACACCCATTGACATCGTCATTATCACTTTGCCTTTTACTCACACACCCCGAGGAACAGATAGCAATATTCTCAGTAATCAAAGCATCTAAACCAGTAACAGCAGTATTCGAAACATCAGAAGTAGAATTACTATATTCATCCTCATTAACAAACACAGGCATATCATTATTATAAATAATCTTAGCAAAGAAAGACATGCAAGGGTCAAAAACATCAGATGACTCGGGTTCCTCATTTTCAGATTCACTTGAATCATCCCATGTTTTGCAAATATTGGCTCTAGTGTGTTTGTTTTGAGTGTTCAAGTTAACTCTACAGTCTTGTGAAATGTGTCCTAGTTTACCACATCTATAGCATTCAGTCTTCTTAAGGTCTCTGTTAGGTCTAGTGTGAGAGTCCTTGTGATTTTTGTCATGGCTTTTCTCATGAGGTTTGTGATTGAAAGGAGTTGGATAATTGGACTTGCCTAGTTTATTTGCCATATTGTTTCTAAATTTAATGATTTTCTTAAACTGTTTTGACATTAATGCAATCTGATTGTCCAAACTCTCTATATCGCACTCCTCATCAGAATCATCATTGAAATTATTAAACTCGGGCTTAATAATTTTAGAAGAGAAGCTTAGATTGGAACTAGTCTGTTTCCTATGGGACTAGGTTAATTGTTTCTTAAATTCCAGTTCCATTTCCACGATTCTTAATTTACTACTGAGTAGTTCAGGAGTGAGATTAATATCACACATTTCCTCAATAGCATATCTTTTGTTATCAAATTTCTATGGTAATGATCTCAGAATTTTAGACACAATTTCTTGTCTGTCATATGTTATCCCATTACCATGCAGTTTGGTCAAAATATCAGTCAGGTTCATATAGAAGTCATCAAATGACTCCGTCTCAGACATAATTAGGGAATTATACTGTTGAATGAGCATTTGAGTTTTAGCATCCTTAACTCTAGTGTCACCTTCATGAGTAGTAACTAAAGTGTCCCAAGCTTCCTTAGAAGTGGTACAGGATGAGATTCTTTTGAACTCATGTTCATTTATAGACATAAATATGGCATTCTTTCTTTTGTTATTGTTGCGAGAAACTTGTTTCCCTTCTTGTGTAAACTCACTTAAAACTTTCTTAACCCTCTCATTACTTCCTTCAGTGACTGGTTTTGTAGGAAAAACGTAACCATTTTCAACAATGTCCCAGACATCATCTCCCAGAGTTCCTTGAATGAAAGCAATCATTCTTACTTTCCAGTAAGCAAAATTGGTTCCATCAAAGATAAGAGGTCTGGTCAAGTTACCAAATCTTTCATTTTTCTCGTCCATATTTGATTTTCAGAAAACAATTTCAGAAACACAGGATCTCTTTAAAAGAAGTTTACCAAGCTCTGATACCAATTGAAATTTTATTACTAAAGCCGTTTATTAAAAATAAACTATTTAAGTAACTCCGATCTGTTTTTTGAGGAAACTCTTTTCTTGAAAAAACAAAATTATTTGAACACAAGATGTGTTTAACAAAATAGTAGGTACAAGATCTATTCAAGATTTGAATAATAGGTTTATAAAATAGTTTTAAACAAACTTTAAAACCCAGAACAACCAAGAATGAGATGAGAAGATGTAGGAAGATTAAGTACAAGATTTTTACGTGGTAAAACCTCACCAATTGAGGAAACATCCAAGACTCCCTCTACGGAGTAAAACAAGAATCCACTATAAACAAATTTAACAGTTACAAACTATATAACAAATATGCATAAAACTCAGACCTATATAAGTTTAGGAATGTACCCTCTGGTGTCCTTATAACTTCTCTACAGTTCTGATTGTTGATGTTGTCCTCTCAGTTTGTTAACTCCAATTTTTTCAAGCACTTTACGTCGACTCTTTTTCTCAAGATATTATTACCCACACTTTCGTGTTCTAGTGTGAAAGTGTTTGTGGAGGTGCTCTCTAACACATGCACGTACACACTCACACTTATTAAGTACAAACAGTCCTAGCAAATTACATATAAGGCTATATGCAGTGATTTTCTTTTTCTCTCTTCTCACAAAACTTTGAACCTTTTTGACCTTTTATTCAATCCCAGAATCCACGGATATCTTGCTTAGAAGACAGTCAAGATCTTAATCAATCTCAGAGTTTTGAAAAGTTTTTTGAGATTGAAAACCTCCAAGTGTGATTCCAAACTAGGTCAACAGTTTAGTTTTAAGAGAACTAGAAACAGAAAACATTTTTGTTGATTTCAAAGTTAAAAACATTTGCAGAAAACAAATCAACAAAATATTTCTCAAGATGAGAAATAAACATGCAACCTAAGTGTAATATATCATGAAAAACTCAGATCTGAAAATTTCTATATACGAGAACAACAGATCTAAGAAAATGATTAAGTTGGAAACAAGATCCAAAGAAGAATAGGTTACGGCAACAAACCAACTCTCAAATCATCTCTCAAAACACTCAAACACTCAAGGTTGTGTTTGGTAAAGTATAGAGGTTTGAAGGTTTGTATTTGGTTTGAACTGTGTAGACGATTTAGGGTTACGGTTAGGGTTACTAACTCTTTCTCTCTCTTTTGGTTTCTCTCTTCTCTCTACTCTCTCTTTATTTTCTCTCAAATGACGAAAATGGCAAAAGTCTTAGAAGGCTGAGTAAAGGGATCCTTTTATAGGAGGCTGAGAAGGTTCGAGAATGAGGGCCAAAATCAAGGGTCCAGATTGAGTCAAGATGGATTGACTTAGATCCAAGGGCATACAATAAGCGGTGATTAAAACTCACCTGATTGGTCCAAAAGAGATTCACAGGGATTATTAAGGGGCGCATGCAGATCGTTGATCACAAATGATCCCAGGGTTGACAACAGGCGTTGTTTTACTCTCTATAAAGAAACACACTTCCCACCAATCAGAGAGCAACAAGTGTAGGCCAATAACACGAGATAAAATGCGTGTCCAAAATAATTACAATGTAAACCCTGAAGTCTCTGCCGCTTTTGGTTTCTACCCAAACCAACTTTAAGTAATAAAACCAACATTTTAAAATAGCAGATTTACCCCATAACCTTTTAAAACCAAGTTTTATTAATAAAACCTTATTTTTAAAATGTTTAAAAAATCCCAAAAAATATTTAAAAAACAATATTGGGGATTTAAACACATTCAACATATGTACACACACTAATATGCAATATGACATGTAAATGATACATTCTACTGTGTGTGAGTGTTGGTAATTAGGTCTAGATCCCTTCAAACAAAGATGAAATAGAAATGCAAGCTCTGAGGTTCTTTGGTTTCTACGATGGACATAATTTTGTCACAATTTCCAAACTAGATAAGCACTTATACAATATAGACTCAAGTGAGTCAAGAGTATAAGGGCTTTAGACATGCCAAACATAGACCAATGGATATCCACGTAAGGAAGGGTGAATTAGTTAGTATTGATTATAACTTTAGGAATAAAGGTAGCGCTAAATTTATTTGATGAGATATTATAAAAAAAAGACATGATGTCGTGTGATTAAACCAAAAATATTATGCTAATAGATCTGAATGAATATGGCAGCCCCAAATAATTAAAAAGATATTTGGTTGAATTAAAGTCGAGTATATATAAATTTGGGCTTAAAATCACTTCGATTATTATTTACGCATTAGTACTTAACTCTCGTTGTACTACACATTTAGTAAGTTGCATTGTAACTAAACCACATGATTCTACGTGTGTATCTACATTCATGCTTATTATTTACATTAGGTGTGGATTAATATTTAGGATGAATTAACACAGTTGATTTGGCTCAAATCGACTTTTGAAGGAGACCCATACGAGCCGCTAGGATTAATGAAATGAGTTTATAGATTACATTGCAAAAACTGATAGGACGATAATGGGAAACTTGTGTTAGGTTCTGATGCTTGGGAATAAAGATTAATAATGTGTGGTTTAGGTCATGTGGCATCAACCGAGATGCGAAAAAATAAAAAATAAGGGCACACATCATCTGTCTAATCTCATGCCAATGGAGACGATATAATTTAGTCGTTAGGCCGTCAGTTCCAGACTTTTATTTCGACCCATTCGTTTAAGGGTGGACCAAATTTCTAGCTTTGTGACAGGTGCTAATAAATTAATTTTATCCACCTCGGTTATCCTAAAAAACGGATAACTTCACATTGGCTGGGGTGGATCAGTAGTCTGGAAAAGGTCTCGTAGAATAACTGAAATTGGGTGTTAATTGTGGAGGGAGTTTTATGCCACCCAGTTTCAGGATTAAAAATAACTTGAATATGATTAATATGATGGTGATGAGAGACACTTGCGTGAAAACAATTTGTCTTATTGTTTCCGTAGAGGTTCCATTTAAGCTTGTATTTATTTTTTTAGTATAAGGCTTCCTGCGCGAGACAGATGGCCAAGTCAGCTTGGATCTCATTTTCTCTCTTGAGCAAGTCCGAGTCTCACTATTGCTCAATCATCTCGCGAGTGCATAAAAGTTATTGCTGAAGGAGGTAAATCTTGTGCGCCATGTTATCAAAAACTCATTTTTCCATGCAACATATGCTTGTCGGAAGAGTTGGGATTTTTGAAAGAAGCAGCTAGCTGGCGACCCTTCCATTTGGAGCATCTCGGGAAAGGGTGGATACTCATCCCATTCCTCATAGTAGATAAAACATTGCATGGTTTTAATTTTGGGGGGCATACTATCAAGTAATAATGGACAGTCGTCAGAGCTCGTAATTGGCAGATGACTGACACTCATCCTCGCAAAAAACGCCCATCATCCCCTAGTCCACCATTACCCTTATTAAGAAACATGGAGGGCTAAAAATAAAAAATCTTCACAATCTTAACATTTCCTTTATGCTTAAGCTTCTATGGAAGATCTTCTCCGAGCCGTACAATATCTGGGCTCGCGTAATTAAACATAAATATTAACCACACTACACGTTGGGAGAGGCACACCGCTCTCACAATGTGTCTTGGTTTTGGAATCGAGGAGTGTTGCTCATTCCACTGCACAAGAAAGGAATCAAATGGCATATTAGATCTTGAGATATTTCCCTCGATCAAGACATTTGGGTTTTCCAGGATCCCCGACACCAGTGATTTCCCACCTTAACTCACAGCGTTTGTAGCACTCCACTATCCCACTTTCTTTGCAACCATCAATGGAATCTACTAGCTCTAGCTCAATATCTGTCGATCGATTTTGCTCTATGTTCACATGGTTTATATATCACCCATGACAGATTGGGATTTACCTTACTGGTGGTCGAGCAACACGGGTACATTTATGGTGAAAGATACTTGCCAATGGCTGAGTTAACACTCTATCCAGCAACACACCTCGTCTCTACCATGGATGTGGATAAAGTGGCTTGCTGCCTAAACTAAAACTATTCCCATGGTTCCTGGTGCACCAAAGATTTCCCACTGTTGACTGGCTCCATTACTATCACAAACTTTCCTCGATTGACTGCCCTTTATGCAGCCTCATGGACTACAACACTCACATTTTCATGAATTATCAGGCATTTTATCAACTTCTTATACTCCTCAAGGATATGGACCACTCTCCAATATCCATTCTTCGGAGTTTAGCCGCGTGCTACGAGATCTATCTACCAACCAATCAGGCAATGAGACTATTTTTCTCATTTCGAGCTTTGTGTCTTGCGCGCAATGAAGCTCTCTTGCACCATAAACCAATAGTGAAGTCTCTTATTCTCCATGCAGTGTCTAACCAACTTGTCCAATTTTTCCATGCCTTTGATATACAGCGGCCCTAGTTAGAGGTGGTCATCAGGCAATTTTTTATTTCTTGGACTTCGTCGATCCATCCTTTCTTTAAATGCAAGACTGACGGAGAAAAATTCCACGACACAGGCCTCGCATCTATTGGAGGCCTTATCAGAAATTCCTAAGGCCAGTTCTTCTTAGGCTTTACTCGTTGTAAGATGTCGGTTCTTTAAATACTATTAGTATTAAGTGAGGCGTAACCCCTTATCAAGATCAGGATTAACACCGTTAGATATGGAGCCCGGTTTTAGAGCCACGTGTGAATCAGAGACAAAAGGATGTGATTATTCAATGTTGCACTAAAGAAGATATTGACATGGGTAGCATGTGATAAATGCAATAAATGAAATGGGACCAGCAAATGTCATGGTCGGAGGGAGAAAGAACAAGAACTCTGGGCATAATAAAGATAAGGTAGGAACTTCAAGCTCAGTTAATGCCCAATTATGGGTGCATTTAATGTATAATGGGAGTTAATTCTCCTTTCGAAGACTCACTGGTATGAGGGGATTTGGCCAGCAATTCCAGGTTCTGGATGCTCTATATCTCTTTGTTCACTTGTTTGTTTTGGTCATATTTATATGGAGGGAGAGGTTGCTCGAGTCGGCATACCCTCAATCCCTTTGACCAGGTGCATTCAATGCGTGAGATACTACATTTAATGCATGGGATCTGTTATTTTTAGCGGGAAAATGTTCTATTGATTGGAAGTCTTTCAGTCATTTATCAAGGACATGACTTGTCAACTTGGGGCTTACTCCAGGATGGATATTTGGTTAGATTTGGTGAACTAGACCTGCCATCCTAAGGATAAAGGCACTTGAATGATGTATTCGTGAGTTCCTAAACGTCAGGTGCTATGACGTCAGGAAGTGGTTCAAACAATGGTTATCATTTGATATCTACTCACGTCAGTCAGATAGTCTGTAGCTCGAGGTACCTCGAGGAGGTGACCTCGAGGGGTCGAGCATTCAGGGAGATCGAACGACTCGAGGAGGTTCACTCGAATAGGTAAGCAATAAGTGGGCTCGCGTGACATTTGTCCTAGGTGAAGTTTTTTCCAAGTGTGCCAAGAGGGTTGGTAATAACTCCTAACGTTGCCTTGTTCTCAATCCTCCAAACCATGCCCCTGCGAAGTTCCCAAGAGAAGATAGTTTGATAGAGCATGAAAGCTTTCCTATGACCTGTCAGGCATGGTGCCTCGTGGGTACCAAGTGACCCCTCTCAACATATACATTCATAAGATAAAGTACGTAATACAACATTATATTTCTTATTACAAACTATTATCATATGGGTGACCTTTGTTCTTCGAGCCAAGTCTTTCGAGCCAGGTCAGTTGGAGGCTCTTTGGGATAAAGTGCTGCGAGCCATTTGCTTTTGAGGAGCCTTCGAGGTGGGTCCTACGAGCTACTTGCATGGAGGATCTTTGAAGTGTGTTTATGGGGCATCTTTCTCTGTAGCTGATCGATTTACTTGGCTAAGTTAATCATTCGTGTGGGGGAACACCCCTCCACATTTTTCCCTTCGTAGAGTTATTTATTTATTTATATGAAGAAGTATATGTACGAAACTTTCTCTTATCTATGATTTTCCTTCTTAGGGATAATGAAGAGATTTTTTAAAATTTCCCCCAAAGCTCTTCGTTACACAAGGTTGACAAGACCCCAGGCATGTTTTATTGAACGTTACTGTCATTTACATTTTAGTGCGTCACACGTGGTGACGCCAGTTCGGGTGCGTGAAGATGATGTGACTATTCGGCGCATCATTTCTCGAATCAACATCATAGAAACCTTTAGTCTTCTTCAATCACGCGCATTTGGCCAACACGCCGGTCACATAATTCTGAAACATTATCGTTACTATTTTTCAAACGTCACCTTTGTTGTCGTCCTTTGAAATTTGTGTTGCCCCTATAAAAGGGGGTGCACCTTTGATTAAGACTTACCTTTGGGTTTAACTTTTTTGAGTTCAATATTTTCTGTGAGAGTTTGGTAAAGGCAATATTTCCTTCTTCAAGCTTTCTTCAAGTATCTTCCATCCTCTCTTATCTCGTCTGATATGGCACCAGTCAGAAGAACTCTTTCTGTCAGGGGCCCTTCTCCTGCTACCCAGGCACGTCAGGCTCAGTGGTCATGATATGCCCCTTACTTTGGAGAGGATAATCATTTATGGGCTACGGTCGAACGGTTTCCCGGTGCTCTAGTTCCAACTAAGGAGCCAAACTTGTTAATATATGAAGGTGAAGATGCTGAGGACTTTGCTTATATACCTACTGCTACCATCACCCATTTTCTCATAGAGCGCGGTGATTTCCCCTACTCCAAGGTGGAATTTGAGGCATTTTCTGGTGCTAGTGAGGGGTTGGGTCATTAGACGGAGTATATCCACGCCAAGTACTCAGTTCAACTGGCCTTCATAGGTTTCTCTTGTTCTTTGTGGTTGGGTGACCTTACTTTGGCCAAGAATAACACTGCCTTACAACTATTAGTGTCACGGTGGAGCCATAGGTCACACACCTTCGTGTCTACTTGGGGCGAGTTTACTATTACCCTTAAGGAAGTGTGTGAACTATTGGGATTGGAAACTGCTAGATATGAGACCTTCTTTGAGGAGGCCGTTTCTAGTGAAGAGAAAACTCTGAGGAATGAGTTAGAGGCCGTGGTGAAGGATTACATGGTCACTTACAACAAGTGCACCTACTCAAAGGTCATTCGCTATTTTTACTTTATTAAAGAGAAGGCAGTCATCAGAGCTCGCGAGGCTACTAGGGAGAACCCGCAAGGGAAAGAAGTCTTTGAGCAGCCTCCCACTGAGAAGGGCTACAAATCTAAAGTTGAGCTGGTGGGGTACATATGGGTGATGTTGTCGAAGGTATATCTTCCGAGTAAGCCCCATGACTGTCGTCGCAAGGACCTGATCAATCTAGCCATTCGAATGGCCTGTGGTGTAAAGATCCCCCTTGCAGCTATTATTCTTGGATCTCTGTACACTTGGTTAGATCGGGTGTCTGTAGACTCCACTCGAAGCGTTGGCAGGTTCGATGTGTATAACTATGCCAGTAATATTCTTTTGACAACGTTACTTTATGCCTACTTCAAGGATTATGCCCCCACTGGCCATTTCCCAAGTTCACAAGATGTGAGAGTCCCCCGTATCTACTGTTGAAAGAACAAGAACGTGAAGAAGCATTTGTTAGCTCTGATTAATCGCGCTGAGCATTTCAACCCTCGCCCTTATGTTGGGGTAAGCCAGATTTTTACCAACCATTTCTTTGGTGAAAAGTAGCGCACCGTTGCTCCTATTGAAGATGCCTTAGCCAGAAATTTCCCAGAGCATAGTGTCCCCCTGTTGCTGATCCCTTCCTATTTGCCTTTATATACCGAGTGGTCATCATTTTATTATGTTTATAGCCCCCACGGGGTAGCCATGCAGTTTGGCTACGATCAAGGGGCCCCCTTGTTAAGCCATTTTACCATAGAGAAGCCCACTAACTTCTTATTTTCTTGTTCAAACTTCCTTACGTCTATTGCTGTTAGTTTGTGTGCCCATTATCCTGCCAACCCCGTGATCCTGAGCAAGGGAGCTCGAGGAGGGAGATCGGCAATATTCATTAATGTGTTTTGGTAAAACCAATTGGTCTGTTTCGAAAATAATCTTCTCAAGGATCCCCGTTATCCTGAGGCTGAAAGATTTCCACCCACTGAGTTGGGTTTGAGAAACTGCACCACCTAATCATCTGTTTTCCCCCTCGGCACAACTAATACCAGTGTTCCTCCTAAAATACCTCCCCTTGCGCCTGTGGATTAGGCAGTTGTAAAGAGAAAGAGAGCCACTCAACCTTCCATTCTTTCGACCGACGTTGCCCCTGGTCCTTTGAGGCTAGTTGGAAGGGTCGAGTCTCCTTGTGCTGCTTCCACTAGTGTAGCAGTTAGGGCCACTCGGAAGGCGCCCTTAAATAATCTTAAACCTACTCCTCAGCTTCCATTAGTTTCTTCTCCTGACCCAAAGATTTCTAAGGTAGTAAGTCAGATGGTAGAGCATCTTCTCTAGACTTGGTAGCATTTTAGTGAGGAAGACCGGGCTTTCATGTCAGCCAAGATGTCTGCTTGTGGATTTTCTTATGACCCTTAATCTGTCGAGCGTAACAAAAAGAGGAAAGCAATTAGCCCCCTAAAGCTTGTGATGGAGGAGTCTAGCAAATCCAGCGAGGAGGAGATTGATGGAGAGCATTTGTCTAGTGGAGATATCGGTGAAGATGATGATGAGGAGGAGGAAGGAGAGGAGGAGGAAGAAGAACAAGAAGATGAGGAAGAGGAAGAGGAAGAGAAAGACGAGGAGGATACTGCCTTAGTGCGTAGGTGTAGGTTGAGGGTAACGGTTTCTTCCTCAAAACCTGCCTCGCCCCCCCCAAGACTATGAGATTGAGGATGTGATGGAAGAAGAGGTAAATTTCTTACATCTCTTACTCTGGGTGCCCTCCAATTATTCAATCTTTCTCATGTTGATGCCCCCCAGTTTGTTGTAATTTTATCTTTTTCTTCTGCTCAGGTTGGTGTGCAGGTTGATGTGCGTGATGGTGTTGAGGAAAATCTCCCTCTTGAAGCAGCTGCCCCTACTGTTTCTCAAGTAGTCACCCATTTCCCCCTAGGGGCAGTTATGTCTAATACTTCATCTAGTGGTGGCTATTCCCCTGACCCTTCTTTTTTGCGCGAGCAGGCTGGCCTTGAGAGCGTGAGCCTTCGACCAAAGTTGTTGACGCTATCTCTGTACCTGTTGTTGATGTGAATTTGATACCTTTGGTAAGTCTTTACTTTTTCTGCACTGATCTCCCCCTTTTACTACTTCTACTGATTGTTCTGATTCAATTTTTGCTTTTCTTTCCTTTTTAAGGCTCCCACGCATGTTTCAATCATCCTCGGGGTGCCTCCCCCAACGAACGATCAAATGCTTGTTACTTTATTCGAGCCTTCAACCTTTTATGTTCGTCTTAGCGCATTGAGTGTTCAACGATCATCCTTCAGCTCATAAACTTCTTCTACATCTCTATACACAACCTCGTCATATGCTATCACTACATTGACTTCTCCCAAAGAATAGGCTCCCATTTGCCCACTGAGTACATTAACAGCGTCGAATGCTTCTCTATGGTCCTCTCCATCTTCAACCCTACCATCCAAACGCATGCAAGCCAACTCGAAAGTGCATTCTTCAATCGAATCCTTGAAGCTACTAGCCTGAGCACACTCGGGGCCATTCCTTCCGAACCATCGCTCCATCATCAATCATTAGGCCTCCTCATCGAAGGCACTAGCCATATGGGCCCCGTGAGGCGGTAGGGGGTTGTTATTCACATTGGCTTTTGGTAATTCGATATCTCCGTTCTTCACGTGGCGATCGATCAGCTTTCTTAATGAAAAACACACCTTAGTAGGATGATTGACCCTATTGTGGAGCGCGCAATAGTGGGGTTTCTCTCTGTCTTCTCGGGTGAGCGACGTGGTGTAGACATTTATCGACCTGTAAACTTTATCGCGGACCATGAGATCGTACAAGTTCAAAGCTTCCTCCACCGTACAAGGTAGCTCGGGAGGATCCTCCTCATCTTCAAATCTTCTCTTGTTGTTCCTTCTTTTTCTACCTCCTCGGTCGCCATTGCCTCCTTCTCTACCCCCATCATTCGTGTAGTTAATCCTCGAGGGTATTCCCCTCCCCGAAGTAACTGTTGGCCTCATCAACGAACTGGACAAAGCAGGAGGTGGTACTAAAGGCTTTACCACTAATGCAATATTCCTTATTTCCTTCAAAAAGGCTGTAAAACATACCTTCTCTTGTCTCATTAATCAGGTGACATATATATTCGGGCAACAAGACTTCTGCACATACTTGTAAAATCTTGTCCTCCTGCGTCTCCTTCCTCACATCTAGGGAGTGCACGCGGAACCTTCGAATATAAGCGATAATGTCCTCTCCTAGCTTCTGCTTCTCCCGCGCTATCTGGGTGAGTGTGAACTCGTCCTCAGCCAAGAAAAACTTTTGCACAAAAAATGTGTAATTCGTCCCAAGAACCCACACTACCTGGGGCTAGGTGGGAATACCACATGTAGGCTTTCTCTATCAGGGATTTCGAGAACTCCCTTATCCTTAACTTTTTATCATTGCAATGGGCCCCCAGATTCTCGATGAACCTCTTCACATGTTCCTTGGGATTTGCACCTTTCCCCGTGTACTTTTCAAAGATTGGGGGAGTATAACCCACTGGATAGGATTCATTATTGTACTCTTCTAGGTAGGGAGTGAGAAAGTCATCGTATACGGAGGAGCTCTCCCCTTTGGACACAGCTATGATCTTTAACAACTCTTTCTTCTTGTCTTCTATGCTGGATGGCGAGGGACCTGCTGACAACGGTGTTGATGTTGCCGAATTTATTGAGACTAGCGCACTTATGCCTTGACCTATCACGGCAGCCGGAGCAGCTAGGGTTACTCCCCCATATTTCAACATCGGTCCCACTGTCACAGGTGGGACCAAGGAGGGTGTGTTAACAGAGGTAGACGTCGCTGCCCCCAAGTGACACTTGGTGCTGGTATATTAGCGGGTGGTGTAGTAAAGGAACTCGCCCCCATGGGAGCTCCACGGCATTGCCCGGGCTGCCAGGGTCTTAATGAACTCTGCAAATAGCCCCATCAGCCCATGCATCTGCGCCTACTCTACTCTCCCTTGTGCGACCATCGTCTCTGTGATACCAGCGCTAGATGCATGATAAGAAGCTTTTTGCGTGTTCTTTTGTCGTTGTATTCCAAAAGCCACTCTCAAAATTCCCTTGAGTACCTACAAAACTTATCTAAAAATAACTCGTATTGCGGTAAGTACGGGTATCAATCCAACTTTCAAGGTGAAACAATTTATGTGAAAACGTGCAATTCCAATTTTTTTTTATTAAAATAATTTTTTATTTTATTTTTATTTTTAAAACAATTTCAAGGGAAAAATTAACTAACAAATGCTAAAAATTATAAAATGACTAAATAATGAAAAAGAATGTGGAACCGAGTGTGAAATAATGTGAGAAGGTCAAGAGATGGGATTACACTGCATTCTCAATTATTTTAATTTATCAATTTATTAATTTGAAATATTTTGAGATAATATTAATTCGATAATCTAACTCTCGTTAAAATTATAAATTTAATAAAATCTTTTTCAGAAAATTAATTTTAAAATCTCACACAATGAAAAATAAGGACTACACTATTTTCAGAAAATTACCCGCTAGGATCAATTTAGAGAAAACAATATCAATCCTCAAATTTCAATACCGAATTAATATTCAAATATCGAAAAAAACTATCTCTAGTTCGATTCCTAATTTCAAATATTAATTTGTTCAATTAATTTACTAACTCTCGTCACATAAATTAATTGGCGACAGTTAAAATTAATTTACCTAGAAATACAAAATTAAAGAAACTAACTAATTAAACTAACATCATATGCAGTGTATCCCACCCCTTGAACGGGGTGTTTAGCCAAACATTCTCATGTCAGAATAAACAACATTAAATAAAATATCAAAAGATGACATATATTTGAATAGATAAATAGAATACAATACGCAAGTCTCCTTGTCGAATCGCGTTCATGAAATGTGTCTCAATCTTCTCACTAATCCAGCACTTGATTACACCAAAAAGAATAAAAAACAAACCTAAAAATTTATTATAAAACTAAACTAATTTTTTTGTAATTTTTTGGAATTTTTTATGAACCTACTATGTACATATTATACATTGTCTTTTTCTCTCTCTACGTATCCTCTTTTTGTTGCCTGATGAGATTCTTCTCCTTTTTTAATGAGCTGATCCTTTTCTTTTATAACCCATGATTTTGTTTGTTCTTTGAGAGATTTGGGGGGTTTTAAAAGGCTAAGTTCAAAGATATTATTTGGATACGCAAATGGGTCTTTTACTTGGTCAGTGTAAAGGGGCAATGGATTCATCTTTAGTTCCTATTTTAACTCCTAATTTCATGGAATGGCAGGTGGGTTGAAGAATGGGTCAGTGGGTGGAAGTTGGTAGTGGGTTTGGGTCTGGATTGGGCAGAAACTGGGTTGGGGTGGAAGTTGGTCAACGTCGGAGGGGTTTGGTTCAGGCCGTCGGATTCGGGGCAGTTCGGTGTGGTCTCGAGTTGAACCGGGATTTCAGGTGGGCTTGGATTCATGGGGTTGGTCGCGATTTTAAGGATTACTGGATCGGGCCGAGGGTAAGGGGTAGATTGGAGCTAAGGTGGGGGTTCGTGGGTTTCGGGTTCGGTAGTTCGCGGGTTAGACATGGGCCAAGGGTTGTTGCTGGTCGGAGCTCGTGGCTCACGGGTTGCAGGGATGGTTTGGATCGGAGTTGATGATTGAGTTGAGGGTTCCGGGGGGTTTAGTCGCTGGCAGGTCGCCGGAGAAGGGTTGGTGGGTGAGGTAGCAGGGGTAGTGGGTTTTTTGGGTTTTGGCTATGGATTAAGGGGAGGTGACGGGTTTAGGTAGGGGTTGGAGGGTTTTTGCTGTGGTGATTTTTGTTGGGTATAGTAACGGAGGAAGGAAGAGATGGTGGGTGTAGTCTTTTGTTTGGAAATGGAGGTTTGATGAGAGAGATGGTGGGTGTAAGGTAGAAGAAAGGTGAGGGATGATAGGGTGTGTGATGGTGTAGGGTGAGTGGTGTCTTAGGAACTGTTTGGGTGTGTTAGTGTTTAATGCGTGTATGTTTAATTTGTACCCCTAAAAAATGACACACTAAAAAAATTAAAACTAGAAATAAAATAAAAAATAAAAATCTAGAAAAACTCTAATTCATTACTAAGAGACTAAAAAAAATTAAAAAGAAATAATAATAAATAAATAAAACTCTATAAAAATTAAAATAAACTAAAAATCCTAACTAAATAAAATAAATTCCTAAAAACTAATACTAAGAAAAATGATAAAATAAAATAAAGATTAAAAATTAAAAACTAATCAAAATCAAAATAAAGAATCAAGAATAAAAAAATAGAAAACAAATCTTAAAAATAAAATGACTAAAAGTAAAAATCTAAAAAAATAATAAAGGTACAAACTCAACACACACCGGGCTCGGGGTATGGACTGTGCTCGGTTTGGGTTAGGTTAAGGTTACGGGACTGTTTCGGCGCATCGGATCACATCTCGGCACGCTCAAATAAGACTCCAGACTTCGCGATCTCCTTGGATTTCTTCGATGCACGCTTTTGACCGCTTCTGCGTTGCAATTGCCTTGATTTAGCATTATTTGATACTGCGACTGCTGATTGACCTGAAAAATAATAAAATACGACATAAGGCTAATTTTAATTAAAACGAGGGACTAAAATGCACATATTGAGGGTATAAATTATACACTTTTGGGTGCTTATCACACCACCCCCAAACATAACATTTCTAGTCCTCGTGCAAAAATTAGAGAGAAAACAGAGATAAGTAACCAAAAGTGAGCCACTTTCGCAGGCACTGGCGATTGCACTTAGCATGTGCAACAAGCCGTTAAACCTGTAGGTTGCCCTACAGGACGAGTGGTGTCTCATGAGGGTTTGCAGTGAATATACCCACAAAATTCAAAAATTTATTTAAATGCAGTATCTGAGTAGATGATGAAGCGCTATACAACCTAACTTTAAAAGGACATCAAGGAACGCCGCATTCGACTATCAAAATAAGATATAAATTTCTTAATACCAAAAGCATAATCCTTCCTAAAACTCAGCATGTGTAGTGGGAAACAATCTTAAGTATCATTAGAGTAATTCTAAGATTGACTTTATAGAATCGAAGCTTTGACTTCAATTCTCACTAGATATATCTCTCTGAATCGAACTCTCTGAGAATTAGGTAAGTGTATCTCTCTAATGTGTGAGGAGGTGAGTAAATGTAAACAATTTCAAACATCTCACACACTTTATAAGAAAGGACGAATACATGAAAAAATCTGATCTCATGAAGGGATGCTAACAACTATGTCGAGAATATCGAGTTATTCACCATATAATCTTCTCGTTTTCCCGAACACTTTACCAAAGGTGAAAATGGGGTCTATGTAAGGTATGAAGGAAAAATGAAGGAGATGAATGATGGGAGTGTTTTAAGAAGAGTGTGACACACTTTGATTGACTATTGTCTTCATTATTTGAACTTATGATTGCATCTTCCTTTTTCTTCTTTTCTATTTTTTTTCTTCTTTGCTCATTTTTCTATTATTTTTTTTCTTCTATTTTTTTTTATTGCGATGCATTTTTCTTTTCACAGCGAAAATGAAGACAATTTACATTGATAATTTCAAACACTCTTTTTCTCAAACACGATGGTAATGATGTATGGTATTTGGAATATGTGGATAAGGGTAATATGAAAAATAATAATGGGTGAATGATAATGTAATAGGGAAAATGGTAAGTGTATGGAAAATCGGTTTAGTGCTCAGGACAAACTACAAGACACATGTTTCTTACAACTCGAAAGTAATGTCATTCTCAGTGATTCAGCCAAAATTTAAAAAAAATGAGATCATGCAACGACTAAATGTAGTACCCAAAGAAACTTGAGTCAACTTGTGACTTTAAGATACGTAAAAACCCTTAAAAAGGCGAAAAGCTCAAATCTCACGAGTTTAAGTCCCCACTAGTGATATTTTAGGCTTTCTCAAGAATATAGTTACTCTTCAACTTTTGATTGTAAAAGTGATAGTGCAAATTGCTGAGTTTAAGAATTCATAGTGCAAGTACGCTTTTAAGAGGTATTAATTAATTTAAGGTTAAAAGCATAATTTTTGGGTCAAATACGGGTATTCCGAGATTTCTAAAAGAGGGATTATAGACAAATCATATCATAAAAAATTAATTTAACTGCACAAAATTTTAAAATCACTTGTTTCTGAAAATTTTCAAAAGAGGTACGATTTTGATAAATTTCCCACCCCCAAACAAAAGAGAACATCATCCTCGATGTTTAAAACCATATATAAAAATAAAAAGCACAAGGGAGGAAAGATATTACCATAATGAATCGCTTATGAAATTGTACCGCACTCTGGAGCATAGATGAAACCTGAAGAACAGATGTGATACAAAAAGACGTACAAGTCTATAAAGCATGTGAAAATCATTGGGTGGTGTGAAACACCACCCCCAAACAGGATATGACTCATACTCAGAAACAATGAATAACATGCTGCCTCCCGGTAGCGTTAAGTTTAACGTCTTCAGCCAGACCAATCGGAACTCACCCTAAGGATAAGATCTATGAAAGTGTGGGGCGACAGAAACATTGGGTGATGAAAATCACCCCCAAACAAGACTGAAGCGTCAGTCTTGTTGGATAAAGGCAAAATATGGTCAATACACTTGTATGGAAAAGTTCATCACTCGATGCAAAGCATCGGTGGACCAGGGGCGAGTGGGTAGGAGGGTACATGGATGAAGGGTAAGGGTGAGGGTGAACAGACACCGATCACGGGCCTTATTGTGCGTAAATGTGAGGGCAATAAGGGCCCTATAAGAATGGTGCTCAATTTGGTGGGGGAGGCAAAATGGTTTGGCAATAGTGATGGGGCGGGCCTCAGAGAAAGTGTGCGATCATTCTATAAATGGATGATGATAACAGTCGCACCGTGACACACCAGGGAGCGGTAGATGGAAAAATCAACACCACAAGGTAGTGGTGTGTATAAAATAATAAGCTCGGTGTCACGAAAGTGGAGAGTATCAAGAATACTCACATGGATGTTGGGGTCAATGAAAAGTGCACAAATGGGATCGTGGAACACTAAGGTGGAGGATGGAGATAGGTGAGGACCTAAATACGTAGATGGGAACAGGTGAGGTGCAATAACAAGGTCCAAACCAAGCGGTGGGTTGGAAGGGACAAAGGGTGGGGGAAAATAATTTAAGTCACGAGTAGGAAACACACACTCCTCATGAGGCGCGGAGTGATCCTCAAGGGCACTCGCGGGAGAAAGTGTGGAAATGAACGAGGGAGTGGTCAACTTAGCCACTCGAAAGTCACCATCCAAAGTGGTGGAAAAATCGAACGAGGCATCCAAATCCGAGATAGATTCTTCAACATTAATATCTGACTCAACGGGAATCAAGAATGGTGGGATAGGATCCATATTTAGAGAGTTAGAAACCATCTCAAATTCAATCTCAAGACAGTGGGGAATACTCGCAGTCGAAGCTAACCTAGGATGAAGTGGTTCCGCGGGAACACACGCAGTGGGCTCAATAGTTGTAGGCTCAGGCATAAATATGGAATCTATGGAAGGGGATAAGCGAACCTCTATGGTGGGTTCGATAAGGTAAGGCGGTGTAGGATCAGTCTCACAATCAATGGATACGTCAACACAATTGTCAACTTGGGGCTTGGACCACGGGGTGGTCTCAACTTCAAGATTCTCAAGAGGATAGGGTTGGTCACTCTCAAAATTAGTGGCACAAAACGACACATCATCATCCCACGCAGGGTCAATAATGGGTTGACTTGGGGTGGAATCCATCTCATTCGCACACTTAAAATCATATAATCGTTGTTCAAGCCTTTGAAGTGATTCAGTTTGAGATTGAAGAGTGTGCGCGAACTTGTGCAAAAGACTTTCGGGAGAGGATGTGCAAGGTGGTGGTGAAGTTGTGACGGGTGGCAGCAGTGGGTGAGGTGGACACAACTCGCTAGAAACGCTATGATGTGGAGAATACTCATATGAAGTGTGTGGAGCAAGGTCAAGTGTAGCATTCACGGGAGAAGCATCTCCGTGAGAGACAAAAGTATGATCGGCATGAGGAGCATATAAAGGGGACTGATAGGTATGAGGAGCACGAGGTGGCGATGACGGCTGTTGGAAACCGTAAGGATCCACAACATGGCGTTGGGATTCATATTGCATGGAAGGATGATCAGGCCTCCATGAATAGCTCGGGTACTCATACCCCTCGACAGTAGATATGTCGTGACAATACGTCGAGGGTGGGTCCAAAACAGTGTGATAGGGATACACATGTTCCAAGGTGGATTCAAATGGAGAGAATATAAATGGACACTCATGGGATAAGTGATCGCTAAGAAAGCAGTGTGTGCACGGAGAAGCATGTGATGGGTTGACACTCGTCACCGGAGGCGGTGGAAGATGAGATGTGTGCATGGACAACACAGGAGTATCAACGGTGTGCGCTTGAGAGTTAAAGCCTTGAATTAATGAATCAAGTGTCGATTCGGGCTTATCATCAAACAAACTTCGAGAGAATGTGAAATGGCCAAAGTATTCCCATAAAGGACGTTCTTCGGCCATGACAAGAGGAATATTTTTTTGGATTTTTAAATATTTTTCAAAAGAAAAGAAAATCTTTTTGTGATTTTTGAAAATAAGAAAAGGAAAATCTTTTTGGTATTTTAAATATGGAAAAAAAATCTTTTTTGGGATTTTCGAAAATATTTTTAAAAAGGAAAATATTTTTGGTATTTTTCAGAAAATGGAAAAAGTGGACTCTGGATTTGGTCGAACTAACTAAAACCGACTACCTAAAGAATGGAATTGGACACACACGAGTTAAGAAAAAAATCCTAACGAGCACATAGCCAATTATTATCTTAAAAATTAGTGAGAGGAGTAGTCAAATTTTAATTAAGTCCGCGGGCGATAAAAATTCACGGAATTTATCTTTGTGATCACCTGTTGCAAAAATGTGTTCCTGCGGGGCTAGCTAGTTGATGGATTTTAAATTTAACGACAGCTAAGGTAGCACACAATGGATGAGCGAGTGAGTCGGGTGATGAAATCCATTCTCGTTTCAATGGCCGGGTCTAGGTCTTAGGTAAATTAATTCATCAAACCATTCAATTTAAGTGCGATGCAGATATTAAAAGCACATAGGAGCAATTAATCACACAAAATATGAACTCGCTTTCAGGAGATTCGCGAGGGATAAAAAAATTGTACCTTCCACGGTTTTTACACAAGTGGGGTGAAGACCGAGTTGAGTCTACCGGGGGGAGATTTCGCCTATCTCAGTCGTCCCCGGGAGTCCTACCGACCCAAAGTAGAGAGGCTTCAAAATCCTCGCCTTGGACACTCTCTCTCTACCTTCTCAGGTTTCCCTTTTGCTTTTTTTTATGGAATAATTATTACAAAATAATATGGTTTCAAAATGCACCCCAAATATATACAAAGCTTTAAAAATCCTATACCATTAGTCTAATGAGGAGGGAGGAGGAAGAACTACACTAAAAAAAAGATAAATAAAATTACAAGTCTTCAATCATGTCTCCACGTCAAGAAACCGGCAACGACGCCATTTGATGAAAAGCTTTTTTGCGCATGTATCGTCGTTGTTGTGCAAAAGTCACTCTCAAAATTTTCTTGAGTACCTACAAAACTTGTCTAAAATAACTCATATTACGGTAAGTACGGGTATCAATCCAACTTTCAAGGTGAAATAATTAATGTGAAAACGTGCAATTCCAATTTTTTTTTTTTTAAAAACAATTTCAAGGGAAAAATTAACTAACAAATGCTAAAAATTATAAAATGACTAAATAATGAAAAAGAATGTGCAACCGAGTGTGAAATAATGTGAGAAGGTCAAGATATGGGATTACAGTGCATTTTCAATTATTTTAATTTATCAATTTATTAATTTGAAATATTTCGAGATAATATTAATTCGATAATCTAACTGTCGTTAAA
Source organism: Sambucus nigra (assembly GCA_949130495.1). Lineage (NCBI taxonomy): Eukaryota > Viridiplantae > Streptophyta > Magnoliopsida > Dipsacales > Adoxaceae > Sambucus > Sambucus nigra. The sequence continues at coordinate 240,321,026 of OX422210.1, read as the reverse complement.
ATTATAAATTTAATAAAATCTTTTTCAGAAAATTAATTTAAAAATCTCACACAATGAAAAACAAGGACTACACTAGTTTCAGAAAATTACCCGCTAGGATCAATTTAGAGAAAACAATATCAATCCTCAAATTTCAATACCGAATTAATATTCAAATATCGAAAAAACCTATCTCTAGTTCGATTCCTAATTTCAAATATTAATTCGTTCAATTAATTTACTAACTCTCGTCACATAAATTAATTGGCGACAGTTAAAATTAATTTACCTAGAAATATAAAATTAAAGAAACCAATTAATTAAACTAACATCATATGCAGTGTATCCCACCCCTTGAACGGGGTGTTTAGCCAAACATTCTCATGTCAGAATAAACAACATTAAATAAAATATCAAAAGATGACATAAATTTGAATAGAGAAATATAATACAATATGCAAGTCTCCATGTCGAATCGCGTTCATGAAATGCGTCTCAATATTCTCACTAATCCAGCACTTGGTTACACCAAAAAGAATAAAAAACAAACCTAAAAAATTATTCTAAAAATAACTAATTTTTTTGTAAGTTTTTGGATTTTTTTATGAACCTACTATGTACATATTATACACTGTCTTTTTCTCTCTCTATGTATCCTCTTTTTGTTGCCTGATGAGATTTTTCTCCTATTTTAATGAGTTGATCCTTTTCTTTTATAACCCACGATTTTGTTTGTTCTTTGAGAGATTTGAGGGATTTTAAAAGGCTAAGTCTGAGAAACCCGAATAGCTTCGGTGTGTGATAATTGATTTAAATTAAATTAAATTCGCAAGATTCCAAGTAACCCTTATTTAATTCGAGTCTATTTAGAAACAACCCCTAAACATCCATCTACGGTGCGTGTGTCAACCCATAAACAAATAAAGTATGCGAAACAAGTTTAAGGAAAAATTTCCGAAGGGCAAAACCTTTTATTTCTAGAACTTTAAAGAATTTACAAGACCATTGACTTACATACAACCTGATAATCGCCCACAAGTGTAACGCACGGTGTCTTCGGTAAACCTTCAAAGCAACGGCTAGAAACAGTGTGACACAGAAATACCCGCAGGTGTCGGTTCCTATGTCGGAGGCTGGAAGTTTCCCTTTCCAGGAGGGCAGCAATGAAGAAGAGAACGGCTTCTCCACAAGGGTTGAACAAACTCAAAGTTGTGTTCTTGGGTTACCAAAAAGATTCACAAAGGATTTGTAAATTGTGTGAATAAAAAAAAAACTAGAGTCTTGGGCTCAATAGGTGAAGACTTAGAGTATTTAGGACTCTGAAAATCGTCTTGAAAAGTCTTGGAAAACAACTCCCCGAAGTTGGTTTAAATAAGAAAACTTTGAGCCTAAAAAATCTCAAACAAATCTGGCCGAGTTTATCCCAGGCGGACCGGTCCGGCATGGGGGCGGATCGGTCCGGTTGACCAGATCGGTTCTTTTATTCCAGGCTTCATCGGTTCGAATGCGGTCCGGGGTATACTGGCCTTCAGCAAACGGATCGGTCCGGGTCTGAGGCGGACGGGTCCGGTTAGCCGGATCGGTTCTTTTATTGCAGGCGGACCGGTCCGGTCTGTCAGACTTTGATTCCTCTTCTTCTTTTGATATTCGGATCCGTTGATGAATGTATGAATCTTGAATTTCTTCAACGGTGTAACGGCGTGCGACATAATAAATTATTAATGGACAAAAATGTCCTTACAAATCTCCCCCTATGTCTATGCCGTACATAAAAACAAAACATCCGAATTTTCAAAATAACTAAAAATGCCTATACAAATCTACCCTTCCATGAACCCAAAACTGGAAAGATACAATTGAATAAGACTACAGCGTTTGCTCTTCAACTCTTTCAGGAATCTCAACACTTTTCTCATCAGGGTGTGCAATCCAATGATAATCCATGTAGTACCTACACACATGAGACAAAGCAAAATACCAAGTGACATATCGAGTTTGAAATAAGATAAACATATATACCAATTTATGAGCAAACTCAAACTTTCAAATCTCCCCCATAATAAGATAATTCTTTATCCCCCTTTTTATGATGTCCCCAAATAGACAAATGAGAAGAATGAATCAAATAAGCACAATCGGGGTGTCACGGTATACAAATCAAGGCATCAATCAAATTGCAAACGTGCTTTTGCAAGGAGATGTTAAAAAAAATCTTCACAAACTATTTTTTGAATTTTTCAAATTTTTCGTACAAAGATAGGATACCAATTTGAACAAATATGATACAAAAATCACACCATGGATTTAAACTCAAACAACCAAGTCATGGAAATGGAATGAATGGGTGTGAACACATTCAATAGGTAAATCAACTCAATCAATCATATGTGCACGATGCATACGTGTACTCCTAACGAATGAACATCAAAGGTATCCTTAGGTGTAAAAGTTTGTTGAATTTAGATGACATCGTCTTATGCAAATCAACAAATCAAAGTCAAATGATTTCCACACCAATAACGTCCAAAACTATATAGCGCATTTTCAAGAATTTCAAGGACGTGCAAACCCGTTTTAATTCTCCAACCAAACTCCCTCATATATATTTTCTTTTAGAGGTAATCTAAATTCTCAAACTTTGGAGAATTGGTGCAAAAACCTAAATGGCCCATAATTTGGCATGAATATCTTTTTATTGCCTTTAAATATTTTCGGGCTCTTTTAACCTCTTTGGACCTCGGATAATAAAATTTCTCAATTTTTTAGCTCCTTTTTAACGGTGGCTTTTGCGCAAAGGATAGATAATTACCTTTCGCAGCCCCTCCCCGTTATCAAACAAATCACACAAACTCACAAAACGGTTTTTATATGCACAATTTCCTTATCAAAATTTATCGCGCTTGGTTCATTTTAAGGACAGGATTGAAGTGAAAACACCCAACCAACATGTGATAAGACAAGAACAATAATCAAACAAATCCGTGCAAGTGTGCATTAAAGGAAACATGAGTCAAACATGTAGGAAGAACACTTAATTACATCTTAATGACTCCAAACATTATAAAGCACATGGATGAATTGATCTATTGTCTCAAAATACTATCAAATAGTCACATGAAAAAAAATGAAATGATGTTGTGACTCGGTCATCCAAAGTGTTCATCCATAAACAGTGCAAACAAAAAACAAAAATCTTTTTGGATTTTCTCAAAATTTTATCAAAATAAAATATTTTTGTATTTTTCAAAATAAATATATACAAAAAGTACATGTCACAACGCTAGCAAAAATATATCAAAAAGCATAACTAGCGTATGACAAACATGCAAACACAATCATCTATATGATATGGTAAGAGAAGAGTCATGTGCAAGCAACCGGGAATCAACTTGTCTAAAATCTAGTGCCTCAAAAAGTGATTTTCTAACCCAAATAGATGTGAAACATCACGTGGGGGATTTGGAAACCACGGGAACACTAGACATAAACTTCCTAGGACTTTTTCCAAGATCAAAACAAAAACGCCTAAGGTGACCTTTCCTACCACAATATGAACATGTGTAAACGGGTGGGATGACACCTAAAGTGTGATCTTTTCTAGCGTCCTTGGAATTAGTTGACCCTCTAAAACAAATAATGGTTTTGGCTTTAGCACTAGAAGCATGAGAACAAGATGAGCCATTACCATCACTATCAAACCTACTTGAGTCAGTTAAATCATTTTTTAACTTTAAATTTTTTGACTCAAGCAAAGAATTAGACTCTTCCAAAGACAGGGATTTCTTTTTCAAATTATCAATTAAACTTAACAGTTTATCACGCTCCCCCTCAATTAAAGCAAACTTTTCCCTAAGAGTCTCTTCACGTGCCACAAACACATTGATTAGAATATTTCTTTCATCTTTGGCACAAACACAAACCATCGAATTTTGAAGGTTCTCCAATTCTTTTTCTAAAAATAGGACCCTTTCATCACTCTCCATTTTGGACAATTTTAAAGCATTAAATTCATGGTCCAAAGAAACAAATTTTTCACGATAAAAATCTCTTTGATTTTGAACCGTTTGCAAAAGATCCATCGCGGATTTCAAACGAGAATTTTCTTTTTCCAAAACTTTAATTCTTTTACAAAGTTTCAAATTCAGACTTTTTAAATTTTCAGCATGGTCGTGAACTTTTTCAAAAATAGGCTCCTCATTAAACGGGCGTACCATTGAAAAAAATGCGATTTTTCACAAAACTGATTTTAAGAAAATCAATATCACACAATTTTTGCGGAAAATAGGAATACGCGATAAATTTGCGCAACCTGCTCTGATACCAATTTGAGAAACCCGAATAGGTTCGGTGTGTGATAATTGATTTAAATTAAATTAAATTCGCAAAATTCCAAGTAACCCTTATTTAATTCGAGTCTATTTAGAAACAGCCCCTAAACATCCATCTACGGTGCGTGTGTCAACCCATAAACAAATAAAGTATGCGAAACAAGTTTAAGGAAAAATCCCCGAAGGGCAAAACCTTTTATTTCTATAACTTTAAATAATTTACAAGACCATTGACTTACATACAACCTGATAATTGCCCATAAGTGTAACGCACGGTGTCTTCGGTAAACCTTCAAATCAACGGCTAGAAATAGTGTGACACAGAAATACCCGCAGGTGTCGGTTCCTATGTCGGCGGCTGGAAGTTTCCCTTTCCAGGAGGGCAGCAATGAAGAAGAGAACGGCTTCTCCACAAGGGTTGAACAAACTCAAAGTTGTGTTCTTGGGTTACCAAAAAGATTCACAAAGGATTTGTAAATTGTGTGAATAAAAAAAAACCTAGAGTCTTGGTCTCAATTGGTGAAGACTTAGAGTATTTAGGACTCTGAAAATCGTCTTGAAAAGTTTTGGAAAACAACTCCCCGAAGTTGGTTTAAATAAGAAAACTTTGAGACTAAAAAATCTCAAACAAATCTGGCCGAGTTTATCCCAGGCGGACCGGTCCGGCATGGGGGCGGATCGGTCCGGTTGACCGGATCGGTTCTTTTATTCCAGGCTTCATCGGTTCGAATGTGGTCCGGGGTATACTGGCCTTCAGCAAACGGATCGGTCCGGGTCTGAGGCGGACCGGTCCGGTTAGCCGGATCGGTTCTTTTATTGCAGGCGGATCGGTCCGGTCTGTCAGACTTTGATTCCTCTTCTTCTTTTGATATTCGGATCCGTTGATGAATGTATGAATCTCGAATTTCTTCAACGGTGTAACGGCGTGCGACATAATAAATTGTTAATGGACAAAAATGTCCTTACAAAGTCCAAAGATATTATTTGGATACGCAAGTGGGTCTTTTACTTGGTCGGTGTAAAGGGGCAATGGATTCATCTTTAGTTCCTATTTTAACTCCTAATTTCATGGAATGGCATGTGGGTTGAAGAATGGGTCAGTGGGTGGAAGTTGGTAGTGGGTTTGGGTCTGGATTGGGCAAAAACTGGGTTGAGGTGGAAGTTGGTCAACGTCGGAGAGGTTTGGTTCAGGTCGCCGGATTCGGGGCGGTGTGGTCTCGAGTTGAACCGGGATTTCAGGTGGGCTTGGGTTCATGGGGATGGTCGCGATTTTAAGGCTTGCTAGATCGGGCAGAGGGTAAGGGGTAGATTGGAGCTAAGGTGGGGGGTCGTGGGTTTTGGGTTCGGCGGTTCGCGGGTTATACATGGGTCAAGGGTTGTCGCTGGTCGGAGCTCGTGGCTCACGGGTTGCAGGGATAGTTTGGATCGGAGTTGATGATTGAGTTGAGGGTTCCGGCGGGTTTAATCGCCAGCAGGTCGCCGGAGAAGGGCTAGTGGGTGAGGTAGCAGGGGTAGTGGGTTTTTTGGGTTTTGGCTATGGATTAAGGGGAGGTGACGGGTTTAGGTAGGGGTTGGAGGGTTTTTGCTGTGGTGATTTTTGTTGGGTATAGTAATGGAGGAAGAGAGAGATGGTGGGTGTAGTCTTTTGTTTGGTAATGGAGGTTTGATGAGAGAGATGGTGGCTGTAAGGTAGAAGAAATGTGAGGGATGATAGGGTGTGTGATGGTATAGGGTGAGTGGTGTCTTAGAAAGTGTTTAGGTGTGTTAGTGTTTAATGTGTGTGTGTTTAATTTGTACCCTAAAAAATGACACACTAAAAAAATTAAAATTAGAAATAAAATAAAAAATAAAAATATAGAAAACCCTAATTTATTACTAAGAGACTAAAAAAAAAATTAAAAATAAATATTAATAAATAAATAAAACTCTATAAAAATTAAAATAAACTAAAAATCCTAACTAAATAAATTAAAACTAAATAAAATAAATTCCTAAAAACTAATACTAAGAAAAATGATAAAATAAAATAAAGATTAAAAATTAAAAACTAATAAAAATCAAAATCAAAATAAAGAATAAAGAATAAAAAATAAAAAATAGAAAATAAATCCTAAAAAATTCTAAATAAATCCTAAAAATAAAATGACTAAAAATAAAAATCTAGAAAAATAATAAAGGTACAAACTCAACACACACCGGGCTCGGGGTATGGACGGGGCTAGGTTTGGGCTAGGTTAAGGTTACGGGACTTTTTCGGAGCATCGGATCACATCTCGGCACGCTCAAATAAGACTCCAGACTTCGCGATCTCCTTGGATTTCTTCGATGCATGCTTTTGACCGCTTCTGCGTCGCAATTGCCTTGATTTAGCATTATTTGATACTGCGACTGCTGATTGACCTGAAAAATAATAAAATACGACATACAGTCAATTTTAATTAAAACGAGGGACTAAAATGCACATATTCGAAGTCTAAATTATACACTTTTGGGTGCTTATCAATGCACTAGGCCCTACCCTTGTCGTCCCCCCCCCCCCCCCCCCCCGCTTCAGGTAACGCAACATTATTTGCCTCTTCTTCACGTTGTATGGCATCGAAATCAATATTTCTAATGGTGTTATCCTCTGGCATCTTTTCAAAAGAGAATACCTCCCCAGCAGAATAGCCAAATGTAAGATGTGAGTTCTTCAAATACTTTTAGCATTAAGTGAGGCATAACCTCTTATCAAGATCGGGACCAACACCGTTAGATATGGAGCCCGATTTTAGAGCCACAGGAGAATCAGAGACAAAAGGATGTAATTATTTAAAGTTACACTAAAGAACATATTGACATGGGCATCATGTGATAAACGCAATAAATGAAATGGGACCAGCAGATGGCATGGTTGGAGGGAGAAAGAACAAGCACTCTAGGCACAATAAAGACAAGGCAGGAATTTCAAGCTCAGTTAATGCCCAATGATGGGTGCATTCAATGTATAATAGGAGTTAATGCTCTTTTCGAAGGCTCTCTGGTACGAGGGGATTTGGCCAGCGATTCCAAGTTCTGGATGCTCCATATCCTCTGTTCACTTGTTTGTTTTGGTCATATTTATATGGAGGGAGAGGTTGCTCGAGTCGGCATACCCTCGATCCCTTTGGCCGAGTGCATTAAATGCGTGAGATACTACATTTAATGCATGGGATCTGTTAGTTTTGGAGGGAAAGCGTTCTATTGGTTGGAAGTCTTTCAGTCATTTGTGAAGGATACGACTTATAAGCTTGGGGCTTACTCCAAGATGGCTATTTGGTCAGATTTGGTGAACTAGGCCTATTATCCTAAGGATAAAGGCACTTGAGTGTTGTATTCTTGAGTTCCTAAACGTCAGGCGCTATGACGTCAGGAAGTGGTTCAAACATTGGCTATCGTTTAGCATCTAGTCACGTCAGTCAGATAGTCTGTCGTCCGAGGTACCTCGAGGAGGTGACCTCAAGGGGCAAGCATTCAGGGAGATCGAACGACTCGAGGAGGTTCACTCGAATAGGTAAGCAATGAGTGGGCTCCTGGATGAAATTTTGTCCAAGTGTGCCAAGAGGGTTAGTAATAACTCCCAACGTTGTCTTGTTCTCAATCCTCCAAACCATGTCCCTGCGAAGTTCCTAAGAGAAGATAGCTTGATAGAGCATGAAAGCTCTCCTATGCCCTGCCAGGCATGGCCCCTCGTGGGTACTAAGCGACCCCTCTCAACATATACATTCATAAGATAAAGTACATAATAAACATTCTATTTGTTGTTACAAACTATTGTCATCTGGGTGACCTTTGTTCTTCGAGCCAAGTCTTTCGAGCCAGGTCAGTTGGAGGCTCTTCGGGGTAAAGTGCTGCGAGCCATTTGCTTGTGAGGAGCCTTCGAAGTGGGTCCTACGAGCTACTTGCATGGAGGATCTTCGAAGTGTGTTTGTGGGACATCTTTCTCTGTAGCTGATCGGTTCACTTGGCTAAGTTAATCATCCGTGTGGGGGAACACCCCTCCACACTCATAATATTGGTTATGTGTCATCATTGGCAACCGAGCTTTGGGCTTTGAAAACGGAACTTGAGTTAGCTTTTCATGTGGGGATAAAATGTATTGAAATGGAAACAGACTGTCCAATTGCATTCTACATGATTACCAGGAAATCAAACCCGACATCAAGCCCACGTGGATTTGACTGAAGCCATACATGAAGCTCTCATCGGATTCCACCATACCACGTTCAACCTCTGCTTTCGTGAAGCCAATACATGTGCCAATGCCCTTGCTTCTATGTCTGTATTTAATCCGTTTTAGGCTACTGTTTTCTCTCTTGTACTTTAGTTTTTAATTTTTATTTTAAATTTGGGGGTTTTGGGAAAAGGTCATCATAATGCTCAAAGTGTATAAAAATAGGACACTCCATATAATTTTATAAATTTAGTCCCTGTACTAAAATTACAATGAAAAAAGGTGAAAAATAGTGCCGCTGGCGCGGACCAAAAAAATAAAGGTATTGTACCACAGGGACTAGATTTATAAATGCTATTGTACCACAGGGACTAAATTTATAAACTTGAAAAGCATTGTTCTAAAAATCCAAATATAGGAAGAAATATGACTTTTACCTTAATTCTCTATTTAAATTATGATCAGATAGTCGCGTCATGTGCAGCTAAGAACATCACTTGTAAAATACTGTCATTTTGAATTAAATTTTGTTTTTTGGCCAAAAAAAATGTTCGAGAAAATAAAAAAGATACCACAAGAGAGGGTATTTGATTTGCATTTGGCTCTTATCAATCAAACAATTGAATTGAAAACAAAGTTTTTTTTCTTCACATCCTCAAATCCATTTCCCTATCGATGTGATCAATAATTAACAAACCCCTTATCATTGGCCGGAGATTTAGAGGGAAAAAGCATGTGAAAGAACCAAGTCATCCAAAGTATAACGAACAATTAGGTCAACCCGGAAAATTTGGTAGACCAAACTCTCTGTTTGCTTATGCACATATCGAGACAGAGACCGCTCTTACTTTAGCAGTCCCACGTATGTGGAAACATAGCGAGGTTGAAGATATTTTGCATAGAAGCCATGTGGGTTGTTGGGAAACCACGATTATATAAGTTGGTTGATTCAATGTCTCATTACACGTAATAGTAGTAGGTGCGGTGTTTGCTTTTCCATGCAGATTACGTGGAAAAATGGATAAGGGGAAGAACACACTCATTTGCGAAAAGGGTAGCAGCCGCAGTGAAGCGATTAAGAGCAGCGACCTTATCGATCGTCGCAAAGTTCGGGTTTTGCTCTGCGACACCAATGTAGAGACTGGTCAAGAAGTTTTCGCTCTTCTCCGCAAATGCTCTTACCAGGGTATTCTTAATTTCCTACTTTTTCCCCTTATCGATTTGCATCTACTATTCTGCTTACTTTTGCTAACAAAAAAATGAGTTTGACTGCACGAATGTGGAATTAATGAGTTAATGTGCTTGCTAATCAATCAACGAATTCATTCCAGATTCATGTGTCACCAGATTGTGTTCTGAAAACTTGAAAACTAGTGGTATCTCTACATCTTTAATACTCATGTAAATTGTCTAATTTTCTTTATAAACTAATGTGACAACATGGGCCCCCCACGACATTCTAGGGCCCTAGACAAATAACCCATTACATATTATTAAAAAAATTCAAATTCAATAAAATATATTTTTCTCGCATTTTTTATGCAGAACTATCAATTTCAATATTAAATTTAATTTTTTAATAAATCTTTTTCAATTGATATTATAGGAAATTCATTTAATATTTCTTGTGACATGGTAGAACGAATGCAAGATTTTATTTTGATGCCTTTTTTTTTTGTAATTTGATATAAATGGATCAAGTTTTATTTACTTGGAGCATTTTTTAAGTGGTAAACTATATTTTTTTACACCTATTCTTTTTAAATCAGAGGCCCTGATTAATAAGAGGCCCTAAGGTCATCCTTTATTTTGGTGGAAATGAAGTCACAGTGGGAATTATAATCGGTGTATTTTGGAGATGATTCGTTAAGTGTTCCGTAAATGAAGAGGAGGGTTATGGGATCCTGTAGTGCGGCAGAGTCGAGAGACTTTTGTCCGTTCCATATCAAGCGAACAAAAGTTGTCCTTCCCATGCCCAAATGCACAAAAGTTGCAATGCCACGTCAACCGGGCGGACAACAGTTGTCCTTCCCATGCCCAAATGCACAAAAGTTGCAATGCCACGTCAGCCAAGCGGACAAAAGTTGTCCTTCCCATGCTCAGGCGCACAAAAATTGTCCGCCCCTCACCCTTTTTTAATAATTTTGCACTGCGGGACTCACCCGTTAACTGATCCCATAAACCCATAAGTTTATAGGATCCCATTGTGGATGGCATAAGCGATCACCTAACCCGCCTATAGGAAGGACCGACCTCGTGTCAACTAGGCATATCATAAATGAATTTCACTTCTTGAGTAGATGCCTTGTTCATTTTTATATAAATATTTATTTAAAGAATAATTCTACATGACACAAGATTTAAATACATTTTGATAGGTACACTAACATATCGTGTTTGAATTGATTGGTATTTAAGATCCATGCATTATCATTCAACCCACCAATCAATTCAAGCACGATAACATAACACGTCGATATATCTATAAAAATATGTTCGGTGTAGAATTAATAGTCTTATTTTTAACATACATTTAGTAATATACTTATTTTTAAAAAATAAAAAAAAAAAATTATTTTTCAATCAAATTTTGCATACATGATTTACATAATGAGAAAATTTCCTACAAAAAAAATCATCAAAAAATTCAACACAGAATTGGATGAAATGAAAAGTAGGTTTATACGTGGGTATTCCACCATTAAAATTTTTTCCATCATCTCACCTATTTCCGAGTTGAATTTTTTTATTATTCTTTTTTAGATGATCTCCTTCCAGGTTGAAATATACATTTTTTACTTTATATATATATCCATATAATAAAGGAGCATGATTTTTGACAAAATATCTTCACTTTTATGCATGACATTTCATGCATGATATTTTCTCCCTTTCAAGCCCATGCATGAAATGTCATGCTAAAGTGTTTTTTTTTCTTTTATAGTAAAAAGGGTTTTGTTTTTGTTTTTTTAAAAGGAAAATAATTATTTTTGAAAAGGGAAATAATTTTAAATAATTTCATTTATATAATTTAATTTATATTTTTTCAAAAAATATTTATATTTTTTTATATTTTTTTAATTAATATTTTTTATATTTTTTGTTTTTTCTTTAATTTTTATTTTTTTATCACGAGGGACAAATTTATCGCCGTGCCCTCGGCACGGGCATCCACTAGTATGTATATATATAAGTCAGGTTCCTATGCACATCAAAATTTGTATGCCAAGTTTGCACATCAGTTTTTTGACATAGTAAACAAATTATTTTTTAGTTCAATTTTTTTGGTGGTATTTAAACATTTCAAGGAACCAACATAAATAAAAAAAACTAAAAAAAACATTTTTTGAATAGTAAAAAAAGTTATTTTGAGTTAATTTTTTTTATACGGGTTCCTTGAAATATTTAAATATCACATAAAAAATTCAAGTAATTTTTTTTAATATTTAAAAAAAAAATTGCGCAAGCTAGTATACAAACTTGGTATGCAAAGGAGTCTCTCTCTCTCTCTCTCTCTATATATATATATATATAATAATGCTCTTGTGCGGACTAGTCCGCATTTTAAGAATGCGGACCAGACATATGTCCCCTAATGGTGCACCTAGAAAATATCGCCTAAATTATAAGCACATTCTCTCTCTTTTATGGGCTCACCGCCAGGTGACACATGTCCGCTCCGCATTCTTAAAATGCGGACTAGTCGACCATTCTGCATTTTAATAGTGCGGACCGGACATGTGTCACTTGGCGATAACCCTAGAAATTATCGACTAAATTATAGACACATTCTCTCTCTTTTTTTGACTCACTGCCAAGTGACATATGTTTGGTCCGCACTCTTAAAATACAGATTGATCCGCACAAGACCAATATTGTATATATATATATATGATCCTATGTAAAGTGACCTGCGTAGATATAATACAATTCCTTCAAATTCTATCCATTTCTTTACCTCTGAAATTATGAGCAAAATTTTGGAGCTCTCTCTTTGGGAGGCTCACAGCAAGGTGTCACATGTTCAATCCCGACTGTTAATATGCGGATGAGTCCTCATATGAACAATATATATATATATATATATATATATATATATATATATATATATATATATACGGAGCCGATCAAGAAAACCCTCACTTCACTCGATTTTTATGTAATTTCACCCCCAAAACTACGTCGTTTGGGGTGGTCCGTTAGTAGACCCGTTGTTTAGGTCCGCTTCTGGTCGTCTCTCTCTCTCTCTCTCGCTATATATATATATAGTCCTTCTCTTGTGCGAACCGGACATGTGTCACCTGGCGGTGACCTAGAAAAGAGAGAGAGTGTGCGTATAATTTAGGCGATAATTTCTAGATGAACCGTTAGGTGACACATGTCCGATCCGCATTTTATTATGATACCTTTTTTTTTGTAAATTGCTATAAGTGGATCAGTTTTATTTATTTGGGGCGTTTTTTAAGTGGTAAACTATTTTTTTTTAAATCTGAGGCTCTGATTAATAAGAGGCCCTAAGCGATCGCCTAACCCGCTTATAGGGAGGATCGACCCCGTGTCAACTAGGCATATCATAAATGAATTTCACTTCTTGAGTAGATGCCTTGTTCATTTTTATATAAATATTTATTTAAAGAATAATTCTACATCGATACAGAATTTAAATATATTTTAATAGGTACACTAACGTATCGTGTTTGGATTGATTGATATTTAAGGTCCACGCATTATCATTGGACCCACCAATCAATTCAAGCACGATAACATAACACGTCGATATATCTATAAAAATATGTTCGGTGTAGAATTATTAGTCTTATTTAAACCACCATTTTAGGTGACATGGCATAGATATGGTTTTGGAGCACTGACATGTATTCATCTTGCCCCTCATTTTTTGAGGATCCCATATTGGCCCTATACATGCCCAATGAATGAATGACACGCTTACAAAAAATCATGTCTCATTTTCTATATATTTGGAATGATGCCTATATAAATTTATTTCTCAAGTCTATCCTTAATCTCGATCTCTCTTACACACATATATAAAGAGAGATATTTTTGGGCGCGCACGCGTACACACACACATATATATATATATATAATCAGACTTTTCAACATATCTTTTAGTAACATACTTATTTTTAAAAAATAGTAAAAAAAATATTTTTCAATCAAATTTTGTATACATGATTTACATAATGAGAAAATCTCCTACAAAAAAAATCATCAAAAAATTCAACACAGAATTCGATGATATAAAAAGTAGGTTTCTACGTGTGTTTTAACCATTAAATTTTTTTCCATCATCTCACCCATTTTTTAGTTGAATTTTTTTATGATTCTTTTTTAGATGATCTCTTTTCGAGTTGAAATATACATTTTTTACTTTTTTTTAAAAGCGAGTATGATATATATATACAAGTCAGGTTCATGTGCACACCAAAGTTTGTATGCCAAGTTTGCACACCAATTTTTTGACATAGTAAACAAATTATTTTTTAGTTGAATTTTTTGGATGGTATTTAAACATTTCAAGGAACCAACATAAAAAATACTAAAAAAAACTTTTTTTTGCTATTATAAAAAAAATAAGTCAAACTTTCACAGCTTTTAAAAGCTATGAAAGTTTGATCGATTTTTTTAAAATAATAAAAAAAATTATTTTGAGTTAATTTTTTTTATACGGGTTCCTTGAAATATTTAAATATCACATAAAAAAATTCAACTAATTTTTTTTAATATTTAAAAATAAAATTGCACAAGCTAATATGCAAACTTGATGTGCTGAGGAGTCTCTCTCTCTCTCTCTCTCTCTCTCTCTCTATATATATATATATATATATATATATATACACACACACACAGTATTGCTATTGTACGGATCAATCCGCATTTTAAGAGTGCGGACCGAACATGTATCACTTGGTAGTGAGTCAAGAAAAGAGAGAATATTTAGCCGATAATTTTTAGGCTTATCGCCAGCTGACATATGTCCGGTCCGCACAAGAGCATTATATATATATATATATATATATATATAAATGATTCTACGCAGAGTGACCCGCATAGATATAATATCAATCCTTTAAATTCTATCCATTCATTTGCCTCAGAAGTTATGAGCAAAATTTTGGAGCTATTTTTCTCTTTAGGAGGCTAATCGCAAGGTGTCATATATTCAATCCCGACTATTAATATGTGGATGAATTCGCATATAAACAGTATTATATATATATATATATATATATATATATATATATATATATATATATATATATATATCGGATTTGGGGCGAGGTTGGGAGGAGGAGGGGATTAGGTTTAGAAATTTGTACTTCTTTATAGTACCTATCGCATATTAATCATGTGATAACTTATTACGCTAAAAATTCTTGGGATAATAAGCACATACGCATATTAGTGATAAGAGAGAGGGAAGACTAATTGTGGAATTAACTTTAAGCAAACGAGGGAGTAGGTATTGTCTTTCTTAATATGGTGCTGTTCAAAACTTCTAATTGGTGAAAAAGTACATAATTATGCAGTCTTGTCGAATTCTGGCACTTGTAGATCATGTTTCCAATGCATTAGACAAGTTAATGGTCACTTGAACCACACAATCATAATCTTGATAGTGATTTATCCATGCTAACACATAAAACGACATTTTTGGAAAACGTTTCTTTTAAACCAAATTCCTACTCTCTTTAAAGGAAAATTCAAACTAGATTGGTTTGAAGAAGTAACCTGACAATTATCTCTCTCCAAATTAACACATGACATGGCATATATGGAAATAATTTCTAATTAGACAGCTTGTAGCTATCATTATTAGAACTTTTTTTTTGGGACTTAAAATTAGACGTTTTGAACTGAGCAAGGGCTCTCTCTCTCTCTCTCTCTCTCTCAACGATTAAAATATATAGTTGTTTTTTTTTACTTAAATACATCTAAAATTATTCAATTTACTTAAAATTACTTAAATTACTTAACAGTCACGTGTCTTGCACATGACTTATAATTGATAAATTAATTAAAGAAGACTATATATATATAGCCGGACTCTCCAACATAACTCACTTAATATACCAATTTTTAAAACATAATAAAAAATTGAGTTTTTTAACCAAACTTAATAAGGAAATCATCATCAGAAAATTCAACCTGAAAGTGAGTGAGATGATTATAAAAATTTGAATGATCGAAAATGATCATATCTACCCACTTTTCATTTTACGCATTTCGAGGATTAATTTTTTTATGATTATTTTTATCGGTAATCTCTTCATTATCGATATCATGTATACAAAATTCAATCGAAAATATATATTTTTTACTATTTTAAAAAAGTAGGTATATTAATAAACATATTGCTAGGAGGTAGTATATATATATATATATGGTTTTTTAAAAAAAAGTAAAAAACAGAAAGAAAAAAAGCAGGTGTGTTCCAACAACCCCCTTCCCTGCTCCCCCCCCACCAAACCCGACCATTGGTGGCCCCACACCACTGCCCCCCCCCCCCCCCTAATCTCTCTCTCTCGCGCGTGCACACACATGCGCACACACCCACACCCACCAACTCACACACGCATACAAAATGCAAGTGGATTTGGGTTCGAAAGATTTTGGGTTTAGATTTAAAATCGTTTGATTTCAATTCAATTTGGTTTTTGAATCATGGGTTTGTATTTCATTTCGATGCTATTTTTAGAATTTCAAATTGATTTTGGGTTCGAATTTGGTTTATATATAGGGTGGGGGGAGAGAGAGAGAGAGAGAGTTGGGCATGGGAGGTGGTGGAGGGCGGTGGTGGGTTGTTGGGTGGTGAGTGGTGACGGGAAGAAGATGAAGTTTCTCCTTTTCCCTGTAATTTTTTTAAGGGATCACATGAATTTAGTCCCATTTTTATAGATTTTTTTGTCTCCAATCCATGTTTTTATTTTATAGTCATTGGTCATGTTGTAACAAATATCATTCTCTGTGAAGAAGAAGAAGAAGAAGAAGAAGAAGAAGAAGAGAGACGACTACTAGGGGGTTGAGGGAGATTTTGGGTGGCTATAGGACTTAATACAATTTAAAAAATACATAGGAGGGGAGCCTAACAAAACTTTAAACATGGGACTAAACCCAAAAAAACTACTTTTTTTTAAATGTATTTTGGTTCATATTAGATTCACAACTTAATGCTTATGCAAAGATTTGGCGATTTGGATTGGGTTAGATTTTGGATAATTGAGAGTCCAATTAGATTCACAACTTAATGCTTATGCAAAGATTTTGTTGTTATTGTGGGTAACTAATTATGGCTTTTGATAATATCCCCCGCGCGATGCGCGGATGTTTTGTAGTTCTTATTATACAATACAATGAAAACATACTTACAAAAATATAGGAAAATATATAACGTTAAAAGACATATTTCACATCTTAACTTCATTTCATTATATAAATTGTGTTTTCAAAGGCTTTAAACAATGTGTTTTTATAAAAATATAAAAATATAATCATTTTTTTATAAAATTATAGTGTTAACTCTTTTTTTATATTTTTTTTATAAAATATTTTATTATATATAAATATGGTATTTTTATAAAGTGAGTTTCTAAAAACTGTAGTCTTTAACTTCACTTCTTTATATAAATTATATTTTAAAAAGGCGGTTCGATAAATATAAATACAAATTTAAAAAAAAATGTTTCTATAAAGTAATATTAACAGAAAGTTGTACATTTGTTTTATAAAAAAATATTTTTTGAGTTATATATAAAAAAATTATTTATTATGTAAAGATTAATATTTATTAATTGAGGGAAAATATGTTTAGAATATTTTTTTTTTATATGGGAAGACATCATTTTTAAACTCTTTGCATTTAATGTGGATAGGTGGCACAATAATATGAGTAGACACCATATATATATACTAGGTTTTAACCCCGTGCGATGCACGGACTGTTTAAAAAGCGAGATATAAAGAAAATAATTCTATTATAGTCATTCAAATACTAAGCGTTATATTTATTAATAACTTACCACGATAACTCAATAAGAAATGCAAATCAACATACTTTTTTGAAGTGCGTACCAACTTTATCTATATCGTTGAAGTGAAATTTATGGTATACGATGACTCTTTTGTTTGTACTATAATTTCACATTTTTTTTCGGTCCATGCTTTTAATATTTTCAAATTCTTCTATACCATCATAATGTAGATAAACTAGGGAATGACAAACTTTGATGTCTTTAATTTGTATTATCTAAAGCGAGATACCTATGGAGTAATAGAGCAAATTGACAAAAGAGAGTGTGAGTAAAATAAAAAGAATATATGTACGAGGGGTATGCTATTTGAAACTAAAAACATACAATAATGACAAAACTTATTTCTTATGGGTTTTAATACAGGGAACATATTTAAAAATGAATGTATAGAATTTCAGGATAAATGATTTGGAAAAAGTAAATATCAATTATTGTTCATTTATGTTCCAAAAAAAAAAATCTAAAATGAGAATAAATTTTCCTATAATCAATCTAAAATGAGTAAGTACTATCTAAAGCAATCATTTGCTTGAGTAGTGAATGAAGATAAAGAGAAACCTGAAAGTTATTTCTTATAAATTTTAATACAAGGAACATATTTAAAAATGAATCTATAATATTTTAGGTGAAATAACAAAAATATTGAACACATTAAAAAGATTAATTTATCATAACATCACAACATCATCCTTGTAAACGCAATCAATCACACACACACACACACACACACACACACACATATATATATATATATATATATCATCTACTGGATTGATAGACCTTTGCTCCAAAAATATAATTTTGAATTAATCTTTTAGACCCAAAGTTGTAGATTCATTCCATATGAAATTAATAAAATAAAATTTGTAGATTAAAAAATTCGATAAAAAAACAAAACTTAAAAAACAAAATGAAAAAAATTGACCCTATTTTGAACACACCAAATCCAAAAAAATATATGTTAAAACACAAAGGAAAAAAAAAATTCAAACCAAACCCTTTAGACCCAAAATTTCAAATCTCATTCCATATGAAATAAATAAAACATTATTTTTAGATTAAAAAAATCGAGAAAACAACAAAACTTGAAAACATATTGAAAAAATTGACCCTATTTTGAACACACCAAATCCCGAAAATCAACGTTCAAACACAAAAAATAAAATCTCATCATAAAATAAAATAATACTTTTAGATTAAAAAATTTGATAAAACAACAAAACTTGAAAAACAAAATGAAAAAAATTGACCCTATTTTGAACGCACCAAATCCTAAAAAATCTACGTTGAAACAAAAGGAAAAAAAATTGATTTTGAACAAAACCCTTTAGACCCAAAATTTTAGATCTCATTTCATGTGACATAAATAAAACAATATTTTTAGATTAAAAAAATCGGTAAAACAACAAAACTTGAAAACATAATGAAAAAATTGACCATATTTTGAACACACCAAATCCTGAAAATCTCTGTTGAAACATAAAAAATAAAATCTCATTATAAAATAAAATAATATTTTTAGATTAAAAAATTCGATAAAACAACAAAACTTGAAAAACATAATGAAAAAAATCGACCCTATTTTTAACACACCAAATCCTAAAAAATCTATGTTGAAACACAAAGGGAAAAAAATTAATTTCGATCGAAAATTTCAGATCTCATTCCATGTGAAATAAATAAAACAATATTTTTAGATACAAAAAAAAATCGATAAAACAACAAAACTTGAAAAGATAATGAAAAATTTTACCTTATTTTGAACACACCAAATCCTAAAAATTTATGTTGAAACGCAAAATAAAATCTCATTATAAAACCATGTGTCAGAGAGAGCACATACCTGTTCTTTGTGGTGGTCATTGGCAATTTGTCGTAGCTAAGAACTTATAGAGAAAAGGAGATATAGGAATTGAAAACTTAATGAAGAGATGATCAAAAGGTAAAAGGGATTGAATGGAGGTTCTTAATAGCGGACTTCTCATTTCTAATCTTGTGTGAGTCTCTAAAACGAAGAAAACGAAGGCTTTCTATTGATGTCATTAATTAGAGTAGCCACATGTAATATTGTGAGATGGAGACACCGTTTTAATATATATATATATATATATATATATATATATAGTCATGCTCTTGTGCGGACTAGTCTGCATTTTAAAAATGTGGATCGGACATATGTCACCTGACGGTGAGCCCAGAAAAGAGAGAGAGTGTGCCTATAATTTAGGCGATAATTTCTCGGCGCACCGTTAGGTGACACATGTCCGGTTCGCATTCTTAAAATACGGAGTAGTCCGCACAGAAGCATTATTTTTTATATATATATATATATATATATATAATAATAATATATATAAAGCACCGTTAGGTGACACATGTCGTTGATTTGCAGTTACTCCAGTGTTTTCAGCAGCACAAGTGATTGATGTATTGAATTCCCAGGGCACGCAAACCGATATCATACTTGCTGAAGCAACTCTTCTCATGAACGGTGGTGCAAAGATTCTCAATTACATAATGCAGGACCAAGAGTTGCAATGCATCCCTGTTATCAGTAAGCCTATATTTTTAGTCAATGCTTATGACTCTTCTTTTACTAGGAATTAGGTTAGGTGGAGGGATTCCCAGTGATTGTCCTCGTAGAGTGTCTCTTGCATATATGTAAGGTGAATTTTATATATATATATATATATATATATATAGAGAGAGAGAGAGAGAGAGAGAGAGGTTTCCTCCTATAAGAACTCCTTATGGTGTAGCGCCGGTACATACCAGGGTGATAAGATCATCTCCAATTTTTTTCATCAAAAAATTCAATAAAAAAACCTTTGAGATGAGGTGATATGTAAAAAAAAAAGGTATAAATATGTATTTTCGACCGTTAAAATTTTGACTATCATATCACCCACTTTTTTATTGAATTTTTTGATGAAACTTCATGAATATGATCTCGAGAGTAAGAAGATCATATCCATGAAGTTTCATAAAAAAAATTCAATCAATCAAGTAATTGGCGCTGACCCAAAATTTCAACAGTGAAAAATGCATATTTATACCATTTTTTGACATATCACTTCATCTCAATAATTTTTTATTCATTTTTTTAATGAAAAAAATTGGTGATGATCTTTTCACCGTAGATATCATATCCATAAAGTTTCATAAAAAAATTCTTTTATTTACTATTTAAAAAAAATAGTATGTACCAAAATCTGCATCATAAAAAGTCCTTACAGGAGACTTAGAGAGAGAGAGAGAGAGAGAGAGAGAGAGAGAGAGAGAGAGAATTTAAAAATATTGAAAAATATATTTTTGAGTTGAGTGTTTTGTGTGATATTTAAATATTTCAAGAGACCCATATAAAAAAAAACAACTGAGAATAACGTTTTTTTGGTAAGTTTGACCGACTTTTTTACTCAATTCAACTCAACTCAACAATGTCTTTTCTCAATTATTTGAGGTCGGCTACATGAATCCTATTTTTCCATTCCATTCTGTCAAGTGCAATATCTTCGGTTAAACCATGTGGCGTCATGTCCTTTTTTATAATATCCCACCGAGTCAATTTAGGCATACCTCTACCCCATGTATTACCATCAATACTAATTAAATCATTATTCCTTACGGGAGCATCCATTGGTCTACACTTGCCGTGTCCAAACCATTTAACTTGATTTTCTCTCAATTTATCTTCTATAGGAGCTACTTTTACCGTTTCACGAATTTGTTTATTTTTAATTTTATCCTTTCGAGTTTTACCACAAATCCATCTTAGCAGTCGCATTTCCGCCACGCTCATATTCTGCACATTTTATTTTTTGGTTGTCCAATACTCTTTTTCATATAACATGGAGGGTCTAATGGTCGTCCTATAAATTTTTTCTTTTAACTTCAAAAGTATACCCCTATCACACAAAGCGCCGGTAGCACTTCTCCACTTAACCCAGCCTGCTCTAATCCTATGAGAAATATCATCACTACTATCAACCTCTTTTTGGATAATCGATCCTAAATAAAGAAAATGATCATTTCCTGGTGTCTCTTGATCCTTCAATTTCACCACATCTCGAGTTGTCCTCCTATTACTACTAAAACTGCACTCCACATATTCTATTTTAGTTATGCTTATTTTAAATCCTCTTGTTTCTAAAGTTTCTCTCCACAATTCCAACCTAGTATTAATCCCCGTCTTAGTCTCATCCACTAAAATAATATCATCTACAAATAGCATACACCATGGCACCTCATCTTGTATTTGTCCAGTCAACTCATCCATAACAAGAGCAAAGAGATAAGGACTTAATGTTGAACCTTGGTGTAGACCTTCCGTAATTGAAAATTCACTACTTTCTCCGGCTGATGTTCTTACTGTAGTCATCGCACCATCACACATATCATTAATAACATCAATATATTTGCGAGTCGCTCATCTTTTATGTAGAACCCACCGTATTATATCTATGGGTATCCTATCATACGCCTTCTCCAAATCTATAAAAATCATATGAAGATCCTTCTTTTTCTCCCTATACCTCTCCATTAATCTCCTCAAATATTTAGATTGATTCTATTGTTGACCTCCCATGCATAAATCCAAATTGATTCTCAGATACTGTTGTCTTCAATCTCAATCTATATTTAATCCTTTTTAAAATAGCGAAAAGGATTTATTTGAACTGATTTTTTTATATGAGTCCCCTAAAATGTTTAAATGGCATATAAAAAATTAAGTTGAATCTTAATATATCACTATTTAAAAAAAAGGTATGTATGCTTGATATGTACTGGAACCTACATATATATATATATATATATATATATATATATATATATATATATATATATATATATTGAGAGAGAGAGAGAGAGAGAAGAAGAAGAAGAAAACTCTACTACATCACACCTAATTTTTGGCCCTAAGAAATTTTTTGCCAAGTTTTTAATTTTTTATTGAAATTAACCTTTTAATCAATACATGTTCAAAAAATTAGGTCAAATATCTTTTCTAACTATTTTTTAAAAATTCACAAAATTCTATTGGCACAGACTCTTATAAATAAGGTATTTTCAGTTTTTTCTTAGATGTTTAAAGAATAACTAGAAATTTTATTTAACCTAATTTTTTGAACATGTGTTAATTAGAAGGTTAACTCCATAATTAAAATAAAAAAAAATGAAAAAAGAAGTTTTCTTAGGGTTTAGATCTAGGGGTGATGTAAAAAGCATGATGTGTATGAGCTTTGCTCTCTCTCTCTCTCTCTCTCTCTCTCTCTCTCTCTCTCTCTCTCTCTCTATATATATATATATATATATATATATATATATATATATATATATATATATATATATATATATATATATATAATTTTTTTTTTGAATTTTCGAAAAAAGATTCTTAACCTGGATGGGTAAGTTGTCTTTATTAACAATTTAAGAGCAAACGTGATATATTCCCAAATATTAATTCCCAACTTTCTTCTAAAAAATGACTTTTCAACACTAGTTTCATAAATTATCAATAATTAAGAGGGGAAATCGTCTCCCTTTCTCCATGTACATCCACTCGTGATTTCCCTACCCTATTTCAAATTTGTTATCTCTCACTAAATAAGGGTTAACATAATCCTAACATGTGATTGAATCAAATATTAATAATTCGACACCGAGTCTTTCAATTTTTTATGAATTGTTTATGTTTCAACTAATCATACTAAAGAGTTATCTTAATCTTCAAAAAATAGGTTTTTAACAAATTTAAATTCATCCTATAATATGGATGCACGCATAACATTGGTACCATGTCACATTTACTAGCATATTTATGGTGTGTGGGACATCAATTCGATTTGATACTTTGCCCTTGCAATAATCCAAATATATCTTCAAATTTAGTAATACAACATTATCACAAGTTACTAAATCATTGGTAATTGAGTAAAATGTTATCCTTATTAAAAATTCTTACAAACTCTTTTTTACACTCTAGTGTGTGGCAGTTCATCATGTATGCACGTCGGTTAGTAAAACATTTGTACTGATATGATTTTATTAAGGTGTAGCTTTACTGTTAATTTATTAATTTTTTGGTTTGAAAAGTGATGTTGACACAGGATGAAGTCTCTCTTATTTTAAAGGGGTTGGGACTAGGAGCAACTGACTATTTAATGAAGCCTCTCTGCACTACTGAAGTGCTATATTTGTGGACTCATGTACATAAAAGAAAGCATATGGTTTAAGTCGTGCAACTTCATTTCGATAAATATCTGCCACTTAATAGAGATCTATTTAAAAATTGGATATATTATCCACTAGTATACCCTTATTATTGAATCATATTTTATAGTGGTTTTGTAGGGGTTATATTCTTAAAATTATGTATGGCGTTTATTTCTTAATAAAGGTGAGTCAGGTTCATTTTAAAATGAGAAGAATGTTTATGACTTGAATTTAATATATTTTATTAATGCCAATCAATCGAACTTAATAGGAATTTTGGTGAGTTGGGTTTGACTTGATCACAAAAAATTAGAACTCTAATTGTAAATCAGTTGATCAGTTTATAGCCTAGAGGAGGAGTTAACATGTCACCGGTAAAGCTGCGAATACGATCTTAGCAGTGTATCTTGACTATGAGAACTTATTAGTTAGTTCGAGAACTTATTTGCTAGTCTAAAGAGGATCGTATAAGTTCATTAATAATGTATTGAAAGGGACAAGGGAGAGATTCAAGTCTAGGTTCTTACTAAATTAAACTTGCAAAATCTCACAACGTTTGCAAAAGATTCATAGATTCTTAATCATGAGGATTTTAACGTGCACATAATTATTGTTGTGATGTTTATGGGAGTGACCAATTTATTGAGTCTATATCTATGCAAGTTGGCCAATTATTATGTGAACATTTCTGAGATCATATTATTAAAAAATCCGCATGTGGGAGATATTTTAGATTGTGATACCTCATTGATAAACTTATAAGTTTTGATTTTATGAGTAAACTTGATCAATGGATTATTTTATAATCCAATAGAATTTCGAATAAGTTATGTTTGAGATCAAGGAATAAATAAGATGTTGGTGAAAATTCATTAGAGGCACATTGAATTTCACCAAGAGGATATTGTATGCTTTACGTGGGGAATCATAGTATGTGCTATTTAATTTTGCAAACAAGACCTCAATATTCATGTAATTATGAGATAATTGAATTGGACTGCAATTATAGTTATTTAGTGGAATTGATTATAATTAAAAAAGAAATAAAATATATTAAGGGAAGTAATATGGAATTTTTATATATTCGTTTGGAAGTTAATTTAATTATTAATCTTGGGTCTCTAGTCTAGTCCATTACCCATATTGTAGGCCCAAACTCATCAAAAAACCTTATCGACCCAAGTCCACTTCAAGTACCTATATATATGGATCTAGGTAAGGGTTTTACGCTTCATAACACAACCTTAGGGTGAGTGTGTGTGTGTATGTGTGTGTGTGTGTGTGTGTGTGTGTGTGTGTGAGAGAGAGAGAGAGAGAGAGCAAAACTGTTAATATTTATATGAAAGCGTGAGGAGAAATGAAGTGATTTTACTCACAAATCATCAAGTTTTCATATCTGTAAGTGCCCATCCACAAGGCTTACATTTAGGGGATCATACACTAGAAGATTCGGGCATTAAGTGCATTCTATCAAGGTTTTTGAGGATGAAGAAATTCAGCCTTTTCATCATATGCATAAAATATTTATTCTCATTCGGATCGATCAAAGATCTTAGAACTAGTTTTTGTTCTTAATTCTAATGCATGATCAATCAAACATCTTAAGGATGAAAGTTTTTTTTTAATTGTATGAAACCATAACAATTAGTATCAGAGGCCTAGTTATATATAAATCATGTTTTAAGAAGGGCCCTCTTATCCACTATAGAAAACGCTATGTGTGTTTGGATATATATGTTTAGTACTAACATGGTTTTGTAGGATTTTATTACTCCATTCAACAAGGTCATATGATTTTTATGGTATATTAATTGATCCTATGGTGGTTTATCCGTACTTACTTTTCCTAGACTTGATTAAGTCATAGTAATTAGTTTATTTCAATTATTGCAATAATTGATATAAATGGATTAGTTTGAGAGAGGATGTAATTTTTTTTATCGTATTATGTATTCGGTTTATCGTGTATCAAATCCATGGAAGTTTGTGGAATCTTGCTCAAGTTTGAGGTCCTTTAATGGAGGTTTTAAAAGTTGCAGACGAATAAAAAGAAAGAAAAATATAATCATAATTGGGAAGGAGAACCAATTATTATAGTCACTCCTTAAGAAAGATATAATGACCAACCCAAGGCACTATAACAACCATTTGAGCTTCTATAGTAGCCCTTTACCTCTAATCAATGAGTTTTCTTCACAGTTGTACTATTTTTGACACTTTTTTGTCCATAGCTCTTATTCAAAAATGATTCTTCTTCCAAAGTTCTTATCGTCAAAGATTATACTCACATAGTATGTCTTGGCCATGATGGATTCTTGTGTCCCATTTAAATACAAAAATGAACTGAAATGAATTTCATGGAATAAAAAAGGAATATAGACATTTTCCTCATTACTGAGGATTATAATTTTTTTATTGAACCATGCCCTGCCAAGCCTTGTGAGGAGGAATTTGAGTCAGATGTTCGATCTTACCTGAGGTGGACGAAAGCTTATCAAATGGAAACGACCAATGTATTGCCACACCACCATCAAAATATTTTAAGTCCTTACAACATCATTTTAAACCTCAATGATATTTTTTAGGATGAAAGTTGTGCTCCAAGGCTAGATGCCATGACATGTATAGTGAATGCAAAGATTTTAGACGGTACTCCCATGCATGACCATGTTATAAAGATAATGTCCATTTAGATTTTTGCGCTCCCAAAAATTGATGGGGAACTGAGAGTGCTTGGATCAGAAATCGATGGGGAAACCCAAAATATTTTTGTGCTCCCATCACCCCTAAAGTCCTTTAAGAAGTTTTTCCTAAACTATTCTATAAATAATTTGAATAATCCATAGACGAAATACATGAAGAACTCTAGGATACGAAAAATATCATCAAGAAAAATTATGTTTTACAGGTTACTAAGAAAGGCCATTCTTCTTTTGTACCGAAAGGTAAGAAAAATAAGAAAAAGAGAAAGTCTCAAATATGACCTATAATAGTTAAAACAGTGGTTAAGCCTATGGGATATGGAAAACGGAAGAAAGGAAAGTGTTACATCTGTAATAGATTAGTACATTGGAAAAATTATTATTCGGTATACTTAGCTAAACAGGGGAATGAAAAATGGTAATTTCTCTCCATTGAGACATATTCTTTAGTCTAATGAACAGGGACTTGGTGTGTCAATTCGGGAGTCACTAATCATGTTTGCAATTCTTTGTAGAGGTTTCAGGTAACCAGTAAGCTCAATAAAGTGAAAATGTTTCTATTCATAGATGAAAATAACAGATGACAATATTTTCAGTATGTATTGTATCTT
Source organism: Sambucus nigra (assembly GCA_949130495.1). Classification (NCBI taxonomy): domain Eukaryota; kingdom Viridiplantae; phylum Streptophyta; class Magnoliopsida; order Dipsacales; family Adoxaceae; genus Sambucus; species Sambucus nigra. The sequence goes on along the minus strand of OX422210.1, from coordinate 240,293,948 downwards.
TAGACTTCAACGAAGACAACAGAATAATTTTAGAAGATTATTTTTATCTACAGACTATAAGAAGGACGTCAATTTTTATTTGTATGTTAGTTTTGAATGGACATTCTATTTATTTTAATAAAGATGTTTTTGCAAAATTGGAAAACATTTTTCCTGTTTTGGTAGATTAGAAAATTATCTTTATGTTATAAGGACCATCTCACCAATACTGTTCAATACTGAAATGAATAACTTAAATAATCTAAAGAAAAAAAATATTATAAGTTAACCAAAACATATATTTGACACTTACTCTTAGATCATATTAATCTAAAAATAATTCAAAGACTATATTATAATGGAAAATTATACTCATTAGAAGTGGAGGAAATTCTAGTATGTGAATTTTATTTAGAAGGTATTATGACCAAGAGGCCCTTCAGGACCAAAGGCTATAGAGCCAAAGCGGCATTGGAGTGGTTAATTTTGATTGATATGGTCATATGACAATCTGGGGAAGAGGTGTTTATGAGTATTTCATCACTTTCATTGATCACTACTCAATGTATGCTATGTTTACCTTATTCACCATAAATTTTAAGCCTTTGATAAGTCCAAAGCGTACAAGGATGAGGTGGAGCGTAGGCGTGGTAAACTAATATAAATCGTACAATCTGATCACGTGGGTAAGTACCTCTTAGGAGAGTCTAATAATTATTTATAAGAGGTGGGGATTACCTCCTACGTATCTGCATCGGGCACTTCACAATAAAATGGTGTAGAAGAAAGAAGGAGCGAGACTCTTTTGGATACTATTATATCTGTGATGAGCTATTAAGATTTATCGAATTCTTTTGGGGGTTCATCATTAGAGACAACTACATACTTATTGAACTTAGTTCCTTATAAATAGGTCTCAACTTCTCCCAAAGAACTGTGGGCTGGTCATAAGCCTAGTCCTGGACATGTTTGGATATCTGGTTGCCTAATAAATGTATTGAGAAAGGAGCCAAGAAATTTGGAAGCAAGGGAATATATAATTCTCTTTTTAGGTTACCCAAAAGGGACTACTGGTTTTAATTTTATGATAATAAAGACTAGGGGTATTAGTTATCACAAATGCTCAGTACATAGAAGAAGATTGTGTGATTAACCACAAACCCAACAGTTAGTTGATATTATAAGAGCTCAGAGGGTAATACCAAGTAATTTATTCTCAATCACCTCCATAAGATGAAATACAACATGATCCCAATAATAATCTGCCTAAAGGTAGTGGGAGCATTACTGATGATCATTATACACATGTCACTTATACTTGAACATAAATGAGGCCACGTCATAGTAAAAGGATCATGCGTTATTATGTTAGGTTAGTGTATTGGGTGAACACTTCAGTGATGTCAGAGGGGGAACACAAGATAGATCTTAGGAATTACACTGAGGCATTTCAAGACATGGACTTATAGTTTTGGCCTAAAGATATGAATATCAAGATGGATTTGATGTATTCGAATTAAGTTTGGGAATTTATAGACTTGCGAGATGGGATAAAACCCATTAGATATATGTGGATTTGCAAGAAGAACTAGAGTTATATGGGAAGGTGGAAAATATTTACGGATGGCTTGTTGTGAAAAGGTTTACTCAAGAAGGAATTTACTATGAGAAAACCTTCTCTCTAATAGCCATGCTAAATCCTATCCATATTCTTTTATCCATTGCGACTCATCTCGATTATGATATTTAGAAAATGGACGACAAGACTGCGTTCTTAAATGATAGTCTTGACGAGCGCATCTTTATTGTGCAATCCGAGGAGTTTATAGAAATTATCCAGGAAAATAAAGTATTCAAGCTTAAGAAACCCATTTATGCACTTAAGAAAGTGTCAAGGTCTTGAAACATTCGTTTTAATTAGGGGATCAAATATTTATATTTTAATCAATGTCTAAATGAAACTTGTGTATGTAAGAAGCATGGAAAAAATATGGTGGTATTTCGAGTACTATGTGTGGATAATATTATCTTAATCATGAATGGCACGGGAGTGTTATCACAAAACTGTGGTTGTCTAGTCAATTCGATATGAAATAATTTGCAAAAAACAGTTACATCCTCGTGATCAAGTTTTTCATGATCAAAAATAAAATGTTGAGCTTATCCCAAGCCACTTATATCAATGATATGCTCACATATGTTATCACACATGATTCCAAGCAAGGATTTATTTATTTTAGGCATGGAATAAACCTGTCTATGGATTAGTGTTCAAAGATACCTGATCAAACAAAGAATATAAGGAATATACCTTATGCTTTGGTAGTGGGAAACCTCATATTTGTGAAGCTGTGTGCAAGAGCTAATATTTTCTTTGTTGTTGGCATGGTCAGTAGATTTTATTCTAACTGATGTGAGGAGAACCAAACTGTAGTAAAGCACATTCTCAAGTACTTAAGAAGGACTACTGATTATTTTTTAGTTTACTCAACAAACAATATTGTACCTTACCTTAAAGATAAATAGACTTAGACTTTTAGTCAGATAAGGATTCAAAAGATTAAGCTCATAATATATGTTTACCCTAAGAGGAGGAGCCAATAGTTAGAGGAGATAAAAACAATCATGTATCATTGATTCAACCACATATGCCGAATATGTTGTCGCTTCAGAGGCAATAAAGGAGGCATCTTGACTCTAAAACTTCTTAAGTTATTTCGACATTGTTCCTTCAACGTCATTGGAAATTAAACTTTACTGTGACAATAGAAGATCAGTTACTTACCAAGGACTCATAAGAGGGCTAATAAAATTTGAGAACAAATATCGCTTGATACGGGAGATCGTGCAATGGGGTGACATCATCATGACCAAGAGTTCATCGAGGGACAACTTAGCGGATCCTTTTACAAAGGGCTTGCCAATTAAGTCTCTTCATAGGAATGAAGATAAAATGGGGTAGACACCCTGATTTATGATTGGGGCTTACATCGTTCCTCTTTCGAATACCACGAGAGCCCAAAAGGTAGGCAAAAAATGTCATTAAAATAAAAGGGCCAAAATATATATGCTAAACATATAAACATGTAAACCAATATTGATGAAAATATAAATTCTCCAAAAATGTCAACATAAAACTAAAAATGTGTGAAATACCTTCATTAATCCCTATGAAAAATACGATTAAAGACCTATCAGTAATCATAACGAGATCAAAAGATCAACCGCACGGTGTAATACCTCGTAATTTTATTGATTTTTATTTAAAGGATTAATTGAATTAAATGAGAATTAATTGGAATTAATCCGGATATAAATACTAGCGAGATGTGAGTTGGTATTTGATTTCGATATTAAAATTGAATATTTCTGACTACATATGGTAATATATGAGTATTGAAAATATTAAAGTTGTCGCGAGGCAGAAATACGATAATTTGGAAAATTAAGTTGGGACGCGCGTGTTAGTCGCGTCAGGAATGAATTTAATTAGATTAAAGAGTAATTTACATTTTATCAACCGAATGGTCATTTTGAGTGCGCTAACGTGTCCGGAAGGGTCGAAATAGTAAAAAACACTAGCTGGGGGTTTAGTTTGGGTCCCAGGGCATTTTTAGGCCAAACCGACAACCTAGAAGGGTATTTTGGTAATTTTAAAAATAACGGAATTAAAACCCACGAATTTTTGAAGTAAATTGAAGATTATTAAAAGAGCCACTAAGGCCATTATCAGCCAAAAGTGAGAGAGTGGGCTACGGAGATTTTGAGAGAAGTTAAAAGAGAGGCTAGAGGGTCTATACCAATCCATCTCCCCATCACCAAAAATTTGAAAGGATTTGTGACCGGAAAGAGGAGAGAATCAACCTTGAATCATCAACAACAATCTGAATAACGAATCTAAGTCAAGTGATTTGATATTTCTAAGTGCATTGAATATTTCTTCCATATTTAGTGTAGGAACTGTTTTGTCTTGAAAGTTTTGAGGAAAACATAATGAAATTGCTGTAGAAACTCTAAAGTTGGGTTAGGGATTGCATGTAGAATAACTATGGACGAATTTAGTATCCAAAATCTTAACTTTGATGATCTAAAAAAGGATTTATGATGAGTAATTAGACACAATAAAATTCTGGGTTCATGTTCATAGGGTTTGGGGTAAAATTTGGGGATTAATGATGATTACATGTTGATTAGGAGAATTTGACCCCAAAAATATGTTAAGAAACGAGCTAAGAGGATTTAGAGAAGTTTAAGAACATTCAAATGCAATTGGGATGATCTTAGGATGAATTTAGAGAAGAGAAAAATTGAGAAAAACGATTTGGGAATTTTCTGGGCGTATTCTGCCATCTCGTTAGAAGACCTGCCCAGGTCGTTCGAACGACCTCGTTTGAATGAGACTTCTAACGAGATGAGAGTACCCCTTCTAATGAGTTGGTAGTTCGTTCGAAGCCATTCGTTCGAACGACACTCGTTCGAATGACCTCGTTCGAACGAGATTTCTAACGAGTTGACAGAATGGCCTTTTAGGCCTGATTTTATTTTGAATCTCCAAAAGACTTATATAATTGAGTATAATCCTTCCCTTGTTGATTTGTGGATATAGTTGTGAGATTGGAAGTACGTCGAGGATTAAAACTTAGAGTTTTGTAGTAAACTGGATGATGTTTATGGGTTAGGATATAAGTATCTAAAAACTTCGACGTGAGGAGAGTTGATAACTTTAATGTATATAAATCGGGGACTTGTAAACGCGTAACATGAAATGACGGTATGGAAATGAGAAATATACCTCTATTAATATTATGGGATACCTAAGATATGAGAATGCTTGGTATATGTAGTTATCTGTATATAACATACCTACCATACTTGCTATCACAGGAGGTCGGCGTTCGATCAGGAACATCTAATCTTTGTGTGCCTACGGGGGGATTTAGATTAGTAACTCGATGACATAGGTCAGAGAAGGACTTATTGAGAAGTTAATATGTTTGCTGATCATGGGAGTGTAGGTATGTGCGTGACCCATGTGATGTGAACTATGTTCGCCTCCATTATATGTGATTGTTGTATATTGAAAACGATTCCTGAGAGATTCGGAATACGTGGTCCTTATTTACGTGATGTATCGGGATTGGATAGCAGAGTATGTGTGCACCGCAGCTTAGTCTCGGGATGCCAGTATTGTATATTTATGATGAGAATAATATACTGCTAATTAAAATGAACTGTCATAAATAAATGTAAGTTTGAATAATAGCAACATTTTAGTAGAGTTAAAAATGGAAAATCTCTAGTTATTAGCATGACTAATATGGGAACTAAGAAGTAAAGTAAAATTCTCTGTTTAAATTAAGATGTCGGGACTTAAATCGTGAATCATATAGAAATGTTTGATTGTGTATTGGACTAGTTAGATATGGGAATAACTAGAACGGGTACAAGTACGATAGGAGTGCACAATTAGTTAAGAGGTGAGGAACTCATGTGAGTGCACGCACTATCATGTACTTTATATTCACTGTTTAATTATGTTAAACACTTGTTGTATTTTAAACTGTTTTTCACAATCGGGCTCTGACCCGTTTTCTTTTAAATCTATTTTTGTAAAAACCTTTTTAGGTGCCCAGCCACAAGGACATCAAGCATAGGAGTTCTATTCCCGCAACGTGCTGTAGCTGTTGTGGAAGTTACAGGACCTCGATAGTAGACGCCTCCACTCTCTACCATGACTCTATCTTACTTATCTGTAGGGCATGTCGCCCCTTTCCTTTCAGAGACAACTTATTTACTCAGTTTTTATTTCATATTTTGGGTTGTAATTAAATTAAGGATTCAGGCTTGTATTTGTTCGTTTCAGTATTTGGATTGTTGTGAGGTGTATTCCTCCAAATTTAGTTTATTACATCGTTATTTATTTGCGACTGTGATGTGGTTGTGGTATTAGTATTTCATAATTTAAATGGATGTCATGTTAATCGGATTTAATTAAAATTGACAACTCACTTTTTAAATTTTAGGTGGCTAGTAATTATTAAAATGTTTTCGATAGTGATGCTATGAACTGAACCAACTTGGAATTTTGTATTAATTTGAATAAAGGAGTAGCTACCCGGTATTTAATTAGTCGGGATGTCACAGGTGGTATCAGAGCATCAGTTTCTAAATTCCTTAGGATCTGTACGACTTGTTATGTTTCCGTTGAGCTTTCTTTGATGTAGAGCCCTATATTTTAGGATTGTTGTATTCTTTTGTGTATGTTTCGCTCTTCAGCTATTTTGAGATAATAACTGCGAACTTATAAGACTTTACTCTCATTTCAGATGCCTCCACGACGTGCACAGCTAGTTCCTAGGGATGCTCAGCCCGAGCCACAGCCTGCACCAGCCAAGGGCACCATGAATGCCGCAGAGGTTTCCGCTATTGTAGCCCAAGCGGTAAATGCCGCCTTCGCAGTTATGTAGTAGGCACCACCCCAGGCGCCGGCAGTAGCGCCAATTCTGGCTCATGTATTCTCGTATGCTTGGGAACGTGTTCGTGATGCTTTTCAGAAAGCACACCCTCCGGAGTTTACAAGTAGCTCCGATGTTGTTGTGTCCAGCCAGTGGAAGAAGGACATTCAAAGACATTTGAGAATGTATGAGTGCACGGAGGTACATAAACAAATACTGGCTACTTTTAAGCTAGTAGGATCAGCGTTGCAGTAGTGGGAGTCCATCACCAGCCCGGAGGAGAGAGATTCCCTTTCTATACAGGAGTTCTGGGTGCGGTTCGACCGCAAATATTTTCCATCAGCCATTCACACTGAAATGAGGAGGAAGTTAATGAACCTCAAGCAGGAGGGGAAGACCGTAGCCGAGTATGAGGCCGAATTCACTAATCTCTTGAACATCGTTCCCGATGAGATTCCAGTCGAGGAGAAAATTATTCAGAAGTTCATGGATGGACTGACTTGGAGGATCTGTCAGCACTTGCTGGGTAATCTCTCGTTGGCCACTTATTCTGATGTGGTTAACGCAGCACTGCTTCACTTCCAGAACCACCGCTTTCACATGTCAGAGAGTAAGCGATCAGGAGATTCCATCCATCAGGGCAGGACATGGGGAAATGGTGCCAGCGGGGCACAATCTGCTCAGGGTCAGCATAAGCAGGGAGATCAGGGTTCCTAGCAGGGAGAGAGGTTCAGATCTGGGGGTTTCAAAAATGGTCAGGGAGGTTTTCGTCAGGGCCAGCAAGGTCAGCACGGCTAGCAGGGCCAACAACAACAGTTTCATCAGGGCCAACATGGCCAGGGGAGGAATGGCAATGGCCACCAGGTCCGTGGGCAGCAGGGTCAGAGATGGGGGAACTTTCCGAGGAAATGTTTCATTTGTGAAAAGATTGGCCACAAGCGCCAAGAGTGTCCTGATAGGGGCAGGGCCCCACAGCAGCAGCAGGGTGCTCGACGTGAGCCCCAGAGACCTATGTTTCCCGTCGCCCTCCCAGCAACACCACAGATGCCAGCTTTGCCACCCATCCTAGCAGTCCCAGTCTAGCAGGGATAGCTACAGTATGGGAGAGTTTATCAACTCCAGCATACCGCAGTCCCACAGGATCCACCTGCTATTGAGGGTATGTTCTCTATTCAGGGGACTATGGGGTGTATTTTATTTGATATGGGGGCCACACACTGTTTCATTGCCACGAGATTTGCATGCACTTTGGGGTTGTTAGACACTGCAGAGAGCACGATTACTTGCGTAGATTCACCGTTGAGTAGGGGTTTCATGATTTCTCTTATTTGTAGAGGTGTGGGTATAGAGATTGGGAGATTTACTTTACCCGCTGATATGTTAGTATTAGAGATGATTGAGTACGATGTGATTATTGGTATGGATTGCCTAGTTGCGTATCGAGCCATGACTGATTGTTTCAGTAGGAGTATTATTTTTACCATTCCTGTGCAGGAGATATTTTTAGTGGCGATGCCTCACCCCGAGGGAGGATCGTCCACACACTTGTATTACATAGAGGAAGAGACCTCTAAGGAAGTGGTAATACCACTTGATTCGATTCTCGTTGTTAGTGAGTTCGCTGATGTATTTCAGGATATACCTGGATTACCTCCTAGTAGAGAGATAAATTTTGTTATCGATCTGACACCGGGCACTCGGCCAATTGCCCGCGCACCTTACCGTATGGCTCCATTGGAGATGAGAGAGCTAAGGGATCGATAGAGCAGTTATTGGGTCAGGGGTTTATCCGAAGGAGTACCTCGCCGTGGGGTGCCCCTATGTTGTTCGTAAAAAAGAGGGATGGATCATTGAGGTCGTGTGTAGATTATCGGGAGTTGAATAAAGTCACGATACTGAATAAGTATCCGTTGCCCCGAATTGATGACTTATTCGACCAGTTTTTTTCTCAAAGATTGACTTGCGATCGGGATACTATCAGTTGGGTATCAGGGAACAGGACGTCTCGAAGACTTCTTTCTTGACGAGATATGGTTCTTACGAATTTCGGGTTATGCCTTTTGGCTTGACCAACGCTCCAGCCGTGTTTATAGATTTGATGAATAGGGTATTCAGAGAGTTCCTAGACCAGTTTGTCATTGTATTTATTGATGACATTCTGGTTTACTCCCATAGAGAAGAGGAGCACGCCGAGCATTTGAGGCAGGTTTTACAGACGCTACGTCAGAACGAGCTTTATGCAAAGTACGAGAAATGTGGGTTTTGGCTGAAGGAGGTTCAGTTTTGGGGCATATCATTTCAGACCGGGGGATATCTGTTGATCCGGGGAAGGTATCCACGGTGAGGGAGTGGGGATAGCCCACGACACCGACTGAGATCCGTAGTTTCTTGGGCTTAGCAGGATACTACAGGAGGTTTATTCGGGGGTTCTCAAAGATAGCGGGTCCTTTGACATACCTGACTCGCAAAGGTGTACCATTCATCTGGAGCGATGCCTGTCAGTTGGAATTTGATGAGTTGAAGGACAAGATGACCTCAGCGCCTGTGTTAGCATTACCCAGACCGGGAGTTGAGTATCTAGTCTACATCGATGCATCCTTATAAGGACTTGGAGGTGTCCTGCAATAGGAGAGTCAGGCCATAGCTTATGCTTCCCGTAAGCTTAAGCCTCACGAGAAGAATTACCCCACATACAATTTGGAGTTAGCGGCAGTCGTATTCACTCTTCGGATTTGGAGACACTATCTCCTGGGGGAGAAATTTTGGTTGTTCACAGACCACAAGTCTCTACAATACCTCTTCACGTAGAAGGAACTGAATATGCGTCAACGTAGGTGGCTTGAGTTTGTGAAGGATTATCAGTTTGATATCCAATGTCACCCAGGGAAGGCTAACGTGGTAGCAGACGCGTTGAGCCGTAGGCCAGTAAATAAGGTGACCGAGGTGTGGAAAACTAAGTGGAAGGAGTTGGGACACCAGGATGCAGTGGCCCGATCATTCATGTCTGTGATGACTGTTACACCTCAGATTATTACGAGAGTGATAAAGGCCCCGGCAAATGAATCGTTCTGTCAGGAGCAGATAGTTCGATTACTAGCAGAGAGAGCTGAGTCCTATACCGTTAGTTCAAACGGGGGATTATGCTTCAATGGGATACTGGTCGTTCCGGAAGGCAAAGACTTGCGACACGAGGTAATGACAGAGTCGCATGACTCACGATTCGCGGTACACCCTGGTGGGGATAGGATGTACCAAGACATGAGACGACAGTATTGGTAGAGCGGGATGAAAACAGATATTATCGTGTTCGTTTCTAAATGCGCCACTTGTCAGCTAGTAAAGGTGGACCATCAGAAATCGGCAGGACTTCTACAGCCGTTAGAGGTTTCGATGTGGATATGGGAGAGCATATCCATGGACTTTATCACGGGATTACCTACGTCACAGAGGGGTCACGACTCCATATGGGTAATTGTCGATAGGTTGACCAAGGTTGCTCATTTTCTACCCGTGAGGATTGACTACACTACGGAACAGTATGCCCATATTTTTATTGCCGAGATAGTGAGACTTCATGGGGTGCCTCTAAATATCGTGTCTGACCGAGATAAGATATTTATTTCACGATTTTGGGAGAGTTTTTAGGAGGCCATGGGTATAGAGTTGCGGCTGAGTACGACATATAACCCGCAGACTGATGGGCAAACAGAGCGGACAAATCAGATGTTGGAGGACATGTTGCGTATGTGTATCCTAGACTTTAGAGGTGGTTGGGAGCAGAACCTTCCACTGGTGGAGTTTGCTTATAATAACTCCTACCAGTTCACCATTGGCATGGCTCCATTTGAGGCATTGTATGGTAGACCTTGTCATTCCCCAGCATATTAGTTAGAGGTGGGGGATAATAAACTCCTTGGGTCGGAAGTGATTCAGGACACTTCAGCAAGGATAGAGATGATACGGAGCCGTATTCGGGTAGCTCAGGACCGGCAGAAGAGCTATGCTGATGCCAAGAGGTTCTTCAGAGAATTCAAGGTGGGGGACCAAGTGTTACTCAGAGTATCTCCTATGAAGGTGATTATGCATTTTGGGAAGAAGGGGAAACTTGCACCAAGATATGTGGGGCCATTTCCTATCATCGAGAGGATTGGGCCAGTTGCATATAAACTTGGGTTACTGGAGCACTTGCATAAAATTCATGATGTGTTCCATATTTCCTCGCTAAGAAAATATCTTAGGGACGATTTGGCCCATTCTCACATTGCTTTAGAGGACATCGATCTTCAGCCTGATAGTTCCTACGAGGAGGGGCTGATTGCGCTTTTGGACCAAAGCGAGCGAAATTGAGGTCAAAGACAGTACCATTAGTACGTGTTCAGTGGCGACATCATAATGCCGAGGAGTCCACATGGGAGCGCGAGGATGAGATGCGCGAGCGTTATCCGGAGTTATTTTTACCAGGTACTCTTTAGTTTCGAATTTCGGGATGAAATTCAGTTATTAGGGGGGAAGTATGTAATACCCCATAATTTTATTGATTTTTAATTAAGGGATTAATTGAATTAAATGAGAATTAATTGGGAATTAATCCGGATATAAATACTAGCGAGATGTGAGTTGGTATTTGATTTCGATATTAAAATTGAATATTTCTGAGTACCACTACACCAAAAATAGGAATCTGGCACGGTTTAAAACTATGCCAAATCAAATCTGGCACGGTTTTGAACTGTGCCAGAATCAGGTGTTCCAAAATGGCCATTTTTTTCTGGCACGGCTCAAAAGTGTGCCAGATTTGGCCAAACAGGAACACTTCTGGCACACTTTTAAACCGTGCCAGAATTTGATATTTCTGGCACACTTTTGGCACAGTTAAAAACTGTGCCAGATTTAACACAGTTTAAAGAAAATTGGCACAGTTCAAAACCGTGCCAAAATATGATACACTTTTGCCACGGTTTTGAACTGTGCCAAATTTTTTTATAAAAAGAAAAAAAATAATTATTTGAAAGAACAAAAATTCACAAATTAAAAATATTGCACGTTGTTGATAAACTAATGTACATACAAACTTCAAAATATTACAAGTCTTTAATAGTTCACAGGCCAAAAAAAAATTGGGCAGAGTTTCCTTTATTTTTTGGACATTCCAAAACCTGTTAATACAAAACCTGCCTAATATAAAGCCCGCACGGCCACAAAATATAATAATTAACTTACAAAAGCCCGCACTGCCATAAAAGTTAACAATAAAACTACAAAAGCCCGCACGGCCATAACACAAAAAAAATAGAATCATGAATAAACCCCTTGTTGTAAACCATTGAGTTCTCTGTGTGTTCCACGTGAATAAATGCCAACGATAAACTGCTATCCTGCAAAAAAATAGGATACAAAAAAGATACGATATTAGTAACCCAATAATTTACAAAAAAAAAAATCTACTCAAACTAAAAAATTACATATAGGGGTGGAAATTATCATCATACTCTCAAATCAGGAGACCCGGGACTACGCGGTCAGTTCCTACAAGTTACATTGGTCCCGTGCGAGGTGTTCGAGCATCCTACGAGGTCGTTTGGGGTTGGTTTGGATTTTCACCCTTTAACGGCTTGTTTTTAAGTTTAAGTGTTGATTTTTGCAAATTATCGTCATATTCACAAATCGGGAGACCCGTGACTACGCGGTCAGTTCCTACAAGTTACATTGGTCCCGTGCGAGGTGATCGTGCCTCCTACGGGGTCGTTTGGGGGCTGGTTTGGGTTTTCACCCTTTAACGGCTTGTTTTTAAGTTTAAGTGTTGATTTTTGCAAATTATCGTCATATTCACAAACCGGGAGACCTGAGACTATGCGGTCAGTTCCTACAAGTTACATTGGTCCCGTGCGAGGTGTTCATGCCTCTTACGGGGTCATTTGGGTGCTGGTTTGGGTTTTCACCCTTTAACGACTTATTTTTAAAGTGTTAATTTTTGCAAATTATCGTCATATTCACAAACCGGGAGACCCGGGACTACGGGGTCAGTTCCTCAAAGTTACATTGGTCCCGTACGAGGTGTTCGTGCCTCTTACGGGGTCGTTTGGGGACTGGTTTGGGTTTTCACCCTTTAACGGCTTGTTTTTAAGTTTAAGTGTTGATTTTTGCAAATTATCAATATATTCACAAACCTGGAGACCCGGGACTACGCGGTCAGTTCCTACAAGTTATATTGGTCCCATGCAAGGTGTTCGTGCCTCTTACGGGGTCGTTTGGGGGCTGATTTCGGTTTTCACCCTTTAACGGCTTGTTTTTAAGTGTAAGTGTGATTTTTGCAAATTATCATCATATTCAAAAACTGGGAGACCCGGGACTATGCGATCAGTTCCTACAAGTTACATTGGTCCTGTGCGAGGTGTCCGTGCCTCCTACGGGGTCGTTTGGGGGTTAGTTTGGGTTTTCACCCATTAACGACTTGTTTTTATGTCTAAGTCTGATTTTTGAAAATTATAGTCATATTCTCAAACAGAGAGACCCGGGACTATGCGGTCAGTTCCTACAAGTTACATTTGTCCCATGCGAGGCGTTCGTGCCTCCTACAGGGTCGTTTGGGGGCTGGTTTGGGTTTTCACCCTTTAACGACTTGTTTTTAAAGTGTTAATTTTTGCAAAATATCGTCATATTGACAAATCGGGGAGACGCGGGACTACGCGATCAGTTCTTACAAGTTAGATTGGGCCTGTGTGAGGTGTTCGTGCATCTTATGGGGTCGTTTGGGGCTAGTTTAGGTTTTCAACCTTTAACGGCTTATTTTTAAGTTTAAGTATTGATTTTTGCAAATTATTATCATATTCACAAATCGGGAGACCCGGGACTACGCGGTCAGTTCCTACAAGATACATTGGTCCCGTACGAGGTGTTCGTGCCTCTTACGGGGTCGTTTGGGGGCTGGTTTGGGTTTTCACCCTTTAAATGCTTATTTTTAAGTGTAAGTGTGATTTTTGCAAATTATCGTCATATTCTCAAACCGAGAGACCCGGGACTACGCTTTCAGTTCCTACAAGTTACATTGGTCCCGTGCGAGGTGTTCGTGCCTCTTACGGGGTCGTTTGGGGGCTGGTTCGGGTTTTCACCCTTTAACGACTTGTTTTTAAGTCTAAGTGTGATTTTTGCAACTTATCATCATATTCACAAACCGGGAGAGTCGGGACTACGCGGTCAGTTCCTACAAGTTACATTGGTCTCGTGCGAGGTGTTCGTGCCTCTTACGGGGTCGTTTGTTGGCTGGTTTGGGTTTTCACCCTTGAACGGCTTGATTTTAAGCTTAAGTGTTGATTTTTGCAAATTATCATCATATTCACAAATCGGGAGACCCGGGACTACGCGATCAGTTCCTACAAGTTAAATTGGTCCCATGCGAGGTGTTCGTGCCTCTTACGGGGTTGTTTGGGGGCTGGTTTGAGTTTTCACCCTTTAACGGCTTGTTTTTAAGTCTAAGGGTGATTTTTGCAAATTATCGTCATATTCTAAAACCAAGAGACCCAGGACTATGCGGTCAATTCCTACAAGTAACACTGGTCCCGTGCGAGGTGTTCGTACCTCCTACCGGGTCGTTTTGGAGGCTAGTTTGGGTTTTCACCCTTTAACGTCTAGTTTTTAAGTCTAAGTGTGAATTTTACAAATTATCGTCATATTCTCAAATCGGGAGACCCGGAACTATGCGGTCAATTCTTACAAGTTACATTGGTCCCGTCCGAGGTGTTCGTGCCTCTTACGGGGTCATTTGGGGGCTGGTTTGGGTTTTCACCCTTTAACGGCTTGTTTTTAAGTGTAAGTGTGATTTTTGCAAATTATCTTCATATTCTCAAACCGAGAGACCCGGGTCTACGCTGTTAGTTCCTACAAGTTACATTGGTCCCGTGCGAGGTGTTCGTGCCTCTTACGGGGTCGTTTAGGGGCTGGTTTGGGTTTTCACCCTTTAACGGCTTGTTTTTAAGTCTAAGTGTGATTTTTGCAACTTATCATCATATTCACAAACCGGGAGAGTCGGGACTACGCGGTCAGTTCCTACAAGTTACATTGGTCCCGTGCGAGGTGTTCGTGCATCTTACGGGGTCGTTTGTTGGCTGGTTTGGGTTTTCACCCTTTAACGACTTGATTTTAAGTTTAGGTGTTCATTTTTGTAAATTATCATCATATTCACAAACCGGGAGACCCGGGATTACGCGGTCAGTTCCTACGAGTTAAATTGGTCTCATGCGAGGTGTTCGTGCCTCTTACGGGGTTGTTTGGGGGCTGGTTTGAGTTTTCACCCTTTAACGGCATTTTTTTAAGTAAGTGTGATTTTTGCAAATTATCGTCATATTCTAAAACCGAGAGACCCAGGACTATGCGGTCAATTCCTACAAGTTACATTGGTCCCGTACGAGGTGTTCGTGCCTCTTACGAGGTCGTTTGGGGCTGGTTTGGGTTTTCACCCTTTAACGGCTTATTTTTAAGTTTAAGTGTTGATTTTTGCAAATTTTTATCATATTCACAAACCGGGAGACCCGGGACTACGCGGTCAGTTCCTACAAGATACATTGGTCCCGTACGAGGTGTTCGTGCCTCTTACGGGGTCATTTGGGGGCTGGTTTGGATTTTCACCCTTTAACGGCTTGTTTTTAAGTCTAAGTGTGATTTTTGCAAGTTATCTTCATATTCACAAACCGGGAGAGTCGGGACTACGCGATCAGTTCCTACAAGTTACATTGGTCCCGTGCGAGGTGTTCGTGCCTCTTACG
This sequence comes from Sambucus nigra, assembly GCA_949130495.1. Lineage (NCBI taxonomy): Eukaryota > Viridiplantae > Streptophyta > Magnoliopsida > Dipsacales > Adoxaceae > Sambucus > Sambucus nigra. Next base: position 240,278,755 of record OX422210.1, on the reverse strand, counting down.
GGGTCGTTTGGGGGCTGGTTTGGGTTTTCACCCTTTAACGGATTGTTTTTAAGTCTAAGTGTGATTTTTGCAACTTATCGTCATATTCACAAACCGGGAGAGTCGGGACTACGCGGTCAGTTCCTACAAGTTACATTGGTCCCGTACGAGGTGTTCGTGCATTTTACGGGGTCGTTTGTTGGCTGGTTTGGGTTTTCACCCTTTAAAGGCTTGATTTTAAGTTTAAGTGTTGATTTTTGCAAATTATCATCATATTCACAAATCGATAGACCCGAGACTACGCGGTCAGTTCCTACAAGTTAAATTGGTCCCATGCGAGGTGTGCGTGCCTCTTACGGGGTCGTTTGGGGACTGGTTTGAGTTTTCACCCTTTAACGGCTTGTTTTTAAGTCTAAGTGTGATTTTTGCAAATTATCGTCATATTCTAAAACTGAGAGACCCGGGACGATGCGGTCAATTCCTACAAGTTACATTGGTCCCGTGAGAGGTGTTCGTGCCTCTTACGATGTCGTTTGGGGGTTGGTTTGAGTTTTCACCCTTTAACGGCTTGTTTTTAAGTTTAAGTGTTGATTTTTGCAAATTATTATCATATTCACAAACTGGGAGACCCGGGACTACGCGGTCAGTTCCTACAAGATACATTGGTCCCGTACGAGGTGTTCGTGCCTCTTACGGGGTCGTTTGGGGGCTGGTTTGGGTTTTCACCCTTTAACGGCTTATTTTTAAGTGTAAGTGTGATTTTTGCAAATTATCGTCATATTCTCAAACCGAGAGACCCGGGACTACGCTGTCAGTTCCTACAAGTTACATTGGTCCCGTGCGAGATGTTCGTGCCTCTTACTGGGTCGTTTGGGGGCTGGTTTGGGTTTTCACCCTTTAACGGCTTGTTTTTAAGTCTAAGTGTGATTTTTGCAACTTATCGTCATATTCACAAACCGGGAGAGTCGGGACTATGCGGTCAGTTCCTACAAGTTACATTGGTCCCGTGCGAGGTGTTCGTGCATCTTACGGGGTCGTTTGTTGGGTGGTTTGGGTTTTCACCCTTTAACGGCTTGATTTTAAGTTTAAGTGTTGATTTTTGCAAATTATCATTATATTCACAAACCGGGAGACCAGGGACTACGCGGTCAGTTCCTACAAGTTAAATTGGTCCCATGCGAGGTGTTTGTGCCTCTTACGGGTTTGTTTGGGGGCTGGTTTGAGTTTTCACCCTCTAACGGCTTGTTTTTAAGTCTAAGTGTGATTTTTGCAAATTATCATCATATTCAAAACCGAGAGACCCGGGACTATGCGGTCAATTCCTACAAGTTACATTGGTCCCGTTCGAGGTGTTCGTGCCTCTTACGAGGTCGTTTGGGGGCATGTTTGGGTTTTCACCCTTTAACGGCTTGTTTTTAAGTTTAAGTATTGATTTTTGCAAATTATTATCATATTCACAAACCGGGAGACCCGGGACTACGCGGTCAGTTCCTACAAGATACATTGGTCCCGTACGAGGTGTTCGTGCCTCTTACGGGGTCGTTTGGGGGTTGGTTTGAGTTTTCACCCTTTAACGGCTTGTTTTTAAGTGTAAGTGTGATTTTTGCAAATTATCGTCATATTTTAAAACCGAGAGACCCGGGACTATGCGGTCAATTCCTACAAGTTACATTGGTCCCGTGCGAGGTGTTCGTGCCTCTTACGAGGTTGTTCGGGGGCTGGTTTGGGTTTTCACCCTTTAACGGCTTGTTTTTAAGTTTATGTGTTGATTTTTGCAAATTATTATCATATTCACAAACCGAGAGACCCGGGACTACGCGGTCAGTTCCTACAAGATACATTGGTCCCGTACGATGTGTTCGTGCCTCTTACGGGGTCATTTGGGGGCTGGTTTGGATTTTCACCCTTTAACGGCTTGTTTTTAAGTCTAAGTGTGATTTTTGCAAGTTATCATCATATTCACAAACCGGGAGAGTCGGGACTACGCGATCAGTTCCTACAAGTTACATTGGTCCCGTGCGAGGTGTTCGTGCCTCTTACGGGGTCGTTTGGGGGCTGGTTTGGGTTTTCACCCTTTAACGGATTGTTTTTAAGTCTAAGTGTGATTTTTGCAACTTATCGTCATATTCACAAACCGGGAGAGTCGGGACTACGCGGTCAGTTCCTACAAGTTACATTGGTCCCGTGCGAGGTGTTCGTGCATCTTACGGGGTCGTTTGTTGGCTGGTTTGGGTTTTCACCCTTTAAAGGGTTGATTTTAAGTTTAAGTGTTGATTTTTGCAAATTATCATCATATTCACAAATCGAGAGACCCGAGACTACGCGGTCAGTTCCAACAAGTTAAATTGGTCCCATGCGAGGTGTTCGTGCCTCTTACGGGGTCGTTTGGGGACTGGTTTGAGTTTTCACCCTTTAACGGCTTGTTTTTAAGTCTAAGTGTGATTTTTGCAAATTATCGTCATATTCTAAAACTGAGAGACCCGGGACGATGCGGTCAATTCCTACAAGTTACATTGGTCCCGTGAGAGGTGTTCGTGCCTCTTACGATGTCGTTTGGGGGTTGGTTTGAGTTTTCACCCTTTAACGGCTTGTTTTTAAGTTTAAGTGTTGATTTTTGCCAATTATTATCATATTCACAAACTGGGAGACCCGGGACTACGCGGTCAGTTCCTACAAGATACATTGGTCCCGTACGAGGTGTTCGTGCCTCTTACGGGGTCGTTTGGGGGCTGGTTTGGGTTTTCACCCTTTAACGGCTTGTTTTTAAGTGTAAGTGTGATTTTTGCAAATTATCGTCATATTCTAAAATCGAGAGACCAGGGACTATGCGGTCAATTCCTACAAGTTACATTGGTCCCGTGCGAGGTGTTCGTGCCTCTTACGAGGTCGTTTGGGGGCAGGTTTGGGTTTTAAACCTTTAACGACTTGTTTTTAAGTTTAAGTGTTGATTTTTGCAAATTATTATCATATTCACAAACCGAGAGACCCGGGACTACGCGGTCAGTTCCTACAAGATACATTGGTCCCGTACGAGGTGTTCGTGCCTCTTACGGGGTCGTTTGGGGGCTGGTTTGGGTTTTCACCCTTTAACGGCTTGTTTTTAAGTGTAAGTGTGATTTTTGCAAATTATCGTCATATTCTCAAACCGAGAGACCCGGGACTACGCTGTCAGTTTCTACAAGTTACATTGGTCCCGTGCGAGATGTTCGTGCCTCTCACTGGGTCGTTTGGGGGCTGGTTTGGGTTTTCACCCTTTAACGGCTTATTTTTAAGTCTAAGTGTGATTTTTGCAACTTATCGTCATATTCACAAACCGGGAGAGTCGGGACTACGCGGTCAGTTCCTACAAGTTACATTGGTCCCGTGCGAGGTGTTCGTACATCTTACGGGGTCGTTTGTTGGGTGGTTTGGGTTTTCACCCTTTAACGGCTTGATTTTAAGTTTAAGTGTTGATTTTTGCAAATTATCATTATATTCACAAATCGGGAGACCCGGGACTACGCGGTCAGTTCCTACAAGTTAAATTGGTCGCATGCGAGGTGTTTGTGCCTCTTACGGGGTTGTTTGGGGGCTGGTTTGAGTTTTCACCCTTTAACGGCTTGTTTTTAAGTCTAAGTGTGATTTTTGCAAATTATCGTCATATTCAAAACCGAGAGACCCGGGACTATGCGGTCAATTCCTACAAGTTACATTGGTCCCGTGCGAGGTGTTCGTGCCTCTTACGAGGTCGTTTGGGGGCAGGTTTGGGTTTTCACCCTTTAACGGCTTGTTTTTAAGTTTAAGTGTTGATTTTTGCAAATTATTATCATATTCACAAACCGGGAGACCCGGGACTACGCGGTCAGTTCCTACAAGATACATTGGTCCCGTACGAGGTGTTCGTGCCTCTTACGGGGTCGTTTGGGGTTGGTTTGAGTTTTCACCCTTTAACGGCTTGTTTTTAAGTGTAAGTGTGATTTTTGCAAATTATCGTCATATTCTAAAACCGAGAGACCAGGGACTATGCGGTCAATTCCTACAAGTTACATTGGTCCCGTGCGAGGTGTTCGTGCCTCTTACGAGGTCGTTTGGGGGCTGGTTTGGGTTTTCACCCTTTAACGGCTTGTTTTTAAGTTTATGTGTTGATTTTTGCAAATTATTATCATATTCACAAACCGGGAGACCCGGGACTACGCGGTCAGTTCCTACAAGATACATTGGTCCCGTACGAGGTGTTCGTGCCTCTTACGGGGTCGTTTGGGGTCTGGTTTGGGTTTTCACCCTTTAACGACTTGTTTTTAAGTGTAAGTGTGATTTTTGCAAGTTATCGTCATATTCCCAAACCGAGAGACCCGGGACTACGCTGTCAAATCCTATAAGTTACATTAGTCCCGTGCGAGGTGTTCGTGCCTCTTACCGGGTCGTTTGGGGGCTGGTTTGGGTTTTCACCCTTTAACGACTTATTTTTAAGTCTAAGTGTGATTTATGCAACTTATCATCATATTCACAAACCGGGAGAGTCGGGACTACGCGGTCAGTTCCTACAAGTTACATTGGTCCCGTGCTAGGTGTTCGTGCATCTTACGAGGTCGTTTGTTGGCTGGTTTGGGTTTTCACCCTTTAACGGCTTGATTTTAAGTTTAATTGTTAATTTTTGCAAATTATCTTCATATTCACAAACCGGGAGACCCGGGACTACGCGGTCAGTTCCTACAAGTTAAATTGGTCCCATGCGAGGTGTTCGTGCCTCTTACGGGGTTGTTTGGTGGCTGGTTTGAGTTTTCACCCTTTAACGGCTTGTTTTTAAGTCTAAGTGTGATTTTTGCAAATTATTGTCATATTCAAAACCGAGAGACCCGGGACTATGCGGTCAATTCCTACAAGTTACATTGGTGCCCTGCGAGGTGTTCGTGCCTCTTACGAGGTCGTTTGGGGGCAGGTTTGGGTTTTCAACCTTTAACGACTTGTTTTTAAGTTTAAGTGTTGATTTTTGCAAATTATTATCATATTCACAAACCGAGAGACCCGGGACTACGCGGTCAGTTCCTACAAGATACATTGGTCCCGTACGAGGTGTTCGTGCCTTTTACGGGGTCGTTTGGGGGCTGGTTTGAGTTTTCACCCTTTAACGGCTTGTTTTTAAGTGTAAGTGTGATTTTTGCAAATTATCGTCATATTCTAAAACCGAGAGACCAGGGACTATGTGGTCAATTCCTACAAGTTACATTGGTCCCGTACGAGGTGTTCGTGCCTCTTACGAGGTCGTTTGGGGGCTGGTTCGTGTTTTCACCCTTTTACGGCTTGTTTTTAAGTCTAAGTGTGATTTTTGCAACTTATCGTCATATTCACAAACCGGGAGAGTCGGGACTACGCGGTCAGTTCCTACAAGATACATTGGTCCCGTACGAGGTGTTCGTGCCTCTTACGGGGTCGTTTGGGGGATGGTTTGGGTTTTCACCCTTTAACGGCTTGTTTTTAAGTGTAAGTGTGATTTTTGCAAATTATCGTCATATTCAAAACCGAGAGACCCGGGACTATGCGGTCAATTCCTACAAGTTACATTGGTCCCGTGCGAGGTGTTCGTGCCTCTTACGAGGTCGTTTGGGGGCAGGTTTGGGTTTTCACCCTTTAACGGCTTGTTTTTAAGTTTAAGTGTTGATTTTTGCAAATTATTATCATATTTACAAACCGGGAGACCCGGGACTACGCGGTCAGTTCCTACAAGATACATTGGTCCCGTACGAGGTGTTCGTGCCTCTTACGGGGTCGTTTGGGGGCTGGTTTGAGTTTTCACCCTTTAACGGCTTGTTTTTAAGTGTAAGTGTGATTTTTGCAAATTATCGTCATATTTTAAAACCGAGAGACCCGGGACTATGCGGTCAATTCCTACAAGTTACATTGGTCCCGTGCGAGGTGTTCGTGCCTCTTACGAGGTTGTTTGGGGGCTGGTTTGGGTTTTCACCCTTTAACGGCTTATTTTTAAGTTTATGTGTTGATTTTTGCAAATTATTATCATATTCACAAACCGGGAGACACGGGACTACGCGGTCAGTTCCTACAAGATACATTGGTCCCGTACGAGTTGTTCGTGCCTCTTACGGGGTCGTTTGGGGGTTGGTTTGGGTTTTCACCCTTTAACGACTTGTTTTTAAGTGTAAGTGTGATTTTTACAAATTATCGTCATATTCCCAAACCGAGAGACCCGGGACTACGCTGTCAAATCCTACAAGTTACATTAGTCCCGTGCGAGGTGTTCGTGCCTCTTACGGGGTCGTTTGGGGGCTGGTTTGGGTTTTCACCCTTTAACGGCTTATTTTTAAGTCTAAGTGTGATTTTTGCAACTTATCATCATATTCAAAAACCGGGAGAGTCGGGACTACGCGGTCAGTTCCTACAAGTTACATTGGTCCCGTGCTAGGTGTTCGTGCATCTTACGGAGTCGTTTGTTGGCTGGTTTGGGTTTTCACCCTTTAACGGCTTGATTTTATGTTTAAGTGTTGATTTTTGCAAATTATCATCATATTCACAAACTGGGAGACCCGGGACTACGCGGTCAGTTCCTACAAGTTAAATTGGTCCCATGCGAGGTGTTCGTGCCTCTTATGGGGTTGTTTGGTGGCTGGTTTGAGTTTTCACCCTTTAACGGCTTGTTTTTAAGTCTAAGTGTGATTTTTGCAAATTATTGTCATATTCAAAACCGAGAGACCCGGGACTATGCGGTCAATTCCTACAAGTTATATTGGTGCCGTGCGAGGTGTTCGTGCCTCTTACGAGGTCGTTTGGGGGCAGGTTTGGGTTTTCAACCTTTAACGACTTGTTTTTAAGTTTAAGTGTTGATTTTTGCAAATTATTATCATATTCACAAACCGGGAGACCCGGGACTACGCGGTCAGTTCCTACAAGATACATTGGTCCCGTAAGAGGTGTTTGTGCCTCTTACGGGGTCGTTTGGGGACTGGTGTGAGATTTCACCCTTTAACGGCTTGTTTTTAAGTGTAAGTGTGATTTTTGCAAATTATCGTCATATTCTAAAACCGAGAGACCAGGGACTATGCGGTCAATTCCTACAAGTTACATTGGTCCCGTGCGAGGTGTTCGTGCCTCTTACGAGGTCTTTTGGGGGCTGGTTTGGGTTTTCACCCTTTAACGGCTTGTTTTTAAGTCTAAGTGTGATTTTTGCAACTTATTGTCATATTCACAAACCGGGAGAGTCGGGGCTATGCGGTCAGTTCCTACAAGATACATTGGTCCCGTACGAGGTGTTCGTGCCTCTTACGGGGTCGTTTGGGGGATGGTTTGGGTTTTCACCCTTTAACGGCTTGTTTTTAAGTGTAAGTGTGATTTTTGAAAATTATCATCATATTCTCAAACCGAGAGACCCGGGTCTACGCTGTCAGTTCCTACAAGTTACATTAATCCCGTGCGAGGTGTTTGTGCCTCTTACGGGGTCGTTTGGGGGCTGGTTTGGGTTTTCATCCTTTAACGGCTTGTTTTTAAGTCTAAGTGTGATTTTTGCAACTTATCGTGATATTCACAAACCGGGAGAGTCGGGACTACACGGTCAGTTCCTACAAGTTACATTGGTCCCGTGCGAGGTGTTCGTGCATCTTACGGGGTCGTTTATTGGCTGGTTTGGGTTTTCACCCTTTAACGGCTTGATTTTAAGTTTAAGTATTGATTTTTGCAAATTATCATCATATTCACAAACCGGGAGACTCGGGACTACGCGGTCTGTTCCTACGAGTTAAATTGGTCTCATGCGAGGTGTTCGTGCCTCTTACAGGGTTGTTTGGGGGCTGGTTTGAGTTTTCACCCTTTGACGGCTTGTTTTTAAGTAAGTGTGATTTTTGCAAATTATCGTCATATTCTAAAACCGAGAGACCCGGGACTATGCGGTCAATTCCTACAAGTTACATTGGTCCCGTGCGAGGTGTTCGTGCCTCTCACTGGGTCGTTTGGGGGCTGGTTTGGGTTTTCACCCTTTAACGGCTTGTTTTTAAGTCTAATTGTGATTTTTGCAACTTATCGTCATATTCACAAACCGGGAGAGTCGGGACTACGCGGTCAGTTCCTACAAGTTACATTGGTCCCGTGCGAGGTGTTCGTGCATCTTACGGGGTCGTTTGTTGGGTGGTTTTGGTTTTCACCCTTTAACGGCTTGATTTTAAGTTTAAGTGTTGATTTTTACAAATTATCATTATATTCACAAACCGGGAGACCCGGGACTACGCGGTCAGTTCCTACAAGTTAAATTGGTCCCATGCGAGGTGTTTGTGCCTCTTACGGGGTTGTTTGGGGGCTGGTTTGAGTTTTCACCCTTTAACGGCTTGTTTTTAAGTCTAAGTGTGATTTTTGCAAATTATCGTCATATTCAAAACCGAGAGACCCGGGACTATGTGGTCAATTCCTACAAGTTACATTGGTCCCGTGCGAGGTGTTCGTGCCTCTTACGAGGTCGTTTGGGGGCAGGTTTGGGTTTTCACCCTTTAACGGCTTGTTTTTAAGTTTAAGTGTTGATTTTTGCAAATTATTATCATATTCACAAACCGGGAGACCCGGGACAACGCGGTCAGTTCCTACAAGATACATTGGTCCCGTACGAGGTGTTCGTGCCTCTTACGGGGTCGTTTGGGGGTTGGTTTGAGTTTTCACCCTTTAACGGCTTGTTTTTAAGTGTAAGTGTGATTTTTGCAAATTATCGTCATAATCTAAAACCGAGAGACCAGGGACTATGCGGTCAATTCCTACAAGTTACATTGGTCCCGTGCGAGGTGTTCGTGCCTCTTACGAGGTCGTTTGGGGGCTGGTTTGGGTTTTCACCCTTTAACGGCTTGTTTTTAAGTTTAAGTGTTGATTTTTGCAAATTATTGTCATATTCACAAACCGGGAGACCCGGGACTACGCGGTCAGTTCCTACAAGATACATTGGTCCCGTACGAGGTGTTCGTGCCTCTTACGGGGTCGTTTGGGGGTTGGTTTGAGTTTTCACCCTTTAACGGCTTGTTTTTCAGTGTAAGTGTGATTTTTGCAAATTATCGTCATATTCTAAAACCGAGAGACCAGGGACTATGCGGTCAATTCCTACAAGTTACATTGGTCCCGTGCGAGGTGTTCGTGCCTCTTACGAGGTCGTTTGGGGGCTGGTTTGGGTTTTCACCCTTTAACGGCTTGTTTTTAAGTCTAAGTGTGATTTTTGCAACTTATCGTCATATTCACAAACCGGGAGAGTCGGGGCTATGCGATCAGTTCCTACAAGATATATTGGTCCCGTACGAGGTGTTCGTGCCTCTTACGGGGTCGTTTGGGGGATGGTTTGGGTTTTCACCCTTTAACGGCTTGTTTTTAAGTGTAAGTGTGATTTTTGCAATTTATCGTCATATTCAAAACCGAGAGACCCGGGACTATGCGGTCAATTCCTACAAGTTACATTGGTCCCGTGCGAGGTGTTCGTGCCTCTTACGAGGTCGTTTGGGGGCAGGTTTGGGTTTTCACCCTTTAGCGGCTTGTTTTTATGTTTAAGTGTTGATTTTTGCAAATTATTATCATATTTACAAACCGGGAGACCCGGGACTACGCGGTCAGTTCCTACAAGATACATTGGTCCCGTACGACGTGTTCGTGCCTCTTACGGGGTCGTTTGGGGGTTGGTTTGAGTTTTCACCCTTTAACGGCTTGTTTTTCAGTGTAAGTGTGATTTTTGCAAATTATCGTCATATTCTAAAACCGAGAGACCAGGGACTATGCGGTCAATTCCTACAAGTTACATTGGTCCCGTGCGAGGTGTTCGTGCCTCTTACGAGGTCGTTTGGGGGCTGGTTTGGGTTTTCACCCTTTAACGGCTTGTTTTTAAGTTTATGTGTTGATTTTTGCAAATTATTATCATATTCACAAACCGGGAGACCCGGGACTACGCGGTCAGTTCCTACAAGATACATTGGTCCCGTACGAGGTGTTCGTGCCTCTTACGGGGTCGTTTGGGGTCTGGTTTGGGTTTTCACCCTTTAACGACTTGTTTTTAAGTGTAAGTGTGATTTTTGCAAGTTATCGTCATATTCCCAAACCGAGAGACCCGGGACTACGCTGTCAAATCCTATAAGTTACATTAGTCCCGTACGAGGTGTTCGTGCCTCTTACGGGGTCGTTTGGGGGCTGGTTTGGGTTTTCACCCTTTAACGACTTATTTTTAAGTCTAAGTGTGATTTTTGCAACTTATCATCATATTCACAAACCGGGAGAGTCGGGACTACGCGGTCAGTTCCTACAAGTTACATTGGTCCCGTGCTAGGTGCTCGTGCATCTTACGGGGTCGTTTGTTGGCTGGTTTGGGTTTTCACCCTTTAACGGCTTGATTTTAAGTTTAAGTGTTAATTTTTGCAAATTATCTTCATATTCACAAACCGGGAGACCCGGGACTACGCGGTCAGTTCCTACAAGTTAAATTGGTCCCATGCGAGGTGTTCGTGCCTCTTACGGGGCTGTTTGGTGGCTGGTTTGAGTTTTCACCCTTTAACGGCTTGTTTTTAAGTCTAAGTGTGATTTTTGCAAATTATTGTCATATTCAAAACCGAGAGACCCGGGACTATGCGGTCAATTCCTACAAGTTACATTGGTGCCCTGCGAGGTGTTCGTGCCTCTTACGAGGTCGTTTGGGGGCAGGTTTGGGTTTTCAACCTTTAACGACTTGTTTTTAAGTTTAAGTGTTGATTTTTGCAAATTATTATCATATTCACAAACCGAGAGACCCGGGACTACGCGGTCAGTTCCTACAAGATACATTGGTCCCGTACGAGGTGTTCGTGCCTCTTACGGGGTCGTTTGGGGGCTGGTTTGAGTTTTCACCCTTTAACGGCTTGTTTTTAAGTGTAAGTGTGATTTTTGCAAATTATCGTCATATTCTAAAACCGAGAGACCAGGGACTATGCGGTCAATTCCTACAAGTTACATTGGTCCCGTACGAGGTGTTCGTGCCTCTTACGAGGTCGTTTGGGGGCTGTATCGGGTTTTCACCCTTTTACGGCTTGTTTTTAAGTCTAAGTGTGATTTTTGCAACTTATCGTCATATTCACAAACCGGGAGAGTCGGGACTACGCGGTCAGTTCCTACAAGATACATTGGTCCCGTACGAGGTGTTCGTGCCTCTTACGGGGTCGTTTGGGGGATGGTTTGGGTTTTCACCCTTTAACGGCTTGTTTTTAAGTGTAAGTGTGATTTTTGCAAATTATCGTCATATTCAAAACCGAGAGACCCGGGACTATGCGGTCAATTCCTACAAGTTACATTGGTCCCGTGCGAGGTGTTCGTGCCTCTTACGAGGTCGTTTGGGGGCAGGTTTGGGTTTGCACCCTTTAACGGCTTGTTTTTAAGTTTAAGTGTTGATTTTTGCAAATTATTATCATATTTACAAACCGGGAGACCCGGGACTACGCGGTCAGTTCCTACAAGATACATTGGTCCCGTACGAGGTGTTCGTGCCTCTTACGGGGTCGTTTGGGGGCTGGTTTGAGTTTTCACCCTTTAACGGCTTGTTTTTAAGTGTAAGTGTGATTTTTGCAAATTATCGTCATATTTTAAAACCGAGAGACCCGGGCTATGCGGTCAATTCCTACAAGTTACATTGGTCCCGTGCGAGGTGTTCGTGCCTCTTACGAGGTTGTTTGGGGGCTGGTTTGGGTTTTCACCCTTTAACGGCTTGTTTTTAAGTTTATGTGTTGATTTTTGCAAATTATTATCATATTCACAAACCGGGAGACCCGGGACTACGCGGTCAGTTCCTACAAGATACATTGGTCCCGTACGAGTTGTTCGTGCCTCTTACGGGGTCGTTTGGGGGTTGGTTTGGGTTTTCACCCTTTAACGACTTGTTTTTAAGTGTAAGTGTGATTTTTACAAATTATCGTCATATTCCCAAACCGAGAGACCCGGGACTACGCTGTCAAATCCTACAAGTTACATTAGTCCCGTGCGAGGTGTTCGTGCCTCTTACGGGGTCGTTTGGGGGCTGGTTTGGGTTTTCACCCTTTAACGGTTTATTTTTAAGTTTAAGTGTGATTTTTGCAACTTATCGTCATATTCACAAACCGGGAGAGTCGGGACTACGCGGTCAGTTCCTACAAGTTACATTGGTCCCGTGCTAGGTGTTCGTGCATCTTACGGGGTCGTTTGTTGGCTGGTTTGGGTTTTCACCCTTTAACGGCTTGATTTTAAGTTTAAGTGTTAATTTTTGCAAATTATCTTCATATTCACAAACCGGGAGACCCGGGACTACGCGGTCAGTTCCTACAAGTTAAATTGGTCCCATGCGAGGTGTTCGTGCCTCTTACGGGGTTGTTTGATGGCTGGTTTGAGTTTTCACCCTTTAACGGCTTGTTTTTATGTCTAAGTGTGATTTTTGCAAATTATCGTCATATTCAAAAACCGAGAGACCCGGGACTATGCGGTCAATTCCTACAAGTTACATTGGTCCCGTACGAGGTGTTCGTGCCTCTTACGAGTTCGTTTGGGGGCTGGTTCGGGTTTTCACCCTTTTACGGCTTGTTTTTAAGTCTAAGTGTGATTTTTGCAACTTATCATTATATTCACAAACCGGGAGAGTCGGGACTACGCGGTCAGTTCCTACAAGATACATTGGTCCCGTACGAGGTGTTCGTGCCTCTTACGGGGTCGTTTGGGGGATGGTTTGGGTTTTCACCCTTTAACGGCTTGTTTTTAAGTGTAAGTGTGATTTTTGCAAATTATCGTCATATTCAAAACCGAGAGACCCGGGACTGTGCGGTCAATTCCTACAAGTTACATTGGTCCCGTGCGAGGTGTTCGTGCCTCTTACGAGGTCGTTTGGGGGCAGGTTTGGGTTTTCACCCTTTAACGGCTTGTTTTTATGTTTAAGTGTTGATTTTTGCAAATTATTATCATATTTACAAACCGGGAGACCCGGGACTACGCGGTCAGTTCCTACAAGATAGATTGGTCCCGTACGAGGTGTTCGTGCCTCTTACGGGGTCGTTTGGGGGCTGGTTTGAGTTTTCACCCTTTAACGACTTGTTTTTAAGTGTAAGTGTGATTTTTGCAAATTATCGTCATATTTTAAAACCGAGAGACCCGGGACTATGCGGTCAATTCCTACAAGTTACATTGGTCCCGTGCGAGGTGTTCGTGCCTCTTACGAGGTTGTTTGGGGGTTGGTTTGGGTTTTCACCCTTTAACGGCTTGTTTTTAAGTTTATGTGTTGATTTTTGCTAATTATTATCATATTCACAAACCGGGAGACCCGGGACTACGCGGTCAGTTCCTACAAGATACATTGGTCCCGTACGAGTTGTTCGTGCCTCTTACGGGGTCGTTTGGGGGCTGGTTTGGGTTTTCACCCTTTAACGACTTGTTTTTAAGTGTAAGTGTGATTTTTACAAATTATCGTCATATTCCCAAACCGAGAGACTCGGGACTACGCTGTCAAATCCTACAAGTTACATTAGTCCCGTGCGAGGTGTTCGTGCCTCTTACGGGGTCGTTTGGGGGCTGGTTTGGGTTTTCACCCTTTAACGGCTTATTTTTAAGTCTAAGTGTGATTTTTGCAACTTATCGTCATATTCACAAACCGGGAGAGTCGGGACTACGCGGTCAGTTCCTACAAGTTTCATTGGTCCCGTGCTAGGTGTTCGTGCATCTTACGGGGTCGTTTGTTGGCTGGTTTGGGTTTTCACCCTTTAACGGCTTGATTTTAAGTTTAAGTGTTGATTTTTGCAAATTATCATCATATTCACAAACCGGGAGACCCGGGACTACGGGGTCAGTTCCTACAAGTTAAATTGGTCCCATGCGAGGTGTTCGTGCCTCTTATGGGGTTGTTTGGTGGCTGGTTTGAGTTTTCACCCTTTAACGGCTTGTTTTTAAGTCTAAGTGTGATTTTTGCAAATTATTGTCATATTCAAAACCGAGAGACCCGGGACTATGCGGTCAATTCCTACAAGTTATATTGGTGCCCTACGAGGTGTTCGTGCCTCTTACGAGGTCGTTTGGGGGCAGGTTTGGGTTTTTAACCTTTAACGACTTGTTTTTAAGTTTAAGTGTTGATTTTTGCAAATTATTATCATATTCACAAACCGGGAGACCCGGGACTACGCGGTAAGTTCCTACAAGATACATTGGTCCCGTACGAGGTGTTTGTGCCTCTTACGGGGTCGTTTGGGGGCTGGTTTGAGTTTTCACCCTTTAACGGCTTGTTTTTAAGTGTAAGTGTGATTTTTGCAAATTATCGTCATATTCTAAAACCGAGAGACCAGGGACTATGCGGTCAATTCCTACAAGTTACATTGGTCCCGTGCGAGGTGTTCGTGCCTCTTACGAGGTCGTTTGGGGGCTGGTTTGGGTTTTCACCCTTTAACGGCTTGTTTTTAAGTCTAAGTGTGATTTTTGCAACTTATCGTCATATTCACAAACCGGGAGAGTCGGGGCTATGCGGTCAGTTCCTACAAGATACATTGGTCCCGTACGAGGTGTTCGTGCCTCTTACGGGGTCGTTTGGGGGATGGTTTGGGTTTTCACCCTTTAACGGCTTGTTTTTAAGTGTAAGTGTGATTTTTGAAAATTATCATCATATTCTCAAACCGAGAGACCCGGGTCTACGCTGTCAGTTCCTACAAGTTACATTAATCCCGTGCGAGGTGTTTGTGCCTCTTACGGGGTCGTTTGGGGGCTGGTTTGGGTTTTCATCCTTTAACGGCTTGTTTTTAAGTCTAAGTGTGATTTTTGCAACTTATCGTCATATTCACAAACCGGGAGAGTCGGGACTACGCGGTCAGTTCCTACAAGTTACATTGGTCCCGTGCGAGGTGTTCGTGCATCTTACGGGGTCGTTTGTTGGCTGGTTTGGGTTTTCACCCTTTAACGGCTTGATTTTAAGTTTAAGTATTGATTTTTGCAAATTATCATCATATTCACAAACCGGGAGACTCGGGACTACGCGGTCTGTTCCTACGAGTTAAATTGGTCTCATGCGAGGTGTTCGTGCCTCTTACGGGGTTGTTTGGGGGCTGGTTTGAGTTTTCACCCTTTGACGGCTTGTTTTTAAGTAAGTGTGATTTTTGCAAATTATCGTCATATTCTAAAACCGAGAGACCCGAGACTATGCGGTCAATTCCTACAAGTTACATTGGTCCCGTGCGAGGTGTTCGTGCCTCTTACGAGGTCGTCTGGGGGCTGATTTGGGTTTTCACCCTTTAATGGCTTGTTTTTAAGTTTAAGTTTTGATTTTTGCAAATTATTATCATATTCACAAACCGGGAGACCCAGGACTACGCAGTCAGTTCCTACAAGTTACATTGGTCCCGTGCGAGGTGTTCGTGCCTCCTACCGGGTCGTTTTGGAAGCTGGTTTGGGTTTTCACCCTTTAACGTCTAGTTTTTAAGTCTAAGTGTGATTTTTACAAATTATCGTCATATTCTCAAATCGGGAGACCCAGAACTATGCGGTCAGTTCTTACAAGTTACATTGGTCCCGTGCGAGGTGTTCGTGCCTCTTACGGGGTCGTTTGGGGGCTGGTTTGAGTTTTCACCCTTTAACGGCTTGTTTTTAAGGTTAAGTGTTGATTTTTGTAATTTATCGTCATATTTACAAACCGGGAGAGTCGGGACTATGCGGTTAGTTCCTATAAGTTACATTGGTCCCGTGCGAGGTGTTCGTGCCTCTTACGGGGTCGTTTGGGGGCTGGTTCGGGTTTTCACCCTTTAAATGCTTGTTTTTAGGTCTAAGTGTGATTTTCGCAAATTATCGTCATAGTCTCCAACCGAGAGACCCGGGATTATGCGATCTGTTCCTACATGTTACATTGGTCCCGTGCGAGGTGTGCGTGCCTCTTACGGGGTCGTTTGGGGGCTGGTTTGGGTTTTCACCCTTTAACGGCTTGTTTATATGATTAAGTGTTGATTTTTTCAAATTATCGTCATATTCACAAATCGGGAGAGTCGGGACTACGCGGTCAGTTCCTACAAGTTACATTGATCCCGTGCGAGGTGTTGATTTTGACATAGTTTCGTTTGTTTATTCATTAAATCCAACCCGTTTTAACATTTGAAATAAACTCAACAGCAGCAGCAAATTCCAAAATCAAACCACCAGCAAATCCCTTCCACCAATTTAACTAAATAAGCTCAAAAATTAGCCATTTTAGGTTTGGCTACTTGTCACTATTTCAGACCATTTTTCTATTTAATGCTACTACAAATTTTAATAGAATTTGAGACTTTGAGACTAACCAGATTTCATTTGCATTTTGATAGCCACCCGATGAACTCTTCGTGCCGTGACTTCTTGAAAGTATCCCATTTTGGTCCAACAATGTCTGCAAATTCTCAAATCTTCTATTCTGAGCGGCATTTAGTTGTTCATCAGACGATATCTTATCTTTCAAATTTCTCAGCTCTTCATTATGAGATCGAGACTGTGTTATGACTGTTGAAGTGTCAGAAGACTCATATTAAAAGATTTGTCTTATAAAATACAAAAAGGATAAAAGGGGGAAAGAACTGAAACATACATGTGTATCCTTGCACTTATCATTCATCAAATCACCCAACAAAAGTATGAAGCCCCTCATTGTGCCAAAAATTATCCAAGAGCATTAATAAATGGCATTGACTCAATGTCTCATGCTTCAAGCAAAAGTCCATTTCAACCCAATAAAAGTATGAAGCCCCTCATTGTGCCACAGGTTGTATATAGTTATTAATTTACCTATAGTACAATTTCTATGACACAAACATCAGGTGGACGTTCTTCCCAGTCCACCAGTATAGCTGTTACACGTTCAATCCAATCTTGAATGGCATCCGTGATATGAGGTGCAACCTGACCATGGAAAGTAACATGAGAGGAAATGAATATAAGTTACTGAATAATATAATAGATACATTTCAGCAACAGTGAAAGAATCAGAACAGTTTTTTCAAGATAATCCCCCTTTCTCTCTTTATCAATGACAAACTAACAGAGAAGAAAAGTAGTCAATACAATAAGTCAAAAAAAATCAAGATTGCACTAAACACTTCACCTTGAATTGCAGTTATACAAGTGTAAACACCAATTTTTTTTCCACTAAACACTTCACCTTGAATTGTAGCTTATGTTAGAATTAATTAAAAGCATAATCAACAAATTTTGCAAAAGACAAACATGCAAATTAAAAATAAACATACCTAAGCAAATAACCTTCGTCATTCCCTAAAAATAAACATACCTAAGTAAATACGATATCCATATGAACAACCCAAAATCCATTCCCTAAAATGGCATTTAATTCAAAAAAAATATGAAGACAAAAGTACACATCTTATAATGAATACAATCAAGACTTTATAATATTGCAAACACTCAAGGCACACATTCCGACATCATAAGTACATACATTTGTTATCCAGTATTAGCTCAGTAGATCACAATAAAACTTTTAATGTATTATAATACTTTTTAAATAAAAAAAGAGCCGTAAGGACAACATATCAAGCAATCAAAACGTATGTATCAAACAGAGTACCACCAAAACAACCACATATCTGCCAAACTAAGAATCAATAATTGAACAAACACTAATTTAAGCTGAAACTAACTTTGATTACCAATTAATATAAACGATCCACATATAAAAACGTGTACAAATACATGTAGGCATCTACATTTTACATTCGTATACGTATGTGTATAATATGTATGTGGTTGGGAAATTTCAAGAGAGGCAAGATTAAATAGAGTAAAAGATCGATTAAGAAACACTTAAAAAATATCTACACTGATTATGCTATCAAATACAAAGCGTAGACTGTAAATGGATACAAATTAAACCAAACCAATGTAGATGTTCTATTTTCGTTCTCATTAAAGACACTCAAATGGCTGGGGTTTATGATCTTTGCGTTCTCTTCTCGTTGAAAGTGGATATTGCAATAGTTTCACTATTTAGACTAAATGTTGCAAGATATGGATCTTCAAAAAAACTTCCCATCAATATTTTGGCTTAGGGTTGAAGAAGATGGTTATTGGCAAGATGTGGAGTATGAAAATATTACTCACTATTGTAATTACTTTTTAAATTGGGGTCATGACCAATTTTATGGTAAACTCACACACAAAAAGTCTCATCCAAATGATGAGAACCATGCTACTAAGAGTACCCATTATCACGAACCATCAAAAGCTTAGATGTTGAAAAATAAAAACACTGTGAAAACTCAGGTGAGTCTCCGACTAGCTTAACAAACCAGTCAGAATAATATCATAGGCATTTATCTTAATTTTAAACCTCCCGAATCCAATATAATAGTACTAGATATTGTCCACATGGAAGAGAGCTGTGAGGATGAAGCTCTGATTTCGAAAGTAGAAGTTTTCCTAAAAAAAACTCATTCAATAATTTACATGAGCTGAATTAGTTCTCAATAGAGACTAGTGCAGAGAAAATCGCCCAGCAAAATTCAAATCATAATGATACTCTCGTGGCAGATCATGGGGACTTTTAGATAGCTATAAAACCCACTATGGTTATGGACGTGGAATCTACAGTCTCAAAAATGAGAACTACATTTGATCTTGTAAATATATCTTGTAAATATCTTATCTAATTAGCTGCTGAGAGTGATCCCCATAAATTTGATGATACGCCTCCTTTGGAGGGAATCACGTACCTAGAAGAGTTTATCTCATCCCCATAAATCACGTACCTACATTTGATCTTGAAGAATTTTGCAACATTAAAGACACGCAAATGGCGGGGGCTTATGAGGTTACCTGAGCCGGAGAGAGAGAATGAGGTTACCTGAGTCGGAGAGAGAGGGAGCTGAACGGAGCTGCACTAATGGAGAGATTATCGGCCGAAGAGAAAGCTGATCGGCCGGAGAGAGAGAGAGCTGAACGTGAGGTTAAAGCAGAGAGCGGGGTGAGCGGGAAGATAGAGGGGGGAAATTATTTTGGGGGATTTTATATTTTAGTGAAATGTGCTTAATTTTGGCACACTTTAAAACAGTGACAAATTTTGGCACTGTTTTAAGGTGTGCCAAATTATCTTTAAACCGTGCCAAAATGTTGTTTTTGGTGTAGTGTACATATGGTAATATATGAGTATTGAAAATATTAAAGTTGTCGCGAGGCCGAAATACGACAATTTAGAAAATTAAGTTGGGACACGCGTGTCAGTCGCGTCCGGAATGAATTTAATTAGATTAAAAAGTAATTTATATTTTATTAACTGGATGGTCATTTTGAGTGCGCCAACGTGTCCGGAAGGGTCGAAATAGTCAGAAAACACTAGCCGGGGGTTTAGTTTGGGTCCCGGGGCATTTTTAGGCCAAACTGACAATCTAGA
Source organism: Sambucus nigra (assembly GCA_949130495.1). NCBI lineage: Eukaryota > Viridiplantae > Streptophyta > Magnoliopsida > Dipsacales > Adoxaceae > Sambucus > Sambucus nigra. The sequence continues at coordinate 240,259,452 of OX422210.1, read as the reverse complement.
AGGGTATTTTGGTAATTTTAAAAATAAAGGAATTAAAACCCGCGAATTTTTTATGTAAATTAAAGATTATTAAAAGAGACACTAAGGCCATTATCAACCAAAAGTGAGAGAGTGGGTTACGGAGGTTTTGAGAGAAGTTAGAAGAGCGGCTAGAGGGTCTATACCAAACCATCTCCCCATCACCAAAAATTGGAAAGGATTTGTGACCGGAAAGAGGAGAGAATCAACCTTGAATCATTGACAACAATCTGAAGAACGAATCTAAGGTAAAGGATTTGATATTTTTTTGTGCATTGAATATTTCTTCCATGCTTAGTGTAGGAACTGTTTTGTCTTGAGAGTTTTGAGGAAAACATAATGAAATTGCTGTAGAAACTCTAAAGTTGGGTTAGGGATTGCATATAGAATAACTATGGACGAATTTAGTATCCAAAATCTTAACTTTGATGATCTAAAAACGGATTTATGATGAGTAATTAGACACAATAAAATTCTGGGTTCATGTTCATAGGGTTTGGGGTAAAATTTGGGGATTAATGATAATTACATGTTGATTAGGAGGATTTGACCCCGAAAATATGTTAAGAAATGACTTAAGAGGATTTAGAGAAGTTTAAGAAAATTAATGCAAATTAATGCAAAATGTCGACTAATTAAATACCGGGTAGCTACTCCTTTATTCAAATTAATTCAAAATGCCAAGTTGGTTCAGTTCATAGCATCACTGTCGAAAACATTTTTATAATTACTAGCCACCTAATATTTAAAAAGTAAGTTGTCAATTTTAATTAAATCCGATTAAATTACAATCCATCTAAATTATGAAATACTGCTACCACAACCACATCACAGTCGCAAATAAATAACGATGTAGTAAACTAAATCTGGAGGAATACACCTCACAACAATCCGAATACTAAAATGAACAAATACAAAGATTGAATCATTAATCTAATTACAACCCAAAATATGAAATAAAAACAAAGTAAGTAAGACGTCTCTGAAAGGAAAGGGGCGACATGCCCTACAGATGAATAAGTCTGAAGTAGAGTCAAGATAGAAAGTGGAGGCGTCTACTATCGAGGTCCTGTAACTTCCACATCAGCTACAACACGTCACTGGAATGGAACTCCTACGCTTGGTGTCCTTGTGGCTGGGCACCTAAAAAGGTTTTTTTGCAAAAATAGATTTGAAAGCAAACGGGTCAGAGCCCGATTGTGAAAACAGTGTAAAATACAGCAAGTGTTCAATATAATTAAACAGTGAATATAAAGTACATGATAGTGAGTGCACTCACATGAGTTCCTCACCTCTCAACTAATTGTGCACTCCTATCGTACCCGTACCCGTTCTAGTTATTCCCATATCTAACTAGCCCAATACGCAATCTAACATTTCTATACGATTCACGATTTAAGTCCCGACATCTTAATTTAAACATAGAGTTTTACTTTTCTTCTTAGTTCCCATATTATTCATGCTAATCACTAGAGATTTTCCATTTTTAACTCTACTAAAATGTTGCTATTATTCACACTTACATTTATTCATGACAATTCATTTCAATTAGTAGTATATTATTCTCATCATAAATATACAATTCTGGCACCCCGAGACTAGGCTGCAGTGCATACATACTCTGCTATTCAATCCCGGTACATCACGTACATAAGGACCACGTATTCTGAATCTCTCAGGAATCGTTTTTAATAAACAACAATCACACATAATGGAGGCGAACATAGTTCACATCACATGGGTCACGCACATACCTATACTCCCATGATCAGCAGACTTATTAACTTCTCAATAAGTCCTTGTCTAACGTATATCCTCGAGGTACCAATCTAAATCCCCCCCGTAGGCACACAAAGATTAGATGGCCCTGATCGAACGCCGACCTCCCGTAATAGCAAGTATGGTAGGTATGTTATACACAAATAACTGCATATACCAAGCATTCACACATCTTCGGTATCCCATAATATTAATAGAGGTATATTTCTTATTTCCATAGCGTCATTTCATGTTACACGTTTACAAGTCCTCGATTTATATACATTAAAGTTATCAACTCTCCCTCCTCACGTCGAAGTTTTTAGATACTTATATCCTAACCCATAAACATCATTCGGTTTACTACAAAACTCTAAGTTTTAATCCTCGACGTACTTCCAATCTCACAACTATATCCACAAATCAACAAGGGAAGGATTACACTCAATTATATAAGTCTTCTGGAGGTTCGAAATAAAATTAGGCCTAAAAGGCCATTCTGTCAACTCGTTAGAAATCTCGTTCGAACGAATGGCTTCGAACGAACTATCAACTCGTTAGAAGGGGTACTGTCATCTCGTTAGAAGTCTCGTTCGAACGAGGTGGTTCAAACGACCTGGGCAGGTTTTCTAACGAGATGGCAGAATACACCCAGAAAATTCCCAATTCGTTTTTCTCAATTTTTCTCTTCTCTAAATTCATCCTAAGTTCATCCCAATAGCATTTTAATGTTCTTAATCTTCTCTAAATCCTCTTCGGTCGTTTCTTAACATATTTTTGGGGTCAAATCCTCCTAATCAACATGTAATTATCATAAATCCCCAAATTTTACCCCAAACCCTATGAACATGAACCCAGAATTTTATTATACCTAATTACTCATCATAAATCCATTTTTAGATCATCATATTTAAGTTTTTGGATACTAAATTCGTCCATAGTCATTCTACATGCAATCCCTAACCCAACTCTAGAGTTTCTACAACAATTTTATTATGTTTTCCTCAAAACTTTCAAGATAAAACAGTTCCTACACTAAACATGGAAGAAATATTCAATGCACTTTAAAATATCAAATCACTTGCCTTAGATTCGTTCTTCAAATTGCTGTCTATGATTCAAGGTTGATTCTCTCCTCTTTCCGGTAAAGACCCTCTAGCCTCTCTTCTAACTTCTCTCAAAGCCTCCGTAGCCCACTCTCTCACTTTTGGCTGATAATGGACTTAGTGGCTCTTTTAATAATCTTTAATTTACTTCAAAAATTCGTGGGTTTTAATTCCCTTATTTTTAAAATTAGCAAAATACCCTTCTAGGTTGCCGGTTTAGCCTAAAAATGCCCCGGGACCCAAACTAAAACCCCGACTAGTGTTTTCTGACTATTTCGACCCTTCTGGAAATGTTGGCGCACTAAAAATAACCATTTGGTTGATAAAAATATAATTCACTTTTTAATGTAAATAATTTCGTTTCTGACGCGACTGACACGCACGTTCCAACTAAGTTTCTCAAATGGTCGTATTTATGCATCATGACAATTTAAATATTTTCAATACTCATATATTACCATATATACTCAGAAATATTCAATTTTTGACATCATAATCAAATACTAACTCACATCTCGCTAGTATTTACATCCGGATTAATTCCCAATTAATTCTCATTTAATTTACTTAATCCCTTAAATAAAAATCAATAAAATTCGGGGTATTACATACTTCCCCCTAATAACAGAATTTCGTCCCGAAATTCGAAACTAAAGAGTACCTGGTAAAAATAACTCCGGATAACGCTCGCGCATCTCATCCTCGAGCTCCCATGTGGACTCCTCGACATTATGATGCCGCCACTGAACACGTACGAATGGTACTATCTTTGACCTCAGTTTCCGCTCGCTTTGGTCCAAAATAGCAATCGGTCCCTCCTCGTAGGAACTATCAGGGAAGAGGACGTCTCGAAGACTTCTTTCTTGACGAGGTATGGTTCCTACGAATTTTGGGTTATGCCTTTTGGCTTGACCAACGCTCCAACCGTGTTTATGGACTTGATGAATAAGGTGTTCAGAGAGTTCCTAGACCAGTTCGTCATCGTCTTTATTGATGACATTCTGGTTTACTCCCAGACATAAGAGGAGCACGACGAGCATTTGATAGGTTTTGTAGACCCTACGTTAGAACGAGCTTTATGCAAAGTACGAGAAATGTGGGTTTTGGCTGAAGGAGGTTCAGTTTTTGGGGAATATCATTTCAGACCAGGGGATATCTGTTGATCCGGGGAAGGTATCCGCGGTGAGGGAGTGGGGACATCCCACGACACCGACTGAGATCCGTAGTTTCTTGGGCTTAGCAGGTTACTACATGAGATTTATTCGGGGTTTCTCAAAAATAGCGGGTCCTTTGACACATCTGACTCGCAAAGGTGTACCATTCATCTGGAGTGATGCCTGTCAGTTGGCATTTGATGAGTTGAAGGACAAGTTGACCTCAGCGTCTGTGTTAGCATTGCCCAGATCGGGAGTTGAGTATCTAGTCTACACCGATGCATCCTTACATGGACTTGGAGGTGTGCTGCAACAGGAGAGTCGGGCCATAGCTTATGCTTCCCGCAAGCTTAAGCCTCACGAGAAGAATTACTCCACACACGAGTTTGAGTTAGCGGCAGTCATATTCGCTCTATCGATTTGGAGACACTATCTCTTGGGGGAGAAATTTCGGTTGTTCACAGACCACAAGTCTCTACAATACCTCTTCACGCAGAAGGAACTGAATATGCGTCAACGTCGGTGGCTTGAGTTTGTGAAGGATTATCAGTTTGATATCCAATATCACCCAGGGAAGGCTAACATGGTAGCATACGCGTTGAGCCGTAGGCCAGTAAATGAGGTAGCCGAGGTGTGGAAAACTAAGTGGAAGGAGTTGGGACACCAGGATGCAGTGGCCCGATCATTCATGTCTGTGATGACTGTTACACCTCAGATTGTTACGAGGGTGATAAAGGCCCAGGCAAATGACTCGTTCTGTCAGGAGAAAATAGTTCGATTACTAGCAAAGGGAGACGAGTCATATACCATTAGTTCAGATGGGGGATTACGCTTCAATGGGAGACTGGTCATTCCTGAAGGGGAAGACTTGCGACACGAGGTAATGACAGAGTCGCACAGCCGAAATACGACAATTTGGAAAATTAAGTTGGGACGCGCGTGTCAGTCGCGTCGGGAATGAATTTAATTAGATTAAAAAGTAATTTACATTTTATCAACCGAATGGTCATTTTGAGTGCGCCAACGTTTCCGGAAGGGTCGAAATAGTCAAAAAACACTAGCCGGGGGTTTAGTTTGGATCCCGAAGCATTTTTAGGCCAAACCGACAACCTAGAAGGGTATTTTGGTAATTTTAAAAATAAGGAAATTAAAACCTACGAATTTTTGAAATAAATTAAAGACTATTAAGAGATCCACTAAGGCCATTATCATCCAAAAGTGAGAGAGTGGGCTACGGAGGTTTTGAGAGAAGTTAGAAGAGAGGCTAGAGGGTCTATACCAAACCATCTCCCCATCACCAGAAATTGGAAAGGATTTGTGACCGGAAAGAGGATAGAATCAACCTTGAATCATCGACAACAATCAGAAGAACGAATCTAAGGCGAGTGATTTGATATTTTTAAGTGCATTGAATATTTCTTCCATGTTTAGTGTAGGAACTGTTTTGTCTTGAAAGTTTGGAGGAAAACATAATGAAATTGTTGTAGAAACTCTAAAGTTGGGTTAGGGATTGCATGTAGAATAACTATGGATGAATTTAGTATCCAAAATCATAACTTTGATGATCTAAAAACGGATTTATGATGAGTAATTAGACACAATAAAATTCTGGGTTCATGTTCATAGGATTTGGGGTAAAATTTGGGGATTAATGATAATTACATGTTGATTAGGAGGATTTGACCCCAAAAATATGTTAAGAAATGACCTAAGAGGATTTAGAGAAGTTTAAGAACATTAAAATGCGATTAGGATGATCTTAGGATGAATTTAGAGAAGAGAAAAATTGAGAAAAACGAATTGGGAATTTTCTGAGCGTATTCTTCCATCTCGTTAGAAGACCTGCCCAGGTCATTCGGACGACCTCGTTCGAACGATACTTCTAAAGAGATGACATTAACCCTTCTAAAGAGTTGGTAGTTTGTTCTATGCCATTCTTTCGAACGACACTCGTTCGAACGACCTCGTTCGAACGAGATTTCTAACGAGTTGACAGAATGGCCTTTTAAGCCTGATTTTATTTCGAATCTCCAGAAGACTTATATAATTGAGTGTAATCCTTCCCTTGTTGATTTGTCGATATAGTTGTGAGATTGAAAGTACGTCGAGGATTAAAACTTAGAGTTTTGTAGTACCCCGGATGATGTTTATGGGTTAGGATATAATTATATAAAAACTTCGACGTGAGGAGAGTTGATAACTTTAATGTATATAAATCGGGGACTTGTAAACGCGTAACATGAAATAACGGTATGGAAATAAGAAATAAACCTCTATTTATATTATGGGATACCTATGATGTGCGAATGCTTGGTATATGTAGTTATCTGTGTATAACATACCTACCATACTTGCTATCACGGGAGGTCGGCATTCGATCAGGGCCATCTAATCTTTGTGTGCCTACGGGGGGATTTAGATTGGTACCTCGAGGACATAGGTCAGAGAAGGACTTATTGAGAATTTAATAAGTCTATTGATCATGGGATCGTAGGTATGTGCGTGACCCATGTGATGTGAACTATGTTCGCCTCCATTATATGTGATTGTTGTATATTGAAAACGATTCCTGAGAGATTCGGAATACGTGGTCCTTATCTACGTGATGTACCAGTATTGGATAACAGAGTATGTGTGCACCGCAACTTAGTCTCGGGGTACCAGTATTGTATATTTATGATGAGAATAATATACTGCTAATTGAAATGAACTGTCATGAATAAATGTAAGTTTGAATAATAGCAACATTTTAGTAGAGTTAAAAATGGAAAATCTCTAGTTATTAGCATGACTAATATGGGAACTAAGAAGTAAAGTAAAACTCTCTGTTTAAATTAAGATGTCGGAACTTAAATCGTGAATCGTATAGAAATGTTAGATTATGTATTGGACTAGTTAGATATGAGAATAACTAGAACGGGTATGGGTACGATAGGAGTGCACAATTAGTTGAGAGGTGAGGAACTCATGTGAGTGCACGCACTATCATGTACTTTATATTCACTGTTTAATTATATTAAACCCTTGCTGTAGTTTAAACTGTTTTTCACAATCAGGCTCTGACTCGTTTGCTTTCAAATATATTTTTTTAAAAACCTTTTTAGGTGCCCAGCCACAAGGACATCAAGCATAGGAGTTCTATTCTCGCGACGTGCTGTAGCTGTTGTGGAAGTTACAAGACCTCGAAAGTTGACGCCTCCACTCTCTACCTTAACTCTATCTTACTTATCTGTAGGGCATGTCACCTCTTTCCTTTCAGAGACAACTTATTTACTCAGTTTTTATTTCATATTTTGTATTGTAATTAAATTAAGGATTCACGCTTGTATTTGTTCATTTCAGTATTTGGATTGTTGTGAGGTGTATTCTTCTAGATTTAGTTTGTTACATCGTTATTTATTTGCAACTGTGATGTGGTTGTGGTATTAGTATTTCATAATTTAAATGGATGTCATGTTAATCGAATTTAATTAAAATTGATAACTCCCTTTTTAAATATTAGGTGGCTAGTAATTATTAAAATGTTTTCGATAGTGATGCTATGAACTGAACCAACTTGGCATTTTGTATTAATTTGAATAAAGGAGTAGCTACCCGGTATTTAATTAGTCGGGGTGTCACACACAGTTGATCAGGAAGGAAAATTGTCCTCTCTAAAAGGATCCAACCCTACACATATCCCGACCTTACCCAATCCACCTTACATGTCACACCCCAAACCCAATATCCATACTAATCATTTCTTATTAGAATAATTAGATCATAATCTTGATCCCATTGGAAATATAATTCATTTATCAATATTTTCCTACATAATGTGCACAATGAACATAATATTATTCTTATTTCATACCGAAATCAATATCAGAGTTGTAATTAAGCAGGCATACAATAATGTGATTAACTATGATCAACTCAATCTATGATAACTCAATATATACAATATGTGAGTGTATTAAAATCTCAGTGTGACAATGACAAAACCCCCATGTCTAATCTCCAGCTCTTTCTAACGGTGCAACTCTCAAATCACTGATCATATGACATCCTAGCTAGCAGCTTACAATCCTGCAAATGTCAAAATATAAACCATAAGCATTAAGCTTAGTGAGGTACTCCTTCCCTGAAATGAAATAATAGTTCTATATCAAATCTGTGGATATTAATCCAACCAATCCTTCCATACAATAAATTAACAGTTATATGTAACAAATCTGTGGATATTAAATCCAACCAATCCTGCCATATAATGAATCAACAGTTATATATCAAATCCGTGGATATTAATCCAACCAATCCTGTCATATAATGAATTAATAGTTATATATCATATATGTGGATATTAATCCAACCAATCCTACCATATAATGAATTAATAGTTATATATCAAATCTGTGGATATTAAATCCAACGAATCCTGCCATACAATGGATTAACATTTATATATCAAATCTGTGGATATTAAATCCAACCAATCTTGCCCGTTGGCAATAACAAATCCTGGACCATAAGGCCCAAATAATTCTGCCCATTAGCAATGATAATTCTGCCAATCGACAATAGTATGTCTACCCATTGGCAATAGTATTTCTGCCCATTGGCAATAAGAAGTCTGCCCATTGGCAATAGTAATTCTGCCCATTGGAAATAATAAGTCTACCCATTGGCAATAATAAATCCTGGAACATAAGTTCTAACAAATCATTGGATCTTTGTCCAATTCCAATCCTGGATCATAAGACCCAAACAAATCCTGGATATTTTAATATCCAAACAAATCCTGAATACCGAAGTATTCAAACCAATCCTGGATCATGAGACCCAAACAAATCTTGGATATTTTAATATCCAAACAAATCCTGAATATCGAAGTATTCAAACAAATCCTCTCTTAGAGCTATATTCATATTTATATATGAAACAAATCATAAGTACAGTCACCTTGGTAATTTAATAGGCTTTCCTTTTCCTTTGTTCGACACTTGTTAAACTGGTTATTATTCCCTTCCTATCATTATTATAATATTAGTTTCATCATAATAATATCAACAATCCCAGGAATATCTCAAACATAACTCAATTCATAAGTATCATATGATTTTATTCAAATCATTTATCACAAGTGAAGTTCCATCCAAATTCATGTTAATATATTTGACATATTCAAATCATAGACCAAAAATAAATTGATTTCTTGTTGGTAATTCAATACTTATCATATTGGTATTCCAATACAAAATACGGTACATAATTTCGAGTCTCCTAGAGCAAGATAGGCGCATTTCTTTACCACATTGTAAATCTACCCTATAGGCTCTTTTATCGTTCATTCAACTTCCAGGAATTTTCATAATTTTTATACATTATAAATTTCTATTATATTTCACCCAACATCATTAGACATATTGAAAAATACAAAATTAAAGTTTCATAATTTTTAAGGTTCGTTTGCTATGTCAAGCAAAACATTGAACACATGGCGTGCATACTTTCACCCTTAGGGAAGATTTCATACCCTAACTTCAAACCATCACCCAAGATTAATTTCTTGGTATTTTCACATGATTTTAGGATATGTCACACATATTTGAGTATATTTTATTATCCAATTTGAATCAATCAATTTCAGTAAGTATACAAAAATATATGGAAGGTTGAATAAATAAGTTTACTAAACGAAGCAATTTTAAGGGTTTGTACATTCAACTTAACTTAAACTTGCATCAACCATACATATACATAAAGGGCTGAAATTTTAGTAAAACAATTATGATTTATATCATCTAAATCAGTAATATAATAAAAATAACAAGATTTGGGGTTAGGATTACCTTCGGGACTTTTACGTAATTTCCACGGATTTTTCTCCAAATTTTCTCCTCACTTTCTTCCTAAACTTTACAATTCTCTCTTCCTCTCAAGAAAAACTCTTTAATGGATGAGTTATGATGGAGGAGGGACTTATTTCAAGACTTTAAATTCGTCCAAACCAACCTCCTTCTTTAACCAATAAAAATCCACCATTTGTTAGCCTAATAAGACGAAATATCATTTAACGAATGGACAAATTTGTCCCTGCTTCGTAATTCCAGCATAACTTCTCGCTCGGACCTCCGTTTGACACACCGTTTGTCGTGTTACAAACCTAGCTCATATATTTACAGCTATATAGTTTTCTTCTCATGTCATTTGTTATGTTATAAATGTCAAAACTAGTCTTAAACATGGACATTCCCTACCGAAAACTTCAAAATTTTATATTTATAACTAATTCAATATTTCATTCTTTATGAAGGTAGGGTTAGACTAAACTTAATGACTTAAAATTATATATACTATCAACATATTATCCATATAACATAATCCAATCATGATTTAAACATTATCTATCGTAATTATATTGGGTTGTCACAATTCTCCCCCTGTTAGGAAATTTCGTTCGCAAAATTGACATACCTTGGTTGTCCGAATCAAACAAATACGGATAATGCATATTCATGCTATCCTTACTCTCACATGTAGTTTCTTCCATGGAATGCTTTCTTCACACAACTTTCACAAGTGGGATCAATTTTGATCTCAATATTTGTTCCTTCCTATCCACGATAGCAAGTAGTTCTTTCACATAACTCAAGTCTTCCTTCAACTCAATAGGTTGTTCCACTAACACATGTGAAGGATCCGATACATACTTTCTTAACTTAAAAACATGGAAAACATTATGTAATCAAGTTAACTCTGGTGGTAACGCTAACTTGTAGGCAACCATCCCAACTTTCTCAAGAATTTCATAAGGTCCAATGTAGCGTGGACTTAATTTACCTTTCTTTCCATACCTCATAACTCCTTTCCATGGAGATATTCCAAGAAACGCTTAATCCCCTTTCTGGAATTCCAAATCTTTTGGTCATTTATCCGCATAACTTTTCTGTCTACTTTGAGCCGTTCTCATTCTATCTTGAATAATCTTCACTTTTTTAGTGGTGACTTTAATCAACTCTGGACCCTCTATCTTACTTTCACCAACTTCACCCCAACATATGTGTGTACAACACTGTCTACCATGCAACGCTTCATATGGCATCATACCAATAGTAGATTGAAAACTATTGTTATATGCAAATTCTATCAAAGACAAATATTCATCCCAATTTCCTTTAAAATCAAGCACATAAGCTCTAAGCATATCCTCCAAAATCTGTATTGTCTTTTCATACTGCCCATCTGTCCGAGGATGAAAAGCCGTACTAAACTTTAAGTTAGTACCCATAGCATATTGCAAGTTATCCCAAAATCTGGATGTAAAAGTAGGGTCCCTATCTGAAATAATAGATACCGTAGCTCCATGAAATCGAATAATCTCATTAACATACAATCTAGCATACCTATCAACTGTATACGTAGTCTTGACTACTAGAAAATGATCTAACTTGGTCAACCTGTCTACCACTACCCAAATCGAATTTGACCCCTTTTGAGATCTAAGAAGCCCAACTACGAAATCCATCATTACATGATCCCATTTCCATTTCGGTATTGGCAATGGCTGAAGCAAATTCGCAGGTTTCTGATGATCCACTTTCACTTGCTGACATATAAGGCATCTAGAAACAAAATCATCTATTTCTTTCTTCATATTATTCCACCAATAATGTTGCTTTAAATCTATATATATTTTAGTACTACCAGTATGCATAGTATAAATGGAATTATGAGCCTCATCTAAATTTTTTGCTTCCAATCCATCCACATTAGGCACACATAATCATTGTTTATATAATAAATTTCCATTGTTAACAATACAAGAATCACCAGACTTACCATCTCTAACATCTTGTCATTTTTCTCAAAAAAAGGATCTTGACCTTGCAAATCACGAATACGAGTAGCTAACAATGACCTCATGCTTACATGAGCAAAGAATCTATCCCCATATGCTAGCTGCAATTCCACTGCCATCAATATCAAGTAAATGATGTGAGCAACTCTAGCACATCGAGTACAAGATAACCTGCCCGAAGACTTTCCACTCAAAGCATCTGCAACTACATTTTCCTTCCCTGGATGCTAGTGAATTGTACAATCATAATCCTTGATTAACTCCATCCACCGCCTCTGCCTCAAATTCAACTCCTTCTGAGTAAATAAATACTTAAGGCTTTGGTGGTCAGTAATTATTTCACATACCTCACCATATAAATAATGACGCCATAATTTCAAAGAAAACACAATAGTAGCAAGTTCCAAATCATATGTAGTATAATTACGTTCATGTGTACGCAATTGCCTAGAAGCATAAGCAATAACCTTACCATACTGCATAAAAACACAACCCTATCCCTGATGTGAAGCATCGGTATAAATAATAAAACCATCTCCACAATGTGGAATAGTAATAACAGGTGCAGTTACCAACCACTTTTTCAATTCTTTAAAACTATTTCACAATCAAAATATCATTCAAACTTCACATCCTTTCGGCTTAATTTAGTCACGAGCAAGGTAGTCAAAGAAAATCCCTTTATAAACCTTCTATAATATCCAGCCAAACCCAGAAAAATCCACACCTCAGTCACATTATTGGGCTTCTCCGATTTCAAAATAGTTTTCACCTTTTTAGGATCAACACATATACCATCTTCAGAAATAACATGGCCTAAAAATGTAACTTGTGATAACCAGAATTCACATTTGCTAAACTTAGCATACAACTGCTTATCTTTCAGCACATTCAAAATAGTTCTAAGATGCTTTTCATGTTCAACCATATCACGTGAGTTGATCAGAATATCATCAATAAAACTATCACAAATGAATCAACAAAAGGATGCAGTACCCAATTTATAAGATCCATAAATACAGCTGGAGCATTAGTCACTCCAAAAGGCATCAAAAGAAATGCAAAATGACCATACTGAGTGCAAAAATCAGTTTTAGAAATATCACTCTCTTTCACCTTTAACTGATGATAACCTGATCGTAAGTGTATCCTTCAAAACACTTTATCACCTTGTAACTGATTAAACAAATCATCTATACGAGGTAAAGGATATTTGTTCTTAACTGTAGCTTTATTCAGTTGCCTATAATCAATACATAAACGCATAGTAGCATTTTTCTTTTTCACAAATAAAACTGGTGCACCCGATAGAGATGCACTAGGTTGTATAAACCCCCTATCAAGTAAATCCTGCAACCGAATCTTAAGTTCTTTCAATTCAACCGGTGTTATTCTATATGGTTCCATAGAAATCGGGTATGTCCCTTTTGCTAATTCAATATTAAATTCAACTTCTCTTTCAGGAAGTAACCCAAGAAACTCACTAGGAAACACTTCTGGAAAATCCTGTACAATAGGAACATCAACTAATTGTAAGGCCCCCTTCTTAGTGTCAAGAACATAAGCAATAAAACCCTCACAACCCTAACTCAATAATTTCCTCGTCCGAATAGCAGAAATGATGCAACTGGGAACAATTTTCCTTTCCCCCGCAAATTTAAATTCAGGCTCACCAAGCATATTAAAAATAACTTCTTTACAGAAACAATCCATAGATGCATGATATTTAGATAACCAATCCATTCCCAGAATTATATCAAAATCAGAAATATCCAATGAAAGTATATTTATAATTGTATCTCTAACCCGCACAGTCAAAACACAATCACGAAAAATATAATCAGCTACAACCATATCCCCTATAGGCATATAAATACCCAACCCCACATCTAAACGAGTACATGGTCTATTCAGATATTTAGCAAATGCATATGACACAAAAGAATGTGTGGGACCGGGATCAATCAAAACATAAGCACTTCTATTAGTAATAGAAAGTGTACCTTTCACCACATTCGAAGTAACCTGAGCTTCTTTCATCATAAAGACTCGTCCACCTGGCCTGGAACCACTAGCTTGTCCCATGCCCTAGGTTTCATCTATAATAACAGAGTTATAACAACCAATACAAAAAGTTTATAATACGAAATTATTGGTTAGTACATAAACAATTCATAAATATCAAATCAACTCAATAACTACCATCTAACCGTCACACACGTCTAGAATTAATAACCTAGACGCTCTGATACCACTAATTGTCACACCCCAAACCCAATATCCATACTAATCATTTCTTATTAGAATAATTAGATCATATTATTGAGCCCATTGGAAATATAATTCATTTATCAAAATTTTCACACATAATGTGCACAATGAACATAATATTATTCTTATTCCGTACCGAAATCAATATCAGAGACGTAATTAAGCAGGCATACAATAATGTGATTAACTATGATCAAATCAATCCATGCTAACTCAATATATACAATATGTGAGTGTATTAAAACCTCAGTGTGACAATGACAAAACCCCCATGTCTAATCCCCATCTCTTTCTAACGGTGCAACTCTCAAATCACTGATCATATGACATCCTAGCTGGCAGTTTACAATCCTGCAAATGTCAAAATAAAAACCATAAGCATTAAGCTTAGTGAGGTACTCCTTCCTTGAAATGAAATAACAGTTCTATATCAAATCTGTGGATATTAATCCAACCAATCCTGCCATACAATGAATTAACAGTTATATATATCAAATCTGTGGATATTAAATCCAACTAATCCTGCCATATAATGAATTAACAGTTATATATCATATTTGTGGATATTAATCCAACCAATCCTTCCATATTATGAATTAACAGTTATATATCAAATATGTGGATATTAATCCAACCAATCCTACCATATAATGAATTAATAGTTATATATCAAATCTGTGGATATTAAATCCATCGAATCCTGCCATATAATGAATTAACAGTTATATATCAAATCTGTGGATATTAAATCAAATCAATCTTACCCGTTGCCAATAACAAATCCTGGACCATAAGGCCCAAATAATTCTGCCCATTGGCAATTATAATTCTGCCCATCGACAATAGTATGTCTGCCCATTGGCAGTAGTATTTCTGCCCATCGGCAATAAGAAGTCTACCCATTGGCAATAGTAATTCTTCTCATTGGCAATAATAAGTCTGCCCATTAGCAATAAAAAATCCTGGAACATAAGTTCCAACAAATCATTGGATCTTTGTCCAATTCCAATCCTGGTTCATAAGACCCAAACAAATCCTGAATATTTTAATATCCAAACAAATCCTGAATACCGAAGTATTCAAACCAATCCTGGATCATGAGACCCAAACAAATCCTGGATATTTTAATATCCAAACAAATCCTGAATAGCGAAGTATTCAAACAAATCCACTCTTAGAGTTATATTCATATTTATATATGAAACAAATCATAAGTACACTCACCTTGGTAATTTAATAGGCTTTCTTTTACCTTAGTTCGGCACTTGTTCAACTGGTTCTTATTCCCTTCCTATCATTATTATAATATTATTTTCATCATAAATATATCAACAATCCCAGGAATATCTCAAACAGAACTCAATTCATATGTATCATATGATTCTATTCAAATCATTTATCACCACTGAAGTTCCATCCAAATTCATGTTAATATATTTGACATATTCAAATCTTAGACCAAACATACATTCATTTATTGTTGGTAATTCAATCCTTATCATATTAGGATTCCAATACAAAAGGCGGTACATAATTTCAAGTCTCCTAGAGCAAGATAGGCCCATTTCTTTCTCACATAGTAAATCTGCCCTATAGGCTCTTTTATCGTTCATTCAACTTCCAGGATTTTTCATAATATTTATACATCATAAATTTCTATGATATTTCACCCAACATAATTAAACATATTTAAAAATAAAAAATTAAAGTTTCATAATTTTTAAGGTTCGTTTGCTATGTCAAACAAAATATCGAACACATGGCGGGCATACTTTCACCCTTAGGACAGATTTCATACCCTAAATTCAAACCATCACCCAAGATTAATTTATTGGTATTTTTACGTGATTTTCGGATATGTCACACATATATGAGTCTATTTTAATTTCCAATTTGAATCAATCAATTACAGTAAGTATAAAAAAATATATGAAAGGTTGAATAAACAAGTTTACTAAACGAAGAAATTTTAAGGGTTTGTACATTCAACTTAACTTAAACTTGCATCAACCATACATATACATAAAGGGCTGAAAGTTTAGTAAAACAATGACGATTTATATAATCTAAATCAGTAATTTAATAAAAATAACAATATTTGGGGTTAGGATTACCTTCGGGACTTTTATGTAATTTTCACGGATTTTTCTCCAAATTTTCTCCAAATTTTCTCCTCACTTTCTTCCTAAACTTTACAATTCTCTCTTCCTCTCAAGCCAAACTCTTTAATGGCTGAGTTATGCTGGAGGAGGGACTTATTTAAAACCTTTAAATCCGTCCAAAACCAATCTCCTTCTTTAACCAATCAAAATCCACCATTTGTTAGCCTAATAAGACGAAATATCATTTAACGAATGGACAAATTTGTCCCTGCTTCGTAATTCCGGCATAACTTCTCGCTCGGATCTCCGTTTGACACACCGTTTATTGTGTTACAAACCTAAATCATATATATACAACTATATAGTTTTCTTCTCAAGTCAATTGTTATGTTATAAATGTCAAAACTAGTCTTAAACATGGACATTCCCTACCAAAAACTTCAAAATTTTATATTTGTAACTAATTTAATATTTCATTCTTTATGAAGGTAGGATTAGACTAAACATAATGACTTAACATTATATATACTATTAACATATTATCCATATCACATAATCTAATCATGATTTAAACATAATTTATCGTAATTATATTCGGGTTGTCATATTACGTGTGTCATGTATCATCAACCGCACGACTAAAGGGCCTAACCCACCAAATATAAATATAGGCCCCCACCACATTGATAATGCATCCCAAAACCCAACTTTGATTCGAAAGAAGTTTGGCTCACAGTACAAGGGTAAAGAAACTCTATAGAATCTCCATAAATCACTTAGCCCAGCCCTGGTTAGGGGCATATGTCCACACTTTACAGCGTATATATTTTAAAGACTTTTATCCCAACACCTCTATCTATTGAGTTAGATAACATTTATATAGGTTGAACAAATGCTAATCAAAACTGATACGACTAAATACAACACGAATATACTTTTCAGGTTCATTATCAGGAAAGTGTTTGTGAACCAATCACTCCAAAACTTTAATAAAACCAAAATACTCTACACGACTTATGTGACTAAACATTTCCACTCAATGAAGTAACCTATGAATCTATGTTTTCATGGAATACTTAGCAAACACATGTGTCTATGTATTTTTAACATATGAATATACACTCTAACTTATAACAAAAATGCTATATAAGGAATAGGTCCCATAAATACCATAATGCTATATATTTTATACTCGATGTCTGGTTTCCTCCACCTATAAATATACCTCATTAGTTGGAACTATATTGGATTTGATCCTAAGACATCTTGAGTAAGTAAGCGTAATGCCGAGCTGTACTTATGAGACCAAGACCATTATATGTCACTCAATGTATTATATATTAGGGATGCCTCCATATCTAGTCCAACCCCCTTTTCAGACTAAGTTATCATCCATATCACTGTGATCAACTCGAGATCATATAACACCTCCCTTGTTTTAGCCATGTCGATAAAGGATACATAGATCTTTGTCGATATAGATCTATGTTAGTGACTTTTGGTCCACTCCAATAAAAAATGCATCCCCTTTCATTCAGCCTTATAGCTATAGGTAGTGAAGGAAAACATTAAATCCTCCATATTTTCTAAAGTAATAAAAAATTTTAACAACACATTCGTGTTAGTGATCGATCGATTAATATGGATGTCTTCGTTGGTGATTTTGGGTCTACTCCCATTCCAAACCCTGAGAGTCAGTCTTTGAACTCACATATAGCTTCTCCCCCTCTTAATCCAAGTCCTCACACTTTCACACACATCATGTTATAACCTTCCCATGTTGCCCACTGTAACAATCTTACTACACATGATTTGATCTCCTGGCTACATGAGTTTGTAGGCATAATACCAAGTCTCACTCGTAAGAAAAAGCCTCGATAATATATCTCTAGATATGTTATCCCTACATAGATTCTTCCATTTCTCATACCTTACGTTCTTATCTTACTCTCACTTCTCATATGAGATATCATATTATGTTAAGCTGTGATTTGTCATGCATATTTGCATAACACAAATGCTCAAGGTTGTATACATGCACATTAATGGACTCCCATTACATAAGCCTAGTATTCTCATACCCATTTACATATATGCTAACAGCCACCCATTACCTAAATACATATTCACACTCAAGAACTCTTGTGTACCCACACTAGTTTAGTGATATTCCTATACCTCTCACTAACACAATTTTTAGACCGAAGAAAATATCTATGTTTTAAGGGATTCTCAAACTAAGGTCTCTTAACATGTTCTAAAATAAACTAAAATCAATCATCAATGTAAAAGTGACAATAAGTATCTCTATAAGGAAGCATAAAGAACAAGTAAGGTGCCTAATACCTTCTCCACTAGTAACCCAATTCTAAACCCACACTAAAAAAGGTCTCAAAATTCTTTAGGATTAGCCCGAAATGTATAACCCGAACCAATTTGTTTTTAATGTTAAATAAACCGTCGACTTTGAACAACTGACAAACCCTATCACGAAGAGTTAGATTAAGGCCTAAACAAAGGCATAAAAAAAACTGCATATGGTGTCGAACCACTTCCAAAGGAAATCATCACAACTAAACCTGACCTTAGGGGGTAACGGTGGACCAAGAGAAAACAACTCTTAATTTTTCTTAGGTAACCTCGGGCTAGCTCCCACCGCATGCGGATCAGCATAACACACCTTCCTTGTGCAATCTAAACAACTCAACTTCCAGATCGGGTCCCATAACACTACTGTCGTGATTCCACTGGGGATACATCAAGCGAGCCGACCTAACCTTATGCTTCCTTTCAATATACCATATACTTAATATCTCTCTCCTGCATGTCTACTTTACACACATTTTAAATCTATTTAGAGGATTAAGTTTTAGAGTCCCTCAAAACGTAGATATGTCCTTAAGTCCCCATGTACAATATTGTACATTCATCCAAACGTATAAGGCCGCACGAAGGAACTCGTGAAAAAATAAATAACAAAGTATGTAAAAATAAAGATTACCTATTTTTTGTCATGAATTTCATAGTCTTGATTTTCATATTGTTTAAGTCGCATTTCCTCGAGGCTAAAAGTGGTCAGCCGAAAGTATGGTCAATAATGACTATCAACACTCTTCCCCCCCCCCCATCTGGTATATTGAGAAAATTTTCTCTCGAACATAAAGTCTTAGAGATAGGGAACATTTGAAGCTCATCTATTCTTGGGGTAGCTTTCACAGCTATTTAGTACTAGGGTAAAATGTTTTCACTCGTACCTCAAAGGTTGTTTAGCCTAAGCAACCTAATATACCGTGATTTATGGAGATGAAAAGAAATCTACTGATCACTAAGTCGCATCATCTTTTTTTTAATATGGAGAAATATTATATGTACCCACCCTATTGCACAAAAAGAGAAGATAGTTGAGGGTCGCTAACTTTGACAAAAAAATTGAATTTTTTTAGACCATTAGAGGCTTGTCCAAAACCCCACACATTCCACGCTAACTGTCTTCCCTTTTTTATATGGAAGATGAAACAGTAAGAATCCACAAGTCATCGTAAATGCATAATCCCCTTATATTGGATACCCTACCCACATTTTATATTTGAGAAAATAATAGACCACAATTTCTTACTTCCTTGCACCTCACATGAAAGTTGAGAGCTCACCCTAGTTCACTCTAGTCCGATGAGACTTTACTCAGTTCATATTTTTTGAAGATACTACCAAATATAATATAAAAAAAAAACAAATACCATTCATATACGATTAAAAGTAAATAAAATAATTGCATCAAAGAAGTAAAAATATGTTAGCCCTCATCCCCATGTGTATTGTCTTTCTTTCAGTCCTTCTGTCTAAAAAATCCTAAACAAAGGTGGCTCGCCTTTTTCTGAAGTTATCATTCCCCAAAGAAATTCACAACTAAGCTCTTACCTTAAAATCTTCTTTCATGCTCCATGTGATCTTTTAGTCTTCACCAGCGAGTTCTCCATTCACTATTACAAAGTTTGTTCTGCAGTACGTTCCATTTCTATAAAAGAAGATCATTCTCTATTCGTGATGTATTAAGTTTTAAAGCATTGGAGAATATCACCACCTCCCTAAAAACCATGTAATCAAAAATCTAGGCATTAAGCCGAGAAGGTCCAATTGCAAGAGTCTACTAATACACTCGAGACTAGATAGAATGCACTCCTTTCCATATTCCCAACACTAGAGTCCCTCTTGTAGCATCTGTAGAGATGGTACCGATGAATTCTTAGGAACCACCTTCACTAATGCTAACACCACCTTTGCCTACTATTGCCGATTCTCCTCACTTGCAAGTATCATTTTCCTTTAATGGTTACTTCGAACCATACCATGAATATCCTAAGTATCCTTACCCAGCTTATCAAATACCCCCATGAGACGAATCATTAGCTACTTGATAACCTGACAAGATTTCTATTCCTCTTCTACTAAATAAATCGATAACCCAGATCCAAACTGAGTTACGTCTTCTTCACGATGCCATTGAAAAAATGAAAACCTCGGATAAGTTAACCAACATCAAGATGATAAGCTTTTATCCCGAGGACTGATGGTCAAATAAATTCAAGATGCCTATCTTTCAGACATTTGAAAGATTAGTCTCCCCCTTTGCACATGTATCCAAGTACCACATAAAGGATGTAAATCCGAAACACAAACCTAGAGGTACTAGAAAAGATGTTCTCTTCCACTCTATCCAAAAGGACTCTTACTTTTTATATAGGTCTGAAATGTTAGGGAACGACTAAAACCTGGGATGACATGTGTTGTGATTTTCTCATATAGTATAAATGCAATGAAGAACTAGGCATCAACTGTAAAGACCTGGAGATGTTAAAGAAAGAAGAAGGGGATGTAGTTAATACATTCGTCACTTAATGGAGAGAGAAGTCCAGTTAAATGGTCAACCACCCTCAGTAAAATGATCAGATTGAGATCGCGATAAAAAAACCTATGAAAGGAAGTTAATAGTGAACTTGGTCTCACCTCGATCCCTCATTTCAAAGCCCTCAACCACATAGGATGAAAAATCGAGGAAAGTTAGGTCACAAAAGCATTCAAGTCTACTGAGGAATTCCGCCGATAAGAAAATTGGTTCTCCACCAGAAAGAACTCACCCGGAGATTCTACATCCCATACCACTACCATAGTTCCCAGTCTACTACTCGAATCATACCTTGCACCCAATGCTTCTAAAGTTATGGTTTCCATTGCTACACCATACTTATTGGGGGTCCCCAAAAGAACTATCAAGCCATTTTCCCTCCGAAAGAGGCCCAAACTCGGTAAAGACACCTCATAAATATAGAAGCCACTATTAGTCAGGTCTTCACCACATTAAAATTGGATGGTCAACCCAAACCACTAAACCATAATATATTGTCTATCAACTTAGATAAAACTAGGCTACCTGACTACGACCATGAGTTCCATAAAGTGTTTAGTCACATTATTGATAATTGTTGGGTGCTTAGGTACGCAATCCAATACCTCATTGATGTCGAACGCTTTATCCTGCCAAAGCCGAATGAGACAAATAACGCCCTTCCCTGTCATCCCAACCTAAGTAATAACTCCATATAAGATTATCATCCCCCAAACAACGAGACATCATCTCTAATAATCCCCATTCATTATGAACTGAGAATGTAGACACACTGTCTCTTCCAAACATCCACCCCTTTGGGTGAACCATCACCTTCCATAAAAATCATCACTAAGACTAAGTCCAACATCAAATATATGACCTTATTCATCATGACCATATATTTACTACAAACCAATCACTGCATCCTGAACTCGCTCCTTATTACGGAGTTCATGCTCTCAAAAGAATCAAAATTGTTAATACCTTCTGCAATGAGTATTAATCACTCGAGTAAATGGGAGGAAATGTATGATGAAGCCCTCCAAGAAAAAAATCATATTACCTCTACTATACCAATACAATCTATTGGATGGAGAAAATTGACCTTTGAGGTATTGTATACAACCCATCCTGGCACCCCATAAATACCTCGTTAGGTTCTTGACACTCCTCCTCCCACCACAAGATCTTAGATCCTACTCCGAACTTGATCTAGAGGTCACTGGGAACTCTAGAGCCCCGATTGACCTCGATCAACTCACCAACTTTAGAGAATATCATTGAACTCTCATAGGTCTCTAAATCCCTTTTCCAATGGTTCATACCGTGCGCGAATCAACTTTAAACCCTGATCTAGAGGTCACTGGCACTTCTGAGCCTCTTTGACCTTGCTTAACCCTCAATACATATCAAATCTCATTAAAATCTCATTAGGATCTAAATATCCTTTCCAACGGTCCATATAGTGTGCGAATCGGCCTCACGATTTGTGCATACTTGCCTTTTTACTCTGAGAACCCACATCTAGAGATCAACGGGTGATTCTAAGGAGCGTTTGAATTTGGTCAATTCTCTAACCAAGGAGTGGCTCAATTAATTCTTATAGGGCTCTGAATACCCTTTCAAATGGTCCCAACCGTGTGCAATTTGGACTTATGGTTTGTATTTTATGCCCATTTTTTTGAAAAAGTCCATTCCAGACTGTCTATAGCCACCTTAGGCCCTCTGCCTATTGGAAGGGTGTACCTTTCTTCGCCAACAAGACAAGGGTAAGCCGATAAGCAGGCCAGGGCTATGCCGATCATTACCCCCTAAATCCCTAATTTTGTACTATTTAAGGGGACCATGACTTCATTCCCACGAATCCCTTTTCGAAGTAAAAAAACATTCTCTTGCAAATCAGTCCGCCAAAATTCATTTTTCCAAACATTCTCTCCATTTCCTTACATCATTATTATCCATTTTTCATCATACTTTTGACTCTTACCTCACAATCATTCATCCACCTTAAAATGAACCTCAACTATACAAAATCAGAATTAAAGTATATGTAGAAGGTCTACTCTCATCCTTTTACGACTCATTTAATTAGTATTAGTCATTTGCTTTTCTTTCCACTTTTGATATACCTTTGTTTTAATTCTTCACTTCAAAACTATTCTTCTTTTTTATTATTAGTACATGCAAAACATATTTTCATAAAATCTAAAAGACCCAAAAATAGGGTTTTTCCATAAACCCTAAACTAAAACTTCCTAATTTTCCATTCCATACTCTCGTGCACATTTTCTAAAAACAAACTAAAGGAAGTTCCAAATTCGGATTTATGGCTCAAACCCGAATCTTACTCTCATGATTACATGTTGTATATATGCCTCGTTCATATCATAATGTTTATAACTTTCTCTTTACCACGATCTTTTCTCATCACATTTATATCTTCTTATCATATATTTCACCTTTTACTCACTTGTGCAGATTCAACATGTTTCACTCCTTACTCACTTAGATAGTCACCATGTTTCACTCCACACACTCTCACTTGATCCACTCCACTTGTAGATATCCATATTTAGTCAGACTAGCACACACTAATATATTCTTCTTACTCGTATATAGTTTCACTCTTACTCACATGTTTCACACACCTCTTGTAGATATCCTGCCTAGTCTCACTAGAAAATACTTCCACATTTCTCTCATATGTATTTATTCACATACTTTCTTTACTCACACATATTCATATGTCACTCTCACCTTACACAAATGTTCCACTCACTTTTCTTTGTATAGTCTCCATGCTCTATGTACATGCTTTCTAGTTTTACTCTCTATGTTTATCCCTCTTATCCCATGTCACTAGTATATTTTATGCTCTCCCTCATAGTGGTAGTACTTTTCTCGCTTAGGATACACAAAACTCTACATAAAATACTAACTAAGACATGTATTCTTGCACATTACGTCACTTGAGCATTGCAATATTGACCAAAATTTTATCCCATATAGGGGGTCACTTCGTGATGGATGCCGGCCTTGCACATTACGTCACGTGACCAAAATTCTTGCACATTATGTCACTTGAGATATGATTCCTACCTTCTATTAGCCTAATACCTTTGACTTATATCGAATTGTTCCCATGCATAGTATTTCTTGACCAAACTCACGATGCGAGGTATATACCAAAAAAATCATTCACGTACGTCGAGTGTATTGAATTCTCTCCACACATACTCTTTCCATAAGGTATATAGTAAGGCAATTCACATACACTCAGGCATATGAAATGGTTCTTATACACGTGCCAATGAATGATTTCTCTTATAGAGAAGATGTATATCGTGGAAGTTATGCCAAAGGAGGGAACCTTTCCACTAATCCACTTATTTCATCAACCTCATATGTGCATCTACCCTAGGACACCCATACCTCGTTTACCCGCTACAATGCAGAACTCTGCTAAAATTTCGATTCACCTTACCCAATTTACGAGTGATCGAGCGGTAAAAGTGTGTTCGTGTGAGGACACAATCGTTGTGTGTTTCGCCGCCGCGATGCAAAAAACCTAAACTACAACTACACTTGACAAGCAAGCACAACGGTAAGTCGGGTATCGTAGGAAATCCACAGGGAGTGATTGAATTTTAGATGTTAATTGCTTTAAAACTTCAGGAATAAAAGTGTAAAATAAATAAATGAAAAGGTGATGGTAGGAAATGGTGACAAAACAGAAAAAGTAAGAAGTTAATACTATACTACAATTAATAAAACGAGAGTCGGGATCGCGTCCCCGCCATGGGCTAAACAACTAATAATTAGAATTTCGGTTTGAAAAGATTTAATCGAGCATTTTTAATTAATCATAAACATCACACAATAAGGACTTTAATCCAAAGTTGCGAGATTAAACATTTAATCAAAAATGGTTACACGCGGATTAAATTCGGATAATCGCTATAAACACTAACGTTGTGTGATAAAGAAAGTTAAACGCATAATAATCCGACTTTAATACGCGAGGTTTCAATTAAATGCAATTTTCCCCAAAACCTAATTTTCGGAGCTCAACGCCCATCAATGGCGGACACACGACCCAAACTATGTGTAACTACTCACTACACATGATTAATCTAATTAAACAACTAATTAATAAACAAAACAAGAAATAAATAAACTAAACTAATTTATCTAGGCAAGAAAGTAAAGAAAACAAATAAATTAAGCTAAAACAACTAAGTACAAAGCTTGAAGACAATGAATAGTAATATTAACTTACAAAGTGGGTAAAACACCCATGGAAATGGAGGAGAGGGAAGCTCCACAAAAATCCCCAAAAATCTGATTTTCTAACCTAAAAATGAATATTCCCTAGTCTAAAATTGATCTCCCAACTTAATAGAATTTTTACATATAAATACCCCACCAAAAACCCACTTAAAAATAGAGAATTGCGGACTTTCTCTAGGCCAGAATCGATTCGGAAAAATTCCGAATCGATTCGCACCTACAGGTCTGCAATCTGCAGCTTTGTCCTGTTTTACGGAAAATGCCGCCATTTCTTCGTTATAGCTCGGAATGAGGCACGGTCGGAGGCTACGCGAAGATAACTCAGAGGACTACAACATCAAAGAAGACATCAGGCTAAAAAACCAAAATATGAAATGACTAAAATGCCCTTGAATGTGACCTTGAGTGTACTTTTATAGTAAAAACCATCCTAAAAATGCCATAACTCCATCGATACAACTCGGAATCATGCACCGTCGGCGGCCACGCGAAGAGAAATCAAAGGGCTTCAACTTTCGTGAAGAGCTCGGGATTCAAACCCGAATGATGGAATTACTAAAATGCCCCCGAAGCTGTAAAAGTCGACGAAACATTTCCGGAAAATGTCCGAACTTCATACTAAGCATCCAAATACCTACAAAAGCTCAATTAACCCCTGCAAAACATGTTAACATAGAAATCCGATGTTGTCTGGTTAACGAGCATAAGTATAGGGATTAAGATACCCAAGGGGGCTAATAAGGCATAGGTTAACGGGTGAAATACGCAATATTTGCATCGTATCACACCCCCTAACTTACACATTGCTAGTCCCTAGCAATGAAATAGGAAACAACAAGAACTACAAGAAAACCAAAAGCAGGATACAAGTTCCAAATGGGATGAAAAAGTAATAAAAAGATAAGGCCACTTTCACGGGCGAACGATTGCATTTAGCATATGCAATAAGCCGTTAAACCCCTAGGTTACCCTAGTGGACGAGTGTCATCTCGTGAGGGTTTTCCGGGATGATACCCACAAACATCACATAGTTTCCTCAAAATATGCCCAACCCAACATGCGGCAAACTCAACAACAACGAAAAATATTTCAAACGCGTTATTAGCATATTGAATGAATTCAAGCTAAAGTCCGTTGTTATTAACAGGTTGAATGCACCTAATAGAATTGAAACTTTAAAAGTGGGAGGGGGGAGAGCAAATGCAAAATATGATTTGGTAAAAACTTAAATAAATCGGATAAACATAAACAAAGCATATATTCAATCCTCACGGGCATTACGCTCATCAAGAGAAATCACTCGGAATGGGAGGTAATACACGGGATATGCGGGCATAAAGAGTAAATGTAAATGGAAACTAGGCCGCACACATGTCACAGAAGAAGAACGCTATATATAAACTGAAAAACTGTAATCTCAATGAAAGGATACCGCACACTAAAAGAGGCGAAATGCATTTTCACAGATTATCAAAACTATTATGACTTTTAAATTAAATGCACCCTAAGATCACATAGGACTTTATAGGGTTGTAATGTAGGTTTGGGGTTAAGGTATGAAATGAAAGGTATATGTACGGATTCAAAGTGTTCGGAGATGAAAACTTGAAATAATGGGGAAAATGTGGGCAATTACAAAATTGGAAAACAAGTTCCAAAACAAGCATTAAATGTATCATTTGGAGAGTAATCAAAGCTTATTGAACTATATACACAACAAATACAACTTTCTCTTTTCTTTTTCTTTTCTTTTCTTCTTTTTCTCATGTTTTCTTTTGCTTTTTGCTTTCTATTTTTCTTCACTTTTTTTTCACTACTTTCTTTTCTTTGTTTATCAAACTCTCATATGCCTAAAATTGCAACCGCAATACAACAACAACAACATTCAATCCCAAGTAACATTCCAAACAAAGGTATGCAAGGTGTATGTATGGCTTAAAACTCCAATTTGGAGTTGGTTATGGGAATTTGGGTTATGAAAAGAAAGGCTATTTTTAGGCTCAAAGGGGTTAACGAGGGTAAAAACATAAGGGTGAGGTCAAGGCTAATATGGGTGATATAACAAAGATGGCCTATGATCGTTTCACAAAGTTTACGTAATTCTCGAGTCAAAACAATATATGAAAATCATGACCAAGTAACACATTTCAAGTATGAACTAAATTAATGAACGGTCAAATGAAAGATTAGTGAGATTACCAATGAATTCAACATTTTCAATGAGAAAAGAATAGTGTATAACACTCACAAACGATGAAAGGTACAAAGCTTACGCGGTGTAAGTATATACAATGCAAGAAAAGATTACCGAGTTATAAAAATCTTAAACCAAATCAATATAACAAGGAAAGTGCATATGCTCATGGGATAAAGTTTAATTCATGAAGTTATTCACAAAATCAATGATTTGAGGACTAAAGTCTAATAACTTCTAAAATCGAGAACATGCATCATTGAGTTGTCAATCGGATCGGAAAATTATTAAAATTTATCATCGAAAACAAGGCAAAATACCCAACAAAGGAGAAAAAAGTAAGAAAATATTTTTGAAAATTTTCAAATTTTTCACAAAAAGGCATACCTAGTAACTAAATGTGAGAAATCCATGGACTACACATGAAATGGATAGAATATCCTACACCCCCTAACTTAAATGTTGCATTGTCCTCAATGCGCATTAAGAACACAACACAAAGAGAGGAAAAGAACGATATTACCCAAAATTGGAGCGATCTCCATAAGCGCGAGTCCAAAGGAATCTACAAAACAAGTTAGTACCGAGCATAGCAAAAACAAATAACAAAAAGTTAACTAATTACACTAGACTAAATTAAAAAGGAAAGAAAAAAAAGGAAAGAAAGAAAATTAAAAAGCTAACTATTTACAACCTACTATTTAGGCTTCACACTAACTATACACTAGAAGTCAAAATAGTTGAGGGTCCACCCAAAAAGGGATTTGACTTTGAAAGATCAACAGTGGACCCTCTAAAGCGAACATGCCTCCCGGAAAATAGGAATTCCGTTTGAACAATGAAAGGCATGTGGGCGGTGAAAAAAGTGAACCATCGCCAATTGGAAATTTTTGGGGAACGATGGGGGATTTGGATAACAAGGGGGACAAGAACACTAGAGGTACAAGAAAAATAGACTCACCTCCCAAAGTTTTTTCAAATGGAATGGGAGGTGGTTCAAACACGGGGATAGGTTCCATCGTAGCAAACAAAGTCGGCAAAGAGTCCTCGTCGGCAAATTGTGTAGAAATTTTAATTTCTACCGACTCATAGGAATCAACCGGTAATTCTAATGGTTCAAGAACGGTAAACGAATATGGTGATGAAACAAATTCAATCTCAATCGACTCATCGTCAGAAGGAGATTGAATTTCGGGGGAGAAAGATTCACATTCGATGAGAAATTCTTTGAAAAATTGAGGTGAAACACAAGTGTCCACCTCCTCGTTGTTTTGTGCATAAGAATTCATCTCATCGCAAAGTGCACCAAGTCTCATTACAGCATCATTTAGGCTTTCCAAACCTTGGGAGTAAAGAAGCAAAGTCTCTTCCAAAGTAGGCTTCCTCGGCTCAAGAGCCTCGGACTCCTCATTTGGTTGAAACTCGTCTTCGAAAGTAATGAAATAAGAATCGTCATTGGATTCGAATAATGAATCCAACTCAAGCTCCCAATAACGATTTTCATTCCGATAAATGTTTTCAAGTCTTTCATTTTTAAGAAAATCTTGAAAATGGAAAACTTGAAAACTATCCCCAAAGTATGAATCATTAGAATAACCGTAATAACTATAATAGTAGGACATGATTAGCTCGTTGTTTGTAGATGGAGAATCCGAGCAAGAAAGTTAGCAACCGCGAATCAAAGTTTCTTAGCGCTCAAAGTATGCAATCCTGCAAAAACTGTTAAAACAAAGAATACAAATACAAAAGGAAAAATACTACGAAATAATAAAACAATTACTATCTAAAACACACTCCCCGGCAACTGCGCCATTTTGATCGAGCGGTAAAAGTGTGTTCTTGTGAGGACACAATCGTTGTGTGTTTCGCCGCCGCGATGCAAAAAACCTAAACTACAACTACACTTGACAAGCAAGCACAACGGTAAGTCGGGTATCGTAAGAAATCCACAGGGAGTGATTGAATTTTAGATGTTAATTGCTTTAAAACTTCAGGAATAAAAGTGTAAAATAAATAAATGAAAAGGTGATGGTAGGAAATGGTGACAAAACAGAAAAAGTAAGAAGTTAATACTATACTACAATTAATAAAACGAGAGTCGGGATCGCGTCCCCGCCATGGGCTAAACAACTAATAATTAGAATTTCAGTTTGAAAAGATTTAATCGAGCATTTTTAATTAATCATAAACATCACACAATAAGGACTTTAATCCAAAGTTGCGAGATTAAACATTTAATCAAAAATGGTTACACGCGGATTAAATTCGGATAATCGCTATAAACACTAACGTTGTGTGATAAAGAAAGTTAAACGCATAATAATCCGACTTTAATACGCGAGGTTTCAATTAAATACAATTTTCCCCAAAACCTAATTTTCGGAGCTCAACGCCCATCAATGGCGGACACACGACCCAAACTATGTGTAACTACTCACTACACATGATTAATCTAATTAAACAACTAATTAATAAACAAAACAAGAAATAAATAAACTAAACTAATTTATCTAGGCAAGAAAGTAAAGAAAACAAATAAATTAAGCTAAAACAACTAAGTACAAAGCTTGAAGACAATGAATAGTAATATTAACTTACAAAGTGGATAAAACACCCATGGAAATGGAGGAGAGGGAAGCTCCACAAAAATCCCCAAAAATCTGATTTTCTAACCTAAAAATGAATCTTCCCTAGTCTAAAATTGATCTCCCAACTTAATAGAATTTTTACATATAAATACCCCACCAAAAACCCACTTAAAAATAGAGAATTGCGGACTTTCTCTAGGCCAGAATCGATTCGGAAAAATTCCGAATCGATTCGCACCTACAGGTCTGCAATCTGCAGCTTTGTCCTGTTTTACGGAAAATGCCGCCATTTCTTCGTTATAGCTCGGAATGAGGCACGGTCGGAGGCTACGCGAAGATAACTCAGAGGACTACAACATCAAAGAAGACATCAGGCTAAAAAACCAAAATATGAAATGACTAAAATGCCCTTGAATGTGACCTTGATTGTACTTTTATAGTAAAAACCATCCTAAAAATGCCATAACTCCATCAATACAACTCGGAATCATGCACCGTCGGCGGCCACGCGAAGAGAAATCAAAGGGCTTCAACTTCCGTGAAGAGATCGGGATTCAAACCCGAATGCTGGAATTAGTAAAATGCCCCCGAAGCTGTAAAAGTCGACGAAACATTTCCGGAAAACGTCCGAACTTCATACTAAGCATCCAAATACCTACAAAAGCTCAATTAACCCCTGCAAAACATGTTAACATAGAAATCCGAAGTTGTCTGGTTAACGAGCATAAGTATAGGGATTAAGATACCCAAGGGGGATAATAAGACGTAGGTTAACGGGTGAAATACGCAATATTTGCATCGTATCAACGAGACTGGAAACAAGTCAAATTGTGTCTTGCATAATATACCCACTTTCCCAAACTCGGTTCATATTTAGCATTTTTCTTACATCCTAGGAAAAAACACAATACAAATGGAACTTAATAATGATAACAATCACGCTGAGGATATTTTTTCCCTCTTCCCAAAAAATACCAAAATATTTCTCCCTTTCGAAAAGAAAAAGTATTTATGCCAAAAATATTCTTCTTTCCCTCAAAATAAACACAAAAATTATATTTCCTCTCAAGTGTGATCGCGTACCCTGATCTTGGCCTGGCTCTCTATTGGCTCGTGTCTTCCATCAAACTACCCCGAACCTCTACTGCTTACTCTACTGATTCTACGGAGTTTAAGTTATCCCTTCGAAGGTTATTCATGGGGAGATTTGATAAGGCTATGAACACCCAACCATATCCGATGACAATCCTTGCGCAGCTCAACAGTAAGATTGACATCCTTAAGGAAAATGTTTAGGAAATTCAACAACACAGTTTTGGGCTACCAAGGCTCCTGAGCCCTAAATTCTCTTTTCCCATGTCATAGGTCAATCAACTACAAAACTAGTGTTGATTCCAAAAGAGTATCAACACTCCTCGATTGCTTCACCTGCCAATGGGTCATCGCCAACTCAGCTGCTAATACCGAATTTTACCCAGCCAACGAATAATGTACCAGTACTAGTTGATCCCAAGGAGGAAGAGTTAAACAAGGCCAAGGAAGACTTTAAATAGCGGTCTAAAATATTTGAACAAGTTAAGATCTCAGGGAACTATATGGAGTATACCCACATGTATCCTTATCTAAAAGCCTGATTATCGAAAAAGTTTGAAATGCCGAACATTGGGGCATGCCTCCAATTTTTCACGTATGTAACTATCATAGTGCCATGACTATTCTAGGGGTGTTAGAGTAGGTAATGACCCAAATTTTCTAATAAATCCTCGGGGAAGGTGCCCTCAAATGGTTCATATCCCTTGAAGAGTCTAGAATCTGCAGTTGGGAATATGTAGCTTGAGTGTTCATGACTCAATACAAGTATAATGAAGAACTAGAAATTATCCATCGAGACTTGGAACTACTTAAATAAAACTCGGGGGAATCAATTAGGAGCTTTATTGGAAGACAACTACTATGATAAATCAACTGTTAGAGAAAGTGTAGGTAAGCATCGTGAAGAAGAACTTCTTACCCCTAATTGGAGCTTTAATGGGAGGTCAATACTACCCTCACTTAAGAATCATCCAAAAGGCTATGATAAAAATTGAATAAGGGATCGCAAATCAGAAGGATAAATTTGATTCGAAAAGGCTCATTGAGCAGTTTGCACATCAAAAGTACGATAAGTCATCCAACACCTCAATCTCAGCCATCAACAACATAGCGCAACCTGCCACCTCTTTAAAACCTTAAAGTCATCCTAACCCAACCATAAAGGAGTATACCAAGCTTCATGCTCCACTGTTGAAAGTGTATCTAGACCTTTTTTCTCAAAACCTCATTAAACCTTTAGAACCTCAATCGTTACCAGATCCTCTTCCCAAAAACTTCAAACATAATGCCCATTGTGACTTACACCAAATTGCTGGGAACACCACCGATCAATCCTTCCATCTCAAATGTTGTCCAAAGTCTCATAAATAGAAGTATCATTGACCTAATAGCCGATCCTAATCCCAATAACACTCAGCATCATCTCCCATCATAGAAAACTAGGGTGAATGCCATCCTATGAGAAGGAGATCCAGAATTTAACCCTTTAATTAGAATCAAGCCCATTGAAGCACCCAATATACCTACTATCTCACCTAAACCCCTTAAAAGCTGTCCTTCTTTTCTCATGCATACTACAAATTCTACTGACTAAGCTACGTCACTCCTTACCAGGTCCTGTATTACCACTCTACCATTTCAAAAGGGGTAGGTATGGAATTGCCTATATTCTAGACCAGTTTCAGAAATTCAGGTTGAAATTTCCCTCAAAGATGACTATTAACTGTGAAAAGATCAGTGACTTATTTATGGAAACCTAAAAGTCGACCTGATAATCTGTAGAATGGGTCGTACTTACAGAAGAGTTCAGTCTGAATGATATAGTAGAGGTTATATATAATGTTTTTATCAGGAAGTAAGAAGTATGCACTATCTCCAAGTTACTCACTATTTTGAAACTCCAAAGTCTCCTGGTCCCTTCCTTCCACCACTTCCCTACTGGATGGGAAGGTTTGTATAACGAAGTCGTACATGTTGTGGAATGTATCAATTTTTCATGGAAACACGAAATTATTTCCACCAGATGGGGTGACATTTTTTAAAGCTCAAGCAATGAACCAAAAGGTGAGGACTTCCTCCTTTGTGGATTCCTTGGACCTTGGTAAGAACCCACATACAAAAATTAAATTGAGGATGGAGATCTTATTTGAAGATGAAGTCAATTGGGATGAAGGGCAGAAGCATGAGGCAGGGCTTATAATAGACAAAGCCTTGGAAAGCACTAAAAATTCTGAGGACGGTGACACCAATGAATCCTTTAATCCTCATACACTAGAGTTGGATCTTTACATGATCCACCTGAATGCTGGACCATTTGGCCTGTCCAAGAAGATCACCATTACTGATGTACCAATCTTCAACTAGAACGCCATCCCTGTCCAGCCGACACAAGTCAACTTGAACCCCACTATTAATTCCTTCCAAGAAATACCCAAGTGTCATTATTTTTCTTCCATTTTTTATGTAATTATGAATGAGGCCTCCTTTGATGAGGTTCTTACAGTTGTATTCCTTAAAAAACATTTTCAATGACATAAATGATGACTTCGAGTATCTTAATGCACCTTATATTAGTTTTCTTAATTCTAATCAAACTATTAATGAAAATGATTTAAGAAATGAACAATTCTTAATTGATCTTAATAAGGAAAAATATTGAGCATTATAACCGCGTTCAAACTAATTATCACAAGACCCTTATTATTAATCTCGGTTCTAGTAGCCATCTGTGCGTGAGTAGGATAGGGTTAAACCTCAATGAGCATGAGCGGTTGTAGTTTGATGAGCTTGTAAAAGAATTTGTGGGCATTTTCCCATGGTACTATGACGACATGCCTGGTATTGACTCAGATATAGAACAACATGAGATCTCTACCTTCCCAGAGAGAAAACATGTCATGTAGAAATTAAAAAATATCCAGACAGAGTGGTCCCTCAAAGTAAAATATAAAGTGGTGAAATGGTTAAACGTACGCTTCATTCGCATGGTCGAGTATCATACGTCGCTTGCAAACATCGTCCCATGTCAAAATTAGGAGGGAAAGTCCGTATGTGTGTGGACTATCGAGATTTGATAAAGGCATACCAGAAGGATGATTATCCTCCACTTGACATCGTCATAATCATAGCAACACTTTTAGTCATGACCTTAAGACGTTTGTCGACGATTTCACTAAGTATAATCAGATTAAAATGCATCCTAACCATCAGGAAAATACCGCCTCCATCACCCAGTGCGGAACATTTTCAAGCTTCTCCTGATTCAACTAAAGTTTGGAACGATGTATGTCAATAAGCATTCGATCAGATCAAATAATACCTTACCTATCTACGATTCTCATGCCTCTGCATTAAGGTGTTACTCCTCCTATACTTAACTATCACCGACATCACAGCAGAAGCTACGCTGGCCCACTACATTAAAGAATATCTTAAGAAAAGATAAATCTACTAGGCTAGTCTAAAGCTATTTGGGTATGAGATAAACTACACTGCACTAGAGAAGGCATGTGTCACCTTAATCTAGGTCATGCAGAAGCTCCGGCACTAATTAATTGCATTCCTTATCAAACTGGTGTCCCGAATCGATCCAATGTGTAAGGACTCTTGAATATAATCTCTAGCTTAGAGATAAGCCTCCCCAACTAATAGAAGGGACTTAAGGGAAAGAAATAACCTAAAGACAGTGAGACGGTTCAGTGAGGCAACTCAGTGTGGCAATGACACACCCCAACCCAGTTACTTATAATTAAGTTTGAAAGTCAAAGTGAGTCAAACCATAATTCATTTAACTAAACCATAAACACGAGTTTTAATTTCAGAGTCATCAACGTAATTCCATATAACTAAAAACTTTTTATAACATTAAAGTAGTCATACTTATACAAACTTGCTTGAAGGATAAGTTAAATTAATTACATCATTTACATTTAAACAAAATCTTTGTTTCTCCCATTCCTGGCTAACCCAACCCCACTTCCTAGATTTGGCAGGGATCTCGCAATACTTGAAAAACCAAAATATTGTAACCGTGAGCAACATAGCTCAGTGAATGAACCATTGCTACATTATTGCATAAGTTTTAAATGCAAGAAATCTTATCCATATGATAATAGATGTATATTTATCCTTATCATTCAATAAGAATGACCACATTTTCCAAATCATGATTCACACATCCTATCTAAATAGACAATTCTCCCCTAATCCTGGTAGAGGAGTAACCCCTTGTCATTAATAGAAAAATCTCCCCCATTTCGGGTCGGGGAGTAACCTCCCATTTAGGTAAACCGAAATGAATAATTTCATATTCTTAACATTATGATCAGATTCGTAACAATATACAAATACATCATTCCAGTGAGTACACTCACCTTGGTTGACAACTATGTATTCACGTTTCCTTCAAGTGGATCTAAACTGGGTTGATTAGACCTTACACCTATCAATCCAACTAAATAATTATTTAATCTCAATCATAAGTATTATACTAACATAATTATCTAACTTGCCATAACTATACAACAACAATATAACTCCACTTAACTCACATTCCATAAAACATGAGTAAAGGCAAAACAATGGTATACATGCTGATAAAGTTATGAACATTCAACCGTAGGAAATACCTCATAAGGAATTTATAACTAAAACCATGTAAATATGAAAGAATACTTGTCAATGTATATACACATGAAACATGTACTCAAAATACCCTTTAGGCGGAGGAGATAAAAACATTATTTCATGGGGAATCCCGTACTGCCTCAAATTATTGTCCTCTATACTCGACCATCCTATATTCCTAAATTCTCTAAGATACAGGTGTCCAACCTTATCAATATGAAAACATATATCAATATACTTTCCATTACAAGTGACGGTTTAATTTTTCAAGCTTCCTTGAGCAAGTTATGGCCATTTCTTGACAACATAAGAAATCTGCCCTAGAAGCTCCTCTATTCCTCCTTCAAATTCCAAGAATTTTCATAATTTCTCTCCATCACAACTTTCCATTATCTTCTGCAAAATTTCAGTAAACATATTGAATAATGAAAAATTAAAGTTTCCTAATTTTTAGAGTTCATTTGCTATGTCAAGAAAAACATCAAACATATGGTATGCACATTTACCCTTTTGGGGAAGATTTCATACCCGGACTTCAAACCATCACCCAAGATTTCTTTCTTGGTTTTTTTACATAATTTTCGGATATGTTATGAATATATGAGTCTAATTTATTCTCCAATTGGAATCAATCATTTCCAGTAGGTATATAAAATGATATGGATGTTTGAATAAACAAGGTTTCTAAACAAAGGAATTTTAATGGTTTGTACATTCAACTTAACTTAAACTTGCATTTAACAATACATATATAACAAGGGCTGAAATTTTAGTAAAAAATGATGATTTCTATCATCTAAATCAGTAATATAAGAAAAATAACTAGATTTTAAGTTAGGATTACATTGGGGACTTTTACGTAATTTCTACGAATTTTTCTACAATTTTTCTCCTCACTTTTTCTTCCTAAACTTCCTAATTCTCTTTGCTCAAGGTAAAACTTTTTCATGGCTGATTTTGGCTGAAGGATAAGGTTATTTAAAAGGTATACGGCCGGCCAAACCATCCAACATCTCCAACCAATCACTTTAAGACACTTGTCGGGTATAAAGGACAAATTATCACTTAAACAGATGGACAGATTTGCCCTTAGTTAGTAAATTCGGCATAATTTCTTACT
Source organism: Sambucus nigra (assembly GCA_949130495.1). Taxonomy (NCBI): domain Eukaryota; kingdom Viridiplantae; phylum Streptophyta; class Magnoliopsida; order Dipsacales; family Adoxaceae; genus Sambucus; species Sambucus nigra. The sequence goes on along the minus strand of OX422210.1, from coordinate 240,222,408 downwards.
CGGACCTCCATTTCACACACCATTTGTTGGGTTACAACCCTAACTCTCCTTCATATAACTATCTAGTTTTCACCTCAAGTCAATTGGTATTTTATAAAGGTCAAAACTAGTCTTAAACATGAACATTCCTATCGAAAACTTCAAAATTTTATATTTGTAACTAATTCAATATTTCATGCTTTATGAAGGTAGGATTAGACTAAAAATGATGACTTAACATTATATATACTAATAATATATTATCCATATCACATGATCTAATCGTTATTTAAACATAATTTATCATAATTATATTCGGGTTGTAACAACTCAACCCCCTTAGAAAATTTCGTCCCCGAAATTTAATATAAAGGTCACTTACTAAACAAATGGGGATATTGTTTCTTCATGCTATCCTCCATTTCCCAAGTTTCTTATTTAACTCCATGACTCATCCACATAACTTTAACTAAGGGAATAACTTTATTCCTCAATACTTTCTCCTTGCGATCAATGATTTCCACCGGTTCCTCGATGCACGACAAGTCTTCCTTATGTTCAATTGGTTGAGTTTTCAACTGATGAGATGGGTCCGCCAAATACTTACAAAGCATCGGTACGTGAAACACATCATGTAAACATGATAAATCTAGGGGTAATGCTAATTTATATGCTAGGGTCCCAATTCTTTCCAGCACCTTATATGGTCCAATGTATCTTGGACTTAATTTCCCCTTTTCCCCAAATATCATGACACCCTTCCATGGTGAAATACGTAGAATACAAAATCTCCCTTCTGAAATTCCAATGGATGCTTCCTTTTATTTGCATAAAATTTCTGTCTCCTTTGCGTTATCTTTATTCATTCCCGAATCATTTTAATCTTTTTGAGTTGTCATATCTATCAATTCAGGACCCAAAATTTTTCTTTCACCTACTTCATCCCAACACAAAGGCGTTCTACATCCCCTCCCATATAAAGCTTCATAAGGAGCCATACCAATGGTGGACTGATAACTATTATTATACGAGAATTCCATCAATGGAAAATCATCATCCCAACTACCTTTGAAACCAAATACACAAGATCGTAACATGTCTTATAATATTTGAATCGTCCTTTCTGATTGTCCATCGGTTTGCGAATGAAATGCAGTGTTGAACTTCAAACTTGTGCCCATGGCATTCTGTAAATGAGGCCAAAATTTAGAAGTGAACGTTGGACTTCTATCTGATATAATTGACACTGGTGCCCCATGTAAATGGATAATCTAAGACTAACATGTCTGCAGGTAATACTAAGCTACCAATCTCTACCCCCACAACTCGACATATAAAGAAAATAAGTGATCCACTCCCCAGTGGTGAGTCTACACACGTCACAGTGCTCTCTGCTATGTCTAATAATCCTAAGGCCTTTGCAAAATGAGTAGCTATAAAACAATGCGTCGCCCCAGTATCAAATAAAACTCGACCCATCGTACCATGGATAGGAAACATACCCTCAATGGCGGGTGGTGCCTGTGGAGCTGCTGCTTGGTGGACGTTATAGACACGTCCATACTGTAGATGCCCCTGCTGCACTGGAGCTGCTGGAATGACTGGTAGGGTTGGTACCTAGGCTGGTGATGGGAGGGCGGCTAGAAAGAGTGGCCTCTGTGGCTCATTACGGGCGCCCTGCTGCTGTGGGGCCCTATCGCCCTCTGGGAAATCCTAGCACTTATGGACATGCTTTCCGCACACAAAATATCGGCCTCTGAAGTTTCCTCCCCTCTGACCCTGCTGACCATAGCCCTGTTGGCCGTTACCACCCCGCCACTGGCCCTGTTGGCCCGGATGAAAATGCTGCTGACCCTGCTGTTGTCGGTGTTGGCCTTGCTGGACCTGTTGATTAGGCTCGCCCTGCTAACCCTGCCTATAACCCCCAAATCCCTTCCTGGAATCACCTGACTGAAAGCGCTTGGCAGGGTCCCTCTGATGGGAACTCTGCTCATGCTGACGAGTCTGTCCCTGGGATGTCGGTGCTCCACTAGCGCTACTACCCCCTGTCCTGCCCTGCTGGACGGACTCTCCTACTCGCATTCTTCCCTGCAGATGGAAGCGGTGATCCTGGCAATGTAGTAAGGCAGCATTGAGTACATCTGTAAAGGTACTCAGAGACAAATTCCCTATAAGATGCTGACGGAGCCTCCAAGCTAACCCGTCCACAAACAACATTATCTTCTTACCCTCAGTAGGTGCCTCATCTGGCACTATGGTGAGAAGTCTCGTGAACTCCTCCTCATACTCAGCAATGATAGAATTCTCCTATTTCAAGTTCAGTAATTTCTACCTCATCTCAGTCTGCACGGCGGGTGGCAAGTACTTGCGGTCAAACCGCTCCCAGAATATCTGAATCAGAATAGTATCCCTCTCCTCCAAGGATGTGGTGGATTCCCACCGCTGTAAAGCGGCCCCCACTAACTTGAAGGAATACAACAACTGTTTTTGCACATCTGTGCACTCATACATACGAAGGTGCCGCTGGATATCTTTCTTTCATTGTCTGACGATGATGATATCTGAACTACTAGAGAACTCGGGGGAATGCGCCTTCTGAAAGGCATCCCTAACCCGCTCCCATGCAGATGGAAGTTGTGAAGGTACTGGCGCCACTGCCTGAATCTGGGGTGGAGCCTGCTGTACTACCTTTAATGCGGCATTCACCGCCTGAGCAACAATAGCGTCTACCTCATTTGCCTTCATCGTTCCCTGAGCCGGAGCTGTTGGATGCTCGGCTTGGGCACGCCTATCCTTTGGTGCACGTCTCGGAGGCATATGTAACGTGAAGAAATTTATTAGTCTACAGTTATTATCAAATCTCAAATAGCTGAAGACCTAATTGTAAAAACAAGAATACAACAATCCTAAAGTAGGGCTCTATAACAAAAAATTTAAGCTGAAAGCGAAATAAGCCGTACAAATCCTATGGACACTAGAACCTGATGCTCTGATACCACCTGTGACACCCCGCCTAATTAAATACCAGGCTATCACTCATTTATTAAATTAAATCAAGGTGAACAGTTGGTTCATTCTTAGCATCACTGTCGAAAAATAACTTTTCCAATTTAAACACCCTAATTAATTAAGCTAAGTGTCAAAACCATTTTTAGACATTACTTTCCAATTTTTTATTTATTTGTTTATTTTTTTTATAAACCAAGATTTATATCTTTACCATAATTCAATATTAAAGAATCACACCACAATTATCCTGGAACATATAATCCAAATAATTTAAACATTCAACAACTAAATCCCAACATTTAAATCTTAAAGTAAAATATCCAGACAGTAATAAATCCTAAAGTGACAATACTAGAAATAAATGAATCATAATGTCCAATAAAACAGCTGGATAATGGAAACGGGTGACACATGCCCAACTAAATAAATAAGCTAGGAGTGGAATCAAATAAATGACGTCGTCTAAGCAAGAGGCCTGCAACTCCCACCTAAGCTGCAGCACGTTCCTTCCAAAGTATCCTATGCAAGACGCCCCTTTGGCTGGGCACCTGGAATATATACATATATATACAAGAGATAAAGGAAAATAGAAACGGGTCAGAGCCCGATAGTGTAAATGATTTAAAATTTGTTTAGAAAGTATTTAAAATGTTTACAGGCCAATGCAACAACATATTAGTGCGTCACTCTCTTGAGAAATTCTCACCTCTCTTCTAATGTGCATGCCTATCGCACTAATCTTCCCAACGGTTTATCTTATCTTATATCGCACTAATCTTCCCAATGGTTTAACTTATCTTAGGTTACTCGTAAGATTTAAAACTGAATAATATAATTTTTTAAGAGGAAAATTTCATTCAGTAACAAAACTCTCATTTTAACTTTATTTATTAATAAAGTTTCCCAGTGTCATATTATAATTTTCAAAACAAGTATTTCCAATTTGAAGTCATTATTCATTTCTTACTTACCATAACACAATAGGCAGTTCCAAATTTCAGAATTTCATATATATATTAAATACTTGTATAATATATATATATATATATATATATTCTAACAGCACCCCACATAAAAATTATGGTGCGGGCATACTCTGCTATACAATTCCCGTATCACTCGTACTAAGGGAAATACACGTTCAGAATCACTCTCGAACTGTAATAATACATACACAAACAATATTGAGGCGAAGCATAGTTTCCAAGACCAAAAGGTCAGCACATACCCTCGCGTCTCTTAGGACCGTGACTATCGATTCGATAGCCTGTACCTAGGATTCCTATCTTCTTGGGTACGAGTCAATATCCCCTATAAAGGTCACATCGAGAGAAGACTGTCCCAGCGTGGTAACCATAGGGATAGCAAGTAACGTGGGCATGATTTTCACATGTATATAATATATGCATACACACAGTCATATAAATATACTACTTTTACCATATCAAATTTAGGTTCATCTCATAACCCATAATTATAACATTTATCCTTATTTTCCCATTATTTGTTATCACGTATAACCGTTCGTCTCTTACTTTAATTGAGGGATTAATCCAACTAACTACGTAACACTCATGGACTCTTTCCTCCCAAGTGTAGAATTCAGTAGGTACTCATCTAATTTCCAACGTAACTATCTTACGCGTCTCTCCCTTTAATACATAATTTCATCGTCCCTTATATGTAAACATCCCAAAAATACAACTCTCGTCTTACATTAAAGGTCTCATAATTATTTATAAGTCCTACTGGTCTTCTTTATCTCCCAAAACATTTTAATAAGGGTGTCTAAGGATTATTTCTCATTAAATTGAATTCAACTATTTAAAAGGGGAAATATGAGTCTTCCAGGAAGGGTCGATCGATCAATGGCAGGGGCTCGATCGATCGAACCTTCGATCGATCGAAGCTCTTGGCTCGATCGATCGATCAAGCAGGTATGGCGAATTCTGCTGGAAACCAGTTACGTGTTCTATCATACTACCTCATTCAAATCCAGATTTTTCATTTCCGATCGCCGAGAAATTTGTACTACTAACAGTATAAACCCATTTTATACATCTTCTACGTAAAGCATGCTAATTTTCATCATTAACCATGGATTAATAGGCCAAAAACTCATATTAATCTCAAGAACCCTAGAATTTCTTTAACCTTGTTCTAATCAATATTTTTCCAGAATTTCTTCTGCTATAACATCATAAATCTGTGGTTCAACCTCTACATATGAAGGGGGATTTCCAGATTTCCTTTTATATCATTACTACATGCAAGTTCCTATCTCCAACTTGGGTTTTCTTCCATGAAACTCATCCTTATCAACCCTAGACTAACATGAGGGATGAATTAACGAAAATAAGAAAAATAAACACTTGCCTGGAAATTTCAGAATTCTGATTTGTGGACGATTTTGGTGTGGTTGCGTTCCCCGTCGCGCGATCTACGCGTTGGTGGTGGTGGCGGTGCAATCAGGTGACTTTTTGGCCTTGGATTGCTTGGAAAGCTTTTTCCTTCCCTCTCCTATGGTCGTTCTAAAGTTTTGAGTCTGATAACCCTAAAGGACTATTCTAAATGGATGATATAGCCTAATGATTTTCGTGGGTTTAATTACCCAAAAATATAAAATGTCCAAAATGCCCTCCCGGGTTGCTAAATAAGCCTAAAAACACCCCGAGATCCAAACTAAACCCCCCGAGTACACTTTTCTGACTATCTCGACCCTTTCGGACACGTTGGCGCACTCAAAAAGACCATACGGATAACTTAAAAATATTTCACTTTTATTAATCAACATTTATTCCTGACACGACACATGCGCGTCCTGTCTTAAATTTCCAAAATTATCATTGTATTCACTCGTGACATTTAATAGAACCAATATTATATTACTATACTCATTAGTAATATTCAACAACAAGTTTCCCATAATTACTAACTCACATCACGTTAATAATTATAAAGTGATTTATTTTCGGATTTATATTAAATTAATAACTCACATTAAATTTAATAAATCCCCAAATTAATATAGCATAAAAATACGGGGTATTACAGTGCTATGGGTCCACCAGAGCCTATTTGGGTTCCTGAAGAGTGCCAGCACGCTCCGTGTGCCCCTTCTTCTAATAGGTCACTGCCTGCCCAACTTTCTATGCCGAACCCTTGCCCAGCTTAGGGCTAACTTGCCTATGATCAATGACCCGAAAGAAGAGGAATTGAACAAGGTCAAAGAAGATCTCAAGATGCTAACTAAGAAGTTTGACCAAGTTTGAATCTCTAGAAATTACATGGACTATACCCACATGTCTCCTTATCCTAAGGCAAGGTTACCCGAGAAGTTCAAGATGCCAAATATCAAGAAATTCGTAGGAAGTGGACCGCCAATTGTTCATCTTTGTAGTTATCACCGTTCCATGACTCTACTAGGGGATTTTGAAAAAGTGATGGACCAATTATTTCAGCAACCATTGAAAGATAGTGCCCTCCGATGGTTTTTATCTCTCGAGGAGTCCAGAATCCGTAGCTAGGAGGATGTTGCCCATGAATTCATAACGCAGTACAAATACAACGAAGAGATTGAGGTCACCCGCCATGAATTAGAACTACTCAAACAGAACTCTGGGGAATCAGTGAGTAACTTCATAGCCCGATGGAGGGAAAAGGCAGCCACTATGACCAATTAGCCATCCGAGGAAGAACAAGTCAACATAATGAAGAAGAACTTCTTACCCCAAGTCCAAGTAACCATGGGAGGACAATACTATCCCCACTTCCGAGCCCTCGGAGAAGCCGGAGTAGAAATCGAGTAAGGTCTTACTAAAACAGAGGTTGAACCAAAGAAGGTGTTTGGATAGTTCACCCCAAGAAAATATGACAAATCTGCTAGTGCTGCAGTTTGAACCATCAACAACATCTCTCAACCAACCACCTCATGGGCACTAGAAAACCGCCTAGTCCCAATATGAAAGGAATACACCGAGCTCCATGCTCCCCTCTCCAAAGTTTATCAAGCCCTATTAAGCCAAAACCTCATCAAACCTTTGGACACCCATCTATTTCCAAATCCACTTCCAAGAAACTTCAAGGCAGATGCCCGTTGCGCCTTTCACCAAACTACTGGCCATACCACCTACCAATGCTTTCACCTTTGAAACATAATCCAAGGTCTAATTGACTGGGGTACCATTTCCCCACCAGCCAATCCTAAGACAAACACTACTCACAACCCACTCCCAAATCATACTAATGCTATCTTCCTAGAAATGGACCCAGAATTTGATCCCTCAACTCAAATCACACCTATACACTCTCCCAAGCCTCTCCAAATTTCCTCCTACATATAGGACCCAGAATTTGATCCCTCAACTCAAATAACACCTATACACTCTCCCAAGCCTCTCCAAATTTCCTCCTACATCTTGTTAGCCTCGCCGATCAGGCACTGTCACTCCTCACCAGAACATGCATCGTTGTCCGTACCTGTTTTGAAGAGGGAATTATGGAATTATCATAAGTGTTATACCAACTCTAAGAGTTCGAGCTGAAATGGCCCTCATAAATGATCATTGATTACAAGAGGTTCAGTACGCTATTATTGGAAGCACGAAAATGGTCCCAAAAATTGGGTGGTACCAACAAATGAAGTCAGCCTAGATGACGTTGTCTAAATCATGGAAAAATTATTTAGCTAAACTAACGATATTTACAGTATGACCGAGTTACTTGATGCTCTGAAGTTACAAGGGCGCCTAGTCCCTTCACCCTTATATATCCCCGCATAATGGGAAGACCTGTATGAAGAATCCATTGAAGTTATGGAATGCTTTAACTTTACATGGAAAGACAAAATTATTGCCATCGGATGGGGGAAAGAATTCAAAGATTCGAATAATGAATAAGCTTTCGAGAAAATTGGCCTGGTAGACGACATGTGTGGGATGATATCATTTGAGGAGCTCCTCAGAGAAATAAACAAAGTGGCAGAACAACCCGATATTAATGAGGAAATAGGGTTCATATTCTTCCCTTCTTCAGTAAATCACATGACCAGATTAGGGAGGCATTACCAGATCCCAAGCTCACTACCAGCCAATGACAAGGGGAATGGTGTTGAAAACCTTCCTATGCCAGAAATAACCCTCGAGGAGAGCAAGATTCTTGATCAACTGAAGAAAACTCAAGCTAACATCACTCTATGGGGGCTTTTCATGTCTTACCATCTGCACAAATGCTTTGATCAAGTTACTCCCTAGACCCACAGTTCCTCCTTCTACTACACCAGAAGAAACGGTAAATTTAGTCGGATCCTTAACCTCTACCCGAATTATATCCTTTTCTGAAGAAAAAATCCCTCGAATTGGGCCAAACCATACTCATGCACTCAACATCTCTATCGAAGTTATGGGGAGGATCGTACCTCTCTCTCTTGTTGATAACGAATCTTCCATGAATGTCTGACCATTAAGAAACTGTAAATACTTAAGCCTGAAAGAAAGTGACCTCACTCCAACTTCCGCTGCTATACGTGCCTACGATGATACTTGTCGGGAAATGATGGGATCCATAAAACTTGTAATATGGGTTAGCCTTATAAACCCTATCATTGAATTCCAAGTTATTGGCATCCCAGCTTATTTTAACCTATTACTCGGACGACCTAGGCTCCACAGTATCAAAGGTGTGTCTTCTTCACCGACGGACGAGTCATCACCATTTTAGACGACGACGAAAATGTCGAGGGTGTAAGCACTAGTAGCCCAATACTTGAGATACAACGCGGGTAAAATGATATTCTCCTATTAGGATTTCGAGTTGAGCCACTTCTACTCCTGACAGGGGATAATTTCAAAGAAAGGGTTTATCCTGAATATGAACCTCATGGCAACGTCAATGTGATTCACTTGTTCAGAAACATGCACTCCATGCCTGGGATGGGGCTAGGGAAAAGATAGAAAGGGATACTTGAGCCCGTTGAACTGAAGAAATCTTTCCCTCCTTGTGGTTTGGGGTATCAACCATCAGAACAAGAGCTCAAAATTATCCTTCAGTCTCGACCAAAGAGAAGACTAGACTGCATCCAGACTATCCCAGGTAACTTTTTGAATGGACGATTCATTAAAGAGGGCAAAGACTTACCCTTTTGTGGCTTTTCAGAACCATGGTATGACCATACAGATAAGAAGATGAAGCCTAGAATGGAGATATTTTTCCAAAAGAGCTACCCATGGGCTGAAATTTTCCAACACCATGTACAACCGCTCATCAGAGATACCAAAGAGACTGATGAAAGTTACTCAGAAGGCTCCTGCAACTTACAGACACTGGGGCTAACACTCTGCATGATTCATTCAAGCACAACATCACTGGATCCCTCCCACCAAATGAAAGCTTCTGATACACCTCTCCTCAACTGGCATGCTGCGCAAGTTATACCTGTTGAAATCCCACCTAATCCCAATGTTTACCCCATGTCTTCTTCTCTTGTCTATCCTTGATCAAATGTAGTCGAGACCACCTTTGATGAGGTTCTCAATGTTGTTTTTCCTATCAATGAAATAAATAAATATTTTGAGTATCTTGTTGTGCCTTACATTAATTGTTTCGATTCTAATCAAACTTTTGATGATGATGATTTTATAAATGAACAATTCTTAACTGATCTAAATAAGGTTAATAACAAACAACATAATTGCGTTCAAGTTAATGAAGAAGAGACTGTTATTATTAACCTCGATTCTAGTAGCCAACTGCGGGAGATTAGGATAGGGGATACCCTTAATGAGCATGAGCGCACACAACTCGAAGAAATATTGAAGGAATTCATAGATGTCTTCGCATGGTCCTATGATGATATGCCCAATATTGATTCTGAAATTGCTCAGCATGAGATCCCCACTCTTCTAGGTTACAAGCCAGTTAAACAAAAGCTGAGAAAGCTTCGTACCGAATGGTCGCTGAAAGTCAAGGAAGAGGTGGTCAAACAGTTGAACGTGGGATTCATTCGTGTGATCGAATACCCCATATGGCTAGCCAACATAGTGCCTATGCTAAAATCAGGAGGGAAAGTTTGGATGTGTGTAGACTATCGGGACTTAAACAAAGCCTCTCCAAAGGATGACTAGTCGCTACCCAATATCGATATGATTGTGAATAACTCAGCCAGTCATGCTCTCAAGTCATTCATCAACGAGTTTTTCGGATACAACCCAATGAAAATGCACCCATATCATTAAGAAAAATCGCGTTCATCACCCCCATGGGGAACCTTTTGCTACACTTTTATGCCATTTGGTCTCAAGAATGCTAGGGCTACCTACCAGAGGGCTGCCACAACCATCCTGCATGATCTGATTCATAAAAAAGTCGAGGTCTATATGGATGATATGATTATCAAATCCAAAACTAGATAAGGTCACGTTCCCTCTCTTCGAAAGTTCTTCGAATGAATCCGACAGTATCATATGAGACTCAATCCACAGAAATGTGTCTTCGGCGTTACAAAGGGAAAACTCTTAGGATTCATGGTCAGTGGGAAAGGGATAGAAGTAGATCCTGCCAAGCTAAAAGACGTACTTGAGATGCCACCTCCCCGAACGAAGAAATAGTTCACGGTTTCCTTGAGAAATTGTAATACATCAGCCGGTTCATCAGTTAGCTAACCTCCATTTGTGAACCGATTTTTAAACTCCTCCGAAAGGATTCAACCAAAGTTTGGAACGACACCTGCCAAGAATCTTTTGACCGAATCAAGCAATACTTGACCCAACCTTCGATACTCATGCCCCCATAGCTTGGTCTCCGCTTGCTTCTATACCTAACCATAACTGACATCCATCTGGGGCTTTACTAGCCCAATACCTTGAGGATTTATACAAAGAAAGATCCACCAATTACGCCAACCACAAACTGGCCGAGTATGAAGTCAACTACACTAATTTGGAAAAAGCATGCGTCGCGTTTATTTGGGTCACCCAAAAGTTGTGACACTACATGCTCGCCTTCCCCATAAAGCTCGTATCCCGAATGGACGCCATCAAGTACCTTCTCACTACACCAAAAATAGCATTTTGTCACATCCCGATATTAAAAATCTGGCATAGTTTAAAACTGTGCCAGATTTTGGCACGGTTTAAAGCTAATTTGGCACACCTTAAAACAGTGCCAAAATTTGGCACTGTTTTACTGTGTGCCAAAATTAATCACACTTCACTAAAATATAAAATCCTCCCAAAAAATTCCCCCTTCTAACTTCCCGCTCGCCCCGCTCACCCCTCTCTCTACTTTAACCTCTACGTTCATCTCTCTCTCTCCGACCGATCAGCTCTCTCTCTCTCTCCGACCGATGATCTCTCCATCAGCGCAGCTCCGTTCAGCTCTCTCTCCCCGGCTCAGGTAACCTCATTCTTTCTCTTTACTTCTTGCATATAAAACTGATCTTCAACGATAAGAGAACGAAAAGATCACAAACCCCAGCCATTTGAATGCCTTTAATGAGAACGAAAACAAAACTTCTACATTGGTTTGGTTTAATTTGTATCCATTTACAGTCTACGCTTTGTATTTGATAGCATAATCAGTGTAGATTTTTTTAAGTGTTTCTTAATCGATCTTTTACTCTATTTAATCTTGCCTCTCTTGAAATTTCCCAACCACATACATATTATACACATACGTATACGAATGTAAAATGTAGATGCCTACATGTATTTGTATAAGTTTTTATATGTGGATCGTTTATATTAATTGGTAATCAAAGTTAGTTTCAGCTTAAATTAGTGTCTGTGAAATTATTGATTCTTAGTTTGGCAGATATGTGGTTGTTTTGGTGGTACTCTGTTTGATACATACATTTGGATTGCTTGATATGTTGTCCTTACAGCTCTTTTTTATTTAAAAAGTATTATAATACATTAAAAGTTTTATTGTGATCTACTGGGCTAATATTGGATAACAAATGTATGTACTTATGATGTCAGAATGTGTGCCTTGAGTGTTTGCAATATTATAAAGTCCTGATTGTATTCATTATAATATGTGTGCTTTTGTCTTCATATTTTTTTTGAATTAAATGCCATTTTAGGGAATGGCTTTTGGGTTGTTCATATGGATATCGTATTTACTTAGGTATGTTTATTTTTAGGGAATGACGAAGGTTATTTGCTTAGGTATGTTTATTTTTAATTTGCGTGTTTGTCTTTTGCAAAATTTGTTGATTATGCTTTTTATTAATACTAACATAAGCTACAATTCAAGGTGAAGTGTTTAGTGGAAAAAAATTGGTGTTGACGCTTGTATAACTGCAATTCAAGGTGAAGTGTTTAGTGCAATCTTGATGTTTTTTTGACTTATTGTATTGACTATTTTTCTTCTCTGTTAGTATGTCATTGATAAAGAGAGAAAGGGGGATTATCTTGAAAAAACTGTTCCGATTCTTTCACTGTTGCTCAAATGTATCTATTATATTGTTCAATCACTTATATTCCTGTCCTCACATGTTACTTTCCTTGTTTAGGTTGATTTTACCCTTGCTAAACTTGATTTCAATTCATATGTCACAATAATATTCTTGACATTGTGCATATTAGACATGTTTTATCCGCATCATCAACTAGTATGGTTATATTCTTTCATTCATTGATTTTGAATTCAAGAGCATGAAACTGATGTGAAACCTAGCATCGTGGAATTCTTCAAGACATCTCATTAGAGTAAGAGAAAGGGTGATTTGATAAATGATAAGTGCAAGGATACACATTTATGTTTCACTTCTTTCCCCCTTTTATCCTTTTTGTATTTTAAAAGACAAACCGTCTAATATAAGTCTTCTGACACTTCAACAGTCACAACACAGTCTCAGTCTCATAATGAAGAGCTGAGAAACTTGAAAGATAATATATCATCTCATGAACAACTAAATGCCGTTTAGAATAGAAGATTTGAGAATTTGCAAACATTGTTGGACCAAAATGGGATAATTTCAAGAAGTCATGGCATGAAGAGTTCATCGGGTGGCTATCAAAATGCAAATGAAATCAGGTTAGTCTCAAAGTCTCAAATTCTCATAAAAGTTGTAGTAGCATTAAATAGAAAAATGTTCTGAAATAGCGACAAGTAGCCAAACGTAAAATGGCTTACTTTATGAGCTTATTTAGTTAAATTGGTGGAAGAGATTTGCTGGTGGTTTGGTTTTGAAATTTGCTGCTGTTGTTGAGTTTATTTCACATGTCAAAACAAGTTGGATTTAATGAATAAACAAACGAAACTATGTCAAAATTTTCTAAAATCAATAAACGTAGTCCCGAGTAAGAGGCACGAACACCTCGCACGGGACCAATGTAACTTGTCGGAACTCACCGCGTAGTCCCGGGTCTCCTGGTTTGAGAATATGACGATAATTTGTAAAAATCAACACTTAAACTTAAAAACATGTCGTTAAAGGGTGAAAACCAAAACCGACCCCCAAACGACCGCGTAGGAGGCACGAACACCTCGCATGGGACCAATGTAACTTGTAGGAACTGACCGCGTAGTTTTGGGTCTCCCGGTTTGAGAGTATGATGATAATTTGGAAAAATACATTTAGAGTTAAAAATAGGCCGTTAAAGGGTGAAAACCCAAACCGGCCGCCAATCGACCCCGTAGGAGGCACGAACACCTCGCACGGGACCAATGTAACTTTTTGGAACTGACCGCGTAGTCCCGGGTCTCCCAGTTTGTGAATAGGACGATAATTTGAAAAAATCAACACTTAAACTTAAAAACATGTCGTTAAAGGGTGAAAACCCAAACCAACCCCCAAACAGCCCCGTAGGAGGCACGCACACCTCGTACGGGACCAATGTAACTTATAGGAACTGTCCGCGTAGTCCTGGGTCTCCCGGTTTGAGAGTATGATGATAATTTGCAAAAATCACACTTAGAGTTAAAAACAGGCCATTAAAGGGGGAAAACCCAAACCGTCCCTCAATCGACCCCGTACGAGGCACGAATACCTCTCACGGGACCAATGTAACTTGCAGGAACTGACCACATAGTCCCGGGTCTCCCAGTTTGAGATTATGACGATAATTTGGAAAAATCACACTTAGAGTTAAATACAGGCCGTTAAAGGGTGAAAACCCAAACCGGCCCCCAATCGACCCCGTAGGAGGAACGAACACCACGCACGGCACCAATGTAACTTGTAGGAACTGACCGCGTAGTCCCGGGTCTCCCAGTTTGAGAGTATGATGATAATTTGCAAAAATCACAATTAGAGTTAAAAATAGGCCGTTAAAGGGTGAAAACCAAAACCGACCCCCAAACGACCCCGTAGGAGGCACGAACACCTCGCATGGGACCAATGTAACTTGTAGGAAATGATCGCGTAGTCCCGAGTCTCCTAGTTTGAGAGTATGATGATAATTTGGAAAAATCACACTTAGTTATAAACATGCCGTTAAAGGGTGAAAACCCAAATCAGCCCCCCAAACGACCCCGTAGGAGGCACGAACACCTCGCACGGGACCAATGTAACTTATAGGACCTGACCGCGTAATCCCGAGTCTTCCGATTTGTGAATAGGATGATAATTTACAAAAATCAACACTTAAACCTAAAAACATGCCGTTAAAGGGTGAAAACCCAAACCAGCCCCCAAACAATCCCGTAGGAGGCACGAACACCTTGCACGGGACCAATGTAACTTGTAGGAACTGATTGCGTAGTCCCGGGTCTCCCGGTTTGAGAGTATGATGATAATTTACAAAAATCACACTTAGAGTTAAAAACAGGCCATTAAAGGGTGAAAACCCAAACCGGCCCCCAATCGACCCCGTACGAGGCACGAACACCTCGCACGGGACCAATGTAACTTGTAGGAACTGACCGCGTAGTTTCGGGTCTCCCGGTTTGAGAGTATGACGATAATTTGCAAAAATCACACTTAGAGTTAAAAACAGGCCGTTAAAGGGTGAAAAGCCAAATCGGCCCCCAATCGACCCCGTAGGAGGCACGAACACCTCGCACGGGACCAATGTAACTTGTAGGAACTGATCGCGTAGTCCCGGGTCTCCTGATTTGAGAGTATGATGATAATTTGCAAAAATCACACTTAGAGTTAAAAATAGGCCGTTAAAGGGTGAAAACCCAAACCGACCCCTAATCGACCCCGTAGGAGGCACGAACACCTCGCACGGGACCAATGAATCCTGTTTTTGGTATAGCATGCTTGAGAAACCTACCGTATCCAGTTGAATGGCTCGATGGTTGATGCTATTAGCTGAGCTTGATATCGTGTACGTCACACAGAAAGCCATGAAAGGAAGAGCCATATCTGACTACCTCGCTGACTACCCCATGGAAGAGGCCGACAGCCGGCTCTCCGAATTCCCAGATGAAAACATCCTCTACACTGCTCAAGACGACCTGTGATGGTAAATGTTCTTTAACGGCGCTGCTAACAAAAATGGATATGGCATTGGGATACATCTGATCGCCCTAGATAATTCCCACACTCCCATCGCCATCAAATTGGATTTCCTCTGCACCAATAACATGACTGAATACGAGGTGTGTATGGTAGGACTCAAAGTTGCTCTTCAGAAAGGTATCCAATGCCTAGATGTCTACGAGGATTCTGCCCTCAACATTGGTCAGGTGCTTAGAAAATGGAAAGTCAAGGACGAGAAACACCAACCCTTATATGCCCACTTAGAAGAACTAGCCTCCCAATTCCAAGACATCACGTTCCACTACCTGCCTCGAGCAAAGAATAACCTAGCCGATGACCTTACTACCTTAGCCTCCATGGTCGACATGCCTGAAGGAATAACAATGGCCCCCTTCCTGGTCCAAAAGCAAAACAAACCAACCCACTGCTACCACATTGAGCTCATCACCAAAGAAGATCACGAGCTAGACAATTGCTGGTATCGTGATATTTGGCACCTCCTCAAGCATGGTAAGTATCCCGAGAGTTCCAACAAGAAATACCGGGCGATCCTCCGAATACTGGCCACCTAATACATCATCTGTCACAAAGCGCTGTTCAAGAGAAACTTCGATGGAACCCATCTACACTGCATCGCAGGGTCTAACATTGAAGAGGTAATGCAGAAAATCCACAGCAGGGAATGTGGGCCCCATATGAATAGTAAAATTCTTTCCAAGAAGATCATATGACAAGGATACTACTGTACCACCATGATCCAGGATTGCACTACCTATGTCCGGAGATGCATCAAATGCCAGCAGTTCTCTAACCTTTAATACCTACCTCCGCATGAATTGTACAACATGACTTTTCCCTGGCCGTTCTCCACCTGGGGCATCAAAATCATAGGGAAGGTTACACCTAAGGCCTCCAATGGGCATGAGTTCATCCTAGTTGCCATTGATTACTTCACCAAATGGGTCAAAGCCGAGTCATACGCAGTCCTTCACGCCAAGAAAGTGGCCAAGTTCATCAAGAAAAACATCATCTGTCAGTATGGGGTCCCACACGAGCTAGTGTCAGATAACGGGTTTCATTTCGAGGCAGAAGTCACATAAGTGGTCAATGATTATGGGATTCATAGACATAAATATTCTCCCTACCATCCTCAGATCAATGGTGCAGCCGAAGCCGCTAATAAAAACCTCAAAGCCATCATCAGCAAGATGATTGAAAGTTATCGACATTGGGCCAATCGAATCCCATACCCCCTATGGGGATACCGAACCTCAATCCGAACCTCTACTGCGGCTACCCCTTACTCTCTAGTCTATGACATGGAATTAGTACTACCCGCGAAGATGGAAATACCCTCGTTACGCGTCATGCTTGAAAGAAAGGTCAGTAAGGAGGACTGGCAGCAAAGCCGTCTCGACGAGATGTCACTCTTGGATGAAAGGAGATTAAAAGCATTGTATCACATACAAGGGTACCATCATTGAATAACGCGTTCATTTAATAAGAGAGTCAAGGACCACGGTGTCCGAGAAGGGGATTTAGCCCTCAAAGAAATAGTAGACCTCATTTGGACCCCAGAGGGAAATTCAAGCCCAATTGGAGTGGCCCATACATCGTCAAGAAAATCTTAATCGATGGTGCCTCCATGCTCACCGACCTAGATGGAGAAGAGATGACTCATCCAGTCAACCTGGACCGTCTAAAAAAGTTCTACCCCTAGTCCAAAATATCGGCGAGCTACGACTCTTCTCATCTCCCTTCTATTCTAAAAAAAACAAAAAAAAAAAACTTCATTTCCCTCTACCTAGAACTACGTGGGCCTGATCCTCTGCAAAAATCATTCTCGAAAAAATTTAAATTTTCAAAAAATCCCCAGAGGTACGTTGGCAACTCATACATCTTATATGAGCATGACCCTTTCTTCATCACAAAAAAAACTATTCTTTTCTTATCTCCAAAAACAACAATTTATTCTAACATATACTTGAACAAAAGGATTAAGTATGCCTTAGTGATCGGTATAAATAGTTCAAAATATGAAATTCATCAAAAGGCACAGATGGATGATCAAAAAATTATTTATTTCACTAATAAGAAATTACAATACAATTACCTAAAGGATCGGATAACTCCCTTCCCCCTACCTTCCTAAAAAGCCAAATAAATTCCCAAATGTATTCCCCGTTACAAAAACAAACTCTCTAAGAACCCTACCTACAACTACCAGAGGAGCCCGCACCATCTTCATCATCATCATCATCATCTATATCCTGGGGTCCCCAAGCTTCCCCTGCCTGAATGGAATGTCGTAGATGCTCCATGGACCGATAAGCTCGAACCAATCTGGAAAAAACTACCACACCTCCCTCCATGGTATCAGATAAAATAATCCACCTTTGTCCAATCTCCACTGCGAACATCTTGATGACTACTATTCTCCATAACCACTTCATATAATCCATACGGATGTGAAAAACTCTCCCAACAGACTGAGAGGGATGGATCAACGGATGCCGACTCTCCCACAAAGATCTAAGCCGCGTGCGTAGATGCTCTCTCAAATTTTTTATCTGAAACAAGTCCAGTGTCCGATGTGGCACAATCTGCTCCTAGCCAAATTGGGGAAGAAACCACCAAGGGAAATAGAAAGAGGTATATCTGAGACCAACCAGCGGGACATACTAGTATTCTCCCAGTTCCAAAATAGGCAGCAACTACCCCCACCAAGGCACTGACCGGTAAAGATTTAGAGCCCCATGCTCCACGAACAAGTTCTCCCAATTATCGGTATCCAAACCCACACTGATGAAATGGAGAGAAAAGAAGTTGGGTACAACCGACAAAGGGTATTTCGAAGGAGTCACCAGGCGAAATCTTTCAGACAACCACATGAACAACATCACATGGCTACCCCTCAGAAAGTCAGAACAACCTTCTCGCCAAGCATCCAGACCATTTAGAGTCTCCGCTAGTATCACCGCCACAGGATTGTGATGTAGGACATCCATGAAGTAATAACTACAAGTTGTGGGTCCACCAGCAGCTCCCCGCTCACCAGTAGAAATTTTGAAGTTGCAAGGTTATATGTTCTTAGTTTAATTCGTGGAATACACACACGCAGTCCAATTTTAATTTATGTAGGAGATTCACAAGTTCGCAAGAACAAATTTTAATTAATGCAATGGGATTGATATCTTGGCTAATTAAAATAAATTATTCCAACTTTATCCATTTTATCCTAAGCATACATCTAGGTGACTTAATAAAGTAAAATGCGAAAATCCCAACCACAACGCGCCGATGTACGAGGAAAACACAAATGGGAAAAACCTCGGACGGCTGGGCCTAGACAAAATCCACTACAAAATAGGTTTTACAAGAGACTCAAAAGACTTACAGACATTGACTCACTCAAGACATGCTTATGCTGTCCTCGACCTCCGAATTTGTAGTGCATGAAACTCCAATACGTTGCTCGACACTCCTCGTGTCGCGCCATCCACCGAAGCCCAAAATCACCATCGTCACTAAGCTTGAATGCAGAAATCCATCGCAAACTTTCTTATTGAAAGTCAAGATAATTGAAGGGGTTTTGTTACAAAAGATGATAAAAGTGTTGGAGATGATTTTACCAAAAAGAGGGAAGTTATGAAAAATGCTCTCAAGAGAATAATGAACTTCCTTGACTTTTGAAACTCATTTTCGTCCATATAATATAACTGAAAAAGTAGTGGACCAAAACAGTTGTGGGAAAATAACTGCACAAAAATAAGTTAAAAATTTCAGATCTGGCAGAACTCGTTCGAATGAGTTATCTAACGAAGTTCCTGTATCAAATTAGATAGGTCGTTAGAAATCTCGTTCGAACGAGATCGTTCAAACGACATTTCTAACGAACTTCTAACGAAGTTCCAGTATAGGCTGGGGAATGCCGTTAGATCCAGGTCGTTCGAACGACCTGGATAAACTTCGAACGAGATTTCTTATTTTGCAAAAACTTCTTCGAATTCATTTCAAAGATAGTTCTTTATGAAAATTACTTATTTACGAACATTTCTCTATATGAAAATTTCTTGATTAAACAAAATACTCCAACATATAAAATTTATTTTGGTCATATACCTTTTTAGGATAGCGAGCATGTCGTGCATATTGATGACGCGTGAACTTTGGATGCGATGCTTGAATCTTTACATTGAATGATGCTTGATGCAGAATGACCCAAAATTGTTTTGTCCAACGGAATATAGCTAATATAACAACTGACTCGATTGGAAATTTGTCCTTACAAATCTCCTCCTTTGGCTATTCCGGGACAAAGCAATAATAATAAATAAAAAGACAGAATTTGCTAAGCCAGCCGTCAAGCCGATTCTAAGGCCCGTCCCAAAAAGGCAAAAAAGACAGACAGTCTCAAAGACAAGACTGACGAGCTGCAAAGGAGTAGGTGATGTATCCTACACACATGAAACAATAAATTCATAAACGCATGGGGAAGTAGAGAATGAATTATATATAAAACTATGTGTTAGCATATGTTGTGAATGGTAAATGAAAGTCCCCCTAAAATATGCATATGTTCAATATTAAGAATTTAACTCCCCCTAAAATATGAATTCAATTCAATATTAATTCCGATTATGAATTCCCCCTAGTCAATATTTCTCCCCCTTTTTGTCCGAAAAAGACAAAGGGATAAATGGCCAGCATGTTAAAGAATAAACGAGAGAATAATAGGCAATTAACCAATAAAAATGAAGAAATGAAAGGATAGAAGAAATAACATGATGATTCATTATCCAATAGGAACGGGGAAATAGTCAAAGTGCATACACGACATAAGGAGAAACGAACAAATATCCAAACCAAAGGAACCAATACATGAAATAAAAAGATCCCCTCAGCCTCACAAGTACAAGGAAAATAGAAATGAAAAACAAAGTACATCAAGGGGCAGGAGCATCATGTGGAGTATCATCGGGAAGAGATCCGGAGCCAGAACCGGATGAGCCTGCACCGCGGCGCATCTCCCTACGACGAATGGCATTAAGATGCTCTAACAGAAGAGAGTACCGACGGGCACGGGCTTCATCTCTGTGCGCCTGAGCCTCCTCCTCGCGAGCGTGTGCCTCCCGGTCCCGCTGCATAGAAACCAAAAGCTCCTGCATAAGCGCCCTGTCATGAAGTATATCCTCCTGAAGCTGTTCAACCTGAGAACGAACAAACAAAAAATTCTCCGACTTGATGGGTGCAGGAACATAGGAAGAGGAGGGGCGATGGATAGAGCGAGAGGGTGTGGGACGACTGGGGGCAGGGTGAGAGGAAGTGGCGGAGTGAGAGGATGTGGAGGGGGTGGGGTGAGGGTATCGGGGGCAAATGACCACGAGATGGGCTGACCGAGGACATGTTAATGGTTTGATATTTGGTGAGGGGGATATCGGTGGATACGCAGGGGAAGCCGACGACAAGACAAAAGCGGGTAATAATGGTCGTAAAAGGGAGGGCTTGGCGAGCGGGACTGGAGGGGAGGATCCTAACAGTCCAAATGACACTAAAGATGAAGGCGGGGAGGTCGATGTCAGCCCGAATGCTAATGGCAAACATAAGGTCCACGTGTTGTTTTATTATTTGGGTTGTGTTCGCACGTGGAATAAGATAAGCACACACAATCCAATTAAGTACCATGAAATCATGATGTAAGTGTTTGTGGAAGATGTTGACAGTACCGGGAGCGAGGAACCTAAAAACGGTGTTTAGAACAAGGGAAGGATCGGGATGGGTATCGGATGTCCAAGGGAAGGAGGGATTATTGACCCTAGGTAAGGGAATGAGTTGAGCTATCGAGTCGGGAGAGACAATAATCTCCCTACCGCGCACTTTAGAATAAATGTGATTATCCTTATCGTGCATCCTAAAATAAAATTCCCGGACAAGGTCGGGAAAAATAGTATCTGTGAGAGAGAAGAGAGGGTCCCACCCTAAATCAGAAATCCACGAATGCACAGTGGTGCCATGGAGAGATTGGAGATTAATAATTTTCTCCCGAACGATAGAGCGTGTAGCGAAACCTTGTGTGTGATAAAGAGTGTGTGCGGAGAGTGACCTCCAACGCAGCCTAAGGTCAGGTATAGCTGCATTGGCATTGGTCTCCTCATCAGAGGAAGAGGAGCGTTCCTCGGGGGAATTACTTATACGGCGTTGGCGATGATTACGGGCCATGGGAAACAAGAAGGAAAATAGAACCTACGCGAACAAAATTCCAACCAAATCACCAATCACACCAATAAACCAACAAACCAATTAGAATAATCCATCCTCCGTTAGAAAAAAAATAAAAAGTAAAAATTAGTTAAGATAAATTCCATGAAATTAAAAAAGTTGAGGTGAGAAAAACTGATAATATCATGGAAGATAGCTTAACTAGGGACAACATAAACACAAGTCAGATGAAATGGCCCCCCAAAAAAATGTGGAGATATACACCCATTTATATATATGATTGTTGGGTAAAAAAATGATTTTGATTAAAAATGGGACCCAATAGCATATATATATGTATATATATGGGTATATGTATATATGTATATGTATATGTATATATATATATATATATATATATATATATATATAGAGAGAGAGAGAGAGAGAGAGAGAGAGAGAGAGAGAGAGAGATAGATATAGATATATAGATATATAGAGATATAGAAATATATACAAATGGAGAACAAAATAAGAGATGGTACCTCGAAGGGAAGAGGGAAAACAGCAAACCTAAAACAACACAGCAAGGGGTGAACTAAAAATGATGTTAATAGAGGAGGTGAAGAGGGGTGAAATCGTGGGAGAGAGTAAGAATGAGTGGTGAGAAAGATGGGGGATAGAGGGAAGAGAGTGGGAAAATGGAAGAGAGAGTGGGAGAAAAATCTGGGAAAAAAGGGACATGGGAAATCGTGGCAGGTGGAGAGAGAGAAAGAAGGAGAGGCGACAGATTTTTGGGGAAGAGAAAATGCTGGTTTTAAACGCAGGTCGTTCGAACGAGTGATGTCGTTCAAACGAGGTATTTCGAACGAAGTTCCAGTAGTGGATTGGGAATTTCGTTAGAAATATCGTTAGAAGTTCATTCGAACGAACTTTTTGTTCGAACGACATTACGAACGAAATTACGAATGAAGTTCCAGTATGGGCTTAGAAAATTCATTAGAAATCTCGTTCGAACGAGAATTTCTGATTAAAATTAATATTTTAAAAGACGAATAAAAATAAGATAGTTTTAAAATTAGCATAAGGACATGAATTGGGAAGTCTAGAAAGATGCCAAAATGTGATTTGTAATAGTCCTATATTGTTTCAACATATCCAAGTGGTGGGAGCGATAATGTAGGGGTGTGAACACTACGAGTGAGAGTTTTTAGCCACAACAATGTACAAGTGAGAAATGCCAAACAACATATAAGCGCAATATTCACTCACATTATCCTTGTGTGAAAAAAATATATTATTGAACACTTATTGATCTTCAACTTATATCTCCCATGAGCAACAATAGATTGAGACTATTCTTTTTGAAGAATCAATCAAGCTAATTATTTTGGCCTTGGCATTATATCATTTTCAATTCTTCTATTTTAGGCACACAATCGAGAATGTAAATGGAAGCTTTTCGAGCAAAAACTTCATGTTTTTCGCAGCCCGAATCCATTGCTTGAAACCGAAACCAACCGAAAGAATACAATCACTTTTGTTTGAATCCGGGCAATGGATGATCATGCACAATTTCGATTGCATATAACATATTTGACAGGATTGAGAAGACAACACAAAATCTCATTTTTGCAAGTACAATGTGAACAAGAGATCCGCAATATTTCATGAACGGTGTGTGCAAAAAGGCAAAGATGTGAGGAAATCGCAAAAATATATATCATAAAAGAGCATTTTTGTGCACAAGATAAACAAGGTCTGGATTAACTACTCATCGAAGGCCAGGTGAACATGGAAAAAGATAGGGATCCGAATACATCAACCACAAAGCCATGTGGACAAAAAAAAAATTTAAGCTTTTCTAACCATTCCCGTTTTTCCTTGAAATAAAAGAAATATTTTTGAGATTTTGAATAAAGTATATACAAAAGAAATCTACTTCATATGTATAAAGATATGCAAGAGAAACAACTTAACTAGATAAACGGATTCGATCTCAATCAATTGAGCAAACCCCAATTGATTTCCTAAGGTTTTCAAACCTAAGGGCATCTAGAGGTTTAGTAAAGATATCGACCAATTGTTGATCGGTAGAAATGAAGCTTAAAGAAACGATTTTCTCTTCAACCAAGTCACGAATGAAATGTTCACGGATCTTAATATGCTTGGTTCTAGAATGTTGAGCAGGATTATGGGAAATGTGAATTGCACTAGTATTGTCGCAATAGATAGTCATAATGCCTTAGGAAATACCGTAATCCTCCAACATTTATTTCGTCCAAATGAGTTGAGTGCAACAACTCCCGATGGTAATGTATTCTGCTTCCTCCGTGGACAAAAAAATAGAATTTTGTTTCTTGCTCATCCATGAGACAAGTGCACTTCCAAAGTAGAAACAATCGCCAAAGAAACTTTTGCATCCATCAACATCTCTTGCCCAATCGGCGTCTGAATATGCCGATAGACAATCATTGGTGTCAAAAGAGTACCAAATTCCAAAAGACAGGGTCCCACTAACATATTTGATGATACATTTGATAGCAAGTAAATGAGACTCTTTTGGAGCGGCTTGATAACGAGCACAAACTGCTACACTAAAGGAAATATCCGGACGGCTAGCAGTTAGGTAAAGTAAACTACCTATCATACTTCTAAAAAGAGTATGCTCTACATCCTTTCTGTCGGTATCCTTACTAAGTTTAATAAATGAACTCATAGGAGTACGAGCATGTTTAGCGGATTCGAGTTTAAATTTCTTAACGAGGTCTTTAGCATACTTAGTTTGGGACAAAAATATCCGACTTTTGATTTGACGAACTTGAAGACCTAGAAAGAAAGTAAGTTCACCTACCATACTCATCTCAAATTCATTATGCATTTCTTTTGAGAAAATTTGAGTATGTTTATCACACGTAGACCCAAACACTATATCATCAACATATACTTGAGCAACTAGAATAGCTTTTTCATCACGACGAACGAAAAGTGTCATATCTACTCCCCCTCTTAAAAATCCATAAGAAATGAGATAAGTGGTGGGTCTTTCATACCAAGCACGAGGTGCTTATTTTAAGCCATATAGTTCTTTCTTTAGGAAGAAGACATGAGTAGGATGTTTTGGGTCCTCAAACCCTTTTGGTTGTTCAACATAGACTTCCTCTTGAATAATACCATTTAAAAAGGCACTTTTTACATCCATTTGATAAAATTTAAATTGAAGGTGACATGCTATGGCGAGTAAAAGGCGAACCGATTCTAACCTAGCAACAGGAGCAAAAGTTTCTTCAAAGTCAACACCTTCTATTGGGGTGTATCCTTGAGAAACTAATCTAGCTTTATTTCGAACAATGACACCATTTTCATCTATTTTATTTTTGAAAATCCATTTAGTGCCAATGACATTGGCATTAGAAGGCCTAGGGACTAATTCCCAAACATCTTTTTTCTTAAATTGAAACAGTTCTTCTTGCATAGAATTAATCCAATGTTCATCTTTTAATGCTTCTTTAAAGTTTTTAGGTTCAATTTTAGAAGTATATCATAGATAGGTAACTTCATTTTCTAATTGCTCCCTAGTCTTGACACCTACCTCGGGATCTCCTATAATTTTTGAAGTGTCATGACTTTTACGCACCCAAGGAGTAGGATCCTTTTTATCAGTAGTTGGAATAACCAAGTCATTTTGAGATTCAATACTTTCAACATTTGACACAACATCACATTCACATGCCAAATCTTCCTCATTATCAATTGATGTGGTCGGAGCATCATTTTTTATGACAACATTAATTGATTCCATGACTTTAGAGATACTTAAGTTGAATACTCTAAAGGCTCTACTATTTTGAGAATATCCTAGGAATATACCTTCGTCACTCCTTCAGTCAAATTTGCCTAGAAGTTCTCTATCTCGAAGAATATAGCATGGACTTCCAAACACTTTAAAGTAGGACAAATTAGGTTTCTTACCCATCCACAATTCATATGGAGTTTTGTTAGTGTTCGGACGTAAGTAAACCCTATTAACGGTGTGACATGCGGTGTTAACCGCTTCGGCCCAAAACCTACGGGGCACATTTTTTCCTAGGAGCATAGATCTTGCCATTTCTTGGTTCGTTCGATTTTTTCTTTCAACTATACCATTTTATTCTGGTGTTCGAACGGCCGAGAATTCATGTTTAATTCCTATTTCATCACAAAAGTCATTCACACTAGATTCCTTGAATTCGGTTCCATTATCACTCCTAAAGCGATTTATGGTAACACCGTGTTGATTTTGAAGAGTTCTACATTTAACAGTAAGAAAATCAACTGGCTCCGATTTTTCTCTTAGAAAGCGTACAATAGAGTACCTAGAGAAATCATCCAACATTGCTAAGACGTATCTTTTTCCTCCTATGCTCTCGGTACGTGTGGGACCCATAAGGTCCATGTGTATCAATTCTAAGACACGAGAGGTTGTTATAGAGTTTAACTTCCTATGAGGACTCTTAATTTGTTTTCCTAATTGACAATTCCCGCAAATGGTGGAGGTTGGCTTTCCTAGTGGTGGTAAGCCTCGAACTAGCTCTTTTCTCACTAACCTATCAAGATCTCTAAAGTTTACATGACCTAATCTTTGATGCCAAAGATCGACAGATGAGTCTTTTGCATTATTGCAAACTAAAGATGATTTAGGAATAATTCCATAGCAATTGTCACTAGTTCTAACACCTTGTAAAATAGATTCACCCGACAGATCATAAACGGTGCATTCCAATTGACTAAATTTCACATCAAGATTTTCATCACATAGTTGGCTAATACTTATCAAATTAGCCTTGAGACCATCAATATAAAGAACATTTTCAAGTTTAGGAAACTCGGAGATTTCAATCGATCCTCTACCCATGATTTGAGATTTTCTACCATACCCAAAAGTGACTTTACCATCTTTATATTTTTCAAGAGTGGTAAATTGAGATTTATCACCATTCATATGTCTTGAACAACCACTATCAAAGTACCTTGAGAGGTATTTTGAGCCTTTAGTGCAACATGAGCAACAAAAGCTTTATTAGTATGATTTTTCTTAACCCAAGCTTGAGATGTTTTCTTTCTTTTGTTGGCTCTAGTGTTATAATTAGAATTATTTCCTTGGACTTTAGAAAACCTAAGAAACTCTTCCATTAGACCTTTAGAAGTATTGACTAGATACTCAACTTGACTCTTAAGACTAGCTAAGGAGCTGTAGTGTTGTTTAGAATTTGTGAATTTAGAGTTCTTTCTAAGCTTGTAGCAAAAATCTTTAAGATGACCCCGTTTGTGACAATATGTGCACACATAGGGTTGTTTTGGACCAGCTTTTAAAGGTTGCTTAGTAGGACTTATTTTGGAAACATTAGAATTGGTAACAAACTTAACTATAGGTTCGGGTTTGGATTTCGATGAATCTCCTTCTTCATATCCTATAACCTTTCTCTCTTGATAACCTTTCTCCTTATATCCTAAAACAGAACCTAGACATAATTTTCCCATTCTTCTTGAATTATCCTCGAGTGTGACTTTAACTTCACGAGAGCACTCGAGATCTTTTTCAAGTTGGGCAATTTTTGCTTCTAGAGATTTTTTAATTTCTAAACACTCATTAAGATCTTTGTTAACACTTTTCAAGGAGATAATTAAGTCACATTTTTCTTTACCTATCAAGATAAGCTTCTTAGAAAGAGATATCTTAATTGCCTCGAGTTGACTAACTTAATCCTCCTTCTCCTTCTCCTTCAGGCCTTTCAACTCTTTTTATAAAGTTAAGACTTTAAAGGTTAATCTTTTGTTAACTTTTTGAATGCGAAGAGATTCAGAATAAGCGGATTGTAGTTCACTCTCATCTATATCACTATCATTCTCTTTTTCATCACTACTAGTAGAATGAGAAAGAAACAACCTCAAGATTTTGCTCGGAATTGTCAACATTAAGGTATGACACACTTGAATTACTAGCATGGCTTGCCATAAAGGCAGTGAAGTTATTTCAAGAAGGGTTAGAATCATCAGAGTCTTCAGACTCATTATCACTGTCACTTAGAGTAACATTGTAAACAACTTTTTCTTTGCCTTATCTTTTAAGTTTTATAGGGCACTCGAATGCTCTATGACCACGTCCCTCACACTCAAAGCATCTCTCCTAATCATCCTTTTTAAAGTTATCTTTGTTGAACTTATTTGGATCCTGATTATTGAATTTTTTATTTCCTCCTTTGTTTTTGTTCTCAAATTTAGGTTTTTCAAATTTAGAGTTTTACTTTTTAAACTTGAGAAAATTTTTAAATTTTTTAGCAAATAAGGCTATATCATCAGGATCAAAATCAGACTCATCAGAATCAGACACATTGGCTTTCTTAACTTTTAAAGCAACACCTTTATCTTTGCTTTTGTTATCTTTAGGAAACATATCTAGTTCATAAGTTTGAAGATCATCAATAAGTTCTTCATGTTTTAAAGTATTTAGATTTCCTAAAGAATTAAGAACAGTGACTTTAGGAATGAATCGCTTAGGAAGACATCTAAAGAATGTATCGCTCACAATTTTTAGGTACTTTTTTCACCTAAGTTAAAGCAAGAGTTAACTATGTCAGATAAATGAGCATAAAGCTCATCAAATGTTTCAGTTTCTTTCATGGTGATCGTTTCAAATTGTGTTGTTAAGTTTTGAAGTTTAGACGCTTTAACAACACTATTTCCCTCATGAGTAACTTGGAGAATGTTCCAAGCTTCCTTTGACGTTTCGCACGTCATTATGCGACGAAATTCATCGGGGGACACAACACCAAATAAGGCATTTAATCCTTTAGAGTTAAAGTTACACCATTTTAGTTCTTCCTCACACCACTGTTCAATAAGAGTCAAGATAATTTCATCATTAACAACCATAGTAGGAGGGGACCATCCTCTTTCAACAGTAACCCAAACACGTTCATCAATTGATTTAAGAGCAGATTTCATACGTGCTTTCCAATAGGTGTAATTAGTTCCATCAAACAAAGGTAGTCTATTTGACGAAAAACTATCCATATAACCTCAGGATTCATCTAAATAACTTTTAGAGACTTGCTCTGATACCAATTTGAAGTTGCAAGGTTATATGTTCTTAGTTTAATTCGTAGAATACACACACGCAATCCAATTTTAATTTATGTAGCAGATTCACAAGTTCTCAAGAACAAATTTCAATTAATGCAATGGGATTGATAGCTTGGCTAATTAAAATAAATTATTCAAATTTAATCCATTTTATCCTAAGCATACAACTAGGTGACTTAATAAAGAAAATGCAAAAATCCCAACCGCAACGCGCCGATGTACGAGGAAAACCAAAATGGGAAAAACCTCGAACGCCTGGGCCTAGACAAAATCCACTACAAAATAGGTTTTACAAGAGACTCAAAAGACTTACAAACATTGACTCACTCAAGACATGCTTATGCCGTCCTCGACCTCCAAATTTTCAGTACGCGAAACTCCAACGTGTTGCTCGACACTCCTCGTGTCGCGGTATCCACCGAAGCCCAAAACCACCGTCGTCACTAAGCTTGAATGCAGAAATACATCGTAAACTTGCTTGTTGAATGTCATGATAATTCAAGGGGTTTTGTTATAAAAGATGATAAAAGTGTTGGAGATGATTTTTACCAAAAAGGGGGAAGTTATGAAAAATGCATTCAAGAGAATAATGAACTTCCTTGACTTTTTAAACTCATTTTCGTCCATATAATATAACTGAAAAAGTAGTGGACCAAAACTGTTGTGGGAAAATAACGGAACAAAAATAAGTTAAAAATTTTAGATCTGGCAGAACTCGTTCGAACGACTTGTCGTTCGAACGAGTTATCTAACGAAGCTCCAGTATCGAATTAGATAGGTCGTTAGAAATCTCGTTGGAACGAGATTGTTCGAACGAAATTTCTAACGAAGTTCCAGTATATCCTAGGGAATTTCGTTAGATCCAGGTCGTTCGAACGAGATTTCTTATTTTGCAAAAACTTGTTCAAATTTATTTCAAAGATAGTTCTTTATGAAAATTACTTATTTACGAACATTTCTCTATATGAAAATTTCTTGATTAAACAAAATACTCCAACACATAAAATTCATTTTGGTCATATACCTTTTTAGGATAGCGAGCATGGCGTGCATATTGATGACGCGTGAAGTTTGGATGCGATGCTTGAATCTTTACGTTGAATGATGCTTGATGCAGAATGAACCAAAATTGTTTTATCCAACGGAATATAGCCAATATAACAACTGACTCGATTGGAAATTTGTCCTTACAAATTTTGAAACCAAGCCCAGAACGACGGCTCCGACATATCCAGTATCACTAACCTCCTGCAAATGCACGAATCGCAGCACCATCACAAAAGAGATCATACCTCCATCCACTAGTGATCTGGCCACCGAGAACGAAATACAAAGAGACCCGAACTATAAATCCCTAGGAGAACGGGAAAACTCAGGTAGAGACGCTGTAATAATAGGGTTTATCCCCATCATGGTAGAAAATTCCCCGTAAGTATGACAAATCTCATCCAACCCGAAGCGGAATGCATGATCCTCTAGGTACCAAAACTCGACTGCCGCCATCAGTATATTCCACTATATGGGCCAATTACGCCATAAAGAAACTCGACGCATGTTGTAAGCATCGTAGTCAACGTTATAGGAGCACATCGCTTCCAAAGTCTTAAGGCAGTTGGCATACTCAAAACTACCAGGGAGAGCCATCTCACAGAATAAGAAAGATATAATATGAAGGTGTGAGGAAAACACTCCACCCTTACCCCCTTTTATACTTGAAAACCCTCACAAAAGACATACCCCTACAAAAATTGGAGGTAACCTTACCCCACAAGGTACTAAAGGCTGAAGAAGGTACCAATCAAACCTTTGAATTGATGGGACTGGACTGACCTGCCGATAGGCAGGACAAGGTGCTTGCCGATCGGCAACCCCCTACTTTTGGAAATTTTCCTTTTTCCACTTTTGTCAAAATTCAGAAAACTCAAAATAAATTGATATTCTTAACAAAATGTCAAAAATCCATTTTTCATCTTTATATAAATCCTCATTATGGGTAAAACTTTCCTTCAAAAAAAAAAAAAAATTACGGTCTCAGCAGCAAAGTAAAAAGTACATGTTCATGCATTCATTCATTCATCATTAATAGAAGATAATAAAAAAAATTCATTGCATTACATAGATATGTTTCTGTGTTACATCATTTTGCAGGAAATAAAGAAAAGAAAACACAACGGGACTCAGCCCAAACCCTCATTCATTCTCTCTTTTTTTTCTCTCTCACTTACCCTTACCCTTCTCTATCCTAAGAGCATCCACCCCTATGACGCACTCTCTTCCCCCTGCGATGAGATGACGCACCACTGTAACTCGAACCAGACTCCTCCCCGGATGAGGCCGACGACACCAAGCAAGAAGGAACAGGAACCGCATCCAGAATATGGGCAGTCACCGAAGATCTCCAGTCCCTAATATCCCTCAGCCAGGTGGTGGACACCCGCTCATGCTGCAAGAAGAGGCAAAATCAGTATCATGTAAAAAAGTTCAAAAAAACCAAAGGATAAGATAAGAAAGATATACCTCAGGAAGGAGGACATCCTCTGTTAAGCCCAGCTCCTCCGGGTCCATCGCATGAGGATGATGCAACATAGTCACCATCCCTCCATCAGCCTGTCGGATGTTGTATGAAGGGGTATGCATTCGCACAAAGGGAACTTTCGAAGTCTCTGCCACCGCAGATGTCGACGAACCACCACCTCTATAGGAGGACCCCACTGGCCGATCCGAACCTGCAGGAGGGAAGGGAAGTGCATCATATATGTTGGGCGCCATCGGCCAGTTCATCACAAAGTCCATATCATCATACAGTAAAACCGTATCGGTGTATAATAGGTAGGACTCACCAATCATCACCGCGATCCTCACATCCTCTAGAAGCAGCCGCTCCCGCCTCATAGACATAGGGGGTCTCATAGGTGGCACCACCACCTACTCCTCAACAATTTATTGGACAACCCTCTCCCCGAGGTACCAAGAGTGGCCAAACTCATGCGCCAGTAAATTCCTAATCTACGCATTCACCCCAATCAACCCCGTGTCTTGAACGGTCGTCCCCCAAGGGTAAAAAGTCACCTGAAAAATCCCTAGCAAAATATAAGGAAATATGGAATCAGAGCACCCAAAGGTTTTAAACTGAAGAGGAAAAGAGTCTTACTCTATCACTAGTCAGGCCATTCAAGACCTAACGCACCGCCTCCAGAGAAAGAGACCTCCTCGACTACCGATTAGCCTTCCGCCATCGACACAACTGGTAAAAGTATCCAACGGTCTCTTCCTTCAAAGAAATTAGCTTGGTATTACACCCAATCACCTTATATAACCACGTCTGCCAAAGACAAGAAATCCACAATCAAAAGAGGTGAATAAGGAAAATGCAAATGCATGAAAGGAAAATGCGCAAATTAAAGAATACCTCAAGAAGATACGTGGCTCCAGTGAAAGTCTACCAGCAGCACCAGCTGAATGCAATCAAGGAAAAATAAAGGGTCCCCCAATCATAGAGAGGGATGTTCGAAAACATCCTCAGATATGGTAAAAACCATAAGTAGACAACGTCGCCGCTCGACGCCACCAGAAATCCCCCCAGCACCAGAAAAATGAACATCCGAGCCATCTGCCTCACCTGCAGCCCATCCTCCACATCAATCACCCTGCCTAATAAAATATCCTTCAGCAATGACAGACGAATGGAATCCCCATACACTATCTTCCCCACATCACCAAGCGCCGCGCGCACCGCCTCCGGCCTCACTTGTAAAGAGCGATCCACCTCTATCTGCTCTCCATCACAATCTAGCCCCAGCAACTGCTACACGTCTATAGGAGTCACAGTCATCTCCTCGAAACCAAAATGAAAGGTGTGGGTAGTGTCCCACCACCTCTCCCCCAGAGCGCATAAGAGTGCCGTCGAACGAGGCATCTCGTCCAACACATATGCCAACCTCCCAAAGCCTGCTGAGGATACCACCCAATGCACCACAAGTGGAAGATACTTCAAAACATCCTTAAGCCCCGATGTCCCGCGGGCATGCATAGTCGACAAAGAAACATCAGACTGCCAATAGAGAAAAACATAGTCAAAATATAAGAAAAAAAGAAAATCACCAAAAAAAATGCCAAAGGTCATTTTTTACTTACATAACCACCAGGGTTCACCACCCTAAAAGAGCGATGACGCGACGTCTCTTGCAGTAAAGTTCGCTCATCGACAACTGACTCAAATGCATCGAAAGATTTCTCACTCCCCAAAGCAAGAGGAGCCCTAGGCCTCCACTCCACGTTTTCCCAATCATCAACAGCCAACCATTCCCTGTGTACTGCAGTGCTCACAAAGCGGCCATTTTTTTACTACAAAATGTTAGAGCGATTCGCAAAAGAAAATTGCAGAAAGAGAGAAGGCAAGAAGCTGTGAAAAATAAGGGGACCCGCCCCTTTTTATAGGATGCCAAGGGTCATGCCAATCGGCACTACACCCCCACCTATCAATCGCCACTAACCCTTTACCTTCTCGAGATAACCCAAAAGTCCGTGCCACTGCCGAATGGGACCCCCTACACCATGCCGACCGGCACCCCCCTAAATTTTCATACACAAACTCCCAAAAAATACCAAAAAACCCTGAAAAATTCTCAAAAAATTCCTAAAAATCCCGAAAAGGATTTAGAACATTTTCACCAAGAAAATTTTGCACTTCCTTAAGCAGAATCCCTATTTCCCCAGCGGAACTCTCAAAATCCAAGTGAATCTCTCCCCGACAACATCCCTAGAGGACAGCTAAAATATCCAAAACTTCATGATCATCTCCTATTCCCCAAAGGTCTCAAATTTCCTCGAGAAATACGTCCAAACTTGGGACCACCTAATCACTTCCCCGGTATCAAAGTGGCGGTTCCCCCGATAAAGTCTCCAAAAGACACGAGGATTTCCCCAGCAATCAGCTCCCCTGCTCGAATCAAAGTCGCAAGGTAATTTTCCCTACAGAGTTCCTCGAGAACATCACACTTAAGCCCGCAAAATTGGCTTCGACCCACAGAATTGGTCATCTCAACTTTATCCCTCAGAATTGGCTTCGACCCGTATAATTGGTCATCTCAACTTAAACCCGCAAAATTGGCTTCGACCCGTAGAATTATTCATTTAAAACTTAAGCCCACAGAATTGGATTCAACCCGCAGAATTGGTCGTCTCACACTTAAGCCCGCAGAATTGGCCTTTTCAAACTTAAGTCCGCAGAATTGGCTTCGACCCACAGAATTGGTCATCTCAACTTAAGCCCACATAATTAGCTTCAACTCGCAGAATTGGTCATCTCAATTTAAGCCTGCAGAATTGGCTTCTACCCGCAGAATTGATCATCTCAACTTAAGCCCACAGAATTGGCTTCGACCCATAGAATTGGTCATTTCAAACTTAAGCTCGCATAATTGGTCATTTCAAACTTAATCCCTAAGAATTGGTCATCTCAACTTAAGCCCGTAGATTTAGTTTCGACCCATAGAATTGGTCATGTCAACTTAAGCCCGCAGAATTAGCTTCGACCCGCAGAATTGATCGTCTCACACTTAAGCTCACAGAA
Organism: Sambucus nigra; assembly: GCA_949130495.1. Lineage (NCBI taxonomy): Eukaryota > Viridiplantae > Streptophyta > Magnoliopsida > Dipsacales > Adoxaceae > Sambucus > Sambucus nigra. Next base: position 240,188,098 of record OX422210.1, on the reverse strand, counting down.
TTGGCTTCGACACGCAGAATTGGTCATTTCAAACTTAAGCCCACATAATTGGCTTTGACCCACAGAGTTGGTCATCTCAACTTAATCCCACAGAATTGGTTTCAACCCGCAGAATTGGTCGTCTGACACTTAAGCCTGCAAAATTGGCTTTGACCCACATTATTGGTCATTTCAAACTTAAGCTCGCAGAATTGGCTTCGACCCGTAGAATTGGTCATCTCAACTTAAGACCAAAGAATTGACTTCGGCCCGTAGAATTGGTCATCTCAATTTAAGCCCGCAGTATTGTCTTCGATCCGCATAATTAGTCATCTCAATTTAAGCCCACAGAATTGGCTTCGACCCACAAAATTGTTCATTTCAAACCTAAGCCCATAGAATTGGCTCCGACTCGCATAATTGGTCATTTCAAACTTAAGCCCGCAGAATTGTCTTCGACCCGCAGAATTGACCATCTCAACTTAAGCCCGCAGATTTGTCTTGGACCCGTAGAATTGGTCATCTCAACTTAAGCCCTCAGAATTGGATTCGACCCGCATAATTGGTCGTCTCACACTTAAGCTCACAAAATTGGCTTCGACCCACAGAATTGGTCATTTCAAACTTAAGCATGCAGAATTAGCTTTGACTCGCAGAATTGGTCATCTCAACTTAAGCCCGTAGAATTGGCTTCGTCCCGCAAAATTGGTCATCTCAATTTAATCCCGCAGAATTGGTCGTCTCACACTTAAGCCCTCAGAATTGGCTTCGAGCCCGCAGAATCGATCATCCTCATCCTTAGGTCCTTAGAGTCGACCTCGACCCTCTGGTCATCCTCTTTTAAAGGCATCATGTGGTGTTTATTTGGTGGATATCGTTTGTTCCAAACTTACCCATCGAGGGGCTCTGTAGACACCCCATTTTAATACCTCCTAACTTCTCCTAAGGTCCCGAACACCTCCCTTCATCATTTCAAACCTAAGTCACCCCCGAGTACTGACCCAAAGGCTATCGGGTGCTCCCAGGCTCCATTTGACCAAAAGTCAAACTCCTCAGGTCCAATGAGACTGAATGAATCTTCTAAGGGCACTTAAACTCCTTTCCAACGATCTATCCCGTGCGCGATTCTGACTTACGGTGCTGACGAATGACCCGTTTTCCATCAAAACACTATTAAGAGGTCATCGAACGTTCCCAGGCTCTATTTGACCAAAGTTAAAACTTTATCTCAACCAATACTGAATGAATCTTCAAAGGGCACTAAAACCCCTTTCCAATAGTTCACCCCATGCGCGATTCTGTTTTACGGTACGGACGAATGATTTGTTTTACTCCAAAAGGTCACCGAATGCTTCCAGGCACTGGTTGACCAAAGTCAACTATCCAAACTGAGTCAAACTCTTTGGAATGTCGAAATACATCTCCTAAACTTTCCAACGGTCTGTCCCGTGCGCAATTTTGACTTACCATGCGGACGAACCATGCGTTTGCATCCGACGATTCCCCGTCCAAAGGATCGATGAACATTTTCGAGCCACATTTGACCCAAAGTCAACCCTCAGACTCGAGAGAAGTCCAAAGACTTCCTAAGGTTTGTGAATTACCTTTCCAACGGTTTGCCTCGTGTGCGATTCGGATCAATGGTTCGCACTCTATGACCGATTTTCCGAAGGAACCCGAAAGAGACTGCCAAACGGCAGGTTCCAAACTCTGGCTATCGGCAGTGTGCCTAAACACACCTTACGATTGGTAGGACTAGGTCTATGATGATAGGCAATTCCCTGGGCCAATAAAAAGGAGGGCCTAACCTCATTTCAAAGGAGGAAGATCTGAAACCTATCACTCTCAACAAGCTCAGAAAACCCCTCTCGAAGTCAGCATGATCTCCACATCCAAATCCCTTTCCAACCTTCACCTTTCATCGTATTTTTCATCAAACTTGGTGAATTAAGTACCCTCCATCATCATCCAAGTGCAAAGGGTTGCTCTCTAACATCCAAGATCAAGCTCAAGATCTTCAAGAAGGTCCAACTTTCTCCACTCTCTCCTTAAATCCTCCTAAATTCACATTAATTTGTTTTATTACTTAGTACTTTTATTCTCTCATCTCACATGTCCTAATATACTTTTTATCTATTATTATTGCACATCTCTTGTTTTCATATAAATAAAAAGAAAAAGCAAAAGAAAAAGAGGGTTTGCTCATAAATTCCAAATAGGAATTCTCACACTTTTCTCATAACTAAAAAACTTTTTTACACACACACACACATATAAGAGAAGTCCCCGATTAGATTTATGGGATAAATCCCACCCCTCATTTTTGCATACAAACTACGTGGACTTTGATGCCTCTATAGTCTACGTAGGCATCTCGGGGTAAAACCAGAGACTGGAGTCATTTTTCTACTTTTTTATTTTATTTTTCATATATTCTTTAAACTTAACTCTCTTAGACTCTCTCTCTCTCTCTCTCTCTCTCTCTCTCTCTCTCTCTCTCTACATATATATATATATATATATATATATATATATATATATTTGTTCTTAGTGGCGTATTATCCCACATGCGTTATCATCCCCTTATAATGATCAACGCTAGGATAATCGCGTAAATCCTATTTTTCTAATATTACTTTTATAAACATTCCTACGGATGACTCGCTTTATCCCTTCCATGATACAAGTCGATGATTCCTATCTCCGCTACATATACACATGCACACCTATCACGGGGAAATAAAGGAAAATATAAATAACCCATGAGAGACCATAAGGTCGGAATGGGTGCCTAACACCTCCCCATTTCATAACCTAGCCTCCAGACACTTTTCGAATCATTTTTGGTATCGTATGTCTTTGGATGCTGTCTTTTGGGATGACTCCCTTCTCATTTTGTCTATTTTGAGTAAAATATACTACCAATTCTATCTCTCTACATTTTTCACCTCATCACCGACGTCGGCTGAAGCTCTCCCGAGAGGGATGCGTGGGACCAAGATTCTCTCGAGACGAAGGGGACACCCCCACCCCTTTTCTTTGTCTCTCCCGCCCCGAGGATCGGAAGGGATGGCCATACCATCGATAGCTATCCAAGTGTTGATCGATATACCCTCGATAATTTATTTCAGTAAAATATACTTGAAACTGATTACTAGAGAGAGAAGGCAAGAGATTCACTCGAATGAAGGTGTGAAAAAATGAGGAGGGTCTCCCCCTTTTTAATAAGGGAGTAAGGGTTATACCGATCGACAGTCCCCTTAACTTGCCTATCAAAAATAACCCTTCACCTCCCCCAAGAATTCAGGGAGTCCATGCCATATGATGATAGGTACCCTTGGTTATGCCTATCGTCACTCCCCTAAAACATTTGTCATAAAATTCCAAAAAAATAAAAAAAATTACTCAAAAAATCCAAACATCATACTCTCTAATGGGACTACCAACCAAGTTCTCCTACACTGACAATACTAACACACTCCCTTATAGAGTAATAATATAAAAATGATCCCCATTAACAACTTTATAGGTCCACTGAATCGACCTCTACCCTCTTAATCGGTCATATTAACGTTTTAGGTCCGTAGAATCGACCACGACCTTCTGAATCAATCATATTAACTTTTTGGGTCTTCAGAATCATTATCGAACCTCTAAATTGATCATCTCAACTATTTAGGTCCACAGAATTGGCCTTGACCCTCTGAATCAGTCGTCTCAACCTTTTAGTCCACATAATTGACCTAGGTCCACAAAATAGACCTCGATCCTATGAATTGGTCATCTCAACTTTTTAGCTCTGCAATATTGACCTTTACCCTCTGAATTGGTCATTTCAACTCTCTAGGTCTGCAGAATCAACCTCTAAATCGGTCATACTAACCCTTTGGGTCAGCATAATCGACTACGACCCCATGTATCGATCATCTCAACTCTATAGGTTCAAAAAAGTTGACCTAAGCCCACAGAATCAACTTCGTCCCTATGAATCGGACATATCAACTCTTTAGATTTTTTGGATCAGCCTTGAACCTTTGAATAATTCACCTTAACTCTTTAGGTACGCAGAATCGACCTTGACCCTATGAATCAGTCATCTTAACTTTTTAGGTTTGCTGAATCAGCATCAACCCTTTAATAAGTTATCTTCAAACCCTAGTACGGTACTTAAAGTTTAAACATCAATGAGGTGTCTATCTACCAATGACCTTTACCCGTTTTAAGCTCTCCCATGAAGTGGATCTTTAGACATTCCATCTTAAAACCCCGTAAATAACTCTGCAGGATCATGACACTCATCCTCCCACCATAAGACCCTAGGTCTTACTCTGAACCCTGCTCTAGAGGCCACTGAGTTCTCCTGAGACCCGTTTGACCTCGATCAACTCTCCATCTTGATATAATCTCAATTAACTCTCATAGGGCTCTGAATCCATTTTCCAAACATCCATACTGTGCATGAATCAACCTCACAGTTTGCACATACTCACCTTTTCACTAACAACACTGATTTAGAGGCCGTCGAGCCCTTCTAATCCCCATTTGACCTTATTCAATATACCAAACCAATCGAATCTCATTAAAATCTCATAGGGATTTAAATACCCTTGACAACGGTCCATACCATGCGTGAATTGGCCTTACGATTGAAGCTTACCTTCTTTTTTACTCTGAGAACCCCCGTCTAAATCCATCGGGTGCTTTCAAGCCCCATTTGACTTTAGTCAACTCTCGAACCCAAGAGTGTCTCTATTTATTCTTGTAGGGCTATGAATACCCTTTTTAATGATCCTAGCTGTGCACGATTCATACGATTTAAATTTTATGCTCATTTTTTTGAAAACGTCCATTCTGGACTGCCTATTAGCACCCCAGACCCCGCCTATTCGCAGGGTATACTTTTCTTTTCCAATAAGGTCGGGGTATGAAACTAGGCAGGCTAGGGCCTATGCCAATCGTCACCCACCTAAAACCCTAATTTTGTACTATTATGGAGACCATAACCTCATTCCCAGGGGTCCATTATGAAGTCAGAAACATTATCCTCGAAATTAGTTTGCTGAAATTCTATTTTTCCAAACATTCTCTCAATTTTCTTACATCATTCTCATCCATCTTTCGTCATACTTTTTACTCTTACCTCACCACCATTGAACCAATTAAAAATCAACCTCTACTACTACAAAATCATAATAAAAGTCCCTATAGAAGGTATAATCTTATCCATTTACAAATCATATAATTAGTATTTGTTATTTATTTTTCTTTCCACTTTTGATGTATCTTTATTTTATTTCTTCAATTGAAAAATAATCACCTATTTTTATTATTAGTATACACAAAAAATATTTTCATAAAATCTAAAAGGGCCAAAAATAAAGCTTTCCTATAAACCCTAAACTAGAACTTCCTCATTTTCCACACTCCATACACTCATTCACATTTTCTAAAAACAAACTAAAGAAAGTTCTAATATCGAATTTATGAGTTAAGCCCTACTATTGTGCATTGTCGAACTACGTAGACTTTGATGCCTTTTGGCTACATAGTCATCTCGAGGCATTATTAGGATTGGAGTCCTATTTTTCATTTTTTTTATTTTATGTTTTCTCACATTTAGTAGTATAGCAAATATTTGCACTCCTACATATTAGTTTTCTAGCTCGATATACAGATTACTTCCTCATATTCATTTGCGATGTGATGGGCACTATTTTTATATTACTGTTTTTTACTCTCCTTATAATGATTCAACTATGTCCTTCACATGACGTGAGTAGGATGATTTCTTTATATCATTATTAACACCGCATACTTGTACACACAAATCACATTTTAGAGAAAAGAAAAACATTAAATTAGCCCATGAAAGATCGAAAGGGTGGAATGGGTGCCTAACACCTTCCCATTCCATAACTTAGTCCCCAGACCCTCGACTCATTTGGTTTCATACACATCATTATGTCTTTTGATGCCGTTCTCTCGAGAAGGCTACATTTTTTTGTCTATTTTGAGAAAAATAGGCTGGAGACTTTACATTTTCCTCCTCTTTGACTATGCCTATTTATATCCGTGGCAACCTGTAAAGATAGTGTGAGCAACGGAAAGAGTAATCCTTATCCTCGAATCCCCTCATAAGACGAGAGAGAGATTTCTCCATTTTTCTCTCCTCTCTAATTTTGGGGCCGTCCCATGATTGAAGAATCTACCCCGGATAACCATTAGTATATTTATTCTCTTGCATGTATTTTAATACAAACACCAACCCCCTTTCACCCACTACATCAAACACATTCTCTACCCATTCTTCAAAAAACAATCGAAGTTCCACATCCACAAGTTACCGGATGACATTACCCTTGATTCGATACCCTATCCCTCCGATACAGATGATTGAGCGTGATAGGCATCTTATGCTAAGATGATTAAATTACTTGAAGGTACCAACCTCCTTATCAATTTTTATTCAAAGAGGAATAAAGAGTCAAGGCCCACGCCTCTCGCAGGTATGCCTTATAGGAGGCATAATTAAGAGCTAACCCTGTCCCAAAAACATATGTTCCTCACCCAAATTTTCCAAGAGAGAAGTTTCATAAACTTTGAGAAATCCAATGGGTCATCGTCACCCAAATAGTTTTCCACACTGAATACGACATGCAACGAAGAATTCTCGCTCAGTCCCTCCCAAAGGAGTCGATCCAAATGTTCTCCCTCTTTTCACTATTCATATGATTGAAATGAATGTCAAAGTCAATATCGACCCTTCCCGGCTACTCAGTTCAAAACTAAAACGACACCCTAGTAGGGCAAGCATCCCCTCTGGTAGCCAAGGACCTTCCTTGTCGCATCTGTGATTCTATGCTTTTTTGGTATCCAAGGAGTACTAGTAATTACAAAACATAAATTGAAGGAAATATGAATTCAAATTGTCTTTATTAGGGTGGATATTACATACATAAGGCTGCATAAAGCAAAAATACACTTATTTATATACACCACTTGTAACAGGAAACTTATAGAGAACATTAGGGAATCACAGGAGCTGATAAGTTGAAGTATAGATATTCTAGCGGAGACTACCATCCTTGTCTGCTATCACCCACACTTATGTTACTGAAATTAATTTTGGGGGTACAACTGAATAAAAGTCCATAAGTGGGGGTGGTATTTCTCCATTTTCTAGCTCACTTTCCATCTGGAAGGAAAATAATTAAGCATACATGCGAAGTAGATAATTATTTTTCTATACAAGTATTAGTAAAATGTGTTGTCAGAGTATAAACGGGATTAATAATGCAGATGTCATAACATAGATTATAACAATTTTAAATGAAATGAAATATCATAGAACTGACAAGAGTATACCGGAGTCTAATGATATGTAAAAGAATAATGTGGTGAACCGTAACTAGATAGGTTGTGTATCGAGTTACAAGGATAAGGGATCGTGTTATAACAAAGATAACCCATAAATTATCGGTTATAGAGCTTTAACTGTGTAGCAATACCGTTACAATATCATCCAAAACTTTTGGATAGTCAATCCCATGTAATTGGAGAATAATAAAAAAACTAAACACTCACCATCTAAGTCATACAGGCCAATTAAAAATGCCATGGTATATCGGGATCTAATCATTGAATCAAAAGGTATGCTACAGGGGTTTCACTGATAATGGGTCTAAATTGAACAATTTAATTCAACTAAGTTTAGTAGGATGCATGGTTATACCATAATTAAGGTTTAATGGAATTCAATGATTCTTGCCAAATTCATAGGTTGTAGCGATTAATTGAGTTAGGGAATAATATGGATATCGAGAGAATTAATAATCATGATAATTATGAACTATGTAAAATAGTTTGTAATTGGAAATCTGAGTTCAAATTTATCATATAGTGATACAACAATGAATTAATTTGTAAAGAGATAAGCTCAATTGTTTAATACTGCAAATAGAATCACCTACTTTGTAAGTACGAGTTGTGATTTTGTACTTCTAATACATAGTAGTTGACTGGATATTATGAAAACTGGGAGAATATAAGTAGGTAGGATAGGTCTAATAATAATGTTTGTAGGATTCTTTTGGATGCAAAGGATTGGAAATTTAAATAAGTTTTCAATGTAAAAATACTAGTAGGGTATAATTTAATAATTTCCAAAAGTGTAAAGAATAAGTTTTTTTTCCTAATTTCCACTTGAATTTAGGTTTAGTGTAAAGAGATAAAATGGCTATATTTGACCTAAGGAATTTATGAAATTTTTTGGGGCTGCTTTGAAATATGTGGAAAACGGGATAGGGGGTTATGCGTAAAGTAAAAGTTTAATTTTCAAACCTTAAACCTATTTTATCAAGATTATGCTTTCTAGAAATCAAAAAGGGTGATGTAATATACCATTTTGTTTAGAATTTAAAAATATAATTTTTGGAAACAAAATCAAAATTTTCTAATTAGGAACGCGCCCTCACGCGTTGGGTTAAACCTTACACACGCCTGGTTTGACCCTTACTCGAGCGTGTGTAACCAACATCATCTTCAACTCTTGTCTCGTTGACTTTAGGGTTTGAAATATTTAACGCTATATTTGAAACGTTTTAGAATACCATTTGAGTAGGTTCCTGAATGAAAGTTGTGTAATTTTTGAAGAAGAATCCAACCATGTAAGTTTCAAAGATTTTGGTCGGCTAGTTCACGCTATTGGATTTTTGTAAAAAAACAAAAATTTGACCTAGATATTGGTGATTGTAGGATATGATTTGGATTCCTTCATAGTGATGGTTGTGTTCTATGTTAAAAATACAATCAAACAGGTTTGGTTTGAAGGATTTTGGTTGAGTATAGCCTCTGAATTCGTATTACAAAAATTTTAGGGCCGAATTTTTTAAACTTCAATTTCGATCATAAAAACGTGGTTTTGGTTCAATCAAACATTACATCTAGGTTCCTGAGAATCAGAGCTTATGTTCCCCCACTTTGAAACTAGTTCAAAGTCAAAGGTACAAAATCCACCATTGAAGCTCAAGGTTTAATGGAGTTTTCTAGTTTTTAAGCTTGTTCAGTGCCATACACACGTTAAAACTTACATGTAACAACATGTAGTTTCTCTAAGAAAGTGCAGAAAAATAACCAAATGAAAGAAATTAGAATTCATACATAGAATTTTAAAGATGCATAAAAGCTCAAAATTTACTTGGAAAGTACACTAAGCTGGGTGGGTATTTCAGTGAGGTAAGTTGGACTTTATATAGGGTTCGTGAGGGAGGTCTGATTGGTGAGTTTTAACTTACCTTGGATTTGGTTTCAAAATGAATTAATGTGGGTACATATGGGTACAAGCTTTTAACCTTGTGGTATACTACCATGTGGTCAACCACCTAGCCCACATCAGCAGGCAACAAGTAGAAATAAGTTTGGTTTTAAGTTTTGATGCTTGGGTGGTTTTATTTTATGTTTTTGAGCTTATATGTTATTTTTTGAATGTTTAGGGCTTAAGTGTAGTTTATCAAACTTAGGGGATTGGTTCACGATATTACTACAAAATATATGTCATTTGGTCAAACTTTGGGTCCAAGTTTGGATGTAATTGGTATGATAAGGTACATATCAACATGATTCTTTGTTCAGGAGTATATTGATAATTTGGAAATATCTGGGGATTCCATAGGGATTTTAGGCTTCTGAAGGAACTAAATTCCTATTTTGGTTAAGTTGTTACATGCCTTAGAATACTTGATCCCTGAGATCGTTCGTCTCTACTATCACCTCTCGAAACTAGGCATTACAAATTTCTTTAACCATGTTCTGATCAGCAAGGGGACCATATCTCTAAAATAAAGGACCGACTTTGTTCTCATCCCCCAAATTTGGGAAATGATGACACAATGGGAACACTCCTAATGAAAAAGATTAGCCCTCTATGATCAAGGACTTACATCTTTTAGAACACCCAAGACCCGAGATTATAAGTTTGGTATTGGATATAGGTCCACTGTAAAATAAATTGACCATCTTAAGCAACACGTACATTAGGCCAACGACATGAAAAGACAAGGTTACACTTAACACTGTTTATAACCCAATATCTCGTACGATGGACTAGCCTAACAATTCTTTAACAGTGGTGAGGAACTCCAACATCCCAATATTAATATATTTCGAAGCATATGACCTACCAGATGGGATTTATTTATCAATAAAAATAAAAATTCCATCTTCAAGTTTATTGAGGTCAATCGTGATATAACCGAAGTCATCCCAACCCTTGAGAGATATCCTAGAGAACATACCATTGATCCCTACATTGAGATAGAACTAATCGCTCTACAATTCACATTTGACCTATTTTTACTTGCTATATCATCATGGGTGCATCGTTGCACCAATGTAGGTCTTAACTATGGGAGGACATATCTAAATACAACCCACATCAATGGATTCATTGAGATACAAGATTAAATGACCCGTCGAGGACATCCTCCATCGAAAGGTTCACCTCCAGAATATATTCATACTAATATAGGAACAGAGTTAGTCAACCGCTATATCCAAGACAATTCACAAGGAAAGTTAGACAACCTTCAATATGTAGTGTCAGCACTAGCCATTACTAAGGTTGTCAAAGGAATCTCAGCCTGGGGATAGGAATATGGATATTATCGGTACTATTATGGAGACATATACTCCGAAGTAGTGAGCATAGTAAGGTAGGTAAGCCCAAAACTATCTAAAACCTCTTTCGATAACAAATACCTCCAAGATTTTGCCTCGAATAATGACATTTGGTCAGGATCATCCACTTCTACAAGGTCATCTTATGATAATCTGAACCAAAACAATGAGAAAGTCCTCGTTACGGTGGAAAAAATACTTACTACTGACCCTGATTTTGACATGGTGGTACATTGGATAGATGAAACCATATCTCGTAATCCCTTAAACTCAAAACAAATTTCATATTGACCCAAATAGACTCTCATCATCAATTAAGTCAAAGTGATGGTCCTGAATCTAACATTGCCTACTTCCAATATCAGATCATTAACATACCTCCTACTCCATCTAGAAATGTCCGAGAAAATTTCATGGTCAGAACCTACACTATCCATGGATAAGGAAGCCAATTTCGCCACCCCGTCTGGAGGATACTCCACTCCTTCGAACCTCATCATCAAAGAAAAAGGTCCCACGGATGGATTTTTCATTCATATTTTCTTAAAGAATAGTAATATGCAGGAGCAAATCCTCTGGGTGTCCATTAATATTATCATCTGGGAGTTACTAGCTACATTACAAGAGTACCAAGTTGTCTTTATCTATCAGTTATCTCTAGCTTATGTGCCTTAAGACTAGACTCCGATTGAGATGTCCTCCACTATTAGGCTCATTTCCATGCAACAGTACATTACATTTTCTTATGAGAATCTCCCCATGCAAGGCCATCACAACCGATTGACCATACACATCACCACCAAATCATGCGCACAGACTGTGACCTTACTATTAATAGATAATGGGTCCACTATCAATATGTGCCCCCTGTGCATTGACACTAGTCTAGGATCCACCGTCTAAGAGTTCCTATCATCTTCCACGGCCATTAGGTCCTATAAAAATATTCTACGATAGGTTGTAGTGACATAACCCTCACACTTGTAGTATGGTGTACAATTTTAAGTACTTGAGGTTCTAATCAGTGTCAACTTCCTGCTAGGAATAGATTGAATACACCCCATTAGGGAATTACCCTAATAATTACATATGAAAGTCAAGTTCCCATTCGACATAGATGTCATTCCTTTTTAAGGTCATGAAAATTGGGCCTAAGTCGCTAACACCAGCAGTATCCCACTCCTAGATACCCATTAAAATAGCAACAACATATGCCTCAACATATTTTGGGTCATCTTGCTCGCACTTATAATAGAGGAGTTAATTATTCATAATATAGTCATCCAGATTATTCATGAGATGGAGTACATGCCTGGATTGAGACTAGGAAAGAATTAGCGAGGAACACTTGAAACCATCACAACCACATAACACGAGGGAAAATATGGTATTGGCTACACTCTTAATAGAAAATACCAAACCCTTGGTCCCAAATACCCTCATGATGGGTATACCAGTCACTTCCATCTTCAATGGAAATAATTTCCTTATCACGGTCTCCTAAAGCCTTGGTGGGATGAAGCAAAGAAATCCTTACAACCCAAATTGGATATCCTATATAAGGAAGGACTAAATATGGATTATGGGAAAATCCACGAGGTCATCTACAACGAGATCAACATTATATGGGTCACAAAGGAGGAAAAAAATCCTCGAGTCAGAGCTCTAATAGGGACTATCCGCTTTGTTTCAACGAAACTGCATTAATTGTTATGCTGAGATCTTCAGACTTAAGTCTCACAGAACGATGCCATAACTGGAACACTACCTCCATTTTTCACAATCATGCTATGGAGAAAGGATTATTAGTAAGCATCTATGAGATTTATCTCTACCTTCGTATACCATATTCAAATGGCCCATTACCTGAGACATTGCCTTTGGTCAAATATCATGATATGATCTCTCAACCAATCTGGGAATTTCTGTGGAATGAAAAAAATACTAGAACCATAAGCCCTATCCAAGTCCCTCCTTTACACAAATACCATGATGGGATCTAACTGATAATGCCGTTAAGGCCCTCGAGGAAAAGATAACCTTACTCAAAGAACACCGCATGGCACAAACTTCAGCCAAGGTCCCATAGCACCCTAAACCACTTCAAGGGTCCTCCAGCAAAATTCATCCCACTTCATTACCAACATCATAGGATAAATTATGCTAAATAACTGGAACTAGGTCAAATGCATACCAATACCTACCCTGCGGAAGCCTTTCGAGTTTGTTTAGTTAACCAGTGAGTCCCCCTCATCCTCTCTCTTGATGTATCCTTCTATAAAGAAAACTTATGATATTAACAATGTTGTCCTTCCTGTATTTGATGGCATAATAAATTATGATTTCCAATATTTATCTGCGTGTGTTTCTTGTGATGATTATGAATCCAACAATGGACTAAGCCTCATACCCAGTAATGTTGTGGCTCTATGTATCCAAAATTATAAAAAACTTGAGCAAAGTTAAAATAGACATGTGTATCCAAGTGAGGATGACACAAGAGCCATATACTCGGGCACTACCCAAAACCCCATAGAACTACAAAATAGGTTCCTCCCCGTGAAAATTAGAAAAAAGATCTCACCAACATCCTTAAAAATTTACTAAATGAGTTTTTCGGTCTTACACCAACATGACCGTAATCGACCCATCTATCGTTATGCATGAGATATCGACTCTATCTGATTTAAAGCCTATTAAATAGGGGCGTCGTAAGCTGATACTCAGATGGTCCTTATAGGTTAAGAAAGAAGTGGAGATACAACTCAAAGTTGAATTTATTCATCTGGTCGAAGACCCAATATGGTTATCCAATATCGTTCCAGTACCCAAAACCAATGAAAATATTAGGATAGGCATAGCTTATAGATATCTCAACTGATCTTTCCATAAAGACAATTTCCCTCTACCACATGTAGAATTATTGTTAGATAACACGACCAATAATGTGATAAAACCCTTCATAGATGGATTTGTTAGATATAACTAAATAAAGGTTCATCCGACCACCAAGAAAAAATTGGGTTCATCACCCCATGGGGGAAAATATTACATGATTATGCGATTCAGTTTTAAGAATGCTGGAGTAACTTACTAGAGAGAAACCACAACCATTATTCATGATCTCATACATAAGGAAGTAGAAGTCTGTGTTGATGATATGGTTCTAAAGATCGCGAGGGACACATTCCGCCCATACGAAAATTCTTTCAAAGGCTTAGCCTTTTTCAAAATGAGGTTACATCCTTAGAAATGTGTCTTCAGGGTTCCTAAGGGAAAATTCCTTGAATTCATTATCAACAAAGGTGAAATAGAGGTAGACCATTCAAAGGTCAAGGCCATATGAGAAATGCCTCCCCCAAAGAGAAGAAAGATTTCATAGGGTTCTTAGGCCACATACAATTCATAAGACAGTTCATCAACCAACTTACCACCACATGTGAACCCATCTTCCAAATACTTAAAAAAATATTCACCCAAAGAGTGAAACGCTCAATGACAGGAAGCATTTAAGAAAATACAAGAGTAACTCAATCACCCACTTATATTGGTACCTCCCCATCCAGGTCAACATTTTCTACTCTACATTACCATTGCCGACATAACTCTCGAAACCTTATTGGCCTAGTACATAGAAAGTTCTTGAAAGGAATATGCCATCTATTATGCTAGCAGGAAGTTGGTATCCAACGAGCGCAAATATACTGCCTTGGAAAAAGGATTATGTATCTTTGGTACGGATTATTCGTAAACTCCTCCATTACATGATGCCCTTTAGCATACGACTCATATATGTCATGCATAAATCCACCAAAGGATAATACATCTTGGACATTATCGTAGGAAAACCCTTATCGATTAAGGAATATTCATAGAAGGGGACTTTTTTACCTTTAAACGATAGACAAAATAGGAACTCTACTTTGATGGGTCTGCCAAAAAAAGAGGGTTCAAAATCATAATGATTTTAATATCCCCCGATTAATATTAACTCCCCACAAACATCAAAATCTCATATAAATGCACTAATAACCTGGTCGAGTTTGAGGCTCGCATCACGAGTCTCAAAATTACACGGGAATCACTAAGATAAAAGGCTATGGAGAGTTGAGCCTTGTCATCAGCCAAATACTAGGAAAATGGAGGATCCGAGATGATAAACTACAACTTTACCTTGCCTACATAAAATAGGTGGCTTCAAGATTCGAGCATCACAAGTTTGAATTTCTTCTCAGGACTAAAAATAACTTTGTAGATGCACTCTCCACCGTTGCTTGAATGATAGACATGCCAGAACGAACCATAGAGATCAACTTTACTATAACTAGATGAAACACACTTTCATACTTCTTTGAGATCGATTTTATTTTGCAAATGATAGTAGGACCCAAAATTCGATTATATAACATATGTAACTTGTTAAACAAGAGCCATTCCCCATCAGACTCCTCTCCAACCGATCTATTTTCCCTAATACGATTGACAGACTAGTTTATCATATGTGGGGCACAACTCTATAAAATAAGGTCAAATGGTGTACATTTAAGGTGAATCGTAAATGATAATACCCATGACATCATGGACAAAACCTATAGCAACTAATGCATCCCACAAATGAGTGCACACACTATATCAAGAAAACTAATTGATAGTCATTCTACTAGACTACAATGTAAATGGACTAAGTGAAGTATATGAACAAGTCTTATAGGGAAAGTGACTTTTAAGGCCTCTATTGGGCATGCGTTCATCTTAGTTGCCATAGACTACTTCATCAAGTGGGTCGAGGCCAAATATTATTCAGATCTCAATTCCAAGAAGTTTCCAAGTTCTTATATCAGAACATCATCAACCACTATAGTGTATCCTATGAATTTGTATCAAATAACAGTTCTCACTTTGAGAAAGACGTCTCTAACCTTTTACACAATAACTAGATCATTCAACATAAGTCTTTCCCATACTAACCTCAAATCAATGGAGTAGTCGAAGATGCTAACAAAATTATAAGAAACATCATCATCAAGATGACGAAAACCCACATCGACTATTCAGATCAATTCCTAAACGCCCTTTATAAATACCATGATACAAAGAGGAAATCGATAGGTGTCAAGCCTACTCACTTCTTTATAGCGTAGAGGCAGTCCTACCATAGAATTCGCGATACCCACTTTAAGGTTCATACTCAAAAATCAAGTGTTTGAAACCAACTGGGTCTAAGCCTTTATAATCAATTATCATTCATCGACGAGACTAAAATTTTCTTATCACAATCAGGGATACCAACAACCAATTACCCAGTCATTTAATAAGAGGGTCAAGAAAGGAAACATATATGAAGGAGAACTAATACTAAAAGAAAATCTCAAACATGTCTAGACTCCTAAGAGGAAAATTTGCACCCAACTAGGGGGCACCTTACCTCTTTAACTAAATAAATTCCAGAGGGAAATCTACCTTGATTGATCTCAATGGAATAACATTTTCCCAAACTTTCAATCTTGACCGATTGAATAAATATTTGCTTGAGCCCACCTGTGGTGAAAATTAATTATCCAATTTAACAAAAAATAATTGGTCGTAACAGGAAGGTAAAACAACATAAACCCTTACATATTCTTAATCCTACATTAAAATGCCCAATTGTGCCTCAGACCACTCAATTGAAGCCAACTAAAAACTAATGGCCTTAATGTTGTAAGAGGGTAGTTTAGATAAGATGGAGGCGTAACCCCTTTTGAGTACCGTAATGATAAGTAAATTATCCAAAACCTTGGATTAGTGAAAGAACATGCGAACACAAACTCAATGAAGATAAGACTTAGTTTAAACTCACAAATCTCTCGTATATAACTCAGAATATAGTAATGAACTTAGAAGTAACTTAGCTAGAGGGAGAGAGAAGTAAGCACCCTAGATACGCCTTGGCAGGCAGCCAAACACACCAACCAACCTCGAGAATCTCTATCAAGTATTAAAAGCTTCATAATAAATGACAATAGTGGCTGAGACGACTATCGGGTTTGTAATAACTCTCTACTAATAACTTATGAACTCTCAAAAAGATCTATTCTGAACCCTCAAAAAGATCATCCTCTCCTCAGGGGTGGTTGGGGTCCTTAAATAGCCCCCCGCACCCTCCCCGAGGCAACTCAGTCATTAAAGACTATGAAAGACATCCCTCATACTTTATGTCACAACATTAAATGACTGATGCATTGGTTGTCTGCATGTCATAAACATTAAATGCCAAGACATGCCTTTTTCCTAACCACTGTGTGTCAGGGGGCTGTTGTCGCAGATGTGGCTCACCAACTTCCTGATAACCCCAAACACCACGGTGGTTTACTCAAGTGTAGGTGTGACATTGTTTAGCTGGCTAGCGACATCACCTACAGTAGATGTGACATTAAGTATAGGGATGTTTGGTTCACAACTCAATGCCCGATGGAACTCCAAGCTGCTCTTCCCGTGGTTCTACGGTCAGAGTTTTTCGGTGTTTTACCAGGTGCATCTAAGATGGTCGGACAAGTCCCAACGGTGCCACACTTCTCAATCCTCCAAACCAAGTACCTCTAAAGTTACCACAGCAAGGTCATTCGATAGAGCATGAAATCTCTCCCAGGCCCTACCAAGCCTGGTCTTTCGCGAGTACTGTTTGACCTCACACTAAAACTCATTATTATTCTCGTTACATCATTACAACCGCTATAACTTACAGTCAATATAAACAAAGATACAATATAACTAATATAACAAGCTAAATTACAAGTTGTGACGTTGAGCTGCCTCGCTTGAGCTGCCACGCTGAGATGCCACGGTGCCTTAATCCCCAAAACACTGGTGCTGATGTGGAATTACCTCTAATCTCAAAATTACCTTCAAGAACCCTCTATAAAAAATTTCATTCAATAGAACTATATAGACATGATTCTTTGTTATATTATTACTATAGAGATTATATTACAGATACGTTGATGTCTTTAATCAACGATACGTAGGAAACTCAAGATATCCCTTCAGGCCTAGTCTAAACAAACATAAAAAATCATTCTTGAGGGGAAAATCCTATTTATGGTCATTTTTTCCTTGATCCTAAGGAGTCGAGATGGTGTAAATAAAATAAACGTGGAGTAAAAAAATGGTTCTCTAAGGAATTTTGGAACCATAGAGTTATCCTTATTTAAAAAACAATACACAAAGGAAAATGCTACAAAATAAGCAATAAATAGAAGCCTAGCACGAAGGATGCTACACATTGCACCTCTTTGTAAATAAATCAAGACCAAAAGAACCATTCTCAAAACACCCCACATCCTGGGACAAAAATCATCAATAGATAGACTCGCAATAAAGCCTCCATAAGCAGCACCTTACCATAGTTAAAGTAGAGCACTCCGATTACAAAGAAACTTCAAAAAGTTCATTCTATTCCACAAATAAATAAAGGAAACCTTCTTCTCCTATTTTGATTCCAATACTTCAAATGATGCACCAAAAACAAATAAAGATGCCTCTCTCTAATGGAAATGTCTTTAAAAGATGAGGCATTTTTATTATCATGTGTATATATACTGCTTTTGCTTTTTGTATAAAAATGTAAGTATATCACCACCTTTTTTTTAAAAGATCATAGACTCTATCTGTTCATTTACATATTTTACGTTATATACAATGTAAATTAAATATCGTTACATTTGATGTTTCAATTCATCTTCAACAATAGTATCTTCTCATGGAAAGTATATGCATACAGAAAACTAAAAAAATGCTAAAATCCCCAAGCATTAAATCCTTAAAACACAATATAGAATACCGATTGTGCACCCTCGGAACAATAAAGAAAGAGAGTCAAATGTATAAATTAGAAGGCCCATCTAGATAAAAGTTAAACCTGGTACTAATTATGATGGGCCTTCTTGGTTCGCTTCACTTTATCACCTCCATGGCCATCACTTGTCTCAGCATCCTCCTATAGCCTAGAACTAGGCTAAGTAGGGGGAAGGGTCTTAACACCAGCCAAAAGATGGTTCACTGACACTGCACATGAGTTCAAAATAATCTCAAGATGTGCAATTGCATGAAAGAGAGAACGAGGCACCCGATATCAGGTCTGATGCTCAAAGACCTCAATGGTACTAAAGACTTGACTGAATGGGACAACCTTTGATATAATGAAGACCAAAGGGCCGGCACCTTCTGAAGGCTAGACACTGACATTAACACATCCAGGAATATAATTACATAAAATTAGAAGAGCAATTAGCATAAAAATAGAAAGAAATAAAGAAATCCAAAACAATTTAAAAAAGGAGTAAACGGGAAAATATACCTCTTTAACCGCTAATGATGCATTTAAACAAGAATCATTTCGAGCCATAATAATAATGAATAGATGAACATTAACAGTAGTTTATAGGAATTTTAGAAAGGTCTCCAGAGCAGTAAGTAAGTAGGTATGTCCACCTTCCTAAGATAAGAATCCCATGAACAACACCTCCATACTGGTCTCGACCCGACGCTCATCCATACATCTCCCTCACCTCACCACATCCCATCTGATCATTATATTTCCTCAAGGACTACCTTAGTGATCTTTATACGGGATGGGCCTCACCACTCTTGTTGCCTAGATTCTTGCATGATCCGACCCCTTAACATATTCCCGGGTTAACACGGCATTTATCTCCTCTTACTTGTGACAAAACTCGGCCTCCTTGCACCCTATGATAAGCAGAGGAAATAACTCCATACCCTATTTGTAATCAACCATGATAGTGTAACCTCGTTAGGGCACACCTCGTATTCAGACCAGTCAACCTATAAAAGCATGCTTACAATAAGTAGTCCACATTCATTTATCTCGACTTCATCTATTATTGTAGGTCGAGACCTTCTACCAGTCAGGACCTCTTTCTCACGTCTCGTCTGACAGCCGAGATGTCATCTAGGTTTGATATCAACTAAGTCAATACCACACTCTCTGAACTATGTTTGAAAACGACCTTATGGGTATCATACCCGGTAGAGCTGAGATCCTTTTGGATGACCTCTCTACCGCACGCAAGGCAAAACTCCAGCAAAATCATTCCATGTGTATAGTCAGTTATAACCGTATCACATGTGCACGTGGGAGGAATAATTCATTATCATGATCTACCTTCATAGGTGACAGGTGGCTATTACTTATTGGCTAATGCATACTACACACACCTGGTGCATGTATGGGGTGCACACTATACCACCCCAGCACTATATATATCTATCTCCTCAACCTTAGAAAATGATCCTTAATTCGAAACCCTAGCAAAACACTGTCAAAGTTGCAATAGAGAGATAAAAGTTGAGTGCATCGTAATAAAAGGCCATTAGAGCATAGTTTGATAGTAAACATACACTCACCTATATAGTGGAGTAGCCAAAAATGGTTGAATCACTTATATTACTATCTTTCTCCTCTTTGCCTCACCTCCTACTTCATTTTTATTGTTGTATATCCACCATTTTTTCCCACTTTAGATCTTACTGGATTGATCTCTTATTCATTTACTTAGTGGTGCCATATTTGGCATCATCAGTTGGTACTGTCTACGGGAACGAGATCATCATCTTCTTCCTCTCACTTCCAGCCACTCCTCACCAGATTCTTAGGGGGTGGTTTAAGTCCACTTTTAACTGGACTGGAACCACCACTGAAAGAGATCTGATTTGAGTTGCTCAAGACTTATTTCAGTTCATACAGCTCTTCTAGTGTACCTCTTGATCTTTCCATTCATCGAAATTCAATGGCAACAGATCATCCATCAGGTGGTGGCCCTAGTTCCAGTTCAGCACCACCACAATCTAAGATGGAAAAATCCATAGTAGCGCTACACTCATAGGTAGCCAGTAAAATTAAGATGCATGAGCAGTTGTTTGCCTTTAGCTAGAATATCTTGACCAGGCCCACTGGCGTGATGATGAAGATGATAATTACGGCCTCCAGGGAGGGCATACATTAGACGAAAAGGGGACCACCCCTAGCCCCACAGAAAGATGCGTAGCCACAGCAAAGGGGAAGAGACAATGTTGACCCAAGGCATCTATGACTTGGAAGGAAAGGTCAAGAATATGAAGACAATTTGTATGATGATGATGGAGAGTGCTAGGAATCATACAAAATTTCAAAAGATAATCTACGCCCTATTTAAGTTAATAGGGGTAACTCTGCAAGGACGAGCCGAGAAGGACGATCTCACCCTTCAACATTTAATAGGCTCAATAGGGTCTCCACTCTAAATGGACTCGGCCCCGTAGGTGATGTTCGAGACTGACTTTCCAAGTCTCGCAGCAGGGCAGGATCCAGGAAAAATAGAGAATATGATGCCAAATGACCTCCCATGGTTGATACGAGGATCAACGTGAAGTCAATAATGCCAGTGAACGATTGAACAATAACTTGTCCAATGCCTGGTTGAGAAGGAGGGGATCGATGATAATGCCTCTTTGGCTGAGGGAGATAATGCCATAGTTGATGCTGCCGACAAACCATGGAACAACTTTATTCAGAGACTAGAGGGCAAGATTGGAGATCTACTGAAGAGCCAAAACCCTCTACAGAGGGGCTATATGGAAGGATTGCCATTTACTGCTAGAATTATGAGTTACCCCACCCCGGATAAGTTTAAGAAATTGATGGTAACACCTAAGTATGATGGGAGTAACAATCTAGTCCACCATGTTGGGATGTATCAATCGGTTGCAGACATTTTTTCAATTTCTGATGAGATGAGGTGCATGGATTTCTCTAACACCCTCACTGGAGCAGTGCACGTCGATATTTCTCTCTCCCAAGAAACTCAATTGATAACTTTAAAAAAATTGGCATAGAGGTTCATTCATAACTTCTATTTTAGGGTTAAGCCGAGGAAAGAACGAATCTTTGTGAGACTACATATCCCGCTTCAATAAGGATAAATTAGAAGTGGAAGACTATGATGAGAGTATTGGAAGTGGAAGACTATGATGAAGCATAATCCTATAAAGTGTGTCTTCGGCGTGGGAAGAGGAAAGTTTTTAGGTTTCATTGCCAATCAATGGGGGATAGAGGCCAATCAGAAAAAATCAAAACTTTAATAGAAATGAAGACTCCAAGGTCCATAAAATATGTTCAGAGGCTGACTGGACGAGTTGCTAGTTTAAACCGTTTTGTGTCAAGGTTTACTAGAAAAGTGTTTTCCTTTCTTCAAAGTGTTAAAAAAAGCATTTTAATGGACTGAGGAGTGTGAGAGAGAATTCCAGGAATTGAAAACTTATATTGGCTCCCAACTTTCGTTATCTCGGCCTATTTAGGTAGAAAAAGTGCATTTGTAGTTGGTTGTCTCAGAGTCGTCCTTTAGCTCAATAATTATACGAAACAATAATGGAGTATAAAAGCTAGTCTATTTCAACATTAAGGCCCTTTAAGGGGTCGAGCAGAGGTATCTGAATATAAAAAAAATTGGCTTATGCCCTCATACATGCATCCAGAAAGATGAAACCCTACTTCCAAGCCCATACAATGGTCATCCTAACACACTATCCTGTTAGGCAAGTCATCTGTAAACCCAAGAAATAGAGTAGGATGATGGCCTGATCAATAGAGTTGGTGGAATTTGACATTGTCTATCAGCCGAGAACATCCATCAAGGGGCAAGCTTTAGCTAATTTTGTAGTCGAGTTCACATGGTATGAGGCCGAGACATAGGAGATTGTGGATCCAGTAAATGAGACAGAAAAATCAAGTCCTAACCCGAATAAAGCTAAAATGAGTACAATCAGGACAGTGGTGGTCGAGAATGAAGAGGAAAAATTTGTGTTTGAGAATAGAGCCTTGGATGAGGGCAACTTCTCTAAAAAGGGTACTGTGTGGAGCCTCTTTGTTGACGATTCCTTGTGCGAGGCATGGAGACGAAACTGATATAGACTATGATTTGAGATTCAACTTTAAGGTGTCCAATAATGAATCCGAGTATGAAGCCTTACTGGTAGGTCTTTACCTTACCAAGGCACTGAATGTCAACTAGTTACTAGTTCACAGTGACTCTAGGATGGTAGTGAATCAAATCTTGGGAGTATATGAAGCAAAAGATGAGATAATGTCCACATACCTGGAAAATGTAAGAGAAGCATTGAAAAATTTAGGAAGGTGAAATGAAAAAGGATCCCTTGATTAAAGAATGGCGCAGCTAATGCAATGGCAAGACTAGTGTAAATAAACAAGACAGAAATCAGAAGGTTATTTCCAGTGGATATCCTACACCGGATGATCATTGGAGAAGGAGGAAATACCGTTAAACTTTTCTTAAACCTGAACTTAGGTGCATCTTAGATGTATCCTCTCATCTGATACATCAAGAATGGTGACCTACCAAAATCAAAGTTAGAAAGAAAGAAGTTGAGGTATAGAGCAACTAAGTTCTCTATAATTGGAGATGTTTTCTACATGAAAGGCTTCATTCTCCCTCTACTCCGATGTGTCCATCCAAGAGAGGTGGAATACATTATGAAAGATTTATGTGAGGGTTCTTGTTCCAGTTATATAAGTGGGAGGTTATTGGCAAAAGGATAGTCACTCAAGGGTATTGGTGGCTGACCTTGGCAAAATGATGCAGCTAACTACGTAAAGAGATGTGAAAGTGACAAAGATATGTCAGTGTCCCTCATCAAACTCACCAACCTCTCACATCTTCACCCTGGTCATTTTTAGTTTGGGGGATAGACTTGGCAGGACCCTTACCAAAGGTAAAGGGTAATTGCAGATATCTGATCGTGGCAATTGACTATTTCTTTAAATGGGTTAAGGCAAAGGCAATAGTTACCATCACTGAGGTGAATACCTTCAAATTAATTTAGAGGAACATCATTTGTAGGTACAGTCTGCTCCACACCTTGATCTCGAACAATGG
Source organism: Sambucus nigra (assembly GCA_949130495.1). NCBI lineage: Eukaryota > Viridiplantae > Streptophyta > Magnoliopsida > Dipsacales > Adoxaceae > Sambucus > Sambucus nigra. The sequence goes on along the minus strand of OX422210.1, from coordinate 240,164,516 downwards.
ATAATAGTTCAAAAAAGCATTTATAGAGGCTTACTATAAGAGGGTTGGCATTAAGAAATTTTTCTCAACCCCAAGAAGACCTCAAGCAAATGGCCAAACCGAGGTGACAAATAGAACCATATTAAAAGGGTCTATGGACGAAAGAGGTTCATGTTGTCTTGTGGGAATACATGACAATAGAGAGAACACCAACATGTGAGACTCCTTTCATGCTTACCTACGGCTCAGAGGAAGTGATCCCTACAGAGATTGGCCTACAAAGTCACAGAGTATAAATATATAACCCAGAAGAGAACGTTGAGGAATGAAGGTTAGACCTAGACCTCATTGAATAACGAAGATAGGATGCGGAGATTCGGCAGGTTACCTATAAGCATAAGGCTGCTAGATTCTACAACAAAAGGGTGAAGTATAGGCTATTAGCTGTTGGAGACTTGGTTTTGAATAAATCTTGGAAAACTTCAAATAAACTTCTTGATAACTGGCATAGCCCCTACAGGGTTACAGAAGAAGTAGTTCCTAACACGTATCGGCTCGAGAATTTGGAGGGAGATTCATTCTCAAACCCATGGAATGCGGATCATTTAAAGAAATATTACCAATCACACATTGTAAAAGGTCTCTTTTATCATTGTATCATTATACAAGACATGTATTGAAAATTGTAATGAATAAAAAAAATTACTAGTGTTCTATCCTATTCTTGTTTTATGAGTAAGTCAACTTGTCCATTTCAACTCGTCCTAAGCTATAGAACATCACTCATATGGTGAAGTAGCATTAAGTCACTCTCAGTGACATGACAATACAGATGGGGATAACCTCGTCCATGAATTATCAATAACACCGAGAGGGGGAGCAGTGCGATAACATCATCTTTAATGGTGGGAAACACTAACTTTACCTCAACTTGGTGAAAAGATCTCTTGGTCGAGACGATAGTGTAGGACGAGATGTCACTTATACATACACTCTTAAAACAACGAGAGGGGACTTATGATTAAACACCATAGTTTGGTGAATTAAAATTTAAAAATCACATAATTATGGTTTATTTTAACATCATTAACTTGGTGAAAAACTTTCTCAACCGAAACGAAAATATAGGACAAGACGTCACTCATCCATACACTCTCAAAACGATGAGAGGGGACATGATTAAACACCATAATTTGGTGAATTCAAATTCAAAAATCATTTAATTATGGTTTATCTCAACATCATTAACTTGGTGAAAAACTCTCTCAGCCAAGATGAGAGTGTAAGATGAAACATCACTCTATCCATACACTCTCAAAATAACGAGAGGGGATATGATTAAACACCATAGTTTGGGGAATTCAAATTCAACAATCATTTAATTGTGGTTTATCTCAACATCATTAACTTGGTGAAAAACTCTCTCATCTGAGACAAAAGTGTAGGACGAGACGCCACTCATCCATATACCCTCAAAACGACGAGAGGGGACTTATGATCAAACACCATCATTTGGTGAATTCAAATTGAAAAAATCATTAACCTGGTTATACTCATCTCGTCCAAAGATGAGAGGAGATTTGATAAGAGCGTTATTAACTTAGTGATCCCAAATTAAATTTTTTTCATTATGGTTACTTGTTAAACATCATTAGCTTTTGTTTAACAAATAAATATTGCGAAGTCAAGACAAGAAAACATGGCATAGCAAGAGGAGATGACATAAACAAACGATACAGGCATTTGTCATTCAGATATTTAAGTAAATTATCCCAACGAAGCAGTTAGAAATGAGGTTTCAAACATAAGATTAAATCATCAAAATCTAAAAAATGAAAAGTCATTATTTTTCAGTGTTACATCAAATAAAGGGCATTTGGCCACTGTGGCCGCCCAAATAGAGAAGAATGATTCAAGTTACTTGGTTTTCCTCGTCCTCCATTTAAGCCACCCATTAGCAGCATCACCTTTTTCAACCTCAGTATTGTCTTCATTCTAGACTTGGGTTATCTCACCCTCATCCCCAATTGGCTCATCACTGCCTTTATCAGTTACTATTTGAATGGTCATATTAGGTTATGCCTCCCTCTCAACCTCATCCAAGGAATTATGAACTAAGGGACAGATAAGTCATTGTCTTGAAGCTATGGATCTAAGTGTGAGAAGTTAGGGAATTTGAGGTTCGTCCAGCGATAGGCATTTAGGGCTCCCCTCTCAAGATACAGCATACTTTACCCAATAACATATATGTTAGCTTGAATTACTCAATGAATATCTTATTGGCTTCTTCTAATGCCTTATCAACAACAGCCTTTATCTTCTGCTTCTCCTTAGACACTTGTTTATCGATTAGCGCCTTCGGTGCATTTGCATGGTCGGTATTCAATTTGTTAATGGCCTCAGTATGGTCTTTTTTGAACTTTTCTATCATCTACTCATGGGACGAGATACATTTTTTCAAATTCCTCTCATTTTTAGGGCCTCTTTAACCTACTGAACCTCTAGAAGCTTTTCGACTACCCAATGGTGGACCTTATTCATAGCCAGAACAGTCTATAAAAAAATTATGCATCAGTATGAGACGAAGTTATACAATTGAAATCAAAATAAAGGAACAAGGGTCTACCTAAACAACTCGATACATGCTAAAGTCCTTCAAAAGGTTGACGTTCATAGATTCTAAGAAATGGTCATAGGCCGATGGTGTTATAATATCCATCACCTCAAAATCTTTCTTATTATTTCCAGTGAGGGACTCAAGGCTAATGGAAATATTGGTCAGACGATCCAAGAGGATATCCCCACTCGAGATAGGGATTGATTGAGATGAGTGTGTTTTGGACGAATCATCCTTATGCTTCTTATGTTGATGGGAAGTGGGAAGATTCTCAGAGATATCCCTCCTTCTTTTTGACCCCTCGGCTTGGATAGGGTTGAGGACAGTGGACTTCTTTGTTAGAGATGGGGTTACAGTCTTCTTCCCCACTTGCTTCAGCCTACTGGCAAGGCTGGGAGAAACCATTCTCCACACGACTTCAGGAGTGTTAGGTGTACGACCTGCAAAGTAAATTTAAAATCATTAATCAAGCCAAATTAAAGACGACACAACAGTTGACAAGAAAAATACTTACATAGTTCATTTTGGGGGTCAACCTCCAAACCTATCTTCTCCAAGAAATAGGGATCATCAATTGCTTAAATTTTACAAGGCCCCCCTCCTTTCCCCGTCTCTTAACTTTTCCACATCCTTGGTGGCATCAATGCTCTAGCCCGAATCTAATTTGTCCGACATCGAGGCCTTTGCCCATCATTGGGGAACTCTGGGCTCAGAAGCACTATAGGTAACATTAGGACTAACAAGCCTAAGATATGAAAAATTAGTGAGTCTTCCAGTTATGGTTGGAAGTATGAGTCACCCGCAAAACTTTCTTTGTGGGTTTCTTAGCTACGAGATGATAGTAGCTAGGGTAAGCTTTTAGGGATAAAACTGTATAATACCCCCTGAAGACCCTAACTGAAAGGTTGGTATGGTGAATAAACTTCTAGATATAAATGAAACCAAGAATAACCCTACAGGCATTAGGAGAAAGTTAAATAGGGCCGAGACCTAGGCTTGTTAGAATGGCTCGTACTATTGGATGCATAGGTAGTCTAAAGCCAACCTTAAAACATCTTCTTATAGATGTAGATCTCGCCCTCTCGGTAGTGAATGGCTCTCTCTTCCTTAAAGGGGACTCTCATATTGATAGAGGGACCTATGCCGCAGAGATGTCTCTAGATTAAAAGATCCATCTCAGTGACTGTGCTGACAAAATATTCTGCGTAAGAAGTGTTAAGTGTATCCTAGGTTGTACTATCATCGTCGTCTGAATTTTTGTTCGAGACATTACCAATAACACTTTGAGCAAACTACTTTCCTCAAAAGGCCGATAATGGGACTGCTATGATAGGGGTGGAAATGCAACGTCTACCCTTGGCTCGTTTGAATTTGAGATGATTTATATAGAGGAGTTTGAATGCTTAGAAGACTCAACATGTTGAGAGGGAGAGTCCCGAGAAGAGTCTTTAGTTTCTTCAAACCCATCATAAGGGAACCTCATTGCCTCTTCATACAAATCCATACTCTTAGAGGTGTGAGAAATGAAAGGATGAATGTCTGCAAAAGCAGACGACTCAGACATAGAGTCAGTAATTTTTACAACGAGAGGGAATATGATAGCTAAAGGAACTAGATAGATTGGATGAAGATGAAAGGCCTCGGCTTTATGCTTAGCAGCGTCCTCGACTTCGTACTTTTATATCTCCTTGAATCACATCTCCCTAAGGGTTAGGAACTCCTCGGTTATTTTATATAAGGGCCTTAACATTAAAACAAATGTTTGGATTGACTAAGTTGATCACAAGATCAAAAAAGGGAATTTTAATCATTTTGAAAGAAAAGGAAGAAGAACTCGCGAACGAGATTTGCCGGAGATGGTGACCGAAGATGTGCCAAAAAATCTAAACTCTAATGTCAATGCCTAAAACCCACTTGATGCTAAGTTTAAACATGACCTATAATATACAAACTTCAAAAATAGTGAGGGCTTGGACCAAACGCTGCCAAACAATCTAACCGAATAATTTGCTTGTTATTGAAAAATCAAAACCCAGGAAAACCACACTAATCCAAATTAAAATCAAAGGGATCTTGGTAAATATGAGTTACCTAGATGAGATTAAGATCTTGGAGAGAAAAAGTATCTCAGAATACGACTGGACAATGAGAATCGAGAGAAGATTAAGAAACCTTAACGGCGGTTTGCGTAGAAAGGTTTAGGTGGGAACAAGTTTGCAAGAAGGAAAGAGAAAAGGGTAAAAATATTGGTTATTAAACTAAAAAATGATTATGCACACTTCCCAAAGAGATTCATCATTTTGGCACTAAACCCTAAGCACTTCAGCCGTCTCATATGCTTAGAGTAGACGCTACGCAATGCAAACTATGACGTGTGTCCTGTCAAGCCTAACAAGTCACTAATGAACTACCAAGTGTCACTGCGATGGATAGTATCATCTCAGATACGACATTATAAGGATTTCTTAGCCATCAGTCAGAGTATCTCACCAAGCTTCTCATCTTCAGACATTCTTACCCTTCATCCTCCTCCTAATATTAGAGAGTAGGGGCTAGGGGTGATTGATACACCTAAGTATAACCTCGTTAGAGCACAACTCATATTCATCCCAGATGAGCTCACAAAGTAGGCTTACCATAAGGAGTTCACACTCAACTGTCTCGACTTCGTTTATTATTGTAGTCCGAGACCTTCAACCAGCTAGGACCTCTTTTTTATGTCTCGTGTGGTACACCTGACAATCGAGACCTTATCTTGACCTAATATTAACTTAGTTGAGACCACATTCTCTGGACTATAATTGAACAAGATCTTTTGGGTCTCATACTCGGTAGAGACGATATCCTTCTGGATGACCTCTCTACCACGCACAAGGCAAAGCAATAGCATAATCATTCCACCTAGACATGGAGTTACAACCGTATCGCTTTGCACATGGGAGTAATATTTTGTTATCATAATCTACCTACCAAGGTGGATATTACTCATTGGCTAATGCATACTACACACACCTGGTGAATGCATGGGGTGCACATTGTACCACCTCAGCACTATATATACCTGTCTCCTTCATCCTTAGAAAATGATCCTTAATTCGAAATCCTAGCATAACTCTGTTAAGTTGAAATAGAGGTATAGAAAGTTGAGTCCATTATAATAAAAGGCCATTAGAGCCTAGGTTGATAGTAAACATACACTCACCTACACAGTGAAGTAGGCCAAAAAGGCTGAACCACTTATATTATTGTTTTTCTCCACTTTGCCTCACCTCTTGCTTCATTTATATTGTTGTATTTTCACTATTGTGGCAAACTTGAGGTCTTACTGGATTGAGTTCTTATTCCTCGTATACTTGGTGATACCATATTTGGCATCATCAAACCATACAAGCTATATCCCCATTATCCATACCCCTCCATGTGGAGGAATTATTCGGTGTCTCCCGAGGATAAGAGATCTCACCCACCCATCAAAATCTTAAAAAACTAGTGCGTGGAGGAGCCACCGCATAAGGCCCGAGCACAAGTCTACCCTAGATTTGCCCTGATCCCCTACATGCTCCCTCCTGATCCTAAGAAAATCGACACACACCTCCACAAATAAATGTTCTTCCCACCATCAAAATCCCCTGCGAGCTCATCCTCCACCTCATGTTGTCATCTCCTTTAATCGATGCCCCCTGGAAGTCCCCTCCCCAGCATCTACCCTTGGCAACCTCACCACCACCTTCTGCCCTCCATTTGGGGCCATATAATCTCTGACCATAACTATTGGCTTTCTTGTTTCCAGAGTTTCACCCACTCATGCCAAAAAAGCCTCAAAGTAATGCGACTAGGTAGCGTCATCACCCTACTCCTTAAGAAGACCTAATAATATATGCCCTCTTTGAGAAAATCGATGGAAGAAACTCCCTCCTGAGACACCTGATGATCATCCACGATCAAACCCACCATGGGCCTCATACCATAAAGAGTAGGGAATAACACATTTACTGGGAATACTATCTACGGTCACCCATCTCCCGATCGGTGCACGCACGTGGAGGGTTTCGCGCCCTTTCAGGGGCCTTCAATCATCGTCAATTGGACTGATGTATAAAAATAGAGTCTCCAACCTATTTTTCATAAAATAGGCAAAAGAAATTTTGCCTCTTCGAGAGAAAGACATCAAAGATATACCGATGCTTACGAAACCAATTAGTTCAAGGATTCAAGGGCTAAGTTACGGAATGGGAAGCTGTTAGGAACCAATTTCACCCTTTTGGTCTCTCATGGGCATGTGTTATTCTTCTCTTTAATAACTCCATGAAGTGTGTGTGCGTGTATATATAAATGGAGAATGGAATTACTCGAATCACGACATGGAGAGGGGCGGAATGAGGTCATCCATAGGAGTATTTCCAAAATAGTAATTAAAAATATAATGTGTGAAATTGTCGAATCACCGATCATTTATAGAAACACGCTGGTATATGTAGACACCCTATTCTAGCACCCCCTAAATTCTTCTTAGGTTCCTAGCACCTCCCTTCATCACTACAAACCTATGTTATACCCCAGGTACTAACCCAGAGGCCATAGGGCACTCCCAGGCTCCATTTTACCAAAAGTAAAACTCTTCAGCATGATTGAGACTGAATGAATCTTCAAAGGTCCCTGAATCCACTTTCCAATGGTCTACCCCGTGTGCGATTCTGACTTACGGTGAGGATGAACGACCTATTTTCCCCCAAAACTTGATCAAGAGGTCACCAGATGCTGCTAGGCTCCATTTGACAAAAGTTAACTCTCCCGCTTGACCAAGACTAAAAGAATCTTCGAAGGTCACTAAAACCCCTTTCCAACGGTACGCTCCGGGCCCAACTATGGCTTACGGTGCGGACGAACGATTCGTTTTACTCTGAAAGGCCACCGAACACTTCCAGGCCCCGTTTGACTGAAGTCAACTCCCCTACCCAAGTCAAACTCTTTGGAATGTCAAAGTACATCTCCTAAACTTTCCAATGGTCCACCTCATGCGCGATTCTGACTTGTTATGCGGAGGAACAATCCGTTTGAGTTCGATAATTCCCCGTCCAAAGGACCGACGAATGCTTCTGGGCCACATTTGACCCAAAGTCAACTCCCAAACCCAGGAGTCATCAGAAGGAATTTCGAAGGTCTCTGAAATACCTTTCCAACAGTTTTCCCGGTGTGAAATTCAGATCAACGGTTTGCTCTCTACGACCGATTTTTTGAAGGAACCTGAAAGAGACTGCCAAACGGCAGGTTCAAAACCCTGCCTATCGGCAGTGTTCCTAAAACACCCGCCGATTGGTAGGAATAGGACTATGCTAATCGGCAATGCCCTGGGCTTATAAAAAGGAGGTCCTAACCTCATTGCAAGGAATAAGATTTAAAATCCATCACTCTTAGCGAGCTCAAAAATCCTCTCTCAAAGTCAACGTGATTTCCCTATCCAAATCCCTTTCCAGCCTTCACCTTGCATCATTGTTTTCGTCAAACTTGGTGAATTAAATACCCTCCATCATCACACAAGTGCAAGTTCTTCTCTCCAACATCCAAGATCCAACTCAAGATCTTCAAGAAGGTTTAACTTTCTCAACTCTCTCTTCAAATTCTCCTAAATTAGCATTAACTTCTTTTATTACTTAGGAGTTTTATTCTCTCATCTCATATATCCTAATATACTTGTTATCTAGTATTATTGCACATCTCTTATTTTCATATAAACAAAACCCAAAAATAAGAAAAAGAGGGTTTGCTCATAAATTCCAAATGGGAATTCTCACAACTAAAACACTCTTTTACACACACACACACACACAAATAAGAGAAGTCCCAGTTGGATTTATAGGATAAATCCCACCCCTCATTTTGCATACGAACTACGTGAACTTTGATGCCTCTATAGGCTATGTAGGCATGTCGGGGTAAAACCCGAGACTCGAGTCCTATTCCTACTTTTTTTTCTATCTTTCTAAATTATTTAAACTTGATTCTCTTAGATTCTATATATTTAAATATACATATATTTGTTCTTAGTGGAGTATTATCCCTCATGTGTTATCGTTCTATTACAACGATCAATGCTAGGATAATCGCATATATCCTAATTTTTAATATTACTTTTTGAAACATTCCTACAGATGACTCGCTTTATCTCTTCCATAATACAAGTCGTTGATTCCTATCTCCACTACATATACACATGCACACATATCACGGGGAAATAAAGGAAAATAGCAATAACCCATGAGAGACCGTAAGGGCGGAGTGGGTGCCTAACACCTTCTCATTATGTAACTTAGCCTCCGGACCCTTTTCGAATCATTTTGGTTTCGTATGTATCAGTATGTCTTTGGATGTTGTCTTTCGGGACAACAGCCTTTTCTTTTGTCTGTTTTGAGTAAAATTGACTGGAGACTCCATCTCTCTACATTTTTAACCTCATCACCAACGCCGACCGAAGTTCTCCCGGGAGAGATGCGCGGGACCAAGATCCTCTCGACATTAAAGATGAACTCTTCTCGGTCTCTCCCGCCGCGAGGATCGGGGATGGCCACAGTGGCAACTCTGCCGGGGATAATTATTTTGAGGGCTATTGCTTATATTTTCCCCTATTTTTCGTGACTCCCTTTACTATTCATGTGTACCTCATGCTTATGCTTCTATTTACACACTTTTAGAAGATTGTCCATGTACACTTCACACCACGTGCATCTAGAATCACATATGTCCACATGTTGCACGCATGACCCATCCATACTTGGTATACCATTGGTACTTGTACTTTGCTCCCTGTTGGGCATGATAAAGAAAGATACTCTCATCATAAGATACTAATAAGAAGATCATGTATGATTCACACGACATCACCAAAGAGCATTGTGATTTACCAAATTTTGTCTAGTAACTGGAGGGTCACTTCGTGATGGGCGCTGGTCCGGCAGGGTGCAATTAGCCTAAGCGATATGACTCTCACCTTCCATTGGCCAAGTACCTTCGACGTATATCGAATTGTTACCCTACATCGTATCGCTTGACCGAAGTCATGACGAGAGGTATATCGTAGGGAACTCATTCACGTACACCGAGTATATCAAATTCGCTCTCACCTGTACTATCCCCAAGAATTATATAATGAGGCAATTCACTTACACTCAGGTATATCAAATGGTTTGTCCACACATATCGATTGCCCTCAAAATCAAGATGTATATCATGGAAGCCACGCCAAAGGGGGGGAACCCTTTCCGATTCACCCAACCAACTGCATACCCACATATAGGTGTCAAGCCTAGGACACACATGTTAAATTGTCAGTTTTGACCCGAAAATCTACCAAACTTTTGGGTTAGCCTGCTGCCCAAATTTTTATACATTTTTAAAATGTGACCCTGCCCGTGAGCATGCTTATAAGTCCAACCATAGCTTTGCACATGTCACAAACCTAACTTTTTCAGCCTCGGGTCCCATCCGGCATTTTCATTTTGCATTTAGGAGAATTTAATAGAATTGAGAACATAATAATTATAATAATCGATACCCGTCTCCCAAAACATTTCTCCCTTCTTTATCAAAAATCCAAAAACATTTCTCCCTTCTTTATAAAAAAGCCAAAAATATTTTGTCTTTCAATCTCAAAAAGAAAAAAAAATATCAAAAATAATTTCATCGTTTTTTGTCAAAAATAAATCCCACTCTATGCCTTCTCAGGTCGATCACACACCCTTGGCTTGGCTCCTTATTTGCTTCGGTCTTCAGTCAAATCACCCTGAAGTTTTTTCCAATCCCTGCTACTTCCTTCGAGTCCGGTATCCATCCGCTTTCCATGGAGAACACAGATTAAGTACCAGTTGCGCAGCCAGATCTGACGGCAATTTTAGCTCATCTCGTGTCCAAGATTGATAACCTTCAGACTGAGGTTTGAGAGATGCAACGAAACCAGGTTCCTATTCCTCAAGAGCCCGATGCAATATTACCTCTTGATATGGCTCCACCCTAGCCTATCTGGGTTCCCAAAGAGTATCAGCACGCTCCACGTGCCCCTCCTGCTAATGGTCCACGCCTACCCCGCTTCCTATGCCAAACCTTGCCCAGCCTGGGGCTAACTTTCCTATGATCATTGATCCAAAAGAGTAAGAGTTGAACAAGGTTAAATAATATATTAAGATGCTAACTAAGAAGTTCGGCCAAGACAGAATCTCTGAGAATTACATGGACTACACCCATATGTCTCCTTATCCTAAGGCAAGGTTACCCGAGAAGTTCAAGATGCCAAATATCAAGAAATTCGGAGGAAGTGGACCCCTGATTGTTCATCTTCGTAGTTATCACCATTTTATGACTCTCCTAGGGGATTCTGAAGAAGTTATGGCCCAATTATTTCAGCAAACTTTGAAGGATAGCGCCCTCCGATAGTTTTTGTCTCTCGAGGAGTCCAGAATCCATAGCTGGGAGGATATAGACCGTGAATTCATGTCGCAGTACAAATACAACGAAGAGATTAAGTTCACCCATCGTGATTTAGAACTGCTCAAACAGAACTCTGGGGAATCAGTCAGTAGCTTCATAGACCGATAAAGGGAAAAATAGACACCATAACCAATCGACCATCCGAGGAAGAATAATTCAACATAGTCAAGAAGAACTTCTTACCCCATGTCCGAGAAACAATGGGAGGACAATACTATCCCCACTTCCTAGCTCTTAGAGAAGCAGGAGTAGAAATTGAGGAAGGTCTTACTAAAATAGAAGTTGAACCAAAGAAAGTGTCTGAACAGTTCACCCCCAAAAAACATGACAAACCTGCCAGTGTTGCAGTCTCAACCATCAATAACATCTCTCAACCAACCACTTCATGGGCACCAGAAAGCTGCCATGTCCCAATCCGAAAGGAATACACTAAGCTCCATGCTCCTCTTTCCAAAGTTTATCAAGCCCTATTAAGTCGAAACCTTATCAATCCATTACCAAATCCACTCCCAAGAAACTTCAAGGCAAATGCCCATTGCGCCTTTCACCAAACTGCTGGCCATACCACCGACTAATGCTTTCAACTTCAAAGCACCAGCCAATCCTAAGACAAACACTACTCATAACCCACTTCCAAATCATGTCAATGCCATCTTCCTAGAAGAGAACCCATAATTTGATCCCTCAACTCAAATCACACCCATATACTCTCCCAAACCTCTCTAAACTTGCCCATATTTCCTCCTACACCCTATTAGCCTCGTTAATCGAGCACTGTCACTCCTTACCAGAGCATTCATCGTTGTCCATACCCGTTCTGAAAATGGAAGTATGGAATTATTAGAAGTGTTAAACCAACTCCTAGAGTTCAGGCTAAAATTTCCCTCACAGATGATCATTGATTGCCAGAAGTTCAGTATGCTATTCTTGGAAGCATGGAAATGGGACCGAGAGTTAGACAGTTGGGTGGTACCAACCGATGAAGTCATCCTGATGACGTTGTCCAGATTATGGTATAATGATTTAGGAAAACCAATAATATTTGTAGTATGACCGAGTTACTTGATACTCTGAAGCTACAATGACACTTGGTCCCTTCACCCTTACTTATCCCCACAGAATGGGAAGACCTCTTTGAAGAATCCATTGAAGTTGTGTAATGCATTGAATTTACATGGAAAGATAGAATTGTTGCCACCGGATGGGGGGAAGAATTAGAAAATTCAAATAAAGGGCAAACTTCAGAGAAAACTGGACCGATAGCCGACATGTGTGGGAGGATATCATTTTAAAAACTCCTCGGAGAAATAAATAAGGTGGTAGAACAACTCGAGATCGATGAGAAAATAGGATTCATATTCTTCCCTTCTTAAGTAAATCACATGACAATGTCAGGGAGGCAGTACCAGATCCCAAACTTACCACCATCCAATGATAAAGGGAAGGGCATTGAAAACCTTCCTATGCCAGTAATGACCCTCGAGTAAAGCAATATCCTCGATCAACAGAAGAAAACTCAAGCTAACATCACTCTATGGAGGCTTTTCATGTCATCCCAGCTACACAGATTTTCTTTGATCAAGTTGCACATTGGACCCACAGTTCCTCCTTCCACTAAACCAGAAGAAGGGATAAATTTAGTCAGATCCTTGACCTCAACCCGAATGTTATCCTTTTCCGAAGAAAAAATCCCCAGGATTGTGCCAAATCACAATCATGCACTCAATATCTCTGTCGAAGTTATGGGGAAGATGGTACCACTCTCTCTTGTTGATAATGGATCAACCTTGAACGTCTTCCCATTAGGAACCTACAAATGCTTAGGACTAAAGGAAAGTAACCTCTCTCCAACCTTCTGTAATACCCCATACTTTTACACATAATAATTTTTATGGAAAATAGGGATTAATTAAATTAAAGGGAGAAAATTTAAATTGTAATTAATCCAATTTTATGATAATAATCACTATAGGGATGAGAGTTAGTAATTATTGAAATAATAGTATGGCCGGGAATGAGATGCACAACAGTTACGTTATAAATGTTTGGGACGCGTATGAGTCGCACCACTAGAGTGTATGTGGGGGTTTAAAAGGTAAACTATTTTTTTATAACTCGGATGACTATTTTGAGTGCGCCAGAGTGTCCGAAAGGGTCGAAATAGTCAGAAAATACTACTCGGGTATTTAAATTAGAGTCCGGGACTTTTTAACCCAAAACGACACTCGGGAGCGGTATTTTGGTCTTTTGGAATTTTTGGGTAATTGTATGAACGAAAATTAGGTTTAATTAAAAGGAATTTGGGGTTAGTAGTCGTCAGTTTCAACCTATGTGAAAAGAGAGGGAAAAGGAGAGAGAACCAAGGAAGAAGAAGGAGACTCCATTAGAGCCCTAAGCTAAGAACTCAACCTTTCACAACAAAAAGTACATCAGCGCGCAGATCGTGTCAGGAGGATCGTTCCTATACTAGTTTCAACCCGTGCATCAGAAGTTCATTTTAAGGCAAGTGATTATCTTGCTCTTCTCTTATCAATTATTACTCTTGTTAACATGTGTTAATGTTTTAGAATAACTAATACCAAAATAGGGTTTGCCCATGATGAAATCGTGTAGGAATTTTAGAAATCTGATGGGGGTTTTCATGTAGAGGATTTTCCCCCTAATAGGATTGCGAAATTTGATGAATTAGGCATTAATCACGAAATAAGAATGGAGTTTTTATAGACAAATAATTCTGAGTTTATGTTAATATGGTTTATGGTAAAAAATTGGGAATTTATTAAAATTACTTGATGATTAGAAGGATTTAACAGCAAAACTATGCTAAGAAGTGTTCTAGTGTGAATTAGAGTAGTTTAGAAACCTTGCATTTGGGTTCAAATGGATTTAGGTTGAGATTTGAGTGGATAAAATTTGGAAAAATGAACTTTGGAGATGAATTGGGCAACTTCGGAAATTTCGTTAGAAGTCCATCCCAGGTCGTTCGAATGACCTCGTTCGAAAGAGACTTCTAACAAGATTCCAGTAGCCCTTCTAACGAGTTAGGTGGTTCGTTTGAAGTACCTTCGTTCAAACGACCCTCGTTCGAACGAGATTTTTGGGCCTTCTAACGAGATTCGAGAATGGTATTTTTAAGCTCGATTTTGTTTCGAACTTCCCGTAGGCTCATTTTAATGAGTGTTAAACTAGAATGATAGTCAAGTGACTTATATTGATAATTAATAGTGAGCAGAGATTATGTCGACCCTCAGAAGGTATAAAATCCATATAATTAAGGAGGTGTAAAAATACAAGGTAGAGTATACACAAATAAAGTACGGGTTATAATAAGAGATATAATATACGTGCTACAAACACTAGACTGTGGAAAAACTAATGAATTTATATAAGTTATGGGTATGCTTATTGATTAAAATATTATGTGTATGACATACCTAGCTACTGGTTATCGAACGGAGGTTAACGCGTTATTGATGTTCGAATCTTGTGTGCCTTCGAGGGATTTAGAGTCGTACCACTAGAGCATGGAACCTAGGTACTAGCTATCAATGAGAATGATAGTGATGAAGGTCGTATGGGTGCGTAGGTATGTGCGTAGGCCATCGGCTTGGGACTATGTTCGCCTCCAATAGGTGTTTATTTTTTTATTGGTTCTCGAGAGATTGAACCTGTTGTCCTATATGCGTGAGCATTGCAAAGGGACTAGATAGCCGAGTATCCATAGCACTAAGGGTTTCTCAACCAAGGGCGCAATATTTCTATATTTATATAAATTAATGTGTATACATAAAGCGAATAATGTGTGTATACTGGAATCATGTTTGGTGTCTTATGTTGATGACGTTATTTTTAAATGTACACTTACGGTATTATTAGTTAGGCATTTAGAAGAATACGAGAATAAACTAAAGTAATCCTAAATTTATATCAAAATCATAAGTACGCCGATTTTGAGTTATTTAGGGAGACTTTCAAGCATAATATTATGCACTTAGTAGTCAATCCGGGTATTATGACTAGTATGGGTAGTTAGGTTCGTTAGACGTGCACACTAGATCGAGGGGTGAGTATCTCAAGTGAGTACGCTAAGTTAACTTGAAGAATAATCTTGCTAATTGAATCAATTTAAGAACTTCTTATTTTAAACTGTTTTCAACTCGGGCTCTAACACGTTCTTCTGTATATCTTTCTACTATTCCATTATTTTAGGTGCCCAACCACATGGACATCAACTTTAGGAGACTCTATTCCGTTGTCGTGTTGTATCTGTTGTCGGAGCTGCAGGATTATTGCTAGTAGACGACTCAGCTCATTTATTTCATTCTGTTGGACATGTCGTCCTTACTTATGTTTACTTTCAGAGATTTAGTCGTTTTCAATTCTCTCGTAGATTTGATTTCTTTATTTTGATTTATTGTATGGGATTGTATTTGGAGATGTTTACACCATCCATTTATTTTACTTCAGTCAGACTTTACTTATTTTACTGTGATGCATGGTATTGGTTGGTATTCTTTTAGTAGTAATTAATGACAAGATAAAATTTGGACATCACCCTTTTTAAATACTAGGTGGTTAGTTTTATTAAAATAAAATTTGAGTTCCTGATAGTGATGCATTATATGAACCAACTTGATATTCTGAAATTAATTAATTAAGGACTGATCACCCGGTAATTAATTAGGCGGGGTGTCACACCTCCGCTGCTGTACGTGCCTATGATAATACTCGCTGAGAAGTGATGGGATCCATAAAACTTGTAATAGGGACTGGCCCTATAAACCCTATCATTTTATTCCAAGTTATTGACATCCCAGCTTGTTTCAACCTATTGCTCAGACAACCTTGGCTCCATAGTATCAAGGGTGTGTCTTCCTCACTCCATCAGAAATTGAAGTTCTTCGCCAACAGACGAGTCATCACAATCTTGGGCGACGACAACAAAGCCAAGGGTTCAAGCACCAGCAATCCAATCCTTGAGATACAGCACGGGACAAATGATATGCTCCTATCAGGATTTCGAGTTGAGCCACTTCTACTCCTGACAGGGGACGATTTCAAAGAAAGGGTTTGTCCATAATACGACCCTCATAGCAATGTCAATGTGATTCAGATGTTCAGAAACATAACTTCATTCCCAGACTGGGGCTTGGACAAAGACAGCAAGGGATAATTGAACCCCTTGAACTGAAAAAAGCTTTCCCTCCTTGTGGTTTGGGGTATCAACCATAAGAACAAGAGCTCATAATAATCCTCTAGTCTCGACCAAAGAGAAGACTAGACTGCATCCAGACTATCCCAGGTGACTCCTTGAATGGATGATTCATCAAAGAGGGTAAAGACTTACCCTTTTGTGGATTCCCAGAACTATGGTATGACCATACAGATAAGAAGATGAAGCCTAGAATGGAGATCTTTTTCCAAGACAGCTACCCATGGGCCAAAAATTCCCAACACCATGTACAACCACTCATCAAAGATACCCCAGATTCCGAGGGAAGTGACTCCGAATATTCCTTCAACTTACAGACACTGGGGCTGATACTCTGCATGGCTCATTCAAGCATTACATCACTGGATCTATCCCACCTGATTAAAGCTGCTGATACACCTCTCCTCAACGGGCATGTTGTGCCATTTCTACCTATTGAAATCCCACCTAACCCCAATGTTTACCCCATTTCTTCTTATGTTATCTATCCTTGTTCAAATGTAATCGAGACCTCCTTTGATGAGGTTCTCAATGTTGTTTTTCCTATTAATGAAATAAATGAATATTTTGAGTATCTTGTTGTGCCTTATATTAACTATTTGGATTCTGATCAAACTTTTAATGATGATGATTTTGCAAATGAACAATTCTTAACTGATTAAAATAAGGTTAATAATAAACAATATAACCTTAGTAAAGTTAATGAAGAAAAACCTGTTATTGTTAACCTCAGTTCTAGTAGCCAACCGCGCGAGATTAGGATATAGGATACCCTTGATGAGCATGAGCGTGTACAAATCGAAGAATTATTGATAGAATTCGTGGAAGTCTTCGCGTGGTCCTATGACGATATGCCCGGTATTGATCCCAAAATAGATCAACATGAGATCCCCACTCTCCCAGATTACAAGCCAATTAAACAAAAGCTGAGAAAGCTCCACACCGAATGGTCGCTCAAAGTCAAAGAAGAAGTGGTCAAATAGCTGAACGTGGGTTTCATTCGTGTGATCGAATATCCCACATGGATAGCCAACATAGTGCATGTGTCAAAATTAGGAGAAAAATTTGTATGTGTGTAGACTACCGATATTTGAACAAAGCCTCTCCAAAGGATGATTACCCGTTACCCAATATTGACATGATCGTGGATAACATAGCCAGTCATGCTCTCAAGTCATTCGTCAACGAGTTTGCCGGATACAACCAAATCAAAATGCACCGA
This sequence comes from Sambucus nigra, assembly GCA_949130495.1. Classification (NCBI taxonomy): domain Eukaryota; kingdom Viridiplantae; phylum Streptophyta; class Magnoliopsida; order Dipsacales; family Adoxaceae; genus Sambucus; species Sambucus nigra. The sequence continues at coordinate 240,147,008 of OX422210.1, read as the reverse complement.
GATCACCAAGAAAAGACCGCATTCATCACCCCATGGGGAACCTTTGGCTACACTGTTATGCCATTTGGTATCAATAATGTTGTGGTTACGTACCAGAGGGCTGCCACAACCATCCTACACGATCTAATTCACAAGGAGGTCGAGGTTTATGTGGATGATATGATTATTAAATCCAAAACTAGAGAAGGTTATGTTCCCGCTCTCTGAAAGTTCTTAGAATGATTGCAACGATATCAGATGAGACTCAATCCACAGAAATGTGTCTTTGATGTTACAAAGGGAAAACTCTTGGAGTTCATGGTCAATAAGAAAGGGATAGAAGCAGACCTTCTAGGCTGAAAGCCATACTTGAGATGACACCTCCCCGAACGAAAAAAGAAGTCCATGGTTTACTTGGGAAATTTTAATACATCAACCAGTTCATCAACAAGATAACCTCCATCTGTGAACCAATTTTCAAACTCCTCTGAAAGGATTCAACCAAAGTTTGGAACAAGGCCTGCCAAGAAGGTTTTGACCGAATCAAACAATATCAGACCCAACCTCCGGTACACATGCCACCATAGCCTGGTCTCCCCTTACTTCTATACCTAACCATAACTGACACTGGAGTTGGGGCTTTACTAGCCCAATACCTTGAAGATTCCCACAAATAAAGATCCTTCTATTACGCTAGTCGCAAATTGGCTGGGTACGAAGTTAACTACACTGCTTTGGAAAAGTCATGCGTCGCACTTTTATGGGTTACCCAAAAGTTACGACACTACATGCTTTCCTTCCCCATCAAACTTGTATCCCGAATAAACCCCATCAAGTACTTGCTTGAGAAACCCTCCTTATCTAGTCGAATGGCTCGTTGGTTGATGCTCTTAGCTGAGTTTGATATCGTGTACGTCACGTAAAAAGCCATGAAAGAAAGAGAGATCTCTGACTACCTCGCTGACTACCCAAAAAAAGAATCTGATGACTGGATCTACGAATTTCCAGATAAAAACATCCTATGCGCTGCTCAAGACAACCTTTGATGGCAAATGTTCTTTGACGGCGCGGCCAACAAAAAGGGTTATGGCATTGGGATACTTCTGATTACCCCAGATGACTCCCACACTACCATCGCCATCAAATTGGATTTCCCCTGCACTAACAACATGACTAAATATGAGGCATGTACGGTAGGCCTCAAGGTTGCTCTTAAGAAAGGTATTCAATGCCTATATGTCTACGGGGATTTTTCCCTCATCATCGATCAAGTGCTCATAAAATAAAAAGTCAAGGACGAGAAACTCCAACCCTTCCATGCCCACTTAGAATAACTAGCCTCCCAATTCTAAGATATCACCATCCACTACCTACCTCGAGCAAAGAATAACCTAGACGATGCCCTTGCTACCTTGGCCTCCATAGTCGACATGCCCGATGGAATAACAATGACCCCCTTCCTAGTCGAAAAGCAAGACAAACCAACCCATTACTACCACATTGAGCTTATCACCAAAGAAGATCCCGAGCTATTCAATTGTTGGTACTATGATATATGGCACCTCCTCAAGCATGGTAGGTATCCCGATGGTTCCAACAAGAAAGAACGGGAAACCCTTCGAAGACTGGTTGCCCAATACATCATCTATCACAAAGCACTATTTAAGAGAAACTTCGATGGAACCCATCTACACTGCATTGAAGGGATTGACATTAAAGAGGTAATAAAGAAAATCCAAAGTCGGGAATATAGGCCCCACATGAAAGGTCACATGCTTGCCAAGAAGATCATTCGACAAGGCTATTATTGTCCACCATGATCCATCTTGCACCGCCTATGTCCGGAGATGCCTTAAATGCCAATAATGTTCCAACCTTCAACATCTGCCTCCACGTGAATTGTATAACATGACTTCTCCCTGGCCGTTCTCCACCTGGGGCATCGACATCATAGGGAAGGTTACACCCAAGGCTTCCAACGTGAATGAGTTCATTCTAGATGCCATTGATTACTTCACAAAATGGGTCGAAGCTGAGTCATACGCAGTCCTGAATGCCAAGAAAGTGGCCAAATTCATCAAGAAAAACACCATATATCGATATGGGGTCCCGCACAAGCTAGTGTCAGATAACGGGTTGAATTTCGAGGCAGAAGTCACAGAAGTGGTCAACGAGTATGGGATTCAGAGACACAAATCTTCTCCCTATCGACCCCAAACAAATGGTGCTGTTGAGGCCGCCAATAAAAATTTCAAAGACATCATCAGTAAGATGACTGAAAGTTGATGAGATTAGGCCGATCGAATACCTTACGCCCTCTAGGGCTACCAAACCTCAATCCAAAACTCTACTGGGGCTACCCCTTACTCTCTAGTCTACGGAATGGAAGTAGTCCTACTCGTGGAGCTGGAAATACCCTTGTTGCGTGTCATGCTTGAAAATAAGGTCAGCGAAGAAGGCTGGTGCTAAAGCCATCTTGACGAGTTGACCCTCCTAGATGAAAGGAGATTGAAAGCTCTACACCACATACAAGGGTACCATCGCCATATAACGTGATCATTCAATAGGAAAGTCAAGGACCATAGTGTCCGAAAGGGGGATTTAGCTCTCAAAGAAATAGTACAGCCCATCTGGGACCCAGAGGTAAATTGAAGCCCAAATGGAGTGGCCCATACATCTTCAAGAAGATCTTGTCCGGCGGTGCCGCCATGATCACCTACTTATATGGAGAAGATATGGCTCATCCAATTAACCTGGACCGTCTCAAGAAATTTTACCCCTAGTCCGAAATCTCGGTACGCTACGACTCTTCTCATATCCCTTATATTCTAAAAATAATCTTCATTTCCCTCTACCCAGAACTACGTGGGCCTGATCCTCTGCAAGAACCATTTTTCAGAAAAAATTAAAACATTTCAAAAACCCCAGAGGTACATAGGTGGCTCATACATCTTACGTGAGCACGACCCTTTATTTTTCACAAAAAAAACTAATCTTTTCTTATCTTCGAGAACAGCAGTTCATTCTAACATAGACTTGAACAAAAGGATTATGCATCCCTTAACGATCGGTATAGATAATTCAAAATACAAAATTCATCAAAAGGCACAGCTGGATGATCAAAAACATGTTTATTTCACTAATAAGATATTATAGTGCAATTAGATAAGAAAAGGAACGGCTGACTCCCTTCCCCCTACCTTCCTAAAAAGCCATATAAAATTCCCAAATTTATTCCCCATAACAAAATAAACTCTCCAAGAGTCCTACCCTCAACTACCAGAGGAGATCGCTCGTCATCATCTACATCCTGGGGTCCCCAAGATTCCCCTGCTTGAATTGAGTGCCGCAGACTCTCCATGGACCGATAAGCTCAAACCAACCTCGAAAAAACTACCACACCTCCTTCCATGGTATCAGATAAAACAAGACACCTTTGTCCAGTCTCCACTGCCAACATCTTGTTAACTACTCTTCTCCACAACCACTTCATATAGTCCCTAGGGATCTACCAAACTCTCCCAACAGACTGAGAGGGACGGGTTCAATGGATGCCGACTCTCCCACAAAGAGCCAAGTCGCATGCGCAGATGCATTGTCAAATCTTCTACCAAAAATAAATCCAATTTTTGAGGTGGCACAATCTGCTCCCAGCCAAATTGGTGTAGAAACCACCAAGGGAAATAGAAAGAGGTATATCTGAGACCAACCAGCCAAACGTACGGGTATTCTCCCAATTCCATGATAGGCAGTAGTTGTCCCCACCAAAGCACTGACCAGTACATATTTAGAGCCCCATGCCCCACAAACTAGTTCTCCCAGCTCTCGATATCCAGACCAACACTAATGAAATGGTTCGAAAAGAAGTTGGGTACAGCCGATAAAGGGTATTCCAGAGGAGTCACCAGGCAGAATCTTTCAGATAACCACATGAACAGGATCATAGGGCTACCCCTCAGAAAGTCAGAATAAGATTCTCGCCAGGCATCCAGGTCATTCAGAGTCTCTGCCAGTATCACCGTCGCATGATTGCGATGGTAGGACATCCATGAAGTAATATCTACAAGTTGTAGGTCCACCAGCAGTTCCCCAGTCACTAGCAATAATTTTGAAACCAGGCCCAGAGCGATAGCCCTGGCATATCCAGCATCACCAACCTCCTGCAAATGCACAAATCGCAGAACCACCGAAAGAGAAATCATTCCTCCAGTAACCAAGGATCTACCCGCCGTGGGCGAGACATAGAGAAGTCTAGCCAACAACTCCCGGGGAGATCGAGAAAATTCAGGCATAGGAGCCGCCACACTAGGATCTACCCCCAACATGGCAAAAAATTCTTCATAAGTCGGATAGACTTCTTCCCAGCCAAAGCGGAATACATGGTCTTTGGGGTACCAAAATTGTACCACCGCCAGCAGCATGTTTCATTCTATGGGCCGATTACGCCATAAAGAGCCTCGACGCATGTTGAAAGCATCGTAGTCGACGTTATAGGAGCACATCACCTCCAAAGTCTCAAGGTAGTTGGCAAACTCAACACTACCAGGGAGAGCCATCTCATAGAATAAGAAAGTTAGGATGTAAAGGTGTGATGAAAAAACTCCACCCTTACCCCTTTTTATACTTGAAAACCCTCACAAAAGAGATAACCCCTGCACAAATCAGAGGAAATCCTGCCCCATAAGGTACCAAGGGATAAAGAGGATACCAACTAAAGCTTTGAATTGATGGGACTAGACTGACCTGCAGATAGGCAGGACAAGGTACTTGCCGATCGACAACCCCCTATTGTTAGAAACTTACCTTTTTCCTCTTTTGTCAAAATCAGAAAACTCAATAAAAATAAATCGACATTCTCAACAAAATTTCAAAAATCCCCTTTCCATCTTTATATGAATTCTAATTTTAAATAAAACTTCCTTTTAAAACTTCCAAAAATATTTCATTTTACGGTCTCAGCAGCAAAGTAAAATGCGCATATGTATGCATACATTCATTCATCATTAAACAGAAGATAATAAAAAATTCCATTGCATTGCATAGATATGGTTCTGTGTTACATTACTTTGTAGGAAAATAAAGAAAAGAAAAAAAAAAGACTCAGCCCGAACCCACATTCTCTCTCTCACCTACCTTTTCCCTTCTCTCTCCTAAGAACTCACACCCCTGTGATGTGATATCATTCCCCTGTGGCTAGATGACGCAACACCACTACCCGAACCAGACTCCTCCCTGGATGAGGCATACGGCACCAAGCAAGAAGGAACAGGAACTGCATCCCAAATATGGGTGATCACCGAAGATATCCAGTCCCTAATATCCCTCAGCCAAGTGGTGGACACCCGGACTTGCTGCAAGAAAAGGCCAAATCAGTATCAAGCAGAAAAGATCAAAAGAAGCCAAAAAGAAGGGAAGAACAAAAAGATATACCAAATGACGAAGAACCTCCTATGTCAATCCCAACTCCTCCGGGTCCATCGCATGAGGACGTTGCAACATAGGCACCATCCCTCCATTACCCCACTGGATGTTGTATAAAGGGGTATGAAACCTCACAAAGGGGACCTCCGAAGTCGCCACCGTCGAAGATGTCGACGGACCTCTACCTCTGTAGGAGGACCCCATTGGCCGACTCAAACCAGCAGGAGGGAAAGGCAGTGCATCATATATGCTGGGCGTCATCAGTCAACTCGTCACAAACTCCATATAATCATACGGCACAGTTATTTCGGTGTACAACAGATAGGACTCACCAATCATCACTGTGATCCTCGCATCCTTCGGCAGCAGTTGCTCCCGCCTGACAGACATAAGGGGCCTCGCAGGCAGCACCACCACCTCCTCATCATCAATCGACCAAACCACCCTCTCCTCGAGATACCAAGAGTGGTCAAACTTATGCACCACCAAACGCCTCATATGTGCATTCACTCCAGTCAACCCCGTGTCGTGAACAGCCATCCCCCAAGGGTAAAAAGTCACCTGAAAAATCCCCAGCAACATATAAGTCAATACAGAATCAGAGCACACAAAGGCTAGGACTGAAGAAGAAAAAAAGTCGTACCCTATCATTGGTTAGTCCATTCAAGACCTGATGCATCGCCTCCAGAGAAAGAGACTTCCTTGACTGCCGATTGGCCTTCCGCCACCGATATAAGCGGAAAAAGTTCCCAACAATCTCATCCTTTAGAGAAATTAGCTGGGTATTACACCAAGTCACCTCATAAAACCACGTCTGCCAAAGATAATAAACCTACCGATTGGAATTGCCACTTTATCTTCTCGAGGCAGTCCAAAAGTCCATGCCATTGCCGAATGGAACCCTCCACACCATGTCGACCGGAACCCCCCTTTAATTTTCGTACAAAAATTCCCAAAAAATACCGGAAAACCCAAAAAAGTCCTCAGAAAATTCCTAAAAATCTCGGGAGGGATTTAGAACATTTTCATCCAGAAAATTTTGTACTCCCTCAAGAGGAACCCCTACTTCTCTAGCTGGACTCTTAACAGCCAAGTGAACCTCTCTCTGGTAACGTCCCCGAGGACCCCTGAAGTATCCTCGAGAAATACGTCCAAAACCTGGACCACCTAATCACTTCCCCAGTGGAATTTATAGCATCAGATTGGCTATTCCCCCGTAAAGTCTCCAAAAGATACGAGGATTTCTGTAGTAATCGGCTCCCCAGCTCAAATTAAAATCACGAGGTGATTTCCCCGGCAGAGTTTCCCGAGAATATCTCAATTTAAGCCCTCAAAATTGTCTTCGACCTGGAGAATTGATCATCTCAACTTAAACCCTCAGAATTAGCTTCGACCTGCAGAATTAGTCATCTCAACTTAAGCCCTTAGAATTGGCTTCGACCCACAGAATTGGTCATCTCAATTTAAGCCCTTAGAATCGGCTTCGACCCGCATAATTGGTCATCTCAATTTAAGACCTCAAAATTGACTTCGACCCGCAGAATTGGTCATCTCAACTTAAGTCCTCAGAATTGGCTTCGGCCAGCAGAATTGGTCATATCAACTTAAGCCCTCGGAATCGGCTTCGACCCACAAAATTGGTCATCTCAATTTAAGCCCTCGGAATTGGCTTCGACCCGCAGAATTGGTCATCTTAATTTAAGCCCTCAGAATTGGCTTCCACCCGCAGAATTGGTCATCTCAATTTAAACCCTCAGAATTGACTTCGACCCGCAAAATTGGTCATCTCAATTTAAGCCCTTAGAATTGGCTTCGACCTGCAGAATCAGTCACCCTCAGGATTGGCTTCGACCCACAAAATTGGTCCTCCTCATCTTCAAGCCCTCAGAACTGGCTTCGACCCGCAGAATCGGTCACCCTCATCTTCAAGCCCCCAAAATCGACCTCAACCCAGTCATCCTCATGTTGAGGTCCTCATAATCGGCCTCGACCCTCTGAATTGGTCATACTCTTTCAAAACGCATCATGCGGTGTCTATTTGACGGCTATCGTTTGTTCCAAACTCACCCACCGATGGGCTCTGTAGACACCCCATTTTAGCACCCCTAAAACCTCTCCTTAGGTTCCTATCACCTCCCTTCATCACAAAAAACCTAAGTCATACCCCGAGTACTGACCTAAAGTCCATAGGGTACTCACAAAAGTAAAACTCATCAGCTCGACTAAGACTAAATGAATCTTTAAAGGGCACTGAATCCTTTTTCCAACGGTCTTCCCCATGCACAATTCTGACTTACGGTGCGGATAAATGACCCATTTCCCCCCGAAACTTGATCAAGAGGTCATCGGACGCTCCCAGACTCCATTTGACCAAAATAAGCTCTTCATCTTGATCAAGACTGAATGAATCTTTGAAGGGCACTGAAATCCCTTTCCAACGGTCTGCTCTGGGCCCAATTCTGACTTACGATGCAGACGAATGATCTATTTTACTCTAAAAGGTCACCGAACGCATCTAGGCCACAATTGACCGAAGTCAACTCCCTGAACCAAGTCAAACTCATTGGAATGTCAAAGTACATCTTCTAAACTTTCCAACGGTCTGCCCCGTGCGTGATTCTTACTTACCATGCATACGAACGATCCGTTTGCATCCGATAATTCCCCGTCCAAAGGACCGATGAACGCTTCCGAGCCACATTTGACCCAAAGTAAACTCCTGAACCTGGGAGTAGTACCAAGGACTTTCAAAGGTATCTAAAAAAATCTTTCCAATGGTTTGACTCGTGCATGATTCGGAACAACGGTTTGCGCTCTACGACCTATTTTTCGAAGGAACCATAAAGAGACTGCCAAACGACAGGTTCCAAACCCTGCCTATCAGCAGTGTGCCTAAAAACACCTGCTGATTGGCAGGACTAGGACTATACTGATCAAAAATTCCCTGGGCCTATAAAAAGGAGGGCCTGACCTCATTGCAAGGAATAATATCTGAAATCGATCACTCTCAACGAGCTCAGAAAACCTCTCTTGAAGTCAGCGTGATCTCCCCATCCAAATTCCTTTTCAACCTTCACCTTTCATCATCTTTTTCATCAAACTTGGTGAATTAAATACCCTCCATCACCACTCAAGTGAAAGGTCTCTAACATCGAAGATCCAACTCAAGATCTTTAAGAAGGTCCAACTTTCTCAACTCTCTCTTCAAATTCTCCTAAATTGGCATTAACTTCTTTTATTACTTAGCACTTTTATTCTCTCATATCATATATCCTAATATACTTTTTATCTATTATTATTGAACATCTCTTATTTTCATATAAATAAAACCCAAAAATAAAAAATAAAAAGAGGGTTTGCTCATAAATTCCAAACGGGAATTCTCACACTTTTCTCATAACTAAAACAGTCTTTTACATACACACACACATATAAGAGAAGTCCCCGATTGGATTTATGGGATAAATACCTCCCCACATTTTGCATACGAACTACATGGACTTTGATGCCTGTGTAGGCTACGTAGGTGTCTCGGGGTAAAACCCGAGACTCAAGTCCTATTCCTACTTTTTTTCCTATCTTTCTATATTCTTTAAACTTGGCTCTCTTAGGTTTTGTATGTTTATATATACATGTATTTGTTCTTAGTGGCGTATTATCCCTCATGCGTTATCGTTCTATTATAATGATCAATGCTAGGATAATCGCGCATATCGTAATTTCTAATATTACTTTTGGAAATATTCCTACGGATGACTCGCTTTATCTCTTTCATGATACAAGTCGATGATTAATATCTCCACTACATATTCACATGCACACATATCACGGTGAAATAAAGGAAAATAAGAATAACCCATGAGAGACCGTAAGGGCGGAATGGGTTCCTAACACCTTCCCATTTCGTAACTTAGCCTCTAGACCCTTTTCGAATCATTTTGGTTTTGTATGTATCAGTATGTCTTTCAATGTTGTCTTTCGGGACGGCGCCCTTTTTTTTTTATCTATTTTGAGTAAAATAGACTGGCGACTCCATCTCTCTATATTTTTCACCTCATCATCGACGCCGGTCGAAGCGCTCCCGAGAGAGATGCGCGGGACCAAGATCCTCTCGACATTAAAGATGCCCTCTTCTCCGTCTCTCCCACCGCGAGGAATTGGGGATGGCCACCGTATAGGTTGGAAAAAACACAATCATGAATTAAAAATATAATATGTGGAAATAATATATGAACAAAAATAAGAAAGGAGGACTCGAATCTTGGATTTTACCCGAGACGCCTACATATCCTAAAAAGACTTCAAAGTCCTCGTAGGTCGCATCTAAAATGTCGTTGGGGGTTTATCCCATAAATCCAATCGGGGACTTTATTATATGTGTGTGTGTGTGTGTGTGTGTAGAAAAATGATGTTTTAGTGTGAGAAAATGTAGTGAGAAATCCCCATTTGGAATTTATAAGCAAACCCTCTTTGTCTTTTTTCTTTTTTCTTTTTTCTTTTTTATAGAAAATATAATATGTGCAATACTACTAAGAAAAGAGTTGGATATTAATATGTGTGAACTAACAAAGATGAAATGCTAAAGTAAGAATTAAATAACTAATGCTAAAATAAGAGAATTTAAAGAGAGAGTGAAAAGTTTGGATCTTCTTTAGAAGCTTTAAGATTGATGTTGATTGTTGAAGGGCCACTCTTGCAAGTGGATGGAGGTGGTAGGAGTAGGAGAAATGAAATTTGTTAAATTGGGTAAGAAGAGGAAGGCAATGGAATGTGGGGTAGAGGTTTCAATATGGAAACCACACTGACTTCTAGAGAATGTTGTTGAGATCACTGAGAGGGATGTTTCTTCATGCGCCTTTTGAAGTGAGATCATGGTCCTTTTATATAGGATTAATGAGGATGCCAATTGTCATTATCTTTGATATGCCTATCGGTAGGTAACCCTAGACACACTGCCGATAGGTAGGGAAATGGGTTTGCTATTTGGCAGTCTCCTGTATAATTTTTAGAAAAACTGTCGTAAAATGCAATCTAAAAGTCCGAATTATGTACTGGACGAACCATTGGAATAGGTATTCAGAGACCTTTAAGAATACATTGGTTCGCTCCCGAGTTTGAGAATTTGAATGCGGTCAAATGGGGCTCGAAAGTGCCCGATGATCTTAAGCCCACAAGGATCACTATCCAAGGGTTTCGACAACACGATAATGAGTCTTTTGACAGGCGTTGGGAAAGTTTCCAAGAATTGGTAAGCGCATGCCCCCATCATGGTTTTGACAAACACCTTGTGATCTCTTTCTTACATAATGGGTTGACAGTGGCTTCCAAACACTTGTGTAAACAGTGTGTGAAAGTCCTTTTGGGATTTAAACTTTCGCGATGTTGAGGCCCATCTTAAGAATGTCACAGAGACTACTCAAGCATGGGACACTTCTGATCCTAATACCCAGGCCCGACCTAGACAAACATATGTCGCTCCGACTGCATCTGATCTCTACCATTTGGATAGTAATACCTTAATAGACCATTGATGAGGAAAGACTATGAATTGAATTCTTCAATTACGATCAATGAGTTTTAAAAGTTGAGAAATGGGGATTCAGTAATCCTTTAAAAGAAGAAGTTATTATTAAACTATAGTATAAACTGGACCTTAGAACGTGTACTTAAATCTTTATCAGATTAACATGTGATCAAAGACTCAATACTAGTAAATTTGACCTCCATTTTGGACGAGTACTCTGATATTCCTTGTGCATTTTAATTATATGATAGTATGCAAACTGTATATATTTTGTGAACTCCTTTTATTCTCAAAATGCATCTGATACCGATGATTGATCCATTGTGATATGTTTATATTTGTCCATATAAACATAACTATTAAAATGAGTATTGAACATGATATTGAATATTGAAAATATGATTCGGCCTAAGGGACCTCTTTACTGACTGACCTTCCCAGGTGGGTTATCGCTGGTGTGCCCTAAATAAGGCGTTGTGACGAACTAGTTCGATTGACCCTCAACAATCGGGGAATAATACGGTAGAAGAATACGGTATTAGAGTGTACTTGTCCATTTAAATGATATGATTAAAAGGAAAATATATCACATTTGATTTGTGGCATTTGTTTTATTCTGAGCTTTCCAATTGTGATATATATACTTTCATTTCAAAATATAAATCTATTTACTACAAGTTCCTATCGATATATATATATGCCTTCTCTGTTGACTTGAATAGGTATCTATTTTCTGAAAACCCTGAAATGTCTAGAGATTAAATCTCACTCGGCTTTTAGCTGATGTTGTATGACTAAACATTTTTCAGGAAATAATTAGGCTTGTAGGGAACGTAAAAGGACTATATGGAAGATCCAGCGTTTAAATCTCTTTTTGTTATTTTGAGTAAAAAGTTGTTATATTATATAGAGCCTGTTTAGCTCCCTTGTAATAAGTTTTAAATTTCATTTTAAGTTGTAACTCGTTGTTACTTGTAATATAAATTAAGTTTCCTCTTAGAAAGCTCTGATGACGTAATTCCTTAAATTTTAGTATTTTACGATTCATAACCATGTAATTGTATTTTCGCTGCATTTAATTAAGGAAACAATTTAAGTCAGAATATTTGTTGCCTTGGTGGCATGTCAAGACACTCGTTCCCCACTACTATTTTGGACGGGGTCGTGACAGAGGTGGTATCAGAGCATAGGTTATGAATCCGTAGACTACTGAACATAAGTTTCGAACGTTATAGATTTTAAGTTTCCATACTTAGGATACAGGATTAAATATCAGACTTATGTGATAACCCTCCACATGTTTTACACTATATATATATAATTATTTATATATCATTGTTCTTCTAAATTGCAGTCTTGGGCTAGTATAGTACATCTTACGTTTGGCCATGACTGTAGAAAATGACCAAGGCAAGATTAACTCCAGGAACTAGTGGTTCGAGTATGGAAGGATTGGAAGGTGCATACAAGGGAATTGAAAGTCTAGCAAGAATTGTGGAGCATCAAGTGAATAATGGAGCACCAAGGAATCTTGAACTAAGTAGTTTATTGAACAGTTCAAGAAGTTGAATCCGCCATCTTTTAAAGGTACTCCCAACCCCACTGAAGCAGAAAATTGGGTGATGCAAATGGAAACGATGTTCGATGTTCTTAAGTGTACAGATGAACAACGAGTTTCATTTGGAACATTCATGTTAGAAGGTGAAGCCGAACATTGGTGGATAATGACTAAGATAATACACGAGGAAATGAATAATCCCATAGGTTGGAATGACTTCTTAGTGATCTTCTACGAGAAATACTTTCCCGAAATGGTGCAAGACCAAAAAGAAGTTGACTTCATGAGTCTGGTTCAAGGAAATATGAGGGTTAGTCAATCTGAGGCAAAGTTTACTAAGTTATCCCGTTTCGCACCTCATGTTGTGATAACTGATATTTTAAGAGCCAAGAAGTTTGAACGTGGGTTAAAATTGAATATTCGTAGCCGAATTTCCATCCTGAAGTTGACATCATATAATGACGTGGTGGCTAGGGCAACAATAGCTGAGAAGGATAGTGAAGAATATAATCAGGTTAGAGAGGGGAAGAGGAAGTTTGGAGAACAAAGAGGAAGGAACCCCAATAACAAACCCTTTAGGACTATACCTAATATAGGTTAACCTTTAGTAAACACACCCTTTAGTGTTGATAAATGCCAACGTTCTGGTAATATTCATAGAGGGCGACCATGTTACCTGGAGACGGAATTTGCTTTGGGTGTGGCCAAAAGGGAAATAAAATACGAGATTGTCCTAACAAAGGGAAGGAAACAACAAACACTTCTAATGCCGTAGTGTCAGGTACACTTTCTATATGTGCAAAACCTTTTCAAGTTTTATTAGATCCTGGTTCTACCCATTCATTTGTGTCTGTACATTTTGTTAATCACTTTCCTAATATTCCTGAACCCTTGAATCATAGCATACATATTTCTACTCCTTCGGGTGAGTTATTGATGGGAACATTAGTGTATAAGTCATGCCCTATAAATGTCAGTAGTCATAAACTATTCGCTGATTTGATAGTTTTAGACATAAGAGATTTTGAAGCCATTTTTGGGATGGATTGGTTAGCATCATATCATGCTAGAGTGGATTGTTTTGAGAAGAGAGTTATTTTCCAAATTCCTAACCAACCAGAATTCAGTTTTGAAGGAACAATCATCTTATCTCCATTGCGTATTATCTCTGCAATGCAAGCTTGTAGTTTTCTTAAGAAAGGATGCCAAGGATTCCTTGCCAGTGTTATTGATTTGCAAACAAAAGAGCCTAGTTTAGAATATATTCCTATAGCTAAGCTTTTTCTAGATGATTTGCCCAGTCTACCTCCTAGTACAGAAGTAGAATTTACCATTGACCTTATTCCTGAAACTACACCAATCTCAAAACCACTTTATCGCATGGAACCTTTAGAATTAAGGTAATTAAAAGTTCAATTACAAGATCTGTTAGACAAGGGTTTTATTAGACCTAGTACATCCCCTTGGGGTGCTCCAGTGTTATTTGTTAAAAAGAAGTATGGGACGATGAGGTTATGTATAGATTATTGTGAACTAAATAAGGTGGACATTAAGAATAAATACCCCTTACCTCGTATAGATGATTTGTTTAACCAACTTCAAGGTGCACAAGTATTTTCGAAAATTGACCTTAGGTCAGACTATCACCAATTGAAGATTAAGGAAGAGGATATTTTGAAATCAGGTTTTTGTACTAGATATGGTCACTATGAATTTCTTGTGATGCCATTTGGATTAACTAATGCACCAGCCGCTTTTATGGATATGATGAATAGAGTGTTTAGGAAATATCTGGATCAGTGTGTGATTTTTTTCATTGATGACATCATTATTTTTTCCAAAGGTATTGAAGAACACAAGAAGCATTTGGAGAAAGTATTACAAATCCTTAGGAAAGAGAAATTATATGCGAAATCAAAGAAGTGTGAATTTTGGTTGCCAAGTATTTCTTTTTTAGGACATGTCACATCCAAGGAAGGAGTGTCAGTTGATCCTCAAAAGATCGAGGCTACACTAGATTGGCCAAGACCAACTAATGTAACAGAGATTCGTAGTTTCCTAGGATTAGCCGAATATTATCGAAGATTTGTTGAAGGATTTTCTAGTATTGCCAAACCTCTATCTAGGTTAACGCAAAAGAGGGTGAAATATGAATGGTCTGAGGAAGTTGAGAATAGTTTTCGAGAACTTAAAAATCGATTAGTAACTGCCCCAATTTTGACTATTCATTTCGGTACAGGAGGATTTGTGATTTATAGTGATGCTTTTAAAAATGGTTTGGGATGTGTGCTAATGCAAAATGGAAAAGTAGTAACTTATGCCTCGAGACAGTTAAAACCACATGAGCAAAATTATCCAACCCATGACTTAGAATTAGCAGCGGTAATTTTTGCTCTTAAGATTTGGAGACATTATTTGTATGATGAGACTTGTGAGATTTATACCGATCATAAGAGTTTGAAATATATCTTTACTCAGAAAGAATTGAACATGAGACAAAGGAGGTGGTTAGAATTGATGAAGGATTATGATGTAAATATTCACTATCACCTAGGGAAAGCTAATGTAGTAGCTGAAGCTTTAAGTAGAAAGTCTACACCAAATTTAGCATGTCTTATTACCATCCAGGAAGCTCTATTGAAAGATTTGGGAAGTATGGAAATAGATGTACGTATTTGTAGCAAAGGAGGAATAATCGCAAACTTACAAATACAACCCACGTTGATGGAAAGAATTAAAGTTGCAAAAGTTAATGACCCACAACTGAAGAAGATTAAAGAAGAGGTTATTGAAGGGAAGAGAATCTAATTTGCGATACGAGATGATATATTAAGGTTTGGAAATAAAGTGTGTATACCGGGTGATGTCCAACTAAAGAGGCAGATTTTGGAGGAAGGTCATTACTCGAGATTCAAAGTTCATCCCGGAAATACCAAGATGTATAGAGATCTCCGAGAAGTGTTTTGGTGGAATAACATGAAAAGGGAGATAGCAGAGTTTGTATCTCAGTGTTTGATCTGTCAACAAGTAAAAGCTGAACATCAGAAACCATCATAATTATTACAACCTTTACCAATCCCGGAGTGGAAATGGGAACATATTACCATAGATTTTGTGACAGGGCTACCAAGGAGTTCCAATGGTAATGATTCCATTTGGGTAATTATTGATAGGTTAGCTAAATCTGCTCATTTTTTTGCCATTAAGATTACCCATTCCTTAGAAAAGTTAGCTAAATTGTATATGCGGGAAATTATTAAGCTTCATGGAACCCCAGTTTCAATTATTTTTTATCGTGACCCTAGATTCGTGTCTCGCTTTTGGAAAAGCCTACAAGTAGCCATGGGAACAAAATTGAATTTCAGAACTGCTTTTCATCCTCAAATAGACGGGCAATCAGAGAGAACCATCCAAACCTTAGAGGATATGCTTAGGGCATGTGTACTTAAGTTAAAGGGGAATTGGTACGATCATTTACCACTAGTGGAATTTGCATATAATAATATCTATCAAACAAGTATTCAAATGGCTCCATATGAGGCACTCTATGGTAGAAGGCGTCGCTCTCCTGCATGTTAAGAAGAAGTTGGAGAAAGAAAATTGTTGGGACCAGAATTGATTCAGATCATAATAGAGAAAGTGAAATTAATACAAGATCGACTTCAAATAGCTCAAAGCCGTCAAAAGAGTTATGCTGATAATCGGCACCGACCGTTAGAATTCCAAAGAGGAGACTATGTTTTATTTCAAGTATCACCGACAAAGGGAGTAATCCTATTTGGGAAGAAAGGAAAGTTGAGTCCAATATACATAAGACCTTTTAAAATCCTTGAAAGGATAGGTGTCGTCGCGTATCGAATATTCTAACCCCCTGAATTCTCTAGTGTGCATAATGTGTTTCATGTTTCAATGATGAAGAAATACATCCCTGATCCAGCACATATTTTAAGTCAGGAGCCTCTTCAAGTTAGACAAGATTTGACATACATTGAGCATCCAGTGGAAATCTTGGACCATAAAGATCAAATATTATGAACCAAGGTTATTCCACTAGTCAAAGTATTATGGCGGAATCATTTTGTTGCATAAGAAACATGGGAGCGGGAAGATGAAATTAAAGAGTGATATCCACACCTTTTTGGAAATTAATGTAAGTAGAGTTTGGGGACCAAACTTTTTATAAGGAGGGTAGGATGTAATGACCCCATTTTCTTATGCTAATATATAATTGTCTTCTTTCAATTTCGTCACAGTCACTATCTAATAATGATATATTATTACATATATGATATTTCGAGTTCTTAATATGTCAAAGCCCATTTTGAAATTTGAAGAATCAACGGTAAAATGGGTCAAATTGAGATTTTATGGCACATCCTAAGCTAAGTGATAAGTTTTGGGGTAGAAAATTTAATTTTATGAAACATTAGGGACTTGGTTTTAATAAAGAAATTTTCAGGGACCAAAATGAAAAATAAAAAGGGCCATTTTCATAAATAAAATATTTTCTGGGACCTATAACAAATATTGAAAATATACTATGTGAAATTACCAAAATGCCCTTCAGGTGCAAAATAACCTTTATACCCTTAATACCTTTCCACCTCGTGCTTGGTTTTGACACCTCCACTGTACACCTGTCGTCGTTAGAGGAGAAGCAAAAACACGTATCGTCGTTAGAGGAGAAGCTAAAACACGTGTCGCAGTCCAGTGAAATAAGACTGCAAGACGCCGCCGTTATGCGACACCTCAACACTGACTCGCCATTGTAAAAGTTTGGTCAGCATGGACACGTGTCAATGCCGTGATATCTTTGGAAAACTATAAATAGGGCCTTTGGGGATCATTTGAAACTCACACCAAATTCCTTAAGAAATATAGAGAGAAGTAGTGAGAGAAAGCTTGGAAACGTTTAAGAAGAAGTTCTTATGGATATTCATCTTAAGGTAATCTTAATGTTATAATGCATCTTTGTAATTTTAATTTATTATTTTATAGCTTCACTTAGTAGTTATGCTGCTAAAATACACTAAAGGATTCACTAATCAAAACTTAAAATCTAGAACAAATACAAGTTGATTTTACAAACTTGTTTGAAATTATACGCTTTTAAATAAAATGATTCTTTTTAAAGTAATTGCTCGTTATTATGGAATCCCATTTAAGTAATTCCAAAGTCAGGCCCGGTGAAGTTTTGTCTAGATGAGATGGTATTTAAGTGGTGCCCCTGTGACCCTCCATCTCTACTGGGAATGAATTCGTAAATGTTCTGTCTAGATGAGATGGTATTTATGTGGTGCCCCTGTGACCCTCCATCTCTATTGGGAACAGACTGATGAGGAAAGACTATGAATTGAATTCTTCAATTACGATCAATGATTTTTAAAAGTTGACAAATGGGGATTCAGTAATCCTTTAAAAGAAGAAGTTATTATTAATGTATAGTATAAACTGGACCTTAGAACGTGTACTTAAATCTTTATCAGATTAACGTGTGATCAAAGACTCAATACCAGTAAATTTGACCTCCATTTTGGGTGAGTACTCTGACATTCCTTGTGCATTTTAAATATATATTAGTATGCAAACTGTATATATTTTGTGAATTTCTTTTATTCTCAAAATGCATCTAATACCGATGATTGATCCATTGTGATATGTTTATATTTGTCCATATAGACATACCTATTAAAATGAGTGTTGAAAATGATATTGAATATTGAAAATATGATTCGGCCTAAGGTACCTCTTTACTAACTGACCTTCCCAGCTGGATTATCGCCGGTGTGCCCTAAATAAGGAGTTGTGATGAACTAGTTCCATTAACCCTCAACTACCGAGGAATAATACGGTAGAAGAATACGGTATTAGAGTGTACTTGACCATTAAAATGATATGATTGAAAGAAAAAGATATCACATTTGATTTGTGGCATTCGTTTTATTCTGAGCTATCCAATTGAGATATATATACTTTCAATTCAAAATATATATCTATTTACCGCAAGTTCCTATCCATATATGTATATGCCTTCTCTGTTGACTTGAATAGGTATCTATTTTCTGAAAACCCTGGAATCTCTAGAGATTAAACCTCACTAGGCTTTTAGCTGATGTTGTATGACTAACCATTTTTTTGGAAATAAGTAGGCTTGGAGGGAACGTAAAAGGACTATATGGAAGATCCAACTTTTAGACCTCTTTTTGTTATTTTAAGTAAAAAGTTGTTATATCATATAGAGCCTGTTTGGCTCCCTTGTAATAAGTTTTAAATTTCGTTTTAAGTTGTAACTCGTTGTTACTTGTAATATAAATGAAGTTTCCTTTTAAAAAGCTCTGATGACATAATTCCTTAAATTTCACTATTTTACGATCCATAACCATGTAATTATATTTTTGCTGCATTTAATTAAGGAAACAATTTAACTCAAAATATTTGTTGCCTTGGTGGCATGTCACGACACTCGTTCCCCACTACTATTTGGGACGGGGTCGTGACAAAATGGTCCGTTCGTCCGAACCATAAGGTTGATTTTCACACAGGGCTGACCATTAGAAAAGAAATTCAGGGAACTTTAAAGATTTATTGAGCTTCCGCTCAGGTGAAGAAGTTGATTCGGGTCAAAATGGGGCCTGAGACCGCCTGGTTGCCTCAAGGTTGGTTTTTGACAGTAAAATGGACCGTTCGTCTGAACCATAAGACCGATTCACGCACGGGGTCGACCATTGGATAGTGTACTTAGATACCTTTAATGATTATTTAAGGTTTCACTCGGTTGTGAGATATGACAGGTAGTCAAATGGGGATTGGGAGCACCCGATGGCCTCTAGATCTGTACTCAAAGTTTGACTTGGGGTTTATGGTGAAGGAGGAAGCACTAGGGACTTGAGGAGATGCTTAGGAGGTTCCTAGAATGTGGTGTCTACACATATATATATACTTTCGAGTACATGCTCCCCCAAATAAAAGATAGACCCATAAGGATCCTTCAAAAGAAATATCCTACAAGATAATTTCTAAGGCATCCCACACACCTCCAATACTTGACACGTCAACTCCCAAGGCACTTGAAAAAGAAAAGATGAAAACAGAAACATAGAAAACATATAAATAGCTTAAAAAGGAAGATCAATTATAAAATTAAGATAAATACAATTCAACTTACGCTATCTTCTTCCATATCCCTAAACTACTCCCTATTTGTCTTACTTCCAAAAATGAATGACTAGGCTCAAATTTTTCCGAATTTAGACCCTTAATTTAGAGATTTTTACCATCTCAAATAGTGTAAAATGAGTGTAATTATGGCGATTCCTTAGCACTAGCTCCTTATAACAAGTACATCTAGTTTTGTGTATTTCTCCTAAGTTTTGCAGGTATTTAAATCATTGAGGAAGAAAGAAACTGGATAACCAACGACCAAAGTCAAATGAGGAAAGTGAAAGGGTAATTTGGTAAATTTGTAGCCGTTTTCCGAAGTTAAATCCAGCTAAAAAATTGAAGTGAATTCAATTTCAAGAACTTAAGAAGAAACGACAAGTCAATTCGAGCTCCGGTGATCAAGTTACGAAGATTTAAAGTTGAGAAGGAAACAAAGAAAAGTCCCCTGAATGAAAAATGAGGTCGATCCGAACCTTTTATTGGAAAAGGATCTGGACCGCATCATAAGAAGCACACTGTCCCAAAATAGGGGGCGATCCAGACCTTTTATTGGAAAAGGATCCGGACCGCCTTGGAAAATACATCTACTCTAAAAAAAGGGGGGATCCGGACCTTTTTCCCAAAAAGTATCCAGGCCGCCTCAAGCTGAGGAACAGTGTCTCGAAAAGGGGGGCGATCCGGACCGCCCTGCCCAATGGGTCCGGACCGCTTTGGATTTTCTTTAAATTTTAATTCTTTTTCTCAGAGTTTTTATGGGGTCAAACTCTTGTAAATTTCGGAGCTATTTATTCTAGTGTGTTACATAATAATACGAGTTCGATTTTTAGGTTAGCTAAGTAGGAGTAGAGGGTTTTTGTAGTAAAAAACCCTAGTTTTCAATATGAAGCATTGTTGTAAGGATTCAAGTTCAATTTATGCAATTCAAGTTACACCTTTCCTTTAATTTTCAATTGCTCATTAGTTTAATTGTTGGTTTTGAATCTGAAGATATCTTTTCAATTAGTTTCTTTAGAGTTAATGTTTTCTTCCTTAAAAATCATGTCTTTCTCTAAGTTAATTATATCTAGCTAATTTTCTAAGGGTTGGGGTGCATGAACCCCACCCGATGTAATTCATCAGCATGGAAATAGACTTTTGAATTAAAATATTAGATGAATCGTGTTGCATAACTGGTGCAACCGTCGTAGGACTTTTGATATCATTTTCCCTAGGTAACCGGGATGTTTAAGAATACGACGCGAGTGGTAGCTAATGTGGCACCGCTTTACTCGTCCATTGCTTACATACTGTGCGGGCTGTAATCCCTCATATGTTTAATACTTAGGAGTAATAAAGACCGAGTTCATTTAAAATTATAATTTCGAATCTAGTATACTATTAGGTGAATTACTAGGGTGTGGGGGATTGTAACCCGAACTATTTGTTCTCATTTCATAGTTAAGTTTTTTTGTCCAATCGTCATTAGATTTTTGGTTAACTAGCATAGTTGCATTTTATTCATTCTAGTTTTGGTAGTCAATCATTCTTAAATTTTCATTTAGTTGTAGTTATTTCGTAATCCAAATCACCTTTTCCTTCTTTTTAGAGTCAAAGCTAGGTTACCCTCATCTTTCCAACGTCGTTACGACTCTGTTCGTCCTGCTTCCCTGAGGATCGATACCCGACTTATCGGGATTATTACTTGAGCGACAGGCTTGCACCTGAGCCAACATAGTACGCACACTAGACATATTTGTGGTCGCGACAAGTTTTGGCGCCGTTGCCAAGGAAATCTAAATAGACTTAGGTTAGATCAAGTCAATCTAGAACTTTGACCAAAAATTCAAAAACATATTAAAAAAATATCATCTCTCAAAATCCTTTAATGCAAAATCTTGAACATACTCAGACTCCTCACAATACTCCAACCAGAATCCACGAAATTCGATTGTTGGAATATAACTCTAAAATCCCCCACACACCTCGCGTTCCACAATTCTGGGTTCCACTTCCTACTCCTGAGCACTCTATCGCTAGTTACACCCTGAGTCAATCCTCGAGTCACACATCTAGGACATGAGTGAGTACACCGAGTCATTTGAAGCGAGCGCGATGTCTGAGGCAGCGAGTTACAGCACTGGAGAGGGAGACCTACCCTATCGTCCCATGAAATATTCACTCTTTCCTGAGCAGACTGTCACCCTGGTTACATTTTACTTTCGTATAATGTCGTTCAGTTCCACTTTCTCAATGGGATGATACAGATTATCCCTACGTTTCATGGCATGGATTCGTAAAAACCATACCTGCATATCCGCGAGTTCGAAGAGGAGTGTGACACATTTAGTGACCAAGCTTCCACGCAGGATACCATTCGCCTAAAATATTTTCCTTTTTCGTTAAAGGATAAAGCCAAGACCTGGCTATGGTCTCCACCCCCGAACTCCGTAACTTCCTGGAGTGATATGCAATCTAAGTTTATCTCAAAATTCTATCCACGGCAGAAGACCAACTCTGCCAAAACTCAAATCCAAGGGTTTCGACAACACGATAATGAGTCTTTTGACAGGTGTTGGGAAAGTTTCCAAGAGTTGTTAAGTGCATGCCCCCATCATGGTTTTGACAAACACCTTGTGATCTCTTTCTTACATAATGGGTTGACAGTGGATTCCAAACAACTTGTGTAAATAGTGTGTGAAAGTCCTTTTGGGATTTAAACTTTCGTGATGCTGAGGCCCATCTTAAGAATGTCACAGAGACTACTCAAGCATGGGACACATCTGATCCTAATACCCAGGCCCGACCTAGACAAACATCTATCGCTCCGACTGCATCCTATCTCTACCATTTGGATAGTAATACCTTAATAGACCATTGATTTGATTAGTTTCAGAGAGATATGAAAGAGTGATTTGATGGCCGGTTGAGAGATATTTTCGGATCCAGTCATGGGTAAAAAAAATGGTGTGTGCAATTTATGATATGGGCCATTCGGCAAAGGCCTGCCCGATGATTTTTGCCTTCAAGTCCATGCACACCGAGCAGGTGGATGTTATAGGAGGATTCAAGGGAAATTTTAATGCCCCGCATGGGAATTCGTACAACCCTTCGTGGAGAAACCATCCTAGTTTCAACTATGGATAACCACAAGCTGTGATGAACCCACATTCATAGGTTGTCCCATCTCAACCACCTCCTCAATACCAGTAAGCACCACTACCTCCAGCTCCATATGTAGCCCACCGTGGAGGAACCTCGAGGATATAATAAACCAGTTCATAAATTCTTAAAGTGCAACCAATGCTAGAAATGAATGCATGTTCACCGACATAAATGCTCACATCTCCAAGTTGCAATCATCGTTGAGTATCCAAGAGAAATGAAAATTTCCTTCCCAGGGCCAAATACCTCCCTAAGGTCAACCTAGTGTTAGCTCCACCTCTGCAGAACATCAGGAGAATCGGTAAGATGTAACCACTCTTCGTAGTGGGAGAGTTATTGATTTATCACCTCCCCCACACGACACTTCGAAAGTCAAGGAGAATTCACCTAGCACGAAAGAGGCCGAAGATATCCCCTTGAACAAGAGTAAAAAGAAAAACACTAGTGAGCCCCAGGTTGTTGTAAAGCCACCCTTCGTCGCGCCATTTCCTCAAAGATTGTTTCCTTACCATAAAGGGACCATAAGTAATGAAGTTTTGGAGGTGCTTAAAATCGTGGAATTGAACTTACCTTTCCTCGATGCAATAAGGAAAATTCCAGCCTATGCAAAAGTTATAAAAGATTTATTGACAGTTAAGAGGATTATAAAGGTAAAGAAAAATTTGTTCCTAGCACAAAACGTGAGCTTTGTTCTTCTTAACGATCTCCCACCTAAATATAAAGATCCTGGTGCACCCACTATTTTATGCACCATTGGAGAAAATAAATTCAAAAAAGCCTTACTCGACTTGGGGGCGAGTATCAATATCCCCCCTATTCAATTTATAAGCACCTTGATCAGGGTGATCTTAAGCCCACAAGGATCACTATCCAATTAGCGGATGGAACCGTGAAGATACCGAGGGGAATAGTTGAGGACGTGATCGTCTAAGTGGACACTTTCTATTTCCTGGTAGATTTTGTCATTTAGCACACAGAGCCCTCCTTCACCTTGAAAACTCATGCTCCCATCATCCTTGGTCACCCATTCTTAGCTACGGCTAACGCACTGATTAATACTCGAAATGGGTGGATGCAACTCACTTTTCGAAATATGACTTTAGAAAAAACATCTTCAACAGAGCCCAACAAGTAAGGAAAGAAGATGACCTTCACGTGGTGAGCTTAATTGACGAGATCGTAGAAGAGAACTTTGAGTAAAATTACCGTGGAGACGCCTTAGAAGCTTTCCTAGTATCTAGTCACGAGAGCGAGGGAGATTACACCGAGTTTGAGAGAGAGATTGGGGAGTTGAGAGGCTTACTCGATGAGAGTGCGTCGGACAATGACGCGAGAGATGTTAGTTGGATTTCTCAATTAGGAGAGTTACCACCAAGGAAGGCACACTTGGTTCCCTCTAGCGATTCATTCCCAACTCTCTAGTTGAAGAAACTACCCTCCAATATTAAATATTCTTTCCTAGGTGAAAGTGAGACATTTCATGTTATTTTCTTCTCTAGCTTACATAAAGAGCAGGAGGGTAAGCTTTTAAAGATTTTGAGGAAGCACCAAAGTGCTTTTGGTTGGTGCATAGACGATTTAAAGGGGATAAGGCCTCTGATTTGCACCCATAAGATTCACCTCTAGGAGGATGTTAAGATCTCAAAAGAAATGCAAAGAAGGCTAAACCCCACATTAAAAGATGTTGTAAGAACCGAAATTATAATGTTGTTGGATGCCGGGATTATCTGCCCAATATGGAATAGTAAGTGGGTGAGTCCCATTCAAGTCGTCCCAAAAAAGTCGAGCATGACTGTGATAAAAAATGCCAAGGGACAGCTAGTTCCCCAACATACCACCACCGGGTGGTGCGTTTGCATTGATTACTGAAAGCCCAATACAGGAACTAGGAAATACCATTTCCCCTTGACATTTATCGATCAAATGATTGAAAGAGTAGCGGGCCACCCTTATTATTAATTTCTAGATGGTTATTCTGGATATAACCAGATTGAGGTAGATGTACTTGATCAAGAGAAAACAACCTTCACTTGCCCCTTTGGAACATTTGCCTACAAACGTATGTCTTCGGCTTGTGTAATGCACCAGCAACCTTTCAAAGGTGCTTGTTAAGCTTATTCAGTGACGTGGTTGAGAGAGGGCTATAGGTGTTCATGGACGACTTTAGTATTTTTAGCACCTCCTTTGACCTATGTCTAGCCAATCTTAAAAAAGTAGTAGCCATATGTGTGGAAAAGAACTTAGTGCTGAATTGGCAAAAATTTCATTTCATGGTAACTAAGGGTATAGTTCTTAGCCACATCGTGTCATCCAAAGGTATCGAGGTTGATCGAGAAAAAATAGATGTCATAGCTGACCTACCCCAACTAAAATCATTAAGGACGTGCACTCTTTCTTGGTCCACGTGAGGTTTTATAGAAGGTTCATTAAGGACTTTATCGTCATCGCTAAACCCTTAAGCAAAGCAACCTTCTTATGAAGGACACCCCATTCGAGTGGAATGAAGCATGCGAAAGTGCTTTTGAAAAGTTGAAGAGCATGCTTGTTTTCACTCCCATCATGCAGGCTCCGGATTAGTCCTTTCCATTCGAGCTCATATGTGATGCTAGCGATTATGTGATAGGGATTGTTTTGGGCCAAAGAAAAGACAAACGGGCTGGTGTCATCTACTACGCTAGCTGAACTCTTACAAGACCACAACTAAAATACTCCACCACAGAGAAGGAATTACTAGCGGTAGTCTTTTCTCTTAACAGGTTTTGGTCCTATCTTATCGGTTCCACCATAACTTGCTTCACTGACCAAGCGACTTTAAAATATCTCCTTATAACGAAAGACGCAAAGCCGTACCTCATAAGGTGGATCCTACTCCTATAAGAGTTTAATCTCTCCATTAAAGACAAAAAAGGAGTAGAAAACATCATCGCCGATCACTTATCATGGCTTTCGTCCAACATACCTAGTGATCCTACACCCATAGACGAGTATTTTCTGGATGAGAACTCTTTGCCAGGTTTGCGGATATAGTGAACTATCTTATCACGGGACCTGTCCCTCCCGATTAGACACCGTAAGATAAAAAGAGGTTCATCACTTGGCCGCACATGTTTTTCTATGATGATGCATTCCTTTTTAAATATTGCGCTGGTCAAATCATCCGACGATGCGTACCGAATGACAAAATTCCTAAAGTCATCTAATTCTATCATTTGAAAACATGTGGAGGCCACTTTTCCATAAAAAAGACCACCGATAAAATTCTCCAAAGCGGTTTTTACTGGACCACAATGTTCCGGGATGTAAAGAATTGTTACAAATCTTGTGATAGGTGTCAATGGATGGGGGCGATCACCCGACGAGACATGATGCCATTAACCCCAATTCTCATCATTGAGGTTTTCGATTACAGGGGTATTGACTTCATGGGCCCTTTTCTTCCGTCCTTTGGCTATCTATACATCCTAGTCACGGTAGACTATGTTTCTAAATGGGTGGAAGCTATATCTACTAAGACCAATGATAATAAAGTGGTGATAAATTTCCTTTCGGAACACATACTTTCTCGGTTCGGTGCACCGAAAGATATAATCAGTGATAACGGCACGCACTTTTACAATATGTCGTTTGAGAAAATCATGAAAAAATATGGTGTCTTTCACAAGTTTGGAACGGCATATCACCCACAAACAAATGGGCAAGCCGAGTTGAAAAATTGTGAGATCAAAAACACCTTGAGAAAACCGTCGATCCTAACCGGAAAGATTGTTCCCTTATATTGAACGATTCCCTTTGGGCCTACCACACTGCGTATAAGAACCTACTCGAAATGTCCCCATTCCGTTTTGGGTATGGAAAACCTTGCCATCTTCCTGTTGAGTTAGAGCACAAAGCGTATTGGGCCATCAAGAGGGTAAATTATGATATGGATAAAGCCGATGAAGCTCACAAGCTTCAATTGAATGAGTTGGAGGAGATACGCAATGATGCGTATGAGAATGCCAAGATTTCAAAAGAAAGGATGAAACTCGTGTATTAAATGATTATTCGACGAAAAGAGTTTCAACCCAGACAAAAGGTACTCCTCTATAACTCCCAGCTTCATTTATTTCCAGGTAAATTGCAGTCTCAATGGACTGGCCCATTCGTTATTAAGATCGTGTTTCCCCATGGAGATGCATAATTGGATGATTCAAAAGGGAGGAACGCATTCAAAGTCAATGGCCAACGCCTAAATCCCAATATAGAGGTGTGCGTAGAGGATGTCGACACCATTTGGTTGTCAGACCCTATCTACGAGGCAGAGTGAGATAAACTTAAGAGGTCATCGCACCCCCGACGCGTATAGGGTGATTGTTGTGTACATTAGTTATGTGTAAATTAGGATATGGTAGGTAGGTTCACTATATGGGTGTCAAGTACATTCGTAGGTAGGAAGCATACACGTTGAGGCCACGTCGGGATTCGAAAATGAGGATCAAGCATAATTCAGGGTCTAATTGAGTTGAAAGTATGTGGGAATGCATTTAAAGTACGATAGAGGGTGAAAAAAGAATAAGAAAAGAAGACTGTACCAAAAAGGCACCCGGTCGAGACCGCTCGTAGGCACCCAGTCTGAAGCGCTTTAGGAGAATTCAAAAATAAAAATATACGCATGGCAATCAGAACCGCCACTGTGCACCTGGTCCGGACCTTCGTCTGAACTCCTTCAATCGATTCGCTAAGTGTACCCCTTCTTCCCCAACCCCTTCACCTCCTTCCATTTCGTAAATCCCACCATTTCCCTCCCAAATATACCTTCCCCTTTCCCTCCTTCTAATTTCCCTCCAAATCCATTCCATCACACTTCCTACCCCACTTGTAAATACAACCCCTACCCCCATCTTTCCCACACTAACTCCTCTCTAAAAATTCTCCTCCCTCACCTCTCAATCCATTCTTTCCATCCACTTTCTCCATCAATGGAAGACCAAGACAGACCTACCAAATATAATTACGTCGCTATCATCGATAATAACCCCACCGACTATCGCTCCGACCAAGAAATACGGTGGTGTACGTAGTATTTTGCGCAAACGCGCAATTTCCAAATGGAACGGGCCATTCTTTGGGACGAACAACCCAATTCTGTCACAAACTTGTTTCATCCTAAGGGTTGGTGTCGTTTCTTGAATGAGCCTCACAACGCTGTTTGGGTTACGGGGGTTCAAGAATGTTATGATACCCTCGTACATACCGGTGAGTTCGTGGCAGAAGCGAAAATTTGGGGGCAACGCATCCCATTCTCGATTTTGATAATCGTTGAGCAACTCGCTGAAAAAGGTGTCCCCAATCCCGCCTCTTTTGTCTACCCCAACAACTCCCAATCGCTCGAAAAAGATGTACTCATTGAGCGTATCGCGCTCGGGGAAGTTTGGGGCATGGGTGTCTTTCGGGTAGACAAATTGAGTGAAAAAGCGTACCTCACTTTTCAAATTGTGTGCGCAAACATCCTCAAGAATTCCAATAACTCGGGCATGCACCCGTGGTAAACAATACTTGTGTACCACCTATTTGACTGCACCTCATCCATCAACCCAGTGCATATTATGTACCACGATGTGCTCTTTGCGGTGATGGATGAAAAGGGCGCCACTCCTCTTTCCTATCCTCGGTTCATTACCTCCATTCTAGTTGATCATCTTTTCGGTCATCATGTCAGGACTCTTCGTCTCCCAAACCCTTTTGGGAAGTCAACCTGGAATAAAAGCGAGAAAAAAAGGGTCATTCTAAGAGCCCGGGAAGCTAAAGAGTACGATGAGGATGAGAGTAGCGAGGAGGAGGATGCAGCGGCCGATGTCAAAATAGGGGACCAAGAGGTGGGGTCCGATGAAGACAAAGACGAATAACAGCATTGGAGGGCAAAGTTAATGGGTTCATCTCACAATACCAAAGGAACACGAGCATGATGCATAGGCTTCAAGCTCACATATACGAACTCAACTTTGGTGGACCCCTCCAAGATTCTTCTATGACCCAAACGACCCAAGCGCACCCGGTAGCTCTAATCCCCTGCCCCAGTGAATCATGTGTTTGGTGTTTGTGTCGGTTGTAATTTGGTTGGTGTGTTTTTATGACTGTATGCTTTCTTTCCTTATGATGTACCACACTCTTTATAAAAAAAAATCTACATTTTAAATATTTGCTTGTTTTATTTATCGCACTTCTTATTTTGCCTTATTTAGATTTTAGTCCTTTTGATTGGGGACAGTGAAAAATTCTAAGTTGGGGGGGTGACGAGTGCGTATTTCTAAAACTTCACAAATTTTCAAAATGCCAAAAAAATTAGAAAACTTCAAAATTTCCAAAAAAAAATGAAAAACCAAAAATATTTTTTTCAAAATAAACAAAAACTTGGAATTCAAAATTTTCAAAAATATCATTAAAATTCGGTTTAAAGTCTCAAATTGTAAAAACATAGTACACAAAGCTGAAATTGACCAAAGATTGAAATTGAGCGAACATAGACGACTTAATGAATAAATGTGGAGATTAACCAACCCGGTGAGATTCGAGCCTTTCTTTTTTTTATGAGTTTATAAATCAACCCGAGTGAATGGTTAACTTAAAGTTCTAATTCAGCGTCTAAGAAGTCATTGCGATCTCAATACCCTTATTTTGATCGATTATGAAAAACGTGTGAGATGTTGTCTCAAAAAGCACGTTAAAATATCTCTAGACTTAATTAATCTCGAGACGCATATGGTAATGCAATTAATAATTTGGACAATGAAGTAGGCCCTCGTTTGTCACCCAAAAATATTGGCCAAAAAAAGTCACGAAAAAGTACCCCTTTTTGCAATTTGAGCCGAATAAAAAAATTTCTTTTGTTTGACAACCCGAAATTGTGAAAGTTGATAATCCCAGAAATTAAGTACGAAAGTGAATTAAAAAGGGGCAAAAGAATAGAAATGCTCAACAAAAATAGCAAGAAAATAAAAGCGTAAAAATAGAAAAATCTGAGAAGATGAGCAAAATTTCGGTAAAGCACTAATGGATGTCTTAAGAATAGTTTCCAATTCCAAATTTCCCAAGCCTATTCCCTTGTATCCATTACACTTTAAACCCAAGAAAGTCCTAACCAAGTCGAAATTGCGAAATTGGTTACCGCGTGGAGAGCTAAAATATAAAAAGATAATAAAAGAGATTAAAGGTGTGAATTAGAGGCGATGTTCCCGTTTCCCTATAACCATAATCCGATGATGAGATCCATTTACCATAAAAATTTTGTCTTTCTATTTGTGTGCGTTAACTTGGTTCCAATGTGTTTACTCTTTATATCACGCACACCGAGAGAAATAGCCACCTTTTCGAGATATTCATTTATGAGAGAACTTTGTGAGAATTTGAATCAAAGCGAATTTCGGATAAGTAATGTAATGTTCAATCGGTGGAAATTCGCGGTTAAATTTATGGCTTCCCACACACGCACTATGATTTGAGACCCTTGAACATGAATGAATGATGACAATATTCTGGAAAAGTTTGAATTATATAATTTTTTATTATTTTGAGTTTTCTTTGAGTCGAATTTTGTGGGTATATTCACTACAAACCCTCACGAGATACAACTCGTTTTACTAGGGTCACCTAAGGATTTAAAGGCTTGTTGCATACGCTCAATGCAATCGCTTGCTTGCGAAAGTGGTACTCTATCAAAATAACATGAAACTTTTAAGAGTTGACCCATAGTTGCATTCTTTTACATTGTTCGGGATGTGCAAAGTTCTAGGTTAGGGGGGTTTTCTTAGGCTCAAATTCTTTCGAATTTAGGCCCTTAATTTAGATATTTTTACCATCTCGAACAGTATAAAATGAGTGTAATTATCGCGATTTCTTAGCACTAACTCCTTCTAACAAGTACATCTAGTTTCGTGTATTTCTCCTAAGTTTTTTAGGTATTTAAAGCATCGAGGAAGAAAGAAATTGGATAAGAAATGAGCAAAGTCAAAGGAGGAAAGTCAAAGGGTAATTTGTTAAATTTGTACCCATCATCAGGAGTTAAATCGAACTAGAAAGTTGAAGGAAATTAATTTCAAGAACTTAGGAAGAAACGCCAAGTCAATCCGAGCTCCGGTCATCAAGTTACGAAGATTTGAAGTTAAGAAGGAAACAAAGAAAAGTCCCCTGGATGAAAAAGGAGGGCGATTTGGACCTTTTATTGGAAAAGGATCCAAACGGCATCATAAGAAGCACATTGTCCCAAAATAGGGGGCGATCCGGACCTTTTATTAGAAAAGGATCTGAACCGCCTTGGAAAATACATTATGTCTCAAAAAAGGGGGGATCCAGAACTTTTTCCCAAAAAGGATCCCGACCGCCGGAAGTTGAGGAACACTGCTCGAAAAGGGGGACGATCCGGACCGCCCTGCCCGATGGGTTCAGACCGCTTTGGATTTTCTTCAAATTTTAATTCTTTTTCTTAGAATGTTTATGGGGCAAACTCTTGTAAATTTCGGAGATATTTATTCTAGTTTGTTACATAGTAATAGGAGTTCGAGTTTTAGGTTATCTAAGTAGGAGTAGAGGGTTTTTGTAGTCAAAATCCCTAGTTTTCAATAACAAGCATTGTTGTAAGGATTCAAGTTCAATTTCTGCAATTCAAGTAACACCTTTCCTTTAATTTTTGATTGCTCCTTAGTTTAATTGCTGGTTTTGAATCTGAAGTTCTCTTTTCAATTAGTTTCTTTAGAGTTAATATTTTCTTCCCTAAAAATCATGTCTTTCTCTAAGTTAATTATATCTAGCTAATTTTCTAAGGGTTAGGGTTCATGAACCCCCCCCCCCCCCCCCCCCCGATGTAATTCATCAGTATGGAAATAGACTTTTGAATTAAAATATTAGATGAATCGTGTTGCATAACTGGTGCAACTATTGTAGGACTTTTGATCTCGTTTTCCCTAAGTAATCGGGATGCTTAAGAATGCGATGCGAGTGGTAGCTAATGTGACACTGCCTTACTCGTCCTTTGCTTACATATTGTGCGGGTTACGATCCCTCATATGTGTAATACTTAGGAGTACTAAAGACCGGGTTCATTTAAAATTCTAATTCCGAATCTAGTATCCTACGAGGTGAATTACTAGGGTGTGGGGGATTGCAACCCAACATATTTGTTCTCATTTCATAGTTAAGTTTTTTTGTCCAATCGTCATCAGTTTTTCGGTTAACTAGTGTAGTTGCATTTTATTCATTCTAGTTTTGGTAGTTAATCATTCTCAAATTTGCATTTAGTTGTAGTTATTTCGTAATCCAAATAACCTTTTCCTTATTTTTAGAGTCAAAGCTAGGTTACCCTCATCTTTCCAGCGTCGTTACGACTCCGTTCGTCCTGTTTCCCTGAGGATCGATACCCGACTTACCAAGATTATTACTTGAGAGACAGGCTTGCACTTGAGCCTACATAGTACGCACACTAGACGCATTTGTGGTCGCGATAATGAACTACCACCAAGTTCCCCTACCAATATTTGGTGAAGAGAAGAGAGGGGAAATCATATCCAAGGACTTTGTGATCCTAGGCATCTCGGTGGACAGAGTAACCAAAGGAAAAAACGCAATTATTCAATTAAAAAAATATATATAACATAGGTAATAAATAGACAACATCTAAGTAAAACAAACAAAAGATGTTTAACTAAGTAGTACTTACCTCCCACAAATAAGAAAAAACTATAAATCTATCGGTAGTAAACCTTGAGAAGATGGACATAGACCAAAACATCTCCATCAATCCCATCCTCCACCATGTATATCCATAAATCTGTGAAGAGACACCTCACATATCCCACGTCAAGTCCATGGTCCCCCATCTGCTCCATATGAGTACCCATTACATTAGCATCGATAAAATCTCCCTGAAAAGGGCTGAGATCTACCCCTAGGGTTTATTCGCTGTAATAGTAAAAGTTTTGTCCACATTAAGAGGTATCGATGTGAACGAAATTCATGTGAAGGAAAAGAAGTCCAACAAAGTCCTAGTTATCTTCCCCACCGGTAGGTGAAAAGTGTTCATGGTATCCCACAAACTCTCCCCCAATGCATCCATGATTGTCCATCACCTCTTAAAATTCACTATAGGCAGGAAATCTAATAGTAATCCAAAACCTACAACATAGACAAAATTGTGCACAAATGGTGGTGTCCTCTTCTAGGCCCTCCCCACCAAGCTAACGAACCCCCTAATATGACCATGATCAACTTCCTGTAAATGCTACAACACACACACACACACACACACACATATATATATATCCAAGAAAAATAGCCAAGAGGTGAGTGAATTGGAATTTTACAAACGTTTTTGGCTAAATTAAAATTTCAAAAAATATTTAATTTAAAGAACTTAATCCAAATTTCAAATTAATAAATATTTAATGATTGAAACGGTGAATAGTAAATAAATACTACCAATAAATTTAAGCCATTACATTTAAAAATTATAACACCCAATAAATATTTAATCAATTTACATATTTAATTACTAATTAATATTCTGGAATTAATTAATTACTTTCAAAAAAATTATTTTGATCTTAAAATAATTTTACCAAATTTCGGAATCAAATTATTTTCTAGAATAAATTCGGAATATATGAATTCAAACAAGCACCAGTAAAATATGCAAAGAAAATGTGGAAATTAAAAGACATTGTAATTTAACGCGGTTCAACCAAATCCCGGTCTACGTACACATGATCCTTGCGCTTGACTACATGATCTACTTGCGGATTGGATCAAATCACCGCATAAAAACATTTAAAGCTAAATCCCAGATTCAAGACCGCGGTCAACTTCCAGGTAGGAACCAATCACCATAACAACCGAAGCTTCAACAAAGCTTTAGAATGAATCTGGATTTTTAGTACAAAGCTTATATGATGAAACTCATTAAACTTACATTGTAAATCTGAGTTTCTTCTTGAATGTGACTTCATAATGATTCTGACTGTAGCTCGAGCCTTCTCTTCCAATCTTGTAGCAGAATAATATTTCTTGTGCTCTTGTTCTCTTCTTCAAAAATAAAAGAATAAGAGTTTGTTGCTATCTCAAAACATGTAGAGCTGAATATTAACTTGTGTTGCCTTCTTCAATGTGCATGAACTGAATATGATAAATGTTTGCTCTTCTTAGATGTGTAGCTAAATAATAAATTCAAATGCTCTTGAATAAATTCTTAAGTATTTTGGTCTTCAATGTAGCACTTGAATGTTTAAATATTGGTTGAATTGAGACTAAAACATATGGTTGTTAGGCACAACTCTTGATAGCACTAAATGCTATGATTTTCCTGAGATGAATAGCTGTAAATAATCTGCAAATTCTATTTTATCTTCTCAAGAAAATGTAGTTATTGATACATGAAAAAGACATGCATATTTTTTGACATATTTTTGGGGGAGATTGAGTTCCCAAAATATAGACTCTTTGTCTGAGTATAAAATATGATTTTATCTCTACAAAATAAAGCCTAGTAGCACAAAGGAGAGAGAAAGAGATAAGTGATATGTAAAATGTTATGTAACTTATATGATGTTGAGTGTCTAAGGCCATCTGTAGTGGTAAAGTGTAAACTGAGAACGTGGAGATGTAAATTTAGATTGTTTTGTTTAGATTGTTGGTCGAAGTTTTACACTGGGACAATGCAAAATGGGGACGTGGCGCCTGTTCGGCGTTAACCTTTTTACCGCCCAGATCTGGACGGCAAACATATTACCGCCCAGATTTTCAAAAATGAATTTAGGCAAATAAAATATTAAAAAAGTTAATTTGGGCGGTAATCTTTTTAACGCTCAGATTGAGCGGATATATGTTTACCGCCCAGAACGCGTGGGGTCATTTGCACATTGTGTTTCGGATGTTTACATTTGCATTCCGTCTACCTTTTCTCTCTCCTCCAACTACACGATTCTTTATCCATTGTGAGACAAAAATGTATAGTTTTACATATTTACACTACCCATTACAGATGACCTAAGAGAACACATTACACCCAATTGAAAAACCATACACGCGTGAAGCTCAATGGTCGAAAAAATAGCTAACAAAATATTTCTATAACAAAAAAGATATATAATCTAATTAAAAGGAAATGCATTGTCTAAGATATGGCTGAGAGTGACTCGAGGTTTTCACACATCCCAAGGATGAGATGGAATTTGCATTTAACTGCCTGTGGAAAGATTTCTGAAAGGGTATGCCTATTACACATGAAGGGTATTGTTGTTTAACTGACCAAAGAAATATATATATATATATATATATATATATATATATATATATATATAAAATATCTTACATATATGATATTTTCTTGGCTGAAATAAAATAATGTAGTATACAAAGGGAGTAAATTAAAACTGGTGCGAGGCCCAAGGCCATTAAATGGCAGCAGGTAATAAATATGCCCAAAGCAGATATAACAAATTGATATGTATATAAATATATGTATAAGAAAAAGAAAAAAAAAAATATATATATATATATATATATAGAGAGAGAGAGAGAGAGAGAATAAAAAAAGTGACCAAAGAGATAACACTGACCAAGGCAACCGTACGACCTGACCTACGGCTATCAAAAGTAATAGAAATTTGATAATTTATAAATAAAATAGTCGATGGAAAAAGACTTAAAAATATGTGGGGCTTGAGGTAAAGAATATAGATCTCATTGTGAGGTGTACATTTAGATAAAACCCTGATAAAAAGAAGGTTATAAAAAAAATGGGTTTCGTCCGCATAGAACAGTTGATAAAAGTATCCTTTTCTCATAGAACATATTTGAATGTTAGGATATACATGAATATAATAAAATAATGGACAAGTCTTCAAGATGATAAACAATAATTTCAAGCACTCAATGGTGAATATTTCACAACTTAATGCTTAATGCTTTCAAATAATTTGAATGAAGTACGCAGCATGAGTCAAAAGGTAGAGGTATATGTTATGATAATAAATTCTTGTTTTCTTCATGCTTTTCCATATTTGAGATACAAGCTAAAAATTCTTGGAATTGTCAATCATATTGCAATATCAATAATGATGCAAGTGAATACATCAAAATTCAAAATCAAGCATTTTTCTAATAATCAATTTCAATGAACATTAATTTCAATAAATATTTATCTCCCCCAAGGGATACCAATAAAGGCAAATAGCATGTAACAAATAAGGTGCATATTTTTCATGAGATAAAATAATTTCAACAAATCTCAAAATGTTCAGAAATCGTTTCGATTTCAATAATCACAAGACTTTTTCATTTAAGCACAAACATCGTAAATGTTACTTTTTTTCAAAAAAATAATATTCTTTATAAAAGTCATTAATATTCAAATAGTCGGCTGAACATATAACATGCCGTGGAGCCAAGTCATATGAATCAATATCGCGGAATGTAAAAAATCAATTCAATGATTATCAAAAAACATATGTAT
Organism: Sambucus nigra; assembly: GCA_949130495.1. NCBI lineage: Eukaryota > Viridiplantae > Streptophyta > Magnoliopsida > Dipsacales > Adoxaceae > Sambucus > Sambucus nigra. Next base: position 240,110,747 of record OX422210.1, on the reverse strand, counting down.
GATGCAACATAGAAGTTAAAAATAATATATGAATTTTCATCTAAAAAATTTGTCATCAAAATCAAGCATATAAAATCAACAGGGTAACAAATGTACAAATTAACATATGAGGACTATATTGTCAACAATAAATTAATGTACTAAATAAAATGATCTAAGCATAACAAATAAGGAAATAATTTCAATTAAGATCATATGATAGATTATCAATGAATATAATACATTTGATATAAAAGAAAGGTGTTCGTTACCACCTTACCAATACAAAAGATATATCCATAAAGTTCATTCCAAGTGTGGCATTTCCAACATATGGCTATGATGTTTGGAATTTTAATTTTACTTTCAATACCAAATCATATACCTAGAAAATCCACAACCCATCTCGTCATGCAACCTAAAAAACTTTGTAATTATTTTATTTTCGTAACAAGAATATGTTATGTCCATAATTCAATATTGAAGCACAAATTTGCAAAATATGTTATCAAGTTTTTAAAATTCAAGTATAGACATAATAAATGATAATCAACAAGATCAAGAATAACAATTAACTTATGAAATACTCTCATGTAATCATAAATATCAATTTTATCATATTCAATAATAGATTACATATTCAAAAAATTAATTTATTATTCATAATATTATTTTACTTAGACAAAAATAAACTTATTCTCATTTTTAAACATATAACACATTTGATATTAATATGAAATAAATCAAATTATAACTCATCAATCGCTAAAATGTTTTCAAGTAAAGAATGATTTTAACTCAAATAAACATATAAACATGAAAATAGCATTTCACAATAGTTATATCAAATAATAAATACAAAAAACTAAAAATGCATTACCCATTTTTAATCTCATTTTTTTTTCATGTACCTACACTTGTCTTGCACCTATAAATTTTATCTTTTGGTACCCAAATTGAGTGCGGTTGATTAGGGTTATCATGCATAATTATTTCTTATGGAATTCAAGCTAATTTAGTGTTGTTATACCTAATTTTTCTAAAATAACAAAATTTTGAATAGTGCGTATGTCTACCAATATAAGTGCATAAGGATTTGGGGCATGTTTTTGGAATGAATTGGAATAAATCATTTTCTCATTTTCTTCATAATATCCAAGACCATTTTTATTAAACTGAATTCTTTAATTTTTCAAAATGTTATGAAAATATCCATTTCCCATAATAAATGTATCTAATGATTTCTTTAAATAATCAATCTCCCATTTAAATTCACTATTTTCACATTCAAGAGGGTTAGTAACATTTATTGATTTTTTCTTTTTCAAGGTTTTGATTTCATTTTTTTAAGATTTATTTTCTAATTTTAAAATATCAACATCTTTTGATATAAAATCACATTTGGCATGAGACTTTTAAGTGTAATAAACTTCTTTCTAAGATCTTTATAATTTTCAAATAACTCATTAAAGACATTTTGTAATTCATCATAATTATCAATATTATCATCATCAACATCATGATTTATACTATGGGTAGAACAAGATTTATTATCAATAAATCTAGATTTAGAGTGTGCCTTTTCATTATCATTTACCATGAGACAATGAGCATTCGTCTCTTCACTACTTGATTCATCAATATGAGTGAATAGGCAAGGATTGCACATATTTTTCCATTTAGTCCATCAACATCCAGGCTTTCATTGAAGTTTTTCTTTAAAATAAAGCTTGAAATACAAGGCTAGCTATTTCTCCATTTTATTCTGATAAGATGAAATAATGACGGACTACAAGAGAGCAAACATTTAAGCAGGCAAATAATAAAAATATAAAGGGCAACATTTAAGATAAATATAGAAAAGTTTTCCATGATCTTTAAATCTGGGATCGGTAAATCCAAAAATAATTAGAGCACTTGCTCTAATATCAATTGTTGCCCAGAAAAATACCCAAGAGGGGGGTGCATTGGAATTTTATAAACTTTTTGGTTATATTAAAATTTCAGAAAATATTTAATTTAAATCACTTAATCCAAATTTCATATTAATAGATCTTTAATGATTGACTCAGTGAATATCAAATAAATACCACCAATAAATTTAAACAAGTTAAATTTACATTTTAAAACTCCCAACAAATATTTAATCAAATTTTTTATTTAATTATAAATTAATAAATTAATTACTTTCAAAATAATTATTTGATCATAAATTAATTTTACCAAATTTTGAAATTAAGTTATCTGTAAGTGTAAGTGCAGAATATATGAGTTCAAGCAAGCACAACTAAAATATGAAAATAAAAGGTAAAAATTAAAAGACACCAAAATTTAACGTAGTTCAACCAAATCATGGCATATGTCCACGCGCTCCTTAATTTGATACGTAAAATGTTATATGAATTATGTGATGTTGAGTGTCCAAGAGAACACATTACATCCAATTGAAAAATCGTACACGCGTGAGGCTCAATGGTCTGAAAAATAGCTGACAAAATATTTCTACAACTGAAAAGATATATAATCTAATTAAAAGGAAATGCATTGTTTGAGATATGACTGAGTGTGATTCGAGGTTTTCAAATAGCCCAATGCTGAGATGGGAATCTACATCCAACCGCCTAAGGTAGTGGAAAGATTTCTCAAAGGGTATACATGTTAGGCATGACATATATTTTTTTTAACTGTCCAATTATACATATATAAAATCTAACAGATATGATATTTATGTAGCTGAAATAAAAGAATGCAATATACAAAGGATGTAAATTAAAACAGGTGTGGTGTGGGACTCAAGTCCATTATATAGCAGTAGGTAATAAATCTACCCGGAGAAGATATAACAAATTGATGTGCATAGAAATATATATATATATATATATATATATATATATATATATATATATATATATATGTGTGTGTGTGTGTGTGTGTGTGTGTGTGAGAGAGACCAAAGAGATAATAGTGGCCAAGGCAATTGTAGGGCTTGACCCACGGCTGTCAAAAGTAACAAAAATTTGATATTCTATAAATAAAATGGCTGATGGGAAAAGGTTTTAAAATAGAGTAATGCTGCATAATTCAAATAATTTCTTCAAATCTTTTTCAAAATGATTTGGACTTTGTGTCCTGGTGGGACCTGCATCACATGACAATAAATGAGAAGGAAGTGAAAGAATAACGTAACGTCCACATAAAATTTGGAAAAGTTATTTGGGACTCAAAGCATTTTTCTTTAAAATATGTTGGGCCGAGGTAAAGAATAGACATCTCATTATAATGTGCGTTTAGTTAAAGCCCCGATAAAAAGAATGTTAAAAAAATGGGTTTCGGCCATATAAAACAATTGATAAAAGTATGTTTGTAATATATAATAGTATATGTATGTATGGTAGATGTGTTAGGCAATTTAAAAGCTACATATATAGGTACTGCTTAAATAAATCATGGTGTAAAAAGAATGCTTCTTTAGTAGCTGAGCTACCAACGATAAGGACCCATAAAATGTATATAATATATATATAATCTTATGTATAAATATTCATTTATAAATTTATATGTATAACTACAAAATAAAACATGCATATAACTAATTAAAAAAGATAAAAAGAAATATACAACTAATAAAAATTATGACTAATAATTATGCTATATGTATAAGAAAAATATTTATACTATAATTATGACTAATAATTATACTATATGTATAAGAAAAATATTTATACTATAATTATGACTAATAAAAATATTTTCTAAAACATTAAACTAACAAAATATATATATATAAGAGAGATGGGTGTTTGAATAGTGTCAAATTAACGGTTGGGATCGAATTTTTTGAGTCGATCTAAGGGTGTCATGTTGTGCCACGTCACACTTTACAAATTGTGACATGGCAACTTTAGGGTCTTAAATTTTGCATTACCTCTTTTATCCCTTAAAATTTTAAATTCCCCCCCTTTTTACACCCACTAATTTGTTTCCCCCTTCTCTTTAAAATTCAAATTCAAGGGTAAAATAGAATTTCCACTCATTCTCTCACTTTAGCCCCCTTTCTTCCTACTCGTCTTTTTATTTTTTCTTCCTCACTTTAGTCTCTCCTTCCCTCTATCACCCGGCGGCCGCGACTACCCGTGAACCTCCCATCTAAAGTCGGTGATCCTAAATCCCCAAACACGCCGACCAGATCTGAAAACAAGGGTATCTCCCTCTCTCTACTCCTCCCAACACAAACCCTCCCCTTGGCCTCTCACACGACCTCTGGCTCTCCCATGCCGCTATCTTCTGCTCCGCCACTTCTATCTCTACCTCCCCCTTCGTCTCTCACACGCACACAATCTGGATCGAAGCCACATACGCACACTTTCTCTTTCGACCTCATTTCTCAAGCACACACACACACACACACTCTCTCTCTCTCGGCCTCCACTTAGCAACGCAGGTACGATCTCAAGCCACATTTTTATTTTTTAAGGTTTTATCAACTGTGGACATTGTTTGAATCTGATTTTAAGTCTGATTTTAAGGTTTTAAGGTTTTTTAAGGTTTTAAGGTTTTATTTTTTAAGGTTTTACAATGCAGGTACGATCTCACAAGCGCACAATTTGATTTTATTGGATTTTAGGTCTTAGCAACGCAGGTACGATCTCCTTCTCCTATGTTATTTTTATTTTTTAAGGTTTTGGATATTTAACGTTTTGAATTTATCAACTGTGGACATTGTTTGAATCTGATTATGTTGGGTATTTTATTGGATTTTAGGTTTCAAGATGGTTGCTCTGCGGATGAGTAACATTCATTGTAATTACATTCATTGTTTGATGAGTAACATTCATTGTAATTACAAATGAAAAATTCTATGTTTGTTTAAAATGTTTCTATTTGTTAACTAACATTCACAATACTCTTTATTTCAATTGTGAGAAATGCTTCTCTTACTAAGCATGTGCTCCCTTTTGTAGGTGGCACATACATGGCGTCTTGCACTGTTCATGAATTGGGTGTGGATTCTAGGTATCTTCATCGATATTCCTATCCATTGTAATTTTAACATCGCGGACACATGTAAATGTATATTCGTCTAGACTTTTTTTTTTCTTCGGTAAATGTGAGTGATATGGAAAAAAATGAAGAATTTTGGTTTAACCTTCAAAATTAGAGTATTTTGTAGAAAATCTACTCTTTGTTATAGTAAAACCATCAGAGTATTTTGTAGATAATCAATTTAAATTTTTACTTTTTTTCCATTTTTTCAACAAATAAGGGGGATCACACTTTCTTTTCTAAGAGTAGTATAATCAACTCGAGTGAGATGAAAGGTGTTTCAATTAGTTTAAATTGATTGTCAATATGAACTAACCCATAGCCAATTTGGCATTGCTTGAAACCTTGATGCTTTATAGAATGTAAGCGAACCATAGCTCTAATGGAGCCAAAGAACAGAATTATGAACCTTAATACATGATTATTCAGGTCAGAATTCTAATACAAATGAAGCATGGTTTGAGCTTATTAAATTTTCAAATATCCTAAATTTTCAAGTGATGCAATATGAACCGTGCATAGTTTATGTAGAAGACAAAAATATCACGAACCAAATTATTGAACACAATATACACACACTCGAACCATGAAAGTGCAGATAAAAAACCAATTAAAGATTCGAACAAACGTAAGTGGACAAGCGAGCTTAATTTTCATTTTTCTTATAGCTTTTTCCAAGATTTATTTTGTTATGAATTGTAGTTGTGGGTGTTAGTTGTTTGAATGTTTTGAAATCATACATGACCTGTGCAAGATTCATTGACATTTACATTCCTTTTTCGTTCCACAACACCATATATTTTCTTACTATACTGTTATGTTGTGTTGAATTGAGTATCTCAATAATAAATGTTGAATTGCGTATCTCAACATTTGTATTTAGATTCCATTTCCCCCTATTTTGAAACTATACCACTATGTAAGTGATGCTACCATCCATTCAATGACTAGAGCCATTGTTCGCACTCCGGTCTTTAGTCATGGTCAATTGTATGTTGCATTATCACGTTGCACGAGTGCTAACCGTATATCTATACTTGTTCCCCCCGATGAAGGGAGTTAAACTACTAACATTGTATATCCAGAAGTTCTCTTATAATCAAATTATTGATGTACGAACTTATATAGGTAAATCAGATGAGGTAAACAACCGAGATTTGGTGTACACATAAGATTGAGCAAGGAAATTGCGGACAAGAGTCATCAGTTAAGGTATAATTGGAAATAGAGAGAAAATTTATTATTTTTCTTTTCACTTTTTATTTTTTCTTGACATAATTGTAATATCTAGATAGTTTGCATTTCAAGCAGGCATATAATGGGTGAGGCTTTACAAGGACTAAATCTGGAAGATTTGCAACCATTAGACAAAAAGCTTGAAGCAGAGTTATACTGTGTGATCCATACAGGTTTCTGCCCCATTTATGTATGTTTACACAAACACACACACACACAAGCATAAACGTCTATGTGATAGCATAAAAACATACAGTCTGCCAGACATGAAGACATACAGAACCACGAGAAAGAGTACTGCATTTATGCAGTTCTGGGATAGTGCATTTATGCAGTTCTGTTTCATTTTGTTTTTACAATTATGATAAATTCTGAATGTGAAACTCCAGGTTTGAAATTTTGATTAGTTTTCTTTGAATTGTGTTAAATTTTGTTTCTGCAATAATGATTAATTTTCTTTGAATTTGAAACTCCAGGTCCGAAAAATATGTCTTAATTTGTTTAATAATTCATTCTAGGAAAAAATCTTGAATTGATTGTGTTACTCTACGTCAGTATGATCTTTAGCTGCTCCAGTCACAATATCAATTTATTTTGAATTTAAGTTATCTTTATGTTACTTTTATATCATAAGTTGCTCCAGTTTTGAATTTTCATTTGTTATATACTTAAGTTGACGTTGAATTATCGTAATGGTAAATCCTATGCTTGATTATCTATCAACATGTTCATACATTACCTGAATTATTATTATTATTTTTTTTGGTCAGGTGGTGAAAAGGAGCTTATATACATAGCGAACTCATGTAATTTTGATCAGGTTATCAGGTGGTGAAAATGAGCTGATATACATTGCTGATATATATAGTCAGGTGGTAATTTTAATATCACGGCTCATGTAATTTTAAAGATTTTTTTATATACACACGTTAGACACTATCTTAGTATACACGTTGCCGATATAGAAGGCTTAATTTTGGGTGCAACACCGAAGCAAACTTACTTTTGTGTAAAATAGCAGTGACTTAAAAATTGAAGCAGACTTAAACTCTATAGCAGTAATGACTTAAAAAATGAAGCAGAATTAAAGAACAAAGTCTTAAACAACTCTCGAACACTATCATCAACATGTGTATCAGGAAAGTATGTATTAGCAATGTCGACGTGTCTTCGTGTGAAAGAAATTTGGTAAGTTTGGTACTCCTACAATAAAAAATTTATAGTGTTTGACAATTATGAATAGAGAAGACATTGTGCATTTTGAATCACTAATAAAACTATACTTATTTAAAATTGAGTATTGGACATTTTGGACAGGTATGGTCTCGAACAATTGCTCAGTTCCAAAACTGAGTGTTAGACATTTTGAAGAGAAAGCAATTGCGAAGATATTGGACATGTATGTGACTATTTTGATAATTTTATAAAACATTGGTAATATTCTTAATGTTCCGTTGTTCAACTATTTAATTCTATATTATTGCTTTGCGACTTGCATTTAAAGTTTGAATATTTGGTGTTACTTGATTTATAATCAAAATTTGATGTTACTTATCATTTTTTGAACTCTGTTTTGTAGTCGATGAATGTGATGCGATGTGTGTGACTATGGAATATGTTCGCGTGATCAATGGTTTGGAATGTAAGGTGACTTGCAACACATCGAAGATCTCCTGCGTTCGAGATATAGAAGATTTGTTTTATTGCAAAAAAGGAAGAAAATTGTCAAGGAACAACAAATATTATGACTTTTGTTTTTTTCAAATTACATTGTTTTGTTGGCACAGTGATGTATGAGTCACTATTTTGGTGGTTGGAGTGTTTTTTTTATGCCATAAGCAGGTGGATAGTCCTATAAATAAAGGAGACTCTGCCCAATTTTTTAATTTTTTTTTGTCTTATTTGTATTGAAATTAAAGCAGGTCGATTGTTATTTTGTTATTATTTTAACATAAAAGGTTCGTACCATGGTGCATGTATATATGTACATACACACGGTGTATGTATATATGTACATAAACACGATGCTTGTATGTATGTAAATACGATGTTTGTGTAGCGAATTTAAATATTGAACACAATTTAAATCTAATTATAATAATGAGAATTTTTTTTGTCCTTAGTATAATTTTACTACGATTCCACTCTTTTGATTTACCTCCCATGGTAATAATATTTACGAAACATGACACATAATGTTATTTTTTACGAGTTACGGCACATGATAATAACTCAATTAAATGCAACACATTCTCACACAACACAATTTTTTGAAAAAAAATTATGAAAACAGTCTAAATAAAACTAACACCAAACCACACGATATGAATTAATATTTTTTTACATATCTCGAATACGACCCCCCAAAAACCGACACCGTATATAGATGTTTTGTTAGGGAACAATATTTTTGTCGTATTGCGATTACGTACTTTTGAAATTTTCGTCGTTTCACGATTACTTACTTTGGAAATTTTTGTCGTGCCTTCAAGCACGGACATACCCTAGTATATATATATATATATATATATATATATATATATATATATATATATATAACAAGAAGATGAACGTTATACGTTCTCACTTAAACTATATTCCCTTAGTTCCCTATAACTAAAAAAATCAAATCATCATCATCATCACCATCCTTGGCTTAATCCCATCATATGGGGTCGGCCATATGGATTCTCCTTTTTCATTATAATATATTATATGAAATATAATCATTCAAGTTTAATTCCTTAAGATCTCTCCTAATAATTTCCTCTCACTATAGCTTAGGGCAACCCCTTTCTCTTTTACCCCCATTTACAATAATCTTTCTCTTATTATAGGTGCATTTACTGGTCCACGCAACACATGTTCATACAACCTAAGTCTTATTTCTCTTAATTTATATCCAATTGGAGAAAGTCCTAAATTTTCTCTCACAAACTGTTTTTAATTTTATCATTTCTAGTAATTCCTATCATCCATCAGAGCCTCCTCATCTCACTAACATGGAGACTTTGTTCATATTTTTCTTTGAACAACAACACTCTACTTTATATTGTGTCACTGGCCTAACAACTGTTATATATAATTTTCCATTTAATTTATTAGTTATCCTCTTATCGTATAACACCCCACTTGCTTATCTCCAATTTGTCCAACCAGTTTATATTCTACTCGTAACATCATCACCGCCCCCATTACTTTGTAACACTGAACCTAAACAACAAAATTTATAGTTTGGTTTATCATCTTTTCTTCAATTGTTAATATTATGCTATCTGACGCCTCATTCTTAAATTTACATTCCATAAATTTCATTTTATTTCCATTGATTTTTAGTCCCTTGGACTTTAAGTCTTTTCTCCAAGTATCTATCTCATCGCTAAGCCCTCATTTGCAGTGTCTACTAAAACTATATCATTTGTAAATAACTTACACCATGGAACATCTTCTTGTATGTCTTTAGTATTCTCATCCAAATCTACGACAAATAAGTAATGACCTAAGGCCGATCCTTGATGTAGACCCACTTTAATCGTAAAGTCATTAGTTTCTTTGCATATAGTTCCTACTTTAGTCTTTTTGTTATCATACATATCTTCAATAATGTTAATATAACTCATAGGGATTCTTTTCTTCCTTAAAGCCCACCAGATTATATCCCTAAGTACTCTAGCCTTTTCTAAGTCTATAAAGACAATATATAAATTTTTATTCGTACTTCTACAATTCTCCATTAACCGTATTAATAAGTAAATAGCTTCTGTGATGGATCGCCCTGACATAAATTCAAATTAATTGTCCAAAATTTTTGACTCATTTCTTAATCTTTGTTTTATAACCTTTTCCATAATTTCATAGTGTGATTCATAAGTATGATTCTTCTGTAATTATCGCAGTTTTGTATATCCTCTTTATTTTTATAGAAACATATTATGGTTCTTTACCTCCAATTATCTAGCATATTTCCTTCTCTTAAAATTTAATTAAATAAATCTGTTAACCATTTTATCCCTATACTTCCAAGGGTCATCCATGTGTATTTTATTTGAGCCAACCGTTTTATTTTTTTCCATTTTTCTTATTAATATATCTACTTCTTTTTCAGTAATCGGACATACCATTCCTATATTCAATTCAATTTTCTCGACATCTTTTTTGTAATATTTTTCATTCAATAATCCTTAAAAATACTCTTCCCATCTATCTAGAATTTCTTTATCGTTAATTAATATATTTTTATTTAACAGGACCCATATCCATTGTCAATCTATCTCTATTCTTTGCTAATTTAAATATTTCCTATTCACCTTCCTTGGTACCTAATTTATTATAAAGATTGTCTAGTGCTTTTTTTGTGCATTTCTAAGAATATTTTTTAATTCATTTTTTAACTTCATATACTTTTCTAAATCTACTTGATGTTTACTCTTTTGCCACTCTTTAAAACTTACTCGTTTCCTTTGTGTTATCTTTTGCACTTCCTCATTCTACCACCAAGTCTCTTTTTTAATGAATCTTTTTCCTTTAGTATCACCTAAAATTTGCTTACCTATTTTTTAAATATCATTATTTGTACTTGATCAAATGTTCTTACCATTGTCATCCTAATTCTACTTCATGTTTATCACGAACTTCTGTCTAAATTCTATCTCTTTTCATCCTTTTAAATCCTTCCATTTTATACTTTGATGATCTATTTTCTCTTTTCGGTACTTAAATCCTTTAATTGCTAAATATATTACTAAAAGGCGATGTTAATTTGATAAACTTCACATGATATAACTTCAAAGTCTTTACATGTGTACAAGTCTCTTTTTCTAAGTAAGCAACAACGTATTTGAGTTTTATTCACTCCTCTTTTAAATGTTCTTCGCTTTTTAAAAAAAAACAATATTTGTTAATGCTAGATCATATGCCTTAGAAAATTCTAAGATAGTTTTTCCTCATTCATTTCTTATATCAGAACCACAACCTCAAAGTATCCTAGATAACCATCAAGTTCTGCTCCTACATGTCCATTCGAGTCACCTCCTAAAAATATGTTTTCAAGAGTAGGAATTTTTTATAATACTTTATTCAATAATTCGCAAAATAATTTCTTTACATTTTCATCTAAATCTACTTAGGGCACATACACACTTATAATATTCAATTTTTGTTTATTTAAGATGACCTTAATACTCATTTATCTATCTCCCCATCTTTTAACATCCGTGATTTTATCTTTCATATAGTTATCAACAAAAGTACCCACCCCATTTCTACGATTATCGATCCCTCCCGGGTAAAATAATTTATAACTTTCTCCTATCTCTCTAGCCTTTTCACCTTTCCATTTAATTTCTTATAGGCATGTTATTTTGATATTTCTCCATTTTAAGGTAAGTATAAGTTTTTTACACTTCCCAATCCGTATTCCTAAATTTCACGTACGAAATATTATTTTATGTATGTTATTTTTATTTTCATTTCTTCTTTAACTAGAGAATCCATCACAAGATTTGACATAAATTTTACAATCGGTTGTGAAATAATCCTGTGTTTTAATTATCGTACTTTCACACTTAAACTATTTTTTTTAATTCCCACTAACTAAAATTTTTAACCAGTTGTGAAATAATCTCAAACTCTCTGAAGCATTATCCCTCTCAGTGTTTTTCATACATTCACACTTAAACTATCTTTCTTTAGTTCCCACTAACTAAAATGGTTAACTGATTGTGAGATAATACTAAACTCTCCGAACCTTTCTCCCTCTCAGTTTTTTTAATTATCGTATGTTCACACTTAAACTATATTTCTTTAGTTCAATCTAACTAAAAGGTTAACTAGTCGTAAGATAATCCTGAACTCGCTGAATTTTTTTCTCTCTCTCAGTGTTTTAATCATCGTACATTAACACTTAAAATATATTTATTTAGTTCCCGCTAACTAAAAAGGTTAATCAATAACGAGATAATCCTAAAATCTCCAGAGCTTTGTCCCTCTTAGTCTTTTAATTATCATATGTTCACCTTTAAACTATCTTTCCCAAGTTACCACCAAGTAAAATGGTTAATCAGTCATGACATAAGATAATACTAACTCTCCAGATCTTTCTCCCTTTTAGTGTTTTAATTATCATGCGTTTATACTCAAACTATCTTTCTTTAGCTTTCACCAACAAAAACAGTTAATCATTCGTGAGATAATCTTAAATCTCTCATGATTTCTCCCTCTTAATGTTTTAATTATCTTATGTTCACTTACGTTGTCCTACAAGGACACATTTATAATTCATGTTTACATTAGTGTATGCCGTAAATCACTACAAACCGTTGAAGAAAAAGTTCAAGTTTGAAGATACATGAAGACGAATTCGAATATCAAAAGTTCTTCAACAATCAAGCCTCTGAGAGATTAATTTTGGTAAGGATGTGTTTAAGTACATTAACGGTTCATTTAAAAGTGTTGGGATATTTTTCTAAAATATTTTCAAAGTGTTAAGGCATTACTTTTCTTCAAAAGGAATTTTTTCTAAGTGTAGAAGCGAAACTTTTTTTGACAATGATGTCATTCAAACGACATCAGTATGTCGTTCGAACGACACGTGTCTTTGTTCAAGCGACATTGACACTTTGTTCGAACGAGAGTGCCAACTCAAATTTTCTATATAAAGCGTGTTAAATCACTTCGTTTTCGTTAAGAAGACCTAAAGAATTTATTTATGCATAAACTTCAAACAGTAGATTACTTTTGTTTTCTTCATTTAGGGTTAAAATCTTTTAGTTTTCAATTCAAAAAAATCCCAATCTTTTAATGAATTGTTTTGGAACCTAAGATACATCTTTGTTGGAGTTTCTCTTATAGGGAGGATAACCTACTAGTGATCTAGGTGCCACTTGAGGGGGGTACTGGGCTGATGTGTGTCATACAGAGTACTCATAGGTGTTCCTGGGCTGATTGGACAGCGTGTCTTTATGGATTTTATGAGGTTGATTCATTGCTGATTTAGGACTGTATGTTTTTCTGGGTATCTGTGGATATTCATTGGAGATTTCGCTTGTAATCATTGTGAGTATTTTTAAGTGAAATAAAAGGATTTCCTTTTTTTGGTTTTTCTTTCCTGAAATCTGTGAGTCAACAATTCGTATTTATTTGTGTTGGCATGATCCACTACACCTAGATGCATATGTTGGGTTTTAATTAAATTTGTTAAAAAATTGACTAGTAATTAAATAAGTTTACGATTGGAATTTGCGAATTTGGTTGAAATCGATATCACATGGCTTTCTCAAATTTGTATCAGAGCAGGTTTCACTAATTTATTGTGAATTCCTTTTTTCGCAAAATTTTATGATATTAATTTTTTTTGAAAAATCATAATGTTTTTGAATGAAAACTTATATAATCAGTTGTCAATTTTTTACGGGTCTAATTATGCTTACTGGAAAACCCATATGAAATCACATTTAAAAGCAATTAATGAGCGCGTTTGGGCAGTTTGTGAAAGAGGTGGGACTCCTCCCACTATCACCGCAAATAATGTTACTAATTGAAAATCCGCGACAGACTGAATTGAGGACAAATTTAAATGGAGAACTTTTAGTTCACGTGGGTTGAGTGTAATTTCTGGTGCCATCACTCTTGAGGAGTTCCGACTTATTATGATGTGTACCATGACTAAAGAAGCCTGTGATGTTTTACAACTTACCCATAAAGGCACAAATGCGGTCAAAGAGTCTAAACTTCAAATTTTAACTACTTTGATGTGAGAAAATTACCATGCTGGAATCTGAGTGTTTTGATTATTTTATGCACTTTTATTCGATATTGTCAACGTTTGTTTCAATCTTAGTGAACACAATCCCGATAGACGAGACCTTAAAAAGATTTTGAGATCGTTGCCTAAACGTTTTATCTCCAAAGTGATTATTTTGAACTCCTTAGGTAACTTGAGCAATTTAAAATTAGAAGAGCTGGTAGGAGATCTACGAACATATGAAATTGACATGTCCTCACACTGTCAAGCCTAAGGATAGAGGGATAGAACTTAGATCCCAATCTGAGAAGGGAAAGGAAGTGTCCAAGAGTGATAAGAAAAATAAAGTGAGAGTTTGTGAGTTCGAGTTGGAGGACGGGTCTGATTTTGATATGACCATGCTTGCTAAAAATTTCAAAAACATTCTCAAGTTTTCAAAGAAAAATTCTTCCATTACAAAGGCTTTTAAGAAAAAAAAAGAAGAGGCCAAAAAGAGCGGTGAGAAAGAATGAGAGAAAGATAAAGAGGAAGAAGAAAGATGTTTTAAGTGTGAGGGTAGAGCTCATAGAGCATTTGAGTGTTCCACTAGGCTAAAGAGAAAAGGCAAAAAAATTGACATGCCGGCCACTCTTAACGATAGTGAGGAAGAGGTGGAGGATTTGGGGGATGATTTTTCATATGGAAAGTTTGTTGCCTTTTTAGCTAGTCACGTGAGCACACCTAGTTTCTCCCACGATGATGAGTATACTTGTGCATGTGAGACCCCCGAGGATGATTTGAGTGTGTCTAGCGAGTGTAAGAGTGAGTGTGCTAGTGAGGGTGATAGTGAGATCCAAATTGCATTTAGATATTTGTATGTCGAGACCTTAAAGGTGAAGAAATTGAATAAAGAATTAGGTCTTAGGGTGATTTATGTGGATAAAGAGATTGAGAGTTTCAGGGGATTTGAAGCGTTGGCAAGTCAACTTGAGAAGGTGAAGGTTTCTTTGAGTGAGGAGTTGATCGTCGTGAATCGGGAGAAGAGTGAACTTATATCTCCTCTTGAACGTGCCCGGGAGGTAAAGGTCACTTTAGAGGATACATCTAAGAAGGTAGGAAAGATGCTCCTCAGTCTCGCTTTGGATAATTTTGAGAGACTAGGAATAGGTCATGACGGTGCATCGATTTCCCATGTTGCATCCAAGCTGGTTCTCGAGTTTGTGATTGATACATATGGCTCTCAACCTAACCCACCTAGGCATCCCGTACCTGATAGTAGAGTGCATCATAGACATTTTGAGAGAGGTTTTTCCAATCCCATGTATGTTTCCACCCATTGTATGAAGAGAGGACATCTTAAGGAGTTTTGTTTTAAGTGGGGTAATTTGTCACGCTTTGCTACTACATGTGTTCACACACACGCACATACATGATGCTCCTAATGATTACGTGAGAGAGTTTGCACATATTAGGGAGCAAGTAAAAATTTTGATCAATACTTCACATGACTTGATGGATGTTTTTCATAGGATGTCACCACCTTTGAAAAACTCTTCCACACCTAACGGTTGAGGTTTAGACTTGTATGCTAGCATAGGAGATTTTCATGATGATATTTTATGCATTTTGCTAGTGTGTACCATTTTTGTAGTAATATTTTCCATTTTTATATATTTTTGAAAAACCAAAAAGATTTTTGTTTTTAAAAATTTTGGAAAAAATACAAAAAGATTTTCATTTTTTTAGAAAAATTGAAAAAGCAAAAAAGATTATATTTTAATAGAATTTTTAGAAAAAGACAAAAAGAGTTTTGTATTTTGCTTACAAATTGACTTTTAGGATGACCGAGTCACAATTTCATTCCATATCCATGTGACTATTTGATAATGTTTTGATATGCGTCACCATTTCATTTTTGTGCTTTAAAATGTTTGGAGTCAGTAAGATGTAATTTAAGATAAATGCCTACATATTTGACTCTCAGTTTCCTTCATGCGCACTTGCACGGATTTGTTTGATTATTGTACTTGTCAAATCACATGTTGGTTAAAGTGTTTCCATCTCAATCATGTCTTTAAAATGAACCAAATGCGATAAAACCTGACAATAAAAGTAGTGCATGTAAGAGCCATTTACCATCATGAATTAAATTGAAAAAATGATGAGTGTTCACAGGGAAGGGTTACGAGAGTAAAAAATTAACTCGACGTGGAAGCCACCATTTAAAAGAACCCTAAAAAAATAAAAGTTAAATATGCCATAATAAGGGGCCAATAGGATTAGATCACCTCAAAATAAAAAAAGGAAATGCATCATTATTTATGAGGGTGTTCAGATGAAAAAGTAAAAAACGGGTTTTCACGTCCTGACAAAGTCTTGAAAAAGCATTACATAGTTTTAGACGTTATTGGTGTGGAAATCATTTCCAACTTTGATGTGTCGATTAGATATAATCGATATCATATAAATTCACGTTTTTGACACCTAAGGAGGAATTTGAGTTCATTAGTTAGGAGTATCCGTATTCATCGTGCACATATGCTACGTTTGATTGCACTGATTTTCCTATCGATTTTGTTCACACCCATTCATTATGTTTCCACGATTTGGTTATTTTAATGTAAATTCATGGTGTGTGATTTTTGTAAAATTATTTTTGCATTTTTGTACGAAAAATTGAAAAATCAAAAATAGTTTGTGGAATGCTTTTGAGTATCTCTTAATGATCATAGTTGTTTGCTTTGCTTATCATGACAACTCCATGTTTGTTTTATTTATTCTTTTCCTTGTCTATTTCGGATAAATAAAAAGGGTGCGAACGAATTATGGGGGAGTTTTACATTATGGGGAAGATTTGAGATTCAATATTATTTTTTATTTATGTTTATCTCATTTCAAACTCAATAGGTCGCGAGGGTATTTTCTTTGTCTCATGTGTGTAGGTACAAAGTTTTTTAACCATGTTGCACACCCTAATGAGAAATTCTTAAAGATTTGAAGATTTGTGAAGAAAAGTTTTATCTTGCATTTTTAGTACCTTTTCAGTTTTAGGATCATGAGAGGGTACCAGATTTGTATAGGTAATTTGATTTGATAATTCAGATGTTTTTATTTTGTACTGGTGTAGACATCCCATTCTGTTACCCCCTAACTCTCCTTAGGTCCCTAGTACCTCCCTTCATCACTATAAACCCAGGTCATGTCCCGAGTACTGAATTGGAGGCCATCGGGCACTCCCCGGCTCAGTTTGACCCAAAAGTCAAACTATTCATCTCGATCAAGACTGAATGAATCTTCGAAGGGCACTGTATACCCTTTCCAACGGTCCACCTCGTGCGCGATTCCGACTTACCATGCGGACGAACGATCCGTTTGCGTCCGAAACCTGACCCAGAGGCCACCGGCGCTCCCGGGATCTATTTGACCTAAGTCAACTCTTTAGCTTAACCGAGGATGAATTAATCTTCGAAGAACACTAAATACCCTTTCCAACGGTTCGTCCCGTGCCCTATTTTGATATTCCATGCGGACGAACGATTCGTTTGACTTCGGGAGGTCACCGAACGCCTCTCGGGCACGGTTGACCAAAGTCAACTCTCCAAATCGGGTCCAACTCTTTGGAATGTCAAAGTACATCTCCTAACCTTTCCAACGGTCCACCCCGTGCGCGATTCGGACTTACCATGCGGACGAACGATCCGTTTGCGTCCGAACGATTCCCCGTCCAATGGACCGACAAACGCTTCCGATCCATCTTTGACCTGAAGTCATCTCTCGAACCCGGGAGCGGTCCAAAGGACCTTCAAAGGTCTCTGAATTACCTTTCCAACGGTATACCCCGTGCGCGATTCTGACCAACGATTTGCTCTCGGCGGCCAATTTTCTGAAAAATCCTAAAGCGCACTGCCAAATGGCAGGGTTCTTTTCATCATCCTTTTCACCAAACTTGGTGAATTAGCCACTCTCTATCATCATCCAAGTGCAATGGATGCTCACCAACATTCAAGATCAATTTCAATATCTTCAAGAAGGTCTAACTTTCTCAAATTCTCTCTTAAATTCTCTTAAATTCCCAATAACTTGTTTTCTTATTTAGCACTTTTATTATCTCATCTCACACATCCTAATATACTTTTTATTTAGTATTATTGTACATATTTTATTTTCATAAAACCGAGAAAACAAGAAGAAGAGGGTTTGCTCATAAATTTCAAGTAGGGATTGTCACACTTTTTCCACACTTTTCTCACAATCAAAACACTTTTTCTACACACACACACACACACTTACAAATAAGAGATTCCCCATTTGGATTTATGGGATAAATCCCACCCCTCGTTTTGTATGCGAACTACGTGTACTTTGATGCCTTTATAGGCTACGTAGGCGTCTCGGGGTAAAACCCGAGACTCGAGTCCTTTTTTCCACCTTTTCTCTCATTTTCTATCTTCTCTAAATCCATTTTTCTTATATTCTATATACTTGCCCTTAATAATGTATTGCTCCATATGCGTTATCGTTCCATTATAACGGTTAACGTAGGGATAATCGCGTAAATCTTATTTTTCTAATACTATTCTTATATCTTCCTACGAACGAATCGTTTTATCTTTCTCATGATACAAGTCGAGGATTCCTACCTCCATTCTATATATATACACATGCACACATATCACGAGGGGAAACAAAAGGAAAATAGCAAATATTCATGAGAGACCGAAAGGGAGGAATGGGTGCCTAACACCTTCCCATTTCGTAACTAAGCCTCCGAACCCTTCTCGAATCATCTTGGTTTCGCACGCACCAGTATGTCTTTGGATGCCATCCTTCGGGGTGGCTTCCCCTTTTTCTTTTGTCTGTTTTCAGTAAAATAGACTGGCGACTCTGAATCTCTCTACATTTTTACACCACATCTCCAACGACGCCGATCGAAGCACTTCCGAGGGGGACGCGCGGGACTCGAAGGATCCTTTCCTCCACGCGCCCGCCCGCATGGCGAGGATCGGGGAGGGCCATTGTGGCGACTCTGCTGGGGAATATGTGTTTTGTTTGTGGGCTTGACTCTATTTATATAAATGCTATATTTGCTTATGTTTCCCCCATATTTGCATGTCCCCCTTTCTCATACGTATCCCATGCTTATGCTTATATTCACACACTTGTAGAAATTTCTCCATGTACACTTCACACCACGTGTACCTAGGATCACATGTATATCCCCATGTTGCATGCATCACCCATCCATACTTAGTGTACCTTTTGGGGTACTTATACTTTGCTCACTGTTTGGAATAATCAAGAAAGGCATTCACATCATAAGATACTAATAAGAGAATCATGCATGATTCACACAACATCACGAAAGAGCATTGTTATTGACCAAATTTTACCCAGTAACTGGAGGGTCACTTCGTGATGGGCGCTGGTCCGGCAGGTCGCAGTTAGCCTAAGCGATATGACTCCAACATTCCATTGGCTAAGTACCTTCAACGTATATCAAACGGTTCCCCCGTATCGTACCGCTTGACTAAAGTCATGACGGGAGGTATATCGCAGGGAATTTGTTCATGTATGTCGAGTATATCGAATTCGCTCTCACACGTACTGTCCCCACGAGGTATATGGTGAGACAATTCACGTACACTCACGTATATCAAATGGCTTATCCACATGTACCGATTGCCCGCAAGAGCAAGACATATATCGTGGAAGTCACGCCAAAGGGGGGAACCCATGTCGATTCACCCAACCAACTACATACCCGCATATAGTTGTCAAACCTAGGACACGCACTTTAGATTGTCGATTTCAACTCAAAACTCTGCCGAAATTTCGAGTCGATCTGCCGCCCAATTTTCGCTCATTTTTAAAACGGGATCCTTTCCGTGAGCCTGGTTACAAGTCCAAACCGTAGCTTTGCATATATTAATACCCCCACTTTTCCAGGCTCGAATTTCGTTCGGTATTGCATTTAGGAGAATTCAATACAAATGAAAACATATAATCATAATAATTATGTTGAGTTCCGTCTCCAAAAGCATTTTCCCTTCTTTATCAAAAATCCAAAAACATTTCTCCCTTCTTTATCAAAAATCCAAAAATAGTTCTTCCTTTTTTCTCAAAAATAAATCTCATCCTATGCCTTCTCAGGTCAATCGCAAGCCCTTGGCTTAGCTCCCTATTGGCTTCGGTCTTCAGTCAAATCACCCCGGAGTTTCATCCGTTCCTCTACTACTTATTCTGAGTCCGAAATCCATCCATCTTCCATGGAGAATACAGATCAAGCACCAATCATACAGCCAGATTTGACGACAGTCCTAGCTTAGCTCGTGTCCAAGATTTATAACCTCCAAACCAAGGTCCGAGTGATGCAACGAAGCCAATTTCCTATTGCTCAAGAGCCCGAGGCTTTGTTCCCTTGTTCTATGGGTCCACATGAGCCTATCAGGGTTTTGAAAGAATATCAGCACGCTCCACGCGCCCCTCCTGCCAATGGGCTGCCGCCTGCCCAGCTTCCAATGACAAATATTGCCCAGCCTATGGCTAACCTGCCTGTGGTCGCTGATCCAAATGAGGAGGAGTTGAATAAAGTCAAAGAGGATCTCAAGATGCTCACTAAGAAGTTTGACCAAGTCAGGATCTCTGGGAATTACATGGACTACACCCACATGTCTCCTTATCCTAAAGCGAGGTTACCCGAGAAGTTTAAGATGCCAAATATCAAGAAGTTCGGAGGGTGTGGACCCCCAATTGTTCATCTTCACAGTTATCATCATTCCACGACTCTACTAGGGGCTTCTGAAGAGGTGATGGCCCAATTGTTTCAGCAAACTTTGAAGGATAGTACCCTCCGATGGTTTTTATCTCTTGAGGAATCCAGAATCCGTAGTTGGGAGGATGTAGCCCGAGAATTCATGTCGCAGTACAAATACAACGAAGAGCTTGAGGTCACCCGTCGTGATTTAGAGCAGCTCAAACAGAATCTTGGAGAATTAGTCAGTAACTTCATAACTCAATGGAGGGAGCAAGTAGCTAACATGACTAATCGGCCATCCGAGGAAGAACAGGTCAACATAGTGAAGCAGAACTTCTTGCCCCATGTCCGAGCAATGATGGGAGGATAATACTATCCCCACTTACGAGCTCTCAGAGAGGCTGGAGTGGAAATCGAGGAAAGCCTCCTTAAAACAGAGGTTGAACCGAAGAAGGTGTCCGGACAGTTCACCCTTAGAAAGTATGACAAACCTGCCAGTGCTACCGTCTCTACCATCAACAACATCTCTCAACCAACCACATCATGGGCACCAGAAAGCCGTCCTGCCCCATCCGAATGGAATGCACTGAGCTCCATGCTCCCCTCTCCAAAGTTTACCAAGCCCTGTTAAGCTAAAACCTCATCAAACCCTTGGATCCCTGTCCATTGCCAACCCCACTCCCAAGAAACTTCAAGACCGATCCTCATTGTGCCTTTCACCAAATCGCCGGCCATACCACCGACCAATGCTTTCACCTTCAGAACATAATCCAAGATCTCATTGACTGGGGTACCATCGCCCCACCAGCCAAGCCTAAGCCAAACACTACTCACAACCTACTCCCAAATCACACCAATGCCATCTTCTTAGAAGAAAACCCAGATTTCGATCCCTCAACTCAAATCACACCCATATACTCTCCAAAACCTCTTCAAACTTGCCCATATTTCCTCCTACACCCTACTAGCCTCGCTGATTAGGCACTATCACTCCTTACCAGAGCATGCATCGCTGTCCGTACCCATTCTGAAAATGGAAGTATGGAATTGTCAGAAGTTTTAAACCAACTCTTAGAGTTAGGGCTGAAATTGCCCTCACAGATGGTCATCGATTGCCAGAAGTTCAGCACACTATTCTTGGAGGCACGAAAATGGGCTCGAGATTCAGATAAGTGGGTGGTACCAACCAACGAAGTCAGCCTAGATGATGTTTTCCAGACTATGGCAGAATTATTCGGGCAAATTAATAGCATTTGCAGTATCACCGGGTTACTTGACACTTTGAAGCTACAAGGGCCCTTGGTCCCTTCAATCACACATATCCCCACAGAATGGGAGAACTTGTATGAAGAAACCGTTGAAGTTGTGGAATGCATCGACTTCACATGGAAAGACAGAGTTGCTACCACCGGATGGGGGGAAGAATTCAAATATTCGAGTGAAGAACAAGCTTCAGGAAGAGCTGGCCCAGTAGCCGACATATGTGGGATAATATCATTTGAAGAACTCCTCTGAGTAATAAATATGGTGGAAGCACAACCTGAGATTGACGAAGAAATGGGATTCATGTTCTTTCCTTCTTCAGTAAATCACATGACCGGATCAGGGAGACATTACCAGGTTCCAAGCTCACTACCAGCAAATGACAAAGGGAAGGGCATTGAAAAAATTCCTATACCAGAGGGTGGCAGCACAACCTAAGATTGACTAAGAAATGGGATTCATGTTCTTTCCTTCTTCAGTAAATCACATGACCGGATCAGGGAGACATTACCAGGTTCCAATCTCACTACCAGCAAATGACAAAGGGAAGGGCGTTGAAAACCTTCCTATACCAGAGATGACCATCGAGGAGAGCAAGATCCTTGATCAACTGAAGAAAACTCAAGCTAACATCACTCTATGGGGACTTTTCATGTCTTCCCAGCTACACATAAATGCTTTAATCAAATTACTCACTGGACCCATAGTTCCTCCCTCTACCACACCATAAGAAGCGATAAATTTCTTCGGATCCTTGAAATCTACCCGAATGCTATCATTCTTTGAAGAAGAAATCCACAGAATTGGGTCGAATCACAATCATGCACTCAATATCTCCATCCAAGTTATGGGAAAGGTCGTGCCACTCTCTCTTGTCGATAATGGATCCGCCTTGAATGTTTTCCCATTGAGAACCCTTAAGTGTTTAGGCCTGAAAGAAAGAGACCTCGCTCCAACCTTCGCCGCTGTGCGTGCCTACGATAATACCCGTCGTGAGGTGATGGGATCCATAAAACTTGCAATAGGGGTTGGCCCTATAAACCCCGTCGTTGAATTCCAAGTCATAGACATCCTAGCTTGTTTCAGCCTGTTGCTCGGACGACCCTGGCTCCATAATATCAAGGGCGTGTCTTCCTCACTCCATCAGAAATTGAAGTTCTTCGCCGACGGACGAGTCATCACCATTTTGGGCGACAATGAAAATGCCGAGGGGGCAAACACCAGCAGTCCAATTTTTGAGATACAGCATGGATCAAATGATATACTCCTATCAGGATTTCGAGTCGAGCCACTCCCACTCCCGGCAGGGGATGGTTTCAAAGAAAGGGTTTGTCCAGAATATAACCCTCATGGAAATGTCAATGTGATTCAGATGTTCAGAAATATACACTTCATGCCCGGACTGGGGCTAGGGCAAAGGCAGCAAGGGATACCTGAGCCCATCGAACTGAAGAAATCTTTTCCTCCTTGCGGCTTAGGGTATCAACCATCAGAACAAGAGCTCATAATGATCCGCCAATCTCGACCAAAGAGAAGATTAGACTGTATCCGAACTATCTCAGGAGACTCCTTAAATTGAAGTTTAATCAAAGAATGCGAGGACTTACCCCTTTTGCGGTTTTGCAGAACTATGGTATGACCACATAGACAAGAAGATGAGGTCGGGAATGGAGATCTTTTTCCAAGGCAGCTACCCATGGGCCGAAAGTTTCCCACACCAAGTACAACCTCTCATTAAAGATGCCAAAGAGACTGAGGAAAGTGATTCTGAAGATTCCTTCAACTTACAGATACTGGAGCTGACACTCTGCATGGTTCATTCAGGCACTAAATCAATGGACCAATCCCGTCTGATTAAAGCTGCTGATACTCCTCTCCTCAACTGGCATGTTGCGCCAGTTCTACCCCTTAAAATTTCCCCTAACCCCAATGTTTACCCTATTTCTTCTTTTATTGTCTATCCTTGCTCAAATGTAATCGAGACCTCTTCTGATGAGGTTCTCAATGTTGTTTTTACTATCAATGAAATAAATGAAGATTTTGAGTATCTTGTTGTGCCTTACATTAACTACTTGAATTCTAATCAAACTTTTGATGATGATGATTTTGAAAATGAACAATTCTTAACTAATCTAAATAAGGTTAATAATAAATAACATAACCGCGTTCAAGTTAATAAAGAAGAGACTGTTGTTATTAATCTCGATTCTAGTAGCTAACTGCGCAAGATTAGGATAGGGGCCACCCTTGATGAGCATGAGCGCACACAACTCGGAGAATTGCTGAAGGAGTTCGTGGATGTCTTCGCATGGTCCTATGATGATATGCCCGACATCGATCCTGAAATATCTCAACACGAGATCCCCACTCTCCCAAATTACAATCCGGTAAAACAAAAATTGAGAAAACTCTGCACCGAATGGTCGCTCAAGGTCAAAGAAGAGGTGATCAAACAGTTAAACGTGGGTTTCATTCGGGTGATCGAATATCCCACATGGCTAGCCAACATTGTACATGTGTCGAAATCAGGAGGGAAGGTTCGAATGTGTGTAGATTACCGAGATTTAAATAAAGCTTCTCCAAAAGATGATTATCCGCTACCCAATATTGACATGATCGTGGAGAACACAGGCAGTCATGCTCTCAAGTCATTTATCGACAGGTTTGTCGGATACAACCAAATCAAGATGCACTCCGACCACCAAGAAAAAATCACATTCATCACCCCATGGGGAACCTTTTACTACACTGTTATGCCATTTGGTCTCAAGAATGCTGGGGATACCTAACAAAGGGTTGCCACAA
The DNA here is from genome assembly GCA_949130495.1 of Sambucus nigra. Lineage (NCBI taxonomy): Eukaryota > Viridiplantae > Streptophyta > Magnoliopsida > Dipsacales > Adoxaceae > Sambucus > Sambucus nigra. The sequence goes on along the minus strand of OX422210.1, from coordinate 240,085,947 downwards.
CCATCCTGCACGATCTGATTCACAAAGAAGTCGAGGTTTATGTGGATGATATGATTATCAAGTCTAAAACTACAGAAGGTCATGTTCCCGCTCTCTGAAAGTTCTTCGAACGACTGCGACGGTATCAGATGCGACTTAATCCACAGAAGTGTGTCTTAGGCATTATAAAGGGAAAACTCTTGGGATTCATGGTCGGCGAAAAAGGGATAGAAGCAAATCCTGCAAAGCTGAAGGACATACTTGATATGCCACCACCCGGAACAGAGAAAGAAGTTCGAGGGTTTCTTGGGAAATTATAATATATCAGCCGGTTCATCAGCCATCTAACCTCCATCTGTGAACCGATCTTCAAGCTCCTTCGAAAGATTCAACCAAGGTTTGGAACGAGGCCTGCCAAGAAGCTTTTGACCAAATCAAACAATATCTAACCCAACCTCCAGTTCTCATGCCACCACAGTCTGGTCTCCCTTTGCTCCTATACCTAACCAAATCGACACTGCAGTCGGGGCTTTACTAGCTCAATACCTTGAGGACTCCCGTAAAGAAAGAGCCATCTATTATTCCAGTCGCAAATTATTTGGGTATGAGGTCAATTACACTGCTTTAGAAAAGGCATGTGTCGCACTTATTTGGGTTACCCAAAAGTTGCGACACTATATGCTCGCCTTACCCATCAAACTTGTATCCCGAATGGATCCCATCAAATACCTTCTTGAGAAACCCGCCTTATCTAGTTTAATGGCCCGATGGTTGATGCTCCTAACCGAGTTCGATATCATGTACGTCACACATAAAGCCATTAAAGGAAGAGCCATCTCTAACTACCTCGCTGATTACCCCATAGACGAAGCAGATGTCCAGATCTCCAAATTCCCAAATGAAAATATCCTCCACACCACTCAAGACTGCCTTCAATGGAAAATGGTATTTAACGGCGCTTCCAACAAAAAGGGACATGGCATTGGGATACTTCTGATCGCCCCAGATGACTCTCACACTCCCATCGCCATTAAATTGGATTTCCCTTGCACCAACAACATGACGGAATACAAGGCATGCACAGTGGGCCTCAAGGTTGCTCTCAAGAAAGGTATTCAATACCTTGATGTCTACGGGGATTCTGCCCTTATCATCGATCAAGTGCTCAGAAAGTGGAAAGTCAAGGACGAAAAGCTTCGACCCTTTCATGCCTAATTAGAAGAGTTAGCCTCCTAATTCCGAAATATCACCTTCCATTACCTACCCCGATCAAAGAATAACCTATCCGATGCTCTCGCCACCTTGGCCTCCATGGTCGGCATGCCCGAAGGAATAACAATGACCCCCTTCCTAGTTCAAAAGCAAGACAAATCGACCCATTGCTACCAGATTGAGCTTGTCTCCACCGAAGATCCCGAACTAGCTGATTGTTGGTACTATGATATCTGGTGCCTCCTCAAACATGGTAGGTATCTCGAGGGTTCCAACAAGAAAGATCGAATGACCCTCCGAAGACTGGTCGCCCAATACATCATCTGTCATAAAGCTCTACTCAAGAGGAATTTTGATGGAACTCATCTACACTGCATCGTGGGGCTGAAATTGAGAAAAAAATGCAGAAAATCCACAGCGGGGAATGAGGACCCCACATGAATGGTCACATGCTCGCCAAGAAGATCATCCGACAGGGCTACTACTGGACCACCATAATCCAAGATTGCACCGCCTATGTCCGGAGGTGCCTCAATTGCCAATAATTCTCCAATCTTCAACACTTGCCTCCGCGAGAATTATACAACATGACCTCTCCCTGGCCGTTCTCCACCTGGGGTATCGACATTATAGGGAAGGTTACACCAAAGGCTTCAAACGGACATGATTTCATCCTAGTTGCCATCGATTACTTCACCAAATGGGTCGAGGATGAGTCATACGCGGTATTGAATGCCAAAAAAGTTGCAAATTCCTAAAGAAAAATGTCATCTGCCGATATGGGGTCCCGCACGAACTGGTATCAGATAACGGGTTGCATTTCAAAGCAGAAGTCATAGAAGTAGTCAACGAGTACGGGATTTAGAGACACAAAGCTTCTCCCTACCTACCTCAGACCAATGGTGCAGTTGAAGCCGCCAATAAAAACCTCAAAGCCATCATCAGTAAGATGACCGAAAGTTATAGGGATTGGGCCGACCGAATCCCATACGCCCTTTAGGGCTATCGAACCTCAATTCGAACCTCTACTGGGGCTACCCCTTACTCCCTGGTCTACGACATGGAAGCAATCCTACCTGTGGAGCTGGAAATACCCCCTCTACGCGTCTTGCTCGAAAGTAAAGTTAGTGAAGAAGACTGGCGCCAAAGCCGTCTTGATGAGCTAGCCCTCCTAGATGAAAGAAGATTAAAAGCTCTTTACCACATACAGGGGTACCATCGCCGAATAGCGTGATCATTCAATAAGAAATTCAAGGACCGCGGTGTCCGGGAGAGGGATTTAGCCCTCAAGGAGATAATGAACCCATCTGGGACCCAGAGGGAAATTCAAGCCCAATTGGAACGGCCCCTACATTATGAAGAAAATCTTATCCGGCGGTGCCGCCATGCTCACTGATCTAGATGAGGAGGAGATGGCTCGTCCAGTTAACCTGGACCGTCTCAAGAAATTCTACCCCTAGTCCAAAATCTCGGCGCGATACGACTCTTCTCACCCCCCTTCTACTCTAAAAAAAAATATTTTGCAAACAGATAAAAACATTTTCAAAAAACCCCAGAGGTACGTAGGCAGCTCATGCACCTCACATGAGTGCGGCCCTTTCTTTTTCACAAAATACTATTTTTTTCTTACCTCCGAGAACGGCGATTTATTCTAAAAATATTTGAACAAAAGGATTATGTATGCCATAGCGATCAGTATAGATAATTCAAAATACAAAACTCATCAAAAGGCACAGCTGGGTGATCAGAAACTCGTTTATTTCATTAATAAGAAATTAAAGTAAGGATTACACAAAAAAAGGAACGGATAACTCCTTTCCCCCTACTACCGTAAAAGGCCAAATAAAATCCCCACATATATTCCCTATTACATAAATAAACTTCCCAGGAGTCCTACCCACAGCTACCGGAGGAGCCTGCACCCTCATCATCTACATCCTGAGGTCCCCAAGTTTCCTCTGCCTGAATAGAGTGCCGTAAACATTCCATGGATCGATGACCACAACATCCCCTTCCATGGCGTTAGATAAAACAAACCATCTTCGTCTAGTCTTCACTGCCAACATCTTGCTGACTACTTTACTCCACGACCACTTCATATAATCTTTGGGGACATGCCAAACCTTCCCGACAGACTGAGAGAGATGGGTCGATGGACGCCGATTTTCCCACAGAGACCCAAGCAACAGACACAGGCGCTCAGTCAAATCTTCTACCGGAAAGAAGTTTGAGGTCCGAGGGGGCACGACCTGTGCCCAGCCGAATTGGCGTAAAAGACACCAAGGGAAGTAAAAAGAGGTCTGTCTGAGACTAACTAGCCACACATATGAATACTCTCCTAGCTCCAGAATAGGCTGCAACTGTCCCCACCAAGACACTGACCAATACAACCCACGAGCACCATATTCCACAAGCCAATTCTCCCAGTTCTCAACATACAGGCCAACGCTGATGAAGTAGCGTGAAAAGAAGTTGGGTACAAATGACAAGGGATACTCTGGAGGAGTCGCCAAGTGGAATCTTTCAGACAACCACATGAACAGCATCATAGGGCTACCCCTCAAAAAGTCAGAACGACCTTCTCTCCAGGCATCCAGGCCATTCAGAGTCTCTGCCAATATCACCATCGCAAAATTACGACGGTATGACATCCATGAAGTAATGGCAGCAAATTGTGGGTCCACTTGTACCTCCCCAGTCACCAACAACAATTTTAAAATCAGGCCCATAACAATGGCTCCAGCATAGCCAGCATCACCTACTTCCCGTAAATGCACGGACTGCAGCACCGCCGGGAGGAATATCATTCCTCCAGCAACTAATGATCTAGCCGCTGAAGGCGAAATGTGAAGAAGCCCGGCCAAAAAATCCATGGGGGAGCGGGAAAATTAGGACAAAGCCGCATAAACACTAGGATTTACACCCAGTATGGAAGAAAATTCCTTGTAGGTAGGACAAACTTCTTCAAACCCAAAGTGGAATACATGGTCTTCGGGGTACCAAAATTGTACTTTCGCCATCAGTATATTCCACTCAATAGTCCGATTGCGCCATAAGGAGACTCGACGCATGTTGAAAGCATCGTAGTCTACAATATAGGAGCACATAGCTTCCAACGCTTTGAGGTAGTTGGAAAATTCAATGCTACCAGGAAGAGCCATCTTGCAAGGCTAAGAGATAGTGGGCAAGTAAGTGAAAATGCAAAGGTGTGATGAAAACACTCCATCCTTACCCCTTTTTTATACTTGAAAACCCTCACAAGGGACATAATCCCTGCAGAAATCCGAGGGAATCCTACCCCACAAGGTACCAAAGGATGAAGAGGGTACCAATCAAAACTTTGAAATTGACGGGACTGGACTGAACTGTCGATAGGCAGGTCAGGGTGCTTGCCGATCGGCAACCCCCCTATTTTTAGAAATTTCCCTTTTTCCTCTTTTGTCAAATCAAAAAACTCAATAAAAATGAATTGATATTCTCAACAGAATTTCAAAATCCCTTTAATTTTCCCTTTTAAATAAAAACTTTCCTTCAAAATATTCCAAAAAAATATTCCTTTTTAAGGTCTCAGCAGCAAAGTAAAAAGAGCATGTGCATGCATTCATTCATCATTAAATAAAAGATAATTAGAAAAAATACATTGCATTACATATATCTGTTTTCTGTGTTACATCACTTTTGCAGGAAATAAAAAGAAAAAAAACAAAAACAACGGGACTCAGCCCGAACCCACATTCTCTCTCTCTTAAGAGCTTCCACCCCTGCGACGTGCTCTCTTCCCCCTACGGCGAGACGACGCACCACCACTACCCGATCCAGAGTCCTCTCCGAACGAAGTAGATGACACTAAGAAAGAAGGAACAGGAACCGCATCCCGAATATGGGCAGTCGCCGAAGATATCCAGTCTCTAATGTCCCTGAGCCAAGTGGTCGACACCCGAACTTGCTGCAAGGAAAGGCGAAATCAGTATCAAAAGCAGGATGACCAAAACAGAAAAGAAAGGAATAGAAAGGTATACCGCAGGTCGAAGGACCTCCTCTGTCAAACCCAACTCCTTCAGATCCATCGCATGAGGACGGTTCAGCATAGGCATCATCCCTCCATCAGCTCGCCGAATGTTGTATGAAGGGGTATGCAACCGCACAAAAGGGACCTCTAAGGTCACCGCCGCCGCAGATGACGACGGACCACCACCACTGTGGGAAGATCCCACCGCCCGACTCAAACCCGTCTGAAGGAAGGGCAGTGCATCATATATGCTGGGCGCCATCAACCAACTCGTCACAAAATCCATATAGTCATACGGCACAGCCGTATCGGTATATAGCAAGTAGGACTCGCCAATTATCGCCGCAATCCTCTCATCCTATGACAGTAGTCGCTCCCGCCTCATAGACGTAGGAGGTTGCGCAGGTGGCACCACCACCTAGTCCTCGGCAATCTGACGAACCACCCTCTCCCCAAGGTACCAGCAATGGCCGAACTCATGCGCTAGTAAATGCCTCATCCGCACGTTCACCCCGATCGCCCTTGCATCCTAAATGGCTGTCCCCCATGGGTAAAAGGTCACCTGAAAATATCCAAGCAAGCATAAATCAATACAAGATCAGAAGGAGCAAAAACCAATATTGAAATGGAAAGAGTCTTACCCTACCCCTGGTCAGGTCATTCAAGACCTGACGCACCGCCTCCAGGGAGAGAGATCCCTTCGACTGCCGATTGGCCTTACGCTATCGATACAATCGGCAGAAGTCCCCAACGTGTCATCCTTCAAAGCAATCAGCGGGGTATTGCACCCAATCGCCTCATAGAACCACTTCTGAATTCACAAGCAAAAAGAGACGCATAAGGAAAATGTGAGTGCATGAAAGGAAAATACGAATGCATGAAAAGAAATGCACAAACTGAAGAATACCTCAAGAAGGTACGTGGCCCCAGTAAAGGTCTGTTGGCAGCACCGACTGAATGCATCTAGAGAAAAGTAAAATGTTGCCAAGGTCAGACTCCCCCAATCATAGAAAGGGATGTTCAAAAACATCCTCAAGTACGGCAGAAATCACAAATGAACGATGTCGCCGCTCGATGCCACCATGAAACCTCCCAATACCAGCAGAATAAATAACTGGGCCATCTACCTCACTTGTAGACCGTCCTCCACATCGATCTCCCTACCTAATAGAACATCCTTCAGCAGGGACAGCCGAATTGAATTCCCAGAGACTATCCTACCCACATCACCAAGTGACGCATGCACTGCCTCCGGTCTCACCCGCAAAGAGCGATCCACCTCTATCTACTCTCTATCACAATCCAGCCCCGGCAGCAACTGCACATCTATGGGAGTCACAGTCATCTCCCCAAAGTCGAAATGAAAGGTGTGGGTAGTGTCCCACCACCTCTCTTCCAAAGCGCACAAGACCGCTACCGAATGAGGCGTCTCATCCAGCGTCGATGCCAACTGCCCAAAACCCGCTGATGAGACCACCCAGCACACCACAGGTGGGAGATGCTCCCATACATCCTTGAGCCTCATTTTCCCACGGGCACGCATGTTCTTCAAAGAAATATCATACTGGAAAAAAGAAAAGTCTCATCAAAAGTCAAGAAAGAAAAATCACCAGAAAGAGAAGAATGCCAAAGGTTGGGTTACTTACATAACCGTCGGGGATCACTCTCGAAAAGCGATGATGCGATGGCTCCTGCACCAAGGTCTGCTCATCCGCAACAGTCTCAAACGCATCAAAGGAGTTCTAACTCCCCAAAGCAAGAGGCGCCCTATCCCTCCACTCCACATTCGCCCAGTCATCAACGGTCAACCACTCTTGGTGGACTGCAGTGCTCACAAAAGCGGCCATTTATTGAAGATCGAAATGATAGAACGATTTGTAGAAGAATCGCAGAGAGAGAGAAAGCAAAAGAAGCTATGAAAAAATAAGGGGATTCGCCCCCTTTATATAGGATGCCAAGCGCCATGCCGATCGGCACCTCCCCCTACCATACCGATCGGCACTGACCCCTTGCCTTCCCGAGGTAGCCCAAAAGTCCGTGCCACTGTCGAATGGCACCGTTCATACTATGCCGACCGGCACCCCCCTTAAATTTCGTACAGAAATTCCCAGAAAATACCAGAAAATCTTGAAAAATCCTCGAAAAATTCCCAAAAATCTCAAGAAGGATTTAAAGCCTTTTTACCTAGAAAATTTTGCATTCCCTCAAGCGGAAACCCTCTTCCCCAGTGGAATCCCCAAAAAACCAAGTGAAAACTCCTCTCGAAAAAGCTCCGGAGGATCCCTAAGGATCACCTGATCACTTCCCCAGCGGAATTCTCTTACAGCACCCAAAATAGGTTATCCCCTCCTGCGAGGTCTCCTAAAAGCTTCCCTAGCTATCATCTCCCTAGCTCAGATCAAAATCATAAAGCTCTTTCTCCAGCAGAATCAAAATCCAACCTTTATCCACTCTTGGGTCAGAATTGGCCCCGGTCTTGGATCGTCACCTGAGTTAGGTCAGAATTGACCTCGGTCCTCGGTCGTCACCACTCTTGGGTCATAATTGGCCCCGATCTTGGATCGTCACCTGAGTTAGGTCAGAATTGACCTTGGTCCTCGGTCGTCACCACTCTTAGGTCAGAATTGGCCCTGGTCTTGGATCATCACCTGAGTTAGGTCAGAATTGACCTCGATCCTCGGTCGTCACCACTCTTGGGTCAGAATTGGCCCCGATCTTTGATCGTCACCTAATTTAGGTCAGAATTGACCTCAGGCCTCGATTGTTACCACTTTTTAGGTCAGAATTGACCTCGATCTTCGATCGTCACCTGATTTGGGTCAGAATTGACCTCGGTCCTCGATCGTCACCACTCTTTAGGTCGGAATTGACCTCGGTTATTAGACCTTTACCCTAAGCCCATAGAATCGGCTTTGACCCACAGAAGTGATCATCCCCAGCACACTCCTTAGGTCCTCAGAATCGGCCTCGACCCTCTGAATCGGTCATACGCCCTCAAAAGCATCATGTGGTGTCTATTCGAAGGTCATCATTTGTTCCAAAATCACCCATCGAGGGGCTCTGTAGACACCCCATTATGTTACCCCCTAAGTCTCCTTAGGTCCCTAGTACCTCCCTTCATCACCGTAAACCCAGGTCATGTCCCGAGTACTGACATGGAGGCCATCGGGCACTCCTCGGCTCAGTTTGACCCAAAAGTCAAAATCTTCATCTCGACTGAGACTGAATGAATATTCTAAGGGCACTAAATACCCTTTCCAACGGTCCGCCCAGTGCACGATTCCGACTTACCATGCGGACGAACGATCTGTTTGCGTCTGAAACCCGACCTAGAGGCCACCGGGCGCTCCCGGGCTCTATTTGACCTAATTTAACTCTTCAGCTCAACCGAGGATGAATGAATCTTCGAAGGGCACTGAATACCATTTCCAATGGTCCATCCCGTGCGTGATTATAACTTTCCATTCGGACGAACGATCCGTTTGACCCTGGGAGGTCACCGAATGCTTTTCGGGCCCGGTTAACCAAAGTTAACTCTCCAAACCCGTTCAAACTCTTTGTAATGTCGAAGTATATCTCCTAACCTTTCCAAAAGTCTTCCCCATGCGCAATTTGGACTTACCATGCGGACGAACGATCTATTTGTGTCTGAACGATTCCCCATCCAATGGACCGACAAATGCTTACAAGCCATATTTGACCTGAAGTCAACTCCCAAACCCGGGAGCAGTACAAAGGACTTTCAAAGGTCTCTGAATTATCTTTCCAATGGTATGCCCCGTGCACGAGTCTGACCAACGGTTTGCCCTCGGTGGCCGATTTTCCTAAAAACCTTAAGCGCACTGCCAAATGGCAGGTTCCAGACCCTGCCTATCGGCACCTGCCGATAGGAAGGAATAGGTCTATGCCGATCGGCACTCACCTGGGCCTATAAAAGGAGGCCTTCACCTCATTTTCAAGAGAGCCCCAGATCTGATAAAAATCTCTCTGAACGAATCCTAGAAACCTCTCTCGAAGGCAGCATGATTTCAACTTCCAAATCCCTTTTTTACTTTCACTTTTCATCATCCTTTTCATCAAACTTGGTGAATTAGCCACTCTCCATCATCATCCAAGTGCAAGGGCTGCTCTCCAACATTCAAGATCAAGTTCAAGATCTTCAAGAAGGTTCAACTTTCTCAAACTCTCTCTTAAATTCCCAATAACTTGTTTTCTTATTTGGCACTTTTATTATCTCATCTCACACATCCTAATATACTTTTTATTTAGTATTATTGTACATCTTTTATTTTTATAAAACCCAAAAAACAAGAAGAAGAGGGTTTGCTCATACATTCCAAGTAGGAATTCTCACACTTTTTCCACACTTTTCTCACAATCAAAACACTTTTTCTACACATAAACACACACACACACACACACTTACAAATAAGAGATTCCCCATTTGGATTTATGGGATAAACCCCACCCCTCATTTTGCATGCGAACTACCTGTACTTTGATGCCTTTATAGTCTACGTATGCGTCTCGGGGTAAAATCCGAGACTCGAGTCCTTTTTCTCACTTTTTCTCTCATTTTCTATCTTCTCTAAATCCATTTTCCTTATATTCTATATACTTGCCCTTAATAATTTATTTCTCCATATGCGTTATCGTTCCATTATAACGGTCAACGTAGGGGTAATCGCATAAATTTTATTTTTCTAATACTATTCTTATATCTTCCTATGGACGACTCGCTTTATCTTTCCCATGATACAAGTCGAGGATTTCTACCTCCATTCTATAGATTTACACATGCACACATATCACTGGGGGAAACAAAAGGAAAATAACAAATATTCATGAGAGACCGAAAGGGCGGAATGGGTGCCTAACACCTTCCCATTTCGTAGCTAAGCCTCCGAACCCTTCTCGAATCATCTTGGTTTCGCACAAACCAGTATGTCTTTGGATGCCATCCTTCAGGGTGGCTTCCCCTTTATCTTTTGTCTGTTTTGAGTAAAATAGACTGGCAACTGTGAATCTCTCTACGTTTTTACACCACATCTCAAACGACGTCGGCCGAAGCGCTCCCGAGAGGGATGCGGGGGACCCGAAGGATCCTTTCCTCCACGCTCCCACCCTCATGCCGAGGATCGGGGATGGCCACAACCGGCATAGACATAGGGGAAGATTTGTAAGGACATATTTTATAAGTCATGTTTACATTAGTGTATGTCGTATACTGCTACAAACCGTCGAAAAAAAAGTTCAAGTTTGAAGATACATGAAGAAGGATCTGAATATCAAAAGTTTTTCAACAATCAATCCTCTGCGAGATTATTATTTTGTAAGGATGTGTTTAAGTACCTTAACGGTTTAATTAAAAGTGTGGGGATATTTTTCTAAAATATTTTATAAGTGTTAAGGCGTTACTTTTCCTCAAAAGGAATTTCTTCTAAGTATCGAAGTGAAACTTTTTTTACGCTAACGTCATTAAAAAGACATCAGTATGTCATTTGAACGACATAAGGATGTCGCACGAAGCTATTTCGAGCGACACGTGTCTTCGTTCGAGCGATATTGACACTTCGTTCGAGAAAAAATGCCAACTCAACTTTGCTATATAAATCATGTTAAATCACTACGTTTTCATTAAGAAGACCTGATGAATTTCTTTCCACATAAAATGCAAACAATACGTTACTTTTGTTTTCTTCATTTAGGGTTCAAATCTTTTATTTTCAATTCACAAAAATCCCAATCTTTTAGAGAATTGTTTTGGAACCCAAGATACATCTTTGCTGGAGTTTCTCTTATACGGAGGATAACCTACTGCTGATCTAAGTGCTACTTGAGGGACGTATTAGGATGACATTGATTGCATGTCATAGGGATTACTCAAGGTTGTTCTTGGGATGATTGGACTCCAAGTCCTTGTGGATCTTCTGAGGTTGAATCAATATTGATTTAGGACTACGTGTTATTGTGGGTATCATCGGATATTCCTTGCAGATTTCGCTTGTAATTATTGTGACACCCCGACTAATTAAATACCGGGTAGCTACTCCTTTATTAAATTAATTCAAAATGCCAAGTTGGTTCAGTTAATAGCATCACTGTCGAAAACATTTTATTATTACTAACCACCTAGTATTTAAAAAGTAAGTTGCCAAATTTTAATTTAAGTCTGATTAACATGCAACAAGTGTAATGAAGAAATAAATAACACCATTCACCAAACTGAAGTAAAACGAATAACCATCACATAGTATAAATAAAGTCTGGAGGAAAACTCCTCACTACAATCCCATACTAAAATAAATAACTGAATGCTAAAACAATACAAATCAAAGTCTGAAAACTGTAATGTAAAAGATGTCTCTAATAGAAATGGGCTACATGCCCTACAACTGATAGATAGTAACTCTGGAATCCAAAAGATAGAAGCGTCTACAAGCAAATCCCTGTAGCTTCCACAAACAGCTACAGCTCGTCACCTGAATGAGAATCTTATGCTTGGTGTCCCTGTGGCTGGGCACCTAAAATGGTTTTACAAGAAAAAGAGATTTGAAAAGCAAACGGGTCAGAGCCCGAATGTGGAGTTATATTTAAAAACCTGCAAGTACTTTAAAAACATTAAATGCAAAGTACATGTTAGGACGTGCACTCACATGATATTCTCACCTCTCGTCTAACTGTGCACTCCTAACGCAAGTACCCATCAAAAAACATTACTAACTAGCTAAGTGACATACTACCTAGCCAGACCGTTGTAAATTCTACCCTTTCTTTACTCAGTTCCCATTATCAGTATAACGTTAACAATTAAATAGGGGCTTAACGTAAATTTAGGTTCTCATATAAAAGTAATACAGCTCATTATAGAATATCCCTGTTTATTTAATTCCCTAGTTACACATAATACCATATGCAAATTCCCATTTTACTGAGTGTATATTAATCACGTCATTATATACAATACAAGTACCCCGAGCCTAAGCTGTGGTACACACATACTCTGCTATCCATCCCGGTACATCACGTACATAAAGGATTACAAATTCCGAATCTCTCAGGAATTATAAAATTTACACCACACACAAAAATGGAGTCGAACATAATTCAACATATCCATAGTCACGCACATACCTACGCTCCACAGTCAGCTGAGTCAATAACTCACAATCAAGTCATTCTCTTCAATTATGTCCTCTAGGTTCCAATCTAAATCCGGGCACACAAGGATTAGAAGGTCCTAAGCGAACGTAAACCTCCCGTGATAGAAAATATGGTAGGTATGTCATACACATAATATCATATACCAATACTAAGTAAGCACACATCTTAGTAATCGTAGTAGTCATAGGTGGTACACTTCTCAATTCAGTACCAATTTAGAATATACAAATCGCATTAACCCACTTTATAATTATACGCGCCTTAAATTATCCTCACGTTCGTAGTAGACGCTCACATCTCAACCCAAACTATCCATCTAGTATAACTCACTTGTATATAATTTTCCTTCTCATAAATACCCAAATGTCCTAAACCTATCACTACATCATCATCGGAATGTTAACTATATCCTCGAACAAGTTTACGGGAATCCAAAAATCAAAACAGTTCAAAATGGCCCAAACTTCCAGCTCGTTAGAAGTCTCGTTCGAACGAGACTGTTCGAACGAGTTTGAACTGTCAGCTCGTTAGAAGTCTCGTTCGAACGAGACTGTTCGAACGAGATCCAGTTCGTTCGAACGAACTGTACCTTCTAACGATATCTCGTTCGAACGAGATATCGAACGAAACTACCCCTCGTTAGAAGAGACTGGTCAACTCGTTAGAAGCTCGTTCGAACGAGCTCGTTCGAACGACCTGGGGACTGCTTCTAACGACTGACCAGTTTCGGCCCAGATTTTTCCCCAATTCGTTTTTCAACCATTCTAACACCTCAAATCTCCTCTAAAGTTTGTCCAATCAACGTTTTAAGATCTCTAATCATCCTAAAACATGTTAAGGTCATAAACTAACATCTTTTAAGACTTTAATGCACCCTATACATCATCAAATCATAAGATTCTATATTTTTCCCCAATTTTTGTAAGAACATGAACCCTAGATTTTTATCATCATCAAATCCCAGAATTAAATCCGTTTTTGTTACAACCAACATACATTAATACCAGAATAATTATCTCTAAGTAATTCTACATGCGATTTATCCTCAATATTCAAGATCTAAATCCAATTAACATGGGTTCTCATTCATCTTTCAAGAACAATTAAAATTCTTCAATGTCTAACATGGAAAAGACATTCTCTGAAATTAAATGGAATAAAGTCACTTGCCTTGGTTCGATTTCTGATTTTGGATGATGGTTTGATGAAGATTTATGCAGAATTTCTTCTCTCTCCAAGCTCTCTTCTCCAATGGTGGCTTAAGGTGGCTAGGGTTTGTTTTGGGGAACTTGGAAACCTAATTGATAACCTCCGTAGCTTAATGGTTTAAAGTGGGTTGGATAGTGGGTTTAGTGGGCCAATAATTAATCAGATTAAAACTCCCAATTTTCGTCACTTTTAATTCCTCAAAATGTAAAATTACCAAAATACCCTTTAAGTTGCCGGTATGGCCTAAAAATACTCCGAAACCCAAACTACACCCCCGGCTAGTGTTTTCTGACTATCTCGACCCTTCCGGACGCGTTGGCGCACTCAAAACGACCATACAGATTATAGATTTTAAATTCACTTTTATAATCAAAATATTATACCATGACGCGGCGGTCACACGCGTCTCAACAAAATTTTCAAATTGCCGTATATAAATCTCACGACAAATTTCATAATTCCAAATTCATATATAATCATATATGCACATAATCAAACACCAACTCGCATTTCGTTAGTATTTATAACCCGGATTAATTTCCAATTAATACGCATTTAATTAATTAATCCCAAAAATAAATATAGCCAAAAGTACGGGGTATTACATACTTCCCCCCTAATAACTGAATTTCGTCCCGAAATTCGAAACTAGAAAGTACCTGCTAAAAATAACTCTGGATAACGTTCGAGCATCTCATCCTCGCGCTCCCATGTGGACTCCTCGACATTGTGATGTCGCCACTGAACACGCACTAACGGTACTATCTTTGACCGCAGTTTCCTCTTGATTCGGTCCAAAATAGCAATCGGCCCCTCCTCGTAGGAGCTATCTGGCTGGAGATCGATGTCCTCCACAACAATGTGAGAATGAGCCAAATTATCTCTAAGGTATTTCCTTAGCGAGGAAATATGGAACACATCGTGAATCCGATGCAAATGCTCCGGTAACCCAAGTCTATACGCAACCGGTCCGATCCGCTCAATAATAGGAAACGGCCCCACATACCTTGGTGCCAACTTCCCCTTCTTCCTGAAACGCATAATCCCCTTCATAGGAGACACTCTGAGCAAAACCTGGTCCCCCACTTGGAACTCTCTGAAAAATCTCTTCGCATCAGCATAACTCTTCTGCCTGTCTTAAGTTACCCGAATGCGACTCCGAATCAACTCAATCCTTGCCGAAGTGTCCTGAATCACTTCCGGCCCAAGTAGTTTGTTGTCCCCCACCTTTAACCAACATGCTGGGGAACGACAAGGCCTACCGTATAATGCCTCAAACGGAGCCATGCCAATAGTGACTGATAGGAGTTGTTGTAAGCAAACTCCACCAGTGGAAGGTACTGCTCCCATCCACCACCAAAGTCAATAATGCACATGCGTAGCATGTCCTCCAACATCTGATTTGTGCGCTCAGTCTGCCCATCAGTCTGCGGATGATACGTCGTACTCAACCGCAATTCTGTGCCCATGGCCTCTTGGAAACTCTCCCAAAACCTCGAAACAAATATCTTGTCTCTGTCAGACACGATATTCAGGGGCACACCGTGAAGTCTCACAATCTCTGAAATGAAGGGCTGGGCATACTGTCCCGTAGTGTAGTCAGTCCTTACGGGTAAAAAGTGAGCGACTTTGGACAACCTGTCCACAATTACCCAAACAGAGTCGTGACCCCTCTGCGACGTAGGCAACCCCGTGATAAAGTCCATGGATATGCTCTCCCACATCCACACTGGGACCTCCAATGGCTGTAACAATCCTGCCGGTCTCTGATGATCCAGTTTTACAAGCTGACAAGTGGCGCATTCCAAACAAACTCAGCGATATCTCTCTTCATACTGCTCCACCAATACTGCCGTCTCATGTCTTGGTACATCTTGTCCCCTCCGGGATGTACCGCGAACCGTGAGCCGTTCGACTCTACCATCACATCGTGTCGCAATTTCTCCCCTTCCGGAACTACCAATCTCCCATTGAAGCACAATCCCCCGTCTGAGCTAACGGTATAGGACTCGGCTCCCTCTGCTAGTAATCGAACTATCTGCCCCTGACAGAACGAGTCATTAGCCTGTGCCAGCACTACCTTCGTGATAATCTGCGGTGTAACGGTCATCACAGACATGAAAGATCGGGCCACTGCATCCTGGTGTCCTAATTCCTTCCACTTAGCCTTCCACACTTCTGCCACCTCATCTGCTGGCCTGCGGCTCAACGCGTCTGCTACCACGTTAGCCTTACCTGGGTGATACTGGATGTCGAACTGGTAGTCCTTCACAAACTCAAGCCACCTACGCTGCCGCATATTCAGCTCCTTCTGCGTAAACAGGTACTGTAGGGACTTGTGGTCCGTGAACAGTCGAAACTTCTCCCCCAAAAGATAATGCCTCCAAATTCGTAGGGCAAATACCACTGCTGCCAACTCCAAATCATGCGTGGGGTAATTCTTCTCATGAGGCTTAAGCTTACGGGAAGCATAAGCTATGGTCTGTCTCTCCTGCTGCAATACACCTCCAAGTCCTTGCAAGGACGCGTCGGTGTAAACCAAATACTCAACTCCCGGTCTCGGCAACGCTAACACAGGTGTTGAGGTCAATTTTTCCTTCAATTCATCGAATGCCAACTGACAGGCATCACTCCAGATGTAGGGCACACCCTTACGAGTAAGATGCGTCAAAGGGCATGCTATCTCCGAGATACCCTGAAATAAACCTCCTGTAGTATCCTGCTAGACCCAAGAAACTACGAATCTCAGTTGATGTCGTGGGCTGTCCCCACTCCCTCACCGCTGACACCTTCCCCGGATCAACAGATATTCCCCTGTCGGAAATGATATGCGCCAAAAACTGGACTTCCTTCAGCCAAAACCCGCACTTCTCATATTTTGCATACAACTCGTTCTGACGAAGTGTCTGCAAAACCTGCCTCAAATGCTCGGCGTGCTCCTCCTCTGTCTGGGAGTAAAACAAAATGTCATTAATAAAGGCAATGACAAACTGATCTAGGAAATCCCTGAACACTCTGTTCATCAAGTCCATAAACACTGCTGGAGCATTGGTCAAACCGAAAGGCATAACCCGAAACTCGTAAGAACCATGTCTCGATAAGAACGCAGTCTTCGAGACATCCTCCTCCCTGATACGCAACTGATGGTATCCCGATCTCAATTCAATCTTCGAGAAGAAAGAAGCTCCTCTCAACTAGTCGAATAAGTCATCGATTCGAGGCAACGGATACTTATTCCGTATGGTGACCTTATTCAACTCTCGGTAGTCCACACACAATCTCAGTTAATCGTCCCTCTTTTTCACAAACAAAACTGGAGCGCCCCAAGGTGAGGTACTCCTGCGGATAAAGCCCTGACCTAACAGCTGCTCTATCTGATCCCGTAACTCCCTCATCTCAGCTGGAGCCATACGGTACGGTGCGCATGCTATAGGTCTCGTACCCGGTAGCAAATCTATAACAAAGTCTATCTCTCGACTGGGGGTAAGCCTGGTATCTCCTGAAACACATCTGAATACTCCCTGACAATCAGGGATCGAATCTAAAGGGATCACAACCTCCTTAGAGGTATCCTCCTCTATGTAATACAGATGAGCGGTCGATCCTCCCTTTGGGTGATGCATCGCCACTACGAACATCTCTTGCCCCGGAATGGCAAAAACAATGCTTCCGCTGAAGCAATCAATCATGGCCCTATATGCTACGAGCCAATCCATACCGATGATCACCTCGTGAACATGCATATCTAATACCAACATATCGGTAGGTAATACCAGACTACCAATCCCTACTCCCACTCCCCGGCATATAAAGAATATAAGTGACTCACTCCCCAAATGGTGAGTCGACACACGTCACTGTGCTCTCTACCGTAGCTAACAATCCTAAAGCTTTCGTGAAGTGTGTAGCTATAAAACAGTGTGTAACACCCGTATCAAACAATACCCGACCCATAGTGCCATGGATAGGAAACGTACCCTCAGTCGCGGGCGGTGCCTGTGGAACTGCTGCCAGGTGGATGTTATAGACACGTCCATACTGTAATTGTCCCTGCTGCGCATGAACTGCTGGAATAGCTGGTAGTTCTGTCACCTGGGCTGGAGTTGGAAGAGCAGGTGGGAAAGGCGGCCTCTGTGGCTCATGTCGGGCACCCTGCTGCTGCTGCGGTGGTATTCCGCTCTTATCAGGACAATCCTGACATTTGTGGGCAATCTTATCACATTTGAAACACTTCCCTTGGAAGTTTCCTCCTCGCTGTCCATGCTGACCACGGCCCCGGTGAGCGTTATAATTTCTGCCCTGGCATTGCTGGCCCTGTTGAAACTGTTGTTGACCATTCTGCCCCTGTTGCACTGGAGCTACTGGAAAGGTTGGTAGGGCTAGTACCTGAGCTGGTGCTGGGAGAGCGATTGTAAACAGTGGCCCCGGTGGATCATTACGGGCCCCCTGCTGCTGGGGATCCCTAACACCCTCTGGGCAATCCTGGCGTCTATGGCCATGCGTGCCACACACAAAACATCGGCCTCTGAAGTTACTCCCCCTCTGACTCTGCTGTTGGCGATGTCGTCCTTACAGACTTGGAACTTTGTTCCCCTTTAGAAAATGCTTCATTGTACCACGTTGTTGATTAGAACCGACTCGGTCTTGGGCAATCTGTAGTTGAATTTTTGGGGTCCTCGCACATTTATCAGCCTTACTCACATGCACTTGGCTAACCTCTCTAGGTCTTTTGCCTCCTTCTAGTAGTATGTTGCGTTCTTGGTATTGTAAAACTGCAGTGGTAACTGCTTGTGCCACGATACCTGCTAACTCGGAGGTTGACATTCTCTCTGGGGATACCGGAGGTGTGAGCCGATCTTGTTCGCTGGCTCCCCTAACCGTTTTAGCCAATTCTTCATGACGACCCATCTGAAAATTTTAAGTAAATTTGGATGAGTTCATCATTCAAATAAACAAATCGCAGAAGTACGAATTCCCTATGTATAGAGATAAACACAACATTCCTAGGAATCCGTGGTGCCCCTTTATGGAGGCATCTCTGAAATAAGAGTAAGGTCTTATAAGTTCGCAGTTATAAACCTTAAAATAGCTGAAGAACGTAGCATATACAAAAGAATACAACAGTCCTAAAATATAGGGCTCTATATCAAAGAAAGCTCAGCGGAAACATAATAAGCCGTTCAGATCCTAAAGGACACTAGAACCTGATGCTCTGATACCACCTATATGACACCCCGACTAATTAAATACCGGGTAGCTACTCCTTTATTAAATTAATTCAAAATGCCAAGTTGGCTCAGTTAATAGCATCACTGTCGAAAACATTTTATTATTACTAACCACCTAGTATTTAAAAAGTAAGTTTCCAAATTTTAATTTAAATCTGATTAACATGCAACAAGTGTAATGAAGAAATAAATAACACCATTCACCAAACTGAAGTAAAACGAATAACCATCACATAGTATAAATAAAGTCTGGAGGAAAACTCCTCACTACAATCCCATACTGAAATAAATAACCGAATGCTAAAACAATACAAATCAAAGTCTGAAAACTGTAATATAAAAGATGTCTCTAATAGAAATGGGTTACATGCCCTACAATTGATAGATAGTAACTCTGGAATCCAAAAGATAGAAGCGTCTACAAGCAAATCCCTGTAGCTTCCACAAACAGCTACAGCTCGTCACCTGAATGAGAATCCTATGCTTGGTGTCCCTGTGGCTGGGCACCTAAAATGGTTTTACAAGAAAAAGAGATTTGAAAAGCAAACGGGTTAGAGCCCGAATGTGGAGTTATATTTAAAACCTGCAAGTGCTTTAAAAACATTAAATGCAAAGTACATGTTAGGACGTGCACTCACATGATATTCTCACCTCTCGTCTAACTGTGCACTCCTAACGCAAGTACCCATCAAAAAACATTACTAACTAGCTAAGTGACATACTACCTAGCCAGACCATTGTAAATTCTACCCTTTCTTTACTCAGTTCCCATTATCAGTATAACGTTAACAATTAAATAGGGGCTTAACGTAAATTTAGGTTCTCATATAAAAGTAATACAGCTCATTATAGAATATCCCTGTTTATTTAATTCCCTAGTTACACACAATACCATATGCAAATTCCCATTTTACTGAGTGTATATTAATCACGTCATTATATACAATACAAGTACCCCGAGCCTAAGCTGTGGTACACACATACTATGCTATCCATCCCGGTACATCACGTACATAAAGGATTACAAATTCCGAATCTCTCAGGAATTATAAAATTTACACCACACACAAAAATGGAGGCGAACATAATTCAACATATCCATGGTCACGCACATACCTACGCTCCACAGTCAGCTGACTCAATAACTCACAATCAAGTCATTCTCTTGAATTATGTCCTCTAGGTTCCAATCTAAATCCGGGCACACAAGGATTAGAAGGTCTTAAGAGAACGTAAACCTCCTGTGATAGCAAGTATGGTAGGTATGTCATACACATAATATCATATACCAATACTAAGTAAGCACACATCTTAGTAATCGTAGTAGTCATAGGTGGTACACTTCTCAATTCAGTACCAATTTAGAATATACAAATCGCATTAACCCACTTTATAATTATACGCGCCTTAAATTATCCTCACGTTCGTAGTAGATGCTCACATCTCAACCCAAACTATCCATCTAGTACAACTCACTTGTATATAATTTTCCTTCTCATAAATACCCAAATGTCCCAAACCAATCACTACATCATCATCGGAATGTTAACTATATCCTCGAACAAGTTTACGGGACTCCAAAAATCAAAACAGTTCAAAATGGCCCAAACTGCCAGCTCGTTAGAAGTCTCATTCGAACGAGACTATTCGAACGAGTTTGAACTGTCAGCTCGTTAGAAGTCTCGTTCGAACGAGAGTGTTCGAACGAGATCCAGTTCGTTCGAACGAACTGTACCTTCTAACGATATCTCGTTCGAACGAGATATCGAACGAAAATACCCCTCGTTAGAAGAGACTGGTCAACTCGTTAGAAGCTCGTTCGAACGACCTGGGGACTGCTTCTAACGACTGACCAGTTTCGGCCCAGATTTTTCCCCAATTCATTTTTCAACCATTCTAACACCTCAAATCTCCTCTAAAGTTTGTCCAATCAACGTTTTAAGATCTCTAATCATCCTAAAACATGCTAAGGTCATAAACTAACATATTTTAAGACTTTAATGCACCCTATACATCATCAAATCACAAGATTCTATATTTTTCCCCAATTTTTATAAGAACATGAACCCTAGATTTTTATCATCATCAAATCCCAGAATTAAATCCGTTTTTGTTACAACCAACATACATTAATACCAGAATAATTATCTCTAAGTAATTCTACATGCGATTTATCCTCAATATTCAAGATTTAAATCCAATTAACATGGGTTCTCATTCATCTTTCAAGAACAATTAAAATTCTTCAATTTCTAACATGGAAAAGACATTCTCTGAAATTAAATGGAATAAAGTCACTTGCCTTGGTTCGATTTCTGATTTTGGATGATGGTTTGATGAAGATTTCTGCAGAATTTCTTCTCTCTCCAAGCTCTCTTCTCCAATGGTGGCTTAAGGTGGCTAGGGTTTGTTTTGGGGAACTTGGAAACCTAATTGATAACCTCCGTAGCTTAATGGTTTAAAGTGGGTTGGATAGTGGGTTTAGTGGGCCAATAATTAATCAGATTAAAACTCCCAATTTTCGTCACTTTTAATTCCTCAAAATGTAAAATTACCAAAATACCCTTTAAGTTGCCGGTATGGCCTAAAAATACTCCGAAACCCAAACTACACCCCCGGCTAGTGTTTTCTGACTATCTCGACCCTTCCGGACACGTTGGTGCACTCAAAACGACCATACGGATTATAGATTTTAAATTCACTTTTATAATCAAAATATTATACCATGACGCGGCGGTCACACGCGTCTCAACAAAATTTCCAAATTGCCGTATATAAATCTCACGACAAATTTCATAATTCCAAATTCATATATAATCATATATGCACATAATCAAACACCAACTCGCATTTCGTTAGTATTTATAACCCGGATTAATTTCCAATTAATACGCATTTAATTAATTAATCCCAAAAATAAATATAGCCAAAAGTACGGGGTATTACAATTATTATGAGTATTATTAAGTGAAATGAAAGGTTTTCCCTTTTTTTTTACCTTAAACCTGTGAGTCAACAATTCTTATTTATTTGTGTTGGCATGATCCACTACACCTAGATGCATGTGTTAGGGTTTAATTATTTTTTTTAAATTAACTAATAATTAAATAAGTTTACAATTGGAATTTATGAATTTAGTTGAAATAAATATCACACGGCTTTCTCATGTCCTTCTCTAGTTACCGCTAAGTAAAAGGGTCATGAGATAAGATAATTTCAAAATCTCTAAAGCTTTATCCCTCTCAGTGTTTTAATTATCGCATATTCGCACTTAAACTATCTTTCTTTCGCTACCACTAACTGAAAAGGTTAATCATCCTTAGATAATCCTAAACTCTCTCGTGCTTTCTCCCTCATAGAATTTTAATTATTATCCGTTCACATTTAAAATATCTTCTTTTTACTCCCCATTGACTAAAAAGGTTAAGTCGTGAGATCATCCTAAACCACCCCCCCCCCCCCCCAAGATCTCTCCCATTTTAAAGGTGTGCTTTACTTTCGAATATTAACGAACATGTAGTTATTCTTTTGAAAAAGGGGATAATTTAGATCATGAAAATCCATGTTTAACAGAACATCTAAAGAAATTCACTTTATAAACACAAGGAATAAAGATAGTTATGAGGGCCCCGTGATCATTTCCCCTGATTACTATAATCTTTTACTAATTTTATGTACGATTATCTAAGGGTAGGGATGTGACATACGAGCTCCTCGACTAATTCTTCATCATCATACCATCATTATAATTTATTTTCTTCTCATTTCCTTTTATTTTATTTTATTTTATTTTATTTTATTTTATTTTTATTTTATTTCATGTTATTCTTCTCTTTTCTTTTCTATTATATAATATTTTATTATTATTATTTGAATGTATTGTATCCTTAATTTTGTCTTTTACAATTAAGTATAGTTTCATCACATTCACCCATACTACGATCTTATTTCCACTTTTTCTTTCAAATATTAATGGGAGTTCAACATAGGAATCTTTCGAATGAAAACACAACGTGCCAACATAAACATTCGACAAACATAATGTGTAAAAATACAGAAAATAAAATACAAACACATACCCATGAGATACCCACAGGGCATCACCTTAATGTGCTATGACGGTTACATTTTAATAGTGATACCTCACAATACCTTATCCCTCGATGGAGGAGAAGCATACACTACTCGTGCAGCCAACATCGCAGGATGGCCCTTCCAAACCACCCCATCCTAATCATTTTCTTGTGGAAACACACCCTAATACTCTACGTGTCCTATGATGAAAATTGAAAGACAATGCGGTACGCCCTATCCTGCCTACCTCGCCTATCTTGTAATGCCCTCAACACCAACCCCTCCATCCTGATTCAAATATATACCATGAACAGCATCATCGCCATCGAAAACTTGGTCCCGATGCTCCATAATGAAAAATCACGAATAAAAATAATAATCACAAATAAGTGAGGAAACTAGGCCGCAGGAGAAGAAAATGAGAGACAAAAAGATGGAAAAACGGAGAAACAGCCTGAGGAAGAAACTCTTACACTTTTGGAATTCGAATGGATCAAATGCACGATTGATCACCATAACAACCACATAGTTAATAGATTGGTCAACCAAATGCTTGGAACTTTCAATTAACCGACTCTTGTTTCAAATGAGCAAATCCACGGTTAAAGGGAGCAACTGCATGGTTGCTCCCCTGATTTTTCAGAAAAGGCAGTTTCTCCCCTCTTGATTTTTATTATTATTTTTCCATATTCACCAAAAAAACATAAAATTAGAATCCCATTTTCTTTCCAATTTTGATGAACAGTATCTACATGTGCTCTTAGTCAACCGCCTTTGTGGACATCCCGATTTATAATCGGGGCTTACCTCTATCCTCCGTCGAACACCGCGAGAGTCCAAAAGGGAGGGAAAAAATATCATTAAAATAGTAGGTCAAAATATACATGCTAAAAATATAAACCTGCAAAAAAATGTGGATAAAATAAGGATTTTTCAAAAAATGTCAAGAGAGAACAAAAACTGTGGGATATCTATTCATTAATCGCACGGTTCATCTCCATTAACCATATGGTTATCCCTAATCATTACCAGATCAAAAGATCAACCACATAGTAGATCATTAAGAACAAATGTTCCCTCGAGATGGATCCATCCCTACACTATTCCTACCCCAACCTAATCCACCTTAGCAATATCCTATACCGTCAACCGCACGATTAATGGGTCTGGCCCGATAGGTATAAATGCAAGCTCCACCAAAATGATAATGCATATATTACCCAACATTGATTTAGTTTTCAGACTTTCTTTAACCCCATTATATCTTAAATCCCAAATGAAGTTTCGACTTTCTAAAAAGTATATTCCTCGGATAAACAGAGTGAAACCTCTATGTGCACCCCAAAAAATTCAACTATGTCAAATGAAGCTCTGCCCAAATAGTGCCACCTCATAGGGCACACTCTTCCGTGAAAAATTTGTCTCACGCTACAAGGGTAATGAAACTCTGTTACAAAAATTTGGGTCATTAACATAAATAAATACTTTTATATATAACTATATAGATATTTGTAAATCACTTAAACCGTGTATACAATTTAAAATGTATATATTTTAATTCTGGTTTTGCACTTTACAATTTTTATATTTAATTTTTTTTTACCCATAACCTCTGTCTATTGAGGTTGATAGCATAATAAATGTTAAACAAAATCGATACAAATAAGTTTGACACAAAAACGTAATTTTCATGACCATTCGCAGGGAAGTGTCTGTGAACCCAGTTACTTTGAAACTAATTTAAAACAAAAGCCTAAAATTGGAATACTCTTCAGTACTTCCTCAAACAAACATTATCGTCTCAATGGTGGCACCCATAAACTTGTATTTTCCTGGAATACTTATCAAAGACCTTCCTTTAATTACATATTTTAACAGAAAAAGTTCTATATAAGGACTAGTATCCATAAATACAATAATGATGTATATTGTATACATGATATCTCGTTCCCTGAACCTGTAATTATGCCTCATTAGTTAGAACTACATTGGCTTCGATCCCAAGACCTCTTGGGTATATAAGAGCACTATAAGTCTATACTTGTGAGACCAAGAATCATAATAAATATCTCGATATATTATCTATGATTAATCATTGTATCTCTAGTTCAAACCCTACTTCTCAGACAAAGTGATAATCCCTATCACTTTGGATCAGCCTGAAGTCCTATGATGCCTCTATGATTTTATCCATATTAATAAAGGATACATAGATTTATGTCAGTGACTTATGTTCCATCCGAACCCTAAATATACCCCTTCTCATCCAGCTTTGTAACCGTAAGTAGTGCATGATGTAAACATTACATCCTCTATATTTTTTAAACCAACACAGAGGTTTTATAACACCTTTAAGTTAGTGATTGACTAACATCCATGGATGTCTTTGTTGGGAACTTTGAGTTTACTCCCATCATTAACTCCATTGGAATCAGTGTCCTATCTCACAAATAACTTCTCCCCCTCTCAATACAAGTACTCACACATACACACACATCATGTCAAAACCTTTACATAGAGCTTACTTTAACAACATATGAAGGATTTGATTCTTAGCAAAATATTGATAATCTCTCGTGAGCAAAAGCCTCGATAATATATCTCTCGATATGTTGTCCCCACATAGATGATTTCATATCTTACTTCTAATACATTACCTTCTTATCTCCCTCCCACTTCTTAAACGAGATATCAAACTATCTCAAGCCACGACTTTTAATCCATATTTGCTTTTACAAATGCTCAAAAGCTTATACGTACACATTAACGGGCTCCCATTACACAAGATGAGTCTTCTCGTGCTCATATACATATATTTTAATAACCATTTGTTAATTAAATACATATTCGCACATAAGCACTCTTGTGCACCCACACTGGTTTAGCAACGTTCCTACGCTTCTCACTACTAAATTTTTTATATCTAAGTATGTATCTACATTTAAATGGATTCGAAAATTAAGGTCTCTCTACATGTTCTAAAATAAACTAGAAGAAATGATAAATGAAAAGAGATAATATGTAAATATATAATAAATCTTAAAAAATAAGTGGGGTCCATAATACCTTCCCCATTCGTAACCCGGTTCCTCAAACAACACCAATCATCTTTGGATCATTCATAGGCATAAAATTTCCTTAGGATTATCCCAAAATAAAATATCCTCACTATTTTTTTAGGGTTTTATTATTAAAACTATGCATGACTTTATTTATTAATAAATTCATTTCAATCTCATTTTGAAATGAGAATCATATTTGTGAGAATGAGTTATATTTGTTTTAACTGCCTTGTATTAATTTCAGTCAATTGAACTTAATAAGAATTATGATGAGATGGATTTGGTTTGATCACAAAATATCGAAATTACAGTTCTAGTTCAATTAAACATGTCACAACCTAGGTGGGAGTTGACATCCCATCGATGGAGTTGTGAGTGTGATTTTAGTAGTTAAACTTGACTACAGAAAATGTCTGATGGTTTGAGAATTTGCTTGATAGTTTAGAGATGGTCGTATCGGTGCACTAGGAATGCATTGAACGAGACAAGGGTAATATTCAAATCTAGGTGTTGACTATATTAGATTTTCACAACCTCACGCCATTTTTCAAGGGTTCATAGATTATTAATCCCGAAGATTATAAGTATTGAAATGTGCTCACAATAAGTCGTTGTTATCGATTTTTCACCTCATTACAAAAAAACTAAACTTTAATTACATATTTTATATGTATAGAGATGATTTCGGGTATTGAATCCATGGAGAATATCATTTAAAATTTAATTGATTTATTGCTTTTAAAAGAGTAAATGCTGATTTTTGATTTTTTAATGTTTTAACATTGCATTTTATCTTGGTGAATATTTAAACTAAATTAATTTACAAGTATAAAAAACATAGGTTGAGAATTAAATCCCTCACTTAAATATATAGCATAAATAGTTACATGGTTAATCTCATTTAAAACGTGATTAATACCCATTTACACAATTATTTAAACTCGGAGTGTCACTCCCCAAATTTCCATAAAAGTACAAACACAAGTTTTGCATCAACAACAATCCCTAAATTACACACGTAGTGTCACAAATATGGTACATACGTGATATACCCCATTAAGGCCCTTAGGTGTAATTTTAAAAATAATCAACCTGTTGAAACCGGCCTATTTCATCATACCATAGCGAAGAAACTACACACCCGAGAAGAGTTCATTAATCTCAACCTAATTAAAATTACCTAGAATGCATTTTAAATAATTAAATAAAATAGTGTGAGAGAAGAAATATTTTTCAAAGGAAGAAAATGATTTTAAAGTGAACAACTACTTATGAAAGCATTTAAAGTAATTATAAGGCAATTAACTAAAAGAAAAAAATTAACTAAGGAGAGATATTTAAATTAAATAATAAAAAAGCTACAAAATAAAGCTACAAACTAAATTACAACTACTCCTAAAAAATCTGCCTCGGATGATATTTGAGGTAATAAAAGAAGCAAAATAATTAAACCCAATGGCCCTTTTATAGGTGAAAAGAAATATCTTGGGACACAATAAGAATTTTATAAACTAATGAGTAATATTAGTAAAATACTAAAAAGGTAGAACGAAATCGATTTGGGGGCATAATTGGAATCACAAAATGATGGGTAATATTTACAAATTTCTATAAAGTTAGGCAGTGGAAAAAAAAGGAGGGAACAATACATGGGTTAAATAATACAATCAGAAAAAGAATAAAAAAAAGGTAAAATTGGTATAAAATTGTGGGAACAATCAGTGGAAAAGGGTAAGGGCAATCTCGGATGGGGAAAAAAATTAAGGAAAAACAAAAGGAATCTCTAATGGACAAAAGTAGTCTCGAGTAAAAAATAAAGAAGAAATGGAAAAGTAGATGGGAAATAAGAAGAAAATGGGGATAAAGGCTACTTCCATGGACAAGGCGTGTATGAATGATCTGGGCAGGAAGGAATCGTGCATTGGGATAGGAGCTCAAGGTGTGTAAC
Source organism: Sambucus nigra (assembly GCA_949130495.1). Taxonomy (NCBI): domain Eukaryota; kingdom Viridiplantae; phylum Streptophyta; class Magnoliopsida; order Dipsacales; family Adoxaceae; genus Sambucus; species Sambucus nigra. The sequence continues at coordinate 240,058,062 of OX422210.1, read as the reverse complement.
GGAAAGATGTTGCACAACCATGTGGACTGCCAGGATAGTGCCACGTGGCACGATGAGGAAATTTAGCAAAATCATCCCCTTTATCCGTTGAGGATAAGAAACCATGCACGAGAACCATTAAAACTAAGAGAGATCTCAATAATAATATAGCATAAATAATATAAAACCCTTATTAAAATCTAGTTTTCCATAATTATAAATAAACCCCCATTGCTTTTAACTTTGTCATACGACCTCTGATTCGTGCACTGCAAGAACAGATGTGACCCTCGTTTTAAGACTAGCAATATTTTAATAGTGTTCGGGTCACGGGGTTAAACTTTAGGTTTGACTCGGGACTTTGACTTTGAATTTCTTTCAGTTTCAAACTTTACACGGTCATATTTTATTTGTTTGAGATTAGATTGACACACTGTTGGAATCGAAACATTTGTTTATTCGATAACGACAAATTTTGTGACTAGTCAAAGTCCAAAATTAGTCATTTGAATCTATCATTTTGCCCTTGAAAGTGCTTAAATGAATGTATGTTTCCCTAATTGCTTCCAGATTTTGCCATTGGCATCGTAAACCTTATAGATACTCAAATAAACCTTCCACAATCGATTAACAATGAATATTTAAGGTTATACAGTAAATGAGTATAATATGTGAATTTAGCGATCATGTGATTGCAATAACGTATAGTAAAAGGGGTTATAAAATACAATATTTGACATCAATCGCCACCCAACTAACGTGCTTCTAGTCCCTAGAGACATAGCAAAAAAAAATTGTTCAGCTCAATTCGCTATTTTATTTAAAAACTATAAAATTAGGATAAAGACCCACTTTCGCAGGATACACGGTTGCATTTAGATTATGCAGTCGTTAAAACCCTATGTTAACCTAGTGGACGAATTTTATCTTGTGAAAGTTTACAGTGATGATACTCACAAACATTATATTTATATCAAAATAGTTTTTTCATTTTTAATCAAATTTTTTTTTCACAATCTTAAATTTTAATGTGTAAATAACAATGAGTAGAATATTTCTCCAATGACTTGTTTAATATTGCCATTATGTTAAACAAATTCATGAGATTTATATGTTAATTGAGTGTAGGGTGAGTGTTATAAAATTTACAAGTGAAATTTTATTTAATTTTTTATGACTCAATGCTTATAATGAAGAGCGCTAGTTTAATTCTCGCCGGAGATTACAATAAAAAATTAAAAACACTCTAAATTGGTATAAGTCACTTGGGACATCTAGGTGTAAAGAGTAAACGTAATTAGAAATAAGACTTCACAAGTGTGAGTGATGAACGACATTTATATAAAATGATAAAACCTTGTCCCATGAACGGATACTATTTTCTAAATAATGTGAAAATATAATCTTTTCAACTTGTAAAAACATGTTATTCCCATGATCATTTAAGGAATTTTCATGATGGAAAATATACGAAGGATGATAATGGTCAACACCTCAAAATGATTTAATATTTTTGAAAAAGGGGTGAACTTTTGAAGAGTAACTTCTTTTGTCTTTTCCTATTCTTTTCAATTTTTTGCTATTTTTAAGTTCCTTTATTACTATTTTTCTTTTATTTTCTCTCGTTTCTTCTCTTCCTTTATTTTTCCAGTCCCTATTTGACTTTGCAATTCTTTTTAATCAATTTTCAAGATATTGGTGAAATGAATGAAATGATGAAAAGTAATGCCTTTGATAAAAAGTTAGGCTAAAACATGATTTAAAATTATGTTTCGTAAAAGATCATATCATCATTCTTTAGTTGATAGTCAAAACATGGATTTTGAGATTATCGATGACTTAAAACACTTTTCAATAGAATAATGAATAAGTGTTCATATCAGTGAGATAGGAGAGAGAACACAAAGATCACATGGTAAGTATATATATGACTCTTTAAATTTACTAAGTCACTTAGCTTTTAACAATGACACGAGTATATTCATGTTGTGCATAAGATGTCAATACTTGAATCTTATGAACTAAAGAGCATAATAGTTATGGTAAATAAACTAAAGAGCTATTTAGGCACGTCCATACTTAAATAAGTTTATTTCTTTTTGTTTAAAAGAACGAGGTATATTAGAGAGTAAAATCTAGGAAAAATAAAAATTCAGGCAAAATGCTAAAAAAGAAGAAAATGTTATTGATATTTTTCAAAAATTTTGAACATTTTTTTTTAATTAAATGATTAGAGTTGGTTTCACTAAGAAACTTCCGCCAATAATCACTTAAAGAAAATTATATTAATTTAAATTTATAATTTTTTTAATGAAGAAAAATGAACATAATGTGTACAAATACATTATGATATCCCTAAATAAAATATTACGTTGTGCTCAATGTTATTGAAGAATAATATTCAATTCATTTGATAGACATGTGTTATTAAATATGGGGCAATCCTCGGATACCATGTTCGATAATCTTGCAAAACACATTAGTAACAAGAAAAACAAATAAAAATAAATATCTTTATATTTATTTTTATTTTTTAAGTAAAATATGTACAAAATAAAATATCATCTTATAATTTATCATAAACTAGAAGATGAAATTTTTGGGAGTCCACCCAAAAAACATGTAAACTTTGTGGGATTAACAGTTGATCCCTTGATTTTTTAGGAAACCTCTGGAAAATAGGAGTTCCATTTATACAATGAGTGGGATGACTTAGGCGAAAGAAATGAACCATCACAAATTTTTGAATAAATATATTTTTAGATAATGGGTTGTTTGCATATAACGAGGGGACAAGTACAACATGATTCATGTCGTTGGAGTTTATCATTTATCCTTACACTAAGCATATCATTAAGTGTTGCATAACACAAATGATATACAATCTTATATAAGGTAAGGATCTACTGGTTCCTTTTAAATATGAACTTACTTTCATTTTTTATACTCACTATGGCATGTTAATAATTTGATAACTTGACTGGGAACATGATAAGTACTTGAAAATAAGCACCCTCATATATCAAAAAATAAGAAACGGTTAGAACATGAGCACAATCGCACTTTTATCAATTGGTTACATTTAAGGGTGACAATTTACTTAATGATTTATATATTTTATTTATATTAGTCAAAATTCAAAACAATTAGGTGGAGGCTGAACAATTAGGTGGAGGCTGAGTAACACGTCCCGAATAATGATGTATGATATAAATAAAATATATAAATTTTAGTGAGTATCCATCGTTAATGTGATAAGGTAAACTCTTTTAACTACCAATGGATTATTATTTGAAATTACTATCAGTGCACACGCGACACGTGTGCCATGCATATATATATATATATATAATAATGCTCCTGTGCGGACTAGTCCGCATTTTAAAAATGCGGACCGGACATGTGTCACCTAACGGTGCCCCTAGAAATTATCACCTAAATTATAAGCACTCTCTCTCTCTTTTCTGGGCTCACCGCCAGGTGCCCATGTCCGGTCCGCATTCTTAAAATGCGGATTAGTCCGCACAAGAGCAGGACGGTATATATCGGACCGGACATGTGTCACCTGACGGTGAGCCCAGAAAAGAGAGAGAGAGTGTCTATAATTTAGGCGATAATTTCTAGGCGCACCGTTAAGTGATACATGTTCGGTCCGCATTCTTAAAATGCGGACTAGTATGCACAGGAGTATATATATATATATATATATATATATATATATATATATATATATATATATATGAGTGTGTGTAAGTGTGTGTGTGTGTGTGTTTGTGTGTGTGTGTGTGTGTGTGAGAGAGAGAGAGAGAGAGAGAGAGTTAATAACAGGTAATGGTTTTTTTAGGTTCTTGTTACAAATTTACTTCGCGTGCCCACGCATCTACATATAAATAATCATAGTATTGTGATGATTTGGGGTAAAATCTCTTAATTAAAATACAGATACATATCAGAGTATAAATAGACTCCTGCCAAAATCCCAGGGCTGAAAAATAGGAAAATCATAAAGCAAACATCCTAAAATGAAGTCCCCACAATTTAGGGATTACAAGTTACAACAGCCTCCTAAATTTTTTTTTTCCCTCCTAAACAAACTATATTTGAATATTTCAACTATTTTCAGATTACGTACAAGCTGTAAATATCTTGCGCACAACTCTTCTTAACAAAATGCCATTTTCCACACTCCCCCTCAAGCTAATGAGTGGATATTATTCTTTCCCAGCTTGCCAATAATAGTCTGAAAGGTTTAACCGTTTAATTATTTTGTCAACACATTTGCAAGCTGGCCTCCGATATATAAATAGTGTGCAAATCAGTCCGCTGTCTAATTTATCTTTTATGAAGTGTCTGTCAACCTCAATATGCTTAGTATGATCATGTTGTATAGGATTATATGCAATGTTAATTTATGACTTGTTATCACAATAGAGTCTCATAAGCTCTTCCCATTTCACCATCAAGTCATCCAGGATTATTTTCATCCATAAGAGCTAATAAAATCAGTCTCTTTTATTTATTTTTAAGAGCCTTCATTTCTACGTTCATAGCCTCTCTCCATTATTTATGCTCTAATGCCTCGGATAAGGTTTTTAGAATGGTGATAGTGTTTAGGTGGGTGAGAAAGCTTTATGACTATTGGACAGTTTTTTATAGAACATGAAATGGGATAATGAATATTGGGTGAATTTTCTAATGCCTTTCATAATTGTAATAAGCACGTCATAATCACTACCATCTTTAGATTCAGAAATGTCTTCTTCATGAGACTCAGAGTGAGTGATTACTTCAATGTAAGGTATTGGTTTCAATTCTTGAACTCGCATAGGTTGAATAGTTGGTTCTTTTCTCCTCGAAAATTTTGAGTCTTGCCATGAAGTTTCCAGCATTGGTCTCCGATGTGTTAGAGGCTTCTTATAATAGGTACACCACACGGACTCCTTATTTCCTGCCTTGAAGGAGGCTGAAAGTGCATTATCGCCATAAATTCCTCCATAAATTCCTCCAAACTACTGATCCGAACATAGTTATTTGTCTCCTTACAATTAGATATTAGCATATGATGTGGGTAGATAATAAACATTTCAATGTCTATTACATCCTTGAGGTTTGGCTAGAAATAGGGAGGCACAATTTCTTATACCATTTCACCATTGTTGAAACATTCAATGTTTTAAAAATAACAAATATTGTGGATAGATAATAAACATTCAAGCTAGTATATTGATCACTAAAATAACTTAAAATAGTGCCAAAATATCAACCCCCTCCCCCTCGAAAAAAAATCCTAACTATATTAAAGTGGTAATATAACGAAACCAAAGATGCTTAACATTTTACCTTTGTAAAGATGAGAGATTCAAGGGTTGGAAAGCTCTGTAGCAAGGCAATAAACGTTTCATCTAGTACAGGAGTTCCTGGACTTATTCTGAAACAAACCAAATTATTAAATATAGGGAGATGGTCTTCTAGGCTCTGTACAAATGTAGTACGTAGGTAAACAACAATAAAATAGTTATAACTACAGAACATCAATTACCAGTACAAGAATTTTTATTATAACCAATTAGTGCAAACAGGTGAGTTGAATGCACTTAGAAGCCACATTTTTAGGCAATCAGAACTACTCTAAGCTTAACACACCATTCTAATTTTTATTTTAGGTTTGACACATTCTTATATTTACAGAAATGGAAAGTATATACACTCATAAATGCTCATCATTATTTCAAATGTCTTTTATGAATACACTTTCACTACAAATCAGGTATTAAAGAATTAATGAGAAAGTAGCAAATGAGCAACTAAAACTCATATCTAGTTACCCACATTTGCGAGGCTCCTTTTTTATGTAAAAATACAAAAAAATAAAAATAATTAATTCAAATTTAGGGTCACAAATATTTAAAATTTACAAAATTATCTCTCTTTGCATTTTAGCCCCCGAAATTCATTAATTGCTCGTTTTAATTCAGAATTCAACCAAATTTCAGAGAGAACTTTATTTTGCCTAGATAAACATCTAAAATTATTTTTAGGCCCAAAAAATTTGATAATTATGATTTCACTCCCCAGAGTTATTAAAATTTCATTTTTAACTTGAATTTTATTCAAACTTGCATTTTTCTTTTATTTTATGAAAACGACTCTAAAAACTCATTATTTATGATACAATGGGTCTAACAAGGTCTAGATTTGGGCATAATTCATACAAAATAATGCACGTATCAAATACACCCAAACCTTAACTTTGCTAGTCCTCGAGCAAAAATCAAAACTTTAAAATCTAACTCACTTTCGTAGGAATCATGGTTGCACTTAGCATGTGCAACAAGCCGTTAAACCCCTAGGTTACCCTAGTGGACGAGTTTTGTCTCGTGAGGGTTTGCAGTGAATATACCCACAAAATTCAGAAGTTTGACTCAATACAAATGACTCAAAAGTAATATAACCAAGTTTGAATGCAAACTTCATAAATATAGTAGAACTTCACTTTTCAATCTCAACTTATCGTGTGCGTGTGCATAGCCAATATAACCGTCCATTTCAAAAGATTTGATCGTTACTTTTCTTATCCGAATGTTAGTTTTGATTTCAAAATCGCACGGAATACACTCTCAATCGAACACTCGAAAATGGGTTATTTTCTCTCGGTATATGTGAATAAAAGAGTAAATTTAAATGAACAATTTTCACATATACATGATCAAAAATGGAATTTATAATGTATGAATATGATCTCATGAATAGAAAATCGATTACTTTTTAAAAATTTTGAATCACACCATATACCATATTCATCTTCTCTTCACACTTTAACTAACTTCACTTAAGATCGATTAGGACTTTCTTTGGTTGTATTGTAGGCTCGGATTTGGCAAGAAATAATGGTTTTGGGGAGTTTAAAATTTGTGAGAATATAGAGGTTTTTCGGTATTTTGATTTTAAGGAACTTTTTCTTCTAACCTCCATTTTTCTTTTTTTCTTTTTTCAAACTCATTTTTTTTTTCTGTTTCCTTCTTCTTCCTTTTTTTTTCTTTTCTTTTCACACATTATTTTTGCAACCTCCTTTTTTTTTTGCCTTTTTCCTACCGTAATTTTACATAGTATTCTCAGAAAATGGGCATGGCTTCTTTTTATGGGCTTTAAACTCCAAGCTGGAGTTGGGCAGAACAATGAGTTTTCAACAAAAGACTTATTTTCTTTTTGGCTCAAATGGGCTTGCAATAGAATAATGTAAAAAGATTGGAATTTAGGCTTACTTTTGAGCTTTTAAACGATGGTCTAATCTCATTTCTCAAGTTTCATTAAGTTGATTTGTGTCTCAAAAGGACTTACTAAGACTTATAGTGCTTAAGATTCACATTTTGACTTTTTGTTTTCAGTAATCGAACAAAACAAAGAATTTGAGATCATCAACGAATTTATCACTGAAGGAAAGATTGAGTTATTTTAACTCGGATTGATTTAAATCTCTCGAAAACGATGAATGGCACAATATCTCACCGGGATAAAATCTCCACATTTATTCATTAAGCATATTAACTTTCACCTCAAGATCCGTTTTCGATCATATTGTATGGCTAATGTGTAAAAAAATTCTAAAGTTGAGAGATCCATAAATTAATTCTATATTAAGAAATTGTTTCAAAACTCAACCATATAGAAAATCTTTTTAGATTTTTGAAATTTTTCTGATTTTTTTTTCCATCCTTACCCCCAAACCTAAATTTTATATTATCCTCAATGTATGCTCAAACTAGAATTATGGACAAAGAAAATAAAGTACAGAAGTAAAAGGACGACATTACCCATGAATTTCCCCTTATGTTACCAACTTCCAACCAATCTCACATTCCTTTCATCATAAATCAAAAGTCTGAACAATTGAGAGTCAACCCAATTGACAAAGTATACATATGAATGCATATAATGAATGTTGTGAGTGAAATTATCGAAATGTGCAATCACATTCTAACAAAGATGGTCAGTCTCGCGGAGACTATCATAATGAAATTCTGAATGACATGTTAAGCCGAGGTTTCCCGCAAACTCGAGAATAAATAAATCTGGCTCAAAATCGGACGATCCTCTACTCATTTCCTCCATCTCACCCAAACATTCAAATAACACAGGTGAACGTGGTGGAACAGGACAATACGGCCTCGCAAAACATGCATCACCAGGTGGAAATGCTTGAATGATTTTTTCAAGCTCATCACTAGTAAATAAAATCTCACATGTCAGCATACACTCAAAAGGATCGAGATTATGTTCACAGAGAAGGAATTAGTCTATTCTATCGCCCCAGTCCCTTTCCTCTAAGTAACGAAATGAGTCCAACAACAATTGGACTTCAATAGTAAGATCATCATCAACCGAACTGTAACAACCCTCGCTTTTGAGAATCTATTTTATATTTATTTACTAGGTATAGTAATTAGATATAAAATGTTGAAATGTGGAGTAAGTATTAATTTAAGGAAGAAAAGTTAATATTTACTAAGATGTTGCATATTTACCTTGTGTGTAGGTGAATGTCACTGTGATGTATTTTATTATGTCATAAGAAATTAAAATGACATTTTGGCTTAAAATGAAATCGGAACTTAAAATGAGTTATAAAATTTCCAAATGATAATTTGGAGGGTGCATTTAGTCCCGGAAGGAGGGAGATAGTCAAATTATGTGCCATGTTGTATTTTGAGATTTTGGGCACTTTTGTCTGGTTTTAGTTTTAAATGTGTAGTTGCATATTATTTTATCGCGGTATTGATCACTTAAGTTAAAATTGTAGACTAAGGCACGCTTTATGTCTTGAAACCCACTTATTTCTCTTAAGTGTAATTAGTGACCTAAAGAGAGAGAGAGAGAAGGAGAAACCTAGTGGAGAAAAGAGAGATTGAAGGTTTGAAGTGTGATCTTGCCTACATCTTCATCAAATCTGAATTTGCAAGCTAGAGGCAAGTTTTCTGTTTGCTATTATGTGGTTTAAGTTGAACAATTAGTGTTGATAGTTGTGATTTATTTATGGTTTAAGAAAGAAAGGGCTTTTATTAGATTTATGGGCTTTAAAATCTTTGGAGGTTGATTTGAATTGATAGTGGTGTAATTTATGGTTGTTGGATGCATTTAAAATCAGTTGGTGGAAATAAATGATAAGGGATTTTTGTTGTTGGAAGAAGAAATGGGGTCTAGGTCTGTCATGATCGGTCGATCGCGGTTCCAGGACCGGTCGACCGAGCCTTCGGGGGAGGGCACACTGCTTTCCTACCAAAGGCTAAATTTTAGAGCGCGGTCGACCTCGGTCCGTGACCGGTCGACTGGTCCCCTTTTTCCTGGACTTTCTGCTTTTCTACGAAGGCTAAATTTTGAGACGCGATCGACCGCGGTCTCCGGACCGATCGACCGTTCCCCTGTTTCCAACCTTTAACTTTATTTTTGTTTCCTAAGTTTTTCTTTTAATTACTAAATAGGAACCTTGTTGTATGAAGTAAACGTAGGGTTCTAGAATTTTAGTTGAGTTTAGTCGCTACCCTAGAGTTGAATGGGTTCACTTGGGGTTTATTCCATGGGTACCAAAAGTGATGTTTAGGCATCACTTCTCTTTTAGTAATTCATTAGGGACTATGCTGTATAAGCCCATACTTGGAGATTTTAGGAGCCCCATTGAGGTACATAAAACCTTGGGACTCATGTGATTTTTGGAGATCAAATGTAGAATAGATAGGTACTTAAAATATGATGAATATTAATGAGAATATTCAAGGATAATGGTTTCAAATAAAATGAAACATACATATGATCAATGAAAATGATAATGTGATGGAAGTTGTAAATGCTAATTTACTTAAACACACCTCTCTAAATGCTATCATAAGGCAAGCTCGCGCATGAGGTGATGTTCCCTGACTAGTGAATGCAGGGAGACTATAGTCCTCGGCTATATGCGGGATTTTATATATATATGTTTTTCTGCGCTAGTGAGGTAATTCCGGGTGTGGTTATGACTCACTCGCAGGTATATGGCCACTTCACGTGCCCAGGTTGTCTTGTATAGATAGGCCCTAAAAGATGATAGTCATTTAGGGGCGCGACCAGTGGGGAAACTCGGAGGGGCGGTCTTAGAATCGTTATATGTATAAGAATATAACCTTTCTAACTCAAGTGGGACTTGCGATAGGTAAATTGCCATAAGAAAATATAATGGTAATTATATTCCTGTTAGGGAATGAAAAAAGGGAAAGATATGAGGAATAATGATGTTTAAATTTAATTCTCTAATATAATTTAACATTGTTAGAACCATTTAAATTTCCTTATATTATTGTCACTTAGGTTGTTAGATTTGCATCTACATCATTCATGATTAATTGTCTATATCTATCATGATTCTTGTTCATCTGGGAATCATATATAAACCGGGCCCTGACCCGTTCATTTTTTCATGTTGTGCATGTTATTGTATCCGCTCACACTACACCAAAACTGGCGATTGGTCACGGCCAAAATCCCTGACCAAAACTGTGGGTCGCGGACTTTGGCCGTGACCATTTCTGGCGTGACCATTTTCGTGGGTCGCGGCCCAAGTCCCTGACCAAAAAATGGTCACAGCCAAGAGAGGGTCACGGCAGATGGTCGCGGACTTTGGCCGTGACCCATGCCGTGACGGGTCGCGGCCCTAATCCGTGACTCATAACCGTGACAAATTGGTCGCGGCCAAAGTCCGCGACCCATGTGCGTGACGAAAAAAAATTGGTCGCGGCCCTTGTCCATGACCCACAACCGTGACAAATTGGTCGCGGCCAAAGTCCGCGACCCATGTGCGTGACAAAAAAAAATTTAAAAAGATTGGTCGCGGCCCTTGTCCATGACCCACAACCGTGACAAATTAGTCGCGGACTTTGACCGCGACCCATGTGCGTGACAAAAAAAAATTAAAAAAATTGGTCGCGGCCCTAGTCCGCGACCCATTACCGTGATAAAAAATAAAAAAAATGGTCGCGGACTTTGGCCGCGACCATTTTTAAGCGCAACAAAAAAAAATAAAAATGGTCATGGACAAAGTCCATGACCATATTTATCTGTAATTTAAAAAAAATGTATTTTTTTTTGTCCAATTCTAAAATTGGGGGTCCTGTGAGTGCATCGTCGGTTGCTACGAGGTGTTACAAATATTTATTATAGGCAAAACAATAAAAAAAATCACAAATTGCGAATTGAGAATGTTGTTAATAAACAAATATATATACAAACTTAAAAATATTACACGTCTTAATAATTCACAGACAAAAAAAAAATTGGGCAGAGTTTTCTCTATTTTCTTGACATTCCAAAACCTGTAAATGAAAAACCTGCTTATTATAAAGCCCGCACGGCTATAAAATTCAACAATCAAATTATAAAAGCCCGCACGACCATAAAACTAAACAATAAAATCCTGCACGGCTATAACACATAAAAAAACATTATCCTGAATGTCCACAACATATAAATAATCATCATGTTGTAAACCATTGCCTCCTTCATTTGATCCACGTGCAAAAATCCTACAAATGATAGGATACAAAAAACAAAAATATCAGTAACCACGCAGTTTTACAAAAAATTTAATCAAGCTGAAAAATTGCATATATGAGTTAAAATTATCAGTAATCAAGTAGAAATATGAAAATTAAGTGTAGAAATAAGCAAACCGGGACACCCGCGGCTGCGGGGTCAGTTCCTACGAGTTACGTTGGTCCCGTGGGAGGTTTTGGTGCCATCCACGGGGCCGTTCGGGGGCTGTTTCGAGTTCTCACCCTCTAACGCCATGTTTTTAAGCATAAGTGTGGAAATAAGTAAATTACCGTCGTACTCTCAAACCGGGACACCCGCGGCTGCGGGGTCAGTTCCTACGAGTTACGTTGGTCCCGTGGGAGGTGTTGGTGCCACCCATGGGGCCGTTCGGGGGCTGTTTCGAGTTTTCACCCTCTAACGCCATGTTAAGCTTAAGTGTAGAAATAAGCAAATTACCGTCGTACTCTCAAACCGGGACACCCGCGGCTGCGGGGTCATTTCCTACGAGTTACGTTGGTCCCGTGGGAGGTGTTGGTGCCACCCACGGGGCCGTTCGGGGGCTGTTTCGAGTTCTCACCCTCTAACGCCATGTTTTTAAGCCTAAGTGTGGAAATAAGAAAATTATCGTCGTACTCTCAAACCGGGAGAACCGCGGCTGCGGATTCAGTTCCTATGAGTTACGTTGGTCCCGTGGGAGGTGTTGGTGCCACCCACGGGGCCGTTCGGGGGCTGTTTCGAGTTCTCACCCTCTAACGCCATGTTTTTAAGCCTAAGTGTGGAAATAAGCAAATTACCGTCGTACTCTCAAACCGGGACACCCGCGGCTGCGGGGTCAGTTCCTACGAGTTACGTTGGTCCCGTGGGAGGTGTTGGTGCCACCCACGGGGCCGTTCGGGGGCTGTTTCGAGTTCTCACCCTCTAACGCCATGTTTTGCTTAAGTGTAGAAATACGCAAATTACCGTCGTACTCTCAAACCGGGACACCCGCGGCTGCGGGGTCAGTTCCTACGAGTTACGTTGGTCCCGTGGGAGGTGTTGGTGCCACCCACGGGGCCGTTCGGGGGCTGTTTCGAGTTCTCACCCTCTAACGCCATGTTTTGCTTAAGTGTAGAAATACGCAAATTACCGTCGTATTCTTAAACCGGGAGACCCGCGGCTGCGGGGTCGGTTCCAATGAGTTACGTTGGTCCCGTGGGAGGTGTTGGTGCCACCCACGGGGCCGTTCAGGGGCTATTTCGAGGTGGTTTAGGGTTGCGAGGTTAATGGCTGTAACGAGGGGTTGGGGATGTACATCGGTTCGAGGATTTGGGGTAAAAGTGGTGCGGGTAAATGATAAGGGTGGGTGAAATGGGGTGGAAGGATGGAAATAGGAGGTCGGGTGGGGGTTTGAAGTAGGTATGAAACCCGTAAAAGGATGTGGATCATTTTGGGGGTCGGGTGGGTGAAATGAGGTGGACCCCTAAAAAGAATTAGCGGGATTGGGGGCTATGAAGTGTAGGGGCTGAATTGGGTTAGGTTGAGGGACGGGAGTGTGTGGATGAGAGGTGTGAACGAGCTGGTTAGGGTCTGGGGCAGATCTGCCGGAATATGGGTATTTTCCGGGGACATGAAAGTAGGGGCTGCCATTGGAAGAAGGCCGGGGAGCTGCGAAGGGGTCGGAAGTGGTTGGGGGGATTTCGGGAGGCTGTCCTGGGTTAGATGCAGGCTGGGGGGTTATTTTTTTGGGCTCGGGAGGTGCGTCGGCAGGGGTAAGGTGGGCGTAAGTTTTAGGCGATGGAGGGAGGGTGGGTGCGAAGGCGGTCAGGTCAGGGTGTTTGCATAGGGGGGCGGTTACGGCAGCAGGTGGGCTGGGGTGGGCAGCATATATATGCAGCAGTTGGCATATATATGCATATATATGCAGCAGTTATATGGCTGCATATATATGCACTTCCTCCTTTTTTAACAGTCCACACAAGCACACGCACGCACACACTCACACGCGCACACAAACACACGCACGCACGCACGCAATCCCCACCTTTGCCATGCCCTGCATTTTACTCCCGAAAAAAATTATGTAATAGCCTCACATCCCATGTCAGAAAATTTTGGTAGAGGGGCTGCCAGGATAAAAATGGTATATACTGGATTAGTTGGGATACGGTAGTTTTTCCCAAGGTGGAGGGGGGGATGGGATTTAGAGATTTCAAAAGTGTTAACCGAGGTTTGCTTGCAAACATGTGCTGGAGAATTATGAAAAACCTTAATTCCTTGTGTTCTAAAATCCTCAAAAATATTTACTTCCCTAATTGTTTGTTCTTAGAAGCAAAAACGGGCCACAGACCATCTAAGGTGTGGAGCAGTCTTATGGAAGGCAATGATCTTCTTTAATCAGGTCTAAGATGGCGTATTGGCAATGGTGAGTGCGTGAACATCTGGGTGGACGTGTGAGTCCCCACAATTCCCAGCGGAAAAATCTCCTCCCGTAGGGCCAGAGATGGTGAAGAAAGTTCGTTGCTGATTTAATTGATCCCAATTTCAGGTCGTGGAGAAGATAAACTTAATATACTCTTTTCTAGAGTCGAGATTGAAGCAATTCTCAAGATCCCTTTGAGCCACACTGCATGCCCAGACAGAGTTATTTGGCATCACTCTAATAATGGAAATGCTGTAAAAAAGCTCTTGCACTCAGCTCTTTGCAAGAATTGTGGCAAGGAGATGGAATCTATCAAACACATCTCATTTCGATGCAAAGTGGCTTAAAAAATCTGGAGCTTGTGTGGACTGTTGAAAAAGGAGGAAGTGCTTCAAATTATTTTGGATTTTATCTCCAATATGCACACACTCACACGCGCACACAAACACACGCACGCACGCACACTCTCACTACATATATGCATATGCATATATGCATACATGCCGCGTCCCCTCCCCCCTTCCCCACTCACACACACACACACACACACACACACACACACACACACACGCACACACACACGTGCGCGCCCCCTGCCCGTCCCCTCCCCCCTTCCCACTCACACACGCGCACACACACAAACATGCACACACGCACACACGCGCCCCCTGCCCATCCCCTCCCCCCTTTCCCACTCACACGCGCACACACACAAACATGCACACACGCACACACACAAGCCGGGAGCGCCGTGACTACACGGTCGGTTCCTACGACTTACATTGGTCCCGTACGAGATGTTCGTGACTCTTGCGGGACCATTTTGTGGGTGTTTTACGTTTTCACCGTTCGATGGCTATTTTAAGGCTGTTTTACGTGTTCAAAAGTTATCCAAACCCAAAATAATTAAAAAATTGAATCAATGCATATTTAACCTTAAAATAAAGTTCATCATAGGTCTATCCATTACCTGGATATTTTGTTACACCCAACGCCAATCAGAACCTTCTCTATGCCAGCAGCGATGCAATTTCAGATTATGTTTGATAGTAGTTCGACCCCAACATCAATGTATCCTATGACAGTGAAAAAATAATGAATTTTTTGCAAACAGTTATGTTCAATTAAAAAAATGGTAGAACCAAAAAATAGCGGGACATTACACTTAAAAGTAGATGAAATTCATAAATTAATGTAAAGTGCTAATACAATGTCAATATCATAATAGGATACAAATAAGATTGATGAGGATAAAATAATATTTTGATACTCAATCTTCCACTAAATCAACTAAAAGATCCTTAAAATTAGGGTTGTCATCAAGAGCTGACTGGAACTCTTTTGGAGCCTTTAATGCGTCTACTTCAGTAGTCATACCCTTTGGTGCATGCACAACAATAGACCAATTGCCATCGTTTATGCACTTCGAGTAGAATACCTTCTTTACATTCTGAAAGGCACAAATAAAAGGCTCATCGCCTATGCGGTCTTTAGTCTTCAGCTTTGATAAATCTACCATAATAAGTTTGGAGTCGGGATCAACTTTCAAGCATTCGTTGTATCCTCCACCTTTACCCAATCACAATAGAATACGGTTTCTGTGAAATCCAAGTAATCAAGTTCTAGGATTTGTTGAATTATCCCATAATAGGTTAGCACCGTATTCTTTGGATTTTTATCACTTTTGCTAGCGATACAGGTGGTCAAGGCAGAAATTGATATTCCACTGTTTTGCGTCAAAAGCTTTTCCTCATATGGATATGAAATGAAATCAAAACCGTTGGTGCGGAATTTCTTAAACTCTTTTGCATGAAAACTAGGACCTTTTGCTAGGCATGCAAGTCTGGAAGAGACATCACCTCTTTTTAGAAGCTGCATTTATTAATGAATTTGTATTAGGGCATGTTTTTACCACACATGAATAAATAACCGCACACATAAGATGTGAAACGTACCTCTTTTGACACCCATGCCCTAAAGTCAGTTGTTGTCCAATTTCTCCTTTGATTTTGGATAATTTCGTTCTCGTACTTCCTACAGAAAAATTATAGAGTTTAGATCATAAAATAAAAAATACATATAATCAAAGAAGAAGAATTCAGTAGATACTCACTCTCTCCAGTCTTGGACTTCATCTTGCGATTCGAAGACATGACGAGTTGCTTGCTCGTATTGTAGGTTTGTGAGTTTCACCTCTTTAGGGTTCCCAAACGATAATTCGTCCTCAAACTCGTCAGGTTCCTCTATCACTCGTTCTCCACGAGTATTAAACCTCCTCACCTCTTATTCTGGCATATGTTCCCTGGCGTATAGCGATGATTCCACCGTTACGTATTCTTCAGCAATTGACCCTCCAATATACCGTGTATTCTTTACATAATCTTTGAAGGTTTTCATCAAGCGCTCAAAAGTATACATCCAACGATACCTCACGGGACCACATAATAAAGCTTCATCGCATAAATGCACAAGCAGGTGGATACTGATATCGAATAATGACGGAGGAAAATATTTCTCTAACACACAAACTGCCTCGGCTAAAGTTGATTTCGCAGCTTTAATGTGTCTTCTGTTTACCACTTTTGCACAAAGTAGGGTAAAACACAAACTGATTTGCATAATTGCCCGACGGAGATCTTTGTGTTCAGAGAAGCAATGCCGAAATAACAACGGGCTTAATTGGATGATTACGTGCCAGTCGTGAGACTTGCACTGTTTCAAGTCATTTGCTTAGTAGTTTACTACCCTACGTAAATTACCAGAATAACCGGTTGGAGTCTTCAAGTTGAACAAAGTGTCTAAGAGGATCTTCTTCTCACTAGTAGTCAAAGTGAAAGAAGTGGGGGGGATAGAAATTCTTCCTGTCGTTGGATCATTTTTTAACCACAGTCTCTTCTTTATTTTCATATCCTGTAGATCTCGGCGGGCACGCTCTCCATCTTTGGAATGAGATCCACCCAGACATGTTCCTATCAAATGTTCTGCAACATTCTTCTCTGTGTGCATCACATCAATTATATGCCTTACACGATGATCTTTCCAATACGGCAAATCAAAAAATATTGATCGCCTGGACCATGGCTTCGCTTTACTAGGGTCGTTCGGATCCTCCCTAGCTTTACGCTTCAGGTTTACAAACTGGGGGTGTTTGCCTACATACCTATTCCCCGCAGTCGCAGCCACCGCCTTCTCCTCAATTTGCTGACCAGAAAGTCGACTAGGTGCCGTTCTTCGCTCGTGACCGACAGGCAAAAAGTTAGACTTGTCGTGCCTAAAAGGGTGACTGGTCGGCAGAAATCTACGATGACCCGTGTAACTCAACTTACCACTATGTTTTAACCAATAGGCTTCAGTTTCCTCCCCACATATGGG
Source organism: Sambucus nigra (assembly GCA_949130495.1). NCBI lineage: Eukaryota > Viridiplantae > Streptophyta > Magnoliopsida > Dipsacales > Adoxaceae > Sambucus > Sambucus nigra. The sequence goes on along the minus strand of OX422210.1, from coordinate 240,040,754 downwards.
ACATCCATAATAACCATGAACATTACAACCGGACAACGTCCCATAAGCAGGAAGATCGTGGATCGCCCACATCACCATTGCTTTAAGTGTGAACTCTTCACCCTTATGAGAATCGAACGCCGTCACGCCTTTATCCCACAACTCTTTAAGTTCTTCGATTAATGGTGCTAAGAATATATCAATATCATCACTGGGAGCCTTATGCCCGGGTATCAACAGAGATAACAATGTGAACTCCTTTCTCATGCATAACGTCCGAGGAAGACTTAAAGGCGCCATAAGAACTGGCCAATAACTCTGACTAGTACTTAAATTACCGAAAGGGTTAAACCCATCGGTTGAGATTGCAAGACGAACGTTGCGCGGTTCCTTTGCAAATTCATGGTGTTGTGCATTTGAAATTTGCCAGATGAGTGAATCAACCGGATGACGCATCAAATTCCCACCCACCTCGCATCGAGCATGCCATGTCATGGCCTCCGCTATCCACGGTACAGTAAAAAAATGTTTTAACCGTGGCCCAAGTGGAAAATACTTCAAAACCTTTTGTGGGACTTGCGAGCACTTGCGATTTTTTGCATGTTTGTCATTTCCATTCTCACAAACCATATATCTAGGCTCACTGCATACAGGACATTCATCCTTCTCTTCGTGCTTATTCCGGTACAATATGCAATCATACTTGCAAGCATGAATAGATTTGTATTTCAAACCTAAACCCTTCAAACTCTTCTTCATGGTAGGATAATTGTCTGGTAACATGTTCTCTTTTGGGGGAATTTTTTTAACCCACTTAAGAATTTCGGTTACGCTGTTTCCAGACAAACCAAATTGACTCTTCAAATTATGCAAACCAATCATTGCATATAATACCGAGTGATCTTCATCGCAATCTTTATACAACGGTCTAGCCGCATCTGCTTTCAACCGTATGTATTCCCGATCTCCTAGTAGTTCATCATCAATTTGTTCATTTACTTGGTCATAATGCACATTATTTGTATCCATAGGTTGGTGGTTTTGTTGGTTGTGGAGTCCGTAAGCATCATCAATTAAGTCAGTCAATGGACGATGTGTTGGTGAATCATGTACCACTTCTACTCCTTGAGGTTTTGTTACACGGTCGGCTCCCGGTAATTCTTCTGGAACATAAGGTACAACTTTTTCACCATGGTATGTCCATATTATATAGTCTTGACAGATTCCCCACTTTAGTAAATGCAACTCAACAACTTCCAATGACTTATATTTTTCGTTAATACAATGAGTGCACGGACACGAAATCTTCTCACTTTTAAGATTTTTGGAAGCATATTTAACAAATTCATAAACGCCCTTTACATGATTAATTGATATCCGGTTAGTCTCTCCCATCCACTCTTTGTATTGTGGGAAATCCATGTAATAATCTTCAAATTTCAGTCCTGTGGTAATAGGTTAAAAAATATTATTACAACTGAAACAGAAAGAATATTCTTACGACTGAAACAAAAAAAATATCATTCCATACGAAACAAAACCAATATTCTTACAACTGAAACAAAAAAAATATCATTCCAACTGAAGCAAAACCAATATTCTTACAACTAAAACAAAAAAAAATTATTACAACTGAAACGAAAGAAAATATTATTAAACCTTGGCCAACAGATAAAGTGGCCAAGTAATAAAAGATTTTGCATAATTCCTCAATTCCATCCCATCCCCACTGTTAACGTACACAGGTACATCTCCGCAGCCGTTGTATATTTCATCGACCATTATTCCCTTAATGTGTGTGTTATTTACTTCGTCATGACTTTGGTCATGGACTTGGGCCGTAACCCCATCCGCGACCAGTTTGGAGCGAATTTTGGCGCGAATTTGGAGCCAAGATGGTCACGACCTGGTCACGGCCCAAGTCCGTGACCCACAGTGGTCAGGGACTTAGGCCGTGACCACTTTCAAAGCATCCATGATCTAGTGTGATAATAAATATGGTCACGCCAAAAACTGCCTTGGTCACGGCCCAAGTCCGCGACCAATGGGTCGCGGACTTGGGCCGTGACCAACTCGGCGTGACCATTCGCAGGATTTGGTGTAGTGTCAGGTGCTCCTCCGCAAGGGCGCCCGATGTGACATTCCTATTCCATATGCTTTTGAGGAGCTGTAAGACTTTGCGGATTATTACAGGATGCTTGTTTAGACGTTTTCATCCTTGGATTCTAGTTACGATCGGGTCTTTTATTCGGGCGGGTAGCCTAAACTTTTGTAATTGTTAATGGATGTATTATGTAAATTATCGAACTATTGTTATACATTGGATGTAACTGTTGACCGACAGAATATTCGGTCCTCTTATTGTATGGTTGTTTTTGTATTAATATAAGTTTCTTTGGAATTCCACTTTTCATCGGATTGGGTTGTTTAATTTATTTTCCTTAACTTTTAAATAAACCTTAAAAATTTGGCAACCCATTTTCTGAATTATTGGGTGATTTTCCCATATACTTATTTTGTTATTGTGATGTTGAGGATGATTTCCATCCATGATTCCGTTATTTTGGAGTATCGGGCAGGCCACCACTTATTTCGGATGGCGGGTTATCACAGATGGTATCAGAGCATCAGGTTCTAGAGTCTTTAGGATCTTTGTGGACTTGTCACGTTCTACCGTAGCGTTCTTTGATATAGATCCTAATGTTAGGACTGCTTTGTTGATTATGCCTACGATCTTCTGCAAGATAGATTGTTTTACATAGTATTCTAACTCTATTATTCTCCATCTCATATGTCGCCTAAGAGAGGTCGCCCAACAAGACGTAATAGGGTAGTAGAAGAGGAGGTTGGTCCTCCACCGCCGCCACAAGGAACATTTAATGCTACTGATGTGGTGAATATAGTGGCCCAAGCGGTTAATACGGCTATGACAGCAGTGGCTCAACAAATGCCTCAAGCTCAACAGCGAGTGCTAGATGCCCAAGCTCCTACGGGACCTTCTCCGTCGGAGAGAGCTAGGGAATCTTTTCTAAAGGGTCAGCCCCCGAAATTTTATGGTGGCTCAGATGTTATAAGGGCAAATCAGTGGAAGAAAGATATGCAACGCCATCTATGTATGGTGGAATGTAGTGAGGAGAAGAAGCAAGTCCTTTCTACTTTTAAACTTGTTGGGGCCGCATTACGTTGGTGGGAGTCTACGACTACACCAGAACAGAGAGATACCATGTCGATTTCTGAATTCTGGGCCTTGATTGATCAAAAGTATTTTCCTCCCGCGATTCAAGGGGAGATGAGAAGGAGGTTGCAAGACATTGTGCAAGGGGAGAGATCCGTGGCTGAATATGAAGTAGAGTTCACCCGGTTGGCAAATTTTGTACCGGATGAGGTGACTCCCTTAGAAAGGAAGGTTTCAAAGTTTATGAGGGGCTTGAACTGGAGAATACGATAGCATTTGATGGGTAATCCGGCTTTGCAAACCTTTGGTGAGGTAATGAATGCGGCATTATTACATTGCCAAGAACATAGATTGTTTGTACAAAGTGTCAAGAAATCCATGGTTGTCGGGCAAGTGGGAAGGCAGGAGGTAATGGGAGCGGGGGAGGAGTCTTTCCCTCGTCCCAATCTTCGAGTATTAAGTAGAGAGAAAGGGATCCCCAGCAGAGGGACTTGTCAAAGAGGCAACGTTCTAGTGGGTTCAATTCAGGGAACCATAATACTAGGCACGGTCAGGGTTCCCCGCAACAACAAACAGGCCGGGGTGGTCAAGGAGGTAGAGGCCATCAGGGCCAAGGTGTTAATCAGTTTAGAAATAATTGGGGTCGAGTTGCGAATAATATGTTGGGTCAGTGTTTCCAATGCGGTGAGACGGGTCATTACAAGAAGGAGTGTCCTCAGTTGATTGGGGGACAGTTTCCTAAAGCTCCACAGCAGCCATATGTTCAGTTTCCTCCACAAGCACCTAACCCAGTTGTTCCTCCACAACAGGGTCAGTTACAGTATGGGACAGTTTATCATATTCAGGATGTTATGCTTCCTCCAGCTCCGCCAGCACCGCCAGCCATTGAGGGTAAGTTCCTTATTCAGGTACGTATGGGTCGTGTTTTGTTTGATACGGGTGCGACACATTCATTCATTTCCAGGAATTTTGCTCAGACCACAGAGTTGATAAAAGTTGTTGAGAGTACTTTTACTAGTGTCGAGTCCTCTATGGGTGATGGTTCACTCATTTTTCTTGTTTGTAAAAATATGGAAATTACTCTTGGTAATTTATGCTTTGAGGCCGATTTACTCATCCAGGACATGGTCGGGTATGATGTGATTTTGGGCATGGATTGGCTTATGAAATATCATGCGATAGTAAATTGTTACGGGAAGAGTATAGTCTTCGCCGTTTCAGGACAAGAAATATTCTTGATTGTTTTGCCTCGTTTGGAGGGAAGTACTAGTACTTATCTGTATGGTATTGCCGAGGAGACTTCTAGGGATGTAATTGTGCCCTTGGATTCTATTCCGGTTGTGCGGTATTTTGAAGATGTTTTTCGAGAAATACCGGGTTTGCCTCCTAGCCGAGAGATTGTGTTTGTGATTGATTTAGCACCGGGAACAAGGCCTATTGCGAGGGCTCCATATTGAATGGCTCCTATGGAAATGAGGGAATTGAGAGATCAAATCCAGCAATTATTGGAGCAGGGATTTATTAGGCGTAGTACGTCGCCTTGGGGTGCTCTAGTGTTGTTTGTGAAGAAAAAGGATGGTTCTCTCCGGTTATGTGTTGACTATAAAGAGTTGAACAAGGTCACCATCAGGAATAAATACCCTTTGCCTCGTATCGATGACATGTTTGATCAACTTCAAGGAGCGTCGTACTTCTCAAAGATCGATTTGAGGACGGGGTATCACCAGTTGAGAATACGTGAGGAGGATGTATCCAAGACCGCTTTTCTGACAAGATACAAGTCCTATGAATTTTTGGTTATGCCCTTTGGACTAACCAATGCCCCCGCTGTATTTATGGATCTCATGAATAGGGTATTTCGAGATTTCCTGGACCAATTTGTTATTGTATTTATTGATGACATCTTAGTCTATTCTCGAACGGAATCTGATCATGTTATTCATTTGAGGTTGGTCCTACAAAGATTGAGGTATCACCAATTGTATGCTAAATTCGAGAAATGTGGCTTTTGGTTACAGGAGGTACAATTTCTGGGTCGTGGTGACGTCCCAGGGTATATCGATGGATCCAGACAAGGTAGTTATGGTGAGGGAAGCCCACGACACCTACCGAGGTTCGTAGTTTTCTGGGCTTGGCGGGCTATTATCGTCGGTTTATCAAGGGCTTCTCTAAGATCGCTAGCCCTTTAACAAATTTGACCTGAAAGGGGGTGAGATTTATTTGGAATGATTCTTGTTAGATTGCATTTGATGAGCTCAAAGATAAGTTAACTTCGGCTCCATTCCTTGCGTTGCTAAAACCGGGATTGGAATATCTAGTCTTCACCGATGCATCTCTTCAAGGATTAGGAGGTGTACTTCAGCAAGAGAGGCGCGCTATCGCAAGCTAAAACCCCATGAGAGAAACTATTCGGTGCATGACTTAGAGCTTGTCGCAGTTGTCTTTGCATTGAAGATATGGAGGCACTATCTTTTAGGGGAGAAGTTCAGTCTTTTCACGGACCATAAATCGCTGCAATATTTATTTTTTCAAAAAGATTTGAATATGCGACAGCGTAAATGGTTAGAGTTCGTGAAAGATTATCAGTTTGATATCCATTACCATCCTGGCAAGGCTAACGTTGAGGCAGGTGCCTTAAGTAGAAAGCCCGAGGGAGATTTAGTTGATGTTTGGAAGGCTAAGTGAAAGGAACTCAGTCAAGAGGATGCGGTGGCGAGAGCATTCATGTCAGTATTGACCGTTACTCCCACCATTGTGGTAAGGATTGTAGAAGCCCAAGGATGAGATAAGGGATGCCAACACCACATACGTCGATTACTGTCCGAGGGAGCGGAATCCTACTTGATTAGTTCTGATGGTGGATTACGCTTCCATGTAAGACTCATTGTTCCTGAGGAGGGGGAATTAAGACGGGGTGATGGCAGAATCTCATGGGTCTAAATTCAAGGTACATCCTGGTGGGGACAAGATGTACCAAGAAATGCGCCATCAGTATTGGTGGCCAAGCATGAAGAGGGATATTTTTGAGTTCGTGTCCTGATGCACTACTTGTTAGTTGGTCAAGATCGATCATCAGCAACCGACAGGTTTGTTGCAACCGTTAGAGATTTCGGTATGGAAATGGGAAAGCATATCAATGGATTTTATTAAGGGCTTGCCAAAATCACAGAGCGGGTGTGATTCTATTTAGGTGATTGTCGACTGTTTAACTAAGTCGGCACACTTCCTACCCGTGCGAACCGATTATGACACTACTCGCTATGCCCGATTATTCATCGAGGAGGTAGTTAGGCTCCATGGGGTGCCTTTGAATATAGTTTCCGACCGTGATAAGATCTTTGTCTCCCACTTTTGGAGAAGTTTCCAAGAGGCGTTGGGGACCGAATTAAAGTTAAGCACTTCTTACCATCCTCAAACAGATGGACAAATAGAAAGAGTAAACCAAATGTTGGAGGACATGCTTCGTATGTGCACGCTTGACTTCAAAGGTGCTTGGGAACAATATCTCCCATTGGTTGAGTTTTCTTACAACAACTCTTACCAATTTACTATTAGAATGGCGCCTTATGAAGCTTTGTATGGAAGACTTTGTAGATCTCCCGCTTGTTGGTTGGAAGTGGCCGATAATAAATTTCTTGGACCTGAAATGATCCAAGATACTTCTTCTAAAATTGAACTTATTCGGAATCGCATTCGAATCGCCCAAGACCGTCAAAAGATATATGCCGATGCGGGTAGAAGGAACATGGAGTTAGATATTGGAGACCAAGTTTTGGTTAGAGTGTCACCTATGAAAGGCATCAAGCGTTTCGGGAAGAAGGGGAAGCTTGCACCACGTTTTGTTGGATCTTTTCCAGTTATTGCAAAGGTGGGTCCTGTGGCGTATCAGCTTGCCTTACCGGAACCTTTGCAACAAATTCATGATGTATTTCATGTTTACTCTCTAAAGAAGTATACGAGGTGCGAAGGTGCACTTTGGCATATCTCTTTCGAGGATATTGACTTGTAACCCAATATTTCTTATGAAGAACAACCGATTGCTATTTTAGAGAATGGGGAGCGTAGGTTGAGGTCTCGGGTGTTTCCATCGGTGCGGGTCCAATGGAGTCACCATAACGTCAAGGAATCAACATGGGAACGGGAAGATGATATGCGGGAAAAGTATCCTCATCTCTTTAAACAAGGTACGTTTGAATTTTGGGGACAAAATTCCCTCCTAAGGGGGGGAGTATGTAACAACCCTCGCTTTAGAGAATCCATTTTATATTTATTTACTAGGTATAATAATTAGATATAAAATGTTAGAATGGGGAGTAAGTATTAATTTAAGGAAGAAAAGTTAATATTTACTAAGATGTTGCATATTTACCTTATGTGTAGGTGAATGTCACTGTGATGTATTTTATTATGTTATAAGAAATTAAAATGACATTTTGTCTTAAAATGAAATCGGAACTTAAAATGAGTTATAAAATTTCCAAATGATAATTTGGAGGGTGCAGTTAGTCCCGGAAGGGGCGAGATAGTCAAATTATGTGCCATGTTGTATTTTGAGATTTTGGGCACTTTTGACTGGTTTTAGTTTAAATGTGTAGTTGCGTATTATTTTATCGTGGTATTGATCACTTAAGTTAAAATTGTAGACAAAGGCACGTTTTATGTCTTGAAACCCACTTATTTCTCTTAAGTGTAATTAGTGACCTAAAGAGAGAGAGAGAAGGAGAAACCTTGTGGAGAAAAGAGAGATTGAAGGTTTGAAGTGTGATCTTGCCTACATCTTCATCAAATCTGAATTTGCAAGCTAGAGGCAAGTTTTCTACTTGCTATTATGTGGTTTAAGTTGAACAATTAGTGTTCATAGTTGTGGTTTATTTATGGTTTAAGAAAGAAAGGGCTTTTATTGGATTTATGGGCTTTAAAATCTTTGGAGGTTGATTTGAATTAATAGTGGTGTAATTTATGGTTTTTGGATGCATTTAAAATCAGTTGGTGGAAATAAATTATAAGGGTTTTTTTTGTTGGAAGAAGAAATGGGGTCTAGGTCTGTCATGACCGGTCGACCACGGTTCCAGGACCAGTCGACCGGGCCTTCGGGGGAGGGCACACTTCTTTCCTACCAAAGGCTAAATTTTGGAGCGCGGTCGACCGCGGTCCGTGACTAGTCGACCGGTTTCCTTTTTGTTGGACTTTCTGCTTTTCTACAAAGGCTAAATTTTGAGACGCGGTCGACCGAGGTCTCCGGACCGGTCGACTGGTCCCCTGTTTTCCACCCTTAAACTTTATTTTTGTTTCCTAAGCTTTTCTTTTAATTAGGAAATAGGAACCTTCTTGTATGAAGTAAACATAGGGTTCTAGAGTTTTAGTTGAGTTTGGTCGCTACCCTAGAGTTGAATGGGTTCACTTGGGGTTTATTCCATGGGTACCAAAAATGATGTTTAGGCATCACTTCTCTTTTAGTAATTCATTAGGGACTATGTTGTATAAGCCCATACTTGGAGATTTTAGGATCCCCATTGAGGTATATAAAACCTTGGGACTCATGTGATTTTTGGAGATCAAATGTAGAATAGCTCGGTACTTAAATAATGAGAATATTCAAGGATAATGGTTTCAAATAAAATGAAACATCCATGTGATCAATGAAAATGATAATGTGATGGAAGTTGTAAATTCTAATTTACTTAAACACACCTCTCTAAATGCTATCATAATGGAAGCTCGCGTATGAGGTGATGTCCCCTGACTAGTGAATGCAGAGAGACTATATTCCTCGGTCATATGCAGGATTTTATATATATATTTGTTTTTCTACGCTAGTGAGGTAATTCCGGGTGTCGTTATAACTCACTCGCAGGTATATGGCCACTTCCCGACGTGCGTTAGGTGCCCAGGTTGTCTTGTATAGATAGGCCCTGGAAGATGATAGTCATTTAGGGGCGCGACCAGTGGGGAAACTCGGAGGGGCGGTCTTAGAATCGTTATATGTATAAGAATATAACCTTTCTAACTCAAGTGGGACTTGAGATAGGTAAATTGCCATAAGAAAATATAATGGTAATTATATTCCTGTTAAGGAATGGAAAAAGGGAAAGATATGAGGAATAATGATGTTTAAATTTAATTCTCTTGTATAATTTAACATTGTTAGAACTATTTAAATTACCTTATATTCTTGTCACTTAGGTTACATCATTTATGATTAACTGTCTATATCTATCATGCTTCTTGTTCATCTGGGAATCATATATAAACCAGGCCCTGACTTGTTCATTTTTCCATGTTGTGCAAGTTATTGTATCCGCTCAGGTGCTCCTCCGCAAGGGCGCCCGATGTGACATTCCTATTCCAAATGCTTTTGAGGAGCTATAAGACTTTGTGGATTATTACCGGATGCTTGTTTAGACATTTCATCCTTGGATTCTAGTTACAATCGGGTCTTTTATTCTGGCGGGTAATGGATGTATTATGTAAATTATCGAACTGTTGTTATACATTGGATGTAACTGTTGACTGACAGCGTATTCGGTCCTCTTATTGTATGGTTGTTTTTGTATTAATATAAGTTTCTTTGGAATTCCACTTTTCATCGGATTGGGTTGTTTAATTTATTTTCCTTAACTTTTAAATAAACCTTAAAAATTTGACAAACCGTTTTCTGAATTATTGGGTGGTTTTCCCATATACTTATTTTGTTATTGTGATGTTGAGGATGATTTCCATCCATGATTCCGTTATTTTGGAGTATCGGGCTGGCCACCCCTTATTTCGGATGGCGGGTTGTCACACGAACCAAATTCTTCTTCAAAATCTTCAAGACTCATATCTAGAGACAAGTCAGGTGGCCAAGCACGTAGATCGATTAGGTCACTATCCCGTGGAGTAGTGACATCGTTCACTTATTGAACATACTTGACTTCATTCTCTCCCTCACCGGACGATGACCTCTCTAAATTAAAAACATTCAGATCCATGGTCATGTTCCCAAATGTTAGTTTTAGTTGCCCACTACGACATTAAATGACAGCGTCGGAGGTGGCCAAAAAGGGTCGACCGAGGATGATCGGGATTTGTGTGGATGAGTTTAGTACGTGTTGCGTGTCTAAGACCACAAAGTCTACCGAAAAGATAAACTCACCCACTTTAATCAAGACATCCTCTACAACACCTCTAGGTATCTTAATGGATCGATCGGCCAAGGACAAGGTCATCTTGGTAGGCTTCAGCTCCCCCAAACCTAGTTTCTCGTACACGGTGTACGGCTAAAGTTTCACGCTTGCTCCTAAGTCTAATAGATCTTTCTCAAAGTGATGTTACCCTATCTTGATAGAGATAGTCGATGTCCCTGGATCCTTGTACTTGACGGGAGTTCTATAGGAAATGAAAGAGCTAGCTTGCTCGGTGAGAAAAGCTTTCTTGGGCACGTTGGTATGTCTTTTGAAGGTACAAAGGTCCTTAAAAATTTTGGCATAGGATGGGATTTGTTTTATAGCGTCAAGAAATGGAATATTGATTTGTACGTTCTTGAATATTTCCAACATCTTATCAACTTGTGCCTTTTTCTTTTGGGGAACCAATCGCTAGGAAAATGGAGCTTTTAAAACATATGTTTCTACAGATGGCTCGAAAGATAAGGGTGGGGAGGAAGTTGGATCCACATGTGGATCTTTATTCTCCTTAATATTCTCGGATTCACTCTCGATGGGTGGTGAGATATTCTTTTCGAATTCCTTACCACACCTGAGTGTGATGATTGATTTGATATCCTCCTGGATTTGTGATGGAGAGACGTTATCTTGCACAAAATATTGACCTTTAGGTATGTTACCTTTAGGATTGGGCTCAGGTTGACTCGGGAATGTTCCCTTGTTTCTCTCACTCAACACGTTCACTAATTGACTCACTCGAACCTTGAGTTTGGCTATGGATTGAGTGTTTTCATGCAAGCTCTGTTGGGTGGATTGGAGGACATTTTGAGTGGTTTTCTGGAATTGGAGGGTACTTTGAGCAAGCAAATTCATCGTATCCTCTAAAGCTTAGATCTTTTCGGAAGAAGGATATGATGGTTCGAGGGCATTCTTTTGGGAACCCGAAGGTGGATTACCAGAAGATTGACCTCCACTTTCGTGGTATTGACCCTTGGACCATGAAAAATTGGGGTGGTCTCTCCACCACGGATTGTATGCATTGGAATATGGGTTATACTTTGGCCTATTTTGATAAAGGGCATTGGCTTATTCGGTATGTGCCTTGTGGGTCGGAAGGGCAGGATAATTTTCGACTAAGTAGTCGAATGCATCACAAAGTATACACATAGGGGAACCTACATGTTGAACGACCACAGGTGCGGTTCTATTGCCCTCTTTGCTCGTCTCTAAAGCTTCTAAATGTCGGGCCAATGTGGCCACTTTGGCATTTAAATCATAACTTTATTCGACTTGGTGAACGAAACCCTCATTGGAGGTGGTGGATCTAGATTCTTTATTGGGTGCCCATCCCTGGGACTTTTTTGCTACGGCTTCTAGGAATAACCATGCGTCAACCTCACTTTTCTCAGTGAAATCGCCGTTACATAATGACTCGAGCATGGTTAGGGTATTACAATCAAACTCCTCATACAAAATTTGGAATTGGCATCCTATCTCAATCCCATGGTGCAGACATTGCAGTAGAAAGTCCTTAAATCTCTCCAAATACATCCACAAGGCTTCTCCCTCCTTTTGGCTAAATGTGTTGATGGTGTGACGTATCGACGTCGTGTTTTGATTGGGAAAGAATTTTTGCAGGAAGTGACACTCATTTGGTTCCAAGTGGTGATTGATTCGGGTGTTAACGAGTTAAACCAACTCTTGGCTTTGTCTTTCAACGAGAATGGGAAAAATTTAAGTTTGACAATCTCATCGGTGAGTTGTTAATACGTAATGGTCCCACATATCTCCTCGAATTATCGAATATGAAGGTAAGGATACTCTTTGTCGGTACCTCAAAACACGGGCAACATTTGGATTATTCCATGATGGAATAGAAAATTATTCACAGTGTGATCAGGAAGACGTATGCACGAAGGTTGACTCGACCTAGACAGATAAAGGTAATCTTTAAGGGCATGTGGCGCTAACTCATCTCCCATCTCGATGAAAATCGAAACTCGATCTACGTAAGTATCGAAAATGCTAGACTCCACACTCGACAAACGACCGGTATGATCTCGAAACCAACTTCGCATACACTCAACTCACTCGATTTTTTTTTTAATTTTTGAAGAAAAAAATAATTAGACTCAAACCACGTAATTCCTGGCTAACACACAGAAATTTGAATTATCTAAATTAGGTGAGGGGAATTTCAATGTTAAAATCTAGTTTTCTCGAGATTAATCAACGACAACGGAGGTCTCCAAATTAATCTCCCTAATTAGACAGCTCCAACTCTTTGACAAGGGAGAATTTAAAAACGACCAACTACGATTATCGCCTCAAATCCCGCTTTTTCCTCCAGGTAGGTGGTCGGTACGAAGACACATTAAAAATCACCAATCCTAGACAAGGTGATACGGGATCGATTTGACAAGTTCACATTGGCGTAGCTTTTAATTCTAACCTTGTTAAGAGGTTTCCTATGAGCTATGTGATATCCTAAGGCCAATGTCTACTTGATTTTAAATTAAATATGATGGTTCGGGATATGAAAATGCTGGGTTAATTTGTGATTTTAGGGTTGAGGAAGGGTGATGAAATACACACCTTATCTTTCACACGGGTTTTGCCCTTAAGTCAATTTATGCAACGTGCTAAATTAAATGTGAAATTAAACCATGTAGGAGCATAAAAAAAAACGTACCTCTGGCGTGAACTTTTTACGGTCACTTGTTTACGCCGGGCCGAAGTCTAAGTTGACGTCGATCGGAGGGAAACGCCGCCTACGTTTCAGTCGTCCCCTAGAGTTTCTTGTGCTTGTGGCAAGATTGCACAATTTTTTTCTTCGCGTTCGCGCACTGTTGAACACTTTTCCGAATTTTTCTTCACAATTTTTTTTTTGCAAGAATGAATATGGTCCTGAATAAAAGAAAAAAAATACACCAAATGTAAAGTGCGACACATAAACCCAAAAAAAATGAACGAAAAAAATGACATATGCACTAGTGGTGTATTTAACAAAGCACACTTCTGAAACAATTTTTTTTTCTTATTTACTACTGGGAAAAAAATCCAGATTTTTTTTTTAGCTTCTACCTACTGAAAAAAAAACGAATCTGGAAATTTTCAGAAAAAATATTTTTTTTCAAGTTTTTCCAATTTTTTTTATTTATTTTAGGATAAACTTAGTGCTAAAAGTATTATTTATTAAAAAAAACACAAAAATCAAATTTTCTTTATCTTTTATTTTTTTTACACAAAAAAATTGTTGCTGAATTTTTTTTTCCAAAAAATTTTACTTTTTTTTAATGAATTTTTACTAACAAAAATGCGAAATGTAAAAAAAAAAACTAGTCCGAAAACCACAATTTAAAAAAAAAAATCGAACAAATCCCCGACAACGGCGCCAAATTTTTTTATAAAATACTGCAAGTGCACGGACTATTATTGAATAGTGAGTGTAAGTACGGGTCGAACCCACTGAGATTTATCAATTTTTTTCTTTAAAAATAATTGTGACTGTCCAACTAGACTAAATTGGGTTGGAGATGAGATGTAATATTAAACTAAGCAACACAAACAAAAAATAGGAATAAGAGAGATATAATCAAGGTAGCGTGAAAACTAGGACGTTGGATCCATTTATCACGTTAAACTAACACTATGCAATAATTTAAATTTCTTCATTTCCGATTTTATAACTCAAATAAAACCGACTCTCGTCGTATTTAATTCGAAAAATAACACGTTAGAAGTCCAAAATAAAATGTAACATCTCTAAGTTTAGACGCCTAAAATCCATATTCCCTTAAAAATTTCACTTTTAAATTTCAAAATATAGTCTTTAAGTATGGGCTATCAATCAATTTAATAAAAGTATAATCCATCAGAAATGTACTCATACTTAAAATAAAAAATGATTTTTTTCAAACAATGGCGAAGGTTTAAAACGCACTCTCGTGTTGTTTTAAATGAATACCGAATTTTTAAAACGTTTAGCACATATCGGGAAGTAAAGACGAAATTAAATCACACATGATAAATTTCACCTAGTCCTAGTGAGGAAATTATGCTAGCATAATTGTAAACATAATAAAATTGCAAGAATGAATACTCAATTTCATTAAATAAACAAACTTACAATTGATGTGTCAAAAATATTCTTGACAGAAATTTCACTCACAAAATAATTATTGGCCCTCAATAAGGAACCAAAAACTGTACATAAGCTCTCTCTACAATTCTTTCTGCAACTCTCTGTGTCAAAAATGAAGAACCCAACGGTTCTATTTATAGGCTTAGGGTTAGGGTATTTGGATAAGATGGAACTCTCCCTGATTAGTTGAATTTGAGATGATAATTATCTCATGAAGTCCTTAAAAAAATTGAAGATAATTATCCCCAAATTCGTCACTATTCACAGCACCAACTTTAAATGCACTTTTGATCACCAAAACTTTAAAATCCCATTTTCGTCCAAACTTTAAAGTTGTAAGTCTTGTCAAGACCTTTTCGAAAAGCTATGGCATGACCTCAACGGACACTCGAGCAATGTTATAAAAAAATATTTAGTCCAGTTGTGTCAGCCGTGTCGTGTCCCGTCGCGATGCATCCTGATAATTTTTGCACATTGACTCCTTTGTAGTACAAATTTTCGGGGTACCTATAAAAATACAAAAAAATAAAAATAATTAATTAAAATCTAGGGTCACAAATATTAAAAATTTACAAAATTACCCCTCTTTGCATTTTAACCCCCGAAATTCATTAATTGCTCGTTTTAATTCAGAATTCAACCAAATTTTAGAGATAACTTTATTTTGCCTAGATAAACATTTAAAATTATTTTTAGGCCCATAAAATTTGATAATTATGATTTCACCCCCAGAGTTATTCAAATTGCATTTTTAACTCAAATTTTATTCAAACCTGCAGTGTTCTTTTCTTTTATGAAAATGACTCTAAAAATTCATTATTTATGATACAATGGGTCTAATAAGGTCTAGATTTGGGCATAATTCATACAAAATAATGCACGTATCAATTTCTACCATGATTGTGCCATTTTTGGGGAACTTAAGACTGATCTATCCCTGGTGGACCCCTAGTAGGCTTATTTTTTTATATTTCCATATGGATTGAACCCAACTCGTGGGTCCATGGAATTGCAATACGCTGCAGCAAGCAGGATGTGGCCTTGAAAGTAAATTGCTTGAGTGTCGCAACCCTTGTATAGGATGCTGCATATCTTCATTTGGTTACCTAGGAGAAGAAAAATGGTCCTCGAACTTGAACTATAGTGCTCCCTCATAGAGAGGCCTCGACAGTAAATCCATATATTCAGCATGCCGCGGCCACAACAGTATTGTGTCACAAATTTCCAAAGAATACATCCTTGTTATTGTACTCAGTCATTTCCTCTACGTTTCTTTCATCACTCACTCTTGTTAGTTTTGTCTCAGAATATATATATATATATATATATATATATATATATATATATATATATATATATATATATATATATTTTAAAGACTAACAATGAAGAAATGGAAGGAGAATCCATCCAACGTGTAGAGATAAAAGATGATATTGCTCAGCTATACAACCATCTCAACCATCTGCATGATAGCCACGCCCCACTCCAAACTCAGGTAAATTTTCTGACCCAAAGGGTCATGCTGGAGTCTACAACCTTTACCTCTATGCCAAAGACCACAACACTAGAGGCCACTGCACCAAAAACTAGAGAATTCACTTCCCAACTAAAAGCAATGGCCGCAGAAGGTAAGGCCGTGGCCAAGGACCTGAAAAGGAGGAGAGAACAGGAGGAAAAAGAGGCATGCAAGCCATATGAGAGCTTCACACCGCTGAACTCCATCCTGGAAGATATCCTTGTAAGCATTTAAGCAAAATTTCTCAGATGGCTAGAGAAGCTGAAGACTCCACCTCATAAGAGCAACCAGGCCAAGTGGTGAAAATTTCACCAAGACCATGGACACCTCACTGAATAGTGTCATGCTCTGAAGAATGAAATTGAGAGGATGGTTAAGTAAGGGATACTGCAGCGATTCCTGAAGGATGCATAAGGGATGCAACCTAACCTAACAGGATGCATGCCGCATATCTGCCTTAGTTTCCACTATGTTTCTATTTTCATTTTTGAAAAAGCTTTATTTAAATATTTCCTTTAGACTTTGCATTTTCCTAACAAAGTCATAAATATATGCATACATGAATATCTCACTTCTTTTGTTTTCATTATCTGTTAACTCATAAAAGTCTCTCGTCTTAAACAGATTTAAAAATGAAGACAACATATTATCTCGGGGATAACTACCTAAATGGGCTTGCAATGCCCCTATGATGCCTAGGCATACGAAGGCATATGATATTTGAAAATCGTGAAAGCAACTCTCGGGATGATTCTATTAGCCACCGAGGCTTACAATGCCCGTTATTCGTGTCTAGAATGCTACAATTAGCGAAGAATGGATTAATATATATACGATTATAGCTTGGGGAAGCTTCATAATACCTAGCCTACGGAGGCCTGATGATAACCCAATTAAAGCGACAAAGAGAAGCTACAAAAGTGGCTTCATAATAAAGCGACTACGAAAAGCCGCGGCAGCGGCTACATGCGATTAAAGCGACTGAAAGAATCTACAAAACTGGATTCATGCCAATTAAAGAAACTAAGAGATGTTGCGATAATGACTTGGATTTTGATCCAATTAATGTTACAAATGGTAAATGGCCGCAACCCTATTCAAGAATCATGAGAAATGCAAACAGAACGAGAAAGGCAAACAGGGTATCTTGTCGAGTTCAAGCCTGCCTAAGAACAAGGTTAACGCGACCTTTATGTTCGTAGGGTTTCCCATTTGTTGGTCGTTGCCTTGGCCTTTATGAGACAAATATCATTAACTTGGTGATCTCATACTTGTAACGTCATTAGCTTGGTGATATGAGACGAACATCATTATATGGTGATCTCATACTTGAAACATCATTAACTTGGTGATCTCATACTCGAAACATCATTAACTTGGTAATCTCATACTCGAAACATCATTAACTTGGTGATATCATACTCGAAACATCATTAACTTGTTGATATGAGACAAACATCATTAACTTGGTGATCTCATATCTGAAAAAGAGACTGCAGCCTATGTTATGCAACTATAGCCCTAATGGATGCGGCCCCAGTGTGATAGACATTCAATTGAGAAATAACCCAACTTGTCAAGTTGAGAGGGTGAGGCATTCAGTAAGTCTGCACTTGTCAAATGTCATGACAGGCTAGCAACCCAGTCGCAGACTCAAAGTTGCTATTCACGAAGACATAGAGAAATTGTGGAAAAGTTAACCAAGAGGCAAAAGTGTTAAACCGCAGCCCCAAAGTCCTTTTCCTTTGGCACCGCGGCTTTGGGGGATGATAAGCACAAATATGGAATGAAAATCTCAAGGCAAAAAACAAATGGCTGCAGCCTTGTTCAAGAAGTCCTTTATAAGGTGTTGTCGCGGCCCCATGCATTCATTGTTGGGGAGAGGATTTTTCGAAGGAATAATTGTACATTCAAGTAGTCAAAAATATATGGAGAAAAATCATACATTCAAGTATTGAAGCAAACAAATCATAGGAATAAAAAGCATGCAGATACAAAGGAAAACATAATCAAGTTTGAGATAGAGGCCATAGCCTTAATTAAGTTCAAATGTTAAAGGGATGTAGCCCTGTGTATAATACAAAAGAGAAGAAAAAATATTCTAAGTCTAAGAGGAATCATCATCTTCATCATCTCCCTCTTCTCCCTCTACGGATGTCTCTGTTTCCTCATCCCCTATCATGGCCTCTTCCAGTTACTTCCTTGCCTTCTCTTCAACTGCTGCTCTAATCTCAGCCACACATGCATTGTGCTCGGCATCACCCAAACTCTAGGACATGATTTGATCCTTGGACTTAGGAAAATTCTTGATGACCTTGTACCTCAATTCCTGGTAGCCGCGGATATTGGCCTTGTTGTGAGTAAGAAAGAAATCCCTGGACTTTCTATATGTGGCCATGGAAGTTTTAACAGCCTGAGTAAGAGACGCGGAATGAGACTCTAGGCACCCATCCCGCTCTTTCGATCTCTCATGGGCTAGTGTTATTTTTTCCTTTATTGCTCTGTGAAGTGTGTGTGCATGTATATATAATGGAGATTGGAATCTTTCAACTCATACTATAGGAAAGATAGAGTGAGGTTATCCATAGGAATGTTCCCCACATAATATATATATATATATATATATATATATATATATATATATATATATATATATATTGAGAGAGAGAGAGAGAGAGAGAGAGAGAGAGAGAGAAAATATGATTTGTGCATTTATCGCGATATTGATCGTTATTATGAAACGACAATACGTGTTGGATGAAACGCTAATAAACATAATATGTATATTAATGCAAGAATATAATAAATATGGAAATGAGGAATTTAGGGAAATTGGAGGATTGAGAGAAATTGATAAATTAGAAAATTGAGAAAATTAGAAAATTGAAAAGTTGGGAAATTGGACTCGAGTCTCGGATTTTAATTCGAAATGCATGCATAGCCTATAAAGGCATCAAAATCTACGTAGTTCGAATGCAACATTGGGTTGGGGTTTATCCCATAGATTCAAATATGACTTTATTATATGTGAAGAAAAATTAGTTTTAGTTTTGAAAAAGTGTGATGGATAATCTGGTTCGAAATTTATGGGTGTAACCCTTTTTTTTCATAAAAGAATAAGTATGTGAAATATACTAATAAAAATGTAGATATTAATTTGTACGAACTAAAGTAATAACCAGATTATGAATCTAATGAGATTTATGAAAAAAATAAGGAATTTAAAGAGAAAGGGAAGGAATTGTACCTTCTTTCAAGCTTGATCTTTGATATTGGATGAACTCCCTTGAATGTGAGATGAATGTTGGATGAGAGAGAATGAGATTTTACCAAATTTGGGTATGAAAAGGATGAAAATATAAGCTTGAATGGAACTTCACACAGAGGAACTTCGCTGATTTCGAGAGAATGTTTGTTGAGATCACTTATGCTGATGGATCTCTGGTGTGCCATGAGAGTGAGGTCATGCCCTCTTTTTATAGGGTCAGGGGTGGTTCCGATTAGAATTGCCCTAGTCCTGCCTATCGGTAGGTTATCCTAGACACCTTTTCGATGGGCAGGGAACTAGACCTGCCAATTGGCAATCTCGTGAAGATTTTTTTGGGAAAACAGTCGTAAAACATAATCAATTGATCTGAATCGCGCACAGGGCATACCATTAAAAAGGTAATTCAAAGACCTTAAAGATTCCCTTAGACTCCTCCCGGGATCGAGAGTTAACTTTGGGTCTAATGTGGCTCGGAAGCGCACGTCGGTCCTTTGGACTAGGGATCGTCGGATAAAAATAGATCGTTCTTCCATGTGGTAAATCAGAATAACGCATAGGGAAGATCGTTGGAAAGGTTAGTATATGTACTTATACATTACAAAGAGCTTAGCTTGGTTCGAAAAGCTGACTTTGGTCAACCGGGGCCCGGAAGCATCTGGGACCTCTCAGAGTAAAACGAATCATTCGTCTGTACCTTAAGTTAGAATCATGCATGGGGTGGACTGTTAGAAAGGGTATTCAGTACCCTTCAGAGATTCATTTAGTTTCGTTTGATATAAAGAATTGACTTTGGTTAAACGGAGCTCGGGAGCGCCTCGTGGCCTCCGGATCAATTTTTGGGGGAAAATAAATCATTCATCCGAACGGTTATGTCGTTTCAAGCATGGGGTGGACCGCTAAAATGGGGATTTAGTTCCCTTAAATGATTTAAAGAGATTTTTCTCTGACAATGAAGTTGACCAGAATCACACGGGGTCCGGGAGTGCCTGACGAACTCTAGATCGATACTCGAAGTGAGACCTAGGGTTTGTAATGAAATGGAGAAGTGCTAGGGACCTAAGGAGAGATTAGGGTGGGATAGAATGTGGTGTCTCCATAGCCCCTCGACAGGTGATCTTGGAATAACTAAAAGACATCGAATAAACACCACAAGATGTTTGGAAAGAGGTCGATTATGCTAACCTAAGGAAATTCTAGGGATGGCTAATCCTGTGGGCCGAGTTTAATTCTTACCTAGAAGAGGTGAAAATCAAGGACTGAGGTCAATCCTGACCTAGCAGAGGTGACAACCAAAGGTCGAGGTCAATTTTGACCTAAAAAAGGTGACGACCCGGGGCCAACGTCAATTCTGACTTAAAAGAGGTAACGACCTAGGGCCGAGGTCAATTCTGACCTAAAAGGGGTGACGAGCGAGGGCCGAGGTCAATTCTGATCTAAAAGAGGTGACGACCCAGGGTCGAGGATAATTCTGACATAAAAGAGGTGGTGACCCGGTGTTAAGGTCAATTCTAACCTAAAAAGGTGACAACCCGGGGTCGAGGTCAATTTTTACCTAAAAGAGGTGACGACCCAGGGTTAGGGTTAATTCTGACCTAAGAGAGGAGAAGACCAAGGTTTGATGTCAATTCTGACCTCAAAGTGGTGACGATCGAGAGCCGAGGTTAATTCTCACCTAAAAAGAGGTGGCGACTAAGGGCCGAGGTCTATTCTAACTCGAAAGAGGTGACGACCCGAGGTCGAGGTCAATTCTGACCTAAACAAGGTGACGACCCGGGATCGAGGTCAATTCTGACCTAAAGGAGGTGACGACCCAGGGTTGAGATTAATTCTGATATAAAAGAGGTGACCACTACTAGGGGTCAAAGACAATTTCGAGGATTGAGCTTGCAACTTCCTTTTGGGAAATTTGGAGACTCTACTGGGGATATGTATCTTATACTTTCGCTGGGGATTGAGGTTTGGATGTGATTTTAGGTTTCGTTGGGGAAAAGGGAATACTCCAAAGGTTGGATGTGATTTCTCGGCTAGGGAATTTCTTGGTTTTTGTTGTGTCCTTTGGAGACATTGCTGGGGAGAATATCCAATTGTTTTCGAGAATTTTGCTGGTGAGGTAAGAGTTCCACCGGGGCAATGAGTGTGGTAAAAATGTTTTTCTTAGTGAAAAAGGTTCTAAAATCCAACGGGCAATTTAGGAATTTTTTGAGATTTTTTAGCATTTTTCTGAGAAATTTTTGTACAAAATTTAAGAAACGGTGCCAACTGGCATAGTGTGAGGGGTGAAAAATGGCAGTAGCACGATCTTTTGGAGTACCTCGAGTAGATAGAGGGATAGTGCCGATCGGCATGCCTCTTAGCCTCCTATAAAAAGGGGGTGGGTTCTCTTCATTTTTCACAGTTTTTTAACTTGCCTTCTTCTTCAATTACCTTAGGCAAATCTTTCTAACATTCCAAAGTTAAAATATGACTGAGTTCTCAAGTAGAACAATACACATGGCATGGCTCGATGCTGATGATTGGGTAGGCTTGAAATGGAGGGCTAGGGTGCCCCTTACTTTGTGTAACGAAAAATCTTTTGACTTATTCGAGCCAGTGGCGAATGATCTGACTCTCTTGTGAGAGCCTACGCGTCATCTCTCTTCCGCGGTGGAGACCCCTGGCGGTTATGTAAGTATTGATAACTTTTGTTCTTCCTTTCCTTTTTTCTTGGTGATATTTCCTTTTTTCTTGAATTTTGCCAAGGGTTTTTGCTTTTTTCCTTTGACAGTCTGATGTTTCTATGTAGACTATGCGTGCCCAAGGGACGATGGGGATTAGGGACATTTATAGGCACCTTCTATCTGTGTGGTGCGTTGGATGGTGTCATCACCTAGTTTTCGAAGACTAGCGTCCCCTTTGGATGAGACGCCTCGTTCTACTGTTGTTCTATGTGCTCTGGGGGAGAGATGGTGGAACACCACCCACACCTTTCATTTTAGCTTTGGGGGGATGACAGTGACTCCCATAGATGTGTAGTAGCGGTTGGGGATGGATTGTGATGGGGTGCAGACTGAGGTGGATAGAATTCTGAGGGTGACATCAGAGGCGGCGATGGGTGATGTGGAGAGGGTAGATATTAGGGACTCCCTTCGTTTATCTCTTTGGAGAGAGTTATTACTGAGGAGGAGGATTGACGAGAGTGATGAGCGATAGGTGAGCTGAATGGACCATTTGTTTATTTCACCGGTGTTGGGGGTTTCTTGGTGGCGACGAGTGGAGACGTTATCCATTGTGATTTTTTTCCATTTTTGAGGGTGTTTTCGAACATCCCTCTTTATGATTGGGGGAGCCTGACCTTGGAGACCCTTTATTATTCTCTTGATGCGTTCAGTAGGTGTTGCCAATAAACTTTTACTCGGGCCACGTATCTTCTTAAGGTATTCATTATTTTTCACATTTTCCATTATGCATTCGCATTTTCCGTCATGCATTTTATTCTTGGTTGCTTACTTGCTGACCTTTGTCCTTTGCATACGTGGTTCTATGAGGTGATTGGGTTCAACACCATATTGATATCTTTGAAGGATGACTCTATTGGTGACTTCTGCCAGATGTACCAGTGGCGGAAGTCCAACCGGTAGTCGAAGAACTCCCTTTCTCTGGAGGTGGTGTGTCAGGTCTTGAATGGACTGATGAGTGAGTTGGTAAGTCCCTTTTTTTCTTGAGACTGTTTTTCCTTTGATGATATTTTCCTGATATTGATCTTCTGCTCATGTTGGGGAATTTGTAGGTGACTTTCAATTCCTGGGGGGCGAGTATTCAGCATACAGGGTTAATCGAGGGAAATGGGTAGATGCGACATTTGCAGGCGCATGAGTTTGGCTACTCTTGGTACCTCGAGGGGAGAGTAGTCTGGCATATTATGAAGGACGAGGTTGTGGTTCCATCGGTGAGGCCCCCAGTATATATGAGGCGAGTACGAGAGATGTCGGATGATGCACGGGTAGCTACGATGACAAGTGATCCTTACTCATTATATACTGACACGACGGTAATGTGTGACTATATGGACTTTGTGTCGAGTTAGTTGATGCTACCCAACATATATCACGTAATGAATCTCCCCCGTGATGGTTCGAGTCGAACGGTAGGGTCTTCCCACTGCACAGGCAGTGCATCGACATCAGCATTGGAGACGACTTTAGAGATTCCTTTTGTTCGGCTGGCCACTCCTACTTACAATATTTAGCGGGCTGATGGAGGGTGGGTGCATATGTTGCACCATCCTAATGTGATGGATCCGAAGGAGTTGGTATTGATAGAGGAGGTCCTTCAACACGAGGCATACTTTTCATCTCTTTATCTTCTTAATTTCCTAATTTCTTCCTTTGCCTCAGACTGACTGATTTATTCTTTTCTTATAGTATATATCGATCTCCACTACTTGGCTGAGGGATATTAGGGATTGGATATCTTCGACGACAATCCATATTCGGGATGCGATTTCGATTCCTTTTTATTTGGTTCCATCTGACTCGTCTGAGGAAGGGTCGCGCTCGGGGAGTGGAGGCACGTCATCTCATTGCAGAGGGAAGAGAGTGCACCAAAAGGAAGGAGGCTCCTAGAGAGAGAGAAAAGGAGAAAAGAGAGAGAGAGAGAGAGAGAGAGAGAGAGAGAGAGAGCATAAGTGAAGAGAGAGAAAAAAAGTAGGTGGGTTCGGGCTGAGTCCTGTTGTATTTCCTTGTTCTTCCAGCAAAACTTAATGTAATACAACAAAAATCTATGCAAAAAATGAAGTTTTTGTTAATTTTTTATTTTTAGTGACCAATGCACATGCTCTTTTTACTTTGCTATTGAGACTATAAAAAGAAAAAATGATTAGAGAATGTTTTTATTTTAAAATGGTATACGTAAAAACATAAGGATAAGTAAATTCAGAATTCCCTTAAAATATAAATTATTTTTATTGAGTTATTTGATTTTGACAAAAAAGGAAAGAGGGAATTTTCCCAAAAATAGGGGGTTGCCGATCGGCATGACCCCTATCTTGCCTATTATCATATCAGTCCAGTTTAATCAACCCAAGGCTTTGATTTTACTTTCTTAAATTGCTTGGTACTTGGTAGGGTAAGCTTTCCTCTGATTTCTGCAGGGTTTCTTGTCTTTATTTTAGAGCTTTTAAGTATAAATAGGGGTGTAAATGGAGCTCTTCCTTCACACTTTCACATTACTTCTTCTTTACATTCTTCTGTACTCACTATCTTTTTATTTTATGATATGGCTCTCCTTGGTAGTGTTGAGTTTGCAAACTACCTTGAAACTGTGGAAGTGATGTTCTCCTACAGCATTGACTATAATGCTTTCAACATGCAGTGGATCTCTTTGTGGCGCAACCGACCCATAGAGTGGAATATGCTTATGGTGGCAGTTGAGTTCTAGTACCCCGAAGACCATGTCTTTCGCTTCAATTTGGAAGAAATTTGTCCAAACTATGAAGACTTTTCTACTATTTTGGGGATAAATCCCAGTGTTGTAGCGGATATGCCTGCATTTTCCCGGTCCCTAGGGAGCTTTTTGCGGTACTTCTCCATATTTCACCTTCGGAAGCAAGGTTGTTGGTCATGGGAGGAATGATTTCTCTTCCTATGGTGCTGCGGTCTGTACATTTGCATGATGTTGGTGATGCTGGCTATACTAGGGCCGTCATTCTGGTCCTGGTTTCAAAACTGATGTTAGTAACTATGGAAATGATAGTGGACCCTCAACTTGCAGCTATTATTTCCTGGATGTCGTATCGTCGCAATGCTGCGACGGTGATTCTGGAGGAGACTTTGAATGGTCTAGATGCCTGGCGAGAAGGTCGTTTCGAATTTCTGAGGAGTATCCCTATAATATTATTCATGTGGTTGTCAGAGAGATTTCGTATAGCGGTCCTAATTGAGTATCCTTTACCGACGGTGCCAAACTTCTTCTCACCCTATTTTATTAGTGTAGGCCTATACATCGAGAGCTCGAAAAACTGGTTTGTGGAGCATGGGTCTCGAGGCTTGCATTGGTCAGTGCCTTGGTGGGGGGAGCTATTGCTCTTTCTAAAACTCAAATAATACCGCTATGTTCATTTTTTAGGCCTCCAGAATACCTCTTTTTACTTTCCCTGGAGGCTTCTGTGCCAATTTAGTTGGGAACAAATTATGCCACCGTGGACACTGGACTTCTTTCCTGTGGATGATCTGACAGAGTGTATGCACATACGGCTTGGCTCTTTGTGGGAAAATAGTCGACCGTCAACCCATCTATCCCATTCTATTGGTAGAGTCTGGCATATTTCAGTGAACTACATTAAGTGGTTATAGAGAAGAGTAGTTTCCAATATGCTGGCTCTGGAGTGTGGGAAAAGGTGGTTTGTTGTATCTAACACCATGGAGGGAGGTGTTTTGGTTTTCCCCAGGCTGGTGTGGGCTTATCGTTCAATGGAGCATTTGCGGCACTCTATTCAGGCATGGGAAGTTTGGGTACCCCAGGATGTGGGTGATGATGGGGCTGGATCCTCTGACAGATGCGGGTAGGGTTTGTGAACATTTTGTAATGGGTGAGGTTCATTGTTTGGTAATCATTTATGGGTTAATTTAGGTGTAGTGGGGGGCTTGTTTTTATTTAGTTTTAGGAAGGTAGTGGTAGGTTGGCAAGGGGCATCGTGTTACTCCCTATGATGATGTAACTGTACCAAAATTTCCCTAAAAAATAAAAAAGTTTTTGATTATCTAATTATGCCTCTTTATGCATTTTGCATTTGAACTATCTATTTCAATCGCTAAGGCATACATAATCCTTTTGTTCATGTATATGATAAAATGAATTTTCATTCTCGGGGATAAGAAAAGAATAGCATTTTGTGAAAAAGAAAGGAGTCGTGCTCATATAAAGTGGATGAGCTGCTTACATACCTCTGAGGGTTTTAAAAAAATTCTGTAATTCATTTTTGAAAGAAAAATGATCTTTTGTAGAGGATCAGGCCTCCACGTAGTTCTGAGTAGAGGGAAACGAATTTCTTTTTAGAATAGAAGGGAGATGAGAAGAATCGTAATGCGTAGAGATTTCGAGCTAGGGGTAGAATTTCTTGAGACGCTCCAAGTTGACTGGATGCACCATTTCTTCTCCATCAAGATCAGTGAGCATAGCGGTTCCTCCTGACAGGATCTTCTTCACAATGTAGGGGCCGATCCAATTAGGCTTGAATTTCCCTCCGGGGTCCCAGATGGGCTCTATTATCTCTTTGAGGGCTAAGCCCTCTTCTCGGACACCGTGGCCCTTGACTCTCTTATTAATCAATTACACTATACCAAGATGGTAGCCTTGTATGTGATATAGAGCTTGCAGCCCCCTTTTGTCCAAGAGTGATAACTCGTCAAGATAAGTTTGGTTCTAGTCCTCCTCGCTAATTTTGCTTTCAAGCGTAACACGCAGCGAAGGGATTTCCATCTCTAAGGGTAGGAATACTTCCATGACGTAGACTTGAGAGTAAGGGGTATCCCCAGTAGAGATTCGAACCGAGGTATGGTAGCCCTAGAGAGCGTAAGGGATCATGTCAGCCCAATCTAGACAACTCTCGATCATCTGGGTGATGATGGCTTTGAGATTCTTATTGGCAGCTTCAACTACTCCATTAGTTTGAGGTCGGTAGGGAGAATATTTATGTCTTTGAATCCCATACTCATCGACTACATCTACAACTTCTTCCTTGAAGTAAAACTCATTATCTGATACTAGCTCGTGCAGGACCCCGTACCGTTCAATGATGTTTTTATTGATGAATTTGGACACTTTCTTGGCATTTAGAACTGCATATGACTCGACTTAAACCCATATTGTGAAGTAGTTGACGAAAACTAGGATGAATTTATGACTGTTGGATGCTTTTGGGTGTAACCTTCCCTATAATGTCAATACCTCATGTGAAGAACGGCCAGGGAGAAGTCATGTTATACAATTCATGTGGAGAAAAGTGTTGTAGGTTAGAAAACTGCTGGAATTTGAGGCATCTTCTAACATAGGTCATGCCATCTTGAACCATGGTATTCCATTTGTAACCCCGTAGGATAATTTTCTTAGCGAGCATATGACCATTCATATGGGGTTTGCATTCCCGGCTGTAGATTTTTTGCATCATCTCTTCAATGTCAGCCCCTGCGATGCAGTGCAAATAGGCTCCATTAAAGTTTCTTTTGAACAGTGCTCTATCACAAATAATATACTGGGAAGCTAGTCTCTGAAGGGTTGCTCGTTCTTTCTTGTCAGATCCTTGGGGATACCTACCATGCTTGAGGAAGCGCCAAATATCATAGTACCAGCGGTATGCTACATCAGGATTATCTTCTGCGATGAGCTCAATATGGTAGTAATGGATCGGCTCATCATGCGTTTGGACAAGGAAAAGGGCCATGGTTATTCCTTCGGGCATGTCAATCATAGAGGCTAAGGTAGCAAGGGAATTGGCTAGGTTATTTTTTGCTCAGGGCAGATAGTAGAATGTGATTTCTTATAATTGGGAAGATATCTCTTATAGGTGGGCATGAAAGGGTAAGAGTTTCTCTCCCTTGACTTTCCATATTCTGAGCACTTGACTGATGATGAGAGCTGAGTCCCCATAGACATCAAGGTATTAATTTACTTTTTAGGGCAACTTTGAGGCCTACCGTACATGCCTCGTCTCCATCTTGATGGCAATGGGATTGTGAGAGTCATCAGGGGCATTTAGGAGTATCCCAATGCCATACCCTTTCTTGTTGGTAGAGCCGTTAAAGAATATTTTCCATCGAAGGTCTTCTTGGGAGGTACAGAGGACATTATCATATGGGAACTCAAAAATCTAGACATCTTCTTCTTCCATAGTGTAATCAACAAGGTAATCAAATATAGCTCTTTCTTTCATGGATTTTTACTTAACATATTATACAATATCAAATTCGTCTATAAGCATCAACTAACGGGCCATTCGGCTAGACAGGGTAGTCTTCTCGAGTACATACTTGATGGGATCCATTTAGGATATAAGTTTGATGGGAAAGGCGAGCATGTAGTGCCGTAACTTTTGGATGACCCAGACAAGGGCGACACATGCTTTTTCTAAGGCTGTGTAGTTAACTTTGTATCCGGCTAATTTGTGATTGGCATAGTAGATGGCTCTTTTTTACGATGTTCTTTAAATATTGGGATAACTAAGCCCCGATTATGGTATATGTTACGGTTAGATAAAGGAGTAGGGGAAAACCAGGCTGTGACGGCATGAGTACCGAATGTTGGGTTAGGTATTTCTTTATTCGGACTAAGGCTTCTTGGCAAGCTTCGTTCCAAACCTTGGTCGAATTATTTCAAAGGAGTTTGAAGATGGGCTTACAGATGGAAGTCAATTAGCTAATGAACCGGTTGATATACAATAATTTTCTAAGGAGTCCCTGGATTTCCTTCTTAGTGTAGGGTGGTAGCATTCCGATTATGGCTTTTAGCTTGGCAGGATCTGCTTCTATCCCTTTCTCACCAACCATGAATCCTAAGATTTTTCCTTTGGTAACGCTGAAGAGACATTTTTGTGGGTCAAGTCATATATGATATTGTCGTAATTGTTCAAAGAAATTTCACAGAGAGGGAACATGACCTTCCCTAATCGTAAACTTAATAATCATATCATCCACATAGACCTTGACTTCGTTGTGTATCAGGTCATACAAGATGGTTGTGGCATCCTTTTAGTAGGTAGCCCAGGTATTTTTTTTAAACCAAATGGCATGACGGTGTAGAAAAAGTTTCCCTAAGGAGTGATGAAGGCGATTTTATCTTGATGATCTGGATGCATCTTGATCTGATTATATTTAACAAACCCACCAATGAACGACTTAAGATTTTGATTGGTCGTATTGTGCACAATCATGTCGATATTGGGTAGCGGGTAATCATCCTTCAGAGAGGCCTTATTCAAGTCTTAGTAGTCGATGCATATGTGAACCTTCCCTCCTGATTTCGGCACGGGTACGATATTATCTATCTATGTGGGATATTCAATCACACGAATGAATCCCATATTCAACTATTTGACCATTTCTTCTTTAACTTTGAACGACCATTTGGTGTGGAGCTTTCACAGTTTCTACTTGATCGTTTGCATTCGGGGAGAGTTGGAATCTTATGCTGAGATATTTAGGGATCAATGCCGGGAATATCATTGTAGGACCATGCAAAAACATCCACAAATTCCTTCACTAACTCTTTGAGTTGCGGGCGCTCATGCTCGTCAAGGGTGGCCTCTATCCTAATCTCATATAGTTGGCTACTAGAATCAAGATTACTAATAATAGTTTCATTTTCATTAACTTGAACACGATTATGTTGTTTGTTATTATCCTTATTTAGATCATTAAAGAATTGTTCATCTGTAAAATCATCATCATCAAAAGTTTGATTAGAATCAAGACAATTAATGTAAGGCACAACAATATATTAAAAATCTTTGTTTAATTCATTATTAGGAGAAATAGCATTGAGAACCTCATTAAAGGAGGTCTAAATTACATCAGATTAAGGAGGAACAACTAGGGAAGAATAAATGGGATAAACATTAGAGTTAAGTTGAATATCAACAGGTAGCACAGGTGAAGCATGCCAGTTGAGGAAGGTGCATCAGCAGTTTTGATCAGATGGTATGGATCCGATGATATAGCCCCTGAGTGGATCATACAGAGTGTCAGCCCCAGTGTCTGCAAGTTGAAATAATCCTCGAAGTCACTTTTCTCAGAATCTCAAGTATAAGCTATGTTCTTATCCATGAGTGGTTGCACTTGATGCTGGGAACTTTCGGCCAATAAGTAATTATTTTGGAAAATTATCTCCATTCTTAATTTCACCTACTTATCCACATAATCGTACCACGATTCAGGAAATCCACAAAATGGGAAATCTTCACCCTCTCGATGAACCTTTCGTTCAAGGAATCTCTCGAGACAGTCTTAGCACTATCTAGCCTTCATTTTAGTCGAGGATGATGGATCATTTAGAGTTCTTCTACCGATGGTTGATCGCCCAATCCACAGGGAGGAAAATCTTTCTTCAACACAATGCGTTCAAGTATCCCCTACTGTCATTGTCCTATTCCCAATCCGTCATGAAGTGCATATTTTTAAACATCTGGATTACATTGACGTTTCCATGGGGGTTGTACTTTAGGCAAACCCTATCTTTGAAATCTTCCCCTGTTGGGAGTAAAAGTGGTTCAACCCAGAAACCTGACATAAGCATATCATTTATCCAATATTGTATCTCTAGTACTGGATTACTAGTGCTTGAATTCTTGGCATTTTCGTCATTGCCCAAGATGGTGATGACCTTCCCTTTGGCGAAGAACTTCGGTTTCTTATGAAGGGAAGAAGACACCCCCTTAATGCTATGGAGCCACGATCGTCTGAGAAGTATATTGAAACAGGCTGGGATATCGATGACTTAAAATTCAACAATCGAATTTATAGGGCTAGCCCCTATTGCAATCTTTATAAAAATCCCATCACTTCTCGGCGAGTATTATCGTAGGTATGTATTGCGACAGAGGTTGTAGCAAGGTCTCTTACTTTCAGTCCTAAATAATAAAATGTCCTAAAAGGGCAGACATTCAGAGATGATCCATTATCAAGGAGTGAACGGGGAACGGTCTTTCCCATAACTTTGACATATATATTGAGGGCCTAATTATGGTTTAGACTGATCTTGGGGATTTGTTCTTCGGAGAAGGAGAGAATTCTAATAGAGGTTAAAGATCCGACCAGATTCACTGCTTTTTCTGGCCTGGTAGAAGGAGGAACTGTGGGTCCTGTGAGTAGCTTGATCAAGGCATTCTGGTGCAGTTGGGAAGACATAAAGAGTCCCCACAAAGTAATGTTGTCTTAGGTTTTCTTCAACTGATCGAGGATCTTACTTTCCTCGAGGGTCATTTCTAGCATAAGAAGATTCTCAACACCCTTTCCTTTGTCAATTTCTGATGGTAACAGGCTTGGGATTTGGTAATGCCTTCCTGATCTGGTCATGTGGTTCACAGACACTACACCAAACTGGGCGATTGGTCACGGACTTTATCCCTGACCAGGTAATGGGGGTCGCGGATTTGGTTCATGACCAAATCGGGAGTGACCATTGTCGGTGGTGACAGCCTAAATCCCTGACCCACTTCCTTAGTCACGGGCTTTTGATAGTCACGGACATGATCATGGCCAATAGCCCTGACCTAATTTACAAACATAGTCATGGCCCATGTTTAAAAACCATATTTAAAAACCATCTAGTCATGCCCCAAATTCGTGACCATATTTTGTGTACAATTAAAGCTGGTCACGGCTTTAAGTCGTGACTCACGGCTTTGGGACATGCCCAAGCTTACTCTATAGAAAATATGGCCACAACATTAGGTCGTGACCATCTTTAATAATAAAAAAAATCCTCGAATTGGGAGGCTAATCGGTCAGTTGTTGCAAGTGCTCCTTGGACATGTTTAATAAATCAAGAGGCTAATTGGGGGGTCCCGTGATATCAAATCGGGGGTCCCGTGACCACATAGTCATGGGAACTATGTAGGCATTCTGAAATCAGGATCGTGCTCTCAAACTGGGGGTCCCGTGACCACGCGGTCGGTTCGTGCGGGCTACGTTGATCCCGAGCGAGGTTTTGGCCCTGCCCACGGGGTCGTTTGGGGGGAGTTGAGTGGTAATGACACGTTTCAAGCCTAAGTGTAGGCATTCTGAAATCTGGGTCATGCTCTCAAACTGAGGGTCGCGTGACCACGCGATCAGTTCTTATGAGTTATATTGGACCCGTACGAGGTGTTGGAACCGCTCATTGGGTCGCGTGGGGGCGCTAAGGGGTTTTTCCCCCCAAGGACACGTTTTCAAGCCTAAGTTTTGATTTCCTCTATTTTGTGTCGTGCTCTCAAACTGAGGGTCCTGTGACCATGCGGTCGATTTCTACGAGTTATATTGGACATTGCGAGGTGTTGGCCCTGCTCACGAGGTTGTGGGGGCGCTAAGGGGTTTCACCCCCTGATAGCACGTTTTCAATCATAAGAGTGGATATTAAACATAAATCATATTAAACATTCGTAAAAGTAACTAAACATTCATACATCAAAGTAAAGCGCTAATACAACGGCAATATCAAAATAAGATACAAATAAGATTGACAAGGTTAACATAATATTTTGATATTCAATCTTCCTCTAAATCAACTAAAATATCGTTCAAATTAGTGTTGTCATCAAGAGATGACTGGAACTCTTTTGGAGCCTTCAATACATCCACTTCAGTAGCACAACAATAGACTAATTTTTATCGTTTATGCACTTCAATTATAATACCTTATTTATGATCCGAAAGGTACAAATAAAAGGCTCGTCGACTATGTGATCTTTACAAAGTTGATCCGAAATGCACAAGCAAGTGGATGCTGATAATGAAGATCGACATAGGAAAATATTTCTCTAATACACAAACTGCCTCGACTAAAGTTTATTTTGTAGATTTAATATGCCTTCTTTTTACCACTTTTGCACAAAGTAGGGTAAAACACAAACTGATTTGCATAATTGCCCGATGGAGATCTTTGCGTTCAGAGAAGCAATACCAAAATAATAGAGAGATTAATTGGATGATTACATGCGAGTCGTGAGACTTACACTATTTTAAGCCATTTGCTTGGTAGTGTACGACCCTACGTAAATTATCAGAATAACCAGTTGGAGTCTTCAAGTTGAACAACGTGTCTAAGAGGATCTTTTTCTCACTAGTAGTCAAAATGAAAGCAGTCAGAGGGATATAAATTCTTCTAATTTTAGGATCATTTTTTAACCAGAGTTTCTTCTTTAGCTTCATATCCTGTAGATTCGGCGGGCTTGCTATCCATATTTGGAATGAGATCCACTCATACATGTTCCTATTAGATGTTCGACAACATTCTTCTCTGTGTGAATCACATCAATTACATTCCTTACATAATGATATTTCCAATATGGCAAATCAAAAAATATTGATCGCCTAGACCATGGCTTTGCTTTCGTAGGGTCATTAGGATCTCCCCTTGATTTCGCTTTAGGTTTAGAAAATTGGGGTGTTTGCCTACGTATCTATTCCTCGCAATCGCATCCGTCACCTTCTCCTCGATCTTCTGGCCTAGAAAGTTGAGCAGGTTGTATCCGGCGCTCGTGACCAATAGGATAAAAGTTAGACTTGTTATTCCTAAAAGGGTGACTGATTGGCAGAAATCTACGATGACCTATGTAACTCATCTTACTACTATATTAAATCCAAATGGCTTCAGTTTCCTCCCCACATATGGGACATCCATAATAACCATGAACTTTACAAGCGGACAAGGTCCCATAAGCAAGATGGTCATGGATCGCCCATATCACCATTGCTTTAAGTGTGAACTCTTCACCCTTATGAGAGTCGAACGCTGTCACGCCTTCATCCCATAACTCTTTAAGTTAATTGATTAATGGGGCTAAGAATATATCAATATCATCACTTGGAGCCTTGGGACCGGGTATCAATAAAGATAATAATGTGAACTCTTTTCTCATCCACAGTGTCGGAGGGAGACTTAAAATTTTCCCTAGTTTGAAACTTAAACAAACAATATCCATTAAATTAAAATTTTTCTGAGTTTGTAACTTAAACCAACATTAGTCATATATATGTATTTTTTTTCTAGAATACACACACACATACACGTTTACAGTATACACACATATATATAGACAATACACACAATGAAAATATATACATACCTACATACATATACACAATACACACGCACGCATATTCATGCACGTATACATACACACACATATACATACACACATAAATAAATACACATACAAATACATAAAAAAGAGAATATTGAGATTACCTTTGAGATTGAGATTAAGAGAGAGCTTGAGATTGAGATAAGCAGAGAGCCAAAATCATTGCAGGGAAAATGAGGGTTTAGAAATTTTTGAGGAAAATGAAAAATTGTTATGCGTTTTTTAAGTATAAAGACCATGGTCATCGCTTCGGGGCGTGACCATATGACGTGACCCCTTTATTTTTAACATCTCAACATGGAAATAAGGCCATGGTCACAGCCCAAAGCCGTGACTCATATAATTTAATGGCCACGGACTTAAGCCGTGACCATCTCCTTATGTATTGGGGTTTGTGGTCACGACTAAGTTCCATGACTCGTCCCTAACCAAAATTGGAGGGAAACTTGGCACCATAATGGTCATAGTTGGGTTACGGCTTAGATTCATGACCCTAAGGTGGCATGTTCTACAACTGTGACCACCTACAAGATAACCCATAACCACACCGAGTCTTGGAATTAGTCACAACCAATTTGGCTATGGTCGCGATTTTGGGTCATGACTAGCTGGTGATGGCTGTGAGCCGTGACCCCTTTATCGTTACCATTCAAAAAATTTGGTGTAGTGAGAAGGAGGAAAAAAAGAAACCCTGTCATCCCCCTACCAGGTGGCAACGATATTATCTTTCCATGAAAAGTTAATACACTCCACAAATTCAATGGCTTCTTCGTATAAATCCTCCCATTCCACGGGGAGATGTAAAAGCCAAGGGACTAGACGTCCTTGTAGTTTCAAAGCATTGAATAGCTTGGATATACTATAAATATCATTGGTCTGTTGGAATAAATCCACCATGATCTAGATCATCTCATTTAAACTGATTTCATCGGTCGGTGCCACCCAATTATCTGACTCTCAGGACCATTTTCGAGTTTCTAAGAATGACACACTGAATCTCTGACAGTCGACGATCATCTAGGAGGGTAATTTCAGCCCTAACTCTAGGAGTTAGTTCAACACTTCTGTTAATTACATATCTTTACCTTTAGAACGGGTGTGAACAGTGATGCATGCTTTGATAAGGAGTGATAGGGCCTGATCGGCGAAGCTGGTAGGTTGTAGGGGAAAGTATCGGCATGTTTGGAGAGGTTTAGGAGAATATATGGGTATGATTGGTGACTTTCTTGGTATGATATGGGTAGATAAGTCAAATTCTAGGTCTTATTCGAGGAAAATGGCATTTTTATGATTCGGGAGTGGATTATGGGTAATGTTTGGTTTAGGATTGGATGGTGGGGCGATGACACGCCAATCGATTAGAACTTGGATCATATTTCGGAGGTTGAAACACTGGTCGATAGTATGGCATGTAGTTTGGTGAAAGTCATAATGGGCATCTGGTTTGAAATTTTGGGGAAGTGGGTTTAGTAATGGACGAGGGTCCAAGCGCTTGATAAGATTTTGGCTCAAGAGGGCCTGGTAAACTTTAGAAAGGGGGGAGTGAAGCTAAGTGTATTCCTTTCGGACTGGGTTAGGGTGACTTTTTGGTGCCCATGAAGTGGCGGGATGAGAGAGATTGTTAATGGTTGAAACTGCGGTACTGACTAGCTTTTCAAAACTTATGGGAGTGAATTGTCCAGATACTTTCTTTTATTCAACTTCTGTCTGGGCAAGACCTTCTTCGCTTTACACTCCTGCTTCTCAGAGGGCTCAAAAATGAGGGTAATACTACCCTCCCATTGTTGCTCGGATATGGGGTAAGAAGTTTTTCTTTATAATGCTGACTTGCTCCTCTTCGAAAGGTCGATTGGTATTGGTGGCTACGTTCTCTATCGACCTTGCTATAAAATTACTAATTGACTCCCCGGGATTCTGCTTAAGAAGCTCTAAAACACGGTGGGTAACTTTCAACTCTTCTTTGTACTTGTACTGTGACATGAACTCGAGGGTAACATCCTTCCAAATGCATATTCTAGATTCCTCAAGAGATAAGAACAAATGGAGAGCGCTATACTTCAAGGTCTGTTGGAATATTTTGGTCATTATTTCCTCGTAGGCCCCTAGGAGAGTCATGGCTTGTTGATAACTGCGGAGATGAACGATCGGGGGTCCACTACCCCTGAACTTCTCGATGTTGGGCATCTTGAACTTTTTCGATAACCTGGTTCCAGGATAGGGAGACATGTGGGTGTATTCCATGTATTTTCCAGAGAGTCTGACTTGGTCAACTTTTTGGTTAACACCTTAAGGTCTTCTTTGACCTTATTTAACTCTCCCCCCTTTGGATCTATGGTCACGGGTAAGTTAGCCCTTGGTTGGGCAAGGTTCGGCATAGGGAGTTGGGCTAGAGGTGGCCCATTAACAGGAGGATCACGTGGAGCATGATGGTATTCCTCGAAAACCCAAACATGCTTAGGGGCGGGAGAACCCATAGCTTGAGGGAATAGGACCTCAGGTTCTTCAAGGATAGGGAACCGATTTAGTTGAATCTTATGAACCTCGATTTAAAGGTTGTCAATCTTGGCAGTGAGCTGTGTTAGGACTGTCAATAAATATGGCTGCACATTCGGTACTAGGTCTATATTCTCCATCGAAAGAGGATGAATCGTGGACTCGAAGGAAGTAGAGAAGGAACTGACAAAGCTTCGAAGCGATTCGACTGAAGATCGAAGCTAATATGTAGCTAGGCCAAGGGTATGCGATCGACGTGAGAAGGAGAAAAATTAGGATTTTTAGAAAAGAGAAAGGGAAAACTGTTATTTTTAGAAAAGGGAGGAAAATGTTTTTGACATTTTTTTGGAAAAGATGAGGACAAACATGTTTTCGGGTAAAGGGAAGGAAAAATATTTATGGGATTTTTTATAAAAGAGGGGATAATGTTTTCACACTTTTAATAAGAGAGAATGAATGAAAATGAATGAGAGACGGGTCGCAACATGATTATTATTATGTTTATTATCTTCTTACTTGTATTAGGTTTACCTAAATGCAAAATAAATGTCGGATGTGACTCGAGCCTGGAAAAATTGGGTTTGAAAAATATATACAAACTATGGTTGGACTTGTTACCAGGATCATGAGTAGAGTCCCATTTCAAAAAAATGCGCAAAACTTTGGGTGGCATGCCGACCCGTCATTTTGGCAGAGTTTCAGGTTGAAACTGGAGAACTAAATATGAGTGCCCTAGGTTTGACGCCTATAAGCGGGTATGCAGTTTTGGGGATAATTGGAAGGTGTTCCCCCTTTTGGTATGGATTGCAAGATATAGGTCTTTCTTTTGAGGGAAATCTCTACATGTGAACAAGTCATTTAATATACTTGAGTGTACGTGAATTGCCTCACTATATACCTCGTGGGGGCAATACGTGTGAGAGCGAATTCGATATACTCGACATACGTGAATGAGTTCCCTACGATATACCTCCTGTTATGACTTAAGTCAAGTGGTATGATGCGAGGGGAACCGTTAGATATACGTAGAAAGTACTTAGCCAATGGAAGGTGAGAGTCGTATCGCTTAGGCTAACTACGTCCTGCCGGACCAGTGCCCATCACGAAGTGACCCCCCAATTATGGGACAAAATTTGGTTAATAGCAATGCTCTTTGGTGATGTAGTGTGCAATATGCATGATTCTTGATTAGTATCTTATGGAGAGAGTATATTTATTGATGAGCATAATTACAAGAAGGGGATAATGTACAAGTATAAAAAAAATCTATACTAAGCATGGATTATGTGAGAGTAAGTTGTGTGTAATTTTCTACAAGTGAGTGTGTGGTAGTGAACCTAACCATAGATCAACTACAAATGGTGTGTGATAAGTGTGAGTGAGCATGAATATATACAAGTGTGATATGTGGAGGTGTGTGTTAGTGACACCTAAGCATGGATTTCTAAATAGCGTGTGCAACATGGGGATGTAAGTGATGCTAGGCGCACATAGTGTGAAGTGTACATGGAGAATTTCTACAAGTGTGTGAGTGAGTAGTGATACAAGCACGAGGTATATATGTGCAAGAAATAATGGAGGAAAGAAATGGTACATACATGAAGGAGAATATGCACACAAGAAAATAAAACACCCATGAAAACATAATTTACCCTCTTATGAAAAAAGTCCCCAGCGTAGTGGCCACTGTGGCCATCCCGATCGAGACCACACGTTGGGCCTCCTCTCCCTCTTTTTGCCCCTTTTTGCTTGAAGGAGAGGGATACGGAGAAGAAAAGGGGAACAAAAGGTCTCACGCCCTTACTTAGGAATGTTATAGCCATTGTCGGTGTGAGGTAAATGTAAAGAGATGGAGTCCCCAGCCTATTTTACACAAAACAGGCAAAAGATCATGTTGCCGCCTCGAGAGAGTAACATCGAAGATAAATGGATGCATACGAAACCAATAGCTCGAGGATTTGGGGGCTAAGTTACGGAATGGGAAGGTGTTAGGCACCCATCCCGCCCTTTGGATCTCTCATGGGCTAGTGTTATTGTTTTCCTTTATTTCTCTGTGAAGTGTGTGCGTGCGTGTATATGTAATGGTGATCGGAATCATTCAACTCATACCATAGGAAAGGTAGAGTGAGGTCATCCATAGGAATGTTTTCAAAATATATATATATATATATATATATATATATATATAATTTGTGCATTTATCGTGATATTAATCGTTATTATGAAACGGCAATATGTGTTGGATGAAATGCTAATAAAAATAATATGTATATTAATGCAAGAATATGAGAAATTTAGGAAAAATTGGAGGATTCAAAGAAATTGATAAATTAGAAAATTGGAAAGTTGGGAAATTGAACTCAAGTCTCGGGTTTTAATCTGAAATGCCTACATAGCCTATAAAGGTATCAAAGTCTACGTAGTTCGAATACAGCATGGGGGTGAGGTTTATCCCAAAGATTTGAACAGGATTTTATTTTATGTGTGTGTAGAAAAATATATTTTAGTTTTGAAAAAGTGTAATGGATAATCCCATTCGGAATTTATGGGTGTAACCCTCTTTTTGTTTGTTTGGTGTTTTTCTATAGAAATTAAGTATATGAAATATACTAATAAAAATGTAGATATTAATTTGTATTAACTAAAGTAAGAACTAGATTATGAATCTAATGAGACTTATCCGAAAATAAGGAATTTAAAGAGAAAGGGAAGGAATTGGACCTTCTTTGAAGCTTGATCTTTGGTCTTCGATGAACTCCCTTGAATGTTGGATGAGAGAGAATGATATTTTTTCAAATTTGGGTATGAAAAGGATGGGAATATAAGCTTGAATGTAACTTCACATGGAGGAACTTCATTAATTTCGAGATAATGTTACCGGGATCACTAATGCTGATGGATCTCTGGTGTGCCTTGGGAATAAGGTCATGACCTTTTTTTATAGGGTCGGGGGTGGTGCCTATCGTCATTTCCCTACTACTGCCTATCGAAAGGTAACCCTAGACAAACTGCCGATAGGCAAGGAACTAGACCTACCAATTGGCAGTCTTATGCAGATTTTTCTCGAAAAGTGATCGTAGAATGTAATCCGCTGATCTGAATCATTAACGAGGTATACCGTTAGGATATTAATTTAGATACCTTCAAGATTAATTTGAATTTCTCCTGAGTCTGGGAGTTGACTTTGGCTCAAATGTGGTTTGGAAGCGCACGTCGGTCCTTTGGACGGGAGATCGTCGGACGGAGATAGATCGTTCGTCCATATGATAAATCAGAATCATGCACGGGTCGGACCATTGGAAAGGTTAGGAGATTTAATTCTACATTACAAATATCTTCTCTCGGTTCAGAAAGTTGACTTTGGTTAACCGGTGCCCGAAAGCGTCTGGTGACCTCTTCGAGTAAAACGGATCATTTGTTCGTACCGTCAGTCAGAATCATGTATGGAGTGGACCATTGGAAAGAATATTCAGTTCCCTTAGAAGATTCATTCAGTCTCGTTCAAGCTGAGGAGTTTACTTTGGTCAAACGGAGTCTGAGAGCTTTCGGTAGCCTCCGGATCAATTTTCGGGGGAAAACAAATCGTTCGTATGAACGGTTACATCGTTTCGTGCACGGAGAGGACCATTTAAAGGGGTTTTTAGTTCCCTTTGATGATTCAAGACAATGAAGTTAACCGGAGTCACATGATGTCCGAAAGAGCCCAGTGGACTCTAGATCGATACTCGGAGTGTGAACTAGGTTTGTAGTCAAATGGGGAAGTGCTAAGGA
Organism: Sambucus nigra; assembly: GCA_949130495.1. Classification (NCBI taxonomy): domain Eukaryota; kingdom Viridiplantae; phylum Streptophyta; class Magnoliopsida; order Dipsacales; family Adoxaceae; genus Sambucus; species Sambucus nigra. The sequence continues at coordinate 240,000,451 of OX422210.1, read as the reverse complement.
CCTAAGGAGAGACTTCGGGGGCCTAGAATGTGGTGTATACATACCTTTTTACCCTTCATTTACTAAAACCTTGTGAAAAATATATTTCTTTCGTCATAAAAATATAAATCGTCATTTTACATTCAAAGTCATCTTTTGTGATTTTATGTCCAAAATTATATATTATTCTTTTTCTTTAAGAAAATCTCATTTCTTCATATTTATTTTCAGGAAACACATTTAATGTCATAAAGACGACTTTTACAAAATGTTCATTTTACCATCATCCCCAAATGTTGCATTAAATATCATTTTCTCATGATTTTACAATATATTTAGGGTTAATATTTTCAACTTCCTCATTTCATCAAGAAGACCATTTTTAATTCTACATATCATGTTTATAAGTCCTTATTTAACATACTACAATATTTTAAACATTTTTGGGAGGATTTCAAGGTTAGAAACCCTTAAATTTACAATTAAACATAATATTAACATGGGAATATATTTTCTTGCCTATTTTTTTATTATTTCAAGATTAAAATACCGTTTGTTCATCCAAAGCCATTTTAACTTAATTTTCTCAAAAATCTCATTTTTGCAAGAAAACCTTTAAATAGACACACCAGATACTATTTTTACAAAATTTAACCCTTCTAGCATGCATCCTAATAACTTTTAATCTTGAAAACACTTGGAGAAAAACTATACCTTTGATTTGAAGAGGAGAAACTATAGGGAAGGACTTGAAAGCTCCTAAAAACTCTAAATATCCAAGAAAGCTCCAACTCCTTCAAGAGAACTCTAACAATGGCTTCTCCAACCCAACTTCTTCTTCAACTAATCCTAAAATGGGTATTTTAGCCTTCGAAATGCTTGAAAAATGCTTAGGGTGGATTGAGAAACCTTGGAAAACGGTGAAAATGGGTCAGGAATAGGAAAGTGTAGCTTTAGATAGATAGAGAAAGCTCCAAAAATTTGATTAAAAATGGATTCTCCTTACCCCTCTCCTCTATTTAAACCCATAAATACCGAACTCATGAACCAAGGATTAAACCCACTTTTTGATCTGAGCCACTGAGAGCTTGATGAATCGGTAAATCCAATGCCCATGTCGCAATGGCACATTGAAATGTACTGAAAAGTTTGGTTTTTGTCCGGTCGTATGAAAAAATTGGACCCCATTCGAATGAGAGTTCTAACGAAGGATCTAACGAGGATAAAATGTGACTTAAAAGGGCAAAGAAAATCACCTCATTCGAATTTCTGCGCACCTTATTCGAATGAGGGTGTTCCAATGAGATTCCAAAGAATGATGGAAATCTAATAGCTCCTAGTCGTTAGAAGGTCGCTCAAACATCGTTTAAATGAAAGGACATTTCTTGTTCGAACAACGTGGTCGCTTATTCTAACGATAATTAATTTTTTGTAAACCAACTTTAGGCCATTAAATCGCTAATTTAAATTGCACAAAGGCTACAAGGAGAACTCAAACTTAACATCCATTCACAATATACAGTTCATGGCCCAAGGGAATACAAATTATAAGGAATGAGGTACAAATCTCAAGAACAGGTGTTAAATTCTCCCTTCCTTTGGAGATTTCATCCCAAAAATCATAATAGCCAAGCTAAGAAAAAAGTTATGGGTGATTTTTATGCATCTCTGACTCGCACTCCTAGTCGCAACCTCAACACCTTAGAACTCCATGTGGCCATCTCAATTCGAGCATCAATGGCTCAGAGAGGTCTCGGGTCCCGCACGAGGGTTCTTCGACTGTCGTCGGTGTGGGATAAATGTAAGGAGATAGAGTCGTCAGTCTATTTTTCTCAAAATAGAAAAAAGAACATATCGCTTCCTCGAGAGGACTGCATCAAAGACAAAATGATGCATATGAAACCAATAGTTTCGAGGGTTCTGGGGCTAAGTTACGAAATGGGAAGGTGTTTGGCACCCATCCCACCCTTTCAGTCTCTCATGGGATTGTGTTATTGTTTCCTTTATGTCTCCGTGAAATGTGTGTGTGTGTGTGTGTGTGTATAATAGGAATCACTCAACTCATATCATGAAAAAGATAGAGTGAAATCATCCAGAGGAATGATCCCTAAGATAATATATATATATATATATATATATATATATATATATTGAAAATACGATTTATGCGCTTATCACAATGTTGACCACTATGGAGAAATGGCAATATACGTCAGATAGAGCGCTAACAAAGAATTACGAAGATATAATAATGCAACAATATGCTGAAATATAAGAATAGGGATTTTGTGAAAATTGGAAAATCGAAAGTTGGCATCAAAGTCCACGTAGTTCGCAAGCGGCGTGAGGTTGGGGGTTTATCCCATAGATTCAAACGAGATTTTATTATAAAAGTCTGTGGGGGAAAAATAATTTGAGTTTTGGAAAAGTGTGAAAGATGAATTCATTCGGAATTTATGGGTATAACCCTTTTGCTGTTGATTTTGGGTTTTTTTGTAGAAAATAAAGTATGTGCAATATACTAGTAAAAATGTAAAGATTAATATGTATGAATTAATGTAAGAACTAGATTGTGAATCTAATATAACTAATGCAAAAACAACAAATTTAAAGATATAAGTGAAGAATTTGGACCTTCTTTGAAGAATGAAAGCTTGCCCTTGATTTTGGATGAACTCCCTTAATGCTTGATATGAATATTGAATGAGATCTTGCCAAATTGGGTATGGAAGGTATGGGAATGTGAAGTTGGATAAAATTTTCACATAAGGGAACTTCGATGATTGAGAGAATGTTTCTTAGATCAGTGATGATGATGGATCTGAGTTGTAGGTGTGCTTTGGAGTGAGTTCCTTCCCTCCTTTTATAGATTCAAGGGGTTACTGATCTTCATAGTCCTGGTCCTACCAATCGACAGGTGACCCTAGGAATACTGCCGATAGACAGGGTCTGGGACCTAATAATTGGCAGTCTCATGCAGATTTCCCTGAAAAAATGATCATAGAACGTAATCCGTTGATCTAAATCGTGTATAGGGCATACCGTTAAAAAGGTACTTTAAAGACCTTGAAGAGTCCTTTGGACTGTTCCCGAGTTCGGGAGTTGACTTTGGGTCAAATGTTGTAGAACCCATGGATGAATCGACGGTAGTACTCAGCCAATACCAAGAAGCTGAACAACTTGGTGGGTGTAGTTGGTTGTCCCCATTCCATTCCAATAGAAACTTTCCTTGGGTCCATGGATATCCCTCGCTCGGACACAATGTGACCCAAGAACTGTACCTCTCTCAGCCAAAACCTGCATTTCTCAAATTTTTCATACAACTCATGATCCCAAAGCATTTGTAAGACCACCCGTATATGCTCTGCATGCTCCTCCACAGTCCGAGAATATATTAAAATATTGTTTATAAACACGATAACAAACCGGTCAAAATAAACCCTGAACACTCGGTTCATTAAGTCCATAAATATAGTCGGAGCATTGGGTATCCCAAATGGCATCACCAAAAACTCATAAGACCTATATCTAGTAAGAAGGTCTATCTTTGAGATATCCTGCTCCCGAACTCTCAACTGTTGGTACCCCGACCTAAAATTAATCTTCGAAAAATATACGGCACCCCTCAGCTAGTCAAACAAGTCATCTATACGTGAAACCAAGTATTTATTCTGAATAGTGACTTTTTTCAAGGTAGTCGACACAAAGTCGTAGAGATTCGTCTCTCTTCTTGACGAATAAAACTGGAGCACTCTAGCGCGAAGTACTCCTCTTGATAAACCCCTTCCCTAACAACTGCTGAAGCTGCTCTCGTAACTCTCTCATCTTCAATGGAGGCATCTGATACGGAGTGCGAGCAATAGGTCTTGTGCCCAGAAACAAATTGATTACGAAGTCGATCTCCCAACTAGGTGGTAACCCCGAAATCTCCCAAAAAAATCAGAAAACTCACTCACCACCGGGATGGAATCTAGCGTTACCACAACCTTCGAAGACTTATCTTCCTCGATGTAATACGAGTGAGTGCTTGACCCACCCTCGAGGTGTGACATCATAACTAGGTATATCTACTTTCTTGAAATGGCGAAGGCAATGGACATCCCATAGCAATCCACACATGCTCTATACGTAGCTAGCTAGCCTATCCCCAAAATAACATCATACTCATGCATATCAAGTACTAATAAATTAGCTACAAAGGTGAGTCGACCTATCTCAACACCAATACCCCGAAATACTGACCATGTGGATGCCCCTCTACCCACTAGTGATCTATGTGTAAAATAATATCTGATGCAAAATCTACTGTACCCGTCTCCCGTGTAAACCCCGTGCTGACGAAAGAATGAGATTCACCCGTATCGAAAATAATGCAACTAACATAGCTAAAAATGGGAAACATACCTTCGACTGCTTATAGCAGTGTTGGCCCATCTGGTGCTACAACATCATAGGCCCGTCCATACTACAATGGTTGTTTCCCTGGGGGGAAAACGGGTGCTGGAGCAGCTGGTATAACGACTTCCTGAGCTGAAAATAGTGGGCGTTGTCCCTGTGGTGCCTCCTGCCCTCTGTTACCTCCCTGCCCCTAGGCTGCCTGAGCTCCTTGAGGCCAATTCTTCGAAGTGTGTCCCTTCTCACCACATGTATATACATTCCTCTAAAATGGTCCCCACTCAAACCGTTGACCCTAGTGACCTCTACCTTGTTGTCCCTGGCCCAGGTGGCCTTTGTACTACTGGCCCTACTAGCCTCTGTACTGCTGGCCCTGATAGCCATGTCCCTAGCCATTCCTCTATCGGTCATCTAAACCTCTAAGCTTCTTATTATAATCAGTGGATGGGGTGTCCCTGTGTTATTGGGCCCCAGATCCACTTCCCCGACTTGCCGTGCCCTGTTGGCTCGATGACTCTCGTCCACAACGTTTTTCCCCCTTATTTTTCAAAAATACCCTATGATCCTGGAAATGGAGAAGTGCAGCATTAACTAACTGGTTGTATGTCATGAAGGCTGGATTCCCGAGAAGATCCTTCCTAATGTGCCATGCCAATCCCATAATGAACCTATCCATCCTTATTTACTCAGTACAAATATACTCCCTGACGAAGTATGAGAAGGCGGTGAACTCCTCGTACTCAGTAACATTGCGCCCCTCTTATTTCAGCTCCATGAACCTGGTCCTCATCGCAGACTGCATTGCTATGGGAAATTTTTTTCCCCTCAAACCTCTCCTAAAACTTATCAATAGTGATGTTGTCCCTCTCTGCGACAATCGTAACCGCCTCCCACCACTTAAGGGAGACCCCACCAATTTGAACGAAGCTAGCATCTTCTTCTGAACCGGTGTGAACTCAACCATCCTTAAGGGCCGCTCAATATCCTTCTTCCACTTGCTCATCACTAGTATATCAGAACCTCCTGTGAACTCTCAAGGCTGGACCTTAACAAAGGCCTCCCTCACTTTGTCCCACATGTAACCTAGTGCACATGCTGGTATAGCTACATGTTACGGTGGTGGTGGATGCTGAGGTGCCCATGGCAGCGAAAAGTGTTGAAGCATGGTTGCCATAGTCGCAGAGACCGCATAAGACATGATGGTGGCTATCTTAGCATAGGCAATCAACTGTGGGGCCTGTAGTGTCTCCCGGTGATCCTCCTCCTCGTCAACCGGTGGAACTACTCGCCTCGGTCTTCCCATCTATCTATTTTCAATCTGAAAGAAAACAAGATTCAAATTAGTACCAACGTAAGAATACAATGAATCCTAAGTATAGGCTCTACACAATGTAGAACGTAATGAATGCAACCCATATCCTAAGGACACTAGAATCATGCTTTAATACCAACTATAACAACCCCTATTTTCTCACGTAAAGGCTGGTCAGGCACGATACGCCGAAGATAGGGCTTTCTCATTAATTAATATCATTCTTAGCACAAATACGAATATAAAATAATTATTATTTAAGGCCAATATTTGAAATGTCATGAATATATCCACAATATAAATAGGTCCAAACCAGCATAAATAAAATAATAAATCAAACCAGTGTAGTAAAATCCCAACCAACATAAAGTAAAGAAGTCCCGAGCTTATGCCCTTACAAATGTTCCAAATAAATAAATAGCTACGATAGGAAAAGCAACGATGCTAGAATCAACTGATCTGAAAACTGAAGAGAAAATTAGACTACAAGACTGCTATAGCACAATCCGATTATCCCTATCTAGAAGCACCTCGGGGGGAAAACATTTAAATTTGGGTCAAATCCCGAGGTGTGCTAGAATTAACTTTATTAATTTATGATGCAATAATATAGTCAATGCAAAATAAATATTCTCCCTTCATCACTCACATGCGTATAACACCCCACCCCCATCTAAGTGTGATGTTATTCATATCACAATACGTCCCAAGTAATTATTATGACATCGTCTCAAATTTATAAAAATAGATATATGGATAATTAAATATTTAAATGTAATTACTACATTTAATTATCGACACCTATTTATCCCAGTTTCATAAGTTTCACATATAAGGCATAAACATCTATTATGCATTATAGGGTCAAGAATATAATTATTTTCCACATGCTTAGACAATTAAATTTATTTCATTAAAGTTCGGGTAATATTAATATATGTCTTTTCCTATATTTAACACACCAGGGCATCTACCATTGGTGTCTAATTCGTACTCTATCGTCAATTCTGGAGGAATATCTTATCCTAAGCGGACATCATAAAAGCACACATAAATTGGGGGCGGTCCCTACACAGGATACTTGTTCACAACCCATACCTAGCGATGACACAAGTTGGGTTAATGACAACACCCACCTCAGAGATGGAGCCTCCACATAGTAACTATATGACCTACACAACGCCAAGCCCACCAATGCCGACGTGTGGTACCCAATCCAAATGCACAAACCCCCGAGCGGATAGGACACTCCACGGATGTCGGTATGTCCACACAAATACATAATAGTACATATTATTATCTCATATAATATGTATTGGTAATTCCTTCGTAATTACCATAAAATCCCTAACTAAAGTTCACAACATTTTCATTTATTAATAATTTACCATCTAATAAATTATTAATTTCATTCCGCAAAAATAATTACTTAGTTATGAAACTTTCCAATTAATGGTGACATATCCTCACTTTTAATAATTTTCCCTCTCTTTTTACACATATATAGTAAGTAAAACCGAAACCCATGCAATTTATGAAAGGGACTCATACAAAATAAACCAAACCCAACAAAACTATGAAAGGAATAATCTGCCAAATGCCCGTAGCGTCACTCAAACGAGGGGTATGGTCATTCGTGAGACATCACATATCGCTCGAATGACATACGACGTCATTTGAGCGAGCCCCATCTTCTTCCCCACGCTTCCCATTTCCTTATGTTCTTCCTTGGTTCAACTCTCCAACCTATAATAGCTTATGCAACCCAGAATTCTAAACTTAAAATCGATATGTTTGAATCCAAAGGCCAACCCATAAATAATGTACTAAAACCCAAAAATACAGTATTTATTACGGATTTTAACACTTGAACCATTCTCCAAATTTCAGTCTTATCTAACTCAAAATATGGGGCATCTATTATGGGATTCATGTCATGATTTTAGTCCAGTATATTAACATTAATGTCCTCTCAAATATCCCAAATTTAACTATCAAAAACCCTACAGATTCTACCATAACTTTTCAGATTTACGATACCTAAATTTTCGGGACAAATTATACATAAAAATCATTCCTCTTGTATTGTTCACCATCAAATCAATCATATTCAATCCTAAATCTCATAAATTTAAGGGGGCAACTATGATGCACCAAGAAATAAATTGAAAACATAAATTAAGCAAGAGAATTCTTGCCTTAATAATTCGTAGAATAAAGTCCCTTGAAATCCCCTTGATTTTTCCTTGGTTACTTTCTCGTTTTACTCTTTTTTAGCCCTTATCCTATTCTCTCTCGTTGACTATTGGTTTAGGTTTTCTGCAATGATACCCCTACTTAAACACTAATAATTTACTAAACCCCAGTTGGTCCTAAACCCAACTTTTGGACTCCCAAACAAACCCGAATCCATAATCCAACTAGCCCAAAAGTTTCCCAACCTATTAACTATTGAGTCGGGACTATTTTTAAAGTTTTAAATCATCTAAACGAGCCCATCTGTGTCCTGAAATATGTTCCGGATTATTTATGTCAATAATAGGTACTTTTAATTTATGTCGTACATTAATTATGTATATTTCATACGATACATGCAATTGCTACATTCATACACATAAAATTAATCATACCCAAAATATAACTAAATAACAAACGTTGACTGTGAAATTATTAAATTAAAAACATTTAATTAAGTTTAATTTCTGCAATATATATTTATTTAGTCCAAAATATGATCTTATTATTTATTTTAGAATAAAAAAATAGTGGGTATTACGTAGATTTACACCAAGTTGGTATCAGTGCAAGTTTTATTCTTGGTGTTTGTTGGGGTGCGTGAAGCGGATCATGAGTTGTGATTCCAACTCCGTCAACTCTTTAATCGAAAGATTGATAAATGTCCAAATGAAAATCGGGTGGATGAAAACCCTAAATTCCATCACCGCTAAAAGGGAGGATATTAATATTTTTAGCCTCCTCCACCTCCTACCACCACACAACCACTACCTCGTTTATGTGAATCTTTATCTTCAATTTTTTGCCCAAACCTTAATCCAAGAAACCCACCAAACAAAAATTGAAATCCTAGCCCACAAGAACTCAAGAACTTGCAAACTCTAACCAAGAACCTAAAAAATCCGAGAAATCCTAGCCCTACCCCTGCCCCGAAACCTTTTTCGGCCCTTCCCCCTACAACTAAACCCCGCCAGTACCCCTTTTTGCCCCGGTGACCTCTCTCTTATCCAAAAAAACAACCCGATCACCTACGACCAACTCTGACCAACCCCACTCGTCGACTAGCCTTTTGCCCCTCAGATGGAACCAATGAAGCATATCCGGCCCCCTCCAACCTCTGATCAGCAGTTCGATCAGATCTAGTTTTCCAAGGTCCTCACTGGCTCAGAACGAACCCTCCCACCCCTGCCGACAGGGTCGAAGCCTCCTTTTTGTCGCCACCCCCCCCCCCCCCCCCCCCCCCCCCCCCCACCACGGCCCCAATCTGATCACAACTCCTTCTCAGGAGGCCAGCCAGCATAAGGGAAGTCGACCACCCTTACCACCTTCAAACCGACTACCCCCTCCCTCCCTCCCTGCTTTACTACCTTATTCCGACCAACATCTAGTCTAATAACCATCTCATCCCTCCTCCACTAGTGGTCGGCCAACCCCTTTGATTACCGCTCCAGCCCTGCTACACCAAGAAACCCTTATTTGGCCTCAATTCCCAAATACCAAACCCTAACCTTTTTTCTTTTTAACCAAAAGCATCCCCAACCCCTTTTTAACCCTAATTTTTCCTTTTCCTTTCACATTAATTCCCAACTATAATCAAATCCGACCCAAAAGGGCCTGCTTTGCTTTGAACCGATCTCACCCTCCCTATTGACCTCTAATTCGATCAATTTTTGACACAACACATGACTTCCATTAGAAATGTACCCATTTGAGATCCATTTTCTAACTATTTTTCATTTTGAGGCCCGGCTTTTCAGGATGTCGCCCTCTTTAGTCCACTCGTCTCACCATCGTACTCGTAAAGGTGCAGTCGACGGAGTTACCGTCCGGTCAAATTCAAGGGTCCACCAAGCCAAGTTGCAATCATGTGCTTGTGATGTTAAGAAGGCGGATATGGTCGTCAGTTTTTTATAGCTCGGATTCCATAAGGGGGCATCATTGAGATTTAAGTATATTAGGCCCTATTGTTGAAGGTCCATGTGGGTCTAACAGAAGCTCGGCCGATCCATTTGCGTGTTGCATTTTATTTGGGTTTTACTTTGGAACCTAATACTTATTGCGACTCGTGTACATGTGGCATTGATGATTCACCCTCAAAGCTCGAGGACGAGCTTTTTGGAAGACAAGGAGAATGATGTGTATGGGATTTATAGTGACACGTGGCGCATGGTTGTGCCTTTAGAAGAAAACTATCTTCTATTTCCCATTTTTAGTTTAGGATTTATTGTTATTTTTCCTTTATTTTTAGTGTTTAATTAGTCTCCAAGCATGTTTCGGGTAATAGGTTATTTTTAGGTATTAGTTATCATTTTTAGTCTATTGAGAATTGAGAATAGAGAGAGAAATAAAAATAGATAAAAACATTTCATTAATTTAGCTTATTTGTTGTTGTGGTTGTTGTTGTGTAGTTAATAGTTGTATAGTGTAACAATAATGCTTTCGCATTTGTAGATTTACATCAGCATCAAATAATCGTAAACCATCAGTAGCGAAAACAAGCTCTCGACGACGATAAGAAGAACATTTGGGGGCGGAATATTTCCTTGCTAAACTAAATAATAACAGATTATATTTCGTCACTAATTACTAGACATTTCGCTACAAAAACTATAATTATGTTGCCATATACTTTTAGCTATGAAATGGCTACGAATTTTGTTCCACTGGCCAAATGTCTCTAGCAATGAAATTTCCAGTTTCAGCTATAAAAAAATGTGGCAAATTGTGATTTCTGTTTTAATGTTATCTACTGAATTTGTTCATACTTGCTCGTAGTTTTAACTTCTTCTGTAGTATTTCAACTGATTGTCAATATTTGCCAAGTCATCCATACTTCAATTTCGATCATAAACAGATACTATTTTTCCTTGTCCACGCCTCTTATATTATATATTCTTAGATATGTATGTGCCTTGTTTTTGTGGCTTGTTGCGTTTGTAGAACCCCAATGTGATGAGACAAGAAGGTTGTCAACGGCTACACAGGCATTTTACTGCAGGCATAAACGGTTTAAAAAGACGTTAGTGACTTTTATCGTTTTGATCACTTTATCGGACATGTAATTAGTTTTGATCACTTTATCGTTCGGTGTTAAACTTTACCAAACATGGGTAAATTGCAAAGACAACAACTAAATTTATCATGAGATGAGCGGATAATATAGTCAGTTACATGAAAATTTAATCGCTAACGTGTAATTGGTATTGAAAAGTCAAACTGCATTAATAATACTTGTTGCACAAACCTCACTTAATTGCACTCGTGATAGCCCAATTGTTTTAAACATTACTCGAATTCATGATGCTCAACCTCGAGAAAGAAAGCAGATGGAAGAAAGACTAATAATGTTATAATATTACCTCATTGTGTCTAGATGTAAGACTAATAATGTTAGGTCGATCATAACAATCCCGTGCAGGGTTGACAGAACCCTATACAGTTCAGTATAACTAACAATCAAATCGACCCCGATAATTGGGTACACCAAACATTTTGTTGGGGCTCCTCTACACTGGCTACCTCTATTGTCTAATGAATGACTCTAGTGTCGTAATCAAACCGCTGTATACAAATTTATTTATCAAATTAGGAGCTACACATGAACATGAATATAAGCAAACAACTGTCTGCTTTGATTTCAATAAAAGATTAATAAGGAGGACTTTTTATCAATTAGCTCCGTTTATTAAGTATGTAGTTCAATAAATTCTATCAGCTTTTTTTTTCTCCAAGAGGTTCCATGAAAAAAGATTTTTGCTCCAATATGTCTTATTTGTAAACATATGGTGAACTATATGTATAAATAGGATCTATTGAGAAAAAAAATATTATGATAAGATTTATCAAAAAATGTCTTATGTAAAAAGAACTTACTTCTCAAGCTCCCATAAATTTATTGTAATGGAAACCATGTGGTTTGTCGGGAAACCATTGTTATATAAGCCATTTAGGTTGGCTTGGGTATCTCCAAGCATTCATGATTTACATGTAAAGGACGTAGAGAGAATAAAGCAAGGAGCAACATAGTAATTGTATCGATCAATACGATCACTGCTCTTAATCGCATTGCTCCCAAGCGATACGACTAAGTGCAGTGGTCATATTAATCGCCACAGAGTGAAGAGTGAAGGTTTTCTGTGCTCAACACTACAAATGCATGATTCATGACGAGAGTTGTGAGAAGACTGCTTACGCTTCTCTGCAAATGCTACTATCACTTTTTCAGGTTATTATAAATCTAACTTCGTGTTTATTGTTACTTTTGTAATTCACAAATCTAACACCACAATCAATCAAATAGAAATAAATATAAATGATAAATATTGTGACAATAAATGACAAGCACACAAGACACACTTGAGATTCAACATTATTCGTCCAATATAGGCAATGTACAGAGGAGGGAAGAGTTTAATTTCACAACTTTCAATAATTTAACTCCTCACTATAATGATATACATTATTCGAATCCTCCGAGAAAATAAACTCTCTTTTTATGGCTTACTCACTTGGTTTGCATTTGCTAAACTCAAACCCCACATTTAAGGTCAAAGTGTACTAGAACTCGCACACCAAGTAAACTGGCCACCAAGTAAAGTTGGCTCAAATATAAACTTTGATACCAAGTATTTCATTTTCTTCACCCACCACTACATATCACGTCCACATAATTATGTCCACATTAATTTTGACTTTGGATATTGTTAATGGGTTTCTAACTTTAACAAAATCACAAACCCCTCCAACAGTAGAGTTACCTCCACCTTTAAAGGTTTTCAATATGAGACTAAGTCTTTATTAATAAGATTTAAGTTTTTATGACCACAAACATTGTTCATCGACCTTGCTTGTAGTATATACACACACTTTGAAATAAAAACGACATTAATGTTTCCACATTAGTGTCATATACCCGTATATATTTATGTCACGATTATATACGTATTTACATATAGCATTATCGAGTTATCCTCCCAAATGCATATAAATTTATTGTTCGTAATATTCTTTAATTCGTCCATATATATATTTACACACACACACACACACACACACACACACATGTGTATATATATATATATATATATATATATCTGGTTATATAAGTATAATAGCAATCCCTCCAAGCACTACCTTGTTGGATTGCAACCATCCTTCTGAGAATTACCCCGTTAGATATAAATCTCTAGCATGCCATCATGTACCAGGGAATACACACCTCAACTTGGGCCACCGGGTCAGGATCTCTCCATCGAAACCAAATCGTAACGTAAATCGACGACCGTCATAGTCATATATCCTTGGGTCATAACCACTGTTCTAAAAAACCCGCCTAGGCTCCGCCTAGGCACGCCTAGGCTTGAGGCTTGGGAGAAACGCCCCGCCTTAAGATTTTGACGCCTTATGATTGGTAAGACCCTTAAGGCGTACTTTTTCTCTAAAAACAACAATGCTTTAGTGAAACGATATCCCCTTTTAAAGATTTTTTTACAAACCGAACCATTATCTCATCCAAAATAATCAAATAGTATTTTTATTTGCAAATATTCAGACATATTTTTATGATATGTACCATTTTAGTATTTTAATAGCCTTGTTATGGTTAAAAAATATTAAAATATATTAAAAAGATCTAAACGCCTTTTCACGCCTTTTTACGCCAAGGCCCGCCTAGGCTTCTAAGGCTTAAGGCTTGGCCTCCACGCCTCGATCACGCCCCGCGTTTTTTAGAACCTTGGTCATAACCATACCACATTACCCCGCTAGACTCAAAACTCACATAGGGTGGTCATGCGACAGACCTATGGCCCGAGAGCTGATACTAACCTTATTAGGATTCGCCAGGATAGACTGCCCACGGCGTGCAACCTCCACCGATAGCATCCACTAGAGTAGGTATGTTTCACATATTTTAATCACACACAGATATATTCATATATATATATATATATATATATATATATATATATATATATATATATATATATATATATATATATATATATATATATATATATATATATATATAAATTAAAAATCGGCTAACTGTTCATGTCACTCGTAGCACTAGCCTATATTCTTCGAGTCTAAATCCGACTCCCAAATCGTAAGTAGTCTCTTACCTATTTTTATATCATAATTATATTTTATTATGTACACTAAGATTATCTCAAACCAACCCATGCCCCAATTCCATCCAAAATTCACATTCGAATCCATAAATTTATTTTCGAGTGACATTCATCCTAAACACTCATAAATCCATACTCTGATTTTATTCACAACTAATCCCAAGGTAATACTATATTCCAAAAATCTGAAAAGTCTGAAACACCCTCTACGGACCTTTCAAAATGACTCGGATCCCAACCGAATCAATAACACATCAAAACACCTAACCTGGGCTGAGTAGAGCAACCGAGCAACGTCAAAATCCACAATTGTAGTCCTGTTTTAAAAATGCAGAAAATCAGATCCAAGTATTATCCAAATCACTAATACGACTTCATATTTGGATTCTACACAAAAATTTAGTCAGGTATGTATTTTTAGTTTTTTCTCAAATATCTTTCGAAGGCACTTAAAAAGAAGATCTCACACTCTCCAAAGTGACTCTTCTCATTGTTCTCGTTTTTACTCTTTGAGTTTCGTTTTTTACCTCTATATTTTCCCTTCTTACACTTAAAATCAGCTCTAATATTATTTATCATAAATATACATGTTTTCACATATCAATTGATCCAATAGATCATCTACAACATGGGATCCAACATCAATTATCCAGAACTAATTCACCTTAATTCTAATACCCCTTTTTTAAATATTTTTTCAGAATTATAATTTTATGATCACATCTATTAAACACAATTAAATTTCAAATTTCTCATCAAGATTTCAACTTTTATACGATTTAAATTCAGATTTCATATGAGATAAATAATCATTTTTATTTCAATAGATCCATCCTCAAAAATCTCATTTTTATCATGTGAATCCCACCCAAAAGTTCATATTTGTTTTTCACCAATCATGATATGAACTAAAACGCAACATATAATATCAGAGCAAGTTAAACAATTGCCTCAAACCATAGAGAATTCTGAACTTTCTCCTTGAGATCCTCTTTGCGTGTTGATTCTTGCCCAATTCCCTCCCAAATTGATTTTCTTGAATTGTCTCTTGAGTTTCTCTCATAAATTTCCTTTCTCTTTTGCATTTATCTCAAGTATAGGTGAATTAGAATGGGTATATGACTTCCTTCTTCTCTAAAAAACCTTAATATTCTTTAAATCTAGAAATTATGTTAAGTTATAACATTAAAATGACCTGAATACCCCCATACGGGTCCCGTATAGCTTTAAAAGTTTCCGAAATTCGATTACAACCCTCGGGTACCTAATTTTGACTATCTCCACCCATCACGGATCATCCATGCACTCGAAATCACCAGTCGAGTCACCTATCGTCAATTTACCATCTTATTCCTATTACAAACTCACACGCGCATCCCAAATAAGATCATATCAACCCATCGATTTTACCCACATACGATGCAATATAAAATAATACATTTGTATTTACTTATCACGCAAGTAAATATAATAACACATAAATATTAATAAAATATTCACTAATTAATAATTAATTAATTTACTTTATTTTACAAATTAATTGAATTACGTATAATTTAAAGATTCCTAAAAATACAGGGTGTTACATACTTCTCCCTTACAAAGGATTTTCGTCCTCGAAATTCGAATATGCCTGGTAATAGAAACATCGAATTCTTACTTGCAAGGCATTCTCACGTACCCAAAATCAAATCATGACAACATTATAGTGCCTCTACTAATTGAAGGCCTACTAACTACAGCACAAAGCTAGTGACCAGTTTGTTCAAATCACTTTGTACTGATATACTACATCATTCTTAAGGTATCACCTAGACGAGGATATACAAAACACATTGTGATCCTGCTAAAAATACTCCAATAAGATGAGCTTATACACCACTGGCTCTATCAACTACATACCGAGGAAAGGCACCAACATCCCTCGGCGTTAACTCCTCTTTTTGTCAAACCACATAACTCCCTCTATATGAGACATCCGTAATAACACCTGACCACAAATTTCAGACTTTAAAAATGCCATTCTTGATGATGTAATTCTTACAATGTTCATCAAATAGCGGGCGACAAGGTTTTTTGCACAAATCCTCAAAAGGCGCCTTGACAATGATAAATTGGTACAACTTATTACATGTGACTCTACCAATAATAATTACTCCTCCTAATTGACCTAAAATTTAGAATACGTATCCCTCGCATTCTCTAACATTTTTATCACATTCCCCGTCTAATTCTCGGTCTACGGGTAATATGTCTTGCTCAAAAGGCAACTTCATCCCCATCGCTTCTTGATAATCCCTATCAAAGATGGGACCCAATGATTTCCTCCTGATGGGTGTCACCTTATGTCGGCTCCTCAATTGCCTTTAATGAAATATTGGGCACACTGCCCGATAGTATAACTCACCCAAATGAATAATAACTGCTACATCTCGGTCAACCAATTCCACACGAGCCTAAAGGGAAATTTTGACCTTCCCACGATATTAGTAACCCAGCAATGAATTTTATTAGTCTTTCTATTCATTCCATCACTAGAAATCACAAATTATTGCAAAATTATGGTTGATCACCTCGGAACAGCCTTTTCCCATCTACGAGTGGTACACCTGGAGACAACTTCGTTATGTCTCACTATATACCGATCTACACACTCTACATTCCACATCATATGTTACCTTTTACTCCCCTTCCGGGGGTACGCCAAAACCTATAACCCGTGCGTCTGCTCCAAAACTGTGCACTTTTTGCGTCCTTTTCGCCTAGCAAAAATCAACATCCTATTTATGAACAAGACACCCTCGGAATTTAACTTAGTACGACTTCGTATTACTTCCTTAAAACTGTTGGATCCTCCTTTATCAAGAGATATCCTTCACATGTGTCTTCGTGGTCTTTCAACCCTTCTCGGGTGTAATAGTTACCCTTACTGACACATATCCTAACTATCTTCCTCCTCCATGAGGTCCAGTCCCTCTAAATTTTCCAACTTTTCTTTTATTGTCCCACGGGCATACGGTTTAACATAATTATTACCACATCCCCTTATCCCGGATGATATTGAAAATGGAACTAACTAGGGTGCCCATACACCCTATATTCCATGCATATATGCACTATTATAATAGTCCTAACATATATATATATATATATATATCAAAATCACCCCCGCATGCTCGGTGTGGTTATACAGTAAGGGTACACTCGATTACCCCACTTATCGCAAGTCAATTCTTCTCGATATTTCCCCACTTATTAACTAGTGGTGAAAAAGTTTCCTAGAATTTCCTATATCCAGCTCCATTGGCCTTATATAGTATGATAACTCTCAGCTCAAAGTGTTTTCTCCACACATACAATGATTAACGATCAAAACTGATGCCCTATCATCTCCTAGATCCCGACGCACATAATCGGGGCACACAAAATCTTGTTCCTGGATGTATAAGTCTAATCGTCCACTCCCACATCTCTTAAGGAATCATACAATATGACAGTCGCACTATTACTAAGTCCCCAGCACTAAATCAATAATAATCCCAACCTCTCCGCTCGATGGTAAGCCCGATATCCCCTGAATTACATCAGTAAAGTCCCTACGCACCGGGTTCAAATATAACAAGACAACTATACTCTACGAAGTCTCCTTTATAATATAGTATATACATGGGTTCGACCCTCTCTCGGCGAGTCATCTCAAAAACAACGCATCCTACCCTGGAACAACGAATACGATAGACTTACCATAACAGTCCATTATCGCCTAAACCGTCGCTAACCAGTCCATACCCAATATAACATCATACTCGAATACCATTTCTCTCTAGAACGAGTAGATCCATAATCCATACCCGCTAAAGAGAGCCCCGTTGCCCAATGGTAAGTATATATGTATAATAGTAACACCAATGATACATCCACTAAACCCGTCCCACGCGCAAATCTAGTGTTAACAAAAATATTGTGACGCACCCATGTCACATAAAACTTACCTCATTTACCCGAGGGTAAAACTCATACTTTCAATTGCCAATAGAATTGGCTATTCAAATGGTCAGGCATAATACTCACGTCTAAATTGAACCATAAATTATTGTAACTGTTGCCCCTACTGGGCAACCTGCCTCTATTCCCTTCTCGTTGTAGACAAGATCGATGCATGAGGTCCTACTCTCCACATATACAACACCTCCTTGTGTAATCCTCCTTGTGGTGACCCACTAGCACTGTTACACTCTCTCTTGATCTATTGGCTAAATTTTCCCACTCTCTTGGTTCCCTTCACATAGAAGCAATGATCTTGGTTGTATACAAGTGCGGCATTGATGACATCGACATAAATTACTAAAGACATATTTCCCAATATGTGTTGGCAAATTCTCTACGTGAGTACATCAACAAACTTAAGGACCCTTTTTCTCCTTCATATCCGCCTTGTCGAGCATGAAGTTTTCTAAACGAGTAAACTTTTTCTCGTACTCGGCCATTGTCCGACCCTTCTTTAATAAGCTTAGAAACTTCCTTCGCATATCTATCTTATCTGTAGATGAAAGGACTCATTGCCAAACCTCACCCAAAATTCCTTGATATTTCTAATATCTCTCTCCTCAGATGTGGTGATTGACTCCCACCACTACAACGCTACACCTATGAGCTTAAAAATTGCCAAAATTTGTTTTTGAGTGTCACTACACACCAGCATACATAAAAGCCTTTGGATGTTATCCTTTTATTGGCTATCTAATACCACGTCCACATTTCCTATAAATTCGATGGATGGCCCTTCTGAAAGGCCCCTCTGACTCTCTCCCATACTGACTTCACTAGGTAAGTCTGAATTGGCGCTTCCATCTGATGTGGTGGTGCTTGGGGTGATACTGATGCCACCTAACGTTCATCGCAGGATTAACAACTTGAGCAATAATAGAGGCGACCTTTGCTACAGTCACCATCCCCTAAATATTTTGTGGCTCCAACTGAGCCTCTCTTCCCACGGTCCTCCTAACGGCCTTCGTTGTTCCTCCTCTACTATTCAACATACTAAACTCGATCAAACTCGTATAAGATTCACTTTAATTATACATAATAGCAGGAGAACGTAAATTGAAATATGGATCAACAATCCTAATTATATGGCTATATATTAAAGAAAAGCAATGCTGAAAACATAGTAATTCTACACAAATCCTAAGGACACTAAAACCTGACGCTCTAATATAATATGTGACACCCTGCTTATTTCAATAACGGGTGATCAATCCTCTACTAAAATAAAACAGGCATCTCATCTGGTTCCTTCTTAGCATAAATGTTAAAAACATTTATTTATTTACTAATAACCTATTAATCCCGATGCCAAATTTTAAAACTTTCTATAATACCCCACATTTTTATAAGATTTTATTTTAATTATGAGATTAATTAATTTAAATTGGAAAATTATTTATAATTAATCCCGATTTAAGTAAATAAATACTAGCGTGATGAGAGTTAGTGTTTATTGGTGAGAATTATGTTGAAGATTACTTTGTGAGTAAAGTAATATATGATTATGAATATATTATAATTATCATGAGTGAAAAATACGGCAGTTAAAGTACACTTAGTAAGGACGCATGTGTGAGTCTTGTCGGGACTTAAATGAGGAATTAAAATGTTATTTTATTTTTAGTTGCTCTGATGGTCGTTTTGAGTACGTCGGTGTGTCTGGAAGGGTCGAGATAATAAGAAAAGTCTACTCTGGGTTTTAGTTTGGAGTCCGAGGCAACTTTAGGCCAACCCCACACCCCGAAGGGGTATTTTAGACTTTTGAATAATTGTGATTTATTAATGGACGAAAAAGGAGAGAACTTATAGAGATGGAACCCAGGAGGAAAACGGAGAGAACTTATAGAGACACTAAGACCAAACTCAATCTTCTTTCAGCAAAAATACCATCAGAAGAGAGGATAAAGCTTATACCAATTTCAAGTGCTGAATCAGACCTGCGTGAAAAAAGTCAAATGTTTATCTTACTTATCTTAGAGCATATAGTGCCCATGTTAGACTAGTTATTGATTTATTCATGATATTATGAAATTCGAAACCAAAATTGGGTATTAATCTATGATTGTGATATAGGCTTTGCATGTAGATGAATAACCATATTTTGGGGATAAGAAATCTAGATTTAATATGTTGAAATTACGAAATCAAATGTGGTTTTAATTGTTCATAAAGGGTGATTGTGGGAACTTAGGGATTTTTGAGGATTTAAGAAATTAATCTGAATTCATGATGAAATTGTAAGGATTTGATGTTAAAAATGTGTTAGAAGGCCTTAAATTACTAGTGGTTATTATTTAAAACTGTTCGATTTGACTTCGATAAAGTTTTGGATGATTTGGGTGATGAAAAAGTTGGAAAAACGCAAGTCTCAGAGGTCAGGGACAAAGTTTAATAATCTCGTTCGAATGACCTGAGTCGTTCAAACAACCTGAGTCATTCGAACGAGAATTCTAATGACATATCCAACGAGAATTAAGAGAGTAGGTATGTTTGAAGCTGTTCAAACGACCTCGTTCGAATGAGCTTCTAACGAAAATTCAAGCCTTAGTTCGTTCAAAGTTTCATTCGAACGAGAATTTCCCCGCTTCTAACGAGATTTTAGAAGTTCAAATTTTTGCCTGGACAAGTTAAAACCTTACAAGGTTGATTCGAGTGAGAGAGAATGGCCTACGATATTCTTGAGTGACTTGATTACATAGTCTAGTGGTGAGATGATTGTGTAACTACTAAGGGAATATGTCGGAATAAGAGATCCTTATGAAATATACATGATAGAAAGAGTAATCGTATGAATAGAGTAACGTGAGTATTAGAGATAGTAATACTACATATAAATTCGAGAATTTAGGACGCTTAAATACCTAATGAGTATTATAGTTTGTGTGTATACCAATTGATTAAATTATTATGTGAATAACATACCTACGCTGCTTGCTATCGGGTGGAGGTTGCGCATTATTGACGATCATATCTTGAGGAGACTTTGGGGGGATTTTGATTCGTACCACTAGAACATAGAACCTAGGTACAGGCTATCAGTGAGAACGATAGTGTTGACAGACATATGGGTGCGTAGGTATGTACGTAGCCATAGGCTTAGAACTATGTTCGCCTCCAATATGTGTGTTTATTTTGATGGTTCACGAGAGATTGAACCTATAGTCCTTCATGCAATGAGTGATGCGTCGGGACACGATAGCAGAGTAGGCATTGCACCAAGGGGGCCCTAACCCAAGCGTATAGAATTAGTATATATATAAAGAGAGATAAATATATGTATACATGTTACTTATTCTGCTGTGCGTGTTTAGTAGATATGGAAATAACGATATTTATTAAATTAACTTAAAAAAGAAAAGAATGACTATGAGAATAACAGTTGTGTATGTTAATAACGATCCTTAAGCATATGGTAATACGAGATACGGGCGATACAGATAAACATTTGAGAGTATTGGCGTGATGTTTGTGCATTATCGAACTAGTTAGGACGGATATCATAACTAGGATGAGTTAAGTGTACGCATTAGGTGTGCACATTAGATGAGAGGTGAGTATCTGAAGTGAGGGTACAAGAAGCTAACATGACCACTATATGTGCTACTGTTTTCATTTAAGCACTTGCTGATTTTTAAACTGTTTTTAACTCGGGATCTAACCCGTCTATAGAAAATCTCTTTTCTTTGTCAAATTATTTTAGGTGCCCAGCCACAGGGACACCAAGTATAGGAGTTCCATTCATTTGACGAGCTTTAGCTGTTGTGAAAGTTACATGACTTGGTAGTAGATGCCTTTATGACTTTCGTTTCTTTATCTTGAGTTATTTACTTCAGTTAGGGCGTGTCGCCCCTTTTACTTATTCATACAGTCAGAGATTGTGAATTTATTTATTCACTCCTTTCAGTTGTTAGTTTATTTTATTAGATTATTGTATTTGGTATTTAGGCTGGAAGTATTTACTCCAGTCATATTCATTATTTCAGTCACTTTATTCCATATGTGATTAACTTGAATGATGTATGTTTAATAATTGATTAATTTGATTTTATGTTAATTAAAGATAAAATTTTGACATTAACCTTTTTAAATATTATGTGGTTAGTGTTAATAATAAGTTTTCGACAGTGATGCATATTCTAAACCAACTAGATATTCGGATTTAATTTAATAAAGGACTGATCACCCGATATTTAATTAGGCGGGGTTTCACAGGTGGTATTAGAGCATCAGGTTCTAGAGACTTTTAGGATCTGTACAGCTTATTATGCTTCCAGTTTAGCATTCTTTGATATAGAGCCCTATTATTAGGACTGTTGAATTCAACTTTACGTGGTGGAGATTACGTACATCTGCTAATATGTTTTGGATCGACAGCGAACTTATATAAATCATTTAAATTTTAGATGTCGCTTAGGGAAGGACGATAAACTAACGTCGCTGAAGGAATTGAGGTGGGACAAAATCAACAAGTACCCCAAGAAATGGTGACAATCACAGAGGTAGAAAGTATAGTTGCGCAAGAAGTTACTAATGCAATATTCAATTACCAAGATCACCTTGTCCAACTTAGAGGTGGCAGGAGACCGAGAGGAGTTAATCGATCTAGAAGGAAAATGGGTAACAACAATGGGGAAGCACCGTTGCAACAACGACAAGTTCCTCAGAGTCGTCAGGACCAAGGGCACGATGGAAATGGTGGACAGAGCCAAAACCACCAAGGTCAACAAAGCCAAGAATAGGGAAACCCCAAAACAAAAAGGTTTTTTAAGTGTGGAAGAAATGGCCATAAACGTCAAGCTTGCCCACAACGGGCCGGAGTGCAGACCCAGTTAAATTAATAAAGTTAGCCGTGCTAGCAACATGTACAATAGAGTCAGCAAAGAGGAAATTTTAATGGCAAGTGTTTATCTATAGCGAGCGGGGACATAAGCATCAAGATTTCCCTTAGAAGGGCATGGACCCACGGGGTGCCCGCCAGGAGCCACGGAGTAACCATTATAGGAGAGCAGGTACAGTTACCTCTGCAGTGCTATCCCCATAGCAGCAGGGGCCACTACCGTGTGGTCAGGCTTACAACGTCCAATATGTAGTCTTACCACTAGTGCTACAAGCGCTAACAGCATTAGGAGGTACGTTAATTTTGTTAATTACTGCATCTTCATTATGAATATATTTCATCGGGTAGTAGAGTCCTTTGTTATCGTCGGTTAAGGAAACGGGTGTGTGAGCACTACGAGGACTCTGACGTTATGATTTACTACCTTGGAGAGTAAGGGAAATATAAGTTATTATAATTATTAGTGGTGGCCGGGTACCGGAGGTTCGAGTGGAAATAGATAGAGTAGTAATATGGTCGTGTGTGTATTTCAGGATGAATTATTTTGTTTTACGAGGTGGCCACTGAAGCGGGTTGGGCATAAATGTATATATTATAAGGTATCGAAGGCCTCTATGATTATGTTGCCTTATTATAACTGATTTCGGAGAATAGGAACATTTAGTAATGGGATTCAGGTTATAATAAAGAACTGTCGAGGGAAGAGATTTGACTCGTTAGTGATTTAACTCCAACTCCTAATTGATATTAGGAGCACCGCGTCATTTATCGTTATTAGTAACAGGAGAGAGGATGAGTAGATTTGTATATCGGGAAAAGGAAATTTGGGGTGCTGATTGTGTGCTGAGTGCCTACGAATCTCAATGACAGACACTATTAATTAGTAGTGTATCAGGAGGGTTCCTTGTTTATATTTCGCTTTGTGGGACATCCCACGCATGAAATTCAGCAAATGTCGAAAGTTGGGAAATGTTTGGCCCTCATTATATAGGGTTGATTCCTTAGTTATCATATGTATGTTTAGTTATAACTGAAAGTTGAGAAGTATACTTCGATTAATGGCTGGCAGACCCATATTGGGTTGGCATGAAAGGACATTGTGGAACGTTTACACCATGAGCAGATTAGTGGAATGACCTAGAGGATAATTAGGTGTTATTAGTGATGTAGTTGAATACGATCTTATCAAATAACCAGGCCAAGTGTACAAGACTTAAATTAAAATGAGGATATTACGTTTAGTCAACTTGGGCAACAAGACTCGAGACATAGGGTGTATAGGCGCCCTAGTTAGTTGAAATGTTCATTGTCAACTACGATGAACAAAAAGGGAAACTTATTAAATAAATGTACGATGAGATAAAGAGGAAACGAAGTTATATTGTGAGCAAGACGTATCTAGAGCTGCTCTTCTGTTAAAATAATAGGTCCTACGAGTTTTGAGTTATGCCGTTTGGACTAACCAATACACCGGCCGTATTTATGGACTTAATGAACACGATGTTCAGAGAGTTCTTAGACCAACTTTTCATTGTCTTCATTAATGACATCCTGATTTATTCCCGGACTGGGGAGGAGCATACCGAGCATTTGAGGCTGGTTTTGACACTACGGGAGCACGAGCCGTATGTAAAATATAAGAAATGTGGGTTCTGGCTAAGAGAGGTTCCGTTTTTGGGGAACACTTATATGGTACGCGTATATATTTATGTCATGTATGTGTATATATTTATGTCACACTTATATGTGTATTTACGTATAGCACTCTCGAGTTGTCCTCCCGAATGCATATAAATTTACTGTTCGTAATATTCTTTAATTTGCACACACACACACACACACATATATATATATAAAACATTAAGTACGCATACATATATATCTCTTTCTATATAAGTATAACTGCAATCCCTCGGAGCATTACCTTAATAGATTGCAACCATCCTTCCGAGCATTTCGCCGGTGGGTGTAAATCTCTATCATGCTATCATGCACCGTGGGTTACACACCTTAAACTGGGCCACTGGGTCGGTATCTTTCCACCGAACCAAAATCATAACATAAATCGGAGGTTGTCATAGTCATACATCCATATATCATAACCATACAACATTACACCACTGGAATCAAAGCTCCCATAGGGTAGTGATACGATAAACCTATGGCCCGGGAGCTGACATTACACCTTCTGGGATTCGCCAAGATAGATCGCTCACTTCACGCAACCTCCACCGATAACATTCACTAGAGTAGGTATGTTTCACATATATCAATCACACACAGATATATCAATACATATATATATTATCTCTATACCCGTGTGTATATATATATTAGTTAAGAACTAGATAACTGTGCATGTCACTCGTAGAGCTAGTGTATATTCTCCAAGTCTAAATCCGACTCCCAAATCCATAAGTAGTCACTTAATTATTTTTATATCATGATTATGTTTTATTCTAGACACTAATCCTATATCAATCCAACCCGTGCCCCAATTCCAACTCAGAAGCTCAAATGATTATAGAATCAGATAACCAAATCCAACGCGGTGAACCCACCTTCACATAGATAGATAGCAATGAAGTGGATATGATTGAGTAGGATAATCTACAAAATGAAAGCTCCAGAATACCTTTGTCCTATAAAGATGTAGTTTTAGCAAGAACCAATAAAGATGGGTATTTTAAGGCGAGTGTAGATATATAATATGATGGAGATAATCAAAACCCAAACCATAATCTAAATCTCTATGCTAGTCTGCAAGACGAAGACCAAAAAATACCTACATCCAAAATCCCAAAAAAATGGATGAAAAAACAGCACCAATAATGAAAAAATGGATTGATAGTGAAACTATTATGGAAAAGCATAGGATTCAAGGCTCTAGGCAATAGAATCCCATCTCTACGAAATCCTTGGTGATTATGAAATGGTTTATTTGAATGATGGATGATTATCAACATATGTTTACTAAAGGACTATGGATAATACAATTCACTATTTGACCATGCATTAATGGGATTCAAACCATCACTGCCTAAAGAGACTACAATAGTAGTGTGGGTTAAGTCATCGGACTTCCCTCTAGAGTTGTACGAGGAGAATTCTATATTTCAAGTGGCTAAATTAATCGGTAAACCAATTAAGATATAATACAACTCAACTACATCATCCAGGGGTAGGTATGCCTAAGCTAGTGTAGAAATAAACATCTTTAAACCTTTACTACCTACTTATTATATTGAAGGTGATAAATTTAAATAAAATATTGAGTTTGAATTTCTTCACATCTTATGTTTTTATTGTGGAAAATCAGGCACATGGTAGAAATCTTCCCCATGAACATCAAAAATAGACATATTAGACCGAAAGGAGGAAAGGTGTTGTTGGAGAAGATGGTTGGCACTAGTAATTACTAATAGTAACAATATGGTACAAGTTGGGTTTGAGAGTAATATTAGGCCTAAAGATGGAGGAAGTACTAGATTTCAAGACACTGAAAAAGAAAATAACTTTGAGCCTTGGATAATTGCCAAGTCTGGGGTGAGAAAAATCCTATCAGAATAATCAACAAGCCCATCCATAATTAAAAGGATTAGAAAAGAATGGAAGTGGACCAAATAACCATAACAGGTTCCAAATTTTGAATGAACAAACCAAACGTATGCCTAAAGATAAAGGGGAAAGAAAGGTCCCAAACTAATGGGAGTTTAATGGTCGAACTAAAAAAGTATCGGGTGTGTCCCAAGGAAGCACAAATAAAGATCCAGCTAAAAAAGATAGTACAAGTTCTTATGAGAGAACCTTTTGCATTAGGATCCATAAAGAAATAAAAGAATCTAATGGTGGAAAATTATAGCTTAGTTATGGAAAACCAAGTCATGGGTCAAAGAGTACCTACCATCTGATTAAGAGTTAAATACACAGAAATAAAACCCTAATAACACATACATGTAAAATCCAAATAGATGTCATGCCTCCTTCTTCCATACTAGCCCCAAACCAAACACCATCTCCCTTTCCAAATACCCTAACTCTTCAACCAACACAAATTCCCATCCCACAAATAGTATCACATACTACCACGAGAGTGAGCTCCGGAGATGAACACAATAAGAAGGGAGATATTCTTACCAAACATGTCCACCATCCTCCTAATTAGAAAATTAGATATCTTTATAGATATAATAGAGGAGGACAACCACGCAATCTCAATACACTAGCAAATCGGCCAAGTCAAGTTTCTTCCCAAGCCAATATTCTACCACTCAGAACAACTCCAGTCTCACTCACTATAGATAGAATCAATAACTCCAACGTCTAATAAAAAAGAGAAGATCAAACATACATTGAACTGGATACCTAACTCTCCACTTTCGAATCTTCTCGATTGTCATTAATGCGATTTCTAGTATGGAACTGTGGGGCAGCCGGTAATAATAAATTCAGAATTAATATGAGGGACCTTATTAGGGACCATAGTCTCCATTTTATTATGGTTCTTGGAATAAGAGTGGCGAGCAACTATATGGGTATTTTTTTTCAAAGACTTAGGTTTCTCTCATAATATAATGTCGACCTCAGGAAGAACAAGCATTATTTGGGAGCTCTGGAATCCAAATATGGTTCACAATTGGACATATTAAATTAACACTCAATCCTTTCAACTTATTTTCACCACTTACGAGTATGATGAATGAATATTTTCTCATATATGGCAGCCCCAACCCTAAGAATGAGGAGGCTTTATGGGCGAACTTACAAGCCATGGAGATCAATCACAACGAAGCGTGGATGGTTGAGAGTGACTTCAATTATTTTGATTCTGCCTCTGAAACAAGAATCGTGAGCATGGTGGTTTAACACCCAGCCCGCCCAGGGAGAGCGAGCGGAGCGCTACTGTCAGTAAAACTAAATCCAAATCCACAAGTAACAAGATATAGAGCATCTAAAACAAATCCCGCAATGTAAAAAAAGAATCCACTAATCCCAATCTATTCAAATTAAATACAACCAATAATCTCTCGAAATAATACAACTATCTATCTCGAAGTAAAATTAATCTCCAATGCTCTATACATAAAAAATAAATACAATCTTCTCATCTTATATTCTCGAATATTCTTTCAAAAAATAATCCACGCTAAAATCCATTCTCCAAATCAAATTCAAAGCGCCCAAATCCGCGCTAACCTGCCACTAAGAAAAAATATGAGAAAGTACACAATACGGCAGGAAAGATGCTCAACAAATATTAGCGGTGAATAAAATGTAACAATATGAGTATGAATATTCAAATCAAATGCGAATCTCAAAAGCATTATCAATAAATTTCTCAACAACACATTAATCGGGTCACCGGGCCTCACCACCATACCGGGCTATGCATTCTTAAGCATATCCGTAAAAAGGAATATTGGCGGGTACCCAACCTCCGTGCCATAATAAAATCTCATGACAACATGCTCAACATAATAATAATACCACATGAATCAAAATTATATTCTAACAAAAAATTTCCAGATTTCAATGAATTTAGCAATTCAAATAAGAGTCAATAACTACATGAATTCAAAGGGAGTAACACTCGCGAGATTAAGGAGCATATTGTGCAACACCCCACACCTCAAAATCATCACATAATTTCAGCCTCAAAATCTACTCAAACAATCACGTTCTTCTCGCGAAAATAATCAAATCTCGTTCTAGCCTAAACTCGAAAAAACACCAAATAAGCCTTTTAATCTAAGATTGAAATCTTGAATAAGTTTGGGTCTATGGTTTGTTGATGAAAGGGAGTAATTTTGGAGAGGTCTTCTGGTTGAAAAGTTTGAGAAAAATTGATTTGAAAAGCCAAGCCACGAATTAGTTGTGATATATAAAAAATTAAGAGTTTGATTAAGAAAAGAGTTCTAATGAGATATAAATACTAAAAAAATTATTTCGGACAATCGGACTGTTGGAATTGGATGAAATTATTTGGAGAATTAGCTGAAGATGAAAGGAAGCTGCATAAAAAAAATCAGCTCGATCGGACCGTCTAATATTTTTAAATATTTTTTTTGCTAGAGAGTTTTATGTTTTGAGAACTCTAAGAGAGCTTTATGTTTTGAGGACTCTTCAATATAATAAAAATTCAATTAAAACTCCATTTTAATTCCGATTCCTATTCCGTTTGAAAATTTATTTTTCAAATATAAAAACCACTTTAAATTATAAAATTTATAAAATTCAAATTTTTATTTTTCACCGATTTTCAAAATTAATTTGAAAGTTTGCATTTAAAAAATCCAGATTGGTACATACTTCCCCACTAACAAGGAATTTCGCTCTCGAAATTCAATAAAGCCTAAAACTCAAAAATCAGGCCACACCAACAATCTCCAAAAATAAATCTCGTCTCCAAAAATCAATTTTAAATACGTCACATCTAACCTCGATGCCTAACACGACTTATCACCAAAAAAAATTATCTCCGAAAATTGCTAATCACGCAATGAATCCAAAACCCCAAGCCCCGAGGGTTGCCGTATACCTAAGCTCTGATACAATTTTGTAACACCCCGCCCGTCCGGGGAGAGCGAGCGGAGCGCTACTGTCGGTAAAACTAAATCCAAATCCATAAGTAACAAGATATAGAGCATCTAAAACAAATTCCGCAATATAAAAAAAAAGAATCCTCTAATCTCAATACAACCAATAATCTCTCGAAATAATACAACTATCTATCTCGAAATAAAATAGATCTCCAATACTCTATACATAAAAAATAAATACAATCTTCTCATCTTGTATTCTCGAATATTCTTTCAAAAAATAATCCACGCTAAAATTCATTCTCCAAAATCAAATCTAAAGTGCCCGAATTCGCACTAACCTGCCATTAAGAGAAAATATGGGGAAGTATACGATACGACAGGAAATATGCTCAACAAATATTAGCGGTGAATAAAACGTAACAATAAGAGTATGAATATTCAAATCAAATGCGAATCTCAAAAGCGTTATCAATAAATTTCTCACCAACACATTAGGGCTCACCACCATATCGTGCATATGCATTCTTAAGCATATTCGTAAAAAAGAATATTGGCAAGTGCCCAACCTCCGTGCTATATTAAAATATCATGACAACATGCTCATCACAATAATAATACCACATGAATCAAAATTAGATTCCAACAAAAAAAATTCAGATTTCAATGAATTTAGCAATTCAAATAAGAGTCAATAACCACATGAATTCAAAGGGAGTAACACTCATGAGTTTAAGGAGCATATTGTGTAACACCCCATACCTCAAAATCATCACATAATTTCATCCTCAAAATCTACTCAAACCATCACATTCTTCTCGCGAAAATAATCAAATCTCGTTCTACCCTAAACTCGAGAAAACACCAAATAAGCCTTCTAATCTAAGGTTGAAATCTTGAATAAGTTTGGGACGATGGTTTGTAGATGAAAGGGAGTAATGTTGAAGAGGTCTTCTGGTTGAAAAGTTTGAGAAAAAATGATTTCAAAAGCCAAGCCACGAATTAGTTGTGATATATAAAGGATTAAGAGTTTGATTAAGAAAAGAGTTCTAATGAAATATAAATACTGAAAAATTTATTTCGGACTATTGGAATTGGATGAAATTGTTTGGAGAATTAGCTCAAGATGAGAGGAAGCTGCATAAAAAATTTCAGCTCGATCGGACCGTCCAATATTTTTAAATATTTTTTTTCTAGAGAGTTATGTTTTGAGGACTCTAAGAGCGCTTTATGTTTTGAGGACTCTTTAATATAATAAAAATTAAATTAAAAATCCATTTTAATTCCGATTCTTATTCCGTTTGAAAATTTGTTTTTCGAATATAAAAACCAGCACTTTAAATTATAAAATTTATAAAATTCAAAATTTCATTTTTCACCGATTTTCAAAATTAATTTAAAAATTCATATTTAAAAAATCCGGATTGTTAGAGGTGGGCTGAACCAAAAGATTCCAAGTGTTTAACGAAAGAATTAATGGTATTAGCATTAATTGATTTAGGTTGTACGAGACCCGGTCTCACCTGTACTAATAATAGGAAAGTGCTCTCTAATGTTTTGGAAAGGTTGGATTACGCACATGCCAATGAGAATCAGATAATTAAGTATTCGGAAGCTAGTGTCACTAATCTCCCCCATACTAACCACTGCTCCTCTTCTCATCGATATGGAGGGCATCTTAGTTATGAACACCAACTCTAGTAAAAATAAACCTTTTATACTTGAAGCCACGTGGTTTAATGTTAAATCTTTCCAAAATCTCGTGAATATGAACTGATATCCCATGGCTCATATCTATGAGAATATAGATAAATTTACCACGTTTGAGGAATAGTGGAACCAAAACACTTTTGGCAATATTATCCAAGATGCCCAGGCCCATGCCTATTCCCATAACTTGGATAGTCTTGAAAAAGATCTTTTAGATCAATATGCCAATACTTTAATAAATGGGGAAATTTTTTAGCACCAAAAGTCTGGAAACAGGTGGCTAACATGTGGGGACTGAAACACTTGGTTCTTCCACGTATCCACTCTTATTAAACGGAATAAAAATGAGATTACTAAACTGAAAAATGACCAAAATGATTGGATTGGTGATCCAATTCAGCTTCACTTTCATATTAACGACCACTTTAAGGCTGTTTTTGGGATAAGAATGTTGATACATATGAAACACTTCCTACCATCGAAGGTTAGACTTTCATTTCTGAACATTGTCAAATGAATTTAGATTTTATTCCTACAACTGTTTAAATTAAGAAAGCCCTCTTTAATATGAAACCTCTTAAATCTCCTGGCCCAGATGGGTTTCAGGATGTATACCAAAATAATTGGAATATTATTGGGAATAACTTGGGCAATTTCATCATTGGATGCTACACTAAGGGTGAGTTCGCTATCAATCTAAAATCTATCTTCATAACCTGGAGTAAATCACTCAATTTAGGCATATAATCCTTTTCAATGTGACATCTAAAATCTTAATAAAAATTCTTATTAATAGATTGAGACCCCAATGGATGAGCTTGTGAGTCCATTTCAAGTTTGTTTTATCTTGGGGAGTGATATGCGCCGAGTGTACCTCCTCGGATCAGAGACATCAACCTCGGCCATGGAGATGGCCGATGTTAGAAGGACCTTGGATTCATCAACTAAGAGCCTCGTCCTAGGCAAGGTCGGCCGAGACCGACGTTGCTAGCTACCTCGGCAGGTGAGGTCACCATGATCCAGGGGTGGTTATCCACCTGGTCTTCCAAGGATTTCAACCTCGGCTCGGAAGATGAAGAGGTTGCCATCCCATCAATATCAATCTCGGTTGGGGATCGACCGAGATTGGTGCTTTGCCACCTCTACCTCGGCCTAGGCCGACGTCATAACTCAACATGATCTACTTCGGCTCTCCCACTGAACCAAGGTCACCACCTCGTCCTCTTTCAGGCCGAGGTTGGGACCATTCACGGATGGCCGAGCTCTTATGCGCATATGTGTGGATGGGAACACGTGGATAAGTCTGTTATAACTGAATCATTCCCCCCACGTGAGGGAATATTCAGGTCATCAATATCTACATGAGATCAGCCAGGTTTCATTCTCATACTTGTTCGATCCTCGTGCACATGTTCATTGCATGCTTAGGGGGTATATTACACCCCCCAGGCACTATATATAGAGGTCATCCTCTACCTTGTAAAGGACTCCAAAATACAACCCTAGCCAGAACTCTGTCAAATTATACACAAGAGAGAGAAAGCTTGAGAGTTTGTATTCATGGCCATTAGTGCCCTCATATAGTGATATCAACCACACACCTTCACAGTGGACGTAGGCCTAATTGGCTGAACCACTTATATTCTGGTGTAAATCCTCTTCTCCTCACCTCCCTCCACTATATGTGTATACACTCTTATGCTGCCATTGTTAACACTGAATTGAGCTTATAACACTTTGAAGGGTGGTGGTGTTTTCAGCATCATCATTTTGGTGCCGTTTGTGGGAACGAGAAGCTGTCTCTTCCTCATTATTCGCTTAACCTTGCTGGAGACTCTGGTGGTGAACCAAGTCTCACCCCTTGCGTGGAGCTGTTTCACCATTGAAAGAGATCCTGTAAGGTATTAAGCTTATTTATTACATCAGCTATTTTGTTCTAACACATGGCACCGAAATTACCACCACCTCTTCCGCCGCCTGGTGCGGGAGGACCTAGCTCCAGCCAAGCACCGCCCTAATCTGAAATGGTGGAGGTGGCTGCAGCCTTGAGGTCTTTGGTTGCAATGCAGGAGCAATTTGCACAACTCAGCCAAAATATGATGAGGCCACCTGGAGTCTCACTGGAAATGATCACTCCGGCAGCTGTTCAGCCTCATCCAGACGCCAGGGGACCACCCCAGGCACCGCGAAAAGATCGACCTACACCTCAGTGGAGGAGGGACATTGCTGACCCTAGGCGCTTGCGCCTGGGGAGGCAAGGAAACCCTTGCCCTGAGGACAGGTATGATGATCTAGAGGCGTAAGACGTCCCGGAAGATTGTTGGGAGTCGTATGAGGTTTCGAACAATACAGTTCGCCCTATCCAATGAAGCAATGGTTGTGGGGACAGAAGAGGCAGAGAAGCCCAACAACGAGGATTAGACTGAGCAGAGGGTCAGCCTTTTAAAGGCTCGGCCCCGTAAATGATCTAAGACAAAGGTTGTCAAGGTCAAGGAGTGCAGTCGGCTCACAAAGGGAAGAGAGACAACCTCGGCCTCATCAGGGATGAGGAAGAGACCAAGAAGAGGTCAACAACAGACGTTGTGCTGTGGCTGGAGAACTTTTTGTCCACTCCTTGGAAAAGTTCCAAAGAAGGATGGAAAGAAGAGGTCATACTTAGCGGTCAGCTGAAGACAAGTTTACACGTTCCAAAGAAGCTGAAGACGTAGCAGCGAAAAGTTCCAAAGAAAGAAGGATGGAAAGAAGAGGTCAGCTGAAGACAAGTTTACACGTTATACCCCTCTTATGGTAAGCTGCGAACACATCCTCAATGAGATCAAGAATGACCGATCCCTAAGATGGCCAGAAAATCTGAAGGCTCCTCCACATAAGAGGAACTAGAACTTATGGTGTGAATTCCACCAAGACCATGGCCATCTAACAGACAAGTGCTTCGCCTTGAAGGATGAGATCGAGAAGATTTTGAAGTCAGGAAAGTTGAGGAAATATGTTGATGGTAAAGCTCCCAAAAGGTGAAGAGATGATCCCAAAAAGAAGAGGAACGACAGATGCCGTGACGATACCCTATCAAAAAGAGATGGTGACTCAGACAGAGATGATGAAGACGATCCGTACCTCCCGCCAAAAGATGACAATACCCCAGTGAAGAGGGTTGGTCTGATCTCCTTTGGAATTATCACCATTTTCGGAGGACTTGTGGGGGGGTGGTTCTGAGGCTGCTGACAGAAAAGCTCATGTGGCAGAGGTTAAATCGATGGCCAAACTTGAAGTGGTAAACCTAACGTCTTTCGAGACTACGCAAAAGAGAAAGAAGGTAGACATGGACACTCTCGTAGTTGGGTTCTCTCGACACGACTTCAAAGGCATCCTAGCTCCACACGATGACCCTTTGGTAATCACAATAAGAGTTCATGGATGTGAGGTGTATAGAATTCTTATAGACGAAGGAAGTTCAGCAGATGTGATGTTCTGGCCCTGCTTCAAAAGCCTAGGTCTTAGCAGAGCCAGGCTGGTACCCTATCATCATCCATTAATGGGGTTCAGCAGTGAAAAGGTCCACCCACTAGGCATGTATGATATGGACGTACGAATGGGCGACGAGTGGCCTAAGAGGTTAACCCGGAAGATTAATTTTTTCGTTATGGACGAAAGTGTCTTCTCGGCCTATAACCTCATCATTAGAAGAGTAACCCTTAAAGAGTTTGAAGCCGTGCCATCGACGGTTCCCCGGATGCTAAAATTCCCGACCCTCTATAGGGTAAAGGAAGTGGAGGGTGACCAGACCATAGCACGAGAATGTTATTTCAACTCGGATGAAGAGAGAGAGGCTCATAAGAGGCAACCACCACTTATAATATTGGCGCACTTGACCCGAGAGATGAAACAAAGTTAAAGAAGGGAGAGGTCGCGAAAGAGGTATAATACATCGTCCTCAATGAGGAAGAACCAAAAAAAATCGTCCAAGTAAGCAAAGCCTTAAAAGCATAAATCACGGAAGAGCTGATAAACTTCCTGAGGAAGAGACAGAGTGTCTTCGCTTGGAGTCACGCATACATGTCTGGCATCAACCATGAGGTTATGTATCACAAACTCAACGTGACTAAGGATGCTATGCCAATCAAACAAAGACGAAGAGTTTACTCCAGGGAGAAATACAAGGTCATCCGAGAAGAGGTCAAAAAATTAGAAGAGGCGGAGTTTATTAGGGAAGTCATATATCCAGAGTGGCTATCAAACGGAGTCATTGTGCCTAAAGCTAATGGAAAATGGAGAATGTGCATAGATTTCACTGACCTGAACAAGTCTTGCCCAAAAAATATCTACCCCTTACCTCGGATTGATCAGATGGTAGATGCTACTGTCGGTCACGAACTCATGAGCTTCATGGACGCATATTCAGGCTACAATCAAATCTTCATGGATACAGAAGACTCAGAGAAGACAGCCTTCATTACTGACAAAGGGACATATTGCTACGAGGTGATGCCCTTCGTCTTAAAAAATGAAGGGGAAACGTATCAATGTCTTGTGAATAAGATATTCGGAGACCAAATAGGCATGACTATGGAGGTGTATGTAGACGACATATTGACGAAGAGCTTAAAGGTCTGCACTCATGTGGCAGACCTGGAAAAGACCTTCGATACCATGGACCTATACAGAATGAAACTCAACCCGACGAAATGTGTCTTCGAGGTAGGAGCTGGGAAGTTCCATGGATTCATTGTCAATCAAAGAGAAATATAAGCAAACCATGAGAAAATCAAGGCTTTGCTTGGCATGAAGATTCCCAAGAGTATCAAGGACGTCCAAAGGCTCGTGGGGAGAGTGGTCGCACTCAACAGATTTATTTCCAGAGCAACGGATAAATGCCTTTAATTCTTTAAGGTGCTCAGAAAGGCCTTCCAATGGGACGAAGAGTGTGATGAGGCTTTTAACCAGCTCAAGTCCTACCTCGGGTCTCCCTTTCTATTATCTCGTCCCATAGTGGGAGAGAGATTGTATGTTTATCTAACAGTCTCTGAATCAGCTATAAGTGAAGCCATAGTACGGGAAGGCGTTGGGATCCAAAGGCACGTGTACTTCAATAGTAAGGCCCTTCAAGGGTCTGAACAAAATTACCCTCGGATAGAAAATTGGCCTACGCTTTGATACATGCTTCGAGGAAGATGAAGCCCTACTTTCAAGCCCATGCCATGGTCATCCTCACCGATTCCCCACTAAGACACGTCCTCCATAAACCTCAGGAGTTGGGTAGATTAATGACCTGGGCCATTGAATTGGGGGAGTATGACCTTACTTATCAACATAGGGTGGCCATCAAAGGGCAGGAGATTGCTGACTTCGTTGCTGAGTTCACATGGGAAGAGACTAACTCCGAGACTGTAGAGGCGTCAAACGTAAACGTCTTCTGAGATTCGAAAGAGGTTGTGCCCAAAGAGACTGAAATGGAGAATAACTCAGAGACCACGGAGAGGTCAAACATAAACGTCTTTCGAGATCCGAAAGAGGTTGTATCCAAGAAGACTAGGAATGGAATAACCGAAAATAAGGAAGATTGATACCTCTTCAAGAAAGAAATCATGTCGGAAGGGGGTTTCTCATCAGATAAAGATATCTGGAACCTCTTCGTTGATGGGTCTTCTTGCAAAAGTGAGAGCGAAGCGGGGTTGATACTCTTAACCCCGGATGGTACTAGCATCGAATATGCCCTGAGGTTTAACTTCAAGGCGTCAAACAACGAATCAGAATATAAGGCCATGATAACGGGCCTCTCCTTGGCAAGGACCATTGGTACAAGATGACTCCTCCTTCACAGTGACTCAAGGTTGGTTATTAATCAAGTATTAGGGGTTTATGAGGCCAATGGCGAAAGGATGTCCAAATACCTGAAGAGGGTGAGGACGATACTGCAAGTCTTAAAAGAGGTAAAGATGAAGAGAATACCTTGGCAAAATAACAGTCATGAAGACACATTAGCAAGGCTAGCTTCGGCAACGAGGACATATATCAGAAGGTCAGTCCCTGTTGAGATCTTGCCCAGGGCAACCATTGAAGAAGAAGAAGAGGTCAGTAACCCTTGCCTCAATTTGA
Organism: Sambucus nigra; assembly: GCA_949130495.1. Lineage (NCBI taxonomy): Eukaryota > Viridiplantae > Streptophyta > Magnoliopsida > Dipsacales > Adoxaceae > Sambucus > Sambucus nigra. The sequence goes on along the minus strand of OX422210.1, from coordinate 239,963,173 downwards.
ACCTAGGGGACTCATGGATGGATCCCCTTATCATATACATCAGAGAGGGGGTGCAACCGGAGTCAAAGTTAGAAAGGATGAAATTGAGGTACAGAGCTACAAAGTTCTCAATAGTTGGAGATATCCTATATAGAAAGGGATTGCTATTACCTCTCCTCAGATGAATTCATCCCATTGAAGTTCCCCACATCATACAAGAGGTTCACGATGGTTCTTGCTCCAGTCACATAGGAGGGAGACCTTTGGCAAAGAGAATTATCACGCAAGGATACTGGTGGCCGACCTTGGCCAAGGATGCTGCAGCTTACGTAAAGAGGTGCGACAAATATCAGAGATTCTCCACTATCCCCTATCAACCTCGTCAGCCTATGGCGTCTATCAGTTCCCCTTGGCCATTCGCAGTATGGGGAATTGACTTAGTGGGTCCCCTGCCAAGGGCTGCAAATAATTATCGATTTCTGATAATTGCCATTGATTACTTTTCTAAGTGGGTAGAGGCAGAACCGATGATTACGATTACAGAGCAGAAGACCTTCCAATTTATTTGGAAGAACATCATATGCAGACATGGCCTCCTAAACAACCTCATCTCGAACAACGGAACCCAGTTCAAGAATTCTTCCTTGGAAAAATACTGTAAAAGAGTTGGGATAAAGAAATTTTTCTCTTCTCCTGGCCGACCTCAGGCAAACAGTCAAACCAAAGTCACTAACAGAATAATCCTCAACGGGATCAAAAAGATATTGGAAGAAGCTAAGGGAAGATGAACTGAAGAGGTTTATGCTGTACTATGGGCTTATAGAACGATGGCTAGGACACCAACAGGTGAGACCCCATTTATGTTATCACATGGCTCAGAGGTCGTCATACCAACAGAGATAAGACTCCATACTCATAAGGTTCACACCTATGACCCTGATAAGAATGTGAAAGAGAGAAGACTTGACCTAGATCTGATTGAAGAGAGAAGGGAAGACGCGAGAATCAGACAAGCATCTTACCAGCAGAGAGCAGAAAACTTCTATAACCAAAGGGTAAAATCAAGACCCATTGCCGTGGGAGACTTAGTATTGAAGAAGATGTTATAGAAGGCAAACAAACTTCACCCAAATTTTCATGGTCCTTACAAAGTGATTGAGGAGGTTGTACCCGGAACATACAAGCTAGAAAACCTCGAATGGGAACCTTTCTCTGACCCATAGAATGTCGATCATCTAAAAAAGTATTACATATGATGTTGTAAGAGTTTGCGTAAATGTATCATCTTATGAAGGGATTGTTAATAAGAAGATCAGTTTCCATGACAATTTTGGTTCATTGTGCTCTAGTGGTAAATTTTATGAGGATAACATCTTAGTTGATGACCTCAGACCTTATAACATTATGATTTGGTGACAAGGTCTGAGGTCATACATCATACTTGAATGACCTCAGACCCTTAACATTATTAATTTGGTGATAAGTTATTTATGAGGATAACATCTTAGTTGATGAGCTCAGACCTTATAACACTATGATTTGGTGACAAGGTCTGAGGTCATACATCATACTTGTATGACCTCAGACCCTTAACATCATTAATTTGGTGACAAATTATTTGTGAGGATAACATCTTAGTTGATGACCTCAGACCTTATAACACCATGATTTAGTGACAAGGTCTGAGGTCAGACATCATACTTGGATGACCTGAGACCCTTAACATCATTAATTTGGTGATAAATTATTCATGGGGATAACATCTTAGTTGATGACCTCAGACCTTATAACATCATGATTTGGTGACAAGTTCTGAGGTCAGACATCATACTTGGATGACCTCAGACCCTTAACATCATTAATTTGGTGATAAATTATTTATGGGGATAACATCTTAGTTGATGACCTCAAGTGACAAATTATTTATGGGGATAACATTTTAGTTGATGACCTCAGACCTTATAACATCATGATTTGGTGATAAGGTCTGAGGTCAGACATCATACTTGGATGACTTCAGACCCTTAACATCATTAATTTGGTGAAATTTATGAGGATAACATCTTAGTTGATGACCTCAGACCTTATAACATCATGATTTGGTGACAAGGTCTGAGGTCAGACATCATACTTGGATGACCTCAGACCCTTAACATCATTAATTTGGTGAAATTTATGAGGATAACATCTTAGTTGATGACCTCATACCTTATAACATCAAGATTTGGTGATAAGGTATGAGGTCTGACATCATACTTAGATGACCTCAGACCCTTAACATCATTAATTTGAGGATAACATCTTAGTTGATGACCTCAGACCTTATAACATCATGATTTGGTGACAAGGTCTGAGGTCAGACATCATACTTGGATGACCTCAGACCCTTAACATCCTTAATTTGGTGATAAATTATTTATGGGGATAACATCTTAGTTGATGACCTCAGACCTTATAACATCATGATTTGGTAACAAGGTCTGAGGTCAGACATCATACTTGGATGACCTCAGACCCTTAACATCATTAATTTGGTGAAATTTGTGAGGATAACATGTTAGTTGATGACCTCGAACCTTACGACATCATGATTTGGTGACAAGGTCTGAGGTCAGACATTACTTGGATGGCCTCAGACCCTTAACATCATTAATTTGGTGAGAAGTTGTATTGAGACTTCAGAATTGAACACATTGCATGGCAAAGAAAATTATTTAACGAACAATTCAGCAAGTGAAGAAATAAAGCCCTCCTCAGAGGTTGACAGATTAAGTTGGAAGTTAATGTAAAAATACAAAGGGACAAAGTTTGATAGAGGTTACAAATATGTAATTAAAATTATTCAAAGCTTCACAAAAAGAATCAAGTGTTCGCAGTCTCGAGGTTAATAGACACGTCTGCATGTCCCTGGCCGAGGGTGGCTACTTCCACCCCATCGTCTTGAGCACCAACATCTTAAGTCATGGTGTCTCCATGGGGGGCAGTCTCGATGGGTGCAGCACCTCCCTCCTCCTCAACCTCCTACTGGGCTTGAGCAAACTTGGGGTTGGCATAACCCAGGCCGATGAAGTCAGCAACTCCAAGGCTTCCTGATTCCTTCTCCTTCATGGAAGCCCATTTGCTAGTAGCCTTGACTCCTCTCTTCAGATATTCAAAGTCAAAACTGACAAACTCATCAGATACCTTGTACTCCTTTAAGATCTTCTCAGAGGCATCATCCAAGGCAGCTTTGACAGCCACATCGACCTTACGCTGGAGAGAGTCGGCCTGAGTCTTTATGGCAGAATTATGATCTTCCCTCAGCTTATCCATGTCCTTCTGCATCCCCTTCATGCTAGTCTCAGCCTTCTTCAGAGCAACCTTTAGACGTTCCACTTCAGCGTTTAAAGTGGCCTCAATTTTCTCGGCCTCTTGGCCCTTCTAAATCAGAGGGAGTTTTCCCAAGGTCCAGTTGACATAGTGATGCATGGTAAGAAGACCCTACAGAACATATGCAAAGATGTCAGTCTATGGTCTGATATAATTCAAATGTCGATGCTACACATTCAGATGCAAATAGTCAAAGCCCTTACTTAAATAATACGGTGAAGAGAGAGTTCAACCAACAAGGGCTTATCAAGGGACCTACAAAAGTGCTTATCAGACTCAGTCATGACACCGTCGATAGCATCCAAGGCCTTCAGACTTTGGCCAATAACACTATCACCAATATCTAATTGCTCAAGACGAGCAATCAAGGCATCCTCAGAAGAAATGGGAATGGCATGATCCCCCCTTTCTTCTTCTGCCTCTGGCCCTCAGGGGCAGGTTCGAAAACCTTCCTCTTTTTGGTGGCCTCAGCCCTCGAGGTAGAAGGAGGGGGAGCATTTAGACCTTCCTTTTTTATGAGCTTTGTTATACTTGGTGCAGCCATCTCCCACAACTCGTCAGATATTCCTTTTGGCCGCTCTGCAAGATAGAAATGTCTTAGTTAGAGAGTCAAATATACATAAATTCAGAGTTATAACTTATTGTAATAAAAAGACACTTATGAAGCTCTGTCAAAGGACTCCCCCAAGCCCTTTCTCAGAGAGATAGTATGGGGTCATCAGGTCTTCAAATTTAACAAGCAGACCATGCTCCCCTTGATCCTGAAGGTCTTTGACCTTCTAAAGATTCTGTTGGCTTAACCCAGGGTCGGCCCTAGCCGCCATTATAACCTTTCCCCATTTTAATGGCATTCTCGACTTTAATGAGGAAGAGGGGGCACATGGACCAAATTCATATGGCCCTGATGCAAAGAAGTAACGTGGCTTCCAGTTATGGTTTGAGGTTTAGGTAATCTGAAGCATCTTTTTCTTTAACTTACAAGCTAAAAATGATAATAGCTCGGATGGTTTCTGGCAGAGGAAGGGACATAGCACCATGTAAAGACTTGGACGGGAAGGTCTGAGTGATGTAAAACCATCTATAAGACAATGGCTCCAATTATCACCCTCCAAGCATTGGGTGATAACTGGGAAGGAGCCAAGTTAATGTAGGCCAATATAGCCCTGATGATGGGATGGATGGGCAAACAAAATATCAACTTGAATATCTGCTCATATAGGCAGATCTCACCATCTCGACCGTCATAAGCCCTCTCTTACCTCAGAGGTCTCCTGAGTTTTATTGAGGGGCTTATGGAATATAGATGTCTGAAGGTCGACCTCACTAACTGTACTCTCAATCTCGGCCTCCTCATAGGTGTCAAAATCATCATCATCTAGCTCAATGTCGGCCAGAGCAGACGATGGGGCACCACCTGGAAACCTCTGAGCGAACTCAGCCCCTATGATGTCCGACAGAGGAATGGCTTCAAGAATCGGAAGAACATCCACACTTGGTCCAATAATTTCAACCTCTGAGGAATAGGTTGATGTGATTAAACTTTTGTGTGATGAGGCTCGACTAGAAATCTCTGCCTGATCAGGGACCTGATCTTGTTGATTTGAGAAATCCATGGCCTCTCGGAAGGAGTCCACAGACATAGGGTCTAAGGTGGATGACTCAGACTCCAACATTGGAGAGGATTTAGTTGGGACCTCTGCTTTATTAGCTGGTTCGGTTGGTTCAGGGTATATGACCTTCAGAGGTGGTGGAAAAATAGGCCTGAGGGGGAACGCCTTTTCCCTACGAGCTTCCTCTTGGGCTCTTTCTATTTGTCTAATTTTATTTAAGGCCTTCTCCCTAAGAGAGGGAAATTCCTCTAAGAGTTAGTAAAGGGGTATGAGCATATGAGGCACACCCTACACTTATAACTCTCCTAAATAACAAACAGGATTGGAAAATGGAATTAAGGATCAAACTATCAAACTTCAAACAAAAATAACCAAGAACAGCAGTCACCGAAAAACACAAGCAATCGCCAGAAAACTCAAAAACCTTGCCGAAAATTGAAGAGACAAGAATAAAAGGGGGCTAAAAAATGGCAGAGCAAGGTGAAGACGATACCTGAAGACTTGTGGAATGAAGAGAGGTTGAAGAAATGCAGAAATCCCAAATAATTAATAGCCAAGCTTTCTAGAGAGAGACTTGCAGAAACACTTAAACCAGGAGAAGGAGATAAATGAGGAAGAAAGAGAAGAAAAATAGGTATTAAACCCTTAAGTATGAGTGCACACTTTCCAAGGCCCATCATTGCCTTGGGAGCCCAAAACACAACCAACATCATTACCCTTGTCAGACACGCAAGCCACTTCAGTAATTGACAAGTGTCAAAAAAGGAACATTGGAACAAAGCAAAAGGACCTCAGAGTTGTAGATCCCATAGTCCCCTGCTCCCGCATGTAACTAAGGGCTAGGGTCGATTGATATGCCCTGAGTGTACCTCCTCGATTCAGAAACACCAACCTCGGCCATGGAGATGGCCGATGTTAGAAGGACCTTGGATTCATCAACTAAGAGCCTCGTCTTAGGCAAGGTCGGCCACGACCGACGTTTCTAGATACCTCGGCAGGTGAGGCCAACATGATCCAAAGGTGGTTATCCACCTGGTCTTCGAAGGATTTTAACCTCTGATCGGAAGATGAAGACGTTGTCATCCCATCAACATTAATCTCAACTGGGGATCGGTCGAGATTAGTGCTTTCCACCTCTACCTCGGCCCAGGTCGACGTCATAACTCAACATGATCTACTTCGGCTCTCCCACTGAACCAAGGTCACCACCTCGTCCTCTTCCAGGACGAGGTTGGGACCATTCACGGATGGCCGAGCTCTTATGCTCATATATGTGGATGGGAACATGTGGATAAGTCTGTTATAACTGAATCATTTCCCCCACGTGAGGGAATATTGAGGTCATCATTATCTACATGAGATCATCCAGGTGTCATTCTCATACTGGTTTTATCCTCGTGCACATGTTCATTGCATGCTTGGGGGGTATATTACACCCCCTAGGCACTATATATAGAGGTCATCCTCTACCTTGTAAAGGACCCCAAAAATACAACCCTAGATAGAACTCTGTCAAATTATATAGAAGAGAGATAAATCTTGAGAGTTTTTATCCATGGCCATTAGTGCCCTCATAGAGTGATATCAACCACACACCTTCACAGTGGACGTAGGTCTAATTGGCTGAACCACTTATATTCTGGTGTAAATCCTCTTCTCCTCACCTCCCTCCACTATATGTGTATATACTCTTATGCTGCCATTATTAACACTGAATCGAGCTTATAACACCTTGAAGAGTGGTGTTGTTTCCAGCATCATCAGGGAGGCAAACCATTGACAATGTTATAGTGACCCAAGAGATTATTCATGCTATGAATAACGTTTAGGGGAAGAAGGGATGATTTATTGTTAAAGTTTTGAAAAAGCCTGCGATTGCATTAGTTGGAATATCATCGAGATACCGTTCTACACTTCAAATTCCAGAGAAAATTGATTAATATAACTATAACTTGTGTTGTGGGTGGGTATTCCCACATCTTATGGAACAGGGAGCCTCTCGAACCCATTAATCCTAATAGGGTTTTAGATAAGGAGATTCGTTGTCTTCCTACCTTTTTGTTCATTGTATGGAGAGACTTTCTTATATGATATTGGAGAGAGTTGGAAGAAATGAGTTAAGAGGTCTCAAAGCCTATAGGAGAGGCATGACTATTCCATAATTATGTTTTGCGAATCATCTCATGAAATTCTCATAGGTGAGCCTTAAGCAGCGTGACTTGATTTTAGATACTTTGGAGGAGTTTTTCCATCACTTGAGGCAAAAAATTAACTCTAACGAATCCAAGTTGTTTGTGTCTAATATTATTCCCTGTATAGAAGTTTTGGCCATGATCCATAAGTTGGGAGTACCCCTTACTAATAATCTTAGCACTTACTTAGGTGTTTTGTCTTATTCATAAGAGGAAACCTAACGGGCAATTAAATCACATAGTTGAAAAAATTTAGAATAGATTTTTTTGTTGAAAAACTAAGCTTCTCTCCTTTGCTGAAAGAGCTACCTATATGCAAGAGATAACTACAATCATCCCAAACTATACTATGAAAGTCCCTATCCTTTCTTGAGTCTAATGAGATTGATAAAATCAATGTGATTTCCCGTGGGGTAGAGGAAATGAGGACAAGAAACTAATCCATTTGGTGCTCTGGGAGAAAGTGTGAAGACTTAAGATTTGGGGTGGCTTAGGGTTAAGAAAATGCTACATGAACAACATTGCCCTCATATCTAAAAGAAACTAAGTACTCTCTATGTGACAATCCGAATATAATTATGATACATTATGTTTAAATAATTATTAGCCTATGAGATATGGATAATATGTTATTAGTATATATAATGTTAAGCCATTATGTTTAGTCTAATCCTACCTTCATAAAGCATAAAATATCAAATTAGTTACAAATATGAAATTTTGAAGTTTTCGGTAGGAATGTTCATGTTTAAGACTAGTTTTGACCTTTATGACATAACAATTTACTTGAGGTGAAAACTAGATAGTTGTAGATAGGTGAGTTATGGTTGTAACACAACAAATGGTGTGTGAAACAGAAGTCCTGGTAAAAAGTTATACCGAAATTACTAACCAAGGACAAATTTGTCCATCCGTTTAAGTGATAATTTGTCATTTATACCCAACAAGTATCCTAAATTGATTGGTTGGAGGTGTAGGTTGGTTTGGCCAACGCCCTTGAGATATCCTCCTTTATTCAGCGAAATCATTTTGGGAGAGTTTTTAGGTTGAGGAAAAACAATTGTGAAGGTCAGGAAGAAGAAAGTGAGGAGAAAAATTCACAAAAATTCATAGAAAATTACGTAAAAGCCCCTAAGGTAATTCCACCCATGAATCTTGTTATGTTTTATGTATTTATGATTTTTATGATAGAAATCCTTTATTTTTTATTGACATTTCATGCTTGGGTGCATATGTATGGATATATGCAAGTTTAAATAAAGTTGAATGTGTAAACCCTTAAATTGCTTCTTTAGTAACCTAGTTTATTCAAACTTCCATATCTTTTTGTATGCATACTGGAATTGATTAATTCCAGTTGGAAATGAAAATAGAATCATATATGTGTGACATATCCTAAAATCATGTGAAAATACCAAGAAATTAATCTTTTGTGAGAGTTTGAAGTTCGGGTATAAAATATTCCCCAAGGGTGAAAGTGTGCACGCCATGTGTTCGATGTTTTGTTTGACATAGCAAATGACCCTTAAAAATTATGAACCTTTAATTTTTTATTTTTAACTATTTTTATTGATGTTGGGTAAAATATCATAGAAATTTATGATGTAGAAAAATTATGAAAATTCCTGGAAGTTGAATGAACGGTAAAAGAGCCTATAGGGCAGATTTTCTATGTAGTAAAGAAATGGGCCTATCTTGCTCTAGGAAACTTGAAATGATGTGACGTATTTTGCATTGGAATACTAATATGATAAGGATTGAATTACGAAGAAGAAATGAATATATGTTTGGTCTATGATTTGGATATGACAAATATATTAACCTGAATTTGGATGGAACTTCATTGATGATGAATGATTTGAATAGAATCATATGATGCTTATTAATTGAGTTATTTTCAAGTTATTCTTTGCATTGTTAATATTATTATAATGATACTAATATTGTAAGAATGATAGGAAGAGAAGAAGAACCGACTGAACAAATACTGAATAAAGGCAAGAGAAAAGCCTAATTAAATCTCCAAGGTGAGTGTACCTTTGATTTGTTTCATATATAAATACGAATATAGCTCTAAGATAGGATTTGTTTGAATACTTCGGTATTCAGGATTTGTTTGGATATTAAAATATCCTGGGTTTGTTTGGATTTTATGATCCAGGATTGGTTTGAATACTTCGGTATTCAAGATTTGTTTGGATATGAAAATATAAAGGATTTGTTTAGGTCTTATGATCCAGGATTAGTTTGAATACTTCGATATTCAGAATTTGTTTGGATATTAAAATATCCAGGATTTGTTTGGGTCATATGATCCAGGATTGGTTTGAATACTTCAATATTCAGGATTTGTTTAGATATTAAAATATTCAGGATTTATTTGGGTCTTATGATCCAGGATTGGTTTGAATACTTCGGTATTCAGGATATGTTTGGATATTAAAATATCCAAGATTTGTTTGGATCTTATGATCCAGGATTGGAATTGGACAAAGATCTAATAATTTGATTTGTCTTATGACAAGGATTTGTTGGAACTTATGTTCCAGAATTTGTTATTGTCAACGGGCAGGATTGTTTGGATTTCATATGCACAGATTTGATATAAAATTATTATTTTGTAGCAGGACAGGATTGTTTGAATTTTATATCCACTGATTTGATATAAAACTGTTATTTCATAGCAAGGCAGGATTATTGGGATTATATATCCGTATATTTGATATAGAATTGTCATTTCAATGTAGGAAATGACTGTTTTGATTTTATATCTAGAGATTTGATATCATATTGCTATTTCATAGCAGGGCCGGATTATTTGAATTTTATATCCACACATTTGTTGAATAAATGTTATTTCATTTCAAGGAAGGAGTACCTCACTCAGCTTAATGCTTATGTTTTATATTTTAACATTTTCATGTTTGTACGCTGCCAGTTAGGATATGATATGATCGGTGATTTGAGAGTTGATCCGTTGGAAGGATTTGGGGATTAGACGTGGGGATTTTGTCATTGTCACACTGAGGTTTTACTACACTTGCACATCTTATATATTGAGTTAGCATGGGTTGATTTGCTGATTGTAATATTTAGTCATAGTCAATCATAGTATAGCATGTTCGTTTAATTATGACTTTGATGTTAATCACATTATTGTACATGAAAAAAATATTGATAAATGAATTATATTTCGAATGGACTGAAGATTATGATTTAATCATAATATAAATAAAATGATTAAAATATATTTAGGTTTGGGGTGTGGCAATTAGTGGTATCAGAACGTCTTGGTTATTAATTCTCGACGTGTGTAATGATTAGATGGTAATTGTTGGTTTGATATAATATTTATGGATTGTTTATGTACTAACCAATTGTTAGTATTATAATTGTGTTGCTTGTTATAACTCGATTATTATAGATGAAAATTGGGGCATGGGACAAGCTATTAGTTCCAGGTCAGGTGGACGAGTATGTACGATGAAAGAAGCTCAGGCTACTCTAGATGTTATCACATGTACACTTTATATTACTAATAGAAGTGTTTATGTTTTGATTGATCCCGATTCCACACATTTTTTGTGTCTTATGTATTTGCTATATATCTTATTTTTGACATAATTTTGGAAATGGATTGGTTATCTAAATATCACGCATCTATAGATTGTTTTCGTAAAGAAGTTGTTTTTAAAATGCCTGGGAGTTTGAATTTAAATTTGTGAGAGGGAAAAGGAAAGTTGTTCCTAGTTGCGTTATTTCTGCTATTTAGACGATAAAATTGCCAAGTAAGGGTTACGAGGGTTTTATTGCATATGTTATTGACACTAGGAAGGGGGCTTTACAATTAGTCGATGTTCCTATTATAGGGGATTTTCCAGGGAGTTTTACTAGTAAGTTTTCTAGGTTACCTCTAGAAAGAGAAGTTGAATTTAGTATTGAATTAGCACCGAGGACAGATCATATTTCTATGGTACCATATACAATGGCACCTATTGAGTCGAAATAACTCAAGGTTCTGTTGAAGGATTTACTTGACAGAGGGTTCATAGAACCTAGTGTATCTCCAATGGGGTGCACCAGTTTTATTTGTGAAAAAGAAGATGGTAATATGTGTTTGTGTATTGATTATAGGCAACTGAATAAAACTACAATTAAGAACAAGTATCCTTAAGCTCGTATATATGATTTGTTTGATCAGTTGCAGGGTGCAAAAGTATTTTCAAAAAATAGACTTGTGGTCGGGTTATCATTAGTTGAGGGTCAAGGAGAATAATATTTCTAAAATTTCTTTACGTACTTGGTATGGAAATTTTGAGTTTTTGGTGATGCCTTTTGGGGTGATTAATGCTCCAGCTGTATTTATGGATCTTATGAATCGGGTATTACGTCCTTTTGTTTATTCATTTGTGATAGTTTTTGTTAATGATATTCTGATTTACTCACGTGATATGGTTGAACTTGAAAAGAAACTCAAAACTATTTTGAATGTGTTCATCCTAAAAAGGTAGAAGCTATTGTAAAATGGGAGAGGCCCAATAATATGACTCAGGTGAGGAGTTTTCTGGGTTTTTCTGGATATTATAGGAGGTTTATTAAAGGATTTTCTTTGATTGCCTTGTCAATGACTAAATTAACCCGGAAGGATGTCAAGTTTGAATGTAATTTTTATTGTGAAAATAGTTTTAAAGAACTGAAAACAAGATTGGTAACCACACATATTCTTACTATTCCACACGGTGGAGATGGTTTTATTATTTATACCCATGCTTCACATCAGGGATTGGGTTGTTCTTTTATGTAGCATAGTAAGGTTATTATTTATGCTTTTAGGCAGTTGCGTACATATGAATGTAATTATCCTATATATGATTTGGAACTTGCGGCTATTGTGTTTGCTTTTGAAATTATGGTGTCATTATCTATATGGTGAAGTATGTGAAATTTTTACTGACCATCAAAGTCTTAAGTATTTATTTACTCAGAAGGAGTTAAATCTAAGGCAGAGGCAGTGGATGGAGTTAATTAAAGATTATGATTGTACAATTCACTACTATCCAGGGAAGGCAAATCTAGTTGCATATGATTTGAGTAGAAAGGCTTTGAGCAGGTTATCTTTTACTAAATGTTTTAGATTTGCTCACATCATGGAGTTGAGATTGATGGGAGTGGAGTTACAACTAGAATATAGGGATAGATTTCTTGCTCATGTAAGTGTGAGGTCATTGTTAACTACTCGTATTCGTGATTTGCTAAGTTAAGATCCTTTTCTTGAGAAGAAACGACAAAATGTCAAAGATGGTAAGTCTGATGATTTCTGTATTATTAATGATGGAACTTTATTGTATAAACAATGATCATTTGTGCTTAATGTGGATGTATTGAAAGAGGAAATTTTAGATGAGACTCATAATTCCATTTATACTATACATCCTGGTAGTACTAAAATTTATAGAGAGTTAAAGGAGCATTAGTGTTGGAATAATATAAAGAAAGAAATATCTAATTTTGTTTCTAAATGCCTTATATGTCAGCAAGTGAAAGTGAAGCATCAGAAACCTACTAGTCTGTTTCATCCATTGGCAATATCGGAATGGAAATGGGATCATGTAATGATGGATTTTGTGGTTGGGCTTCCTCGATCTCAGAGGGAGCCAGATTCGATTTGGGTAGTGGTGGACAGATTGATAAAGTGTGCACATTTTCTAGCAGTCAAGACTATGTATACAGTTGATAGGTATGCTAGATTGTATGTTAATGAGATTGTTCGATTGCGTGGAGCACCGGTATCTATTTTTTCAGATAGGGACCCTACTTTTACATCCAGATTTTGGGATAATTTGCAGTATGCTATGGGTACAAACTTAAAGTTTAATACGGCTTTTCATCCTCAGGAAGATGGGAAGTCTGAAAGGACAATACAGATTTTGAAAGATATGCTTAGAGCTTGTGTGCTTGATTTTAAAGTAAATTGAGATGAATATTTGTCTTTGATAGAATTTGCATATAACAATAGTTTTCAATCTACTATTGGTATGGCGCAATATGAAGCGTTGTATGGTAGACGGTGTCGTACACCCGTATGTTGGGGTGAAGTTGGTGAAAGAAAGATAGAGGGTCCAGAGTTGATTGAAGTCACCACTGAAAAAGTAAAAATTATTCAAGATAGAATGAGAATGCCTCAAAGCAGACAGAAAAGTTATGCAGATAAGCGATGAAAAGATTTAGAATTTCAGAAGGGGGATTACGTGTTTCTTCGAATATCTCTATGTAATACCCCGTATTTTTATGGCTTTTAAAACTGTGGATTTATTAAATTTAAATTGAGATATTAATTTAATATTAATCCTAAAATTTATTTTTATATTTACTAACGTGATGTGAGTTAGTAATTTTTGGAAAATTATTGAATATTACTAGACGAGTAAATTAATATATGAGATTTATTTTATTAAAATTGTCACGAGTGAATAAAATGGCAATTATGGAAATTTAAGTCGGGACGCGCCTGTGTCGTGTCAGGACTAAATTATTATTATATAAAGTGAATAAATTATAAGTTGCTTGTATGGTCATTTTGAGTCCGCCAAAGTGTCCGAAAGGGTCGAGATAGTCATAAAAGTGTACCCGGGGGTTTAGTTTGGGTCTCGGGGAATTTTTAGGCCTAATTGACATCCCGGGAGGGTATTTTAGACATTTTATATTTTTTTGGGGAATTAAACCCACGAATTTCCTAAGGATATATCAGCCTTTAAGAGTTGTCTTCTAGGGTTAACAAACACAAAATCATAGGACGGCCATTAGAGAAGAAGTTGGCAAGATTTTCAAAAAATTCAAGGCCAAAGACGCAACCGTTTTCACCGCCACCACCACCAAAATGTAGATCGCAGAACGAGGAGCACAACCATACCTTTTTCCTTCACAAATCAGAAATGAAATTCCCAGACAAGTATCTATCTTGCTTTATTTTTAGTTAATGTCTCAATCATGTTAGTCTAGGATGGTTTAGGACTTGTCCCATGAAAGAAATTGTTAATTTAGAGAATTTAAATCACATGTTTAGAGAGATTCCATATATTCTGGATATACCCATCACATGTAGAGGATTACCAACGAATTATTATGAGTTTAGAAACAAGAAATATGGGAAATAATTAGAGGAATGTATATTTCTTTCAAAATTAGGGTTCTTGAAGACTATGTCGATTTTACCCCATTAATCCGATATCGTTGATAAATTTATACATGTTTCGCGAAGAAAATCTTGTATATATGTATATAGAACTTGTAGTACCGTTATTAGAGAATTCTAGAGTTGTTAATGACATTTTTGGAAAAATTGGAAGATGAAACCTGTAGGTTTAATTTGCAATTTCTGGGCAAGAACTGCTTGATCGATCGATCGAGTCCAGAGCATCGATCGATCGACTGATCGATCGATCGACCCCTTTTCTTTTATCGATCGACACCTCCTGGAAAACGGCATATTTCTCTTTCGTTAGTTTAATCCGATTAAGATGTATGGGAACCCTTGATTGTTGTTGCTGGAATATAATGGGATATAGAGATGACTAGTAGGGCCTAGGTAGACCCCGTTGAGTAACATTTTAGTGTAGGATGAGATTTCGGGTTAACGAGGAATGATTCATGTGTATAAGAAATCATGCGTATATTTAATAAAAAGATCGGGACTCGTAAGGGAGTTAGATCGGAACGCAAGTGAGTGAATGCCTACTGAAATTATACTTAGAATACTTCGAGAGAGGAGAAGTGAGTATGAAGTGAATAATAAATGAGAATACAAATAACGAGTCCGTTATGCGAAATAACCGAGTAAAATGTGTAATAACGGATAATTATAATTATGGGTCGTGAGCGCACCTAATTTAGAAATGTGGATGTGTGTGTGTGTATATATATATATATATATATATATATATATATATATATATATATATATATATATATATATATATATATATATGACTGTGTGATTGTGTATATATTTTATATGTATAAAATCATACTCGGGCTACTTGCTATCACGGGAGTTTCCGCGTCGGGACGGTCTTATCTCGATAGGACCTTTATGGGGGATATTGACTCGTACCCTAGAACATAGGATTCCTTGGTACAGGCTATTTGATTGATAGTCAAACGGTCCTAAGAGACGTGAGGGTATGTGCTGACCTCTTAGTGACTTGGAACTATGCTTCGCCTCCATTTGTATGTGTTTTATGTTAGTGCAGTTCGAGAGTAATTCCGAGCTAGCATTTCCCTAAATATATGTGATACAGGGACTTGATAGCAGAGTATGTCAGCACCATAGATTTTATGTGGGGTGCAGATAGTATATATATTATATGAGTTATTGGCATATATATACTTATATATGGAAACCTTGCACCATAGATTTTATGTGGGGTGTCGTTAGTATATATATTATACGTGTAACTAATATATTGTGACACCCCGCCTAATTAAATACCGGGCGATCACTCCTTTATTAAATTAAATCAAGGTAAACAGTTGGTTCATTCTCAGCATCACTGTCGATAAAAGTAATTTTTTTTCCAATTTAACACCCTAAATAATTAAGCTAAGTGTCAAAAACATTTTTCATACAAACTTCCAAATTTTAATTAAAGAAAAGATTTACTTATACCAAACAACATTTCTATAATATTGAATCACACCACGATGAACTAAAACAAAACCATACATTCGTCAATCGAAGGTCAACATAATAAAACTAAACATCATAAACCATCCTGAATAGATCCCATAAAACAATACTGGAGTAACTAAAATATAAGAATCCCAACAATAAATGAAATGATAAAAAGGGCGACACGTGCCCCATAAATGAGAGTAATAGGAGTGGAGTCAAGAACAGAAGTCGTCTACTCAAGTGACCTGCAACTCCCACCTAAGCTGCAGCTCGTTCTTCTCAAAGGATCCTAAGCAAGACGCCCTTGTGGCTGGGCACCTGAAAATATACATATATATACAAAAGAGAGAGATAAAAAGAAACGGGTCAGGGCCCGAAAGTGTGTTTGATTTTAAGATACGTTAATCAAGTATTTAAAAATGATACAGGCCAATGCAACATCATATTAGTTCGTCTCTCTCTTGAGAAATTCTCACATCTCTTCTAATGTGCACGCCTATCGTACTAACCTTCCCAAATAGTCTAGTTTATCTTAACTTACTCATAAGTTTTCAAAACCGAACGATGACAATATTTAAAAAAAGATTATTTTCAATTAGTAGCACTACTCTCGTTTTAGCTTCATTAAATTATAAAGTTTACCAGTGTCTTCTCATACTTTCACAAAACAAGTATTTATTATAGCGTCAACAACTATGTCCTACTTATCAAATCCCAGTAGGCAGTTAAAGTATATAACCTCATATATATATTAACTACTCGGATAGTATATATAAATAACAGCACCCCAACTAAACTATGGTGCGGGCATACTCTCCTATCCAATCCCCGTATCGCTCACACAAAGGGAAATACAAGTTCGGAATCACTCTCGAACTGTATTAACATATACAAAACAACGTTGAGGCGAAGCATAGATTCCAAGTCCAAGAGGTCAGTACATACCCACACGTCTCTTAGGACCGTCCGACTATCAATCTGATAGCCCATACCTAGGATCTCTATCTTCTAGGGTACAATCAATATCCCCCATAAAGCAACACAGGATAAGATCGTCCCAGCGCGGTAACCTCAGGGATAGCAAGTAGCGCGGGTACATTTTTCACATGTATATAATATATGTACACACAATCATATAATTATACCCATTTTATCACATTAATATAGGTGCCTCTCGTAACCCATAGTCACAACATTTATCCTTAATTTCCCATTATTATGATTACGTATAAAGTTTCGTCTCTAACCTTAATTCGAAGAGTTTTCTCACTCATTACCTAATACTCATGGTTTATATCCTCACCAATCTGAAATTCAGTAAGGGACTTTATTTGATTCCAACGTAAATCTCTTACGTACCTCACCCTTAAGTTATAAATCTATCAACCTAAAGTAAATATCCCATAATTACCATACTTGTTGAAGATTAAAGGTTCTAACATTTATCAATATACCCTACTGGTCCTCAATATCTCCCAAATCCTTTTATTTAGAATGCCCAAAGGTTATTTCACGATAAATTAATTTAAGTAAATAAACAAGAGAAATAGGAGTCTTCCAGGAGGGGTCGATCGATCGAAGTTTGGGGTCGATCGATCGAACCTTCGATCGATAGAAGCTCTAGGCTCGATCGATCGATCAAGCAGGTATGGGCAAAAATTCTGCAGAAATTGCAGTGACGGGATTGATTAAAGTTCTTCATCAAAACTCATATTTTCCAACACTAATCGTCCCAAAAAGTTTACTGTTAACATACTAACATAATTCCAGATATCTTTAACGTTCAGCATGCGTGTATACATCATTAAACATGGTTAAACAACCTAAAATCTCATCTAATAATCAAGAACCCTATAGTTTTCTTAACTTTTGTTCTAATCAGTTTTCTCCAGAATTTCCTTCTAACATAACATCACAAATTCGTGGGTTAATCATCTACTTCACATATTATTTCCAGAATATGGTTATAACGATTTCTACATGCAAATCCCTATCAAAAATTGGGGTTTTCTTTCATTGATTATACTCATAATCATTCCTACACTAATATGATTATTGCACCAACGAAAATATGCAAGTTAAACACTTGCCTGGGATTTCAGAGGTCTGCTTTCCTGCTGATATTTGTGTGGTTGCGTTCTCCTCCTCGCGATCTACGCGTTGGTGGTGACGGCGGTGAAATCGGTGGTGTTTTGGGCCTTGAATCACCTTGAGAGCTCTCTCATCTCTTCTCCAATGGCCGTTCTAGGGTTCTGAATGTTCTAACCCTAAAAGGCTGACTTAAATGGATGCTAAGGATGGCTGAAATTCGTGGGTTTAATTACCCTATTTTGTAAAATGACCAAAATGCCCTCCCGGGTCACTAATTAAGTCTAAAAACATCCCGAGACCCAAACTAAACCCCCGGGTACACTATTCTGACTATCTCGACCCTTCCGGACGCGTTGGCGCACTCAAAACGACCATACGGACAACTTATAAAAATATTCACTTTTTAATTAACATAATTAGTCCCGACGTGGCACGGGCACGTCCCAACTTAAATTTCCGAAATAGTCATTTAATTCACCTATGACATTCAATATAACCAATATAATATATTACTATGCTCATTAGTAATATTCAACAAGTTTCCCATAATTACTAACTCTAGTCACGTTAATAATTATAACATAATTAATTTCTGGATTTTTATTAAATAAATCATCACATTAAATTTAATAAATCCCCAAATTAAATATAGCATAAAAATACGGGGTATTACATACTTCCCCCCTAATAACGGAATTTCATCCCGAAATTCGGAAAATAAGGCATACCTGGTAAAAACAACTCTGGATATCTCTCGCGCATATCTGCCTCACGCTCCCAAGTGGATTCCTCCACATTATGATGCTCCCACTGGACTCACACAAGTGGAACTACTTTCGACCTCAATCTCCTCTCACTATAGTCTAGAATAGCCACTGGTCTCTCCTTGTAAGAGTTATCAGATTGTAAGTCTATCTCGTCTATCGCAATGTGAGTATGGGCCATATCATCCCGAAGATATCGTCTCAACGATGAGATGTGGAATACATCGTGGATGCGATGTAAATGTTCTGGCAATCCCAACCTTTATGCTACTGGCCCAATTCTCTCGATGATGGGAAATGGTCCTACGTACCTCGGAGCCAACTTCCCCTTCTTCCCGAACCTCATCACTCCATTCATAGGAGATACACGCAACAACACTTGATCTCCCACATTAAACTCACGGAAGAACCGTTTCGCATCGGCGTAGCTCTTCTGCCTGTCTTGGGCTACCCGAATACGACTCCTGATTATCTCAATCCTCGCGGAGGTCTCCTGGATCACTTCTGGTCCTAATAACTTGTTGTCCCCCACCTCGAGCCAACAAGTTGGAGAACGACAAGGCCTGCCGTACAAAGCCTCAAATGGAGCCATGTCAATCGTAAACTGATAGGAGTTATTATAACAAAACTCTACCAGTGGAAGGTGTGGCTCCCAACCTCCTCCGAAATCGAGAACACACATGCGTAGCATATCTTCCAACATTTGATTAGTACGCTCTGTCTGTCCATCTGTCTGTGGGTGGTAAGCTGAACTCAGTCTCAACTCGGTGCCCATAGCCTCCTGAAAGCTTTCCCAGAAACGTGACACAAAAATCTTGTCTCTATCTGACACAATATTCAGGGGCACCCCATGTAATCTGACAATCTCAGCGATGAACAACTGGGCATACTGACCCGTGGTATAATTTGTCCTTACTGGCAGAAAATGAGCTACCTTGATCAAACGGTCTACAATCACCCAGATAGAATCGTGGCCCCGCTGTGATGTAGGCAACCCGGTAATGAAATCCATGGAAATACTTTCCCACTTCCACGCGGGTACTTCCAACGGCTGAAGTAATCCTGACGGTTTCTGTTGGTCCACCTTCACTAGCTGGCAAGTAGAACACTTGGACACAAATTCAGCGGTGTCCTTCTTCATCCCACTCCACTAGTACTGTCGTCTCATGTCCTGGTACATCTTATCGCCTCCCGGATGTACTGCAAATCGGGACTCATGAGAATGAGTCATCACTTCATGACGTAGCTCCGCTCCTTCTGGAACCACTAATCTCCCATTAAACCGCAACCCTCCATCCGAACTAACAGAATAGGACTCAGCACCCTCAGCTAGAAGTCGTACAATCTACTCCTGACAAAACGGGTCTGTGGTCTGTGCCTGTATCACCCTCGTAACAATCTCGGGTGTGACTGACATCACGGATATGAAAGAACGTGCTACTACGTCCTGGTGACCCAACTCCTTCCGCTTTGCTTTCCAGATGTTCGCTACATCGTCAACCGGTCTACGGCTCAACGCATCAGCAACTACGTTGGCTTTCCCTGGATGATACTGTATTTCGAACTGGTAATCTTTCATAAACTCCAACCATCTTCGCTGACGCATATTCAGCTCTCGCTGAGTGAACAGGTACTGCAGTGACTTATGGTCTGTGAACAAACGGAATTTCTCGCCCAATAAATAGTGCCTCCAAATTCTCAATGCAAAGACAACCGCAGCTAACTCCAGGTCGTGGGTGGGGTAATTCTTCTCGTGCGGCTTAAGCTTGCGGGTAGCAAAAGCTATAGCCTTCTCCTCCTGCTGAAGTACTCCCCCAAGTCCTCGTAAGGATGCATCTGTGTAAACGAGGTACTCTACACCCGGCTTCGGTAAAGCAAGGACTGGTGCCGAAGTAAGCTTGTCCTTAAGTTCGTCGAAAGCCAACTGACAAGCGTCATCCCAGACATATGGTACCCCCTTGCGAGTCAGATTCGTCAATGGACCCGCTATTTTGGAGAATCCCTGAATGAACCTCCTGTAGTATCTAGATAACCCCAAGAAACTACGCACTTCCATCGGTGTCGTGGGCTGCCCCCACTCCCTCACCGCTGACACTTTGCTCGGGTCAACTGCTATCCCTTGCTCAGAAACAACATGGCCCAAGAATTGTACCTCTCGCAACCAGAACACACACTTCTCGTACTTAGCATACAACTGATGCTCTCGTAGAGTCTGAAGAACCTGCCTCAAGTGTTCGGCATGCTCCTCCTCGGAGTGTGAATATATCAAAATATCATCTATGAAGACGATGACGAACTGATCCAAGAACTCTCTGAATACTCGGTTCATCAAGTCCATGAAAACGGCTGGGGCATTTGTGAGTCCGAACGTCATCACTCTGAATTCATAGGACCCATATCTCGACAAGAAGGCAATCTTTGAAACATCCTGCTCTCTAAATCGTAACTGATGGTACCCCGACCTCAGATCTATCTTTGAAAAGAAAGTTGCTCCCCTCAACTGGTCGAATAGATCATCGATTCGAGGCAACGGATACTTATTCCATATCGTGACCTTATTCAACTCCCGGTAGTCCACGCACAATCTCAGTGAACCATCTCTCTTCTTTACAAATAAGACTGGAGCGCCCCAAGGTGAGGTACTCCTACGAATGAAGCCCTGACCTAATAGATGCTCAATCTGATCTCGTAGCTCTCGCATCTCTGCCGGAGCCATACGGTACGGTGCGCGTGCTATAGGTCTCGTATCTGGCAATAAATCTATAACGAAGTCTATCTCACGACTGGGCGGTAGGCCTGGTATCTCCTGAAACACATCGGAATACTCCCTAACAACTGGGATCGAATCCAAAGGAATCACAACCTCCTTAGAGGTATCCTCCTCAATGTAATATAAATGAGCGGTCGAATCTCCCTCTGGGCGAGGCATCGCCACTACAAACATCTCTTGCCCCGGAATGGCAAAAACAATGCTCCCACCGAAGCAATCAATCATGGCTCTATAAGATGCGAGCCAATCCATACCAATGATCACATCATGCTCGTGCATGTCTAAGACTAGCATGTCTGCAGGCAATACCAAGCTACCAATCTCTACCCCTACTCCCCGGAATATAAAGAATATAAGTGACCCACTCTCCAGTGGTGAGTCGACACACGTCACGGTGCTCTCTGCTGTGGCTAACAGCCCTAAGGACTTCGCAAAGTGCGTAGCTATAAAACAATGCGTTGCCCCGTATCAAACAAAACTTTACCCATAGTACCATGGATAGGAAACATACCCTCAATCGCGGGTGGTGCCTGTGGAGCTGCTGCCTGGTGGACGTTATAGACACGTCCATACTGCAATTGCCCTTGCTGCACTGGAGCTGCTGGAATGGCTAGTAGGGCTGGCACCTGGGCTGGAGCTGGAAGGGCAGGTGGGAAGAGTGGTCTCTGTGGCTCATTACGGGCTCCCTGCTGCTGTGGGGCCCTATCGCCCTCTGGGCAATCCTGACGCTTATGGTCGTGCTTGCCGCACACAAAACACCGGCCTCTGAAATTACCTCCCCTCTGTCCCTATTGACTACGGCCCTGCTGGCCGTTACCTCCACGCCATTGGCCCTATTGGCCCTGATGTGCACGCTGTTGGCCTTGCTGGCCCTGATGTTGTCCCTGCGGTCGGTGTTGACCCTGCTGGCCCTGCTGATTAGGCTGACCCTGATGGCCCTGCCTGAATCCCCCGAATCCCTGCCTAGAATCACCTGAACGGAATCGCTTAGCAGGGTCCCCCTGATGGGAACTCTGCTCGTGCTGACGAGTCTGTCCATGAGTTGGTGCCCCACCGGCACTATTACCCCCGGTTCTGCCCTGTTGGCTGGACTCTCCTGCTCTCTTGCTTCCCTGAAGATGGAATCGGTGATCTTGGCAATGTAGTAACGCTGCATTGAGTACATCAGTGAACGTACTCAGGGATAGGTTCCCAATAAGGTGCTGACGGATCCTCCAAGCTAACCCGTCGACGAACAGCAAAATCTTCTTGCCTTCAGTAGGTGCCTCATCTGGCACAATGGTGAGAAGTCTCGTGAACTCCTCCTCATACTCTGCTACAGTAAGATTATCTTGCTTCAAACTTAGCAGTTTCCGTCTCATCTCCGTCTGCACTGCAGGTGGGAAATACTTGCGGTCAAACCGCTCCCAGAACATCTGAATAGGGATCGTGTCCCTCTCCTCCAAAGTAGTAGTGGACTCCCACCACTGCAATGCGGCTCCCACCAACTTGAAAGAGGCCAATAGCTGCTTCTGCACTTCGGTGCACTCATACATACAGAGGTGCCGCTAGATGTCTTTCTTCCATTGGCTAACCGTGACAATGTCGGAGCTACCAGAGAACTCAGGGGGATGTGCTTTCTGAAAAGCATCCCGAACCCTCTCCCATGCAGATGGAAGCTGTGTTGGTACTGGCGCCACTGCCTGAACCTGGGGTGGAGCCTGCTGAATCACCGCTATCGCGGCATTCACCGCCTGAGCAACTATGGCGGCCACTTCATTAGCATTCATTGTGCCTGGTGCCGGAGCTGCTGGTTGCTCGGCCTGGGCACGCCTATCTTTCGGAGCACGTCTCGGAGGCATCTGAAACGTGAACAAAATTTATCAGTCTACAGTTATCATCGAATCTCAATTAACTGAAGACTTAAACGTAAAAGCAGGAATACAACAAATCCTAAAAATAGGGCTCTATAGCAAAAACGTTAAGCTGAAAGCGAAATAAGCCGTACAGATCCTATGGACACTAGAACCTGATGCTCTGATACCACATGTGACACCCCGCCTAATTAAATACCGGGCGATCACTCCTTTATTAAATTAAATCAAGGTAAACAGTTGGTTCATTCTCAGCATCACTGTCGATAAAAGTAATTTTTTTTCCAATTTAACACCCTAAATAATTAAGCTAAGTGTCAAAAACATTTTTCATACAAACTTCCAAATTTTAATTAAAGAAAAGATTTACTTATACCAAACAACATTTCTATAATATTGAATCACACCACGATGAACTAAAACAAAACCATACATTCGTCAATCGAAGGTCAACATAATAAAACTAAACATCATAAACCATCCTGAATAGATCCCATAAAACAATACTGGAGTAACTAAAATATAAGAATCCCAACAATAAATGAAATGATAAAAAGGGCGACACGTGCCCCATAAATGAGAGTAATAGGAGTGGAGTCAAGAACAGAAGCCATCTACTGAAGTGACCTGCAACTCCCACCTAAGCTGCAGCTCGTTCTTCTCAAAGGATCCTAAGCAAGACGCCCCTGTGGATGGGCACCTGAAAATATACATATATATACAAAAGAGAGAGATAAAAAGAAACGGGTCAGGGCCCGAAAGTGTGTTTGATTTTAAGATACGTTAATCAAGTATTTAAAAATGATACAGGCCAATGCAACATCATATTAGTTCGTCTCTCTCTTGAGAAATTCTCACATCTCTTCTAATGTGCACGCCTATCGTACTAACCTTCCCAAATAGTCTAGTTTATCTTAACTTACTCATAAGTTTTCAAAACCGAACGATGACAATATTTAAAAAAAGATTATTTTCAATTAGTAGCACTACTCTCGTTTTAGCTTCATTAAATTATAAAGTTTACCAGTGTCTTCTCATACTTTCACAAAACAAGTATTTATTATAGCGTCAACAACTATGTCCTACTTATCAAATCCCAGTAGGCAGTTAAAGTATATAACCTCATATATATATTAACTACTCGGATAGTATATATAAATAACAGCACCCCAACTAAACTATGGTGCGGGCATACTCTGCTATCTAATCCCCGTATCGCTCACACAAAGGGAAATACAAGTTCGGAATCACTCTCGAACTGTATTAATATATACAAAACAACGTTGAGGCGAAGCATAGATTCCAAGTCCAAGAGGTCAGTACATACCCACACGTCTCTTAGGACCGTCCGACTATCAATCTGATAGCCCGTACCTAGGATCTCTATCTTCTAGGGTACAATCAATATCCCCCATAAAGCAACACAGGATAAGATCGTCCCAGCGCGGTAACCTCAGGGATAGCAAGTAGCGCGGGTACGTTTTTCACATGTATATAATATACGTACACACAATCATATAATTATACCCATTTTATCACATTAATATAGGTGCCTCTCGTAACCCATAGTCACAACATTTATCCTTAATTTCCCATTATTATGATTACGTATAAAGTTTCGTCTCTAACCTTAATTCGAAGAGTTTTCTCACTCATTACCTAATACTCATGGTTTATATCCTCACCAATCTGAAATTCAGTAAGGGACTTTATTTGATTCCAACGTAACTCTCTTACGTACCTCACCCTTAAGTTATAAATCTATCAACCTAAAGTAAATATCCCATAATTACCATACTTGTTGAAGATTAAAGGTTCTAACATTTATCAATATACCCTACTGGTCCTCAATATCTCCCAAATCCTTTTATTTAGAATGCCCAAAGGTTATTTCACGATAAATTAATTTAAGTAAATAAACAAGAGAAATAGGAGTCTTCCAGGAGGGGTCGATCGATCAAAGTTTGGGATCGATCGATCGAACCTTCGATCGATAGAAGCTCTAGGCTCGATCGATCGATCAAGCAGGTATGGGCAAAAATTCTGCAGAAATTGCAGTGACGGGATTGATTAAAGTTCTTCATCAAAACTCATATTTTCCAACACTAATCGTCCCAAAAAGTTTACTGTTAACATACTAACATAATTCCAGATATCTTTAACGTTCAGCATGCGTGTATACATCATTAAACATGGTTAAACAACCTAAAATCTCATCTAATAATCAAGAACCCTATAGTTTTCTTAACTTTTGTTCTAATCAGTTTTCTCCAGAATTTCCTTCTAACATAACATCACAAATTCGTGGGTTAATCATCTACTTCACATATTATTTCCAGAATATGGTTATAACGATTTCTACATGCAAATCCCTATCAAAAATTGGGGTTTTCTTTCATTGATTATACTCATAATCATTCCTACACTAATATGATTATTGCACCAACGAAAATATGCAAGTTAAACACTTGCCTGGGATTTCAGAGGTCTGCTTTCCTGCTGATATTTGTGTGGTTGCGTTCTCCTCCTCGCGATCTACGCGTTGGTGGTGACGGTGGTGAAATCAGTGGTGTTTTGGGCCTTGAATCACCTTGAGAGCTCTCTCCTCTCTTCTCCAATGGCCGTTCTAGGGTTCTGAATGTTCTAACCCTAAAAGGCTGACTTAAATGGCTGCTAAGGATGGCTGAAATTCGTGGGTTTAATTACCCTATTTTGTAAAATGACCAAAATGCCCTCCCGGGTCACTAATTAAGTCTAAAAACATCCCGAGACCCAAACTAAACCCCCGGGTACACTTTTCTGACTATCTCGACCCTTCCGGACGTGTTGGCGCACTCAAAATGACCATACGGACAACTTATAAAAATATTCACTTTTTAATTAACATAATTAGTCCCGACGTGGCACGGGCACGTCCCGACTTAAATTTCCGAAATAGTCATTTAATTCACCTATGACATTCAATATAACCAATATAATATATTACTATGCTCATTAGTAATATTCAACAAGTTTCCCATAATTACTAACTCTAGTCACGTTAATAATTATAACATAATTAATTTCCAGATTTTTATTAAATAAATCATCACATTAAATTTAATAAATCCCCAAATTAAATATAGCATAAAAAATACGGGGTATTACATATATATACGTATATCTATATGAGAACTTTCTACTGTGCGTAATAGTAGTTAAGCAATGTATAAATTTTCAACTTCACTGTAAGTATTCGAAAACTTTATGACGGTACGGGGTTATTCTAAATAACGTAATAAATCCTTAAGAGATTGATTTTCTAAAGTGAATATCATAACCTTATTTTCAAAGTGAAAAAACCTTATGGAGAATAAGTTAGATAGACTTATAAGATTCATTAGTACGGTAGGCATGCACACTAGGCGATAGGTAAGAATTATCAAGAGAGTGTGTCGCATACTAACATGGTTGTTGCATTAGCAGGTAAGCATTTTAAATATTTGCTAAACTATTTTTAAATTATTTTACAATCGGGCTCTGACCCGTTTTCTATTATCTCTTCTCTCTTGTATATATATATATATATATGTATATATTACAGGTTCCCAACCACAGGGGCGTCATGCATAGATTCTTTGGATCGAACGCGCTGTAGCTTATGTGGGAGTTGCAGGCCTTTGTTTTAGACTACCTCTTCATTGATTCGATTCTTGCTATAGTTCTTCATATATAGGGCATGTGTCGTCCATTTCCCATTCAGTGTAGGTTTGTCAGAGATGTATGTTTATTTATTTTCAATATTCGGTACTCTTTGGGTATTAACTCTTGGCAGGATGATTTCATTTGTATCTTGAATTTGGTTTGGTTAATCTAGATGGATTAATTCTTTTGTGTTAATTGCTATCCATAGAACTTATGTGATTCTTAAACTATTGGTTATTTAAAAGGTTCTCAAATTGGAATTTAATAAAAATGGAGATAAAGTGTTAAATTGTTTTGACACTTAGCTTAATTAATCAGGGTGTTTAAATTGGAAATTTTATTTTGCGACAGTGATGCTAAGAATGAACCAACTGTTCACCTTGATTTTAATTTAATAAAGGATTGATCGCCCGGTATTTAATTAGGCGGGGTGTCGCACTCTATGAAAAGGATTTGTGAGGTTTGGAAAGAAAGGTAAATTAAGTCCACGTTACATTGGACCTTCTGAAATTCTTGAGAAAGCCAGGATGGTTGCCTACAAGTTATCGTTACCACATGAGTTAGCTCGATTAGATGATGTTTTCCAAGTTTCCATATTGAGAAAGTATGTAGCGGATCCTTCACATGTATTGGTGGAACAACCTATTGAGTTGAAGTAATATTTGAGCTATGTGGAATAACCACTTGCAATCGTCGATAGGAAAGAACAAATATTGAGATCAAAAGTGATTCCACTTGTTAAAGTTGTGTGGACAAGGCATTCCATGGAATAGGCTCATGGGAGAGAGAGGATACCATAAAGATGCGTTATCCGTATTTTTTTTATTCAGACAACCAAGGTATGTTAATTTCGGTGACGAAATTTCCTAACAGAGGGAGAATTGTGACAACCCGAATATAATTATGATAAATTATGTTTAAATCATGATTAGATTATGTGATATGGATAATATGTTATTAGTATATATAATGTTAAGTCATAATGTTTAGTCTAATCCTACCTTCATAAAGCATGAAATATCAAATTAGTTACAAATATGAAATTTTGAAGTTTTCGGTGGGAATGTTCATGTTTAAGACTAGGTTTGACCTTTATGACATAACAATTAACTATAGTGAAAACAAGATAGTTGTATACAGGTGAGTTATGGTTGTAACACAACAAACGGTGTGTGAAACGGAGGTCCTAGTAAAAATTTATACCGAAATTACTAACCAAGGGCAAATTTGTTCATCCGTTTAAGTGAAAATTGTCCTTTCTACCCAACAACTATCCTAAATTGATTGGTTGGAGGTGTAGGTTGGTTTGGCCTACTTAAACCCTTAAGATATCCTCCTTTCTTCATAAAAATCATTTTGAGAGAGTTTTAGGTTGAGGAAAAACAATTGTGAAGGTCAGGAAGAATAAAGTGAGGAGAAAAATTCACAAAAATTCATAGAAAATTACGTAAAACCCCCTAAGGTAATTCCACCCATGAGTCTTGTTATATTTCTTGTATTTATGATTTCTATGATATAAATCCTTATTTTTTTATTGACCTTTCATTATTGGGTGCATATGTACGGATATACGCAAGTTTAAACAAAGTTGAATGTGGAAACCCTTAAATTACTTCGTTTAGTTACCTAGTTTATTCAAACTTCCATATCTTTTTGAATGCTTACTGGAATTGATTAATTCCAGTTGGAAATGAAAATAACTCATATATCTGTGACATATCCAAAAATCATTTGAAAATTCCAAGAAATGAATCTTTGGTGAGAGTTTGAAGTTTGGGTATAAAATCTTCCCCAAGGGTGAAAGTGTGCACGCTATGTGTTCGATGTTTTGTTTGACATAGCAAATGAACCTTAAAAATTATGAACCTTTAATTTTTTATTTTTAAATATGTTTATGGATGTTGGGTGAAATATCATAGAAATTTATGATGTAGAAAAATTATGAAAATTCCTGGAATTTGAATGAACGGTAAAAGAGCCTATAGGGCAGATTTTCTATGTAGTAAAGAAATGGGCCTATCTTGCTGTAGGAAACTTGAAATGATGTGACGTATTTTGCATTGGAATACTAATATTATAAGGATTGAATTACGAAGAAGAAATGAATATATGTTTGGTCTATGATTTGGATATGATAAATATATTAACATGAATTTGGATGGAACTTCATTTATGATGAATGATTTGAATAGAATCGTATGATGCTTATTAATTGAGTTATTTTCAAGTTATTCTTTGGATTGTTAATATTCTTATGATGATACTAATATTGTAAGAATGATAGGAAGAGAAGAAGAACCGACTGAACAAATACCGAATAAATTCAAGTGAAAAGCCTGATTAAATCTCCAAGGTGAGTGGACCTATGATTTGTTTCATATATAAATATGAATATAGCTCTAAGAGAGGATTTGTTTGAATACTTCGGTATTCAGGATTTGTTTGGATATTAAAATATCCTGGATTTGTTTGGATCTTATGATCCAGGATTGGTTTGAATACTTCGGTATTCAAGAGTTGTTTGGATATTATAATATCCAGGATTTGTTTGGGTCTTATGATCCAAAATTGGTTTGAATACTTCGATATTCAGAATTTGTTTGGATATTAAAATATCCAGGATTTGTTTGGGTCTTATGATCCAGGATTGGTTTGAATAATTCGATATTCAAGATTTGTTTAGATATTAAAATATCCAGGATTTATTTGGGTCTTATGATCCATGATTGGTTTGAATACTTCGGTATTCAGGATTTGTTTGGATATTAAAATATCCAGGATTTGTTTGGATCTTATGATCCAGGATTGGAATTGGACAATGATCCAATAATTTGATTTGTCTTATGACAAGGATTTGTTGGAACTTATGTTCCAGAATTTATTATTGTCAACGGGCAGGATTGTTTGGATTTCATATGCACAGATTTGATATAAAATTGTTATTTTGTAGCAGGGCAGGATTGTTTGAATTTCATATCCACTGATTTGATATAAAACTGTTATTTCATAGCAAGGCATGATTATTAGGATTATATATCCGTAGATTTGATATACAATTGTCATTTCAATGTAGGAAAGGATTGTTTAGATTTTATATCTAGAGATTTGATATCATATTTCTATTTCATAGCAGGACAGGATTATTTGGATTTTCTATCCACATATTTTATAAAGAACTGTTATTTCATTTCATGGAAGGAGTACCTCACTAAGCTTAATGCTTATGGTTTATATTTTAACATTTTCAGGTTTGTACGCTGCCAGTTAGGATATCATATGATCGGTGATTTGAGACTTGCACCGTTGGAAGTATTTGGGGATTAGACGTGGGGATTTTTTCATTGTCACAATGAGATTTTACTACACTCGCACATCTTATATATTGAGTTAGCATGGGTTGATTTGACGATTGTAATATTTAATCATTGTCAATCGTAGTATAGCATGTTCGTTGAATTATGACCTTGATGTTAATCACGTTATGGTACAAAGAACGCAATTATATTTATTGTACATGAAAAAAAATATTGATAAATAAATTATATTTCAAATGAATTGAAGATTATGATTTAATCATAATATAAATGAAATGATTAAAATATATTTAGGTTTGGGGTGTGACACTCTGGACTAAGATTCTTAGAGACAAAAATATCACGAGAGATAAGGATATAAGCTTGCCTAAAAAGTAAAATGTATCTCATATTTGGGGAGGAATTATCAAAGTCAATCCCATCTCCAAGAAGGCCATTAAATGGGTAGTCGGGAATGGTAACCTAATTTCCCTTTGTAATGATTGGTGGTGTGACTCTGCACTGTTTAAAGATAAATGTCTTCGAGTTATTAGACTGAGTGATAATCTTAAAGTGTGTGATATTATGAAGGAAGACACCAAGTGGGGCAAGGATCCGACTAACGGTTGGTTTGAGAAAGAGGAGGTAGGAGTATCTTGAACACTCCAATTCCTATTAAGAAGACCTTTGGAGATTCTCCTACTTGGATTTATAACCCCAATAGCAAATTCAACCCCAGATTTGCCTATGAGACAAATTGTACCCACCTTAGAATGGATGCACAAAAAAGAAATTGGGATTGGATTTGGTAGATCAAGATACCCCTAAAACTGTAATCTCTCCAATATCTTGTTATTCAAGATAGACTTCATACCAACAATCTTTGTATGAAATGGAACATGGCGAGAGACAACACTTGCAAAAGCCGAAACAGTTATGGGGAAAACACCGAACACTTTCTCAAGTGGTGTGAAGCAGCCATGAAAGCATGGGAGACCTTGATATTAAAGATTATTTTTGTTAGCAGGAATGGCTTACTTTAACATTGTTAAATGCAAAATATAAATTTTTAAAATTGACCTTAGCCTATTATTTTTATTTTTACTATTTGGAAAATATGGAGAGAGAAAAACATAACAGACACATCTTTGAAGGAATTATGGAAGACCCATATGTGACGGCCAAACATGCCCTTAACTATGATAGTGAGATTTGTAACGCTTTCATCTTAGGTAAGGGTGATAATATTATTAAAATTATTAGAATCGTTGGTTGGTGTTTTCCTCCTATACGTTGCACAAAACACAACACAGATGGGAGCACAAAAGGAAATCCGGGCAGATCTTGCTTTGGAAGTATATTCAAAAATGATCAAGATGGATGGATTATTAGGTATATGAGAAAACTAAGAAATACTACCTGCCTCTAGGATGAACTATGGGACATTTTCAATGGTCTATAAATCATTAGGGATAAGCAGGGGCGGAACTAGAGGTCGGCTGGGGGGGGGGGGGCTCCAGCCCGCCCCTTAAAAAAAAAAAAAAAAAAAAGTTGTGTTAATTATTAAAAAAAAAAAAAAAGTAGTGTTAAAATTTAACTTCAGCCCACCCGAAATTTAAATTCAGCCCACCCTTAATAGGAATTTTGATGATTTTCATCAAAATATTTTAAATAACCTCAAAAAAATTCGGCTCGGGGGCTCCCGCCCCCGAACCCCCGACGTTAGCCCGTCCCAGCGTCAAATCCTGGTTCCGCCAATGGGGATAAGGGTTGGTATGATGTGATTATTGAAAACGACTCGAAAGATGTGGTCAAACTTTTCACAAAGTAGAATGCCAACTCCCACTAATGGAAGACAATTATTGAAGATTACAAGTTACTACTATTCTACTCTAAGAGTCGCTTAAATCACACTTTCCGAGAAGGAAATGCTTGTGTCGACTTTCTTATCAACAAAGGAGAGTAAAACATTGAACAAACTGAAGATCCTATATAAGGCTTAAAAAAGATCATGGTTGATGATTCTATGGGCATTTCTTTTGAGATATTTTAGTTCCTATGTTTCTTTTACCCTGTAGCAAAAAAAAAGGGGAAAAAACATAATTAAGGGTTAGTGGGGGAAAGGAAATGTACTATTCACATTTTTATGAAGGGGAAATGGAGAGATAAGGTCATATCTCACTCAAAACACCAATATTCAACTCTAGAAGTGCCCATATACAAGGTCTACTTTAGGGGGATCATATGTTAAACCATTTTATGCTTTAAGTGGAACCTAATAAGATTTTTGGGTCCTTATAAGGGAAGGAAGTTCAATATGTTTATAAACTCATTACCTTCTATATAAACCTTATCGTAAGACCTACCTAAGCACCACCTTATTGTGACACCCCGACTAATTAAATACCGGGTAGCTACTCCTTTATTAAATTAATTCAAAATGTCAAGTTGGTCCAGTTAATAGCATCACTGTCGAAAACATTTTAATGATTACTAACCACCTAGTATTTAAAAAGTAAGTACCAAATTTTAATTAAAGTCTGATTAACATGCAACAAGTGTAATAAAGAATAATAACACCATTCACCATAATGAAGTAAATAGAAAGACCATCACATCGTAAATAAAGTCTGGAGGAAAAACTCCTCACTACAATCCCATAACTGAAATAAGTAAACCGAAAACTAAAACAGTACATGCCAAAGCCTGAAACTGAAATGAAAATGTAACTCTAATAGAAATGGGCAACATGCCCTACAATTAATAGAATATGAAGCTGGAATCCAAGTGAATAGAGGCGTCTACAAGCAAATCCCTGTAGCTTCCACAAACAGCTACAGCTCGTCACCTGAATGAGTATCCTATGCATGGTGTCCTTGTGGCTGGGCACCTAAAATGGTTTTACAAAGAAAATAGATTTGAAAAGCAAACGGGTCAGAGCCCGAATGTGGAGTTATATTTTAAAAACCTGCAAGTGCTTTAAAAACATTTAAAACATTAAATGCAAAGTACATGTTAGGACGTGCACTCACATGATATTCTCACCTCTCGTCTAACTGTGCACTCCTAACGTAAGTACCCATCTAGAGTGATACAAACTACTAGCTAAGTGACAACATATCTAGCTAGACTATCATAGGTCTTACCCTTATTACTCGGTTCTATTAACATAATAACGCTCGTAATTAAGTAGAGGTTTAACGCAAACTCAGATGCTCAATATGCAATATATATATCACTATCAGTTAACTCGTTATATTTCCCGAAACAATACCGTAATTATATTCACAACAATAACATGAAGGTTCCCATTATTGAAGTGTATATTATTCACATCATAAATATACAATATAAACACCCCGAGAACTAAGCTACGGTGCACACATACTCTGCTATCCATCCCGGTACATCACGTACATAAGGATTACTGATTCCGAATCTCTCAGGAATAGTTCACAGATAACAACATCACAAACAATGGAGGCGAACACAGTCACATCACATAGGTCACGCACATACCTACGCTCCTACGATCAGCGAACTTATTAATATCCCAATAAGTCTTTCTATGACCTATGTTCATCAAGGTAACCAGTCTAAATCCGGGCAACACAAGGATTAGAGGGCCCTAAGCGAACGCAAACCTCCCGTGATAGCAAGTATGGTAGGTATGTCATACACACAATTCATATACCAATACTAAGTAAACACACGTCTTAGTAATCCCGTAGTTTAATCGTAGTACATATTGCATTCTCGTACCAACTTATAATATCTACAACTTATATTATTCCGGTTTGTAATTATACACGCCATAATTCATTCTCACGTCGTAGTAGACACTCACGTCTCAACCCAAACCGTCCATTTAATATAACTCTCGTATATAATTTCCCTCTCATAAATACCCAAAAGTCCCAATTCTATCCTTACACCATCATTCGAATGTTAACTATATCCTCGAACAAGTTTACGGGGCTCCAAAAATCAAAACAGTCCAAAAAGGCCCAAACTGTCAACTCGTTAGAAGTCTCGTTCGAACGAGACTGTTCGAACGAGATCCCTCTGTCAACTCGTTAGAAGTCTCGTTCGAACGAGACTGTTCGAACGAGATTCCAGTTCGTTCGAACGAACTGTACCTTCTAACGATATCTTGTTCGAACGAGATATCGAACGAAACTACCCCTCGTTTGAAGAGACTGGTCAACTCGTTAGAAGCTCGTTCGAACGAGCTCGTTCGAACGACATGGGTAGGGGCTTCTAACGACCTGCCAGTTTCGTCCCAGATTCTCTTAGTTACGTTTTTCATCCATTTCTACTCCTCAAATCTTCTCCAAAGTTCGTCCCAACAATGTTTTAAGTTCTCTAATTATCCTAAAACATGCTAAGGTCATAAACTAACATCTTTTAAGGCATTAATGCATCCTAAACATCATTAAATCACAAAATTTTATACTTTTCCCCAATTTTATCAAGAACATGAACCCTAGATTTATATCATCATCAAATCCCAGAATTTAATCCGTTTTAATTTCTTCTAATCACAATTATCATGAGAATAATCATCTACCTATCATTCTACATGCAATTCTCTTCAAAATTTTCAAGTTCTAAACTCCAACTACATGGGTTTTCATATTTCACCAAGAACAAACACAAAATTCGAATTTTTCTAACATGGAAAGAACATTCTTTGAAATTAAATGGAATTAAGTCACTTGCCTTGGTTGTCTCTGAGTTTGGTGTAGGCTTGATGAAGCTTTTCTGCAGAATTCCCTCTCTCCAAGCTTCTTCTCCAATGGTGGCTTAAGGTGGCTAGGGTTTTGATTTGGGAAACTTAGAAAACTCTTCTAATAACCTACGTAGCCTTCTAGGTTAACATGGTTTGGTTAATGGGCTTAATGGGTTAAATCCACATCAGATTAAAACTCCCAATTTTCGTCACTTTTAATTCCTCAAAATGTAAAATTACCAAAATACCCTTTATGATGCCGGTATGGCCTAAAAATACCCCGGAATCCAAACTACACCCCCGGCTAGTGTTTTCTGACTATCTCGACCCTTCCGGACGCGTTGGCGCACTCAAAACGACCATACGGTTTATAGATTTTAAATTCACTTTTTATAATCAAAATATTACACCGTGACGCGGCGGTCCCACGCGTCTCAACAAAATTTCTAAAATGTCGTATATAAATCTCACGACAACTTTTATAATACCAAATACATATATCAAAACATGTATGCACATAATCAAATACCAACTCGCATCTCGTTAGTATTTACAACCCGGATTAATTTCCAATAATACGCATTTAATTAATTAACCCCCAAAATAAATATAGCCAAAAGTACGGGGTATTACACTTATGTCCCTCTCACTCACTCATTCACCATAAATCCTACGTCATACTCTGAGTACTGATCTGGAGGTTACCGAGCGCTCTCGGGACTTATTTTGACTCCGATCAACTTTTATGTCTAAGCTAAAGCTAAATAAATCTTCAAAGGGATCTGAATTCCCTTTTCAATGGTCCACCCTGTGTGTGAATTGACCTTACGATTCGGGCGAACAGTCTATTTTACTATCAAAAATTGATCTATAG
This sequence comes from Sambucus nigra, assembly GCA_949130495.1. Taxonomy (NCBI): domain Eukaryota; kingdom Viridiplantae; phylum Streptophyta; class Magnoliopsida; order Dipsacales; family Adoxaceae; genus Sambucus; species Sambucus nigra. Next base: position 239,927,291 of record OX422210.1, on the reverse strand, counting down.
GCCACCGGGAGCCCCATTTGATTACGGTCAACTTTCTCGAATGAGTGGAAGCTCAATAAATATTTTATGGCTCTAAATCCTCTTTCCAATGGTCTGCCTCAAGTGCGAATCGGCCTAAAGATTTGGACGAATGATCTATTTTACACCTAAAAACTGAAATGAATGCTAGTGAGCGATCCCGGACTTCGTTTGACTCCGATTAATTCTTCATCTCAGACGAAGCTGAATGAATCATCGAAGGGCTCTGAATACCCTTTCCAACGGTCTACCCCGTGCGTGAACCAGCCTTACGATACGGACGAACGACCAATCTTTACTTCGAAGGGTCATCGGGCGCTTTCGAGCCCCATCGAACGATTTATTTTCCTTCGAGAATTTCCTTTTTAGTGACCAGCGGGTGCTTCCAAGCCCTGTTTGACTTCGGTTAACTCCCAAACCCAAGAGTGGCTCAATGGATTTTTTAAAAGCTCGGAATACTCTTTCTAATGGTTCATCTCGTGCAAAATTCTGACTTACAGTTCCCGTTTTATGGCCTTTTTTTGAAAAACTTGCCTCAAACTGCTAATTGGCACCTTTAGGCCCGTGCTTATCGGTAGTATGTCTAGGGTTCTATGCTAATAGGCATGTCAAGGACCATTCAGATCAGCACCTCCCTTGGCCCTATAAATAGAAGGCGTGACCTTAATTTGAAAAGAGAACCCTGAACATCCCTCTAAGAAATTCAAAGATGATTCCCTTGAATTCAGAACTTTTCTTTCCTTAAAATTCCATTTCTCACATTCCTTCCATCATTTTCATACTCTTTTGAGTAAATCCTCACCCACCTACTCAAACCACCATCACCTTATCTTGAGATTAGCGCATCTACAATCAAGATCCACTTCAAGTCTACACAAGGAGGTTTAATTCTTCCCCTTTGTCTTTAAATTCTCTTATTTTTGCATTAGTTACTTCATTTTCACTTTACCAGTTTACTTCATTACATCACACATCTTAACTTTAATATTATTAGTATTTGCACATACTTTATTTTCATAGAAAAATCCAAAAATAAGAAAAAAGAGGGTTCACTTGTAAATTTCAAACGGGGTTTTCTCATCACACTTTCTCACACTAAAATACTTTTTTCTACAAACACGCATATAATAAAGTCCAGGGTTGGATTTATGGGTTAAACCCCACCTCGAATTATCTTCGAACTATGTGGACTTTGATGCCCCCGGGATACGTAGGCATATTAGGTAAATCCATATACTTGAGTCCTCCCACATGCATTTGTTACTTTTTTCATATCATATATTCATTATATATATATATATATATATATATATGCTTTCTTGCTTGTGTCTTGTCCGATATACACAATCGTTCTTCTATAACGACTTGTGAATTGGCAAACACTTACACCATACTTTTAATTACTATTTTGGGAACACTTCTAAGGATGACCTCACTCCGCCTTTATCCATAATGCGAGTCGAGTGATTATGTCCTCCATTTATATTATGCACATAAGCACACACATCACGGAGTTCTATAGGAAAATATTAACACATGCTCATGAGAGATCGAAAGGACAGGATGGGCGTCCAACACTTTCTTATTCCGTAACTTAGTCCCCAGGCCCTTGAACTACATGGTTTATCAAGGATTAGTATTTTCCTTGATGTCGTTCTCTTGTGGTGGTAACATTTCTTTTGCCTATTTTGTGCAAAATAGGCTAGCAACTCTATCACTACCTATCATCCCACATAGATGACGATCGAGATCCCCAATAATGGAAGCAATCCGAAGCGCACGCCAAAAAAAGGGGAAGGAATGAGGGTTCCACATCGAGAGATGCATTTCCCTTGAACCCCCGAATAAACCCCTGGGATGGCCACACCTTCATATCGGACCACCTATTAGGTCTACAAAAGGTATTGTAATTTGATCCCTGGATCTATAATTAAGATTTCGTCATTTTATTTTATTTTTTTGAACGTGATAAATCAAAGATCAAGGGGAAATAACATTTTTATAATGTCAATCCCCAAAAAGTGGTATCAGAGCCTATATTTTAGATTGATCAAGTTTTGGGAAAGATCCATGTTGTTCTAACCGATGAAAACCATAGATTTATATGTTAGAATTTGTGCATGGATATCTATTGGTTGTACAAATATGATTTTATAGGGTTTTAATATTTATATTCTTTCTATCATGGTCACGTCAATGGATGTTATGTGAATGGATCCTACGTTGGTTTATTTGTAGTTAATTTTCTAAAAGATTATATTTGATTGTAACACAAGGGTTTTTAATTAGTGCATTTAATTGATGTATTGGGAGTAGATTGTAAGGGGATGTATTCATTTAGATATTAGGAACATTTTTCTTTTTTGGATTTTTATATTAGTGGAAGATCCATAGGTTTTGGTTAATTTTTTATCGTGTTTGGGGGTCCATTAATGGATTTTTCTTGGTTGGAAGTTTAAATGGAGTAGTTTTGAGAAAAATAATAAGAACAGAAGAAAGTAAGCAGATGACAGAGAGAGCCCACGATCATAGTGGTCAAGCTCGAGACTATGGGTTTCTTTGCCGCAACTGCGACTGTTGGCGACATGCCCTCGACTTGTGGGGGGATCAAGGGTCAAATTTTGTAAGAGCGAGATTTTATAATTTCTCATAGCTTAGATATTTTAGTGTATCCCATTATAAATTGTAGTTTCAAACTGAATGCTATATCCTCTTTTGCCTCCATGATCATTTGAAGATGTGTTAGTGATTGAGCTTCATGTTCGAGTTTAAAGTCCTTACAATCATCATGAACCTTTTTTAACAGTATACAAACCTGTGGATTTGATTTCTTAGTCAAATAATATTCTTGAATGTTTGTTTTTATTCGAGGAAATTTTTTCCAAAATGATTTTTTTTAAATAATTTTTTTTATTTTTACTCTCGTTCGAACGAGATATAGATCTTGTTAGAATGAAATGTCCTTTTAGTTGGAACGAGATTTGAACGAGCATCTAAAGAGTTGTGCTTTGTTCTACAGAACCAAACTCATCGAAGGTCTTTAGAAGGTCGATCGAATAAGATTGGCTTATCATTCAAATGAGAATTGATCTCTCTATAATGAAACTAGTGTTTTTTATCGAACGAGATGTTATTTTTGTTTGAAAGAGATCGTTGCCTTAAAAATCAATTTTTTCTATAAAAGGATTCTTTTGACCTGTATTACACTGGACTTTGGGCAAAATCTTTTGCAATACCTGTGCCAAAAGTTTCCTGCTTTGTATTTCTTTAAAAAAAATCTTTTCCAAATCATACGTCTCTTATACTATTTGTTGAGTTTGTTCAAACCCATTTTCCATACACGTTACATCAAACATTTGTAGAATTTTAATCTACTACTGATATGTGGATTCAAGGCTCTACAGCTGAAGAAGAAAGGATAATACATCCTGACCTTGATCGGTTGATATCGAGGGAAGACTGCTTCCTATGAACGGTGCTGCACTGTGCCATATTTATAGAAGAATTGAAGACATGTGCATTAGACTTAGTGGATATCTAAGTAGTTTATAAGTCATCGAGTTATTTAATTTCTGATACAATATTGAAATCTAGCTTTTATCGAAATGGATTTTTCCTCAGTTTCTTCTTCTGCTTGATTTGGTTTGATTGTGTGATTGCAAATTTAATTTGGACAGAATCTTGTATGCACACATAATTATTAATCAAGATAAAATTTGGTTAAAATTGGATATTGTGTGTGTGTGTAACCTAATATACGGACTATCCATACGAACCTATTTTCTCAAATTGGTATCAGAGTCGATTACACTAAGTTTTCGTGTGATCCTTATAAAAATTTACATTTTATGGATAATTTGTATAATAGTCTTCAGCTCGAATGAGGTCGACTTTGAAAGAAATTAACGAGCATGTCTGGCTTATTTGTGGAAAAGGGTGGACTTCACCCACCGTGACTAATGGATATTTCATAAGTCCTAAGCCTACCATCACTTAGACGTAGGATGAACTAAAATATAGTAATTTATCTCACGCGGTTTAGGTGGTACTTATGGATCATTCACCCCTGACGAGTTCTGCCTCATCATGACGTGCACCACATCTAAAAAAGCTTGGGATACCCTCAAGCTCACTCACGAGGGTACCAATGCAGTGAAAGATTTTAAGTTACAAAATCTCACCACACAGTTTGAGAATATTACCATGCTAGAGTCTGAATCATTTGAGGAATTTTATGCATGATTGTTTGATATCATTAACTCTAGTTATAATTTAGGTGAGAGAATTCCTGAGACACGCGTAGTGAATAAGATTTTGAGATCCCTTCCATCCCAATTTATTCCTAAGGTTACTATACTTAATTCATTGGGAATTTTAGATACTCTTAGGTTAGAAGAATTCATAGGAGACCTTCAAACTTATAAAATCGACATGTTTCCCAAAACTGTTAAATCTAAGAAAAAGGGAATTGATTTAAAAGTTCAATCTAAAATGAGAGAGGAGGTTTCTTTTGACTCTGACTATGATTTTGATCTCGATGATCTTACCCTTTTTGCAAAAAATTTCAAAAAAAATCTCAAGCTTCGAAATGAAAATGCTTCCAAAGAAAACAAAAGTTTTAAGTAAGATAATAAATATAAATCGAAAAAGAAAATTTTTGAAAAAGCAAGAGGAGAGTACCCTAAGAAAGAAGAGGTGAGATGCAATGAGTGCGATGGTAAGGGTCACAAATCTCACGAGTGTGCTATGAAATTAAAGAGACAATGAAAAGAAAAAGTTTCCTCCAATGCCATGCTTAGTGATAGCGATGTCGAGTCGATGGATTTGGGGACAAATCACCGCATGGACGTAACTTCAAGACATTTACGGTCAGTCGTGTTAGTACATCGAGTACACCTCATGCCGATGAGGAATTTTCTAAGCATGCTGACCTTAACAATGAGTCTAGTCATTCAGGAGAGAGAGGGAAATGACATTTTGAGTGAGGAAGAGAGTGACCTTTAACGTGCTTACGTCGAACTTTATGTCGAGTCCTTTAAAATAAAAAAGCAAAAAAAGGTTTAGTGATTAGGGATTTATCTTTATAGAATGAGCTAAAAGGGTCAAGAGAGCGAGTCCTCGGTGAGAATGTCTTTGAGAGAAATATTCCTTTTATTGGAGAGGAAAAATGGTGACTTTACAAATAAAGTGTCTAGTCTTACGAGAGATCTTCAAGATTCATTAGATACTCGTGAAAAGCTTGAAGATCTTGTATACCAACTTGAGAAAGATCTCAAAAGTTTTCAAGAGAACAGGGTTAATATAGAGAATACATCGGAAAAGGTTGGAAAGATGTTCCTTGATCCCGCTTTAGGTTTTAGTAAGAAGCAAGGAATAAGTTGTGACGGTACATCCACTTCCCACGCATCGAAATCGATTCCTAAATTTTTAGTAGATGCTTATAGGCATCAATCTAAACCACAAAAGAGAACCAAGGTAGACTAAAACAAGTCTATGTTTGCATATATTGCAAAAGTCTATGTCACCTTAGGGAATTTTGCTATAAGTTAGGTAGAACTAAACGTACACATGCTCCCGTGCACTGCTATAGCAACTTTGATAGTATTAGAGAGCAAGTTGAGTTCCTAGTCACGACTTCACAAAGCTCAATGGAAGAGTTTCAAAGGATGTATATGCCTTTTGAGAATGCTTCTAACACTACGACTAGATCCAACAACGAGAAGGGAAAATAAAAGGTTACCAGCATTTGGGTACCCAAGAAAGACAACAAATCCCTTGTTGTTCACGTTATTCTCAAGGTTCAAAATACTTCCCAATGGTATTTTAATAGTAGATGCTCTAAGCACATGACTGATGATATATCATTTTTACTAACCTTGTGGATCGTAAGGAAGACAAAGTCACCTTTAGAGATGGGAATAGGTCTAGTATTAAAGGATGTGGTTGTGTTGAGATAACCAGATTTCCTAAACTATACAATGTTATATATGTAAAACGGTTGAAAGAGAACTTAATTAGCATAAGCTAATTGTACGATGCAAACTTTGTGGTAAAATTTTATCGGTCCGAATGTAACGTATATGATCATCTGGTGAACTATTATTATAAGGAATGAGGACCGAAGATAATTTCCATGGGATCATTCTCAAGTCTTCCTTTATGTGCAACAATGCCAAGGTCTCCTCTATATATATCTTTGGCATCAACGACTAGGTCATTTGAAGTTTGAAGGTCTTGATAAATTAGTGAAGAAAGACCTAGTGTGTGGCTTACCATCGCTTGGCAATCCAATTTCCTCGGTTTATGGACCTTATTAACAAGGAAAATAAATTTAAAATTCCCATTATAAGTTGAATAACAGTCTCACCTCATGTGTGTTAGAGTTGATACATATGGATCTTATGGTTCCTACTCATATGGAAAGCATGGATGGTAAGAGATACGTTCTCCTGATAGTCGATGACTTTTAGAGATACTCGATATAGGGTTTCTTAGGGAAAAGTCTGATGTTGTTGATTTCCTAACAACCAAGTGTCGTGTCCTACAAAACCAACACGATGCCACTATTAATCGGATGCATAGTGACAACGAAACTAAATTTATAAAAGTCGGAGTGGATAGATATTGTGATGGAGTAGTCATCGAACACAAGTTTTCGATCGTTCGTACTCCTTAACAAAATGGGATAGGTAAGAGGAAGAACTGAATACAAGAAATGGCTAGATCGCTTATTGGGAGAAATACGCGTAGACGTGTTTAGGCAGAGGCGATGTAACGCCCCGACCTATATTTGGGTCACCGTTGGGGAAACTTGCTCCGAATTAAGGAGTTAAGGGGGGAGTCGAGTTTTGTTATTTAAGAAAAGCCCTTATAATTGCACTATTTATTAAAGACTAATTTATCGGTTTTAAGTTGGGAAAAGAAGTGACCACTTTAAGTAATTAAGTCAATTTACAAGGTTTATTTATAAAAATTCGATTTAATTCGTGATACCAATTAAATAAGAAATAAACCATATCCATCCAAATATTATTACAAACCATGGCCAACGGTTCGAATAAAATTTTGACTGTCCCAAATCACCAATGTTTTAAATGATAATTTAAATAAAGTTATAGATTGCTAATGACATTGATTACCCTCCGGGGCCGTACCCGTATCCTTCCTGACGTCCCTACTCGAAGTACTTGGGGTGGGGTGGTGATTTTAACATAAAAAGCAGGGGTGTGAGAATGCTCAACAAGGTGGGTAATACTAAGCTATACGTTTTCTATAGAAATACTATAGATTTATAATGCATGTTAATCAATTCCGAAAACGTTTAGCAATTCATCTCGTATTAATGCAACTACTTTGCAATGCACCCAAGCGATAAGTTCATACTCATACTTAAACATTCCATACCATCCTTTACCAAGTCTAGATACTATTAATCATATTTTACTCATTGGTATCCTTTTTATCACATTTCATTAGGTAGTCTTACTACACATTTTCAAGTACAACCAGCATCATTTCCTTTTCCGTTATCTTTTTCTCGGAATCTTCCAATATGTGCATACTTTAACGAGCTCCAATCCACTGGCTATGCTACCATATGCTCTGGCCATTGTTTTGGGGTCTTTCACCCTAAGGCTCCAGGACCTTCTTAATTATTCTTCATGTCATTCGAGTCCATATTTTAACATTTTTGCTAATGTCCGCATTATTCTATTATTTACCATTTTTAACATTTCTACGGTTTATATCACCATTTCATCTTATTAACATGCCATTTTATCCACTTTATCCATTTTTCACCGAAAACAAATCAATAAGGTCTAACGAGGAAATCCAACCACTAGGACCCTCAATTTGTCAAAATTACCATTTTGCCTTTTCTTTTATTATAATTTCGTGAACAATATATTTAATTCATTATGGCACTAAAAATCAACATTTTCTTTCAAAATATCCTCTTTACGATTTTTTGTCCAAATCACACTTTATTATTTTATGTCTTCTACATAAAAATATATTCAACATTTTACGCACCATTTTAGCCAAATGTCCATTACTTAGCCCTATTATTTCACGTGACTTCAAATATCATTTCTTTATTATAACAATATATAGGGTTGTATTTCTACATTTAATTATTTTCTAATAAAACCCATTTCAACATGATTTATCAATTCTAAAATGTCATCTTCTATCATACTGCATGATTTTACATATGTTGAGGATGATTTCAAGCCTAGAAATCCTCAAAAATGAACTAAACAATATTTAAATCATGGGTTTACATTTTTCATGATTTCTTTCTATATTTCAAGAAAAAAAAAACGTCATTTATTCATAAAAGAACCATTAGGGTTTGTCTTCTTTAAAATCCATTTTGTAATACCTGAATTTATTAGCAAAATATCTTCATTTTGGCATTAAATCTTATCTAGCATGCATCCTACACATATTTCATAGCTAAAAACCTTAAAATTTAAGGAACAAGAAAACCTTACCTTATGGTTTGAAGAGGAGACAAACAAGAAGATGAAGATGGAAGCTCCTAATTCTAAATACTCCAAAAAGTTATTCAAAATACTCGAAAGCTTCTCCTACTTGGTTGACCCTACCCACGTCCACCCTTGACAAAGCTTGAAATGGAAGAAGAAGAATTGGAAATAGGATGGAAATGGTGTTTTATAATGGTGAAAGGTGTAACTAAGGTGGGAAATACTTGGGGAAGAATATGAACTCTTGAAACTTAGAGAGAGAGAGAATATATGGTTGATGAAAATAGTGGGGGAATATCCACCCTCTCTCTCTTCAGAGAGAGAAAATATGGTTGATGAAAATGGTGGGGGAAGATCCACCCTCTCTCGTCTTATAACCCCAAAATAACCCACAAAAATTATTTAAAAACCTAAGGCCCACATGTTTTTCACGTTTTTCTTAATCTAGAGCACTAGAGGTTAACAACTCATAAATCTAAGGGCTATGGTGTTAATAACACATGAAAATTTTGCAATATTTTTCGAGTTCAGCTCCAGTCGTTCGAACGATATCTGATCTCATTCGAATGAGAACCCTCTTTATTCGAATGACATCTAACGAGGTTCTAACGAGGCAAAAAACTAGGGTTAATTAGGATGTGGAAAGTACCCCGTTCGAATGAGAAATGACTCCTCGTTCGAATGACAAGGGACTTCGTTTGAACACATAATTTCAACTATGTTGATGTAAAAAATTAGATTGCTTCTAATTATTTAATCACAGATAAAAATGAGACAAAGAATTTTAAAGTGGTTCAGCCTTATAAGAATGGCCTACGTCCACTGTTTCTATTATTGCCAAGTGTTTTGGAGTTCTCGATATGTAATTCTATCAAGAAAATCCGGTCCCTTTGAATGAGGGTGATACAAGGTATTTATAGCCCTTAGGCTGTACATGTGAAAGTGTAAACAATTAATGCCTTTTAAGAGTATATGCCTGTATGATAAGCATTCAATGAATAGTTGAACTGTTGATTATCTGGCAATCAATGCTGTGGCCGAGATGCAGCTCGGACCGCCTTAGTTGCTCGTCGTTCAGGAGTTCCTCGGAGTGTTGGAGTTCCTCGGAGCATTGGAGTTGGTCGGGGAAATAAACTTCCTCGTTGCTATTGTGCCACGTAGATCAACACGTGTCTTCTTATGATTCGTCTACATCAGCATATTAATTTTGGTATCAACCGAAGCCCCCAATGTTTCATATTTCGAACTTTGAGGAATATGGAACATTCTTTCTCGGTATGTGGCAATATTAAATGACCTTCCTGGTTTTTAGGAGCATTTTCTTCGTATTCGAATGTCCTTCCAAATTCGCAGAATCCGCCTTTTTGAATTTTTATAAGCGCTTCGATCTTCGCGCACTTTTTATCCTTTTAGCCGCCGGTAGCGTAATAGTTTCTTTTTTGTAATCATTTCTTTCGCCGTTTCCCAAGGCAAAGTATTTAAGCTTCATAGGCAATCCCGTCGTCTTCTACCTTTTCCAATTTCTGCTTTCGAGTTTTCCATAGTCTTTCTCTCTCTTGTGCGTTCATCCTTTTCTTCGTTCGTTGTCAACAGATCTCCCTCTTTCCTGTAAGATCTTCTTCCTTTTTGTTCATTTCTTTTATTCGTCATGGTTTATGTTATTGAATCTCTTGAGAAATTCCGTTCTGATTTTTCTATTCCATCTTGGGTAACTCTGGAGGATCTTTCTGAGCCTTCAAATTATTTTCGTTTGGCTGAGGGACATTAGTTCCCCAGCCTCTTTATTGCTGAATGTGGATTTTCTTTTCCACCAAACCCTTTGTGCTTAGAGTTCTGTCATTATTTCGATGTTGTTCCTACAAAAATAGCCCCCAACACATGGAGAATAGTTAATGGGGTGTATAGGTTAAATCAAACTCACGGAACCCATATAGGAATTCCTAAGATTGTGTATTGTTATAGATGGGATGTTCTAGATAATGTTTTTTATTTAAAAACTAGATTTTTGAATAGGGCTTTAGTAGTCAACCTCCCTGATGCTAATAGGGATTATTTTGAACATGGGGTAGTTATCAAAAATTGGCAACATGCCCCTTTGATTGGAGATGAAGTATATTAAGGTCCCAGATGCCCTCCATATGGCAATGGAATAGGTTATTTTCATTTTATTTTATTTCTGAAATTATGATTTCATTATGTTTGAATAAATGTGTGATTGACATTTCACTATGTATTTGTTTGCAGTTGACAGCAAAAGAAAGATTCCAAAAGAATCAGAAGTTAATATTAAGCATTTGAAACTTATCTGGAGTTTGCATCAGAAAGTTGCAGACGAGCACATCAGGTTTGCTTCATATTTGTTGCATATAGGAGTTCTTCAACCTCTTTCACTGCTCGTCCTATGGTCAGCACTAGTGATCCAGTGTCAGTTCCTGAGGACTCTTCTCCAGAATCTCACATTCCTCTGAGTCAGAAAATGGGCAAAAGAAGAGTTCCTACTATCTTTGAGGAGACTACCTCTGCTGGAGATGGAAAAAGGAACAAGACTGACGTCCCAAAGGGGACAAAGAAAGTAGATGTCGCCCCTTTTGTTGCTCCTCAGAAGGCTGCCGAGAAGCCCCCAGTGGCTCCGAGCAAGAAGGATGCACCTGTGGAAGTGGTCACCATCTCCCCAACCAAAAGCTCTTCTTTGGTTGAAACTGTTGAAATGCCACCGAGGAGACTGAAGAAATCCTCCTCGGTCAATTTAGCTGAAACCATTCCCCAGCTCCAAGTTAGTGGAGTTGGTGTTCCAACTATTATTCCTCCGAGCTCAGCTATGAGCTCGGTGAAGACTTAGACCATTCCTGAAGTCCAAGGAATTGAGGAGAATATGTCTAGGGATGTGCTTACATCCCTGGCTACTCGTCACATTGCTTCAGTAAGTTTCTCATATTCTGAATTTTCTTTTTTTCCATCCATACATGTATCTCTGTGCTGACTTATCATTATCTCCTTTTTTCAGCTGGTGAGTTGCTTTAACACCATTGTGAAGAAGGATGAAGAGATCAAGGCTTCTAGCTCCTCATCCGGAGTGGAGGATGCTTTATTGGGTTTGACCAAATCTTTGAAGGAGTCCCGTCAAAAGTATGACGAGGATAAGGCTGAATGGGAGAAGAAGTTGGCTGCAGTTGAGGCAGAGAAGGTGCAGCTCGTTGAGGTTTCCAAGGGTTTGGAAAATAAGGTGAAAGATTTGGAGGGAGAGAAAAAGAAGTATGACGAGAAGCTCAAGAGCTTTGGGGAGCTTGAAAATAAGATGAAAATGGCAGAAGAAGAATTGTCCCTTCTGCGAGAAGTGAATCGTCAGAAGGAGGAGGTGGAAGCTAAGTTGAAAGCCACCGAGGATCTTCTATCCGAGAAGCTCTCCTCGGAGAAAATGAAAAGAAAATTGGTGGTGAAAAAATCTTTCCGCACTGGTTGGGACAAAGGGTGGAACAGGGGGGTAGCAGCAATGATGTCCCAGGTGCAGTATGGGAGTTTGAAATACTTCTGAGATGGTTGGGTGGCTGCCCTGTAAGAATTAAAGGTTAATGAGGACTCAGAATTGTTTCAACAGCATCTCCCTGGACCTCCCCCAAATATTAAAGATGAAGAAGAGGACGAAGCTGCCTCTAAAGAATCTTCAATGGTAGTGGGTGATCCAATCCTTACTCAGCCTGCCGATGAGGAGCTTTCATCTCTGCCTGCTCCTCCTGAACAAGTTCCAGTCCTAGCCGACCAACTCATTGTTTCCACCGAGCAACCGAGCTCCTCATTCCAGCCTCCCGAGAAAGTCTTGGGAGACAAGGAAAAGGTGTGAAGTTGTTCGGTATTTATTTTTCTTTTGTCACTTGTACTCTGTACTCTGAACACTGTACTCCTTTCTATGATGTAATAAAACATTACCTTTTTTGTTTATCTATGTTGTTGATGTTCTGTCTGCTTTTTTATTAACTCTTGCCTTCTCTTCTTTACTAGTTTATGGCTAGAATGGAATTATTGTCTTCTAATGATACAAAGCTGATGCAACAATGTCATGAATATTATAAGGCTGGTCACACAGACCTGAGTGCATCAGAAGTTGCCGATATCCTTGGTCATGATGCTTCAGAACAGGCAGTCGAAGCTTATCAGTACCTAAAGGGCTTACTTGACCGAGTTGTGACCAATAATGTGGCTTACTATGAAATGATCGAGGATCTTCAATGTACCTTAGAAGACCTTAAAAATCAGTATAAGGAATCAACCGCCTTGTTGCATGAAGGATATGAGAAGAGGTATCGGCAGCTTTCTGCCGAGAAGGGCTACGAGAAGCTCATCGCTGGATATGATGTTAGGGAGAGAACCCTAAAGGGTGAAGTTGAAGCATGTAGACAGATTGCTGAGCTGCTGGAGCAAGAGAATAACAATTTGCAAAAAGAGCTGGCACAGTTGAAGTCTGCAGCCTCTTCTTCAACAGCTATAATCCCAGTGACTGACGAGGGATTTTCATTTTTAAAGGTTGAGAATGCCAAATTGAGGCAAGAGTTGGACACATTGAGGAGGTCGAGCACTTCCACATCTCCTCGAGGACGAGCAAGAGCTCCTCGGTGACAAGGAAGAGCAATTCGGGTTCTTGTGGAGGAACAGAGGATAGCATCTGCCTTAGAGAACCAAGCCTTCCAATTAATGGCTAAGAACCAAGCTTTGTCTGACATGTCAAAAAAAATTAGAGAACTGGAAAAACAACTCTCTTCAAAGAAATCAGTGTTGGAGACTAATGAACTTTTCATCCAGAGTCTTCACGAGAAGCTTCGAAGGTTAACATTTTAATTTCACAAACAGCCCAGGGAGTTCTAGATGGCTGGATACAACGAAGCACTATTCCATTTGGATGATCGTATCCAGAATGCCAATAATGAGGGCTACAAACAAGGCTGGCTGAATGCCTTGGGCGTGATGAAGCTCGAACAAGGACACTATCTGTGGGACTATTATGATCCTGGGGTACTTGACTTGCCTGTGCCACCGTATAATTTGGACATGGAATGGATCCCATCTCGTGCCATTCCTCGGAGCTTAATTGCAAAATACCTCGGTGACTACAATCTTCATTCTTAGATCGAGGAATCTCATCCCGAGCATCTTCTAGATCGACCTTCTGTGATGAACGTCAGGATGCTGAAGGATTTGAACTTCATCAATTCTCCTCAGTCTTTAAATGATCCGTCTGCTGGCGAGGAACCTGTATCGAAAGCTGAGGGGAAAAAACCAATAGAATAGGAATTTTTGATGTAACAGTTAGTATACATATCCATGTAATTATCAATGTAACTTGTAATTTATTTTGAATTTTATGAAAGACTTTCATTTTTGTTTGCAAATCTGTATTGCTATTGTCTTGTACTTGTCAAACACTTTATATTTGTGCTTGCATAACAATATTGTGTGGTTCATCGACCAACTTAATAATAAAAAATTACAAGTATTAGTAATGTTGCTCGATCACTTAATAATGAAGTAGTGAGTATAAAAATGTTGAAATTTTTTCCAACCAACCAAGGTTGTTAAATTATGCTTGTCGACCAACTACAGTTAGTGGGTTTTTATCCCCGACCAGCTATACTTGGTACTATTTGGAATATTTTCTCCTCGTCGACCAACTACAATTAGTGGATTTTTATCCCCGACCAACCATACTTGGTTCAGTTTGGAATATTTTGTTCTTCGAGGAAATTTTGTATTTTCTGTAATAATCTTACCTCCCGACCAACATAAGTTGGCATATCTTGTTTCCTAACCAACCGAGATTGGCATTTTTAGGATTATTTTGCTTCCTAGCCAAACACGTTGGCATTTTTAGAAATGTTGATGTTGTTCTCGCCCTTTTACCAACCGGAGTTGGTCTGAGTTCGAACTATCATGTCCACTCGCCCTTTTACCAAAATTGGTCTGAGCCAGTGTCAGCCTCCTAACCAAAGGAGTATGGTTTCCTAACCAACCAGAGCTGGTATTTTTAGGAATGTCGTGTTCTCTCCCTTTTACCAACCGGAATTGGTCTGAGTTCGAACTATCTTGTCCACTCGCCCTTTTACCAACCGGAGTTGGTCTGAGCTAGTGTACGCCTCCTAACCAAAGGAGTATGGTTTCCTAACCAACCGGAGTTGGCATTTTTAGGAATGTTTTTATCGCCCTTTTACCAACCTAAGTTAGTCTGAGCTCGAACTGTCATGTCCACTCGCCCTTTTACCAACCGGAGTTGGTCTGAGCTAGTGTCATAGTTTGGAGTGTGTAACACTAGTATTCCAAGAAAAACTTTCAATAAAAGGAGAGAAGATGGCGAAATATCATCGTTTTATTCATATTGATGGAACTGCTTTACATTTTACATCACTGATAATACTTGCGTAGGTGTTCAGCATTCCATGCATTCTTAAATTTCTCTCCTTCTAGAGTCGCTATTCGGTAAGTTCCTGGTCGAACAACTTCTGTAACTCGGTAAGGTCCATGACAGTTGGCTTCCAACTTATTGTGCTTCTGAATGACCATTTTTAGCACGTAATCTCCTTTTTTTAAGTCGCATTTCTTCACCCTCTTGTTGTAGAACAGAGCTGTTCGTTGTTGGTAAGCAACATTCCTAATGGCTGCCTCTTCTCTAACCTCCTCGAGCATGTCCAAATCTAATCTTCTCATTAAGTCCCTGACTGTGGAATTGAAGTTCAGCACTCTGTGTGTTGGAAGACCCAACTCGGCAGGTATTACGGCCTCACTTCCAAATGCCAGCATATATGGTGATTCTCTAGTTTCTGCTCGGGGAGTTATTCGGTAAGCCCATAATACTGACTGTAGCTCATTAATCCAATTAGCTTTAGCCTCACTTAGCCTCTTCTTCAAACCATTTAGTAATGTTCTGTTCGTCACTTCAGTCTATCCATTGCTTTGAGGATGGCCTAGTGCTGAATGAACCTTCAAAATGTTTGACTGGTGACAATAGGCGGCAAACTCCTCGTTATCAAATTGTGTTCCATGGTCTGTGATGAAGGCATGAGGGAGACCATATCGGCAGATGATGTTCTTCCAAACGAACTGGTACACCTTCTCGTATGTCATATCAATAAGTGGCTCAACTTCTACCCACTTAGTAAAATAATCCACTGCGACGATGAGGTACTTGAATCTTCCTCGGGTCGTTGGCAGTGGTCCAACCAAATAAATTACCCACATGGAAAATGGCCAAGGGGAAGTTATGGGTGTCAACAATGCTTGTGAAGTTTGTCGGATGGAGGAAAAACGTTGGCATTTATCACATCTCTTAGCATAGGCTATACAATCAGCCCTCATCGTTGGCCAGTAGTATCCCTGCGTCATTACCCTTTGCAAAAGAGTCCGACCTGCTACATGGGCTCCACAGGACCCTTCATGGATCTCTTCGATCAATTCTTTCACCTCGGAGGGATGTACACATCTTTGCAAACCTGCCATAATTCCTCGTCTATACAAAACACCATTAGTTAGTACATACCGAGCATCTTTAAACTTTAATTTCTTGGCAGCGAGCTTATCCTCTGGTAATTCTCCTTCCTCAATATATGCCCTGATGGGATCCATCCAAGATGGTCCTAAATCGAGGGTAATAATATTCATCGTCAGGTCTTCATCTATGCTCCGACTTTCTAATACTTCAATTGGTATCGTTCTTCGTAGCTCGGTACGAGTAGCTGATGCTAGTCGGGCCAGTGCGTCTGCTCGTGCATTCTCCATTCTTGGTATTCTGATCAACTGAATGGCATCAAATTCTGCCAACAACTCCATCACCTTTGCATGATATTTGACCATTAATTCTCCTTTAACTGCATATGTTCCCATCATCTGATTCACAATTAATTGAGAA
The DNA here is from genome assembly GCA_949130495.1 of Sambucus nigra. NCBI lineage: Eukaryota > Viridiplantae > Streptophyta > Magnoliopsida > Dipsacales > Adoxaceae > Sambucus > Sambucus nigra. The sequence goes on along the minus strand of OX422210.1, from coordinate 239,910,893 downwards.
TCACTGAATACCATCACTTGTTGTGCTTCCATAATCTTTGCTAAATTAAGACCTGCTATCATGGCCTCATACTCAGCCTCATTATTGGAAGCTTTGAATTGGAATCGCATGGCGTATTCCATGTCAATCTCGTATGGGGTGTTCAAAACAATCCCTGCTCCACAACCTGTTGTGCAAGATGACCCATCTACAAATAATCTCCATGTAGGTAACTCGTCTTCAAATTTCTTATCTGACAAAGTTCCTCGATGAAATATTTGTTGTTTCCTTTCATCCTCTCCTGATATTTCTCGCTCCTCGTCGATCATCTCTTCTCGCCCTTTTACCAACCGGAATTGGTCTGAGCTCAAATTTGATGATCCTTCAATATCCACAAGCCCTTTTACCAACCGGAGTTGGTCTGAGCTTGTGTTTGTTGATCCTGTAACATCCACAGGTTGATCATCGAGCAACTTTTGTTCCTCGGGGGTATCAGGATAAGTAAACTCTGCTATAAAATCTGCTACAGCTTGCCCTTTTAATAATGATCTGGGTTCATACACAATATCATATTCACCGAGCTCTATTGCCCAGTACATCAGTCTCCCTGATTTTTCTGACTTATGAAGGGCTTGTCTTAATGGCATGTCGGTATACACGACGATGGTATGGGCCTGGAAATATGGCCTCATTCTTCTACTTGCCTCAATTAATGCTAATGCCAATTTTTCCAGCTTTGGGTACCTGATCTCTGCACCTCGGAAAGCCTTACTTGTGTAATAAATTGGCTTCTGGACTCCATTCTCCATTCTGATCAATGCCGAGATGACTGCATTCTCTGATACTGTCAGGTACAAGTATAACTTTTCTCCTATTACTGGCCTGGACAACAGTGGAGGTGCTCCCAAATATTTCTTCAAGTCTTGAAAGGCTTTTTCACATTCATCATTCCACTCGAAAGTTTTTCGAAGTGTTTTGAAGAATGGGAGGCATCTATCAGTTGCTAGGGATACAAATCTGTTGAGCACTGCAACTCGTCCTGTAAGACTCTGCACTTCTTTCTTCGTCGTTGGAGATCGCAACCCTAAAAGAGCTTTGATCTTTTCTGGATTCGCCTCAATGCCTCGCTGGTTGACAATGTACCCGAGGAACATTCCTTCTCGTACTCCAAATGTGCACTTCGTCGGGTTGAGCTTCATTTGGTATTTATCCAGTTGATCAAAGGTCTGACCTAAGTCAATTAGATGATCAGCAGCTTTCTTTCTCTTTGTCAGCATATCATCTACATAGACTTCCATATTGCAACTGATTTGTTCGGCAAAAACCTTGTTCATCAGCCGCTGGTATGTCGCTCCTGCATTTTTCAAACCAAAAGGCATAACATTATAACAATAAGCTCCCCTAAGGGTAATAAAAAGAAGTACTTTCCCTGTCTTCAGGTTTCATTTTGATCTGATTGTAGCCAGAGTAAGCATCCATGAAGCTGAGCAGCTCGTGTTCAGAGGTAGCATCCACTAGTTGATCAATTCTGGGCAATGGAAAGTGATCCTTTGGGCATGCCTTGTTGAGATCGGTGAAATCAACACACATTTTCCATTTATTGTTTTTCTTCTTTACCATCACCACATTTTCTAACCAGTCTGGATATTTCACATCTTCAATGAATTGGGCTTTCTGGAGCTTCTCGACCTCCTCTTGTATAGCTTGATTCTTCTCGGGACTAAATACTCTTCTTCTCTGCTTTACAGGCTTGATCTCCTTATTCACATTGAGCTCGTGACATAAGAAGTTTGGATCTATTCCTAGCATATCTTCATGACTCCATGCAAAAGTTTTCTTTCTATTTCTCAAGAAAGTTATCAACTCCTGTTTTATTGAAGCATCCAACGACGAACCTATCTGAGTTGTTCGTTCAGGGTGTTCATCGTCCAGAACAACATTTTCTGTAGATTCCACCACCTGTCCTTTTACAAGTTGGGATTCATCTCTAGGATCCAGTGTTTCAATTTATGTACCTTCATCCACCTGGTCGGTAGTAGTCTTTTTCCTTGACTCTTCAAGCTCCTCTTGCTCGGCAGATGAATAATAGCATTCCCGAGCTACTTTTTGATCACCTTTCACAACTCCTACTCCAAAATTTGTTGGGAATTTTAAGCACTGATGTACTGTAGATGGAACTGCTTCGAACTTCTTAAAACCAACCCTTCCCATGATGATGTTGTAAGCTGATTGCACATTCTTATCCATCACAAAGAAGCGTATTCTTTTTGTTCGACAAGCAGGCCAAGTTCCAATGAATATATCCAACTTGATCGTCCCAAGTGGAAAAACCTTCTCGCCAGCAAAACCCAGGAGAGGTCTGTGATAAGGCTCCAATTGAGATAACTTTAAATTTAAACTGTCAAAGCATGAGTAGAACATGATGTCTGTCGAACTACCATTATCTACCAGAACCCTTGAAATCACTACTTTTGTCATCCTCATTTTGATCACCAAAGGGTCGTCGTGAGGGTAAAGAACACCTGCAAGGTCATTTTTTGAAAAACCAATGACTAGCTTCTCTTTGTTTATCTTCCTCGGGCGATCCTCCTCAGCCAAATTTATCCGTTGAATATATGAGCAAGTTTGAGCCTCACCGAGGTAAGCTTTTCTTTCTGCAGTAAGATCTCCTCCTCATGCATCTCCACCTGTAATAATATTACAATCAGATGTTCCAAAACGTATTGAAAATACCTCGCGTTATGGTTGCATTGGCCTTTTGAGAAGATCGGGGTCATCCTTTGTATCATCTTCATGATCTCTTTTCCTGTTTTCTTTTGCCCGACGAGGAGATCTAGATCTCTCTCTTGATCGGTCTTTATTTCCTCTTTCATTTCTACGATCAACGTACTTTGACAACTTTCCCCGTCTAATGAGCGTTTCAATCTCGTTCTGGAGGGCTATGCAATTTTTAGTCATATGACCATGATCCTTATGAAACTCGCAATATTTATCTCTATTTCTTTTTTCAGGGTCCGACTTCAGTTTCTTTGGCCACCTTATCTCCTCGTTATTCTTGATTTCTTCCAAGACATGATTAATACCCATTTTCAAAGGAGTATAATTATCAAATTTCTTCAGGACTTCCCATGACGACTTATTATTTTTGGAATGCTTCTCACCGCCATTGCCCTTATGCGCTTTCTTCTTAGATTTGTCGACTTCCACCTTGGTTTCTTTATCCATATTCATCTTTGCAGCCATAGCCTCCTCGACATTCATGATTTTGGTCGCTTTTGCCATCAACTCTGACATAGTTGTAGATGGATCTTTGGCCAAAGTGTAATACAATTTGTTAGGCAATAACCCACTCATCAAGGCGGTGATTGCTATCTTTTCTTCATAATCTATGACTTCCAGCTTCTCGTTATTGAAACGAGTTATGTAATCTCTAGTACTCTCACCAAATTTTTGTCTAACACTTAACAAGTGTGCTACTCGTTTTACTGGCTTTGCTCCAAAACAGAAATTGCCGATGAACAACTCGACCAGTTGAAAGAAAGTTGAAATCTTACCCCGAGGAAGATTGTTGTACCATATCTGGGCAGATCCAGTAAGAGTTCCTGAGAATTCTCTGCATCTCATCTCGTTGGGGACAGCATAGATGTCGACAACAGCTTGATATTGCTCTATGTGAAGAACAGGATCTGTCTTCCCATCGTATTTGGGGGTCACCACAGGGCTTTAAACTTTGACGGTGTAGAAAAATCCACAATGGCCTGGACAAAAGGTGTCCCTTGAACAAAAGTTCGTTGTATGGGATTCTTCGCCTTAGATATTTCTCCCAATTTATCCTCCAACCGCTGAATGGACCCTTTCCACGCATCATTTCCTTCATCGGGCCTATTAGTTCGAGCAATTGATTGTTCTGAAGTGGCCTCCTGAGATCTATCTTGACGAGCAACTGGTCGTGATTGTGTTGATCCTTCTCTTAGATCTGATGGTTGTCAGAAATTCCTCGACGTGGTCTTAGGTGGACTCCTATTCCTCCTAGGGCCTAATCGACTGAAAGGAGACACCCTGCTCAATCTTTCCAAGGCACTGGGTCTCTCTATAGAGAGAGTGATACGTTGATCAGTATCGGTAGCCCGTATTGATGAAGTTCGCCCAGGTTGACAAGAGAAATCATCAGATTCCTCATTATGATATGACTCAGTACGCCTGGATCGTGAAGAAAGTAAATAAGTTTGTCCCTGACCACTTCTCTGTCCTGAATGTGCAGGTACTCTGCCATGAAGGGTTTGTATGAGTTGACCCATTATTTCTTGCATGGCGGTTTGTCCTTGAGCCAGATTCGTCATAATTCTAGCCATATCTGGAGCAGTTGATGGTGCAGAGGGATTTGGAGGATTCCCAACGTTCCCAGCATTTCGATTACTGGATTCCGGATTATCTGCCATTGATGATGAATGATTTTTGGTGAAAAACGATAACAACAGTCGATTTCCCACAGACGGCGCCAATCTGTTGATGTAAAAAATTAGATTGCTTCTAATTATTTAATCACAGATAAAAATGAGACAAAGAATTTTAAAGTGGTTCAGCCTTATAAGAATGGCCTACGTCCACTGTTTCTATTATTGCCAAGTGTTTTGGAGTTCTCGATATGTAATTCTATCAAGAAAATCCGATCCCTTTGAATGAGGGTGATACAAGGTATTTATAGCCCTTAGGTTGTACATGTGAAAGGGTAAACAATTAATGCCTTTTAAGAGTATACGTCTGTATGATAAGCATTCAATGAATAGTTTAACTGTTGATTATCTGGCAATTAATGTTGTGGCCGAGATGCAGCTCGGACCGCCTTAGTTGCTCGTCGTTCAGGAGTTCCTCGGAGTGTTGGAGTTCCTCGGAGCGTTGGAGTTGGTCGGAGAAATAAACTTCCTCGTTGCTATTGTGCCACGTAGATCAACACGTGTCTTCTTATGATTCGTCTACATCAGTATATTAATTTTGGTATCAACAAACGATATTCCAGAGGGCGAGGGAAATCGACCATTTTCCAAGTCGTTAAAAGTTTGTTCGATGGTCGTTCGAACGACATGACTCCTCATTCAAACAACTTCTGCTTCCGCTAAATGAACTTTAAGCCGTAAAAACTCTTTTTTAACAAGCACGAAGGCTACAATGATGGTTCAATCTCAATATTCATTTATAATTACAACTTTACATGGGAAGAGATTAAATTCTTGGGCATAAGTATTACAGGCGATGAGTACCACATCCCATACGATGAATATAGTGTATCTTCATCCTAACACGCTATGCACGCCTTATGAGTTATGAAGAGGGAAAAATCTCAACCTATTGTATTTTTGTGTCTTTGAGAGTACCTACTACATTTTGACAGATAGAGAGAATTTAAGAAAGTTCGACACCTAGAGCAACGAGGGGATATTTTTTTAGTAGGGCTTATAGGGTGTTTAACCTTGCAAGATCTAAGTCCATGGAGTTAATAAATGTCGTGATTAGAGAAACTGAGTCGCCGGAGTCTATGACCCAAGCCTCCAGTGTGGGGATAATGCACCCCCTGATGATGATCCCATTTTTCCTCATACTACACCGGTAGACCCCACTCTTTATGTAGAGGATCCACACTCTTATGATTGAAAGAGTCATGACCGTTCCACTATACTTGGTGATCCTACCCTAGGTGTCAAGATCTGCGCTCAACTTGAGAATGTTGTTAACTACCTTTACTAAACCTCTTTAGTCGAGCCTAAGAATTTGAAAGGTTCACTCAAGGACAAGCATTGTATATCCACAATGTAAGATGATTTACTTCAATTTTGTGAGAACGATGTTTGGGAGTTAGTTCCCCCGCCTATCAAGATTAATGTGAGGTACCATGTAGACTTACAAGAATAAGATGACTGAGAATGGTACCACATTTTGCAATAAGGCTAGGGTTGTCACTCAAGGATACACATAGATTAAGGGTATAAACTTTAACAAAACATTCGCTCCTGTTCCTTGGCTTGAGTCTGTTCTCTTACTACTCTCCATAGCATTTCATCTACACTTCAAGTTATATCAAATGGATTTTAATAGTGCCTTCCTTAACGACATTATACAGGAGGAAGTTTATGTGGAACAACCAAAAGGGTTTGAAGATCCAAAGCACTCGGGACACGTCTTTTATCTTTAGAATTCCTTGTATGGTTTGAAACAAGAACCCCGTGCTTGGTACGAGAGTCTCACTTCTTATGTCTTAACTCATGGCTTTAAGAGAGGGGATTGGATAAGATGTTATTTGTCAGGAGAGAGAGTGGTGCGATATTAGTTACCTAAGTCAATGTGAACAACATAGTATTTGGATCCATATGCTCCCCATATGCTCACACTTTTTAGGAGGAGATGAAGAGAGAATTTGAGATGAGCATGGTTTGTGAGCCTATGTTATTCTTTGGTCTCTAGGTGCATTAACTAAAGGATGGGATATTCATATCTCAATTCAAATATGCTAGGGACCTAGTGAAGAAGTTTGGTTTAGACTTTTCTAAGAACTCACGCACTCTTATGAGTACATCGACTAAGATTAGCAAAGAAGTATAGGAAACCCTATATCGGAGTATGATAGGTAGTCTTATATATTTGACTACTTGTCGTCCCAATATTGCCTTTAGCATTGGAGTTTGTGCGTAATAGCAAGCATCCATGAAAGAGACTCAATTTCTCGTACTTAAACATATCAACAAATATGTGAATAAAACTCTTTCATAAAGTATTTATATTCCCTTAACACTGATGATCGTTTGTCCGCCTATTCGGATGCCAATTGGGTCGAGGATGTTTATGGTTGTAGGAGCACCTCGGGTGGGTGTTTTTACTTTGGGAGTGCTCTTGTCCCTTGATTGAGAAAGAAGCAAAACTCTATATCTTTGTCCAAAGTGGAGGATGAGTATATAGTCACGGAGAGTTGTTGCACGCAAATCTTATGGATGAAGCAAAAATTAGAAGATTATAGAATTTACCAAGGCACAATGGCTATTTTGTGTGATAATACAACTGTAAGTCACATATCCCGCAATCTAGTCCAATATGCCCGCACAAAGCACATTAAGACGCATGAGCATTTCATTTGTCGCCTAGTTGAGGAGAAAATTGTGTCTTTGAGCTTTGTGAGCACCAGACATCAATTAGCCAATATTTTCACGAAACCTTTAAATTCACTTAGATTTGAAAATCTTAGGAAGTCTTTGGGTATTTGCTACGTTGATTGAGTTCGGGTACGTTTTTCTAGTATAGGGTGATTATCTTGTTCATATCATTTTCCCCTATTGTTAGATTGTATTTATATTGTATTATTATGCTGTTTTACATATATTTCGAAAAACAATCCAAAAATATTTACGAATTTTAAGAAAAAGTTTAAAATATTGAAAAAATATATTTGTGATAAATTTTGAAAAAGTAAAAAGATTTTTGTATTTTCATTTTTTGGCATATATGGATGAACAGTTAAGATATTCGGATCACACATACATTCCATCCATTCGTGTGACTTTTTCATGGTATTTTGAGACATGAATTTGTTTCGTTAGTGCGCTCAATAATGTGTGGACACAAAATAATTAATCATTGATGATTAATTGTTTCAAGCTAGAATCTTTGTCACGTTTATTGCACACGTGCATGGATGTTTTGAACCTTATACTTGCTAATTCGGTGTCGAATACGGTGGTCTTATCTCAATAGTGCTTAATAAGGAAGCAAATATAAAAAGATATAGGTTATGTTTGTAAGAACCATTTTCCCGGATTTTATTTCCTAAAAAAGGTTGTTATATATTTAGCAATAGATTGGGGCTATGAAAGAGCAAATTATCCTTGTGCCAAAATAGCCTAAAAAGATAGACGACACAAAAAAACAGAAGTGCCAAGGCCATTTATTTTATATATTCATTGATCATTATCTACATATGATCATTATGTATCTTCAAAAATATCAAGAGTAAATTCTTATATATGTGAGATTTTGAAGGTGTTATAAAGATGAAGATAAATGGGTTTGCACAACAGACTCTCTTGAAAATCATTAAATAGTTTGGCATTATTGATTTGAAAATCATTTAAATTCATAACATATTGCATAAGTCGAGTCAATTTCATATTATTTAACACTTTTACGCCTAAGGTTGAAATTAAGTTCTTTCTTTAGACGTATTTAACGATTTCGCGCACCTATATTATAAATGCCTATGTTGATTGGCCTATGGAAAATGTTCACATAATTTCATTCCACTTTCATGATTTGATTATTTTAGTGTTATTCCATGGTGTTGTGTGTTGGATCTATATGTATCTTTCAAATGTATACTTTTTATACTTGAAAAAATCTGAAAATTTTCAAAAAAAGTTGGTTGCAAGCCTTTAAGAAATTCATCACATGTGCTTAATTGATTATCTTTATGATGATATTTGTGCTTCTTCACGTGATGCTTATTATTCATGCTTAGTTTCTAGCCTTTTGTCTATTACAGACAAAAAGGGGGAGAACAAATTGAGGGGGAGTTTATTTTTCTTTAAAACTCGTACGCATCACGATATTATTTTATTTCATGTGTGTTGGTCTCTTCCGCATTAATGATGATCTCATGGACTACACAAGATGAAGAATTTCAGTTGAAGACAAAGTCTCAAATTCATTCCGTTTTTTAGTTTTGGAGGACATTAGAACATTGTCTTAAGAGTTTTATAGTAATTTAGGTTTCGATTTTTATTTTGCACCGGAATAGCCAAAGGGGGAGATTTATAAGAGAAAGATTTTATAACTACTCATAGCTTATGAATTTTAGTGTATCCCATTATAAAGCGAAGTTTCAAACTGAAGACTACATTTTCTTTTGCCTCCATGATCATTTGAAGATGTGTTAGTGACTGAGCTCCATGTTCAATTTTCAAGTCATTGGAATCGTCAAGAACCTTTTTTAGAGGTATAGGAACTTGTGAATTTGATTTCTCAGTCAAATTATATTCTAGTATTCAAGGAATTTTTTTCCAAAATGATTTTTTAAAATTAATTTTTTTTAATTTTAATCTCTTCAAACGAGATATAAATCTCATTTGATCAAAATTCCCTTTTCATTGGAATGAGCTTTGAACCATCATCCAACGGGTTGTGCTCTATTTTACAGAACCAAACTCGTTGGAAGGTCGTTCAAAGGTCGATCGAATGAGATTGGCTTGTTGTTCGATTGAAACTTAACCTCGTAGACTAAAACTGGTGTTTTTTTCGAACGAGATGCCATTTTCATTTGAACGAGATTGTTGCCTTGAATATCGTGTTTTTTATATAAAAAGGATTATTTTGACTTGTTTTACACAGAATTTTGGGTTAAAACTTTGTAATACCTATGCGAAAAGTTTCCATCTTTTTGTTTCGTTAAAACACTTTTCTTTTCCAAATCGTACATCCATTATATGATTTGTTGAGTTTTTTTAAACCCAAGTTCCATACATGTTTCATCAAACCCTTGGAGGGTTTTACTCTATTATTGATATGTGGAGCCAAGGCTCTATGGCTGAAGATGAAAAGATATCGCATCCTATGGTTGACCATTGAATATCGAGGGAAGACCGCTTCCTATGGATGGTGCTTGACTGTGCTGTATACGTAAAAGAATTGAAGACCTATGCATCATACTTAGTGGAGCTCTAAGTAATCTGTAAGTCATCGAGTCTGTCAATTTCTAAAACAGTGCTAAAATCTAGTTTTCCCCGAAAGGGATTTTTCCTTAGTTTTTTCTTCTGCCTAGTTTGGTTTTATTGTGTAATTGAAAATTTAATTTATACTTTATCCTCCATGCACACCTAATTATTTGATGATGCAAGACATCATCCAGAGAGGGGTTCATCCTGGTTTCTAGGTTTTCATAACAATGGTGAGATAAGATAGCATAAGAAACGATAGAGGGGATGAGAGATAAAGGAGAGACACATATATAAACACTTCGAACTTGGACTACTGATACGTCACAAATATTGAATTTTCCACCCATTAATTTATGCATTTTTAGGCCCCTGGGGTACCATAATTGCTATAATTATGCTCATTAATTAGACGACCTCTGTTTTATGTGCTAACACTTTAATTGAGGTATTATTGAGCTTTTATAGGTGTTATAGTGCTTAGTATGAAGTTTGAGCACGTTTCAATAAAGTTTAGTCGTGATTCGCACGTTGAGGGGCAATTCGATGATTTCACACTTTGGGATTTTCGCCCAAAGTATTCACGGAAGTTGTAGCTCTCAGGCCAAGCTTCGCGTGTCCATGAACGGTACTCGAATCGGAGTCCGAATGAAGGAAACATGAGCTTTTAATCGGAGAAGAATTATAAGATATTATTTTATTATTATTTTATTTATTTACTAATAATTATAATATTTCCCTATATGTCCTTATTTCTTTCACTTTTGCAGCAAGCTTCAATTAGAAATGGCGATTTTGGCTATGGCTCGAGTTTGTGCTCGGGTTTTGGTTTCGTTCGAAATTGAGCATGGATTTTTATGTAAAAACATAAATGGTCTTGGACATTTACGAATTGGAGGTTTTTGTTGGCCATTAATGGAGATGGTGGTTGTTGGCATTTTTGGATATGGGTCTTGGCATATTAATTGTGGAAGCTCTCGGTTTTGGCTTCGATTTTATAGCAGGTCTATCACGCATGTGGGTATAGATCTTTGGCTTTACACTCTCGGGTCTTGGTTATATCCATGGGTGTGGTTACGACTTAGGGAAGGAGAAGCCATGGCAGGTCCTTTCCCATTTTACGCAGGTTTTGGCAAGTCATAGCAGGTCCCATTTAATGCAATGGGTTTCGGGTTGTGTAAAGATATTAGTAGTGGGTCTCGGTAACTGCAGTGATGAGAAGAAGTTGGGGTTGTTGCAGCAGATCCGGTCGATCGGCGGCCAACTCCCGATCAACTGGATTTTGGGTTTAAGTCGTGGGTTGTTGACAGTGTGTTTTTCCCCTTTCGTCGGTCGACCGGCCACCATCCCCAGTCGACCGGTCCCCTATTTCATTTTGTGCCGAGATTTATGTTTTACACTTTTTCTTATTTTCTTATTTCTTTTTTCTTTTGTTGGTTTAATTTAGAACTTATCCCCTTTATCTTTTCTTTTCACTTTTCTTTTCTTTATTTTTTCAACTTAGTATAAAAAGGAAACTTTGTTTATTTTGTAAAGGGATTCATTTTTAATTAGATAGTTTAGTTTAGGGTTAGGGTTTGAGATCTCATCTTCTTCCTCTTTGGGTGTGGCCCCTTTGGGTTTGTAAGTTTGTACTATTCATTTCTCCTACCTTTAATATAGCTATTCTTCCTTTTATTTCCTTACTTATTTAATCTCCCATTTCTAGATAAATTAGTTTAGTTTAATTAATTCTTGTTTTATTAGTTAATTAGTTGTTTAATTTATGTATTCATGTTGTGTGAGTAGTTAAATAGGGTTTGGGTTGTGTGTCCGCCATTTATGGGCGTCGAGCTCCGAAAATTAGGTTTTGTCTAAAATCACATTTAATTGAAACCTCGCGTATTAAAATTGGTTTATTATGCATTTAACTTTTTTTGTCACGCAACGTTAGTGTTTATAGCGATAATTCGATTTTAAGACGCGTGTGACCATTTTGAATTAAATATTTTGTCTCGCTACTTTGAGTTAAATTTCTTCTTTCGTGATGTTTATGATTAATTAAAAATGCTCGGTTAAATGTTTTCGAACCAAAATTTTAATTATTAGTTGTTCAACCCATGGCGGGGACGCAATCCCGATTCTCGTTTTATTAATTTTTATTTAATGTTAACTTTTTAAATTTTTCCTTTTCTTTCTTTTAAACCATATCACCTTTTACACTTTTATTTTGAAGTTCTAAAGCAATTAAAATCTAAAATTCAATCACTCCCTGTGGATTCTCAATACCCGACTTACCGTTGTGCTTGCTTGTCAAGTGTAATTGTAATTTAGTTTTTATATTAACGTGGTGAAACGAATTCAACGATTAGCATTTTGACGCGATGATACTTTTCACGCCTAATCAACTACATCCACTGTGCAAAGAATAAAATAATTTCATGAAGTACGGTGGCTAGAAGCCTTTGATAGTGTTTATAAGATCTTTGTACTTTCTCTCTCTATACACAGTATATCAAAGTAGGGTTCTAAGAGTTCAATCCTTATAGAAGGAGGTGGTGGGTTCCTTTTATATCCTCAAGGGTGTGCAGTATCACCCCCAGGCATGCAACTCATGTGTAGTGAGATCAAGTAGCCAATAAGAGCGTAACACTTGTAGAGTAAGATGTACAATTCATGATGATCAAATATCTCTTTCACATGATGGTTTATATGTTATAATGATATTAATCACATGTGCCAATAATCCCTTTATCATATTTTCCACATGCGAAATTTATTTTTTAGGATATGACCATCGGATGGCCGAGACAGGTAAGGAATTAATTCTTAAGGATTGAGTCGCGACAAGACTAACTCCATTTTTATCATGCCCGGCAGAAGGTGAGATTTTTGCCTCCAAAAACTGTCTGAGGCTGACACTGTGTTTATGCTATTGCAGGGCCTAGAATATGATTAGTCATTGATGATGGTGTTCATGTGATCAGATAATCTCATAGGCCGAGACTATCCGGTATGACATTGTGGATGACAACTCCAATATACTATCGCAGTGGGTCTCGTCTGGACAAGACTAGACTTATGTATATCAATCACCCCACCACACTTATGTATATCATTCACCCCTAGACCTTAGTCTTCAATGTTAATGGGATGCCAAGGTATAAGTTTTTCCTTATTCACAAGTGGTTGGATGTCACCTCAATGTCAGTGCAGTCAATTGATGGTAGTGGGAAGGTGTATTTGTAAATATGTTATTTCAGTGCCCCTGAGTGGATGCCTATCAGTTGGTGTGTGGTTTGGCATGCATACCAAGTGGGTATATAGGAAAACGTCACTTCAAGTGATGCGCCACAATGATAAGTACCTCGAAATTCGCGAGCGTGATAATAATTTAAAATCTGCCTAAAATCCCTCTTTATATTTCTTATCTCATTTTCTTTCATGTTTACCTAGAGCTCTAAATCCTCTATTTTCTCTCTCTAATCTTCCTCCCTTTTGGTGATCCTTCGTTCAATTTTTGACGTTCTCCTCCTTTTTTAGTCTTCTTCCTCTATCCAAGTATCTATCTTCCCCATTATTTCTATTTTCCATCTTGCATTCTCAAGATTTCTCTGTATCATCATTTTGTGATGGAAAACTTTTTCCAGTCAACATTCCTGGTGGTTCATTCTTCTCATTGTAGTGGTTTTGAGAAGAAGTGGAGTTTAGGCCTTATTTAGTCTTGAGATTCGTTGATTTTAGGGTTTTCTAGGTTTAAGATCAATTTTTCAGTGAATTTTCCGATTGAATCTCATCATAGTTTTTAGTGTTGTTCTTAACTGGTTTATTTGAAAAACCTTTCCCGTTCCCCTATTTAATCTTTAGTTAACACCATACAATCCCTTATTTCTTATTTTTCATGTACCGTAGACTTTTCAAATGAAGAGAACAATTTCCTCACCTCCGTGAGTGTATTAAATGAGAGACCAATAGGGTCGAGGCCAAAGCTAAATGCAGAGCTGAAGCCGGGACTTAAATTTCTCTCACTCCCATACCATTAGTTGTAGTATGTCCACCATCACTTCTTACTTATCCAACTTTAGCCGAATCTAGAGTTGTTATTTCCATCAGTAGTGACACTATGTCTTCTTCGTCCTCTAAGGACTCTTTATCCTTTCCTTTTTCCCAAGGGCTACATCCCTTCTCATATTGTGAACTCTCGTATAAGATGAGAGAAGTCTCGATTGATTCCTCATCTGGATGAGGGGAAAATACCGAGTCCAATAATCATGGTACTGCCACAACTTATGCTCATCAACAAGGGCCCCCTGATCTCGAGATCTATCATATTTCTTACGACGAGCTAAAAGTTGAGGTAGCTTCCATTGTGCCTCATATGACAGTGCCCATCTCGGCCATGATCGAGGCCGAGTTTAGAATTCGTGATCCTCGCGGCGGATCTCCTACTATTGAGGAAGATGAGAAGGTTGATGAATACATCCTTGACACACTACACCAAAACAGGTCAATTGTAATGGGCAAAAAACGTTACAAAAAATATTTGTAATGGATTAAATCCGTTAAAAAATTGACGTTATTTATTTTACTAACAAAATTTGTAACGGATAAAATCCGTTATAAAATTAATATTCGTAACGGATTAAAACCGTTGCAATTTATTTTGTAACGGATCTGACGTTGGTACACATCACATATATTAGTAACGGATTTACTAAATTGTAATGGTTTTAACCCATTACAAATATAGAATTTGTAACAGATAAAACCGTTACAAAATACATCTTAATGAATTTGGAGTGTTATATATTTGTAGCAGATGTTTTTATTTGTAACGGTTAAAGTCCGTTAACAATATCATTGTATTTTTAAAAAAATATTAATTTCTCATTAAACAAATAAATATGAATAGACTTGTAATAACTCGCGTGCTCAACCAATGGAAATGCAGAACCAATGCCCACAAATTTCATTCAAGACATAATTTCATAATACACGTGACAAAATGAATGACACTACATTTTGATGATATTAAACCAATCTAAAACGATAATTCATTCATAACCATTACAATTTCTAAAACAAGATGTAGTACAAGATAAACCATTTAGATTTGAACCACAAAATTGAAACGAAGTATAACATTATTAAAGTTCTAAACATTATTCTCCTAAAAGTACTCTTCATTATATTCCTTGCAAAAGTAGACTGAATTCTCCCAAAACTAATCTTCATATTTTCCAATAAGAACTTGTTGAACAAAATCAACCTTAGTAAATGTTTAATCATAAATGAGTAAATAACACAAAAGACTAGTACATTCTCATGCCATTGACATACGTGTAATCTTATTGGGGAGTAATCAATACACAAAAAATGGATATAGTTACTTTGGTATCGTTTGATGTGTTTGTAAATAAATCTAGATCGTTAGGCGTTGGTAGGGAGTCCATATGTTTCCATGAATATATCTCATATATTTACTTTGTTAAACAAGTGGATTTGCAACTGATGAGAGGAATGTTAACCGGTCATGTTGAAGTCGTATGTCTGCAGATAGGAATTATAGTTCCCGGATACTTCCATTTTCCTGATCAAGTGGTCTATTCCTGCATTTATCAATTTAAAGAGCAACAAGAGCATTTGAACAAAACAGGTTTCTCATTAAAGTGAGATGATATTTCATATATTCTTCCCTGGATATAGCTAGCAAGGCGAGAGATATATTCAGAAGTCTAAGTGCGAATTCCATGTGCAGTACTAGTTTCCTGTAAAATATATCGACCGATCGCCAAATCGTACTTATAGACAGGTAGCTTATAAAGGTCAAAATCAACAGAAATTATATATCCTTGCACAAGAACTTCATTCGAGTTTAAGGCTTGTAAGGACAATAAACACTATTGCAAGAAGCTAGCCGAAGATGAAAGATGGAATGGTGGCTCATGTCTTATACACAGATGCAATTTAAAGAAAACTCATTGAATTTGGGAATTCTATACAACGGAGAAAAGAAAAAGCAGTCATGTCCAAGATTTTAAAGAAGACTTTGAAGAAAAAAGGCAGATAAGGTTCAACAACAAGCTTTAAGTTCTCCTAACATGTCCGCAAAAACTTTCCACCCTTAAGCAAAGAGAATGAGAATTTCAATTAAAATAAATATAATCTTAGGACTCATGCGTTGAGATCTAAGTCACGCATTTTTTTCTAATTTCGTCGAAGTTATTAGCAAGTGTGAAGGATCCATTGTCTTCCTAATTAAAGATGAGAGAGGTGGAAAATAATTTATTATATTGGGTGGCTGTACTACTCCATGGTGTAAAGGAGAGTTATAAGAAACTCCAGTCTTTGTACCTGACCTAGTTCTATTAACGTTATAAAAAAAATTCAATTCATTTGTTGAGTGCATGTTACTACTTTTTATCTTTCTTTTTTAAGGTTAGGTCTAATCCCACATGAACCATAGTATATAGTTGCATTTCAACAGTTCACGTCAAGCAAGGCATTACTCTTAATACTCCCACAAGAAATTTGAGAATTTAATATTATTTTTAATATTAATGTATTGGGTTTATACTCGCAGAAATATTCACAAGATAGAAGAGTGGGATTTACTCTTAGGGATATTTTTAGTATAACATGAGTGAAAAGTGATCTGGTTAACAGTCAATGAGCGAATCCATCAAAATGCGGGTTAAACCCCAAGAAATGAAAATTATAAGAGTTTGACTCGATATCGAATAATTAGTAGGGATCAAACCCCAAGAATTAAAAATTATAGGAGTTTGACTCGATATCGAATAATTAGTAGGGATCAAACCCCAAAAAACTTTTTTGAAACAGAATTCACCATCGATCCTGTAAGTTTACAAGTTTTCATTGTTGCGTTAATAGAGTGCGTCGAGAGATTAATCACGATTGTTAATTTCGGATCTATCCTATAATGATATAGTTCAAAAGGAATTCTTAACATTTCTTTCCCACCTGTTCAAGTACCTAAGTACTGACTAAACCTTAAATGGATAGAAACACTTTGACATACAAAAATGTTAGAATCATAATTACTATTCAGGGTATATACAAGTAAAAGAGTTGAACTTCTTGTATATAACCAAGAAACAAAATGACACCACCTATAAATCCTATGTATTTTAATAATTAAAATTTCAAAAGAATATCTATACCTTCTACAGATTAGAAGAATTTCGTATATCTTCTAAGCTTTTAAACGTTTTGGCAGACTCATCTTTATATATAACTTGCACAGTAAATGAAATCCATCTGATTCTCTTGAGTAAAAAATAATAAAAGCAAACCACCAACAGAGACCAAAATCAAAGCAGGTCACTTACCCCAGTACCACTGCAATGCGCGTCTAACAAAACTCTATCAGTCGTGTTTTGACCCAAAATAAACATATTAGCCAACTGGTCGAGGACTCTCCACCCGAAAGGTCCAAGCTGCTAATTCATAGGGTTTGGTCTAATTATGTATTCCCGTATATCAAACATGAATTTTTCTTTTTTAGGTCAATAAAAATAAGGCCGATCTTGGGCACACCTTTTCAAGACTAATCACACCCGGATCGAGGCCTGAATATATAATAATTAGTATTAATTATATCTATAGTATAAAATAGAAAATAGAAACTATAAAGCATAAACAACTGGAACTTAGAAGCAAATATGAGGTCCTAAATTGCACATTGACCTGTCTCTTGCTAGTGCCGAACATAAGTACAAGTAGGGTTGTGTAAGCCGAACCGTCTTAAAAAAAACATCAGTTTCGTATTGGTTGTTTGAAATCTTGTAAATTATATTACACAATGGCAGGCTTGAGCAAAGTTTGTATTTAACATCTCATACATGGACGGACTTACAATCAAGATATTAGAACCAAATGTAGCCTAACAAAGTGTGACATTTATTTGAACAGAAGAAAGTTAAGATGTCAAAGCTGGGGGAATGTCATTTTTAGAATTTTCTTAATTATTAGCTCAAATAATAATAATAACAAGTCATGAAGCTAAGTAATTCTATCCCAGTTGAAATGATGAGTTGTTAAGAATTATTCCACAAAAGAAACAATTCAAATGGAATAACAAGAGACAATTTATTCTAGAAAATTAAAGGAACACTTGAAAAAAAAACTAGAAGATATACTTAAAAGAAATAGCGTACTTTTGGTTACAATATCCATATCTACTATCTCTAGCGAGTTAAGAAAAGTGAGATAACGGGGGAAAATTAAATCATCCACTAAATATTATTTCTGAAAATTAGAAGGAAAAAAAAGCAGTAAATGTTAAACCTGCAAGATCGTGATGAGAAGTGAGGGATTTATGCAAATCGACAAGTTGTTGACAAATGGTGGAATAAGCAGTGATATGCTTACAGAGGATCTCGAATTGGTCAACTGTCATCACCTTCACAAACATCCCATTCTGATTGTTCCCATTCCCATTCCCATTCCCACCACTCACTTGTTCCTGTTGTCATTCCCAAACCATCATCTTCACATTTACACACACACCCACTCTCTTTTTTCTCTATTAATAAAATCTTCCTTGAATCTAAGAGACCATGACACCAAACAAAAAAACAAATTAAAAAAAATATACGAATTGGATAGATAAGAGAGGCAGTGACAAATTGCTCAGCATTGTTCTCCATCACCAGAGAATTCATATCAAACATATATTTTTTTTGTTGAAAGATAAATTTATGGCACACCAAATAAAGGTTATATACCCTAGAAAATGATCCCATCGTGTAAAATTCATAAGATAATATTTAGTAGATACATTAAACTAATAGTATGAGAAATGTATAAAATAGTTCTCTTATCTACTTGATGCTCTTAAATACTGAAGAATACATCTTATACACCTAATAAAGAGTATAAGAGGTAGCTGTTATATAGATTAATTACAACAAAAAAAATTACACATATATTGTAACAATTGTGAACAAAGTGTCTATTTTAGGCTTCTACGAATAGAGTGTCCCCTGTCAGGCTTTAAAGTCTGCATGAAATTTCCAGCATTGTACTGACCTAAAAAGAAACTGTAATGTAATCCTATAATTCATTACATTACCATACCATTCCAAGTGGGAGAACCACCATCCCCCATGTCTAACTAAGGTTTTTCAAGTGAGTTCAGAATAATGTCAAACATTCCAAATGTTGAACGAGTTGATTATAATACCCCTACCTTGACCATCTACCATAGTTTGTTGTGTCGTGTGCAGATTACGGGTCTATATGTACCGGCCAAATGCTTTAAGAGACCTACATAACACGGAGTTTCAAAATTATAACCAATATTTGAACTCTAATAGTTTACACAGTTACGTATTTTTTTGCCTTTATTATCATTAATTTTAAGAAAAAAGTTTTTTTCCCTGATTTGGAAATGAAACAAATGAGTGTCTTAAATAATGAGATGAAAAACAAATTGTCCTGTTTTATTTATATTATCAATATTTAGGATCTATTAACTATAGTACATATGAATTCATTGTATATACAGATAGTGAAAGGTGGATATCAAGGTACAAATAGTGAAGGGTGGATATTAACTATAGTTTTTTTATTTAAAATAGTGTTCCTAGTATTAGACAAATCTATATGTGTGTTACAGATAGTGAAAGGTGGATATCAATAGATAAAATATCGTCAAAAGGTCACCAGAGACGACCCTTGCCCTCAAGCTTACTTCAAATGCTTATTTGCTCCTACTTGTACCGTCAAAAAGAAGGTGAGGAAAAAAATACTAAACATGAAAACCCTAAAGAAATACACAAGTAATCCCATTAACTGAGTTTCATTTTTTCTTTTTGTAACTTCTCGGGGTCTAATTTCATTTTTCTTATTCAGGTACAAAGAAGTGCGGAAGATCAATCTATAGTGGTGGCAACTTGTGAAGGGGAGCTTAATCATCCAAATATGTCAAGACAAGAGGCGACTTCAGCATCCAATTGTAGCGCGAGACTTTGCGCGGCCTCCCTCACCTCATCGAGGCCCACAATTACACTTGATTTGACAAAATCTAAAACCAACAACGATGCCAAAGTTCCTAACCGAAGTGTTTAATCTTAGTAAGTGGTCCGTCACTCCGCCATATATAAGAAACGTGAGTTTGTTATATTACAAATATACTACTCCCTCCGACCCAAATTAATAGTCGCCATTTGAAAGTCGAAAAATTTTATACTCCTAAATGGCTAATATGATCCGTTATTTGGCTGTAGGCTAAGCCGGAAGAGATTTACCATATATAAAACTGAATTTAATTATAATTACTTAGATGAGTGAAAAGTTAGAACAAACTGCTGGAATTATTTATGGAATAGTATTACTTAAACTATTTAACCTAAAGATAATGATGAAAGAGCATAAGGTAAAGTTGGGTCTCTTAAGTCATAAGTCGATATTTGAAACCGAATAAAAAATTATACAAAACTACCATCATCAAGTGGAATGACAACCATTTAATACCAGCCTATTAGATGCTCGTAACTTCTTGTGTTTGCTTGTATGCGATTATGGACTTTCATAGGAAGATTAAATAACTAAGTACAAATAAAACAGTTAACTAAAACAAAGAATACTAACATGTCTAGTCCAAATAATGCAACATTTTTTGCCTCCATCTCTTTACTAACACATGTTGCAAACCATCCTTGTTTGAAACGTTTTTTATACAAATGGTTAGCTTATAAAAGTGATAGTATATTAGAATATCCCCATAACAATGAGTCCAAAGAAAGTTGCAAAATCAAAATCATTGTTATAGATGTCATTATCATTATTACCCAAAGTTAGCAAAAGGCACATTAAAATGTTGATGAATTTAACAAAACACCAAAAATGAAGTAATGACATACTCTACGATCATGCTTTATTAAATCCTAATAATGCTCAAAATTTACAAACTCCACTAGTTCTTCTTCATCGTCCGGTTTTTTTAAAAGCTAAAAATATCGTGAATCAAAATCACGTATGAAATAAAAAATAGCGTGGCCATCAAATCTGCCAATAGTATAACCAATAAGAACAGTAGATGAATCCTTCTCCAACCACCAGAAAATTTATAAATAGAAAAGAAATCAAAGAATACCAGTCAATGAAATTGTTCTGTTTCCCATTCCAAGTTATCCTGATATAGAAACAAAAGGTTAATTATTGATATGAAACTTACACGAGCATACAACTATAACTAAGGTCCTAACTTGGATTTGAAAAAAATGAGTTTAGTAATTGTACAGACCTTGGTGATCCCGGGTGGCTTGGTATAGATTGTTGTCACAGTAGGTGCGGCAACGAGATACGGCGATAAAATGGCTAAACTTCTTGGTTCTACATTTTCCATTCTAACGTTCCAAGAATGTTACCACATTTTTCTCACTAGTCTTCTAGGAATTAATACAGTCAAGCAACCCCTTAAGTAATTGGATTGTCTGTGTTTCAAAACCAGCAATAAATTACAAAGAGTAGCCGAGCTGACTATATTGAGAATCTTTTTGTCAATCTTTTAAGATCAATAAAAATTCTCACATCTCATTCTTTTACCCTCGCTAATTTAACCATCCTAACTTTCTGTAGGAAGGTAATCTACTTAATTTTATACTTGCTATTGTAAAAGGTCATATCTTATTGATTGATTATATACATGTATATGTATATATTTGCACATGTTGCATAAATGCTCAGTCTAAATGTTCCAATGGTAATGAAATTAACAACTCATATTTGGTGACATTGTGATTTATTTTGAGACTGCTGCTGGACAAGCAGAGGAAAGATAGCACACTCTTCTCAGAGTAATAAACATATGTCTAATATTGTATAGTAAACCATTGTCAAACATATTGCTATTGAGAGGAAACATTAGTAAAAGTATAAAAAAAATAAGATAAATTAAAGTGGAACGAAGATAAAAAAAATCTCCAAACAAATGGAGGAGATTTAATAGTTCTCACCTGAGAAGAAGAGTTAAAGAGTTATTTTTTATTTTAGATCCATGACTTTAGATTGTGGCCCTCGTATTTTGGTTTTGTTTGTGTAATTGGACATCAATTGTCTACATACAAACTACGAAATATAACATGACATAATCTTGTAAAAAATTTAGAACCGATTGAAAACAAAATGACTCGCTTTACAAATGAATAGATTGTTTCCAAAGCAATTAATGAAGGGCTTTAATAATTTTATTTTACATTTTACTGATTTCTACTACACCACACACTATTGAAACAAAAATATAAACTAACTTATATTGAAATTGATACATATGTCCATCTTACCTTCATCCTTAGCACAAACCCACACAAAAATATGATTTTAATCAAATTGATAAACCTTTGAAGTCAATTTTAAGCAGTAACCTTTCCCTCTTACAACTTCATAGGGTAACTGCCTAACTGCCACATAAGAATTTGTCTAAACCTTGAAGAAAGTACTTTCACCATCCTGTGAAGAAGCAATTTTGGCATTAAGGGTATCTATTAGTCTTAAATAAGAGATTTTTCTAACAATTTGTACATACTAGATACCAAACTAAAGAGTATTAAATCTTTAAATTTCAAAGTTGAAATTTTATTTGGTATCAAGCGTAAAAGTGTGGCATTAGTACAACCATTAATGCCCCAATTTCACAACATTTTTTCCTTTTCAACAACCCCTTAGTTCTTTCCATGAGCTTAACAAAACAAATATACAATTGGCAGAAGGTAACATATAAATGAAGTAACGTATATAACAGACACGATGCTATGATATGTATAAAATGGAAGATAAAAAATAAGGGTTATAAATCTAAAGCAAAAATAAAATCAATGATGAACTCATGAGGTCGTGATTTAATAAAAATTATACATGAATACATACAAATGTAAATGATACCCACACACATACACACAAAGAATTAAAATCTCAGGCAAATATTCACATATATAAATTAAATCAACAAACTTCAATAGATAGATGTGAGAGAGAGAGAAAGTGCAAATCTCCTGTCATCGAAGTGAATGAGTCACCCACCAACGTCGAGTGAGGAGGTTTTTGCTAACGTGATGGGATACTTTAGGGTTATCGGTTTTGTGGGAGACGAGAGGAATGGTGTAGAGAGATGAAAAAATGGGGGAGCAGGAGAACACTTGTTTTTTTTATCTAGGGTTTATATAATTTTTGCGGGAGGATAATACCAAAACAAGAATTAGAAAAAGAAAAATTATATATTTCTAACGGATAATTTCATGTTGTTACGGATTACGCATGTTAAAGATTACTAACGGTCTATATCCATTAGTAATGAAATTTTTGTCCGTTAGCAATATCTCACATTTTGGTGTAGTGACCTAAGTGTTTCCTCGGCTATCCCCAGTGATGTCTATGAGACCGATCTGATAATTTAAAGGCACATCTATGGTTTCATATCTTCCATTAACATGAGGGTTCCCTTAGAGGATAAACTCGCCTTCGATAACAAGGTTGAGGGAGAATTTGTTTATGAATGGATGTTTAAGGTTAGTTTTCTTCTTCCCGTTGATTCATTTATCCAATCCATCCTTGCTTCCATCGACTTGTATCCTGCCTAACTAAGATCGAATTCATGGAAGACCCTTATCAGAGTTTCCCAACTTTGGAGGATTGCCTTCAAGGAGGACATCCCAATTAATGTCTTTCGAGCCTTCTACACTATGGTCACAACAAAAGTTTTCCCATGTTATTATCAATTTGTGGCTCGTCGTTCAGACCGTAAACTTTTCCATATTAACCAGACTTCAAATCATGACTGAAAGTCTCGATATTTCTTCATATCAGGAGATTGGGAATTTGGTGTCAATGTGTAGTCTTCTTTAGACAAACCGAGAGTCCTTAAATAGTGGGATATGGTGTTAATCTCAGTGAAAATGGATCCAGATCTCAATGCCGAGATGAGAAAAGGTATAAACCAACTTTATGTTCAAGGAGGTCTCATAGTTTTTAAGGATTTGATTACTCCTCACCTTCTTAAGTACACTAGCATAGGATTGGACCCCCTAACTGAACTTCATAAGAAATTTTCTTCAATCTTTAAACTTTACTATTGTACAATTTTGCTTTGACTTTAAGAGGGTTAATATTAATTAATGTGTTATTTTTTATAGGTAGTCCACAAGGAGTATCAGTATCTGTGTGGAAGATAGTATCCCCCATGTTTAATAATTTATTGGCCCGTCTCTAGGGAAAAATTATTGCGTCAACCCAGACTCGATAAAATTCTAAGAGTGCTGGACCCCCTAATGCTGAGGTGTTAAAAAAGAGGAAGGGCACCCCTGGAGGTACTTCTGTTAACCCCTACCCAAAAGAATAAAAAGGATGTCCCTCCTAGGCAGGCAAACGACCTATTCTGCCAATAAGGGATGACACTTCATCCTTCGCGCATCTAGTCCAGTTGGGGATGAATGCCGACTCCCTTTTAAGGAGCCAGCTGAAGTCCCAAGAGGCCCTAACTACGATCGTCCTCGAGTGTAGGACCCCTCTTGGGTCTTTAATTTTACACTCCAGCGGGCCACTCGGGTAAAGGTTTTTCCTTAATATCTCATTTGATTCTTGACTCTTGTATCATCTTGTACTAACTCGTCTTCTTATATTGTAGTCTTTCATAGCCCCCCAAAACATTCAACTCTAGGTAATCGAGGACGAAAAAAAGTTAAAGGCAACTGAGAAAGCCTAGTCTGAGGCCGAGAACCTGAAACAATGGCTTACGATTTGAAGGATAACTATGATAACAAAGAGCTCGCCACAAAGAGAAAATGCATAATATGAAGGTGGACCTTCTTGAGAAGATTTAGGATTTAGATAATAAGCTAAAAGATCAATCAGATGGTGAGGCCGACAAGTTAAGGGTGGTGGTTAAGAAATCCATTGCCAACTTTAAAAAGTCGGAGGATTTTTTTTGTTATGCCATCTAATACATGGAAAAAGGATCCAAAATTATCTACCATTGAGTATCCAACCATCATTCTGAGCTGGTGGCCAATGGCCCTCAATTGGACGAGATAATCAACTCTTTCAGCTTTACGGACCCGGGGAGTATCGAAGCTCTTGAGCAAATTCAGGTTGAGGTTGAGACTGTGGACATTGGGGTTGTAGAGGTGGAGACGACGGTTATGAGTAGGAGGCTACTGATATAGTTGGTGATGAAAAGGGCAATATAGTTGCTGAGGATAAAAATTTGACTGGGCCAACTATTATAGAGCCTACAATTGCTAATTTTTAGACCAAGATTTCTTTATGGGCTACCACCTGTGGTCTTTCAAGCCCTTCTTTTGTAGCTTGTCCATTTTAAACATTTAGCAAAATTTTAACTTTCAATCTGTAATAATTCGCTTAACTTTTTCACCAATTTTTGCTAGTTGTATGATGTTATTTTTTATGTTTAGCACCATGTGTAGTGTCTGAATTGAATATCCATGTTCTATTAATTGTTTGCACTACAAGCCTCCATATTTTATGTTTAATTTTATCTCACCAACGTAATTATGTTTATCAAATTATTTTCAAGAATTTTCCCTCCTATCGGTGTTCTATGAATGACTTCTCAGAGTCCAGACTCCTCAGTCACTCTCGTACCACCGAGAGAGAGTTTTAATTATTCACCATAATTGAATGATATTTTAAGTTTATCATACTCAAATAATTTTATTTGTTCTTCTCCACTAAAATGACGTCAAAGAACCTCCCTCCTCTCAGGGTTTCTGGAGTGACTTCTCGGAGCCGACACTCCTTAATCACTTATGTACCGCCTAGAGAGAGTTTTAATTATTCACCATAATTAAATGTTTTTTATCACCTACTAGAAACATAAATTGAATTAAATGAAAAGATGAGACAACACTTGTATACTTCACATTAAACTTCATTCACTTTATATGCAACTTGGATGGTTCCCTCTTCGCTATGGAATTGAAATGAACACAAAACAGAATTTTACTGAACACAAAATAGATAAACTACTAATGAAATCTCTTTAAGTGGTTCTCATTCCAAGGATTGAAAAACGGTTCACCCTCAAGATTCTTTAGTCGATAGGTGCTCGGGACAACCTCCTCTAAAACCCTATATAGCCCGTGCCAATTGGGGTGAAGTTTGTTGGCCTTTTGAAAGACCTTCTTAAGTACAAGAGCTCCCACTTTAATAGGCTGAGACATGACTCTATTATTATAAAACTTGGAAGCTCTTTATTAGTAGGCCAATTGCTTACAGCAACATCTTCTCATCTCTTTTCTATCAAATCTAGGTCCAGGATTCTTTCTTTTAGGTTAGCCTCTGGGTTATAAGTCTGAACCCTATGGCTCGATAACCCAATCTTCGTTGGGATTATAGCTTTGGACTTGTAGGCTAACATGAATAGCGTTTGTCCTGTCAGAATCTTTTTTGTTGTTCTCTATGCCCATAAGACACCATATAACTCATCAACCTACCTCGCTTTATCATCTTCTAGCTTTTTATTTATTCCAACTAATACCATCATATTTGTTACCTATGTTTTCCCGTTGTCTTGTGATCGGTCGGGTGAAGAATAGAATTGCTTAATGCCTTACCTTCTGTAATAATCCTCTAAAGATTTATTCTTGAACTGCTTTCCATTATCCAATATTAGGGTATTGGGGAGGTCGTATCGACAGATGATGTTCCTCTAGATGAATTTAACGCATTTTTCCTCAGTGATTGATATTATGGCATCAGTTTCCACCCATTTGGGAAAGTAGTCAATTGTAACAATTAGAAATTTAAAATTTCCCTTCCCCCTAGGGAGAGGGCTGACTAAGTTTATTCCCCACATTGAAAAGGGCTAAGGGGCCAGTATGGGGAGAGTAGTTGATGAGGGATTCTTGCAAACTGCTTACACTTATCACACTTCTGAATGTATTCTGTCGAATCTTTGGCGAAACTCGGCCAAAAATATCCAAGGGTGATGATCCTTTTGGCCAAGGATCATCAACCTATATGACTTTCACATGATCCTTCATGTACGTCTCAGAGAACATAGCTTACTTCGATGGGGTGCACACATCGGAGAAGTGGAATCAAGAAGACCCTTTTATAGAGTACATCACCTATAATTAAGAATTTCACTATGCAATATCAGATTTTTATCCTTTCGGCTTTAGTTTCTGGAAGCTTTCTATATCTGATATAATACATAATTGGGTCCATCCAAGATGCTCCTAAATTTAAGTTTAAATAAATTTCAATTTTAATTTGTTCTACGTCAATGCTCGGCTTGAGCCTAATCTCAATCGAGACAGTTCATCTAATCTCTGTTCTAATGGATGAAGCTAGTCTCGCCAACGCATCTCCTATACCACTTTTCAGTCTCAGGATTCTTTTCATCTTAACCTCATAAAAATACAGTAACATCTTTTTCGCTCTAGTTAAGTACTTAGCCATATTTTAACTTTAGCCTTATAAATTCCCAGTATTTGATTAACAATTAACTGAGAATACATATTAGCAATAATTTTATCGATATTAAGTTCTTTGGCCAGGGAGATACCGACAAGTAGATCTTTATATTTTGACTCATTATTCGATGCTTTATATTTAAACAATAAAGCATACTCAATGTCGGTCCCGTTCAGGGCTAATAATTTAAGGCCTGCACTGCTGCCACTTTCGCATAATGAGCCATCCACGAACAGGCTCTAAACGGGCCCCCTGGGTAAAAGGACCTTCATCCATAATTCCATTCTTTATCAAAAAATATTTTTCTGTCACGCATTCTGTTTCGTCAGCTGGCGTTTCCTCGACATAGCATGTTTTTGGATGACCGGCAGGGTTTTGACAACTTTGCAGCCTCTTAATCATTCTCAATATTCCACGTAAACTTAGCTACAAAGTCCGCTAATGACTGCCTTTTTATTAAACTTGATATCAAACTCACCTAACTCCATCGATCAAGCCATTAACTTACTCGATTTCTCGAATTTATGACTGACCTGCCAGAGTGGTGTGTCAATCAGTACTACCATCGTGTGGACTTAGAAGTACGGCTTCATTTTCCTTAAAGCGTTGATTAAAGAATATGCAAGCTTTTCCATTTTTTAGTAGTTCAACTCTCCCTGGAGAGCTTTGTAGTTGAAGTAGATAGGTTTTTGAAACCCATCACCATCTCGGACAATGGTTTCACTAATGGTCGACTCTGAGATGATTATATACACATACAACTTTTCACCTTGAATCGCCTGGGAGATGATGATTGAAGAGCCGAGATAGGCCTTTAACTCTTAAAACGCTTTTTCTCACTCCTCATACCAAGCAAAATCTTTCCTTAGAATTTTGAAAAATGGCAAGCATTTATTCGCTACTCTGGAAATAAATTTATTCAGGGCAACTACTCAGCCTGTTAAGCTTTGATGTCTTTTATCGTCTTTAGCATCTTCATATCGATTGGTGCTTTATTTTTGGTATGATTTTCTTCGATCCCCCTTTGATTGACAATGAATCCCAATAATTTACCAGCTCTAATATTGAACACACACATTCAGAGTTTAACTTCATTTTATATCGATCCATTGTGTTAAAAGAATTTTCCAAGTCAGTTGCATGAGTCTCGATCTTTAATATTTTTATTAGCATTTTTTTTACATACACTTACATCATCTTTCCAATTTGATCTTCAAATATTTTATGGACCAACCTCTTATAGGTTGCCCCGACATTCTTTAGACCGAACGGCATCACCTTGTAGTAGTAGGTTCCTTTATTTATAATAAAAGAAGTCCTATAAACGTCATCATTGTGCATCAAAATGTTGTTGTACCCTGAATAAGCATCCCTGAAGCGCATATTCTCATGACCTGATGTCGCATCTACCATCTGATTAATCTGGTGAAGGGAAAACTGTCTTTCGTGAAGGCCTTATTAAGTTTTGTGAAGTCAACACACATTTTTCACTTTACATTCTATTTAGACATAATGACGACATTAGAAAGTCATTTTGTTTATTGCACTTCTCTCATGAAGTCTGTAGTTTGCATCTTCCTGACTTCATCTTAAATGACACCAAATATATCCCTGATAAAGGTGCATCATCTTTTCTTCACTGGCTTGGCCTTCTCATCTATACAAAGTCGATGACAAATAATTATGGGGATAATCCCTAGCATATCTTCATGATTCTAAGAAAATATGATCTATCGATCTTTCAGTAACTGAATCAACTCTTTCTTTATTTCTGCCCTGATGGATGAGCCTATTTGGATGGGGGTTTTCGGTTTGTCCTCCTTAAGGATGATGGATTCTACCTCCTCAGCGGGCTCTCCCTTTTTCAGTTTTCTTTCATCCTTGGCTCAAGGGTATCAATGTTATAGGAAGTCATCTTCTTTTTATGAGCTTCCCACTCTTCGACCGAGGTGAAGTAATACTCTCATGGCTCTACCTTCCACCTTGCACTTACCCTACTCCATAACGAGTCAAAAATATTATCATCTCGTGTACGGTGGAAAAGACAGCTTGAAATTGTTTAAGTGCCACTCTTCCCAGAATTATGTTATAAGCTAAAAAGATATGTTTGTCCATCAAGAAGAAACTAATTATCTTGGTCAACAATTTCAGCCAGGTTTTCATACGTACATCCATCTCATAAACTCTGAGTGGGTGTATTTTCACCACACTAAATATGATTAAAGGTTAATGATAAGGAACTAGTCTATTCTTGCTTAGCTTCAGGCCCTTGAATAATCCCAGAACATGACGTCCATTGAGCTTCCTCCGTCGACCAATATACGAGCCATGTTATATCCATGAACGCGTGTATTGATGACCAAAGTATCGTTGTATGGGACTAAAATCCCCTTGAAGTCTTTCTTTGATAACTCTACTATGAGATTGTCCATGTCATTTTTCTTAAGTATTACAGGTTTAGCTTCAATCTCGATTGTGTTAACCTTAACCCTTTTAAGGCTATTTTTACTTCAATAACGTGAGACTTCCTATCGGATGGCTCATTACCGCCACCTTTCAATCCCCCACAAACCATTTTAAAACCAATAGAAATCATACACAAATTACCTTTGACCGTAGGAAGCTTGGTTAAAAGATCAGGACCGTCTTCATTATTGTCATCTGAATCTTGCTCGTTATTATTCGCCTATACTTCCTTTCTCAGGTTGGTATCCTTTCTTCCTTTGAACCTATTTCTACCATCATCTAATCCCCCACTCTTATCTATGTACTTTCAGAGCTTCCCCTATTTTATAATCTTTTCGATTTCGTCTTTCAAGGTGAAGCTACGATTAGTTGTATATCCATGGTCTTGGTGAAACTCACACCATTTTCTTTTATCCCTCTTGTGAGGTGGGGACTTTAATTTCAGGGCACCTGATCTCCTTATCTTCCTTTATTTCGTTGAGTATCAAATTCGGACTCATAATCAGTCGGGTGTATTTGGAAAACCTATCGTCATTTGACTTCTTCTTTTATTCCTTGTATTTGTCTCTGCCTTGGACAGACTTTCCACTACTAGCTCCCTTTATGTCACCTCTCTTGTCCGTCATGGCGTCCTCCATGTTCATGATTCTCCTGGCTGTTGCGAGGAGTTCTGCTATGGACTTTGAAGGATCCTCAGAGAGACTCCATAGAAGTTTCCTCAGTTGGATCCCACTAATGAGGGTTGTCATTATGATACTTCCGTCATAGTTTTCTACCTCCAGCTTTTCTTTATTAAAATAAGAGATGTAATTCCTCAGAGGTACATTCTTTCCTTGTCTGACATTCAATAGATAAGTCACACGCTTAGTCGGGTTCATGCTGAAATAAAAATTATGAATAAATTTTTTAGTAAGCTGCTTAAAGTACTCTATAGATCCCCTCGATAGGTCGGTATATCACACATGAGTCACGCCTATGAGGGTGTTGGAGAATGCTATGCATCTCGTTTCATCGGGTGTTGAATATATGTTGGGAATTGGATGATACATATCTATATGGTGAACGTTGTTGGTGCTCCCATCATACTTAGGCATCACACTTGGCAGTTTGAACTTTGTAGGAGTTGGGTAGATGATAATCCTAGGCACAAATGGAGTTCCATCCATATATCCTCTGCAGATGGGATCTCGACTTTTAATCAGAGAGTCAATCTTATCCTCTAATTTTTAAATCAAGCTATTCTAGGGATTTTCCTATTGCACCACATTATCTCCAACCCCTTCCACTGTTGTAACTATCTCAGGAGTTGGCTCTATGCTGGAAATCCTCTGCTTGTTGTTGACCTTTCGGTGTTGCGTTCCTTTTGGTTCTCATCTTGCAATATCTTCACCCACTATACCAAAAATAGCGATTTGGCACACCCAGATATTAAAAACTTGGAATAGTTTAAAACTGTGCCAAATTCTGACACGGTTTAATGACAATCTGGCACACTTTAAAATAGTGCCAAAATTTGGCACTATTTTAAAGTATGCCAGAATTGAGTACACTTGATTAAAATATAAAACACCCTAAAAATATTCACTGTAGTCACTTTGGTATTCCGCTCTCTTATCCTTCTCATTCCCTCTCACCCATGTTCCTCCCTCTCTCTACTTTGACCTCACCGCTCAGCTCTCTCTCTCTCTCTCTCTCTCTCCGCGCACAACTGCACATGTCGATCTTGTTGTCTACCATGGTAATCTCTCTTTGTTTTTTCTTCCACTTTATTAAAGCATTTTATGTTTTCTTTTAATCAATTTTCCATGTTCGTTGATACCTAGTGCTTTTAATCTTCTTAAAGTTTCATTCTCAAATTAGAATAAACTTGATACTTTGATAAGTGACTAGATATAGATCTTAGTGATCTATAATTTGATAAGTGACTAAATCTAGAAAAAAATAGGGTGCCTCTGTCAAGATGTTCCTAGTGATGTTTGGTGTGGGCCAAGGATTTACTTTGCTACTGATGTTGTTGTTTTAATGGATTGTGTTGTGTCAAGAATGCCTATCTCCGAAAGAAGGAAAATTGATAGTGACAAGATCAATCATAGGGAGGTATTGTTATCTATTCCTATCATGATATTTTGGTGGCTGAATTTAATAAATAATTTGATAGTGAAGATTTAGGCAATTTTGGGTTCTTCTTCTTCTTCTTCTTCTTCTTCTTCTTCTTCTTCTTCTTCTTCTTCTTCTTCTTCTTCTTCTTATTATTATTATTATTATTATTATTATTATTATTATTATTATTATTATTATTATTATTATTATTATTATTATTGTTGTTGTTCTTGTTGTTGTTATTTATTATTATTATTATTATTATTATTATTATTATTATTATTATTATTATTATCTTTCTTTAAGTTTAGCAACATAATGCTTTTATATGTTCTTTAATTTGTACCTTTTTTATTGTTCTGTGATAACTCGATAGAATAAAGTGAAAAAAAGTCCCTATGTCATTACATATTCTAATTGGCATGACACCTCACTAATGCATAAACGTATGTACTCATAAAAAGAATACACAATTTGTATAGAGCGCATTCTGAAAGAAATCGACTATGAATTGGCATAGAAATTCATGTCATGGACTATCTATTAAATTTGAAATATAAGTTAAAAAAAAGTTATGTAATACTAAAGTTAGGTTTGAAACATGGAGAAAAAGGCGTTGGCATTAATGAACTCTAAGGAATATGAATTGGCTTGTAAGGGAAATTAGTTAATTGGTTAGTAAATTAACAGTCCCCGGGAGTAATTAAGCTAGTTAATTAAGTTGCCTAACTAGTAAGTAATATGTATAATTATTGACCACCTATAGATAATTTAGAAATTGGAGGAAAGTATTGGTTGCGTGCATTTGCATGGGTATGTACGTGTATAACTGTGGCCTTAGTTTATATGGCGGATGAGATGAAGTAACACGTGTAGAAAAATTATAGGAGCAAGGTATGGCCCTAGCATGTAGCCGCAAGGACGACCATGCTTAACCGCAAGTGCAGCGCTATTTTTCGCGAGGTTGGCTATATTATGCGCGGAAACGGCAGGTGGTCCATGCCACGAACTATTTAAAAAATGTTATGTAGTACTCATAAAAAAATATTAATTATAAAAATGCCACGGAATATCTATTAAATTTAACATATAAGTTTAAAAAAAAGTAATTAGACACTAAATGTCAAGAAGCATGGCACACTGAATTCTTTTCAATTATAATGATATATTGGTATGGAATAAGGAATATTATAGTTGATATTTTTTAAGGACTAATTCATAATATTTATTTATTAGGTAAGCTTTGAGCTAGAGTAGAGAAACTCATGTTAAAATATTTATATTCTCTCATTTGTAACTATATAACTACTTGTTTGAATGCTAAGGTAACCCATATTTTTTTCCTGTCTGATACCCATATTTTCAACTTGAATAAGATTTTTTTAAAATTACTTGGTTACTAATATCATTTCTTTTTTGTATCCTATTTTTTTTTTTGCAAGATAACATTTTATCGTTAGCTTTTATCCATATGGAACACACGAAGAAGTCACTGGTTTACGACAAGGGGATTATTTATTTAATGTCGTTAATATTCATGATTCTATTTTTTTATGTTATGGTCGTGCGGCCTTTTCTAGTTTTATTGCTAACTTTTATGGCCATGCGGGATTTTGTAATTTTATTGTTATATTTTATGGCCATGTAGGCTCTATATTACACGGGCTTTATATTGGCAGATTTTAGAATGTCTAGAAAATAAAGAAAACTTTACCCAATTTTTTGGGGTTTGGGAACTATTAAGACTTGTAAATTTTGAAGTTTGGATGTACATTAGTTTATCAACAATGTGCAATATTTGCAATTTGTGAATATTTTTGTTTTTAAAAAAATCATTTTTTTTCTTTGATCCAAAATTTTGGCACTGTTCAAAATCGTGCTAAAAATGTATTAAATTTTGGCACGGTTTTGAACTGTGTCAAACGTGTACCGAAATAAACTCAATATGGAATAGTTATAAAGTGTGGAAAAAATATCAAATTCGGGCACGGTTTTAAAGTGTACTAGAAGTGTTCCTATTTGGCCAAAACTGACACACTTTTAAACTGTGCCAGAAAAAAATGGTCATTTTGGAACACCTGATTCTGGCACAGTTCAAAATCGTGTCAAGTTTGATTTGGCATAGTTTTAAACAATGCCAAATTATTTTTTTTGGTGTAGTGACCCTGATGACTAGTGGCACATGTGCTAACCATGCTATGGGAATGTTGAACTCGGCTACTATTACCCCTCGGGTCGAGACAGTCGAACGTCGATCCCTTACATAGTCTGTTGAATGCAGAGCCTCATTGGTGAGTCTGAAGGGTATGTTGTTACTTTTTCATTGGTAAGTTAGGGCTAGAGTGACCCGTGGTCGATATGGAGTATCTGAAGTTTCATACCTTTCCCAATAGTCCCATCATTACAGGTCAAATCATCCGAGGATTCCTAGATCTGCTTTTCAAGGAGAAGACGATGTGGATCAGCGACGTCCCTCCGCCTAAGGTTGTATTAAACTTTCTTTGCTAGAGCTGGGGTGGTCCTCAAGATACCAGATGCATCACCTCCCTGGCGGTCAAAGTTATCAAATGTATGGTGGGATCATCGGTGATCCTACTCATAATGTCTTGGCGAAAGGCAAAGAGTTGCTAAAGCATTTGCTTAGGACTAGCCACAAGTGATCTCAGTGTCGTCGCCACATCAACCATTTCTTACTGCTGAGATAGTTGACTGGAGCTTGCCCCAGTGTTACAAGGCGGATTGGTGGCCATCTCCAGTGGAATTTAACCAACAACAAATAAATTTAAGATGAGGAAAGTGATAAACCCCAAAATTGGATGAACTAGTGAATCTTGAGAAACACCCAACTTAAGCTCTTTCAATGGTTATTCCGTCCCAGCAGTGGTGGAATTGGATCACCATCAGAGATAAGGAGGAGAGCATTCAAGATAAGATGAATAAGAAAAGTATGATAGCATTCAAACTAATATGAAGAAGAAAGCTAAGTCTCTTCTAATAGACGGTGCCAAAATAATGATGCAAGATATCATCCAGAGAGGGATTCAGGTTCTCTCCATTTGCATAACAATGATGAGATAAGGCATCATAATAAATTGTATAGGGGATAAGAGATAAAAAAAGAGACATATATATAAATGGTTCAGCTTTGGCCTACGTCCACTATGCAAATAATAAAGTAATTTCACTAAGTATGGTGGCTAGAAGCCAATGATAGTGTTTACAAGTTCTCTGTACTTTCTCTCTCTATACACAGCATTACAGTAGGGTTCTAGGAGTTTGATCCTTGTATAAGGAGGCAGTGGGTTCTTTTTATAGCCTCAAGGGTGTGCAGTATCACTCCCAGGCATGTAGGTCATGTGTAGTGAGATCAAGTAGCCAATAAGAGTGTAACACTTGTAGAGTGAGATGTGCAATTTATGATGATCAAATATTCCCTTCATGTTCTAGTTGATACATTATAATGGTATTAATCACATGTGTCAATAATACACCTATCACACTTTCCACTTGCGTATGCTATGTCTGAGGCTATGAGTCTCTACTGGCCGAGATTGGTAAGGCATTAACACTTGAGGAAGGATTCAAGACATGACTAACTCCGTTTTTTACATGCGTGGATGATGGTAAGGTTTTAGCCTCCAAAAGATGTCTGAGGCTGAAATTGTGCTTATGCTATTAGAAGGTCGATATTATGATTAGTCGTTGCGGAATGTGGTCATGTGATGAGATAATCTCGTAGGCCGAGATTATTCGGCATAACACTATGGATGAGAACTCCAGTACCATGATGAGTCTGAGGAAGTATATGAAGGGACATATTCCCACCGTGGGTCTCATCTGGACGAGACCAAACTTATCTATATCAATATTAATTGAGATAAAATTTGGTTAAAAATTGGATCTTATGTGTACGTAAGCTAATATATGGATTATCCATACGAACCCATTTTCTCAGATTTTGTTTTGAATTGTATTGGATTTGTCTCGAACTCGATGTCTTCAACAACAGTGATAATATGGACACTTTTTATAGGAGTTTTTGACTCTTTGGGACTCTGTTCAAGTAAGAAGTTTAGACTATGATGGAAAGGGACTTTGTGCCCTTATTGATACAAATTGCATGTGATTATGCTTATTTACATCTCTTAATTAATTATTGCATAAATTTGTATGATGATTAATTAATTAATTAATTAGGGAAACCCAAATTTATTAATAATGTGGAGTTAATTTTAACACCGACCTAGATCCATTTTTTTCTGGAAAATAGATTTTTGTTTATTCTTTTCTATATTGAATTTAATTTGAGTAATTAATTTGAGGTATAAATTAATCTTATGATATCTTAATTTTGTTTTAATTATAAATGGTTTTGTTTTAGAAAAAAATAAAAAATTAAATTAAAATAAATCTATTTGTACACGTAAACTAGAAATTATCGATGATTTAATTCAAGGATTTAGAATTTAGTGGATATTTTTTCAAAATATCCTCAAGTTTAAAATATTAAATGGGAGAGGGGTTTTAAAATTAATCTCAGGGTCTCCGTAAGTATTTTAAAATTGTTATGTGATCAATTCATCATGTTGGTATTTGACCTCACTACCCATATGAGGGAATTCATAATGACATATTTAAATTTCTTAAGCAATAGTTTCTTGAAATTAAATGTGAGTGAGTTTAGTCCCTCAACTGGGGAGTTCTACATGAGCAGATTTATTTCAATGAAGGTAATCTATGTACACACTTGTGGCCATTCGAGGCGAATTCCTCCAGCATGGGAGGAGAGAAAAATGAAGAAATCTCTCTCTCTGCGTGTGCGGGGATTCGAGGAAAACGAAACCACTTTCCTCCACTCGCGCTATCTTTGCACGCTGCCATGAATATAAATCGATCACCAGTCTATTTTGATCAAAACAAGCAAAAGAATGCCATGCCTAGAAAATAGCATCTAAAGATATGTTGATGCGTACGAAACCAAATGAGTCGGGGGTCCGAGGACTAAATTATGAAATGGGAAGGTGTTAGGCACCCATTCCGCCCTTTTGGTCTCTCACGGGCTATGATAACGCTCTCCTTTTCTCTAAAATGTGATACATGTGTACAAGTGTGTGGTGTGAATAATGAGAGAAAGAAATTTTCTTACTCGTGTCATGGTAAGGACGGAGATGAATCATTATAAGGATTTTACAAAAAAATAACATAAAAAATATAATGTTAGTTCCCGTCACATCACAAATCCTTATGAGAAAGTGAATTTGTATATTAAGTAGGAACACTAATACGAAGGAGTATGCATATTTAAAATACTACTAATGCAAGAAAATATAAAGTGGTTAAATGAGAAAATAGGACTTGAATCCCAAGATTGTCTTGGGATGCCTACATAGCTAAAAGGCATCAAAGTCTATGTAGTTCAATAACGCACAAGGGTTGTGTTTAACCCATAAATATGAAATTAGAACTCTCTTTAGTCCATTTTTAGAAAATGTGCACGAGGTATGGAGTGTGGAAAATGAGGAAATTTTAGTTTAGGGTTTATAGGAAAACCCTCTTTTTGACTTTTTTTATATTTTATGAAAATATTTTTTGTGTGTACTAAATAATAATAAAAGGAAATTAGTTTTGAAGTGAAGAAATAAAACAAAGATATATCAAAAGTGGAAATAAAAGTAAATAACTAATACTAATTAAATGAGTTGTAAAAGGATGAGAGTAAACCTTTTATAGAACTTTAATTCAGATTTCGTAGTAGTAGAGACTGATTTTTAGGTGGTTGAGTGATGGTGAGGTAAGAGTAAAAAGTATGATGAGGGATGGATGAGAATGATGTTAGCAAATGAGGAGAGTGCTTGGGAAAATAGAATTTTGGGGCACGGATTTCGATAATATTGTTTTTTACTTTCAAAAAGGACTCTTGGGAATGAGGTCATGGTCTCTTTACATAGTAAGAAATTAGGGTTTCATGGGGTACCGATTGGCATAGGCCTTGGCTTTCCTATCGCCATATCCCTACCTTGTTGGCGAATAAAAGTACAGCTTCGCAATAGGCCGAACCTCTAGGGTGCCTATAGACAGTCCGAAACGAACTTTTTTAGAAAAACATGCATAAAATGCAAACCGTAAGTATGAATTGCACACGGCAAGGACCATTGTAAAGGTATTCAGATCCCTACAAAACTTCATTGATCCACTCCATAGTTCGATAGTTTTCCAAAGTCAAACAAGGCTCGAAAGCACCCGGTGGTCTTTGGATGGGGGTTCTTGGAGTAAAAAGGCAAGTACGCGTGAACCGTGAGGCCAGTTCACGCACGGTATGGACCGTTGGAAAGGGTATTTAGATCCCTACGATATTTAAATGAGCTTCACTCGGTTTAAAGGGTTGGTTGAGATCTAACAGGGCTCAAAAGTGCCCAGTCACCCCGAAATCAAGGTTTGGAGTAAAGCGATGACCACACGCGAACCGTGAGGCCGATCCTTGCATAGAATGGACCGTTGGAAAGGGAGTTAAAATCACTATGACATTTTAATGAGATTATCTTGGTTTGAAGGGTTAAATAAGGACAAATAGGGCTCAAAAGTGTCCAGTGGCCTTCGAATCAAGCTTTAGAGTTGGACTTAGAGTCTTATAGTGGGAGGAGAAGTGTTAGGGGCCTAAGGAGGTACTTAGTAGGTAACAGGATGGAGTTTCTACAGATAACATTTATGGGAGAGCTTGGAATAAGATGAAGTCATCGAAATATAGACACTTTATCGACGTTTAAAGATTGAGGACCCTGTTGTGGTTTGAAGATGGTTGGTTAAAGGGTTGAGGTCGATTCCACGAACCTATAAATCTAAGGTGATCGATTCAGGTAGTCGAGGTCTATTCTGCAGACCTAAAAAGTTGAGATGATAGATTCAGAGGGTCAAGGTCGATTATTTGTACCTAGGTCTATTATAAGGAGCAAAAGAGTTGAGACGACCAATTTGGAGGGTTAAGGTCTTAATTCTATATACCTAAAAAGTTTAGATAACCAATTCAGAGGTTCAAGGTCAATTTTACGGACCTAAAGATTTGAAAATGATTGATTCAGAGGGTTGAGGTCAATTAGGTCGATTCATAGACTTAAAGAGTTAAGGACGAGAAATGTTTGTCAATTCTGACTTCGCAAGGGAGGGTGTTAGTATTATGAGTGCATGCTCAATTGGATTTGGTTTCCTTCGGAGAGTATATTGATGATGAGAGCTTTGTAAGTGGTGATATATTTTTTTATAATCATGTTGGTGATTTTTCTCATTAATGAGTTTTCTTAAAGTTATGATGCATTCGACCTTGCAAGGAGTTTTTGAGAATTTCTTTGTGAATTCTCAGAGCAATTTTTGGATTTTTTAGAATTTTTGTGATGAAATTTCAAAGGGACTGGCGATAGGCATAGCCAGAGGGGAGCCTATCAGCGTAGGTTACATATTCCTCGACTTCTTAGGGGAGGTGAAAGGTTATTTTCGATAGGCACGTTTGGGAGACTGCCAATCGGCATACACCTTAGTCCTTTATAAAAATGGAACGAACCTTTTCATTTTTTTAGACCTTCATTTGAGTGAATATCTTGCTTTCTCTCTCTAGCAATCATTTTTAGACTATTTTCTTGAAAGAATGCGTGTAGGGTACATCAGACAACACCTGGATCGTTATCGCTGGCTAGGCAAGTTCGAAATGGTGCTTTGCCGAGCCATCAATACTGGGGAATGAGAATGCTTCTGATATATTCGAGTTAGTTCTTAATGAGAGGGTTATATTTTGGGAGCCAGCGTATTATCGCTCTGCAAGGGTGAAGAACCCTAATGGCTACGTAAGTATTTTCTCTTTGTTTTTATTTTTTCATTTTCTTCCAATCCTCGGGATCCTGAAGGGTTTTCTTGGTTTTTGTGCAGGTTGACATTACTTCATCGAGCATTCTCTCCCATGGGTCGACTGGGATGAAGATAGTGTGGGATCACTTTCTTTCGACTTCTCGATTGATGGTAGAGGCTACCGTATTTGTCCCTTTGAAGGGGTCTTTGGATGAGACACTATGCTTTATAGTTTTAATATGTTGCTTTAGCGAGAGGTGGTGGAACACTACCCATATATTGAATTTAGGTGTTGGGTAGATGATGGTCACTTCCCTAGACATTCATCAGTTAACAAGGCTGGAGTGCAGGGGACAGTAGAAAGTGGTACTCTGTACCTTACGTATTTTTAAGGGTTAGTTCAACCTTCCGTAGGAGACATAAGGAGGATTGTGTCTGGGGATTATATTGACATATCGGTGCTAAAGGACACCTTGTTGTCTAGGCATATTGATAAGATCGATGGGTGACAAGTTAGATAGGAGACCCTCTTGTTTATC
This sequence comes from Sambucus nigra, assembly GCA_949130495.1. Taxonomy (NCBI): domain Eukaryota; kingdom Viridiplantae; phylum Streptophyta; class Magnoliopsida; order Dipsacales; family Adoxaceae; genus Sambucus; species Sambucus nigra. Next base: position 239,870,848 of record OX422210.1, on the reverse strand, counting down.
TTGCTTTCGTTGGGAGGATTTATGGTGGTGACAAGCTGCAATGTCGTCCACTTGTGGTTTACGTTGAGGATCATCTCATAGATCAACCTATAAGACTGTGGGATCTACGTTGGCATTCTTTTATGCTTCTCTGGGCGCTTTTAGTTAGTATTATCGACAAACTTTTATATGGCACGCGTATCTTCTAAAGGTAATCTTTAGATTCATTTTCCTCTTATTTTCTTATTGTCCTTCCATTTTCATTCTTTTTTATATCTTGTATTGCTTTTTACCGACTGGTTTTATGAAATGATTAGGCACAACGTTAGGTTGATATTATTAAAGTCGAGTGAGTTGGGGAACTTCTCAAGGATGTTTAGGTGGAGGGAGTCGATTAGCCAATTGAACCAGTCGTTATCTTTAAAGGTGGTGTGGGCGATGCTTAACGCCTTGATGAGTGACCAGGTTAGTCTTCGACTTCTGTCTTTTCTATGGTTTTACTGCTTTGTTTTAACTTTGGAAGATTATTGACTCTTTCTAGGGAAAGAGGTGGTATTCTACCCCTATTTTTTATCTTAAAGCGCTGCGAGGATTATGGACATGCATGCCCAGATGATGAGGCTATTAACGCATGAGTTCGGGTTTGTCTGGTACCTGGGAGAGAGGGTTGTTAGGCAGGTGATGGAGGGTGAGGTGGAAGTCCCACCATTGTCACCCCTGAAGTACATAAAGCGGGTGAAGGAGACGCCAGATGAGGCGAGGGTGGCTAAGACTACCTGGACTTCACGACCAGTTATATGATGCCATCGTGGATCTATAACGCACAGGGTATTTCTCCACCTACAGCGGGATTTGAGAGGGGGTACTAGCATACCGGTGATGTTGGCCCATATCAAAAATGGAGTTGCGATGGTGGCAGCAGAGGAGGTTCCTTTCCACCACATTTCCACCCCTTCAACGGAGAGATGAATGGATTATTTTCTTCTTTCATATTTTAGCTTTCTGATTTTCTTCTTTTAATTACTGACTTGTTTTCCTTTTGTTATTTGGTTCTTCTATATACTATTCGCGTATCAACATCCTGGTTGCGGGACATAAAGGATTGGATGGCGTCTAGGTCCTATATGGTGCCACTGTCCATATCTGAGCAGGGATTCGGTTCCGGTAGTGGGGGTCTACTGCACGTCAACGGGAGAAACGTATTCGTCGGGGTACCTGACGCGGAGGTTTTTTAGGTATTTGGGGTTTCTTGAGGGTTTGGACTATGTCCTGATTTATCATGTTCTTTTTTTTCTCTTTTTTCTTTTCTGTACCTGGAAACCATATAATCGTCCTTAACAAGTATATATATATATATATATAAAGATGCATCTTTTTATTTGAATATCTTGATTTACTGGCTTACTTTACATGCACTTTAATTTTTTTGTTGAGGTTTTATTTATTACAAAGATAAGATAGAATAAATAGAAGAAATACTCGAAAAGGGTTTTTTTACCAACAGATCTATTTTTTACAAAAATAAGGTCTTTATTTGAAAAATGATAAGTGGAGAGTAGATAATTTTCAAAAATAGGGGTTCTGATTGGCATACCTGTTGGCCTGCTTATCAGCATATGGGTCAAGTCCAAATCACTTCCCTAGCTTTAATTGAACTTCCTATGTAATTATGAGTACTTAGGAAGAAAGGGAATGGCAACAACTCGTGTTTCTTATTTTTTATGGGTGCTTGTGGGTATAAAAGGGGATGGGGGGGGGGGGGGGGGGGGGGGATCACCACAATTCAAACTTCTCACTTTTGTAACTTTATTATTACTTTGAAATAGTGTTTCCAATGTCTGAAAATTTCGCGACTTATCTTGAAAGTTTAGATGCCACGTGCCTCTACAATGTCAATTGCGAAGCCTTTAGCTTGTGCCATGTCTCCTTATGGCATAGCCATCCTATAGATTAGAATCTTCTGGAAAATGTGGTGTAATTCTAGTATACCGAAGAGCATATTTTCTTGTTCGGTCTGGATGAAGTATCCCCCACTTATGAAGAGTTTTCCACAATCTTAGGTGTCCAACTAAGTGTTGCGGCCGCCATGCGATATTTGTCCCATTCCCCTCGAAAATCATTAGTCAAGTTTCTCCACATCTCTCCCTCAGCTTCCAGACCGTTGGTGCATGAATGAAGTATAGTTCTCTTAGCAGTATTGAACTCGGTGTGCTAGAGATATTACACCGATAATGGCTTCCCTGGTGTTGTGGCCCTAGGATTGACTGTCAGGATGTTTTTTGTGGCCGACGACATGACGGCTAGCCCTCAGGTAACCACGAAAGTGTTATGGATGTCTTATCATTGTAATCTAACTAATTACATACTAGTAGAGACTCTGAATTGACTGGATGACTGAAAAGAATGTCAGGTTAATTTCTTATGAGTATTATGCTTTTATATTATTCGTGTGGTTATGTGACGGGCATTCCCAATTTTTTTTCTCAATATTTCTTCAGTTTTAGCCCATCGATAGAGAACTGTGTGAATCTCGTATAGCATGGGGCCAGGATTCTCCATTGGTCTACACTGTGGTGGGGGAATATGTAGCCTGTCTTGCAATTTGGTGATTACCAATATGTGCGATTAGTGGGACTTTGCCAAACTTCTTTTTACTTTCCCTAGCAGCGTCTATGCCAAGTGAGATAGGAGCAGATCATTCCTCCGTGTATAACCAACTTCTTTCCTGTGGAGGACCTGACTGAGTCGATAAGAATGATTTTAGGGCATTTGTGGAAGCATTATCAACCATCTACCCATCTGTCTTAGTTTGACGGGGAGGCAAGGTTCATATCCGAGGATTAACTAAAGTAATTATGGAAGCAGGTGGTTATGAAGATTCATGTTTAAGAGATCGGTCAGAGATGGCTTGTGATGTTAGACACTTAAAAGGAAGGTGTCCTGGTTTTCCCAAGGTGATTAAGGCCTACCTCCATGTGGAGCGGATACAGAATCATAACCAGGATTGGGTTATTAGGGCCCTTCGGGGGCAGGCAATGATGATGAAATGGGTACGTCTGGCAGCTGAAGGCAGGTCTTAAGTATGGGGGGCCTTGGTAATGTGAAGCTTTTAGGAATGTTGGTTGTTTTGGTTTTTGACGTTTCTTAGTTTTATGAAACTTGTAAAGAAGTGGGTTTTTTTTCATTCCTATTACTGATATTTCATTTGATTTTTATACCTTATTTTTTAAATAAAAGCGAATGATGATTTTAACGTATTTTGCTGTGTCTTTGATGAATTCTTTGTTTGAACTGTCTATACAGATCACTAAGGCAAAGAATAGCATTTTGTGAGAGAGAAAGGACCATCCTCATATGTGTCTTATCGGCTACCTACGTACCTCTGTGGGGTTTGAAAATTGTGAGATTCTCTTTTTAAAAAAAGGGTGATTCTTAAGAGAGGATCAGGTCCTACGTAGTTCTAAGTAGAGAGTAGGGAAGAGATCTTTATAGAATAGCAGGGGTCAGAAGAGTCATAGCGCCACAAGAGTTTGGACTAGGGGTAAAATTTCTTAAGACGGTCCAAATTGACTAGACGCGCTAATTCTTCTCCAACATGGTTTGAGAGCATAGTGGTGCCACCAAATAAGATTTTCTTGATGAAATAGGGGCCACCCCAGTTGGGCTTAAATTTTTTTCTCAGATCCCAGATAGGTTCTGTGATTTCCTTGAGGGCAAGATCTCTTTCTAGGACAACACCATAGCCCTTGACCTTTTATTGAATGATCACACAATACGGCGATAGTTCCCTTATATATGATATAGGGCATTCAATCTCCTTTCCTCTAAGAGCGTAAGTTTGTCATAATGGTTTTGATTCCAATCTTCTTCATTGACTTAATTTTCGAGCATAACCCGTAGATATGGTATTTCAAGTTTGACATGGAGTACCGCCTCTATGACATACACCAGATAGTAGGGGGTAGCCCCATTGGATGTTTTGATGGAGGTACGATAGCGTCATTGGGAATATGGGATTCGGTTAGCCCAATCTCTGAAGATTTTGATCACCTTGCTAATAATGGTCATGAGGCATTTGTTGGCAGCTTCGATAGCCCCATTAGTTCATAATCGGTAAGAAGAGGACTTGTGCTTTTGGATTCTGTACTTTTCAACTAGTTATGTGACCTCAACTTCAAAATGTAGATAATTTTCTAATACCAACTCGTGAGGAACTTTAACGATGGAGGATATTATTTCTGATGAATATTTCCACTTTACTTTCATTCAACACCACGTATGACTCGTCTTAGACCTAATTTGTGAAGTAGTCAATGGTGACCAGGATGAATTCATGCCCATTTGAAGCCTTGGGAGTGACTTTCTCAATGATATCTATGCCTCATGTGGAAAAGGTCCAGGAAGAAGTCATGTTATATAATTCTCGGGGAGGAAAGTTCTAAAGGTTGTCAAACTACTGGCATTTGAGGCATTTACAAACGTAAGTAGTGCAGTCTTGAACCATGGTGATCCAGTAATATCCTTGAGGGATGTTTTTCTTGGCAAGCATGTGACCATTCATGTAGCGTCCACATTCCCCACTATGGATCTTCTGAATCATGTCTTCGATCCCAGCCCCTTTTATGTAATGAAAGTGGGTTCCATCAAAATTCCTCTTGTAGAATGCCTTGTCACAGATGATGTACGAAGCATCCAACTTGTGGAAGGTCACACGATCTTTTTTTAGTGTCCCAAGGATACCTACCGTACTTGAGGAGGCACCAAATGTCATAATACCACAATCCTTCCATGTCCGTATCTTCTTCTATAACGAGCTCAATATGGTAGCAGTGAGTGGGTGCAACCTATTTTTGGACTAGAAAGGGAGCAATTGTTACCCTTGCAGGCATGTCGACTATAGAGCCAAGGTTGCTAATGAATTGCTTAGTTTATTCCTCGAGTAAGGAAGGTATTAAAAGATGACATCTTTGAATTAGGATGATAGCTCTTCAAGGTGAGCGTGCAAGGGTAGAAGCTTCTCGTCTCTGACTTTTTATTTCCTGAGGATCTGCCCCATGATGAGGGATGAGTCTCCACAAACATCCATGATTTGGATTCCTTTCTCAAGGGTAATCTTGATCCCTACGTTACATGTTTCATATTTTATCATGTTGTTTATGCAAGGCAAATCCAATTTGATGGCAATAAGAGTGTGAGAATCATCGATGGCGATCACGAATATCCCAATACCATATCCATTCTTATTAGCAGCTCAGTCTAAGAACATCTACGATTTGAAATCCTTGTGAGAAGTGCAGTGAATGTTTTGCATCTTCGAATTTGAAAATGCTCAATTCCTTTCATGGGATTATCGACAAGGTAATTAGAAAGTTCTCTCCTAGTCATAGTCTTCTGCATGACGTACATGATGTTAAATTCATCTAGTAACATCAGCTAGCAGTCCATCTATCTAGACATTGCGAGTTTCTCTAATAAGTATTTCATCGAATCCATTTGAATACTAGTTCGATAAGGAATGCAACATGTAGTGTCATAGCTTCTGTGTGACACATACTAAGGCAACACACCCCTTCTCTAATGCAGTGAAGTTTACCTCTTACCTATCTAGCTTTTGACCAGCTTAATAAATATCTCTCCTCTTAACAGATTTTTAAATTCCCTGGGCCAGCATAACCCCTGTTGCAATATCGGTGATAGTTAAATATAAGACAAGGGGAAGACCATGTTTTGAAGGAATAAGTAATGGAGGTCGGGTAAGGTATTGTTTTATCCAATCGAAGGATTCCTAACATGCCTTAGTCTAAACTTTAGTTGAATCCTTCCGGAGAAGCTTAAAAATGGGCTCGCGGATAGAGATCAGTTAGCAGATATATATTGGACCTTTTTCAAGATCCATACGTTTCTTTTGTCGTTCGTAGTGGTGGCATCTCGAGTATTAGTTTTAATTTGGTAGGGTTCGCCTCAATCCTTTTTTTCCTGAAGATGAATCTGATGAGTTTACCCCTTGTGACACCGAAGATGTACTTATGCGGACTGAGTCACATCTGGTATTATCGTAGTCGCTCAAAGAATTTGTTCAGGGCAGGATTATGGCCTTTTTGAGACATAGATTTGATGATCATGTCCTTAATATAGACTTTGTCTTCCTTATGGATAATATCGTGCCCAATGATTTTAGCGGCCCTTTGGTAGGTAGCCCCAATATTCTTGAGATCGAACGGCATGACAGTGTCGCAAAAAGTTCCCCACGGGGTAATGAAGGTGGTATTTTCTTGATGGTCACGATGCATCTTAATCTGATTATACCCGGTGAAACCGTCAATAAATGACTTGAAGGCGTGACTAGCAGTGTTATCTATGATAATATCTATATTAGGGAGAGGTTAATCATCCTTCGGGGATGCCTCATTCAAATATCGATAGTCATCACACATGCAAACCTTCCCTTCTGATTTCGGCACGGGAACGATATTTGCAAGCCACGTAGGATATTTGACCACATGAATGAATCCAACGTTTACTATTTCACTACTTCATCTTTGACTTTAAAGGACCACTGTTAACGCAAAAATTCTCCATCTACGAGGACTAATCAGAAAAGGACACATGTCATCCTACGTGGCAATATTCGACACCCTAGGAGAGTTGGTCGGCATCCGAGGAGAGTTGGTCGGCACCCGAGGAGTGTTAGTCGGCACCTGAGGAGAGTTGGTCGGCACCAAAGGAGAATTAGTCGGCACCCGAGGAGAGTTGGTCAACCCCCGAGGAGAGTTAGTCGGCACCCGAGGAAAGTTGATCGGCATACCAACCAGGAAGATCAAAGGATAACTATGCATTTAATGAGCATTAATGTACATTTATACTGTAGATGACAACACATAGCATACCAAGCAATTCAACAATTAGATTCGTTGAATGTAGACATAATGTATAAATGTCTACATACAATGAATCTCTTTATCTCCCATCACTATAAATACATGTATCCCCTTAGCCAAAAGGGAGGGAGATCCAAGAGAACCTAGAAACCCCATACACAAGATACACATCCTTTCTCTCTCTACACCCTATGGTGCTATTGTAAACCCCTGGGAATAAAATAACAGTGGACGTAGGCTTTATTCATAGCCGAACCACTTTAAAAATCTTTGTCTCTTATGTGCTTGATTGGATTGCTTTCATCTATTTATCTATGATCATAAAAATGGGATTCGGTCCAGATTTCGCATCAACAGATTGGAGCCGTCTGTGGGAACGTGTTACAAGCATTGTTCTCCATCAAAAGCTAAGTTTTTATTTTCTATATGTATAATCAATTATATATTATACATACATCTTTTGATTCAATCATGATTTTTATGTTTATATACATAAATTAATTGTCCAATTTTTATCTGCAAAATGTTGCATATCATGATTTTTAAATCATAACTGCTAGATTAATTCTTATTTAGATATCTAAAAAATAGTCGATTTCATAAATCATAACTTTTTGCTTGATTCTCAAGTTTCAATTTTATATCATGGAATAGATATTTTAAATGATTAAATATACCAATATATACGATGATGAGAAGATTTGATAATTTTCTTTGTTGATTTTGAAATAATTTATGAAAGATCTTTGATGATTATTCAAATTCCCATTATATTTTTGTTCAAATCATGATTCTCATATGTTTATATCCATAAAATTAGAGATCAAATCAATTATATATTGTGCATACGTCTTTTAATTCAATCATGATTTTATATTCACAAATTGTTGAATCTAATTTTATAAATCTGCATAAATGTACATTTCATAATCACAAAGTTTGAGAAATTTGTGTACATATTATATTATTTCTTCTTTAAGGAGATAAAATAATTTCTCTATATTCATAAATCTCTTTTATATGAGTATATACAAATTTGATTCATTTGGAAATCTTTTAATTTAGTCATAATTTTTATATGCACTAACTGTGTGATCGATTTCAATTTGGGGATCTGGTGAATTTTAGATTCATAAATATTATACAAATCCTTGCATCTATGGAACCACTTGAAGATTTTCTGAACAAATATGTTAGGATATGGATAAGCATTAAGAACGATTATGTATTTTCCATTTCGATATTAACATGAATTGAATCAGACCCATTTTCTCTCTCTTCAAGAAAACTATGTTCTCTGCACAAATAATCATATTATGTAATTGTGTTGATACGATCAATTTTATCAATATATGAATAATCAATTATATGTTGTACATACATACATACGTCTTTTGATTCAGTCATGCTTTTTATGATTATAAACATAAATTAGTTGTCCAATTTTTCATTTATCAAATCTGTAAAATATTGCAAATCACGATTTTATTAAATTAGTGGATCGGTTTTTATTTCAAATATGAATAAACGAAAATTTCATAATCACAAGTCCGTTAAATATTTTTATAGAGACACGTTATGTACATCATATTTTTATGAGAACACGAGATATTTTGATTGTTATCTCTCATATTATTATCTGGAAATTTAAATTGTCTAATATTGAAGCCAATGCACACTATATATTGGTCGGCTGAATAATTATTCTAATCGTAATTTTTATATGATTCAGCCTCAATAGGTGCTCAGGCAAAATTATCTGCCCAATACAATTCTTGGATGCTCATCAACAGCACATAAAGACCTTAAAAGGTCAATACCGAACAAAAACAATGCAGCTAGACTGCACACAACACAGCAACAAGACTGCAAACAAAAATTCAATTGGCACCATCAGATTCATTTCATACATGCCCTAATCCTGGGCATAGAGCTTCATACTTGAATTAATCGAGTTAAGAGTAGGATTGAAGAAGTTCGAGGCAGTGCCATCTACAGTACATCAGTGCCTAAAATTTCCAACAAATTTTGGAGTAGGAGTTGTGAAAGGTGATCAAAAAGTAGCTCGAGAATGTTATTATTCATCTGCCGAGCAAGAGGAGCTGGAGGAGTCGAGGAAAAAGACTACTACTTATCAAGTGGATGAAGGTGCAGAAATTAAAACATTGGATCCTAGAGATGAGTCGCAACTCGTGAAGGGTCAAATGGTGGAAGCTACTGAAAATATCATTCTGGACGACGAGCACCCTGAACGAACTACTCAAATATGTTCGTCGTTGGAAGCCTCATTAAAACAAGAATTGATAACTTTCCTTAGAAGCATAAGATAAACTTTTGCATGGAGTCATGAAGATATGCCAGGGATAGACCCGAACTTCTTATGTCACGAACTCAATGTGAATAAGGAAACCAAGCCTGTGAAGCAGAGAAGAAGAGTATTCAGTCCCGAGAAGAATCAAGCTATACAAGAGGAGGTCGAGAAGCTCCAGAAAGCTTATTTTATCGAAGACGTTAAATATCCAGACTGGTTAGCAAATGTGGTAATGGTAAAAAAGAAGAATAACAAGTGGAGGATGTGTGTAGACTTCACCGACCTCAATAAAGCATGCCCAAAGGATCACTTTTCGCTGCCCCGAATCGATCAACTAGTCGATGCTACCTCGGGACACGAGCTGCTGAGCTTCATGGATGCTTATTCTGGTTACAACCAGATTAAAATGAAACCTGAAGACAGGGAGAGTACTTCTTTCATTACCCCTAGGGGAACTTATTCTTATTATATTATGCCTTTTGGTTTGAAAAATGCAGGTGCGACATATCAGCGACTGATGAACAAGGTCTTTGCTGAACAAATCAGTTGCAATATGGAAGTCTATATTGACGATATGCTGACAAAGAGCAAGAAAGCTGCCGATCATCTAGTTGATTTAGGCCAGACCTTTGCTCAACTGGATAAATATCAAATGAAGCTGAACCCGACGCAGTGCATATTTGGAGTTCGAGAAGGCATGTTTCTCGGGTACATTGTCAATCAACGAGGCATTGAAGCAAATCCTGAAAATATCAAAGCCCTATTAGGGCTACGATCTCCAACGACGAAGAAAGAAGTACAGAGTCTCATAGGACGAGTAGCAGCACTCAACAGATTTGTATCACGAGCAACTGATAGATGTCTCCCATTCTTCACAACGCTCCGGAAGACTTTTGAGTGGAATGATGAATGTGAGAAGGCCTTTCAAGACTTGAAGAAATACCTGCGAGCACCTCCACTGTTGTCCAGGCCGGTGATGGGAAAAAAATTGTACTTGTATCTACCAGTATCGGATAATGCAGTTAGCTCGGCGTTGATCAGAGTGGAGAATGGAGTGCAAAAACTAATTTATTACACGAGTAAGGCCTTCCGAGGAGCAGAAATTAGATATCCGAGGCTGGAAAAATTGGCACTGGCGTTGATTGAGGCAAGTAGGAGAATGAGGCCATACTTCCAGGCTCATACCATAGTAGTATATACTGATATGCCGTTGAGGCAAGCCCTTCATAAACTAGAAAAATCAGGGAGATTGATGTATTGGGCAATAGAGCTCGGTGAATATGATATAGTTTATGAACCTAGATCATCGCTAAAAGGGCAGGCTGTAGCAGATTTTATAGTAGAGTTCACCTATCCTGATACCCCCGAGGAGAAAAAGTTTCTCGCTGATCAACCTGTGGATGTTACGGAATCAACAGACACAAGCTCAGACCAACTCCGGTTGGTAAAAGGGCGAGTGGATGTTACAGGATCATCAATTTCGAGCTCAGACCAACTTCGGTTGGTAAAAGGGCAAGAAAAGATAATCGATGAGGAGAAAGAAATATCAAGGGAGGATGAAAGGAAGCAACAAATATTTCACCGAGGAACTCTGTCAGATTAGAAATTTGAAGACGAGTTACCTATATGGAGGCTATATGTAGATGGCTCATCTTGCACAACAGGCTGTGGGGCAGGGATCATTTTGAACAGCCCGGACGAAGTCGACATGGAATACGCCCTACGATTCCAATTCAAAGCTTCCAATAATGAGGTTGAGTATGAGGCCATGATTGCAGGTCTTAATTTGGCAAAAATTATGGAGGGGCAGCAGGTTATTGTCTTCAGTGATTCTCAATTGATCGTAAATAAAATGTTGGAAATATATGCAGCCAAATGAGAATCAATGATTAGGTATCATGCAAAGGTGATGGAGTTGGTATCAGAATTTGTTGCTATTCAGCTGGTCAGAATACCAAGAATGGAGAATGCGAGAGTAGACGCCTTAGCTCGATTAGCATCAGCTACTCGTAACGAGCTACGAAGAACAATCCCAATTGAAGTTTTAGTTAGTCGGAGTATAGATGAAGATCTGACGATGAATTTTATTACCCTTGATTTAGGACCATCTTGGATGGATCCCATCAGGGCATATATTGAGGAGGGAGAATTACCAATTGACAAGCTCGCAGCCAAGAAATTAAAGTTTAAAGCTGCTCGGTATGTATTAATTAACGGTATTCTATATAGACGAGGAATTATGGCAGGTTTGCAAAGATGTGTACATCCCACCGAGGTGAAAGATTTGATTGAAGAGTTCCATGAAGTGTCTTGTGGAGCCCATGTAGCAGGTCGAACGCTTTTGCAAAGGATGATGACGCAGGGATACTACTGGCCGACGATGAGAGCCGATTGTGTAGCCTATGCCAAGAAATGTGACAAATGCCAGCGCTTTTCCTCCATCCGAAGAACTCCACAGGCATTGTTGACACACATAACTTCCCTTTGGCCATTTTCCATGTGGGGAATTGATTTGGTTGGGCCACTGCCAACGACCCGAGGAAGGTTCAAATACCTAGTCGTCGTAGTGGATTATTTTACTAAGTGGGTAGAAGCTGAGCCACTCATTGATATGACGTACGAGAAGGTGTACCAATTTGTTTGGAAGAACATCATTTGTCGATATGGTCTTCCTCATGCGTTCATCACAGACCATGGAACACAATTTGATAACGAGGAGTTCGCTGCCTATTGCCATCAGTCAAACATTTTGAAGGTCCACTCAGCACTAGGCCATCCTCAAAGCAACGGACTGACTAAAGTGACGAACAGAACACTGCTAAATGGATTGAAGAAAAGACTAAGTGACGCAAAAGCAAATTGGATTAACGAGTTACAGTCAGTACTGTGGGCTTATCGTATTACTCCCCGAGCAGCAACTGGAGAATCACCATATATGCTGGCATTTGGAAGTGAAGTTGTTATACCTGCTCCTTTTATTGAAAAAAAATCGGGGAATACTAGTGCTACACACTACTCGGCAAAACTCGGCAAAGCTCAAACTACTCAGCAAAAATATTCCTAAAAATACCAACCTCGGTTGGTTAGGAAACAAAATATTCCTAAAAATGCCAACCTGTTTGGCTAGGAAACAAAATATTCCTAAAAATGCCAACCTCGGTTGGTTAGGAAACAAAATATTCCTAAAAATGCCAACCTGTTTGGCTAGGAAACAAAATATTCCTAAAAATGCCAACCTGTTTGGCTAGGAAACAAAATATTCCTAAAAATGCCAACCTCGGTTGGTTAGGAAACAAAATATTCCTAAAAATTCCAACCTGTTTGGCTAGGAAACAAAATATTCCTAAAAATGCCAACTTGTTTGGTTAGGAAACAAAATATTCCTAAAAATGCCAACTTATGTTGGTTAGGAAGTACATATATTCTCGAAAATGCCAACTTATGTTGGTCGGGAGGTAAATATATTCTCGGAAATGCCAACTTATGTTGGTCGGGAGGTAAGATTATTCCAGAAAGCGCCAAAGTTGCTCGTAGAGGAAAAATCTACTAACTATGGCTGGTCGGGGATAAAAACCCACTAACTGTAGTTGGTCGAAAAGGAAAATTTACCGACCTTGGTTGGTCGGAAACATTTTATGAAAATGAGAAAGTGATCGAGCAACATGTTTGATACTCGTAACTTTTTTACTAAGTTGGTCGACAAACAAAACATCATTTTTTATCAAATGGTTACAACAAATTCATACTAGTCGACAATAAGTTGATCGACAAACAACACAATATTGTTATCTTTTTAACAAATACATATGCACAAATGTAAAGTATTTTGCAAGACAATAGCAATTAAGATTGCGAACAAAAATGAAAGTCTTTCATTAAAATAAAAAACAAAATGCATCAGGAATGAAATACAAATTTATTACATCAATATTCCCATTCTATTGGTTTCTTCCCCTCTGCTTTTGAAACAGGTTCCTCGCCAGCAGGTGGATCATTTAAAGCAAGAGGAGAATTTATGAAGTTAAGATCTTTGAGCATCCTGATATTCATCACGGATGGTCGATCTAGGAGGTGCTCGATAAAGTATTTGTTCATTTGGGAGCTTCTATTACGGATATATTTATTCATTTGGTGGCACATTCTTATAACATCATGCAGTCGAGCACCAAATTCAACTTCACAAACTCACACGGAGGCGTATTCAGAAGTTCAGGAGGTGCATTCAGAAGTTCAGGAGGCATATTCAGAAGTTATTATGCACATACTATTGAAGTTCAGAAGTCAAATTTAACATCTACAGCACTGAGATCTTTACTAGTACTATCCCGACCAATATTGAAGAAGAAGTTGTATGAAAATATTTCGAAGTCCACCACTAGATTGGTACTAATCAGATTGAAGAGTTGGGTTCAAAAGCTAGTATGTTACTCGACAAAGTATTCAGAGGATCATAAATCAGAAGAATCAAGCACATGAAGTTAGCACTCAGTGGCTCGGCACAGGAGGCAGTTGGTCGGCTAGCGAACCAATCAACATACTTGAAGATTATGACAAGCTACAAGTTGCATACTATGGCATGGCTGCATCCAAATTCCCAGGGGTGATACATAGCACACGGAGTTCCTCAAAATAAAGATTAGCAATCGTCGATCAGCCTGCATCATATGTCGTTCAGGAGATAATGCACTTTATGTTGAACAAATCAAGAAGGTAGATCAAGAATTTCACGAGCACCGAGCAATACTGCAGAATAAATACTCCATCCTTTCAAGTAAACCATCAAGCATGTTAATGCGTGCGGATGGAGAATCCCCGGGTTTGAAATAATAATCTCAAATTAAAATATATAATTTCCCTTTTTAATCAATGAATGCGGAAGCGTTGAATACAAGTGATGGTTCAACAAAACAACAAGGCCGGGTTTTAATATCTTGAGAAACAACTTAAAACAAAATAATTCAAGTCCTAGAATTTGCCTAAGTCATGATTATTCATTTAAACAAAGTTAGGCGACACCAATATTAGCAAATGACTTGAATAAACCAAATTAACCCAATGTTTAATTTAAGTCCCAAATTAAATGCGTGTGATTGTAAAACCAAATTTTATCTTGAAATTAATCTAACATGCGTTCTAAGTGATATAGAGCAAGATAAAATAAACAGTCACACTACACCGCGATATACGAGGAAAAACCCACTAACGGGAAAAAACCTCGGGACGGCCCTAGCCTCAAATCCACTAAAAATGGTATTACAAAATACAAGACAAAAGACTTACTTCCTAAACTCGAACCCTCTCAAGCCGTGATGCTCCTTCTTGTATCAACCTCCAATTAGCGGATAACCAACGGACCTCCACCGTGGTCTCGGAAATCACCGATAGGACTTTAAACGGTCACCGTCACCCGAACATGGAGCCTTTCTCCAAACGGGTAGAATCTCAACAAAGGTCTTCTTTGTGATGGGGTGTAGAAGTAAACCCGAAACGTCTCTTGAATTCGGTAGAGAAAACCGGTGCCAAAAACTCCAAGTAAGGATATGTATATATAGAACTTGGAATAACCAACAATGGGTGTAAACTAGAGTGTGTATGAATTTTCCATTAAAGATTAACACTCAAAAACATGAACATTTTCCCTAATTAAATTTGCTCTCAAACTCTCTCTAAGAGTTGGATATGGAATGGAAAAGTTATCTTGGAAAATGTGTTTCCCGCACATAATAAAGTATGAAAAAGTTGGTTGAAAACCAAGTGGAGAAGTGGGAAAAAACTGTCAAAAACTGCTCAAAACCGTTCCCGCCTGGCGTCTCGTTCGAACGAACTTGACTCTCATTCGAACGAGACTTCTAACGAGCGACCAGCCTGGGCTCGTTAGAATCTCGTTAGATATCTCGTTAGAACGAAAACTCGTTCGAACGAACTATCGAACGACTGACCAGATTAGGGTCGTTGGCAAACTCGTTCGAACGAACCTGGTTCGAACGACAAAACTCGTTCGAACGAAATCTGGTTCGAACGAAAAAACTCGTTCGAACGACATTTCTAACGAACGTCCAGAAAGTTTGTAAAATTTGATTTTGGCCCAGAAACTTTTATAAACTTTTATACACTTAATTTTTAAGTTTCTAATTGATCCTTTCTGAAAAATAAAATGCAGTTTTAATTCACCTAACACCCAATACAAATTGTTCCAAGCTCCTATATACATATAAATACATTCATACCTTGGGAGCATGGAACCTAAGTTGATGACCTACAAACAAGGCACATAAACTACGGCATGTTGATGATGCTTTATACTCTTTGCCGCTACGTCTTCAATAAACACTTCATAGGTCTTGAATATTATAATTAAATAAACTCCTATGAATGGATGTTTTTGTCCGGAATTGAGCCAAAACTATATATATGGACTCAATTGGAAATTTGTGTCCTTACAAAGCATGGAGCATTGGGGGCTTCTGTTAACGCAAAAATTCTCCATCTACGAGGACCAATCAGAAAAGGACACATGTCATCCTACGTGGCAATATTCGACACCCGAGGAGAGTTGGTCGGCATCCGAGGAGAGTTGGTCAGCACCCGAGGAGTGTTAGTCGGCACCTGAGGAGAGTTGGTCGGCACCCGAGGAGAATTAGTCGGCACCCGATGAGAGTTGGTTAGCCCCCGAGGAGAGTTAGTCGGCACCCGAGGAGAGTTGATCGGCATACCAACCAGGAAGATCAAAGGATAACTATGCATTTAATGAGCATTAATGTACATTTATACTGTAAATGACAACACATAGCATACCAACCAATTCAACAATTAGATTCGTTTAATGTAGATATAAGGTATAAATGTATACATACAATGAATCTCTTTGTCTCCCATCACTATAAATACATGTATCCCCTTAGCCAAAAGGGAGGGAGATCCAAGAGAACCTAGAAACCCCATACACAAGATACACATCCTTTCTCTCTCTACACCCTATGGTGCTATTGTAAACCCCTGGGAATAAAATAACAGTGGACGTAGGCTTTATTCATAGCCGAACCACTTTAAAAATCTTTGTCTCTTATGTGCTTGATTGGATTGCTTTCATCTATTTATCTGTGATCATAAAAATGGGATTCGGTCCAGTTTTTTGCATCAACAACCACTATGTCCATATTTTTCTCAATTTTTGCTTGACAGGTTTGCTCTCTGGGAAGGTGAGGATCTTATGTTGTGTTATTTCTGGGTCAATGCTAAGCATGTCGTCATAGGACCATGTGAAGACATCCATAAAATCTTTCAGAAACATTCTGAATTATGACCGCTCATACTCACCGAAGGTGGAACCCATCCTAATCTTGTGTGGATGGCTACTATAACGGAGATTAATAAGAACAATATCACCATTATTAGTTGGAATGCGGGTACGTTGTTTAGTTTTTTCCTTATTGAGATCAGTTAAGAATTGTTAATTTGTTAATTTATCTTTATTAATAGTTTGATTAGAATAATGAAAATTATTGTAAGGCACAACAAGATACTCGAAATCATCATTTCAGGGAAGCATTGAGAATCTCATCAAAAGAGGCCTCATTCACAATTGCAACAAAAATGGAAGAAAAAGTAGTAAAGTCTGTTGTTTCTTGGAGAGAATGAATAGCAGGGTTCAGGTTGACTTGTGTAGGCTGGACAGGAATGGAGTACCAGTTAAAGACTGGTGTATTTGTAGGGTGATCTTCTCGAACGCTTTAGACGATTCAGATTTCAGGTGGATCATATAAAGATCTAGCCCCAGTGTATGCAGGTCAAAGCATTCATTAGTGTCACTATCCTCAGTATTTTCGATGCTTTTTACATCTTTGTCTATTAGAGGCTCCACCTCATGCTTTTGATCCCCATCCTAAGCGATTTTATCTTCAAAGAAGATCTCCAACACTGATTTCATCTTTTTCTCTGCGAGGTCATACCAGATTCGTCCTGAATCATAACGCTCATTACCCTCGAACTTATGCATTTTAGCCCCCTCGGGTACCATAATTGCTATAATTATGCCCATTAGCCAGACAACCTCCGTTTTATGCGCTAATATGTTATTTAAGGTATTATTGAGATTTTATAGGTGTTTTGGTGCTTAGTATGAAGTTTGAGCACGTTCGGATAAAGTTTCGTCGTGATTTGCACGTTTAGGGGAATTTTTTAATTTTACACTACGAAATTTTGAGCGAAGCCTTCACAGAAGTTGTAGCTCTCGGACCAAGATTCTCTTAGCCGCGAACAGTGCTCGAATCGGAGTCCGAACGAAGAAAACACAGACATTTAATCAGGGAAGAAATATAAGATATTATTTTATAATTATTTTATTTATTAACTAACAATCTATTTAATTCCATCTATGTCCTTTTCTCTTTCATTTTACACCAAGCTTCCATGGGCGATTTTGATTTGGCTCGGGTTTTGGTTTCATCCGAAATTGGAGCTTGGGTCGTGTGTGATTATAGTTACAGGTTAGTTGGCTCAAGTTCTTGGATTTTTTGAAATACCCATTTGGCTATTTCCAAGCTTTGGCCAACAATGGTGGTTTTTGGCATTTTCATGGTTGGTTCTCAGGTTGGCCACCCTCGTACCATCACAGCTCACCCATTTATTCAGCTCGGGTCTTCAGATTGCAACCATGGATGGTTTTTGGTGGATACCAATTTGCGACTTTGGTTTCATTTTTTTTGCAGCAAAATTGTGTGGGTTGTTCCGGCGTCGCCGATTGATCGCGCCCCTGTCGCCGGTAGACCGGGGTTTCGAATTTTGGCTTATGCACAAGATAGTAGCCCTTCCACTATTCTCGCGGTACACCGATTTTGCCGCGATCAACCGATTCTCTGTTATTTTTGGCCGAGACTTGCACCTGCTGCTTTCATTCTTTTTTCTTTCCTTTTTCTTTTAGTCTTTAATTGGAGACTTTTCCCTTTTTCATTTCTTTTCCCTTTTCTTTATTTCTGAATTGTAACTTACTATATAAAGCAAGTTTAGTTTATTTTTGGATGGGATCTTTTATTAGCTTTAGTTTAGGGTTTGTAAGTTTGGGAGCTTTGCCCATTTCTTCCATTTTTATTTGGTGTACCCATTTTAATATAAGGTTTTTACTATTTATTCATCTTCTAGCTTTGTTATTTATTTGCTTTCTTACTAATTTAGTTTTTTCCATGCTTTCAATTTGCTTTCATGCCTAGATAATTTTAGAGTTAATTAATCTAGTGTTGCTTAATTAACTAGCTGCTTTAATTTATGCTTTTAACTATGCTTAGCGGCTAATTTAAATTAGGTTGTGTCGGATTGAACTCACTTCGGGTTGACGGGTTATTTTGCTTTGGTGATGGATTCTCACAAGTTTATTTCGAGTGGGTTGTCCTAGTTATTACGCCTAAGAAATTTAACGGGGTATATCATGTATGCTCCGTATTTACGACCTTGCGTGCATGATTCCTCGGGTAATTGTTGACGCTAAAATCATATTCGCCTTTTTTGCAAATTTAGGGGTGTGACAACTCTTGATTTAATTAACTGTCGAAACGAGATTCAATCTTAATAACTCGTGAGCCCATGTAACCATTTATACTAATTAACTCTAGGTGAGGGATATCCAACGTAGCCTATAGTTTTTATTCACTTTGTTAATCTTAGTTTAATATACACTCGCCTAGATTGACCTTTTCCTTTATTTATCTTTTATTTTGTTAGCAATTATCTTTTACACTTGTATTTAGAAGTATTAAACCAAATTAAATTCTAGCAACTCGTCTATGTGGTTTCGATACCCGGACTGGACGCTATACTCCCTTCAATGAGTGTAGTCATAGTTTAGGTTTTTGAATAGAGTTGGTGAGCCAAAAACAAAACGATCGGCGCGTAGGTGACTCTCACGCCGCGACGAAACCCAAGCCTATCAAATGGCATCGTTGCCAAGGATGAGTTTGTTTTAGAATTTATTTAATTTAGTGTTTCGTAGTATTTTTTTTCTATTTGTATTTTTTGCTAACCTTTTTGCAAGACTTTTACATTTGAGCGCTAAGAAACGCTAGAATTTTTTGCGCGCGCATCACTTTGTGGAATTCGCCACTTTGAGCCATCTTTGGCGTAAGCATGTCTTATTCCAATCCTTCCGGTAATCATTATGATAATTCTCAAAATCCCCGTAAACCTATGACTTTTGGTCAATACTTAGAGTCCCAAAACTTACAAATTCAAAGATGTCTTTGGGTGAGTATAAGAAAAGTCGAGCTTTGGAGTGCGTGTATTTTGAGCATGATGATAATAATTTTGGGACTCCAATTCCGTATAATAGGAAATTTGAAACTAATTACAATAGTTTTCAAAATTCTTATAATAATGAGTTTGAATACAGTTCCGATAATAAGTTTCAAACTTCTCATTTTCAAGAATCCGCACCCCGACCTATGACTTTCGGTAAGGGTTTTCTCATGCTTGAGAATGAGAGGTATGAACACCGTTATCGGGAAGAAAATAATTTGTGGGAACATGAATTGGATTTACTATTGACGATGATTTTTCTTCTGAAACTTTTGAAGTCGAGGACTGTTTTGAACCAAATGAGGATTTTGTGCCTACTTTGGAACAAACCATTCTTGACATGGCCCATAGTTTAATAGAGAATAAAAGTGAGGATGAAATTGATGTAGTATCCATTTGCAATGAAATGATTTCGTCTTTGGATCCCAAAGAAGAAAGTTTCATTGAAAATGATCATATCTCCTTTGAAATTCCAACTTTGAGCGATCATAACTCAACTCTTGAGTTTGAATTTCTTTCCTCCACCTTTTCATTCTCCGTTATCACACCGTCACAAGTACCCGATGAATCGGTGCCGAACTTCAAAACGTTTAACCCTTTCACTGACGAGGAGTACTTGCTCGAGTTGCTTTCCATGCAGGCATCTTTTCCACCTTGTGTGCCCCCTCCCATTCTAATTTCAAAATACTTGGGAGAAAATTCAATTTTTTTTTACCTCCCGTATTTCTGTCACCCATTCTATCCAAATCCCCCACCCTCCCTCCAAAAATGTTAATTGGGGATGGTTCCTTTCTTACGCCTTACACATGCCTTCCGTTGTTCAAACGGAATTTCTATTTTCCGGAAGGCATGATTTCAAGTGAGGCTACACTGGTTATCCTCCAAAGTTAAATATTTTTCGTGGTGGACCCTCAACTATTCAGACTTCTAGTGTATAGTTAGTGTGAAGCCTAAATAGTAGGTTGTATATAGTTAGCTTTTATTATTTCTTTCTTTTTATCATTTCTTTCCTTTTTAATTTAGTCTAGTGTAATTAGTTAACTTTTTGTTCTTGGTTCTTGTTATGCTCGATACTAATATGTTTTATAGAATCATTGGACTTATACTTTCACGAGATCGCTCATTTTTGGGTAATATCGCTCTTTTCCTCTCATGAACTTGGTTCTTAATTTACATTGAGGACAATGTCAGATTTTCAGTTATGGGGTATGGGATATTCTATCCAATCATTGGTACATTCTTTGATTTGATTGCATGTTATTTCCAAGCATGCTTTTCTTGTAAAAAAATAAAAATTTCAAAAATATTTTCTTTCTTTTTTCTCCTTTGTTGGGCATTTTACCTTTGTTTTCGATGATAAATTTTAATAATTGCTCGATCCAATAGACAATTCAATTATGCATGTTCAAGATTTTAGAAGTTATGACTTTAGTCCTAATTATTGATATTATAAAGAACTGCATGAATTAAACTTTAATAACATGAGCACATGCGTTTTTCTTATTTTATTGATTTGGTTTAAAAATTTTGTAACTCAGTAATGTTTCGTTACATTGTATATACTTACACCGAGTAAGCTTTGTACCATTCGTCATTTGTGAGTGTATACACTATTCTTTCCTCATTGAAAACGTTGAATTCGTTGGTAGTCTCACTATTCTTTCATTGATCGTTCATTAATTGAGTTTATTTCTTGAAATGTATTACTTGAGCATGATTTTCAAAGGTTATTTTGACTCGAGAATTGCGTAAACTTTAGGAAATGATCATAGGAAATCTTTGTTATATCACTCATATTAGCCTTGACCTCACCTTATATGTTTACCCTTGTCAACCCCTTTGAGCCTAAATATTAGCCTTTTGTTTCATAAACCAAAAATCTCATACCAACTCCACATTGGAGTTATATACCATACTTATTACCTTCCATACATTTGTTTGGAATATTACTTGGGATTGAATGATGTTATTATCGCGTCGTTGTAATTTAGGCAGGTGAGAGTGTGAAAAGTAAAGAAAATAAAGAAGTGAAAAAGAGAAAGTAGAAAACAAAAGAAAAAGTGAGAAAAAGAAGAAAAGAAAAGAACGAGAAATTTGTATATGTTGTGTATAGTGTTCGAATAAGCTTTCTCTTTCTTTTCTTTTCTTCTTTTTCTTACTTTTTCTTTTGTTTTGTTTTGTTTTCTACTTTCTCTTTTTCATTTTTTTTCCCTTTTATTTATTTCTTAATTGTAACTTACTATATAAAGCAAGTTTATTTTATTTTTGGAGGGGATCTTTTATTAGCTTTAGTTTAGGGTTTGTAACTTTGGGAGCTTTTCCCATTTCCTCCATTTTTCTTTGGTGTACCGATTTTAATGTAAGGTTTTTACTATTTATTCATCTTGTAGCTTTGTTCTTTATTTACTTGCTTTATAATTTAGTTTTTTCCATGCTTTCCATTTTCTTTAATGCCTAGATAATTTTATAGTTAATTTATTTAGTGTTGCTTAATTAACTAGGTGCTTTAATTTATGCTTTAATTATGCTTAGAGGATAATTTAAATTAGGTTGTGTCGGATTGAACTCATTTCGGGTTGACGGGTTGCTTTGCTTTGGTGATGGTTTCTCACGAGTTTATTTAGAGTGGGTTGTCCTAGTTATTACGCCTAGAAAATTTAACGGGGTATATCCTTATTTACGATGACCTCGCATGCATAATTCCTGGGGTATTTGTTGATGCCAAAATTATATTAGAATTTTATGGAAATTTAGGGGTGTGACAACTCTTGATTTAATTAACAGTCGAAACGAAACGCGATCTTAATAACTCGTTAGCCCATGTAACCATTTATACTAATTAACTTTCGGTTAGGGATATCCGATGCAACCTATAGTTTTTATTCGCTCTATTAATCTTAGTTTAATATACACTTGCCTAGATTAACATTTTCCTTTATTTATCTTTCATTTTGTTAGCAATTATCTTTTACACCTGTATTTAGAAGTATTAAACCAAATTAAATTCTAGCAACTCGTCTCTATGGATTCGATACCCGGACTTGCCGCTATACTCCCTTAAATGAGTGTAATCATAGTTTATGTTTTTGTATAGAGTTGGTGAGCCTAAAATAAAATGACCGGTGCGTAGGTGACTCTCGCACCACGACGAAACCCAATCCTATCAATACCATAGTTCAAAAAATCCACAAAAGGGGAAGTCCTCACCCTCTGGTTCATTGCTTGAGTTGTCATAGTCGTTGCCCCATCTATTGGTAATGGTATCATCTTTCCATGAGGAGTCAATAAATTCCACAACCTCTATGGCTTTACCATACAGGTCTTCCCATTCAGTAGGGAAGTGTCGAAATTAAAGGACCAGACGCCCTTGGAGTTTTAAAATCATGAGTAACTCAAAGACAGTGCATACTTCTCCCTTTTTGACAAATACATCTGACATAACATGTACTATGTCATCCACGTTGAACTCTTTTATGGGTACGACCCATTCATTAGATTACCGAGACCATTTCAGGGCTTCCATAAATAAGTCATTGATCTTTTCACAGTCAATGTTCATCTCTGAGGGCAATCTAAGCTCAAACTTCTAAAGCTGGTCTAGAACTACGGGAATTTCCATGCCTTTCCTTTCTGAGTGGGTACGAATAGTAATAAAAGCCCTGTTAAGTAGTGATAGATCTTGGTCAATAAGGTTTACAGGATGAATAATGAAGGAAGGACAGATTTTGAGGGGTTTAGGTGGGTATGTAGATTGGGTATTGTAAAGGGCTTCATTCTAGTTGAAGGGTTGAATTATGGGTCTTTTGCTGAGAGGATGGCATTCATCCCAGTTCTGTGTGATGGGAGAGGATTTTGGGTGGTATTGTGCTTTGAATTATCTAGTGGGGGAAATAATCCCCTTGTCTATGAGGCTTTAGACAACAATATTTAGATGGAAGCAATGATTAGTGGTATGCCTGGAGATTTGCTAGAAATCGCAATAGGCATCATGTTTGAAGTTTCAAAGAAGACGATCTGGAAACGGTCGAGGTCCAAAGGTTTGATGAAGTTTCGGGTTAGAAAGGCTTGATACATTTTTGATAGAGGAGCATGAAATTAGGTATACTCCTTTTCGTTTGGGTTATGATGACTTTCAGGTGTTCAAGAGGTGGCAGGTTGAGATATGTTATTGATAATTGAAACTAAGGTGTTGGATAGCTTATCATACTTTTGAGGTGCAAACTTCCTAATTAGCCTTTTTGGTTCGGATTCATCTTTCTAATTTGTGACCCCTTCGTTAATTTCTACCCCAGCCTCCTGAAAGGCTCTAAAGTGAGGGAAATACTGACCTCTCATTGAAGCTCGAATATGAGGCAAGAAGTTATTCTTCACGAAGCTTACCTGCTCTTCCTCTGACGATCGATTTGTGATAGTTATTACCTTTTCTCTCCATCTTCCAATAAAGTTACTAACTGATTAACACGGGTTTTGTTTGAGTAGTTCCAAGTCCCGATGGGTAACTTTTAGTTCCTCATTATACTTATACTGAGTCATGAACTCCCGAGCTACATCTTCCTAACAACGAATTCTAGATTCTTTAAGGGATATGAACATTTGAGGGCACCTTCTTTGAGGGTTTGCTAGAACAACCGGTCCATTACCTCCCCTGATGCCTCGAAAGGAGTCATGGCATCATCATAGTTGTGTAGGTCCACAATTGGAGGCCCACATTGGAAATTCTTTAGTTATTGGGCTTTGGGATAGGGAGATATATGGGTGTAGTCCATATAATTCTTTAAGATCTTAACTTGGTCAAATCTTTTAGACACCAACCTAAGGTCCTCCTTGACTAGGATCAATTTGTTTTCCTTGGGATCAACTAGCACTGGTATATTAGCTCCAGGCAGGGCAAGAGGTATTGGCTGTTGGGCTGATGGTGGCCCATTGGCAGGTGGCGCACATGGGGCATGTTAATACTTTTCTAAAACCTATACTAATTTTGGAGATGCTGGACTCATTGTGACATCCCACTTAATAAAATACCGGGTGATCAGTCCTATACCAAATTAAAACGGGAATCCCAATTGATTCATCCTTAGCATCACTATCGAAAAACTTTTTTTAAAACTTAGTAATCACCTAGTATTCAAAAAGTTGGTGCCAAATTTTAACTTCTTAATTAAACAAAATAGATAATGCAGAAATAAATATAAACCATTCACACAACTAAAATTAAATCAACTGAATAATTAATTAAACAAATTTGTCGAGTAAACCATCGGCCACCAAAGTAAATAGTCCAACAATAATCAACCCACACAAGAATAAATACAACTGAAAACTACAACTTAAGAGTCTGAGCGACATGCCCTAAGGAAACTGAAACTGATAAATGATTCCTACTCGAGGAAGGAATGAACAATGCGTCTAATCCAAACTCCTGCTAGCATCCACATATGCCGCAGCTCCATGTCCCTGGAATAGAATATCAAGTCAGGTGTCCCTGTGACTGGACACCTAACAGGTTTTAAAAATAGTTTTATAGAAAAGGTTAGAACCCAAAACATTTTGAAAGTATTTAGCAAATGAATTAACTGCAGTAATTTAAAATGCATGAATGCGCTTCATATTTAAGTTAGCGTCGCACTCCCTTGAGGACATACTCACCCCTCCACTAATGTGCACACCTATCGGTCACCTTAATCCCACCTAGCTGTACTATCCTGTCCAACTAATCCTGGTATAATCGCCCATTGCCATACTACTCTAACCCTAGTATCATAATTCCGGGATTATAATTTATCTCACCAATTAACTTAATTAATTTCTTTTAAATCATAACATATAACTGTGACACAAGTTATATAAAGTGTATACATCACACGCTGTATTATTTCCCGTATATAATATTTACTACCATTATATACATACCTTTACTAAGAACAACCACACATATATATGTACATCCATCCCTCCGAGTATACCATCACCGGACGATTCCCTCTAAAGTGTTATCTCACTAGGTGTGCTCACATAACCTAGTTACCCAAGTTGGAATCGCTCACCAACCCGGACCAAAATATAACCGCAGTGGAGGCGGTCATATTCCTTCCCTGAAAGTGAGATAAGCCCCTCACCCATATACCGGACGTCATGACCTGTGGATATACTCACCCTACTCCTCAAGCTAGGGGATTCATCCACATCGCGCAACTTTCCTTGATAGCACTAGAGTATATAAATTAAATAAATATCTAGTCACTGATATTTAATAGCACACACAATATATACACACATATATATATATATACTATCCCTACACCATATATATAATACAAACCTCGGCTTTACTGTGTACTCAAAAACCCATAACACTAGCCTGTAATTTCCCGAGACTCTGTCCCAACTCAACTTAATTAATTTTCTCACTTAATAATTTATCATCCTCCCGAGTTTAGGGTCCGACTCTGATTTATTTAATTCATACGTCAATTAATATATTATTTCCTTCGAGTCTATGGTCCGACTCTAATATAAATACTTTGCACATTAATTTATATAATATTTACCCGAGTTTATGATTCGACTCTAATTTAATTAATTTACTCATTAATTAATTTATTACCTTGTGTCACTTAAATAACATACCCAGACTCGCTCACTTGGCCCATAACTTAATATTTCCTGAGTCTATATTCTGACTCCATATTAATTTGTTTATCTCCATAATTAATTTAACACATTGGCGTCACTCAAGCAATAAACCTGGACTTGCTCACTCAATCCGTATATAATTAAATTTGGAACCTAATTCCCCAAATTTATCCATAAAGTGCCTTATGTAAATCCTCCCTAACTCCAATTACTTTTCCCGATACTTGTTAGGAATAGGTGCCTCCAATTTATTTATCACTAAATAAAGCATAGGAATTGAATTAAATATAATTTCCCCCTTATATATAAAATTGGTCGAACTGTAAAAAATCTGGGACCATCGATCGATAGATCGACCAGTTCCCTTTCTTCTCCAGCTTGCTATTCATCCATTGACGAAAATTCAAGGTTTCTTTTCTCAAATTTCAACCTCAATCCAACCTATTTATCATCTTTTTACAACTATCATGAACTATAATCATCATCTAAACCTTTTAGCATAATTGATATTACGAATCTTTACCCACTCAAGAACACAAATTCCTATGGTAAAATCCCAATTATCCTTCACCAATCTGATCCCACAATCACAATAAATTTAACTCTAACACGGGTGTTCTATTATGACTCTTATAACAATCAATACTGAATACTTCTATAACATTAATTCGACTGCCAAATTACCCAACAGATTAAATTTCATAAAAAACCATTTCATGCAATCGCCCACCCAAAAACGAATTTAGGTCTTTAAACCTCCCATAATATGAATTGATTATCATCAAGAATAATTACAACAGTTAACCACTTGCCTCTAATTGTTTGTAGAGTCTGATCCGTTGTCATAGAGAAGATGTTGATGACGAACACTCACTTTATCCCTCGATTTGTCTCCAAAAAGGTCCCCAATTTACTTCTTGATTTCTTTCCTCTGTGTCTCTCTCAAACCCTAGGTTTAGAATTGTTAACTGTCATTCAATACTTTTCCAATTAGGTTTAAAACCCCTAAACCCG
Organism: Sambucus nigra; assembly: GCA_949130495.1. NCBI lineage: Eukaryota > Viridiplantae > Streptophyta > Magnoliopsida > Dipsacales > Adoxaceae > Sambucus > Sambucus nigra. The sequence continues at coordinate 239,843,749 of OX422210.1, read as the reverse complement.
TTTTTGGCCACATGGGCCTAATTAAAATGGCCCGAATCACCCCGTGTGGGCCTGACTATGGGTGAAAATCCCCCGAGACCCGATTACTACCCCCGAGTACTCTTTTCTGACTATCTCGACCCATCCGGACTCAACCGCACACTCAGAATCATCATCTGAAATACTTTATAACATTCTCCAATTTTGACCTCAAAAATGTGACACACATTAATTCGAACAATTTAACTTAAAGTCGTCAAATATAAGTAATTTATCCCACTCAAATAAATTCTCCAAATTATAAATTTAAGTTTCTCCAATTTAAATATTTATTTCTCCCAAAAATAATTAAATACTAAATCCTCAAAATTACGGGGCGTTACATACTTCCCCCCTTACAAAGGAATATCGTCCTCAAAATTAAGATGAGCCTAATGCTCCAAGTCTCGAATATCACTCTCCAGTCATGTGTCTGTAAGCTCACTATATCTATCTCTCCCACTTTTACTGTACCCGTGCTTAACCGCACAAAATTTGCCTTAATTTGCCCGGGTGCCCATACCCATGTCCCCGTGCTTAATCGCATGAAAGTTACCTGACTATGCTAGCCGTAACCCGTAATATAACTTCTACCTGTAGTCATATTACATATATATATACTGGCCGGGGTACCCAACCCATGTACTAACGACAAAACATCTCCCCCACTTCCAACATTGTGCTAAGTTTCATGTGTGGGATGTCTCGCAAAGTAAAATTCAAACAAGGAACCCCCCGATACACAACTACCTAACATTGTCGATCGTTGAGACCCGTTAGACCCTCAGTCCATAGCACATATCTCCAAATACTTGTCTCTTAACATAAAATCATACACGCCTACCCTTATGCTACAAAAGACAACATAAAATATCGCGCCCTTACTATCACTAGTTCTTGCACAAAATAAACCCCGAGCTATCTCTCCCTACTCGAAAATAAATCTAACCACCTTGATCTACTTCAGTAAACACCCATACTTACCGGGATACAATATGAGAACACAAGACCACATTATCTGTCTATCGCATCACGCAATACAACATATATACACACATATATATAGGCTAGACGCCCTCTCAGATGATACCTAGTAAAATTCATACCCTGGTGTCGCGAACACCAAAACTTACCCCCACTATCCACAATAGTTCAAATCCATCGCTATCTAGTCGATATTGGGAAAATCATCAAGCCTACTTACATAATTCTCGAAAGTAGTGACCCCTCACATAATTCAAATCTTCTCTCAATGTACACCTCCACTCTCTCGTGGTTAACACCAAAGGACTCTGCTACCCCACAGAAAGTTTTATTTACATACTACGGCTGCTACAACTAGCGCACCCACTAAATCTGACTCACTTGTGAATTCTAGTAAAAATAATTTTATATTGTGACACCCTCATTGTCACCCAAAATATACCCCATGCCCATAGGATAAAAATACTTACCTCCATACTCTAGATGCAATGGTTGATCCTCGGGTTCCTGAGCAACTTACCCCCGCTCAAACGCACCCATGACTTGTTGTAGTGGTTGTACATCCAGGACCTCGTCCTGTAGTTGACTCCTGCCTCGCTTAGGACAATATCTTTTCACATGTCCCTCTTCCCCACAAATGAAATACCTCATAATAAATTCACCCTGCCACTGATCCCTTCCTTGTTCGCCTTGTCGGAAGTCCTGGCCATTCTATCGATAGCCCCCAAATCTAAATTATTTGGCCTGATTCCCCTGCCAAAAATCCTGCCCCTGATGCCCCCTGTCTGCTGCTGGGATACCCCACGGGTACTGTTCCCTCCTGCTTTCTCCGATTGGCTGGTTTCCACTCTCTTCCTGCTTCCTTTAACATGGAAGAAATATTCCTGTCAGTGTAGGAGTGTTGCATTAACGACATCTGTATAATCTATTAATGCGGGATTACCAATCAAATATTGTCTGATCCTCCAGACTAACCCATCCATGAACCTTTCTTTCTTTCTTTCTTTCTTCATCTCTTACCTCATTCGGTACAAAATTTGCCAAACGAATGAATTCTTCCTCATAATCGGCCACTGAAAGGTTCCCCTGAGTCACCTCTCTGAATTTTCTCCTCATTTCGATCTCCACTGCTGGCGAAAACTACTTGCGGTCGAACCGCACCACCCAAAACTCTGCAATAGCTAATATATCCCTTTCCTCAACTGTGGTGATTGACTCCCACCATTGTAGCGCTACTCCCACTAACCTAAAAGTGGCTAGCATTTTCTTCTGCACCTCATTGTAATCTACCATGCGTAGGTGATGTTGGATATCTCTCTTCCACTGATACGTTAGCACCACATCTGAACCCCCTTAAAACTCTGGCGGATGCCCTTTTTGAAAGACCTCTCGTACTTGCTGTCACCCCGATGGCCTCGAGTGGACCTAAACATCCTGTACCACTAACACCTGTAGCTGATCTCATGGAAAGTACCTTTCCATTGCAACCATTGTTGCTTCAACTGCCTGCGCCACTAATTCAATTACCTGTGCTGTCGAAATCATCTCTAACAATTGTTGCGGTAACTCTAGCTCCTGATGAGCCTCTCTAGTCTCATCTTCCCCTACTGCCCTAGCTGCTCTATCTCTCCTAGGTGGCATCTGAAATGAGAATCGAATAATATGAGTTCACCCTCAAATATAAAGTAATTGGCAGAAGAACGTAAATGCGCATACGCATGAGAATACAACAATCCTATGATAGGGTTCTACATCAAAGAACGCTAAGCTGAAATGTGGAAGGTCGCACAGATCCTAAGGACACTAGAACCTGATGCTCTGGTACCATCTGCGACACCCCGCCTAATAAAATACCGGGTGATTAGTCCTATACCAAATTAAAACAGGAATCCCAGTTGGTTCATCCTTAGCATCACTGTCGATTTTTTTTTTTAAAAACTTACTAAACACCTAGTATTCCAAAAGCTTGTGCCAAATTTTAACTTTTTAATTAAACAAAACAGTACATGTGGAAATAAATATAAACCATTCACACAACTAAAATTAAATCAACTGAATAATTAATTAAACAAATTTTCCGAATAAACCATCGGCCACCAAAGTAAATAGTCCAACAACAATCAACCCACACAAGAATAAATACAACTGAAAACTGCAACTGAAGAGTCTGGGCGACATGCCTTAAGGAAATTGAAACTGATAAATTATTCCTACTCTAAGAAGGACTGAACTATGTGTCTAATCCAAACTCCTGCTAGCATCCACATATGCCGCAGCTCCGTGTCCCTGGAATAGAATATCAAATCTGGCGTCCCTGTGGCTGGACACCTAAAAGGTTTTAAAAATAGTTTTTTAGCAAGGATTAGAACCCAAAATATTTTGAATGTATTTAGAAAGTGAATTAACTGCAATAATTTATAATGCATGAATGCGCTTCATATTTAAGTTAGTGTCGCACTCCCTTGAGGACATACTCACCCCTCCACTAATGTGCACACCTAACGGTTACCTTAACCCCACCTAGTTGTACTACCCCGTCCAACTAGTCCTAGTATAATCTCCCCTTGCCATACTACTCTAACCCGAGTATCATAATTCGTGGATTATAATTTATCTCACCAATTAACTTAATTAATTTCTTTTAAATCATAACATATAACCGTGACACAAGTTATAAAAAGTATATACATGACACATTGCATTATTTCCCGCATATAATATTTACTACCATTATATATGTACCTTTACTGATAACAACCACACACACATATATATACATCCATCCCTCCGAGTATAGCCTCACCGGATGACTCCCTCTAAAGTGTTATCTCACTAGGTGTGCTCACATAACCTAGTTACCCAAGTTGGAATCGCTCACCAACCTGGCCCAAAATATAAACGCAGTGGAGGTGGTCATATTCCTTCCCTAAAAGTGAGATAAGCCCCTCACCCATATACCGGACGTTATGACCTGGGGATATACTCACCCTACTCCTCAAGCTAGGGGATTCACCCACATCGCGCAACCTCCCTTGATAGCACTAGAGTATATAAATTAAATAAATATCTAGCCACTAATATTTAATAGCACACACACACACACACACACACACACACACACACACACACACATATATATATATATATATATATATACTATCACTACACTGTATATATAATATAAACCCCGGCTTTACCGTGTACTCAAAAACCCATAACACTAGTCTGTAATTTCCCGAGTCTCTGTCCCGACTCAACTTAATTAATTTTCTCACTTAATAATTTATCATCTTCTCGAGTCTATGGTCCGACTCTGATTTATTTAATTCACACGTCAATTATTATAATATTTTCACCGAGTCTACGGTTCGACTCTAATATAAATAGTTTGAACATTAAATTATATAATATTTACCCGAGTCTATGATTCGACTCTAATTTAATTAATTTACACATTAATTAATTTATTACCTTGTGTCACTCAAACAACATACCCTGACTCGCTCACTTGGCTCATAACTTAATATTTCTCGAGTCTATACTCCGACTCCAAATTAATTTATTTATCTCCATAATTAATTTAACACCTTGGCGTCGCTCAATAAATATACCTGGACTTGCTCACTCAATCCTTATATAATTAAATTTGGAATCCAATTCCCCAAATTTATCCATAAAGTGCCTCATGTAAATCCTACCTAACTCCAATTACATTTCCCCATACTTGTTAGGAATAGGTTCCTCCAATTTATTTATCACTAAATAAAGTATAGGAATTGAATTAAATATAATTCCCCCCTTATATATAAAACTGGGCGAACTGTCAAAAATCTGGGACCGTCGATCGATCGATCCCCGGGTCAATCGATCGATCCCCAGGGTCGATCGATCGATCGACCAGTTCCCTTTCTTCTCCGGCTTGTTGTTCAGCTATTGACGAAAGTCCAAGGTTTCTTTTCTCAAATTCCAACCTCAATCCAACCTATTTATCATCTTTTTACATCTATCCTGAACTATAATCATCATCTAAACCTTTTAGCATAATTGATATTACGAATCTTTACCCACTCAAGAACACAAATTCCTATGGTAAAATCCCAATTATCCTTCACCAATATGATCCCATAATCACAATAAATTTAACTCTAACACAGGTGTTCTATTATGACTCTTATAACAATCAATACTAAATACTTCTATAACATCAATTTGACTGTCAAATCACCCAACTGATTAAATTTCATAAAAACCCATTTCATGCAATCGCCCACCCAAAAATAAATTTAGGTCTTTACACCTCCCATAATATGAATTGATTATCATCAAGAATAGTTACAATAGTTAAACACTTGCCTCTAACTGTTCGTAAAGTCTGATCTGTTGGCGTAGAGAAGGTGTTGATGATGAACACTCACTTTGTCCCTCGATTTGACTCTAAAAAGGTCCCCAATTTACTTCTTGATTTCTTTCCTTTGTGTCTCTCTCAAACACTAGGTTTAGAATTGGTAACTGCCATTCAATACTTCCCCAATTAGGTTTAAAACCCCTAATCCCGTTTTTGACCACATGGGCCTAATTAAAACGGCCCGAATCACCCCGTGTGGGCCCGACTATGGGTAAAAATGCCCCGACACCCGATTACTACCCCCGAGTACTCTTTTTAGACTATCTCGGCCCATCCGGACTCAACCACGCACTCAGAATCATCATCCGAAAAATTCTATAACATTCTCCAATGTTGAGCTCAAAAATGCGACACACATTAATTTGAACAATTTAACTTAAAGTCGCCAAATATAAATAATTCTTCCCACTCAAATAAATTCTCCAAATTATAAATTTAAGTTTCTCCAATTTAAATATTTATTTCTCCCAAAAATAATTAAATACTAAATCCTTAAAATTACGGAGTGTTACATCCATGGCAGGGGCAAAGAGGATTTCGATCTTGGGATCCTCGAGAGTCTAACCCGGTATCGTTGCATTTCCTAAACTTTTGCCTGAAGTTTTTCAATCTTAGCACTGAGCTCGGCAAGGTTTGTCATCAGATCTAGTTGGGCATTCGCAGCCTAGTCAACACTAATATAACTATCGCGTAACTATAATTGTCACAGAATAAAACTATATAGATTGTAATAGTAGTGCCGACTCGAACGATACATAAATATAAACAAGAGAGTGATCACACAAGCACGACATCTACATTCTATAATAGCAGCAACGGAGAGATGTACGATGGAATCAGGGCTGAGGCAACACTGCCAACTTATGTCCTCAAAAGATAATTAAACAATAACATTAATAATAAGTTTACGAAGAGTAAGATTATACTGAGTTTGGGCTACAATATAACTACACACCTTCCTCACGTATTTTGGTTTATTTTAAGTTATCCCAATCCAAACCACCTAAATATCTCATGCGTCTACTCCCAAACACAAATGAACCCTACGATTATGCATTATTCATCTTAACTGAATATATGTAAAGATTCCATTATTAAAGATATTATACATCTAAAATACATGAACATAGCAAGGAATACAGACAAATCTACATCCATATAAGTACGATCTGTACCACGTACATCATAAATGGGATACTCACTAGTCATTGCATAATGAAGGAATATTTTTACTGACTTCGGGGTTCGCTAAGGTGTAAAATGCATAGTTATAGGTTATCCCACACCTATAACCATCAAATCATCTGTTATAGATGATCACTATGCCTTTAAACCAGTTATATGAACCCATACCCAAAGCTATATGAAAAACTCACCTAGTGTGTGTATCATCAAGATACAACGGGTACTTTTAGTAAGTAGTGTTTGGGGAAATCATGACCAAGGTAAATCATATCTCTATCTATCGAAGTGCTAGTGTGGTCTTCATCGTACATGCCCCATTAGTTCATCCCCTCCAGTGCATATCCCACGATAACTCACACCCGGTATGTTTTACATAATACATAAGAGAAGTATTTCCAATTACATAACCCCAGGCTTAAATCCAGATTAAATAGCTTAATAAATATCTATTAATTAATAACTAAAATTTCAGAATAAATATCATTTGAACGACTCGTTCGAACGAGATTACACTTGTAATTTGAACGACTTTTAAATATGTCGTCTGAACGAGACTAAAATCTCATTCGAATGAGATTAACCCAGAATCATCATCTTTCAAAAATAAATTCCGCCATTTTTAACCTTCAAACCCAAATGCGAAGCTTTCAGCCATCCACAAAACTTATTTCATCAATATTAACGAATCTAAAATGATTTTAGTCAATCCTATCATGGTTTAAAGGCTTAAATCCCAAAATCATCTCAAGAACCGTGTTTATCATTTTTCCCAAGTTCATATCAATTCATGAAATTACTAAGGGGCTTTCAGTACCTAACATATTTCTATTAATTTCATCTCAAATTCATATGGAATCCAACTAAGTAAATTTATGCCAAGAACGAATAGTAACCTAATTATCATAATACTTTATTTACTAAACTAATGGATTAATCTAAGAATCAGATTTAAATCAAATTATGTTTACACAAAATAATAAAAATCCTATACTATGTAAACTTGCCTTATTTGAAAGGGATGGACTCCAAGCCAATTGCCCCAATTCTCTTATTATCTAAGTTGTTTCCTCTCTATAGAATTAAGGTTTCTCTCTGATTGTGTTGGAATGGGTTAGGTTAGCCCTAATAACCTTTTTATTATCTTAATTTTGAAATTTGGTTTAGGCCCTATATGTCCCTCAACAAAACAAAACCAAAACTACATCTAAATAGTTCAAGATATAACTCAAGTCATATATTAAACTATAAAGCTTAAAAATCATTATTTTAAGTCCTGTTTGGGCATTCAACATGCCCCAAAAGTTAGTCCAACGTATCAAACTAGTATCCCAATCATTTAATCGGTATGAGTCTAAGATTATTAATTACTAAATTATTTATTAAATAATTATTAATTCATTACCATGACTTAATTCCAAAGTATTATTTAAATGTTTAATCATCTACACACACAACACATATGAATTATAATTATTAACGTCACAAGTCACTATAAATAAATGCTAATTTCATAATTTATTTAATTTAATGTACCTAAATTATGGGGTATTACACTTTCTCCCTGTTTAATGTCGTGAATATTGATTTCACATAATTTGATTCACAAATTTTCATTTTTTATGAAAAGTATAAAAAAAATCTCACACGGAATAAAGTTGGGCATTGTCCTTAAACGAATAGTGTGTGCCATTTAATATACACACTGTCATGTTCAATTTCCTTTTTCCCCCTTTTTTATACATATATAATTTAATATCTCATCGTATCCTTTCTCCCAGTTTGATGTCATGCATATTGATTTACCATATTTTGATTCACACATTTTTACTTTTTATAAAAGTATAATTTTTTTTCTCGCATGGAATTTTTCAATATGAGAAGCTATGTTTTTTTATGAGGAGATGGTCATTACGACAATAATCAAAGTAAGTTTATAGAATGTAGTTTACAAAAGTGCATATACATTCAATTTGCATAAGCGCATATACATTCTTCTGAAACGTTCCTCTTTCACCATTTTAAGTTTACACGCATTTATTAATTTGATAATAATTTTTCTATAAATGAAATACATTTTAAAATTTTGGATATTGTTAAATTTTGCTTTAAAACCTAGAATTGATAAATCGTTCGTGTATGATTAAAAGCTAGTACAGTCTAACGAGGCGATCAACGATCCACCCTTGCTATGAAACATTTAGAACTAAATGCCCTGTGTTAAAACATATTTAGTCTAAGTTCCTTTTCCATTAATATAACACGCATATCTTGTTAAAATTCCCTTAAAAAGTCCACGACATCTGACTTAAAAACTGACATTTCAAAGTGTTAACTGACAATAACCGGTAATCATAACAAAATGGTTATCCCCCACATTTATTGGATTTAAAAAAATAAGAAGCGTCCAAACCAATGAAAAACTTCTCAATTATTGTTTCAACAAAAAATTCTCATCATTATTTAATTCGTACTAATATCGAGTTGTTCTATTTGTATATTGAAATATTAAGTTTTTTTTATACATTCCACATTTTGTTATAAATCATGTTCATCTACTATTGAATGTTATAAAAAAATATGACTGTGTGATAATTGATTAAATTCGCAAATTTCTACTTTGGGACACTTATTTAATTAGAGTTTATTTTTAAACCAAATCAATTCATCCCTTAAACATGCAACTATGTGTGTGTGTGTGTGTGTGTGTGTGTGTGTGTGTGTGTGTGTCAACCTATAAATAAATAAAGCATGCGACACAAATTTCTGGAAAAATCCCGAAAAGACAAAACCTTTTATTTCTAGAACTTTGAAAAGTTTACAAGACCATTGACTCATATACCATCTTGCTTTCGCCCACAAGAGTAATGCACTGTGCCTTCATCAAACCTTCAAAGTAACGACAAGAAATCAGCAGTGGTTCAAACGCACCTATACCACAAGAACACGCAGTCTTCACGGTGTAGGTTATCCTCCCCACAAGAGTAACTTCATAGAGACTCCCTCCACAATAGCACGCGGCTCTCCGGTTGTAGAGTTCTACCCACAAAGAATGAACGAAAGCAAAGTGTGTTTTTGAACACCAAAACAATTCACCAAAGCATATGGAATTTTTGTGAATTGAAAAACAAAAGGGATGAAAACCCTAAAATAATTCTATAGATTCGCAGTTTTCTGTCTTTCAAAACGCTGGGACTTCTTAATGAAAACGAAACCATTTAATGAGTATTTATAGAAAATCGCGTCGCCACGGTCGTTAGAATGAAAATTGGATCTCGCTCGAACGAAGGACACATGTCGTTTGAACGACATCGCGCAACATCTCCATGTCGCTCGAACGAGATGAGATCTCGCTTGAATGACATGGGTGTCAAAATCAAGGAATGCTACAGGACTTAGAAAAATTACTCATTCTCAAATTTTGACGAAAAAGTCCGCTCCAACACTTAGAAAATATTTTGAAAAAATATCCCATAGCTCTAAGTGCAAAGTTAAGGTATTTAAAATATAATCTTACCAAAGTAAACTTTGAGGAGGTTTTTTGATGAAGAACCTTGTATATTCGGATCCATCTTGATGTAAATTGCTCTTGCTTTCTTCGACGGTTGTAACGGTATACGACATAATTAATTGTGACAGATAATTATAAAACTATGTCCTTACAAATCTCCCCCTATGTCAATGCCGGTACATGCATAAAAACATCCGAATTATCAAATATCAAAATGCCTACACAAATCTACCCTCCCATCAATAAATTTGCAAGATCTCAAACTGTTCTTCAAAAATCTTCATCAAATCTCAAAGCTTTTCTCATCAAGGTGTGCAACATAATGATCATAAATCTTTGTACCTACACACATGAGATAAAGTAAAAACCTTCGTTACGCATCGAGTTTGAAATGATATAAGAATAAATCATTAATAAATCAAATCTCTCCCATAATGCAAACTCCCCCATAACATGATAATTCTTTCCCCTCCCACCCTTTTTATGATGTCCCCAAATAAACAAATAAGAAAAAATAATCAAAACATGGGGTGTCACGATAAAATGCATAGCAAACATGAATCAAACTACACATATGCAAAGGAGTATCTCAAAAACTTTCACAAATAATTTTTAATTTTTCAAATTTTTTCAAACAAAGCAAAAAAAAATGATACAAAAATCACACCATGGATTTAACTAAAACAACCAAGTCATTGAAATGGAATGTATGGGTGTGAACACATTCAATAGGTAAATCAACTCAGTCAATCATATGTGCATGATGCATATGTGTACCCCTAACGAATGAACATCAAAAGTATCCTTAGGTGTAAAAATTTTTGAATTTAGATGACATCGTCTTATGCAAATCAACAAATTAAAGTCAAAGTGATTTCCACACCAATAACGTCCAAAACTATGTAGCGCTTTTTCAAGAATTTCAAGGACGTGCAAACCCATTTTAATACTCCATCCAAACTCCCTCATATATATTTTCTTTTAGAGGTGTATAAACTAAATTCTCAAACTTTGGAGAATTGGTTCAAAATCCTAATTGGCCCATTTTTGGCATGAATTTCTTTTTATTGCCTTTAAATTTTTTCGCGCTCTTTTAAACCTCTTTGGACCTCGGATAATAAAATTCCTCAATTTTTTAGGTCTTATATAATGGTGTCTTAGTATTCGCAAAGGTCAAATTTGAACCTTTCGTAGCCCTTTCCCGTTTTCAAATAAAGCACACAAACTCACAAACGGCTCTTATATGCATAACTTTCTTATCAAGTTTTATCGCGCTTGGTTTGTTTTAAAGACAGGATTGAAGTGACAACACCCAACCAACATGTGATAAGACAAGTATAATAATCAAATAAATTCGTGCATGTGTGCAATAAAGGAAATCATGAGTTAAACATGTAAGAAGTAACACTTAATTACATCTCAATGACTCCAAACATTATAAAGCACAAAGATGACATGATATATTATCTCAAAACACTATCAAATGGTCACATGGATAAATGAAATGAAATTGTGACTTGGCCATCCTAAGTGTCCATCTATAAACGGTGTAAACAAGATACGAAACTATTTTTAAATTTTTCAAAAAATTTATCAAAATAATTTATTTTTTTTTAATTTTCAAAATTTTGAAAAGAAAAAATTTATACAAAAAGTACATGTCACAACGCTAGCAAACATAAATATCATGAAACAAAAAACTAGCATATGACAAACATGCGAACACAATCATATATATGATATAGCAAGAGAAGAATCATGCGCAAGCATGTGAGAATCAATTATTCTAAAATCTAGCGTATCCAAAAGTGATTTTCCATCCCAAACGGATGTGACATGACGTGTGGAATTTTGGGAACCAACAAAATACTAGACTTCTACTTCCTAGGACATCTTCCAAGATAAAAAAAAAATCTCCTAAGGTGACCTTTCCTACCATAATGTGAACATGTGTAAACGGGAGGAATGTTACCTAAAGTGTGATCTTTTCTAACGTCCTTGGGATTAATTGACCCTCTAAATTAAATAATGGTTTTGGCTTTATCACTTGAAGCATAAGAACAAGATGAGCCGTTACCATCACTATCAAACCTACTTCAATCGTTTAAATCACTTTTCAACTACAAAATATTTGATTCAAGCAACAAATTAGACTCTTCTAAAGACAGGAATTTCTTTTCAAATTTTCAACAATGCCTAAAAGGGTATCTCCCTCCTCTATCAATTAAAGCAAACTTTTCCCTAAGAGTATCTTCAGGTGCCACAAACTCATTGATTAAAATACTTTTGTCCTCTTCGGCACAACCACAACCACTAGAATTTTTAAAGTCCTACAATTCTTTTTCTAAAAATAGGACTCTATCGTCACTCTCCTTCTTGGCAATTTTTAAGGAATCAAAGTCATTACACAAATTGCCAACGTGTTCACGAAAAATATCTATTTGAGTTTGAAACGTTTGCAAATATTCAATCTTACTATTAAAATAAGAATTTTCTTTTTTCAAAACTTTAATTCTTTTGCAAAGTTTCAAATTCAAAAGTTTTAATTTTTCAGTACTGTCGTGAACTTTTTCAAAAATAGGCTCCTCATTAAATGGGCGTTCCAAATGAAAATTTGTGATTTTTCACAAAACTGATTTTTTCAAAAAAAATCAATATCACACGATTTTGCGAAAAATAGGAATACGCAATAAATTAGCGTAACCTGCTCTGATACCAATTTGACGACGTGAGAAGTCAAATTGTATCAAAAAAATAAATCCTTAAAAAATCAGGATCACGAGATAAATTAGCATAACCCGCTCTGATACCAATTTGACGATGTGAGAAGTCAAATTGAATAAAAAAAATCCTAGAAAAGTGAGGATACCAATTTGTAAAAAATATGACGGTGTGATAATTGATTAAATTCGTAAATTTCTACTTTGACACACTTATTTAATTAAAGTTTATTTTTAAACCAAATCAATTCAATCCCTAAACATGCAACTACGTGTGTGCGTGTGTCAACCGATAAATAAATAAAACATGCAACACAAATTTCAGAAAAAATCTCGGAAGGGCAAAATTTTTTATTTCTAAAACTTTAAAAAGTTTACAAGATCATTGACTTACATACCATCTTGCTTTCGCCCACAAGAGTAACGCATGGTGCCTTCGTCAAACCTTCAAAGTAACGGCTAGAAATCAGCAGTGGTTCATATGCATCTATACTACAAGAACACGCAATCCTAGACACGTAGTCTTCACGATGTAGCTTATCCTCCCCACAAGAGTAACTTCATAGAGACCCCCTCCACAGTAGTTGTATTGGTTATTATTTTTATATTTTCAGTTGAAATTACGTCAAAATATGTGATAGCAAATGTAATTGTAATATAATAATGTGAAAATAAAAATTATTTCTTTTATTTTTAAATTTTTTGTGCGAATTTCCATCATTACTATATCTCTATCATTTTCTTCTAATAGTCCTTGTTAACATTTATTTATTTTGTAACATTTTTTGTGAAAGAAAATCATTAGTATATCTATTTCTTTTGGTGGTCTTAGTCCTCATTAGAGGAATTCATTTTGCAAAAGAACATTAAAATTCAATATTTTTATAACTATCGCACTGGATTATTTTATAGATTCGCATTGCAAAATACACCCATTTCTCATTGCGAGATGAACATTGCTTGTATTTATATTCAGCATAGGGAATCATTTTTTGAACTAAATAATATAACATATGTTAAGCATCATAATTTCAATCTTACATTAAAAAAGTGGTCCTCCTAAGGATTGAATCCATTTTGCTGTCAATACAATCTAACTGCTCATACTCTGCCGTAGAGAAGATCCTCCTAAAATTGTAATGTATCTTATAAACAGACTCATACCGAACATAATGGCCGAAGAACCATAAATTTCTTACTACCACTTCAAAACACTGGAATGATTTCTTCCAAAAAGCCCAATACCCTCTTCCTCAAGTAATTCCTTCTCAACTTCAACAACATGCCATAGTCAAAGGAGACAACGATAATCGTGAAACCAAAAACTTCATCTGAAGTGCCGAAGTTTCTATTGAGGTCTACATGTGTTGTTTAGTAGAAAGTGAAGAACGCCGAATGCCTATTTCGTCAATTATTCTTATTAAATGTATTTCTATATGTTGTTCATGTTCTAAGCAATATCATGGAGTTGTATTCAAAAAATTTAACATGTTATGAATATGTTGTATGCAATAGAAAAAAATTGTATCAAAACTTGTAATAAGTTATGGTTATGAAATATGTATTTCGCACTTAGAAGTAGTATATTTCACATGGAAAAATATTATTTTCGCAATGTGAATTACTATATTTCGCAGTGCGAAATATAGTTAGATATAACATTATATGAAGTGCATGTCTTAAAATCCTACATGCATTTAATTTCTAATTCAGTAGTCCTCGCTAAAGGAAATAAAAATTATTCTTTAATATGTTATTTTAGCAGTCATCACTTAAGGTATCCAACTAAGTTTTAATAAAAACTTCATAGAATATTACGATAATAGCATACAAGGTTTTCATTTTATCAAAATAAAATAATAACTTTTATCACAATTAAAGAATAACGTCATAAAAATATGAGCCAAATAAATTTTGATTTTCTTAATAGCAATCGCGTAAATAAATGCATTTTTTTCCTTCATAATCATAATTATATATATATATATTTCTCACTGAGATATTACGTAACCTCGCAATGAGAAATGTAACATTTTACCTTACGAATTACTATATTTTGCATTGTGAGACATAGTAATTTCTTACTGAGAAATTTAAACTTTGGACAGTTACTTGAAATAAATCAACATAATTTTTATTACCCATTTATTTCACCCTCCGTTAATTTCTTCTTACATGTCATACTATTATGAGATGAAATTGTTTTACATCTACCTCATTTATCAACCTTTTAACATCTCCTTTTGATGGAATCCTCTTCTTTATTGGATAACCAGATTGTTTCTTTGTATTTAATAGTATAATGAGCACATCCTTTAACTTGAACTCTAATTTGTTAATAATAGGGATTGAAGAAATGTGATCTCTATAAGAATTTCTGAAAGCTTCGGCATAGAATTTTTTATCCATATATTTATAGTAGTTTTTGCCACTTTTTTGAATTGTTGTAGCAAAATCCCTCTATTTTCTACTTCCCACATAAGAAAGTTTTTTCGTCAATGTTGATCGCCATGAAATAAGTAAGACAAATTACCTTATATATTCCGTCTGTGGACTGTGCTACACACCAAGTACGACATTTTTTTACTCTTTGTAGCAACCTACTTTCTATGTCCAGACACAACACACTGGGCCAAGCTCTTGATTTTGTGTGCCTTTTTGACATCATGTTAATCATCTTCATTATTATATGGTCAACCATTCTAGTAACCGGTAAATGAGAGAATCCCGTATCCATGAATTCAAAGATTCAGTCACACTTGAATACATCTCTACATACCATTTACTAGTGAACTATACATGCTCTCAATGCTTTGGATCACAGCTATTCGGAAAGTATTTTATCTTCTCACCGCATTGCTTTCTTAGATCATTCATACTCTTCTCAAATACCTCTATTGTACTTGCATAAGTTACATATTTAAACATGCTTACAATTTTTTCACATAAGATTTTAGAGTATTCGTGACTATTACTAAACAAATTCCTTAAATTCCCATTGAGATGATGCACGCGGTACGAGTGGTGACTCCGGGGAAAACTTTAATCATCGATTCTTTTAATACATAAATACAATTAGAAATGAAAGTCAAATATCGATCAAAACCAACAACAACGAGAATTTGTTTTAAGAATTATGACCAATTTTTCTCATCCTCGGTAACTACTATAGAAAATGCAAGGATGAACATACCTAAAAATAACCCAAATTCAAGAAAATGTAATTAATTTCGCAGTGAGAAATATTCTATTTCGCAATGTGAAATGATATATTTTCAGTGAGAAATAATATATTTCGTCGTGAGAAAAGATTCAATTCACGTTGCAAAATTAGTCAATCACGTTCTTTTCACCTAAGTGTAACTTCAATTCATTCATTTTTTCCAGCCGGTTCTACGCATTCTAATCGCATGTAAAAGTTGGCATAAAACACTTGAACACCTAAAGAGTGAACCGTATAAACTACATACATTAGTAATGTTTAATTATAAAAAAAAATGGATGCTTTTACGATGTTCAAAATAAAACGAAACCGTTCACGAAAACTATCAAGCAAGTCAATGGCGACACTATTGGATTTCTTCTTCGGCTCAATTACATGACTTGCAAAGAGCTAGGTGTTTACCACTTGTACGAAGATATCTGAAAAAGCAGCAAGTATGCTTTGACACCACTTGTAAGAGTGGATGGCTCTAATACCACTTAAATAATGCGGAAACAAATGTGATCAACAAAAACTCCAATTTGAGAGTGCACAATTATCTTAAACCAATTTTATCTTTTTATCCTAAACATATGTCTATATGATAAAACGGATAATCAAACCAAGCATTCAACAAAGATAAAGTTTCATGAAAAAAATCCCTTTCGGATAAAACCATTTATTCACTTTAGAAATCTACAAGATAGTCGACTTACAGACTACTTGGTAACTACCAAAACTATAATGCGCTAATCTTTGCAAATCTCCAGTGAACAACTATGATCCTCGCAAGTAGGCCTATGTTTCAACTGGATCGGATCGAAAAATGCCTCTTCAGAAAAAATTTAGATTTTTTCGGAAATAAATTATTTATTTTGATTTTTTCAAAAAAAAAATCCGAATTCGGAAAAATTGGAAAATCGGCAAAAACAAAATTTCACAAAATATATAAAAAAAATCCAGAAAATTCCAAAATTTCAAAAAAAATATTTTTTTATTTTCGATTACTCGAAATTCTCATTTTAAATAAATAAAGAAAATGGTTTAACCCAACATGTAAATACATGAAGATTTGACCCATTTTTTCTTTTGTGTAGAAGTTAAGAGGATACTCTCCTTTTATAGATCACACTTTGCGGCCCTCTCCCCCTCCCACCTGACGTGGCATATGGGAAACTTTTAAAAAATCGAAAAAAATTGCAAATAAAAAAATAATTTTGAAAAAATAAAAAATAATTCAGAAAAATTGGATCGGCATAATTTCGAAAAAATCGGATCGAAAAAATCAAAAAATCATAAATTTAGAATTATTTCCGCTTTTCGATCCGAATTTTTTTGGAAAAATTAAAAATCGAAAATCGACAAACTAAAATTTCATTCCAAATTTGAAAAAAATCGAATCAGAAATCGAAAAAATTTGAATTTAAAAAAAAAATACAACCCTACTCGTAAGAATTACAAGACCACAATCCTCTGTTACTCTCAGCCTTTGTCTTAGGCAGTGAGTCTCCTCAGGTATCACAAGTTGACCATGGAGATGTCTTGACAGCGTTGGTACCCTCATGTGTTAACTGGAGGATATCCCATGCTTTCTTTGACGTAGTGCACGTCATAATGCTTCAGAACTCGTCAGGGGTGATGGCTCCAGAAATCGCACTAAGACCACGAGAGTTGTAGGTACTCCACTTAAATTTCTCATCAATCCTGGAAGAGACAGGTTTAGGATTTGTGACATTATCAACCGTGATCGTGGGAGGAGTCCACCCTCTTTTACATACTAACCAAACCCTTTCATCCATGGCCTTTAAAATGGATCTCATAAGAGCTTTCCAATAGGCATAATTCGATCCATCAAAAATTGGCATCCTATTCTATATGTTCTCCATCAAAAAATTTGTGATTTTTTAAAACAATTGATATAATGGAAAATTTTGCAAAAAAAGGATCTCGCGATAGTTTAGTGAAACCTGCTCTGATACCAATTTGAAAAAAATGGTAATAGTAGAAAAAAAATTAGGATCATATAATATCTTGGTGTAACCCACTATGATTCCAATTTAAAAAAGCAGTAAGTATGCTCAGACACCACTTGGAAGAATGGATGGCTCTTATGCCAATTTCAGAAAAATGGTAAGTATGCTTTGCACCACTTGTAAGAGTAGATGGCTCTAATACCACTTAAATAATGAGGAAACAAATATGCTCAATAATGATTCCAATTTGAGAGTGCACAATTATCTTAAACTAATTTTATCTTTTTATCCTAAACATACATATATGTGATAAAATAGATAAATCAAATCAAGCAATCAACAAGAGCAAGTTTCAAGATAAATTCCTTTTAGGTAAAACCTTTTACTCACTTTAGAAATCTATAAGACAGTCGACTTACAGACTACTTGATAACCACCACAAGAATAATGCGTTAATCTTCACAAATCTCTAGTGAACCACTATGATCCTCGTAAGAATCACAAGACCGCATTCCTATATTAGCCTCAGCCTTCGTCTTCAGTAATGAATCCCCTCGGGTATCACAAGTCAGCCATGGAGATGCCTTACCCATAAACATGTATGAATGTATATAAAACTTTTGAGGGTTTAAAGGAATTCACAAAAATAGATATTCAGTATGTTTGTTTGTGAATTAAATAGTATTTTTCCAAAATAAAATGTGAAGAACTTTCGCAAAAGTTATGTAGAAATGAATCTAGAAAAAGTCTTAGAAAAACTAAACACAAAACAGGTACTTATAGGACGTTCACAAATTTTGAGGATGTGGCGTCGCTCGAACGATAATGCAGTGTCATTCTAACGAGATGGTGATCTCATTCGAAAGAGACTTCAGTTCGCTTCTAATAACCTCCAAAAATCTTAGACATTAAGACCTCGCTTGAAAAACACTTTGAACGAGATGTCAATCTCGTTTGGATGAGATTTAAAAAATTAAAAATAAATTCTTTTCGAAATAAAAAAACTCATATTCATTTTTGATAAAAAAAAATAAACACTCCAAAAATTAATTCTGTTAAACTCTAAATTGTTTTATAAATTTACAGGAAGTCGAAAAGTCTTCAAACTTGGATATGCTTGAGTTCGGTTCGTCGTGACGGTGTGTGACGATTTGTTATGGGATATGACAAACGAGCCTAAAGTTATGCTATGAACAATTTTAGAAAAATTATTCTTACAATACCAGATGCACATTCGATCCTAACATCATTGATACTGAAATATTAAAGGAATTGCAAAAATAATTGAGCAAATCTGCATGGTTGGACAAAAAATTTGTGATGTGTTTAGCATAGAATTGATGTATTATTTCTTCTTTGAATACATATATAGGAACCATAAATGATTCCTATCCGTTGTAATGACAAAATGCACAAATTTCCACTCTGAAAATAGAAGGGAGCAAGAAGTCCTACGAAGACAAATGAAAATTCCTCTAGCGAGGACTTCAGCGACAAATGATTCATTAGGTAGGATAATTGTTATATATGAACTTAAATCAATTACATATTGCCACATGGTGATTATTATCACCATGAAATTTATATTCATATTTCTAAATTTTATTATCTCAATACTATATTTGTAGTTATATTACATTTTTGGAGTTCGAATCTAAAATTTTGTGTTTTAGTTGCGCAATGCAATTTGAAAAAAATTCTAAAGCACTGAGTTTTCGCATTGAAATTTCGCATTAAGTATAATTTAGCATTGCTCATTCACAATGCGAGATACCAATGCTAAATAGAATTGCGAAATTGCAATGCAAAATTTCATTAGAAATAACTCTATAATATGAATTCAAAAATGCTAAAATATATCATACCTTAGTTTCCATTCTTTGATGAAGTTGCAAGTAAGTTTCCTTTGTATATACTTTTCAAAAATGTACCAAAAGAATATCATTGGGAGACAAAATTTAAAACTACTGATTCTTGTGCTAACAAAAAAAAACATGAACCTCTTTGTTGACGAATTCCAAATAGAATTAACAATAGTTGTAGGGTTTGTTGTCCTCAAAGCATCAGAGTAGCACCTAAGTTGATCAAATAAAAGGCAAACATCACCATATAAATGTTCCCTTGCCTTTTCAACACCCAATAAGTAAAATGATATGACATCTGTATTCTATAAATTGAGTTAAATTCTAAATTACATCCCAAGCTTTTGTCAAAGGGTTTGAATGTATTTCATTCATAATCAACTCTGAAGTTAGCATCGATGGTACCCTACGATTATTTCCACAACGCACAACATAACCACACGTATAATCGCCATTAAATATCCTTGTAATAAAAAAACATTATATTGTTCAACTAGGTGAAAACCGGCACGATGCGCGGTCTAAACTATTTAGAGCACTACCGTAAATATTTATTATTGCTAACAATTTGTCAAGATTGTTTTCCTTACCCTCCGGCTTCAAATTTTTAATGCACCCAATAAAAGTGAACATATGCCAGGAAACATGTTTCCAGACCTAAGTAGTATGATCACTTCTTAGTAGTGAGTACGGGTGGGTACGCAAAGGATAAAATAATTAAATTTAGTGAATGAGGTTAAAATGGACGCCATAGAATGATAAATGCATAAGTATAAAACTGTTGCAATTCATGTAAACCACTTAAGACTTTTAACAAACAGGTTGTACACCCAGTATATTTGCCCTTAAGCAAGTTAAATCAAATCAATCACCGATGCATAACATTGAGCTATGAAGGTAATAAAACATAAATAACAAACAATAAGCATAATAGAGAAACACTTGTTTTCATCAAAATTCAACCCAATGTTTGCTTTCAATTCAACGTTGTCCCGTGAATCACAAACAAAGTAGTCCATATCAATAAACAAACCTGAAATATAAATTGCCAAAAAAATTAGCTACTGCAATTTTTACAATGACAATATTATTTGGGATTATATTTGAAATTATTAAGGGAAACATGCCTACTCAGGTATACTATTAAGTGGAAAAAAATTAGCAATGGTAATTTCAACAAATGTATGTTAGTTTTGGGTTATATATGATATCATTAAATGAAAAATGCCATGCAAGAATGTTATGTGGGTTGAAAAAAAGAGCTAGTGTAATTTTAACACATGTATATTATTAATTGGGATTATGTATGACTTTATTAAGTGAAAAATGCCAACACAAGAATGTTATTAAGTGCTAAAAAAATAGCAATTGTAATTTCCATACAGACATGTTATTATTTCTGATTAAAAAAATGACTACAAGTTTAAAAGAATCCAAAGCAACCATAAATCTTACCAGATTGGTGGGTTATCTTGGAGCAGGGTTGATTTTTTTATGGGTTTTATCTTAAGAAAGTGAATGTTGGAAACGACTGTGTGGGAGGTCCTTAAGTATTATTAATGAAGAAGATGAATATTTATGTGTCTATTGAGTTACCTATACGATGGAAATAGTTGGAGGTTTATTAATGGAAACCTACCATTTTAATGAAGAAGATGAATAGTTATATGTCTACTCAGTTACCTAAAAGAAGATGAATAGTTACCCATAAAATGAAAAGGTTGGATGTTTATTGATGAAAACCTACCATTTAGTTGATCACTCAAGTTTGACGCGTGGATTAGCCAGTAAGAAAGCAGATATAAATGTTGTATTGCATTTTAGAATAAAAAATAGATAGAATCATGAATTCGCCATTTACAACCAATTTCACCTTTCAATGAACATTATGCTATCATTCTACTACGTTTATGATTTAAATAATCAAACTTAAAACTAACTTCAACAACGTACTTGCACAAATCTATTATGAATAAACTTGCACCACCTTCAAACATCTGATCAACTTCTATAACAAAATTAGCCCATCCAATTGACATTAATGTAATACCCCACCTTAATATTTTAATTATTTTTCCCCATAAATTGAACTAAAATGAGACCTTGGGATTTGGATAATTATAATTGGGATTTTTTTTTTCTATTTGAATGTTTTTAGAGGCTTGATGATTATTAATGGAATTTGTGGGTTAAAATTGGAGAAAAATTAAGAAAATATAAGAAGGGTTGTTCGAACAAAAATGAGGTCGTTCGAACGAGAATCAAGGCTCATTCGAAGCAAGGGATATAACGAGGTTTGAATGAGATCCCACTGTGTAACAGCTCCGGGTCATTTGAAGTGTTGGATCGATCGAGGTTCAAACGAGATGCCTTTATCGTTTGAAAGAGGGACGAATCTTATTTAAATGAGGTCAATCGAATCTTTAAGTCAGACTTCCCTTGTGCGTTGTCTCTTTCTGGGCCATTAGATTGATGAGCTATCGAGCTCTGGTGAATTAAGATTGGGTAAAAATGGTATTTTTGTGTTTAATGGATTTTTATAAGGCTTATTTGGTATTCATTTGGTTATTTTACGATGGAAGAAGATGGGAGGGAGAGGACGGAGTGGGTCTTCCACCATTGTTGAGCTTCTCTCCACCACTCTCCACCAAAAACCACCACTCCACCGCCATATATCAACCTTAAACCATCATATTCTTCTAGTCTTCACCATATCCAAGCTTTAAATACCCATTTCCTCCATTGTTGAGCATAGTTATGAATTTGTAGAGGCGCTATTGGATTTTTTTTTGAGAAGATAAAGATGGTGGTTTCATGGTGTTTGAACAGGGTTTTGAAGGAGTTTTTCTTGGAAGCTAAATGGAGCATGATTTTAAGTGGGGCAACCTCCTTGAGGCCACCTTAGGAGGTGGGAGGTTGCCATCTTCTTAGATCTTCCATGCCTTCCATTGTTGGAGCTTCATTGAGGTGGGAAAATCTACTCTTATATTAAGACTCTATTTTATGTATTGTAGTCTTGTTGTTAGAATGTTAAGAGTAGAATGCTTATAAACTTGATGATGGGTTTTCTAGTAAAATTAATAATGAATATTTTCATGAAATAAAAATGTTGAAAAAATGTCATTTTGTTAAGAATAAATGAAGTATACATATTTCAAAGTTTCTTGAAATAAAGATTGAAATTTTTATGAAAATGGTGTATATTCTAGAAGTTTGATGTTAAAAATTTTATGAAATAAAATATTTGGAAATGATGTTGATTTTGCTAAAATATTTGGTGAAATAATGTTCCAAAGTTTCTTGCAAAAATGAAGAATTTATAAAAATGGGACATTGGTTTGAGTTCCTAAGAAATAAAATGTCATTTGAGTCTTAAAATTATTTTTTTGCAAGTATTATAAATTTCTAGAAATGAAAAGTATGTTTAACCCATTTGATATAATTTTACGATTGAAATCCATCTTCTCACGCATGTAACTTCTAGTATTTTGATAATGAACATATAAGTTTAAAGAAGGTTTTGTTGGGTTTAAACATGAAATAAATAAAGTAGAAATTTTATTCTTCAAAGTGTGTGAAAAAAAAGTATTATAAGTGATAAGTGTAAGGTTGTAAGACTACATGTGTTAATGAAAGAAAATGGTGTTTTTCTTATAAAGTAGTCTTATATGTTCAATAATTCTTGAAAATAAAAGTATTGAAATAAAGATGTTTACAATTGAGAAGAATATTACTCTAAATGGTTAAAAAGGTGTTAAGGTGTTAAAAACACTTAATAAGATAGTGTGAGTAACTTAATAATATTTTGAAAAATTAACACTTGTCAAAATGGAGTAGAGGGTGAGTTTGGAAACAAATGGGTAAAATGATAATTTTACGTAAAGTGGAACATTTTTATGGAATAAAAATGTTGAAAAGAGTGTTACACTTGATAGTCTTTATGAACATGATTTTGGAATAAAATCAAAGATAAAGTGTAAAGGATATGAAATAATGATTTTCAATGTGTAACACAAGTTGGGGTGGAACCCTGGGTTTGGCTTCGGTCGGATAAAAGGAAAGGTGGATAATGAGGACATACGTAAAATGTTATAACACATTAAATAAAAACACGAATGATACAGAAAAATTAAGGAGGGCCCGGAGCCCTAGGGTGAAAGATCCAAAATCATTGGCCAGAGCATATGGTGCGCATAGCCAGCGGTGTGGAGCCCGTTAAAGTATGCAATTATTGGAAGATTTTGAAAAAAAGATAAAGGAATAAGGAACATGTCAAGAAATGGGTTGTGTTGTGAAAATTTATTAAGATAACTCAACTTTAATGAATTAATAAATGTTCTGGTAAAGGATCAAATGCACAAGTAAATATGTAAAGTGATTAATGTCCATACGGTAAAGAAAGGGTAAAGTAAGTGGGTAAATGGGTGGTTAAGCAACCTAAGAGGTTCAACCCATAATTAACACAAAGGGGTATTGTGAAATATTTTCAACGGATAAATAAGTATTTTCTAACAAGGTGTTCACGTGCATTGAAAAGGGTGATTTTCAATGAAAATACTATGTGGATTGGTTAAAATGAACAGGGTGATTTCGGTAAAGAAATGATTTTCAGTCAAACTAAGTGTAGTTTCTTCAAGTATTGAACCGTGTGCATTAAATAAAGAGATAAAATGTCAAAATGAAAAAGAAGTTTTTGCAAGATTAAGGTAAATTAATCGAGATAAATAAGCTTTTCGAAAGTCAAACGGTTTCATGCATTAAGTATATTTATATGTGTGTATATATATATATATATACAAGGTAGTTGCATGTACACTGTAACGCCTCGACTCGGATTTATGGGTTACTCGTTAGTCAACCCGGTCCGACTCGGGCATAAAGTGTGAAGTGTAATGGAACAACCTATATAATGTTGCTAGTCCAATTTATTTTAATTAACGTTTCACTTATTTAGCATGCGATTCCAGTTTCAAGATAAACTACGTGAGGGACCCATGGGGAGCACCCTAAAGTCCACGTAAGCAGAGCTAACAATATAAAATAAATATAGTACTTACCTGTACCACGCTCTCAACATACGAAATCGCATACAACCTGTCATAACAAAATGAGGGTGTGAGCCAAATGATCAGTGGAAACTATACAATGCAGCATGGAAATGAACGCCAGAAAAGAATACTCGCACATTACGACTACATGCATGTAAAAATACGTATATATCTACATGTATACCTTTGAAAATACATGTCTCGGTGTTAGACCATTTTATCTCAAAACGCTATATAACACCATTTATTCCCTTGTTTTTTCTTTACATAATAGTCATTTTGTATAATTATACTTAAAACTAGCACCTCTCCCCATTAACGCACACGGTTAAACAATTAACAATTATTGGTAAAACCTTTCTTTTATTTGTGAAACGCTTATTACTCGACATCCATTAACATAAAAGTCGTATACAACACACACGCTTATGTTATCATGAGTTAAATTCGCATTTGGTAGCTTAATTATGCATCAAGCCTTTACATGTCACCATTTTCTTTACTTTATGGACCTTAACAGATTCTTTCACCACGAGTTACTGGAGTACATATTAAGTCGTTCAAGTTAGGTTTATCTTTATACATTTAGCCACACAACCCATTTCTTGATATATCCCATATTTCATTATCTTTTCTCATAATTTTCCAATACTACATACTTCTACGAGCTCCACACTGCTGGCTATGCACACCATATGCTCTGGCCAGTGTTTTAGGGATTTTCACCCAAGGGGCTTTATCCTGGTATTAACCGAGTTCCTTTTTTGTATTTTAACATTTTACAATTATCCATATTATTTCACTTTTAACAGCCGAAGCCAAAAGCTCAAACTTAATCGTCCATTTTTCTATTAACACTTGGAAAATGATTTCTTTCTCCTTTAAGTCCTTTATTCACACACGTTGATTTAACACCCAAAATCATCCACGCTTTAGGACTTAATTTATTATTCAACCCACACTAGTGTAAAAATATTCTTTAATATTTTTATACCATAAACATATTCTATTTTAAATAAATTACCAATTTACCCTTTGTAGACACCAAATTCTAGGACCCCCTAAGTATCTCCTTATACCCCTAGCACCCCCACCCCCCCCTTTCCACTGCAAACCTAGGTCGCACTCTGAGTACCTATCTAGAGGCAATCGGGCCCCCCGAGGACCCATTTGACTCCGGTCAACTCTTTGTCAAAGCAAAAGCTCTTTAAATCTTTGAAGGGATCTGAATACCCTTTTCAACAGTTCACCCCGTGCATGAATTGTCATAACGGTTCAGACGAATGCACCATTTCACTATTGAAAACTAATTCGGAGGCCATCGAGTGCCTCCGGGCCCCGAATTGACCTCAATCAACTCCACCGTCAAAGCGAAAGATCTTCGAATCTTTGAAGAGCACTGAAACCCCTTTCCAATGGTCCACCCCGTGCATGAAACAACATAACCATTCGGATGAACAATTAATTTTCCCCCAAAAATTAATCTGGAGGCCACTGGGCGCTCCCGGACTCCGTTTGACCAAAGTCAACTCTTCAGCTCGAACAGGACTAAATAAATCTCTGAAGGGCACTGAATACACTTTCTAACGATCTGCCCCATGAGTGATTATGACCTATGGTACTGATGAACGATCCGTTTTACTCCGAGAGCTCATCGGGCTCTTTTGGGCCCCAGTTTACTAAGGTCAACTTTCCGAACTGAGAGAAACTCTTTGGAATGTTGAAGTACATCTCCTAACCTTTCCAACAGTCCACCTCGTGCGCGATTCTGACTTACTATACGGACAAACGATCCGTTTGCGTTCGACGATCTCCCATCCAAAAGACCGACGTGCGCTTTCGAGCCATATTTGACCCAAAATTAACTCCCAGGCCCGGGAGAGGTCCATGGATTATCAAAGGAATCTGAAATACCTTTCTAACGGTATGCCACGTGCCCGATTTGAATCAATGGTTTGTGAGCTACGATCATTTTTCCAGAAAAGTTCGCACGGGACTGCCAATTGGCAGGTCCTGAACCCTGGTTATCAGCACAGTGTAAAGGGTGGCCTGCCGATAGGCACCCCATGGGGTATGCCGATCGGCACCCCCCTTTTCCCATATAAATAAGGCCCATAACTTCATTCCCAGCACATAGCAAAAACCCATCAGCATCAGTAATATCAACAATATTCTCTCGAAGTCAGCAAAGTTCCATATGAGAAGTTCCATTCCCCATCCTTTTAATACCCAATTTGGAAAATATCCTTCTCTCTCATCAACATCCATCAACATTTAAAGAAGTTCATCCAAGATCCAAGCTCAAGCTCCAAAGAAGGTCCAATTCTTACTCCTCCACTTTTAAATCTCTTGTTTTCTAATAAGTTACATTAGATTCATAATCAAGTTTCACTTGAGTTCATACACATCAATATCTACGCTTTTATTAGTATATTTCACATACTTTATTTTTCATAAAAGAAATCAAAAATAAATAAAAGAGGGACATCCATAAATTTCGAACGAAATTATCCACCACGTTTTTTCAAAACCCAAAATACATTTTCTATCCGCACACACCTAATAAAATTCCGTTCGAATCTATGGGATAAACCCCACCGCTATTTTACAGTCAAACTACGTGGACTTTGATGCCATTATAGGCTACGAAGGCATCTCGGATTAAAATCTGAGACTCGAGTCCAACTTTTCAACTTTCCAATTTCTCTTATTTTTCAAAATCCTCAAAATCCCTCATTTGTATACATATACATAAAATATGCTTGTTCGCGTCTCATCCCACACATATTATCGTTTCCCAATAATGATCAATATCGCAATGAACGCTCACATTCTATCTTATACATTTATTATTATTTTGAAAATATTCCTGTGGATGACCTCACCCTATCTTTTCCATAGTATGGGTCGAACGATTCCAATCTCCATTATATAAACACATGACACTTCACGAGGATAAAGGAAAATATTAACATTTGTCCATGAAAGACGGGTGCCTAACACCTTCTCATTCCGTAACTTAGCCCCTGGACCTCCGATCTATTGGTTTCGTACGCATCAGTTTGTCCTTGATGTCGCTCTCTTGAAGTGGCAACATGTTCTTTTGCCTGTTTTGAGCAAAATAGGCTGGCGAATCTATCTCTTTACATTCACCCCACACAGACGATGGCCGAAACACCTTTTCGAAGAGAAGAGTGCGAGATCGCGACGCAGTTCTTCCTCGGGGGATCCTCCTCCTTCCCCCCGAAATGAATGTCGCACCAATCGGGATGGCCACAGTGGCGACTCTGCTGGGGATGATTTTTAAGAGGGCTAGACTCCATTTACATGGGTGTTTTTATTTTCTTGTACATTACCCTATTTGCATGTCCCCCTTTATTAGTCATATGTGCCTCATGCTTATGCTACTACTCACACACTTATAGAAGATTCTCCATGTACACTTCACACCACATATAACTAGGATCACGTATATCCATATATTGTACACATCACTTAGAAATCCATGCTTAGGTGTCACCACCACACACCTCCACTTGTATATATCCATGCTCACTTATCACACACTCACTTGTACATAGTTACACATCACTTATCCATGCTTGGTACATATTTACTATTGGTACTTGTACTTTGCTACCTGTTTGGAATGATCAAGAAAAATATACTCTCTCCATAAGATACTAATAAGAGAATCATGCATGATTCACATTACATCACCAAAGAGCATTGTTATTGACCAAATTTTGTCCCGTAATTGGAGAGTCACTTTGTAATGGGCACTGGTTCGCCAAGGCACAGTTAGTCTAAGTGATATGACTCTCACTTTCCATTGGCCAAGTACCTTCGACGTATATCGAACAGTTCCCCCACATCATACCGCTTGACCGAAGTCATGACGGGAGGTATATCGCAGGGAATTCATTCACATACGTTGATCATATCGAATTCGCTCTCACGTGTGCCGTCTCCACGAGGTATATAGTGAGGTAATTCACGTACACTCAGGTATATCAAATGGCTTGTCCACACGTACCGATTACCCTCAAAAGCAAGACATATATTGTGGAAGTCACACCAAAGGGGGGAACCCTTTCCAATTCACTCTACCAAACTTCATACCCGCATATAGGTATCAAGCCTAGGATACACATATTAGATTGCTTGTTTTAACCCGAAACTCTGCCTAAATTTTGGGTCACCCTATCGACTAAATTTTTGCGCAATTTTTAAAACTGGACCCTGTCCGTGAGCCTAGTTACAAGTTCAATTATAGCTTTACATATGTCACAAACCCAATTTTTCCAAGCTCGGGTCCCGTCTGGCATTTCATTTTGCATTTAGGTAAACTTAATACAAGTGAGAACCTAATAAACATAATAATCATGTTGAGTACCATCTCTAGTCTATTCCCCCCTCTTTTTCCAAAAGTGTCCAAAAACATTTCTCCCTCTTTTATCAAAAATACCAAAAATATTTTTCCTCCTTTTCCCTCAAAATAAAAAAAAAAAAGGAAAAACAAACCTTTTCGTCCTCGCCTTCTCCAAAAACGTCAAAAATATTTTCATCCTTTTCCAAAAATAACAAGTTTCCCTTTTTTCTTTTCTGAAAATAAATTCCATTTTTTCTCCTTCTCAGGTCGATCACACACCCTTGGCCTGGCTCCCTATTGGCTTTGGTCTTCAGTTGAACCACCCCGAAGTTCTGTCAGTCCCCTTACTTCCTCCGAGTCTGAGACTCACCCGCCTTCCATAAAGAACATGGATCAAGTGCCAAATGTACAGCCGAATTTGTTATTGGTTCTAGCTTACCTCACTGCTAAAACTGACAACCTTCAAATCGAGGTTTATGAGATGCAAAGAAATCGGCTCCCTGTCCCTGAAGATCTTGAGGTCATTTTCTCTCTCGCCATGGGTCCGCCTGCACCTGAGCCTATCTGGGTTCCTGAAGAATACCATCATGCTTCACGTGCTCCTCCTGCTAATGGGCCGCCACCAACCCAGCTTCCTGATTAGGAATAAATTCTTCCCATTTATCCCCTTAATTTAGAAGCTTTTACCGCTCTGTAAAGTGTATTTCGAGTGGATTTATCTCATATCATCGCTATTGACAGTTTCTAATTAGTACGTCGAGTTTCATGTATTTCCTATTTATTTTGCAGGTATTCAGTGCACAAGGAGGGATCGGCATTCTAATTCGAGTTCCAGACCAAAAGTCATAAATCTTAAAAAATACGAGGAAAAGTTCTTGAAAAGATGGGACCGAACACAATGGGTTGGAAAAAGAACCGATCCTATCCTGGGAAACTTCCTGTGAAGCACTAAAAAATGGAACTGAACCAAAGAGGAAGAAAAACGAACCGATCCTATGCTTGAAGAACTTCCTGTAAAGCACTGAGAGATGGAACCGAACCAAAGAGAGGAAAAACGAAACGAACCGATTCGTGGAAAAACTTATGTCAAAGATGGAACCGAATCGAATCACAACAAGGGGATCGGCTCGGGTATCAGAAATTCAAACCTATCCACTTGTAAAATTAGAATCCTGCATGGTTGAAACTCCCAGAAATCGTAGACTATAAATTGTAAACACCTCCCAAACATTGAGAGGGCTTCAGATTCGTTAGGGAAGGTTTGTAATTTGTTTAGAGAAGACAACAACAAAGAAACCCTAGTTTTTATTCCAGTTTTGCAATTCAAGTAATACCATTCTAATTCTTTCTTTCATTATTGCAGTAGTTATTTCTCTAATAGCAATTTCATCATTCTTCATCTTCAGTCGGTAGTAAAAATGTTTTCTTTCATTCCAGACGTGTTTTCTTCTAGTTTTAAAATGTTCGGCTAAGTTTTCAAGGGTCGGGGAGCATGAACCCCACCCGATGTAATTCTTGATAGTGGAAATAAAAGTTGGAATTAAAACCTTAGATGAATTGTATCGTAGTTAATGCGATACTAATTTAATTCAACCTTTGCTTACATACTGTACGATCCATCATATGTGTAATACTTAGGAGAAATAAAGACCGAATTTTAATCCAACCTTTGCTTACGTACTGTGCGGGCTACGATCCCTCATATATAATAATTAGGAGTATTAAAAAGTCGGATTCATTTAAAGCTTTAATTCTGAATCTAGTATGTTACAAAGTGAACTACTAGGGTGTGGGGATTGTAACCCGGCCAATCTTTCTCATTTCATAGTTAAAGTTTTAGTCAATTCGTTCGTAATTCTACAGCAGAATAATTACATTTCATTTATTCATAATTTCATTAGTTAATCATTTTCAAAATTGCATATAGTTTTAGTTGTTTCCCAAATAAAATCACCTTTTCCTTATTTTTAGAGTCAAAGTTAGGTTTCCTTCGTCTGTCCAACGTCGTTACGACTCCGTTCGTCCTATTTCCCTGAGGATCGATACCCGACTTATCGAATTATTACTTGAGCGACAGGCTTGCACTTGAGCCTAAATAGCGCGCACACTAGACACATTTGTGGTCGAGTCAAGTTTTTGGCGCCGTTGTCGGGGATTTAGGTAGACTTAGGATCGATCAAGTAAATCTAAAACTTTGACCAAAAATTTTCAAAATATAAAAAAAATCCTGAAAATATTAAAAAAAAATTATCATCATCTCTCAAGGCCTTTAATGCAAAATCCTGAACACACTCAGACTCCTCACAATACTCCAACCAGAATCCATGAAAATCCTATAGTTGAGTATAACTCTGAAAGCCCCCACACACCTCGTGTCCTATAATTCTGGTTTCCAATTCCTACTCCTGAGCACTCTATCAGTAGCTACACCCTGAGTCAAACTTTGAGTCACACATCTAGGACACCGAGAGATTACATAGAGTCATTTGAAGAGAGCGGGAGTGCGATGTCTGACGCAGCGAGTTTCGGTACTGGAGAGGGAGATCTCTCCCCTATCGTCCTATGAAAGACTTACTCTTTCCTCAGCGGGCTGTCACCCCTGGTTGCATTTTACTTTCGTTTACTACCGGCCAGTTTCACTTTTGCAATGGGATTATACATATTCTCCCTACGTTTCATGGCATGGATTCAGAGAAACTATACCTGCATATTCGTGAGTTCAAAGAGGCATGTGACACATTTGGTGATCAAACTTGCATGCAAGATGTCGTTCGCCTAAAGTTTTTTCCTTTCTCCTTAAAGGACAAAGCCAAGACCTGGCTATGGTCTCTACCCACCTAACTCCTTCCCTTACTGGAGAGATATGCAGTCCAAGTTTGTCTCAAAATTCTATCCGCATCACAAGATCATCTCTACTAAGACTCAAATCCAAGCTTTTCGACAACATGATAATGAGTCTTTTAACAGATGTTAGGAACGATTCCAAGAGTTAATAAGCGCATTCCCGCATCATGGTTTTGACAAACACCTAGTGATATCTTTCTTCCATAATGGGTTAACAATATCTTCCAAACAAGTTATTCAAACAATGTGTGAAAGACCCTTTTGGGATCTAGACGCATGCGATGTTGAGGCCCACCTTAAGTATATCGCGGAGACTACTCAAGCATGGGACGCATCTGATCCTAACCAAGATCAACCTTTACAACCATCTACCAATCAAACTGACTTCGTTCTATACCATTTGGATAGCAATAACTTAATAAACCGTCGATTTTATCAGTTTTAGAGAGATATGAAAGAGTGGTTTGATGGTCAGTTGAGAAACATCTCCGGATCCAGCTATGGTTAGAAAAAAAAGTGTGTGCTATCTGTGAGGCGGGCCAGTCCACAAAGGCCTGCCCGACGATCTTTGCCTATAAGGTCATGCACACTGAGCAGGTGGATGCTATAGGAGGATTCAAGGGGAATTTTAATGCCCTTCATGGGAATTATTACAACCCTTCATGGAGGAACCATCCTGATTTTAACTATGGACAACCACAAGCTACGATGAACCCATATTCACAAGTTGTTCCACCTCCACCACCTCCTCAATACCAACAAGCGCCACCACCTCCAGTCCCATATGTAGCCCCACAGTGGAGGAGCCTTGAGGATACAATGAACCAATTCATAAATTCTCAAGGTACACACAATGTTCGATACAAACGCTTGCTCACTGAAATAAATGCAAACATCTCGAAGATGCAAGCCGCATTGAGCACCCAAGAGAAGGGTAAGTTTCCTGCCCAAGGCCAAAGACCTCCCTAAGGTCAACCTAATGTTATCTCCACATGTATTGAACAACAAGATCACTGCCAAGTGATAACCACTCTTCATAGTGGGACAATTATTGATTTATCACCTCCCCCACACGCTATTTCAAAAGACAAGGAGAATTCACCCAGCACGAAAGAGGCCAAAGATATCTCCTTGAATGAGAGTGGAAAGCGAAACACTAGTGAGCTCGAGGTAGTTATAAAACCACCCTTCGATGCTCCATTTCCTCAAAGGTTGGCTCCTGCCCATAAAGGAACCGTAAGTGAAGAAGTGTTGGAAGTACTTAAGAATGTAAAGTTGAACTTACCTTTCCTCAACGCAATAAGGAGAATTCCATCATATGTAAAAGTCATAAAAGACTTATTGACAGTCAAGAGGAGGAGGAAGGTAAAGAAGAACGTGTTTCTAGCACAAAACGTGAGCTCAGTCCTTCTTAATGATCTCCCACTTAAATATAAAGATCCCGGTGCCCCCACCATTTCTTGCACCATTGGAGAGAACAAATTTGAAAAAGCCTTACTCGATTTAGGGGTAAGTGTCAATATCCTCCCCTATTAGATTTATAGGAAACTTGACCTGGGTGATCTTAAGACCACAAGGATCACTCTCCAGATAGCGGATCGAACCGTGAAGATACCAAGGGGTATAGTTAAGGACGTGATAGTCCAAGTGGACACTTTCTACTTTTCGGTAGATTTTGTCATTTGGGACACGGATACCTCATTCGCCTCGAAAAATCATATTCCCATCATCCTTGGGCGCCCATTTTTAGCCACGACTAACGCAGTCATTAATACTATAAATGGGCAGATGCAAATCACTTTTGGGAATATGATTAGAAACAAACATCTTCAACATAGACCAACAGGCAAGGGAAGAAGATGATCTTCACGCGGTGAGTTTAATTAAGGAGATTGTATAAGAGCCCTTTGAGGAAAATTACTGTGGAGATGCCTTAGAAGCTTGCCTAGCTTCTAGTTATGAGAGTGGGGGAGCCTACACTGAGTTTGAGAGGGAGATAGAGGAGTTGATACGCTTACTTGATGAGAGAGCGTCGAACGAGGACGCGAGAGATGCTAATTGGGTTTCTCGATTCGAAGAGTTATCGCCAAAGACGCACGCATGGTGCCTTCTAGTGACACATTCCCGACTCTCGAGTTGAAGAAACTACCCTCTAATGTTAAATATGCTTTCCTAGGTAAAAGTGATACATTTCCTGTATTGTCTCCTCTAGCTTAGATGAAGAGTAGGAGGGTAAAGTAATAAATATTTTGAGGAAGCACCAAAGTGCTTTTGCTTGGTGCATAGCTGATTTGAAGGGGATAAGCCCTCTAATTTTCACCCATAAGACTCACCTTGAAGAGGATGTTAATCCCTCGAAAGAAATTAAAAGACGGCTAAACCCCACGATGAAAGATGTGGTGAGAGCTGAAATTATAAAGCTGTTGGATGTCGGGATTATCTACCCAATCTCGGATAGCAAGTGGGTGATCCCCATTCAAGTCGTCCCGAAGAAGTCAGGCATGACTGTGATTAAAAATGCCAAGGGAGAGCTAGTTCACCAACGTACCACCACTGAATGGCGCGTTTGCATTAATTACCATAAACTCAATGAGGGAACTAGGAAAGACCATTTCCCCTTACCATTTATTGATCAAATGCTTGAAAGAGTAGTGGGCCACCCGTATTATTGCTTCCTAGATGGTTATTCCGGATATAACCAAATTGATGTGGATGTACTTGATCAAGATAAACGAACATTCACTTGCCATTTTGGAACGTTTGCCTACAAACGTTTGCCATTTGGCTTGTGTAATGCACCGACGACCTTTCAAAGGTGCATGTTGAGCTTATTCAGTGACAGGGTTGAGAGAGGACTAGAGGTGTTTATAGATGACTTTAGTGTTTTTGGCACTTCCTTCGACCTATATTTAGCCAATCTTGAGAAAGTACTAGCCCGATGGGTGGAAAAGAACTTAGTGATGAATTGGGAAAAATGCCATTTCATGGTAACCGGGGGTATAGTTCTTGGCCACATCGTGTCATCCAAAGGGATCGAGGTTGATCGAGAAAAAATAGATGTCATAGCTGACCTACCCCCACCTAAATCGCTGAAAGACGTGTGCTCCTTCTTGGGCCACGTAGGGTTTTATCGAAGGTTCATTAAGGACTTTAGCACCATCGTTAGACCCTTAAGCAACCTTCTTATGAAGGACACCCCATTCGAATGGACAGAAGCATGCCAAAGCGCTTTTGAAAAACTAAAAAATATGCTTGTGTCCGCTCCCATTATACAAGCTCCATATTGGTCCTTGCCATTTGAGCTTATGTGTGATGTTAACGTTATGCGATAGGGGATGTTTTTGGCTAAAGAAAAGATAATAAAGCTCATGTCATCTACTACGCTAGTAGGACCCTTACCAGACCACAACTCAATTACTCCACCACGGAGAAGGAGTTGCTAGCAGTAGTATTCGCGCTCGACAAATTTCGGTCCTATCTTATCAGTTCCCCCATCACCTGTTTCACCGACCACGCGACTTTAAATTATCTGCTTGCGAAGAAGGACGTAAAATTGCACCTCATAAGGTAAATCCTATTCCTACAAGAGTTTAATCTCTCTATTAAAGACAAAAAAGGAGTAGAAAATGTCGTTGTCGATCACTTATCACGGCTTTCGTCCGACGTGCCTAGTGATCCTACACCCATAGACGAGTATTTTCCAGATGAGCAGCTTTTTGCCACCTCTTCTTTGCCCTGGTGTGCGAATATAGTAAACTATCTTGTCACGGGAGCAGTCCCTCCCGATTGGACACCGCAAGATAAGAAGAGGTTTATCACTTGGTCGCGCATGTTTTTTATGATGATCCATTTCTTTTTAAATATTGCACCGATCAAATCATCCGACGATGTGTACCGGATGATGAAATTCCCAAAGTCATCTAATTCTGTTATTAGGAAGCATATGGAGGCCACTTTTTTGTAAAAAAGACAACCGCTAAAATTCTCCAATGCGGTTTGTACTGGCCCACAATGTTTCGGGATATTAATAATTATTACAAATCTTACGAACGGATGGGAGCAATTACCCGACGAGATATGATGCCATTAACCCCGATTCTCATCATTGAGATCTTCGACTGCTGGGGTATTGACTTCATGGTCCCTTTTCCCTCGTCCTTTGGATACCTATACATCCTAATCGCAATCGACTATGTTTCTAAATGGGTGGAAGCTATAGGTACCAAAACTAATGACAATAAAGTGGTGATAAAGTTCATGCACGAACACATACTTTCTCGCTTTCGTGCACCTAAAGCGGTAATTAGTGATAATAGCACACACTTTTGCAACAAGATGTTTGAAAGACTTATGAAAAAGTATGGTGTCATTCACAAAGTGGGAACGACATATCACCCACAAACGAATGAAACAAGTCCTAGGATGACGGCCCCGGCATATCCAGCATCACCCATGTCCTGCGAATGCATGAATTGTAACACCGCCGGAAGGAAAATCATTCCCCCTGTAACCAATGGCCTGGACGCTGAAGGAAAAATATGAAGATGTCCAGCCAGTAACTCCCTGGGAGAACGGGAAAACTCAGGCAGAGCCGCAACAACGCTGGGAATTATCTTCAACGTGGTAGAAAATTCCTCGTAGTAGGACAAATCTCATCCAACCCAAAACGAAAGACATGGTCCTCGGGATACCAAAACTTGACAGTTGTCGTCAATATGTCCACTCAATGGGTCGGTTACGCCACAAAGAGACTAGCCGTGTGTGAAAGGAGTTATAGTCAACATTATAAGAACACATTTCTTCTAAGGCTTCGATGTAGTTAGCGAACTTAATGCTACCAGGGAGAGCCATCTTGTAAGACTAAGAGATAATAAGCAATTAAGAATGTGAAAAAGGGAGAAAGTGAAAGTGTGAGGAGGGAAGCCCCATCCACACTCCCTTTTATACTTGAAAACTCTCAAGCAAAAATAAGAAACCCTGCAGAAATCGGAGTAAAACTTTCCCTATCAAGTACCAAGCAATTGAAGAAAGTGCAATCAAAGCCTTGGATTGATTGGACTAGACTGATATGCCGATAGGCAGGACATGGGTCATGCCGATCGATACCCCCTATTTTGGGAAAATCCCCTTTTTCCTCTTTTGCCAAAATAAAAACAAAATAAAAATAATTTTTATCTTAAGAAAATTCAGGATTTTCTTTATACTTATGCTTTTACTAATCTCATTTTAATAAAGTCATTATCAAATCAATATTAAAAATTATTTTTACGGTCTCAGCAGCAAAGTAAATAGATCATGTGCATTAATCACTAAACAAGAAAAATGAACAAAAATTTTCTTCTTCATTTACATATATTTTTGTTGTATTACATTGATAATTTTGCAGGAAAGGAAAAGTAAAAAAGGCAGAAAAAACAACGGGACTCAGCCCGAACCCAATTTCTCTCTCTCTCTCTCTAAGATCCCCCATCCATACGACGTGCCCTCTTTCCCCTACGACGAGACGATGTGCCACCACTTCCAGAGCTCAATCCTTCCTCAAACGAGGCACACGGCACCAGCAGATGGCATCGGAACTCACTCACGAATATGAGCAGTTGCCAAAGTTATTCAGTCCATGATGTGCTTCAGTCAAGTGGTCAGAACACTGATATGCTGCGAGGAAGAATAAAAAATATCAAATCAGTCAATCATGAGGAAAGGAAATAAATCAAGGAAATCAAAAAAGACATACCGCATCTCGAAGGACCTCCTCTGTCAGACCCAACTCCTTCGATTACATCGCATGAGGACGATGTTGTAAATGCACTGACCCCCCATCAAGTCACCGAAGGTTATAACTAGGGGAATGCATCCGCACAAAAGAAGGACCTGACGTCGTCGGTGCTGCCGCTGACATAGCCGCACCGCCTACGCTATAAGAGGACCCCACCTGTCGACTCGAGCCCACCCTAGGGAGAGGCATCATATCATAAATGCTAGGAGGCATCATCTAACTCGAAACGAAGTCCAGATAATCGTACATCACCGCTATGTCAATGTACAGGGAGTATGGCTCTCCCATTATCGCACCCACCCGGGCATCATCTAATATCTCCCGTACGCGCCTCATGAACATAGGGGGTCTTTCCGACGGCACCGTAATCTCATCCTCCATAATCTGTCGGACTACCTGTGACACCCTGACTA
The DNA here is from genome assembly GCA_949130495.1 of Sambucus nigra. Taxonomy (NCBI): domain Eukaryota; kingdom Viridiplantae; phylum Streptophyta; class Magnoliopsida; order Dipsacales; family Adoxaceae; genus Sambucus; species Sambucus nigra. Next base: position 239,805,439 of record OX422210.1, on the reverse strand, counting down.
ATTAAATACCAGGTAGCTACTCCTTTATTCAAGTTAATACAAAATGTCAAGTTGGTTCAGTTCATAGCATCACTGACGAAAACATTTTTAAACAATTACTAGCCACCTAATATTTAAAAAGTGAGTTGTCAAATTTTATTTAAATTAGATTAACATGCAACCAATTAAACTATTAACTAATGATACCACAATCACATCACAGTCATAACAGAATATAAAAGGAATAATAAATGAGTCTGGAGTAACACTCCTCTGCATAATCCAAATACTGAATAAAACCAACTACAAAGTCTGAATAATTAATTAAATAATCTCCAAAATTGAAATGGAAATTGAAAGTATGATAAAGTTGTCTCTAAAAGAAAATGGGAGACATACCCTAACAGATGAATGAATCTGAAATATAATCAATGTAGAATGTCGAGGCATCTACTATCGAGGTCCTGTAACTTCCACAGCAGGTACAGCACGTCACTAAAATAAAACTCCTATGCTTGGCGTCCCTGTGGTTGGGCAGCTAAAAGGTTTTTCAAGAAAAATATATTTGAAAGCGAACGGGTCAGAGCCCGATGTGAAAACAGTTTAAAATATAGAAAGTGTTTAATTGCATTAAACAGTGAAAATTAAATACATGTTAGTTACGTGCTCTCACATGAGTTTCTCGCCTCTCAGCTAGTGTGCACGCCTAACGTATATCCGTAACCCGTCCTAGTTATGTCGTTAACTATCTAGTTTGTACCACTTCCTGTCCTCACATTCTAATATAGGGGTTTATTCAAGACACTCTAACATAACCTGCGTGTATCTAACCTTTTTATTTCCCAGATTAATTTATAATAATTATTATAGGGAATTGTCATTTTAAATCCTTCTCAAAATGTCTCAAGTACTCATATTCACTTTAACAAAGAATCTGTTATAATTACAAGTATATTAATCTCAACATAAATATACAATTAAGACACCCCTAGGCTAAGTTGCGATGCACATATACTCTGCTATCGAATTCCGGTACATCACGTACATAAGGACTACGAGTTTCGAATCTCTCAAGAACCGTTTGTATAAGAAAAATCACACATATTGGAGGCGAACATAGTTCACATACCCATGGGTCACGCACATACCTACGCTACCATGGTCAGGTGACTTATTAAACTCACAAATAAGTCATTCACAACCCTATGTCCTTAAGGTACCAATCTGAATCCCCCCGTAGGCACACAAAGATTAGATGACCCTATTTCGAAAGTCGACCTCCCGTGATAGCAAGTATGGCAGGTATGTCATACATATAATAATCCATATACTAAGCATTCATACAACTTAAATAACTTATAATATTTTTAAAGGTATGTTATCAATCCCTATACCATCACTCCAATCAGTACATTATTATACTGCCGGATGATATATAATATAATCCACCGATACGTTTCACGTCGTATAGTTTCTAGTACTTAAATCTAACCAAAGAGGTTACTACATCTCCTGTTATTCTCACATATTATTTCAGTACTCTTAACTCCTTATTTAGGTACCAAATTCTAACTTATTACTCCTAAGGATTTAAATTATGCTCTCACATCTTAGCATAGATAATTACTCGTCGGACACTCGAGAATTCAATGCGACAATCCAACCTAATTCTAATGTATTTCGGTTTTCAAATATAATACCCTACTGGTCTTCTTGAAGTCCTGATGCATTCACATAATCCCCAACTACAACATTCGATGGTCGGAAACACTTAAAATCAAAAAGGGGAAATCACCCTTTCTGGGGGATCGGTCTATCGATCGACCTATGAATATCGATCGATCATACCAAATGAGGCTACGGACTTCTTTGTTTTTCAGTCCCATATTTGTCCCAAAACCTCATTACAAGATGTGAAATTCTAATATAATCATATAGGATCATCATACAACCTAAATATATGGTTTCTAATGTCCCAGACCTTTAAACCATCATCAATTAGTCTTATTTAGATAAAATGTTCATAAAACCCTATTTTTTCTATTTTCTTCAAGAACCATAATGTTTCTCTTCTTAAATCCATTTTTAGTTCATCAAGGGTTATGTTTTGGTTACTGAAATTCCTCCAGAACTAATCTACATGCAATTGCTATCCAAGATTTAGGGTTCTACTCCAAATTCATGAGTTTTCATCATCTTTCAAGGGTATTAACAAACCCTACACTAGCATGGAAGAATTATTTGCTGAAAATTAATGAAACCAAATCACTTGCCTTAGGATTGATGTTCAGATCTTCTAGTGATGACAAAGGTTGGTTCTTTCCTCCTCTCTGGTCACAATTTCGTCAAAAGTGGTGGTGGTGGGTGGTGGTGATGGCTTGAAACCCTCTTATAGCCTCTCATCTATCTCACGTAGCCCACTTCTTACTTTTTGGCTTATAATGGCCCTAATAGCCTACACAATAAGAATTAAATAAACCCTAAAATTCGTGGGTCTAATTTCCTTAAAATTTAAAATGACTAAAATACCCTCCCCGATTGCCGGTTTGGCCTAAAAATGTCCCGGGACCCAAACTAAACCTCCGGCTAGTGTTTTCTGACTATATCAACCCCTCCGAACACGTTGGTACACTTAAAATGACCATACGGATGATAAAATTATAATTTAATTTTTAATCTAATTAAATTGATTCCTGACGCGACTGACACGCCCGTCCCAACTTAAATTGTCGAATTGTCATATTTATGACTCACCATAATTTTAATAATTACAATAATCATATATTACCATATATACTCAGTAATACTCAATATTATCATCATAATCAAATACCAACTCACGTCTCGCTAGTATTTAAATTTGGATTAACTTCTAATTAATTCTCATTTAATTTAATTAATCCCATTAAATAAAAATCAATAAAATTACGGGGTATTACATACTTCCTCACTAATAACAGAATTTTGTCCCGAAATTCAGAAATAAAGTATACCTGGCAAAAATAACTCTGGATAACGCTCGCGCATCTCATCCTCGTGCTCCCAGGTGTACTCCTCGACATTATGATGCCGCCACTGTACACGTACTAACGATATTATCTTCGACCTCAGTTTCCTCTCGTTGTGGTCCAGAATAGCAACCGACCCCTCCTCATATGAACTATCAGGCTGTAGATGGATTTCCTCTAAAGAAATATGGGTATGGGCCAAATCATCCCTAAGATATCTCCTTAGTGAGGAAATATGGAACACGTCATGGATCCTATGCAAGTGTTCCGGTAATCCAAGTCTATACGCAACTGGCCCAATTCACTCGATGATAGGAAATGGCCCCACATATCTAGGACCTAATTTACCCTTTTTCCCGAAATGGATAATCCCCTTCATAGGAGACACTCTGAGCAGCACCTGGTCCCCCACCTTGAATTCTCTGAAGAACTGCATGGCATCGGTATAACTCTTATGTCGGTACCTAAATACGGCTTCGTATCATCTCTATCCTCATCGAAGTATCCTGAATCACCTCCGGCCTAAGAATTTTGTTATCCCCCACCTCTAGCCAACATGCATGGGAACGACAAGGTCGACCGTACAATGCCTCGAATGGAGCCATGCCAATAGTGAACTGGTAGGAGTTATTATAGGCAAACTCCACCAGTGGAAGATACTGCTCCCAACCACCTCCAAAGTCTACGATGCACATACGTAATATATCTTCCAACATCTGATTCGTCCGCTCGGTCTGCCCATCTATCTGTGGGTGATATGTTGTACTCAGCCGCAACTCCATACCCATTGCTTACTGAAAGCTCTCCCAAAATCGTGAAACAAATATCTTGTCTTTATCAGACACGATATCGAGAGGCACCCCGTGGAGTCTCACTATCTCTGCTATGAAAATCTGGGCGTACTGTCCCGTTGTGTAGTCTGTCCGGGCTGGTAGAAAATGAGCAACTTTGGTCAACCGATCCACGATTACCCATATGGAGTCGTGACCCCTCTGCGATGTAGGTAACCCCATGATGAAGTCCATGGAAATGCTCTTTCATTTCCACATAGGAACCTCTAATGGCTGTAGAAGTCCTGTCGGTCTCTGATGGTCCACTTTTACCAGCTGACAAGTGGCACATTTAGAAACAAACTCGACAATGTCTCTTTTCATCCCAATCCACTAGTATTGTCGCCTCATATCCTGGTACATCTTATCCCCACCAGGATGTACTGCGAACCGCGAACCGCGAACCGTGCGACTCTATCATTACCTCGTGTCGTAAGTCTTCTCCCTCAGGAACAACCAGTCTTCCATTGAAGCGTAAGCCCCCGTTTGAGCTAACGTTATAATACTCGGCCCCCTCTGCTAGTAATCGTACTATCTGGTCTTAATAGAATGAGTCTGCTGCCTGGGCCTGTATCACTCTCATAACGATCTGGGGAGTAAGTGTCATCATAGATATGAATGATCAGGCCACTGCGTCCTGGTGTCCCAACTCCTTCCACTTTGCTTTCCCTATTTCGGCCACCTCGCCTACTGGCCTACGGCTCAATGCGTCTGCTACCATGTTAGACTTCCCTGGATGGTATTGGATATCGAACTGATAATCCTTCACGAACTCAAGCCACCTATGTTGACGCATATTTAGTTGCTTCTGCGTGAAGAGGTACTGTAGGGACTTGTAGTCCGTGAATAAACGAAATTTCTCCCCCAGGAGATAATGTCTCCAAATTCAAAGAGCAAATACGACTGCCGCTAACTCCAAGTCATGGGTGGGGTAATTCTTCTCGTGAGGCTTAAGCTTACGGGAAGCATAAGCTATAGCCTGACTCTCCTGTTGCAGTACACCCCCAATTCCTAGTAAGGCCACATCGATGTAGACTAGATACTCAACTCCCGACCTGGGCAATGCTAATACTGGTGCTGAGGTCAACTTGTCCTTCAACTCGTCGAATGCCAACTGGCAGGCATCGCTCCAGATAAATGGTACACCCGCGAGTCAGATGTGTCAAAGGACCCGCTATCTTTAAGAACCCCTAAAATAAACCTCCTGTAGTATCCTGCTAGTCCCAAGAAACTATGTATCTCAGTCGGTGTCATGGTCTGTCCCCACTCCCTCACCGCTGATACCTTCCCCGAATCAACAGATATTCCCCTGTCAGAAATTATATGCCCCAAAAACTGAACCTCCTTCAGCCAGAATCCACACTTCTCATACTTTGCATATAACTCATTCTGACGCAGCGTCTGCAAAACCTGCCTCAAGTGCTCGGCATGTATCTCCTCTGTCTGTGAGTAAACTAGAATGTCATCAATGAAGACGATGATGAACTGGTCTAGGAACTCTCTGAACACCCTATTCATCAAGTCAAAAAACACGGCTGGGGCATTGGTTAGGCCAAAAGGCATAACCCTAAACTCATAGGAACCATATCTCATCAAGAAGGCAGTCTTTAAGACGTCCTGCTCCCTAATTCGTAACTGATGGTATCCCGATCTCAAGTCAATCTTTGAGCATAAGGAAGATACTCTCAACTGGTCGAAAAAGTCATCGATTTGGGGTAGTGGATACTTGTTCCGTATCATGACTTTATTCAACTCTCGATAATCTACAAATAACTCAAAGATCCATCCCTTTTCTTAACGAACAGCATAGGGGCACCCCACAGTGAAGTAATCCTACGGATAAACCCCTGATTCAATAGCTGCTTTATCTGATCCCGTAGCTCCCTGATCTCCGCTGGAGCCATATGGTAAGGTGCGCGAGCTATAGGCCGAGTGCCCGACATCAAATCGATAACAAAGTTTATCTCTCTACTAGGAGGTAATCCCGGAATATCCTGGAATACATCAGTGAACTCTCTAACAACTGAAATCGAATCGAGTGGTATTACCACCTCCTTAGAGGTATCTTCCTCTATATAGTACAAGTGAGTGGATGATCCTCCCTCTGGATGAGGCATCGCCACTAGGAACATCTCATATCCGGGTATGGTAAAAATAATCCTCCTACTGAAACAATCAATCATGGCTCGATATGCAACTAGACAGTCCATACCAATGATTGCATCGTACTCGATCATATATAACACTAACATATCAGCAGGTAGGGTAAACCTCATAATCTCTTCACCCACACCTCTACATATAAGGGAAATCACAGAACCTCTACTCAATGGTGAATCTACGCAAGTAACAGTGCTCTTCGCGGTATCTAATAATCCCATAGTGCGTGAAAATCTCGTAGTAATGAAACAGTGTGTGGCCCCCATGTCAAATAAAATACACCCCATAGTCCTATGAATAGAAAATATACCCTCAATAGCGGGTGGATCCTGTGGGACTACAGCCTGCTGGAGTTGATAAACTCATCCGTACTGAAGCTATCCCTGCTGGACTGGGACTGCTGGGATGGGTGGTAAAGCTGGCATTTACGGTGGTGCTGGGAGGGCGGTGGGAAACATAGGTCTCTGGGGCTCGTGTCGAGCACCCTATTGCTGCTGCTGTGGGGCCCTGCCCATTTCAGGACACTCCTGGAATTTGTGGCCAATCTTTACACAAATAAAACATTTCCCTATAAATTTTCCCCTCTTTGTCCCTGTTGTCCCCAGCCCTGATAGCCATTACCATTCCTACCCTGACCATGTTGTCCCTGCTGAAACTGCTACTGCTGGCCGTGCTGGCCCTGATGACCGTATTGACCATACTGGCCATGCCGAAAACCTCCCTGTCCATTTCTGAAACCTCCAGATCTAAATCTCTTAGAATCCCCCTGCTGGGAACTCTTATCACCCTATCTGTGTTGACCCTGAAATGATTGTGCCCCGCTGACACCATTCCCCCTGTCCTGCCCTGATGGATGAACTCTCCTGCTCGCTTAACCTCTGACAAGTGAAAGCGATGGTCCTGACAGTGAAGCAATGATGCGTTAACCACATCAGAATAAGTGGCCAACGAGAGATTACCTAGCAAGTGCTGACGAATCCTCCATGTCAACCCATCCATGAACTTCTGGATCTTCTTCTCTTCAGTAAGGATCTCATCGGGAATGATGTTCAGAAGATTGGTGAACTCGGACTCATACTCTGCCACTGTCTTCCCCTCCTGCTTGAGGTTCATTAATTTTCTCCGCATCTCGGTGTGAACTGCTGAGGGAATATACTTGTGATCGAACTGCACCCAAAACTCCAGAATGGTAAGAACATCTCTCTCCTTTGCAGTGGTAACAGACTCCCACCACTGCAATGCTGCTCCTATTAGCATAAAAGTAGCCAGTATCTGACTCTGTACATCCGTACACTCGTACATCCTCAAGTGTCTTTGGATGTCCTTCTTCCACTGACTGGACACAACAATGTCGGAGCTACCTGCAAACTCCGGAGGGTGTACTTTTTAGAAAGCATAACGGACACGTTCCCAAGCAGACGGGAACGCATGAGCCTAAACTGGGGCTACCATAGGTGTCTGAGGTGGCGCCTGTTGCACAACTGCTAAAGCTGCATTTATTGCCTGGGCTATAATGGCGGCAACTTCTGCAGCGTTCATAGAACCCTGAACTGGTGCAGGCTGTGGTTCGGGCTAGGCACCCCCGGAAACTTTCTGTGCACGTCGTGGAGGCATCTTAAATGAGAGAGAAGTCTTAAAAGTCCAAAGTTAATATGTCAAAAAAAGCTGAAGAGCGCAAGATAAGCAAAAGAGTACAACAATCCTAAAATATAGGGCTCAATATCAAAGGATGCTACGCGAAAACATAACAAGCCATACAGATCCTAAGGACACTAGAACCTGATGCTCTGATACCACCTGTGACAACCCGACTAATTAAATATCGGGTAGCTACTCCTTTATTCAAATTAATACAAAATGTCAAGTTGGTTCAGTTCATAGCATCACTGTCGAAAATATTTTTAAACAATTACTAGCCACCTAATATTTAAAAAGTGAGTTGTCAAATTTTATTTAAATTAGATTAACATGCAACCAATTAAATTATTAACTAATGATATCACAATCACATCACAACCACAACAGAATATAAATGGAATAATAAATGAGTCTGGAGTAACACTCCTCTGAATAATCCAAATACTGAATATAACCAGCTACAAAGTCTGAATAATTAATTAAATAATCTCCAAAACTGAAATGGAAACTGAAAGTATGATAAAGCTATCTCTAAAAGAAAAGGGGTGACATTCCCTAACAGATGAATGAATCTGAAATAGAATCAATGTAGAATGTCGAGACATCTACTATCGAGGTCCTGTAACTTCCACAGCAGCTACAACACGTCACTGAAATGGAACTCCTATGCTTGGCGTCCCTGTGGCTGGGCACCTAAAAGGTTTTTCAAGAAAAATATATTTGAAAGCAAACGGGTCAGAGCCCAATGTGAAAATAGTTTAAAATATAGCAAGTGTTTAATTGCATTAAACAGTGAATATTAAATACATGTTAGTTATGTGCTCTCACATGTGTTTGTCGCCTCTTAGCTAGTGTGCACGCCTAACGTATATCCGTAACCCGTCCTAGTTATGCCGTTAACTATCTAGTCTGTACCACTTCTTGTCCTCACATTCTAATATAGGGGGTTATTCAAGACACTCTAACATAACCTGCGTGTATCTAAGCTTTTTATTCCCTAGATTAATTTATAATAAGTATTATAGGAAACTCTCATTTTAAATCCTTCTCAAAATGTTTCAAGTACTCACATTCACTTTAATAAAGAATCTGTTATAATTACAAATATATTAATCTCAACATAAATATACAATTAGGGCACCCCTAGGCTAAGCTATGGTGCACACATATTTTGCTATCGAATCTCGGTACATCTCGTGCATAAGGACTACGAGTTTCGAATCTCTCAAGAACAGTTTCAATAAGCAAAATACCCATGGGTCACGCACATACCTACGCTCCCATGGTCAGCTGACTTATTAAACTCACAAATAAGTCATTCACAGCCCTATGTCCTTAAGATACCAATCTGAATCCTCCCGTAGGCACACAAAGATTAGATGGCCCTATTCCGAAAGCTGACCTCCCGTGATAGCAAGTATGGTAGGTGTGTCATACACATAATAATCCATATACTAAGCATTCAAACAACTTAGATAACTTATAATATTTTTAAAGGTATGTTCTCAATACCTATACCGTTACTCCAATCAGTACATGTTTATACTTCCGGATGATATATAATATAATCCACCGATACGTCTCACGTCATATAGTTTCGAGTACTTAAATCTAATCAAAGAGGTTATTACGTCTCCTATTATTCTCACATATTATTTCAGTACTCTTAACTCCTTATTTATGTCCCAAATCCTAACTCATTACTCTAAAGAATTAAGTTATGCTCTCACATCTTAACATAGATAATTACTCGCCGGACACTCGAGAATTCAATGCGACAATTCAACCCAATTCTAATGTATTCCGATTTTCAAATATAATACCCTAATGGCCTTCTTCAAGTCCTGATGCATTCACATAATCCCCAACTACAACATTTGATGGCTGGAAACACTTAAAATCAACAAGGGAAAAATCACCCTTTTGGGGGGGATGGATCGATCGATCGATCCTGATCATCGATCGATCGATGGTCGATCGATCAACCTATGAATGTCGATCGATCGATCATACCAGATGAGGCTACGGACTTCTTCATTTTTCAGTCCCAGATTTACCCCAAAACCTCATTACAAGGTGTTAAATTCTAATATAATCATATAGGATCATCATACAACCTAAATACATGATTTCTAACGTCCCAAACCTTTAAACCATCATCAATTAGTCTTATTTGGATAAAATCTTAATAAAAACCCTAGTTTTTCTATTTTCTTCAAGAACTATAATGTTTCTCTTCTTAAATCCATTTTTAGTTCATCAAGGGTTATGTTTTGGTTACTGAAATTCCTCCAGAACTAATCTACATGCAATTACTATCCAAGATTTAGGGTTCTACTCCAAATTCATGAGTTTTCATCATCTTTCAAGGCTATTAACAAACCCTACACTAGCATGGAAGAATTATTCGCTAAAAATTAATGAAACCAAATCACTTGCCTTAGGACTGATGTTCAGATCTGCTGGTGATGACAAAGGTTGGTTCTTTCCTCCTCTCCGGTCACAATTCCGTCGAAAGTGGTGGTGGTGGGTGGTGGTGATGGCTTGAAACCCTCATGTAATCTCTCCTCTATCTCACGTAGCCCACTTCTTACTTTTTGGCTTATAGTGTCCCTAATGGCCTACACAATAAGAATTAAATAAACCCTAAAATTCGTGGTCTAATTTTCTTAAATTTTAAAATGACTAAAATATCCTCCCGGGTTGCTGGTTTGGCCTAAAAATGTCCCGGGACCCAAACTAAATCCCCGGCTAGTGTTTTCTGACTATATCGACCCCTCTGGACACGTTAGGGCACTCAAAATGGTCATCCGGATGATAAAATTATAATTTACTTTTTAATCTAATTAAATTGATTCCTGACGCGACTGACACGCGCGTCCCAACTCAAATTCCCGAATTATCGTATTTATGAATCGCGACAATTTTAATAATTTCAATAATCATATATTACCATATATACTCAATATTATCATCATAATCAAATACCAACTCACGTCTCGCTAGTATTTAAATTCGTATTAATTTCTAATTAATTCCCATTTAATTTAATTAATCCCATTAAATAAAAATCAATAAAATTACGGGGTATTACACTACCCTCTCCCCAAGATAGAAGGAGTAGCCGAACTCATATGCCAGCTAGCGCCGCATTGTGCATGTCCCCCAGTCACCCTGGTGTGCTGAATAGCCGTCACCCGGGGATAAAAGGTTACTTGCAAATCCCCAGTAAAAGCGAAGGATCAATATCAACAAAAGATCATAAAAGGAAAAGGAATAATCTCAATGACAAAAGAAAGCTTACCCGCCTATTCGTCAGGCCATTCAAAACCTGACGCACTACCTCGAGAGAAAGGTTCTTTTTCGACTGCTGGTTGGACCTCCGCCACCAGAACATCCGATAGAAGTCCCCAACGGAGTCATCCTTCAAAGAAATCACTTGAGTGTTCATCCCAATCACCTCATAGAACCACATTTGCAAAGGATTAGGATCAACATAAAAGAAATAAAAAAGAAGTACATTAATGAAAAATGCGAATGCATAAAGGAAAATGCGCAAAAAAAGAATACTTCCAAGAGATACATGGCCCGAGTAAAAGTCGATAAGCAGCACCGGCTGAATGCATCCAAATAATAGTAAAGGGTCGCCAAAGTCACGCTCCCCCAGTCATAGAAGCGGATGTTCGAAAATACCCTCAGAAATGGCAGAAATCACAAATGGACGGCATTGCCACTCGTCGCCACCAGAAAACCTCCTAACACCAGTAAGATAAATAAACGGGCCATCTGACGCACCTTCTGCCCATCATTCTCATCAGCCCTCATCTTCAACACAAGCTCCCTCAAAGAAGACAAGCGGAGAGAATCTCCAAAAACCACCCTCTCTACATCACCCAAAGCCGCCATCACCACCTCCGACGTCACCCTCGGCGTCTTGTCCACCTCAATCTGGGCACCCTCACAATCCAGCCCAAGCAATTGCTGAACATCAATATGAGTCACCGTCATCTCAACGAAGCTAAAATGGAAGGTATGGCTAGTGTCCCACCACCTCTCTCCCAAAGCACATAGAACCGCAGTGGAGCGGGGTGTCTCATCCAAAGCTGACGCTAGCCTCCCAACACCCGCAGAGGACACCATCCAATGCACTACAGTAGGAAGGTGATCCCAAACATTGTTAAGCCCCGTCATACCGCGGGCATGAATAGTTGACATGGAGATGTCAAACTGTCAAGAAATGAAGAAAATCCTTGTCAGATTCAAGAAATAAAACAATATCATCAAGAAAAGAAGAAAGGAATACCAAGAGTCATGCAATACTAACATAACCACCAGGGTTCACCACCCTTGAAGAGTGATGACACGAAAGCTCACGCATAAGAGTTTGATCATCCGCCATCGGCTCAAATGAGTCAAAAGAGTTCTCGCTACCCAATGCAAGGGGAACCCTAGCCCTCCACTCCAAACCTACCCAATCATCGACATTAATCCATTCCATATGGGTCACACTGCTTCAGAAGTCATCCATTTCGGACGCTAGGACGATTTGGGAGGTTTATAACAGAAGAGAAAAAGTCAGAAAGCTGTGTAAAATGAGAAGAACCCGCCCCCTTTTTATAGGAGGCTAAGGGTCATGCCGATCGGCAGCACCCTCCACCCACTGATCGGCGCTGAGCCTATCACCTGCTCGAGGCACCTCAAAAGTCCGTGCCAATGCCAATTGTCACACCTCCATACATACCGGTCGGCACTCCCTTTGAAATTTCGTACAAAAAATACCAAATAATTCTCAAAAAATTCTTATAATTGTCAAATCCCTTTTAGCACCTTGTTCACCAAGGAAAACATTTTTTTTACACTCTAGTGGAATTCCAGAGAATCATTCTCTCCAACATTATCTCCAAAAGACACTCCAAATTTTCCCCAACTACCGAAATCCTCTAATCATTCACTCTTCCCCAGCAGAACCTAAAATCCAATCCTCATCCCCAATGGAATCCCTAATTTTCCCGAAGGAAAGTACACCTCTCTTATGTCAGAATTGACCTCGGTCTTGGATTAGTTAGGTCAGAATTGACCTCAGTCCTCGATCATCACCTCTCTCAGGTCAGAATTAACCTCGGTCCTGGATCGTCACCTTAGTTAGGTCAGAATAGATCTCGATCCTTGGTCGTCACCTCTCTTAGGTCAGAAGTGACCTTGATCTTAGATTGTCACCTTAGTTAGGTCATAATTGACCTCGGTCCTCGATCGTCACCTCTCTTAGGTCAGAATTAACCTCGATTTTGGATCGTCACCTTAGTTAGGTCAGAATTGACCTCGATCCTCGATCGTCACATCTCTTAGGTCAGAATTGACTTTGATCTTGGATTGTCACCTTAGTTAGTTCAGAATTGACCTCGATCCTCGGTCGTCACCTCTCTTAGGTTAAAATTTACCTCGATCTTGGATTGTCACCTTAGTTAGATCAGAATTGACCCCAGTCCTCGGTCATCACCTCTCTTAGGTCAGAATTGACCTTGGTCTTGGATCGTCACCTCAGTTAGATCAAAATTGACCTCGAACCTCGATCGTCACCTCTCTTAGGTCAAAATTAACCTCAGTCTTGGATCGTTACCTTAGTTAGGTCAAAATTGACCTCGATCCTCGGTCGTCACCTCTCTTAAGTCAGAATTGACCTTGGTCTTGGATCGTCGCATTAATTAGGTCAGAATTGACCTCTGTGCACGGTCATCACCTATCTTAGGTTAAAATTGACCTCGACCCTTTAAATCGATCATCTACATCCCTTAGGTCCACAAAATTGACCTCCCTCCATCACGTGGTGTCGATTCGACGGCTATCACTTATTCCAAGATCACCCATCGAGGGGCTCTGTGGACACCACATTCTGGGACCCCCTAAGTCTCTCCTTATACCCCTAGCACTCCCCCTTTCCACCGTAAACCTAGGTCGCACTCCGAGTACCGATCTAGAGGCCACCGGGCACCCCCGGGCCCCATTTGGCTCCGGTTAACTCTTTCGTCAGAGTGAAAGGTCTTTAGATCTTTGAAAGGCTCCGAATATCCTTTCCAATGGTCTACCTCTGCATGAATTGGCATAACGATTCAGACAAACGAATCATTTCACTACCGAAAACAGATTCAGAGGCCACCGGGCGCCTCTGGGCCCCGAATTGACCTCAATCAACTCCACCGTCAGAGTGAAAGCTCTTTGAATATTTTAAGATCACTGAAACCCCTTTCCAACGGTCCACTCTGTGCGCAAAATAGCATAACCGTTCAGACGAATGATCAGTTTTCTCTTAAAAATTGATTCGGAGGCCACCGGGAGCTCCCGAACTCCGTTTGACCGAAGTCAGCTCTTCAGATCGAACGAGAGTGAATGAATCTCCAAAGGTAACTGAGTACCCTTTCTAATAATTTGCCCCGTGCGTGATTCTGACCTACTGTACGGACGAATGATCCTTTTTACTCCGAGAGGCCACCGGGCACTTCTGGGCCCCAGTTGACCAAGGTCAACTTTCCAAACCAAGCGAAACCCTTTGGAATGTCGAAGTACATCTCCTAACCTTTCTAACGGTCTGCCCCGTGCATGATTCTGACTTACCATAAGGATGAACGATCCGTTTGCGTCCGATGATCTCCCCTCCAAAAGATCGACGTGCATTTTTGAGCCACATTTGACCCAAAGTCAACTCCCAGACCCGAGAGAGGTCCAAAGGAATATCGACTGCCTCTAAAATATCTTTCCAACGGTATGCCCCGTGCGCTATTTGGATCAACGATTTGTGCACTACAATCATTTTTCCAGAAAAATCAGCACGGGACTGTCAATTGGCAAGTCCTGAACCCTGCCTATCGGCACAGTGTCAAGGGTGACCTGTCGATCGGCACCCCCTTTTCCCCTCTAAATAGGGGTCATGACCTCATTTCCAGAAGACAACAAAAACCCATCAGCATTAGTGATCTCAGCAGTATTCTCTTGAAGTCAGCGAAGTTCCATATGAGAAGTTCCATTCAAGCCTAAATACCCATCCCTTTAACACCAAATTTGGCAAATATCCTTCTCTCTTATCAACATCCATCAACATTCAAAGAAGATCCAATTCCTTCTCCTCCTCTTTTAAAATTCTTATTTTCGCATAAGTTACATTAGATTCGTAATCTAGTTTCACTTTAGTTCATACACATTAACATCTATGCTTTTATTAGTATATTTCACACACTTTATTTTTCATTAAAAAAAACAAAAACAAATCAAATAGGGTTACACCCATAAATTTCGAACGGAATTATCCACCACACTTTTTCAAAACCAAAAATACATTTTCTACCTGCACACACCTAATAATATTTCGTTCGAATCTATGGGATAAACCCCACCCCTATTTTACATTCAAACTACGTGGACTTTGATGCCTTTAGAGGCTACGTAGGCGTCTCAGATTAAAATCCGAGACTCGAGTCCAACTTTTTAATTTTTCAATTTCTCTTATTTTTCAAAATCCTCAAAATCCCTCATCTTTATACATATACATATAATATGTTTGTTCGCGTCTCATCCCACACATATTATCGCTTCCAAATAATGATCATTATCATGATGAATGCTCATATTCTATCTTCTACATTTATTATTATTTTGAGAATATTCCTGTGGATGACCTCACCCTATTTTTTTCCATGGTATGGGTCGAACGATTCTAATCTCCATTATATAAACACATGCACACACTTCACGAGGATAAAGGAAAATATTAACATTTGTCCATGAGAGACCGAAATAGAGGGATGTGTGTCTAACACCTTCCCATTCTGTAACTTAGCCCCCGACCTCCGATCTATTAGTTTTGTATGCATCTGTTTGTCCTTGATGTCGCTTTCTTGAAGTAGCAACATGTTCTTTTTCCTATTTTGAGAAAAATAGGATGGTGACTCTATCTATTTACATTCACCCCACACCGATGATGACCGAAGCACCTTTTCGAAGAGAAGGGTATGAGACTGCGACGTAGTTCTTCCTCGGGGGATCCTCCTCCTTCCCCCCGAAATGAACGCCGCGCCGACCAGGATGCCCACACCCTTCATTTGTCAAAACTTACTATTTGGTCCTTTATCAAGTGTTATTTTCCCAAAAGAGGTAATTAAGTTTTCCACTTAACATTTTAAACATTTTTCTCCATTTTAACACTTGATCAACATTACAATTTACTCAACATTCTTACTTGCTACTTTAGTACCTTTAATATATAAAAAGCACCTTTTTACATATTAAAGCTTCATATTCTAGACATTTGAAATACACACTTTATTTATGGGATTTTGCATCTTAACACCCACTTGACTACTAATCATACATTTTCATCCTTTAATTTTCATTATCAACTTTTACACCATAATACATGTAAAAACCTTACTTTTCATACATTCAAACATTTAACCCACTTTACTTTCTGAATGAGTTTCTGACACTTTAAAATGCTTATTAAAGTGAAAGTTTCCCTTTTCATTTATCTTCATTTATTCATGTAAGAAATCATCTTTTAATATCACAAAATGGCTCAAACATGCCCAATAAATTTTGTTATATCAAATCACATTCTTTTTCTTCAAAATATCATCATAACACATTTTCTTACATAAAATATTTAAGACATATATTTTGGAAATTTATACATTTCAAAACCCATTTTTAAATCATCATTTTTATACCCATTTCATACAAATGCTAAGGTGGTTAATAATCGACACTAGAATGCAAACTAATATCTTTCCAAAACATATTTAATCTAATATATGTAAATAACATGTTGAATCAATACTAGAAATTAAACTTGGATCAAAGTTAGTTTGTAAACGCGCGGGAGTTGGATCCCCGGGTTTGAAATAATAATCTCAAATTAAAATATAATTTCCTTTTTAAATCAATGAATGCGGAAGCGTTGAATACAAGTGATGGTTCAACAAATAAACAGGGCCGAGTTTTAATATCTTCAAGAAACAAATTACAACAAGATTCAAGTCCTAGAATTTGCCTTAGTCATGATTAACCATTATCCAAAGTTAGGCGAAACCAATTTTAGCAAATGACTTGAATAAACCAAATTTACCCAATATTTAATTTACGTCCCAAATTAAATGAGTGTGATAATTAAACCGAATTTTATCTTGATTTAAACCTAAAGCATGCGTTCTAAATGATGTGCAAGATAAAATAAACAATGTCACACTACACCGCGATATACGAGGAAAAACCCACTAACGGGAAAAAACCTCGGGACGGCCCTAGCCTCAAATCCACTAAAAACGGTATTACAAAATACAAGACAAAAGACTTACTTCCTAAACTCGAACCCTCTCAAGCCGTGAGGCTCCTTCTTGTATCAACCTCCAATTAGCGGATAACCAACGGAGCTCCACCGTGGTCTCGGAATACACCGATAGGACTTTAAACGGTCACCGTCACCCGAACATGGAGCCTTTCTCCAAACGGGTAGAATCTCAACAAAGGTCTTCTTTGTGATGGGGTGTAGAAGCAAACCCGAAACGTCTCTTGAATTCGGTAGAGAAAACCGGTGCCAAAAACTCCAAGTAAGGATATGTATATATAGAACTTGGAATAAACAACAATGGGTGTAAACTAGAGTGTGTATGAATTTTCCATTAAAAATTAACACTCAAAAACATGAACATTTTCCCTAATTAAATTTGCTCTCAAACTCTCTCTAAGAGTTGGATATGGAATGGAAAAGTTCTCTTGGAAAATGTGTTTCCCGCACATAATATTGCATGAAAAATGTTGGTTAAAAACCAAGTGGAGGAGTGGGGAAAAACTGCAAAAAACTGCCAAATAACTGTTCCCGCTGGAAGTTCGTTCGAACGAACGTGATTCTCGTTCGAACGAGACTTCTAACGAGTGACCAGTCTGGGCTCGTTAGAGGTTCGTTAGATACCTCGTTAGAACGAACCTTCGTTCGAACGACATATCGAACGACTGTCCAGTTAGGGTCGTTGGCAAAACTCGTTCGAACGAACATGGTTCGAACGACAAAACTCGTTCGAACGAAGTCTGGTTCGAACGAAAATACTCATTCGAACGATATTTCAAACGAACAAACAGAAAGTTTGAAAAAATCGATTTTGGCCCAGAAACTTTTATAAACTTTCATATACTTATTTTTAAGTTTCTAATTGATTCTTTCTGAAAATTAAAATGCAGTTTTAATTCACCTAACACCCAATACAAATTGTTCCAAGCTCCTATATACATATAAATACATTCATACCTTGGGAGCATGGAACCTAGGTTGATGACGTACAAACGAGGCACATAAACTACGGCATGTTGATGATGCTTTATACTCTTTGCCGCTACGTCTTCAACAAACACTTCATAGGTCTTGAATATTACAATTAAATAAAATCCTATGAATAAATGTTTTTATCCGGAATTGAGCCAAAACTATAAGAGGACTCAATTGGAAATTTGTGTCCTTACAAATCTCCCCCTTTGGCTATTCCGGGACAAAAAACCAAACAAAAATCCTAAAGGGCCGTCAAGCTCTACTAGACTCAAAACATAACCCGCCCAATCTTGACTCAACCCAAGGATTAAACTCTTTGCCATAGAAAGATGCCGCTATAGAATAATTCCTGCATACTTAAGCAAACTCATCAAATGCATAGGGAATATCAAAATATTAAATGCAATTTTTAATTAATTACTCCCCCTAAATTAATTCTCCCTTTAAACACATGACCTACTTAGAAAGACGTCTCCCCCTAAGATAAATCTCCCCCAACCGAAGATACGATAATAATAGGATTAGATACCATTTCTCCCCCTTTTTGTTCGGGAATAGGCAAAGGATAAAGAACTAAGAAACAGCAAGCGAAAGTTTAAGGTTATAAGACATGAAAGCATATGGGCAATTAAAAACAAGGCAAAGGCAAACAAATATCATAAATATATATACTAGAAATATATCAATGAACCACTTGCATATATATATAGATATAAACACACACATGACACAAAATACAATAAGTTTGCACACTCGTATGGCAAAAATGTGTCATATGGAAACGGAAGTGTAGGGGTGTGAACAAGCAACAATTAAATTTAGACCCAAACACTTAAGAAACGTTCATGGAGTTCTCATTTGATTGCAAACTTCATCACAGTTAAATATAACCTCATGTGACAATATAAAGATTGAACTCAATGAACAAACATACACAATGCATACAAGCCTAGCATGATGGTGATTCTACAAACCAAATAGAGTCATGACATTAAAGACAACTAGGATAAACGGACATTGTGCAAACCGTTGATATACCATCCAATTCTCCCTCAATAAGCATATATATTCTTTTGTTTTTGAATGAATATATCAAACAAACATAGGCCTTGGCAATTGCTTTCTTTGAATGCCAAATATTCTGTTTTTAGGCCTTTGGATCACGTATTTCTTTTAGATCCAATCAACGGTGGCTTACAATCGCAAAGGATTTAATTCATCCTTTCGGAGCCCTTCCCCGTGCATAATTTATTTATCATGTTTTCATTTTTCGCACAAATCTCACATGCAACGGATTTTGACATGCACTAGTCCTCCTAGGTCATAGATATGTAGATGACTAGATTGATAGGAGAACACCTCAAAAAGCTCAAATATAACATGTGACATTAAGATTTCAAAAGAGCTCGTGCATGTGTGAATAGAGGCATATAGAAATAGAATCCATTTAAACAATACAAAATCCAACTACTCCATATAAAACATGGTAAAGAACATTTTAAGGATTGAAAATCTAAACCAAAAGTTCTAGCCACATGGAGGCGTAAACGATAGGATTCAAACACAAATATATGCCACATAAAGTGTGTCAAACAAAAATACACACAAAACAAAATCTTTTTGAGTTTTTAACATTTGTTAAACAAAAATAAATATTTACTCAAAAGGACAAACAAAAATCATTTGTATTTTTCATTAAGCTTAAATGAAATAAATAAAACAAAAATGATAAACAAAAATCTTTTTATATTATGCAGTCGATTCAAACACAAAATATAATACAAAAAGATAAACAAGTCATAATTTCTAGCATGTGATATGAAATTTAGGCAATGACTAGAAAATGACTAAACAAGCATACATTTAGCATATGAATATAGCATGAAGTACAAACGCTAAAGTATGCAAACACTAACACATTTATCCTTTAGATTTAGCAAGGGAGGAGGCATGTGTAAGTAAATGAGAATCAAAATCCCTATTTTGTAAGGCAACCAAGTCGGATTTCCTAACCCACATTAATGAAGAATTACTATCTTGGGGTGTAGGAACGTTAGCTATCGTGGTTACTTTACTATGGGATTTTCTAGGAATTCGTTTAAGATCTAAACAAAATTTCCTAAGATGACCTTGTCGACCACAATGTGTACAAGTAAGGGCATGTCGAAAAGATTTATCTGAGGAGTGATCATTAAATGCATTCCTAGAAGATTCTCCTAAAACATTGGTTTTGACTTTAGGGTTAAAATCATTACAAGAATTGAAGCCTAAACCAAAAGTGTCATTTTTAATTTGGACCGTTCCTAACATTTTATCTAGTTTTTCCGAACGACACTCCAAATCAAATTTGACATTGCTAGAATCTTTTAATTTATTTTCCAACTCAACAATGTTAGATTCTAGTAAAACATTTCGCTCTTCAAAAGCAAGAAGCTCCTTTTTCAAGGATTCCATTAAACCCCTAAGGCTATCTCTCTCGCCTTCTACATAGTTAAGCTTCTCTTGAAGAGTCCTCTCATGCGTCCTAAGGTCTTCTATTAAGGCACTTTCATCAATGACCTTGACACTCTCTCTTAAACTCGCTTCTAACTTCAAATTAGCTCTTTTCAATTTAATAGATTCTTTATATAATTCATGAAAAGCATTTTGAAGTTCACTCATATCAACCTCTTCTTCATTTTCACTCTCTCTTTCTTCTTCACTCTCACTATCATCAAAAATAAGAGAATCATGTACAATGACCTTGGAAGTGGCATGTGCTATAATTTCATCATCCGATGAGTTCTCATTATCACTCACATGTGCCATAAAAGCCACAAATTTTTTCTTAGTGGGGGATTCGGGCTTCTCTTCCTTATCACTATCACTAAGGGTCGCATTATATGAAATGGGTCGTTTACCCTCTTTCCTTAGTTTAGTGGGGCACTCAAAAGCCCTATGGCCATAACCTTCACAACCAAAACATTTATTAGACTCGTCCCTATCAATATTTTCATTACTAGGTTTAGGGATCTTATCGGCTTTAGAAATCTTCTCGTTTTTATCATGTTTAGAAGATTCATATTTCTTAAAATCATTTTTAACTTTATCTTTGTTAAATTTAAGAAATTTTCTAAATTTACGAGCAAACAAAGCCATATCTTCCGAGTCACTATCACTATCGCTCTCTACTACTTGTTTAACCTCTTTGCGGGCTTTTAAAGCAACGCCCTTTTCAATTCTCTTTTCAGTTTTAGAGGGAAACATATCTAGTTCATAGGTTTGTAAATCACCTACAAGCTCTTCTAATTTCGTAGAGGCTAAAGTGGGTAAAGAATTTAAAACGGTCACCTTTGGAATAAATCTATCGGGTAGGGACCTTAAAATTTTCTTTACTACACGGTCGTCAGGTATTTTCTCTCCCAAGTTAAAGGATGAATTAACAATATCAGAAAGTCTAGCATAAAATTTATCAAATGTTTCTTTTTCATCCATTTTGATAGTTTCAAATTGAGTAGTGAGGTTTTGGAGTTTAGAAGCTTTAACGACACTCGTTCCTTCATGAGTTAATTGTAAAATATCCCAAGCTTCTTTAGCGGTTTCACACGTCATAATACGTCGGAATTCATCCGGTGCGACAGCGCTAAACAAGGCATTTAAACCTCGGGAATTAAAGTTTGCTAGCTTAAACTCATTTTCAGTCCATCTATCAACGGGTTTGGGAACATGTACATTTTCAATTAAATGTGTTGGTGGGGTCCAACCATTAACAACAGACATCCAAACACGTTCATCGATAGATTTAAGTGCCGATTTCATTCGCGCTTTCCAATACGCGTAGTTAGAACCATCAAAAATAGGAAATTTTGAAAATGGGGAAAAATCCATATTTAGCCAAAAATTAAAGGATCTTAACGAAATAATTTATCGTTTTTGGCTCTGATACCAATCTGTAAACGCGCGGGAGCTGGATCCCCGGGTTTGAAATAATAATCTCAAATTAAAATATAATTTCCTTTTTAAATCAATGAATGCGGAAGCGTTGAATACAAGTGATGGTTCAACAAATAAACAGGGCCGAGTTTTAATATCTTCAAGAAACAAATTACAACAAGATTCAAGTCCTAGAATTTGCCTAAGTCATGATTAACCATTATCCAAAGTTAGGCGAAACCAATTTTAGCAAATGACTTGAATAAACCAAATTTACCCAATATTTAATTTACGTCCCAAATTAAATGAGTGTGATAATTAAACCGAATTTTATCTTGATTTAAACCTAAAGCATGCGTTCTAAATGATGTGCAAGATAAAATAAACAATGTCACACTACACCGCGATATACGAGGAAAAACCCACTAACGGGAAAAAACCTCGGGACGACCCTAGCCTCAAATCCACTAAAAACGGTATTACAAAATACAAGACAAAAGACTTACTTCCTAAACTCGAACCCTCTCAAGCCGTGAGGCTCCTTCTTGTATCAACCTCCAATTAGCGGATATCCAACGGAGCTCCACCGTGGTCTCGGAATACACCGATAGGACTTTAAACGGTCACCGTCACCCGAACATGGAGCCTTTCTCCAAACGGGTAGAATCTCAACAAAGGTCTTCTTTGTGATGGGGTGTAGAAGCAAACCCGAAACGTCTCTTGAATTCGGTAGAGAAAACCGGTGCCAAAAACTCCAAGTAAGGATATGTATATATAGAACTTGGAATAAACAACAATGGGTGTAAACTAGAGTGTGTATGAATTTTCCATTAAAAATTAACACTCAAAAACATGAACATTTTCCCTAATTAAATTTGCTCTCAAACTCTCTCTAAGAGTTGGATATGGAATGGAAAAGTTATCATGGAAAATGTGTTTCCCGCACATAATATTGCATGAAAAATGTTGGTTGAAAACCAAGTGGAGGAGTGGGGAAAAACTGCAAAAAACTGCCAAATAACTGTTCCCGCTGGAAGTTCGTTCGAATGAACGTGATTCTCGTTCGAACGAGACTTCTAACGAGTGACCAGCCTGGGCTCGTTAGAGGTTCGTTAGATACCTCGTTGGAACGACATATCGAACGACTGTCCAGTTAGGGTCGTTGGCAAAACTCGTTCGAACGAACATGGTTCGAACGACAAAACTCGTTCGAATGAAGTCTGGTTCGAACGAAAATACTCGTTCGAACGACATTTCAAACGAACAAACAGAAAGTTTGAAAAAATCGATTTTGGCCCAGAAACTTTTATAAACTTTTATATACTTATTTTTAAGTTTCTAATTGATTCTTTCTGAAAATTAAAATGCAGTTTTAATTCACCTAACACCCAATACAAATTGTTCCAAGCTCCTATATACATATAAATACATTCATACCTTGGGAGCATGGAACCTAGGTTGATGACGTACAAACGAGGCACATAAACTACGGCATGTTGATGATGCTTTATACTCTTTGCCGCTACATAGGTCTTGAATATTACAATTAAATAAAATCCTATGAATAAATGTTTTTGTCCGGAATGGAGCCAAAACTATAAGAGGACTCAATTGGAAATTTGTGCCCTTACATAGTTTTTTCTACCTCAATGAGCTCAAAAATGGTGAAGAGGTTGAAAAAGATGGAGGAGCCCACCTCCAAAGGTGACCTCAAGGGGGTCTATAAAATCCCTCCTAAGTTTATCTCCATTATCACTCCAATAATGCTCCTAATGAAGCTCTTATGAATTTCTTCTTCATCCTCAAAATACCTTCCTCAAATACCCATTAACACATCAAGCACACCATCTTCTACACCGAACAAATCTGTCTAGGATTTCAATATGGTGGTAAAGGGTGGTTCGAGCTCCTCTAATAGTGTTTATAAGTGGTGTATGGTCGTATAGTAGTGTGGTAATGGTCTGGCCCGAAGAGTGTTTTCCATGGGAGCTCTAAGTTGAGAGAGAGAGGGATTATAATTCTGAGGGTTTGTTTATCCCCAAAACTCACATGGTTTTGCCTTCTTATAATCCAAGACAGTGAGTTTTTGCCTTAAAAATAAACCCTATAGTCCCAAAACCTTCCTATATCAGGTGTTGTACCCTCTAAAAATTGACAAAATATATAATCTAACGGTTGGTATGTTAACAACACCATGGTAGGTCTGTGTGGTTGATTTACATTTCATGCCTCTTTCTCTGAAATTAAATCAATAACGCACAAGTCATATAACATATGTATATTATGGGTTCTATCTATATCGTCAGCTCCATGAGTTGACATACGATTTTAAATCCACGATCGAGAGCTTAACAATAAACTAGGAAGACTGGCTTTCATCAGACGTCATTCGAACGACATTTCTTGTCATTCAAACGAGATTTACTTCTCGTTCTAACGACAACCTTTATCGTTCGAACGACCAACTTTCAAGGTTTAGCAGATTTTCCTCAACCAGCTTCTAAAATCTTAGACAGGACATATATAATTTAATTAATTTATATCCAATAATTATCCATATATAGTCCATAATCAAATAATTCTCTTTATAATTATAATTAATTCCTCCTCATATAAAATCTATATATAGTTTAATTAATTTACCGGGGCAGGATATTACATATACGTAGATGTAACGTGTTAGAGTCTTCTTTCTGCCATTCGATTCTATATAACATTGTTGTATATTTTTCATTGGGCATTCGGTTCGCTCCCTCATTTTATTACAACAGGTTGGGTGCGATTTTGTATTTTGAGAGTGTTATACAGGTAAGTAATCTCTTTTATTTTACGTCAGTAGCTCTGCATACTTTGACTCTAGGGTGCCTCCCATGGGCAGCTCACGTAGTTTGATATGAAATTGGAATTGCATGCTAAGCAAGTGACACATTAATTAAAATAAAATTAGATTAACAACATTATATAGGTTATTTCATTGCACTTCACACATAACACTCAGGTCAGACCGAGTTGACTAGGTAACCCATATATTCGGGCCGTGGCATTACAATTAATATCCTATTCTATGACGCATTATTGTCGGATGGTATATCTCTATCAATTTCAACACAGTGTAGTTCATCATTAGATGAATTATAACCCTCATCAGATTCAGACTCAGAATTGTGCCTTTCAATACTCAATGTTATATCAACCTTATTAATACACACACACACACACACACACACACACAAGCATGTTCTTCATATCAACCTCATCATTTAGCATACAATATGGATTACCTGAGACCTTATAACTCATATAAAATGATGTTGATCTCAGCTTCTTCCATTTTACACGTTTTTTTTCAACAAAAGCCTCGTACAAACACGTTGCAGATATCACTATAGTAGCACTCAATTCACTATGTTTGACAAAACATGTAACAAATTATTTTCCATTGTTAATTTATTAAGCAAGATTGAATTCTCAATATTCAAATAATAAGAACCCTATAAGACTCTTGATATTTGAAATAGAAGAAAATTTATGTATATAAGAAAATATTTTATAACCTAAAGAAATTAAAAAATAATGGAAATAATCTTTTACATTCCATAATTGAGTTAATCGTTGAATCCAAAATGATATTAGAGACATGGATTGTCATTGAAATCACATGCGTTTTGTAACTTATTATTAACCGGTTACCATACAGTGGGTATTTTTGACAACTTACGTACTACAAACATGTGTAAGGGGCCTTAAACTAAACATATTTTGAAATGACACTAGTCATTCTACACATTTCATGCTACGAATGAATTACTTGATTGCACTAATCTAAAACATGAATAATTGTGAATGATTGAGAGGCCTTGGTGTATAATTGAATCTATCTTCCACTAGTCACGGTGCATACCCTTACGGATATACAATTAATCTACCAACATCCCAACTTCCCCTACAAAATTAGAACCGTGTGAGTGAAGTTTTAAAGCCAAGTTTAATTCAAATTGTAACTGATAAGATGATTTTTTTATATTTTATATGAACAATGCTAAAAGTCTAAAAAATCCCCCAAAACCCTCCTCAAAATGCATTAAATATTTGTACTATGTGTGGATTCCACCCTAATGTATAAACACTTAAAGCCCGTTTGGCAACCCAATTTCAAGGCTTGGAATTGGAATTGGAAAACAATTTCAATTTCGTGAAATTAAAATTGGGTCCAATTCCATTTCCATGATTTGGAATTGGGTTGCCAAACGGACCTTTAATATACTTTGGTATCGTTTGATGCGCTATATATGAGGGTTGTATTGGATAAAATTATCCTATCCAATGTTTGGTGTAGTTTAAGATGGGATATGAGATGGAATAAGTTATCCCAAGTGAGCTTCTTATCCCACAAGGATTGGGATAAAAAAATCCCACCTCCAAGGTGGTATAGAATTATCCGGTGTCAAGATTTGATAAAAAATTATTACCTTGCCCTTATTAAGTTAAAGGAAACTCACACAAGTTGCAGTCTCTCAAATAGATAACAGTCGTCTGTCCTTTTCATTCACACAACTCTCCACTCACATTTTTCATTACAATAGGTAGCTTCCTCCTCCTTTCTTATTTTTTTCTTCTATTTCCTTATGTTTGTTTCTTTATCGTGAATTACTATCTTGGTTTAAATCGATGCAAATATTATGTTAACCTACCTATTAGACAAGTTGAAAGTTATGTGTTGTTAACCCACCGCTAATATTTTATTACAAATATTATTTTTGTATGTGTTGTTAACCCACCCGCTAGACAAGTTGAAAGTTATGTACAATTTAATTTGTTTGTTTTTGTATGTTTTCGACGACTATTTTGGGTAAAATTGATATTAATTGTAGCTTTAAGAAATTTTTCGATGGCTGGTTTGTTTTGGATTGAAAGATAATATAGTAAATAACCAGTTTTACTATCTCATTATTTTCGGCAGCGGGTTTGTATGTACACGATTTTTGTATGTGTGTGAGTGATTACTAGTGATTGACTGTATACAAATTATAAATACAAATACAAATACATATTTCCATCTCATTATTATCATCTCATAATATTTTTTTTAATATCTCACGTGAAATTAAATACCATGTTATTGAGTAAAAATATATAATAATAATATATTTTATATTTTTTTATTAGTAAATGTAAAATATATTGTAAAAATTATTATTCGATCTATTTTTATTTTATTTATTTCTATTCTTATTTTATTATATTCGACCTTTTTATACAACGTACTAAATTAAAAGAGAATTTTTAAGATTTTTTTTTTTGAGATTTCATGGGAGGTAACATTACTCCTATTATATACGTGAGTTATTTCAAATTTGGGATCGCTCCTTTAGTAGATACACTTCACCTTTTCATAGATATTTTGACATGACGTGGCGTTCTCACTATGGTTAGCCAAGTGCCCAGGGACGAAGTTATAGAGGACCGAGTGGGGGCTATAGCGCCTATAGATTTATTTTTTATTTTTTATACTTATATAAATATTTGGGGGTTAGTTGCAGATTTTAGTAAATTCTAGGCATATGTGTTAATTTAAACACTTTAACTCTTCTACCTAATTCTAAACACAACACAACAGAACACACACGGCATAACACATATCTCCCTCGATCTCATTTCATCTTCTACTACTCTGCTAGAGGCTCTAGAGCTTGATGCTAACCGACGACTGCTGCTGCTCCTTCCTCCCTCCGGCTACTGGTCCTGCTCAGTGTTGCTCCCCTCACTCCAAGTAACACTTATGATTTGTTTTTTTTTTGTTTATAAAAGTAAATCTAGTTGATCATTGTACATATAAATGAATATTGTATAAATCTAGTTGGTTTAGTTTTTTTTTTTGTCTGCTTATAAAAGTAAAAATCTAGTTGATTATTGTAGAAATGAATATTGTATAAAAGTAAATGAATATTGTAGAAATGTAAATTTTTTTTGTTGATTATTGTGAATGTGTCCCCTGTTTTGCTGTTTTGTTGTTGTATATACATTATACATAATACATTTGGGGTTTAAATTTAATGCATTTTACATAATAGTTTAATAGTTTGGGATTTAAATTTAGTATATATGGGGTTTAAATTTAATAGTTTGGGGTTTAAATTTAATACATTTTACATAATAATTTAATAGTTTGGAGTTTAAGTTTAGTACATTTGGGGTTTAAATTTAGTACAAATAGTAAAAAATAACCTCAATTTTCTTTTTTTTCGGAGACACCCGCTCCCTACCCTTCGATAAATAATTCCCACTGTCTCATATTCCTGATTATGTTCCGGCAAGTGCCCTCCCTTTTCTGCACTTTTCTCTCTCTTCACCCTCCACGTGTCCCTTGGAGCTCCCACTACACCACATCCGTCAAATCGCCACTCTCCACTCCATCTAATCAACGATCAAGCGCACGTTGGCCACTACCACTACCGAAGAAAATATCGATTAACACGCTTAGATATTATTTTACTGAAAAACATGGGCAAAGCGACAAGCCAAAAATTAATTTGAATTCCAATCTTTAGACAGCTCAGTCTCAGTGTGCCAATGTTTCTCCATGTGTCGTGTAATAAAAACAAAGGGGGTTTGGGGGAAAGGTCCTCGTAATCTTCAAAGTGTATAAAAATATGACACTCCAAATAATTTTATAAATTTAGTCCATGTGTATAAAACCACCGTGAGAAATGGTGAAAATAGTGTCGCTGATGCGGACAAAAAAAATAAACTCCTAACTTTAAAGAGATCACACAAATAAATACTAGGGGCATTTACGTTTAGATCCTATTAGACGTTCTTATAGACATTCTAGTCCCATCATGTTTTTCTCTTACATATAAGTCCTATTCCTAATTTTTTGGAACTTTTTTTCCAATTTTACCCTTTTAAAACCAACAATCCGTAACTTCCTTGAGGAAGTTACATAAGTGGTTGAACTTTTTTTTTTAATCTTCAAATGATCATAACTTTTGATTCACAAATCCGTTTTTCACAAAATTACTATTTTTGAAATCTGTTCGACGAGATCTATCAAACAAGATCCATGAAGGCTATAAAATTCCAAAGAAAAAAATTTACACAAATAGTAAACTTTACTGTATGCACTAGAATATGAAATAGTTTTATATATGTGACATTTTCACAAACAGACAGTAACATTTAATGTGCTAATACTACACAGCATATATATATATATATATATACGGTGGATCCAAACCCTTTTTTTTTTTAAAATTACCTTATATTTGAAGGTTCGCGCTAGCGTTATCCAATCCTTACCACCATTATTAGAGCTTCAACGACCTTCGTCAGAGCTCTGATTTGGGGTGGGTAAGGGTGGCATGTGGTGCCGCTGGCGCGGACCTTTAAAAATAAGAGACTATTAAATAAATGGGCTTTGGATCCACCGAAGTATCATGGGGGCAGCTGGCGCGGACCTTTGAAAATAAGATTGGATAAATGGGATCGGGATCATCTGGAGCGCCAATTTGGGGTGAATAGGGGTGGCACAGAACTTTAAAAATAGAAGCATATTATATATATATATATATATATATATATATATATATATAGTTTGTAAAAATGTCATAGATATTAAACTTTATTGTATATACCAGAAAATGAAATAGTTTTATATTTCCGATATTTTCACAAACAATAACATTTAGTGTGATAATATATTTATGAAATAGTTTTATATATATAACATTTTCACAAACAGTAACATTTACTGAGTTAATATTACATAATATATATATAACATTTTCACAAAAACAGTAACATTTACTGAGTTAATATATATATATATATATATACGGTATATCCAAACCTCTTTTTTTTTTTAAATTATCATATTTTTAAAGGTTTACGCTAGCGACATTCAATCCCCACCAGTACCCACCCCAATTGTCGACGCTTCAACGACTTTCATCAGCGCTATGATTTAGGTGGGTAGTAGTGGCATAGGGTGCCGCTGGCGCAGACCTCTGAAATTAAAAGAATATTAGATAAATGGAGTTTGGATCCACTGGCGCTCCGATTTGGGGCGAGTAGGGGTGACAGTGGCTTAGGTTTATATCTATAACATTTTTACAAACGTTAACATTTACTGTGTTATAACACAGTATATATATATATATATATATATACGGTGGATCCAAACCTCTTTTTTCTGATATTGCCTTATTTTTAACGACCCACGCTAGCGGTATCTAATCCCGACCACCACCAACCCCAATTGTTGGAGCTCGAACAACCTTCATCAGAGTTTTGATTTGGGGTGACATGGAGTGCCGCTGGTGCGGACCTTAGGAAATAAGGGAATATTGGATAAATGGAGTTTGGATACACCGGCGCTCCAGTTTGAGGTGGGTAGGGGTAGCATTGGATTAGGTTTATATCTGTAATATTTTCACAAATAATAAATGTTACTGTTTGTGAAAATGTTACATCGGCATCCCATGCCACCTCAAATCAGAGCTCTGATGAAGGTTGTTGGAGCTCCGATAAAGGGGGTGGGGATTGGATGCCGCTGACGCGGACCGTTAAAAATAAGATAATATCTGAAAAAAGAGGTTTGGATCCACCCTATATATATATATATATATATATATATATATATATATATATATATATATATATATATATATATATATATATATATATATATATATATACTGTGTTATAACACAGTAAATGTTAACGTTTGTAAAAATGTTATAGATATAAACCTAACCCACTGTCACCCCTACTCGGAGCGCCAGTGGATCCAAACTCCATTTATCTAATATTCTTTTAATTTTAGAGGTCCGCGCCAGCGGCACCCTATGCCACTACTACCCACCTAAAGCATAGCTCTGATGAAAGTCGTTGAAGCTTCGACAATTGGGGTGGGTAGTGGTGGGGATTGAATGTCGCTAGCGTAAACCTTTAAAAATATGGTAATTAAAAAAAAAAGAGGTTTGGATCTACCGTGTATATATATATATATATATATATTAACTCAGTAAATGTTACTGTTTGTGAAAATGTTATATATATATATTGTGTAATAATAACTCAGTAAATGTTACTGTTTGTGAAAATGTTATATATATAAAACTATTTCATAAATATATTATCACAGTAAATGTCATTGTTTGTGAAAATGTCAGAAATATAAAACTATTTCATTTTCTGGTGTATACAATAAAGTTTAATATCTATGACATTTTTACAAACTATATATATATATATAATATGCTCCTATTTTTAAAGTTCTGTGCCACCCCTATTCACCCCAAATTGGCGCTCCAGATGATCCCGATCCCATTTATCCAATCTTATTTTCAAAGGGCCGCGCCAGCGGTCCCCCATGATACTTCGGTGGATCGAAAGCCCTTTTCTTCAATAGTCTCTTATTTTCAAAGGTCCGCGCCAGCGGCACCACATGCCACCCTTACCCACCCAAATCGGAGCTCTAACGAAGGTCGTTGAAGCTCCAATAATGTTGCTAAGGATTGGATACCGCTAGCGCGAACCTTCAAATATAAGGTAATTTTGAAAAAATAGGGTTTGGATCCACCATATATATACTGTGTAGTCTTAACTCAGTAAATGTTTGTTTGTGAAAATGTTATATATATATATTGTGTAATATTAACTCAGTAAATGTTACTGTTTGTGAAAATGTTATATATATAAAACTATTTCATAAATATATTATCACAGTAAATGTTGTTGTTTGTGAAAATGTCACAAATATAAAACTATTTCATTTTCTGGTGTATACAATAAAGTTTAATATCTATGACATTTTTACAAACTATATATATATATATATCCAATATGCTCGTAAATTTTTAAGTTCTGTGCCACCCCTATTCACCTCAATTTGACGCTCCAGATGATCCCGATCCCATTGATCCAATCTTATTTTCAAAGGTCCGCGCCAGCGGCACCCCATAATACTCCGGTGGATCCAAAACCCATTTATTCAAAAGTCTCTTATTTTCAAAGGTCCGCGCCAGCGGCACCACATGACACCCTTACCCACCCCAAATCGGAGCTCTGGCGAAGGTCGTTGAAGCTCCAACAATGGTTGTAAGGATTGGATGCCGTTAGCGCGGACCTTTAAATATAAGATATTTTTGAAAAAAGAGGGTTTCGATCCACCGGATGTGTATATATATATATACTGTGTAGTATTACCACAGTAAATGTTACTGTCTGTTTGTGAAATGTCACATATATAAAACTATTTCATATTCTAGTGCATACAGTAAAGTTTACTGTTTGTGTAAATTTTTTTCTTTGGAATTTTATAGTCTTCATGGATCTTGTTTGATAGATCTCGTCGAGCAGATTTCAAAAATAGTAATTTTGCGAAAAACGGATTTGTAAATCAAAAGTTATGATCATTTAAAGATTAAAAAAAAAAGTCCAACCACTTATGTAACTTCCTCAAGGAAGTTACGGATGGTTGGTTTTAAAAGGGTAAAATTGTGAAAAAATTTCCTAAAAAGTTGGAATAGGACCTATGGGATTATGAAAAAGTCAATAGGACTTATAAACTTGTTGACCTAATAAATGGGACCTAGATATAATTTGCTCTAAATACTATTGTACCACAAAGACTAAATTTATAAACTTAGAAAAGTATTATCCTAAAAATCCAAATATGAAAAGTAACACCACCTTTACCTTAATTCCCTTAAAAAAAAAAACAAAAGCTTTCAATAAGTCTCTTTTGTTTTTTCCTTCGTAATCCACTTTGTATGCAATAGCAGTATAGTGTTTTTTCAGGACGGCTCTGATCTCCCCATGAAATCCTTCATTGAAGCTATGGATAAGAGGATACTGATCTGTAGGTGCATTTGTGTGAGCGGGTTATTTGAGACCCTAATTTTAGTGATGTGATGAGTGGTTGTTGATTGAATTGGGAGGATGGAGAGGAATGAGATTGTCTTGAGCCAAGGTTTTGGTGGTGATGGTGATGGTGATGGATTTATTGATCGTAGTAAAGTCAGGATTTTGCTGTGTGACAAGGATGCTAAGAGTTCAGACCAAATTTTCATGCTTTTGTGTAAATGCTCTTATCAAGGTATTTCTTTATGTATTAATTCTGATTTTTAACTCTAATTTTAATGTTGTTTTTACACAGGGTTGGACTTTGTAGCCAAAAGTTTACTTTTTTTTTAATAGGTTTTTTAATTTGAAAGTTTGATTTGGAAATAGTTTGTTGAATTATTTACAGAAGAGTGCTTTGGTATGATAGGAGTGGGAGTGGGAGTTTGCATAGTAGTTGTACATTTTTATTTATAAATTAGTGGAAAACATTGAATCACAAGCTACTATGTATAGTTAAGAATGTGAACGTACATTTCTCATGCGTTATATTTTCAAGCTCTTCCTTTATATTATATTAGCTTATCTTTAGAACATTCTTACAGAGTTCACTAAGGGTGTGTTTGATTGCAAACATGAAAAATTCGTGAAAAATAGTTCATTTGGATGAGAAGTTGCAAAATGAGTGGAAAAATATACGAGTTTTTTGTCTTATTTTTTCTATTTTCCATGGAAACAAGGAGATAAGAAATATTTTGGGGAAAGTACTCTTAGGTCCCTCACAAACAAATTTTAAACACTAAAAGAATTTTGACAAATTTTAAATACTTAGGTCCACTAATTCTTTTCTTGTAGAAGTTCACGCTAGTGGCATAACAAGTGGACCTAATAGCAAATTGTTCTTAAATATTTAAAAAATGTCATTAAGGGACCTAAGTGTAAATTGTCCAAATATTTTCCACTAAAAATGAGATTTGAGATGGAGCACTTGTAATGTAGATTAGTGTTGTTCTTGTATGAAGTATTCACAATCAAGGTGCTACAAAGGCAAAACATGAGCCAAAACAACTATTTTCTATGAAAAATCTCCATGTCAATCAAACACACCTTAAAAGAATGTTTCATCCACAAGTTACAAATCACTGTCCTCCGATTTTTTTTTCTTCTTTCGGTAGCTCCCTTTTTGCGTTTGGCTTTCGTTTTTTTTTGTGTTGCTTGGAATTCAGAATCTTTGAACTGCTCTTGTCGTGGGTGGAGAAGTTTTCCGGCTAGAGTTTTGGAGATGATGAAGAAAGTGTTTCAAAGAGACGTTGAGAAAGAGTTGTTGTTCCCGCGGCAGTTGAAATGCCACATTGCGGAAAAAATATTGCGGTAGGGTGGCCTATATACAATGTCTTGGAGTTGGGTGCATTTGTTGGTGGAGAAAAAAGGTATAAGAGCATTTTGATGGAGTAAAATGCTCCAATGCTCTAGAGATGGTATAATGGTAAGGGAACATTTTTTATGATTCTTGTTACCAAAACTTTGGGGATATGGGTTGATGTTGGTTTTTCCTACAAGAGTTTTGCAAGATTATAGTATACTCATGTGCCCTACGACATTTGAATTGTCTTATTCCGTTTTACAATACATGTAGAGTCTAGTCTAAGAAGTTTCCGGAAAGATTCATCAAACTCATATCAGATAATTCATGCCATTAAACCTTTTTATAATTATCCCGAGTTAATCACTTAGGCTGGTTACTTTCTAGCGGACTTAGATTCACCCTTGGTTCAAAATACTTTTTATAATTAGAAAATATTATTCTTTTAACCTTGTGATCCTTTTTGAGATTACCAAACACAAGATGCTATATTCTTCGTATACAAAAACTTATGTATTTAAATGTATTTTTTGTGTTTAGAATTTTGCTTATCCTTAGTTGAACATGAGAAAAATTCTATATTTTATGAAACATGCAAAACAGGGCAATTTCTATTTTCATCCGCGACTTGGTTCGCTGGATGCTCGCTGTAGCGAAACCGGACTTCGCGTCAGCGAAAAGTCTGGTTAGTCGCGACTTTGAAAACTATGTCGGTGTAAATTTCTGGTCACTCATGCGACCTTATTCGCTGATGTTCGCTTTAGCAAAATAGAACTCCGCGCCAGTAAAGCATTTATCTCGTTGCTCGGGACTTGATACAAGTCACGTAAAAACTATCTAGTTACAAGCGCGCCCTTAGTCGATGACCTTTCGCGCTAGCGAACAAAGCTGCTGTTGCTGTTGCTGTTGCTGATACCAGAATTGGTGACGAATAAGCTCACACCAGTTCAACAATGGTAGAAGTACAAAAGTATAATAGTAGATAGGGATGAGGCAAAAGAGAGAGTAAACACCAAATATAAGTGGTTCAGCCTATTAAAGGCCTACGACCATTGTATGAGTGTGTGAAATCCACTAAAATAGGCTCTAATGGCCTTGGATACAAGCACACAAGCTAACACTCTCACTGAGCAATAACTTTTGCAGAGTTTTGGTAGGGTTTATAATTTCATCCCCCTTTACAATGAGGTAGGGGATAACTATTCATATGGCTGGGGTGGTGTCATACACACACCAGCCATGCACAACTCCAACCATCCAACAAGGTGATGCCATTTGTCCCTGGTGCATGCAAACAAGGATTGTAAGATATTCCCTCACATGTGTGAGAGTGATGCTGTTGCAACGGTTTGGCTCACGTGGAGGTGACAACCACGCGCATTGTCTCACGCGTGCTCCGTTCCACGCGCCCTGTAAAATGCCTAAAGTGTCCTTTCGAGATTCAAGTGTCGGCGTGGCCGAGTACGAGACGACTGAGGTCTCACCATGATTCAAAGTCTCGGTATCGATCCCGGTATCGGACACCCGATTTTCAACTCGGTCGCGGTATCGGGCGATACGCAAAGATACGCTATTTAGAGAGCGCACAAAATTCCAAAAAAAATATAGAAATTTAAAAAAAAATAAGATTAACAAAGTGGACCAATGATGTACATTCAAACCCATCATTTAATATGCATTGTATTGTAGAACTGGTTATACTGAAGCGCGACAGAGTTATCAGATTCAATATTGCATAGTAAACCAATAATAATATTGAAAAACAATCTAATGCCACATAAACTTATATAAAAAATTTGTATGGAAGATAAATAGGAATGATTACAACGTTTCATCATTTTCATCTCCCTATCTAGTTGCGGTATCGATCATACGGATTTGGATAGAGGTAATTTCTTTCAGTTGGGTAAGAAAAGAAATATGAACCATATTGCTGCTCAGATGGCTGGGATGACTGGCTAGATGATCCATAATTTGGAAACTGTGGTTGACGATCTCCCGGTTGACTACCGTGATGATAATATCCAAAACCTCTATACCCAGAACTATCAGTTGAAGACCCACCATATAACGTCCCTTGATTATATCCATAATAATCACCACCTATTGTGCCGCTACTAGTAGATCCATAATGGTCTTTATAACGATCATAGTAACCACCTGTACTAGTACTAGTAGATCTTGGAAGTTGTGCCGGACCATAATTATCTGTGCCACTCCCACTCCCACTCCCAAAGATACTATGTCTTCCACCACGGTATGCATGATCTGTCATTAAACCCATTGCCCGTAGTTGATCATCAAGACGTTGTTGATCATATCCGCTTGAATACTCGTCACTACTAGGGAATCTTGTTAAATTGTCTAAATGCCTTTGTTGTTCACTGATTCTCGGCGATAACCATGATCTGTGTCTTGCGTGGCACAGTAGTTTTTATCTCCTTGTGCCCATGTCATACCACCATCATGCTGTGTACCAGTATTGTAAAAACCACCCCTTTGGTGGCTACCACCAACTCCACTCCTTTGTCGGCTACCACTCGCTGTTCCCCTACTAAGATCTCCCTTGCCACCACCTTGATCATCATCATCGTCGTCGTCGTCTTCGTCATCATCTTCATGATTACCATAAGTACCAGGAATATCTTGCCAATTATCATCACCACCATGATCATCATCAGAACTGGAAAGAACACTGATCGTTGCCGGTTGATTGTGACCCCCCCTGTCGTTCTTCCCCTTCGCTTTGTTGAATACCTTCATCCAACCAGTCTAAGTCATCGGTTGGTAAGACCCCTTCATCATTCTCTCGGGTCCACTCATCCAAGATGTCATCCTCCTCAAATATTAAATTCAAGTTTGTCGGATTGTAAAAATCTTCGGTATCTCGCATGTACATCAAATTCCTAACTTTAAGTCGCGAATTGTAATGCACATACACCAATTTATGCAATTTTTTTATTGCCAATCGGTTGCGAAGTTTTGTATGGATGAGAGACCATGTGCTCCAATTTCTCTCACAACCCGAAGATGAGCATGTTTGACTCAGTACTTTGATAGCAATGCGCCTAAGATTGGGTGCATCATCACCGTAATTTTTCCACCGCTCAGCTGGAAGAGAAGATTTGACTGCTTGCTTGGAAAGATCTGAGCCAAACTCCCCTCTCTTATCCGTAAAGAGTTTAACCTAAAAGGCAAACGAATCAATTTAGAAACAATACATATATGAAATAAATATAACTCGATGAAAACAAATGTGATACCTCATTTATTGCCAAGGCCTGTTTCTGTACGTCTGGCTCTAGCCTTTTGATAACCTCTTTAAGTCCGGTTCTTATCTCGGGATGGCTTGAAAAATTAGATGAATACTGAAACACCGGATTTAAGAAATATCCCGCGGCATGTAAGTCTCGGTGCAATTGTCTCTCCTATCTTCCATCGATCACCTGCCAATACTTCTTCCAGTTTCTAACAGTTGCCTGGATTGCTAGTTTTGCTTTATCCACCCCTTCGTAGATGATAGATAATGTAGGCTTTTTATCCTGGTCTACGATCTTCAAAAACAATACTAAGGGCTCCATAATATTAGCAACTTCGGTAGCCCGTTGCTAGAATCGATCTGCTAGAATTAAATCCGATACTTTAGTGGCCGCACTTCTTCGGGTCCTCTCACGGTTGTATTCACGCCATTCATTCGTGGTACACATTCGCTTCAACTCAGACTGATAGCGAATGAGACTCTCAAGGGCAATAAACTCGGTAGCGAATCTCGTAATGCCTGGCCTTAGCAACTCCCTATCTCTGGTATACTCCTTTATTAAATTCACAACTTTTTGACTGTTATATCTGAACGAGATAATTGATTTGGCATCATTCAATACCGACTTGATTGACTTCATATTTCCAATTTCCTTTAGCATCAATTCAAGACAATGTGCTGCACAAGGTGACCAAAACAAGTGTCTCCTTTTCGCCATTAATAATGCGCCAGCCGCCTTAAAATTTGGCTCATTATCAGTGACAACATGTACGACGTGAGCCTCGCTAATTTCCTCCACAACTTTGTCCATAAGGGAAAAAATATAATCCGCCGACTTGATTTTGTTAGTCGTGCCAACAGAAGTGTGAAATATCATATTACGATCACAGTATACCATGAAGTTTATGATAGGCTTCTTCGTCCTTGAACTCCACCCGTCACACATGATTGTGCAACCATACTCGGGCCATTTCACCTTTAGCTTTGCTATGTACGCATCCACCTCTTATACCTCATCATCCAAGTAAACACCTCCAATCTGATAACCACTTGGACCTTTAATCCCTGGACCCTCCGTAGCAGTCGTATCAATCATATGTTGATAGGTAGGTCCACTATCAATAGCATGAAACGGGATGGCATTAAAATTAAAGAACTTGCTAATAGCCCTCCCAACATTCTTCACTCCATCTTTAGAGAACATGGATTTCACAGTTTTCTAAGTAGACTTCCTTGATCTAAACATGGAAGGGTCCATCCCTCGAGCAGGCAATTCAACCCTCGGTTTCAATGACCACGATCGTGACACGTGCGGTCGCTTAAGCCCAGATGTAGATGGCCTTGGCCCGGAAACTGAATATTTATGTTGTTCTCCTGCCATTCTTCGACTTTCTTTTATAGCAGCTTTCAACTGTGCTAATTCTAAACGGGTGATATCGTCTTCATTAACGTCATCACTATCTTCACTGGCATCATCTTCATCATAGTATTGGGTTTGCTCTCGCAAATTCTCAACTTGTTTCTCCTTCTTCCTCTTCTCAAGGGCCCGTTGCTTCATACCATCTGTAAGAATTTTTTTAATATTAGTTGCTATCTCTTTAGGAACATGGCGACACGGTTCGACGTTGTCTTGCACTCCCGCCAAGTGTTCTTTTAGTCTGGTGACACCACCACTAACAACTTTATTACAGTAATTGCAAGCAATCATCTTCTTATTTCCACCAACAGCAGTTCCATGCTCCTCCCACCTAATATCTAGTTTAGGAGCCATTCTACAAAATAAAAAAGGTACAAATAAGTCTACTTTTATTAAAAAATAACTCGACTAAAAAATAACTCTTTGGCTAAATGTATGTTTGAGAGATTTTTTGTAAAAAGAATGTATTTGTATTTTTTTTGTACTAAATTGTATTTGCATTTGAAATTGTATTTGTAAAAAGAATATATTTTTTTTTTGTACTAAATTGTATTTTTTTGTACTAAAAATAAGAGAATATTAACTAAATGTATTTGAATTTTAAATTGTACTAAAAAAATAACTCTAAGTTGTATTTTTTTTAAAAGAATCCAAATATTATTTAAAAACATAAACTATGGTAAAAAAAAAATACAATTTAGAGTTAATTTTAAAAAAATGCACATGTTAACAAAGACAAATACCAAAAATAGAGTTATTTAGAGTTATTTGTTTTTACAATTTAAAGTTATTTAGAGTTATTTAAAAAATACACTTACATTTTAAACCCTTAAATACACTTACATTTTAAACCCTTACATAATAAAAAAATAACAAACAATTGTATTTTAAAAACAAAACAAAACACACGCACACACCTAAACCCAAAAAAACAAAACACACGCACACAGCTAATAAAACACACGCACACACAGCTAATAAAAACAAACACACGCACACACCTAAACCCAAAACACACGCACACCCCTCTTAAATAAAAAAAAAAAGAAGGAACGAAACAATAAAGGGAGAGAGGGAGAGAGAGCCGGCCATACATGTTTGGATTTCTTCTTCTCCGGCCCTTAATCTAGGGCTTCAGGCAGCTGTTTTTTTTGAAGAAAAGTGATTTGTATGATATCGACAGCATTTGGTTTGATTTATAGCACAAGATGTGACTGTTTTTCAAAACCCGTGACATTGGTTGTCCTCTACAGCTGTAAAAGGTTAGTTCTCTTCATAATCCCTGTTTTTTTCCAAGATTTTACTGTCAGATTTGAGATTGTACAAGATTCCTTTTTTTTCCCACATCTCGTCCGATTTTGTTTGTCTCGGCCGAAATATCGGCCCATTAACTCGGATCGGGCTATATATCGGCGATTCAATCCGATATGATCCGTATTTGTAATTTTTTCGACTCGTGTCTCGGAATCGTCTCGTTACAGGCCGATCCCGAGTCAACTCGGCCGATTCCGAGTTGACTCGATCGAGATTTTGAACCATGGGTTTCACTGAATCACGTGTTGATAGTTACCAAGTGTAGTCTCGACTGACCAGTGTAAGGCCGAAACTAGAGAACAGGTTGGCCTAGAAAGTCTCGGCCTTTGTGATCCAGACGAGGTGGGTCGCTAAGCGAGATGAGATACCTGTTGTCTCAGCTTGAGGCCGAGACGAGAGACCATCGGCCGATACTAATTGTTCCAGATGCTCAAGATGACTCATATGAGGATGCTGTGTGAGGTTGGCTTCTGTCGAGACTGGCTAAAGCCGAGACGAGATCGGGTAATGGTATATCAATCGTCCCCTAGATCTTAGACCTTAGACCTTAGTGTTCTGTGTAGATAGAGGACTGAGGGCTAAAAATGTCAATCTGCACTTACGAAGGTATGTCTCTGACTTGTCAGATAATGAGGTATTGATGTGTACAAGTAGGGAACACCTGTCATCAATTCCTTGGCTGGGCGTGCCTCCCAAGTTGTGGCGGCACCATACGTTCTCACCTTGGAAGTTGTACCCTAATGATGGACGTATTGAGAATTGAACCCCTTCATTAGGGGGGTTTAAAATTGTTTATCTTAAAAATTTCTTCCGTTTCTTCATTTGTGTGCGCCACTTTCCATCTCTAGGCTTTCGTTTCCAGAGTTTCTTCTCTCTCTCTTCCATTTTCCAAGTGTTTTTCGGTTACTTAGTTCTCCGGCGGTTGCCAGCCTGGTCATCCTCTCCAGGTACCCTTCTTCCTTCTTACTTGTTAGCTTTTCGCCATTGTTAGCCATTTCTCGTTTTTTCGACAGGTTTATCAATTTTTCGGCGACTGTATTGGGCTTTAGTTAGGTGGTTTTCTTCTGAAGAGGTTGAGTGGGGTGTTGAGAGGGTGAGTTTGAGGGTTTATTGGTGGCTTCAGGGTTATTTTTCCTTCCTGTTTTACCCGCATTTGATTTGTTCGGTGAAAAACTGGTCATCTTCTCCAGCGGAACACTTAAGTTGTTCTTGAGCCTTCTTGACTCTAACCCTTCATATTCCTTGTCTTAGATCTTTTAGTCAAAGCTAAGTCAAACTGTTAGTTGTTTGCCATTTTCCATTCTTTTCCACTAAGTCGAGGGTTGTCCTTTGGATGTTGAGGAGGCTGTACGAGCTAGCTGAAGATTTCCCTTCTCTCAAAGAGAGGTGCTTCAGAGATATCAGACAGTACGAGGCCGAGGAAGCTGCCAAGCGCAGGACCAAAGCCTTCCCTCTTCGTCCTATCTATCCTATACCTCTTGCAACCATTCGTCCTCTAGTCGTAGAAATCAGTGACTCCGTGTCTGAGTCGGCGGCCGAGAGTGTAAATTCTTTTCAAGTGGCGATG
Organism: Sambucus nigra; assembly: GCA_949130495.1. NCBI lineage: Eukaryota > Viridiplantae > Streptophyta > Magnoliopsida > Dipsacales > Adoxaceae > Sambucus > Sambucus nigra. Next base: position 239,763,841 of record OX422210.1, on the reverse strand, counting down.
GAAGTCCCACTTGATAGGTCTGAGGAGGCTCAGAGTTCTTCAATAGTCGCATCTTCTCATCAAGCCGAGTCATCCACTAGGGTCGAGTCGTCCACTGGGGCCGAGTCATCTGACCAGGCCGAGACATCATCAAACCAGTCTGAGTCTTCCTAAGTGTCGAATTCTTCTATACAGATCCTCTCGTCTTATGATAGGCCGAGAGTGGATATCGCTATACCACCCCCAATGGATGCCATCCCTCGTACTGCTATTCCGGGGGAACACTTTGCTAGGACTTCTCATCCTGAGGCTTCTCATCCCCCTGGTGTCGTTCGGCTGCAAATCAAGACGACGATGATGACGAGGGATCGCTTGATACTTCATGTGCTAAGGACTACGTTAGCACAGTCATTGAGATCGACCTCTTGTACTGGAGACATCTGTATAGTATTGGTCCCTCCATTAATATGAGAGCTCCCTCGGCCAACGAGAGAGCATTTCAAGGCCGAGAGGGCCAAATTTGTGTGTACGAGCATATGTTTAAGGTCGGCTTCAGGCTGCCCGTACACCCGGTCGTACGAGCCATTTTAAGCAGTCTCGATCTTGGCCCTACCCAGTTATCACCGAACGCATGGAGAGTAATTCTTGGGTTTGTGATCCAATAGAAGGTGGTTCATCATGCCGACCTTCCAGTTAGCATTTTCAGAGGATGCTACACAGTCTCGTCTCCCAAAACCCAATCTTGCTACTATCATCTTGTAGCTAGGAAATCTGAGAAGAAAGCTTTGCTGGTCACTCAAACTTCCAATCATAATTGGACGCCTCGCTACTTTTTCATTTCAGGTGCCTAGCTATTTGGCCCCAATTCCCCTTGCACGGCTTCAGAGCCCAGAGTCCCCCAACGATGGGCTAAGGCCACAATATCAGCTAAAGCCGACCCAAGCTTAAGTGTTGAAGCTTTGTAAAAACTTAAGGAAGTTAGGGAACAAGGAGACAAAGGGGGTCTCGTCCAGTTTGAACACTTGATGTCCCCATCCTCCTACTTAGAGGAGACGAATATGGGGGTGGACCCCTTGTCTGAACTATGTAAGTGTTTGTTAACCACTATTCTTTTTTTTCAACTGTTGTGTCATATTTCTCATATCTGAACTACTGACCTTGCTTTCTTTCTTGCAAATCGACCACCAAATATCTCTGAAGCTGTGTGGACGATGGCTCCCCCGGGTATAGCCAACTTGCTCAAGCCGATAGGTAAAAAGTCGGCCCCTGCTCCTCAAACCAAGAAATCCACCACTGCCAACCCTCGTCAGGCCGAGGGTGTAAGGAAAAGAAAAGTGGGCCAGTAGAACCTCCCCACAACCCATCGGAGCAAAAAGAGCAAGGATGTCCCGCCTAAGACCGGGACGAGTAGAGATATTCCAATCTCCTCCGAGGATGCCCTGGCTGCACGGCTGGAAAACTTAAAACCTTGCTCTAACTCTGCCTTAGGGAGTAAAGGATCAGGCTGTTGATTTCCTCGACTCCAATACTTCAGAGTCTGATCGTAGATTTCTGGAGACAACAAATATCTTGTTGATGAACGACTTTGTCCTTCATAAGGCCGTTTAAGTAAGTGACTGCCATTTTCTAAGCTATTATTGCCATTTTTGTTTCAATTGTGAGGTCGTCTCTTAAGGCTGTCTCGTACTGATCTTCTTTGCTCTATGCAGACTACCATCTGTCTTCAAAAGCTCCATCAATGGATCAAGAAGAAGGTTCTTGAGATTCGTGTGGCTCGTCAAGCCATCAAGGACGACGAGGCTTAAAAAAATCGTATTTAAGAGCTTGAGACCGAAGTAGAGAACCTGAAGAAGCAGCACTCTGATGCGATCTCCAGTCTGAACACGAGGAGGCTATCAAGTCTCAGAACAACACACTCGTCAGAGATTGCTGGGATAGTGAAAGAGGCTGTTGACAGTAAAAACAGTAAAATCTCTGAGGCTCAGATGCAGGCAGTTGAGACTTTCAAGTCTTTTTGAGGAATTCCTGGGTTACAGTGTGCAGTACCTTGAAAGAGGTGCTCACACTGGTTGCCTGTCGGCAACTATGAAGTTCCTAGAGATTGCCCATTTGTCTGATCAACTGAAGTCTTTCATCCTAGACGATTCTCTTGCTATGATGGCTTTGGCGCAAATTGAGGGGTCGACGCCGGATAATGAGCCCACCATTCAGACTACAAACCTTGTTGATGAGAGTGAGCTTGTCGGAGAGAACGAAGCTGATAGTACTGTAGCCGGGGACGTGTCGGCTCTCAGAGAAGCTGAGGACCCAAATGTTGAAGAGACTAACCCTGAAGCTTAGTTCTTCACAGCTTTTCTCTTTTGTGGGCGGCCGTTTGTGGCCTGATGCCCTCTTTTGATTGTAAAAGCTTCTGACTGCTTGACAATTATTTGTAACTAACCAGTAACATCGTATCTGTTGAATATTTCATCATTATGTGTTTTTGAATGAGTAATGCCTCTGATCATTTACTATCGTACTCTGAATGGATGACTAGCATTTATGATTTGCTTACATTTACTTTTCATGCATGCCTTCTTCCGATGTTAAATCAAATAACCATAAGATGGTTTACAACCTTAATATCACCAATTAATCGAATAATGCCAACTTCGTCCTATTTTTAGACGAGCTTGATACAGGCAACATGTTTCATTTTTGTCTCTTTATTAGCCGAGACATTGCATAGAGAGTTTAACCACTGGGGTAATGATGTTTAAAATGAACTACATTTAAGTGATTTTTAATTTGAATCTACGAAATTATGGTGTTATATCACAAGTTCCCTCTCGTCGTTTTCAGAGTGTGTGGATGAGAGTCGTCTCGTCCATGCACTGTCGTCTCTGCCGAGAGAGTTATCCACCAAGTTAATGATGTTTGAAATGAACCACAACTAAGTGATTTTTAGTTTGAATCGACCAAATTATGGTGTTATATCACAAGTCCCCTCTCGTCGTTTTGAGAGAGTATGGATGAGAGTCGTCTCGTCCATGCACTGTCGTCTCGGTTGAGAGAGGTATCCACCAAATTAATGATGTTTAAAATGGACCACGACTAAGCGATTTTTAATTTGAATCCACCAAATTATGGTGTTATATCACAAGTCCACTCTCGTCGTTTTGAGAGTGTATGGATGATAGTCGTCTCGTCCATGCGCTGTCGTCTTGGCCGAGAGAGTTTATCCACCAAGTTAATGATGTTTAGAATGAGCCACATTTAAGTGATTTTTACCCCTCTCGATGTTATTGAGAGTCCATGGACGAGGTCGACCCTGTCGGGAGTGTCATGTCACCGAGAGCAACTTAAAGCTACTTCACCACGAGTGATGTTTTATAGCTTAAGATGAGTTGATACATACAAGCAACACGTATTCAAACAGTAGACAAGGTAGGAGTGAACACTTGAAAATTTTCATTCATAATCTGATGCTCATATACATGGACAAATGATACTAAAATAAAATTGATAAGAGACAATCAAAACTAAAATGAAACTTTAACACAAAACTTCTTACTGATAGTACTTCTTGAGATGGTCAGCGTTCCATGGATTGGAGAATGGCTCTCCATTTAAATTTTCCAGCCGATACGTTCCTGGAACCACTTCTTCAACCACCTTATAAGGACCATGCCAGTTCGGATGAAGCTTGTTGGGCTTCTGCCAAGTCTTCTTCAAGACGAGGCCTCCTACTGCCAGTGGTCGGGCCTTCACCCTCTTATTGTAAAACTTTGTTGTTCTTTGCTGATAGGCAACTTGCCTAACCTCAGCATCTTCTCTTCGTTCCTCTATGAGATCCAAATCCAGTCTCCTCTCTTCCACATTCTACTCCGGGTCGTATGTTTGGACTCTATGGGTTGGGAGACCTATCTCTGTTGGCACCACAACTTCTGAGCCATAAGCTAGCATGAACAGAGTTTCCCTGGTCGGAGTTCTCTCTGATCTCCTATATGCCCATAGGACGACATTCGCTTCCTCAGTCCATCTCCCCTTAACTTCCTCCAACTTTTTCTTGATTCCGTCGAGAATTATCCTGTTAGTGACCTCTGTCTGCCCATTAGCCTGGGGTCGGCCTGGAGTTGAAAAGAACTGTTTGATGCCGACCCGCTCACAGTACTTCTCAAGAGAGATGTTCTTGAACTGCGTCCCGTTATCAGAAATCAGAGTGTTAGGTAGGCCATATCCATTGATGATGTTTTTCGAGATAAATTGAAAGGCTTTCTTCTCCGTAATTGTGATCATCGCCTCGGCCTCTGCCCACTTCGAAAAATAATCAATCGCCACAATCCGATAGCGATAATTGTTCACAGACCAAATCAATCCCCCAGACTGCAAATGGCCATGGAGAAGTAATAGAAGTAAGAGTCTGATGAGGTTGATGGGGTATGGTGGCAAACCTTGACATTTATCACATTTCTTAACATATGCAGCTGCATCCTTGGCCAACGTCGACCACCAGTATCCCTGAGTTATGATCCTCTTGCCAATGACCTTCCTCCGATATGACTGGAGCAAGACCCCTCGTGCACTTCCTTTAAATATACTCTACCTCAGATGGATGGACACATCTGAGTAGAAGAAGTAGGAATCCTTTTTTGTACGAGATGTCTCCTATGATGGAGAACTTAGCTGCTTTATACCTCAGCTTCTTTCTCTCGGCTCTAGACTCTGGCAGCTCCCCGTCTCTGATGTACCGGATGATAGAATCCATCCAAGAAGCTCCCATATTCAAGTTGAAGCAAAATTCCACAGTATCTTCTTCTCTTTCAACGGTTGGCCTATGGAGGATTTCTACCGGGACCGTTCTTCTAATTTCTGTTCTAGTGGCGGAAGCTAACCTCGCCAGAGCGTCGGCTCAGCCATTGTCGGGCCGGGGTATCCTCTTCAGTTTCACTTCGCTAAAATGCTTCACTGCTGTTTTCACGCTTCTTAAGTACTTGGCCATTTTGTTGGCCTCATATACCCCCAAAATTTGATTTACAACTAACCTGGAATCACTATGGCCAAGGAGCTGGCCGATGTTCAGTGACCGGGCAAGGGAGACACCTGCTAGGAGTGCTTCATACTCTGACTCATTATTGGAGGCTTTGAAGCTTAAACTTTAGTGCATATTCAATATTGGTCCCGTCTGGAGCCGACATAATTAAACCTGCTCCACTTCCGTTCTCACACGAAGATCCATCAACGAACAAGCTCCATACAGTACCATCTTTGGAAAAGTTACCCTCTTCCAGGGTTCCATTCTTGAAGAGGTATCGTTCTTCCTCGTTCTCAGACACCTTGCTTCTTGCTGAACTCGTCTCGGCCTCGGTCTCGAGGGAAGACGCACCCTACTCTCTTGCTGAAGCTTCAATTTCTTCTGTATCGGCCTCGTCCCATATGAATTGGGCCATGAAATCAGATAGGGCCTGCCCCTTAATGGCCGTTCTCGACTGGTAGATGATGTCGAATTCTCCCAATTCAATTGTCCAGGCCATTAACCTACCGGATTTCTCAGGTTTGTGGATGACCTGTCTAAGGGAGAGTCGGTGAGGACGACCGTAGTATGCGCTTGAAAGTATGGCTTTATCTTCCTTGAAGCATAGATCAGAGCATAGGCCAGCTTTTCCATTTTGGGATATCTTTGCTCGGCCCCCTGGAGGGCCTTGTTGTTAAAGTACACTGGCTTGTGTATACCATCCTCTTCTCTAACTATAGCGGCACTAATGGCCGATTCTGACACCGCTAGATATATATACAATTTCTCTCCTTGGACTGGTCTTGACAGCAAGAGTGGAGAGTCGATATAGGACTTCAAATCTTGAAAGGCTTTATCACACTCCTCGTTCCACTCGAAAACTTTTCTTAACACTTTAAAGAAAGGAAGGCATTTATCGGTAGCTTTAAACACAAACCTGTTTAATGTGGCCACCCGTCCAGTTAGTCTCTAGACATCCTTTATTGTTGTAGGAGTCTTCGTTTCCAACAAAGCTTTGATCTTTTCGGGGTTGGCTTCAATCCCCCTCTGATTCACAACGAAGCCTAAGAACTTGCCTCCCCCCACTCCGAAGATACACTTGGCGGGATTGAGTTTCATCCTATATTCATCCATAGTATCAAAAGTGCGCTCAAGGTCGACCACGTGAGTGTCAGCCTTGAGGCTCTTTGTCAACATGTCGTCGACATAAACTTCCATCGTCTTCCCAATCTGCTCCTCGAACATCTTGTTGACCAGCCTTTGGTATGTTGCCCCGGCATTTTTCAATCTGAAGGGCATGACCTTGTAACAATAGGTCCCCTTATCAGTTATGAAATCTGTCTTCTCTGCATCAGTTGGATCCATGAATATTTGATTATAGCGTGAATAGGCATCCATAAAGCTCATTAATTCATGGGCGGAAGTAGCGTCAACCATCTGATCTATCCTTGGCAGTGGAAAGCTGTCTTTGGGGCAGGCTTTATTCAGATCTGTAAAATCAACACACATCCTCCACTTGTCGTTGGCTTTGGGAACTATGACAGCATTCACAAGCCATTTAGGGTAAATGACCTCCCTGATGAAGTCGGCCTTTTCCAACTTCTTCACCTCTTCTCGAATGACATCATACTTCTCTCGCGAATAAACTCTTCTTCTCTATCGCATCGATTTTGCATCCTCGACCACATTGAGCTTATGGCGAAGGACCTTCGGATTGATGTCGAGCATATCTTCATGGCTCTAAGCAAAGATGCTCTGCCCTGTTCTTTAACAGCTTGATCAGCTCCTCTTTGATCTCCTTCTTCAGGGTCTTGCCAATTTGGACGGTTTTGTTCGGCTCGTCCTCATTGAGGATGATGGATTCTACCTCCTCAGCGGCCTCGCCCTTCTTTAGTTTCTTTTCATCTTTAGGGTCCAATGTATCAATGTTGTAGGTCGTAGTGGCTCTTTTGTATTCCTCTCTCTCCTCGGCTGAATTGAAGTAGCATTCGCGTGCCTCAACCTGGTCACCCTGAACTTCCCCTACCCCATATGGAGTCGGGAATTTAATCATTTGGTGAACCGTTGAAGACACGACCCCAAATTCCTTGAGGGATACTCTTCCCAGAATTATGTTGTAGGCCAAGTAGACATTTTCATCCATGACGAAGAAATTAATCTTCTTCGTGAGGTACTTCGGCCAGCAATTTTCCATTTTGACCTTCATTTCATAAAGGCAAGGCAATTCGCCAACCAAGAACATAGGGGAATGATTCTACACCAGTAAAAAGAGACCCTCGCTTCATCACTTGGTTTTGCCTTGACTCTTTACTAGTTTGGAGCTATGAAGCTTCCCTTCATTCGCTTGGCGAATGAAGTGGAAAGGCCTTTTTCAGCTTGCTGCTCGCTTTCTCGCTTCCGAGAGGGGAAAGGGCTTGACTTACGGTTTCCAAGCCTGGCGTGAACCCGATTAGAGGTTGATGATACGACACTAGCCTCTTCTTACTAAGACCTAAGCCTTTGTAACAGTCCCAAAACATAACGTCGGCCGAACTGTCGCTGTCCACCAAAATCCTCGGGACCTCATAACCATGCACCAGAGTGGTGATAACCAAAGGGTCATCATGCGGGGCTAGAATCCCTTTGAAATCTAGTCTAAAAAAACCCACAATCGAAGTATTCATATCAACTTTAGTCATTTATACCTTCTTCGGCTCTATTGCTGCTGAATGCACTTCCTTGGGTTTTGGAGGGAGAGCCTTGGCCTCTGCTACATGAGCCTTTCTATCGGCAACCTCTTTTCCTCCTCCAGCTAGTCCTCCACAATCATCTTAACCCCAAGAGAGATCGTATGAAGCCGACCTTTAGGGTCGGTAATTGGGGAGGCAAGCCTGCGTTTGCCTCATCATCATCGTCTGAGTCAACGTCGTCTTGGCTAGCTGGAGCATCAGACATGCACGTGTCGTTCCTTCTCTTTCGGGTGTCGTCTCGGCCACCCTTAGAATTTCCCTTATCAACATACTTTCTCAGCTTGCCAACTTTCAACATTCTCTCAATCTCGTCCTTGAGAGCAAAACACTTGTCGGTCGTATGGCCGTGGTCTTGGTGAAATTCAAACCACATGTTCCCATTTCTCTTGTGAGGAGGAGCCTTTAGCTTCTCAGGCCACTTTAGAGACCGATCAATCTTGATCTCATTCAAAATGTGCTCACAACTGACAGTCAAAGGGGTGTAGTTTGCGAATTTGTCGTCCGCCGATCTCTTCTTGTCGTCCTTGTTCTTCTTGTGGAACTTACCCCCGCTACTTGTTCCCATCTCGTCTTCACCTTTAGCAGCCATTGCTTCCTCCTTATTCATGACCTTCCCGATCGTTGCTAGGAGTTCGGCCATAGACTTAGGAGAATCCTCTGCAAGCTTCCAAAGTAGCTTTCCTTTCTGCAAACCTCCCATCAGGGCGGTTATGACAATACTTTCTTCATAATCCTCAACCTCCAATTTCTCCATGTTGAACCTCGCTATCGCTATGTACTCTCCCAGACTTTCATTCTTCCCCTGCTTCACATACAGCAGGTGGGTCGTCTTCTTCTGGGGCCTCACCCCAAAGTAGAAATTATGTTTAACCCTTTTTGCGAGCTGTTTGAAATTCTCGATTTAGTTTTTAGGGAGAGAGGTAAACCATACATGAGCTGCTCCGGTCAAAGTGCTTGAGAAGGCACGACACCTCATTTCGTCTGAGACTGCGTAAATATCAGCAACCGACTGATACATCTCCACATGGTGGACTGGATTAGTGCTCCCATCATACTTTGGTGTGACCACTGTCTGCTTGAACTTAGCCGAGGTAGGATAACTCACAATCTTTACCACGAAGGGGGAGCCTTCATTGTACCCCCTCTGCAAGGGGTCTCGGCTCTTCAGAATGTTCCCAATCTTATCCTCCAGCCTTTGAATAGAATCATTCCATGGTTTCTCGGTCGTTGCTATAACCTTAACCTGGGCCACATTATCTCCAGCCCTTTCTCTGCCATCTGGGTGAACCGAGGTCTCTCTAACAACTGTTCTTTGTCGGCTATTCACCTCTCGCTGCTCCTCGTCTCGGCCACGAGGTCGGCGGTCATCACATCTGTCATTCCTTCTGGATCTAACTATACTTCTAGATCTGGTGAGACGATTTCTTAGGTCGTCTGTTGCTGGGCCAAGCTTATCAAAGGTCGACCCCCTGCTTAATATGTCTAGAGATGATGCCCTTGGCCTACACTCTCGGCTCGGCCTACCACTGCATCCTCGTCTGGGCTGAATGGGCCGTACAGTGCCTCTAGAAATCTGATAAGGCTCCCAACAGCTCCTGTCATCCTCTTCATCATATTGCTCATCCTCATCATTAGGGCATTCACAACCTGGCCTCCCTAAGCGTAAACGCCTAGTCAGCCATGTCCTTGCGCCTCTGATGAGGAAGAAGATCCTTGTGTGGGGCCTGAGGTGGTCCCCTGGCCGTTGGATCTAGGCCGCCATGCGTTATAAACTCCTCTTCAGCTCCGACATGAAAACAACAGCTGTCGCTTGCATCAGTCGTTGGCTATCTACTATAGAGCACAAGGCTGCGCTACCTCTGCCATTTCTGACTGAGGAGGGACTTAGCTAGTACTAGGACCACCTATAGTTGGTGGATCTGTTGCCATTGGAGAATTCTGGTGACCGGAAAAATCAAGTGAGGTACTGGTAATAAGCTGAAAGAGCAGAAAATGAGCTAAAGCTCAAACTAGAGCTCCTTCAATGGTGGTTCAAGCTCAACCAAGGATGAGGTTGGACCACCACCAGATAATCTAGTAGAGAAGCTGTAAAAGAAAGGAAGAGAATGTCTATCTCGTTCCCACAGACGGCGCCAGACTGATGATATCAGAATTGGTATCACCAAATCAAAGTGATGAATAAGCACACCAGTTCAACAATGGTAGAAGTACAGCAGTATAACAGTAGAAAGGGATGAGGCAAAGAGAAAGTAAACACCAGATATAAGTGGTTCAGCCTATTGAAGGTCTACGTCCATTGTGTGAGTGTGTGAAATCCACTAAAATGGGCTTTATTGTATTTTTGTTATTTGTTAGCCTTTCTTTTATTTTTAGTATTTTATTGTAATTTCCTTTTTGTTAGTTTTTAGAAAAATGAAGGTTATTGGCTCTTTGGGACATAATTGTAATTAGATTCTTAGCTTAGAGGCCAAGTAACCTCCTTCCTATAAATACCCTTTTGTAGCCTCATTTGAGGCATTCTTCCATTTTATGAGATTTGATTAGAGAGAGTTTGAGAGAGAATTATCTTTTCTTGCTCCCATTTGACGTCATTTACGTCAATTGGTATCAGAGCCTAGTTGCTCCACCGGTTGTTCTTGTTGTTGTTGTGAAACAAAAACTCGTAAACAACGTCAAGGTGGGTTTAAGAAAGGATGAACACCTCCACGGCAAACCCTTTCGAGCAAATCATGGAAGTCCTCAATCAATTGAAGGGCCAAATAGAAGAGTTCAATGCACGAAACCCACTACCACCCCAATTGCCACCCACCCCCATTAACCCTAGCCCTAACCCTAACCCCCCAAACCTATCTAGCCACGCTTCCGCAAACCATTTCGCACGCCAAGAAAATCAAAACCCTAACTTCATTTACCCCTAAAATGCAACCACCACCACTTCTTGGCCAATTTTAGTCACCAACCAGCCACAGGAGGGGCAGCACCCCTTGGTAGCCACCCAAAAAGCCTCCACGGCGGCCCTAAAGGTAGCAGAGCACCAAGTCGAGGGGGGGGGGGATCTCTTCCCGCAGGTTGACCGCCCCTATCCCATTATTCTGACGCCGATTGGGAGTCCAGCAGTCTCCAAAACCCTCAACCCTATTGCCCCGCTGCCGCAACTTGGTCGGAATACCCCTACGGTGACCAAAAAAACTCCAACAAGGGCTGATTTACCCCAATCAATGCCGAACAACCTCTTTAGCTTGCGTCTGGCCCTTGACAACATTACCGCCCCTTTTCCGGCGGACAAACAGGCGACCCAACTTCTGCTGACTCCGATCTTAGGTGGTGAGCACCTTCTGGCTCCGATCGGTGCAATTTCTGTGATCAAAACCTTAGGACAACCCTGTTATCCATTAATCCATGGTCCTATCACTCAAACAGTGGCCAACGATGAATTATTTGTTCAAAAATGGGTGTTTCTTTATCCCAATCCTTCCAAGAAATCTCCTCCCACAAAATCAATTCAATTTCAGTCCATTTTGCCCCAATCCTATCAAGACCACATTCAAGAACTAGGGTTTGACACAAAAACCTTGGTTTTTGACCCCGGGGGTAGATAAATTTTGATGATTTAATGTGTGGTATGAGGAAGAAGATGAAAGTTCATGCAAGAATTGACGAGTCTTCCCTAAATTTTCAAAAAATACGTTTTGGCCCCTCAAGTTTTGCCCCTTCCACGATTTTGGGACATTTTGCATTTGACCTCAATCTTAAAGTTCGAGGACGAACTTTTTCGAAGGCGGAGAGAATGATGTGAATGAAGAATTATGGGTTATTTTTAGTATTTTTAAGATTTTATTGTATTTTTATTATTTGTTAGTCCTTTTATTTTTAGTATTTCATTATATTTTTCTTTTTTGTTAGTATTTAGAAGAAGGAAGGTTATTGGCTCTTAGGGACATAATTGTAATTAGATTCTTAGCTTAGAGGCCAAGCAACCTCCTTTCTATAGATACCATTTTATAGTCTCATTTGAGGCATTCTTCCATTTTATGAGATTTGATTAAAGAGAGTTTGAGAGATAATTATCTTTTCTTACTCCCATTTGACGTCATTTACGTCATTTTCAAAAGAAACAATCTTTCTTAGTTCATCTCTTGTGTGTATTTCAAGCCTTATGATTCATTCTTGAATACTTGAAATTAAGACTTTTTTTACTCAAGCTAGTTTTGACAAATCATTTCAAATATAATTTGTTCTTGAGTATGACTTTCTTTCAAGCTTGAAAAACACATTTGCGAGTTTTTAAGAGAGCCAAACCTTTCGCTACATTTTTTCAACCGTAGGATATCCTCACACATTCTAGTTGTAGTCAGTGGTTACTCAGTGGTTTTGTTACCTCGGAACAAAGTGATTTTCCACATTAAATGTAGATTTTGTTAACTTAAGACTTGAAGACATTCGATGAGTCCAAAACCAGTCGCAGTTATGCAGTGTGCGCTCTCCTCGAAGGATATGGTGGGAAAGAGTTGATAGTCGGTCAGTGCGTTATTTGATTATAAGTTATTGTCTTCTATTTGTAATACTCTACACTAGTATATTTGTTGTTCATTTTGGCTTTAGTGTTTCCCGTTAGTGGATTTTTCCTCGTACATCCGATGTCATGTGAATTGTTACATCTTTCCGCAGATTAGAATCATTTGTCTTAATATGAAGATAAAATTGATTAGTGTCTAATTGACGTAAACTACACGTCAAAGGCTCAAAACAAAACAAACGCAAATTTTAGAGAGAATTAAATTAAAAAATGGAGGAATTGTTCTCAAATGAGGAGTACATGGGGTATTTATATGGGGGGAATTACTTGCTAACCAAATAATTACCAAAATGACTAAAAAGGACAATCATTAACAAAAATATACCTAATTTGTCCCAAACATTCTTGAAGACCAATTAAAAGATATAAAAGAAACTAAAAGAGCGAAAATAAAAGAACAACTAATAAGAAATATTAAAATAACTAATATGCCCAAAAATGAGTTCCATTTCCATCACTCTCCCTGGCTTAAAACAAGTTCATCCTCGAATTTAAATTGACATATTGGGGTAGGCCGGGTCGCACCAACAATGCTTGCCAAAATTTTGTCCAACCATACCACACGAACAAATATTTTGAAATATTTTGCTATGATTTATTAGGGGTAAAAATAATTTTTTTTAAAATTCTGGGGCCCAAATAAAATATTTTTTCATCACGTTAAAAATTGGGGGCTGCCCACATTTTTCTACCCCAATAAAATCAATTTGTGGCTTATTACACCTCAACCCAAGTGACTTGTCTTCTAAAATTGGGCCAAGACTAAACAAAGCCCCCTTGGACAACCCACTCTCCTCAAAACACTTAAAGCCCAAGCTCCCACTTAAAATATCCAACTCATTGAAAGAAACCTGTAACACCCCGTATTTTTACGCATATTTATTTTTATTGCTTTATGAAAAATGAGTATTAATTAAATTAAAGGGAGAAAATTTAAATTGTAATTGATCCGATTTTATGGTAATAATTACTAGCGTGATGAGAGTTGGTAGTTATTGAAATAATATTATGGACGGGGATGAGATACACGACAATCATGTTATAAATATTTGGGATGCGCATGAGTCGCGTCACTAGTATGTATTTGGGGGTTAAAAAGGTAAATTATTTTTATATAACTCGGATGACTATTTTGAGTGCGCTAGAGTGTTCGGAAGGGTCGAAATAGTCAGAAAACACTACTCGGGTATTTTATATGGAGTCCGGGACATTTTAGCCCAAAACGACACCCCGGAGGGGTATTTTGGTCTTTTGGGATTTTTGGGTAATTAAATGGACGAAAATTGAGTTTAATTAAAAGCATTGAGGCTTAGTGGTCTGTCAGTTTCAACTTACGTGAGAAAGAGAGAAAAGAGAGAGAGACCCAAGGAAGAAGAAGACTCCATTGGAGCCCTAAGCCAAGAACTCAAGCTTACACTCCAAAAATTACACCGGCGCGTAGATCGTGTCAAGAGGATCGTTCCCATACCAATTTTAGTCCGAGAATCAGAAGTTCATTTCGAGGCAAGTGTTTATCTTGCTCCCCTTTTTAACATATATTGTTCTTGTTAATTTAGGTTTGATGATATAAATTGATGCAATGAAAACTTAGGTTTAATTAGACTAAATGATGAAGAAAACTTATGAATTGGAGATGAGTATGCATGTAGAGGTCTTGCCCTTGATTAGACTAATAAAATCTGGGAATTTTATGTCTTATTCACGAATTACAATAAGAGTTTTGGACAATTAAAATTCTGGGTCCATATTCAAGAGAATTATTGGAAGTTTAAGAGATTGTTTAATTCCGATTGATTTTATAAGGATTTGACCTTTAATTCGTGTTAAAAAGTGTCTTAAAGTGATTTGGAATAGTGTAGGAACATTTGATTTGGATTGGGTTGAGTATTCATATGTTTTTGAGGATTAAAAGTTGAGAAAAATCAAAGTTGGGGAAGAACTGGGTCTGTCTTGAATTTTCGTTAGAAGACCTGCCCAGGTCGTTCGAACGAGACTTCTAACGAGATTTCCAACAACCTTTCTAACGAGTTGTTGAGTTCGTTCGAAGTGGGAACTTCGTTCGAACGAACTCGTTCGAATGACCTCGTTCGAACGAGAATCTTGAAACTTCTAACGAAATTCCAGAATGGGTTTTAGGGTTTGTTTGGGTTGGAAATCTTCCTAGAGTTATCTATACAAGTGTATTAACCTTCGTGAGTAATGGGTGGCTTAAATTTCCAAAGGGTTAAGGAATTAAGGGGTAATAGTACTTGGGGTATTGAATTTGTGTGGAAACTTAGGAGGGGATGTAAGTCCTAGAGAGGCTATATATATACGGGTATCGAGGAGAGTAATGGCATTAATAGTACTTACGGATTATAGTATTTGGGTTATGTGATTACCTATTAATGTATATAAGTTGTGTGCATGCTTATTACTTGGAATATCATGTCTATGACATACTTAGCTACTGGCTATCGAACGGGGGCTAACGCATTGTGGACGACCATATCTTGTGTGCATTCGGGGGATTTTGAATCGTACCACTAGATCATGGAACCTAGGTACGGGCTATCTGTGAGAATGATAGTGATGACGGTCGTATGGGTGTGTAGGTATGTGCGTAGCCCATCGGCTTGGGACTATGTTCGCCTCCAATATGTGTATATATTTCATTGGTTCTTGAGAGATCGAACCTGTTGTCCTTTATGCGTGAGCGTTGCAATGGGACTAGATAGCCGAGTATGCCGAGCACCAGGGGTTTAACCATGGGTGCTGTATAGATATGTTTGTATGTATACATAGTGAGATTTTATATATGTATACTAAGTTCCATTCGTTGTTTCTTGTTGGATACTTTATTAAAGTATATACTTATTGGGTCACCAGTTGGGAATAAAATGCTATAAGAATGAGTTATAACATCCTTGAACCTATTCCTAAATAATAATAATACATTGGTTTCGGGTTATTAGTTGTATCAGGCATAGCGATTATCCTACATAAAGTCAGGTAGAGTGACGAGACTAGTATGGGTAGTTAGACTCGCTAGGTGTGCACATTAGATGAGAGGTGCGCAT
This sequence comes from Sambucus nigra, assembly GCA_949130495.1. NCBI lineage: Eukaryota > Viridiplantae > Streptophyta > Magnoliopsida > Dipsacales > Adoxaceae > Sambucus > Sambucus nigra. The sequence continues at coordinate 239,748,505 of OX422210.1, read as the reverse complement.
CTCAAGTGAGTACGCTGAGTTAAACATGGATAATATATGTGCTAATTAAATCAATTTAAGCACTTGCTATATTTGAACTGTTTTCTACTCGGGCTCTGACCCGTTTTTCTGCAAATTTCCTCTTATTTTATTGTTTTAGGTGTTCAGCCTTAGGGACACCAGACTTAGAAGTTTCCATTCATTTGCCGAGCTGTAGCTGCTGTGGAAGCTACAGAATATTGCTAGTAGACGTTTCTGAGTCTATTGCTTCTTATCTATCAGTCTTCTATTTCAGTTGGACATGTCGTCCATCCTATTTACATTCAGAGATTTAGAGTTGTTTTATTTCATCATTAGACTTTAATTTCATGTCATTGGATTATTGTATGGGATTTGATTGGATGTGTTTGCTCCAGTCCCTTATTTATATTCAGTTAGTTTTCTCTATGCTATTGTGATGTATGATGATGACTTTATATATTTACTTTGATGTTGATGGTTAATAACAAGATAAAATTTTGACACCAACCTTTTTAAATATTAGGTGGTTAGTTTATTAAATTAAAATTTGACTTTTTCGACAGTGATGCATTATCTGAACCAACTTGATATTCTGAAATTAATTAATTAAGGGCTGATCACCCGGTAATTAATTAGGTGGTGTGTCACAAAATCCTAACTCCCATCTTTCTTATCACAAGACCTAGCAGCCCCCTTATGAAACTCGGCAACCTCTCCACTCTGCTCAACCACCCCAAAGGCTGTCGGAGCACCACCTTTAGATGCCGGATCTCCCTGCTGGTTCTGTCGTCACAAAACGGAGCTGTTCTCGGGCAGGAAATGGGGATCCGCTATAAATGACCATTGGACCTTCTTCTTGCACCATCGGACCGTCGATCGGACTCGTTTCCCTCCACCGCTGGTCGCCTAGCTCCGTCGAAAGTTGTTGACTCTCTAACGTGCCTGATCCGAGTGGTTTAGCATCGAGATAAGGGTGGAGGCATGCGGATGCTGATCCCCTTGTCGGCGCTGAACGAAAGGGAATGATAATTGGTGGTTGTTTGTGGTTCCGGCAGAGGGTTTTGGCCGGAAAAAGAACTGGCCGGGGTCGGGGGAATGCAAAAACGGCCAACAATGCCTCGGAGGGTGGTGGCTTGGCCGGGGGACATCGGGACAGCCCTAGAATGGTTGGACAGGGTTGTTTTTGCTATTTTGGGTGGTCTCTTCAGACCTGAAATTTTCAGATCTAGGGTTTTGATAGTAAGGTGGTGGAGTTGGTGGTAGGATGGTGGCAGAAAAATGAGGGGATAAGGGGGTTGTGACATGAGGTGGTGCTCTCCCATAGCAGTGCTTCCTCGCCCTCGGGTTGAGGTCCATACACCGTAGCAATTCTTCGTCTGAAATTTGATCGTTCACGGTGGTAGATGATGAAATTTTGGAGGAGAGGTGTATGGTGGTGTCAAATTTTTTGTCGATTTCATCACATGTTTGCCTTCATTCTTGATTAATTTTTCTCAATTCCTGATTAAACTTTTCCCGATATCGATTCGATTTCTTCGGGGCCATTGAGAATGTAGCGTACGATTTATTGATTATCTACACACCGATACACTGATGTTGGAGCGGCACCCGCTTTGATATCAATTTGACGTAAACTACACGTCAAATGCCCAAAACAAAACAAACATAAATTCTAGAGAGAGAATTACATTCAAAAAGGGAGGAATTGTCCTCAAATATGGAGTACATGGGGTATTTATATGGGGGGAATTTGTTGCTAACCAAGTAATTACCTAAATGACTAAAAAGGACAATCATTAATAAAAATATACCTAATTAGTCCCAAACATGCTTGGAGACCAATTAAAAGAGATAAAAGAAACTAAAAGAACTAAAATAAAAGAACAACTAATAAGAAATATTAAAATGATTAAACTTCAGTCTCTCTTACGCTAATCGTTTAATTGATCTGCCTCTATGCGATTAATTTTTTAGTTCAGATGTATGATCTTCTGCGTCTATCACGTCTTCATGCGCGTTTCATGTCAAATAAATTTTTGTTTTGTTCGAGTTCTAACTGCAACAGCCTCCTCATTTCCTTTAATTTTGACTCACGTACTGCGAAAGGTCTTTGGTAATCCACTGCTTAGATGTATAAGTATTTACATCTTGTAATGTGCAATTTTTTAATGCCAAATAAGCATGACTGTTCCTTCGCAGTGACTTCCGTGAGATCACCCAGACAAGTGCTTGACGCACTGAATGCTGAGGGGCCCGATTTCGATATCATTCTTTCTGAAGTTGACCTTCCTATGGCGAAAGGCATGAAGATGTTAAAACACATTACGAGGGATAAAGAGTTGCGACGTATTCCAGTGATCAGTAAGCTTTGTATTTGTTTATTTTCCCATTTCCTCCATATATTTGATTTCCTTTTTGGGGTTTTATCAAAATAATCCTTATCATTTTTTTTCACCAAGTGATGTCAACAAAGGACGAAGTCTCTGTTGTTGTCAAGTGCTTGCGACTTGGCGCAGCTGACTATTTGGTGAAGCCCCTAAGAACTAATGAGCTGTTGAACTTATGGACACACATGTGGAGAAGAAGGCGAAGGGTATGTGGTGGCTACTTTTCTGTGTTGTTTTGCTTTTAACCCTCCTATCTTCGTTGCAAGGTTGTATGATGGATATATATAATGCAGATGGAAGAGAATTAGCAAAAAGCATTACATATGGTATATTCCGTCAGATCAGGCACAGAATATTGGGGGGGTGGGGGGTGGGGTTCAATTTCAGGTTCCTCAGAGTCAAAACCTAGCTATCCAAGATGATTTACCTTTAACTAAAAGTACCTGGTTTTAAATATGACTTACTTTTTAATATGACTATTACTTGGCACATACAATTATTTTTTTTTTGTGTAGCTTAACTATGTAGTCACAGATATTATGAAATTCTTTGTCATATTATTGTAATATGTCAGTTTGACACAATTATACTACCATAATATAACATTTGCTGCTACGGAGGACCATCCTAATCAGGGACCACATACAACAACTCAAAAATATCACTGAACCGCACCTTTCATTCTGAAGCATTTGTGTTAAAACAAAAAATCCAACCAAAACCGGAGGACTAAGTGACAAACCATTAAATATCAATTAACATATTGTTACTATGACCTTCGCTGATATGAAACACGGAGAAATTTATTCTCACACACGGCTACAAAAGTTTCAAACTCTCCCTTTCTATTCAATGACGTCAAGAGATTACAAGCATCCTTTAAATAGGAATCACTAGATTCCTACTTATAATAAAGGAAATCAAGATAAACTAGCAAACTGCAAAAAGATAAATCCTATCCCAAAGTAACTCTATAATCCCTCCTTGGCCTAATTGGCCTCATTGACCACCGAGATTTAGAGCTATAATAAAAAATAAACTTAAATAGAAAATAGAATAAACTCAATGTTTGGCGATAAGAACATCATGAGCTTCTTCTTTGCCATTTGGACTTCTCCCTCAGTTTCCTTGGTTATCAGCGCTTATTCAGATTAGTACAATCCTCAATGCAGTGCCCAGGTTCACCACATTTGAAGCATTTAAAAATAGTTTTATGTGCCAGACTAGTAGTGGCTGCCTTTGTTTGGATAAGTTGAGCTGTTATGACGATTGGTTTGCCATTAGCTGGCGCCGCTCTAAAATACGTTCCCATTTTGGTTTCATACTCAGTGGGTTTCCCAGGTTGTAATATGGCGAAGCTTGAGCTCAGTTTGAGCGTGCAATTGTAGTTTTTGGATGAACTTTGCAATCTTTCGTTCCACCCTTTCCCGAAGCTTGACTCAAGTACACAAGTGCTTCAATTCTTCAGAATACTCTTGAACCAACATTATTCCCTGTCAGATCTAAACCCGCTTGAAAAAGTCTCTCTTGTAAGTGTTAGGGAGGAAGGCAGAAAGCGGCTCATAATTCTCTCTTTATCTCTGGCCAACTTCAGATCGGGCGTTGATTGTTTGCCTCTCTTTGCACCAAAAGCTCATTCATCCTAACCCGTGCGTAGCCATTTATCTTTGTCGCTATTAATTTGACACTTATATGGATCGCTATATTTTTGTAGGTAGATAGATAACTTCTCCATCACATCCAGAAGCCTTTTTGCCATTGAAAGTCGGGACATCTTCTACACGTATATTGCGTTGCATCACAATCTAGAGTACACTGTGCATCAAATTCATACCATTTCCCCACGTGGTTCCACATCATCAACCTCATCCTCAAATTCCTCCAAAGTATCATTATCCACCCTTTCGTTGCCTAAAGCACAAGGTTATTGTCCTGTATTTGGTGACAACACGCTGTTGTCCGAATTGTTCTGCACAATTTGATGAGCGTTTTGCTCTGCCGGCTTCTTAGTCGGGAATTGGCTCACCACATGGCCCCTTTTATTGCAATGAAAACAAATCCACCATGACGATAACCATCCTTCAAAGTTTATACTCGGGAGCGTCCTTTTCAAAGTCAATTCTAAAGGATCCGGACTTTGCTTTTGCACCCACTTAGTGAAGTGTTGCGCCTTGTCTCTATCAATCGTGGTGGTCAGCAGGAGTTGATTTGTACGAACATGTACCACTTGGTTGGTTTTCATCTTTTGTGTGTCAAACCTTCAGTATGCATAACCTCCATATCTGGATCCATCAGTTTGTTTTATCATGGCCTTTTTGACGTGGCCTCTCTCTCCTGCCACTAAATTGTTGTCAAAGGTCTTGACGAGACAAGAACCACCCCCTAGAAAAATGTCTTCGGAATCACCTTGGTTGATGGCACCCTCATGTAAACGCACAGCCGCTGGTTTTGGCCATGATACATCACCTTGAGGTGTGCTTTCCTTCCCCATAGTGCCCAATCTCTTATGGGGCCCTGTTGTTCGCATTATGCTCCCCTCTCCCATTCCATTTTTCAGCCAACGCTAAGGAGGTGTTGCTGTGTGGAGCACCGATGGGGCCAATCCTTTGTGCGGTGGCAGAGGCCTGCGGCTCGCCGCTCTGAATCTTTTCGAATTGTTCGTCAAGAGTAGCCATTCGTGCTTCCATGCCTTCGACAATTGAAAATAATTTTTGCATGTTATCAAGGAGAGACATTCGTTTTGCTTGTTACTGTCGGGGTGCCATTCGACTATGGAGAAACACGGATTGGGTACTCACGTATTCAAACATGTATCAAGAGCAAACTATGCTTCGGTACGAATGGATGTGAAACATAGTGGACTTTAGACACACAACCACAGAAGTTTCAAACTTTCTATGTGTATTCAATGATGAAAAGTGATTACAAGCATTCATAAATAGACAACTATTAGAGTCCTAATCATTATAAAGGAAAAATGATAAACTAGAAAACTAAAAGAAAAATCATATCCCAAACTAAACTTTTAAAAGCCTTCCTCGCCTAATTGGCCTCATTAACCACTGTGAATAAGAACCAAACAATAGTAAATAGAAAATCAAAACCGAGAAAATAAAAGAAAGGTAAAATAAATATAAACCGAGATTTGTCATTTTTATTCCTCATTCAGCTTGCATGTTGTTTTTGTTCACACAGAATAATGGATGGGATCTTCTTGTTTCAAAGACTGCCTATGTGCATTCTGTATTTTGTTCCTATTATAAAGTCCACTTCAATGGATGTGTACATGTGTGGTAGGAAGTATAGCCCCAGACATCTATTTTGGGGGTGGGTGGTGGTGGTGGTGGTTGGTTGGTTGGTTGGTTGGTTGCGTGTGTCTATGACGCAGTGTTTAAGCACACCATTCCACCTAAAATAATGTGTCAAATGTGGTTCAATTGTGTCTTCTTCTTTAATAAGATTAAAAATAAATAAAGACTGCAATTTATCGCAAGGAAAGAGATATGAGAAGGTTATAGCAATGATGTTATAACAAAATAATTATATATATGCAACTTCTTGAGCTGCATATTTTAGTTGTGTAGTTGTTCATTTAGGGGTTTGAAAGTTGTTACTATATTTTGTCCCATGTGTTGTACATATTCATGCATTGAATATTGTGTTCGAGTATTGCCATGTACTCGACCTGTCCATGCCCTACCTCTATAACTCTTTGTTTGCTTGTGTGTTCATGTTTTGTTTCCTCTGCCACCGAGCCTGCGCTGCGTAGGCCATTTGTCAGTATGATATGCAATCTTCTGTACACAAAAGTTTATATAATCATTTGTTCTTTTATTATTGGCCATTTGCCACTATGATATGCAATCTTCTATACCAAAAAATTTATATAATCATTTGTTCTTTTATTATTATCATGTGGTCAGCTTGGACCGGAAGAGAAGAACATCTTGAACTATGACTTCTATCTGGTAGCATCAGACCCTAGCGATGCTAATACAAACAGTACTACTCTGTTTTCAGATGACACAGATGACAAGTCAGGGAAAAGTGCTAATCCAGAGACGTGTGTGTCACTGTCAACTCATCAGCAAGATGAGGTGAGAACAAAGTTTCAGTAATTGAGAATTATCGAATAAATCATTAGTTTAGTAAAGTCACCATAAAAGAAGAGAACTTTTGATCATTGTGTGAACAGATTACAAAGAAAATATGCCATTAAGTTGATATCCGAATATTTCTAGGAGCGATTATTGCTTTTGATGTTTGAAACATGTATGTCAAAACTTTGGTATTCTCTACGATATTATTCTTTGATAAGAAGCAAATTAATCACCTTTCAAAAATATTTAATAACATCACTTACCAAAAAAAATATTTAATAACAAATATATTGCAAGAGGTAGGTAGGGTGAGACATCCTGCAAAGGTGTTGTGTCCTGTTGGCAGTGTTGTAGGGTGCGCAAAGTATACCCTGCCATGTAATTAATTAAGTAGATTTTCTAGGTTCGTTTGTATTGAGGTATTGTGTATTTAGTTATTTACTTTATCGTACCTTTATTTTTGGTGGTCTTACGGGTTCCTCTTTTCTTTGGTAGTTGTTTTTTGCGTCTAAATGATGTATAGCTGGGTTGGATTCCTTACCCTTGGTGAATTTTCAATGATAGGTTTTACTTTTAGAAAGGGAATGAACTGGATCAGTTTATATAAGGTTGGTATCCAATAAAGGTCATAATGTTTTTGTAGGAAGCTCAAATTCTCCTCTTCACTTTTTATTTAGGGGAAAAAAAACTCAACTGAGAGAGATTATACATCCATCAGAATAAGCTGTTTCAGATCCACAAGTAGTTTATCTGATGTTTACAAGGAATTATGGAACAAGCACTTGGAGCACGGTCCAGGTCCAAGAGAAGAGTCCAATTTTAACCATAATCATTATTTAATTTTAGTAGTTTCATTGCTAGTAGAATAACTATAAGGAGTATTCTATAGAGATACTCCCCAAAAATTCTTGTTTGTTGGCCAAGCCTATGACACCTATAAATATGATGTAATCTCTCCATTTGTACTCAATTATGGACATGATGAATGATATTGAGAATTGAGAGGTGAAACCAAATATTGTGTGTTAGTGTGTAGTGCGCCGTGTACATCACTATCAACTTTCTTTAGAGTTTGCCACTTATTTTGTTGAACTTTCACATGCTATCTGCATCGCATATAACAACAGTTGTAATAGTTACTGAAAGAATTTAAATGACACGAGAATAGCTATGAACCCTGATTTTATATGCGAAATAATTTAAGGGAGATTGGCATTTCACTCCCTAGTCAATAAGATTTTTCTACTGTAGTCCCGTGACATTTTCTCGGCACTAAGGACCCTCACATAACCTAATGATAATAGAGGGTCTAGTATGTATATTTTGTATGCCATCACAGCTACACAACTAACATGCATTACAAAATAATACCACTTATACCCTATAGAAAAATTGCGTCTACATTACAAAAACAATCATGTATATCACTGTTGTTACTTTCCATCCGTGTAATGGATTGTGTGTATGATTATTCTTATTAGGATACTAAGTCATAAACACCCCAAATTTTGAACAGTTAGAATGCAGAAATCACAAGAGTAACAAACATCTAATTTTGTTGATCTTCAGTTATATTCACCCACAAGGGCTCCCTCTCTCTCTACACACACACACACATGTATGCATGCATGTATTTCCTAGTATTTAACTTCTTGATAGAAGAATACAATTGTGAACGTGGTTCAAAGTCTCGGTATCGTTCCCGGTATCGGCCACTCGATTTTCAACTCGGTCGCGGTATCGGGTGATACGCAAAGATACACTATTTAGAGAGCGCAAAAAAATCGGAAAGAAATCTAGAAAATTTTAAAAAAATACGATTAACAATGTGGACCAATCAGATAAGTTTAAAACTATCCTTTAATATGCATAACATTGTACAATTGATTATATTGACGTGCTGCGAACTTGTCAGATTCAATGTTCCATAATAAATCAATGTTTTTTTTTTCACGGAGGATAGAAATATTATGCTTTTACAAAGAAAAACAAATGTTACTTTTTTAGTAAGAGGATAATTTTTTTTTTTTTACAAAGAGGATACAACTATTATATTCTTAGTATTATTTTTAGTAAAATGATACAAATGTGTTTTTTAAGTATGTTATATTTTTCTAAAAAGGATAGAAATGTTTCTTTTTTAGTATTGTTATTTTTTTACAAATAGTGATTTTGTCAAAACACTACATTTTTTTTACAATCGTTTTTTACAAAAAGAATGCAAATGTTATTTTTTTATAAAAGGAATGTAAATGTTTTTTTTTTGTTGTTGGGTTGCAAATGTTTTTTTTAAAAAATTGATGGAAATGTTATTTTTTTACAAAGAGGATGCAAATATATTTTTTTCTTGTGTTGCAAATGTTATTTTTACATAAAGGATGCAAATATTATTTTTACAAATGTTTAGAGGATACAAATATTATTTTTACAATAATTACAGTTGTATATATGTTTGTAAAAGAATAACATTTACGTTTTTTTTATAAATAATAACATATTAAAAAATAACATTGGGAACATTATTATAATAAATAATAACAAATAACATTTGGATCATTTGCATTCTTTTTAAAAAAAAAATGGCATATATACAACACCCTAAATTAAACCCACACGATGACCAAATAACCCACACACACAACACACTAAATTAAAAAAACAATTAGCATTTCGTACCCCCCAAAAAAAACCACGCTTACCAACATAACACTGGAAAGAGAGAGAGAGAGAGAGAGAGAGAGAGAGATGCTTAGTAACCTATACCATCTCGGCCGATATATCACCGATATGGGTTGATAATATGGTGATATCGCCGATATGTGGGCCGATTCCATCGCGATATCACCGATATGGGCCGATTCTACTGCGATATCGTCGATATGGGCCGATTATACCGCTATATCACCAATACTACCGAGAAATTACCGATATAGGGTCGATTCACATCAATAATTGAAAACTCAACTCGGAATCGGATCGGTGGGCACCGATACCTAGTCAACTTGGCCATATCGTCGCGGTATCGGCCTTGACTTTGAACCATGATTGTGAAAGAGGCAAAAAATTAGTAAAATAATGAAGGATTTAGAGGGGAAAGGAAAGTAGGAGCATAATGCCGTCTCCAATGCGTTTGGGCCTTTTGGTGTGGCAAAATGCCCAAATATTAGTTTGCCACACCAAAAAATGGTCCCAGAGTTATGCGTATTTTGGAAGATCCCGCCGTAGTTGGGTCGCTGCACGGGTAACCCTCACGTGGCATATGAACTGCCACGTAATTAATTTTCATATTGCCCTTAAGTAAGAAATGAACGACTAAGATTATGTGATGTAATTTTGCCACAAGTTGGCACAATAATCCAAATGCCGTGTGAGAGACCCCTTTGCTCAACCTGGTGTGGCAAATTTGAGGGTAAAATAGTCTCACATTTGCAAATTTTTTGCCACAATCTTATTTTGCTTAAAGCTCTTGCTAAATTCGTTGAGCAAAGTGTCAAACTACTATTTTGCTGAAGGCTCAGGAGATTATATAATACCTTAACCCATTTGCCTTGTCCTAGAGCCACTGCAGGAAAACCGTTGTTTCACCGAAAGCGCTGAAGATGATGATTAGCTTTCAATATGTTTTAGCTTGAATTAATCTAACTCCAACGATCTGATACACACACTCGTATAGTTGCATATTGCTTTTTCTGTTGTGTTGAGTTCACAACATGATGTGGATCGAATTGGACCGTCAGCGCAAGTGTTATGATAAAATCAGATCATCTTTTTCTTCTTTCTCATTGCGGTAACAATGTTAAACTAACATTTGTGAGGGTGTGAATTTGTTCTGTGTGCATTTATATTTTAGGCAACTGCTGCCACTGCAGATGATCAAGTAGAGATGCCACTTATGAATTTATACGAATATGAACCTGACGTGCCTGGGAGCAGTCACTGGCAGGGAGGTGAGCAGCTTTCATGCAGTATTACGTTTTGACAAAATAAAGGCAATTTATTGATTTTTATGTGAAAAGTTAAATGAATCCATTTTTCCCTTTCAGAATAGCTTCTTTGATGTAATTAATTAACGTGAATACATGTAAGCAGGTTATTTTTAGTGGTTCATAAAAGAACATATTCCCCTGATATCATTGGCGGTGGCGCCATTTTCTCAGTAGTATCTTAAGATGCATAGAGAAGCAGGAGGAACTGATTTTATGTCCTCTTTCTTTAATGATATCCTGGATGGTTCAAAAGCTTCTTACTGAATCAAAGACGAAATCTTAGGAATGAAGTCTTGTGCTAGGAACCATGTTTGTTCACCAATTCTTCAGTTGGCAAATTGGGATGTAATCGTCCTCCAGCTGTTTATGGTACTGGCTTCATATTTTCATAAATTATTAGATTTGCTGATACTGAGTTGAACATTGTTTTGGGGAGGATACTTCTTGTTGAGACTCAAGTGTGTGGACGAAGATTCGAACCTGAGATATGTTAATTTACACAGACATGTTAATGTGTAGAAGTATAATTTTGAACACTTCAAATATCCATATACACATCAGTATGTGGTTTGCAGTGTACAGCAATTTAAATTAGTCCTTTTAGCCTCTTATTCTTGTTTTTGTTTCTTTGCTATAAATTTATGTATTGTTTGAGATATTGTAAGCTTCTGAGATAGTTTCATAAAATGTTTTATTACTTTTGTATGTGGCGTGGAGTCTTTCTAGCGAAAGTCAACGATCTCTCTCCACCCCCATCACACACAATTCATCAAATAACCCACTCTACCCAAAAACTAAATGTGTGACTTGTGTCTTTACCCGGACTAGATAATGCAAATTGATGTCAGACTTATGGAATGGATATTGAAAGTTAATATTAATTGATGTGTTCTGTTCCATACACTAGTCTTTATGATGTTAAAGCTCATCGATGCGAAGGGGTAACTTTTTAAATTATTATCACATCTATTTAATTTTCAACCTTTTCCTTGTGTTGGATGATATGGTCTAGAAAGATAATATAATTGTGGTAATGTTTTCAGGACATATTTCGTCTTGTCCAAAGAAGAGTGAACTAAAGATTGGTGAATCGTCGGCCTTCTTTACATATGTCAAATCAAATATACTTGAGAACCATAGCCAAGGTGTAGTCCCTGTTGATGACAATGCTCCTGAGCGCGTGACGATTGAGAATAAACGTAGCACATGGGGTGGACAGGTGGATTGTGATACCCAAGGTAATGCAAACGAAGAGGCAAAGGAACTGTCATGGCAAAGTAACTCAAAGATAGAAGGGTTTCCTCAAGAGTACACGCATCACAGAAATGAATCTCAGCATGATATCCTCCTAGGTTTTAATCCTCATACTGCTTATCCCTATTATATTTCTGCCGCCTCAAATATTATGCCTCAATACAACCACATTCCTCATTGTCATCCTCACATGCCTCCTGGGATGGCCTCCTTTCCCTATTACCCAATTAGAGTATGCTCACCACCTGGCCAAATGCCTACGGAGCCCACGTGGCCGTCATATGGAGCTTCATCTTCCTCTGATAAGAAATTGAATAAAGTTGACCGAAGAGAGGCAGCCTTGCTCAAGTTCAGGCAGAAGAGGAAGGAACGTTGCTTTGACAAGAAGATCAGGTACGTCAATCAAAAACGGCTTGCTGAGAAGAGGCCTCATGTGAGAGGACAATTTATGAGGAAAATGAATGGTTTAAACGTGGATCTGAACGGTCAACCTGCTTCTGCTGACTATGATGATGATGATGATGATGATGAAGAGGATGATGATGCTGATGATGACCGAGCTACTTGGGATTCTTCTCCCAGGGATGATGCTTCAGTGTTCAGATAATGAACTGCTAATTCATTCTCTCTATATGGTACTTTGGATATATAGAGGCACATATCAGCTTGAGCTTGCAACAAGTTGTTTCTGATTGTCACACCAATTGAAACGGACCACAGTTAATGTTGATTACTATCAGTTCAAAATTGTTAGGAATGTAGTTCAACTGTCATGCTAGATGTAATTCTGTTCATCATATGGTCACTCGTGTGTGGTTGATAGAATGCAGTAATAATCACCATTAGTTGGGGCAATAACATGTACTTGATCTATAGAATATAGAACTGGACTGGGAAATGATGATTATAGGCTGATTTCATTTGGAATGGTCATATGTGTGAATATGTCAGCCTCGTTATGTGATCCACTGACGGCAGACATTAGTACGTTGGTTACTGATTTTCGTTACCGAATGCCAGCCTTGGGTTTCAAACCCATACAACCTTTTCTTTTGGGTTATTTTGGCCTCAACTCCCATCATTCGTACCATAATTGACCTTTGTCCCACATGTATGCCATTGACCATCATTTTCTACGAACCATCAGGTCAATAAACTCTCTGTGGTATCCGCAATCAATATCCAACTTTACCCTAAACATCTGACCCATCCTTTTCTCTCTTCACTTGTGGTTCTTTCTCAAAGCTCACCCACTCACCCCATGAAGCTGCAATTGCTACAGATGTCACCACTACTCTTGGCTGTATATATATGCAACATGACAACATTATCTGAATTTGAATCAACTAGATAGCACGTTCCCACTGATGCAAAAGTGTCATATTTAGTACATCTGGAGAGTTTTCCTTTCCTTTCTCGCTACTTCTACAATGCACTAAAAGACAAATGATAGTCAAAGGTATTTAGTGGGTGTTGATCAGTTAAGTGTACAAATAATGGAGGTTAAAATTTTAATAAACTTTTTTATTTTTTATTTATTTTTATTATGTTGATGGATCCAAAGAGAGATTATGAGCATATGTTGTGTTACAGTATACGAGTTACCAACAAAATATGAGAGCTTCTACTGGAACTGATGAAATATTATATATACTGACCAACAAAACATGAGAGTACAAATACCCTTGACCAAACACCCGAAAATACCAATATTGATCTTCTTGATCCAACCAGTCTGTTGGTGTTTTGATAGTGTAATCTTGGGCCTCTTTAGAATAATGTGGCTATGCAGGAAAAGGATTAGATTTCATATTTGGTTTGAACTGGAGAATCACGTTAGACACCTTGTTTATTGATCCAACTGGTCGCCTTCTGAACTATTTTGCATGATAGTTTACCGGCTTGACTTTTGACCCGGTGTATTATGCCTTCAAGTGTTAATTGAATGTGTAAAAATAAACAATAATATTAGGAAGGTCCATTTTTTGAATCTTTTTTTTGGACTCACTGATGTGTCAATCACACATTGAGTGTTGCTTGTAATGAACCCTATGTGAATTACAAACATCACCCAACGCGTGCTTAACACATCATCGGATTTGAAAAAAAGTTCCAAAAAATGAGTGTCCCTAGCATTATTCATAAACAAAAGTTTACCCTTGAATAAATCAAAATATAGTCAATAATAATATTTGTGTTCTGGTTGTGAATAGTAGGTGTGATAAGCGAACATATACGGAGCTAATATCACACTATTCGTTTAAAAGTGCACTATCTCTATCCATATTTGTTCAACTATCCGAGCAGAATGATAGATATATAGATAAAGATAGTGCACTTCAACGGGAAATGGTTAGTATGGTATTAGTATAAGATTCACATGTTTACTACACTTGCCATTTCAGTTCAGGTATGAAGAGATAACGTTCAACCCTCAGTTCATGTAGCGGCGTTAAGGATACCTTTGAGTACATCCCTCAATATCTACCTGGACTCACGGTGCGGGATGTTAATTCGAGGGTTGTTAAACCGTCTTACTTCAAATTACTATAGGACATGGTGGATAGAGATATGATACCTGAGGATTTGATAAGATACTTGCAGGCATTCTTATTTTATGAAATGGATCAATTGTTCTACACAATTGAAAATAATAGTTACCAACTAGGCTGGCACGCCCCACTTATTAACTTGGGGTAGTGGTAGCAATTTGACTCGGGCGGTTATTTTGGATCATCTCTATGCGAGCTAAACACCGCTTGTCGAGTGGGTACGTATAAGTGACAGTCGCATTGGTCGTGTATGACCAACAAACTCGCTTGGATCTGTAAGTAAATCTAATAATATACTCATTTAAAATTTTATTTTACATTTACCAATATTAAATTAAGTATTTACCAATTATAGTTTGTGGATCGAGCACATCTTGTGCCTCCAAAAAGTGATGGATGCTCCGAGGGTGAATGCCGATTCATATCCTTGCCTTCTTAATACCTATGAGTCAGGGACTAGGTCTGGTCCCTGTTTGACCCTTATTTCATACGTATTAGGAATTTCTCTATTTTTCCCGCTCGCTTGTGGCCATTCTTTGAAATCAGTGCCAAGTTGGGCCCTACAAAGTAAGCTATTAAAAGCATTAAGCAATTGTTGTTGGTTCGTTCGTTGAGTTCTTTTCTATAGGGATGCCCAAGCAGCGGGGGTATGGGGGTAAACATGGGGCAAACAAAGAAATATGGGGTAAATTCGCTAAGTCTAGCTACTCCAGTCAAGCTAGTCTAAACAATACTGCAGTCACTTCATTTGCTCCTTCAATGAGTGCCACAGGGCAATCAACCACAAACTTCTTGTGACTCGTAGCTAACTCAAGATAAGGACAACCACATCCAGTCGGTGGCTATCATGAGTGGGGAGACAACACATCAAGTGGATGATGTGGTGTAGATTAATGTATTAGCTTTATTTTATCAGCTAAAACGGTTCCATGTGTAATAGCTTGGGGATTGTTGTTGGCATTAGCAACATGGATTGAAAAATGTCCCATTTTTTGTTCCTAACTATAATGGGCTATTGGCTCATGCACATGGATCATATGTCATCATTGGCCAAATTAATGGCCCGTGGCATTGGTATATGTTGAGATGCATCTCGACTAGGATACATGGTGGATGGAGTACGAGAGGGGAATGCTCAATGTTTATTAGGGCGCTTAATTTTGAGGTTGTGATCACCTATAAGCTACATAAATGTGACTAAGGATTTCCCATTCGCACAAACACTTATTTCGTCATTGCGACCATCTCCCAAAATTCATCTCAAATTTCTCCACCTAAATCGTTCAACCTGTTAGAGTTATCCCACCATAATTTCTCAAATCCGACCTTCAAACTATTTACCGTCTCTTTAAAACACAATGATGGATGTGCTTTCTCTTTATTTTTGAAGATTACTATTCAACATTTGTGAGGGTATTCTACACCAATATCACATATCACAACGATGAGTCATACTTATGTGCTGTTCGTCAACAAATCACCCACACATTCGGTCAAATCAGGGAAGCTCTTCCCTTACCCAACCCATTAATGGATTGAGTATCCCATCTTTAACAGTACAGAGGTAATGATTCTCCTACCCGTATAAGTGGTTATTATATTAAATCCTTAGAAAATCAAGTATACACAACTCAATGTCACTTCTCAAATCATAACTTACTCAATTCTCATAAGGACTGGGGGCCACACCACTTTAGACCACCTTGATATTTTTCTTAACTGGTGCATTATATTTGTAATTCTTGTCAATCTTGATTTTTACATCACTCAACACATGATCTCATGCTAAAAACGCAATCATAGAAGTCTACCACGTGGGATGGTAATCACGAAAGTTTTTAAGGCTTTAGAATTTTGACATACTTCCATAATATAACACTTTCTCCATCCACGTTCTTAATCTCATAAAATTTGAGAAAATAAATAATGTATAGCATATTCGGGGATAAGCGGGTGATGATGAGGACATATATGACAAGTTTTCCCATTGAAGTTGTATGAGCAGTAAATTAAATGATGAATTAAGGAACGAAATTACCCAATTTTGGAGCAAATAAATTCGAGACAAAAAGAACAAGAAAACCCGGAAGCAGGTACAGTCTGGAACACGGCTAAGTCGCGAACAATATCGCTTTCTTTAAGGTGTTTCACGGCTCTGCCTCTTCAATTTGTGCTGATAGATAACAGCCTCGCCACCCCCAGGATAAAACAGCCTTGGAAAATAATACGAATCAACAACACGAATCTGATTCGCTCAACAAATACCAATTCTGAAATATATACTGCTTGATCATGATAAATATAAATAATCTGGGGGAAGATTATATATTTCTGTGTCGTTATATTTATTCAGTGGATGAATAATTATTTCTGTGTAAAAAAAATTCGTAGCTCAGAAGATGAGAACTGTTTGCAGAATTTTTGTGGGAGAGAACTGTAGGTTAACGAATGGAGGCTACAATCTCTTTTACGGGGTAACAAAAAGAGACATTGGTAAACAAACGTGGAGAGAAATATCTGGAAAGTAGTAGGCAACTGGGTTGAAAAATTCAACTCAGAATAAAACACGTTTTAATTTTCAAAATTAAAAAACGTTAAAAAAATAATTTTTAAAGCCCAAAAAACAATTATATATTTATCCAAAAAATTAATTCTGAATGAGCTCAAGCCCAGGACTCGGACCTGACCCGGACCTGGACAAGGGCACTGGCCGGGCTGGATGGACGGCGGCGGCGATGGCGTGCGCGTGGGACTTGGCCCATTGGGTCTCCCCCACATACCCACAAAACATTGAATGCCCAAAGGGCTGAACCTTTAGTCTAAAAAAAGAGTATATTAACTCTACACAAAATTACCAACCCACCGATGTCGGACAAGGAAACTCTTTCAAACTTTGCAACTCTCACAGCTATCACAAGACAACTGTGTTCCAACAATCCCCCACTTAAAAAATTTGAAAATATTTTATCGAGCAATAATTCATAGAATTGTGCATAAGCAAATACGTCTTTCGACTTGAACCTTTACGTAGTAAAGATGATTCAGAATATACTAGAGTAACCGTAGTTTTGAACTCTATCTCTGATAACAACCCACACACAACCCTACTTGGTTGTAGTTCTAATAGCTAACACGTTACGGCCATGTGCTTCTATCCCAGTATAGACGCTTTAGGAATTTGCCCAAAATATCCATAGGAAGTGGCCACACTTCCACATTCACATAGGTGAGTCTATCAAGAGTACTCCTGTAGCTAGGTACCCCACTCAAAATAGAGCTATAGAACTTATTAAGAGTTTTAACAACTCATCCTTAACTCTCTTCAGGATATCATGCTCCATAGGGATGGACTCGGAGTAAAACCTCGTTCTATATTAATTAATAGTAGCATGATTTAACCCATATCACTTGTGACTTGTTATTACCCTTTGAACATATTTCTTGGGATCTCCAGTCTATATGTTGGGTTACCATCACAAATGACTCATTTATCCAAGGCTTTAGTCCTATCCCTTTCCAGGTGTTCCACATCTTCTCCCTAGCTAGTCCTTTCGTCAAAGGGTCAGCTAAGTTCAGTTCAGACCGTATATGATCCACCCTCACAACACCTGTAGAAATAAATTCTCTAAAAGTACTATGTTTACGATGTATTTTCGTTTCTTACCGTTATAATAATGGTTCTCTACTTTTGCAATAGCCGCGGTACTATCACAATGAATCTAAACGGCTGGTATTGGTCTTTCCCATAACGGGATATCTGACAGGAGGTTTCTTAACCAACCTGCCTCTTCACTAGCAGTAGCTAGCGCTATCATCTCAGACTCCATAGTGGATTGAGCTAAAATAGTTTGTTTCTTAGATTTCCAAGAAACTGCACCACCAGCGATGCTAAATATATATCCACTAGTAGCCTTAGAATCATCAGATAGGGTGTTCCAATCAGCATCACTAAATCCTTCAAGGGCAGCAGGATGCTTATTATAGTGTAATCCGAGGTTCATCGTCCTTTTAAGGTACCGCATGGACCTCTCAATAGCATGCCAATGCTCCATACTAGGTCTACTGGTAAATCTAGATAATACTCCCACAACATAAGCTATGTCAGGTCTAGTGGAATCTGTAGCATACCGTAAGCTACCTATAATGCTTTCATAAGTATTTTGGTTCACATTGTTGCCAGTGTTCTTAAATAACTTTACACTAGGGTCAAATGGAGTACTAGCAGGTTTACAGTCAAAGTAATTATATTTCTTCAGAACTTTCTCAATGTAATGAGATTGATCCAAAGAAAGTCCCTTTTCTGACCTATTAATATTAATTCCCAATATTACACTAGCCTCACCCAAATCCTTCATATCAAAATTGACACATAATAATGATTTAACATTTTCTACGGCATGAATATTAGAACCAAATATAAGCAAGTCATCAACATAAAGACATGATAAATGTTTTCTACATATTTATAATAAATGCATTTGCCACTTTCATTAATTTTAAACCCATTGGAGATGACTATGCTATCAAATTTATCATGCCATTGTTTAGGTGCCTGTTTGAGTCCATAAAGAGATTTATCTAGTTTACATTCTTTATTTTCTTGACCGTGTACAATAAAACCTTCAGGTTGATCCGTATAAATCTTTTCTTCTAATTCTCCATTTTAAAAAGCAGTTTTAACATCTATTTGGTGTGCAATTAAATCATTTAAGGAAGTTATAGCAAATAGTACACGTATAGACGTTATTCTAGTCACGGGTGAAAATGTATCAAAAAAGTCTAAGTTTTCTCTTTGTCTAAAACCTTTAGCAACAAGACGTGCCTTATATTTTTCAATAATGCCATCAGGTTTTAATTTCTTTTTGAGAATCCATTTACACCCAATTGTTTTACACCCAGGAGGAAGGTCCACTAAATGCCAAGTTTTATTTGTTTCCAAAGAGTCCATTTCATCATTTATTGCCTCTTGCCATAAATCGACATCTAAGGAAGATAAAGCTTCTTAAATAGTGTTATGATCCTCCTATAAAGTGTACGCATAAAAATCGGGGCCAAAATCTTTTTCCACACGAGCCCTTTTAGTTTTTCGAATTTCTAAAATGGATTCATTATTTTCTTTATTTTTGTTTAAAGAAATATTATAGTGGATGACTTGCCCCCACTATTTCTCAATTTAAAAAGAAATTTATCTTCATAAAAATTGGCGTCATTTGATTCAATAATTACTTGATTTTTCAAGTCATAAAAAAATATGATTTGCTATTAATTGCATAGCCTATAAAGACGCATTCATATGATCTACTCGCCAATTTAGACCTTTTAGGATTGGGTATACGTACATTAGCTAAACAACCCCACGTTCTAAAGTATGACACGTTGGGCTTAATATTTCACACAGTCAAAATAATTTCACCCCACCACTGTGAGGCAGCCCCTGAATTTAATAAAATAGCCACAACTAATTCAGTTAATGTCCTATTTTTTCTTTCGGCTTTACCGTTCATTTCGGGCGAATAAGGGGCATTTTTTTCGTGAATAATACCGTGGGTTTTATAAAATTCAATAAATGGTCCAGAATTATATTCGGTGCCTCTATCACTACTTAACCTTTTTATTTTCCGATTAAATTGATTTTCAATTTCATTTAGGAAAATTTTAAACATGTCAAACGCTTCACTTTTATTTTTCATTAAATAAACAAATGAATAATTAGAACAATCATCAATAAAAGTTATAAAATAACGTTTTCCATTTCTAGTTGTGACACCATCCAATTCACAAATATCTGAATGAATTAAATCAAGTGGTTCAGATTCTCTAAAAACAGATTTATATGATGTTTTAGTAATTTTTGCTTGGCTACACCATTCACATTTTTCAAAATCATTTAATGATAATTCTGGAATTAATCCTAAAGTGCTCATATTTTTAATAAGTCGTTTATTAACATGACAAAGTCTAACATGCCAAACATTAAATGAAAAAGCAGTATAAGCAGAAGGAGAAATTTTATTAGCATCAACATTCAATTTAAACATCCCATCAGTGGCATAACCGTTGCCTACAAAAATTCTATTTTTGGTCAAAGTAAATAAATCAACACCAATAGTTTGAGTAAAGCCAGCTTTGTTGATAAGATAACCCGAAACCAACTTTTTTCTTATCTCGTGAGTGTGAAGAACATCTTGGAGGATAACAGTCTTTCCCGAAGTGAACTTAAATTCCACATTTCCAGTACCAGCAACCTCAGTGGAGTGAGAATCACCCAACAACACCTTTTTATCTGCAGTCTTAGAATAAGTCTTAAACATAGTACGGTCATAACAGATATGGCGGGAGGCGCCAGTATCCAACTACCACCCTTCGGCACCGCTAACCATATTGATTTCTGAAATCATAGCACATAAGTCCTCTTCGGTCAAATTCGCTTGTGCTTGTGGCACATTGCGACATTTGGGAGCCATATGGCCAATCTTGCCACACTTGAAATAGAGAAACTGTCTCGAGTTGCTAGACTGTCAATTTCCAGGTTCTTATTCTTATTCTTATTCTGAGTCTAATTTTTAAAATTCTGGTTGTGGTTGATTTTTCATATTTTTTTCGTTTGCCTTTAAAACAACTGGAGTGTGGTTCTTTTTCTGATTTTTGTTATTAGACACAACAAGAATTTCATCTTTATAGTCCTGTTTTCGGGATTCCTCCTCAATTCTCAATTTAGTAATGAGTGACTCTAGTGAAAATTCTTTAGACTTATGCCTCAAAATATTTTTAAACTCTTTAAACAGTGGAGGCAATTTATCAATAATTACAGCCACCTGAAATTGCTCATCTAAAGCCATGCCCTCGAAAATAATTTCATGGGCAATCATTTGTAAATTATGGGTTTGAGCAACAACAGATTTGTCATCCGTCATTTGAAATTTCAAATAACGGACTACGACATATTTTTTAGCACCCGCCTCCTTCATGTTATATTTTTTAAACAGTACATTCCAAATATCTTTTGCAGTTTTATAATTGGCATAATAGTCATACAGTTCGTCACTTAGAGCATTCAAAATATAATTCTTGCATAGAAAATCATTTTCCTCCCAAGTTCTAATTGGTTTGGTTTCCTCAACAGTAGGTGGATTATTTACTACGGGTTTGTCAAATTGAACACATGACGCGACCTTTTTCGTAGTTAAATAAAATAACAGTTTTTTGCTCCAACATTTAAAATGTTGGCTTTCATATTTAAAAGGATTGTTTAGATTAGAAGAGTTAATTTCGTCCATGGAAGAATAGGGAACACATTAAAATTGTTTTATCAGCATTAAATTAAATGCAGAATTAAGGAACGAAATTACCCAATTTTGGAGCAAATAAATCCGAGACAGAAAGAACAAGAAAACCCGAAAGCAGGTACAGTCTGGAATAGGGCTGAGTTGCGAACAATGTCGCTCTCTTTAAGGTGTTTAACGGCTTCATCTCTTCAATTTGTGCTGAACAGATAACAACCTCGCCACCCCCAGGATAAAACAGCCTCGGAAAATAATACGAATCAATAGCACGAATCTGATTCGCTCAACCAACACCCATTCTAAAATATATACTTCATGATCATGATAAATATAAATAATCTGGGGGAGATTATATTATATATTTCTGTGTCGTTATAATTATTCAGTGGATAAATAATTATTTGTGTAAAAAAATTTCGTAGCTTAGAAGATGAGAACTGTTTGCAGAATTTTTGTGGGAGAGAACTATACATTAAAAAACGGAGGCTATAACCTCTGTTATGGGGCAAACAAACCCAAGACCCAGGACCCGAACATGGGCACGGGCCGGGACGGCCAGACGGTGGTAGCGGCGGCGCGCGCGTGTGACTTGGCCAATTGGGTCTGCCCCACATACCCACAAAATATTGAATGCCCTAAGGGCTGAACCTTTAGTCCAAAAAAAGAGTATATTAAGTCTACACAAAATTACCAACCCACCGATGTGGGAGAAGGAAACTCTTTCAAACTTTGCAACTCGTACAACTGTCATAAGACAGCTGTGTTCCAACAATCCCCCACTTGCAAAATTTGAAAACTTTTTATCGAGCAATAATTCATAGAATTGTGCATAAGCTAATGTGTCTTTCGACTTGAACCTTTACGTAGTAAAGATGATTCAGAATATACTAGAGTAACCGTAGTTTTGAACTTTATCTCTGATAACATACCACACACAACCCTACTTGGGTGTAGTTCTAATAGCTAGCACGTTACGGCCATGCGCTTCTATCCCAGTATAGTGAACGCTTTAGGAATTTGCCCAAAATATCCATAGGAAGCGACCACACTTCCACATTCACATAGGTGAGTCTATTAAGAGTACTCCTGTAGCTAGGTACCCCACTCAAAATAGAGCTATAGAAATTATTAAGAGTTTTAACAACTCATCCTTAACTCGCTTCAGGATATCATGCTCCATAGGGATGGACTTGGAGTAAAACCCCGTTCTATATTAATTAATAATAGCATAATTTAACCCATATCACTTATGACTTGTTATTACCCTTTGAACATATTTCTTGGGATCTCCAGTCTATATGTTGGGTTACCATCACAAATGACTCATTTATCCAAGGTCTTTAGTCCCATCCCTTTCGAGGTGTTCCACACCTTCTCCCTAGCTAGTCCTTTCGTCAAAGGGTCAGCTAAGTTCTGTTCAGACCATATATGATCCACCCTCACAGACCTGTAGAAATAAATTCTCTAACAGTACTATGTTTACGACGTATTTATCATTTTTTACCATTATAATAATGGTTCTCTACTTTTGCAATAGCCGCGGTACTATCACAATGAATCAAAACGGCTGGTATTGGTCTTTCCCATAATGGGATATCTGACAGGAGGTTTCTTAACCAACCTGCCTCTTCACTAGCAGTAGCTAGTGCTATCATCTCAGACTCCATAGTGGATTGAGCTAAAATAGTTTGTTTCTTAGATTTTCAAGAAACTGCACCACCAGCGATGCTAAATATATATCCACTAGTATCTTTAGAATCATCAAATAGGGTGTTCCAATTAGCATCAATAAATCCTTTAAGGACAGCAGAATGCTTGTTATAGTGTAATACGAGGTTCATCATCCTTTTAAGGTACCGCATGACCCTCTCAATAGCATGCCAATGCTCCATACTAGGTCTACTGGTAAATCTACATAGTACTCCCACAGCATAAGCTATGTCAGGTGTAGTGAAATTTGTAGCATAACGTAAGCTACCTATAATGCTTGCATAAGTATTTTGGTTTACTCTGTTGCCTGTGTTCTTAAATAACTTTACACTAGGGTCAAATGGAGTACTAGCAGGTTTAGAGTCATATAAAATCCAAAGATAAAACATATGACAAACATGGATTAAATGCAAACCGCAAAGACTCAAAACGATACCATATATAAAATATGAAAAATATACCAATGAAATACTGACACATATATAGGCATAAATAATCACAAACACTCGACACAAACACATAGGCTTTACTTACCAGCGTAGTATTTTTATGTCTAATCATGTGGGATAGAATGAATGGGTGTGAACTAGATATAAATGGAATATGACCTAAACATTCAAATATGTTCAATGAGTTTTATTTGAACCCAAAACTTTATCAAACTAAGATTTAGTCTCAAGTGACAAGATAAAGTGAACTCTAAACAAGCACAATGCACACAAGCCTAGAATATTAATGATTCTACAAATCAATAACGGCATGATAAAATAATCATAATTAGGATTTATTGTACAAACCCATTGATCTTCAACTATAACACCCTCAAAAGATAAACATATACTATATTTTCTTTTCTCTCAATTAGTTTGAAGCTATTACTTTTGAAAATCAAACAAATAAAACATGTTGGCCTTGAATTTTTATTTTTGTTTTTATTGCCTATAATCTTTTCATTAGGATCTTGCCAACGATGGTCTTCCTGTAAAGAAGATTTTCTCCTTTCGTAGCATGCACCCTCATATTTTCAATAAACTCAAATAATCTTATGGGCAACTGTTCTTACTTGCACAAATCCTCCACAATCACAAAATATGTATATCACAAAATTGATGGGAGAACATCTCACATACCTCAAATATACACGTGAAGTTAAAATTCAATGAGCTCGTGCATATGTTCCTAGAGGCATATACATTTAAGTCCATAAAGTAAATCAAATTAGAAATAACTCCATGCAAGCGTGATTAACAACAATCTAAGTATTATCAATCATAACCAAATGTCCTTGCCATATGAAAAGTAAGGAATGAATTGGATTCAAACACACCAATATGCCATACAAAATGTGTAAAACTAAAATATACAAAATCATTTTTTTTTGAGTTTTTCTAAAGTTTTCTAAAAGAGAATACTAATTTGAAAACAAACTAACTCAACAGACAAATAAAATATTTTGTATTTTTCAATATGACTCAATAAATGAAAAATCAAAATACAAAAGGCTAAAACAATAGACAACTAGCAAACACATATATCATGAAATACAAAAGCTAACATATGTAAATATGCAAGCAATCACCCATAAGATATAACACTTGAATAGTCATGTGCAAGCAAGCGAGTATCAACCAATCTAACATTTAATGCCTCCAAAATGGATTTCCTAACCGAAATAGATGTATACCTAACTCATCAGGTTTTGGGAACCAAAGGGACACTAAACTTTGACTTCCTAGGGTATTTTCTAAGATCATAGAAGAAGTGCCTAAGGTGACCTTTCCTACTGCAATGTGTGCACGTGTATACTCGACTAGGAAGGGGATCTTTGGGTTGACCTTTTCTAACACCGTGGGTGTGGTGGATCCTCTAAAATAAATAATGGTCTTGTATTCAGCAAAGAAAGTATTAAAATCATGGAAGCTAGTGCCATCAACACTAATTGAGTCTCTTAAATCATCTTTTAACTTTGAAATTCTAGACTCAAGAAAAGAATTAGACTCCTCAAGAGTTAGGAACTCCTGTAAATTTTCAATCATTCTTATAAGGTTATCTTACTCCCCCTCAATGCAAGTGAAACTATCCCTGAGAGTCTTCTCACGTGCCCTTAAATCATTAACCAATTTATTATTATCCTAAATGGCAGGTACACTAACCCTAGAAAATTTAGAGTCCTCTATTTCTTTCTATAAAACCCAGACTCTCCTCACTTTATTTCTTGAACACTTTTAAAATTTTAAAAATACAGTCCGTGTCCATAAGCTTCTCACGTAGGGTATCTCTTTTAGTTTGAATATTTTGAAAAAAAATTAATTTTAGCTTTAAAATGAGAATTTTCTTTTCTAAGAAATTTAATTCCTTTTGAAAACTTCAAATTCAGAAGACATAAGTTTCTTGAATGTCAAAGTCATCGTCATCACAAAATGCATCGAACAACTTATCACAGTGATGAATCATCGAGAGAAAAACATACAAAACCAACACGAGAGAGAATGATAAACAAACCACTCTAAACAATGTGAAACAATGAACTACACAATAATTTTGTGCGACCTGCTCTGATACTAATTTGTAAGCGCAAAAGTGCCGGTGTGTGCTTAGGCAGGGATGGTATTGAAAACAAAAATCCAATTTGACATTTTTTCAATTTTAAAAATCAAAACTTTAAAGAGATTAACCCAATAAAACTGTCCCAATAAATCAATTTATCCAATTTAATCTTTTTAATCCTAAAACATGAATCTAGGTGGTAGCAGATAAAATAAATAAATTATTTGCATAACACGCTGATGTACAGGAGAAACCACAACTGGAAAAACCTTGGATGGTCCAACTATGCAATTCACTATGATACATAATTGCAAAAGATGACAGATGACTTACTCAACGACTCAATATCCACCACCCTTGATGTGTTCTCAATCTTCAATCATTCCTCCATTGCGACAATGCAGGAATCCACCCACATAAGTACCACAACATGTGAGTTCACACACGCCACGGTATCCACCGACCTAGGCTCAACACCCATCTACAGATTGAAACTCTAAATCTATTGCCTCTTCATCATAACACAACAAATACGGGGCCCATTGCTTTGAAATAATTCTCACAAAGATATGGAGAATAAACTTTGTGCCCAAAAGAGGATCTTTAAAGCATATGTAAGATAAATCTTCGGTCTTAATTGTATTGGGTGAAAACAAGGGTTCTTGGAAAATCTTAGGAAGAATTTTTTCATAAGAAGAGCTCTCAAAAGGCTCCTCCAAAAGTCTAATCCCACATATCTATATTTAGGGAAATTTGTTGTAAAAGGATAGGGATTAAAAATTTGGAAAGATAAATTTAAAAAAAATAAAAACACGTATACTCATTTGAACGAGCTGACTTCTTGTTCAAACGAAGTACCCATTCTTGTTCAATTGTGCTTCCAACAAAACTTCTAATGACATTCCAGAGCATACCCAAAAGACGACGTTCTAGATCTCATTTGAACGAATGAATTTCGTTATAATGACCAATTAAAACTCGTTCGAATGACATTTCAAGTCACGAAAAATGAAATTTTCAAAAAATTGTTTCAAAAACATTTCAAAATAATTTATAAAAATCTAACACCCAATAATAAAATATTCAAGGCTCAATATAAGTACGCATTCATACATGAGATATCCTTGGAACTTAAAGATGGAAACGAGCATAAAACACGACACAATGTTATAATCTCTGAAGCTTTGCCACTACATCCTCATTCAAACACGTCAAAGGCTTGAAGGAAAAACCTCAATCTTAACCTATGACTCAAAATGTTTTGTCCAAAACTTACACAATTACAAACAAATTGACTCAATTGGAAATTTGTCCTTACAGATCTCACTTCAATCACTACACCAAATCTGCACTATTATCACGGTCATTGACCTTGACAATTCGGGGCGAGATAATTTTTTTTGTCATGGACGTGTACCTTGACAAGTTTAGTCATGGTTAATAACCGTGATAAACCCATGACAATGTTTAAAAAATTGTCACGGTCAATGACCGTGACAAGTCCGTGACAAGATTTGTCAGGGACTTGTCACGATCAATGACCGTGATAATTTTGGATAGAATTTAAAAAAATTATGCTGGGCAGTATGGCTACTGCCACTACCTAGCAGTATATTTGTACCTGTTATAACAACGTTGGTTGTACCTATTCAAACATCATATATCCAAATAAATTAAAGATAGTGAAAATATATATTCATGACGATATAATCCAAATTTTCAAAATAGAAATAATATACATGACGATATAATCCAAATATAATTAAAATGGACAAACTTAAAAATAATGTTACTACATGTCTTGGGTAAATGTGAGGAGGTGAGTTGGCCACACGATATACGAATTGACACACCCACTAATATACATCGTGCCGCATTATTCGCGCAACCACAATAGGGAGTTCTGCTTTCCGGGTATCACATGCGTGACGAGCACTTTGGACTCGATCCCTTGAAGCGCACGTCCATGAACTATTCCACCCTCGACGATATTCGGGTCCCTCAGCCCCCGCCCTATCCGCTGGCCATCAGATACATCGAATAGGAACATGCTCGGCCAACCAAGTGTCGACATCGGTCTGGGGAAGGGATCCAAATAAGGAAGTGGATCATCGAAATATGCACATGACGGTGAAGAAGCAACGAGGTCCACATCCTCATCCTCCTGCGCCTCATTCTCCCGCACCTCTTCCTCCTCCACCGCCTTCTCCTTCCCTTTCCCCTTCCCCTTACGGTATCCGCCCAACGTACGCTTCATGAATGCGTACATATCTTGGACCGTCGCCTCCAAACGAAACAGCTTCGGGTCGTGTGAATCCACCGTTCGAGCCAACCCGTTGTCGCTCGTCTCCAATCCGATGATCCTAGATTTGGCCACCCGCGAGCTCACCCCCTTTGTCCTCCCCTTACGATCAGAGCTAAGCACTTGGCTGAGTGCGTCTGTGGACAAAGACGCCTTGTCGGCATCAGATTGCGACTCATGCACTTTCTTAAGCTTTGCCTGAAACGACAAAAAGCACATGATTAGTAAAATAAGTAAACTAAAAAATTATAACGTAATTAACAAAAATTAAACTGTCGGATTACTTACAATCGTGGCCGCGATGCTCTGGGACACCTCCTTGTCCTTCCCCTTCTTCGTTCGAAGAGCCACATAAGTATCGAGCCTATGTGGCTTACCCCCTGGCCCACTCCCTACCCCCTGAAATAAAATAAAGTAAAATTAGTATCGGCCCCGCAAAGTAAAATAATGAAGAATAATATATTTCTGTAGTTATAGAAAAATTAAATCTTACCTTCATCCTATGCTCCAACTCAGCGTAAGAGGTCCGGCCGGAGTAGTGCACATCCGTCTTTTTTGCTCGATTTTCTCTCCCCGATTGGCGAGATGCCAATTGTCAATCCTCGATCTCATTGTCAATGAACTTTTGCCATTATGCCAATGAGATCGGCTCCTTGGGCGGGATGGATCCACGCCATTATATAATGGACTTTCGTGTTTTCCCAAAGTACCGTGTTCGCATATTTTTCTTCCACGTCTTGTGTTGCTACCTCAACTGCTCCAAGACGGAATCGCGTAGCTTTGGATCCAAGTTGAATTTTTCCTGTCCAACAAATTCAATGTTAGCTGCGAATAAATATAAATATAAATATAAATATAAATATAAGATGAAATCGAAATTGAAATTGAAATTGAAATTGAAATTGAAATTGAAATTGAAATTGAAATTGAAATTGAAATTGAAATTGATATTGAAATATTCATATAAATATAAATATATTACCTGTAGTGCCGTCCAAACAGCTAACTTGAGCTCATATGGCACCTCCTTCCAACTCATAAACCCCGGGCCGATGACCGTCTTTAGCAGCTCGAGGGATCTCGCTAATAGCTCCGATTTGTTCTCGATGGTAATCCCAAATTTTCCATATTTGGGGAGCCTAGGGGCGTAGGAGCCCTTGTCGCCTCCGCTACCATCGAGCCCAGAGGACATCATCATAAATAGCATCATCATCTTCGCCTTAATACCTGAAGAAGACATTTGCTGTAAAAAAATGTTATTAGTACAGATAAAAAAACATCTAACGTGGAATAGATACACACATAAATATGTCCAAATTAGTTGAAAACATCTAACGTGGAATAGATGTAAAGCATGGAATTATTATTATATATATTATATATGCCGGAATAGATGTAAAGCATGGAATTATTAGTACACAAAAAATATGTCTAAATATGGAATAGATGTAAAGCATGGAATTATTAGTACACAAAAATATGTCTAAATTAGTTGAAAACATCTAACGTGGAATAGATGTAAAGCATGGAATTATTATTATATATATTATATATGCCGAAATAGATGTAAAGCATGGAATTATTAGTACACACCCCCCCCCCCCCCCCACCACACCCCCTGCCCCTCCCCCACCACACACATATATACACACACATACACACACATATACACATATTTAATTTCAAGTATGTTTCATTTAATTATCATAATTTGTATATATTGTTCGATATACAAAGTACTTTTCAAAAAAAGTTGAAAAATCCCACCCCCATATGGACAATAATACAGTGGTCATGCCACTTTTAAAACTAACCAACCCAACATTTACTAAACAAAATAATCCAATAGAAATTTCAACAACAAATGTGTAACCCGTACTCCTTCTAATTCTTCTACTCAATTAATTCATTTCATCAATTAAACTAACAATTAAAGTATACAATTATTAATTTACTAATTTACAATGAGGGGCAATCCTACTTTCATATGAAATTGGAACTAATTATTAATTTACTTTCATCTAAAACTATACAATTAAAATTATAATTAAAGCTATACAATTTATTACTTAAAGCTATACAATTGTTAAAACTCCCCACCACCCCACCCCCTCCCCCCACCACACCCCCTGCCCCCCTCCCCCACCACACACCACCACACACATACACACACATATACACATATTTAATTTTACGTATGTTTCATTTAATTATCATACTTTGTATATATTGTTCGATATACAAAGTAATTTTAAAAAAAAGTTGAAAAATCCCACCCCCATATGGACAATAATCCAGTGGTCATGCCACTTTAAAAGTAACCAACCCGACATTTACTAAACAAAATAATCCAACAACAATTTCAACAACAAATGTGTAACCCGTACTCCTTCTAATTCATCTACTCAATTAATTCATTTCATCAATTAAACTAACAATTAAAGTATACAATTATTAATTTACTAATTTACAATGAGGGGCAATCCTACTTTCATATGAAATTTGCACTAATTATTAATTTACTTTCATCTAAAACTATACAATTAAAATTACAATTAAAGCTATACAATTGTTAAAATTGCCCCACCACACCCCCACCACACCCCTTGACCCCTCCCCCTCCCCCCACCACACCCCACCCCCACCCCCACCACACCTGCACCACCCCACGTCCACTATCCCCTTCCCCCCTCCCCCACCACACACCACCACACACATATATAAACACACATACACACATATACACATACATATACAGACATATATATACACACATACACATACACACAGATATAGAAATGAAAGAGAAAGAGAGGAAAAAAAACATACCTTAGAGAGATTGAGCAGAAATCGCTTAGAGAGAGAGAGAGGGGGAAAACCAAAAAAGGGTGGAAAAAAAAGAAGCCTAGATATTTTTTTACTATAGAAGTGGTCACGATCGTGTCAAGGTCATTGACCGTGACAATTATTTAAAGAATTGTCATGGCCATTGACCGTGACACGACCATGACAACTACATTTATCACGGCCTTATCACGGTCAATGACCGTGACAATTCTTTGTCACGGTCGTGTCAAGGTCAATGGCCGTGATACAAAACGCGCATTTTTTGTCACGGTCAATGACCTTGACAAGGATGGCCGACTGAAAGGTGACAATTTTGTCATTTTAGTGTAGTGAATGAAGTTTCACATGTCGAACCAGGTAGAAGAAATGAAGAATGTGAAAAATGAAGTGAGGTCTTAAGAAGGACATGAGCTCTATTAACAATACATTGGGACAACTAGAGAATACATTAAAGGAATTTTGAAAAATGATTAGTCAATAACAAAGTGATCTCATTTCGTGTCTCAAGGTTTTCCCTCCTAAATACCTCCTCGAATATTCCCCTTTCATGCACCTACACCTACTGCACCTCTTTCTGAGCATCATCATCTTCCCTACATGGTGAATATGCCGAGGAGTATTATATGAGGAACTTGGCTAATACTAAATTCATTGAGCAGTGAATAATCATTTCTATGATTTCGGGAAAAAGTGTGCACGATCATTCTTTGCAAAAAGGCGAGGCTAAGATATTGGTGGATGATTTCTAACCATATTGTGAATAAGAGGGCATGTTTATTGACTAATTGGGTGAGCAGGCTGCATTTATTGAGTATAAGATGGCATATATGCCCTCGCAAATTTATTTGTTGGTAAAGATTGTCTAATGGACAATATTTAATATTCATATTCTGGGACATCCTTTTAGTTATTTTAATTTTGTGAGACATATAATGACATCTTAATTTGTTTTAATTTGAATTTTATCGAGTTTAATGGTATCTTAATTTGTTTGGTTGATTTATTATTGATTGAGTGCTTGGATTGAATGAATTTACTTAAATTATAAACTGAGAGTTCATGTATGAAATATGGCCTTCATTTAAACATATTTATATAGGTGAATTGAATGTTGAAGAACTCTTTAATGAATTTATCACAATACAAAGAATGGATGAGAAAGATTAATAGAGTCTCTAATAAGCATGTAAAGGGCATTTGTGAATTTTTTATGTATACAGATAGAAATCTTAATGCTGACAAGATCCTGTGTTCGTTCACCCATTGTATGAACTATAATTTAAGTCTTTAGAAAATGTTGAGTTGCATTTATTAAGGCAGAGTATGTCTTCAGACTCTAAGATATGGAAATTCTTTAGGGGAAAGAGTGGAAGTACCGAAAAATTCACCAGCACATCGTACTTTCACCTACCTAATTGATGATGCTTATGGATCCCACCACCATCAAAGCCACCAGCCCGTGGATTTAGATAATATTCATTATGACTATGTTAATGAACAAGTTGATGATAAATTACCCAAAGATCTGGAATGCATAAGGTTGGAAGCCAGTGCGGATAGATCATTTTTTAAAAATTACGACGAAGATCACTCGATATTGCATGTAGTCATCAAATTGCACAATTTGAAGAGTCAGTAAGAGTTTTTGGAAAACAGTTTAACCAGAATTCTCATGTGGGTTAAAGACATTTTCCTAAATGGGAACACTTTACTATATAATTATCCGACTATGAAGAAGATCTTGATGGGTTTGGGTTTGAAGTATAAACCTATTAATGCATGCAAGTATGATTGCATATTTTACTACAATGAATATGAACTAAAGGATCAGTGTTTTGTATGCAATGAGCTAAGATTTACGATTTGTGAGAGTGGAAATTACAAACCCACTAAATTTTGTAAGTGCTAATAAGTTACACAAAAGGTATTGAAGTATTTTACCCTCGGGCCACGGTTAAAAAGACTTTTCACTGTAGTGTGGATAACAGAGGACATGCCATGTCATTCTCGAAACAATGTGGGTAGGAATGTCATGCGTCATCCCATTGATTTAGTCATATGGAAACTTTAAAATGTACGACCCCTTGAATTTGAAAAGGAACCTCACAATATTCGTCTTGGATTATTAACCGAAGGCTTTAGCCCTTTAGGTAATTTAAACATTAATCTGAGGTATTGGCCAGTTCTCTTGGAGCCTTTAGGTCTCCCCCCAACA
The DNA here is from genome assembly GCA_949130495.1 of Sambucus nigra. NCBI lineage: Eukaryota > Viridiplantae > Streptophyta > Magnoliopsida > Dipsacales > Adoxaceae > Sambucus > Sambucus nigra. Next base: position 239,715,322 of record OX422210.1, on the reverse strand, counting down.
TTATGCATGAGAAAAGATTTCACGTTATTGTCGTTGTTGATACATGGGCCAATTATTTCTCATGACGATATTGATATTTTCTTATCCCCATTAATTAAAGAACTAAAAGATTTGTGGGATGAGGGAATAAGGGCGTTTGACACTCATAAGTGTAATACCCCATATTTAAATTAATTATTAAATTGATTATTAGTTTATGATGAATTGTTATTTGCATATGATAGGTGGTATGCCATTTCATTAGTTGAGACGTTAGACTTTTGATATGTTGTTTAGTTGAATGAGACGTGACTGTGAGATTTCACATATGTTAGTGTAGGTGGTTAAATCCTACTCCGGTAATTTTCTAAGAAAACAGAGATGAACGGTAAATAAAAATCATACAATCACACAACATAAGGTATACGTCGTTTGACAATGTTCCTAAATCCAAGGGGTGTCTCTTTCTCTTATTACTATTCAGTTCACAATAATGATAATTATATACCCCTTTTCCTAAGGGTCAGGGTTAGATTTATAGGGAATGGAAAGAGGATGAGTCGCGTGTGACTCTTGGATTCCTGGATATAGTTGCAATGCGATTGAATGAATCCAAGCCCGAGATTCTAGTTGTTCGGATTATTTATCGTGCTTATCTCCAATTTGTGATCCTTTATATGAGTTTTCAAACACGTGTTAATTATTTCAACTAGATTAGATAATTCAAATAATTCCCTCATAATTTTTCCCAAAGCTTTATAGCCTGGTAGGGGTGAAGAGGTTTGATCGCTAGTGACATTAGATGTTGTTCGGCAATGATATCTGGTCGGCAATTGAAGATATGGTTGAAGGGCACCAAAACTTGTAATTTTTTGAAGTAAAAATCCATTTTGTCCTTCCCATCAAATTAGAGGGCATGCTTGTAATTTGCCCTAGATTTTTTAAGTTATGTTAGTAATTTGGGCATGAAAAGATTAATGGGTGAGGATCGTCTACTAGCCATCACATAGGGTTTCATTCCAAATGATGGATTGCGTTGGAAGTTGAGATAAATAGTTCAATGCTTCTCTCTATCACCATTTTTCATTCTTCACTTTCACTATTCAAGACGTCAGAGTTCTATGCATTTTACTCCATCTCTAAGTTTCCTTCCTTTCTTGCTTCCCATTTTCTTTGCAACGATCATCAATTCTTCTTTATTTCTTCATATTTTTGATCATTTTCCTTCTTGGATTTAAAAAATGGTGTACACGATGAGTGACAAAACCGTATGAGATTTTAGAAAGAGGTTTTTTTTATTTCGTATTGGGTATTGATTGAATGTGCTAAGGAGCCCGATGATTGTTATAATATAGAAGGAGGTCACTCAATACATAACTAATTTGTTGCTGAGGGTAGGATTACCTTCCCACCAAACTAATTTTTTTTAGAATTTTTCAAGTTTTTTTGGGTAGTAACTTATCAGTGTACCCCCAAAACATGGAGGATTATGAATGGGGTGCATGGAATCAATGAATTATAACAAAGACTAATCAAATTCCCTAATATTAGGTATTTCTACACATGGGTTAAAATGAACGACAACACATTCTACTTGAAGGCGAGGAAGGATGGTTCTCTTAGTGAACCTTCCAGACTCTAATAAGGGTTATTGGAGTCATGGATTTATTGCAAGGAAGTGGTAACATCCACCGATTCCTTAGTGTGGTGAGACCTTTATCGATTTTATGTTCCCTAATAGGGGCATAATATAAGTTTATTGCTGATTTTTAGTTGCGTTCTATTGTTTTCCACTAAGTCCCACATAAAACATTTTCTAACATCCACTTTTTTATTTTGTGCAAAAGATTCTAAGAAAAAGGATCCCACATCTTCTCACATTAATTAGGTCGATCTTGTGAAAGTTTATAATTTGAAGATGCCTTTATTAACTGGTGTTGAGTATCCCAGATCGGCATCCTTACTGCTCGAGTATGATAATACCACCACCTTCTTCATTGTTAGGACTATGGACACAATTCCTGAGATTCCAGTCCGTTTAAGTAGGAAATGTTGGTTCACCTCAATCTCCTTTGAGTTTATAGATGTCGACGCTATTCCAAATGTACCCCTGGCCACCTTAGAAGAAGAAATGGCCCTAAGGAAGAGGATTCCAACTTTGATGGATGATTGTGACCTCCCCACTTCTCTAAAATCCAAACTTTTTAAGAGGAAGGATATTTGGGGGATGGCCAACCTTGTAAACTTATCGGATTCCCCAATAAATATCAAGCGCAGAAAAATACCAGTACTGGTCTTTCTACTTTTGCTACTGTCATCCCCACCAAGAAGTTGGATGCCTCCTTCAAAGGGAAAAACCCATGGCTAAGAATCCTGACTTTGCCCCCGCACTATCGAGGGGGACTCTTATGGAGCTGGATAATGAGCATGTCACTAGGTTGACCACCAAATAACTCATTTCTCACGCCGCTCCGACATTTACTCTGGTAATAATTTGTTCCTTAATAGGGTTTTTGACTTTGGGCTTTCTATAGTAATAACTTATGATAGCCTTTTTTTTCAATTCGTGGTGGACTTCATTGAGATCCTGAACAAAAGTTCCAACCAGGCTAAAGCCAATGAGGACTTTGAGCATGCACTGGCAAAGTCCCGAAAGGCTTGTAAGGCCTCTAAAAAGGCCTATGCTATTGAGAAAAAATCCACCGAACTGGATATGACCAAGCTAAAGAAAGAGAATAAGCAACTAAAGAAGGCTGTCGAGGACAATGCCTAGATCCTAGCTGAGGATTTAATGGCCAAGGACCAGTCCTATGATCATATTTTCATTGATGCTTTTGGTCAGACCAAGAAGCAGTTGTATTACATCGATAAATCTAACTTTAAGAAGGGATGGGATTCGAACTTGGTAAAAATGAGGTCCCCCTTGAGTCTAAACTTTATAGGTACCATATGATTTAGGCTCCTCACCAAAGGACGGGGAAGAGGGTGAGGCCCCAGGAGGTGGTGAGGCAAAGGATGGGGTTGAGAAGGGCAAGGAGGTTGCCTACCAAAGCAAGGGTCCTACCAATTAAAAGTAGGTGAAGGATAAAGATAGCTAAGCTAGTTAGGTTTAGATTAGGTTTCCTTATTTTATATATTTTTGTCTTTTGATAAATATATTGTAAGGGTTTTCCCCACCCTTCGACTTTTTAATGAGAAATTCATTTTTTAGCTTACCATTACTTTTCCCACCCGTTGATTACTTGTAAATGCTCTTGTTTCCCTTTATTATCTGAATGACTTTCTTTTGATCTTTGTAGCCTTATAATGACTCGGCGATGTTGCTAATACTTAAAGAAAATGTAGACTTAGATTTTATACTTGATCAGTAGGCCACCGCTTGAGCTCGTGAAACATTTGTGTTTGTTCAGTATGCGTTTCATAAGTTGAAAAATGCCTATGGTGAACAAGCATGTTTGGATAATGGTCTACATAATGGAGTCTAGGAGGTAGGCGTTATCTCCGAGATGTTTCAAAATGAGAACAATTCACTAAGGTAGAATCTCTACAAGGCTTAAGAGGACTTTCAGAAAAATGAGGTGATCAAGAAAGGCATGAGCCATGAGATAATGAAGTTGAAGTATATATTCAAAAAATATCCTGGCAAAGTTTGGGCTTATGGTTATGATGAGGTCTGGATGGATGAACCCTTTTGTTTGGATGAAGCTTAGCAGGTTTCTTATAAGCACGGTTGGATTAATGCTCTGGCTTTCACATAGATTCCCAAGGACTCTGTGTTTTGGTACTCATACTAAGTAGAATGCCCTTCTTATAGCCATCCTCCCTTTGGGAGTGATAAATAATGGATTCCTCCTCATAATATTCCTCTCCAACTAATTAAGAGTTACTTATTGTTTCATGATAGTGATGATGAGTTTCAGTCTAACCCTGATGATAAACGAAGAGTTGAAGTTGCCGAGCTAGTAAACCTACAAGAAAAGATGGCTATGTTTTCCATGACTTTGTATATTCACTTTGCAACTCTACCAGTATGGTTCTTTTGTGAATAGAATGTCTTATGAATGAAATTATACGTTGATTCCATGTTTTTCACTTTCTTATTTCTTATGCTGAGTATGTCTTTTTTGGTTTACTTACCTTTTAGAAAGTGTCACCAAACAATCTTGGGCCTAGGACGAACTATGGCAAAAATTCACCTGGTCAAAGGTCCATCTGGCCGTTTAATATTATAGCCATCCATAGTTAGGATACTCCCCATAAGTCTTTTTGTTTCCTGCTCAATTTTTGATATTTTATGTTTGTTAGTGACAATAATAAGTGATCTTGAATCTTTGATTAAGTGTAATATTACAATGGTATTCATAGCAACGATCAGAGATTGATTAGGTGTTTCTTAAACCAGAGACCAAAATTTAATCAAATAAAATTTAATAAGCTTATAATAATAATTTGCAATAGACAAGGTTAGGATTCCATTTGGAATAATAAGAAAGCAAATCGTATTCATTCAACTTCACATTATTCGAGAAATAGAACAATAAGACTTGAATAAAGCTAATAATAGAATTTTCTAAGTTTTGTTGCATTCTAGGACCAAGGGATCTCTCTATCCCTCATTGTTTCTAAATGATAGGCTCCCTGGATGTCATCTCTGCTAATCTGGAAAGGTCCTTCCTAGTTAGGACCTAACTTTCCATCTCATGGTTTTTTTGCGCTATCAAGCACTTTTTTGATGATGTAGTCCCCGAGATGGAACTTTCTTGTATTGACACCTTTATTGTATAGCTTGGCCAACAACTTTTGTTAAGAATCTAGTTTGATCAAGTATTGTTCCTTCTATTCCTCGTTTAAGTCAAGCTCGGTCCTTATCATTTTCTCCATTTATGATTTGGTCAGCAACGATTATCTTCATGGTCGGTAGGCGTAATTCTAAAAGGAATGATGGCTTTCGTCCCATAAGCTGAGGAAAAGGGTGTTTCCCCAGTTGCCTTTTAGGCATTATTCGATATGCCCAGAGGACATAGGGGAGCCCATCCACCCAATTTCCCTTAGCTTTTTTCAACCATGTTTTTATCCCATTGAGAACCATTTTGTTGGAGGTGTTATACTGCCCATTGCTTTATAGGTAATCTACTAAACTATAATGGTGCTTGATATCGTGGCTGTTGAAGAAGTTTTGAATTGGTCCACTCTCAAATTTCATCACATTGTTGGTGATAATTGTTCTTGACACACCAAATAGGGTCATAATTTTTCTCCATATAAATCTGAATTTATCGACATTCGCCAATGGTTCAACCTTTATTTATTTGGTGAAATATTTCGTGTCGACCAGGAGGTACTTACGGTTACGTAGCGTTGTAGGTAGGGAGTCTATAATATTAGGTCCCCATTAAGAGAAGAGTCACAAACTATTGAGTGACTTCAGGTTACTAGCTGACCAGTGAATCATGGGAGAGAACTCTTGATACTTCTTTCACTTCTTGACATAGGAAACTGGATCCTTTTTCATATAAGGCCACCAATATCCCTATTTGATGGACCTGGATGTCAAAACTATTCTTCCTACATGGATTCCACATATCCTTTTGTGTAATTCAAACAGAATTTAGTCGACGCCATTTAGGTGAATGCATTGGAGGTAGGGACTTGTAAAGGATCTCATGTAGATCTTACCTTCAGGTGACAAGTAAAAATGAGAAACTTTTACCCCTTATTTTATGGGTTTGATTTTTATCAGCTAATAAAGTATACTATTCTAAATAGGCTATAATCGAGTTCGTCCAATTGGGAGATCTTTTAACGGTGAGGACTTGTTCGGAAACCTTTGATTTTAATATGCTTGGTTAGGCGAGGAATTCCACCTCAATTATTTTCTTGATGTCGAAATCAATTATTGAACCTAACATAGTCAAAGCATATGTATAACTGTTATTTCCACGAGGGAATTATTGGATATGGATCTTCTCAAATTGGGCGACCGGGTCTTGGATGACCTATAAATATGCTGGTATTCTTTATTCTCTGGCAGTATAGTCTCATGATACTTGATGGGATACCATCGTTGAGTTACAATAGACGTCAAGGTCACTTGTGCCAAGAGATATGGACTTCTTTAATCTAGAGCCTAATATTTGGCCTCATTATTGGATGCTTAGAAGCTAAGTTTGATCCCTTGATTGATCATGGTTTTCTCTAGAATGACAAGTACAATTACCACTTCTTCACCTTTTGAGTTGGAGAGAGTCCATTTCTTGAGATGGTCGAGCTCATTATTGGTCATTTGATCAGCTAGTTCCTTTTTATCGATCTCTTGCCCCCCCCGTGAACTCAACGATGAAATCCATTAGCACCTACCGTTTTATCACAGTCCTTGATTGATATTGGATGTTAAATATTTCCTAGTTCTATTGACCATTTGGAAATCCGTCCAGATAGATCTCCCTTTCTAAGGACTTCATTGAGCGAAAATGAGGTGATGACCGTAATTGAGGGGGCTTTGAAATAGTGCTTTAACTTTTATGAAGCAATGAAAATTGATTAATCTAGCTTCTCTTGAGCGAGGTAGCATTTATCGACATATATGAGCGTCTTACTAATGTAGTAAATCGACTCCTGGTTCCCTTTCTTCTGGAACATTAGGACTAAGCTAACTGTGTGGTCCGACACCACGAGATATAGGTAGACCGAATCTCCTAAATTTGGGACTGCGAACAAGTGAGGTCGCCTTAAATATGACATAATTTCATCAAGTTACTTTTCACACTCTTTGTTCCACTTCATGTTCCTTTTCTATGATGATTTAGAGATGAAGCGATTGAGTGTTGTTAACATTCCTGCCAACGTTTGAATGTCACCAATTGTTTTTGGTGGCTAAAATTTTTTTATCACCTAATTTGGTTGGGACTTGCCTCGATCCCCTTTCAACTGACCATGTATCCCAGAAATTTCCTGAACTGAACCCCAAAAGAGCACTTGGCTGCATTGAGACTCATTCTATAAAGCTGAGAACCTTAAAAATCTTCACTAGGTTCTACATATGTTCATATTAACACTTTCTCTTTATGATCATTCATCTATATAGACCTCCGCGGTGTTGCTCGGTTGACGCTTGAACATCTTGGTGACCAACCACTGGTATCACTACACCAAATCCTGCGAATAGTCAAGATTTGGGGGTCACGACCTAGAGCTGTGACCATATCCAAAGTTGGCGTGACCAAGTCCATGGCCCATTCAGGTCGTGGATCCTCTTAAAAGTGGTCACAACCCAGGTTTGTGATCAACATACGTCATGGACCATAATCATGACACATGCGTGACTATTATGGCGCTAAATTTGCGCCAAAGTTCCCTCTAAGTGTGGTCGCAAATGGGGTCACAGTCCAACTCCGTGACCAGAAACCAAAATACACACTAAATTGGTAATGGCTTGGGGCCGTGACCATCCTAATTTTGGAGTCACGACTTTAGGCCATGACCATTGTTTTATTTCCAGACTGATGTGTTAAATTTTAAAGAGTTACGGTTGAGGGCCTTGACAAGGGTATTTATACTAAAAACCCAGACCAATTTTCATTTTCACTCAAAAGTTTCCAAACCCTTCAATCTTTCCGCCTCTCAGGCGATTTCGGCTCCCTTTCATTTTTGATCTCAAGGTTTTCATTCAAGCTCTCTCTCAATCTCAAAGGTAAACCCTTAAACCCTAATATTTTGTATTCAGGTATTTGTGCATTTATATATATGTGTGTATTTCTATGTATATGTGTATATGTGTGTAAGTGTGTGTATGTATATGTGTATGTGTGTATATATGTATGTATTGTGTATGTATGTGTGTATACTGTATATGTGTGCATTATGTATGTATGTGTGTATACTGTATATGTATACTATATACGTGTATGTGTGTTTGTATTATAATAAAAAAATACATATATATGCTTATATAAATTTTTAGGTGTAAAAAATTTATTTTCAAACTAGGGTCAATTTTAATTATATGGATATTATTGGTTTAAGTTTGGGGCTGAAATATAAAAATGTATTTTTTGTTTATCTCCCTCTCCTTTAATATTGATGCTAAATTCGGGATTAATTTTAGGGTTAATGTTTGTAAGGGATTAATTTTAGGATTAATGTTTGTAAGGGTTAATTTTAGGGTTGATGTTAGGATTGATTTTATGGATTGTTGGCGTAAACGTCAAATAATCTTTATTTAATCAATTTTTATCTTTTTTCATTAGATCAAATAAGTATTTAAGTAATTCTTTGATAAATACTCTAAAAATTCAGCTCGGGGCTCCCGCTCTTGAACCCCCCAAAATCACCATTAAATTAGCCCCCACTCATGCCAAATCCTGGCTACGTCCCTTTATGTGTGTGTATTGTGTATGTATGTATGTATACTGTGTATGTGTATGTGTATTGTGTACTCTTTGTATGTACTGTGTGTTTGTGTAAGAGACAAATTTAAAAAATAGAAAAGTAGGTATATATAATTATTTGGGTAAAAATTAAAATAAGTACAAAAGTAGGTATACACACACATTGCATATATTGCGCGCGTGTGTATTTCTGTGTGTGTAGTGTGTGTGTAAGCGACAATTCTTTAAAAAAATATAAAAATAGGTCTTCAAAACCTAATAAATTAATGGTGAGATCCAACATGCACGGGATTCACGTCCTTGTACATAATAACTAATAAATTAGAATTGTACTGTGTGCAGAGAAGGGTAGTGATTATTCAAAACCTAAATCAAACGAACCTAACTAGTTAATGATTCATTAGAGACATTATTTATATGAATCATATTCACGCCCTCATTTATTTTTCTTAGGAAAAATGAGTCACGGTGATAATCAATGGCAACAAGAGTGGCAACACGCATATGAAAGGTTGTTATTAGACTGCACTCATACCTTCTTTATTAATGAGCCTCATTTAGAGGGTACTCCGATTTATTGGTATGGGAATATAAAGGTCGAACAATTTAACTACCTTGTAAACCGTGGAGTTCATCTCCTGCAAGAGTACTTGTTCAATTGTATTCTGTTTTTCCTACCAGAATGCTGGGATGAAGCTGTACAGTATATACTTCGCGTACGTTATCACGATAGAGCACTGACCTTTCTTACACTGTTAGAGAAGGAAAAAATAAAAATTCACTCATTATAGATAGAATTATGTATAAAGAACATATACGAAGACTGTGATGTCTCACGACATATACATGCCAAACTCAATCTTGCCAATAGGCTGAAGAGGATGAGATTTCGAGTTAATGTCACTAACATCTATGCATCTATTATAGATACTCTTCCTCCTAATTGGCCACGTGAAAAAATCCATATGTTTTTAAAAACAAATCCCGTCTGAATGAAGATCAGACATATTGAACTTTTATTAAAGTCTTACCATGAAAAGGTAGAATATAATATATGGTCAAAAATTTTATTTTGTTAGTTATAATTTCATATTAAACTTTGAAATTATGCACTTATTATAGATGCACATTGAACTTTTATTACTGTTTTAGACAATGCCGGGAGCTGATGGACATAGCGCTCCAACCGACGAGAGGACACCAACCCATGGAGAATTCTCATCACCAATTGGTGAGAAATAATCAACTCCACCAATCGTTCACAACACTACTCCGAGTTGTCGTAGGAAAGGTACTCCTATTAATCCAATACATATGCTCAATGCTCCTGAAATTGCCGGTCAGTTGAAAATAAGACGATTAGGTTCTCTCTATTGGGAAATAACCCCAGAGGGGATAAGAATCACGTTCAATAGTTTAAAGACCAGTGTTTGTCCTTGACAAAAATGAATGTGGGAGTGGGAGGAACTGAAAATTAGAACCTCGTAGATCAAGTTATTAAAGATAACATCTACGAGAACTCAACAAGCAATTTTCTTTTTTTTTTTGCAAAATAAAAAAATAAGGTTATTTCAAGGGTTACTGAACAACTCCGAACATATCGGAGAAACCTTAGGCATAAGCATTTTCCTAAGGAGGCATTGAGCTCTGACATTTTGGCGTTTCAAGACAAAGTCCCTTGGAATGTTGAGACGCCATTCGGTCAATGGAATGATTTTTTGGAAAATGAGGCGAATGACTCAAAAATGCTGCAAAGGGAGAAAAAAAAAGAATAGGGAATAAAAAACTGATGTCCATCGGCTTGGCTCGAAATCTTATGAAGATTTGAAGAATGAGTGATCAAGAAAGATGAAAGGTAGCCCAAATATAGGAAAGATACTGAATCGGTCCAAGTTGTACGTGCATGTAAGAAGGGAGAAAGATAATAAATTTCCTCCTCACTTGGCAAAAACTCTAAAATCAATAAAGTCTATGAGTAGTCAGTCAACTTCAAGCCTATAAGCATTTCTCGTCCAATAATGAGTGTTATTTTAGGATCGAAGGAGATGTAACGGTGCTTGAAAATAAATTGGGAGGCATGAATGAGAAACTTGCATAAATTGTGTCCCTTTTATTTGATCGTACGCCCCTGAAGCCCCCAATGTATCCTGATTTCCCTTTAACTCCTCAAAATTTTCCTTGTTCTCCATTCTCCTCATAGATGCCAGTTCCTCCTTCAACATTCCCCTTCTCAGCATCTCAGCAAGTCACAGGTCTTGGATCATCATCAACAACACACGATGACTACAGTGATAAATACTATAAGAAGGACCTGAGCGGTAAAAATATCATTTGTGTGTGCATGCTCATCTCCACTCAAGTAGAAACTTTAGTACATTGTCGACCTTTACAGGAGGATGAGTGTTAGATCATGGTTGATAGAATATATGGTGGTTTCGAAGATGTGCAATAGATAAGGGAATGGGTTGAAATTTTTTTTAAACTCTTTTATCATTTGGCCACTTTATTGTTTGATGAATATGTAGAAATATTTTTTATGTTGTAATAATATCACTAGACAAATTTATTTAATTTGAGTTTAAGTCCTTGTGTACTATCGTTGATTGGTGTGTTCTTGTATTTAAGTTATTGCTTAGTTTGATTGGTTGGTACGTTGTTTACACTATATTAGTGTTTTAATTTGATTTACAAATAACATTCCCTCAAATTGAAGATTATCCTGTTAACAAAGTTATGCAAAATGATATTTATGCAACATGATATTTATTTTATCATGTTAACACAGGACTGCAATTTGAAGATTATTAGATGGATTTTACACAATACAAAGAGTGGATGGGGGAGACTAATCGAATAACCAATAGTTATGTTAAAGGCGTTCAAGAATTTATTACGCTTTTAAGAACCTTAAAAGTCAGAAGATTCCGTGTCCGTGCACCAATTATATGAACGAAATATATAAATATTTAGAAGATGTTGAGTTACATTTAATAAAGTGTGGAATTTGTTGAGATTATAACAAATGGACATACCATGGTGAAAAACATGTACCTTATGTTCTCGAAGAATTATCGGTAATCAATCGCGTAACAGACCACCAAAGAGTGGAAGTAGTAAATGATTCGCCAACACACCGTCCATTAACCGACCTAATTGACGATGCTTACGGAGTCCACCATTACCGAAATCACCAACCTCTGGATACAAATAATGCGCACAATGAAAAATTTGATGCTCAACTACCAGGAGACTGGGAATATAGACGGTTGAAAGCCGATGTGATTAGACCGTTGTATACAGATTGCGATGAAGATCACTCGATATTATATACAATGATTTTTTTGCATAATTTGAAGAGTCATTTTGGTTTGTCTGGGAACATCATAACCGGAATTCTTAAGTGGGTTAAAGAAATTCTCCCAAAAGAGAACACGTTACCAGACAATTATCCTACCATGAAGAAGAGCTTGAAAGGTTTGGGATTGAAATACCAATCTATTCATGCATGCAAGTATGATTGTATATTATACCGCAATGAGCACAAAGAGAAGGATGAATGTCCAATATGTGGTGATCCTATATATGTCGTTTGTGAGAATGGAAAGGACAAAGATGCAAAGTATCAAAAGTGATCGCAAGTCCCACAAAAGGTTTTAAAGTATTTTCCACTCGATCCACGGTTAAAAAGGTTTTTTCTGTACCGTGGATAGCGAAGGCCATGACATGGAACACTCGATGTGAGGTGGGTGGGAATTTGATGCGTCATTCGATTGATTCAATCATCTGGAAAATTTTAATTGCACGACACTGTGAATTTGTAAAGGAACCATGCAATGTTTGTCTTGAAGTCTCAAATGATGGGTTTAACCCTTTCGATAATTTAAATACTGGTCAGAGTTATTGGCCAGTTCTTATGGCGCCTTTAAGTCTCCCTCCGACACTGTGTACGAGAAAGGAGTTCACATTGAGATCTTTGTTGATACCCGGGCCAAAAGCTCCAAGTGATGATATTGATATATTCTTATCCCCATTAATCGAAAGAAATGGAAGAGTTATGGGATAAAGGCATGATGACGTTCGACTCTTATAAGGGTGAAGAGTTCACACTTAAAGCAATGGTGATGTGGGATATCCACAACCTTCCTACTTATGGAACCTTGTCCGTTTGTAATGTTCATGGTTATTATAGATGTCCCATATGTGGGAAGGAAACTAAAGGGAGTTGCTACAACATAGTAGTAAGATAAGTTACACGGGTCATCGTAGATTTCTACCGACCGGTCACCCTTTCAGGAAGGACAAGTCTAAATTTTATCCTGTTGGTCACGAGCGCTGGATGCCACCTTCTCAGCTTTTTGGTGAGCAGATCGAGGAAAAGGTGACGACTATAACTGTAATGAATTGGTACTTAGGTAAACACCCCAAGTTTGTAAACCTGAAGCGTAAAGCTAGAAGGGATCCTCACGACCATAGTAATGCAAAGCCGTGGTCCAGGTGATCAATATTTTTTGATTTTTGGTATTGGAAAGATCACCGTGTAAGGTATGTAATTAATGTGATGCACCTAGAGAAGAATATTACAGAACATAGGATAGGAACATGTCTAGGTGGATATCGTTCCAAAGATGGAGAGTGAGCCCACCGAGATCTACAGTATATGAAAATAAAGAAAAAAATCTGGTTAAAAAAAGATCCTACAATAGGAAGAATTTCTACCCCTCCGACTGCTTTCACTTTGACTACTAGTGAGAAGAAGATCTTCTTGGACACGTGGTTCAATTTGAAGAATCCAATGAGTTATTCTGGTAATTTATGTAGGGTAGTAAGCTACTAAGAAAATGACTTAAAATAATGCAAGTCTCACGACTGGTATGTAATCATCCAATTAATCCCTCTTTTATTTTGGCATTTCTTCTCTGAACAAAAAAATCTCCGTTTGTAATTTTGCAAATCAGTTTGTGTTTTACCAAACTTTGTGCAAAAGTGGTAAATAAAAGGCACATTAAAGCTACAAAATTAACTTTAGCTGAGGCAGTTTGTGTTTTAGATTAATATTTTCCTCCGTCATTCTTCGATATCAGCATCCACCTACTTGTGCATTTATGCGATGAAGCTTTATTATATGGTCCCGTTAGGTATCGTTGGATGTATCCTTTTGAGCACTTGATGAAAACCTTTAAAGATTACGTAAAGAATAATGGCATACTGGAGGGTTAATTATTGAGTAATACGTAATTGTATAATCATCGTTATACGCTAGGAAAAATATGCCAGATCAAGAGGTGAGGAGGTTCAATCCTCATAGAGGAGGAGTGATCAAGGAACCTAACACATTTGAGGACAAATTACCATTTGAGAACCCTAAAGAGGCGAAACTCACAAATATACAATACGATCAAGCAACTCATTTTGTCTTCGAATCGCAAGATGGAGTCGAAGACTGGAGATAGTGAGTATCTACTGAGTTCTTCTTCTTTGATTATATGTATTTTATATTTTATGATCTAAACTCTACAATTTATCGATAGGAAGTACAAGAACGAAATTGCTCAAAATCAAAGGAGAAATTGCATGACAACTAGTTTTATGGCATGGGTATCAAAAGAGGTAAATGTCACATCTTATGTGTACAGTTATTTATTCGTGTGATAAAAATATGCCCTAATACAAATTGATTAATAAATGCATCTTCTAAAAAGAGGTGATGTCTCTTCCAGGCTTGCACGCCTAGCAAAAGGCCCTAATTTTCGTGTGAAAGAGTTTAAGAAATTCATCACCAGTGGTTTTGATTTCATTTCATATCCATATAAGGAAAAGATTTTGACGCAAAATAGTGGAATATCAATTTCTACCTTGACCACCTGTATCGCTAGCAAAAGCGATAAAAATCTAAAGAATACAATGCTAACCTATTATGGGATTATCCAACAAATCCTAGAACTTGATTACTGATATTTCACGAAAATCGTATTCTATTATGATTGGGTAAATGAAGACGCTTTAAATAGCACCACCAGATCAAGGTGTTGGAGAGATCAAACAGGTATCACAATGGCAACACATAAGCAATATAAACGTAGAAGGAGATGCGGAGAAGAGGAGAAAGACATCAATATAAGTGGTTCAGCCTATCTAGGCCTACGTCCACTTTGTAAGTGAGTGATCTTCCCTATAAAAAAGGGCACTAATGGACTTGTGATACAATACTCACACACACACTCTCTCTACGGTATAGTTTGACAGACCTTCATCTAGGGCTTGTAATATGAATTCCCCTACAAGGAAGAAGATAAGTAGTATATATAGTGCTTAGGGGGAGTAGTGTTCCCCCCAAGCATGCAACGATCATGTGTAAGTTGATCTAGCCAATCTCATGTGGACACCTGGCTGTGCCACATGTAGATCATAATGAACAAATATTCCCTCACGTGAGGGAATAATCCAGTTATAATGATTTTGTCCACGTGTTCCAGGTCTCTTTATACTTTCATATGCTCGAACTGGTGACATCATCCACTGGAGCCTCGGCCTAGCCAGGGATGAGGTTGATAACTCCATTAGGGCCATTGGGTATTCAACTACAAGTAGAACCTCAGCTAAGTAGACCAGCCGAGGTTAGGTAACCGGTCTCATTTACACTATCGGCTAAAGCAGAGTCTGTGACTAGTCACAGTTGAACCCATGAAGCTTTTTTCGACCTAGGCTATTCCCGAATCGAGGTTGATGTATGTGGGGCCAACCTTACTAAGTATGACCATCCTGCTGACTAGTGGGGCTCTTCTGCCAACTTGGTCATGAGATAGGATGATGATGTTTCTCAGAGTATGAGGGTGAGCTTTGGTCATATCAATCACCCCTAGACCTTAGCCTTTTATGTGAATAGGTGGCTGAGGGGTATATATGCTCGGCTGATGAAAGGACGCTTATAGGTATTGGGTTATGGGAATAGTCAATTGGGACACATGTCATTCTTGGAATTAGCTATAGCGTCTTCCCCAAGGTAACGAGTGATGTGGCTGCGCATTTAGGGTTTCAAGGAGAAATAATGAGGCACCTTAGATTTTGCGCGTAATCATTACATTGGTATTTAAACCCCTTTATCTTTCTTCTTCATTTTCTTCCCAATTTGTTTCTCACTTTTGTGTTTTCTGCAAAAAATCCAACCCTCCATAGCTTACCTTCCATTACACCTGCACACTCACTCTCTTCAGCCTTAAGCTTCTTCTTCCAGTGTCTATCTCCACTCAGGTATTGTCTTATACCTTTGATTTCCATTGTTGGTTTGTCAACCTTTTATTTGGTTTTTCTGGCATTTTTTACTCTTTTCGGTGATCCTTTCCTCCACTACTTGGGGGGTTTAAGGGCTAGGAGATTGGTTACTGGGTAGTTCTTAGGCTTTACCTGGTTGTTCTGAGGGTAAGTTAGGCCTTGGTGGTTGATTTACTGGTTTTTTGGTGAGTCTACGGTCACCATCTCCGGTGATCTTCCCACTATTGTTCTTGGTGTTCTTCATAAAACCCTTTCAAATTCCAAGTGTTTGATTTTTAATATAATTGTCAACAATTGTTTGTTATTAGTTCCACTTGTCAAAGTTTGGTCTCGTATTGTTACATAATCTGTATAAACTTGCAGAGGAGTTTCCAACATTAAGAGAGAAGTTTTTTGAAAAAATTCGACAAATAGAGTTAGCCCAAGCCAAGGCTCATGAGGACGACCTATCTTTCCATCTCCTTTAGCTGTCTTACACCCTAAGCCTGTTGAGGTCTATGACCTTATGTCGGAGTCGTCTGCTACAGTCCCTATGTCCACCTCTGAGCCTACCGAAAGTGTTGACTCTTTCCAAGAGGCTATGGACTATTCCCCTAAATGAAACGGAAGGTTTAAGGATGAGGAAGTTTGTTGCCGTGACTCGTCTTCTATGGATGCTAGTCCCTCATGATGCTCTTCCTCTGTAGAGATTTTAGAGCCTAGTGTCACCTTTCCTCCCCCAATTGATGCGATTCCTCTCTCAGCTACCACAGGGGCTGAGTTCGTCGAGTGGTTTAATGGTGGTACACCTATTGATGCTCAAGACGAGGTTGTTATTGAAAACAATGGTGAAGATAGTGAATTCGACACCTCTATAAATGTCGAGTACAAAAGATCTATTTCTGAGTACAACCGTTTAGTCTTTAGACATTTGTATGCCATTCCTTCTTCAATCTCCTTGAGGAAGCCTGTGAAAAATGAGAGGGCTTTTGATGGCCAGGAGGGTGAGATCTACATTTATGATAAGATGTTCAAATTGGGTTTTTGCCTACCCATTCATACCACCATTTGAGTCATCCTTTCATACATAAATCTTGCCCTATCCCAACTATCTCCTAATACGTGGAGGGTCATGATAGGAGCTATCATCCTCTGGAAGGCTATGCATCATACTGATCTTCCAATTAGAGTTTGCATTGGTTATTATACTCCTTCGTTTGCTAAGAACCATCCAAGCTACTACCACTTTGTAGCCAAAAAATCTGAAAAGAAGATGCTCCTGGTTACTCAGACTTCAAACCATAACAGGAAACCCCGATACTTCTTTGTGTCGGGTGCCTGGGAATTTAGTCCAAACCACGCATGTGGAGCCTCTGAATTGAGGACACCTGTGAGATGGGACAAAGCCTCTTTCTCAGCTAAGGCCGACTCTGGTTTAATCCTTAACAACATAAAAGCCATCAAAGACCTTTGTGCCCAAGGCTAGAATGGTCATCTCGTTAAGTATGAGCATTTGATGACCCCTTATTACCTTTCTCAGACAGGTTTAGGGGGTGGTCCCTTGGAGGAGCTTCATAAGTTTTAAAATTTTATTATCAAGTTATGTCTCGTACTTTTATTTAGTTGAGTTGCTAACTCCGAGACTTCCACTTTTGCAGAGTGACCATAAGGTATCTCAGACGACCTTCGGGAGATGTCATCCCCTAATATTTCTAAGCTCATCGATAAACGAGGTGGCAAGACTGTCCCTCAGCCAGTTCAAATGAAAAAGGGTATCGGCACATCCAAGGCCAATGATACTACCAAGAAGAGGAAAGCTACTGCAGACCCTGCTTCAACTAGGCAAAAAAAAACTCAAAATATAAACCGTGCCATCCCCATCTCCACCGATAATGCTTTAGCTGCTCGTCTATCTAAGCTAAAGATCAGTGATAGTGTGATCGACCACAGTCTGCAGGTCGCTGATGCTATCAGGGGGATCATGACCGAGGAAGACAAATATTTTCTTCAATCTTTGGACGTTCCCTTGCTGGCAGAGTTTGCCATTCCTAGGACAGTTCAGGTACTTTAGTGACTTTTTTCCTTGAAGTGTTGTCTCTGTATTATTTAAATCATCACTACTCATATGTCTCATTCTTTCCTGCAGGGAGTGTTGTCTCTTCACTATTTGGCTGATTTGACCTTAAAAAGGATGCCCTTAATCCAAAAGGGGAAGGATGCTGAGAAAATGGAGGCTGGGTTGAGGGGTAAACTTGAGAAGGGAGAGAAGAACTTAAAGGAGAGAGATGACAAGATTAGCCATTTGCAGGAGGATAATACCAAGGCTCTGAAGGCCAAAGATGAGAGCATTGAGACCAAGATTGATGAGGCCGTTCAAACTGCATAGGCCGAGGCTGGGGAGAAGATCATTACCAACTACGAAACTTCTGATGAGTTTGTAGATTTTAGCTTTGAATATCTCAAGAGGGGCATCAAAGCTGCTGGCCGATGGGCTGCCCTCAAGCACGAAGAGTCTGAAAGCTTATCTCCAGATGACTTCACTGGTCTTGGATTTGCTGACCCTCATCTTGCTAAAGCTCTGAAGAAGGTGGAAGATGATGGTGCAGCTCCAGCAGAGACGAGCCTTTTAAACGTCACTGAGACTAAAGAGGTTGCTAACCCTGAGGATGGGGTTAAAGTCACTAACGTTGGACTTGACAAGACAGCCCCAATCGGTGATGGGTCGGCTCCGGCCAAAGGATCAATTCATCCTTGAGGGCCTCTTTTTACTTTTTTTTGTTGTGAAGCTTTGTTATAATGTCATCTTTTGTCTTGAAAAACTATGAGACTCTTTGTAACTCACTTATTACTAATGTGAGTTTAGTTCCATTATGCCTTGTTTCTATTAATTTTCATCACGATATTTTATTTTTCTATGATGTTCCACCAGTTCACCACAAAGATAAAACAATAATAGAGAAGTTTAGGGTATGATATCACCAAATTAATGATATTTCATCTCATGACTCACCAAATTAATGATGTTTAGGATCTGAAATCACCAAATTAATGATGTTTAGGGTCTGAGATCACTAACTTAATGATGTTTAGTCTCATTATTCACATAATTCACCAACTTGATGATGTTTAGTGTATGAGATCATTAATTAAATGATGTTTAGTCTCATAATTCACCAACTTAATGATGTTTAGGGTATGGGATCACCAAATTAATGATGTTTAGTCTCATAACTCACCAAATTAATGATGTTTAGGGTCTGAGATCACCAAATAAATATTTTTTAGTCTCATAATTCACCAACTTAATGATGTTTAGGGTCTGAGATCACCAAATAAATGGGGTTTCATCTCGTGACTCACTAAATTAATGATGTTTAGGGTCTGAGATCACCAACTTAATGATGTTTAGTATCATAATTCACATAATTCACCAACTTGATGATGTTTAGGGTCTGAGATCATCAATTAAATGATGTTTAGTCTCATAATTCACCAACTTAATGATGTTTAGGGTCTGAGATAACGAAATTAATGATGTTTAGTCTCATAACTCACCAAATTAATGATGTTTAGGGTCTGAGATCGCCAAATAAATGGTGTTTAGTCTCATAATTCACCAACTTAATGATGTTTAGGGTATGAGATCACCAAATAAATGGTGTTTAGTCTCATAATTCACCAACTTGATGATGTTTAGGGTTTGAGATCACCAAATAAATGGTGTTTCATCTCATAATTCACCAAATTAATGATGCTGGAGGTTTGAAATTACCAAATAATTGGATGTTTCATCTCATAATTCATCAAATTAATGATGTTGAGGTCTGAGATCACTAAATAATTTGATATTTCATCTCATAACTCACTAAATTTATGATGTTTAGTAGCTTAGGATAAAATAACACGACAAATATTCGAATAGGCAAACAACAATGTGAGGGAACATTGGTATTCTCATTGATACTCACTCTCTTGAGTCTGATACATGTATTATAATAGCGTGGGAAGCAAAAATTTATAAGCTCATCGGTAATACTTCTTCAGATGATCAGTATTCCAGGGGTTTGAGAAAGGCTCTCCTTCAAGGTTCTCCATTCGATAGGTGCCTGGTACGGCTTCATCGATAACCCTATAAGGGCCATGCTACTTTGGATGGAGCTTGTTAGGTTTTTTCCATGTCTTGTTAAGGACTAGGTATCCTATAACTATTGACCTCTCTTTCACCCTCTGATTATAAAATCTGATAGCCGTCTGCTGGTAGATTGCTTGCCTCACCTCAACATCTTCTCTTCTTTCCTCGATCAAATCAAGATCAAGTCTTCTTTCTGTTGCATTTCCCTGAGGGTCATACATCTGAATTATATGAGTGGGAAGACCAATCTCAGTAGGGATGATAACCTCCTGTAGGAGTTTTGACTGTCATCCTATAAGACCATAATATAGTGTACACTTCTTCAGTCCATCTTCCCTTTGCCTCTTCTAGCTTCTTCTTGATCCCATCAAGAATCATTCAATTTGTAACCTTGGTTTGCCCATTTTCCCGGGGTCATCGTCCAGGGGTGGAGAAGAATTGTTTGATCCCAACCCTTTCATAATATTTATCTAAAGATACATTCTTAAATTGAGTCCCATTGTCTGAGATTAAGATATTTGGGAGACCATACCTGCAGATGATGTTTTTCTAGATGAACTGTAAGGTCTTTTATTATGTAATAGTGATCATCGATGCAACCTCTACCCACTTAGAAAAATAGTCTATCGCTACAATCAGGTACCGATAGTTGTTCACTGCCCTAGGTAAGGGTCTTCCTAGGTCTATCCCCCATATAGAAAATGTCCAAGGAAACGTGATTGAGGTCATATGTTGATGAGGTTGGTGAGGGATAGTAGCAAACCTTTGACACTTATTATGTCTTTTAACATACGCTGCAGTATCTTTGGCCAGGGTTGGCCACCAGTACCCTTGAGTAACAATCCTTTTAGCCAATGAACTTCCACCAATATGACTAGATCAAGAGCCTTCATGCACGTCTTGAAGGATATATGGTACCTCAGATGGATGAACAGATCTGAGTAAAGGAATCAAAAAACCCATTTTGTACAAAATGTCCTCTATGACAGAGAGCTTAACATATTTGTACCTCAATTTTCTTCTCTCGGCTTTTGATGATGTCAACTCACCTTATCGAATGTATCTGACGAGATGATCCATCCACAAGTCTCCCTTATTCACATTCAGACAAGATTCAGATGCATCTTCTTCTTCAACGGGCGACCGAAGTAAGATTTCCACTAACACTGTTCTTCTAATGTCAGTTCTTATTGCTGAGGCTAGTCTCGCTATGGCATCGGCTCCGCCATTGTCTAATCGAGCTATCCTCTTCATTTTATCCTCACTGAAACTTTTTAACATCGATCTTACTCTTCCCAGATACACTACACCAAAACTGGCGATTGGTCACGGCCAAAATCCCTGACCAAAGCTGTGGGTCGCGGACTTGGGCCGTGACCATTTCAGGCGTGACCATTTTCGTCAATTTTCGTGGGTCGCGGCCCAAGTCCGTGACCAAAAAATGGTCACGGCCGAGAGGGGTCACGGCAGATGGTCGCGGACTTGGGCCGTGACCCATACCGTGACGGGGCGCGGCCCTCATCTGTGACCCACAACCGTGACAAAATGGTCGCGGCCAAAGTCCGCGACCCATGTCCGTGACAAAAAAAATAAAAAAAATTGGTCGCGGACCTTATCCGTGACCCACAACCGTGACAAATTGGTCTCGGCCAAAGTCTGCGACCCACAGCCGTGACAAAAAAAATAAAATAAAATTGGTCGCGGCCCTTATCCGTGACCCACAACCGTGACAAATTGGTCGCGGCCAAAGTCCGCGACCCATAACCGTGACAAAAAAATAAAAATAAAATGGTCGCGGACTTTGGCCGCGACCATTTTTATGCGCGACGAAAAAAATAAAAATGGTCATGGACAAAGTCCATGACCATATTTAACTATAATTTAAAAAAATATTTTTTTTGGTCCAATCCTAAAATTGGGGGTCCTGTGAGTGTACCGTCGGTTGCTACGTGTAACGTTGGACGCGTACGAGGTGTTACAATATTTATTATTGGCAAAACAATAAAAAAATCACATTGCGAATCGAGAACGTTGTTAATAAACAAATAAATATACAAACTTTTAAATGTTACACGTATTAATAATCACAGACCAAAAAAAAATTGGGCAGAGTCTCCTTTATTTTCTTGACATTACAAAACCTGTAAATGTAAAACATGCTTAATATAAAGCCCGCACGGCTATAAAAATCAATAATCAAATTATAAAAGCCCGCACGGCCATAAAAATAAAAAATAAAAGCCCGCACGGCCAACACAAAAAATAAAATCCTGAATGTCCACAACATATAAACAATCTTCATGCTGTAGATCATTGCCTCCTTCGTTTGTTCCGCGTGTAAAAATCCTACAAATGATAGGATACATAAAAAAATATCAGTAACCAAGTAGGTTTACAAAAAAATTAATCAAGCTGGAAAATTGCATATATATGAGTTAAAATTATCAGTAACCAAGTAGAAATATGCAAATTACCGTCGTATTCTCAATCCGGGAGTCCCGCGGCTACGGGGTCACTTCCTACGAGTTACATTGGTCCCGTGGGAGGTGTTGGTGCCACCCACGGGGACGTTCGGGGGCTGTTTCGAGTTCTCACCCTCTAACGCCATGTTTTTAAGCCTAAGTCTAGAAATATGCAAATTACCGTCGTATTCTCAAACCGGGAGTCCCGCGGCTGTGGGGTCAGTTCCTACGAGTTACATTGGTCCCGTGGGAGATGTTGGTGCCACCCACAGGAGCGTTCGGGGGCTGTTTCGAGTTTTCACCCTCTAACGCCAAGTTTTGCCTAAGTCTAGAAATATGCAAATTACCTTCGTATTCTCAAACCGAGAGTCCCGCGGCTGCGGGGAAAGTTCCTACAAGTAACATTGGTCCCGTGGGAAGTGTTGGTGCCACCCACGGGTCCATTCGGGGGCCGTTTCGAGTTTTCACCCTCTAACGCCATGTTTTTAAGCCTAAGTATAGAAATTTGCAAATTATCGTCGTATTCTCAAACCGGGAGTCCCGCGACTGCGGGGTCAGTTCCTACAAGTCACATTGGTCCCGTGGGAGGTGTTGGTGCCACCCACGGCGCCGTTAGAGGGCTGTTTCTAATTTTCACTCTCTAACGCCATGTTTTTAAGCCTAAGTCTAGAAATATACAAATTACCGTCGTATTCTCAAATCGGGAGTCCCGCGGCTGCGGGGTTAGTTCCTACGAGTCACATTGGTCCCGTGGGAGGTGGTGGTGCCACCCACGGCGCCGTTCGGGGGCTGTTTCGAGTTTTCACCCTCTAACGCCATGTTTTTAGGCCCAAGTCTAAAAATATGAAAATTACCATCGCACTCTCAAACCGGGAGACCCAAAGCCACGGGGTCAGTTCCTACGAGTTACATTGGTCCTGTGGGAGGTGTTGGTGCCACCCACGGGGACGTTCGGGGGCTGTTTCGAGTTCTCACCCTCTAACGCCATGTTTTTAAGCTTAAGTCTAGAAATATGCAAATTATCGTCGTATTCTCTGACCGGGAGTCCCGCGGCTGTGGGGTCAGTTCCTACGAGTTACATTGGTCCCGTGGGAGATGTTGGTGCCACCCACAGGACCGTTCGGGGGTTGTTTCAAGTTTTCACCCTCTAACGCCAAGTTTTGCCTAAGTCTAGAAATATGCAAATTACCTTCGTATTCTCAAACCGGGAGTCCCGCGGCTGCGGGGACAGTTCCTACAAGTTACATTGGTCCCTTGGGAGGTGTTGGTGCCACCCATGGGACCATTCGGGGGTTGTTTTGAGTTTTCACCCTCTAACGCCATGTTTTAAAGCCTAAGTCTAGAAATATGCAAATTATCGTCGTATTCTCAAACCGAGAGTCCCACGGATGCAGGGTCAATTCCTACGAGTCACATTGGTCCCGTGGGAGGTGTTGGTGCAACCCACAGGGCCGTTAGAGGGATGTTTCTAATTTTCACCTTCTAACGCCATGTTTTTAAGCCTAAGTCTAGAAATATTGAAATTACCGTCGTATTCTCAAACAGGGAGTCCCGCGGCTGCGGGGTCAGTTCCTACGAGTCACATTGGTCTCGTGGGAGGTGCTGGTACCACCCACGGGGCCGTTCGGGGGCTATTTCGAGTTTTCACCCTCTAACGCCATGTTTTTAAGCCTAAGTCTAGAAATATACAAATTACCGTCGCACTCTCAAACCGGGAGACCCTCGGCTGCGGGGTCAGTTCCTACGAGTTACATTGGTCACGTGGGAGGTGTTGGTGCCACCCACGGGGACGTTCAGGGGCTGTTTCGAGTTCTCACCCTCTAACGCCATGTTTTTAAGCCAAAGTCTAGAAATATACAAATTACCGTCGTATTCTCAAACCGGGAGTCCCGCGGCTGTGGGGTCAGTTCCTACGAGTTACATTGGACCCGTGGGAGATGTTGGTGCCACCCACAGGACCGTTCGGGGGTTGTTTCGAGTTTTCACCCTCTAACGCCAAGTTTTGCCTAAGTATAGAAATATGTAAATTACCTTCGTATTCTCAAATCGGGAGTCCCGCGGATGCGGGGACAGTTACTACAAGTTACATTGGTCCCTTGGGAGGTGTTGGTGCCACCCACGGGACCATTCGGGGGCTGTTTTGTGTTTTCACCCTCTAACGCCATGTTTTTAAGCTAAGTCTAGAAATATGCAAATTATGGTCGTATTCTCAAACCGGGAGTCCCGCGACTGCGGGGTCAGTTCCTACGAGTCATATTGGCCCCGTGGGAGGTGTTGGTGCCACCCACGGGGCCGTTAGAGGGTTGTTTCTAATTTTTACCCTCTAACGCCATGTTTTTAAACCTAAGTCTAGAAATATGCAAATTACCGTCGTATTCTCTAACCGGGAGTCCCGCGGCTGCGGGGTCAGTTCCTACGAGTCACATTGGTCCCGTGGGAGGTGTTGGTGCCACCCACGGGGCCTTTCGGGGGCTGTTTCGAGTTTTCACCCTCTAATGCCATGATTTTGAGCCTAAGTCTAGAAATATACAAATTACCGTCGCACTCTCAAACCGGGAGACCCGCGGCTGTGGGGTCAGTTCTTATGAGTTACATTGGTCCCGTGGGAGGTGTTGGTGCCACCCACGAGACCATTCGGGTGCTGTTTCGAGTTTTCACC
The DNA here is from genome assembly GCA_949130495.1 of Sambucus nigra. NCBI lineage: Eukaryota > Viridiplantae > Streptophyta > Magnoliopsida > Dipsacales > Adoxaceae > Sambucus > Sambucus nigra. The sequence goes on along the minus strand of OX422210.1, from coordinate 239,690,455 downwards.
CTCTAACGCCATGTTTTTAAGCCTAAGTCTAGAAATATGCAAATTATCGTCGTATTCTCAAACCGGGAGTCCCGCGGCTGCGGGATCAGTTCCTACGAGTGACATTGGTCCCGTGGGTGGTGTTGGTGCCAACCACGGGGCCGTTAGAGGGCTGTTTCTAATTTTCACCCTCTAACGCCATATTTTTAAGTCTAAGTCTAGAAATATGCAAATTACCGTCGTATTCTCAAACCGGGAGTCTCGCGACTGCGGGGTCAGTTCCTACGAGTCACATTGGTCCCGTGGGAGGCTTTGGTGCCACCCACGGGGCCATTCGGGGTCTGTTTCGAGTTTTCACCCTCTAACGCCATGTTTTTAGGCCTAAGTCTAGAAATATGCAAATTACCGTCGCACTCTCAAACCGGGAGACCCGCGGCTGCGGGATCAGTTCCTACGAGTTACATTGGTCCCGTGGGAGGTGTTGGTGTCTCCCACGGGGACGTTCGAGGGCTGTTTTGAGTTCTCACCCTCTAACGCCGTGTTTTTAAGCCTAAGTCTAGAAATACGTAAATTACCGTCGTATTCTCAAACCGAGAGTCCCACGGCTGTGGGGTCAGTTCCTAAGAGTCACATTGGTCCCGTGGGAGGTGTTGGTGCCACCCACGGGGCCGTTAGAGGGTTGTTTCTAGTTTTCACCCTCTAACGTCATGTTTTTAAGACTAAGTCTAGAAATAAGAAAATTGCCGTCTTATTCTCAAATCGGGAGTCCCGCAGCTGCGGGGTCAGTTCCTATGAGTCACATTGGTCCCGTGGGAGGTGTTGGTGCCACCCACGGCGCTGTTCGGGGCTGTTTCGAGTTTTCACCCTCTAATATCATGTTTTTAATCCTAAGTCTAGAAATATGCAAATTACCGTCGCACTCTCAAACCCGGAGACCTGATGCCACGGGGTCAGTTCCTACGAGTTACATTGGTCCCGTGGGAGGTGTTGGTGCCACCCACGGGGACGTTCGGGGGCTGTTTCGAGTTCTCACCCTCTAACGCCATGTTTTTAAGCCAAAGTCTAGAAATATGCAAATTATCGTCGTATTCTCAAACTGGGAGTCCCGCGGCTGTGGGGTAAGTTCCTACGATTTACATTGGTTCCGTGGGAGATGTTGGTGCCACCTACAGGACCGTTTAGGGGGCTGTTTCGAGTTTTCACCCTCTAACGCCAAGTTTTGCCTAAGTCTAGAAATATGCAAATTGCCTTCGTATTCTCAAATCGGGAGTCCCGCGGCTGCGGGGACAGTTCCTACAAGTTACATTGGTCCCTTGGGAGGTGTTGGTGCCACCCACGGGACCATTCGGGGGTTGTTTTGAGTTTTCACCCTCTAACGCCATGTTTTTAAGCCTAAGTCTAGAAATTTGCAAATTATGGTCGTATTCTCAAACCGGGAGTCCCGCGACTGCGGGGTCAGTTCCTACGAGTCACATTGGTCCCGTGGGAGGTGTTGGTTCCACCCACGGGGCCGTTAGAGGGTTGTTTCTAATTTTTACCCTCTAACGCCATGTCTTTAACCCTAAGTCTAGAGATATGCAAATTACCGTCGTATTCTCTAACCGGGAGTCCCGCGGCTGCGGGGTCAGTTCCTACGAGTCACATTGGTCCCGTGGGAGGTGTTGGTGCCACCCACGGGGCCTTTCGGGGGCTGTTTCGAGTTTTCACCCTCTAATGCCATGATTTTGAGCCTAAGTCTAGAAATATGCAAATTACCATCGCACCCTCAAACCGGGAGACCCACGGTTGCGGGGTCAGTTCTTATGAGTTACATTGGTCCCGTGGGAGGTGTTGGTGCCACCCACGGGGACGTTCGGGGGCTGTTTCGAGTTCTCACCCTCTAACGCCATGTTTTTAAGCCTATGTCTAGAAATATGCAAATTACCGTCGTATTCTCAAATCGGGAGTCCCGTGGCTGTGGGGTCAATTCCTACGAGTTACATTGGTCCCGTGGGAGATGTTGGTGCCACCCACAGGACCGTTCGGGGGTTGTTTCGAGTTTTCACCCTCTAACGCCAAGTTTTGCCTAAGTCTAGAAATATGCAAATTACCTTCGTATTCTCAAACCGGGAGTCCCACGACCGCGGGGACAGTTCCTACAAGTTACATTGGTTTCTTGGGAGGTGTTGGTGCCACCCACGGGACCATTCGGGGGTTGTTTTGAGTTTTAACCCTCTAACGCCATATTTTTAAACCTAAGTCTAGAAATCTGCAAATTATCGTCGTATTCTCAAACCGACAGTCCCGTGGCTGCAGGGTCAGTATCTACGAGTCACATTGGTCCCGTGGGAGGTGTTGGTGCAACCCACGGGGCCGTTAGAGAGCTGTTTCTAATTTTCACCCTCTAACGCCATGTTATTAAGCCTAAGTCCAGAAATATGAAAATTACCGTCGTATTCTCGAACCGGGAGTTCCGCGGCTGCGGGGTCAGTTCCTACGAGTCACATTGGTCCCGTGGGATGTGCTGGTGCCACCCACTGGGCCGTTCGGGGGCTGTTTCAAGTTTTCACCCTCTAACGGCACGTTTTTACGCCTAAGTCTAGAAACATGCAAATTGCCGTCGCAATCTCAAACCGGGAGACCCGCAGCTGCGGGGTCAGTTCTTACGAGTTACATTGGTCACGTGGGAGGTGTTAGTGCCACCCACGGGGACGTTCGGGGGCTGATTCTAGTTCTCCCCCTCTAACGCCATGTTTTTAAGCCTAAGTCTAGAAATATGCAAATTACCGTCGTATTCTCAAACTGGGAGTCCCGCGGCTGTGGGGTCAGTTCCTCTGAGTTACATTGGTCCCGTGGGAGATGTTGGTGCCACCCACAGGACCGTTCGGGGGCTGTTTTGAGTTTTCACCCTCTAACGCCAAGTTTTGCCTAAGTCTAGAAATATGCAAATTACTTTCGTATTCTCAAATCGGGAGTCCCGCGGCTGCGGGGACAATTCCTACAAGTTACATTGGTCCCTTGGGAGGTGTTGGTGGCACCCACCCGACCATTCGGGGGCTGTTTTGTGTTTTCACCCTCTAACGCCATGTTTTTAAGCCTAAGTCTAGAAATATGCAAATTATCATCGTATTCTCAAATCGGGAGTCCCGCGGCTGCGGGGTCAGTTCCTACGAGTCACATCGGTCCCGTGGGAGGTGTTAGTGCCACCCACGGGGCCGTTAGAGGGTTGTTTCTAATTTTCACCCTCTAACGCCATGTTTTTAAGCCTAAGTCTAGAAATATACAAATTACCGTCGTATTCTAAAACCGGGAGTCCCGCGGCTGCGGGGTCAGTTCCTACGAGTCACATTGGTCCCGTGGGAGGTGTTGGTGCCACCCAAGGGGCCGTTCGGGGGCTGTTTCGAGTTTTCACCCTCTAATGCCATGTTTTTGAGCCTATGTCGAGAAATATGCAAATTACCGTCGCACTCTCAAATCGGGAGACCCGCGGCTGCGGGGTCAGTTCTTATGAGTTACATTGGTCCCGTGGGAGGTGTTGGTGCCACCCACGGGGACGTTCGGGGGCTGTTTCGAGTTCTCAGCCTCTAACGCCATATTTTTAAGCCTATGTCTAGAAATATGCAAATTACCGTCGTATTATCAAACCGGGAGTCCCGCGGCAGTGGGGTCAATTCCTACGAGTTACATTGGTCCCGTGGGAGATGTTGGTGCCACCCACAGGACCGTTCGGGGGTTGTTTCGAGTTTTCACCCTCTAACGCCAAGTTTTGCCTAAGTCTAGAAATATACAAATTACCTCCGTATTCTCAAACCGGGAGTCCCGCGGCTGCGGGGACAGTTCCTACAAGTTACATTGGTCCCGTGGGAGGTGTTGGTGCCACACGGGACCATTCGGGGGCTGTTTTGAGTTCTCACCCTCTAACGCCATGTTTTAAAGCCTATGTCTAGAAATATGAAAATTATCGTCGTATTCTCAAACCGGGAGTCCCGCTGCTGTGGGGTCACATTGGTCCCGTGGGATGTGCTGGTGCACCCACTGGGCCGTTCGGGGGCTGTTTCGAGTTTTCACCCTCTAACGCCAAGTTTTGCCTAAGTCTAGAAATATGCAAATTACTTTCGTATTCTCAAATCGGGAGTCCCGCGGCTGCGGGGACAATTCCTACAAGTTACATTGGTCCCTTGGGAGGTGTTGGTGCCACCCACGGGACCATTCGGGGGCTGTTTTGTGTTTTCACCCTCTAACGCCATGTTTTTAAGCCTAAGTCTAGAAATATGCAAATTATCGTCGTATTCTCAAACCGGAAGTTCCGCGGCTACGGGGTCAGTTCCTACGAGTCACATCGGTCCCGTGGGAGGTGTTAGTGCCACCCACGGGGCCGTTAGAGGGTTGTTTCTAATTTTCACCCTTTAACGCCATGTTTTTAAGCCTAAGTCTAGAAATATGCAAATTACCGTCGTATTCTCAAACCGGGAGTCCCGCGGCTGCGGGGTCAGTTCCTACGAGTCACATTGGTCCCGTGGGAGGTGTTGGTGCCACCCACGGGGCCGTTCGGGGGCTGTTTCGAGTTTTCACCCTCCAATGCCATGTTTTTGAGCCTATGTCTAGAAATATGCAAATTACCGTCGCACTCTCAAACCGGGAGACCCGCGGCTGCGGGGTCAGTTCGTATGAGTTACATTGGTCCCGTGGGAGGTGTTGGTGCCACCCATGGGGACGTTCGGGGGCTGTTTCGAGTTCTCACCCTCTAACGCCATGTTTTTAAGCCTAAGTCTAGAAATATGCAAATTACCGTCGTATTCTCAAACCGGGAGTCCCGCGGCTGCGGGGTCAGTTCCTACGAGTCACATTGGTCCCGTGGGAGGTGTTGGTGCCACCCACGGGGCCGTTCGGGGGCTGTTTCGAGTTTTCACCCTCCAATGCCATGTTTTTGAGCCTATGTCTAGAAATATGCAAATTACAGTCGCACTCTCAAACCGGGAGACCCGCGGCTGCGGGGTCAGTTCTTATGAGTTACATTGGTCCCGTGGGAGGTGTTGGTGCCACCCATGGGGACGTTCGGGGGCTGTTTCGAGTTCTCACCCTCTAACGCCATGTTTTTAAGCCTATGTCTATCAATATGCAAATTACCGTCGTATTCTCAAACCGGGAGTCCCGCGGCTGTGGGGTCAATTCCTATGAGTTACATTGGTCCCGTGGGAGATGTTGGTGCCACCCACAGGACCGTTCGGGGGTTGTTTCGAGTTTTCACCCTCTAACGCCAAGTTTTGCCTAAGTCTAGAAATATGCAAATTACCTTCGTATTCTCAAACCGGGAGTCCCGCGGCTGCGGGGACAGTTACTACAAGTTACATTGGTCCCGTGGGAGGTGTTGGTACAACCCACGGGACCATTCGGGGGCTGTTTTGAGTTCTCACTCTCTAACGCCATGTTTTTAAGCCTATGTCTAGAAATATGAAAATTACCGTCGTATTCTCAAATCGTGAGTCCCGCGGCTGTGGGGTCACATTGGTCCCGTGGGATGTGCTGGTGCCACCCACTGGGCCGTTCGGGGGCTGTTTCGAGTTTTCACCCTCTAACGCCATGTTTTTAACCCTATGTCTAGAAACATGCAAATTACCGTCGCACTCTCAAACCGGGAGACCCGCGACTGCGGGGTCAGTTCCTACGAGTCACATTGGCCCCGTGGGAGGTGTTGGTGCCACCCACGGGGCCGTTAGAGGGTTGTTTCTAATTTTTACCCTCTAACGCCATGTTTTTAAACCTAAGTCTAGAAATATACAAATTACCATCGTATTCTCTAACCGGGAGTCCCGCGGCTGCGGGGTCAGTTCCTACGAGTCACATTGGTCCCGTGGGAGGTGTTGGTGCCACCCACGGGGCCTTTCGGGGGCTGTTTCGAGTTTTCACCCACTAATGCCATGATTTTGAGCCTAAGTCTAGAAATATGCAAATTACCGTCGCACTCTCAAACCGGGAGACCCGCGGCTGCGGGGTCAGTTCTTATGAGTTACATTGGTCCCGTGGGAGGTGTTGGTGCCACCCACGGGGACGTTCGGGGGCTGTTTCGAGTTCTCACCCTCTAACGCCATGTTTTTAAGCCTTTGTCTAGAAATATGCAAATTACCGTCGTATTCTCAAACCGGGAGTCCCGCGGCTGCGGGGTCAGTTCCTACGAGTCACATTGGTCCCGTGGGAGGTGTTGGTGCCACCCACGGGGCCGTTCGGGGGCTGTTTCGAGTTTTCACCCTCCAATGCCATGTTTTTGAGCCTATGTCTAGAAATATGCAAATTACCATCGCACTCTCAAACCGGGAGACCCGCGGCTGCGGGGTCAGTTCTTATGAGTTACATTGGTCCCGTGGGAGGTGTTGGTGCCACCCATGGGGACGTTCGGGGGCTGTTTCGAGTTCTCACCCTCTAACGCCATGTTTTTAAGCCTATGTCTATAAATATGCAAATTACCGTCGTATTCTCAAACCGGGAGTCCCGCGGCTGTGGGGTCAATTCCTATGAGTTACATTGGTCCCGTGGGAGATGTTGGTGCCACCCACAGGACCGTTCGGGGGTTGTTTCGAGTTTTCACCCTCTAACGCCAAGTTTTGCCTAAGTCTAGAAATATGCAAATTAGCTTCGTATTCTCAAACCGGGAGTCCCGCAGCTGCGGGGACAGTTCCTACAAGTTACATTGGTCCCGTGGGAGGTGTTGGTACAACCCATGGGACCATTCGGGGGCTGTTTCGAGTTCTCAACCTCTAACGCCATGTTTTTAAGCCTATGTCTAGAAATATGAAAATTACCGTCGTATTCTCAAATCGTGAGTCCCGCGGCTGTGGGGTCACATTGGTCCCGTGGGATGTGCTGGTGCCACCCACTGGGCCGTTCGGGGGCTGTTTCGAGTTCTCACCCTCTAACGCCATGTTTTTAAGCCTTTGTCTAGAAATATGCAAATTACCGTCGTATTCTCAAACCGGGAGTCCCGCGGCTGCGGGGTCAGTTCCTACGAGTCACATTGGTCCCGTGGGAGGTGTTGGTGCCACCCACGGGGCCGTTCGGGGGCTGTTTCGAGTTTTCACCCTCCAATGCCATGTTTTTGAGCCTATGTCTAGAAATATGCAAATTACCGTCGCACTCTCAAACCGGGAGACCCGCGGCTGCGGGGTCAGTTCTTATGAGTTACATTGGTCCCGTGGGAGGTGTTGGTGCCACCCATGGGGACGTTCGGGGGCTGTTTCGAGTTCTCACCCTCTAACGCCATGTTTTTAAGCCTTTGTCTAGAAATATGCAAATTACCGTCATATTCTCAAACCGTGAGTCCCGCGGCTGTGGGGTCACATTGGTCCCGTGGGATGTGCTGGTGCCACCCACTGGGCCGTTCGGGGGCTGTTTCGAGTTTTCACCCTCTAACGCCATGTTTTTAACCCTATGTCTAGAAACATGCAAATTACCGTCGCACTCTCAAACCGGGAGACCCGCGACTGCGGGGTCAGTTCCTACGAGTCACATTGGCCCCGTGGGAGGTGTTGGTGCCACCCACGGGGCCGTTAGATGGTTGTTTCTAATTTTTACCCTCTAACGCCATGTTTTTAAACCTAAGTCTAGAAATATACAAATTACCATCGTATTCTCTAACCGGGAGTCCCGCGGCTGCGGGGTCAGTTCCTACGAGTCACATTGGTCCCGTGGGAGGTGTTGGTGCCACCCACGGGGCCTTTCGGGGGCTGTTTCGAGTTTTCACCCACTAATGCCATGATTTTGAGCCTAAGTCTAGAAATATGCAAATTACCGTCGCACTCTCAAACCGGGAGACCCGCGGCTGCGGGGTCAGTTCTTATGAGTTACATTGGTCCCGTGGGAGGTGTTGGTGCCACCCACGGGGACGTTCGGGGGCTGTTTCGAGTTCTCACCCTCTAACGCCATGTTTTTAAGCCTTTGTCTAGAAATATGCAAATTACCGTCGTATTCTCAAACCGGGAGTCCCGCGGCTGCGGGGTCAGTTCCTACGAGTCACATTGGTCCCGTGGGAGGTGTTGGTGCCACCCACGGGGCCGTTCGGGGGCTGTTTCGAGTTTTCACCCTCCAATGCCATGTTTTTGAGCCTATGTCTAGAAATATGCAAATTACCGTCGCACTCTCAAACCGGGAGACCCGCGGCTGCGGGGTCAGTTCTTATGAGTTACATTGGTCCCGTGGGAGGTGTTGGTGCCACCCATGGGGACGTTCGGGGGCTGTTTCGAGTTCTCACCCTCTAACGCCATGTTTTTAAGCCTATGTCTATAAATATGCAAATTACCGTCGTATTCTCAAACCGGGAGTCCCGCGGCTGTGGGGTCAATTCCTATGAGTTACATTGGTCCCGTGGGAGATGTTGGTGCCACCCACAGGACCGTTCGGGGGTTGTTTCGAGTTTTCACCCTCTAACGCCAAGTTTTGCCTAAGTCTAGAAATATGCAAATTACCTTCGTATTCTCAAACCGGGAGTCCCGCAGCTGCGGGGACAGTTCCTACAAGTTACATTGGTCCCGTGGGAGGTGTTGGTACAACCCACGGGACCATTCGGGGGCTGTTTCGAGTTCTCAACCTCTAACGCCATGTTTTTAAGCCTATGTCTAGAAATATGAAAATTACCGTCGTATTCTCAAATCGTGAGTCCCGCGGCTGTGGGGTCACATTGGTCCCGTGGGATGTGCTGGTGCCACCCACTGGGCCGTTCGGGGGCTGTTTCGAGTTTTCACCCTCTAACGCCATGTTTTTAACCCTATGTCTAGAAACATGCAAATTACCGTCGCACTCTCAAACCGGGAGACCCGCGACTGCGGGGTCAGTTCCTACGAGTCACATTGGCCCCGTGGGAGGTGTTGGTGCCACCCACGGGGCCGTTAGAGGGTTGTTTCTAATTTTTACCCTCTAACGCCATGTTTTTAAACCTAAGTCTAGAAATATACAAATTACCGTCGTATTCTCTAACCGGGAGTCCCGCGGCTGCGGGGTCAGTTCCTACGAGTCACATTGGTCCCGTGGGAGGTGTTGGTGCCACCCACGGGGCCTTTCGGGGGCTGTTTCGAGTTTTCACCCTCTAATGCCATGATTTTGAGCCTAAGTCTAGAAATATGCAAATTACCATCGCACTCTCAAACCGGGAGACCCGCGGCTGCGGGGTCAGTTCTTATGAGTTACATTGGTCCCGTGGGAGGTGTTGGTGCCACCCACGGGGACGTTCGGGGGCTGTTTCGAGTTCTCACCCTCTAACGCCATGTTTTTAAGCCTTTGTCTAGAAATATGCAAATTACCGTCGTATTCTCAAACCGGGAGTCCCGCGGCTGCGGGGTCAGTTCCTACGAGTCACATTGGTCCCGTGGGAGGTGTTGGTGCCACCCACGGGGCCGTTCGGGGGCTGTTTCGAGTTTTCACCCTCCAATGCCATGTTTTTGAGCCTATGTCTAGAAATATGCAAATTACCGTCGCACTCTCAAACCGGGAGACCCGCGGCTGCGGGGTCAGTTCTTATGAGTTACATTGGTCCCGTGGGAGGTGTTGGTGCCACCCATGGGGACGTTCGGGGGCTGTTTCGAGTTCTCACCCTCTAACGCCATGTTTTTAAGCCTTTGTCTAGAAATATGCAAATTACCGTCATATTCTCAAACCGGGAGTCCCGCGGCTGCGGGGTCAGTTTCTACGAGTCACATTGGTCCCGTGGGAGGTGTTGGTGCCACCCACGGGGCCGTTCGGGGGCTGTTTCGAGTTTTCACCCTCCAATGCCATGTTTTTGAGCCTATGTCTAGAAATATGCAAATTACCGTCGCACTCTCAAACCGGGAGACCCGCGGCTGCGGGGTCAGTTCTTATGAGTTACATTGGTCCCGTGGGAGGTGTTGGTGCCACCCATGGGGACGTTCGGTGGCTGTTTCGAGTTCTCACCCTCTAACGCCATGTTTTTAAGCCTATGTCTATAAATATGCAAATTACCGTCGTATTCTCAAACCGGGAGACCCGCGGCTGCGGGGTCAGTTCTTATGAGTTACATTGGTCCCGTGGGAGGTGTTGGTGCCACCCACGGGGACGTTCGGGGGCTGTTTCGAGTTCTCACCCTCTAACGCCATGTTTTTAAGCCTTTGTCTAGAAATATGCAAATTACCGTCGTATTCTCAAACCGGGAGTCCCGCGGCTGTGGGGTCAATTCCTACGAGTTACATTGGTCCCGTGGGCGATGTTGGTGCCACCCACAGGACTGTTCGGGGGTTGTTTCGAGTTTTCACCCTCTAACGCCAAGTTTTGCCTAAGTCTAGAAATATGCAAATTACCTTCCTATTCTCAAACCGGGAGTCCCGCGGCTGCGGGGATAGTTCCTACAAGTTACATTGGTCTCGTGAGAGGTGTTGGTGCCACCCACGGGACCATTCGGGTGCTGTTTCGAGTTTTCACCCTCTAACGCCATGTTTTTAAGCCTAAGTCTAGAAATATGCAAATTATCGTCGTATTCTCAAACCGGGAGTCCCACGGCTGCGGGATCAGTTCCTACGAGTCACATTGGTCCCGTGGGTGGTGTTGGTGCCACCCACGGGGCCGTTAGAGGGCTGTTTCTAATTTTCACCCTCTAACGCCATATTTTTAAGTCTAAGTCTAGAAATATGCAAATTACCGTCGTATTCTCAAACCGGGAGTCCCGCGACTGCGAGGTCAGTTCCTACGAGTCACATTGGTCCCGTGGGAGGCTTTGGTGCCACCCACGGGGCCATTCGGGGTCTGTTTCGAGTTTTCACCCTCTAACGCCATGTTTTTAGGCCTAAGTCTAGAAATATGCAAATTACCGTCGCACTCTCAAACCGGGAGACCCGCGGCTGCGGGATCAGTTCCTACGAGTTACATTGGTCCCGTGGGAGGTGTTGGTGTCTCCCACGGGGACGTTCGGGGGCTGTTTTGAGTTCTCACCCTCTAACGCCGTGTTTTTAAGCCTAAGTCTAGAAATATGCAAATTACCGTCGTATTCTGAAACCGAGAGTCCCACGGCTGTGGGGTCAGTTCCTAAGAGTCACATTGGTCCCGTGGGAGGTGTTGGTGCCACCCACGGGACCGTTAGAGGGTTGTTTCTAGTTTTCACCCTCTAACGTCATGTTTTTAAGCCTAAGCCTAGAAATATGCAAATTGCCGTCTTATTCTCAAATCGGGAGTCCCGCAGCTGCGGGGTCAGTTCCTACGAGTCACATTGGTCCCGTGGGAGGTGTTGGTGCCACCCACGGCGCCGTTCGGGGCTGTTTCGAGTTTTCACCCTCTAATATCATGTTTTTAATCCTAAGTCTAGAAATATGCAAATTACCGTCGCACTCTCAAACCCGGAGACCTGATGCCACGGGGTCAGTTCCTACGAGTTACATTGGTCCCGTGGGAGGTGTTGGTGCCACCCACGGGGACGTTCGGGGGCTGTTTCTAGTTCTCACCCTCTAACGCCATGTTTTTAAGCCTAAGTCTAGAAATATGCAAATTATCGTCGTATTCTCAAACCGGGAGTCCCGCGGCTGTGGGGTAAGTTCCTACGAGTTACATTGGTTCCGTGGGAGATGTTGGTGCCACCTACAGGACCGTTTAGGGGGCTGTTTCGAGTTTTCACCCTCTAACGCCAAGTTTTGCCTAAGTCTAGAAATATGTAAATTGCCTTCGTATTCTCAAATCGGGAGTCCCGCGGCTGCGGGGACAGTTCCTACAAGTTACATTGGTCCCTTGGGAGGTGTTGGTGCCACCCACGGGACCATTCGGGGGTAGTTTTGAGTTTTCACCCTCTAACGCCATGTTTTTAAGCCTAAGTCTAGAAATTTGCAAATTATGGTCGTATTCTCAAACCGGGAGTCCCGCGACTGCGGGGTCAGTTCCTACGAGTCACATTGGTCCCGTGGGAGGTGTTGGTTCCACCCACGGGGCCGTTAGAGGGTTGTTTCTAATTTTTACCCTATAACGCCATGTTTTTAACCCTAAGTCTAGAGATATGCAAATTACCGTCTTATTCTCTAACCGGGAGTCCCGCGGCTGCGGGGTCAGTTCCTACGAGTCACATTGGTCCCGTGGGAGGTGTTGGTGCCACCCACGGGGCCTTTCGGGGGCTGTTTCGAGTTTTCACCCTCTAATGCCATGATTTTGAGCCTAAGTCTAGAAATATGCAAATTACCGTCGCACCCTCAAACCGGGAGACCCACGGTTGCGGGGTCAGTTCTTATGAGTTACATTGGTCCCGTGGGAGGTGTTGGTGCCACCCACGGGGACGTTCGGGGGCTGTTTCGAGTTCTCACCCTCTAACGCTATGTTTTTAAGCCTATGTCTAGAAATATGCAAATTACCGACGTATTCTCAAACCGGGAGTCCCGTGGCTGTGGGGTTAATTCCTACGAGTTACATTGGTCCCGTGGGAGATGTTGGTGCCACCCACAGGACCGTTCGGGGGTTGTTTCGAGTTTTCACCCTCTAACGCCAAGTTTTGCCTAAGTCTAGAAATATGCAAATTACCTTCGTATTCTCAAACCAGGAGTCCCACGGCTGCGAGGACAGTTCCTACAAGTTACATTGGTCTCTTGGGAGGTGTTGGTGCCACTCACGGGACCATTCGGGGGTTGTTTTGAGTTTTAACCCTCTAACGCCATATATTTAAGCCTAAGTCTAGAAATATGCAAATTATCGTCGTATTCTCAAACCGACAGTCCCGTGGCTGCAGGGTCAGTATCTACGAGTCACATTGGTCCCGTGGGAGGTGTTGGTGCAACCCACGGGGCCGTTAGAGAGCTGTTTCTAATTTTCACCCTCTAACGCCATGTTATTAAGCCTAAGTCCAGAAATATGAAAATTACCGTCGTATTCTCGAACCGGGAGTTCCGCGGCTGCGGGGTCAGTTCCTACGAGTCACATTGGTCCCGTGGGATGTGCTGGTGCCACCCACTGGGCCGTTCGGGGGCTGTTTCAAGTTTTCACCCTCTAACGCCACATTTTTAAGCCTAAGTCTAGAAACATGCAAATTACCGTCGCACTCTCAAACCGGGAGACCCGCAGCTGCGGGGTCAGTTCTTACGAGTTACATTGGTCACGTGGGAGGTGTTAGTGCCACCCACGGGGACGTTCGGGGGCTGATTCTAGTTCTCCCCCTCTAACGCCATGTTTTTAAGCCTAAGTCTAGAAATATGCAAATTACTGTCGTATTCTCAAACCGGGAGTCCCGCGGCTGTGGGGTCAGTTCCTCTGAGTTACATTGGTCCCGTGGGAGATGTTGGTGCCACCCACAGGACCGTTCGGGGGCTGTTTTGAGTTTTCACCCTCTAACGCCAAGTTTTGCCTAAGTCTAGAAATATGAAAATTACTTTCGTATTCTCAAATCGGGAGTCCCGCGGCTGCGGGGACAATTCTTACAAGTTACATTGGTCCCTTGGGAGGTGTTGGTGGCACCCACCCGACCATTCGGGGGCTGTTTTGTGTTCTCACCCTCTAACGCCATGTTTTTAAGCCTAAGTCTAGAAATATGCAAATTATCATCGTATTCTCAAACCGGGAGTCCCGCGGCTGCGGGGTCAGTTCCTACGAGTCACATCGGTCCCGTGGGAGGTGTTAGTGCCACCCACGGGGCCGTTAGAGGGTTGTTTCTAATTTTCACCCTCTAACGCCATGTTTTTAAGCCTAAGTCTAGAAATATACAAATTACCGTCGTATTCTAAAACCGGGAGTCCCGCGGTTGCGGGGTCAGTTCCTACGAGTCACATTGGTCCCGTGGGAGGTGTTGGTGCCACCCACGGGGCCGTTCGGGGGCTGTTTCGAGTTTTCACCCTCTAATGCCATGTTTTTGAGACTATGTCGAGAAATATGCAAATTACCGTCGCACTCTCAAATCGGGAGACCCGCGGCTGCGGGGTCAGTTCTTATGAGTTACATTGGTCCCGTGGGAGGTGTTGGTGCCACCCACGGGGACGTTCGGGGGCTGTTTCGAGTTCTCACCCTCTAACGCCATATTTTTAAGCCTATGTCTAGAAATATGCAAATTACCGTCGTATTCTCAAACCGGGAGTCCCGCGGCTGTGGGTTCAATTCCTACGAGTTACATTGGTCCCGTGGGAGATGTTGGTGCCACCCACAGGACCGTTCGGGGGTTGTTTCGAGTTTTCACCCTCTAACGCCAAGTTTTGCCTAAGTCTAGAAATATACAAATTACCTCCGTATTCTCAAACCGGGAGTCCCGCGGCTGCGGGGACAGTTCCTACAAGTTACATTGGTCCCGTGGGAGGTGTTGGTGCCACACGGGACCATTCGGGGGCTGTTTTGAGTTCTCACCCTCTAACGCCATGTTTTAAAGCCTATGTCTAGAAATATGAAAATTATCGTCGTATTCTCAAACCGGGAGTCCCGCAGCTGTGGGGTCACATTGGTCCCGTGGGATGTGCTGGTGCACCCACTGGGCCGTTCGGGGGCTGTTTCGAGTTTTCACCCTCTAACGCCAAGTTTTGCCTAAGTCTAGAAATATGAAAATTACTTTCGTATTCTCAAATCGGGAGTCCCGCGGCTGCGGGGAAAATTCCTACAAGTTACATTGGTCCCTTGGGAGGTGTTGGTGCCACCCACGGGACCATTCGGGGGCTGTTTTGTGTTTTCACCCTCTAACGCCATGTTTTTAAGCCTAAGTCTAGAAATATGCAAATTATCGTCGTATTCTCAAACCGGAAGCTCCGCGGCTACGGGGTCAGTTCCTACGAGTCACATCGGTCCCGTGGGAGGTGTTAGTGCCACCCACGGGGCCGTTAGAGGGTTGTTTCTAATTTTCACCCTTTAACGCCATGTTTTTAAGCCTAAGTCTAGAAATATGCAAATTACCGTCGTATTCTCAAACCAGGAGTCCCGCGGCTGCGGGGTCAGTTCCTACGAGTCACATTGGTCCCGTGGGAGGTGTTGGTGCCACCCACGGGGCCGTTCGGGGGCTGTTTCGAGTTTTCACCCTCCAATGCCATGTTTTTGAGCCTATGTCTAGAAATATGCAAATTACAGTCGCACTCTCAAACCGGGAGACCCGCGGCTGCGGGGTCAGTTCTTATGAGTTACATTGGTCCCGTGGGAGGTGTTGGTGCCACCCATGGGGACGTTCGGGGGCTGTTTCGAGTTCTCACCCTCTAACGCCATGTTTTTAAGCCTATGTCTATAAATATGTAAATTACCGTCGTATTCTCAAACCGGGAGTCCCGCGGCTGTGGGGTCAATTCCTATGAGTTACATTGGTCCCGTGGGAGATGTTGGTGCCACCCACAGGACCGTTCGGGGGTTGTTTCGAGTTTTCACCCTCTAACGCCAAGTTTTGCCTAAGTCTATAAATATGCAAATTACCTTCGTATTCTCAAACCGGGAGTCCCGCGGCTGCGGGGACAGTTACTACAAGTTACATTGGTCCCGTGGGAGGTGTTGGTACAACCCACGGGACCATTCGGGGGCTGTTTTGAGTTCTCACCCTCTAACGCCATGTTTTTAAGCCTATGTCTAGAAATATGAAAATTACCGTCGTATTCTCAAATTGGGAGTCCCGCGGCTGTGGGGTCACATTGGTCCCGTGGGATGTGCTGGTGCCACCCACTGGGCCGTTCGGTGGCTGTTTCGAGTTTTCACCCTCTAACGCCATGTTTTTAACCCTATGTCTAGAAACATGCAAATTACCGTCGCACTCTCAAACCGGGAGCCCCGCGGCTGCGGGGTCAGTTCCTACGAGTCACATTGGTTCCGTGGGAGGTGTTGGTGCCACCCACGGGGCCTTTAGAGGGTTGTTTATAATTTTCACCCTCTAACGCCATATTTTTAAGCCTAAGTCTAGAAATATGCAAATTACCGTTGTATTCTCAAACCGGGAGTCCCGCGACTGCGGGGTCAGTTCCTACGAGTCACATTGGTCCCGTGGGTGGTGATGGTGCCACCCACGGGGCGATTCGGGGGCTGTTTCGAGTTTTCACCCTCTAACGCCATGTTTCTAAGCCTAAGTCTAGAAATATGATAATTACCGTCGCACTCTCAAACCGGGAGACCCGCGGCTGCGGGATCAGTTACTACGAGTTACATTGGTCCCGTGGGAGGTGTTGGTGTCACCCACGGGGACGTTCGGGGGCTGTTTTGAGTTCTTACCCTCTAACGCCATGTTTTTAAGCCTAAGTCTAGAAATATGCAAATTACCGTCGTATTCTAAAATCGGGAGTCCCGCGGCTGTGGGGTCAGTTCCTAAGAGTCACATTGGTCCCGTGGGAGGTGTTTGTGCCACCCACGGGGCCGTTAGAGGGTTGTTTCTAATTTTCACCCTCTAACGTCATGTTTTTAAGCCTTAGTCTAGAAATATGCAAATTGCCGTCGTATTCTCAAACCGGGAGTCCCGCGGCTGCGGGGTCAGTTCCTACGAGTCATATTGGTCCCGTGGGAGGTGTTGGTGCCACTCACGGCGCCGTTCGGGGGCTGTTTTGAGTTTTCACCCTCTAATGAATTTTTTTTAGGCCTAAGTCTAAAAATATGCAAATTACCATCGCACTCTTAAACCGGGAGTCCCGCGACTGCGGGGTCTGTTCCTACGAGTCACATTGGTCCCGTGGGAGGTGTTGGTGCCACCCACAGCTCCGTTCGGGGGCTGTTTTGAGTTTTCACCCTCTAATGCCATGTTTTTAGGCCTAATTCTAGAAATATGCAAATTACCGTTGCACTCTCAAAGCGGGAGACCCGCGGCTGCGGGGTCAGTTCCTACGAGTTACATTGGTCCCATGGGAGGTGTTTGTGCCTCCCACGGGATCGTTCGGGGGCTGTTTCGAGTTTTCACCCTCCAACGCCATGTTTTTAGGCCTAAGTCTAGAAATATACAAATTACCGTCGCACTCTCAAACAGAGAGTCCCGCGACTGCGGGGTCAGTTCCTACGAGTCACATTGGTCCCGTGGGAGGTGTTGGTGCAACCCACGGGGCCGTTGGAAGGCTGTTTCTAATTTTCACCCTCTAACGCCATGTTTTTAAGCCTAAGTCTAGAAATATGCAAATTACCGTCCTATTCTCAAACCGGGAGTCCCGCGGCTGCGGGGTCAGTTCCTACAAGTCACATTGGTCCCGTGGGATGTGCTGGTGCCACCCACGGGGCCGTTCGGGGGCTATTTCGAGTTTTCACCCTCTAACGCCATGTTTTTAAGCCTAAGTCTAGAAACATGCAAATTACCGTCGCACTCTCAAACCGGGAGACCCGCGGCTGCGGGGTCAGTTCTTACGAGTTACATTGGTCATGTGGGAGGTGTTGGTGACACCCACGGGGACGTTCGGGGGCTGTTTCGAGTTCTCACCCTCTAACGCCATGTTTTTAAGCCAAAGTCTAGAAATATGCAAATTACCGTTGTATTCTCAAACCGGGAGTCCCGCGGCAGTGGGGTCAGTTCCTACGAGTTACATTGGTCCCGTGGGAGATGTTGGTGCCACCTATAGGACCGTTCGGGGGCTGTTTTGAGTTTTCACCATTTAACGCCAAGTTTTGCCTAAGTCTAGAAATATGAAAATTACTTCGTATTCTCAAACCGGGAGTCCCGCGGCTGCGGGGATTGTTCCTATAAGTTACATTGGTCCCTTGGGAGGTGTTGGTGCCACCCACGGGACCATTCGGGGGTTGTTTTGAGTTTTCACCCTCTAACGCCATATTTTTAAGCCTAAGTCTAGAAATATGCAAATTATCCTGGTATTCTCAAACCTAGAGTCCCGCGGCTGCAGGGTCAGTTCCTACGAGTCACATTGGTCCCGTGGGAGGTGTTGGTGCAACCCATGGGGCCGTTAGAGGGCTGTTTCTAATTTTCACCCTCTAGCGCCATGTTTTTAACCCTAGGTCTAGAAATATGCAAATTACCGTTGTATTCTCAAACCGGGAGTCCCACGGCTGCGGGGTCAGTTCCTACGAGTCACATTGGTTCCGTGGGATGTACTGGTGCCACCGACTGGGCCGTTCGGGGGCTGTTTCGAGTTTTCACCCTCTAACGCCATGTTTTTAAGCCTAAGTCTAGAAACATGCAAATTACCGTCGCACTCTCAAACCGGGAGACCCGCGGCTGCGGGGTCAGTTCTTCCGAGTTACATTGGTCACGTGGGAGGTGTTGGTGCCACCCACGGGAACGTTTGGGGGCTGTTTCGAGTTCTCACCCTCTAACGCCATGTTTTTAAGCCTAAGTCTAGAAATATGCAAATTACGGTCGTATTCTCAAACCGGGAGTCCCGCGGCTGTGGGCTCAGTTCCTACGAGTTACATTGGTCCCGTGGGAGATGTTGGTGCCACCCACAAGACCGTTCGGGGGCTGTTTCGAGTTTTCACCCTCTAACGCTAAGTTTTGCCTAAGTCTAGAAATATGCAAATTACCTTCGTATTCTCAAATCGGGAGTCCCGCGGCTGCGGGGACAGTTCCTACAAGTTACATTGGTCCCTTGGGAGGTGTTGGTGCCATCCACGGGACCATTCGGGGGCTGTTTTGTGTTTTCACCCTCTAACGCCATGTTTTTAAGTCTAAGTCTAGAAATATGCAAATTATCGTCGTATTCGCAAACCGGAAGTCCCGCGGCTGCGGGGTCAGTTCCTACGAGTCACATTGGTCCCGTGGGAGGTGTTGGTGCCCCCCACGGGGCCGTTAGAGGGTTGTTTCTAATTTTCACCCTCTAACGCCATGTTTTTAAGCCTATGTCTAGAAATATGCAAATTACCGTGGTATTCTGAAATCGGGAGTCCCGCGGCTGCGGGGTCAGTTCCTACTAGTCACATTGGTCCCGTGGGAGGTGTTGGTGCCACCCATGGGGCCGTTCGGGGGCTGTTTCGAGTTTTCACCCTCTAATGCAATGTTTTTGAGCCTAAGTCTAGAAATATGCAAATTACCATCGCACTCTCAAACCGGGAGACCTGCGGCTGCGGGGTCAGTTCTTATGAGTTACATTGGTCCCGTGGGAGGTGTTGGTGCCACTCACGGGGACGTTCGGGGGCTGTTTCGAGTTCTCACCCTCTAACGCCATGTTTTTAAGCCTATGTCTAGAAATATGCAAATTATCGTCGTATTCTCAAACCGGGAGTCCCGCGGCTGTGGGGTCAATTCCTACGAGTTACATTGGTCCCGTGGGAGATGTTGGTGCCACCCACAGGACCATTCGAGGGTTGTTTCGAGTTTTCACCCTCTAACACCAAGTTTTACCTAAGTCTAGAAATATGCAAATTACCTTCGTATTCTCAAACCGGGAGTCCCGCGGCTGCGGGGACAGTTCCTACAAGTTACATTGGTCTCGTGGGAGGTGTTGGTGCCACCCACGGGACCATTCGGGAGCTGTTTCGAGTTCTCACCCTCTAACGCCATGTTTTTAAGCCTATGTCTAGAAATATGAAAATTACCGTTGTATTCTCAAATCGGGAGTCCCGCGGCTGTGGGGTCACATTGGTCCCGTGGGATGTGCTGGTGCCACCCACAGGGCCGTTCGGGGGCTGTTTCGAGTTTTTACACTCTAACTCCATGTTTTTAGGCCTAAGTCTAAAAACATGCAAATTACTGTTGCACTCTTAAACCGGTAGACCCGCGGCTGCGGGGTCAGTTCCTACGAGTCACATTGGTCCCGTGGGAGGTGTTGGTGCCACCCACGGGGCCGTTAGATTGCTTTTTCTAATTTTCACCCTCTAACGCCATTTTTTTATGCCTAAGTCTAGAAATATGCAAATTACAATTGTATTCTCAAACCGGGAGTCCCGCGGCTGCGGGGATAGTTCCTATAAGTTACATTGGTCCCTTGGGAGGTGTTGGTGCCACCCACGGGACCATTCGGGGGTTGTTTTGAGTTTTCACCCTCTAACGCCATGTTTTTAAGCCTAAGTCTAGAAATATGCAAATTATCGTCGTATTCTCAAACCGAGAGTCCCGCGGCTGCAGGGTCAGTTCCTACGAGTCACATTGGTCCCGTGGGAGGTGTTGTGCCACCCACGGGGCCATTCGGGGGCTGTTTCGAGTTTTCACCCACTAACGCCATGTTTTTAAGCCTAAGTCTAGAAATATGCAAATTACCGTCGCACTCTCAAACCGGGAGACCCGCGGGTGCGGGATCAGTTTCTACGAGTTACATTGGTCCCGTGGGAGGTGTTGGTGTCACCCACGGGGACAATCGGGGGCTGTTTTGTGTTCTCACCCTCTAACGCCATGTTTTTAAGCCTAAGTCTAGAAATATGCAAATTACCGTCGTATTCTCAAACCGGGAGTCCCGCGGCTGTGGGGTCAGTTCCTAAGAGTCACATTGGTCCCGTGGGAGGTGTTGGTGCCACCCATGGGGCCGTTATAGGGTTGTTTCTAATTTTCACCCTCTAGCGTCATGTTTTTAAGCCTAAGTCTAGAAATATGCAAATTGCCGTCGTATTCTCAAACCGGGAGTCCCGCGGCTGCGGGGTCAGTTCCTACAAGTCACATTGGTCCCGTGGGAGGTGTTGGTGCCACCCACGGCGCCGTTCGGGGGCTGTTTCGCGTTTTCACCCTCTAATGTCATGTTTTTAAGCCTAAGTCTAGAAATATGCAAATTTTCGTCGCACTCTCAAACCGGGAGTCCCGCGGCTACGGGATCAGTTCCTACGAGTCACATTGGTCCCGTGGGAAGTGTTGGTGCCACCCACGACGCCGTTAGGGGGCTGTTTCGAGTTTTCACCCTCTAATGCCATGTTTTTAGGCCTAAGTCTAGAAATATGCAAATTACCGTCGCACTCTCAAACCGGGAGACCCGTGGCTGCGGGGTTAGTTCCTACGAGTTACATTGGTCCCGTGGGAGGTGTTTGTGCCACCCACGGGACTGTTCGGGGGCTGTTTCGAGTTTTCTCCCTCCAACGCCATGTTTTTAACCCTATGTCTAGAAATATACAAATTACCGTCGCACTTTCAAACCGAGATTCCCGCGACTGCGGGGTCAGTTCCTACGAGTCACATTGGTCCCGTGGGAGGTGTTGGTGCAATCCACGGGGCCGTTAGAGGGCTGTTTCTAATTTTCACCCTCTAACGCCATGTTTTTAAGCCTAAGTCTAGAAATATGTAAATTACCGTTGTATTCTCAAACCGGGAGTCCCGCGGCTGCGGGGTCAGTTCCTAAGAGTCACATTGGTCCCGTGGGATGTGCTGGTGCCACCCACGGGGCCGTTCAGGGGCTGTTTCGAGTTTTCACCCTCTAACGCCATGTTTTCAGCCTAAGTCTAGAAACATGCAAATTACCGTCGCACTCT
The DNA here is from genome assembly GCA_949130495.1 of Sambucus nigra. Taxonomy (NCBI): domain Eukaryota; kingdom Viridiplantae; phylum Streptophyta; class Magnoliopsida; order Dipsacales; family Adoxaceae; genus Sambucus; species Sambucus nigra. The sequence goes on along the minus strand of OX422210.1, from coordinate 239,669,278 downwards.
CAAACCGGGAGACCCGCGGTTGCGGGGTCAGTTCTTTCGAGTTACATTGGTCACGTGGGAGGTGTTGGTGCCACCCACGGGGACGTTCGGGGGCTGTTTTGAGTTCTCACCCTCTAACGCCATGTTTTTAAGCCTAAGTCTAGATATATGCAAATTACAGTCGTATTCTCAAACCGGGAGTCTTGCGGCTGTGGGGTCAGTTCCTACGAGTTACATTGGTCCCGTGGGAGATGTTGGTGCCACCTATTGGACCGTTCGGGGGCTGTTTCTAGTTTTCACCATCTAACGCCAAGTTTTGCCTAAGTCTAGAAATACGCAAATTACCTTCGTATTCTCAAACCGGGAGTCCCGCGGCTGCGGGGACAGTTCCTATAAGTTACATTGGTCCCTTGGGAGGTGTTGGTGCCATCCACGGGACCATTCGGGGGTTGTTTTGAGTTTTCACCGTCTAACGCCATGTTTTTAAACCTAAGTCTAGAAATATGCTAATTATCGTCGTATTCTCAAACCGAGAGTCCCACGGCTGCAGGGTCAGTTCCTACGAGTCACATTGGTCCCGTGGAAGGTGTTGGTTCAACCCACGGGGCCGTTAGAGGGCTGTTTCTAATTTTCACCCTCTAACGCCATGTTTTTAAGCCTAAGTCTAGAAATATGCAAATTACCGTCGTATTCTTAAACCTGGAGTCCCGCGGCTGCGGGGTCAGTTCCTACGAGTCACATTGGTCCCGTGGGATGTGCTGGTGCCACCCACTGGGCTGTTCGGGGGCTGTTTCGAGTTTTCACCCTCTAACGCCATGTTTTTAAGACTAAGTCTAGAAACATGCAAATTACCGTCGCACTCTCAAACCGGGAGACCCGCGGCTGCGGGGTCAGTTTTAATGAGTTACATTGGTCACGTGGGAGGTGTTGGTGCCACCCACGGGGACGTTCGGGGGTTGTTTGGAGTTCTCACCCTCTAACGCCTTGTTTTTAAGCTTAAGTCTAGAAATATGAAAATTACCATCGTATTCTCAAATCGGGAGTCCCGCGGCTGTGGGGTCAGTTCCTACGAGTTACATTGGTCCCGTGGGAGATGTTGGTGCCATCCACAGGACCGTTCGGGGGCTGTTTCGAGTTTTCACCCTCTAACGCCAAGTTTTGCCTAAGTCTAGAAATATGCAAATTACTTTTGTATTCTCAAATCGGGAGTCCCGCGGCTGTGGGGACAGTTCCTACAAGTTACATTGGTCCCTTGGGAGGTGTTGGTGCCACCCACGGGACCATTCGGGGGCTGTTTTGTGTTTTCACCCTTTAACGCCATGTTTTTAAGCCTAAGTCTAGAAATAGGCAACTTATCATCGTATTCTCAAACCGGGAGTCCCGCGGCTGCAGGGTCAGTTCCTACGAGTCACATTGGTCCCGTGGGAGGTGTTGGTGCCACCTACGGGGCCGTTAGAGGGTTATTTCTAATTTTCACCCGCTAACGCCATGTTTTTAAGCCTAAGTCTAGAAATATGCAAATTACCGTGGTATTCTAAAACCGGGAGTCCCGCGGTTGCGGGTTCAGTTTCTATGAGTCACATTGGTCCCGTGGGAGGTGTTGGTGCCACCCACGGTGCCATTCGGGGTTGTTTCGAGTTTTCACCCTCTAATGCCATGTTTTTGAGCCTAAGTCTAGAAATATGCAAATTACTGTCGCACTCTCAAACCGGGAGACCCGCGGTTGCGGGGTCAGTTCTTATGAGTTACATTGGTCCCGTGGGAGGTGTTGGTACCGACCACGGGGACGTTCGGGGGCTATTTCGAGTTCTCACCCTCTAACACCATGTTTTTAAGCCTAAGTCTAGAAATATGCAAATTACCATCGTATTCTCAAACCGGGAGTCCCGCGGCTGTGGGGTCAGTTCCTACGAGTTAAATTGGTCCCGTGGGAGATGTTGGTGCCACCCACAGGACCGTTCGGGGGTTATTTCGAGTTTTCACCCTCTAACGCCAAGTTTTGCCTAAGTCTAGAAATATGTAAATTATTTTCGTATTCTCAAATCGGGAGTCCCGCGGCTGCGGGGACAGTTCCTACAAGTTACATTGGTCCCTTGGGAGGTGTTGGTGCCACCCACGGGGCCTTTCGGGGGCTGTTTCGAGTTTTCACCCTCTAATGCCATGATTTTGAGCCTAAGTCTAGAAATATGCAAATTACCGTCGCACTCTCAAACCGGGAGACCCGCGGCTGCGGGGTCAGTTCTTATGAGTTACATTGGTCCCGTGGGAGGTGTTGGTGCCACCCACGGGAACGTTCGGGGGCTGTTTCGAGTTCTCACCCTCTAACGCCATGTTTTTAAGCCTATGTCTAGAAATATGTAAATTACCGTCGTATTCTCAAACCGGGAGTCCCGCGGCTATGGGGTCAATTGCTACGAGTTACATTGGTCCCGTGGGAGATGTTGGTGCCACCCACAGGACCGTTCAGGGGTTGTTTCGAGTTTTCACCCTCTAACGCCAAGTTTTGCCTAAGTCTAGAAATATGCAAATTACCTTCGTATTCTCAAACCGGGAGTCCCGCGGCTGCGGGGACAGTTCCTACAAGTTACATTGGTCCCGTGGGAGGTGTTGTTGCCACCCATGGGACCATTCGGGGGCTGTTTCGAGTTTTCACCCTTTAACGCCATGTTTTTAAGCCTAAGTCTAGAAATATGCAAATTACCATCGTATTCTCAAACCGGGAGTCCCGCGGCTGGGGGGTCAGCTCCTACGAGTCACGTTGGTCGCGTGAGAGGTGCTGGTGCCACCCACGGTGCCGTTCGGGGGATGTTTCGAGTTTTCACCCTCTAACGCCATGTTTTTAGGCCTAAGTCTAGAAATATGCAAATTACCGTCGTACTCTCAAACCGGGAGACCCGCGGCTGTGGGATCAGTTCCTACGAGTTACATTGGTCTCGTGGGAGGTGTCGGTGCCACCCACATGACCGTTCGCGGGCTGTTTCGAGTTTTCACCCTCTAATGCCATGTTTTTAAGCCTAAGCCTAGAAATATGCAAATTACCGTCGCACTCTCAAACCGGGAGACCCGCGGCTGCGGGGTTAGTTCCTACGAGTTACATTGGTCCCGTGGGAGGTGTTGGTACCACCCACGGGGACGTTCGGGGGCTGTTTCGAGTTCTCACCCTCTAACGCCATGTTTTTAAGCCTAAGTCTAGAAATATGCAAATTATCGTCGTATTCTCAAATCGGGAGTCCCGCGGCTGTAGGGTCAGTTTCTACGAGTTACCCGTGGGAGATGTTGGTGCAACCCACAGGACCGTTCGGGGGCTGTTTCGAGTTTTCATCCTCTAACGCCATGTTTTTAAGCCTAAGTCTAGAAATATATAAATTACAATCGTATTCTCAAACCGGGAGTCCCGCGGCTGCGGGTTAAGTGTCTACGAGTCACATTGGTCCCGTGGGAGGTGTTTGAGCCACCCACGGGGCCGTTCGGGGGCTGTTTCGAGTTTTCACCCTCTAACGCCATGTTTTTAAGCCTAAGCCTAGAAATATGCAAATTATCGTCGCACCCTCAAACCAGGAGACCCGCGGCTGCGGGGTCAGTACTTACGAGTGACATTGGTCCCGTGGGAGGTGTTGGTGCCACCCACGGGTACGTTCGGGGGCTATTTCGAGTTCTCACCCTCTAATGCCATGTTTTTAAGCCGAAGTCTAGAAATATGCAAATTACCGTCGTATTCTCAAACTGGGAGTCCTGCGGCTGTGGGGTCAGTTCCTACGAGTTACATTGGTCCCGTGGGAGATGTTGGTTCCACCCACAGGACCGTTCGGGGGCTGTTTCGAGTTTTCACCCTCTAACGCCAAGTTTTGCCCAAGTCTAAAAATATGCAAATTACCTCCGTATTCTCAAACCGGGAGTCCCGCGGCTGCGGTGGCAGTTCCTACAAGTTACATTGGTCCCGTGGGAGGTGTTGGTGCCACCCACGGGACATTTCGGGGGATGTTTCGAGTTTTCACCCTCTAACGCCATGTTTTTAAGCCTAAGTCTAGAAATATGCAAATTATCCTCGTATTCTCAAACCGGGAGTCCCGCGGCTGCAGGTTCAGTTCCTACGAGTCACATTGGTCCCGTGGGAGGTGTTGGTGCCACCCACGGGGCTGTTAGTGGGCTGTTTCTAATTTTCACCCTCTAACGCCATGTTTTTAAGCCTAAGTCTAGAAATATGCAAATTACCGTCGTATTCTCAAACCGGGAGTCCCGCGGCTGCGGGGTCAGTTCCTACGAGTCACATTGGTCCCGTGGGAGGTGTTGGTGCCACCCACGGGGCCGTTCGGGGGCTGTTTTGAGTTTTCACCCTCTAACGCCATGTTTTGAATCCTAAGTCTAGAAATATTACCGTCGCACTCTCAAACCGGGAGACCCGCGGCTGCGGGATCAGTTCCTACGAGTTACATTGGTCCCGTGGGAGGTGTTGGTGCCACCCACGGGGACGTTTGAGGGTTGTTTCGAGTTCTCACCCTCTAACGCCATGTTTTTAAGCCTCAGTATAGAAATATGCAAATTACCGTCGTATACTCAAACTGGGAGTCCCGCGGCTGTGGGGTCAGTTCCTATGAGTTACATTAGTCTCGTGGGAGATGTTGGTGCCACCCGCAGGACCATTCAAGGGCTGTTTCGAGTTTTCACCCTCTAACGCCAAGTTTTGCCTAAGTCTAAAAATATGCAAATTACCTTCGTATTCTCAAATCGGGAGTCCCGCGACTGCGGGGATAGTTCCTACAAGTTACATTGGTCCCATGGGAGGTGTTGGTGCGACCCACGGGACCATTCGAGGGCTGTTTCGAGCTTTCACCCTCTAACACCATGTTTTTAAGCTTAAGTCTAGAAATATGCAAATTATCATCGTATTCTCAAACTGGGAGTCCCGCGGCTGCGGGGTCAGTTCTTACGAGTTACATTGGTCCTGTGGGAGGTGTTGGTGCCACCCACGGGGCCGTTAGAGGGCTGTTTCGAGTTTTCACCCTCTAACGCCATGTTTTTAAGCCTAAGTCTAGAAATATGCAAATTATCGTCGTATTCTGAAACCGGGAGACCCGCGGCTGCGGGGTCAGTTCCTACGAGTCACATTGGTCCCGTGGGAGGTGTTTGTGCCTCCCACGGGGACGTTCGGGGGCTGTTTCTAGTTCTCACCCTGTAACGCCATGTTTTTAAGCCTAAGTCTAGAAATATGCAAATTACCATCGTACTCTCAAACCGGGAGTCCCGCGACTGCGGAGTCAGTTCCTACGAGTTACATTGTTCCCGTGGGAGGTGTTGGTGCCACCCACGGGAACGTTCGGGGGCTGTTTCTAGTTCTCACCCCCTAACGCCATGTTTTTAAGCCTAATTCGAGAAATATGCAAATTACCGTCGTACTCTCAAACCGGGAGACCAGTGGCTACGGGGTCAGTTCTGACGAGTCACATTGGTCCCGTGGGAGGTGTTGGTGCCACCCACGGGGCCGTTCGGGGGCTGTTTCTAGTTTTCACCCTCTAACGCCATGTTTTTAAGCCTAAGTCTAAAAATATGCAAATTTTCTTCGTATTCTCAAACCGGGAGTCCCGCGGCTGCGGGGACAGTTCCTACAAGTTACATTGGTTCCGTGGGAGGTGTTGGTGCCACCCACGGGGCCGTTCGGGGGCTGTTTCGAGTTTCACCCTCTAACGCCATGTTTTTATGCCTAAGTCTAAAAATATGAAAATTATCATCGTATTCTCAAATCGGGAGTCCCGCGGCTGCGGGGTCAGTTCCTACGAGTCACATTGGTCCCGTGGTAGGTGTTGGTGCCATCCAAGGGGCCGTTAGAGGGCTGTTTCTAATTTTCACCCTGTAACGCCATGTTTTTAAGCCTAAGTCTAGAAATATTCAAATTACTGTCGTATTCTCAAACCGAGAGTCCCGCGGCTGCGGGGTCAGTTCCTACGAGTCACATTGGTCCCGTGGGAGGTGTTGGTGCCACCCACGGGGCCGTTCGGGAGCTGTTTCGAGTTTTCACCCTCTAACGCCATGTTTTTAAGCATAAGTCTGGAAATATGCAAATTACCGTCGCACTCTCAAACCGGGAGACCCGCGGCTGCGGGGTCAGTTCCTACGAGTTACATTGGTCCCGTGGGAGGTGTTGATGCCTCTAACGGGACCGTTTGGTGGATGTTTCGCGTTTCTCCCCTCTAACGCCATGCTTTTAAGCTTAAGCCTACACATTTTCAAATTATCGTCGTATTTGCAAACCGGGAGTCTAAAATATTTTCAACATATTATCTAATAATTATCCCTTAATCCTTCTAATTATCCCATACTCCTTCTAACATTCTATCCAATAACAAGCAACAACCAATAATTATCCAACAGCCAAACCAAACAAAACCAATAATTATCCCGTACTCTTTCTATCATCTAAAAGATTTAATAGATAATGCATATTAATTATATAACTACTTTTGTTAAAGTAAAGCATAGCAAATCTAACCTGCAACAATAGCAATAGGGAATGTTCTTCTCCTTGATCCGAAACAATACATTGTCAATGTAGAACTGTGCTGGAGCATACATGGGAATGTTTTTTACTGTGCGTCTAGCATGCATAACACAAGATTTTTTAGAAATATAAATTGTAGCTATAACACACTGATACTAAAATGAGTCCCAACAAAATATACAATATATTCCCCAGATGCATAGTTAGCTTTATTAAAAAAAATCTAACGGAATCCAAAAAAGCCATTCCAGTAAAACTATAATCTTGGTTGAATTAGGAACATAGCCATTCCGCAAAGTTCAAATTAGACTCACAACACTAAATCGAATAATTACAAGAATAATTATGTAAAGACATGACATTTCGCGGACGAATCTGAATATGATTAGAGAGAGTACCTAAGGTCCTTTTCGCAGATGGTCCTGCATTTAAACCTCCATTTCCATTAGGATTTTGAAAACAAAAGCATTAAATAAGTAACATTCTTGGAAGAAGAAAAAAACACGAATGAAAATTATACAAACACCGACTCGTCCTCTAGAACTGGCTCCTAGATATCCAAAAAAAAACCTGATAATCAATCCACCACTCACCTACGTTCTCCGCAAACTCTGATTCTGAAACAAAATATTCTCAAATCTAAACAGATATAGTCATGAGAAATACAATACATATTCCTAGACACCTTAACATAATTCCTCGACGGGTGATTAATTAATAGCATACAAAAGTGGTGATATCAGCTCTAACTAAGTACAATAGCTCGACTTTGGAGATCTTTATTTTTTACTGGTTATAGTTCCGAGTGGAATCCACTTTTGACAATATAAATGTCATTCTTTCTCACAGGTCCTATGAGTGTGTCATTAAGTAACATAAGGTGACAAAAGGACACCTTCAGGAGATATGAGAAGAGAGTTTGATAAGCTCATACGGTGAAAAAAGATGCAATATCCATATTCCATTGACATATAATGTTAAAGCCATCTGCCACTTACAATAATGGTCCTTTATTATTAAATGTCGCCCATATTCCAAATCCATCATCATTTTCTAAACTTTGTAAAAAAAAAACTTTAGTAGTGCATTTGAGCATATATACAATTATTTCTTCAAACAATTATGGTCCCAAAAAAATTGTATCCAACAAATCAACACAACAACTCTTATGGACTAAGATAAGTATACTATCTATCCAACTCCAAACATCATTCTTTACACCTTAATTATTAGACATTAACATTTCTCAACCTACACATAGATGCACACAAAATACTACATCTACAATTCGAAAAAAATAGAAAACAAATCATTTTAATATATAACAAATAGAAAATTTTAGACCTAGAAAAAAAATCAAAGCAAATTTGAGGAATCTCCACGTATCAAAGAAAAAATCATAGCATTACATATAACAAACACACACACACATATATGGATATATTACATATACAGATTGGGGAAGAACTTCCATACGGATTGGGGAAAAAATCTCCACCGTTTGGGGGGAACATCACATCGCATCACCAACATCGCATCACCAGCTCCTCACTCCATCACCAACATCGTAACATCGCATCGTTTGGGGGGGGGGGGAACCAGATATCACATCATTTGGGGGGGGGGGGGGGAAGCAGCCTTTGGGAAAGAAAAAAACTATAAGATACGAGCGGGGTAATGAAAATATGAGGCATTTGAGTTTTGGTTAGGATTGACATTGGTCACGGCCTACAGCCATGACCCACCTCGTGTCCCATTAATGAAAGTAAGTCTCGTGTATACAGTCTACTGGTCACGGCCCATAGCCATGACCCACGCCCAAAATTGGTCACGGCCCCCAGCCGTGACCCAGTATTTGTTTGTATTGTGCTTCGTCATGCCTATGGTCACGGCCCAAGTCCGTGACCCACGCCGAAAATTGGTCACGGCCCTCACCCGTGACCCAATATTTGTGTGTATTGTGCTTCGTCATGCCAATGGTCACGGCCCAAGTCCGTGACCCATACTCGACCAATTTTGGAGGGAATTTTGGCGCCAAGATGGTCACGACCTGGTCACGGCCCAAGTCCGCGACCCACAGTGGTCACAGATTTGATCCGTGACCACTTCCAGAGCATCCATAATTTAGTGTGGTAATAAATATGGTCACGCCAAAATTGAGTTGGTCACGGCCCAAGTCCGCGACCAGTTGGTCGCGGACTTGGGCCGCGACCAACTGGGCGTGACCATTCGCAGGATTTGGTGTAGTGATATTTATCCATTCTCTCATCCTTGGCTTCATATACTCCTAAGATCTTATTTACCACCATTCTTGATTCACTAAATACTAGGAGTTGGCTGACAGTAAGAGATCGAGCTAAGGAGCGACTTGCTATCAGATCTTCATATTCCGACTCATCGTTGGAGGCCTTAAAGTTAAACCTCAGAGCATACTTTATGTATGTACCGTTTGGTGCTGACATTATCAATTTAGCACCACTTCCATTCTCATAAGAGGACCCATCGATAAAGAGGTTCCATACGACATCATCCTCCGAAAAGTTTCCCTTTGATAGGGATCCTTATTTAAAGAGATATATACCCTCTTTATTTTCAAACACTTTCCCTGTTATTGTGCTTGTATCAGCCTCATCCAAGGTTGGGCTAAGAGGTCTTCCTTGCAGACCGTCTGCCTTCTCAAAATTCTCATTTTCAGCCTCGACCTCGTCCCAAATGAACTCGACCACGAAGTCTGCCAATGCCCATCCTTTGATTGCCACCCTTGGCTGGTAGATAATGTCAAACTCTCCTAACTTAATTGCCCAAGTCATTAGTATCCTTGATTTATCAGGTTTGTGGATGACCTGTCTGAGTGGTGAATCATTGAGGACGACCATTGAGTGAGCTTGAAAGTACGATTTCATATTTCTAGAAGCGTGAATTGTAGCATAAGCTAACTTCTACATCTTAGGATATCTCTGCTCAGACCCTTGGAGTGCTTTGCTATTAAAATACACTGGGTTCTGTAACCCATCCATTTTCTCTCACAATAGCAGCGCTAATAGCCGACTCTGAGATGGCTAGGTACACATATAATTTTTCACCTTGGATTAGCCGTAACAAAAGTAAAGAAGATCCGAGGTAGGAATTCAGCTATATAAAAGCCTTATCACACTCCTCGCACCATTCAAATTCTTTTTTGAGAATTTTGAAAAATGGAAGGCACTGATCTGTAGCTCTAGAGACAAACTTGTTTAGGGCAATCACTCGTCCTGTAAGCCTCTGAATATCTTTGATGGTTTTGGGGGTCTTCATCTTTAGAAAAACTTTTACCTTCTCTGGATTAGCCTCTATCCTCTTTCATTGATAATAAAACCAAGAACTTTCCATCTCCGACACCGAAAATGCATTTAGCCGGTTAAGCTTCATTTTATACTCTTCCATCGTATCGAAGGTTCTTTCAAGGTCGGCTATATGAGTGTCAACTTTTAGATTCTTCGTTAGCATGTCATCAATATAAACCTCCACGAACTTTCTGATCTGATCCTTGAATATCTTATTTACCAAATGTTGATACGTGGCCCCAATATTCTTCATCCTGAATAGCATAACCTTGTAACAATATGCCCCTTTGTCTGTAATGAAGGCTGTTTTCTCTGAGTCGGCCCAGTCCATAAAGATTTGGTTATAACCAGAGTAGGCATCCATGAATATCATCAACTCATGACCTGATGTAGCATCTACCATCTGATCAATCCTAGGGATAGGGAATCTGTCATTGCGGCAAGATTTGTTCAGGTCAGTGAAGTCTAGACACATCCTCCACTTTCTATTGGCCTTGGGCACAATCACTGCATTAGATAGCCATTCAGGATATATGACCTCTCTACTGAAATCAAGCTCTTCAAGTTTTCTAACCTCGTCCCTTATAACATCATATTTCTCCCAAGAGTAAATCATCCACCTCTATTTAATTGGCTTTACATCTCTTACCACGTTGAGTTTGTGACACATTATCTGAGGATCAATGCTTAGCATATCTGCATGACTCTAAGCAAAGATGCTTTTTCTTCTCCTCAGCAACTTAATCAGCTCGTCAGTGATCTCTGGATTTAAAGCTTTGCTGACCTAGATGATTTTTTATGGCTTATCCTTATTGAGGACGATGGATTCTACCTCTTCTATGGCTTCCCATTTCTTGAACTTTGTCTTGTCTCTAGGATCAAGGGTGTCAATGTTATACGTAGTGGTTGTCTTCTTGTGTGCTTCTCTCTCCTCATCCGAATTAAAGTACATTCTCATGCTCACGTTTGGTCACCCTGAACTTCCCCTAGTCCATAAGGAGTCGGTAATTTTATCATATGGTGAATCGTTAAAGGCACGACCTCAAATTCCTTGAGGGCTACACTTCCAATGGCTGTACCGAGGATTCTCTTGCATTTGACCTTTGTCGGCCATGATGGGGCCGACAGTCATACCCTTTTCTTTTAAACCCTACAAGGCTTCTTGACCTCATCAATATCTACCTTAGGTTATTGATTGGGTCGACCCTTTCAAAGGCTAACCCTCTACCCAAACGGTCAAGTGCAGAGCCCCTCGAACGATATTCGAGGTTCTGTCTCCTACACCCTCCTCGGCTCTCTTAGAGGGGTTCTATAGTATTATTGGAAATCTCATAGGGCTATCATCATTTTACTGGAGAATCATCGGCCTCCACACCGTCATACTGGTCCTCAGGGCAAGCGTGTCCTTACCTCCCCCGGCGTAAATGCCTAGGGTCAGCAATGTTCCTCTGCTGTTGGGGAGGAGGCAGATTTTTTCTTGGTGCTTGGGGTGGCCCCTTGGCCTCCTAGTGTTGTTCTTGTACAACTTCAAGAGTGATCATCTCCGGTGATATTCCTAATGGCCTCCTCATCACATTTTGGCTGAGTGCAGCGAACTTCTCATGCATCACTTGTTGACTGGCTACCAGGGATTTTAAGGCTGCGACCACCTCAGCCATCTCGGACAAGGGTGACGCGTGAATGGAGCTAGGTCCTCCTCCACGGTGGAGGAGGCGGTGTCAATTATGGTGCTATGTGTCTCGTTAAAAACTGAGCTGTGATTTAGAAGACTTGAGAGATTTTGGACCTTGCAGAACCTCTTTCAATGGCGAAATAACTCCACTCAAGGGGGAGAAATGGTTCACCACCAGATATTCTGGTGAGGCCAAGCTACAAAAAGGAAGAGATGAAGCTTCTCATTCCCACAGATGGCCCCAAAATGATGACGCTTTAAATTTCACCACCATATCAAGGTGTTGGAGAGCTCAAATAGGTATAACAATGGCATCACATAAGCAATATAAACGTAGAAGGAGATGAGGAGAAGAAGAGAAAGACATCAATATAAGTGGTTCAGCCTATCTAGGCCTACGTCCACTGTGTATATGAGTGATCTTCACTATAAAAGAAGGGCACTAATGGCCATGTAATACAATACTCATACACTCTCTCTCTACTATATATTTTGACAGACCTTCAGCTAGGGTTTATAATATATGATCCCCTTCGAGGAAGAAGATAATTAGTATATAGTGCTTAGGGGGTGTAGTGTTCCCCCCAAGCATGCAATGAGCATGTGTAAGTTGATCTAGCTAATCTCATGAGGACACCTGGCTATGCCACATGCAGATCATAATGACTAAATATTCCCTCACGCGTGGGAATAATCCAGTTATAATGGTTTTGTCCACGTGTTCCAGGTCTCTTTTTGCTTGCATATGCTCGAACTGGTGACATCATTCACTGGAGCCTCGACCTAGCCAGGGATGAGGTTGATGACTCCGTTAGGGACATTGGGTATTCAACTACAAGTAGAACCTAGACTAAGCGGACCAACCGAGGTTAGGTAACTGGGCTCATTTGCACTATCGGCTGAAGCAGAGTCTATGACTAGTCCCAGTTGAACTCTTGAAGTTGTTATCGACCTCAGTTATTGCCCAACTGAGTTTGATGTACGTGAGGTCGACCTTATTAAGGATGACCTTCCTGCTAACTAGTGGGGCTCTTTTGTCGACTCATCCATGAGATAAGACGATGCTGTTTCTTAGGGTACGAGGTTGCACTTTGGTCATATCAGTAAAGGTCGAGGATACTACGAATTCTTACAAAGTTAATCCTGACTCCAACTTATTATGGTAGATTTATCAAAGCTAAATATATAAAGATTGCATAGTCGACGAGCCTTTTATTTGTGCCTTTTAGAACGTAAAGAAGGTATTCTACTCGAAGTGCATAAACTATTACAATTGGTCTGTTATTGTGCATTCACCAAAGGGTATGACTACTCAAGTGGATTCATTAAAGGCTCTAAAAGAGTTTCAGTCAGCTCTTGACGACACCCCTAATTTGAAGGATCTTTTAGTCAAATTATATGAAGATTGATTATTAAAATATCATTTTATCCTTGTCAATCTTGTTTGTATTCTATTACGATATTCACATTGTATTAGTGCTTTACTTTGATGTATGAATGTTAAGTTACTTTTATGAATGATAAATATGATTTATGTAAGTTAACTTTCGATAATATGTTATGTTCAGTCGAATGTTTAGTTAATTTCACAAGACACTCTATTTGAGAATATAATCATTTGAGTTTGTGATTGGGTTCAAATTGACCCAACTCAATTTCCACATGTTCCTGTACGTATATATTTGTTGATCCATTTCATTGATGCAGTCTTCATAAAATTAAGTAAAATTAGCTTCAATTTATGAAAATTATATTAAAGAAACTAATCAACAAATGTACATGTAAAAGAATATGCTGGGGACTCCAGGATCAATTTGGTCTAATCACACATTTAAAATACTCTATTTAATTGCCTTCTTGGATCATAGGAACCAACTACTCTTTACTTTAACTGAAGTAGTTATATAATTGATATGCATTATCTTTTAAATCTTTTAAATGATAGAAGGAGTACGGGATAATTATTGATTTTGTTTGGTTTGGCAGTTGGATAATTATTGGTTGTTGGATAATCATAGGACCCTCGGTTTGAGAACACGATGTTAATTTCATAATATTTAGACTTAGTCTTAAAAACATGTCGTTAGGGGGTGAAACCACGAACCCCCCCCCAAATATCCGCTTAAGAGGCACTAACACCTCGTATGGGACCAATGTAACTTGTAAGAACTGATCGCATGGTCATGGGATCCCCAGTTTGAGAGCACGATGATAATTTGAGAATATCTAGACTTAGGACATACCATGGTGAAAAATATTCCTAATGTTTGAGAACACGACAATAATTTTCCATTCGGACACGTGAGAGGCACCAACACCTCACCAGGGATATTTTACCACTTGTATTACAAACTAAATCCCCCTTTTCTTGGGATTTTACCTTTTCGAAGTATTTTCTCTTTGACTTAGAAAATAGGTCCTGTTTGGCAAGAAAATCTACTTTTTCTAGCCTTACCAAATGCAGCGTGTTGTAAAGCTAATTATAAATGTTCTGGAAATGAGTCGTGGATAATATGATGCATTTTACCGTTTGGAGTTTTGATAGAGTATTCCAAATACGACTCCTCTCATTACGAGGAGTGTGGCCTTCATTAAGAACCACCAACTCAGGACACTCTAATAGTATTTCCCCCCATTCTTGATGTTTCTCATCTACAACTCTCCTTTTCTCTTTCTTTGAGTGTTCCTTCTTCGTGATTTTCTCGCCGAAAAGATTCTCATCCAAATTATAGCTTACTCCCAGGACACTTTGGTCTTTCTGCCACAAATACACATTCGTCACGCAAACAACTTCTTTACTCGCACACCTATTCTCTTGGAGAAACTTAAGATCTATATTTTCATTGCCAGATTTCTCATGATTATTGAGTTTATGAAATGGGAATTTAACTTTTGATTGTTTGTCAAAAAATTGAAATTTGGAAACACCTAATTCATAAGCTTAACAATCGTGAGAAATCTAGAAATGCAAATATAGATCTTAAGCTTTTCCAAGAGTATAAGTGTGCGAGTAAAGAAGTTGTATGTGTGACGAAGGTATATTCGTGGAAGAAAGACCAAAGTGTCCTGGGTGTAAGATAAAATTTGTATGAGAATATTGCCATAGAGAAAAACATGGAGAAGGAACACTTAAAGTAAGGGTAAAGGAGTGTTGTAAATGAGAAACATAAAAAATGAGGGAAAGTACTATTAGAGGGTCCTGGATTAGGGGTTCTTGATGAAGGACACACTCCTCGTAATGAGAGGAGTCCTATTTGGAATAATCTATAAAGACACAAAATGGGGAAATGAACCATATTATCCATGACGCTTTTCCAGAACAATTTCAATGAGCTATATAACATGCTACATCTGGTAAGGCCAGAAAAGGCATGTTTTCTTGCCAAACAAGACCTATTTTCTAAGTTAAAGAGAAGATCCTTCAGAAAAAGACAAGTCCAAGAAAAGGGGGATTTAATTTGTAGTACAAGTGAGAAAAAATAACTTATGCCAAATAGCCTCGTAAGAGGCACGAACACCACACACAAAACCAATGTAACTTGCAGGAATCGATGGCGTACTTACGGGACTCCCGATTTGAGAACACGATGAAAATTTGTAAACTGTTAGACTTATGCTTAAACATATCTTATCAAAGGGTGAAAACATAAAACAACCACAAAAGTCCCCATGAGTGGCACAAACACCTCGCACGGGACCAATGTAACTCGCAAGAACTGACCGCATACTCACAGGACTCCCGGTTTGAGAGCACAATGGAAATTTCCAAACTGTTAGACTTAGGCTTAAAAATATGTCGTAAAAAGGGTAAAAACATAAACAACCACAAAATGTCCCCATAAGAGGCACAAACACCTCTCACATGATCAATGTAACCCACAGGAACCGACCGCTTCCCCAAGGGCCTCCCGATTTGAGAGCACGCCAAAATTTTTCAAACTACTAGACTTATGGTTAAAAATATGCCGTCAAAGGGTGAAAACGTAAAACAACCACAAAACAACATCATAAAAGGTAGGAACACATCGCAGGAGACCAATGTAACCCGCAAGAACTAATCGCATACTCACGAGACTCCCGATTTGAGAGCACGATGAAAATTTACAAACCGTTAGGCTTAAAAAATATGCCGTCAAAGGGTAAAAAAGTAAAACCGCCACAAAATGGCCCTGTGAGAGGGATGAAAACCTCGCACGAAAAATGTAACTCGCAAGAACTGACCGCGTACTCACAGGACTCCCAGTTTGAGAGCACGATGACAATTTACAAACTATTAGACTTAAGCTTAAAAACATGACGTCAAAGGGTGAAAACGTAAAACAACCACAAAATGGCCCTGTAAGAGGCACGAACACCTCACAGACGACCCATGTAACCCTCAAGACCCGACTTCATACTCACGAAATGCCAGTTTAAGAGCACGATGATAGTTTGCAAACTGTTAGAAATAGGCTTAAAAACTTGCCGTCATAGGATGAAAACGTTAAACAACCAAAAAACGACGCTGTGAGAGGACGGACACCTCGTATGAGACCAATGTAACACACAGGAATCAATCACGTGACTCGCAGTTTGATAGCATGATGAAAATTTGTGAATTGTTAGAATTAGGCTTAAACATGCCGTCAATGGGTGAAAATGTAAAACTGCGACTAAACGACTCCGTGAGAGGCTCAAACACCTCACACGGAACAATGTAACCCAACGGAACCGAATGCATACTCACGGGAATCTTAGTTTGAGAGTACGATGAAAATATGTAAATTGTTAGACTTAGGCAAAAAAACATTCCGTCAAAGGGTGAAAATCTAAAGAAAACAAAACGTTGCCATGAGAGGCACAAACACCTCGTACGGGACCAATATAACTCATCAAAATCGATCGTGTACTCATAGGATAAGGATTTGCAAATTGTTAGACTTATACTTGAAACCCTGTCGTCAAAGGGAGAAAATGTAAAACAACAAAAAAAGGCCCCGTGAGAGGCACAAAATCCTCGTACAAGACCAATGTAACTCGCAGGAACCAACCATGTACTCCCGGGACTCCCAGTTGAAGCACCCTATATGTTTGAATCATTTGAGTTATACTATATAGGTGCTCATCTAGTTTGGAAATAGTGACAAAATTGAGTCATATCATAGCCTACCAAAAATCCCACAGACTCTACATATGAATTCCTCAAAAAGTCCTTAAAAGAAGAACACTAAAACCTCACATAGGATTGCATTTATGTGTCGCATTCGTCATAATATGGGTCTGTGTGAGTTAAATCCCATCAAAATTATTTTCAACAATTTTTAGGATATTTTAAATAATTTTTAGAAATTTAAAATTGGATTTTATAATGTTTTGGGCTGTTTTATAAATTCCCTAAGTTCTTAAAACTTTTCTTGGGTAGTTACCAAAAGCGCTAGATAATATTGTGGGGGAAATTGAATTCTTTCAAACTTCAAAAACACGCGTCTTTGAGTCCATTATAGCCTTACACGTGTTGGTTTTATATCGGTTAGATATGTGTTTTCTCTTCCTCACATAACTGAAACCTTAGTTATACTGTTGGATCAATCTTATCAATGGTCTGCATGTCTTCTAATTCGATCCAAGTGTTAACCTATTGAAGTAATCAGAGTTTTTTTAATATCGGTGCAAAGACAACCGTTAGATTTGCTTCCATCCCTTACATTCAATCTTGATTATTGATTTGGTTCGATTTTCCAATGCTCTAGTACAAATAGAACCTATTTGTGTAACGTTTACAATCTTTGGATCATTTCACCTCTGAGAGAAAAAACAGAGAAGAGAGTGAGAGAGAGAGAGAAAGAAAAAGAGAGAGAAAAAGAAAACCCTAAACCAACTCCGGCCAAATTCTCAACTGAAAATCCTTTAGTGAGTTGGGTTAGTTTGAGTTTTGAGAAGGTCCATCCTCTTTAGTTATTAATCTCTTATCCAACCAAGTCACGAAGTCCTGATCTCATTTTCTTTCATAGAAAGTTGAGATTTGAGACTCTGTGATACATATCACGTAGTGAGTTTGATTTCTTCTTTAGAGAAATCTCTATTTTGTTAGTTATTTTTAAATCTTTATGTTGCTTTCAAAACCTAAACAAACAAATGATTTCAGTTTCTAAGAATATCCAGACTTAGATATAGTTAAGATCTTAATTAGGGATTTACACTTTCATATATTTCACATTTTGTGAAATAGATGTATATTTTAGAATAAAGAAAGTGTCTAGGATATTGGCTCTTTTATATGGCAAGATTCCCTCTTGATCTGTGGATAAAATTAAAGATCCGAAGTTTGAAAGTTTCAATCAAACTGAGTTTGGAAATATCTTTTTGCATATTATAACTCTGTTTGTAATTTGATAATTATTCTGTCTATAATAAGTGTGTGTGAGTTGCATGGATGTGTTAAGCACATCACATCACATCACAACACTTTCACACTACAACACTAAAAAGTGTTGGTAGAGATATTTTGGACTTTAAAGAGTCGACGTAAAGCAAAAAGGAGTGGATTTACAAAGCTAAGAGAAAATATACAACATTAGAGCCTTGGGATAAGTCAGAGTAATCCAGAGGAGCTGGTATAATTTCTGAACTTAGATTAGGTCTGATTGCGTGTATATATTGTTAAATAGTTTTTAACCTGTTACTCTATTTTGGTGGATTTTTGTTTTGAGGTGTAGATACCTCCATGGGTGTTTCCCCAATTGGGTGGGGTTTTACCATGTTAAATATCTCGTGCACTTGCATACTTAATCTTCCCCCCATCCCTTTCAATTGGCGTGCTGATTTAAAAACTCTTTTAGTTTTTGTTTTCAAAACCTGGATACATAATATTTGAAATATCTCGTTCATAATTCTGGTTATACACATCTTGTGTTAGCTGTTTATTTTAAGAAAAGAGTTTCTTCAAAAAACTGTTCGGAGCCATTAGGCTGTTTAATCTTGAATTAAACAGCTTTATTGGTACTTTTTCAATTCGTATCAGAGATTTGGCTTTACAGATTCTTTTAGATCTTGAGTTTCTGAAATTGTTTTCTCAAAAAAAATTATGGACGAGAAATTTGAGAGATTAAGTAACCTGTCCAGGCCTCTCCTCTTTGATGGAACCACCTTCCCTTACTGGAAAATGAGTATGGTTTATTTCATCCAAGCGACATTGGGAGATGATGTCTGGGATGCTATTGAAAATGGATATACTTTTCCTACTAAACCAGCCGCTGAAGGAAGTACTGTGAGGATGAGGAAGTTGCTAAGTGAATTCATTAAAGAAGAAAAATAAACTTCCCTTAACAATAACAAAGGCAAAAATTATATATTCATGTCTATTAATGAGCAAGAATTCAAGAGGATATCTTTATATACTACCTCTAAAGAATCATGGTACACCCTAGTGACTGCACATGAAGGGGACACACGTGTTAAAGCTGCTAAAACCCAAATGTTAATCAAGAAGTACAACACTTTAGTCATGACTGAGACTGAGTCATTTGATGACTTTTACATTAGGTTGATATACATAGTGACTAAGCTATATGCTAATGGGATAATCTATGATAGAAAAGAAATAGTCTCTAAAATTTTAAGGTCACTTCCATAAAAATTTAACAATAAGCGCTATGTAATTGAGGAGATGGATGATTAAAACCTTACCCTTGAACTCCTCAGTAGTAAGCTAAGAACTGTGGAAATGGAATTAGAGTTTAAGAAGAAATTAATATAGACCCAGAAGAAACAGTCTGCCTCTAATTTGATCTTTTTCTCTCAGTTGACAAAATATGAATGTCGTTTACCTGAAATTGACTTAGATTTCAATAAGGACAGTAATTTAGAGATCTTGGATAACCAGATTGCTTTAATGTCTAAACATTTCAATAAAATTATGAAATTCAGAAATAAAATTGCAAATAGACAAGGCAAACCTACCTAGTTAAACAACTCTAATAATAGGCCCCATGAGAAAATACTTGAGAATAAACCTAGTAGAGACCTTAAGAACACTGAATGCTACAGATGTGGCAAGTTAGGACACTTAGCTGATGACTGTAGAGTTAATTTGAATAAGAACAAGAACACCAGGGCTAACTTATGCAAGACTTAGGATGACTCAAGTGAATCAAAAATTGATGAACCTGAGTCATCTAATACTTATAAACCTTATATGTCATTCTTTGCTAAAATCATATACACTGATGATAAAGCTATGTTGAATGATGCTAACCCTACTGATTTTTCTCCTTCATTACTTGAGAATATTGATAATGCTTCAAATGCGATGTGTGTGAGTCAAAAGGAAAGATCTATTGTTGATGCCAATGAGTGTGTGAGTCGTAAAAATGAATCGCTAGGGGACACTGCACACTTAGTGACTCTGATAATGAGGATATTCCTGACATTCACACACTGTACACAAAAACTCTCAAGAAAAGCATTAGGCTTGAAAAGATAGAAAATATCTTACATAGAAGATAGAAACCCTAAGTTATATGATCAAACATAATGCTGAAGAGTATACTTCTCAATGTCTAATTCATGAGAATGAAACTAAAACTTTTGAACTAAAACTGAAAGAGTTGTCTGACTCAAATGAAATTCTGGAAAAGAAATACAAAGGGACGTTGTTAGAATTGGAACAAATAAAGGAAAGTAAATTAACAGTCTTCAAAAAGTTTGCTAAATTTGAAAATAACTCTAATTTTTTTGAAGACTGTGTTACTGAAAGTAAGACCAATCCTGATGACAAAACTAGAATAGGCTTTTGCCCCAAAAATTCCAAATAACCAAAAACTTTTGAACCTATGAACTTTATGTCAGGTGGAAAAAGACCTGTTGAAACTTGTCCAGATTTTCAAATTTTGAAAATTGATTTTGACGCAAAATAACAAAAGTTAGACATTGGTGAATCAAGCAACTCTAAGAATAATGTTGAACATAAATACGTCTGCCCTCCTATTAGACCAGCTGGTTGATCATTTCGTCCAGTGCCACCTAAGAACAAGACTAGATCTCAAAACTTAGACAAACCTTTGAATAATTTTCCTAAGGTTAAGAGTCCCACGAACCATCTTTACTGCTCCTATTGTGATGTCTATGGACATTCCATTGATGGTTGCTATTCCAATCGTCTATATAAACCAACCTGTAACCCTCCTGCTTGCCATAACTTCAACTATTCTAGGAGAAGCCGAAATAATTATGTCCTACCTAGAAAACTGGACAAGAATTCTAACTATCTAAATAGGAAGATAAGAACTACTACTAATAGACCATCAACAAGAAGGAATCCTAGATTCTTTTCTAAACCAAATGCTCAAACTGTTTATTATCCTCATAAACCTGTGCAAAAATCTTTTAAAAAAAAGGTTAAAGCTCGTAAGTTTGATCAAATACGAGCTAATAAGTGAAAATTGAAAATTAGAGCAATTTGGGTTAGAGAAGATGATCAATTACCCCATATGAAATGCAACAGTGTGATCAGTTCTTTTAAGATGAACATACAACATCTGGATGGTATTTAGACTCTGGATGTTCCAAACATATGACCGGGGACAATACAAACTTTCAAACAAAACTAACTTCTCTGAAGGAAAGGTCTTATTTAGAGATGGTGTATCAGCCCAAATCATTGGTAAAGGAACACTCCATAAAGAAGAATTACCTATTATTGAGGATGTTCTCACGGTAAAAGGTCTTAAAGCCAATTTACTAAGTATATCGCAGTTTTGTGACTCCAACCATACTGTCACCTTTTCAAAGAATAATTGCAAAATTTTAAATGAAAAAGGTGGTTGCATTATTACAGGACTCCGTACTCCAGACAATCGTTACACTGTCAATCCAAGTATAGAGGTTGGTAATAATGGCAGAATTGATGACAATGAGATATGTCATAATAAGTTGGGTCACATTAATTATGGCAGTCTTAATAAATTGTGCTCCCAAGAGATAGTTAGAGGTCTTCCTAAGATCAAACCAATTTCAAACATCATATGTGGTCCCTGTTAAGAAAGAAAAATTGTTAAGGCTCCCCACAAGAAAGTTAAAGAATTTCTATCCACTAAACCTCTAGAACTCATCCATATGGACCTAATGGGCCCTTCTCGTATTGTTAGTCTTTGTGGAAACAGTTATATCCTAGTTATGGTTGATGACTTCACTCAATTTACATGGGTTGCCTTTTTAAAACACAAATCAGAAACTTTCCGTAACTTTTTGAAAATTTTAGTTCATATAGAAAATGAAAAGGACTCCCAAGTAGATAGAATTCGTAGTGATAGAGGAGGTGAATTTATAGATTCAGGTGTCATTGAATACTGTGACTATGATGGTTACAAACATGAATTTAGTGCCCCTAAGACACCTTAACAAAATGGAATTGCTGAGAGTAAAAATTGCACTCTTCAAGAAATGGCCCATATGATAATTGATGCAAAGAACTTACCTAAATATTTATGGGTAGAATCCATTCTTACAACCTGTCACATAATCAATCGAGTTTAACTAAGGAAAAATACCAAACAAACATCCTATGTACTTTGGTATGGGAAGAAACCTAACCTAAAATATTTTTGAACCTTTGGTAGCACTTTTTATGTGTGTAAGGATAGAGAACATCTGTCCAAATTCAAAACCTTCTTAGGATATTCTCCAAATAGTAGAGACTACCGTGTCTATAATTTCCACACTAAAACCTTTATGGTATCCATTAATGTGGTTGTAAATGACACTAATGCAGAGAGTAAGATCAAAGGAAAAACTATAGTGGATGAATCTGGAAACCTTTTCACTTATGATTCTCCAGAGATAGATTAGTCCTTACTAACTGAGACCCTTGAAGTGCCTAACTGGGTTTTCAAAGATCATCCCCTAGATAGTGTAGTTGGTAATCCTACAGAGCCAGTTCATACAAGATCCCAACTATGTACTCTTGCTCATTATGCATGCTTTGTTTCTCTTATAGAACCAAAGAATGTTAATGAAGCACTGAATGACCCATTGTGGATAAGTTCCATGCAGGCAGAACTTCTTCAATTTGTCATTCATGATGTATGGTATCTTGTACCCCGGCTTGAAAATAAAAGGGTTATTGGCACATGTTGGATTTAAAAAAATAAAACAGATGAATCTGAGATGATTATTCGATATAAATCTAGATTAGTTGACCAGGGCTACTCTCAGATTGAAGGAATAGATTTTGAGGAGACTTTTTCACCTACCACTCGCCTTGAGTCTGTTCGCTTACTCTTTACAATAGCTTGCCATTTTCATTTAACACTTTATGAGATGGATGCTAAATATGCTTTCTTTAATGGCATCTTGACTGAAGAGACCTATGTAGAATAACCCAAAGGGTTCATTGACCATCATCATCCAAAATCACGTCTACCGGCTTAAAAAATCTCTTTATAGGTTAAAACGAGCTCCTAGAGCTTGGTATCAATGTCTATCGACATTCTTTCTAAACAACCGTTTTAAATAAGGAGGGAATGAACAAACTCTTTTTGTCAAACATTTTGACAGAAACATTACTATAGCCCAAGTATACGTAGACGATATCATTTTTGGATCTACCTCCCCAACAAAAGTTAAAACCTTTTATGATATTATACATAAAGAATTCCATATGTCAATTATGGGGGAGTTACAATTCTTCTTAGGACTCCAAGTTAAACAAAATTCAGATGGATTATTTTTATCTCAATCTAAATATGCTTTAGAGATTGTCAAGAAGTTTGGTCTAGAAATAACAAAAGATGCTACGACACTTATGAGTACTTCTGTCAAACTTTTAAAAGATGAGCATGGTAAATCTATAGATTCTACTTTATATCGTTGCATGATAGGAAGATTAATTTACCTTACTACTTCACGTCTTGATATTATGTACTCTGTTTGCGTGTGTGTCCGATATCAAAATAATCTTAAAGAGAGTCATTTATTGTGCGTTAAAATAATTATCAAATACATTAAAGGCACTCTAAATTTAGGACTTTGGTACACTAATGCCACTTCTAGTACTATAGTAGGATACACTGATGATGATTGGTCTGGGTGTTCTGATGATAGAAAGACTACTTCAGGAGCTTGTTACTACATTGGTAACAATTTACACTACACCAAATCTGCCCATTTGTCAAGGTCATTGACCTTGACAAATTCATCTTGTCAAGGTCAATGACCGTGACATTTCGAGGCGAGACAACTTTTTTTGTCACGGTCGTGTCACGATCATTGACCTTGACAAAAAACTCGCGTTTTGTGTCACGGTCGTGTCAAGGTCAATGACCGTGACACGTTTGTCACGGTTATAAACCGTGACATAATCGTGACCCCAATTGTCACGGTCAATGACCGTGACACGTCCGTGACAACTGTTGTCACGGACTTGTCACGGTCAATGACCGTGACAATTCTGGGCAGAATTTAAAAAAAATATGCTGGGCAGTATGGCCACCGCCACTGCCCAGCAGTATATTTGTACCTGTTATAGCAACGTTGTACCTGTTCCAAACATCATATATCCAACACAAACTAAAGATAATGCAAATATATATTCATGACGATATAATCCAAATATTCAAAGTAAAAACAATATACATGACGATATAATCCAAATTTAATTAAAATGGACAAACTTAAAAATAATGTTACTACACTTGGATAAAACTGAGGAGGTGAGTAGGCCACACGACATACGAATTGACGCACCCACTAATATACGTCGTTCCGCATTGTTCGCGCAACCACAATAGGGAGTTCTCCTTCCCGGGTATGACATGCGTGACGAGCACCCTGGACTCCATCTCTTGAAGCACATGTCCATGGACTATTCCACCCTCGACGATATTCGGGTCCCTCAACCCCCGCCCTATCCGCTGGCCATCAAATACGTCCAATATGAACACGCTCGGCCAACCAATTGTCGACAATGGTCTGTTGGAGGGCGTCAAATAGGGAAGTGATCGTCGAAGTACGAACGTGTCGGTGATGAAGCAGCGAGGTCCACATCCTCGTCATCCTGCGCCTCGTCCTCTCGCACCTCCTCCTCCTCCATCGCCTTCTCCTTCCCTTTCCCTTTCCCTTTACGGTCTCCACCCAACGTACGCTTCATGAATGCGTACATATCTTGGACCGTCGCCTCCAAACGGGACAGCTTCGCGTCGTGTGAATCCACCGTTCGAGCCAACCCGGTGTCGCTCGTCTCCAATCCGATGATCCTCGATTTGGACACCCGCGAGCTCACTCCCATTGTCCTCCCTTTGCGATCAGAGCCAAGCACTTGGCTGAGTGCGTCTGTGGACAAAGATGCCTTGTCGGCATCAGACTGCGAGTCATGCACTTCCTTAAGCTTTGCCTGAAACGACAACAAGCACATGATTAGTAAAATAAGTAAACTAAAAAATTATAACGTAATTAATAATAATTAAACTGTCGGATTACTTACAATCGTGTCCGCGACGCTCGGGGACACCTCCTTGTCCTTCCCCTTCTTCGTCCGAAGAGCCACATAAGTATCGAGCCTATGTGGCTTACCCCCTGGCCCACTCCCTACCCCCTGAAATAAAATAGAGTAAAGTAAAATTAGTAAAATTAGTAAAATTAGTAAAATTAATATCCAATAATATATTTCTGTAGTTATAGATAAATTAAATCTTACCTGCATCCTATGCTCCACCTCAGCGTAAGAGGTCCGGCCGGAGTAGTGCGCGTCCGTCTTTTTAGCCCGATTTTCCCTCCCCGATTGGCGAGATGCCAATTGTCGATCCTCGATCTCATTGTCAATGAACTTTTGCCATTGTGCCAATGAGATCGGCTCCTTGGGCGGGATGGATCCGCGCCATTGTAAAATGGACTCTCGTGTTTTTCCAAAGTACCGTGACCGCATATTTTTCTTCCACGTCTTGTGTTGCTCCCTCAACTGCTCCAAGATGGAATCGCGTAGTTTTGGATCCAAGTTGAATTGTTCCTGTCCAACAAATACAATGTTAGTTGCGAATAAATATAAATATAAATATAAATTGAAATATTCATATAAATATTACCTGTAGTGCCGCCCAAACAGCTAACTTGAGCTCATACGGCACCTCCTTCCAACTCATAAACCCCGGGCCGATGATCGTCTTTAGCAGCTCAAGGGATCTCACTAAAAGCTCTGACTTGTTTTCGACGGTAATCCCAAGTTTTCCATATTTGGGGAGCCTAGCGGCGGAGGAGCCCTCGTCGCCTCCGCTACCACCGAACCCAGACGACATCATCATAAACAGCATCATCATCTTCGCCTTAACATCTGAAGGAGACATTTTTGCTGTAAAAAAAATGTTATTAGTACAGATAAAAAAAAATGTTAATAGTACACATTTCGTTTTACCTAATTGAATTAATTGAATTAATAGTACAGATAAAAAAATGTTCCATCTATATTATAACGTATGTGTAAGTTCCGTCAATACCATTTCGTTTCAATTTTGTAATATTATGTTTTTTCCAAATATTTAAAGAGTTATTAAATGTTGGGAAATCTCATATCGTTTGCAAAAAGTTCATAGATTCTTAATCCCTAGGGTTATGGATATTAAATTTCTTTCACAATCATTGTGTGAATAGGTATGAGATCATAATTTGGAGGAATTCACGTCCAAGAAATAATTTGGATTGTGACACCCCTTGATATACTTATATGTTTTGTTTACCCGACCGATGAACTATTTTATAATCCTATAGAATTAAGTTTTAGAATTAAGGAATTGATCAGATATTCATTAAAATCGAGTAGTAGAAAATTTATTTAACCAAGAGGGTATCGAAAACATAACGTGGGGAATCATAATATACCGTAATCAACTTTAATAATAAGAGCACATTCTTTCGAGTGATTTATAAATAATTAAATTTGAGTGCAATCATGATTATTTAGTGGAATGAATCGTGATTAAATAAATAAAGGATATAAATTAGACGGTTATAAATTGGGATTTCCTAGTATTTACTTTGAATCCAGTTTATTTATTTATCTTTGGTCCCTAGTATAGTCATTGCCCAAGTAGTAGGAGTGAAACTCTATAAAACCCTAGTTTAGCTAAAGCCCGTGAATTATACCTATATATATTGTGTAAGCGAGGATTTTAGCATAAGAATCAATTGTGGAGGGTTAGAGAGGGAGTGAAAAAAATTATACCTATTCACACACACACACACACCCCACCTCACCAAGGGCGGACCTAGGTGGTCCCGAGAGTGGGCAGCTGCCCACCCCTTGTTTTCGGAAATTTTTGTACAGGTATGCGCAAAAAAAATAATATTGGGGCCTATGTGTAAACTCTAGGATCGGAAGGTGTATTTGTTTGTTAGTGTTTTAAAGGTAAGGGGCAGAGAATGTAATTTAT
The DNA here is from genome assembly GCA_949130495.1 of Sambucus nigra. Classification (NCBI taxonomy): domain Eukaryota; kingdom Viridiplantae; phylum Streptophyta; class Magnoliopsida; order Dipsacales; family Adoxaceae; genus Sambucus; species Sambucus nigra. The sequence continues at coordinate 239,642,416 of OX422210.1, read as the reverse complement.
TATACTTAAATAGAAAAACACGGAAGAAACATTTTACCAAAACCCTAAACAGAAGAGTAGAAGTACCAGGAAGAGAATGTTTTTCAGGTAAGCTATTTGTTAAGTATATAAAACTTTTTTATTCTGTTTAATTTTTTTAAATTAAATGTTAAAAAGTATTTTTGTATTCCTTCAAAGGTTTAAATCATTCAATGTTAGGAGTATTTTTGTGTTCATTTGTAAATATTTAGGAAACTAACACTATTCAATGTTAGGAGTATTTTTTTCTCAAATCTTTAAATGTTAGAAATATTTAGTGGTATGTTAGAAATTAGGGGTATTGTATTTTTGTGTTCAATATTTAGGGGTATCGTATTTAGGGGCAACGTTAGAAATATTTAGGAGAATTTTCAAATTTCAGTGTTATTTTTTCAGTTAATTTTCAATATTGAAGTATAATTTTCTTATAATTTCAATGTTAATCCTAAAAAAATTGCCTTTGGGGCTACCGCCCCTGAACCCCTCCACCACCCCCTCCCCCACCACACACACACACACACCCCACCCCACCCCCTCCCCCACCACACACACACACCCCACCCTACCCCTTCAACACCCCCTCCCCCTCCCCCACCCTGCCCCACCCCGCCCCACCCCCCACACACGCACACACATACACACATATATATATATACACATACACACATAAATATACAGACAAATATATATATAAATGGAAGAGAGAGAGAGAGAGAAATTGGACCTGAGAGAGAGAGAGAGAGGGAGGGAATGGTGGGAGGGAAAAAAGAAGGGGGAAAGGGTTTTTGCTAGAAAAGTTGTCACGGTCGTGTCAAGGTCATTGACCGTGACAAGCCCGTGACAATTAAATTTGCCACGGCCTTGTCAAGGTCAATGACCGTGACAATTAGTTGTCACGGTCGTGTCAAGGTCAATGACATAAAACGCGTGTTTTTTTGTCACGGTCAATGACCTTGACAAGGCTGGCCAGCTGAAAGGTGACAATTTGCCCATTTTGGTGTAGTGTTGGTAGGATGGAATAACAAGAAACAAAACTGCACTTCCTTATCTACTGCCGAATCTGAATATATTACCGCAAGAAGTTGTTGTGCTTAATCACTTCGGCCAAAACAAATGCTAAAAGATTACGGTATTACTGAAGATAAGTTACATCGATATTATGACAATCGAAGTGCGATTGATATTTTTAAAAATATAGTTCAACGCTCTCGTACCAAACATATTAAAATCAGATACCACTTTATACGCGTGGTAGTTAAATCTAAGGAGTTAGGAATTAATTACCTGCCTACTGAATTGCAATTAACTGATTTATTCACTAAACCCTTGGACAATATACGGTTTGAATCCTTATCTAAATCAATTGGGATGGTTATGATAGATGTTTAATATATCTTTGATATTTGTTCTTTGATATTTCTCTCTCTTATCTGTGTGTAGACCCTTTGTCCATTTGGGACAAAATGGGGGCGAAACTTTGAGTCCACTTGGACATTATTTTGAATACTTCAACTACAAATCTTATTCTTAGTTATCTCATTTTCAGGAATCAGTACTTTCATTTACATCAACATTTTGATAGGGTATTGGTTTGTAACTAGTTGAGTTATGTAATTTTCCTTTTCTAGGATATTGGGTAGATAGAATTTTTGTATAGGAATAGGATTTTCTTATTTATTTTGTATCCCTACAAGTCCTCGATGACTCAAAGAAGATTTTGTCTCATATTTTGAAAGGGGGAGATTGAAGCACCCCATATCTTTGACTCATTTGAGTCTATACTATATAGGTCATCATCTAGTTTGGAAATAGTGATAAAATTGAGTCATATCCTAGACTACTAAAAAGCCCACAGACTCTACATACACTACACCAAAACACTCTTTTATTAACAGACTAATTATATGATTAGTAACAGTATTATACCATTACTAGTTCTTACCATAAAGTACCGTTACTAATATAACATAAGCGTTACTAATTCTATTTTGATATTTTAAAAGTGAAAATAAAAAAACTAACTAAATCTTTCCTCCCAAGCCAAAAAAAAACTGTCCCCGACTCCACGCACCCAAACGAAAAGCCTAAACCAAAAAAACTTCTCAGAGCTCTCATCCTCCTCTTAGCTTTGCGCACCTAGGGTTTGTATGAATCGTGGCATCCTCTCGTACCTCAAATTCAATTGATGGCATCCTCTCTAATTCGGAACTAACTAGGGTTTGTCAGATTCACCTAGGGTTTCATGATTTAGGTATTTTAAGGTAAGCCTCCTCTCTAATTCGAAGCTAAAAATTGTTAGATTTAACCCTGCTTTATAATTCTGTTCCTAAATATATGGTTCCTAAGTTTTCCTTTCGATTTGGACACTAAATGAAATAAGGTATAATTTTTTGAGTTCACTTTTCTATTTTGTTCGAGGTGTTTGTGTTTATTGAGAAATCTCTAATAATAGTGAATATTTTGTGTGTGTTTTATGTCCAGATCTTTGTGTATTGGCAAAAAAGGAGTAGAAGATATGGGTTCATGGGTAATGCAGTGGTTGGAGCCATATATTTACTTAGAGTTTGAATCGTCTCTCAAGGTAATCAAATCTACATTTATATGAAATAGCTTGCACCTCCAGTGGTACACTCTTTACTCTAATTTTATGTTCTAGTATGAAATGATGAATTTTCTTCTATTAGATTGTAATTTAAACCTATTTGTTTCTTTAAAAAGAGAAAATTGATTAGCTTTCTATTCTAAATTGTGTGTAGAAACTAAAAGGATAACTCGTGCATGTCAAAGTTTCACTGGTACAATGTTTGAATATGTATACACACACACACACACATTTTTTTTATTACATTAACTTAATAGAATGATGTTCTTGTGTTAGATATTCAATCTTGAGACTAAATGCATGAGTTAAGGTGCTTGAATTTAGTAACACACTATTTTTTTTATTAGTAACACTATATAGTTAGGCATTGATTTTGATCTTTTAGTCAATGCGCTATAGTTTGTGACGGTTATATGACAGCATTATAGAAAATTAAGGTGCAAGTCCAGTCATCAGAACTTTGAGACTAAAAGTTACTTCCAACAGCTAATGTTAAGATTTAAAATTAAGGCGCAAGTCCAGTAATCAGAACTTTGACAGAGAAAAAGGTTCATTTTGTGCTTGAACCTTAAGTGAATGACAAGGAAGTTGGTGGCCTTCCTCCTGCTGAAAATATTTGCATCACCTCTTCAATTGAAAATCATGTTCGTCCAGATAATTTTGTTAGAGAGTTTGATCCAAAAATCTCACTGGAGAATATTGTTTGCCTCCAAAATGCTCAAAAGTCCGTAGTTTCATAGCTTAGAGAGAAGTTCAAGCAGTCCTAACAGCTTCAACGTGGGTCCAAGGTTCAAATACAAAGGAGTGGAAAGGTCTTATTTTATTTTTATCATGATAAAATATACAGCTATTATATAAATTCGTGACCATGCAAATATATGATAAATAAAACCAATATTTATGTTTCAATTAATAAAAGTGGTACGTTGTTTCATTCTCTCGGTCATTACGACGAGGATTTGTTGCTTTAACAGTCCTTCCATCCGAATATAACTATATATGATTATATGTACACCTCCAAATGTTCACTGGAGGAGGCTTTACATAAGGAAAACTTAGTCGTTATGGAAATATTGCGATGAGTCCTTCTGCTGGTGTGTTGAATTATGGTGTGAATTTGGAAATGTGTAATGAAACAGGCCTTAGAGAAAGGAAAGAAATTGAAAGACTGGAAATTTTGAACAGGGATTATTTGAATCCGCACAAGCATTTAGACGAGAAGATGGGGGACTCTGCCTATTCCGCCCAATCATAACTCAATTCGCCAAAAACTAGTGCTGAAAGAATGTGCATGACATCCCCCTCCGTTGATCAATTTATTGACGCAGTGAAACAAACCACCCTTTCTAACAGGCATTGGGTAATACTCCCTCTTTCATTTTGGAAATATTTTGACCCCAAAATTTTCAAAAATGTCAATTCACTTCCTCAAAATCTATTTTCTGACATCTGATTGTTATATATAATATATGTTGTAACATACTGTTTGTGCTTTGTGCAGATTCCTCCTCCAGGTAAGGGGCCTCTTTATATTAGACCAATTCTGATTAGAAGTGGTCCTATACTTGGGCTGGCTCCATCACCTGAATACACCTTCCTCATTTACGCTTCTCTAGTTGGCAATTATTTCAAGGTAAGTCTATATATAAATTGCATATACTTTGGGTATTACAGTTTCCTATTAATTCAGCTTTCGCATAGAAAAGAAACATATTTTTCAATATTGTTTTTGTTTTTATGTTATGTAGGAGGGAACATCACCCTTGAACTCGTATGTTGACGGCGAATTTCATCGAGCGTCTCATAGTGGACCAGGAGGTATTAAAAGCATCACCAATTATGCTCCGGTAAATATTTCCTCCTTGGTTTTTTCTCTCAAATATACTAAATTAATAAGAAAATAATTAATTGAAACTATTTAATCTTGTTAAAGGCTATTATTTATGTTGTCCTAAAAATATATGTGCTATGTTATCTTGTAGGTTGTAAAAACAATAAGCAAGGCAAAGGAGAAAGGATTCTCTGATGTCTTATACCTGGATGCAGTAAATAAGAAAAATCTTGAGGAGGTCAGTTCTTGTAACATTTTCATTGTTAAGGTATTATAATTTAATTGTTAAGGAGATAAAATATATATTTGTATACAATCTATATTTACATAACAATGTTACTTTGACACCAGCAACGTGTGGAACTATACTCGAAGGAATCACAAGAAAAAACATCATAGATATTGCGCGTGGTCATGGCTACCAAGTATGACTGAAAATTAATAATACATTTATTCTACAGTATTAATTTATCATAACTAAATTTTTGCTTTAACATTTTGTTTTTCAAACTGGGTCAGGTTGAGGAGCGTTCTATTCCAGTGGAGGAATTAATTGAAGCGGATGAAATTTTCACTACAGGAACTGCTGTTGGTGTTGCTCCTCTAGGGAGTATTACATATCAGGGTCAAAGGTGAGTAGCTGGAATATTTTCTAATAACATAATTTGTGTCCAAGCTCTCATATCGAATTCCAAATTTCGTTTAGATTTAGCACGTGGAACATGCCTAGATTTTATCTTTTTTCTGTTTACGGCACATTTTTATTTTTATTACCACTCCTATTGAAAAATAAAGTTTTTTGCATTCCATACAAATAGATTAATCGTAAAAAAACTGAGAAGATACATTATTAATGAACTTAGAACCTGATCTTATGAGTCTTCTAAAAAGAGGATCAATTGATCCAATTTTTGGTCATGCAGGTAGGGTATTTTTTGTTCTCATTTTAACAGTCTGTATATGATTGATGGGTGGACTGTGGATGTGGCATCTGTTGGGGATTCTCGATGCATAAAGGATACAGAAGGTGGCGTGGTTTCTCTCTTGATAATTGATCATAGGTTGGAAGATAATGAAGAATAAAGAGAACGTGTCACTGCAAGCAGTGGTGAAGTAGGCGGGCTCAATGCTTTCGGGGGCAATGGGGTAAGAGAAAATTGCCTGTTTTCACTACACTTAAGAGCATCACCTATGGGTAGTGGATATTTGAATGTTTCTAGTCCAAATAATCCAAATACCTTTCCAAAGTTAAATATCCTCCGGTGGGTCATTGCATATATGCATTGCCAATAAGACGAGCATTCTCACATGGAGAATGTTCTTCTGCCCCACTGTTTTGGTCTTGAAAATTGCCCCTGAAATCTTTAATGTTGAAGGAAGTAAAAGCATTGGGCCATATTTTGAAATTTGTAAAATGAAACTATTCTTTCACGAGGAACAAGATGGCCCGCGCCACTGTTGGGCCCATAAAAAATACATTTCTTTCTTCTATATTTGGAAAGGTTCACACTACCAACAACTATCTTTGCACATTTGGGGTACCAATAAGGTTTGAGTGTAGTGTATAAATACACTTTTGAACTACCCGTAAGGTTTGCTTTTATAGAATCTAAAAGTAATTTTTTTGGCTGAATCAAACACTGGGGGAAGACTGATTATTGCATTTAGTTCTGCTAACAAACACTTCTTCGTTGTCAGGTCCAAGTCGACGCAGCAGGGTATGAAACTCTTTGAATATGAATTTTTGAAATTGTTCCTTTTTTTATGTTGGAGCATATTGGTTGAGTACCTGACATTTGATGGTAGTCCATGATTGGCTAGACGACCACCAACTACTGATGTTGTGTCGCCTTCTCCTTCAGCATTGCGGGCCATGTCATTGTGTCTGTAGTTCCTCCTGAGATTGCTCCCTATCATATGTGCAGACGGGTCATCTGTTATGATTTTGTAACATTCAGTTGATGGAACCTCCCAAAAAAGGGGCCAAAGTTCAACAGCAAGGTATAATGGCTTCTCAGACTTCCTTGGATCTCTACACTTTACGAAACTTTATTTATGTATGGGTATTTGTCTTTTGGCCACCGAAACTGAGTTTGGTTTCCACAGTTCAGTTATTAGACTGTTTGGGGGTGGGTGGGGTGGGGGTGGGGGGGGGGGGGAGGGGGGTTGGGGAGTCGAGACTTGTTCACCTGTTATGATTTTGTAACATTCAGTTGATGGAACCTCCCAAAAAAGGGGGCCAAAGTTCAACACGAATGTAAATTTTAAATGTCCCTGTATTTGTTCTCTTTCGGTGCTCATATTTAATTGTCGTTTCTCTGAAGTTTAGGATTAAACGTTGTGTATCATAGCTTGAACTGTGGGCTGAAGCGGTGAGTGATTATGAGATCTTGAGGAAGGAACTTCGAAATGACAAAGATGTTGCCGAATGTTTGTCCATGCCGAAGTTGCATTGAAGAAATCCCAAGGGGAAGTTCATAATTTAAAGTTTGGTGGTGAAGTTGTTTTAATATCAGGTCTAGAGCAGTTCAGGACTGTCATATCCTCACCCGGTTAGTCTTCTAGTATTTATCTCTGTCTACTAATTTCTTTATCATTTACTATAATTCTTTGATGATTTCAATCTTAAAATTCCAGGCCCTTTTGTGGTTCATTTCAAAGTGACATCCAATCTGCAATGCAGGCAGATATCTCCATTTTACAACACACTATGCAGCCAATATCCATCCATAAATTTTCTCAAGGTGTGCGGGCCATTATATGTTTTATTAGTTCATATTGTGCCTAAATTAAAAAATTGTCTATTTATATTTGAGACCTATATTTCCATGTTTATTTGAAACAAAAGGTGGATGTGGAAGAGAGCCCAACAATTGAAAATGCTGAGAATGTAAGAAGTGTACCTACATTCAAGATTTACGAGGAAGGAAGGCTAGTGAAGGAAATGGTCTGCCCACGTCTAGAGGTTTTGGAGTCCTCTGTGAAGCATTACAACAACAATACTGCTTCTCTCACATACAAGGATTAAAGTTACATGTGAGATAATCAGAGCTTGGTACATAATAATCTCATTAGGAGCCCAAACCAGCCAAATGTCGCCGGAACCATGCGAGGTAGCTTACATCTGATTGAATTCCTTACTTTTTGACGCTGAGGCTTACTCTTCATACCAAGTGGTCTTTCACTTTATTCTATAGCACAAGTTACATGGACCTGCCCTCTTGCTTGACATAATTCCAGGTATCTCCCATCTTGTTTCAAATATTACGCCGCATCCTCTCTTGTTTTAAGTAATTTACTGGTTTTTGTTACACCCACTGCCCTACTATGGGGATAACGGGTGCAATTTTAAAATCAAGAATGTAAACAGGTGTAATATTTGAAAGGAGAGTGGAGGTATCCGTAATTATGACTTATGACAATTAAGAGCGGAGGTCCATGGAATTTACAGTGTTTAATACATTGCATTGCCTATCAAAAAGAACAATTAATTGATGATGATGGTTTCTGTAATTGGTCTTCGTTGAAAGTTCAATCACTTATAAATTACTTCTTTTGCAAATCCCCTAGACACCACCATTGAGAAAAAGAACTAAAACCATCACCAATCTAGCGTGATCGACCCAAAATAAACACCGACATCGAAATAAGCACTACCGACATGATATAAAGTGTAGAGGGCTTTTCTTTTGTGGACTGTTTTGTATTGCCTTTTAGGATAGCTGATCCTTATCTCTTCCACTATTTTTTTCTATCATGAATGGAAGTTTTTGTTTCTAATCAATACAAATAAAATAAAGTAATTAAAGTGAGGACCTCAGTTTCATTATTCCAACAAATGGGAAGCGTGGATCATGTCCTAATCTCACTCATCTTGCATGTAAACAGTGTGCATTTCTTACATCTCACATCGTGTGAATTTATGAAAAATAGTCAGAATTCATGAATGCACACTAAATGCTTAGATATAAAGTACAGAGCAATTTTAATTCATTTTTTTTATCATAGTGTCTGTGTGAATAGTGTGAAGTGTGTGTCCAGGGTTTGTGTGCAGCGTAAGTGTGTGTTTCTGTGTTAGTTGTATAAAAAAAAATTGAATGTGTTAGAAACTATATGTGTTGTGTGCTGATGTGAAATGTGATATTATAAGTTCGTATACTTGTGCAATTAATTTTGCTGGTGGATAATTTTTTGTACTAAATTAATTTGGATGACTAAATGTTGATATTATAACTATTATGATATTTTGTTTTGTTTGACAGAGCCTCATCAAGTTTTCAGCGTTGCGGGTTGTGACATTGATGACGATGATAATAGAACGAAAGTTGATAGTCAACAACAACAAACTTCTTTTTTATATTTCATTTGATTTGTTATAATATAAAAATATCTCATTTGGGGATGATTGTATTAAGATTTTATATTGGATGCTTTTATTAAAATAATGCAACTTTCGGGGGATTGTATTACGATGTTTCATTTATTTAGTTTAAGTTTCTATTGTAAATAAAGAGTGGAGGCTTATATAGATATAAATGTTGAATATAATGCCCTTGTTTTTGTAGACTATTTTTGTAAATGTTCTTAGGATTTAAATAGTGGTAATAATAATCAGGATATTGGATCTTATTTTTTTAAATATGTATTAATATTACTAACATAATTTTACCGTTACTAATTCTGAATTTTCTGTTACTATTAGTAACACAACTTAAGCGTTGTTATTTTTGAATTTTACCGTTACTATTAGTAACAGAATTTTACCGTTACAAATTCTGAACTTCCGTTACTATTAGTAACAGAATTTTACCGTTACTAATTTTGAATTTTACCGTTACTATTAGTAACATAATTTTACCGTTACTAGCTTCGTGCCCCACGCCTTTTTTCTAACAGAAAAATTGTGTTACTAATATTATTAGTAACGGTAAAATTGTGTTACTAATGGCGTGTTTTGGTGTAGTGATATGAATTCCTCTAAAAGTCCCTAAAGGAAGAACACCAACACCTCACCTAAGATTGCTTTTGTATGTTGCATTCTTCATAATATGGGCGTGTGTGAGTTAAATCCCATGAAAATGATTTTCTACAATTTTTGGGATATGTTAAATAATTTTTAGAAATTTAAAATTGGATTTTATAATGCTTTAGGCTGCTTTATAATTTCCCTAAGTTCCAAAACTTTGCTTGGATAGAATCCAAAAGTGCTAGATGTGGGGGAAAATTGAATTCTTTCAAACATAAAAAACACACGACTTTGAGTTCATCATAGCCTTACACGCGTTGGTCTTATATCGGATAGATCTATGTTTTCTCTTCCTTACATAACTGAGACCTTAGTTAAACCGTTGGATCAATTGCATGTCTTGTAAATAGATCCAAGTGTTAACCTATTGAACCAATCCGAGTGTTTTTAATATCGGTACAAAGATAGCCGTTAGATTTACTTCGATCCCTTACATTCAATATTGATCGTTGATTTGGTTCGATGTTCCAGAGCCTTCCATGCCCTAGTATAAATAAAACCTATTTGTGCAACGTTTACAATCTTTGGATCATTTCACCTCTGAGAGAAAAAAGAGAGAAGTGAGAGAGGAGAGAGAGAGAGAGAGAGAGAGAGAGAGAGAGAGAGAGAGAGAGAGAGAGAGAGACAGAGAAAAAGAAAACCCTAAACCAATCCCGACCAAATTCTCACCTGAAAATCCTTCTATGAATTGAGTTAGTTTGAGTTTTGAGAAGATCCATCCTCTCTAGTTCTTAATCTCTTATCCAACCAAGTCACGAAGTCCTGAGCTCATTTTCTTTCATAGAAAGTTGAGATTTGAGACTCTGTGATACATATCAAGTAGATATTACAGATTTCGATTTCTTCTTTCGAGAAATCTCTATTTTTTTGGTTGTTTCTAAATCTTTATGTTGCTTTCAAAACCTAAACCAACAAAATCATTTCTGATTTGAGTTTCTGAGAATATCCAGACTTAGATCTAGTTAAGATCTTGATTAGGGATTTACACTTTCATATATTTCACATTTTGTGAAATAAATATATATTTTCGAATAAAGAAAGTGTCTAGGATCTTGGCTCTTTTATATAGCAAGATTCCCTTTTGATCTATGGATTAAATTGAAGATTCAAAGTCTGAGAGTTTCGATCAAACTGAGTTTGGAAATTGCTTTTGCATATTAGAACTTTGTTTGTAATTTGATAGGCACATCACATCACAACACTTTCACACTGCAACACTAAAAGGTGTTGGTAGAGAGAATTTGGACTTTAAAGAGTCGACATAAAGCTAAAAGGAGTGGAGTTACAAAGCTGAGAGAACATCTATAACCGTTAGACTTAGGCTTAAACACATGCCGTCATAGGGCGAAGACGTAAATCAACCACAAAATGGCCCCGTGAGAGGCACAAAAACCTCGCTGGGACCAATATAACGTGCAGGAGATGATCAAAAACTCACGAGACTCCTGATTTGACATGTCAAAAATTTGAAAACTGTTAAACTTAGGCTTAAAAACATGTCATCAAAGGGTAAAAATGTAAAACAACCACAAAATGGCCCCGTGAGAGGCACGAAAACTTTGCGCAAGACCAATGTAACCTGTAAGAACCGACCGCGAACTCATGGGACTCCCAGTTTGAGAACACAATGAAAATTTGCAAATTATTAGACCTAGGCTTAAAAACATGCGGTCAAAGGGTGAAAACGTAAAACAGATAGAAAATGGTCCTTAAGAGGCATGGACACCTCACGCGGGACCAATGTAACCCATAAGAACTGATCGCGGACTCACGGGACTCCCAATTTGAGAGCACGAAAAATATTTTCAAACTGTTAGAGATAAGATTAAAAACATGCCGCCAAAGGGTGAAAAGGTAAAACATCCACGAAAGGCTCCGTAAGAAGCAAGAGCACCTGCCATGGGACCAATATAAAGCGTAGGAACCGATCGCGTACTCACATGACTCTCGATTTGAGAGCACAACTAAAATTAGCAAACTGTTAGACTTGGCTTCAAAACATGACATCAAAGGTTGAAAAGATAAAATAACCACAAAATAGCCTCGTGAGAGTCTCGAAAACCTAACATGGGAGCAATGTAACCCCCAGGAATCGACCGCGTACTCATGGGACACCCGGTTTGAGAGCATAACGAAAAATTTACAAATGGTTAGACTTACGATTAAAAACATGTCGTCAAAGGGTGAAAACGTAAAATAACCACAAAATGGCCCCTTAAGAGGCACGAACAACTCACACGGGACCAATGTATCCCGTAAAAACCCACACCGTACTCACGGGACTCCCTATTTTAGAACACGACAACAATTTACAAATCGTTAGACTTAGGCTTAAAAACATCTCATCAAATGGTGAAAATGTAAAACAGCGACAAAGGGGCCCCGTGAGAGGAACAAACACCTCGCTCGGGACCATTATAACTAGCAGGAACATACCGCATACTCACGGAACTCCCGATTTGAGAGCTTGACAAAAATTTACAAACTCTTAGACTTAGGGTTAAAAACATGCCGATAAAGGTTGAAAATGTAAAAACATCCACAAAATGGTCCCGTAAGAGGCATAAACACCTCGCACGGGACTATCGTACACCCTGCAAGAGCCGATCGTGTAGTCATGGGTCTCCCACTTTGAGAGCACAACAAAAATTTTCAAACTGTTAGACTTGGGCTTAAAAACATTTTGTCAAAGGGTGATAACATAAATTAACCACAAAACGGTCCTGTAAGAGGCATGGACACCTCGCACGGGACCAATTTAACTCGTAGGAACCGACTGCATACTCACGGGATTCTCGATTTGAGAGCACGATAAAAAATTGCAAACTGTTAAACTTGGGCTTAAAAATAAGCCATCAAAGAATGGAATCATAAAATATGCATAAAACAGCCCCGCATGAGTTACGAACACCTCACACGGGACCAATGCAATCCTCAGGAACCGATCGCGTACACACAGGACTCCTGGCTTGAAAGTATGGAGAAAGTTTGCAAACTATTAGACTTTGGCTTAAAAAATGCCGTCAAAGTGTGAAAACATATAACAACCCCGTGAGAGGGACGAAGGGGACCAATGAAACCCGCAGGAACCGATCGCGTACTCACAGGACTCTCACTTTGAGAGCACGATGAAAATTTGAAAACTGTTAGACTTAGATTTAAAAACATGTCGTCAAAGGGTGAAAACATAAAACAGCCACAAAACGGCCCCGTGAGTGGCACGAACACCTCGCACGACACCAATGTAACCTGTAGGAATAGATTGCATACTCACGAGACTCCCAGTTTGAGAGCAAGATAAAATTTGTAAACTGTTAGACTTAGGTTTACAAAACATGTCATCAAAAGGTGAAAACATAAAACAGCCAAAAAATAGCCCTGAGAGAGGTATGAACACCTCACACAGGACCAATAGAAATTGTAGGAACCGACCGTGTACTCCTAGGACTCCCAATTTGAGAGAAGGGAGAAAATTAACAAACTGTTAGACTTAGGCATAAAAACATGCCGTTAAGGGATGAAAATGTAAAATACCTACAAAATGGCAACCAAAGTAAACCACAGGAACTGATCGCTTACCCACGGGACTCCCGGTTTAAGAGCAAGATAAAAATATGTAAGCTGTTAGACTTAGGCTTTGAAACATGCAGTCAAATGGTGAAAACATAAAATAACCACAAAACGGCCTCGTGGAGGTGCGAACACCTCGCACAGGACCAATATAACTCGTAAGAACTGATCGCGTACTCCTGATTTAAGAGAAGGGCAAAAACTTGCTAACTGTTACACTTAGACTTAAAAACATGACGTCTAAGGGTGAAAATATAAAATAGGAACTAAACGGTCCCATGAGAGGCGCAAACAGCTCGCACGAGACCACAGTAACCCACAAGGACCAACCGCATACTCATCGGACTCCCGATTTGAGAGAATAATGAAAATTTGTAAGCACTTAGACTTAGGCATAAAAACATGTCGTCAAAGGGTGAAAATGTAAAATTTCCACAAAATGGCCCCTTAAACAGAAGAACACCTCACACGGCACCTTTGTAACTAGAAGGAATGGATTGCGTACTCTTGGGACTCTCGGTTTGAGAGAATGACAAAAATTTGCGAATTGTTAGACTTAAGCTTAAAACACTCCGTTAAAGGGTGAAAACATAAGACAGTCATAAAAGGGCCCTGCAAGAGGCACAAATACCTCGCACGGTACCAATGTAACCCGCACGAACCAACTGTGTACTCCCGGGACTCCCGATTTGAGAGCACAATGAAAACTTCCCAACTGTTAGACATTGGATTATAAACAAGCCATCAAAGGGTGAAATCCTAAAACAACAATAAAATAGCCCTATAAGAGGCATAAACATATCACGTGGGACCAATGTAATCCACAAGAACAGACCGTGTACTCACGGGACTTCCGATTTGATAGTGTCATGAAAATTTGTAAATTGTTAGACTTAGGCTTAAAAGTATTTCGTCAAAGAGTGAAACGTAAAATAACAACAAAACGGCCCCATGAGAGCACGAACACCTCGCACGAGACAAATGTAACTCGTAAGAACCGACCCCGTACTCACGGGACTCCCGATTTGAGAGTTAGATGAAAATTTAAAAACTGTAAGACTTAGACTTAAAAACATGTTGTCAAATGGTGAAAACATAAAATAGCAACAAAACAGCCTGCGTAAGAGGAATGGACAACTCGCATGGGATCAATAAAAATCCCAGGGTTCGACTGCATACTCACAGGACTCCTGGTTTGCGAGCTCGATGAATATTTCCAAACTATTAGACTTAGGCTTTAAAACATTCCGTCAATGGATGAAAACGTAAAACAACCACAAAACGACCCTGTGAGAAGAACAAACACCTCGTATGGGACCAATGTAACAAACAGGAACCGATCGTGTACTAACAGGACGCTCAATTTGATAGCACAAAGAAAATTTGCGAACTATAAGACTTAGGCTTAAAAACATGCCGTCAATGGGTGAAAACATAAAAATGCCACGAAACAGCTCTGTGAGAGGCTCAAATACCTCGCATGGAACCACTGTAACCCAAAGGAATCGAATGCGTACTCACGGGACTCTCGGTTTGAGAGTACGATAAAAATATGCAAATTATTAGACTTAGACAAAAAAACATTTCGTCAAAGGGTGAAAACCTAAAGCAATAACAAAACGGTCCCGTAAGACGCATAAACACGTCGCACGAGACCAATATAACCCGCTGGAACCAACCGTGTACGCACGAGACCCTCAATTTGAGAGCACGACAAGGATTTGCAAACTGTTAGACTTAGGCTTAAAACCATGCCATCAAAGGGTGAAAACATAAACAGCCAGAAAAATGGCCCCATGAGTGGTACGAACACCTCATATGAGATCAATGTAACCCGCAGGAACTCACCATGTACTCACGGGACTCCTAGTTTGGGAGGATGATGAAAATTTGAAAACTGTTAGACTTAGGCTTAAACACATGACATCAAAGGGTGAAAACGTAAAACCAAAAAACGGCCCCGTGAGAGGCATAAAAACCTCGTTGGGACCAATGTAATGTGTAG
This sequence comes from Sambucus nigra, assembly GCA_949130495.1. Taxonomy (NCBI): domain Eukaryota; kingdom Viridiplantae; phylum Streptophyta; class Magnoliopsida; order Dipsacales; family Adoxaceae; genus Sambucus; species Sambucus nigra. Next base: position 239,627,364 of record OX422210.1, on the reverse strand, counting down.
AAACTGATCGCATACTCAAGAGACTCCTGATTTGAGAGCATGCCAAAAATTTGAAAACTGTTAGACTTAGGCTTAAAAATATGTCACCAAAGGGTGAAAATGTAAAACAACCACAAAATGGCCGCATGAGAGGCACGAACACCTCGCATGGGACCAATGTAACCCGTTGGAAACGACCGCATACTCATGGGACTCCCAGTTTGAGAGCACGGTGAAAATTTGCAAACTATTAGACTCAGGCTTAAAAAATGCAGTCAAAGGGAGAAAATGTAAAACAACCATAAAATAGTCCTGTAAGACACACGAAAACCTCGCACGGGTACTATGTAACCCGCAAGAACTGATCGCGTACTCACGGGACTCCCGATTTGAGAGCACGACAAAGATTTGAAAACTGTTAGACTTATGCTTAAAAATATGCCGTCAAAGGGTGAAAAGGTAAAACAACCACAAAAGGGACCCGTAAGAAGCACGAACACCTCGCATGGGACCAATGTAAACTGCAGGAACCAATCGTGTACTCACGGGACTCCTCGTTTGAGAGCCGACTAAAATTTGTAAACAGTTAGACATGGGACTAAAAACATGCCATCAAAGGTTAGAAACGTAAAATAACCACAAAACGGCCTCGTGAGAGGCACGAACACCTAGCACAGGACTAATGTAACCCCCAGGAATCGATCGCGTACTCACGGGACTCTCGGTTTGAGAGCACGATGAAAATTTAAAAACGGTTAGACTTACAATTGAAAATATGTCATCAAAGAGTGAAAATGTAAAATAACCACAAAACGGACCCTTAAGAGGCACGAACACCTCGCACGAGGCCAATGTAACTCGCAGGAATCAACCGCATACTCACGAGATTCCCAGTTTAAGAGCACGATAAAAAATTTCAAGTTAGATTTAGGCTTAAAAATAAACCTTCAAAGGGTGAAATCGTAAAACAGTCACAAAACGGCCCCGTATGAGTTTTGAACACCTCCCACGTGACCAATGTAATCCTCAGGAACTGATCACGTACACACTGGACTCCTGATTTGAGAGTACCATGAAAATTTGCAAACTGTTATACTTAGGCTTAAAAATAAGCCCTGAAAGGGTGAAAACGTAAAACAACCACAAAATGACCCCGTGAGAGGTACACACACCTCACAGGGGACCAATGAAATCGACAGGAATCGACTGCATACTCACGGGACTCTCGGTTTGAGAGCACAATGAAAATTTATAAACTGTTAGACTTAGGTTTAAAAATGTGCCGTCAAAGGGTGAAAATATAAAACAACCACAAGATGACCCCATGAGAGGCACGGACACCTCGCACGACACTAATGTACTCCCGATTTGAGAGCAAGATAAAAATTTATAAACTATTAGACTTAGGCTTAGAAACATGTCATCAAAGGGTGAAAACATAAAACAACCACAAAACGGACCCGAGAGAGGTACGAACACCTCGTACAGGACCAATATAAATTGTAGGAACCGACCGCGTAGTCCTGGGAATTCCGATTTGAAAGCAAGGAGAAAATTAGCAAACTGTTAGACTTAGGCATAAAAACATGCCGTCAAAGGGTGAAAATGTAAAACAACTACAAAATGGTCCCGTGAGAGGTACGAACACCTCTCATGGGACCAGTGTAACCCATAGGAACCGATCACTTACTCACATGACTCCCAGTTTAAGAGCAAGATAAAAATATATAAGCTGTTCGACTTAGGCTTAGAAACATGCTGTCAAAGGGTGAAAACATAAAATAGCCACAAAACGACCCCATGAGAGGTACTAACACCTCGCAGATGACCAGTTTTACTCGCAGGAATTGACCGGGTACTCCCTATTTGAGAGAAGGGCGAAAACTAGCAAAATGTTAGACTTTCGCTTAAAAAAATGACTTATAAGGGCAAAAATATAAAATAGCTACAAAACGGTCCCATGAGAGGCACGAACACCTCGCGCGTGACCATAGTAACCCACACGAACCAACTGCTACTCATGGGACTCCCGGTTTGAGATAACGATGAAAAGTTGCAGACTATTATACTTAGGCTTGAAAACATGTCGTCAAAGGGTGAAAATGTAAAACCGCCAGAAAACAGCCCCTTAAGAGGCATGAACACCTCACACGGAACCAATGTAACTCGTAGGAATGAACTGCGAACTCACGGGACTCCCGATTTGAGAGAACGACAAAAAATGCAAACTGTTAGACTTGGGCTTAAAAATACGTCATCAAAGGGTGAAAACAAAAATTAGCCACAAAACGGCCCTGTAAGGGGCATGAATCTCTCGGACGATACCAATGTAACCCGTATGAACCGACTGTATACTCACGGGACTCCCGGTTTGAGAGAACAATAAAAACTTCCCAACTGTTAGACTTAGGCTTATAAACAAGCCGTCAAAGGGTGAAATCGTAAAACAGTCACAAAACGGCCCTGTAAGAGGCACGAGCACCTCGCGCGGGACCAATGTATTAGGGAGGAATTGGCCGTGTACTCACGAGACTCCCAATTTGAAAGTATCACGAAAATTTGCAAACTGTTAGACTTAGCTTAAAAGTATTTCGTCAAAGAGTGAAACTATAAAATAACTACAAAACATCCCCGTAAGAGCACGGACACCTCGCACGAGACAAATGTAACTCGCAAGAACCATCCTCGTACTCACGGGACTCCTGATTTGAGTGCACGATGAAAATTTTAAAACTTTTAGACTTAGGCTTAAAGCATGCCGTCAAAGGGTGAAAACATAAAATAGCCACTATACACCCCCATGAGAGGCACATAACCTCGTACATGACCAATGTAACTAGCAGGAATCAACAACATACTCCCGAGACTCTCGGTTTGAGATCTCGATGAAAATTTTCAAACTATTAGACATAGGCTTAAAAATATGTCATTAAAGGGTAAAAATGTAAAGCAGTCATAAAACAGTCCTGTAAGAGGCACGAACACCTCGCTCGGGACAATGTAACACACAGGAACTGATTGTGTACTTATGGGACTCCAGGTTTCAGAGCACGACAAAAATTTGCAAACTGTTTGACTTAGGCTTAAAAATATGTCGTCAAAGGGTGAAAACATAAAATAGCCACAAAATGGCATTGTGAGGGGAACGAAACCTCGCAGGGACCAATGTAACCCACGGGAACAGATCGCATACAGAAGGGACTCCCAATTTGAGAGCACCATGAAAATTTGAAACTGTCAGACTTAGGATTAAAAACATGTCGTCAAATGATGAAAAAGTAAAAAAAGTCACAAAACGGCCCCTTAAGGGGCACAAACACATTGCATGGGACCAATGTAATCCTTTGGAACCGATTGTGTTCATCGGGGACTACCGAATTGAGAGCACGATGAAAATTTTCAAAATACTAGACTTCGACTTAAAAATATTCCATCAAAGGTTGAAAATGTAAAATAACCACAAAACAGTCCCATGAGAGGCACAAACACCTCACACAGGACCAATGTAACTAGCAGGAACCGATCGCATACTCACGGGACTCCGGACTTTAGAGATCGATGAAATTTTTTAAACTGTTAGACTTAGGCTTAAAAACATGCCGTCAAAGGGTGAAAGCATAAATAGCCAAAACGGTCTCATAAGATGCACGAACACCTCGCACGGGATAATGTAATTCGCAAGAACGGACCTCATACTCACGGGACTCTCAATTTATGAGCACGAAAAAAAATGCAAGCTATTAGACTTGGGCTTAAAAACATACCGTGAGAGGGTGAAAATGTAAAACAACCACAAAATGGTCTCGTAAGAAGCACTAACACCTCACACCACTCGCAAGAATGAACCGCATACTCAGGTTACTTCTGTTTTGTGAGTACGGTGAAAATTTTTGAACTATTAGCCTTGGGTTTAAAAACATGCCGTCAAAGGGTAAAAACATAAAATAACCACAAAACGGCCAAGTGAGAGGCACGAAAACCTCGCACGAGACCAATGTATCCCAAAGGAACCAACCGCGTACTCACGAGACTCCGGATTTGAGAGCATAATAAAATTTTCAAACTGTTACCCTCAGGCTAAAAAATATGCCGTCAAAGGGTGAATACGTAAAACAACCATAAAATGTCACCATAAAAGGTAGGAACACCTCGTAGGGACCAATGTAACCCATAAGAACTGATCGCATACTCACGAGACTCCCGATTTGAGAGCATGATAAACATATACAAACTGTTAGTCTTAGGCTAAACAAAACATGTTGTCAAAGGGTGAAAACATAAAACCACCTCAAAATGTCCCCGTGAGAGGCACGAACACCTCGCATAAAAATGTAACTAAGAGGAACCGACCGCATACTCATAGGACTCCCGATTTGAGAGCACGATGAAAATTTTAAAACTGTTAGACTTAGGCTTAAAAATAGGCCGTCAAAGGTGAAAACATAAAATAACCACAAAAAGTCCCAGTAAAAGGCACAGACACCTCGCACAAGACCAATGTAACCCTAAAGAATCGACTACGTACTCCCGGGACTCTCGATTTGAGAGCAGGATGATAATTTGCAAACTATTAGAGATAGGCTAAAAAATATTCTGTCAAAGGATGAAAATATAAAATAACCACAAAACGGACCGGTGAGAGGATAGACACCTGGCATGGGACCAATGCAACACACAGGAACCGATCGTGTACTCATATGACTCACGGTTTGATAGAACAATGAAAATTTGTGAACTGTTAGACTTAGGCTCAAAAACATGCCGTGAATGGACGAAAATGTAAAACTACCACTAAACGGCTCCGTGAGAGGATTGAACACCTCGCACAGAACCAATGTAACCCAAAGGAACCTAACCCGTATTCACGAGAATCTTGGTTTTAGAGTACGACAAAAATATGCAAATTGTTGGACTTAGGCAAAATAAATTTCGTCAAAGGGTGAAAACTTAAAGCAAAAAAACCGATCCCATGAGAGGCACAAACACCTTGCAGGGGACCAATATAACCCATAGGAATCGACCGTGTACTCACGGGACCCCCGATTTGAGAGAACAACAAGGATTTACAAACTATTAGACTTAGGCTTAAAACCATGCCATCAAAGGGTGAAAATGTAAAAGAGCCAAAAAAGGGCCCCATGACAGGCACGAACACCTCGTACGAGATCATTGTAACTCGCAGGAACTGACCATGTACTCACGGGACTCCCGATTTGAGAGGACGATGAAAATTTAGAAATCATTAAACTTAGGCTTAAACACAAACCGTCAAAGGGTGAAAACATAAAATAACCCCAAAACGGACCCGTGAGAGGCATAAAAACCTCACTAGGACCAATGTAATGTGCAGAAACTGACCACATACTCACGAGACTCTCGATTTGAGAGCATGAAAAATATTTGAAAACTGTTAGACTTAGGCTTAAAAATATGTCACCAAAGGGTGAAAATATAAAACAACCATAAAACGTCCCCGTAAGAGGCACGAACACTTCGCGTGGGACCAATGTAACCCGTAGGAACTGATCGCGTACTCATGGGACTCCAAGTTTAAGAGCACGACAAAAATTTGCAAATTGTTAGACTTATGCTTAAAAACATGCAATCAAAGGGTGAAAATATAAAACATGCATAAAACGGTCCTGTAAGAGGCAAGAACACCTCGTACGGGACCAATATAACTCGTAAGAACCGACCGCATACTCACGGGACTCCCAATTTGAGAGCACGATAGAGATTTGCAAACTGTTAGACTTAGGATTAAAAATATGCCGTCAAAGGGTGAAAAGGTAAAACAGCCACAAAAAGGCCTCGTAAGAAGCCCCTTAAGAAGCAAGAACATATCACGTGGGACCAATGTAAACTTCAGGAACCGATCGCATACTCACGGGACTCTCGATTTGAAATCACGACTAAAATTTGACTACTATTAGACTTGGGCCTAAAAACATGCCATCAAAATTTGACTACTATTAGACTTGGGCCTAAAAACATGCCATCAAAGGTTGGAAACATAAAATAACCACAAAATGATCTCGTGAGAGGTAAAAACACCTAGCACAGGACCAGTGTAACCCCAAGAATCGAGCGCACACTCACAGGACTCTCGATTTGAGAGCACAATGAAAATTTACAAGCGGTTAGACTTACGATTAAAAACATGTCATCAACAGGTGAAAACGTAAAATAACCATAGAACGAGACGTTAAGAGGCACGGACACCTCGCATGAAACTAATGTAACTCGCAGGAATCGATCACTTACTCACAAGATTACCAGTTTAAGAACACGATAAAAAATTACAAGTTAGACTTAGGCTTAAAAATAAGCCGTCAAAGGGTGAAATCATAAAACAGTCGCAAAACAGCCCCAAATGAGTTACGAACACCTCACACAAGACCAATGTAATCCTCTGGAACTGATCACGTACACACGGGACTCCCGATTTTAGAGTACGATGAAAATTTGCAAATTGTTAGATATAGGTTTTAAAATAATCCCTCAAAGGGTGAAAACATAGAATAACCACAAAACGACCCCGTGAGAGGTACGAACACCTCCCAGGGGACCAATGAAACACGTAAGAAATGACTGCGTACTCACGGGACTCTCGGTTTGTGAGCACAATGAAAATTTACAAACTGTTTGACTGAGGTTTAAAAATGTGCCGCTAAAAGGTAAAAACATAAAACACCCACAAAATGGCCCCATGAGAGGCACGGACACCTCGCACAACATTAATGTAACCTGCAGGAATAAATTTCGTACTCACGGGACTCCCGGTTTGAGATCAAGGTAAAAATTTGTAAACTGTTAGACTTAGGCTTACAAACATATCATCAAAGGGTGAAAACATAAAAAAACCACAAAATGGCCCTGAGAGAGGTACGAACACCTCACACAGGACGAATAGAAATTGTAGGAACCGACCGTGTACTCCTGGGACTCGCGATTTGGGAGCAGGGAGAAAATTAACAAACTGTTAGACTTAGGCATAAAAACATGCCGTCAAAGCGTGAAAATGTAAAACAGCTAAAAATAACACCGTTAGAGGTACGAACACCTCGCACGGGAACAATGGAACCCACAGGAACAGATCACTTACTCGTGGGACTCCTGGTTTAAGAGCAAGATAAAAATATGTAAGCTGTTCGACTTAGGCTTAGAAACATGCCGTCAAAGGGTGAAAATATAACACAACACAAAACGGCCCCGTGAGAGCACGAAGACCTCGTACAAGACCAATATTACCCACAGCAACCGATCGGGTACTCCCAATTTGAGAGAAGGGAGAAAACTAGCAAACTGTTAGACTTAGGCTTAAAAACATGACGTCTAAGGGTGAAAATGCAAAATAGCAACAAAACGGTCCCATGAGAGGTACAAAAACCTCGCGATTGACCACAATAACCCACCGAACCAACTGCATACTCACGGGACTCCCAATTTGAGATAACGATGAAAATTTTCAAACTAATATACTTAGGCTTAAAAACTTGTCGTCAAACAAAATGGCCCCTTAAAAGACACGAACACCTCGTACGAGACCAATGTAACCCGCAGGAATGAACTGCATACTCACGGGACTCCCGATTTGAGAGAATGACAAAAATTTGCAAACAGTTAGACTTGGGCTTAAAAACACGCCGTCAAAGGGTGAAAACAAAAAACAACCACAAAATGGCCTCGTAAGAGGCACGAATCCCACGTACGGTACCAATGTAACCCGCATGCACTGACTGTGTACTAACGGGACTCCTGGTTGAGAGCACAATAAAAACTTCCCAAATGTTAGACTTAGGCTTATAAATAAGTCGTCAAAGGGTGAAATCTTAAAACAGTAAAAAAAGGGCCCCGTAAGAGGCACGAGCACCTCGCGTGGGACCAATGTAATCAACAAGAACCGATCGCGATCTCACAGGACTCTCGATTTGAAGGTATCACAAAAATTTGTAAACTATTAGACTTAATCTTAAAAGTATCCCGTCAAAGAGTGAAAACATAAAATAACCACAAAAAGACCCCGTGAAAGCATAGACACCTCGCACGAGACAAATGCAACTAGCAGGAACCGACCCCGTACTCACGAGACTCCCAGTTTGGGAGCACAATGAAAATTTAAAAACTTTTAGACTTAGGCTTAAAAGCATGTCGTCAAAGGGTGGAAATATAAAATAACAACAAAACACCCCCGTGAGAGGCACATAACCTCGCACATGACCAATGTAACTAGCAGGAGTCAATCACGTACTATCGGGACTCTCTGTTTGAGAGCTCGATGAAAATTTATGAACAATTAGACTTAGGCTTAAAAAAAAGCTATTAAAAGGTTAAAACGTAAAACAGTAACAAAACGGTCTTGTTTCCCATATTATACTCAAGGAGGGGGGGGGGTGAATTGAGTTTATTAAATCTTTTAGTCAAATTAAAATTGCCGAAAAATATTTAATTTACAACACTATGACAATTTTCAAATTAATAAAACTTTAAAGAATAAACCCAACAACATCAAATAAATGCAACCAACTAATTTAAACAACTAGAAATGCATATTTTAAAACTCTATGAATATTAAAATAATTTTCGTATTTAATATTAAGTGATATTCTGAAATTAATTATTTAATTCAAAAATAATTATTTTAACCTTAAAATTAATTTAGTCAAATTTTGAAATTAATTTATTGGCAAGTTAGTGCTCTGAAAATATTAACTCAAGCAAGCATGTGCAAATAAATAAATAAATAGTGCGGAAAATAAATGACACCAAAATTTAACGTGGTTCGGCCAAATCCCGGCCTACGTCCACGCGCCTAGAGCCCCCGTATCCTTTGCGATTCACTAAACCTGATCCCCTTGCGGGTAGGATCAAACCACCGCGTACAAATGTTTGCAAGCTAACTCTGAGCTTCAAACCCCGTGGCCCACTTACGGGTAGGAACCAATCACCGGTATGAATCGAAGCTTCAACAAAGCTTCAGACAAATCTGAATTTTTCGTACAATGTAGAATAATGAAACTCCTTAAAACACAATTTGTAATCTGAGTTTATTCTTCTTTAATAAGACTTCAATAAATGATGTTTGCGTAGGCACAATTGTTCTTCTTCAATGATTGAGCAGGTAATAAAATTAATTGCTCTCTTGAATGTGTAGCTAAATAGTAAATTTGAATGCTCTCAATAAATTCTCTAGTTCTTGATCATATTCTTTCTTGTTGGCTGGTCTTCAATCCAGCACTTGAAAGCCTTAAATGTGTCTTCAAAAACTAGCTGTTAGACACAAGTATTTTGAGCATTTAATGCTCCCGATTTTCTGAGATGATGTAGCTAAAAAATAATCTCCAAATATGATATTCAAATCTTCATTTTTATCTTGTCCATAAAAATATAGCTGTTGTAGCACAAAATTGGTACTCTGAAAAAGCATGTGATTAAAAGTAGCTTGATAAATGACCCATATATTTTCTTCTACAAAAGAATGTTAGTCCAAGAGATAATATCCAACTGATATAAAGAGTTAATAGACATTAAAAATACTTGATGTACAATATATATTAAAAGCACTATGTGTGGTAAGTGATTATATAAACAAGTATTTAAATTCGTACGCTCATGACAGATAATGAATTTTCTTTCGGCAGATATAATACACGGAAGTGGACGGTAGAGATAAATAGTATACACTGTAGATCATATAAAAATTTGTAAAGGACGAATCTCCAAACCACTAAGACAAGATGATTTAACAAGCAACTGATATAAGTCAACTCAGTCGCAGGGTCTAGATATAGGAATGAGCGGAGATAAGTGACCAAAGCAGGTATATTGATGAATATGTCAAAGTCGATCAAAACAAGTTTTTTTTATTTACAAATCGCTGTTAAAATTTAAACCAAAACCAATGTATTGATATAGTCGTATCAAATATAATATAATAATAAGATAATTCGGTCAATCAACAGATAAAGTCAAAGTTAAAAGAACTAAACACAGTTGATCATAACAGTAAACAAAAATGATCTCGAAAACTTTATAATAAACATACAGGCGATAATAAAAAAACTGTATAAGAAGTTAAAGAAAAAAAGTGAAACTGTTTGAGGCAAGGTATATATATATATATATATATATATATATATATATATATATATATATATATCTACTACTTTAAAAGAGGAGAGTTTCTCTTTAATGATATAAAGACTATTTTACCCTCATACAATTTAAAAATTCATCAATACCCTTCTATCATTCTCTTTCATTCAAGAATATATTCTCTACTACTTTAAAAGATGAGAGTTTCTCTTTAATGATATAAAGACTATTTTACCCTCATACAATTTAAAAATCCATCAATACCCTTCTATCTTTCTCTTTCATTCAAGAATATATTATACATTGTATTTTAATCCCACCCACATACACTGCACTTTAATTTGTACACTGATCACGATCTCCTATGCACAACTTCCAACCCAATACACGAAAAACCCAATTTTTGCTATGAAGACTTCCCAAGTGAAACCAACTATTCAAAATATTTCATCTCTCTCACTAAACCATCCTCTAACTAATCACAAAAAAAGCAGGTGGACTAGAAATAATCTTAGCAACATTAAACCGTCCCAAACATATATGTCATTGTGGAAGATAACTCAAATATGAGGTTCGAATTTACATTTAAATTTGTGATCATTTTGTGTAGATCTGTTTATCACGTTTATTTTATTTTAGAGATCAATATGTTTCATGTTACATAATAACCTGTTTAAAGCCCCCAAATTTGAACACATTAATTTATCTTTTTTTTATGAGTTTACATTATATAATTGGTGTGGTGATGTATATAGGTTTAATTCATGTGCATAGGTTTTAACAGTTTTAAGAACAAAAACTGTTTGAAAATGGATGTTTTAACAATTTATTGAGTTTTTAAAACTTGAGACTGTAATTTAGTATGTTGAATTTTGATCTTGAGACTGTTAAAATAAGGATTTTGATCTTGATAGTTTTTAAATAATACATGAACAGGAATTCACTTGGAACATATTTGGTACGAAATTTATACGGGTGAAGACGTTATTCGATTTTTAATCAAGACTCCGGTTCATCTGCATTATCTTTATTTATTTCTTTGTGTGTATACTCCCTTTGTCAGTATTACAGACCATTGTATTTTTTTCATTTTGACAGTAAAAAGACACGTATGGAGAGAATCTGGTTCATCTCACTATGTTCTTATTTAAAATTATGACATTTAATCCTTATTATTAACTCGAGAGAGTATAATTGTAAAAAAACACGGATGGAGCTCTTTAGATTTCATATTAATTGTTTTCTGGGGTTTCATGATCTCTGCATCTCTGAAAATACACCTCTATCTCTTATACATAAAAATAGATGATTTCCTCTTTAATGGTATAATTTTTTTATGAAAATTATATTGTTTATAAAAACCTTATTTTTTAATTAAAAACTTCATTTCTTATAAGAAAAAATTGTATTCTTAAAAATATGTAAAGAAAAAAACAAAAATATATAGAAAAAAATTGTATTTTTTTATATAAATTGTATTTTTTAAAAATGTTACTTTTTTTATATAAAAAACAATAATTTTTTTTGTTTTTATAAAAAAAATAGTATTTTATTTATTTATAAAAAACATTATTTTTATAAATGCATTTTTAAATTGTATTTTTTATGAATACAAATTTTAACAATACAGTTTGTTTTAAAAATTAAGTTTTTTAGTAATACAACTTTTATACACAAGAGTTTTTTTATTAAAAAAATTACAATTATTATTCAAAAAAAAGTGTCTTTTTCTTTATATATATATATATATATATAGTTTTATAAAATAATATGTTTTTAAAATTTACCGTTTTAAAAAAAAATATGAAATCTTAAAAAATATATTTTTTAATCTTAGGATTAGACCTTGACATATGTTTACAACCTCACTGTTCCAACTTTTCAGGTAAGTTTGTCTTACGTTTTTAACAAATATCTATAAGCTCAATTTTTGTTGTTCATAATTTGGCCACGCTATATTACCATTATTGGATATTGACTCATTGTTCAACCAAACACAAGGTACTTACTTCAATTAATGGTTCAAGATGACAACGAAAGAGCAACAGTCACACTGTTCAAGGAAACATAGTCTTTCATTGCCTGCAACATTCAAATTTTCATCGTTTCTAAAGAAAAGGTAATATCATTCTTATTAAAACTTAAAATTCATGCATACATTTCAAACGTTCTATACTAATTTCATATACTTATTTTTTTTATGTTAATTGATTCCACAGGGGATTGTGCACTCGGACTATATTTGAAAGTTATATACGTGCATTGGCAAAATTAGCAGATTCTACATTAAAGGAAAATTGCTTAGAGATTCTAATCGAAAGCCTGTACATTTTGTCTCTCATAAAATTGAAGATGAATAAGACACATCGAATTCTAACAAATGTCAAATGCAACATATTTATTTGACGATTATATTTTAATATTTTATCATTACACTTTGTTATTATCTTAGTTCTTCCATAAACAATTTATCTCTTCCTTTGCATTTTACATTTTAAATAACTCGGATTCATTGACATTGATTTTTACTATTTCATGAGATTTCATATCTTATTATGTGATTATCGCTTCATTGTTTTACACATTGATTTCATTTACTTCATTACTTGTACATAATTTGTTATAGTTTTTATGCTTTATATGAATAATTTTTAAATTCACAGCTTCTTATTCATTTATTCAGCTAATCCAATTGAATATTTGGATTTGCCCACACGTGCAAAGCACGTGGGCACATCTAGTATATATAAGATGGTATATAAACTCGGCCTCTAAACCGTAAGCAGTAGAGTTAAAAAATCTCGATTAAAAAGCTTGCCTTAGTTACGTCATATTTCCAATGGACAAAATCAGTTATAACCCAAGTATTTCCTATATAAAACCTTGATGTCAAGTCAAGTAAATGAAACTTCTAAAATCTATAACAACTATAACAGCTATGGCCCAAATCTGTAGAAATCTCAAACACTTCAAGTAGCAGGAACCAAATATGTCTAATGGACAAATGAAATAAAAGCTCCTACATGTAATAACCACCTATATATATATATTGTGACACCCTGCTTAAAATAATAACGGGTGGACAACCCTATACTTAAATAATCAGAAATCTCAAATGGATCATTCTCAGCATCTACTAACGATTCTAAAATAAACACGGCAAACTACCCATTACAACAAAAAAAGGGTATCAAATTTTTTTAAAACATTTATTTTCATTACTAGAACAAGCCATACAACAACTAACCAACAACATAACTATAGATGAAAAGAGACATACGCATGCTCAAATGATATAAAAGGGTACAACACAATGTACAAAATAAAATACCTGAATATGCTGTCGGGTCACAAATAATACAATACTCTGAGAGAGAAAATATAAAAGTGCTAATCTACAATATTTGGGAATAAACCCGATACAAAAATTGAATCCTGATCTAGATACACAAAAGATAGGAAACGACTATAACAAAATACCGCAACAGTCCGCTACTTCCAGAACTCCACGAATACACTGGATGTATAACAACAATGGCGTCCTTGCGGAGGAACACCTAAAATAATACAATATATATTCAACACAAGAGAAAATATGAACGGGTCAGAGCCCGAGGTGTGAAGTTTTTTTATATCAAGTGCATTAAAATGCATAATAATTATAAATGCATTATGACATGATTAAAGTGGAGTCGCATTCTCCATAAGATCCAACTCACCTCTCAACTAAAGCGCATAACTAGACGTATGCACACGATCTCCAAATAATTGCCCAAATCTATCTAGGGGCAAAGTAATCTAACTTACGCCCAATTTATACTCAATTAAAATCCATCTAAATCCTCTCTCAACTTCTACTATTACCCATCTCAATTATTCGCCTACATTCTAAACATATAAAATATAATTAAACATTCTCTTACTAGAAGTTTTCATATTCTAGTTGTAGACATATATATATATATATATATATATATATATATATATATATATATATATATCATTAGCATCTAAGTGCTAAGGACTAAACTTCTCCCAATTCTCAATACTGCACTGCGGTTCGTGCGTGGGACGTCTCGCAAGCGAAATCCAAATAAGGAACCCCCCGATACACTACTCCTTGGCACTGTCGATCGTCGAGATATACTAATATATAACTATGAGAACTGAGGACTAACTTCTCCTCACTCCCAACATGGCACTGCGTTTCGTGCGTGGGACGTCTCGCAAGCGAAATCCAAACAAGGAACCCTCCCGATACACTACTCCTTGACAATGTTGGTTGTTGAGGTCCATTATGCCCTCGATACCCAATGTACTATATATACTCATATAATTGACTACTCATCATTTTCTCATAATTTATTCATCACAATTTAAGTTCGGAAAAAATCTCCCGGAATGAGATTCAAGCAATCTTCTTATGTCTCTTTACTCTAGAGACAAATATGATATCACATAATCATATACAATTAATATACTATTCACACAAGTATAATAATAACCATCCCAGCGAGCTATAACTCGAGGACGCAGGTTCTCAATGCTATCATCTACCAGAGAATCACTCACATATCATCCTGGGTATCGACGGTCGGAATCTCACACCGCCTTGGTAAAACCATATCACAACGTATGGGAAATGGTTATAGTTCCTCCCCGAAAATGAGACGAAACATATGCACCATGTCTCACCCCTAATAAAAATCACACAATAATAAATGGATGCTATGACCTGGGGACTATACGCGCCCTGCTCCTCAAGCCAGGGGCCTCACCCACATCGTGCAACTTCCCATGATAGCATAGAGGGGGTTATGATTCACACACACACACACACACACACACACACACACACACACACACACACACACACACACACACACACACACACATATATATATATATATATATATATATATCAATCACATAAGATATACATACATCATCACATCATATAAATGTATAACATCACACAAGGTATATATATATCACACTATTACATACTCATAGTACGCCCTTAGGCGTAAGTGAAATAATCTCATTATTTAGTATATTTTACTCTCGATATACTATGCGTCAATAATATCTCACACATCTTACCCACTTAGTATACACTATACTATTTCTCACTTGAAATTCACACATCACTTCTATTTGTATGAATCGTCACTCAATTCTATTTACGTTGAAGATATTATCTATATCCTATTGCACCTCGATCAACATTTATCATTGACGTGAAATAACTCCCAATTCAATTTACGTTAAGGATATTCCCTATATCCGTATGCACCTCTATTCAACATTTATTATTCTCAAACCATAATTGTGGTTCAATCAATCATATGAACCTTCAAAGTTATCCCATTTGGGATTCAATTCTAAATCCCATTATCACTAAGTGCATCCTAACTCTCTCTGATAAACTCATAATTATATCCACACAGAATTCTCAATGATAGTGGGCTTCGCTTCCCCACTTTGTCGATACGATATTCTCTAATCGGTATTCTCTCGAATTAAGTCAATATGACTCCAATAATTTCTTATAAGGGAAACTCCTCAAAAGTGTCCAAAACACACTTCTCATAACTCGTATAGAGATTCTTAATTGGTAAACTCAAACGAAATCGGATGAAACTCACTCCAGAAAAACTCCCCCAATACAGCCTTGTTTCCGAATCGATTCGGGCCAAATCTGAATCGATTCGGCCCTGCGAATCCATTCGTCCCTCATGCGAATCGATTCTGTCCAAAGGACCTGGGATTCTATCTCAGGCTGAATCAATTCGGGTTGGGCCGAATCGATTCGGTCACTCAGACCTAGGACCTGCAACTTTTTGAATAGATTCGGTAAGGGGCCGAATCGATTCGGCCTAATAGAAGTCACGAAAATGGCTACTTTTCTCAAGGCCAAAAATTCCAAAAATCATATATACCATTTTCTCTTCATTTCTCTTCAACTCAAACATATATATAACATCAATATTCATAATATAACTCAACCCAACTAATTTATAACCCCAAATCCATTATATACCCAACAAACCTAAGATTTTACCCAAAATCTAAGTTTTAACATTTTAAACCCAAAATCCATAATTTTTATCCAAAAATCATGAAATAAATGTTACACGACAATTATTAAGAAAGTTTAATCACTTGCCTCGAATTCGTAGAGTCTGATTCGTCCTCAAAATCGCATAATGGCCGGAAATCCCAAGCTTTCTCTCTTTCTCTTCTTCTTTTCCTCTTCTCTCTATTTATATCTTTCTTTCTAAGGAGAATTGTTTCTTCCGTAGGCTTAATAAGCCTTATCTCCCAAGATACACAACTGTAAGGACATTTTTTGTCCATTATCAATTTGTATGTCGTACGCCGTTACACCGTTGAAGAAACTCAAGATCGCATCTACATCAACGGATCCGAATATCAAAGTGTCTTAAACATCATAGCCTCTGTGAGAATGAACTTGGTAAAATTTTGTTTTTATGTTCCTTAAAGTTCATATTTAGTATTGGGATATTTTTATAAAATGTTTTTTATAAAAATAAGAAGTATGTTTTTTCAAGCAAAATGAGGCTTTTAAAGTTTTTTATTTTTTTGGGAAACCGGACCGGTCCGCCTCCCTACCGGACCGATCCGCCCCTCAACCGGACCGATCCGCTTGCTGCAGATCCAGTAAACCCCGGACCGAAAGCGAACCGAAGAAGCCAATTTTTAAAAGAACCGATCCGAATTCGGACCGATCCGCCTCCAAGCCGGACCGGTCCGCCTGGGATAAATTCGGCCAGATCTGTTCGAGATTTTTTAGGCTCAAAGTTTTCCTATTTAAAGCCAACTTCAGGGAGTTATTTTTAAAAAGACTTTTCAAGACGATTTTCAGAGTCCTAAATACTCTAAGTCTTCACCTTTTTGATGTGCAAAACATCTTTTTGATTCACACAAAAATCCCAATTACTTTTGTGAATATTTTGGAACCCTAGAACACAAGCTTTGCTACTGTTCATCTTTGTGGGGAGATCTTTGCAACCGAGGGCTGCGTGTCATTGCTGAGGGAGTCTCTACAAAGTTTCATGGCTGCGTGTCATTGAGGAGTGCTGCGGTTCTTCCTTTGTTGATTGAACTGAGGTTCATGTGGGTTCGCTGCGTGTGGATTCATTGCTGCCCTCCTGGAAAGGGATATTTCCAGTCGCCGACTATAGAATCCGATACCTGAGGGTAATTCTTAGTCACTGTATTTTCATTGTAATCCGATTGTAAGCCGCTTTCTTACAAATTATAGTGAAAATAAAAGGTTTTGCCCCTTTGGGGATTTTTCCTGAAATTGTTTGTTTTTATCCTGCATGCTATATTTTATTTGATAAATCATCTAGATGCATGTCTTAGGGTTTTAACTAAAATTTGGAATTAATTAAAATTGGTTTTTTATTTGAGAAGTCGCAATATTTCCGCTGTTGCTGCACTCTCAACAACTTTAAATAATAACACACACTTTAAATGACTCGGTAACTTTAATTCGAGCCAAACGAACTTAAAATATCTCGGAACCCAAATAAGCCCCAAGTACAGTCATTTCAACTATCTTGACCCTTCCGAAAACAATCGCACCCTCAGAATTGTCATTTGAATCACTTTCTAACATCTTCAAATTTTGACCTCGAATGCCAATTTAATCGTTCTCCAATTAAAATAATATTTATTTCTCCCAAAATAAATAAATTATTGTCCCCAAAATATCGGGGTATCACACACACACACACACACACACACACATATATATATATATATATATAATGCAAAGGCATGTACTACATCTAACAGGTCTGAACAGTGGTATGGACGAAACAACTAAAACATCATAAGGCCAAGTCGAGTCTAGTAGGTAGCATCTCCAAACGACCAAGGTAATGTGGGTCTGTTCAAACAGATTTGAGGGAGACGACACAAGGAATACCGTAAAAAAAAATTAATCTCAACAGGTATTGCACAAGTAAAAGGACGGACATATGGTATTGGACAAAGTTTCATGCCAGTGCTACAGTGAGTCTCAACAATTAACAGTAACGTGGGGTTTTTAACCTATTACCATCTATTATCAACTATTATGGTCAAAGACTTACATCTCCAATATCAAGGACTATCTATGAAATTTGTGAGGCTCAAAAAAAAAAAAAATCCTTCAAAGACAAGGCAGTTGTGTATGTAATCATGTGATATCAATCTGTCAAAAGGTTTGCTAAAGTCATTACTACTATTCATATTTGACCAAGGCAAGATGCACTATTCATATGTGTAACTTGTATCCGAGAGTTCAAAGAGAATATTCAATATATTATGAAACTCATATACATATAATAGTTATATAAAAATAATATTATATGAGATCACCTATTTATATAGAAACACTAAAAGTATAAACACAAAATTATAGATAATAAATATTTACAGAATAAATAATATATGTTTGGAATCATCAAAATCAATATATTAAATTAAACTAAAATGTACATTAATTAAACTAATTTAATTAATTAGGGATAAATAACATTTTCATTAACAATCTCCCCATTTTTGATGATGACAAACAATGATTCACAATGATCCATAAAATGTAGAAATTAAGCACAATTAGTGAATCATAAATACTTCTCCCCATTTTGACATTATCAAAAAGATTTTTCATATAAAATGAGTGTCAAGGGTAAAAAGTGTGAAGCTACCCCTATCAAAAGTAATATGAGCATGGGATATAACCATAAATTGTAAGGGACATATATGAATACCATGAATTTTTCATTAAGCATATATTCAACATACTAATCTCACATAACATATATTTTATTCGAGAGATAGACAAGAATAACATCAAATAATGAGCAAGACATCAAATTGAAAAGTAACAACATATTCATGAAAGATTACAACTTAATATTGTTAACAAGACGGCACACATCTTTAGTGTTTCCCTCAATCATGATTTTCTCAATAACAACTTTAATAGTATTTTCAGCACTATTTTGAGAGGATGAGCAAGAAACATTTTCATTAGAAGGAGTAGGAGCGTGTGAGTGTATATTTGGAGGTAAAACAAATGGTCATGAAGGAGGTTTCACCCAAGGAGCATGTGGCGGAGATGAGCGAATAGCATGGATTGTGGCATCAAATGAACATATTTCTTATATTGAGGACCACTAACTCCTTTTATTTGGGATTCACAATCAACCTAAGAAGTATATATTCTGAGAAATTTTCCAACCCACACAACATAAAAACTCTCTGACATCTTAAAAGATAGATTAGTGAGAAAATGTGAAGTGTAGAAATGGGCTAGAAGATAGAGGTATTTAAAGCCATAAAATTTTATCACGTAGTTCAAAAATTTACCATTTTCGAGATATGAGCCAAAAAAAATTCTCGGGATTATCAATACCATAAAAAAATTATAATCATATTCAATAAACATTTCTACCCACCTAAGCAATGCCAATAAAGGCATATATGCATATAAAAATTAAAGAGCATCTTTTCATGAGATAAGATATTTTCAACATTTATTTCCATAAGATCATTTTCAACAAATTTCAATATATTCAAGAATCATCTATAAAATCAATAATCATGAGATTTTTCGATTTAAGCACAAAATAATCATAAGTGTAATTTTCTTTCAAAATTAAAATTTTTCAAGAATGTCACAAATATTTAAATAAGGACACTAAACATGTAGCATAAAATGAACTCATAAAGATTAATGTGTTCACACCATCAAAATCAATAAATGCATATTACAATATCAACATGTAGCACACACGACTTAGCAAATTTTTAAAATGACATTTTCATTTAAAATTAATATTCAATAAAATCATGAATTAATCCAATATTATCTAAAAAAATATATAAAGATGTAATAAAAAAATGAATTTTCTTATAAAAAATATCATCAAAATCGAATGTGTCATACACCATAGAAACATCCAGAATAATAAATGTAATACTTTACATGTGTACACTAAATAATCAATATCAAACTCATATGATATAAGAAATATTCTAAGCATAAAAAAAATATCAATTAAGATCATAAAATAAATCATCAATAATCATAACAAATGAAATTAAATTCAAGAATGGTGCTTCTTACCACCTTACCAATACCAAAGATATATTCATGAAACTTTCTACAAGTGTGGCATTTCCAACATTAGGCAATGATGCTTGAAATTTGTAATATGACCAAATCATATGCCTTGAAAATCCACATTCCACCTCAAAATGCAACCTACACAACTTTGAAAATTTTCTCTTTTGGTACCCAAAATGTGTTAGGTCCATAGGGGTTAGTATACATCTTAGTTCCCTTAGGAATCCAAGATAATTTTATTTTTCTAAATTTATATCGACACAAATCTGAAAAATGTGTGTGTCTACCACAATATGTGCATAAAGGGCTAGAATGACTAGATGAGGCTTCGTTTTTCAATAAATTGGAATAAACCTTTTTCTCATTTCCTTCATCATATCCTATACCATTATTATTGGATCGAATTCTTTATTTTTCAACAATTTTATGAAAGTATTCACTTCCTTTAGTCAAATTATCTAGAGATTTCTTTAAATATTCAATCCCCCTTTTTAAATCACTATTTTCAATTTCAAGATGAGTAGTGACAATAACAGATTTTTCCCTTTTCAAAGATTTATTTTCTAATTTCAAATGATCAAAATCATTTGACATAGAATCATATTTAGTTGAAAGTAATGAATGAGACTTTTTAAGTTTAATATATTTATTTTTAAGTTCTTCAAAACTTTCACATAATTCATCAAAAATATTTTGTAAAGCTTCATAATCATCAACATCATCATTATCACTATCACTATCACTTGAAGTTTCATGGTTAGAATATACCCCGTTTTTCATAGCCATGAAACAAAGATGAGCAACTTCATTTTCTTTTGAATCTTCATCGGAAGAACTAGTGTCGGAGTCACTCCATGTTGTGGCTTTTAATGCCTTCTTTCCTTTCTTATATTTTGGAAAATTAGGCTTAATATGTCTAACTTCATCACAATGATATCATCTTGGTTCAGATTTGGATTGATGATCATCATTGAACTCTTTTGAAAAATGTTTCCTTTTTCTTTATTTGGCTTTCTTTTTAGAGGCAAGATATTTTTTGAAATCTTTAGCCAATAAGGAAATATCATCATCATCACCATCATCTTCACTTTCTACATTCTTGCTTGAAGATTTGAAAGCAATAATTTTATTTTCTTTATGTTTCTCTTCTTCAACAAATTCCTTGAGTTCCATCTCATTAGTGATTAGAGAGCCCAAAATCTCATCAAGAGAGATATGTCTTTCTCTAATGGCATCTTTGATAGTCAACTTTTTGGTCATCCAATTTGTCGGTAATGACCTGAGAATTTTACTCACCAACCCATTGTTAGTATAAGTTTTTCCAAGAGATTTAAGACCATTAATAATGTTTGTAAATCTAGTGAACATATCAGAAATAGATTCATCAGATTTCATCTTAAATAACTCATAACTATGTACAAGCATACTTATTTTATCTTCTTTTACTTGACTTGTTCCTTCATATGTGACTTATAATCTATCCTAAATTTCTTTTGCAGATTCACAACAACAAATTCTATTATATTCATTTACATCAAGTGCACAATGCAAAATATTCATAATTTTAGTATTTATTTGAATTTTCTCAATGTCAACTTCATTCCATTCATTTTCTTCTTTAGGAATATAAATATTATTTATCATTTTTATAGGTGTAAGAGGACCATTTGTAATAACTCCCCAAACTTCATAATCCTGAGACTGAATAAAATATTTAATTATATTTTTCCAATAACTATAATCTTTTCTAGAAAATAGAGGAGGTTTAAAAATAAATTGACCTTCACCAAGGGATGTTGTAACATATGTCATTGATCTTTAACTCTAATATTGTTAAATCTAAAAACAAGAAGAGCACTAGCTCTGATACAAATTGTTGCCCAGATTATACTCAAGGAGGGGGGGGGGGGGGTGAATTGAGTTTATGCAATCTTTTAGTCAAATTAAAATTTCAGAAAAATATTTAATTTACAACACTTTGACAATTTTCAGATTAATAAAACTTTAAAGAATAAATCCAATAACATCAAATAAATGCAACCAACTAAAACCTATAACACTAGAGTTAAAAAATAACTGATATAACATCAAAACTGTCCGAGGCTATATATATATAAGCTGGTATATAAAATCGGTCTCCAAACCGTAAGAAGTAAAGTGAAAAAATCTCGATTAAAAATCTCGATTACGTCATATTTCTAATGGAAAAAATCAGTTATATCCCAGGTATGTCCTATATAAAACTTTGATGTCAAGTCAAGTAAATGAAACTCCTAAAACCTATAACAGCTATGGCCCAAATCAATAGAAATCTCAAACACTTCAAGTAGCAGGAACCGAATATGTCTAATGGACAAAAGCGATAAAAGCTCCTACATGTAATAACCACCTATATATATATATATATATATATATATATATATATATATATATATATTTCGGTCAAATCATAAATGCAAAGGCATGTACTACATCTAACATGTGTGAATAGTGGTATGGCAGAAACAACTAAAACCTCATAAGGTCAAGTCAAGTCCAGTAGGTAGCAACTCCAAACGGCAAAGGTAATGTGGGTATGTTCAAACAGATTTGAGGGAGACGACACAAGGAATACTGTAAAAAAAAATTAGTCTCAACAGGTATTGCACAAGTAAAAGGACGGACATATGGTATTGGACAAAGTTTTATGCCAGTGCTACAGTGAGTCTCAACAATTAACAATAACGTGGGGTCTTTAACCTATGACCATCTATTATCAATTATTATGGTCAAAGACTTATATCTCCAATATCAAGGACTATCTATGACATTTGTGAGGTCCCAAAAAAAAAATCCTTCAAAGACAAGACAATTGTGTATGTAATCATGTGATATCAATATGTGAAAAGGTTTGCTAAGGTCATTCAAGGGACCCACGACTACTCTTCATATTTGACGAAGGCAAGATGCACTATTTATATATGTAACTTGTATCCGAGAGTTCAAAGATCATATCAAATATATTATGAAACTCATATACATACAATAGTTATATAAAAATAATATTATATAAGATCACCTATTTATATAGACACACTAAATATATAAACACAAAATTATAGGTAATAAATATTTACATAATAAATAATATATGTTTTATAGTCATAAGAATCAATATATTAAATTAAACTAAAATGTACATTAATTAAACAAATTTAATTAATTAGGGATAAATAACATTTTCGTTAACAGGTCCCGTAAGAGGCACGAACACCTTGAACGGGATAAGATAACACATAGGAACCGATCGCGTACTCACGGGACTCCAGATTTCAGCGCACGACAAAAATTATGAAACTGTTAGACTTAGGCTTAAAAACATGTCGTCAAAGGGTGAAAACATAAAATAGCCACAAAACGGCACCGTGAGAGGCACGAAACCTCGCAGGGACCAATGAAACCCACGGGAACCGATTGCGTACATGAGGGACTCCTAATTTGAGAGCAGGATGAAAATTTGAAAATTGTCAAACTTAGGCTTAAAAACATGTCGTCAAAGGGTGAAAAAATAAAATAGTCATAAAACGGCCGCTTAAGGGGCACGAACACGTTACATGGGACCAATGTATTTCGTTGGAACCGACTGCGTTCTTTGGGGACACCCGATTTGAGAGCACGATGAGAATTTTCAAACTGTTAGACTTTGGCTTAAAAACATTCCATCAAAATTTGAAAACGTAAAATAACCATCAAACGGTCTCGTTAGAGGCACGAACACCTCCTACAGGACCAATGTAACTAGCAGGAACCGACCGCGTACTCACGGGACTTCCGGCTTCAAAGCTCGATGAAAATTTGCAAACTATTAGACTTAAGCTGAAAAACATGCCGCCAAAGGGTGAAAATGTAAAATAGCCACAACGAACCCGTAAGATGCACGAATACCTTATATGGGACAATGTAATTCCCAAGAATCGACCTCATACTCACGGGACTCCCGATTTGTGAGCACGATAAAAGATTAAAAACTGTTACACCTAGGCATAAAAACATACCGTCAGAGGGTGAAAATGAAAATAGCATCAAAATGGTCTCGTAAGAAGCACGAACACCTCACATCACTCGTAAGAACGGACCGCATACTTAGGTTACTCCTGTTTTGAGAGCACGGTGAAATTTTTTAAACTGTTAGACTTGGGCTTAAAAAGATGCCATCAAAGGGTGAAAAAATAGAATAACCACAAAATGGCTGAGTGAGAGGCACGAAAACCTTGCAGAGGATCAATGTAACCCACAGAAACCAACCGCGTACTCACGAGACTCTCGATTTGAGAGCACAATAAAAAATTTCAAACTGTTACACTTAGGCTAAAAAATATGCCGTCAAAGGGGGAAGACGTAAAATAACCACAAAACGGCACCGTAAAAGGTAGTAACACCATGTACGGAACCAATGTAACCCGCAGGAAATTATCGCATACTCCTGAGACTCCCGATTTGAGAGCACGATGAAAATTTAGAAACCGTTGGGCTTAAGCTTGAAAAAACATGTTGTCAAAGGGTGAAGATGTAAAACCACCTCAAAACAGCTCCGTGAGAGGCACGAACATCTCGTACAAAAAAATGTAACTCGCAGGAACCGATCGCTTACTCACAGGACTCTCGATTTGAGAGCACGATGAAAATTTGCAAACTATTAGACTTAGGCTTAAAAACATGTCGTCAAAGGTTGAAAACATAAAAAAACCGCAAAATGTACCCATAAGAGGGACGAACACCTCGCATAAGACCAATGTAACCCTCAGGAACCGACTGCGTACTCACGGGACTCCCGATTTGAGAGCAGGATGATAATTTGCAAACTATTAGAGATAGGCTTAAAAACATGCCGTCAAATGATGAAAATGTAAAACAACCACAAAACGGCCTTGTGAGAGGACGAACACCTTGTATGGGACCAATGTAACACACAAGAACTGATCGCATACTCACGTGACTCGCGGTTTGATTGCACAATGAAAATTTATGAACTATTAGACTTAGGCTTAAAAACATGCCTCCAATGGGTAAAAACGTAAAACTGCCACTAAACGCACTACAAAAAAAGTAGCTTTTAAGAAGGAGGCT
The DNA here is from genome assembly GCA_949130495.1 of Sambucus nigra. Classification (NCBI taxonomy): domain Eukaryota; kingdom Viridiplantae; phylum Streptophyta; class Magnoliopsida; order Dipsacales; family Adoxaceae; genus Sambucus; species Sambucus nigra. The sequence goes on along the minus strand of OX422210.1, from coordinate 239,602,034 downwards.
TTTGAGATGGCTTAAATTTTAGTCCCTAAAGCATATATTTTGAGATGGGTAAAACAACCGTCTCAAAAACTAATATTATTTTAGACGGGTAAACACATCCGTCTTATAAAGTGAGACTAATGAGATAACATATTAAGATCCGTCTCAAATAGTCCCCCTTATGAGACGGCTGAAATAATTTAGTTTCTCACCTTCACAATTTTAACTGCCGCCTTGTGCATAAAAATGAAACCTCCTACCAAGAAAACATAAAAGAAAAAGTAAAGCAAAACCTGAGCATGTTGTTTCTCTACCCAGACAAAAACTCACCACCTCGCTCTCTACCACCGTCGCTTGCCCTAGAATTCTACCCTGCCACCATCGCTCGCCCTAGATCTCCCTCATGCGTTCACTGCTGGTAAGTCGTGTTTCCTTTTCTCTTGGTTGTGGTGAGATTATGGTGGTGTAGGTTTCTACCTACTTAGGGTTTCAAAAATTTGAGTTAAGCGTAATTGGAAATTATTAAGGTGAGATTTTATGGTTGAAGACATTAAATTAGTTTTGTTATATATTGACTGTTAATTTCCTTGTTTGGGTGCCATTAAAAGGAAAGTAAAGGTAATATAAAATAAATTTGATGTCTTGCTGATGTAATTGTTTAATTATTGGGATAGTTGGAGTTTTTGTTATAGTAGAAATTACTTATAATAATAGAATAGTAATTTTTTCTGCATTATATCATAAGAACCCAACTTGACCACCTTCACTATGAGGTATAAAACACAAGAGCCAAAGTTCAGTTTATACTTGGCAATATGGCATATGGATTTTTTTTCCCTTAACGTTTACGAATATGTTTTATTTGGTATCATTAAGTATAGCACTAAATGATTTTATTTAAATGTTATAGTTTTGGACTTTCATGAAATTCCAAATCCCCATCCATTTATATGACCTACTTAAAACTAAAAAGATTACATAGAAATTTCAAGTTTCTTAATAAAGAGTTAGATTTGGTAGGTTATGTTAAACTATTTGATTGAATTAATGCCAATTCATTTTCCCAAAAGGGTTGGATTTGTAGATATCAATTCATTTATCAAAGCATTGACTTATATGTGAACTTATTCAAAATGGGATTTTAGGAAATCATAAAATATTGGGCAATTTCAAATTTTGGTTTTATAGTTAACTCATGGTTGTAATGTTTGAGTCTAGATATCCCCGTGACTATGCAATGAATAAAGTATTGATTTTATATTGTTTATAAATAAAATCCTTTTTATCAACAAGGTCTAGGTCATCCAATAGATTTTGGAATGTTTGTAAATAAAATCCTTTTTATCAACAAGGGTTAGGTCATCCAATGTGTTAATTTATGCTCATACATTAACAATTTTAATGGACTTTCCCCTATCCAAGTTTAGGAAAACTTATAGGAAACATTATTTTTCGTGTATAAAAGTGCAAAAGAAACCCTCACAATATTTTACGAGAAATGTTTTGTTGAAAATACCCCAATTTGTTGCTAATGCACTTCTTCCTAGAAATCAAAGCGTTTCTAAATAAAGAAGTGGAATGATGTTTCTCTTTAGGCTTGGGGTCCATTATAATACCTAACATTAACTTCAATTTACACAAAATACTTGGATCATATGTTTGTAGTTAATTGAGTTATTGAACTTTGAATGTCTGATGCACATATCATTATGGACAACTGTGCTATTTTTAAGAATCATATTATGGATCTTCGTGAGTGTTTATAATTATAATTATTTTTTGTTACTTTGATCTTGTGTTTATTAATGTGTTTTGTTTGAATTAGGTATAAAGTGCAATGCTAATGAAGCGAGAGCCACCAGGGATGGGTGTACTATTGCATGTGGTATGTATCCACTCTTTTCATAAATTATCATTTAATGATGTTACATATTTCATTCATTTTTGTACTGGATTGATTTGTAGTGGTGATAGGAGGTTGAGGGTGAGCCAATTGAAAACCCGGATTGTCAATTGGTTGTTTTAGTATAACATTTAGATTAATCTACGAGAATATTTGTTTACTAGTTTGTGTGAATTTGAGTAAGAATTATTGATGTTTGTGTTAATTAATTCATGTCCTCTGCAAGTTGTTTATGCCATTCAAGTTAGAATTATTGACTGTTTAGAATTGTTTGGGGTTTAAACTGAGTTTTTGGGGGTGAAAATTAAAAACAATGATGAAGTAGCTTGGCCCAAAGTATGTGTTGCAAAATTAATTTCTCTTCTATTATTAACAATGTAGAATTACTCTCAACTAGATGATACTATGTCATGTTTGTTATGGTGTTGATATTTCAAATGATGTAAATACGGGTCAGCTGAATCAAGAAAGCTTCGCATTTATAGACTAAACCTCTAAATAAGTAACTAATTTGATTTTTGAAGATAATGCTAGTAAATATTTGGCAGTACAAAAGAATTCATTATGTAGAAGTCCTAAAGCTGGATCAGGTAATGATTGTACTATTAAATTAACAACACACCGCTTCCCCAAAGGGGCAGACTGTATAAGGTCAAATTATCTTAAGGAAACATAACACAATGCAATCGCAATACCCGAAGCTCATACCTTGATCATTGAATGCCTTACGAGGATAAGAAAAGGCTAGATCATATAATCCAATTCTATTTTCATAGTTTTAATCACATCCCATAAACCTGTTAGGACCTTATGAAGCAAGGGAACTTCTTCGGAGGTGACGTACTCGTGTCGGAATCTCTCATAGACACGAAAAACGTATGTCATCCCTCTAACATGTCATGTGGCATGTCAAATTGATTTGACAATTAAAAAAAATCAAACAATAAATGTCTTGTAGAGGGAGATCCTCAGTGGGTACCCTTAAAAAGTATGAGGGACACACGAATTGTGTCTCACACTATCTCATCCAAATGTTTCACCATAACAACTGGAATAATTCATACAATTTTTCTAGTTATCCCATATCCGTCGCCCTTTTGACATGTTTTTCCTAACCAAATCATATATTTATGAGTTAAACTGCCATAGAGGACTGTTAGTGTACATGTCATACAACTAAAATTCTTAATTAGTTAGGGGATGCTAACTGACACTTATATCCCCCACCCATTATTGCCAATAGATGCATGTGGGGTATACATCTCAATATGTACTTGGTAAGACTCATGTCATTGGGTTATAGGATCATATCATGGGGTCGTGATGTACTTATGCGATTAATCAAGGGGAAACAAGCTACTTATGCCCTTGTACTTGTGCTAGTGTCAGTGGGTCTATTTATTCCCTAGGGATAAGGTGGCCACTAAGGGACATCTACCAACTTCTATAAAGTAAATAACTTAGTTTCCATGGTGTTGATAACGGTAGGACATTAAGTGCAGGGCATTAAGTGTAGGGCATTCGTTAGTATAATGTACAAGTATATTGATCATCTAACTATACTCTCAGTGACATGTAATTTGGTGAGAATAATGTACAAGTCTTGATAACGGATAGTGGATTTGGAATCTAACATAAATAATATCAATTTACAAACATATATAGAGATATATGAAAATTATATTATGAAAATTAGAACACCTATTATTAAATGTTACTTAAAAGATAAATGTGAAACTATGGACCTAACTAATGATGGAATCTTAGCGGACTACAATATCTAGTCATGTATACATATGAGCTAGTATGGCTGTTTTGGATTGGAAATAAAAAAAGGGATGCCCTGCTCCATCTTACTATGTTCTATCATTTTGAGGATTTCTTTTGGAATATCCATATTGAGAGTCACCACTTAGCTCTCAACAGAATTTGTTCTTCTCCTAATTAACACAACTACGTTATCCCATCTACAATTTTACAACTAATCATAAGAAAATCAAATCAATGATCATATCGACAAATAATATTCATTACAAAATAAAAAAAAACTAAACATTGACAAGTGATCACTTACTTTGTCACTCAGGTCCATTGACAAGTGATAACTTACAAAATAAAACGAAACTACAAAAAGGACACACTTCAAAAGCAATCCGATCAATGTTAAGATATTAAATCTGAGCTTATTAATAATTTTGAAGATTTATTAAACTCCGAAGGTAGATATAATTGCAATGATTTGCTTAATGTCATTCCAAAATAGTTATTGATGAGATGAACAAGTCCCTTAATGAAATTCTTAAAGAAGAAGAGGTTTTAACAACAGTGAACTCCCTTAATTATGTAAGTGCAACAAAAGTGGATGGGCTTTGTGGAGTTTATCATAAAACAAATATTAGGACATAATTAAATTGGACCTAGTTTAAGTTATTCAAAATCCTAAATCCTAATATATTTGTTTAGTTTTAAATTATTTACTAAATCCTAAATCACTAGACCAAGCACTGTAAGGGTGTGTGTCAAACTCAACCTTTTAGATAAAAAACTAATAAGATTATGGATATGATATGGTACAAATGGCTTTTGGCAACAAGTCTCTTATGAAAACATCCCTCCTTACTACCCTTTCTAGAATAAGCAAGGACATGAAGAGACCAAATGCATATTTAAAGATCAAAATAAAATCAAGCCTAAGAAGAACATGCTAAGAAAGAGGAAGAATAATATTGCATTTTATATAGAAAATAAGAATAATATCAATGAATTAAAAGAGGAAGAACCATCATTAGAAGACTTGATTCTCCAAGAAGTGTAACAACCCGTCCTTTTGGGGATAGTTAAATTCCATAATTGGGTATAAATTGGAAATTTGAGGAATTTCTCGAAATAGTGATTTTTGGGATTTTCAAGGATTAGATGATTTTTGATGGGTGTTGTAATTACTTTTGGGATTAAATATGTCAAAGTATTTTAATTATACGTCGCCGTTGAGTAAAGCGATAAAAGGTATGGTTTTAATTAGAAAACATGCGGTGAGATGTATTGGGTTAAAATAGGGGGTTGCGGTCAAGTCTCAGATGGAAATTTTGACTGCGCGGTGAGTCTCGAAATGGCCGAGATAGTCGAAAAAGAGTGTCCAATTGTCAAAATTGAGTTTCGGGTAATTTTAGAGCTAAAAGTAACTCATAACTAAGTAAACGAGTCGTTTTTGGGTTTTAAGGGTTAAAAGCCTTTTCTCCCTATATAAGGAGGGAGAGGGGAAGAAAAGAGAAGGAAAAGAGAGAAGAGAGAGAGGAGGGGAGAAAAAGAGGAGAACAGGGGAGATTCCGGCCATCTGCGGGATTCGACTCGGGATCGTCGAATTATATCCACGAGGTAAGTGTTTACTTGCTTTATTCACTTTTGAGCATAAATCTCATATCGTAGTTTGGTATTAACAAACCCTAAATATTTTGGGTTGGGTTTTAGCGGATAAAACGGGTTTTCGGGAGTTAAAATGAATAACCCCCAATAATTTCTTAATTTGATAAACTGAGGATTTAAACAAAAATTGTTGTTGGTTTCGGGTTCTAGGATGTTTAAAACCCTTATTTTAAGTGTAGATGTTGTTGTTGAGGCTGTAGGACGTTAGAGACATATATAAAAGCTTGGGAGAGGCTTTAATGACTGAAACAGCTTCTCGAAGAAGAAGCTGTCCTCCATGATCGATCGATCGAGCGTGGGGGATCGATCGACGACCAGAGGTTGATCGATCGACCCTTCAGGAAGTTTGGCAATTTTTCCTAGGGTTAATTGGATGGGATGAATTCAAATTTTAATTGATTCTAGATTATTTAAGAAAGTAATTAAGTAATCTTTTAAGACTAAATAGACATCAAATGAAGGGAATCTATGGGAACTAAGTGAGTGTTTTATGTGTGTGACACTAAAACTACATTTTCGAGGAAAATATAATAATTGATAAATTAGGAGGTTGGGGTTCCTAAAATAGGGTGGAGGCCTCTACATGATTATTTGGATGAGATGTAGTCCTTGGGTTTGTGGGAAGGAAATCCACAACCTATTTAATTTTAGGGTATTGTGGGCTTATGTTAGGGCGTCAAATATCCTAGACTAGCATGGGGTTAATTGGGTTTCTTCTAAGGATCTTTTATAGAGGTTAAGTTCCATATGATATAGGAAGTTAACCTAGAATTAATAGGAGGTAGAATGGTGATGTTTCGGATTATTGGGAGACTAGTGTAAGGACAATTACACTTTAGGTCCTAGGTCATTAATAAAATATGACTATGAGAATAAGAAATGCATATTCCATGATTGGTATTTAATCATTGAAAATAAATGATTTTGAGAATGTAAAATATGAATGTTTTCAAATGGGAAAAAGAAATGATTTTCATAAATGATAATTTATTTATACACACCTCTCTAAATCTCTATCATAAGGAAAGTTGCGCGCGTGAGGTGAAGCCCCCTGGCTAATGAATGCAGGGTGGATATAGTCCTAGGCCATATGAACGATTATTGTATGTTTTCTGCGATGGTGAGGTAATTCTGGGTGTGGTTATGACTCTCCGCAGGCATATGGCCGCTTCCTGACGTCTTGCATTGTAGGATCCCAGGTTGTCTTAATGATAGGCCCTGGAAGATGATAGCAATTTAGGGGCGCGCACAGTGGGGAAACCTGGACGGACGGTCTTAGAAACGTTATATGATATGTAATATAACTATTCTTAATAATGTGGGACATTATTAATGTTAAATCAATTTATGATAATAAATTGGCTTTAAATACATTTCCTGGATGGAAGAAGGGAAATGGGATAAATGGTTTGTCTTTATATACATTTCCTAGATGGAAGAAGGGAAATGGGAGCATATGAGATGAAAAAGCATTTTTATGATAATAAAATTGGCTTTTAAATACATTTCCTGGATAGAAGAAAGGAAATGGAAAGTTTTGAGATAAAAATGAAAATTGAATTGGTCAACATGTTGTAAATGAATTCTCATTCCGGGAGATATATCCGGAAGTATAACATGATACATATAATAAAGATGAATATACAGTAAACCTCATTCTGGGAGATAGATCCGGATGTAAATTGTAAGATGTTTATTTGAGTAAGCATGTTATTTAGAACATTATATAGTATATATATATCTTTCATGTACTGAGGGTCTGATGGATCTCGACGATTGACCTTGCCGCGTAGTAGTGTGTAGGGGGGTTCCTTGTTTGGATTTCGCTTTGCGAGACACCCCACGCATGAACATGGAATAGTTTTGAGACTGGGGAGAAGTTTAGCTCTTAGTACTTGGACTAACTAGGGTTGTTTGTAGATGGATGACGAATTAGTTAGGCAACGTAGCTTGACTAGGATGTTTAGAGGGATGCGTTAGGTGTGCACTGTTAGAAGAGAAGTGAAGGGTATCTCATGGGAGTGCGATACCAAATTTAAATATGAGATAAAACCTATTTTTAAAAATAAGGCATTTATGCACTTGCTAAATATTTTCAAAACTCGGACTTTGACCCGTTTTTCTACTTTTCCACTCTTGCTATATATATTATATAGGTGTCCAGACACAGGGATGCCTGGATGACACTTCTTTCGAGTCAGACGTCTGCTACAGCAGCTGTGGATGCGTGCAGGTTCTCGATAGAAGCTTCTATCCTTGTACTCTAGATAGGAGGTTTTGTATAAACATTTGGGTTGATAACCCAACTGCATTTATTTATTCTTTTTCGCCTTTTAGTATGGCATTCGATATGGTTGTATCATATTTGAACCGAGTGTTCGGTTATTCTATTTCATTTCAGTTTCATTTATATAAACTGTGTGGATATTTTAATTTAGTAGTTGTTTAAAAAGAGTAGTTAAGTAAAATTTTGACGCCATCCCAATAGGTTATTAGTAATTAAATTAGTTTTCGACAGTGATGCTAAGAATGATCCATATGCGACTCCTGTTTTAATTTGATATAGGAGTGATCGCCCGGTATTTTATTAGGCAGGGTGTCAAAAGAAGTCACTCGAGAAAGGTCTGATATGGCCATAATTCCTAAATTTCCTGAAAAGATTACAACTATTCAGAATCATATAGATAAAATAAAGCATTGTGAGATCATTGCTGATGAAGCTCTTGTTATTGATAAGTGCAACATCTCTCCAAGATGTACAGAGCTTCCTAATTATGAGGAAAATCAAGAATTTTAGAAGAAATATCAATCAGACACTGAAAAAGACAAGCAACAAGTCACCATAACAGAAGAACTGGAATTTTTTCAGCTAGTTTTGATGAGAAATGGAAGAATTATTAGAAGAACAAGTCCATCAAAAACAAGAAAGACAACTTGGCTCATAGTGGACAAGATCTCCTTGAAGAGAGGTAAACCTCCTTGGGTTAGGAAGATATCCTTGAAGAGAGGTAAACCTCCTTGAAGACAACTTGGCTCATAATAAAAAAATGGTTGATTTGATTTTGAAGAGAGGTAAACCTCCTTGGGTTATTCAGGATCAAGTGGACAAGATCTCAACTTTTCATCAACTCAAAATTTTATACTGTTGGAGAAAGTTTAACACTATTGCAAATGGCCTTGCTTCTAAGGAAACTTCCTCACAATCATAGTAATGGAGAAAATATTGCAGATTGAAATCTGAAATAATGGATATGCATACTATATATGTGGGATTAAACTTAGGATCATTCCTCTCCCCTTACATTGCGCACATCTTTTAAGATATAGTTCCCTTATTTAATCGTGATGATATTTTTTCCTTTCACTTTTTACTTTCTTCTTGGAATTGATGTTATGCGCATCAATTGAGTTCCCTTATGTAAACTGTGTAATAATTAATGTTATGCGCATCAATTGAGTTCAACTTTAGATCTCTTATATTCACGTATGTCTATCTGAAGGTTGTATTGTCCATGGCGATATACACGTACTTGGCATCCAATGTCGTCCATAAATTATGGCATCCAACCAGGGGCGGATAGACCTGCTGTGGCTGTTGATGTTGCTGCCTCCCCTCCCCTCCTCTCCTCTCCCTCCTTTGCTCCGGCTGCTGCTGTTGATGACTCCCCTGCCTTCGGACAACCTTGCTGTAACCTCCTCCTTGTGCACTTCCCTTGGACATCTCTTACGTCCAGTGGCGAACCTATGTGTGTGAGGACAATGCCTGCCTCCCCCTCCTACTCTTATCTTCATTCATTGGTAATTTTTTGTAGTTTATTTTCTTATTTTATGCATATCGCTAAATGTTTTTATTTGCTAAATTTTTTTCATGATGTGCTCTTTTCTTCAAAGCTTCTCACTTCTGTTTCTCAATCTGAATATTACTTGTGTAAATCTGGTCATCAACATCCTTCGCTTCAGTATCCCTGATTTTCTTAAACTATTTTTCATAGTTTATCTTTGATCTTTTGCTTCAACTGAATAAAAAGAGAAATGGAGAAAAGTCTTTGATAAATAAAACTTGGATGCTATTGCTGGATCATGCTTAAGATTGTATGCACAAATATTTTGATAGGTAAATTAGTAAATATTTGTATTAAATTACTACCTTAAAAACGGGGCAGAACTTGCGTTGTATAAGATATATGTAACTCAAGTACTCAACTCAACAAAGTCGTATTCCAAGAATTTGCGGTCGGGTGCATGTTCCTTGTGTCTCCTTTAAGGTCATGTTGTACTTCAGTAGGTGAGGGTAGACGAAGTTAGATTCCTATGTTTTTCAACTTCATTCGGGGCACTGTACCTGTACAAACTTTTGAAAATCAAAACTCCCATTTGTGCTTTTGATAATCTGCTCTTTTAAAATCCGATAGTCAAGACTACTAAATAGAGTGATATTTCACTTTATGAATTAGAATCCAATATTTTTGTAGGCCTTATTGTCTATGGATTTTCACCTTTTAATCTAAAATACCCTGCATTTTCGCTTCAATTGAGGTTGAAACCTGAATAGTTTTAGAATCCGACATTTTTTAGGCGTGTTATTGTCTATGAATTTTTTCTGTTATAATTGTACTATACCCTGCAATTCAGCTTCAATTGGCATGGAAACCCGATTTCTCTAAATTTCATGCAAAGTAGAATTTGTCTACATGCTCCGAAATTTGAGCAGGAAGTTATGTCATTTTTGCTCGAGGATAACGTGGATGATGTGGTGGTGAAGAAATACTAAAGTTGCCATCAAGAGGTGAGGGAAGCTGGACTTGAAAGGTTCAATTGTCTTCCTCCTACAAATTTATTAATTGTTACTACCTCAGCATAGCATTACTTACTCGCTAACACTATTTTTTTTATTACTAATTATGATAATTATTATTATTACTTTTGCACAAGGTGCTTAGCATTGTGGATGTGTCTTCAAGAAAATTTAAGAATGTAAGCAATAAAAAAAGCTAAGCACCAATGAGATCCCCTTTATGCCTTGCTCTTCGTATGACTAATTGGATGGATGATGGGAGTTTTAGAGAAGGAAGTAAAATAATTCTTGATACGCTTAAAGAAGTGGATGCGGATATATTGGCTCTACAAGGTGTGAAAGCTGAGGAAGAGAAAGACATGAGGCCTCTTTCAGACTTGCCTTATGCTTTGGGGATGAATTATGTTTCCTGAGAGCTGGGCTCCTAAGTATGGCAACGCCTTCTTCTCAAAATGGCCAATTAAGATATGGAAAGTTCAGAGAATCTTCGACGATCACGATTTTAGGTGTTTTTCCTTTTCCTATATAGCTTACCTGTAAAATTCAATTTTCCATCCAGATCAATTATCTTGTTTATTTGTGTTTTAGAACATTAGTTCTAATCATTCTTGTAGTTTGAAAGGTAGTTTAGTGCTTAGGGTATTTTTTTTTATCTCGAAATTGAATGTGATATTTTGATAATCCAGTCTTATGCAAATATAAAGTTTTACATGAATATCAAAGGTTACATTGAGTCAATTTATCACAAAGTTGAATCTTCCACCCTCAAAGCTCATACCTATAATACCCAAATAATTTTTCCCTCTTATCTCGCAGGGCAAAATACCCTGACTCCTGAGGTTGGTCATAACTAGCTAAAATAGTAAAAGATAAAGAGCCATGTGAATGAAGGACACAACGTGTTATGTTTGCGTGGTGCATCACACTTAATTGACATGAAATATGAGTGTCGTGTGAACAATGTTTACTCATACAAAAGCATTATACAAAATTTTTTTCAACCTACAGTGATAGCTTATCTATAATAAATGAAACCTACATCTTTAATGTTTTCTATTTCATTTCTCCACTGTCTCACTACCATGTCGGTTTGTATAAAAGATTGTGGAATCGTTTTATATTTCTGTCATTATTCATGAGAAAAATCTGCATTAGAGGGGTAATCCACAAATGTTACAACTTCATTTAACGTTCATTGCAGGAATGTTATGAAGGTGACAATTGAAGTCCCATGGACAGAGGAAGTTTACTTCTACTGCACCCAACTTGATCATTTAGACGAGAAATAATCCAATGCAGATCAATGCAATAATCCAATCAAGTGATCGTCCTCACATCTTGGCAGGAGTTCTTATTCCCGCAACGCATCGGATTACTCCTCAGAGAGATGGACAAAGATTGTTAAGGTAAATTTGCAAAAAAAGAAAATATATACTTTTCTTTCGATCGTCACAACAATATAGCATGAAAGTAAACCATTTTTCTCTCTCACTACAGTATTATGAGGATATAAGAAAGCCTACACAAGAAGTTGGAAGTGATGAACTTTTTGAAGGGAAAACGAGTACATATGTATAAAAGGCTTTGCAGGAGAAAGTTACCTTTAAGGTTGACATGATGTTCTTTTGATTACAATCTTCTGATCGTATTTAGCAATATAACATACCTTTTTTATGAAATTCTTATGTATCAATGGATGTGGTAACTTTAGATACCTTAAAGTCCCATGGACAGAGGAAGTTAACTTCTACAGCACCCAACTTGATCATTTAGACGAGAAATAATCCAATGCAGATCAATGCAATAATCCAATCAAGTGATCGTCCTCACATCTTGGCAGGAGTTCTTATTCTCGTAACGCATCGGATTACTCCTCAGAGAGATGGACAAAGATTGTTAAGGTAAATTTGCAAAAAAAGAAAATATATACTTTTCTTTCGATCGTCACAACAATATAGCATGAAAGTAAACCATTTTTCTCTCTCACTACAGTATTATGAGGATATAAGAAAGCCTACACAAGAAGTTGGAAGTGATGAACTTTTTTAAGGGAAAACGAGTACATATGTATAAAAGGCTTTGCAGGAGAAAGTTCCCTTTAAGGTTGACATAATGTTCTTTTGATTACAATCTTCTGATCGTATTTAGCAATATAACATACCTTTTTTATGAAATTCTTATGTATCAATGGATGTGGTAACTTTAGATACCTTTCTTCTTACTTTGTATACTTAAATTGAATACTCGGATTCGGTCAAACGTGCAACCCACGTGTGCACACCTAGTATTTATAAAATCATGATATCTTTAGAGCGGGTTTTTGTATTGGGTTTTAAACAATTATTTTCGAATTATCTAAATCACGTTAATGTTTCTCGACTTTTTCAGACCCATAGCTAACTGCGTTTTATATCCCATTTGTTGCAGGAAGTTTACTATCCCACGAGTACTTGTTATACCTATACCTGAGCCTTTTACCGTTGGAGCTTTTGCATCAATTCTCTCGAACAAAGACCTTGTCACTCATGTCCTCTTTAGTCTTGCTCTCAACCACATGCAGGGTGAGACATATTCAAGTTAAATTTTGTTCATTACGTTGTCCAACGGTAAAAGGAATCATAATGTGTATATTTATTTACATTAGTTGTTTAGAGTGTTGTGGCTATTTCTGTCGTCGTTTTTGAGTTAATTTTTATGTTTAAACAGGTTGGTTTTCATGAATAAATAGAGTAGACTCTGTCGAATTTTTTAAAAAATATTAAGTTTTTTTAAAAGTAAATAATATGAAGATGATTTAGAGAGGCATGAATAGATATTTCAATTACAAATTCATGTTTGTTTCATGTACCATTAACGTGATTAATCCCTCTCTCAATTTTATTATTGTGTAATTAAGTTGATTATATATGTTATATGTACGTACACAGATTAATGGCAAGAAAACGTTGGCGTTGTTTGAATATGTGCGATATCATTGTCAAAGAAAGATCACTTGATAAACAACCATTCACAACATGAGTGGAAGACGATTTAGAGACACATATATCGATATCCCACTGGAGTGAGGTGTTGCAACCCCAACCAACGACCCTAGTGGCACCCAGTCAATGACGTCAACGACCCATATCAACTAGGTAATAACACATCTTTATTCTATTTTTCTATATGTATGTGATGGCGTGTTAGGTAAGATATATATTGTGGCTATTCCGCCCTTAATTTTTTATAATGGTGTGGCTATTTCTGTCATTTTTGAGTTAATTTTTATGTTTAAACATGTTGGTTTTCATAAATAAACAAAGGAAACTCTATCGATTTTTTTAGAAATATTAAGTTTTTAAAAGTTAATAATATGAAAATTTACAAATTTGATAAGTTTTTTAAAGATTGTCATCTATAGGTAATATTAAAAAAGATTACTTCCTTGTTTAAGGTAACTGACACTAAATAAATTTTATTGCAGGTCAAAATTTTTTCGGGACAAGGCAAGTCATTGAAGTCGTTTTGATGGAGGCCGTATGGTTCAAGATTGCGAGTTTATTTTGCTTACATTATTTTATTTTAGGAATAGATGGGATTTTATGTATTTTTTTCTAATGAGACAAGTGAAATTTTGTAGAGATATTTAGTTTTGTGGGCACACTGTTGAAATTGTCTATTTTATCTTTGTATGAACTCTAATTTTAGTTGAATGGAAAATTGTGTGTTATATTTGTTGAAATGAGATGTCAAATATGACATATATTATTTTTATGAGTTTTTGTTTAAAAGTATATTGAGCATATTATGGAATGGATGAAATTTTAATTTTGGCGCAAAAATTATTAAAGATGGCTTCTTTGCCGTCTCAAAAGGGCTCCATAAATGAGGACCTTTTGAGACGGCTAAGTTACCGTCTAAAAAACTCTTTTGGGACGGCTGTTACCGTCTCTAAAAATAACATTAAAAGACGGTTTTTTAGCCGTGTCGTCTCAAAAAGCTTTTAAAACGGGGGTCTAATACTACGCCCATTTGCCATCTCAAATGGCATCACAAAAGGCTTTTGAAACGGACAAAGGACTTTTTGAGACGGCTGGAGCACCGTAGAAAAAAATAGTTTTTTTTGTAGTGTAAACGGATCCGTGAGAGGCTCGAACACCTCGCACAGAACCAATGTAACCTAAAGGAACCTAATGCGTATTCACGAGAATCTTGGTTTGAGAGTACGATGAAAATATGCAAATTGTTAGACTTAGGCAAACAAAATTCCGTTAAAGGGTGAAAACCTAAAGCAAAAAAAACGGTCCCATTAGAGACACAAACATCTTGAACGAGACCAATATAACCCGTAGGAACCGACCGTGTACTCACGGAACCCTCAATTTGAGAGCACGATAAGGATTTGCATGACTTAGGCTTACAACCATGCCGTCAAAGGGTGAAAACATAAAAAGCCAAAAAATGGCTCCATGAGAGGTACTAACACCTCGTACGTGATCAATATAACCCGTAGGAACTGACCATGTACTCACTGGACTCCCGGTTTGGGAGGACGATGAAAATTTTAAAACCGTTAGACTTAGGCTTAAGCACATGACGTCAAAGGGTGAAAACGTAAAACAATCACAAAACGGCCCCGTGAGAGGCATAAAAACCTCGCTGGGACCAATGTAACGTGTAGAAACTAACCGCATACTCACGATACTCCTTATTTGAGAGCATGCCAAAAATTTGAAAACTGTTAGACTTAGGCTTAAAAATATGTCGCCAAAGGGTGAAAATGTAAAACAACTACAAAACGGACGCGTGAGAGGCATGAACACTTCGCGCGGGACCACTGTAACCTGTAGAAACTGATTGTGTACTCATGGGACTCCCAGTTTGAGAGAACGGAGAAAATTTGCAAACTGTTACACTTAGGCTTAAAAACATGCGGTCAAAGGGTGAAAACGTAAAACAACCACAAAACGGTCTTGTAAGAGGCAATAAAACCTCACATGGGACCAATGTAACCCATAAGAATCGATCGCTTACTCAAGGGACTCCGGATTTGAGAGCATAACAAAGATTTGCAAGCTGTTAGACTTTGGTTTAAAAATATGCCGTCAAAGGGTGAAAAGGTAAAACAGCCACAAAAAGTCCCCATAAGAAGCATGAACACCTTGCGTGGGACCCATGTAAACCACAAGAACTTATCGCGTACTCACGGGACTGCCGATTTGAGAGCACGACTAAAATTTTCAAACAGTTAGAGTTGGGCCTAAAAATATGCCATCAAAGGTTGGAAACGTAAAATAATCATAAAACAGCCTTGTGAGAGGCACAAACTCCAAGCACGGGACTAGTGTAACCCCCAAGAATCGATTACGTACTCATGAGACTCCCGGTTTGAGAGCATGATGAAAATTTACAAACGGTTAGACAAAAGATTAAAAACATGTCATCAACGGGTGAAAACATAAAATAACCACAAAATGGGCCCTTAAGAGTCACGGACACATCCTACGGGACCAATGTAACTCGCAGGAATCAATTGCATACTCACGAGATTCCTAGTTTGAGATCACGATAAAAAATTACAAGTAAGACTTAGGCTTAAAAATAAGTCGTCAAAGGGTGAAATAGTAAAATAGTAACAAAACGGCCTCGTATGAGTTTCGAACATCTCGCACGAGACCAATGTAATCATTAGGAACTGATCACGTACACACGGGACTCCTGGTTTGAGAGTACGGTGAAAATTTGTAAATTATTAGACTTAGGCTTAAAAACTAGCCATGAAAGGGTGAAAACGTAAAACAACCACAAAACGACCCCATGAGAGGTACGAACACTTCGCAGGGGACCAATGAAACTGATAGGAACCGACTACGTACTCACAGAACTCTTGGTTTGAGAGCACGATGAAAATTTACAAACTGTTTGACTTAGGTTTAAAAATGTGCGGTCAAAGGGTGAAAACATAAAACAACCACAAAACGGCCCCATGAGAGGCACAACCACCTCGCACGGCACCCATGTAACCTGCAGGAATAGATTATATACTCACGGGACTCCTAATTTCAGAGCAAGATAAAAATTTGTAAACTGTTAGACTTAGCCTTAAAAACATGTCATTAAAGGGTGAAAACATAAAAAAACCACAAAACGGCCCCGAGAGAGGTACGAACACCTCGTACATGACCAATATAGATCGTAGGAACTGATCGCGTACTCCTGGGACTCTCGGTTAGAGAGCAGGGAGAAAATTAGCAAATTGTTAGACTTAGGCATAAAATATGTCATCAAATGGTGAAAATGTAAAATAGCTATAATATGGACCCGTGAGAGGTATGAACACCTCGCACGGGACTAATGTAACCCACAGGAATCGATCGCTTTCACACGGGACTCTCGATTTAAGAGCAAGATAAATATATGTAAGATGTTCGACTTAGGTTTAGAAACATGCCGTCAAAGCGTGAAAACATAAAACAACCACAAAACGGCCCCGTGAGAGTTACGAACACCTCGCACAAGATCAATATTACACGCAAGAGCTGATCGCATACTCCCGATTTGAGAGAAGGGCGAAAACTTGCAAACTATTAACTTAGGCTTAAAAACATGCCATCAAAGGGTGAAAAAGTAAAATAGCCACAAAACGGTCCCATGAGAGGCACAAGCACCTCGCGCGAGACCACAGTAACCCACACGAACCAACTACATACTCACGGGACTCCCGATTTGAGATAACGATGAGGATTTGTAAACTGTTTTACTTAGGCTTAAAAACATGTCGTCAAAGGGTGAAAATACAAAACTTCCACAAAACGGCCCCTTAAGAGACACGGACATCTCACATGGGACCAATGTAACCCGTAAGAATAGAATGTGTACTCACGGGACTCCCGATTGGAGAGAACGACAAAAATTTTCAAACTGGTAGACTTGGGCTTAAAAACACACCGTTAAAGGGTGAAAATAAAAAACAACCACAAAATGGCCCCATAAGAGGCGCAAATCCCTCGCCCAGTACCAACGTAATCCGCATGAACCGATTGTGTACTAACGGGACTCCCGGTTTGAGAGCACAAGAAAACTTACCAATTGTTAGACTTAGGTTTATAAATAAGCTGTCAAAGGGTGAAAATATAAAATAACCACGAAAAAACCCCTTAAGAGGCACGAACACCTCATACAGGACCAATTTAACTCATAAGAATCGACCATATACTCACGAGATTCTCGGTTTGAGAGGACGATAAGAAATTCCAACTTAGACTTTGGCTTAAAAACAAGTTGTCAAATGGTGAAATCATAAAACAATAATAAAACGACCCCATATGAGTTACGAACACCTCACACGGGACCAATGTAATCCTTAGGAACTGATCACATACACACGGGATTCCCGGTTTGAGAGTACGGTGAAAATTTGCAAATTGTTAGACTTAGGCTTAAAAATAACTCCACAAAGGGTGAAAATGTAAACCAAAACAAAATGATGCCGTGACAGGTAGGAACACCTCACAGGGCACCAATGAAATCTACAGGAATCGACTGTGTACTCACGGGACTCTCGATTTGAGAGTACGATGAAAATTTGCAAACTGTTGGACTTAGGTTTAAAAACGTGCCGTCAAAGGGTGAAAACATAAAACAACCACAAAATGGTCCCGTGAGAGGCACAAACACCTCGCACGGCACCAATGTAACCTGCAGGAACAAATTGCGTACTCACGAGCAAGATAAAATTTTGTAAACTGTTAGACTTAGGCTTAGAAACATGTCATCAAATGGTGAAAACATGAAACACCCACTAAACGGCCCTGAGAGAGGTACGGACATCTCACACAGGACCAATATAAATCGTTGGAACAGATCGCGTACTTCAGGGACTTTCGATTTGAGAGCAGGGAGAAAATTAGCAAACCGTTAGACTTAGGCATAAAAACATGCCGTCAAAGGGTGAAAGTGTAAAATAGCTACAAAATGGCCCCGTGAGAGGTACGAACACCTCGCACGGGACCAATGTAACCCACAGGAACCGATCGCTTACTCACGGACTCCCGGTTTAAGAGGAAGATAAAAGTATGTAAGCTGTTCGACTTAAACTTAAAAGAAACATGCCGTCAATGGGTGAACACATAAAACAGCCACAAAATGGCCCCGTGAGAGGTAGGAACACCTCGTAGAGGACGAATATTACCCACAGGAACTGAGCGCGTACTCCCGATTTCAGAGAAGGGAGAAAGATAGAAAACTGTTAGACTTAGGCTTAAACATATGATGTCTAAGGGTGAAAATGTAAAATACCCACAAAACAGTCCCATGAGAGGCACGACTATCTCGCACGAGACCACAGTAACCCACTAGAACTAGCTGCATACTCATGGGACTCCCAATTTGAGATAACGATAAATTTTTTTAAACTATACTTAGGCTTAAAAACATGTTGTCAAAGGGTGAAAACGTAAAACCGCCATGAAACGGTCCCTTAAGAGGCACGAACACCTTGCACGGGACCAATATAACCCACAGGAATGGACTGCGTACTCACGGGACACCCGATTTGAGATAACGACAAAAATTTGCAAACTGTTAGACTTGGGCTTAAAAACATGCCGTGAAAGGGTGAAAACAGAAAAGCCACTAAACGGCCCTGTAAGAGGTTTAGTTTGAGAGCATGACAAAAACTTGCAAACTGTTAAAATTAAGCTTAAAAAATGCTCTCAAAGGGTGAAAATGTAAAATGTCCACAAAATGACCCTGTGACAGGCACGAGCATGTCACACGGGACCAATGTATCCCACATGAATCGACCGCGTACTCACGAGACTACTGGTTTGAGAGAACGATGAAAATTTGCTAACTGTTAGACTTAGGCCTAAAAACATTCCGTTAAAGGTTAAAAACATAAAACAATAAAAAAACACTCCTATAAGAGGCACGAACACCTCGCACGGGACCAATGTAACCCACAGGAATCGATCACTTACACACGGGACTCTCAATTTAAGAGCAAGATAAATATATGTAAGATGTTCGACTTAGGTTTAGAAACATGCCGTCAAAGCGTGAAAACATAAAACAACCACAAAACGGCCCCGTGAGAGTTACGAACACCTCGCACAAGATCAATATTACACGCAAGAGCTGATCGCGTACTCCCAGTTTGAGAGAAGGGCGAAAACTTGCAAACTATTAAACTTAGGCTTAAAAACATGCCATCAAAGGGTGAAAAACTAAAATAGCCACAAAACGGTCCCATGAGAGGCACAAGCACCTCGCGCGAGACCATAGTAACCCACATGAACCAACTACATACTCACGGAACTCCCGGTTTGAGATAACGATGAAGATTTGTAAACTGTTTTACTTAGGCTTAAAAACATGTCGTCAAAGGGTGAAAATACAAAACTGCGACAAAACGGCCCCTTAAGAGACACGAACATCTCACACGGGACCAATGTAACCCGTAGGAATGGAATGTGTACTCACGGAATCCCGATTGGAGAGAACGACAAAAATTTTCAAACTGGTAGACTTGGGCTTAAAAACACACCGTTAAAGGGTGAAAATAAAAAACAACCACAAAATGGCCCCATAAGAGGCGCAAATCCCTCGCCCAGTACCAACGTAATCCGCATGAACCGACTGTGTACTAACGGGACTCCCGGTTTGAGAGCACAAGAAACCTTACCAATTGTTAGACTTAGGCTTATAAACAAGCTGTCAAAGGGTGAAAATGTAAAATAACCACGAAACAACACCTTAAGAGGCACGAACACCTCATACGGGACCAATTTAACTCATAAGAATCGACCATATACTCACGAGATTCTCGGTTTGAGAGGACGATAAGAAATTCCAACTTAGACTTTGGCTTAAAAACAAGTTGTCAAATGGTGAAATCATAAAACAATAATAAAACGACCCCATATGAGTTACGAACACCTCACACGGGACCAATGTAATCCTTAGGAACTGATCACATACACACGAGATTCCCGGTTTAAGAGTACGGTGAAAATTTGCAAACTGTTAGACTTAGGCTTAAAAATAACTCCTCAAAGGGTGAAAACGTAAACCAAAACAAAATGACTCCGTGATAGGTATGAACACCTCAAAGGGCACCAATGAAACCTGCAGGAATCGATTGCGTACTCACGAGATTCTCGGCTTGAGAGTACGATGAAAATTTGCAAACTGTTAGACTTAGGTTTAAAAACGTGCCGTCAAAGGGTGAAAACATAAAACAACCACAAAATGGTCACGTGAGAGGCACAAACACCTCGCACGGCACCAATGTAACCTGCAGGAACAAATTGCGTACTCACGAGTAAGATAAAATTTTATAAACTGTTAGACTTAGGCTTAGAAACATGTCATCAAATGGTGAAAACATGAAACATCCACTAAACGGCCCTGAGAGAGGTACGGACATCTCACACAGGACCAATATAAATCATAGGAACAGATCACGTACTTCAGGGACTTTCGATTTGAGAGCAGGGAGAAAATGAGCAAACCGTTAGACTTAGGCATAAAAACATGCCGTCAAAGGGTGAAAGTGTAAAATAGCTACAAAATGGCCCCGTGAGAGGTACGAACACCTCGCACGGGACCAATGTAACCCACAGGAACCGATCGCTTACTCACGGACTCCCGGTTTAAGAGGAAGATAAAAGTATGTAAGCTGTTCGACTTAAACTTAGAAGAAACATGCCGTCAAAGGGTGAACACATAAAACAGCCACAAAACGGCCCCGTGAGAGGTAGGAACACCTCGTAGAGGACGAATATTACCCACAGGAACTGAGCGCGTACTCTCGATTTCAGAGAAGGGAGAAAGCTAGAAAACTGTTAGACTTAGGCTTAAACATATGATGTCTAAGGGTGAAAATGTAAAATACCCACAAAACAGTCCCATGAGAGGCACGACTATCTCGCACGAGACCACAGTAACCCACTAGAACTAGCTGCATACTCACGGGACTCCCAATTTGAGATAACGATAAAATTTTTTAAACTATACTTAGGCTTAAAAACATGTTGTCAAAGGGTGAAAACGTAAAACCGCCATGAAACGGTCCCTTAAGAGGCACGAACATCTCGCACGGGACCAATATAACCCGCAGGAATGGACTGCGTACTCACGGGACACCCGATTTGAGATAACGACAAAAATTTGCAAACTGTTAGACTTGGGCTTAAAAACATGCCGTCAAAGGGTGAAAACAGAAAAGCAACTAAACGACCATGTAAGAGGTTTAGTTTGAGAGAATGACAAAAACTTGCAAACTATTAAAATTAAGCTTAAAAAATGCTCTCAAAGGGTGAAAATGTAAAATGTCCACAAAATGACCCTGTGACAGGCACGAGCATGTCACACGGGACCAATGTATCCCACATGAATCGACCGCGTACTCACGAGACTACTGGTTTGAGAGAACGATGAAAATTTGCTAACTGTTAGACTTAGGCCTAAAAACATTCCGTTAAAGGTTAAAAACATAAAACAATAACAAAACACTCCTATAAGAGGCACGGACACCTCGCACGGGACCAATGTAACCCATAAGAATCGACCGCATTCTCATAATACTTTAGGTTTGAGAGCACAATGAAAATTTGCAAATTGTTAGACTTAGGCTTAAAAACGTGTCGTCGAAGTGTGAAACCCTAAAAAATCCACAAAATGGCACCGTAAGAGGCACAAACACCTCGCATGGGACCAATGTAGCTGGCAAGAACTGACTGCATACTAACGGGACTCCCAAATAGAGAGCACAACGAAAATATGCAAATTATTAGACTTAGGCTTAAAAAATGCCGTCAAAGGACAAACACATAAACAACCATAAAACGACCATATGAGAGGCATGGACACCTCGCACGGGACTAATGTTTCCCTCAAGAACCGACCGCGTACTCATGGGACTCCTGGTTTGAGAGCAAGACGAAAATTTGTAAACTGTTATACTTAGGCCTAAAAACATGCCGTCAAAGGGTGAAAATGTAAAATAGCCACAAAATAGCCCCGTGAGAGGAACGAATACCTCGCACGAGACCAATGTAAACCATAGGAACTGACCACGTACTCACAGGATGCCCGATTTAAGAGCAGGACAAAATTCATAAACTATTAGAATTAGGCTTAAAAATATATCATTAAAGTGTTAAAACGTAATAGCCACAAAACAGCCCCATGAGGTGCACAAACACCTCACATGGGACCAATATAACCCGAAGGAACCGAGTGTGTACTCATGGGACTCCAGGTTTGAGAGCTCAATGAAAACTTGCAAGCTATTAGACTAAGGCTTAAAAACATGACGCCAAAGGGTAAAATTATAAAACAACCACAAAATAGTCCCATGAGAGTGCTGACACCTCGCACGCGACAAATGTAACTTTCAGGAACAGACCGGGTACTCACGAGACACCCTAATTGAGAGCACAATGAAAATTTGCAAACTGTTAGACTTAGGCTTCAAAATATACCGTTAGAGGGTGAAAATGTAAAACAACCCCAAAACCGCCCTATGAGAGGCACGAACACCTCGCATGGGAATAATGTAACCTGGAGGGACCGATCACACACTCACGGGACTCCGATTTGATGGATTGATGAAAATTTAAAAACTGTTATGTTTACGCTTAAAAATATGCCGTCAACGGGTTAAAACATAAAAGAGCTAAAAAATGGACCCGTGAGAGGCATGAACACCTCGCACGGGACTAATGTGACCCATAAGAATCGATTGCGTACTCATGGGACAACCGATTTGAGAGAACGATTAAAAATGTAAACTGTTTGGCTTACAAACATGCCATCAAAGGGAAAAAACGTAAAACAAACACGAAATAGTCCTGTAAGAGGTATGAAAACCTCGCACGGGACTAATGTAACCCACATTTACCGATCGCATACTCACGGGACTCCTAGTTTGAGAGCACATTGAAAATTTAAAAACTAGTGGACTTAGGCTCAAAACATACCGTTAAAGGGAAACCGTAAATAATGCACAAAATGGCCCCGTAAGAGGCACGAACACCTCGCACGGGTCCAATGTAACTCACAGGAACCGAACACATACTCACAGGACTCCCGATTAGAGAGCATGATGATAATTTTTAAACTATTAGACGTAGGATTAAAAACATGTCGTCAAAGGGTGAAAACGCAAAACAACCAAAAAATGGCTCCATGAAAGGCATGAACACCGTGCAAAAGACCAATCTAACCCATAGAAACAAACCATGTACTCACATGACTCCCGATGTGAGAGCACGACAAAAATTTTCAAACGCTTAGACTTAGGCTTAAAAACATGCCGTCAAAGGGTGAAAACGTAAAATTGCTATGAAACGGCCCTGTGAGAGTATGGACAACTTGCACGGGACCAAGGTAACCCACGGGAACTAAATGTTTATTTAAGGGACTTTCGATTTGAGATCCTGATGAAAATTTAAAAACTGTTAGACTTAGGCTTAAAACATGTCGTAAAAGGGTGAAAATATAGGCAGCCACAAAATAGCCCCGTGAGAGGTACAAACACCTCACACAGGACCATTGTAACCAGTAGGAACTGACCGCATACTCATGGGACTCCAAGTTTGAGAGCTCGATGAAAAATTGCAAGCTGTTGGACTTAAGCTTAAAAACTTCCGTCAAAGGGTGAAAACGTAAAACAACCACAAAACGGTCCAGTGAGAGCGCAAACACCTCGCACGCGATCAATGCTACTCGCAGGAACTGATCGCATACTCACGGGAAACTCGGTTTGAGAGCATGCCCCAAATCTGCACACTGTTAGACTTAGGCTTAAAACATGCCGTCAAAGGGTGAAAATGTAAAATATCCACAAACGACTTTGTGATAGGCACGAACACCTCACACAGGACCAATGTAACCTACAGGAACCAATTGCGTACTCACGGGACTCTCGATTCGAGAGAACGAAGAAAATTTTGGAACTATTAGACTTAGACTTAAAAACATGTCGTCAAAGGTTGAAAATGTAAAAAACCAAAAAAGGTCCTATAAGAGGCACAAACACATCACATGTGACCAATTTTAGAGCAAAATGAAAATTTGACAAGTATTGGACTTAGGCTTAAAAAGATGCCGTCAAAGGGTGAAACCATAAACAATGCACAAAATGGCCCCATAAGAGGCACAAACACCTCATACGGGACCAATGTAACTCGCAGAAACTGACCTCATACTCATGAGACTCCTGGATAGAGAAAATTGTTAGACTTAGGTTTAAAAAATGATGTCAAAGGATGAAAACATAAAATAACCATAAAACGGGCCTGTAAGAGACACGAACACCTCGTACGGGACCAATGTAACCCGCAGGAATCGATCACGTACTCATGGGACACCCAGTTTGAGAGAATGTCGTAAAATTTGCAAAATGTTATACTTAGGATTAAAAACATGTCGTCAAAGGGTGAAAACGTAAAACCGCCATGAAACGGTCCCTTAAGAGGCACGAACACCTTGCACGGGACCAATATAACCCGCAGGAATGGACTGCGTACTCACGGGACCCCCGATTTGAGATAACGACAAAAATTTGCAAACTGTTAGACTTGGGCTTAAAAACATGCCGTGAAAGGGTGAAAACAGAAAAGCCACTAAACGGCCCTGTAAGAGGTTTAGTTTGAGAGCATGACAAAAACTTGCAAACTGTTAAAATTAAGCTTAAAAAATGCTCTCAAAGGGTGAAAATGTAAAATGTCCACAAAATGACCCTGTGACAGGCACGAGCATGTCACACGGGACCAATGTATCCCACATGAATCGACCGCGTACTCACGAGACTACTGGTTTGAGAGAACGATGAAAATTTGCTAACTGTTAGACTTAGGCTTAAAAACATGCCGTCAAAGGGTGAAATCGTAAAACATCCACAAAACAGCACCGTAAGAGGCAGGAATACCTCGTACGTGATGAATGTTACCAGCAGGAACTAACCGCATTCTCACAGGACTCCAGGATAAAAAGCACGACCAAAATTTGCAAACTATTAGACCTAGGATAAAAAATGCCATCAAAGGATGAAAACATAAAATAACCATAAAATGGCCTTATGAGAGGCATGAACACCTGACACGGGACCAATGTATCCCGCATGAATCGACCGCGAACTCATGGGATTCTCGATTTGAGAGCAAGATGAAAATTTGCAAACTGTTATACTTAGACTTAAAAATGTGCCGTCAAAGGGTGAAAATGTATAACAACCATAAAATGGGTCCGTTAGGGGCACGAACACTTCGCACAGGACCGATGTAACTCGAGGGACTGATCGCGTACTCACGGGACTATCAATTTGATAGAGTAATGAAAATTTAAAAAATTTTAGATTTAGGATTAAAAACATGTCGTCAATGGGTGAAAACGTAAAAGATCCCAAAAAGGACTTGTGAGAGGCACAAACACCTCGCACGGGACCAATGTAACCCACAAGAACCTACTGCATGCTCACGGGACTCCGAATTTGAGAGAGAAATAAAATTTGTAAACTTTTAGGTTTAGAAACATGTTGTCAAAGGGTGAAAATGAAAAACAACCATAAAATAGTCCAGTAAGAGGTACGAACACCTCGCACGGGACCAATGTAACTCGCAGGAACCGACTGCGTACTCACGGGACTCCCAGTTTCAAAGCACAATGAAAATTTACAGACTGTTAGACTTAAACTTAAAAACATGCCGTCAAAGGGTGAAAATGTAAAATAACCACAAAACGTTCTCGTAAGAGATACGAACACCTCACACGGGACCAATGTATCACGCAAGAATTGACAGTGTATTAATGTTCCTCCCGGTTGGAGAGCACGATGAAAATATGAAAACTATTAGACTTAGGCTTAAAAATATGCCGTCAAAGGGTGAAAATATGAAATAGCAACGACATGGCCACGTGAAAGGCATGGACACCTCACATGGGTCTAATATAACCCGTAGGAACCGAGTGTATACTCACGGGACTCTCGATTAGCGAGCATGATGAAAATTTTCAAATTTTCAAATTGTTAGACTTAGGATTAAAAACATGCCGTCAAAGGGTGAAAATGTGAAACAACCACAAAATGGTCCCATGAGAGACATGAACACCGCGCACAAGACCAATATAACCTGTAGAAACCGACCATGTACTCACATTACTCCTGATTTGAGAGCACGATAAAAATATGCAAACGGTTAGACATAGGCTTAAAAACATGCCGTCAAATGGTGAAAACGTAAAGCACCCATGCAATGGATCCGTGAGAGTATGAACACCTCGTACGGGACCAAAGTAACTCACAGGAATCGACCGCGTACTCACGGGACTTCCAATTTGAGAGCATGATAAAAAATTAAAAATTGTTAGACTTAGGCTGAAAACATGTTGTAAAATGGTGAAAATGTAAAAAGCCACAAAATGGCTCAGTGAGGGGCATGAAGACCTCGCATCGGACAATTTAAAACCACAGGAACCGACCACATACTGATGGGACTCCATGTTTGAGAGATCAAAAAAACTTTGCAAGTTGTTGGACCTAAGCTTAAAAACATTTCGTCAAAGGGTGAAAATATAAAATAACAACAAAATAACCCCACGAGGGCATGAAAACCTCGAACGCAACCAATATAACTCACATGAACTAATCGCGTACTCACGGGACTCCCAGTTTAAGAGTACGACAAAAATTTATAGACTGTTAGACTTAGGCTTAAAAGCATGCCGTCAAAGGGTGAAAATGTAAAATAGTCGCAAACCGGCCCCGTGAGGCGCATTTTAGTTTAGTGTTATTTCACCTCACCTCACCTCACCCAATTGTTTTAATATTTGAAAAAGCTAAAAAAAATAGAAAAAAAAGCCCAAAAAGAAAATAAAAAGTGAACTACAATTGAGTTTGTCTCTAGCTTACCCCTTTGATGTGGATTGATACCCTTACTTACCTCTACACTTGAGTTTGTTATATTTGTAGGTAATTTTAAGGTTTTGATTAACTTGGATTTCAACAAGGACGACACGCAAAAGTCAAAGTTATCAAATGGCATCGTTGCCATTCTTGGGAGTGTGAAGCACTTAGAGCGGATTTCAACTTGTAGTTCATTTATTTTTTGCACTTTATTATTATTTTTTTGTACCATTTTTATATTTTTAGAAGGGTTGTATTAGGATTTTTATCATTGCTTGTATTGCGGTGCATAGAGACACCATTTATTTTTCATTTTAAAATTTAATAAAAGAAGACAAGTGTGATAGGGAAACTGGACAAGGTAGAGAGAGGGCGTCCAAAGGCGAGGAGTTAAAAGCCTCTCTACCTTGGGTCGGTAGGACTCTCGGGGACGACTGAGATAGGCGTGATCTCCCCCCGGTCGACTCAAAATTTTTGGCACCCCACGGCGTAAAAACCGTGGGAGGTACATTTCTCAAACCCTCGCGCCTCTCCTGTTAGCGAGTCAATTCTTTTGTGTGCTTTGTGTGCTCTTACTTGATTTTATTCTCGCATTTATTTTCGAATGGTGTGATGAATTAAATTACTAAGACCTCCACCCGATCACTCACCAGAAGGGATTTCATCACCCGACTCACTCGCTTACCAATTGTGTGCTACCCTAGCCATCAGTCAATTTAAAATCGACCAACTAGGTAGCCCAATAGGAGAATATTTTTGCAAAGCCGATCATTCATATTATTCCGTGATTTGTTATTGCCCGCGGACTTAATTAAAATTTGACTACCTTTTCATTAAATTTAAAGATAAAAATTGGCTATGTAATAGTTAGGAAATTTTCTTGACCTGTGTATGTCCAATTCCATTCATTTTTGGTAGTCGATTTTAGTTGGTTCGTCCAAATCAAGAGTCCATAGTTTCCCCCACCTTTTCTTCCAAAAAATCCAAAAATATTTTCTTTCATTTTTATTAAAAAATCCAAAAATATTTTCTTTCTTTCATTTTAGAAAAATCCAAAAAAAATTTCTTCCTTTATTTTTACAAAAATCCAAAAATATATTCTTTCTCTCATTTTTAGAAAAATCCAAAAATATTTTCTTTCCTTTTAAAAAAAATTAAAAAAAATTCTCTCCACATGGCCGAAGAACGTCCCTTACGGGACTACTTTTGTCATTTTTCATTGACACGTGACGCGCGTGAGAGTGATCTAGAGCCATCTCTTTATGATATTTTTAGTGGTTTCATCTCTCTCACGAGTTCCCTAGATACTCTTGACCCATCCATGCATGCACCTCATATTCCATCACCCTCGGTGTCAAGTGTCGACGTGTCTCATCCTTTGTTGTGCACCCACTGTTATTATGCCGATCACATGTCCCATGAGTGCCCTTACATTCCATATCCATCTGAACTCACCATGGAACATGTGCATCCATATGACACTGTTCCGAAACCCACCTCGGCTTATTATACCGATATACCTAACCCCAAGTTATGTGATTACCCCAATTATTCGTGGAGGCCTGATCACTCTTCCACGCAATACAAATCCCAACCCGATGTTGTGGATCCTCACACATTCCAACAATCATCATGGAAACCTTGTGCACCCAATCACGATCATTTCCCTCACTACGAACCCCATGAGTATCAACCAATTGTCTATAACAAAAGCAATCCTTTCGTGTATGTTGAACTTGGCCCCGTCCCCACACTTCCTTTGAGTATTATCCATACAGTCATGATCATAGGGAGTTGTGTCCACCTCACCCACTGCCACCAACCATCACTCCAACACCTTCATCCACCTCCGCTCTCAAGGCAATGTTGCAACAATTTATCATCGAGCAAGAGCAAGCCACTCAAATTCAAACTCAAGCTCTCCAAAGGCTTTAACAAAGGTTAAATGAATTGGAGTGTGAGAGAGAGTCGAACATTCCTATGGTTCCACCCATCATTTCAAACGAGTGTGATGATATTGTGTCCTCGTGTGACACGGATTTTGAGTGTGACCAACCCTACCATCCCAAGAATATCGAAGTTGAGACCATCCCATGGTTCGGGTCCCAAGTCGACAATTGCGTTGACTTACATTTCTATAGTGAGCCTGATCAAATCCCACCATGTCCACATGAACCCCACTTTGAGGTTCCCACTCACGTAATAACCAAAAATATGCCCGAGCTTTTACCTTATGCCCCAATTTCATATGTCTCTGACATGCCCATATCTTTTAGGTTAGCTCCGGCTACGAGTGTTCACCATATTTTCGATATAGAATTCGTGATAGTTCCTAACTATCCGGATATGGATCTTGTTCCTCCATGCATGATTACCTTTGAGCCTGATATTTCTAGTGATTCCTCTATCTTAAATCTTGGTGCCTCGTCTTACCCACCCACCACATTCACCGATGCTACTCTTATGGAGAAGTTGAAAACTCCATCTTTAGAAACCACACTCCCTTGTCAGTATTCTTTTACCCCTCCCAATGAGTGTGTGTCTCCCACGCTTGAGTTGGATCATATACCTCTACCATTTATCCCACTCGATCCACCATTTGTCCCACCCAACCCACCCATTGTCCTTTCCACCCCACCACCTAGTTTGGATCTTGATTTTGCACATTTCAAGTTTCCATCTACATTTTTAGATCCTCACCTGAAACCATCCCCCACCCACGAGAGTATATGTGGTGCTACTCTCTACTTCCGTGACACCGAGCTTGTTCCTCCATGCCTGCCACTCTCTTGTGGTTCTGATTTTGCCCATCGACAGCTCCCTGGCGTGTCACGGCGCGACCATTATCATCGCCCATTCATAGAACGGTCGTGTGATTTTTATGAGGCCCAACCCATTCCACTTATCAAACCCTTTTGCCTACCCATACAACTTGAGCACCATTCTTATAGGGCCCTAGTCACCCTCACATTTTGGCTCAATAAGGACCGTGATCGATGCTTAATGACCCATGCCTTTTTCACCCTTTCCCTAATACCCACCCACCCATGGTCCATCGATGCTTTGCATCGCATGATGCACTTTAGTCCTGATCCAACAAGATTGACGCTTCAGTCTTGTTTGGGGGTGATTCTCATCACCCATTTTTCTGCCTCTCCGCGCTTTCATAGTTCTTATCCTTAGGGTGAGATTCCTTCGGTGTGGCTGAAGACATTAAACTTAGCGCTACCGGGAGGCAACCCGTTATTTCTTGTACTAGTCTCATCCTGTTTGGGGGTGGTGTTTCACATTACCCTATGCTTTACATGCTTTATAGACTTGTACACATTTTTTCTCTTATCATTTATTCAGGTTTATTCTTGGCTACATCTTTCCACTCCATTAGCGGTTGATTATAGTAAACTCTTTCCTACCTTATTCTCTCAATTTTAAAAATCATTTTATCTAACATCGAGGATGATGTTCCTTTTTGTTTGGGGGTGGAGAATTTTATCAAAATCGTACATATTTTGAAAATTTTTGAGTTTTAAACCTGATTTTTAAACTTTCGTGAAGTTTCTTTCATCTCAATCATTGATGTGAATTTTCAATCATCCATCTTTCACAGTCTAGGAATCAAGCTAGAATATATTATTTTTTCTACATAGCTTATATATTACGTTCCAAGGCATATTGCACCATGAATTTTTAGACTCAACAAAATATGCGCACGTATCATGTCACTACGATTTAGAGTTGAAGAGTACTATAATTCTCAAGAAAACCTTAAGGATGACTAGTGGAGACTTTAGCTTGTGAGATTTGTTCCTTTCACCCTTTCAGAGTGTTTTATGCAATCTCCGAGTCACAAGTTGATTCAACTTCTTTTGGGTCCGCACTTTAAATTGTTGTATGATCTCATTATTCTTCATTAAATTTTTGGCTTGATCACTAAGAATGACATCTTTTTTGAGTTGTAAGAAACGTGTGTCTTGAAATTTGTCCCGAATACTTGATTTTCATCCATACACTTACCACTTTTCCATATCACATTTACATTCACTCACCCATTACCTTCCCATTTATTTCCCTCATCATCCATACACACTCCCCACTCCATACATATATCATCCATCTTCATTTTTGAAAAAAATAGTGTTGTTTCAAATGTTAAATGTCTTTACTGTTGGTTTGAAAAGTGAGAGAAAAACAAAAAAAAAAAGAAAAAAGAAAAAAAATAGCAAATTAGAGAAAAAAGAAAAAAAAAAGAGAGAAAAGAAAAGAAAGAGAGTTTGTAGTTAGTAGTTAGTTGTAAAATAAAGACATTTGTGCCTGAAGTGCTATACACTCTCTTACATCGCATATCCATCCATTGCTCATCCATCATACATCCATCATTTAACACATCCATCTTATCGTACCTCACCTCATCCCACATATCCCATTTCATTTCCCCCTCATCCATAAACATTAGGTGTTCGGGAAAATGATAGTCAACGTGGTGAATAACTCGATGTTCACTATAGTGATTAGCATTCTTTCATGAGATCATTTTCTTTCTTAATGTTCGTTCTTTCTTATGTGTGTGTGAGATGTTTGAACTTGCGTACATTTACTCACCTCCTCACACACAAGAGCGATACAGTAACCCAAATCTCGAGAGTTCGTTTGAGAGTTATATCTAGTGAGATTTGAAGTTGAAGCGTTGATTTCGACAAGGCAATCTAGAAATTACTCTTGTGATGATCGACCCGTTTTGACTGATTCACACTACACACATTGAGTTCTAGGAAGGATGTGCCTTGTGTATTCACTTAGCTAAACTTTTTACATATTCTAGCTTTTATTTATGAAAATATTTCTCATGTGATGGATTGTGCGATCATTCTATGTATAATAAGAGATCGACTTCTTTTTAATAAATTTTATGCAAACAAGAATTTTGTGGGTATATTCCCTGCAAACCCTTACAAGACACAACTCGTCCTGTAGCGTAACTTATAGGTTTAAAGGCTTGTTGAACATGCTAAGTGCAATCACAAGTGCCCGCAAAAGTGGTACACTTTTGGTTACTTATCTTTCTCTTTGTCTCTATCTTATTTCTCGAGGACTAGCAACGCTCTGTTTGGGGGTGGTGTGATAAGCACCCAAAACTGTACATTTTATACCCCAAATAGACGTACTTTAGTTTCTAATTCTCGGCAATATAAGTCTTATGTGCTTAAATGTTTATCTTCTAGGTCAAATGTCCGTTTGCGGTGTCAAAAGTTATATATCAAGGCAAGTGCGCGTTGAATGGAGCTAAATTCCCTCCCCCATAACCTTACCCGAGCCTAAACCTACCCCAAATCCCGTGTGTGTTGTGTTTGTCCATTTTTATTATTTTTTAGATTTTTAGTTTGAGTTGTTTAATTTTTTTATTTATTTAGCATTTTCTAGGGATTGTTTTCTATTTTTCTATTTTATCTTTATTAGTATAATTTTATTTATTTTTATTTTTATTAGTTTTTAGTTTGATTAGGATTAGATTTTTTTTAGGATTTCATTTATTTTTAGTTTTATTAGATTTTACATTTCTTTTAGGATTTTAGTTTTTAATTTAATAGATTTTTATTTTTTATATTTGTTTCTTTTTAGTTTCATTTTTAATTGAGTCATTATTTTTATTTTTAGAGTAGGATTTTAATTTTAGGTTTTAATTTTAATTTTTTCTAGTTGTGTTATTTTTAGGCTCACAACTTAAACACACACACCCTAAAACTTATACACTAACCTACACCACAAACACACCCTAACAACTCATCTCACTCATACCATAACCACCCTACACCTTACCACACACAACACCTCCTCACCATCTTCAACCTAAAAAATTCTCTCTCCTCACCACAAATCCACCATTAACAAACAAACCCACATCTTCCACTTGTCCAAAAATCAAAACCCACTACCCCATTTCCAAGCCATGGCCATCCTGAAAAAAAACCCCACCATGCAACTCGCCGGCGGCGTTAAAACCGCCAGCCACTGGTGACCTCCATCCCAACCCCCATAGCTGCCGATGACAACCCATCGTTGGTCGGGCTTACTCCTGGCAGCGGCGAAACTCGAATGACCCGAATTTGAGACCTCCCTAACCCGTAGCCTTCCTCGTCTTACCCGATATCCCTCCGGTGAAGCTCACCAGCCGTACCCACTGGTGTTAATACCCAAACTCGCGTACTAAAAAACCTAGCGCCGACGAACTCGAATCCCAAACTCCGACCTTAACCCAAATCTACATGCCATACCCATTACCTATGAAGCCATTTCCACCTTTGACGCATTCTCCACTTTTTGCATTTGTCCTAAACAATACCCACGATTTTCCTTACCTGCTAACACCAAAAGCTAAGTCAACGTAAATTAAAAGACCCACATGTGTTTTATCCAACTTACCCTTTATTCCTAAAATACCCCCAAACAAAACACTCCACTTGCACCTTTCAAAACCCATGACCAAATCAGATTTTATCACCTCACTCACCCCATGTGCACCTTTGTTTTATCTAATTTACCCCTTGCTTCATTTCCACACTATTTAAAAGGATGAAAGACCCCATTTGAAGAGGAGCTTGATCATATCATGAAATAGGAAGAGAATTCTAGAGAGAGTTAGAGATAGTTTAGTGTAGAAAATAAATTAGAATAAACACCATTTTGTAAATAGTTTTTGTTTTATTTTTTTAGAGATTTGTGAGGAGAAATTTTGTATGAGATTTAATTGAGTGAGTATTATTGAAAACTACTTGGATGCTCAATTAATAGGATGGTATACTTCAAATTGGAGGATTAGAGTCAATTAAATTCAAGAGATTGGTTTGATTATTCTTCTCTTTTATATTAAATTCCTGTTGATTATTTGATTATCATACTTTGTATTATGTTAGGCTAAATCCCCTTTCAAGGGGTGGGGGGAAACCCTTATTTGATGTTATTTTAATTTAATTAATTTGATTACTTGAAAATTCCCTTTGAATGTTAATTTTGATCCCCCACCCTTAAATTTACGCCTCAAGAGAGGGTAAATGATTTTCGAGAGAAAATCGAAATTCTAGTCATAATACTCATTTTAGATTCGAACTAGAGATATGGATTTCTTAAGTGGCGTATTATTACTTGAATTCCAACTCTAAATTTATTTTCAAAGAGTTACATAAATTTTAATTGATCGATCCTAGCGGGTGATTAATTAAAAGGAGTGTAGATCTATTTTCTAGAGTTGTGGGGTGTTAAACTTAATTTTCTAAAAGATTACTATTAAAATTACACTTGCAACGAGAGTTGATTTTTAATTTTGATATTAATTTGGGAGAATTCAGTTAATTAAATTAATTAGTTAGAATAGCTAAAATTTGTAGTGTAGACCCACTCCTTGATTGTTCTCACAATTATTTACCTCATTTTTCTCTTATTTTAGCGTTAGACTTTATTTTTCACTTTGAGTCACTTTCTAGTTAGTTGTTTTCATCTCACATTTTAGTTTAGTGTTATTTCACCTCACCTCACCTCACCCAATTGTTTTAATATTTGAAAAAGCTAAAAAAAATAGAAAAAAAAGCCCAAAAAGAAAATAAAAAGTGAACTACAATTGAGTTTGTCTCTAGATTACCCCTTTGATGTGGATTGATACCCTTACTTACCTCTACACTTGAGTTTGTTATATTTGTAAGTAATTTTAAGGTTTTGATTAACTTGACTTTCAACAATGATGACACGCAAAAGTGAAAAGTCAAAGGGTGAAAATGTACAACAACCACAAAATGGCCCCGTGAGAGGGCGAACACCGTGACATGACCAATGTAACCCGTAAAAATCGACGGTGTACCCACATGACTCCTGATTTGAGAGCACGACAAATATTTTCAAACGGTTAGAGTTATGCTTAAAAACATGTCGTGAAAGGGTGAAGACGTAAAATATCTAGAAAATGGCCTCATGAGAGCATGAACACCTCGCACGAGACCAAGGTAACTCACAGGATCTGATCGCGTACTCACGAGACTTTCGATTTGAGAGCACGATGAAAATTTAAAAACTATTAGACTCAGGCTCAAAAAGAAATCGTAAAAGGGTGAAAATGTTAACAACCCCAAAACGGCCCCGTGAGAGGCACGAACATCTTGCATGGGACCATTGTAACCCGCAGGAACCAACCGCGTACTTATGGGACTCCAAGTTTGAGAGCTCGACAAGTTGTTGGACCTAAGCTTAAAAACATTTTGTCAAAGGGTGAAAACTAAAAACAATAAAAAAAAAAACCCTATGAGGGCACGAATACCTCGCACGCGACCAATGTAACTCGCAGGAACCGATCGCGCACTCACTGGAGTCCCGATTTAAGAGTAAAATGAAAATTTACTGACGATTAAACATGGGCTTAAAAACATGTTATCAAAGGGTGAAAACGTGAAATAGCCACAACGGCCTTGTGAGATGCACGAACACCTCGCACGGGGCCAATGTAACCTACTGGAACCGATTGTGTACTCACGGGAATCCTGATTTGAGAGCATGGATTTTTTTTTCAAACTATTAGACATAGGCTTAAAAACATGCTGTCAAAGGTTGAAAACGTAAAAAAGACACAAAACAGTCCTATAAGAGGCACGAAGACCTCACACATGACCAACGTAACCCACAGGAACATACCCCATACTCACGGGAAAATTATTGGACTTAGGCTTAAAAACATGCCGTCAAATGGTGAAAATCTAAACAATCCACAAAATGGCCACGTAAGAGGCATGAACATCTCACACGAGTCCAATGTAACTCACATGAATAGACCACATACTCATGAGACTCGCGGATAGAGCAAACTATCAGACTTCGACTTAAAAAATTTTGTGAAAGGGTGAAAATAAAAAATAACCACAAAACGGGCCACTGAGAGGCACGAACACCTCGCATGGGACCAATGTAACCTGTAGGAACCGACCGCGTACTAACGAGACTCTCGATTTGAGAGCCCGATGAAAATTCATAAACAATTACACTTAGGATTAAAAACATGCCGTCAAAGGGTGAAAACATAAAACAACTAAAAAACAACCCCGTGAGAAGCACAAAAACCTCGCACGGGACCCATGGAACCCACAGGAACCGACCTCATACTCACAAGACTTTCGATCTTAGATCACGACAAAAATTTGTAAACTGTTACACTTAAGCTTAAAAACATCCCATCAAAGGGTGAAAACATAAAACAGCTACAAAATGGCCCCGTGAGAGGCACAAACACCTCGTACGGGAACAATGTAACCCGTAGGAATTGATCGCGTACTCACGGGACTCCTAGTTGGAGAGCTCGATGAAAATTTTGAAGATGTTAGACTTAGGCTTAAAAAAATGTCGTCAAAGGGTTTAAACGTAAAACAACCACAAAACGGCCCCGTGAGAGGACAAACACCTCATACCCGACCAATATAAATCGCTGGAACCGACCACATACCTACGGGACACCCGGTTTGAGAGCACTGGAAAAATTTACAAACTATTAGACTTAGGCTTAAAAACATGACGTCAAAGGGTGAAAATGTAAAACAACCACAAAATGGCTCCGTGAGAGGCGTGACCTCCTTGTACGGGACCAATGTAACCCACAAGAACAGACCGTGTACTCCCGCGACTCCCGGGTTGAGGGAAAGATAAAAATTTAAAAATTGTTAGATTTAGGATTTAAAATATGTCGTCAATGGGTGAGAACATAAAACAACTCCAAAATGGCCCCGTTAGAGGCACGGACACCTCACACAGGACCAATGTAGCCCAAAGGAATCGACTGCATATTCACATGACTCCAGATTTGGGAGAACGATAAAAATTTGTAAACTGTTAGGCTTGGAAACATGTTGTCAAAGGATGCAAACGTAAAAGAACCACAAAATAGTCCTGTAAGAGGTACGAACACCTCACACGGGACCAATGTAACCCACAGGAACCGACCGCATAATCACGGAACTCCCGATTTAAGAGCACCATGAAAATTACAAACTATTAGACTTAGGTTTAAAAATATGAGGTCAAAGGGTGAAATTATAAAACAATCACAAAATGGTCCTGTAAGAGGATCGAACACCTCGCATGGGACCAATGTAACCTGCAGAAACCCGATCGTTTACTCACGGGGCTCCCGATTTGAGAGCACGATGAAAAATTTCAAATTATTAGACTCAGGCTTAAAAACATGTCTCTAAAGCTAGAAAACATAAAATAACTATAAAACAGTCCTGTAAGAGGCACGAAAACCTCACACGGGACCAATTTAACCCACAAGAACTGACCACATACTCACGGAACTCCTGGTTTGACATCACATTGAAAATATACAAACTATTGGACTTAGGCTTAAAAACATATCGTCAAAGGGTGAAACCGTATAAAATACGCAAAATGGCTCCGTAAGAGGCACGAATACCTCACACGGGACCAATGTAACTCGCAGGAACCGATCACATACTCACGGGACTCCTGGATAGAGAGCACGATGAAAATATTCAAACTGTTATACTTAGTATTAAAAATATTTCGTCAAGGGGTGAAAATGTAAAACAAGCACAAAAACGGTCCATGAGAGGCACGAACACCTCGCAAGGGACCAATGTAACCCAAAGGAACTGACCGCGTACTCACAGGAATCTCGATTTAAGAGAGCGATAAAAATTTTCAAGCTGTTAGACTTAGGCTTAAAAAATGCCATCAAAGGGTGAAAACGTAAACCAACCGCAAAATGGTCTCGTAACAGGCACGAACACTTTGCACGGGACTAATGTAATCAACAGGAATTGGCCGCGTACTAACGAGACTCCCAGTTTGAGAACACGATTAAAATTTATGAATTGTTAAACTTAGGCTTAAAAACATGACGTCAAAGGGTGAAAATGTAAAACAACCATGAAACGGTCCCGTGAGAGCACGAACACCTTGCACGTGACCAATGTAACTCACAGGAACCGACCACGTACTCACGGGAATCCCAATTTATGAGCACGAAGAAAACTTGCAAATTGTTAGACTTAGGCTTAAAACAAGGCGTCAAAGGGTGAAAATTTAAAATAGCCATAAAACGACCCCGTGAGAGGCACGAACACCTTTCATGGGACCAATGTAACACATAAGAATAGACCGCGTACTCACATGACTCCCGATTCGAGAGCACGACACAAATTTTCAAACTGTTAGACTCAAGCTTGAAACATGCCGTAAAATGGTGAAAATGTAAAATGGACACAAAACGGCCCTGTGAGAGGTACGAACACCTAGCACATGAACAATGTGACCCGCAGGAACCGATCACGTACTCATGGGACTCGAAGTTTGAGAGCTCGATCAAAATTTTCAAGCTATTAGACTTAGGCTTAAAAACATTCTGTCAAAGTGTGAAAACATAAAACAACCACAAAACGGCCCCGTTAGAGCACGAACACCTCGCGCGCGACCAATGTAACTCGCAGGGCCGACAACATACTCACAGGACACCCGATTTGAGAGCACAAATAAAATTTGCTAATTTTTAGACTTAGGCTTAAAAACATGATGACAAAGGGTGAAAAGGTAAAAAAACCATAAAACGGCCCCTTGAGAGGTACAAACACCTCTCATTGGACCATTGTAACCCGTAGGAATCGACCGCGTACTCACAGGACTCCTGGTTTGAGGGCACGATGAAAATTTAAAACTCTTAGATTTAGGCTTAAAAACATGTCATCAATGGGTGAAAACATAAAACAACTCCTAAATGGCCTCTTTAGTGGCATGAACACCTCACATGGGACCAATGTAACCCATAGAAACTGACCGCATATTCACGGGACTCTCGATTTGAGAGAATGATAAAAAATAGTAAATTATTAGGCTTAGAGACATGACTCAAAGGATGAAGATGTAAAACAACCACAAAACAACCATGTAAGAGGTATGCAAACCTAATACGGGACCAATGTAGCTCACAAAAACCGATTGCATACTCACAGGACTCCCAGTTCGAGAGCACAATGAAAATTACAAACTGTTAGAATTAGGATTAAAAACATGCTGTCAAAGGGTGGAAATGTAAAATAACCACAAAACGGTCCTGTAAAAGGAATGAACACCTCGCATGGGACCAATGTAACCTACAGAAACCCAATCGCGTACTTACGGGGCTCCCGATTTGAGAGCACAATGAAATTTTTTAAACTGTTAGACCTAGGCCTAAACACATGCCGTCAAAGGTTAAAAACTTAAAAAACCCACAAAATGGTCCTGTAGGAGGCACGAGCACCTCGCACATGACCAATGTAACCACAAAAACTGACCGCATACTCTTGGGACTCCCGATTTGAGAGCACATTGAAAATTTGCAAGCTGTTGGACTTAGGCTTAAAAACATGTCATCAAAGGGTGAAACCATGCAACATCGACAAAATGGCTCCGTAAGAGGCATGAACAGCTCACACAGGACCAACGTAACCTGTAGGAATCGACCGCATACTCACGGGACTCCCGGATAGAGAGCATGTTGAAAATATGCAAACTGTAATACTAAGGAAGAAAAACATGTAATCAAAGGATAAAAATATAAAATAACCACAAAACGATCCCCGTGAGAGGAATGAACACGTCGCAGGGGACCAATGTAACCGATCGCGTACTCACAGGACTCCCGATTCGAGAGCCTGACAAACAATTTCAAACCGTTAGACCTAAGCTTAAAAATATGCCGTCAAAGGGTGAACATATAAACTAGACCCAAAACGGCCCCATGAGAGGCACGAACACGTCGCGCGGGACCAATGTGACCCGCAAGAACCGACTGCATACTCTTGGGGCTCCCTATTTGAGAGCACGATGAAAATTTGCTAACTGTTAGAATAAGGTTTAAAAACATGCCCTTAAAGGGTGAAAAAGTAAAACAGTCATAAAACGGCCCCGTGAGAGGCACGAATACCTCGCATGGGACCAACGCTAGTTGTAGGAACTGACTGCATACACATAGGACTCCCGATTTGAGAGCACGATGAAAATTTGGAAACTGTTAGAGTTAAGCTTAAAAACTTACCGTCAAAGGATGAAAACATAAACTAGCTGTAAAATGGCCCCGTGAGAGGCACGCACACCTCGCACGAGACCAATGTAACCCATAAGATCTGACCGCGTACTCACGGGAGTCCCATTTTGAGCACAACAAAAAATTGTAAACTGCTAGGCTTAGAAACATGCCGTCAAAAAGTGAAAATGTAAAATAGCCCCAAAACAGGCCTATAAAAGGTACGAACATCTTGCACGTGATCAATGTAATCCACAGTAATCGATCGCGTACTCCCGGGACTCCTTCTTTGAAAGCATGATGAAAATTAACAAACTATTAGAATTTGGCTTAAAAACATGCTGTCAAAGGGTGAAAACGTAAAAAACCACGAAACGATCCTTTATGAGGCACGAACACCTCCCACGAGACCAATGTAATCTGTAGTAATCGACCAAGTACTCACGGGACGGTCGATTTAAGAGCATGGAAAAAATTTACAAGCTGTTACACTTAGGTTTAATAACATTCCGTCAAAGGATGAAAAAGTAAAACAGCCAGAAAATGGTCATGTAAGAGGGAAAAATACCTCGCACTAGACCAATGTAACCCGCAAGGACCGACTGCACACTCACGGGACCCATGGTTTGAGAGCATGATTAAAATTTTCAACCTATTAGACTTATGCTTAAAAAAACGTCATTAAAGGGTCAAAATGTAAAACATCCACAAAATGTCCCTGTAAGAGGCACAAACACCTTGTACGGGACCAATGTAACCCGCTAGAACCTTTCGCATACTCACGAGACTCCCGACTTGATAGTAAGATGAAAATTTGCAAACTGTTAAATTTAGGCTTCAAAAGGTAGTGTCAAAGGGTGAAAACATATAACAACCATAAAACGGTCCCATGACAGGTACAGACACCTCGCGCAAAACCAATGTAACCCACAGGGACCAACCGCGTACTCACGAGACTCCCGTTTGAGAGCACGATGAAAATTTGTAAACTATTAGACATAGTCTTCAAAACATGCAGTCAAAAAGTGAAAATGTAAAACTACCACCAAACGGCCACATAAGAGGCAGGAACTCCTCGCACGAGACTAATGTAACTCGCATACTCACAGGACTCCCGGTTTGAGAGAACGACAAAAATTTTCAAACTGTTAGACTTGGTCTTAAAAACATGCGGTCAAAGGGTAAAATTGTAAAAGAGCCACAAAATAGCCCAGTAAGGGCCATGAACACCTTGCACGGACCAAGGTAAACCACAGGAATCGACCCCATACTTAGGAGACTCCCGCTTTGAGAGCGCGATAAAAATTTGCAAACTGTTAGACTTAGGCTTAAAAACATGCCGTCAACGGGTGAAATCATAAAACAGTCACAAAATGGCCCCGTAAGAGGAACGAAGACCTCACACGGGACTAATGTAATCCGTAGGAACCAATCGCGTACTCACAAGACTCTCGGTTTAAGAGCATCAGAAAAATTTGCAAACTATTAGACTTAGGCATAGAAACATTCCATTAAAGGGTGAAAACATAAAATATCCACAAAACAGTCCCGTGAGAGGCACAAACACCTCACACGGGACCCTTGTAACCCGCAAGAACCAATAACATAATCACGGGACTCTCGATTGAGAGCATAATGAAAATTTGCATACGATTAGACTTTGGCCTAAAAAATGCCATCAAAGGGTGAAAACATAAAATAACCACAAAACGGATACATAAGAGGCACGAACACCTCGCACGGGACAAATGTAACTCGCAGGAACTGATCGCGTACTCACGGTACTCCCGGTAATAAGATCTCGATAAAAATTTGCAAACTGTTAGACATAGGTTTAAAAATATGCCGTCAAAGGGTGAAAGCATAAAACATCCACAAAACGGTCCCATAAGAGGCACGGACACCTCGCACGAGATTAATACAACCTGCAAGAACCGACTACGTACTCACGGGACTCCCGATTTGAGAGAATGATGAAAATTTACAAACTATTAGACTCAGGATAAAAAAATATGACATCAAATGGTTAAAACGTAAAACAACCACAAAACAACAATATAAGAGTTACGAATAGATCGCACGGGACCAATGTAACCCACAAGAACCTACTACACACTCACGGGACTCCCGAATTGAGAGCACAATGAAAATTTGCAAACTATTAGACTTAGGCTTAAAAAAAAGCAGTCAGAGGGTGAAATCATAAAATAATCACAAAAATGCCCCGTAAGAGGCACGAACACCTCGCACGGGGCCAATGTAATCCGCAGGAATCGATCGCGTACTCACGGGACTCCTGGTTTATGAGCATTATGAAAATATGCAAACTATTAGACTTAGGCTTAAAAACTTGCCGTCAAAGGGTGAAAATGTAAAAAAATACAAAATGGCCCCGTGAGAGTCACGAACACCTCACAGAAGACCAATGTAACCCATAGAAACCGATCGGGTACTCCTGGGACTCCCGACTTGAGAGCATGACGGAAATTTACAAATTGTAAGATTTGAGTTGAAAACCATGCCGTCAAAGGGTGAAAATGTATAATAGTTACAAAATGGCCCCATAAGTGGCATAAACACCTCTCACGGGATCAATGTAACCAACATGAATAGACCGCGTACTCATGGGACTCCTAGTTTGAGAGCACGATAAAAATTTGCAAACTATTAAACTTAGGCTTAAAAATAAGTCTTCGAAGGGTGAAATCATAAAACAGTCACAAAACATCCTCATAAGGGGCACGGACACCTCGTACGGGACTAATGTAATCCGCAGTATCCGACTGCGTACTCACGAGACTCCTAGTTTGAGAGCATGATGAAAATTTATAAACTGTTAGACTTAGGCTTAAAAACAAGCCGTCAAAGGGCGAAATCATAAAACAGTCACAAAATAGCCCCATAAGAGGCATGAACACCTTGCACGGGACCAACGTAATCCGCTAGAACTGTTTGCGTACTAACGGGACTCCTGGTTTGAGAGCACTATGAAAATACACAAAGTATAAGACTTAGGCTTAAAAACTCGTTGTCAAAGGGTGAAAAGGTAAAAAACCACAAAACAGCCCCGTGAGAGGCATGAACCCCTCGTATAGGACTAATGTAACAAGTAAGAACCGACCGCGTACTCACGGGACTCTCTATTGAGACCATGATGAAAATTTATAAACTGTTAAACTTTGGCTTAAAAATATATTATCAAATGGTGGAAACATAAAAAATTCACAAAACGGCCCCGTGAGAGGTACGAACACCTCGAACAGAACTAATGTAACCCGTAAGAATTGACCATGTATTCATAGAACGCCCGAGTTGAGAGTACAATGAAAATTTGCAAACTGTTATACTTAGACTTAAAAATATGCCGTCAAAGGGTAAAAATGTAAAACAACCACAAAATATGCTAGTGACCAATAAGAACACCTCGCACGGACCAATGTAACCCATAAGAACTGACCGCATACTTACGGGATTCTCAGTTTGAGAGCACGATGAAAATTTGCCACTTATTAGATTTAGGCTAAAAACACGCCGTCAAATGGTAAAAACGTAAAATAACCACAAAATAGCCCCATAAGAGGCACGAAGACCTCGCACGGGACCGATGTTACCCGTAAGAACTGACCGTAAATGCAAGAGACTCCGAGTTTGAGAGCAAAATGAAAATATACAAACTATTAGACTTAGGCTTAAAAACTTATCGGCAAAGGATGGAAACGTAAAACAACCACAAAATGGCCCCTTAAAGTCATGAACACCTCACACGAACCAATGTAACCCGCAGAAACCGACCGTGTACTCATGGGACTCCCGATTTTAGAGCATGATGAAAATTTAAAAACTGTTAGACTTAGGCTTAAAAACATGTCGCCAAAGGATGAAAACATAAAACAACAACAAAACGGATCAGAGAGAGGCACGAACACGATGCACTGGACGAATGTAACTAGCTGGAATCGACCACATAGTCACGGGACTCTCGGTTTGAGAACTTGATGAAAATTTGCAAAATGTTAGACTTAGGCTTAAAAACATGCCGTCGAAAGAGTGCAAACGTAAAACAACCATAAAAGGCCCCGTGAGGGCATGAACACCTCGCACGGGACCAATATAACCCGCATGAACGTATCGCATACTCATGGGATCCCTATTTAAGAGCACGATGAAAATTTGCAAACTGTTGGACTAAGGCTTCAAAAATGCCTCAAAGGGTGAAAACGTAAAACAACCACAAAACAACCCCGTGAGAGGCACGAATACCTCTCATAGGACAATCTAACCTGTAGAAATCGACTGCGTACTCACGGGACTCCGATTTGAGAGCACGACAAAATTTTGGAAAATGTTATATTTCAGCTTAAAAACTTGCCGTCAAAGGGT
Organism: Sambucus nigra; assembly: GCA_949130495.1. Lineage (NCBI taxonomy): Eukaryota > Viridiplantae > Streptophyta > Magnoliopsida > Dipsacales > Adoxaceae > Sambucus > Sambucus nigra. The sequence continues at coordinate 239,557,615 of OX422210.1, read as the reverse complement.
GAAAATGAAAACCAACTGCAAAATGGCCCCGTGAGAGGAACAAACACCTCGCACAGGACCAATGTAACCCACAGGAATTGACCACATGCTCACATGACTCCCGTTTTGAGAGCACGATAAAAATTTACAAACTGTTAGGCTTAGAAGCGTTCTGTCAAAGGGTGAAAATGTAAAACAACTGCAAAACAACCCTATAAAAGGTACGAACACATTGCATGAGACTAATGTAATAAACAACAACCGATCGTGTACTCTCGGGACTCCCAGTTTGAGAGCACGATGAAAATTAACAAACTGTTAGGGCTTAAAAACATGTTGTCAAAGGGTGAAAACATAAAATAACCACAAGACGGTCCTCTAAAAGGCACGAACACCTCGCACTGGACGAATGTAATCTTTAGGAACCGATTGCATACTCACAGGACTCCCAGTTTGTGAGCACTATGAAAATTTTCAAACTGTTAGATTTTGGCATAAAAAATGCCGTTAAAGGGTGAAAACATAAAACGTCTGTAGAACGACCGTGTAAGAGGTACGAACACCTCTCATGGGATCAATGTAACCCGAAGGAACCGATCGCGTACTCACGGGACTCCCGATTTTAGAGAACGACAAAAATTTTCAAACTGTTAGACTTAGGTTTAAAAACATTCCCTCAAACGGTGAAAACGTAAAACAACCACAAAATAACCCTATAAGAGACACAAACGGCTCGCACGGGACCAATGTAACCCACAACAACTGACTGCGTACTCACGGAACACTCGATTTGAGAGGAAGATAAAAAATTGCAAATTCTTAGGCTTAGGCTTATATACAAGCCGTCAAAGGATGAAATCATAAAATAGTCACAAAACAGCCCCTTAAGAGGAACGAACACCTCGCACGGTACCAATATAACCCGCATGAACCGATCGCATACACACGGGACTAAATGGTAGTGAACATGATGAAAATTTGCAAATTTTTATTCTTAGGCTTAAAAACATGCCGTCAAAGGGTGAAAATGTAAAACAGTGATAAAATGGCCCCATGAGAGGCACGAAACCTTGCACTAGACGAGTGTAACCCACATGAACCGATCGCATACTCACAGGATTCCTTGTTTGATAACATGGAAAAAATTTACAAACTGTTCAACTTAGGTTTAAAAACATGGTGTCAAAGGGTGAAAATGTAAAAAAACCTTAAACTGGTCGCATGAGAGGCACAAACACCTCGCGCGGGAACCGTGTAACCCGGAGGAACCAATCGTGTACTCATGGGACTATCGGTGTGAGAGCATAACAAAAATTTAGAAACTATTAGACTTATAGGATTAAAAACATGCCATCAAAAGGTAAAAATTTAAAACCGCCACAAATCGACCCCGTAAGAGGCATAAAAAACTCGAACGGGATCAATGTAACCCACAGGAACTGACTGCATAGTCCTGAGACTCCTAGCTTGAGAGAAGGATGAAAAGTTTCAAACTACTACACATAGGCTTAAAAAAATGCCGTCAAAGGGTGAAAACGTAAAGCACCCACAAAATAGCCCTATAAGAGGCACGAACACCTCGCACGGGACCAATGTAACCCGCAGGAACCGACCGCGTACTCGCGGGACTTCCAATTTGAGAGAACGATGAAAATTTGCAAACTGTTAGACTTAAGCTTAAAAACATGACGTCAAACGGAGAAAAAGTAAAATAGCTACAAAACATCCCTATTTGAGGCATGAACAGCTCACCCGCAGGAACCGACTGCGTACTCACGGGACTCTCAGTTATAGAGCACGATGAAAATTTGCAAACTCTTAGACTTAGGCATAAAAATAAGCCGTCAAAGGATGAAATCATAAAATACTCACAAAATAGCCCCGTAAGAGGAATGCACACCTCGCACGGGACCAATGTAATCCGCAGCAATCTATCGCATACTCACGGGACTCCTGGTTTGAGAGCACGATGCCAATATGCAAACTATTAGACTTAGGCTTAAAAACTCGATGTTAAAGGGTGAAAAAGTGAAAAATACAAAATGGCCCCGTGAGAGGAACGAACACCTCACACGAGACCAATGTAACCCATAGGAACCGATCGCGTACTCTTGGGACTCCTGGTTTGAGATCATGACAAAAATTTGCAAATTGTTAGACTTAGGTTTAAAAATATGTTATCAAATGGTGGAAACATAAAACAACCACAAAACGGCCTCGTGAGAGGTATGAACACCTCGCGTGAGACTAATGTAACTAGCAGGAACCGATCACGTGCTCAGAGGACGCTTGAGTTGAAATCATGATGAAAATTTACAAACTGTTAGAATTTTGCTTAAAAACATACCATCAAAGGGTGAAAATGTAAAACAACTAGAAAATGGTCCGATAAGAGGAATGAAGACCTCACACGGGAGCAATGTAACCTGCAAGGACCGACCGCATTCTCACGGAACTCCCGATTTGAGAGCATGATGAAAATTTTCAAACTGTTAGACCTAGGCTTAAAAATAAGTTGTCAAAGGGTGAAAATGTAAAACATCCACAAAACGGACACATAAGAGGCAAGAACACCTCACATGGGACTAATATAACCCGCAGAACCGATCACATACTCACGGGACTCCAGGTTAGAGAGAACGATTAAAATTTGCAAATTGTTAACTTTGTCTTAAAAATAAGCCGTCAAAGGGTGAAAATGTAAAATAGTGACAAAACGGCTCCATGAGAGGTAAGAAGCCTCGGACGGGACAAGTGTAACCCATAGGAACCGATCGTGTACTCATAGGACTCCTAGTTTCATAACACGACAAAAAATTGCAAACTGTTAAATTAGGCTTAAAAATATGACGTCAAAGGGTGAAGACGCAAAATAACCATAAAACGGTCACATGAGAGGCACATGCACCTCGCACGGGACTAGTATGACCCGTAGGAACCAATCGTGTACTCACGGGACTCTCAGTTTGAGCGTAGGACAAAAATTTAAAAATTTTTAGACTTAGGCTTAAAAATATGAAATCAAAAGGTGAAAGTGTAAAATCACCGCAAAACGGCCCCGTAAGAGGCACGAACACCTTGAATGGGACCAATGTAACTCGCAGGAGCCGACCGCATACTCACGAGCCTCCCAGTTTAAGAGAGCGAAAAAAATTTGCAAACACTTACACATTGGATTAAAAACATGTTGTCAAAGGATGAAAACATAAAACAACCACAAAAAAACCCTGTAAGAGGCATGAACACCTTGCATGGAACAAATGTAACCCATAGGAACCGATTGCGTTCTCTCAGGACTCGTGGTTTGAGAGCGCAATGAATATTTATAAACTGTTAGACTTAGGCTTAAAAATATATTATAAATGGATGAAATCATAAAATAGTCACAAAACGGCCATGTAAGAGGCTTGTATACCTCGCACAGGACCAATGTAATCTGCAGGAACCGACCGCGTACTCATAGGACTCCCGGTTTATCAATAAGGAAAAAATTTTCAAACTATTAAACTTAGGCTTAAAAACATGGCGTCAAAGGGTGAAAACATAAAACAACCATAAAATGATACCATGAGAGGCACGAACACCTTGTGCGGGACCAATGTAACCCGTAAGAACCAACCATGTACTCCCGGGTCTCCCGATTTGAGATCATGATGAAAAATTATAAACTGTTAAACTTAAGATTAAAAACTTTCCTTCAAAAGCTAAAAACATAAAACCACCACCAAAAGGCCACGTAAGAGGCACGAACACCTCACACAAGACAATGTAATCCGTAGGAACCGACTGCATACTCACGGGACTGCCGGTTTGAGAGAACGATGAAAATTTACAAAGTGTTAGACATAGGCTAAAAAATATGTCGTCAAAGGGTGAAAATGTAAAGGATCCATAAAATAACCCTCTAAGAGGCACGAACACCCTGCACGGAACCAATGTAACCCGCAAGAACCGACCGCGTACTCACGGGACTCCCGGTTTGAGATCACGAAGAAAATTTGCAAACTGTTAGACTTTGGCTTAAAAACATGTCGTCGAAGGGTGAAATAATAAAGTAGTCACAAAACAACCCCTAAGAGGTACGAAGACCTCGCACAAGACCAATGTAATCAGTAGGAACCAACCACGTACTCCCGGGACTCCCGATTTGAGATCACGATAAAAATTAGTAAACTATTAGACATAGGCTTAAAAACATGTCGTCAAGGGGTGAAATTATTAAACAATCACAAAATAGCCCCGTAAGAGGCATGAAGACCTCGCACGAGACCAATGTTATCCGCAGGAACCGACCGTGTATTCACGAGACTCCCGGTTTGAGAGCATAAGGAAAAATTCCAAACTATTAGACTTAGGCAAAAAAACATTCCGTCAAAGGGTGAAGGCATAAAATAACCACAAAATAGTCCCGTGAGAGGCATGGACACCTTGCACGAGACCAATGTAACCCACAGGAACCGACATCGTATTCATGGGACTCCCGATTTGAGTGAATGATGAAAATTTGCAAACTGTTAGACTTAGAGTTAAAAACATGCTGCTAAAGGGTGGAAATATAAAATAACCACACAACATCCCTGTAAGACGCACGAACACCTCGTACGAGATCAATGTAACCCGTAAGAACCGACCACCTTCTCTTGGAGCTCGCGATTTGAGAGTAGGATGAAAATATGCAAACTATTAGACTTGGGCTGAAAAACATGCCCTCAAAAAGTAAAAATGTAAAACAACCACAAAATGGCCCCGTGAGCAGTACAAACACCTCGCACGGGACCATTGTAACCCACAGGAACTGATCGCGTACTGATGGGACTCCCAATTTGCGGGCTTGATGAAAAATTTGCAGTCTATTAGAATTAGGTTTAAAAACATGCCGTCAAATGATGAAAATACAAAATAGCCACAAACGGCCCCGTAAGATGCACGAACACCTCGCACGGGAACAATGTAACCAACAGAAACTGGCCGTGTACTCATGGGACTCCCGTTTTGAGAGCGCGATAAAAATTTACAAACTGCTAGACTTATGCATAAAAACATGCCGTCAAAGGGTTAAAATGAATAACATCCACAAAAAAGTCCCGTAAGAGGCACAAACACCTAGCACGAGACCAGTGTAACCCACAAGAACCGACCGCATACTCTCGAAACTCCCAGTTTGAGAGACCAATGAATATATGCAAACTATTAGACTTAGGCTTAAAAACATGCCCTGAAAAAGTGAATATAAAACAACCACAAAATGTTTATGTGAGCGGTAGAAACACCTCGCATGGGACCAATGTAACCCATACGAACCTACCGCATACTCACGGGACTCCCGACTTTAGATTAAGATCAAAATTTACAAACTGTTAGACTTAGGAAAAAAAACATGCCGTCAAAGGGTGGAATGATAAAATAGCCACAAAAAGGCCCTGTGAGAGGCACCAACACCTCGCACGGGACTAATATAACCTAGAAGAACCAACTGTTGTAATACCCCGTATTTTTATGCTATATTAATTTAGAGATTTATTAAATTTAATGTGAGTGAATTATTTAATAAAAATTCGAAAATTGATTATGTTATAATTATTAACGTGACAAGAGTTAGTAATTATGGGAAAATTGTTAAATATTACTAATGAGAAAAGTATTATATTATATTGCTTATATTGAATGTCATGAGTGAGTTAAATGACAATTTCGAAAATTTAAGTCGGGACGTGCTCGTGTCACGTCGGGACTAAATTTTGATAAATAAAAAGTGAATATTTTATAAGTTGCCCGTATGGTCGTTTTGAGTGCACCAACGCATCCGCAAGGGTCGAGATAGTTAAAAAAGTGTACCCGGAGGTGTAGTTTGGGTCTCGGAGCATTTTTAGGCCTAATTAGTACCCCGGGAGGGCGTTTTGGACATTTCACCTTTTTGGGTAATTAAACCCACGAAAATCAGAAACATATATCAGCCATTTAGGTTAGTCAGCTAGGTTTAGAAAACTCAAACACAAGTGATGGCCATGGGAGAGGGAAGAAGAAAGCTTCCAAGGCAATCCAAGGCCCCAAAAGTCATCCGTGTGCACCACAACCACCACCAGGCCTACCCCCAGTCGAGAGATAAACTTTGTTATAGATTTATTGCCAGATATGAGACCTATAGCACGCGCACCATACCGTATGGATCCGGAAGAGATGCGAGAGCTACGAGATCAGATAGAGAAGCTGTTAGGTCAGGGCTTCATTCGTAGGAGTACCTCACCTTGGGGCGCTCCAGTTTTGTTCATGAAGAAGAGAGATGGGTCACTGAGATTGTGTGTGGACTACGGGGAGTTGAACAAGGTCACGATATGGAATAAGTATCCGTTGCCTCGAATCGATGATCTGTTCGACCAGCTGAGGGGAGCAACTTTCTTTTCGAAGATAGATCTGAGGTCGGGGTACCATCAGCTGCGTATTAGAGAGCAGGATGTTTCAAAGACTGCCTTCTTGACGAGATATGGGTCTTACGAGTTCAGAGTGATGCCATTTGGTCTCACAAATGCTCCAGCCGCATTCATGGACTTAATGAACCGAGTATTCAGAGAGTTCTTGGATTAGTTTGTCATCGTCTTTATAGACGAAATTTTGATATATTCACACTCCAAGGAGGAGCATGCCGAGCATTTAAGGCAGGTTCTTCAGACCTTGCGAGAGCATCAGTTGTATGCTAAGTACGAGAAGTGTGGATTCTGGTTGCGAGAGGTACAGTTCTTGGGGCATGTTGTTTCTGAACAGGGGATAGCAGTTGACCCGAGTAAAGTGTCGGCGGTGAGGGAATGGGGACAGCCCATGACACCAAAGGAAGTGCGTAGTTTCTTGGGGTTAGCTGGCTACTACAGGAGATTCATTCGGGGATTCTCCAAAATAGTGGGTCCATTGACGAATTTGACTCGCAAGGGAGTACCATATGTTCGGGATGACGCTTGTCAATTGCCTTTCCACGAGCAGAAAGACAAGCTTACTTCAGCACCAGTCCTTGCATTACCGAAGCCAGGTGTGGAGTACTTGGTTTACACCGATGCATCCTTACGGGGACTTGGGGGAGTACTTCAGCAGGAAGAGAAGGCTATAGCTTTTGCCTCCCGCAAGCTTAACCGCATGAGAAGAATTACCTCACCCACGACCTGGAGTTAGCAGCGGTCGTCTTTGCATTGAGGATATGGAGGCACTATTTGTTGGGAGAGAAATTCCGTTTGTTCACTAACCACAAGTCGTTGCATTACCTGTTCACTCAGCGAGAGCTGAATATGCGTCAGCGCAGATGGATAGAGTTTGTGAAGGACTACCAGTTCGATATACAGTATCATCTGAGAAAGGCCAACGTAGTTGCTGATGCATTGAGTCGTAGACCTGTAGACGAGGTAGCAGACGTCTAGAAAGCAAAGTGGAAGGAGTTGGGTCACCAGGACGCAGTAGCACGTTCTTTCATATTCGTGATGTCAGTCACACCCGAGATTGTTACGAGGGTGATACAGGAACATACCACAGACCCATTTTGCCATGAGCAGACAGTGCGACTTCTATCCGAGGGCGCTGAGTCCTATTCTTTTAGTTCCGATGGAGGTTTGCGGTTTAATGGGAGGTTGGTAGTTCCTGAAGGGGATGAATTACGTCATGCAGTGATGACCCAATCTCACGGGTCCCGGTTTGCGGTGCATCCCGGAGGGGATTAGATGTACCAGGATATGAGGAGGCAATACTGGTGGAGTGGGATGAAGAAGGACATTGCTGAGTTCGTGTCCAAGTGTCCTACCTGCCAGCTGGTGAAGGTGGAACATCAGAAATCGTCAGGGTTGCTTCAGCCATTGTAAGTACCCCCATGGAAGTGGGAGAGAATTTCCATGGATTTTATTACAGGGTTGCCTACATCGCAGCGGGGCCATGACTCTATCTGGGTGATTGTAGACCGTTTGACCAAGGTGGCTCATTTTCTACCGGTGCGGATAGATTATACCGCGGGTCAGTATGCTCAGCTATTTATTGCCGAGATCATCAAATTACACGGGGTGCCCCTGAATATTGTGTCTGATAGAGACAAGATCTTCGTGTCACACTTTTGGGAAAGCTTTCAGGAGGCTATGGGTACTGAGTTGATGTTGAGTTCAACTTATCACCCACAGACAGATGGACAGACAGCGTACTAATCAGATGTTAGAGGATATGCTACGCATGTGTGTTTTTGATTTTGGAGGAGGTTAAGAGCCACATCTTTCACTGGTAGAGTTTGCTTATAATAACTCTTATCAGTTTACGATTGGTATGGCTCAATTTGAGGCTTTGTATGGCAGGCCTTGTCGTTCCCCAGCTTGTTGGCTTGAAGTGGGGGATAACAAGTTGCTAGGACCAGAGGTGATTCAGGAGACCTCCACGAGGATTGAGATGATCAGGAGTTGCATTCGAGTAGCCCAGGACAGGCAGAAGAGCTACGCCGATGCGAAACGGTTCTTCCGAGAGTATAGTGTGGGGGACCAAGTGTTATTGCGTGTATCTCCTATGAAGGGAGTGATGAGGTTTAGGAAGAAAGGGAAGTTGGCTCCGTGGTACGTGGGACCATTTCCCATCATCGAGAGGATTGGGCCGGTTAATTACAGGTTGGGACTGCTAGAGCATTTACATCGCTTTCACGATGTATTCCACATCTATTCATTGAGACGGTATCTTCGGGATGATATGGCCCATACTCGCATCGCGATAGATGAGATTGACTTACAGCCTGACAGCTCTTACGAGGAGAGACCGGTGGCTACCCTAGACTATAGTGAGAGGAGATTGAGGTCGAAGATAGTTCCACTTGTGTGGGTCCAGTGGGAGCATCAAAATGTGGAGGAATCCACTTGGGAGCGCGAGGCAGATATGCGCGAGAGATATCCAAAGTTGTTTTTACCAGGTATGCCTTATTTTCTGAATTTCGGGACGAAATTCCGTTAAGGGGGGAAGTATGTAATACCCCGTATTTTTATGCTATATTAATTTGGGGATTTATGAAATTTAATGTGAGTGAATTATTTAATAAAAATCCAAAAATTAATTATGTTATAATTATTAACGTTACGAGAGTTAGTAATTATGGGAAAATTGTTGAATATTACTAATGAGCAAAGCAATATATTATATTGGTTATATTGAATGTCATGAGTGAGTTAAATGACAATTTCGGAAATTTAAGTAGGGACGTGCTCGTGTCGCGTCGTGACTAAATTTAGGTTAGTCAGCTAGGGTTAGAGAACTCAAACACAAGTGACAGCCATAGGAGAGGGAAGAAGAAACCTTCCAAGGCAATCCAAGGCCCCAAAAGTCATCCGTTTGCACCACAACCATCACCAACGCGTAGATCGCGCAACGGGCTATGCAACCACACCAAAAACATCTGCAAATCAGAACGTCGAAAATCCCAGGCAAGTGGCGCATTTCGAAACAAACTCAGCGATATCTCTTTTCATACCGCTCCACCAATACTGCCGTCTCATGTCTTGGTACATTTTGTCCCCTCCGGGATGTACCGCGAACCGTGAGCCTTGTGACTCTGCCATCACTTCGTGTCGCAATTCTTCTCCTTCCGGAACATCCAATCTCCCATTGAAGCGTAATCCCCCGTCTGAGCTAACGGTATAGGATTCGGCTCCCTCTGCTAGTAATCAAACTATCTGCTCCTGACAGAACGAGTCATCGGCTTGTGCCCGTACTACCTTCGTGACAATCTGCGGTGTAACGGTCATCACAGACATGAAAGATCGGGCCACTGCATCCTGGTGTCCCAATTCCTTCCACTTTGCTTTCCACACCTCTGCCACCTCATCTGTTGGCCTACGGCTCAACGCGTCTGCTACCACGTTAGCCTTACCCGGGTGGTACTGGATGTCGAACTGGTAGTCTTTCACAAACTCAAGCCACCTACGTTGCCGCATATTCAACTCTTTCTGCGTGAACAGGTACTGTAGAGACTTGTGGTCCGTGAACAGCTGAAACTTCTCCCCCAAAAGATAGTGCCTCCAAATCCGTAGGGCAAATACCACTGCTGCCAACTCCAAATCATGCGTGGGGTAATTCTTCTCATGAGGTTTAAGCTTACGGGAAGCATAAGATATGGCCTGTCTCTCCTGCTGCAATACACCTCCAAGTCCTTGTAAGGACGCGTCGATGTAAACCAAATATTCAACTCCCGGTCTCGGCAATGCTAACACAAGTGCTGAGGTCAATTGTTCCTTCAATTCATCGAATGCCAACTGACAGGCATCACTCCAGATGTAGGGCACACCCTTACGAGTAAGATGTGTCAAAGGACTTGCTATCTCCGAGAAACCCCGAATAAACCTCCTGTAGTATCCTACTAGACCCAAGAAACTAAGAATCTCCGTTGGTGTCGTGGGCTGTCCCCACTCCCTCACCGCTGATACCTTCCCCGGATCAACAGATATCCCTTGGTCAGAAATGATATGTCCCAAAAACTGGACTTCCTTCAACCAAAACCCGCACTTCTCATATTTTGCATACAACTCGTTCTGACGAAGCGTCTGCAAAACCTGCCTCAAGTGCTCGGCGTGCTCCTCCTCTGTCTGGGAGTAAACCAGAATATCATCAATGAAGACAATGACAAACTGGTCTAGGAAATCCCTGAACACTCTGTTCATCAAGTCCATAAACACTGCTGGAGCGTTGGTCAAGCCGAAAGGCATAACCCGAAACTCGTAAGAACCATATCTCGATAAGAACGCAGTCTTCGAGACATCCTCCTCCCTGATACGCAACTGATGGTATCCCGATCTCAAGTCAATCTTCGAGAAGAAAGAAGCTCCTCTCAACTGGTCGAATAAGTCATCGATCCGAGGCAACGGATACTTATTCCGTATCATGAACTTATTCAACTCTCGGTAGTCCACACATAATCTCAGTGAACCGTCCCTCTTCTTCACAAACAAAACTGGAGCGCCCCAAGGTGAGGTACTCCTGCGAATAAAGCCCTGCCCTAACAGCTGCTCTATCTGGTCCCGTAGCTCTCACATCTCAACTGGAGCCATACGGTACGGTGCACGTGCTATAGGTCCCGTACCCGGTACCAAATCTATAAAGAAGTCTATCTCTCGACTGGGTGGTAAGCCTGGTATCTCCTGAAATACATCCGAATACTCCCTGACAACCGGGATCAAATCTAAAGGAATAACAACCTCCTTAGAGGTATCCTCCTCTATGTAATACATATGAGCGGTCGATCCTCCCTCTGGGCGAGGCATCGCCACTACAAACATCTCTTGCCCCGGAATGGCAAAAACAATGCTTCCGCTGAAGCAATCAATCATGGCTCTATAAGCTACGAGCCAATCCATACCGATGATCACATCGTGAACATGCATATCTAATACCAACATGTCTGCAGGTAATACCAAACTACCAATCTCTACCCCCACTCCCCGGAATATAAAGAAAATAAGTGACCCACTCCCCAATGGTGAGTCGACACACGTCACTGTGCTCTCTGCCGTAGCTAACAATCCTAAAGCTTTCGCGAAGTGTGTAGCTATTAAACAATGTGTAGCACCCGTATCAAATAACACCCGACCCATAGCGCCATGGATAGGAAACGTACCCTCGATCGCGGGCGGTGCCTGTGGAACTGCAGCCTGGTGGACGTTGTAGACACGTCCATACTGTAGCTGCCCCTGCTGAACTGGGACTGCTGGAATGGGTGGCAGTGCTGCCATCTGTGGCGGTGCGGGAAGAGCGGCGGGAAACATAGGCCTTTGTGGCTCCTGGCGAGCACCCTGCTGCTGCTGCTGTGGGGCCCTGCCCCTATCAGGACAATCCTGCTTCTTATGGCCAGTCTTGCCACAAACAAAGCATTTCCCTGGGAAGTTCCCTCCCCTCTGCCCCTGCTGTCCCCGGCCCTGGTGGCCGTTACCGTTCCTCCCTTGGCCCTGCTGACCCCGATGAAATTACTGCCCATTCTGTCCCTGTTGGCCCTGATGGCCATTTGGACCCTGATGGCCCTGACGGAAACCTCCCTGTCCCTGCCTGTAGTTCCCTGACCGGAACCTCTTATTATCCCCCTGCTGGGTGCCCTACTCATTCTGTCTCTTCCCCTGACCAGATTGTGCCCCGCTGGCACCATGTCCTCCAGTCCTGCCCTGATGGCTAGACTCCCCAGACCTCTTACCCTCGGCCATATGAAAACGGTGGTCCTGGCAGTGTAACAATGCAACGTTAACCACATCAGAATAAGTGGCCAATGATAGTTTCCCTAGCAGATGCTGACGGATCCTCCAATTCAACCCGTCGGTGAACTTCTCAATCTTCTTCTTCTCTGTTGGTATCTCGTCTGAAACGATGTTCAACAGATTTGTGAACTCGGCCTCATACTCGGCCACTGTCTTACCCTCCTGCCTCAGACTCATCAGCTTCCTCCTCATTTCTGTATGAACTGCGGACGGAAAGTACTTGCGGTCGAACCGCACCCAGAACTCCTGAATCGTGAGAGCATCCCTCTCCTCCGCGGTGGTAATAGACTCCCACCACTGCAGTGCAGATCCAACTAGCTTAAAAGTAGCTAGCACCTGCTTCTGAACATCAGTGCACTCATGCATTCTCAAGTGCCTCTGCATATCTTTCCTCCATTGGCTCGAGACTACCACATCTGAGCTACCTGCAAACTCTGGCGGATGCGCTTTCTGAAAAGCGTCACGTACACGCTCCCAAGCAGACGGGAATGCATTTGACTGTACCGGCGCGACAACCGGCGCCTGAGGTGGTGCCTGCTGAATCACGGCAATTGCGGCATTTACCGCTTGGGCTACTATAGCTGCAACCTCAGCGGCGTTCATCATGCCCTGAACTGGAGCGGGCTGGGGTTCGGGCGTTGCATCCCTGGGAACTCGTCGTGCACGTCGTGGAGGCATCTGAAATAAGAACAAAGTTTATAAGTTCGCTGTTATAAACTTAATATAGCTGAAGAACGAAGCATACACAAAAAGAGTACAACAGTCCTAAAATATAGGGCTCTATATCAAAGAAACGTAGCGGAAACATAATAGCCGTACAGATCCTAAAGGACACTAGAACCTGATGCTCTGATACCACCTGTGACACCCCGACTAATTAAATACCGGGTAGCTACTCCTTTATTAAATTAATTCAAAATGCCAAGTTGGCCCAGTTAATAGCATCATTGTCGAAAACATTTTATTATTACTAACCACCTAGTATTTAAAAAGTAAGTTGCCAAATTTTAATTTAAGTCTGATTAACATGCAACAAGTGTAATGAAGAAATAAATAACACCATTCACCATACTGAAGTAAAACGAATAACCATCTCAATAGAGTAAATAAAGTCTGGAGGAAAACTCCTCACTACAATCCCATAACTGAAATAAATAACCGAATACTGAAATAATACATGCTAAAGTCTGAAAACTGAAATGTAAAAGATGTCTCTAAATAGAAATGGGCAACATGCCCTACAACTGATAGATAGTGACTCTGGAATCCAAAAGATAGAAGCGTCTACAAGCAAATCCCTGTAGCTTCCACAACCAACTACAGGTCGTCACCTGAATGAGATTCCTATGCTTGGTGTCCCTGTGGCTGGGCACCTAAAATGGTTTTACAAGAAAAAGATTTGAAAAGCAAACGGGTCAGAGCCCGAATGTGGAGTTATATTTTAAAAACCTGCAAGTGCTTTAAAAACATTTAAAACATTAAATGCAAGGTACATGTTAGGACGTACACTCACATGATATTCTCACCTCTCGTCTAACTGTGCACTCCTAACGTAAGTACCCATCTACAACGATATAAACCACTAGCTAAGTGACATCATAACTAGCTAGACTGTAATAGTTCCTACCCTTATTACCCGGTTCTATTAACATATAATGCTCGTAATTAGATAGGGATTTAATGTAAACTCAGATGCTCAATATGCAATATATTTCTCTATCAGCTAACTCATTATGTTTCTTGAAACAATACCGTAATTATTTATACAACATTAACATGAATGTTCTTATTAATTAAGTGTATATTATTCACATCATAAATATACAATACGAGCACCCCGAGAACTAAGCTGCGGTGCACACATACTCTGCTATCCATCCCGGTACATCACGTACATAAGGATCACATATTCCGAATCTCTCAGGAATAGTTCAGATAACACAAATCACAAATAGTGGAGGCGAACACAGTCACATCACATGGGTCATGTACATACCTACGCTCCCACGATCAGCGGACTTATTAACATCCTAATAAGTCTTTCTCTGACCTATGTTCATCGAGGTACCAGTCTATATCCCCCCCATAGGCACACAAGGATTAGAGGGTCCTAAGCGAACGCAACCTCCCGTGATAGCAAGTATGGTAGGTATGTCATACACACAATCCATATACCAATACTAAGTAAACACACATCTTAGTAATACCGTATTTTAATCGTAGTACATATTCTCATACTAACTATATTTATCACAATTTGTACTATTCCGGTTTTTAATCATATGCGCCATAATTTTCTCACGTCGTAGTAGACACTCACGTCTCAACCCAAACCATCCATGTAATACAACTCTCGTAAGTAAATTCCTTCTCATAAATACCCAAATGTCCCAATTCTATCATTACTACATCTACGGAATGATATCTATATCCTCGAATAAGTTTACGGAACTCCAAAAATCAAAACAGTCTAAAATGGCCCAAACTTCCAGCTCGTTAAAAGTCTCGTTCGAACGAGACTGTTCGAACGAGTTTAGACTGTCATCTCGTTAGAAGTCTCGTTCGAACGAGATCCCAGTTCATTCGAACGAACTGTCCCTTCTAACGATATCTCATTCGAACGAGATATCGAACGAAATCCCTACTCGTTAGCAACGACTAGTCAACTCGTTAGAATCTCGTTCGAACGAGTTCGTTCGAACGACCTGGGGACTGCTTCTAACGACTGACCAGTTTCGGCCCAGATTTTTCCCCAATTCATTTTTCACCATTTTTATCACTTCTAATCTCTTCCAAAGTTCATCCCAACAACGCTTTAGGGTCTCTAATTCATCCTAAACATATTCAAATCATCTCCTAACATATTTTCAAGGATTTAATCTCTTTAACATCAATCAAAATATAAATCTCTACACTTTTTCCCAATTATTTCAAGAACATAAACCCTAACTTTTGAATCAATAATTAACCCAATATAAGTCCATTTTAATCTCTTCAAATCACAAATATCATGAGAATAATTATCTACCTATCAGTCTACATGCAGTTCTCCTTAAGATTTCATGTTCTATGTTCTAAACTACATGGGTTTTCATTTAATCTTTCAAGAACAATCAAAATTCTTCAATTTCTAACATGGAAAAGACATTCTCAGAATTTAAATGGAATAAAGTCACCTGCCTTGGTTTGATTTCTGATTTTTGGTGTAGAGGTTTGATGAAGTTTTCTGCAGAAATTCCTCTCTCCAAGCTCCTTCTCCAATGGTGGCTTAAGGTGGCTAGGGTTTGATTTGGGGAACTTAGAAAACCTAAATGATAACCTACGTAGCCTTCTAGGTTAATATGGGTTGGTTATGGGCCTAGTGGGTCAAATCCACATCAGATTTAATTAACCAATTTTCGTCACTTTTAATTCCTCAAAATGTAAAATTACCAAAATACCCTTTAAGTTGCCGGTATGGCCTAAAAATACCCCGGGACCCAAACTATACCCCCGGCTAGTGTTTTCTGACTATCTCGACCCTCCCGGATGCGTTGGAGTACTCAAAACGACCATACGGATTATAGATTTTAAATTCATTTTTTTATAATCAAAATACTACACCGTGACGCGGCGGTCCCACGCGTCTCAATAAAATTTCCAAATTGCCGTATATAAATCTCACGACAAATTTTATAATACCAAATACATATATCAAAACATGTATGCACATAATCAAATACCAGCTCACATCTCGTTAGTATTTATAACCCGGATTAATTTCCAATTAATACGCATTTAATTAATTAATCCCAAAAATAAATATAGCCAAAAGTACGGGGTATTACATCATGTTGTTGGGCATGTGTAGCTCTTTCCATTATTCCGTTGTTATTGAAAATTTTTATTTCAGTTATTTCCAGTATTGTTACTATGGGATTTATTCAGTTTGGTTGTGTGACTTTAGATTTCGTATGTTGACATTCGATTGACGAATGTATTAAATATTGGACTATGTTGCAGAATTTAAATGTGGTGTGATTCTTACTTATTGAATGTGGTTAAATAAAATAAGTAAATAATTTTTCTTTAAATAAAATTTGGAAAGTTATGTATGAAAATGGTTTTGACACTTAGCTTAATTATTTAGGGTGTTAAATTGGAAAGATTTATTTTTATCGACAGTGATGCTGAGAATGAACCAACTGTTTACCTTGATTTAATTTAATAAAGGAGTGATCGCCCGGTATTTAATTAGGCGGGGTGCCACAGGTGGTATCATAGCATCAGGTTCTAGTGTCCATAGGATCTGTACGGCTTATTTCGCTTTCAGCTTAACGTTGTTGCTATAGAGCCCTATTTTTAGGATTGTTGTATTCTTGCTTTTACGTTTAAGTCTTCAGCTATTTGAGATTTGATAATAACTCTAGACTAATAAACTTGTTCACGTTTCAGATGCCTCCGAGACGTGCTCCGAAAGATAGGCGTGCCCATGGCGAGCAGCCAGCAGTTCCGGCACAAGCCACAATGAATGCAAATGAAGTAGCCGCCATTGTTGCTCAGGCGGTGAATGCCGCACTAGCGGTGGTTCAGCAGGCTCCACCTCAGGTTCAGGCAGTGGCTCCAGCACCAGCACAACTTCCATCTTCATGGGAGAGGGTTCGGGATGCTTTTCAGAAAGCGCATCCCCCTGAGTTCTCTGGTAGCTCCGATATTGTCACAGTTAGCCAATGGAAGAAAGACATCCAGCGGCATCTCCGTATGTATGAGTGCACTGACGTGCAAAAGAAGTTATTGGCTTCCTTTAAGCTGGTGGGAGCCGCTTTGCAGTGGTGGGAGTCCACTACCATATTGGAGGAGAGGGACACGATCCCTATTCAGTCATTTTGGGAGCGGTTTGATCGCAAATATTTTCCACCCGCCGTGCAGACTGAGATGAGGCGGAGGTTACTGAATCTGAAATAGGAGAGTCTTACCGTAGCGGAGTATGAGGAGGAGTTCACGAGACTTCTCACCATTATGCCAGATAAGGCACCTACTGAGAGCAAGAAGATTATGCGGTTTGTCGACAGGTTAGCTTGGAGGATCCGTCAGCACCTTATCGAAAATTTATCCCTGAGTACTTTCACTGATGTACTCAATGCCGCGTTGCTACATTACCAGGATCACCGCTTCCATCTGCAGGGAAGCAAGAGAGCAGGACAGTCCAGCCAGCAGGGCAGGACCGTGGGTAATAGTGCCAGTGGGGCACCATCTCATGGACAGACTCGTCAGCACGAGCAGAGTTCCCATCAGGGGGACCCTGCTAAGCGATTCCGTTCAGGTGATTCTAGACAGGGATATGGGGGCTATAGGCAGGGCCAGCTTAATCAGCAGGGCCAACACCGACAGCAGGGATAGCAGTAGGGCCAGCAGGGCCAGCAGCGTGCTAATCAGGGCCAACAGGGCCAGTGGCGGGGAGGCAACGGCCATCAGGGCCGTGGTCAGCAGGGACAAAGGGGAGGCAACTTCAAGGGCCGATGTTTTGGGTGTGGTAAGCACGACCATAGGCGCCAGGATTGTTCGGAGGGAGATAGGGATCCACAGCAGCAGGGTGCCCGTAATAAGCCACAGAGACCACTTTTTTCGCCTGCACTCCCAGCTCCAGCCCAGGTTCCAGTCCTACCAGCCGTTCCAGCAGCTCCAGTGCAGCAGGGGCAATTACAGTATGGACGTGTCTATAACGTCCACCAGGCAACTGATCCACAGGCACCACCCGCGATTGAGGGTATGTTTCCTATCGATGGTACTATGGGTTGAGTTTGTTTGATACGGGGGCAACGCATTATTTTATAGCTACGCATTTTGCGAAGGCCTTAGGGTTGTTAGCCACAGCAGAGAGCACAGTGACGTATGTAAACTCACCATTAGGGAGTGGGTCCCTTATTTTCTTTATATGCCGGGGAGTGGGGGTAGAGATTGGTAGCTTGGTATTACCTGCAGACATGTTAGTTTTAGACATGCACGATCATGATGTGATTATTGGTATGTATTAGCTCGCAGCTTATAGAGCCATGATTGATTGCTTCGGTGGGAGCATTGTTTTTGCCATTCTGGGGCAAGAGATGTTTGTAGTGGCGATGCCTCGCCCAGAGGGAGGTTCGACAGCTCATTTGTATTACATAGAGGAGGATACCTCTAAGGAGGTTGTGATTCCCTTAGATTCTATCCCAGTTGTCAGGGAGTATTCTGATGTGTTTCAGGAGATACCAGGCCTACCCCCCAATCGAGAGATAAACTTTGTTATAGATTTATTGCCAGATACGAGACCTATAGCACGCGCACCATACCATATGGCTCCGGCAGAGATGCGAGAGCTACGAGATCAGATAGAGCAGCTGTTAGGTCAGGGCTTCATTCGTAGGAGTACCTCACCTTGGGGCGCTCCAGTTTTGTTCATGAAGAAGAGAGATGGGTCACTGAGATTGTGTGTGGACTACCGGGAGTTGAACAAGGTCACGATACGGAATAAGTATCCGTTGCCTCAAATCGATGATCTGTTCGACCAGCTGAGGGGAGAAACTTTCTTTTCGAAGATAGATCTGAGGTCGGGGTACCATCAGCTATGTATTAGAGAGCAGGATGTTTCAAAGACTGCCTTCTTGACGAGATATGGGTCTTACGAGTTCAGAGTGATGCCATTTGGTCTCACAAATGCTCCAGCCGTATTCATGGACTTAATGAACTGAGTATTCAGAGAGTTCTTGGATTAGTTTGTCATCGTCTTTATAGACGAAATTTTGATATATTCACACTCCGAGGAGGAGCATGCCGAGCATTTGAGGCAGGTTCTTCAGACCTTGCGAGAGCATCAGTTGTATGCTAAGTACGAGAAGTGTGGATTCTGGTTGCGAGAGGTAAAGTTCTTGGGGCATGTTGTTTCTGAACAGGGGATAGCAGTTGACCCGAGTAAAGTGTCGGCAGTGAGGGAATGGGGATAGCCCACGACACAAATGGAAGTGCGTAGTTTCTTGGGGTTAGCTGGTTACTACAGGAGATTCATTCGGGGATTTTCCAAAATAGTGGGTCCATTGACGAATCTGACTCGCAAGGGAGTACCATATGTTCGAGATGACGCTTGTCAATTGGCTTTCGACGAGCTGAAAGACAAGCTTACTTTAGCACCAGTCCTTGCGTTACCGAAGCCAGGTGTGTAGTACCTGGTTTACACCAATGCGTCCTTACGGGGACTTGGGGGAGTACTTCAGCAGGAAGAGAAGGCTATAGCTTTTGCCTCCCGCAAGCTTAAGCCGCATGAGAAGAATTACCCCACCCATGACCTGGAGTTAGCAGCGGTCGTATTTGCATTGAGGATATGGAGGCACTATTTGTTGGGAGAGAAATTCCGTTTGTTCACTGACCACAAGTCATTGCAGTACCTGTTCACTCAGCGAGAGCTGAATATGCGTCAGCGCAGATGGCTAGAGTTTGTGAAGGACTACCAGTTCGATATACAGTATCATCCAGGAAAGGCCAATGTAGTTGCTGATGCATTGAGTCGTAGACCGGTAGATGAGGTAGCGGACGTCTGGAAAGCAAAGTGGAAGGAGTTGGGTCACCAGGACGCAGTAGCATGTTCTTTCATATCCGTGATGTCAGTCACACCCGAGATTGTTACGAGGGTGATACAGGTACAAACCACAGACCCATTTTTCCAAGAGCAGATTGTGCGACTTCTAGCCGAGGGCGCTGAGTCCTATTCTTTTAGTTCCGATGGAGGTTTGCGGTTTAATGGGAGGTTGGTAGTTCCTGAAGGGGATGAATTACGTCATGAAGTGATGACCCAATCTCATGGGTCCCGGTTTGCGGTGCATCCCGGAGGGGATAAGATGTACCAGGATATAAGGAGGCAATACTGGTGGAGTGGGATGAAGAAGGACATTGCTGAGTTCGTGTCCAAGTGTCCTACTTGCCAGCTGGTGAAGGTGGACCATCAGAAACCGTCAGGGTTGCTTCAGCCATTGGAAGTACCCGCTTGGAAGTGGGAGAGCATTTCCATGGATTTTATTACAGGGTTGCCTATATCGCAGCGGGGCCATGACTCTATCTGGGTGATTGTAGACCATTTGACCAAGGTGGCTCATTTTCTACCGGTGCGGATAGATTATACCGCGGGTCAGTTTGCTCAGCTGTTTATTGCCGAGATCGCGGGGTGCCCCTGAATATTGTGTCAGATAGAGACAAGATCTTCGTGTCACACTTTTGGGAAAGCTTTCAGGAGGCAATGGGTACTGAGTTGAGGTTGAGTTCAACTTATCACCCACAGACAGATGGACAGACATAGCGTACTAATCAGATGTTAGAGGATATGCTACGCATGTGTGTTCTTGATTTTGGAGGAGGTTAGGAGCCACATCTTCCACTGGTAGAGTTTTCTTATAATAACTCTTATCAGTTTACGATTGGTATGGCTCCATTTGAGGCTTTGTATGGCAGGCCTTGTCGTTCCCCAGCTTGTTGGCTCGAAGTGGGGGATAACAAGTTGCTAGGACCAGAGGTGATTCAGGAGACCTCCTCGAGGATTGAGATGATCAAGAGTTACATTCGAGTAGCCCAGGACAGGCAGAAGAGCTACGCCGATGCGAAACGGTTCTTCCGAGAGTTTAGTGTGGGGGACCAAGTGTTATTGCGTGTATCTCCTATGAAGGGAGTGATGAGGTTCGGGAAGAAAGGGAATTTGGCTCCGAGGTACGTGGGACCATTTCCCATCATCGAGAGGATTGGGCCGGTTGCTTACAGGTTGGGACTGCCGGAGCATTTACATCGCATTCACGATGTATTCCACATCTCGTCATTGAGACGGTATCTTCGGGATGATATGTCCCATACTCGAATCGCGATAGATGAGATCGACTTACATCCTGACAGCTCTTATGAGGAGACACCGGTGGCTATCCTAGACTATAGTGAGAGGAGATTGAGGTCGAAGATAGTTCCACTTGTGCGGGTCCAGTGGGAGCATCACAATGTGGAGGAATCCACTTGGGAGTGCGAGGCAGATATGCGCGAGAGATATCCAGAATTGTTTTTACCAGGTATGCCTTATTTTCCGAATTTCGGGACGAAATTCCGTTAAGGGGGGAAGTATGTAATACCCCGTATTTTTATTCTATATTAATTTGGGGATTTATTAAATTTAATGTCAGTGAATTATTTAATAAAAATCCGAAAATTAATTATGTTATAATTATTAACGTGACGAGAGTTAGTAATTATGGGAAAATTGTTGAATATTACTAATGAGCAAAGTAATATATTATATTGGTTATATTGAATGTCATGAGTGAGTTAAATGACAATTTCGGAAATTTAAGCTGGGATGTGCTCGTGTCGCGTCGGGACTAAATTTTGATAAATAAAAAGTGAATATTTTATAAGTTGCCCGTATGGTCATTTTGAGTGTGCCAACGCGTCCGGAAGGGTCGAGATAGTCAGAAAGTGTACCCGGGGGTGCAGTTTGGGTCTCAGGGCCTTTTTAGGCCTAATTAGTACCCCGGGAGGGCGTTTTGGACATTTTACCTTTTTGGGTAATTAAACCCACGAAAATCAGAAACATATATCAGCCATTTAGGTTAGTCAGCTAGGGTTAGAAAACTCAATCACAAGTGACGGCCATAGGAGAGGGAAGAAGAAAGCTTCCAAGGCAATCCAAGGCCCCAAAAGTCATCCGTTTGCACCACAACCACCACCAATGCGTAGATCGCGCAACGGGCTACGCAACCACACCAAAAACATCTGCAAATCAAAACGTCAAAAATCCCAAGCAAGTGTTTATCTTGCTATTTTCGTTGGTGCAATTTCCATATTAGTTTAGGAATGATTAGGGATGAAATATATGGAAGAAAACCCAAATTGTGATAGGAATTTCCATGTAGTAAAGACTTAAACCTTATTCTGGAAGTCTCTTGTGATGTAGACAGATAACCCACGAAATTTTGGTGTATATAAGAAGGAAATTCTGGGATAAAACAGATTAGAAACATGAGTTAGAGATTTTTAGGGTTCTTGAGTTTTAAATGAATTATGACATGATTAATCCATGTTTAGTGATGTAAATTAACATGTTTTACGTTAAAAATACCTGATATGATGATATAAGGTTAGTAGTATCAATTCTGGGGCGATTGGGATTAGAAAATATGGAATTTGTGTAAGTTTGGAGATGAAACCCGTAACTGCAATTCTTCAGATTTCGCAGACTTGCTTGATCGATCGATCGAGCCCCAGACCTCGATCGATCGACCCCTCCTGGCAGACTCCTATTTCCCTTATTAAATGTGTTAAATTTAATTTATTATGAAATAATTCTTAGGCATCCCTAATAAAATGTTTTGGGAGATAGGGGAGACCAGTAGGACATGTGAATAGATTTTGGGACCCTTGATGTCGGGCAAAAGGTTGTATTTTGGGATAATTACATAAGGGTCGGTGACTTTATGATTTAAAGAGAGAGACACGTAAGAGAGTTACTTTGGGACGAATGTGTATACCTACTTAATTTTGTACTTGGGAGGATAGAATCCATGAGCGTTATGTAGTAAGTGGAAGCGTTCCTCAAATTAAAGTAAAATGTGAATGGTTATACGTGATAACTATATAATGTAAAATAAATGCGAAGGACGTAATTATGGGAATTGAGAAGTTACCCATTATTGATATGGTAATATTAGTATAGTTATATGATTGTGTATGCATATACTATCTATGTGTGGAAATCATGCCCATGCTACTTGATATCCCTGAGGTTTCCGCGCTGGGACAGTCTTATCTCGATGGGACCTTTATGGGGGATATTGACTTGTACCCTAGAAGATAGATATCCTTGGTACAGGCTATTGGAATGATAGTTCAGACGGTCCTAAGAGATGCGGGTATGTTCTTTCCTCTTAGAGACTTGGAATCTATGCTTCGCCTCATGTTGTTTGTGTATAGGTATCCTTGGTACAGGCTATCGCAGTGATAGTTCAGACGGTCCTACGAGACTTGGAACCTATAATTTGTCTCAATATTGTTTGAGTACGTGTTAATACAGTTCGAGAGTGATTCTGAATCTCTATTCCCTTAGTACGAGTGATACGGGGATCGGATAGTAGAGTATGCCCGCACCATAGTTTTATTTGGGGTGCTGTTGTGATATATATATTTTATGAGTAGTTAATATATATATGAAACTTTGAAATCTGGAACTGCCTACTGTGATGTGATATGTAGGACATGGTTGATGACTCAATTATAAATACTTGTTTTGAGAAAGTAAAATATGACACTGGAAAACTTTATTGATTAATAAAGTCAAAATGAGAACTTCGGTTACTAATTGAAATATTCTTTTCAAACAATTGAATCGTGGAATTTTGAATCTTACGAGTAATCTAAGATAAGTTAAATCATTGGGAAGATTAGTGCGATAAATGATAAGACAAGCTATGGGGAGGGTTAGTGCGATAGGTGTGCACATTAGAAGAGAGGTGAGAATTTCTCAAGAGAGTGTCGCACTAATATGTTGTTGCATTGGCATGTATCAATTTAAATACTTGCTAAACGTATTTTAAATCAAACACACTATCGGGCTCTGACCCATTTCTTTTTCTCTTTCTCTCTTGTATATATATGTATGTATTATAGGTGCCCAGCCACAGGGGCGTCTTGCTTAGGATCTCTTGGAAGGAACGCGCTGCAGCTTAAGTGGGAGTTGCAGGTCTCTTGATTAGACGACTTCGTTCATTCGGATCCACTCTTAGATCTTTCATCTAGTTGGGCATGTGTAGCTCTTTCCATTATTCCGTTGTTATTGAAAATTTGTATTTCAGTTATTTCCAGTATTGTTACTATGGGATTTATTCAGTTTGGATGTGTGACTTTAGATTTCGTATGTTGACATTCGATTGACGAATGTATTAAATATTGGACTATGTTGCAGAATTTAAATGTGGTGTGATTCTTACTTATTGAATGTGGTTAAATAAAATAAATAAATAATTTTTCTTTAAATAAAATTTGGAAAGTTATGTATGAAAATGGTTTTGACACTTAGCTTAATTATTTAGGGTGTTAAATTGGAAAGATTTATTTTTATCGACAGTGATGCTGAGAATGAACCAACTGTTTACCTTGATTTAATTTAATAAAGGAGTGATCGCCCGGTATTTAATTAGGCGGGGTGCCACAACTGTGTACACTCAGGACTATCGAGTTGAGAGGACGATGAAAATTTACAAACTGCTAGACTTAGGTTAAAAAATATGCCGTCAAAGGGTAAAAATGTAGAACAACCACAAAATCTCTCACGTGACCAATTTAACCCACCAAAACTAACCGCATACTCACGGGACTCCCGGTTTGAGAGAAAGATAAAAATTTGTAAGTTGTTAGTCTTAAAAACATGCCGTCAAAGGGTGAAAATGTAAAATAACCACAAAACAGTCCTGTAAGAGGCATGACCACCTCGCGCGGGACTAATGTAACTGCATAAATTGATCGCGTACTCACGGGACTCCTAGTTTGAGATCACGATGAAAATTTGCAAACTGTTAGACTTAGGCATAAAAACATGCCGTCAAATGGTGAAAATAAAAAACGACCACAAAACGGTCCTGTAAGAGGGATGAAAACCTTGTACGGGACCAATGTAACCCGTAAGAATCAACCGCGTACTCTCAGAACACTCAATTTGAGAGAATGACAAAAACATGCAAACTATTAGACATAGTCTTAAAAACATGCCCTCAGAAAGTGAAAATGTATCAGAGCCACAAAAGGGCCCCGTGAGTGGTACAAACACGTCGCATGGGACTAATGTAACCCGTAGGAATTGAACGTGTACTCACGGGACTCCCGGTTTAAGATCATGATGAAAATTTAAAAACTATTAGACTTAGTCTTAAAAACATGCCGGCAAAGGGTGAAAATATAAAACATCCACAAAATGACCGTGATATGCCCAAAGTGCACCCTCTCTCTCCGAGCAACTAACCTCGGTCAGTCTCACAGTCGAGGTGACCATAAGCCTAGGATAGCCATCAGTAATATCGTCTCTCATAAGGTTGCCCTATCCGACATTGCAACAACCTCATACACCAACCTCGGCTGGTCAACATCCAGGGTCAGTAGGGTCTCATGGGCTCAATCATTTACCAGCCAACTTTGTGGTCACCAGTCGAAATCAACATGTCTCATGGGCTCAATCATCTACTAAAATCATCATCGGCCCCATCCGACATTACAACTTTCTCATACCAAACCTTAGACATCGCTCGTGGAAGAGGTCATCGACATAAAGCAACCATATCTGACTCCATCAACCTCGTACTTGTCCAGGCTGAGGTTGCACCAGTTAGGGACAAGGCCGAGCATTAATAAGCGCATGCAAGGTTGGGAATGCGTGGACAAAATCAGTTATAACTAAATCAATCCCCTCACGTGAGGAAATATTTCATCATCATCCTCTACACGCAACAGTGACAGATGGCTTCACTATATTGGCTAGATCATCACACACATGCTCATTGCATGCTTAGGGAGTACATTACACCCCCAAACACTATATATACTCGTCTTCTCCTACCTTGTGGGACATTCATAATTATAAACCCTAGCCAAACTCTGTTGCACTTACAATAGAGAGAGAAAGTGAAATGATTGTATTGCTAAGGCTATTAGAGCCTTCTTCTGATAATGATTCTTACACTCACTTGCACAGTGGACGTAGGCCAAATTGGCTAAACCACTTACATTATAGTCTTCATCCTCTTCTCCTTACATGCTTCTATAAATACATATACTATCTTGTGCTTCCATTGTTATCACTTTCTTGAGCTTGTCAACACCTTACCTGGTAGTGTTATTCACAACATCATCATTTTGACGCCGTATGTGGGAACGAGAAGATTCATCTCTTCCTTTTTGCTGCTTAACCTCACCGGAGACTCTGGTGGTGAACCAGGCCTCACCCTTCGTGTGAAGCTATTTCACCATTGAAAGAGGTCCTTTAAGGTATTTAATTTCTTTAATATTTTCATTACAATCTCTCAAGTCTTACCATATGGAACCAGAATTACCACCGCCTCCTCCACTATATGGTGTTGGAGAACCCGGTTCCATCCAGGTGCCGCTCCAACTCGAGATGGCTGAGGAGGCAGTAGACTTGAAGTCCTTAGCTGCAACCCCGCAAGTGATGCCGAAATTTTTTTCCCAGCTCAGCCAGAACATAATGAGACCACTTGGGGTCTCATCGGAGATGATTACTCCGATAGTTGTTCAGCCTCATCCTGAAGCCAGGGGACCACCTCAGGCATCACGAAAGGACAAACTTATACCTCAGTGAAGGAGGGACGTTACTGACCCTAGGAATTTGCATCTGGGGAGGCAAGGAAACTCTTGCCCTGAGGATAGGTATGATGACATGGAAGAAGAGAATGCTCTAGCAGACTGCTGGGAGCCATATGATGTTTCAAACAACATAGTACGTCCTATACAGCAGAGCCGAGGTTGTTGATGGCCAGTAAAAAGGATTAGCTTTTGATCGCTTAAGTATAGGGTCAGCTTCTGAAAGGCTTGGCCCTATTAATGATTTGAGGCAGAGGTTATCTAGGTTAAGAAGTGCAGGTGGCTCACAGAGGGAAGATGGTGAACATCGGCCTCACTATAGCCAAGACTGTGGCCAAGAGGTCAACAGCCGACGTTGTGCAGTATTTAGGGAACCCTTAGTTCACCCCTTAGAGGTGGATAGGGATAACCTCGGCCAGGCTGACGTTGATAAACCATGGAATTACTCCATTCAACGGATATAAGAGAAGATAGGGAACCTTATAAAAAGCCAAGATCCACTACAAAGGGGATTCTCAGAGGGTTCCCCATTTGTGGCAAGGATTATAAACTTTCCAACCCCTGCTAAATTCAAAACACCAATAGTGTCTCCAAGTACTAACCCGGTACATTATATTAAGATGTATCAGTCTGCATCAAACATTTATTCAATCTCTGATGAGATGAGGTACTATGATTTTTCAAGCACTTTGACGGGAGCTGCACATATTTTGTTCACTTCCCTTCCTAAAAATTTTATGGAGAACTTTAAGGGATTGGCCGAGCGATTTATACAAAACTTTTATTTTGGGGTAAGACCTCAAAAGAAGACAACTCATTTGCTCTATGTAAATCAGGGTAAGAGTGAGAGCCTCAGAGACTACATCGAGAGGTTCAATAAGGAAAAGTCGGAGGCTGAAGATTACGAAGAGAATATAGCTATGACAACCCTCATCAGAGGACTTTAGAGGGGGAAGTTACTCTAGAAGATTACTAAAGACCCTCCAAAGTCAATGGCCGAGTTGTTAACAACAACTGGTAGGGTCATGAATGCTAAAGAAGCAATGGCTAGAAAATATGAGGATGAGAATGGAAGTAAGAGTGGGAAATTTCAGACAAAGAAGGATAGAAAGAAGAGGGCTGTAGAAGACAAGTTTGCACACTACACTCCTCTAACTATGAGCTGCGAACACATCCTTAACAAAATAAAAAATGACAGGTCTTGAGATGGCTGGAGAAATTGAAGGCTCCTCCACATAAGAGGAACAAGAACTTATGGTGCGAGTTCTACCAAGATCACGGTCATCTGATCGATAAGTGTTTCGCCTTAAAGGATGAGATTGAGAAGATGTTGAAATCTCAAAAACTCAAAAAGTATGTTGATGGAAGAGCTGCTAAGGGAGGAAGAGACGACCCTAAAAAGAAGAGAAATGATAGGTGCCGGGAAGATGCCCCTACCAAAAGAGCTGAGGACTCAGATGATGATGATGATGACCCTGACCTCCCACAAAAATACGATAATGTCTAGATAAAGAGAGTTGGTATGATCTCTTTTGGGGTGAACACCATCGACGGAGGACTAGCAGGAGGAGGTTTAGAGGTCACTGATCGAAAGGACCATGTGGTAGAGGCCAACGTAGTAACTAAGGCTAAAGTTATGAACTTGGCCTCTAGAGAGGTTAACCACGAGAAGAGAAAGAAGGTAGATATGAATACCCTCATAGTTGTCTTCTCAAGACTTGATTTCAAAGGTATCTTAGCTCCGCATGGTGACCCTTTGGTAATCACCACAAGGGTGCATGGGTGTGAAGTTCAGAGGATACTCGTTGATGGGGGTAGTTCAGTAGACGTTATGTTTTGGCCCTATTTCAAAAGACTAGGCCTCGGTAGAGCTAGGATTATCCCTTATCATCATCCTTTCATTGGTTTCAGCGGTGAAAAGGTTCATCCATTGGGTATATATGAGATGGATGTAAGAATGGGAGATGAGTGGCCTAAGAGGTTGACTAGAAAAATCAATTTCTTTGTGATGGATGATAACGTCTTCTCAGCTTACAACCTCATCGTAGGAAGAGTAGCACTCAAGGAATTTGAGGTCGTGCCTTCAATGGTCCACCAAATGCTAAAATTCCCAACTCCCTGTGGAGTAAGGGAAGTGCAAGGTGACCAAACATTGACAAGTGAATGCTACTTCAACTCTGCAGAAGAGAGAGAGGCTCATAAGAAGGCAAAAACCACTTACAACAATGGCACAATTAATCCTGGAGATGAGACAAAGATCAAGAAGGGAGAAGCCGCGAAAGAGGTATAATCCATCCTCCTCAATGAGGACGAGCCAGAAAAAACTGTCCAAATTGGCAAAGCCTTAAGACCTGAGATCAAGGAAGAGCTGGTGAAGATTTTGAGGAAGAGACAGAGAATTTTTGCCTGGAGCCATGCAGATATGCCAGGTATTGACCCTGAGGTCATGTGCCACAAACTCAATGTTATGGAAGACGCTAAGGCCATCAAGTAAAGAAGAAGAGTATACTTAAGAGAGAGGTATGATGTCATCAGAGAAGGGGTTATAAATCTTGAAGAAGACAAGTTCATCAGGGAGATCATATACCCCGAGTGGTTATCCAACGCAGTCATAGTGCCAAAGGAAAATGGGAAATGGAGGATGTGCGTAAACTTCACTGATTTGAACAGGTGTTATCTGAAAGATAGTTTCCCCTACCTCGTATTGATCCGATGGTGGATGACATAACTGGACATGAGCTCATGAGCTTCATGGATGCCTATTTCGGGTATAATCAGATCTTTATGAACTCAGAAGACTTCAAGAATATAGCGTTTATCACAGATAAGGGGACCTATTGCGATAAGGCCATGACCTTCGGCCTGGAGAATGCAGGGGCTACTTACCAACGTCTTGCAAATAAGATGTTCGAGGATCAGATAGATAAGTCCATGGAAGTGTATGTGGATGACATGCTGAAGAAGATCCTGAAGGCTGAGACTCACATGGCCGACCTTGAAAAAACTTTTGACACCATGGATAGATACAAGATGAAGCTCAACCCATCCAAGTGTGTCTTCGGGGTAGGAGCAGGAAAGTTTTTGGGATTCATCGTCAATCAGAGGGGAATAGAATCCAACCCTAAAAAGATCAAGGCTTTTCTAGAAATGAAGACACCCAGGTTTATAAAAGACGTTAAGAGGTTAACCGAAAGAGTTTTGCCCTTAACAGGTTCGTCTCAAGAGATATAGACAAGTGTGTTCCTTTTTTCAAAGTACTTAGAAAGGCCTTCGAATGGGATGAGGAGTGTGACACAACTTTTAAGGATCTGAAGTCCTACATCGGCTCTCCCTTACTACTGTCTAGGCCCATTCTGGGGGAAAGGTTATATGTATATCTAGCTGTTTCAGAATCAACCATAGTAAGAGAAGATGAGGGAGTACAGAGGCCAGTATACTTCAATAGTAAAGCCATTCAAAGGTCTAAACAGAAGTACCCTCTAATGGATAAATTATCTTATGCTCTGATACATACTTTTAGGAAGATGAAGCCATACTTCCAAGCCCACTCTATGGTTATCCTCACTGATTCCCCACTCAGACAGGTCCTTCATAAGCTTGAGAAGTCATGCAGGTTGATGACCTGGGCCATTGAGTTGGAGGAGTATGACATTGTTTATCAACCCAGGAAGAGGCTGAGATTAAATTAGTCAAGAGGCTACAGATGAACCGAATAGAAACATCTTATAAGATCCAGATGAGGTTGGGTCAATCAGGCTAAAAAAAAGAGTAGTTAAGAATGAGGAAGATATATACCTCTTCAAGCAAGGGACCCTGTAAGAGGGGAACTTCTCTCCAAGTGAAGATGTTTGGAATCTCTTCATTAACGGGTCATCTTGTGAAAGAGGAGTGGGGCTGATAATGTTAGCACCAGATGGTACCGACATTGAATATGCACTGAGGTTCAACTTCAAAGATTTGAATAATGAGTCAGAGTAAAAGGCTTTGGTAGCAGGTCTCTCCATGGAAAAAGCCCTTAGTGTTTGCCGACACCTAGTCCATAGTGACTCAAGGTTAATTATCAACTAAATCCTAGGAGTGTTTGAGGCCAAAGATGAAAGGATGGAAAAATACCTAAAGAGGGTGAGAATGATGCTAGAAAGCTTCAAGGAAGTGAAGATGAAGAGGATACCTCGAAAAGATAACCGTCGAGCCGATGCACTCTTGAGGTTGGCCTCAGCAATAATGACAGACATAAAAAGAACAGTACCAGTTGAGATTCTGCTCAAGCCAACCATTGAGGAAGAAGCTACCAGATTTACCTCAATTTGAATATGGGAGACTCATGGATGGACCCTCTTATCAAATAAATCAGATAGGGAGAGCTGCCAGAATTAAAGTTAGAAAGGAGAAAGTTGAGGTTCAGGGCTGCCAAGTTCTCAATTAAGGAGATGTCTTGTATAAGAAGGGGTTCCTACTCCCTCTCCTCAGATGTGTCCACCTTTCAGAGGTTCCTCACGTCTTGCAAGATGTACATGAGGGCTCTTGTTTGAGTCACATAAGAGGAAGGCCACTGGCTAAGAGGATAATTACTCAGGGGTATTGGTGGACAACCTTGGCCAAAGATGCAACTGTTTATGTGAAGAAATGCGATAAGTGTCAAAGATTCTCCACCATCCCTCATTAACCTATGACATCAATTAGCTCACCTTGGCCATTTTCAGTATAGGTTATTGACTTTCTAGGAACCTTGCCAAGAGCTGCAAACAACTATCGATTCTTAGTAGTGGCAATTGATTACTTTTATAAATGGGTGGAGGATGAGCCAATGATAACAATTATAGAACAGAAGACCTTCCAGTTCATCTAGAAGAACATCATATGCAGGTATGGTCTTCCAAATGCCCTTATCTCAAATAATGGTACCCAGTTCAAGAATAATTCCTTAGAAAAATACTGTGAAAGAGTGGGGATCAAGCAATTCTTCTCTTCCCCTGGCCGACCCCAGGCAAATGGTCAGAACGAGGTCACGAACTGAACAATCCTTGATGGGATAAAGAATAGGTTGGAAGAGGCTAAAGGGGGATGGACAAAGGAGGTATATATCGTATTATGGGCCTACAGGATGACATCAAGGACACCGACGGGAGAGACCCCATTTATATTAGCCAATGGTTCAGAAGTTTTCATCCCTACAGAAGTAGGACTTCACACTCATAAAGTTTAGAACTATGAACCTGGAAGGAATGGAGAAGAGAGAAGACTTTATTTGTATTTGATTTAAGAAAGAAGAGAAGATGCAGAGATTAGACATGCAGCCTACCAGCTGAGAACTGCGAGGTTTTACAACCAAAGGGTGAAATCAAGGCCTATAGTTGTGGGAGACCTAGTCCTAAAGAAGACGTTATAGAAGGAAAATAAGCTCCACCCAAATTGGCATGGTCCTTACAGAGTAGTTGATGAGGTTGTGCCTGGTACCTATCGGCTAGAAAATCTCAAAGGGTAACCTTTCTCTAATCCTTGAAATGCAGACCACTTGAAGAAATATTACATATGATGTTACAATTTCTTTGTAATGCATGTATCATTTTATGAAGAGGATTTTAATGAGAAGAGCAATGTTGTGCTGATAATTTTGTTATATTCTTAAAAAACATCATTAGTTTGGTGAAAATTATGAGGATGAAACATCATAATATGGCGACTTCAGACCTTAAACATCATTAGTTTGGCGAAAATTATGGGGGTAAACATCATATTTTGGTGACCTCAGACCTTAAACATCATTAGTTTGGTGAAAATTATGAGGGTAAACATCATTATATGGTGACCTTTGACCTTAAACAACATTTAAGAGGTAAGACGATCATAGCATTGAAAGAAGAAATATAATCTGAAGAAGATGGGATTAATGATTATCATTGAACATTCAAGAGTTACAAATTAGGTTTACCAAGATGCCATCAGAGTTCACAAAAGCTAAGAGGTACAAATAAGAAAGGAAACAAAAATTACAACTTAAAACTTCACAAGAAAAAGCTTAAGTCTCTGAAGCTACAGTCGTGTCTTCGTGGCCAACTTTGGTCACCTCAACCCCATTATCAAGAGAATTAGCATCTTCAGTCTCAGTGACTTCTAGGGGAGCTGTCTTAGCAGGTGAAGCATCGGCCTCCTCAACCTCTTATAAGGCCTGAGCAAATTGAGGGTCACTGAAGCCTAGACCTTCAAAGTTTGAGGCAGTAAGACTCCCTAGCTCTTTCTCCTTAGTGGCTGAACATTTGCTAGTTACTTGGATACCTCTTTCAAGGTATTCAAAGCCAAAACTAACAAATTCAGAGACCTTATCGTCTTCGATGATCTTCTCTGCTGCATCTTCTAAAACAGCCTTGACTACAACACCCACCTTAGCCTGAAGGGCATCATCTTTAGCCTTCAGGGCTTCATCATGACCCTTCTGAAGCTTGGATATGACATTGTCTCTTTGCTTGATGACTTCCTTCAGCTTATCAACCTCTTTCGGCTCCTCCTTCAAACGTTCAACCTCTACATTCAAAGAGGATTGAACCTTCTAAGCTTCTTGACCCTTCTCTATGAGGGGTAACTTCTTCAGGGTCCAATTAATAAAATGATGAAAAGACAAGATACCCTGCAGTAGAAGATCAGACATATGAGCATATGAGCTATAATTTATAAAATAGTCGAGGTTACACTTGTGGAAAGAAAATGAACACAAACTAATACGTGAATTGATCTGTGGAGAGTAAACTCATCCAGTAGCATGACTTCCAAGGAGCGCAAGAAATGCTTATTCTCTTCAGTCATCACTGCGCTGATAGCATTGACAGCCTTCAGACTGTGGCCAATGAGACTATCACTGATTGCTAAGTAAGACGAGCTGCTAGGGCATTGTCTATAGAGATGGGAATGGCACGATCCCCCCTTTGAGTTTTTCCTGACCTCATATGATCCGGGTTAGCGGTGGTATTCCTCTTTTTTATAACATCGTCCTGGGATGTGCTGACGTTCTTCTTTGTGGTAGCAGGGGGTGCATTTTTACTGGCCCTCTTCTGCATCATCTTAGCGAGACTTGGAGCATACATTTCCTAAAGGTCATCCGGTATATGTTTAGGGCGCTCTGTAACAGACAAGAATATGAGTTAGTAAGTCAGAGATATAAAAAGTATGAGCTATAACTTGTGAAAAATGAGACTTATGAAGCTCTGTCAAAGAACCACCCCCTAGGACTGTCTGAGAGAGGTAGTAGGGGGTCATCAGATGTTCATATTTTACTAGACCACCCTGCTCCCCCTGATCGCGAAGATCCTCAACTTTTTGGCAGTTATCCTGGCTAAGTCCAAGGTTGGTTTTAGAGGCAAGTGAGACCTTCCTCCATCTCAGAGGGGTCCTTGGCACCGACGTTCCAGTAGCCTCATTTGGACTAAATTCCCATGCTTCGGAGGCAAAGAAATACCGGGGTTTCCAGTTATGGTTTGAAGTCTGGGTAACCAACAACATTTTCTTCTCTGATTTCTTAGCTAAGAAGTGGTAATAGCTAGGGTGGTTTTTGGCAGAGGAAGGCATGTAGCAACCTGTGAATACCCTAACTGGAATGTCTGAGTGGTGCACATCCCTCCAAAGGACGTTGGCCCCAATCATAACCCTCAAAGCGTTAGGGGATAATTGTGAAGGGGATAGATTTATTTGGGATAATATAGCTCTAATGGAATGGTGGATAGGAATACAGAATCCCAACTTGAACATCTGCTCATAAAGGAAGATGTCTCCATCTCGACTGTTTACTTCCCTCTCTCCCCTCAGAGGTTTCCTAAGGTTTATGGAAGAGTTTACTGAATAGAGGTTCCTAAAGGCTAGAAGGTCGTACTGGCTAACGGAGCTCTCAATATCGATTACCTTAGATGTATATATATCACTCTCCTGACCATCATCATCATCCCCAGCAGCATCAGCCTGAGCAGGTGCAGGGACATCGCCAGGAAACCTCCGAGAAAATTCATCCCCAATGGGGGCCAACAAAGGAATGCAATCAATGATGGGGGAATGGATACACTTGGCCCTATAATCTCAACATCATAAGAATGTTGTGAGGTACTAGCACCATGGTGAGATGAGGCACGACTAAAACCCTCTCCTTCCTCAAGGACCTCACCCTGTATAGGAGAGTAATCCATAGCCTCTTGAAAAGTGTCTACAGACATAAGGTCTAAGGAAGACGACTCAGACTCAAACATTGGTGGTGGGTCCACATAAACCTTTACGGGCACAACAGGCTCAACTGGCTCAGGATAGATAACCTTCAGAGGTGGAGGAAAGATGGGTCTAAGAGAAAATGGCTCAGCCCTACGATCTTCCTCTTGGGATATTTCTATCTGCCTTATTTTCTCAAAGGTCTTCTCACGAAGAGATGGTAACTCTTGTATGAGTTGATACAGGGGTCTAAGCATAAGGTAGACGATACTACACTTGGACTCAAAACCAAAACCACAACTAGGAAAATAACTTAATTCAATCTAAACTAAGGATCAAATTAGGAATGTGAAAGGTTTTCAAGTGAAGAACAACAAGAACACTCAAGACCTAAAGAAAGGATTTTTTTAGTTAAGTAACCTCTGAGCTACCTAAAAACTCCCTTAAATCACTCAAATCACAACTGCCCTAGCCTTAAAACCACTAAGACTGGTGGAAACGACTTGTCATAAAAAAAAAAGGCTAGCCGAAAAACTCAGAAATGACAAACAAAACCCATAAATAGAAAAAAGGCTGGAAATGGTACCTAATTAGTTACAAACGAGGGATAAGGATCATAGAAATCGAAGGAAACCTTCAAGAGCAGTCAACAATGGAGACTTGAGAAAAGTTACAGTGGTAAAGAAAGCTAAGGCCAAAAAATGGAAGAAATGAAGAAGAAAGAGAAGATGGAAAGATGAAAAGAGTTTTAAACTTGTCTAATGATGGATGCACAAATTTCGAGGTCCCATCATTGCCTTAGGGAATCTAAAGGATAAAGCAGAATCGTCATGCCCTCATAAGCACATTACCCACTTCAAAAGGTGACATGTGGCAAGGAAGTATTGGCACACAGAGAAATCCGTCCTCGACCTAAGCTACATACCCTCAGTCATCTAATTACATATAAGACTAACGGTTAGGGGTGATTGATATTCTCAAAGTGCACCCTCTTACTTAGAGTAACTAACCTCATCCAATCTCACAGCGGAGGTGACTAGAAGCCTAGGACAACCATCAGTAATATCATCTCTCATAAGGTCGGCCCTAACCGAGGTTACAAAAACCTCATACACGAACTTAGTTGGTCAACAGCCGGGGTCAACATGGCCTCATGGGCTCAACCATCTACCAACATTATCATCGGCCCCAACCGACGTTGCGGTCACCAGCCAAAATTAGCATGTATCATGGGCTCAATCATCTACTAACATCATCATCAGCCCCAGTTGACATTATAACTCTCTTATAACCAACCTCGGACAACCCTCCTGGCAGAGGTCATCGACATAAGGCAACCACATCTGAGTCCATCAACCTCGTTGTCACACCCCCAACCCAATATCCATACAAATCAATTGTTATTAGAATAATTGGATCATAATCTCGAGCCCATTGACAAATTTAATTCATTTATCAATATTTTTCTGCACAATGAACATAATATTGTTCTTGTGCCATAACGAAGTCAACATCAGAGTCATAATAAGAGATTATACAATACTATGATTAACTATGATCAATTCAATCCATGCTAACTCAACATATACAATGTGTGAGTATATTAAAATCTTCTGTATGAAAATGATAAAATCTCCATACTTAAACCCCAGCTCTTGTAATGGTACAACTCTCAAAGTTACCGATCATATAGTATACTAGCTGGTAGCGTACAAACCTGAAATTGTTAAAATATAAACCGTAAGCATTAAGCTTAGTGAGGTACTCCTTCCCTGCAATAGGATGACAATTCTATATCGAATATGTGGATATAAAATTCGATCAATCCTTCCCATTGGCAATAACAAATCCTGGATCATAATATCCAATAGTTCTGCCCATTAGCAATAACAAATCCTGGATCATAAGACCTAAATAATTCTGCCCATTGGCAATATCAAATCCGGGATCATAAGACCCAAATAATTCTGCCCATTGGCAATATAAAATCCTGGATTATAAGACCCAAACAATCCTGGATATTTTAATATCCAAACAAATCCTGAATACCAAAGTATTCAAAGAAATGTTGCTCTTAGAGCTATATTCATATATCTGTATATATGAAACAATCATAAGTACACTCACCTTGAAAGTTTAACTAGCTTTTCCCTTGCCTTTATCCGATATTTGTTCAATCAGCTCTTCTTCCCCTCCTATCATTCTTACAATATTAGTATCATCATAATAATGTCAATAATTTAAAGAATGATTTAAACATAATTCAATCCATAAGCATCACATGATTCCATTCAAATCATTTATCACAATGAAGTTCCATCCAAATCCATGTTAATATATTTAACATATCCGAATCATAGACCAAATATAAATTCATTACTTCTTGGTAATTCAATCCTTGTCATATTAGTATTCTAATACAAAATACGGTACATCATTTCAAGTCTCCTAGAGCAAGATATGCCCATTCCTTTACCACATAACAAATCTGCCCTATAGGCTCTTTTATCATTCATTCAACTTCCAGGAATTTTCATAATTTTTATACATCATAAATTTCTATGATATTTCACCCAACATCATTAAAAATATTGAACAATACAAAATTAAAGTTTCATAATTTTTTAAGGTTGGTTTGCTATGTCAAGCAAAACATCAAACACATGGCGGGCATACTTTCACCCTTAGGGCAGATTTCATACCCGAACTTCAAACTCTCACCAAAGACTCATTTCTTGGTATTTTCACATGATTTTTGGATATGTCATACATATATGAGTCCATGTTAACACCAATTGGAATCAATCAATTCCAGTAAGTATACAAAAATATATGGAAGTTTGAATAAACAAAGTTTCTAAACAAAGCAATTTTAGGGTTTTGTACATTCAACTCAACTTAAACTTGCATATATCCATACATATGAACCCAAACATGAAAGGTCAATAAAAAATCAAGGATTTATATCATATAAATCATAATTACAAGAAAAATAACAAAATTCATGGTTGAAATTACCTTAGGGGCTTTTACGTAATTTTCTATGAATTTTTTTGAATATTTCTCCTCACTTTCTTCTTCCAAACCCTCACAATTGTTTTTCCTCAACTTAAAACTCCCCCAAACTGAGTTTGCTGAAGAAAGGAGGATATCTCAAGGGTTTAGGTCGTCCAAACCAACCTCCACCTCAAACCAATCAATTTATAACATGTGGCATCATATAAAACAAAATATCATTTAAGGCTAAATGACTACTTTAGCCCCTGTTCGTAAAAAGACAATATCTTCCCACTCGGATGTCCGTTCGATGGAATGTTTGTTGTGTTACAAACATAACTCATATATATACAAATATCTAGTTCATACCTTAAGTCAATTATTATGTCATAAAGGTCAAAACTAGTATTAAACATGAACATTCCTACCGAAAACTTCAAAATTTCACATTTGTAACTAATTCAATATTTCATGCTTTATGACGCTAAGATTAGACTAAATATAATGACCTAGCATTATATATACTAATTAAATATTATCCATATCACATAATCTAATCATGATTTAAACATAATTTATCATAATTATATTTGGGTTGTCACAATTCTCCCCCTTTTAGGAAATTTCGTCCCCGAAATTGGCATACCTTGGTTGTCTGAATCAACCAAATACGGATAACGCATCTTCATGCTATCCTCACTCTCCCATGTTGATTATTACATGGAATACCTTCTCCACATAACCTTCACAAGTGGGATCACTTTTGATCTAAATATTTGTTCTTTCCTATCGACGATTGCAAGTGGTTCTTCCACATAGCTCAAATCTTCTTTCAACGCAATAGGTTGTTCCACCAATACATGTGAAGGATCCGCTACATACTTTATCAACATAAAAACATGGAAAACATCATATAATTGAGCTAACTCCTATGGTAACGCTAGATTGTAGGCAACCATCCCGACTTTCTCAAGAACTTCATAAGGTCCAATGTAGCGTGGACTTAATATACCTTCCTTTCTAAACCTCATATCTCCTTTCCATGGAGATATCCAAAGAAACACGTAATCCCCTTTTTGAAATTCTAAATTTTTTCATCGCTTATCCGCATAACTCTTCTGTATGCTTTGAGCCATTCTCATTCTATCTTGAATAATCTTCACTTTTTCAGTGGTGACTTCAATCACTTTGGACCCTCTATCTTCCTTTCACCAACTTCACCCCAGCATACGGGTGTACGACACCGTCTACCATACAACGCTTCATATGGTGCCATACCAATAGTAGATTGAAAACTATTGTTATATGCAAATTCTATCAAAGTCAAATATTCAT
The DNA here is from genome assembly GCA_949130495.1 of Sambucus nigra. Taxonomy (NCBI): domain Eukaryota; kingdom Viridiplantae; phylum Streptophyta; class Magnoliopsida; order Dipsacales; family Adoxaceae; genus Sambucus; species Sambucus nigra. The sequence goes on along the minus strand of OX422210.1, from coordinate 239,518,544 downwards.
CTCAATTTCCTTTAAAATCATGCACATAAGCTCTAAGAATATCTTCCAAAATCTGTATTGTCCTTTCAGATTGCCCATCTGTCTGAGGATGAAAAGCCGTACTAAACTTCAAGTTAGTACCCATATCACACTGCAAGTTATCCCAAAATCTGGATGTAAAAGTAGGGTCCCTATCCGAACAATAGATACCAGTGCTCCATGCAATCGAATAATTTCATTAACATACAATCTAACATACCTATCAATTGTATACGTAGTCTTGACCGCTAGAAAATGAGCGGACTTCGTCAATCTATCCACCACTACCCAAATTGAATCTGACCCCTGAGATCGAGGAAGCCCAACCAAAAAATCCACCGTTACATGATCCCATTTCGGTTCCGGTATTGGCAATGGCTGAAGCAAACCAGTAGGTTTCTGATGCTCCACTTTCACTTGCTGACATATAAGGCACCTAGCAACAAAATCATCTATTTCCTTCTTCATATTATTCCACCAATAATGCTCCTTAAATCCCTATACATTTTAGTACTACCAGGATGCATAATATAAATGGATTTATGAGAGTCATCTAAAATTTCCTCTTTCAATCCACACATATTAGGCACGCATAACCGTTGCTTATACAATAAAGTGCCATCATTCAAAAAATAAAAATCTTCAGACTTACCATCTTGGACATCTTGTCCTTTCTTCTCAAGAAAAGGATCTTGACTTTGCAAATCACGAATACGGGTAGCTAACAAAGGCCTCACGCTTACATGAGTAAGGAACCGGTCCCCATCGGTTAGCTTCAATTCTACTCCCATCAATCTCAACTCCATGATGTGGGAAACTCTAGCACACCGAATACAAAATAACCTGCCTGAAGCCTTTCTACTCAGATCATCTGCAACTACATTTGCCTTCCCTGGGTGGTAGTGAATTGTACAATCATAGTCTTTAATTAACTCCATCAATCGCCTATGTCTCAAATTCAACTCCTTTTGAGTAAATAAATACTTAAGGCTTTGATGGTCGGTAAAAATTTCACATACCTCACTATATATATAATGACACCATAATTTCAAAGCAAACATAATAGCAGCAAGTTCCAAATCATGTTTAGGATAATTAAGTTCATGTGTACACAACTGCCTAGTAGCATAAGCAATAACCTTACCTGCATAAAAACACAACCCAACCCCCGGTGTGAAACATCAGTATAAATAACAAAACCATCTCCACCATGCAGAATAGTAAGAAGTGGTAAAGTTACCAACCTCTTTTTTAATTCATCAAAACTATTTTTTCAATCAGAATTCCATTCAAACTTAACATCTTTTCGAGTTAGTTTAGTCATCAGTAAGGCAATCGAAGAAAATCCCTTAATAAACCTTCTATAATACCCAGCTAAACCCAGAAAACTCCTCACCTCAGTCACATTATTAGGCCTCTCCCATTTTATAATATCTTCTACCTTTTTAGGATCAACACATATACAATCTCCAGAAATAACATGGCCTAAAAATACAACTTGTGATAGCCAAAATTCACACTTGCTAAACTTGGCATATAACTTCTTATCTTTCAGTAGATTCAAAATAGTTATGAGATGCTTTTCATGTCCAACCGTATCACGTGAATAAATCAGAATATCATCAATAAAAACTATCACAAATGAATCAACAAAAGGATGCAGTACCCAGTTCATAAGATCCATAAAAATAGTTGGAGCATTAGTCACCCAAAAGGCATCACCAAAAATTCAAAATGAGCATATCGAGTACAAAAACAGTAATAGAAATATCACTTTCCTTGACCCTCAACTGATGATAACCCAATCGCAGGTCTATTTTTGAAAACACATTAGCACCCTGTAACTGATCAAACAAATCTTCTATACGAGGTAAAGGGTATTTGTTCTTAATTGTAGCTTTATTCAGTTGCCTATAATCAATACACAAACGCATGGTACCATCTTTCTTCTTCACAAATAAAACTGCTGGACCCCATGGAGATACACTAGGTTGTATGAACCCCCTATCAAGTAAGTCCTGCAACTGAATCTTGAGTTCTTTCAACTCAGTAGGTGCCATTCCATACGGTGCCATAGAAATAGGGGTTGTCCTCGGTGCTAATTCAATACTAAATTCAACTTCTCTTTCTGGAGGTAACCCTGGTAACTCATTAGGAAACACTTCTGGAAAATCTCATACAATACGAACATCGACTAATTGTAAAGCCCCCTTCCTAGTGTCAAGAACATATGCGATAAAACCCTCACAACCCTTACTCAATAATTTACTCGTCTGAATAGAAGAAATGATGCAACTGGGAACAATTTTGCTCTCCCCCACAAATTTAAATTCAGGCACACCAGACATATTAAAAACAACTTCCTTACATAAACAATCCATAGATGCATGATATTTAGATAACCAATCCATTCTGAGAATTAGATCAAAATAAGAAATATCCAATGGAAGTAGATCGATAACTGTATCTCTAGACCCCACAGTCAAAACACAATCACGAAAAGCATATTTAGCTACAACCATATCCCCCATAGGCTTATAAATGCCCAACCCCACATCTAAACGAGTACATGGTCTATTCAGGTATACATCAAAAGCATAGGACACAAAAGAATGTGTGGAACCAGGATGAATCAAAACATAAGCACTTCTATCAGTAACAGAAAGTGTAACTGTCACCACATCTGGAGTAATCTGAGCTTCTTTAATTGTAAAAACTTATCCACCTGGCCTGGAACTACTAGCTTGTCCTCTGCCCATACTTTTCACTTCATAGCCCGGAGATAACATTCTGCTTGTTACTTCACTATGTGCTTCTGGAGTCTCTGCCAACTGCGGATAATTCTTCTTAATATGCCCCACTTGATGACAATGGTATCATTCCAATCCCTTAAGCTTAGGACACTCAGATTTATAATGCCCTTCCTCTTTACAAAAGAAACATGTAACACCTCCTATTGGGCCATCACCTCTCCCTGACTTTTTGACTGAACCAAAAGATCCTCCACCCCTGGTATCTCTGCCAAATATCCCTTGACCTCTACCACTATCTCCACCACCTCTTTGAAATTTATGAGGTTCCATCTTAACACTTCCACCCTCACCTCCCTTAGAGTGAGATGCGTCGAATCTAATTTTCTTAAAACTCTCTCTACTCATCACCCCTTGGTTCATTTGCCTTTCTGCTATCGTGGCTTTGTTTACCAGAGAAGCATAATATTCTAACTCATAAGTGGCCACTCTATTCTGAATAGGCCAAATCAATCAATCTTGTTTATATTCTTCATTCTCCACATATTTAGTATCAAATCTAGACAAAACAGTAAATTTAGCCTCATACTCCCTCACAGACATTTTTCCTTGGGTCAAATTTATAAATTCCCTCATCTTCTCCCTCCTATAAACTTTAGGGAAATACTTAACATATAAAGCTTTAATAAATTCAGCCCAAGTAATAACATCATTACCTTCCATCCTGGGAACCAAATGGTTGCTGGCTTCCCACCAATATTTGGCCTCTCCTTTCTGCTTAAACAAAGCTAGATTCACTTTCTGGTTATCTGGAACCTTCATAACTGCAAAGATAGTTTCTAGATCCCTGACCCACATCTTAGCTTCTGTAGGTTCAACTAACCCTGAATATTCTAGAGGATTTAACTTCAAAAACTTCACATGCATGGAATCTTTCATTTCTTTCCTTGCCTCTTTCTCAATCCTGGATACAGTCTTTGATTCTAGATATCTAGCTTGTTGTTCTGCCATTTGCGCCATATTTCTTTCTTGTTGCTCTACCATCCTCAACATTGCCTGTGCCATTATCTGAATCTCTGTAGGTTGTTCATTCTCTCTGTCCCTTCTAGCAACACTCTGCTCTTCTTCAACATTGTCTGTACGAGAATCTACTCCCTCTTCTCTATGTTTTCCATTCCCAGGTTCCATCTGGAATTATCTGTAATACAACAAAGTTCTAACAACCAACATAAACAGTTTATAATACTAAACTATTGGTTAATACATAAACAATTCATAAATATCAAATCAACTCAATAACTCCCATCTAATCGTCACACGTCCAGAATTAACAACCACGCTCTGATACCACTAATTGTCACACCCCAAACCCAATATCCATACTAATCATTTGTTATTAAAATAATTGGATCATAATCTCGGGCCCATGGAAAAATTTAATTCATTTATCAATATTTTTCTGCATAATGAACATAATATTATTCTTGTGCCATAACGAAGTCAACATCAGAGTCATAATTAGAGATTATACAATACTATGATTAACTATGATCAACTCAATCCATGCTAACTCAACATATACAATGTGTGAGTATATTGAAATCTTCAGTGTGACAATGATAAAATCTATATACTTAAACCCCAGCTCTTCTAACGGTACAACGCTCAAAGTTACCGGTCATATAGTATCCTAGATGGCAGCGTACAAACCTGAAATTGTTAAAATATAAACCGTAAGCATTAAACTTAGTGAGGTACTCCTTCCCTGCAATAGGATGACAATTCTATATCAAATATGTGGATATAAAATTCGAACAATCCTGCCCATTGGTAATAACAAATCCTAAATCATAAGATCCAATAGTTCTGCCCGTTGGCAATAACAAATCCTGGATCATAAGACCCAAATAATTCTGCCATTAGCAATAGCAAATCCTGGATCATAAGACCCAAATAATTCTGCCCATTGGCAATAGCAAATCCTGGATCATAAGACCCAAATAATCTTGGATATTTTAATATCCAAGCAAATCCTGAATACCAAAGTATTCAAACAAATCCTTCTCTTAGAGCTATATTCATATATCTGTATATATGAAACAATCATAAGTACACTCACCTTGACAGTTTAACTAGCTTTTCCCTTGCCTTTATCCGGTATTTGTTCAATCAGCTCTTCTTCCCCTCCTATCATTCTTACAATATTAGTATCATCATAATAATATCAATAATTTAAAGAATGATTTAAACATAATTCAATCCTTAAGCATCACATGATTCCATTCAAATCATTTATCACAAGTGAAGTTCCATCCAAATCCAGGTTAATATATTTAACATATCCAAACCATAGACCAAATATACATTCATTCCTTCTTGGTAATTCAATCCTTGTCATATTAGTATTCTAATACAAAATACGGTACATCATTTCAAGTCTCCTAGAGCAAGATATTCCCATTCCTTTACCACATAACAAATCTTCCCTATAAGCTCTTTTATCGTTCATTCAACTTCTAGGAATTTTCACAATTTTTATACATCATAAATTTCTAGGATATTTCACCCAACATCATTAAACATATTGAACAATACAAAATTAAAGTTTCATAATTTTTTAAGGTTCGTTTTCTATGTCAAGCAAAACATCGAACACATGGCGGGCATACTTTCACCCTTAGGGCAGATTTCATACCCGAACTTCAAACTCTCACCAAAGACTCATTTATTGGTATTTTCACTTGATTTTAGGTATGCCAAACATATATGAGTACAGGTTAATCTCCAATTTGAATCAATCAATTCCAGTAAGTATATAAAAATATATGGAAGTTTGAATAAATAAAGTTTCTAAACAAAGCAATTTTAGGGTTTTGTACATTCAACTTAACTTAAACTTGCATATATCCATACATATGCACCCAAGCATGAAAGGTCAATAAAAATCAATGATTTATATCATATTAATCATAAATGCAAGAAAAATAACAATATTCATGGTTGGAATTACCTTAGGGGCTTTTACGTAATTTTCTATGAATTTTTTTTAATGTTTCTCCTCACTTTCTTCTTCCTAACCCTCACAATGGTTTTTCCTCAACTTAAAACTCTCCCAAACTGAGTTTTCTGAAGAAAGGAGGATATCTCAAGGGTTTAAGTCGGACAAACTAACCTCCCCCTCCAACCAATGAATTTATAACATGTGGCATCATATAAAATAAAATATCATCTAAGGCTAAATGACTACTTTAGCCCTTGTTCGTAAAAAGACAATATCTTCTCGTTCGAATGTCCTTTCGATGGACCGTTTGTTTTGTTACAAACCTAACTAATATATCTACAAATATCTAGTATACCTCAAGTCAATTGTTGTGTCATAGAGTTCAAAACTAGTATTAAACATGAACATTCCTACCGAAAACTTCAAAATTTCACATTTATAACTAATTCAATATTTCATGCTTTATGATGCTAGGATTAGACTAAATATAATGACTTAGAATTATATATAATAATAACATATTATCCATATAACATGATCTGATCTTGATTTAAACATAATTTCTCATAATTATATTTAGGTTGTCACACTCGTACTTATCCAGGCCGAGGTTTCACCAGTCAAGGACAAGGCTGAGCATTTATAAGTGCATGCTAGGTTGGGAACGCATGGAAAAATACATTTGTGTAGTGTGACACCCCGCCTAATTAATCCCGGGTGATCAGTCCTAAATCAAGTTAGAACAGGTTTCTCATTTGGTCCATTCTTAGCATCACTGTCGTTTTACTTAAATTACTAACCACCTAAGTGAGAAAAATAGACTGGTGTCAATTTTTATCTTTCATTAATTAAACAAAAACCCATGCGGAAAAATACAACAATAAAACAATCACAGATAATTTAACTAATCATTCCACAAGTAAAATTTTATTAACCGAATAAACCATCGGTCCAAATAAAAATCCCATAAAGACAAGAATAAAATCCCAACAAGTCTAAGAAATAAATAAATGGAAAGTGAGCGACATGCTTGAATAAATAATAATGAGTCTCTACATTATGAATGAAAGAAAGAGGCGTCTATCAAAGGTCCCGCGACATCCACATATGCTGCAGCAACGGATTTACTAGAACCGAGTCAAGTCTGGCGTCCCTGTGGCTGGACACCTAAAAGGTTTTTTAAAAAGTTTTTATAGCAAGGGTTAGTACCCAAAACATTTGAAAACATTTAGCAAATGATTAACTTGCAGTAATAATAAAAATGCATGCTCTACATATTTTAGTTAGTGATGCACTCTCTTGAGAACTTCCTTGCCCCTCCTCTAATGTGCACCACTAACGCTTTAATTATCACCTAGTTATCTAACTCATGACTAGATAATTATTAAAGTCTCCTTGAATCCCTTCTACTCTAATTTGAGTAACTGTGATGATGATTTTTTTTTAAGTCATAAGCACTATCAACTTAATTAAATCATTTCCCTTTTTAATTCATATAACTACTCCACTCGTTATACGTATACAACAACTCATGCTTGTATTTATTTAGCCTGTATATAATAATTACCTAATTATATACTTAAAATTTATTGCAGCATTCATACACATACTGGAATACATAAAACACTAACATCCACCCGAGTAAAAATACTCCCCGGATAAAATTTCTCTAAAGTGCTAGTACACTAGGTATATTCGCATATCCTAGTTATCCAAGTTAGATTCGCTCACTAACTTGGTTTAGTATACGATTGGAGGCGGTCATATTCCTTCCCGGAAAGTGAGATGCCCCTCACCCCCTGTAACGGACGCTATGACTTGGGAATCTACTCGACCTACTCCTCAAGCTAGGGGATTCATCCACTGCGCGTAACCTCCCCCTATAGCACTAAAGTATAATAATATCTAACCACTGATATTAAGGCATACACTATATACATATACTATCACACACCGTATATATATATATACATACATAAAAATGTTCCAGCTACACCGTGTGCTAAACCCGTGACACAAGCCTATTCCATTTTTATTATGAGGTTATTACCCAACTCGAATCATTAATTAATTTGCATTAATAATTTCAGTTACTTTTGATGTTGCCCTCACCCTTTAATTGGACTCCATCTCATAGCCCGAATTAACCTCACCCGAGTCTAAATCCCGACTCTAAATTACTTAGTCCATTACTAAATGAAATAATATACTCCGATGTCGCTCAACCAATTTTGACGTGACACCCAATTTCTACTCCCATTTTCTAATTTATTTCCCCACAATTAATCAGATTTAAAACATGTATAAATTTTTCTCCATAATTAATCACATAACAATTTTTATATAAATCTCTCCCTATATAATTAAAACAGGGCGAACTGTCAGTTTCTGCCAACCGTCGATCGATCGACTTTGTGGCGTCGATCGATCGATCGAACAGGTACTCGTCTTCTTCGCGAAGACAGACAGCCATGGGCGAAAATCTGCAAGCCCTAATTTCCTTCTACACTAAAACTAAATCCCTTTTAGCATTTGTACATATTAGGAAACTCATTAGGGATCTCCAGAATATTCATCAACATAAATAATTCGTCCCTTTACTCCAATTTCTAAATTTGGGGAAAGTTTCATCATAAACCCTAGGCCCATTTATACCCCAAATTTCATCATCAAATTCGTTTTCAAATATGCAGACATCATTCTACCAGATATGCAATAACTCACCATTATCAGATTTTACAAGAATTATCCCCCAAATTTCGTAAATCAGAATGGTTGTTTTCAAAATCCTATGTTCATTCCATTAACAACCAAAAACGAATTTCTACTTAATCACTACGCATGAATATGAATCGAATACAGATTTAATGCTATTGCAAGTTATCCACTTGCCTTAAGGTTCGTAGAGTCGGAATTGGAGCTAAATCCCAAGGTTGAAGATGACCTTTGTTGGCTCTCTTTTGATCCCCAATATGGCTTGGCTGCTGCTAGGGTTTCCTAACCCTTTAGTGCCTCTTCTTAATTAAGCACAGCCATCCTAAATCTTCCTTTTATTAACTTAATAATCCAATTCACGTTTTTTGACTAATGGGCCAAGCCCAAGTGACCAAAATGTCCCCGAGTGGGCCCGACTATGTCTAAAAACGTCCCGTGACCCGTTTACTACCCCCGGGTACACTTTTCCGACTATCTCGGCCCATCCGGACTCAACTGTACCCTCAGAATCTGCATCCGAGTTAATTTATAAAATACTTATCCCCCACCCCATATAGTCTTATACCGACTTTCGGATGTGATAAGTACATACCTCGTCATTAATACTCTAGACGACATCATTACATTATTACTATTCGCTCAGTAATTTAATTTGCCTAAATATTAACCATTCACTCTCCGATTAATATTTAAATCATATTTTTACCATAATTAATTCATTAAATCACAACACACTAGTAATTTGAATTTTTGAATTAATTAAATATTAAATGTACCAGAAATACGGGGTGTTACATACTCCCCCCCTTATAAAGGAATTTCGTCCCCGAAATTAGATCGTACCTGTGTTGAAAAGTTCTGGATATTGTTCCCTCATATCCTCCTCTCGCTCCCAGGTAGACTCGTCAACATTGTGATGACCCCACTGTACCCTAACCAAAGGAACAACCTTGGATCGTAATTTCCGCTCACTATGATCCAGAATTGCTACCGGCCTCTCCTCATACGAGATGTTTGGCTGTAAGTCGATCTCCTCGAGTGGAATATTCCAAAAGGCTCTCTCGCTCCTTCTATATTTCTTCAGCGATGCCACATGGAATACATCGTGTATCCGCTGAAGATGTTCTGGTAACCCAAGTTTATACGCCACCGGTCCCACCCTCTCAATAATAGGGAAAGGTCCTACGTATCGCGGTGCTAACTTACCCTTCTTGCCGAATCTCATCACCCCTTTCATAGGGGATACCCGGACTAAAACCTGGTCCCAACCTCTAGCTCCACATGTCTTCGAGAAGCATCAGCATAACTCTTCTGCCTGTCCTGAGCTATTCGAATCCTTCCTCGAATCAACTCTATCTTGGCAGATGTCTCCTGGACAATCTCCGGCCCCAAGAGTTTGTTGTCCCCCACCTCTAACCAACAAGCGGGTGAACGACAAGGTCTCCCGTATAGTGCCTCAAACGGTGCCATCCCAATCGTGAATTGGTAAGAGTTGTTATACGCAAACTCTACCAAAGGAAGATATTTCTTCCACCCTCCCCCGAAGTCCAAAATGCACATTCTGAGCATGTCCTCCAGCATCTGATTAACTCTCTCAGTCTGTCCGTCAGTCTGTGGGTGGTACGTTGTACTCAAGCGCAACTCCGTGCCCATTGCCTCCTGAAAGCTCTGCCAAAAGTGGGCAACAAAGATGTTATCTCGGTCGGATATGATATTTATCGGTACTCCATGCAGCTTAACAATCTCTGCTATGAATAGCTGTGCATAACGCATCGTCTCAAAGTCTGTGCGTACCGGCAAAAAGTGGGCTACCTTAGTCAACCGATCCACAATAACCCATATGGAGTCGTGACCCTTCTGCGATACCGGTAACCCTGTGATGAAGTCCATGGAGATGCTCTCCCACTTCCACACGGGAATTTCTAACGGCTGTAGCATCCCTGATGGCCTCTGGTGGTCAACTTTCACAAGCTGACACGTGGCACACTTCGAAACAAACTCCGCTATGTCACGTTTCATCCCTGCCCACCAATACTGCCTCCTCATATCTTGGTACATTTTATCCCCACCGGGATGTACCGCAAGTTTTGAACCATGGGATTCTGACATAACTGCGTGCTTCAAATCCTCATCCTCTGGTACCATTAACCTCCCATTAAAACGTAGGCCTCCTTCTGAGCTAATCGAGTAACCCTCTGCTCCCTCAGCTAACAACTGGCCCACCCTATCCCGGCAAATCTGATCCTCTGCCTGAGCCCTCACCACTCGCATAATGATTTCGGGCGTGGTGGATAGAGCTGACATGCAAGCCTTGGCTACGTCATCCTCATATTGAAGCTCTTTCCACTTCGCTTTCCATATCTCCGATATCTTCCCAGTCGGCCTTCGGCTCAATGCATCCGCTACCACATTGGCCTTACCAGGATGATACTGAATATCAAACTGGTAGTCCTTCACGAATTCTAGCCACCGCCTCTGCCTCATATTCAGATCCTTCTGTGTGAAGAGATACTGAAGCGACTTGTGATCCGTGAATAGAGTAAACTGCTCTCCTAGAAGATAATGCCTCCATATCCTTAAAGCAAAAACGACCGCTGCCAACTCTAGGTCGTGAGTGGGGTAATTTCTCTCGTGGGGCTTTAGCTTCCTGGAAGCATAAGCTATAGCCCTTTCTTCCTGCTGGAGCACACCCCCAAGACCCCGTAAGGATGCGTCTGTGTAAACCCGATACTCTAGCCCTCCTTTTGGCAATGCCAGCACGGGTGCAGATGTCAACTTGTCCTTTAGCTCGTCGAACGCTAATTGACAACTATCATCCCACTTGAAAGGCACCCCTTTCCGAGTCAGATTCATCAAAGGTCCTGCAATCTTAGAGAATCCTTTAATGAATCGCCTGTAGTAACCAGCCAAACCCAGAAAACTGCGCACCTCGGTCGGTGTCGTGGGCTGTCCCCACTCCCTCACCGCTGACACCTTATCCGGATCCACTGCAATACCCTGATCTGACACGACGTGACCAAGGAACTGTACCTCCCGTAGCTAGAACCCACACTTCCCGAATTTGGCATAGAGCTGATGATCCCTCAGTGTCTGTAGAACCATGCGTAAATGCTCTGCGTGCTCCTCCTCGGTACGCGAGTAGATTAGGATGTCATCAATGAACACGATGACAAACTGATCTAGGTATTCCCTGAAAACCCTATTCATGAGGTCCATGAACACTGCTGGTGCATTGGTGAGCCCGAAGGGCATCACCCTGAACTCATACGATCCATACCGCGACAGGAAAGCGGTCTTAGGAACATCCTCTTCTCGGATACGCAGTTGATGATACCCTGACCTCAAGTCGACTTTGGAGAAGTAAGACGCCCCTCTCAGTTGGTCAAATAAATCATCAATCCGAGGCAACGGATACTTATTCCGTATCGTCACCTTGTTCAGCTCCCTATAATCCACGCACAATCGGAGTGACCCATCTCGTTTCTTCACAAACAACACCGGCGCACCCCACGGCGATGTACTCCGCCGAATAAAACCCTGACCCAGTAGTTGCTGAATCTGCTCCCTCAATTCCCGCATTTCTGAAGGGGCCATTCAGTAAGGTGCCCGAGCAATAGGCCTCGTCCCCGGTGCCAAGTCTATAACAAATTCGATTTCTCTGCTGGGTGGTAATCCTGGTATCTCCTGGAATACATCCTCAAAGTCCCTCACTACAGGGATAGAGTCTAAAGAAACTGCCACTTCCTGCGAGGTTTCTTCCTCAATGTAGTATAGATGAGTGGTCGAGCCTCCCTCTAGGCGAGGCATCGTCACAACAAACATCTCCTGTCCCGGAATGGCGAAGATAAGGCTCCCACCGAAGCAATCAATCATGGCTCTATAGTCAGCGAGCCAATCCATACCGATGATCACGTCATGAACATGCATATCTAATACCAACTTGTCCGCAGGTAAAACTAAACCGCCAATCTCCACTCCTACTCTCCGACATATAAAGAATATAAGCGACCCATTTCCCAAAGGTGAGTCGACACACGTAACAGTGCTCTCTGCGGTGGCTAACAACCCTAAAGACTTCGCGAAATGTGTAGCTATAAAGCAATGAGTGGCCCCCGTATCAAATAATACCCGACCCATAGTGCCATGGATAGAGAACGTACCCTCGATCGCGGGCGGCGCCTGCTGTGCTGGAGGATTGGGAACATCCCGAACGTTATACACATGTCCGTAGTGCATCTGCCCCTGCTGCTGTGGGCGGGTGGTGCTGGTGCTGCTGGTGGTATTTGACCCTGTTGCCCTTGCTGGGCACCCTGCTGCTGGCCTCTGCCCCTCTGCGGGCACTCCCTCTTGAAGTGTCCTGGCTGGCCACAGGAGAAACAGCGTTTCTGGTCGTCACCCTGCCGTTGTCCCTGCTGGACCTGACGTTGCTGGCCCGGTTGGCCTCCCCCGTTGTTCCCTTGGCCCTGACGGCCCTGAGGAACCTGCTGTTGCTGATTAGGGCCTGGTTGCCCCTGTCTAAACCCCTGTCCTCCCGGTCGGAACCCACCAGGCTTAAACTTCTTAGCCTGATTCCCTTGCTGAATGATGACCTGCTACTATGTGCCACTCGTCTCACTACTAGTGACCGCCTTGCCCTGCTGGTTCGGCTCACCTGCCTTCTTGTTCCCCTTAGTGTGGAAACGATGATCCTGACAATGTATAAGTGCGGCATTAACGACATCTGTATAGGTTACCAATGCCGGGTTCCCAATCAAGTGCTGCCTGATTCTCCAAGCCAGACCATCCATGAACTTGGACTTCTTCCGCTCCTTATCGCTCACCTCGTTTGGCACAAAGTTTGCCAAACGGGTGAACTCCTCCTCATATTCTGCCACTGACCTGTCACCCTGTACCAACTCGCTGAATTTCTTCCTCATCTCAGACTCTACTGCTGGAGGGAAGTACTTGCGGTCAAACCGCACCCAGAATTCAGAAATCGGCATCAAATCCCGCTCCTCAGCGGTGGTTACGGACTCCCACCACTGTAAGGCTGCCCCTGACAGATGAAAGGTAGCCAGCATCTGTTTCTGCACCTCTGTACCCTCTAACATGCGCAGATGGCGCTGAATGTTCTTCTTCCAGTCACAAGCCTCAACCACATTGGTGCTACCTCGAAACTCGGGTGGGTGACCCTTCTGAAAGGTCTCCCTCACTCGCTGCCAAGATGGTGGCCCCACTAGAGCCTGAACTGCTGGAGCCAATGGAGGCGGTGCCTGGGGCTGTGGAAAATGAGCTGCCATAGCTCGCATCGCTGTCTCCACCGCTTGGGCCACTATCACTGCCACCTGAGTGGTAGAAATCAACTTGGGCGGGGGTGGTGGTGGCAGTACCTGTGGCTCCTGGCGAGCCTCCCTCACCTCATCTCTAGCCTCGCATCTGAAATAGATTGAATTGTATAAGTACACAATTTATACAAAAATTAATAGCAGGAATACGATATCTCATAAGCGGAAAATATAATCAACAGTCCTAATAATAGGGCTCTATAACAACCGAACGCTACGCTGAAACGTAGAAAGCCGTACAGATCCTAAGGACAACTAGAACCTGATGCTCTGATACCATCTGTGACACCCCGCCTAATTAATCCCGGGTGATCAGTCCTAAATCAAGTTAGAACAGGTTTCTCATTTGGTCCATTCTTAGCATCACTGTCGTTTTATTTAAATTACTAACCACCTAAGTGAGAAAAATAGACTGGTGTCAATTTTTATCTTTCATTAATTAAACAAAAACCCATGCGGAAAAATACAACAATAAAACAATCACAGATAATTTAACTAATCATTCCACAAGTAAAATTTTATTAACCGAATAAACCATCGGTCCAAATAAAAATCCCATAAAGACAAGAATAAAATCCCAACAAGTCTAAGAAATAAATAAATGGAAAGTGAGCGACATGCTTGAATAAATAATAATGAGTCTCTACATTATGAATGAAAGAAAGAGGCGTCTATCAAAGGTCCCGCAACATCCACATATGCTGCAGCAACGGATTTACTGGAACCGAGTCAAGTCTGGCGTCCCTGTGGCTGGACACCTAAAAGGTTTTTTAAAAAGTTTTTATAGCAAGGGTTAGTACCCAAAATATTTGAAAACATTTAGCAAATGATTAACTTGCAGTAATAATAAAAATGCATGCTCTACATATTTTAGTTAGTGACGCACTCTCTTGAGAACTTCCTTGCCCCTCCTCTAATGTGCACCACTAACGCTTTAATTATCACCTAGTTATCTAACTCATGACTAGATAATTATTAAAGTCTCCTTGAATCCCTTCTACTCTAATTTGAATAACTGTGATGATGATTTTTTTTAAGTCATAAGCACTATCAACTTAATTAAATCATTTCCCTTTTTAATTCATATAACTACTCCACTCGTTATACGTATACAACAACTCATGCTTGTATTTATTTAGCCCGTATATAATAATTACCTAATTATATACTTAAAATTTATTGCAGCATTCATACACATACTGGAATACATAAAACACTAACATCCACCCGAGTAAAAATACTCCCCGGATAAAATTTCTCTAAAGTGCTAGTACACTAGGTATATTCGCATATCCTAGTTATCCAAGTTAGATTCGCTCACTAACTTGGTTTAGTATACGATTGGAGGCGGTCATATTCCTTCCCGGAAAGTGAGATGCCCCTCACCCCCTGTAACGGACGCTATGACCTGGGAATCTACTCGCCCTACTCCTCAAGCTAGGGGATTCATCCACTGCGCGTAACCTCCCCCTATAGCACTAAAGTATAATAATATCTAACCACTGATATTAAGGCATACACTATATACATATACTATCACACACAGTATATATATACATACATAAAAATGTTCCAGCTACACCGTGTGCTAAACCCGTGACACAAGCCTATTCCATTTTTATTATGAGGTTATTACCCAACTCGAATCATTAATTAATTTGCATTAATAATTTCAGTTACTTTTGATGTTTCCCTCACCCTTTAATTGGACTCCATCTCATAGCCCGAATTAACCTCACCCGAGTCTAAATCCCGACTCTAAATTACTTAGTCCATTACTAAATGAAATAATATACTCCGATGTCGCTTAACCAATTTTGACGTGACACCCAATTTCTACTCCCATTTTCTAATTTATTTCCCCACAATTAATCAGATTTAAAACATGTATAAATTTTTCTCCATAATTAATCACATAACAATTTTTATATAAATCTCTCCCTATATAATTAAAATAGGGCGAACTGTCAGTTTCTGCCGACCGTCGATCGATCGACTTCGTGGCGTCGATCGATCGATCGAACAGGTACTCGTCTTCTTCGCGAAGACAGACAGCCATGGGCGAAAATCTGCAAGCCCTAATTTCCTTCTACACTAAAACTAAATCCCTTTTAGCATTTGTACATATTAGGAAACTCATTAGGGATCTCCAGAATATTCATCAACATAAATAATTCGTCCCTTTACTCCAATTTCTAAATTTGGGGAAAGTTTCATCATAAACCCTAGGTCCATTTATACCCCAAATTTCATCATCAAATTCATTTTCAAATATGCAGACATCATGCTACCAGATATGCAATAACTCACCATTATCAGATTTTACAAGAATTATCCCCCAAATTTCGTAAATCAGAATGGTTGTTTTCAAAATCCTATGTTCATTCCATTAACAACCAAAAACGAATTTCTACTTAATCACTACGCATGAATATGAATCGAATACAGATTTAATGCTATTGCAAGTTATCCACTTGCCTTAAGGTTCGTAGAGTCTGAATTGGAGCTAAATCCCAAGGTTGAAGATGACCTTTGTTGGCTCTCTTTTGATCCCCAATATGGCTTGGCTGCTGCTAGGGTTTCCTAACCCTTTAGTGCCTCTTCTTAATTAAGCACAGCCATCCTAAATCTTCCTTTTATTAACTTAATAATCCAATTCACGTTTTTTGACTAATGGGCCAAGCCCAAGTGACCAAAATGTCCCCGAGTGGGCCCGACTATGTCTAAAAACGTCCCGTGACCCGTTTACTACCCCCGAGTACACTTTTCCGACTATCTCAGCCCATCCGGACTCAACTGTACCCTCAGAATCTGCATCCGAGTTAATTTATAAAATACTTATCCCCCACCCCATATAGTCTTATACCGACTTTCAGATGTGATAAGTACATACCTCGTCATTAATACTCTAGACGACATCATTACATTATTACTATTCATTCAGTAATTTAATTTGCCTAAATATTAACCATTCACTCTCCGATTAATATTTAAATCATATTTTTACCATAATTAATTCATTAAATCACAACACACTAGTAATTTGAATTTTCGAATTAATTAAATATTAAATGTACCAGAAATACGGGGTGTTACATGTAGAGGGGGATTGAAGGTAATCTTGACATTAGGGACAAATCCCCAGTTAGCAACAGTGTTTGGGATTATGCAACCGAGGTAGCTCAAGCGTGGCAACTCAGCAAGGTAGCTCGGCGTAGCAGCTCATATTTGAGCTTGTTGTATTAGTCATATTGTATCTTTGTTTATATTGAATAAAATCTATAACGGTTGTAACGATAATAACAAAAGAGTTTGTATGAGGTCAAACGATACTTGCGAGAGACCAGGCTTGGCAGGGCCTGGGAGGGCTTTCATGCTCTATTGAATGACCTCACCGTGGGAACTTTAGAGGGACTTGGTTTGGAGGATTGAGAAGTAAGGCACCGTTGGGGCTTGTCCTGACCATCTTAGATACACCTGGTAAAACACCAAAGGACCTTGACCGTGGAACCTCAAGCGGAGCAGCTTGGAGTTCCATCGGGCATTGAGTTATGAACCAAGCAACCCTCTACTTAAATGTCACATCTACTGTAGGTGATGTCACTAGCCAGCTAAACAAATGTCAGGTCTGCACTTGAGTAAGCCACCGTGGTATTTGGGGCTGTCAGGCAGTTGGTGAGCCACCTCTGCGATAACAGCCCCCTGACACACAGTGGTTAGGCAAAAGGCATGTCTTGGCATTTAATGTTTATGACGTGGAGACAACTAGCGCATCAGGCATTTAATGCTGTGACATAAAGTATGAGGGATATCTTTCATAGTCTTAATGACATAGTGCCTCGGGGGTAGTGTGGGGGGGCTATTTAAGGACCCCAACCACCTTTGAGGAAGAGAGAGACTTTTTGAGAGAGTTCTGAAGTTATTGCAAAACCAGATAGCTTACTCACTTACCATTGTCATTTATTATAAGCTTTTAATACTTGACAGAGATCCTTGAGGGTTGTTTGGTGTGTTTCTACCTGCCTATCAAGGTGTATCTAGGATGTTTACTTCTCTCTCCCTCTAGCTAAACCACTTCTAAAGTACATTATTATTCCCTGAGTTATACACGAGAGACTTTGTGAGTCTAAGCTGAGTCTATCTTCATTGGGTTCATGTTTATGTGACGTGTCATTAATCCAAAGCTTTGGCTAATTAACTTGTCATTACCATAATCAACAAGGGTCACACCTCCATATATAATCTAAAGTACCCTCCTACATTTGGCGACTCCGCTGGGGAGGAATCCTTCTAGATAAGGAGTATGGCGCAAGATAATGCTACTCGGTGACTCAATTTCGATGACATTCAGCATAATGAAGAACAGGCTGCGAGAGAGCAAGAGGCCCTAGGAGATGGGGCTCCTCGAGTAGAGGTACCTCTGGCGCCAGCAACGATAGGCATCCCAGGGGTGGCCCAACCTCCCGTGATCACGGGGTTGGGACCCGCTCAGATTGCCCTCCTCATGAGCAAGTTTCACGAGTTCTTGCAAACTCCGGTGGCTTCAACTATGCTGGGAGGGTTAGAGGCTAACGCTTTCGTAACACCAGGAGTAGCCCCAACGGTCCCACCAGGGGCAGGTGTTACAGGAGCGGTCCCAGCAAGTGTACCCTCTGTTGTGAATCCAGCTGTGGGTACCTCAGGAGTTTCAACGGCACCACCGGTAACATTCGTGTTGGTTAAAATGAGCGCTCGACCCTATGCCCCATCGCTGGTGGCCCTAGTAGCCTCGCCCATGGAAGAAATGAGAAAAGAGATGCAAAAGGAGATGCTGAAATGCATGTAGGCTTCCTCGCAGGCTGTGGGCGAGGTGGCTTTGGTCTACAATGACTTTCGAACACCTTACCCCCAGGAATACAACGACGAGCCCTACCCGAAGGACTATATTCCCCCTACCTTTGAAAAATACTCAGGGAAGGGTAGGAACCCGAAGGAACACATCAAGCGTTTTGTTGAACATTTAGGAGAGCACTGCAATGATAAAAAGCTTAGATTAAGGGAGTTCTCCAAATCCCTGACTGATAAAGCATACACTTGGTACTCACACTTGCCTCCCAATAGTGTCTCTACGTGGGAGGAGATGTATGTATTGTTCATCCGGAAGTTCTTCTTGGCAGAAGATGAGTTCACCCTAACCCAACTTGGTAGGGAGAGGCAAAGGCCAGGAGAAGAGGTAGTGGCCTATATTCGAAGGTTTAGGGAAAGGTCCCTCGATGTAAGGGAAGAAGCTAAGGAGGCCAGGTTACTACAGATCTGTGCTGAGGGATTACTTCCTGAGTATATCTGTCACCTAATCAATGAGACACGCGAGGGAACATTTTCAGCATTCTTAAAATCCGCAAGAAATATCTCTTTGGTGGTGCGACCTATCCCGGTAGTAGCTCCCATGGTGTTCAGACAACCGATACAACCCATTGGAGGAAGGTCTCAGGCCCCACGGGTGGGATATATCGAGAGGGAAGATGGGGGCAAGGCCCAGAGGAAGGACAACAAAAGAAAGTTCGGAAGAGATAGAGAAGACCCGCCGCCATTACCTTGTACGGTGGAGGAGGCTGTGAGTTGCTATAACGCAATGGTCCAAGGCGGAACGGTTTACGAACCAAAGGGTGTTTCGACAGAAGAGCCCGACGCAACAACTAAGGTTGACCCCAAATATTGTCAGGTTCATCGAAAGGTCCAGCATCCAACCAAAAGCTGCTTCACACTGCGAAGGATCATCAACAAGTACATGAAGGTGGGGACATTGCAAATTCCCCCGCAGAACGTTAACAATAACCCACTCCCGGCACATGGGGCCAATCTGGTAACGACCTATGATAAGAAAGCAGAATGGGAGGGGGGAGAGGCAATGGCGAAGGAGTTCGATGAGGCACTGGAGCATTGTACTGGGGGAATGTCTAACGTAGTTCTAGCTTATGATGAAGCAAGTGCTAGGGATGTAGAAGACGCCAACAGCGTGGCGGGTGAGGAAACGGACCCAGTTGTAGAATATAGCGCAATTTCAAAATCTCCAAAGTTCACTTGGTTCTTCGACCAAGTGGGAATCCCAAAAGAGAGCAGAGTGGAGATAACTCAGGCGATCTTAGATATTGCAAGGAGAAATTCAATCCCCTCGATAAGATGGAGGGGACCCATGGCTAGGCTGGTAAATAAGTTCCTATCAGAGGTAACGTTCAGCGATGCGGATAGAGCTGTAAGGTTCACCCATAATAGGCCTCTGTATGTAACCGCCAGTGTTAAAGGGGTTAGGTTTTCAAGGACTCTTATGGATGGGGGTACTTCCATCAACATTATGCCAATCAACTCCTTCCACGTGACCAATATTCCTGAAGAAAGGTTGGTTCCCATGCCCTTGGTAATCTCGGGCTACGATAATCAATCTTCCAAATCCATCGGGTATGTAAACGTGGGGATAGTAATGGGAAATCTGAGTTCCCATATCAAGTTCCATGTAATAGAAAGCGCAACTTCCTATCATTTGTTAATAGGAAGAGAATGGATGCACAACCAAGGTTTAGTTCCCTCAACGTACCATCAATGTGCTAAGGCGAATATCAAGAGGACATAAGTGACTATTAGGGAAAATAAGAGGCCTTTCGCTATCGAAGAAGCACACTTGGTGGATGAAGCCTTTTATACAGAGCTCGAAGAGGATGTGTGGGTTCTAACAATAAGAATGGAGGGAGCATGGGTCCCCTCGATTAGAGAAAGAATGGGACCTTTAAATGAGAGTGGCGAAGGGGGGAGGATCGAGGAAACATATCGGGCGGTCCCTCGACCCCAGAACATCTTGAAGCAGCTCAAAGAAAAGATGAGGCCTAGGACAGACCCAGGCGAGCATTAGTACCAACGACAAAGCGTGTTAAGTCATTTTTCAGGGGAAAGAATTGCTGAGGCTTCCAGAGAAAGGAAGAGAAAGTCCGTAGCGACAGCTACCAGCAGGTAATGCAAGAAAATTGTCACTGAAGAGGGAAAAGTGGTGTACCGCTTATAATGGTATGAACGGGCGGCCGAAAAGACTAACAATGAGGTTGACCTGATATATGAGTGTTTTTTAGTAGATCAACGGGGGCAGTGTATGGTGATAGACAACTCCAACATACAAGAGTTCGTAGAAGATGTTGCCGAAGAACTAGACTACATGGCAGACCAACCAAGGCCCCAGGCACAAGAGTTGGAGCAACTAAACCTAGCAGGGGAAGGGGAAGATCCAAGGCCTATCTTTATCTCGAAAGATCTTGTTAAGGAGAAACAAGAGGCCTTGGTTGACCTAATTCGGGAGTTCATAGATGTCTTCGCATGGAAGTACACTGAAATGGAAGGGCTGGATGAGGAAGTGAGCTGCCACAAGTTGAACGTGATGCCTTAGGCTATTCCGGTTAAGCAGGCAACAAGAACTTACAAGCCTGAAATAGATTTAAAGATTAAATAAGAGGTCCAACGCTTATTGGCAGCAGGATTTATCAAGCCCATACAACATCCCCTCTGGCTATCCAGCATTGTGCTAGTGGGGAAGAAAGACAAAAACCAAATAAGGATCTGCGTGGACTTGAGAGACTTGAATAGGGATTGCTCCAAGGATGAGTTTCCCCTACCCTCCATCGACAATTTGATAGATGCCATGGCTGGTCATGAGATGTATAGCTTCATGGATGGATATTTGGGATACAACCAGATCAAGATGGACCCCTCTGACGTAGAGAAAACAACATTCAGAACGCTGTTGGGCAACTTCATGTACAAGGTAATGCCGTTTGGACTCAAGAACGCCGGGGCTACGTACCAAAGAACAATGATGGACATTTTTCACGACTTCTTCCACAAATTTGTGGAATTCTACGTAGACGACTTGGTCATCAAATCAAAGAAGGAGGAGTCCCATCTGAACGACTTAAGGAAGGTGTTTGCTCGGTGCAGGAGGTACAAGTTAAGGATGAACCCGTTAAAATGTGTCTTCGGAGAAACAAGTGGTAAGTTCTTAGGCTTCGTGGTTAACCGACAAGGGGTACAGATGGACCAGGATAAATAGCGGGAAATCTTGGAGATGCCATGTCCAAGAACGGCGAAGGAGCTGAAAAGTTTTCTCGATAAAGTCTCCTACCTTAAGAGATTTGTGCCTGGATTGGCCGAAATAACACACCCACTGATGCGGTTGCTGTGAAGGAACACGAAATTCAGATGGGAAGAGGTTCACCAGAAGTCCCTAGTTGGGTTGAAGAAGCTTCTCGTATCACCATAAATCATGGTTCCTCCCCAGGCGGGAGCTCCGTTGCAGCTATACCTTACATACACCACGAGGTCCATTAGAGCTCTGCTGGCACAAGAAGTAGACGGGCAAGAACGACCAGTTTACTACCTCAACAGAATTATACATGGGCCAGAAACTAGATATACTAGCTTAGAAAGGCATTGTTTAGCCTTGGTCTTTGTAGCACAAAAACTTAGGCATTATATGCTGTCTTTTACTATTCATATTGTAACTAGATGCGACCCAATTAGGTATTTACTCGCAAAGACTATATTGATTGGCAGGGAAGCTAGATGGTTCCTTATTCTCTCTGAATACGACTTAAAATGTGTGGTCCCTCGCACAATCAAAAGCCAGGCGTATGCCGACCTATTGGCCATCTTCCCTTCAGGAGCCTTCGAGCCACCTAGGGAAGACATTCCAGGAGATGATTTGCAGGCCAATTACCTTGATGCAACCGAGGAGCAATGGACAATGCAGTTCGATGGATCTTCGGCAGAAAAGAAGGGAGGAGCAGGGGTTGTTCTTTCAAAAGGGATGGAAGAGATTTGCCTTTCCCACAAACTAGATTTCCCTTGCTCTAATAACGATGCAGAATACGAGGCGTTGGTACTAAGGCTTCTAGAGGCTCTTCGGAGGGGAATTCATTCACTCTGCATTAAAGGTGACTCGGACTTAGTAATACAGCAGGTAAATGGAGAATATGCGTTGAAACACATGAGCCTGGCGCCCTATAGAACAATCATTCAAAGGCTCCTCAACCAGTTCCATCGAACCAAGATCAGGAGACATCCCAGAACGATGAACCGACATCTAGATGCCTATGCCACTATTGCCCAGAAGATGATAATGAAAACCAATGAGACTACAGCTGTGATCCAACGAAGAACAGCTCCTTCGGTAGTACAGTCAATACTACCGATGGAGGAGGAGGTGGGCTGGAGAAGAGATATTAAGAAGCAACTGGAGTCTGATGAGGGGGCGATGCGGCTAGGAGAGTTGGCCCAATATTTTACATGCTAGGGAAATCTCTATTTCAGAAATACAGGAGGATGGTTGTCAAGATGCATCAGCCCAGAGGAGGCCAAGCAAATATTGAGGAAAACGCATGAGGAGCACTGCAAAATGACTGAGATACCTCTATATAGGAGAATTCAAAGGGAGGGGTATTTCTGGCCTAGAATGAAGCAAGATGCGACAGAGCTATAATGGAAATGCAACAAGTATCAGCTATTCTTCGAAGCAGCTGAGTGTCATTTTATTGAAGCTCAAACGGACTGGAGGCAACCCTACATCGACTTCATTCAGGAGGGGGTTGTCCCAACGGAGAAAATATATGAAATGGGTCTGAAGCGAAGGGCTCCAAGGTTCTACGTCCAGGAGGGGAAGCTTTATCGAAAGGGGTACTTTAACAGGCCCTTGCGATGTGTCACGAGGGAAGAAGCAGTGGAGGTCCTCAAACAAGCGCACGATCCAGCACATATAGGAGGTGCCAAGCTGTATGATCAGTTGATGACATTGGGGTATTATTGGCCAACAATGGAGAAAGACTCGACAGAGTTTGTTCAAAGATGCAAGGCTTGCCAACTTCATGGGAATATGATCCATGCCCCATCGGCAGACTTGCACTCTCTATCAACGCCCTATCCATTTCATACTTGGGTGTTCGACCTAGTAGGGGCAATCCACCCCTCTTCGAGAGGCAAGATATGGATACTAGTAGCAACAGAATGTTTCACAAAATGGGCCGAGGCAATACCACTCAAATGGGCAACGGCTGGGGTGGTGATCAACTTCATCAGAGAATAAATCATTTGCCATTTTGGGATCTCAAAAGTAATTCTCTCGGATAATGGGACCACCTTCGTCAATTCTGAAGTAACAATGCTCACGGATAAGTACTCCATCGTTCATCACACTTCAACGGTGGCATACCCAAAGGGAAATGGTCAGGCCGAAGCAACTAACAAAACCCTGATTAATATTTTGGCCAAAATGATGGAAGACTTTCCAGGGGAGTGGGATGACAAGATACCAGCTGTCTTGTGGGCCTATCGAACAACCAAGCGAAAACCCACAGGATACACGCCGTTCTCTCTTGTTTATGGCGCTGAGGCAATCCTCCCGGTATAATTAGAAGTTCCCTCTGCTCGTTATGCCTGGAGAAGTAGCATGCTCCCTCGTAGTAGACATGTACATCTGGAAGCGTTGGATGAGCACAGAGATAACTCGATGCAATACTTTCAAGTATATACGAAACAACTCTCCAGGGCATATGACAACTTGGTGAGACCAAGGAAGCTCGGGGAAGGTGACCTCGTATTGAAAGCGGCAGTGAAGCACATCAGGGGACTTCCTCTACCAAAGTTCGCAGCCAACTGGGAGGGACCTTTCGTTGTGAAGGAAGCTCATGACTCAAGTTATTGCTTAATTTCGAAGTTAGAAGAAGACAAACCATTCAAGATTAACAATAAGTGGCTGAAGGTTTATCATGTGTAAACAACCAAGTTTGAACTGATGTTATGACTAGATATCGTTATAAATATACAAGTTTTGGGTGAAATTTTTTTTAGCATAATTGAAGAATTGCAGAAATACAAAACTCTATAGCACACAACAACAGTCACAACATGCGAAGGGATTGAAAAGTATATGTTCTTCATTCATAAATAATTAAGCATTACAAAATTTCTTTTGGGAGCTATTGCCCAAGAATTTCATAGATAAAAGAAGTAAAGGATCTGTATACAAGAAGGAACTAGTCTAAAAGAAAAGATAAATCTGAGGAAGAGAAAAAATCTCCAGGAAGGCCCGAAGAAGCTGCTGTGAAAGACCGTTGGGCGTTAATAGAAACTTTCGGACTCGTTTGCACTTGTGTACGTTCGATGAGGAGTCTCTCACGCTTCAGTTTGACCAGGCACACAGCTTCTTCGGCATCCTTTACCTCTTGATCCACCGCTTCCAAAAGGGGTGCCAATGCGACCAACCTCGCTTCCTTAGCTTCCTGGTCCTCCTGGTGCTTTCGTAACACTTCCCTCTGGACGATCAGTTGATGGTTCTTCAAAGTCTTCAGATACGATATAAGCCAGTCAAAACGGAAACCATCACGTCCCAACTCCTTCAGAAAACCCAGAAATTGGTTAAGAAGGGATCTGGTAACACTTGCAGTAGGGGTACTGGAAATTTCAGCAACAACGATCGCCATGCCTTGCAGTCTGTGACTCATCACATGAATATTGGAGCGCAGGCAATCTGGTGTGAAGGTCTCAGGGTGGCGGTTCACCAGTTGCTCGATCACCAAGCGATGGTTGACAGACATTTGAGGAGACTGCCGAAGCACCATCAGGCAGAACGCATGAGGAGCCAGGTCGGGAAGAGGCAGTTCGCACCCAGACTCGCTCTCGGCTGCAGCACCAGTCGTAGAACCTTGATCATCATGAATAGAATTTTCCGAAACATCAGGTTCTCGGAAGGGTGAGCCTACAGGAGAGAGAACTGGGGGCGAATTTTCCCGAGCAACCTGAAAAGAAGTAGCCCATATGATGAAATTATGAATAAAAAAAAAACTTAACAAGTGTTTTCGTTGTTAAGTCACCGTTATAAGGTGGAGTTTATGAAAAAAACCTAACAAGTGTTTTCGTTGTTAAGTCACCGTTATAAGGTGGAGTTTATGAAAAAAATCTTAACAGGCGCTTTCGTTGTTAAGTCACCGTTATAAGGTGGAGTTTATGAAAAACTTAACAAGATTTTTCGTTGTTAAGTCACCGTTATAGGGTGGAGTTTATGAAAAAACTTAACAAGCGCTTTCGTTGTTAAGTCACCGTTATAAGGTGGAGTTTATGAAAAACTTAACAAGTGTTTTTGTTGTTAAGTCACCGTTATAGGGTGTAGTTTATGAAAAAACTTAACAAGCGCTTTCGTTGTTAAGTCACCGTTATAAGGTGGAGTTTATGAAAAAACTTAACAAGTGTTTTCGTTGTTAAGTCACCGTTATAAGGTGGAGTTTATGAAAAAAACTTAACAAGTGTTTTCGTTGTTAAGTCACCGTTATAAGGTGGAGTTTATGAAAAAAAATTAACAAGTGTTTTCGTTGTTAAGTCACCGTTATAAGGTGGAGTTTATGAAAAAAAAACTTAACAAGTGTTTTCATTGTTAAGTCATCGTTATAAGATGAAGTTTAAGAAAAATCTTATGAAAAATCATAAGATGGAGATTACAAAAATCTTAACAAAAGTTAGCAAGAAAAATATACCTCAGTCACAACGGGGGCATATGAGGTAGCCACAGGGACAGGAACCGTTGGGGGAGAGATTACTACCCCAGAAGACATAACGGGGTCCCTGGACGCAGAAGCCTCCACGCTTGGCAAAACTCTTGGAAAAACTCTATCACCCGTATAGGGCACAAGGGCCAGCATAAAAGGTTCATCATGCGAAGACACTGAGCCCTCACACAAAGACACATCAGGAGGGGGTGTAAACGCAGCAACCTGGGCCCTCACTGCAGGAGTTGGTGCAAGATCAGGAGAAAACTATGCACAAAGCCAAGTGTTAGAAAAGAAGAATGGGCACATAAAATATGAAGAAATACTCCTAAGTGTTACTTACCTCAGTTATGATACTAAAAAGAGGAATGGCAGTCAGGGGTCTCATGAGCGTCGTCGGAAGAACGCTTTCCAACAATGAAGATACTTCAACTTGGGGTACCTAAAACATATCAGAATTCAACAAGCCAAATAAGAAAGGAGTGGGACCGAAAAGAATATAACAAACATACTATAGAGGAAATCATACCTCGGGCTCACTCTCCCCAATAAGAACAACGGGGAGAGGAACCTCAGGTGAGGCCTGTAGATCAGAAGGGGCCTGTAGATCAGAAGGGGTCGAGGGTGCTATCTCAGATTGTGTTATTCCGGGTGGTTTTACCACTTCAGGCGAAGAATCACCTCCCCCAACGACCTCCCTTACACGTTGACTGCCAACACGTCGAGAATAGGTAAGCCCCGTCATGGGAGAACGGGGAGGAGTCACATCGGTATGAGGTGCACCGAAGTGTCCCCCCATAAAAGGGCTTACAGGAGGGCTAGAGGGGTCTAGTCTTTCTATTTCAATTCCCTGCACCACAGTTGTCAAAAAAAATAAAAGAGAAGGAAAATATATGTATAAGTAAAGACAGTCCTCCTTAAGCAAAAGGGAGATAATAACTAAATCAGGCATACATACCTCTGATTCAGAAGGAGAGCGAGAAGGCACGACCACGGGTGAAGAAGGAGGAGTAATAGCAACGAATGGGGCAGGAGTGGAATGCACCTCAGGAGTCCATTTCTTCTGGGACTTGGTGCCCAGAGTCTTCTTCCTTGATCCTGCTGCGCCAGTACTGCCCCCTTCAGGAACCCTAGAGCTCTTCCTCCTTCTGGCCGTTGGCTCTGAAGGATCCACCACCACCGTGGGGAAAGAAACGGAGGAAGGGACAACGACTTCATGCCATTGATACTCGGCATTTATTCGGTCTAGTTCTACTTGGGCCTCCCTCCTTACACGCTCAACCATCTCAGCAGGCATGGGAGGTGGAACGGAGGCTATGGGAAGAGCCGCCACGGGAGTTTGGGGCTTTTGGGACTTCGGCTTGGATGACCCACTCTTGGCCATTTTTTCCCTCTTGGCAGGTGGTGGAGAAGCCCCCTCGTGGGTAGTAGCTGCAGTAGAGGGGGCAGCCTTCTTTGGAACAACAGGAGTCCTCGGCCTTGGCGTTGCAACTGGTACCATGGGGCAAAGTGGAGGAAGCTCGGTAGGAGGTGCTTTGTGGGTTGAACTTAGGGGGAGTTCTATCCCAAGCACAGAGTTGCCTTTTAGCCCCAACTCCAGGGCAGAAAATTAAGAAATGGGAGGGTACACCAGCTCTCCCTCAACGAACTTAGCAATTTTAGCTAGTTGTTTCGGCCAATACTTCGTGGCAAACAAAGGGGTAACATCCCCATGTCTAGTAAAAATGGGAATGGTGACACGCCCAGCCATTGTTGAACATATACCCCACGCAGCAGCTGAAGAAAACAAGGAGCATGCCTCGCCAAAGGATACCTTGGAGTTTGACGACTGAAATACTGGACGTGGCACCCCCTGGTCAAACCCAAACTGACGGCTGCATCGGTTGGGATTATAATGCTCGCTTGTGTATCCCCACTCGGTGTAGGAGGGTAGATATCAAGGAGAAAGCAGAAGAACCACGACAAGTGAGTGATCCTCAATGTCAGGAGAAGGCTCCTGTATCAATCTGGCATCATGATGAAAGAATTCATAAGTGTGATAAAAGGCCTCTTCCTGATAGGGCCTCATAACAAAATTCTCGAAACGGTCAATCACAAAAATCAACTCCTTTCGGATTTGTTTCTTATGATAAGTGAAAGACCAAGGAGGCAATATTGCTTCACCCGAAGGAGGACTGTTGGGCTTGGCCGCTACGGCAGGAAAGCGAAAGTAGAGAAAGATGGTCAGAAGAACGCTGTTGGCAAAATTGGCCAAGTTATAACGACCAATAGAGCGTTCCATGTCAAATAAAGCCCTATCCAACCAAGTGTACAGGGATCCCAAGGCAATTACATCCAGGGGAAGCTTTATGCCTCGAGCTAAGCGAAGGGACAGGTTGATAAGGTCTCTTCGAGGCTGGTCGTTGGGCTCGCCCGTCAAAAGGAAACGAGACAGAATTACAAGAATGTAAGCGGGAAGCTCCAACGGCGTACCTTGACCAGGGGCAGTTGATGAAGAACTGCCTTCACTAGAACTCTTGAAGAAATAATTGATCAAGGGAGAAAAAGTGGCTTTGTTGGAAGAACCGATGCAGCTTCGGCATATGCGATCCAACTCCAAACGATCCGCAGTCTCTTGAGCATCAAGAGCCTCATCGGTGTAAGGCTCATGGCCTGTTGCATCGAGGCCCAGGAGCTCACACACGTCCTCCAGAGTAATGGTAAACTCACCCCATGCAGCGATGAACGTGTGAGTATCCACGTTCCATCGAGAGACCAGGACAGGAAGGGCAACGTTGTTCTTTGATAGAGTAAACTCACCAAACCATCTCGCCCGTTGCAGCCCGATCTTAGTAAGGACATCAGCATAGGAACTCTGCATGTGAGAGTTCCAGGTAGCAAAGTGCGCAGGGGATCCCCGGGGTGCTTCGAAATCAATATGGGACCATGGGAAGTCCCCTCGCTCCAAGCGAAATCTGAGAGTTCCTTCTGGGGGCAGAAATCCCTACTTAGATAATTCTTTGTCCTCATCACCCAATAGTGGGGCGTCAAACATGGAGGAAAAACAAACAGCCTTACAGGAAACAGCAAAGCCATCACCCTCCCCAAAAATGGGAGAGCGACGGTAAAACCTCAACTGTTCCTGGCGAGCAGCACCCAGGGCGGAGGCAGTGGTGGTGGTGGCAGACGGAACACTGGTGGAAGACACGGTGGGGTTGCTTGAAGACGCCATGGAAAATAATGAAACCGTAACAGAGAAAGCTTCGAGAAAAAATGGATTGAGAGCGAGAATAGAGAAGCACGATCACAAGTGGTGGTATGGAAGATGAAGAATAAAGCTCTTGCAACAATGGAGTCTCTCTCTCTCTCTTTTTAAAAAAGAAATGCCAGTCTGAAGAAGATAATAACGGAGTAAGAAGAAAACAAAGGAGAAGGTTCAAAGTATTTTGAAAATGGCTGTTTGAAAAACTCGAGTTTTGGCGTTTAGATTTTCCAACCCTCGCACGTGCACGACCGCCTATAATCATTTCATATGAACACGTGGCACCTTGGGAAGTGCTTTGACAGTTGAGAGGACTGCGCCACCTCATTACTGAAGTGACGTCTGGGGAACACTAATCGTTGCCTTCCTATACAAGATTGAGTTTTGGCGCCAATAAAATTTCTTATCAGACTTATCCCTTCAAGCCCCAACGAAGAAGATGTCCCAACGGTTCTGCATAAAGGAAAAAAGCCTGAATATTTTCACACAAAGAAAGGTCCATCGGTTTGAGACATTTCGTGTAGACATTTCTTGTTCCAACAAATCCTTCCACGAGGGGGCAAATGTAGAGGGGGCTTGAAGGTAATCTTGACATTAGGGACAAATCCCCAGTTAGCAACAGTGTTTGGGATTATGCAACTGAGGTAGCTCAAGCGTGGTAACTCAGCAAGGTAGCTCGGCGTAGCATCTCATATTTTAGCTTGTTGTATTAGTCATATTGTATCTTTGTTTATATTGACTGTAAGCTATAACGGTTGTAACGACGTAACGATAATAACAAAAGAGTTTGTATGAGGTCAAACGGTACTTGCGAGAGACCAGGGTTGGCAGGGCCTGGGAGAGCTTTCATGCTCTATCGAATGACCTCACCGTGGGAACTTTAGAGGGACTTGGTTTGGAGGATTGAGAAGTAAGGCACCGTTGGGGCTTGTCCTGACCATCTTAGATACACCTGGTAAAACACCAAAGGACCTTGACCGTGGAACCTCAAGAGGAGCAGCTTGGAGTTCCATCGGGCGTTGAGTTATGAACCAAGCAGCCTTCTACTTAAATGTCACATCTACTGTAGGTGATGTCACTAGCCACCTAAACAAATGTCAGGTCTGCACTTGAGTAAGCCACCGTGGTATTTGGGGCTGTCAGGCAGTTGGTGAGCCACCTCTGCGACAACAGCCCCCTGACACACAGTGTTTAGGCAAAAGGCATGTCTTGGCAATTAATGTTTATGACGTGGAGACAACTAGCGCATCAGGCATTTAATGTTGTGACATAAAGTATGAGGGATGTCTTTCATAGTCTTAATGACTGAGTTGCCTCGGGGGTAGTGTGTGTGTGTGGGGGGGGGGGGGGGGGCTATTTAAGGACCCCAACCACCTTTGAGGCAGAGAGAGACTTTTTGAGAGAGTTCTGAAGTTATTGCAAAACCAGAGAGCTTACTCACTTACCATTGTCATTTATTATAAGCTTTTAATACTTGACAGAGATCCTTTAGGGTTGTTTGGTGTGTTTCTACCTGCCTATCAAGGTGTATCTAGGATGTTTACTTCTCTCTCCCTCTAGCTAAACCACTTCTAAAGTTCATTATTATTCCCTGAGTTATACACGAGAGACTTTGTGAGTCTAAGCTGAGTCTATCTTCATTGGGTTCATGTTTATGTGACCTGTCATTAATCCAAAGCTTTGGCCAATTAACTTGTCATTACCATACTCAATAGGGGTCACGCCTCCATATATAATCTAAAGTACCCTCCTACATTTTGTAACCGAATCAATCCCCTCACGTGAGGGAATATTTCACTAGATTGGCTAGATCATCACACACGTGCTCATTGCATGCTTAGGGGCTATATTACACCCCCAAACACTATATATACTTGTCTTCTCCTACCTTGTGGGAGATCCATAATTACAAACCCTAGACAAACTCTCTTGCATTTACAGTAGAGAGAGAAAGTGGAGTGATTGTATTGCTAAGGCCATTAGATCCCTCTTTTGATAGTGATTCTTACTGAACCACTTACATTATAGTCTTCATCCTCTTCTCCTCACCTCCTTCGATATATTCATATACTCTCTTGTGCTGCCATTATTATCACTTGCTTGAGCTTGTCAACACCTTACCTGGTGGTGCTATTCACAGCATCATCAGACCACGTAAGAGGAATGAACGCCTCATAATGGGACCAATGTAACCCATAGGAACTGACCACGTACTCACGGGTCTCCCGATTTGAGAGTTTAATGAAACATTTGCGAACTGTTAGACTTAGGCTTAAAAAAATGCCGTCAAAGGGTGAAAATGTAAAATATACACAAAACGGTCCCTTAAGAGGCATGAACAACTCTCACAGCACCAATGCAACTCGTCGAACTAACCACATACTCACAGGACTCCCGATTTGAGAGTGAGATGCAAATTTGCAAACTGATAGACTTCGGCATAAAAACATGCCGTCAAAGGGTGAAAAGGAAGGATAACCACAAAACGAGCCCGTAAGAGGCAAGAACACCTCGTACGTGACCAATGTAACCTGTAAGAATTCACCGTATATTCTCGGAACTACCGATTTGAGAGCACGATGAAAATATTCATATTATTAGACTTGGGCTTAAAAACATGCCCTTGAAAAGAAAAAACATAAAACATCCACAAAATGACCCCGTGAGCGGTACAAACACCTCACACGGGACCAATGTAACCCATAAGAACCGACCGCGTACTCACGGGACTCCCAACTTGAGATCACGATGAAAATCTGTAAATTGTCAGACTTAGGATTAAAAACATACCGTCAAAGGGTGGAAACATAAAATAGACACCACACGGCCCGTGAGAGGCACGAACACC
Organism: Sambucus nigra; assembly: GCA_949130495.1. Lineage (NCBI taxonomy): Eukaryota > Viridiplantae > Streptophyta > Magnoliopsida > Dipsacales > Adoxaceae > Sambucus > Sambucus nigra. Next base: position 239,486,096 of record OX422210.1, on the reverse strand, counting down.
TCGGTCGAGACTAATTTCACCCACAGGAACCGATCGCGTGCTCAGAGGACTCCCGAGTTGAGAGCACGACAAAAATTTGCAAATAGTTAGATTTAGGTTAAAAAATATGTCGTCAAAAGGTGAAAATGTAGAATAACCCGAAAACGGTCCCATAAGAGGCACTGATACCTCGCCAAGACCAATGTAACCCACTGGAACTGATTGCGTACTCACGGGACTCCCGTTTTGAGAGAACGATAAAAATTTGTAAGTTGTTAGGCTTAAAAACATGCAGTCAATGGGTGAAAATGTTAAACAGTCACAAAATAACCTTCTAAAAGGAACGGACACCTTACATGGGACCAATGTAATCCACAGTAACCGACCGCATACTCTCAGGACTCGCGATTTGAGAGCACGATGAAAATTAATAAACTGTTAGAATTAGGCTTAAAAACATGCCGTCAAACGGTGAAAGCATAAAATAACCACAAAATGGTCCTCTGAGAGGCATGAACACCTCGCACGGGACTAGTGTGATTCATAGGAATCGACCACATCCTCACGGGACTCCCAATTTGAGAGCGCGATGAAAATTTTCAAACTGTTAGACTTAGGCTTAAAAAAATGTCGTCAAAGGGTGAAAAAGTAACAACAAAAAAATGGTGCTGTAAGAGGAACAAACACCTCGCACAAGACCAATGTAACCCGCAAGGATCGACCGCATACTCACGAGACTCTCGATTTCAGAGCACGATGAAAATATGCAAACTGTTAGACTTAGGCTTAAAAAAATTCCGTCAAAGGGTGGAAACATAAAGCATCTACAAAACAACCCCGTAAGTGGCACGCACACCTCGCACGGGACCAATATAACCCACAAGAATTTATCGCGTAATGATGGGACTCCTAGTTTGACAGGACGATGAAAACTTGCAAATCGCTAAACTTAGGGTTCAAAACATGGTGCCAAATGGTAAAAAAATAAAACAACCATAAGACGGTCCCATTAGAGAAACGAACACCTCGCACGAGACCAATGTAATCCGCAGGAACCAACCGCATACTCAAGGGACTCCCGGTTTGAGAGGAGGATGAAAATATGAAAACAGTTAAATTCAGAATAAAAAACTTATCGTCAAAAGGTGAAACACAAAACAGCCTAGTGAGAGGCATGAACACCTCCCACGAGACTAATGTAACATGTAGGAATCGACCGTGTACTCCTGGGACTCTCGGTTTGAGAGTTTGACGAAATTTTGTAAATTGTTAGACTTAGGCTTAAAAATTTTCTGTCAAATAGTGGAAACATAAAACAAAAAAAAAATGGCCCCGTGAGAGGAACGAACACCTCGCACCAAACTAATGTAACTAGCAGGAACCGATTGCATACTCACAAGACTCCTAAGTTGAGAGCATGACGAAAATTTGCAAAATGTTAGGCTTTCGCTTAAAAACATACCATTATAGGGTTAAAATGTAAAACAGCCGGAAAACGATCCTGTAAGAGGAATGAACAACTCACACGGGACCAATGTAACCTGCAAGGATCGATCGCACACTCATGGGACTCCCGATTAGAGAGCACGATGAAAATTTTCAAACTATTAGAGTTAGGCTTAAAAACATGCCGTCAAAAGGTGAAAATGTAAAACATCCACAAAACGACCTCGTAAGAGGCATGAACACCTCCAACGACACCAATATAACCCACAGGAACTGACCTCATACTCACGAGACTCCGGGTTAGAGAGCACGATGAAAATATACAAATTGTTAAATTTAGGATTAAAAACATGTCCTCAAAGGGTGAAAATATAAAACAGTCACAAAACGGCCCTCTGAGAGGCATGAAACCTCGGACGGGATGAATGTAACCCACAGAAACTGACCGCATACTCAAGGGACTCCTAGTTTGATAGCACGACAAAAATTTGCAAATGGTTAAATTTAGGTTTTAAAACATGGCGTCAAAGGGTGAAAACATAAAATAACAATAGAACGTTCCCATGAGAGGCACGAACACCTCGCACGGGACTAGTGTAACCCGCAGAAGCAACCGTGTACTCACAGGACTCCTGATTTGAGTGTGGGATCAAAATTTGTAAAATATTAGACTAAGGCTTAAAAATAAGCCTTCAAAAGGTGAAAATATAAAACCACCCGGTAAGAGGCACGAACACCACGAACGGGACCAATGCAACCCGTAAGAACCGATAGAGTACTCACAGGACTCCTGGTTTATGAGAACAATGTAAATTTGCAAAACGTTATGCTTAAGCTTAAAAACACACCGTCAAAGGGTGAAAACATAAAACAACCATAAAATAACCCTGTACGAGGCACGGACACCTCGCATGTGACCAATGTAATCCACATGAACCGACCGAGTACTCACGGGACTCCCGATTTGAGAGCATGATGAAAATTTGCAAACTATTAGACTTAGGCATAGAAACATTCCTTCAAAGGGAGAAGACCTAGAATAACCACAAAATAATCCTGTAAGAGGCACGAACACCTCGCACGGGACCAACTTAACTCGCAGAAATCAACAGCATATTGACGGAACTCCCGATTTGAGAGCATGATGAATTTTTGAAAATTTTTAGACTTAGGCTTAAAAACAAGTCGTCAAAGGGTGAAAATGTAAAAATAACCAAAAAAAGGTCCCGCAAGAGGCCCGAGCACCTCTCACGGGACAAATGCAACCCGTAAAAACAAATCGTATACTCACGGGACTCTCGGTTTGAGAGCACAATGAAAATTTCCAAGCTGATAGACTTAGGCATAAAAATATGCCGTCAAAGGGTAAAATTGGAAAACAACCAAAAAAGGGTCCCGTAAGAGGCATAAATACCTCGCACGTGACCAATGTTATCGCAAGAACCTATCGCATACTCTCGGAACTCTCGATTTGAGAGCACGAAAAAAATATGCAAACTATTAGACTTAAGCTTAAAAACATGCCATGAAAAAGTGAAAATGTAAAACAACCACAAAATGGCCCCGTGAGCGGTACAAACACCTCGTATGGAACCAATGTAACCTATAGGAAGCGACCTCGTGCTCACGAGACTCTCGATTTGAGATCACGATGAAAATTAGCAAACTATTAGACTTCGGCGTAAAAGCATGCCGTCAATGGAAGAAAACATAAAATATCAAGAAAATCCTCGCTTAAGAGGCACGAACACCTCGCACAAGCTTTTGCGTACTCGCGGGACTCCTGATTTGAGAGTTCGATGAAAAATTTGAAAACTATTAGACTTAGGCTTAAAAACATGTTGTCACACAAAGCAGTCTCGTAAGAGGCATGAACACCTCAAACGAGACAAATATAACCCGCAAAAACTAATCGCGTACTCACGGGACTCTCAGTTTGAGAGCGCGATTAAAATTTGAAAACTATTAGACATCAACATAAAAGCATATCGTCAAAGGGTGAAAATGAAAGACAATAACAAAATGGTCCCATAAGCGGCACGAATACCTCGCACGGGACCATTGTAACTCGCAAGAATCGACTGCGTACTCTCGAAACTTTCGGTTTGAGAGCACGATGAAAATATGCAAACTATTGGACTTAGTCTTAAAAACAAGCCTTCAAAAAATGAAAAAATAAAACATCCACAAAATCAATGTAACCCGTACGAACCGATCGCGTACTCACAGGAGTCCCGATTTGAGATCAAAATGAAAACTTGCAAACTGTTAGACTTGGAATTAAAAATATGCCATCAAAGGGTGTACACATAAAACAACCACAAAATGCCCGTGAGAGGCATGAACACCTCACACAGAACCAATGTAACCCGAGGAACCAACTGCAAACTTAACGGACTCTCAGTTTGAGAGAACGATGAAAATTTTCAAATTGTTATACTTAGGCTTAAAAACTTGCCGTCAAAGGGTGAAAACTTAAAACATCCACAAAATATCCCCATAAGAGGCACGAACACCTTGCACAGGACCAATGTAGCCCGAAAGAACCGAATGCGTACTCACGGGACTCCCGGTTTGAGAGCACGAAGAAAATTTACAAATTGTTAGACTTAGGCTTAAAAACATGTCGTTAAAGGATGAAAACATAAAACAACAAAAAAATGGTCCGGTGAGAGGCACGAATACCTCACACGGGACCAATGTTGCCCACAAGAATCGACAGCGTACTCACAGGACTCCCGGTGTGGGAGAATGATGAAAATTTGCAAACTGTTAGATTTAGGCTTAAAAATAGCTGTCAAATGGTGAAATGGAAAACAACAACAAAATGGCCCCGTGCGAGGAACGAACACCTTGCACATGACCAATGTAACCCGCAGTAACTGACAACGTACTCACAAGACTCCCGGTCTGAGAGCACAATAACAATTTACAAACTGTTAGACTTAGGATTAAAAAAATGTCATCAAACTGTGAACACGTAAAACAACCACAAAGCGATCCCTTAAGAGACACGAACACCTCGCATGGGACCAATGTTACCCACAGGAACCAACCGCGTACTCAGGAGACTCCCGATTTGAGAGAATGACTAAAATTTGCAAATTATTAGACTTAGGCTTAAAAACATGTTGTCAAAGGGTGAAAATGTAAAATAGCCACAAAACGGTCCCGTAAGAGGTACCAACACCTCGCACGGGAATAATATGACCCGCAGAATCCAACCGTGTACTCCCGAGACTCCCGATTTGAGTGCAAAATAAAAATTTGAAAACTGTTAGACTTAGGCTTTAGAATATGCCGTCAAATGGTGGAAACATAAAACGGCCATGTAAAAGGCACAGACATCTCGCACGGGACTACTTTAACCCACAGAACTGGTCGCGTACTCACCTCCAGTGTTGAAAGCACGAAGAAAATTTGCAAACTGTTAGACTTAGGCTTAAAAATAATCCATCAAATGGTGAAACGTAAAAAATCCACAAACAGCCCGAGAGAGTCACGAACACTTAAGACGATACCAATGTATCCTGTAGGAACTGAGTACGTACTCACGAGACTCCCAGTTTGAGAGCATGATGAAAATTTGCAAACTTTTTGACTTAGGCTTAAAAACAAGTCATCAAAAGGTGAAAACATAAAAGTTCTACAAAATGGTCCCGTAAGAGGCACAAACACCTCACATAGGACCAATGTAACCCACATGAACCGACTGCGTACTCTTTGGACTCCCGATATGAGAGCATGATAAAATTTCTAAACTATTAGACTTTGTCTTAGGAACATGCTATCAAAGGGTGAGAAGGTAAAATAGCCATAAAATGGCCCTGTGAGAGTACGAACACCTCACTCGGGACAATTGTAACCTATAGGAACCGATGGCCTACTCACGACACTCCCGATTTGAGAGCACAATGATATTTACAAACTGTTAGACTTAGGCTTAAAAACAAGCCGTCAAAGGGTGAAACGTAAAACATCCTCAAAACAACCCTGTGAGAGTCATGAATGCCTCGCACGGGACCAATGTAACCTGTAGGAATTGACTGACTACTCATGGGACTCCCTGTTTGAGAGCAAAATGAAATTTGCAATCTATTTAACTTAGGCTTAAAAATATGCCGTCAAAGAATGAAAATGTAAAACAACTACAAAATGGCCCCATGAGAATCACGAACACCTCGCATGGGACCAATGTAACACTTAGAAACTAACCGCGTACTCACGGGATTCTGAGATTGAGATAACAATGCAAATTTTCAAACTGTTAGACTTCGGCTTAAGAACATGTTGTCAAAGGGTGAAAATGAAAACCAACCACAAAACAGTCCCATAAAAGGCAAAAACACCTCGCACGGGACCAATGTAACCCGCACTCCTGGTTTAAGAGGACGATGAAAATATACAAACTATTAGACTTAGGATTAAAAACATTCCCTCCAAAAGTGCAAACGCAAAACAACCACAAAACGGCCTTGTAGGCGATACAATCACCTTGCGTGGGACCAATGTAACCTGTAGGAACCATCTGTGTACTCACAGGACTCTCGGTTTGAGATCACGATGAAAATTTGCAAAGTATTAGACTTAGGTTTAAAAACATGCTATCAAAGTCTAAAAATGTAAAACAATAAAACGATCTCATATGAGTCACGAACACCTCGCATGGGACCAATGTAACCCGCAAGAACCAACCACTTACTCACGGGACTCCCGATTTGAAAGCATGGTGAAAATTATCAAACTATTAGACTTAGGCTTAAAACTATGCCGTTAAAAGGTGGAAATATAAAAAAAACCACAAAACAGCCCTATGAGAGGCACACACACATGGTACGGGACTACTATAACCCGTCGGAACCGACCACATACTCACTGGACTCCCAAGTTGAGAGCACGATGAAAATTTACAAATTGTTAGACTTGGGCTTAAAAACATGCCATTAAAGAGTGAAAACGTAAAACAATAATAAAACGGCCTCGGGAGCGGTAAGAACACCTCGTACGGGAACATTATAACCCCAAGGGAACCGACCGCATTATCATGGAACTCCCGATTTGAGAGCATGATAAAAATTTGCAAATTGTTTGACTAAGTCTTACGAACATTCCGTCAAAGGGTGAAACGTAAAAAAACCATAAAACGGTCCCTTGAGAGGCACGAACACCTCGCACGCGACCAATGTAACCCGCAAGAATTGATAGCGTACTGAAGGGACTCTCAATTTGAGAGCATGACGAAAATTTACAAAATGTTAGACTTAGGCTTAAAAACATGCCATCAAAGGGTGAAACCATTCAACAGCCACAAAACGGTCGGGTAAGAGGCATGAACACCTCGTACGGGACCAATGAAGCTCGCAATAACCAACCACATACTCACGAGACTATCGGTTTGAGAGCTCGATAAAAAATTGCAAACTATTAGATATAGGCATAAAAACATGTCGTCAAAGTGTGAAAATATAAAACAACCACAAAACAGTCCCATATGAGCCACGAACACGGGAGCAATGTAATCCGCAACAACCGATCATGTACTCACGGGACTCCCGATTTGAAAATGCAGTGAAAATTTGCAAACTATTAGACTTAGGATTAAAAACATGCCGTCAAAGGGTGAAAATGTAGAACAACAACAAAACGGTCCTATAAGAGGCACGAACACCTCACATGGGACCAATGTAACCCACTAGAACCGGCGGCGTACTCTCAGGACTCCCGGTTTGATAGCACGACAAAAATATGCAAACTATTGGACTTAAGCTTAAAAACAAGCCCTGAAAAAGTGAAAACGTAAAACAATGACAAAACGGCCTCATGAGCGGTACGAACATCTCATACGGGACCAATATAAACCATAGGAACCGATCGTCTACTCATGGTGCTCCTGGTTTGAGAGAATGATGAAAATTTGCAAATCGTTGGTCATAGGCTTAAAAATATTCCGTCAAAGGATGGAAATATAAAACAGCCACAACAGCGCACTGAAAGAGGAACTGACACCTTGCACGGGACTAATGTAAACCGCAAGAATCGACTGCATACTCACAGGACTCCTAAGTTGAGAGCATGACCAAAATTTGCAAACTATTAGACTTAGGCTTAAAAACATGCCATTAAAGGGTGAAAAACAAAACAACCACAAAATAGCCCCATGAGTAGTACAAACACCTTGCACGGGATAAGTGTGACACATAGGAACCGACAACATACTCACGGGACTCCTGATTTGAGAGTGTGAAGAAAAATTGCAAATTACTAGACTTAGGCTTAAAAACACGTTGTTCAAGGGTAAAAATACAAAAAACCAGAAAAATGCCCCCCTGAGAGTCACAAACACCTCATACGGGACAAAAATAACTTGTAAGAATCAACTACGTACACACGGGACTCCTTGTTACGGGACTCCCGGTTTGAGAGCCCAATGAAAATTTGCAAATTTCTAGGCTTAGGCTTAAAAACATGCCGTTAAAGGGTGAAAACATAAAACAGGTGCAAAATGACCCCGTGAGAGGCTTGAACACCTTGCATGGAACCACTGTAAGCAATAGTACCAGATCGCCTGCTCACAGGACTCACAGCTTGAGAGCCCGATAAAAATTGGTATACTATTAGGCTTAAAAACATGTCGTCAAAGGGAAAAAATGTAAAATAACCACAAAACAATCCTATGAAAGGAACGAACACCTCGTACCGGACCAATATAACCCGTAGGAATCGATCGTATACTCACGGGATTCCCATTTTGAGAGTAGGATGAAAATTTGCAAACTTTTAGACTTAGGGTGACAACATAAAAGAACCATAAAACAGACCCTTGAGAGGCACGAAAACCTCTCATAAGACCAATGTAACCGACATGAACTGACTGCATACTCACGGAACTCCCAGTTTGAGAGACTAATAATAATTTTCTAATTGTTAGACATAGGCTTAAAAATATGCCGTCAAAGAGTGAAAACGTAAAACATAAATAAAATGGACCTATGAGAGGCACGAAACCTCACACGGGGACAATGTAACCCATAGGAAGAGACCGCGTACTCAGGGACTCCCGATTTGATAGCATACGAAAATTTGCAAACTGTTAAACTTAGGCTTATAAATATGGCGTCAAAGGGTGAACACGTAAAAAAATCTATAAAATGATCCTGTTAGAGGAACAAACATCTCGTGCAGGACCAATGTAACTCACAGGGCCCAGTGTGTACTTACAGGGCTCTCGGTTTGAGAGCATGCCAAAAAATTTGCAAATGGTTAGACTAAGGCTTAAACACATGCCGTCAAAGGGTGAAAATGTAAAACAACTCTAAAATGGTCCTGTAAGAGGCACAAACACCTCGCACGGGACAAATGTAACCTGGAAGGACTGACCGCATACTCACGAGACTCCCGATTTGGGAGCATGATGAAAATTTTCAAACTGTTAGACTTAGGCTTAATAACATGCCTTCAAAGGGTGAAAACATAAAACATCCAAAAAACGGCCCCGTAAGGGGCAAGGACACCTCACATAGGACCAATGTAACCCGCATGAACCACCCGCTTAATCAGGAACTCCCGGTTATAGAGCATGAGGAAAATATACAAACTATTAGACTTAGTCTTAAAAACATGCCTTCTAAGTTTGAAAACAAAAAACATCCATAAAATGGCCTCGTAAGAGGCACAAACACTTCACACAGGACCAATCTAATCTGCAAGAACCGACTTCATACTCATGGAACTCCCGATATGGGAGCAAGACAAAAATTTGCAAACTATTAGACTTAGGCATAAAAACGTTCCATTAAAGGGTGAAAACAAAAACAAATGGCCTTGTGAGAGGCACGGACACCTCGCACGAGACCAATGTAACTCATAGGAACCGATCGCGTACTCACGGGACTCCCAATTTCATTTCACAGTGAAAATTTACAAACTATTAGACGTAGGCTTAAAAGCATATCACCAAGGAGTGAAAATGTAAAACAACCACAAAGCTGCCCCAAGAGAGGCATGAACACCTCGTATAGGACTAATGTAACTAGTCGAAACTGATCACCTCGTCACGGGACTCCCGTTCGAGATTCAACGAAAATTTTCAAACTGTCAGACTTTGGCATAAAAACATGCCATTAAAGTGTGAAAACATAAAATAGCCACAAAACAATCCCATAACAGGCAAGAACACCTCGTACTGGATCAATGCACCCCGTAGGAACTCACCACATACTAATGGGACTCCCGATTTGAGTGCACGATGAAAATTTGGAAATTTTTAGACTTCAGCTTAAAGACATCTCATCAAAGGGTGACAACATAAAACATCAACAAAACAGTCCCGTATGAGGCATGAACACCTCTGACGAGACCACTTTAACCCATAAGAACCGATCGCCTACTTTCGAGACTCCCGATTTGAGTGCATGACGAAAGTATGCAAACTATTAGACCTAGGCTTAAAAACATACCATCAAAAAGTGAAAACATAAAACAACCATAAAACATCCCTATGAGCGGTACGAACACCTCGTACGGGACCAATGTAAACTGCAGGAACCGATTGTGTACTCACGAGACTCTCAGTTTGAGAGCATGATGAAATTTGCAAACTTTAGACTTTGTCTTAAAAACATGTCGTCACAGGGTGAAAACATAAAACAACTACAAAATGACCCCGTGAGAAGCCCGAACAGCTCGCACGGGACCAAAGTAACCCATATGAACTGACCGCATACTCTTGGGACTCCCAGTATGAGAGCACAATAAAATTTGTAAATTGTTAGACCTAGGCTTAGAAACATGTCGTTAAAGGGTGAGAAGTAAAACAACCATAAATGACCCCGTGAGAGTCAAAGCACCTCACAAGGGACCAATATTACAGGCATAAACGATCGCATACTCACAGGACTACCGATTTGAGAGCACGATGAAAATATGCAAACTGTTAGACTTAGGTTTAAAAACATTCCGTCAAAGGGTGAAATGCAAAGTAGCCATAAAATGTCTTGGTAAGAGGCACGAACACCTGGCACGGGACCAATGTAACCCGCAAGAATCGATTACGTATTCACGGGACTCCCAATTTGAGAGCATGGAGAAAATTTGCAAACTGTTAGACTTAGGCTTAAAAATGTGTCGTCAAAGGGTGAAAACATTAAATAGCCAATAAATAGTCCCGTAAGAGGCACAAACACCTCGTACGGGACCAATGTAACCCGCAACAACAAATCACGTAGTCTCGGGACTCTCGCTTTGAGAGCATGATGAAAATATGTGCACTATTAGACTTCAGCTTAAGAACATGACCTCAAAAAGTAAAAAACGTAAAACAAAAACAAAATGTCCCCATGAGCGGTACAAAGACTTCGCACAGGGCCAATGTAATCCACAGGAACAAATCGCGTATTCTTGGGATTCTCAGTTTGGTAGCACGATGAAAATTTGTAAACGGATAGACTTGGGCTTATAAACAGGGTGTCAAAGGGTGAAAGCGTAAAAAAGCTATAAAATAATCCCGTAAGAGGCACGAACACCTCGTGCAGGACCAATGTAATGCACAAGAACCCACTGCGTACTTACGAGACTTGCGGTTTGAGATCACGCGATAAATTTGCAAACTGTTAGACTTAGGCTTAAAAAAGTGCCGTCAAAGGGTGAAAATGTAAAACAACCCAAAAACGGTCCTGTAAGAGGCACGAACACCTCGCACGCGACCAATGTAACCTACAAGGACCAACCGTATACACACGAGACTCCCCATTTGAGAGCATGATGATAATTTTAAAACTGTTAGACTTAGGCTTAAAAACAGGCTTTCAAAGGGTGAAAATGTAAAACATCCATAAAATGCCCCGGTAAGAGGCACGGCTAGGGGTGTGCACGGGTCGGTTCGGTTCGGTTTTAGACCGCAATTCAGACCGAACCGATCGGTTCGGTTTTGGAAAAAATCAGACCGAAACCGAACCGACGATGAAAAAAACCGCCGGTTTCGGTTCACATCGGTTTCGGTTCGGTTCGGTTTCGGTTCGGTTTTAACCGATTTTCAGTTTTGGTCGGTTTTTTGTAGGTCGGTTTTCGGTTTTGGAGGTTGGTTAATGGTGTTTGGATATAAAAATAAAAGATATTTAAGGGTTTTTTAATATATAATATTGATGTCGGTTCGGTTCGGTTCGAATCGATTTTTTCTTTGTCTAAACCGACAACCGAACCGATATTGTCGGTTTTTTAAATCCGTAAACCGCAAACCGAACCGGGCTAAAAAAAAACGTCGGTTTCGGTTCGGTTCGGGCCGGTTCGGTTCGGTTTTCGGTTCGGACGGTTTTTTTTGCACACCCTAGGCACGGCCACCTCGCATGGGACCATTGTAATCCCCAGGAACCACCCACGTACTCAGGGACTCCTAGTAAGAGAGAACGAGGAAAATATGCAAACTAATAGACTTAGGCTTAAAAACATGCCTTCTAAAGGTGAAAATGAAAAACAGTCATAAAATGGCCTCGTAAGAGGCACTAAAGCCTCGCACATGACCAATCTAATCCACAAGAACTGACTGCATGCTCACGGGACTCCCGACTTGAGAGGACGACAAAAATTTGCAAACTATTAGACTTAGGCATAAAAACATTTTGTTAAAGGGTGAAAACATAAAAAAATAACAAAATGGCCCCGTGAGAGGCACGAACACCTTGCACGGGACCAATGTAATCCGCAAGAATCGATCGCGTATTCACGGGACTCCCGATTTGATAGCATGATAAAAATTAACAAACTCTTAGACTTAGGATTAAAAGCATGTCGTCAAGGAGTGAAAACATAAAACTGCCACAAAGCGACACCATGAGAGGTATGGACACCTCACACGAGACAAATGTAACTAGTCCAAACCGATTGCATACTCATGGGACTCCCATTTCAAGAGTTGAACGAAAATTTGCAAACTATTAGACTTAGGCTTAAAAACATGCCATTAAAGGGTGAAAACATAAAGATGCCACAAAACGGTCCCATAACAGGCACAATTACCTCGTACGGGACCAATATAACCCGTAGGAATTGACCGCGTACTCACGGGACTCCCTATTTAAGAGCATGACAAAAATTTACAAACTGTTAGACCGCAACATAAACACATGTCGTCAAAGGGTGAAAACATAAAACATCCCTAAAATAGTCTCGTAAGAGGCGTGAACACCTCGCACGGGACGAATTTAACCCGCAAGAACTAATCGCGTACTCTCGGGACTCCCGTTTGGAGAGCATGATGAAAATATATAAATTATTAGACTTAGTCTTGAAAACATACCGTCAAAAAGTGAAAATGTGAAACAACCACAAAATAGCCATGTGAGCGGTATAAACACCTCACAAGGGACCAATGTAACCTACAGGAACCGACTGCGTACTCAGAGGACTCTCGGTTTGAGAGCACGATAAAAATTTACAAACTGTTAGACTTAGGCTTAAGACATGCCGTTAAAGGGTGAAAACATAAAATAACTACAAAATGTCCCCGTCAGAGGCACGAACAGCTCGCACGAGACCAATATAACCCACATGAACTCACCGCATACTCTTGGGACACCCGGTACGAGAGCTGGATAAAATTTATAAACTATTAGACCTAGGCTTATAAACGTGCCATCAAAGGGAGAGAACGTAAAACAACAACAAAATGGCCCCGTTAGAGTACGAACACCTCACACGGGACCACTGTAATCGACATAAACCAACTGCGTACTGATGGGACTCCCGATTTGAGAGCATGATGAAAATTTTCAAACTGTTAGACTTAGGATTAAAAACATTCCGTCAAAGGGTGAAACGTAAAACAACCACAAAACGTTCAGGTAAGAGGCATGAACACCTCGCACGGAATCAATGTAACCTGCAGGAATCGATCGCGTACTCATGGGAGTCTCGATTTGAGAGTGCGATAAAAAATTGTAAACTGTTAGACTTAGGCTTAAAAAACATGCCGTCAAATGGTGAAAACATAAAAGCGCCACAGAATGGCCACGTAAAAGGCACGGACACCTGACACGGGTTCAATGTAACCTACGCGAACCGATCGCGTACTCACGAGACTCCCGATTTGAGAGCACGATGAAAATTTCCAAACTGTTAGACTTAGGCTTAAAACATGCTGTTAAAGGCTGAAAACATAAAACAGCCACAAATTGGCCTCGTGAGCGGTACGAATACCTCGTACGAGACCATTGTAACACGCAGGAACTGATCATCTACTCACGAGACTCCCGGTTTGAGAGCACGGAAAAAATATTGCAAACTGTTAAACTTAGGATTAAAAATATGCCATCCAAAGGTGAAAACATAAACCAACCATAAAATGGTCCCGTAACAGGAACAAACACCTCGCATGATACCAATGTAACTCGTAGGACCTGACCGCATACTCACATGACTCCCGGTTTAAGAGCATGACAAAAATTTGAAAATTGTTAGACTTTAGCTTAAAAACATGACGTCAAAGGGTGAAAATGTAAAACAACCATAAAAATGTCCCGTAAGAGGTGCGGACACCTCGTACAGGACCAATGTAACCCACAAGAACCAATCGCGTACTCTTGGGACTCTTAGTTTGAGATCACGGTGAAAATATGCAAACTATTAGACTTAGGCTTAGAAACATGACCTCAAAAAGTAAAAACATAAAATAGAAAAAACAACGGCCCCGTGAGCTGTAAAAACACCTTGCGCAGGGCCAATGTAAGCCAAAGGAACAAATCGCGTACTCACGGGATTCACGGTTTGGTAGCATGATGAAAATTTGCAAACCATTAAACTTGGGCTTATAAACATGGTGTCAAAGGGTGAAAACATAAAAAAATTATAAAACAATCCCATGAGAGGCACGAACACCTCGTGCAGGACCAATGTAACCCGTAGGAACACACTGCGTACTTACGTGGCTCGCAGATTAGAGCACACCAAAAATTTGCAAACTATTATACTTACACTTAAAAATATGCCGTTAAAGGTTGAAAACGTAAAAAAACCAAAAAATTGTCCATTGATAGGCGCAAACAACTCGCACGGGACCAATGTAACCTACAAGGGTCGACCGCATACTCATGGGACTCCTGATTTGAGAGCATGATGAAAATTTTTAAACTGTTAGAAATAGGCTTAAAAACATGCCTTAAAAGGGTGAAAACATAAAACATCCACAAAAAGGCCTCATAAGCGAACACTTCGCATGGAACCAATGTAACCCGCATGAACCACCCGCGTACTCAGGGACTCCCAGTTAGAGAGAATGAGGAAAATATGTAAACTATTAGACTTAGGCTTAAAAACATACCATCTAAGGGTGAAAACATAAAATAGTCATAAAATGACCCCTTAAGATGAACAAACACCTCACACAGGACCAATCTAATCCGTAAGAACCGATTGCATACTCACGAGACTCCTGATTTGAGAGCATGACAAAATTTGAAAATAATTAGAATTAGGCATAAAAACATTCCATCAAAAGGTGAAAACATAAAAAAATAACAAAACGGCCCCGTGAGAGGCACGAACACCTTTCATGGGACCAATGTAACCAGTAGGAATCGACTGCGTACTCACGGAACTCCCGGTTTGATAACATGATGACAATTTAGAAACTTTTAGACTTAGACTTAAAAACATGTCCCAAAGGAGTGAAAATGTAAAAGAGCCACAAAGAGGCTCCATGAGAGGCACAAACACATCGCACGGGACCAGTGTAACTAGTCGAAATGATCACGCACTCCCGGGACTCCCGGTTCGAGAGCTCAATAAAAATTTGCAAAATGTTAGACTTTGGCTTAAAAATATACCATTAAACGCTGACAACATAAAGCAGCCACAAAACTGTCCCATATCAGGCACAAAAACCTTGCACGAGACTAATCTAACCTGTAGGAACAGACTGTGTACTCAGAGTACTCTTGTTTGAGAGCATGATGAAAATTTACAAGCTGTTAAACTTCAGCTTAAACACATGTCGTCAAAGAGTGAAAACATAAAACATCCACGAAATAGTCTCGAAAGAGGCATGAACACCTCTCACGGGACCAATTTAACCGGTAAGAATTGACTGCGTACTCTCGGGACTCCTGGTTTAAGAGCACGATGAAAATATTTAAACTATTAGACTTAGGCTTGAAACAATACTATCAAAAAGTGATTAGCGATAAGAACACTTCACACGGGACCAATGTAACCTGAAGGAACCGACAGTGTACTCAAGGGACTCTCGATTTGACAACACAATGAAAATTTGTAAACTGTTAGACTTAGGCTTAAAAAGATGTTGTTAAAGCGTGAAAATGCAAAACAGCTACAAAATGGCTCCATGAGAGGCACAAACAGATCGCACGGAACCAATGTAACCCATTTGAATCAACCGTGTACTCTGAGGACTCCCGATATGAGAGAACAAAAAAATTTGTAAACTGTTAGACCTTAGGCTTAGAAACATGCTGTGAAAGGGTGAGAATGGAAAACAACCACAAAACGTCCCCGTGAGAGTACGAACACCTCACACGGGACTAATGTAACCCGCATAAACTGATCGCGTACTCACATGACTCCTGATTTGAGAGCATGACGAAAACTTATAAACTGTTAGACTTAGTCTTGAAAATATGCTATTTAAGGGTGAAACATAAAACAACCCCAAAATGGCCCTGTGAGAGGCACGAACAACTCGCACGTGACTAATGTAACCCGTCGGAATCAACACCATACTCACAGGACTCTCAGTGTAGGAGCAAGATGTAAATTTATAAATTGTTAGACTTAGGCCTAAAAACATGTCATCAAATGGTGAACATGTAAAACATGAACAAAACAACCGTGTAAGAAGCATGCACACCTCGCATGGGATCAATGTAACTTGCAGGAGTCGATTGCGTACTCTGGGACTCCCGATTGGAGAGCACCACAAAAATTTGCAAACAGTTAGACTTAGGCACAAAAACTTGTCATCAAAGGGTGAAAATGATAAACAGCCACAAAATAGCCCCGTGAGTAGTACGAATACCCCGTACGGGACCAAAGTAACCCGTAGGAATCAACTGTGCACTCACGAGACTCCTGATTTGAGTCCACGATAAAAATTTGCAAACTGTTAAACTTAGGCTTAAAAATATGCTGTCAAAGGGTGAAAACATAAAGCAACAACAAAACGACCCCATGTGAGGCACAAACATCCCGCACGGGACCAGTGTAACTGGCACAAACTGACTTCGTACTCACGGGACTCTCATTTCTAGAGTTTAACAAAAACTTGCAAACTGTTAGGCTTAGTCTTAAAACCATGCCATCAAAGGGTGAAAAAATAAACTAGCCATAAAACGGTCTAGCAACAGGCACGGACACCTCGCACGGGATCAATGTAACCCGTAAGAACTGACTGTGTACTCACAGGACTTTCGGTTTGAGAGCATGATGAAAATTTGCAACCTGTTGGACTTCAGCTTAAAAACATGTCGTCAAAGGCTGAAAATGTAAAAAAACCATAAGACAGTCACGTGAGAGGAATGGGCCCCTCGTACGGGACATTGTAACTCGAAAGAACCGATCGTATACTCTTGGGACTCTCGGTTTGAGAGCATGACGAAAATATGAAAACTATTAGACTTAGGCTTAAAAAATTCCCTCAAAAAGTAAAAACATAAAACATCCACAAAACAACCTCGTGAGCAATCAAACACCTCGCAAAGGACCAATGTAACTCGTAGGAATTGACCGCGTACTCCCGAGACTCCCTATTCGAGAACAGGGAGAAAATTTTCACACTATTAGACTTAGGCCTAAAAATATGCCGTCAAAGGGTGGAAATATAAAACAACCATAAAATGGCACTGTAAGAGGAACAAACACCTCGCACGGGACTAATGTAACCCGCAGTAATCGATCGCATACTCACAGGACTCCTAATTTGATAGCATGATTAAAATTTGCAAACTGTTAGACTTAGGATTAAAAATATGCCTTCAAAGGGTGAAAACATAAAACAATCACAAAATGGCTCTGTGGGTGATACGAACACCTCGTACGGGACCAATATCACTCGTAGGAACTGACCGCGTACTCGCGGACTCCCGATTGCAAACTATTAGACTTAAACTTAAAAACATGATGTCGATGGGTGAAAACATAAAACAACCACAAAACGGACCTGTGAGAGGCACGAACACCTCACATGGCAGCAATGTAACTTGTAGAAACTGACTTCCTAGTCACGGGACTCTCGGTTTGAGACCACGATGGAAATTTGTAAACTTTAAAAACTTGGGCTTATAAACATGTCGTCAATGGGTGAAAACATAAAACAACCACAAAACCGTCCTATAATAGGCACGGACACCTCACATAGGACATTTATAACCCACGTGAACTGACCATGTAGTCACAGAAGACCTGGCTTCAAAGCATGATGAAAATTTGGAAATTGTTAGAGTTAGGCTTAAAAATATGCCATCAAATGGTGAAAACGTAATGCAGCCCCAAAATGGTCTTTTAAGAGGAACGAACACCTCGCACGGGATCAATGTAACCTCAAGGGGCCGACTGTATACTTATGGGACTCCCAATTTGAGAGCATGATGAAAATTTTCAAACTGTTAGACTTAAGATTAAAAACATTCCTTGAAAGGGTGAAGATGTAAAACATCAACAAAATGGCCCCGTAAGAGGCACAAACACCTCGCATGGGACCAATGTAACCCGCAGGAACCACCCACGGACTCAGGGACTCCCGATTAAAGAGCACGCGAAAAATATGCAAACTATTAGACTTAGGCTTAAAAACATGTCGTCAAAGGGTGAAAATATAAAACAGCCATAAAATGGCACCGTAAGTGGCATGAACACCTCGCACGGGACCAATGTAACCCACAAGAAACGACCGCATACTCACGGGACTCCCGATTTGAGAGCACGACAAAAATTTGGAAACTATTATACTTAGGCATAAAAATATTTTGTCAAAGGGTGAAAACATAAAAAAATAACAAAACGGCCTCGTGAGAGGTACAAATAACTCGCACGGGACTAATGTAACCTGCAGATGCCGTAACCGCGTACTCATGGGCCTCCCGCTTTGATAGCATGATGAAAATTTATGAACTATTAGACGACTATGTCTTAAAAACATGTAGTCAAGGAGTGAAAATGTAAAACAGCCACAATGTGGCCCCATGAGAGGCACGAACACCTCGCACGAGACCAATGTAACTAGCCAAAATCGATCGCATACTCACGAGACTCTCAATTTGAGAGCTTAACAAAAATTTGTGAACTATTAGACATAGTCTTAAAAACATGCCATTAAAGGGTGAAAACATAAAACAACAACAAAACAATCCCATAACAGGCATGAATACCTTGTACGGGACTAATGTAACCCGCAGGAACTGACTGCATACTCACGGGACTCCCGATTTGAGAGCACGATGAGAATTCGTAAACTTTTAGACTTTGGCTAAAACACATGTCGTCAAAGGGTGAAAAAATAAAATAACAACAAAATAGTCCAATAAGAGTCATAAACACCTCGCACGGGACCAATTTAACTCGTAAGAACCGACCACGTACTCACGGGACTCCAAATTGGGAGCACGATGAAAATATGAAAACTATTAGACTTATTCTTAAAAATGTAACATCAAAAAGTGAAAATGTTAAACAACCACAAAATGGCCCTGTGAGCAGTACGAACATCTCGTACGGGACCAATGGAACCTGTAGGAACTGACTGTGTATTCACGGGACTCTGGGTTTGAGAGCACGATAAAAATTTACAAACTGTTAGACTTAGGCTTAAAACACACTGTCAAAGGGTGAAATTATAAAACAACTATAAAATGGCCCCGTGAAGAGCCCAGACAACTCGCACGGGACTAATGTAATCCACTTGAACTGACCGCATAATCTTGGGACTCCTGGTATGAGAGGATAATAAAATTAGTAAATTTTTAGACCTAGGCTTAGAAACATGCCATCAAAGGCTGAGAACGTAAACAACCACAAAACGGCCCCGTGAGCGTAGAAACACCTCATACGGGACCAATGTAATCGTATAAATCGATGGTGTACTCATGGGACTTTTAATTTGAGAGCACGATGAAAATTTACAAACTGTTAGACTTAGGCTTAAAAACATGTCGTCAAAGGGTGAAATGTAAAAGAACCACAAAACGTCCCCGTGAGAGGATTAGGCAACCCATTGAAATTAATATCACACTAGCGGGACTCCCGGTGTGGGAGCATCATGAAAATTTGCAAATTGTTAGACTTAGGATTAAAAACATGCCGTCAAATGGTGAAAACGTAAAACAACCACAAAACGGCCGCATAAGAGGCACAAATACCTCCCACAGGATTAATACAACGCTCAGGAACCGATCGCATACTCACTGGACTCCTAATTTGAGAGCACAAAAAAATTTGCAAACTATTATACTTAGGCTTAAAAACATGCAATAAAGCGTGAAAAGGTAAAACAGCCACAAAATGGCCCCGTGAGCTGTATGAATACCTCGCACGGGACCAATGTAACCCGTAGGAACCGATCGGGTACTCACGAGACTTTCGATTTGAGAGCACGAAGAAAATTTGAAAACTATTAAACTTTGGCTTAAAAATATGCCGTCAAAGGGTGGAAACATAGAACAGCCACAAAACGGCCCCATGTGACACATAAACACCATGCACGGGACCAATGTAACTAGAAAAAACCAACTGCTTACTCACGAGACTCCTTGTTAGAGAGCTCAACACAAAATTGCAAGCTGTTAGACTTAGGCTTAAAAATAAGTCGTCAAATGGTGAAAAATGTAAACTAGCCACAAAACGAACCCGTAACAGGCACGAACAACTCGCATGGGACCAATGTAACCCGTAGGAACCGACAGTGAACTAGTTGGAGTTCCAGTTTTAGAGCTCGATGAAAATTCGTAAATTGTTAGACTTTGTCTTAAAAACATGTAGTCAAAGGGTGAAAATGTAAAACAACCAAAAAACACTCCCGAAAGAGGCACAAATACCTCGTACGGAACTAATGTAACCAGCAAGAGCCGATCATGTACTATTGAGACTCTCGATTTGAGAGAACTATGAAAATATGAAAACTATTAGGCTTAGGTTTAAAAACACGCCCTCAAAAAGTAAAAATGTAAAACAGTCACAAAACGGCGCCGTGAGTGGCACTAACACCTCGCACGGGACTAATGTAACCTAGAATAATTGACTACGTACTCCTTGAATTTCCGGTTTGATAGCACGGAAAAAATTTACAAACTGTTAGACATAGGCTTAAAGACATGTCATCAAAGAGTGAAAATATAAACCATCACAAAACGGTTCTGTAAGAGGCACGAACACCTCTCACGGGATCAATGTAACCCATCGGAACTAACCACGTACTCACGGGACTCCCAGTTTGAGAACACAATGAAAATTTACAAACTGTTATACTTCGGCTAAAAATATGTAGCAAAAGAGTGAAAATGTTAAACAACCATAAAACAGTCATGTAAAAGGCATGGACACCTCGTACGAGATGTCGTAACCTGTAAGAACTGATCGAGTACTCTCGAGACTCTCGATTTGAGAGTATGATAAAAATATGCAAACTATTAGAATTAGTCTTAAAAACATGTCCTCAAAAAGAAAAAATGTATAAAAGCCACAAAACGGCCCCGTAATCGATACAAACACCTCGCACAGGACCAATGTAACCCGTAGGAACTGACTGTATACTCCCGAGACTCCATGTTCGAGAGCACGATGAAAATTTTCAAACTTTTATAATTGAGCCTAAAAATATTACATCAAAGGGTGGAAACAAACAACAACCATAAAACGGAACCATAAGAGGCACAGCCGCCTCGTACAGGACTAATATAACCTGCAGGAACCGACCGCATACTCATAGGACTCCCGAGTTGATAGCATGCCAAAATTTGCAAACTGTTAGACTTAGGCTTAAAAACATATCGTCAAAGGGTGAAACTGTAAAATAACCACAAAATGAGATACAAACACCTCGTGCGGGACGAATGTCACACTTAGGAACTGAACACATACTCACGGACTCCCGATTTGAGAGCATGATGAAAATTTGTAAATAGTTAGACTTAGGCTTAAAAACATGCTGTCAAAGGGTGGAAACATAAAACATCCACAAAACGGCCCCCGTGAGAGGCATGAACACCTCACATGGGACCAATGTAACTTGTAGGAGCCAACTGTGTACTCACGGGACTCCCGGTTTGAGATCACGATGAAAATTTGCAATCTTTCCAACTCGAGCTTATAAACATGGCATCAAAGGGTGAAAATATAAAAAAGCTATAAAACGATCCTGTGAGAGGCACAAACACCTCATGCAGGAACAATGTAATCCGGAGGAACCCACCGCGTACTTACTGGACTTCCGATTTGAGAGCATGCCAAAAATTTGCAAACTGTTAGACTTAGACTTAAAAATATGATGTCAAAGGGTGAAAATATAAAACAACCCAAAAATGGTCCTGTAAGAGGTAAGAACACCTCGCACGGGACTAATGTAACCTCGAGGGACCGACCGCAAACTAATGGGAATCCCGATTCGAGAGCACAATGAAAATTTTCAAACTGTTAGACTTAGGTTTACAAACATGCCTTCAAAGGGTGAAAACGAATAACATCCACAAAACGGACCCGAAAGAGGCACAAACACCTTTCATGGGAAGTATGTAACCCGTAGGAACCACCCTCATACTCGGGACTCCCAGTTAGAGAGCACGAGGTAAATATACGAATGATTAGAGTTAGGTTTAAAAACATGTCGTCTAAGGGTGAAAATGTAAAACAATCATAAAATGGCACCTTAAGAGGCATGAACACTTTGCAGAGGACCAATCTAATCCGTAAGAACCGACTGCATACTCACGGGACTCCCGATTTGAGAGAACAACAACAATTTGCAAACTATTACACTTAGGCATAAAAACATTTGGTCAAAGGGTGAAAACATAAAAAAAATGGCCCCGTGAGAGGCATGAACACCTCGCATGGGATCAATGTAACCCGCAGGAACCGACCGCGTACTCACGAGATTCCCGATTTGATAGAACGAAGAAAATTTATAAATTGTTAGACTCACGCTTAAAAACATGTCGTGAAGGAGTTAAAATGTAAAACAACCCCAATGCGGCCCCATGAGAGGCATGGACACCTCGCATGGGACCAACGTAACTAGCCAAAACAGATCGCGTACTCATGGGACTCTTAGTTCGAGAGCTCAACGAAAATTTGCAAACTGTTAGACTTAGGCTTAAAAACATGCCATTAAAGGGTGAAAACATAAAACATCTACAAAATGGTCCCATAATAGGCATGAATACCTCCCACGGGACCAATGTAACCCATTGCAACTAACAGTGTACTCATGGGACTCCCAATTTGAGATCACTATGAAAATTTGCAAACTGTTAGACTTCAGCTTCAACATTTGTCGTCAAATGGTGAAAACATAAAACAATAACAAAACAGTATGGTAAGAGGCATGAACATCTCGCACGAGACCAATCTGTCCCGTAAGAATCAACCACGTACTCTCGGGACACCTGGTGTGAGAGCACGACAAAAATATGCAAACTATTAGCTTAGGCTTAAAAACATATCTTCAAAAGGTGAAAGTATAAAACAACCACAAAATGGCCCTGTGAGATTTACGAACATCTCGCACAGGACCAATGTAACCTGTAGGAACTGACTGCGTACTGACGTGACTCTCGATTTAAGAGCATGACAAAAACTTGCAAACTGTTATACTTAGGCTTAAAAACATAACGTCAAAGGGTGAAATTATAAAACAACTACAAAATTGCCCCGTGAAAGGCAAGAACAACTCACCCGTAACCAATGTAACCCACTTGAACCGAACGCGTACTGTTGGGATTCGTGGTATGAGAGCACGATAAAATTTGCAAATTGTTAGACCTAAGCTTAGAAACATGCCGTCAAAGGGTGAGAAGAGTAAACAACCATAAAATGTCCCTGTGAGAGTACGAACACCTCACATGGGACAAATGTAACCCGTATAAACTGACCGCCTGCTCACAGGACTCCCGATTTGAGAGCACGAAGAAAATTTGCAAACTATTAGACTTAGGCTTAAAAACATGTCGTTAAAGGGTGAAACGTAGAACAACCACAAGATGGCCCCATCAGAGCCCCAAACAACTAGCACGGGACCAATGTAACTAGCCATAATCGACATTATACAAGCGTGACTCCCCGCGTGGGAGCATGATGAAAATTTGTAAACTGTTAGACTTAAGCTTAAAAACATGCCATCAAATGGTGAAAATGTAAAACAACCATAAATTGGTGGCGTAATAAGCATGGACACCTCATGTGGGATCAATTTAACCCACGGGAATCGATCATGTACTCAGGGACTCCCGGTTTCAGAGCACGATGAAAATTTGCAAACTGTAAGACTTAGGCTTAAAAACATGTCGTCAAAGGGTGAAAATGAAAAACAACCACAAAACGGCCCTGTGAGCGATATGAATACCTCGCACGGGACCAATGTAACTTGTAGGAACCGACCGCGTACTCCCGAGACTCCCGATTTGCGTGAATGAAAAAAATTTGCAAATGGTTAAACTCTAGCTTAAAAATATTCCCTTAAAAGGTGGAAACCAAAAAAGCCCCAAAAAGGCCCCATGTGAGGCACGAACACCTCGCACGGGACCAAGGTGACTAGCAAAAACCATCCTCTTACTCACGGGACTCCTGGTTTGAGAGCTAAATAAAAGTTTGCAAACTGTTAGACTTAGGCATAAAAACATGACGTCAAAGGGTGAAAATGTAAACCAACCATAAAACGGTCCCGTAATAGGCACGAACGCCTCGTACGGGACAAGTGTAACCCATAGAAACTGACCGCGTACTCACTAGACTCCCGATTTGAGGGCACGATGAAATTTTGCAAATTGTTAATCTTCGGCTTAAAAATAGGCCATCAAAGGGTGAAAATGTAAAATAGCCACAAAATAGTCTCGCAAGAGGCACGAACACCTCGTACGGGACCAATGTAACACGCAAGAACCGATCACATACTCTCAACACTCTCGATTTGAGTGCACAATAAAAATATGCAAACTATGCCCTCAAAAAGTAAAAACGTAAAACAACCACTTAACGGCCTCATGAGCGGTACAAACACCTCGTACAGGACCAATGTAAACTATAGGAACCGATCGCGTACTCCCAAGACTCCCTATTTGAGAGCATGGGAAAAAATTTCAAACTGCTAGAGAATGGCCAAAAAATATGTCGTCAAAGGTTAGAAAGATAAACAACCATAAAACGACACTATAAGAGGCACAAACACCTCGCAGGGGACTAATATAATCGGTAAGAACTGATCGCATACTCACAGGATTCCTGAGTTGAGAGCATGACAAAAAGTTTCAAACTGTTAGACTTAGGCTTGAAAACATGTCGTCGTAGGGTGAAAATGTAAAAATGCCATAAAACAGCCCAATGAGCGGTACTAACACCTCGCACGGGACCAATGTCACCCGTAGGAACAGACCGCGCACTCATGGGACTCCCGATTTGAGAGTATGATGACAATTTACAAACTGTTAGTCTTAAGCTTAAAAATATGATGTCAATGGGTAAAAACATAAAACAATCACAAAATGGCCCAGTGAGAGGCACAAACACCTAACACGGGACCAAAGTAACTTGAAGGAACCGTATGCGTACTCATGGGACTCCCGATTTAAAAGCACGATGAAAATTTGCAAAATGTTAGGCTTATGCTTAAAAACATGCCGTAAAGGGTGAATATGCAAAATGGACCCTTGAGAGGAACGAACACCTTGCACGTGACAAATGTAACCCACATGAACCGACTGCGTACTCTTGAGATTCCCAGTATGAGAGGACGATAAAATTTGTATTATGTTAGACATAGGCTTAGAAACATGTCGTCAAAGGGTGAGAACGTAAAACAACCACAAAATGTCCCCGTGAGAGTACGACCACCTCACACGGGACCAATGTAACCCGCAAGAACCGACCGTGTACTCATGGGACTCCCAATTTGAGAGCAAGACAAAAATTTACAAACTGTTTGACTTAATCTTTGTAATAGGGTAGTTTAGATAATATGGAGGCAAACCCCCTTTGACTATAGTAATGATAAGTTAACTAGCAAAACCTTGGATTAAATACAGGACACGCAGACACAACTTAGTGAAGATAAACTCAGTTAGAACTCACAGATCTCTCGTGTATAACTCAGAAGGTATTAATGAACTTAGAAGTAACTTAGTTAGAGGTAGAAATAAGTAACCACCCTAGATACACCTTGGCAGGCAGCCAAACACACCAACCACCCACAAGAATCTCTGTCAAGTATTTAAAGCTTCGTAATAAATGGCAATGGTGGGTGAGTAAACTCTATAGTTTGTAATAACTCTCTCTCTCTCTCTTTCTCTCTCTCTCTGATGTATATTGCCTCTAGTAATAACTTCTGAACTCTCAAGAAGATCATCCCTTCCTCAAAGGTGGTTGGGGTCCTTAAATAGCCTCCCACACCACCCCCGAGGAAACTCCGTCATTAATGCCTATGAAAGACATTCCTCATACTTTATGTCACAAATATTAAATACCTGATGCACTAGCTATCTCTACATCATAAACATTAAATTCAAATACATGCCTTTTGCCTAACCACTGTGTATCAGGGAGCTGTTGTCACACAGGTGGCTCACCAACTGTCTAACAGCCCCATATACCACAGTGGTTTAGTCAAGTGAAGATTTGACATTGTCTAGCTGGCTAGTGACATCACCTACAATAGATGTGATATTAAGTAGAGGGCTATTTGGTTCGCATCTCAACGCCCGATGGAACTCAAAGTCGCTCCGCCCGAGGTTCCACGATAAGGGTCCTTCGGTATTTTACCTGGTGTATCTAAGATGATTAGGACAAGCCCTAAAGGTGCCTCACTTATCAATCCTCCAAACCAAGTCCCTCAAAAGTTCCAACGGCGAGGTCGTTTGATAGAGCATGAAAGCTCTCCTAGGCCCTGCCAAGCCTGGTCTCATGCGAGTACCGTTCGACCTCACAAATAATCATTATTCTTGTTACATCATTACAATCGTTATAGCTCATAGTCAAGATAAAAAAATACAATATGACTAACTAACACAACAAGATAAAGTATTAGTTGCCACGCTAAACTTCTACACCAAGCTGCCTTGCTTGAGTTACCTCGCTTGAGCTGCCTCGCTTGAATTGTCACACTTGAGATGTCACGCCAGGCTGCCTTAATCCTAAACACTGTTGTTAATGGGGGGATTATCCTTAATCTCATTATTACCTTCAAGCCCCCTATACAATCTTAAAAGCATTATTACAAAGGGTGAAATGGAAAATAGCCACAAAACGGCCCCGTGAGAGGCACGAACTCCTCGCACGGGACCAATGTATTCTGCAAGTATCGATCGGGTACTCACGGGACTCCCGATTTGAGAGCACAATAAATTTTTCAAACTGTTAGACTTAGGCTTAAAAATATGCCGTCAAAGGGTGAAAATGTAAAATAGGTACAAAATGGCCCCGTGAGAGGTATGAGCACCTCGCACGGGACCAATGTAACCCATAATAATTCACTACGTGCTCACTAGACTCTCGATTTGAGAGAAGAATAAAAATTTGAATACTGTTAGGCTTAGAAACATGTCGTCAAAGGGCGAAAATGTTAAACAACCACAAAACGGCCCTGTGAGAGGCATAAACACCTCTCACAGGACCAATGGGTGATGGGACTCCCGATTTGACAGGATAAAAATTTAAAAACCATTAAACCTAGGCTTAAAACATGTCGTCTAAGGTTGAAAACATAAAACAACCACAAAACGGCCCAGTGAGATGCACGAAAATCTCGTATGGGACCAATATAACTGATAGGAGCCGACCACTTACTCACGAAACTCCCAGTTTGATAGCATGATAAAAATTTGCAAATTGTTAGACTTAGGCTAAAAAACAACCCATCAAAGGGTGAAAATGTAAAACATGTACAAAATGGACCCGTGAGAGGCATGAACACCTCATACAGGACCAACGTAATCCACAGGAACTGACCACATGCTCACAGGACTCCCGATTTGAGAGCACGATAAAACTTTGAATACTGTTAGGCTTAAAAATATGTCGTCAAAGGGAAAAAATGTAAAATAGCCACAAAACGGCCCTGTGAGAGGCATGAACACCTTGCATGGGATCAATGTATCATAAGACTCCTGGTTTGAGAGAAGGATGAAAATTTGCAAACTATTGAACTTAAGGCTTAAAAATAAGTTATCTAAGGGTGGAAACATAAAACAACCACAAAACGGTCCAGTGAGAAGCATGAAAACCTCGCACGGGACCAATATAACCTATAGGAACCAACCGCGTACTCATGCAACTACTAGTTTGAGGGCGCGATAAAAATTTGCAAAACATGTTGTCAAAGGGTGAAACCGTAAAATAAAAACAAAATGGCCCCATGAGAGTCATGAAACCTCACACGGGATCGATGTAACCCACAGGAGCAAATTGTGTACTCCCGCGACTCCTGGTTTGATAACACGACAAAAATTTGCAAACTTTTAAACTTAGGTTTATAAACATGACGTCAAAGAGTGAAGACGTAAAAAATCCATAAAACGGTCTAGTGAGAGGCTCAAACACCTCGTGCAGGACAAATGTGACCTGTAGGAACCCACTGCGTACTTACGGGACTCCCGATTTGAGAGCACGCCAAAAATTTACAAACTTTTAGACTTAGGCTTAAACACATGCCGTCAAAGGGTGAAAATGTAAAACAACCGAAAAACGGTGTTATAAATGGCACGAACACCTCTCACGGTATCAATGTAAGAAGCAAGGACAGATCGCATACTCACGGGACTCCTGCTTTGAGAGTACCAGGATTTTTTTAAAGTTTTTAGACTTAGGCTTAAAAACATGCCGTCAAAGGGTGAAAATGTAAAACATCCACATAATGGCCCCCTAAAAAGTATGAACACCTCGCATGGGACCCATGTAACCGCAGGAATTGACCGCGTTCTCACATGACTCTCGATTAGATAGCACGATGAAATTATGTAAACTATTCCACTTGGGATTAAAAAATGTCATATAAGGGTGAAAATTTTAAATAGTCATAAAACGGCCCCATAAGAGGCATGGACACCTCCAATGGGACCAATCTAATCCACGAGAACCGATCGCATACTCACGCAGCTCCCAGTTTGAGAGCATGGAAAAAAATTGCAAACTGATAGACTTAGGCATAAAAATATTCCGTCAAAGGGTGAAAACGTAAAATAAAAATGAAACGTCCCTGTGAGAGGGATGGGCACCTCGCACGGGACCATTGTAACCCGCAGCCACTGATCACATACTCACAAGACTCCCGGTTTGATAGCACGACAAAATTTACAAACTGTTACAATTACGCATAAAAAGATCTCTTCAAAGAGTGAAAACATAAAACAGCCACAAAGCAACCCCATGAAAGTCGTGAACATCTCGTATGGGACCAATGTAACTGGCAAAGACCGACCGTGTACTCACCAAACTCCCAGTTCGAGTGATCAATGAAAATTTGTAAACGGTTAGAACTAGGCTTAAAAACATGTCGTCAAAGGGTGAAACCATAAACAAGCCACAAAATGGTCCCATAACAGACACAAATACCTCACATGGGACCAATGTAACCCGTAGCAACTGATCGAGTACTCACGAGACTCCCACTTTGAGATCAAGACAAAAAATTGTAAACTTTAGACTTTATCTTAAAAATATGCCGTTAAAGGGTGAACATAAAACCTCCACAAAACGGCACCGTAAGAGGCACATACACCTCGCACGGGACTAATGTAACCTGCAGGAATAGTTGAGAGCATGACAAAAAATTACAAACTTTTAGACTTAGGCATAAAAACATGCCGTCAAGGGGTGAAAACATAAAATAGTTACAAAACGACACTGTGAGCGTACAAACACCTCGCATGGGTCCAATGTAACTCATAGGAACTGACCGTGTACACACGGAACTCCTAATTTGAGAGCACGATGAAAATTTACAAAATGTTAGACTTAAGGTTAAAAACATGCCGTCAAAGGGTGAAAACGTAAAATAACCACAAAACGGCCTCGTGAGAGGAAAGCACACCTCACACGGTACCAATGTATCTTATAGGAACCCAATGCATACTCACGGGACTTCCAATTTGAGAGCACGATGAAAATTTGCAAAATGCTAGACTTAGGTTTAAAAACTTGCCGTTAACGGGTGAGAACATAAAATAGTTACAAAATGGACCCGTGAGAAGCACGAACACCTTGCACGGGATTAATGTAACCCACATGAATCGCTCGCATACTCTTGGGACTACTGATATGAGAGTATGATAAAATTAATAATCTGTTAGACTTAGGCTTAAAAACATGTCGTTAAGGAGTGAGAACGTAAAATAACCACAAAATGGCCCCGTGAGAATATGAACACCTCACACGTGAGCAATGTAACCCATAGGAACTGACCGCGTACTCATGGGACTCCCGATTTAAGAGCACGGAAAAAATTTGAAAACTATTAGACTTAGGCATAAAAATATTTTGTCAAAGGGTGAAGCATAAAATAAAAACAAAACTGTCCCGTGAGAGGCACTAACACCTTGCACGGGACCAATGTAACTCGCACGAACTGACCTCTTACTCACGGGAGTCCCAATTTGATAGCACGATGAAAATTTACAAACTTTTAGACTTAGGCTTAAAAATATGTCGTCAAAGAGTGAAAACGTAAAACAGCCACAAAGCAATCCCGTGAGAGGCACGGACACCTCACATGAGACAAATGTAACTAGTAGATATTGACCGCGTACTTACGGGACCCCTAGTTTGAGAGCTCAATGAAACTTTGCAAACTATTAGACTTAGGCTTATAAACATGCCATCAAATGGTGAAAATGTAAAATAGCCACAAAATGGTTCTGTTTCAGGCTCTAACACCTCGCACGGGACCAATGTAACCGGTACGAACTGAGCCCGTACTCACAGTACTCCCGCTTTGAGAGCCCGATGAAAATTTCCATACTTTTAGACTTCGGCTTAAAAGCATGCAGTCAAAGGGTGAAGACATAAAACATCCACGAAATAGTCCCGTAAGAGGCATAAAAACCTTTCATGGGACCAATGTAACCCTCAATAAACGATCGCGTAATCTCGGGACTCCAGGTTTTAGAGCACGACAAAAATATGCAAACTATTAGACTTAGGCTTAAAAACATGCCCTCAAAAAGTGAAAACGTAAAATAAACATAAAATGGACTCATGAGCGGTACAAACACTTTGCATGAGACCAATGAAATCCGTAGGAATCGACTGCGTACTCATAAGACTCTCTGTTTAAGAGCACGATAAAAATTTATAAACTGTTAGACTTGGGGTTAAAAAATGCCGTCTGAGGTTGATAATGTAAAAAAGTCATAAAAAAGACCCATAAGAGGCATGAACACTTCCAATGGGACCAATCTAATCAACAGGAACCAATCACATACTCACGGGACTCCCAATTTGGGAGCACGACAAACAATTACAAACAGTTAGACTTAGGCAAAAACAATTCTGTCAAATGGTGAAAACGTAAACCAAAAACAAAAGGGCCCTGTGATAGGCACGAACACCTCTTACGGGACCTATGTAACCACTACGAATCGATCGCATACTCATGGGAATCTCAGTTTTATAGCACGATGAAAACTTACAAACTTTTAGACCTAGGCTTAAAAACATTTCGTTAAAGAGTGAAAATGTACAGCGGCCACAAAGAGGACCCATGAGAGGCACGAACACCTCACACATGACAAGTGTAACTAGTAGAGATCGACCGCATACTCACGGGACTCCTGGTTCGAGAGCTCAATGAAAATTTGCAAACGGTAAGATTTAGGCTTAAAAACATGCCGTCAAAGGGTGAAAACATAAACTAGACACAAAATGGTATTGTAACAGGCACGAACACCTCGCACGGGACCAATGTAACCCATAGGAATTGATGGTATACCCACGGGACTCCCGGTTTGAGAGAATAATGAAAATCTGTAAACTATTAGATTTCGACTTCAAAACATGCTGTCAAAGGGTGAAAACATAAAATAGCCACAAAACAGTCATGTAAGAGGTATGAACACCTCGAACGGGACCAATGTAATTCGCAAGAACCGATCGTGTACTCTTGGGACTCCCGGTTTGAGAGCACGATGAAAATATGCAAACTATTATACTTAGGCTTAAAAATATGCCCTCAAAAAGGGAAAACGTAAAATAGACATAAAACGGCCCAATGAGTGGTACAAACACCTCGTACGGGACCAATGTAACCCATAGGAATCGATCACGTACTCACGGTACTCCCAATTTAAGAGCACGACAAAAATTTGCAAACTATTAAACTTAGGCTTAAAAATATACCGTCAAAGGGTGGAAACATAAAACAACCACAAAATATAAACGTAAGGGGCACAAACACCTCGCACGAGACTAATGTAAACCACAGGAACTGACCACGTACTCACAGGATTCCCGAGTTGAGAGCACGATGAAATTTGGAAATTATTAGATTTAGGCTTGAAAACGTGGCGTCAGAGGGTGGAAACGTAAAACAACCACAAAATGGACCCGTGAGCGCTACCAACTCCTCGTTCGGAACTAATATATCTCGTAGGAACTACCCACATACTCACAGGACTCCAAGTTTTAGAGCATGATGAAAATCTGCAAACTTTTAGATTTAGGCTTAAAAACATGCTATCAAAGGTTGAAAACATATAACAGCCACAAAACAGCCTAGTGAGAGGCATGAGCACCTCACACAGGACAACTATAACTTGCAGGAACCGACTGCGTACTCATGAGACTCCCGATTTGAGAGCATGATGAAGATTTGTAAACTGTTAGACTTAGGCTTCAAAACATGCCGTCAAAGGGTTAAAACGTAAAATAGTTACACAATCTGTAAGGGGCACAAAGACCTTGCATGGGACCAATGTAACCCACATGAACCGATCGCGTACTCTAGGGACTCATGGGTGAGAGCAAGATAAAATTTTTAATCCATTAGACTTAGTCTTAGAAAAATTACATCCAATGGTGAGAATGTAAAACAGACACAAAACGGCCCCCTGAGAGTACAAACACCTCACACGGGAAAAATATAACCCGCAGGAATCGACTGCGTACTCACGGGACTTCCGATTTGAGAGCACGACAAAAATTTGCAACTATTAGACTTAGGCTTAAAAACATGCTGTCAAAGGGGGAAAAGTAAAAAAATCCACAAACGGCCCAATGAGAGACACGAACACCTCGCACGGGACCAATGTATCCTAAAGGAACCATGTGCGTACTCCCGGGACTCCCGATTTGAAAACATAATGAAAATCTGAAAACTATTAGACATAGGCTTAAAAACATGCCGTCAAAGGGTGAAAATGTAAAATAGGTACAAAATGTCCCTGTGAGAGGCATGAAAACGTCGCAAGGGACCAATGTTACCCCCCAAAACTGACCGCATGCTCACGAAACTCCCAGTTTGAGAGCACGATAAAAATTTGTATACTGTTAGGCTTAAAAATATGTCGTTAAAGTCTGAAAATGTAAAAGAGACACAAAATGACCCCGTGAGAGGCACCAACACCTCGTACGTGACTAATATAACCCGCAAAAATTATCCGAGTATTCACGAGACTCCCATTTTCAGAGCAGGTTGAGAATTTTCAACTATTAGACTTAGGCTTAAAAACATGTCGTTTAAGGGTGAAAACGTAAAACAATTACAAAACGTCCCCGTGAGGGGCACGAACACCTTACACGGTACCAATATAACCTGCATGAATTGAATGAATACTCATGGGACTCCAAGTTTGAGAGCACAATGAAAATTTGCAAACTATTAGACTCAGGCTTAAAAACAAGCCGTCAAAGGGTGAAAATATAAAACAGAAAGAAAACAGACCCAAGAGAGAGACGAAACCTCACACGCGACCGATGTAACCCACCAGAACAGACCACGTACTCACGAGACTCCCAGTTTGATAGCACCGTGAAAATTTGCAAACTGTTAAACCCTAGCCTATAAACATGGCGTGAAAGGGTGAAAACGTAAAAAAGCCTCACATACACCTCGTACAGGACTAATATAACTTGCAGGAAACCACCGCATACTTACGGGACTCCCGGTTGGAGAGCACATCGAAAATTTGCAAATTATTTGACTTAGGATAAAAAATATTTCGTAAAAGGGTGGAAACATGAAATAGCCTTAAAAACGTGTTGTCAAAGGGTGAAAACATAAGACATCTACAAAATGGCCCTCTGAGAGGCACAAACTCCTCTCACGGGACCAATGCAACTCGCAAGAATAGACCGCCAACTCATGGGACTCCCAATTTGAGAGCATAAAAAAGTCTTCAAATTATTAGACTTAGGATTGAAAACATGTCGTCAAAGGGTGAATATGTAAAACAGACACAAAACGGCCCTTTGAGAGGCACGAACACTTTGCACGGGACCAATCTAACCAATAAGAATAGATTGTGTATTCACGAGACTCTCGATTTGAGAGCAAGATGAAAATTTGCAACTGTTAAACTTAGGATATAAAGCATGCTGTCAAAGGGTGAAAACGTAAAGTAATCACAAAAAGGGCCCGAGAGAGGCACAAAAACCTCGCATGAGACTAATGTAACACGTAAGAACTGATTGTGTACTCACGTGACTCCCGTTTGCGAGAATGGTGAAAATTTGCAAACCATTAGACTTAGGCATAGAAACATACCGTCAAATGGTGAAAACATAAAATAGCCACAAAATGGCCCCATAAGAGGCATGAACACTTGGCATAGGACCAATGTAACCAGCAAGAACCGACAGCATACTCACGGGATTCCCAATTTGAGAGCGCGATGAAAATTTTCAAACTATTAGACTTACTCTTAAAAACATGTTGTCAAAGGGTGAAAACGTAAAATAACCAAAAAATGATTTCATGAGAGGCACTAACACCACGCACGAGACCAATGTAACCTGCAAGAATCGACTACATACTCACGAGACTCCTTATTTCAGAGCATGACAAAAATTTACAAACTATTAGATTTATGCTTAAAAACATGCGTTCAAACGGTGAAAACTAAATACAGCTATAAAATGGTCCCGTGAGAGGCACAAACACTTGGCATGGTACTAATGTAACTCGGAGGAACTGATCTCGTACTAAGAGAACTCCCGAGTTGAGAGCATGATGAGAATTTGCAAACTTTTAGACTTAGGCTTAGAAACATGTCGTCAAAGGGTGAGAACATAAAATAGCAAAAAAACGTCCCCGTGAGAGTACGGACACCACACACGGGACCAATGTTACCCGTATGAACCGATCGCGTACTAACGGGACTCCCAATTTGAGAGCATGAAAAAACTTTGCAAACTGTTAGACCTAAGCTTAAAAACATATCGCCAAAGGGTGAAATGTAAAAGAGACAAAATGGCCCTGTGAGAGGCACGAACATCTCTCATAGGACAAATGTTACCCGCAGGAACCGACATCGTACTCACGAGACTCCCAGTTTGGTATCATCATGAAAATTTGTAAACCATTAAACTTAGGTTAAAAAACATGTCGTCAAAGGGGTGAAAAGGTACAACAGCAAAAAAATGTCCACGTAAGAGGAACGAATAACTTGCATGGGACCAATGTAACTTGCAGGAACCGACCGCGTACTCACAGGACTCCCTCTTTGAGAGCACAATGAAAATTTGCAAACTTTTAGACTTTGGCTTAAAAACATGTCTTCAGTGGCTAAAAATGTCGAACAACAAAAAAACGGTCCCGGGAAAGGCAAGAACACCTTGCACGGGATAACCCACAGAAATCGATCGCGTACTGTCTGTTATCCGGTTTAAGAGCAAGATAAAAAATTGCAAACCATTAGACTTAGGGTTAAAAACATGTCGTTAAATGGTGAAAACATAAAACAACCACAAAATATCCGCGTAAGAGGAATGAACACCTCGCACGGAACCAATGTAACTCACGACAATCGACCATGTACTCACGGGTGTCCCGATTTGAGAGCTCAATGAAAATTTGCAAATTGTTAGACTTAGTCTTAAAAACATGTAGTGAAAGCGTGAAAAAATAAAACAACCACAAAACAGCCCGATGAGAATCACGAACACCTCGCATGGGACCAATATAACCTGTAGGAACTAACTGTATACTCACAGGACTCTCAATTTGAGAGCATGACAAAAATTTACAGACTGTTAGACTTAGGCTTAAAAAATGTCGTCAAAGGGTGAAAACGTAAAACAACTACAAAATGGACCTGTGAGAGGAACAAATACCTTGTACGGTACCAATGTTACCCACATAAATAGACTACTTACTCTTGGGACTCCCGATATAAGAGCACGATAAAATTTGCAAAGTATTAGACTTATGCTTAAGAACATGCCGTCAAAGGGTGAAATGTAAAACAACCACAAAACGGCCCCGTGAAAGGCACAAACACCTCACACAGGACCGATGTATTCTACAGGAACCAATAGCGTACTAACAGAACTCCCTGTTTGATAGAACAATGAAAATCTAAAAACCATTAGACTTAGGATTAAAAACATGACGTTAAAGGGTGATAATCTAAAACATCTACAAAATGGCCCCGTGAGAGGCAAAGACACCTCACACGGGGCTAATGTAACAGGAAAGAATCAACAGCGTACTCACAGGACTCTCGAGTTTAGAGCATGATGAAAATTTGTAAATTGTTAGACTTTGGCTTAAAAACATGCCGCCAAATGGTGAAAACGTAAAACAGCCACAAAACAACCCCGTGAGTGGTACAAACACCTCGCATGGGACCAATGTTACCTGTCGGAATGACTGTATAGTCACGAAACTCCTTGTTTGAGAGAACAACGAAAATTTGCAAACTGTTAGACTTAGGCTTAAAAACATTTCGTCAAAGGGTAAAAATGTAAAACAACTACAAAATGGCCTCGTGAGAGGCACGAAAACCTTACACGGGACCAATGTAACCCACATGAACTGACTGCGTACTCTTGGGACTCCAAGTATGAAAGAACGATAAAATTTATAAACTATTAGATTTAGGGTTAAAAACCTTCCGTCAAAGGGTGTGAACGTAAAATAGCCACAAAACAGCCCCCTTAAAGGCACGAAAACCTCACAAGGAACCAATGTATCCTGCAGGAATGAACAACATACTCACGGAACTCCTTGGTTGAGAGCACAATGAAAATTTGCAAACCATTAGACTTAATCTTAAAAAATGACGTAAAAGGGTGATAACGTAAAACATCTATAAAATGGCCCCGTGAGAGGCATGGGCACCTTGCACGGGACAAATGTAACACACAAGAATCAACCGCATACTCATAGGACTCTCGAGTTGAGAGCACGACGAAAATTTGTAAACTGTTAGACTTAAGCTCAAAAATATGTCGTCAAAGGGTGATAACGTAAAATAGATACAAAACAGCCCCATCAGCAGTACAAGCAGCTTGCATGGGACCAATGTGACCTGCAGGAACCGACTGCATAGTCATGGGACTCCATGTTTGAGAGCACAACGAAATTTACAAACTGTTAGACTTAGGCATAAAAACATACAATCAAAGGGTGAAAACATAAAACAACTATAAAATGAACGCTTTAGAGGTAGAACACCTCTCGCAGGACCAATGTAACCCACATAAATCGACTACGTACTCTTGGGACCCCCAACAAGAAAGTACGAACACCTCACACGAACCAATGTAACCCGCAGGAACGCACCGCGTAGTCACGGGACTCCAAATTGGAGAGCAGAACCAAAGTTTGCAAAATTTTAGACTTAGGCTTAAAAACAAGACGTCAAAGGGTGATAATGTAAAGCATATGTAAAATGGCCCTGTGAGAGGCACGAACACCTTGCATGGGACCAATGTAACAAGAAAAAATGGATCGCGAACTCACGGGACTCCCGATTTGAGATCTCAACAAAAATTTGCAAACTGTTAGACTTAGGTTTAAAAACATGCCATCAAAGGGTAAAAATGTAAAACAACCACAAAATAGTTCTGTAACAGGTAGAAACACCTCGCACGGGACCAATGTAACCCACAGTAAGTGAGCATAGCTACTCCCGATTTGAGAGCACAACAAAAATTTATAAACTGTTAGATTCAGGCTTAAAAACATGTCGTCGGACGGTGAAAATATAAAACAGCCACAAAATGATGCGTAAGAGACACGAACATCTCACACCTCACACCAGACCAATATGACACTCTAGAACTGACCACGTACACACATGACTCCCGATTTGAGTGCATAATGAGAATTTGTAATTTATTAA
Organism: Sambucus nigra; assembly: GCA_949130495.1. Taxonomy (NCBI): domain Eukaryota; kingdom Viridiplantae; phylum Streptophyta; class Magnoliopsida; order Dipsacales; family Adoxaceae; genus Sambucus; species Sambucus nigra. The sequence goes on along the minus strand of OX422210.1, from coordinate 239,448,195 downwards.
ACTCAGGCTTAAAAACATGTTGTCAATGGGTGAAACATAAAACATCCACAAACCAGCCCTGTGAGAGGCACGAAAACCTCATATAGGACCAATATAACCCACAGGAACCGACAGCGTACTCATGAGTTTTTTCGTTTTGAGATAATGATGAAAATTTTCAAACTATTAGACTTAGGCTTAAAAACATGTCATCAAATGGTGAAAATGTAAAATAGCCACAAAACGACCAAGTAAAAGGGCGAACACCTCGCACGGGACAAATGTAACTCGTAGGAACCGATCGCATTCTTAAGGGAATCCCGATTTGAGAACTCAATAAAAATTTACAAACTATATGACTTAAGCTTAAAAATATGCCGTCAAAGGGTGGAAACAAAAAACAACTACAACACGGCCCCGTAAGAGGCATGAACACCTCGCACGAGACTAATGTTACCAGTAAAAACTGATCGCGTACTATTGAGATACCCCTATTTGAGAGCACGATGAAAACATGAAAACTATTATACTTGATCTTAAAAAATGCCCTAAAAAAGTGAAAACATAAAAAAGCCACAAAACGGCCCTGTGAGTGGTACGAAAACATTGCACGGTACCAATGTAACCCATAGGAATTGACCCCATACTCACGGGACTCCCGGATTGAGAGCACGATGAAAATTTGCATATCATTAGACTTAGGCTTAAAAATATGTCCCATACGACCGTGTACTCATCGGACTCCCAGTTTGAGAGAATGATTAAATTTTGCAAACTGTTATACCTAAGCTTAAAAACATATTGTCAAAGTTTGAAAACGTAAAACAACAACAAAACGGCCCCGTGAAAGGCACGCACACCTCGCATGAGACCAATGTAACCTGCAGGAACCGACTTCATACTCACATGACTCCCGATTTGAGAGTACGATGAAAATTTGTAAATTATTAACTTATGCTTAAAAACATGCCGTCAAATGTTGAAAATGTAAAATAGACACAAAACGACCATCTCACGGGACTCCCAATTTGAGATCTCGACGAAAATTTGCAAACTATTAGACTTAGGCATAAAAATGCCCTCAAAAAGGGAAAACATAAAATAGCCACAAAATAGCCACGTTAGTGGTTGAACACCTCGCACGGGACCGATGTAACTCGTAGGAATCGATCGCATACTCATGGAACTCTCGGATTGAGAGCATGACAAAAAATTGAAGGTTGTTAGACTTAGGCTTTAAAATGTGCACTCAAAGGGTGGAAATATAAAATTGCAAAAAAACCACCCGTGAGAGGAACGGACACCTCGCACGGGACTAATGTAACCCGTAGGATCCGACCGCATACTCACATGATTCCTAAGTTGAGAGCACGACGAAAATTTACAAACTATTAGACTTTGGCATAAAAACATGCAGTTAAAGGGTGAGAACATAAAGTAGCCATAACACAGTCGTGTGAGCGGTACGAACACCTCGCACGGGACCAGTGTAACCAGTAGGAACCAACCGCGTACTCACGGGACTCTCAGTTTGAGAGCATGAAGAAAATTTGCAAATTGTTATAGTTAGTCTTAAAACATGTCGTTAAAGGGTGAAAGTGTAAAACAGCAACAAAACGTCCCCGTGAGAGGCACGAATACCTCGCATGGGACCAATGTAACATGTAGGAACTGACTACGTACTCACAGGACTCTCGATTTGAGAGCACGATGAAAATTGGAGAAGTGTTATACTTACGCTTAAAATCATGTCATCAAAGGGTGAAAATGTAAAACAACCCTAAAACAGCCACCTAAGAGGCACAAGCACCTCACACGGGGCCAGTGTAACCCGTAAGAATTGACCACGTACTGTGGAGACTCCTAGTTTGAGAGCACGATGAAAATATGCAAACTATTAAACTTAGGATTTAAAAATGCCCTCAAAAAGTGAAAACAAAAATAGCCACAAAATAACCCCATGAGTGGCATGAACACCTTGCACGGAACCAATGTAACCCGTAGGAACCGATCGCATACTCACGGGACTCTCAAATTGAAAGCACCGTGAAAACTTGCAAATTATTAAACTTAGGCTTAAAAATATGTTGTCAAAGGGTGGAAACATAAAACACTCACAAAACGGCCTCGTGAGAGGCACGAACACCTCGAACGAGACTAATGTAACCCGCAGGAAATGACCGCGTACTCATAGGACTCCCGAGTTTAGAGCACGATGAAAATTTGCAAACTAATAGAATTAGGAATTAAAACATGAGGTCAATGGGTGAGAACATAAATCAACCATAAAAAGGGCCTCATGAGCGATACGAACAGCTCACACGAAACCAATATAACTCGTTGGAACCAACCACATACTCACGGGACTCCCGGATTGAGAGCACGACGAAAATTTGCAAATTATTAGACTAATGCTTAAAAATATGTTGTCAAAGGGTGAAAACATAAAAGAACAACGAAACGGCCCCGTGAGTGGCACATAAACCTCGCACGGGACTAATGTAACCCACAGAAACTGGCTGAATACTCATCGGATTTCCAACTTGAGAGCACGACAAAAATTTGCAAACTATTAGACTTAGGCATAAAAACAAGTGGGCAAAGGGTGAGAACATAAAACATCCATAAAACGGCCCCGTGAGCGATACGAACACCTCGTACGGGACAAATGTAACCCGTAGGAATTGATCGTGTACTCACGGGACTCTCGATTTGAGAGCATGAAGAAAATTTGTAAACTGATATACTTAGGCTTAAAAATAGGCTGCCATAGGGAGAAAATGAAAAACAACCACAAAAGATCCCCATGAGAGCCACAAACACCTCGCACTGGACCAATGTAACCTACAGGAGTTGACTGCGTACTCACGGGGACTCTCGGTTTAAGAGCATGACAAAAATTTGCAAACTATTAAATTTAGGCTTAAAACCGTGCCATCAAAGGGTGAAAACAAAAAACACCTACAAAATGGCACCGTGAGAGGCACAGACACCTCATATGGGACTAATGTAACCCTGCGAAACTGATCGCCTACTCATAGGATTCTCGAGTTGAGAGCGTGATGAAAATTTATGAACTTTTAGACTTAGTCCTAGAAACATGTCGTCAAAGGGTGAGAATGTAAAACAGTAACAAAACGGCCCCATGAGAGTACGAACACCGCACACGGGACCAATGTAACTCGTAAGAATCGACCGTGTACTAATGGGACTCTTAATTTGAGAGGATAAAGAAAATTTGCAAACTGTTAGACTTAGGTTTAAAAATATGTCATCAAAGGGAGAAACGTAAAATAGATACAAAATGGCCAAGTGAGACGCACGGACATCTCACACGGGACCAATAATACCCATAAGAATCGACAGTGAACTCATAGGACTCCTAGTTTGGGAGCATGATGAAAATTTGCAAACTGTTAGACTTAGGCTTAAAAACATCAAATCCAAGAGTAAAAACATAAAACATCCACAAAACAGCCACGTAAGAGGAACGAACACCTTGCACGAGACTAATGTAACTTGCAGGAATCGACTGTGTACTCAAAGGACTCTCGATTTGAAAGCATGATGAAAATTTGCAAATTGTTAGACTTGGGCTTAAAAGCATACCGTCAAAGGGTGACAATGTAAAATAGCCACAAAACGGCCACATAAAAGACCGAACACTTTGCACGTGATAAATGTAACTCACAGGAATTGATCGCATTCTCACGGGACTCCCGATTTGAGAGCTCGATGAAAATTTACAAACTGTTAGACTTAGGATTAAAAATATGCCGTCAAAGGGTGGAAACATAAAACAACAATAAAACGATCTCATAAGAGGCACGAACACCTCGTACGGGACCAATATAACCCGCAAGAACCGACCGTGAAGTCTCGGGACTCTCGCTTTGAGAGCATGATGAAAATATACAAACTATTAGACTTAGGCTTAAAAATACCCTCAAAAAGGTAAAATGTAAAACATCCGCAAAATAGTCCCATGCGCGGTTTGAACACCTCGTACAGGACCGATGCAACCCGTAGGAATCGATCGCATACTCACGGGACACTCAAATTGATAGAACGAAAAAAACTTGAAAATTGTTAGACTTAGGCTTAGAAATATGCCATCAAAGGGTGGAAACATAAAATAGCAACAAAACGGCCATGTGAGAGGCACATACACCTCGCATGGGACTAATGTGACCCGCAGGAACCGACCGTATACTCACAGGATTTCCAAGTTGAGAGCATGACAAAAATTTGCAAACTATTAGACATAGGCATAAAAACATGCGGTCAAAGGGTGAAAACATAAATCATCCATAAAACGGCCCCTTGAATGGTACGAACACCTTGCACGGAACCAATATAACTCGTAAGAATCGACTGCGTACTCACGGGACTCCCAATTTGAGAGCATGACAAAAATTTCCAAACTATTATACTTAGGCTTAAAAACATGCTGTTAAAAGGTGAAACGTAAAACAACCACAAAACGACCCCATGAGAGGCATAAACACCTTGTGCGGGACCAATGTAACCTGCAAGAATTGACAGCATACTCACGGGACTCCCGTTTTGAGAGCACGATGAAAATTTACAAACTGTAGATATAGGCTTAAAAACATATCGTCAAAAGGTGAAAACAAAAAAAAACGACAAAATGGCCCCGTCAGAGGCACATACACCTCGCATGGGACAAATGTAACCCGGAGGAACCGATCGCATACTCAAAGGACTCCCGAGTTAAGGGCATGATAAAAATTTGTGAACTTTTAGGCTTAGGCTTTGAAACATGTCGTCAAAGGGTGAGAACGTAAAACATCAACAAAACGGCCCTATGAGTGTACGAACACCACCCACGGGACCAATGTAACCCATAGGAACCGACCACATACTAACGGGACTTCTGATTTGAGAGCCTGATGAAAATTTGCAAATTATTAGACTTAGGTTTAAAAATATGTCGTGAAATGTAAAAAAAGACACAAAATGGCCCTGTGAGAGGCACGAACATCTTTCACGGGACCAATGTTCCCATACGAATCAACAACGTACTCATGTGACTCCCAGTTTGGGAGCATGACAAAAATTTGCAAACTGTTAGACTTAGTCTTAAAAACATGACATCAAAGGGTGAAAAGATAAAATAACCACAAAATGGCCACGTAAGAGGAACGAACACCTCACACGGTACCAATGTAACTTGTAGGAACTGACGACGTACTCATATGACTCCCGATTTTAGAGCATGATGAAAAATTGCAAACTGTTAAACTTAGGCTTAAAATGATGTCGTCAAAGGGTGAAAATGTAAAACAGATACAAAATGACCACGTAAAAGGCCAAACACCTCGCACGAGATAAATGTAACTCGCAGGAATTGACCGCGTTCTCACGGGACTCCCGGATTGAAAGCTAGATAAAAATTTACAAACTATTAGACTTAGGCTAAAAATATGCCGTCAAAGGGTGGAAACATAAAACAACCATAAAGGGGGCCAGTAAGTGGCACAAACACCTCGCACGAGACTAATTTAACCCACAAGAACCAACTGAGTACTATGGGTACTCCCGATTTGAGAGCATGAAAAAAATATGTAAATTATTAGACTTAGGCCCTCCAAAAGGGAAAACATAAAACAGTCACAAAATAGCCCTGTGAGCAGTTCGAACACCTCGCACGGGACCAATTTAACCCGTAGGAATCGACCACATAATCACGGGACTCTCGGATTGAGAGCAGGACAAAAAGTTGAAAATTATTGTACTTAGGCTTAAAAATATGATGTCAAAGGGTGGAAACATAAAATAGCAACAAAATGGCTCCATGAGAGGCACAAACACATCGCACGGAACTAATGTAACCCGCAGGAACCGACTGCGTACTCATAGGATTCCCAATTTGATAGCATGATGAAAATTTGTAAACTATTAGACTTAGGCATAAAAACATGCAGTCAAAGGGTGAGAACATAAATTAGCCATAAAATGGCCCCTTGAGCGGTACTAACACCTTGCATAGGACCAATGAAACCTCTGGGAACCGATCGCGTACTCACGGGACTCCCGATTTGAGAGCATGATAAAAATTTGAAAACTGTTATAGTTAGGCTTAAAAACATGTTGTCAAAGGGTGAAAACGTAAAACAACAACTAAACGACCATGTGAGAGGCACGAACACCTCATAAGGGACCAATGTAACTGCAGGAACCGACTGCATACTCACGGGTTTCACAATTTGAGAGCACGATAAATATTTGCAAATTGTTATACTTAGGCTTAAAAACATGTCGTCAAAGGGTGAAAACGTAAAACACCCATAAAACGGCCACGTAAGAGGCAGGAACACTTCGCATGGGACCAATGTAACCCGGAAGAACTGATAACGTACTCTCGGGATCCCTGGTTTGAGAGCATAACAAAAGTATGCAAATTATTACACATGTTTAAAAAGTTCCCTCAAAAAGTGAAAGCATAAAACAGCCACAAAATAATCTCGTGGCCAGTATGAACACCTCGCACGAAACCAATGTAACCCGTAGGAATCGACCGCATACTCATGGGACTCCCGAATTGAGAGCACGATGAAAATTTGTAAATTGTTAGACTTAAGCTTCAAAATATGTTGTCAGAGGGTGGAAACATTAATCAATCACAAAACGGCCTTGGGAGAGGCACGGACACCTCACACGGGACTAATGTAACCCAAAGGAACCAACCATGCACTCACAGGACTCCCAAGTTGTGATCACCATGAAAATTTGCAAATTCTTAGACTAAGGAATAAAAACATGCGGTCAAAGGGTGAGAACATAAAGCAGCCATAAAATAACCCCGTGAGCGGTACGAACACCTCGCATGGGACCAATGTAACCCGTAGGAACCGTCTGTATACTCACGGGACTCCCAATTTGAGAGCATGACAAAAAATTTCAAACTGCTATACTTAGGCTTAAAAACATTCTATCAAAGGGTGAAAACATAAAACAACCACAAGACGACCCCATTAGAGGCATAAACACCTCGCATGGGACCAATGTAACCTACAGGAATTGACTGATTAGTCACGGGACTCCCGGTTTGAGAGCACGATGAAAATTTGCAAGATGTTCGAATTATGCTTAAAAACATGTAGTCAAAGGGTGAAAACGAAAAACAACTACAAAATGGCCCCGTCAGAGGCACAGACACCTTGCATGGGACTAATGTAACCCGTCGAAACTGATCGTATACTCACAGGACTCCTGAGTTTAGAGAATAATGAAAATTTGTGAACTTTTAGACTTAGGCTTTGAAACATGTCATCAAAGGGCGAGAACGTAAAACAATAACAAAATGGCCCCATGAGAGTACGAACACCACATACGAGACCCATGTAATTTGCACCGCGTAGTAGCGGGACTCCTGATTTGAGAGCACCAAGAAAATTTTCACACTGTTAGACTTCGGTCTAAAAACATGTCGTCAAAGGGTGAAACATAAAAGAGATAGAAAATGTCCTGGTGAGAGGCACAAACATCTCACACGGGACCAATGTTACCCACAGGAACTGACAGTGTACTCACGGTACTCTCAGTTCGGGAGCATGATGAAAATTTGCAAACTGTTATACTTAGGCTTAAAAATATGCCATCAAAGGTTAAAAACATGAAATGGCCGCAAAACAAATATGTAAGAGGAACGAACACCTCATACGGGATCAATGTAACTTGTAGGAACCGACGACATACTCAGAGGACTCCCCGTTTGAGAGGACGATGAAAATTTGCAAATTGCTAGACTTAGGCTTAAAAACATGTCGTCAAAGGGTGAAAATGTAAAACAACCATAAAAGGGTAACACAAAAGGCCGAACACCTCGTACGGTACAAATGTAACTCACAGGAATTGACCGTATTCTCACGGGGCTCCCGATTTGAGAGCTCGGCAAAAATTTACAAACTTTTAGACATAGGCGTAAAGATATGCTGTCAAAGGGTGGAAACATAAAACAACCACAAAACGGCCACGTAAAAGGCACGAACACGTCGCATGGGACCAATGTAACCCGCAAGAACTGATTGTGTACTCTCGGGACTCCCAATTTGAGAGCACGATGAAAATGTGGAAACTATAAGACTTAGGCTTAAAAATGCCCTAAAAAAGGGAAAACGTAAAACAGCCACAAAACATCCCCATGAGCGGTTCTAACACCTTGTACGGAACCGATGTAACCCGTAGGAATAGATTGCATACATGGGAGTCCCGAATTGAGAGCATGATGAAAATTTTAAAGTTGTTAGACTTAGGCTTAAAAATATGTCGTAAAAGGGTGGAAACATAAAACAACAACAAAACGGCCATGTGAGAGGCACAGACTCCTCGCACGGGACTAATGTAACCTGCAGGAATCGACCGTGTACTCACAGGATTCCCAAGTTGAGAGAACGATGAAAATTTGCAAACTAGTAGACTTAGGCATAAAAACATGAGGTCAAAGGGTGAGAACATAAAGAAGCCATAAAACGGCCCCGTGAGCGGTACGAACACCTCGTACGAGACCAATGTAACCCGTAGGAACCAACCACATACTCACGAGACTCCTAGTTTGCGAGCATGAGGAAAATTTTTAAACTGTTATAGTTAGGCTTAAAAACATGGTGTTAAAGGGTGAAAATGTAAAACAGCAACAAAACGGCCCCGTGAGAGGCATGAACACCTCGTACGGTACCAATGTAACTTGTCAGAACCGACTGCATAATCACAGGACTCCCTATTTGAGAGCACGATGAAAATTTGCAAATTGTTATAATTAGACTTAAAAACATGTTGTCAAAGGGTGAAAACATAAAACAGCCCTAAAACAGCCACCTAAGAGGCACAAACACCTCGCATGCGACTAATGTAATCCACAAGAATCGATCGAGTAGTCTCGGGACTTCTGGTTTGAGAGCATGATGAAAATATGCAAACTATTACACTTAGGATTCAAAAATGCCCTCAAAAAGTGAAAACAAAAATAACCACAAAATAACCCCGTGAGCGGCATAAACACCTAGTACCTAACCAATGTACCCCATAGCAACCGACCGGAAACTCACGGGACTCCCAGATTGAGAGCATGATGAAGATTTGCAAATTACTAGACTTAGTATTAAAAATATGCCATCAAAGGGTGGAAACATAAAAAAATCACAAAACGGCCTCATGAGAGGCACTGACACCTCGCATGGGACTAATGTAACCCATAAGAAATAATCGCGTAATCACAGGACTACCGAGCTGAGGGCACGATAAAAAATTGCAAATTGTTGGACTCGGGCATAAAAACATGCGGTCAAAGGGTGAGAACATAAAGCAACAATAAAATGGTCCCATGAGCAGTACGAACACCTCGTACGGAACCATTGTAACTCATGGGAACTGACTGCGTACTCACGGGACTCCTAAATTGAGAACACGGAAAAAATTTGCAAATTGTTAAACTAAAGCTTTAAAACATGTCGTCAAGGGGTGGAAACATAAAACCGCAAAAAAAACGGCCACGTGAGAGGCAGGAACACCTTGCACAGGACTATTGTAACCCCCAGGAACCGACCGCGTACTCACAGGACTCCTAGTTTGAGAGCACGATGAAAATTTTCATACTGTTAGACATAGGATTAAAAACATGCCGTCAAAGGGTGAAAATGTAAAATAGCCACAAAATGGCCACGTAAAAGGCCAACACACCTCGTACGGAACACATGTAACTCGCAATAATTGACCGTGTTCTCATGGGACTCCCTATTTGAGAGCTCGGAAAAAATTTACAAACTGTTAGACTTAGGCTTAAAAATATGTCGTTAAATGGTGGAAACATAAAACAACCACGAAATGGTCCCGTGAGAGGCACGAACACCTCGCATGGGACTAATGTAACCCGTAGGAATCGACCGCGTACTCACATGATTCCCAAGTTGAGAGCACGATGAAAATTTACAAATTGTGAGACTTAGGCATAAAAACATGCAGTCAAAGGGTGAGAACATAAAGTATCCATAAAACAGCCCCTCGAACGGTTTGAACACCTCACATTGGACCAATGTAACCTGTGTAAATCGATTGCGTACTCACGGGAACCCCGCTTTGAGAGCATGATAAAAATTTGCCAATTGTTATAGTTACGCTTAAACACATGTTGTCAAAGGGTGAAAATGTAAAATAGTAGCAAACGGCCGCATGAGAGGCACGAACACCTCGCAAGGGACGAATGTAACCTCTAAGAACCGACTGCATACTCACGGGACTCCCGATTTGAATGCTCGATGAAAATTTGTAAATTGTTATACTTAGGCTTATAAACATGCCATCAAAGGGTGAAAACGTAAAATAGCCATAAAATGGCCACGTAAGAGGCACGAACACCTCGCATGGGACCAATGTAACCCGCAAGAACCAACCGCGTACTCTCAGAACTCCTAGTTTGAGAGCAAGATGAAAATATACAAACTATTACACATGCTTAAAAAATTCCCTTAAAAAGTGAAAACTTAAAACAACCACAAAATAACCATGTGAGCGGAACGAACACCTCGCACGGAACCAATGTAACCCATAGGAACCGATCGCATACTCATGAGACTCCTGAGTTGAGAGAACGATGAAAATTTGCAAATTGTTAGACTTAGACATAAAATCATGCGGTCAAAGGGTGAGAACATAAATGAACCATAAAATGGCCCCGCGAAAGGCACGAACACCTCCCACGGAACCAATGTAACCCGTAGCACCCGACCGCGTACTCACGCGACTCCCAATTTGAGGGCATGACAAAAATTTGTAAATTGTTGTACTTAGGCTTAAAAACAAGTTATCAAAGGGTGAAAAATATAAAATAGCCACAAAATGGCCCCATGAGAGGCACAAACACCTCGCATGGGACCAATATAACCTGGAGGAATCGAATGTGTACTCACGGGACTCCCAGTTTGAGAGCACAATAAAAATTTGCAAACTGTTAGATTAAGGATTAAAAACATGTCGTCAAAGAGTGAAAATGAAAAACATTTACAAAATGGCCCCGTGAGAGGCACAGACACCTCACATGGGACTAATGTAACCCGACGGAACCGATCGCATACTCACAGGTCTCCCGAGTTGAGAGCATGATGAAAATTTGTAAACTTTTATACTTAGGCTTAGAAGCATGTCATCAAAGGGTGAGAACATAAAACAATAACAAAACGGTCCTGTGAGAGTATGAACACCACACACGAGACCAATGTAACCCATAGGAACCGATCGCGTACTAATAGGACTCCGAATTTGAGAGAACGGTGAAAATTTGCAAATTGTTAGACTTAGCTTAAAAACATGTCATCAAAGGGTCAAATGTAAAAGAGACACAAAATGGCCCCATGAAAGGTACGAACATCTCGCACGGGACCAATGTTACCCGCAGGAACCGACAACGTACTCACTGGACTCCCAGTTTGGGAGCATGACAAAAATTTGTAAATTATTAGATTTAGGCTTCAAAAAATGTCGTCAAAGGCTGAAAATGTAAAACATCCACAAAATGTCCACGTAAGAGGAAGAAACACCTCGCACGGAACCAAGACAACTTGTAAGAACCGACTGCGTACTCACAGGACTCCCAGTTTGAGAGCACGATGAAAATTAGAAACTGTTAGACTTAGGCTTAACAAAAAGTCGTCAGAGGCTGAAAACATAAAGCAACCACAAAACGGTCCCGAGAGAGGCACGAACACCTTGCGCGGGATAACCCACAGGAACCGACCAAGGACTCTCGGGTCTCCCAATTTGAGAGCATGATAAAAAAATTGCAAACTGTTAGACTTAGGTTTAAAGACCTATCATTAAATGGTGAAAACATAAAACAACCACAAAATGGCCATGTAAAAGGCACGAACACCTCGTACGGGACCAATATAACTTGCGAAAACTGACCGTGTACTCATAGGAGTCCCGATTTGATAGCTCGACAAAAAATTGCAAATTGTTAAACTTAGGCTTAAAAACACGTCGTGAAAGGGTCAAAATGTAAAGCAACCACAAAACGGCCCCGTGATAATCACGAACACCTCCCACGGGACCAAGTAACCTGCAGGAACAGACTGCATACTCACGGGACTCTCGATTTGAGAGCACGACAAAAATTTGCAAACTATTAGACTTAGGATTAAAAACATGCTGTCAAAGGGTGAAAACATAAAATAGCTACAAAATGGCCCCGTGAGAGGCATGAACACCTCGTACGGTACCAGTGTTACCCACATGAACCGATCGTTTACTCTTGGGGATCTTAGTATGAGAGCACGATAAAATTTGCAAACCATTAGACTTAGGTTTAAAAATATGACGTCAAGGGGTTATAATGTAAAACAGCTATAAAATGGCCCCGTGAGAGGCACGGACACCTCGTACGGGACTAACGTAACCCAAAAGAATCGATCACATACTCACAGGACTCTCAAGTTGAGAGCACGATAGAAATTTGTAAACTGTTAGACTTCGGTTTAAAAAAATGTCGCCAAAGGGTGAAAATGTAAAACATCCACAAAACAGCCTCGTGAGCGGTACAAATACCTCGCATTAGACCAATGTAACCTGGAGGACTAACGTAACCCAAAAGCATTCCCTAAAAGGTTGAAAACGTAAAATAGCTACAAAATGCCCTCGTGAGAGGCATGAGCACCTCACACGGGACCAATGTAACCCACATGAACCGACTGCGTACTCTTGGGACTCTCGATATGAAAGCATGATAAAATTTATAAAATATTAGATTTGGGGTTAGAAACATGATGTCAAAGGGTGTGAACGTAAAACAGCCACAAAACGGACCCATGAAAGTACGAATACCTCACACGGGAAAAATGTAACCAGCAGGAACCGATCGCATACTCATGAGACTCTAGATTGGAGAGCACAAACAAAGTTTGCAAACTTTTAGACTTAGGCTTAAAAACATGTCATCAAAGGGTTAAACGTAAAACAACCACAAAATGGTCCCGTGAGAAGTATGAACACCTCGTACAGGCCCAATGTCAATCGCAGGAACTGACTCCATACTCACGGGACTACCGGTGTGAGAGATTGATGAAAATTTGCTAATTGTTAGACTTAGGCTTAAAAAAACACCGTCAAATGGTGAAAACATAATACAGCTACAAAATGGCGCCGTGAGAGACACAACACCTCGTACGGTACCAATTTTACCCACATGAACCGATCGCTTACTCTTGGGGCCCCCGATAAGAGAGCACGAAAAAATTTGCAAACTATAAGACTTAGGCTTAAAAACATGTCATCAAAGGGTGAAACGTAAAACAACCACAAACCAGCCCCGTGAAATGCACGAACACCTCTCAAAGGTTTAATGTAACATACAGGAACCGACAGCGTATTCACGAAACTCTCGGTTTGAGAGCACAACAAAAATTTGCAAACAATTGGACTTAGGCTTAAAAATATGAAGTCAAACGATGATAATGTAAAACAACTATAAAATGGCCCCATAAGAGGCACGAACACCTCGCACGTGATTAATGTAACCCAAAAGAAATGATCACGTACTCACAGGACTCTCGAGTTGAGAGTACGATGAAAATTTGTAAACTATTAGACTTAGGCTTAAAAACATGTCGTCTAAGGGTGAAAACGTAAAACATCCGCAAAACAGCTCCCGTGAGCGGTACAAACACCTCGCATTGGACCAATATAACCTGTAAGAACTGACTGCGTACTCACGGGACTCCTTATTTGTGAGCACAACGAAATTTACAAACTGTTAGATTAGGCTTAAATTTCGTCAAAGGGTGAAAATGTAAAATAGCTACAAAATGGCCTCGTGAGAGGCACTAACACGTCGCACGGGACCGGTGTAACTCACATGAACTGACTGCATACTCTTGGGACTCCCTATATGAAAGCACGATAAAATTTATGAACTATTAGATTTAGGGTTAGAAACATGCCGTCAAAGGGTGTGAACATAAAACAGCCACAAAACGGACCCATGAAAGTACAAACACCTCACACGGGACAAATGTAACCCGTAGAAACTGACCACATACTCACGGGACTCGAGATTGGAGAAAAAAACCAAAATTTGAAAAATTTAAGACTTAGCCTTAAAAACATGTCGTCAAAGGGTGAAACATAAAATAACCACAAAACGGCCCCGTGAGAGGCACGAACACCTCGCACGGGACCAATGTAAGCTTCAAAAATCGATCTATACTCATGGGACTCTCGGTGTAAGAGCACGACAAAAATTTGTAAACTATTAGACTTAGGTTTAAAAACATGTGGTCACAAGGTGAAAACGTAAAACAGCTACAGAAGTGCCCCCTGAGAGGCACGAACACATCACACGGGACCAACGTAACAAGAAAAAATCGATCGTATACTCACGAGACTCCCGGTTCAAGAGCTCAATGAAAATTTGCAAATCGTTACACTTAGGCTTAAAAACATAGTGTCAAAGGGTGAAAACGTAAAACAACCACAAAATGGGTCCGTAATAGGCAGAAACACCTCACATGGGACCAATGTAACCCACAGGAACTGAGCACGTACTCGCGCTCCTATCGATTTGAGATCAAAATGAAAATTTGTAAATTGTTAAACTTAGGCTTAAAAACATGTTGTCGGAGGGTGAAAATGTAAAGCAGCCACAAAATGGTGCGTAAGAAGCACGAACAACTCTCACGAGACCAATGTAATGCACAAGAACTCGGCACATACTCACAGTAATCCCGATTTGAGAACACAATGATAATTTGGAATAGTTAGACATAGGCTTAAAAGCATGCCGTCAATGGGTGAAACATCAAACAACCACAAAGGGCCCACATGAGAGGCACGAACACCTCACATGGGACCAATGTAACCCGCAAGAACTGATAACGTACTCACGAGTTTTTTCGTTTTGAGAGCATGATGAAAATTTTCAAATTGTTAAACTTAGGCTAAAAAATATACCGTCAAAGGGTGAAAATGTAAAAAAGACACAAAACGCCCAAGAAAAAGGTCGGACACATCGCACTAATATAACTCAAAAGAATCGACCACGTTCTCACGGGACTCCAGGTTTAAGAGATCGAAAAAAATTTACAAACCATTAAACTTAGGATGAAAAATATGCCGTGAAAGGGTGGAAACATAAAACAACCACAAAATGCCACCATAAGAGGCATGAACACCTCGCCGGGACTAATGTAACCTGCAAGAACTGAGCACGTATTCTCGGGACTCTCAATTTAAGAGCACGACGAAAATCTGCAAACTATCAGACTTAGGCTTAAAATATCCCCTCAAAAAGTGAAAATGTAAAATAGCCACAAAACGACATTATGAGTGGTACGAACACCTCGCACGGGACCAATGTAACCCATAGGAATCAAATGCATACTCACGAGACACCTGGGTTGAGGGCACGACGAAAATTTGTAAATTGTTTGACTTAGGCTTAAAAATATACCATCAGAGGGTGGAAACATAAAATAGCCACAAAACAACCCTGTCAGAGGCATGAACACCTCACACTGGACTAATGTAACCTGGAGGAACCGATCACATACTCACAGAACTCTCGAGTTGAGAGCACAATAAAAATTTGCAAACTGTTGGACTTACGCATAAAAATAAGCGGCCAAAGGATGAGAACATAAAGCAACCATAAAACGACCCTGTGAGCGATACGAACACCTCGCACGGGACCAATATAACTCATAGGAATCGATCGTGTACTTTTGGGACTCCCTATTTGAGAGCACGATGAAAATATGCAAACTATTAGACTTAGGCTTAAAAATGCCACCAACAAGTGAAAACGTAAAACAACCACAAAACGGCCACGTGAGCAGTATGAACACCTCGCACGGGACCAATGTAACCTGTAGGAATCAATCGCATACTCACTAGACTCTCGTATTGAGAGCACGAGGAATATTTGCAAATTGTTAGACTTAAGCTTAAAAATATGCTATCAAAGGGTGGAAACATAAAAAAGCCACAAAACTTCCTCGTGAGAGGTACGAACTCCTCGCATGGGACTAATGTAACCCGTAGGAACCGATCACTTACTCACAGAACTCTTGAGTTAAGAGCATGATAAACATTTTCAAACTATTATACTGATGCATAAAAACATGAGGTCAAAGGGTGAGAACATAAAGCAGCCATAAAACGGCCCCATGAGCAGTATGAACACCTCGCATGGGACTAATGTAACTAGTAGGAATCGAGCGCGTAGTCATGGGACTCCCAGTTTGATATCATGATAGAAATTTGCAAACTGTTATACTTAGGCTTAAAAACATATCGTCAAAGCGTGAAAGGTAAAACATCAACAAAACGGCCCCGTGAGAGGCACGAACATCTCGCACGGAAATAATGTAACTTATATGAACCGACTGCATACTCATGAAACTCCCAGTTTGAGAGCACGATGAAAAATTTCAAATTGTTATACTTAGGCTTAAACACATGTCGTCAAAAGGTGAAGACGTCAAATGGTCACAAAATGGCCGCATAAGAGGCATGAACACCTCGCAAGGGACAATTATAACTCGCAGGAAACGATCGCGTTCTCACGGGACTCCAGTTTGAGAGCTCGGTAAAAATTTACAACTATTAAGCTTAGGCTTACAAATATGTCATTAAAGGTTGGAAACATAATACAACCACCAAATGGCCCCGTAAGAGGCAAGAACACCTCTCAGGGGATCAATGTTACCTGCAAGAACTGATCGCGTACTCTCGGGATACCCGGTGTGAGAGCATGATGAAAATATGAAAACTATTACACTTAGGCTTAAAAAATGCCCTCAAAAAGTGAAATGGATAACAACCACAAAACAACCCCGTGAGTGCTACGAACACCTCGTACCGAATCAATGTAACTCGTAGGACCCAACTGCATACTCACGGGACTCTCAGATTGAGAGCACGATGAAAATTTACAAATTATTAGACTTAGGCTTAAAAATATGTCATCAAAAGGTGGAAATATAAAACATCCACAAAACGAACCTGTGAAATGCACAGACACCTCGCACGGGACTAATGTAACCCACAGGAACCAATCACGTACTCACTGGACTCCCGAGTTGAGAGCACGATAAAAATTTGTTATCTGTTAGACTTAGGCATAAAAATAAGTGGACAAAGGGTGAGAACATAAAGCATCCATAAAAAGGTTCTGTGAGTGGTATGAACACCTCGCACGGGACCAATGTAACCCATGGTAACCGGCCGCATACCCATGGGACTCCCGGTTTGAGAGCATGATGAAAATTTGTAAACTGTTATACTTAGGCTTAAAGATATGTTGTCAAAGGGTGAAAATGTAAAACAACAACAAAACGACCCAGTGAGAGGCACGGACACCTCGCACGGGACCAATGTAACTTACAGGAATCGACTGCAGACTGATGGGACTCCCGATTTGAGAGCACGATGAAATTTGCAAATTGTTAGGCTTAGTCTTAAAAACATGTCATCAAAGGGTGAAAACGTAAAACAAATATAAAATGGCCCCGTGAAAGTAACGAACACCTTGCACGAGACTAATATTACCCTCATTGACTGATCGCGTACTCTTGGGACTCCCAATGTGAGAGCACGATAAAATTTTTAAACTATTAGAATTAGGTTAGAAACATGCCATCACAGAGTGAGAACGAAAAACAACTAAAAATGACCTCGTGAGAGTACAAACACCTCATACGGGACCAATGTAACCTGCAGAACCGACTGTGAACTCACGGGTATCCTGGATTGAGAGCACGATGTTAATTTTCAAAATGTTAGACTTCAGGTAAATCGCACGACGTGAAAGGGTGAAAAAGTAAAACAGTGAAAAAAGGTCCCATAAGAGGTATGAACACCTTGCACAAGACTCGTAAAAATTGACCGCCTGCTCATGGGACTCCTGATTTGAGAGCAAGATGAAATTCTTCAAACTATAAGACTTAGGATTGTATATATGTCGTCAAAGGGTGAAAATTTCAAACAGACACAAAAAAGCCCTGTGAGAGGTCCGAACACTTCGCATGGGACCAATACAACCAGCAGGAACCGACTGAGTACTCACGGGACTCTCGGTTTGAGAGCAGGATGAAAATTTGCAAATTGTTACACTTAGTATTAACAACATGCCATCAAAGGGTGAAAACATAAAATAATTACAAAATGGCCTCATGAGAGGCACGAAAACCTCTCATGGGACCAATATAACCCGCAAGAACTAACCGTGTACCCATGCGACTCCCAGTTTGCGAGAATGATGAAAATTTGCAAACTGTTAGACTTAGTCTTAGAAACTTACCATCAAAGTTTGAAGACATAAAATAGACACAAAATAGCCTCGTAAAAGGCATGAACACATGGCATAGGACCAGTGTAACCCACAGGAACCGACTGCGTACTCATGGGACTCCCAGTTTGAGAGCACAACGAAAATTTTCAAACTATTAGACTTAGGCTTAAAAATATGTCGTCAAAGGGTGAAAATGTAAAACACCATCAAAACTGCCACATGAGAGGCATAAACACCTCACACGGGACCAATGTAAGCTGCAAAAACCTTTTGCATACTCACGGGACTCCCGATCAGACAACACGACAAAAATTTACAAACTGTTAGTTTTATCCTTAAAAACATGCCATCAAAAGGTGAAGATGAAAAATAGCTACAAAATGGCCCCGTGAGAGGAACATACACCTCGTATGGGACTAATATAAGTCGAAAGAACCGATCTCATACTCACAGGACTCCCGAGTTAAGAGCATGCTGAAATTTTTTAAACTTTTAGACTTAGACTTAGAAGCATGTCGTCAAAGGGTGAGAATAGAAAACATCAATAAAAATAGCCCCGCGAGAGTACGAACACCACACATGGGACCAATATAATCCGTAGTAACCGACCACGTACTAACAGGACTCCTGATTTGAGAGCACGACAAAAATTGGCAAACTGTTAGACTTAGGATTAAAAATATGTCTTCATAGGGTGAAATGTAAAAAAGCCACAAAATGGCCCCGTGAGAGGCGTGAACATCTCGTATGGGACCAATGTTACCCGCAGGAACTGAGAGCGTACTAAGTGGACTCCTAGTTTGAGAGCAAGATGAAAAATTTCAAACTGTTAGACTTAGGCTTAAAAACATGACGTCAAAGGGTGAAAATGCATAACGTCCATAAAACGACTGCGTAAGAGGCAGGAACACCTCGCATGGGACCAATGAAACTTGCAGTAACTGACCGCATACTCACAAGACTCTTAGTTTAAGATCACAATGAAAATTTGCAAACAGTTAGACTTATGCTTAAAAAATGTCGTCAAAGGGTGAAAATGTAAAACATCCACAAAAAGGAACAATAAGAGGCACAAATACTTTGCACGGGACCAATGTAACCCGCAAGAATTGACTGCATACTCTCGGGACTCCCGGTTTGAGAGAACGATGAAAATATGCAAACTATTAGACTTGGGTTTAAAAATAAGCCCTCAAAAAGTGAAAACATAAAACAGTCACAAAACGGGCCCGTGAGGGGTACGGACACCTCGTACGTGACTAATATAACTCGTAGGAACCGATCGCGTACTCATGGGATTCCTCACCTGAGATCACGATGAAAATTTACAAAGTATTAGACTTAGGCTTGAAAATATGCCGTCAAAGGACAAAAGTATAAAATAGACACAAAACGGCCCCGTGAGAGGCACAGACACCTAGCACGGGACTAATGTAACCAACAGGAACTAACCGCGTACTCCCGAGTTGAGAGCATGATGAAAATTTGCAAACTGTTAGACTTAGGTTTAAAAACATGCCTTCAAAGGGTGAAAACATAAAACAATCACAAAACGGCACCATAAGATGCACGAACACATCGCACGGGACCAATGTAACCCATAAAAATCGGCGGCGCACTCTTAGGACTCCCGATTTGAGAGAATAATGAAAATATGTAAACTATTAGACTTAGGCTTAAAAACATGCCCTCAAAAAGTGAAAACGTAAAAATCCACAAAATGGCCTCGTGAGCGGTTCAAACACCTTGCATGGGACCAATGTAACATGTAGGAACCGATCACATACTCACAGGACTTTCGGGTTGAGAGCATGATGAAAATTTGCAAACTGTTAGACTTAGGCTTAAAAATATGTCGTCAAAGGGTGGAAACATAAAACAGCCACAAAACGGCCCCTTGAGAGGCACATACACCTCGCACGAGACTAATATAACTCGCAGGAACCGACTGTGTAGTCACAAGACTCCCAAGTTGAGAGCACGATGAAAATTTACAAACTGTTAGACTTAGGCTTAAAAACATGCGGTAAAGGGTGAGAACATAAAATAACCACAAAACGTTCAGGTGAGCGGTACGAATACCTCGCACGGGACCAATGTAACTCGTATGAACTGACCGCGTACTCACGGGACTCCTAATTTGAGAGCATGGCAAAAATTAGCAAACTGTTATATACTTAGGCTTAAAAACTTGTTGTCAAAGGGTGAAAACATAAAACAACCACAAAACCGCTAATAGAATTAAAAAAATTTCTAAGTGTATCTGTCACTATTGCGAAGGCTTTCTAATCAACAATTTTCTTCAATTACCTACAAAAATATCACAAGACTAGTATGAGGTAAGTAATGGTGTCAATCCAACTTAATGGAATGAAACACAAGAAAAGTCATTTAATCCAATTTTCTAGCTATTTATCTTGCTTGAATTCATTTTTTTTCTTTTTCTTTGTGTTCTATTTTTTTATGATTTTTTTATATTAAAACAATTTTTTTATGGTGAAATAGCAAAATTAAAAGAAAAGATATCAACTAAATTATGAGAAAATCTAAAAAAATACTAAAAGGTGTGTGAAAAAGTGAGTGAGAGATAACTAAATGAGAGATAATAGTAAGAAGAATCAAGAGATGTAAATCCGCCCCCATTTCACAGATTTAATCAAGTTTGTACTATTTTAGTTTGATTGATTTCCAAAATTTTCAACTAATTCAAAAGTTAATTCTCATTACCCTAATGAATTATGTATATATTATTTTAGGAAAGTAATTTTTAATTGCTACAACTTTACTCCAAATAAACTAAAATTAATCAAGTGTGTCACCCACTAAGGAAAATTTACCCAACTTATTTTAATTAAACATAATAAAATAAGAGTAGAAGAAACTTATAATATAATTTTGATCATTTTGGAAAGCCGATCTCTAGGTTGAACCAAAATAATAAAATTATAACACAAGCTTCAATCCTTATTCAAGGATGGTTTTCCATTTCTCAATGCAAAAATAAGTGTAGTAATTAAAGTTACTAATCAAAGGAAATCAAACAAAAATAAAATTAACCAACTAGGCAACTTGGTTCCCTAGGGGCTTCATTTCATCCCTTGAAATGTGAGATTAGCCCCCCATAATGGGACTCGAAGACATAAAATAAATTAATGAGATCATATGAGTATGAAATAAGAGATTCAACCAATTAATATATAACACAAAGTCTCTTTTGATGCTACAAATTTTTGCCACTCTTTTCTCTCACTAAACTAATAAATTTCTCTCTACAATTATTTTACCACTTATCACTATATTTGCTTCCTGTCTTCACCCATTTTTTTTCTTGAACAGTACCCCCTAAAAGGAATGAGAGTCTCTTCCTTTTGTAATTGTCACACATGGGGAAAGGGTAAAATTGGAAGATAGAGATGAAAATAGTTTAGGAAAGGCGGCAGAAGATCAGGTTTGTTTGACAGATTGGGTTGATGGACTTGTTTTGGGGTCTGATTTTATTTAACAGATTGGGTTTGGAGGTTTGAGCAGTTGGAATTAGAAGTGGAGGTTTGGTTTTGTAATGGCGGTAAAATTGGTTATGCTTCCTGATGGGACACAGTGAAGGAATCGAGGTTGCTGGTGGAGTCGGTTCGATTTGATATGGGTCGATTTTGTTTTGGTTGGATTGGGGTATCGGGTTGGACTTTGTAGGTGGGTAATAGAATAGGTTTTTGGGTTAGATAAGGGTTGGGGATGAAATCGGGTTCTCCGAGTTCAATTTCTTGCGGGTTTACAACCGAGTTGAAGGCACGGAGGTATAAGGGTTCGATTGGTTTTGGGATTTGGACCATGGTTTGTAGTTAATTCAAGGTTAGAGAACGGTTGGCAGCGGGTATGGGGTTGATTTTGGTTGCCGTTTGGGCAGGTCGCAAGGTCGGAGTTTGGGTGGGGGTTCCGAGTTTCGATGGGAATCGAGTTGTTGTTGGTGAGTGTGGTGTATGGTGGAAGTTGGGTGGAATTTATGTTTTAGTTATGGAGGTTAGTGAGAGAGGAGAGAGAAATAGGTGTTTGGGGAAGAAGATGACGGGAGTGTTTGTGTGTGTATAGGTGTAGTGTAAGTAGGATGTGGGTGAGTATGCGTGTGTTTAATTTGCAATAAAATAAAACTAAAAACAAAATAAAACTAAAAACAAAATATTTGAACCTAAAAAAAATAATATCAAAGACAAAAAAAATAAAAATCTATTAAAAAAATATAATCCTAAGAAAAATAATTCCCTAATCTAAAAATAAAAATAAATAAAAAATTACAAATCTATTAAACTAAAAACTAAAGTCCCCAAAAAATTGTAAAATCTAATAAAAATAGATTCCTAGAAACTAATCCAAATAAAAATAAAATAAAATAAAATAATGACTAAAAACTAATAAAAATCAAATTGTACTAAATAAAAAAATTATAAAAATAGAAAATAAATCCTAAAAATTCTAAATAAATGTAAAATAAATCCTAAAATTTAAAACTACTCAAATTTAAAAAAATCTAAAAAATAAATAAATAAAAAAGCAAACTCAACACAAATAGGGTGCGGGATAGGTTTAGGCTCGGTCTGGGGTAGGCTACGGTTACATGATTGGTTATTTAGCCACTTCTTACTGCAAATTGCCTCGAAATAACGCTTTTGAAACCGCAACTGCAATCAAGGTTACACAATAAAGAATTATGCGCATAAGACCTATTTTGTCGAGAATTAGCAATTAAAATATGTATATTCGGGGGTATAAAATATACACTTTTGGGTGCTTATCACACCATCCCCAAACGAAACATTGCTAGTCCTTGAGAAAAATATAGAGACACCAAAAGATAAGAAACTAAAAGTGTACCAATTTCATGGGCACTTGCGATTCCACTTAGCATGGGAAACAAGCCTTTAAACCTACAGGTCGCCCTACAGGATGAGTCGTGTCTCGTGAGGGTTTGCATGGAATATACCCACAAATTTCTTTATTTACAAACGACAATCAATATATTATTAGACATAGAATAATCTCACAATCCATCACGAGATAAATATTTTGAGAAGTACAAGCTAGAAGTGTATAAAAAGTTTAGCTAATTGAATACTCAAGACACATCTATCCTAAAACTACGTGTGTAGTGTGAATAAGTCAAAATGAGTCGAGTATCATAAGAGTAATTCCTAGATCACCTTTCAAAATCAACGCGTCTACTTAAAAATCTCACGGGCTATAGTGCTCTCAAACGAACTCTCGAGATTTGGGTTAGTGTATCGCACTTGTGTGTGAGGAGGTGACTAAATGTAAGAAAGGTCAAATGTCTCACACACATATAAGAAAGAACGACATTTTGAAAGAAAAATGATCTCATGAAAGAATGCTAATCACTATAGTGAGAATGTCGAATTATTCACCATGCTGATTTTCATTTGCCCAAACACCTAGGGGAAAATATGGATGCTTATGGGTGAGGGGAAATAAAATGGGAAGGACATAATGAGATAGGTAGAATAGGATTGATGGATGATGGATGAGTGATGGATGTGTATGTGAGAAAAGTGTTCTATACTTGAAGAACAAATGTCTTTATTACAAAAGAACTAACTACAAATTCTATTTTTCTTTTCTTTTTTTTTCCAAATTTTCTTATCTTTTTCTTCTTTTTTCTTTTTTCTTTTCCTTTTCTATATTTTTTTGTTTGTTTTTTTCCATTATACTGTCAACACCAAAGACATTTTACATTTGAAAAACACTATTTTTCTCAAAATGATGGATAATATGTGAATGGAGATGATAAATGGATGGTGTCGGGAATATAGGGGAATATGGGGAGGTAATGGGTTAAGTGAATGGTAAATGGTAGTTCTATGGATGAAAATCTAGTGATCGGGACAAATTTCAAGACACACGTTTCTTACAACTCAAAAGTGATGTCGTTCTCAGTGATCAAGCAAAAATGTTAATGAAGAATTATGAGATCATACAGCCAATTAAATGCAGACCCTAAGGAAGTTGAATCAACTTGTGACTCGGAGATTGTGTAAAACACTCTAAAAAGGTGAAAGGCACGAACCTCACAAGCTAATGTCTCCACTAGTGATCCTTAAGGCTTTCTAGGGAATTGTAATACTCTTCAACTCTAAACCGTAGTGACGTGATACGTGTGCAAATTTTGTTGAGTGTAGAAATTCATGGTGCAAAATGCCTTGATACGTATTACATAAGCTGATTAGAAAAAATAAATCCTATAGCTTGATACCTAGACTATAAACATGGATGATAGAAAATTCACATCAATGAGTGAGATGAAAGAAACTGCATGAAAATTTAAAAAAAATCAGGTTTGGAATTTTTTTTTCAAAACAGGTCCGATTTTGATAAAATTCCCCACCCCAAACAAAAAGGAACATCATCCTTAATGTTAAATTAAATTATTTTCAAAATTTGAGAGCAAAAGGGAGGAAAGATATTACCAGAATCAATCCCTAATGAAGTGGACAGATGAAACCTGAATGAGTAATAAACCAAATATGTATACAAGTCTATAAACATGGTAAAGCATTGCATGATGTGAAACATCACCCGAAATGGGATAAGATTCATACTAAAAAAAAGAGGGACGCCTCCCGATAGTGCTAAGTTTAACGTCTTAAGCCAAATTGAACCGTTCTCACCCTAGATAAGAACTATGAAAGCATGGGGTGATAGAAAAAGTGGGTAATGAGAATCACCCCTAAATAAGATTGAAGCGTCAGTCTTCATAGATTGGGTCAACAAGGTTAATATCCTCAATTTGAGTGGAGCCTAACTCTAAGAAAGGCTTCAAATGTTGACCGTTGACTTGAAAAAGGCTACCATCCTTGGGATTTTGAACGGTGATGGCACCATATGGAGTAAACAACTCAACAATGAAGGGTCCAGACCACCTGGTTTTCAGCTTCCCGGGAAAGAGATGAAGACGGTAATTGTATAACAATACTTTTCGACCAGGGTGGAATTCTTTTCTCATGATGCTTTGGTCATGGATCCATTTAATCTTGTCCTTTTACTTCTTTGAAAAATTATAGGTATTATTTCTTATCTCCTCCAATTCATTAATTTGTAGCTTCCTATGGAATCCTGCCTCATCTATATAAAAAATTAGAGCCTTGACAACCCAATATGTATGATGTTCAAGCTCGATAAGAAGGTGGCAAGGCTTGTCGAAGACCGATCGATAAGGACACATGTTAATTGGAGTCTTATAAGCAGTACAGTATGCCCACAATGCGTCGTTCGAGCATAAGGACCAGTCTTTCCTATTAGGATTAACGATTTTTTCAAGAATTTGCTAGATCTCGCGGTTAGAGACCTCAACTTAACCACTAGTCTGAGGGTGGTAAGAGAGACCAACCTTGTGGGTAACACCATACTTTTTGATAAGGTGTTCAAATACTCGATTACAATAATGTTTACTCCCATCACTAATGATAGATTTCGGGGTTCCAAAACATGTGAAAACATGCTCTTTAAGAAAATTGACCAGCGATGGTCATTGGTGGGACAAGCGATTGCTTCAATCCATTTAGAGACATAGTTAACCGCAACGAGAATATATTGGAAACCATGAGAAGAAGGAAATGGTCCCATAAAATTAATATCCCATAAATAAAATATTTCAACAATTAACATGGGTGTGAGAGGCATCATATGAGGTGGATATATACGCCCCGATTGTTAGCATTTGGAACGCGCTTGGAAATAGTGATGGGTATCTCGAAACAGGGTTGGACAATGGAAACCACTTTGCAAAATTTTGGAAGCAGTTTTATTGGAGCCAAAGTGGCCACCACAAGCACTATCGTGGAAGAAGGAAAAAATACTTAGTTGTTCACACTCGGGAAAACAATGATGAATGACTTGATATGTGCAATACTTAAAAAGGAACGGGTCATCCCAAGAGTAAAACTTCACATTTGCCATAAATTTAGAGCGATCCTATTTCGACCAATAATAGGGAAGTTGGTCGGTAACGAGGAAATTAACAATATCAGCATACCATGAAAAGTTTTTCATCAGGAAATGACTCAGAAATTTGGACAAGATTAGAGTTAGACGGAATAGTAATGCGGGAAATATGGACAGTGACTACGTTTTCACAACCTTTCTTATCGCATAATTCTAGGTCAAACTCTTGAAGTAAAAGAATCCACTATATCAATTATGGTTTGGAATCCTTCTTATGAAGAAGGTGCTTAAGGGGATAATGGTTAGTGTACACGGTGATAGGGAAACCTATAAAATATGATCAAAACTTATCAAGAGAAAACACTACCGCCAACAACACTTTTTCATTGGTCGTATAATGACGTTGAGCATCATGAAGGGTTTTGTTATCATAATAGATGATGTTTGAGCATGACACTAAGAGAAAAATTAAATGCATGACGCATGAGCTCAAATGGGAGTGACCAATTCGGAGGTTGTATGATAGGAGGAGAAGTGAACTCGACTTTAAGGCACTCAAAAGATGCGACACATGCGTCGTCAAAGGCAAATGGAACATCTTTGGATAAAATGGTTCGTAGAGGTCGAGAAATTTTAGAAAAATCCTTAATGAAGCGTTGATAGAAGCCCGCATGTCCTAAGAAGGAGAGAACGTCCTTAACAGACTTAGGAATAGGAAGTGTGGAAATCAAGTAGGCTTTATCTTTATCTACCTCAATATCGGATCTAGAGACAACATGACCTAAAATAATACCCTTTTTTACCATGAAATGGAATTTCTCCCAATTGAGGACCAACTTCTTTTCTTGACAACACTGAAGGATCATAGTGAGGTGAGATAGCCATTGTTCAAATGATGAACCAAACACAGAAAAATCATCCATAAAGACTTTGAGAAAATGATCTACCATGTCACTGAAAATACTAGTCATACACCTTTGAAAGGTCGTAGGTGCATTGCAAAGGCCAAATGGCATACGAGAGTATGCAAAGGTGGCAAAGGGAAAAGTAAAGGTAGTCTTTCTCTTGGTCTTTGGGGGCAACGGGTACTTAGTTGTACCCTGAATATCCATTGAGGAAGAAGCAGTAAGCATGATCTTCTAAGAGTTCAAGCATCAGGTTAATGTACGGGAGAGGGAAGTGGTCTTTGCGAGTGACATCATTGAAATTTTTATAATCAATACAAACACGCCAGTCGGTTTGTATACTGGTGGGTACATGCTCATCGTCACTATTTTAACGATAGTGATGCCAGACTTTTTAGGCACCACATGAATAGGACTAGCCCATTGGCTATCCGATATGGGGTAAATAATACCGGCATCAAGAAATTTTAAAATTTTAGCTCTCACGACTTCTTTGATCGCTGGATTGAATCAACATTGTAGCTCATAAGAAGTCTTGGAATTCTCCTCCAAGGGAATGCGATGACTACAAACACGGGGGTTCATGACCTGAATATCTGAAATGGTCCACCCTATAGCAGTGCTATGTTAAGTAAGAGTGTGGACCAATTGGTCTTCTTGATTCGGGGTCAAGTCGGAAGCAATAATGACTGGGTGATGTTTGTTTGGGCTAAGAAACTATATTTCAACTCAGTAGGTAATGGATTAAGCTCCAAATTAGGTGATGGCTTAGGAGAGGCATCGAACTCAGACACAGAAATAGAATCCGCGGAAATATCGGGGCATGGGTTAACTAGGTGATCCAAAGAATGAAGAGTGTCCACGGAGAGGGACTCAAAAGGAGTAGCCCAAGTGGAAGTATCCGTGAGTGGTGTAGAATCTAACAAGGATTTAGTTCAGAGATGGAGTAATCAATATCAAAGTCGAACCCAAAGTGAGCCAAACATTGTTGGATAGGATCTTTGGGATATGTTTGATCCAACATCTCTTGGACCAAGGAATCAATCATACACACCTCATCAATAAAATCAACATAGGCCTTTTGTTGCATAAGGTGGAAGATGTTGACTTCAACAGTCATGTTGCCAAAAGAATGATTCATGGACCCATCATGATAATTGATGCTTGAATTCCCCATATGATTGGAATATTAGTGGGGTCAGGGGCAAGAGTGTCTAAAATGATGAAATCCACAGGGTAATAAAAGTCAGAAAATTTCACCAAAACATCTTCAACTATTCCTTTAGGTACTTTTACAGAAGGGTAAGTTGAAGAGTAACACGTATAGATTTCATATTTTGTAAACCTAATTCAAGGTAAAGGGATTAAGGTAAAAAATTAACACTGGCCCTAAGATCGAGTAAACCCCGAGTACTGAAATTATCTCCTAACATGAAAGATACAATATGACGATTGGGGTCTTTGTACTTCATAACACCGTTCTCATGGATAAGGGATGTAGCTTCCTTAGTGAAGAAGGCATCACGATTCACATTCATTCGAATCTTCACAGTGCACAAGTCCTTCAAGAATTTGGCATATGATGGAACTTGTTGAATCGCGGTGAGGAATGGAATGTTAATGTGAATATTCTAAAATACTTGCCAAATCTCATCGAATTGTTAGGCTTTCTTTATCGAAGCCAACCTATGAGGGAAGGTTTCTTTGGTCACATAGACAGTGGTGGGATCTTTAAGTTTGGAGTCGGTCTTTTCTGTGGATTTTGTAGGTGGTAGAATCTTAGGGAGAGGATCGAATGGGCATTTCAGGATGGGTGGGGTTTGCACATCACGGGGGACATGAATACCATTTTCAACTTGTTTTCCCGATCTTAGAGTAGATATCGCTTTCATGTCCGCTTGGAATGTGGGGAGAATGGATGCGGATCCAACCTCATAAGCCGACTTTTTGCCATTACCCTTAGGGTTAGCAATGGGTTGACTCGGGAATCGACCTTCCTCTCACTCAAACTCAAAATGGTTAAGATGCTTCTCAAGATTTTGGATGGCTTGAGTCTGTGCTTGCGTGGATTGTTATTGAGTCATGATAAATCGATTGATAAGATTCTCAAGAGAGGAGGTGGATTATTAGGGAGGAGTGGCATAAGGGGCGTGAGGGACCAACTCACAGGGATAACTTAACGGTGATGAATACTCATAAGAGGGAGATAGAATAGGGACAATGTGATTAATTGTGTTTGATAGTCCACCGTGGGGGAAAAAGGGTGATGGATTGTGTTGTTAATGGTATGGATCATGGTGGTTCGGCATGGGAGGGCGATGTTTCCTTTATGGGTTTTGTTGAAACCCAAGTGGACCACCTACATTTTGTTGTGGGTGTGATGGAGTTATTGAAAAAATAGGGATGGTTCCTATTATTGGGATTGTAAGTAAATGACGGGGGAGAAGGTTTCCTAGTGGTATCAAAATCACATGCCTGGGCCATGGTGGGTTCGGGATTATCTTGAACGAGGGGGCAAAAATGAGTTAAATGATCTTGACTTAAACAAACATTACAAGAAGAAGGACTAGAATAATTGACATTCATCACTTATTTAGAAAGAGAAACATTTTGTTGCATAGAACAACTGAGAACATAAATGGTTTTAGTCAAAGTGTTTGAGCCATAAATCAAAGTTATAAAATCGGGATGATTTTTACCTCACAAGTGCTCCCTATGCATGGTGGCTCGGATCTCAAAAAGTCATTGGTGCCCTCCTAATCTTGGGAGTCATCTCCTAATTATAGGAGAAAATTATAGGCGACAGTGGAAGTTAAGTGCATGAAATTACCTATATGCATGGATTCAATCATGGTTCGAGAAGCAGGAATGAGACCATTGTAAAAACTATGGACTAAGAGTCTTTTCTTGAGACCTTGATGTGGGAAACCATTGATGTAACCTTTAAAACGGCCCCATGCTTCATAAAATTGCTCGGTTGGATTTTGACAAAAACTTGGATGACTTGACGCATCTCATTGGTTTTGATCCTCGGATAAAACTTTGACATGAACTTCTTCACAAGTTGTTCTTGTTTAAGGATAGAATCCGGTGCCAATGAGTGGAGCCACATGGATGCATTATCATTGAGAGAAAATGGAAACAACCAAAGACACACATTTTCTTCATCTAAGTTTTGATTTTTAAAAGTAGCACGCACCGTGAGAATTTTTTGCAAGTGAGTGTATGGAGACTCACGTTCAAGGCCATGGAAATTGGGAAACATCGAAATTCTCTCCAAGCAAATTTCAAATTGGACCGCTGGGGTGGGGGGAAGAACGATGCATGATGGTGGGGTGGCTATTATCGGGGAAAAATAGTCCCTTAAGTCACGCTTAGCGGCCATAGTGGGTGGGGTAGTGGGAGAACTAGGAGTCTCCAAGGAGGAAGAAGAATCGGGGATATGAGGCGTAGGATCAATGAAGATGACATGATCACCTAAGAGGGAATTGAAAGATGGATCACTAGGGGAGCATGTTAATCGATGATCAATGCGGTGCCAATTTGGTATAGAAGGAATGATTCCTTTTTATGAAAAATATTTTTTTGGATTTTTGAAAAATAGGAGAGAATGAAAAATATTGTTGGATTTTTTTATTAAAAGAAAGGAAGAATAATTGTATATAGTTTTTGGAAGAAAAGGGGGAAAAATTGGACTCTAGATTTGGACGAACTAACTAAAATCGGCCACCAAATGGATGAATTGAACACACACAAGTAACAGATAAACCCTAACTAGTACGTAGCCAATTTGTTATCTTCAATCAGGTGAGTGGGTAGCCAAATTTTAATGAAATCCGTAGACGACAAAAATCACAGACTTTATCTTTGTGATCGCCTTTGCAAAAATTGTGTTCCTACTTTAATCACAAGATGACTAGTGGCTTCCCATAGAGATTCATTACAAAGATACCACGACGAAACGGTCGGTCGGTACAATGCTGGAGACATCACAAACCCGTTTTACTGGGTGGCCTCACTTAAAACCCAGTTTCCCTGGACACTTACGTGCCTCAAAGAGAATATTTTGAGGATTTATCGGGTGGAGAGGACTCTATGGGTTATTTTACAAGTCAAATTGATCAAAAGGGGGCCTAGGAAAACCGTATCCTATGGGGCTATCTAGTTGATTGATTTTAATTTAATGATAGCTAGGGTAGCACACAATAGATAAATGAGTGAGTCGGGTGATGAAATCCCTTCTTGTGAATGACCGGGTGTAGCTCTTAGTTGATTAATTCATCATACCATTCAAAAATAAATGCAAGAATAAAACCACATAAGAGCACGTAGGAACACATAAATATTGACTCGCTTGCAGGAGATTCATGAATGTTTAGAAAGGTACCTCCCACGGTTTTGACACGCGTGGGGTGAAGATCGGTTTGAGTCGATCGGGGGGAGATCTCCTTTCTCAGTCGGCCCCGGGAGTCCTACTGACCCAAAGTAGAGAGGCTTCTAAATCCTCACATTTGGACGCCCTCTCTCTACCTTGTCCGGTTTCCCTATTACGCTTTTAATTATTACAACTAAATTGGTGTCAAAATGCACCGAAATAAATACAATGCCTCAATAATCCTTATACAACACTTCTAAAAAGAGAAATAAGTAATGAATTACAATCCAAAATCTTCTCGAGTGCGTCAATCTTCAAAAAGCGACGGCGATGCCATTTGATAGAAAGAAAGCTTCTTCTAAGTGTATGTGTCATTGTTGTAAAGCCTTTCTAATCAACGACTTCCTTCAATTCCCTACAAAAATATCAGAAGACTAGTATGAGGTAAGTAAGGGTGTCAAATTAACTTAATGGAATTAAACACAAGAAAAGTCATGTGATCCGATTTTTAGCTATTTATCTTTCTTGGAAAAAAATATTTTTCTTTGTCTTCTATTTTTTTTATGATTTTTTTAATACTAAAATAAGTTTTTTTTTTTATGATGGTGAAATAAATAAATTAAATGAAAAAATATCAACTAAACTATGAGAAAAATCTAAAGAAATAATAAAAGGTGTGTGAAAAAGTGAGTGAAAGATAACTAAATGAGAGATAATAGTAAGAAGAATCAAGAGATGTAAATCCACCCCCATTTCACACATTTAATCTAGTTTGAACTATTTTAGTTTGATTGATTTCCAAACTATTCAAGTAATTCAAAAGTTAATCCTTGTTACCCTAATGAATTAAGTAAATATTATTTTAGGAAAGTAATTTTAGTTGCTAAAACTCTACTCCAAATAAATTAAAATTAATCAAGCGTATCACCCGCTAAGGAAAATTTACCCAACTAATTTTAATTAAACATAAGAAAACAATAGTAGAAGAAACTTATAATATATTTTTAATCATTTTGGAAAGCCCATCTCTAGTTTGAACCAAAATAATAAAATTATAACAAAAGGTTCAATCCTTTTTCAAGGATCGTTTTCCATTTCTCAATGCAAAAACAAGTGTAGTAATTAAAGTTACCAATCAAACAAAAATTAAATTAACAAACTAGACAACTTGGTTCCATGGGGGCTTCATTTCATCCCTTAAAATGGGGGATTATCCCTCCATAATGGGACTCTAAGATATAAAATAAATTAATGAGATCATATGAGTATGAAAGAAGAGATTCAACCAATCAATATATAACACACAATCTCTTTTGATGCTACAAATTTTGTCACTCTTTCTCTCACTAAAGAAATAAATTTCTCTCTACCATTTTTTATCACTTATCACTCTATTTGCTTCCTGTCTTCACCCGTTTTTTTCTTTAACAGTACCCCCTAAAATGAATGCGAGTCTCTTCCTTTTGTAATTGGCACACATAAAATTGGAAGATAAAGATGTGGGTAGTTTAGTAAAGGGGGCAGAAGATCAGGTTTCTTTGACAGATTAGGTTAATGGATTTGTTTTGGGGTCTAACTTTATTTGATAGATTGGGTTCGGTGGTTTAAGTAGCTGGAATTGGAAGTGGTGGCTTGGTTTTGTACATGAGGTAAAATCGGTTATGTTTCGTGATGGGACACATTGAAGGAATCAAGGTTGCTGGTGGAGTGGGATCGATTTGACGTGGGTCAATTTGGTTTTGGCTCGAATGGGGTCTCGAATTAGAGTTTGCAGGTGGGTAATAGTATAGGTTCGTGGGTTAGATAAGGGTTGGGGATGAAA
This sequence comes from Sambucus nigra, assembly GCA_949130495.1. Taxonomy (NCBI): domain Eukaryota; kingdom Viridiplantae; phylum Streptophyta; class Magnoliopsida; order Dipsacales; family Adoxaceae; genus Sambucus; species Sambucus nigra. Next base: position 239,414,866 of record OX422210.1, on the reverse strand, counting down.
TCGGGTTTATCGAGTTTGATTTATTGCGGGTTTAAAATGGGGTTGAAGGCAGGTAGGTATAAGGGTTCAGTTGGTTTCGAGTTTTGGACCATGGGTTGGAGTTAATTCCGGGTTGGAGAACATTTTGCAGTGGGTATGGGATTGGTTTTGGTCACTGTTTGGGCATGTCACAAGGTTAGAGTTAGGATGGGCAGTTTCGAGTTTAGGTGGGAATTGGGCTATTGTTAGTGAGTGTGGTGTATGGTGGAAGTTTGTGGGAATTGTGTTTTAGTTATGGAGGTTAGTGAGAGAGGAGAGAGAAAGAGGTGTTTGGGGGAAGAAGATGAAGGGAGGGTTTGTGTGTGTGTGTAGTGTAAGTAGGATGTGGGTGAGTATGTGCATGTTTAATTTGTAATAAAATAAAAATAAAAATAAAATATTTGAACCTAAAAAAAATAAAATCACAGACTAAAAAATAAAAATCTATTAAAAAAATAAACTCCTAAAAATATAATTCCCTAATCTAAAAATAAAAAGATATAAAATAAAAAGAAATAAAACACTAAAAATCTATTAAACCAAAAACTAAAGTCCTAAATAAATTGTAAAATCTAATAAAAATAACTTCCTAAAAACTAATCCTATTAAAAATGAAATAAAATAAAATAAAATAATGACTAAAAACTAAATTAAATAAAAATATACTAAAGGAAAAAATATATATATAAATTGAAAATAAATCCTAAAAATTCTAAATAAATCTAAAATAAATCCTAAAATTTAAAACGACTAAACTTAAAAAATTCTAAAAAAACAATAAAAATGCAAACTCCACACACATACGATGCGTGATAGGTTTAAGCTCAGTCTGGGGTATGTTAGGGTTACATGATTGGTTATTTAATCACTTTTTACTGCAAATTTCCTCGAAATAAATCGCAACTGCAATCAAGCCTGGACAATAGATAATTATGCGCATAAGACCCATTTTTTCTAGACTTAGAAATTAAAATACATCTATTCGGGGTATAAAATATACACTTTTGGGTGATTATCAACCCCCCCGTGAGAGGTACGGACACCTGGCATGGGACCAATGGAATCTGCAGGAACCGATGTACTCACGGGACTCCCGGTTTGGAAGCACGACAAAAATTTCCAAATTATTAGAGTTAGGCTTAAAAACATGCCGTCAAATGGTGAAAAAATAGCAACTACAAAATGGACCCGTGAGAGGCACGGACATCTCGAATGGGACAATATAATGCACATTAACCGATTGCGTACGAGAGCACGATACAATTTGTAGAATGTTAGAATTAGGCTTAGAAACATGCCCTCAAAGGGTGAGAACGTAAAACAACCAAAAAATGGACCCGTGAGAGTACAAACACCTCACACGGGACCAATGTAACGAGCAGGAACCGACCGTGAACTCACGGGACACCTAATTTGAGAGCATGATAAAAATGTGCAAACTGTTAGACTTAGGCTTAAAAACATGCTGTCAAAGGGTGAAACCTAAAATAGCTACAAAACAACCCCATTAGAGGCACGAATGCCTAACACGGGATGAATATAACCTGCAGGAACTGACTGCGTACTCACGGGACTCTGGATTTGAGAGCACAACGAAAATTGCAAACTGTTAGACTTAGGCTTAAAAGCATGCCGCCAAAAGGTGAAAACATAAAACATTTACAAATGGCCTTGTGAGAGGCATGAACACCTGACACAGGACCAATGTAACCTGCAAGAACCGAATACGTACTCACAGAAATCACAGTTTAATAGCAGGACGAAAATTTGTAAAATGTTATACTTAGGCTTAAAAACATGATGTCAAAGGGTGAAAATGTAAAACAACTAGAAAATAGCCCTGTGAGAGGAATAAACACCTCGCACGGGACAATTGTAACCTGCAACAACGATTGCGTACTCACGGGTCTCTCGATTTGAGAGCACGATGAATATTTGTAAACTGTTAGATTTAGGCTTAAAAACATGTCGTCAAAGCGTGAAAATGTAAAACAGCTACAAAATGGCCCCTTGAGATGCACAAACACTTCGCATGGGACTAATGTGACCCATAAGAACCAATCGCATACTCACAGGACTCCCGAGTTGAGAGCATGATGGAAATTTCCAAATAAATAGACTTAGGCTGAAAAACTTGCTGTTAAAGGGTGAACACATAAAATAGCCACAAAACGGCCCCGTGAGAGGCACGAACTCCTTGTATGGGACCAAAGTAACCTATAGGAACCAGCTACGTAGACACGGGACTCTCGATTTGAGAGCATGATATAAATTTGCAAATCGTTAGACTTAGTCTTAAAAACATTCCTTCAAACGGTGAAAATGTAAAAGAGCTACAAAACAACCCTACGATATGCACGTACACCTCGTACGGGACTAATGTAACCCACATGAATTGACCGCGTACTCTTGGGACTCCTAGTATGAGAGCACGATAAAATTTATAAACTGTTAGAGTTAGGCTACGAAACATGCCGTCAAAGTGTTAAAACATAAAACAACCATAAAACGACCCCATGAGAGTATGAAACCCTCACACGGAACCTATGCAACCTGTAGGAACCAACCACGTACTCATACGACTCCCGATTTGAGAGCACGACAAAAATTTACAAACTGTTAGAGTTAGGCTTAAAAACATGTCATCAAAGGGTGAAACGTAAAACAACCACAAAACGTAAAACAAACATGTCGTCAAAGGCACAAACACCTCGCACAGGACCAATGTAACTTGCAAGAACCTACCGCGTACTCATGGGACTATCGATTTGAGAGCACAACAAAAATTTATAAATTGTTAGATGTAGGCGTGAAAACAAGCCGTCAAAGGGTGAAAATATAAAACATCCACAAAAAGGAACCATAAGAGGCACAAACACTTTGCACCAGGCCAATGTAACCCGTAAGAACCAACTGTGTAATCTCGAGACTCCCGATTTGAGAGCATGATGAGAATATGCATACCGTTAGACTTAGGCTTAAAAATAAGCCCCAAAAAGTGAAAATGTAAAATAGCCACAAAATGACCCCATGAGTGGTATGAACACCTCGCATAGGACCAATATAACTGGTAGGACCCGACCTCGTACTCACGAGACTCTCAGTTAGAGATCACGATGAAAATTTGTAAACTAGTAGACTTGGGCTTAAAAATATGTCGTCAAAGGGTGGAAACATAAAAAAACCACAAAATGGCACTGTGAGGGGCAACGAAACATTGCACGGGAATAATGTAACCCGCAGGAACCGACTGCATACTCATAAAACTCCCGAGTAAAGGGAACAATGAAATTCGCAAACTGTTAGACTTAGGCTTAAAAACAAGCCGTCAAAGAGTGAAAACATAAAACATCCACAAAATAACCTCGTGAGCAGTAAGAACACCTCGTACGGGACCAATGTAATCGTAGGAACCGACCGCGTACTCACGGGACTCACGATTTGAGAGCACGACGAAAATTTCCAAACTGTTACACTTAGGCTTAAAAATATTCAATCACAGGGTGAAAACGTAAAACAGTCACAAAAAGGCCCCATCAGAGGCACGAACACCTCGCACGGGACCAAGGTAACCTGCAAGAACTGACTTCATACTCACGGGACTCCCGATTTGAGAGAACGATGAAAATTTACAAACTGTTACACTTAGGCTAAAAAACATGCCGTCAAAGGGTGAAAACATAAAATGGCTACAAAATAGCCCCTTGTGATACACGAACACCTTGCACGGGACCAATGCAACAAACATGAAACAATCACATACTCTTAGGATTCTCGGTGTGTGAGCATGAGAAAATTTACAAACTATTAGACTCAGGCTTAGAAACGTGCCATCAAAGGGTGAGAACGTAAAAAATCTAGGTATGAAACACCTCACAGGGGACCAATGTAACCCGAAGGAAATGATCACATACTCATGGGACTCCCGATTTAAGAGCACAATGTAATTTTGCAAACTTTTAGAATTTGGATTAAAACATGCCGTTAAACGTGATACGTAAAACAACCACAAAATAGGCCTATGAGAGGCACGAACACCTCTCTCAAGACCAATGTATTCTGGAGGAACCGACTACGTACTCACGGGACTCCCTGTTTGAGAGAACAATGAAAATTTACAAATTGTTAAACTTAGGCCAAAACACATGCCATCAAAGGGTGAAAACGTAAAATAACTATAAAGTTGCCCCTTGAGAGGCACAAATACCTCGCACGGGACCAATGTAACCCATATTAACTGACCGCGTACTCTCGGGACTCCCGATTTGAGAGCACGATGAAAATTTATAAACTGTTATGCTTAAATACATGTCGTAAAAGGGCACAAACATGAAATATCCACTAAACGGCCCCGTGAGAGGCATAAGCACCTCGTACAGGACCAATATAACTCGTAGGAATCGACCCGCGTACTCACGGGACTCTCGATCTGAGAGAAGATCAAAATTTGCAAACTATAAAAACTTAGGCTTAAAAATAAGCCATCTAAGGGTGAAAATGTAAAACAATCACAAAATGGCCCCGTGAGAGGCATGGAAACCTCGCACGGGACCAATGTACCCAAAGGAACTAACCGTAAACTCACAAACTCCTAGTTTGAGAGAACGACAAAAAAATACAAACTGTTAGACTTTGGCTTAAAAAGATGCCGTCAAAGGGTGAAAATGTAAAACTTAAACAAAATGACCCTAGGAGAGACACAAAACATCGTACGAGACTAATATAGCCCACAGGAACAGACCGCGTACTCACGGGACTCTTGGTATGATAGCACGATGAAAATTTCAAAACTATTAAACTTAGGCTTATAAACTTGGTTCAAAGAGTGAAAATATAAAAAACCATAAAAACGGTCCCATCTGGGGCACAAACACCTTGTACAATACCAATGTAACCCACAGGAACCCACCGTGTACTTACGAAATGCCCGATTTTAGAGCATGAAGAAAATTGGCAAATGGATTGAATTAGGCTAAAAAACATGCCGTCAAAGGGTGAAAACGTAAAACTGCCACAAAATGGCCCTGTGAGAGGCACGAACACCTTGCACAGGAACAATGTAACCTGCAAGAACTGAGTGCATACTCACGGGACTCCCAGTTTGATAGAATGATGAAAATTTAAAAAATATTAGACTTAGGTTTAAAAATATGCTATCAATAGGTGAAAACATAAAATAGATACAAAACGACCCTATAAGAGGCACGAACACCTACCACGGGACCTATGTATCCCATTGGAACCGACCTCGTACTCACGGGACTCCCGATTTGAGAGCAAGACGAAAATTTACGAACTGTTAGACTAAATCTTTAAAAAAGACCTCAAAGGGTGAAATCATAAAACAGTCACAAAACGGCCCTGTAAGAGGTACGAACACCTCGAACAGGATCATCTATTCCATAAGAACCGATCGCATACTCATGGGACTCCCGGTTTGAGAGCACGGCAAAAATTTGTGAACTGTTAGACTTAGGCATAAAAGCATTCCATCAAATGGTGAAAACATAAAATAACAGCAAAATGACCCCGTGAGAGGCACAAACACCTCGCATGGGACCAATGTAACCCACATGAACCAATCGCGTACTCATGGCTCCTGATTTGAGAGCACGATGAAAATTTACAAACTGTTAGACCTAAGCTTAAAAACATGTCATCAAAGGGTGAAAACATAAAACAACCACAAAGCAACCCTATGGGAGGCACGAACACCTCGCACAAGACCGTGTAACTAGAAGAAACCCACCGCGTACACACGAGAATCTCGGTTAGAGAGATAAACAAAAATTTGCAAATTGTTAGACTTAGGCTTAAAAATATGTCGTCAAATGGTGAAAACATAAAACAACTAAAAAAATGGTCCCGTAACATGCACAAACTCCTCGCACGGGACCAATGTAACGCATAGTAACTCACAGCGTACTCACGGGACTCCAGGTATGAGAACATGATGAAAATTTTCAAACTGTTAGACTTAGGCTTAAAAACATGCTGGCAAAGGGTGAAAATGTAAAACAGCCACAAAATGGTCCCTTAAGTGGCACAAAATCTCACATGGCGCTAATGTAACCCACAAGAACCAATCGTGTACTCATGGGACTCCCAATTTGAGAGCACGATAAAAATTTGCAAATTTTTAGACTTAGGATTAAAAATAAGTCACCAAAGGGTGAAGATGTAAAACAGCCACAAAACAACCGTGTAAGAAGTAGGAGCACCTTGCACGTGACCAACCGTAGTCGGTTTTACATCAAAGTGTGAAAATGTAAAACAACCATAAATCGGTCCTGGCAGAGGCAGGAACACCTCACACTATACCAATGTAACCGTAGGAACCCACCGCGTACTCACAGGACTCCCCTTTTGAGGCCACGATAAAAATTTGCAAACTGTTAAACTTAGACTTAAGAACATGCCATCAATGAGTGAAAAACAAAAATAGCCCCAAAACGGCACCATGACTAGTACGAACACCTCATATGGGACTAAGGTAACCCATAGGAACCGACCGCACACAGACGAGAGTCTCTCGTGAAAGGAACGAACACCTCACAAGGAGCCAATGTAACCTGTAAGAACCGACTGCATACACACGAGACTCTCAGTTTAAGAGCAAGATAAAAATTTGAAAACTGTTAGAGTGAGGCTTAAAAACATGCTGTCTAAGGGTGAAAATATAAAACAACTACAAATGGTCCTGTGTGAGGCATGAGCACATCGAACGGGACCAATGTAACCCACATGAGCTGACCGCGTATGCTTAGGACTCCCAGTTTGAGAGAATAATAAAAATTTGTTAGTTGTTGGACCTAGGCTTGGAAACATGCCGTCAAAGGGTGAAAACATAAAACAGTCCTATGAGAGGAACAAACACCTCCCACGGGACCAATACAACCCACGATAACTAACTGCATACTCACGGGCTCACAGATTGAGAGAAGCAAGAAAATTTTGCAAACTGTTAAACTCAGGCTTAAAAGTATGCTTTCTAAGGGTGAAAACATAAAATATTTAGAGAACGGCCCAGTGAGAGTCACAAAAACCTCGTACAGGACCAATGTAACCCACAGGAACCGACCGCATACTCACGAAACACCTGGTTTGAGAGCACGATGAAAATTTGCAAACTATTAGACTTAGGCTTAAAAACTTGTCGTTAAAGGGTGAAAACGTAAAACATCCACAAAACGGTCCTGTGAGAGGCACAGACACCTCATGCGGGACCAATGTAAACCGTAGGAACCAACCCTGTACTCGCAAAACTCTCGGTTTGAAAGCATGATGCAAATTTACAAACTATTTAACTTAGGCTTAAAAACAAGTTGTCAAAGGGTGAGAATGTAAAACCACCACAAAACGTCCCCGTCAGAGGCATGAACACCTTGCACATGACTAATATAAACCGCAGGAATTTATCTCATACTCACGAAACTCTTGGTTTGACAGAACGATTAAAATTTTCAAACTCTTACACTTAGGCTTAAAATAAGCCATCAGAGGGTGAAAATGTAAAACTGCCACAAAACAGTCCTGTAAGAGGCACGAACACCTCACACAAGACCAATGTCACTTGTAAGAATAGATTGTGTACTCAGGAGACTCACGATTTTAGAGCACAATGAAAATTTCCAAACTATTACACTTAGACTTAAAAATAAGCCGTCAAAGGTGAAAACACCTTGCACGGGACCATGTAATCCGTAGGAATCGATCGCGTACTCATTTGACTCCCAATTTGAGAGCACAAAAAAATTAAAAGTGCTATTAGACTTAGGCTTAAAAACATGCCGTCAAAGGGTGAAAACGTAAAATAACCACAAAAGGCCCTATGAGAAGCATGAACACCTCACAAGGGACCAATGTAACTCGCAGGAACCGACAGCGTACTTACGAGAATCCCGATTTGAGAGCACGACAAAAATTTACAAATTGTTAGACTTAGGCTTAAAAAGATGTCATCAAAGGTTGAAAACGTAAAACAACCACAAAATGGCCACGTGAGATGCATGAACACCTCGAACGAAACCAATGCAACTAGGAGGAACCAACCGCATACTCACGAGACTCTCGGTTTGAGAGCTCGGTAAAAATTTGCAAACTATTAGACTCAAGAAAAAAAGGCCATCAAAGAGTGAAAACGTAAAATATCCACAAAACGATCCCGTAAGAGGCGCAAAAAACTTGCACGAGGCCAATATAACCCCTAGGAACCGACAGCCTACTCACAAGACTCTCAATTTGTCAGAACGATAAAAATTTACAAACTATAATATGTAGGCCTAAAAACATGCCGTCAAAGCGTGAAAAGGTAACATAGCAACAAAATGGCCCTGTGAGAGGCACAGACACCTCGCACGGCACTAATGTAACCTCCAGGAACGAACTGCGTACTCACAGGACTCCCGGTTTGAGAGCACAATCAAAATTTCCAAATTGTTAGATTTAAAAACATGTCGTCAAACGGTGAAAACATTAAACAACCATAAAATTGTCCTAAGAGAGGCACGACCACCTATCACGGGACCAATGTAACCCATAGTAACCGATTACTTACTAACGGGACTCCTGATTTGAGAGCACGATGAAAATTTACAAAGTGTTGGACGGAGAATTAAAAACATGTCATTAAAGGGTGAAAACATAAAACAATCACAAAACGGCCCTGTAAGAGGCACGAACACCTTACACGAGACTAATGTAACGAGCATGAACCGACTGCGTACTCACGGGACACTTGGTTTGAGAGCAGGACGAAAATTTACAAATTATTAAACTTAGGATTAAAAACATGTCGTCAAAGGGTGAAAACATAAATTAACCACAAAACGGTCTTGTGAGAGGCACGAAAACCTTGTATGGGACCAATGTAACACACAGGAACCGACTGTGTACTCACGGGATTCTCGGTTTGAGATCACATTAAAAATTTACAACTTATTAGACTTAGGCTTAAAAACATGTCATCAAGGGGTGAACACGTAAAATAGCCAAAAAATGAAAAAAAAAACATAAAACGGACCCATGAGAGGCACAAACACATCGCACGGGACCAATGTAACCCGCAGGAACCGGCAACGTACTTATGGACCTTCCGATTTGAGTGCACAAAGAAAATTTTCTAACTCTAACACAAAGGCCTAAAAACATGCCGTCAAAGGGTGAAAATATAAAGCAGCCATAAAACGGCCTTGTGGGAGGAACGAACACCTCGCAAGGGACCAATTACCCGCAAGAACCTATCACCTGCTCATGAGACTACCTATTTGAGAGCACGATGAAAATTTGTAAACTATTAATCATAGGCCTACAACATACTGTCAAAGGGCGAAAACATAACATAGCCACAAAACGATCGCGTGAGTGGTACGAACACCTCGCAGAGGACAATGTAACCCGTTGGAACCAACCGCGTACTCACGGGACTCCCAGTTTGAGCGCACGATGAAATTCACAAGTTGTTAGGCTTATGCTTAAAAATATGCTGTCAAAGAGTGAAAACATAAAACCTCCACAAAACAGCCTCGTAAGAGGTCCGAACACCTCACACAGGACCAATGTAACCTTCAAGAACTTACAGCGTACTCCCGGGACTCCCGGTTTGAGAGAACGATGAAATTTTACAAATTGTTAGACTTAAGATTAAAAACATGTCGTTAAAGGGTAAAAACATAAAATAGCCACAAAATAACCCACAGGAACCAATCGTGTACTCATGGGTCTCTCGATATGAGAGCACGACGAAAATTTGCTAACTGTTAGACTTAGGCTTAAATACATATTGTCAAAGGGTAAAAATATAAAATAGGCACAAAATGGCCTGGTGAGAGGACCAAACACCTCACATGGGACCAATTAATCGCAAGAACCTATCGCGTACTCAGGGGACTCCCTATTTGAGAGCACGCTAAAAATTTGTAAATTATTAGACATAGGCTTAAAAATGTACCATCAAAGGGTGAAAATGTAAAATAGCCACAAAACTCCCCCGTGAGAGGTATGAACACCTCGCACTGGACAATGTAACCCGCAAGAACTGACCACGTACTCACGGCACTCCCAGTTTGACAACGGGATGAAATTTACAAGTTGCTATGATTATGATTAAAAATATGCCGCCAAGTGGTGAAAACGTAAAACCTCCACAAAATAGCCCCGTAAGAGGCCTGAACACCTCACAGGGGACCAATGTAATACGCAAGAACTGACAATGTACTCACGGGACTCCCGATTGAAGAGAATGATGAAAATTTACAAATTATTAGACTTAGGATTTTAAACATGTCGTCAAATGGTGAAAATGTACAATGCCATAAAAACGGGTATTAAAAAATTGGTGGTGACATAAATTGCAGGGGATTGACAGTTTAATCAGATTCGGCTGGCGTTTTATGTCGTGTCGTGTGTGGAACCTTGTCAAATTGCGGGGGATCGATAGTTTATATGGATTCGACTGGCATTTTAGCAAGGGAAAGTGTGACACTTTGGTGACCGCCATAATAATAAGTGAGAACAATAATAAAAGTTGGTTAATTTAATTCAATTAAAATTGTGGGGACTTGGGAATTTAAAATCATATTGGTGTGTTCTTTTGAAATGGGGATCCCTGCGGGTAGTTAGTAATTTGTATTTATCGCGTTTAATTATCTCGTTTAATTAAAATATTCTATTGTGATATTTATTGTGTATAATGCTATTGTGTGGATTCAAGGATCCTATTTGAGGGGAGTAGTGTGTATTCATGCTCGGGGCTCTGATCTCGTGCATTGACTAACTTTTTTTCAGGATAAGTTATGGAGAAGTTGCATAGGATTATCGGAGTTATCGTTTGGAGGTGCAACTGGAGTTTATTCATTTTATTTCTTTATTTAGATAGACTTTCTTTTCAGTCATATTTAATTATGATACTTCATTGGAGTTTTATTGGGCCATTTGGTTCCAAAGTTGTTTAGAGCATTTCAATTGAATTATTCAGTCGGTTTATTATTCAGATTTTATCTAGTCATTATTGGAGATTGGATTTATTCGGAGTTTTAGCATGTCATGGATCTTTTTTCGTACATTTTTTTTATCCAGCGGGATTGATTCAATAAATTATCTTATGGATTGATTTATTTATGTATCATATCTGTCTCATGCTAAGAATGGTATTTATTTAGTTCATGCTCGACATAGTTCGGTGGCGATGGCTGGCCACCCTGTCTATCGAATTTTCCGGGGTGTGATAAACACCTCGCACGGGACCAATGTAACATGCAAACACTGAATGCATACTCACGGGACTCCGGATTTGAGAGCACGATGAAAACTTGCAAACTCTTAGACTTAGGCATAAAAATATGCCGACAAATGGTGAAAATGTAAAATATCCACAAAATATCCTCGTAAAAGGCCCGAACACCTCGCACGGGACCAATGTAACTCGTCGGAATTGACCGCGTACTCACGGGACTCCCAGTATTAGAACAAGATGAATATTTACAAATTGTTAGACTTAGGCTTAAAAACATGCCGTCAAAGGGTGAAACCATAAAACAGCCTCAAAATGGCACCGTGGGAGGTACGAATACCTCGCAAGATATAATGTAGCCCATAGGAACCGGTCGCGTACTCATGGGACTCCCTGTTTTAAACCATGATAGAAATTTAAAAACTATTAGACGCTGCCTTAAAAACATGTTGTCAAAGGGTGAAAACGTAAAATAACAACAAAATGGCCTCGTGGGAGGTACGAACACCTTGCACGGGAAATGTAACCCATAGGAACCAAACGAATACTCACGAGACTCCCGATTTGGGAACACGACAAAAATTTCCAAGCTGTTAGACTTAGGCTTAAGAACATGCCGTTAAAGGGTGAAAACATAAAACAGCCATAAAACGGCCCCATAAGAGGCAAAAAGACCTCGCCTGATATTAATGTAATGCGCATGAACAAACTGCATACTCACGGGACTCCGGGTTCGAGAGAATGACAAAAATTTACAAACTCTTAGACTTTGGCTTAAAAACATGTCGTCAAAGGGGGAAAACATAAAACATTCGCAAAACGGCCTCGTAAAAGGCACGACCACCCCGCACGAGGTAACCCACAAGAACCGATCGCCTACTCTCCGGACTCCCGTTTGAGAGAATGACTAAAATATGTAAATTATTGTACTTTGTCTAAATAACATGACCTCAAATGGTGAAAAAGTAAAATATTCAGAAAATGGACCCATAAGAGCCACGATCTCCTCGCACGGGACTCATGTAACCCGTAGAAACTAACCGCGTACTCACGGGACTCCCGGTTTGAAAGCAGGATGAAAAATTCTGTTAGACTGAGGCAAAAAAACAAGCAGTCAAAGGATAAAAATGTAAAACATCCACAAAACGGCCCCATAAAAAATAAGAACACCTCGCACGGGACTAATTTAACCCGCCGGAACCGACCGCGTACTCACGGGACTCTCGATTTTAGAGAAAGATCAAAATTTTCAAAATTTTAGATTTAGGCTTAAAAACATGACGTCAAAGGGTGAAAACATAAAAATGCCACAAAACAGACCCGTGAGAGATACAAAAACCTCGCACATGAAATTGTAACCCGCAAGAACCGATCGCATACTCATAGGACTCCCGATTTTACAGAATAATGAAAATTTTCAAATTGTTAGACTTAGGCTTAAAAACATGCCGTCAAAGGGTGAAAATGTAAAACAACCCCAAACTAGCCCCGTGAGATGTACGAAAACCTCGCCCGTGACAATGTAACCCACGGGAACCGACCGCATGCACATAAGACTGCCGATTTGTTAACGTGACTAAAATTTCCAAACTGCTAAACTTAGACTTAAAAACATGTCGTCAAAGGGTGAAAATGTAAAATAACCACAAAACGGCCCCGTAAGAGGCAAGAAGACCTCGCATGGTATCAATGTAATCCGTATGAACCAACTACGTACTCAAGGGACTTTGGGTTTGAGAGCACAATGAAAATTTACAAATTATTAGACTTAATCTTAAAAACACATGGTCAAAGGCTGAAAAGTAAAATATCCACAAAACGGTTAGGTGAGAGTTATGAAACACCTCGCACGGGACCAATGTAATTCGTATGAACCAACCTCGAACTCATAGGACTCCCGGTTTGAAAACACGATGAAAATGTCCAAACTATTAGACTTAGGATTGAAAACATGTCGTCAAAGGGTGAAAACGTAAAACACCTGCAAAACGGCCCTGTGAAAAGCACGAACACCTACACGAGACCAATGTAACCAGCACGAACTGACTTCATACTCACGGGACTCTCGATTTCAGAGAAGGAAGAAAATTTTCAAACTATTAAACTTAGGATTAAAATCATGTCGTCAAAGGGTGAAAACATGAAACAACCACAAAACGGCCCTGTGAGAGGCATGAAAACATTAGACGAGACCAATGTAACACGCAAGAACCAACCGCGTACTCACGAAACTCCCGATTTGAGGGCATGATGCAAATTTACAAATTGTTAGACATAGCCTTAAACACATGCCGTCAAAGGGTGAAAAAATAAAACATCCACAAAATGGCACCGTAAGAGGCACGAACACCTCGCAATGGACAACCCACAGGAAACGACGATGTACTCATGGGTCTCCTTATTTGAGAGCATGACAAAAATTTTCAAACTCGTAGACTTAGGCTTAGAAACATACCATCAAAAGGTGAAAATATAAAACATCCACAAAACGACCCCGTAAGAGGAACAAATAGCTCGCACGGGACCGATGTAACTCGTAGGAATCGACTACGTACTCACGGGACTCCCGATTTGAGAGCACTATAAAAATTTACAAACTGTTGGACTTAAGCTTTAAAATAAGCCGTCAAAGGGTGAAATCGTAAAACAACCACGAAATGGCCTTATAAGAGACACAAACACCTCGCGCGAATCCAATGTAACCAGGAAGAACTAACCCTTACTCACGGGAGAACCGGTTTGAGAGGACGACAAAAATTTGCAAACTATTATCCTTAGGCTTAAAAACATGCCGTCAAAGGGTGATAACATAAAATAGCCACAAAACAGCACTGTTAGAGGCACGAACACTTCACACAGCACCAATTTTACCCCTAGGAATTTACCGCATACTTACGCAACTCCCGGTTTGAGAGCATGGTGAGAATTTACAAATTATTAGACTGACTTAAAAGTATGTCAACAAAGGGTGAAAATATGAAACGCCCACAAAACATCCCTATGAGAGCCACGAACACCTTGCACAGGACCAACATAATCCACAGGATCCGACTGCATACTCATGGGAGTCCTGATTTGAGAGCACGATAAAAATTTGAAAATTATCCGAGTTCGGCTTAAAAACATGTAGTCAAAGGGTGAAAATGTAAAACAACCACAAAATAGCCCCGTGAGAGGCAAGAACACCTCGCATGGGGAAAATTACCCCGCAAGAACCTACCGTATTCTCACATGACTCCCTGTTTTAGGACATGATGAAAATTTATAAACAGTTAGACACAGGCTTAAAAATATGCGGCCAAAGGGTGAAACATTAAAACAGCGATAAAACGGCCCTGCGAGAGGTATGAACACCTCGCACGGGAGAATGTAACTGGTAAAAACTGATCGTGTACTCACGGGACTTCTGGTTTGAGAGCATGATAAAAATTTACAAATTGTTAGACTTAGGCTTAAAAAAATCAGTCAAAGGGTGAAAATGTAAAATGCCCTCAAAATGCATTGTGAGTGGCATGAACACCTCACACGGGACCAATGAAACTCGTAGAAACCGATTGCATACTCAAGGGATTCCCAATTTGAGAGATCGATGAAAATTTGCAAATTGTTACATTTAGCCTTAAAAACATATCGTCAATGGGTGAAAATGTAAAACAGCCACAAAATGGCCTCACAAGAGGCACAAACACCTCGTATGGGACCAGTTAACTCGTAAGAACCGATCGCTTACTTACCAGACTCCTTATTTGAGAGCACGATGAAAATTTATAAATTGTTAGACATAGACTTAAAAAAACGTCGTTAAAGGGTGAAACATTAAAACAACCACAAAATCACCCTGTGCGAGGTACGAACACCTAGAATGGGAGAATGTAACCCGCAGGAACTGACTAGGTACTCATGGGACTCCTGGTTTGAGAGCACACTGAAAATTTGCAAACTGTTAGACTTTAGCTCAAAAATATGTCGTCAAAGGGTGAAAACATAAAATAGCCACAAAATGCCCCGTAAGAGGCACAGACACCTCGCATAGGACTAATGTAACCCGCAGAAACTGACTGCGTACTCACAGGACTTTTGATTATAGAGCACGACGATATTTGCAAACTGTTATACTTAGGCTTAAATACATTCCATCAAAAGGTGAAAATATAAAACAACTATAAAATGGCACTGTAAGAGGTACGAACACCTCGCACAGGACCATTGTAACCCATGGGAACCGATTGCATACTCACGGGACTCCCTGTTTGAGAGCACGATGAAAATTTATGAACCATTAGACTTAGGCCTAAAAATATGTCGTCAAAAGTTGAAAGCGTAAAATAACCATAAAATGTCCCCGTAAGAGGCACGAACCTCGCACGGGACCAAAGTAACCTGTAGGAACTGACCACGTACTTATGGGACTCGCAGTTTGAGATTACAAAAAAAATTTTACTAAGTGTTAGACTTAGGCTTAAAAATAGGTCGTCAAAGGGTGAAAATATAAAACATCCACAAAATGGCCCCGTAAAATCTAGAAACACCTCGCACGGGATCAATGTAACCCATTGGAACCGACTACATCGTCATGGGACACCCGATTTGAGACCAAAACAAAAAAATTCAAACTGTTAGACTTAGGCTTAAAAACATGCCGTCAAAGGGTGAAAATGTAGAATAGCCACAAAACGGCCCTGTGAGAGGTACGAACACCTCGTAGAGGATAATGTAACTTGTAGAAATCGACCGCATGCTCATGGTACTTCCGATTTGATAGCACTATAAAATTTTCAAACTATTAGGCTCAGGCTTAAAAAATGCCATCAAAGGGTGAAAACATAAAACGCCACAAAATGGCCCCGTAAGAGGCCCAAACACCTCATACGGGATCAATGTAACCCACAAGAACTGACAGCATACTCATGGAACTATTGATTTGAGAGCACGATGAAAAATTTCAAACTATTTGACTTAAGCATAAAAATAAATCGTCAAAGGGTGAATTCATAAATAACCGAAAAATAGCCCCGTGAGAGACACAAACACATTGCGCAGGACCAATGTAACCCTCAGGAATCGATTGCATACTCACAGGACTCCCTATTTGAGAGCACGATGAAAATTTGCAAACTAATAAACTTAGGCTTAAAAACATGCCGTCAAAGGGTGATAACATAAAGCGGCCACAAACCAGCCTCATAAGAGGCATGAACACCTTGCACGGGACCAATATAACCAACAAGAACCAGTTGCATACTCACGGCACTCCCGATTTGAGAGCACAATAGAAATTTTCAAACTATTAGACTTAGGCTAAAAAATATGATGCCAAAGGGTGAAAAGGTAAACCAGCCCAAAAACGGCCCCGTAAGAGGCACGAACACCTCGAACGAGACAAATGTAACCCACAGAAACTGACGGCGTACCCACGGGACTCCCAATTTGAGAGCACGGTGAAAATTTGCAAACTATTAGACTTAGGCATTAAAATATGTCGTCAAAGGGTGAAAACGTAAAAGATCCACAAAGCAGCCCCATAAAAGTCACGTACATCTTGCATGGGACAATTGTAACCAATCGGAATCGCCCGCATACTCACAAGACTCCCGATTTTAGAGCATGATGAAAATTTACAAACTATTAGACTAAGGCTTAAAAAAAGCCGCAAAGGGTGAAAATGTAAAATAGCCACAAAACGGCCCCATAAGAGGTGTGAACACTTCGCACGGGACAATATAACCCGTTGGAACCGACCACGTACTCATGGGACTCCCAGTTTTAGAGCAAGATTAAAATTTAAAAATTATTATACTTAGTATTAAAAGCATGTAGTCAAAGGGTGAAAACATAAAACAACCACAAAATGGCCTAGTGAGAGCGATGGACACCTCGCACAGGACAATGTAACCCACAGGAACCGATCGTGTACTCGTGAGACTCTTGATTTGAGAACACGACAAAAATTTCCAAATTATTAGACTTTGGCTTAAAAACATACCGTCAAAGGGAAAAAATGTAAAATAGCCTTAAAAAGGCCTCGTAAAAGGCAAGAGGACCTCGCTCTATATCAATGTAACCCGCATGAATCGACTGCATACTCATCGAACTCCAAGTTTGAGAGCACAAAGAAAATTTACTCTATACTCGAGAGTCGATTGAGGGGCTGTGAGGTCCTTGCTTCGATTATCCCAAATTATGACAATCGATATTTTGATGCCCAAGACCCTACTTGGGTTTTCATCTTTGCACTTCACCGAGCCACCCAGGTAAAGAGCCTTTGTTTGTAGTGGTAATGGTAATTATATTTGAAGTCTTATACCATATCATATGAACATGTTATGTTGTTATTACAGTCTGTTATTTTCCTCCAAAACATCCAGCTTTGGGTGACTGAGGCCGAGAAAAAATCCAAGGAAACTAACGATGCACAAGCCCAGGTTGGCATCTTTAAGCAAAAAACTGAGGACCTAAAGGCCAACTATGACACAAAGGCCCAAGAGATGAGGTCCCTCCATAAACAGTGTATGCACAACATAAAGGTGGACCTCTTGGCGAAGATTGAGGATTTGGAGAAAAAAACTCTAAAAACAAGAAGAGGATGAGGGCGCGAACATCAAGGAAGCGATCGAGAAGTCTGTTATCGACTTTAAAGAGTCAGAAGAATTATTTAGATATAATATCCAATATATGGAGAAAGGGTCAAAGACCGTCTGTCACCGAGTCTCCAACCAACATGCTCAGCTAGTGGATAATGAACCTCTCTTGGCCAGAATTGTCAACTCTTTGAGCTTTACCGATCCTATAATCATTAAGGCCCTGCAGTAGGTTCAGTTTGAGGATGCTGATGCTAATGCTAAAGTGGTCAAAGTGGAGACAACTATGGTGGAGTAGGAGGACACCGATAAGGCTGCGAATGAGGAGGGGAATACGGCCACCCAGAATGAAAATACGGGCAAGCCAAGTACCACCGAGCCCTTAGGAGCTGATGGTTAAGCTTGATCTTTTTATAGGCGACCGCTTGTGGTCCTTGAATGCCAACTTTTGTAACTTGTCTTTTATTATTTCTGAACACTTGTCTGTAATTCCAACTTTATAGGGAACTAGAAAGTAGGAGTCACGTGGGACTCTAGAACTCTTTGATGTAGTTATGATATGATTGAACGAATTCGAGCTCGAGATTCTAGTTGATCAAATTACCTTTCGTGCGTATCTCCCGGTCCTGATCCTCTATCTGAGTTTCCGAATATATGTTAACTAGATCGAACAATCCAGATAATTTTTTTTATATGGGTCCCTTGAAATGTTTAAACGTTATCTAAAAAATTAAACCGAAAATAAGTTTTTTAGTATTTAAAAAAAATTAGTATGTATATGTACAAATATATATATATTCCATTTTACCTTTTCGAAACATAAACTAAATTAAATTTAAACTCATTTCAAATGAATACCTCGACGATCTATTAACTCCAAATTTACCAATTTCTATAATTAAGTAATTTACGCAACCCAACGGGCCCTAATTGAATCATCCTATTGCAATTAATCTTTAAGAAAGAAGTTTGAAAACTTTTAAACAGCCATTTAATTTAAAATACCCAATTCACCCCCCTCTTGGGTATATTTCTAGGGTAGTAATTGGTATTAGGGCCCAACTTATAAATAATTATTTTTAAAAATATATTTTTAGTATAATGATCAAATATAATTGGCTAGCATTTCATAGTAATTTTTGGAAATATACAAATACCCATTTTAAAAAAGAAGATTTCAAAACATGGAAAACCAAAACCTCTTAGATTAATCAATCCATTGATTACTATGTTTGAAAAATAATAAGTCATTAGAAATCACCTCTACTAGATAGACTAACCCTTGAAAAGAGGCTTGAGTTAAATAATGAAGCCATGATAATTCTACGATGTTCTATAGATAATGTTGTTGCAGGATAAGTAGCACATTGCAAGAAAGCCAACGATATTTGGGATGCTCTTACAAAATAGTACTTGAATGAAGTTCCACCAAAAGAAGCGATATTGAGTCCATCAAGCGAACAACATATACAAATGGAAACAAAAGATAAATAATGGAGGAATCATCAAGTTCCTCATCCAAAAATAATGTGGAGAATCCACCATGCTCCCAACAAGAATCAAGAAATTAGGTAAAATCTTATTCTACTAAATCTTTATATTATAATACTTTGCACTAAAAAGGATGCTATGCTTGCTAGCAAAGAATTATAAGTTATTTATGAACAATCAATGAGTGGATTTAAGACTTTGCTTGATAAAAACATCCTTTTAGAAAAAAAAACTAAAGGTCTTTACATTTCACATGAAGACTCAATCAAAGAAGATAAATGTCTTAAAATTGAGAATGAAACATTAAAAGAAGAGAATGAAATGTTAGCATTTATTGATGAGGGAATAAAAATTGAAAATCTTAAATTAAAAGAAGAATTTAATTATTTAAAACAAAAATTTATGAAATTTAAATTAAGTACAATTTAAACCTTCAACAAAAATTTGAGTTCATTAAGGAAGATCTACGATGCATAAAAACATATTTCGAGCAAAGACAAATTATGCAAATAAAAGCAAGAAATGATTCTTGAAAAGAAAATATAAAAACCCAAAATAAATTTCACAAAAACCAAAACATCAAGCATGATGTCAATTGCACATTTTGCAAACAAAAAAGAAACCACACTTTTCGAAAATTTTCTTGTTAAAAAATGAAAAATATCACTTTTGCATCATTTTTAAAAAGAATGATCACTTATGTGTTGATTTTGAATTTCGTTCACTAAATGCTCATTGAATATATTATGGTAAAAATAACTATATGTTTGATATATAGCATATAAGAAAAAGGAAAAGTCACGAGTATAGACAAAGGAGATCAACACACTTCTTCACTACCGAATAAGGACCCAACACTCAAAAGGTAACAAAAAGTAATGTTCATTCTTCATTTTTTTAGGTACTCAAATAATGCCTAAAAGACCTAATGTTAAGGATTCGTAAGTAAGGCAAGAAGGATATTTTAACGGAGAAAGATGGAATGTTTGGAGAAGATACAGGCACGATGACAGAAGGCAAATGATGATGAAATATCCAATACATCAAAGGGATCTAAAGGAATCTTAAAATGGATGCACATAACCTCATGATGAAACATGATCTAAAGGAAACTCTAAAATGGGTAACATCTATCCTTAATTTCTAAATGCTTATCCCTTGCAATTAAATCTAAAACACATGATTCACATAACCTCTAGAAACAACTACACCCCAAGATCAATATATTAATCAAATTAACATATGTATAATATAAACTCATTTGATCAAATTGATCATTGAAATATTAATCACATCTCAACTTATAACTAAATGTTTACAAAATATAAAGATGTAAAAATGGTGAATATTCGATGACTTCAAAGTTAAAATGTAAAATATTTAGATTACACGTCTTTGGAAAAGATTGTTGAGAAAGTGATATTTATGGTGAGAGTATATATCTAGAGAATATTGGGAAAATATTTGATGAGAATAATTGGTTATAAAATGGATATTGAAAATTGATGAAGATTGTTGTCTTTGAAAAGAAATTGAGTTTGGAAACTCCTTAGAAAATAAAATAGTTTGAAAGATCCAAGAAAATACATTTTGATATAGTTAATTTGAGTTCATATGTATTGTCTTGAAATCTCACATATTACTCACATTATCCCCAAAAACATTGAAAACTAAATAAAGATGTTAGTATAGCTAAATTATCCACATGACTTCCACATAACAAACTCCATGAGATTTACATTTTAATCACATTGAATATAAACCTGAAATTCACAAGACTTGAAGTGTAACTTCACGAAAGAATTTTTAAAATTATACTCTCCACAATGCCAAAAGGTGATTTAAACCTCCTTTATCATAAAGAGTTATGGTAGATACATCCAAAGGAAAAGATTGATAGTGTGACTTGTCTGAATCAAGGAGAAATAACATTTATGAAAATGAGTTATCATCTAGAACAAAACATGAAAACCTATGAACCTTGAAAATGGAACGTGCATTTAAAATTTGAACGCTTACACTTACACTCTTGTTCACAATAAAAATTCCCACATTAGAACTCCCATGAATTTGTACAAATATGGTTTCACATAAATTCCTAATACGTTCACAAGTTATGATAATTCTCGTTGGAAAGATATAATTTCACAAACAATTCTCATAAAATAAGAGTAGATGTCACGCACTTGGTCTCATCATAATAAATAGAGTAATAATCGAGATAGTGATTAATCATACCCCTTACAAAATTTGGAGAAGGAAAGAAAATAAAAACATTAGGTATTTTAAAGTTTTTTAGGTGGAAAAGTTATATTCAAAATTATTGGAATTTTTTTTGCAAACTTGATCCTAAATTTGAGGAAAGGATCTTTTTGGAGTAGTCACAAAATAGTCAAGACTATAGAATGTTATACGTAAGAACCCGATTCATTCAAGAATCCTTACATATCACATTTAATGAAAATAACCCATATTCTCCTTACATATCAAATTTAGTGCGTCTTAGAGGTCTATGAATATATGTAAATGGGTGAGGCGTGACCCACTCTAATAGACAACATTTCTGTAAAGAAATAATTTTTTAGGAACCAAGAGCATAGAAAAAACAAACATTTCTAATATATTAATGAAGTTCTAATTACAATAATAAGCAACTAATGATTTAATACAACTTTTCTGAAATAAATAAAGGAATGAAAACTCTTGATAGAAGTTATTCCTTGAGAGTGGAGAAATAAGTACCTTATTATCTAGGAGAGATTAGGGAGAGAATATCTATGTGGGAGTTTATGTAGCATAATAGTGCTTGTTTTGTTATTATCAGTAGATATGCACCTAGTGGTCTATTTATAGTAAAAAATTTAGGGCATACATGGCACTCACATGCCTAGGAATATTCCCATGTGATAAATATCTAAGAAAGTTTTATCTTTATTAATATTTGTCACTGTCTACCACGATCTGGCTGTTATGGTGTGACTCATGGTGTAATAGTGGATAAAAAGGTGATCTTATCGACCATGATGCCAAAAGGAGTTATTTTGTCTGTTATGAAAATTTCTTGTTGGATAAGTTTGAAAACTTGTGAGGGACCTCAAGGGTCACTCACCATTTGTGTTGTTTAAAATGTATTGGAAGCATCTCAAGTGATCGCTCACTATTTTGCATATAAAATATGTATAGTGTGAGTGGGTGTGGGTGTGAGTAACCTCTTAGGTTCCTCACCTCAATATTATCTCTTCCCCAAGATATTGAAGTGGTTGAGCCTAATCTTGTTCAACTAGATTTACTTTTCAACCTCCAAACCAAAATTCTCAAGAGGTCCCAATTGTCCATCTGCTCAAGTGTTTCTTAATCAGGTAAGGCTTCTTACTAAGTAAATCTATCATTGACAACACAATAGAGTGTTAGTGAAGGAATTGTTCATCCACTTGTTTCTACATTGCTTGAGTAACTGCTCGTGATTTACTTCCTTAGGCAGCAAAGGGACTACTTATGTGCTTGCTCCTATTTGAGGGCTCTATGACTTGGGTTGCACATTTAGCCTCCTTACTAGCATTGCTCATATAGATTCTAGATTATAAAGGGGTTTGTCATTTATTATCTCGTGTTGTATACCTTGGGTTTTTTTTGTGTAACATCCCTACTTTTTCCTTATTGATGAATCATTTTGGTAATTGAGATGTTGGTCGTGAACCCCTCTGTAAAATCCCTATAGTGCAAAAGTCTCTCATCAATTTGGAAAAGGAGTGTTGTGCACGTAATTTTTTCTTAGGATTTTGAAATAATCTTTTGTCATCATTCCCTTTTGGTGTTAAATGTAATGCTTCATCATGCTCAACTACTAGGACACGCCTTTTCGTACCCATAGGAGCCACATGTCGTATTGGGCAGGCTACTTATGATACGCTAATCATTATTATTAATTTCGAATTAAAGGCTCCCATTTACATTCCCATGGTATATATACCCCTCAACATTCTTCTAAAAAAGTCTTACCATCACTTTTAAGAGTTTTATAGAGAGGGAGTTTCTAGAGTGTCAATCATGCTCCCTCTTTCCATGTAAACTAGTCACAACCTTCTTTCATTAAGTTAATCATTTTCGATGGCTTTTTCTTCTACTATGTTTTCATCTTCTAACATAACCACTGTGAATAAGATGATGATGGATTATTTGCCCACCAAAATATTGGTGGTGTCGTCTGCTATGTTAGGAACCATCGTCATTAGCCCCACTATCTTATTTATTTCTTCAACCTATATCATCACCGATGGTGGGGATGGTCTTTTTAAGCCTCAAGGTAGGGTAAGTGGTTCTTCTTCTAGGAACAAGGCACATGCCAAGTACTTCGAAGCATAGTTAAGAAGTGATTTTACTACCAATAGGTGCACGCTATTTTTTTGTAATGATGATCATTTTGTGACTTCACTTGAAGGCTTTGAAGCTAGTTTATCATGATGATGTCATAGCAAACTTTCTTATGGTTTCTAAAGTTTGAGGATACCCCAATCATTCTTCCTGAGAGCATTCTGATAAATCGAGAGGATAGGGGAAATTTGCCATTTTCTAATATCAACTTTGATATTTATAGTGGACCCCCGAGGAGTGGGAGGCTTGGGTTGACTATGTCTTGTTTGTGGATAGTTATAACTAGATTATAGAGGGGTTGGGTCTAGAAATAACTCCAGAGTGTTTGAAGAACTGCACTATTAGCAAGAGCATGGGGTCCTCTCAACATTCTTGCTTTTTGTTGGAGTGTACCCGCTCATACTTTTGTTACTGGTTGGGGTGAGTTCTCAATTACATTGGAGGACATTTATTAACTTTACAAGCCTACTTAATTTAGGAATCCACATCTTTACTAACGGTTATGAAGATGTTGATGAGAAGGCTTTTTGTGAGGAGTTGTAGTTGTCATTGTGGGATTGCATTCACTATATAGGGCCTAATCGCACAGGTAGGAGCAAGTACACTTTTACCAAGTGGCAAAGGTATTGGTTAAAGATATTTTGAACCATTGTCCAAATATGAACTCAAAGTCAAGACCCCCAAGAGTCAAGACAGTTCCTCACTCACCATGATGCATTCTTTTTCATTTTCCTCTGATGATTTTTAGCTCAAGGTAGTCCCAATGATTTCTCTCATGAGATTGTATTTTTTTTCATTAGACTTTCTTATGGAAAAAATATTCCACTCTCTGAAATCTCCTTATTTCTTTCATAACTTTTATTACTAAATGAATATAAAGTGTAGTGACTGAATGAAGTGTAGTGTTTCATTTGTTGTTTTCACTACAAACTATTCATAATGCAGGACTTTTCACTTAAAGCCATTTCACCATACTAAAATGATATTTTGTTTAATAATTTCACCATACTAAAATGATTTTAAAGGGACACCCTCCTCTCGGGACTTTTAGAAACTCTTCAAGCACTCTCATACTATCGAGATAGAGTTTTAATTATTCACCATAATTAAATGATATTTAAGTTCACTGTACTCAAATGATGTTTTATAGTCTCACCACTAAAATGATCTTAAAGGACCTGCCTTCTCTAAGGATTTTTTTAGTGGTGTTTTAGAGCCGAGACTCTTTAAACATTCTCATACCGCCGAGAGAGAGTTTTAATTATACACCACAATTAAATGATGTTTAAGTTTACCATACTAAAATTATTTTTTATGGTCTGACCCCTAAAATGATGTTAAAGTACCTCCCTCCTCTATGAATTTTTAAAGTGGTGCCTTTGAGTCAAGACTCTTCAGGCACTCTCATACTCCCAAGAGAGTTTTCATTAAATGATAATAAAGTTCACCATACTCAAATAAGGTTTTATAGTCTCACCACTAAAATGATATTAAAGGACCGACCTCCTTTTAGGATTTTTAGAGTGGTGCATTTGAGCCGAGACTCTTTAAGAACTCTTATACCGTTGAGATAGAGTTTTAATTATGCACCATAATTAAATGATGTTTGATTTATTACTCGAGAAGAAAATAAATTCAGATAAAAAGAGATGAGACAAGACTTCAATTCATTTCATATAAGAATACATTCTTTTTACATACAACTGAAAACATTGCAAATTAATGAACGGCTGATAATATCTCTTTAGATGATCCACATTCCACGGGTTGAAGATGGCTCTCCTTAAAGGTTTTCAAGGTTATAGGTACCTGGGATGACCTCTTCCATTACCCTATAGGGTCCGTGCCAATTAGGATAGATTTTTTTTATCCTTTTGGATGACCTTATTTAGTACTAGGTCTCCCACTGTTATGGTGTATGAATTGACCCTCTTGTTGTAGAATTTAACAACTCTTTGTTGATTGTTGATTTTCTTATGGTTACAACTTCTCTCCTTTCTTCTATTAAGTCCAAGTCTAGTCTCCTCTACTCCATATTAGCCTCTGAATAATAGGTCTAGACCCTATGGCTCGATAGCACAATCTCTATTTGGATTACCGGTTCTAATCCATACTCTAGCATAAACAACATATCTTATGTCGGCGCTCTTTTTGTTGTCTTGTATGCTCATAGAACACTATGCTACTCATAAACCCATTTTCTCTTGGTATTTTTAAGTTTCTTTTTATTTTGTCCAATAACATCATGTTGTTCACTTAAGTTTTCCCATTAGCCTGTGGTCGGTTAGGTGAAGAATAAAATTGTTTGACACCAACCCTTCCACAGTAAGCTCCCAGAGATTTTTTCTTAAATTATTTCCCATTATCGGATATCGGCAGGTTGGGAAGGCCATAATGGAAAATAATATTTCTCCAGATAAACTTGAAACATTTTTCCTCAGGGACTGTTATCATAGCCTCCGCTTCTACCCATTTATAGAAGTAGCCAATCGTGATGATAAAAAATCTAAAATTTCCCTTTGCTCTAGGCAGTGGGCCGACCAATTATATTCCCCACATAGCAAAGGGCCAAGGATACAATATTTTGGAAAGTGGTTGGTGGGGTTGATGGGGAATGCTTGCGAATTATTGGCATTTATCTCACTTCAAGACGCACTCTATCGAATCCTTTGCGAGACTCGACAAATAATACCCCATGGGTGACAATCATTATAGCCAAGGACCGTTCCCCTATGTGTCTCATGCACGATCCCTCATGTACATATCTGAGTATATAATTAACCTCAATTGGATGCACACACCACAGAAGTGGAAGTAAGAAACCCTTTTTGGTAGAGCACATTGCCAATTCTGGTGAACTTTGATGCACGATATCAAATTCTCCTTCTCTCAGCCTTAACTTTTGGCAGCTTCCCGTCTCTGATGTATTCTGCAATTAGTTCATATTAGGATGCCCCTAAATTCAAGTTTAAGTAAACTTCAATCTCTATCTGTTTTTTTATCAATACTCGGCTTAAGAGAAACGTCCACTGGCACCGATTGCTTGATTTATGTCCTGGTGCCCGAGGCAAATATTATTAGCACATCTACTCTTTCATTTTCCATTTTTGGAATTCTCTTTATCTTAACCTCATCAAAGTTTGATGCCATCTTCTTTACCTTGACCAAGTATTTATCCATTTTCTCACCTTTGACCTCGTATATCCCCAGAACTTGGTTTACTATTTTCTAAGGATCACTATGAGAGATAATTTGGCCGACGTTCAATGCCCTGGCAAGGGAGAGTCCTGCCAATAATGCCTCATACTCTAACTCGTTATTAAATTATTTAAAGTTGAATCGTAGTGCATATTCAAGACACACCGTTAATAAGAAGGATCTAAATTGGTCCCCCTTTGGTGAAAGGACACTTAGCCTAGTTTATATTCCTCATCAACAGATCTTGTTCTGCTAAAATTGTCACGTTTATTATTTGTCCAATTTTTTTTAGACTTTGTTTTTTTATTTATTTCTCAACATTTTACAAATAAAATTTCTTTTATAATATGTATTTATTCATAACTTACTTTAATTGTATATTCTTACTGAAGTATTTTTTATTTTATTATTTTATTTTTTGTCATTATCAGAAATTGAGCCTTATATTATTTTCTGCTATTAATTTTTTTTGTATTTGAAAATTATTATTTTTGGTTTTTTAAATGGGATGTATAAACATTGAGTTAAACATAAAAATTGTTTAGTTTAATCCTTATTAATCCCCAAAACAAAATGGCAGCATTTTATTCGCTTATTGTTGGGGTTTATTAGATCTTCTACCAGGGCTCTCTCTTTAAGGCTATATATTTGAGGTTTTGCGTCTCAGAAAAATTGGACTTTTATTATCGAAACATAACCAATTTGCTGCCAGATATTTGTCTCGCTTTCTCTCTCTACATTCTATTTACAATTCAATCTTTGAGAGTTTGTGTTAGATAACTTTTGAGAGTTTATGTGTTAAACCTTTACCTCTTGATATACTCATACACTCTTGTGAGTTTGCGAGTTTTTTTTTTAAATCTTGAAGTTTCATGTTGAGTAGTAGTTTCGTTCATTTACTTGAGTTGCCTTAGTTTATTTGGGGTTGTACGTTTGAGGACTCTAGCTTGGAAACATCAACAACACCATGGGTTTGTTTTAGATCGAACAAATCTTGCTAGTTTGGGGTTTGTTTGTTGTCTTCAACGTTCTGGCTTGATTTTTTCTTTCCTTCGAACGTTTCTACACAAGCCTCTTTAGGCTTGGACTGTGAGTTTTTTTTCCTCTTCTAATATATTTATCTATATGTACACATATAATCTCTATATATACTGATATATACTGATATATACATATATACGTTGTTTGTTGTGTTGGTACAGTTTGTGGTTTTGATCTAAATGGATTTTAGTTTGCTAATTAAAAAGGACCTAACTAAACGTTGTAAGGTTAGATCTGTTTTAAACTTTGACTCCACAATTCTTAGTTTAAAACTGATATTTTTTTTTGGTAAATGAGTCATTTCTTTAAGGGCATTTGTGTGTGTTTAACGCTTTTTAGATCTGGTCTGTTTGAAGTATTTCTTTTCACATCTGTGTTTGTGTGTTAACTAAACCTGTGCTCTTTTCCATCACCCTCTCGGGTTAACAAGCAAAGAAAAATATATCTTAAAAACAAACTATTGTTTAAATTGTTTAAACCAAGTGTGTTATATTCTTGGTGCATGTGTTTGTTGTTGGTCACAAACCGGGTTAAATTAATTGTTAAATCAGTGTTGCATGTTTGGCTTATGTAAAAACCTATTTTATTTTCGCGTCTGTGGAATTTGCATCGGTACCTACTGATCTTTTAATCACAAACTATTATTACTTTTGTTAACTAAAATTAGATTAAACCTGGCGTGTTTAATCTTCTTTTACAAACAAACTGATTTTTTATGTTCTAATTAAAATCAAATCTAATATTTTTTTATGCTTGTTGCACAACTTCACTGGTTTTCGGGTATTGGGTGTGTAGTTGTGTGTGATTTCAAGTTGTCACTACTAGGGTATTATTGGATTCCTGATTTTCGGTCAGCGGGGTTATATTTGGACTAGGCTAGGTGTACGTTTTGTATATACTTAGTTTAAATCATTGTACACTTGTGGGACTGTAATTTCTAATTAATAATTTATTTGTAATAGTGGACTTGGGCGTATGTGTGGTCCTAGGACTAAGGGACCTGGGGTTTTCCATTTAGGAGGTTTCCTCTTTATCAAATACTGTGTCACTTTATGCTTTACCTTATCCCATTCTAAATCTTTATATTTGGGGAGCATAATCACAAATCTGTTTTCTATTTTTTTTTTTGTGTGTGTACAACAGTTTCAATAAAGTTTTTAAACTGAAGTTAAAAGAGTTAAGAGTTTTATTCATTAACTAAAACACGTTAGGGTGTTTAGGTTATTTCAAGTGGTATCAGTGCTTTAGGGCTCACTTGTTACAAGTTTTATTCCACAAAGATCCTGAACTCTTTTGTTTTTAAATTAATTAATCTTTTATTATGGGTGGCCATAATGGGTCTTTTGTACATCCTCCCCTATTCGATGGTGACAACTTTACTTACAGGAAAGTAAGAATGGTTGCGCACCTCCAACACTTGGGAGATAAGTTACGGTATATGATTGAAATTGGTTTTTCTACCCCTAATAAACCTAGTGATGATGATGTTGAAATTTTTGTTAAGAAACTCCTTTTGGACCAAAGAGGAAAAGTTAAATTCTCAGTATAACAATAAAGGAAAAAAAATCTATTTTTCAAGCGATGGATACAACTGAATTTAAAAGAGTTTTAGCTTGCACCACATCTAAATATGCTTGGGACATTCTAATGACAACACATGAAGGAGACTCTAGAGTTAAAAGAGAAAAGTCCAAAATATTGGTTAGAATGTATGATTCTCTTTTATATAGATAATGAGATATTTGATGATTTTTACCTTAAATTGCAAGATATTATAAATCAATCACATGTTTATGATGTTGTTTATACTAAATCTGAAATTTGTGATAAAATCCTTAGGTAACTTCCTAAGAGTTTTGATTTAATTTCTCATACTATAGGTGATAATTTCGATAGTTATACACCTCGTCTTTTGTGTAGTAAACTTAAAACTTTTGAACTACACAACACTCTTAGAGATGAACAAAAGGGAAAAGTTCATGCACAAAGTATGCTGAATTTTAGTTCTAATGTTAATAATCTTGTGTTTTCTTCTTCCTTATCAAATATGGATGATTCTTCTATTACTCTCGAGTCTTTGGACAAAGAAATTGATTTATTTTCTAATCATTTTAAAAAATTTGTCAACTTTTGAAATAGTGTTGCTTCAAGAGAAAGTCAATCTAGTTATTCTCATAGGCTTCTTGATAAACATTTTGAGAAGAAACCAAATGAATTTATCGATCCTACCAAAGATATTAGTCATATTTAATGTAGGAAATGTAATAAATTTGGTCACTATACTAATAATTATTTTACCAAATCTAAAGGGGAATCCTCAAATAAAGCCCATATCTCTAAAATATGAGATGGAAGTTCTGATAGTGATAATGATGAAGCGAATAAAAACTATATGGAGTTTGCATCTTTTTATGCTATTAAGTCTGAGGACATTTTTTATAGTTTATCTACAGTTTCTGATAATTCTGATTTACATATAGATAATTGTGATTTATACATTAAGAATTTATCTCATGTCTTACCTGCTCAAAACCACCCTACCGCCACAACTTCCTTATCTATTATTGGAAGTATTTTTTTATGATGTTGATGAATCTGATGATGTAGACAATTCTGCAATTTTTGAAGGATGTGTGAGTTCGATTTTAGATGGTGGTGTGAAAAATAATTCAATTGATAACACCATTGAAGACATCTTTGATTTAGGCTCAATTAATTCTAGGTTGATGTCTAAAAATGATGTTTTCAATAATCAGATCAAGTGTATAACCGAATAATCTATTTTTCATATAGGTGAACTTGAAAATGATGTTTCATTTTTAGAGAAAAGAATTAGCATGTTAACTGAGCTTAATCACTCT
Organism: Sambucus nigra; assembly: GCA_949130495.1. Taxonomy (NCBI): domain Eukaryota; kingdom Viridiplantae; phylum Streptophyta; class Magnoliopsida; order Dipsacales; family Adoxaceae; genus Sambucus; species Sambucus nigra. Next base: position 239,384,078 of record OX422210.1, on the reverse strand, counting down.
CTTGAAACTAAAAACAATAAAATTTTGTTTAAAATTGATGAATCTCAAACCGAGCTTAAGACTGTTTTGAATAAATATGATGAATGCCCAAAAGAACTAACGGCTACTTTGAAAAAGGTTGATCATTTTTCTAATTTTAGTTTAATTGTTAAATCCATGACTAAATATGTTGATCAATTTGCGCCTTTGAAAGCAATTGAATTTAATGGTGAAACTTTTGATGAAACTAACTTTATTAGCTGTAGTGAACAGTGTCCTGATTCGACTGAAATTAAACTAAGATATAACATGATAAATTTGAGGATTGTTCAACTGCATCTGTTAAATCCATGACTAAAAGAGTCATTTAGAAAAGTTATGTTTTAAGAAATTAGGATAGAATAAGTCTTATTTAGGCAAATTCAAAATGTTGGTAATATTAAGACTCCTAAACCTATTCTTAAATGTGGATTTTGTTCTACAATAGGACATTTAGAGAAATCTTGTTTTAAAAGGCTGAATTTAAATAGAGACAATGAATATAAAAATCAGTACACCAAGTGTAAAAATGTCAAATTTGATGAAAGAAAAATTATTCATTGTAATTTTTGTTCCTAATTTGGTCACCTAGAACAGTTTTGCTTCAAGTGTTTGAACTTATCTAGACAAACTGAGAATGTTAAAAATGTGAATGTCACTATTAATGATAAGCTGAATTGTAGACATATTTTTACAAATGCAATTTTTGTTTTAAAGAAGTCCATTTAGGACAATTCAGTTATAAGAGTTTAAGTCAACAACAAAATAATGTTAATGTTATGCCCACGATCCCTTTAAAAACTAAGTTTATTGTGAATCAATCCAAAGAAATTTCTGGTAATACCCATTTTAAAACTGTTGTTTCCAAAAGTGATGCTAAATGGATTAAGAAAGATGACTTAGGTTATCAAATTAGGAGTACCAATGTTCGGACTTAATTTGGTTTTAGTTTCCTACCTTTGTCCCTTTAAGACAAATAGGGGGAGAATTTGAGACTCTTTTGTGCATTTTATGGTATTTTAGGAGTATCTTTGTTAGTTAAGTTATGAAATCCTTTATTTTTTTTGGTTACAGAATGTTGTTAGTTGAATTTTGTATTTTGTCTCAAAGTCTTGTTTGTCTCAAAATTGGCCAAATGGGGAGATTGAAATTATCCCTGTTTATTATTTGTCCAATATTTTTGAGACATTGCTTTTATTTTTCTCGACATTTTGCAGATAATTTTTTTTACAATATCTATTTATTCATACCTTATTTTTATTGTACATTCTTACTAAAGTATTTTTTTTGTCTTTATCAAAATTGAGTCTTATGTTATTTTCTGCTATTAAAATATTTTTTTGTATTTTATATTTCTTATTTTTGGTTTTTTAAATGGGATATATAAAACATCGAGTTAAACATAAAATTTTTGTAGTTTAATCCTTATTAATCCCCAAAACAAAATGACAACATTTTATTTGTTTAAGTGCCGTTTGGTTGGGTTTAAACGTTTCATTTCCTTGGCTGACTATTATTAGGCTCAAGGCTTGTAGGAGCATTTGTTCGAAGATCTTTGTTTGTGTGTCTTTTATGTCCTGCCTATCTCCTTTGATTTTACCTCTATGCCCCTAAGTTGTCGTAGTAGATTACGGGCTTACTCTCCTTGTGCGGGTTTACTACTTTACCCCTAACCGCCCATGTCTTTTTACGCATGTGGGATTATGGTTGTGGTTTATTACGTCTACTACCAGGGCTCTCTCTTGAAGGCAATATATATGAGGTTTGGGGTGTTAGAAAAAGAGGGAGTTTTATTTTTGAAAAATAACCAATTTGTTGTCAAATATTTGTCTCGCTTTCTCTCTCTACGTTCTTTTTACGATTCAATCTTTGAGAGTTTGTGTTAGATAACTTTTGAGATTTTATGTATTTAACATTTACCTCTTGATATACTCATACACTCTTGTGAGTTTGAGAGTTGTTTTATTTGAAATATCGAAGTTTACTATTGAGTAGTGGTTTCGTTCATTTGTTTGAGTTGCCTTAATTTATTTGGGGATGTATGTTTGACGACCCCAGATTGGAAACATAAAAAAATCATGGGTTTGTTTTAGATCAAACAAAGCTTGCTGTTTTGGAGTTTACTTGCTATCTTCAACATTCTAGCTTGATTTTTTTCATGCCTTCGAACGTTTCTGCAAAACCCTCTTTAGGCTTGACTGTGAGTTTTTTTCCTCTTCTAATATATATATATATATATATATATATACATACATTCTTGGTTGTGTTGGTATAGTTTGTGGTTTGGATCTAAACGGATTTTAGTTTGCTAGTTAAAAAGGACCTAACTAAAAGTTGTAAGGTATATTCTCTTTTAAACTTTGACTCATCAGTTCTTAGTTAAAAATCGATCTATTTTTTTTTGTAAACTGATAATTTCTTTAAAGACGTTTATGCGTGTTAAAATTCTTTTCAGATCTGGTATGTTTGAAGTATTTCTTTTCATATATGTGTTAACTAAACCCTTGCTCTTTTCCCTCACTCTCTCAAGTTAACAAACAAGAAAAACATACCTTAAAAATAAATTCTTATTTAAACTGTTTAAACCAAGTGTTTTATAATCTTGGTGGGTGTGTTTGTTGTTGGTCACAAACTGGGTTAAATTAGTTGTTAAAATCAGTGTTGAGTTGGTGTGTGTTTGGCTTGTGCAAAAACCTGTTTTATTTTCATGTGTGTGGAATTTACATCAATACATGTTTCTCTTTTAATCATAACCTGTTATTATTTTTGTTAACTAAAATTAGATAAAACCCGATGTGTGTTTAATCTTCTTTTATAAGAAAAATATTTTTTTACGTCCTAAATAAAATCAAATATAATCTTTAATTCTTCTTGTTGTACAACTTCACTAGTTTTTAGGTATTGGATGTGTAGTTGTGTGTGAGTTCAAGTTGTCTCTACCTGGGTATTATTGGATTTTTAATTTTCAGTTAGTGGGATTGTATTTAGACTACACTGGCTATATGGTTTGTATGTTCTTACTTTAAACCATTGTACACTTGTGGGACTGTAATTTGTAATTAATAATTGGTGATAGTGGACTTGGGTGTGTGTGTGGCCCTAGGACTAGTGGACCTGGGGTTTTCCATTTCTGTGGTTTTCTCGTTATCAAATATTGTGTCACATTATGCTTTACCTCATCCCAATCTAAATCTTTTATTTGTGCATCATCATCACAAATCTGTTTTCTATTTGTGTGTTTGTGTACAACAGTTTCAATTAAGTATTTAAACTAAATTTAAAAGACTTGAGAGTTTTATTTATTAACTAAAACACGTTAGGGTGTTTAGGTTATTTCATCTTCTATACCATCTATTATGTTGGACGGTACCTCCTCGGTTAAGGTTTCCTTTTGGATGACTTGTGGAGTCTTGACGACTATATCTACACTTTATGTGTCATCCATCATTTCCCCACGAACTTGACTACAAAGTATTCTAATACCTGCCCCTTTATAGCATTTATCGATTGATAAATGGTATCACATGCACCTAATTCAATAGATCAAGCCATTAGCCTAATTTATTTCTCGAGTTTATGAATGACTTGTTGGAGAAGAGTGTCGGTGTGCACTACCATCGTATGAGCCTGAAAGTAGGGCCTCATTTTCCTCGAAGCATGGATCAAAACATTTGTAATATTTTCCATTTTTGGATATTTCAGCTGTTCCCCTTGAAGAGTTTTGCTATTGAAATACATAGGCTTCTAAAATCCATTATCATCTTGGACAATTGTTGTACTGATGATTGACTCTAAGACGGCCAGATATAAATATAATTTTTCCCTTTGTATTGTCCAGGAGAGGAGCATAAGGGCGCCGAGATAAACCTTTAGTTCTTGAAACTCTTTTTCACACTCTTTGGCCCAAATAAACACTTTCCTTAGGATCTTGAAAAATTACAAACACTTTGTTTGTTACCCTGGATACAAATCTGTGTAGAGCATCAACTTGGTCGGTCAGCCTTTAAATGTCTTTTATTGTCTTCCAAATTTTTATGTCAATCGGTGCTTTAATCTTGGTAAGATTTCTTAGATCCACTTTTGATTAACAATGAAGCCTAGGAACTTCGCTTCTCCAATGTCGAACACACACTTCACAGGATTTAGCTTAATCTTATACTTATCCATTGTATCAAAAGTTCTTTCCAGGTCGAATAGAGGAGTCTTATCCTTCAAGTTTTTATGAGAATATCGTCTATATATACCACCATTATCTTCCCAATTCAGTCTTCGAACACAGCGTGGTACTTATGCATTGAAATTTTATTATACCTAGAATAAGAGTCCATGAAGCTCATGAGCTCGTGGCCTACCATAGCGTCTACCATATGGGGTAGGGAAAACTTTCTTTGGGTAAACTTTATTAAGGTCTGTGAAGTCCACACACATTTTCCACTTTCCATTATGCTTCGACATAATGATGACATTAGACAACCATTCCCTAATGAAATCTATAGTTTGCAGATTCTTGACCTTTCCTTTTATGACATCGTACCTATCCTTGGCAAAGATTCTACTTTATTGTTTCACTGGCTTAGCATTCTCGTATATATTCAGTCGATGCCAAATGATTTCGGGGTCAATCCCCGGCGTGCCTTCATGGCACCATGTGAATACATTTTGTTGCTTTCTCAACAAATCAATCAATTATTTCTTTATCTTTGCTTTAAGGTACGAGCCGATTTAGAAAAAAAATATGGTTCATCCTCATTTCGGATAATGGATTCTAATTCATCAGCAGGCTCTCTTATTTTAAGTTTTTGCATGTCCCTCAAAACAAGGGTGTCTATACTATAGGAAGTTATCTTTATTTAGTGAGCCTGTGTCTCTTCTGACGAGGTGAAGTAACACTATCGTGCTTCAACCTAATCATCATTTACTTCCCCTACTCCATAGGGAGTCAAGAATTTCATCATCTGGTGTAAATTGGAGGGATCAACTTTAAATTACACGAGTGCTATTATCCATAGGATTATGTTGTAAGTCGAGAAAACATGTTCATCCATCACAAAAAAACTAATCTTTTTGGTCAAGCATCTCAGCTAAGCTCCTATGCATATGTCCATTTCATAAAATCCCAATAGATGTACTTTATCCCCACTAAATTTGATCAAAGGTTAATGGTAAGGGAGGAGACTCTTCTTGCTCAACTTTAGACCGTTAAAACACTCCCAAGACATGACATCGGTCAAACTTCTCCCATCCACCAATATATGATCCACATTGTAGTCGTGAACTCTGTACTCATGAGAAGAGGGTCATCATGTTAGGCTAAAACTCCCTTGAAATTTTACCTTGAATATCCCACAACCAGGTTATTCATGTCAAATTCTTAAATTTTCTAAGTTTGACTTCGGTTTTGGACGACTAACCTCAAACCTCTTGCGTCTAACTTTTGTTTCAATTGCATGAGCCTTTTTATCGATCGTCTCAATTCCACCACCTGCTAATTTCATTTGTATCATTTTTACATCAAAAGAAATCATATTAATCTTACCTTAAACAGTAGGCGGCTTAGCGGTAAGGTTAGGGTCGTCTTCACCACTCTTTTTCATTTTTATTTATTTGAACCTCCTTCTTGGTCTTTATGTCCTTTCTTGCATTGAAAATTTTTTTAACTTTTTTTTGTCCACCACTCTGATCCACGTACTTTCGGAGCTTTCCTCGTTTCAGCAGTTTTAAGCACTGATATGTCATACGACAACGGTCTTGGTGAAACTCACACCACTTGCTTTTGTTCCTTTTATGGGGTCGGGACTTCAGCTTATTCGTCCTCCTGAGTTCTCTCTCATCTTTCATCTCATTCAGTATCATGTTAGGACTTACTGTTATTCGATTGTACTTGGAAAATTTATAATCGTTGGACCTCTTATTCGTCCTATTAGCTTATTTTAAATCACATCTCTTATCCACCATGGCCTCCTTCGTGTTCATGATTCTCCTGACTATTGCGAGGAGTTCTATTATGGACTTTGGAGGATCCTCAGAGAGGTTCTATTAAAGGTTCCAGGGTTACAAATAGCTGATCAGGGATGTCATGGAGATAATTTACTAGTATTTTTCAACTTCCAACTTTTCTTTGTTAAACGAAGAGATATAATCCCTCAGTGGCTCATTCTTTCCTTTTTTGACATTTAGCAGATGGATCAGGCGTATGGTTAGCTTCATGTCGAAATAAAATTATGAATGAACTTTTCATCTAGATGCTTAAAGTTTTCTATGGATCCCCTCGGCAAGTCGGTATACCATTCATGAGCAATGCCTAAGAGGGTACTAGAAAATGCTCAGCATTTCATCTCATCAGGTTTTGAGTATATGTTAGAGGATAACTAATATATTTCCATGTGATGAACGAGACTGGTACTTCCATTAAAACTAGGTGCCACTATCGACGGCTTAAACTTAGTGGGAGTTAGGTAGCTAACTATTCTTGGTACAAATGGATATCCCTCCATGTATCCCGATGAGTGGGATCTCAACTTTTAATGACATAGCCAATTTTGTCTTCCAATCACTGGATTGAGCTATTCCAAAGTTTTTCCTCTGGCACTACATTATCTTTGTCCCCTTCCACTACTGCGACTATCGTAATGAATGGCTCTCTGCCTGCAGTTCTCCATCCATGGTTGACTTCTCGATGTTCCCTTCTATCTTTATATCATCTTGGCCTATTATTTCCATGATGTATAGTTGCACGTGTACTTTCCATTCTTTGAGATTTTCAATCATGGCTACCACCACCCCTTGGGACGAGTCGGTTCAAAGTCGATCCTTTACACAGACTTTCAAATGTGGAGCCTTTCTGGTAACTCTGAGGAGTGTGTTGGACTCTTCGTCCCTGGTAAGTAGGTGCTAAAGTAACCCCTGGTCGATATGAGTTTTCATAGGTCTCATGCCTCTCCCAGTAACCCTGATGATCATACGTCAAATCATTTGGATACTCATGGACTTCCTTTCTAAGGTGGAGATGCTGCATATCCACAATATTATTCCGTTTAAGGTGGTGTTGAACTTCCTTTATCGAAGATGGTGGTGATCCCCTACTACTGGGTGTGCAACCTTCATGGTGGTCAAAATTATTAAGTTAACGCTGGGATCATCCAGAATCCTACTCGTTATATCCTGCCTAAAGTTCAAGAGTTGCTATTGCATCTACTACTAGCTAACCCATAAGGGAGCTTAGCTCTCCCACCACATTAACCATATCTAATTATTAAAGCAGTTGGCTAGAGATGGATCCAACATTACAAGGAGGATCAATGGCCATCTCCGATGAGACTTAATTAAATAGATAAAAAAGTGAAGAAGAAGAAGAAGAAGAAGAAGAAGAAGAAGAAGAAGAAGAAGAACAAGAAGAAGAAGAAGAAGATGAACAAGAAGAAGAAGAAGAAGAAGAAGAAGAAGAAGAAGAAAGTGAAACGAGAAATAGGATAAAATAGTAAATATTAAGAGACACCTAACTCAAACTCTTTCAATGGTGATTCAACCCCAGCAGTGGTGGATTAGATCACCACCAGAGGCAAGGAGAGGAGTATTCAAGCTAAGGTGAAGAAGAAAACTCAGTGTTTTCCCATAAACGGAACCAAAATGATGATATCAAATATCATCCAAGGTATTCAACCTAGTTTCTAAGCTCACACAACAATGGTGGGAACAATACAATGTTATAAAGCAATTGACTCAAGAATTTAAGTGGTTCAGCCTTGGCCTACGTCTATTGTGCAAATATGTAGATTTTCACAATAAATGATGGCCAGGAGCTATTGAAGATGAATATAATATTTCTCTCTCACTATCTAAATACAAAGAGTAATAGCATGGTTTTAGCCAGAATCCGATCCTTGGACAAAGAGACAATGCATTTATATTATAGTCCTGGGGGTGCACAAACTCACCCCTAAGACGGCAGTCCATATGTAATAAGATTAGTAGCCAATGGGTGCATGATACCTGTAGAGAAAGGTATGTAGATCATGATGAGAAATAATCCTTCCACCTGCTAGTTAATTTATTATAACTGTATTGATTGGATATGTTAATCATGCCATTGTCATGTTTTCCACACATGTCGATTATGCCTGAAGTAGTGGGTTCCGACTGGACAATATTGGAAGATCATCATCTTAATAATGGGGTCGAGATGAGGTTGGCTCCATGTCTAGTTTGTACAGTTGATGAGAAGGTCTCGACTTCATGTAGCTATCTGAGGTTGATACCTATACTAACAAAAACGTTAATATTAAATACGATCTACAACAAATGGGACATTATACTTGATCATTAGTGAAGATTGTATAGTGACAAGGTGGTCTTGGTTAAGGCCAAGGTGATTCATACAAGACGTACCCCTATGGGTATGGTATCTCATTGATACCATCTCGATAGGGATTCTTCAACTCCTCATACAAGAAAGGATATTTGGTCTTCTTGAGAGGAGATCATTTAACTCCTCAAGAGTAACCTCTTTAGAAGGTGACTCCTCCACCTCAACTCTCTTTATTGTAGGGGATAAAGAAGAAGTATGGGTCTGCTTGGAAGCCACTTATTTTTATCGCCACCACTGGTGCAACTTCTCATCCAGCAAGAGACACCACTAGAGTAGACCATACATGACCCAAACTCGACAAATCAACATTGTGTTGCTTTAGAAAATCAAAGAATAAACTCAGAAGGTTCATTCCTGTTAGTTGTGGGGCGGTTGAGTTGCTCGTTTATCCCACAAAAGGGTCAGGACATCGCATCCCTGTAACAACAACATTCTCATTAGTAGTTTTTTCACTTTAACTTCTATTATCTACTGGGGTGTCTTTAAAAACCAACAATTTAAAAACATTATGACCTTCTCTATCTATGGTAGTGAGGGTGCTTCCCCCAAAGAGTCACCAAATGTATGAGGGTAATGGTACTGGGGTTTGTAGATATATGTAAATGGGTGAAGCATGACCCACTCTAATGGATAATGTTTTTGTAAAGTAACAATATTTTAAGAACAACAGCTGAGATAAAACAATCATTTTCAATTTAATAATGAAGTTATGATTACAATAATGAGTAACTAATGCTTGAATACAACTTTTCAACAATAAATAAAGTAACGAACACACTTGAGAGTAGTAATTCCTTGAGAGTGGACAGATACGAACCTCAATATCTAGGAGAAAGAAAGAAGAGAATATACATGTGAGAGTTTTTGCAGCATAACAATTCTTATTATGTTGTTGTCAACAGTTGTGCACCAAGTCTCTATTCATAGTAAAACTTTTAGGGCAACATGACACTTGTGCACTGGGAAATATTCCAATGTGACAAATATCTAAAAATGTTTTGTCTTTATTATTATTTGTCACTATATACGATGATTTGTCTCTTGTGGTGTGACACCTAATGTAATAGTGGACAAAAAGGTGATCTTATCGGCCATGATGCCAACTTTTATTTTGTTTGTTATCAAAATCACTTGCTGGATAAGTTTTTAAACTTGTGAGTGACCTCGACGGTCACTTGCCATTTATACTATTTAAAATGTCTTGTGAGCATCTCATGTGACTCCTCAATATTTTAAATATAAAATGTGTGTAATGTGTAAGAGGGTGCGAGTGACCTCTTGGGTCCCTTACCTAAATATTATCTTTTTCCCATGTTATTGAAGTGGCTGAGAGTTATCTTGCTCAATAAGACTGGTAGACAAAAATAATTGACGTCTCTAATGTATCTTTGTCGTTGTTGCAACTTTATTTCTATCAAAATTCCCTTGAACCTACAAATAAACTCAAAATATGTATAGGGTAAGTAAGGAAGTATCAATCCAACTCTAAGGATGAAACACAAATTATATGAAGGCACGTGTAATTCATTTGCATATTATTATTTTTTATGATTTTTCTATTTTTGCCTTTTCTATTTTTTTTATGGATTTTTCAAGGGATTATTAATTAACTAATTATACTAATTTTAAAAGTACTAACTAAGATGTAAAAGCTAATTTTAAAAAATAGATAATTAAGGTAAAGGTCATGTTCCTTCCTAGATTTGGATTTTTAGGACAATGCATTTCAAGTTTATAAATCTAGTCCCGGTGGTACAATAACATTTATAAATCTAGTCCATGTGGTACAATAGCATTTATTTTTTTGGTCCGCGCCAGCGGCACTATTTTTCAACATTTTTCATGGAATTTTTTGTACAGGGACTAAATTTATAAAATCATATGGAGTGTCCTATTTTTATATACTTTGAGCATTATAATGTAATACCCCATGACTTTGGGATTGAGAAATTAAATTTTTGGGAGAAATAAAATTTATTTAAATTGGACAATTTTGAAAATTTGGAAAGTGAGGTCCAAAAATTGAGGACGTTATAAAGTATTCCGGATGATGATTTCTGAGTACGCCATTGATTTTGGATGGGTCGAGATAGTCGAAATGACTGTCCTTAGGTTTTATTTCGGGTCCTAAATATTTTTAAATAAGTTTGACTCCAATTGGAGTAAACGAGTCATTTAAAGTGTGTACTGTCATTTAGAACTGGGATTTATGTTTTAAGGGATTAAGAGGATTACAGATTAGCCAATATCATTTGTGAGAAAGAGATAAAGAGAAAGAAAGAGAGAAAGAAGAAGAAAGGAAGAGAAATAGGAGAAAAAGCTTGGAGATTCCGACCCGTACACGATTTCGGGGAGGATTCAACCACTAAAATTCTGAGGCAAGTATTTAATCTTGCTAAATAACTCATTTGTGTATCTTATTTCACAATTGTGGGAAAAAGAATTGGATTTTGGGTATTATATCAAAACCTAGATTTTGGGTATTTCAATCTTGCATTTGATGTTCATACTTGGGTTTAAGGGCGTATTACTTGATGTGATTTGATATAGGATGATTTTTGGATGTTATAATTATATTTGGGTTGAAGGATGAAGGGAAGAAGATGATTTATGGGGTTTAAAATTCGTGGGTTTTGTGTAGAAGAATAAACCTTGAAAGTTATATAGACCTGAATCGATTCGCCCCCTAAGCGAATCGATTCGGCTTAGGAAATAATGTCAGGTCTGCATGACCGAATCGATTCGGAGAAAAGGAAAATCGATTAGGCCAGAGACAGACTCCCAGGTCCTTTAGAACGAATTGATTCACATTTGGAGCGAATCGATTTGCCCATGAGACCGAATTGATTCGGGCCAGGCCGAATCGATTCTGAAACAGGGCTGTTTTGGTGAGGTTTTTCTAGAGCGAGCTTTATTCCATTTCGATTGGGTTTCTCGATTTGGATCTTGTTAATATAATGTAAGAGTTACGTTTTGGAGTTTATTTGAGGGTCTCTCACATGTTATGATCGCGGGGACTTATCGGAATAGTTTGGGAATATATGTATGCATTGGATTTATGTATCGAGCAAGTGGGAAAACTCATTAGGGATGTAAGTTTTATTTAGAGGTCATAAGTGAGCTTAGATATGACGTGAGGTTTAGGTCTCTTTGAGACATGAGCGAGGATATGGCGTGAAATTGTAAGACGACTTTAATTTTGAATCCTTATAGAGATAGGATTCATTATAAGATATTATTGGGGACTAATGAAATGTAGAGGTCGCGTATCCTTAGTGATGATAAACTCAAGGACAAAATTGTGAATGCATAAATGTTAAAGTTTCATAGGAGAAATTGAACCGTAGGTGAAATTTGAGAAAAAAATTGGATTGTACAATCAACGAGAATAGGTTGAGTTGAAATGGTAGTCGGGAGAGTTACTATATGTCTATGGGGGATTAATTAGCAATGGAGATTTACATACTTGATGGGACCATAAAATAAATTTAAGATTAAGCTTGAGGCTTATAGACTATTAGTCATGTGTATACTAAATAGTCGGGATTGTTATTGGATATATCGATGTGCATTCGGATATTGATGGGATGTGTTGTGATTGTTACATACAATAACTTTGGGTAAATAACCTTAATGTTGAATATATTGGAAGACTATTCATATCATAGGGTTAATGGATTAATATACTTCGAGTGAGGGATCGTATTTATATAACGATTTAAGTTAGTACGCTTGGGGACTACGACTTGTATAAAGAGGATTATGTACACTTATAGCCGAGTTTATAAATTTCATGCATATGGACGACATATAGTATGTATAGAGATATATATTTGGGTTGTGGATAATTCTATATGTGTGTATATATGACGTGAATATATATACCGTGTATGTGAAGGTTTGATTATATGATGTGATCATATGGATGTATATATATTTAGTGTGAATGATATATATATATTTATTGTGTGAAGCATACCCGACACATGCTATCATGGGAAGTTGTGCGATGAGGGTGAGCCCCTGACTTGAGGAGCAGGGTGTGGATATTCCCCAGGTCATAGTCGTCCATTATTATTTGTGTGATTTTATATTTTGAGGGGTGAGAAGTCTTGGGTATGAGTCGTTCTCACTTGCCGATTACGAACTATGATCGCTTCCCATACGTTATGATTGATTTTGTCCCCATGGCAGTGTGATAATAGTTCGATAGATGCTGACCCCGGGAGAAAGTGAGTAATTCTGGGAAGATGTTAGCATGGTGAAGTATTTTGGTATCCTATAACCGTTTATATTATGTGGTTTGCAAAGTGTACATTATGTGCGTTATGTATACGTGGTTATATGAATGAATGATTGCTTATATATATATATATATATATATATATATAGAGAGAGAGAGTACACATATATTTATATATCCTATAGGTTAAGAGGATATGGAGTTTCTAGGAGGTACATCTTGTGCGATTTTAGTGTACTAGTTTATCAGGGTCGAAGGATCGTACTTAGAGACTATTGCGGTTATATCGACCCCAAGGATTTGAATGAAGATTTAATTGATCATTTAGAGATGATATTCAATAATTAGTTAGTTGTAGTAGTAGGATTTGTGTGGACATAATGGGTCCCTACGATCAACATTGTCAAGAAGTAGTGTATCGGGGGTTTTCTTGTTTGGATTTCTCTTTGCGAGACTGAAGCACCTTATACTTTTGACTCACTTGAGTCTGTATTGTATAAGTGTTCGTCTAATTTGGAAATTGTGACAAAATTGTGTCTATCCTAGAAACCAAAGAACCTCAGAGTTTGGATTGCTATTTTATTCCTCTTGCTTGATTGATATAGATACTTTTACCAACACTCACACACATTAGAATTGCATTCATATATTTAATATTGCATATAATTGTGTATATATATGTTGAGTGTGTTTAAATCCCTAAAATTTCTTTTTAAAATTTTTTGGGAATTTTATAAACTTTTAAAATAAGGTTTTTATTAATTAATTTTTTTTTAAGTTTTGGGTTCTTTCTGCAATTATGGTTTGTTAGTTATATTGGTTGAAAGTTCCCTTGGGTAGAATCCGAAAGCGACAGAGACTTTAGGGTGCATTTGTAATTATTTTTGGACGCGCGTTTGTTAACCTCTTTTTGCTCAACATCTGTTGCATCCTTATTGGTTGGATGTGTGTTTTCTCCAAGAGAGTAAACTAGTGTATGTTAACAGCCCTTGGATCATGTTTATCAACGATCTTCATGCGCTCTTACATAATCCATGTGAACCTCTTTTGAGCCAATTAAGAGTGTTATAATCACCGCCTCGGTTTAAACCATTGGATCAAAGTCAACCATACAAGACCAGATCCTAGCCCTTGATCTAAGTCTGTATTCTCGAATCTTCTCAGACTCCTATAAAAGGACCCCTACCCTCAGCCATCTGAGACTTTTGCCACTTTGTTCATTCGAGTGAGAAAGAGAAAAGAGAGAGAAAGAGAGAAGAGAGGAGAGAGACAGAAACAAGAGTTAGGAAACCCTAAACCTAATCCGTCCAAAACTATTTTCGAACCTTAACCTCTTTCAAAACCAGTATATTTCAAACACAACCTTGTGTGTTTAAGAGATTTTGAGTGATTGGTTTGTTAGTTTTGTTTTTGTAACCTCTTCGTTCCCAGATCTTGTTATCAACTTAAACATATTTTTAGATATGTGCTTCTTCTTTTATCGAAACCTTACATCTAAGACGTTGCATGTTATATTACACATAGATCTACATTTTTAGTTTCTCATCTTGAGAAAATATTTGTTGATTTGGTTCTGTAAATGTTTTTCACTTCGAAATCAACAAAATCCTTTTCTGTTTCTAGTTCTTTTGAAACAAGACCTTTGACCTAGTTTGGAATCGCACTTGGTGATTTTCAATCTTAAAAATATTTTCAAAACATGAGATTGATTAAGATCTTGATACGTCTTCTGAACAAGATAGCCGTGGATTCTGGGATTATTGTAAAGGTCAAATAAGGTTAAGTTTTGTGAGAAGAGAGAAATAGATAATCACAACATATGGGTCTTATATGTAATTTGTTAGGACGGTTTGTATGAAATAAGTGTGTGTGTGTGTATGTGTGTGTGTGCATGCATGTGTTAGAATGCACCTCCACAAACATTATCACCCTACCACACTAAAAGTGTTGGTAATAAGATCTCAAGAACAAGAGTCGACGTAAAGAACTTGAACAAATTGGAAGTTAGCAAACTGGGATCACAACATCAATAATCAGAACTGCAGAGAAGTTATAAGGACACCAGCGGGAACATTCCTAAACTTGTATAGGTCTGAGTTGTATGCATGTTTGTTATATAGTTTGTAACTGTTAAAAGTTATTTTAGTGGAATTTTTGGTTTACTCTGTGGAGGGAGTCGTGGATGTTTCCTCAGTTGGGTGAAGTTTTACCACGTAAAAAATCCATGTTCTTAATCTTTCTACATCTCCTCATCTAATTCTTGGTTGTGCTGAGTTTAAAGTTTTTTAAACTGATTTATTAAACCTGTTAACAAATCTTGAACAGATCTCGTGCATGTTTTTGTTAAATACATCTTGTGATTAATTAGATTTGGTTTTTAAGAAAAGAGTTTCTTCAAAAAATAGTTCGGAGTTACTTAAAAATTTTAATTTTATATTAAACGGCTTTAGTAACATATTTTACACCCCACACACGAAACGTAGTGCAATGTTGGGAGTGGAGAGAAGTTATGCCTTTAGTACTAGAATGTATGTTGTTTAGAGAATAAACTTTTATATTGAAGCTTAATGCTAATATGTGACGAACGGATCCCTACGATCAACATTGTCAAGGAGTAGTGTATCGGGGGGGTCCTTATTTGGATTTCATTTTGCGAGACACCCCACGCACGAAACGTAGTGCAATGTTGAGAGTGGAGAGAAGTTTTGTCCTTAGTACTCGAATGTATGTTATTTAGATAATGAACTCTTATATTGAAACCTAATGTTAATGTGTGACATATTAAGACTTATAACTGGTTTAAGTAATAATTGGAATCACTATAGCCTAGTAAGGCATATATGTGAAAATATATTTAAGTGTGATGAGAATGGAAAGAATTCGAGGGTTATGTTAGAATGGCAGGTCATGTGGGTATAGGTTGTGAGTATGGTAAGGTAGGTTGTCCTTATATGGGTGGGGTAACTTAATTAAGGTTCCAGGATGCGATTAGGTGCGCGTTGTAGTTGAGAGGTGAGTTGGGGGTTTCACGAGAGTGAGACTCCACTCTAATTATGAAATAGTGCATTTATATTTATTATGCATGATTAACACACTTGCTAAATATTTTTACACCTCGAGCTCTGACCCGTTTATCTTTCTTTTTCTATATATATATATATATATATATATATATATATATATATATATATACTGTTACTACAGGTGTCCTGCCGCATGGATACCGGATTCTTTTCTATCCAGAGTCTTGGGAGCCGTAGCCGTTGTGGACTATGGCGGGATTTAGATTGTAGTCGCTTCCTATTCGTGTGTAAATCTAGATAGGATTCATGTTGTGTATGGGATTTACACCCAAGACTTATGTAGATGTTTATAATTCTTCTTTATGGTTGTTGTACTGTTTGTGACCCGTCAACTTATTCGGGTATTTTTCCTTGTATGTATCCATGTTATTGTTATGTGTAGCACTTCTTTTATCATGGTACTTGTGTACATGTTACCATTCTATTCATTATATATTGTTGGGTTGATATCCATTGTATGTTATTATTTTAAATTTTAACATCCGTTGTTATTGTTTCGGGTAGTTAGCCTTATCTATTTTTTTATGGTCTGTTGATGCTGAGAATGAGCCATATGAGATTCCTGATTTAATGTAGTATAGGGCTGGCCACCCGTTATTATTTTAAGTTGGGTGTCACAGATGGTATCACAGAATCAGGTTCTAGTGTCTTTAGGATCTGTGCGGTTTTTCTGCGTTCCTTTGCAAGCATTCTTGATGTAGAGCTCTACTATTGGGATTGTTGTGTTCACTACATCTATCTCCTTCTATGAGGTGTACTCAATTGAATGACGTTCTGACACAGTTGCTTTCGTCTCAGATGTCTCCGAGAATAAGTCATCCTGGAAGGGGCAAGATGACAGATGCAACACCCATAACAGATTTTGAGTATGCTTTGATGAGAAATATTTTCTTTTCGTGATTTAGGCGGAGATAAGGAGGAGATTTCTAACTATGATTCAAGGTGATCTGATGAGGGTCGAGTAAAGAGGAGATTTGATTTGAATGGCTAATTCTATGGTCGAGAAGGTAAGTACTGAGGATAAGAGAATAGTGAAGCCCGTGGGAGGTTTAAATTGAGATACTCGTAGACGTTTGTTAGGAAACTTGGTGTTAGCGACTCTTACCGGTGAAAGGCATGTGGCATTGTCCCATTTTCAGGAGTGTTGTCTTCATTTAAGAAGGAAGTTAGAGAGCTAGGTCCATTGAGTAGAACTGAAGAGGTTGTCAGGGGTCGCAATAACATTTTGTCCTTCAAGTTGATTAGGAAGGATTTTAGGGAGGATGTTTCTCTTGTGGAGAAATAGGCTTTAGGAAGAAAGATTGTCCTAGAAGGGGTAGAGGACTATGAATAAGGATTCTTGGATGAAGTAAAGTAGTTGGATTATGGAAGTATAAGGTAGAATACCTTTCTTTGGGTTTAGATCATGCTTTGCGCGTAATTGGGAGTATCACATGTAAGGTATAATGAGGGGTTAACCGCTATAACCATAGTGTGTACAGATTTTCCTTTGAGGAAGGAACGAGCAAGTGTGGTCTTTGCATGGAATATTTTGGGATAATAAGCCATCTTGTGATGAGCTAGTAGATATTTGTGCTATTGATCTCCGGAAGTGTGGACTGTTAAGGCTTGTTGGGTAGTGACTAGGAGGTTATTGTTTTTATAGATAGGCTAGGGAAGGTGATTGTAGGTTCCAATGGGGGAAGGACTTATCTTGTGGCAATATTTTGATGTGATGTAAAGGATTTGTATAACTGAGAAGATTTAAAGTTTAGTAGATTCATTGTTGAGCGGGGAATTTAGCTCAGGGTTGTTCTAGTTTTGAGATGTAGTTGTTGGTAGGAGTATTGTAATTGTTGAGGCCTTGTGCCTTGAACATAAGGTGTTTGTTTGGCGTGTTGAAAGTCATGAAATTATATTATATTTTATTGCTATATAGGCCTTCAGGCAAAATCCTTGATTCAGAAATCTTTTATAAAACCTTAGTCCTGGTTCAACTGATCTCAATCCCCGACATAGCTACACAGTAGTGCATTGGAAGGGTTCCTTATTTGGATTTCGCTTACGAGACCTCCCCCGCATGAAAGTCGCAAATGTCAGGAATTGAGAAGAGTTCAACCATTGGAAATTTTAAACTTTTTATATACTTAGTACGCTATTATAGATTATGTTGTTGAGAGTTATATTATGATTTGAGGCTAGTGGAGCCAGGTTATGTTTTTACGAGTGGAGCTCGAGTACGGGGTGTATGGGCGCCCTGGGTAGCTAGTTTAATTTTAAAGTTTATATGGCTCGATGTGAGAAGTGGGAGACATAGGTATGGTGATTTTGAGGGTAGATGTAAGGACTAGATGAGATTCAAAGTCCTAAACATAACTCCAATTTCGAGGACGAAATTTTTGGTAGGGGGGAAGTCTGTAATACCCCATGCCTTTGGGACTGAGAAATTAAATTTGTGGGAGAAATAAAATTTATTTAAATTGGAGAATTTTGAAAATTTGGAAAGTGAGGTCCAAAAATTGAGGACATTATAAAGTATTTTGGGTGATGATTCTGAGTGCGCCATTAATTTCGGATGCGTCGAGATATTCAAAATGACTTTCCTTGGGTTTTCTTTCTGGTCCGAAATATTTTTAAGTTTGACTCGAATTGGAGTAAACGAGTCATTTAAAGTGTGTATTCTCATTTAAAACTAGGAATTATGTTTTAAGGGATTAAAAGGATTACGGATTAGCCAATCTCATTTGTGAGAAAGAGAGAAAGAGAAAGAAAGAGAGAAAGAAGAAGAAAGGAAGAGAAAGAGGAGAAAAAACTTGGAGATTCTGGCCCGAACGCGATTTCGGGGAGGATTCAACCACTACGATTATGAGGAAAGTGTTTAATCTTGCTAAATAACTCATTTGTGTATCTTATTTCATAATTGTGGGAAAAATAATTGGATTTTTGGTATTATATCAAAACCTAGATTTTGGGTATTTCAGTCTTTCATTTGATATTCATACTTGGGTTTAAGGGTGTATAACTTGATGGGATTTGATATAGGATGATTTTTGGATGTTATAATTATATTTGGGTTGAAGGATGAAGGGAAGAAGATGATTTATGGGGATTAAAATTCGTTCGTTTTGTATAGAAGAATAAACCTTCAAAGTTCTGTAGACCCCAATCGATTCGCCCCCTAAGCGAATCGATTCGGCTTAGGCAATAGTGTCAAGTCTGCATGACCGAATCGATTCGGACCCAAGGTGAATCAATTAGGCCTGAGACAGACTCCCAGGTCCTTTGGACTGAATTGATTTGCATTTGGAGAGAATCGATTCTCCCTTGAGACCGAATTGATTCGGGCCAGGCCGAATCGATTCGGAAACAGGGCTGTTTTGGTGAGGTTTTTTTAGAGCGAGTTTTATTCCATTTCGATTGGGTTTATCAATTTAGAACTTGTTCATATGATGTGAGAGTTATGTTTTGGAGTTTATTTGAGGGTCTCTCACACGTTATGATCGCAGGGACTTATCGGAACAGTTTGGGAATATATGTATGCATTGGAGTTATGTATCGAGGAAGTGGGAAGCATCATTAGGGATGTAAGTTTTATTTAGAGGTCATAAGTGAGCTTAGATATGACGTGAGGTTTAGGTCTCTTTGAGACATGAGCGAGGATATGGTGTGAAATTGTAAGACGACTTTCATTTTGAATCCTTATAGAGATAGGATTCATTATAAGATATGATTGGGGACTAATGAAATGTAGAGGTCGCGTATCCTTAGTGATGATAAACTCAAGGAAAAAATTGTGAATGCATAAATGTTAAAGTTTCATAGGAGAAATTGAACCGTAGGTGAAATTTGAGAAAAAAATTGGATTGTACTATCAACGAGAATAGGTTGAGTTGAAATGGTAGTCGGGAGAGTTACTATATGTCTATGGGGGATTAATTAGCAATGGATATTTCCATACTTGATGGGACCATAAAATAAATTTAAGATTAAGCTTGAGGCTTATAGACTATTAGTCATGTGTATACTAAATAGTCGGGATTGTTATTGGATATATCGATGTGCATTCGGATATTGATGGGATGTGTTGTGATTGTTACATACAATAACTTTGGGTAAATAACCTTAATGTTGAATATATTGGAAGACTATTCATATCATAGGGTTAATGGATTAATATACTTCGAGTGAGGGATCGTATTTATATAACGATTTAAGTTAGTACGCTTGGGGACGACGACTAGTATAAAGAGGATTATGTACACTTATAGCCGAGTTTATAAATTACATGCATACGAATGAGAGATAGTATGTATAGTGATAAATTTATTGGTATGTGGATAATTCTATATGTGTGTATATATGGCGTGAATATATATACTGTGTATGTGAAGGTTTGATTATATGATGTGATCATATGGATGTATATATATAGTGTGAATTATATATATACTTATTGTGTGAAGCATACCCGACACATGCTATCATGGGAAATTGCGCGATGAGGGTGAGCCCCTGGCTTAAGGAGCAGGGTGTGGATATTCCCCAGGTCATAGTCGTCCATTATTATTTGTGTGATTTTATATTTTTGGGGGTGAGAAGTCTTGGGTATGAGTCATTTTCACTTGCCGGTTAGGAACTATGACCGCTTCCCATACGTTATGATTGATTTTGTCACCATGGCGGTGTGATAATAGTCTGATAGGAGGTGACCCCGGGGGAAAGTGAGTAATTACTAGAAGATGATAGCATGGTGAAGTATTTTGGTATCCTATAACTGTTTCTGTTATGTGGAATGCAAAGTGTACATTATGTGCGTTATGTATACGTGGTTCTATGAATGAATGATTGCTTATATATATATTTAGAATAAATATATATTTATATATCCTATAGGTGAAGAGGATATGGAGTTTCTAGGAGGTACATCTTGTGTAATTTTGGTGTACTAGTTTATCAGGGTCGAAGGATCGTACTTAGAGACTATTGCGGTTATATCGACCCCAAGGATTTGAATGAAGATTTAATTGTGCATTTAGAGATGGTATTAAATAATTAGGTAGTTTTAGTAGTAGGATTTGTGTGGACATAATGGATCCGTACGATCAACATTGTCAAGAAGTAATGTATCGGGGGTGTTCATTATTTGGATTTCGCTTTGTGAGACGCCCACACGCGAAACATAGTGCAATGTTGGGAGTGGAGAGAAGGTATGACTTTAGTAATAGAATGTATGTTGTTTAGAGAATAAACTTTTATATTGAAGATTAATTCTAATATGTGACGAACGGATCCCTACGATCGACATTGTCAAGGAGTAGTGTATCGGGGGGGTTCCTTGTTTGGATTTCGTTTTGTGAGACGCCCCACGCACGAAACGTATTGCAATATTGAGAGTGGAGAGAAGTTTTTTTCGTAGTACACGAATGTATGTTATTTAGAGAATGAACTCTTATATTGAAACCTAATGTTAATGTGTGACGTATTAATACTTATAACTGGTTTAAGTAATAATTGGAATCACTATAGCCTAGTAAGGCATATATGTGAAAATATATTTAAGTGTGATTCGAATGGAAAGAATTCGAGGGTTATGTTAGAATGGAAGGTCATGTGGGTATAGGTCGTGAGTATGGTAAGTTAGGTTGTCCTTATATGGGTGGGGTAACTTAATTAAGGTTCTAGGACGTGATTAGGTGCGCGCTGTAGTTGAGAGGTGAGTTGGGGGTTTCACGATAGTGCGACTCCACTATAATTATGAAATAGTGAATTTATATTTATTATGCACGGTTAACACACTTGTTAAACATTTTTACATCTCGGGCTCTGACCCATTTATCTTTCTTTTTCTATATATACTGTTTACTATAGGTGTCATGCCGCATAGATACCGGATGTTTTTCTATCCAGAGTCTTGGGAGCCGTAGCAGTTGCCGACTGTGGCGGGATTTAGATTGTAGTCGCTTCCTATTCATGTGTAAATCTAGATAGTATTAATATTGTGTATAGGGTTTACTCCCAAGAGTTATGTAGCTGTTTATAATTCTTCTTTATGGTTATTGTACTGTCTGTGACCCGATAGCTTATTCGGGTATATTTCCTTGTATGTATCCATGTTATTTTTATGTGTAGCACTTCTTTTATCATGGTACATGTGTACATTTTACCTTTCTAGTCATTCTATATTGTTGGTTTGATATCCATTGTATGTTTTTATTTTAAATTTTGACATCCGCTGTTATAGTTTCGGGTAGTTAGCCTTATCTATTTTTTTTATGGTCTATTGATGCTGAGAATGAGCCATCTGAGATTCCTGATTTAATGTAGTATAGGGTTGGCCACCTATTATTATTTTAAGCGGGGTGTCACATATAAGGACCTTTTCCCAAAACCCCCTTTAAAAAATGAGATAAACAAAATTATGCTAATAAATAAACTTACTAAATTGGACTCACGAGGGCTTCAAAATACATCCCATGAATGGGAGATTAACCCTCAATAACCATCATCCAAAAATATAAGATAAACAAATGAAGTCATGTGGTGATTAAAATAAAAGTAAAAAGAGAGGATGAGATCAAACCCATTTATGCCTTGAATTGGAATGGAGTCTTCAATTACAATCCCAAAATTCTCACAAAAATATACTTATTGATTCTAAAATAAAAACTACAAATAAAAATAAATACAACTAAACTATAATATATATAATGGATAATGGATGAATTCATATTGGACACGTAAATAATAAAAGATATTGTCTAAAAATACAAATCCTATTAGTATAAAATTGTACATTAGAACTCATCCAAGGATATAAATTCTACATCATCACTTTATGTTGAGAAATTTGCTAAAAAAGCAAATACTCACCATAAAATAATGGATTGGAATTTACATCCAAGAGGGATGAATTCAACCACATCACTCTATTTTAAAATATTTGCTAACAATACAAATACTCACTATAGAGGGAAGGAGTACAATTCATCCTAGAGATAAATTTCACCACACACCTCTATATTGAGATATTTTCTAAAAATGCAAATACTCCCTATGGAGGAGTGGGGAGAATTTTATCACACAAAGCTTAAAAACTAATTTGGAGAACCTTTTGAAAATGGCACCAAGTCTTCAATTTATGTGGTTCACAAGGAGGCTAGGGGTAAATTGACAATAACGTAATGACAGACTTACCTCTCAGCCTCCATACCAAAACTCTCAAGAGGTTCCAATAGGCCATCTGCTCGAGCCCTACTTGCTCAGTTAAGGATCCTTGCTAAGTAAACTTGTTAAGACAACAAAACTAAATATTAGTGAGGGAAGTCCTCATCCCCTATTTTTGTGTTACTTGAGTGTCTGTTTGTGATTTACCTCCTTAAGCAGCCAAGGGACTACTTGTGTGCTTGCTCCTATTTGAGGACTCAATGACTTGGGGTTTCTCGCATATCCTCCTTACTAGCATTTCTCTCATAGATTCTAAAATATAGAGGGGTTGCTCATGAATTCTCCTATGTTGTATACCTCGGGGGTTGCTCATGCAACCTCCCTACTTTTCCATTATCACTACACCGAAAATAATAATCTGGCATGCTTTCAACCGGTTTAAAACCATGCCAGACTAGAATTTTTCACTCTTTTAGCATGATTTTAAACTGTGCCAGATTTTCATTTCTATCACACTTTTGGCATGATTCTAAAGCGTGCCGAAATTGTACCCTATTTTGGCCAAATTGTGTTCATAATTGATAATTTGGCATTTTTTGCATAGTTTAAAATCGTGCCAGATTTTCTATAAAATAAAAAAAATATTTATTGCTTATAAACAATTATAAGGATAATAAGAAAATTGAAAACATACTAAATTTTTCTTGATAAACCAATGTATATATTAAACTTCAAAATATTACAAGTCCTAATAGTTCACACACTAAAAAATGGGCAGACTTTCCTCTGTTTTCAGGACATTTTAGAACCTATTAATATAAAATTTGGATTAACATAAGCCAAAAATTTAACAATAATATTAAAAAATTACGGCCATAAAATTAACAACAATATCAGAGAAGCCTGCACAACATAAAATTTTGTAATAATATCACAAAAGCCTGCACGACCATAACACATCATATAAGCAACCCCTAATGTCAAAAACAATAATAAATAAACAATCTCCCTGGTGTACACTATTGACTTGCTTATGTATTCCCCGTTGATAAAAGCTAACGCTGAAATGTTATCCTGTAAAATGTTTTGAAAGTTGTATTCAAGCAGAAACATTTCAAAAAGCTTATACTTGTGTATACTTGTCATTTTCTTAAGCCTCGAGTCTGATAAGGACACGACTAGTTCAAACACCTTGTAATAGTTTATCTCGAGGTGTTCCTGCCTCTTTTCGGGCAAATATTTTTTTTTATATTTCAACCCCTAATGCTAGATTTTTTAACCTAAAACCTCCATAAATTTATCATTTTGTTAATTCTAAAGTCTTATAAAGATGAGGATAGTTCAAACACCATACATTGTCCATCTCGAGGTGTCCATGTCTCTTTTCGGGCCATTTCATTGTCGTTTTGATATTTCACCCCCCCCTAACGCTCCATTTTGTAAACTAAAACTTGTGTAAACATGTCATTTTTTAAGTCGGGAGCCTGATTAAGACACGCCTAGTTCACACACCTTATAATGGTCCATATCGAGGTCTTCATACCTCTTTCTGGGCCATGAGGTTGTTATTTTTATATTTAACCACCCATTGCTTCATTTTTTAACCAAAAACTTGCGTAAACTCGTCATTTTTTAAGTCAGGAGCTGCTAAGGTCATGGATAGTTCACATACCTTATTGTGGTATACATCGAGATGTTTGTGACTCTTTTTGGTCCATTAGGTTGTTATTTTCATATTTTACCACCCAATTCCCCATTTTAATCTCAAATTTGCATAAACATGTGGTTTTATTAAACCGTGAGTCCGATAAAGACATAACCAGTTGACACCTTACAATGGTCCATCCCGAGGTGCTTCTTCCTCTTTTCAGGCCATTTGATTCATGTTTTGATATTTCACCCCCCAATGCCCTATTTTTTAATCTAGAACTTGCGTATACTTTTAATTTTGTTAAATCGGGAATCCAATAAGGACACATCTAGTTCACACATGTTACAATCATCCATCTTGAGTTGTTCATGCCTCTTTTTTGATCATTTAATTATTATTTTGATATTTCACCCCCAACGTCCCATTTTAACCTAAAATTTGAGTACTTGTTATTTGGTCAAACTGGTAGTCCGATAAGGACACGATTAGTTCACACACGTCGCAATGGCCCCTCTCAATGTGCTCATGCTTCTTTTCCGGCCATTTGGTTTATGTTTTGAAATTTCACCCCTAACGCCCCATTATTTAACCTAACCTTGCGTATACTTGTCATTTTGTTAAATCGAGAGTTCGACAAGACACAGTTAGTTCACACATATTACAATGGTCCCTCTCGCGGTGTTCTTTCCTCTTTCCATCTCATTTGTTTGTTATTTTGATATTTCACCCCCAAGGCCCATTTTTAACATAAAACTTAAGTATACTTGCCATTTTTTTAATTCACGAGTCCGATAAGGGCACGATTAGTTCTCACACATTAGAATCGTCCATCTCGAGGTGTTCGTGACTCTTTCAGAGCCATTTGGTTACTGTTTTCACATTTCACCCCCCCAATGACCCATTTTTTAACCTAAAACTTTCGTATACTTGTCATTTTATTAAACAGAGAGTTCGATAATGACACGGTTCCTTCACACACATTGCAATGATCCCTCTCAAGGTGTCCATACTTCTTTTCGAGTTATTTTGTTGTTATTTTGAACGTTCACCCTCCAACGCCCCATTTAAATCTAAAACTTGTGTATACTTGTTTTTCAAAATAGGAGACTGATAAAGACACGGTTAGTCCACACACATTGTAATGATCCCTATCAAGGTGCTCGTGCCTCTTTTCATGCCATTTGGTTGCTATTTTGATATTTCACTCTCTAACGCCCCATTTAACCTAAAACCTGAGTATGCTTATCATTTTGTCAAAACGGGAGTCCGATAAGGACACATTTAGTTCACACATGTTGTAATGGTCCCTCTCGATGTGCTTGTGCCATTTTTGGGCCATTTGGTTGTTGTTTTGATATTTCACCACCAATGCCCCATATTTTAACCTAAATTTGTGTATACTTGTCATTTTGTTAAATTGAGAGTTCAACGAGGATATGGTTAGTTCACACACACTGCAATGTTCACTCTTGAGGTGTTTGTACTTGATTTTAGGTCATTTGGTTGTTATTTTGATATTTCACCCCCAAAACCCCATTTTAACCTAAAACTTATGTATACTTGTTATTTTTTTAGATCGCAAGTTCGATAAGGACACAACCAGTTCACACATGTTACAATCATCTATCTCGAGGTGTTCTTGACTCTTTTAGAGCCATTTGGTAACTATTTGGAATTTCATCCCACCCCAACGCCCCATTTTTTAAACTAAAACTTGTCTATACTTGTCATTTTATTAAACCAACAGTTTGATAAGGACACGATTAGTTCACACTCGTTACAATGGTCCCTCTCGAGCTGTTTAAACCTCTTTTCGATTCATTTAGTTGTTTTTTTGATATTTCACCCTCCAACGCCTCATTTTAACCTAAAACTTGCGTAAACTTTATATTTTTTCAAACCGGGATTCAATCAAGACATGTTTGGTTCGCATATGTTTCGATGGACCTTCTCGAGCTGCTCATGCCTCTTTCTAGACCATTTGGTTGCTATTTTGATATTTCACCACCAACGCCCCATTATCTAACCTCAACTATGTATATACGTGTCATTTTGTTAAGTCGAGAGTCCAATAAGAACACCACTAGTTCATACAGCGTACAAGGGTCCATATCGAGGTGTTTGTGCCTCTTTCTGGGCCATTAGGTTATTATTTTTATATTTTACCCCCCAACGACCCATTTTTAACCTAAAACTTGGGTATAGTTGTTGTTTTGTCAAATCGACAGTCCGATAATGATACGGTTAGTTCACACACGTTGCAATGGTCCCTATCGGGGTGCTCGTGTCTCTTTCTGACCCATCTAGTTGCTATTTTGTTATTTCACCCCCAACACCCCATTATTTAACCTAAACCTTGTGTATACTTGTCATTTTATTAAACCGGGAGTTCGATAAGACACATTTAACTCAAACAGGTTATAATCGTCCATCTCGATGTGGTTGTGCCTCTTTCTGGGTCATTTGTTTGTTGTTTTGATATTTCACCCCCAATGTCCCATTATTTTACCTAAAACTTGTGTATAGTTGTCACTATGTCAAATCAAGAGTTTTATAAGGGCATAGACAATTTCTACAATTTACTTTGGTTTCTCTCTCGATGTTTGTAGTGTTTAACTTTCATATGTTCATTTGAACCAACCATTAAACTACTTAACCGGTTTGATTATCTCTATATAATAATTTTTTTATAATCCAACTATTCTTATGTACTTCCCTTCATTAGTGTTTTTCCCATATATTTCAGTAAATTTTTTAGTTTAAACAAAATTTATAATGTTTTATATACTAGGAGTGGAATGTCTACGATTTCATTTCTTGACATCATCATTTTGACTATCAATCACTATATGCTATACAAAAAAAGGTTCAAGAGGAGAAGACCGAAAGGCAACTATCTTTTCCTATAATGTAAACTTGTCTTCCTTGAACCCCTAGTCGGTCCAAAAAAAGATACATAATTCTACCTGTTAAGTTTTCTTCATCCATTATGTGAGGCAAAGGAAATACATTTAAGAAATATTATATCATTACGAACAAGCCAGTGAAAATCAAAGTTAAAGATCATTAAGTTTAGCATAAAATACAGACAAGACACAATTCTATTTATTTACTCCCCCAACCCCAACCCCAACACATAACATACACACAAAGAAAAAATATAGAAGTTTTACATCCATTTACTGCAATGACTTCCTCATTTACTAGAATTTCTAATGTTATTGCAGTGATGTTTCAACATCAAAATCAATCAGAAGTGACTCCTGAACATAAAAGTAACACAATCAAGTTTGAAAATCACTAAAAAAATCCAAGTAACATATGGTAAATGACTCTACTATCATAGGTTGCATATATTTATCTAATGATACTAGAAATGGTGTCACCAAGTCAATATAATATAAATGACCTCGAACCAGTATAACAATGGAGTATGAATAGCATTATAAATGTAGAAAGAGATGAGTTAATGAGGAATCAATACACAGATATAAGTGGTTTAGTCGTTTATCCTACTCCACTGTGTAGGGGTGAGTGAACTTCACTATAAACTTGGGTTCTAGTGGCCTTATGATACAAGTCACTCAACTTTCTATCTCTATTGTAATTTATATAGAGCTTCAGTTAGGGTTTATCATAATCCATCCTTTACCAAAATATATAATACAGGTATATATAGTGCTTGGGGGGTGTAATGTACCCCCAAGAACGTGATAAGCATGTGTAGAATTTTCCTAGCCAATGAGGTGTAGCCATTTGTCATTTTCATTGTAGATCATGATGATGAAATATTCCCTCACTTATGAGGGAGATGTTGTTATAATGATTTGGTCCACGTGGGATCTGCAGCCCATGCGCACTCTTCCACGCGTTCCACAATCCATGCGCTTTGACAGTTATCTAGATGTTGGCCATCCAGTCCAGGCAAAGGCTAAGTTGTCAAGCTGGGTCCACTAAAGGAGTGCCACATGTACTGTTGAGTTATCTCTTCCTCCCCTCGTCTTCCAAATAAAGGTCGAGGCCGAGGATATTAGATCATAAGGTTATTGATGATGGGAAATATAATGAACCTTCTGAGACGAGGCTGAGATACCCTGTAAAGAGGTATTGGATGAGGACAGGCCAACTCAGACTAGGATCGTAGCCGAGTCATAATTCTCTATGATGAATGGGTTGGCGATTGTCGACTATGGTCGAGAGGTCTAAGTCCTGGGACGGGGCTATACTTGGTATATCAATCACCCCTAGAGCTTATTCTTCAATGTGAATGGAAGGATGAGGGGTAAATCATCTTTTAGGTAGGAGTTGAGACATCTTTCCATATGTTAGGTCTGGTGAATTAGATGAAGATTATAGATTGACACTTGGCAGCCAGCTTGTGGAAAAGTGTATTGGCCAAGAATGACGGTTGTAAGTGATGCATAGGGTATTGTACCCTAATGATGACATCCTTGTAAGTTGTATGACATGATGTGGAGGATTTAAATGGTTTTAAAGTTCATTTTCTATTTCATCCTTCTTCTTCTTCATGCTAAAATTCTCCCTTTCTAACACAGCTTTAGCTTTTTCCTCCATTTTTGCTATTCAAACTTTTCTAGGTTAACATTTAGAGTTCTTCTACGTGCACTCATCTCAAGTACCTTTCTTCTCCCTTCTCTATGTCATTTGTCCATCATTTATCCATTTTAGTTGTACGTGGTTTTTTTGACAATCTTAAAATACTTTCCAACAAGGTATGTAACGGGTTTAAGTCCAAACCCTTGGATATTTAGGGGGTTTCTTGATAATAGGAGTTGGGTTAGCTTAGTATTAGGTGGTTTTAAGCCTCTAATCATCAATCCTTGAGTATTTAGGTGATCTCCAATAACCATCTCCGGTTTCATTTATCCCCCTGTTCTTGAGAGTTCCTTATGGAAATGATTCAGTTTCGTTTGTTTAATTTCAAGGTCAACTTTAGTCAAACGTTAAACTATTTGTGACCTTTATACCCTTTAGACTTTGTTACTTAAGTTTAAGATCGACCCTTCAGATGTTAAAAACCCTCTATGAGTTAGCTGAACAATATCCTACACTCTAAGAGAGGTATTTTCAGGAGATCCATAGGATAGAGAACGAGGATGAGGTAAGACGTAGAGCCGAAAACACTGAACTCATCCAATCTTTCCCATTCCTTTAAAGACCATTCTACCCTCTTCCTTTGAGGTCGATAGAGACGAGATGGATAACTCGTACTTTGCTCCAACCGAGAGAAAATATTCTTTCAAAGAGGCCATGAGAGTACCTCCCACACATCCTATGGGGTCTGAGGCTGTCGAGAGCTCATCTCGAACTTAATGTTCTAGCTAAGTTGAGTCCTTTGGTAGATACGAATCTTCATCCCAAATCGTGGATGATTGGTGATGATGATGGAAATAGCACCAACAGATTAGGTGTTGATAAGCTCAAGATAGCAATAATAATGGAAGCACAAGAGTAAATATCTAGTAGAGGGAGGTGAGGAGAAGAGGAGACGCACTAGTATATAAGTGGTTCAGCCAATCAAGCCTATGTCCACTGTGATTGTGTGAGTAATTTCACTATAATAAGGGCACTAATGGCCTGTGATACAATCTCTCAAGATTTCTCTCTCTACTGTGTAAACCAACAGAGTTTCAGCTAGTGTTGCAATTATTGATCCCCCTTCAAGGTAGGAGAAGGCTTATATTTATAGTGCTTGGGTTGGGTAATGTACCCCCCAAGCATGTCATGAGCATGTATGAGTTGAATTCACTAATCATAAGTGGACACATGGTTGTGCCATATGTAAGGAATGATGGCCAAATATTCCCCGACGTGAGGGGAATGATTCGGTTATAACTGAATTGCCACATGATCCAAGTCTTTAATGTGCTTACGTATCCTCGGACTTATAATGTCACTTATTATAACCTCGTCCTGGACAAGTACGAGGTTGAAGGAGTCCGATAGTTTCCATCTTATCAATTCATCAATATAGCCTCGGTTTAGAAGACTGGTTCAGGTTATTTATGAGGTAAGATGTAATGTTGGCTAAGGCAGATTATGATGTTGGCAATAAGTTGAGACCAATTTAAATCTAATGACCTCGGTTGATATCTAGCCGAGGTTGGTATACGACTGGTCGACCTTATAGAGACAACCTTTCTGATGGCTGTTACAAGATTCTTATCAACTCGTTTGTGAGACAGGTCAAGGTACGTTACCCTATGTACGAGTGTTCACTTCGAGTATATCAATCACCCCTAGCCCTATGTCATCTGTGTGTAGAGGTGACTAAGGGGTATTTATATATGCTTGGCCAATGGAATGTGTGAGTTTTCATTTGGACAAATGTGAGGGTTGGAACTGGCTGGCGTCTGCCCCAAGATTACAACTAATATGATGGCACCTTTTAGGGTATCGAGGTAAAATGATGAGCTGTCTTGGTTGAAGCACCTTATACCTTTGACTTACTTAAGTCTATACTGTATAAGTGTTCAACTAGTTTGGAAATAGTGACAAAATTGGTTGTCTATCCTAGAATCCAAAAAGCCTCAGAACTTATCTCTCTAATTCTCTTCAATGATCCATGAAGGTATAAATTGAATCACACTACACACAATTAGAAGTGCATTCATGTGTATATATTGCTTAAAATTGATTGTGTGATTAATTCCCATTAAAATGTGGTTTTAATTATTTTTGGGAATTTTTTAAACATTTTTAAACATTTTTTAAATAATGGTTTCATTAATAAAATTGTGTTTATAAAATTTGTGGGGTTAATATTCTATTTTGAAAACTTCAGTTTTCACTGAAATGTTTGATTGGGTAGGATATAAATGCGCTAGAGACTTCAGGGGGGCTGCTTGTAAATATTTTAGACGCGCGTTTGAACACCTATCACATGCCAACACTTGTCACTCGCTAGTTGCATCTATTTGTGTTTGTTTTGTGAGAGGATTGCCTGGTGCATTGCTGAACGTTGGATCATTCCTAATCGATGGCCTGCATGTGTTTTTAGTTAATCCTGGTGCTATATCTATGAATCAATCACAACCATCTTAACCACCGCTATTTCATAACCCTTGTATCAAGTGAAAGTTAGAAAGACTTGATCTCAGCCATTGATCCCCTTCGTCGTTCCAGAACCTTCCCTCACCCCTATATAAACCCTCCACTTCTCAGACTTTCAAGACTTTTGGGCATTCGTCTTTCTGAGAGAAAAAAATTGAGAGGAGAGAGAAAAGAAAAGAGAGAAGAGAGAGAAAGGAAAAACAGTTAGCCAAACCATAACCCTAAATCTAAACACTTCATTTTCTGAATCAAACCTTCGTATACACTTAACCCCAAACACAACCTTGAGTGTTTGAGAGAGAGAGAGTGGTTTGTTCATTTGAAGCTGTAACCTCTTTGTCTATGATCTTGTTCACAACTTAAACATTCATGTGAAGATATGTGTTTCTTTTTCATAGAAACTTTAGATCTACATTCTGCATGTTACATTTTCACTAGATCTGCATATTTGTTACTTGGTTTAAGAAAATCTTTATTGATTTGGTTTTGAAAATGTTTTATGGTTTCTGTTTTTACAAAACTTAACCTTGGCCTAGTTGGATTCACACTTGGAGATTTTTAATCTCAAAAATATTTTTAAAACCGAGATTGATTAAGATCTTGACCGATTTTGAAGCGAGATATCCGTGGAATCTGGGTTATATTAAAGGTCAAACAGGTTTTTAGTTCTGTAAGAAGGAAAGAAAACAAAATCACAGCATATAGACTTTATATGTAATTTTTCTAGGACTGTCTGTAAATCTAAGTGTGTGTGAGTTCATGCATGTGAATAGGAATCACTTCACAAACACTTAACACACTACTACACTGGAAGTGTTGTGTATAAGATCAAAGATCATTGAGTCGACATAAGGAAGCTAAAGCAAAGGAAGTTATCAAACTGGAAGAACATCATCAACAATCAGATCTATGAGAAGTTAGAAGGACACCAAGTGGGGTATATTCCTAAACTTAGAATAGGTTGATTTGTGTGCATGTATGTTGTATTGTTTGTAACTATTATTTGTTATTAGTGGATTTTGGTTTTTGTGACTTAGAAGTCACCGTGGATGTTTCCTCTGTAGGGAGAGGTTTTACCACGTTAAAAACTGTGTGTTTGATTATCTTCATCTCCTCATCTCAGTCTATAGTGTGATGATTTTTAAAACTGTCTTGTTTTAAAAACTTATTACAAAGTCTTGATTACTCTCGTACATAAGTTTTTTGTAAACACATCTTGTTGTTTACAATTTTTATTTTCAAAAGAAAAGGGTTTCTCCAACAAACATCTCGGAGTTTCTTATACAGTTTAATCTTGTATTAAACGGCATTAGCGACGTTTTTCATTGGTTTGGGCGCCTAATCGTCACAAGGGTGGTTTAAATTGATTTCTCTTT
Source organism: Sambucus nigra (assembly GCA_949130495.1). NCBI lineage: Eukaryota > Viridiplantae > Streptophyta > Magnoliopsida > Dipsacales > Adoxaceae > Sambucus > Sambucus nigra. Next base: position 239,351,125 of record OX422210.1, on the reverse strand, counting down.
CCTATTATTCCCTTTTCTTCCCGTTTTAGAGCGATTCTTCTACAACTTTTCCTTCAAGAATTATTTTATCCTTCTTGCATCCGAGATTCCTTGTGATTAGCTCTCTTCCATCATTCATACCCACGCATGTATCGTTCTCCTTCTCTTTCTCTTCATTTGTTAACTTTTATTTCATAGTTTAAGCTTTTTCGGTGCCTTTTCCTTTTTTTGACTAGGGTTTCAACCACTGTTAGATGGTTTTAGAACTAGGACTGCAGCGGTTGGGTGGAACTAGGGCCATCCCATGTCATTTTAAGGTAATCTTAGCCACAAATCTCCCCATTTAGGTTTTTCGATGACCCTTCGATCATCTTCTTAGGTGAACTAGCTTAGGGTGTTCCTGGTGTTCTTGGGGAGAACCCTTTGGATTCCTTGTTTGATCTTTAGTTCAAGTAGAACAAGTTGTTAGCCTGTTTGTAGTTTGGGCCCTTCCCTAAGTGTAGTGTCATCTTCCATATTCTCAGACCCTTTTACCAACTTATAGAAGAATTCCCATCTCTTGGTGAGAATACCTTTGAGAAGATTAGGCAGATAGAGCTAGCCCAAGAGGATGCGCATAGGTCTGAACCTTTCCCCTTAGACCAATCTTTCCTCCACCATTAAAGGACATATACTATGAGTCAGTCGAGCCTGCTAAGCCCGTAGAGGTTCTTGAGGATCATGTACCAATGTCTGAGTCATCTTCCTTAGACCCTATGTTAATCTCTGAAGCAAGCGAATCTATAGACTCTTTTCAAGAGGCTATGAATTATTCTCCTAAGTAAGGTGAGGTTTCGGAGGAAGTCAAGGTTTCAGGCTGTGTCTTGTCCCACCAAGGGGCTACCACTTCATGTAGATCTTCCTCTGTTGAAATCTTAGGACCCAGTGTGTAAATTCCCCCTCCTATTGATGCCATTCCTCTATCGGCTACCATCGGGCTTGAATTTTGATAAATGGTTTCCCGGTGGTGCCCATACAAATGCCCAGGCCAATGTTGCTGGGGATGGCGATGATGGTGAGGAGAGTGAAATAGATACCTCTGAGGTGGCAGAGTATGAGAATACAGTCAATGAGTATGACCTTCTTTCTTTTAGGAACATCTATTCCATAGATTCCTCAATTATCCTTAGAAAACCTCTGAAGGATGAGAGGGCCTATGATGGCCGAGATGGATAAATCTGTGTTTATGAATAGATGTTTAAGTTTGGCTTTCATCTTCCTATCCACCCAGTTATCAGAGCTATACCCTGACATATAAATCTTTCCCCTTCCCAATTGTCCCCCAATGCTTAGAGGGTCATAATTGGGGCCATCATCCTTTGAAAGGTTGTTCACCATTCAGACCTTCCAGTTAGAGTTTTTACGGGTTGTTACGTCCCCTCATCTGCCAAGAACCATCCCAACTACTATCACTTCTTAGCTAGAAAATATGAGAAGAAGATGCTCTTGGTCACCCAAACTTCAAATCATAATTAGAAATGACGGTATTTTTTATTTCTGGGGCATGGGAGTTTGGTTCAGACGAAGTTTCAAGAACGTCAATTCCAAGGACCCCTCTGAGATTGAGGAAAGTCTCCCTCATGGCTAAAGCCAACCCTGGCCTTAGCCAGGGCAATTTCTAGAACGTTGAGGACCTTCGCAATCAAGGTGAGAAAGGTCATCTCATTAAATATGAACATTTGATGACCCCCTATTACCTTTCTCAGACAGGTTTAGGGGTGGTCCCCTAGAAGAGCTTCGTAAGTCTTAAACGTTTCTCACCCAAGTTATACCTCTTATATTTTTTTATCTCTGACTGACTAACTCAGAGACTTGTCTTTTGTATAGCGTCCAGCAGGTATCTCAAAAGACTTTTGGGAGATGTTTGCTCCTAGTCTCGTGAAGCTCATGGAAAAGTGGGGTGGTAAAAGTGCACCACCACCGTTCATAAAAAAGAACATCTACATCTTCAATGCCAATGCTAGCAAGAAGAGGAAGGCCACGACTGACCCATCGCATATGATGTCGAGTAACACCCAGGCCAAAGATCGTGCCATACCCATTTTTGTAGACGATGCCCTGGCTACTCTTCTATCTCAGCTCAAAATCGAAGATAGTGTGATCGGACACAATATGAAGTCCTCTAATGTTATTAGCTCTATAATGATTGAGGAAGATAAGCATATTCTTCGTGCTTCGGATGTCCCTTTTCTGGCCAAGTTGTCCCTTCACAAGTCAATTCAGGTATCATTTATTATGTTTTTCTTTCAAGTGTTACGTTGGCTTCTTGGAAACTATTACTCATACGTCTAATCTTCTTCTGCACGGTGTCTCGTATTTTCATCGCCTTGTTGATTGGACCTTAAAGAAGATGCCCTTTATAAAAAAGGGTAATGAAGCTGAGAAAGTTGAGGCCTCTCTGAATTCAGAGGTTGAAAAGTTAAAAGGAGTCATCAAGCGTAGGGACAATGACAAGTCTCATCTCAAGAAGGATCATGACAAAAGATCCCTTGGAAGATGCTTCAGAGAAAGCCATTGAGGACTACAAAGTGTCTAATGAGTTTGTCAGCTTCGACTTTGAGTACTTAGAGAGGGGCATCAAAATGATTGGCAAATGGGCATCCATAAAGGAGAGTGAGTCCGGGAGGTTGACTGCAGAGGACTTTGTGGGTCTTCGCTTTGGAGATCCATGGTTTGCTCAAGCTTTAAAGGAGGTTGAAGAAAGTGACGCTGCTCCAGTCGAGACGGCAGCCCTTGAAGTCACGGAGATAGAAGATGGTGCCCATCATGATGATGGAGTTGAAGTCATAAACATCCGCCTTGACTAGACGACTAAAGTTATTAGTGGGTCAGCTCCTGCCGAGACATAGGCTCTTTTTCACTCTCCTTTTCCTTGTGAAGCTTTTCAATAGTTGTAAATTTAATGAACTTTTGTCTATAATTCTAGTTTTTATTTACTCTGATTAAGGCTCTTGATACTCTGTTTTGTAATTCTGACCCTCCTGATGATATGCTCATAAGTCTCTTGGCTTTTTCTAATTCTATTGCTTTGTATGATGTTCTATAATTATGATACTCCACATTCACAAGTTTCACCGCACCAAATTATGATGTTTAAGGTCTGAGGTCACCAAATTATGGTGTTTACCCTCCAATTTTCACCAATTTAATGATGTTTAAAGGTCCGAGGTCACCAAATAATGATGTTTCACCTCATATTTTCACCAACTTAATGGTGTTTTAAGGTCTGAGGTCACAAAATTATGATGTTTCACCTCATATTTTCACCAACTTAATGATGTTTTAAGGTCTGAGATCACCAAATTGTGATGTTTACCTCCAATTTTCACCAACTTAATGATGTTTAAAGGTCTGAGGTCACCAAATTATGATGTTTCCCATTATATTTTCACCAACTTAACGATGTTTAAAGGTATGAGGTCACCAAATTATGGTGTTTACCCTCCAATTTTCACCAACTTAATGACGCTTAAAGGTCTGAGGTCACCAAATTATGATGTTTCACCTCATATTTTCACTAACTTAATGATGTTTTAAGGTCCGAGGACACCAAATTATGGTGTTTACCCTCTAATTTTCACCAACTTAATGATGTTTAAAGGTTCGAGGTCACCAAATTATGATGTTTCCCCTCATATTTTCACCAATTTAATGATGTTTAAAGGTCCGAGGTCACCAAATTATGGTGTTTACCCTCTAATTTTCACCAACTTAATGGTGTTTTAAGGTCTGAGGTCACAAAATTATGATGTTTCACCTCATATTTTCACCAACTTAATGATGTTTTAAGGTCTGAGATCACCAAATTATGATGTTTACCTCCAATTTTCACCAACTTAATGATGTTTAAAGGTCTGAGGTCACCAAATTATGATGTTTCCCATTATATTTTCACCAACTTAATGATGTTTAAAGGTATGAGGTCACCAAATTATGGTGTTTACCCTCCAATTTTCACCAACTTAATGACGCTTAAAGGTTTGAGGTCACCAAATTATGATGTTTCACCTCATATTTTCACTAACTTAATGATGTTTTAAGGTCCGAGGACACCAAATTATGGTGTTTACCCTCTAATTTTCACCAACTTAATGATGTTTAAAGGTTCGAGGTCACCAAATTATGATGTTTCCCCTCATATTTTCACCAACTTAATGATGTTTAAAGGTCTGAGGTCACCAAATTATGGTGTTTACCCTCTAATTTTCACCAACTTAATGACGCTTAAAGGTCTAAGGTCACCAAATTATGATGTTTCACCTCATATTTTCACCAACTTAATGATGTTTAAAGGTATGAGGTCACCAAATTATGATGTTTCACCTCATATTTTCACCAACTTAATGATGTTTAAAGGTCTGCAGTCACCAAATTATGATGTTTCACGTCATATTTTCACCAACTTAATGATGTTTAAAGGTCTAAGGTCACCAAATTATGATGCTTCGCCTCATATTTTAACCAACTTAATGATGTTTAAAGGTCCGAGGTCACCAAATTATAGTTTTTACACTCCAATTTTCAGCAACTTAATGATGTTTTAAGGTCTGAGGTCACTAAATTATGATGTTTCACCTCATACTTTCACCAACTTAATGATGTTTAAAGGTCTGAGGTCACCAAATTATGATGTTTCACCTCATATTTTCACCAACTTAATGATGTTTAAAGATCCGAGGTCACTAAACTATGATGTTTCACCTCATATTTTCACCAAACTAATGATGTTAAATACACACACATCGGAACAAAAGCATTAACACAATGTTGCTAATTTTTCATTGACATCCTCTATTTAAGTTGATACACGTATTATAAAGAGATAAGAACAATTGCAACATCACAAGTAAAATTTCTTTAAGTGGTCGGTATTCCAAGGGTTGGAGAAAGGTTCTCCTTCTAGATTTTCTAGCCAGTAGGCACCAGGCACAACGTCATCAATTACCTGATAAGAACAATGCCAATTAGGATGGAGCTTTTTTTTTGCCACGTCTTCTTCAGGACCAGGTCTCCCATAGCTACCGGCCTTGACTTAACCCTCTGATTGTATAATCTCGTAGTTCTTTACTAATAGGCTGCCTGTTTTATCTCTGCATTATCTCTTTTTTCCTCGATCAAATCAAGATCAAGTCTTCTTTCTTCACCATTCCTCTGAGGATCATATGTCTAAACTCTATGATTGGGAAGTCCTTCCTCTATTGGGATGACAACCTCTGAGCTATGGGCTAACATAAATGGAGTTTCTCATGTGGGTGTCCTCGTTGTCGTCCTGTAGGCCCAAAGCACAGCATATACTTTTTTTATCCACCTATTTTTGGCCGCTTCCAGCCTCTTTTTTATCCCATCAAGGATTCTTCAATTTGTGACCTCAGTCTGTCCATTTTCCTTGGGTCGGCCAGGTGAAGAGAAGAACTGCTTGATCCCTACTCTTTCGCAGTATTTTTCTAAGGATATATTCTTAAATTGGGTTCCATTGTCTGAGATGAGGGTGTTTGAAAGACCATACCTGCATATGATGTTCTTCCAAATGAACTGGAAGGTCTTATGCTCAGTGATTGTGATCATTGGATCAGCCTCTACCCATTTAGAGAAATAATTAATAGCCACTATTAAGAACTGATAGTTTTTTACAGCTCTTGGCAAGGGTCCTATAAAATCAATTACCCATATTGCAAATGACCAAGGGGAGCTGATTGAAGTCAAAGGTTGGTGAGGCTGATGAGGGATTGTGGAGAACCTATGACACTTATCACACCTCTTCACATACGCGGTTACATCTTTGGACAAGGTCGACCACTAGTACCCCTGAGTTATTATCCTCTTAGCCAACAGCCTTCCTCCTATGTGACTCGAACAAGAGCCCTCATGTATATCGTGCAAGATGTGTGGGACCTCTCAAGGGTGTTCACATCTGAGGAGAGGGAGAAGGAATCCCTTTTTATACCGGACATATCTTACAATTGAGAATTTAGCATCTCTGAACCTCAGCTTTCTCCTTTCTAACTTCGAATCTGGCATCTCTCCCTCTCTGATGTATCTGATAAGAGGATCCATCCATGAGGCTCCCATACTCAAATTTAGGTAAGTTCAAGCAACCTCTTCCTGTTCGATGGTCGGCTTGAGCAGAATCTTAACTGGTACTGTTCTCCTTATGTCTGTCCTTGTTGCTGAGGCCAACCTCGTGAGTGCATCATCTTGGCTATTGTCTAGACGGGGTATCCTCTTCATCTTTACTTCCCTGAAGCTTTCTAGCATTGACCTCACCCTTTTAAGATATTTAGCCATTATTTCATCTTTGGTTTCATATACCCCCAAGATTTTATTCATGACCTATCTTGAGTCACTATGGAGTAGGAGCTGGCCGACATTGAGGGATTTTTCCAAAGTGAGACTTGTTATTAATGCCTCATACTATGACTCATTGTTGGAAGCTTTGAAGTTTAACCTCAGCGCATATTCAATATCGATACCATCTAGTGCTAACACTATCAGCCCTGCTCCACTTTAGCTTTCATAAGACGATCCATCAACGAAGAGGTTCTAAATGGTTGCATTTAAAGAGAAGTTTACCTTTGATAGGGCCCCTACTTGAAGAGGTATCTCTCTTCCTCCTTCTTAACTATTCTCTGCTTGGTTATACCTATCTCAACCTCGTTTGATGTCCGGCTGACGTTTCTCTCTTCTGTCTCATGTGCAGCCTCTTGATTAGTCTCAACTTCGGTCTCATTCCAGGTAAACTCGGCCATAAAATCTATGAGTGCTTACCCCTTGATGGAAACCCTGGGTTGATAAACAACGTCGTATTCCCCCAACTCAATTGCCCAGATCATTAGCCTTCCTGCCTGCTTAGGCCTATGGAGGACCTATCTAAATGGGGAATCAGTGAGGATGACCATGGAGTGGTTTTGGAGGTATGGCTTTATTTTTCTAAAAGCATGTATCAAATCATAGGCTAACTTTTCAATATGAGAATACTTCTTCTCAGACCCCTGGAGTGATTTGCTATTGAAGTACACTGGTATTTGCACTCCATTGTCTTCTCTTACTATTGCAGCACTGATGGATGACTCTGAGACAATTAAATATATGAACAGCTTATCTCCCTGAATTGGCCGAGATAGGAGTAGAGAGGAAATGAGGTAGGACTTGAGCTCTTTGAAATCTTTGTCACATTCCTCATTCCATTCGAAGGCTTTTCTAAAAACTTTGAAAAAAGGAAGACATTTATATTTAGCTCTTGGGACGAACCTGTTAAGTGCAACAACTCGTTCGGTTGGCCTCTGAACGTCTTTAATAATTCTAGTTGTCTTCATTTCCAGTAAAGTCTTAATTTTTTTAGGGTTAGCCTCTATTCCCCTTTGGTTGACGATGAATCCCAAAAATTTTCTTGCTCCTACCTCGAAGACACATTTGGCCGGGTTGAGCTTCATTCTGTATTTGTCCATGGTGTCAAAAGTTATTTCAAGGTCGACCACATGAGTGCCTTCAGATTCTTCGTCAGCATATCTTCCATATAACCTTCCATGGATTTGCCTATCTAATTTTCGAACATCTTATTTACAAGACGTTGGTAAGTAGCCCTTGCATTCTTCAGGCCAAAAGGCATGACCTTGTAGCAATAGGTCCCCTTGTCTGTAATGAATGTTGTCTTCTTTGAGTCAGCCGAGTCCATGAAGATCTGATTATACCTAGAATATGCATCCATGAAGCTCATAAGCTCATGTCCTGCCGTGGCATCCACCATCTGATCTATACGAGGTAAGGGAAAACTGTCCTTTGGTCAAGACTTGTTTAAATCGGTGAAGTCTACACACATCCTCCATTTCTCATTAGCTTTTGGCACTATGACAACATTAGATAGCCATTCAGGGTGTATGATTTCCTTAATAAACTTGGCCTCTTCAAGCTTTTTATCGTCGTCTCTGATGACATCATACTTCTCCCTTGAGTATATTATTCTTCTCTTCTTGACAGGCCTAGCATCTTCTATAAGATTGAGTTTATGGAATATAATCTCAGGATTAATACCTGGCATGTCTGCATGGATCCAGGAAATAAAATTTTGTCTCTTCCTTAATAGCTTCATTAGTTCTTCCTTGATCTCGGGCTTTAGGGCTTTGCCGATTTGGATGGTTTTTTTTGGCTCGTCCTGATTAAGGACGGTGGATTCTACCTCCTCCGTGGCCTCTCCATTTTTGAGCTTTGTTTCATCTCTAGGATCAAGTGTGTCGATGTTGTACATGGTTGTTGCCCTCTTATGAGCCTTTCTCTCTGCTACAGAGTTGAAGTAGCATTCACATGCCGATATTTGGTCACCTTTCACTACCCCTACTCCGTAAGGAGTCAGGAATTTTAGCATTTGGTGGACCGTTGAAGGCACGACCTCAAATTCTTTAAGGTCTACTCATCCTATAATGAGGTTGTAGGCTAAGAAGATATTTTCATCCGTCACAAGGAAATTGATTTTTCTGGTCAGCCTCTAAGGAAATTCATCTCCCATTCTCACATCCATTTCATGCATACCTAATGGATGAACTTTTTCACCGTTGAAGCCAATCAAGGGATAATGATAAGGGATAAGCCTAGCTATGCTAAGGCCTAAGCTCTTGTAACAGGGAGAAAATATAACGTATGAAAAACTTCCACCATCAACTAGGATCCTCTGAACTTCACACCCATGCACCCTTATGGTGATAACTAAAGGGTCATCGTGGGCAGCTAAGATACCTTTGAAATCAAGTCGTGACAAGCCGACTACGAGGGTGTCCATATCTACCTTCTTTCTCTTCTCACATTTTTCTGAAGATGACAAGTTCACAACCTCGGCTTTAGTCACTGCTTTAACCTCACCCACATGAGCCTTGTAATCAGCTACCTCTGAGCTACTCCCCGCTAGTCCTCCACAGATAGTGCTTACACCGAAATAGATGATACCGGCCCTTTTCACTGGGGCATTATCGTCTTTTGGTGGGAGGCCAGGGTCATCGTCATCATCATCTTAGTCATCAGCTCTTTTGGTAGGGGAATCTTCTCGATATTTATCATTTCTTTTCTTTTTAGGATCGTATCTGCCTCCCTTTGAAGATCTATAATCCACATACTTTTTGAGCTTTCCAGACTTTAACATTTTTTCAATATCGTCCTTCAGGGTGAAACACTTGTCAGTTAGATGGTCGTGATCCTAATGGAACTCGCGCCATAAATTCTTGTTTCTCTTATGTGGAGGAGTCGTCAGCTTATTCGGCCATCTCAGGGACCTATCATTATTTATTTCATTGAGTATGTGTTCGCAGCTCACAATTAAAGGAGTATAGTTTTCAAACTTGTCATCTGCATCCCTCTTCTTTCCATCTTTCTTCTTCTAAAACTTCCTAGTTCTACTTCCATTCTCATCTCCATACTTCGCAGCCATTACTTCTTTTACATTCATGACCTTTCCAATTATTGTTAAAAGCTTGATCATTGACTTAGGAGGGTCTTCGGCAAGCTTCCAGAGTAGCTTTCCCTTCTGAAGTCCTCCAATAAGTGTTGTCATGACTATACTCTCTTCATAATCTTCTACCTCTAATTTTTCCTTATTAAAGCTCGCCATGTAGTCTCTGAGGCTTTCATTCTTCCCTTGTTTTACATAAAGCAAGTGAGTTGTCTTCTTTTGAGGTCTTACCACAAAATAGAAGTTGTGAACAAATCGCTCAGCCAAACCTTTAAAATTTTCAACTGAATTTTTAGGAAGAGAAGTGAACCAGATATATGCAGCCCTAGTCAAAGTGCTTAAGCAAGCTCGGCACCTCATCTCATCAGAGATTGAATAAATATCTGTTGTAGATTGATATATTTTAATATGATGGACTGGGTTAGTACTCCCATCGTACTTGGGAGACACCACTGGAGGTTTAAATTTGGTCGGGGTTAGAAAGTTAACAATCCTTGCCATAAATGGTGAGCCCTCTGAATACCCCCTTTGTAATGGGTCTCGGTTTTTTATGAGGTTACCTATCTTCTCTTCCAGCCTTTGAATGGAATCATTCCATGGTTTAGCAACGTTGGCATGGCTGAGGTTATCCCCATCCACCTCTAAAGGATGCACCGAGGGTTCCCGAGCTGCTGCACAACATCAAATATTGACCTCCCCCTGACCATAGTCTCAGCCATATGGGGGTCAGCCATTATGGGGATGGCAATCACCTCCTTCTCTTTTAGAGCCAGCAAGACTTCTTGATCTGGACAACCCTCTACTCAAGCGATCAAAAGTTAATCCTCTATGGCATGCATCACAATATCATCTTTCATATCGACCTCGGCTCTACTGGATAGGACGTATAGTGTTGTTTGAGACCTCATACGGCTCCCAACAGTCTGTTGGAGCATCCTCTGCCTCAATGTCATCGCACCTATCATCGGGGCAAGGGTTTCCTTACCTCCCCAGATGTAAATGCCTAGGGTCAGCGACATCCCTCCTCCGCTGAGGTGTAGGTTGGTCTTTTCATGGTTCTTGGGGTGGTACCCTGGCCTCATGAGGTGGTTGAGAAACTGTCGGAGTATTCATCTTCGGTGAGACCCCAGGTGGTCTCATTATTATGTTTTGTCTTAGATGAGAAAATTTCTCCTGCATCGCCTGTTGAGTTGTAGCTAAGGACTTTAAGGCTGTTGTCGCCTCAGCCATTTCGGGCTAGGGTGGTGCCTAGCTGGAATTGGGTCCTCCAACACCAGACGATGGAGGTGGTAAATCCAGTGCCATATGTTTGAGATGTGAAGAGTTGAATGATCAAAATACTGATGAGATTGAAAACCTTAATGGATCTCTTTCAATGGTGAAATAACTCCACGCGAAGGGGGAGAACTGGTTCACCACCACAGTTTTCGATGAGGTCAAGCTATATAAAAAAAGAGATAACTTCTCATTCCCACAGAAGATGACAAAATGATGATGCTGGAAATAGCACCACCATATGAGGTGTTAATAAGCTCAAGCTAACAATAACAATGGCAGCACAAGAGTAAGTATCTAGTAGAGGGAGGTGAGGAGACGCACTAGTATATAAGTGGTTCAACCAATCAAGCTTATGTCCGCTGTGATTGTGTGAGTAATTTCACTATAATGAGGGCACTAATGGCCTGTGATACAAGCTCTCAAGATTTCTCTCTCTACTGTGTAAACTAATAAAGTTCCAGCTAGTGTTGCAATTATTGATCCCCCTTCAAGGTAGGAGAAGGCTTATATTTATAGTGCTTGGGTTGGGTAATGTACCCCCCAAGCATGTCATGATCTTGTATGAGTTGAATTCACTAATCATAAGTGGACACATGGTTGTGCCATATGTAAGGAATGATGGCCAAATATTCCCCGACGTGAGGAGAATGATTCAGTTATAACTGAATTGCCACATGATCCAAGTCTTTAATGTGCTTACGTATGCTCGGACTTATAATGTCACTTATTATAACCTCGGCCTGGCCAAGTACGAGGTTGGAGGAGTCCGATAGTTTCCATCTTATTAATTCATCAATATAGCCTCGGTTTGGAAGACTGGTTGAGGTTATTTAAGAGGTAAGATGCAATGTTGGCTAACGAAGATTATGATGTTGGCACTAAGTTGAGACCAATGAAAATGTAATGACCTCGGCTGGTTGAGGTTATTTAAGAGGTAAGATGCAATGCTGGCTAAGGTAGATTATGATGTTGGCACTAAGTTGAGACCAATGAAAATCTAATGACCTCGGTTGATATCCAGCCAACCGAGGTTGGTATACGACTGGTCGACCTTGCAGAGATAACCTTTCTGATGGTTGTTACAAGATTCATATCAACTCGGTTGTGAGACAGGTCGAGGTACGTTACCCTATGTACGAGTGTTCACTTCGAGTATATCAATCACCCCCAGCCCTATGTCGTCTTTGTGTAGAGGTGACTGAGGGGTATTTATATATGCTTGGCTAATGGAATGTGTTAGTTGTCATTTGGACACATGTGAGGCTTGAAATTGACTGGCGTCTGCCCCAAGATTGCAACTAAAGTGACGGAACCTTTTAGGGTTTCGAGGTAAAATGATGAGTTGTCTTGGTTTTGGCGCCTAATCGTCACAATGGTGGTTTAAATTGATTTCTCTTTCCTATTCTTCCCTTTTCTTCCCGTTTTAGAGCGATTCTTCTGCAACTTTTCCTTCAAGAATTCTTTCATCCTTCTTGCATCCGAGGTTCCTTGTGCTTAGGTCTCTCTTCCATCATTCGTACCCACGCATGTATCGTTCTCCTTCTTTTTCTCTTCATTTGTTAACTTTCATTTCATAGTTTAAGCTTTATCGGTGGCTTTTTCTTTTTCCGACTAGGGTTTCTACCACTGTTAGGTGGTTTTAGAACTAGGACTACAGTGGTTAGGTGGAACTAGGGCCATCCCATGTCACTCTGCGGTTATCTCAGCTACAAATCTCCCCCCTTTAGGTTTTTCGATGACCTTCCGGTCATCTTCTTCGGTGAACTAGCTTAGGGTGTTCCTGGTGTTCTTGGGGAGAACCCTTTGGATTCCTTTTTTGATCTTTAATTCAAGTAGAACAAGTTGTTAGCCTGTTTGCAGTTTTGGCCCTTCCCTAAGTGTAGTGTCATCTTCCATATGCTCAGACCCTTATACCAACTTATAGAAGAATTCCCATCTCCTGGTGAGAAGACCTTTGAGAAGATTAGGCAGATAGAGCTAGCCTAAGAGGAAGCTTATAGGTCTGGGCCTTTCCCCTCAGACCAATCTTTCCTCCACCATTAAAGGTCATATACCATGAGTCAGTCGAGCCTGCTGAGCCCATAGAGGTTCTTGAGGCTCATGTACCAATGTCTGAGTCATCTTCCTTAGACCCTATGTTAATGTCTGAAGCAAGCGAATCTGTAGACTCTTTTCAAGAGGCTATGAATTATTCTCCTAAGCAAGGTGAGGTTTCGGAGGAAGCCAAGATTTCCGGCTGTGCCTCGTCCCACTAAGGTGCTACCACTTCACGTAGATCTTCCTCTATTGAAATCTTAGGACCCAGTGTGGAAATTCCCCCTCCTATTGATGTCATTCCTCTATCGGCTGCCACCAGGGTTGAATTTGATATGAGGTTTCCTGGTGGTACCCCTATAAATGCCCAGGCCGATGTTGCTGGGGATGGCGATGATGGTGAGGAGAGTGAACTTGATACCTCTGAGGTGGCAGAGTATGAGAATACCGTCAATGAGTACGACCTTCTTTCTGTTAGGAACATCTATTCCATAGATTCCTCAATTATCCTTAGAAAACCTCTGAAGGATGAGAGGGCCTATGATGACCGAGATGGATAAATCTGTGTTTATGAATAGATGTTTAAGTTGGGCTTTCATCTTCCTATCCACCCAGTTATCAGAGCTATACTCTCACATATAAATCTAGCCCCTTCCCAATTGTCCCCCAATGCTTAGAGGTTCATGATTGGGGCCATCATCCTTTGAAAGGTTGTTCACCATTCAAACCTTCCAGTTAGAGTTTTTATGGGTTGTTACGTCTCCTCATCTGCCAAGAACCATCCCATCTACTATCACTTCTTAGCTAGAAAAAATGAGAAGAAGATGCTCTTGGTCACCCAAACTTCAAATCATAATTGGAAACGACGGTATTTTTTTATTTCTGGGGCATGGGAGTTTGGTTCAAACGAAGTTTCAAGAATGTCGATTCTAAGGACCCCTCGGAGATCGGGGAAAGTCTCCCTCACGACTAAAGCCGACCCTAGCCTTAGCCAGGGCAATTGCCAGAATGTTGAGGACCTTGGCAATCAAGGCGAGAAAGGTCGTCTCATTAAATATGAACATCTAATGACCCCCTATTACCTTTCTCAGAGAGGTTTATGGGGTGGTCCCCTAGAAGAGCTTCGTAAGTCTTAAAAGTTTCTCACCCAAGTTATACCTCTTATATTTTTCCTCTCTGACAGACTAACTCAGAGACTTGTCTTTTGTAGAGCGTACAACAGGTATCTCAAATGACTTTTTGGAGATGCCTACTGCTAGCCTCATGAAGCTCATGGAAAAGTGGGGTGGTAAGAGTGAACCACCACCGATCGTAAAAAATAACATCAGCATCTCCAAGGCCAATGCTAGCAAGAAGAGGAAGCCCACGGCTGACCCGCCGCATACGAGGCCGAGTAAGACCTAGGCCAAAGATCGTACCATACCCATTATTATAGACGAGGCCCTGTCTTCTCTTCTATCTCGGCTCAAAATCAAAGATAGTTTGATCGGTCACAGTCTGAAGGCCGCTAATGCTATTAGCTCTATAATTACTGAGGAAGACAAGCATATTCTTCGTGCTTTGGACATCCCTTTGCTGGCCAAGTTGTCCCTTCACAAGTCAATCCAGGTATCGTTTATTATGTTTTTCTTTCAAGTGTTACCTTGACTTCTTGGAAATAATTACTCATACGTCTAATCTTGTTTTGCAGGGTGTCTTATCTTTTCGTCGCCTTGTTGATTGGACCTTAAAGAAGATGCCCTTTATAAAAAAGGGTAATGAAGTTGAGAAGGTTGAGGCCTCTCTGAATGTAGAGGTTGAAAAGTTATAAGGAGTCATCAAGTAGAGGTACAATGACAATTCTCATCTTAAGAAGGATCATGACAAACGATCCATTGGAAGATGCCTCAGAGAAATCCATTGAGGACTACAAGGTGTCTGATGAGTTTGTCAGCTTCGGCTTTGAGTACTTAGAGAGGGGTATCAAAGCGAATGGAAAATGGGCATCTATAAAAGAGACTAAGTCCGGGAGCTTGAATGCATAGTACTTTGTGGGTCTCGGCTTTGGAGATCCTTGGTTCGCTCAAGTTTTAAAGGAGGTTGAAGAAAGTGACGCTACTCCAGCCAAGATGGAAGCCCTTGAAGTCACAGAGACAGAAGATGGTTCCCATCATGATGATGGAGTTAAAGTCACAAATGTCGGCCTTGACTAGACGACTGAGGCATAGGCTCTTTTTCTACTCGCCTTTTCCTTGTGAAGCTTTTCAATAGTTGTAAATTTAATGAACTTTTATCTGTAATTCTAGTTTTTATTTACTCTGATGAAGGCTCTTGATACTCTGTATTGTAATTCTGACCCTCCTGATGATATGATCATAAGTAGCTTGGCTTTTTCTGATTCTATTGCTTTGTATGATGTTCTATAATTGTGATATTCCACATTCACAAGTTTCACCACAGCAAATTGAGGTTATGTACGAGGTAATATGCAACGTTGTCTGAGGCAGAGTACGATGTTGGTAATAACTTGAGCCCCATGAGAAGCTACTGACATCGGTTGATATCAATTCGAGGTTGGTATATAAGTGGCCGAACTTACAGAGACGCCTTTCTGATGGCTGTTACAAGCTTCTTGTCAACTCGGCTGTGAGACTGGTCGAGGTACGTGACCCTGAGTACGAGGGTGTACTTCGAGCATATCAATGGTTCTTCTAGTTAGGATGATTCTTCGATTCAAGTCATCTCAGACCCTACTGAACCAAGATTAAACATTGTTGTTCCTTCGACTATCATTCCTCTCAGAGCCATGATCGAGAGTGAGTTTCAAAAGAGGTTTCTAGACGGGGCTCTAACTGCTAGAGTTCCTGCTGAGGATGAGGACCAGAGTCTAAGGAAACAATAAATTACTCTTATGATGAGACCTTTCAATCCACTATTAAAGAGTTTGAGCTCGTGCTTTGGAGACATTTGTATGTCATTAAATTTTATATTGACATGCATGTCCCTAATGAGGACGAGAGAGTATATGGAAAATGAGAAGGTTAAGTCACTATTTATGATGAGATGTTCAGGGTCAGAGTCAGATTGCCTTTCCACCCTTCTATTTGATCCATTCTATCTAGCTTGCATTTTTATCCCTCTCAATTAGCACCAAATTCCTAACTAATCATACTCGGCTATGTCTCCCTATTGGTGAATAAGTATACGGACGAACCTTTAGTCGATATATTCAAATCTTGCTATGATATTTCGTCCTCAAGGACTCAGCCCAGTTATTACCACGTGGGGGCGAGAAAACTCGATAAGAAAATCATTTAGGTCGCCTAAACATCTAACCATTCTTAAAAGATGATATTTTTGTTGATCTCTTTAACTGATTCCAATCCATCTGAAGATGAGCCGAGAGTTCCCTGCACGTGGGTCAACCCCTTTATATCAGCCAAGTTGGACTTTGGCCTCATCGTTGTCGAGGGGGAGAAGGTCGAATACCTGAAGAGTTAAGGAAAGGAAGGTGAACTTGCTAAGTTTGAGGATCTTATGATTCCTAACTTCCTGGAGAGGAATCTTTTGGGGGTTGACCCCCTATATGAGTTATGTGAGTTTTAAAAATTTTGTTTCCCGATCTAATCTCATCTCTATTTTCTATGGTTAATAATTTTTGTTCTTCTTTGCAGATCGTCCTATACACATCTCTGACGACTTGTGGAATATGATGGCCAACAACCTAAAAAATGTTTTAAATAAGGGAGGTAAGAAACCTCTAAAAAATTCTATTTCTAGAGGGTCAAATAATCCTAAGGTCAGTCAAAAGAAAAAGGCGTTTGTTGTGCTTACTGACGTTCGTCGATAGAACGGGATGAGGAAGAGGGTGAACCCACCTCCCCGAGTTGTGTCGAGTTCAACTAGAATGGGTAACTCCTCTAGGGATTCCTTTGAATGATTTTGGGTGGATAACCTAGCTCAACTCTAGGCCTGCCCTCACTCGACTATAATGTATATGCGAAGGTCAATAGCTAGTATGCTTGCTTTACCTTCCAAGAGAGACTATGAATTCTTGGGGAAGATGCCTCCCTTAATCACATTGGACTAATACTTTCATCATATATCACAGATATAAGCCTCCTATTACAATTGAATCTGGTCTCCTTCAATCTATTTTCTCATCATATTTTGACCTCTATGTATGCATAACTTTTGTAGTCTGTGTGTGCCCACGCCTCTGTCAATAAATAGGCTACTAAGAGCACACAAAAATTTTAAGAGGGTGAGCAGGACATCAAAGATTTGTTTGACCTGAAGAAGAGGCACAGTCAACACCAAGAGGAGTTTCAAAGGACCCTGACTCAGCTCAATTTGGATCATGCCAATAAGTTGAAGAGAAAGGACGGACATGTGACTACTCTGAAAACTCAAGTTACCAATCATGCCATGAACCTTGATATAGTTGTCCAGAAAGCTAAGGACGAGGTTATTTCAGCCGAGGTTGTTCATAGGATTAAAGACGAGACCATCGAAGCTTACAAGGCATCTGATGAATTCCTCAGCTTTAGCGTGGAATATTTTGAAAGGGGTCTCAAGACGGTCTGTTGATGGGTGGCCACAAATTTTGATGAAGTCCTCTCATCCATAAGTGTCGAGCTAGAAGCTCTCGATATGGAAGATCCCTTCATGGCCTCGACCATGGAATTTATTTCTTTCTATGAGTTATAATGTATAATTTTATAATGTTAGGATTTGCATTTTTAGCAAATCTCTTTTATTATTTAATTTTCTATTATGAATTCATCCATTATCTTTTATATTTTTATTTTGTAATTTTTATTTAGGCTCAATAAATACATTAGTGAGGGATTGTAATTGAGAGATTGTTGATGTAATTGAAGATTCCATTCCAATTAAAAAAAACAATTGGGTTTGATTTATTCCTCTCTTATTATTTTTATTTTAATCATCACATTGTAGACACCCCATTCTGTTACCCCCTAACTCTCCTTAGGTCCCTAGTACCTCCCTTCATCACCACAAACCCAGGTCATGTCCCGAGTACTGACTTGGAAGCCATCGGGCACTCCCCAGCTCAGTTTGACCAAAAATTAAAACTCTTCATCTCGATCGAGATTAAATGAATCTTTGAAGGGCACTGAATACCCTTTCCAACGGTCCGTCCCGTGAGCGATTCTGACTTACCATGCGGATGAATGGTCCGTTTGTGTCCGAAACCTGACCGAGAGGCCACCGGGCGCTCTCGAGCCCTGTTTGACCTAAGTCAACTCTTCAGCTCAATTGAGGCTAAATGAATCTTCAAAGGGAACTAAATCCCCTTTCCAACGGTCCATCCCGTGCGCAATTTTGACTTACCATACGGACGAACGACCCCTTTTTGACTCCGAGAGGTCACCGAACGCTTTCAGGGCCCGATTGACCAAAGTCAACTCCCCAAATCGGGTCAAACTCTTTAGAATATCGAAGTAAATCTCCTAACCTTTCCAACAGTCTTCCCCGTGCGAGATTCGGACTTACCATGAGGGACGAATGATTCGTTTGCGTCTGAGCGATTCCCCAGCCAATGTACCAACAAACGCTTCCGAGCCATATTTGACCCAAATTAAACTCCTGAAACGGAAGTGGTCTAAAGGACTTTCAAAGGTCTCCGAATTACCTTTCCAACGGTCTATTCCATGTGCAATTCTGACCAACAGTTTGCCCTCGACAGCCAATTTTTCGAAAAAACCTAAAACACACTGCCAAATGGCAGGTTCCAGACCCTGCCTATCGGCAGGTGCCGATAGGCAGGAACGGGTCTATGCCGATCGGCAGTGACCTGAGCCTATAAAAGGAGGACTTCACCTCATTTACAGGAGGATCCCAGATCTGATAAAATTCACTCTCAACAAATCCCAGAAACCTCTCTCGAAGGCAGCGTGATTTCAACTTCCAAATCCCTTTTTTACTCCCACTTTTCATCATCCCTTTCATCAAAATTGGTGAATTAACCACTCTCCATCATTATCCAAAGTCCAAGGGCTGCTCTCCAACATTCAAGATCAAGCTCAAGATCTTCAAGAAGGTCCAACTTTCTCAAACTCTCTCTTAAATTCTCAATAACTTGTGTTCTTACTTATCACTTTTATTATCCCATCTCGCACATCCTAATATATTTTTATTTAGTATTATTGCATATCTCCTAGTTTTCATATAAATAAAACCCAAAAAACAAGAAAAATAGGGTTTGCTCATAAATTCCAAATAAGGGATTCTCATACTTTTCTCACACTTTTCTCACCACTAAAACACTTTTTCTACACACACAGACACACACACAAATAAGAGATCCCCCACTTGGATTTATGGGATAAACCCCACCCCTCGTTTTGTATGCGAACTACGTGGACTTTGATGCCTTTATAGGCTACGTAGGCGTCTCGGGGTAAAACCCGAGATTCGAGTCTTTTTTCTCACCTTTTTTACTTTCTATTTTCTCTTAATCAAATCTTCTTATATTCTATATATTTGTAACGTATTACTCCATATGCGTTATCGTTCCATTATAACGACCAACATAGGGGTAATCACGTAAATCTTATTTTTCTAATACTATTATTATATCTTCCTACGAATGACTCGCTTTATCTTTTCCATGATATAAGTCGAGGATTCCTACCTCCATTATATATATACACATGCACACATATCACGGGAGAAATATAAAGGAAAATATCAAATATCCATGAGAGACCGAATGGGCGGAATGGGTGCCTAACAACTTCCCATTTCGTAACTAAGCCTTCGAACCCATCTCATTTTGGTTTCGCATGCACCAGTATGTCTTTGGATGCCATCCTTCGGGGTGGCTTCCATTTTTTTTGCTTTTGTCTGTTTTGAGTAAAATAGACTGGAGACTCTGAATCTCTCTACATTTTTACACCTCATCTCAAACGACACCGACTGAAGCACTCCTGAGAGGGATGCGCGGGACTCGAGGATCCTTCGTTCACGTGCCCACCCACAGGGCGAGGATCGGGGATGGCCACAGTGGCAACTCTGCTGGGGATATGTGTTTGTTTTGAGGGATTGACTCTATTTACATGGATGTTATATTTGTTTATGTTTCCCCCCATATCTGCATGTTCCCCTTTTCCATGTGTATCCCATGCTTATGCTCATGTTCACACACTTGTAGAAAATTCTCCATGTACACTTCACGCCACGTGCACCAAGGATCACATATATCCCCATGTTGCACGCATAACCTATCCATACTTGGTGTACCTTGGGTACTTGTACTTTGCTCCCTGTTTGGCATAATCAAGAAAGGCATTCTCATCATAAGATACTAATAATAGAATCATGAATGATTCACACGACATCACCAAAGAGCATTGCTATTGACCAAATTTTACCTAGTAACTGGAGGGTCACTTCGTGATGGGCACTGGTCGAGCAGGCCGCAGTTAATCTAAGCGATATGACTCTCACCTTCCATTGGACAAGTACCTTCGATGTATATCAAACGGTTCCCCTGCATCGTACCGATTGACCGAATTCATGATGGGAGGTATATCGCAAGGAATTCGCTCACGTACTCCGAGTATATCGAATTCTCTCTCACACGTACCGTCCCCATGAGGTATATGGTGAGGAAATTCACGTACACTCAGGTATATCAAATGGCTTGTCCACACGTACCGAATACCCGCAAGAGTAAGACGTATATCGTGGAAGTCACGCCAAAGGGGGGAACCCATGTCGATTCACCCAACCAACTGCATACCCGCATATAGGTGTCAAACCTAGGACACGCACTTTAGATTGCCGGTTTCAACCTGAAACTCTGCCGAAATTTCAGGTCGGCCTACCGCAGAATTTTTGCGCATTTTTAAAATGGGACCCTGTCCGTGAGCCTGGTTACAAGTCCAAGCTGTAGCTTTGCATATATTAAAAACCTCATTTTTCCAGGATCGGGTCCCGACCGGTGTTGCATTTAGGAGAATTAAATACAAGTGAGAACATAATAATCATGCTGAGTTTCGTCTTCTAAAACATTTCTCCTTTCTTTATAAAAAAAATCCAAAAACATTTCTACTTTCTTTATCAAAAATCCAAAAATAGTTTCTCCCCTTTTTTAGAAAAATAAATCTCATCCTACGCCTTCTCAGGTCGATTGTAAGCCCTTGTCCTGGCTCCCTATTGGCTTCGGTCTTCAGACAAATCACCCCGGAGTTTCATCCTTCACTCTACTACTTCTTCCAAGTCCAGAATCCATCCACTTTCCTTGGAGAATACAAATCAAGCACCAGTTATACAGCCAGATCTGCTGACAGTCCTAGCTCAGCTCATGGCCAAGATTGACAACCTCCAAACTGAGGTCTGAGAAATGCAGCGAAACCAAGTTCCTATTCCTTAAGATTCCGAGGCCCTATTCCCTTGTGATATGGGTCCACCCGATCCTATCTGGGTTCCCAAAGAATATCAGCACGCTCCACGTGCCCCTCCTGCTAATGGGCTGCCGCCTGCCAAACTTCCAATGCCAAACATTGCCGAGCCAGTGGTTAACCTGCCTGTGGTTGCTGATCCAAAAGAGGAGGAGTTGAATAAAGTCAAGGAGGATCTCAAGATGCTCACCAAGAAGTTTGAACAATTCAGGATCTCTGGGAATTACATGGACTACACCCACATGTCTCCTTATCCAAAAGCGAGCTTGCCTGAGAAGTTCAAGATGCCAAATATCGAGAAGTCTGGAGGGAGTGGACCCACGATTGTTCATCTTCGAAGTTATCATCATTCCATGAATCTACTAGGGGCTTCTGAAGAAGTGATAGCCCAATTGTTTTAGTAAACTTTGAAGGATAGTGCCCTCCGATGGTTTTTATCTCTTGAGGAATCCAGAATCCGTAGTTGGGAGGATGTAGCTCAAGCATTCATGTCGCAATATAAATACAACGAAGAGCTTGAGGCCCGTCGTGATTTAGAGGTGCTCAAACAGAATCCAGGAGAATCAGTCAGTAACTTCATAACCCGTGGAGGGAGCGAGCAGCTACCATGAAAAATCGGCCATCCGAGGAAGAACAGGTCAACATAGTGAAGAAGAACTTCTTGCCCATGTCCGAGCAATGATGGGAGGACAATACTATCCCCACTTTCGAGCTCTCAGAGAGGCTGGAGTGGAAATTGAGGAAAGTCTTGTTAAAATAGAGGTTGAACTGAAGAAGGTGTCCTGACAGTTCACACCTAGAAAGTATGACAAGCCTGCCAGTGCTACAGTCCCAACCATCAACAAATTCTCTCAACCAACCACATCATGGGTACCAGAAATCCTCCCTGCCCCCATCCAAAGGGAATACACTGAGCTCCATGCTCCCCTCTAAAAAGTTTACCAAGCCCTGTTAAGCTGAAACCTCATCAAACCCTTGGATCCATGTCCATTGCTAAATCCACTCCCAAGAAATTTCAAAACTGATGCTCACTGTTCCGTTCACCAAACTTACGGTCATACCACCGACCAATGTTTTCACCTTCGAAACATAATTCAAGATCTCATTGACCGGGGTACCATCGCCCCGCCAGCCAATCCTAAGCCAAACACTACTCACAATCAACTTCTGAATCACACCAATGCCATCTTCTTGGAAGAAAACCCAGATTTCGATCCCTCAACTTAAATAACACACATATACTCTCCCAAACCTCTTCAAATTTCCCCATATTTCCTCCTACACCCTACTAGCCTCGCTGATCAGGCACTATCACTCTTTACCAGAGCATGCATCACTGTCCGTACCCATTTTGAAAATGGAAATATGGAATTGTCAGAGGTGTTAAACCAACTCCTAGAGTTCGGGATGAAATTGCCCTCACAGATGATCATCAATTGTCAGAAGTTCAGCACACTATTTTTGGAGGCACGAAAGTGGGCCCGAGATTCAGACAAAGGGGTGGTACCAACCGACAAAGTCAGCCTAGATGATGTTGTCCAGATTATGGCAGAATTCTTCAGGCAAACCAAGAGCATTTGTAGTATCACCGGGTTACTTGACACTTTGAAGTTACAAGGGCGCTTGGTCCCTTTAATCACACATATCCCCACATAATGGGAGAACTTATATGAAGAAGCCATTGAAGTTGTGGAATGCATTGAATTTACATGGAAAGATAAAATTGTTGCCACCGGATGGGCGGAAGAATTTGAAGATTCGAGCAAGGAACAAGCTTAAAGAAGAACTAGCCCAGTAGCCGACATATGTGGGTTGATATCATTTGAAGAACTCCTCGGTGCAATAAATAGGGTGGCAGAACAACCTGAGATTTACGGGGAAATGGGATTCATGTTCTTTCCTTCTTTAGTAAATCATATGACCATATCAGGGAGACATTACCAAGTTCCAAGCTCACTACCAACAAATGACAAGGGAAAGGCATTGAAAATCTTCCTATGCCAGAAATGACCATTGAGGAGAGCAAGATCCTCTATCAACTGAAGAAAACTCAAGCTAACCTCACTCTCTGGGGACTTTTCATGTCTTCCCAGCTACACAGAAATGCTTTAATCAAATTTCTCACTGGACCCACAGTTCCTCCCTCCACTTCACTAGAAGAAGCGGTAAATCTGGTTGGATCCTTGACCTCTACCCGAATGTTATCATTTTATGAAGAAGAAATCCCCATATTTGGCCCAACTCATAATCATGCACTCAACATATCCGTCGAAGTTATGGGGAAGGTCGTTCCACTATCCCTTGTCGATAACAGATCCGCCTTGAATGTTTGCCCTCTGAGAACCTTCAAGTGTTTAGGCCTGAAAGAAAGCGACCTCGCTCCAACCTCCGTCGCTGTACGTGCCTACGATAATACCCGCTGAGAGGTGATGGGCTCCATAAAACTTGTAATAGGGGTTGGTAATAAAAACCCTGTCGTCGAATTCCAAGTCATATACATCCCATCTTCTTTCAACCTGTTGCTCGAACGCCCCTGGCTCCACAATATCAAGGGTGTTTCTTCCTCACTCCATCAAAAATTGAAGTTCTTCGTCGACAGGCGAGTCATCACCATTTTGGCCGACGATAAAAATGTCGAGGGTTCAATCACTAGAAGTCCAATCCTTGAGATACAACATGGGTCAAATGATATGCTCCTATCAGGATTTCGAGTTGAGCCACTCCTACTCCCGACAGGGGACGGTTTCATAGAAAGGGTTGTCCGGAATATAACCCTCATGGCAATGTCAATGTGATTCAGATGTTCAGAAACATGCACTTTATGCCCGGACTGGGACTATGGCAATGGCAGCAAGGGATACTTGATCCCATCAAACTGAAGAAATATTTCCCTCCTTACGGCTTGGGGTATCAACCATCAGAACGAGAGATCAGAATGATCCACCAGTCTCGACCAAAGAGAAGATTAGACTACATCCCGACTATCTCAGGAGACTCCTTTAATGGACGATTCATTAAAGAAGGCAAGGACTTCCCCTTTTTCGGTTTTCCAGAACCATGGTATGACCACACAGACAAGAAGATGAAACCGGGAATGGAGATCTTTCCAAGATAGCTACCCATGGGCCCAGAGTTTCCCACACCGCGTACAACCGCTCATCAAAGATACCAAAGAGACTAAGGAAAGTGATTCTGAAGATTCCTTCGACTTATAGATACTGGGGATGGCACTCTGTATGATTCATTCAGGCACTACATCAATGGACCCATCCCATCTGATTAAAGCTACTGATACACCTCTCCTCAACTGGCATGCTGCGCCAGTTCTACCTCTTGAAATCTCCTTTAACCCCAATGTTTACCCTATTTCTTCTTCTTGTTGTCTATCCTTGTTCAAATGTAATCGAGACCTCTTTTGGCGAGGTTCTCAATGTTGTTTTTCCTATCAATGAAATAAATGAAAATTTTGAGTATTTTGCTGTGCCTTACATTAATTGTTTAGATTCTAATCGAAGTTTTGATGATGATGATGATTTTGCAAATGAACAATTCTTAACTGATCTAAATAAGGTTAATAATAAATAACATAACCGCGTTCAAGTTACTGAAGAAGAGAATGTTGTTATTAATCTCGGTTCTAGTAGCCAACTGCGCAAGATTAGGATAGGGGTCACCCTTGACGAGCATGAGCGTGCACAACTCAAAGAATTGCTGAAGGAGTTCGTAGATGTCTTCGCATGGTCCTATGATGATATGCCCGACATTGATCCTGAAATAGCTCAGCACGAGATCCCCACTCTCCCAGATTACAAGCCATTTGAATAAAAATTGAGAAAACTCCGCACCAAATGGTCGCTCAAGGTTAAAGAAGAGGTGGTCAAATAATTAAACGTGGGCTTCATTCGGGTGATCGAATATCCCACATGGCTAGCCAACATTGTACCTGTGCCGAAATCAGGAGGGAAGGTTCGAATGTGTGTAGACTACCGAGATTTAAACCAAGCTTCTCCAAAGGATAATTATCTGCTACCCAATATCGACATGATTGTGGACAATACAACCAGTCATTCTCTTAAGTCATTCATTAACAGGTTTGTCGAATACAACCAAATCAAGATGAACCCAGACCACCAAGAAAAAACTGCATTCATCACCCCATGGGGATCCTTTTACTACACCGTTATGCCATTTGGTCTCAAGAATGCTGGGGCTACCTACCAAAGGGCTGCCACAACCATCCTGCACGATCTGATTCACAAAGAAGTCGAGGTTTATGTGGATGATATGATTATCAAGTCCAAAACTAGAGAAGGTCATGTTCCCGCTCTTCGAAAGTTCTTCGAATGACTGCGACGGTATCAGATGCGACTTACTCCATATAAGTGTGTCTTCGGCGTTACAAAGGGAAAACTCTTGGGATTCATGGTTAGAAAAAAGGGGATAGAAGAAGATCCTGCAAAGCTGAAGGCCATACTTGAGATGCCACCACCCCGAATAGAGAAAGAAGCCCGAGATTTTCTTGGGAAATTGCAATACATTAGTCGGTTCATCAGCCAGCTAACCTCCATCTGTGAACTAATCTTCAAGCTCTTTCGAAAGGATTCAACCAAGGTTTTGAACGAGGCCTGCCAATAAGCTTTTGACCGAATCAAACAATACCTGACCCAACCTCCAGTGCTCATGCCACTACAGTCTGGTCTCCCTTTGCTCCTATACCTAACCATAACTGACACTGCAGTTGGGGCTTTGCTAGCCCAATACCTTGAGGACTCCCATATAGAAAGAGCCATCTATTACGCCAGTCGTAAATTGGTCGGGTACGAGGTCAACTATACTGCCTTGGAGAAGGCATGTGTCGCACTTGTCTGGGTCACCCAAAAGTTGTGACACTACATGCTCGCCTTACCCATCAAACTTGTATACCGAATGGACCTTATCAAATACTTGCTTGAGAAACCCGCCTTGTCCAGTCAAATTGACCGATGGTTGATGCGCCTAACTGAGTTCGATATCGTGTACGTCACACAGAAAGCTGTTAAAGGAAGAGCCATCTCTGACTACCTCGCCAATTACCCCATAGATGAAGAAGATGTTCGGATCTCCAAATTCCCAGATTAAAATATCCTTTTCACCGCTCAAGACCGCCTTCGATGGAAAATGTTCTTTGACGGTGCTGCCAATAAAAAGGGATATGACATTGGGATACTTCTGATCGCCCCAGATGACTCCTACACCCCCATCGCCATTAAATTGGATTTCCCTTACACTACCAACATGACAAAATACGAGGCATGCATAGTGGGCCTCAAGGTTGATCTCGATAAAGGTATTCAATACCTTGATGTCTACGGGAACTCCTCCCCTATCATCGGTCAAGTGGTCAGAAAGTAGAAAGTCAAAGATGAAAAACTCCAACCCTTTCATACCTATTTAGAAGAGTTAGCCTCCCGTTTCCTAAATATCATCTTCCATTACCTACCCCGAGCAAAGAATAACCTAGTCGATGCTCTCGCCACCTTGGCCTCCATGGTCGACATGCCCGAAGGAATAACGATGGCCCCTTTCCTAGTTCAAAAGCAAGACAAACAGACCCATTGCTACCATATTGAGCTCGTCTCTACTGAAGATCCTGAACTAGCCGATTGCTGGTACTATGATATCTGGTGACTCCTCAAACATGGTAGATATCCTGAGGGTTCCAACAGGAAAGACCGAACAACCCTCCGAAGACTGGCTGCCCAGTATATCATCTGTTAGAAAGCCCTACTAAAAAGGAACATCGATGGAACTCATCTACATTATATCGCGGGGGCTGAGATTGAGAAGGTAATGCAAAAAATCCACAGCGGGGAATGCGGACCCCACATGAATGGTCACATGCTCGCCAAGAAGATCATCCGACAGGGATACTACTAGACCACCATGACCCAGAATTGCACCGCCTATGTACGAAGATGTCTAAAATGCCAACAATTCTCCAATCTTCAACACCTACCTCCGCGAGAGTTATACAACATGACCTCTCCCTGGACGTTCTCCACCTGGGGTATCAATGTCATAGGGAAGGTTACACCAAAGGCCTCAAACGGACATGAGTTCATCCTAGTCGTCATCGATTACTTCACCAAATGGGTCGAAGCTGAGTCACACGCAATACTAAACGCCAAGAAAGTGGCCAAGTTCCTTAAGAAAAATATCATCTGTCGATATGGGGTCCCGCACGAGCTGGTGTTAGATAACGGGTTGCACTTCGAAGCAGAAATCACAGAAGTAGTCAATGAGTATAGGATTCAGAGACATAAATCTTCTCCCTACCGACCTCACACAAATGGTGCAGTGGAAGCTGCTAACAAAAACCTCAAAGCTATCATCAGTAAGATGATCGAAAGTTATAGGGATTGGGCCGATCGGATCCCGTACGCCTTCTGGGGCTATCGAACCTCAATCCTAACCTCTACTAGGGCTACCCCTTACTCCCTAGTCTACGGCATGGAAGCAGTCCTACCTGTGGATCTGGAATTACCCTCGCTACGCATCATGCTCGAAAGCAAAGTTAGTGAAGAAGACCAGTGTCAAAGCCGTCTTGATGAGCTAGCCCTCCTAGATGAAAGAAGATTAAAAGCACTTTACCACATACAGGGGTACCATCGCCGAATAGCGCGATCATTCAACAAGAGAGTCAAGGACCGCGGTGTCCGGGAGAGGGATTTAGCCCTCAAAGAGATAATAGAACCCATTTGGGACCCCAGGGGGAAATTCAAACCCAATTGTAGCGGTCCCTACATTGTGAAGAAAATCGTATCCGTCCGTGACGCCATGCTCACTGACCTAGACAGGGAAGAGATGGGTCTTCCAGTCAATCTGGACCGTCTCAAGAAATTCTACCCCTAGTCCAAAATCTCAACGCGCTACGACTCTTCTCATCCCCTTCTATTCTAAAAAAAAACTCTTCATTTCCCTCTAACCAGAACTACGTGGGCATGATCCTCTGCAAAAACTATTTTCAAACAGATAAAAACTTTTTCAAAAACCCCAGATGTACGTAGACAGCTCATGCACCTCATATGAGTGCAGCCCTTTCTTTTCCACAAAATACCATTCTTTTCTTACCTCCGAGAACGGAGGTTCATTCCAAAGAATACTTGAACAAAAGGATTGTGTATGCCTTAGCGATCGGTGTAGATAATTCAAAATTACAAAATTCATCGAAAGGCACAGCTAGGTGATCATAAACTTGTTTATTTTATTATTAAGAAAATTCAGCGCGGATTACATAAGAAAAGGAATGGATAACTTCCTTCCCCCTACTACTATAAAAAGCCAAATAAAACCCCACATCTATTACACAAATAAACTCCCCAAGAATCCTATCCATAGCTACCAGAGGAGCCTGCACCCTCATCATCTATATCCTGAGGTTCCCAAGTTTCCCCTGCCTGAATAGAGTACCGTAAACATTCATTGGATCGATGAGCCTTAACCATCTTCGAAAAAACCACAGCACCCTCTTCCATGGTGTTTGATAAAACAAACCATCTCTGTCCAGTCTCCACTCCCAACATCTTGCTGACTACTTTCCTCCACAACCACTTCATATAATCTTTGGGGACATGCCAAACTTTCCCAACAGACTGGGAGGGACGAGTCGACCGACGTCGATTTTCCCACAAAGACCCAAACAACAGACGTAGGCGCTCATTCAAATCCTCTACCGGAAAGAAATTTGAGATCCGAGGTGGCACGACCTGTGCCCAGCCAAATTGGCGCAGAAGCCACCAAGGGAAATAAAAAAAAGGTCTGTCTAAGACCAACCAGCCGCACATATGAATACTCTCCTAACTCCAGAACAGGCTGCAACTGTCCCCACCAAGGCACGAACCAATACAGACACCGAGACCCATGCTCCATAAACCAAAGCTCCCAGTTCTCAACATACAGACCAACGCTGATAAAGTAGCGTGAAAAGAAGTTGGGTACAATCAACAAGGGATATTCTGGAGGAGTCGCCAAGCAGAATCTTTCAGACAACCACATGAACAGCATGACGGGGCTACCCCTCAGAAAGTCAGAACGGCCTTCTCTCCAGGCATCCAGGCCATTCAGGGTCTCTGCCAGTATCACCGCCACAGGATTGCGACGATATGACATCCACGGAGTAATGGCTACAAGTTGCGGGTCCACCTGCAGTTCTCCAGTCACCAGCAATAATTTTGAAACCAGACCCAGAATAACAGCTCTAGCATAGCCAGCATCACCTACTTCCCACAAATACACAGACTGCAACACCACCAGGAGGGAGATCATTCCTCCAATAACCAATGATCTGTCCACCGAAGGCGAAATATGAAGAAGCCCGGTAATTAAATCCTTGGGAGAGCGGGAAAATTCGGGCAAAGCCGCGGCAACACTAGGATTTACACCTAGCATGGCAAAAAACTCCTGGTAGGTAGGACAAACTTCTTCCAACCCAAAGAGGAATACGTGGTCTTCGGGGTACCAAAAGTGTACCACCGCCATCAGCACTTTCCACTCAAGAGGCCGATTGCGCCACAAGGAGACTCAACGCATATTGAAAGCATCATAGTCGACATTATAAGAGCACATTGCTTCCGAGGCTTTGAAGTAGTTGACAAACTCAACGCTACCAGGGAGAGCCATCTTGCAAGGCTAAGAAATAATGGGCAAGTAGGTGAAAATGCAAAAGGTGTGATGAAAACACTCCACCCTTATCCCCTTTTTATACTTGAGAACCCTCACAAGAGACATAATCCCTGCAGAAATCGGAGGGAACCCTACCCCACAAGGTACCAAAGGCTGAAGAGGGTACCATTCAAAACTTTGAATTGATGGGACTGGACTAAACTATCGATAGGCATGTCAGGGTGCTTGTCGATTGGCAACCCCTCCCCCCCTCCCCCTCCCCAATTTTTAGAAATTTCCTCTTTTCCTCTTTTATCAAATTAGAAAACTGAATAAAAATAAATTGATATTCTCAACAGAATTTCAAAATCCCTTTAATTTCCCCTTTTTAATCAAAAACTTTCCTTCAAACAAACTCCAAAAATACTCCTTTTTTACGGTCTCAGTAGTAAAGTAAAAAGCGCATGTGCATGCATTCATTCATCATCAATAAAAGATAAACAAAAAACTCCATTGCATTGCATATATCTGTTTTCTGTGTTACATCATTTTCGTAGGAAATAAAAAGAAAAAGAAAAAAAAAACGGTACTCAGCCCGAACCCACATTATCTCTCTCTCTCTCTCTCTCAAGATCTTCCACCCCTACGACGTGCTCTCTTCCCCCTACGGCGAGATGACGAACCACCACTACCCGAACCAGAGTCCTCTCCAAATGAGGCATACGGCACCAAGAAAGAAGGAACAGGAACCGCATCCCGAATATGGGCAGTTGCTAAAGATATCCAGTCTCTGATGTCCCTTAGCCAAGTGGTCGACACCCGGACTTTCTGCAAGGAAAGGAGGAATTAGTATAAAAGCAGAGATGACCAAAAAAAAGGAAAGAAATAGAGAGAGGAACATAAAGGTATACCGCAGGTCAAAGGACCTCCTCCATCAAATTCAACTCCTCCGAATCCATCGCATGAGGACGGTGCAACTTAGGCACCATCCCTCCATAAGCCCGACGAATGTTGTACGAAGGGGTATGCAACCGCACAAAAGAAACCTCAGAAGTCACCGCCGCCGCAGATGTCGATGGACCAACGCCACTGTGGGAAGATACCACTTCCTGACTCGAACCCGCAAGAAGGAAAGGCAGGGCATCGTATATGTTGGGCGCCATCAACCAGCTCGTCACGAAATCTATATAGTCATACGACGCGGTTGTATCGGTGTATAGCAAGTAGGACTCGTCGATCATCACCGCAATCCTCTCATCCTCTGGCAGCAGTCACTCCCGCCTCATAGACGTAGGAGGATGCGCAGGTGGCACCACCACCTCCTCCTCGGCTATCTGACGAACCACCCTCTCCTCGAGACACTTGGAATGGACGAACTCATACGCCAGCAAACGCCTCATCCGCGCATTCACCCTGGTCACCCCCGCATCCTGAATGGCTGTCCCCCATAGATAAAATGTCACCTAAAAATCTCCAAGCGAGCATAAATCAATACAAGATCAGAAGTGCGAAAACTAAGACTGAAATGGAAAGAGTCTTACCCTACCACTAGTCAGGTCATTCAAGACCTGACGCACTGCCTCCAGGGAGAGAGATCCCTTCGACTGCTGATTGACCTTACGCTATCGATACAAGCGACAGAAGTCCCCAACAGTGTCATCCTTCAAAGCTATCAGCGGGGTATTGCACCCAATAACCTC
This sequence comes from Sambucus nigra, assembly GCA_949130495.1. Lineage (NCBI taxonomy): Eukaryota > Viridiplantae > Streptophyta > Magnoliopsida > Dipsacales > Adoxaceae > Sambucus > Sambucus nigra. The sequence continues at coordinate 239,319,611 of OX422210.1, read as the reverse complement.
GTAGAACCACGTCTGGATTCACAAGCAAAAGGACACACATAAGGAAAATGCGAATGCATGAAAGGAAAATGCGAATGCATGAAAGGAAAATGCGGATGCATGAAAGGAAAATGCGCAAACCAAAAGATACCTCAAGAATGTACATGGCTCCAGTAAAGGTCTGCCGGAAGCACCGGCTGAATGCATCCAGAGAAGAGTAAAGGGTCGCCAAGGTCAGACTCCCCCAATCATAGAAAGGGATGTTCGAAAACATCCTCAGGTACAAAAAGAACCATAAATGGACGACATCGCCACTCGACGCCACCATGAAACCTCCTAACACCAGCAAAATGAATAACTGGGCCATCTACCTCACTTGCAGCCCATCCTCTACATCAATCACCCTACTCAGCAGAACATCCTTCAGCAGGGACAGCCGGATGGAATCCCTGGAAACTATCCTCCCTACGTCACCAAGTGTCGCACGCACTGCCTCCAGTCTCACCTGTAAAGAGGGATCCACCTATATCTGCTCTCCATCACAATCCAGCCTCAACAGTTGCTGCACGTCTATGGGAGTCACAGTCATCTCTTTAAAGCCGAAATGGAAGGTGTGGGTAGTATCCCACCACCTCTCTCCCAAAGCGCACAAGACCTCTGTCGAACGAGGCGTCTCATCCAGCACTGATGCTAACCGCCCAAAACCCGTTGATGATACCATCCAACACAACATAGGTGGGAGATGCTCCCAAACATCCCAAAGCCCCGTCGTCCCACGGGCGCGCATGTTCTTCAAAGAAATATCAGACTGGTAAAAAGGAAAAGTCTCATCAAAAGTCAAGAAAGAAAGAAAAATCACCAAAAAGAAAGGAATGCCAAAGGTAGGGTTACTTACATAACCGCCGGGACTCACTCTCTAAGAGAGATGATGCGATGGCTCCCGCAGCAAGGTCCGCTCATCCGCAACAGGCTCAAATGCATCAAAGGAGTTCTCACTCCCCAAAGCAAGAGGCTCCTTAGCCCTCCACTCCACGTTCGCAGAGTCATCAACGGTCAACCACTCCTGGTGGACTGCAGTGCTCATAAAAGTCACCATTTCTTGAAGATCGGAATGCTAGAACGATTTGCAGAAGAATCATAGAGAGAGAGAAAGCAAAGAAACTGTGAAAAAAATGAGGGGATTCACCCCCTTTATATAGGATGCTAAGCGCCATATCGATCGGCACTTCCTCCCACCATACCGATCGGCACTGACTCCTTACCTTCCTGAGGTAGGTCAAAAGTCCGTGACACTTCCGAACGGCACCCTTCATACTATGCCGATCGGCACCCTCCCTTAAATTTCATAGAAAAATTCCCAAAAAAATACCAGAAACTCTCGAAAAATCCCTGGAAAATTCCTAAAAATCCCACGAAGGATTTAAAGCCTTTTCACCAAGAAAACTTTGCGTTCTCTCGAGCGGAACCCCTCTTTCCCAACAAAACCCTCAAAAACCAAGTGAAAAATCCTCCCGACAAAGCTACGGAGGATCTCTAGGATCACCTGATCACTTCCCCAGCGGAATTCTCTTATAACACCCAAAATAGGTTGTTTCCACCGGCAGGATCTCCTAATGGAACAAAATCTTCCCCAGCTATCAGCTCCCCAGCTTAAATCAAAATCACAAAGAACTTTCCCCAACAAAATCAAAATCCAATCTCCAACCTCTCTTTAGGTCAGAATTGACCACGATCTTAGATCGTCACCTAAGTTGGGTCAGAATTGACCTCAGTCCTCGGTCATCACCACTCTTTAGGTCAGAATTGACCTCGATCTTAGATCGTCACCTGAGTTGGGTAAGAATTGACCCTGGTCCTCGATCATCACCACTCCTTAGATCAGAATCGACCTCGATCTTGGATCGTCACCGGAGTTGGGTCAGAATTGACCCCGGTCCTTGGTCGTTACCACTCTTTAGGTCAGAATCGACCTCGGTCTTGGATCATCACCTGAGTTAGGTCAGAATTGACCTCAGTCCTCGGTCATCACCACTCTTTAGGTTAAAATTGACCTCGATCTTGGATCGTCACCTGAGTTGGGTCAGAATTGACCCCGGTCCTCGATCGTCACCACTCTTTAGGTTTGAATTGACCTCGGTCTTGGATCGTCACCTGAGTTGGGTCAGAATTGACCCTGGTCCTCGGTCTTCACCTCTCTTTAGGTATGAATTGACCTCGATCTTGGATCGTCACCTGAGTTGGGTCAGAATTGACCCCGGTCCTCGGTCGTCACCACTCTTTAGGTCAGAATCGACCTCGATCTTGGATCGTCACCTGAGTTGGATCAGAATTGACCCCGATCCTTGGTCGTGACTAACTCTTTAGGTAAGAATTGACCTCGGTCTTGGATCGTCACCTGAGTTGGGTCAGAATTGACCCCGGTCCTCGGTCGTCACCACTCTTTAGGTCAGAACTGACCTAGGTCTTGGATCGTCACCTGAGTTGGGTCAGAATTGACCCCGATCCTCGGTAGTCACCACTCTTTAGGTCAAAATTGACCTCGGTCTTAGATCATCACCTGAGTTGGGTCAAAATTAACCCCGATCCTTGGTCGTCACCACTCTTTAGGTCAGAATTGACCTCGGTCTTGGATCGTCATCTGAGTTGGGTCAGAATTGACCCCGTTCCTAAATCGTCACCACTCTTTAGGTCAGAATTGACCTCGGTCTTGGATCGTCACTTGATTTGGGTCAGAATTCACCCCGATCCTCGGTCGTCACCACTCTTTAGGTCAGAATTAACCTCTGATTTGGATCGTCACCTGAGTTGGGTCAGAATTAACCCCGGTCCTCGGTCGTCACCACTCTCTAGGTTAGAATTGACCTCGGTCTTGGATCGTCACCCGAGTTGGGTCAGAATTGACCCCGGGCCTTGGTCGTCACCACTCTCTAGGTCAGAATTGACCTATGTCTTAGATCGTCACCTGAGTAGGGTCAAAATTGACCCCGATCCTCGGTCGTCACCACTCTCTAGGTTAGAATTGACCTCGGTCTTGGATCGTCACTTGAGTTAGGTCAGAATTGACCCCGATCCTCGGTCGTCACCACTTTTTAGGTTAGAATTGACCTCAGTCTTGGATCGTCACCTGAGTTGGGTCAAAACTAACCCCGGTCCTCGGTCGTCACCACTCTTTTGGTCAGAATTGACCCCGGTCCTCGATCGTCATCACTCTTAGGTCAAAATTGACCTCGGTTATTAGAACTTTACCCTAAGCCCTCAGATTTGGCTTTAACCCGCGGAATTGATCATCCCCATCTCACTCCTTAGATCATCAAAATCGGCCTCGACCCTATGAATAGATCATACTCCCTCAAAAACATCATGTGGTGTCTATTCGACAGTCATCATTTATTCCAAACTCGCCTATCGAGGGGCTCTGTAGACACCCCATTATGTTACCCCCTAACTCTCCTTAGGTCCTTAGTACCTCCCTTCATCACCACAAACCCAGGTCATGTCCCGAGTACTGATCTGGAAGCCATCGGGCACTCCCCGGCTTAGTTTGACTAAAAGGTAAAACTCTTCATCTCAACTGAGATTGAATGAATCTTCAAAGGGCACTAAATACCCTTTCCAACAGTCCATCCCGTGCATGATTCCGACTTACCATGCGGACGAAGGATCCATTTGCATCCGAAACCTGACCTAGAGGCCACCGGGCGCTCCCGGGCCCTGTTTAACCTAAGTCAACTCTTCATCTTAATTGAGGATGAATGAATCTTCAAAGTTCACTAGATCCCCTTTCCAACGATCCGTCCTGTACGTGATTCTGACATACCATGCGGACAAATGACCCGTTTGACTCTGAGATGACATCGAACACTTCTAGGGCCCGGTTGACCAAAGTCAACTCCCCAAACCGGGTCAAACTCTTTGGAATGTCGAATTACATCTCCTAACCTTTCCAACAGTCCACCCCATGTGGGATTCAGACTTACCATACGGACGAATGATCCGTTTGCGTCCGAGCGATTCCCCATCCAATGGACCGATAAACGCTTTTGAGATATATTTGACCCAAAGTAAACTCCCGAACCCGAGAGAGGCCCAAAATAATTTCAAAGGTATCTGAATTACCTTTCCAACGGTCTTTCCCGTGTGCAATTATGAACAACGGTTTGCCCTCGGCAGTCGATTTTCTGAAAAATCCTGAAACACACTGCCAAATGGCAGGTTCCAGACCCTGCCTATCAGCAAGTGCTGATAGGAAGGAACGGGTCTACGCCGATCGACAATGACCTGAGCCTATAAAAGTAGGCCTTCACCTCATTTGCAGGTGGAGCCCAGATCTGATAAAATTCACTCTCAACGAATCCCAAAAGCCTCTCTTGAAGGTAGCGTGATTTTAACTTTCAAATCCCTTTTTTACTCCCACTTTTCATCATCCCTTTCATCAAACTTCGTGAATTAACCACTCTCCATCATCATCCAAAGTGCAAGGGCTGCTCTCCAACATTCAAGATCAAGCTCAAGATCTTCAAGAAGGTCCAACTTTCTCAAACTCTCTCTTAAATTCTCAATAACTTGTTTTCTTACTTATCACTTTTATTATCCCATCTCGCACATCCTAATATATTTTTTTTAGTATTATTGCATATCTCCTAGTTTTCATATAAATAAAACCCAAAAAATAAGAAAAATAGGGTTTGCTCATAAATTCTAAATAAGGGATTTTCATACTTTTCTCACACTTTTTTCACCACTAAAACACTTTTTCTACACACACTCACACACTCACAAATAAGAGATCCCCCATTTGGATTTATGGGATAAACCCCACCCCTCGTTTTGTATGCAAACTACATGGACTTTGATGCCTTTATAGGCTACGTAGGCGTCTCAGGGTAAAATCTGAGATTTGAGTCCTTTTTCTCACCTTTTTTTACTTTTTATTTTCTCTAAATCTAATCTTCTTATATTCTATATATTTGTAACGTATTACTCCATATGCGTTATCGTTCCATTATAACGACCAACGTAGGGGTAATCGCGTAAATCTTATTCTTCTAATACTATTCTTATATCTTCTTACAGATGACTCGCTTTATCTTTTCCATGATATAAGTCGAGGATTCCTACCTCCATTATATATATATACACATGCACACATATCAAGGGGTAAATATAAAGGAAAATAGCAAATATCCATGAGAGACCGAAAGGGAGGAATGGGTGCCTAACACCTTCCCATTCTGTAACTAAGCCTTCGAACCAATCTCGAATCATTTTAGTTTCGCATGCACCAGTATGTCTTTGGATGCCATCCTTCGGGGTAGCTTCCTTTTTTTTCTTTTATCTATTTTTATTAAAATAGACTGGCGACTCTGAATCTCTCTACATTTTTACACCTCATCTCAAATGACGCCGACCGAAGCGCTCCCGAGAGGGATGCGCGGGACCCGAGGATCCTTCCTCCGCGCCCCCTCTCGCAAGGTGAGGATCGGGTATGGCCACACACATGTTTTCATTTGTTTATCTTATATTTTTGGATGATGATTATTGAGGTCTAATCTCCAATTCATGGGATGTATTTTGAAGCCCTCATAAGTCCAATTTAGTTAGTTTACTTTTTAGCGCAATTTTATTTACCTCATTTTTTTTATTAGCTTTTACATCTTAGTTTGTACTTTAAAAATTACTATATAGTTAGTTAATTAATAATCCCTTGAAAAATCATAAAAAAAATATAAAAAGAAAAATTATAAAAAAATAATAATATGCAAATGATTTCACACTTTTATCTTCTCATATTTAGTGTTTCATCCTTAGAGTTGGATTGATACTCCCTTACATATCCCTATATATATTTTGAGTTTATTTGTAGGTTCAAGGGAATTTTAATGGAAAAGAAGTTGCAACAAGGATAAAAATACGCATTAGCGACGCAAATTTTTTTCTCCATCAATTACCCTCTTCTAATACTCCATTCTTCAACAAATGTTTTTCTTCTTCATTCTTGGCCACCACTATCCTATTCGTACTTGTCCCAGCCTCAATCGGGATAGGAATTTATTTTTTTATCTCATTTGTTAGATTCAAAATCTCCTTTCCATTGGCCTCATCCCATGTGAACTCCTCTATAAAATCAGCTAGAGCCTGTCCCTCGATGGATGTCCTCAGATGATAGACAATGTCAAATTCCCCTAACTCTACAGACCAGACCATCAACCTACTCAATTTCTCGAGTTTATGGATGACCTGTCTAAGAGGTAAGTTTGTTAAGACGACCATTATATGGGCCTGGAAGTAGGGTTTCATCTTTTTGGATGCATGAATGAGAGCATAAGCCAATTTCTGCATTTTGGATATCTCTTCTCAACCCCTTGTAGTGCATTGCTCTTAAAATAGACTGGATTCTAGACACCCTCATCATTTCTCACAATTATTGCACTGATGGCCGACTCAGACACGCCCAAATACAAATATAGCTTTTCTCCTTGAACATGCATCGACAATAAGAGTGGGGAACTGACGTAGACCTTTAACTCTTGAAATTCCTTCTCACACTCCTCTCTATTGTTGAAAGATTTTCCCGGCACCTTGAAGAAGGGGATACACTTTTTTGTTGCCCTTGATATGAATCTATTCAGCACTGTAACTCGTCTAGTCAACCTTGGGATGTCTTTTATGGTCTTAGGAGTCTTCATCTCCACCAAGGCTTAGATTTTTTCTGGGTTATCCTCTAACCCATTGATTGACAATAAAACCCAAAAACTTTCCTGCTCCGATGCCGAAGACACACTTTGAGTGATTTAGCTTCATTTGATATTTGTCCATCGTGTTGAAAGTGCTCTCCAGGTCGGCCACATGCAGTTTGGCCTTGAGACTCTTGGTGAGCATGTCGTTAACATATACCTCTATGGTCTTACCTATCTGATCCTTGAACATTTTTTTCACCAGCCTCTGGAATGTAGACCCAACGTTCGTGAGGCCGAAGGGAATTAACTTGTAGTAATATGTTCGCTTGTCCGTGATGAACGAGGTCTTCTCGGCATCGGCTGGGTCCATGAATATATGATTGTAGCGAGAATAGGCCTCCATAAAGCTCATCAGTTCATTCCCAATCGTGGCATTAACTATTTTAATCAATTCTCGATAGAGGAAAGTTATCATTGGGGCATGCCTTGTTCAGGTCTATTAAATCAGCACACATTCTCCATTTTACGTTGGGCTTCAGCACGATGATAGCATTTGTTAACCATTTTGGGTAGATAACGTATCGAATGAAGTCGCATTTCTTCAACTTTTTCACCTCGTCTCTTATTACCTTATATTTCTCCATGGATTAGATCATCCCTATTTGTCTGACTAGTATAGCTCCATCGACTACATTCAATTTATGGTAGAGGACCTCCGGGTTAATTCCCAACATATCTTCATGACTCCAATAAAAAATTCTCTGTCTCTTCCTCGGGAGTTTAATAAATTCTTCTTTGATCTCTCTCTTTAGGGTTTTATCGATCTGGACGCTTTTTTCCAGCTCGTCCTTATTGAGGATGATGGATTCTACCTCCTTCGTAGCTTCACCCTTTTTCAGCTTCATCTCATCCCCGTGGTCGAGAGTATTTATATTGTTAGTAGTGGTATCCCTCTTAGGTTCTTCTCTCTCTTTAGCCAAATTGAAGTAACATTAACGTGCCTTGACCTTATCACCCTGAACTTCCCCTACTCCATAAGGAGTCAAAAATTTTATCATCTGGTGAACAGTTGAGGGTACGACCTCAAACTCTTTGAGGGATACTCATCCCATAATTATATTACAGGATGAATAAATGATCTCATCCATCATGAAGAAACTGATCTTCTTTATAAGACATCTCAGCCACGTCTCCCCCATAATGATGTCCATCTCAAAAATACCAAGGGGGTGGACTTTTCTCCACTAAATATAATCAGTGATTGTTGGTATGGGATAAGTCTCTTCTTGGTTAATCCAAATCCTTCAAAAAATTCCCAGAACATTACATCAGTCGAACTGCCCCTATCGACCAGTATCCTGGGGACTTCATACCCATGTACTCTAGAGATGGTCACCATAGGGTCATAATGTGGGGCTAGGATCCCCTTGAAAAGACAACTACCAGAGTGTTGATATCTACTTTCTTTCTTTTCCCTCGCTTCTAATCAATAGCGACCGAATTAACTACTTCCAGCTTAGGAAGAGCTTTGGACTTAATAATATTAGCCTTATAGTTGGCTATATCTTTACCACTACTAGCCAAACCACCACATATCACTTTCACATCATGAGAAAAACAATGTAACCAACCCTTAAAATCAATTTTCTTTTGTGGGAGGTTAGGGTCAGCTTCCTCATCATTATCTGATGCATCGTCATCCTTATTCACTAGATCACCAAGTTTACACATGGCATCTCTTCTCTTCCGAGTGTTGTCTTAGCCACCCCTCTTATCCATATACTTTCTCAATTTCCCTTGCTTCAGCATCTTTTCCATTTCATCTTTTAGTGAAAAGCATCTGTCAGTGGTATGGTAATGGTTTTGATGGAATTCAGATCATTTACCTTTATCCTTCTTGTGAGGATGGGCTTTGAGGTTCTTCTTCCATCTCTATGACATATCATTCTTAATCTCATTCAGAATTATTTCTATTGTGGCAGTAAAATTGGTATAGTCAGCGAACTTGTCATTCGCTGACCTATTCTTATCGTCTTTGCCTTTTGAATTCTGAAACTTACTTCCATTTCTTAGTCCCTTATCATCGTCTACCTTGGCAGCCATTGCCTCTTACGCATTCATGACCTTCCTGGTTATAGCTAGGAGTTCATCCATGGTTTTTGGAGGATCCTCGGCTAGCTTCCAGAGGAGCTTCCCGTTTTGCAATCCTCCCATTAGGACGGTCTTATCAATACTCTCTTAATAGTCTTCAACCTATAAGTTATCCTTATTGAAGTGGGATATGTACTCCCTTAAGGTCTCGTTCATTCCCTACATAATGTACAACAGGTGTTTCATCATCTTCATGGGCTTTACTTCGAAGAAAAAATTATTTATGAACCTCTCTGCCAACTGCTTGAAATTTTCAATAGAGTTTTTGGGGAAAGAGGTGAACCACACATAAGCAGCACCTGTAAGCATGCTGGATAAGGCACTGAACCTCATTTTATCCGAGACTGAGTAGATATTGGTTGCCTATTGATAAATCTCAACATTATGGACGATATTAGTGCTCCCTCTATATTTTTATATGACTACTGAAGGCTTGAACTTAGCTGGGGTTGGATAACTTACAATATTTATGAAAAAGGAGGACCCTTTAGTGTATCCCCTCTATAAGGGATCTCGTCTCTTCAGTATATCCTGAATGTTATCTTCCAACCATTGTATGGAAACATTCCAAGGCCTATCAGTCGTAGCTGTTATCTCTCCATCGTCCAGAATAATATTGTCTCCAACCCCTTCTCTCTCGATCGGGTGAACTTAGGGTTCCCTGCCAGCCATTCTTTATCAGCTATTGACCTCGCAATTCTCCTCCTCTCAAACTTGTGAGGGTCTACAGTTGTCAAATCTATCATTCCTCCTAGAACCAGTGATACTTCAAGATATAGATATATGGTTTCTCAAATCACCTACTGGGCCTAATCAATCAAAGGTTGACCCTGTGCTTAGCCTATCCAAAATTGATGCACATGGTTGACAGTCTCAACCTGACTTTCGAATGTATTCTCTACTGGGCTAAAGCGTACGTACATTATCCCAAGCACTCAACTTTCTTAGTTATCGATTGTAATTTAACAAGTCACTCAACTTTCTTAGTTGACAGTCTCGGCCTGATAGTCACTCAACTTTCTCCCTATATTATAATTTAAACAGATCTTCATCTAAGGTTTATCATAATCCATCCTATACAAAAATGTAGAAGACAAGAATATATAGTTCTTGGGGGGTGTAATGTACCTCATAAGCATGTAATAAGCATGTGTAGAATGTTCTTATCTAATAAGGTTGAGCCATATGTCATTATCACATGTAGATCATGATGATGAAGTATTCCCTAACATGTGAGGGAGATGTTGTTATAATGGTTTGGTACACGTAGGATTCGCAACTCACGAGCACTCTCCTATGCATTCCCCATTCCACGCGCTTTACCAACTTTCTAACTATTTGTTGTACAGGCCATATCGAGGTCAAGTTGTCAAGTTGGGTCCACTAAAGGAATAAAACATATCCTGCTGAGTTGTCTCTTCCTTCCCTAGTCATCGATATAAAGGCTGACGTCGAGGATATTAAATCATAAGGTTATTGATGTTAGGCATGATGATCAACCTTCCAAGATGAGTCGGAGATACCCTGCGAAGAGGTATTGGATGAGGATGATCCAACTCAGGTTGGGACCATGTCCGAGTGATAATTCCCTGTGCTGAATGGGTTGGCGATGGTCGATGTTGGTCTATAGGTCTAAATCCTGGGATGGAGCTATACTTGGTATATCATAATTTTTTATATAATTATTTCATTCGACCCAATCGTAAACTACTTAACCAATTTGATTAGTTCAATATAATATTTTTTTACAATCCAACTATTCTTTATGTACTTCCCTTCGTTAGTGTTTTATCCATATATTTTAGTTTAAACACAATTTATAATGCTTTATATACTAGGAATGGAATGTCCATGACCTCATTTTTTGACATCATCATTGTAACTATCAATCACTACATGTTATATAAAAAATGTTTAATAAGAGAATACCTGAAGGCAACCATCTTTTCTTATAATGTAAACTTTCCTTCCTTGAACCCCTAGTCGATCCATTAAATGAGACATAATTATATCTGCTAACTTTTCTTCATATATTTCATGAGGAAAAGTAAATACATTTAAGAATTAGTGTATCATTATGAATAAACAAATGAAAAACAAAGTTTAAGATCATTATGTTCAACATAAACTACAGACAAGACAAAATTATATCTATATACTCCCCCCCCCCCCCCTCCCCAACACATAACATACACACAAAGACAAAACAAAGAAGTTTTACCTTCATTTACTGTAACAACTTCTCGATTTACTTGAATTTCTAATATTATTCCAGTCAGGTTTCTACATTAAAATCAATCAAAAGTGGCTCCTGCACATAAACGCAACACAATCAAGTTTGTAAATCATTAAAAAAATCCAACTAACATATGATAAATGACTCTACTATCATAGATAACATATATTTATCTACGCATTATTTAAGACACTTGAACCATAAAGTCCAATCGGTGTTCTATTTTAACAAATGGTAATAGACTACAAAATGGTTCAAAACCCAATTTTTTTGCCTTTACCTGAGGTGTTGTCAAGTCTGCAACTGAATAATTTCATAGTTTTTTCAAAGGCCTGATTGAATATATGAATGTTGCCAACTTATCATTTTCAAACTCAGTTTAAAGAAGACTCATAAATTTTCATCTTCACAACGTTTTTAGTTATTATCAAAGAAATGGGCACTGTCATATATTAACACATTTATTCAAACACTAGCATTTTATTAGCTCTAGCACCATTAATCAAGAAATGTATATATTAGGTGAATATAGGGGAAGAGCCTACCTTTGGAAATAATAGTGACAAATAATTTGGAAACTCACCTCTAGCTATGATGAGAAATAGCATAAACGGTATAAACAAAAAGCTATTATAAATAAGTAGGATACAGACAAGTTGAGAAGCAGGATTATAACATATAGTTGAAATGTGAAACAAGTAACTTATGAATTAGAATAACCAATAATTGTCCACATATGCAAACAATCAAAGTACTAATATGCTGGGGCCCAAACAAAATACAAACATATTCCCTAATATGTTGGGACCCAACCCCACCGATAGAGGTTATAATGTCACAAATATGAGATAAGTCGCTTGAATGACTTCAGCATGTCGTTTGAACGACAATGAGAAGTCGTTTGAATGACCATAAAAATGACCTGATAAAAAATAAAATGGTACATAGTCATTTGATGCAAATAAGAAATGAGGCATCTCACGACCTTTGAACGACATGTCCAAGTTTCTTGAACGACATGCCCAAGTTGTTTGAATGACTGGAGTGAAGAATTTTTTTTTAAAAGTCGGCTTACAGGTATTTCAAAAAACTTTTTAAGTTAGAAAAATGCCTCTTTTTAATAAAAAAAACAGTTTGTAAAAATATCCCAATACTTAGTAAAAACTCAAGCAACTCAAAACAAAATCTATACCAAAGTATACCTTATGTCACGTAGATGTTGAAGATGCATGATATTCAGATCCGTCTTCTTGAGCGTGTGAATGTGAACTTCCTAGAAAGTTGTAATGGGATATGACATACTCAATGTAAACTAGGGACTATGGAAAATATGTCCTTACAAATCTCCCCTAATGTCTGTTCCGGCATAAAGTAAAAAATACAAATTATCCTATACAAATCTAATACCCTCCCATGAACCCAAAAGTGAAAAGATACTAAATATGCAAGTCTTCAAAAATCTTCAACTTTCAAATCTTCAAATCTCGTTGCTTTCCTTACTCTTATTTTTATGTGCTTTTCAAATGATCATCAAAGTCCTACACACAATAAACAAAGAAAATACCTTTGTGACGTATTGAGTTTGAAATGAGATAAACATAAATCAAATATAAAATCAAATCAAGACAACTTTCCCCCATAATTCAAACTCTCAACTCTCACTCCTCCATAATTCACAATTCATCTAAATACCGAGTGGGTCACAAAAAGCATAGCAAATATATATCACTTAAGCTCATGCAAGGATAAACTCAAAATACTTTCACAAACTATTTTTGATTTTTCAAATATTTTCAAGCAAAAATAATTTTACAAAAATAACACACACCATGAATTTACACTAAGATAGCCAAATAATAGTAACAGAATGAATGGGTGTGAATAAATTCGATAGAAAAATCAACTCAAACATTAATAATATATGTGCACGATGAATATGGATACTCCTAAAGAATGAGCACAAAATCGTCCTTAGGTGTAAAAATATTGAATGAAAATGATATCAACTCAATCTAATCAACAAATCAAAGTCTAAAATGATTTCCACAAGAATAACGTCTAAAACTATGTAATTCTTTTTCAAGACTTTGTCAGAACGTGCAACCCCATTGATTTCTAACCAAACTCCCTCATAAATAATCAATCTTTCATTTTTCTATTGAGGTTCTGAATTCTCTTTTTAAGAGATTTCTTATTGGCCCCTTTTTAGCATATATTTCTTTTTATTGCCTTGATTTTTGGGGGGATCTTTTAAAATCGATGATTTCACGACGAGTTCACTTGCCTCTGGCAGCCCTTTCTCGTGTTCACACATCATTTTTTCAATTTTGAACAAATCCTCATGGACAACGATTCTCACATGAAATACTTTCATTATCAAGTTTTATCGCATTTGATATGTTTTAAAGACAAGATTGAGATGAAAACACTTCGACCAACATGTGATAAACAAGTACAATAATGAAATAAATCAATACAAGTATGCATTAAAGGAGACTAAGAGTCAAACATATAGAAAGTAATTGCTCATCACATCTTAATGACACCAAACATTATAAAGCACATGGATGAAATGATGTATCGTCTCAAAACACCATCAAATAGTCACATGGATAATGGAATGATGTTGTGACTTGGTCATCCTAAATGTCCATCCATAAAAGGTGTAAAAAGAAATACAAAAATCTTTTTGTGCGTTTCAAAAAAATTTATCAAACATTAAATATTTTTGGCTTTTTCAAATTTTTCTAAAAAATAAAAATCTTTTTGTATTTTTCCAAAACTAAAATCTTCTTGGTTTTTCAAAAAAATATAGGAAAATGGAAAAAGATAAAAAACAATGGTAGTACATACTAGCAATAGGCATAACATATCATCATGAAAATCATATTATGCTAGCAAACAAATCTAAACCTCAATTATTAGGGCCGGAGGAGTTTTTCAAAGGTGGTGACATCCTATGAAAAATATTCATCAAATCATGAGAAGTCGTGACTAAATACTCAACTTGCTCTCTAAAATGCTCGAAATATCTCATGTGATGTCCGGGAGCATGCAAAGTATCATGTGTAGGTGTACATATAGGAACATATGTATTAGCATAACGAGGTAAATACCTATGAGACACACTACCTAACTTAAAGAAAAATTCCCTAAGGTGTCCTCTCTTATTGCAATGGGAACAAACATAAACGGGTATCGAAACACCTATCTCAAAATGTCTAGGACGCACTCTCCTATGGGGAAATGAACATCTAGATGGGTTAGGTTGATAGCCATATGGATCTATCACAAACTCGGGAACCTTCTAGGGTGCAACATGGAAAGTAGCACACCGTCATAACCTATTCCTAGTCTCTCAGCATTATCCAAAGCAGTACTGAGGAGAATATTTCCAGCCTTCTTAGATGTGTCCTCTATAGTGACCTTGACCTCCCAGACACATTCAAGATATCTCTCAAGGTGGGATACACGAACTTCAAGTTCACTATTTTCCCAGTCTAAGAAGATCAACTACTCACATAAAGAAAATCTCTCAAGTTGACTCGTTGATGCCTCACATTTCCTCAAAATTTCTATCTCTCTTTCTAAATTTAACACCTTAATGCCGAACTCTTTATTCAACTTTTTTGTCTTTAAAGTCTTGGTATATAAATCTATAAATGCCTTTTGGAGATAACCTTCACCTTCACTTCCAATCTCACTCTCACACTCACTATCCCTTGAATGGATCAAAACATCATCGAGGCTATCACGTTTACAAGTGTCCTCATTGTCGACGGACAAACTAGATGCGCTCACGTGACTAGCCATGAAAGAAATGCACTTTCCATGTGACGATAATTCTTGGAATTATCCAACTCGATGTCACTATCGCTAAGAGTGGTCGTGTTAGAAATTTTCTTGCATTTTCTCTTTATCATAGTGGGACACTCAAAAGCTTTGCTCCCTTTGCCCTCACACTCATAACACCTTATATCTTCCTCTTTCTGACCGCTTTCTTTGGACTCATCTTTATTTTTATTTTTCTCAAAATCTTTTCATTAGAAGAATTTCTTTGGAAAATTTGATAAAATTTTTAGCAAACAAGTCCATGTCATCTAAATCAACCTCGCCTTCAAAATCATACTCAAACTCTCTCTTTTTTATGTTTCTTAACGCGAGTATTTAAAGTTATCCTTATATCCTTAGACTTTATAGTTGGGGAAAATATGTCAATTTCATAAGTTTAAAGGTCTCCTACAAGCTCCTCTAACCGAAGAGAATCAAACATCCCCAATGAATTTAAAATGTAGTGACCTTAGGAATATATCGTTTCAGGAGTGACCTCAAAATCTTTTTAACAACTCTCATCTCGTCAATGTTCTCACACAAATTAAAACTTGTGTTAACTATTTTTGAAAACCTAGCATAAAAATCATCAAAATACATGGACTCTAACATAGTGATATTCGCAAATTGGGTGGTCAAATTTTGCAATTTCGACACCTTAACTGCACTGGTACCCTCATGTGGAAACTAGAGGATATCCCATGCCTCTTTTGACGTGGTACACATCATAATATGGTAGAATTCATTAAGGATGATAGCTCTAGGCTTCGAGAGTTATAGGTACTCCATTTAAAATCATCTACAGTCCAGTCAGACATAGGTTTAGGATTAGTGACATTTTTAATGGTGACAGTGGGAGGAGTCCACCCTCTTTTGAATACGAGCCAAACTGTTTCACCCAATAGATTTTAAACAATATCTCATGCAGGCTTTCCAATAGGCATATATTGTTCCATCAAATATGGACATACGATTATATAAGTTATCCATCAAAAAAATTACGCTTTTTCAAAATGATTGATATCACAAAAAATATAAAAAAATAGAATCACTCGATAATTTGGAGTAACCTTTTCCGATACCAATTTCAGAACGCAAGATGTGATACCAATTTATGAATTCACAAATTTTCAATAGATTAAACTTATTTAATTAGAGTCAATCTTCAAACCAATTTTAATTAACCCTAAACATGTAACTAGGTGATTGAAATCATTAAATCAACAAGCATGCAAATTTCAAGAAAAAACCCCACAAGGCAAAACCTTTTATTTAACTAATAAAATTTAAATCGCAACTTACAAACTTACAAGTGAAACAGTACAATTAATTTCTGTAGAAATCCACAAGGACCACAACCTTCAGATCAATAATCACTCCCTCGAGAATCACACGAATCGCATCTCGTCCTTCACCAGTGAATACCCTCAATTATCCCCAAGAATAAACTTCGACAAGAAGTGTTTGGGTTCCAAGATGAATCATAAAAAAGTAATTGTAATGTGTTTGTGTGAATAAAAAAGGTTTTTATCCCTAAAAAGTGAACACTTAATCGTAGAAGTTTTGCGAATTTCGTAAAGTAAAAGTCTTAATTGAAAAGTTTCACGAAACATGTATTCATAGGCTAATGAAAAACTTTAAGGTGGCGCAGGTCATTTGAATGACTTCAGCATGTCATTTGAACGATAGTTAGAAGTTGTTTGAACCACCATAGCAACGACCTGATAAAAAACAAAACAGTACGTGTTCATTTGATGCACAGAAGAAATGAGGCATCTCGCGACCTTCAAATGACATGTTCATGTCATTTGAACGACTAGAGTGAAAAAAAATATTTTTAAAAGTCTGCTTATAGGTATTTTATAAAACGTTTGTAGTTAGAAAAATGCCTCTTTTTGATAAAAAAAAAAAGATCTTATAAAAGTATTCCATTACTTAGTAAAAAATCTAAGCAACTCAAAACAGAATCTATACGAAAGTATACCTTATGTCTCGTAGATGTTGAAGATGCGTGATATTAGGATTCGTCTTCTTGAGCGTGTGAACGTGAACTTCACTGATGGTTGTAATGGGATACAACATACTCAATGTAAACTAGGGACTACGAAAAATGTGTCCTTACAAAGTATAAAAGTTAAATTACCTTAAAAAAATAAGCAATAAGGTCCAATGGACGCGATGAATGATTTTAGGGTATGGGTATCAAAAGTGGTAATTGTCTCATTTTTTTTTTGGTTACTTATACATGTGTTATAAAACATACCTTAATACAAATACATTAATAAATGCATCTTTTAAAAATAGGTGATATCTCTTATAGGCTTGCACACCTAGTCAAAGGTCTTAGTTTTTATGTGAATGAGGTTAAAATATTCTGCGCCAACGATTTTGATTTCGTTCCATACTGATGTGAGGAAAAAATATTGACGCCAAATAATGGGATTTCAATTACTTCCTTGACTTCTTATATGGCTAGAAAAAATCAATAAAAATCCAAAGTATACGGTGCTGACCTATTATGATATTTTCCAATAAATGCTGGAACTAGATTACTGAGATTTCAAAGAAACTGCATTTTATTATGACTTGGTGAAGATGGAGGACAATAATAATGGTTGTAAAGTTGATCCTTCCATAAAACTTATCTTGGTAGATTGTTCTAAGATGAAGAGTAAAGATCGCATGGTCGATGAGCCTTTTATTTGGTCCTCTTGAAACTCGAAGAAGGTATTCTATTGAAAGTCCCTAAATGATGACAATTTGTATGTTGTTTTGCATGCACCAAAGGGTTTAACTACTCAAGCAGACGCTTTAAAGGCCCTTATAGAGTGTCAGTATGATCTTGATGACAACCCTAATTTGAAGGGTAATTTACTTAATTTAGACCAAAATTGGCTTTGATACATTATTTTATTATTATTTACCTAACCCTTGTATAATAACCCCATTTGTATTGTATGTGAGTGAATAAAAAATAGAAGAAAACCCTTGTATTTATTTATATTTATGTATGTATGTATGTATGACATGATCCATTATAATACCATGTTTATGAGTGGAAGAACCTGTTTATGAATTGCATTATATTGTGACTTCCTAAGATTATGTTTCTGGATTGGTAATTCTTATTCAACCATCACGATAACACAACATAATAACATGAAATAAAATTAAAAGTTAATGTCCTATCAATAATTTGATTAATGTGTTAAATGATCCAAACAATAAAGCCAAAATCTTGCTACCATTAACAAATTCTTCAGAGGGAATCAATCTTGTTAGGGAATCAAGAGTGGTTTTAATCGATATTCTGTGAAACTCGTTGATTTAAACAAAGGTTATTAGTCAGGCTTATAAGCTTGGCAAAACTATAGCTAGAAATTGGAGATATGCACAACCTTCTTTTGTCCAAACTTGTAAGCCCGGTTAAATGCCTACGTTTTAGCCGATGGGTTCGGTAAATTGGGAATTTGATTGATTTGTTGAGAAAATAAGTATTCATCAAGGTTGCTCACTAATCTAGTTTTAGTTTTGTATGAGTACCCTTAAAGTTTTTTTCAATATATAACCCATCGAACCCATTAGTAATATTAATCTTAATAAGGTTATGTCATAGTCTTGTTATGAATCAAGCCTATAAGCCTGGCTAAAAGCTTACATTTCAACTGAGAGGTTATACATAACATCAATTAGAACCATTATTGATGCCGTAAGAAGATTAATCCCCTAAATTGATGATATCAAGATTTGGGCTTCACTTTTTTGATCATTGAACACATTAATCAAATTACCAATAGGACATTAACTTCTAAGTTTGATTCATTTTATACCTACGTGGACTTTGATGACATTTTTGGCTATGTAGGCATCTCAAAGTCATTTTGGGATTTAAGTCCTTTATTACTAATTTTCTTTAGTTTATATTCATATATTATCACCTCATTTACGTAATTAGCATTAAATACTCATGTATTTAGTTATCTTTCATTTATTACTTTGTCACTCGTATTTTTTTATATCCATTGTGCTTTATTAGTTCCATAAATGCTATTTTGCACATTTTAGTGTTATTATTCCATTTTTAACTTATCATTTTACTTATATCACTAATCCTACTCTTTTTATTATCATATATACATTCACATCTATTTTCATGAATCTAAAACCCCAAAAGGGGGCTTATACCATAATTCCCAATTCAGAGTGTTCTTACAATTTTTTACACTTTCACCACATATCATGACCTTTTCATAAATCAAAAGTGGCATCCTAGATTTTTATTATGGATTAGATTCCAACCTTTCTCATCTTACGAACTACGTGGACTTTGATACCATGTTAGCTACGTAGGCATCCCGAAGTCATTTTAGGATTCAAGTACATTCCTATCATATGGAACATTTCGTAATATTTATAGCTCTAGTTGGGTGGATGCGGATATAGATTACGATGATATTTCATATGCCTCAGGGAAGGAACAATTTGAGTATTTTAATATTATTAATTTTGAATTTATGTAATTGATTTGATGACTTCATAATTTTATATTATTATTTTTTTATTGATATATTAGTTAGTTCTATAATGGGATTGTATACATGTTTGAAAACATATACAAGAATGTTTTTGGAAGCAAAAAATCAAAATTATATTTTAAAAATAAATTTCCTATTGGTTACGGTCCAAAACTGTGACCATATCCGGGACAAATTTTTATTGGGTTAAAAGGAAGTCACGGTCAGAAATCTTGACCATAGGACTAGTAGTCATGATAGGGAGTCATGGTTCATGACCGTGACCAATCAATCAAAGTTCACACTAGGTGGTCATGATCAAGAATCATCACTATGGAATCATTTTTAGGGCAGGAGGTCATGGTTTATGACCGTGTCCGGTAAAAAGTGGTCACGATTATGGTCACAGTTCATGACCGTGACCAATGGTCATGGTTATAAACCATGACTATATCCACAAGATTAGGTTACAGAAGGCGACTGTGACTCTTGATTTGGTCACGATTTAGGACCGTGACCCTGAAAATAATCACCCTCTAGGAACATGACCAATGTAGTTTGTCATGGTCCAAAACCATGACAATTTCTAATTTTTTGCATATTGGTCCCAACCCAAGTTACAACCAATACTAATAAGTCTCAACTCCTATACTATCAAGTAAGCTATCACGGTATCATGAAATTACATCAAAATGTAATCGATTATATTTATTTTTTTTCTAAACAATACACCTAGACGCGCCTACGTGCGAGGCTTTTTACAAATTCCAAGTGTTGACCCAAGGTGCATATTAACATGCGGTCAACAATGGTCAACGTTTTTGGCATAAGGCATGAAAAAATGGGTGTATTTTTAGAAGGTGTGAAAAAATGCTCATTTTTTTGGGTAAGGCGTGAAAAAAGTATTTTTTTGTATTTTTATTATTTTAAAAAAAGAGTATCTTAATTTGCAATTATCCAGACATAAATAGTTAAAAAAATTATTAAAATCAATTAAAAAAGGCCTAAATGCCTTTTCACGCCTAAGGCCCACCTAGGCTTCTAAGGCATAAGGCTTGGACTCCACGCCTCGGTCACGCCCCGTGTTTTTTGGAACCTTGATATTTATAAAGAGTAGCACTCAGTATAATCTCCACTCATGTCACCTGAACAGTAAGATATACATCATATAATAATACATGCAATATCGTAACATAGTGTCCTTTGTGTGTGTGTGTGTGCGCACATATAAATTTCCAAATTAATAATCCATATAAACTTATCATTGTTCTAATGGGAAGAACTTCACTCAAAATAACAAGAATAAACAAAGAAAATAAAAAAATATGGTGTTGTTGCCCCCTAACCAAACCAAACCCACTGACATAGCGACCTAATCCAGCCGCTATAGAAGCCCTAGGGCGCTTTAGCGGCCTGAAGTCCTGCTATGGTAAGGGCCTACCCTATTAAATAAACTCTTTGAAAATATCCCGTTTGAACCCAAATTCAAATATATTCATCACTAGCAGTCCTTGAACCTCTATATTAACTCAAAATTATGTTCTGGTTGATCATAAATAATCCTAATTCAAATCATCACATCAGAGTATAAAAGTCGAACTCGAATACATATAACGATCATAACTTTACACACATCTTAATTACTGGTGCATTATCAGATTGAGTTCCACAATGAATTATGTATTTTGCAAGTAAAAGGTATCAAAAGAGTATAATTCTTATGCATGAGTTCTAAGATTATTAAACGTAATCAACATGGATTTGATAAAAAAATCCAACTAAAATCATATTTAATAGAGGATTATTTGTCTACATCTTTCATACATATAATCACAATATAAAACCATTATTAATTAGCTGATTAAAATCCTACCATGATTCTAATTCCAATAGCATTTAAAGTATAAATCAGTTACACATTATACTATGATAAAAGCAAGAAATTTCTTTCCTGGTTATGAAGATTGTTTGATCTTCCCTCTTATGATCTCTTAGTTCATCTCAAAAGACCTAATAAATCTCTCCCAAACTCTCCTGTAGTAGGTTTTTATGTTTTAGGTTTAATATAATAAATTAATGAGGGTTAAGACCGCTTATATTCTCTCAATCTTGCAAGCTCATAAAATGCCTAATTTTGGGCCAACATATTAGTCTTGTAGAGGGGGCTTGAAGGTAATCCTGAGATTAGAGATAATCCCCCCCCCCCCCCCATTTACAATGGTGTTTGGGATTAAGGCAACTCAGTGTGGCAACTCAGCGTGGCAACTTAATCTGGCAACTCAGCGTGGCAGCCTAGAGGGACCTTCCAGCGAAGAAGCTGACCGAGAGAGCTCGTCTTTTAGTCCTGTTAATTTAGTCTTATTGTATCTTTTGTTTATATTGACTATGAGCTATAGCGATGGTAAAGATGTAATGAGTATAATGATTTTGTGGGAGGTCGAACGGTACTCGTGAATGGCCAGGCTTGGCAAGGACTGGGAGAGCTTTCATGCTCTATCGAACGACCTCGCCATGGGAACTTTAGAGGGACTTAGTTTGGAGAATTGAGAAGTGAGGCACCATTGGGGCTTGTCCTTGCCATCTTTGATACACCTGGTAAAACATTGAAAGACCCTAACTGGGGATCCTCGGGGGAGGGGGGGGGGGGGGGGGAGCAACCTTAAGTTCCATCGGACATTGAGTTATGAGCCAAATAACCCTCTACTTAATGTCGCATCCACTTTATCTGATGTCACTAACCAGCTAGGTAATGTCAGACCCACACTTGAGTAAACCACCGTGGTATTTGAGGATGTCAGACAGTTGGTGAGCCACCTCTGTGACGACAGCCCCCTGAAACACAGTGGTTAGGCAAAAGGCATGTATTGGCATTTAATGCTTATAACGTGGAGATAACTAGTGCATCAGTTATTTAATTCTTCTGACATAAAGTGTGAGGGATGTCTTTCACAAACATTAATGACTGAGTTGCCTCAGGCGTAGTGTGGGGAGATATTTAAGGGCCCCAACCACCTTTGAGGAGGCATCATATTCTTATTGAGAGTTCAGAAGTTATTACTAGAGAGATTTATTATGAACCAGAGAGTCTAATCACCCACCATTGTCATTTATTACGAAGCTTTAATATTTGACAGAGCTTATTGAGGGTGGTGTGGGTATTTTACTGCCTACCAAGGTGTATCTAGGGTGCTCATTTTCTCTCTCCATCTAAGTAAAGTTTCTTCTAAGTTCATTATTACCTTCTCACTTATATATGGGAGATTTGTGAGTTCAAACTAGTTCTATCTTCATTGAGTCGTGTTTGTATGTTCGGTGGTTAATCGATAGTGTTTCTACTTAACTTATCATTACCATACTCAAAATGGGTTACGCCTCCATTTAATCTAAAGTACCCTCTTACATTTGGTGACTCCGTTGGGGAGGAATTCTTCTAAGAAAGGAGTATGGCATAAGATAACGTTAATCGAAGGCTTAACTTTGATGACATTCAACATAACAAAGAATAGGCGACGAGAGAGCTGGCAGCTTCAAGGGATGGGGTTCCTCGGGTAGAGGTACCTCTAGTTATGGCGACAACATGTGTCCACGGAGCTTCACAGGCTTCAACGAGGGCTGGGTTGGGACCAGCTCAAGTGGCACTCCTCATGAACAAATTTTATGAGTTTTTGCAAACTCATGTGGCTTTAACGGTACTAGGAGGATTTGAAGACAACTCCTTCGTGACACCAGGGGCAGCCCCAACGGCCCCACCAAGTGTGGTCATAATGGTAACGGTCCCAGCAAGTATACCCCTTATTGTAAATCCAACAGTGGGAACTCCAGGAGCATCAAAGGCTCCAATTATGATGATTTCTCCAGCTGCAATGGGAACGCAGCCTATAGTCTTGTTGGTGGTTGCTTCAATGGCGTCACCCATGGAAGAGATGAGGAAGGAGATGCAGAAAGAGATGCTGAAGTTCATGCAAGCCTCCTCGCAATCTGCGGGTGAGGTAGCTTCGACCTATGATGATTTTAGGATGCCTTACCCATAGGAATACAACGATGAGCCCGACCTAAATGATTATATTCCTCCCAGTTTTGAAAAATACACAGGAAAGGGTGGAAACCCAAAAGAGCATATTAAACTCTTCGTTGAACACTTGAGGGTGCATTATAATAACAAGAAGCTCAGGTTGAGGGAATTTTCAAATTCCTTAATCTATAAGGCATACACTTGGTATTCTCACTTAGCTCCCAAGAGTGTTTCCACATGGGAGGAGATGCACATTTTGTTCGTCCAGAAGTTCTTTCTGGCAAAAGATGATTTTACTTTGACCCAACTGGGGAGTGAGAATCAACGACGCGAGGAAGAAGTGGTGTCTTACGTTCGAAGGTTCAGGAAAAGGTCCCTCGATGTTAGGGAGGAGGCCAAAGAGTCCAAGTTATTGCAGATCTGCGCAGAGGGGCTACTTCCTGAGTACATCTGCCATTCATTAATGAGACGGGCAAGGGGACCTTTTCAGTATTCCTAAAAGTAGTAAGAAATATCTCATTGGTGGTGCGACCAAACCCAGTGGTGCTACCTGTAATGTTCAGGCAGTCGATACAACCTGTGGGGGGGAGGTCTCAGCCCCCACGAGTAGGGTACTTCAAGGGAGCAGATGAGGGAAAGGTGCCAAAGAAGGACAATAAGAGGAAGTTTGGAAGATATAAGGAGGACCCACCACCATTTCCTTACACAGTGGAGGAGGCTATAAGTTGTTACAATGCAATGGTCTAAGGAGGAATGGTCTATGAACCAAAGGGCATTCCCATTGGGGAACCCGATGCTGCAACAAGGGCGGATCCCAAATATTGCTAGATTCATCGGAAGATCCAGCATCCAACAGAGAGCTCTTTCATGCTAAGAAGAATCATCGATAAGTATGTGAAGGTAGGGTCATTGCAAATCCCCCCGCAGAACGTTAACAACAAACCACTACTAGCATATGGGGCCAATATGGTGGTGGCCTATGATGAGGAGGCAGAAAGAGAAGAATGAGAGTTAACGACGAAGTAGGGGGAGTTCGAAGAAGCTTTGGAAGATTGTATTAAGGGAATGGCAAAGGTAGTATTAGCCTACGATGAAGCAAGCACTAAAGACGTGGAGGATGTATACAACGTTAACGGTGAGGAAGCAGACCAAGTCATAGAATACTGTGCAGTTTCAAAATACCAAAAGTTCACCTGGTTCTTCGACCAAGTGGGGATACCAAAGGAGAGTAGATTGGAAATAACCCAGGAAATCCTTAACATTGGGAGGAAGAACGCAGTCCTTTTGCTGAGATGGAAAGGACCCATGGTGAGGTTGGTAAAGAGGTTTCTGTCAGAGGTAACTTTTAGCGATGCAGATAGGGATGTAAAGTTCCCTCATAACAGGACATTGTATGTGACATCCAGTGTTAACAGAGTTAGTTTTGCAAGGACTCTTATGGATGGGGGAGCTTCCATCAATATCATGCCAATCAACTCTTTCCATGCAGCTAATATTCCGGAAGAAAGGTTAGTCCCCATGCCTTTGGTGATTTCTGGATATGACAACCAGTCTTTCAAGTCCATTGGGTACGAGAATGTTGGGACTGTGATGGGAAATCTGAGTTCCCAAATCAAGTTCCACGTAATAGAGAGTGCAACTTCCTACATCTGCTAAAAGGAAGAGTGTGGATGCACAACCAAGGGCTAGTTCCTTTGACGTATCACCAATGCACCAAGACGAATATCAAGGGAACGGTGGTGACCATTAGTGCCATGAAGAGGACCTTCCTTATCGAGGAAGCCCACTTGGGAGATGCGGCTTTTGACACAGAATTAGAGGAAGATGTTCGGGTCCTAACAAGAGGAATGGATGGAGCATGGGTTCCCTCAATCAGAGAAAGGATGGGGCCCTTAAACGAGCATAATGAAGAGGTTGAAAGCAGCAAAGGAGCGATGGTCGAAGAAGCCCATCAAGTGGTCCCTCGTCCCCAAAACATTTCGAAGCAGATCAAAGACAGGATGCGTCCTAGGGTGGACCCAATGGAGCATGAGGTTAAACGACAGAGTGTACTGAGTCAATTTTTAGGAGGAAGAGTCGCTGAGACTTCTATAGAGATGAAAAGGAAGGTAGTGGTGACTACTAGTAGAGAGTGAAAAAAGGTAGTTATCGAGGAAGGAAATGTAGTTTATCGGTTATAATGGTGTGAACGGGCAGCCGAAGAAACTAATAATGAGGCTGACCCGATATATGAGTGCTTTCTGGTGGATCGACAGGGATAATATATAGTGATAGATAACTCCAACATACAAGAATTTATGGAGGAAGTCGTCGAGGAACCAGATTACATGGCAGATCAACCTAAGTTGCAGGCACAAGATTTGGAGCAGTTGAACTTGGCAAAAGAAGGGGATGATCCAAGGCCTATTTTTATATCAAAAGGTCTCAGTAAAGGGAAATGAGAGGCCTTAGTAGAGTTGATTCAGGAGTTCATAGACATTTTTGCGTGGAAGTACACAGAGATGGAAGGGTTGTATGAGGAAGTGAGTTGCGACAAGTTGAACGTAATGCCTTCAGCCATTCCAGTGAAACAATCAACGAGAACGTACAAGCCTGAGCTAGACTTGAAGATCAAAGAAGAGGTCCAATGCTTACTGACGACAGGGTTCATTAAACCGATACAACACCCACTTTGGTTGTCTAGCATTATTCTGGTGGGTAAGAAAGACAAAAATCAAATAAGGATATGTGTGGATTTCAGAGACTTAAATAGGGTTTGCCCCAAGGATGAGTTCCATTTACCCTCCATCGATGGCCTCATAGATGCAAAGACTGACCATGAGATGTATAGCTTCATGGATGGGTATGTAGGGTATAACCAGATCAAGATGGACCCTACAGATGCAGAGAAAACGGTGATTAGAACCCCATTGGGAAACTTCATGTGTAGAGGAATTCCATGTGGACTCAAGAATGCTGGGGCTACTTATCATAGAACGATGATGGCCATCTTGCATGACTTCTTTCATAAGTTTATGGAATTTTATGTGGATGACTTGGTCATCAAGTCGAAGAAGGAAGATTCTCATCTAAGCGATTTGAGGAAGGTGTTTGCTCGGTGCAGAAAGTATAAACTCAAGATGAACCCATTAAAATGCATCTTTAGAGTAACTAGTGGAAAGTTTTTAGCTTTAGTGGTTGATCGGGAGGGAGTACAAATTGAACAAGACAAACAGCGATCGATCTTGGAGATGCCCAATCCAAGAAAGGCGAAGTAACTAAAGAGTTTCCTAGGTAAAGTTTCTTACCTTTGGAGTTTTGTACCAGGATTACACAAAATAACGCACCCGTTGATATATTTTTTATGAAAGAACACGAAATTCAAGTGGGAGGAGGTTCACCAGAGTCTCTCACTGGACTAAAAAAACTACTCGTTTCACAACAGACCATGGTTCCCCCAAAGGCGAGAATACCATTGCAGCTATACCTCACATCCACCATGAGGTCCGTCGAAGCTTTGCTGGAACAAGAGATTAGCGGGCAAGAATGGCTAGTCTACTACCTCAGCAGAATCATACATGGGCCAGAGGTCAAATATAGTAGCTTGGAAAGTCATTATTTAGCCTTAGTCTTTATAGAGCAAAAACTTAGACATTATATGCTATCTTTTACAATTCATATTGTAACCAGATGTGCTCCTATTAAGTATTTACTGGCAAGAACTATATTGATTATTAGGGAAGCTAGGTGGTTTCTCATCCTTTCAGAATATGACTTGAAGTGTGTGGTTCCTTGCGCGATCAAGAGCCAGGCGTACGCTGACCTATTAGCAATCTTCCCCTCTAGAACATTTGAGCCACCTAAAGAAAGTATTCTAGGAGATGACTTATAGCCCAATTACTTGGATCCAAGTGATGAAGAATGGACGACGCAGTTTGATGGATCTTTGGAGAAAAAGAAAGGAGGGGCAGGGGTCATTCTTAAAAAAGGAATGGAGGAGATTTGTCTTTCCTGCAAATTAGATTTTCCTTGTTCCAACAAGGAAGAAAAGTATAAAGCGTTAGTGCTGGAGTTGCTGGTGGCCCTTCGAAGGGGGATTCATTCACTTTGTATCAAAGGTTATTCAAACTTGGTAATTCAATAAGTGAACGGAGAATACTCATTGAAACACTTGAGCTTGGCACTATACCGATCAATCATTCAGAGGCTTCTCAGCCAGTTCCGTCGAATAAAGATCAAGAAACATCCCCAAACGATGAACCGATATCCAGACGCTTATGCCACCATCCCGTAAAAAATGGTTATGAGGAACGATACAACTACGGTCGTGATTCAACGAAGAGTGGCTCCTTCGGTAGTACAATTAATTCTACCGATGGAGGAGGAGGATGACTGGAGGGGAGATATTAGAAATCAACTGGAATCTAGAGAAGGAGAGATGGAGTTGAGGGAACTAGCCTAGTACTTCACAAACCAGGGAAATCTTTACTTCAAAAATGCAGGGGGATGGTTATCAAGATGCATCGGCCTAGAAGAGGCAAAGAGGAGGTTAAAGAAGACACATGAAGAGCACTACGAAACAACTGAGAAACCTCTTTACAAGATAATTCAAAAGGAGGTTTATTTTTGTCCTAGAATGAAGTAGGACGCAGCGAAGGTAGAACGAAAGTGCGCTAAGTGCCAGTTATTCTTTGAGGCAGCTGACTGGAGGCAACCTTATATTGACTTCATTAAAGATGGAGTCGTACGAATGGAGAAGATTGATGTGATGGAACTTAAGCGAAGGGCCCTGAGGTTTTACGTTCAGGAGGGGCAACTTTATCGAAGGGGATACTTCAACAAGCCATCGCGTTGAATCACGAAGGAAGAAGCAGTCGAAGTCCTCAAATAAGCGCACGATCCAGCTCACATAGGAGGGACCAAGTTGTATGACCAGTTGATGATGTTGGGGTATTATTGGCCAACAATGGAGTAAGACTATGTTGAGTTAGTTCAAAAGTGTAAGGCTTGCCAACTTCATCAAAATATGATCCATGCCCCATCAGTGGACCTACACTCCCTGGCCACGCCTTATCCTTTTCACACTTGATAGTTTAACCTGGTAGGGGGAAGACATCCTTCTATAAGGGGGAAGATATGGATACTAGTAGCAATGGAGTGCTTCATAAAGTGGGTCGAAGCAATACCACTAAGAAGGGAAATAGCGGGGGTGGTGAGAAACTTCATCAGAGAATACACCATTTACCATTTTGGGATTCCAAAGGTTATCCTCTCAGATAACGGAATCATTTTCATCAATTCAGAGGTAATGATTCTCATAGACAAGTACTCCATTGTTCATTATACTTCAACGGAGGCATATCCAAAGGGCAATGGTCAAGCTGAGGCAACTAACAAAACCTTGGTTAATATTTTGGCTAAAATGATGGAGGATTTTCTAGGATCATGGGATGATAAGATAGTAGCTGTGTTATGGGCCTATCGAATAACCAAGAGGAAGCCCACAGGGTATACTCCGTTCTCCCTTATTTATGGGGCTGAGGTGATTCTCCCGGTAGAGTTAGAAGTTCCCTCTGCTCGATATGACTTGCGAAGTAGCATGCTCCCTCAGAATAGACATGTGCAGTTCGAAGCATTGGATGAACGCAGAGATAATGCAATGCAGCACTTTTAAATGTACACGAAGCAGCTCTCCAGGGCATATGATAATTTGGTGAGACCAAAAATGTTCATGGAGGGAGACCTCATTTTGAAGGAAGCAGTAAAGCACATTAGGGGGCTTCCTCTGCTTAAGTTTGCAGCAAATTGATAGGGACCTTTCATTGTAAAAGAATAACACGATTCAGGTTATTGCTTAATTTCAAAGATGGAAGAAGACAAACCATTCGAGATTAACAATAAATGGTTGAAAGTTTGTCATGTGTAAGAAATTAAGTTTGGACCACTGATGTATCTAGTTGTTGTTATGAATATACACATTCTTTTTTATTATAACTGAAGTGGAGATGAAAGAATTATAGAACTTCATAATATACTCAAACAGTTGTAGCACAGAGAAATGACATTGGAAAACATACATTTTTTTCATTCATTCATAAACTTTGGGGCATTACAAAATTGGGAGCTATTGCCCAAAAATTACACAAAAATAAAACAAAAATGTTTACAACAAATCATTGACCTAAGAGGAACCAAATATCTGGAGAAGAGAAAAAATCTCCAGGAAGGCCCGAAGGAGCTGCTAGGCAAGACTGTTGAGCACTTATAGAAACCTCCAATCTCTTTTTCACTTATGTACATTCGTTGGAGAGTTTCTCTCGTTTAAGCTTCACTAGGCGCAAAGCTTCTTGGACATCTTATACTTCCTTATTAACAACCTCAAGCAGAGGTGCTAGCTCATCCAACTTAGCTTCCTCAACCCATTGATCCTCCCTATGTTTCTCCAGCAGCTCCCTCTGACTATCCAGTCACTGACTCTTCAAAGTTTTAAGTGCATAATAAGCCAGTCAAAATAGAAGCCATCATGACCCAACTCCGTCAGGTAGCCCAAGAACTGGTTGAGTAGGGCTCAGGTAACGTTTGAAGTGGGAGTGCTGGCGATAACAGCAACAATGGTATCCATGCCCCGAAGTCTATAGCTCATCACGGGGATGTTGGAACGCATGCAATCCATAGTAAAAGTCTCAAGATGGTGGCTTGCAATCTGCTGAACTACTAAGCAATGGATGGCAGGCATTTGAGGAGAACGCTAAAGGACAATGAGGCAAAAGGTATCAGGATCTAAGTCGGGCAGAGGGAGCTCACAACCAGATTCTCTCTCGGCAGCAGCACCAGTTGTGAAACCTTGATCGTTGTGACTAGAATCTTCTGAGATAATGGGTTCCCTATAGGGTGAAGCGATGGGCAAAAGAACTGGGGGAGAATCCTTCCATGCAACCTAAGAACAAGTAGAAGAAATAATGAGTTAAAAGGAAAAATCTTAACAAGTGTTTTCATTGTTTAGGTGGAGTTTATGAAAAATCTTAACAAGAATTTTCGTTCTTAAGTCAACGATATAGGTGAGTTTATGAAAAAATCTTAACAAGTGTCTTCATTGTTAAGTCACCTTTATAGGTGGAGTCTATGAAAAAATCTTAACAAGTGTTTTCATTGTTAATTCACCGTTATAGTGGAGTTTATGAAAAAATCTTAACAAGTGTTTTCATTGTTAAGTCACCGTTATAGGTGGAGTTTATGAAAAATCTTAAAAAGCATTTTCGTTGTTAGGTCACCGATATAGGTGGAGTTTATGGAAAAATCTTAACAAGTATTGTCGTTGTTAAGTCACCAATACAGGTGGAGTTCATGGAAAATCTTAACAAGGGCTTTAAGTGTTAATCCATCATCATAAGTGAAGTTTGAAAGGTTTAGAAATACAGAGAAATTAGTGAAATACCTCAGCAGTAGCGAGAGCGAGAAGGGGAGTCACCGTGGAGGATATAACGGTCAGAATCGTTGGGGGAAGGATTATTTCCTCTGAGGCCTCAACGACGCCCTTAATTGAAGAAGCCTCAACGGTTTGTAACGCTCCCTCACCAGCAAAAGGTACTAAGGCCAGCATAGGAGTTTCAGTGGGAGAAGATAATGGACACCCATACGATGCCCCAGCATGGGTAGGTACAAAAGAACCACCACGCTAGGAAGAAGCATCAACCTTAGCTTTGGAAAGATGCAAACCACTAAGAGAAAAGGGTGGGGTAAGACTTGGCGAAAGATGCAAACATGAAACTAAGTGTTAGACACGAGGAGAAAGTATAGAATAAGGGATAAATGCATATTAGTGTTACTTACCTCAGTTGTGGCACCAAAAAGGGGAAGCGCGGTTATGGGCCTCGTCGGCACAGGGGGAAGAAGAATGCCAGCTAACAAAGACGCTATTTCAACCTAAGGCACCCCAACATATTAAAGTTCAGCATGATAAACAAAGGGATGAAAAATGAAAAAAGACGTGAAACCTGACAAGTAATAGATTATATGTTACCTCGGGAGCAATTTTGCAGTTGGAACAAGGGGTAGAGTGACCTCATACTGAGTTAATAATTCAGAAGGGGTTGTGGGAGTTGTTTTTTATCGAGAAGAGATGCTCACAAACTCAATGGCCTCAACCCCCACAGCAGCATCCTTCTCATGTTGAGAGGATGAACGGTGGGAGTAGGTAAGCCCAATCATGGGAGAATGGGAAGGAGTTACATCGGTTTGAGAGGAGCCGAAATGTCCCCCCATAAAAGGGCTCACAGGGGGGCTGGGTATTTCTTCTCCAACTTCCTACACCAGAGTGACTAACAGGTAAACAGATGTAGCTTGCCTTAGAAAAAAATTTGAATAAAATCAACAACGCACATACATACCTTAGATACAGTGGGAGAATGGGAAGATATAACCACTAGCGAAGGAGGAGAGGAGGTAGCAACAGAGGGAGATGGGGAGAGATGTACCTCGGGGGTTCATTTCCTCTAGGAATTGGTACCCAGAGTATTCTTCCTCACACCCATAGCACCAGTGCCCTGAGGAGACTTTGAACTCTTCTTCCTCTTTGCCCCCGGTTCAGTTGGATTAACCAGGATACTAAGGAAGGCAGTAGAAGGATGAATGACAAGAGTGCATCATTGAAACTCGGCATTTATCCATTCCACCTCAGCCTGAACCTTCCTTCTCAGTTCTTCACTTACCTCTGCAAACATGGGAGGGGGAACAGGGGTGATAGGGAATGCCTCCAAAGGGGTTTGCAATTGAGTTTGAGGCTTGGGTTTTAAGGAAGTCCCACTCTTAAACTTCCTAGTACTTTTGGCTGGTGGCTGGGAAGGCCCTTCGCCAGTGGCTGCTTTGGTTGAAGGGGAAGACTATTTGGGGGTTGCAACGATCTTAGGATTGGATGTGGCAGTAGGGATGATTGGGAAATAAGGGGGTAGCTCGTGGGGAGGATTTTAACAATTTTACTCAGAGGGAACTCAACTCCAAGAACAGAGTTTCCCTTGAGACCCAACTCCAGGGCAGAGAAAGAAAGAACTGGGGGATATTGGGGGGACTCTGTATAAACTCATGAATCATGGTTAGTTGCACCAAACGAAACTTAGTGGCACAAGAAGTAGATACGTCCCCTTTCCTAGTCGCACTAAGAAGGGTGACTCAACCATCCATGGTAGATGTCACACCAAGTACCGCTACTGCAAGATAGAAGGTGCAAGCCTGAGAAAATGTAGCCCTTGTATTGCTCAGTTGAAACATGGGTGGAGGATCCCCCTGATCAAACCCGAACTGCCTGCTACATCTATAGGGGATGTAAGGTTCAAAATTGTACCCCCATTTAGTGAAGGAAGGAAGTAACCCAAGAGTGAACAGAAGCACCACGGCTTGCGAAGGATCTTCTACAATTGGGATGAAAGTGACCGTTGAAGCTGTAAAGGAAAAAAAGTTCCAAGAGTGGGAAAAGGTAGACTCGTTGTACCGCCTCATGACAAAAGAATCAAAACGATCAAAAACTCCCATTATCTCCTTTCGGCTCTGCTTTTTATAGAAGCATAAGAGGTGTGGAGGCTTAATGCCTTGACTCACAGGGTAAGGGATAAACTTGGTGGTAATAGCAGGAAAATGGGTATAAAGGAAGCCCGTTAAGATAATGGTGTTGGCAAAATTGGCCAAGTTGATCTTAAATAATACTAATTCAAATCATCACATCATAGTATCAAAGTCTAACTAGAATACATATAATGATCATAACTTTAAATTGATCATGATTACAGGTGCGTTATCAGATTGAGTTCCACCATGAATTATGTATTTTTCATGTCAAAGGTATCAACAGAGTATAATTCTTATGAATGAATTCTAAGATTATTAAACGTAATCAACATGGATTTGATCAATAAATCCAACTAAAATAATATTTAACGGAGGATTACTCGTCTACATATTTCATCCATATAAGCCTAATATAAAACCATTATTAATTAGCTGATTAAAATCCTATCATGATTCTAATTCCAATAGCATTTAAAGTATAAATCAGTTACACATTATACTATGATAAAAGCAAGATATTTATTTCCTGGTTATAAAGATTGTTTGATCTTCCCTCTTATGATCTCTTAGTTCATCTCAAAAGACCTACTAAATCTCTCCCAAAATCTCCTGCAGTAGGTTTTTATGTTTTAGGTTTAATATAATTAATTAATGAGGGTTAAGACCGCTTATATACTCTCAATCTTGCAAGATCATAAAATGACTAATTTGGGCCCCCATATTAGTCCTGTAGAGGGGGCTTGAAGGTAATCCTGAGATTAGAGATAATCCCCCCCATTTACAACGGTGTTTAGGATTAAGGGAACTCAGTGTGGAAATTCAGAGGGACCTTCTAGCGAAGAAGATGACCGAGAGAGCTCGTCCTTTAGTCTTATTAATTTAGTCTTGTTGTATCTTTTGTTTATATTGACTATGAGCTATAACGATGGTAAAGATGTATTGACTATAATGATTTTGTGGGAACTCGAACGGTACTCGTGAGAGGCCAGGCTTGGCAGGTCCTGGGAGAGATTTCATGATCTATCGAACGACCTCATCATGGGAACTTTAGAGGGACTTAGTTTGGAGGATTGAGAAGTGAGTCACTGTTGGGGCTTGTCCTGGACATCTTAGATACACCTGGTAAAACATCGAAAGACCCTAACCGTGGAACCTCGGGGGGGAGGGGGGGAGAAACCTTGAGTTCCATCGGGCGTTGAGTTATGAGCCAAAGAACCCTCTACTTAATGTCACATCCACTTTATCTGATGTCACTAAGCATCTAGGCAATGTCAGACCCGCACTTGAGTAAACCACTGTGGTATTTGGGGTTTCCAGACAGTTGGTGAGCCACCTCTGTGACGGAAGCCCCCTGACACACAGTGGTTAGGCAGAAGGCATTTCTTGGCATTTAATGCTTATGACGTGGAGGTAACTAGTGCATCAGGTATTTAATGCTTGTGACATAAAGTATGAGGGATGTCTTTCACAAGCATTAATGACTGAGTTACCTCGGGGTTAGTGTGGGGGGATATTTAAGGACCCCAACCAGCTTTGAGGAGGCATCATGTTCTTATTGAGAGTTCAGAAGTTATTACTAGAGATATTTATTACAAACCAGAGAGTCTACTCACCCACCATTATCATTTATTACGAAGCTTTAATATTTGACTGAGGTCATTGAGGGTGGTGTGGGTGTTTTGCTGCCTACCGAGGTGTATCTAGGGTGATCAATTTCTCTCTCCCTCTAAGCAAAGTTGCATCTAAGTTCATTACTACCTTTTGAGTTATACACGAGAGATTTGTGAGTTCAAACTAAGTCTATCTTCATTGAGTCGTGTTTGTATGTCCGGTGGTTAATTGATAGTGATGCTACTTAAATTATCACTACCATAATCAAAAGGGGTTACGCCTCCATCTAATCTAAAGTACCCTCTTACAAATCCAAAACACTACCCAAACTAACCCAAAACTTAGCACAAAGTTGTACATACCCCTAGGACCCGTTCTAAAGCACTAAATATACATCTATGGGCTTTTATACAAACCTAGAGCCCGGTACAAATAATAATGTCTCACAGTGTAAAATAAAAAATACGCATCTTCAATATTTTACGAATAAACACACATAATAACTTCACATAATTAAATCTCACATAATTAATTTTACTGGTTAATTAAGTTATAACACGCGGTTCCAAATCACATAACAACTAAATTTAAATGTCACATAAATTATGCATTTCTTATTTCCACACCACACAAGAAATAACTATTCCCAATTATTATTTTATGCTCACCATTAATAATAAATAAATTTCAAATTAATATACTCGATATTACATTATTCCCCCTGACAAAGGAATTTCTTCCTTAAAATAAAATACATGCCCGACTAGAAGAGTTCTGAATATTTCTCTCGCATGCCATTAGAATAACCTTGGAGCAAAGAATTTATTCCATATGATTCAAAATAGTAATTAGTTTCTCCTCGTAGCTCACGTCCAGATGAAGCTCTATCTCATTGAGATCAATGTGTTTGTATGACAAGTCTCCCGTAAGGAATATCCACATTATAGGGGCATGGAATACACTGTGCACCTATTATAAATGATCCAACAAGGCTAAATGATAAGAAACTGGTCATATACGATTAAAAATGTTGAATGGCCCCACATATAGGGGAGATAATTTCCCCTTCTTCCCAAACCACATCAATCTATTCATGGGAGACACCTTAAGTAAGACATAATGCCCAATTGAAAACTATAGGTTCCTACTCCCAAACCACATCAATCCATTCTTGGGAGACACCTTAAGTAGCATCTAATGTGAAATTGAAAGATCTAGGTTCCTACTCCCCAAATTTGCATGACTCGTCTGTCTACTCTGGGTAGTCCTCATTATATCCTTGATATGATCCACTTTCCTTAAGGTTCCCTGAATAAAATCGGGTCCAAGAAGGTTATTCTCCCCGACCTCCATCCAAAAAATTAGAGAACGAAAAGTACACCCATATAATCCATCAAATAATGGCATGTTAATTATTAGGTTATGACTGTTATTGTAGTCAAACTCAACCAACGGTAAGTATTGCTTTCAAATAACCTTGAAATACAAAATACAAGCCCATAACATATCCTCCAGTACCTAGTTCACCTTTTATGTTTATCCGTTAGTATGTGGATGATAAGAGGTACTCAACTATAAATTTTTCCCCACCATCTGCTAAAAACTACGCTAAAAGTGGCACACAAGGGTTTTCTTCAGACCAGACATAATGTCAAGTGGCACACAATGCAATCTCACAATATCTAATAAGAAAATCTAAATGTAGTTCTCTGAAGTGAAATATGTTTGAAGTAGAAGAAAATGAGAAACCTTAGTCAAACGGTCCACGATCAGCCAAATGGAATCATGTCCCCACTGTGAAATGAAACTCATACAAATGCTCTCCCAATTCGACACTCGAATCTCAAGGGGCTATAGAACATCCTTTGGTCTCTACTGATCTACCTTCACCATATATAAAGTCATCCACTTGGACAAAAATAATTTAATATCCTTATTCATTCCTTCCCACCAATACTGGTACCTTATCTCCTATTACATCTTATCCCCTTTTGGAATGTACCATAAATTGTGACATAGGTGCCTCAATTAATGCTGCTCATTATAACTCCTAATTATTGGGTACCACTAATCCACCATGGAGTCGTAAACCCGTTAAATCAAATCGAATAACATGGTTGCCCCTCGATTAATAACTTATTGCACTTCTTTATGTATGAAGGTTCCCCTGTTTGTGCCTTCAAAACTCAAATAATGTTCTCAAGTGTGATGGTAAGAATAGTCATAAAGGCATGTGCTAATTTATCTATTGTGCGAACTTTGACTTCCAAAATTACTTATAACAAAACTGTCGGCATGTGGCTCAAGGCCAAAACTACTGTGCTCGTCTTGCTCGGATGATACTGAATATTTGTAATACCCTGTATTTTTGGGGATATAGAGTTTAATTAATTTGGTGATATATTATTTAATTTATCAGGAGGATTTAATTAAATTAGTGAATTGAAATTTAATTAATTCGGGTTATTTTTTTTTATTCACATGTGTCCTAATTTGAGGTCAAGATTGGAGAATTTTAGTTAAGTAACTCGGATGGCGATTCTGAGTGCATGGTTGATCTCTAATAGGTCGAGATAGTCAAAAAAGAGTACTCAGGTAGTAATTGGATCTCGGAGCATTTTTTAGGCATAACCGAGCTCACACGACAGTGTTCGAGTCATTTTGTCTCGGCCCACAGGCTTAATTTCAGGATTTTCAATATAAAACCCACATTAGGGAGTTTTTGGAAGACAAAAAGCGATAAGAAAACCCAAGTTTTGCAGAGGAGAAAAGAGGGAGAAATTGGGTGATCTTTTAGGGGGAAAATCAAGAAGAAGGGTGTGTTCTTCGTAAAATATTTATCTACAACAAAGGAAATCAGATCCTACGAATTTATTCAAGAAGGTAATTAACTTTCCTTTGATCTAAATGGCAATATTTTGATTCATATTATAGTGGGTGAAATTCAAAATTCATTTTTGGGTGAATTATTGCATAAAAATGGGTTTTGACGAAATTGAGCATGTTGTGTAGAGTAAAGGTTCAATTGATAATGAATAATGATTCAATGATGTTGGAATTGAAATTATAATAGATCCCAAGAAGTGGTTGTTTATTAATTCGGATTATAAAGACTAATTTGAAAAATCAATCAAAAGAAACCGTGAAAACCCAATTCGCATGTTGAGGACTTTTGATGTAAATTGATGATGTTCAAAGGTGACAGTGAGGATTAGAACTTGTTTTGGATGTGTGTTAGATATTAGTTGTAATTAGTTTAAGGTCTGGAAGAAAATCAAAACCTTAGTTGAGAAATAATGGCAGAAAAAGGGGGTCGTGGGGAAGAAGACACCTTGCTCGATCAAACGAACTTATCGATCGATTGACGACACCAGGATTTTGGCAGTGGACGCTGGTTTATTTTGGGGTTGGCCTTCATTCTCGTTGAATATTCCCCAGTTGAGAAATTTTAGAAGATTGAGAAAATTACAATGGCAGCATCATAACCCGCGAGGAATAGGAAATGGGTTGGTGAGAGGACGGTCATTCGAACGACCTTAGGAGTCGCTTGAACGACGTGGAGAAAACTTTGGCAGTACGTCTCTTTTTGGCCTAGGATTTTTGGTGGATTAATTGTGGATATAAGGGATTTAATTAGGGGAAATCAAATGGAAGTGAATATCTAGAATCTTAAGAGATGTTTATTAAGA
Organism: Sambucus nigra; assembly: GCA_949130495.1. Classification (NCBI taxonomy): domain Eukaryota; kingdom Viridiplantae; phylum Streptophyta; class Magnoliopsida; order Dipsacales; family Adoxaceae; genus Sambucus; species Sambucus nigra. The sequence continues at coordinate 239,281,374 of OX422210.1, read as the reverse complement.
AATATTAAAATTAATAAGTGGGTCAAACTTATTAGTGGGACTTTGTGTAATAAAATTCTAAAAGATTAGAATACGGGAAAAGTGAGTGAATCCGGGCATTTTGGTTGAGTGACACTACATTTTTAAATTAATTAATGTAAAATTTATTAAATTAAGGTTATGACTCGAATATTTTTAGGCTAGTATGATGGGGTTTAAGCACAGAGTAGTCAGTTTAATTTATTATAAATATATATAATAAATTATCAATTTATTAAATTTAATGAGGGGTGTCAAACTTAATTGTGGGAATTCGCGTAACAAATCATAAAGGGTGAAGATACAGACCAAATGAGTGATTTTGGTATTGTAGTTGGGTGACACTACTTTAAAAAAAATGATTGAGGTGTGATTTAATTAAATTACAAGTTGAGATATAGACTTAGGTATTTTGGGCTAGTGCTGCGGGTGTTTCGCATGAGTTAGCCAGACTTTTATTAAATATATGTATACGGTCGTGTGATAGTGTGTGTGTGTGTGTATATATATATATATATAAATAGTTGTGTGCTTTATAGATATCAGTGTGAATGATATTTATAGGAATACATACCCCTCTAGTGCTACCATCGGAGGTTTGCGATGTGGGTGAATCACCTGGCTTGAGGAGCAGGGAGAGTATAATCCCCAGGTCATAGCGTCTAGTATTTATATGATGTGTGTCACACCCCGCTAAATTCTGGCATCGGGCGCCACCAAAACTAAATCAGGCGTGAACTAAATAAATACAATTATTAGCATGAGACATAAATAAATCAATCCACAATATAAGTAATTGAATCAATCCCAAATGATAATAACAAATAAATGATAACGATCCATCACATGGTAAAACTCCAAATAAATCCAATCTCCAATAAGGATTCAATAAAATCTGAATATTGAACTGGCTGAAGTCCTCTAAACAACTTTGGAACCGAATGGCCCAACAAAACTCAAAAGGTGTCTCATAATAGAATTACGACTGAAAAGAAAGTGTCACTAAAATAAAGCAATAAAATGAGTAACTCCCGCTGCACCTCCAAATGATAACTCTAATGATCCTATGCAGATTCTCCTAAAACTTATCCTGAAAAATTTAGTTAACGCACGAGGTCAGGGCCTCGAGCATGAATACACACTACTCCCCTCAAATAGGATCCTTAAATCCAAATAGTAGCATTATACGCAATAAATATCACAATAGAATATATTAAATTAAAGGAGATAATTAAACCCAATAACTAAAAATCACTAACTACCCGCAGAGATCCTCATTTAAAAGGCACGCCAATATGATTTTAAATTCTCAAGTCCCACAATGTTAATTAATTAAATTAACCCACTTTTATTATCATTCTCACTTATTATTATGGCGGTCCTCCCGCCCCGGGTGGTAATTTCCACCAAAGTGTCACACTTTCCCTTGTCAATCGTCCTCTGACCCGTTTAAACTGTCGGCCCCGACACATGACAAGGTTCCACACACGACACGACATAAATCATCCTCTGACACGTTTAAATTGTTGGCCCCGACACATTATGTCGCCACATATTTTAATACTCGTTCTTATCTTAGGCATTAATTCTCAATTTCTCAATTTCATAATTTATAAATTACGCCACCCTTTTAATCGATGTGAGAACCTAAAAATACCCCTTAGTCCCATACCTAAGGGTCCCCAAGTTATCAATACATCCTACCCTATGTATAGGATGAATTTGTAAGATAAACCTCAACCTAGTCTCATGCCTAGGCTAGCGTAACGATGATAAAGCGACAAAAATTAGCCCGCCCCTGACATAATAAAGTCATAATAATCTATCCTCACTAGTCCCATACCTAGAAGGCGTAAATCATCAAAAGGTCTACCCACTAGTCCCATACCTAGAAGGCATCCTAAAATAAAGGGAGAGAATAAATACCCAACAACCCGTCATTACAATGGAAATTTAAGAAAACTAACAAGTCACAAGAATAAGCACAATTAATCAAAGTACCAAACAACGCATGATAGTCCAATTCAATTAAATCTTTATTTAATTATATCATCATCATAAACACCCAAATTGATCTCATATAATTATTTTAAATTAAATACACTGAGGTTTCATTAGTTATACATCATATTTCAAGCCTCACTAATTTTACAGAATTTTTTAAGGACACAAATTTCCAATTGAGTCCCTTGTAGTTTTGGATCAATTATGTACAAAAATATTTGTATCATAGGATAGTGTTCAATGTATCTATTTCAAGCCTGTGACGAGTTTATTGAAGACGTAGCGGCCAAGTGTATAAAGCTTCATCAAAATGTCGAGTTTAAGTGCCTTATTTCTACGTCATCAACAGTGGTTCCATGCTCCCAAGGTATGAATGAATTACATATATATATATATAGGATCTTGGAAAAGTATAATGGGTGTAGGTTTAATTAAAACTGTTATTTATTTTAGAAATATTTAATTAAAACTTTAAATAAAGTTTATAAAGTTTCTAGGCTAAAAATGAAAATTTTTAACTTTCTGGAAGTTCGTTCGATATATCGTTCGAACGAGTTTTTTCGTTCGAACCAAATGTCGTTCGAACGAGTTTGCCAACGAGTTCCTACTTTCTCCTTTGTAACTTCAATCGAAATGTCATTCGAACGAGATGGATGTTCAAACGAGATTTTCAACGTGGTTTCTAACGAGTTCATCTTTTAAAGACACTGGAACTTCGTTAGAATGTCGTTAGAAGGCCGTTCGAATGAGACTTCGTTCGAATGAGATTTGGCAGGAACAGTTAAATGACAGTTTTTGACAGTTGTCACTCACTTTCCCATTATCTTTCCCCACTAACTTTTAACTGAATATCTAAGTGCAGGAACGAACTTTGGAAAGTTAACTTTTTCATACACATCTATCTCCAAGAGAGAGTTTGAGATCAAAAGAGAAAAAGAAAAGTTCATGTTTTGAAGTGTATATTTTTCAAAGAAAAATTCATTTACACTTTAGTTTACACCCATATTGTTTATCCAAGTTCATATATATATATATATATATATATATATATATATATATATATATATATATATATATATATAATTTATCTCTACATATTGAAGAAGAGATTGTTTGGGTTTGCTTCTACATCCCACAAAGAAGAAGAAGTTTGCGTTGATTTACCCACTTGGAGAAAGGCTCCTAGTTTGGATGACGGTGACCATATAAAGTCCGATCGGTGGATTCCGAGACAGCGGTGGAGCTCCGTGGTTATTCGCTTGGTGGAGGTGTCTACAAGAAGAAACGTCGGGGCTTGAGAGGGATCGAGTCGAGTGTTGTAAGTCTTTATGTCTTCTTTATTTGTAAAACCATACTTAGTGGATTTAAGGCTCAGGTCGTCCGAGGTTTTTTCCCGTTGTGAATTTTTCCTCGTACAGCGCGACGTAGTGGTTTCATTGTTTATTTTATCTTGTGCAAACTCACCTAGAATGCATGCTTAGGTAATTCAAGATAAAATTTAATTTTAATCACTACATGTTTAATTTAGTGCTAAATTAAATATTGGGTAATGTTTAATTAATTTAATTCAAGTCATTTAATTTAATTTGATAAAATTGGTTTGGCCTAATTTGGGAAAATTGAAAAATATGACTTAGGCAAATTTCTAGGACTTGGGTTAAATTGGTTTAAGTGAAATTTGAGTTGTGTGTGTGTTTTAATCATATTTCACTTGGTTTAATTTTAATTTAAAAAGAAATTAAAATTTATAATTTGTTTGTTAAGTTGTTTTTTTATATTTGAACCATCATTTTACGCTTCCGCATCTAAAAAGGAAATTATTATTTTTTTTATTTCAAAATTGGGGGCCTGCTCCTTTTCAAAATGGTATCAGAGCCCACTAATTTATCGCGTCAAAGATCCGTTTTTCGGCTTTTATAATTTTTGTGCTCCTTGCATTTTTTAGGTGGTTCATTTTTTTTACTCACTCTCATTTTTTTTGTATCTCTCGATGGGACGTATTAGTGATAATTTGTCCATTTCTAATGATAATGAAATTTTTGCTATTCGAGAGGAACTTAATGGGCTTAATAAGTGTAATGAAAAATTAAGAGAATTAAATTTGGGATTTGCAAAAAGAATTAAATTTCTTGAAGATGAAAATTCTTGTTTTAAAGCTAAAGTTGAAATTTTCAAACCTCGCTATCTCAAAAATTTTTCGTGAAAAGCTCATGGACATAAATCCATATTATAATATTTTAGAAATGTCCAAGAAAGAGAGTGATAATCGAGAAAAGACTCTTAAGGACAAGTTTGCTCACATTGAGTGGGAGCGTGATAACCTTCTAGGTGTAATTGAAAATTTAAAGAAGGAGTCCCATAATATTGAGGAGTCTAATTTATTATTTGAGTCCAATATTTTAAAAATGGAAAATGATTCACAAGACTCTAGTAGTAGTGATGGTTCTAGCTCATCTAGTTTAAATACTTCCGTTGTTAAAGCTAAAACCATTGTTTGTTTTAGAGGGTCTGCTTTATCCAAAGACTTTAGAAAAGGTCACACCTTAGGTAACATTTCTCGTGTTTACACATCCTTTAATTGTGGTAGGAAAGGTCACCTTAGGTCATTTTGTTTTGATCTTAAAAGAAGTCCTAGGAAGTCGATGTCTAGCATTCCATTTGTTTCCAAATCCCATCATTTTAAATATACATCCATATGGGTTCGAAAATCATTTTTAGTCGCGCTAGATATTAGATTTGTTGATTCTCATTTACTTTTACATGCTTCCTCCCTTACAAAATCTAAAGGTTGAATGTGTTAAGTTTTATTTGCATACTTTAGCTTTTGTGCTCCATGCTATATTATCATGCTAAATGATGATGCTAAGATTTAGCACCACCGGATAAGTGATAGTGAGCTCAATCAGTAGCAGCCATGGCAGCCATGGAGATGTATAAGTGTATAAGTATGTAGAAGGGGATGAGTATAAGAGGAAATAAGACTGATGTATAGTGGTTCAGCCAAATTGGCCTACATCCACTGTGAGTGTGTGATCCACTAAGTATGGGCACTAATGGCCTTGGATACAATGCACATAACCCTCTCTCTCTCTACTGTGTGTGAACAAGCAGAGTTTTAGCTAGGGCTACTGTTCATGGATCGATCCCCTGTAGGGTTGTAGGTGACAAGTATATATAGGTCTTGGGGGGTGTAGTGTACCCCCCAAGTAAGCATGGTGCATGTGAATGATGATCTAACCTATCCCCTGTTGACACTTGTAGATGCCAAATGATGACATAATATTCCCTCACGTGAGGGTGTGATTCGGTTATAACGGTCTGCCACGTGTCATATGAGCCTGACGCGCACTGTTCCACGCGTGTCCCGGACCACGCGCTGTCATGACGTCACCCTCGGCCTATGAGCCGAGGCCGAGGGCAAAGTTTCTTCCGGCAGGGAGCCTGGTTTGATTCTGGCCTCGTACTGTCGTACCCTCGTAGGGTCGTTGGGAGCCTGAGGAAGGGTCGGCCCCTCGTAGGGTCGGCTACAGCCTGGTGAAGGGTCGACCCCTCGTAGGGTCGTCCAGAGCCTGGTGGAGGGTCGGCCCCTCGTAGGGTCGTCGGGACCTGGTGGTGGCCAGCTGGGCCCTGGTGAAGGGTCGGCCCCTCGTAGTGTCTTCCGTATTTAGGTAATCCTCATCCATTTTGAGGGTATAAACGGGTACATCAATCACCCCCCAGCCCTTAGCCATAGGTGTCATTGGGATGGCTGAGGGATATTTGCTGAATTCAAGACACGTGTGATCAGTTAGGTGAGTGACACCTGTGCAGATACTCATTGCTGTTCCAGTTTCCAAGGCAGGGCGGCTGTGCAGTACGCTTGGGGCCTTGTGCCCTAATTATATCATTCTTCGGTAAATGGGTCCACTCATTACAAGAGTATTTAAGAGATTTTTCAAACTCTCTCTTCATCTTCTTCTTCTTCGCGCCCAAGTCTATTCTCTCTCTAGAACCAGTTCCCATTGCTATTTCAGCCTCCGATTTCCCAGGTCTCAGCAGCGTTCTTGCCCTTCTCCTCATCAGGTAACCTTTTTCTCCTTTTGCCTTCTTTTGTCTTCATTTCTGTCTATTTTTTAGGGTCGTAGGTCGTCTAGTTCTTAGAGTTCCCCCATAACTTTTTCTGGCGTCTTCTCCGGTCATTGGTTCTTCGAACGTTCTTGACGAAAACCCTCGAGTTCTTTATTTAATCCAAAGGTCAATCCTGGTCAATCTCCCAAGTGTTTGTGGTTAAATTAGCGAAGTCTAGTATAATTTCTTTAAGTGTTGGGTCTTCCCCTTAATGCTTAGGAGGCTTTACAACCTGGTGTCTGAATTCCCGTCCCTGAGAGAGAAACTATTTACCGAGATCAGACGACTAGAGGAAGAGGAAGAGAGGAGACGAGGGGCCGACCCTAATTGGGTATGACCCATCTTTCCCATTCCTCTTGCCACCATAAGACCATATGAACCCTCTGAGTCTTGTGAGTCGTCGTCTCGTCCGGCCGAGACATCCAACCCAAGTGAGATGGACGAGAGAACCTCCTCTTCAACTGGTGCTGGAACTTCTGGTAGAAGGGACTCACCTGACCTTAGCCCTCCCCGAGAGGCCGAGGGTACGATCCCCTCTGAGGCTGTCCCTGTGACAACCCTATCCCCCAACGCCTTCCAAGTGGCATTTCCTCAGGGTCCTCCTGCAGGTGATGAGGAGGATGAGGACGATGATACAGATGATGAGGTTAATACCTCCCATGCCTCGTCTTTTATCTCCTCTGTCAGGGATAGGGATCTTCTGATATGGAGGCATATTTACGGAGTGCCACCTGGGGTGACTATGAGGATTCCCTCTGAGGATGAGAGGGTCTTTGAGGGTGAAGAGGGAGAAGTTGCAGTCTACGAGCAAATGTTCAAAGTAGGTGTCAGACTTCCCTTTCACCCTGCCATTATAGATATTCTGTCGGCTCTGGGCGTCTCCCCCTCGCAACTTCCACCCAATTCTTGGAGGACGATTCTGGGGTACATCTCTTTGTGGAAAAACGCTTTCACTGACGAGCCCTCGTCCGACGTGTTCTTGGCCTGCTATAATATCACCTCTTCATCTAAACAGCCCGGATACTATCATCTGGGAGCGAGAAGGTCTGAGAAGAAGCTGCTCCACGTGGCTCAAACTTCCAATCATGATTGGAAAAAAAGGTTCTTCTTCATATCTGGGGCATGGGAGAGCTCCACCGAGGCGTCCCTTTCTGCCGATGCTCCGAGGGTTCCTAACAGATGGTCTAACCCCTCCATGAAAGCTAGGTCAGACCCCGGACTTAGCTTGGAGGAGAGGGATATTGTTGAGTATCTGAGGGGACGAGGGAGAGAGGGTGAGATCCCAAAGTTCGAAGATTTGATGACCCCTCGCTTCCTTAAAGAAGCTGGTCTAAGGGTCGGCCCTTTGACAGAACTATGTGAGTTATACTGAACATTTTCCCTTCTTTACTTATTTTTGAAGTGTTCTCTCTTTATCTCTGAACTTTTCTGATTCATCGTATCCTTTTCAGGTCATCCTGCAGGCGTGTCAGATTATCTCTGGGATATGACTGCTCCAAGCCTTCTTGCTGGTCTGTCAAAGAAGAAGGGGAAGGAGCCTCAGCAAGCTTCTAGGAAGACAAGGGCCGACAGTTGTTGAGCCGACAGCTGTTAGCCACAAAAGGAAGGAGCCTGAGGCTCCAGTCGAGCCTCGTCCTGACCCTAAGACGAGGGCCAGGGCCGAGGCCTCTGAGGGAGTAACCTCTTCATCAAGCATGGGGGCCTTCTGGTCTCAAAATCTGTCCCATCTGAGGGCCGACCCCTCATCTCTTATTGCCAACCTGAGGGCAGCAAAGGCCTCTATGTTCTCTGCACCGTCGGCCTCCGACTTCGAGTTCTTGGCACAGATGCCTCCAGCCAAAGTGTATGACTACGGTCTGCACTCCCTTGCTCAGGTATTGGCCCTGACCTTTAATTTCATTCTTTCGGTGTTTCCTCGGCCCCCCTTGATATATCTTCATTTTTCTTGCAGTCTATCTGTGCCTTCACCTCTGCCACCAAGTGGATGGCCGAGAATCAACAGAAATTCCATGAAGCTGAGAGGGCCATCCAACAAGAGGCTGACCTACGGACAGAGCTGGACACTGCGAGGGCCGAGCTGGAGAGCACAAGGACTGAGCATGCTAGAGTCCTTGATGAGCTGACGAGGCAGCATGATGCCGATCTTCAGGCCAAGGACTTGTTGATCAAAGACAAGGATTTGTTGATCAAGGACAAGGATGAGGCTCTGATCAACTTGGAGGCCCGTCATAAGACTGATCTGGAAGCAGCCATTAAGAAAGCTGAGGCTGATGCTGTGGAGGCATACAAGACTTCAGATGAATTTCAGGGCGTCGGCCTTGAATATCTTGAGAGGGGGATCAGGACGGCCTGCCGATGGGTCGTCCTCAAATTTGGCGATGTCGTCTCCTCTGTTCGCCCATCACTGGAGGGTGTTCAACTGGACGACCCCCTGATTGCCGAGGCCCTCAACCAAGTGGAGGCCCAAGTCCAGCTCGAAGGGGTTGGTACATCTGAAGATCATCCGGTGCTGGTACCTGAGGAGACCATTCCCATTGATGATGAGGCTCTACCCTCTGATGTCGTCCCCTAGGGTGGCTGCCTGTAGCCCATACCCTTATTTTTGTAATTTTGTTCAAAGGCTTTGTAAAAACACTTGACACTTATATTTTATTAATACCAGTCTCTTCCATAATTGCTGTCTTCCTTCTTTCATTTCATTATGGCTTGCTCATTGTTGATGCTACTAACCCCTCCCTCGTCTTTTTTGAGGACAGTAGAGGGGTCGTCCCCTCCACTGGTCCCCATTATAGCCGAGGGATCAACTAACCAAACTAATGGATTTTAATGTCTTTCCTCGTCTTTTTTGAGGACAGTGGTGGGGTCGTCCCATCCACTGGTACCCATTATAGCCGAGGGTTCAACTAACCAAACTAACGGATTTTAATGTCTTTCCTCGTCTTTTTTGAGGACAGTGGTGGGGTCGTCCCCTCCACTGGTCCCCATTATAGCCGAGGGTTCAACTAACCAAACTAACGGATTTTAATGTAGTCTTCCCTCGTCTTTTTTGAGGAGAGTGGAGGGGTCGTCCCCTCCACTGGTCCCCATTATAGCCGAGGGATCAACTAACCAAATTAATGGATTTTAATGTCTTCCCTCGTCTTTTTTGAGGACAGTGGAGGGGTCGTCCCCTCCACTGGTCCCCATTATAGCCGAGGGATCAACTAACCAAATTAATGGATTTTAATATAGTCTTCCCTCGTCTTTTTTGAGGACAGTGGAGGGGTCGTCCCCTCCACTGGTCCCCATTATAGCCGAGGGATCAACTAACCAAATTAATGGATTTTAATGTCTTCCCTCGTCTTTTTTGAGGACAGTGGAGGGGTCTTCCCCTCCACTGGTCCCCATTATAGCCGAGGGATCAACTAACCAAATTAATGGATTTTAATTTAGTCTTCCCTCGTCTTTTTTGAGGAGAGTGGAGGGGTCGTCCCCTCCACTGGTCCCCATTATAGCCGAGGGATCAACTAACCAAATTAATGGATTTTAATGTCTTCCCTCGTCTTTTTTGAGGACAGTGGAGGGGTCATCCCCTCCACTGGTCCCCATTATAGCCGAGGGATCAACTAACCAAATTAATGGATTTTAATTTAGTCTTCCCTCGTCTTTTTTGAGGAGAGTGGAGGGGTCGTCCCCTCCACTGGTCCCCATTATAGCCGAGGGATCAACTAACCAAATTAATGGATTTTAATGTCTTCCCTCGTCTTTTTTGAGGACAGTGGTGGGGTCGTCCCCTCCACTGGTCCCCATTATAGCCGAGGGTTCAACTAACCAAACTAACGGATTTTAATTTAGTCTTCCCTCGTCTTTTTTGAGGAGAGTGGAGGGGTCGTCACCTCCACTGGTCCCCATTATAGCCGAGGGATCAACTAACCAAATTAATGGATTTTAATGTCTTCCCTCGTCTTTTTTGAGGACAGTGGAGGGGTCGTCCCCTCCACTGGTCCCCATTATAGCCGAGGGATCAACTAACCAAATTAATGGATTTTAATTCTTCCCTCGTCTTTTTTGAGGAGAGTGGAGGGGTCGTCCCCTCCACTGGTCCCCATTATAGCCGAGAGATCAACTTCCCATGCATGCTAGGACTGACAATAGGATGAAGGAAACACTGATATTTCTCATTAATTTTCCAAGTGTTCTGTTGGAGCAACCCTAATTACATTTATGGCCTTTCAAGACCTTACAACACTACTGATAGTATTTCTTCAAATGATCTGCATTCCAGGGGTTTGAAAAAGGTTCCCCCTCTAAGTTTTCTAGCCTGTAGGTCCCTGGGACAACTTCATCGATGACCCTATATGGGCCATGCCAATTAGGATGGAGCTTGTTGGGTTTCTGCCAAGTCTTTTTAAGAACCAAGTCTCCCACTGCGATAGGCCTCTGTTTCACCCTTTGGTTGTAAAACCTTGCGGTCCTCTGCTGGTAGGAAGTTTGCCTTATCTTAGCATCCTCCCTTCTTTCCTCAATCAGGTCTAGGTCAAGTCTTCTCTCTTCCGTATTCCCCTGGGGGTCATACATTTGGACCCTATGAGTAGGAAACTCCACTTCGGTGGGGATGACTGCTTCTGATCCATAAGCTAACATGAATGGGGTCTCCCCGGTAGAGGTCCTTACTGTCGTCCTGTATGCCCACAACACTGCATGTAACTCCTCGACCCATCTTCCTTTTGCCTCCTCAAGCCTCTTCTTAATCCCATCTAGGATTGTCCTGTTCGTAACTTCGGTTTGCCCATTGGCCTGAGGTCGGCCTGGGGTGGAGAAAAATTGTTTGATGCTTACCCTCTCACAGTACTTCTGCAGAGAGGCATTCTTGAATTGAGTCCCGTTATCCGAGATGAGGGTGTTGGGTAGACCATATCTGCATATCACATTCCTCCAGATGAACTGGAAGGTCTTCTGCTCCGTGATCGTGACCATCGGTTCGGCCTCTACCCACTTTGAAAAGTAGTCAATTGCTACGATGAGGAACCGATAGTTATTGACTGCTCTCGGTAAGGGTCCTACCAGATCAATCCCCCACACTGCAAACGGCCATGGGGATGTAATGGAGGTAAGAGGCTGATGAGGTTGGTGAGGGATGGTAGCAAATCTTTGGCATTTATCACACTTTTTAACATATGCGGCAGCATCTTTTCCTAAGGTCGGCCACCAGTAGCCTTGGGTGATTACCCTCTTTGCCAAGGATCTACCCCCAATGTGGCTTGAGCACGACCCTTCATGCACGTCTTGCAAAATGGAAGGGACTTCTGAGGGATGCACACACCTGAGTAAGGGGAGTAGAAACCCCTTTTTGTACAGCGTGTCCCCGATGACAGCGAACTTTGTAGCCCTGTATCTCAGCTTCTTCCTCTCTTGGCTTGCTTCTGGTATCTCTCCCTCTTTAATGTATTTGATCAGAGGGTCCATCCATGAATGTTCTTGAGAAACATTCATGCAAACACCAAGTGTTCCCCCGACGTCTTCGATAGCTGGTCGAAGCAAGATTTCTACCGGGACTGTCCTCCTTATGTCTGTCCTAGTAGCTGAGGCCAACCTTGCAAGGGCGTCATCACGGCCATTGTCCAGCCTAGGTACCCTCTTGAATTTCACTTCTTTGAAGTTTTTTAGCAATGACCTCACCTTATCAAGATACCTAGCCATCCTCTCGTCTTTGGCCTCATAAGCTCCTAGTATCTGATTCACCACCAGCCTTGAATCACTGTGAACCGACATTTGGCCGACACTAAGGGATTTGGCCAAGGAGAGGCCAGCTATCAAGGCCTCATACTCAGCCTCATTGTTGGAGGCTTTGAAATTGAACCTCAGGGCATATTCGACGTCTGTGCCATCGGGTGCTGATAGTATCAGTCCAGCACCACTTCCGCTATCACAGGAGGACCCGTCAACGAAGAGGCTCCATGGAGTTTTTCCTTCAGAGAAATTTCCCTCAGAGAGGGACCCCTGTTTAAAGATGTATCTTCCCTCTTCGTTTTCAGTCACTTTTCTCCTAGCGGTGCTCGTCTCAGCCATATCTGCGAGTGTGTCTGCGGGTTTGTCTTCTGTATCCGTCTTCCCGAGGGTCTCACCCTCGGCCTCATCATCTTCCCAGGTGAACTCAGCCACGAAGTCTGCCAAGGCCTGCCCCTTAATGGCTGTCTTAGGCTGATACACAATGTCAAACTCCCCCAGCTCTATAGCCCAGGTCATTAGCCTTCCTGATTTTTTAGGCTTGTGTAGGACCTGCCTAAGAGGAGAGTCAGTAAGGATGACCATAGTATGGGACTGGAAGTACGGTTTCATCTTCCTTGAGGCATGGATCAAGGCATAGGCCAACTTTTCCATCCTCGGGTATCTCTGCTCTGCCCCCTGGAGTGCCTTGCTGTTGAAATATACGGGCTTCTGTATCCCGTCTTCGTCTCTTACGATTGCTGCACTGATAGCGGACTCTGAGACAGCAAGGTACACGTAAAGTCGTTCACCCTGCACGGGTCGTGACAGCAGCAAGGGAGACCCTAGGTATGATTTTAGCTCTTTGAAAGCCTCATCGCATTCTTTACTCCATTCAAAGGCTTTCCTAAGGATCTTGAAGAATGGTAGACACCTGTTTGTGGCCCTTGACACAAATCTGTTCAAGGCAGCCACTCTCCCTGTGAGCCTCTGAACGTCTTTAATGGACTTGGGGGTCTTCATCTCAATAAGGGCCCTTATCTTTTCAGGATTGGCCTTGATGCCTCTTTGATTGACAATGAACCCCAAGAACTTCCCTGCTCCGACCCCGAAGACACACTTGGCCGGATTGAGCTTCATTTTGTATTTGTCCATTGTATTAAAGGTCCTTTCCAAGTCCGCCACATGATCCTCTGCCTTCAGACTCTTAGTCAGCATGTCATCTACGTAAACCTCCATAGACTTCCCAATTTGGTCTTCGAACATTTTATTTACGAGGCGCTGGTACGTTGCCCCCGCATTTTTTAGACCAAAGGGCATGACCCTATAGCAGTATGTCCCCTTGTCAGTGATGAAGGCAGCCCTCTCCGAGTCTTTAGGGTTCATGAAGATCTAGTTATACCCTGAGTAGGCATCCATAAAACTCATGAGCTCATGGCCTGCGGTAGCGTCTACCATCTGGTCAATGCGAGGGAGAGGGAAGCTGTCTTTGGGGCAGTGCTTGTTGAGGTCTGTGAAGTCCACACACATCCGCCACTTCCCGTTGGCCTTTGGGACAATGACTGCGTTGGACAGCCATTCAGGGTAGACGACCTCCCTGATAAACTCAGCGTCTTGTAATTTTTTATCCTCATCCCTGATGACCTCGTACTTCTCTCTAGAGTAAATCCTCCTCTTCTGCTTTACCGGCTTCACTCCCTCTACCACATTGAGTTTGTGGCACATGATTTCAGGGTCGATCCTAGGCATATCTACATGACTCCACGCGAAGATGCTTCGCCTTCTTCTCAACAGTTTGATGAGGTCTTCCTTGATATCGGGCTTCAGAGACTTGCCAACTTGGACGGTTTTTCCCGGGTCATCCTCATCGAGGATGATGGGTTCTACCTCCTCAGCGGCCTCCCCTTTTTTGAGCTTCGTCTCGTCTCTGGGGTCTAGGGTATCAATGTTGTAAGTGGTTGTAGCCCTCTTGTGTGCCTCCCTTTCTTCAGCGGAGTGGTAGTAGCACTCTCTCGCTGTCGTCTGGTCTCCCTGAACTTCCCCCACCCCATAAGGGGTAGGGAACTTAACCATCTGGTGGACCGTGGACGGCACAGCTTCAAACCCCTTGAGGGCCACACGTCCCAGTATGATGTTGTATGCCGAAAACACATGCTCATCTAGCACAAAGAAACTGACCCTCTTGGTGAGCCATCTCGGCCACTCGTCCCCCATCCTGACATCAGCCTCATATATTCCTAGGGGGTGAACCTTCTCCCCACTGAACCCAATCAACGGATGATGGTATGGGACAAGTCTGGCACGACTGAGGCCCAAGGCCTTGAAGCATGGCCAAAACATCACATCTGCGGATGAGCCCCCATCCACCAGGATCCTCGGCACTTCGCACCCGTGCACCCTGGTGGTGATGACGAGAGGGTCATCATGCGGGGCCAATAGGCTCTTGAAGTCCATTCTTGAAAATCCCACAATCAAAGTGTCCATATCAACCTTCTTCCTTTTTTCTGACTTGACCTCTACGGAGGTTGAGTGCACCGTCTTCGTCACTGCCTTAGCCTCAGCGACATGGGCCTTCCTGTCGGCGACCTCAGACCCTCCTCCTGCAAGTCCCCCGGAGATCATTCCCACCCCGAGCGAGATCATATTGAGCCTCTTGACAGGGCCGTGGTCGTCTCTCGGCGGGAGGTCGGGGTCGTCCTCATCATCAGAGGGGTCGTCCCCTCTTTTTTGAGGACCTTCTCTGCAGGCATCGACTCGCTTCTTTCTGGGGTCGTCCCCTCGGCCCCTCTTGACGTCGGCTTTATCGACGTACTTTCTGAGCTTCCCTTCCTTCAGCATCTTCTCAATCTCGTCTTTCAGAGCAAAGCATTTATCCGTCACGTGGCCGTGGTCTTGGTGAAATTCGCACCACAGGTTCCTATTTCTCTTGTCGGGGGCTGCCCTCAGCTTCTCAGGCCACTTCAGCGTCCGATCACTCTTTATCTCATTGAGGATCCGTTCACAGCTGACCGTCAGAGGGGTGTACCCCGCGAACTTATCATCCATGGTCCTCTTCTTCCCCTCTTTGTTCTTCTTGGGGTATTTATTCCCACTTGCACCTCCTTTTTCGTCTTCATGTTTTGCGGCCATCGCCTCTTCGGCGTTCATCACCTTCCCTGCTGTTGACAACAGCTCAGCCATCGTCCTCGGAGGGTCTTCGGCAAGCTTCCATAATAGCTTCCCCTTCTGGAGCCCTCCAATCAGGGCTGTCATAGCTATGCTCTCCTCATAGTCTTCCACCTCCAGCTTCTCTTTATTGAATCTGGCTATGTAGTCTCTCAGAGTCTCGTTCTTTCCCTGCTTAACATAGAGCAGGTGTGTGGTCTTCTTCTGTGGCCTCACCCCAAAGAAGAAATTATGGATGAACAGGTCTGCCAACTGCTTAAAGTTTCCAATAGAATTTTTTGGGAGAGACGTGTACCACACATGCGCAGCCCCTGTCAGAGTACCAGAGAAGGCACGACATCTCATCTCATCTGGGATAGAGTATATGTCTGCCGCGGATTGATACATCTCCACATGGTGGACAGGGTTGGTGCTCCCATCGTATCTTGGGGTGACCACAGGAGGCTTGAACTTCGATGGCGTGGGGAAGTTGACTATCTTTGCCACAAAGGGTGAGCCTATGGTGTACCCCCTCTGAAGAGGGTCCCGGCTCTTCAGTATGTCGCCAATCTTATCCTCTAACCGCTGGATTGAGTCATTCCAGGGCCTCACAGGGTCGGCCTGGCCGATGTTATCCCCTGCTGCCTCTCGGAGGTGGATGGAGGGCTCCGCTACGGCAGGCCTGTGTCGGCTATTTACTTCCCTTTGGCCGTCATCCCATCTTTGGGGTCGGCCTTCTGCTTCTTTCCTAGATCTCGCTGCGCTTCTTGACTTGGACAACTTGTCTCGCAGGTCATTCACTGGGCCCAGCCTCTCGAAGGCCGACCCCCTGCTCAGACGGTCAAAAGCAGAGCCTCTTGGGCGATCATCAGGGTTTGGTCTCCCGCACTTTCCTCTACTGTCCTGGAGGGGTCGTACTGTATTGTTGGAGACCTCATACGGCTCCCAGCATTCTACTGGAGCCTCTTCTTCCTCCAGATCATCATACCTGTCCTCAGGGCAAGGGTTTCCTTGCCTCCCCAGGCGTAAACGCCGGGGGTCAGCAACATCCCTACGCCGCTGAGGGAGTGGCAGGTCTTTATATGGTGCCTGGGGTGGTCCCCTGGCCTCATGATGTCCTGGAGCTGCTGCCGGAGTAATCATCTCAGGTGAGACCCCTGGTGGTCTCAGTATATTCTGACTTAGAGCTGTAAACTGCTCCTGCATCATCCGCTGGCTGGCTGCCAGAGACTTTAGGGCTGCTGCCACATCAGCCATCTCAGACTGAGGTGGTGGCTGACTGGAACTGGGTCTTCCCCCCTCATCCGGCGGGGGAAGAGGTGGTGGTGGCATCTCAGGTGCCATGTGCTTGAGCTATGAAAAGTTACTAAAGAACTACTGGTGAGCTTGGGAACCTTAGTGGGTCTCTTTCAATGGTGAAACACCTCCTCTCAGGGGGAGTGTTGGTTCACCACCAGAGTGCCCAATGAGGTCAAGCTGTACAAAGGAAGAGATGCCTTCTCGTTCCCACAGATGGCGCCAAACTGATGATGCTAAGATTTAGCACCACCGGATAAGTGATAGTGAGCTCAATCAGTAGCAGCCATGGCAGCCATGGAGATGTATAAGTGTATAAGTATGTAGAAGGGGATGAGTATAAGAGGAAATAAGACTGATGTATAGTGGTTCAGCCAAATTGGCCTACATCCACTGTGAGTGTGTGATCCACTAAGTATGGGCACTAATGGCCTTGGATACAATGCACATAACCCTCTCTCTCTCTCTACTGTGTGTGAACAAGCAGAGTTTTAGCTAGGGCTACTGTTCATGGATCGATCCCCTGTAGGGTTGTAGGTGACAAGTATATATAGGTCTTGGGGGGTGTAGTGTACCCCTCAAGTAAGCATGGTGCATGTGAATGATGATCTAACCTATCCCCTGTTGACACTTGTAGATGCCAAATGATAACATAATATTCCCTCACGTGAGGGTGTGATTCAGTTATAACGGTCTGCCACGTGTCATATGAGCCTGACGCGCACTGTTCCACGCGTGTCCCGGACCACGCGCTGTCATGACGTCACCCTCGGCCTATGAGCCGAGGCCGAGGGCAAAGTTTCTTCCGGCAGGGAGCCTGGTTTGATTCTGGCCTCGTACTGTCGTACCCTCGTAGGGTCGTCTGGAGCCTAAGGAAGGGTCGTCCCCTCGTAGGGTCGGCTACAGCCTGGTGAAGGGTCGGCCCCTCGTAGGGTCGTCCAGAGCCTGGTGGAGGGTCGGCCCCTCGTAGGGTCGTCGGGACCTGGTGGTGTCCAGTTGGGCCCTGGTGAAGGGTCGGCCCCTCGTAGTGTCGTCCGTATTTAGGTAATCCTCATCCATGTTGAGGGTATAAACGGGTACATCACTAAATGTATGCTTATTTAATCATTTTCTAGTCTATGCTCCATGCTTAATCACATGCTAGAATTATGATTCTTGTTTATATTTTGTATTATATTTCTTTCATTTTTGTTTGCATTAAATGAAAAGTACAAAAAGATTTTTATTTATCATTTGGTTTTTATCTCTTGATAATTTAAGCTTAATGAAAAATTCAAATGATTTTTGTTTGTCTTTTGAGTATATACTTTTTATTTTTGGTTAAAAATTTCAAAAACTCAAAAAGATTTTTTTATTTTGTGTGTATTTTAGTTTGACACACTTTATGTGGCATATACTTGTGCTTGAATCCCATCTTTTACGCTCTCATGTGGCTAGAACTTTTGGTTTAGATTGACAATCCTTATTATGTTCTTTATCATGCTTACATGGAGTAGTTGGATTTTGTGTTGATTAAATGGATTCTATTTTTATATGCCTTTACTCACACATGCACGAGATCTTTAGAAATTTTAACTTCATATGTATTTTTGAGCTATGTGAGGTGTTCTCCTACCAATCTTTTCATCTACATATTTGTGAACTAGGAGGACTAGTGCATGTTAAAATCCGTTGCACGTGAGATCTGTGAGAAATAAAAAAATAATAAATATAAATGTACACGGGGAAGGGCTCCGAAAGGATTTATTGTCCTTTGCGAATAGTAAGCCACCGTTTGTTTGGACCTAAAAGAAATACGTGGTCCAAAGGCCAAAAAGAAAATATGGCATTAAAAAGAAAAATATTTGCCAAGGCCTATGTTTGATTGATATATTCATTCAAAATTAATATGAATGCTTATTGAGGGAGATTGGATGGTATATCAACGGTTTGCACAATGTCCATTTATCCTAGTTGCATTTTCAATGTCATGACTCTATTGGTTTGTAGAATCATCAACATGCTAGGCTTGTATGCATTGTGTATGTTTGTTCATTGAGTTCAATCTATATTTTCACATGAGGTTATATTCAAATGTGATGAAGTTTTAAATCAATTGAGAACTCCATGGACATGTTTTTGAGAAGAGTATGCACGTGCACTCAAATAAGAAATTATATAATTAAATTCAGTTTAACCCAAATAAACCCTAAACATGCAACTAGGTGTGATGAATCAAGAAATAGATCATGAAGATTAATCAAACACACACAATTGAGGAAAAATCCCCCAAAGGGTAAAACCATTTATTTTCATTATAATATTGTAACTGTACAATTTCGAATTACAATGAAAATACAAGTGACTAAGAATTACCCTCAGGTGTCGGATTCTATAGTCGGCGACTGGAAATATCCCTTTTCAGGAGGGCTGTAATGAAGAAGAAGAACGGTCTTCTTCACAAGGGTTGAACAGCAACGGTTTGTGTTCTAGGGTTACCAATTCACAAATGTATGAGAAGTTGTGTGAATCAAACCCTGAGTTTTAAAACTCATAAAAGTGAAGACTTTTAGGTTTATGAACTCTGAAAATCGTGTGAATAAGTCTTCTGAAACTACTTCCCGTAGTGGGTTTATAAAGGAGTAACTTGGCCTAAAAAATCTCTGCACGATCTGTTTGAGATTATCCCAGGCGGACCGGTTCGGGTCTGAGGCGGATCGGTTCAGTTTAATTTTGGCTTCTTCAGTTCGCTTCCAGTCCGGGGTATACTGGCTTTTCAGCAGGCAGATTGGTCCGGCTGATGGGCGGACTGGTCTACAGGCAGATCGGTTCTTTTTCTCTGGGCGGATCGGTCCAGCTGTGCAGAATTCTGATTCCTCCTCTTCTTTGATATTCGAATCCGTTGATGACTATATGTATCTTGAATTTCTTCAATAGTGTAACGGCGTATGACATAACAAATTAATGATGGACAAAAATGTCCTTAAAAATCTCCCCTTATGTCTATGTCGGTACATACATAAAAATAAACATCCATATTATCAACCAACTAAAAATGCCTGTACAAACCTACCCTTCCATGAACCCAAAACTGGAAAGATACAAATGAATAAGACTTCATCGTTTGCTCTTCGAATCTTCAGGAATCAGAACGCTTTTATCATCAGGGTGTGCAATTCAGAGATCATCAGATGGTACCTACACACATGAGATAAAGCAAAAATACCAAGTGATGTATCGAGTTTGAAATGAGATAAACAGATATACCAATATGCTAATTGGTGATAAACAACTCAACACTTCAAAACTCCCCCTTAATGTGATAGTTCTTTCTCCCCCTTTTTTATGATGTCCCCAAATAGACAAATGAGAAGAATAAATCAAACAAGTGAAGACTGAGTGTCATAAGGAATAAGCAACTATTTTTGTAAATTTTTTAGATTTTTTTTTTTAAACAAACAAGAAACACACCATGAACAAACACAGGACAACCAAGTCGATGATGATGGAAATGAATGGGTGTGATCGAATTTGATAGGAAAATCAATGCATACAAACATGACATATGTGCACGATGAATATTGAATACTCCTAACGAATGAACTCAAAGTCTTCCTTTGGTGTAAAAAAGGTGGAAATATAAGACATTGACTCAATCAAATCAACAAATCAAAGCTAAAAAATGATTTCTACACCAATAACGTCCAAAACTTTTTATGCTTTTTTAGGACTTTCAAGGAAGTGCAAACCCGTTTATATTCTCCAACCAAACTCCCCCAGATATAATTTTGAATAGAGGCTTTCTAAATTCTCAAATTTTGGAGAATTGATGGTGAACCTAATGGCCCATATTTGGCATGAATTTCTTTTTATTGCCTTTAAATTTTTTGGGCCCTTTCAACCTGTTTGGACCCCGGATAATAAAATTCCTCCATTTTTTAGGTCCTTTTGAATGGTGGATTTTGCGCAAAGAAGAGATAATTACCTTTCACAGCCCTCCCCATTCTTAAACAAACACTCAGTCTCACCAAAATGGTTTTTACATGCATTCGAATCTTGTCAAGTTTTATCGCATATTGTAAGTTGTATAGATAGAATTGAGATGGAAACACTCAAGCCAATATGTGATAGATAAGTGCAATAATCAAATATAGCCGTGCATGTGTGCAATAAAGTAGATAGGAGTCAAACATGTAGGAAAATATCACTAATTACATCTCAAAGACTCCATACTATGTAAAGCACATGGATGAAATGATGTAGCGTCTCAAATATCTATCAAACAATCACATTGATAAATGGAATGAAGGTGTGACTTGGCTATCTTAAATGTTCATCCATAAAAGGTGCATAAAAAATACAAAAATCTTTTTGTGTTTTTCTTGAAATATTAATATACAAAAATAACAAAAAAAATCTTTTTGTATTTTTCAAACAAAATAAATAGTTGTACAACAAAAGAATGATACATATAAAACATACTAGCAATAGGAAGCATATGATATGTACATGAAAAAAACATCCTATTCTAGACATAGACCAACCCCTCAGTCAACTGTGAAAATCCCAAAGACTTTCTAAGACTCTCAAATCTAAGGGCATCTAAAGGTTTCATGAAAATGTCGGCTAACTGATTGTCGATGAGAACGAAACTCAGGGATACGACTTTCTCCTCAACTAGCTGTAGTATAAAGTGCTCGCGTAACCTGATGTGCTTTGTGCGCGAAAGCTGGACTGGATTGCGGGATATGTGTATCGCGCTCGTGTTATCACATGAAATGGTCATGGTGTCCTGTGAAATCCCATAATCCTCCAGCATTTGCTTCATCCACAAGAGTTGTGTGCAACAACTCCAGGCGGCTATGTACTTAGCCTCCGCAGTGGACGAAGTGATGAAATTTTGCTTCTTGCTCAGCCAGGAGACAAGAGCAGAACCAAAATAGAAACACCCACCAGTAGTGCTCCTACAACCATCTACATCCCTGGCCCAATCGACATCTGAATAGGCGGACAAACGGTCATCAGTATCAAAGGAATACCAAATACCGTATGAGAGAGTCCCACTCACGTATTTAATAATACGTTTTAGAGCAAGTAAATGTGACTCTTTAGGGGACGCCTAATATCGCGCATAGACTCCAACACTAAAGGCTATGTTAGGACGACTGGAAGTCAAGTAGAGAAGACTACCTATCATACTCCGATACAAGGTTTGCTTTATATCCTTGCCTTAAGTGTCCTTACTAAGCTTGGTAGTGGTACTCATAGGTGTACGTGCATGCTTAGCGGAGTCTAAACCAAATTTCTTCACTAGCTCTCTAGAATACTGGGATTGGGAGATGAACATCTCATCCTCTAGATGACGAACCTAGAGACCAAGGAAGAATGTAAGCTCACCAACCATGCTCATCTCAAACTCATTTTTCATCTCCTCCTCAAAGTGGTGAGCATGCTAGGAGCATGTGGATCGAAAGACTATGTCATCCACATAGACCTGGGCAACCAAAATAGCACCGTCATCTCTCCTAACCAACAACATCATATCTACTCCCCCTCTCTTGAAGCCACGAGCTAAAATATAGGAAGTAAGCCTCTCGTACCAAGCACGGGGTGCTTGCTTCAAACCATACAAGGCTTTCCTCAGATAATAAACATGCTCAGGGTGCAAAACCCTTTCGGTTGTTCCAAATAAACCTCCTCCTATAGAATGCCATTCCGAAATGCACTCTTGACATCCATCTGATATGACTTGAAGCGCAGATGACATGCGATGGCGAGTAGTAGACAGACGGACTCAAGCCTCGCAATAGGAGCAAATGTTTCCCCCAATTCTACACCCTCTATCTGTGTGTAGCCTTGAGCGACCAACCTAGATTTGTTTCGGATTATGGTACCATTTTCATCCATTTTATTCTTAAAAATCCACCGGGTACCTATCACATTAGTCTCACTAGGTCGGGGAACAAGTTCCCAGACATTATTCTTTTTAAACTGAAGCAACTCCTCCTGTATAGAAGATATCCGGTGTTCATCCTTGAGTGCTTCTTTATGATTCTTGGGCTCGACTTTGGACATGTTGAAAAAGTGGCTAACGATGTTCTCTAGCTGAGCACGAGTCTTGACCCCAAGAGTGGGATCACCAACAATGGCAGAAGGTTCATGACTCTTGCGAACCTAAGCAGGTGTGTCCCCTAGCACAGGAGTAGGGTCCACAGAGTGTGAGAGAGGGACATGTAAATCACTATCAGAAAAATACTCATCCTCACATTAAAGGTTAGGATCAATAACCGTCAGAGGTTCGTCATCTTGCACGGTGACGTTTATTGATTCCATAACCTTAGAGCTCTTCAGGTTAAAAACTCGGTATGCTCTACTAGTCGATGAATATCCTAGCAATATTCCCTCGTCACTCTGGGAGTCAAACTTTCCTAATTGCTCTATATCCCGTAAGATGTAGCATTTACTCCCAAAGACACGGAAATATGCAAGGTTGGGCTTCTTGCCAGTCCACAACTCATAAGGTGTCTGAAGTGTGTGTGGACGCAGATAAACCCTATTCACCGTGTGGCATGAAGTAGACACTGCCTCTGCCCAAAATCTCCTATAAACTTTACGACCTAGAAGCATAGATCTAGCCATTTCCTAGATCGTTCTATTCTTTCTCTCAACAATCCCATTTTGCTGAGGAGTCCTTACAGGAGAAAACTCATGTTTGATCCCAAGGCTATCACAATACAAATCTACCTTTGCTTACTTAAATTCAGTGTCGTTGTCACTACGTATTCTATTAATAGTGACTCCGTGTTGATTTTGTAGGACACGGCACTTGGTCGTTAAAAACTCTATAGCATCGGATTTCTCTCGCAGAAAACCTACAATGGAGCACCTGGAGAAATCATCTACCATCACTAGGATATACCTCTTACCACCCAGACTCTCGGTACGAGTGGTACCCATAAGGTCCATGTGTATAAGCTCAAGAACACAAAAGGTGGTAATGGAATGCAACTTCCTATGGGGACTACGAATTTGTTTTCCCATCTGACAGGGTCCACAAACTGTCAAAGTTGTCCTTCCAAGAGATGGTAAGCCACGTACTAGGTCCTTTCTAGCTAAGCGAGTGAGATCTCTAATATTTATGTGACCTAGACATTGGTTCCACAGATCCATAGAAGTGATCATGGCACTGTTGCAGACAAGTGAGGATGTGGGCTCAGTCCCATAACAATTATACTTTGTCCTCACCCCTAGCACCAAAAGTTTACCGGCTTGATTATAGACCTTACACGCATCCCGGTCAAACTTTACGGCAAAGTCAGCGTCGCACAGCTGGCTAATGCTGAGAAGGTTTGCTTTCAAACCTTTGATGTACAAAACATTTTCTAGCTTAAGAAAACCAGGTAACTCGATAGTACCTCATCCTATAATGCTAGACTTTCTCCCATCTCCAAAGTTGACTCTGCCATCCTGATAATCCTCAAGAGATGTAAAAAATGAGGCATCACCTGTCATATGTCTGGAGCACCCACTATCAAAATACCACTGTGAGGTATTATGTGCTTTGAGAGTAACATGAACAACAAAGGCCTTTTTATCTTTCTTAGGTACCCAAGAAGTGGAGACCTTTTGTTTACCTTTGTTGTTGTTGGTTTTAGCTGGAATGTGAGAATCATTCACTGACGGCAAAGGCATTCGTCGGAATTCCTCCATCAAACTCTGAGATGTGGCAGCTAAAAGATCAACTCGCTCTCTCAGATTGGTAAAATCATCAGTATGCTGATGTGGAGCTATAGTACATCGTGTCCGACCAATGCTATAGAAAAACTCCCTGTGGTGGCCTTTTCTTTTGCAATAGGTACAAAAGAACACAGTCAAAGGCGAACCTTAGTTTGCTTTTCTTGGTCGAACTCTTCTTTCGAGGTTTTTGACAATGACCATAAGGAGGAGTAGTAAACTCGGGAACTGGTCCAGGTGAAATTTTAGAGGTGGAGCCACCATCATAACCAATTCCCTGCCTATCACCAAAACCTAAAGCGGGGCCGAGGAGCATCTTTCCCATTTTCCCTGATCTGTCCTCGATTTGTACCTTGACTTCCTGTGCTTTCTCAAGATCATGATTCAGCTGGGCAACAAAGGCTTCAAGTTTCTTTCGAGTCTCCACGGAGGAATGGTACGAGTGGCCACTTGTTTAGTCAAGTCCCCTCTCTCTTTCTCAAAAACACTATCTCTCTCTCTAAACAAACTCTCTTTCTCAACACAGGCAGATTCTCTCTCTCTCAGGGCTGTGAAGGTGGAGGACTATCTCTCTCTCACCTTTCTTAAATCTTCCTCTAAGCCGGTGATTTTAAGAACTAGCGCTTTGTTACGTTTTTTAGTTTTAAATGACTCAGAATATAACTCAACGTAGGCGCGTTGAATATCACTCTCGCTCTCACTTGAGTCATCCTCCCGCTCACTCACATCGATCTCACTATCGAGGTGTCCCTGTGAAGCATCATCCTCATCGTCGTGAAGAGAACTAGGAGTGCTCACTTGACTTGCCATGAATGCGTTGAAGTTACACTCATGCGGTGACTCATCTCCTGAATCCACCGTCTCGACCTCACTGTCGTCTCTAAGAGTAGCATTAAGGACAGCTTTCCCTTTCTCTCTATTCAGACGAATGGCACACTCAAAGGCTCTATGACCCCTACCATCGCACTCAAAGCATCTCTCACTTTCTTTCTTAGGAGGATTTTTGGAATCTTTTTCATTTTTCTTTTCAAACTTATTTTTCTCAAATTTCTTTTGATCTTTAAAATTGCCATTTTTCTTAAATTTGAGAATCCTCTTGAATTTTTTTGCAAAAAGAGCCAAATCATCTTAGTCAAAATCACACTCAGAATCTGACGTGTTAGTCTCTCTCTTTCTAGATGACTCTTCCCTCTTTCTAGCCGACCCCTCACTCTTTTTCTCTTTGGCATTAAGTGCAATTCCCTTATCTTTAGACCTAGCAATTTTAGGGAACATATCAATTTCATAAGTTTGCAAATCTCCTACAAGTTCTTCCAATTTTAGAGTATTTAAATTTCCCATAAAATTTAGCACAGTGACTTTAGGGATAAAACGCTTAGGCAAAGAATGAAGAATCTTTTTAACAACTCTAGCATTAGGAATATGTTCACCAAGATTAAAACTAGTATTAACAATGTCAGAATGTATAACATAGAAATCATCAAAACATTCAGTCTTATGCATGGTGATGGTTTCAAATTGAGTTGTCAAATTTTTCAATTTAGACTCTTTCACAGCATTTGTTCCTTCATGGGTGAGTTGTAAAACATCCCATGCCTCCTTTGACGTGGTGCACGTCATGATACGTCGGAACTCATCGGGAGTGATGGAACCGGAAATAGCACTCAAACCTTTAGAGTTAAAAGAAGACCATCTAAATTAATCATCAGTCCAAGAGGTGACAGGTTTTAAATTAGTCACGTTTTCCACAGTGACGGAGGGAGGTGTCCACCCTCTTTCAACTACAATCCAAACGCTTTCATCTATGGATTTTAAAGCCGACCTCATTCGGGTTTTCCAATACGCATAATTTGTCCCGTCAAAAACAGGTAATTTATTATATGATTTCTCCATTTGAACACGCACTTTTTCAAAAATCAATTTTTCAGAAAATTGATATCTTAGAGAAATTTTGCGTAAAAATTAGGAATACGCAATAGATTAGCATAACCTGCTCTGATACCAATTTGAGAAGAGTATGCACGTGCGCTCAAATAAGAAATTATATAATTAAATTCAGTTTAACCCAAATATACCCTAAACATGCAACTAGGTGTGATGAATCAAGAAGTAGATCATGAAGATTAATCAAACACACACAATTGAGGAAAAATCCCCCAAAGGGGTAAAACCATTTATTTTCATTATAATATTGTAACTGTACAATTTCAGATTACAATGAAAATACAAGTGACTAAGAATTACCCTCAGGTGTCGGATTCTGTAGTCGGCGGCTGGAAATATCCCTTTCCAGGAGGGCTGTAATGAAGAAGAAGAACGGTCTTCTTCACAAGGGTTGAACAGCAACGGTTTGTGTTCTACGGTTACCAAAAGTCATTCACAAATGTATGAGCAATTGTTTGAATCAAACCATGAGTTTTAAAACTCATAAAAGTGAAGACTTTTAAGTTTATGAACTCTAAAAATCATGTGAATAAGTCTTCTGAAACTACTTCCCGTAGTGAGTTTATAAAGGAGTAACTTGGCCTAAAAATCTCTGCACGATTTGTTTGAGATTATCCCAGGCGGACCGGTTCAGGTCTGAGGCGAATCAGTTCATTTTAATTTAGGCTTCTTCGGTTCACTTTTGGTCCGGGGTATACTTGCTTTTCAGTAGGCGGATCGGTCTGGCTGATGGGCGGACCGGTCCGCAGGTGAATCGGTTCTTTTTCTCTGGGCGGACCGGTCCGTCTATGCAGAATTCTGATTCCTCTTCTTCTTCTTTGATATTCGGATCCGTTGATGACTATATGTATCTTGAATTTCTTCAACGGTGTAACGGCGTACGACATAACAAATTAATGATGGACAAAATGTCCTTACAGTTTTAAGTGATTGGGTCTAAATTGAATTGTTGCTAG
The DNA here is from genome assembly GCA_949130495.1 of Sambucus nigra. Taxonomy (NCBI): domain Eukaryota; kingdom Viridiplantae; phylum Streptophyta; class Magnoliopsida; order Dipsacales; family Adoxaceae; genus Sambucus; species Sambucus nigra. The sequence continues at coordinate 239,254,507 of OX422210.1, read as the reverse complement.
TTCACACCCCAACACTTTCGTTTCCATATGACACATTTTTGCCATACGAGTGTGAAAAGTTTGTCTTCTTTTATGTCGTTTGTGTGTTTACATGTATATGTGTGTACTTATGCTTAGCTTGTATCTCGTATGTATACATATATATGATATTTTTTTTATGTCTTTGCCATGTTTAACCAGTCCATTTATGCTTCAATTCATAATTGGTACCTTGTTTGTTGCGTAGTTTGTTTGATATCACATGCTTAGAATTTTATTTGTCACATTGGTATCATTTGTTGTCGCATCATAGTTGGTATTCATTTTTATGGATTAGTTATGTTTTTGTTTCCCATATGCTTTCATGTTCTTATCACTTTATGCGTCATGTTTAAATTAGTTTTATCCTTTATCTATTCCTGAACAAAAAGGGGGAGAATGATAGGGGATAAATGGTATCTAATCCTATTGTTATCGTATCTTAGTTGAGGGAGGTTTATCTTAGGGGAAGACGTCTTTCTAAGTAGGCCATTTGTTTTGATAAAGGGGAGAATTAATTCAGGAGAGTCTTTATTTATTTGCATTTAATATTTTTATATTTCCTATACGTTTAATGTGTTTGCTTAAGTGTGCAGGAATTATTTTCTAAGTAACGACTTTCACCGGCAAAGATTTTCATCCTTTGGGTTGTTTGAGTCAAGCATTGTATTTTTATTTTGGGTGGGACATTTTTGTCAGTCTAGTAGAGCTTGATGGCCCTTTAGGATTTTTAATTAATTTTTGTCCCGGAATAGCCAAAGCGGGAGATTTGTAAGGACACAAATTTCCAATTGAGTCTCTTGTAGTTTTGGCTCAATTCTGGACAAAAATGTTTGTGTCATAGGATAGTGTTCAATGTACTTATTTCAAACCTATGATGAGTTTGTTGAAGACGTAGCATCCAAGTGTATAAAGCTTCATCAAAATGCCGAGTTAAGTGCCTCGTTTCTACGTCATTAACAGTGGTTCCATGCACCTAATGTATGAATGCATTACATATATATATAGGAGCTTGGAACAATATAATGGATGTAGGTTTAATTAAAGCTGTTGTTTATTTTCAGAAAGATTTAATTAAAACTTTAAATAAAGTTTATAGAGTTTCTGGGCTAAAAATGAAAACTTCCAACTTTCTGGAAGTTCGTTCGATATATCGTTCGAATGAGTTTTTTCGTTTGAACCAAATGTCATTTGAACGAGTTTTCCAACGAGTTCCCAGTTTGGCCTCTGTAACTTCATTCGAAATGTCGTTCGAATGAGATGGATGTTCGAACAATATTTCCTTCACACAATATTATATTGATCATAAGTTTTTATTTTGATACCAACGTTTTATTTTGATCGTGGGCTGGTCACCCAGTATTTTAGTAGGCGGGGTGTCACATAATCCTTCACACACTCTAGAAAACCACGATGTCTCATGTCCAACTCCTTCTGCATGAACAGATTCTATAAGATCTTATGGTCCATGAACAGATGAAACCTATCTCCCAATAAATAGTTCCTCCACACTCAAAGGGAAAAGAACAACTTCAACTAAATCCAAGTCATGGGTGGGGTAATTCCCCTTGTGAGGCTTAAGCTTTCAGAAATCATAAGTTTTAAGCATCTTCTCCTTCATCAAAACACTCCCAATTCCCTATAGTGAGGCATCCATGTAAACTGTGTACTCCACCCCACTATGAGGTAAAATAAGTATTAAAGTTTAATACAACCGTTTTTAACTCATTGAAAACCTAGTAGTAAAACTCACCCCGTATGAATAGTACCCCCTTCTTCGTCAAGTTCATCAAAGGCCTAACTATCTTCGATAAGCCATGGATAAACCAACGATACTACCCAACTAAACCTAGAAAATTGCAGAGCTCCGTGGGTGTCGCGGGTTGTCCCTACTCTAATATTGTCGATACCTTACTCAGTTCCATTAAAATCCCCTCCCCTATTATGATGTAACCCAAAATTTGCACCTCTAGAAACCAAAATCCACACTTTTCAAAGTTAGAATAGAGTTGGTGGTCTCGTAGTGTTTGTAAGTCTACCCAAAAATACTGAGTGTACTCATCTGCAGTACGAGAATAAATCAAAATGTCATCTATGAACACGATGACGAACTGATCCAAATACTCCCTGAATACATGATTCATCAAATCCATGAATAAAACTGATGTATAATTTACACCGAAAGGCATTACCATAAACTCATACGACTCATATCATATCAGAAACTCTGTCTTTAGGACATCCTGCCCCTGAATCCTCAATTAATGGTCCCCCGACCTTAATCAACCATCGAGAAGTATAAAGTACCCCTCAACTGGTCAAATAAGTCATCAATATGGGGTAATATATACTTTTTCTATATGGTGACCTTGTTTAAGTCCAATTACTCCATGAACAGTCTCAACGATCCATTCTTCTTCACAAAGATGACTAAATCTCCTGAAAGTGAAGTAGTCCTCGTGATAAACTCATGTCCAAGAAAATAGTGAATATTCCCTCTGATCTCTCTCATATCTAATGGGTCCATATGGTAAGGTTCTCGGGCTATTGGCTTAGTGACCAATGCCAAATAACTAATAAAGTCTGTCTCCCAACGCGACAGTAACCCCAAAACTTCCTGAAAGACATTAGGAAACTCACTAACTATAGGAATAGAGTTTAATGACATGGTGACTCCCATAGAGGTATCCTCATTGATATAATAAAAATGCATGATCTATCCTCCCTCGGGGTGCAACTTTGCAACCAAGTTCATTTCTTGTATTGGAATAGAAAAATATATGGACTTATTAAAACATCCCATACTAGCTTGATACACAGAAAACCAATCCATCCGCAGGATAATGTTATATGAAAACATATCTAGAATAAACAAATCATCTATAAAATGTGTCCTCCCAATATCCACACCCATGCCTCGACATACGGGAAGAATAAGTGTACCCCGACCCAACAATGAATCTATGGGTAATAACGTGTTTAACACTAAATATAATATCCCGATCGATTAAGTGAAGTCTCTGCTAATAAATGAATGCAATATACCAGTATCAAATAAAACATATATAATATAACCATGGATAGGAAAAATACCATTTACTGCCTAAACTGGTGCTTGAGCATCTATTAGAGTGAGATACACACACCCATACTACAAATGTGGTTGGTTATGTGGCTGAGCCATTGGTGGAGGTTATAATGTTAGCATCACAATAGCTGGTGGGATCGGTAAATGTTGATGCCGACTCTATGGTATCTGGTATCCCTATTGACGTCCCTGCCCTAGGTGCCTTGGTTGACCTTGTAGTACCTCTTGGTTGTATGCCCCACTTCATGACATGTAAAATAATTATCGATAAATATCTCATATTTACATCTATCTTATTTTTGGCATTGTTGCCCTCTACCCTATTGTTGGCTCTACCAGCATACGCCCTACTTCCAATGGTCCTCCTAGCCCTGGTAGGACTGGTGGGTTAGGAAATTAGATTTTGAGGTGTTAAATGTTAGAGTCATTGATTCTCTCACGCTTTCACGTAATTGTTTACATGGTATACCTTATAAGTGATTATGTTTGTAAATTTTTTATACACTAGTTTTTGTGCTTCATATTATAAGCTTTGACTAGTTGTATGATGTTTGTGTAAGGACATATTTTTATAAGTCTGTTATTAATTTAGTATGTCATATATTGCTACACCGTCAAAGAGCTTTCAAGAACATTTAATCATCAAAGACGGATCTGAATATCAAGTTATTCATCAAAAGAACTCCGTGAAGTTTACTTTGGTATGGTTTTGTCTTAAATATGTTAACTTTACACTTAGAGCTTTTGGGATATGAAAATAAGGTCATCTTTCCTACCACAAGGCCATATTATAACGCCTAAGCTGACCTTATCATATTTCCTACCACGAAAAATAAGCTTTTGGTAAGGTGACCCTATCATGTTCATATTGTGGTAGGAAAGATGACCTTATCATTTTCATGTTCATATTGTGGTAGTAAAGGTCACCTTATCATGTTCATATTGTGGTAGGAAAGGTCACCTTAGGTGTTTTTTGTTTTGTTCTTGGAAAATATCCTAGAAAGTTTATGTCTAGTGTTCCCTTGGTTCCTAAAGTCCCCACATGACGTTTCACATCTATTTGGGTTAGAAAATCATTTTTAGAGGCACTAGATTTTAGACTAGTTGATTCTCGCTTGCTTGCACATGATTCTTCTCTTGCCATATCATATAGATGATTGTGTTTGCATGTTTGTCATACGCTAGTTTTTTGTTTCATGATATGTATGTTTGCTAGCGTTGTGACATGTATCATTTTGTATGTTTTCCACTTTTTGAAAATTTTTAAAAAATACAAAAAAAAATATTTTGATAAATTTTTTGAAAAATCCAAAAAGATTTTTGTATTTGGTTTGCACCGTTTATGGATGGACACTTAGGATGATCAAGTCACAACATCAATCCATTTTTCATGTGACTATTTGATAGTGTTTTGAGATAATATATCATGTCATCTTTGTGCTTTATGATGTTTGGAGTCATTTAGATGTAATTAAGTGTTACTTCCTACATGTTTGACTCATGATTTCCTTATTCCACACATGCACGAATTTGTTTGATAATTGTGCTTGTCTTATCACATGTTGGTTGGGTGTTTTCACTTCAATCATGTCCTTAAAAGGAACCAAGCACGATAAAACTTGTTAAGAAAGTTGTGTATGTAAGAGTCGTTTGTGTGCTTTGTTTGAAAACGGTGAAGGGCTACGAAAGGTTATCATTTATCCGTTGTGATTAAGCCGCCATTTTAATTGGACCTAAAAAATTGAGGAATTTTATTATCCGGGGTCCAAAGAGGTTTAAAAGAGACCGAAAAAATTTAAAGGCAATAAAAAGAAATTCATGCCAATTATGGGCCAATTAGGTTTTTGCACCAATTCTCCAAAGTTTGAGAATTTAGTTTATACACCTCTAAAAGAAAATATTTTTGAGGAAGTTTGGTTGGAGAATTAAAACGGGTTTGCACATCCTTAAAAGTCTTGAAAAAGCGCTACATAGTTTTGGACGTTATAGGTGTGGAAATCACTTTGACTTTGATTTGTTGATTTGCATAAGACGATGTCATCTAAATTCAATAAATTTTTACACCTAAGGATACTTTTGATGTTCATTTGTTAGGGGTACCCGTATGCATCGTGCACATATGATTGATTGAGTTTATTTACCTATCGAATGTGTTCACATCCATACATTTTGTTTCCGTGACTTAGTTATTTGAGTTTAAATCCATGGTGTGATTTTTGGTATCTTATTTTTGTATGCAAAATTTGAAAAAATTCAAAAATAGTTTGTGATAGCTTTTGGGATGTTCATGCACGTAGCTTGATTCTTATTTTCTATGTATTTTGTCGTGCCACTCCATGTTTTAATTGTTTCTTCTTATCTGTCTATTTGGGGACATCATAAAAAGGGGGGAGAACGAATTATCATGTTATGGGGGAGATTTGACTTATTGATTGATTTACTCTTATATCATTTCAAACTCGATGCGTCACAAAGGTTTTTACTTATCTCATTTGTGTAGGTCCAAAGATGAAGATCATGATGTTGCACACCCTGATGAGAAGACCTTTGAAATTTAATGAAGATTTTTGAAGAATCGTTTGAGATCTTGCAAATTTATTCATGGGAGGGTAGATTTGTATAGGCATTTTTGTATTTGATAATTCAGATGTTTTTATGTATGTACTAGCATAGACATAGGGGGATTTGTAAGGACATATTTTTATAAGTCCGTTATCAATTTAGTATGTCATATGCCGCTACACCATCGAAGAGCTTTCAAGAACATTCAAGCGTCAAAGACGGATCCGAATATCAAGTTCTTCATCAAAATGACTCCGCGAAGTTTACTTTGATTAGGTTTTGTTTTAAATACCTTAACTTTCCACTTAGAGCTTTTGGGATATTTTTACAAAATATTTTCTAAGTGTTGGAGTGGATCAAATTTAAGAATGAGTAATTTTTTTCTAAGTGTTGGAGCGTTCCTCGATTTTGATGCCCAAGTCGTTCAAGCAAGATAGCCATCTTGTTCAAGCGACATTGGATGTCGCAAGATGTTGTTTGAAAGACATCTGTAAGTCGTTCACGCGGGAGTGCTATCTCGTTCGAATGAGCACATTTTTCGAGGCAGCGCATTTTTATTATAAATACTCATTAAATGGTTCCGTTTTCTTTAAGAAGTGCCACCGTTTTATAGAATAGAAAAATAGCAAAAGCAGAATCCTTTTTTACTTATTCTTTTACGGTTTAATCCCTTTTTGTTTAAAATTCACAAAACTCCCATATGCTTTAGTGAACTATTTTGGTGTTGAAGAACACACTTTGTTGTGGTTTAATCTTTGTGGGGAGAACTTTACAACTGGAGAGCTGTGTGCTATTGTGGAGGGGGTCCTTATAAATTTTACACTTGTGGAGAAGCCGTTTTCTTCTTCATTGCTAACCACTTGGAGTTCTTGCAGTACATTCCAGCCGACGACGTTTCTAGCCACTGCTTTGAAGGTTTCACGAAGACACCGTGCATTAAACTTGTGGGCGATTATTAGGTTGAACGTAAGTCAATGGTCTTATGAATTTTTCAAAGTTCTAGAAATAATAGGTTTTACCCTTCGGGGATTTTTCCTGAATATTTGTGTCACATCCCTTATTTATTTATGGTTTGGCACACGCACACACGTAGGTGCATGTTTAGGGGATGAATTATTTTTGTTTAAATAGACTCTAATTAAATAAGTGTGCCAAATTAGAAAGTTGCGAATTAATTTAAATCGGTATCAGACACCGCGTTCATAAGGCTTTTCAGTTTGTGTCTTTTGTATTTTGGTTCTTCATTTCTTTACTCTATAGAAGAAAAAATATAAAAATATTTTGTTTGTATTTTGATTAATTTTTAAAAAAAATTAAAAACTCTAAATATTTTTTTTTATTTGTGTAATAGTTTTACACATTTTGTGTGGAATATCGGTATGTTTGAATCCCATTCATTCCATGTTTTCCATGTGGCTAGGACATTTTATTATGGTTTATAATGCTTTGGATTTGGTTTGCTTAATGGATTCACTTTGTATATGTCTGCGTACAAATTTACACTAGCTCTTTTCAATTTTAACTACTTATATTGCATGAGCTAGGTGAGATGTTCCCCTATCAATTTTTCATATACATGTCTATTTGATTTGGAGATTCGTGCATGTAAGATCCATTACCCGTGAGATTATTTTGGATTGAAAAATCATAAGAGTGTAATGAAAAGGGGCTACAAAGGGGGTAATTCTCCTTTACGTGAAAGGCTACCATTGGCAAAAGATATGAGAAAAATTGTCAAGGCCGAGTATATAATTGATCTTAAAAATGTGATATCTTCAAAATAAAAGAGAAAAAAATGAATAGGTTTATTTTTTTAGGGTGTTATAAGTTATAGCTGAATGGGTTTGTACAATGAGTCTTAGTTGATGTTAATATTTGACGCTAATGATTTGAGAATTATCATTATTTTCTAAGCTAGTGTGCTTGTGTAGGTTTGTCCATTATGAGTTCAGATTATTTGTCACTTGAGTCTAATTCTAAGTTTGATAAATTAATGCGATCAAATAGAACTACTTGGACTCTCTCGAGTGTTTGGGATATATTTCTTTCATTTGTTAGTTCGCGTCCCTTCACATCGTACCACATTTGGTTTAGACACATTTATGCCATACAAGTGTTGAAAGCTATTGTTTTGTATCTTTTGTGGTGTGTTTACCTACATATGCTTATGAAATATTTTTATATGTATATAAATGTATGGTGTGTTTGTTTAGAGTCTTAGCATTTCATTGAATCCATGTTTGCCATATGTTTCATCTTTGTATCAAATTGGCATCTTATATGATTAAATTAGTATCTTTTTCTGCGTTTTTACATGGATATCCTTCCATAGTTTGGATTCTTTGATCTTGTGTTGTCATGCTAGTTTGTCATTGCCTTTTCACTTCACATTATCGCATGATATTGTTTGTTTTCCTTTATATTCACATGTTTCACATTAAGGGGGAGAAGTTGTTTATATTATACACCTTACATTTATATATTTCCAAACAATAAGTGGGATAACCATTATCTTAAGGGTAGATGTATTACCTTAGGTGGTGGTGTTTAACAAAGGGGGTGGTTGTTTTCATATGCGTTTTATATATATTATATACTCTTTGCATTTGAAAGGTGTTTAAGTATGCAGGTTTTAGCAATGATGCGAAAACATTTCACAAGAGCCAAGCTACTCAAAATTTTATGTTTGTCAAGTGTCTGTAATTTTTCCTATCGGAGTTGGGATTGAGTCTTAGAGAGCTTGACAGCCTAGTATGGTTTTATTTTTGAGTTTTGTCCCCGAATAGCCAAAGGGGGAGATTTATAACACTAAAAGAAAATAGCATTTTATGACCTTTTTAGTATCATAAAATGCCTTTTATGGCCGTTTATTTTTCAATCAAAATCGTCATAAGTTTGAGTGTCATAATGATACCCATAAAACAGTCATATTGGGTTAACGGTTATAAATGACTGTTTTTTTCAAAACGTTCATATCTGCTATGAAAACAATCATAATATACTCTACAAGTTGTCATGTTTGATTTAAAAAGCGTCATGATAAATAATTATTAAATATTTAAAAAGGTCATGTAAAATATTTCATCACGTGAGGGTTTAATATAAACAGTCATAAAATAAACATATAATAACAAAATTAATAACCAATATTAATGTCATAATTGACAAATAAATCTAAACACAAATCAAAATTCATAGTAAAACTAAAACAGCATTGATTTTTTTTTGTATTCGAAGTCACGTACATCTAAAATGCACCAAACTAAGTCATTTGTCCATATTGAAAAAATAGTTTGACACAATTAGATATACTCACCATCTACGCTACTCACAAAACAATAATGACCTACTACATGTATCATAACAATATTTACCCACTATGTACATCATTCAAACAAAATGTCTCCAAAAAAATGTACATCCAAAAATCACGCATAAATGCGTCAGTCATCCCTTGGCTTTCGTGAAATTGTGTTGACCCTTCAAAAGCTCCAATCATATAATATAAGACTGAATAAGATCCCATCATAGTCTTGCTTCTTCAAAGCATCCTACAATAAAGAAAATTATCAAGAGTGTTGTTAAGCCATATTCTTGTCAATCCTCTTACATAGTATATATCCAAATTTATAAAGATTATATACAAAACATTATATCCTTGGTTGCATCGTATTGATGTTCTCTATTTCTCGATTGTCAGGAGGTTACCCACATTAGAGACCTATCATACTCATCAAATGCATCTCCACGTCTCTTTTTTTGCCCTAGTTATAAAATAAAATATAAGAAATTAAGCACACAACATAAATCCCCATAATGAATTGATTATGGTTGCATACTCTACAATAATACAAGAATTCAACCATATGACTCTAATATGACAATTATATACCTTTTAAATTCCTCAAATTAAATGCTCTAGCATAAGTTTGAAATAGCATATGTAAATATCTATTGCAACATAAAAGACAACATAAAAATTCCATTTTTTCCAAAGTATTACGTCGTGTATAATGTAAGTCAAAAGATTTTTTAAATAACCCAAATAATTGTAAATAATTTTAAAAAATTGGACAGAGAAAATGAAAAAAATATGGCATTCACAATAAACAAATGGTGTGACCCAAATGACTCCACCATTAGCCATATCACCAATAACAACAACATATAAAATATTTTCTTCAGTATCATAACCCCAACACCAATGAATAATTCACATTAAAACTAAAACAGAACATGGCACTATGAGAAAATGAATAATATACCATTGAGAACATAAATTCTTCATATACCACCTTTTAGTTAGCAAATAGTGGTTCACATTAACCTAAATAGACCTGTCAACGGGTCGGTTTGGGTCGTGTACGGGTTACGGGTTACGGGTCAAAACACCCTAACCCATACACGACCCGTTAAGCCTAACGGGTCTAATAACAATACCCAAACACGACCCGTTAATATTAACGGGTACACGACCCAAACCGTTAACACCCGTTAATATTAACGAATCATTTTGGGTCGAAATGGGTAACGGGTTGGGTGACCCTATAATACCCGTTAGTCTTCAATACTTTAAAAATAATGGGTTTTAATTGTAATTTTTATTGGGTATAGATTGGGTGACCCTATAGCACCCATTAGTCTTTAAAGATTTAGAAATAATGGGTTTTAATGGTTATTGTTATTGGGTACGGGTTGGGTGACCCTATAATACCCGTTAGTGTTAACGGGTAGAAATGGGTTAAAACGGGTACAGGTAAATTTCCAAACCCGAACCGTTAGTGTTAACGGGTCTACCATGTCAACCCGTTAATGACCCAAACCCAATAAGGGTAAACCCATTAACTTATAATTTCGTGTCGGGTCGTGTCGTGTTAACGGGTTATCGTGTATTTTGACAGGTCTAAACCTAAATCATATTCACAAATCTAAAGAAAGTAATTATCTATAAAATAAACGAATTTCTACGACATTATCATCCCATAGCAGAATAACTAACCAAGCATCGAACCTACGGACAACAAACTCAATAAAAATTTATGTATCAAAAAAATATTCCTCAAAGAGGCAACGCAAAAGTAGGCATCGGTCATTATATAAATTTGTAAGTGGGCATTATAAAAGCATGGCCAACAAGGAGAAAAATTCACAAGGAGGATCCGACCACCATTTTACTTTAAAATGAACTACCTCTAGTAGTAATCCGTGCGATGAAATCACCACATGTGGTGCTCGCCACTGCATCATCAGGACTGGTTCCCCAAATATTATCTCATAAGGCCTTAAATCTTAAATAAAATCGAACTATATAAACCAATACACTAAATATGAGCGAGAGATAGCTGGATGAGTGTGTGTCTATGTTTTGTGAGAGTTAAGGATTTGTAGCAAAAAATAACCCGAAATTATGGTTCGAATTTGTGTGTAGAATATGAGAGACAAAGAAGATACCGATAGTAGATATGAATAGTGGTGGAGGAGACTTCAACGGTGGATGATAAAGAGGTGAAGCATAGAGTGAGAGCGATGCAACGGGTTTTAGCCTCAGATTTTTGTATTTCCATCCCTTCATTTAAGACACGCGGAGGGTAATGTTAAAATCGGTTATGAATTTTAACTTATTTTGATGTTTTGGTTTATCAACGTTTGAAAAGAGTCATAAAATATATTGGTATATATGATTGTTAGAATAAAAGATTCATATTTGTAAGTATCAATTAACCTTTCGTGACTGTTTTAGTAAGTAGAGTCATAAAATAAATCTAGTATAGTTTTATGACTGTTTTGTTTAAACTATCATAAAATTATTTTTAAAAACCGTCATAAAAAGGTATTTTCCTTATAGTGTAATGACAAATTTCACATCGATTCAATTTGTATGGATATTATATTTATTCTATTTGGACAAAACTATTTGATTCATAGGTTAGGATTTGAGTTCAGTTTGTCCTTTAAGCCAATGATCCACATTGAAGACTGTAGTGGCCAAGCAAAGCGTTATTGACATCGTTTTGAATTTTGTGTCAAGTTTTATATTCAACATCCATGGAGTTTTGATGAGGTGTGAATGCATATTATATTTGAACCCTCGATACATTTTGGGTGTTTATTTTTTTTTTAAATCTGAGGCTATTTCGAAAATGTTTTTTCACAGAAAAATATTTTCATTTTCGAAAGTCATTCGAACAAATTTGATTAGTCGTTCAAATGAATTTTGTGTTTTCATTCGAATGAGGTTTTGTCTTGTTCAAATGAGTTGGGATATTTCTTTCAAATGATCATTGAGTGAGATTCGAATGAAATGATTCTGCTTAGCAGAAAGATCTCTCACAAAGGTCATTTGAATGTTGTTCAAATGAGAATATCAGTTTTGTTTGAATGATTGTTCTTTGGTTCGATCAAGATGGCTATAGTCATTCACTATGATATATGTATTTAAAGTTTATTTATTAATAAATGAAGTCATTACAACCATTATAAAATTTTGGTGTCTCAATAATGTAAGAGAAAGTCTAACTGTCAAGTTATTTTAGGCTTATCTCAACTTGTAGTTTTAAAGAGTGTTCTTTAATACATATTTGTGGTTTTATATCGTGAGATATTACGCTGTCAAATGATGAACATGAAGAATCTAAGAAGACTCATTATTGAGTATAGCTTGCAAGAGGTAGGCTCTCCTTAACTTGTATTTTCTTTCAATATATTATGTATTCTCTTTGACTATTCCTCTTATAAGATATTTTATTAAGAAATGAATTGGTAATGAGAATGTAAATATGATAAATGATTATTTATTATGGTTTGAGAATATCTTATGATGAAAAAATTAGATTAAAATACAAAAAATAAAGTTGAAATGAAGGAATCATAGTCTATGTACCAAATGATAATCGGTTGGAACAATAACTAGGTTGACTTTATCAGTCTCATACTACACGAAATTTAAGGTCTGAAAATGATGTCTTTGGTGTGATTTTAGCTCAATTATTTTTTGAAATGTTTGTCTTTGTTTTAATACCATTCTGATTCTTAGTTTGGGAGATACAGATTTTCAAAGTTTAGTGGTTTACGCTGAATTCTGGAATTCATATTTACTTTGTAGTAAAAAAATACTATATCTCCATGGAAACTGAATATTTTTTAATTAAACCAATTGAAAATGAAAGTAAATTCATAATGGATGAAAATACGTGAATTTTATTGATTGTTAATGGTCAGATCTCCCGTGGTTAAATTTTAAAGATGGTACTTATGTTCTGAAATTATAAAATCTCATATAGTATGTAGTGCTGTATGATCTAAATTATGAATGTATATGGTCAAATTTTAGAAAAACTATTTTTACGTGAAATTATACTTAAATTTGTAGGTTTTGCAGGCCGTCTCTTAATTTTATATGTTCTATGGAGTCTTGGGTAAATTCTCAAAGTTGAACTACTAAAATTAAAACGTCGGCAACGAATTAGGAGTAGCTTGAAAATCTTATAATTTCATGAATAATATGTTATGACTTTGATATTATCTTATTTTTGTAGGAAAGTGGACTATTTTGTTAATATTTGATGAATCTTAGTAAGATCTAATGAACAAATAAACCTCGATAAAATAACAAAGTTTAACTATTGGGATTGAATTAGTTAGCAATTATGGTATTTTCAAGTGTGTGACTTGAGGAAAGGAATGTAATAAAACACCAATAAAACGGGTATTAAAAATATTATTTAAAGTGTATTTTACTTGGGAATATTAAAAAGTTAATAAAATGGCTATTTTCATTAAATGGAGGACAACAAACATTTATACAAGCAATAAATATGGCATTAAGCTTGGCATTTTTATAAAAGCGATAGTTAGATCGCAAAAGGAATAAATTTAATAAAACTAAAAGAGTTTTCATAAAGGAGTTATCGTGAATTAACTTAAAAAGGGCACGGCGCCCTAGGGTGCAGCCTCGGCTTTAACTCAAAACAACTTGTCCGTTAAGCGATTGGTCACAATATTTATGGTGAGCAGTTCAAGCCCGTGAATGTAGATGGGATTGTGGTACACTTCAGGAAAAGGAAAATTGATTAATAAATTATTACAGGGTTGGTATTGTATGTTTGAATAACATGGTCCTAAGGAATGGATAATTGTCTAACTAAATGACTAGGAATACAATGGACTTTCAATTCAACAAAGTGTGCGCGGAATTGGTTTGTTTGAATTGGAAATGATTATAACCACGGGGGTCAACTAAATTAAGAGAAATAGTGTGTGTTAGTTTTACTATTGAGATTAAACAACAACTTTAAAATTATTCGTTTCCTCATTATTGGGACTAAATAATGGATTTTAATCTAAATAATATATTTTACTATCATATATTATATAACAATTGGATATTAGTGTTTTTGACAGTATGTCGAAGTATTAGGTTGTGTATATTACAATTATTAATAGTCATTATATGATTATGGTTATAATAGCACCGTTTCATTTTAGATTTCGCTTCTTATATATAATATTGCACCCTATTGAGCATTTGTGCTCAACCCCTCATTTGTTACGGCAAGTACCCGGGAGTAAAATAAAAAGTGCAATTAGAGAGAGATATTATGAGGTATGAAGTATTTTAGTTGATCTGATGTGTGATACCCCGTCAATTCTAATCTTTGGTGATCAGTCCATTATTAAATTAAAAAGGAATCATTAATGGCTTCATTCTTATCATCACTTTTGAAACATATTTATATTACTAGTACCCTAATGGCCCAATGCCAAAATTTTAATCTTATTATTAACATGAAAATAATTTAAACTAATAAATCACATTCACCATTCCAGTAAACAAAGTAATAAGTGATAAAAACAACGAGATAAATAGATGAGCCTAGAATAAACACTCCAAACTGAAATCCAAATATGATCATCCATAATATAAATCTGAATCCAACACTGGAAATAAAATAAAAGTGCAATGTCTCTGAAATAACCACTAGCTAGAGATGGGCGACATGCCCGACTGAGATAGATGAATGGTGAACAAGAACTAATAAAAGTGGAAGCATCTACTACCGAGATCCTGTAACATCCACAGTAGTCGCAGCACGTCAAATATGAATGGACTCCTAAGCATGGTGTCCCTGTGGTTGGGCACAAAAAAGCTTTTTATACAAATAGATTTGAAACAGATTAGAGCCCGAGTAAAAACAGTTTGAAAATAATTACAAGTATTTAAGATGCAGTTAGAGCAAATATTATATACATGTTAACTTCACGTGCCCTCACTTGAGATTCTCACCTCTCAACTATTATGCATGCCTAACGTATCCTTCTAATCCATACTAGTTACACTACCCCACGTAACTAGTTTGAACTAATGCGCTACTTGTATACGTACTCGTTGTACACACTCGTATTTCCCATATGATACGTTACCAAATGCCAGAGCTCCATTATCCAGTAAAGTTATCTAATTAACTGTTAAGTTTCCACATAATTAGATTACTTTAAATGTCATAATTTAGTTTATCTACTAAAGTACATACAAAAGAATTTATCACACGTATATAACTATACACTACTCTTGTATCATATACGAATATAGCATCCCTAGACGGAGACCTGTGATGCGTGCATACTCTGCTATCTAGTCCTGGTACATCACTTACTAAGTAAAGGAATTCTGGTTCAGAATCACTCTCAAACCATAGATACACAATTCACTAAACTTGGAGGTGAACAAAGTTCTACGCCTTTGGCCTATGCACACACCGAACGCGCCCAAATGACCGATCACACTATCGTAAACACAAGTAGTGCTTAACCCTAAGTTCTATGTTCTGAGGTATAAGTCTAAAATCCCCCCGATAGGAACATCAGGATAAGACCATCCACGACGCAAAACCTCCCGTGATAGCAGGTAGCGTAGGCATGTTCACACACACACACACACATATATATATGTATATATAAGAAATCATACGATAGGTATTTACACAACATGTACCCATATATCATTAGGCATGTCTCACTAATTAATGTTTATTTTTAATTTAGATTAATTTTTCATTTTAAAGTTAATCTCAATATAAAAATCATTAAAAATACGGGGTGTTACATGATGACTTAAACCCTAAGGAGAAACTTATGGGTCATATACACAAGTTAATATTTTAAACCTATTGAAACTAGACTTGTATACCTGCTTGGTAATTAACTAAATTTTATCGAATGAACTAGAATTAAATATAGGTACTCAAATAAATCATAATTTTCATCTTATCATGGTCAATTCGGGGTGAGTCAACCCACAGATTACTCAATATATAGATCGGGGCATTACACATCATCTCCTACCGCATATATTTCCTATCTCAAAGTAACCCAAGAATTCGTGCCAGCCAATGATTAAGAAATAAAGATACATACGAATCCTAAACATAGGGTTATAATACATCAAAGAACTCAACGCAGAACATTAAACCTAAGACACAACAATATGGGATTCTCTGATACCAATTGTAACACCCCCTATTTTCCACATGTTGGTTAGCTATTTCAATATTCCAAAGATAGGGCGTGAAAAATCAGTTTATATCATACTCTACATCATAATGATCATAATAATAATAATAACAATAGTAGTAGTAGTAGTAGTAGTAGTAGTAGTAGTAGTAGTAGTAGTAGTAGTAGTAGTAGTAGTAGTAGTAGTAGTAGTAGTAGGAGGAGGAGGAGGAGGAGGAGGAGGAGGAGGAGGAGGAGGAGGAGGAGGAGGAGGAGGAGGAGGAGTAGGAGTAGTAGTAGTAGTAGTAGTAGTAGTAGTAGTAGTAGTAGTAGTAGTAGTAGTAGTAGTAGTAGTAGTAGTAGTAGTAGTAGTAGTAGTAGTAGTAGGAGGAGGAGGAGGAGTAGTAGTAGCAGTAGCAGTAGTAGTAGGAGTAGGAGTAGTAGTAGTAGTAGTAGTAGTAGTAGTAGTATTAGTAATAGTAGTAGTAGTAGTAGTAGTAGTAGTAGTAGTAGTAGTAGTAGTAGTAGTAGTAGGAGGAGGAGGAGGAGGAGTAGCAGTAGCAGTAGCAGTAGCAGTAGCAGTAGCAGTAGCAGTAGTAGTAGTAGTAGTAGTAGTAGTAGTAGTAATAGTAGTAGTAGTAGTAGTAGTAGTACTAGTAGTAGTAGTAGTATTAGTAGTAGTAGTAGCAGCAGTAGTAGCAGTAGTAGTAGTAGTAGTAGTAGTAGTAGTAGTAGTAGTAGTAGTAGTAGTAGTAGTAGTAGTAGTAGTAGTAGTAGTAGTACTAGTAGTAGTAGTAGTAGTAGTAGTAGTAGTAGTAGTAGTAGTAGTAGTAGTAGTAGTAGTAGTAGTAGTAGTAGTAGTCGTAGTCGTAGTCGTAGTCGTAGTCGTAGTAGTAGTAGTAGTAGTAGTAGTAGTAGTAGTAGTAGTAGTAGTAGTAGTAGTAGTAGTAGTAGTAGTAGTAGTAGTAGTAGTAGTAGTAGTAGTAGTAGTAGTAGTAGTAGTAGCAGGAGTAGTAGCAGCAGTAGTAGCAGTAGTAGTAGCAGTAGTAGCAGCAGCAGTAGTAGTAGTAGCAGGAGTAGCAGCAGCAGCAGCAGCAGCAGTAGTAGTAGTAGTAGTAGTAGTAGTAGTAGTAGTAGTAGTAGTAGTAGTAGTAGTAGTAGTAGTAGTAGTAGTAGTAGTAGCAGTAGTAGTAGCAGTATTAGTAGCAGTATTAGTAGTAGCAGGAGCAGTAGAAGGAGCAGTAGCAGGAGCAGTAGTAGTAGCAGTAGTAGTAGCAGGAGCAGTAGCAGGAGAAGTAGCAGTAGTAGTAGTAGTAGTAGTAGTAGTAGTAGTAGTAGTAGTAGTAGTAGTAGTAGTAGTAGTAGTAGTAGTAGTAGTAGTAGTAGTAGTAGCAGTAGTAGCAGTAGTAAAAGACTATAAGGAATTTAAAACATCCACGATATGTGATTAAATAAATATAAGTACTGAGATAAATCAAAAATTGCAGTCCAAACAAACTGAATACCCTTCTGAGTCAACTCGTCCTATGGTCCTACTTTCTTTGAAAATCCCCAAATGAACCTCCATTGGTAACCAACCAACCCCCAGAATGTGCAAACCTCCGTATGTGTCATGGATTGTCCTTAATCCAACACGATCATTACCTACTTCGAGTCCACTGATAATCCTGAATCTGAAACTGCATGATCCAAAAACTGGACCTCACGTCTCCAAAACTCACTCTTATGGAATTTAGCATACAACGTATGGTCCAAAAATGTTTGAAGCAAAACTCTTAAATGCTCGACATGATCCTCCTCGGTCTGTGAGTAAATCAATATGTCGTCAATGAAGATGGTGATAAATATCTAAGTATGTCCACAACACGCAGCTCATCAAATCCATGAATAAGATGGGGGTGTTTGTCATCCCAAATGACACGACCTAGAACTCATAGGAACGATAACGAGTCAAAAAGTAATTCTTAGGCACGTCTTCCTCCCATAACCTCAACTGATGATAATTTGAACACAAATCTATTTTTGATAAGAACAAACCACCCTATAACTTATCAAAAAAATCATCGATCATCGGTAAAAGGTACATGTTCCTCACTGTCACCTTGTTCAACTCTTAATAGTCAATATACAACCGTAGTGAACCATATATATTTCTCAAAAAGAGAACTAGATATCCCCATGGTGTTGTGCTGTGGTGAATGAATACATGCTCCAAAGGGTCCATCTGTTATGCCACTTTGGCAATTGGCTTAGTGTTGGGAGCTAAGTCAATCATAAATTTAATCTCTCGGCTAACGAAAACCCTGACACCTCATCAAATACGTTGTTAAAACCCCAAAAAAATCGATATCAAGTCAAACAAAATAGTAGTCTTCTCTTTAGGCTTCTAATCACTAAAATACAAGTGGGTCATGGCACCATCCTCTAGACTAGGCATAGCTAGGATATACATCATTTTTTTATTATCGTGAAAAGAATAGCCCAACCACTACAATGTATGTGGACCTCAGACCTAACCGACCAATCCATTCCCAAGATTAAATCATAAGAATGGGTATCCAAAACAAACAAATATGCTATAAATTTTGATCTTCTAATATCTATCTCCACATGAACACAAAATATCCAAAATATGAGTATATACACCTAACGCGTTCATCACCCCATGGGGAACCTTTTGCTATACTGTTATGCCATTTGGTCTAAAAAATGCTGGGGCTACCTACCAGAGGGCTCCCACAACCATCCTTCACGATCTGATTCATAAAGAAGTCGAGGTCTATGTGGATGATATGATTATCAAATCCAAAACTAGAGAAGTTCATGTTCTCGCTCTCCGAAAGTTCTTTGAATGACTGCGACAGTATCAGATGAGACTCAATCCACAAAAATGTGTCTTCGGGGTTATAAATGGAAAACTCTTGGGATTCATGGTCAGTAAGAAGGGTATAGAAGAAGATCCAGCCAAACTGAAAGCCATACTTTAGATGCCACCTCCCCAAACAGAGAAACAAGTTCAAGGTTTCCTTGGGAAATTGCAATACATCAGCCGGTTCATCATCCAGTTAACCTCTATCTACGAACCTATTTTCAAACTCCTCCAAAAGGATTCAACCAAAGTTTGGAATGAGGCCTACAAAAAATCTTTTGACTGAATCAAATAATACCTGACCCAGCCTCCGATACTCATGCCACCACAGTCTGGTCTCCCTTTGCTCTTATACCTAACTATAGCCAACACTACAGCTGGGGCTTTACTAGCCCAATACCTTGAGGATTCACGCAAAGAAAGATCCATCTATTACGCCAGTCGTAAATTGGCTGGATACGAAGTCAACTACACTGCTTTGGAAAAGGCATGTGTCACACTTGTTTGGGTCACCCAAAAATTGCGACACTACATGCTTGCCTTCCCCATCAAACTTGTATCCCGAATGGACCCTATTAAGTACCTGCTTGAGAAACCTGCCTTATCCAGTCGAATGGTTCGATGGTTGATGCTTTTAGCCGAGTTTGATATCGTGTACATCACGCAAAAATCCTTGAAAGGAAGATCCATCTCTGACTACCTCGGCGACTACCCCATGGAAGAAGCTGATGTCTGGGTCTCCAAATTTCCAGATGAGAACATCCTCTACACCGCTCAAGATGACCTTATGGCAAATGTTCTTTAATGGTGCTGCCAATAAAAAGGGATATGGTATTGGGATACTTCTGATCGCCCCAGATGACTCCCACACTCCCATTACCATCAAGTTGGATTTCCCCTGCACCAACAACATGACTGAATACGAGGCGTGTATAGTAGGCCTCAAAGTTGCCCTCAAGAAAGGTATCCAATTCCCTTATGTCTACAGGGATTCTTCCCTCATCATTTGTCAAGTGCTCAAAAAATGAAAAGTCAAGGATTCCATCCCCACTTAGAAGAACTAGCCTCCCAATTCTGAGACATCACCTTCCACCACCTACCTCGAGCAAAGAATAACCTAGACGATGCCCTTGCTACCTTATCCTCCATGGTCAACATGACCGAAGGAATAATAATGCCCCCCTTCCTAGTTCAAAAGCAAGATAAATGAACCCACGATTACCACATTGAGCTCATCATCAAAGAAGATCCCAAGATGGCCAACTGCTGGTATTATGATATCTGGCACCTCCTCAAGCACGATAAGTATCCCGAGGTTTTCAATAAGAAAAATCGGGCAACCTTTCGAAGATTGTCCGCCTAGTACATCATCTGTCACAAAGCACTATTCAAAAGGAACTTCGATGGAACCCATCTACACTGCATCGCAGGAGGTGACATTGAAGAAGTAATGCTGAAAATCCACAGCGGGGAATGCGGGCCCCATATGAACGGTCATATGCTTATCAAGAAGATCATCCGATAAGGATATTACTGGACCACCATGATCCAGGATTGCTCCGCCTATGTCCAAAGATGCCTTAAATGCCAACGGCTCTCTAACCTTCAACACTTGCCTCTACGAGAATTATACAACATGACTTCTCCCTGGCCATTCTCCATCTGGGGCATCGACATCATAGGAAAGGTTACACCCAAGGCCTCTAATGGGCATGAGTTCATCCTGTTTTCCATTGATTACTTCACCAAATGGTTCGAAGCCAAGTTATGCGCAGTCCTGAATGCTAAGAAAGTGGCCAAATTCATCAACAAAAACATCATCTACCGAAATGGGGTTTTACATGAGCTAGTGTCAGATAATGGGTTGCATTTCATGGAAGAAGTCACAAAAGTGGTCAACGAGTATGGGATCCAGAGACACAAATCTTCTACCTACTAACCTCAGACCAACGGTGCAGTCGAAGCCGCTAATAAGAACCTTAAAGCCATCATTAGTAAGATGACCGAAAGTTGTCGAGATTGGGCTGACCGAATCCCATACGCCCTCTGGGGCTACCGAACCTCAATTCGAACCTCTACTGAGGCTACCCCTTACTCTCTAGTCCATGGAAGGTAAGAATTCCTACCTTTGGAGATATAAATGCACTCATTACGCGTCTTGCTTGAAAGCAAGGTCAATGAGGAGGACTGGCATCAAAGCCGCCTCGATGAGCTGTCACTCTTGGATGAAGGAGGCTGAAGGCATTGTATCACATACAAGGGTACCATCACTGATTAGCACGATCATTCAATAAGAGAGTCAAGGAATGCGGTGTCCGAGAAGGGGATTTATCACTCAAGGAAATAGCAAAACCCATCTGGGACACCAGAGGGAAATTCAAGCCGAATTGGAGTGGCCCATACATTGTGAAGAAGATCTTGTCCGGCGGTGCCGCCATGCTCATAGACTTAGGTAGAGAAGATATGGCTCGTCCAGTCAACCTGAACCATCTCAAGAAATTTTACTCCTAGTCCAAAATCTCTGCATGCTACGATTCTTCACATCTCCCTTCTATTCTAAAAAAAATCTCGTCATTTCCCTCCACCCAGAACTACGTGGGCTTGATCCTTGGCAAAAATCATTCTCATAAAAATTAACAAATTTCAAAAACCCCCAGAGGTACGTAGGCGGCTCATACATCTTACATGAGCACGATCCCTTAATTTTCATACAAAAAACTATTCTTTCCTTACCTTCAAGAATGATAGTTCACTTTAACATATACTTGAACAAAAGGATTATGCATGCCTTAGCGATCGGTATAGATAATTCAAAATACAAAATTCAATAAAAGGCACAACTGGATGATAAAAAACTTATTTATTTCACTAGTAAGAAATTACAGTGCAATTAAATAAAGGAACATATGACTCCCTTCCCCCCTACCGTCCTAAAAAGCCAAATAAAAAACCAAAGTTATTTCTCGGTACAAAATAAACTCTCTAAGATCCTACCCACAGCTACCAAAGGAGCCCGCTCCATCAACATCATCTACATCCTAGGGTCCCGAAGCTTCCCCTGCCTGAATAGAGTGCCGTAGACGCTCCGTGGACCGATAAGCTCGAACCAGCCTAAAAAAAACTAGGACACCTCCCTCCATGGTATCAGATAAGGAAAGCCATCTTCATCCAGTCTCGACTTCCAACATCTTACTAATTACTCTCCTCCACAAACACTTCATATAATCCCAAGGAATGTGCCAAACTCTCCCAGCAAACTGAGAGGGATAGGTCGATGGATGTCGACTCTCCCATAAAGAGCCAAGCCATATGCGTAAATGCTCTGTCAAATCTTCTACCGAAAAGAAGCTAGTGTCCGAGGTGGCACGATCTGCTCCTAGCCAAATTGGCGCAGAAGCCACTAAGGGAAATAGAAAGATGTCTGTCTAAGACCAACCAGCCGGACATACGGGTATTCTCCCAGTTCCAAAATAAGCAGCAGTAGTCCCCACCAAGGTACTAACCAGTACAAATTTAGAGCCCCATGCTCCACAAACCAGTTCTCCCAGCTCTCAATATCCAGACCAACACTGATGAAATGGAACAAAAAAGCCCAGCCAATAACTCCCAAGGATGAAATACAAAGAAGCCCAGCCAACAACTCCCAAGGAGAACGGGAAAACTCAGATAGAGCTGTAGCAATGCCGAGATTTATCCCCAACATGGTAGAAAATTCCTCATAATTGTGACGGTACGACATCCAAGAGATAATAGCTGCAAGTTATGGGTCCACCATCGGAAGGGAGATCATACCTCCAGCCACCAGTGATTTAGCCACTGAGGACGAAATACAAAAAAGCCCAGCCAATAACTCCCGGGGAGAACGGGAAAACTCAGATAGATCTGCAGCAATGCCGAGATTTATCCCCAACATGGCAGAAAATTCCTCATAATTCGGACAGACTTCTTTCAAGCCAAAGTGGAATACATGGTCTTTGGGGTACCAGAATTGTACCACCGCCATCGGCATGTTCCACTCTATGGGTCGATTACGCCATAAAAAAACTCGACGCATGTTGTAAGCATTGTAGTTGACGTTATAGGAGCACATCGCCTCCAACATCTCGAGGTATTTGGCAAACTCAACACTATCAGGGATATCCATCTCACAGAACAAGAAAGTAGGAATGTTAAGGTGTGAGGAAAATACTCCACTCTTACCCCTCTTTTATACTTGAGACCCCCACAAAAGATATAACCCCTGCAGAAATCGGAGGAATTCGTACCCCACAAGGTACCAAAGGCTAAAGAGGATACGAATCAAATCTTTGAATTGATGGGACTAGATTGACCTACTAATAGGCAAGACAAGGTGCTTGCCGATCGATAACCCCTTGCTTTTGGAAATTTTCCTTTTTCCTCTTTTATCAAAATTCAGAAAACTTAAAATAAATTGATATTCTCAACAGAATTTCAAAAATCCCCTTTTCATATAAATTTTGAATAAAACTTTCTTTTAAACTCCCAAAATATTTCTTGTTACGATCTCAGCAGCAAAGTAAAAAGTGCATGTGCATGCATTCATTCATCATTAACAGAAGATAATAAAAAAAAAAACTACATTGCATTACATAGATATGTTTGTGCGTTACATCATTTTGCAGGAAAAGAAAAGCAAAAAAAAACGGGACACGGCCTGAACCCACATTCCCCCTCTATCTCTCACCTAAGAGCTTCCACCCCTGAAATTCTCTCCCTTTCCCCGACGGCGAGATGATGCACCACCGCTACTGAACCATACTCCTCCCCGGATGAGGCAGACGGAACCAAGTAAGAAGGAACAGGAACTGCATACCTAATATGGGAAGTCGCCGAAGATATCCATTCCTTAATATCCCTCAGCCAAGTGGTGGACACCCGGACATGCTGCAGGAAATGGCAAAATCAGTATCAAGCAGAAAAGATCAAAAGAAACCAAAAGGAAGGAAAGGAAAAGATCAGAAAAGATATACCTCAGGGCGAAGGACCTCCTCTATCAAGCCCAACTCCTCTGGGTCCATTGCATGAGGACGATGCAGCATAGGCACCATCCCTCCATCAGCCCGCCAAATGTAATATGAAGGGATATGTAATCGCACAAAGGAAACCTCTGAAGTCGTTGTCGCCACAGATGTCAAAGGATCGCCACCACTGTGGGAGGACCCCACTTGCTAACTCGAACCCGCAGGAGGGAAGGATAGTGCATCATATATGATGGGCGCCATCATCCAGCTCGTCACAAAGTCCATATAATCATACAACACAACTGTATCGGTGTACAGCAGGTAGGACTCTCCAATCATCGCCGCGATCCTCACATCCTCTGGCAACAGCCGCTCCCGCCTCATAGACATAGGGGGCCTCGCAGGTGGCACCACCACCTCTCTGTCAGCAATCTGTCAGACCACCCTCTCCATGAAATACCAAGAGTGGTCAAACTCATGCACTAACAAACGCCTCATCTGCGCACTCTAGTCAACCCCATGTCCTGAACGGTCATCCCCCAAGGGTAAAAGGTCAGCTAAAAAATCCCCAACAAAATATAAGGAAACATAGATTCATAGCACCTAAAGGTCTTAGACTAAAGAAGAAAGAAGTCTTACCCTGTCACTGGTCAGGACATTTAAGACCTGACGCACCGCCTCTAGAGAGAGAGACCTCCTCGACTGCCGATTGGCCTTGCTCCATCGATGCAACAGGCAAAAATCGCCAATGATCTCGTCCTTCAAAGTAATCAGCTGGGTATTACACCCGATCACCTCATAGAACCATGTCTGCCAAAGACAAAAATTTCCTAATAAAAAAAAAGATGCATGAGGAAAATGAAAATGCATGAAATTAAAAGAATACCTTAAGAAGATACATGGATCCAGTGAAAGACTACCGGAAGCACCGACTGAATGCATCCAAGGAAAAATAAAGGGTCGCCAAATTCAGGCTCCCCCAGTTATAGAGAGGGATGTTCGAAATCATCCTCAGATATGTTAAAAACCATAACTGGATAACACCGCCGCTCGATGCCACCAGAAATCCTCCCAACACCAGCAAAATAAACAATCAGGCCATATGCCTCACCTGCAGCCCGTCCCCCACATCGATCACTCTGCCCAATAAAACATCCTTCAGCAGCGACAAACGGATGGAGTCCCCAGACACTATCCTCCCCACATCACCAAGCGTCGCGCGCATCGCCTTTGGCCTCACCCGTAAAGAGCGATCCACCTCTATCTACTCCCCATCGCAATCCAGCCCCAGCAGATGCTGCACATCTATGGCAGTCACAGTCATATCCCCAAAATCAAAATGAAAGGTATGTGTAGTTTCCCATCACCTCTCCCCTAGAGCGCATAAGATCGCCGTCAAACAAGGCATCTCATCCAGCACAGACGCCAACCTCCAAAATCCTGCTAAGGATATCACCCAACGCACCACGGGTGGAAGATGCTCCCAGACGTCCTTAAGCCCCGTTGTCCTTCGGGCACGCATATTCGACAGAGAAACATCGGACTTCCAAAAAAGAAAAACCTTATCAAAATCCAATAGGAAAAAAAAGGAAAACCACAAAAAAGAAATGCCAAAAGTCATTTTACTTAGGGATGACGCGACGGCTCCCCCAATAAGGTCTGCTCATCCGCAACCAGCTAGAATGCGTCAAAAGAGTTCTCGCTCCCCAAAGCAACAGGTGCCATGTCCCTACACTCCACATTTTCCCAGTCATCAACAACCAACCATTCCCGGTGTACTGCAGTACTCACAAAAGCGGCCACTTTTAAGAGATCGGAATGCTAGAATGATTCGCAGAAGAAAATTGTAGAAAGAGAGAAGGCAAGAAGCTGTGAAAAAATGAGGGGAACTCGCCCCCTTTATATATGATGCCAAGGGTCATGTCGATTGGAATTGATCTCCCACCTACCGATTGGCACTGACCATTTGCCTTCTCGAGGCAGCCCAACAGTCCGTGACACTGCCGAATGGCACCCTCCACACCATGTCAATCGGCACCTCCCGTAAATTTTTGTACAAAATTCCCAGAAAATACCAAAAAACCCTAAAAAATCCTTAGAAAATTCCTAAAAATCCCGAAAAGGATTTAGAACATTTTCACCAAGAAAATTTCACACTCCCACTAAGAGGAACCCCTATTACCCCTGCGGAACTCTCAAAAGCCAAACGATTCTCTCCCCGGTAATGTCCCACAGAGGACCTCCAAAATATCCAAAACTTCAGGATCATATCCTATTTCCCAAAAGTCTCAAATCTCCCCAAAAAATACGTCCAAACCCTAGACCACCTAATCGCTTCCCCAGCATCACATTGGTTGTTCCCCCGATAAAGGCTCCAAAAGACACAAGAATTTCCCCAGCAATCGGCTCCCGAGATCAAATCAAGATCACGAAGTAATTTCCCTGGACGAGTTCCCCAAGAACTTCTCAACCTAATCCCGCAGAATTAGCTTCAACCCGCAGAATTGGTCATTTCATCTTATGCCCGCCGAATTGGCTTCGACGTAGAATTGGTCATTTCACCTTAAGCCCGCAGAATTGGCTTCAATCGTGAGCCCTCATAATTGGTCATTTCACCTTAAGCCCGCAGAATTGGCTTTGATCCGCAGAATTGGTCATTTCACCTTAAGCCCGCAGAATCGGCTTTCACCCGCAGAATTGGACATTTCACCTTAAGCCCGTAGAATTGGCATCGACCCACAGAATTAGTCATTTCACCTTAAGCCCGCAGAATTGGTCATTTCAACTTAAGCTCGCAGAATCGGCTTCATCTCGCAAAATTGGTCATCTCACCTTAAGCTCGCAAAATTGGCTTCGACCCGTAGAATTGGTCATTTCACCTTAAGCCCGAAAAATTGGCTTCGACCCGCAGAATTGGCCATTTCACCTTAAGCCCGCAGAATTGTCTTCGACCCACAGAGTTGGTCATTTAACCTTAAGCCCGCCGAATTGGCTTTGACCCGCATAATTGGCTTCGACCATGAGAATCGGTCATCCTCATCTTTAAGCCCTCAGAATTGGCTTCAACCAGCAGAATCGGTCAGCCTCATCTTTAAGCCCTTAGAATTGGCTTTGACCCGCATAATCGGTCATCATCATCCTTCGGTCCTCAGAACCGACCTCGACCCTATGGTCATCCTCTTTCAAAGTCATCATGTGGTGTCTATTCGACGACTATCATTTGTTCCAAACTCATCCATCGAGGGTCTTTGTAGACACCCCATTCTAATACCCCTCCCCCTAACCTCTCCTTAGGTCCCTAACACCTCCCTTTATCATTGCAAACCCAAGTCGTACCCCGAGTACTAAGCTAAAGGTCATCGGGCACTCCCAGGCTCTGTTTGACCAAAAGTCAAACTCTTCAGCTCAAATGAGACTAAATGAATATTCGAAGGGCACTAAAATCCCTTTCCAACGGTCTATCCCGTGTGCGATTCTAACTTACCATGCAGCCAAATGACCCGTTTTTGCCCAAAACTCGATCAGAAGGTCATCGGGCGCTCCCAGGCCCCGTTTCACCAAAGGTAACTCTTCACCTAGAATGATAATGAATGAATCTTTGAAGGTCGTTGAATCCCCTTTCCAACGGCCCACCCCGTGGGCAATTCTGACTCACGGTACGTATGAAAGATCCGTTTTACTCCGAAAGGTCACCAAATGCCTCCAGGCCCCGGTTGACCAAAGTTAACTCATGAACTAATTCAAGCTCTTTGTAATGTCGAAGTAAATCTCTTAACCTTTTTAACGGTCTCCCCCGTGCAAGATTCCAACTTAACATGCGGACGAATGATCCGTTTGCATTTGAAGCTTCATCGTCCAAAGGACCAACAAGTGCTTCGGAACAATATTTGACCCAAAGTCAACTCCCGAACCCGAGATCAGTCCAAAGGAATTTTGAAGGTCTCTAAAATTCCTTTCCAACGGTTCACCCCGTGCATGCTTCGGATCAACGGTTTGCGCTCTACGGCTAATTTTTCGAAGGAACCTGAAAGACACTACCAAACGGCAGGTTCCAAGCCCTCCCTAACGGTAGTGTGCCCAAACACACCTGCCGATTGGCAGGACCAGGGCTATGCCGATCAGCAATTCACTAGGCCTATAAAAAGAGGGCCTCCCCTCATTCCAAAAACGGGAAGGAGATGAGAGATCCATCACTCTCAGCAAGCTCAGAAAACCCCTCTCAAAGTCAGCGAGATTTCCACATCCAAATCCATTTTCAACCTTCACCTTTCATCACCTTTTTCATCAAAATTGGTTAATTAAGTACCCTCCATCATCATCTAAGTGCAAAGTCTACTCTCCAACATCCAAGATCAAGCTCAAGATCTTCAAGAATGTCCAACTTTCTCCACTCTCTCCTTAAAATTTGCCTAAATTCTCATTAGTTGGTTTTGTTACTTAGTACTTTTATTCTCTTATCTCACATATCCTAATATACTTTTTATCTAGTATTATTGCACATATCTTATTTCCATATAAATAAAACCCAAAAAATAAGAAAAAGAGGATTTGCTCATAAATTCCAAACGGGAATTCTCACACTTTTTACACACACACACATATATATAAGAGAATTTCCCAATTAGATTTATGGGATAAATCCCACCCCTCATTTTGCATACAAACTAGACTCTGATGCCTCTTTAGGCTACGTAGGCGTCTCGGGGTGAAACTCGAGACTTGAGTCTTTTTTTCCACCTTTTTCCAATTTTTCTATATTCTTTAAACTTAACTATCTTAAATTCTATGTATTTACGTATATATATATATATATTCTTAATGGCGTATTATTCCACATGGGTTATCATTCCCTTATAATGATCGACGCTAGGATAATTGCATAAATCTTATTTTTTAATATTACTTTTAGGAACATTCCTATGGATGACTAACTTTATCTCTTCCATGATACAAGATGATTCCTATCTCCACTACGTATACACATGCACACATATCACGGGGAAATAAAGGAAAATAGCAACAACCCATGAGGGACCATAAGGGTGGAATGGGTGCCTATCACCTTCCCATTTCGTAACTTAGCCTCCGGACCCCTTTCGAATCATTTTCGTTTCGAATGTATCAGTAAGTCTTTGTATGCCATCCTTCGGGATGGCTCCCTTTTCTTTTTTCTGTTTTGAGTCAAATAGACTGGCGACTCTATCTCTCTACATTTTTTCACCTCATTCACCGACGTCGGTCGAAGCGCTCCTGAGAGGGACACGCACGACCTAGAAGGATCCTCTCCCGCCGCGATGGGATATATCCCGGGGATGGACACAATAATATAGTAGATACTCTTATGAAAGGATTTTCTCTCAAGACCTTTATGAAACATGTCAAAAAGATGTGTCTCGAGTAGTTTGATTTATTGCTATTGGCTTAGTTGTTTGACACTACTAATTGAATTCAGTAAAAGTGTTTTTGATTTCTATCATTTCTGTCTTTATAAATGCATGCATATTATTGTGACCAATTATATGATAGAACTAGTCCTTATTGTTAACACAAATTATGGGCAATAATTAAAGGATGCATTAGTGTCGTAGAACATGGAAAGAACTATACTCTTACATAGCATGGAACCGCCATGACTCACAACAGTGAATAATTAGATTATAGCATTAGAGTTTGTCACTAATTGCACGAGAATGATATTGAATTATTGAAGGTCATTTATAAGAACTAAGTGGTAGACTATTGGAATATTTTCTTTTTTAAATAGCTAATTGAAGGAAAAATGAATTTTAAGTTTCCTATCAACGTGGTCCATAATAAGCTTGACTACATATAATTAACATGGGACAAAACATGTGGAATTATCTATCTTTTCACCTTAATGGGAGGTGAAGGATCAGGTAAATGAAAGGCCAATTTCGGCCCTGTCCAACATATATAAGGAGGTCCTCTACTATATCTAGATTACCTCACAACATAATTTATATTTGGAGATAGAGAAATCCAAAATTGAGAATTCTCACACCTTTTGAGAATTCGATCAAGAAGATTTAACTTGGTGATTAAAGAGTTCCATAATCAACTCAACCCAGTCAATATCTTTTTCAAAATGGAGAAAGGTACGATTCTGACTATTTGATAGTATTCAGAAGCATTTCTTGGGAATTTATGTTCATTAATTTAGATTATATCAAAGATAAATTTTATCTAAAATCAAATTAGGATTACAAACTTAACCTGCACTCCTCCTAATTCATCTATGTGATTAAATCTTTTAATTAATAAAAAGGGCTTGCGTAATTTTTCATATAATTAGTCCATTTATCAATTCCAAGAACACATTATAATATGAGCCTGAAATAGATTTTCAAGAGTATAGCATGGCATAAACAATCATAAAACCTTCACATTAGGCAATAATTATACATTCACATTCTTAGAATTTCACAAATCAAGTATTTAGTATCAAGAATACCACTCGTGGGGCTAAAGGTACAACTCTTCCTAGCATAAACTTTTAAAATCTTAATTAGACTTTAATTATATCTCAATTACTCAAATATATTTTCTAATTATCATAAATCCAAGAATAAACCTACAACCGTAATGTCTCAATTCTATATCAAGAATTCCACATTCAATTTCTCACAATACATAGGGCTAAATCTTAAGATAAAACATGTGAGGATAATTAGTTCACCTATTAAAGATATGTAAGATGTAGTTTCTTGGAATAAAGTTATTATCAAGTGAGGCATAACCCCTTATCAGGATCGGGATCAACATCGTGCAGTACTAAATGTTGACAATGAACACATGTGAATAAGAGGCAAAGGGATTAAATATTTAGACTTGTATTAAATGATATTTTGGCATAATAAATACACAGCAGGCATAATAAATATATGGGACTAGAAGGTATCTTGGTCGAAGGGAGAAATAGTAAGCACTTTAGGCACATTAAAGGCAAGGAAGGAACTTCAAGCACGGTTAATACTCAATGATATGGGTATTTAGTGGGTGTGGGAAATTATGTTATCATAATAGCTCTCATGTATAGAGGAAGTTGGGCAGCAATTCTAGGCTCAGAAAATGCTCTTCTTGTTAAACTATTTTTTTGGTGTATTTATATGAAGGGCAAGTTACTCGAGAAAACTTGCCCATGTTCAATATGATCGATCACATTAAATGCACAAGAACCTCCCATTAATGCATAAGATATTGCATTAAATGCATGGGATCTCATAATTTGGCAGTAAACTGTTTCATTGGCTGGAGGTATGGTGGCCATTAATGATGGACATGACGTGGCAACTTGGGGCTAATCTTATAACGGCTAAAGGGTCTGGTTAGTTGAACTAGACTTGTCATCCTAATGATAAATCGACTTGAGTGCTGTAACTTCGAGTCCTTAAATGTCAGACGTAATGACGTCAAAAAGTGGGTAAACAGTGGGTCTAGTAGGTGCATGGTCACATCAATCAGACGGGATGGTTCCTACTTTAAGGTTGCTCAGTTGGTAAGTAACTCGAGTGTTTAGTTTTCTATTTATTGGTTAAGGACTATCTTAGGACTAAGGATCTAATATTGAGGTACCTCGAGGAGGTTCCCTCGAACAAGTAGGAGTTGAGGTAGCTCGGCTGTAGTGGCTCGAGCAACCATACGTACTAAGTGAAGTTTTTCCCAATTTCACTAAGAAGGTTAGTAATTGTATTTCCAACGTTGTCCTGCTCTCAATCCTTCAAACCATGTCCCAATGAGGTTCCCAAGAGGAGGTTGTTCGATAAACCATGTTAGCTCTCCCATGGCCTGCCAGGCATGGTCCCTTGTGGGTACCAAACAACCTCGCTCAACATATAACATAAGATAAAGTGCATGATATAATTCATTGTATCTCTTATTACAAACTATTGTCATTCAAGTGACTTTTATCCACGAGTTGGATCCTTCGAACCAAGTTCAAAGGAGAATCTTTGAGATAAGTCCTTCGAGACACTACTGTGGATAATCTTCGAGGTAACTTTCTCGAGTGACCTTCATCCTCCTTATTCTTCTACCAATCAACAGATTAACTAAGTTAATCACTCTTTAGTAGGGACTCCCCCCCTATATTTGCCCCTTCGTAGAGATATTTATTTATTGCATGAAGAAATATTTGTATGAAACCCTTTGTTGATCTTCAATACTTTCCTACAACAAGTTTTCAATATCCCTGGGCACTTGATTTTTAAGGAATAGCAAATTATTAGTAGTGGAGGAGTTATATCTTCCTCTATCTTTCGAACTGCCTCGTCTGTTTTATGAATATCTTGCCATACTTTAAATAATATCTCTTCCTTTTGTGATGTTTAATAATTACTTATGGAAGATGCCTTGGGAAAGTGAAGAGGTTTATTAAAATTTCCCCCAAAATAACTCATTTCTCCCAAGATGAAAAGACTCCAAGCGTGTCTCATTTAATGAGGTTATCGTTTGTGCTTCTGTCTATGACACGTGGCAGCGCCAGGGTACGCACGTGTTCCCCATATTTCTCATTCACCCGTTTTATCCCCGAAATGTCATCATTGATACCCTTGAACTCTGTTACAACACGTGCATAATGAACACGCAAGTTGATTTGATCATTATTGCTCTTCTCTAAGTGCTGCCTTTCGCCACCCAATGGGGTCTGTCTTGGCCCTATAAAAGGAGGTGTGCCTTAATTTCAAATTTCGACCTTTGGGTTTTTGTCCTTGTGTTGAGCTTTTTTTATAGAAGACTTTGTCTTATTTTCCAACTTCATTCCTTTCAACTTACCCTCTTACCTTATTCTCCTAAGTCCCCCATGGAACCCATTGTTAAGAGAACTCATTCTGCTAGGGGTGCTTCCCTCGAAACTCAGGCACACCAAAACCAATGGGCGTGTTACCGCCATGCTCCCTACTTCGGGGAGATTGATCGCTTATTGTGGATGACGGAGAGGTTTCCCGGTGAATTAAAATCGGTTGAAAACCCAAAGTTGTTGATGGACAAGGGTGATAATGCTGAGTACTTCGCCTACATCCCTACCACCACTGTTACCCAATTTCGCATTGAGAGTGGTGATTTCCCACACTCCAAGGTGGATTTCGAACTTCTTCTAGTTCTTGTGAGGGGTTAGGTCCTTAGACCGACTACATACACTCCAAATACTCTGTTCAACTTGCTCTTATTGGTCTATCCTGCTCTAGTTGGCTGGGTGATCTTACTCTCACCAAAAATAACACTGCCCTCTAGCTACTCATTTTTGTTGGAGCCACAGGTTACACACCTTTGTGGTCTCTTGGGATAATTTTCTATCACCCTCGAAGACATTTATGAGCTGCTAGGGTTAGAGGTGGTGGGATTTGATATATTTTTTGAAGAAGCAGTTTCCAGTAAAGAGAATGCCTTGAGGGCTGAGTTAGAAACAGTTTGAAGGACTGCGTGGTGACATATAACAAGTGTACCTACTCGGAGGTAATGAGGTACTTTTACTTTATTAAGGATAAGGCAGTGATTAGGGCCCGCGAGGCAGGAAAGGAAAATCCTCATGGAAATAAGGTGTTCGAACAACCCATGGATGGAAAGGGTTTTGATTCTTAGATTGAGCTAGCTAGTTACATCTCGGTGATGTTTTCAAAGATCTATCTCCTGAGAAAGCCCCGTGATTTCCCCCAAAAGGACTTGACAAATATGGATGTTCAAATGGACAGTGATGTGAAGCTTCCTCTCGTGTCTATCATACTTTGTTCATTGTACACTTGGTTGGATCGGGTGGCGATGGGTTTGGCCAGGAGCATCGACAAGTTTGATGTCTCCAACTATGCGAATCACGTTCTTTTGATAGCTTTCCTTTACGATCATTTCCCAGAGTATCCCCCGGTCAGTAACTACCAGGGTTCTCAGCCTATTAAAATCCCTCGAATTTTTCATTGGAATCATAAAAGTATCAAGAATCCTATAATCTCTTTGATCGAAAGAGCCGAAAGGTTCTTGGCTCTCCCCTTTGTTGGGGTGGACCAATTTTTTATAAATGATTTTTTCGCTAAGGAGGAATATCCTATCATTCCCCTCGATGGACACTAGCCAGGAACTTTCCATCAAATAACGTCCCCCTTATATTGATCCCTTCTTACTTACCCTCTTACACGAAATGGTCTTCCTTTTATTTCGTTTACAGCCCTCATCATGTAGCCTTGCAATTTGGTTACGATCAAGGAACCCATCTACTAAGACACTTTACCCGCGAGAAGCCTACAAACTTTTCTTTTGCTTGTGCCAATTATCTAACTTTAGCTGTGGTAAATCTCTTTGCCAGCTACCCGACCAATCTTGTCACTCCAAGCAAGGAAGCTCAAGAGAGCAGGTCAGCTATGTATATAACGGTGTTCTGGAAAAACCATCTTGTTCGCTTTCAAAGTAACATTATGAAATAACCTCGATACATTGAGGTTGAGAGGCACCCTCCCATATATTTGGGTTTAAGAAATTGTACCACCATCAACTCGATGTTCCATCTAAGTACTACCAATAACTTTATTCCTTCTGAGATGCCTCCAATAGATCCAGCAGACCAAGTATTAGTCAAGAAGAAGAAAGAATCTCAATACTCCATTCCAGCCGAGGTAGTTGCTACTACCCCTGGTCCTTCGTGGCCAGTTGATGGAAGTGATACTCCATGTGTTGCCTCATCTGGAGAAGCTGTGAGGGCTACCAAAAAATCCCCAATGAAGAAGTTCAAAAATGTCCAACAAGTTCCAGTGGCTCATACTCCTGACCTCAAAGTCACCCAAGAAGTCAGTCTAATGTTTGATCAGCCTCAATAGACTTGGGAGAACTTCAGTAAAGAATATAGGGATTTTATGTCAGCTGAGATGGCTTCTTGTGGTTTCTCGTATATTCCTCATCTCGCCAAAGGTCATAAAAATAGGAGGGAAATTATCCCTCTTAAGCTTATGCTAGAGGAATCGGGCTAATCAAGCGAGGAGGAGCTTCCTGAGAAGCATGTAGCAGTTGGTTCTGATGATGATGGTAAGGAAGGAGAAAAGTAAGTAGAGGAAAAGAATGAAGAAGAAGAAGAAGAAGAAGAAGAAGAAGAAGAAGAAGAAGAAGAAGAAGAAGAGGATATTTCATTAGTCCGGCGACGCAGGTTGAGGAGAATGGTTTCCCTTTCTAAACCTGCCTCACCTCCTCAGGATTATAAAGTTTTAGAGGACGTGTTGGAAAAAGAAGAGGTATATTTTCTATCATTCTTTTAAGTCTTTAACTTTTCCTCTATTATCTTGTGATGATGACTCTATTTTGTTCCAACTCTCCCATTTTTCATGTTGATGTGCGAGGTGGCTCGCGCAATGATGTTGAGGATAGCAGACTGTTGGAGAAGCATGGTGAGGTTTTACAATGTCCTTTGGTGGCACTTGTTGTGGCTGAGGAAGAAGATGTAATTCAAATGTATACTCGTGAATTTGATGATGAGAAGCATCCAGAGGTATACTTGTCTTCTTCTATATATCTCCTGCATTAAAACTTTATTAGTTTTTCCAAGTCGTATTGGTCCTAAAAATCTCCCATAACTGAGGGTCAGGCGGGCAAAGTTATATTGGTCTTATAAATCTCTCATAACCGAGGGTCAGGAAGGCCTAGTCTTATTGGCATAAAATCTCCCATAACCGAGGGTTAGGCGGGCCAAATCTTATTGGAATAAAATCTCCCATAACCGAGGGTTAGGCGGCCCAAGTCTTATTGGCATAAAATCTCCCATAATTGAGGGTCAGGTGGGCCAAATCTTATTGGCATAAAATCTCCCATAACCGAGGATCAGGTGAGACAAGTTATAAAATTCATTCTTACAATCCAATTTGTATGTGTTTTTTCTCACTTGGACATTTCTTTTATTTCAAGTTAAGGTCGAGCCACATGTAGCACGCGAATCAGATTTTGATCTTGTCACTCATGAAGTTGCGCAAGCAAGGACTCTAGCTGAAATTATTGCTTTTGGCGGGGCTCCTGCTACTGTATAGGTTTGAGAAATGATTCCTAATGTTGGTCAAGTGCACGAGGTTGTTTCTTCTAGGGTCTAATAAAGCGATAGTGCATCGTACACTAGACTCCCTTCCGCAAGTGAGAGCGTTTTCAGTGCACATCCTCTTGAGGTAGCCCCTGAGTTAGTTGTACGGTAGACTTTGACCAATTTCCCAACACATACTGACTGAGGGTCCTCATGTGTTGATTTAGAAACTCTTGGCCTATTTTCCTTCAACTTTCACACCTTGCAGTCTTCAGCCTATTTCGAGGATGATGGCTTGCCGCTTGCTCGGGCTCACCAATGTTTTGGAGGAGATTCTCAATACCCCTCTCGAGTCACTTTATTATGATATAATTAAGTCATTATTGGGGAAGGTTAATGTGCTCATCAATGATGTATTATCACTGTCTTGGTTGGTAAAGTTTCTCCGTGACTTCAAGAAATCTGACCTACCTGCCCTCAATCTTTGATTGAGAGCCCTCATCATTCATAGGTAGCTGTTTTGGATGAGCTTATAAGTCTGGAGACCTAACTGGTTATTTTTTAATAGAAGGTACAGGAGGCTCGTGAAATTGTTTCTCGAGTGGAGGCTGAGCTTCTTAAGAAAGAATAAGACTTAGATTCTATTCAGCAAAAGATGGAGCTTCATCAGAAGGATTTGGCCTATCTTATTGTAGACCAGAGTAGCCTTATGAAAATTATCCCCCAACATCACCATCGATTTCTTGGAACAGCGAACCTTTGTTTCATTATGGATAGCCCGTAGCCACCTTGTTTACTGTTTCCTTTGTTGGTTCTCCTTAGTTTGGGGTTTTGATCCCCCTCTTTATTTTATTTGCATGTAATCACAGTACTTCTCTATTAAATAAAAAACGTTTATGACCTTTGGTGTTTTCTACCTTTTCCTTTTTTCTTTTTACATTGGCTAATTTATTACATTAATACAAATCACGCCATGCAAGATGAGTATTACATTTTCCACATAAATATTTACTTCACACTATATTAAATGAATAGGCCAAATCTTTTATGAGGGATATCCCTTCAAATAAACCATTACAAGATATAATGTAATAAATTGGGGTGGTGGCAAAATGTACATTTAAACATGGTATATCTTCTGTCACTTGTTGTTTAGTTTGAAAGTAACATTTTCCTCCACCTTAGATATCTCGTA
This sequence comes from Sambucus nigra, assembly GCA_949130495.1. Taxonomy (NCBI): domain Eukaryota; kingdom Viridiplantae; phylum Streptophyta; class Magnoliopsida; order Dipsacales; family Adoxaceae; genus Sambucus; species Sambucus nigra. The sequence continues at coordinate 239,217,301 of OX422210.1, read as the reverse complement.
ATAACCCAAGTCATGAGCTACTCGAATGATGTAAGGTCCTTCCCAGTTGTCCTCAAACTTGGGAAATGAAAAACCCTAATGTGCCTGGTGCATGCTTTTAGAACCAAGTTCCCCTCTTTAAACTTCATCGGTCTCACTAATTGGTTGTATGATATGAACAACTACTTTCTATATATCGCGAAGTGTCTTTCTACATTGTCCCTATGCTCTTCTAGTGCCTCGAGTTACATGTGTCGACTGTGAGGGAGCATAGCACTGCACAACTTATAGCAAGCAGAAGGTACCTCGAGTTCAATTGGTAAAACTTCTTCCGCCCCAAAAACTAAGGAAAATGGGGTATATACTATTGGTTTCCTCTTTATAGTTCAGTAGATTTAAAGTACTTCAGGGATCTTGTCGTCCCGTGTGCCTGAGAAATCTTCTAACATCTTTGTCAAGATATTTACTAAGGTCTTGTTGGTGGTATCTGCATGCCCGTTGCACTTTGGGTATGCTATCGTTGACTTATGATGGATAATGGAGTACTTGTCTGTTAATAAACTCACTTTTCTATTCATGAATGGGGTGCCATTGTCTGATAAAAACACTTTTAGGACACCAAATCGGCAGATAATATATTCCTTCATGAATCAGGCCACTACCCCTATGGTTGATTTCTTGAGCGCTATGGCTTCTGCCCACTTAGTAAAACACTATACGACTACCAAAATTATTGGCGCGCGAGGCCCCCAATTATAATTTATTATTTCCTTTTTATGTAAACTCGATGCGGAAGCGGTGTGATGGTTCAACTTTAAAAACAACAAATTTTAATTCCTTAAAGAAATTAAAATTACACCAAGTGAAGTAAAATTAATCAATTAATATATTCACTTAAACCAAATATTTAATTTAGCACCAAATTAAATGAGTGTGGTGATTTAAACCAAATTTTATCTTGAATTATCCTAAGCATGCGTTCTAAATTATTTGTACAAGATAAAATAAACCAATCACACTACGCCGCGATGTACGAGGAAAAACCCAAGACGGGAAACAACCTCGGACGGCCCTAGCCACAAATCCACTAGATACGGAATTACAAGTACAAGACAAAAGACTTACAACACACGACTCGATCCCTTTCAAGCCCCGATGCTTCTTCTTGTAGACACCTCTTCCTAGTGGATAACCTTGGAACTCCACCGCGGTCTCGGAATCCACCGATAGGACTTTATATGGTCACCGTCACCCGAGCAAGGAGCCTTTCTCCAAGTGGGTAGAATCGCAACAAAACATCTTCTTCTTTGATGGATGTAGAAGCAAACCAAAACTTCTCTTTGAAACGGAAGAGATAAACCGGTGCCAAACTCCAAGCAATTGATATGTATATATGTGAACTTGGATAAACAATATGGGTGTAAAACTAGAGTGATAAAATATTTTCTCTTGAAAAATAGCACTCAAAACTTGAACATTTTCCTTAAACAATTTTAGCTCTCAAACTCTCTCTAAGAGATGGAAAAGTTGGGAAAAGTTATGGAAATGTTAGATTGAAAAATGTTCTTCCCGCACATATTAAAATCTGAAAAAGTTGGTTAAAAACCAAGTGGGGAAGTGGGTGCAAAACTGCCAAAATATTGCCAAAAACTGTTCCCGCCTGGCATCTCGTTCGAACGACATTTCGTTCGAACGAAATCTCGTTCGAACGAGACTTCTAACGGCGTTCCAGATTGGACTCGTTAGAAACTCGTTGGAAATCTCGTTAGAACGAACAATCTCGTTCGAACGACATTTCGAACGACGGACCAGTATACCTTAGTGGGAACTCGTTGGCAAACTCATTCGAACGACATCTGGTTCGAACGAAAAACTCGTTCGAACGACATATCGAACGAACTTCCAGAATTTTGGAAAATTCGATTTTAGCCTAGAAAACTTTATAAACTTCTTTTAAAGTTTTATTTAATTCTTTCTGAAAATTAAAACACAGTTTTTATAAAACCTAACACCCAATAAAAACTTGTTCCAACCTACTATATATATAATATTGCATTCATACCTTGGGAGCATGGAACCATAGTTGATGACGTAGAAACGAGACACACAAACCGGCATATTTGATGAAGCTTTATACTCTTTGCCGCTACGTCTTCAACAAACACTTTATAGGCTTGAGAGTATTGCAATTACATACTATCTTATGAATAAATGTTTTTGTCCGAAATTGAGCCAAAACTATATATGGACTCAATTGGAAATCTGTGTCCTTACAAATCTCCCCCTTTGGCTATTCCGGGACAAAAAACAAACAAAAATCCTAAAGAGCCGTCAAGCTCTACTAGACTCAAAACATAACCCACCCAAACTTGACTCAACCCAATTATCAAACGCTTTGCCATTGAAAGATGCCTCTTTAGAATAATTCCTGCACACTTAAGCAAACTCATCAAATGCATAGGGAATATCAAAGTATTAAATGCAATTTTAATTAATTACTCCCCCAAAATTAATTCTCCCCTTTATCAAACACATGACCTACTTAGAAAGACGTCTCCCCCTAAGATAAATCTCCCCCAAACTAAGATACATTAATAACAGGATTAGATACCATTTCTCCCCTATCATTTCTCCCTCTTTTTGTTAAGGAATAGACAAAGGATAAAGAACAAATATAAAAGCATGTTGAAGCTTAAAGTGATGAAAGCATATGGGCAACAAAAGCAAGGCAAAGACAAAACAAAATATCATATATATATATATATATATATATATATATATATATATATATATATATATATATATGTAATATAAATATATCAATAATGCACACGCACACATATATATAGATATAAACACTCACATGACACAAAAATACAATAAGTTTGCACACTCGTATGGCCAAAATGTGTCATATGGAAACGGAAGTGTAGGGGTGTGAACTAGCAACAATTAAATTTAGACCCAAACACTTAATAAACATTCATGGAGTTCTCATTTGATTGCAAACTTTATTACATTTAAATATAACTTCATGTGACAATATGAAGATTGAACTCAATGAACAAACATACACAATGCATACAAGCCTAGCATGATGATGATTCTACAAACCAAATAGAGTCATGACATTAAAGACAACTAGGATAAGTGGACATTGTGCCAACCGTTGATATACCATCCAATTCTCCCTCAATAAGCATATATATTCTTTTTCTTTTGAATGAATATATCAAACAAACATAGGCCTTGGCAATTGTTTTCTTTTTAATGCCAAATATTCTGTTTTTAGTCCTTTGGATCACGTATTTCTTTTAGATCCAATAAACGGTGGCTTACTATCGCAAAGGATTTAATTCATCCTTTCGGAGCCCTTCCCCATGCATATTTATTTTTATCATGTTTTCATTTTTCACACAAATCTCACATGCAACGGATTTTGACATGCACTAGTCCTCCTAAGTCACAAATATGTAGATGACAAAATTGGAAGGAGAACACCTCACATAGATCAAATATACATATGAAGTTAAAATTTCAAAAGAGCTTGTGCATGTGTGAATAGAGGCATATAAAAATAGAATTCATTTAGACAACACAAAATCCAACTACTCCACAAAACTATGGTAAAGAACATAATAAGGATTGATAATCTAAACTAAAAGTTCTAGCCACGTGGGAGCGTAAAAGATGGAATTCAAACACAAGTATATGCCACATAAAGTGTGTCAAACTAAAGACCACACAAAATAAAATCTTTTTGAGTTTTTGACATTTTTAACCAAAAATAAAAATATATACTCAAAAGACAAACAAAAATCATTTGAATTTTTCATTAAGCTTAAATGAAATAAATAAAACACAAATGATAAACAAAAATCTTTTTATATTTTTCAATTAATTCAAACACAAAATATAATACAAAAAGATAAAATAAGTCATAATTTCTAGCATGTGATATGAAATAAGGCAATGACAAAAAAATGACTAAACATGCATACATCTAGCAATGATATATAATATGAAGCACAAAAAGCTAGAGTATGCATAAAACACTAACACATTCAACCTTTAAATTTAGCAAGGAGGTTTCATGTGATAGTAAATGAGAATTAACAAATCTTGTATCTAACGCATTTAATAATGATTTCCTAAACCATATAGATTTATATTTAACATGATGGGGATTAGGAAATAATGAAATGCTAGATAAAGATTTCCTTCGACTTCTTTTAAGATCAAAACAAAATGACCTAAGGTGACCTTTCCTACCACAATGCAAGCATGTGTAAACACGAGGAATGTTACCTAAGGTGTGACCCTTTTTAAAGACCTTGGACAAAGTTGACCCTCTAAAACAAACAATGGTTTTAGCTTTAGCAATGGAAGAATTTGAGCATGATGTGCTAGAACCATTAGAACTACTACTAGAGTCTTGAGAATCATTTTTCAATTTTAAAATTTTGGACTCATGTAATAAATTAGACTCCTCAAAATTATGGGACTCCTTCTTTAAATTTTCAATAATTCCTAGAAGGTTAACACGCTCTCCCTCAATATGAGCAAACTTGTCCCTAAGAGTCTTTTCACGATTTTCACCCTCTTTCTTGGACTTTTCTAAAATATCAAAATTTGAATGTAAGTCCATGAGCTTTTCACGAAAAATATCTTTTTGAGATAAGGAGATTTGCAAAGACTCAATGTGAGCTTTAAAACAAGAATTTTCATTTTCAAGAAATTTAATTCTTCTTACAAATCTCAAATTTAATTCCTTTAAATTTTTGTTACATTTATTAAGCCCATTTAATTCCTCTCGAAAATCAAAAATTTTATTTTCATTTAAATTGGACAAATTTTCATTAAGACGTCCCATGGAGAGATATAAAGCAATAATTGAGAGTGAGTCGACTTTGAACCACCTAAAAAGGTAAGGAAACACAAAAGCTGAAAAACGGATCTTTAACGCGATAACTTAGCGCTCCGGCTCTGATACCACTTGTTGGCGCGCGAGGCCCCAAATTCTAATTTATTATTTCCTTTTTATGTAAACTTGATGCGGAAGCGGTGTGATGGTTCAACTTTAAAAACAACAAATTTTAATTCCTTAAACAAATTAAAATTACACCAAGTGAAGTAAAATTAATCAATTAATATATTCACTTAAACCAAATATTTAATTTAGCACCAAATTAAATGAGTGTGATGATTTAAACCAAATTTTATCTTGAATTATTCTAAGCATGCGTTCTAAATTATTTATACAAGATAAAATAAACCAATCACACTACGCCGCGATGTACGAGGAAAAACCCAAGACGGGAAACAACCTCGGATGGCCCTAGCCACAAATCCACTAGATACGGAATTACAAGTACAAGACAAAAGACTTACAACACACGACTCGATCCCTTTCAAGCCCCGACGCTTCTTCTTGTAGACACCTCTTCCTAGTGGATAACCTTGGAACTCCACCGCGGTCTCGAAATCCACCGATAGGACTGTATATGGTCACCGTCACCCAAGCAAGGAGCCTTTCTCTAAGTGGGTAGAATCGCAACAAAACGTCTTCTTTTTTTATGGATGTAGAAGTAAACCAAATCTTCTTTTTGAAATGGAAGAGATAAACCGGTGCCAAACTCCAAGCAATTGATATGTATATATGTGAACTTGGATAAACAATATGGGTGTAAAACTAGAGTGATAAAATATTTTCTCTTGAAAAATAGCACTCAAAACTTGAAAATTTTCCTTAAACAATTTTAGCTCTCAAACTCTCTCTAAGAGATGGAAAAGTTGGGAAAAGTTATGGAAATGTTAGATTGGAAAATGTTCTTCCCGCACATATTAATATCTGAAAAAGTTGGTTAAAAACCAAGTGGGGAAGTGGGTGCAAAACTGCCAAAAAACTGCCAAAAACTGTTCCCGCCTTGCATCTCGTTCGAACGACATTTCGTTTGAACGAAATCTCGTTCGAACGAGACTTCTAACGATGTTCCATATTGAATTCGTTAGAAACTCGTTGGAAATCTCGTTAGAACGAACAATCTCGTTCGAATGACATTTCGAACGACGGACCAGTATACCTTAGTGGGAACTTGTTGGCAAACTCATTCGAATGACATCTGGTTCGAACGAAAAACTCGTTCGAACGACATATCGAACGAACTTCCAGAATTTTGGAAAATTCGATTTTAGCCTAGAAAACTTTATAAACTTATTTAAAGTTTTATTTAATTCTTTCTGAAAATTAAAACACAGTTTTTATAAAACCTAACACCCAATAAAAACTTGTTCCAAGCTACTATATATATAATATTGCATTCATACCTTGGGAGCATGGAACCATAGTTGATGACGTAGAAACGAGGCATGCAAACTGGCATATTTGATGAAGCTTTATACTCTTTTTCGCTACTTCTTCAACAAACACTTCATAGGCTTGAGAGTATTGCAATTACATACTATCCTATGAATAAATGTTTTTGTCCGGAATTGAGCCAAAACTATATATGGACTCAATTGGAAATTTTTGTCCTTACAAAAATCCAGATCTTTCCTCAAGACAAAGGGTATATACCCCCCACCAGATCGAATGCCTAAGTGTCAAATGGAAAAGGTATAGAGAAATAATATAGGTCCACCGAAGGGGCATGGATCATATTCCCGTGTAGTTGATAAGCTTTACATTTAAGAATGTACTCCATCGAATCTTTCTTTATTATAGGCTAATAATATCCCAAGTTCATGAGTTAATCGTAGAGTTTGGCTCCTCCGATGTGTCCCAGCTCATGATCTTGTTACATCACTTCTTCAGCCTCCTCTTCTCTCCTCTTATGCACCTTAGGGTCCTATCATGGTAGCCATGTCGTTATAAATTTCCTTCTTGCACAAAGTACCTGGGTGATCACCTCTTCACTTTGGTGGTATCCTCATTGTCTGTAGGCATTACTCCGTATATTAACAAATTCATATACGACTACCTCCAATCTTGGGGTTGATTAATTAAATTACACTCTGTTGCCTGATAGAACAAACAGTACTTCGCACTCTTTTTTTACTGTCGTAGAATCTTATCTCATCGAAGGCTAAAAATACCCTGCCCGTTGTACCCTTCTATACAAAGGGATCTTGGAGGTTTCACAGTTATCTTCATGTTCCTCGATTAATCTTCTTTTACCTTTCTTCGGGTCCACACATCTAGAGAGACATCCCCCTTATTTTTATAGTATAAGTTTCCCCTGGTGACAAAGTATTGTTCCAGCTCAACTAAACTCAGTGGCCCTTTACCTCTCTCTAACTGCTTTCTGATCTCTCCCCTCCAATCATCTTTGTCATCTGTGGGAAATATTTCTAACACCATCGAGGGATTTGTCCTCTTTGTGATTCGAACCAGAGTTGGTTATCCACCAAATTCAATCTTTTGCGTAATGGTGGCATAAGAGTCATCATGTAGGTTCATCGATCGAGGATGACTCTTGATCTTTACCACTTAAAACTTCTCGAGCAACTACTGTCTGGTCATTCTGTATGGCGCTAGGCTCATATGCTTTAGGGCGAATTCACCAGTTACCTATTTCACCACCAAGTTAGAGCCCCCCTTTTATCATCAAGACTTGGATACCTCTTCTGAGAGCTTCGAGTAACCCAACGACTAGTTCCTTGTACTCGGCCTTATTATTCAATCATTCAAATTCCAGTTTGAAAGATAAGCAAACCTCTTCACTATCTCTTCGTAGGATGACTCCAGCTCCCCCTTCTTTTCAACTGAAGATCCATCAAATTCCATACTCCACTCATCCAGGATAGATGCTATAATATTGGCCTGGAGATCATCAGCCGGGAGTTCTTCCACGGGTGTCTCGAATATTCTTGATTGAAAGATGTCCAGTAAATCTGCATATGCTGGGCTCTTGATGCCTTGAGGGACTGCACACTTGATATCATACTCTCAGAGGATTAAGAACTATCGAGTTTCCCTGCTTATTAGAATAGTTCTAGCAAGCAGAAACTTTATAGGATCATACCTAGTTATAATATGGACTATAAATGATAGTAAGTAGTGTCTAAGTTTTTGAGCTATAAATACAAGAGCTAAATAACGCCTTTAAATACAAGTATATCTGGCCTCAGGCCCATGTATGATTCTTCTCGGGTAATAAATAGGTTTCCATACATCGTTCATCTCTTGGGAAACAAAGCACCAATAGATTATTCGGTTGACGTAAGATATAGACGTAAAGGGACACCTACCATCAGGGGGATCATCGTCTAAGGATAAGTAAGGAGCGATTTCTGCTTGTTGATGGAGTCTTGGTGCATCACCTCCCATGCAAACTTCACGCCCTTTCTCAGCTACTCCATTAACGGGTGCATTACCTCGGTCATTCCAGGGATAAACCTCCTCAAGTAGGAGACTTTACCAAGGAAACTTTTCAATTCTTTTACTGACTTCGGTCTTGGCATATCAAGCACGGCCCAATGATTATCCAAGTTCATCTGCACCCCTTGACGGTTTACCAAAAACCCAAAGAATTTCTCGTTAGTCACTCCAAACGCACATTAAAGGAGTGCACCACCATCAGAAATGGAAGAGCTCAACAGAGCACTAAAAATGATGATTACTAACTAAGAAAAAATATCGTTTCAAATAATAGTCTTACCCAAATATTAATAGGACAGCCATCATATGGAGTCACAAACCTTAATACTTGGGTAGTCAGGGTTAGCCAAAACCTAATAATAGAAGTACTCAATCCCAGAGGAAAACTGGACCATTAGGGGTAAGACGTAGAAATGTTAAAGGACCGTGTCATATCAACTTAGGATATGATGAAAATTCAAATAATGAACTTCTAGATGAAAAGTGGACAGAAGCTAAATCATAACCAAGAAGTTGAGACAATTCTTATCAACCATAAAAATCTACGCTATCCTAAGAATAATATCTGCAACATGGATGAAGCATCCATCATAATGGGGGGTCTAGTTCCTTCACTAGTCTTAAAAAGCAATCAGCCTTTAATAGGATAGGGCCCAGGTGTCATGCCCAACTACTACTCATAGACATTGTGATATAAAGCATTATTTTTAGAACCATGGGGGAACATCGACCGTAAGGGGTTTGACCTATGATGGACCTCAGGATCTGTATTATACTCTGCCTAACAGGCATATAGGGAATCGAGGAAAGATGGGTCTGAAGATATTCAACCTAAAAGTGATAGGAATTGAAAAAGGTTCCATTCAGAGGATGGAAAAAAAGTTAGGAGATTTGATTAAGAGTAGGAACCTATATGAGATGGGATACATGGAAGGGTCACTATTTATCCTAAAAATCACCAGCTATCCCACTCTTACTAAGTTCAAACCTCTAGTTATGACACCAAATCTGAAGAGAGTTAAAATCTTATTCATCATGTATAAATATACCAATTGGATATGGATATTTACTCTATACCAGATGAAATGAGATGCAGGGCATTCTCAGACACCCTCATAGGAGCATCACATGTGTGGTACACAAGTATGCCTAAGGGTCCTATCATAAGCTTTAAATAGTTTGCGATAAATTCATTCACAACTTTTCCTTCTGCCTAAAACCAACTAAAGGGGTAACCCACTTCCTAAATGTCCAATAGATAATGGGGAAAACACTCAGAGACTTCTTCTTCAGGTTCAATAAAGAGAGGCTTAAAGTTATCTACTATAATGAAAAGATTTATATGACAACCCTCCTTAATGGGATCTAACTGGGCAACTATATTAGGCACTTTCAAAAGACCCTCCTACCACAATAACTGAAATTTCGGCTGAAACCAGGAAGGTCAGGGCGGCTGAAGAAGCAATGGCATCCAAGAAGGGAGAACTAAAAGAAGATGGATCAGGAAAGTCTTCTCGAATAAGGACAAAGACAAATGAGGAAATAAGTCTCAGGATAATTTCACGTGTCCTCACCTACCAAGAAAAACAAATGCCTAGGAAAACTAAAATCCCCACCTACCAAGAGAAACAAGAATACGTACTGTGAATTAAATAAAGATCATGTCCATGATACCGATGATTGTTATAATTTTAAGGATGATAGTAAAAATATTAGCAAGAATGATTGGATGAACAAGTTTGTGGATCGAAAAGACTATCCTCATGAGAAAAAGAAGTGGCGAGGATGTCCATCAAAAGGAAAAAACAATCAATAGATAAGGTAAAAAGATTAAAGATTGGGAATCAGACAACGAATCCGTAGAGGAAGAAGTCGACTTTCCTCAAAATTTTAAAGCTCCAAAGGCAAACCTATGCATTATTTCATTTCAGCATAAATGATTTAGAGAGGAGGCACTGGTGGAGGAACTAAACCAGCCGACATAGAAGACTATATGGGAGAAGAAAAATCAAGCGTTGAACGAATCGATATAAATAATATAACAGAAAATGAGGAAGAAATTCGTCCTAGGAAAGTTAACATCGATCGGTTAGTCATTGAATTTTCTAGGATGGATTTTATTAACATCCTTTACCCACATGAGGACCCATTAGTCGTGAGCGTCATGGTTTTCCAGTATAATGTTTCTCAAATCCTCATTAGTGGAGGTAGATGTAATTTTTAGGCGTATTTTAAAGGTTTTAAGCTAAATGGGAAGATGCTAAAACCTTATCACTAATCCCTTATTGGTTTTAGTGGGAAAAAAGTCTTCTCACTCAGTATAATATAATTGAACATTTACATGGGTAATTGGCCAATTTGTATAATGAATAAAGTAACCTTCTTTGTCATGGATAAGCATATAATATCGGCCTACAACATCATTACTGGATGAGTCTCCCTTAAACAGTTTGAAGTCGTACCCTCTACCCTGCATCAAACGACGAGACTTCCCACTTATTTTAGGATAGGAAAAGTATGTGTCGATCAAGTCAAAGTAAGATAATGCTACTTCACATCTGTTGAACGAGGGGAGATTAAAGTGAAAGACCACTTAGTAAGGCATTGACACTCTCAACCCTAAGGACGAGAAGAAATTAATAGGTGGTAAAGTAGTCAAAGAGGTAGAATCAGTGGTTCTTGATAAAGAGGACCCTAAAAATGTGCAAATCGGCTCTTCCTTCAAACATAATGTCAAAGTTAAGTTGGTTAAACTTTTGAAATAATGTAAGAACATATTTTCATGGTCTCACAAAGATATGCCAAAGATAGACCCCAAAACCATATTCCATAACTTAGATGTAGATAATTTGGCCAAAGAAGTCAAACAAAAGGGGAGGTTATTTTCCCCAGAGAGGTATCAGATCATTTAAGAAAAAGTAAAGTAACTGCTAGATACAGGATTTATCGAAGAAGCCAAGTATCCTTCATGGTTGTCCAATGTTGTTCTCATACCAAAGCAAAATGGAAATTAGCGTATGTTCATCAACATCACTAACTTGAATAGGGCATGCTTGAAATGTTGCCTTCTTTTCCTCAGATATACCAGATGGTAGATGCTACTACAGTTCATGAACTCATGAGATTCATGGATCCATGAAGAGGTTAAGACCAAATTTCCATGAACGAGGATGATGTTGAGAAAACTTCATTCATAACTGATAAGGGCACTTATTATTATTATAAAGTGATGCCTTTTAACCTAAAAATTATTGAAGCCATGTATCAACGATTTGTAAACAAAACTTTTAAAGAACAAATCAGTCAGACTATGGAAATTTATGTGGATGGTATGCTGATAAAGAGTCTTAAAAATGAAGATCGTATGAAAGACTTGATGGAAAAACACCAAATGAAGTTAAACCCAGCTAAATGCATTTTCAGAGTTGGATCTATTAAGTTCCTTAGCTTCATCATAAATCAAAGAGTAATAAAAGATAATACAGAAAAATAAAGGCACTCATTGATACAAAGTCGCTGAGAAGTCAAAAAAAGGTTCAGGGACTCACAAGGTTCATAAGGCCTTAAACAAACTTATCTCACAAGCCACTGATAAATGCTTCTCGTTCTTAAAAGTCCAAAGAAAATCTTCCTCCTTTATTTTCAAATGGAGAAAAATATGAGAAATCAATTCAATATTGAAGGTCTACTTGGGTTCAGCACCTATATTATCACCGCTTTGTATGTGAAAAGATATACTTATATCTGGATGTCTCAGAATCAACGAGTAGCTCAGTAATTGTTAGGATGGATCAGGGGGTTCAGAAGCTAATATATTAAACAAGAAAATCTTTCTAAGGGACTAAAATTCGGTATTCTAGGATTATTTATTCCTATTCACGCAGTGACAAATATACAATCGTACTTATAAGCCACGTAATTATAGTGTTAACAGATTAGCCTCTTAGGAAGATTATGAATAAACCAGAGAAATTTGTTCAGCTTATGGCCTTGTCCATTAAACTTTGGGCATATGACATAGATAATCAACCTTATATGACAATCAAAGGTTGGGCACTTGTGGATTTTGTTATGGAATTCACGTAAGAGGATCCAATTTTTTAGAGGAAGGTTCATCCTCTGAGCCAAGCCCTTCAACACAGGCCTCGACTCTAGCAATGGATTTTCCTCCTCAACCCTCGGCCTCGACCAAATAAGCCTCGACCTCAGCAATTGAGGCTCCCTGTCAAGATTCAACCTCGACAAAAATAGATTCAGCTCCAGTAATTGAGGCTACCTTACAAGCCTCGACCTTGAATAAATTAGGTTTGGTTCCACAGAAAGGAAAAGGAATTGTGGAAGATAAATACATAGAGAGAACCTTCAATGCCCAAGACCACCTTTAATGAACAACGATAAAATGACCACTAACAATGATTGAGCTAAGTGAGATGTTCTCCCATTAATCTTTTCATCTACATGTCTTGTGATCGTAGCAAATTTGTGTATGTAAGAACCGTTGCATGTGAGTATGTTGATTTTTATTGAATATATGAGGGTGTATGGGAAAGGCCTATGAAAGGTGAAAATCTCCTTTGTGGGAAACCCAACATTGGCAAGAGTCTAAAAATGAGAGGAAAGAGGAAAAGATTAAAGGCCAACATGTTTGTTTGATTTATCTCAAAAATGGTATCTTCAAAAGAATTGAGTGAAAAAATATATGATATTTGTTTAGATTTTGAGGGTGTTATAGTTTAAGATTAACGTGTTTACATAATAAATCCTAGTTATGCTTAACATGTCATGACGTTATTGATTGGTAAAATCATCAAAATTCTAGGCTTGTGTGTATTGTGATAGTGTGTTCATTAAGTTCACTTCATCTGCCACTTAAGGCTATATCTTAGATTGATAAAATTTTGCGGTTAAATAGAACTCCTTGGACCTTTTTAAATCATTGAGTCACTTTTTATTTGTTTCTCGCTCACACCCCTTGACTCCATTCTGCATGTTTAGACATATCGATAATATGCTAGTGTGTAAAGCTTATGTGTGTTGTATCGTTTTTGTGGTGTTTATATATATATGTGTGTGTGTGTGGGTGGGTGGGTGTGTGGGTGTGTGTGTGTGGGTGTGCACGCTTGTATTTAATTGGTATCTTTTTGCATATTTATATATATGGTATTGTTATGGTTTAAGTCTTTACATTTGTATTTAATCCATATTTGCCATATGCTTTATCTTTGGATCAAATTAGCATGCTATATGATCATATTGTTATCTTTTGTTGCTTGTTTATTGTAACACCCCATGTTTTAATTAATTGACTTTAATTAATTTGGAGAAAAATAAATCTTGGAGTTAATGGCCTTTAAGAATTTAACTTGGTTTTATTCGTAAATTTCTCAATCGGGAATTAATTTGGGTCTTTTATAAAGAGGTTATAAGGATTTTTATAATTTAACCTCCAGGTGAATTTTTAAGAATATTTATCAAATTAAAAAGTCAGATTTTAAAAGATTGCATTTTTGGATGTGGCGTCGTTCAAACGACAGCGTATGTCGTCCGAACGACGTAGCATCTCATTCGAACGATAGCGTTCGTCGTTCAAATGATAGAAACGGTGGATGTATTTGAAAGCCCTAATCAGATTTTAACTCTTAAACCCTTTAAATACCAAACAGTTACGGGGCTGGGACTTCGAAAAACACTTTTTCTCTCAAACTTTCTCTAGTAAGGTTCTCAAAACATATTTCCTCTCATCTTCAACCCCTAGCCCCAATTTTTAGCAAGTTTTGAAGATTCAATAGGTGTTTTCTCAAGAGGAGTTCAAAATCCTACTCAGATTTTTATCCAACTAATTTCAGGCATGAATACTCTATTCCTTTCCTTTAGTATTATGCGTTTTAAGTGTTGCATAAACCTTAATCTCATGTGTTACCTAAAATCAATTAGCAATATAATTAGAGAAAGTCGACGCTAAAACTTGGGGTTATTTTTATGAAATATTTTAACATGAATAATATTTATAACCCTTGCGTACGTAGGATTCATGAGTGGATTTAGGGTTTTATTGGCGTAGGTTGCATGTAGAAAAACCCTAGTTTTTATTTAAATAAAATTTGGGGGCGTATAACTCAAGTAATTTGTGTTGAGATAATAAAATATCAAACATGATGTATAAATGATGAAGTCTCGGTGTATTTAATTTAAAATAATTAAATGAGATTAATTGGGTGTTTATGATGATTTGATAATTAAATTAAGATTTAATTAAATTAGACTAGTATGGGTAGTTTTATACGTTTATCAATTATACTTGTTTATGTGACTTGTTGGTATTATTAAATTGCCATTGTGACGATGAATTGTTAAGTATTTTTGCTCTCCCTATATTTAGGATGCCTTCTAGGTATGGGACTAGTGGGTAGACCTTTTGATGATTTACATCTTCTAGGTATGGAACTAGTGAGGGTAGATTGTTACGACTTTTATATGTCGAGGGTGGTCTTTGTCGTCATTACGTTAGCCTAGGCATGAGACTAGGTCGAGCTCTATGATAGAAATGCAGCCTATACATAGGGTAGAACGTATTGATAACTTGGGGACCCTTAGGTATGGGATAAGGGGTATTTTGAGGATCTCACATCGATTAAAAGGGTGGGGTAATATATAAATTGTGAAATTAATAAATTGAGAATTAATGCCAAAGGTTAAAACGGGTATTAAAATTTATGGCGACATAATGTGTCAGGGACCGACAGTTTTAATGGGTCAGTGGATGATTTATGTCGTGTCGTGTATGGAACCTTGTCATAGGGTGGGGTCGACAATTTAAACGGATTAAAGGCCATTTGACAAGGGAAAGTGTGACACTTTGGTGGATTACCACCCGGGGCGGGAGAACCCCCATAATAAAAAGTGAAAAAAATAATAAAATTTGGTTAATTTAATTAAATTAACATTATGGGGCTTGGGAATCTAAAATCATATTGGTGTGCCTTTTTAAATGGGGATCTCTGTGATATTTATTACGTATAATGATATTGTCTGGATTCAAGGATCCTATTTGAGGAGTGTAGTGTGTATTCATGTTAGGGGCTCTGACCTCCTGCGTTGACTAACTTTTCTCAGGATAAGTTTTGGAGAAGCTGCATAGGATTATCGAAGTTTATCACTTGGAGGTTCAGTTGGAGTATATTCGTTTTATTGCTTTATTTAGTTTGACTTTCTTTTCAGTCGTATCTCATTATGAGACTTTATTTGGGTTTTTGTTGGGCCATTCGGTTTCAAAGTTGTTAGAGGTTACAGTTGGATTATTCACAGATCTTTATTATTCAGTTTTTATTTAATCATTATTAGAGATTTGATTTATTCAGAGTTTTAGCATGTGATGGATCTTTTATCGCTGAGTTGTTTATGATCATTTGGGATTGATTCAATTATTTATCTTATGGATTGATTTATTTATGTCTCATAGTTGTCTCATGCTAAGAATGGTATTTATTTAATTCACGCCCGGTGTAGTTCGGCGGCGGTGGTTGGCCACCCCGTCTGTCGGATTATGCGAGGTGTGGCAGATGGTATCAGAGCAAGGTCTTAGGTCTCGTAGGTTATGAGTCCTTTTTACCTCCCGCGTTGCTTATCTTTGACTTCTTTTGATGATTTGTACTCTTAGTTATTCTGAGTTTGATGTTGTTTTGTTCCTATCTTTTCATATGGAGAACACAAGGCGAGATGGAAATAGGAGAGATGAGTCTGTTTCTGGTCCCGCGACTCTGGAGAGGCGACGTCGGATTATTTTGGAGGCCGACGATTTAGCGGCCATCATTCGTGAGGCCACGGCGGCCGGTATGGAGATGGGGAGATAGAGATGGGTGACTTTAGAGGCACAGCAATAGGGTACACCCGTTTCTTCTTGGGATAGGGTGAGAACCATCTTTCTAAAGGGAAATCCTCCCACCTTTGTAGGGGGATCTGATCCAACGGTTTCTCACCAATGGAGGAGAGACATGGAGAGACATTTGAGGATGATGGACTCGACGCATGTGCAGAAAAAGATGTTAACAACTTTTAAGATGACAGGGGATGCACTATAGTGGTGGGAGAGTGCCACCACATCTGAGGAGAGAGATCGGTAAGGTTATGCATAGTTTCTAATAAATTTTAATAATAAGTATTTTTCTATGCAATTAAGAACATAAAGAAGTGATAATTTATGGACTTAAAGCAAGGTTCAAAGTCGATTGTCAAGTATGAACAGGAGTTCACAAATTTCTCTATGTTTGTACGAGATGAGGTTAGTACTGAAGTAAAGAAAATGGAGTGTTTCATTAAGGGATTGTCTGTGTTGATTAGGCATATGGTGTTGGGGAATCCGACATACACCACCTATGCTCAGGTGGTGGATGTCACAATGTTGCTATAGAAAGAGAAGGCCAATTATAAAAAGAACATGGGAAAGAGACAAGAGTCAAATGGACAAGGAGGTCAGAATAAGGGTCGCAATGACCAGGCGTGGAAGAAACAAAGAAAAAATCGGGAACAACAAGGACAAGGAGAAGAGAAAGCGAATACTAGACATTTTGGACCTATTAAGGGTGAATGCTTTGTATGTGGGAAAGTAGGACATCCAGCGACGAGTTGTTACAAGAGAGCGAGCCAACAAAACCAAGGAGTACAGGCCCAATAAGGTCAAGTTATACAAGGACAACAAGGTATTGGGGTGCAGGGATAACAAGGACTGAGGCCTCCAGTTCTCGTGGAAGTAGGTGTTCAGGGAGCACCGACAGCGTCAGGTAGACAAGGACTAGCCGCAACACCAACCAATACCAGTTATGGGACATGCTATGTGCCTCAGCTTCAGGCAGAGCTAGATAGATTGCGTGGCTAGTAGAGTATCGCAGTATGTAATATCTTCTTAGATACCTATATATGTGGGATTTATATATGTTGTATTTTTGTTAATGATTACGTCCGAGTATATTAGGTGTATGGGCGCCTAATTGTAGTACTCTACGAGTAGGCATATATGAGCCTTATTTTTTTTGCGCAATTATGATTTGTTGAATTTTGGGGACAAAATTCTTTGCTATTGGGGAAGTATGTAACAACCCCGTGTTTTAATTAATTGACTTTAATTAATTTGGAGAAAAATAAAATCTTGGAGTTAATGGCCTTTAAGAATTTAACTTGGTTTTATTAGTAAATTTTTCAATCTGAAATTAATTTGGGTCTTTTATAAAGATGTTATAAGGATTTTTATCGTTTAACTGGCAGGTGTATTTTTAAGAATATTTATCAGATTAAAAAGTAACATTTTGAAAGATTGTATTTTTGGATGTGGGGTTGTTCGAACGATGTAGCATCTCGTTCGAACGACAGCGTACGTCGTTCGAACGACAGAGGTGGCGGATGGATTTGAAATCCCTAATCAAATTTTAACTCTTAAACCCTTTAAATACCAAACTGTTATGGGGATAGGACTTCGGAAAAAAATCTCTCAAACTTTCTCTAGTACAGTTCTCAAAACATATTTCCTCTCATCTTCAACCCCTATCCCCTACTTTTAATAAATTTTGAAGATTCAATTGGTGTTTTCTCAAGATGAGTTCAACCTTCTACTCAGATTTTTATCCAACTAATTTCAGGCATGAATACTCTATTCCTTTCGTGTAGTATTATCCGTTTTAAGTGTTGCCTAAACCTTAATCTCATGTGTTTCTTAAAATCAATTAGCAATCTAATTAGAGAAAGTGGACAGTAAAACTCGAGGATTTTTTTATGAAATATTTTAATATGAATAATATTCATAACCCTTGGGTACGTAGAATTCATGAGTAGATTTTGGATTTTATTGGTGTAGGTTGCATGTAGAAAAATCCTAGTTTTGATTTAAATAAAATTTGGGTCGTATAACTCATGTAATTTGTGTTGAGATAATGAAATTGGAAATAGGATGTATAAATGATGAAGTCTCGGTGTATTTAATTTAAAATAATTAAATGATATTAATTGGGTGTTTATGATGATGTGATAATTAAATTAATATTTAATTAAATTGGATTAGTATGCGTAGTTTTATATGTTGGTCAATTATACTTGTTTGTGTGACTTTTTGGTATTATTGTATTGCCATTCTGACGACGGGTAGTGGGTTATTTTTGCTCTCCCTATATTTTAAGATGCCTTCTAGGTATGGGACTAGTGGATAGACCTTTTGATGATTTACGCCTTCTAGGTATGGGACTACGGAGGGCAGATTGCTACGACTTTTCTATGTCGAGGGTGGGATGGTTTTTTACACTTTATCGTCGTTATGCAAGCCTAGGCATGAGACTAGGTCGAGGTTTATGTTAAAAATTCATCCTAGATAGGACGTATTGATAACTTGAGGACCCTTAGGTATGGGACTAAGGGGTATTGAGGATCTCACACACCAATTAAAAGGGTGGGATAATCTATAAATTGTGAAATTGAGAAATTTAGAATTAATGCCTAAGATAAAAATAGGAATTAAAATTTATGACGACATAATGTATTTAAAGGGGTCAGCGGACGATTTATGTCATGTCGTTTGCGGAACCTTGTCATGGGGTGGGGTCGACAGTTTAAACAGATCAGAGGCCATTTGAAAAGGGGAACTGTGACACTTTGGTGGATTACCACCCGGGGGGGGGAGGATCGCCATAATAAAAAGTGAGAACAATAATAAATTTGGTTAATTTAATTAAATTAACATTGTAGGGACTGGGAACTTAAAATCATATTGATGTGCCTTTTTAAATGGGGATCTATGCGGGTAGTAAGGGATTTATATTTCTCGCGATTAATTATCTCGTTTAATTTAAAATACTGTGTTATGATATTTAATGTGTATAATGCTACTGTCTTTATTCAAGGATCCTATTTGAGAGGAGTAGTGTGTATTCATGCTCGAGGCTCTGACCTCGTGCGTTGACTAACTTTTACATGATAAATTTTGGAGAAGATACATAGGATTATCAAAGTTTATCATTTGGAGGTGCAACTGGAGTTTATTTTGTTTTATTGATTTATTTAGTTAGATTTTCTTTTCAGTCGTATTTCATTATGTGACTTCATTTGGGTTTTTATTAGGCCATTCGGTTGCAAAGTTGTTAGAGGTTACAGTTGGATTATCCATAGATCTTTATTATTCAGTTTTGATTTAATCATTATTGGAGATATGATTTATTCGGAGTTTTAGCATGTGATGGATCTTTTATCGCTCGGTTGTTTATGATCCATTGGGATTGATTCAATTATTTATCTTATGGATTGATTTATTTATGTCTCATATCTGTCCATTGTTAAGAATGGTATTTATTTAGTTCACGCCCGACGTAGTTTGGCGGCTGTCGGATTATGCGGGGTGTGACAAATGGTATCAGAGCATGGTGTTAAGTCTAGTTGGTTTAGTCTGTTTTAGCTTTTGTGTTGCTTATCTTTGATTCCTTTCGATGATTTGTACTCTTAGTCAGTCCGAGTCTAATGTTGTTTTGTTCCTATCTTTTCAGATGGTGAACACATAGAGAGCTGGGAATAGGAGATAAGAGTCTGTTTCTGGTCCCGCGACTCAGGAGAGGCGGCGTCGAATTATTTTGGAGGACGATGAGTTAGCAGCTATCCTTCATGAGACCACGACGGCCGGTATGGAGATATGGTGATAGAGATGGCTGACTTTAGAGGCACCGTAATAGGGTACACCCATTTCTGTTTGCGATTGGGTGAGAACCAGATTTCTTAAGGGCAATCCTCCTACCCTTGGAGGGGGATCTCACCCAACGGTTACTCGCTAGTGGAGGAGAGACATGGACACACATTTGAGAATGGTGGACTGTACGAATGTGCGGAAGAAGATGTTAATAACTTTTAAGCTGACAGGAGATCCACTACAGTGGTGGGAGAGTGCCACCACGTCAGAGGAGAGAGATCGGCTGGGTTATGCAGATTTTCAAATAAAGTTTAACAATAAGTATTTTTTTTATGCAATTAGTAACGCGAAGAAGAGAGAATTTATGGACCTGGAGCAAGGTTCAAAGTCGATTGTCGAGTATGAACAGGAGTTCACAAATTTATCTATGTTTATACCAGAGGAGGTTAGTAATGAGGTGAAGAAAATGGAGTGTTTCACTAACGGATTGTCTTGGTCGATTAGGCAAATGGTGTTGGGGAATCTTGCATACACTACATATGCTCTGATGGTGGATGTCGTAATGTTGCAATGGCAAGAGAAGGACAATTATGAAAAGAAATTAGGAAAGAGACAAGAGTCAAATGGACAAGGAGGCAAGAATAAGGGTCTCAATAACCAAGCGTGGAAGAAACAAAGAACAAACGAGGAACAGCAATGACGAGGAGAAGGACAAGCGAATACTAGACGTTATAGACCTTTTAAGGGTCAATGCTTTGTATGTGGGAAAGTAGGACATCCAGCGGCGAGGTTCTATAAGAGAGCGGGCCAAGAAAACCTAGGAGTATAGGCCCAACAAGGTCAAGTTATACAAGGGTAACAAGGTCCAGGGGTACAGGGACAACAAGGACTGAGGCCTCCAGTTTTCACGGCAGCAAGTGTTCAGGGAGCACCAGCAGCACCGACAGCGTCAGGTGGATAGGGAATAGCCGCAACACCAACCAACAGCAGTTATCGGAGGTTTTATGTGCCTCGGCTTCAGGTAGAACAGGATAGATTGCGTGGCTAGTAGAGTATCATGGTAAGTAATATCTTCTTAGATACTCATATATGTAGGCTTTATATATGTTGTATTTTTGTTAAGAATTACGTCCGGTTAGATTAGGTGTATGGGCGCCAAATTGTGGTACTCTACGGGTAGGCATATATGAGCCTTATTTTATTTTGTGCAATTACGATTTGCTGAATTTTGGGGACAAAATTCTTTGCTAGAGGGGAAGTATGTAACAACCCTGTGTTATAAATAATTGAATTTAATTAATTTGGAGAAAAATAAAAGTTTGCAATTAATGGCCCTTAAGAATTTACCCTGGTTTTATTAGTAAATTTTTTAATCGAGAATTAATTCGGGTCATTTATGAAGTGGTTATAAGGATTTTTATCGTTTAATGGGTAGGTGCATTTTTAAAAATATTTATCAGATTAAAAAGTCAGATTTTAAAAGATTGCATTTTTGGATGTGGGGTCGTTCAAACGACAGCGTATGTCGTTCAAACGACGTAGCATCTCGTTTGAACAATAGTGTATGTCGTTTGAATGATAGAGGCAGCGGATTGATTTGAAAGCCCGAATTATATTTAACTCTTAAACCCTTTAAATACCAAAATCTTACGGGGTTGGGACTTCAAAAAACACTTTTTCTCTCAAAATAAATTTCCTCGGATCTTCCACCCCTCACCCCTACTTTTAACAAGTTTTGAAGATTCAATTGGTGTTTTCTCAAGAGGAGTTCAACCTTCTACTCAGATTTTTTTCCAACTAATTTCAGGCATGAATACTCTATTCGTTTCGTTTAGTATTATGCGTTTTAAGTGTTGCATAAACCTTAATCTCATGTGTTTCTTAAAATCAATTAGCAATCCACTTAGAAAAGGTAGACACTAAAACTTGGGGTTGTTTTTATGAAATCTTTTAATATGAATAATATTCATAACCCTTGGGTACGTAGGATTCATGAGTGGATTTTGGGTTTTATTGGCGTAGTTTGCATGTAGAAAAACCCTAGTTTTTATTTAAATGAAATTTGGGGGCGTATAACTCATGTAATTTGTGTTGAGATAATGAAATTGGAAATATGATGTATAAATGATTAAGTGTCGGTGTATTTAATTTTAAATAATTAAATGAGATTAATTGGGTGTTTATGATTATGTGATAATTAAATTAAGATTTAATTAAATTGGACTAGTATGCGTAGTTTTATACATTGATCAATTATACTTGTTTATGTGACTTGTTGGTGTTATTAAATTGACATTGTGACTACAGGTTGTTGGGTATTTTTTCTCTCCCTATATTTTAGGATGCCTTATAGGTATGGGACTAGTGGGTATACCTTTTGATGATGTACGTCTTCTATGTATGGGAATCGTGAGGGTAGAATGTTACGACTCTTCTATGTCGAGGGTGGGCTGGTTTTTTATACTTTGTCGTCGTTATGCTAGCCTAGGCATGAGACTAGGTCGAGGTTTATGTTAGAAATTCATCCTACACATAGGGTGGGACGTATTGATAACTTAGGGACCCTTAGGTATGGGACTAAGAGGTATTTTGAGGATCTCACATCGATTAAAAGGGTGGGGTAATCTATAAATTGTGAAATTGAGAAATTGAGAATTAATGCCTAAGACAAAAACGGGTATTAAAATTTATGGTGACATAATGTGTCAGGGATCAACATTTTAAATGAGTCGGCGGACGATTTATGTCGTGTCATGTGTGGAACCTTGTCATGGGGTGAGGTCGACAGTTTAAATGGATTATAGGCAATTGGACAAGGAGAAGTGTGACACTTTGGTGGATTACCACCCGGGGCAGGAGGACCGCCATAATAAAGCGTGAGAAAAATAATAAATTTTGATTAATTTTATTAATTAACATCGTGGGGCATGGGAATTTAAAATCATATTGGTGTGCCTTCTTAAATGGGTATCTCTGTGGGTAGTTAGTGATTTATATTTATTGATTAATTATTTTGTTTAATTTAAAATACGCTATTGTGATATTTATTGCGTATAATGATACTTTCTGGATTCAAGGATCCTATTTGAGGGGAGTAGTGTGTATTCATGCTCGGGACTCTAACATCGTGCATTGACTAACTTTTTCAGGATAAGTTTTGGAGAAACTGCATAGGATTATCGAAGTTTATCATTTGGTGGTGTAGCCGGACTTTATTCATTTTATTACTTTATTTAGTTAGACTTTCTTTTCAGTCATACTTCATTATGAGACTTCATTTGGATCTTTATTGGGCCATTCGGTTCCAAAGTTGTTAGAGGTTACAATTGGATTATCCACAGATCTTTATTATTCAGTTTTTATTTAATCATTATTGGAGATTGGATTTATTCAAAGTTGTAGCATGTGATGGATCTTTTATCGCTCGATTGTTTATGGCCATTTGGTATTGATTCAATTATTTAACTTATGGACTGATTTATATATGTCTCATATCTGTCTCATGCTAAGAATGGTACTTATTTTATTCACGCCCGATGTAGTTCGGCGGCGGTGACAGGCCACCCCGTCTGTCAGATTATGCGGGGTGTGACATTTATATTGGTATTTCATATTTCATTATGTATTCAAGTTGGTATCATTTATTGCATCAATATTGATATTAATTGATCATTGTTTAGATTATTTATGCTTGTGTTAGAATGTTGCGTATGTTTCACTTCACACCACTCCTTGATAATATTTTTTTCTTACTTAATTTCAATTTGTGTCACATGTTCTCACATTTTGGGGAGGTATAGTTCATGGGGGAGAAATAGTTATTATGCATTCTTACTTTGTCTATTCCACAATAAAAAAGGGTGAAAAATGGCATCTTTCACTTTAGTGTTAGGTGGAGATCTTTATCTTAGGGGGAGACGTCTTACCTAGGTGGGGATTGTTAGACACAGGGGGAGTTTTATTCTAATACAATTTATAGGTTTATATATTCAAGTTGCATTTGAAGGTGTGTTTAAGCGAGCGAGTTTGCAAAATGCGGAATAGTTTATAAGCAAGCAGAGATACTCAACGTTTATGTATATTGGGTGTCTGTACTTTTTCCTTTTAGGGTTGGGAATTGAGTCTTTTAGAGAGCTTGATGGTCCATAGGTTTTTATTTTTTATTTTTTCTGAAATATCCAAAGGGGGAGATTAGTAAGGTCAAATTTCTGATAAAGTCAATTTGTATGTATTGGCTTAATTCTGGGCAATACATTTTGAGTCATAGGTTAGGCTTCTTATGTTGATCTTTTACGCCTATGATGAATTTAATTGAAGACGTAGCAGCAAATCTTTAGAGATTGCTTTATCGTTCCGTGTATAGCACCACGTTTCATCTTCGTATTTCCAAGGATCTGTCAAGATGAATGCATATACATTTTGATACTTGGAACTTTATTTTGGGTGTTATTTTTACTAAAAGTTTGAGGGATGATTTTAAATGATTTTAAAAGAAAACCTTTTTATTCTAAGTCATTCAAACAACTTTAAGTGTTCATTCAAACGAGATTAGTAGTTCATTCAAATGAACTTCAAACGAATAACAAACGAGATTTTTCTGTTTGCAAAACAAATGAGATAAGTTATTCGTTTGAAAGAGTTCTTATTTGGTTCTAAAGAGATTGTGTTTTCGTGCGAACGAGATTTCTCAAAAAATGGCTTGCCTTGAAAAACGTGTTTTCTATATAAAGGGGTCTTGGCATAAGTTTTTAGAGAACCTTTTGACAAAAATTGATTTTCCATATATATCCAAAAGCTCCCAAACCCTAGTGTCACCCAAATTCATTAAGATCCAAGTTTCATTATCATATATGATTTGAGATCTTGTTTGTGGGCACCAAGAATTTTATTCTCTTCATCTTCTAAAGAATAGTTTAGTGATGTAGATTCCGTACCCGATTTGTTGTTTACACATGGCTGACTCTGTGGTGTGGTGTTGTTGTGCAGAAGCACTACGTCCGTGTTTCATATTCATACACATTTGTTGAGACTGATCGGTGGATATCGAGGCGTGTATAGACTCACAAATTGTGGTAGTTTCACTGGTGGCTTCTTACGTGTCGTTGTGGAGGATGTAAAGATTGAATATATGTCAATACTTGCAAGGGCATCGAATCCTTGTGTAAGTCATCTACATACTTTTGTAATTCCTCATCATAATAAATTTGTGTGACTGGACCATACATCATTTTTTCCATTATGGGATTTTCTCGTACATCGGTGTGTTGTGATTTGTTGCCTTATTTTATTCTTGTTCACACCTAGATGCATGTTTTAGGAGAAGATAAAATTTGGTAAATTATTTATCACAATAATCGGTTTCAAATTAGTGCAAACTTTTACTTTGGGTTTACTCTATCTATGTTTAATATTTAATTTGAAAAAAAATTAAAATTTGGCTTTTGTTTTAACCATCCTCCTTACACCTGCAATTTCATGGACTATTCTAATAAGAAGATTAAAATTCTTTTAATACGTATCAATTAATCTCAATCAAACTAGTATAAATCAAACACAATTTTCTAAGAATTGAATCGATTCATTCATTCACCCAAAAATTCCCAATTTTCAATACATGTGATCAAACACAATTGTCTCTACATAAATTTTATAATTCATGAAAAAAAATATTTAGGTAGGAATTATTATTTAAACCATGAAAGGAGGGAGTAGTATTATCTTTCCTGGTATGAAGATTATAAATCCATTTTTTTGTAGAGAAAGTCCCCCAAATATGTAGAAAAAACCTCTTTAAGCAAAAAAGTTGAATTGTTCTTCAAAAATCCCCACAAATGTCATTTTGTTCTTGAAGTTGGTGGGACATTTTCCTAAATTTAACTTTAGGATTGTAAAATGTTTGGGTTAACACAAATTGTATAGTAGAATTATGAAGTTTGGATGAAGTTTGTAGGAGGTTATTGTGATCTTATAATAGAATTAGCGTTTCCTTAGGCTAACTCCTCTTGAATGTGTATTTTCTCTTTTTTCCTTAACCCTAGGTTTCTCCCAAAGTATGTTGTAGTTACCATTATACCCATGTTCATAAGTATAACTCTCTCTTTTTCTTAATTTTTATTTTAATACAATTCTAAATTACATTTTACTTATAATAAAATTCCAAATTATAATTTAACCCCATATAATTGTTCCAACTTCTAAATTTATTATAAAACTTTATTTCTAACTCAAATTATTTAAAAAATTGAGTTTTCACTTAAAATTAATGTCTTAAACTATTTCAATGTCACCAATTTCCAAAACTATTTATTTAATTAATTAATTAAAAATTACGATGTATTACAAGCTTCCCCTTAATAAAAACAATTCCGTCCTCAGAATTCATGATAAATTCCTTATATCATTAAGTCAAAAAATTTATTACTTCATAAGTTAGGACTATCTCCTTATATAAAATGAGTCAAACTATCTCTTCATATAAAACATGTCAAAATCATCTCCTCATATGTGTATGAGTCAAAAATATCTCATCACCTACATGTGAGTCAATACCATCTCCTCATATAAGAATGAGTCAAAATCATCTCCTCATATGCATGTGAGTCAAAAAAATCCCCTCATATATGAATGAATCAAAATCAATAACTCGCGTGCGAATAAGTTAAAATAATCCCCTCATATATGAATGAGTCAAAATCATTTGCTTACATGCGGATACGTCAAAATAATCCCCTCATATAAGAATGAGTCGCAATAATACTCACATGAAGATGAATTAAAATAATACCCTCATATAAGAATGAGTCGAAATCATAAACCCACGTGCAAGTGAGTTAAAATTAATTTACTAAACATAGGAGGCTATTATTACCTCATCGATTCCTCTCACTTCCAAGTGGATTACTCTTTGTTATGGAGTTCCACTGTATATGTACCATCAATATTTCATTAGAATGCCACTTTTGGATTTCCATATCCATAAGACTCATCTGTTGCTCATTGTATGATGCATCCGAGTCTAACTCAATATTCTCCAAAATCAACATGCTAATATGTAGTCATAGGGTATAAAAATAGTTGGAGTATGAAAACTTAAAGCATATTATGCGCCTTATTAAGGTGGTCGTGAAGTGTTAGTTGGTACGCAACCTTACTTACTTTTTTGGAAATCATAAACAGTTCAATATAACAATGGGCTAACTTCCATCTCTTTTTAAACTTCGTTACCTCTTTTTATTGAGGAAGCACGTGATAAATCTTGCTCTCCCGCCTGAAATTTCATTAACTTCCAATTATTGTTGTATATCTTTTTCTTATCTTAAGCAAATTTTGATTCGCTCCCTGATTATCTTGATCTTTTCGATCGTCTCTAAGAAAAATTCTGATCTTTATTGTCTTCCCTCACATAGGTTCAAAATAACATATCGGGGACCAACATGGTCTTCCATAAAGTGCCTCATAAGGGGACTCCTGGTAATTGTTATTATATGCTAATTCAACCATTGGTATATAGTCCCCAATAAAAACTACTTAACTTATACCTCCCTAATTCCCAATTCCTTCCCTTTCTAGATTCCATACATGGGACGTCTCATAAAAGAAATTCAAGCAAGGACGTCCCCCCGGTACACTTCTGTCTAGATTAGGTTGTTGTTGGAACAAAACTAGACTAAGACTTCTATACGTCCTTTATTTTACAAGTACCTATCCCATCACTCCTATCTCTAATTGTATCATTATGAAATCTTAAGCACAGTAACTCCCAAGAGTAAATCTAATAAGTCCACGTCTTTCGCTAATATATTTTAATAATATAACCTATACATACACTTATCATTATCTAGTAAATGAAATTAACATAGCTTATCAAAAATCCCAACAACATTTATCTAAACATATAAAGTTCAAATCCTAGTATTACCATTCCATAATATAAGTCCCATCGACACCAAATACTAAATAGAATTTCTTTAATCAAATGCATAATTATTCACCCAGTAATATTGTACACGTTTATCACAATCCATAAAGATTTCTCATTCACCGACACTAAATATCCAATAATTTTTCTACATATGTTCAATACAAGTTTCCACTCTAACAACGTAGACTAAAAATTTATATTTTTCAGCATAATCTTCCCAATATTATCAACTAACCAACTCCTAAGTTTCAAATTCCAGCTAACCTAAGTTTAGCTCTAGAATGTATTATTTCATTCATTAAATTTATAATTTCTAATTATATGCGTATGATACAATTTCCAAAATTCCATGTATGGTTTCATAATATGTTATTTGATTCGTATTCAGTTGCGATTCATGTGAATTGTCCAACCACCAAACAATAGCAAGGACACTTAACCTCTCTTAATGCTAACTACAGCATATCACTAATACACCAAAAAGGGTTCAAACGTTTTGAACAAAAAAATTCTATTTTGAACCCAACACTCCTATTCATTTACAATGGGTATTTTCATTATTTGATTAATGCTAGGATTATATCCCCAACATACCATTTTTCATATAACATCTAGTTAATTTATTCATCAGTCTCAACATAGCTATCCAATGGTATTATAATTAAATGAGTTCTAAATTCATTCATGTATTGAAACAAGGTTCGAGAGACATAGATAATAATGGGATTCATATGAATTTCCCACAACTAACCATGTCCCAATATTCTTACAAAATAATTTGTATTAAAATTTTACAGGAGTAATCATAATTGTATTTCACATTTAATTCTCAAAAGAATCATAAGGCAATATTTTTTAAATTATTATGTAGTTACAATACTAATCATCTTTTCATTACCATTTCTTAAACAATTTACCTTGTATACCCATTTCATATGTATTATTACTTTCCAAAGACCTCAAGTTTCAATACTATCATGGGGATAATTAGGTTTATATTTCCCTAATCATATCTCTAATTTCTTTTATATAAATTTACATATATATATTTTAATAATATCTAAATCATTTATGTACTATCATAAGGCGTTCTTACCTTAAATTTACTCTTCAAGTGAATCTAACTTTCTATATTTACTATTTTGATTTTCAAAAAACATTCCACTAAAAATTTAATGAAGGACACAAACTTGTAGAATATTTTATATTTTTGTAAGTAGGTTTGAATCAACCTAAAAATCTTTTTAAACTTGTGTTTTTTTTGCCCTTCTTCTTTCTTCTTTCACTTTACTATGTTTTCCTTCAACTCCCATCGTAAACATTATAATAGTTGAGCCACCACACTCATAGTGGTTATATATGAGGGTTACAATATGTGTAATCATAATTAATAACACATCCCAATAAATATAATGATAACCTCATGAGTGTCCTATCCAAATCTACGTTTGGGCTCTAAGAGAAACGGTTCCTTTTTGTTCTATAATTGGTACAACATCCTCGAGTGTCTCCGTAATTGTAAATGTCTACTCATAATGAGCCTGATTTCTAGGACATCTCGTAACCCATTATCCTTTCTCTACACTTTCAAAATAAGCACCTCAAAAATGTCATCGTTGCCTAAATGACACACTCTCTCCGCATTCAGATCCTTGACCTCGAACTTGAGTAAAATATATGTTAATATTTCCCTGCCTCTGATGACACTCTACTCGCTTCCTCTTGCCACAATGTTTCTCATGAGGATTCTTATGATCATTTAATTTAATCCTAGCATTACTTATCCAAATATTCATCATATCTAGACCATTTTTTTCTCCTCTCTTGGCTAATCTCTTGTGATAATTTACCCGATGCTTCCAAAGCATTAAAGTGGAATTCATTACTTATGTATAGTTGGTGAAAGTTGGGTTTCCTAATATAAACTTCTTAATCGACCAATCTAGACTTCGAATGACTCCATCTTTATTCTTCCCCTTAGTGTCCACTTCTAATAGGACAAATATAGCTAAAATTGTGAGCTATTTTTCAAACTCAGTCACCTAATGTCAACCCTTACTTTAGAATGAGTAACTCCCTCTTCTCAAATCCAATAGCATCCGAGAAGATATTAAATCTCAATGTAAATTCTCCATATGTCAATCGTTACCTCTCCTCGGGTGTTGTCATACACCCCCAGTATTGCAAAGAATTATCGGTTAGCTCAAAGATAGACAACCTTTATTTTTGCAGCTCCGTGCATTTTACCATCCTAAGGTATCTCTTCCAAGTATCGTCTCCACCGATGAGCCACCATTTTCTCAAACCCCAGGGAAAACGTGGGCTAATTACCCTTGTGAAAACATGCCTCCACCTTTTCTCAAGATGATATGAGAACTCCTTGTTGCACTAGCTGAGTTTTAACTATCTGGATTCCTATCTCAACTCTAACCACTGGATTCTCAAATTATTAATGGAAAATTTTCAGCTCTCACCATAAATTGACCTTATCCGTTATGTTCTAATAAACCCCTAGTGAATTAACTTCTAGGTTTGTCCTAGTTTCTCTCCTCCTAGTGTTCACCATTCTAATTTGTAGGAATAAAATGTATATTAGACTAAAATTCTAAAATGAGTAAAAATAGACAAAATATATCAAAGAACGGTATGTGGAACCATCCGGATAGATAATAACAAAATTTATATTAGACTCAAAGTCTAAAGAGAGTAAAAATCCACAAAATGTATCAAAGAACGGTATGCGTAAAACTAGTATAGACCTATAACCTTAGAGACCTAGGACCAAGCTCTGATACCGACTGTGATAACTTCTATATTTTTAATAATTATGTTCATCAAATCTATTTATTAAAATTATACATGTCGTCTAAACAATTAATCACCATCCTTTACGTGTAACAAGAACCAAAGAATAATGATATATCAAACTAAATATCGATATGAGAACTCCTCATATACTTATATATAATGGATATGAGTTAATTACATCACCAAATACAACATATACAATCTGAATATAATAGATACATAATAAATCTCTCAAATTCCTGATATCTCTACAATCGAGTACAAATACTAGGAAGACCTCGCATCACTCAACATAAATAAAGTACATCTAAAAGTACGTGCAACCCCTAAATCTTCAAAGCTCAGTGGTGACTGGAGTGGAAAATAATGTACTTGAGTAAGAAAAATAAGTCGGGTACTCTGGAATACCTACAACAACATGATAGGTCAGGCCCACAGCAACAAGATAATATCTACGCACTCGGGTAGTGAAACCATCAATTATGAACATAAATAATAAACTCTACGGTTATTATAGTTATAGCTTTGCCCTACTCATAATGGATTCTAACCATATCTATTATTTTATGCATTATTAATGGCCCTACGTAGATATAAGATGCCCTACTCATAGTTATAGCTTTGCCCTACTCATAACGGATTCTAACCCCACCATTTCCCATACTAGAAGTGTTCATTAAATATAAGATGTATAATTAAAATTCAAGTGCAAGTGTATAACTGAGACTACCGTACAGGCCATTAATATATAAATGAAATTTCCCTATTTTACTGGAACCATGCGAATGACACCAACTAGCAGCCGTTTGTTTGCCACCATACACATGGGTACAAAATGCAGCCATTCACATGGTACATGGAAATCAAAATTGTCCAGAGTCATATTTATACACCCCTTGTCCTAAGCCCAAAATTCAAATCACCATTTCTCTTCTAAAATTAAGTCCCCAGCCTTCCTAACCCCTAATTATGGCCTGGAATGATTATAAGGGTCCATACGTTCTTAAAATTATCATTTTTCCATAAGAATTTGGAACTTTTCAACAAATAATATCATGTTCAATTTTGACATTTTAATATAGAGAGAAAATATCCAAGAACATTCATAAGAGAAATCTACCATAAGATTTCATGTATATGGATCATTCTAATAAGAACACTATAATTCTCTTAGTACATATTAATTCCTCTCAATTAAACTAGTATAAACCAAGAACAATGTTCCAATAATTGAATTGATTCATCCATTTAACCAAAAATTCCCAAATTTCAATTAATGTGATCAAACAAAATTATCTTTACATAATTTTTATAATTCATGAAAAAACATATTTAAGTAGGAATCGTTATTTAGACCGTATAAAAAGAGCACTATTATCTTGTGAAAAATGCAAGGACCCCCAATTTTAAAAAACTTTTAAAATTAAATATAATTTCCAAATAAGTGTGGAATACGATGGTTCAACACAACACACACAAACAATAAATTTTAATTTCTTTCAAATTAAAATTAAACTAAACTCAAAGTGAAATTAAATTAAATGACAAATAAATTTTTCTCTTAAACCAAATTAATTCAACCCTAAGTCCTAAATATTTGCCTAACAAGATTAATTCATTTTTTGCAAATTTGGCCAAATAAAATTTTATCAAATTATATTACTGACTTAATTTAAATTAATCCAAATTTCACCCAAATTATTTTAGCACCAATTTAAACAAGAGAAGTGAACTAAACCACATTTTATCTTTTAATCCTAAGCATGCGTTCTAGGTCATTCGCAAGATAAAATAAATTCACAACACACTACGCCGCGTTGTACGAGGAAAATCCAAATGAGAAAAAACCTCGAACGTCCCTAGCCTTAAGTCCACTAAGTATGGTTTTATGATTACAAGACAGATTACTTACATAACATGACTTAACTTCGTCCAAGCCCCTGACTTGTCTTCTTGTAACTACCTCCGCCTAGTCGACAATCTCGGACTCCACCGGGACCTTAGAATCCACCAATGAGGTCTTTTGGACAACCGTCAACCCGCAACCGAAGCCTTTCTCCGAGTGGAAACACCGCAGAAAACAAACTCTTCTTCTTTGTGGGATGTTAAAGTAAACCCAAACAACTCTTCAAACGGTAGAGTAGAACCCGGTGCCAAATAAACTCTAAGCGAGATATATATATATATATATATATATATATATATATATATATATATATATATATATATATATATATATATATATATATATATATATATATATATTTAAGAACTTGAAATAAACATAAACTGATGGATGTATGTGTTTTGGTATAAATTAATTCATGAAGGCTTGAAAACACAAAAACATGAACTTTTGATTTTGAAAATTCTCTTTCAATATTTTTCTCTCAAAGTGTGTCAAAAGTTATCTGAAAAAGTTTGGTTCCCTCACATATAAAATCTAGGAAAAAGTTAGTGGGAAAAAAGTAGTGGAAACATGGAGAAAACTGCCGAGAACTGCCAAAAAAATTTCCAGCCTGAAATATCGTTCGAACGAGATTTTTGTTTGAACGAAGTCCCGTTCGAACGACCATCTATCGATGTTCCAGTGGCCAAAATGGGAAAACCCGTTATCAAAACTTGTTCGAACGACAAACTCATGCGAATGAAAATCTC
The DNA here is from genome assembly GCA_949130495.1 of Sambucus nigra. Taxonomy (NCBI): domain Eukaryota; kingdom Viridiplantae; phylum Streptophyta; class Magnoliopsida; order Dipsacales; family Adoxaceae; genus Sambucus; species Sambucus nigra. The sequence continues at coordinate 239,183,902 of OX422210.1, read as the reverse complement.
GAACGAAATGCCAGAAAGTTCAAATTTCATTTTAAGCCCAAAAACTTTTTATTCAAAGTTCTAAAGTAACCATCTGAAAATAAAATTCATTTTAAAATAAAATTACACCCATTATAAACTTATTCCAAGTCTCCCTATATATATATAAAAATGCATTCATACTTTTTGGAGACTATGGAATCAATTGTCATTGACGTAGAAACATGGCAGTTGAAACTCGGCAATGATGAAGATTTATAAATCTGGCCACTATGTCTTTAACAAACACGCCATAGGCCTGGATGGATACACATGAACTATATCTTATGACTCCAATTTTTTTTGTCCGAAATTGAGCCAAAACTACAAAGGACTCAATTTGAAATTTGTGTCCTTACAAGTCTCCCCCTTTGGTTATTCCATGACAAAACCCAAACAAAAATCCTAAAGGGACGTCAAACTCCACTAGACTCAAAGACTTCCCACCCAAAAATAAAAATAATAAGCTTCACTCAAAGACCACTTAGGATAAATAGCTTTGCCGATGAAAGTTTCCACTTAGAAAAATTCCTACACACTTAAGAAAAATAATAAACGCATTGGGAATATCAAAGTATTGAATGCAAGGAAAATAAATACTCCCCCTAAGTTAATCCTCACATTTATCAAATAAATGACCTACTTAGAAAGTTGTCTCCCCCTAAGTTAAATATCCCAAACTAAAGTATGATTACAATAGGATTAAATACTAAATCTCCCCCATCATTCTCCCCCTTTTTTCAGGAATAGACAAAGAATTAAATAACTAATAAATTACTCATTGCACCCCCAATAGAATTAAGTGCATGACTCCCCCTACAAACTTCATAAGGGATATGAATATGGGAAATAAAGTAAACAAGATGGTGCATAAGGTGATAAGAACATGAAAGCATGTGGTCAACAAAATCATAACTAATCCATACAAATATTAAAGGATACCAACTATGATGCAAACAAAATGATACCAGTTATGAATTAAAGCATAGGTAGATTATCAAAAAAGGCAAAGACTAAACAAAACAAAATATCATATATATGTATGTATACACACTAGATATAAAATATATGCAAGCACACATATATAGATATAAACACCACACATGACACAGGATACATTAAACTTTTCACATTCGTATGGCAAAAATGTGTCCAAATACATGTGGTAAGCGGAAATGTAGGGGTGTGAACTAGTAACAATTAAATTTTGACCCAATCACTTAAAACATGTTCATGGGGTTCTCATTTGATTGCAAAACTTTATCACATTTAGATATAGCCTCATATGATAATATAAATTGAACTCAATGAACAAACATACACAATGCTCATAAGCCCAGAATTTAGATGATTCTATAAACCAATAGAGTCATGACAATGAAAGCGCGACTAGGATAAACGAACATTGTGCAAAACCGTTGATATACGATCCAAACTCCCTCAAAATATGCATATAATTATGGAACGATAATATCAACTAAACAAAATAGGCCTTGGCAAATTATTTTTCTTTTAATGCCATATTTTACTTTTAGGCCTTTGGACCACATATTTCTTTTGGGTCCATTATAAATGGTGGCTTACTCACAAAGGATAAGTTTCCTTTTGGAGCCCTTCCCCGTGCACATTCATAAACTAATTTTTTTATATCATAAAAATCCCACCTGCAGCGGATTTAACATGCACAAGTCCTCCTAGGTCCTAAAATATGTACATGACTAGATTAGTAGAAGAACACCTCACAAAGCTCAAATATAAATGTGAAGTTAAAATTTCAAGTGAGCTCGTGCATGTGTGAACTGAGGCATATAACAATAGAATCCATTAAGCAACACAAAATCCAACTACTCCATGTAAGCATGATAAAGAACATTTTAAGGATTGACAATCTTAACCAAAAGTTCTAGCCACATATAAGCGAATAGAAAAGGATTCAAACACAAGCATATGCCACAGGAAGTGTGTCAAACTAAAATACACAAAAAAAATCTTTTTGAGCTTTTGACCATTTTAACCAAACAAACAAAAATATTTACTCAAAAGACAAAAAAAAATCATTTTGTATTTTTCATCAAGCCTAAATTACTAATACGGTAAAACACAAATGATAAACAAAATCTTTTTGTATTTTTCATTTAATGCAAACTAAAATGAAAGAACTATAATACAAAAGATAAACAAAGAACACAATTTTATCATGAGATATGGTATAAAGCAATGACTAGAAAATGATAAACATGCATACCACTGTGACACCCCGACTAATTAAAATACCGGGTAGCTACTCATTTATTCAAATTAATACAAAATGTCAAGTTGGTTCAGTTCATAGCATCACTGTCGAAAACAATTATTTAAATAATTTCTAGCCACCTAATATTTAAATAGTGAGTTGTCAAATTTTATTAAATTAAATTAACATGCAACCAATTAAAATTATTAGCTAAATGATACCACCATCACATCACAGTTATGACAAATAATAATGGAATAATAAATAAGTCTGGAGTAACACTCCTCTGAATAATCCCAAATACCGAATAAAACCAAATACAACGTCTTAATAATAAATGAATTAACTCCAAAACTGCAATGAAACTGAGTATGATAAAACTGTCTCTAAAAGAAATGGGGCGACATGCCCTAACAACTGGATAAGTCTGAAATGAAATCAATATAGAATGTGGAGGCGTCTATCATCCAAAATCCTATAACTTCCACAGCAGCTACAGCATGTCACTGAAATGGAACTCCTAAGCTTGGCATCCCTGTGGCTGGGCACCTAAAAGGTTTTTCAAGAAAATAGATTTGAAAGAAAATGAGTCAGAGCCCGATGTGAAAACAGTTTAAAATATATCAAGTGTTTAATTGCATTAAATAATGAATATTAAGTACATGTTAGTTATGTGCTCTCCATGAGTTCTCACCTCTCAACTAATGTGCACACCTAACGTATATCCATAACCCCTCCTAGTTATGTCGTTAACTAACTAGTCTATACCGCAACCTGTCCTCATATGATAATATAGGGGTTTGTTCAAGACATTCCAATCTAACTTAAGTGAATCTACCTTTTCATTTCTCAGATTAATTTATATTAGATCTTATATGAAATTCTCATTTCTAACTTTACTCAAAGTGTCGCAAATATTCACACACATTAACAAAGAGTCTGTTATCATCACCAATATATAAATTCCAACATAATTATACAATTGGGGCATCCCTATGCTAAGTTGCGGTGCACACATACTCTGCTATCGAATCCCGGTACATCATGTACATAAGGACTACGTATTCTGAATCTCTCAGGGATCGTTTTTAATAAGAAAAATCACACATATTGGAGGCGAACATAGTTCACGTACCCACTGGTCACGCACATACCTACGCTCCCATGGTCAGCTGACTTATCAACTCATAAATAAGTCATTCACAGCCCTATGTCCATAAGGTACCAATCTAAATCCCCCCGTAGGCACACAAAGATTAGATGGCCCTGTTCCGAAAGCCGACCTCCCGTGATAGTAAGTATGGTAGGTACGCCATACACATATAAATCCATATACTAAGAATTCACACAACTTAGATAATTTATAATATTATTAAAGGTTTGTTCTCAATCCCTATACCATTTATCCAATTAGTACATTTTTATACTTCCGACTAGTTATATAATATAGTCCACCGACACATCTCACGTCGTCGTTTCAAGTACTTAAAACCTAACTCATAAAGGTTACTAAGTCTCCTATTATTCCCACACTTTAATCCAATACTCTTAAGGTCCATATTTCTTCCACTAACCTTATATTATTAACTATATAGATTTAACTCATTTAATCGCAGTCTTTAATAGTACCTAACTCATCGAACCTTATTAGGTCTAACATAACTCCCAAATATAATTCTAATAATAATTCGGGTCTCATATGCATGCCTACTGGTCTTTTCCTTAAATCTAAAAGTGTTCACAAGGTCCCCACCAATAATTCTCTGGGGTCGAAATTGCTAAAATTCAATAAAGGGAAAAATATTACAATTTCTGGGAAGGTCGATCGATCCACCTTGGATGTCAATCGATCGATGGTGGTTGATCGATCGACCTATGAATGTCGATCGATCGATCGCACAAGATAAGGCTACGGACTGCTTCATTTTTCAATCCCAGATTTGTCCCAAAACTCCATTACAAGGTATGAAATTCTCAACTAAGGATGTAGGATCATTATACTAGCTAAATACAATATTTTTAACGTTCCAAAACCATTACATCATCAACAATTAACCTTATATGGATCAAATCTTCATAAAAACCCTATTTTTCAATTTTCTTCAAGAATCATGATATTTCTCTTCTTCAATCCGTTATTAATTCATCAAGGGTTATATTTTGGTTACTGAATTTCGTCCAGAACTAATCTACATGCAATTCGTATCCAAGATTTATAGTTCTTCCTCAAATTTCATCGATTTTTATCATCTTTCAAGACAAAAATCAATTTCTACACTAACATGGAAGATATATTCGCTGAAAACTAATGGAATTAAATCACTTGCCTTAAGTTTGATGTTCAGAATCATTGATGGTGTCCGAGGGTTGGTTATTTCCTTCTTTTCGGTCACAATTCCGTCAAGATTTGGTGGTGGTTGGTGGTGGCTAGGGTTTGGAAACCTCCTACAACTTCTCCTCTAACTCACGTAGCCCACTCTTTATTTTTGGCTAATAATGGCCCTAATGGCCTTCCCAATAATAATTAAATAAACCCTAAAATTCGTGGGTCTTATTTTCTTAAATTTTAAAATGACCAAAATACCCTCTCGGGTTGCCGGTTTGGCCTAAAAATATCCCAGGATCCAAACTAAACTCCCGGCTAGTGTTTTCGGACTATCTCGACCCCTCCGGACACGTTGGCGCACTCAAAATGACCATACAGATATTTAAATTATAATTTACTTTTTAATTTAATTAAATTAATTCCTGACGCGACTCACGCGCGCGTCCCAACTTAATTTCCCAAATTATCGTATTTATGACTCGCGATAATTTTAATATTATAAATAATCATATATTACCATATAAATTCAGTAATACTCAATATTATCATCATAATCAAATACCAACTCACGTCTCGCTAGTAATTAAATCCGAATTAATTTCCAGTTAATTCCCATTTAATTTAATTAATCCAATTAAATAAAATCAATAAAATTACGGGGTATGACATACTTCCCCCCTAATAACAGAATTTTATCCCAAAATTTAGAAAATAAAGTATACCTGGCAAGAATAACTCTGGATAACGCTCTCACATCTCATCCTCGTGCTCCTAGGTGGACTCCTCGGCATTATGGCGCCACCACTAAACACGTATTGACGGTACTATCTTCAACCTCAATTTCCTTGCGCTATGGTCCAGAATAGCAATCGGCCCCTCCTCATAGGAACTGTTAGGCTGTAGATCGATGTTCTCTAAAGAAATATGGGTATGGGCCAAGTCAGCCTTAAGATATCTCCTTAGCGAGGAAATATGTAACACGTCATGAATCCTATGTAGGTGTTCCGATAACCCAAGTCTGTACGCAACTGGACCAATCCTCTCAATGATAGGAAATGGCCCACGTATCTTGGTGCTAATTTCCCTTTCTTCCCGAAATTCATAATCCCCTTCATAGGAGAGACTCTTAGTAGCACCTGGTCCCCCGCCTTGAATTCTCTCAAGAATCTCTTGGCATCGGCATAACTCTTCTATCGGTCCTGAGCTACCCGAATACGGCTCCGTATCATCTCTATCCTGGCCAAAGTATCCTGAATCACCTCCGGCCCAAGTAGTTTGTTATCTCCCACCTCTAGCCAACATGCTGGGGAACGACATGGTCTACCGTATAACGCCTCGAATGCAGCCATGTTAATAGTAAACTGGTAGGAGTTATTATAGGCAAACTCCACCAGTGGAAGATACTGCTCCCAACCACCTCCAAAGTCTAGGATGTACATCCGCAACATGTCTTCCAACATCTAATTCTTTCGTTCAGTTTGCCCATTTATCTGTTGGTGATATGTTGTACTCAGTCGTAACTTTGTGCCCATGGCTTCCTGGAAACTCTCCCAAAATTGTGAAACAAATATCTTGTCTCGGTCAGACACGATATTAAGAGGCACCCCGTGGAGTCTCACTATCTCCGCTATAAAAATCTGGGCATACTGTCCCGTAGTGTAGTCTATCCGGGATGGCAGAAAATGAGTAACTTTGGTCAACCTATCCACAATTACCCATATGGAGTCGTGACCCCTCTGCGATACGGGTAATCCCGTGATGAAGTCTATCGAAATGCTCTCCCATTTCCACATAGGAAACTCCAATGGATGTAGAAGTCCTGTCGATCTCTGATGGTCCACCTTTACTAGCTGACAAGTGGCACATTTATAAATGAACTCGGTAATATCTCTCTTCATCTCGCTCCACCAGTACTGTCGCCTCATATCCTGGTACATCATATCCCCACCAAGATGTACCGCAAATAGCGAACCGTGCGACTCTGTCATTACCTCGTGTCGTAAGCCTTCCCCCTCAGGAATGACCAGTCTCCCATTTAAGTGTAAGCCCCCGCCTGAACTAACGATATAGGACTCGGCTCCCTCTGCTAGTAATCGAACTATCTGTTCTTGGCAGAATGAGTCTTTTGCTTGGGCATGTATCACTCTCGTAACGATTTGGCGAGTAACGGTCATCAAAGACATGAATTATCGGGCCACTGTGTCTTGGTGTCCTAATTCCTTCCACTTTTCTTTCCACACATCGGCCACCTCGTCCACCGGTCTTTGACTCAACACATATACTACCACGTTAGCCTTACCTGGGAGGTACTGGATATCGAACTGATAATCCTTCACGAACTCAAGCCACCTAAGTTGACACATATTTAATTCTTTTTGCATGAAGAGGTACTGTAGGGACTTAAGCTTATGGGAAGCATAAGCTATAACCTGACTCTCCTGTGGGAGTACACCCCCAAGTCCTAGTAAGGATGCGTCGTTGTAGACTAGATAGTCAACTCCCCATCTAGGCAATGCTAACACTGGTGCTGAGGTCAACTTGTCCTTCAACTCATCGAATGCCAACTGACAGGCATCGCTCCAAATAAATAGCACACCCTTTCTAGTCAAATGTGTCAAAGGACCTGCTATCTTAGAGAACCCTCGAATAAACCTCATGTAGTATCCTACTAGGCCCAAGAAACTACGTATCTCAGTCGGTGTTGTGGTCTGTCCCCACTCCCTCACCGGTGTCATTCTGACGCGGCATATGCAAAACCTGTCTCAAGTGCTCTGCATGTTCCTCCTCTGTCTATAAGTAAACCAGAATGTCATCAATGAAGACGATGACGAACTGGCCTAGGAACTCTCTGAACACCCTATTCATCAAGTCCATAAACACAGGTGGGGCATGGGTAGGCCAAAAGGCATAACCCGGAGCTCGTAGGAACCATATCTCGTCAAGAAGGCAGTCTGTGAGACGTCCTATTCCCTAATACGCAACTTATGGTATCCTGATCTCAAGTCAATCTTTGAGAAGAAGGTCGCTCCTCTCCACTGGTCGAATAAGTCATCGATTTGGGGCAACGGATACTTATTTCGTATCGTGACTTTATTCAACTCCCGGTAATCCACACACAACCTCAAAGATCCATCCCTCTTCTTCACAAATAGCACAGGGGCACCCCACGGCGAAGTACTCCTACGGATAAACCTCTGACCCAACAGTTGCTTTATCTAATCCCATAGCTCTCTCATCTCTGCTGGAGCCATACGGTAAGGTGTGCGGGCTATTGGCCGAGTGCCCGGCATCAAATCGATAACAAAGTCTATCTCTCTACTAGGATGTAATCCTGGAATATCCTGGAATACATCAGCGAACTCTCTAACAACTGTAATCGAATCGAGTGGTATAACCACTTCCTTAGAGGTCTCCTCCTCTATATAGTACAAGTGAGTGGACGATCCTCCCTCAGGACGAGGCATCACCACTAGGAACATCTCCTACCCGGGTATGGTAAAAATAATACTCCTATTGGTAATACCACTAGGAACATCTCATATACATGCCTACTGGTCTTCCATAAATCTAAAAGTGTTCACAAGGTCCCCACCACTAATTCTCTGGGATCGAAATTGCGAAAATTCAATAAGGGGAAAAATATCACAATTTTTGGGAAGGTCGATCGATCGACCTTAGATGTCGATCGATCGATGGTGGTCGATCGATCAACCTGTGAATGTCGATCGATCGATCGCACCAGATAAGGCTACGGATTGCTTCATTTTTCAGTCCCAGATTTGTTCCAAAACTCCATTACAAGGTATGAAATTCTCAACTAAGGATGTAGGATCATTATACTACCTAAATACAATATTTTTAACGTTCCAAAACCATTACATCATCAATAATTAACCTTACATGGATCAAATCATCATAAAAAACCTAGTTTTCTATTTTCTTCAAGAATCATGATATTTCTCTTCTTAAATCCATTCTTAATTCATCAAGGGTTATATTTTGGTTACTGAATTCCGTCCAGAACTAATCTACATGCAATTCCTATCCAAGATTTATAGTTCTTCCTCAAATTTCATGGGTTTTTATCATCTTTCAAGAAAAAAATCAATTTCTACACTAACATGGAAGATATATTCGCTAAAAACTAATGGAATTAAATCACTTGCCTTAAGTTTGATGTTCAAAATCGTTGATGGTGTCCGAGGGTTGGTTCTTTCCTTCTTTTCGGTCACAATTCCGTTAAGATTTGGTGGTGGTTGGTGGTGGCTAGGGTTTGGAAAACTCCTGCAACTTCTCCTCTAACTCACGTATCCCACTCTTTATTTTTGGCTGATAATGGACCTAATGGCCTTTCAAATAATAATTAAATAAACCCTAAAATTCGTGGGTCTTATTTCCTTAAATTTTAAAATGACCAAAATATCCTACCGGGTTGCCGATTTGGCCTAAAAATACCCCGGGATCCAAACTAAACCCTCAGCTAGTGTTTTCTGACTATCTCGACCCCTCCGGACACATTGGCGCACTCAAAATGACCATACGAATGATTAAATTATAATTTACTTTTTAATTTAATTTAATTAAATTGATTCCTGACGCGACTGACACGCGCGTCCCAACTTAGTTTCCCAAATTATCGTATTTATGACTCGCGCAATTTTAATATTATCAATAATCATATATTACAACATAAATTCAGTAATACTCAATATTATCATCATAATCAAATACCAACTCACGTCTCGCTAGTATTTAAATCTGGATTAATTTCCAATTAATTCTCATTTAATTTAATTAATCCAATTAAATAAAATCAATAAAATTACGGGGTATTACAACAACTAGCAAGGATATATGATATAAAGCACAAAAAGCTAGAGTATGCAAACAACTAACACATTCAACCTTTAGATTTAGTAAGGGAAGTATCATGTGAAATTAAATGAGAATAAAAAATCAAATCTTGTAAGGCTACCAAGTCGGATCTCCTAACCCAAACTAATGATGAATTATGATCTCGGGATATTGGAATCTTGGCTACCTCGGTTTTCTTACGGTGGGATTTTCTAGGACCTCATTTAAGATCAAAACAAAACTTCCTAAGATGACCTTTTCGACCACAATGTGAACACCTAAAGACTCGGAGAAAAGACTTACCTAAGGAATGACCTATAACATTGTTCCTAGAGGATTCTCTTAAACATTGGTTTTGGCTTTATGAGTAGACTCATTACAAGTATCAAAGCCTAAACCACACGTCTTATTTTTAATTTGTACCGTTACTAATATTTTTAATCTAATTTCTCCGAACGACTCTCCAAATCAAATTTGACTCTACTTGAGTCTCTCACTTTCTTCTCAAGCTCTATAATCTTAGACTCGAGAAAACTATTTATTTGTTCAAACATAAGAAGATCCTTTTTCATTGATTCCATTAAACCTCTAAGGATATCTCTCTTGCTTCTACATATTCAAGCTTCTCACGAAGAGCTCTCTCATGTGTCCAAATGTCTTCAACTAACGCACTCTCATCAACGACCTTGGCACTCTCTCTTAAACTAGATACTAACTTCAAATTTGCCCTTTTTAATTTTATAGATTCTGCATATAATTCTTGAAATTCAAATTAAAGTTCACTCACATCAACCTCATTTTCACTTTCATTCTCTCTCTCTTCTCCACTCTCACTACCATAATCTTTTAGAGCTTCACAAACAAAGTCCTCATAAGTATTATGTATTAAGATGTCATCATTGGATGATTTCTCACTATCACTTACATAACTAGTAATGAACGCGATAAAGTTGCACTCAATGGGGGAATTGGGTCCCTCTTCCTTATCACTATCACTAAGGGTGGCATTGAAAGAAATAGGTTTCTCACCCTCTCTCCTTAGTTTAGTGGGTCACTCTCTTGCCCTATGGCCATAACCCTCACAACCATAGCACCTATTTGACTTGTCCCTATTAAGATTTTCATTATTGGAATTAGGGATCTTTTTGGCTTTGTCATGCTTAGAATTTTCAAATTCCTTAAAATCATTTTTAAACTTATCTTTATAAATTTTAAGAAATTTTCGAAATTTCCTAGCAAACATAGCCATGTCCTCCGAGTCACTATCACTCTCATAAACCACAACTTGTTTTTCGTCCTTTCGGGCTTTCAAAGCAATGCCCTAATCAATTTTCTTTTCATTTTTGGAGGGGAACATGTCTAGTTCATATGTTTGCAAATCACCTACTAGTTCCTCAAGTTTGGTAGAGTGTAGGGCCGGTAAAGAATTAAAAATGGTCATTTTAGGGATAAATCTCTCGGGTAGGGACCTTAAAATTTTCTTTACTACACGGCCGTCGGGTATTTTCTCTCCTAAATTAAATGATGAATTTATAATATCGAAAAGTCTAGCATAAAATTCATCAAATGTTTCTTTTTATTCATTTTTGATGATTTCAAATTGAGTGGTGAGGTTTTGGAGTTTAGAAGCTTTTCCGACACTTGTTCCCTCGTGAGTGAGTTGTAGTATGTCCCAAGATTCCTTAGCGGTTTCACACGTCATGATATGTCAGAATTCATCCGGTGTGACCGCGCTAAACAAGGCATTTAATCCTTGGGAATTAAAATTAACGGATTTAAGTTCGTTCTCACTCCAACGCTTAACGGGGTTGGGGACACACTCATTCTCTATTAAAGAAGTAGGTGGGGACCACCCATTAACTACGGATAACCAAACCCTCTCGTCTATAGCCCTAAGTGACGAATGCATACGTACTTTCCAATATGCGTAATTAGAACCATCGAAAATAGGAAATTTAGAAAATGAGCAAAAATCTATTTTTAACCAAAAATATTTAAAAGGACCTTAATGCAATAAATTAGCGCTTCGACTCTGATACCAATCTGAAAAGTGCAAGGACCCCCAATTTTAAAAAACTTTCAAAGTTAAATATAATTTCCTTTTAAGTGCGGAATAGGATGGTTCAACACAACACACACAAACAATAAATTTTAATTTCATTCAAATTAAAATTAAACTAAACTCAAAGTGAAATTAAATTAAATAACAAATAAATTTTTCGCTTAAACCAAATTAATTCAACCCCAAGTCCTAAATATTTTTCTAATAGGATTAATTCATTTTTCTCAAATTAGGCCAAACCAAATTTTATCAAAATATATTACTGACTTTAATTAAATTAATCCAAATTTCACCCAAATTACTTTAGCACCAATTTAAACAAGAGAAGTGAATTAAACCATACTTTATCTTTTAATCCTAAGCATGCGTTCTAGGTGATTCGTAAGATAAAATAAATTCACAACACACTACGCCACGATATATGAGGAAAACCCAAATGGGAAAAACCTCGGATGGCCCTAGCCTTAAGTCCACTAAGTATGGTTTTATGATTACAAGACAGATGACTTACACAACTCGACTTGACTCCGTCCAAACCCCTGACGCATCTTCTTGTAACTACCTCTGTGTAGTCGATAATCTCGGACTCCGTCGGAACCATGGAATCCACCAATGAGGCCTTTTGGACAATCGTCAACCCACATCTGAAGCCTTTCTCTGAGTGGGTACGCCGCAAAAAACAAACTCTTCTTCTTTGTGTGATGTAGAAGTAAACCCAAACAACTCTTCAAACGGTAGAGTAGAACTCGGTGCCAAAAAAACTCCAAGCAATATATATATATATATATATATTTAAAAACTTGGAATAAACATAAACTGATGGGTGTAAGTGTTTTAGTAGAAATTAATTCATGAAGGCTTGAAAACACAAAAACGTGAACTTTTGATTTTGAAAATTCTCTTTCAATATTTTTCTCTCAAAGTGTGTCAAACGTTTTCTGAAAAAGGTTGGTTCCCACACATATAAAATCTGGGAAAAATTAGTGGGAAAAAAGTAGTGGGAATATGGAGAAAACTGCCAAAAACTTCCAAAAACAAATCCTCCAGAAATCTCGTTTGAATGAAGTCACGTTTAAACAACCGTCTAAAGATGTTCTAGTGGCCAAAATAGGAAAATTCATTGGCAAACTCGTTCAAACAACACACTCGTTCGAACGACAATTTCAAACGAAATGCCAGAAAGTTTAAATTTCATTTTAAGCCCAAAAACTTTTTATTCAAAGTTCTAAAGTAACCTTCTGAAAATAAAATTCATTTTAAAAAAAAATTACACCCATTATAAAATTATTCCAAGTCTCCCTATATATATAAATGCATTCATACCTTTTGGAGACTATGGAATAAATTGTCGTTGACGTAGAAACATGGCACTTGAAACTCGGTAATGATGAAGCTTTACAAATCTGGCCGCTACATCTTCAATAAACACGTCATAGGCTTGGATGGATACACATGAACTATATCCTATTACTCAAATATTTTTTTGTTCGGAATTGAGTCAAAACTACAAAGGACTCAATTTGAAATTTTTGTCATTACATCTTATCTGGTATTAAGATTTTATATCCCAGTTTGTTGTAGAGAAAATCCCCCAAAGATGTATAAAACCCCTCTTTAAGCAAGAAGGTTAATTGTTTTTCAAAAATCCCCACAAACCCATTTTTGTTCTTAAACTTTGTTGGATGTTTTCCTAAAATTAACTTTAGGATTGTGAAATATTTGGGTTTGGGCAAATTTTAAAGTAGAAATAAAAAGTTTGGGTGAAGATAGGTCGAGGTTATCGTGATCTTAGAATAGAAATGGGGTTTCATTAGGGTTTTCTTAGGCTTGTATACTAACTCCTCTTAAATGTGCCTTTCCTCTTATGTCCTTAACCCTAGCTTTATCCCCAAGTACGCTATAGTTATCACTATGCCCATGCTCTAAAGTATAATTATTTATTTTACTTAATTGTTATTTTAATACAATACAAAACTATAATTTACTTATAATAAAATTCTAAATTACAATTTAACCTCATATAATTGTTCCAACTTCAAAGTTTTTTATAAAACTTTATTTCTAACTCAAGAAATTTTAAAATTTGAGTCTTAACATAAAATAATTATTTCAAATTATTTCAAATTCACCGATTTCTAAAATTATTTATTTACTTATTTAATTTTAAATACTTTAAAAATTATGTTGTATTAGAAGATGCAAGCTAAGAAGTCTGTAACAACCCTCGCTTTTAGCAGGCTAATTTTATATTAATTTATCGCCTAAAGTAATTATATAAAATGTTGGAACTGGAGTACATATTAATTTAATGAGTTAGAAGCTAATATTCACTAGATTGATGTATATTTACTGTATGTGAAAGTAAATATCATCAGGTTGCATGTTTTATGGTGTCATGTATTTTAAATGACAATATGGTTTAAATGAAATTGGAACTGGAAATAAATTATAAAATTGTCGGAAGCCAGTTTAGAGGGGGTAGTTGGTCTCGGAAGGTGCGAGATAGTCAAAATAAGTGCCATATTGTATTTTTCGGTTTCGAGCACTTTTACCTGGTTTTAACTTAAATGCGTATTGGGCGTAATTTTAATGTGGTGTTAAACACTTAAGTTGGAGAATTTAGACTTAATCCACGATTTTAAGTCTTGCCCCTTATTTCATTTCACCTTTTTTGTCTTAAACATAGGGAGAAAAGAAGAAATTGAGAGAGAGATTGGAGATTGAAGAATGGGGATTGCTTCTTCCACAAAGAAATCTGAGATATCAACCCTAAGGCAAGTTTTCTACTTGCGAATATATGATTTAAGATGATTAAGTTGTGTGATAGTGGTGTATTTGCATTTATGGATCAAAAATAGAATTTGTGGTGATTTAACCCTAATCCTGGGTTTTGATGATGAAATTATGGATAATAGTAGTTAATAACCATGTAGGTTGATTTGGGGTAGATGTCTGTTATTGGTTGTGAATAAAAATGGAAGAGATTGGAGTTTGGGGAAAACTAGGGTTTATAACCCTCGAAGCCATTCTTGGCAAATTCTCCAGGCCGAATCGATTCGGCCCTCTGGGCGAATCGATTCGCTAAGGGGCAGTTCCCAGGTCTGCTTGGGCAAAATCGATTCGGTCCCAAGCCGAATCGATTCGGCAGTTGCAGAATCCCAGGTCTTAAGTCCGAACCGATTCGTTTTTGGGCGAATCGATTCGGCCCTAGGGCGAATCGATTCGGATTCATGCGGTTTTTGAGTTATTTTATTTGACTTAATTTTTCTCCTTTTTCTTTAAGCTTAGGACATAGGAACCTTCTTGAATGAAGTAAACTTAGAGTCCTAGAGTGTGAGATGAGTTAGTTGACTACCCTACATTAGGATTGGGTTATGTGGGGACTTTTCCGGGGTTGTGCCTATTGATGCTAGGGCAATATTTTCTTTTAGTTGATTGTTATGAAACTAGGATATGTAGTGTTATATTTGGGAGACTTTCGAAGCTCAATTGAGCTATATTAGTTTTGATGGCTGATATTATCACCCCAAAGAATGTTGGGAGATTTCAGAAGCTCAATTGAGCTATATTAACCTTGATGGTTCATAATAACACCATAAAAGTGTGTTGGGAGAATAAATTGAAAGTTTCTTCATTCCTTTGAAGTATGATAGTATTGGGGTTTTAAAATAATACCCCAAAATGTTTGGAGATAATTAAGAGTTTATTTACTCTTTTGAGGTTGTGGTAACGATATAATTTATCGTATGGCTCCAGATAATAAGGTGACATATTTACAATAACGTAGATAGGATGGTTTCAAATAAAACGAAGCATACATATAAATGGAAATGAAATGGATATAGTATGATGATGGTAAATGATAATTTACTTTATCATGAATTTGGTAAATGATAATTTACTTGATTTTAAAATGGTAAATAAAAATGGTTGGAACACACCCTCTCTAAATGACATCATAAGGGAAGTTCGCGCGTGAGGTGAAGTCGCCTGGATAATGAATGCAGCGTGGATATAGTCCTAGGCCATGTGAGCGTTTGTGTTGTATATTTTCTAGGATGGGTAGGTAATTCCGGGTGTGGTTATGACTACCCGCAGGCACATGGCCGCTTCCCGACGTTTTGCTTTGTAGGTGCCCGGGTTATCTTAATGATAGGCCTGGAAGATGATGGTCATTTAGGGGTGCGCACAGTGGGGAAACCCGAACGGGCGGTCTTAGAATCGTTATATGTATGTAAATATAACTATTCATAATCAAGTGGGACTTGATGGATTATATATGCCATAAAGAGCATATTGAAGTGCCACAAAGAGCACATATAAATGCCACAAAGAGCTTTTGAAAATAATTATTTTCCTGATAAGGAAAGGATTTTTACGAAAAGTAAAATTCAGATAAAAATGCCATAAAGAGCATAAAATTGTGATTATATATATATATTTCCTGTTAAGGAAAAGATACATGAGATAATTGGTGCATATGACGAAAGTTTTAGATTAATGTTACTCATTTTATTTTCCTGCTTAGCTTATGTTTTAAATTGTGTAGGTAGATTTTTATTTCTCTTTCAGCATGATTTATCATTCATAACTATCATACTCTGTACTCATCTGGTAATCATATGGAACCGGGCCCTGACCCGTTCATATTTCTTATTGTGCTTGCATCTTGTGTCCACTCAGGTACTCCGCCGCAAGGATGCCTGATCTGATTTCCTATCCCAGTGTCTTTGGCGAGTCGTGATGCTTTATGGGTATTACGGGACATTTTGAAATAGTCGCCATCATCTTTGCACTCTATTTAAGATCGGGTCTTTTTACTCGGGCGAGAGGCACAAGCTTTTGTAATTGATTAATGTAATGTAATATGTAAATAGTTGAACTTGTTTAATATTGTTGTATGAGTCTGTGGCCGACAGCATATTCGGTCCCTTATAATATATTTGTGGGTATGTAATATAATTTAATCTGGATTTCCACTTTCTTTTTAGTTGGGTTGTTTAAATTCCTTTTCTTTAACTTTAAAACCAAAATTTTTGGCAACCCGTTTTTCTGAAATAAGGAGTGGTTATCCTGTATACTTATTATTTTATTGTGATGCTGAGAATGATTCCATCCATGATTCCGTTATTTAGGAGTATCGGGCTAGCCACCCCTTATTTCGGATGGCGGGTTATCACAGATGGTATCAGAGCATCAGGTTCTAGAGTCCTTAGGAATCTGTGTGAATGCTTTACGCTTTCAGCGTTACTTTTGATTGGACATAGAGCCTTAGGATTAAGATCGTTGATTTCTCTTTTGAGATTTTGTTCTTCTGCCATGAGGTCGAACCAATAGAATCCTTTCGCGCTTTCGTGTGAGATTAGTAGGTCGATTGAAGAAGGGCACCAGGGGAAGTTGTGGTGAAGGTGTCATCAGATGGAATTACTATGAACGGTAAATTATGGTCGGGTATGAGGACCGCTTTGGAAGGTCGCTTCCCTTTTTATAGTACTTTCTTGTTTTGCTATTGCGACCACTGATTTCAGTGGATATAGTTTTCCAAGTACCGTTGGACGTAGAGTGTGGTACTAAGCTTGAGATTTCAAGCAACGTTATATTGAAGTGGAGAAGCGCCCATGATAAGGGCCACCCATTGAGTAGGATGGAGGAGAATCCTTCACCCGTAGGAGTAGTGTTGAAATTGTGGGAACGTAGTCACCTTATTTGTGGGTGCTGGAAGTTTTGCCCATGGAGGAACCCGGTAGATACTTTCTATAGTAAGTGTTTCTGGGATAACTGGACTGAGAAGAAGATAAATTCTCAAAATGTTCACGCGAGGCTTGATCAAAGGCCGACATGTGAATAAAGAGTAGTACGGTTAGGGAAGCCGTATACAAAAATAAGGAAGAAAGAGCCCTTTGATGAAATGATAGGCTCCAGAATAAGTGTCGTCAACACTTCTGATGGAGCAGTGCTCATGAAACCCCTTTGGTGGACATCCGCCCGGGGAGGTTTCATTGAACTGAGGAAGAGGAGGCCACTAGCGTGTTCTCTTTTACTGAGAAAGTAAAAGGAATTACGTGGGCTATTATGACGTGAAAGAACCACGCATTTTTATTATGTTGATTGGAGATCAAGGGCAAAGATAAAGTGCCTAGTTGGGGAGTTGATGGAAGTAATGTTGGTTCGTATAAGACCCGAATGCCGTGTCTGAGAACCATTAGTATTGACCCAGAGTGATTGGCATAAATGGTTGGCGAGAATTCCACCTTAGTAGTGGGTGGTGCATTCTTCGTGTTAGAATAGAGTAGTATTATGTTTACTCTAGAATCGGGTGTGCATATTGAGGTTGTGGTATTATTGACGCTACTAAATAGAGTAAATATATGACTTCCCTGGTAGGGAAGTTTTATATTTTTCTTCACTCGTCATAAAGCAAGTGACGATGTATTTTCTTTTAAATATTATGTATGTTATATGTTAATTGTATGATATATACTATACAAGTAAAGATATTTTGGTTTAGTTAGGGTGATAGCAAGCAATTAGATTGCGAAGCTTTCATACTGCTAGTTTCAGGATGGAACTAGTTATCCTATAATATCTCTCCTAGATATAGGTTGAGACTTTATAGGGGTGGTTGAGGTAGGTAGGTAGGAGGTTTTTATTACTTGTTGTGTTATCTTGTTTGTGTATTTGGTTGATTGTTTGTTTTTTATGTGATTGGTATGCCTTATCTCCACGATCGACATAGTTGAGTAGTAATGCATAGGAGGGGTTCCTTATTTAGATTCCGCTTTTGTAGGACGCTCCACGCGTGAACCTCAACAACGTTGGAAGTGGGGAGATTTTATTCTTTCTTCTTTTAGTTCATTCCATTTTATTTTATTTTATTTGGGTTGGTTAAGAGATGGGTTGAAAGGTTTAGCCGAGAATCACGTAGAAGAGTGATTAAGGGCTATTAAAGTGAGAGATAGAAGCACTGTATGTAGTTCTCTCCTCTGAACGATGTGAGGGAGACTGAGATACGAAGTCGAATTGAGACTTAGGATTATGCCTTGATAAGAAGGCTATTTGAAAAGATGTATTTATGTTATGGGATAAAATTTGTAAGACTTCAGAGAAAGTGAATGTCTGATCAGTTAAAATCTTTAATCATTCTATGGTAAGACGTAGAAGTAGAATTTTGTTAAAATAATTGCAAGTTAAAATTTACCGATCCCGATCATGTGTTTTAGACCGTCACATTTTGATGACCGACGATGCGAGGTAGTAGTGTAACGGGAGGGTTCCTTGTTTGGATTTCGCTTCGGCGAGACGTCCCACGCATGAAACCGAGCGAATGTCGGAAGTCGAAATAGGTCTTGGACACTAGGGATATACCTATTATTATATGTATATGACTTAGATAGGATATATGTAGATCGACCTTAGATTTATTAGGACTTAAGGCCATTAGGGCATGTGATGTTGATTTAGGAAGACTATAGGGCGTTGACCACAAATATGTTGTGGGTTGACCCTTAGGGGGAGTTGATCCTTAGGAACTAGAAGTGTGGAATCTTGAGAACTGTCGTAGATATGGGTGATGGCATGGAGAGCCAAATGAAACGAGCATAACTAGGACGACTTGTAGCTAAAACATTTGGGTCTATGATTAACCATTTCACCTACTCGTGTGAAGAGAGTAGCAGTGGAACGAAAAAGGGTATATTCATAGACATTGGCATTGAATTGTTGGCATCAGACTGGTTATGATTCTATTTGAGGAAATTGTTGATCGTTCGACCAAGCCGTTGCTTTTCCAGACATTGCGGGCGGACGATGTGTAGAGGAGTACGCCTCGCTTTTTATGGAGGGGTGAAGTGCCTAACAATAGTGGTGGACCGAGAACTAGTTATTCATATCAAGGTTCGATAAAGTTCCATGAAGGAATGGGAACCATATGGAAAGGACGTATATCTCTCCACCCTAAAGTGGTCATCACTAAACATTGTGAATGGAAGAAGTTTACCTAATGCCGAAGCGCATATCTTGAATGTGAACCTTAGGATACTTAACGGACGGTGCAGTAGTTATATGGATGGAAATACCCGTATAATAATTGGGCTTTTGATGGCCTTATGGATCGTTTCCTAAGGTATGACGCCGTGAGTGGCCTTGGGTAGCCGGTTGAGTAATTTGCATACTCGTTGAATGGGGCCAGCGAATAATTGGTTCCTTGAACTTGAAATAGTTCTGGAACATTTCTTTAAGGATTGGGCTTTTGAGCCATATGCCTCGAAAGGCTATACCTATGCGGAGGAAAGTTGAGAAGTGTCGAGGTTTAAGCCAATTAGCGCTGGTGTGATTACCCCTGTGGTGTGATGTAACACGATTCAAAATGTAAGACTATTTACGTCGAGTCCCGTGGTTATCATCTTCCGCCATAGGAAGTTAGAGTTGATAGTTTGTGAGGAATGCTTTGTGCAATGGCAGAGCATAAAGAATGTAGACTGAGGTCGTTGGTGACGACCTTAGTTTGAGTCCATTTGGGACGCCACAATAATGAGGGGTTGTGGAGAATGATAGAATGATAGTTTAAGATAGTATACCCTTTATGCATATAGGGTATGCTCGAATTTTGAGGGCAAAATTCCCTCATAAGGGGGGGAGTATGTTACAACCCTCGCTTTTAGGAGGCTAATTTTATATTAATTTCCCGCATAAGGTAATTATATAAAATGTTGGAACTGGAGTAGATATTAATTTAATGAGTTAGAAGTTAATATTTACTGGATTGATGTATATTTACTGTATGTGAAAGTAAATATCATCAGGTTGCATGTATTATGGTGTCATGTATTTTAAATGACAATATGGTTTAAATGAAATTGGAACTGGAAATAAATTATAAAATTATTGGATGCCAGTTTAGATGGTGTAGTTGGTCTCGGAAGGTGCGAGATAGTCAAAATAAGTGCCATATTGTATTTTTGGGTTTCGGGCACTTTTACCTGGTTTTAACTTAAACACGTATTGGGAGTCATTTTAATGTGGTGTTAACCACTTAAGTTGGAGACTTTAGACTTAAGCCACGATTTTAAGCCTTTCCCCTTATTTCATTTCCTCATTTTTGTCTTAAACATAGAGAGAAAAGAAGAAATTGAGAGAGAGATTGGAGATTGAAAAATGGGGATTGATTCTTCCACAAAGAAATCTGAGATATCAACCCTAAGGCAAGTTTTCTACTTGCTAATATATGATTTAAGATGATTAAATTGTGTGATAGTTGTGTATTTGCATTCATGGATCAAAAATAGAATTTGTGGTCATTTAACCCTAATCTTGGGTTTTGATGATGAAATTGTGGATAATAGTAGTTAATAACCATGTAGGTCGATTTGGGGTAGATGTATGTTATTGGTTGTGGATAAAAATCGAAGAGATTGGAGTTTGTGGAAAACTAGGGTTTATAACCCTCGAAGCCATTCTTGGTGAATTCTCCAGGCCGAATCGATTCGGCCATCTGGGCGAATCGATTCGCTAAGGGGCAGTTCCCAGGTCTGCTTGGACCGAATCGATTTGATCCCTAGCCAAATCGACTCGGCAGTTGCAGAATCCCAGGTATTAAGTCCGAACTGATTCGCTGTTTGGGCGAATCGATTCGGCCCTAGGGCGAATCGATTCAGGTTCACGTTGTTTTTGAGTTATTTTATTTAACTCAATTTTTCTCCTTTTTCTTTAAGCTTAGGACTTAGGAACCTTCTTGAATGAAGTAAACTTAGAGTCCTAGAGTGTGAGATGAGTTAGTTGATTACCCTACATTAGGAATGGGTTATGTGGGGACTTTTTCGGGGTTGTGCCTATTAATGCTAGGGCAATCTTTTCTTCTAGTTGATTGTTATGAAACTAGGAGATGTGGTGTTATGTTTGGGAGACTTTAGAAGCTCAATTGAGCTATATTAGTTTTGATGGTTTATATTATCACCCCAAAGAATGTTAGGAGATTTCAGAAGCTCAATTGAGCTATGTTAACCTTGATGGTTCATAATAACATCATAAAAGTGTGCTGGGAGAATAAATTGAAAGTTTCTTCATTCCTTTGAGGTATGATAGTATTGGGGTTTTAAAGTAATACCCCAAAATTTTTGGAGATAATTAAGAGTTTATTTACTCTTTTGAGGTTGTGGTAATGATATAATTTATCGTATGGCTCCAGATAATAAGGTGACATATTTACAATAACGTAGATAGGATGGTTTCAAATAAAACGAAGCATACATATAAATGGAAATGAAATGGATATAGTATGATGATGGTAAATGATAATTTACTTTATCATGAATTTGGTAAATGATAATTTACTTGATTTTAAAATGGTAAATAAAAATGGTTGGAACACACCCTCTCTAAATGACATCATAAGGGAAGTTCACGTGAGGTGAAGCCCCCTGGATAATAAATGCAGGGTGGATATAGTCCTAAGCCATGTGAGCGTTTGTGTTGTATATTTTCTGCGATGGGTAGGTAATTTCGGGTGTGGTTATGACTACCCCGCAGGCACATGGCCGCTTCCCAACGTTTTTCGTTATAGGTACCCAGGTTGTCTTAATGATAGGCTCTAGAAGATGATGGTCATTTAGGGGCGCGCACAGTGGGGAAACCCGGTCGGACGGTCTTAGAATCGTTATATGTATATAAATATAACTATTCATAATCAAGTGGGACTTGACGGATTATATATGCCATAAAGAGCATACTGAAGTGCCACAAAGAGCACATATAAATGCCACAAAGATCATTTGAAAATGATTATTTTCCCGATAAGGAAAGGATTTTTACAAAAAGTAAAATTGAGATAAAAATGCCATAAAGAGCATAAAATTGTGATTATATATATATATTTCCTGTTAAGGAAAAGATACATGAGATAATTGGTGCATATGACGAAAGTTTTAGATTAATGTTACTCATTTTATTTTCCTGCTTAGCTTATGTTTTAAATTGTGTAGGTAGATTTTATTTCTCTTTCAGCATGATTTATCATTCATAAATGTCATACTCATTACTCATCTGGTAATCATATAGAACCGGGCCCTGACCCGTTCATATTTCTTGTTGTGCTTTCATCTTGTATCCGCTCAGGTACTCCGTCGCAACGATGCCTGATCTGATTTCCTATCCCGGTGTCATTGGCAAGTCATGATGCTTTGTGGGTATTACGGGACATTTTGAAATAGACGCCATCATCTTTGCACTCTATTTAAGATCGGGTCTTTTTACTCGGGCGAGAGGCCCAAGCTTTTGTAATTGATTAATGTAATGTAATATGTAAATAGTTGAACTTGTTTAATATTGTTGTATGAGTCTGTGGCCGACAGCATATTCGGTCCCTTATTGTATATTTGTGGGTATGTAATATAATTAATCTGGATTTCCACTTTCTTTTTAGTTGGGTTGTTTAAATTCCTTTTCTTTAACTTTAAAACCAAAATTTTTGGCAACCCGTTTTTCTGAAATAAGGAGTGGTTATCTTGGATACTTCTTATTTTATTGTGATGCTGAGAATGATTCCATCCATGATTCCGTTATTTAGGAGTATCGGGCTGGCCACCCCTTATTTCGGATGGCGGGTTGTCTCAAAGTCTTTCCTATGCATTATGATCTGATGCTTCAATCCATACTAGCAATCAATATCTCTCTCCAATAAAAAATTACACAGCCCTTAAGTTTTGATATCCAATAATATTGACTAGGAATCCTATCTGTCCATGTGAATTCTCGTGATAAGCCCACACGATAACTCATGTTAATATGTTCAAATTAATATTCCAAGCTATTTGTTAATCGATAGTTGATTTTGGAATATAGGGTTTACAAGAACAAAACTCTAAAAAATTCTCTCAACACCTAAAGTAGGTTTCTGAAAAATTGGTTCACCATTAGGAATTATATTTTACAAAATTATTTATAAATTTTTGCATAAAAAGAACTTAGAAAACACGTTTTTTGAAAAGTAACCTAGTTTGAATTAAGTGGATCTCATTCAAACAAGCCACTTCAGATGAGATTTTCTTATTACTTCTTACAAGAACTTTAATGAGGCATAATGATCCTTGTGCAAAAAATGGCTTCGTATGATAAACCCTCATACAAATTTCCACATTTTTACGAGAACTTCTATCTCATAAAATGTCCTTAGCAGGAAAAAATCTTCGTCTGACAATACTCATATGAAAGGAACTTCTTATGAGATTTTAAAATAGGCTTATAAAATTAAAAATAATTCTTTTCTAAAAAATGATTTTGTTCTGATAATTCTTAACTCTAAAATAAATTAGGGAATTAAAATAAAAAAATCCTTACCAAGCCTTCGATGTGATGAAATTGTTCGGTTCGATAATAAAATATCTCGATGCTTTTTGTATTCAAAGATTCCGCATCAAAACTTAAAACTCAAAATGATATATACACTGCCAAAACAAAAAAAAAAGGATACAAAATATATCCTTAAAAACCTCCCCAACTGGTTACTCCAGGGCAAAACGTAAAACACAAAACTCAAAAAGATCCACAAAAAATATTCGGATCAAAATAGTTATAAATCATATCTACCAATCCATATTCCCCCGAGATAGGTTCAATATGTTGTACTACTTCATAATCCATGATTTTTTTAAACATCACGAGCCTTATAAGGCTGCACACTAAAACAAATACTTGTGATGTACAAAAGATATATGAGAGTATAAAATAAATGAATAAAGATGGATACTTAAATATGAATTTCCTAAACTCATATTACAATCATTCCTCCTTAATTCAAAATCCTCCCCCTGGTCTCGAATAAACAAAAGAAACAACTCGATAGTCAAAATATTAAATATCAATAAATCTGAGATAATCAGAATTTCACAATAAAGCACTCGCTCTAATGAACTAAATGATAGATTAACAATGATGCTAACCAGGAAACTAAAATACAGCATGCTTATTCTTGAAAAAAGAGTATTGCTTTCAATTGGGCTAAAATTTATTTAGTATGAAATAAAACAATGATCTTAACTAATGCAAAAATGCTTGAAAAATAGTACCCTAGTACCAAACAAAGGTTCGTTACCAAATGCAATGTTCCAGTGTCAGACGTTATTTTCCTCGAACGAAAAACAACTAGAATACCCCATAATTATGATAAATGGTTAAAATAAATAAATATTTAAAATGGGAGAAATAAAGTAATTAAATGCGTGCTAGTTTAATTAAATTAAATTGAGCAAAGTATTTAATTTAGCATTTGTAATTTTATTGAGATAATATAATCATGCATGAAAATGGTTGGATTCTTTATAATGAATTTAAGTGGTATAAACAAATAAGTTAACTGGACTATTCATTTTTAATGGGCCTTATATGTCAAATTAGGGTTTGCGAAGTTTACCATAGGGACATTTTAGTCAAAGGGAATGACTTGGGGAGAAATTTAGGGTTTAGATAAATGAGCATTAGTTGCAATTGATAATTGATAAGTTGTAATGAATTAAAAAATATATATGTATCTATATATGGTGAAAGGGAGTGTGTATAGCAGGTTGAGGACTGCTATAGTGGCCCTATTGGAGCGATATAGAGGTCAACCCCTTTTTCTTTATAAAATGCACAAATCCTCTTCACTTTTTTACTTAAAACTTAATTTCAACCTTCTGAACTATAAACCCTTTCTAAAACCCTTTGTTCTCTATTCCTAAAATGCAAAACTATTTCCAACAATATAATCAAATTTACAAATCAATTGGTATTATATAAATCTCTACCAATTTTAAACATCAACAATAATGAACCTTATGTCATGTTAGGTACTTTGTGTGGCTTACTTGTATGTCCTTGTTAGTGACATTTCAGGGGTAGGTATTTGTGCTGGTACTTTTACATGTATGTCTAGTTACATTCTTTTGTTAAGAGTACATAGTCATGACATATAACTTGTGGTAGTTTGAATAATGATTCATTTAATTAAAAGTTATTTAAACAGATAGAGCATTACGTTTATGAGGGTAAGAATACGTCAATAAAATATATGTGTGGATCTTGGGGTTCAGTCTTATTTAGGGTATTGGTAGTACTCCATGGTAGTTGTTTTTTACGTGATAGTGCTTAATCGCATAGAGATTGGGACTTTGAGCGTAGTTATTCCTTGGGTTGGGACATGCGTGTAGTATTATACTTAGCTAGAGGTGAGATACTTATTACATGTGAGCGCCAATGGGTGGAATGTATTGTTGTAGAGGGGGCTTGAAGGTAAAATTGAGATTAGGTACAAATCCCCAATTAGCAACAGTGTTTGAGATTAAGCAACCGAGGCAGCTCAAGCGTGGCAACTCAGCGAGGCAGCTCATATTTTAGCTTGTTGTATTAGTCATATTGTATTTTCATTATTGATTATTGTAAGCTTTAACGGTTGTAATGACGTAACGATAACAACAAAAGAGTTTGTATGAGGTCAAACGGTACTTGCGAGAGACGAAGCTTGGCAGGGCCTGGGAGAGCTTTCATGCTCTATCGAATGACCTCACCGTGGGAACTTTAGAGGGACCTAGTTTGGAGGATTGAGAAGTAAGGCACCGTTGGGGCTTGTCCTGACCATCTTAGATACACCTGGTAAAACGCCGAAGAACCCTGATCGTGGAACCTCAAGCAGAGAAGCTTGGAGTCCCATCGGGCGTTGAGTTATGAACTAGATAGCCCTTCTACTTAGTGTCACATCTATGGTAGGTGATGTTACTAGCCAGCCAAAACAATGTCAGACGTACACTTGAGTAAACCACAGTGGTATTTGGGGCTGTCAGGCAGTTGGTGAACCACCTCTGCGACAACAGCCCCCTGACACACAGTGGTTAGGCAAAAGGCATGTCTTGGCATTTAATGATTATGACATGGAGGCAACTAGTACACCAGGCATTTAATGCTGTGACATAAAGTATGAGGGATGTCTTTCATAGTTTTAATGACTGAGTTGCCTCGGGGGTGGTGTGGGGGGCTATTTAAGGACCCCAACCACCTTTGAGGAAAGAGGATCTTTTTGAGAACCCTGAAGTTATTACTAGAGATGCACATCAGAAAGAGATTTTTATTGCAAAACCAGAGGGTTTATCCCCTCACCATTGTCATTTATTGTAAAGCTTTTGATACTTAACAGAGATTCATGAGGGTATATGGTGTGTTTTTACCTGCCTACCAAGGTGTATCTAGGGTGCTTACTTCTCTCTCCCTCTAGCTAAGTTATTCTAAGGTTCATTACTATTTCCTGAGTTATACACGAGAGTTTTATGAGTTTAAGCCGAGTTTATCTTCATTGGGTCTGTGTTCGTGTGTCCTATCATTAAATCCAAAGCTTTGTCCAGGATTATCTTATCTTTACCATACTCAAATAGGGGTTACGCCTCCATCTTATCTAAAGTACCCTCTTACATTTGGCGACTTTGCTGGGGAGGCATTCTCTTAGCTAGGGAGTATGGCGCAAGATAATGCTACTCGAAGACTTAACTTTGATGATATCCAGCGTAATGAAGAACAGGCCGCGAGGGAGCAGGAGGCCCTAAGGGATGGGGCTCCTCGAGTAGAAGTACCGCCGGTTCCAACGATGTCAGACATTCCTGGGGCGGCACAACCTGCCATGAGCGTGGGGTTAGGACCCGCCCAGATGGTGCTCCTCATGAGAAAATTTTATGAGTTTTTTCAAACCCCAGTAGCTTCCACTATACTGAGAGGATTGGAGGCTAATGCTTTCGTAACACCAGGGTAGCTCCAACGGCCCCACCAGGTACAGGCATTTCAGGAGCGCTCCAGACAAGCGTACCCCCTGTTGCGAGCCCAGCAGTGGGAACCTCAGGAGCCTTAACGGTACCACCGATGACGTTCGTTTCAGTTATAACGGGCGCTCAGCCCATGGCCCCGTTGCTAGTGGCCCCTGCGGCCTCGCCTATGGAAGAAATGAGAAAAGAGATACAGAAGGAGATGTTGAAGTTCATGCGGGCTTCCTCGTAACCAGCTGGCGAGGTGGCTTCAGTTTATGATGACTTCCAAATACCCTACCCTCAAGCGTACAACGATGAGCCTTACCCAAAGGACTATGTTCCCCCTATCTTCGAAAAATATACAAGGAAAGGTGGGAACCCAAAGGAGCACATTAAGCGTTTTGTTGAACACTTGGGAGCACATTGCAATGATAAGAAGCTTAGATTGAGGGAATTTTCCAAATCCCTAACTGAGAAGGCATACACCTGGTACTCTCACTTAGCTCCCAACAGCATTTCTACGTGGGAGGAGATGCACGTATTGTTTTTCCAAAAGTTCTTTTTGGCAAAAGACGAGTTCACCTTGACCCAACTGGGAAGGGAGAAGCAAAGACCAGGGGAAGAAGTGGTGGCTAATGTTCGAAGGTTCAGGGAAAGGTCCCTCGATGTGAGAGAGGAGGCCAAAGAGTCCAAGTTATTACAAATATGCACTAAGGGACGGCTTCCTGAATACATCTGCCATCTCATCAACGAGATGCGCGAGGGGACTTTTGCGACGTTCTTAAAAGCCGCAAGGAACATCTCTTTGGTGGTACGACCGAATTCGGTGGTAGTGCCCATGATATTCAGGCAACCAATGCAACCCGTGGGGGGAGGTCTCAGCCCCCGCGGGTAGGGTACGTCGAAGGAAAAGATAGGGGCAAGACACCGAGGAGGGACAGCAAGAGAAAATTTAGTAAAGATATAGAAGACCCTCCACTGATGCCCTGTACGATAGAAGAGGCTGTGAGTTGTTATAACGCGATGGTCCAAGGGGGAATGGTTTATGAACCAAAAGGCATCCCGATGGAAGAACCTGATGCTGCAACGAAGGTGGATCCTAAGTACTGCCAGGTTCATCGAAAGATCCAACATCCAACCAAAAGCTGCTTCACGCTGGGAGAAGAATCATCGTGAAGTACATTAAGGCGGGGACATTGCAAATTCCTCCACAAAACATTAACAACAACTCGCTTACGGCACACGGGGCCAATTTGGTGATGGCCTATGATAAGGAGGCAGAAAGAGAAGGAGGGTTGATGATGAAGCAAAAGGAGCTTGAAGAAGCTCTAGAACATTGTACCACGGGAATGGCTAATGTAGTTTTAGCCTATGATGAAGCAAGCGCTAAGGACGTGGAAGATGTGTATAGCGTTGAAGATGGGGAAACAGACCCAGTCATAGAATGTAGTGCAGTTTCAAAATCCCCAAAATTCACTTGGTTCTTCGATCAAGTGGGGAACCCGAAGGAGAGCATGATGGAGATAACTCACACGATTTTGGACATTGCAAAAAGGAACGCACTCCCCTCGTTAAGGTGGAGGGGACCCATGGCTAGGCTGGTGAAGAAATTTTGTCAGAAGTAACCTTCAGCGATGCGGATAGAGCTGTGAGGTTCCCCCATAACAGGCCTCTATATGTAACCGCTAGCGTCAACGGAGTTAGCTTTGCAAGGACCCTTATGGATGAGGGTGCTTCCATTAATATTATGCCAATCAACTCCTTTCACACGGCTGGTATTCCAAAAGAAAGGCTCATCCCCATGCCTTTGGTAATTTTAGGATATGACAATCAATCCTCCAAATCCATCGGGTATGTGAATGTTGGGATTGCGATGGGAAATATGAGTACCCACATCAAGTTCCATGTAATAGAAAGTGCAACTTCCTATAACTTACTAATAGGGGGAGTATGGATGCACAACCAAGCCTTAGTTCCTTCGACTTATCATCAATGTGCCAAGGCAAATGTAAAGGGAACGGAGGTGACCATCAGGGCTACGAAGAGGCCTTTCGCTATCGAAGAAGCACACTTAGTGGATGCGGCGTTCTATACAAAACTAGAGGAGGATGTACGAGTCCTGAGGAAGAGAATGGAGGGGGCATGGGTTCCCTCAATTAGAGAGAGAATGTGACCCTTGAATGAGTAGGATAAAGAGGGTGGAAGTAGCAAAGGGGTGAGGACCGAAGAAGCCCATCAAGTGATCCCTCAACTCCAAAAGGTCTCGAGGTAACTCAAAGACAGGATGAGGTCGAGAACAGACCTGATGAAGCACGAGGTCCAACGGCAAAGCGTGTTAAGTCACTTTTTGGGAAAAAGAATCGTTGAGGCTTCCAGAGAGAAGAAGAGGAAGGCCGTGGCAACAGCTACCAATAGGCAATGTAAGAAAATTGTCACTAAAGAGTGAAAAGTAGTGTATCTCTTATAACAATGTGAACGGGGGACCGAAGAGACTAAGGATACGGTTGACCCGGTGTATGAGCAGTTTTTGGTGGATCGACGGGGGCAGTGTATGGTGACAGACAACTCCAACATACGAGAATTCATAGAAGATATCGCCGAAGAACCAAACTATATGGGGGGTCGACCAAGGCCCCAGGCACAAGAGTTAGACCAACTGAACTTGGCAAGAGAAGGGGAAGATCCACTCGGTGAGGGGAAACGAGAAGCCTTGGTCAAACTAATTAGGGAATTCATATACGTTTTCGCATGGAAGTACACTGAAATGGAAGGACTGGATGAAGAGGTGAGTTGCCACAAACTAAACGTGATGCCTTCATCCATTCCGGTGAAGCAGGCAACGAGGACTTATAAGACTGAACTAGACTTAAAGATTAAAGAAGAGGTCCAATGCTTGTTGGAAGCATGATTTATCATACCAATACAACATCCCCTCTGGCTATCCAGCATTGTGCCAGTGGGGAAGAAAGACAAAAACCAAATAAGGATCTGCGTGGATTTCAGAGACTTGAATAGGGCTTGCCCCAAGGATGAGTTTCCCCTACCCTCCATTGACAGTTTGATAGATGCCATGACTGGTCATGAGATGTATAGCTTCATGGATGGGTATGTGGGATATAACCAGATCAAGATAGACCCCTCTGATGCAGAGAAAAAAGCGTTCAGAACTTCGTTGGGTAACTTCATATACAAGGTGATGCCGTTTGGACTCAAGAACGCTGGAGCTACATACCAGAGGACAATGATGGCCATTTTCCATGACTTCTTCCTTAAATTTGTAGAATTTTATGTGGACGACCTGGTCGTCAAATTGAAAAAGGAGGAATCCCATGTGAATGATTTAAGGAGGGTGTTTGCTCGGTGCAGGAGGTATAAATTGAGGATGAACCCGTTAAAGTGTGTCTTCGGAGTAACAAGCGGGAAATTTCTAGGATTCTGGTTGATCGACAAGGGGTGCAGATGGACCAGGATAAACAGCAAGCGATATTAGAGATGCCATGTCCTAGGACGAAGAAGGAGCTGAAGAGTTTTCTTGGCAAAGTCTCCTACCTTAGGAGATTTGTGCCCGGATTGGCTGAAATAACACACCCACTGATGCAGCTGTTGCGAAAAAACACGAAATTCAAGTGGGAGGAAGTTCACCATGAGTCTCTTGTCAGGCTGAAGAAACTGCTCGTTTCACCATAAATTATGGTTCCTCCCCAGGCAGGAGTACCGTTGCAGCTATACCTCACGTCTACCACGAGGTCCGTTGGAGCGCTACTGGCATAAGAAGTGGACGGGTAAGAACGACCGGTTTACTACCTCAGCAGAATTATACATGGGCCAGAGATTAGATATAGTAGCTTAGAAAGGCATTATTTAGCCTTAATCTTTGTAGCACAAAAACTTAGACATTATATGCTATCTTTCACAATTCATATTGTAACTAGATGCGACCCAATTAAGTATTTGCTTGTAAGGACTATATTTATTGGCAGGGCAGCTAGATGGTTCCTTATCCTCTCTGAATATGACTTGAAGTGTGTGATTCCTCGCACAATTAAAAGCCAGGCGTATGATGATCTGTTGGCTATCTTCCCTTTAGGAACCTTCGAGCCACCTAAGGAAGACATTCCAGGAGATGATTTGCAGGCTAATTACCTGGATACAACTGATGAGGAGTGGACAATGCAGTTCGATGGATCTTCGGTGGAAAAGAAGGGGGAGTAGGGTTTATTCTTTCAAAAGGGATGGAAGATATTTTCCTTTCCTACAAGCTAGATTTCCCTTGTTCCAATAACGAAGCAGAATACGAGGCATTGGTACTGGGACTGCTAGAGGCTCTTCGAAGGGGAGTTCATTCACTCTGCATTAAGGGTGACTCGAACTTAGTAATTTAGCAAGTAAACAGAGAATATGCGTTGAAACACATGAGCCTGGCGCCCTATAGAAAATCATTCAAAGGCTTTTCAACCAGCTCCATCGGACCAAGATCAGAAGACATCCTAGAACGATGAACCACCATCCAGACGCCTATGCCACTATCGCTCAGAAAATGGTCACAAAGAACGATGAGACTATAATTGTGATCCAATGAAGAACAGCTCCTTCGGTGGTACAGTCAATACTACCGATGGAGGAGGACGCGGACTGGAGGGGAGAGATTAGGAAGCAACTGGAGTCTGGCGAAGGAGCTATGGGATTAAGAGAGTTGGCACAATACTTTACGAACCAGGGGAATCTTTACTATAGAAATGCTGGGGGATGGTTGTCAAGATGCGTCAGCCCAGAGGAAGCCGAGCAAAGATTGAGGAAAATGCATGAGGAGCACTGCGAAATGACTGAGATACCTCTATATAGGAGAATTCAAAGAGAAGGGTATTTCTGGCCTGGAATGAAGCAAGATGCGGCAGAGCTGCAACGAAAGTATGATAAGTGTCAGCTATTCTTAAAGGCAGCTGAGTGCCATTTCATTGAAGCTCAAACGGACTGGAGGCGGCCTTACATCGACTTCATTCCGGAGGGGGTTATCCCAACGGAGAAAATGGATGCAATGGGTCTGAGGCGAAGGGCTCCAAGGTTCTATGTTCAGGAGGGGCAGCTTTATCGAAGAGGGTACTTCAACAGGCCATTGCGTTGCGTCACGAAGGAAGAAGCGGCGAAGGTCCTCAAACAAGCGCACGATCCAGCACACATAGGAGGGACCAAGTTGTATGATCAGTTGATGACGTTGGGGAATTATTGGCCAACGATGGACAAAGTCTCTGCTGAGTTCGTTCGAAAATGCAAAGCTTGCCAACTTCATGGAAATATGATCCATGCCCCATCGGTGGACTTACACTCTCTGTCAACACCCTATCTATTTCATACTTGGGCATTTGACCTAGTGGGGGCAATACACCCTTCCTTGAGAGGCAAGATATGGATACTGGTAGCAACAGAGTGTTTTAAAAAATGGGCCAAAGCAATACCACTCAGAAGAGCAACGGCTGGGGTGGTGAGCAACTTCATCAGAAAATACATCATTTGCCGTTTCGAGATCCCAAAGGTTATTCTTTCAGATAATGGGACTCCCTTCGTCAATTCTGAAGTAACAATGCTCACAGAAAAGTACTCCATTATTCATCACACCTCAACGGTGGCATACCCAAAGGGAAATGGTCAGGCCGAAGCAACTAACAAAACCTTGGTTAATATTTTGGCCTAGATGATGGAGGACTTTCCAAGGGCATGGGATGACAAGATACCAGCTGTTTTATGGGCTTATCAAACAACCAAGCGGAAACCCACAGGATACACGCCGTTCTCTCTTATTTATGTGGCTAAGGCAATCCTTCCAGTAGAGTTGAAAGTTCCCTCTGCTCGTTATGCCTTGCGAAGTAGCATGCTCCCTCATAGTAGACACGTACAGCTGGAAGCGTTGGATGAACACAGAGATAATTCGATGCAGCACTTTCAAATATATACGAAACAACTTTCCAGGGCATATGACAACTTGGTGAGACCAAGGAAGTTCGTGGAGGGAGACCTCGTATTGAAAGAGACAGTGAAGCATATCAGGGGACTTCCTCTACCAAAGTTCGTAGCCAACTGTGAAGGACCTTTCGTTGTGAAGGAAGCTCATGACTCAGGTTATTATTTAATTTCGAAGTTAGAGGAAGACAAGCCATTTAAGATTAACAATAAATGGCTGAAGGTTTATCATGTGTAAACAATCAAGTTCAAACCAATGTTATGACTGGCTATTGTTATAAATATACAAGTTTTGGGTTACAATTTGAACATAATGAAAGAATTGCAGAAATATAGAACTCTATAGCATACAACAACAGTCACAACACACGAAGGAATTGAAAAGTATATATTCTTCATTCATAAACAGTAGAGCATATTACATAGATAAGAGCAGATGGAGGATCTGTATACAAGAGGCAACTATTCTAAAAGAAACGATAAATCTGAGGAAGAGAAAAAATCTCCAGGAAGGCCCGAAGAAGCTGCTGTAAAAGACCGTTGCGCGTTATAGAAACCTTCAGCCTCGTTTGAACTTGTGTACGTTCGATGAGGAGTCTCTCGCATTTCAGTTTGACCAGACACAAAGCTTCTTCGGCATCCTTTACCTCTTGATCCACTGCTTACAAAAGGGGTGCCAATGCGACCAACCTAACTTCCTCAGCTTGCTGGTCCTCCTAGTGCTTTCTTAACACTTCCCTCTGGCCGATCAGTTGCTGGTTCTTCAAAGTCTTCAAATGTGTTATAATCCAGTCAAAACGGAAGCCATCATGCTCCAGCTCCCTCAGGAAACCCAAAAATTGGTTAAGTAGGGATCGGGTAACACTTGCAGTGGGAGTACCGGCAATTTCAGCAACAACGATCGCCATGCCTTGAAGTCTATGACTCATCACATGAATATTGGAATATAAGCAGCCTTATGTGAAGGTCTCGGGGTGACGATTCACCAGTTGTTCAATCACCAAGCGATGATTGACAGGCATTTGAGGAGACTGTCGAAGCACCACCAGGCAGAAAGCGTGACGAGCCAAGTCGGGAAGAGGAAGTTCTCACCCAGATTCGCTCTTTGCGGCAGCACCAGTCGTGGAACCTTGATCATCATGACCAGAATTTTCTAAAGAAGCAGGTTCCTGATGGGGGAGGCCATAGGCGAAAGAACTAGGGGAGAATTTTCCCAAGAAACCTCAAAAGAGATAGAGGATATGATGAGTTTATGAAAAATCTTAATAAGAGTTTTTCGTTGTTAAGTCACCGTTATAAGGTGGAGTTTATGGAAAATCTTAACAAGCGTTTTCGTTGTTAAGTCACCATTATAAGGTGGAGTTTATCTTAACAAGCATTTTCATTGTTAAGTCACCGTTATAAGGTGGTGTTTATAGAAAAATCTTAACAAGCATTTTCGTTGTTAAGTCACCGTTATAAGGTGGAGTTTATGGAAAATCTTAACAAGCATTTTCGTTGTTGAGTCACCGTTATAAGGTGGAGTTTGTTAAAAATCTTAACAGGCATTTTCGTTGTTAAGTCACCGTTGTAAGGTGGAGTTTATGAAAAATCTTAACAAGACTTAACGAAAAATACCTCAGTCGCTGCAGGGGCAAGAACGTGAGTCAGTGTGAAAGCCGTAGGGACAGAAACTGTTGGGGGCGAGATCATTGCCTCAGAAGCCACAATGGGGTCCCTGCTCGCAGAAGCCCCAACACTTGGCAAAACTCCCTCACCTACATAAGGCACTAGGTCCAGCATAGCGGGTTCGTCGAGAGAAGATGACGGGCTCCCAAACAAAGACCCAACACGAAGGGGTGCAGAAGCACCACTATACTGGATAGAAGAACCAACATGGGCCTTGACTGCAGTAGAACCACCAAGATAACTAGGTGGTACAAAATCAAGAGAAAACTGTGACATGAGGGTAAGTGTTAGAAAAGAGGAATAAGCACAGAAAATATGAAGAAGTATCTCCACATACTACTTACCTCGATTATGGTGTTAAACAGGAGAATGGCAGTTAGAGGTCTCATCAGCATCGTTGGAAGAAGAACGTCTGCTAACAATGAGGATATTTGAACCTGAGGCACCTAAAACATCTCAGGGTTCACCAAGTCAAATAAAGAAAAGAGTGGGAACGAACAGACGCTAACGAAGGGTTACTTTGTAGAAGAAATCATACCTCGGGCTCACTTTCATTATAAGAACAATGGGCAGAGGAACCTCAGGTGAGGCATGTAATTCAGAGGGGACTAAGAGTGTTGTCTCGGGTTGCGTTACCTATGGAGGCGAAGGGGAGAATAGGTAAGCCACGTCATGGGGGAACATGGAAGAGTCACATCGGCGAGAATAGGTAAGCCACGTCATGGGGGAACGGCGAGTCACATCACCTCCCTTAGCAACTTCCCTGGCATGTCAGGAGGCTGAACGGCGAGAATAGGTAAGCCACGTCATGGGGGAACATGGAAGAGTCACATCGGCACGAGAAACAGCGAAACGTCCCCCCACGAAAGGTCTCACGGGAGGACTAGGGGGTCTGGTCTTTCCATTTCAACTCCCTGCACTACAACTGTCAAGAAAAAATAAGTAAATACAATCGTCCTTAAGCAAAGAAGGGAATGAATAAATCAAGCATACATACCTCGGATTCAGAAGGGGAACGAGAAGACAGGACCACAGGCGAAGAAGGAGTAACAGCGACAGAAGGGGCAGGAGTGGGATGCACCTCAGAAGTTCGATGCACCTCAAGAGTTCGCATCTTTTGGGACTTGGTACCAAGAGTTTTCTTCCTCGATCCCGCTGCACCAATACCCACCTCTCGAGGAACCCTTGAGCTCTTTCTCCTTCTAGTCGTTGGCTCTATAGGATCAACCACCACAGTGGGAAAAGCAACAGAAGGAGGAACAACGACAGCGTGTCGTTCATACTCAGCATTTATTCGATCTATTTCTGCTTGGGCCTCCCTCCTTAAATGCTTAACCGTTTCAGTGGACATGGGAGGTGGAACTAAGTCTATGGGAAAGGATGCCACGGGAGTTTGGGGCTTCTGGGACTTAGACTTTGACTTTGATGTCCCACTCTTGGCCATTTTTGCCTTCTTGGCAGGCGGTTGAGAAGGCCCCTCGCTGATGGTAGCTTCAGTTGAAGGGGCAGCCTTCTTTGGAGCTTCAGGCGCTTTGGGTTTAGGTATTGCAACTAGGACCATGGGATAAAGTGGGGGAAGCTCGGTGGGAGGTGCTTTGGGGGTTGAACTTAGAGGGAATTCTATCCCAAGTACAGAGTTGACTTTTAGAAAATGAAGAAACGGGAGGATACACCGAATCTCCCTCAACGAACTCAGTAATTTCAGCTAGTTGCTTCAGCTAGTACTTTGTGTCAAACAAGGGGGTCATGTCCCCCTGCCTAGTAATACTGGGAATGTTCACTCGCCCAGCCATAGCGGAGCTTATCCCCAACACAGTGGTGGAAGAAAAAAAAAGAGCACTCCTCGCTAAAGGAGACCTTAGGGTTTGACGATTGAAACACTGGACGTGGAGCCCCCTGATCAAACCCAAACTGGCGGTTGCATTGGTTGGGATAATAGTGCTCACTAGTATATCCCCACTCGGTGTAAGAAGGCAGATATCCGGGGGAGAACAGAAGAACCACAGCCAACGAGGGATCCTCGATATCTGGGGAAGGCTCCTGTACCATTCTGGCTTCATATTGAAAAATTCACAAGTGGGAAAAAAGATCCTCCTGATAAGGCCTCATTAGAAAGTTCTCAAAACGGTTAATCACAGATATTAACTCCTTTCGGCTTTGTCTCCTGTGATAAATAAAGGACCGTGGGGGCAGAATTGTTTCCCCCGAGGGAGGAATGTTGGCTTTGGCCGCTACGGCAGGAAAGCAAAAGTAAAGGAAGTTGGTCAGAAGAGCGCTGTTGGAAAAATTGTTATAACGGCCAAGAGAGCGTTCCATATCGAATAAAGTTCTATCCAGCCAGGTGTAGAGGGATCCCAAGGCAATTGCAGCCAGTGGAAGTTTTATGCCTCGGGCCAAACGAAGGGACAGGTTAATAAGGTCCCTTCGGGGTTGGTCGTTGGGTTTACCCGTCAAAAAGAAACGGGAGAGAATCATAAGAATATAGGCGGGAAGTTCCAACGATGTACCTTGACCAGGAGCATATGTTGAAGAACTGCCTTCACCAGAACCCTTGAAGAAATAATTAATCAAGGGAGAGAAAATAGCTTTGTTGGATGAACCAATGCAGCTTCGGCATATGCGATCAAACTCCAAATGATCGGCAGTCTCTTGGGCATCAAGAGCCTCATCATTGTAGGGCTCATGACCTGTTGCATCGAGGCCCAAAAGCTCGCACACGTCCTCTAGAGTTATGGTGAACTCGCCCCACGCAGTGAAGAACGTATAAGTAGTAACGTTCCATCGAGAGACTAGGATAGGAAGAGCAACATTGTTCTTCAAAAGAGTGAACTCACCAAACCAATTAGCCCGTTGCAACCCAAGCTTGGTGAGAATATCAGCATAAGAACTTTGCATGTGATAATTCCAGGCAGCAAAGTGGGCAGGAGAACCCCCTGGCGCTTCGAAGTCAACATGGGACCATGGGAAGTCCCCTCGCTCAAAGCAAAATTGTAGAGTCCCCTCTGGGGAAAGAAAGCCCCACTCAGAAGAATCCTCGTCTTCATCACCCAACAGTAAGGCATCGAATTTAGAAGAAAAATGCACAGCCTTTCAGGTAACAGCAAAGTCATCACCCTCCCCAAAAATAGGAGAGCGACGATAAAATCTCAGTTGTTCCTGACGAGCAGCATTCAGGGCAGAGGCAGCAGTGGTGGTGGCAGACGGAGCACCAGTAGTAGAGATGGCGGGGTTGCTTGAGGTTACCATGGAAAATGATGAAGAAGACGGCAGAAAAGCTTCACGCAAGGGCAGTTTAAAGAACGAGAATAGAAGACCACGACCACAGGTAACCGTTTAGAGGATGAGAAGGGAAGAAGGCGAACAAGAAGCTTAGCAACAATGGAGTTTTTGCAAGTTTTTTTTCTCTCTCTCTAAAAAAGAAATGAAAGTCTGAAGAAGATAGTAACAGAGTAAGAAAAAAAAGAGGGTATAAGTGTTTTGGATATAGCCGTTTGAAAATTTCGGGGTTGTCGTTTCAGTCTCCCACAATCACACGTGCAATGCCGCCTGCAATCATTTCCAATGAACACGTGGCACCTTGGGAAGTGCTTTGACAGTTGATAATACTGCGCCATATCATTTACGAAGTGACATCTGGGGAACATAAACCGTCGTCTTCCTATACAAGCTTGAGTTTTGGCGCCAAAGAAATTTTTGTTAGACATATCTAATAAGACCCCCAATGAAGAAGATGTCCCAACGATTCCAAAAAGCTACGATGTTCTCTCATCATAAGTCTAGACGACTGGTTAGTCATGACTAAGGTGCATCAGGCAGAATTTTACTTTTCCCCAAAGACTCTAACGCTCCGGTTCTGAATAAAGGAGAAAAGGCCTGAATCTTTTCACACAAAGAAAAGTCCATCGGTTTGAGACATTTCGTGCAAACATTTCTTGTTCCAACAAATCTCTCCACGAGGGGAAAAATGTAGAGGGGGCTTGAAGGTAATCTTGAGATTAGGGACAAATCCCCAATTAGCAACAGTGTTTGAGATTAAGCAACCAAGGCAGCTCAAGCGTGGCAACTCAGCGAGGCAGCTCGGCGCGGCAGCTCATATTTTAGCTTGTTGTATTAGTCATATTGTATTTTCATTATTGATGATTGTAAGCTTGAACGGTTGTAATGACGTAACGATAATAACAAAAGAGTTTGTATGAGGTCAAACGGTACTTGCGAGAGACCAGGCTTGGCAGGGCCTGGGAGAGCTTTCATGCTCTATCAAATGACCTCACCGTGGGAACTTTAGAGGGACTTGGTTTGGAGGGTTGAGAAAGTAAGGCACTGTTAGGGCTTGTCCTGACCATCTTAGATACACCTGGTAAAACGCCGAAGAACCCTGATCGTGGAACCTCAAGCAGAGCAGCTTGGAGTCCCATCGGGCGTTGAGTTATGAACTAGATAGCCCTTCTACTTAGTGTCACATCTATCGTAGGTGATGTTACTGGCCAGCCAAAACAATGTCAGACGTACACTTGAGTAAACCACCATGGTATTTGGGGCTGTCAGGCAGTTGGTGAACCACCTCTGCGACAACATCCCCCTGACACACAGTGGTTAGGCAAAAGGCATGTCTTGGCATTTAATGATTATGGCATGGAGGCAACTAGTACACCAGGCATTTAATGCTGTGACATAAAGTATGAGGGATGTCTTTCTTAGTTTTAATGACTGAGTTGCCTCGGGGGTGGTGTGGGGGGCTATTTAAGGACCCCAACCACCTTTGAGGAAAGAGGATCTTTTTGAGAACCCTGAAGTTATTACTAGAGATGCACATCAGAAAGAGATTTTTATTGCAAAACCAGAGGGTTTATCCCCTCACCATTGTCATTTATTGTAAAGCTTTTGATACTTGACAGAGATTCATGAGGGTATATGGTGTGTTTTTACCTGCCTACCAAGGTGTATCTAGGGTGCTTACTTCTCTCTCCCTCTAGCTAAGTTATTCTAAGGTTCATTACTATTTCCTGAGTTATACACGAGAGTTTTGTGAGTTTAAGCCGAGTTTATCTTCATTGGGTCCGTGTTCGTGTGTCCTATCATTAAATCCAAAGCTTTGGCCAGGATTAGCTTATCTTTACCATACTCAAATAGGGGTTACGCCTCCATCTTATCTAAAGTACCCTCTTACAATTGCGAATTAACTGCATCATTATTTATCAGTATTAAAAGTTAATTCTTGCAACTTTAGGGTGCTGGCCCAATAATATGTTCCCCCCATGTATTATTTTTGTGTAAACAGATTAATAAGATTGAGCATCCAGATTTGCGATTATGGGGATCCAACTTGGTATTCGCAGAGTTGGAGTCGTTGGTTCATTACAGTTGTCAGAATATTCAGAGTTACATGGAAGGGTGGTTATCTTTGTGCTCAATTTTTATTCAAGTTAGGATTTTTTAGTTAGAGAAAGTTATAATTATGTTTCTTTATTAAGTTGAATAACTTTAATCGGAGGTCTCTTTATAATGGATTCATTTTTCATGGTTTAGTATTTATGTTCATCAGCTCCTATTGAATCCTTTATTGTACTGTTTTAATTTACCATGGTTTTAGTTTACGTTGATGCTGAGAATGATATAAGTTGTTAAGACATCCCTGGTATTTCATGTGCGGCCTGATCAACCGAGCATGGAAAATCGCGGTTGTCACAACATAGTCTTATGTTTGAATATTAATTTTCAGTGTTCAAATATACTTTTGAAGTCTCTGAAATCCCACATCCATTAGATAAGAAGATCATGTCATATAACATGGACTTCTGCCACCAGGTAAAGTCCTTTTAAGGACTGCTTATCCTTGTTTTGTGAATCAAAAAATATGAGATAACTATCTTTTTATGAAACACAATTAGTTTGTTTTGAAAAGGAAGATTATTTTGGTAAAACTTTCGAAAGTGGAAACTACACGTTAAAAACCTTATTTCGTGTTATCCTTTAGGAGACCCTAAAAAGTTTACCTAGAGTTATGGTTCAAAATCTCGATTGAGTCAACTTGGTATAGACCAAGTTGACTTGGTCTCGAGGGCTGCCGATACGATTCATAGTCGCGAGGTGATTGGAGAAAGAAATCATATAATATCATCGATATATTAGATATATATAAGATATCGAGCAAGATCCTAGAGATATAGATCATTACAGGACATTTATTAATAATACGGTGTTCGGTGGAGTGTGTGGCTTCTATAGGCCAAAAGAAAAATAGAAGAAGAAGTAGACTCAAAGGAGAAATGCTGTTTCCATTTGGTATCTTCTAATGGTAAGATTGTAAGAGTGCATATGGCATGGCAGATGTATGGTTGAGCTTTCTTTTTAAAGGTGTCAATTATCATGTGGTACAACTGGAGTGCATTAGTTTGTAATTGGTTGTCTGAATCAGTTTTAATTAAATCAAGATACAGTCATTATTTATTTATTTTAAATTGTATCATTACTTATTTTATTTACTTAATGTTTTTACAGAATATATCATTCTTTTTTAAATCTAAATATATCATTGATTTTTTCAAAATGTACCTTCATTTACTTAAATATTTGTTATAAAATGTAACTTTTTTATTTATTTGAAAAGGCATCATTAATTTTTTCAGATGTTTCTTTATTTACCTAAAAATTCTTTGTAAATGTATCATTATTTTTTAAATTTAATTTTATTTAGTTAAAAATTCTTCATAAATGTAACATTATGTTTTTAAAATGTATCTTTATATACTTTATAATTCATTATTAAATACATCATCTTTTATTTATATGAAAATGAATCATTATATATTTTTAAATGTATATTTATTTACAAAAAAATTCTTTATAAGTGCATCATTGGTTTTTTAAACGCTTTTTTACTTACTTATAAAGTCTTTACAAATGTATAATTGTCTTTATAAAATGTACCTTAATTTACTTGAACACCTCGTCATAAAATATATCACATTTTATTTATTTGAAAATGTATCGTTATTTTTTATTGTATATATATTTACTTAAGAAATTCTTTATAAATGTATCATGGGGTTTTCAAACGTATATTTATTTAGTTAAAAATTCTTTACAAATGTTCCATTGTCTTTTTAAATGCATATTTATTTACTTAGTACTTTGTGATAAAATGTATCATAATTTATTTATTTGAAAATGTATTATTATACTTTATTTAATTTATCATTATTTACTTTAAAATTCTTTATAAAGGTAACAATAGTTTTTTAAACTTATCCACTTAAAAATTATTTATAACTGTACCATTATTTTTTTTAAATGTATCTTTGTTTACTTACTTTCTTTTACAAAAGATAATACTAAATCTAAAAAGTTTGACGCGCATTAATATAATCAATTAGAGAAAGATATGCATATTAAAGAATGATTTTGATATGATCTTATTAGTCCACATTATTAATATTATTTTTTGGAATTATTTAATATTTTTTTGGAATTTTTTTAGCTCTCTAAATAGCGTGTCTCTGCGTATCGCCCCATATAGCAACCCCGTTAAAAATCGAGTGTTCGATATAGGGACTGAGGCTGAGACTTTGAACCACGCTTAGAGTAAAGTTGAGGTAGGAGGGTTTAGGGTGAGTCGTAAATGTATAATGCAAAATGAGATGTGGTGTTTATAAAAAAGTGAGTGATAAGTGTTGTAACCATACTCGAGGAGTGGTGTAGTATATTGAAATCACTACAAATCAAAGGAGAGTTTCTAGTGAGGAGCTACCTGTCTATATGAGGTAGGTTTGTTGGTGTCGGAGGGTTTGATTGCCAGTTCAATTAGACAACACATTTGTGCCCGTTTTTTCCTTCATATAAATGTTGGGGTTTTATTCTTAAAACCATATATGCCATTTATTTTTCAATAAAGTTGTGTCAGGTTCATTTTGAAATAAGAATCATGCTTGTGAGATTACCTTTTTTAGATTGACTTATACCTTTCTTAAATATATTATGTACATGTGTGTGTGTGTGTGTGTGTGTGTATATATATATATATATATATATATATATATGTCGATTAATTAAATTTAGTAGGAATTCTGGTGAGTTGGGTTCAACCTGATCACAGAAGATTGAAATTTCTGTTCTAATTCAAATGAACAATTCACAACCTAGATTACATCCTTTTGATAAAGTTGAGATTATAATATAGAGATAGAAACCAAGTTCCATTTCCCAAAAGGTGAGATTTATATCAAAAATCTCTCTTGAAGAAAATCTTCAAACTCAAAACCAATTTAAGTAAAGTTTCAACCTTAAAGCATTCTTGATCCAATATACTCCTAATACTGGTGATGTTGAAGATCATTCCATGGATTCGAACTCGTTCTAAGCTTACTCAACAATGGCAAAAATAGAAAATAAGAGTAATACAGTAGAAGAGATGAGAGAAAGAGGAGATAAAATAGAATGTAAGTGGTTCGGTCATTGGCCTACGCCCCCAATGCAAAATAATGGGCATTTCCCTATAATAGAGATCTAATGGCCATGGATGATACATACTCAAGATTTATCTCTTTGAACATAATTTTACAGAGTAATATTAGGATTTTCATTAATCGATCCTTGATGAATAAGGCACATGGTCTTTATATAAGCATGGGGGTACGCAGTATCACCCCCATGTATATACTCAATGCCTAGATAAGGGCATAGCTAATGAGAGAGTGATAGTTATGCATATGCCATGATGGTGAATATTACCTCATGTGGGTTACTGATCTGCGATAGTGGTTTAAAATGATATGACTATAATGCCCTAATCATTCTTCCCACGTGTCCATGACATGTCTGACGTAGAAGATCTTAGCTAGCCAAGACTGCTGTGGTCTTACACTATTTTGATGAGCTGAGATAAGATGGGACAACCATTTAAGACCAACGTTCCAGTCTAGTTGAGATTGTTGAAAAGGCATTCTGTCGTCGTCTGAGTCTGACTCTAGTAGCAGTCGAGACTAGTTTGCTCCTTGCGTACTAAGGCAATTGTCCTAATTGCTCCTTGCGTACTCTTGGGCCGAGATGACTTTGACGAGACTGATGGAGAGGACTTTTGTTGGATAATGGTCCTATTTAAATATACATTTGTGAGGAACACACTTCTTCATTGGGTTGTCTAGACAAGATCGTACTTATGTTTATCAATCACCCCTAGACCATAGCATTCAATGTTAGAGGGAGGCTGAGGTTTAAACATATTATGTTTTCTTACCTCTTCTTAACATTATGATTCTACCTCTTCTTACCTCTTCTTCATATTCAGTGCCAAAAGATTAATTCAATACCATTTGAGCTGAAGATTTGACCTTGGTTAAACGGAGCTCGGAAGCGCTCGGTGACCTCCGGATCAATTTTCAAGGGAAAATATATCGTCCGTCCGAACGATCATGATGTTTTATGCACGGAGTGGACTATTGGAAAGGTGTTTTAGCACCCATCAAATATTCAAAGAACTTTCACTCTGACGATGAAGTTGATTGGGGTCAAATTGGGGCCTGAGAGTGCCCGATGGCCTCCAAATCGATTTTTGGTGGTAAAATGGTTCGTCCATCCAAAATGTTATGCCGATCTGTGCATGGGGTGGATCATTTGAAATGAGATTCAGATGCTTTCAAATATTCATTGATCTTTCTCTCTGGCGCTAGAGTTAACTAGAGTTAAACCGGGCCTGGGAGCACTCGATGGCCTTTAGATCGGTAATCAGAGTATGACCTACGATTTGTAGTTAAATAGGGAGGTGCTAGGGGACTAAAGAGA
This sequence comes from Sambucus nigra, assembly GCA_949130495.1. Taxonomy (NCBI): domain Eukaryota; kingdom Viridiplantae; phylum Streptophyta; class Magnoliopsida; order Dipsacales; family Adoxaceae; genus Sambucus; species Sambucus nigra. The sequence goes on along the minus strand of OX422210.1, from coordinate 239,139,254 downwards.
GACTTGGGGGTCCTAAAATTTGGTGCCTACAGATCCCCTCAATGGGTGAGCTTGGAACAAGTGAAAGCCGTTGAACAGACACAACATGATGTTTTGGGAAGAGGTCGATTCTACGGACGTAAAGGGACATGGATGACCATTTCAGATGGTCGGGGTTAATTATGAGGACCTAAGGAAATTTTGGAGATGATCGATTTGATGGGATGAGGTGCATTCTGAGGACCTAAGGTAAAGAGAGATCAATTCAGTGCGCCGAGGTTAATTCTGAGGACCTTAAGTTGAAACGAACAATTCTGAGGGTCAAAGTCAATTTTGAGGGCTTAAATTGAAATGACCAATTATGGGGGTCAAATCCAATTCTGAGTGCTTAAATGAGGTGACCAATTCTGTGGGTCAAAGCCAATTCTGAGGGCTTAAGCAGTGATAACCAATTCTGGGGTCGAAACCAATTCTGAGGACTTAAATGAGGTGGCCAATTATGCGGGTCGAAACCAATTTTGAGGGCTTAGGTAGAGGTGGCCACTTCTGAGGGCTTAAGTAGGGATGACCAATTTTGTGAGTCGAGGTCAATTTTGAGGACCTTAAGTAGAAGCGTACAATTCTTTAGTTCGAAGCCAATTCTGAGGGCTTAAGTAGAGGTGACCAATTCTGAGGGTCGAAATTAATTCTGAGGACTTAAGTAGAGGTGATCAATTCTGCGGGTCGAATCGAATTCTGAGGGCTTAGTTAGAAATGACCAATTCTGTGGGTCGAATCCAATTCTAAGGGCTTAATTAAAAGAGATCAATTCTGCGGGTTGAGGTCAATTCTGAGGACCTTAAGTTGTAGTTTTTTTGGGTAAATTTAAAGACTTTACTGGGGTAATTATCTTGTGGTTCCGCTGGGGATTTTGGGGGAATCATTTGATTTTGAGTTTTAGGTTTCGCTAGGGAAGAGGAATTTATTCGAGTATTGAATGTTTTCCTTATTGGGGAATTTTTCAATTTTGCAGTGTCTTTTGGAGTCGTTGGTGGGGAGATATCAATTGATTTAGGAAATTCTGCTGGGGACGTAAGTGTTCCTATGGGGAAGTAAATGTGGTAAAAAACATTTTTCTTAGTGAAAAAGATTCTAAATTCATGTGGATTTTAGTAATTTCCTGGGGATTTTTTTGGGATTTTTTATACAAAAATTCAGGTACAGTGCCGACCGACAGGGTGTAAGAGCTACCAAACTGCAGTGGCATGGTCTTTTGGGGGTATTCTTTGTTTTGTGCATTTTTCCTTTATGCATTCTCATTTTCCATTATGCATTTCATTCTTGATTGCTGACTCTCATCCTTTGCAGATGTGGCTCTATGAGGTGATTGGGCTTAACGTCCAATTGATAGCTTTGAAAGACGAGTCAGTTGGGAGCTTCTATTGGATGTACCAGTGACGGAAGTCCATTCAATAGTCGAGGCAGTCCCTTTCTCTAGGGGCAGTGCGTCAGGTCTTGAATGGCATGACGAGCGATCGGGTAAATCCTTCTTTCTTCCTAAGACCATTTTTCCTTGATGATCTTTTTTAGATATTGAATTTATGTTGGGGATTTTGCAGGTGACCTTCTATCCCTAAGGGACAACCATCCAGCACACGGGAGTGACCGAGGGGAACATGAAGTTGCAGTGTCTATTGACGCATGAATTCAACTACTCCTAGTACTTAGGGGAGAGAGTAGTCCAATAGGTGGTGGAGGACGAGGTGATGGTGCCACCTTCGAGGCCCCAATGTATATGAGGCGAGAGCGGGATATGTCAGAGGATGCAAGGGTGATGACGATGATCGGCAAGCCTTATTCGTCATATACCGACACGATGGTGATTATTTGGATTTTGGGTGGAGTTGGTTGATGTCGCCCAACATATATGATAATATGAATCTCCCCCATGAGGGTTCGATTCAGCCGGTGAAGTCTTCCCACAGTACAGGTGTTGCGTTGACATCGGTAACAGCAAAAACCTTGGAAGTTCCCTTTATGCAGTTGGCTCCTCTTTCCTATAACATCCGACGGTCTGATGGAGGATCGGTGCATATGCTGCATCTCCCCAATGCGATGGACCCGGAGGAGCTGGGGCTAACAGAGGACGCTCTTTAGTCAGTAGTATACTTTTTATTTCTTTTTGTTTGATTTTTTTATTTCTTTCTTTACCTCAGACAGACTGATTTGTTCTTTTTTTTTCTCGCAGCACATTCGGGTGTCAACCAATTGGCTGACAGACATTCGGGATTGGGTGGCTTCTGCGACTACTCATAGTCGAGAGTCGATCCCAATTTTATCTTGCTTGGTGTTGTCTGCCTCGTCTAGAGAGGGGTCTCGATCAGGGAACGGAGGCCTATCATGTCGTCATTGGTAAAGCGCGCAATATATATATATATATCATTGTTCTAAAAAACCCGCCTAGGCATGCCTAGGCTTGAGGTTTGGGAGAAACGCCCCACCTTAAGCTTTTGATGCCTTATGCTTGGTAAAACCCTTAAGGTGCATTTTTTCTCTAAAAACAACAATGCTTTAGTGAAACGATATCGATTTTTAAAGATTTTTTTACAAACCGAACCATTATCTCATCCAAAATAATCAAATAGTATTTTAGTTTGCAAATATTCAGAAATATTTTTATGATATGTACAATTTTAGTATTTTAATAGCCTTGTTATGATTAAAAAATATTAAAATATATTAAAAAGGCCTAAACGCCTTTTCACGCCTTTTTACGTCTAGGCCCGCCTAGGCTTCTAAGGTTTAAGGGTTGGCCTCCACGCCTCGCGTTTTTTAAAACCTTGATATATATATATAGAGAGAGAGAGAGAGAGAGAATGAGAGATAGTGAATATTGAGCGTTCGGGCAGAGTCCCGTTGTTTTTATTATTTTCTCGCCAGACAAGTGTAATAAAGTAATATATACGCAAATGAAATGGGATTTGTTTAATTTTTGCTTTATTGACTTAATGCATATGCACTTTTTACTTTGTTGCTGACACTGTAAAAAGGATTTAAAATGATTTGAGAGAGAATTTATTTTTAAAGCAGGATAAGTAGAAATTTAAGGAGAAGGAAATTCTGAATTCCTTAGAATAAAAATTATTCTTATTGAATTTTTTTTATTTTGACAAAAAAGGAAAAGGGAACTTTCCAAAAACAGGGGGTTGTCGATCGACATGACCCTTGTCCTGCCTATTAGCAGGTCAGTCCAATCTAATCAACCCAAAGCTTTGATTTCACTCTCTTCAATTACTCAGTACTTGGTGGGGTAAGTTTTCCTCCAAGATTTGCAGGATTTTTGTCTTTGGTTGAGTTTTCCAAGTATAAAAAGGGGGTAATGCTGGAGTATTTTCTTCACCCATTTACATTTCCTTTCTTTTGCATACTTTTTGTTCCATCATTTTTCAATATGGCTCTCCCCGAAAGTGTTAAATTCGCCTCTTACCTTGAAAACTTAGAGGCTATGTACTTATACAATATTGACTATGATGCTTTCAACATGCGGGTCTCATTATGGCATAATCGGCGTATAGAATGGAACATGCTGATGGAGGCAGTAGAATTCTGGTACCTTGAAGACCATGTCTTTCACTTTGGCTTGGACAAAGTCTCTCCGAGTTATGAAGATTTCTCTACCTTGTTGGGGATATATCCCAGTGTTGTGATGACCATGCCTGAATTTTCTCGATCTCCTCAAGAGTTGTTAATAGGACTTCTCCATATCTCTCCCTCGACGGCTCGATCACTGATAACGGGAGGAATGATTTCTCTCCCTATTGTGCTGCATTCTGTGCATTTGCAGGATGTTAGCGATGTGGGCTATGCTGGAGTGGTCATTCTAGGCTTGATTTCAAAATTACTGTTGGTGACTGGGAATTATTGGTGGACCCAAAATACGCAACCATTGCTTCATGGATGTCGTAGTGTCGTAATCCTACGGCAATGATATTGGCGAAGACTCTGAATGCTCCGGATGCTTGGAGGGAAGGTCGTTCTGACTTCCTGGGGGGTGGCCCCATTATGCTATTCATGTGGTTGTCGAAGAGATTTCGTATGGTGGTCCCTCCTGAATATCCCTTGGCAGTTGTGTCAAACTTCTTTTCTCGCTACTTTATCTGTGTGGGTTTGGACATAGTGAACTGGGAGAACAGGTTTGTGGAGCATATGGCTCGAGGTCTGCGTTAGTCAGTGCCTTGGTGGGAATACTAGTATGTTATGTTGGTTGGCCTCCGACAGACTTTTTTGTACCTTCCTAGATGGCTCCTGCATCAATTTGGCCAGGAGAAGATTGTGCCACCACTAACACTAGACTTATCTCTAGTAGAGGATTTGACAGAACATTTGTGCATGTGGTTGGGCTCTCTCTAAGAGAATCATCGATCGTCGACCTGTTCTTCCCAGTCTGTTGGTCGAATTTGGCATTTTTCTAGAGATTACATGAACTAATTATGGATGAGAGTCGTTGAAAAAATGCTGTTTGTGGAAACCGATCAAAGGTGGTTCGCCATATCTCACACCATGGAGGGAGGTGTTGTTGTTTTCCCTAGGCTGATCCAGGCTTACCATTTGATGGAGCGCTTGCGGCATTCTATTTAGGTAGGGGATTTTTGGGGACCCTAGGATGTAGATGTTGATGATGGGGTTGGTTCTTCTGGCAGCTATGGGTAGGATTCCTAGGGATTTTTTATTTTTGAAGCTTTTGTAATGGTGTGTGATTATGTATATGGTAGGAATAACTTTAGGAATGTTGTTTTATGAATAGATTGGCTTTTTTAGGAAAAATAATGTTACATTGCCAAAGGAATTTGTTTGACTCCCTCTATCGATGTAATTTTAACGGGAAATTTCATCAATGAAATAAAGAAAATTTTAATTATATTGTTGTGCCTCTTAATAATTTTTGTATTTGAAATATCTATACCTTTTGCTAAGGCATACATAATCCTTTTGTTCACGTAAATGATAAAAATGAACCGTCATTCTCGGAGATAAGAAAAGAATAACATTTTATGATAAAGAAAGGGGTTGTGCAATTTTTTTTTGAAAAAATAGTTGTAGAACGCAATACGTTGATCCAAATCATGATAGGGGCATACTGTTAGAAAGGTAATTCATAGACCTTTAAGAGTCCTTTGGGACACTACAGGGTCTGGGAGTTGACTTTGGATCAAACAGGGCTCGTAACCAACCATCAATTCTTTGGACGGGAGATCGTCGGACGCAAACAGATCGCTCGTTCGAATCATAAGTCAGAATCCTGCATGGGGTGTACCATTCAAAATTTTATTCGAGGTATTTCGATATTCTAAAGAGTTTCGCTCGGTTCAGAATGTTGACTTTGGTCAACCAGGGCCTGAAAGCACCCGATGACCTTTCAGAGTAAAACGAGTCATTCATCCATACTATAAGGCTAATTCGCATACGGAGAAGACCGTTCAAAGCGTATTCAGTGACCTTCGAAGATTCATTCAGTCTCATTCGAGCTGAAGAGTTGACCTTGGTCAAACGAATTTCGGGAGTGCCTGATGACCTCTAGATTAATTTTCGGGGGAAAATAGATTGTTCGTCCAAACAATTGTGTCGTTTCACGCACAAAGTGGACTGTTGGAAAGGGGTTTCAGTTACCTTCAATGATTTAAAGATATTTCACTCTAACGATGAATTTGACTGGGTCAAATCGAGGCCCGAGAGCGTCCGGTGGCCTCTAGATCAATTTTCAATGGTAAAATGGTCCGTTCGTCAAAACCATTATGACGATTCACGCATGGGGAAGACCATTGAAAAGGGAATTCAGAGCCCTTCAAAGATTCATTTAGCTTTCACTCTGACGATAAAGTTTATCGGAGTCAACGGGACTTGGGAGCACCTGATGGCCTCTAGATCGGTACTCGAAGTATGATCTAGGGTTTGTAGTGAAATGGGGAGGTTTTAGGGACTAAAGGAGAGACTTAAGGGGTCCTAGAATGTGGTTTTTACAATGTTTTTTGTTGGATTCATGCCGAAACATAAGTTGTAAATGAATATTTCAGCGAGCTGCTTGAAGTTCTCTATAAATCCTCTCGGCAGGCCGATGTACCACACATAGGTAGCACCAGTGAGAGTACTAGATAAAGTCGATCACCTCATCTCGTCTTGGGTGGAATGAATATCGGCAATCGACCAATACATTTCAATGTGGTGGATAGGCTTTGTACTCCCATCGTACCTAAGAATCACTTTCGAAAGCTTGAACTTGCTGGGAGTTGGATACTTGACTATGCTTGGAACAAAAGGAGAGCCCTCCATGTACCCCCGGTGGATGGGATCTTATCCCTTAATTAGGCAACCGATCTTATCTTTTAACATATAGATTGAGTTTTTCCAAGGTTTCTCCTCTATGGCGAACTTTCCCCTACACATTCCATCTCAGAGGCGGCCTTATAAGTTGGCCCTATATTTAGATTCCTCTATCCATTGTTGACTTCTTTATATTCCCCTCATTCCTAGTGTCATCTGAGTCGAGCTTCATCGAGTTAACTAGTGATGCAATGCTGTTGGGGATGATGTCTCGGCAACAACCCCCTCTCCGACTAACATGGTTAAAATTTGATCCCTTACTTAATTTGTTAAACACGCTGCATTTCTAATGGTTTTTAGGGGTGTGTTGAAAACTTTTCCCTTGATAAGTTGGATTTGGGGTGGCGCCTGTCCGATACAAGGTATCTGACGTCTCGTACCTCTCCCAATAGTCCTCATCTTCACATGTTAAATCTTCTGAACGTCCTTAAACCTCCTTAATGAGATGGGGGCAGTGTGGTTCAGCGAACTTTCTTTGCTTGAAGTTGTGTTGGACTTATTTAGTAGGAGATGGGGGTGGTGCCACAGTTGTTGGTTGCGCGGACTCTCTAACGACTGGAGTGATAAGATTAACGATAGGATCCTCTGGGATCTATCTTATAACTGAAGGCGAAAAACTACTATTGCATCCACTGTTGGCTGGCCACAAGTGACCTGATCGTCACTGCCAAATGAACTTCAATATGTAAAGTTATTTAGTACTTGTAAGTTATATGTACATGTAGTTATGTTTTTATCTAAACATGCCTTTGAAAAGAAAAAAAATCCCGTGTTACCTTGCGAGAGATTATTAATAAAGTTTTGTTTAAGGAAATTTATCTTTAAATAAAAGGATGATTTTAACCTAATTAAGTCGGGCATGACAACTTGGTATCAGAGCATGGTTATTAGGTTCTGGACAGGGTGTGAGGGTCTAAATTGGCAGTGGACACTAGAAAGTGAGTTTGTTATGTGTCATGATTTTGACTAACAATGTTAATATTAAACTGTTGCTATTGTATTTTTTTAAGTTAATTATATTGCAGTGAGTGACGGATCCACACGAGCCGCATGATAGAGCAGAGGGTGAGGCATCTTATGTTCCTAATAGTCAGCAAGGACATAGACATATTGAAGTGGAGGAACCATAAGTGCAACAACAACCTATTGATGATGTGGGAAGAATATTACGGGATGTGGAACAATTAATGGAACAAGAAAGAGGTGGAGAACATGGTTGGGATAGGGATAAATTGCATGAGAGGTTCATAAAGTTAAATCTGCCAACATTCATTGGGATTACTGATCCGTTAGTGGAAGAGGGGTGTATTAGAAAGATGGAAAAGATATTCAAGGTAATGGAAGTGCGAGATGAACAAAAGGTTTTATTAGCAACCTTTAGGTTAAAGGATGACGCAAAGTTATGGTGGGATGCTACAGAAAGGTTACTTACTACAATTGGGGGAGTAGTGCCAATAAATCCTCCACAAATTACATGGGAGAGTTTTGTGAAGGTGTTCTTTGAAATATATTTCCCAAGGCTTTATAGGAAAGAGAGAGAGGAAGAATTTATCACGTTGAAATAGGGGAACCGAACAGTGGCAGAGTATGAAGCTTTATTTATATCCTTATCTAGATTTGCACCTGACTTGGTGAGGATGGAAGAAAGTAAATGTGATCATTTTCAAACTGGGTTGAGTGTAGATATAAAAATCATGGTTGCTAATATGAAGATCACAGATTATGTGGACTTGGTGGATAGGGGTATGGTGTCGGCAAAGTTAATGAAAGATATGCAAGCTGAACATTCAAAAAAAGCTAGACACGATGTTATAAGATCATATGGATGGGAGAGGGGAACCTCAAATCATAGTGTAGCATGAGGAGTACCTAAGGGGTAAGAATTTTAAAATAATAGAAGTGCACGTGGAAGATTTCAAACTCGAGGCGGAAGGACTGCGATGAATTGGTCAGAAAATGCATCCGCGTTGGTACCAAGGGCCATATTTTGTTATAGATATGGTGGTCAAGGGCACATGTCTCGGGAGTGTACAATAGTTGAGACAACACCTTTATGTTTCCATTGTCATCAACCAGGGCACTTATGAAAGAATTGTCCACTGATGGGAGCTACAACTTCAGTTTGGAGTGTGGAAGTAGGAGGTAGGAGTTTTACACAGAACGTACCCAGAGGAGGTACCTCGCAAAGTCAAGGCCAATGCAGAGAATTTGCACTGACACGACAAAATGCGCAAGCTATGCCTAACGTAGTGACAGGTACACTTCTTATTGGTGATAAAGATTCTTATGTGTTGATAGATTTTAGTTCTACACATTCTTTTGTGTCTTTACTTTATCTGTTACATCTTAATAAACCATTATCATCATTAGATTCTGGTTTAGCTATTGTTACTCCAGTGGGGGGTTAGTTTTTATTAAGAGGGTATATAGGGAGTGTGTGGTGCGAGTAGGTGAAACAGAATTACTATTTGAATTGTTACCTCTCAATATGAATGACTTTGATATGATATTGGGTATGGATTGGTTGGCCTCATATCATGTGTATTTAGATTGCTTTAGAAAGGAGGTAATGTTTCGGTTACCGGGTGAACCTAAATTTAAATTTATTGGGGAACAAAATGTCACTCCAACATGTGGTCAACACACGACAAGAGGCTGGAAAACTATCAGATATACCAGTAGTTAATGAGTTTGCAGATGTCTTCCCAGAAGAACTCCCAGGGTCAGCACCAGACCGTGAGGTAAAATTTGTGATTGAGTTGGTACCAGGCACTACACTAATATCTGTTGCACCATATCGTATGGCACCTGCATATTTAAAAGAGCTAAAGATACAGTTGCAAGATTTGTTAGATCGTGGTTTTATAAGGCCTGGTGTATCACCGTGGGGAGCCCCAGTTTTGTTATTGAAGAAGAAAGATGAAACAATGAGACTGTGCATCGATTATCGTCAATTGAATAAGGTGACTATCTATAACAAATACCCACTACCCCGAATTGATGACTTATTCGATCAGTTGCAAGGAGACAAAGTGTTTTCCAAGATCGATCTCAGATCCGGATATCATCAATTGAATGTGAGAGATTGTGACATTTCTAAAACTGCTTTTCGTTCCAGGTATGGACATTATGAATTTCTTGTCATGCCATTTGGGTTAACAAATGCACCGGTTGTATTCATGGATTTGATGAACCGTATATTTCACCCATACGTGGATTATTTTGTTATTGCCATCATTTATGATATTTTGATATATTCTCGCAGTAGGGATGAGCATGAACACCACCTGCATATTATTTTACAGACCTTGCGAGAGAAGCAGTTGTATGCTAAGTTTTCTAAATGTGAATTTTGGCTAAACAGGGTAGTATTTTTGGGGCATGTTTTTTCTACTGATGGTATTTGTGTTGATCCCAAGAAGGTAGAAGAAGTAATGAATTGGGAAAGACCAACTAGTGTGACAGAGGTATGTAGCTTTTTGGGATTGGCGGGCTATTACAGGAGATTTATACCGGGGTTTTCTTCTATTGCATTGCCATTGACTGAGCTTACCAGAACGGAGAACAAGTTTGTGTGGAGTGGTGATTGTGATAAAAGCTTTGAAAATTTAAAGGGTAAGTTGACATCAACTCCAGTATTGACTATCCCAACGGGTACAGAACGTTTAGTTTTTTATAGTGATGCTTTGTATCAAGGACTTGGTTGTGTATTAATGAAACATGGAAAGGTAATTGCTTTTGCTTCTTGACAGTTAAAGACACATGAACGCAACTACCCTACAAATGATCTTGAGTTGGTTGCAGTAGTTTTTGCCCTAAAGATCTGGAGACATTACTTATATGGTTTTAGTTGTGAAATTTTTACTAACCATCAAAGCTTAAAATAATCGTTTACTCAAAGAGACTTGAACTTGAGGCAAAGAAGGTGGATGGAACTTATAAAAGATTATGATTGCACGATACATCACCATCCGGGTAAGGTTAATGTTGTTGCTGATGCTTTGAGTATAAAATCTATAGGCCTAGTATCTTATATTTATTTTATTCGAGTTGACCTGCTGATAGATTTATCTTTAATGGGGGTGGAATTAAATTTGAATGAGTCTTACGGAATAGTAACACATTTAAATGTTAGACCCACATTGATAGACTGGATAAAACAAGCATAGGCAGGAGATACATAATTGGAGAAAGTTATAGATAATATGAAAAAGGGTAAAGCAAATGAATTTTCTATTCTTGATGATGATATTGTTATGTACGATAATCGTTTGTATGTACCTAATGTGCCTGATTTGAGGAAAATAATTCTAAAAGAAGCCCATTGTTCTTTATATGCTATGCATCCAGGTAGCACGAAACTGTATAGAGATTTGAAACAATGTCATTGGTGGTCGGGAATGAAATACTACATTGTAGATTTTATTGTTAGATGTCTAGTTTGCCAACAGGTGAAGGCGGAGCATTAGAAGACAAGTGGTTTACTATAATCCTTACCTATTCCTGAATGGAAATGGGAGCATGTTACTACAGATTTTTTTGTAGGTTTGCCAAAAATAGCATGAGGATTAGATTCGATTTGGGTTGTCGTTGATAGATTGACTAAGTCTGCACATTTTCTTCCTGTTAAAACTACTTACTCCATGGATAGATATGCCAAAATATATGTGGATGAAATTATTAGATTGCATGGTGCACCTCTTTCTATTATTTCTAATCGAGAGCCTAAGTTTACTTCTCACTTTTGGCCTAGTTTACAACAAGCTTTGGGGACTAAATTGAAATTTAGTACAGCTTTTCATCCTCAGACTAATGGGCAGTCAGAAAGAACGATCCAGACACTTGAAGATATGTTACGAATTTGTGTATTGGAGTTCAAGGGCAGTTGGGATGAACACTTACCACTAATAGAGTTTGCTTATAATAATAGTTATCATTCGAGTATTGAGATGGAACCTTATGAAGCTATGTATGGGAGAAAATGCAGAACTCCAGTGTGTTGGACTGAAGTAGGAGAACGAAAACTATTTGGGCCAGAAATTGTATAGAAGACTACTGAAAAGATAAATCTTATCCATAATCACTTGAAGGTGGCACAAAGTAGACATGAAAGTTATGCAGACAATTGAAGGAAAGAATTGAAATTTGAGGAAGGTGATCGAGTATTCCTACATGTTTCTCCTTAGAGAGGGGTTATGACATTCGAAAAGAAGGGAAAGTTAAGTCCTAGGTACGTTGGCCCTTATGAGATAGTGAAACGGGTTGGAGCTGTAGCTTATAAGTTAGCATTACCACCAGAATTATCCCGGATACACGATGTTTTTCATATATCCATGTTACGTAAGTATGTGGCGATCCTTCACATGTATTTATTTCTTAAGCGATAGAGCTTCAAGATGACTTAACCTACGTGGGGGAACAAATTGCTATTGTAGATCAAAAGGACCAAGTGTTACGTAATAAAACCATTTCACTAGTTAAGGTGATGTGGAGAAGTCAGAATGTGGAGTATGCCACCTGGGAAGGGGAGGATAACATGAAGAAGAAATATCCTCATTTGTTTGGTAAGTTTCTTATGCGTTAAATTTTGAGGACGAAATTTTTATAAGAAGGGTAGAATTGTAAGGCCCTAAAATATGATTAGTAAGGTTAATTGCATGATTAGGTATAAGTTATGAATTATAAGTTATAAATTAGTTATGTGTGTTAAACTTGTTAATTATAATATTGAGGGTATGCATACTTATGTGATATGTATGTTGTTTATATTAGATGCAAATCGAACTTATGATTGGGGATAACATGTTTAGGGCATGTGATTAGTTATGGGGTTAAATGCATCATGAAAATATGTTTCTAAATGCATCATTATGTTTATAAAATCAAACTAGGGTTTTGGTGCGAAATTGGCGATGTTTGGTCGCCAAATGGGAAAGTTATGAGATTTTAAGTAAATTGTTAATTTCTTGTTCGAGCCCAAATTAGGCATACTATTTTTATGATTTTGGGAAAACAGAAAATATTAAAGTTGTAGATGTTTAAGTTATCTATGCATAGACGCAAAGTGGGAGTAAATCGGGGCCCGTAATAGGAAGTTATGGTGATTTTACAAAGGTGGGACAAATCTTCCATTAGTGAAATTGTTTGATTGGATCTCCCGTCCAACCAATCACATGTTACCATTACCCCTATTCCTATCAGACCCCTTTAAAACGTATTTCTGATCTTCAAACATACGTATAGCTTCTTCGTCATAAGAAATAACAATTTTTTCCTAAGGAGAGAGAGAGAGAGATGAAGTTTAAGGAAGAAAATCCTTTGGAAAATTCCAATAAATCGAGGAATCCTTGTAAGTTAATTACTTCTTTATTAAATTTGGTCATAAGAATGAGTTTTATAATTTATATATTTTTGTTTCTGATTTTTATAATTATTTTAATGATACCCATATTGCCTAAGTGTATTAAAATAAGGATGGGTTAAGAACATAAGTTAGAACTGGTGCTAGGATCGTAAATGCATACTTTAAAGTCCTAGATTTACATCATTTTTTCGTAAAGCATTTTGATTTAGAAAATTCATGCTTGTGATGTATATATCTGCTAAAACATATTTATTGTTTCCATGATTTATACCCAAGGTGGAGGTTATATATGCTTAAAAATGTTAAGTTATGCCTTAATGTTCTATTTTGACCTAGTTATGCAAAAAATGGCATAAATCGTGGAATACTTATTAAAATCAAGAAATTCCAGTGGTAGATGTTAGAAAACAGATATGAGTATAACATATTCGAAAATCATAATAAAATGCCTTATAGTTTGGCTTGGGGGCATTTTTAAGTTGATGTTTCATTGCTGTTTTTCGGTAGAACACAACATGAAAGATGTTGTAGAAAAATGGGCATAACTTTGTCAAAAGAATTTGTAATTTAATTCCATAAATTGTGTTAGAACCCTAATTAATATGGTGTTATACAAATGTGAAGTGTCATATTTAATTGTTTTTAGTTATTTTATATTGATCAACTGATGTGATGTGTTACTGAGTTTAATGTTATTTAGTGTATTCAAATCCTAATGATGTTGAATTGTTAGGTGGGGAAGGTACTAATACCACCTTACCAAGGAAATAATTTTTGGTATCAATCTTGGTACGAATTTCAAGGTGAATGACCTTCCCTATGAAATATAAATACTTATAATTTTATATGGAAATATGTAATTGAATACATGTGTTAGAATGCTTATGGAGTACTGTGGCATTTATGAAACATATGGATATGATTAAAAATGTTAAGCAATGTTATTTAATGTTATGGACTGTAGCGGGTCCTTTATCTAATGTTAAGGACTGTGGTGGGTCCTACGGGATGTGGCTGTCCTGTTAATCCAACTTAAAGGTTTGTGTACTTGGGCCTAATAAAGTGATGTGGTGGTCCCCAATAACTGTGGTGGGTTAATTGGACTGTGGCGGGTCCAGGTTTGTGAGATTTTCACAATTTATGTTGGGTTATAGCATTAGAACAAAATAAAAATGGTTATTCAAATTGGTTATATGTGTGGTATATGGTCATTCACTAAGCCTTTATAGCTTACATTCCTATAATGTTTTGTTTCAGGTATGCTTATCATTAGCAGTTCACTGCCAAGTTAGGATATTAAAATGGGGGAGTGACGAATATCAAATATGGGTTGAATATCAATAAGGTTTTTGTGTCAATGTTAAACAAATGAACTTAAATATGTAAAGTTATTTAGTACTTGTAAGTTATATGTACATGTAGTTATGTTTTCATCTAAACATGCCTTTGAAAAGAAAAAAAATCCCATGTTATCTTGCGAGAGATTACTAATAAAGTTCTGTTTAAGGCAATTTATCTCTAAATAAAAGGATGATTTTAACCTAATTAAGTCGGGGTATGACAAAAGGTGTGTAATATTATTATAATGTACTAATTTTAGCTTAGTGAACGGAAGATAGTGAAGTTCCTGAGAGTCGTCTTGGCGTGGATGTAGGCAAGACCGAACCACATAAAAACATGATTTGCAAACTCTACTAACTCTTTATTTATTTTTTAAATTGTTATTTGATTAATTATTTACATTAACTATTTCAAGCAATCAAAGAGAAAAGTTTTAATTTGCCATTAATTTATATATATAAGAAATTCACTCCCCTCTTGAGATATTTTGTAAGTCAGCAATCAAGCTAAATGAATGCATGTGAAATCAATGAGAGCAAGCATTGTTCGAGGAAGAAAGAACATGGAAGTGCGATTAAGATCATCAAATCACATCTTCATATTCAAAGAAAATACCAAGCCCGTGAAGTCAATATCTTCAAGAAATTTTTTTTTTCTCAAAGATAATCCAAGCATGAAATGCTTCCACAATATTATGAAGTGAATAGTATCCAAGGATAATTCAGGATGAACTCATACATAGTTGATTAATTATTTTGAAACTTATTCAATATCGAATGATTAACGATTCTTGAATGTTAGGAATAATTGTTGGAGTTATCTATTTTGATTGAATTTGGTTTTGGTCCAACCACAAATATAAAATCTCTTTATTAAATCATTATAATGCATATAATATTTCATAAGTTTTTTGAAAGAAAAAACCCATTGTTATATTTTTCACAAAAAGAAGTTTTGATGGTGAAAGTGTAATTTTCTGATAATATATTATCCCGCATAAAAATTTGATGTCAAACCATTCCAATATTATTTTGACTATGTATATTGGTGTCAAAAGAACTTCAAAGATGTTTATATGGAGAAATTATGGAGTTTCTCAAAACTTAAGAGGTCATATTGCAATTATAAGAACATATCGCTCATTTATTCATCTTTAGTGCCACAGGCGGAACCAAGAGAGGAATTGGGGGGGGAGGGGGGGGGGCACCAACCCGTCTAAAAATACAGAATTAATTGTTTTTCCAATTTAAATTCAGTCTACCCCTAAATTCAAATTCAGCGCACCCCTAATAGAACTTTTGGCGATTTTCCAAATTATTTTCTGTCTTACATTACTTTTAGAGTACTAACTAATTTGTATTAATTGTTAGGTATTTATAAGTTTATAATATTAATTGTTAGGTATTTATATAATCGTTAATTAAAATAATATTTAATTATTTTTAAGTAATTATTTTGTGAATACTAAAAAATAACCTCAAAAAAATTTAGCTCGGGGGCTCATGCTCCCAAACCTCCAAAAATCACCATTAAGGTAGCCTGTCCGGACGTGAAATCCTGGCTACTATCCTGTCTGGAGCTAGTGAGCAGCAAACGTGTGTTGGAAAATCAACAATCTTTCAGAAGATTTATGTTGAAGTCTTACAAGTTGAGGCTGTTACATCTAATATTGAGAAAGAACTTATAAAAAGGGTTAACGTATGGTTTTATTTTGTTTGAAGAGTTTTTACACTCTAGTTATCATTCAGGAGCAAACACATGTTCATTTTATGATATAAGAAGTGTGGATTTTCATGGAGAAGAAAATTGGGCCAAATTATAATATTGGCTAGATATATTCAGAAGATCAACCAACACAGAAGAAATGAAGAGAACTTCAAATAAAAAATATTATTGATTGTTGTCTTCCATACTTGAGCTTATAATGTAATCTTTTTCTCATGAAGGAGAGTAGGTGAGCTTCAATGCATAATCAACTCATGCAAGGGGTTCTTCATTGCAAAGAAGGCCATAAAGGGGTCTATCGCGAGCCCAAAGAGCTTGGGTCATTAGCAAACCCACAAAAGCCAATTGTGTCTATTTCGTCTTCCCACGAGAAAATTGATTATAGTTGAAGTTTGTCAAGGGCCATCCTCAAACGTCTCTCTCTCTCTCTCTCTCTCTCTCTCTCTCTCTCTCTCTCTATATATATATATATATATATATATATATATATATATATATATGTATGTATGTATGTATGTATGTATGTATATAGAGAGAGAGAGAGGCTCATGTGCACACTAAATTTGCACATTATTTTTTTAAAATAGTAAAAAATATTTTTGAGTAAATTTTTTTTGTGTAATATTTAAACATTTTAAGGGGCCCAGATAAAAAAAATTAACTCAAAAAAACTTTTTTTTGCTATTTTTAAAAAATCGGTCAAATTTTCGCTACTTTTAAGCACTTAAAAAACTGCGAAAGTTTGATCGATTTTTTAAAAATAGCAAAAAACAAATTTGAGCTGATTTTTTTTATATGGTTCCGTTGAAATGTTTAAATATCACATAAAAAAATAACTCAAAAATAAATTTTTAGCATTTTAAAAAAATCAGTGTGTGCCAACACATGTGCAAACTTAGTATGCACAGGAGCCTCTCTCTCTCTCTCTCTATCTATATATATATATATATATATATATATATATATATATATATATATATATATATATCACACCTAATTCTAGACCCTAAAAAACTTTTTTCCCAATTTTTTTTATTTTTCTCTTGAAATTAATATTTCAATCAACCCATATTCAAAAAATTAGGTCAAAATATATTTTGTAGCTATTTTTAAAAAATACACAAAAAATATTGCCACAGACCCTTATTAATAAGGTATTTTGAGCAATTTTTTGTAAATATTTAAAAATAGTTACAAAATGTATTTTGACCTAAGTTTTTTAACATGGGTTTATTGGAAGATTAATTTCAAGAGAAAAAAAAATTAGGGCTACAACTGGGTGTGATGTATGAATGATGTAGAGAACATGATGTATGTGAGAATTCTCATATATATATATATATATATATATATATATATATATATATATATATATATATATATATATATATATAGACACACACACACACACACACAGAGAGAGAGAGAGAGATGCTCTATTACATACAAAGTATACATACTTTTTTTTTAAGTAAATAAATTATGTTTTGACTTAAATTTTTTATAAACGTTTAAACATATCAGGGAACCCATATAAAAAAAATCAGCTGAAAATAATTTATTTTGTTACTTTAAAAAAATGGGTTAAACTTTCGCCTACGAAAGCTTGACCGATTTTTTTAAAATAGCAAAGAAAGTTATTTTTGGTTGATGTTTTTTTATATGGTTCCTTTGAAATGCTTAAATGGCACAAAAAAAATTAAACTCAAAAATATTTTTTTAATATTTAAAAAAATGGTTTACGTCAGCGGTATGTGTATTTGGTATGTATGAGAACCTCTCTCTCTCTCTCTCTCTCTCTCTCTCTCTCTATCTATCTATCTATCTATCTATCTATCTATCTTTATATATATATATATACAAAGAATATATATTTATAATTTCTACACCTTTCTCAAACTCATTGCATATTATCTTGCCAATTTATGTTAATCTTATAAAAAATCGATTCAATTGAAGCATAATGTATACGGAGTCCACAGATGCACTCATGTTAAATTCATAAATGAGTTTAATATAAATTGTATTAAGATACACTAATATTAGATTTTCAAATTTTCAAATGTGAAAGGCATGGTGGAAATTTGTTTAGAATATGCCATGATATAAAATGAGATTTTTATTTTAAAAATGCACAATAAATATATAATTACAAATATAATACACTTCACAACATATTTACAAAAATATTGCACTTCTTAAAATCGCGGTTGTTAACAGAGTGTTCAAAATAAAATTGTGGTTGGTAATCACAAATTCAAGTTGGATTAACTGTGCCGTTATTAAGAATTTGCCTTATATTTAAATCGCGGTTCCCAATCGTGATTTCATCGAATTTGCGGTTTGTAATCACGATTTCAACTTACCATTTAGAATTTGACCAAGGTTAAAATCGCGGTTCCAAATCTCCTGCAATTTCAATGAAATCTTGATTCACAAGAGCAATTTTAATATTTTTTTTTAATTAATAATGTACGACCACGTTGATCCAACTTAAATGAGACAAATTTTAGTGCAGTTGTTTTTTTTATTAAGAGTGTACATGAAAAGTATACACCCCACATTAAGCTGATGTGTTGTCAAGTCAAGCCTATTACTCTCTTAATCTTATCACTACCTATTGTCAAACATGTTGTTGACATCAAAATACTATCTATATCTTGAAATTATTTTTTTTTCACTTATTAACAATAGTTTCACTTTTTAAAAACATGAAAATATGTATTATTTAATTTGATGTTGATTTTATTTTATTTGAAATTTGAATGCCTATAATATGATAGAGAACCTTCCGATTAAGATACAAGTTGTATCATCTTTTGCGAATAATTCTATACATATTAGTTTAGGAAGACATATAAGGGAGATGTCACACCCCGCGCAATCCGACAGACGGGGTGGCCAACCACCACCGCCGGACTATGCCGGACGCGAACTAAATACAAACCATTCTTAGCATGAGACAGATATGAGACATAATTGTATTACCCCGTATTTTTGGCTATATTTATTTTTGGGATTAATTAATTAAATGCGTATAAATTGAAAATTTATCCGGGTTAAAAATACTAACGAGATGCGAGTTGGTATTTCATTATGTGCATACATATTTTTATATGAATATTGAATTATGAAAAATTTGTCGTGAGATTGATATACGGCATTTTGGAAATTTTGTTGAGACGCGTGTAACCGTCGCGTCATGGTGTATTATTTTAATTATAAAAGTGAATTTAAATTCTATAAACTGTATGGTCGTTTTGAGTGCGCCAACGCGTCCGAAAGGGTCGAGATAGTCAGAAAACACTAGCCGGGGGTGTAGTTTGGGTTCCGGGGTATTTTTACGCCATACCGGCAATATAAAGGGTATTTTGGTAATTTCGTATTTTTAGGAATTAAAAATGACGAAAATTAGAGGAGTAAATCAGATTGGGAATTGACCCACTAAACCCACTAACCAACCCTTAATGACCCAATAAGCTACGGAGGTTATCATTTAGGTTTCCAACTTTCCCAAAGAAAACCCTAGCCACCATAGCCACCTTTGGAGAAGAAAGCTTGGAGAGGGAGAGAAGGAGAAGGAATTCTGCAGAAATCTTTACAAAAATCAACACCAAATTCAGAGACAATCAAGGCAAGTGATTTAATTACATTTAAATTCAGAGAATGTTCTTCCCATGTTAGAAAATTGAAGAATTCCAATTGTTCTTGAAAGATGAATGAAAACTCATGTTAATTGGATTTAGAAATTGAATATTGAGGACAAATTGCATGTAGAACCATATAGAGATTATTCTTCTGGTGTTAGTATACGTAGGATGTAACAAAAACGGATCTAGAATGGACTAATTGATGATTACAAATTCTAGGGTTTATGTTCTTGAATAATTGGGGAAAAAGTGTAGAGATTTGTATATTGATTGATGTTAGGGTGATTTAATCCTTTAAAACGTGTTAGGAGGTGACTATAATATGTTTAAGATTGATTAGAGACCTTAAAACAATGGTTGGGACTAAGTTTGGAGGAGATTTGAGCAGTAAAAATGGTGAAAAACGAGATTAAGACAAATCTGGGACGAAACTGGTAGGTCGTTAGAAGCCCCTCCCCAGATCGTTCGAACGAACTCGTTCGAACGAGCTTCTAACGAATTGACCAGTCGCTTCTAACGAAAGGGAACTTCGTTCGATAACTTCGTTCGAACGAGATCTCGTTAGAAGGTACAGTTCGTTCGAACGAACTGGATCTCGTTCGAACAGCCTCGTTCGAACGAGACTTCTAACGAGCTGACAGTTTGATCTCGTTCGAATAGCCTCGTTCGAACGAGACTTCTAACGAGCTGGCAGTTTGGGCCTTTTTGGCCTGTTTTGATTTTGGGAGTCCCGTAAACTTGTTCGAGGGTAGAGTTAACATCCCTTTGATGATGTATTGATAGATTTGGGACTTTTGGGTTATTATGAAGAGTAAATTATATACGAGTGATTTAAATCAATGAACCGTTTGGGTTGAGACATGAGTGTCTACTACGACGTGAGAATAGATTATGGCGCGTATGATTATAAACCGGAATCGTATAAAGTGTGTAAATTATATATTGGTACTAGAATGAGAATAGTACTACAATTAAACTACGAGATTACTAAGACGTGTGTTTACTTAGTATTGGTATATGAATTGTGTGTATGACATACCTACCATACTTGCTATCACGGGAGGTTTGCGTTCGCTTAGGGCCCTCTAATCCTTGTGTTGCCCGAATTTAGACTGGTTACCTTGATGAACATAGGTCATAGAAAGACTTATTGGGATGTTAATAAGTCCGCTGATCGTGGGAGCGTAGGTATGTGCGTGACCCATGTGATGTGACTGTGTTCGCCTCCATTATTTATGATGTTGTTATTTGTGAACAATTCCTGAGAGATTCAGAATATGTAATCCTTATGTACGTGATGTACCGGGATGGATAACAGAGTTTGTGTGCACCGCAGCTTAGTTCTCGGGGTGCTTGTATTGTATATTTATGATGGGAATAATATACACTTAATTAATGGGAACCTTCATGTTAATGTTGTGAATATAATTACGGTATTGTTTCGAGAAACATAACGAGTTAGCTGATAGTGAAATATATTGCATATTGAGCATCTAATTTTACATTAAACCCCTACTTAATTACGAGCGTTATAATGTTAATAGAACCGAGTAATAAGGGTAGGACCTATGACAGTCTAGCTAGATATGATGTCACTTAGCTAGTGGTTTGTGTCGTTGTAGATGGGTACTTATGTTAGGAGTGCACAGTTAGACGAGAGGTGAGAATATCATGTGAGTGCACGTCCTAACATGTACTTTGCATTTAATGTTTTAAATGATTTTAAAGCACTTACAGGTTTTTAAAATATCTCCACATTCGGGCTCTGACCTGTTTGCTTTCAAATCTATTTTTCTTTGTAAAACCATTTTAGGTGCCCAGCCACAAGGACACCATGCATAGGATACTCATTCTGGTGGCGAGCTGTAGCTGTTTGTGGAAGCTACAGGGATTTGCTTGTAGACGCTTCTATCACTTGGATTCCAGATTCATTATCTATCAGTTGTAGGGCATGTTGCCCATTTCTATTAGAGATATCTTTCCATTACAGTTTTCAGACTTTGGCATGTATTGTTTTAGCATTCGGTTTACTTATTTCAGTGTGGGATTGTAGTGAGGAGTTTTTCCTCCAGACTTTATTTACACTATGTGATGGTTATTCTATTTACTTCGTTATGGTGAATGGTGTTATTATTCTTCATTACACTTGTTGCATGTTAATCAGACTTAAATTAAAATTTGGCAACTTACTTTTTAAATACTAGGTGGTTATTAATCATTAAAATGTTTTCGACAGTGATGCTATTAACTGGACCAACTTGGCATTTTGAATTAATTTAATAAAGGAGTAGCTACCCGGTATTTAATTAGTCGGGGTGTCACAGGTGGTATCAGAGCATCAGGTTCTAGTGTCCTTTAGGATCTGACGGCTTATTATGTTTTCGCTAAGTTTCTTTGATATAGAGCCCTATATTTTAGGACTGTTGTACTCTTTTTGTGTATGCTTCGTTCTTCAGCTATTTTAAGTTTATAAACAGCGAACTTATAAACTTTGTTCCTATTTCAGATGCCTCCACGACGTGCACGACGAGTTCCCAGGGATGCAACGCCCGAACCCTAGCCCGCTCCAGTTCAGGGCATGATGAACGCCGCTGAGATTGCTGCTATAGTAGCCCAAGCTGTAAATGCCGCAATTGCTGTTGTTCAGCAAGCACCACCTCAGGCGCCGGTTGTCGCGCCAGTACAGGAAAATGCATTCTCGTCTGCTTGGGAGCGTGTACGTGACGCTTTTCAGAAAGCGCATCCGCCAGAGTTTACAGGTAGCTTAGATGTGGTAGTCTCGAGCCAGTGGAGGAAGGATATGCAGAGGCACTTAAGGATGTATGAGTGCACGGACGTCCAGAAGCAGGTGCTAGCTACTTTCAAGCTAGTTGGATCTGCACTGCAGTGGTGGGAGTCTATTACCACCATGGAGGAGAGGGATACTCTCACTATTCAGGACTTCTGGGTGCAGTTTGACCGCAAGTACTTTCCGTCGGCTGTTCACATGGAAATGAGGAGGAAACTGATGAATCTGAGGCAAGAGGGTAAGACCGTGGCCGAGTATAAGGTCGAGTTCACGAATCTGTTGAATATCGTTCCAGATGAGATACCAACAGAGAAGAAGAAGATTGAGAAATTCACCGACGGGTTTACTTGGAGGATCCGTCAGCATCTGTTGGGGAACCTTTCGTTGGCCACGTATTCTGATGTGGTTAACGCTGCTCTATTACACTGCCAGGACCACCGCTTTCATATGGCCGAGGGCAAGAGGTCGGGAGAGTCTAGCCATCAGGGCAGGACAGGAGGACATGGTGCCGGTGGGGCACAATCTGTCCAGGGGCTGAGACAGGGTGAGCAGGGTTCGCAGCAGGGGGATCAGAAGAGGTTCCGATCAGGGAACTACAGACAGGGACAAGGAGGTTTCCGTCAGGGCCATCAGGGTCCAAACGGCCGTCAGGGCCAACAGGGGCAGAATGGGCAGCAGTTTCATCAGGGCCAGCAGGGCCAAGGGAGGAACGGTAACGGCCACCAGGGCCGGGGACAGCAGGGGCAGAGAGGAGGGAACTTCCCAGGGAAGTGTTTTGATTGTGGCAAGACTGGCCATAAGCGACAGGATTGTCCTGATAGGGGCAGGGCCCCACAGCAGCAGCAGCAGGGTGCTCGCCAGGAGCCACAGAGGCCTATGTTTCCCGCCGCTCTCCCCGCACCGCCACAGATGGCAGCATTGACATCCATTCCAGCAGTCCCAGCTCAGCAGGGGCAGCTACAGTATGGACGTGTCTATAACGTCCACCAGGCTGCAGTTCCACAGGCACCGCCCGCGATTGAGGGTACGTTTCCTATCCATGGCACTATGGGTCGGGTATTGTTTGATACGGGGGCTACACATTGTTTTATAGCTACACACTTCGCGAAAGCTTTAGGATTGTTAACTACGGTAGAGAGCACATTGACGTGTGTCGACTCACCATTGGGGAGTGGGTCACTTATTTTCTTTATATGCCGGGGAGTGGGGGTAGATATTGGTGGTTTGGTATTACCTGCAGACATGTTGGTATTAGATATGCATGTTCACGATGTGATTATCGGTATGGATTGGCTCGTAGCTTATAGGGCCATGATTGATTGCTTCAGCGGGAGCATTGTTTTTGTCATTCCGGGGCAAGAGATGTTTGTAGTGGCGATGCCTCGCCCATAGGGAGGATTGATCGCTCATCTGTATTACATTGAGGAGGATACCTCTAAGGAGGTAGTGATTCCTTTAGATTCTATCCCAGTAGTCAGGGAGTATTCGGATGTGTTTCAGGAGATACCAGGCTTACCCCCCAATCGAGAGATAGACTTTGTTATATATTTGCTACCGAGTACGAGACCTATAGCACGCGCACCGTACCGTATGGCTCCAGCTGAGATGAGGGAGTTACGGGATCAGATAGAGAAGCTGTTAGGTCAGGGATTTATTCGCAGGAGTATCTCACCTTGGGGCGCTCCAGTTTTGTTTGTGAAGAAGAGGGACGGTTCACTAAGATTGTGTGTGGACTACCGAGAGTTGAATAAAGTCACGATACGGAATAAGTATCCGTTACCTCGAATCGATGACTTATTCGACCAGTTGAGAGGAGCTTCTTTCTTCTCGAAGATTGATTTGAGATCGGGATACCATTAGTTACGTATCCAGGAGGAGGATGTCTCTAAGACCGCGTTCTTGTCGAGATATGGTTCTTACGAGTTTCGGGTTATGCCTTTCGGTTTGACCAACGCTCCAGCAGTGTTTATGGACTTGATGAACAGAGTGTTCAGGGATTTCCTAGACCAGTTTGTCATTGTCTTCATTGATGATATTCTGGTCTACTCCCAGACAGAGGAGGAGCACGCCGAGCATTTGAGGCAAGTTTTGCAGACACTTCGTCAGAACGAGTTGTATGCAAAATATGAGAAATGCGGATTTTGGCTGAAGGAAGTCCAGTTTTTGGGACACATTATTTCCGACCGGGGGATATCTGTAGATCCGGGGAAAGTATCCGCGGTGAGGGAGTGGGGATAGCCCACGACACCGACTGAAATTCGTAGTTTCTTGGGCCTAGCAGGATACTACAGGAGGTTCATTCGGGGATTTTCGAAGATAGCGGGTCCTTTGACACATCTGACTCGTAAGGGTGTACCATTCATCTGGAGTGATGCCAGTCAGATGGCATTTGATGAGTTAAAGGACAAATTGACCTCAGCACCTGTGTTAGCATTGCCGAGACCGGGAGTTGAGTATTTGGTTTATACCGACGCGTCTTTGCAAGGACTTGGAGGTGTATTGTAGCAGGAGAGACAGGCCATAGCTTATGCTTCCCGTAAGCTTAAGCCTCATGAGAAGAATTACCCCACGCATGATTTGGAGTTGGCGGCAGTGGTATTTGCCCTACGGATTTGGAGGCACTGTCTTTTGGGGGAGAAGTTCCAACTATTCACGGACCACAAGTCCCTACAGTACCTGTTCACGCAGAAGGAGTTAAATATGTGGCAGCGTAGGTGGCTTGAGTTTGTGAAAGACTACCAGTTCGATATCCAGTATCACCCAGGTAAGGCTAACGTGGTAGCAGACGCGTTGAGCCGTAGGCCAGCAGATGAGGTGGCAGAGGTGTGGAAGGCAAAGTGGAAGGAATTGGGACACCAGGATGCAGTGGCCCGATCTTTCATGTCTATGATGACTGTTACACTACAGATTGTCGCGAAGGTAGTACGGGCACAGGCTAATGACTCGTTCTGTCAGGAGCAGATAGTTCGATTACTAGCAGAGGGAGCCGAGTCCTATATCGTTAGCTCAGACGGGGGATTACACTTCAATGGGAGATTGGTAGTTCCGGAAGGAGAGATGTTGCGACACGAGGTGATGGCAGAGTCGCACGGCTCACGGTGCATCCCGGAGGGGACAAAATGTACCAAGACATGAGACGCCAGTATTGGTGGAGCGGTATGAAGAGAGATATCGCTGAGTTCGTTTCGAAATGCGCCATTTGTCAGCTTGTAAAAGTGGATCATCAGAGACCGGCAGGACTGCTACAGCCGTTGGAGGTCCCGGTGTGGATGTGGGAGAGCATATCCATGGACTTTATCATGGGGTTGCCTACGTCGCAGAGGGGTCACGACTCCGTTTGGGTAATTGTGGACAGGTTGTCCAAAGTCGCTCACTTTTTACCCGTAAGGACTGACTACACTACGGGACAGTATGTCCAGCTCTTCATTTCAGAGGTTGTGAGACTTTACGGTGTGCCCCTAAATATCGTGTCTGACAGAGACAAGATATTTGTTTTGAGGTTTTGGGAGAGTTTCCAGGAGGCCATGGGCACGGAATTGCGGTTGAGTACGGCTTATCATCCGCAGACCGATGGGCAGACCGAGCGCACAAATCAGATGTTGGAGGACATGCTACGCATGTGCATTATTGACTTTGGGGGTGGATGGGAGCAGTACCTACCACTGGTGGAGTTTGATTATAACAACTCCTATCAGTTCACTATTGGCATGGCTCCGTTTGAAGCATTGTACGGTAGGCCTTGTCGTTCCCCAGCATGTTATTAGAGGTGGGGGACAACAAACTAATTGGGCCGGAAGTGATTCAGGATACTTCGGCAAGGATTGAGTTGATTCGGAGTCGCATTCGGGTAGCTAAAGACAGGCAGAAGATTTATGCTGATGCGAAGAGATTTTTCAGGGAGTTCCAAGTAGGGGACCAGGTTTTGCTCAGGGTATCTCCTATGAAGGGGATTATGCGTTTCGGGAAGAAGGGGAAGTTGGCACCAAGGTATGTGGGGCCGTTTCCTATTATTGAGCGAATTGGACCGGTTGCGTATAGACTTGGGTTACCGGAGCATTTGCATCGGATTCACGATGTGTTCCATATTTCCTCGCTGAGGAAATACCTTAGAGATAATTTGGCTCATTCTCACATTGCTGTGGAGGACATCGATCTCCAGCCGGATAGCTCCTACGAGGAGGGGCCGATTGCTATTTTGGACCGAAGCAAGAGGAAACTGCGGTCAAAGATAGTCCCGTTAGTGCGTGTTCAGTGGCGACATCACAACGTCGAGGAGTCCACATGGGAGCGCGAGGATGAGATGCGCGAACATTATCCAGAGTTGTTTTTAGCAGGTACTTTCTAGTTTCGAATTTCGGGACGAAATTCAGTTATTAGGGGGGAAGTATGTAATACCCCGTATTTTTGGCTATATTTATTTTTGGGATTAATTAATTAAATGCGTATTAATTGGAAATTAATCCGGGTTAAAAATACTAACGAGATGCGAGTTGGTATTTGATTATGTGCATACATGTTTTTATATGAATATTGAATTATGAAAAATTTGTCGTGAGATTGATATACGGCATTTTGGAAATTTTGTTGAGACACGTGTGACCGCCGCGTCATGGTGTATTATTTTAATTATAAAAGTGAATTTAAATTCTATAAATCGTATGGTCGTTTTGAGTGCGCCAACGCGTCCGGAAGGGTCGAGATAGTCAGAAAACACTAGCCGGGGGTGTAGTTTGGGTTCCGGGGTATTTTTAGGCCATACCGGCAATATAAAGGGTATTTTGGTAATTTCGTAATTTTAGGAATTAAAAATGACGAAAATTAGAGGAGTAAATCTGATTGGGAATTGACCCACTAAACCCACTAACCAACCCTTAATGACCCAATAAGCTACGGAGGTTATCATTTAGGTTTCCAACTTTTCCAAAGAAAACCCTAGCCACCATAGCCACCTTTGGAGAAGAAAGCTTGGAGAGGGAGAGAAGGAGAAGGAATTCTGCAGAAATCTTTACAAAAATCAACACCAAATTCAGAGACAATCAAGGCAAGTGAATTAATTACATTTAAATTCAGAGAATGTTCTTCCCATGTTAGAAAATTGAAGAATTCCAATTGTTCTTGAAAGATGAATGAAAACCCATGTTAATTGGATTTAGAAATTGAATATTGAGGACAAATTGCATGTAGAACCATATAGAGATGATTGTTCTGGTGTTAGTATACGTAGGATGTAACAAAAACGGATCTAGAATGGACTAATTGATGATTACAAATTCTAGGGTTTATGTTCTTGAATAATTGGGGAAAAAGTGTAGAGATTTGTATATTGATTGATGTTAGGGTGATTTAATCCTTTAAAACGTGTTAGGAGGTTACTATAATATGTTTAAGATTGATTAGAGACCTTAAAACAATGGTTGGGACTAAGTTTGGAGGAGATTTGAGGAGTAAAAATGGTGAAAAACGAGATTAAGACAAATCTGGGACGAAACTGGTAGGTCGTTAGAAGCCCCTCCCCAGGTCGTTCGAACGAACTCGTTCGAACGAGCTTCTAACGAATTGACCAGTCGCTTCTAACGAAAGGGAACTTCATTCGATAACTTCGTTCGATAACTTCGTTCGAACGAGATCTCGTTAGAAGGTACAGTTCGTTAGAACGAACTGGATCTCGTTCGAACAGCCTCGTTCGAACGAGACTTCTAACGAGCTGACAGTTTGATCTCGTTCGAACAGCCTCGTTCGAACGAGACTTCTAACGAGCTGGCAGTTTGGGCCTTTTTGGCCTGTTTTGATTTTGGGAGTCCCGTAAACTTGTTCGAGGGTAGAGTTAACATCCCTTTGATGATGTATTGATAGATTTGGGACTTTTGGGTTATTATGAAGAGTAAATTATATACGAGTGATTTAAATCAATGAACCATTTGGGTTGAGACGTGAGTGTCTACTACGACGTGAGAATAGATTATGGCGCGTATGATTATAAACCGGAATCGTATAAAGTGTGTAAATTATATATTGGTACTAGAATGAGAATAGTACTACAATTAAACTACGAGATTACTAAGACGTGTGTTTACTTAGTATTGGTATATGAATTGTGTGTATGACATACCTACCATACTTGCTATCACGGGAGGTTTGCGTTCGCTTAGGGCCCTCTAATCCTTGTGTTGCCCAAATTTAGACTGGTTACCTTGATGAACATAGGTCATAGAAAGACTTATTGGGATGTTAATAAGTCCGCTGATCGTGGGAGCGTAGGTATGTGCGTGACCCATGTGATGTGACTGTGTTCGCCTCCATTATTTGTGATGTTGTTATTTGTGAACAATTCCTGAGAGATTCGGAATATGTAATCCTTATGTACGTGATGTACCGGAATGGATAGCAGAGTTTGTGTGCACCGCAGCTTAGTTCTCGGGGTGCTTGTATTGTATATTTATGATGGGAATAATATACACTTAATTAATGGGAACCTTCATGTTAATGTTGTGAATATAATTACGGTATTGTTTCGAGAAACATAACGAGTTAGCTGATAGTGAAATATATTGCATATTGAGCATCTGAGTTTACGTTAAACCCCTACTTAATTACGAGCGTTATAATGTTAATAGAACCGAGTAATAAGGGTAGGACCTATGACAGTCTAGCTAGATATGATGTCACTTAGCTAGTGGTTTGTGTCGTTGTAGATGGGTACTTACGTTAGGAGTGCACAGTTAGACGAGAGGTGAGAATATCATGTGAGTGCACGTCCTAACATGTACTTTGAATTTAATGTTTTAAATGATTTTAAAGCACTTGCAGGTTTTTAAAATATCTCCACATTCGGGCTCTGACCCGTTTGCTTTCAAATCTATTTTTCTTTGTAAAACCATTTTAGGTGCCCAGCCACAAGGACACCATGCATAGGATACTCATTCTGGTGACGAACTGTAGCTGTTTGTGGAAGCTACAGGGATTTGCTTGTAGACGCTTCTATCACTTGGATTCCAGATTCATTATCAATCAGTTGTAGGGCATGTTGCCCATTTCTATTAGAGATATCTTTCCATTACAATTTTCAGACTTTGGCATGTATTGTTTTAGCATTCGGTTTACTTATTTCAGTGTGGGATTGTAGTGAGGAGTTTTTCCTCCAGACTTTATTTACACTATGTGATGGTTATTCTATTTACTTCGTTATGGTGAATGGTGTTATTATTCTTCATTACACTTGTTGCATGTTAATCAGACTTAAATTAAAATTTGGCAACTTACTTTTTAAATACTAGGTGGTTAGTAATCATTAAAATGTTTTCGACAGTGATGCTATTAACTGGACCAACTTGGCATTTTGAATTAATTTAATAAAGGAGTAGCTACCCGGTATTTAATTAGTCGGAGTGTCACAATAATAAAATCAATCCATAAGATAAATATTTGAATCAATCCCAAGTGATAAAGATAAAAGATCCATCACATGTTAAACCTTCAATTAAATCCAATCTCCAAAGGATGAATTAATTTAAAATCTGAATAATCAACTGACTACAAATATTCTAACTGAAATCCTTAAATAATTTTGGAACCGAGTGGCCCAATAAAACTCAAATGAAGTCTCATAATTAATTACGACTGAAAAGAATGTCTAACTAAATAAAGCAATAAAACGAATAAACTCCAGTTGCACCTCCAAATGATAAACTTCAATAATCCTATGCAGCCTCTCCAAAACTTATCCTGAAAAGGTTATTCAATGCACGAGGTCAGAGCCCCGAGCATGAATACATACTACTCCCCTCAAATAGGATCCTTGAATCTAGACAGTAGCATTATACGCACTAAATATCACAATAGAGTATTTCAAATTAAACGAGATAATTAAACATGATAAAAAGATCCCCATTTAAAAAGGCACACCAATATGGTTTTAAATTCTCAAGTCCCACGATGTTAATTAATTAAATTAACCAACTTTTATTATTGTTCTCACTTTTTATTATGACGGTCCTTCTGTCTCGGGTGTTAATTTCTACCAAAGTGCCACGCTTTCTCTTGCCAAAATGCCAGCCGAATCCGTTTAAATTGTCGATCCCCCGCAATTTGACAAGATACACGACACGACAAAAAACGTCATCCGAATCTGGTTAAATTGTCGATCCCCCACAATTTATGTCGCCACTAATTTTAATACCCGTTTTTATCTTGGGTATTAATTCTCAATTTCACAATTTATAAATTATCCCACCCTTTTAATCGATGTGAGATCCTCAAAATACCCATTAGTCCCATATGTAAGGGTCCCCATATTATCAATACGTCCCACCCTATGTATATGATGGATTTATAATATAAACCTCGACCTAGTCTTATGCCTATGTTAGCATAACGGCGATAAAGTATCAAAAATCAGCCCATCCCAATATGACAAGAATCGCGATAATCTACCCTTACTAGTCCCATACCTAGAAGCTGTAAATCAACAAAAGGCCTAGCCACTAGTCCCATACCTAAAAGGCATCCTAAAATGTAGTGAGAGAAAAAATACCCAACAATCCGTCATCACAATGGCAATTTAATAATACCAACAAGTCACACAAACCAACGTAATTAATCAATGTACCAAACTACGCATGATAGCCCAATTCAATTAAATCTTAATTTAATTTTCACATCGTCATAAAACCCAAATTAATCCCATTTAATTATTTTAAATTAAATACACCGAGATTTCATCATTAATACATCATAATTTCAATTTCATTATCTTAACACAAATTACATGAGTTATACGCTCCCAAATTCATTTAAATCAAAACTAAGGTTTTTCTACATGCAACCTACACCAATAAAATCCAACATCCACTCATCAATCCTACGTACCTAAGGGTTATGAATATTATTTAGATTAAAAGATTTAATAAAAATAGTCCCATAATTAGTGTCCATTTCCTCTAATTAAGTTACTAATTGATTTTAAGAAAACATGTAATCAAGTGTTTAGGCAACACTTAAAACGCATAATAGTAAAGGAAAGGAATAGAGTATTCATGCCTAAGATTAAGTTGAAGAAAAACTGGTAGCACGATTGGATTCCTCTCGAAAAATTAACAAAGGAGTGTTCTTGAACAAACTTGATTAAACCTCAATTAAACCTTTCAAAACTTGTGACAAAAACTTGATTATGTTAGAGGTTAATGATTATAGTGGAGAGGAAAACTTTTGGAAGAGTTCTCTGGTGAAAAACTTGAAAAAAGTGATTATGAGAAGTCCCCCCCAAGAATTAGAATGGTTAAATACCAATTAGGAATCATAATCCCACTCTAACAGTACAAATAATATCACCGAACCGCCTAAAATCTGGCATAGTCGATCGATCGACTCCCTAGGTCGATCGATTGATCGATCAGGTACGTCGCCTCTGCCATTTCCCTTCGTTTAATTCCATTTAACTAAAAATCAAATTTTTCATTAATCATGACCTAAATCCGTGACAAATGTTCTTTTTTTAAATCCCATTTAGACTCCGATTTTAATTCCACTTGAAGTTTTATTCTTCTAATATCATAACCAGCATATTTATTTAATAAAAATCATTAAATTCAAAATTTTATTTTTCTTGAATATTCTAATTAATTAATTAATAAAAACACGAGGTGTTACAGGAGATAGCTCAAACAAGAAGGGAAAGCAGCTGGAGAAAGTATTACCTCTGAACGACACCTTCTTACGGTACAATGAACTGTTAAATTATGTTCTTAAGTTAATTGAAAATATTTTTATGTAATATATAATTATATAATATATAGAAATTAACAAATTATTATATATATAAATTTTATATAACAATTTATTATTATATAATAGATAATTTATTTCGAATGATTTATATATAATATTTATATGACAACTTTTTTTTATATAACAAATTGTATTTATTTTTATTTTTCTATATAGTTTATTATTTTGTACAATTTTTTTATACGTAATTTTTATTTTGATATAAATTATTCTAATATAAGAGTTTATTTTTAAAAATAGACAATAAATATATGAGATTTTTAAAAAAAATATTTCAGACACCACTTTTAACGAATGGTGAATAATTGATTATATACATAATAAAGAGGTGAAAATAATAGACAAAAAATGTTTCAGACACATTTTTTCACGAATGGTTCGAATTTTTTACACGAATTATTTCTAAATTACAGAGGTGAAATTATACACAAAATAAATATAAACCACCAAAAATAATGTTGTACAATTTTCTACTCAACATTCATACACCATGCTCATAAATAATATATCAATAAAAAATTTTAAAACACAAATGACTACACATATTGTGGGTACCCGAAATTAGAACTATAGGCCTGGACGGATAGCCCAGTCCTGGCGGCCCAAAAACCAGGCCCCTCTTCTCTTATATTGATCCGGTCTCCCTCCACGTCCCCATGAAGGAAAGTTATAGGGGAGATGGAAAACGTGGAGGAACCCATCACCTCCACTTACCCAAATGCGCATGTATATATTAAACCCTAGGTCCGGGGCAAAAGGACAAGTTGTATTCTCTAGAATTACTCTCTGGAGTATATAGAAATAATATCGACTGCACCACCGTGGACGTAGGCACATCTTTGCTGAACCACGTACATCCTTTGTTGTGTGATTGTCATTTTATATTCCTTGTTCTCACTTGGTGAAAACTTTCTTCTTATTTATTTGTGTTGCACAATAATTGTCACCACAATTGGCGCCGCCTGTGGGAAACGTTCGTCTTTCCCTGAGAAGAGTCCACACCAAGAAAGGAGTTTAAGATGTCCGGTCACAGCAGCAATGCCCCTCAGGCAGGAGATATTCAAGAGCCACCTGCTCCTCGCAGGATTAGGTCTGAAGTTCGACGTTAAGATCAGAGAGCTCGCCTGGAAAGGCCAGCTTCAGAAGAAAGTCAGGGACCAACGAGATCCACGCAAATATCCAGATTGATTGATGCGTACGAGGCAAGACTCCACGAGCAGAGAGAGTCTTCCCGCAGATACGAGGCTGAGAACTCTCGCTTGAGAAGAAGGCTGGAAAGACTGGAGAGGGAGCTTCGTCCTGATAACAGGAGACCCCCATACCGCACTCCTAGCCCTCAGGCGAGCAAGTCTCGCAGCCGAGGAAGGAGCCCTAGGCGAGAATCTCAAAAGGTCGAAGGAGGCGAGTCAGACGATGACCTCCGCGAACAGCTGCGAAGAGCTCGCCACTACCAGAGCCCTGCTCGTAGCGATGAGAACATACGAAATCTAGTCCGCGGAGAGATGGACCAACATCCTGCTCACCACGGAACAAGATCAACCAGAGAACTCGCAAGGCGAGCTCTTAAAACCCAGATGAAGTCACCCTTCACGAGGGAAATCGAAGAGGAAGAAGCCCCCCAAAAATTTACCATTCCAAGGTTCAAGATTTACGACGGAAAGACTGATCCCATCGATCCCATCAGGCAATACCGACAGGCCATGACCCTCTTGAATCACCGAGATGCCCTGATGTGCCGCATTTTACCCTCAAGCCTGCATGATGTAGCGCAGAAGTGGTTCGAAAGGCTCCCCCACCGGTCGATCAAGAATTTCAAATCCCTAGTCGAACTTTTTACGGCCCGATTCATTACCAGTAGCTCCCATCCCAAAAGGATGGATGCTTTACTAACAATGAAGAAAACGCCTCAAGAGACCCTCCGAGACTACGCGAAGACGTACTGGGAGTTATTCAATGAGATTGAGGACTGCGCAGAGGAAGTGGCAGTGGCCTCCTTCAAGATTGGGCTCCCTAATTCTTCCCTCCTATACCAGTCCTTGACGAAGAAGGAAGCTGTGACTATTGACGGCCTAATGGCTCGAATCGAGAAATACGCAAAGGTGGAAGATGTCACCCGCCCTAATACAGGAGAAAACGGTCGACCTAAGCTCACAACCAAGGGAAGTGAGAAAACTGAGAACCAGAAGAAAGGAGGAAAGAACGGAGGCAAAAATGACTCCAAGAACGGAGGAAACCATGACGCGTCGAAAGTATTCCAGGCGGTCAATACCGTCTTCAAATAACCAATTTACAAAATTCTCGCGAAGATCAAAGATGAGCCATTCATCAAGTGGCCCAGGAAAATGGGGGGAGACCCCTCGAAGAGGAACAATGCGTTAAGATGCGCTTTTCACAAAGAGGGAGGACATAAGACCGAGCACTGCAAAGCTCTTAAGTCTCACCTCGAGGAGTTGGCCCAGTCCGGGCATTTGAATGACTTCGTGGAAAAGAGGGCAGAGAAAGTGGCTGCCAACAGAGAGGCGAGACCCGACAACGTGCTGGAGGATGATGTTGGACATGAGTTCGCAGTAATCCACGGAGTATCTGACGTCAAGCAAATACAAGGGAACTCAGCTCGAATGGAAATGAAAAAACTTACAGCGGTAATGCAGGCTTTTCAAATCGATCCAGCAAAATCACAGTCAGGAAAGCGTCGACGAGCAAAGGACGTCAATTATAACAAGCATATTGTTTTCACAGATGAAGATTTGGTGGGAGTAAGGACCCCACATCATGATGCCCTGGTCATTACACTCAGGATAGCCAACTTTAACATCGACAAGTTGCTCGTCGATCAAGGAAGTTCATCCGAAGTAATGTACCTCGACCTATTCCGGAAATTGAAGTTGAGTGTCGCCGACCTAAAGGAAGCTACTGTTCCTTTGGTCGGCTTCGCTGGAAAAATGACCATGCCACTGGGCAAGATAGTGCTGCCAGTTCGTGCTGGGAACGTCTCCAAGATGATTGAGTTTTTGGTAGTTGACATCGAATCACCGTACCAGGCCATCCTCGGCAGAGGATGGCTTCATGCGATGAAGGTGGTCTCCTCGACCTACCATCAGAAGCTCAAGTATGTAACCGAGCGAGGAGTAATGGAGATCCACGGCGACCAACCGATGGCGAGGAAGTGCTTCATAGCAGCCATCCGACCAAAGCCAGAGAAGAAGGTCGGTCAACCCAGCGAGAAAGTTGAAGAAGGTGTGATACCTTCCAAGTAGCAATTAAAGTATGGAAGACCTAGAGTAAAGGAGACCAGGCTCCTCCCCTCCGAGTGTGTCGTCGAGGACCTGGTAGAAGTTATGGCTGAAGTTGGTGACAGTAACAGAGTCTTCTTGATTGGAGCATCTCTCACCGACCAAGAACAGAAGGAGTTGTCGACCTTGCTGAGACACAACGTAGATGTTTTTGCATGGGAACCATACGAGCTGCCTGGAATCGATCCTAGTATGGTCTGTCATCAGCTACACGTCGACCCCACATTCAAGCCAATCACGCAGAAGGCACGGAGAACTACACCCGAGAAGGCTAAAGCGGTCGAAAAGGAAGTCGAAAAACTGCTGGATGCAGGATCCATACAGGAAGTGCAATTCCCCAAGTGGTTGTCCAACCCAGTAGTAGTTCCGGAGAATAATGGGAAGTGGAGAGTTTGCATCGACTTCACTGACCTCAACAAAACATGTCCAAAGGATAGTTTCCCCCTCCCAAAGATAGACCAACTAGTAGACGCCACTGCAGCTCACGAGCGAATGAGTTTCCTGGACGCATACTCAGGATATCACCAGATCCCCTTGTATGCCCCAGACCAAGACAAAACGGCGTTCATCACGACAGTTGGGTTATATTGCTACAAGGTCATGCCATTTGGGCTCAAGAATGCGGGGGCAACCTATCAACGGTTGGTCACTAAAATGTTCAAGGATCAAATGGGAGACACAATGGAGGTCTACATCGATGACATGCTCGTTAAGAGCAAGAAGAAGGAAAATCACCTCTCAGACCTGTCAAAGACCTTCGAAATCCTCAGGAAGTACCGAATGAAACTTAATGCGAGCAAATGTTCCTTCGGTGTCCAGTCAGGAAAATTTCTTGGGTACTTGGTCAGTAAGAGAGGCATAGAAGCTAATCCAGACCAGATCGATGCAATCAACAGGGTACAACCCCCTCGAACAATCCGGGACGTGCAGAAGCTCACTCGAATGCTCGCCGCCTTAAATCGCTTCATCTCCAAATCCTCCGAGAAGTGCAAGCCTTTTTTCCAACTTCTAAAGGGGATTAAACCGATAGAGTGGAGCCCAGACTGCTCGCGAGCTTTGGATGAGCTCAAGTCCTACTTAAGATATCCACCGCTGCTTGTCATACCACAACAAATGGATTCTTTGTACCTATACCTCTCGGTATCCAATCACACTGTCAGCTCTGCGTTAATATGCGAGGTTGCAGGAATCCAACACCCCATTTACTATGCGAGTAAGCCCTTATTAGACGCCGAGCAAAGGTACCTGCCATTGGAGAAACTCGCCTTCACGCTGGTAATAGCCTCGAGGAAGCTGAAGCATTATTTCGAAGCTCATACTATCATCGTCCTTACATCGCATCCCCTTAAGGCAGTCCTAAGGAAAGCGGA
Source organism: Sambucus nigra (assembly GCA_949130495.1). NCBI lineage: Eukaryota > Viridiplantae > Streptophyta > Magnoliopsida > Dipsacales > Adoxaceae > Sambucus > Sambucus nigra. The sequence continues at coordinate 239,102,604 of OX422210.1, read as the reverse complement.
CTTGTCGGGCAGACTGTCTAAGTGGTCAGTCGAGCTCGGCTGGTTTGACATCCAATTTCAACTAAGGACAGCTATCAAGGGTCAGATCCTTGCTGATTTCATAGCCGAATTCACGGGCGAAGAACTCTCCAACCAACAAGGCAAGAGAAGAACCAAGCAACAGAGAGAACCTGGAGACTCTTCGTTGATGGAGCCTCCAACTCAAAGGGGGCAGGGATAGGCATTGTCCTCATCACTCCAGAAAACACAATCCTCGAACAAGGAATCAGGCTTGGATTTGTAGCCTCTAACAACAAAGCAGAGTACGAAGCCCTAATAGCCGGTCTCCAAAAGGCACAAACTCTAGGAGAAAAACGTTTACAAGTGTTCGGTGACTCTCAACTAGTCTCCAATCAGATAAGTGGAGATTACAATGCAAAGGATGAAAGAATGGCAGCCTACCTCGCCTTAATGAGAGAATTAATGTCAAACTTTGAAGAGATCAACATCCAGCAGTTTCCCAGGGGGCAAAACAATCATGTCGATGCCTTAGCAGCCTTGAGTTCGGCAGTTGACTCTGACCTTAAGAGGGTCATCCCCATCGATTTCCTCATTTGTTCGAGCATTAACCACAACAGCAAGTTACCAAACGTGGAACAAATACTCCAGGTGGGATCAGCCCCCAGCTGGATAGACCCCTTAAAGGACTATTTAAAGGATGGCACGCTCCCAGATGACAAGAAAATTGCCCACCAGATAAGAGTTAAAGCTGCTCACTTTCACTTATCCACAGGAGGCGACTTGTATAAGAAATCCTTCTCCGGTCCCTACCTTAGATGCATCCACCCAGGTGATGTCGAGCAAGTGTTACGCGAGCTTCACGAAGGAATCTGTGGAAGTCATATCGGAGGAAGGTCTCTAGCCTTTCGAGCAATGAAGGAAGGCTATTGGTGGCGATACATGCAAAGGACTTCCCAGTATATGTCCGCAAATGCCTGAAATGCCAATTTCACGCTCCTATGGCCCACCAACCCACCAGCGACCTGAAGTCCCTGTCCAGCCCATGGCCCTTCGTCCAATGGGGAATGGATATCGTGGGACCGCTGCCTACCGTCGTCGACAATAGCAAATACCTGTTGGTTGCGCCTGACTACTTCACCACATGGATCGAGGTTGAATCCCTGGCGAACATCCGAGATGCTGATATGATAAGGTTCATATGGAGAAATATAATCACTCGGTTTGGAATCCCCAGAACCATTATCACCGACAATGGAACGCAGTTCGAAAGTGGCCCCCTTCAGAACTTCTGTAACGAACACGGGATCAGATACCACTTCAGCTCGGTGGCCTACCCTCAGAGCAATGGCCAAGCTGAAGCTTCCAACAAAACTGTGATCGATGGATTAAAGAAGCGATTAGAGCGAGTCAAAGGCGCATGGGTAACAGAGCTACCCCATTATCTATGGGCGTACCGAACCACTCCTAGGCGAGCAACAGGAGAAACCCCATTTTCGCTGACATATGGCATGGAAGTAGTCATCCCACTAGAAGCAGGCTTACCAACAATGAGATCCAACATTGTCGACCAAGGCCTGAATGATGAAGCATTGCTCGCCGAACTCGACCTAGCCGAAGAGCGTAGAGAGCTGGCCCTGGTGAAGCTAGCGAACTATCAGCAACATCTCGCGAAGCATTACAACAAAAGGGTTAGCCCGAGGACGTTCCAAGTTGGGGACTATGTTCTAAGGAAAGTCCTGGGCAGCACAGTGAAGTCGTCAGACGGCAAGCTAGGCCCAAACTGGGAAGGACCCTTTAAAGTAACTAAAGACGATCTGTAAGGTGCCTATCACTTGGAAACGACGGAGGGCAGAGAAATACCACGAGCATGGAACGCAACTAATCTCAAGAAATTCTATTTTTAGATCTTTTTCTTGTATTCTTTTGTTATGAAAACAGAAGTTCATATCCTTATTACTAATGAAAGTTACTTAATTGGTTACACTCTGATTGGTGACAGCTGCATTCATCGCACATCTTTTCCAAATAACAAGCAGATTGATCACTATAGCAGGGGAATACCCCTCCTCAGGTCATCGTCATAAAACACGATAGACCTCTTAGCATTTCCCCTGACAATATATAAAGCCCTACAGAGGATTCTTAGGCCATGCGACCAAATCTTATACTGGTCATCAAACCTACTTCGGTTAAACAAAATCCTGATCGGATGAAGACATCCAACACCAGGTGTGTCCTCGCCAATTGCCCTACTTAGGCCTAAGGGAGTGTGACGACACAACCTAAAAGGTAAAGTGGGGCACAATGGTACTTCGGTATTATACTGGACTAGGGGGACACTTGCATGACAAAACAGAAGAGATCATAAAGCAACAAGGATATACACGTTTAGTTGGCAAAAATGCCCCAAAACACAAACTTTTCATTAATCCATCTTGTTTACAACAATGATAATACATGTTTAGTCGGCGAGCTCGCCCAAAGCATTTACATTATCAAAAATAAAAAAATAGCAACTGGCAAAATCTCAAGGGGGTGGAAGCCTCCGAGCAAGATAATCAGCCACTCGAGTTCTTCGTCCGTCATCAGGAGCAGGAGCAAACTCTTCCACAACCTCATTCGCATCCGACTCCAATAATTGCCGGGAAATAGCATCGATGGGGATCTATCGATCGTCCCTCCTGAATGGGTTGGGCACCAGAGTGGAGGAAGACATCTCATTACGATACCATAGCACCGAGTTCCTCGGGACTTGCAGCTCCTTTAAGGCACTTAGCCATCCCCTGATGAAAGAAAGCTCCTCGAACTCAGATAGCCTTGTTGGAGCATCCGACCAGCCTTGATCATAACCGTCAGCCCACGCTTGCCGAGGACCTTTCTTGAACAGGTGCCGCAACCGGGTGACGTCCCTTTGAAGCCCAGCAGCGATTACATATGCTCGCTGAACATCACCGTGGAGTTCTTCCATTTCCCTATCGCGAAGTTCTTCTCCTTCCCTGCTTCTGCTCCTGGTGCTCCTACTAGCTCGTGGAAGGGGAGGGCGAGTGAGACTTCGCGACACAGGAGGGGTAACATTATGATCAGCTACAGCTCGCGATGATGAGGAGCCTTGTAATACTGCTCGAACAGTGCTCGGCGCATGCTCCCTGAGTCGTAAGACTTCTCTCCTCAGATCTTCATTCTCCTGCTGAAGAACCTCCCCTACTTGGTTGATCTCGGAGGCCTCTAATAGTTTTGTCTTCAGCACATTAATCTCCTTTTGCACTGAAGCATCAATGTCCTCCATCTCCTGGAGCTTGTCCTTCAGCTTGACCACGAGCTCAGATTGCTCCTTATACTTCTGATTTCTAGACCTAAGGGACTTGCAGAGCTTAACGAAGGCCTGGCGAACTTCGGGGACTCGCATTGGGACCAAGGGTCCTACCCAACTGGGAAGTAGCAGGAATGTAATCATCCACAACAACTAACTACAAGCAAGAGAAAGAAAAGGGAGAGAAAGGGACAAATCAGTACAAGCAGAAATGAAGCCTTTTTCATTAATGAAGATTGAAGTTACATCGAACTGAAAAAAGAAAAGTTTACAGAATGAAAAAAATAAAAATACAGAGCAATCCTAGTAGATAACTAGTTGACAACCTCAGGCGGCCCAGAAGTCGATGGCCCCTTCCCCTTGTCAACATCAGCAGGAGCACCGCCCTCAGGAGGGATAATCTCTGTCCCCACAACCAGAGAAACATCAGCAGGGGGCGCTTGAGGAACAGGATCGGCGCCTTCAACAACTGGGGCAGGAACTTCATCCACGGTTGGCTTCGGACCTGGGTCATGCTCGTCAAACAAGGGAGAATCGATGTCAACGCCAGTAGCCAAAAGGGCCTTGTTCCAACCTTTCCTGAAGTTCATACGACTAATATAGCCTATCTGAACTTCAGCATCCTCATATACTGCAGCCCAACCGAAATTGTATGAGTCCTCCTTGGCAGTGACAGCCTCAGACTCTTTCTTCTTCAGCTCTGCAGACAGCATCCTGTTGTCCTCAACAACCGCTAGCTTGCTCGAGCAAATCAGGTCATAGGCCTGCTGCAGCTCCTTCAAGTCCTTGACTGCTGCGCCCTTCTCCTTATTGGCAGTAGCAAGAGCCAGATCGGATGAAATCTGAGCAGCGTCAACAGCTTTAAGCTAGCCTCGAGCTCTTTACCCTTCAGCTTCAGGGCAGCATTTTCCTCCTCCAGCTCACTGTTTCTCTTCACCAGCTCGTCGCGTGAACGGTAGAGCACGGCGAAGTCAGTAACGAACTTCAGAAAAAAGAAGGCATCAGAAGAGAAAAATGAGGGAATTCAGAACAACATAGGAGAAAAGGGAAAAACCTTACCAGAGCAAGCCTTTGACTAGCCTAAAGGGCCAACTGCTCCGACCCTACCGCCCTCTGGCGATCAGCCGGAAGAACAGCTCTTTCGAGCAAAGTTGGGGCCAACTGGGGAGAAATTGTCACAGAAGCCCCCTCGGGCAGCGCGAACACCGGGACTAAGGCTTGCCCGACCTTCGTCCTCACTTATGCCCTCCTTCTCTCCTCCTCCTTCTCACTCTCCTTCTTCTTCCTCTCCTCCACCCTCCTCTTCTCTTCCATCTTCTTCCTTTTTTTTTTCTCTTTCTCTCACCTTCTCCTCTTCCTTCCTTCTCCTCTCCTACTCCTGAGCGGAGGACCGGGAACCAGTAGCCACGGCCCCAGAAGTAGTTTTTTGCTTCTTTGACCTCTGTGCAAGGAGCACGTGGTCCTCATCATCATCACCTCTAATCAAGTTCTTCCTTGGAGGAACCATCTCTTCACTTGAACTGCTAAAAGTGCTCGACGATCTCCGAGCTTTAAAAACCTCCTCACGGTCAGAGGAACTGCTACTATCAAAGCTCCCTCCACCCAAATTACTCACGGCTCCTGCAAAGTCACTTTCAGAGATGCTCTCCTCCTCGTCCAACTGGAGAGCTCTGCAACAGTCTCTTCGAAGGAGTCAAACAGTGGTATACTATCCACAGGCCTTGCTATGAAGCTGGAGCCAACGTTCTTGTACTCGAGCAGAAAGGCAGCAGACCTGGGATGCTCGCCGTCACCTAGAGGCTCCCTGATATTCCAAGCCTTAACCAATTCCGAGATACGAACCTCGCTGAGAGCAGGCTCTAAATTCTTTTACCTCGCTGTGGAAGAAGAAGCAAAAGAGGAGTTAGAAAGGTCACAAATCAGCAAAAATCAAAATAACAGTACAATGTCTACCTACGTATTCCTCCCCATAGAAGGGAACAGAGAACCTCTCAGACCTCGACCCTTCAAATTGGGAAGAAAACTGCCAATTTCTAACAAGGAAACCTTCTTGCCAGTAGTCCTTATGGGAATCAGGTAGATTTACTACCAATACCTTGCCAGGGCTCCTAGCTTTGAGGTAAAGGACACCAAAACTAGTTCGAGAAAATGAGTAACAGAAACAGACCTCGACGAGCCCTAACCTAGTTCCATACAATTGATTTATCCTATGGACGCCATTTACTATTTTCACACATTGGGCAAGCATTGTGTAGGAACAATATTGAAATAGCCAAAGAAATGAAAAAACAAATCATTGGGAGGAAAAGTGAGTCCCCCCTGGGAAAGCAACAGAACATGGATCCAGTGAGCATCATCTATATCTCTAACATTCCTAGGAGGGGAGATACAAGCACAACACTCAATATCTACCCACTCAGGGATGTTGTAAAACTTCCTAAATTCAGAGATTGACCTATTTCCAATCTTCGCCATTGGAAGACCCAAGAAAAGCTACAAACCAAAGAGAAAGTACAAGGAAAGGGCACAGGAAACTTACAAAATAGAAGATCGGTTCAAGTGATGAAGAAGCACGAGCTCAGACAACTAAGAAGCAATGGGAATGGAAATTGAGAGAAGAAGGTACGAGGCGCTAGAGCTATCAGAAGATAAAAGAATACTGGAAAGACTGAAGCGACGGGAGAAAAGTGGCTATTCCAACAAGCCTTCAAATTCTAATCATAGTGCACAGTAAGCGAAGCGGGTGCCGCCAAAATCAACTCCACAGTTTTCGAGGAATCGCAAAATAGCCATTATGGCTAATCATTTAAATTTGTTGAGCCCATAAACATGGCCCAACAAATTTAGGGGTAATTGTGGGTACCCGAAATTATAACTATAGGCCTGGACGGATAGCCCAGTCCTGGCGGCCCAAAAACCAGGCCCCTCTTCTCTTATATTTATCCGGTCTCCCTCCACGTCCCCATGAAGGAAAGTTATAGGGGAGATGGAAAACGTGGAGGAACCCATCACCTCCACTTACCCAGATGCGCATGTATATATTAAACCCTAGGTCCGGGGCAAAAGGACAAGTTGTATTCTCTGGAAATACTCTCCGGAGTATATAGAAATAATATCGGTTGCACCACCGTGGACGTAGGCACATCTTTGCTGAACCACGTACATCCTTTGTTGTGTGATTGTCATTTTATATTCCTTGTTCTCACTTGGTGAAAGCTTTCTTCTTATTTATTTGTGTTGCACAATAATTGTCACCACACATATTCATAGCAAAAATTATGTATAAACCATGAATACATCAGCAAATGGATACACATAATCATATACACAACATTTGGTAAAAAAATTGAAATACACACAACTAACTATTGCCGGAAGAGGAGGAGGGATTTGATGTTTATGAGTCGCCGAAACTTGTAGATAGACGCTGGAGTTGATGAATGAGCTTCGGAGGTCTGATCGCCGAAACTAATTGTTTTTTTTCAAGTGAGAATGACTTTGGAAAAGATGATCGGGCTGGTTTTAATCAACTGAAACTGCGGGTTCAATTAATATTATTAAATTGAATATGCAATTGTCAACAACTGTTTCTATGAAATAATACTTAATAAAATACGCGACTGCCAACAACTGTTTCTATGAAATAATACTAAACAGAATACGCGGTTGACAACCGCGATTTCAGTTTAATTAGAATAAACTTATGATCGATTTAATCAAACTTCAATTCACGATTACCCGTCGCGATTTCAGTTTAAAAACTCATATACAAATCACGATTTTTAAAAGTACAATATTTTTGTAAATATGTTTGAAAGTGCATTATATTTTTAAATATATATATATATATATATATATATATATATATATATATATATATATATATATATATATATTGTGCATTTTTCAATAAAACAACTCATACAAAACATAACCCTTTTTTCCTTATATGTTGTATAAAAGATTGAAACAGAGGATTAGGTGCGTGAGAAATAGATTTTATAGATGTAAACACATGGAAGTAGATGCAAGAAATGAAACCCCCACGTTATTAGGAGGAAGAAACTAAAAGTTACGCGTTAAAGCCAGCCGTAAACACCGGGACTGTCCATTCATTTCAGTGTTAGAGACCCACACTTGCATTAGTTCAAACCTACATAAACAACACAGTCACAGTCGGTGGTATTTCTTTCTTTTTTATACATCGTCTTCTCCCACTACTTGTCCATCATCTCTGTCCCCCTCACGTAGTAACGTAACATAACAATAATAAGACTGCAAACTGTAATACCCTTCTACTCATCATATATTACGTAATGGGTCAAGAAGGTTTGGCAGCTCAAAAGAGAAGCAACGCCCCATTACCAACCACCACACACGGAGGCGGTCGCAAAAGCTCCGTTATGCCTCGCGGCCGTCAGATCCATAAAACCTTCAACAACATCAAGATCACCATCCTCTGCGGCTTCGTCACAATCCTCGTCCTACGTGGCACTATCGGACTCGGAAACCTCGTTTCCTCCGAGGCGGAGGCAGAAAACCAACACCTCATCGAAGAAACAAATAGAATCATCGCTGAGATCCGATCCGACAACGACCCAAATGATCCAGATGACATCTCCCAACCCGACATAAACCCAAACATCACCTACACGCTCGGACCCAAGATTACTAATTGGGACCAAGAGCGTAAACTCTGGCTCGATCGAAATCCTGAATTTCCAAATTACATTAATGGTAAAGCTCGAATCTTGCTTGTTACCGGGTCTCCACCAAACCCGTGTGATAACCCTATTGGGGACCATTATTTGTTAAAAGCGATTAAGAATAAGATTGATTACTGTAGGTTACATGGGATTGAGATTGTGTATAATATGGCTCATTTGGATAAGGAGCTTGCCGGTTATTGGGCTAAGCTTCCGTTGATTCGGAGGCTCATGTTGTCTCACCCCGAGGTGGAGTGGATTTGGTGGATGGATAGTGATGCTTTGTTTACTGATATGGTGTTTGAAATACCCTATTCTAAGTATGATGATTATAATTTGGTTATTCATGGTTATCCTGATTTGTTGTTTAATGAGAAATCTTGGATTGCATTGAATACCGGGAGTTTTTTGTTTCGGAATTGTCAGTGGTCTTTGGATCTATTGGATGTGTGGGCGCCCATGGGACCCAAGGGTCCGATTCGAGATGAAGCTGGGAGGGTTTTGACGGCCAATTTGAAGGGGAGGCCTGCATTTGAGGCCGATGATCAGTCTGCGTTGATATATTTGTTGATTTCGCAGAAGGATGAGTGGATGAGTAAGGTGTTTGTGGAGAATTCATATTTTTTGCATGGGTATTGGGCTGGATTGGTGGATCGATATGAAGAGATGATTGAGAAGTATCATCCTGGATTGGGGGATGAGAGGTGGCCGTTTGTGACCCATTTCGTGGGTTGCAAGCCCTGTGGGAGTTATGGGGATTACCCAGTTGAAAAGTGTTTGAGAAGTATGGAGAGGGCCTTCAATTTTGCAGATAACCAGGTGCTTAAGCTATATGGGTTTAGGCACAGAGGCCTGGTGAGCCCTAAGATCAAGAGGATTAGAAATGAAACTGTTACTCCTTTAGAGTTTGTAGATCAATTCGATATTCGACATTCTAGTGGATCGCAGAGGTAGCTTGGGAACCCCATCCTCAACGGCTTGCAGTTTAGGTAATGTAAGATTCACCATTTTTTATTTTGCATTTGATTACAGTTTACACTTAAAAGCTAATTCTACAATGGCTGGTACTGCTTTTGGAAACGCGGGAATGAATTATTTGTTAACTTAATATTACAATTTGAACTAATTCAACAGAACTTTTAGTCTTTGTCGGGCTTAGGCTCTTACTAATATTGAACTACAAGTTTTTGTAGTGCTTCATATCCTGGTAGCGGATAATAGTAATATTTTGGCACTGAAATCTGGTGTAAGGAATGATATTTAATAATCTTTATTTGGTATTGAACACATGGTTCCAAGTAATAGTTTGTATCAAAATTCAGTCATACCACTTTGCAACTGTAGTTTTGTATTGATATACAAATTTTCCGACCTTCTCTATCTTCATGATCTCAATTACTAAACGGGATTGATGAGCAAATTTTGGCAAAGGGATTATACGGTGATGAATCCCAAATAATGAATCTAACAATAACTAAATAGTGTGCGTGAGCACAAACGTAATGAAACCAAGGTTCTAAAAAACGCGGGGGGTGATCGAGGCGTGAAGCCTTAAGCCTTAGAAGCCTAGGCGGCCTAGACGTAAAAAGGCGTGAAAAGGCGTTTAGGCCTTTTTAATATATTTTAACATTTTTTAACCATAACAAGGCTATTAAAATACTAAAATTGTACATATCATAAATATATGTCTGAATATTTGCAAATAAAAATGCTATTTGATTATTTTGGATGAGATAATGGTCCGGTTTGTAAAAACATATTTAAAAGGCGATATTGTTTCACTAAAACATTGTTGTTTTTAGAGAAAAAGTACGCCTTAAGGGTTTAACCAAGCCTAAGGCGTCAAAATCTTAAGGCGAGACGTTTCTCCCAAGCCTCAAGCCTAGGCGTGCCTAGGCGGAGCCTAGGCGGGTTTTTTAGAACAGTGAATGAAACAAAGAAGAGGAGGAAAAGTAATGAAACATAGAAGAGGAAGAGGAAACTAAGGAGAAAGATTTATGTGGTTCAACCTCTAGACCAGACCCATGTTCACGATCGAGTATTGTGTTACTATGAAGGAGTTCAAGCCTCCATTACAGTATAGTTTGAGAAAGTCTCTCTCAACATATGCAAACAGTACAAAAATAGATCATCAATTCATCTATCTCAAGGTTGTGTGTGGGGATATTTATAAGAGGAGAAAGAATGTAATCCAAAATCATGATTACGATTCATCCATCTCATGGTTGTGTGGGGGGATATTTATAAGAGGAGAAAGAATGTAATCCAAGGTCACGTGCGCCCCTCATGTGGGAGAGATGATGCGCTCTTTTTGTGAGGCAATGAGTGAGGTAATCACTAATCATGATTTTGTCAGTGCACGTGGGAAGAGATTGTTTCCATATCTTTTTTGTTATCATTCTTGAGTAGTCATGTTCTTCACCTTGTAGGCCACGTGGTGTAGTTCTGATTGCAGAATTCCAACACTGCATTAGGCATTTCCCACAAAATTTCAATGAAGCTAAATCGCAAATTCCATAACTCTCGAAATTTCAAATTCTTACCATGGCTTGTTCACATGTAACACCAATTCACAAGTCCCCTTTCCTTAACCAGAGAGCACACCATATCGAACTGTTCTTCATATTCTCAACACCAAGTTCCCTTTCCTTAACCAGACAGCACACCATATCCCAACTAACAAGACAATATTTCTCTCCTCCCTCAAACCATCCCATAGTCAATTTCTCGATTCTTCTTGTAACCGAGGAGAGATGAAAGACTCTCATCTTCTTCTAGTGACTGAGGGAGTGTGGCAAATGAAGACTTAAAATAGGTTGTGAAGTTTCAAAAGGTGCTATTTATAAGGAAAAAAATAACCATCCTTACAATGACATGGCCGTGTATATCTTGCCAGTGTCCTCTTAAACTCCTACCACCAACTCCCACATCACCTTTGCATTCTAACGAGCACCCCAAAGAAGAATGAGATGGGTTGGTGGCACGCCCCAAAGCCTCCAATACAACCAAGCACTCCAGCCAAGGAGACTGCACCACCCACCTTCACTACCTGAAAGATGCCACTAATAATCAGCCAGAGCACCCGTAAAAAGAAAAGAAGAAGAGGACCCGCCAGTGACTCAATAGTATAATTGACAATTGTCGTGTGAGGAATTACAAACTCCACCTCCCCCTGCCGATAATTCATGAATAAACCCACCAACCACTGGTCCATACTCCACCTACTCAACGTTTTTCAATTGTAGTACTCGTGTCAGATGTGTTAATTATTCTGGTCTTTTTTGTTTTGCACACTGGAAACATACCCTTGCACACACGTACAAACAACACAAGTCCTGCCACGCCATTTCCAAAAGGTTCCATAATTGTCATATGCAATTGCAGTTCTTGTAGAAGTTGCTTTACTCTTACTTAATAGCATGTGTAATAGTATGTTCATAGTCATTCACTCATTCATGTGTGTAACTGTTGCACAAGACTGAGGCGAAACAGCGAGTGGAGAATTTTGATAAATGAGGTTTTGTTTCAGGTTAAGGGTTCAGATCTTAGTCCTCCCGAGAAAACCCGGAGCCCGATTCTAGTAGGCCTTCTCATATTAAAGTTTGTGAATAAATAATTTTGATTGATAAAGTAAATGTCTGATACTGTTACTTCAACAATTGAAGAAACGTTGTTGTATTTTTAGATCGAAATGTTAGTATAAATGACTGATGCTCTGATTTATCAAGTTATTCGCATCAACAGTTTACCAAATTTCAGTATGAGTTTTGACTAGTTTGGATATTTTCCTGCAGTACCTTATTTGTTTGCACAAAAGAAGTTCTACGGGATTGAAAAATCGAATCCAGGTTCAAGGTGCTATTGGGACTTCTGCTAAACCGTCTTCACAAAGCCAGAAGCGTGTGGATAGAAGCTGTTTTTTGTTGCCAATTGATACGCAAAGATTTTCATAGATTTACTTATTTTTAGCAGTGTTCTCACCTTCAAAGGGAGATGACAGAAAATTATGAGCTGTACCATAATAGAGGAATTGGGTTCGGAAGAAACTATGGGAATATTTATTTAAAGGAGGATGGATTGCTGATAGCCTCAATATGGCCAAACTTATTAACACTTGTATGATTGAAATATGGAGGTTGTTTATTCTTTGTTAAATATAAGAATTCAAAATAGTGGACCATTTGGTAACTGGCTTGTTTTCAGGTTTAAGGGTAATGAAATTGCCCCGTTATTTTGTTGGTAGCTGGTATAATGTAGCATCTGTAAAGTTTATACAGCCAGTTTAATACCATTCATTAATGCCATATTAATGCCATTAATTATCTTTAATACCAGTAATGCCATTAATTAATGACATATTAATGCCATTAATTATCTTTAATACCAGTAAAGTTTATACAGCTAAGTTGCAATTGGATGTCCTGTGAAGAAACTGACTCCCTTTGTTCTGTTCTTTAAACTAAGAGACAGACTCATCATTGATGTAATCTGTCATCTGATTTATAAATTGGTTCGCGTAATGCATTTGTTTTTTTCTGTGTAAATCTGTAATCAGATGGTAAATGGACGATGATTTTCAAGATCTGGCTCTCTAACGTTGTGGCTGTTATAATTATAACTACTTATTTATTAATGAATGACTTAAATTTCCATAATTTGTGGAATTATCCCACAATTTTAGAGGAGCCCAAATCCATGGTTTTCTCAATTTCTGGAAATTAAAGTGGCACTTCCTATTTAATTTGTAAATTCACGGCACAAATTATTATTTTGGGGAATAACTATATATAGGAAGAGATAGCCTCGCACAATACAGCACGAGCAATTGGATCTAAAATTACTTCATGTTGGTTTTGGAAAGCATTAGGCAATGTTACAACCGCTTAATACATACCGGATACAAAATGGGGAGTCATTCTTGATAAGCTTATATACATATATACAATTTATGTAAATGTAGAAAAAAATGGGAAGTACATATGGAAACTTGAATTAACTAGTTAACATCCAGATAATAGCGGGCAGTCCACAATCCCCATATGAAGTCTAGGGTGTAGCTGAACAATGTGGTGGTAGAGTTGTGATGTAAGATGACCTCCGAAGTACAAAATCAGGCGGTCCTAGATATCGGGAGTGTATGAAGTGCCAGGAGTAGTTCATTCATCTCAGCAATCTTATGTAATAGTTGAGTAATTTTCTGCAAAACAACCGATGACAGCAAATAAATTCAAGTGATAGAATAAAAAATGACAACGAGCTTCCACGTTATTAAAACACGTAATGGTTAGTGTAGGCATTTTAACAAACAGTTGATAGAAGAACGTCAACCATTTCCATGTTGAGCCAACCTCATCTTTCTGTTTGATAAGTCGGATTAAATGATCCCTCTTGTCCTTTTGCCGTCGGAACCTCAAATAGAGTAACAACAGCAGCATTGGAGCCACCACATGGGCTAGAGAGAGTAATCGCCCAAGTAACCTTGTAGTGGCATTGCGAGTGAGCTTGGAACGTAAAAAATGGAAGGCCAAACTCCAACAGCTGGCGGCGGGACTTGGCCGGGGGCTCGGGAGGGAATCTGTCTCTGTCTCTGTCTCTGTCTCTGTGGAGATAAGAAGCCCTTCGTGGTTTATTGGAGGAAAGATAATCGAGCGTCTGTCGTAATCTATGATCCTCACCATTGAGCCGCACCATCCATTCCTTGAAACTGCTGGATATTCATCGTCCCATTCTATCAAGCTTTCCGGTGTTTCCCCTCCTTCCACCATTTTTGTTCCACAAATGGTTTTTACCAACTGTTTCGGAAATCATAAAAAAACACTTCCAAAAACCATTTGAGTAAGTTGTGTGTCCGTGGCCCATGACCCGTACTGGACCTGCTAACTAACCCATATGCCCCAATTTGCAAATGCCTCAATGATACTGCTACCTTAAGATTGACTAGCAATTGAGAACAGAATCCGAACAAAATATACAACACCGCCAAAAATTAAAAAACCAAATTCTGCAGATCCAATCTACTATCCGGCATGACAGACGATCATTCCAAACACTTTCTTCTATTAATGGGTAAACTGAACAATCTAAGTTGTTTTAATTTTGAGCGTTATGATACTCGTTTCAATTATAGTGTTTTTTGCAATTTTTGCTCAATGAAGAAATATTTTTATCAATTTTTTCTATTTTTCTTTTCCTTGGGCGAAGCCATACAATAAGAGCTCCCAAATGCATCTGTTCAATTGGAAACACAAATTAGAAGTTCAAGTGATCAGTTAGTCAATTTGTGGCAGGCCAGCCAACGATCAGCATCTCAATAATCCCAGTATAAGACAAGTTTAAATAAGTCCAAAATTTGTAACCAACTGTATCTATCTACTAGCCCCAACAACAAGATAAAAAATTAGTTAACCAGATGTATGTACTCTTTTCATGCGGCTGACCCGAAAATGTCACGCAGAAATGAACCAACAACTTAAAAGATTCAACAGTCGCGGTGCTAATTTAATCCAAATTAATGTATAGATATTAAGATTCTAATTCGGCCATTTGTTGCTACTCGACATTAAAATGCTATGCGGCTGATCTGATCCCATTCAGTTGACTCTCTATTACGCGGTAATCAAGTTCAAAACATACATCTCTATATATACATAACGAAGTAATTGTTGCGCTAAAACAAGACTATCTCTAGCGACCAAGACGATAAAACTCACTCGGAAATTTTATCAAACACTTGGTGTGCGAAAAACACCCAAGACCTTGTTCCCAAAATGAACTAGTGTGCAAACTCCTAATCAATTCAACCAAGCATCAATGAAGAGACAATAAGAACATACAAGCAATCATCAAAGCAAAACAACAACGATATACCGTGGTTCACCCAAATTTGGGCTACATCCACCAAGGAGGATTTCTTCTTTCTATAGATAAATGGAGGAACCCAAATGTTATACACACACACAATTTATCTCTCTTAGAAAGTCACTCACAACCTCACAAGAACTCACCCCTCAAATGGGAGCTCTATCTCTCTTTAGCTTTGATAACTCACAAAATAGCTCTCAAACTTGTCCTCCCTCAAAACCTAGAAATAACACTTGTATTTATAGATTTGAGCCAAAATGGCAAATTTGTAAATAAACCAAAACTGAAAAAATAGGAGAGCCAAAATCAACAAACTCCACCTTGGCGATCATGACGATCCAACCAATCTCTAGAATGCTGAAATTGAACCCGCTTGAAGACCGTCCCACCATCTACCAAGCTAATGCGATTCCCCCAGGCGATCCTCACGATCCAACCGAACTCGGAATGCAAACATCAAATCCGCTCTAAGATCATCCCGACATCCAACAAGCCAATACGCTCCACCCGACGCTAAGCCACCTCAAACTTCAACCATGAAGTGAGATACCGCAAGTATTCACTCCAAACGACTCCACCCGCCGAGGAACCAAGTTCTAAACTAAGAACTCCCCTGAATGCTTCTCATGTAACCATACGGTGAAGCTCGCTCCTCATGTAACCCGGTGAGTACACCCCCACACAATACATATAGCATACACCTTCTTTACACGAAACATTCAAACACATCAACACCATCTTCCACCTTGAGAAATAACCACGGATGAGAGGGAAAATTCCTCACCTCTCATACCCTCCAAATCTCACCCTCGAAAGATATACCAAGTCTTTGTCACGAAAAACTCCCGTTTGCCAATGCTCGCAAACAATAACTCATCGGCCTTCCTTGAACTAGCTACACACACCTCGAATCCATCACAGTCCTACACCTCCTCGATTCGAATCGGCCAATGCATGTGTGCAACTAAACCGGGTCAACATCACCCGTTGGCCCTGGAGGGGGACTTCGATCCATCCCCTCCACTAGTAGGTATTCTCCCATCACTACCGTCTACTCTTGGAAAGCTAGCACCCAATGACTCCGTTTTGTTCACAAACGAGACATGCCTCGAACGTTCGATCACTTGTGCACACCGCTTCCCCGTCTTCCTCGAAGTCTGATTTAGACGATACAACCCCTCTCTCTCCTCTCCCCTCGCTAGGACCATACAACCGCGTGTGACTTTCAAGACTCCACCCGCCACCGACACCCGGCAACCCTTGGAATCCAAACGGCTAATGGATATCAAATTCTTTCGCAACTTTGGGACATAGGCCACACCACCCAATGTGCGTTCCACCCCATCGAACATCTTGAGTTTCACCGTCCCGACACCCTCAACGGAAACCCTCTCTCCGTTAGCCAAAGACATGGAACCTTTTCCATTTTCTGTGAAAGTCTCAAAATATTCCCTCTTGGAGCAAACGTGATCCGACGATCCCGAATCTAATATCCAATCATCTTGGGAAAGAGAGTTAACCTTGGAGATTGTGAGAAGTTCTCCAAGTTCATCTTCATAATTCACACTCGCTACCGTTGCCCTCTCGGAATCAACCTTGCCCTTAACCTTGTCGTTCCACAAAGGACATTCTCGGATCATATGAACCCATTCCCGGCACTTGTAGCATTTCGGCCCTTTACCACCAACACCTCTCGATCTAGACCTACTACCGTCATTAAATCCTCGGTTGGAGTTCCTCCCGCCATTTTGCCCACCTTCGTCTCTCGCCATAAGTCCTTCATTATGGGAATACCCGTCACCTCCACCTTCCTTCTGTCTCATCGTGACATGAGATTGAATATCTTGCACAACCTCGTTGCACCGGAGCGTAGACTTCCCAAACATGAGCGTGGTCACAAAATGCTCGTATGAATCGGGTAATGATGCAAGCAACAACAATGCTTGATCCTCCTCAATGAATTGAACGTCTATCCGGTTCAAGTCATTTATCAAGGCATTAAAAACGTTGATATGCTTCATCATATCCTCACCCTCCTTCATCTCAAGCTTGAAGAGTTTCTTCTTGAGGAACAATTTATTTGACAACGACTTTCCCAAATAAATCTCTTCAAGCTTATCCCACATGCCTTTAGCAGTGGTCTCCGCTATCACGTTATTCAACACATTATCCGTGATAAGCATCTCAATACACGAAGCCGCTCTTTGATCAATGTCAATCCACTCGGCATCGGTCATGCCTACCGATCGTCCCTCTACCCCCAACAATGCCAATTGCAACCTCTGTTGGACAAGAACGCCTCGCATTCGTCTTTGCCATAACCCGAAATTGATCTTCTCATCAAAAGCCTTCATGTCCGTCTTCATTGAGCCACTCGATCCATAACTCGGATCCCATCTCTTAGAGACTCCGCTCGTAGAGGTTGATTCTCGAGTACTCTCCAGATTTTTCATCATTTGGAACAAAAACAAAAGCTATGACAAAATTGCCAAAATTGATTCAACCTCGAACCAAAATACCGGGCAAACAATGCAACCAAAGCTCTCATACCACTTCTTGCGCTAAAGCAAGACTATCTCTAGCGACCAAGACGATAAAACTCACTCGGGAATTTTATCAAACACTTGGTGTGCGGAAAACACCCAAGACCTTGTTCCCAAAATGAACTAGTGTGCAAACTCCTAATCAATTCAACCAAGCATCAATGAAGAGACAATAAGAACATACAAGCAATCATCAAAGCAAAACAACAACGATATACCGTGGTTCACCCAAATTTGGGCTACATCCACCAAGGAGAATTTCTTCTTTCTATAGATAAATGGAGGAACCCAAAGGTTATACACATACACAATTTATCTCTCTTAGAAAGTCACTCACAACCTCACAAGAACTCACCCCTCAAATGGGAGCTCTATCTCTCTTTAGCTTTGATAACTCACAAAATAGCTCTCAAACTTGTCTTCCCTCAAAACCTAGAAATGACACTTGTATTTATAGATTTGAGCCAAAATGGCAAATTTGTAAATAAACCAAAACTGAAAAAATAGGAGAGCCAAAATCAACAGTAATAAACTAATTTCACTATGGTATATAACAAACTAATTTCACATCACATACTGTCCTTGATACTCTGTCCCCGAAATGACACACGTGACAATTCGAGACCCAGAGATACACCAGGCATCTTACTATGTTAGAGCATTCGTAGCGTTAGAGATTAAATCCAAATGGCTTTGCAAATTTACAAAAGGGACTGTGTGCAATGGTGAGAAAGAAACCGTTCTCCTAATTTGAAGAACGGTTACAAATTCTATAAGGATCTTTTATGAACTTCATTAGTTCGTATGAATTCATGCAAATTATTTTAGTTTGTAAGAAGTTAGATTTTATAACATATACGAATATAAAATGAACAAATGAATTTTATTTAAATTTTAGCAAACTTTAAAAGTTCATAAAAAATATAATGAATTATTAAAATTCGTTGGAAGTTCACCATTATGGGAAACCCATTTTAACAAAAGGTAAAATGGATATTTGGGAAAGCAACTTTGCCTTTCACCACTAAAGATGCTCTTAGGAGGTTCAATTTATGGTCATTCCTTTTTTTTATTATTATTATTATCTAGTAAGTCCATTAGATGATATGATGATAAGAAATTGACTCCAAAATAAATTTAAAAAAAATATATATATATATATATATATATATATATATATATATATATATATATATATATATATATATATATATATATATTGGGACTATTTGTGGATTGTATTTATCTTAGATTATGAGGGGTTAATGTGTTGATTGAATCTCAATATTAAATTTAAGATATAACATAAGCAAGTCCATTAATCAACGCTTAATGATATTCTACTTGGAATGAGGACACGTGACATCACCGGCTACGAGCATGTTAAAACTATTTAAGTTATAATAATTTCTTAATGGGTCGATAATTAAATAATACCAGGAGTCAAATTGGTTAATGAAAAGGTACTCCAAATACCAAGAGTCAAGGTTATTTAAGATGGTTAATCAAAAGACATCTTTGATGAATTAAGGATTTAGAAATTTTTTAGTATCTACTATGATGGATGGTTCAAATTAAGTGACTGTTGGAGATTTAAGTCTCTCTATACCTATAAATAACTGAGTCGCCATTCAGACTCACTCAAAGGTAACATAACAAAACTATAGGCTATGAGAGAAATCCAAAATTCTCATAGAGTGATTTATTGGTGTTAAACAAAATAGTAAAATATAATTTCAAGGCTTTAGGATTCAAGGCTTATTCAATCTCTCACCCAATCTCTAGAATATTATTAGCACGAGTCAAAGTAAGTGTTCATAATCTCTTATATAGGTTGAAATATGATTATCATGATGATTCAAGATTATATAATATAAAGGACAATTGTATGATTAATTAATCAACTTATATTTTAGATTAATTGAACCGTGTTTAAGAGTATATTATGTGTTCTTTAATTAAAGTACACTTTAAGTAGCAACCCGAAGCACCATATAGACTTTTTAACTACGTAAAGACCAGCACATTGTTGAGCCTAGCCTTGGATTTTGATAAAGGTTGGGAAAGTCGAGCTCATCTCATCCCACCTTGCATTAGTAAAGCATCGGCACAAGCAACTTCAGCCTATTTTTTATACGATAATCCGTTTATGATAATAACTCAATATAATCTGAAGCTGACACGATTAGCTTGTGTAGATTTAAGAGTACTCAAAACTTGTACTTAAATCGAAATTAACACAATTCAAAAATGACACGACTAACCTGAATTGTCACCTTTAGTGTACACTAACAAAACATGATTACCTCTCCCACCAAAAGTGTGCATCATCCCTCCTATGTGAGGGAGGGTGCATGCGACCTTATGTTGCGTTCTTCCTAACACCCTCATATGTAACCTTTAATGATATATGAACTTCTAGTGTATAACTATTTTGCAAAAATACACACATACACACACACACACACGTGTGTGTGTAAAATGTCGGCGGACCTTAAATAACAGACATAAAAAATGATCATCTTTTTAAATATAGTCAAAAATGATTTTTTTATCCAAACTTGATGAAGATGATCTCCATAATAAGTAAATCATCTTCAAATAACTTCATCCAAAAATTCAACAAGGAAGTAATTGAAATACAAAGTTGATAATATGTGTATTTTGGCGGTCGAAAGTTTGGACTACCATCATACCCACTTGTTAGTTTCATTTATTTGATAAAATTATTTTTAGATGATCTTCTTTTTATGAATATCATATCCACCAAGTTTGGTTGAAAAAATCATTTTTTACTATTATAAAATATTAATCCATTTCTTAGGTCCGTTGTTTTAAGGTTGGCACCTAAACAACTATATATATATATAGGGAGAGGATCAAATGCCGGCCAGCTAAAGAACTGGTTTGTGCGAACCAATTTATTTAAAACACTAAATAAATTGAAGTTTTTTTTTATGATTCATAAACATTTCAAGGTACCCATATGTTAATGTAAAAAACTAGATTACTCTAAAAATTCAATCACAGATAAATAAATGAGACAAAGAATTTTAAAGTGGTTCAGCCTTATATGAATGGCCTACGTCCACCGTTATGTTATTGCTGAGTGTTTGGGAATTCTCGATTACAAGTATTATCCAGAAATTCCGGTCCCCTTGAATGAGGGTCATACAAGGTATTTATAGCCCTTAGGCTGTACATGAAAGGGTGATACATTCAATGATATACATATGAAAGGGTAACTCATTTAATGCTCTTCAAGCGTGTGCGTCAAGATGATAAGCATTCAATGAATAGTTGAACTGTTGATTATCTGGCAATCAATGTTGTGGTCGAGATGCAGCTCGAACCGCCTTAGTTGCTCGTCGTTCAAGAGTTCCTCGGAGCACTGGAGTTCCTCGGAGGACTGGTGTTCCTCGGAGGGCTGGTGTTCCTCGGAAGACTGGTATTCCTCGGAGTACACCTGTTGCTCGGAGTGAGTATGACTAAGTTGGGGGAATGATCTTCCTCGTTGCTATTGTGCCACGTAGATTGACACGTGTCTTCTTATTATTCGTCCACATCAGCATACTAATTTTGGTATCAACAGAAGCCCCCAATGTTTCATATTTCGAACTTTGAGGAGTATGGAACATTCTTTCTCGGTATATGGCAATATTAAATGACCTTCCTGGGTTTTAGGAGCCTTTTCTTCGTATTTGAATTTCCTTCCAAATTCGCAGAATCCACCTTTTTGCATTTTTATAAGCGCTTCGATATTCGTGCACTTTTTGTCCTTTTAGCCGCCGGTAGCGTAATAGTTTCTTTTTTGTAATCATTTCTTTCGCCGTTTCCCAAGGCAAAGTATTTAAGCTTCGGAGGCAATCCCATCGTCTTCTACCTTTTTCAATTTCTGCTTTCGAGTTTTCTATAGCTTTTCTCTCTCCTGTGCGTTCATCCCTTTCTTCGTTTGTTTGTCAACAGATCTCCTTTTTCCTGTAAGATTTTCTTCCTTCTTTTTCATTTTTTTTTATTCACCATGGTTTATATTATCGAATCTCTTGAGAAATTCCGTTCTGACTTTTCTATTCCTTCTTGGGTAACTTTGGAGAGTCTTTCTGAGCCTTCAAATTATTTTAATTTGGCTGAGGGACATTGGTTCCCTAGCTTCTTTATTGCTGAATGTGGATTTTCTTTTCCACCAAACCCTTTGTGTTTAGAGTTCTGTCAGTATTTCGATGTTGTCCATGCAAAAATAGCCCCCAACACATGGAGAATAGTTAATGGGGTGTATAGGTTAAATCAAACTCATGGAACTCGTATAGGAATTCCTGAGATTATGTACTGTTACAGATGGGATGTTTTAGACAATGTTTTTTTATTTAAAAACTAGATTTTTGAATAGGGCCTTAGTAATCAACCTCCCTGATGCAAACAGGGATTATTTTGAACACGGGGTAGTTATCAAAAATTGGCAACATACCCCTTTGGTTGGAGATGAAGTATATGAAGGTCCCAAATGCCCTCCATATGGTAATGGGATAGGTTATTTTCATCTTATTTTATTTCTGAAATTATGATTTCATTATGTTTGATAAAATGTATGACTGATATTTCACAATGTATTTGTTTGCAGTTGACAGTAAGAGAAAAACTCCAAAAGAATCAGAAGTAAATATTAAACATTTGAAACATATCTGGAATTTGCATCGAAGAGTTGCAGACGAGCACATCAGGTCTGCTTCATATTTGTTGCAGTACAGGAGCTACACATCATCCTTTACTGCTCGTCCTGTGGTCAGCATTAGTGAACCATTGCCAACTTCTGAGGAATCTTCACCAGAATCTCACATTCCTCTAAGTCAAAAGATGGGCAAAAGAAGAGTTCCTGTTATCTTCGAAGAGACTTCCTCTGCTGGAGATGGAAAAAGAAACAAGGCTGATGTCCCAAAGGGGACAAATAAAGTAGATAGTGCCCCTTCTGTTGCTCCTCAGAAGGCTGCCGAGAAGCCCCCAGTGGCTCCGAGCAAGAAAAGTGCTTCTGTGGAAGTGGTCACCATCTCCCCCACCAAAAGTTCTTTGGTTGAAACTGCTGAAGTGCCACTGAGGAGATTGAAGAAATCCTCCTCGGTCAGTTTTTCTGAAACCATTCCCCAGCTCCAAGCTAGTGGAGCTGGTGTTCCAACCATTATTCCCCCGAGTTCTGCAATGAGCTCGGTAAAGACTTGGACTATTCCTGAAGTCCAAGGAATTGAAGAGAACATGTCTAGGGATATGCTGACATCCCTAGCTACTCGTCACATTGCTTCAGTAAGCTTCTCTTATCCTGAATTTTTCTTTCTTTCAGTCAATATATGTATCTCGGCACTGACTTATCATTACCTTTTTTTTCAGCTGGTGAGTTGTTTTAACACCATAGTGAAGAAAGATGAAGCACTCAAGGCTTCTAGCTCCTCGTATGGAGTGGAGGATGCTTTTCTAGGTTTGGCCCAATCTTTGAAGGATTCTCGTCAAAAATATGACGAGGATAGGGGTGAATGAGAGAAGAAGATGGATGCATCTGAGGCAGAGAAGGTGCAGTTGGGAAATAAAGTGAAGGACTTGGAGAGAGATAATAAAAAATATGCCGAGAAGCTCACAAACTTTGGGGAGCTTGAAAATAAGTTGAAGTCTGCTGAGGAAGAGCTAACCCTTCAGCGAGAAGTAAATCGCCAGAAGGAGGAGGTGGAGGCCAAGTTGAAAGCCTCCGAGGATCTTCTATCCGAGAAGCTCTCCTCGGAGAAAATGAAAAGAAAGGTGGCTGTGAAAAAATATTTACGCACCGGTTGGGATAAAGGATGGGATAGGGGGTAGCGGCAATGATGACCCAGGTCAAGTATGGGAGTTTGAAATACTTCCGAGATGGTTGGGTTGCTGCCCTGCAAGAATTGAAAGTGAGCGAGGACTCTGAGCTATTTCAACAACATCTGCCTGGTCCCCCTCCTGTGATTGAAGATGAGGAAGAAGACGAAGCTGCTTCCGAGGAGTCTTCAATGATAGTAGGTGATCAAGTCCTTGTTCCACAACCCAATCAGACAGCCACCGAGGAGATCTCGTCTTTGCCTGCTCCTCCGGAACAAATCTCAACTTCTGCCAATCAACTCATTGTTCCCACCGAGCAACCAAGCTCCTCGTCCCAGCCTCCCGAGAAAGTCTTGGGAGACAAGGAAAAGGTGTGAAGTTGTTCGGTATTCTCTTTCTGTTTTTCTTTTACTTGTACTCTGTATTCTGAACGTTATACTCCTTTTGATGATGTAATAAAATTACCTTTTTTGTTCCTCTGCGTTGTTGATGTTTTGTCTTCTTCTTTTATTAACTCTTGCGTTCTCTTCTTTACTAGTTTTTGGCTAGAATGGAATTATTATCTTCCAATGATACAAAGTTGATGCAGTAATGCCATGAATATTCTAAGGCTGGTCACACAGAAATGAGTGTATCAGAAGTTGTTGACATCCTCGGTCATGATGCTTCAGAGCAGGCAGTAGAAGCTTATCAATACCTGAAGGACTTACTTGATCGAGCTGTGGCCAATAACGTGGCTTACTATGACATGATCGAGGAGCTTCAATATACTTTAGAAGATCTTCAGACTCAGTACAAGGAATCAACTGCCCTTTTGCATGAGGGGTATGAAAAGAGGTATCAACAGCTTTCTGCCGAGACATGCCACAAAAAGATCCTTGCTGGGTACGATGTCAGGGAGAAAACCCTAAGGGGTGAAGTTGAAGCTTGTAGACAGATTGCCGAGCTGCTAGAGCAAGAAAATAACAATTTGCAGAAAGAGCTGGCACAGTATAAGTCTGCAGCATCTTCTTCAACAGCTGTAATCCCAGTGACTGACGAGGGATTTTCCTTTCTAGAGGTTGAGAATGCCAAATTAAGGCAAGAGTTGGATACCTTGAGAAGATCTGGTACTTCTACTGCTACTCGGGGGCGAGGAAGAGGTTCTCGTGGACGAGGAAGAGCTGCTCAGAATGTTGTCGAGGAACCAAGTTCTCGACCTGCTCGGGGAGGATCAAGAGCTCTTAGTCGTAATGTTGAAGAAGCTCGTACTCGATCAATGTTGGAAAATCAAGCATTCCAATTAATGGCTAAGAACCAAGCCTTGTCTGATCTGTCCAAGAAGGTTAGAGAACTGGAACAACAGCTTTCTTCAAAGAACTCAGTATTGAAGACTAATGAACTTTTCATCCAAAGTCTTAACGAGAAGATTGCAAGGTTGACATTTCAATTTAATAAACAGCCCAGGGAGTTTTGGATGGCTGGATACAACGAAGCTTTATTCCATTTAGATGATCGTATCCAGAATGCCAATAATGAGGGCTACAAGCAAGGTTGGTTGAATGCCTTGGGCGTGTTAAAGCTCGAACAAGGGCACTACCTGTGGGACTATCATGATCCTGGGGTATTAGACTTGCCTGTGCCACCTTATAAATTGGACATGGAATGGATCCCAGCTCGTGCCATTCCTCGAAACTTAATTGCAAAATACCTCGGTGACTACAATCTTCATTCTCAGATCGAGGTATCTCGTCCCGAGCATCTACTGGACACTCCTTCAATAATGAACGTCAGAATGCTCCGAGATATTAATTTCATTAATTCTCTCCTTTGCCTGGAAGATCCTCCTGCTGGCGAGGAGCCTATTTCAAAAGCTGAAGGAAAAAAGCCAATAGAATAGGAAATTCTGATGTAATAATTAGTACACAATTTAATATCAATGTAATAAACTTGTGTAATTCATTTTGACTTTAATGAAAGAATTTCATTTTTGTTTGCAAATTTGTATTGCTCTTGTATTTGTCAAACACTTTATATTTGTGCTTGCATAACAATTTTGTGTGGTTCATCGACCAACTGAGTAAAAAATTACAAGTATCAGTAATGGTGCTCGATCACTTAATAATAAAGTAATGAGTATAAAAATGTTTAAAATTTTTCCAACCAACCAAGGTTGTTAAATTGTGCTCGTCGACCAATTATAGTTAGTGAGAGTTTATCCCCAACTAACCATACTTGGTAAATTTTTATCTTTTTCATAAAATGTGTCCGACCAACCAAGGTCGATGAATTTTCCTCGTCGACCAACTACAGTTAGTGGGTTTTTATCCCCGACCAACTATACTTGGTTCAGTTTAGAATATTTGTTCTTCGAGGAAGTTTTATGTAATAAACTTACTTCCCGACCAACATAAGTTGGCATTTGAGAGCATATCTTGTTTTCTAACCAACCGAGATTGGCCTTTCGTCGATCATCTTGTGTTCTCGCTCTTTTACCAACCGGAGTTGGTCTGAGTTCGAACTATCGTGTTCTTGCTCTTTTACCAACCGGAGTTGGTCTGAGTTTGAACTATCATGTCCACTAACTCTTTTACCAATCGGAGTTGGTCTGAGCTAATGTACGCCTCCTAACCAAAGGAGTATGGGGTGTTCTCTCCCTTTTACCAACCGGAGTTGGTCGTGGGTTTGAACTATCATGTTCACTAGCTCTTTTACCAACCTGAGTTGGTCACGCTAGTGTACGCCTCCTAACCAAAGGAGTATAATTTGTTCTTGCCCTTTTACCAACCGGAGTTGGTCGTGGGTTTGAACTATCATGTCCACTAGCTCTTTTACCAACCTGAGTTGGTCACCCTAGTGTACGCCTCCTAACCAAAGGAGTATGGGGTGTTCTCGCCCTTTTACCAACCGGGGTTGGTCGTGGGTTTAAACTATCATGTTCACTAGCTCTTTTACCAACCTGAGTTGGTCACGCTAGTGTACGCCTCCTAACCAAAGGAGTATAGTTTGTTCTCGCCCTTTTACCAACCGGAGTTGGTCGTGGGTTTGAACTATCGTCTTCTTTTTACTGTCGAGCAGCGTTGTGTGCCGAGCAGCGTAGTGTTAAACACTAGTATTCCTCGAAAAACTTTCAATAAAAGGAGAGAAGATTGTGAAATATCATCGTTTTATTCATATTGATGGAATTGCTTTACATTTTACATCACTGATAATACTTGCATAGGTGTTCAGCATTCCATGCATTCTTAAATTCCTCTCCTTCTAAAGTCGCTATTCGGTAAGTTCCTGGTCGGACAACTGCAGTAACTCGGTAGGGTCCATGCCAGTTTTCTTCCAACTTATTGTGCTTCTGAATGACCTTCTTTAGCACGTAATCTCCTTCTTTTAAGTCGTATTTTTTTACCCCCTTGTTGTAGAACATGGCTGTTCGCTGTTGATAAGCAGCATTCCTAATGGCTGCCTCTTCTCTAACTTCCTCGAGCATCTCCAAATCTAATCTCCTCATCAAGTCGCTGACTGGGGAATTAAAATTCAGCACTCTGTGTGTTGGAAGACCCAACTCGGCAAGTATTACAGCCTCACTTTCAAATGCCAGCATATATGGTGATTCTCCAGTTGCTGCTCGGGGAGTTGTTCGGTAAGCCCACAATACTGACTGTAGCTCATTAATCCAATTATCTTTAGCCTCACTTAACCTCTTCTTCAAACCATTTAGTAATGTTCTGTTCGTCACTTCAGTCTGCCCATTGCTTTGAGGATGGCCTGGTGTTGAATGAACCTTCAAAATGTTTGACTGATGACAATAGGCGGCAAACTCCTTGTTATCAAATTGTGTTCCATGGTATGTGATGAAGGCATGAGGGAGACCATATCGACAGATGATGTTCTTCCAAACGAATTGGTACACCTTCTCGTATGTCATATCAATCAGAGGCTCAGCTTCTACCCACTTAGTAAAATAATCCACTGCGACGACGAGGTACTTGAATCTTCCTCGGGTCGTTGGCAGTGGTCCAACCAAATCCATTCCCCACATGGCGAAAGGCCAAGGGGAAGTTATGGGTGTCAACAATGCTTGTGGAGTTCGTCGGATGGAGGGAAAATGTTGGCATTTATCACATCTCTTAGCATAGGCTATACAATCAGCCCTCATCGTTGGCCAGTAGTATCCTTGTGTCATCACTCTTTGCAAAAGTGTCCGACCTGCTACATGGGCTCCACAGGAGCCTTCATGGATATCTTCAATCAATTCCTTCACCTCGGAGGGATGCACACATCTTTGCAAACCTGCCATAATTCCTCGTCTATACAAAACACCATTAGTTAGTACATACCAAGCAACTTTAAACTTCAATTTCTTTATAGAGAGCTTATCCTTCGGCAATTCTCCCTCCTCAATATATGCCCTGATGGGATCCATCCAAGATGGTCCTAAATCAAGGGTAATAACATTCATCGTCAGGTCTTCATCTATGCTCCGAGCTTCTAATACTTTAATTGGTATCGTTCTTCGCAGCTCGGTACGAGTAGCTGATGCTAGTCGGGCCAGTGCGTCTGCTTGTGCATTCTCCATTCTTGGTATTCTGATCAACTGAATGACATCAAATTCTGCCAACAACTCCATCGCCTTTGCATGATACTTGACCATTAATTCTCCTTTAACTGCATATGTTCCCATCATTTGATTCACAATTAATTGAGAATCACTGAATACCATCACTTGTTGCGCTTCCATAATCTTTGCTAAATTAAGACCTGCTATCAAGGCTTCATACTCAGCCTCATTATTGGAGGCTTTGAATTGGAATCGCAAGGCATATTCCATATCAATCTCGTCTGGCGTTTTCAAAACAATCCCTGCCCCACAACCTGTTGTGCAAGATGACCCATCTACATATAATCTCCATGTAGGTAACTCGTCTTCAAATTTCTTATCTGACAGAGTTACTCGGCGAAATATCTGCTGTTTCCTTTCATCCTCCCCTGGTATTTTTCGCTCTTCGTCGACCATCTCTTCTCGCCCTTTTACCAACCGGAGTTGGTATGGGTTTGAATTTGATGATCTTTCTACATCCACAAGCCCTTTTACCAACCGGAGTTGATTTGGACTTATGTCTGTTGATCCTGTAACATCCACAAGTTGGTCAGCGAGCAACTTTTGTTCCTCGGGGGTATCAGGATATGTAAATTCTGCTATAAAGTCTGCTACAACCTGCCCTTTTAATGATGATCTGGGTTCATACACAATATCATATTCACCGAGCTCTATTGCCCAATACATCAGTCTCCCTAATTTTTCTGGCTTATGAAGGGCTTGTCTTAATGGCATGTCGGTATACACGACGATGGTATAGGCCTGGAAATAAGGCCTTCTTCTACTTGCTTCAATTAATGCCAATGCCAATTTTTCCAGCTTTGGGTACCTAATCTCTGCACCTCAGAAAGCCTTACTTGTGTAATAAATTGGCTTCTGGACTCTATTCTCCAATCTGATCAATGCCGAGCTGACTGCATTCTCTGATACTGCCAGGTACAAGTATAATTTTTCTCCCATTACTGGCCTGGACAACAGTGGAGGTGCTCCCAGATATTTCTTCAAGTCTTGAAAGGCTTTTTCAAATTCATCATTCCACTCAAAAGTTTTTTGAAGTGTTTTAAAGAATGGGAGGCATCTATCAGTTGCTCGGGATACAAATCTATTGAGTGCTGCAACTCGTCCTGTAAGACTCAGCACCTCTTTCTTCGTCGTTGGAGATCGCAACCCTAAAAGAGCTTTGATCTTTGCTGGATTTTCCTCAATGCCTCGCTGGTTGACGATGTACCCGAGGAACATTCCTTCTTGTACTCCAAAGGTGCACTTCGTCAGGTTGAGCTTCATTTGGTATTTATCCAGTTGATCAAAGGTCTGACCTAAGTCAACTAGATGATCAGCAGCTTTCTTGCTCTTTGTCAGCATATCGTTGACATAAACCTCCATATTGCAACTGATTTGTTCGGCAAAAACCTTGTTCATCAGCCGCTGGTATGTCGCTCCTGCATTTTTCAAACCAAAAGGCATAACATTATAACAATAAGTTCCCCTAGGGGTAATAAAAGAAGTGCTTTCCCTGTCTTCAGGTTTCATTTTGATCTGGTTGTATCCAGAGTAAGCGTCCATGAAGCTGAGCAGCTCGTGTCTCGAGGTAGCATCTACTAGTTGGTCAATTCTGGGCAATGGAAAGTGATCCTTTGGGCAGTCCTTGTTGATATCAGTGAAATCAACACACATTCTCCATTTATTGTTGTAGGAGGGTAGTGAGACTGGGGTCTATGAATAACTGGAAAGGGTGAGGCGTGACCCACTCCAATGGACACTGTCTGCAAGTCTTCAAGGTCTCCTGGTGCAACTTCTGAAGAAAACTTCTCCTTCTGGTAACAATGGAACTCAAGCTTCAACTCACTCCCTGCAAGAAGATGAACTTTCACAGCAAAAATAGCAATTTTCTCAAGGGAAACACCTGAGAGTGATGGCTGTCAGTAGGGAGTGAAGGAACAAGGCACTCAACACTGAGAGAATGAGCAGGGAGAGAATACTAGGCAGGTCTGGTGATATTTTAGCAGAGTAACAGTGCAATTTTTCTTGTATATCTTTTGACCTTGCCCAGAGGTCTATTTATACATGGGCGTTAGTGGTGAGCTGGCGATTTTGGGTGCCAAAATTGAGAGAGTTGGTGGGGAACAATGTCTGAAGTGTACCATTTGTCCCTACCTGTAGGCAGCTTCCCTGTCCCCTCTGCAGGCGCCACCTGGCGCCGACCAAAACACAAAAAGCACATATGTCCCCTAATGGAGACAAAATAGCAGATTTTGGTAGTTATCTTTTGAAACGGTAACTTGTGGTGCAATTTTGCAAATTTGGAGAGAGGAGACCTTAAGGCCTCATCTCCTCTAAAAGTGTTATTTTTCTTGAGAGGGACCTCGAGGACCCCCTCTTCTAGGAAAGTCATTTTCTTGTAAAGAGTTTACTTCTTGCGAGTAGCCAACTCTTTGGCTGCTCACTTCACTTGTGGCCAAGTGTGCATTGTGTGTGGTCTCGAGTGACTTCTGTGTCTTCCTACTAGTATTCTCTCAATCCTATAGTGCTAAGTGGTTGAGCTTGCTCAACATACCTTGTCCCTCAGCCGCCAAGCCAAAACTCCCAGGAGGTCCCGACGCGCCTGTTCGAGCCCTGCTTGCTCGACTAGGCTACCTGTACAAGAAAGTAAAGTGTTAGTGTTGTTGTTCATTTAGAGACTGCTGTTTCATGATGAAAACTCCTGTAGCAGCACTTCTCGAATAACATTTCTGCAGTGACCCTTGCAGTGGCGCTGACGCTTGAAGCGGCGCCGACCCTTGTCCTGGCGCCGTTGCTCGGAGTGGCGCTGATGCTGTGAGGCTGCGCCGACCCTTGTCCCGGCGCCAACGCTTGAAGTGGCGCCGATGCTCGAAGTGGTGCTAACGCCCGAGGTAGCGCTGATGCTTGAATCGGCGCTGACATGTGAGGCGGCGCCGACCCTTGTCCCGGCGCCGACGCTCAAAGTGGCACCGACGCTCGAAGTGGCGCTGACGCCCGAGGTAGCGCTAATTCTTGAACCGGCGCTGACAGGTGAGGCGGCGCCGACCCTTGTCCCGACGCCGATGCTCGAAGTGGCGCCGACGCTCGAAGTGGCGCTGACGCCCGAGGTAGCGCTGATGTTTGAACCGGCGCTGACAGGTGAGGCGGGGCCGACCCTTGTTCCGACGTCGATGCCCGAAGTGGCGCCAACGCTTGAAGTGGCGCCGACACCCGAGGTAGCGCTGATGCTTGAACTGGCGCTGACAGGTGAGGCGGCGCCGACCCTTGTTGCGGCGCCGACGCCCGAGGTGGCGCCGACGCTCGAAGTGGCGCTGACGCCTGAGGTAGCGCTGAGGCTTGAATCGGCGCTGACATGTGAGGCGGCGCCGACCCTTGTCCCGGCGCCGATGCTCGAAGTGGCGCTGACGCCCGAGGTAGCGCTGATGCTGGAACTGGCGCTGACAGGTGAGGCGACGCCGACCCTTGTTGTGGCGCCGACGCTCGAAGTGGCGCTGACGCCTGAGGTAGCGCTGAGGCTTGAATCGGTGATGACATGTGAGGCGGCGTCGACCCTTGTCCCGGCGCCGATGCTCGAAGTGGCGCCGACGCTCGAAGTGGCGCTGACGCCCGAGGTAGCGCCGATGCTTGCGGTGGCGTAGGGGCTCGCCGCGGCGCTGACACTTGCGGTGGCTTTTGGACTTCTGGGTGACCTCGTGGGTACCTCTCAGATGTTATTTAATAAAAAAAGCATATTTATTTTATTTTGCTTTTTTCTGTTTATAACACCCTTCTACATTAGCCCCTCGTGCAAAGATTTTTTGGTTGGGTAGACTAAAAATTCTTTGTACGCTATAAATCTGGTTTCAACAATTATATATATATTTATATATATATATATATATATATATATATATATTTTCTGAGGGATCCTAGGATCATTAAATTCTGTGGCCCTTTATCCGAGGTATTTAATTTTTTGAAAACCCACGCGTCAGTGTGGGAACTCTCATCTCATCATTTGGGGAAAAAAAACATCAACTTTTTTTGCCTTCCTGCACGTTTTCCCATTTTTGGTGCAAAAAGCATAAGCCCTTTATCTTGGGGTCCTTCATCTTCTTCAACCAAAACCTAAGCATCTTTGGGTTTGTAGTGAGAGAAAGTGAAAGAGGGATATATTTTTTTTAAAACCCCATAGCCACCCATCTCTTTTTTTTGCTCTAACCTCCCCAACTATCATACCCTCTCATCCATGGATTCCCAACCAAAGAATGTATCTCCCAATGTAAGCAACTCTAAAACCCCCATGGTTCTACACCCTTTACCGTCTCCATCCGTCGTTCCTATCACTTCCGTGACCTGCATAGCTGTCGCCGACGCCGATTTGCCGGGTATGGCCACCGGTGCCGCCGCCTTACGCGCGGTACCTGCTTCTATAGATTTCGGGTCGAGAACCCTCACGGGTTCCTCGCCCTTCCCGTCACCGCCTACAGGGGGTCTCGGAAGACAGTCCTCCGTGCTACGAGGGGTCTCGTGCAATGATCTTCCACCATCTACAGGGCGTGCACCCGTTCTTAGTGTCCGCGAGGAGCGCGAGGTCTCGGCTGGGAGTTTTCTGATGTCTAAGGGTCTCGCGCCCCATTTTATTGCTCACGAGGAGCGTGGGGTCTCGGCTGGGGCTGTTCCGACCGCCAAGGGTCTCGCGTCAAGCTTCACTAGTGCTGCCGCGCAGCCCGCGGTACCTGTTTCTGCAGATTTCGGGCCGAGAACCCTCACGGTTTCCTCGCCCTTCCAGTCGCCACCTGCGGGGGGTCTCGAGAGTCAGTCTTCCACGGCACGAGGGGTCTCGCGCGGAGTCCTTTCGTCATCTGAGGGGCTCGCGCCCGTTCGTAATGTCCGTGAGGAGCGCGAGGTCTCGGCTGAAAATTTTCTGGTAGCTAAGGGTCTCGCGCCTGTTTTTGTTGTGCGCGAGGAACATGAGGTCCTGATCGAGGATTTTTTGATAGCTAAGGGTTTCGCGCCCGATTTCATTGTGCGCGAGGAGCGTGAGGTTCTGACCGAGGATATTTTGACAGCTAAGGGTCTCGCGCCCGATTTTATTGTGCGCAAGGAGCGTGAGGTCTCGACAAGTATTAGTGCGGACGCCATCACTTCGCCCTTGGGTGTCTCGACGCCTTTGACTGTTTCTGAAATGGGTACTGCCACTTATGGCGCCTCAAGACTTGGTCTCGCGTCCACAGGTCTCTCGTTTGTGGAAGGGGGTGTTTCTACCTTTTGTCACTTCAGGGGTTCCGTGACCCAGGGTATCTCGACGATTATTGGTGTTACGAAGAGCATGCCACTGCCCAGGGTCTCTTCCTATGATTATGATGGGGTTTCTGCCTCCACCTCTTTTTTTACGAGAGGGGACCCCGGGGGTCTCTCGCTTGGAGTCCCCACTGGGGTGAGTTCTTTTCTTGAGCCACTGGCTCTGGGTGGTTCATCAGCTACGCCAACTTCCTCTCAGGCATGGAAGGATTATATGCACATTCGTCAAGGGCGGGACTTCGGTATTTATCGTCGTGCTCCCTTTTTCTGCCCTGCTGACAGTTTCATGGTTTCACTTGCTGATTTTGGGGAAAAATTTTCGAGTGCTGTTCTCGATCGGTCTCATGTGGGGTTAACTGAGTCTGCTGATCTTCCTACTATTTCTCCAGATTCCATTCTCCAAGTCCGAGTTAATTGAGGCGGCTTTCCCTATTCCAACGTTGAGGTTAAAACCCCCGGTGGACCTACAGAGGAGTGGGCCAGTTGGGTTGACTATGTTCTGAGCGTTCCTGATTACGTGGCTATTCTTAAGGAGGTGGGGCTCTTCACCGCCGTCAGCAGTCTGAAGTCCTGCACCCTCTTTAAACACGGTTCTTCGCTCAATCTCTTATTGTCTCGGTGGAGTATGGAGTCTCACACCTTTGTCACGGGCTGGGGGTAATTTACTGTTACTCTCGAGGATATATGTGAGTTGTACGCCCTTCCTTTCTTTGGGCAACAGGTCTTTACTGATGACTGCGAGGACTCCCTAGAGCAGGAGTTGGTGGGGGAGTTACGATCATCTCTCGGAGAGTGCTCGAGATATGTGGCCATAAATGTAACGGGTCATTCCAAGCATTCCTTTGCCAAATGGCAAAGATATTGGTTCAGAGACTTTGAGCAGTTGCCAAAGGGGGAGACTTCTCGTGCAGCCCCCAGATCCCAGGATGGTCCTAAGCTTCACTCTCCTGCACATTTAGCCGCTTTCCTCGTTACGTTCCTGACTCGGTTCCTTCTTCCAAGTAAGCCTGAAGACTGTCCTCGCGAACTTCTTTTTAGATTGGATGTACGATTGTCTCGCGGTAGACCGGTACCAATGGCTGCCCTGACCTTGGGTTCTCTTTACACCTGGATAGACCGAGCACACATAGATGTAGAGAGGTCCTGCGGTCGGTATGATGTTGCTAATCATGTCAACGCCCCTCTCTTGATGGCCTTTTTGTTTGAGCATTTCCCCCACTTTACTTCAGGGGCTCACGCTTGTCATAGCGACGCTGTGAGACTTCTTCGGTGGCATAAGAAAACTCCCAAGCAGTCTCTGGGAATGTTGATTGATGATATCAAGGAATTTCAGTTTCGGCCTTACACCAGGCGCCCTGGGGGTACTTTCAGCTGGCTTTCTTTCCCTGGGGACGGCGGAATCTTCTATTGTCCTTCCGCAGTGGGGTCAGTTTCCACGTGTCCTCATATTAACGTGGTGACGATGCTCTTACCATGTCACCTTCCTTCTTGGACCGAGTTAGGTCCCCGTGCTGAATTTTATCATTCCGAGAGGGTAAGACGACAGTTTGGTTATGATCAGGGCGTTCACACCCCTCCTCTTTCGACCTACGGCAGTCATTCTGAGGCATTCTCCGAGGCGTGTGCCAGCTTTACTCTTCAGGGGTTATTCCGCAGAGTCAGTTGTTTGGGCGGTCTCTATGTGCCTCCCAGTGATTATCACCCTTCGTTCACTTCATCCTGGTTTCTTCTTTGGCAGCAGCAGGTTCGTCTTATTCGAGAATGTGTAGTTGGCCCTCCGCATGAGACTAACCCCACTAAATATACCAGAGCTCAATTTTTGGTCAGGCGGACGCAGAAAGATCCTTGGTTTCTCAGCACCACTTCTACGCCACCCTTGGAGCAGGCCATCCCTATTTTAGTGAAACCTCTCCTTGACAAGTCACTTCCGCCTCCGTCGACTGATCTTCCCCCTGCGAAGTCTAAAAGCCAACCAAAAAGCAAAGGGAAGGCGGGCACCTCTACTACCAGCAAAAGGAAACACCCTGACGCCGACGTCTCCAATTTTATTCCTGCTACTACTGCTTCTCCTCCTTCTTCTCCTGTGATGACCCGGGCTGCAAAGAAAAAGAAAGGAGGTGGCGCCGGCATAGATGCTTCATCTACGGTGGATCAAGAGTCCCATACTGGTGACCTTGGTGCAGGGGGACTTCCCAAGTAGTGACAAGACAGGGTTACTCCTCATCGAGCCTTACTTCCCAGGAGACGCGAGTCACGTCTATTCCTATTGCAGAAGGTACTATATCACCACATCCTTTACTTAGTGGAACCAGTTATCACGGGGTTCCTTCATCTCCCTCCCCTTCATTGGAAGAGGAACTAGTTGATTATGGGAGCACCTTTTCCTATGACGACCATAGTTCTTCTTCGGATGATATGGGCGGTCGGGGTTTCCACAGCGAAAGCACTACTGACACTTATGCTTTGTTATCAGTCTCCAGAGAGTCTTCTAGCGATGATGAGGCCTCTCGTTCTTCTGGGAGGGTCAGCCCCACCCATCTTCCTTATAGCCAGACTACGCGCCCTGCTACTGTAGGCGTTCTCCCTTTACTTGTCTATATTTTTTTTGCATATGATTTTCTTTCTTCCTCTCATCATACATATATTTGTGCAGGCCACTTCCATTAAGGCAGGTAGTTCTCCTCTTCCCCCACTACGACCGACGCCCTTTCAGCGGGAGAGGAACTCCATGCTCATTTCCTCCCGAGGCCTGTTTAGAGAGGTTTTGCTGTCTCCTTAATTCATTTAACCTCTGTTGTAATTTATTCGTCTTCTAACTGCCTTTTGGTTGCGTACACTGTCATTTCCTCGCAGCTTTCGTCCGTGCATTTTACCGTCACTCGGACCACCCCTGTGGCTTCCCCTTCTCCTCAGGTATGCCTCGTTATTTTCAAAATTTTCATTGCGTCATTTCCTTTTGTATTCCTTCTTTTTATTTACCCATTTATCATGCGTAGAGAGCTGTGTCTTCGGGCGTTGCCACATTGTCCTCTCTTGTCTCGGCGGTGGGTACTTCTGCAGCTGAGCCCCTGGAGGCCTCTTCATCTGAGGTAGTATTTATTTTTTTTGAATATTTGTTTCCTCTCAGCAGGAGTCTTAATGACCCTTAGACTTTCTTCTCAGGAAGGGGCTCCTCCCTTAGCTGGCGTTATCGCCCCAGGTTTATCCTCTTCGGGGAGAATTTCTATCCCTAGGGTCCGCGTATCTATGGATGGTAGATCTTTGGTTCAGGCGATTTCTCGTGGCCCAATATTTACCGTGGCCTCCACCAGTGAGCCCACACTTCAGGTTAGTCCTTTCTGTTGAAGCAATGGGATCTCATTTTCCTCGAACATGCAGTAAACAACGCATTTTCATTCTTTGTAGGCCATCAGTACAGCCCCTACTGCGCCGACCGTCTTTTTTCGCGCTTCCCCCTTAGATGGGGTTCAGGTATTCTTTTATTTTCTTAGTTCTATTTTCTTATCTGTCCAGCCTGTGCTTATCGTAGCCCTCTTTTACTTTGTTGCAGTTATCCCTTGGCGCTGTTTCGAGTGCGGCTCCTGCCACTGCCGTTTCAGCAGCCCCTATACAAGGGTTGGTTTGTCCTGTCGTTGCGCCTCTTCAGGTAGCTATCCCTACGGTGCTTGAGGTTGAGGTAGCTTCTTCGGAAGTATTGGTCATTGAGGCAACCTCTTCTGGAGCATCGATCAGTGTTGTTGCCCCTACGGGGGCCCCTGCTCCTCCTTCTATGACCGTTACGGAGGGCATTGTTCAGGTACCGTGTATAAGAGTATCTACTTTCCTCCTTCTTGCATATACTGTGCAAGCATTCTCATTTCACCCTTGTCTCATTGTTTCCAGGTGCACGAGAGTACTCTGATGACTATGGAGGCTGGCAGTGGGGCAACTGCGAGAGAGGTATTAGACTGGCATACCCCCTCTTTTTACTATTCCCCCTTTTTTTTCTTCTTGCGTATACTGTGCAAGCATTCCCATAACACCCTTGTCTCATTGTTTCCAGGTGTATGAGGATACTCCGATAACTGTGGAGTCTGGCAGCGGGGCAGCTGTGAGAGAGGTATTAGACTGGCATACCCCCCTCTTTTTACTATTCCCCTTTTTTCTTCTTGCGTATACTGTGCAAGCATTCCTATAACACCCTTGTCTCATTGTTTCCAGGTGTATGAGGATACTCCGATAACTGTGGAGTCTGGCAGCGGGGCAGCTGTGAGAGAGGTATTAGACTGGCATACCCCCCTCTTTTTACTATTCCCCTTTTTTCTTCTTGTGTATACTGTGCAAGCATTCCTATAACACCCTTGTCTCATTGTTTCCAGGTGTATGAGGATACTCCGATAACTGTGGAGACTGGTAGTGGGGCAACTGCGGAGGGAGATCACAGTTCTGAGTTCACTCCTTTAGTCGGTGATGTTGATTCTGGTGGGGAGTCTTCTTTTCTTCCCTCTGAGGCGGGGTCTCGCCACTCCGAGGGTGATGATGAAACAGAGGACGCTGCGACTATTTCTAGCAGGCTATGGCGTGAGGAGTTACCAGGCCGCTTCAGGGTACATGAGCGTCAGCTCTTGGATCTCATCTTGGAGCACCATCCCGAGACGTTCACTTCTCAGAGTATACTCCAGGTTGACAGTCTTACGGCCTTCAACCTGAGGGCTCTTTCCAGCCATGTTCATGAGTTCTTGGCTACCTCCCCTGCTAAGCTGACTAACTCTTCTATCTTACTATTCTTGGATGCTCTCCGCGACTTACAGCAGTTCTATCATTTTCGTTTGGATTGGCTTGACGCAGGGGTTCGCCCCTTCCTGAGTGTTCCTTTCCGGAAGATAGTGAGGTTTCACATGTCCCGGCAGTTCAGGGTTGAGCAACGACACGCTGAGGCTACGAGGATTCGGAATCAGATCGCCCTACTGCAGGTGAAGCTTGCCAGACTTGAGTCTGGCGATGAGGAGGATGATGCTAAATCCGTTAGGTTGGAGGAAGAGTTTCTACGGGAGGCTGGTCCGTCATATGCTGGCGCCATCGCGCGCGATGATTTACTTTTTGTGGTTTCTAGCCGATAGGCTACTTCTTGCTTTGTAGTGTTCAGAATTCTATGTGTACATCACTTATCATTCCGGTATGAGACACTTTGTTTCTTTTGCACTTTCTTTTTCTTTTGTTCTCCCTTTATGTTGTGGGTGTTTGTTTTACATGACTTGCTCTAATTTCTGTGAGCCTTTAGTCAACTGGTGGCTACCCCATATACTGTGGGGTATTTGCATTGATATGAAAAGTTATGTATTATTATATTGTACACATTTTTTTTTTGAAAATGCACCTCTTGTAGCTGTGACTTTCTTGGGTTGCCCCTCCTGTCTGTGGGGGTATTCCTACATATTACTGCTTATAGTCGTAGAGGCTGGGCTGGAGAGGAGGGTGACCCCCGCCTCTTTCCGGAAGCCTGATTTTATTATAAAACTGTATTAATTTATGTCTGGGGGACTTTGCTCAGTATACTTTCTCTTAGGATGGACTTACCTCCCAAGTGTAGTGAGCAAAGCTCCCGACCTCTTTTTTTTTTTACTCTCTTCTAACTTAATAGGGAGCGTAAATGTATATATAAATGAGTAAGCAAAGTAAACGTCAAAATGACCAAAAGTGTTGCTATTTCATTTCATTTACTTTTGTCTACCGTTTACAGTGTAGTATTGCTTCAAAAAAAAAACAAAAAAAACTTTTCTGGTGTAGAAGCAATCCTTGACATCCGTTGCCGACATGCAAAATACAAACAAAACTTGTTAGTTATTACTAAGCATAGTACCTCTTCAGCCACTTGCAGTTGATGGACTGGAGGCAATCACTCTCAGGTTCTGATATCTGGTAGTAGCCCGACTTCCCCACTCCTCTAACAACAAAAGGGCCTTCCCAGTTAGGTTTGAATTTTGACGCCGACATGCTACAGAGATGGTGGGTTGATGCTCGCAGGACTAGATCTACCACCTGGAATTCCCTAGGCTTAACCAAATTTTCATAGGCCCTGGACAGTTGCTGAGTGTAGACTTTGAAATTCTCTCTCGCCTTATCCCTGTGCTCATCTAGTGCCTCCAGTTGCACATGCCTTGGGTCTGGGATGAGCCCATTGCTAAGAGAAATTCTGGCTGAAGGTACCGCCAGTTCCACTGGTAGGACAGCTTCGGTCCCATATACTAGAGAGAAGGGAGTGAGCCCCGTTGGCTTTCTTTTCGAAGTACGGTAGGCCCATAACACCATAGGCAACTTCTCATCCCATGCTCCCGGCATGTCTTCTAGCATCTTTTTCAGAATATTTATCAGGGTCTTATTAGTAGCTTCCGCTTGGCCATTGCCCTTGGGGTAGGATATGGTTGAGCTATTATGCACAATCTTATACTTGTCCGTGAGGAGGGCCATCTCTTTGCATACAAATTTCTTCCCATTATCCGTTAGGATCACTTTGGGTATACCAAACCTACATATGATATACTCCTTTATAAACTGGGTTACCACTTGGGCAGTGACCCTCCTTAAAGGAATGGCCTCCGCCCATTTGGTATACAATTCTGTAGCCACAATGATAAAGGTCTTGCCATGAGATGCTGGGGCGATCTTACCCACCAGGTCGAACGCCCATGTGTGGAAGGGATAGGGGGTTGCCAAGCTTTGTAGGCTGACGGAGGGAGCGTGCACCATGTTTCCGTGCACCTGGCATGCTCTACACTTTTTCACGTATCCAATGGAGTCAGCCTCCATGGTCGGCCAGTAGTATCCCAATGTCATCAGCTGATCATACAGCTTGGCACCTCCCATGTGAGAGGGCTCATGAGCTTCTTTCATCACCCTTTCCACTTCCTCCTTGGCTACGCACCTTAGCGCCTTCTCATTATACCCTTTCCTATACAACTCTCCTTTGACCAAGTAGAAACGTGCTACCCTTTTTCTAAGGTAAATTCCATTCGCTCTCTCGGCGGGCAGCTCCCCATTCTTCAGATATGCTAGGTACGGCTGTCTCCAATCTTTGAAGGCTTCCACGAAGTTAGCCTCCGTCGGCTGATCAAAATTATCTTGGCACTTTAAACAACTTTGTTGCAAGCGGGCCGCTTCTATGCTCATGGAGGGCCAAAAATACCCGCTTCGCTGCAGTCTTCTGTAAAGGGGGATATCTGTATCTCCACAGTGCCTCTGGTGCATTTCTATTAACCTCTCCTTGGCTTCTTGCTCCCCCACGCACCGTGCCAGAAACCCTCCGGGACTCTTGAAATAGAGAGTTCCCTACAGCACATGATAGTTGGCTAACTCCAATATTTTCATTGGCCCTTCCCTGGTTTCAAGTTGCCTCTCCACCAGACGCCTCCAGTCTTCCGGCTCGTCACTTGGGAATAAGGACTTTACGGTAGTAGGCACTGTTCTCCGCCTAACTGTGATAGTTGCTTCTGACTCCTCCATGTCCAACTTTTGTGCTATGGTGGCGAGCACGTCAGGGTGCCTGTTCATCGTTCGCGCCTGCCTCTCCACAGTTACTTCCAAGAACTGTCTCAGCAGTCGCTGGATGATGTATCTGTACGGCGCTAAGTTGGCATGTTTAAGGGAAAACTCTCCATTGAACTGCCTTACCACCAGATTGGAGTCTCCTCGTATACACAGTATCCTGATCCCTCTTCTGAGCGCTTCCAACATCCCTAGAATGAGGGCTTCGTACTCAGCTTCATTATTTGAGCATTTAAAATCTAACTTGAAAGAGAGGGTAATCTTCTCCTTCCCATCTAACTGTATGATGCCAGCCCCACCTGTTCCTTGGGCACTAGAACCATCAAATTCCATAAACCACTTCTTCACCTCCTCCGCCATGCATGCTTGGAAACTTTCTCCGGGTAGCTCTTCATTAGGTGGTTCGAAAACCCCACTCGGGAAGTGGGCCAACAGATCTGCTACCGCCTGGCTCTTAATGGCTTTAGGCACTACGCACTTTAGATCATATTCTGACAAGATCAAAAACCACCTTGCTGCTCGTCCCACGAGTA
Organism: Sambucus nigra; assembly: GCA_949130495.1. Lineage (NCBI taxonomy): Eukaryota > Viridiplantae > Streptophyta > Magnoliopsida > Dipsacales > Adoxaceae > Sambucus > Sambucus nigra. The sequence continues at coordinate 239,061,451 of OX422210.1, read as the reverse complement.
TAGTCCACGCGAGGAGGTACTTGATGGGATCACACTTGGTGATTATGTGAATGGTGAAGGCTAGAAGGTAGTGTCTCAACTTCTGGGCTACAAATACCAGCGCCAGGAAGTGCCTCTCAACGCTGGTGTATCTCGATTCTGTCCCGGATATTACTCTTGATAGGTAGTAGACCGGCCTTTCTATTCCTTCCTTCTCTTGCGCTAAGAGGGCCCCTATCGACCTCTCTGTAGAAGTGAGGTAGAGCAACAGTGGCGCTCCGGCTTCGGGGGGAATCATCGTGGACGGAGAGGCTATGATTTCCTTAATCTTCTTGAACGCACTCTCTTGCATCTCTCCCCAAACCCACTTGGCTTTGTCTTTTAGTAGAGGTGCGAATGGATGAGTTACTTCTGCCAACGCAGGTATAAACCTCCTCAGGTAGGATACCTTTCCCAGGAAGCTCTTAAGTTGTCTCTGACTCTTGGGCGGTGGCATCATCATAATGGATTTCATCTTCTCTGCATCCACTTGCACTCCTTGTCTATTTACCACAAAACCTAAGAATTTCCCTGCAGTAACCCCAAAGGCACACTTTGAGGGGTTCATTCTCATCTTATACCGACGACACCTCTCGAATACTCTCCTGAGATCCTGAATGTGCTTGTTTTCTTTCCTAGACTTCACCACCAAATCATCCACATAGAATTATAGTATATCATGAAATAAGTCATGAAAAATTGCCATCATAGTCCGCTGGTATGTGGCCCCAGCGTTCTTCAATCCGAAGGGCATGACTGTATAGTGAAAGTTCCCTAACGGTGTGCGGAAGGCAGTCTTCTCTGCGTCGGCCGGGTCCATTTTAATCTGGTTATATCCAACATACCCGTCCATGAAGCTATACATCTCATGTCCCGCGGTGGAATCCACTAAGCTGTCTATGCTGGGTAGTGGGAATTCATCCTTAGGACACGCCCTGTTCAAGTCGCGAAAGTCTACACAGATTCTGATTTGGGTCTTGTCTTTCTTTGCCACCGACACTATGCTGGACAGCTATATGGGGTGCTGAATAGGCTTGATGAACCCTGCCGCTAACAACTTCTCCACCTCGGCCTTTATTTTTAAATCAAGGTCCGCTTTATATGTGCGTGTGGCTTGCCTTACCAGAAGGGCGTTGGGAAGGATGTTCAATCTATGAGAGCTCACTTCTGCGTCTATTCCTGGCATCTCCGTGTACTTCCAAGCAAATACATCAGTGAACTCCTTAAGTAGCTCAATGAGCTCTTCCTTCTGCTTCGGTTCCAGGCACTTGGAAATTAGGATGGGTCTACTCTCGCCCTCTTCTGACCCCAACTTGATTTCCTCTAACTCCTGCAGCTGCTCTCTGGGTCCGTCTTGCATGCACTCCGGCGCCTCTTCTGGTTCTTCCACATGCTCAACAATATGGGATTCATCAATAATAAAACATTCGGGCGCCGGGTCGATGCTCTCGTCCCAGAACATCGCCCGCGCAGACCGTTATAAACGGTAGATGACTTTTCCATTGGGCAAAACCACTTTCTTGCAAGTTCGAGGAGGTCTAGCTACCTCCTCTACTTTCCTCTTGCCTTTTTCTATGTGGGGAATTATCCTTTCCCCTAGACGATCATGAACGGATTTTTTCTGCGGGACCCTTCCCTCAGCCATCTTGCTTCCTGCTAGATTTTTTGTTGAGACCTTTCTTACCTCGTCCAACTCGGTGTAAAAGGCAGCATCTACCAGGTGGGACTCCTCAACGGCGAAGGGTCTCTGCGTGGCCTTGATCACTATCTCTGTACCTCTAATATTTGCCTTCGCGCACTGATGGTAGGTGGAAGGCACTACGCCATGAGTGTGCATCCACGCCCTTCCAATGAGTAATTGGTAGCTGGTGTCAGCATTAATAACGTGAAATTTGATGTGCGAGGTGAAATTTCCCAACTTAATTCCCACATTCACGTATCCGATTGACTGCATTCCGGCATTGTCGAATCCGGAAATTACTAGCGGTACCGGAACCAACTTCTCTTGGTCAATTCCCGTTTCATATAATGTGCTGATGGGCATGATGTTAATGGATGCTCCTCCATCCATCAACGCCCTAGGAAACGAGACTCCATTAATTATGGCTGTGACGTACAACGGGCGGTTGTGGAAGTAGGGCACTGCCCTATCCGCTTCTGAAAACACCACTTCAGAGGTATACTTCTTAATCATCCTTCTGATTGGCTCTGCCAATTTAGCGAAGGGTCTCCCTGCTGCTGCACCGCCTCCAAGACTTTCCTCGTGATGGACACCCTCGTGTCGTACTTCACCCCTATCTGGTCAAAAAACCACTTGAACTTGGGGCTCCTCGCTATGGCCTCACATTCAGAGTCTAAGTCTACCTCGTACGTCTGGGCACTGCAAACATACTCCGCTTCAGAGGTCCCTCCCTCGTCTAGAGCGAGGATGACGTCTACCTCGCCTTCTGAGAGAGCAACTTCCTCAGCTCCACCACTCCCACTTTCATACTCCAGAGTGAAGAACCACTCCTCTTGCTTTCTTTCTAGCTGAAGTCTGCTTAGTGACAAATTTTCTAACTCCTCGCATAACTGCTCACCATTCTCCCGCTTCACAAGACTTCTCGTAGCTTCTTCGTCGTAGGCAACTACCATGTTGGCAGTTCTAAAATGATGCGTAGGGAGTGGGTTCTCGTTAACGTCCACGGGGGGTATCTGCAAGGTACCGCTGGCCATCTGCTCACCAATGATCCTTCTCAAGTAGTAACAATCCTTGGTAGAGTGCTGCACTCGTTGGTGCAATTCGCAGTACTTCGGATTAGCCTTGTCAGCTGCAGTGGGGGTCTCTCCTTTTAGGTTGGGAGGTCCTGCTACGCCTTCTCGCACCAAGGTGCGGTAACAATCCATGGCCTCCGCTACGCTGCACGGTAGTGGCGGCGGGACATCCTCCCCAAACTTTCTCTTGTTGCCGGGACTGTCAGTCTTGGCCCCGGGGCCTCCTTTCTTCCCTTTGTTACTCCCGTCCACATAGTTAACCGCTTGCCTTCTCGCAACTTGAAACCTCCCGGGAAGTAGTGGAACTTGTGTCCTCCAACCCGGGGCTCTCGGTTTGATTATCATAGCTATGTTGCTGGCGGCCCGGGTGAATTCTCTGAAAGTTCCGTCTCTAGTTTCGTTGATCAGATGCAGCTTGTATTCTTCCAGGAGTCCTTCCACACATATCTGCAGCAACCTGGCCTCCGCCACGTCCTCGTGAACATCTAAGGCCCTCTCGCGAAATCGCTTGATGTAGTGCATCAACTCTTCTCCTGGCTTCTGGACCTCTTGCGCCAGGTGCCTCAGTGTAAATTCATCCTCCGCTACAAAAAACTTCTGAAGGAACTATCTGTGCATCTCTTCCCAAGTAGGGACGCTGTTAGGCGCCAAGCGGGAATACCATGTATAAGCTTTCCCAGTGAGAGTTTTAGAGAACTCCCTCAATCTCAGGTTCTTGTCGCCAGCGTGTACTCCCGGGTACTCGACGAACCTCTTCACGTGTTCTCGAGGGTTCTCCCCCCTACTGCCAAACTTGATAAATTTTGGTGGGATATACCCCTCAGGGTATGGCTTCTCACTTACTTCCTGTGGATAGGGGTCTTGTAACTCCTCGTATAGATAGGAACCCTCTCTTTGAGAGGAGGAGAGGAGCTTCCTCACTTCTTCCATAGTAACAGCCTTGGAGGGTGATTCCTCCAAACATGTGGTCTTAGGAACTGGAGAACCTGTTGGCGCCAGGACCTGCTCCGGCGCCGCCTTCCGAGACGGAATCGTCTCTGCCGGAATCGTAATGGGAGTGGCTACCCCTCCCGAAGGGGCAGCAGCAGGTGTCACACAATCTTGACCCAAGTTTGATAGATCCACGTTGTTTTGCTTTAAAAAGTCAAAAAACATTTCCATAAGGTTCATACCTGCCATTGGGCAGTCCTTGTTGAGATCAGTGAAATCAACACACATTCTCCATTTATTGTTGTAGGAGGGTAGTGAGACTGGGGTCTATGAATAACTGGAAAGGGTGAGGCGTGACCCACTCCAATGGACACTGTCTGCAAGTCTTCAAGGTCTCCTGGTGCAACTTCTGAAGAAAACTTCTCCTTCTGGTAACAATGGAACTCAAGCTTCAGCTCACTCCCTGCAAGAAGATGAACTTTCACAGCAAAAATAGCAATTTTCTCAAGGGAAACACCTGAGAGTGATGGCTGTCAGTGGGGAGTGAAGGAACAAGGCACTCAACACTGAGAGAATGAGCAGGGAGAGAATACTAGGTAGGTCTGGTGATATTTTAGCAGAGTAACAGTGCAATTTTTCTTGTATATCTTTTGACCTTGCCCAGAGGTCTATTTATACATGGGCGTTAGGGGTGAGCTGGCGATTTTGGGCGCCAAAATTGAGAGAGTTGGTGGGGAAAAATGTCTGAAGTGTACCATTTGTCCCTACCTGTAGGCAGCTTGCCTGTCCCCTCTGCAGGCGCCACCTGACGCCGACCAAAACTCAAAAAGCACATATGTCCCCTAATGGAGACAAAATAGCAGATTTTGGTAGTTATCTTTTGAAACGGTAACTTGTGGTGCAATTTTGCAAATTTGGAGAGAGGAGACCTTAAGGCCTCATCTCCTCTAAAAGTGTTATTTTTCTTGAGAGGGACCTCGAGGACCCCCTCTTCTAGAAAAGTCATTTTCTTGTAAAGAGTTTACTTCTTGCGAGTAGCCAGCTCTTTGGCTGCTCACTTCACTTGTGCACAAGTGTGCATTGTGTGTGGTCTCGAGTGACTTCTGGGTCTTCCTACTAGTATTCTCTCAATCCTATAGTGCTAAGTGGTTGAGCTTGCTCAACATACCTTGTCCCTCAGCCGCCAAGCCAAAACTCCCAGGAGGTCCCGACGCGCCTGTTCGAGCCCTGCTTGCTCGACTAGGCTACCTGTACAAGAAAGTAAAGTGTTAGTGTTGTTGTTCATTTAGAGACTGCTGTTTCATGATGAAAACTCCTGTAGCAGCACTTCTCGAATAACATTTCTGCAGTGACCCTTGCAGTGGCGCTGACGCTTGAAGCGGCGCCGACCCTTGTCCTGGCGCCGTTGCTCGGAGTGGAGCTGATGCTGTGAGGCGGCACCGACCCTTGTCCCGGTGCCAACGCTCGAAGTGGCGCCGATGCTCGAAGTGGCGCTGACGCCCGAGGTAGCGCTGATGCTTGAATCGGCGCTGACAGGTGAGGCGGCGCCGACCCTTGTCCCGGCGCCGACGCTCAAAGTGGCACCAACGCTCGAAGTGGCGCTGACGCCCGAGGTAGCGTTGATGCTTGAACCGGCGCTGACAGGTGAGGCGGCGCCGGCCCTTATCCCGGCGCCGATGCTCGAAGTGGCGCCGACGCTCGAAGTGGTGCTGACGCCCGAGGTAGCGCTGATGCTTGAACCGGCGCTGACAGGTGAGGCGACGCCGACCCTTGTTCCGACGCCGATGGCCGAAGTGGCGCCGACGCCCGAGGTAGCGCTGATGCTTGAACTGGAACTGACAGGTGAGGCGGCGCCGACCCTTGTTGCGGCGTCGACGTCCGAGGTGGCGCTGACGCCTGAGGTAGCACTGAGGCTTGAATCGGCGCTGACATGTGAGGCGGCGCCGACCCTTGTCCCGGCGCCGATGCTCGAAGTGGCGCCGACGCTCGAAGTGGCGCTGACGCCCGAGGTAGCGCTGATGCTTGAACTGGCGCTGACAGGTGAGGCGGCGCCGACCCTTGTTGTGGCGCCGACGCCCGAGGTGGCGCCGACGCTCGAAGTGGCGCTGACGCCTGAGGTAGCGCTGAGGCTTGAATCGGTGATGACATGTGAGGCGGCGTCGACCCTTGTCCCGGCGTCGATGCTCGAAGTGGCGCCGACGCTCGAAGTGGCGCTGACGCCCGAGGTAGCGCTGATGCTTGCGGTGGCGTAGGGGCTCGCCGCGGCGCTGACACTTGCGGTGGCTTTTGGACTTCTGGGTGACCTCGCGGGTACCTCTCAGATGTTATTTAATAAAAAAAGCATATTTATTTTATTTTTCTTTTTTTTGTTTATAACACCCTTCTACAATTGTTTTTCTTCTTCACCATCACCACATTTGCTAACCAGTCTGGATATTTCACATCTTCAATGAATTGGGCTTTCTAGAGCTTCTCGACCTCCTCTTGTATGGCTTGATTCTTCTCGGGACTAAACACTCTTCTTCTCTGCTTTACAGGCTTGATCTCCTTATTCGCATTGAGTTTACGGCATAAGAAGTTTGGATCTATTCCTGGCATGTCTTCATGACTCCATGCAAAAGTTTTCTTTCTGTCTCTCAAGAAAGTTATCTACTCCCGTTTTATTGAAGCATCCAACGTCGAACCTATCTGGGTTATTCGTTCAGGGTGCTCGTCGTCCAGAATAACAGTTTCCGTAGATTCCACCACCTGTCCTTTTACAAGTTGAGATTCATCTCTGGGATCCAGTGTTTCAATTTCTGTACCTTCATCCACCTGGTAGGTAGTAGTATTTTTCCTTGATTCTTCAAGCTCCTCTTGCTCGGCAGACGAATAATAGCATTCCCGAGCTACTTTCTGATCACCTTTCACAACTCCTACTCCAAAATTTGTAGCGAATTTCAAACACTGATGTACTGTAGATGGAACTGCTTCGAACTTCTTCAAACCAACTCTTCCCATGATGATGTTGTAAGCTGACTGTACATTCTTATCCATCACAAAGAAGCGTATTTTTTTCTGTTCAACAAGCAGGCCAAGTTCCAATGAATATATCCAACTTGATCGTCCCAAGTGGAAAGACTTTCTCGCCAGCAAAACCCAATAGAGGTCTGTGATAAGGTTCCAATTGAGATAATTTCAAATTTAAACTGTCAAAGCATGAATAGTACATGATGTCTGCCTAACTACCATTATCTACCAGCACCCTGGAAATCACTACGTCTTTCATCCTCATTTTGATCACCAAAGGGTCGTCGTGAGGGTAAAGAACACCTGCAAGGTCATTTCTTGAAAAACCGATGACCAGCTTCTCTTTGTTTACCTTCCTCGGGCGATCCTCTTCAGCCAAATTTATCCGTTGAATGTATGAGCAAGCCTGAGCCTCACCGAGGTAAGCTTTTCTTTCTGCAGTAAGTTTTCCTCCTCCTGCATATCCTCCTGTAATAACAATAAAATCAAATGATCCAAAACGTATGGAAAATACCTCTCGTTCTGGCTGCCTTGGTTTCTTGGGAAGATCGGGGTCATCCTCTGTATCATCTTCATGATCCCTTTTCTTTTTCTCCTCTGCTCGATGAGGAGATCTAGACCTTTCTCTAGTTCGGTCATTATTTCTTCTTTCGCCTCCCCGATCAACATACTTCGCTAGCTTCCCTCTTCGGATGAGTGTTTCAATCTCGTTCTGAAGAGCTATGCAATTTTTGGTCATATGGCCGTGATCCTTATGGAGCTCATAATATTTCTCCCTATTCCTCAGGTCAGGGTCTGACCTCAGTTTCTTTGGCCACTTTACTTCCTCGCTATTCTTGATTTCTTCCAAGACATGATTAATACCCATTTTCAAAGGAGCATAATTATCGAATTTCTTCAGGACTTCCCATGACGATTTATTATTCTTGGAATGCTTGTCACCGCCATTGCCCTTATGCTCTTTCTTCTTGGATTTGTCGTCTTCCACCTTGGTTTCTTTATCCATATTCTTCTTCGCAGCCATAGCCTCCTCGGCATTCATGATTTTGGCCGCTTTTGCCATCAACTCTGACATAGTTGTAGGTGGATCTTTGGCCAAAGTGTAATACAACTTGTTAGGCAATAACCCACTCATCAAGGCGGTGATTATTGTCTTTTCTTCATAATCTATGACTTCCAGCTTCTCGTTATTGAAACGAGTTATGTAATCTCTAGTACTCTCACCAGATTTTTGTCTAACACTTAACAAGTGTGCTACACTTTTTACTGGCTTTGCTCCAAAACAGAAATTGCCGATGAACAATTCGGCCAACTGAAAGAAAGTTGAAATCTTACCCCGAGGAAGATTGTTGTACCATATCTGGGCAGATCCAGTAAGAGTTCCCGAGAATGCTCTGCATCTCATCTCGTCGGGGACGGCATAGATGTCGGCAGCAGCTTAATATTGCTCTATGTGTAGAACAAGATCTGTCTTTCCATCATATTTAGGGGTCACCACTGGTGCTTTAAACTTTGACGGGGTAGGAAAACCCACAATGGCTTGGACAAAAAGTGTCCCTTGAACAAAAGTTCGTTGTAAGGGATTCTTCGCCTTAGCCATTTCTCCCAATCTATCCTCCAACCGCTGAATGGAACCTTTCCACGCATCATTTCTCTCCTCGGGTTTGTTAGTTCGAGCAATTGATTGCTCTGAAGTGGCCTCCGGAGATCTATCTTGACGAGCAACTGGTCGTGATTGTGTTGATCCTTCTCTTAGATCTGATGGTTGTCGAAAACTCCTCGACATGGTCTTAGGTGGACTCCTATTCCTCCTAGGGCCCAATCGATTGAAAGGAGACGCCCTACTCAGTCTTTCCAAGGCACTGGGTCTTTCTGAAGAGAGAGTGATACGTTGATCAGTATCTGTAGCCCTTATTGACGAAGTTCGCCCAGGTTGATAAGAGAAATCATCAGATTCCTCATTACGATATGACTCAGTACGCCTGGATCGTGAAGAAAGTAAATAGGTTTGCCTCTGACCACTTCGCTGTCCCGAACGTGCAGGTGCACCGCCATGAAGGGTCTGTATGAGTTGCCGCATTGTTTCTTGCATGGCGGTTTGTCCTTGAGCCAGATTCGTCATAATTCCAGCCAGATCTGGAGGTGCAGAGGGATTTGGAGGATTTCCATCATTTCCAGCGTTTCGATTGCTGGATTCCGGATTATCTGCCATTGATGATGAATGATTTTTGGTGAAAAACGATAATAACAATCGTTCCCACAGACGGTGCCAATCTGTTGATGTAAAAAACTAGATTACTCTAATAATTCAATCACAGATAAATAAATGAGACAAAAATTTTTAAAGTGGTTCAACCTTATATGAATGGCCTACGTCCACTGTTATGTTATTGCTGAGTGTTTGGGAATTCTCGATTATAAGTATTATCCAGAAATTCCGGTCCCCTTGAATGAGGGTCATACAAGGTATTTATAGCCCTTAGGCTGTACATGTAAGGGTGATACATTCAATGATATACATATGAAAGGGTAACTCATTTAATGCTCTTCAAGCGTGTGCGTCAAGATGATAAGCATTCAATGAATAGTTGAACTGTTGATTATCTGGCAATCAATGCTGTGGTCGAGATGCAGCTCGAACCGCCTTAGTTGCTCGTCGTTCAAGAGTTCCTCGGAGCACTGGAGTTCCTCGGAGGACTGGTGTTCCTCGGAGGGCTGGTGTTCCTCGGAAGACTGGTATTCCTCGGAGTACACCTGTTGCTCGGAGTGAGTATGACTAGGTCGGGGGAATGATCTTCCTCGTTGCTATTGTGTCACGTAGATTGACACGTGTCTTCTTATTATTCGTCCACATCAGCATACTAATTTTTGTATCAACACCATATAAAAAAAATCAACTCAAAATAATTTTTTTCACTATTTTAAACAAATTGGTCAAAATATGACAGATTTATACTGCTAAAAAACTGACATATATTTGACCGTTTTATTTAAAATAGTAAAAAAAATCATTTTGAGCTAATTTTTTTATATGGGGGCCTTGAAATGTTTAAAAACCATTGAAAAAAAGTCAATCCAAAATTATTTTTTTTAGTAATTTAAATAAACTGGTCCGCATGGACCAGTCCTTAAGTTGGTCCGCACTTGATCCTACCTGTATATATATATATATATATATAGAGAGAGAGAGAGAGAGAGGATTGTGAGAGTTAAAGATATTAAGATATACTGGGGATGTAATTCATATTTCATTGATAGTGGAAAGTTTCTCATCAATAGATATGTGTTTATTATAGAATGCTAAACACCGAAAATTTACTTCGAAGTGGCCAGGGCTCTCACCCTCATATAGGAAATCAAGGTTTTGATCCCACACACTAGAAAAGTTAAATTATACACCCTTTGATGTATTTCCCCCTTTGGGTTCTCTCATTAATTACATGCTTATTAGAGAATGTTATATGCGTATACAGGAAAACCATGAAAGTAATAAATTGAAACGACTTATCTGGATGTCGAGGTGTGTGTTAGATACACAATCCTAAAACAAAAATATCGTCTGCACTTTATGGAGAGATGCCTCGAGCCTCAGATATCTGTCCCCGGGATTCAACATCGTAGCTCATCCAATTGAAGCACCCAATAGAGAACTTTAGGACCACAATTATGTTGCGTAGAAATTGGAATATGGAAGAAAACGTTTTTGTATATATGTGTGTGTGTGTGTGTGTGTGTGTGTGTGTGAGAGAGAGAGAGAGAGAGAGAGAGAGAGGAAAAATTGAATTTCAATATTATCTGTAGATCCCCTTAATAAAGGAATACGTAACCACTCACTCTCCACAAAAGGTGGTGACCACATCTCCACCAAACCACTTTCCAACGGCTCTAATAATAGCATGTTTTAATGTAAATTAAAAAAGTGTTTTAATATTAATAAAAAATAAATTTAATAAATTAAATAAAACAAATTTAGAAATTAACTTATTTTTGGACCCAAGACCCAAGTCCAAGTCCTAAGTAAATGTCGTCAAATCCCGCTAAATGCTCTTAGTGGGACTTGAACCCATGGCCTCAACCAAAGTAACCTCAAAATTCACCATTATGCTAAAGGGGATTGTTGAGAGTATTTCATTCACACCAATATATATACCCAAATACACAACAATCCCGCACATGAATGAAATGCGAGAAGAAACAATAAAAGAAAATTCTAGGGCAATAAAATGTCACTAATAGTCAGAGTTGTCTTTTGCACTTGAACCTTGCTTGGTGTATGTCCATTGGGCTTACAAATTATTCAGTGAATTACGTATCTTGAATTGACCAGTTATTTTGGTAAACCAGTTCAATAGATTACACACATGACACTTTAACAGACTTGTGGTTCAAAATATTTTTGCTCATTTAGGCCATGAGCTATATCCCAGTATCATGAGCGCTCTAGGAAATTAAGCCACAATTCCCATAGGTAGCAGCCCAACTATCACACTCATTTAGGTGAATCTATCAAGAATGTCCTGTCACATCCCGCTTGAAAATAAAATCCATAGATTCATTATGAGTTTAACTCATCCATTCCCATTATTGGTAGCACTACTACTATAATTATTATTATTAACACCATAGGTATGAGACAATTATAAGTTTTGTAGTGCTTACACATAATCATCCATAATAAGTCTTCCCATGGAACCTATATCCTGGGATCTCCACTCAAACAGGTTGGGTATCCATCATGATGATTCTACTCATTAGGCTTTAAGATCATCCCCCTGAATGTATTGTAAATAATTTATCTTGACCACCCTTTGGTTACACTACACCAAAATGGCCAAATTATCACCTTTCAGCCGGTCACCCTTGTCACGATCATTGACCGTGACAACAAACACGCGTTTTGTGTCACGGTCATTGACCGTGACAATACTTAAAATAATTGTCACGGTCAAGGACCGTGACACGTCCGTGACAATTTACACAGCAAAAAAGCCCTACCCTTTCTTTTTTTTTTCCACCGATTTTGGTTTTTCCTTCTCTTTCTCCCTCTAAGCGATTTCGAGGTCTCTCTCTCTCTCTCTCTCTCTCTCTCTCTAAGGTATATTTTTTCCTCTCTTTCTCTTTTATTTCTATATGTGTGTGTATATATGTGTGTATATGTATGTGTATATGTGTGTGTATGTGTGTGTATATATGTGTGTGGTGGGGGTGGTGGGGGAGGGGGGCAGGGGGTGGTGGGGGTGTGGTGGGCTATGTGTGTACATGTGTGTGTGTGTGTGCAGGTGTGGTGGGGGTGGGGTGAGGGGGGAGGGGGAAGGTGGTGTGGTGGGTGTGTGGGTGTGTGTGGTGGGGCAATCTTAGCAATTGTATAGATTTAATTAATAAATTGTATAACTTTAATTGTAATTTTAATTGTATAGTTTTAGATGAAAGTAAATTAATAATTATTGCCCATTTCATATGAAAGTAGGATTTTCCCTCATTGTAAATTAGTAAATTAATAATTGTATACTTTAATTGTTAGTTTAATTGATGAAATGAATTAATTGAGTAGATGAATTAGAAGGAGTACGGGATACACATTTGTTGTTGACATTGTTGTTGGATTATAGTGGATCGATATTGGGTTGATTAACAGTAAAAGTGGCATTACTACTAGATTATTGTCCATATAGGGGTGGAATTTTTTGACTTTTTTTTTAAAATTACTTTGTATATCGAACAATATATAATTATTAATAAGTATTGGATTATTGTCCATATGGGGGTTGGCCAATGTGGTATCTGGTAGGTATTCTTTAGTGGTTAATTCTAGATATTATTAATAAAGATAAGTAGGGATCTTTTGGTATGGCGGAAAATGGCTATATTATTAATAATTATTGTATGTGTGGTGGGGGGCAGGGGGTGGTGTGTGTGCGTGTGTGTGGTGGGGGAGGGGGTGGGGGTAGGGGCAGGGTGGGGGAAGGGGGTGGGACAAGGTGGGGGGTAGGGGGTAGGGATGGGGGGTGGGTGGGGGGCTGCGTGTGTGTCTATGTGTGTGTATGTGCATAGTGTCCCTTGTAAAAGAATTGATTGATTATTAATTTTTTTAGTAAATTAATATATGATTGCCCCTTATTGTAAATTAGTAAATTAATATATGATTAATTATGAAAGTAGGATTGCTCCTCATTGTAAATTAGTAAATTAATCATTGTATACTTTAATTGTTAGTTTAATTGATGAAAATAATTATTGTGTGTGTGGTGGGGGGCAGGGGGTGGTGTGTGTGCGTGTACATGTGCATGTGTGTGGTGGGGGGGTGTATGAAAGTAAATTAATAATTAGTGCTCATTTTTATTTGTAGTAATTGTACATATTTGCATGTCTTCTTCTAATTTTTTTTATCTGTACTAATAACATTTTTTACAGCAAATGTTTCCTTCAGGTATTAAGGCGAGGATGATGATGCTGGTTATGATGATGTCGTCTGGGCTCGGTGGTAGCGGAGGCGACGAGGGCTCCTCGGCCCCTAGGCTCCCAAAATATAGCAAATTTGGGATTACCATCGAAAACAAGTCGGAGCTATTAGCGAGATCCCTCGAGCTGGTAAAGACGGTCATCGGCCCGGGGTATATGAGTTGGAAGGAGGTGTCATATGAGCTCAAGTTAGCTATTTGGACGGCACTACATGTAATATATTTATATTTATATTTATATGAATATTTCAATTTTAATTTCGATTTTAATTTCGATTTAAATTTCATTTTATTATTTATATTTATATTTATTCGTAACTAACATTGTATTTGTTGGACATGAACAATTCAACTTGGATCCAAAGCTACGCGATTCCGTCTTGGAGCAGTTGAGGGAGCAACACAAGACGTGGAAGAAAAATATGCGGACACGGTACTTTGGAAAAACATGAGAGTCCATTATCCAAAGGTGTGAATCCGTCCCGCCGAAGGAGCCGATCTCATTGGCACAATGACAAAAGTTCATTGACAATGAGATCGGGGAGCGACAATTGGCATCTCGCTAATCGAGGAGGGAAAATCGGGAAAAAAATACGGACGTGCACTACTCCGACCGGACGTCTTACGTCGAGGTGGAGCATAGGATGATGGTAACATTTAATTTGTCTATAACTACAGAAATATATTATTCTGCATTATTTTACTTTGCGGGGCCGATACTAATTTTACTTTATTTTATTTAAGGGGATAGGGAGTGGCCCTGGGTGTAAGCCACATAGGCTCGATACTTATGTGGCTCTTCGGACGAAGAAGGGGAAGGACAAGAAGGTGTACCCGAGCGTTGCGTCCATGATTGTAAGTAATCCGACAGTTTACTTTTTGTTAATTACGTTATAATTTTTTAGTTTACTTATTTTACTAATCATGTATTTTTTGTCGTTTCAGGAAAAGCTTAAGGAAGTGCATGAATCGCAGTCTGATGCCGACAAGGCATCTTTGTCCACAGACGCACTCAGCCAAGTTCTTGGCTCTGGTCGCAAGGGGAGGACAAGGGGGGTGAACTCGCGAGTGGCCAAATCTAGGATCATCGGATTGGAGACGAGTGACACCGAGTTGGCTCGAACAGTGGATTCACATGACGCGAAGCTGTCCCATTTGGAGGCGAAGGTCCAAGATATGTACTCAGATATGAAGCATACATTGGGCGAAGACCGTAAGGGGAAAGGGAAGGAGAAGGCGATGGAGGAGGAGGTGCGGGAGGATGAGGTGCAGGATGACGAGGATGTGGACTTCGTTGCTTCATCACCGACACGTGCGTACTTCGATGATCCACTTCCCTATTTGGCTCCCTTCAATAGACCGATGTCGACACTTGGTTGGCTGAGCGTGTTCATATTGGACGTATTTGATGGCCAGCAGATAGTGCGGGGGTTGAGCAACCCGAATATCGTCCAGGGTGGAATAGTTCATGGACGTGAGCTTCAAGAGATCGAGTCCAAGGTGCTCGTCATGCATGTGATACCCGGGAAGGATAACTCCCTATTGTGGTTACACGAATAATGCAGCACGATGTATATTAGTGGGTGTGTCAATTCTTATATCGTGTGGCCTACTCACCTCCTCACATTTACCCCAGACATGTAGTGACATTATTTTTAAGTTGGCACATTTGAATTATATTTGGAATATATCCTCATGTATATTGTTTCTATTTTGAATGTATATTTGCATTATCTTTAGTTTATTTGGATATATGATGTTTGAACAGGTACAACGTTGCTATAACAGGTACAAATATACTGCTGGGCAGTGGCAGTGGCCATACTGCCCAGCAGATTTTTTTTAAATCCTGTCCAGAATTATCATGGTCATTGACCGTGACAAGTCCTTGACAAATAAGGTTTTCACGGACTTGTCACGGTCATTGACCGTGACAATGTTTTTAAAAAGGGTCAAGGCTTTGTCACGATTATTAACCGTGACTAAACTTGTCACGGTCAATGATCGTGACAAGTCCGTGATAAAAAAAAGTTGTCTAGCCCCGAATTGTCACGGTCATTGACCTTGACAAGTTGAACTTGTCAAGGTCAATGACCGTGATAAATCGGCAGATTTGGTGTAGTGTTAACGGATCCGTTGAATTATAATTTGACTTCACAAATTCAATGGTTATAATTCCATTAGATATGAGTTCTCTCACATTATTATGCCTGCAACGAATATGTCTTGACTTTCCATTGTAGGTCTTGTTGCTTGATTTTTCTATTATTGCTTGGCATTTATAATGTATACGTATTGCGAGTACAGGTTTAGGCCATATTGAATTGTTTGTCAGAAATGTCCTCAGCCACTCGGCTTCTTCACCTGCTTTGTCTAAAGCTATGAATTCATACCCCATTGTTGATCTCGCAATGCATGTTTATTTTGAGGATTTCCATGATACGGCAGCGCTGCCTAAGGTGATTATATATCCACTTCCAGATCATGATTCCTCTGAGTAAGAATTCAAATTAGCATCATTACAACCTTCAATCATAACTGAATAAGAGACATAATATAAAGCAAAATCCAAAGTAAATTTTCGGTATCTCAATACTCTAATAAGTGCATTATAGTGATCATTATTAAGATTACAAGTATATCTACTCAATCTCCCTACTGCATATACAATATCAGGTCTGATGCAATTCATAATGTACATTAGGCTACGAATAATGCTTGAATATTCAAATTGTGACATACCTTCTCCTTTGTTTTTATTTAATCAACTATTTGGATCATTAGGAGTTCTAGCATGAGGATATTCATATTCATTGAATTTCTTTAACAAAATTTTTATATAATGCGATTGTGATAATTTAGTTCCCACGAAATATCGTATTATTTTGACTCCCAAAATGAAATCTGCAACTCCCGGGTCTTTCATATCAAACTGTCCACACAACATCTTCTTAGTATTTTTTATACTACTCATATATGATCCAAATATTAACATATCATCAACATATATGCATCCAATCACAGATGCATCTCTATGGCATTTAAAATACATGCATTTATCAAATTCATTTAATTTAAATCCATCATTAATCATAACTTGATCGAATTTTTCATGCCACTGCTTAGGAGCTTGTTTTGGTCCATATAAAAATTTAACAAGTTTGCAAACTTTATTTTCTAATCCTTTAACGAGAAATCCTTCTGGTTGATCCATATAAATTTCTTCTTATAAATCTCCATTCAAAAAGGCAGTTTTAACTTTCGTTTGATGAATTTTCATTTTATAAATAGATGTGAGGGAAACTAAAATTCTAATAGAAGAAATTCGCATAACCGGAGAATAAGTGTCAAAGAAATCGAGTACCTCCTTTTATTTATATCCATTGGCTACTAATCTAGCCTTATACTTTTCTATGGATCCATCTGGTTTCATTTTCCTTTAAAAAAAACCATTTACAGCCTATAGTTTTACATCCCGGTGGAACGTTAACTAAATCCTAGGTAAGATTTTGCTAAATAGATTCTATTTCACTATTAACATATCTCTCCAAAATGGATCTTCTCGAGAATTACGAGCATCGTGATAAGATTGATGATCTCCCTCGGACAAAAATAAAGTATAACCAGGCCCAAAAAAAATTTCTATCTTACGTCTTTTACTTTTTCTAAGTTCGTGTATTTCCATTTCATTTTCTCGCCTACTACTAGATGGCATATTAATACTCAAAGGATCATCATCATGTCTAGTAGTTGGTTATGTGGAAAAATATGTTCAAAGAATTATGTATCATGAGATTCAATAATAGTATTTGTAGATACACAATATACATTAGATTTAAACATAAGAAACATATACGCGCTACTATTTTGAGAATTACCTATAAATACACAATCAACAATTTTAGGTCCGAGTTTAGTTCGTTTAGGTGGAGGCAAGACTGCCTTATCTAAACACCCCCAACACTTTTAAGTATTTATTTGAAGGCTTTCTTCCTTTTCATAATTCGTAAGGATATTTATTAGATTTCTTAAGGCGAGTTTTGCTTAAAATATAACATGTTGAAAGTAACGCAACACCCCATAAGTTGTGAGGAAGATCCGAACTATTTAACATAACATTTACCATATCCTTTAGTGTTTGATTTTTAGGTTCTTCCACACCATTTTTTTGTGGACAATATGGTGTCGTAGTTTGATAGATTATGCCATGCAATTTACAAAAGTCATTAAAAGGCTCAGAATATTCTCCTCCTTTATCCAATCTCACAATTTTAATTTTTTGATTTAGTTGATTTTCAACTTCTGTTTTATACAGTTTGAATTTCCTAATTGATCCATCCTGAGATCTCAATAGATATGTATAACATAATTTAGTACAATCATCTATAAAATTGATGAAATATTTATGTCTTAGATTGTTATATGCATGTCCAGGAAAACCAAAAAACTAATAAATTGGAACGACTTATCTGGATGCTGAGGACACACACTGTCCTAAGACAGAAATATCCCCCGCACTTTATCGAGTGATGTTTTGATCCTCAGATATCTGTCCCCAGGATTCAAGAGCATAGTTCATCCGATTGAAGAACTCAATGGAGAACTTTAGAACCGCAATTATGTTGCCCAGAAATTAGAATATGGAAGAAAACGTTTTTGAGAGAGAGAGCGAAGAAAAATATAATTTCAATATTATTTGCAAAATTCCTTAATAAACGGATACATAACCACCCACTCTCCATGAAAGGGGGTAACCACCTCTCCACCAAACCACTCTCCAACGGCTCTAATAAAATAACATAATTTAATGTAAATTATAAAACGTGTTTTAATATTAATAAAAAACAAATTTAAAAAATTAAATGAAACGAAGTTAAAAATTAACTTATTTCTGAATCCAAGACCCAATTCCCCAAATCCCAAGTCTTGATATATAATATAATATTTATATATCTATTTAGGTATAAAAGTCCCCAAATCCTCCTAAATGCTCTTAGTGGGACTTGAGCCCATGACCACAACTAAAGTATCCTC
Organism: Sambucus nigra; assembly: GCA_949130495.1. Taxonomy (NCBI): domain Eukaryota; kingdom Viridiplantae; phylum Streptophyta; class Magnoliopsida; order Dipsacales; family Adoxaceae; genus Sambucus; species Sambucus nigra. The sequence goes on along the minus strand of OX422210.1, from coordinate 239,043,248 downwards.
AACATTTACCACTATGCTAAAGGGGTTTGTTGAGAGTATTTCATTCACACCAATATATATACCCAAACACATTATAATCCCCCGTATAAATGAAATACGAGAAGAAAGAACAAAAGAAAATTCTAGGGTAATAAAATGTCATTAATAGGCAAAGGTGTCTTTTGGACTTGAAGCTTGCTTAGTGTATGTCTATTGGGCTTGCAAACTATTCAATGAATTGCATGTTTTAAACTGACCAGTTATTTTGGCAATCCAATTCAACAGAATACACACATGACACTTTAAGAGACTGGTAGTTCAAAACAGTTTTGCTCATTAAGGTCATGAGCTATATCCCATTATAATGGGTGCTCTTAGAAATTAAGCCATAATTCCCATAGGTAGCGGCCCCACTAGCACACTCACTCAGGTCAATCTATCAATAATGTCCTATCACATCCCACTTGAAAATCGAAACCATAGATTCATTAAGACTTTAACTCATCCTTTCTCATTACAGGTAGCTCTAATATTATTATTATTATTAACACCATAGGAATGAGACAACTATAAGTTTTTTAGGGCTTACGCATAATCATCAACAATTAGTTTTCCCATGGAACCTACATCCTTGGATATCTATTCAGATAGGTTGGGTATCCATCATGGTGATTCAACTCATTTGGATTTAAGCCCAACCCCCTCGATGTTTTGTAAATAATATCTCTTGACAACCTTTTGATTAAAGGATCCGCTAAATTATCATTTGACTTCACAAAGTCAATGGTAATAACACCATTAGATATGATTTGTCTCACAGTATACTTGCAATGAATAAGTCATGACTTTCCATTGTAGGTCTTGTTTCTTGCATTTGCTATTGCTGCTTGGCAGTCACAATGCATAAGTATCGCGAGTACAAGTTTAGGCCACATCAGAGTGTCCGCCAGAAAATGTCCTCAATCACTTGGCTTATTTACCTTCTTTGTCTAAATCTATGAATTCAAACTCCATTGTTTATATCGTAATGCATGTCTTTCTGAGGATTTTCATGATACGATAGCCCCAGCTAATGTGAATACACATCCACTTGTAGATTTTCATCCCTCTGAGTCAGAAATCCAATTGGCATCACTCTACCCTTCAATCACAGGAGGATAAAAGACATAATATAAATCATTGTCCAAAGAAAATAGCAGGTATCTCAATACTCAAATAAGTGGATTCGAGCGATCATTATTAAGAATACAAGTATATCGACTCAATCTCCCTACTGCATATGCAATATCAGGTCTGGTGTAGTTCATAATGTACATTAGGCTCTTGAATATTCAAATTGTGAAGCACCTTCTCCTTTATTTTTCTTTAATTTACTATTTGGATTATAATGAGTTCTAGAAGGAGTAGATTCATATTGATTGAATTTCCTTAACACAGTTTCTATATAATTTAATTGTGATAATTCAATTCCCATGGAATCTCGTATTATTTAGATTCCCAAAATAAAATCTGTAACTCTCGGGTCTTTCATATCAAGTTGTTCACATAACATCTTCTTAGTATTTTTTATAATATTCATATGTGATCCAAATATTAGCATATCATCAACATATAGGCATACAATCACACATGCATCTCTATAGCATTTAACATATACGTATTTATTAGATTCATTTATTTTAAATCCATCAATAATCATAACTTGATCAATTTTTTTATGCCACTGCTTAGGGGCTTGCTTAAGTCCATATAAGGATTTAACTAGTTTGCAAACTTTATTTTCTAATCCTTTAATGACAAATCCTTCCGGTTGATCCATATAAATTTCTTCTTTTAAATCTCCATTCGAAAAGGCTTTTTTAACGTCCATTTGATGAATTTCTATTTTATAAATGGATGCGAAGGCAACTAAAATTCTAATAGAAGTAATTCGTGTAATCGGAGAATAAATGTCAAAAAAATTGGATCCCTCTTTTTGTTTATATCCTTTGGCTACGAACCTAGCCTTATATTTTTCTATGGATCCATATGGTTTCATTTTCCTTTTAAAGTTAACTAAATCCCAAGTGCGATTTTTCATGATAGATTATATTTCACTATTAACAGCCTCCCTCCAAAATGGAGCTTCTGGAGAATTAAGAGCAATGTGATAAGATTGAGGATCTCCCTCAGACAAAAATGAAATATAATCAGGCCCAAAAGATTTTTCTATCTTATACGTCTTTTACTTTTTCTAAGTTCCTGTATTTCCATTTCATTTTCCCGCCTACTACTAGGTCGCATATTAATACTCAATGGAGCATCCTCAAGTCTAATAGTTGGGTTATGTGAAAAAATATGTTCAAATAATTCTGCATCACTATATTCAATAATAGTATTTGTAGATACACTATCTACATCTGATTTAAATGCACTACAGTTTTGCGCATTACCTATAAATATATGATCAATAGTTTTAGGTCCGAGTTTAGTTCATTTAGGTGGAGGCAAGACTTCCTTAGCTAAATACCATTACACTTTTAATTATTTATAGAAGGCTTTCTTCCTTTATACAATTCGTAAGGAGATTTATTATGTTTTTTAAAGGGAATTTTATTTAAAATTATACATGCTAAAAGTACCGCTTCACCCATAAGTTGTGAGGAAGACCCGAACTGTTTAACATAGAATTTACCATATCCTTTAGCGTTTGATTTTTACGTTCCACCACACCATTTTATTGTGGACAATATGGTATTGTAGTTTGATGTATTATGCCATGCCATTTACAAAAGTCATTAAAAGGCTCAGAATGTTCTCCTCCTCAATCCAATCTCACAATTTTCATTTTGATATTTATAAAAATGATAAAATATATATGTCCTAGATTGTTATATGCATATAGAGGAAAACCATGAAAGTAATAAATTGGAACGACTTATCCGGATGCTGAGGTGTGTGTTAGACACATAATCCTAAGACAAAAATATTATCTGCACTTTATTGAGTGATGCCTTGAGTCTCAAATATTTATCCCCGGGATTCAACGACGTATTTCATTCGATTGAATCTCTCAATAAAGAAATTTAGTTACATAATTATGTTGCCCAGAAATCGGAATATAGAAGAAAACATTTTTGAGAGAGAGGGAGAGAGGAAAATTGAATTTCAATATTATCTACAGATCCCCTTAATAAAGGGATACATGACCACCCCGTATTTAATTACCCGTATTTTTAATGGCTTTTAAAGTGAGATAAATTAAAAGTAAATGGGTTGAATCATTGGGGGTTAATTGGAATTAATTATGTGAAAATAATTGGAATTAATCCTGATTGAATATTACTAGAATAAATTAATATATGATTGATATTAAATATTACTTAGTGATTAAATTTAATATCTGATTATGACTTTATGAAAATTGTCGGGATTTATAAATAAGACAATTATGGTAATTAAGTTGGGACGCGCGAGTGAGTCATGTCGAAACTATAATTGAATGAAATTAAAAGTAAATTATTTTTATATCATCCAAATGGTCATTTCGAGTGATCCAAAGTGTTTGGAGGGGTTTAAATAGTCAGAAAATTCTACCCGGGGGTTTGATTTAGGTCTCGGGTCAATTTGGAACCGAATAGACTACCCAAAGAGGTATTTTGGTCATTTTACTTGAGAGATGAATAGTACTTACGAAATTTGGGTGTTTTTATATATGTTAAAAGATATGTTATCCTAGGGTTTATTCACCAAAACTCTAAGAGACATCCATTGAGGAGAGGGAAAGATTTCTCTAGGAGAGGAAGGGTTGTTCTAGGAAAATTAAGGGATAAAGGCACCTTGCACCACCACCGCCGCCACTGGAAAGTGATCGATAAGGAGAGGATTACCATAGCATCATATTTCCCAAAGGTTCAGACCTACAAAATCAAATGCAAGTGTTTTAACTCTTGCAATCTATAGCATGCATGTTGTCCATGGTAGATAGAAAAAGAGCTTTTTTTTAAAGTTTTATAAATCAAAAATGAATTTTGATTTAATCCTAGAAATGTAAATCATGTAGGATTAATCCCTTGCTGATATTAGAATTAAAATCACGAAACTTGGGTTTATTTGATGAAGAAATTTGGGGTTTATACGTCTTCTTGAGTAAGAATGATTAAATGCAGATTTTCTGAATTAAAATGGGATTAGAATGATTAATCGAAATTCCATGATGATTTTGATATGATTTGATGTCATAAATCATGTACATACTTGGGTATATCATTTGGGATGAATTATAAGGAGGTTGGGATCATTTGGTAGAGGTTTTGAGGATGAATTATGTTATAACCCGCAGGTAAAAATATGTAGAAAAAGTACGAACATTGTATAATACTTTTAGGAATATTTTAAGCGGAAATTGGTAGTGTACTATTGATTTCTTATATAAAATCATGTTCTGCACAACTTTGTAGTTTTAAGTTTTTTCAAAATCGGAGTAGAAAAGCCTCTAATTGTAATTTTATATTTCTGGGCAGAATTTAACTTTATCGAGAAAAAAGGATTATTGGGAATTAAAATATAACCCGAACTTGTTATAATGAGTCTGGGTTTTGGACCAATAAGTATGGGTTGAAGATAGATACTAGAATAATTAATTAAATCCTTTCGGTTAACAAGAGATGTTAGGAGTAATGGGAAATGTGAATAAAATGTGAATTATTAGTTTATAGGATAAACTTGAAATGTACTACGTGTGGGATTTGTATATGGGATGAGAGTATACCCATTTGTTGATATATATACATAGGTGGAGCGAATACCTATAATATAATGGAGGTTTAAAATACCAAGATACTTCGAGATATAAGTATATTACGTATGAGACTTGTAATATGGGATGTGTGTATCCCCTATTGTTGATATATATATATAGGTTAAGTGTATACCTATATAATGATTTGTGTGTATGACATACCTAGCCTATTTTCTATCGATGGGAGGTTTGCGCGTTGAGGGAAGTCATATCCTGATGAGCCTTAGGGGGGATTTTTTACTTGTTGCCTTAGAACATAGGATTCAAGAGTGATTGCCATTAGCGATAACAATGGTATTGAACGGTCATTTGGATGCGTAGGTATGTGCGTAGCCCAAAGGCTTAAGACTATGTTCACCTCCAATATTGGTGTTTGTTATTTATGGTTCGAGGGATATACCGAATCGACAGTCCTTTGTACAGTTATGAGACGTACCCGGACATGATAGAAGAGTATGCATGCACCGCAACTGAGTCTCGGGGTGTAGTATTTTATATATATATATATATATATATATATAAATTAAGTGAATGCATATATATACTTGTGATATTATCTACCGTGTTAATTAAGTAGACATGAATGATAATGAAATCTAAAATGAATTAAGGTGGTGAACACTTAATTGTATTAAATTAAAAAAGGGCTTATCCATGATTAAAGAGAAAATGGATATATATGTATTACTTATATTGCGAGAAAAATATGGGGGAACGATATTGGGCTATATTTAGATGTTAGACTGGAAAGAACTAGTTAGCATGGGAATAGTAACTAGTATGGTTTGAAGGTACGTTATGCGCGCACACTAGATGAGAGGTGAGAACCTCGAGAAAGAGTTCGAGAATCTAACATGTAAATAATAATTGCTTAATTGCACTTGTTAATCACTTGTTATTTTTAAAAATATTTTACCATTGGGCTCTGACCCGTTTTCTGGCATATTCTCGCCTCCCTTGTATCTTCTATATTAGGTGTCCAGTCACAGGAACGCCAGGCATAGATGATTCGATACTTAACGTACTATGGATGCTATGGAGTTGCAGACTTTGCTTAGACGCTTTCATTCTCTTCATTCATACATCTGTAGTAGTTAGTTCATGTAGAGCATGTCGCCCAAGGATTCTAGTTATTTCGATTCTATCTCAGATAGTGGTATTACTTATGTCAGTTTTGATACATTCATTTTATTTGGATTGTTGTATTGAGATATTTAAATTGGGGAGTTTATTCGAGTTACGTTTAATTTAGTTGTGATGTTACTTATCTATTATGCATTGTTGTGGAATGGATTACATGAAATTGTTTCTAATGGTAAAATGAGATTGTATCAAATTAAAATTTGAAATTTTTTAACACCAACTTAATTGAGTATTAGGTGATTAACAAAAAAACAAAATATTTTTCGACAGTGATGTTAAGAATGAACCAATTGTATACTGTTATTTAATTGGGTATAGGACTAATCACCCGGTATTTAATTGAGCAGAGTGTTACAACATAACCACCCATTCTCCACAAAAGGGGGTAACCACCTCCCCGCCAAATTACTCTCCAACGGCTCTAATAGAATAACAGATTTTAATGTAAATTAAAAAACATATTTTAATATTAACAAAAAATAAATTTTAAAAATTATATAAAACGATAAAAATTAACTTATTTTTGGACCCAAGACCCAATCCTAAGTCCCAAGTCTTGAGATATACTATAATATTTATGCATCTATTTAGGTATAAATGTCCCCAAATCCTCCTAAATGCTCTTAGTGGGACTTGAACCCATGACCTCAACCAAAGTAACCTCAAAATTTACCACTATGCTAAAGGGGCTTGTTGAGAGTATTTCATTCACACCAATATATATACCCAAACACACAACAAAGCAAACTTAATTAATTTCCTATCCATTTTCATCGCAAAGCGGTGACCTTCCTGAACATATGATCAAAACACAATGACCTCCACAACGGCATGCGTCAATAGCCAAGTGTGCGGTACATGGTTGTAACCTTTAAAGCAATCCCAATCGATATATTCTCCACGAGTGACGATATGTTCATACACGATATGTATATCACACAATATATGCATATAACTATAGGATGTCTCTCCTTTCATGCGTATACCCAAAATCATCCCAATCCCCTAACGCTGGATTATTCTAATTAAATATAGGTTAATTACTTCTCAAACCTAAATTAAAATATCTTCTTGTAATATAGTTTGGATATCATTTTATACTCTAATTCAAGTGCATAAGAATTTCCATAGAATTAATTATGCGCCCCAAACCCAAAAACATCATTTGTTGCCCCAAACGTCGCCGACATCGTGATCTCATTCGAACGAGATCTTAAGGTCATTTGAATGACATACCCCTTTTCATTCGAATGAGATAGGGGCATAAGCGTTCTTATTCCCCAGAACAAAAATGATCATAATATATCCAAAACTCAAATTTAAAGCATCAAATCACCAGATTTTTCCACTAACCAAAACAGGTAATTTGCTTCCATTAGTAATGACAAGTGGCCTTTATAACTGCTATTATCGTCACGATTTAAGGGGTAACAAAAAATATTTGTAATTTCTACGATCAGTGACAAAGGTCAAATATTTTTCATCACCCCTAGGTTTATAAATGGTGACAATAATTACTTGCCCATTTTGTGACTGCTAACAACATTCACAAATATGAAGTTTGTCACTGTTGTGAGCAACAAAAAATATTGAATTTATCACTACTTGATATTACCAAGGGTAACCTCATCCCTAACTGGGACTTGCTCGATCGAGTTCGACCTTATAAAACACACTTTCTATAGGGATCCAATGCCAGTAGTCTTAGCCAAGACCTTTCAACCACTTATCCTCTTAGTAAGTCACGTCTCGTCTTATCATGCCAGACAACCAAGATCCATATGCAACTGGACCCACGCAAGCTCTACTCAGTGGGGAATTCGTACAGCCAGGACCATACTTCAGCATTCTCCAGCAGATGGCAAGGAGAACATTGGAGGTCTTATACTCGACCTGGACGAGACCACCCTCGACGACACCCCACCACGTGAGACATATGACTTCATCATGGCCAATCCACGTGGGCAGGCAGCTATAACTAAATCATAATTGCACGTGGGGGAATATTTGCATCATCATTACTTACACATTATAGAGGACAGGTGTCAAGATCCTATTTGTGGCTCTATCAAGGGCATGCACCTTTCATGCTTGGGGGCCCATCTTCTTCCCTAGAATAAAGGATAAAAAATATCAACCCTAGCCCAAGCTTTGCTCCTTTTACGGTAGAGGGAGAAAGTATTGAGAGTTATATTACTCAGGCCATTAATTCCCATTTATATAGTGAGGGTGAATTTCACTATATAAATGGGCATTAATGGCCTGAGTAATATAACACTCAATATTTTCTCCCTCTACTTCTTCATATTTACTTTACTGTGTTGTTATATAAATCTCAATTATTGTATGTGCTTAAACTTGAGCTGCTGATACAAATTCAAATGGTGACTTTCTAGCATCATCATTTTGATGTCGTCTATGGGAACAAAGGTTCTTCATCTTCTTCCTCTTCATTTTCAGCTTGTTTCTCACTTGATTCTATGGTGGTGATCCATTTACACACTTGGTGGGATATGTATCACCATTGAAAGAGCTCGTATTGGGTTTTTTAAGCTTTTTCTAGCTCAATTAGCCAATCAAGTTCATCCTTTGTTCTATTCATTCACCAAAGTCAATGGCCTCCACTTTGCCTTATGGCGTTGGCCCCAGCTCCAGCCAGGCCCCTTCTCAGTCAGAGATGGCCGAGGTTGTGGCGGCGCTATGCTCACTAGCATCTAACCAACAAAAAAATCAAGAAGAACTTGCTGTATTCAGTGAAACTATGATTTTTAGACCCACCAGCACTATAGCGAAGATAATAACTCCGACCGCCAGGTAAATGGCTCAGGCGATAGGGGATAGTTCCAGCCGAGACTACAGAATCCGATACCTGAGGGTAATTCCTAGTCACTTGTATTTTCATTGTAATCCGAAATTGTATAGCCTACAATATTATAATGAAAATAAATGGTTTTGCCCCTTTGGGGGATTTTTCCTCAATTGCATGTGTTTGAATATTCTTTCTTAGATTATCATCTTATTCAATCACATATTGTTGCATGTTTAGGGTTTGTTTGGGTTAAAAGGTGTTTAATATATAAGTTGCTCATTTGAACGCAAGCACATACATTCTCAAATTGGTATCAGAGCAGGTTACGCTAATCTATCGCGTATTCCTATTTTCCGCAAAATTTTTCTAAGATATCAATTTTCTGAAAAAATTGATTTTTAAAAAAAAAGTGCGTGTTCAAATGGAGAAGTTATATAATAAAATGCCTGTTTTTGACGGGACAATTTATGCCTATTGGAAAGCCCGAATGAGGTCGGCTTTAAAAGCCATAGATGAAAGGGTTTATATTTTAGTTGAAAGAGGGTGGACACCTCCCACCGTGACTGTTGATAATGTGATCAATTTGAAACCTGACACTTCTTGGACTGATGAAGAATTTAAATGGGCATCTTTTAATTCTAAGGGTCTAAGTGCTATCTCTGGGTCTGTCACACATCATGAGTTCAAACGTATAATGACGTGCACCACGTCAAAAGAGGCATGTGATGTTTTACAACTCACCCATGAAGGAACTAATGTTGTGAAAGAATCTAAGTTGCCAAATTTGACAACTCAATTTGAAACCATCACCATGCATGAATCTGAATGCTTTGATGAATTTTATGCTAGACTTTCTGACATTGTTAATACTAGCTTTAATCTTGGTGAACATATTCCTAATGCTAGAGTTGTTAAAAAGATTCTTCGTTCTTTGCCTAAGCGTTTTATCCCTAAAGTCATTGTGCTAAATTCTATGGCTAATTTAAATACTCTAAAATTGGAAGAACTGGTAGGAGATTTGCAAACTTATGAAATTGATATGTTCCCTAAAACTGCTAAATCTAAAGATAAGGGAATTGCACTTAAAGCCCAAGAGAGAAGGAGTGAGGGGTCGGCTAGAAAAAGGGTAGAGTCATCTAGAAAGAAAGAGACTGACACGTCAGATTCTGAGTGTGATTTTGACCTAGATGATTTGGCTCTTTTTGCTAAAAATTTCAAGAGGATTCTCAAATTTAAGAAAAATGGCAATTTTAAAGATAAAAAGAAATTTGAGAAAAATAAGTTTGAAAAGAAAAATAAAAAAGACTCCAAAAATCTTCCTAAGAAAGAAAGTGAGAGATGTTTTGAGTGCGATGGTAGGGGTTATAGAGCCTTTGAGTGTGCCAATCGTCTGAATAGAGAGAAAGGGAAAGCTGTCCTTAATGCTACCTTTAGTGACGACAGTGAGGTCGAGACGGTGGATTCAGGAGATGAGTCACCACATGAGTGTAACTTCACCGCATTCATGGACAGTCAAGTGAGCACACCTAGTTCTCTTCACGACGATGAAGATGATGCTTCACAGGGACACCTCGACAGTGAGATCGATGAGAGTGAGGGGGAGAATGACTCAAGTGAGAGAGAGAGTGATATTCAATGCGCCTACGCTGAGTTATATTCTGAGTCATTTAAAACTAAAAAACGTAACAAAGCGCTAGTTCTTAAGATCACCGGCTTAGAGGAAGATTTAAGAAAGGCGAGAGAAAGAGAGTCCTCCACCGTCACCGCCCTGAGAGAGAGAGAATCTGCCTGTGTCGAGAAAGAGATTCTGTTTAGAGAGAGAGAGAGTGTTTTAGAGAAAGAGAGAGGGGACTTGACTAAACAAGTGGCTAGTCTCTCGAGTTAGCTCCATTCCTCCGTGGAGACTCGGAAGAAACTTGAAGCCCTTATTGGCCAACTGACTCATGATCTTGAGAAAGCACGGGAAGTCAACGTACAAATCGAGGACAGATCTGGGAAGATGGGAAAGATGCTCCTCGGCCCCGCTTTAGGTTTTGGTGATCGGCATGGAATTGGATATGATGGTGCCTCCACGTCCCAAATTGCACCTGGACCAGTTCCTGAGTTTACTACAAATCCTTATGGCCGTCGTCAAAAACCTCGAAGGAGAGTTCGACCAAGAAAATCAAACCAAGGTCTGCCTTTGACTGTGCTCTTTTGTACTTATTGCAAAAGAAAAGGCCACCTTAGGGAGTATTGCTATAGCATGGGTCGGACACGACGTACTACTGCTCCACCACGTCATACTGATGAGTTTTCCAGTCTGAGAGAGCGAGTTGAGTTCTTAGCTGCCACGACCCACAGTTTAATGGAAGAATTTCGACGGATGTCTTTGCCGTTAGTGAATGATTCTCACATTCCAGCTAAAACCAACAACAACAAAGGCAAACAAAAGGTCAGCTCTACTTGGGTACCTAAGAAAGATAAAAAGGCCTTCGTTGTTCATGTTGCTCTCAAAGTACACAATACCTCACAGTGGTATTTTGATAGTGGATGCTCCAGATATATGACAGGTGATGCCTCATTTTTTACGACTCTTGAGGACTATCAGGATGGCAGAGTCACCTTTGGAGATGGGTGCAAGTCTAGCATTGTAGGACGAGGTACTGTCAAGTTACCTGGATTTCCTAAGCTAGAAGAGGTTTTGTACGTCAAAGGTTTGAAATCAAACCTTCTCAGCATTAGCCAGCTGTGCGATGCTGACTTTGCAGTAAAGTTTGACCGGGATACTTGTAAAGTCTATAATCAAGCCGGTAAAATATTAATGCAAGGGGTGAGGACCGAGGATAATTGCTATGGGACTGAGCCCACATCCTCACTTGTCTGCAACAGCGCCACGATCACTCCTATGGATCTGTGGCACCAACGTCTAGGTCACGTGAACGTTAGAGATCTTAATCGTTTAGCTAAAAAGGACCTAGTACGTGGCTTACCATCTCTTGGAAAGTCAACTTCGACCATTTGTGGACCCTGTCAGTTGGGAAAACAAATTCGTAGTCCTCATAGGAAGTTACATTCCATTACCACCTCTCGTGTTCTTGAGTTGATTCACATGGATCTTATGGGTCCCACTCGTACTGAGAGTCTAGGTGGTAAGAGGTACATCCTCGTGATGGTAGACGATTTCTCCAGATACTCCATTGTAGGTTTTCTGAGAGAGAAATCCGATGCTGTAGAATTTTTAACGACCAAGTGCCGTGTCCTGCAAAATCAACACGGTGTCACTATTAATAGGATGCGTAGTGACAATGGCACTGAATTCATAAAAGCAAAGGTAGATCTTTACTGTGATAGCCTCGGGATCAAACATGAGTTCTCTGCTATGAGAACTCCTCAGCAAAATAGGATTGTTGAGAGAAATAATAGAACGATCCAAGAGATGGCTAGATCTATGCTTCTAGGTCGTAAAGTTTCTAGGAGATTTTGGGCAGAGGCAGTGTCTACTGCATGCCACACGGTGAATAGGGTTTATTTGCATCCACACACACTTCAGACTCCTTATGAGTTTTGGACTGGCAAGAAGCCCAACCTGGCATATTTCTGTGTGTTTGGGAGTAAATGCTACATCCTACGGGATAGAGAGCAATTAGGAAAGTTCGACTCCCGGAGCGACGAGGGAATATTTCTAGGATATTCATCGAATAGCAGAGCGTACCGGGTTTTTAACCTGAAGAGCTCTAAAGTTATGGAATCAATAAACGTCACCGTACAAGATGACGAACCTTTGACGGTTATTGATCCTAACCTTCAATGTGAGGATGAGGATTGTTCTGACAGTGATTTACCTGTTCCTCTCTCACACTCTGTGGACCCTACTCCTGTGTTAGGAGACACACCTGCTTGGGTTCGCAAGAGTCATGACCCGTCTGCCATTGTTGGCGATCCCACTCTAGGGGTCAAGACTCGTGCTCAGCTAGAGAACGTTGTTATCCATCTTTGCTACACATCCAAAGTCGAGCCCAAGAACCATAAAGAAGCACTCAAGGATGAACACTGGATATCTGCTATGCAGGATGAGTTGCTTCAGTTTAAAAAGAATAATGTCTGGGAACTTGTCCCCCGACCTAGCGAGACTAATGTGATAGGTACCCGGTGGATTTTTAAGAACAAAATGGATGAAAATGGTACCATAATCAGAAATAAGTCTAGGTTGGTCGCTCAAGGCTACACACAGATAGAGGGAGTAGACTTTGGGGAGACATTTGCTCCTATTGCGAGGCTTGAGTCCGTCCGTCTTCTGCTCGCCATCGCATGTCATCTGCGCTTCAAGTTATACCAGATGGATGTCAAGAGGGTTTGAAGACCCTCAGCACCTAGAACACGTCTACTATCTGAGAAAAGCCTTGTATGGTTTGAAGCAAGCACCCCGTGCTTAGTACGAGAGGCTTACTTCCTATCTCTTAGCTCGTGGCTTCAAGAGAGGGGGAGTAGATATGACGTTGTTCGTCAGGAGAGATGACGGTGCTATTTTGGTTGCCCATGTCTATGTGGACGACATAGTCTTTGGATCCACATGCTCCCAGCATGCTCACCACTTTGAGGAGGAGATGAAAAGTGAGTTTGAGATGAGCATGGTTGGTGATCTTACATTCTTCTTTGGTCTCCAGGTTCGTCAGCTAGAGGATGGGATGTTCATCTCCCAATCCAAGTATGCTAGAGACCTAGTGAAGAAATTTGGTTTAGACTTCGCTAAGCATGCACGTACACCTATGAGTACCACTACCAAGCTTAGTAAGGACACTTCAGGCAAGGACGTAGAGCAAACCTTATATCGGAGTATGATAGGTAGTCTTATCTACTTGACTGCCAGTCGTCCCGACATCGCCTTTAGTGTTGGAGTCTGTGCGCGATATCAGGCGTCCCCAAAAGAGTCACATTTACTTGCTCTAAAATGTATTATTAAATACGTGAGTGGGACTCTCTCATACGGGATTTGGTATTCCTTTGATACCGATGACTGTTTGTCCGCCTATTCGGATGCCTATTGAGCTGGGGATGTAGATGGTTGTAGGAGCACTTCTGGTGGGTGTTTCTATTTTGGTTCTGCTCTTGTCTCCTGGCTGAGCAAGAAGCAAAATTTCATCTCTTTGTCCACTGCGGAGGCTGAGTACATAGCCGCCGGGAGTTGTTGCACACAACTCTTGTGGATGAAGCAAATGTTGGAGGATTATGGGATTTCACAAGACACCATGATCATTTCTTGTGATAACACAAGCGCAATACACATATCCCGTAATCCCGTCCAGCATTCGCGCACAAAACACATCAGGATACGTGAGCACTTTATTCGTCAGTTAGTTGAGGAGAACAATGTATCCCTGAGTTTTGTTCCTACCGACCATCAGTTAGCAGACATTTTAATGAAACCTTTAGATGCCCTTAGATTTGAGAGTCTTAGGAAGTCTTTGGGAATTTGCACAAGGGTTGGTCTATGTCTAGAATAGGATGCTTCTCATGATCATATCACATGCTTCCTATTGCTAGTCTGTTTTATATGTACCATTGCTTAGTTGTACAGCTTTTCTTTATTCTTTTTGCTTTTTATATTTCTTTTGAAAAATACAAAAAGATTTTCCTTTAAGAAAAATTTTAAGAAAAGCACAAAAAGATTTTATTTTGATAAAATTTTTGAAAAATCCAAAAAAAAAAGATTTATGTTTTTGCTTCTTTTATGGATGAGCATTTAAGGTAGCCAAGTCACAACTTTATTTCATTTATCCATGTGACTGTTTGATAGAGATTTGAGAAGTTACATCATTTAATTTATGTGCTTTACATTGGTTGGAGTCTTTGAGATGTAATTAGTGATATTTTCCTGCATGTTTGACTCCTATATCCTTTATTGCACACATGCACGGCTATATTTGATTATTGCACTTGTCTATCTCATATTGGCTTGAGTGTTTCCATCTCAATTTTGTCTATACAATGTACAATATGCGATAAAACTTGACAAGATTGGAATGCATGTAAAAACCATTTTGGTGAGACTGTGTGTTTTTGTATAACGGGGAGGGGCTGCGAAAGGTAATCATCTATCCTTTGCGCAAAAGCCACCGTTAAAAAGGACCTAAAAAATGGAGGAATTTTAATATCCGAGGTCCAAAGAGGTTAAAAGAGCCCGAAAAAAATTAAAGGCAATAAAAAGCACTTCATTGCAAATATGGGCTACTTAGGTTTCACCATCAATTCTCCAAAGTTTGAGAATTTAGAATGCCTCTATTCAAAATTATATCTGAGGGAGTTTGGTTGGAGAATCTTTAAACGGGTTTGCACTTCCTTGAAAGTCCTGAAAAAGCATAACATCATTTTGGACGTTATTGGTGGGAAAATCACTTTGAGCTTTGATTTGTTGATTTGATTGATTCAATATCTTATATTGTCATTATTTTACACCAAAGGAAGCATTTGATTTCATTCGCTAGGAATATCCAATATTCATCGTGCACATATGTCATGTTTATATGCATTGATTTTCCTATCGAATTTTATCACACCACTTCATTTACGCTATCATCGTCTTGGTTGCTTTGTGTTCATTCCTGGTGTGATTTTATCCTAGTGACACCCCGCACTTGCTTATTTGATTTGTTTCTCTCATTTGTCTATTTTGGGGACATCATAAAAAGGGGGAGAATGAATTATCTTATTATGGGGGAGTTTTGAAAGTTTGAGTTTGCTCATAAATTGGTATACATGTTTATTTCATTTCACACTCGATATGTCACTTGGTATTTTGCTTTGTCTCATGTGTGTAGGTACTACATGGATTATCATTGGATTGCACACCCTGATGAGAAAAGCGTTGAGATTCCTGCAGAATTGAAGAGTAAACGCTGTAGTCTTATTCAATTGTATCTTTCCAGTTTTGGGTTCATGGAAGGGTAGATTTGTATATGCATCATTTTTAGTTGTTTGATAATTCGGATGTTTGTTTTTATGTATGTACCGACATAGACATAGGGGGAGATTTGTAAGGACATTTTTGTCCATTATCAATGTATTATGTCGCACGCCGTTACACCGTTGAAGAAATTCAAGATTCAAGATTCAACGGATCCGAATATCAAAAGAAGAAGAGGAATCATAGTCTGACAGCCGGACCGATCCGCTGAAATAAAAGAACCGATCCAGCTAACCGGACCGGTCCGCCTAAAGACCCAAACCGATCCGCTTGTTTGTCAGAAGGCCAGTATACCCCGGACCGCAAGCGAACCGATGAAGCCTGGAAGCGAACCGATCCGATCATCAACGGACCGATCCGCCTCTGAATAAAAGAACCGATCCGGTATATCGGACCGATCCGCCTCAGACCCAGACCGGTCCGCTTGGGATAAACTTCAACAGATCGTGTTCAGATCGTGTTCAGATTTTTAAGGCCCGAGACTTCTTATTTAAATCCACTACGGGAAGTGGTTTTCTAAGACTTATACACACGATTTTCAGAGTACAGAAAGCCCTAAGTCTTCACCTATTGAGCATCTAGACTCTAGGTTTTTTGATTCACACAATTGTCAATCCTTTGTGAATCTCTTTGCAACCCAGGAACGCACTCTTATTGTTCACACCCTTGTGGAGAAGCCGTTCTCTTCTCCATTGCAGCCCTACTGGAAAGGGATAGTTCCAGCCGCCAGCCCTACTGGAAAGGGATAGTTCCAGCCGAGACTATAGAATCCGATACCTGAGGGTAATTCTTAATCACTTGTATTTTCATTGTAATCCGAAATTGTATATCCTACAATATTATAATGAAAATAAATGGTTTTGCCCCTTTGGGGGATTTTTCCTCAATTGCATGTGTTTGAATGTTCTTGCTTAGATTATCATCTTATTCAATCACATATTGTTGCATGTTTAGGGTTTGTTTGGGTTAAAAGGTGTTTAATATATAAGTTGCTCATTTGAACGCAAGCACATACGTTCTCATTATCATATCCCAATTTTAATCTTTTACTTTTATTTTGTTTATTATTGTTGCAGATGAATATTATCAGAATCTACAAATAATTGGGATACTTCGAACAGTACCAGTAGTTGGTGAGTGGACTAATTGGAGATGACCAAAGTCAGCGATTGGTTAACAATGCCATTGTCCTAATTTCCCTTGGTGGCAATGATTTTGTAAACAACTATTATTTGGTGCCATTCTCCGCAAGATCTCGTCAATTTTCTCTCCCGGACTATGTTCAATATCTGATTGTTGAGTACAAAAAAGTTCCATCGGTAATAATTCTCATCACGATTGTGTATTAAAATTTCATACAAATTGGTCTTGAAATAAATTCCTTTTGACATATTATGATTATTGATTCAATTATACAACTATTTGTATAAAACAAAACAATATTAAAGATAATTCGTAATCCACCACCTGGTCTGCTTGGCCTATCTCTGGCTATGAATATATATTGTGTGTTTTAGGTGAGAAAATTAGCCAAGTGTTGTGGACAATAATGGCATAGCTGCTATATTTGAATTTGTTGTTATATATATAAAACAACATAGTTGTTATAACATGTTGTTTGTACACTATACGTTTGTCGTTCGAGTTTTAAAAATAGTTTTACGTCGTCATTTTTGCTTGAAAAATGTTGTTTGTACACTATACGTTTAAAGTAGATAAAAAAATAGCTTTTTATGTTTGATATTTCAATTTTATCTTTGTTTTCTCTGGTTGTATCATTCTGTCCCTAGAGGTTTTCAAATCAAGAGCCTTTAAAATGTTATTATTATAGTTTTCAGCATATGTATTTTTGCGTAGGTGATATTTAGGTTGTTTACAAATGCCATTTTTTTAACGATTGAGCTATATCTTATACTACGGCTATGGTTATTGACATCAAAATAGCAAGTTTGTGGTTATTGACACCAGAATACCAAAATAGTTGTATGTTTTTTTATGTATACATTTCAGTTTGAGGCCTTAACACCTATGGATGGTCGTGATGGCGGAGTTGCGGTCGTAGGCATTAATACCAGAAGGAGAATTTCATGCCACAAAGAGGTAATGTGTGAAATAAAGAACTGTTGGCGCATAGTTTTGACATTTTAAACTATAAACACAGAACTGTTGACGCATTATTTGTAGTATGACATCATTTAAGGATGTTGGTGATGATATTTATTTTATTACGAAGATGTTGGTGATTAAGGATTTGGATGTGATGATATTGTAGGTGGTGGTGCACCAGAGATTGAACTTTCGAGGAAGATAATGAGAATGCAGCTAAGGTAATCACTCTTTCCTACTCTCTTACACACACACACACACGCATACACCTCCCTCCATTGTCTGTCTCTGCCTCTCCCTCTCACGGTCATGCACACATGCCAAAAAACCATAGATCTGAAGACTTTGGGGGTTTTTTC
Organism: Sambucus nigra; assembly: GCA_949130495.1. Taxonomy (NCBI): domain Eukaryota; kingdom Viridiplantae; phylum Streptophyta; class Magnoliopsida; order Dipsacales; family Adoxaceae; genus Sambucus; species Sambucus nigra. The sequence goes on along the minus strand of OX422210.1, from coordinate 239,025,129 downwards.
AAATTTTATTCTTTTTTTAGTTATAAACATAGTCGATTTCTTTTTTAGTTATAAACATAGTTGGTTGATTAAAATGGCAATATTCTTATCCAAAAGGAATAATGCTAGTTCTTATCATCTTTAATATGGCCTATATAGGAGCAGATTATGTCATACATCACATTATCCAATTTACATCAACTTTTTTAGCCTGACAATACTGCCTCTTGGTTAGTTTTAAGTACGAGAAATAAAATATATGATAGGTAACATTAAAGTGCAACACCTGGACCTGATGGTTTCAATGGAATATTTTTTAAACATTATTGGGATATGGCAGGTAACGATGGTTTCAATGGCATATTTTTCCAAATGGTTTTCTTTCTAATATGATAAAGTGGGTGATGAACCTATGAGCACCTCTGAAATGATGGACGAGATAAATTTGAACGGAGCATCAAATGGTGGCAGCAACAGTAGTGATCATGAGGTGGTGTTTGGAGAGGATGAACAATAGTGATGATGAGGTGGCATCAACAGTAGTGAAGATGGTTTATGGATAATAAGCTCCTCCTCCATGCGCACGTTAGTATTATATATGTGTTGTCTTGCAGCTCGTATTGACTTGGGTACTATGAATGTTTTGTGTGTAATTTTTCATGTGACTGATATGGATGAGAATAAATTAACAGACGAAAGCATCATTAAGCCCATTGAACAAGATGTTGCAGTTTATATCAGGGCAATGATGCTAGGGATAAGAATTGAACAAGATGTTTTGGATGTAAGTTTTTAACTCTCTTAATTCCTAAACATGTCTGATGATTACATATTATGTCATGTATAACACCGAATCTCTTAGCGTGTCTAATTAAGTCAAATAAGTCAAAACCTATCTTTTTTCGAAACTAGTTTAATGTCATTATTTTCACAATGTATATGTTGTTGATGGGATTTTTGGAATAATAATTTGCACAGCTACGTATAACGAAATGGTAGAACTTGTATGTTTTTGGTGCTTTCACAAATATCTTGTATGTTTTTAATGATTTCTAGTGTTTCTACTGCTTGGTTAAAGAACTTGTATATTCAAATTTCAGGTTCTCCACTGAAATGGTAGCATGCATTGCCATTGAAGCAATATCTATATTGGAGAAAATACACTCAAAATTGTTGGTGAAAAACTAATTGGACTCATCACTTCTAGAGAAGAGATTCCCGATTTGCACAAGATGGGTAGATCCAAAAATTATGACTTCTAAGTTAGAACATTCCGTGCTAAAAAATATGTATTGAGATGAACAATTCTTAGATTTCTCAATTTGCCTCTTGTATTTAGATGAATTTTCTATTAATGGAATTTGAGCCATTAATTTTTATTGGGGTTATTATTTTGATCTGTATTAGTGTTTTTGCGAATTATTTGTATTTTTGTTGTACTATTTTTTCCATTCGGGCTGTGTATTATGAATGAATTTTTGTTATGGTAAAACATCTTTTGAACTAACAAGTTGATAAATGTGCCAAAAAATAGTTGAAATGTTGCCGATTTTTTAGGGTAATATTATTTATAATTATTTTTTTCTTTGATCCAAAAATTTGGCAAAGTTCAAAACTGTGTCAAAAACGTACCAGATTTTGGCATGATTTTGACTGTGCCAAAAGTGTGCCAAAATGTACTCAATCTGGCGTAGTTATAAACTGTGCCAAACGTGTGCCAGAAATATCTAATTCTTGCACGGTTTAAAAGTGTGCCAGAAGTGTTCTGATTTGGTCAAATCTGATACACTTTTAAACCATGCCAGAAAAAAATGTCCATTTTGGAACACCTGATCCTGGCACAGTTCAAAACAGTGCCAGATCAATCTGGCATTGTTTTAAACCGTGTCAGATTGCTGTTTTTGGTGTAGTGGTATGCCATTGCATGGTTCTCGAGTTACTCCTTATGGGGTGACTATTTTCTAACCCCTTTTCCCTTTTGTCCCTACTAACATTGGGGACAATGTTCATTTCAAGTTAGGGGGTATGGATTACATTTCTGATACTGGTTATGATGTTAGTATTTATTTATTTATTTATTTATAAAAAAAATCTTATTTTTCTCCCTTGTCTCCAATGATTATGTATATGATCGCCTTATCCTTTTGTATAGTGATGATGCATGCTTAGAGTTAGTGGTTTATTATCCTTTAGCCCGTACATTGTTTGCATTGTGAATAAACTCATAAAATAAAACTGTGAAGCTTTGAGCGCATTACACAAATAATTGTTTATGATTTGGTTTAAAGTATTTCAAATTCGCGATCATAAAGAGCACGCTATACCCTTACAAAAGTGAGAATTGAGACTAGTCTTCAATTGTGAGAGCATACATATAATCTATCTTTTTCTTGAAAAATGATCTTGTTGATAGTCTCATTTTCTTTTCATTGATTGCATATTAATTGAATTATCACTTGAGCATGATTTTCAATGGTGTTGAGTCCCGAGAATCATATCAAACTTTAAGAAAGGATACTAGGACCTTAACCTTACCTTTATAAATGTCCCTAGTCAACGTCGTTGAGACCTACTATGACCCTTCTTTTTGTCCCAAATCCCCTATCTAACTCCACATTGGAGTTATAAACCCTTGTACACCTTTCGTATCTCGATTTGGGATTATTCTCGAGATTGAATGATGTTTGTTTTAATGTTCTCTAAAAAAAAGAGAAAAATAAAAGGGAAAAAGAAAAGAGAAAAGAAAATAGAATAAATGGTTCTAATGTATATGGAAATAAAAGTCATACTTTCTTGAATATCTTGCGTTTGGAATTTGAATTCAATTCCTTATATTTCCCACTAATTCCATTATCATGTGTGTTATTCCCAAATCCCCTTTGCTCCCGTACATAGACTTTTTCTTCCTAACCCTAGCCTTCCCCAAATTATATTCCCCAAAAGTCCTACTTGATCCTAGGGTAATGTGATTCAAAGGTCGAACATTTGCAATAATTTGTTTAAGTACATTTCACATTGCTTAATATGCGATATCCTTTCATGAGATTGTATTTTTCACTTGTATATATCGTTCTGCATTGATGACATGTGCGCGACTTTGTATCCTTTTACGATTACTCATTATGCCCACATGTCCCGTGTGTGTTATATCCTATTTCTGAGCGTTTTCATTTGTTGAGTTTAACAACCGGATAGAACTTGAGTATGCATGCTTTAGCGTTTACATGGATTATGAAAGTTTTGCCAAATCTAAATTACCACATGTGTCAGCTTATTTTGCATTCCATGGTTTCAATTTCTATTGACGTTACTTGCTTAATGCCGATAGTTGTCGTCTTTAGCTTAAGCTTTGTTCACTTTGTTAATAGATTATGCTTCTTTGATAATTGCTTTGATAATTCTTGAGCTACGCTTCGATTTTCGGTTTATCATTGTATGAGTTGACTAGATGTTTGTGGGTATCATCCCTAGAAACCTTCACGAGACGACACTCGTCCCCTAGGACCACCTATGGGTTTAACGGCTTATTGCATACGCTAAATGCAATCGTTCGCCTGTGAAAGTGGCATTTTCCTTCTTTGTAAAGATTTCTCCTATTTTTGTTTTGTTGATAGCCCTTGCATCTTCATGCTTCATTGCTCGGGACTAGCAATGTTTAAGTTAGGGGGGGTCATATGTCACTTTTATTGTATTTTAAACCCCATTAATTTGTACATTCTAGTATTCCCGTACATGTTATTCCCGGTTCTTATGCTTATTTATTGACTAACCCCCATTTTGGTCATATACATATTGTGTGCACCTTATTTGAGCTTTTATAGGTCTCGGGAATGTAAGTTGTGAAGTATTGATAAGTTCCGGGGAAATTTCGTTGATAACTGCATCTTTGGGGGAATTTTAGTAAATCCAGAACTCGGGTTTTGGTCCCGATATCTTCATGGAAGTTGTGGCCCTCCTTCTCATCTTCGTGGGGCCTTTGACGATGCATGAATCTGATCTAGAACGAAGAAGTTAGGTACAATTCGGTGAAACTTGGGGAAAATAAAGCCAAAAGGAAGCAACCTCATTTTGAAAGAAGGTCTGAATCGATTCGGCCCTTGTCGAATCGATTCTGTTGTTACGAGTGCATTAGCTTCCCTTATGCGAATCGATTCAACCTCCTCTGAATCGATTCAGTTCTGCATATTTTTTATATTTATTTCCTTATTACTAGTTTGCCATTATGGATAGATTTTTTTGTTTTTATCCTTGGTTTTCCTTCATTTGAAGATATAGTTTACTTAGGATATTTGTTGGATAGATAAAAACACTTTCTTTTCTCTCCTAGGTCAAGTGTAGTTATTGATCTTCCTACTTGTAAAGACTTGAATTCTCACAGGTTAGTTGTTCATTAATGCAAGCTTTGTTCGTTAAATCCATATCTACTTGTATTCCTTAGCATTAAATTGCTTTTATTATTCTATCTTGTATTGTTTTGTGTTTACACTTGATGGTTAGCTTAAATATGTGGTTCATTTTCATGTGTAGCCTAGTTTCTAGTATGAGTAGCTAAATTTAAGGTTGAGGATCATAATCCCACCTAGGATGCTTGAACTTCATATTTAAGGTTTGGTTAATAATTGTTCTAATTGAACTCATGTGTTGGTATTACAGTACCCTACTCTCTTAACTTCCCTTGACATACAAGGGGTAGTCTTTGATGCTTTACTACAACCCAAACCCATTTTAGCAATAACTAATTAACCCTCATCCTCCATCAATGAGTTTAGTCTCTACATGGTTGATATTCGGATCTAATTAGTTATGCTCAATTAGAATTAATTTGAATAAAGACCCATTATTTTTATTAGTGATTCTAAGGTGGGAGAATGATCCTCAACCCCTTTATCTCTTTAACTCAAGCTTAACTTTGTTCTTGTTGGTATATCTTTGTAGTTGCCTTGTTATTTGATAATTCTATGCATGATAGTTTCGCGTTTAATCACTATCACATTTTTAAATAATTAAATCATCTTTTACACTTTTTGTGACGTTTAGAGAATCTCATTTAGCCTAATTTTGTTCTCCTAGGAGTGTTCAATCCCTGAGGAATACGATTCCGGTCTTTCCCGATTACTACTTGTTGTGAAAGATTCGCATTTGAATCATACACTCTTTAGAGCACACCAGCCGACCACAAAGGACATGTAGTAGAGGCCAAATCAGCACTGAAGAAAATGGAATTTAACTCAGCTGCCTCTGAGTCAAAGCAGAGAAAGATTTAAAAAATGGATATGGATACGTTGATCGTAGGATTCTCCAGATTATATTTTAAGGGAATCTTTGCCCCCCATAACGACCCTTCGGTAATCAGCACCAGAGTCCGTGGGTATGATGTATCAAGGATCCTAGTGGACGGCAGTAGATCGGTCGACGTTATGTTTTGTGAGCACTAAATCTTAGCAAGAAGAGGTTGATCCCGTATCAACAACCTTTGATAGGGTTTAGTGGAGAAAAAATACAACCCTTGGGAGTTTATGAAATGGAAGTCTGCATGGGCACTTGACCGAGGTGCCTAATGAAGAAGGTAAACTTTTTTATTATGGATGAAAATGTATTCTCATCTTATAATAACATCCTGAGTCGTGTAGATCTTAAAGAGTTTGAAGCCGTGCCTTCTACTGTACACCAGATGGTAAAATTCCCGACCCCTTATGGGCTAGGGGAAGTTCAAGGTGATCAAGTAGAGGCCAGGGAATGTTACTTCATCTCAACTGAGTAGAGAGAGGCCCATAAAAAACTCACCACCTCATATAACATTGATACTCTCGACCCAAGGGATGAGAAAAAGTTGCAGAAAGGCAAAGTTACGAAAAAGGTCGAATCCATCGTCCTTAATGAGGACGAGCTGAAAAAAACTGTCCAGGTTGTCTCTTTACCGAAAAAAGAGGTGAAGTAGAAACTGATAGAGTTGCTAAGGAAGAGGCAGAGTGTGTTCGCATGAAGCCACAAAGATATGCTAGGAATATACCCTAAGGTCATCTCCCACAAATTAAACATCGATGAGAAAGAGAAGTTAGTGAAATAAAGGAGGAGACCTTATTCAAGGGATAAGTACAGAGTTATCCAAGAAGAAGTTAAGAAACTCCAGTCAGCAGAGTTCATCAGAGAGGTTCATTATCCAGAGTGGAAATCTAACATACCAATAGTCCTTAAGGCTAATGGAAAATGGCGCATGTGGATCGACTTTACTGATCTGAACAAAGCTTATCCCAAGGACAGCTTCGCCTTGCCTCGTATAGATCGGATGGTTGATGCTACTGCAGGGCATAAATTAATTAGTTTCATGGACACGTACTTTGGATATAATCAAATATTCATGGATAAAGACGATTCAGAGAAGACTTCCTTTATCACCAATAAAGGAACCTACTGCTATAAGGTCATACTTTTAGGTCTTAAGAATATAGGGGCAACCTACCAAAGGTTAGTTAATAAGATATTTTAGGAGAAGATTGGAAAGACCATGTAAGTCTATATGGATAACATGTTGACAAAAAACCTCAAGACCAAGGACCACGTGGCCGACCTGGAGAGGACCTTTGATACAATGAATCTTTATCAAATGAAGTTAAACCCAGCCAAGTGTGTGTTCGACGTGGGAGCAGGTAAATTTCTTGGGTTCATTATCAACTAGAGAGGCATAGAGGTAAACTCAGAGAATATTAGAGCATTAATCGATATGAAGACTCCAAAGACTATTAAAGATGTGCAGAGGCTAACAGGGAGGGTCGTTGCACTAAATAGGTTCGTCTCGAGAGCCACCGATAAATTTCTCCCCTTTTTTAAAGTTTTAAGGAAAGAATTTGAATGGAATGAAGAGTGTGAAAAATCCTTTCAATAGCTCAAGGATTATTTGAGTTCCCCGATGCAATTGTCTCGACTAATATAAGGGGAACAACTATACCTATATTTGGCAGTGTCAGAATCAGCGACCAGCACCGCCATTGTCCAAGATGATGAAGGGGTACAGAAGTTGGTCTACTTTAATAATAAAGCTCTTCAGAGGGCCAAAATGAAATATCCAAGAATGGAGAAGGTAAAGGCCTTGATACATGCCTCAAGAAAAAAAAAGCCTTACTTTGAATCCCACATTATAGTGGTGCTCACTGATACTTCTTTAAGGCAGGTCATCCTTAAACTCGAGAAATTGGGTAAGTTGATGGCCTGGTCAATTGAGCTCGATGAGTTTGACATTAAATACCAATGAGAACAACAATAAAAGGGCAAGATTTGGTTGACTTTATGCCCGAGTTCACTTAGGACGGGCCGACATCAAAGAATATGAGGTGGTAGTTTTGCTAGAGAAAGAAATAGTAGGTCCGGCCATGGTCGATGGTGAGCGAGCTGAATTTATAGAAAAATAAATATTTTTCAAAAATCATGTAGCATATGAAGGGTCTTTTTCGACCGACAGTCCAATTTGGAGTCTGTTTGTTGATGGTTCATCGTGTGAAAGCGACAGTGGGGTAGGGCTCATATTGTTGGCTCCAGATGGGACAGACATTGAGTATGCATTGAAGTTTAGCTTCAAAGCCTCCAACAATGAGTTTGAGTAAAAATGTTTATCCCTGGCCAAAGTGTCAAATATCGGACACATAGTAGTTCATAGTGACTCCCAACTGGTAGTAAACTAAATCCTGGAAATTTATGAAGAAAAAGATGAGAAGATGGCCAAATACCTGGTCATGGTAAAAAGGGTTTTGCATACTTTAGATAAGTTAAAGTAAAAAGAGTCCCTCAGCTTGACAACAATCGAATCGATGCATTGGCAAGGTTAGCGTTGGCAACAAGAATAGAAATCAAGAGAACCATCCTAATTGAGATACTGTAGAGATCGATCATTGAGGAAGACGACGAAAAACTTGAATTTTATTTAAATTTAAATCTGAGAGCTTCTTGGATGGACCCTATCATCAGATAGATCAAAGACGGGGAGCTTCCAGAATCAAAGGCCAAGAGAAAAAATTGAGATATAAGGTAGAAAAATTCTTCATCATAGGAGATATCCTATATAAAAGGTTTTTCTTCTTCCCTTGTTACAATGCGTCTATCCTTAAGAAGTAAAACATGTTTGAAAGATGTGCATGAGGGATCATGCTCAAGCCATGTCGAGGGATGGACTTTAGTAAAATAGATAGTAACACAGGTTTACTAGTGGCTGACCCTTGTTAAGGACGCGACTGACTTCATGAAAAATGTGATAAATGCCAAAGATATGCCTGTATCCCTCATCAACCCCATCACTCTCTCTCGTCCACCATAACCCATTAGCCATTTACAGTTTGGGGCATTGACTTGGTGGGACATTTACCTAGATTGAATTCAATTCCAAATGTGTTGAGGTTGAGGCCCTGATCTCCATTATAGAGACAAAGACCTTCAAATTCATTTGGAGGAATATCATTTGCAGATACGGTATGTCTCATACATTGATCTCGGACAACTGAAAGGAGTTCAAGAATAAGTCCCTGTAGGCTAACTGTGGAAGGGTCGGCATCAAATAATTTTGTTCAGCTGCAGACGGACCTCAAGAAAATGGTCAGACAGATGTCACAAATAGAATAATCCTATATGGGATAAAAAAGAAGTTAGAAGATGCCAAAGGCCTGTGGACTGAAGAGTTACATGCCATCCTGTGGGCCTACAGGACAACATAGAGGACATCTACGGGGGAGACCCCCTTTATGATAGACTATGGCTTAGAAGTTATGGTACCTATCGAACTCGACCTGCCCAGCCACAGAGTCCAGACCTAAGACCGTGAGACAAATAATGAAAATAGGAGGCTGGAGCAAGATCTGATTGAAGAGAGAAGGGAAGATGTTAAGGTGAGTCAAGCATCATACCAACAAATGAAGACTAAGTTTTACAACAAAAGGGTCAAACACAGGCCGATAACAGTGGGGGATTTAGTTTTGAAGAAAGGGTTGGCAAAAGCCAAACAAGTTACACCCAAATTGGCATGACCCCTATAGGGTCACCAAAGAGGTCGTCCCAGGCACATATCGACTGGAGAATTTAAAGGGAGATCCATTATCCAATCCATGGAATGCCGACCATTTCGAAACATACTACCAGTAGTCTCATGTCTACAGTTCAGTCCATGTAATTTTCTTTGTATTTAAAAAAGATGATTGTGTTGAATGGAGAATGAAAATAGTTCCTAGTGTTGCCTCATATTTTTCTAGTATTCATAGTTCAAGTGCATGGTTCAAATGGTCCTCATCTAAAAAACATCATTCATATGGTGGATCAGAATCAACTCACTGTTGGTGATACGAGAAACCACATGGGGCCCGTCTCACTCATGGATTCTCAATAACACCGAGAGGGGGGGATAGTGTGATAACATTACTAAGGTGGTGAAAAACACAATCTAGTTAAAAATCATTAAGATGATTAAACATCTCATATACGAACGAGATTCAAATTAAAGGATCGTTTAAACACGGTTCCTTTAAACATCATAATGTGATGGCATTAGAGTCAAAACTCTCTCGGCGATATGACAGTGTATGATGAGATAACACTCGTCCATACACTTGTAAAACGACGAGAGGGGACTTGTCATTAAACATCATTAATTTGGTGATTCAAATTTGAAAGTCATTTAAACATGATTCTTTAAACATTATAATGTGGTGGCATTAGAGTCAAAACTCTCTCGGTAAGATGACAGTGTATGACGAGATGACACTCATCTATGCACTCTCAAAAATGACGAGAGAGGACTTGTTATTAAACATCATTAATTTGGTGATTAGAATTTGAAGGTCATTTAATTTAAATTATATCTCGATAAAGGACGAGAATATATCTCTAAACAAGAGATTGCAAATTTGCTCAAAAGTAATGTAAACTCAAAGCAAGGAGACACATCATAATAAGAAGAGTTGGCAAAAAGATTCAAGCATTTGTCATTCAACGTATAGGAAAATTTGGATATCTGAGGTATTGGGACGTGGATATAGGTATATTATTCAAACAAAATTTAATCATTACAATTCAAAAACTCAAGAACTGTTCAAAAATTTACATCAGCACAGGGCATCAGGCCACAGCCGACCACCCTAATAGAAAGTGGGTGTTTCAGGCTCCTTCATTCCTCTCATCAACTGTACCATCCTTCTCGACCTCAGTAACAACATTATTCTCGGCCTCAGTGCCTTTCTCGACTTCAGTATTCTTCTCGGCCCCCTCTTGTCCTTGAGTGATCTCAGCCTCGTCGTCATCTTCTTCTTTATTGACTGTCTAGACAGTCGGCTCGAGTTTATTGATCCCTCAATCTCGATCAGCGCAGTCATAGCCAAAGGATCTGAGAAGTCAAAGGCCTCATTCTCCTTTGCTAAGTACGAGATATTAGGGAATCTGAGAGTAGTCCAGCAACAGGCTATCCTATCCCCTCTTTTAAGGTACTGGAGACTGTAACCCAAGAATTCCTCTAAGGCCTTAATATCCTCAACATGTTTTTTCTTGGCCTACTCAAGGTCCTTCTCAACAACAGTTTTAACCTTCTTCGCCTCCTCGGTCGTCTGCTTGTCAGCCAAGGCCTTGATTGCTGCATCATGATTTGTGTTTAGCTTGCCTATGGCTTTTGTGTTTTGTCGCTTCAGGATGTCCACTTCCTTCTTGTGGTCGACCTCCTCTGTTAAGAGTTATTTCTTCAAAAGCTTCTCGAACTCGATGGCTTCTCGAGCCAGTTGAATCTCGAGAATCATCTCTTGAACCAATTAATGGATCTTCTTTAAAGGAGTAAATACATATGAATCACTATAAAGGGACAGCCCAAATAGCTCTGTGGAGGCAAAAGTCACACAGAAGAGATACATTCATGGACTCAAGAAAATGGGCGTCTGACTCCCGCATTAAGAAGACCATCGCGTCAAAGGCTACCCTCTTCTTATCCCCAAAAAGGGAGTCATGGATAATCTTCAGGTTTGCCAGACGAGTCGAGAGAGTATCCTCCGAGGAGATAGGAATGGCATGGGCGATGAGTTGTCCTTGCATTTTTTTTTGTTAATGAGAGGCAATAGTGTCCCCAGGGAGCTCTTTCCTATTCTTTATGACATCGGTCTAGCCGGGGTTACTGGAAGTAGACTTTTTTTCTGAGGAGGAGGGGGCGCAAACTTCTTACCCACCTGCCTTATTAAACTGGTAAGGTTAGGAGCAGCCATTTTCTAGACAGACTCAGGTGTGTTAGGTGGACGGTCTCCAAAGTGAAGACGAGATTAGTAACAAAGGCAATAAAAATATGACACAATATTTGCATGGAAAATACTTACATAACTCAGTTAGGGGTCCACCCCCAAACCTATCTACTCCAAAAAGTATGTGGTCATCAACTTCTCAAATTCCGCTAGACTAGCCTCTTTACCTTATTTCCTAATCTTTGCCACCTTATCATTGGCATCAACACTAAGACCCGGGTCTAGTTTGGCCAATATAGATGGTTTATCCCATCTCTGAGGAACCCTAGAGGCTCTGAGGCACTACAGGTAGAATCTGGGCTGAAATCCCAAGCTCCAAATAAAAAAGTAATGGGGCTTCTAGTTATGGTTAGAACAGTCCAAGGACACAACGAAGGTGGTCACCGGAGAAGGTGACCAGAGTGACCTCGGTAACACCCACAGCGAGAAAAGAAGACAAGAAAAAGTAAAGGGGACGCTAAGCCTCTACCCTAAACTCTAAAACCACCAATATTACCTCCTAAATAACCCTAAAGTCATAAAAGAGGGCTATCGAAAAAAGCTTGAGTTCACCAATAGCAAAAAAGGGCTAAAAAGTGACCAAAATTTAGGTAAAAAGAGAGAGGAAATACCTGAGATCGATGAGGCGTCGGAGAAGTGAAGAAAAGCCTGGAAAATAGGCTGGAAGAACTTTGGACAGAGGAGAGAGAGAAAATGCAAGAGTGGGATTTCTACTGTAGAGAAAGAAGGAGCGCGTGCAAGAAATGGAAGAAGAAAGAGAAAAGAGATTTTTAAAAATCTTTAAATACTTGTAATGATGGGACATAACTTCCGAAGCAGCCCATCATTAAGGCAAAATTCTCCAAATAGGCATGCAAGCGTGAATCTTGCTCAGCATGCCAAACCACAAAATAACTGCCAAGTGTCTCTCCAAACCCTCAACCCATCATTTCATATTTGATATTATAAGGACGTCCCAGCCATCCATCAGAGAAATCTCACCAACTTCTGACCTCAGACTCTTTACCCCTCAGCCTTCCATTCACATTGAAGACTAAGGGCTAGGGGTTATTGATATGCCCAAGTGTAACCTCATCCCTAATTGGGCCTTGCTCGATCGAGGCCGACCTTATAGAACACACTTTCTACAACAATCTAATGCTAGCAGTCTCGTTCGAGACCTTGTACCACTTATCCTCTTAGCAAATCACATCTCGTATATCATTCCAGACAAACGCGATCCATTAACAATGCAACTGGCCCCATATAAACTTGAATTGACTGGGCAACCGTACAACCGAGATCATACTTCAGCATTCTCCAGCAACAGGTCAAGGAGAATATTGAAGGTCTCATACTCGGTCTGGATGAGAACTCCCTCGATGACACGTGAGACACAGGACTTCAGCATGGCCAATCCATGTGGGCAAGTAGTTCTAACTAAATCATAAGTGCACGTGGGGGAATATTTTCATCATCATTACTTACACATTCTAGAGGACATGTGTCAAGATCCTATTTACGTCTCCATCAAGGGAATGCACATTTCATGCTTGGGGGTGCATTGTGCACCCTAAACACTATTTTAACACATCTTCTTCCCTAGACAAAGGATCGAAAATACGAACCCTAGCCCAAGCTTTACTCGTTTTACAGTAGAGAGAGAAAGTATTGAGAACTATATTACTCAAGCCATCAATGCCCATTCATATAGTGAAATTCACACTCACCTGCACAGTGGAAAAGGTCAATGGTTGAACCACTAATATGCTAGTGTTTCTTCCTCTTCTCCCCATCTTCTTTTTCATATTAACTTTACTATTCTGTTATATACATCTTCATTATTGTATGTGCTTGAGCTTGAGCTACTGATACATATTCAAATGGTGAATTTCTATCATCATCACTACTCACAACAAAGATAAACATCATATATGTCACTATTGTCAATAGTCACAAAATGTGTTGGAGTGATAATTTGGTCATTGCTCGTAGCAGTGACAAATGTTAAGTCTGTCAATGCTACAAGATGTTAAAAGTTATCTTTATATTTTAAAAAATTTGACAGAAATCCTTTTATATTTCGTACATCCCAAATAACCTCTAGATATAAAACATGTTTACACATAAATTTAACATCAAGAATAATATCACATAAGCCCATTTTGAGCATTATACAAGTCTAAAACAATTCGATAAAATTTCACTTATATTTCAGATATTCCAGAAAATAGACATAAAACCTGTTTAAAATTAAATTTAACATCAAGAATAATATCACATAAGCCCATTAGGTCATCATACAAGTCTAAGAAAATTATATGAAATAAACCCATCCCAAGCAACAAATACAAAATGAACATCGAAATGAAAATAAACTAACATAAATAACGACATAGCACTTTCATGCCACATGTTTATTGTAACTGGATACAACATATGTTCACAAACACAAAGTCATTACAATTGGTGAAAAACATCTATCACTATAAATAATTTATTTGTAGGTGAATGTGTCTCTCTATGTCAAGTATCCTTTGTTTCAATTATCAGCCAATACCTACAATGTGAAAAAACATTAGTTAATATATTATCATTCTAGGCAAGTCCAATACACATGTTTCTAACCATTATTTAACATATTATCATTTTATGGCAAGTACAATACATATTTTACTAATACACAATATTCTGAAATTCAGTCAGGTAGGGGAGGGGTATTATTCATTATTCAAGATATGATATTAATTAATACACTAAACATTATTCGTAGAATAAAGAGTCACGCAATGTTACTACTTGCATAATTTTTAGGACATTATTAAGTGCATTAGAGAATTATATACAAGTCGACAATGTCGGACTTCACGTGAATGACACTTGTAGATATTACACACGCATATGCAAAAAAAAGGATTCTGAACATGTCAATTTTGATATAATAAGCAAGAAAAAAATTGTTAATCAAAGTTTCAAACTTAAATTCTATATTTAAAAGGACTATCAACATAATCATGGTTTTAGCACCCAAAATAGAGATTTAAAGATTTTACAACTTGAAATCGAGATATAACCATAGTTCGAAAAAAGGACATCCCACACACCAGCCACAAAAAATGGCAATTTAAGAGTAGTGTAAACAAACAACGCTTCTTGAAAAGGTACTTCATTCCAAAAAAATGAAGCAAGAAACAAATGATGATTCAAATAACAAAATATGATTCAATTCAAAAATGGGAGAGATACCTAGGCTAGTGATATGGTGGGGCTTGCCGTTATATCGACTTAGCATTTCTACAAACATAATGTTGTCACCAACAATGATATATATAATAGATATATTTTAGAACTAAGAAGTAGAAGAAATCACAATAATTAGAGCTCAATATTGCACATATATAGTGATATATATGGGCAATACATCTTCCTTGAGGCCTTAATTCCTACCCTTTGATCCATTTTTATGTCCATACATTTTATTTAAATGTTATATGTTATTTGACTTTAAGTGTATGCTTTTCTAGGGTCATGAAAGCATTCTACATGTGAAGCGAAGCACCTTTCCCATAAAAAGGCATGTCTCTGCTTTAAAAGTGATGTCCAACTCTTCAAAGAAGTATTAGAGGAGTTTCGAATGATTTTTAGGTATTTTGAACAACTCATAGCAGGATTTATTTTGCCCCTGTGAGGATGTATTTTGCTAAAGAAGGATGTATTTTTCTTTTTTTTTTAGAAAATTATAACAATACCATTACGGGATTTAAGTTTTTAGATCGCATTTTGTAAGCCTTTGGGATGAATTTTTACATAATTCATAGCTTAGGGATAGTTCATACTTTGTACTTAGTGAGTTTTAGAGAGAGGGAAAGAGGGGAAAACAAAAGATTGATACCAAATCTGAAGCTAATTAAAGATTTAAGTTCTATTTTTATTCAAGATCTATGGCTTGCTTTCTCTACTTCATCTCTATTCCTATTTCTTTTCAATTCTCAACTATGAATTGCTAGATTCATATGGTTAGGGTAATGAATTCAATATGAATCATGTTTAATTTGTTATAGATTGATTGTAGATGTATTGATTGGTGAAGTTGAGTTAATATTGTGGGGTTTTCTTTTCATTCATATTATCAAGCAATATGAATAGTTAGTGGATCTCCCCAATTCTAATTCAATTGGTTTTAATTGCTCATAATAGATCTTAATTCAGTGTTATTGGTTAATACCTTCACACTTGATATTTGGTTTCGCATAAGGATTCACCAATTTAATACATCTCTATAGTCAATCAATCATTTGTGTTAAGATTAATGTTGAATTCCTGATCCCTAACCTCCACTCTCATTTAAATTCTCAATTACTTGTTGTTTTGTGTTTACTTTCTAGTTGACTTCAATTAATTTAACTAAATTCACATTCAATTTCATACTCACACTATATGTTTGATAAAATGCCTCTATAAGTGTAATTGATCAATATTTTTACCAATCTCTATGGGATTCGACCCCATACTTACCAGAATTTACTACTGTTTTGTGGCTTGCACTTGGGCCATTTACAAACACTTTTTAACCAAAAGCACACAACAAAGTAAGAAAGCATAGAATCTTTTATTTCAAATGAAATGTCAGAGTTCACAGGAATGAATAATAGGATACTAATTAAAATGTAAGTGTATTATATATATTTTGAACTGAAATTTATCCGTGGTATAACTAATTTTGAAAACACGCCTACAATATCAAAATCACCCGAATGAAACACATGAAACTAAGTAGCCAAATACTCAGTTATAGTTCGGTCAATGCCAAAGAAAATTAATATAAAAAGTGGCCAAGTACCCTCAATATAACACATGAAACTAATGCTGTGAAGCATATTAAAATAGACAATGAAGGCTCGCATACAAAAGGAGGCTTGCATAAAAAAAAAGGAACAAATACGGTGGATAGAAGCTATGAATACACATTTTATCAACACACTATTGACATAGTATTGGAGGGTACAAAAATGGATGGCAATGGGTTTACACCTCCACACAAGTTAAAAGAAGTAGTTGACATTGTTAACAAATCATGCCATGTAAATATTGCCATTTTAAATGCTCGTTTACGCCTGAAAACCTTGAAATGTGGGTACATATCCATGCACAAGTTATTGTAAACTATGGTGTTATACTTTTTCGACGTAGTATACTATTATTGTTAAGATATATATTATGTTCATCACTAAAAATGATATTTATTGTGCCTCATAATAATATATATTCATAGTTGTCAAAATCATATGATTCGTCATTTGATTCATACAATTGGATCTGATTCACATACTAATCGATATGAATCATATATGCATAGTTTCATAGTTGTGTGTATATATGTATTATCAACGCCAATACCTCATTAATATATGTGTGTGTGTGTATGTATTATTAATAACCAATCATCTAAAAGAATATCAATTTCAATGGAAGCTCTAAAATAAACATTTTTTAACAACCTGTAATTGTATTTCATGTTTTTTAACCTCAAACACAATTTAAAAAAACAACCAATTAATTTTAAACCCTAAAACAATATGAACACCGTGAAAAGTGAAACTAGTATTCTGGGACCAATGCAGTGGTTACAATCAACAGACCACCCCAAGTATTAAACTAAAATCAACAAGTATAATGCTCTTATTCGACTGGCTTCTGGTCACAAAAGAGAGGATAGGAAATAATAAATAAAAATAATAATAAAAGATGATTTGAACCAAGACATGCAAGGCTTCTACTGAAAATATGTAACTATATTCAATAGTTACATATCAGACATCATTTGAACTCCTTTCAATGCATTGGAAAATAAATATGTTTGCGGAATAGAAGCAAGTGACAATATGGGCAATAAATTACACTGTAAGACATAAACTCTTACATATAAGTAAAATGGGCTTGTATTAAACAAAAAGAGGCAAAAACATCAAGAGTTAAAAATGACAATAAGCCACTACAGGCCCAGTAACAAAATACCTCTAGAAAAGTGGCATAAACATGTAAGTTATATAGTGAGCGTGTTATCATAGCCTTCCACTTGTGATTTACATATCTATATGTCGTGGCCAATATTTCTTGGATCAGTGATAATATGATTAGGCCACGTCACTAGATCACCTCACTCATTTATATTGTCCTCATCAGTGGTAACCAAGTTCGGAGGACAAAAAAACAAACCCGATTAATGAACTCTTTATTACCGAATGAAAGGCCATCACATAATGCAGAAGACAAACCCAAACCGTCCACAATATGGGTAATACAACTTAAATATCACCTTCATTCAATAAAGTCCAGTTTAAATCAAGAGAAAGCGACTGAGGAACTAACAACATTAGGTAAACTCCAACACACACCTATTCAAGAATGTAACAATGATTAAAAATGTAAACAAACATACTCCTAACAAGCGATACAAATAAACGAGAAATAAATTAGTACCATGGTAAAGCATATATACACAGAGGATAAAATTCAATGTCTCAATAAACTTTATATGATAAAAGGTCAACAAAGTTATACTCATTTAGACTTAGAGTGCTTAAATGAATAAATAATAAATAATCCCAAGAAAATAATGAAGAAAACTTGCAAAAACCCGACCATTTCACTAGAAGGTATCTATTGCGTCAATGACTCGTAAAATATCCATAGAGTCTCTTTATATTGACAAGAAGAAACAACATGAATGAATTAAAGTAACGATAACAATAGAATTTCTCTAATAATAATAGAAAGGAAACTAATTTAATGGTTTTGAAACCTCATATCGAGGATCAAACTTCTGCATCGGCAAGGAATAAACCCCCATTCTCTTCTTTTTTAACAGAAGTTGCTTTCGTGATGATCTTTGTTGAAATTGATTATGTTTTTCCTTTAATTTTCACTTAGCGGGTTTATTTAAACTCATCAAAACCAGTTATTAAAACACGACAAGACATTGCGTGCATCGATCCTTAATCCATACCCAAAAAATGATCTAGACTTAATTTAGGACAGAGGAATTATGTATATAGACACAAATATAGTATTATAAGGGGATAAGTGCACATAAGGATTAGAAACTCTTAAACAACCAATGACACAATCCAATTAAACTAGCACAAAAAACTATATCCTATAAATCGTTCAGATCTTAAAGCAAGTCACCAGATTCATCGCAAAACTAATCAAAATATCAAAGAATCAAATGAGTTCTAAAAATCCACATATCAAATCAAGAAAATTAAAAATGTCCAGATTTTTAACAAATAATCAAATTAGTTGTGAACCTCAACATACACTAATTAAGAAAACTACAAATTGCCAAATCTGAATAAAAAAATTATATGTAATGATATAAAGGGACTAGTGATGCAATTTTACCTGTGGAAGAAGCCTTAATTTCGATGAGAGATGGAAGAAAAAAAGAAGTCCTAATAACCAAACTACCCTAAAATCAATCTTTTACACAAAACTAAATCTAACGCCACAAGCTTAACAATAATCAAGCAGCATCCACATTAGAATAAACACCAAAATACACATGAATAAGATTTCTAGAAACCCATATAGATTTCATCATATTACTTGACACACATCACGACTAATTTTTAAATAATAAAAGTAAAAAAAACAAATAGAGAACTGTCGTTTGAGATAAGTAATTGGTCGGACATCGAGGACAAGCAGTGAGGAGAGGAGGCGATGGAGATGTCGTGTAATCAATTATTAGCCAAACACTCACCTCTTGTGTTGAATAAATTATCACAGAGGTGAAATTTTAATTTCGTACAATAAACTACATAAAAGACAAATAGGCATACATAAATTATTGCAGACCAAATATTATTGCAATAAATAACCATCACAGTCCATCCCCCCCCCCCCCCCCCCCGCCATCCAAAAAAAAAGTCGATGATTATGATAGTTTCCTCGACTATAAAAGCATGGGAATACATATATGTTATAGCACATTTTATGGTATTGTGTAATGTATTCAAATGGTTATCCAATTTTTTTGTGATGAAATCATAACCAGTCCCACGAACTTCAAAATAAAATATTAAAATTTAAAATATTTTTTTAATTATATAGCCTCCCCATCATAAGATCTATAATTATATAATTAACTATATAATAAGAACTTAAACATAACTATTTTGACTATACATATAAGAAAAGTGCTAGAAAATCACGTAATTAGGTAAACATGGTGTCACGAGAAAGAGGCACCAATGCAATATTAAATGTGAGGGGCATAATGAAATTTGCATGCAACTTTTCAAATATCTGTGAAAATATATATCCAGGTCAAAAGAAACTTAATCACCGAGAACGAAAGAAGACAAGAAAAAAATGTGTATGAGAGTGATCAACCAACATTGTTGTAAAAAGTGTATTGATGAAATGACATTTCAAAAACTTTTGGGGATCCGTATTTTCCCTCTTCTTCAGCAACTCAGGGTACACATTAATAACCTATGAAAAAATTAGACATTATAAGGGCACTAATTATCCAGTTGATCAATGAATGAGCCTTTTAATAGTTTCATAAAATAAATAAAACCCAAATAATCACCTCATCATTCAACCACGTGTCTGGACTCAAACACTTTAATTTCTCTCCACTTATGTCAATATTGGAATTCTAATGAGTGATAAAAAAACCTCCTCTTGTATTAGTAGAGAACAACTAAATTATAATGCCAAGAGGCCACTTTCAAATTCAAATATCAAATAAAATACACATGCATCGAAGAATACTAATTAGAACAAAAAAATGCATGGGTAACCTAAGCCTCTTCTTCCTTTGTAAGAGGCACAAAAGGCTCCATAACTGTATCTTGAAAAATAACCCAATGTTAAAGGACATAATCACTAAATAGAATACACTTCCAAAATCGCAATTAAAACATTAATACCTCCTTCGATTTCTTCTTAGGATGCAGTAATTGAAAGCCAGTAAGGTAAGACTTGTGGATTTTTATCTCAAATCCTAAATTGCCCAATGTACCATCCTTCTTCTCTGCAGAATCAAGTAATTTTTTATGCAAAGGCACACCAAAAAACATCCAACACTAATCCAATCGACCTCAACTCCTTTATCTTCACATCTGAATCCAATAAATTATACATAATAACCTTCTCATCCAACTCCACATAACTCGCCAAAATCCCACTAGTGCCATTTTCAACAATCACAAACACCTCCACACTCGAATTCTCAGACCCATCATCCACATTAATCACCTCATTATCCTTCCTCAAAAATTTAAACAACCATACTGTTTTACAAGGATATTTCCTATTTCATCAACTAAATTTGTATCAATTATAGCCATTCTAAGAATTCGTATTTAGCTACAAATAAATACCCCCTCTATATTTTTCAAAAATACCAAATCAACTTTTTCACTAGTTTTTTTTTTGCATATATTGAACACCTTGACCAAATTCCAACTCAGTATCGAAATAAATTCATAAATGAAACAGATAATATTCAATTTGGGAAATTACAACTATTAGTTTACTTTAAAATCTATTAACACAAATCAAACAAACTGTTATTGTCTAAAATTGGTGTTAGGGTAATTTTAGGTCTTAGCTGGATAATACTAATAATAAACTATAATAGATATATAAGAAAATGGTTTGAACTTCAGAGAGATGAAAGATGGAGAAAGAGACAAGAGATTTAACATGGTTCAACTTAATGAGGTGACTACATCCACTAGTGCAAAACTACTTTCTATTAGACAAAGATACAAGCTCTCAAAGATCCCTCTAGAGTTTAGTGTATGTCATTTTCTGCATTATCCCAATTAGGGGATATAGAGGGCTATTTATAGTAGAGGTAAGAAGAAGTGGTAGAGTGCCTTTATAAGTCAGGCAGTTACACCTTTTTACATTTTTTGTTACAACTAATCATGAGCTAGCATGGGGTTTAACCCATGTGCATTTATAGAAAAGACTATAGATATTCCCATGTGTATGTAAATCTTGACATTCTGCCTTACGGATGGTTATCCTTCTTGTTAGTGATTGGACATACTACCGATCGAGAGAGAATATTCAATCAACCAAGATAACGATCTACGGATAATGCCAAATAGAAAATTATAGGTGTCATGATTTCATTAGTCCATATCATAATATGGTTTTATGGAACAATAAAAGCTCCCAATACTTCATTCTTGATTGGAGCGAGTAGTGGCTGGTGGAGTAAAGGGGTGAAGTATTAACCACTAGGTGTTAGCTGGTTTCATGAAAACTTGGTCATAAGCCCTTTATTATGGTTTTGTCATGTTGAGGTATTTAGTGGGTAGTTGATTTGTATAAGTTTTCATTTTCTGGTTTTCTCTTCTTAAGGTAGTGGTAAAATAAGGGAAAGAATCGCGAAGCGTCCATGGGTACGTCGATAATAAAACTCTTTAGGTAATGAACTTTCATCAAAATAAAACAGCTGGTACTTTTAGTCATACAAACTCTGCACAAGTGAAGAGAAGTCACTGAATCTACATAGTGTCATTTCCCTCCTTTTTTCACTTCAACTTAATTTTAAAATCTCTTTATTCTCTTCCAAGTTTTTTCCATCATTTATAAGATTTGTATTTATTTTCATGAGAGTTGTATTCTTTTTTTGCCTTTTCACAGTAACAACTTCTCCTTCCTTGTATTTCTTTGGTAGTTCTTTGTTAAAAATATGGTATATACAGTAGCTTATGATATAGTACCTAGGGATATAATTTGGTGGGATTTAAGGAGGAAAATAATCCCGATAAGTTATATTAAAGTTATTGAAGATATGTATGATAACACAAAGATTAGAGTGAGGACTATATGTGGAGAAACTAATGACTTTGCGATTAAAGTGGGTTTACATCAAGGATCGGCATTAAGTCCTTATTTATTTGTCGTAGTTTTGGACGAGATTACTAAGGACATACAAGAATATGTCTCATGGTGTGTGTTGTTTGCGAATGATATAGTTTTAATAGGCACCTCGAAGGAAAGCTTAGCGATGAGAGTTGATACTTGGAGAAAAGCCCTAGAGTCTAAGAGACTAAAAATCAGTAGAAATAAAAAGGAATATATGGAATGTAAATATAATAATGAGGCGTCTAAGTAACATAGTGTTAAAAATTTTTAAAAAAAGATAAATCAAACTAATAAATTTCATTATCTAGGTTCAATGTTTTAAAGTAATGGGGATGTTGATGCGGATGTTGCGAGTAGAGTATCAACTGGTTGGATGAAATGGAGACAAGAGAGTGGAGTGTTATGCGATAAGAGGATAACTAATAAATTAAAAGGAAAATTGTATATAACATTTGTTAGGCCAGTAAACTTGTATGGAGCGGAGTGTTAGGCGTTAAAGAAGAAACATGAATAAAGTCTCCACGTTAGTGAGATGAGGATGCTCGGGTGGATGATTGGATTTACTAGAAAGGACGAAATTAAAAACCAATAAGTGAGAGAAAAGTTGTGAGTAACACCCATTAATGATAAATTAAGAGAAAGTAGACTTTGGTGGTACGGACATATGTTGTGTTGACCAGTAGAAGCTCCTATAACAAGAGGAAGATTATTAAAAATAGAGGGTAGAAGAAAAATAGGTCGCCCTAAGCTATCGTGGGAATAAATTATTAGGAGATACCTTAAGGAAATAAACTTAAATGATAATAATGCATATAATAGGTTAGAATGGAAAAGGAGAATCTATGTGGCCGACCCCATATGATGGAATTATGGAAAGGATGATGATGATGGTATATACGGTTGATGAGTGCTCATTGGAGATTTTTATGTCCACTCATAAAATCCCATCATGGGTAAAAAAATGAATTATTGACTGGTCCTTATGACCTCTGTGGGTTTTAGAGGAATGCCACTGGATACTACCTGAACAACCCTGTGAATAGAAAATTCAGTCAATAGAGAGATGTCCATTGCCTGAAGGAAACGCCTGTCGACCTCAGAGATGAGAGAGACGATACCCTCTATGGATTTCTTGGCATGGCCGATAATGCTCTCATCATCAATTTTTAGTTACGACAGACGAGCAGCCAGAGCGTTGTCAGTCGAGATCACAATTGCCTGGTCAGAACGACCCTGCTTCGAGGGACGAGGGGTGGTGGTATCGTCGTCTCAGCCTTTTCTTTTCCACCCAGCATCGTTGGTTCTGCTGGGACTGCCTGTAGTGGACTTTTTGGTCTGAGCAGTACTATCTTTATTGCTGAGTGTGGGGTCACTTTTCCCCCAATCGTTTATTTTTGGAATTTTGCCAAAATAGATATAGTTCCTGCCCAAGTTGCCCCAAATACTTAGAGGGTCAATAATAGGGTTTACCGTATTAATGAACAATATAAGATAAATATTGGAATAAAAGAGTCGATGTATTGCTATAGATGGGGTACCACAAACGAAAACATTTATTATTTAAAGACGAGACAATCTAATAGATCTTTTGTTGTAAATTTACTTGATTCCAATAAAGATTATTGGGATCACGGTTTAATTGTAAAGGATTTGCCATTTTCCCCACTTTCTAAGGGTGAGGTTACAACGGACAAGGATAAGGTGTGAAATGGGTCTCAGCAGATATAGGGGTTTAGTGTTTTTTCTTTTCATTTGTTTCATGAACTTTTGCTTTTTGTATGTAACACCCCAATGTTTCTTCCTTTATGTTTTAATAAAAATGAAGTTTTATTCTCTCTATCAATGTTTTGATCAAATTATTGGAGCTTCTTCTTTATTGGCATCTACTTATGTACAACCATATGTTTTATAGTTTTATTTTGTCGCTACTCATAATGATCTTGAATAGAGGCATTACCAGATGTTCAGCGTTGGTTATGAAGAGATGGACGAAGAGGAGCTGGTGGAATTGCTCGACCTAGACGTATAAGATCTAGTAAAGGATGTCTATCTGGGTATGCATCATATTTTTCATCAGGCAGTGGCGAGCAATACCTCATATCATGAAATGATCCTTAATCTCCAGCAAAATAATAAAGATAAAGTAGCAAGTCTGACTATCGACTATGAGAAAAAGTTTGCTGACCTTCAAAAGGACAATGGGTTTGACCAGAAGTTGCTATCCTTGTCCCTAATCTAAGAAGGAATTTGTCTTTAAGTCAGAATTGAAAAGAGCATGAGAAGTTACTAGTTTTCTTGAACAATAAAATAATTCATTACCCATTAATCTCGAGGGTCTTAAGAATTTTGGGTTTGCCGACTAGAACGAATGTGCCTCTTTTTTAGAACAAAATAATGCTTTTTTGATGGAAAATTTATAATAATTAAGAAAGTCAAAGGGCAAAAGTAATTCTTCTCAGTAATTGGTTAGGGTCCCTCGGTTAGTGGGGGAGAGTGGATCAAGAAACTTTGTCCGTCTAAGCCACTATCATAAAGAATCAGTCAGCGATCATCAAAAGGTTGAATGAAAAAGTTAATCGCCTTGCATATCAATTCTTAAAAGAACCTCACAATGTCTGGATGGACGGTTATGATGAATCCCCCATGCACATGAGGGAAGAACTTGACCAAGTCCGCAAAGTTGGCTATAAGCATGGTTGGATCAATTCCTTGACTGTAATAAAAGTGTCAAAAGAGAGTGAGTTGTGGTCCTGACATAATTATGGTTACTTGGAGCTTCCTAATCCTCCTTAAGCTGTATGCTTCATGGATTCCTCCAAATTCCATTTCGGTGAGCTTAATCAGAAAGTATTTCGGGGATTATGGTTTGCATGGTGATGATGAACTTAGACGACCATAGCACTTGATGAACATGGAAAGTTTAAGTTTCTAATGAGACTTATAGATCTAAGTACTACTGTTGCCCCTTATGCTTTAGATGTTCCTCCAGCTGGTGTGGAAAAAGAGTCAAATGAGCCATCTTATCCCCTTTGATGTTTTATTGTATTTTTGTTTTATTGGCATTATAATAATTCTTCATGGTTAATGAGAACCTATGTCCTTTTGTTTCCCGTATCAACTGATTGGGAGTTAGTTATTTTTAAAAGAGGTCTACTAGTTGTTTAGTCTTATGATTATATGATCGATGATTGCCCGACTAATCTGCCTTACTAGTTACCGATTTTAGATGAGCCTAGGTTGTCCTACCTTAGGTTTCACTAACCTGTAATTTATTTTTTTGGTCAAGTAAACGGATCTTTTCATTTTGACTAAGTGCTAATGTTAGTTACCGGTGGCGACCAATTGTGTTAGGATTAGTCCTTACTTTCGACTAGTTATGGTTGGTCTTTGTTGTCCATATGACTGACTGCACAGGAGTTCCTTAATTTGGTTTGGTAAACTTCTTGTTCTTGACCCAATGGGGTCATATATGAAGTTTTCTATTTGAAACTTCTTATTCTTGACGTTGTGAGGTCATACATGAAGTATTATACTAAGAACTTCCTTAATTTGAATTTCTAGTCCCATTCCGAAAAAAACATAAAAAGGGAAATAATATCCACTGAGAATTGACAATCTTTATTGAGCCATGAAAATGAGTTATAGAAAATTGAAAAGAAATTGCATTTCGTGCGATTATTGATAGTACTTCCTCAAATGTTCTTCATTCCAAGGGTTCTTGAACTCTTCCCCTTCTAGTGTTTCAATTCGGTAAGTTTCGAGTTGGACAAATGAAGAAATTAGATATGGACCATGCCAATTGGTTTCCAACTTGCTTTCTTTTGGGAGAACTTTCTTGAGCACGTAGTCTCCCTCTTTCACATTGCTCGGCTTCAACTTTCTATTATAGAACCTAGCAGTTCTCTACTGATAGGCAACCACCCGAAGTGTTGCGTGCTATCTGACCTCCTCCACTAGGTATAAATATAACCTCCTCGTGAGGTCTTTTTTCGGTGATTCAAAATTCAAAACTCGATGACTTAGCAGACTATTTTCTGTTAGGACCATTGTTGTAACACCCCGCGTAAAAACATGAGGCGCTACTACGATTAAAACTAAATTAAATCCATACCAATTAGGATAGAGCAACTATTTTCCACAAAATAAATATAATGAATCCAAAATCTTACACTTCCAAAATAATTACAATAATGTTTCTCTCAAAATACCCAATTCTCCAACTAATTACACCATCAATTTATACATCATAAAAATAAATCTTCCAATCCATGCTCTAAAATAAACCTCCAAATAAGCCTTAGTATCCCAATTCACGTTAACCTGCCACTAAAAGAAAGTACAGAAAAGTACACAATATGGCAGGAATAGATGCTCAAAAATAAATAACACGCTGATAAATTGCAATAATACGAATCCGCATATACGAATCAAATGTAATACTCAAGCATTGTACCAATATTAATTTCTCAACAACACATCAATGGGTCACCAGGCCTCACCTCCCCTCCCCTAGGCATTCTCAAGACATATATCGGATTTTGGACTATCGGCGGGTTCCCATTCTCCGTCCCATATTAAAATCTCATGACACGATGACCAAATCAACAATTCAATATATCAATAAATCAATATAATATATTCCAACAATTATTTCAGAATTTTCAAATGAATATCACAATTCAACATGAGTTCAATTAACACATGAACAAATGGAATACTCTCGAGAGAATTTAGGAGCATATTGTGTAAGTCCCGTACCTCAAAATCATCACAAGAATCATTACATATATTCTGCCTCAAAAATATGATTGCACCATCACGTTCCCGTCGCGAAAAATAGTCAAGTCACGTTCCAGCCCCAACACAAAATAACCCCAAATAGGCCTCCAAATCTATGGTTGAATGATGAAGGAAATAGGACTAGGGTTTGTATATTAAAGGAAATAATTTTGGAGAGGTCTTCTGGTTAAAGAATTGATGAAAAGGTGATTTTCAAAATCCAACTACGAATTTGTTGAGATATATAAAGGATTAAGAGTTTGATTAAGAAAAGAGTTATAATCAGATACAAACACTAAAATAAATATTTCAAACGATCGGACCGTTGGAATTGATTGAAATTTGGGGGCATAGTACCTGAAGACAAGAGGAAGCTGCACAAAAAATTTTAGGTCGATCGAAAGGTCGAATATTTTTATATATTTTTGTTTCTAGTGAGTTTTATGTTTTGAGGACTCCTCTAAACAGCCCAAGACTTATATATCCTCATATTAGGAGTCTTGTAATCTAGCTTTAGGAATTTTGAATTAAATAATCAAAATATTTAATTATAAAAAAAATTAAATCCAAAATTTTATTTTTTCTCTGATTTCCAAAATAAATTTAAAAATTTCCATTTAAAAAATTCGGGTTGTTACATACTTCCCAACTAATAAGAAATTTCGCCTTCAAAATTCGACAGAACCTAACATTTGAAAATAAAACGCTACTCGATTCGATTTTCCAAAAATCATAACAGTAAAGTCCTCAATCAATTCTACACATTTTCACATCAAGATAACAAATCTCAACCACAATGCCTAACACGTCTTCAAAAAATATTATATCTCCAAAGAAAACACGCCTCTCACACATCCTAGACCCAAAATTCAAAGACCCGAGGGTTGTCGTACACCTAAGCTCTGATACCATCCGCAACATCTCGCACTCCCGAAAAGACACGCGGCATGCTACTGCGATAAAACTAAACTAAAACCATCAATGACGAGTATAGAGCATCTAAATTACCACAATTAAAATACAACAAGTCCACAATCCTTTTATTTCCACAATAATAATTACAATAAAGTTTCTTCCAAAATACACAATTCTCCAACAAAAATTACACCACTAATTCATACATCAAAAATAAATCTTCCAATCCAAGCTCTAAAATAATTCTCCAAAATAGTCCATAGCATCCCAATCCATGCTAGCCTGCCACTAAAAGTAAATACGGGGAAGTATACAATATGACAGGAATAGATGCTCAAAAATAATTCGCACGATGAATAAACCGCAACAATATGAATGCACATATACAAATCAAATGCAATACTCAAGCATTATATCAATATTAATTTCTCAACAACACATCGATTGGTCACCAGGCCTCACCTCACCTCCCCTAGGCATCTCAAAGCCAAATAAACGTTTTTGGACTACTGACGGGTGTCCATTCTCCGTGCCATATTAAAATCTCATGACACTATGCTCAAATCAACAATATAATATATCTCAATGAATCAAATAATAGATTCCAATAATTTTTCAGGATTCCAATGAATATCACAATTCAACATGAGTGCAATTGACACATAAAACAAACGGAATACTCTCTAGAGAATTTAGGAGCATATTGTGTAAGTCCCGTACCTCAAAATCATCACATATTAACTGCCTTTAAAATCATATTGCACTATCACGTTCCTCTGGAGAAAAATAGTCAAGTCTGAAAGGCCCCCAATTTTAAAATTCAAAAGTCTTTTATACTTTGAAATTAATTTCCCTTTTAGATATACAAAAGCGTTAGGTGACGGTTCAATAGAACAAATTACAAATTTTAATTTACCTTTTCAAATTAAAATTAAACCAAGTGAAATTAGATTAATCCATTAAAACATTTTCACTTAAACATAATTAATTCAAGTACTAGAATTTGCCTAAGTCATATTTATCAATATTTCCAAATTAGGCCAAACCAGTTTTTATAATAGACTTGAATTAAATAAACATTATCCAAATTTAATTAGCACCAAATTAAATTAAGTGTGACAATTAAAACCAATTTTATCTTGAATTATCCTAAGCATGCGTTCTAAATTATTATGCAAGATAAAAGTAAATCAATAACACTACGCCGTGATGTACGAGGAAAAACCCACAACGAAAAAAAACCCTCGGATGGCCCTAGCCTCAAATCCACTAAGTACGGAATTTACATTTACAAGACAGATGACTTACTTCCTCAACTCGAACCCTCTCAAGCCTTGACGCGTCTTCTTGTAACCACCTCTTCCTAGCGGATAACCACAGAGCTCCACCGCGATCTCGCACTCACCGATCGGACAATAGGTACACCATCAACCACACATGGTGCCTTTCACCATGTGAGAAAACCGCAGCTAAACAATTCTTCTTCTTTGAGGGATTTAAAAGAAAACCCAAACTTCTCTTCAAAAGGTGTAGAGATAAACTGGTGCCAAAATGCTCCAAGCAAAGTATATGTATATATGAACTTGGAAGAAACAAATATGGGTGTAACTAAGTGTTTAAAGGCTTTTTCTTTATAAAATAAACACTCAAAAACTCATGAACTTTTTCTTGGAAGAATCACCTCTCAAAATTTTCGCTAGGAGTTGTAGGATATGAAAAAGTTAATTCTTAAAAAGTTGTTCCCGCACATAGATATTGAACAAAAAGTTAGTGGAGAAACAAGTGGGGAAAGTGGGTAAAAACTGCTAAAAACTGCCAAAAAAATTTCCCGCCTGACATCTCGTTCGAACGACATTTTTGTTCGAACGAAGTCTCATTCGAATGAGGCTTCTAACGAAGTTCCAGTGTGAACTCGTTAAAAAATCGTTGGAAATCTCATTCGAACCGGCATCTCATTCGAACGACATTTCGAACGAAGTTCCAGTGTCCAATGGGGAAGCTCGTTGGCAAACTCGTTCGAATGACATCTGGTTCGAACGAAAAACTCGTTCGAACGACATAACGAACGAACTTCTAGAAAGTTTGTAAAATTCTATTTTTGCCCAGAAACTTTATATACTTTATTTTAAAGTTTTTAATTGAAATCTTTCTAAAAACAAAATAAAGTTTTAAAACCTAACACCCAATAAACTTGTTCCAAGCTCCTATATATATCTAAAATGCATTCATACCTTGGGAGCATAGAATCACTGTGATAACGTAGAAACGAGGCACATAAACTCGGCATTTGATGTAGTTTTATACTCTTTGCTACTACGTCTTCAACTAAACACATCATAGGCTTGAAAGGTACATTTTAACACTATCCTATGACATAAATGTTTTTGTCCGGAATTGAGCCAAAACTACATTAAGACTCAATTGGAGAATTGTGTCCTTACAAATCTCCCCCTTTGGCTATTCCGGGACAAAAACTAAACAAAAATCCTAAAGGGTCGTCAAGCTATACTAGACTCACAAAAATGTCCCACCCAAAATAAAATACAAAGCTTGACTCAAAACAACCCAAAGGATCAAAATCTTTGCCGATGAAAGTTTCCGCTTAGAATAAAATTCCTGCACACTTAAGCAAACACATTAAACGCATAGGGAATATCAAAATATTAGATGCAATTAAATAAATACTCCCTCGAAATTAATTCTCCCATTTATCAACTATGATCAACCTAAGAAGATAGCGACTCCCCCTAAGTTAACTCTCCCCCAAACTAAGATACGATGACAGTATGATTAGATACCATTTCTCCCCCTATCATTCTCCCCCTTTTTGTTCAGGAATAGACAAAGGCTAAAGAATCAAAGCATGCAAAACAAGCAATTGCATAAAATAATGAAAATATTAAAGCACATGGGCAACAAAATCATAACTAATCCAACAAATAATAATGGATACCAACTAAGATGCAAGAAACAGATACCAATATGATACATAAGTATTAAGCATGTGATATCAACAAATAATGCAATAAGATGAATACCAATTATGAATTAAAGAATATATGGACTAGAGAGAAAGGCAAAGACTAAAAAAAATATCAAATATATGTATACATAAGATATACCTAATAGATGCAAGTACATATATATAGATATAAACACACACATGACATAAAATACGATAATCTTTTCACACTCGTATGGCAAAAATGTGTCATATGGAAATGGAAGTGTTGGGGTGTGAACAAGTAACGATTAAATTTAGACCCAATCACTTAAAATATGTTCACGGAGTTCTCACTTGATTGCAAACTTCATCACATTTAAATATAACCTCATGTGACAATATAAATTAAACTCAATGAACAAACATACACAATGCATACAAGCCTAGCATGTTGATGATTCTACAAACCAATAGAGTCATGACAATGAAAGTACAACTAGGATAAATGGACATTGTGCAAACCATTGATATACCATCCAATCTCCCTCAATAAGCATATATTAATTTTGAATGAATATATCAATCAAACATAGGCCTTAGCAATTATTTTTCATTTAATGCCATATTTTCTTTTAGGCCTTTGGACCACGTATTTCTTTTAGGTCCAAATAAACGGTGGCTTACTATTCACAAAGGACAATAAATCCTTTCGGGGCCCTTCCCCGTGCACATTTATATTTATCATTTTTTATTTCTCACAAATCTCACGTGCAACGGATTTTGACATGCACTAGTCCTCTTAGGTCACAAATATATAGATGACAAGATTAGAAGGAGAACATCTCACAAAGTTCAAATATACATATGAAGTTAAAATTTCAAATGAGCTCGTGCATGTGTGAAAAGAGGTATATAAAAATAGAATCCATTTAAGCAACACAACATCCAACTACTCCATGTAAGCATGGTAAAGAACATAATAAGGATTGACAATCTAAACCAAAAGTTCTAGCCACATGGGAGCGTAAAACATGGGATTCTAACACAAGTGTATGCCACATAAAATGTGTCAAACTAAAATACACACAAAATAAAAAACTTTTTGAGTTTATGAAATTTTTAACCAAAAAAAATATATACTCAAAAGATAAACAAAAATCATTTGAATTTTTCATTAAGCTTAAATTATCAAGAAATAAAAACTCAAATGAGAAACAGAAATCTTTTTAAATTTTTCATTTAATGCAAACAAAAATAAGCAAATGTAATACAAAAGGATAAACAAAAATCATAGTTCTAGCATGTGATTAAGCATGGAGAATAGACTAGAAAATGATTAAACAAGCATACATTTAGCATGATAATATAGCATGAAACACAAAAGCTAAAGTATGCAAACACTAACACATTCATCCTTTAGATTTAACACGGGAGGAGGCATGTGAAAGTAAATGAGAATCAAACGTCCTATTTTGCAAGGCAACCAAGTCGGATTTCCTAACCCAAATTAATGAAGAATTACTATCTTGGGGTGTAGGAATTTTAACTACCTTGGTTGCTTTACGTTGGGATTTTCTAGGAATTCATTTAAGATCAAAACAAAATTTTCTAAGATGACCTTTTTTACCACAATGTGTACAAGTAAAATTACGTCAAAATTTAATACCTAAGGAATGATCTCTAAAGGCTTTCCTAGTAGATTCTCCTAAAATATTAGTTTTGGATTTATGAATAGATTCACTACAAGTATTGAAGCCTAAACCACAAGTGTCATTTTTAATTTGGACCATTCCTAATATTTTATCTAATTTTTCCGAACGACACTCCAAATCAAATTTGACATTACTAGTGTCTTTTAATTTATTTTCTAATTCTAGGATGTTAGACTCTAATAAAACATTTCTCTCTTCAAACTTGAGAAGATCCTTTTTCAAGGATTCCATTAAACCTCTAAGGCTATCTCTCTCGCCTTCTACATATTCAAGCTTCTCTCGAAGAGTCCTCTCACGTGTCCTAAGGTCTTCTACCAACATACTATCATCTATGACCTTGACACGCTCTTTGAAACTAGCTTCTAACTTCAAATTAGCTATTTTTAATTTAATTGATTCTTCATATAATTCTTGAAAAACATTTTGAAGTTCACTCACATTAACCTCTTCTTCATTTTCAATCTCTCTTTCTTCTCCACTATCACTATCATCAAAAACAAGGGAATCGTAAACAATGACCTTGGAAGTGTCATGCGTTAAAGTTTCATCAATCGATGAGTTCTCACTATCACTCACATGACTAGCCATAAAAGCCACAAAGTTGGGTTTAGTGGGGGAATCGGGTCCCTCTTCCTTATCACTATCACTAAGGGTCGCATTATATGAAATGGGTCGCTTACCCTCTCTCCTTAGTTCAGTGGGGCATCCAGAAGCCCTATGGCCATAGCCTTCACAACCAAAACACTTATTTGACTCGTTCCTATTTAAATTTTCGTTAGAAGATTTAGGGATCCTTTCGGCTTTGTCATACTTAGAAGTTTCAAATTTATTAAAATCATTTTTAAATTTATCTTTGTTAAATTTAAGAAATTTTTTAAATTTTCGAGCAAACAAGGCCATGTCTTCCGAGTCACTATCACTCTCACTCTCTACTACTTGTTTGACCTCTTTTCGGGCTTTTAAAGCAACGCCCTTTTCTATTTTCTTTTCCGTTTGAGAGGAAAACATGTCTAGTTCATAGGTTTGTAAATCACCTACGAACTCTTCTAATTTCGTAGAGGCTAAAGTTGGTAAAGAATTTAAAACGGTCACTTTTGGAATAAATCTATCGGGAATGGACCTTAAAATTTTCTTTACTACTCGGTTATCGGGTATTTTCTCTCCCAAGTTAAAAGATGAATTAACAACATCGGAAAGTCTAGCATAA
Source organism: Sambucus nigra (assembly GCA_949130495.1). NCBI lineage: Eukaryota > Viridiplantae > Streptophyta > Magnoliopsida > Dipsacales > Adoxaceae > Sambucus > Sambucus nigra. Next base: position 238,991,466 of record OX422210.1, on the reverse strand, counting down.
AATTCATCAAACGTTTCTTTTTCATTCATTTTTATAGTTTCAAACTGAGTGGTGAGGTTTTGGAGTTTCGAAGCTTTAACTACACTTGTACCTTCATGAGTGAGTTATAAAATATCCCACACTTCTTTAGCGGTCTCACACGTCATAATGCGTCGGTATTCATCCAATGTGATAGCGCTAAACAAGTTATTTAAACCACGGGAATTAAAGTTTGAAAGTTTAAATTCACCATCACTCTATCTATCGGTAGGTTTGGGAACACATTCATTATCTACTAAATGAGTTGGTGGAGACCACCCATTAACTACCGATAACCAAACTCTCTCGTCGATAGACTTTAGTGCCGATTTCAATCGCGCTTTCCAGTACGCGTAGTTAGAACCATCAAAAATAGGAAATTTTAAAAATGGGAAAAAGTCCATTTTGGCCAAAAAATTATTTAAAGGATCTTAATGAAATAATTTATCGCTTTGGCTCTGATACCAATCTGAAAGGCCCCCAATTTTAAAATTGAAAAGTCTTTTATACTTTGAAATAAATTTCCCTTTTAAATATGCGGAAGCGTTAGGTGACGGTTCAATAGAACAAATTACAAATTTTAATTTACCTTTTTAAATTAAAATTAAACCAAGTGAAATTAGATTAATCCATTAAAACATTTTAACTTAAACATAATTTATCCAAGTCCTAGAATTTGCCTAAGTCATATTTATCAATATTTCCAAATTATACCAAACCAGTTTTAATAATAGACTTGAATTAAAGAAACATTACCCAAATTTAATTAGCACCAAATTAAATTAAGTGTGACAATTAAAACTAATTTTATCTTGAATTATCCTAAGCATGCGTTCTAAGTTATTATGAAAGATAAAAGTAAATCAATCACACTACGCTGCGATGTACGAGGAAAACCCACAACGGGAAAAAACCTCGGACGGACCTAGCCTCAAATCCACTAAGTACGGAATTTACATTTACAAGACAGATGACTTACTTCCTCAACTCGAACCCTCTCAAGCCTTGACGCGTCTTCTTGTAACCACCTCTTCCTAGTGGATAACCACGGAGCTCCACCGCGATCTCGGACTCACCGATCAGACAATAGGTACACCGTCAACCACACATGGTGCTTTTCACCATGTGAGAAAGCCGCAGCTAAATAATTCTTCTTCTTTGAGGGATTTAGAAGAAAACTCAAACTTCTCTTCAAAAGATGTAGAGATAAACTGGTGCCAAAATGCTCCAAGAAAAGTATATGTATATATGAACTTGGAAGAAACAAATATTGGTGTAACTAAGTGTTTAAAGGCTTTTTCTTTATTAAATGAACACTCAAAAACTCATGAACTTTTTCTTGGAAGAATCACCTCTAAAAATTTTCTCTAGGAGTTGTAGGATATGAAAAAGTTAATTCTTAAAAAGTTGTTCCCGCACATAGATATTCAGCAAACAGTTAGTGGAGAAACAAGCGGGGAAAGTGGGTAAAAACTGCTAAAAACTGCCAAAAAAAATTCCCGCCTAACATCTCGTTCGAATGACATTTTCATTCGAACGAAGTCTCGTTCGAACGAGGCTTCTAACGAAGTTCCAGTGTGAACTCGTTAGAAACTCGTTGGAAATCTCGTTCAAACCGGCATCTCATTCGAACGAAATTTCGAACGAAGTTCCAGTGTCCGATGGGGAAGCTCGTTCGCAAACTCGTTCGAAAGACATCTGGTTCGAACAAAAAACTCGTTCGAACGACATATCGAACGAACTTCCAGAAAGTTTGTAATAATCTAATTTTTTCCCTGAAACTTTATATACTTTATTTTAAAGTTTTTAATTGAAAACTTTCTGAAAACAAAACACAGTTTTAAAACCTAACACCCAATAAACTTGTTCCAAGCTCCTATATATATATAAAATGCATTCATACCTTGGGAGCATGGAACCACTATGATGACGTCAAAACGAGGCACATAAACTCGGTATTTGATGAAGCTTTATACTCTTTGTCGCTACGTCTTCAACTAAACACATCATAGGCTTGAAAGGTACACCTGAACACTATCCTATGACATAAACATTTTTTTCGGAATTGAGCCAAAACTACATTAAGACTCAATTGGAGAATTGTGTCCTTACAACAACTTTTTAAGAATTAACTTTTTCATATCCTACAACTCCTATAGAAAATTTTGAGAGGTGAATCTTCTAAGAAAAAGTTCACGAGTTTTTGAGTGTTCATTTTATAAAAAAAAGCCATTAAACACTTAGTTACACCATATTTGTTTCTTCCAAGTTCATATATACATATAAAATGCATTCATACCTTGGGAGCATGGAACCACTGTGATGACGTCGAGACGAGACACATAAACTCGGCATTTGATGAAGATTTATACTCTTTGCCGCTACGTCTTCAACTAAACACATAATAGGCTTGAAAGGTACACTTGAATACTATCCTATGACATAAATGTTTTTGTCCGGAATTGAGCCAAAACTACTGTGACAACCCGAATATAATTATGATAAATCATGTTTAAATCATGATTAGATTATGTGATATGAATAATATGTTATTAGTATATATATATAATGTAAGTAATTATGTTTAGTTTAATCCTACCTTCATAAAGCTTGAAATATCGAATTAGTTACAAATATGAAATTTTAAAGTTTTTGGTAGGAATATTCCTGTTGGAGGCTAGTTTTGACCTTTATGACATAACAATGAACTTGAGGTGTAAACTAGATATTTATATATATATGAGTTAGTTTTATAACAAAACAAACGGTTCATCAAACGGACATCCGAGTGGGAAGATATTGTCTTTTTACGAACAGGGGGTAAAGTAGTCATTTAGCCTTAAATGATATTTTGTTTTATGTAATGCCACATGTTATATTTTGATTGGACCAAGAGGGGGTGGCCTTATGCCGACTTAAAACCCTTTAACTAAGTTCTTCCTTCAGCATATTTCAGCCATGGAAGAGTTTTAACCTAAGGAAAGAGAGTTTTGAAGTTTAGGAAGAAAGTGTGAGGAGAAATTGAAGAAAAATTCATAGAAAAATTATGTAAAAGCCCCCCTAAGGTATTTCCATCCATAAATCTTGTTTATTTTTTTGTATTACTTATTTAAATGATTGAAATAATCATTTTTTTACTGAAATTCCATGTCTTGATATGTACTTATGGATAGATGCAAGTTTAAGTAAACTTGAATGTGTAAACCCTTGAGATTGTTTTGTTTAGGAGCCTTGTTTATTCAAACTTCCATATATTTCTCTATACTTACTGGAAATTATTGATTCCAATTTGATATTAACCTGAACTCATATATGTATGACATAATCTAAAATCATGAGAAAATACCAAGAAATGAGTCTTTGGTGAGAGTTTGAAGTTCGGGTATGAAATCTGCCCTAAGGGTGAAAGTATGCCCGCCATGTGTTCGATGTTTTGCTTGACATAGCAAATGAACTATGAAAATTATGAAATTTTAATATTGTATTGTTCAATATGTTTTATGATGTTGGTTTAAATATCATATAAATTTATCATGTACAAAAATTATGGAAATTCCTGGAAGTTGAATGAACGATAAAAGAGCCTATAGGGTAGATTTGCTATGTGGTAAAGAAATGGGCATATCTTGCTCTAGGAGACTTGAAATGATGTACCGTCTTTTGTATTGGAATACTAATAATACAAGGATTGAATTACCAAGAATAAATGAATTTATATTTGGTCTATGATTTGGATATGTTAAATATATTAACATGGATTTGGGTGGAACTTCACTTGTGATAAATGATTTGAATGGAATCATTTGATGCTTATGGATTGAATTATGTTTAAATCATTCTTTGGATTATTGATATTCTTATGATGATACTAATATTGTAAGAATGATAGGAAGGGAAGAAGAGCTGATTGAACAAATAACGAATAAAGGCAAGGAAAAAGCCAGTTAAACTGTCGAGGTGAGTGTACTTATAATTTGTTTCATATATAAATATGAATATAGCTCTAAGAGCGGGATTTGTTTGAATACTTAGGTATTCAGGATTTGTTTGGATATTAAAATATCCAGGATTTGTTTGGGTCTCATGATCCAGGATTGGTTTGAATACTTCGGTATTCAGGATTTATTTGGATATTAAAATATCCAGGATTTGTTTGGGTCTTATGATCCAGGATTTGTTATCGCCAATGGGAAGAATTATTTGGATCTTATGATCCAGGATTTGTTATTGCCAATTGGCAGAATTATTTGGATCTTATGATCCATGATTTGTTATTGCCAATGGGCAGGATTGTTCGGATTTTAATCCACATATTCGATATAGAATTGTTATTCTGTTGCAGGGAAGGAGTACCTCACTAAGCTTAATGCTTATGGTTTATATTTTAACAATTTCAGGTTCGTACGCTGCCAGCTAGGATACCATATGACCGGTAACTTTGAGAGTTGCACCGTTGGAGAGAGCTGGGGTTTAAAAATGGGGATTTTATCGTTGTCACACTGAAGAATTTAATATACTCACACATTGTATATATTGATTTAGTATGGATTGAGTTGATCATAGTTAATCACAGTATTGTATGTCCGCTTAATTATGACTCTGATATTGAATTTTATGGTATAAGAATAATATTATGTTCATTATGCACATTATGCAGAAAAATATTGATAAATGAAGTATATTTTCTAATGGGATCGAGATTATGATCCAATTATTTTAATAATAAATGATTAGTATGGATATTGGGTTTGGGGTGTGATAACTACATTAAGACTCAATTGGAGAATTGTATCCTTACACAGTCACATGCTAGCCCCAACACAAAATAACCCCAAATAGGCCTCCAAATCTATGGTTGAATGATGAAGGAAAATAGGGCTAGGGTTTGGAGGTTGAAGAAGATAAAGAAGATGAAAGGTTTATGATTTTTGAGAAGGCTAAAATGTGTTTTAAAATACCTAAATTCGTCACTTTATGTTTATATACCAAAAAGAATTAGAGTCCTAATCAGATACAAACACTAAAAAATCATTTTGGATGATCGGATCGTTGGAATTGCATGAAATTTTGGAGCGTAGTATTTGAAGACGAGAGGAAGCTGTATAAAAAATTTCAGCTCGATCGAACAGTCGAATATTTTTATATATTTTCATTTCTAGAGAATTTTATGTTTTGAGGACTCTTAGAGAGTTTTATATTTTGAGGACTCTTCTAAACGGTCCAAGACTTATATATACTCATATTAGGAGTCTTATAATCTAGCTTTCCGAATTCTGAATATAAAAACAAATATATATAATTATAAAAAATAATTTAATTCAAAATTTTATTTTTTCTCTAATTTTCGAATTAATTAAATAATTAATTAATAAAAGCACGGGGTGTTACATAATTTGAGAGCATGGATTGGAAGATTTATTTTTATGATATATAAATTTATGGTGTAATTAGTTGAAGAATTGGGTATTTTAAGAGAAACATTATTGTAATTATTTTGGAAGTATAAGATTTTGGATTAATTATATTTATTTTGTGGAAAATATATCTTACGCGTTATCGATCTTTGATTCCCTTTATTGATTCATACTCCTTAAGGTATTAGGTCTAGCATACATGTTAGATGTGTTTCTTGAAGATATATAATTTTGTGTTAAGGATGCTGTAGGTATTGAGTTTAGAATTAATAATCTTGATGTGAGGATCCTTAGAGTTGATTTTGGAGACGTCAATTATTTGGAAGATCATTAGTATAAATTTTGGGTATGTCTTATACCAATGCAGCAATGTGATTTGATTTGAGGATTTATGTGTTGCGAAGATTACCGGAGATAGAATCGAGTGGTGATTTTCTAGAGCGCATGGTATGCCATTACTTTCATATATATATATATATATATATATATATATATATTATTTTGTTGTTCATAGGGTGGGTGCACGTACAATGGGTGTATGAACGGCCAATTATGACATATAACGAGTAGGCATATGTGAGCCTTATTTTATGTTTCGTGATTTACGTTTGACGTTTATGCTTCGTCTAATTTCGAGGATAAAATTCCTTTTCTAGTGGGGAAGTATGTAACACCCCGTGTTTTTATTAATTAATTATTTCATTAATTCAGAAATTAGAGAAAAAATAAAATTTTGAATTTAATTATTTTTTATAATTAAATATGTTGGTTTTTATATTTGGAATTCGGAAAACTAGATTACAAGACTCCTAATATGAGTATATATAAGTCTTGGGCCATTTATAAGAGTCCTCAAAACATAAAACTCTCTAGAAACAAAATTATATAAAAATATTTGACCGTCCGATCGAGCTGTAATTTTTTGTGCAGCTTCCTCTCATCTTAAATACTACACCCCAAAAATTCAGGCAATTCCAACAGTCCGATCATCCGGAATGTTTATTTTAGTGTTTGTGTCTGATTAGGACTCTAATTCTTTTTCGTATATAAACATAAAGTAATGAGTTTAGGTCTTTTAAAACATATTTTAGCCTTCTCAAAAATCAGAAACCTCTCATCTTCTTCAACCTCCAAACCCTAGCCCTATTTTCTTTCGTCATTCAACCATAGATTTGGAGGCCTATTTGGCGTTATATTATGTTGGGGCTAGGACGTGACTAGACTATTTTTCGCAAGGGGAACGTGATGGTGCAATTTCATTTTTGAGGCAGAATATATGTGATGATTCATGTGATGATTTTGAGGTACGGGACTTACACAATATGCTCATAAATTCTCTCGAGTATTCTGTTTGTTTTCTGTGTCAATTGCACTCATGTTGAATTGTGATATTCATTGGAATCCTGAAAAATTGCTGGAATCTATTATTTGATTCATTGAGATATATTATATTGTTGATTTGAGCATAGTGTCATGAGATTTTAATATGGCACGGATAATGAGTACCTGCCAATAGTCCAAAAATCGTTATATGGCTTTGAGATGCCTAGGGGAGGTGAGGTGAGTCCTGGTGACCCATTGATGTGTTGTTGAGAATTTAATATTGATATAGTGCTTGAGTATTGCATTTGATTTATATATGCGCATTCGTATTGTTGCGTTTTATTCATCGTGCGAATTATTTTTTAGCATCTATTCCTGTCATATTGTGTACTTTCCCGTATTTTCTTTTAGTGGTCGGCTAGTGTGGATTGGGACGCTACAGACTATTTTTGAGAATTATTTTAGAGCTTGGCTTGGAAGATTTATTTTTTATGTATAAATTGGTGATGTAATTTTTTTTGGAGAATTGTGTATTTGGGGAGAAACTTTATTATAATCATTATTATGGAAATATAAGGATTATGAACTTGTTGTATTTTAATTATGGTAATTTAGATGCTCTATACTCATTATTGATGGTTTTAGTTTAATTTTAACGCAGTAGCACGCCGCGTGTCTTTTCGGGTGCGCGAGGTGTTGCAACTTCTTCTGTGATGAAGGATAACATGTAAGGAGTCTCCCCGGTAGCTATTCTCGGCATTGTCTTGTATGCCAAGAGTATGATTTGTAGTTCGTTAATTCAGTTTCCCTTGGCCTTATCCAATTAGTTATTCATCTCGTCTAGCAGAGTCTTGTTTGTAACTTTTGTATGCCCATTGCATTATGGATGGCCAGGAGCGGCATGTAGTTTCTAGATTTTGGAGAGAACACAGTATTCTTCAAATTCCTGCGTATCGAAGAGCGTTTCATGGTCAATAATGAAGGCATATAGCATCCCATAGTGGCAAATGATGTTCTTCCAAATGAATTGGAAGACCTTTTCATACTGCATTTCCACTAGGTTTAACCTCCACCCATTTGGTGAAGTAGTTCACTGCCACGACTAAGTATTTGAACCTTTCTCTTATTTTTGCTGAGGGGCTTATCAAGGCAATACTCCATATGGTAAAGGTCTAAGGGGATGTGATCCGTGGGAGTGAACCCCCCCCCCCCCCCCAGTCTTCTATAGATTACAGCCTATTTCTAGCACTTATCACATCATCTTGCATAGTTCGCACAATCTGCTTTCATGGTGGGCCAAATAGTACTGTTGTGGGGCTGCTCACTTGACTAATGATCTTTCTTCTAAGTGTGCTCCATAAGAACCTTCATGTATCTCCTTTATCAAGTTTTCGAACTCAAACGGATGGACATATCTGAGTAAAGAAATGATAAACCCTCTTTTATATAAGAGAGCCCCTTCTAATAGATACCAAGCTGCTTTGTATCTAAGTCTTATGGCCTTTTTAGGATCGATAGAAATAATTCTTTTTCTAGATAATTTAGTATTGGATCCATATATGATGGGCCCAAATCCATTCGATCATGTGGTTTCTCTCTTCATCAATGCTCCGGTTCAGGAGGATTTCCACTGGAACCGTTCTTCTTAGTTTTGTTCTGGTAGCAGAAGTAAGCCAAGCAAGTTTTTCTGCTTGGGAATTATCAGCTCTTGGGATCTTGATTACCTTGACTACTGGGAACATTAATATCATAATTTGTGTTTTGTCCAGGTATTTTTCCATGGACTCCTCTATTACCCCATAAACTCCCAATACCTGATTCACTATCAATTGATAATCACTATATTCTTATATTTTCTCGGTGCTGAGAGATGAAGCTAGGCCAAAACCAACTATGAGTACTTCATACTCTGCCTCATTATTGAAGGCTTTAACCTGGAATCTGAGGGCATATTCAATTTCAATATTATTTGTCATGGTAATTATCAAACCTACTCCACTTTTGGAGGCACATGATAAACCATCTACGTACATCTTCCAAACATGAGGGTCTTTTTTAAAATCTCCCTCTACCAGGGTCCCATAATTGAACATTTTCTTTTGTTGCTCCAAGTACCAAGCAATTTCCTCTTATTTAGTCGATGATTCTGGTACATCAATATTCTGATCGATCGGCTAAGTGGTTGGATTATCTCCCGTAGGAGTCTTCTCATCGTGGTGAAAAGGTGAGCTCTCTTTCGAATAAGTATGCTCTTTGGGTGAAGGTGGGCTCTCTTCCGAAGAAGTATGCTCGATAGGTTTTTCTTCATATGGTAACTTAGCTATAAAATCAGCCATTCCTTGGCCCTTAATAACTGTCCTAGGCTCGTACTCATTGTCTGACTCTCCTAGTTCAATTGCCCAAGCCATAAGTCTACTTGATTTCTCAAGTTTGTGAATACCCTAACATTAAGAAAGGTTTATATAAACGACAATAGTATGCGCTTAAAAGTAAGGCTCCATTCTTTTCTATGCCTCAATTAAGGCTAAGGCTAGCTTCTCCAGTCTTGTATATCGGATCTCCGCCCCTCAGTATGCTTTTCTCGTATAGTGAACTAGTTTTTGCACCCAATTTTCTAGTCGAACTAATGTTGAGCTAACTGCCGACTCGAATATAGCCAAGTATAAGGAGAGTTTTTCTCCCATGATTGTCCTTGAGAACAAAGGTGGAGATCCCAGATATCTATCTAACTCTAAGAAGGCGACTTCTTATTCCTCGTCCCATTCAAATGACTTTCGCAACACCTTAAATAAAGGAAGGCATATTTCAGTATCTCACGAAATGAATTGATTTAGCGCTAATACCCTATATGTTAACTTCTCTATATTTTTCTTATTTGTTGCGTATTTCATGTTAATCAACACTTGGATCTTATCTGAATTTTCTTTAGTACCTCTTTGGCTTACTATGAATCCAAGGAATATTCCTTCACATACTCTGAATAAAAAATTTACTGGGTTGAGCTTCATTCTATACTTTTTCAATTGGTCAAATATTTGACCAAATCCTTGATATGGTTAGCAGCTATCTTTCTCTTGGTGAGCATGTTGTCGACGTATACCTCCATATTTTTACTGATTTTTTCTTTAAACACTTTGTTCACCAACCTTTACTATATTGCTCCAATATTTTTTAGCCCCAAAGGCATAACATTGTAATAATAGATACCTCGGCTAGTTATGAACGAAGTCTTTTCCTTATCTTCTGGTTTCATCTTGATTTGATTATAACTTGAGAACACATCCATGAAATTGAGTAGCTCATGCCCGGCAGTAGCGTCGATCAATTGATCGATCCTTAGTAAAGGATAATGGTCCTTCGGAAAGCTTTGTTCAAATCTGTGAAGTCAACACACATACTCTATTTATAATTCTATTTTTTAACCATCACTACATTAAACAACCATTTAGGGTACTTTACATCTTCAATAAATCTTCCTTTCTGTAGCTTATCCACTTCTTCTTATATAGCCATGTTCTTTTCGTGGCTGAAGACACGTCGCTTTTATTTGATCGGCTTGGCATCCTTGGCTATGCAAAGTTCATGACATATGATGTCTGGATAAATCCACGCATATCTTCTTAACTCCAAGTAAAGACATTCTTTCGTTGCCTTAGAAAATCTACCAAGTCCTTTCGGATAGTAGAATCCAGTGATGAGTTGATCTGCATTGTTTTCTCCTGGTGTTCATCATCCAGGATAATTGATTCTATCGCTTTCACAACTTTCCCTTTGATCAGTTTGGCCTCTTCGTGTGTATCTAGTTGTAACACCTCAACCCGAATTTATGAGTCACTCATAGTCAATCCAGTCCGGCCCGAACATTAGTTGTGAAGTGCGATGAGACAACTTAAATAATATTATTAGCTCAGTTTTATTTAATTAGCGTTTCACTTATTTAGCATGAGATTTCCATTTAAGCAAACTACGCGAGGGACCCGTGGGAAGCGTCCCCGGAATCCAAGCGTACAGAGCTACTAATATAAAATAGAAAGGATACTTACATGTACGACGCTCTCAAAATATGAATCCGCACCCAACCTTCCGTAACAAAGACGAGGGAATGAACTGAATGCCCAGTGAAAAAAATACAACAATGCAATATAATATCAAACGACAGAATAGAGACTCTAACACGTTACATCTATGTGCACATGCAACTACCTTATATATATATATATATATATATATATATATATATATATATATACACACACACACACATTAATTCATGAAATCATTTTTATTTCAAAAACGCTACTTATTTCAAATAATTTTCCATAATCTTCTACACAACCCCTTCTTACTTAATTTGACATTTATGTCTTGATTTAACACACCTGGTTATATATTTTTAACAAATACCCTTTGTTTAATGAAAGCCTTTCTTCACCAAAATTACGCCTTACTTATACCAAATTTGTATTAGTATTTTCTCTAAAAATCACCTTTTAACACATGCAAGCACCGCGTTAGAAAATACTTATTTTTCATTGGAAGACTTTCATAAATACATATTACTTTGTTAATTATGGATTAAACCTCTTTGGGTTGTTTACTTACCCATTTGACCATACTTCATGGACATATGTCAATTTCCTTACATTACTTGTCCACATTATTCTTTACAAAAATATTTATTTATTTCATTCAAGTTAGGTTGTCTTTTCTTATATTCGCCACATAACCCATTTATTGACATGTCCCACTTTTCATTATCTTTTTCTCAGAATCTTCCAATATTCGCACAATTTAATAGGCTCCAAATCGTTGTACCATATGCACTGGCCAGTGATTTTAAGTCTTTCACCTATAGCTCCGGGCCCTTCTTAATTATTCCTGGTGTCATCGAGTCAATATTAATGTGTTTTAACATTTTTAAATTTCCACATTATCACACCTTCATTTACCGATCGAACCCAAAATTTGGGATTTCATCCCAACTTGTGTTACACTTTAAAATCAACATTCTTATCATTTATACATTTGCATTTATTTTATCCCAAAAATTACTTTCCTTTATGACCATTTGCGTAACACCTTTTTCAATATTTTTACTTCATAAAAATGTCCCCCTTTAAATAAAATTACCATTTTACCCATTTATTTCTAAACTTGTCCTTCCCTCCATTTTCACAAGTGTCATTTCTCAAAAACATTGTTAAGTTACACACATTAACTTCTTAAATATTTTTAACTTATTAACACTTAACACTTTGGAGTGACATACTTCTCAAGTTGAAAATCTCTTTATTTCACTACTTTCTTTCAATAAGAGATCATTGAGCATTTTGAAGACTGCTTTACAAGAAAAATACCATTTCTTTTATTAACACAACTACTCTTGAAACCATACACTTATCACATCTTCAACACTTATTCACACACTTTAAGGGACAAAATTCGTATTTTCTTTATTTTAAGTTGACACTCATTAAAACCTCCATTAAACTTGTTTTTATGCTTATCATAAAAAAAATTACAAGTTTATATACAAAGGAAGAGGGATTTTAAGTCTAAAATCCAAAACAATGAGTTTAACACATGATTTATTCAAGAAATTTCATAATATTTGAAACAATGTGCTTTTTAAGACTAAAGACATTTTTTTATCATTCAAACTTGAATAAATGTCTATTTTTATGAAAATCCCAAATTTTACAAGTAAACTTTAAAACATTTGTTCACAAAATATCTTTAATAAGATAAACATTATTTTCGAAACATTTTATTCTGTAAAATGTTTAACATCAAGTTTTCTTGAAATATAACATTCACGCAATACTCTTGAAATCCCTTTTTAACCCATTTACACAAAACCATGAGAAATATCGTCTTTAAACCAAATATGCATCATACTATTACAAAATCAACTGCAAGACCAATACTATGAAAAATAGAGTTTTAAGCTAAGAGTAGAGTTTTTTCACCTCGATGAAGCGCCAAAATGGTAGGATGAATATAGAAGAAGATGGCAATCTCCCACCTTCTAAGGTGGCCTTAAAGAGGTTGTCTAACTACACCAAGATTGATTCTAATTCCATTATTCTTCTATATTTATTCTTTTAAAAACTCCCAACAATATCTCCAAAATTTCTAGCTTTTACCCAACAATGGTGTGTGTGGGTTTCTAAGCCTTAAATATGATAGAAAAGGGTTAGACTATGGTGGTTTTGGGTAGAAAGATGGTGGTGCTAAGCTGATGTTTGGTGGTTAGTGGGGGAGAAGCTATCAAGATCTAGAGAGAGGGAGAGTGAGAGAGAACAAATCAGATAAAAAAATACCTTAAATGAGCCTAAGCCTCATTTAAACACTCCAAAAATCCTATGGATTAAATTCCCCAAATGCCCTACACTTAACCCTTTATCCAACGGTCAATTTGGTCTTTTGTCCCACGTTTTGATCTAAGCCGTTGCGAGCTCGATGCGTCATTCCATCCGTGTCCCAAGTCATGACAACACATTAAAAAGGATAAAACTTTCAAGATCACCTCCAGTCATTTAAACGACCTTTGCCCTCGTTCGAACGAGATCCTATCTCATTCGAACGAGACTTCTAACAAGGTACTAATGAGGCCAAAATCTAGGGCTAATTGGGACATGAGAAGCACCTTGTTCGAACGAGAAAGGCCACCTCATTCAAAAGATGAAAGACTTCATTCAAACACCGACTTCCAATGAGATTCCAGAGAACGAGAGAAATTGACCATTTTCTAGGTCGTTCGAAGTTCATTCGATAGTCATTCGAACGATAAGGTCACTTTATTTGAATGACTTCAGTTTTTTTCTATATAAACTTTAGGTTATAAACCTCTGATTCAATAAGAAAGAAAGCTACAAAGTTACCCAAATATGTTTCAAGGTCCATCTTACTAGGTCTAATGCCCAATTGTGTCCTACCAAGTTACCAAATCACATGGGTACGGTCAAAGTCAAGAGGGCGGGTGTTACATTCTTCTGTCCTTAAGGGATTTCATCCTCAAAATTATTAATCTATCAACTCCATAATTTTTTGGGATTATCAATCCTTACTCTAAGTCATAGGAATCTTTCAAGGCTATGTTATCGAAGTCCTCAATCACCATACGTCATCATACGTCCTTTCACAGGGTGCTGTCACCAAAGAACTCGGCGTGCAACATGTTCTAATGCTCACTATCAGGCTAGATATCAAAATTACATAACAATCCTCGAGTCTCCACGTACCCGATGATCACACTCAATCAAGTCCTAAGGTTTCTTTGCTAACACCCAAAGCATACTGATGCCTCTACAGGGGCAACACTCTCTTATGATCGACACCCACCAAGAGAAAATGACATATAACTAACCAACCAACCCATCATCCTAAATCATTTTAATTCTTAGGACAACATATCTTGAGTCCCCTCAAATCCTCAGGTCTTCCTGTCCACGCAAATCCACTTAAGCCTGACACTATCCTTGCCTAATTAGTCACTCGCTTCGTAGAGTGACATACCAATTAAGTCATGAATTGTGCGTTTGACTAACACCTCCCATAAGATCCTTCTATAAACTTAGGATCATTCTAGGAATCTAACTATGAAATACTCACCCTAGTATTACACCAATCCACTCACTTAGGAAAAACCACACTATGTGCTATGTTTCCTCAAGTTCTAAAGTTATACACTGTCCTTGAATCATTATCCCACTCCTTAAAACTAGAGCTGGTAATTGTCATGTCAGACTATCTATAAGGTCATTAATATTAAAAAAAATGGATACTACAAGCAAACTATGCGGCATAAAGCTTAACCACACGTACACCAGACTTGTGCAAACAAAGGAATATTTCCAACAAGAGCGTGCCCAGTTACCGAGATACAATAACCACACCAGTTCCATCTGCAGTCATACTGAGCCAAGTCGAGCTATGACCAAACTGTCAATGTGGAATAATAATAGATTTCCAAAATTAAAAGGAGATTGTCCTCAATCATCGGAACCGAATGAACACAATCCTCAGCCGCTGTAACTGAAAGAACACAACAAATCAGAATAAATAAATAACTGTTTTGAGAAAATCCCATTCGCATGCAACGGATTATGGTTCATGAAGGACGAACCTACATCACATGCTTTGAAGTCTATGACTCCTCCCAAATGTTCTCACTAGAAATTATCCTATCCACACACCCTGGCTTGAGTCACCAATCGTGACAAATCGAATCACAAACCATTCATCCCCACAAGACGAAAGCAATGTATGAACCTATCATCCTTTGGGAAGTCAATCACTAGACTTCCCTCCTATGGGGTAAGGCTTCTTCCTTACATCATTGACAAAAGTTAACCATTCTGGTTGATGAATTCCCAATGCCCTTATGAATGCCGACCTTATCCATATCTCTAGTCAGAGTGACCCTACTACCAACCTAACACACCAAGGTCATTGTTTAGATTATCGTACCATGATCGTGTCCCAAACGTCTCCTTAGGCTGTTCCCAATCAAGTAAAATATTCTCCCTATTATAACCGCTAATGACTAAAGGATTTCACTATGCCTATCTCTAAGTTCTACCCAAACTGGATTTACATAATGGCCACATCGGTCGCTATTAGCACTCTAAGGGTAGTGAGTATCATAAAGGGCTACATCTCCTAATTCATAACAGTTTTGAAAGACATGTCAGGAACTAGTCTCTTCCCTACTAAGTCTATTATAACTTATATTGTCGACACATGTCGATATCCAAGCCATGCTTCAATATCCTAAACATGAAATTATCAATCTAGCTCCCAAAGGCATTTCCTAACACTCTTTAAAATCAAGTATTATACTTCCTACACTTGTCATCCCATGACACCCGAGTATCATGCCTAATTACGACACAAGCTTCCAATTTCTCTCATAAGGTCACGTCACTCATCTGTGCCAATTCGAATGACAGTACTAGGCACGTACACTATACGGCTCTTTAAAATTTGACCAATAACTTGGGATCATCACATGACTCCCAATACGACCATTATTAGAACATTAGCATTCCATAACGTCTAACTTAATTGGTTTCCCAAGGATACCCAATGTAATTCTCACTAAGGAATTGACAAGATTTATTCTCCTATGATTTCCTCACCACGGGTATGCTCTACTAATTTCCCAATATTCTCATCGTGGTTACTAGGTACTCACAAGGATACTGGACTTCAAGTATCCACATATGACGCGCCTTAACCATTGAACAACCCAAGGCATAATAACAAGTCAGTTTCTACTCCTCAATAACGCCACAAGCAAATGGTCTAAAGGATACTCCAAGGACTTCCTTTAATTATTTCCATACTAAAATCGTCTCGCATTCCATCATCACTTAGGCCGCTAGGACGGGATACAACACCTAGACAAGAATCTTATTTCCCTTTTGATTGAGACTCCTGCATAAGTTTAACCTATGACTCTCTTCTCGAGATCTAATAAAGTTTTTAAAACCTTCTTCCAAATAACTAATGCCCCAAACCACACATCAAACCACAGACTGACACTACTAAGGATTCTAGCAGGATATGGGATGTCGTATACAACCTATAAGCCTCTAAGTCAATATCCCCGACACCACTAGGGATCTTGTTCCTTAAAGTTGAATCATATTTCCTAAAACCCTACCGTGGAAGACTATATAGGGTTCCCTCCTACATCATTTTAACTATTATTGTTACACACGTAGCATACTTACCACAAATTTCTAGCAACTCTCATCATAGCTTGCGAGGTACAATTTTCAATCGACACTTACCAAGGCACTTACTCACAATAATAATATCATATCGACTCGGACCGAGTACACATCCTTAAGTAATAATTGACACAATTCTACATGCTCATCGAATTAAAATTCTTATGACTTGATATTACCCCAGACTTCAAGTCCGCATAGTCACATCATCATTATTATCTACCCGAAAGTACCTAACCAAGGAACTTAATGCATTTTTATCACAATCAATACTTCTTAGTCATGACACTCTAGTCACCTAGTCTCCATGGTTGACTTTGCACGATTCATATCCCTAATATAGTGGATGTCATTTATCTTTATTAATATCTCAATAGACTTATCACATCATTAAGGGTTGACACACAATCACCTCACACTAAAAACCGCGATGTCGCCACTTTTGGCTCGCATGGACACTCACAAATCACTAACATATCTAAATCCGAAGCACAGAAGAAATTAATGATAACTAATTAGGTCTCATGCCACTTCACAATATCTTTGACTCCACCATCGAGAACACAAACTGAGACTGTCACCAATGTAGCGTGATCGGTCCAAAATCAACCCCGGTATTTAAAGATTCACTACTGACCTCACCACGTCACTACCAAAAGGTACCTTGAACCTAGAGCTTTGATGAAATACTCGTGACCAATATTTTATTATTTTTTTGGTGTAAATTGTAGTAATATGGAAACCTTTGGGAATTAGATCATGATAATTGGGTTTATGTCTATAATTGACAGTTCTTGGAGTCTTGAAGGTAATTGTGGAAGTTTCAAGGTGAAAATTAGAGAAATTAAGAAATTATAGTTCGAACGAGTTGAAGGTCGTTCAAACAAAATTGATGTTTCGTTCAAACGAGATAGGTGGTTCGAACAAGAATTCTAGGTTGTTTATGGATTTATTTGAGTTTGAAGAAGAGAGTGGGAGGTGGGTCTCCGCCCATTTCAAATCTCTCTCTCTCTCTCTCTCTCTCTCTAACTCTTGAGAGATCCACCACTCGTTCCCACCATATAAATCACCATACACCACCATCTATCCACCTTATGCCACCATATTTAAGAATTATTCCACCATATTTAAGCCTAACACACCCATTTCAACCATTGGTTAGCCAAGCTATGAATTTTGGAGTTATTGTTGGTGATTTTGGAGAAGATGAAGATGGAAGATTTATGGAGTTTGAAGGGGGTTTTGCTTGGAGTTTTTATGGAGGAAAGTTTTTGGAGCTAGGCAACCTCCTTGAGTCCACCTTAGGAGGTGGGGGAGTTGTCATCACCTTCGTCTTCATCCAATCATTTTTAGAGCTCCATTTTAGGTGGAAAAACTCTACTCTTAGTTTAAGACTTTATTTTGTATATTAGTAGTCTTGTAACTTGAATGGATTAGGGTATTATGCATACATGAGTAAGAAGATAATTTCTGAAGGCTTTTGTATATATGGTTTTAAAGGTTTGAGAAAAACCTTATGATTCAAGAATGTTAAACAAATGGCATATTTGAGAAGTTTGGTATTAAACATTTAATGGAATAAAATGTTTGAAAATGATATTTGTCTTGCTAAATATTTTGGGTGAACTATGTTCTAAAGTTTCTTGCAAAATGAAGATTTTATAAAATTAGACAATTGTTAAAGTTTTGAAGAATAAAAATGTCCTTTCGTCTTGGAAAATGTATTTTTATAAGCATTATGAAATTTCTAGAGCAAATCACATGTTAGACCCATTTGATGGGATTTTGGACTTAAAATCCACTTTCTCA
The DNA here is from genome assembly GCA_949130495.1 of Sambucus nigra. Lineage (NCBI taxonomy): Eukaryota > Viridiplantae > Streptophyta > Magnoliopsida > Dipsacales > Adoxaceae > Sambucus > Sambucus nigra. Next base: position 238,973,162 of record OX422210.1, on the reverse strand, counting down.
TGCATATAAATATGTAGTATTTTAAAGTTAAGCATATAAACAAGTTTTATGGGGGGTTTTGTTGGGTTTAAACATGAAATAAAGAAATTAAATTTTTCAACCCTTAAAATGTGTAAAAGGGTGTTGAAAAGGTAATAGGTGTATAGCTTTAAGACTACCTGAATTAAGAAAGAAAATGGTATTTTTCTTATAAAGTAGTCTTATATATCAAATGATTTCTTGAAAAAGAAAGTAATGAAATAAAGATGTTTCCAACTTGAATGGAATGTTATTAAAAAATATTAAAGAAGTGTTAATGAGTTAAAAACACTTAATAAGTAGTATGGTTAACTTGAGGGTGTTTTGAGAAATAACACTTATGAAAATGGAGGAAAGGACAAGTTTGGAAACAAATAGGTAAAATGATAATTTTACGTAAAGTGGAACATTTTTAAAAAAGGTGTTACACAAAATGATACTAAATGAACTTGATTTTAGAATGAAAATCAATGTAAGGGTGTAAAGGATATGAAATGATTATTTTAAAGTGTAACACGAGTTGGTGTGAAACCCTGAATTTTGACTTCAGCCAAAAAAAGGAAAAGTGGAAAATGTGGACATTTTTTAAATGTTAAAATACATTAATAAGGACTCTAATTACACCGGGATAATTAAGTAGGTCCCGAAGCCCTGGAATGAAAGATTCAAAATCACTGGCGAGAGCATATGGTAGCATAGCCAATAGTGTGGAGCTCGTTGAAGTATGCAGATATTGAAAGATTCCGAGAAAATATAATGACAATGAAACATGTCAAGAAATGGGTTCTATGGTGAAAATATGAAAATACAACCTAACTTAAATGAATTAATTAATGTTCTGGTAAATGGTAAAATGGACAAGTAATGTGAAAATTAATAAATGTCCTTAAGGTAAGGAAATGGTAAAGTGAAGTGTTTGAATGGGTGGTTAAGCAACCTGAAGAGGTTTAACTAATAAATAACACAAGCATGTGTTTAAGAAATGTTTTCAAGGAAAAAATAAGTAATTTCTAACACGGTGATTGCGTGTGTTTAAATGGTGATTTTCAAGGAAAATACTAACGTGAATTGGTAAAAATAAATAGGTAATTTCGAGAAAGAAATGATTTTCCTTAAACAAAGTGTATTTGTTTTAAGTATTTAACCGGGTGTGTTAAATCGGTAAATAAAAGTCAAGTTAGATAAAAGGTTTTTTTTTACAAGATTACGGTGAATTAATCGGTGTAAACAACGTTTTGGGAATAAAAATGATTTTATGCATATAAGTGTATATATATATATATATATATATATATGTGGGGGGGGGGGGGGGGGAGGGGGGGGGAAGGCTCCCCTAAATCATGATGTATACATTATACCATACATCGCACCTAGTTCTAGGTACTAAGAAACCTTTTTTCCAAGTTTTTTATTTTTCTCTTGAAATTAATCTTCTAATCAATCCATATTAAAAAAATTAGGTCAAAATACACTTTGTAGCTATTTTTAAAAAATCCACAAAAAATTATAAATAAGGTATTTTGAACAGTTTTTTGTGGATTTTTTAAAAATAGCTACAAAATGTATTTTGGCCTAATTTTTTGAACATGTGTTTATTGGAAGGGTAATTTCAAGAGAAAAATAAAAAAATGGAAAAAATATTTTTTTAGGACGTACAACTAGATGTGATGTATGGATGATGCTTAGAGCATGATGTAGGTAAGCCTTCTCCATATATATATATATATATGGTAGTTGTATATGCATGTAGAAATAATGTGCTAGAGTCTTCTCTATGAAGTTTGATTCTATATTGCATTGGTGTAATTTTCCACTGGGCATTCGGCGCATTGTTACGGCAGGTTGGGTGCGGTTCAGTATTTTGAGGGTGTTATACAGGTAAGTATTCTTTTCATTTACTTTAGTAGCTCTGGATGCTTAGATTCTAGGGACGCTTCCCACGAGTCCTTCACGTATCTTGATTTTAAATGGAAATCACATGCTAAACAAGTGAAATATTAATTAAATAAAACTGGACTTGCAACATTATGTAGGTTATTTAATTGCATTTCACACCTAATGCTTGGGTTGGATCAGGTTGACAATTTTTTTTTTTTTTTTAGAGAATAGGGAAATGATCCCCAATCATATTATTAATTTGGGAGAAAAAGCCCCTCCCAGGTGGCAACTTACAAGCAGAATGAAAAAGCCTAAAACTCAACAAAAACATTCAAAATCTCAAATAGAATCACCCTATCTTGTCCAGCCTTATGTCCCCTCTATCCATGGGAGGAAGATCCATAAGGTTAGTGAAAGTGAGGAGGGAATTGGAGTTAACAGCAAAATTTGCAAGAATACCTGCCACCGTGTTCGATTCCCTGAAACAATGATTGAGTGAGTAGTTGAGGTTGGAGAGAAAAACTTTGATATCGTTAAGATTCCAAGGAGGTTTCCAATTCTTGTTTATCAGGTTCACTACATAAGAAGAGTCTGAGTCAATTTGCACATCTGAAATTCCATGCTCCAAGCACATTTTTAGACCCAACCATAAACTTTTTTATCTCCACATGAGAGTTTGTTGAAATTCCTTCATAACTAGAGAAAGCAAAGATGAGGTCTCCTTGATTATTTCTCAAAATCCCCCCAGATTCACTTTGGCCTAGGTTGCCTTTAGATGCACCATCAATATTCAACTTGTAACAAAAGGAAGAAGAAGATGACCATTTGATAGTAGAAGGCTACCTGAATTTAGATTTAATAGAGATATTGAAAATTTTCAAAATATCCCTATCAATGCTGGAACTTTTAGAACTGAAGGTCTTGTCTTTGCAAATAACAGAGATGATGGTTATGGACTGTTTTATCACTAAATCAGCATGGAATTCTGAGTTTTCAAAAAATGAATGATTTCTATTTTTCCAAATTTCCCAACAAACAATGGTTGGAATGCATTTACCAATAAATTTAGAATAATCTTGGGGACCACTTTTAATCCACCATCTATGAATCGTTGAAGAGAAGTTAATAAAAGACATCTCTATTCCCATGAGATTTGAGATGAAATTCCAGATTGGACTAATTTTTGGACAATGCAGAAATAGGTGTTCAAGAGATTCAGTGTCTTGTCTACACAACTTACATCTAGAATATAATCTAATGCCTAAAGATTGAATGTTGTCATCTATAGGAAGGAAGTTATGAGAAATTTTTCAGAGATTGATTGAGAATTTCTTTGGAATATGGGGATCCCAGAGAAATTTATGAGTAGAAGAAGCAGGGAATTGGGGTTTTGAGATTTTGAGATTTCATATGCAGAAGAAAGAGAGAATTCACCTGTAGAATTTGGAGTCCAGTACCAATTTTCTTCTTGATACCTCATATGAGGACGGAAAAGATCTTTCACTTTCATTAAAGATTTCCATGTATGAGAAGCCCCATAAGAAGAATAATTATTGTTCTTGTATCTCTTAGACATGTAAGAAGACCAAAGTGATTCCTCAGTTTTCATTTTCCAGTATAACTTCATGAATGAAGCTTTGGATATGCTAGACAGATCAACAAGACCTAGGCCACCTTCTTTGAAGTCTCTGTAAATCAAATTCCATTTTTCCCATTGATGCTTCCAACCATCTACTTCATTATCACCCCAGAAAAACTTACAGTAAATTCTTTGTATTTTGGTTGAAACTGCCTTGGGAGGAGCTATTGAAGCTAGCAGAAATGATGGAATAGTGGAGAGAACATGCTTAAGAAGGATAAGTTTACCTCCACGAGATAGAATCTTTGATTTCCATCCAGAGACTCTTGATCTCAAAGCTTGAATAAGACTATCATAGTACTTTACCTTGTTCCTACCCTTGAATATAGGACACCCTAGATATTTTGGAGGTAATTCCTTATAGTGGAGACCAGTTACGGATGCTATTTTGGATCTAAAGGATGGACTGTAGTTTTTTACAACTGTAAAACTACTTTTCATGTTGTTAATCATCTGACCAGATAGGCAACAGTAGAGATGAAAAAAATCCTTCAGTTTTTTAATGCTTCTCTTATCCCCTCTGCTAAATACAATCAAGTCATCTGTGAATGCCAAATGAGATATCAATGGAGTGCCACTTGGATGGTAATAAGGAGAAATTTTACCATTATTCAATAAGTTATTTATACCTCTGCTTAAGAATTCTGCAGCTATAATAAAAAAAAAGCAGGGGATAGGGGGTCCCCTTGTCTCAAACCTCTATAGGACTTGAAGAACCCATAAGTTTGGCTATTAATTAAGACTGAAAACCAATTGTTGGAAATGCTTCTCCAAACAAGATCAACCCACCTTTCTCCAAAACCAAAAGCTCTAAGCACTTGAATCAAGAATCCCCAATGGAGTCTATCATAAGTCTTTTCCATATCAAATTTAAAAATAATATTTCCCCCATGAATTTTTTTCCCCAAACTGTTGACCATTTCTTTAGCCAGAAGAACATTCTCTTGAATAGACCTTCCTTTTATGAACCCATTTTTATTAGATGAAATGACATTTGGGAGAACTGTGGCAAGTCTAGAAGATAAGATCTTTGTAATTATCTTGAAAGAAAAGTTGCATAGGCTTATCGGTCTTAACTCGCCACAATTATTTGGAACCTTAGTTTTGGGAACAAGGACAATAGATGTACTAGTCCAACTTTTAGGAAGATCAAAACCTGCAAAATAAGAGTTAATAGCACAAATCAAATCGTCTTTAATTATTGGCCAGCATGACCTGTAAAAAAGACTTCTAAATCCATCTGGACCTAGAGCAGAATCTTCATTGAGGGAAGTAATAACAGCATACACTTCTTCTTCATTGGTAAAAGACTCAAGAGCTTCATTCATCTCATTAGATATAAGAGATGGAATTAAGTCATTAACATCTGCTAAAGGGATGAAAGGATCTGTTGCAAGTTGATTCTGGAAAAACCATAGTATATAGTTATTTATATCTTCTGCATCTTCCATAAGAACCCCTGTTTCATTTCTAATTAAGTGAATTTGCAGTTTTTTATTCTTTTCCTTCACTAAGTTATGGAAATACTTAGTGTTAGCATCACCTTCTTTGAGCCATTTTTGGGAAGCCTTTTGTCTCCAGAAAGTCTCCTCACAATTTTGAGCTTTAAGCAAGTCAGATCTCCTCTTTTGTAATGCCATTCTGTTAACTTTAGAACAATCATTCTCATAAAGTAACTCCAATTGAAGAATTTCATGTTTAAGGTCCTTGACATGTTGAAAAACATCTTTGAAGGTTTCCCTATTCCGGTTCTTCAATACCCCTTTTAACCTTTGGATTTTCTTTACAAATTTCTGAATAGCTGAGGCATTTATATTTACTTCCCAATATTGTTTCACCAGATCAGGAAATTGAAGATGAGAGCACCACATATGCTGAAATTTAAATGGTTTAGGCTTGGAATCAAGAGAAGTTTTTATAAAAAGGAGAAGAGGAGAGTGATCATAGGTTGTTTTATTTAGGTGACTGATTTTTGCATTTGGAAAAGTTAAAATAAATGATTGGCTAACTAAGCACCGATCCAATCTAGCCATAATAATATCCTATTCCTTCCTGTTGTTGCACCAAGTGAATTTGGTGCCATTATAGCCAATATCAATGAGCCCACTATATTCTATAGCTTGACCAAAATCATCTACTGAGCCTTGATCAATGTTGTTACCTCCCAATTTCTCAGTTTGGTCCATAACTGCATTAAAATCTCCAATCACCATATGTGGAAAATCTTGATGAAGACCTGAAATATAACTCATCTCATTCCAAAGGTCTATTCTTTCTTCCTTAGAACACTTTGCATAGACAATGGTAGCAACCACATAATTCTTGAATTCCGGATGACTTATTTTCACAGTTATATGCTGTATATGGTCATATAAGATTTGAATGTCCACATTAAATCTCCATAATAGCCAAATTTTGCCATTCAAATTACAACAAGCACCTTCATAACCCCATTTCTTCCTATAGAATTCCAATTTGGCCATATCAACTTTAGGCTCCACAAGAGCAATAAAAGGAATTTTATTAATCTTTTTAAAAAGATTTAGTCTTCGCGTAGATGATTTCTTAGCTGCACCTCGAATGTTCCACACAATCAAATTTATCATTGGGATTTTGAGGGGAGAAAGTTGTTGATACCTTTGGATGTTGATCTGGTGAATCGCTTGAACATTGGATCTTTCATTTTTTTTAGGCTTATCTTTAACTGGACTCGTATTGGAATTTAGCTGCTGCTTCTCTACACTTGAATCTTGATATTTTTTCTTTATTCTGCCTTTGATATAATTTGCAAACTTCTGTAATTCCTCTATCATAGGAATCTGGTAGGCAACCTCTTCCTCTTGATCAGTTAAGTATAAAGACTTTGAAGCCCCATTCTTGTCACAATCAGCAATACATGTACTATGAGGAGATGTAGGAAATAGCTCATTATCACTGCTATCATTCTCTCCATATTCTTGGCTGAAGTATTTTTTATTTTTTCCTCTTTTTTTCGTAACTTTCACGGTCCATTCCTGTATACCCCTTGTTGATGCCGATAAGATAACATGGAGGCGTCAACACCCCTTCCACTTGGTTCCTTCTCCTTTGAAAGGCTTTGTGTTTCCTCGATTGTATCTTCTAACACAGCAATATCTTCTTTTGGTTATTCTTTATTTTCTGCAGATATGACCTTGAGAGGATCCTCTGGTTCAACTTAAATCTTTCTCTGATATATCCTCTTTACAGTTATCTCTTCTTTTTTCTTTGCTATATTAACTTGGATGGGAAGCAAGAATATACAAGAGTCTTCATTATGGCCTTTTTTACTGTAATGTTTACAGTATTTAGGCAAATCTTCAACCCTAACCTCCTACCAAAATCCATTTTCTCCACACCGAGTCCATATTCCATTGGGAATCTGCTTTATAAGGTCAACCTCCACACAAACACGGGCAACACTCGACTGTTTATATCAGCTATAGAGGCATTAATGTTTAGTGGTTTTCCAATCAACTGTGCAATTGAAAAGAGAGAGGATTTTGAGAAAAAATGAATTGGCAATTGAGGAAATGATATCCAAATGGGAGATAAACTACTTTTGATATCGGGATAAATATTAGGAGTCCATTTGAATACCCTCATTGGAAATCTGCCCAAATACCAGGTATCTCTCATCCACATCCTTGTGAAATCCTCTTCTGAGTTAAGTCTTATCAAAACATGTTTGTTGTCAATCAGTCTAACATTAACAGCAGTTTTGAGAGCAAATGTTTGGAATTTCTTGCGTATATCTTCCATGGATGGACGACCATGAGAAAACTTACCTATTAAGGCATGTTTGAATGGTTGTGAAAGGGCCTCTATATCAGCATGTGTGAAAATAACAGCGGGTTTCCCTTTAAATGTGGATGGCGGTTTGAGACTGATATTGTGATTATGGGATGATGAATCAGACACCACAGTTACGAAGGATCTAGACCACGCTGATGTGATCTCATGTGGTTTAGGATCAATGTGAGGGGGATTGTTGTTTGCCATGCAAACCCTATTTAGGGTTAGAGAGAGAGAGGGAGAGAGAGAGAAAGAGAGAGAGAGAATTTAGTTGATCGGGTTGACCATGAATAACCCATAAATCCATGTTGGGGTTTTACACCTTATATTATTTGTAATGCCCCGACCTGAATTTAAGGGTTGCCTATGGTCAACTCGGTCAGGCTTGAATGTTATGTCTGAAGTGCGATGAGACAACCTAAATAATGTTGTTGGTTCAGTTTTATTTAATTAGAGTTTCACTTGTTTAACATGAGATTTCCATTTAATCAAACTACGTGAGGCACCCGTGGGAAGAATTCCCTGAATCCAAGCATACAGAGTTACTAACATAATATAAAAAGGATACTTACCTATACAACGCTCTTAAGATACGAAACTACATCCACCCTGCCATAACAAAGATGAGAGAATGAGTCGAATGCCCATTGACAAAATACAACAATGTAATATAGAATCTAACGACATAAACAAAACATTAACACGTTACATCTATGTGCACATGCACATGCAACTATCCTATATATACACATATACATTAGTGCATGAAACCATTTTTATTGCAAAAATGTTACTTATTCTAATTAATTCCTCTTAATCTTATAAAGAACCCCCTCTTACTTGACTTGACATTTATTTCTTTATTTAACACACCCGGTTAAATAATTTTAACAAATATACTTTCTTTAAGGAAAGCAGTTTGTCACCAAAATTAATCCTTACTCATACCAAATTTTCATTAGTATTTTCCTTGAAAATCAACTTTCAACACACGCAAGCACTGCGTTAGAAAATACTTATTTTTCGCTAAAAGCCTTTTATAAACACACAATACTGTGTTAATTATGGGTTAAACCTCTTTAGATTACTTACTTATTAATTTGACCACTTCACTTTACCAGTCCATTTACTTTATGGACATTATTCAATTTCCTTACATTAATTGTCCATATTATTCTTTATTTGAAACATCTATTAATTTCATTCAAGTTAGGTTGTCTTTTCTTATATTCTCCACACAAACCATTTATTAACATGCTCCACTTTTTATTATCTTTTTCCCGGAGTCTTTCAATATCGGCATACTTTAACGGGACCCTCACTACCGGCTATGCTACCATATGCTCTGGCTAATGGTTTTTGGTCTTTCACCCTAGGACTCCGGGCCCTCCTTAATTATTCATGGGCTTATCCGAGTCCATATTAATGTGTTTTAAGATTTTTCAAATGTCCACATTATCACAAGTCGAAGTCAAAACTCGGAGTTTCATCTCAACTTGTGTTACACTTTAAAATCAACATTTTTTGCCCTTTATACACTTGCAATTATTTTATCCCAAGAATACTTTCATTTATGACCATTTTGTGCAACACCTTTTCCAACATTTTTATTTCATAAAAATCTTCCTCTATACATAAAATTACCATTGTAACCCATTTATTTCCAAACTTGTCATTTTCGCAAGTTTCTTTTTCCAAAAATATTATTAACTTACACACGCTATGTTTAACTCATTAACACGTATTTAACACTTTGGAGTGACATACTTCTCAAGTAAAAAAAAATTATTTCATTACTTTCTTTCTCTAAGAGATCATCAAACATTTTGAAGATTACTTTACAAGAAAAATACTATTTTCTTTATTTACACAAGTAGTCTTGAGACCATGTACTTATTACACACACTTTAAGAGCTAACATTTATGTTTTCTTATTTCAAGCTAACACTCATTAAAACCTCCATTAAACTTTTTTTAATGCTTATCATCAAAATACTACAAGTTTTTATACATAGGAAGAGTGTTTAAGTCCAAAAATCCAAAATAGTGAGTTTAACACATGATTTTCAAGACTAGAGACAATTTTAGATCATTCAAACTTGAATAAATGTGTACTTTTATGAAAATGCCAAATTTTACTAGACAACCTTAAAACATTTGTTCATGAAATATATTCAACAAGATAAACATTATTTTTAAACTATTATATTTCATAAAATATTTAACACCAAGTTTTCTTAAAATATATCATTCACTCAACACTCTAAAATCCTTTTTTAACCCATTTACACGAAACCATGAGAAATACCCTCTTTAAACCATATATGCATCCAACTCTTACAAACTCAATTACAAGATCAATATTATGAAAAATCAGAGTTTTAAGCTAAGAGTAGAGTTTTTCCACCTCAAAGAAGCTCTAAAATGGTAGGATGAATGTAGAAGAAGATGGAAACCTCCCACCTCCTAAAGTGGCCTTAAAGAAGTTGCCTAGCTCCACCAAGCTTTCTTCCATGAAATCTCCAAGAAAAACCCCTTTCAAACTCCATTAATCTTCTACATTTCTTCTTTAAAAAAAACCAACAATATCTTTAAAATTCGTAGCTTTGCCCAACAATGGTGTGGATGGGGTTATAAGGATTAAATATGGTAGAAAAAGGGTTAGACTATGGTGGTTTTAGGCAGAGAGATGATGGTTCTAGGGTGGTGTATGGTGGTGGGTGGAGGAGAGTCTCTCAAGAGGTAGAGAAAGAGCGAATAAATTTGATGGAAAATACCTCAAATGAGCGTAAGCCTCATTTAACACTCCAAAACCCCTAAGGGTTAAATTCCTTAAATGCCCCTCCACTTAACCCTTTATCCCAAGGTTAATTATGTCTTTTATCCCAAGTTTTGATCAGAGCTATTGAGAACTCAACACGTCGTCCCATCCGACGACCCACATCATGATAGCACATCAAAAATGACAAAACTTTCAAGATAACCTCTGGACCTTTACCCTTGTTCGAATGAGATCCTCTCTCGTTCGAATGATAATTCTAACAAGGTACTAATGAGGCCACAATTTAGGGTTAAATGGGATGTGAGAAACACCTCATTCGAATGAGAACCCCCCCCCCCCCGGTTCGAATGATGAGAGACTTAGTTCAAACACCCACTTCCAACGAGATTCCAGAGAACAAGAGAAATTGACCATTTTCCAAGTCATTCGAAGTTTGATCAATTTTCATTCGAACGACTTCAGTTTTTCTCTATATAAACTTTAGGTCATAAACCTTTGATTGGATAATCACGAAAGCCATAAAGTTACCAAAAATCTGATTCAAGGTCCATCATATTAGGTCTAATGCCTAATTGGGTCCTACCAATTTATAAAATCACATGGGTATGGTTAAATTCATGGGGGCGGGTGTTAGACTGATCTTTTTATCTAGTAGGCAGTGATCAGTTTCTTTTGTTCCTCCTGGTTGGCTGAAGAGTAGTAGCAGATCTTTTCAGTTAGACAGGCCGGCCAAGTACCAATCGCAACTTCCAGATTAATTATTCTTAGAGGATACACCTTTTCTACTGAGAAACTAATTAGGGGATTATGATAAGTTTTAAGTTTTCTATCTTGCAGTACTAAAACTCTGAAGAAGTTGTAGAAAAGACGTCGACTGAACTACTGTTGTAGATCAAAGCTCTACCCACTTTTCCTTCGTGGACCATTATCATGACTACTAGAGGGTCATCATAAGGATAAAGAACCCTTGACAGATCATCTTTGGAGAATCCTACCACCAACCTATCTTTATTCACTTTCCTTGGACGGGTGTCCACATCACTAGACAAGTTAATCTATCGAATATAAGAACAATCTTTGGCATTATTAAGGTAGGCTTTCCTCTTATCTATTTCATCTCCTCTGTCGGCGCCATCTCATGCAATAAAGTTACATAAAAAAGAAACCATTTTTACCTTGCGCACAAGCTCTTTAGGTCTCCTTAGCAGGTTCAGATCATCTTCGGAGTCCTCATCCCTGCCTCTTTTCTTATCATCCCCTATTTTATAATTGAATTCGACCATCTCCTAGTCTCCTGATCATCTGCATAATCTACTCGGCCTCCCTTCTCTACGAACTTTGATAGTTTCCCTCTTTCAATCGGGTTCTCTATCTTGTTCTGTAAGGCTATGCAGTTATTGGTGTTATGGTCGTGATCTTTATAGAGTATATAGCATTTTTTTTATCTCTTCGATTTGGAGGAGACTTCAGCTTCCCAGGACATTTCAGGTCTCTGCTCCCACTGATCTCTTATAGAATATCGTTAACGCCGACGGTCAAAGGAGTGTATTCGTCATATCATTTTGACTTGTCCACCTTTTTATCTTTTTGCTCTTTCTTCTATGAACTCTTATTTACATTAGCCTTGGAGTTATTAGTCTCGTTAGTAACCATAGCCTTCTCGACGTTTATGATTTTATCGACTTTGGTCAATAGTTCGGTCATAGTCTTGGTTGGCTCTTTAGCCAGGGCATATACAACTTCTCGGGTAGCAAGATATTCATTAAAGAAGTGATCGACATCTTCTCATCGTAGTCAATAACCTTTAGCTTTTCACTATTAAATCGGGTGATGTATTCGCGAGTAGTCTCTCCAACTCTCTGGCAAACACCTAGAACATGAGCTACCCATTTGGCTTTAAAGCAAAAATTTCTAACAAATAAATCAGCCAACTATTGAAAGCTGGAGATCTACCCTCGTGGAAGATTATTATACCAAATTTATGTTGACCCTGTAACAGTACTGAAAAATGCTCGACAACGCATCTCATCGGGGATTGAGTAATTATTGGCATCAGATCTATATTATTCCACATATAGTATTGGATCCGTTCTGGCATTATATTTCAAAGTTACTACGGGTTGCTTAAACTTGGCAGGTGTGGGGTAGCTTAAAATTAAAAGGTGATCCTTTCATAAAACTCATGTGTAAGGGACTTTTTGACTTTGTTATCTCCTCGAAACGGTACTCTAGTTATTGGATTGAGCCTTTTCCTGACTGGTCATCTGGATTGTCCTTGGCTGAGATAGTTTTTTCTATTCGGTCATTATTTTTCACTGAGCTCTCTTCCACGTATTGACTCTCATATGCTAATCTTTAACCTGGTGGATCCCTCTTGATGATCTAGGGATCCTCTAGGCTCTCAGTTATGACTACCCCTTATCACTCGGGAACCTAGTTGATCAAGCGTTGAACCCCTACTCAGCATCTACAACGCTCTCAGCCTCTCCTTAGAGAATTATTGCTCGTCATAGTGATCAGTGGTCCTAAGGAATGAGGTGGCTTTTGGGCGATGTGATCTGTCATCTGTTGATCTAGAATATCTAGATATTCTTTTTTCGTTTCGTGATTCAACATTCATCCTGGTAGGGTTTAGTAGTGCCTGATCGTGATAGGTTGACTTGCTTTCTCTGTAGGAGGGGGAGGCAACACTTCTCCTCTCCTATTAGAGAATTCTCACCCAGATGGCATGATAGGGTCTCCTAAGGGCCTGCTCTAACTAGCCTTGAGCGTCTGAGTTAATTGATTCATTATTTTCTGTATTGCCTCTTGACCTTTGGCTATTCTCATCAAAATTCCTTGTAAGCCCCCCATACTCACAAGGGTTAAGGGAGGAATTATTTTATTAGCCCTATCACTTTCAATATTATCCCCCATTTCTTGCAGCGAAGGGGATGACATTTTAATTTGAATAGGAAATAACAAATGGCTTGTCTAGTCGTTCCCACAGACTACGTCAATCTGTTATTGTCTAAAATTAGTTTTATGATAATTTTAGGCCTTAGATGGATAATACCAACAATAAACTAGAACAAATATAGAATAAAATGGTTTGAACTTGAGAGAGATGAGACATGGACAAAGAGAAAAGAGATTTAACGTGGTTCAGCCCAATGAGGTACCTATATCCATTAGTGTAAAGCTACTTTATATTAGGGAAAGATACAAGCTCTCAAGGATCTCTCTAGGGTTTAGTAAATGTTGTTTTCTTCATTGTCCCACCTGTAGGATATAGAGGGTTATTTAGTATAGGGGTAAGAAGAAGAAGAAGTGGACTGCCTTTATAAGTCAACCAGTTACACCTTTTTACATTCTTAATGACAACCAATCATGAGCTAGACTGGGTGTTTAACCCACGTGATTTATAGAAGAGACTATGGATACTCCTACGTGTATCTAAATCATGCAATTTATACCTTGTCGATGGTTGGCCTTCCTGCTAGTGGTCGACCATACTGCCGATCGGGAGAGAATATTTAGCCGACCAAGATAATGACGTGCGGTTAATACCTAATCGAATATTTCATAATAACAGGTGTCACAATTTTATTGGTCCATGTCATACTCCAGTTTTATGGTGCAACATTTACAATAAGACTTCAACTAGCACAAATCAAAATTAACAAACCACTATAAACCATATTACAATTTATGTTTAAGGACACAAGACAGTGAACCCTAAATTTATTTGTTCTTATTGAATTGCATAGAGAGGAAAGGGGATAAGAAGAGAAATATACATAAAAACAATCTCTAATCAACTAAAACACTTGAAAAAACAATCAATTAAATAATCGAATATTACCTCAATTTGAGTTCCCGTAACGTTACATAGTCAAATCTGATGAGTTATAACACATAATAACAGTGTTTCAAATGAACTCTGAAATCAATCCGAAAATTTATTTAAATTTCACATTACATAAGAACAATCTCTAATCAACAAAGTGTGACCTAAAAAATATTCAATCAATCAATAAAAAAATTACCTAATACCAATATAAACACGCAATAACAAATGTATTAATTGAATTACAAAATTAATCCAAAAGGTCCTGCAATGTTCAAATTGCATATAAATAATCTCTAATAAAAATAATATGTGAAAAAATAATCAATGGACTAATCAAAATTACCTAACACCGATTTATCCTAATGTTACATACTCACGTCGGATGAGTAGTGGAGTAAATTGTATAATAAAGTGAGATTGGATAAATTAGGGCTTTTAAGAGATCACGAGAGAATTTAGAGCAAAAAAATATGGCTATAAGAAAAGACAAGCGACATATGGGTTTTGCACGAGGCAATCAAGGCGCGAAGAGAGAAAAATTAGGGCGGGAAGAAATTAGGGCACGTGGGAGAGAAGAAAGAGAGGAGAGTTTTAAGTGAGAGTTTTTATTTTTTTTAACTAATTGGTTATAACTTTTATGAGCGGTGACTGATTGGATAAAAACTTTATCACTCAAATGCAGCCAGAAACTCATCCTTAAGCCAAATATTTTCACTGCTATTAGGAGTGACACATATCAATGAAAAAGTTTGTCATTATTCATAGCAGTGATAAAGTTTGCCACTCCCAAAAACAGCGACAAAGTATTTTCAAAGCCAAATTTTATCATTGCTATTGGCAATGATAAATATTAAAGATAAAATTTATCACCACCAGTAGCAGTGACAAAACAATTCACTTAAAACTTGTGGTTGTCAATAGCAGTGACAAATTGGGAAAAAAATATCACTCTTCATGGAAGTGACAAATAATTTAATTAGTGCCATGAGCGGTGATTAATTTTTTCACTGTCGGTTGCAGTGATAAATCCGTGGTGACAAAATCAGCATTTTGGTGTAGTGTCCATTCTCTTTCGAATTTAAGCTACAAGATTACAATACCAACATGTAATAACCGACTCTAATCAACGACCTCGACTCGCCTCTTCAAAAATTGTGAATGTCCTATAAATACTTGTTTCATGTTGAAAACATTTAAGACTCTTGCGAGATTCGTTTCTGCATAATTTTTGCGAAAGTTCTTCACTTTTTGTGTTGTAAAGACACGATTTAATTCACAAACAACCATCCTTAAATATTAGTTTTGTGAATTCGTTTAAACCCTAGATAGTTTAGTATCTTTGCATACACTTTTATGGAGAAGGTATCTCCATGGCTGACTCGTGACATGTGACGGAACTCACTATTGAAGACAAAGGCTGAGGCTAGCGGAGGACCGTGGTCTTGTGATTCTTACCAGGATCATAGTTGTTCACTAGAGATTTGTGAAGATTAGCGCATTATGATTGTGGCGATTATCAGGTAGTTTGTAAGTCGGTTGTCTTGTGGATTTCTAAAGTGAATAAAGGTTTTACTCGAAAGAGTTTTTTTCCTTAAACCTTGCCTTTTCTTGAATGCTTGATTTGATTTATCTGTTTTATAACATAGATGTATGTTTAGGATAAAATGATAAAATTTGTTTAAAATTTGATTGATTACTCTCAAATTGGAATCCTTATTGAGCATATTTACTTTCACATTTACAAATTGGTAAAGCACTCATCATTTCGTCCCAATAATTGGTATAAGAGCCAGTTGCTCCCAGTTATCAAGTGATCTTGATTTTTTCAAAAAGTTTTTACCTTTAATACCTTTGTTTCCAACAATTGGTATCAGAGCGGGTTGAACTAAGTTTTTGGGTTAGATCCATGTTTAGTGATTTTTAGGTGATTGTGTTTTTCTCTCGATGGATTCTCCACGTTTTAACGAATTAAATCATTTGAATTTAAAGTTTTCTAAAAAATGGAAATTCTTGAAAAGGAAAATTATCATTTTAAATCCGTTATGGATCTTTTGCAAACAGTTCAAAATCAAAGAGATATATTTCGTGAGAAACTTGTGGACATGGATCGTGATTTAAAAAAAATTGAATTGTCTAAGAAAGAGAGTGATGATAGAGTCCAATTTTTAAAAAAAGAATTATAGGACTTTAAAAATTCTAGGGTTTGTAATTATGGCATTGAGGATAGTGATTTGATTAATGATTTTAAGGCACGAGAGAAGATTCTTAGGGATAGGTTTCCTTTCATTGAGGGGGAGCAAGATAACCTTTTAGGAATGATTGAAAATATAAAAAAGGAGTCCCTAAAACTTGAAGAGTCAAATTCTTTGCTTGAGTCTAAAATTTTGAAGTTAAAAGATAATTTAAAAGACTCTAGTAGTGTTGGTAGTAATGGTACTGGATCGTTTTGTTCTAATACTTCTGTTGTCAAAGCCAAGACCATTGTTTGTTTTAGATGGTCAACCAAAACTAAGGACGTTAGAAAAGGTCAACCTGTAGGTAACATTCCTCCTGTTTACACATATTCACATTATGGAAGGAAAGGTCACCTTAGGCATTTTTGTTATGATCTTGGAAGAGGTCCTAAGAAGTTTAAGTCTAGTGTTCCCTTGGTTTTAGAAACTCGACATGTTAAGTGTACATCTACTTAGGTTAGGAAATTTATTTTGGAGGAGCTAGATATTACACTAGTTGACTCTTGTTTGCTGCACGTGATTCTTCTCATGCTATATCTTATGGATGATTGCTTGGATAATTTTATTTGTCATACTCTAGTTGTGCTTCATGTTATACGTTTTCTAGTGTTATGACGTGTGTATCTTTTGTATTATTGTTCTTGTTTTATTAAGTCATATTTGAAAACTATGAAAATATTTTATTTTGATAAAAAAATTTAAAAATACAAAAATATTTTCGATTTTTGTGTATTCTAGTTTTACACATTTAGTGTGGCATATAAGTGTGTCTGAATCCAATTCACTACGAAATTTCCATGTGGATAGTACATTTGGTTATGATTTTCGATGCTTAGATTGTACTTAACCATGTTTATGGATTTGTGTCGAACTTGATTTGCTTCACGGATTTGACTTTGTATATGTCTCCAAACACATATGCACGAGCTTGTTGGATTTTGACTTCACTATGTATATTTGAGCTTGGTGAGATGTTCTCCCATCAATTTTGTCATCTACATGTTTATGTGACTATGGGATATTTGTGAATGTGAGAACTGTTGCCCATAAGATTTTATTTAGTATTGAAAAAATATGAGCGTACATCGGAAAGGGCTGTAAGAAACAGGTTGACTCGTCGTGAAATCCACCATTTGAAAAGAGCCCAAGAAAAAATAAAGGCAATAAAAATAGTAAAATTTGCCAAAAAGGGGACAAAATAGTTTTGTTTGCTAGATCATTCAAAAGAAATCTCTTCAAAATAAAAGAAATGAAAAAAATAGAAAATATGATCATGTTTATCCTTTGAGGGAGCTTAGTTGAAGATCAACGGGTTTGCACAATGAATCCTAGTTATGCTTATTTTGTCATGAAGCTACTGATTTGTAGAATCATCAATAATCTAGGCATGTGTGCATTGTGATTTCTTTGTTCATTAAGTTTAACTTTATTTTTCAATTGAGGCTAAGGCTTAGTTTGATAAAGTTTTGTTGTCAACTAAGAAATTTTTGAACATATTTGAGTGTTTGGGTTATAATTCTTTTGTTACTAGTTCACACCCATTCATTCCATCCCAAATGTTCAGACACATCTATACTATGCGTAGACACCAAATTCTAGGACTCCCCCTAAATCTCTCCTTAGTTACCTAGCACCTCCCCAATTCACGACAAACCATTGATCATACTCCGAGTACCGATCTAGTGGCTATAGGGCGCTACCGGGCCCCGTTTGACTTCGGTCAAATCCATCAACAGAGTGAAAACTAATGAATCTTGGAAGGGTTCTAAATCACCTTTCCAATGGTCCCCCGTGTACGACATGCCATAACGGTTTGGACGAATGGACCATTTTACTATCAAAAATCAATCTAAAGGCCACCGGGCCCTCTAGGGCTCCAATTTAACCCCAATCAATCTCACCTCCAGAGCGAAAGCTCAATGGAACCTGGAAAAGAACTAAAACCCAAAGTCCACCCCATGCACGAAACGACATAACGGTTCGAACAAATGATCCTTTTTCCCATGAAAACTGATCTGAAGGCCACTGGGCCCTCTTGGGCTCCGTTTGACCAAAGTTAACTCTTTACCTCAAACGATACTGAATGAATACTCGAAGGGCACCGAATACCTATTTTACTCTTAAAGGTCACCGGGCACTTCCAAGTCCCATTTGATCAAAGTTAACTCTCCGAACCGAGCAAAGCTCTTTGGAACATCGAAGTGCCTCGCATAAACTTTCCAATGATTCACCCCGTGCGCGATTCGGACTTACTGTTTGGGAAAATGATCCATCATCGTCCGATGATCTTGTGTATAAAGGACTGACAGGAGATTCCGAGCCTCATTTGACCCAAAGTCAACTCTCGAACCCGGGAGCGGCCTAAAGGATTCTTAAATGTCTCTGAATTACCATTCTAACGGTATGGCCTGTGCGCGATTTGGACTTACGAATTTTGTTTTACGATTGTTTTTCTGAAAAATCTGCATGAGACTGCCAATTGGCATGTCCATTTCCGTGCCCATCGGTAGTCCCCCTACCCAATATAAAGAGAGCATGAGCTCACTTCGAGAGGCACCCTAGATCCATCAATATCAGTGATCTCAGCAACATTGTTCTACAATCAGCGAAGTTTCCTTGTGTGAAATTCCTTTCCACCTTTCATTCCCATCATTCTCGTACCCAATTTAGCAAAAAGCTCATTCTCTCTCATCCTACATTTATCCCAACTTTCAAGGAATCTCATCAAGGATCAAGGGAAAGCTTCAAGTCTCCAAATAAGGTCATCCAAACATCCTTCTCTCTTTAAATTTCTTTATTTTTGCATTAGTTATATATATTCTCAATTTAGCTTTCATTTTAGATCATACACATTAATATCTCATCCATTATTAGTTATATTGCACGTACTTTATTTTCTATAAAAAAAAAAGAATAAGAGGGTTACGCCTATAAACTTCGATGAGATTCTTCATTATATTTTCTCAAAACTAAAAATGTCTTTCCTATACACACACATATGATAAATGCCCCTTTGAATCTATGGGATAAACCCCACCCTTGTGCCCCATGCAAACTACGTAGACTTTGATGCCTTTATAGGCTACGTAGGTGTCTCGGGATAAAACCCAAGACTCAAGTACTATTTTTCTATTTTCATATTTACATCTTTTTTTATTCATATATATCATACTTATGATTCATACTTGCGTCTTATCTAACACATTATCCTTTCATCTTAAAAAAAATATCTCGATAAGCGCACACATCATATTTTCGAATTATTATTTTGGAAACATTCTTATGTATGACCTCGCTCCATTTTTTCCATGCTGCGAGTCGATCAAATCCAATATCCACTTATATATACACGCACACACACTTCAGGGAGAAACTAAGAAAAATAGTAACATAAGTCCATGAGAGACCGAAAGGGTGGGACGGGTGCCTAACACCTTCCTATATAGTAACTTAGCCCTCGAACCTCTGAACTATTGGTTTTGCAAGCATCAGTTTGTCTTTAATATCACTCTCTCGAGGTGGCGACATGTTCTTTTGCCTATTTGTGCAAAATAGACTGGCGACTCTATCTCTTTATGTCACCCCAAAACCGATGACGATCAAAGCACCTCACTATGTAGCGAGGGGTGCGGGACCTTTATCTCTCCCTCTTTTACCTCGAAAGCACCTCGAGGAGGGGGTAGATCTCGGGATAGCCACAATGGTGACTCTGCTGGGGAAGTTGGATTAAGAGGGCTAGACTCTATTTGCATGGGTGTTATTATTTTCTACTTGTGTATGTATGCACCTACCTATATGTTCCCTTTTTTCTCCTCTATTACTTCTTGTATATATCTGCCTCGTGTTTATATCACATTTCACTCAATTTTCACTTCACACACTCGTAAACACACTACTTACACTTGTATATAAGGTCACTTATACTCACATTCTTAACACACCACTTAGAATATCCACGCTTAGGTGTCACTAGCACACACCTCCACTTATCACGTTTGTATATATTCATGATCACTCACACTTATCCCTCACCACTTGTAGTTGATCCATGCTTAGGTTCACTACCACACACTCACTTATAAATATTCATACATCACTGACTCACGTATCCATGTTTAGTGTAATCTTCATGCTTCATGCTAGATTTACTTTTCATGATACTTGTACACTCTTCCTTATTAGTATAGTCTTCATTATGCCAAATAAAATACTATCTCCATAATATACTAATTAAGATTCATGCATTTGCACACAACATCACCATGAGCATGGCTATTAACCAAAAATTTATCATGTACTGGGGGGTCACTTTGTGATGGGCGCTGGTCTGGCAGGTCGCAGTTAGCTTAAGAAATATGACTCTCACCTTCCATTGGCCAAGTACCTTCAACGTATATCGAACGGGTCCCCTCGCATTATGCCGCTTGACCGAAGTCATGACGAGAGGTATATAGTAGGAAACTCGTTCACGTACACTGAGTGTATCGAATTCTCTCTCACACATACTGTCCCCATGAGATATATAATGAGGCAATTCACGTACACTCAGGTATATAAAATGGTGTGTCCACACGTACCGATTTCCCTAAAAAAATAAGATGTATATCATGGAAATCATGCCAAAGGGGGGAACCATTCTATTAACCCAACAACTACATACCCTCATATAGGCGTCACACCTAGGGCACTCATATTTAGTTTATCAATTACTACTTGAAACTCTGTCGAAATGTCTGATCGGCATGCTACCCAAATTTTCGCACGATTTCGTCTTTTTCCAAAATGGAACCCTATCCATGAGCCTGGCAACAAGTCAAACTGTGTTCTATATATTTTTTAAACCCAATTTTTCCTAGGCTTGGGTCCTGTTCGACCTTTCTTTTTGCACTTCGGTAAACAATATACAAGAGAAAACATAAAACAAAATAATAATAATAATAATAACAATAATAATAATAATAATAATAATAATAATAATAATAATAATAATAATAATAATAATAATAATAATAATAATAATAATAATAATAATAATAATAATAATAATAATAATAATAATAATAATAATAATGAGAGTCTTTTCTCATTTTTCCTCCTTCATTACCAAAAGTGCCAAGAACATTTTTCCTCCTTCTCTTTTATAAAATACCAAAAACATTTTTTGTCCTCTTTTATAAAATACAAAAAACATTTTATCCTCCCCTTTCCAAAAAAAATGTCAAAAACATTTTCATCTTTTCCTATATAGGATTCTTCCTTTTCTCTTTCAAAAATAAATTCGAATCATTTTCCTGCTCGGGCTGATCACATACCCGACCCTTAGCCTGGATACCTATTGGCTTCGATCTTCCATCGAACCTCCCCGAAGATCCATCAGTTCTCCGACTACTTCCTCTGAGTCCATATTCCGCAAGGCAGACCAAGTACTGAATGTGCAGCCTGATTTGATGACGGTTCTAGTCAAACTTTCTGCCAAGATTGACAAACTTCAAATCAAGGTTCATGAGATGCAGTGAAATCGAGTCCCTATTCTAGAAAATCCCAAAGTCATGTTCCCTCGCGTTATGGCTCCACCTGGACCCGAGCCTATTTGTATCCCAAAAGAATATTATCACGCTTCACGTGCCCCTCCTGCTAAGGGGCCACCACCAGCTCACCTCTCAATGCCAATTATTGCCCAACCTGGGGCTAACCGGCTAGTACCTGTTGATCCAAAGGAACAGAAGTTTAACAAGGTAAAGGAGGAACTTAAGCTATTGACCAAGAAGTTTGACCATGTCCAAATCTCCGAGAACTATATGGATTACACCCATATGTCTCCCTACACTAAAGCTAGGTTATCAAAAAAAATTCAAGATGCCTAATATTGAGAAGTTCGAGGGTAGCAAGCCCCCAATTGTCCATCTTCGAAGTTACCACTGAGCCATGACTTTCCTAGGCGCCTCCGGGGAAATAATTGCGCGAATGTTCCAACAGACTTTGAAGGGCAGAGCTCTTCGTTGGTTCCTATCCCTTGAGGAATCCATAATTCATAATTGGGAGGATCTTGCCTTAGAATTCATGTCGCAATATAAGTACAATGAGGAATTAGAGGTTACACGTCGTGATTTAGAAGTTCTCAAGCAGAATCCCGGAGAAACTCTCCGCAAATTTCATAGAAAAATGGAGGGAGAAAATGACCACCATGACCAACCGATCTTCTAAAGAGGAGCAAGTTAGTATTGTGAAGAAAAACTTCTTACCCTATGTCTGAGCGACGATGGGAGGATAATATTTTCCCCATTTTCGAGCCCTCTGAGAAACAAGAGTGGATATTGAAGAAAATCTTGCCAAGATAAAAGTTGAGCCAAAGAATGTATCTAGACAATTTACTCCAAGTAAATATGAGAATCATGCTACAATCTGGATCGACAACAACATTTCACAGCCTGCTACCTCTTGGGTGCCAATAAATCGTGCCAACCTAGTCAGAAAAGAATACATTGAGCTTCATGCTCCCCTCTCTAAAGTCTAAAAAGCCCTATTGAGCCGAAATCTCATCAAACCGTTAGACCCTCGTCCGTTACCAAACCCACTTCCTAAAAATTTCAAACCCGATGCCCGTTGTGATTTCCATCAAAATTCCAGCCATAACACTGATCAGTGTTTCCATTTTCAGAAAGTAATCCAAGGTCTGATTGACCAGGGTGTCATCGCCCCACCATCCAATCCTAAAATAAAAACCGCTCACAATCCACTTCCAAACCATATAAATGCCATCTTCCTAGAGAACGATCCAGAATTCGACCCATCTACCTAGATTGTACCCAGTGAATCACCCACTATACCCGTATTTTCACCCAAACCCCTTAAAGTTTGCCCATATTTTCTCCTACACACTACCTATTTTGCCGACCAAGCCCTGACACTACTTACAAGAGCATGCATTACCGTTCGTACTCGATCCGAAGGGAAAGATATGGAATTACCAACGGTATTGAACCAACTTCTAGAGTTCAGGCTGACATTGCCTTTTGAAATGACCAGTGACTGCCAAACATTCAACACACTACTCATGGAAGCCCAAAAGTGGTCTCGAGAGTCAGATAATTGGGTAGTACCGATTGACAAAGTCAGTTTGCATGATGTAGTGCATATTATGGCAGACATGTGCCAATAGAACAATGAAATTTACAGTATGTCCGACCTATTCAATGCCTTAAAGCTACACGGGTGGTTGGTCCCTTCAATTTTACATCTCTCCGTTGAGTGGGAGTATCTATATGAAGAAGTAGTCGAGGTTGTGCATGCATTGACTTCTCGTGGAAGGATTACATTATTGCCACCGAATGGTGGGACGAATTTGATAATTCTGATGAAGAGCCAAGTCAGGAAAAGGTTATTCCAGTGATCATTGTATGTGGGATGATATCGTTTAAAGATCTACTAAGAGAGATCAATAAAGTATCCTGATAGCCCGAGATAGATGAAGAAAAGGGATTTTTATTCTTCCCCTCTTTTGTGAATTATATGATAAGATCTGAGAGGTACTACCAGAGTTCGAATCATCAATTAGCAACGACGGATAAAGGAAAGGGTGTTGTAAAAAAACTCCCCATATCGGAAATGACCATTGAGGAAATCAAGATCCTCGACTAGTTAAAGAAAACTCAGTCCAACATCACCTTATGGGGACTATTTTTGTCTTCCTAACTACACCAAAATGCCTTGATAAAATTACTTTTCAGTCCCACAGTCCCTCCTTTCACCATTCTAGAAGAAGCCGTGAACCTGGTCGGGTTCTTAACCTCTACTAGAATGCTTTCATTCTCTAAAGAAGAAATCCTAAAGTTTGGTCCTAATCATAACTATGCTCTCAACATCTCTGTTGAGGTAATGGGGAAGACGATCCTGCTCTCACTCGTTGACAATGGATTAGCACTTAATGTTTGCCCGTTAAGAACCTTTAACTGCCTGGGTTTGAAAGTAACCGACCTTGCTCCAACTTCCGTCGCAGTGTATGCTTAGGACAACACTCGTCGAGAGGTGATGGGATTCATAAATCTTACAATAGGGGTTGGACTTATAAATTCCATTACTGAGTTGCAAGTCATCGACATACCGGCTTGTTTCAATCTATTGCTCAGTCAACCGTGACTTCACAACATCAAGGGGGTATCTTCATCTCTCCATCAGAAACTGAAGTTCTTTGCCAAGGGGCAGGTCATTACCATCTTGGGAGAGGATGATAATACCGAGAATGCAAGAACTAGTAACTCGGAACTAAAGATACAGCAGGGGCGAATGATATGCTTCTTTTTGGATATCGAGTCGAACCACTTCCACTCCATCTAGGGGATGATTTTAAAGATAGAGTATGTCCAGAGTATGACCCTCACGACAATGTCAACGTGATAGATATGTTTAAGAATATGCACTTCATGCCCGGACTGGGACTGGGACGGTGATAATAGGGGATACGAGGACCCATATTACTGAAATAGGCCTTTCCTCCATGTGGCCTGGGTTATCAACCATCATTAGAGGAACTCGGAATGCCTTGCTAAACCCTGTTGAAGAGAAGTTTAGAAAATACCAAGACTTTTTTTAGGGACTCCTTGAATGAAAAATTCACCAAAAAGGTTGAAGATTTTCCCTTTTGTGGCTTTTCCAAATAATGGTATGATCATGTGGACAAGAAGATAAAGTTAGGGATGGAGATCTTTATCCAAGATAGCTATTCATGGGCCAAAAGTTCCCAGCATCATGTGTAACCTCTCGTTGAGAAATCTATAACCATTACCGAGGTTTCCAAAGGAAGTGACTCCGAGAATTTATTTAATTTGCAGACACTGGGGCTGACACTTTACATCATCTACTCAGGCGCTAATCGCCAGATCCATCCATCCTGATCAAGACTGTTGATGCACCCCTCCTCAACTGAAATGTTATACCAGTTCCACCCATTGAAATGCAACCCAACCCAGATGTTTATCCTATTTCTTCCTCTTTAGTTTCTCCTCCTTATTCTAATCACAATGTAATCAAGACCTCCTTCGACGAGGTTCTTAACGTTGTTTTTCTCGAGAATGAAATAAACGAAGATTTTGAGTATCTTGGTGTGCCTTACATTAATTATATTGATTCTAATCAAACTCTTGATGATGATGATTTTGTAAATGAATAATTCTTAACTAATCTTAATAAGGTTAATAACAAATAACATAACCACGTTCAAATTAATGAAGATAAAACTATTGTTATCAACCTCAGTTTTAGTAGTCAACTGTGCAAGATTAGGATAGGGTCCACCCTTGATGAGCATGAGCGTGTGTAACTAGAAGAAATGCTGAAAGAATTTATAGACATCTTTGCATGGCCTTGCGATTATATTCCCAACATCGATCCCAAAATAGCTCAACACGAGATTCCAACTCTCCCAGAATGTAAACCGATCAAACAAAAACTGCATAAGCTCTACACTGAATGGTCGCTCAAGGTTAAAGAAGAGGCGATCAAACAGTTGAACTTAGGCTTCATCCGGGTGATCGAATATCCCACATGGCTAGACAACATTATACCCGTGCTAAAATTAGGGACAAAGGTTCACATGTGTGTTGATTACTAAGATTTTAACAAAGCCTCTTCGAAAAATGATTACCCACTGCCCAATATTGATATGATCGTGGACAACACAGACAGTCACGCTCTCAATTCATTCGTTAATGAATTTACCGAATACAATTAGATCAAGATGCACCCTGATCATCAAGAAAAAAAATCGCAATCATCACCCCTTGGGGAGCCTTCTGTTACATAGTTATGTCATTTGGTATAAAAAACGCAGGGGCTACCTACCAAAGGGCTGACATAACTATCTTGCATAATCTGATACACAAAGAGTTCAAGATCTACGTGGATGATATGATCATTAAGTTTAAGACTCGAGAAAGTCATGTTTTCTCTCTCTGGAAGTTCTTCGAACGACTACGACGATACCAAATGCGACTTAA
Organism: Sambucus nigra; assembly: GCA_949130495.1. Classification (NCBI taxonomy): domain Eukaryota; kingdom Viridiplantae; phylum Streptophyta; class Magnoliopsida; order Dipsacales; family Adoxaceae; genus Sambucus; species Sambucus nigra. The sequence goes on along the minus strand of OX422210.1, from coordinate 238,946,974 downwards.
CCCATATAAATGCATTTTCGGCATCTCCAAAGGAAAGCTTTTGGGATTCATGGTTAGTGAGAAGGGAATTGAAGCAAATCTTGCCAAACTAAAAGCCATACTCAAAATTCCACCACCTCGAATGGAGAAGGAAGTGCGGGGATCCTTGGAAAAATTATAGTATATCAGTCAGTTCATCAGCGAGTTGACTTTTATTTATGAACCCATCTTAAAACTCCTCTGGAAGGATTTTACCAAAGTCTAGAATGAGGCTTATTAGGAATACTTTGACTGAATCAAGAAATATCTAACCATATCTTGACCGTGCTCATGTTGCCATAACTTGGTCTCCACTTGATCGTGATAGACACCGCAACTGGGGCTTTGCTAGACCAACACCTTAAAGAATCCCACAAAGAAAGCTCCATTTACTATGCTAGTAAAAAATTATCTGGGTACGAAGTCAACTACACTACCTTGGAGAAAGCACGTGTCACCCTTATTTGGGTCACCTAAAAATTACGGCACTACATACCCGTTTTTCCCATTAGACTTGTATCCCAAATGGATCCTATCAAATACCTACTCTAGGAACCTGCCTTGTCTAGCCAAATGGCCCAATGGTTGATGTTGCTAGCCGAGTTAGATATTATATATGTCACGCAAAAAGCCATGAAAGAGAGAACCATATCTGACTACTTTGTTGATTACCCCATGGAAGAAGTCGATGTTTGGATCTCCGAATTCCTGAATGAAGATATCCTTTTCACCTCTCAGGACCTTTGACGGTGAATGTTCTTTGATAACACTGTTAACAAAAAAGGATATGACATTGGGATAATCCAGATCACCCTTGATGACTCTCATACTCCCATTTCCATCAGGTTAGATTTTCCCTGCACCAATAACATGATCTAATAAGAGGCATGCACCTTTGGCCTCAAAGTCTCTCTTAAGAAAGGAATCCAAGGCCTAGATGTTTACGATAATTCTTCCCTTATCATCGTCCAAGTCCTTAGAAGGTGGAAAGTTAAAGATGAAAGGCCCTTACCTTTCCAGGCCCACTTAGAAGAGTTGGCCTCCCAATTTCGAGGTATCACCTTCCACTACTTGCCCCGAATAAGGAACAACTTAGCCGATGCTCTTGCTACTCTCGCCTCCATGGTCGACATGCCTGAGAAAAAAATGATGGCCCCTTTCCTAGTCCAAAAGTAACTAAACCGACATAGTGCTACCACATTGAGCTCATCACAGAAGAGGATTCCGATATAGCCGAGTGCTTCTATTATGACATTTGGCACCTCCTCAAGCATGGTAGGTACCCCCAATATGCTGATAAGAAAGACCGAGCAACCCTCCACAAACTGATTGCACTGTATATTATCTGTGATAAAGCACTGCTCAAAAGAAACTTTGATGGAACCCACTTACACTTCATCGCATGGGCTGACATTGAAGAGATGATGTAGAAAATCCACAGCGGAGAATGCGAACCCCACATGAACGACCATATGCTCGCCAAGAAGCTTATTCACAGGGTTAATATTTGACCACCATGGTTCAGGATTGCACTATTTATGTCCGGATCTGCCTTAAATGCCAGCAGTTTTCCCATCTTCAGCACTTGCCTTCACGGGAATTATATAACATGACCTATACCTAGTCGTTCTCCACATGGGGCATCGATATCATAGGGAAAGTTACACCCAAATCTTCTAATGGGAACTATTTCACCCTTTTCGCCATTGATTTCTTCACCAAATGGGTCGAACTCGAGTCGTGTACAGTGCTGAATGCCAAAAAGGTACCCAAGTTCATCCGAAAGAACATCATTTACCGATACGGGGTTTCGCATTAGCTAGTGTCAGATAACAGGTTACATTTCGAGGTGTAAGTCATATAATTAGTCGAGGAGTGTGGGATTCAGAGCACAAATCGTCTCCCAACCAATCGCAAACCAACGGTGCAGTTGAAGCCACTAATAAGAACCTCAAAGCAATCATCCGCAAGATGATCGAGTATGCTCAAAATTGGGTCAATTGGATCCCTTACGCCCTCTAGGGATACCGTACTTTAGTCCGAGCATCTACTGGGGCTACCCCTTACTCTCTGCTATACATCATGGAAAATTCCTACCCGTTGAACTAGAATTACCTTCATTAAGCATCATACTTGAAAGAAAAGTCAATAAAGAAGACTAGCATCAAAGCCATTTCAACGAGTCATGACTCTTAGACGAAAGGAGATTAAATGCTCTATATCATATCCAAGGTTACCATCGTCGGATACCACAAGCATTTAACTATAGAGTGATGGACTGTGGTGTCCGAGAAGGGGACATAGCTCTCGAAGAAATCATAAAACCCGTCTGGGACCCCAGAGGGAAATTCAAGCCAAACTGGAGTGGCCCCGACATCGTGAGGAAAATCCTGTATGGTGGTGCCGCTATGCTCACTGACCTTGACGGAGAAGAGATGGCGCGTCCAATGAACCTCGACTGTCTCAAGAAATTCTACCCCTAGTCTGAAATCTCGACGCTCTATGACTCCTCTTATCCCCCTTTTATTCTAAAAAAAATTCTTCATTTCTCTCTACTCGGAACTATGTGGGGCCTGATCCTCTAAAAAACCTTTTGCTTTCAAAAATGAAAGTCAAAAAACCTTCAAAACCCCCAGAGGTACATAGACAACTCATACGCTTTATATGGGCACGGTCCCCTTCTTTTTCATAAAATGCTATTCTTTTTTTACCTCCGAGAATGACAGTTCATTTTATCAATTACATGAACAAGAGGATTATGTATGCCTTAGCGATTGGTATAGATAATTTAAATGTAAAACTCATCAAGAAACACAAAAATATAATTAAAATCCTTTTTTTATTTCATCATGGGAAAATTCGACACAATTATAGGAAATATCAGCGTACGGAGTCAAACAACTACTCCCGTTGAGCCGACTATCCTAAAACAAATCAAACCAAGCTAATCCTAAACAAATTAACCAAACTTCCCCAAATTTATTCCCACAACCAAAAAAACCAAACACATAAAGGCTTCACAAAAGACCCCACCCGCAGCTACCAGAGGACCCAGCTCCATTATCATCTGCTCCTTGAGGCCCCCAAACTTTCCCTGCCTTGATGGTATGTCGAAGGCGCTCCATGGAATGATAATCCCGAATCAGCCTAAAGAAAACCATTATGCCCCCTCCATAGTGTCAAATATGGAAAACCATCTCTTCCCGGTCTCCTCTGCTAAAATCTTAGCCACTAGCCTCTTCCAGAGCCACTTCATGTAGTCTCTAGAAATATGCTAAACCTTGTCAATAAATTGGAAAGAACGGGTTGACGATCGATGACTCTCCAACAGAGAGCCCAACCGCATGCGCATGCCTTCCGTTAAATCCTCTAAAGGAAAAAAATCCAGGGAAGGCACAATCTTCTCCCATCCGACTTGATGCAGGAGGCATCAGAGGAAATAGAAGGAGGTCTGCCGGAGGCTAACTAGATGAACATACCGATAGTCCCCCAGTTTCAGAATTGGTTGTAACTCCCCCCACCAGGGCACCGACCAGCACAGACATGAGCTCCGTGCTCCACAAACTAATTTACCCAATTCTATATGGTTGGTCTAAAGTTGATGAAATATCGAGTAAAGAAATTTGGCACAGTTTCCAAGGGATATTTAAGGGGGACCACCAAACGAAATCTCTAAGACAAACACATAAATAGCATAATCGGGTGTGACAACCCGCGATCCGAGATAAGGGGTGGCCAGCCCGATACTCAAACGTAACAGGCATCATGGATGGATATCAATCTCAGCATCAACAAAATAAACTGAGTATACGGGAAAACCACCCAATAAATCAGAAAACGGGTTGCCAAAAAGTTTAGAAATTTAAAACCAGTTAAGAAAATTAAATTTAAACAACCCAAATCTGACAAGCAAGTGGAATTTCACAAGAATATATATAATACAACTAAGACATGTATACAAAAGGACCGAATAAGCTGTCGATCCACATAAACATACAACGAAGTACCACAATAAATATCTTACATAATACATTCATTAATTGAATACAAAAGTTTGGGCCACACGCCCGAGTATAAGACCCGATCATATCTAGAACACAAAGATGAAAGAGTCTAATACGATGTCCTGTAATAACTCGCAAAATCTTACAGCTCGTCGAAAGTAAAGGAATGGGAACATCAAAACGGGCGTCCTTGCGGTGGAGCACCTGAGCGGATACAATCATATACACAACAAGGAAAGTAAACCGGTCAGGGCCGGGTTCTATATGATCGCCAGAAGAAATAAAAAGCATGATAGAAATGAACAGTTATGCATGAATGATAAGGATGATAAACTTACATTACAATTTAACTAAATGAAGAAATGAAATGTCATATACATAAAAGAAAGAAAAGTAAATAACTTAAATTTAAAACCTTTCCTCATTTATCAAATATCCATTATCTTTTATATTCCTTAATAGGAATAAAACCATTTATTAACTTCCATAGTTGATTATCTTTCCATTTCATCTTTCCATTCCTTAATAGGAATACCATTAGTAATCAAGTGCTCTTTATGGCACATAAATCTTAATCCCATGCTCTTTATGGCATGTATCCATGCTCTTTATGGCATATAACCATCAAGTCCCACTTGATGCAGAAAAGTTATATTCATACACATATAACGATTCTAAGACCGCCCCACCGAGTTTCCCCATAGGGCGCGCCCCTAAATGACCATCATCTTATAGGGTCCTATCAAACAAGGCAGCCTGGGATCATAACGCAACGTCGGGAAGCGGCCATATGCCTGCGGGAGAGTCAGGACCACACCAGGAATCCCCTCACCAGCGCAGAAAACATATAAAAACCCTGCATATGTCCTAGGACTATATCCACCTTGCATTCACTAGCCAGGGGGCATCACCAAGCGCGCTAAATTCCCTTATGATGTCATTTAGAGAGGTGTGTTTAAGTAAATTAACATTTACCATTTTAAATCTCATTTTCATTATCAATTTCCCATTACCACAATTTACATTTCCATTATCCATGTGTTTGGTTCTTTTTATTCGAACCTATCATCATTAAACAACTGGGTTCATTTTATTTGAACCAATCATCTCTAACACAGTTTGGGTTCATTTTTAGTTGAACCTATCATCTTTAAACAATTTGGGTTCATTTTATTCGAACCTATTCTCATCGAATACCGTCATTAATATTCCTCAAATTACAAGTCCCGACTAAATCTCCAAATGATCATTCTGATCCTACAAGTCCCCAAAGTTCATATAATTTTGATAAGCCCTTAAGTCTCCAAGCATGGGTATTTAACTTCCTAACTTCAAAAATTTGAATAAAAGAAGAAATGCCTTAACATTTCTTTAAACACCCCGGGAAATAAACCCTAGATGACCCAATTCTAATCCAGGGTGGCGACCAAACGCAACTAATACTCTAGGACTCTAAGTTTACTTCTTTCAAGAAGGTTACTAGGTCCTAAACCTAAAGAAAAAGATAAAAAATTAAAAAGGAAAATGATTCAAAACTGCAGGACCCGAATCCATTCGCCCTGGCGAATCGATTCGCTCTGAAAGCGAATCGGTTCGAAAAACAAACCCAGGTTTCTGCAAATGCCGAATCGATTCGGCCTTAACCCGAATCGATTCGGGTACCAAGACCTGGGAATCTGCAACTATGCAAATCGTTTTGCCCTAGGGGCCGAATCGATTCGCCCCTGCGAAAATGCCAAGTTTGGCTATGGAGTTCTAAACTCCAAATTTTATCCCAAACCCAAAACCAACCAAACCAAGCTTATATAATGGAAATAAAACTCCATAAATACACCCAACTACCATCATTTATAATATTTATCATCCAAATCCATTTCCAAGGGTTAATAGCCAATTTATCTAACAAAACCCTAAAATGATTAAACACAACAAATTCATAACTATCACAACTAATTATTCTCCTTAAATCATATAATAGCAAGTAGATTACTTGCCTTAATCATGCAAATGCAGATTTGATTTGGTGTAGGTAATGATCCAAGCTTAAATCTCCAAATCTCTCTTTTCTCCCAAAGTTCTCTTCCTCTCTCTACTCTCTCTAGGGCTCATTGTGTGTTAAGAGAAAATGAGGAAAATAATAAGGCTAGCAAGACTTAATCGAGCCTTAAGTCTAAAATGCCCAACTCTAATAGCTAATACGCGATAAAATAAATCACAACTACACATTTAAGTTATAACCAGTCAAAAGTGCCCGAAATACCAAAATGCAATATAGCACTTATTTTGACTGTCTCGTACCTACCGGGACTAACTACACCCTCCAAATTATCATTTGGAAATTTTATAACTCATTTTACTTCCGGTTTCATATTACAATAAAATGTTATTTTATATTCTTATGACACAGTAAATCACCACATGGATATTTTTACCTACTCATCGGGTAATCATACAACCTTTCAGTAAATATTAACCTTTCTCATATTAAATTAATATTTACTCAGCATCCATCATTTTATAATTAATTACTACACATAGTAAATAAATATAAAATAGGCTATCAAAAGAGAGGGTTGTTACATCGGGCTACATTTCAAAAAATTAGAACGGCCTTCTAGCCAAGCATCTAGACCGTTAAGGGTCTCTGCCAGTATCACCTTTGTAGGATTGCGACGATACGACATCCACGTTGTAATGACATCCAGTTGAGGGTCCACCATCAGGTCCCCGATCACCAGCAATAGCTTCAAAGTTAAACCAAGGGCAATGACTCCAGTATGGCCCGCATCATTGACATCCCGTAAATGCACAAAATATAGTATAACTGGGAGGGAGATCATTCCCCCAGTGACCAATGGCCAAGCCATCGAATGAGAGATGTGGATAAGCTCTGTTAAAAGCTTTCGAGGAGACCGAGAGAATTCAGGCATGGACGCTGCCACACTAGAATTTACCCCCAACATAGCATAAAACTCCTCATAAGTCGATCAGACCTAGTCCAACCCAAAACAGAAAAAATGATCCTTAGGGTACCAAAAATGTGCTGCCGCCATCAGCATATTCCAGTCGATGGGCCGGTTGCGCCACAAAGAGACCCAACGCATGTTAAAGGCATTATAGTCTACATTGTACGAACACATAGCCTCTAAATTCTTGAGATAAGAGGAAAATTCTGCACTTTTGGGAAGGGCCATTTTAAAAATAATAATACAAAAGGCAAGAAATAAAAAAGAGAAAGAAAATGTGAATGGGAGAAGAAACCTCGCCACCTTTCCCCCATTTATACTTGAAAATTTTGGCTAAAAATAAGGAGCCTGCAAAATCCGGATGAAAGACTACCCCATTAAGTATTAGTAGCTGAAGAAAATGCAATTACAGCCTTGGGGTGATTTGACTGGACTAACCTTTCGATAGGCATGACAAGGGGCATGCCGATCGGCACCCGCTCCCCCTTTTTAGAAAATTACATCTTTACTTTTTTGTCAAAATTAAAAACTCAAAAAAATAACCTTTATTTCAAAGAATTCAGGATTTTTCTTCTTATATCAATACTCATCCTATCTCAAAATAAATTTTCTCTTGAGTAATTAAAATTTCTTTTGGCATCTCACCAAATAAAGTAAAAGTCCATGTAGATTAAGTCATTTAAAGCAAAGATAAATAAATAAAAATCCTATTCATTATATATATATATTGCCATCATTACATTTTTTGCAGAAATAAATAAGCAAAAAAAACAAATAGGACTCATTCCGAAACCCCAAACACACTCTCTCTCTCTCTCTCTCTCTCTCTCCCTAAGATCCCCCATCCCTGTGACACGCGCGCTTCCCCCGGCGACGAGCTGAGGAGCCTTCGCTACCTAATAGAGATCCCTCCTCAGAAGAAGAAGATGTCACAAGATAGGAAGGAATCAGGATTAAATCTAGAATATGAGTCGTTACAAAGGCCACCCAGTCTCAGATGTCCCTCATCCCGGTAGTCAACACTCGAACATGTTGTAAAATAAAAAAAGTCAAATCAGTCAGTCTAAAGAAAAAGGACAAATCAAAAAGACAAAGGACAAATAAGTGAAAAGATATACCTCTGGTTGAAGGATGTCCTCCATCAGCCTCAACACCGTCGGGTCCATCGCATTAGGGAGATGTTGCATACTCAAAGATCCCCTTCCAGCCAGTCGAATATTGTAGGAAAGGGGAGCAAGATGGAGAAATGGAACCTCTGTCGCCGTTGACGTTCACGAACCACCGGTGATGTGGACAAACCCCATCGATCGACTCGTACCCTTGTCTGAAGCCGTAGGAGGCGAATACATATTCACCACGTCATAGATATAGGAAGGCATCAGCCAACTCGTCACGAAGTCAAGGCAGTCGTGAGTTACCACCGTGTCAGTATAGGATGAATAGGGCTCGACAATAATCATCCCTGCCCTGTCCTCCTGCGATATCTCTCAAACCCCCCTCATATATATCGGGGCATCATTGGTGGGACCACCACCTTATCCTCCACGATCTGTCGGGCTACTCTCTCTCCTAGATACCAAGTGTAGACAAACTCGTGCGCCAACAGTCGACGCATCTGTGCATTCATCCCGGTTACCCCTGTGTGGTCATCTCCCAGGATATAAAGTCACCTGAATTTTTCCAAGATAAAGTCAACACTTGCACAAACATAGAAAATTCCAAAGAAAAGGATTCAAAAGAAAAAAAAAAGAAATAACATGGCCGCTCATCACGACATTCAAGACTTGACGTACTGCTGATAAGGAGAGATTGCTCCAACTACCAGTTGGAATTCCACTACCGGTACATCAGACAGAAGTTTTCCATCGACTTATCACGTAAACCAATCAAACGGGCATTAAACCTGATCACCTCGTTAAACTACGTCTGCAAAAGTACAAGAGTAAAAAATCAGAAGAAATCAAAAAGGAAATTAAATAAATGCATAAAGGAAAAATACAAAAAGAAAATTACCTGCAGAAGATACGTGTATGGTGTGAATAGCGTCCCACCACCTCTACCCCAGAGTAAATAAAACGGTCGTAGAGTGAGGCGCCCCATCCAATGCAGACGACAAACGACCAAAACCCACAGAAGAGACTACCCAGCACCCCGTTGTAAGAAGGTGCTCCCATACATCCCTAAATCCCGTCATCCCTCAGGAGCGAAAGCTCGTAGCAGCAATGTCAGTCTGCCAAAATAGGAAGAAACCTTTTATCAAAATTCAAAGAAATGAGAAAATTCGAAGAAGAAAAAGAATGTCAAAAGTCATGCGGTACTTACATAACCATTAGGTTTCATCACCCTAGATGACCAGTGGTGAGAAAGCTCATGCATAAAAGTCTGTTCATTAGCAACAAGCTCAAATAAGTTAAAAAAAACGTTCTCGTTGCCCAAAGCCAGTGGTAACCTAGCCCGCCACTCCAGGTTCTCCCAATTATCTCCATCATGTTGTGTGGGTCGCACTACTTGAGAAATCCGTCATTTTTTAGTCTCGAAAGAGGAAAGAATATAGGAGAAGAATGCAGAAAAGAGAAGTAGAAGATAGGAAATCTAGAAGCTGTGAAAAATAAAGAGAATTCGTCGATCGGCAGTCCCTTGACACCCACCAATTAGCACTGTCCCTTTCCCTTCACAAGGCAACCCAAAAGACCGTGCCACTGCCAGTAGGCAACCCCTACAACATGTCGATCGGCAACCCCCTAAATTTTCATATAAAAATCCCAGAAAATGCATGAAAAAACCAAAAATTTCCAAATAAATGTTGGAACACTTCTTCACGAAGAAAACCATTTTTCAAGATCCCATATCCCCGTCTAAATTAATACCATGTTTTATCGAGCTTAAACCCTAAAAAATCGACGCACCCGCGTCCCAAAAGCTCATCACACTCCCCAGCGAAATCCCAAAACCTCATCCTCGGTAGAAATCAAATGCTTTCTCAACAGGGCTACGTAATATCCTACCCGTTTCCCCAGTAGAAATTCTGGAATTAAAATCTTTCCCAAAATTATTCTAATTTCCCCAAGAAGAGATAGAAACTCGAACCGAGCATTTCTCCCTAACAAAACACATTCCCCCGCAGAATCCTAAAAACTGAAGCTATCATCTGTTTTCCCAAAATGGAATCTACAAACTAAGATTTCCAACTCATCTCAAAATATATAATCCCCAAACAAACGTCTCTTCCCCAATAGAGTCTAAAAAAGATAAATTTAAAATTCCCTAGGAAAGCTATTCCCCATGCCTCTTACTTAAGGTCCTCAAAATTGACCTCGACCCTCAGAATTGGTCGCTCCTATCCTTAGAATTTACGTCGACCCTCAGAATTGGTCACCCCCATATTATGTTGTTAGAATTGGTCGCCCCCACTTAAAGTCCTCATAATTGACCTTGACCCTTAGAATTGGTCGCCCCCATTTTAGGTCCTTAGAATAGATCTCGACTCTCAGAATTAGTCATCCCCCCTTAAGGTCCTCAGAATTAACCTAGACCCTCATAATTGGTTTCCCCATTTTACGTCCCCAGAATTAACCTTGACCTCAAAATTGGTGGCCCCCAATCTAGGTCCTCAAAATTGACCTATATCCTCAGAATTGGTCGCCACTACTTAAGGTCCTCAGAAATGACCTCGGCCCTCATATTTGGTCGCCCCCTATTAAGGTGCTCAGAATTGACCTCGACCCGTAAGATTGTTCGCCTCTACTAAAGGTCCTCAAAATTTTCCTCGACCCTCAGAATTGATCACCCCCTCTTAAGGTCCTCAGAATTGACATTGACCCTCAGAATTGATTGCTCCCACCTTAGGTCCTCAGAATTAATCTCGTTCCAGAGAATTGGCTATCCCCGGCATTACTTTAAGTCCTCAAAATTGACCTCGACTCTCAGAATTGGTCACCCCCTCTCAAGGTCCTCATAATTGACCTCGACTCTCAGAATTGGTCGCTCCAACTTAAGGTCCTTATAATTGACCTCGACCCTCAAAATTGGTCGCTCCCACCTTAGGTCCTCATAATTGACCTCGGTTCATAGAATCAGATATACCTAGCATTACCTTACGTCCTCAGAATCGACCTCGATCCTCTGAATCGATCATCCTCACAGCTTTGGTCCACAAAATTGACCTATTTCTCAAAACATTATATGGTGTACATTCCACAGCTTTCACTTGTTCCTAGTTCACCCGTCAAGGGGATCTATAGACACCACAGTTTAGTCCCCCTCTAAGTCTCTCCTTAGGTCCCTAGCACCTCCCCAATTCAGTACAAACCCAAGATCATACTCCTAGTACCGATCTAGTGGGCATCGGGCGCACTCGGGTCCCATTTGAGTCCTATCAACTACATCGTCAGAGTGAAATCTCAATGAATATTTAAAGGGATCTAAATACCCTTTCCAATGAACCACCCCGTGTGCAAAACGGCATAACTGTTCGGATGAATGGACCATTTTACTATCGAAAATTGATATAGAGGCCACCGAGTGCTCCGGGGCCCCAATTTGACCCCAATCAACTTCACCGTCGGAACAAAAGCTCAATGGATCCTCAAAGAGAACTAGAAACCCTTTCCAACAATACACCCCACAAATAAAATAGCGTAATGATTCAGATGAACGATTCGTTTTCCCTTGTAAATTGATTCAGAGGCTATCGGGCATTATCGAGCTTTGTTTAACCAAAGTCAACTCTTCAACTCAAATGAGACTAAATATATCTTTGAAGGGCACTGAATACGCTTTCACTTGGTCTACCCTATGTGAAAATCATCCTTACGATACGGACAAAAAATCTGGTTTACTCCTAAAGGTCACCAAGCATTTTTGGGACCCATTTGACCAAAGTCAACTCTTCAAACTGAGAGAAGCTCTTTGGAACATCGAAGTGTCTCGCATAAACTTTCCAACTGTTCGCTTTGTGCGCAATTCAAACTTATAGTTTGGGAGAATGATCCATCGTTGTTCGATGATCTTCTGTTTAAAGGACCGACGGGCGCTTTTGAGCCCCGTTTGACACAAAGTCAACGCCCGAAATCGGGAGCAACCTCAAGGATTCTTACAAGTATCTAAATTATCTTTCTAATGGTATGCCTCGTGCGTGATTTGTACTTAGGGATTGTGTTTTACGACCATTTTTACGAAAAATCTGCACGAGACTACCAATTGGCAGGTCTATTTCCCTGGTTATCAGTAGTCCCCCTACCCTATATAAGGAGAGCATGATCTCACTTCGAGAGGCACCCCAGATCCATCAATATCAGTGACTTTAGCAATATTATTCTGCAATTAGCGAAGTTCCCTTATGTGAAATTCCTTTCCCCCTTTCATTCCCATCATTCTCATACCCAATTTAGTAAAAATCTCCTTCTCTCTCATCCTACATTCATCCCAACTTGTAAGGAAGCTCATCAAAGATCAAGGGCAAGCTTCAAGTCTCCAAATACGGTCAAAACATCATTCTCTCTTTAAATTTCTTTATTTTTGCATTAGTTTTATAAATTCTCAATTTATCTTTTATTTTAGATCATACATATTAATATCTCATCCATTAGTACTTATATTGCACATAATTTATTTTCTATAAAAAAAAAAAATAGGGCTACGCCTATAAATTTCGACGGGATTCTTCATCACATTTTCTCAAAATTAAAAATATCTTTAATACACATACACATATAATAAACTGTTGTTTGAATCTATGGGATATACCCCACCCTTGTGCCGCATGCAAACTACGTGGACTTTGATGCCTTTATAGGCTACGTAGGCGTCCCGAGACTCGAGTCCTATTTATCTATTTTCATATTTATATCTTTTTTTTATTCATATATATCATAGTTATGATTCATACTTGCATCTTATCTAACACATATTATCGTTTCATCATAATGATCAATATTTAGATAAGAGCACACATCATATTTTCTAATTATTATTTTGGAAGCATTCTTATGGATGACCTCGCTCCATCTTTTCCATGATGTGAGTCGAGCGATTCAAATATCCACTTATATATACACGCACACACACTTCACGGAGAAATTAACAAAAATAGTAACATAAGCCCATGAGAGTCCGAAAAGGGCGGTATGGGTGCCTAACACCTTCCCATTCCGTAACCTCCCCGAACCTCTGAACTACTGGTTTCGCAAGCATCAGCTTGTCTTTGATGTCGCTCTCTCGAGGCGGTGACATGTTCGTTTGCCTATTTTGTACAAAATAGGTTGGAAACTCTATCTTTTTACTCACCCTAAAATCGACGATGGCCGAAGCACCCCCATTATGTAGCGATGGGTGCGGGACGTTTATCTCTCCATTTTTCCCCCGAAAGCGCCCAGAGGAGGGGGTAGATCTCAGGATGGCCACACTATGATAGTGTGTAAATCTTATGTATTTTGTGTCATGTTTTGTAGTCAATTATACCTATATATGTGTGTCGGATTTTCTTTGATATATTTTTCATATATTATATATGGTATTGTTTGTTGTAATTATGAAATTCATTTTTTTTGGGGAAAAGTTTCAAAATAGTCGGTTGTTTACCTTTGAGGTTGTCATTACATGTGCTTGATTTATATCTTTTTGTGATGATATCTTATCGTCTACGTGATGCTTCATATTTCATGACTATGTTTCTACTTCTTTGTCTATTTCGGATAAAAACAAAGGGAGAGAGTAAATTAAAAATGAGTTTTTATGAGTTTAATTCACGGGGGAGAATTTATTTATGCATTTTAGCTAATTTCAAACTCGATGCATAACAAGGTATATGTTTTATCTCTTGTATGTAAGTACTTAAAGCGGAATTCAAGACACACGGATGAACAGGATGTTTGCCAAAAAGAGAAGAAGAAGTTTGAAGATAAAGAGACTTATACCATTCCGTTCTAGGGTTAGGAAAGATGTTAGGATTTTTGTTATAGGAGATTTTTTTTATTTTAATGTTGTGTTCAATTATATTTATTTGTTTTCTACTGGAACAGACAAAGGGGAAGATTTGTAAAAACAATTTTTCTCACATTATTCATAGCATAGTTTTAGACTAGTTTGGTGTGTGCTGTTACAAATCGTCACGCATTCTCAAGACGAATCGAACTCAAGCATCTCCAAGTTTGAAGACTTTCTGACATCCCGTAAAGGTATAAAACAATTTAGAGTTTAAATTAATTTACACAATTAATGTTTGGGATGTTTATTTGTCATAAAAAACGAACAAGAACTTTTTATTTCGAAAAAGAAAAATATTTTATTTTTTAAATCTCGCTCAAACGAGATTGCAAGTTGTTAGAAGGTCGTTTCTTATGTTTTTCACATTAGGACATGTCGCCTAATATTTTTCCATGTCGTTATAAGTGAGATACATGTCGTTCGAATGAGATGTATATCTCGTTAGAACGACACTGTAAATTCGTTCGAATAACCCTGCCGCCTTGAAATTTGAGAATGTCCAATAAATAACTGTTTCATGTTAAAAACGTTTAAGACTTTTGTTAGATTCATTTATGTATAACTTTTTCGAAAGTTCTTCACTTTTTGTGTTGTAAAAACACTATTTAATTCACAAACAAACATCCTTGAATATTTAGTTTTGTGAATTTGTTAAAACCCTAGATAATTTAGTATTTTTGCATACACCTTTGTGGAGAAGGCATCTACATGGCTAACTTGTGATACCTAAGGAAACTCATCGTTGAAGACGAAGGCTGAGGCTGACGGAGGACTGCGGTCTTGTGATTCTTGCGAGGATCATAGTTGTTCACTAGAGATTTGTGAAGATTACAGCATTATACTTGTGGCGGTTATCAAGTAGTCTATAAGTCGACTATCTTGTGGATTTCTAAAGTGAATAAAGGTTTTACTTGAAAGTTTTTTTTCCTTGAACCTTGTCTTTTGTTGAATGCTTGATTGATTTATCTATCTTATCAAATAGATGTATGTTCTAGAATAATAAGATAAAATGGTTTTAAAATTTGAATGCGCACTCTCAAATTGGAATCCTTATTGATCATATTTACTTCTGCATTTACAAATTGGTAGAGCACTCATTATTTCGTCCCAACAATATCTCCATAGGGCGTGAGGAATCTCATCCTCCCAAGCTCCTTTTGCCTTTTTTAATATTTTCTTCATGCTGTCGAGCATCATTTTATTGAAAGCCTCCACTTACTTGTTGCTCTAGGGATATGACACAGAGCTGAAGTGATGCTTGATGCTATGGCTATCGCAAAAACCTTGGAATGATCCACTTTCAAACTATGTGACATTGTTCGTGATGATCTTGCTAAGCATGACAAATCGTGTCACGATATTCCTCCAGGTTAATCTGATCATATCGGTGTCCCTGATGTTCGCTAATGGTTTGGCCTCAATACATTTTATAAAGTAATTCGTGCCAACCAAGAGGTATTTATGGTTCTCCGGTGCTATTGGGGGTGGACCTATAATAACCAAACCCCATTAGGTGAATGGCCTTGGGCTAGTTAGTGACTTTAATTCGTTGGCTGGCTAATGAAGAATGTGGGAGAACTTTTGGCATTCTTGACGTCGGAGACCTCATCTCTTTGCATATACGACCACCAGTAGCCTTCTTTGATTGCTCGAATATCCACAGACCTCCCTCCCATATGGAAATCATAAATTTCTTCATGAAGTTCCTATAGCACTTGGTCTATGCCATTTGGATACACGTATTAGAGGTAAGGACAGGTGAAAAACCTCTTTTAGAGTTTTCCTTCGGTCATTAGGTAAAATCGTGTGGCTTTTACTCTAACTTGATGGGCCTATTTCTTATCAGTCAGCAGGATGTCACTTCACAGATAAGTGATTATTTTGTCCATCTAGCTGGAACTTTTTTGTATGGTGTGAATCTGTTCGGCAACCACTGGCTTTGTGATGCTAGTGATGGTGAGGAATTTCACTTCAATGGTCCTTTTGATATCAGAGTCCACTACTGACCATAAGGTTGTTAACGCGTCGGCATGGATATTATACCCTCATACGAACTGTTGAATGTGGACTTCTTTAAATTTTGACATCATATCATTAGCGACTTGCATGTATGCCTCCATTCGTTCATCCCTGACATTGAAATCTCCCGTCACTTAATTAGACACCAACTTTGAATCGCATTATATATCAAGGTGGCTTGCCCCCAGGGAGTGAGCTTTGCGTACTCCAACGATGAGGGATTTGTACTCAACCTCATTTTGGATGCCTCAAAACCAAGTCTAATCCCTTGCTTGATCATGGTGATGAGAATAATTCCTAATCCTACTTCCTTAGAGTTGGAGATTCCATCTACACAAAGTGTCCATTTTCTAGACTCATTGATCTCCTGGATCCTCAACTGATCGACTATCTATTAGTCGATCGGCCCTTTTTCTCCTATAAATTCTATAATGAAATCAGTCAACACTTAACCCTTAATTATCATTATTGATTGATAGTGTATATTAAAAACCCCAAGTTCATTTTAACCATTTAGACGCCCGCCTAGATAAGGACAACTTTAAGGGTAAAAGACATGATTACTATGATTAAAGGAGCTTCAAAGTAGTGCTTTAACTTATGCGACGCGAAGACCAAAGAATAGGTTAATTTTTCTAGTGGGAGGTAGCATTTCTCAGCCTTTAGGAGTGTTTTGTTGACGTAGTAAATGGGGGATTATCATCCTTCTTTCTCACAAACTAGGGCCGAATTGACTGCATGGCTTGAAATTCTTAGGTAGAGATAAAGGGGATCTCCTAGATTTGAAAAGGTCAACAGGGGAGGTTTGATCAGATAGGATTTGAGTTCTTCAAAGGCCTTTGATCATTCCTCATTTAAGGTGAAACTTTTTTCCTTCTTTAACATCTAGAAAAATGGTCAGCAACGTTCTAGAGACCTTAAGATGAAATGGTTTAGGGTTTCTAACGTCCTTGTTAACTTTTGAATATCGCACATCATCTTTGGAGGCTGAACAATATTGATTGTGACTATCTAGTCGGGATTGGCCTCAATACCCCTTTTTTTAACCAAATACCTTAGGAATTTTCGGATTGAACCCCAAAGGAGCACTTGGCCGTATTGAGCCTCATTCTGTAATGCCTGGGGATGTTAAAAGTTTTCATTATATCCTTCAAATGATCGGATTTGATCTTGATCTTTACGATCATGTCATCAATATACACTTCCATATTTTCTCCCAACTATTACTTGAACATCATTGTAATCAGTCTTTGGTACGTGGCACCTACATTTTTAGGCCAAAAGGCATGGCCTTATAACAATGTAAGTCTATAGTGGTTATAAATAAAGTTTTGTCTTAGTTGGGGTCGAACAAAGGGATCTGATGATATCCTGAGTATGTATCCAGAACACTCATCCGCTCATAACTAATCGTGGCATTAACCAACGGATCGATCTTAAGTAGAGGAAAACTGTCTCTGGGGAAAGCCTTGTTGCGTTCGGTGAAGTCCATGAACACTCTCCACTTGTCATTACTCTTTTTTACCCCCATCGATCTTGAGAGAAATTTTAGGAATTTAACTTCTCTGATGTACCTCACCTTCAGAAGTTTCCCTAACTCTGTTTCCATTGCCTTTACTTTCTCCGGGGCAGTTCGACGAGCCTTTTATGCGATCGACGGATGCATGGGATAAACGTGAAGTCTGTGGCATGTGACTTTAAGGTCGATCCCAAGCATATCGTATAGCTCCCATACGAATACATATTGATTCTGCTTTAGTAAATAAATTAACTCCTTTCTCTCCTTCTCGAATAGTGTGGTGTCGATCAAGAATTTTCTTTTCGATCATGCCTTGTTAAAAGATATCTCCTCTAAATTCTCCATGACCCTATTTGCATAGTTGATTCTCGTCTCTTCCACCCTCAGCCTTTCGTAATTTAGTTGTTATTTGAATAGTATAACTCCGTCTTGATACCTTTTTGTAATGACCTCCTTTTCTTTCTCCCTTTATTATTTAGGCTTGATGGAAGCGATAAAACATTTTTGAGCAATGGCCTGATTTCCCCGGATTTCCATTATTCCTCTCTCTATAATGCATTTGAGTTTTTAGTGTTAAGTGAAGAGAACATCCTGCATGGTGTGCAACCACCCTCTTCACATAATGTCATGATAAAGCGAGTAAATATCGACCACTAAAAACTTAATCAACTTTGAGATATTATCAGCCCTACTTGGTAGGACCACCTTTCCTAATGTCATAGTCATTTTTCCAGTAAAGTCGACCAGGGGAACGATTACATCCTTCAAGTCTTGCAACTTCAGTTTGATCTTGTGAAAAAGCTCAAAGTACATGACTTTAGTGCAACTCCCTTGATCAACTAGTAGCTTATCCCCGTCCCAATTTGCAATCCCTAGGGTGATTACTAGCGCATCATGGTGTGGTGTCCTTACTCCGATCAAATCGTCTTTCATAAAGACAATGTGCTTATTGTAGTCCACATCCTTTGGTCGCACGCGCTTATCAACTGGAATTTTGATTGGGTCAATTTGGAAGGCCTCCATAACTGTAGTGACCTTATTGAGCTCCATCCGAACTAAGTTGCCTTAGATATTCTTGGGATTTTGAGCACCATAGACAATAACAAACTCGTGACCCAGTTCATCCTTCAAAACATAATCTGGTTTTGGATCACTACTGGCGACATCCTTGTCAGTTTTTTTCTCAATGTATTCGTTCAAGTACCCCACCTAGACTAACTCTTCTAGATAGGATTTGAGGGCCTAATAATTCTCTGTCTTGTGCGCGTACTCCTTAAGATAGGTGCATTTAAGATCATTATTCCTATTACTCGAATCACCACCCATCTTCTTCGGGCACTTGAAGAACTGCTGGTCATTGATCTTACCCAAGATCTTATAGATTGGTTCATTAAAAATCATGTTGATCACCTGGAAAGATTTCGATGGGTCTGCCTTGTCCCCATTCTTCGATCCTCTGTTCTGATTTTTGCCCCCTTTCTTGGAGGCAGTATCTTTATCATTACCCTTGGTCTCTTTCGTTTGACCGTTATCACCTTGGCTAAGAATGACCATATCTTCTACCTTGACATATTTTTTTATGCGTGACATAAGATCATCGATGGTGCCTGCCTCCTTCTTAGTGAGGACTGGTGTAACATGGAGTTATGGGGGTAGGACTATCTTGAATGATCCTACATTATCTTACTCTGAGCAATCTTCAACTTCATTGAAGGTTTTCCAGTAGCCTTGCATAATCTCATAAAGTCTCACGGGGCTTCTTTCTTATGGTGAGGAGAGAATCCATTCTCTATGGGTAAGAATTGCTTGTTATAAAACGCGTTATGAAGGCCTCTACGAGTGACTTAAAGTTCTTAATCGACACGTGAGGTATCCTTTTAAACTATTTTTGTGTGACATCTCCAAGATTGGGTGGGAATATACAACACATGAAGGCGTCGTTATGGTTCCACAGACTCATTGTTTTCCTATATTGACGCATGTGGTCTATAGGATCGATCTTTTCATTGTATATCTTGAACCTTGGGGTTACAAACTTATTTTGGGTCTTTTACTCCTCAATTTCCCTCGAAAAGGGGGATTTCATCTGAGTGATGAGTGCCCTCCTTGCCAGCTCCTTAGTAGATCTAGCCCCGTGATTAACTGTGTGTTGATATATCTCCCTTTAGACTAGACTGCAGATATCATGTCTACAATGTCCTTCATCTTGGTTTCTCCTTGTCATATAGCTTTTGCGCTCTGAATGATCCTGCTCCCAGTGCAAACTCTTTCCTCGACTGCGAGTTTTACTCTCCTGAGGGCTAGGCATCCGACCATGATGCTTGCATTTATTTCCATGGAGCTCTCGCTCTATTTTTTCCAACCGTCGTTGAAAGACATGAATTTTCCTTCACCTGAAAGCATGCTGCCTCCTCTTGTTAATGGAGTTATTTCTCATAAGTGTCGACCAGCTGCGAGATTTGTGTTTATCTGTGCTGCTCATTGCTATGCTCAGAAGGCTTCTCTTGTGGATGGAATCGTGGATGGTTGACGACCTAATTTTTGTCCATATAGTCCGGCTCGCTAAACACCCGCAATAAGTGCACTATGAGTGTGAGACATTGCTTAACTTTCTAGTTTCGATTTTCTTAGGGAAAAGCATCGATTCCCACAAACGACGCCAATTTTGAGTGATAATGATCACAATAAATGATTCTAAATAATGGGAAACCAAATAAGGAGTAAAACAATCTCACGATTAAAAGTACTTACGTGGGTCAGCAACTGCCTATGTACACATGGTGTTTCTCTCTGTATATTCATTCTTTATAACTCGTAAACAAAGAATTACATGCCCCGGGGTAAGGGTTCTATTTGTAATGATATAAGTGGTTGAGTTATGTTTAAACTCTCCCATGGTTGGCTGGTTTATTGATATATGATGATCTCCTACAAGATGGTAGATGTTACAACCCGAACCGGATTATAGATTACTTGTGGATCAACTCGATCCGACTCGAATGTTAGGTGTGAAGTGCAATGAGATAACCTAAATAATGTTGCTAGTCCAGTTTTACTTAATTAACATTTCACTTATTTAACATGCGATTCTAATTTATATCAAGCTACGTATGGAACCCATAGGAAGTGTCCCCGGAATCCAAGCATTCAGAGCTACTAACGTAAAATAAAAGGATAGTTACCTATGTAGTGCTCTCAAAATACGAAATTACGTATGACCTGTCGTAACAAAGGAAAGGGAATGAGCCGAATGCCTAGTGGAAAATACAACAATGCAACATAGAATCGAATGGAAGAAAAGAGACTCTATAATGTACCACCTGCACATGCAAATATCGTATATATATACATATACATATACTAATGTATGAAATCCATTTATTCCTAAACATTACTTGATTTGATTGAATCACACTACTCATATAAAAGACCCCATTGTACTTGGCTTGACATTTATTTTCTTATTTAACCCACCCAGTTAAACACTTAAACAAAATAGAATTTGGTTGGGAAAAACATTTCATTTACCAGAATTTCTCATTACTCACGCCAAATCCATTTTAGCATTTTCCTTGAAAACCACCTTTCAACGCACGCACACTCGATGATAGAAAGTACTTGTTTTCCTTTTGAAAATCGTTCAAAACACACACTTGTTTTTATTATGGATTAAACCATATTAGGTTGCTTAACCACCCATTAGTCACCTCACATTACCATTCCTTTCATTTCACATGGACACTAGTTATTTTCTCATATTTATTGTCCGTATTATCTTTATAACCAGAACATTTACCAATCTCATTACACGTAAGGTTGTCTTTTCTTATATTCTTAGCACAACTAATTTTCTTATCATGTTCCACTTTTCTTATTATCTTTTTCTTGAAATTTATCACATAACCGCGTACTTTAACGGGCTCCACACCGTCGGCTATCACTACACCAAAAGGATAAATTGTCACCTTTGAGCCGGCCAGCCTTATCACGATCATTGATCGTGATAAAAAAATACGTATTTTTTATCAGGGTTAATGACCATGACAAGGGTTTGTCACAGTCATTGACTGTGACAAGTACAGTTGTCATGGACTTATCACGGTTAATGACCGTGATAGCTTTACAAAGTTGTCACGGTCAAAGACCTTAACAGTTCCGTGACAACTCTTTTAACTAAAAACCCTAGATGTCTCCTTTTTTCTCCACTGTATTCATGTACCTCCTTTTTCTCTCTCTCTCTCTCTCGGACGTGACTGTTCTCTCTCTCTCTACGGTTTTAGGTACATTTTTCTTTCTTTCTCTCTCTCTTTCCTTTGTGTGTGTATGTGTGTGTGTGTGTATGTGTATGTTTATGGGACTGTGTGTGTAGGTGTGGGGGGGGGGGCTGTGGGGGGGTGGGGGGTGCATGGGGGGAGGGGGCAGTGTGCGTGGGGGGGTGGGGTGTCTGTGTGTGTTCGGGGTGGGGGGACGTTGTGCATGTATATAAATTGAAATTGAAATTGATATCGTATGTATTGGTATTGGTATTGGTATTGGTATTGGTATTGGTATTGGTATTGGTATTGGTATTGGTATTGGTATAAATTGGTATAAAGTGAATATGAAATTGTATTGGTGTTGGTATAAATTGAAATTGGATTTGAATTGGTATTGGTATAAATTGGTATTAGTATTCATATAAATTGAAATTGATATAAATTGGTATTGGTATTGGTATAAATTGAAATTGATATCGTATGTATTGAAATTGGTATAAGTTTTAGTTCTTATGCGTACTTTAATTTAAATGAAACATACTTTAAGTTACATAATCAAATGAAATCTCTCAAATTGTGATAAGACATAATTAAATGAAACATACTTTAAATTACATATAGTGAGCACAGATACTAGACTTCTAGTTCTTATGCGTATGCATTCAATAGCCCTTAGACCCATTCGAGAGTTATTACCCCTGTAATGAGATCTCTCGAATTGTCCCGTTTTGACAGTTTGGGACTACATAGTTTCTGTATAATAATATTCTTAGTGGCTTAAACTTATTATTTTGGGAGGAAGTTCTGCTATTGTATCTTAATCTTCTGTATAACACTTACACTTGCTAATCTATGTCGTGTACTTGGAGAACTATGAGGATATATTGCTGAATTTTCCTCAAATTGGAACAATGTGCATGAGTTGTTAAGTATATTACAGAAATATGTTGTCTTGAATGGGATAGGACCATTCACCCATTAGAGGAGATGGAGGAAAAAAGAATTAGTATTATAAATTGAATTTTAATTTCAATTTCAAATCAAAATTGAATTTGAATTTGAAATTGAAATCGATATTTTAAATTGAAATTGAAATTAAAATTATCTTATAAATTGAAACTGGTTTTTGGTATAGTGCCTTTTTTATTTTTGCTATTGAATTCTGAAATTGAAATTTGGTTTCTCTCTAATTGCAGCGCGGCCGTCATCTCTCTCTCTCTCTCTCTATATATATATATATATATATATATATATATATATATATACACACACACACATATAGATTGTTGAATTGTTTGGGATTCTTGAATTGTTGTTGACTGGTGGATTTGAACATTTAGACGGCCATTGAGTTGGTTGGCCCTAGGAATTTCTAATAAAAGAAATTATTATTTGCATTGTTGTTTTGAATTCTTGAATTGTTGTTGACTGGTGGATTTGAATACTTAGATGGCCATTGAGTTGGTTAGCCCTAGGCATTCTCTAACATTTAGGGTTGTGATGTGAAATGAAACATAATAATGTAAGAATCAAAAAATAAATAAGACATAATTAAATGAAACATACTATAAATATTATACAACAAGTAATAAGTAATCATGCATTCACATGGGAATACATGCATACATGTAGCCTGCAAAGCAAGTGTTATATAACAAGTAACAAGGGTAAAGGGTAATAATGGGAACCGTAATAAATAGTCTATGTGTAAATTTATATTAAGTCAACTTCTTATATAACACTTGCTTCGGGTGGTCTCATTTGAATGCACGACATAACGGTTCTATAACATTTATAACTAATTTAAATTACATATAGTGCACATAGATACTAGCCTTCTAGTTCTTATGCATACGCATTCAATAGCCCTTAGACCCGTTCGAGAGTCATTACCCCTGTAATGAGATCTCACGAATTGTCCCGTTTGGACAGTTTGGGAATACATAATTTTTGCATAATTATATTGTTATTATAATATAACATCGAAATATGAGATGTTAATCTTGTAGTAAATTATTTGATGAGAACTAAATGTTTACAATTTTGTTTACACTAATCCACGAATATATGCTTCTTACCCATAATAGGTGATTATTTGTAATAGCAATGATGAGATATCCTATATACAAATAGTGTATGGATGAGATAAATAGATTAGGGATGTATTTCACAGAGGTGCTAATGAATTTGTGAAATACACAAGAAAAATGTCGTAATGATGAAGAATTTTCGTCTCCGTGTGCTTGGTGTAAGAATGGTAAGGTGTTTGAGTGGAAAACCATTGAAATACATTTTTTACGATGGGCTATGCAAGACAGTAATTAATTTTGGGTTTTTCACGGGGAATCGAAAGTCCTTTTGTCCCCGAGCAACCTTCAATGAGTAGGATAGATGTACAAGGGGAGGATGACAATGTAGATTATAATATGCTAGAGGATTTAGTTGATGACGCGTATAGAGTTCATGAAGTGGAAGATAATGAGGTCACTGGCGATGTTAAGGTTCAGGTACTCATGAAGATATCGGGATAAATCTTGGTGATGAGTACCAAAGTTTAAAATTTAAGGCGACCCTACCGTTATACTCTAGTTGTGAGACAAATAAAAATAAAAATTTACATGCCATGGCTGGTTTGTATAGTTTGAAGACCCAATATGGTTTGTTTGGATATAGTGTAACATGAATTTTAAATTAGGTGAAGGGCTTGCTACCCAAGCAGAATACGCTTCCAAACAGCTATCATACTATGAAAAATAGTTTGAAAGGTTTGGGAATGAAGAATAAATCAATTCATGCTTATGTTTATGACTTCATACCATACCGAAAGGAGTATGAAAATCTCGATCGATGTTCGGTATGCGATGAAATTAGATATGTCCAATCTACGGTCAAGGAAGTCACAAGCTCAAAAGTGCCTCAAAAAGTGTCGAAATATTTTCCCGTTGAGCTTAGATTAAATCAATTTTTCACAGTACCATGGGTAGCGGAGCAATGACTTAGCATGCTAGGGCAGAAGCAGGGGATAATCTTATGCATCATCCTATTGATTCTACAGCTTGGAACAAGATGAATTTTAAGTATCCCTATTTTGCTCGAGAACAGTGTAACATTTATTTGGCAATATCAACAGATAGTTTCAATCTATTTGGAAATCTAAGTGCCAATCAGAGTGTACGGCTAGTGATCTTACCCCCACTCAACCTCCCTTATTCACAGTGTATGAGACCTGAATTTTTGATGTTGTCTTTGTTGATACCTGGGCCAAAGGCACCAAGAGAGGACATCGATGTCTACCTAGCTCCTTTGGTAGAAGAATTAAATGAGTTGTGGGAAGAGGGTGTGCAAGAATTTAGCTCTTCTAGAAAATAAGAGTTTACGCTAAAATCTTTTTGATGTGGGCAATTCATGATTTTCTAGCATATGGAACATTATCCAATTGTGTATTACATGGTTATTTTGGGTGTCTTATTCGTGGAGAGGAGACTGAATCTCTCCGTCTCCCTGTTAGCTCAAAAAATTTATACCATTGCTATAGGAGGTTTTTACACCATGCTCATAGTTTTATATTTGAGAAAGGTTCCGATTTTTTACCGAGCGGGGTTGAACATAGGCTACCGTCGAGAAAACTTTCAAGTTCAGAAATTGAAAGTAAATCTTCTGATTGTGGCACTAATATGCCAGATAAGAATCCTAAATTTAAGAATGTTGGACATAAGAAGACCCAAATTGGGAATGAAATTGATACAATAAAGGCGTGGTTTAAGAGGTCAATTTTATTTGACATGCCTTTTTAGAAGAATAACCTGGTGCGCCATGTATTGGATGTGATGCACGCAGAGAAGAACATCTCTGGACATATTGTGGGCACATGCCTTAGGGGTATTCATTCGAAGGATGGAGTAAATGAATGAAAAGACCTTAAGTCATTGAAACTTAAGCCACAACTATGGTTGATAGAAGATAGTAGGGGAAAGACAATAGTTCCCCTTGGTGCGTTTACTTTGACGAGTGAGGAAAGGAAGCTGGTTGTAGGCACAATATATAATTTAAAGATACCATCTAATGTTTCATTCAACTTGCAAAGGATAATGAATTATACTACCCATTATTTACGTAAGTGTAAGTTCCACGATTGGCATGTGATCATGCAATTAGTTCCTCTATTGTTTAAGCACTGTTTCTCCAAGCACAAGGATTTACGGAGGGCTATTATGCAAATTATTATCTGCTTTTCACTTTTATGTGAGAAGTTGGTCAATCGAGATCACATAGTGGCTGCAAAATTGATGATGACCAAAACATTTGTGTGTTAGAGAAGTACTTTCCCCCATCATTCTTTGACATGAGTTGTAATACCATGTAATTTTTAATAACTTTAATTATGCGATAAATTAAAAGTTAATGGGGATTAATTGGAATTAATTAGGAAATAATTAATTGGGATTAATCCGAATTTAATATTACAAGAGATTATAGTAATGTGTGATTCTGAATATTACTTGGTGTTATATAAGTAATATATGAATATGATGTTATTTATATTGTCGTGAGTTACTAATACGGTAATAATGGAAATTAAGTCGAGACGCAATATGGGACGTGTCGGGACTAATTTAATTGAATAAAAAGAAACATTATTCTATATCAACCTTATGGTCATTTTGAGTGCACCTATGTTCGTAATGATCGAAATAGTCAAAAACGTCTATTCGGGTATTGAATTTGGGTCTCGGATCAAGCGGGAGATAAAAGGACACCTCGAAGGGGCATTTTAGTCATTTTACTTGGGAGATGAATAGTAATTTCGAGGGTAATATTAGATGAATTAAGTTTACTCGAATATTATTTCTATCGAATAGTAATTAAGTTTAGAATATTATTTCTATCATATAATAATATTATTTTCTTTCGAGGGTATCCATATAATAATAAGTTTAGAATATTATTTCTATCATATAATAATATTCATCTAATATTATTTTCTTTGTCACATTATTACTATTAAGTTTACTCGAATATTATTTCTATCATATAATAATATTAGATGAATTAAGTTTAGATAAATTTTGGTACATTAACAAGGAACGAAAGGCTTAGGTTAATGCTGGAATTTTTCTTAGAGTGAGAAGGAAATTATGTGAGTGATAACTACATAGTAATAATGTGACAAAGAAAATAATTATAATTAATAAGTACGGGTGGTATTGATAAATACAACGGGTACTTGGGGATGGGATAAATTCCTAGTATTATACATAGGTCGAAAGAGTAGCTAATTTTATATAGGTAGATGATAATGCCTATTTGACTGATTGATGATTATGTGTATGACATACCTAGCTTACTTGCTATCGGGTGAAGTTCGTGTGTGAAGGCAGTCACATCCTGATGATCCTATATGGGGGATCTTTGACTTGTCGCTCTAGAACATAGGACTTAGGTCGATTACCATTAGTGAGAATAATGGTATAGAATGGTCATTTGGGTGCGTAGGTATGTGCGTAACCCAAGGCTTAGGACTATGTTCGCCTCCATTATTTGTGATTTAATATTTGTGGTTCGAGGGATCTTTACTGAACCTATAGTCCCCTATACAGTGACGAGATGTATTGGGACATGATAGTAGAGTAATGCAGCACCGCAGCTATGTCTCGGGGTGCAGTTATATATATATATATATATATACATATGATGATATCTACTGTGTGACTAAAGTAGAATTGAATGATAATGATATAAAGAATTAATTAAGTATGAGAGCACTTACTTGAATTGAATTAATAAGGGGCTATCCATGTTGAATCTAAATGGATATATATGTTTATATCATTACTACATGTATTATGAGATTTATACGTGGAAATGAATTCGGCTATTATTAGTTGATACACTTGTTTAAATTAGTTAACATGGGAACTGTAACTAGGATGGATTAGAGGTACGTTAGGTGTGCACTCTAGATGAGAGGTGAGAATCTCAAGAGAGATTTCGATAATCTAACATGTATATTATAAGTGATAGATATTGCATTTATTCATTTGCTGTTTTAAAAACTATTTTACATCGGGCTCTGACCCGTTTCCGTGCATATTCTCTTTTCGATCTTATATCTCCTATATCAGGTGTCCAGCCACAGGGACGCCAGCCTTAGAGGACTATGATGTTGACGAGCTATGGATGCTATGGAGTTTGGAGCTTTGTTTAGACGCCTTCATATTTGTTGATCCGTACTTTGTAGTTGATTTTTATTTAGGGCATGCCGCCCAAGAGGATTATAGTATTTCCCTTATATTTGAGTCAGGATTTTATACTCAGGTCGTTATGATACATTTGTTATTATTGGGATTTATGTATTGAGATATTTTGCTGGAAAGTATTATTCGAGTTGCATTTAAATTCTGTTGTGATTCATTTATTATTGTGGATTGGATTATTATGAAATTGTTCGTAATAGTAAAAATGGAATTTTATTAAACTAAAAAATTTGAAAAGTTTTACACCTGCTTAGTTGGATATTAGGAGATTAATCTTTTTCGACAGTGATGCTAAGAATGAACCAACTATAAATTCTGTTTTAATTGGGTATGGGACTGATCACCCGATATTTAATTGAGTGGGGTGTTACATAAGTGTTCACTTGTGGGTACACCAATGAAACGAGGCACTTCTTTGCGGCCCAATTAGATATCGGTGGATGAATCCGTTTGAAATATTGATGAATGTTTTCAAAGATTACATCAAGAATACACAATACATTGAAGGATTAATTGCAGAGGAATACATCACCGTGGAGTCATCAATCTACACTGAGGAATATATGCCTGACTAGACCAACGTAAATGACATTGATGAGTTCATCGATGCGGGTGGTCATGTGATGGGGAAATAAGTGAAATTAACGAGTTTGAAACATGAACAAGTAACTCATTATCTATTTGCACACAAGAATGTAACAACCTATTATTTTATCCAGTAATTAATGAAATTAATTCGAAATTCGAAAAACTAGCTTAAAAGACTCCTAATATGAGTATACATAAGTCTTGGGTCGTTTAGAAGAGTCCTCAAAACATAAAACTCTCTAAGCAAAAAATAGGGCCAAAATAAAATTTCCGCTTCAGATAATTTATCATGGCCTTAAAGCGTGACTAACTGTTTGTCACGGCTCTGAAGCATGACGAACATGCGAACTGTTTTAGTTTTAATAGGATTCTAATGCCACTTAAATTCTATAATCTTTCTCCACTTAAATTAATAAGAAGTTATGACTTTTCAAACATATTCTCACAACCACTAAGAGCAGTAGACCCTTATAATTTTCATCTTCTTCCTCCTACAAACCCTAGCCCCAAAGTTATCAAGTTTCAACCCATGATTTGAAGGATTATTTGGTGTTTTCTTGAGTTTGGGCTATAACGAGTTTTTATTATTTTCACGCGAGAAATGTAGTGGCATGATCAGAATTTTGAGGCAGAATCTTATGAGTTTTTTGTGATGATTTTAAGGTACGGGATTTATGCAATATGCTCCTTGAATCTCTTGAGAGTTGTCGTTTGTTCCTCATTTATTTGTACTCATATTGTTGATATCATGATGTTTATTACAATCTAAAATATTAATTCGATTGAGATATTGTATTTATTGATAAACATGGTGTCATGAAATTTTTATATGCCACGGAGAATGGTCACCCGCCAATAGTCCAAAAGTCCAATAGCCAGGATGAGGGTTTACAAATCTTAGGTGAGGTGAGGTGAGGCACGGTGACCTATTAATGTGTTAATGAAAAATTAAATTGTTATAATGCTCGGATGTTGAACTGGACTTGAATTTAGATTCGTATTGTTGCACTTATTCACCATTATTGTTTTGAGCATCTATTCTTGTCATATTGTGTACTTCCCCATATTTTTCTTATAGTGGCAGGTTAACATGGATTTGGACGTTATGTATTTTTGGAAATTTTAGAGCACGATGTTTAGAGGATTTTATTTTTGTATAGATTGGCAGTGTAAATTTTGGATTCATTATATTTATTTTGTGGAATATAGATGCTCTATACTAATTGTTGAGGATTTAGTTTAGTTTTAATCGTAGTAACGCCTCTTGTTTTATACGGGGTGTTACATATGGTATCAGAGCTTAGGTATACGGCAACCCTTAGGTCTTTGGGTTTGGGTTTATGTAAGCCTTACTTTATTTTTGCGGTTTTTTATTTGACGGTTACACTTCGTCTAATTTCGAGGACGAAATTCGTGTGCTAGTGGGGAAGTATGTAACAACCCATAATTTTATTCGATAATTAATTAAATTAATTTGAAATTTGAAAAGTTATCTTAAAGACTCCTAATATGAGTATACATAACTCTTAGGTTATTTAGAAGAGTTCTCGAAACATAAAACTCTCTAGGCAAAAAAATAGGGCCAAAATAAAATTTTCGCTTCAGATAATTTGCCACGGCCTTAAAGCGTGACTAACTGTTTGTCACAGTTCTGGAGCGTGACGAACGGGCGGATTGTTTTAGTTTTAATAGGATTTTAATGCTACTTAAATTCTCTAATCTTTCTCCACTTAAATTAATACGGGGTTAGGACTTTTCAAATATAGTCTTACAACCTCTAACAGCGGTAAGCCCCTATAATTTTCATCCTCTTCCTCTTACCAACCCTAGCACTAAAGTTATCAAGTTTCAATCCTTGATTTGAAGGCTTATTTTGTGTTTTCTCGAGTTTGGGCTAGGACGAGTTTTTATTATTTTTGCGCGAGGAACACAATGTTATGATCAGAATTTTGAGGCAGAATCTTATTAGTTTCTTATGATGATTTTAAGGTATGGGGTTCACGCAATATGATCATTAAATCTCTCGAGAGTAGTTGTTTGTTCCTCATTTATTTGTACTCATATTGTTGATATCATGACGTTTGTTAGAATGTAAAATAGTAATTCGATTGAGATATTATATTTGTTGATGGGAATATTGTCATGAAATTTTTATATGGCACGGAGAATGGTCACCCGCCAATAGTTCAAAAGTTCAATAGCCGGGATGAGGCTTTACGAAGCTTAGATGAGGTGTGGTGAGGCCCGGTGACCTATTGATGTGTTATTGAAAAATTAAATTGGTATAATGCTCGAATGTCGCATTATACTTGAATTTAGATTCATATTGTTGCACTTATTCACCGTAATTATTTTGAGCATCTATTCTTGTCATATTGTGTACTTTCCCGTATTTTTCTTTTAGTGGCAGATTAGCGTTGATTTGGACGCTATGGATTTTTTGAGGATTTTAAAGCATGACGTTTGGAGGATATTATTTTTGTATAGATTGGCAGTGTAAATTTTGGATTCATTATACATATTTTATGGAATATAGATGCTCTATACTAATTGTTAAGGATTTAGTTTAGTTTTAATCATAGTACCATGTTTTACGCGGGGTGTTATAATGAAGATTTCGAAGAATGAAAAAAGTAAATTTAAATTATTTTAACTTTTATATTATTTTAATTTTTATAGATGATTAATTTTGAAATACGTTCGTCACAATCTATGTAGAAAATATGAAGCATGTGAGAACAATAAAAGACAAAAAATAATGGCACAATCAGACAACGAATTTAGGCTATGGTTAGCACACGAGGTAATTATAATGAAAATGGTTGTTATTAAATGTCACATTAAAAAGAAAGCTTTACAACTAACCTAATTAATTTATCTATATTCTCAACTCTTAAAGACGGGTGATGCGACATCAAGGCTTGCTCGTCTAGCCACTGGACCGTTGTTCATGGCACAAAAGTACAAAAACTATCGATTGAATAGTTACGTATTCGGTGCAAGGGTGTATAAGGAAAATACAAATGTACAAAACTCGGACATTTCATACAAGGTTCTTACTTTGTTTTGAGCGAGCGCAAAAGATAAAAATCTCGTTGAAGCTGAAATGACTTACTATGGTGTAATATTTGTAAAGTTGATCCTGACACCAATTTGATCATGGCCGACTTGTCCAAGTTAAAGAGCAACGAACACATGAGCGAAGAGTTGTTTGTTTGTGATTTTCAAAAGGTCAAGCAAGAATTTTACTCTGAGTATATCAACAATGAGTCGTGGTCAATCATCCTACATGTGCCAAGGCGTCTAAACAGTACTGTTGTAAGGACACAAATTTCCAATTGAGTCCTTTGTAGTTTTGGCTCAATTCCGAACAAAAACGTTTGTGTCATAGGATAGAGTTTTTTATCATCCTTTAAGCCTATGACATACTAAAGTTGAAGACGTAGCGGCCAAGTTTGTAAAGCTTCATCAAATGCCGGTTTAGTGTGCCTCGTTTCTACGTCATCAACATGATTCCATTGCTCCCAAGGTATGAATGCATTTTAATATATATAGGAGCTTGGAACAATAGTTAGTTGGGTGTAATTTATAATTTTTCTAACGACTTTGTTTTAATCAGAAAAATATTTTTTAGAACTTTTCATAAAAGTTTTGGGCTTAAACTTAATATTTCATTTTTCTGAGACGTCGTTCGACCACACTGAAATCTCGTTCGAACGAGACTGTCAAGTCATTCGAACGAACTGACAACTCGTTCGAACGAGATGTCAGGTCATTCGAATGAACTGACAACTCGTTCGAACGAGATGTCAGGTCATTCAAATGAGATTTCTGACGATTTTCCTTCTTTCATTCTGGAACCTCGTTAGTAAATCCGTTCGAACGAATTTTGGTGGGAATTTTTTTTGGGCAGTTTTTGACAGTTTATCCCACTTTTCCCCACTATCTTTTGCCAAATTTTATAAGGTGCGGGAACCAACTTTTCATACTATTCCAACTCCTAGAGAGAGTTTTTGAGTGTTCATCTTTCCAAAGAAAAGTTCATTGTTTAAGTGTATATTTTTCAAGTAAAATTCATAAAACATTTTTGTTTACACCAAAAGTTTGTTTATCCAAGTTCATCTATATATATATACATTGCTTGGAGTTTGGCACCAGTTTTTATCTCTACCGTTTGAAGAGAAGTTTGGGTTTGCTTTTAAATCCCACAAAGAAGAAGATTGTTTGTGTTGTCTTACCCACTTGGAGAAAGGCTCCTAGTTCGGGTGACGGTGATCGACAAAGTCTGATCGGTGGATTTCGAGATTGCGGTGGAGCTCTGTGGTTATTCGCCAGGAAGAGGTGTATACAAGAAGGAGCGTCGGGGTTTGGACGGAGTCAAGTCGTGTGTTGTAAGTCTTACTGTCTTGTATTTGTAAAACCGTACTTAGTGGATTTGAGGCTAGGGTCGTCCGAGATTTTTTCCCATTGTGGGTTTTTCCTCGTACATCGCGGCGTAGTGATTTACTATTTATTTTATCTTTTGCAAAATTCACCTCTTCGCATGCTTAGGTAAAAAGATAAAATTGGGTTTTAATCACTACTTACTTGATTTGGTGCTAAATAAATATTGGCTAATATGTAGTTAATTCAAGTCATTAAACTAATTTGTTAAAATTGGTTTGGCCTAATTTGGTAAAATTGAGAAATATGACTTAGGAAAATTTCTAGGACTTGGGGTTAATTAAATTGGTTTAAGTGAAATTAAAAGTTAGTGTGTTTTACTTTAATTTCACTTAGTTTTATTTTAATTTGAAAAGAAATTAAAATTTGTTGTTTTATTGAACCATCAACGGTTCCGCATATTTAAAAAGGAAATTATCTTTTTGTAGTAAAGAATTTTAAAATTGGGGGCCTCGTGTTCCAACAAGTGGTATCAGATCCAGATCGCTAAATTATTACGATTAAGATCCTTTAAATATTTTTTTGCTAAAAATGGAATTTTCTCTATTTCCAAAATTTCCTATTTTCGATGGTTCTAATTACGCGTATTGGAAAACGTGAATGAAATCGACACTAAAATCTATCGACGAAAGAGTTTGATTATCTGTCGTTAATGGGTGGTCCCCACCTACACATTTAGTAGATAATGAGCGTGTTCCCAAACTCGCCGATAGATGGAGTGAGAATGAATTTAAACTCTCAAATTTTAATTCCCGTGGTTTAAATGCCTTGTTTAGCGCGGTCACACCGGATGAATTCCGTCGCATTATGACATGTGAAACCGCTAAAGAAACTTGAGATATTTTACAACTCACTCATGAAGGTACTAGTGTCGTTAAAGCTTCGAAACTCCAAAACCTTACCACTCAATTTGAAACCATCAAAATGAACGAAAAAGAAACTTTTGATGAATTTTATGCTAGACTTTCCGATATTGTTAAATCATCTTTTAACTTGGGAGAGAAAATATCCGACAACCGAGTAGTAAAGAAAATTTTAAGGTCCCTACCCGATAGATTTATTCCAAAAGTGACCGTTTTAAAATATTTACCAACTTTAGCCTCTACGAAATTAGAAGAGCTCGTAGGTGATTTACAAAACTATGAACTGAACATGTTTCCCTCTAAAACTGAAAAGAAAATAGAAAAGGGCGTTGCTTTAAAAGCCTAAAAAGAGGAAAAATAAGTAGTAGAGAGTGAAAGTGATAGTGACTCGGAAAATATGGCTATATTTGCTAAAAAGTTTCGAAAATTTCTTAAATTTAAAAATGATTATAAGAAATTTGAAAAAACTACGCATAAGAAAACCGAGAAGATCCCTAAAACTATTAATGAAAGCTTAAATAGGGACGAGTAAAATAGGTGTTTTGGTTGTGAAGGGTATGGCCATTGGGCAAAAGAGTGTCCCACTAAACTAAGAAGAGAGGGTAAGCAACCAATTTCTTTTAATGCAACCCTTAGTGATAGTGATTATGAAGAGGGGCCCGATTCCCCCACTAAGCCCAACTTTGTGGCTTTTATGGCTAGTCATGTGAGTGATAGTGAACAATCTTCTATTGATGAAATTTTAACACATGACACTCCCAAGGTCAAAGTTTATGGTTCCCTTATTTTTTATGGTAGTGAGTGTGAAGAAGAAAAAGAGAGTGAAAATGAAGAAGAGGTTAATGTGAGTGAACTTCAAAATGATTTTTAAGAATTATATGAAGAATCTATTAAATTAAAAAGAGCAAATTTGAAGTTAGAAGCGAATTTAAGAGAGCGTGTCAAGGTCGTTGATGATAGTGCGTTAGTGAAAAACCTTAGGACACGAGAGAGCACTCTTAGAGAGAAGCTTGAATATGTAGAAGGCGAGAGAGATAGCCTTAGAAATTTAATGGAATCCTTGAAAAAGGAGCTTCTTGAGTTTGAAGAGAGAAATGTTTTATTGGAGTCTAATATTTTAGAATTAAAAAAAAAATTAAAAGACTCTAGAAAAGTCAAATTTGATTTGGAGTGTAGGTCCGAGAAACTAGATAAGATTTTAGGAACGGTCCAAATTAAAAATGACACTTGTGGTTTAGGCTTCGATACTTGTAATGAATCTACTCATAAAGCCGAAACCCATGTTTTAGGAGAATCACCTAGGAAAGCCTTTAGAGATCAATCCTTATGTACCAAATTTCGAAGTGTTTTTACTTGTGCACATTGTGGTCGAAAACGTCATCTTAGGAAATTTTGTTTTGATCTTAAACGAGGTTCTAGAAAATTCCAACATAAGGCAACCGAGGTAGCCAAGATTCCTACACCCCGAGATAGTCATTCGTCGTTAGTTTGGGTTAGGAGATCCGACTTGGTAGCTTTACACAATAAGATTTTTTATTCTTATTTACTTTCACATGCTTCCTCCCTCGCAAAATCTAAAGGTTGAATGTGTTAGTTTTATTTGCATACTTTAGCATTTGTACTTCATGCTATATTTTTTTGCTAAATGTATGCATGTTTAAGTCATTTTCTAGTCATTGCTTTATTTCATATCTCATGCCAGAAATCATGACTTCTTTATCTTTTGTATTATATTTCCTTCATTTTTGTTTGCATTAAATAAAAAAAATATAAAAAGATGTTTTGTTTATCATTTGTGTTTCATCTTTTAGTAATTTAGGCTTAATGAAAAATACAAATAATTTTTGTGTGTCTTTTGAGTATATATTTTTATTTTTGGTTAAAAATTCAAAAACTCAAAAAGATTTTTATTTTGTGTGTATTTTAGTTTGACACACTCTATGTGGCATACACTTGTGTTAGAATTCCATCTTTTTCGCTCCCATGTGGCTAGAACTTTTGGTTTAGATTGTCAATCCTTATTATGTTCTTTACCATGCTTACATGGAGTAGTTGGATTTTGTGTTGATATAATGGATTCTATTTTTATATGCCTCTATTCACACATGCACGAGCTCATTTGAAATTTTAACTTCATATGTATATTTAAGCTTTGTGAGGTGTTCTCCTACCAATCTAGTCATCTACATATTTGTGACCTAGGAGGACTAGTGCATGTCAAATACGTTGCACGTGATATTTGTGTGTGATATAAAAAATGATAAATATAAATGTGCACGAAGAAGGGCTCCGAAAGGATTTATTATCCTTTGCGAATAGTAAGCCACCGTTTGTTTGGACCTAAAAGAAATACGTGGTCCAAAAGGCCTAAAAATAGAAAATATGGCATTAAAAAGAAAAATAATTGCCAAGGCCTATTTTTGTTTGATATATTCATTCAAATATATATGCTTATTGAGGAAGATTGGATGGTATATCAACGGTTTGCACATTGTCCGTTTATCCTAGTTGTACTTTTAATGTCATGACTCTATTAGTTTGTAGAATCATTAACATGTTAGGCTTGTATGCATTGTGTTTGTTTGTTCATTGAGTTGAATCTATATTGTCACATGAGGTTATATTCAAATGTGATGAAGTTTGTAATCAATTGAGAACTCCGTGAACATGTTTTAAGTGATTGGGTCTAAATTTAATCGTTACTAGTTCACACCCCCAACACTTCCGTTTTCATATGACACATTTATGCTATAAGAGTGTGTAAGACTCATATTATATTTTGTGTGTGTCATTTTGGTGTTTATATCTATATATGTGTACTCGTGTTTATTTGTTTTATATTATGTTTACATATATTTGATATTGTTTTTGTTGGTCTTTGCCTTACTTTCTAGTCCATCTATGTTTTAATTCATAATTGGTATCTATCTTGTTGCATTCTTTGATTGATATCACATGCTTAATACTTTATGTATCATATTGGTATCATTTTTTTGCATCTTAGTTGGTATCCATTATTATTTGTTGGATTAGTTATGATTTTGTTTCCCATGTGCTTTAATGTTCTCATCACTTTATGCACAATTGCATGTTTATCTTGTTATCCCATACTATTTATCCCTTGTTTAGTTTAGAGGGTGTATATGATTTAATTGGGGGAGATAAGTTAATGTTTGATTCTTTAAACTTTGTCTATTCCTGAACAAAAAGGGGGAGAATGATAGGGGGAAATGGTATCTAATCCTATTGTAATCATATCTTAGTTTGGGAGATTTAACTTAGGGGGAGTCACTATCTTCTTAGGTTGATTATAGTTGATAAAGGGGAGAATTAATTTAGGGGAATAATTATTTTAATTGCATTTAATATTTTGATATTCCCAATGCATTTGATAGTTTGCTTAAGTGTGAAGGAATTCTTCTAAATGGAAATGTTCATCATCGAGCAAGGATATTGATCCTTGGGTTGTTTGAGTCAAGCTATTGTAATTTTATTTTGGGTTGGACATTTTTGTCAGTCTAGTAGAGCTTGACGGCCCTTTAGAATTTTTTATTGGTTTTTGTCCCGGAATAGCCAAAGGGGGAGATTTGTAAGGACACAAATTTCCAATTGAGTCCTTTGTAGTTTTGGCTCAATTCTGGACAAAAACATTTGTGTCATAGGATAGAGTTTTTTATCATCCTTCAAGATTATGACATACTAAATTTGAAGAAGTAGCGGCCAAGTTTGTAAAGCTTCATCAAATGTCGATTTAGTGTGCCTCGTTTCTACATCATCAACATGGTTCCATTTCTCCTAAGGTATGAATGCATTTTAATATATATAGGAGCTTGGAACAATAGTTAATTAGGTGTAATTTATAATTTTTCTAACGACTTTGTTTTAATCAGAAAAATATTTTTTAAAACTTTCCATAAAAGTTTTGGGCTTAAACTTAATATTTCATTTTTCTGAGACGTCGTTCGACCACATTAGAATCTCGTTCGAACGAGATTGCCAGGTCATTCGAACTAGATGTCAGATTGTTCGAACGAGATTTCTGACGATTATTCTTTTTCATTCTAGAACCTCGTTAGTATATCCGTTCGAACGAAAAGTCGTTCAAACGAAAAAGTCGTTCGAACGAATTTTGAACAGTTTTTCCCACTTTTCCCCACTATCTTTTGCCAGATTTTGTAAGGTGCGGGAATTAACTTTTAGAACCAACTTTTCATACCATTCCAACTCCTAGAGAGATTTTTTGAGTGTTCATCTTTCCAAAGAAAAGTTCATTGTTTAAGTGTATATTTTTCAAGTAAAATTCATAAAACACTTTTGTTTACACCCAAAGTTTGTTTATCCAAGTTCATTTATATATATACATTTCTTGGAGTTTGGCACCGATTTTTATCTCTATCGTTTGAAGAGAAGTTTGGGTTTGCTTCTAAATCCCACAAAGAAGAAGATTGTTTGCGTTGTCTTACCCACTTGGAGAAAGGCTCCTAGTTCGGGTGACGGTGACCGACAAAGTCCGATCGGTGGATTCCGAGACCGCGGTGGAGCTCCATGGTTATTCGCTAGGAAGAGGTGTATACAAGAAGGAGCGTCGGGTCTTGGACGGAGTCAAGTCGTGTGTTGTAAGTCTTATTGTCTTGTATTTGTAAAACCGTACTTAGTGGATTTGAGGCTAGGGTCGTCTGAGGTTTTTTCATGTTGTGGGTTTTTCCTCGTACATCGCGGCGTAGTGATTTACTGTTTATTTTATCTTTTGCAAAATTCATCTAGAACGCATGCTTAGGTAAAAAGATAAAATTGGGTTTTAATCACTACTTACTTAATTTGGTGCCAAATAAATATTGGCTAATATGTAGTTAATTCAAGTCTTTAATTTAATTTGTTAAAATTGGTTTGGCCTTATTTGGTAAGGTTGAGAAATATGACTTAGGCAAATTTCTAGGACTTGGGTTAATTAAATTGGTTTAATTGAAATTAAAAGTGAGTGTGTTTTACTTTAATTTCACTTGGTTTTATTTTAATTTGAAAAGAAATTAAAATTTGTTGTTTTATTGAACCATAAACGGTTCCGCATATTTAAAAAGGAAATTATATTTTTGTAGTAAAGAATTTTAAAATTGGGGGCCTCGTGTTCCAACAAGTGGATGACTTGGTTGCTCCTACCGAATATCAATCCATTTTTTATGATAACCCGAATTTGAAATAATTTTTAGATTTGTAATAAATATTTCAATTATTTGTAGTAACCGGTGGCTGTATTATTATAGTCCTTTATTATTATCGGACAACAATTTAATGTTTTTTATTCATTTGTACTTAATCAGTTTAATGCTTGTAATAATCAGTTGATGTATTCTTCTAGTGCTTTGTTATTATCGAATTTCAATCAAAATTGGTTTTATGGTTAATGAATATGTTAATTAGGACTTTAATCAATTTAAGCATTAATTCAAAGTCCATGATCCGGGAGTGTGTGTTAGGGGGGGGGGGGGGGGGGGCGTGTGTGTAAATTGAATTTGGTATTGGTATTGCTATAAATTGGTATAAATTAAAATTGATATAAATTAGTATTGGTATTGGTATAAATTTATGTATTGAAGCTGGTATACGTTTTAGTTCTTATGCATACTTTAAATTACATAATTAAATGAAATCTCTCGAATTTGTTATTATCGGATTTGAGCATTAATTTAATGTCCATATACATGTTTGAACTAATAATAATAATAATTTTTGCAGAAAATGTCTTCATCCCAGCGCGGTAGCAGAGGCGACGAGGGTTCCTCGGCCAGTAGGCCCCCCAAATGGGACAAATTGGGGTCCGTCATCGCGAATAGGACGACATTATTATCTAGATCCCTAGAGTTGCTGAAGGCGATTGTTGACTCGGAGTACACTGATTGGAGGGTCGTGCCTAATAAGCTCAAGATTGGCATCTGGAGGGAACTACAGGTAGTTTATTTATATTTATATTTAAATTTATAAGCAACTAACACTTACTTTCTTTTTGGTTTGTATTTGCTTGACAGGAACAATTCGGTCTGCCCTCACATGTCCGTGACTCCACATTGGAATAGTTGAGGGATCAATATAAGACGTGGAAGAAGAATATGCGAGCACGGTACTTGGAAAATACCCGAGTGTCCATTATGAGACTACGTGACACCGTCCCCTCGAAGGAGTCGATCTCATTGGCATAGTGGCAAAAGTTTATCGGCAATGAGATCGATGAGCGAAAATTGGCATCTCGCCAATTGGAGAGGGAAAATTGGGGGGGGGGGGGGAGTTGGACGTACACTACTCCGGGCGGATATCCTATGTCGAGGTCAGGATGGTAAGTTTTTATTTTTATTTAATTTTAGTTTTATGTTATTCTAATTTAGCATTACTTTGCGTTACTTACTATTGCTGTATTATTTTGTTTCAGGAGATGAGGAGTGGCCCTGGGGGTAGGCCACATAGGCTCGATGCCTATGTGGAAATTCGGACGAAGAAGGGGAAGGACAAGGAGGTGGCCCCGAGCGTCGTAACCACGATTATAAGTTATAAATGTTTAATGTTTTTAATTACATTATAATTTTTTTATTTACTTAATAAACTAATCGTGTACTTTTTGTCATTTTAGGCAAAGCTTAAGAAAGTGCATGAGTCTCAGTCTGATGCCGACAAATCATCTTTGGCTATGGACGAACTCAACCAAGTGCGCGGGGCAGATCGCAAGGGGAGGATTGGGGGGGGGGGTGAGCCCGTGGGTGGGGAAGTCAAGGATCATCGGAATGGAGATGAGCAACACCGGGTTGGGTCATAAAGTGGACACCCATGACGATAAGCTATCAAGATTGAAGGCGACGGTCGCAGATATGTACGCTTTCATGAAGCGTCAATTGGGGTCCACCTCCGATGAAGGCAAGCGCAAGGTCAAGGGGAAGGAGAAGGAGAAGGAGGTAGAGGTAGACGAGGACGTCACTACTTCATCACCGATACGCACGGACTTACCGCCATATGATCCATTTTCCATCTTGATTCTCGTTGAGCGGCCTATGTCAATAATCAGTTGTCCGAGAGTGTTTCTACTCAACATATATTATGGGGAGCAGATAGCGAGGGAGTTGAGGGACCTAACCTTCCTTCTGAGTATGGTTGTTCATGGACGTCCCCTCCAAGACATTGAGGCAAAGGTGCTCGTCACGAATGTGGTGTCTAGAATGGAGAACTCACCTTTGTAGTTGCGCGAACAATGTGGCGTTCAACGAATTAAGGGGTGTGTCAATGCATAAATCGTGTCGCCTCCCTTCCTCCTCCAACCTGCTCAAGACCCAATGCCATGACATTATTTGTATCTATTTTATTTGGATATTGGATTATATTTGTATTTTTTTTATTTTGGTATATGTTGTTTTGGATATGGATATTTGTATTTCTATTTTATTTGGATATGGATTATATATGCCATGATTTGGTACATTATTTTATTTTATTTGGATATATGTTATTTGGTCATGTATAATTTTGCTATAACATGTACAAATATACTACTGGGCAGTGGCAGTGACAGTGGTTATACTGCCCAATATTTTTTTTTAAATTCTGCCCAGAATTATTACGGACTTTAACCGTGATAAGTCTATGACAAAAAAACTTATCACGGTCAAAGTCCGTGATAATTTTTTATTTGTCACGGACTTATCACGATCCAAAACCATGACAAACTTGTCAAGATCAAAGACCGTGACAAGTCCGTGACAAAGTCAGTTGTCACCCCCAAACTTGTCACGGTTAAAGACCTTGACAAGTTTGACTTGTCACGGTTTTAGACATTGACAAGTCGACAGTTTGGGTGTAGTGTAAGCCACCATATGGTCTGGCTAGGGATTTGGGTCTTTCACCCTAGAGCTTCGGGCCCTTCTTAATTTTTTCGATTCTTCTGAATTTTCTTTATCATGTATTTTAACACTTTTTGGTGTCCAAATTATTCCACTTTTACCTGCCGAAGCCAAAATCCCGAGGACTACACTCTATATTTGGGTTACACTTTAGAAATTTTTTATTTCATGTCCTTTACACATTTACCTTGATTTCATCCCGAAAATCACTTCCTTTGAGGATCATTTAGAGTAACACATTTTTCAATATTTTTATTTCATAAATATGTTCCACTTTACGTAAAATTACCATTTTACCATTTATTTCCAAACTTGCAATGAGAATCTAACGAGGCTGGAAATGCGAACATGCGTTTTGCGTTCGATGATCGTTGAAAGAGCCCGTTCGAACGAGATTTGAATCTCGTTCGAACGACTCAACATTTCGTTCGAAGGACCCCAAGCTTTTTCTCCAAATTAGTTATAAGGCCATTCTAATCCAATTAATTACACCAATGCCACTATATTACCCAAATTTGATCCATAATTCATCTTACAAAGTCTAAAGCCCAATTGCGTCACATCAAGTCCCCGATTTACACGGGAATGTCAAAATTGTGGGGCAAGTATTACAATAGATAACAAGATTTAGCTCTCTATGTTTGTTCCATGTGATATTAATCTTGACTTGAGCGACACTCTTTC
Organism: Sambucus nigra; assembly: GCA_949130495.1. Lineage (NCBI taxonomy): Eukaryota > Viridiplantae > Streptophyta > Magnoliopsida > Dipsacales > Adoxaceae > Sambucus > Sambucus nigra. The sequence continues at coordinate 238,904,499 of OX422210.1, read as the reverse complement.
TATTTCTGGGTTGGGCCTACTTGGGCCGCTGAAATTTGGGTCATTACTGTTTGGGCCCCACAGGTTTGTTTATCTGGTGTAAAGTTATTGATTAATGAGGTTTAGCTCTCCTAATTAATCATTGAATTTGCAGGTCTATATTAGGCCTATTTTTTGGGCTCCAAATGAGCCTAAAATACTACCCAGAGTGGTCAAAAACTTAGTCTAAAGGTATACCCTGGTCCTGACTTAGAAAGATAAGAACACATATTCGGGCCTCCGTATCACCCTAGAGTCTGCTCCAAATGGTGATACCTTATAACTCACGGTAATACTTCACAACGTAAAATAGAACACACACAAATTTATTTTACATGTAACTGCATATAGTCCAAACTTAATTAATTATATCGATAAATTAAATATAACACGAGGAACAAATAAATCACATAACATGCAAATTTAATCGTCATCTAAATATGCCTTTTTCTTATTATCAATTCGCTTAAGTAATAATTAACCCCAATTTATTATTATATTTCTATAATAAATAAATATATAAATACCAGAAAATACGGGATATTACAATAACTCTCTTTAACTAACTATGCACGAGTACCAAGTTTGGCAGTTTTAGAGATATGCACTCTGGCACATGTACATAACATTTTAGGCATATTGGTAGGGTGAGGGCCAGGGCGAGGGCGTGCTATCGACAGTGGCAAATTCAGAAATGTGAGTAAGAGGGGGCCAAAACTATAAATATATAAAAATAATTCACAAAATATTAAAACTATAAGGTTAAAATTTGAATTTCTTAAAAGTTTGGGGGGGCTAAGGCCACCCCTCGCCCCCCCCCCCCCCCCCCGGATCCGCCTCTGGCTATCGACACAACAGATGAGATACAAACCCAGGCCTAGTAGCCAGGGTAACATCACATAAAATATTGTGGATTGTATTGTTATTCATATGTACAAAACTCCATACATATGAACTAGCTTTTCAACATTATGCTCTTCACATGGTCTCTGTATTATTTAAAGTTTATTATGGTCAATTGAATCATATATTTTTATAACATTATGCTCTTCGCATGTTAAATTTTTTTTGACGTTTTTTACAAAATTTACCTATGTTTTGAATCATATGTTAGTATGTCTAAGACGTTTTTTACAAAATTTACAAGCCTCGTACAAAACAGACGGCAAGCCAAGTAAGTAAGTAGTGGTATCGTACAATACTAGCACACAAGATACAAGTCGCTATATCTAAGGAGACGGATTTTACACAGAAGCTTCTTTTCAAAAGGCGCTGTAAATTAAGTCCCGAGAACGAAATCCCTTTCAAGTAACTCTACCACACCAACTGAGTAATTGTTAGATAAAGAAAAAGACACCCACACACACGTAGATGAATATGGTCCGTGTATGCAATGAAGGATACAGGGAAGTACACGATTCTCCTCATTCCCCCTCCATTTAACGACGTCGTCCTCACCTCACAATCTCGCTTCATTCATTCTGCCTTTGCCTTCACATTCAATATTGGTCTGCTAAATGTCGAACGAAGAAGCTTCTTCCTCTGGATTCAGCTTGGAAGGCCTCAACGATGTACAAGATTTCGTATGGGTCAGTGTTCCAAAAAAAAATAAAAATACTTCCTTTTAGTTTGTGAAAAATGGGAAATAATTGGGATTAGTTATGCAGGCGAATGAGGGAGAGTTATCGATGTCGTGGGAAAGGTTTAGTCATCTGTACGATTTAATGCAGATGGGGAACAAAGCATTCAGAAACAATCGTTTTGAAGAGGTCAATTCTTCTTACATTTCTAACTTGGGAATAAAATACGAAAGCTATCTAATTTAGTTTTTTCTCTCTCTAAGGGTGTGTTTGGAACCACAATTCTATGTTTACACCCCCTAACAGTAGTTTTAGAATGACAAACCTTACCCATGGCAAGGTTAGTATATGTGGAACGCTAGCTTCCTTATCCTATGATTTGTTGTTTCTTTTTCTTTTTCTTTCCATCGTATTCTTACATATGAATATTTGTATCGATTCCAAAATATGAGCATACAACCATCTGATCTGACCCTTCACGTATTAATACCCATTCATTGTAAACTATAGAAATAGGGTTGAATTTAGTGTTCTGAAAATCCTCTCCTAGGGCTGCCTACAAGCTAGGCCCTGTTCTGCTGCCCCACCTAAGCACTAGGCAGTGATCTGGCCATATATATACTGGATGATCTCCCACGTACCTCAAAGAAAGGACCAAAAAAAACGAACCATTTTTAAAAATGGGAAAAAATTATTTTGAGCGGATTTTTTTTGTACGGTATTTAAACATTTCAATGAACTTACAAAAAAAAAATCAAAATGATTTTTTTTGATATTTTAAAAAATCGGTAATATATGACAATTTTTAATCTGCTAAAAAACTGACATATTGACCAATTTTTTTAATTAAATAAATTTATATCCCTCCTAGGCCCCGCCACACTAAAAGGTCCCTCGCCGCTCCGCCTAGCGCCTTTAAGAACATTGGGTGCACTATTGATTATTTGGAGCTCTTTTTTTGTATAGCTTTTTTTTCTTCTCTTTTTTCTGGGCTGTTGGAGGTTCAATTTATTTATTTGTCAATCATTGTGAGCTCTTATGTGCCAGGATTAATGCTGATGTTTCACCGTAAGAGTTTACTGGTATCTTTGTTTCAGATGGGCCTTCTTTTGTTTTTAAAGAGCATTCTTCCTTATTTTGACTTCTAACTTTGGAAGTCAAAATCATGTCAAATTAGGAGCCTTAGATTTCCGAGTTACTGTAATAAAAGAGTGAATCGCTATTTTCCGAGTCGTCCTCATTTGTTGAGTTTGACCTGTTCATATTTGCTGAGTTTTGTATACGCTCTTCTTTCAGTAATTTTGCCATCCATATTTGGAAATCTGTTGAACTTAGGACCTGCAATTGCAGTAACACTAGTGTTCTTTGATGTGATATTCTGTCAGGGATGTACTGATACGAGGGTCTTAGAGGGGTAATTCCACTATACTTGTTATTGTAATCTTATTATAATTCCTGGTATATATACGGTTTGCCTCTGGGCATGGGCCGTCTAGTTTTTTTGACACCCACGCCTACCTTTGTAAAGGATATTCTTTTCTTTTCCTTTTCTTTCTTTCTTTCTATCCAATTGGTAGCAAATATTTTTTTGATATGTTTCTTTATAGTTGGAGCTTAGAAGTTGTGAATGATTTGGGTTCCCAATTAACTCATAATATGGAAGAATTTAGGGAAGACAATATTTGACAATAAATTTTAAGCTAAGTGTCTTTTTGGACATACCAATCAATAGTAAGAGTTTATGTATCAAGTGGTCTTTGAATCAATATACATTTTCCTTTCTAGCAATCATAGTTTATTGACCTGTAGGTAATTAAGCAAGTTACTATTTAGTGAATGAGATGTATATAACTTGTGCTTCCTAAAACCTCAAGGGGGTAACCTAGTGACAGGGCTCTTACCTCACAAACTGAGTTTGAATCCTCTTGGGGCTCTCCCACAGTAAGTACTTGTGCTTGCGGATTGGTGTAAACGTACCCTTGGGGATTAGTCAGATAATCTAAGAGGTACGGATACCCCCGCGCAGGGCCAGACCTCAATTTTTGGGGGCCCAAAGCGAACAATTACTCGGAGGCCCTTTTATATACAACAAAGACAAAAAAAATTAATAAATCGAAACACTAATCAGATAGTTTCTATTGTGAAAAAAATTGTTTACAACCATGGTTCAAAGTCAAGGCCGATACCGCGACGATACGGCCGAGTTGACTAGGTATCGGTGCCCACCGATCCGATTCCGAGTTACGAGTTGAGTTTTCAATTATTGATGTGAATCGACCCTATATTGGTAATTTCTCGGTAGTATCGATGATATAGCGATATAATCAACCCATATTGACGATATCGCAATAGAATCGGTCCATATCGGCGATATCGCGATGGAATCGGCTCATATCGGCGATATCGCGATGGAATCGGCTCATATCGGCGATACAGCGATGGAATCGGCCCACATCGGTGATATCACAATAGTATCAACCCATATCGGTGATATATCGGCCGAGATGGTATAAGTTACTAAGAATCAATCTCTCTCTCTCTCTCTCTCTCTCTCTCTCTCTCTCTCTCTCTCCAGTATTGTGTTGGTAAGCGTGGTTTTTTGGGGGGTTACGAAATGCTAATTGTTTTTTTAATTTAGTGCGCTGTGTGTCTGTGTGTGGGTTATTTGGTCATCCTGTGGGTTTAATTTAGTGCGTTGTTTATGTGCCAGTTTTTTTTTTTTAAAGAATGCAAATGATCCAAATGTTATTTGTTATTATTTTTCATAATAATGTTCCCAATGTTATATTTTAATATGTTATTGTTTATAAAAAGAAACGTAAGTGTTATTCTTTTACAAACAAATATACAACTGTAATTATTCTAAAAATAATATTTGTATCCTCTAAACATTTGGAAAAATAATATTTGCATCCTTTATGTAAAAATAACATTTGCAGCACAAGTAAAAAAAAATATTTGCATCCTCTTTGTAAAAAAATAACATTTCCATCAATTTATTAAAAAACATTTGCAACCCAACAACAACAAATAAAAATAACATTTACATTCCTTTTATAAAAAAATAACATTTGCATCATTTTTTGTAAGAAAATAACATTTGCATCCTTTTTGTAAAAAACGATTGTAAAAAAAATGTAGCATTTTGTCAAAACCACTATTTGCATCATCTTTGTAAAAAAAATAACAATACTAAAAAAGAAACATTTCTATCCTTTTTAGAAAAATATAACATACTTAAAAAATACATTTGTATCCTCTTACTAAAAATAATACTAAGAATATAATAGTTGTATCCTCTTTGTAAAAAAAAAAATTATCCTCTTATTAAAAAAAAGTAACATTTGTTTTTCTTTGTAAAAACATAATATTTGTATCCTCCGTGAAAAAAAACATTGATTTATTATAAAACATTGAATCTGCCAAGTTCGCAGCACGTCAATATAATCAATTGTACAATGTTATGCATATTAAAGGATAGTTTTAAACTTATCTGATTGGTCCACATTGTTAATTGTATTTTTTAAAAATTTTCTAGATTTTTTTCGGAATTTTTCGCTCTCTAAATAGTGTATCTTTGCGTATCGCCCGATACCGTGACTGATACCGCGACCGAGTTGAAAATCGAGTGGCCGATACCGGGACCGATACCGAGACTTTGAACCATGTTTACAACCCAAAAGTTCAAGGTAGCCAAAAATAAAGACCTCACAACCAAGAGGCTAGGAGACTTAAAAAATAGACAATGAAATAAAAGAGTTAAGGACCCCCCCCATGGATCTAACGATCACTCACACAAAATTCAATCTTCTCACATTTTGAGCTGCAAAAATACTAATTAAATTGCTAAGATCAAGCTTGTCCAACATATCTTTCTCGATAGAAATCATCGACAACCCACATTTTGAGCTATGAAGTACCGATTCTTCAAAACACTCATTGCACCCGCACCCGCACCCGCACCCGCACCCGCACCCGCACCCGCACTGAATCCCCGCACACATGCCTTATTTTGCCGAATTGCTGCACCCATACCTCTCACCCTGCAGCAGCCGTGCTTCATAGTTCTTGAGATGTGGTTGACCGAAGGTAAAATTTGATAAACTGTAACTTAGAAAAGCTCCTTTCTTCAGATGCAGTAATAACAGATGGAATAGTCAATAGAATTCCATAAGCAACCAGTGCTTTGCAAAACAACAATCCATTTTTAAAATTAAATATTTCAATTGGTAAAGCTTCTTTTAAGACTTTTAATTCTGAAAACAAATCTTCCCCATCAATATCAGAAATCGTGTCACGCTTCAAGAAATTTTGGAGTTTATCACATGAACATCATAAACTATCATCATCCTTCAGCTTTTCCAAATTAAAAAAAAATTCCAAAGATACATTCATATTTTTGAAATTGTTCAAATCTACTAGTTGAATGCCTAACCTCTTAAGTAGCACTCTCATCAAATTGTTTCTTTCGACGAATAACATATTTTTCACGAAATACCGGCTCAATTCCCATCGCATATGCAATCTCTTTAGCATCAACCATGGCACATGGCAGATTCAAATCCAGTTTCTCCACAAGTCTCAAAAAATGAAATGAGTGCTCTTAAGTGATTTATGGAAACATCATTTTATTTGGTTATACCAAATTACCATACCAAGCAATCATTCAAAATTTTCAATTTCCATATGTTGCCAAGCATTCAGCATCACTCTTAGTCTAGAACTCGCCAAGGCAACTAAAGCACTTCTTATCTGTAGAGCTTGGAATCATATTGCCTTGACACTTTCAATGCGACTCTCAATGTGTTTTATGATATATATATATATATATATATATATATAGAGAGAGAGAGAGAGCTCACTTCAACAGTATGTAGCGATTTAGTCGGTGATGGTTGAAGGTAGTAACAAGTGGCCACGAAGTTGAACCGACGAGGAGGGTAGTATGCTGCGTATGATTATATGAGAGAGAGATGTTGCAGAAATTAAAAAAAAAAACTAACCTCTTTATTATTTTGGACCGTAATAGTGTTTTAGTTGAAATTTCAGGTTTAGAAGTAAAAATAAAAATAGGCATACATAAATAATTTTTTTCTATTTTGGGGGTCAAGGCAAATGCCTCAGTTGATTTGGGTCACGGTTGCTACTGCCCCAAAGTTATTAAAAAAAAAAAAAACTTATTCTTCATCGCAAGGCCAAAATTGTGCTCGTGGTATGCTTTCAGTTTTTGCACACTCCAATGACCCTATATCACAGAACTTGTCGGAATTAAATGTATCAGTATTCCCTTACGCTATAATGTGGTAAAATCTGTGTAAGAAGAGCTGTGGTTCGCATCATATCAAATTCCTACTTCACCGCTGATCATTGTGTTCCTTGTTCAGGCAATCAATTGTTATTCGAGAGCTCATAATATCAAACCGGGGGATCCTGTGATTCTTAGCAATCGATGTGCTGCTTATCTCAGGTGAAGTTTGTTCACAGGTTAATTTTTTATTTTATTTGTATAGTATTAATTTGGTTGTGCTGTTTGCTACTATATGTATGTTTGTGCACTGCCCTCTATTTTTCAATGGATTGGATTCTTTGTATTGATATCAGTTACTCGTTTTATATTTTAACAGGACTAGTCAATTTCTGAAATATAGATCTCCATCAGCTTCTGAATATAGGGCATTGAGTGGGCTTGATCCTACAACACATGCTGGAGTATGTTTTTATTTGCTATTTTTGTATGGTGAAGAGAATGCCTCATTCCACTTAGTAAATTGCTCACAAATCTTAAAATGTATAAAACTTCTCTTTCAGCTTGCATTAAAGGATGCTGAGAAGGTGATGAACTCCCAAAGTAATTCCGTCACTTCATACATTTTGAAGGCCAATGCGCTCATTATGGTGAGAACACCATCCCTCCCCCCCCCCCCCCCCCCCCCCCCACACACACACACACACAAAAAAAAAAAAAAAAAAAACTCCTAAATTTCTAGAAATTCGTAGAGGTTTGTCTTTAATATATATATGTACGCGTCTTTGCATAGTTTTACTAGTATAAATATAAACAGGTCTGGAGGCTTTTTTCTTTAGTACATATGTTTTCCTCCACAGTATGTTCTTACTTCTTTCTTACCAAGGGAGTGGCTAAAGTAGAAGCTATGATGCTTCAGTCTACTTGGCCTGATTTAAAAGGTGCTAAAACATCCTAAGAATGATTGCTTATGCGTTTCCATGCTTCATACATCTACTTTAATTATTAACAAGGTACTTTTTAATTATCTGTTTGTTCTTTCTGTCACCCTCCATTTTGGATAATGATAGTTGACTTATTTCTTTAAGTCCTATTATCATGGTTAAAAGATGTATCGGTCTATGGCTTGGCCGGCCAATTTTCAGCTTGTTCTCCGTCTCGGTATCGGTTTTGGGCGGCACGCAATGAATGTTGTTTAGAGAGCCCAACTTTTTTTTGAAAATAAAAACATAGAAAATTATAGAAAAATAGGTATAATAACATGTATCAATTAGATCGGCGCACGGTGCAAAAGTTATAAGCACACAATCGCCAGATATTTTAATTAAAACATAATTTATAAAGAAATTGCAATTTACAAATTTATATATATAATTATCTTATATATCTGGATTACACACACAAACCCATTTCTTGGTCACATCACACCCTCCATCTCGTTTGCCCAGAAGGTTGCGAATCAATGGAGGACGACAGACCCCTTACTGCAACACACTGACCCTTGTCCTCATGCTTCATGGCTCAAAGACGAAACAATACATTATTTAGAGGATAAAAATATCAAAAAAAAAAAATACAACTCGTATATTGACTCAGGCGAATCGACTCGGTGAGTCATCAAGATTTTTGTCATCTTGGTGGTAAAATCTCGGCATCATGTCACGGCGAGTCAAGTTTTTTGCTGATATATAGGTACGAGTAACAGTTTAGGATTGTTGGGTACCAATACTTAGTCAACTTGGCCGTATCGTCTTCGTTTTGGCCTTTACCTTGAACCATGCTTATTATTACATATGCTCTCTACATCCTACTCGTGTTCTGAGTGACTCACTGAATCACTTGCTTTTTATGTTTGCGTTTTACTTTGTACAAACTTTCTTCTGAAAACCTTTTGTCATGAATATATTGGGTGTATCATCCCTCATTGAACAAAAAATACTCAATTTTGTGCTCAATTTTGTCTAGTGCTTTTATATAATGATTCACATATTACAAGGTATTTCACTTTCTTAGAAGATTGCGTTGCTTCGTGTTGGAATTCGGCAATTACTCTTTGAGGTCTGACCAATTGAGAATTTTGAACAGAACTCTGAGCTACCTTCGGTTTCTTGCATATGTTATATTAGTCCTGCTTTATCTATTTGAATTTTGTGCTTGATTTGAATTTTGTGCTTGATTTTTTCTTCAAGATGTTTGCTGGTGGACATTAACTTTGATACATAGTCGTACTAACACTCACCTTGATATGATTTGGCAGTTAGAAAAATACGAACTGGCCCATGATGTTATTCTTTCAGGCCTTCAAATTGATCCTCTAAGGTAATATAGTGTAATGTAAGTGGGGCTCTCCCATATATTTATATTTTTCACTGAATAGATAAATTACATTATTTTTTTTCTTTTACCATATGCCAGTATGCAGTGTCCCTCATGAATCTCTATTTTGATTGTTTCTGGTGAAATGTAGCAATCCTCTTCAAAATTTGGTGAGAATAACAGCCAGTACAATTGGGAAGAGAAACCATGAGAAACCACAGCGTACAGATGACTTCGATTGCACTCTTTGCTTGAAATTACTGTATGAACCCCTCACAACTCCCTGTGGACATTCTTTTTGCCAGTCGTGCCTGTTTCAAGCAATGGACCGAAGTGAGTAATTTTCATCTCTTTATTTCTTATATTTTTTTAAATAGAACAATTATTTTAATTTATATTTTCTTAATTCTGACGGTGACAGGTAATAGGTGCCCGTTGTGTCGAACAGTTCTATTTATCAGTCCCAGAACATGTGCAATCAGGTGTGTTGCTTTTGTGGCAAAAAAACAATATAATGCATTAGGGCGTGCTCGATTTAGAAACTTGGAAAAAATAAGATTGAAAAGCAGTTCATGTTTAAGAAAAGTTGGAAAAAGAATGCTAAAAAGATGGGTGGCTTGGGCTGAGATGTTCTCTTACATTTCCAAGTTTTGATAGAATCTAATTCTTCGGGGGTCAGTAAGAGATGTTTTTCATAAAATTGAGGAGGAGATGGAGCACGTGAGAATATTGTTCCCACATAATATATATGCAATGAAGCACCATAAAAGTACAATATGAGTAAAGTATTTTCCATGTGAAAAGATCTAGTACCAATCAAACACACCCTTAGTTTTTTTATCAAAATTCTGTTGTATATTACCTGGACTGTGTAACAATTGCTCAGTTTTTGTCAGTGTGACGCTGAACAACATAATTCAGAAAAACTTCCCGGAGGAATATGCTGAAAGGAAGTTAGAAAATGACAGTTTGACAAACATGGGTGTTGATCTATTGCCACTTTTTGTCATGGATGTTGTGCTACCATGCCAGAAGTTTCAACTCAATATATTTGAAGCCCGGTATAGACTTATGGTGCGTTCGTCAACAGTTTTGCTACTTTTCACATTTGATTTCTATATATCGCTGTTGTAATATTGAGTAACATTGGTATATTGGCATGTCACAATATTTTTAATATGAGATATCTGTGGGCGTAAGGCTCGCTGTGGGTGTCTCCGAGGCGGTGGATGAGGAGGGTCAGGAGCTGGTGGTGGTAATGGGGCCGGTGGAGAGGGAGTATGAGGTGAAATGGTCTCTCGTAGTCGAGAAGGAGGCGGAGCTGGGACCAACGGCTGGCGGTAGGGGCAGTGGTTCATTTGGTGTCCCTTTTGATAACACAAAAAGCAATGGTGCTCGGAGAGATGTACATAGGGAGTAACCTTCGGACCCAGAAAGTCAAAAGGAGAGACATCGATGCGCCACTCTGTAGGAGGGGGTGGCTAAAACTCTGGAGCGGAGTGGGGTCGGGGTGAAGGGGGCCATCATGTGGGGGTAAACTAATCCACTCTCGTACTCGCTTATGGGAGTCAACAGGTGTGGAATGAATAGAACGGGCATCCCACATAGAATGATGGTGAGGTACATGTGTGGGGTGACCGGGTGGGGGAGAGGTGTGTAGAATAGGCGGGGGCGGAAGCGTGGGAAAAGCAAAATGGGGTGGTTCAGGGGGTGTGGTAACGGATGGAGCGGGGGCCATAGAGGGAAGGTGGGGAGTTTCGAGGTGTTTTTGTGGATGATGGCGAGGGTAGTTGGAGATAGGAGGGAAGGGGTAGTCATGTGGAGGTGTGGGGTTTTTTGTGAAGATGCATGGGGGGAAACAAAAACGCGGGGTGGGGGAAGGTGTGGTGAGGGTATATGGTGGTGCGTGGATATTTTGGGTCGTGGAGGGTATGTAGGAGGAGTGGGCGAATTTTGGAGGGTGAGGGGTATTGGGAATGTGGGAAGATTGAAATTCAAGGGATTGGGGTTCAAGATTGGGGTTAAGATGCATGTAGGGCTCATTTGTTAGCGGAATTGTTACCTTTGGGTGAAGATGAGTTGGATTTGAATCCTGGCATGCCGGATTTCATGGATCATCTCGACGATAGTTGGAGAGTTCATTCCGAGCGTCGTAGGTACCACTTGAACACAAATTGGAGAGGAAGTGATCGGGAAGGAATCGGACTGCAGTGGGGCTAGTGGAAGACCCGCGGTGGCTTCGCCTGACCCTTGGTGGGCTCGCCCGAAGGCGTGGGGTGTACCCAGGGCAGCGGGCGGCGGGCGGCGGGATCGGGAATGTTTGGCCTTGGATTGGGGCTGTTTGACTGCGGAGGTTATATCTAGCGGTGGACGGTGGATATCCAGTGAGTTCTGGAGGGCCCGGAGCAGCGGTGGTTGTGGTGTGGGTTCTGGAGGGCTCGGTAGTGTTTTTTTTGTGGGATCAGGGGAAGTTTTGGGTCGGTAGAGGTGTTCTTGGTTTTTTTTTTAGTCCGGCCGGTGGGTTGTGGTGGTTGGGACCCATCCTCGGTGGTGGTACTTTCTTGGATGAAATTGGGGTTAGGGTTTGTCAAGTTAGGGTTTTGTTGTGGTAGAGGTGTAGAATGTGTCGAATTGGGGGAATTGGGTTTAGGGTTTTGAGATAATACCGGGGCGGTGTGGGGGCAATCCGTGGTGGTTGCCGGTGCCCGCAGTGAATTTCGTGCATTGATTTCATCCATTTGGACCTTCAATTGATTGAGGGCTTCCATGATTTGATTGAAAGGATTTGCCGTGGAGGTGTTCATCTTTCTTGGACTCACGTGACGTTGTTTACGAGTTTTTATTTTACAACAACAACAACAACAATCGGTGGAGTGACTAGGCTCTGATACCAATTGACGTAAATGACGTCAATGGGAGTAAGAAACGATAAATCTCTCTCAAACTCTCTCAAATCTCTATATCTCAAAATGGAAGAATGCCCCAAATGAGGCTACAAAAGAGTATTTATAGGAAGGAGGTTGTTTGGCCTCTAAGCTTAAAATCAAATTAAGATTATGTCCTTAAGTGCCAATTAACCTTCCTTCCTCTAAATACTAAGCAAAAGGAAAAATACAATGAATACTAAAAATAAAAGAAATACTAAAAGAATTACAAAATGACGAAAAGGCCCTTATTCACATCAATTTTACTCTTTGTGGGGTTAGAGGTTGGCAACGGTGTCACATCTGTGACACTAAAATGTAACAAGCTTGCACTACACTGTGGGTATAGGGATAAATGTATTACAACTCTAAAAAGGTCGTACCCAATGCACAAGGCTCCCGCTTAACTGCAGCGTTTGGGAGAGACGGATGTCGACTGACCTTACCCCTATATATAGAAAGGCTGTTCCCATGTCTCGAACTCGAGACCAACCGTAGCTTGAGCGAGGGCACTTACCCCCATATTACAACTCTAATTTTCAAAATCTTAGGTTAGGATTAGGTAAACCACAGTTCTGTGTACCAATTATCATAACCTCTTAATTATGTCTCTGAGACTATATGATCGGATAAGGGGTAAGGAAGAAGAGAGAGAAAGTTGAGAGGGATGGGGAGGGCTGACTATGAAGTTTTAGGGGCCTTAGGCGAACAATCAATTTGGGGTCCTTTACATTAAAAAATTAAATGAATGAAAATGTGTTCTTCATGCATTTTTCGATGCGAAACTATCAATTAAATCATCAAATTTAATTGTTGTTAACAAATCTTCTTCAATTGATAACATGGCTAATCCATTTAATCTTTTTTGTGACATGGTAGAATGAAGGTAAGATTTTATTAATTTTAACCTTGAAAAACTTCTCTCGGTCGAGTCAACCATAACGGGTATTGTCAAAATTATTCTATAGGCAATCCAAGCATTTGGAAAAATACAATCCATTGTTTTAATATATTCTAACACCTCAATTGATTTTTTAATTTCCTTAGGTAAAAACGTCTTTAAAATTTTCAATTCACAAAACAATTGATTTCCATCAATATCACAACTATTATCATGTGTTAAATAATTTTCAAGCTTAATACAATAACTATTTAAAATATCATCATATAAAATTTCTAACTTGTTCAAATCAAACGAAAATCCAAGTCTCCTCATAATTTTTAAATTGTTCAAATCAAACAAAAACACATCATTATCTCTTTATTGGACCTTTTTACCATTGTGTCAATCAAATTTTGATCAATATTTTTCTAATTCGCCGGATCCTAAATATCTAGTGGTAAAGCTTCTACATGTTCATTTTCTACATGTTTATTTTCTACACGTTCATTTTCTACGTGTTCATTGTCTAATTCTTCTAAATTTTTATGTTCAACAACATTTTCATTATCCAAATCTTCTATATTTTGATGTTCAACATCAATATATTCTTTTTCTATTTTTTTTGGTTTATAAAAATATTTATTTATTGAACTCGCTAGTTTTGATGTTTCTTCTTCAATTTGTTTTTGTCTTTTTCTTTTTTCGTGACCGGAGGGATATTTTCTAGTAGACATATTCACACAAAAACAAGTGTAATTTGCAAACACAAAAATTAATCACACAATCACAACAATATTGACAATATTAAAGAAAAATACTAAAGAGGAACAATAAAACCTGATTTGTAACCAATTTGAGAGCATTCTCAAATTATAATTTGTAAATGCCCAAATAACAAATTGGAATCTATAAAAAAAACACAACACAAATATTAGTAGTAACACAAACAAATTTATATAGTGGAAAAAAATATAACAAAGCAAATGAATAATATATACTTACACAAACAAGCTCCAACAAATCTCCAAACAATTCTTGACTTTCAGATGTTTAACCCTTATTATGATGGGGTTATTTCAAGAAAAAAAAGAGGGGGGGGGAGGGGGGGGAGGGCTGCTCGAATTGTTTTTTTTTTGGGTGGGGGGTACTAGACAACTCGAAAATAAGGGTTTGGAGGGGGTAAGGGAGGGGGATTGTTGTTTTCTTGCTTTGGTTAGTAATAGAGAGAGTAGCGCGAGAGAGAAGAGAAGAAGATAGTGGGTGGGAAATGAGAGAGTTAGGGTTAGAAATGAATACGTAAATTGGTTGGGTTGGGTTTGGGTTGGTGGGTGTAGTGTGTGGGTTGGGTTATTATGTTGGTGGGTTTATTTTAAATGGAATAAATTTTATTTTTTTGGGGCCTTTTTTTTAAGTGATAACTCTAATTTTTTTCACAACTAATTTTATTTTGGGGGCCTTTTTTTTCACTACTAATTTTTTTTTTCATAACTAATTTTTTTTTTCCGGAAGGGGCCCCGATTAATCAGGGGTCCTAGGTGGCAGCATAGTTCGCCTATGCCTAGAGCCGACCCTGGGGATGGGAGGAAATAAACGCTGTTTGTTCAGGGAAAGAGATTTGGGTTGATTTAATATTTTTATTTTCCTTATTTATCCTTAGAATATTTTTGGATATTTAGGTATTTTTATTTATTTATTTATTATTCTTTGGTAGTCTAATTCCGCTTGGACACTAGGGGTTTGGCCTATAAATTAGAGGGGCTTTTATATGACTTGCATTTATATGGTAATATTGTAGTAGTCTCATTCTGTCTATACTTGAATGACAGGTGAGGAGGATGATGGAAGGAAATCGCAGAATGGGAATGGTAGATATTATGTTTGTTCCTTTTCTTTCTCTTTTTCTTATCAAGGTAGATTGGATGGTGTTGCATTTCCTGACTATTACTGTATGGCTTTGTCTATTAATGATGTAGGTTATCATTGATTCTACAACAGGTTCAGTTGCAGATTATGCTTGTGAAGTAGAGATAACGGAGTAGGTTTGCTTACATATTTTTCTTATCAATATTGTGTGATTTTATTTTAGGGGCTTTGTAAATTTAGGACCTATTGTAATATGTATTCTGGAAATAGGACAACAAGCATTTTATTTATAAATTTAGTCCCTATTTTTTAATAAAACCGCTGACGCGGACCCATATCCATAAAACGTCAACCAATCACAGCATGCCACGTCAGTGGCTAATTTGAAAACAGGGACTAAAAATGGAAACAAAATGTTTGTTGTCCTATATCCATAATCAATATTATTTTAAGTCCTAAAAATGCATAATCTATTTATTTTTATATGTTGATGTCTATGCTACCATGATTTATACCATGATTTATGGTAATCATTTTTTCTTTTCTTTTCATGTAGCTGTGAGCCACTTCCAGATGGCCGTTTCTTTATAGAGGTGAAACATAATTTTTTTTTTCTTGCTTTTATTCCAACCTTTTGTCCTTTAGGCCATCTAACAGCCACCGGCCAAAATGGCTATTAACCCATTTTGCCCAACATTTGGAACTCCAATCCTTTGGGTAAAATCGGTTTTTGCCCTTTCTGAACCCTAATTCTGTGGAAATTCAGCTCTATACAAGTGCCGCCCGACCAACGTAAATGCCAGCAACGCCTGAAGTTTCAGGCTCTTGTGAACTATCAAAACCAAAAATTTGACTATTTTGCTTTGCAAAATAGCAAATGCTTGAACATGGTCTTATTCATGCCCATGCATTACATTACACTTAAAAGGCCACTGTTCTTCACTGCTATTTAACTTAATGCACACCCGTCTTCTTTTGCTTCTCATATATTAAAGGGGAGTTAAGATCTATTTCTAGAATATTTATACTAAAAAATCCCTCTAATTTTGTCAAAAATTACCTCGAAACATTTGGACAATAGGGGCTTGTTGAAATGTGGTTATGTTCTTATGTACATAACAAGGACCATTTTGATACTTGATGAGCATATACCCCATGTGACATTGCTGATGAAAATTCATTTTCTTCTTGCTCTATATTTTGTTTAGCACTGCATTTGTATATGTGAAGTTCATTTCTTGTAAAACCCTGTTTTTATATGTTAATTGTCATTCTATTTGTCTTATTACATACAATATCATGCAGGTTGAAAGTCGCCGGAGATGTCGTGTTCTTCGAAATTGGGATCAAGATGGGTCAGTTAAATTATCATCCATTGTTAGATTATGTGATGATGGCTATGCATATTGCCATTTTTTCCCCAGATCTGATTTGGGAAGTGCCCCGATGGTTTTTTCCTATGATTTATGAAGGTACCGAGTCGCTGAGGTTGAATGGGTACAGGACATATGCCCACCAGAAGGAGCAAGGGAGATATCAGATGTAAGTGTCTTGCATATTAAGTTGCATAGGTGAAAAGGAAAGACACAGGAGTTCTGAATCTTCTCTCCTTTTTATGCCTTGGCTCACGAGGACTAAACATCTTATTACCTTCCCATTATTTTTTATGCTAAAATATTCAAGTGGAAGAGATTCCTTCCATATCTTGTGTTTAATACAATTTGATTATATCTACTACTCCTTTCTTTACCATAGTTCGTTGTAGTTATTTTTATTATTGATTCACTACTTTGTATATATATTTAACAATGTTTATTAAGAAACCATATTTACTTGGCTTTTGATATCTCTGTGCAATCATTAAATTTAATCTTTAATCAGATATGAACATATACTCCCTCTGTCCCAAATTAAGAGTCCATGTTTTTATTTTGTATAGATTAAGATACACTCAAACAATGGTCAAGATCGACTCTTGTTCACCAACATAGAATTTGGTTCGTTGATTATGTCCAAAAAAAGAAAAGTGGACCCTTAATTTGGGACAACTCAAAAGGAATAGTGAACTCTTAATTTGGGACGGAGGGAGTAATTCTCTTTTACGATTCTTGTATCCTTATAAAATGTTTGGTGGTCCATTTGTTCTGATGACCAAATTTGCTGCATGCATGACAACGGTACGTTTGAATTTATTTTTTTCACTTTTACAGTTGCAGGAAATGACAAACAAGGCAGCAGCATATGCCCGGTCATGGATTAGGGCAGCTCAACAGGCAGCAGAAGGAGGTAAATTTTTAAACAAGATACAATCATTAATGGCCGTCAAAACTGTTCTCTCCTTTGTTTGACCTTTTTTCAATTTTTTTTGTGCGTTTGCTGATTATACAGATCAAGTAAGACTTGCACAGCTCTTTAAAGTTGAAGGGTTGATGCCCACAACACTGGATCCTGAGCGCTTCAGTTTTTGGGTATACGTATTTTTTATTAGGGGAAAGTACTCTTTTAGGTCCCTCACAAACAAATTTTAAACACCAAAGGAATTTTGACAAATTTTAAACACTTAGGTCTACTAATTCTCTTCTTGTAGAAGTCCACGCTAGTGGCATAACAAGTGGACCTAATAGTAAATTGTCCTTAAATGTTTAAAAATTGTTACCAAGGGACCTAATTGTAAATTGCTCTTTTTATTATAGAAAATTAGTTGCAGGTCCCTTAGACTTGGTCCAGTTAGTCAAAAATCCTCATTTTTAACATCTAGTGCCCCACCCCCCCTCTCTCCGCAACACACACAGATTCTGTTAAGTTCTCACATTTTTCCCCCTAAATTTCCTCTTCTGATTGAATGATAAAATATCTTCATGCTCTGTAAATTATCATCTCAGGGTAAACACTTCAGTGTGAAAAAAAAAATGGAGTTGTCACTAAAATATCTTCATATCAGGGATCTAGGACTAAATGCTCTTTTATTTATTCAGTTTATCTTGAACCTAATTTTATTTTTTATAAACAATTGTTGATGAAATGACTGGATACAGCTTGCTACTCTAACAAATCGGAGGCCATCAGAGAGATTAGATCTCCTTCGCATAAGAGATACAAATGAGGTATTAGTTCTTAAGTTAATGATTATCTTTGGGTACAAACTATTAGTTACTAAATTTCTGTTATTTTAACGATAAAGCTTGTTTACGATGATTCTCAAAGTAAAATCAAGGCATGCTTTTGATTTTTGTGTTTTGACCCCTGGTTTTGATTTTTTGTTTGACGCGTGTCTTAAGGTGCATGTTTTCTGCCGCATGTTTTTTTGGGTTTGTCGCGTGTATGGATCTAGATCCTTTGTGTTTGTTCAGCTGATGGGTTGAGATAGTGGTTTTGGGCTGTTTGTGTAGATGGGCTGGGTTTAGTTTTGGTCTTGTGTTTAGTGGGCCCAGTTGTTTTTGGTTTGACGAGTTCTTAGCTGGTTTGTCCCGGTTTTATTGGATCGAGTCTGTTTTCTGTTTGGGCCTTGGCCTGTTTTAATATATTACCTTATCAAAAAAAAAATAAATAAATAAAGGCATGCATACCTGTTTCGTTGGGGGGATCACATTTTTTAAAATTCTCTCTCTCTCTCTCTCTCTCTCTCTCTCTATATATATATATATATATATATATATATATATAAGTCATAAGAGTTTTTTAGATTTAAGATTTTTGTTCAATCATTTTTTAACAAAAAATTCATTCCAAACCACTTTGTGGTGCTTCCTACGCTAGTTAGTACTATAATCATAATTTTTAAATTATCCCAATATAGATTTAATTATTATCCATGATGAATTTAGTTGTTTTCTCAAAAATGTTTTTAGTACCCCGAAGTGGATAGCCTGGTGACATGGGCTCTTACCTCATAACGTAGAGGTTTAGGCCATCCACAATGGGTACCATAAACCCATTGTGGATCCTTCAAAGCGTGTCACAATGGGAGAACATCTGGTAAAAGAGGGAGGGGATCCGTCATCCCTCCCTCAGACTTGAATGAGAGCTAAGGGATCGGGTTGGGGTTGGGGTTGGGGGGGGGGGGGGGGGGGGGGGGGGATAGGAGTTCAGACGGGAAAGTTTTGACGATTTAGCCTTTAGACATGTAACATTCCCACGTCTGAGCCAGACTTGGGACAATTTCCCTTCTGGGAATTTCTAAACGTATAACTCTTCCATAGTTGAACTCTTTTACCGAATATTTGTGCAATCTAGACGTAGGAGTATTTCACGTTTGGCTCAGACGTGGGAAAGTTCCATGTTTAAGAGTTCAGACGTGGAACTCTTGCACGTTTACCAGATTTATCCCGGTTGCCCACTGTGAACCAACCTGATATCCCATCCCTTAATCCTCTAAACTAAGCGTATTTTTCATCCGGCTATTGTGGATGGCCTTAGAGTTCAGATCTTCTTGGGGCCACCTCCCATAATGTGTGCGGATTGGAGTTCAGACGTGGGAAAGTTCCATGTTTAAGAGTTCAGACGTGGAACTCTTACACGTTTACCAGATTTATCCCGGTTGCCCACTGTGAACCAACCTGATATCCCATCCCTTAATCCTCTAAACTAAGCGTATTTTTCATCCGGCTATTGTGGATGGCCTTAGAGTTCAGATCTTCTTGGGGCCACCTCCCATAATGTGTGCGGATTGGAGGTTCTAATCATACCCTTGGGATTTATCATGTGTTTGGACACCAAACGATATCAAAACAAAAACAAAAAAAAAGGTGTTATTAGATTTTTGTAAGTTGTAAATTAAAATTGCTAAATGCCAACAGTACCGGTTTGCTCTTGATTATGATCTATATGCCAATTTGAATGTATCTAGTTTCATTTTGCCCCTCCTCCTTAACATTTAAAAGCCTTTTTAAGTATGAATTTATGAAATTTTGAGACATTTTGTGCAGAGGATAAGACGGGGACTTCTTTACATGAAAGCAGAAGAGCAAGTTTGTCGTTTGCAATAAATAAAGATGTAACGGGGTTTAGTATTTCATACTTCGATTGCCTATTATGAGTTATATTCAAGCGTAGGCTATTCAATATTTTTTTGGTTCATATGTAAAGGTCCTCAAAAGGGGGGAAAAGGAAGTTTAAAGAAACATTTTTTAACCGTCATTCTTATTGTAAAAGTGGGGTTGAACTCAAATTCAATTAATAGAATGCACAATTTTTTTTTATTTCGTCTTCTACCTGTTAGAAATTAAAGTAGTTGCTTATGCTTGTTTCAATTAGGAATTAGTGCTTTCCTTTTAAATATGCTATTTGTGTGGTTAGTGCTTGAGTAGGATAAGTTAGTGGCTATTTATGTGGTTAGTGCTTAGGATAAGTTAGCTGCTATGCATGTGGTTAGTGCTTGAGTGGGGCAAGTTAGTGGTTATGTTTGTGTAGAAGGTTGTAAAACTCTTTGATATTAATGAAAAACTTTTCTAGCACATTTGTGAGTCATTTCAGTTGTATTAACAACTGGTATCAGAGACTTCATTGGGCCTGTGCATAAGAGAGATTTTGTGGCAGTAAGAATGGCTGAGAGAAATGCCGAAAATTATGTTCAACCTACAATTCCAAAGTTTGATGGCTTCTATGATCACTGGAGCCTATTGATGGAGAATTTTATGAGATCTGAAGAGTACTTCGATCTTGTGGAAATTGGATATACAGAACTAGAAGATGGAGCAAGAGTAACTGTTGCTCAGATGGCAAAGCTACAAGCATTGAAGCTGAAAGATTTGAATGTCAAGAACAATCTATTTCAGTCAATAGATAGGGCTATTTTGGAGACAATTCTCAAGAAGGATACAGCCAAACAAATTTGGGATTCAATGAAGAAAAAGTACCAAGGAAGCTTAAGCGTGATGCGTGCACAACTTTAAGCTTTGAGAAGAGATTTCGAAGTTCACCAGATGAAAAAAGGAGATACTATCAATGACTATTTTGGCAGAGTTATGAGAATTGTTAACGATATGAGGCTACATGGTGATCAACTTGAAGATCAAGCTGTAGTGGAAAAGATCTTGCGATCTTTAACACCAAAATTTGATTATGTAGTGTGTTCTACTGAAGAATCAAATGATCTTGATAACATGACACCATTGATGAGCTGCAAAGTTCTTCGCTTGTGCATGAGCAAATAATCAACAAAAGACATGCAGTGGATGAAATGCAAGCTTTAAAGGTGTCAACATATGATGAAGGCTCTAGCTCTAGAGATAGAGGTAGAAGAAGAGGAAGAGGAAGAGGTCGTGGAAGAGCTGGTAGGGGAAACTGTCACAAAGATGAGAGTATAGTATTCAAGAAAGAGGAGGATTATCAAGACAGATGCAAAGGGCGTTTTGATAAATCAAAGGTTGAGTGCTATAGATGTCACAATCTTGGACACTATAAGTCAGAATGCTACACAAAGATGCCAACGGATAAGGAGAAAGGAGAGAAATCCAACTTCATTGAGAAGAAGGAAAAAGAAACACTACTTATGGCATTTCATGCCATAGAGGACTTGGACTCAGAAACCTAGTACATTGATTCGGGTTGCAGTAATCATATGACTGGCTACAAGTCATCATTTGCAAATTCAGACGAAAGCTTTAAATCTATGGTGAAGTTTGGAGATAATTCAAGTGTAGAAGTGATGGGAATTGGTGATATCAAGGTCAGAACAAAAAATGATTTTGTAGAAACCATTGCAAACGTTTTCTACATACCTGATCTAAAAGCAAGTTTGTTGCGATAACTGTAAGACAAAGGGTGTACTATCACAATGAAGAATAAAGAGTGAAATATATGATCCGAAAAGGGGGTCAATTGCTGTGGTAAAGATAGCACAAAATATACTCTTTCCCATGAAGATCAAGACTGAGCATGTTTGCCTGATGGCCAAGGATGATGATGATTGATGGAAGTGGCATAAGAGGTACGATCATTTGAATTTTAATGGTCTAAGAA
Organism: Sambucus nigra; assembly: GCA_949130495.1. NCBI lineage: Eukaryota > Viridiplantae > Streptophyta > Magnoliopsida > Dipsacales > Adoxaceae > Sambucus > Sambucus nigra. The sequence goes on along the minus strand of OX422210.1, from coordinate 238,882,710 downwards.
CTCTTTATAAGAAGAGCATGGTGACTGGTCTACCTAAGATGGCTCACACTTCACAAGTGTGTGAGGAATGTAGCGTGGGAAAGCATAAGAGAGAAGAATTTCCCTCTGGAAAGTCAGTAAGAGCTCGAGAAGTTTTGGAGCTGATACATTCAGACCTGTGTGGACCGATCTCTCCAAATTCGAATGTTAACAAGAGGTACTTCATCTCTTTTATTGATGACTTTAGTAGAAAGACTTGGGTTTATTTCCTACAAGAAAAATCAGAAGCCTTTGGTGTATTTAAAAACTTTGTGGCTCTTGTTGAGACTGAAACTGAAAGAAAAATCAAAACATTGAGGATTGATAGAGGAGGAGAGTTCTGCTCAACTGAACTCTAGGAATTTTGTGATGAAATGGGAATTAGAAGGAAACTAACAATAACCTGCACTCCTCAGCAAAATGGCGTGTGTGAAGGGAAGAACAAAACCATCTTAGACATGGCGAGAAGCCTGCTTGCAACTGGAAAAGTACCCAAAGAATTCGGGCCTGAAGTTGTTCTCTAGTCAGTCCATATTCTTAATAGAAGTCCTACTTTTTCTATTAAGAATATGACTCCTCAAGAAGCTTGGAGCGGAAATAAGCCATCGGTGGATCACTTCAAAGTTTTTGGGTGCATAGCATATGCACATATTCCAGACCAAAAGAGAAAGAAGCTTGATGACAAAAGTGAGATGTGTGTGTTTCTTGGATTAAGTGAATCCTCAAAGGCCTACAAGCTGTACAATCCTGTGACAAAGAAGATTGTGGTGAGTAGAGATGTTATTTTCAAAGAAGACAACATATGGAATTGGGATGCAAGTAATGAAGGCAGTAGCTCTTTGCAGAAACATATTCCTATGGATGATGAAATGAATGTAGATGAGGATGCACGCGGAGAACAAATTGAGGAAGATGTTCACAATGAAGCACAAGGTGATGAAGCAACAGTTCAAAACTCAAGCTACAATCTTCGAGATCTTAACACGAGAAAAAGGCCAGCTTGGATGACAAATTATGAGGTAAACTACATTGAATATGGTTCTGATAATGCTAATTATGCATTTTGTGTGCACCCAGATCCAATTACCTTTGAGGAAGCGGTGAAGGATTACAAATGGAGGATAACAATGGACAAAGAAATTAAGTTCATTGAGAAGAACAAAACTTGGGAACTCACTGATTTGCCTAAGGTACAAAAATCCATTGGTGTCAAATGGGTTTACAGAACCAAGTTAAATGAGAAAGGTGAAATTGACAAGCACAAAGCAAGATTGGTTGTAAAGGGATACAAACAAAAGGAAGGAATCGACTTCAAGGAAGTATTTGCACTGGTAGAAAGACATGACACAGTAAGAATGGTGATTTCCTTAGCTGCGCAGAACTCATGGACCATATTTCAACTTGATGTGAAATCAACATTCTTACATGGTGACTTGGAGGAGCAAATTTTCGTTGAACAACCACCAAGTTATGTGAAGAAAGGAAAAGAAAAGAAGGTCTACAAGTTAAAGAAAGCACTTTATGGCCTGAAACAAGCTCCAAGGGCCTAGTACAGCAGAATTGATTCTCATTTTGCAAAAATGGGATTTCAGAAGTGTCCATATGAACATACACTCTATGAAAAGGTTGGAGATGAAGGTAAATTGCTTATAGTATGTTTATATGCTGATGATCTCATTTATACTGGAAATGATGCTGACTTGGTGAATGAATTTAAGTTGTCACTGATGAAAGAGTTCGAGATGAGTGACTTAGGGATGGTGAAATATTTTATTGGAATAGAAGTTAAGCAAACAACTTTTGGCAAATTCATCTGCCAGAAGAAATATGCTCAGGAATTTCTAAAAAGGTTCAAGATGGAGGACACCAAGCCTTTTGCTACACCACTAGAGATTGGAGTGAAGTTAACAAAGGATCCAAATGGCAAAGCAGTTGACAACACCTATTTCAAGCAGTTAGTGGGAAGCTTAATGTATTTAACCTTCACTAGACCTGATTTGATGCATGTTGTGAGCTTGATAAACAGATACATGGAGAAACCAAATGAGATGCATCTCAATGCAGCTAGAAGGATTCTGAGGTATGTGAAAGGAAACTTAGATTATGGAGTGTTTTACAAGAAAGGGTAAGCTGGACTGAAAGGCTACACAGACAGTGATTATGCTAGAGATATTGATGATAGAAAGATCATGTCTGGTTATGTGTTCTTGCTGAGTGAAGGAGTTGTTTCTTGGTGTTTAAAGAAGCAACAAATTGTTACATTGTCCACTACTGAAGCTGAGTTTGTAGCAACCGCTGCAAGTGCTTTGTCAAGCTGTCTGGATGAAGAAAATGCTGGATTTCTTGGGAGAAGAACATCAAGGTACTTCAGTTATTTATTGTGACAATATTTCAACCGTTAAGTTGTCTAGAAATCCAGTTATGCATGGCAATGTAACAACCCGCCTAATTAAATATCGGGTGATCAGTCCTTCATTTAATTAAATCGGAATATCCAGTTGGTTCATTCTCCGCATTACTGTCGAAAATAATTTCTTTATTAATCACCTAATAGTTAATTAAACTAAGTGTCAAAACCTTTTGTCATTTTTAATTAAATTAAAACCATTCCACGACACGGAATAATAATATGCAACCACACATCACAACTGAATTAACTATAACAAGAATAAATGTGATTGGAAAAACTCTCCAATTAAATTATAACTTTTACACTACATAAAACTGATATCCACAATGCTTACATAAATAATTACAACCTCTAGAATCCTGGGCGACATACCCTAAAGAGAGGTCGGTAAGACCATATTTGAGGCCTAGATATACCTACTATAATCCTAGAAGTTGGAACTAATCCTATTATAATCCTCTATTCCAACTTCTAGGATTAGTTCCATATACCTAAGGTTGTCCCGGTATTTAAATGATCACCTTATTACTGGTCCTAACCTTAAATCATCAAGTATACGATTTAAAACCCAAATCTTTTATTTCTCTACCGCAATTCATTCGATTAACATACGTAAATATCCCCATTTAAATCCTATATTAATAATACATTTCTAGGTCTTATATATATAACCTACTGCCCTTCCCTAAGTCCCATTAGGTTCGAATAATCATCACAAAAGATTCCTAAAAATCTTGGGATTAAATCAAGAATTAAAAAGAAACAACTTCATCTTTTCGGGAGGTCGATCGATCGATAGTCTGGGTCGATCGATCGATCAGCCCAGATTCTGCATTGTTTTTCCTACGGGTTTCATACTTTTTAATCATCAAAACCTTTATCAAATAATCCCAAACTCCCCAATATTCGTTCCATATGATATACCAAGACCTATAAATGATTTCTAATAATCAAACCACCTAAAATCATCACGAAGGTTGGATTTAAAACATACTATTTCTAGAAAACTCATATTTTTAGATTTATTCATGAACATTATATAAACTTCAATTTTTCTTCACCAAATGATTCCCAGTATAAATCTCATGATATCCAGATCATATACCATTATATATGGATAAGTTCTAATGTATCCAAAATCATTTAAACATCATTAACATGAATCAATTTACTCAAATTTCATTTTATTCTCGAGAACTCTAATTTTTGACTTTATCATCAATAATAGTGTAAATTCTAGATTTCTTCACAAGATGATATAAAATTTCATGGAGTTTATTCTATAATCAAAAGAGATCACTCCTAGATAATATCCATTTCAAAGATCCATTTAAAAATTATCACAAATTTATCTTTGTTCATGCAACTTTTCAGAATTTTCCTAACTATCCTAACATGGACAATATAAAAGCTAAGATTGCACTAATTAATCACTTGCCTCTAATTCGTAGGTCTAATCCGTTGGGGATGATACTCTACGGGTGGCCCTCTCTTTTTTTTCGGCCAACTTCCGACAGTGGTGGTGGTGGCTCTTGGTGGTGCAAGGTGGTTGTCCTTTGGTTTCCTAGAAAAGTCTTTTCTTCTACCATAGAAAGTCTCTCAATCTCCCCTAAACCTTTACCTCTTATTTTTGGTGAATGAACCTAAGCTCTCTAATCTCCTCACTAATATAATAAAACTCAATTTCCGTGTTTACTATTCACATCCCTTGTAAAATGATCGAAATACCCTTCTGGGGTGTCTTTTCGGTTCCAAAGTGTCCCGAGACCCAAATCAAACACCCAAGTATACTTTTTCGACTATTTGAACCATTCCGGACACTTTGGCGCAGTCAAAACGACCATTCGGATGACATAATAATTCACTTTTATTTCATTAAATTATAATCTTGACACAACTCAAATGCGCGTTCCGACTCAATTACCATAATTGTCATACACATAATTCGCGACAAGTTTATAAAGTCATAATCAATTATAAATTCATAATCATATATATTACTTTAATCACTAAGTAATATTAAACTTAAATCACATATTACTTTATTCTCGAGTAATATTTAAATCCGGATTAATTTCCAATTATATCACAATTAATTTTTATTAATCCCATTTTAAAAGTTATTAAAAAATACGGGGTATTACATACTCCCCCCCTTACAACGGAATTTCGTCCCGAAATTCGGAAAATAAAAGTATAGCAGGCAAGAACAATTCTGGATAAGTATTGCGCATCACATGTTTGCGCTCCCAAGTAGACTACTCCGTACCGCCCATACAGTACGCTATCGAATACCCCCAATAATGAACACCTCACTTCTGACCATTTTAACCCCAGGTTACCCTGTCACGTAGGTTCTTGTCCAAGCCTTACAGTTTAAGTTTCACTACTTATACTTTATTCTAGATATTCACTATCTAACCTTCTACTATATGCACTTAAATAGATTAACCGTTCTTTAGATATATACCATCTCGTCTTGCGATTATCATACACAAGTTGGTTAATTGTGCAGTATATATTTTACGCTCAATATATACTATAAGGTTCAAATCATCTCTACCATTCGCAATAGTTCCTGGTTCCTTACTTTTATTCCACAAGTAGGAGAAACAATAAGACTTGTCGTACCATACTTCAACTGGCACCATACCTAACAGTAACTTATAAGAGTTATAGTACACCAACTTCACTAGTGGAACGTTCGTCTCTCGTCCTCCCTTAAGATTTAAGGGAACAGACATAATTTATCTTCTAACATTAGATTTGTCCGCTTAGTCTACCCATTATTCCGTGGATGATAGATCATACCTAATCACAACTCGGTACACATGCCTCATGAAAAATTCTTCCAAAATCGGGAGACAAAATCTCGTCCTAATTGGACGCAATATTAAACTGTACCCTATGTAACCTCATTATCTAGGTTATATTAAGATCAAAGCATATTGTCTCGTAGTATGATCAACCCTAACTGGCATAACGTGATCTACTTTAGTTAACTGATCCACTAGCACCCATAGAGGATCGAAACCATCTTCGCGATAAAATCCTTACGAATACTCTCCCAATACTACTTAGAAATCCCTAACGGGTGGAGAAACCTCTGCTGGTTTCGAATGGTCCACCCTAATTCCAATAGACAGGTGGTCCGCTACAAGAGGAATCTAGCCAAACATCTCTTCATTTAAATCCTATTACCATAATCATGTATAGCCTGATACATTTGTTATTCTACCGACTATATCTCTAATCGTCATAAATGACCGGACATTCACGTCCCGATATCTAAACCTCTATATTTATTTTCCTTATCCCATATCTCCAAAATGGGGAACAATATGAGATTCAATTACCTAGGGCGCCCATACACCGTATATTTCTCGGATTGTTACACAAATAACATATACTCTTCTTAAATCAATTTTCACTCACTTGGCATACTGATATGGTAGGGGTACACTCAATCACCCCACTAGTCATAACTTAATCACTTAATCAGTGGCATCATTGTTTTATTCATAATGTTACCAGGACTAGGCGACTCTTAAGTTATAATAGAATTACCAACTCTAAATTTATGTTTGTATATATAAAATGACTAAGGTACGAACTAATGCACTATCGACCAAACTTCTCTCCCACTCCCGACGTTCGCTAGTTTCATGCGTGGGATGTCTCGCAAAGCGAAATTCAACCAAGGAATCCCCCGATACACTACTACTTAACATAGTCGGTCGTCGAGATCCGTAATGGCCCTCAGTCCATAATCCGTACCTTCCTATAATTTCTGTATGTTGACATAAAAGTCTACTAGTCCATGCTTATATAACCTTAAAAATAACATAAACCATGTTGCTCTCACTATCCCGAATTCTCGGCGCTATTCTGTTCTAAAAGGCCCGCCTAGGCTTGAGGCTTGAGAGAAACGCATCGCCTACGCCTTATTACGCCTTATTACCCCATATTCTTAGTAAAAGGCTTAAGGCACACTTTTTTTAAACAAAACAAAGGATTAGTTGACAAATATTGGTTATGGAGCATGAATGTGAGAAAGATGGCGCTACCAAACATATGGATATATTTTCAAAATTCAAGGTATGTACTATTTTATTATATTACTAGCCTTGGAATAATTAAAATAATAAAAAAAGGACAAACGCCTTTTTACGCCTAGGCTTCGCCTAGGCGCGCCTAGGCTCCTAAGGCTTGAGGCTTGACCTCTACGCCTCGACCACGCCTCGCGCCTTTTAGAATCTTGGCGCTATATATAATGAGCTATTTCTCGTTGTTCGACAAAAACATAATATATCCCGAGTCACATCAGTAAAATAAATTTCTACTAAAACATATATCTAGACAACACTTTCACTAAGGTTTATAATATCATGAAATATAGGCCTAACCCTATTTCAGTTGGCGCCGCACAAAAATAATTTTACTCTCCCCGAAGTATCCAGCACGATAGTCTTATCACTCAATCCATTATCGTTTAAACATTTGGTAATTTATCACTACACATTACCATAAAAAGTTCTATTTTGCTAACTCAAAGTAATAGAAAATTATAAATACAAAATATACTCTTAGGACCCACTCGGTTCACTCACGGGCGACACCAAAAAGTCCCTCTATCAACGAGAAATACTTTTGTAACCAGACTTTTAAAATTATCGTTTCCACTAACCTCGACTCACACACGAATTTAGGGTTTTCAATTTATATATGTCTGTTGTGACACACCATGTCACTAGAATTAATCCTTTATTCACAAGGATGAAATAAAACTTCACCAGTCTCTCCTGATCATGTAGGGTCCTTACATGCACTTCTCACGGTCAAAACAACCCACGATCACTTGCACCCGTTATACATCTAGGATTTCATCCTATAGTTGTACCCACCCGTTGTGGACAAATTTTTCACTCATGTGGTTTACACACCCATTATTGAAACATTGACCCAGCATATCTAGGCCTCAAATATGGTCTTATCGATTTCATTCATATCCTGATTAAAACATCAAATGAACGATTTCACTATCGGCCCATACCTAAAATTCGTATTCCAGCTTCACACATGTTCTTTGTATGTGATGTCTAACTCTCATCACTTAAGTTTGTTCTTCCTAAAAATTTTACTATAAATTTTCAAATCCTGGGTGTTATTACACTTCACCCTTCACAATTGTCTTTGAATTTCTTCCTTCACAAGAGTCCTTCCGACTCCCTCACCTTTCACATACAGTGCTGGGTGAGTTAAGAACGACACAACTATTAACTATGATGGTTTCTATCTCCAACATCATCTTCAAAATACTCCATATCTTTAGCTGAGTCCTCCTCTTGCTATCCTTCTAATGGACTTTGCTAGTCGTCCCAATGTGTTTGGCGCACAATGCCCGACCGTATCGTATAAGCATTACATCTCACATACTTCATGGCAGGAGAACGTAAGTCGAAATACACAGAAGAATTCAACATCCTAATAATATGGCTCTACATCAAAGAACGCTACGCTTAAACGTAGTAAGCCGCACAGATTCTAAAGACCTGATGCTCTGATACCACCTGTAACAACCCGCCTAATTAAATATCGGGTGCCCAGTCCTTCATTTAATTAAATCTGAATATCCAGTTGGTTCATTCTCAACATCACTGTCGAAAACAATTTCTTTATTAATCACCTAATAGTCAATTTAGCTAAGTGTCAAAAAAAATTTCCATTTTTAATTAAATTAAAACCATTCCACGACACGAAATAATAATATGCAACCACACATCACAAATGAATTAACTATAACAAGAATAAATGTGACTGGAATAACTTTCCAGTTAAATTATAACTTTTACACTACATAAAACTGATGTCCACAATGCTTACATAAATAATTACAACCTCTAGAATCCTGGGTGACATACCCTAAACGAAGTAGACGCTACAGATGTGTGAATTAACAGAAAGGAAGCGTCTAAACAAATCCGCATCTTTGCTAGTAGCTATAATCTCTCGAAACATCCATAATCTATGCTGGGCATCCCTGCTACTATATACCTGATGTACAAGATATTGTAGAGAAGAGAATATGCAAGGAAACGGGTCAGAACCCGATTGTAAAAGATTTTTTTATAATAGCAAGTGCTTCACAATTATAATTAAGCATTTATTATGTACATGTTAGTTTCTCGGGCTCTCTCTCTTGAGAATTCCCACCTATCATCTAGAGTGCACACCCATCGTATCTTATTATCTTCCTACTTAAGGTTCCCTCCTAACTAGTAACATAATTCTAACCCACATCATAAACACGTATGTCCCATACCATACGTATTATAATTACTCATATTCATTTCCCTTTAATATGAACTAGTCTTGTTACAACCTTGGAATTAAGTGTTCACTTACTTAATTCAATTCAGATTTCATTATTTACTTCTATCTACAACATTACACAGTAGATTAAATCACAGTTTATATTTTTAATCTATAATTTCACAAAGAAGATTACATCTCTATATCTACAATGTCACACAGTAGATTATATCACAGTTTATATATATAATATCACATTAATTATATATATAATAACACAACACCTCTCCAGTCACAGCTGCGGTGCATGCATACTCTGCTATCATGTCTTGATACATAATGTCACTGTATAGAGGACTAATGATTCGGTGTCTCTCACAAATCATATACCATAACACAAACATATTGGAGGCGATCATACTCCCCAGCCAAATGGGTCACGCACATACCTATGCTCCCATTCAACCGTCGAAACTATCATATACATCAATAACACGTGTCCAAGGTCCTATGCTCAGGGTACGAATCCCAAATCCCTCCCAATTGGGCGCACAAGGATAAGACCGTCTACAACGCGAAACCTCCACCCCGATAGCAAGCAGCGTGGGTATGTCATACATACAAATAATAATATAGGTATTCGTCACACCTATATAAATATAACATCAATAAGGTATTCACACCACCATATGATAACAATAGGTATTCATCTCACTTATATATATAATAACAATAGGTATTTATCTCACCTATATATATTCATAGGCATACGCACAACCCATATAATAAATCCCATACGTAGAATAATTATATCCAGAATGTCCTACGTATTTGTCGATTATGACTTTAATCCTTAATATTTTATTTCCAAAATTTTCTCATCACTTTAAGGGTATCATTTATCCTCAAATAAATTCAGTAGGTAAACATTACTTCCTACTAGTACATGTCGTCATGAATTCCGAATCTCTACGAATTAAATTTCACTTTAATTAGGGTTATTCTTCAAAAATTCCTATTCCCGTTATAATCCTTTATTGCATCTTCTAGGATTATTTCCATATACCTAAGGTTGTCCCGGTATTTAAATGATCACCTTATTACTGGTCCTAACCTTAAATCATCAAGTATACGATTTAAAACCCAAATCTTATATTTCTCTACCACAATTCATTCGATTAACATACGTAAATCTCCCCATTTAAATCCCATATTAATAATACATTTATGGGTCTTATATATATAACCTACTGCCCTTCCCTAAGTCCCATTAGGTTCAAATAATCATAAAAAAAGATTCCTAAAAATCTTGGGATTAAATCAAGAATTAAAAAGAAACAACTTCATCTTTATGGGGAGGTTGATCGATCGATCATCCAGATATCAGCCCAGATTCTGCATTGTTTTTCCTACGGGTTTCATTCTTTTAATCATCAAAACCTTTATCAAATAATGCCAAACTCCCCAATATTCGTTCCATATGATATACCAAGATATATAAATGATTTCTAATAATCAAACCACCTAAAATTATCATGAAGGTTGGACTTAAAACATACTATTTCTAGAAAACTCATATTTTTATATTTATCCATGAACATCATACAAACTCCAATTTTTCTTCACCAAATGATTCCCAATCTAAATCTCATGATATCCGGATCATACACCATTATATATGGATAAGTTCTAATGTATCCAAAATCATTTAAACATCATTAACATGAATCAATTTACTCAAATTCCATTTTATTCTCAAGAACTCTAATTTTTGACTTTATCATCAATAATAGTATAAATCCCAGATTTCTTCACAAGATGATATAAAATCTCATGGAGTTTATTCTATAATCAAAAGAGATCACTCCTAGATAATATCCATTTCAAAGATCCATTTAAAAATCATCACAAATTTATCTTTGTTCATGCAACTTTTCAGAATTTTCCTAACTATCCTAACATGGACAATATAAAAGCTAAGATTGCAATAATTAATCACTTACCTCTAATTCGTAGGTCTGATCCGTTGGGAATGATACTCTACTGGTGGTCCTCTCTTTTTCCGGCCAACTTCCGGCAGTGGTGGTGGTGGTGGTGGCTCTTGGTGGTGCAAGGTGATTGTCCTTTGGTTTCCTAGAAAAGTCTTTTCTTCTCTCACAGAAAGTCTCTCAATCTCCCCTAAACCTTTTCCTCTTATTTTTGGTGAATGAATCTAAGCTCTCTAATTTCCTCACTAATATAATAAAACCCAATTTTCGTGTTTACTATTCACCTCCATTGTAAAATGACTGAAATACCCCTCCGGGGCGTCTTTTCAGTTTCAAAGTGCCCCGCGACCCAAATCAAACACCCAAGTATACTTTTTCGACTATTTGATCCCTTCCGGACACTTTGCCGCAGTCAAAACGACAATTCGGATGACATAATAATAATTCACTTTGATTTCATTAAATTATAATCCCGACACAACTCAAATGCGCGTCCCGACTTAATTACCATAATTGTAGTACACATAATTCGCGACAAGTTTATAAAGTCATAATCAATTGGAATTCATAATCATATATATTACTTTAATCACTAAGTAATATTAAACTTAAATCACATATTACTTTATTCTCGAGTAATATTTAAATCCGGATTAATTTCTAATTATATCACAATTAATTCTAATTAATCCCATTTTAGAAGTCATTAAAAAATACGGGGTATTACAGGCAGAATCAAACACATCGATGCTAAATTCCATTTTCTAAGCGACTTGTGCCAATATGGAGTTATAGAATTTGAATATTGCAAGATTAGTGAGCAGATTACTGACATCTTCACAAAACCATTGAAGCAACCTTTATTTGAGAAGCCGAGAGATATGTTGGGAATGTGTTCGGATCAAGTGTTCAAATAAGATGGATTCGAGTTTGTGCAATCCACTTAAACTGGTTCAGCAGAAATCAGTTTAAGGGAGGGAATCAATTAGGAATTAGTGCTTTCCTTTTAAATCAGCTATTTGTGTGGTTAGTGCTTGAGTAGGATAAGTTAGTGGCTATGCGTGTGGTTAGTGCTTGAAAGGAATAAGTTCGTGGTTATGTTTGTATAAAAAGGCTATAAAACTCTTTGATATTAATGGAGAACTTTTCCAGTACATTTGCGAGTCATTTCAATTGAATTAACACTATCACTATTTTTAATGTATGTTAAGCTGTTACATGACTGACATGACTAAAAGAAACAAACAATATAAGAAAAGAATGTTTTCAATGTATTTTTTTTAAAAGGATGGGAGATAAGTTGGGGAAGATCGGATTTGTTGACCCAATTTTAAAAGTGGGTTACGACGATCTGATTGATTGAAATATAAAAAATAGTAGGACTAGCTACAACTCTCAGTTTATTATTTTAATGTTTTAAGCATTCGTGAGAGGGTAGAGGCTTCCGAAATAAGTTAGAAAAATTTTGACTTAAAAATAGTTCAATACGGTTTTTTGCAAAAATTGTATTGTTGTATTTTAATTGCATCCTTTCCATGATTTGTGTATTTATATGTTTATAATGTCTTGTGAGCATTATTGAGTTCCATATTTGCACTGAAAATAGTTATCATTATCTGAAATGATAAACATCATTAATTTTGGATATTCTGTGCCCCCACACAATAAAATATGCATTAGTAATTTTACAATATGTTTCCTCCAAAAGGTTGATATCCTGTCCCAGCTGTAGACGCGTTTGGACTTCATTGTTGGTAGTTATATATATATAATAATATTGAAGAACATCTTCTTCTTCAAAAAAAAAATAATAATATTGAACAACTTTTCAGGCACAAGCAAAGCAACCTGTCTTTTGGGGCCCATTTCCAACCTATCTCTTTCTGACTTCAGGGTCTAATTACGTACTAATTAATATATTGTCCCTATATACGTTCACTCATACACATAATACCCTACACCTTTATACCTACACATTCTGATAATTATCTCATCTAACGTGGGTTCGTTAAATATTCCATTTCTATCCAGCAAGTAACAATGGCTTTTTTCTTCTCCTTTGTTGACTGAAAGATCTATAGTCGTGAATCGAAGGTATAGATTTCTCATATCCCATCATATGCAGGTCCACAATATGAATATGGGTCTACACTTTTACCCACTTTCTAAGTCATTCGTCTGTTAATTAATGCGCGATAATATTTTTATCTTGCATGACTCGCCTACTTTTGTTTTATATTTTTATCTTCTGTTTTTAACTGAAATTCTCATTAAACCAAAATATGCCATAATGAAAGGATGTTTTTATTAACACCCACCTACATTTAATAATTGTTGGATAAATTTCAATATTTATTAATATTTTATTTTTTAGTTGTTAATATTTTATTATATTATTGGTGTTTTATTTTAAACATAGTTTGAGTTTTATTTTAGAAGGTAGAAATATGAGCAAATGGGTGTGAAAGATATAAGAGTGCTCAAAATCCCATATTGTCCCACATTGAAAGAATACTACAAAAAGTAGTGGTATATCAACTAAAGGACAACTAAGATTCTTAGTTGACAAGTCAAATAAGAGGCTATGATCCTACGCATCGCAACAGGCACGATCCAACGGTTGCTGAATCACTCCATGAAGAGTTGTGACTGTTGAAGAACAGTCACAGAAATGGCTACAAAAAGAGTTCCAGGCCTCTGTTTTGAATACCGAAAATTGCTAGTTTCTCCTCCCTCCGTCCTCTATATTTTGGCATTATCAAATTACAAATCCAGAGTGTTCTCGGTTTGATCAAACAGTACATAGTTTGAATCAAACAACTGTTCATACATTGTATTGTATCCTGAAGGCAGATTCTATAAAACCCATAGTGTACTCGCGGTTCTGTCTCAACCGGATTGAGAAAAATTTTGCCTAAAAGAAAGCGTTCCAAGAACGTGCCTTGCAGAAATTAATTAATATATTTCGTTCTTTCCATAACAAAACTCCAACAGTTTTAGGCAAAATTTTATTCTTATTACTCCACTCAAATGGAAGGAACTGTGGCACAATCTATCCAAGTCATGACTCAAGACTTATTCCGACTCGACCGTTTTGATGGCGGAAATTTCACCCGTTGGCAAGAGAAAGGTATGTTCTTCTTCACATCACTAAAACTTGCATACATTCTAGATGATAACCTTGAACAAATTCCCGAGCCCACACCCGAAGACACCGAAGAAATAAAGCAAAAACAGTGAAGAGGAAAGAAGACGAATTTATGTGTCGAGGACACATCCTCAATGCTTTGTCTCAAACTGTTTATAGCGCTCATCGAATGATTCCGACGGCAAAGGAATTATGGAAGGCTTTGGAGACAAAGTATCAAAACGAGGAAGCGAGCAACAATAAGTTTCTAATTTCAAACTATATGAATTTTAGAATGAGTAATGATAAATATGTCGTTGCATAAGCCCATGAACTCCAACAAATTGTTGGTGACCATAAAGCCGCTGGTATTAATCTTCAAGATGAATTTCAAGTAGGGGTGATTGTTTCAAAACTTCCATCCTCTTGGAATGGCTTTAAGAAGAAAATTAATCATGATGAAAAGACTTATACTGTGGAATCCCTACTCCGACTCGACCGTTTTGATGGCGGAAATTTCACCCGTTGGCAAGAGAAAGGTATGTTCTTCCTCACATCACTAAAACTTGCATACATTCTAGATGATAACCTTGAACAAATTCCCGAGCCCACACCCGAAGACACCGAAGAAATAAAGCAAAAACAGTGAAGAGGAAAGAAGACGAATTTATGTGTCGAGGACACATCCTCAATGCTTTGTCTCAAACTGTTTATAGCGCTCATCGAATGATTCCGACGGCAAAGGAATTATGGAAGGCTTTGGAGACAAAGTATCAAAACGAGGAAGCGAGCAACAATAAGTTTCTAATTTCAAACTATATGAATTTTAGAATGAGTAATGATAAATATGTCGTTGCATAAGCCCATGAACTCCAACAAATTGTTGGTGACCATAAAGCCGCTGGTATTAATCTTCAAGATGAATTTCAAGTAGGGGTGATTGTTTCAAAACTTCCATCCTCTTGGAATGGCTTTAAGAAGAAAATTAATCATGATGAAAAGACTTATACTGTGGAATCCCTTCTTCATCACCTTCGTATCGAAGATGATACACGTATTCTAGAAAAGAAGGATGAACAAGGTGAGGGTCATTTAAAAGCTAATATGGTTGAGGATAAAAAATCCAAGATTACCAAAGACTCAAAATTTAAAGCAAAGAATGATTCAAAATTCAAGAACCAAGGTGAAAATAAGAAAAAGAAGGAAAAATGTTTCTTCTGTGACAAACCGGGCCATTATTCTCGAGAATTTCGTCTTAAAAGGAAGGCATTTAAGGAAAAACAAGGGTCGAAGGAAACCAACAATGTTGAAGATCTTATTGCTACTGTATGCGAAGCCAATTCAATTGATAATGAAAGTGGATGGTGGCTGGATACCCGCAACGGTCCACATATGCAAAGAACGTTCTTCATCCAAAACATATAAAGAAATTGATGGAAATGAAGTGAAGATGGCAAATAATCTTCGCACCAATGTAGTTAGAAAAGGCATAGTGGAATTGAAGCTAACTTCTGGAAAGACACTTACTCTAATTGATGTACTTCATGTACCTGATATGTGTAAAAATCTTGTGTCTGGGGACCTTCTGTGACACCCCGCCTAATTAAATACCGGGCGATCAATCCTTTATTAAATTAAAATCAAGGTGAACAGTTGGTTCATTCTTAGCATCACTATCGCAAATTAAAATTTTCATATTAAACACCCTAAATAATTAAGCTAAGTGTCAAAACCATTTAAAACCTTATTTCCATTTTTATTGAATCCAATTATAAAACCTTTGGCAGTTAACAGTTTAAGAGACACACATTAATAGTAAAATGTAAATGAACATTCAAGAATTTAACAATCAAATAACTAATCCCAACTTTAAAACACCAAAGGAAACATCCTAGCAGTAATAAATCCCGAAGTAAAAATGTTGAAGGTAAATTAATTACAATCTCTGACAAAACCCACTGAATAATGGAAATGGGGCGACACAGGCCCCACTGGATAAAACTAAACTAGAAGTGGAGTCAACAATGATGTCGTCTAAGCAATGGCCTGTAACTCTCACAAAAGCTACAACATGTTCCATCCAAAGAATCCTAAGCATGACGCCCCTGTGGCTGGGCACCTGTAATACATATATATATATATATATATATATATATATATATATATACACACACAGGAGAGAATAGATAACAACAAACGGGTCAGAGTCCGATTGTAAAACAGTTTTAAAATAGTTTAGAAAGTATATAAAATGCTTACCGGCTAATGCAACAACCATATTAGTATGCGACACTCTCTTGAGAATTCTCACCTCTCTCCTAGTGTGCACGTCTACCGTACTAATGAATCTCATATATCTCTCTAACTTATTCTCCATATGTCTTATCATGTGAAATTAGGGTTATGATATTCACTTTTAGAAAAATCTATCTCTTCAAGATTTCTTACGTTAATTATGATAATTCTGTATCGTTATAACATTTCCGAATAGTTATAGTGAAGTGAAACATTTATTCATTTCTTAACTACTTATACCCACAGTATGAACTTCTCATATAGCTATACGTATATATATTAGTTACACTTATAATATATATACAAACGACACCCCACATAAAATCTACGGTGCAAAGTTTCCATAAATAAGTATATATATACCAATCACTCATATAATATATATACTAACGGCACCCCACATAAAAAAACTATGGTGTTGGCATACTCTGCTATCGAGTCCCCGTATCGTACAAACTAAGGGAAATACTAGTTCGGAATCACTCTCGAACTGTATTAACACAAAACACAAGCAAATGGAGGCGAAGCATAGTTCCAAGTCACTAAGAGGTCAGCACATACTATCACGTCTCTTAGGACCTTTTGACTTTCAATGAGATAGCCTGTACCTAGGAATTTTATGTTCTAGGGTACAAGTCAATATCCCCCATAAAGGTCCCATCGAGATAAGACTGTCCCGGCGCGAAAACCCCCGTGATAGCAAGTAGTTCGAGTATGATTTTTACACAGATATAATATATGCACAAACACACAGTCATATATATATATATATATATATATACACACACACACATTCACAGTATTAAATTAGGTGCACTCACGACCCATAATTATAATCATCCGTTATTACACATTTTACTCGATTATTTCGTATAACGGACTCGTTCATTTTATTTTCGTAATTAAGTTATTCTAAACCCACTTCTCGTCTTTTGAAGTATTATCTTTACCTAAGTACAATTTCAGTAGGCCCTCACTCACTTTCTAATCCAACTTCCTAGACATTTCGATTATTTAATCAACGCACGTATGATTTCTTAAGTATGAATATCTCCCATTTACCCTTCCTTTCCCTTTCACGTTAAAGTTCCACATAACGGGGTTTATCTTGACCCTACTGGTCATTTTTGTGTTTCATTATGTTCTAGCAACTCTAATCAAGATTTACTACGCATCAAATCGGATTAAGCTAACACAAGCAAAAATGCAGTTTTCCAGGAGGGGTCGATCGATCGATGAAAGGGGGTCGATCGATCGATGCTCTGGGCTCGATCGATCGATCAAGCAGTTGTGGCGAAACTGCAGAAAACCCAGCTACGGAAACCTTACCCCAAACTCATCCAAATCATCATGTTTCAGTCCCAAACTCCCAACCAATTATACTACAAGTTTTGTATACCCATATAAACAAGATCCTACGTAAACATGCGAGTTTTAATCGACTATAACCAATTAAAAGGGTAAAATCTATATAAATCTCAAGAACCCTAATGTTTTTCTTTAATTTAGTTTCTTTCATTATTTTTCTAGATTTTCTATCACTAACACCATGGAAATTCGTGGTTCAACCTCTACATGTGAAATGATTTTCCAGAATATAAATTTTTACCTCTACAACATGTAATTTTTGTCTCCAATTAATGTTTTCTTTCAAGACCACTAATTCTAATCAACACTAGACTAATATAAAAGGATGCATTAACTTGATTAAAGCAAGATAGATACTTGCCTGAAATTCAAAGTTATGATTTTGTGGGAGAATTTGGTGTGGTTGAGATCCTCGTTGCGCGATCTATCATTTGGCGGTGACGGCGGTGCAACCGGAGGAGTTCTTGGCCTAGAACCCTTGGAAAGCTTCTCCCCTTCCTCTCCAATGGCCGTCATTAGTTTTTGGTTATGCTAACCCTAGAAGACAACACTTACCATCAGATATAACCCTAGCAAATTCGTGGGTTTAATTACCCATAATTACGAAATGTCTTTGACTATCTCGACCCTTCCGGACACTTTGGCGCACTCAAAATGACCATACGGCCAACTTATAATTTATTCACTTTATATAATAATAATTTAGTCCTGACACGACACAGGCGCGTCCCGACTCAATTTTCATAATTATCATTTTATTCACACGTGACAATTCTATAAAATAAATCTCATATATTACTATACTCATCCAGTAACATTAAAATTTTTTCAATAATTACTAACTCTCGTCACGCTAGTAAATATTTAGAACAATTTTTCGGATTAAAATTAATTTAATTTATCTCAATTAAATTTAATAAATCCCTAAATTTAAAAGCCATAAAAATACGGGGTATTACACACTTCCCCCCTAATAACGGAATTTCATCCTGAAATTCGGAAAATAAGGCCTACCTGGTAGAACAATTCTGGATATCTATTCAGTGCGCAAACTATTTACATAGTAAGGCGCTTAATTACTATAGCCCCCGCCTCACAGTAAGCTTGATTAACATTCTCATTGGAGACACTTCACATGGTGCTCCTAATGGACAACATTCGCATAGATCACGCCTATACATTTTAAACTTCCATTATCTCACTATCATTGGGAGGTCGCACCTCACTACATGATAAATACTCGGATTTATCTATATGCAAAACTCCCATTCTGAGAAAACCATACGAACATTTGACCACTCTTGTTTGCCTACGACAGTCGTGGTATTCCACCATAGTTATCGAATTATTCTCGACCGATCCAAAATTCTGATTATCCACTCACCTCTAAACATACGGACGAAGAATAATCGAGGTTCTTCCACACCAAAACCTTAATAAGCACCTTGTACGCGACAAACAGGTACGAGTGTTTCTACAGAATACTCCTGAAATCACCGTACCATGATTCCAAAATTTCCTTGACGTGGCTCCACTAATCTTTAATCACCGTGCGCCTATTCCCTGGCTAGGGGTGATACATCCTACTCGAAACGAAACCTTATCTCCGCTGGTTCCTGAAATCCCATATCAAAGGTGGGATTCACCAATCTCATCCCGATTCAGAAATTAATACTGTGTCGGACCATGTACTGGCGCGATCCTTCCTTTCAAAGGAAGTCCGGGGCACACTAGTTAATATTGTAAACTATCCCAAAGGAATATCAATCACTTCTTTCTTGGGCGACTTAATTCACATGTTCGGATGAACTCTCGATCTTGTTTTAAGGATGGTAACCCATCCAAGAACTTTACCGACTTTACCGACCTCTTCCACTTTCGGGAATCGTCGATAAACACAAAATTCTCTGATTTATTCTCCTCTTCCAACCGAACCCTATCTATGGGCGGTGCATGTACAGACTACTCACTACGTCCCGCTAAACATCAATTTTATTTCTTTAAAATGTCTCACATTAAGTGGCACGTAATACTCCCCTTCCTTCCTTGGTGTATGCCGAAAGTTCCGACTCGTGCTCTTTTTCTCCACGATGCGCACTTCTGAATCATTTATACTATACTAACCTCATCACTCTTTGTATGCGCAAGTCGCTCTCACACTTGACTAATAATAACTCCGCTCCGAGTGTTCTTCATAATAATTAAATTCTACTATATTCAAGGAATACCCCTTCTTAAATGGCTTCCCACAACCTTTTAATCAAAATTAGGGTGTGCTATTTCAATTGCACACTTATGTATGGTGTTGATGTAAAAAATTATATTATCTCTTATTATTTAATCACAGATAAGAAATAAATAAGACAAGAGATTTTAAAAGTGGTTCAGCCTTGAAAGAATGGCCTACGTCCACTGTTTGTGTTATTGCTGACTGTTCGTAAAATTCTCAATAATGGGTTTACCAAGAAATTCCGAGTCCCTTGCTAGTGAGGAGGTTACGATGTATTTATAGCCTTGAGGTTGTACATGCGAGAGAATATTACATAGCTGTCCAATAGGCATGTACATCTGTATAATAATAATCAGCATTTAATGCGCATTCAATTCGCTTAATTATTCGGTTATAAATGCTCTGTACGAGGTGCAGCTCGGACCGCCTAAGTAGCTCGGTACAATAAAGTTCCTCGGAGAACACTTGCTGCTCGGAGCGCCTGAGTTGGTCGGGGAGGTTGAGTTCCTCGGAGTCAATGTGTCATCAAAAATGTTCGCGGGTGCCATGTAGATTGACACGTGTCTTCACATAATTGGTCCACGTCAGCAGGTTAAATTTTGTATCAATAGAAGCCCCCAATGTTTCGTGGTTTGATGTTGAAGAAAAGTATGTAACATTTATGCTGCCTAAACTTTATGAATTTTTGACAATCGATCGTTGTACATAACTCCTTTTTTGAGTACATAGTATCAGACTTTTAAAATATTTTGAATTTCCATAACCGCTTCGTGTTTCGTGCCTTTTTCTTCTTTTTAGCTGTCGGATACGCAATCTTCCATCTTGGTAATCATTTCTTTTTCTCCATTCTCGAGGTAAAGTATTTAAACGCTTCAGAAAACTCGATCGTCTTTTACTTTTTCAAATCTGCATCTTTAGAACTTCTTCACTTCTTCTCTATCTTGTGCGTTTGTTTCTTCCATTGTTCGTTGTCACCTGATTCATCTTTTTCTTGTAAGATCTTCTTCCTTATCTTTTATTTCTTTTGTTCATCATGGTTTACCTTGTTGAGTCGCTTGATAAATTTTGCTCTAATTTTTCTATTCCTTCTTGGGTCATATTGGAAGTGCTTTCTGAGCCTTCTAACTATTTTCGTTTGGCTGAGGGACATTGGTTTCCCAGTCTCTTTGTAGCTGAATGTGGCTTTTCTTTTCCTCCAAACCCCTTGTGTTTGGAATTCTGTCAATATTTTAACGTGGTACCTGCAAAAATAGCTCCCAATACCTGGAGAATAGTTAATGGAGTCCATAGGTCAAATCAGATTCATGGAACCCGTTTAGGAATTCTAGAAATTATGTTTTGCTATAGATGGGTTGTTAGTGATAACACTTTTTATTTAAAAACAAGGTTTTTAAATAGGGCTTTAGATGTCAATCTCCCTGATGCCAACAGGGATTACTTCGAGCATGGGGTTGTTATGAAAAATTGGCAACATGCTCCATTAAATGGAAATGATGTGTATCAGGGTCCTAGATGCCCTCCCTATGGCAATGGGATAGGTTGTTTTTATTTTATTTTATTTTTGAAATTATGTTTTCTTTGTGTTTGATAAAATGTGTCATTGACATTTTAATTTTTGTTTATTTGCAGTTGATAGCAAAAAGAAATCTCCTAAAGAAACTGATGTCAATTTTAGGCACTTGAAACTTATCTGGAGTTTGCACCAAACTGTTGCTGACGAACATATCGGATTAGCCTCGTACTTGTTGCAGTACAAGAGTTACACTTCTTCTTTTACTGCTCGTCCAGTGATAAGTAACATAAAACCAGCACCAGCTTCTGAAGGTTCCTCTCCTCAATCAAATATTCCTCTCAGTGACAGAATGAAGAGAAGAAGAGCTCCTGCCTTTTTTGATAAGTCTACCCCTACTGCTGGAGAGGCAAAGAAAAATAAGCCAAATGTCCCAGAAGAAGGGACGAGAAATATTAATGCATCCACTCCTGCTGCTGTTAAAAAGGTTGCCGAGAAGCCCCATGTGGCTCCGAGCAAGATTGTAGTTGTTTCTCTTCCAAGCAAGGTTATAGTTATATCACTGACCAAGACAACATCCTTGGTCGAGAATGTTCATGCCCCCACGAGGAAATTAAAGAAAAGCTCCTCGGATAAATTGGCTGAATCCATCTCTCGGTCTCTAACTGCTGGAAGTGGTGTTCCCACTTTTATTGATCCGAGCTCTGCCATGGGCTCTGTGAAGTCTTGGATTATCCCAGAAATCCAAGGTCTTGAAGACACTCTTTCTCGGGATAGGGTTACCACATTGGCAGCTTAACATAGTGCCTCAGTAAGTATTACTAATCTAAACTTTCATTTTTCAATGTTCTATTCTTGTACTGACTCAAAGTTATTTTTCTTATCAGCTGGTAACGTGTTTTAATACTATTTTGAAAAAGGATGAAACTCTTAAAGCTTCGAGCTCCTCAGGAGGTGTGGAGGAGGCTTTTATAGGTCTGACTCAATCCTTAAAGGATTCTCGTCAGAAATATGAAGAAGATAAGGTTGCTTGGGAGAAGCAACTGAAGTCCGTTGAGCAAGAGAGAGAAAAAGCTGTGGAGGCCTCTCAGGAGTTGGAGAGGAAAATGAAAGAGTTTAAGAAGAAAAATGAAGAGCTCGAAGAAAAGGTCAAGAATGCTGGAGAGCTTGAGACCAAGCTTAAAACTGCTGAAGAGGAACTGGGCAAACTCCGTGAAGTTGATCGTCAGAAGGAAGAGGCAGAAAGGAAATTGAAAGCTGTCGAGGAACTTCTGTCTGAGAAGATTTTCTCGGAGAAGGTGAAGAGGAAACTGGTTGTTAAAAATTCCTTCAGCGCTGGCTGGAACAAAGGTTGGAACAAAGGCCTAGCTGCCATATCCTCTCAGATGGAGTTTGCTAGCCTCAAGTATTTCAGGGACGGATGGATCGCAGCTCTGCACGAGTTAAAGGTCTCTGAGAATTCTGAGCTGTTTCAACGTCATGTTCATGGTCCTCCTCCCTCCCCTGGCGAAGAAGAAGAGGACAAAGCTGCCTCTGAAGAGTCTTCAAAGATGGTTGAGGATCAGGTCCCTACTGTTGAACTTCACTACGAGCAGCCCCAACCAACTATTACTCCTACCGAGCAGCTTCAATCTACCAGTACCTTTATCGAGCAACTGCCAATATCCTCCGAGCAACTAGCCTCCTCATCTCAGCTTTTCGAGGAAGTCGCAAAACACAAGGAGAAGGTGTAAAGTTGCTCGGGCTTTAATTTTATTATTTCTTTTGAATGTAACCCTGAACCTTGTACTTGTCTTTTGATGAATAAAAATTCGAGTTTTTGTTGTTCATGTTGGCTTTCTTTGTCTTGCTCTGCCTTTATCATTTATTAATCCTGTTTATTGCTTTTCTTTGCTAGTTTATAGCCAGGATGGAACTCTTGTCAGCTCACGATACTGAATTGATGAAAAAATGTAATGAATATTTCAAAGCTGGCCATACAGACTTGGATGAGTCATAAATTTTTGATATCCTGGGCTCAGATGCCCCCGAACAAGCAGTTGAAGCTTACCAATATCTGAAATGCTTATTCGACCGAGCTGTTGCCAATAATGTGGCTTATTACGAGATGATTGAAGATCTCCAGGGTTCCATCGAGGAACTTCAGCAACAATATAAGGAATCTTCTGCCCTTTTGCATCAGGGGTATGAGAAAAAATATCAGCAACTAAATGCTGACAAAGGATATGATAAGTTAGTTGCTGCTTATGATTTTAAGGAAAGGACTTTGAAGACCGAGGTTGAAGAGCATAGGCAGATCGTGAAACTGCTGGAGCGGGAAAATAATAGCTTGCGAGGAGAGATATCCCAACTTAAATCTGCAGCATCTACCTCGGGAGCCTGGGTGCCTGTCAATAACGAAGGTTTCTCATTTCTGGAGGTTGAAAATGCCAATTTGAGAGACGAATTGGAAACTTTAAAGAGGTTGGGACCCTCTATATCTGCTTGTGGATGAGCAAGGGCTGCTCGGGTAACTATTGAAGAGGCAAGAACTCAAGAAGCTTTGGAAAATCAAGCAGTTCAGTTGGTTACGAAGAATAAAGCTCTGTTAGAGATGTCTAAGAAGATTCTGGACCTTAACGAGTAACTTTCTACACAAGGATCCACCTTGGAGAATAAAGAATTTTTTTTGAAGAATCTCCACGAGCAGCTGGAAAGGTTGACTTACCAATTTCGACAAACAGCCTAGAGAGTTTTGGATGGATGACTATAATGAAGCCCTCTACCATCTTGATGATCGAATCCAGCAAACGAATAATGAGGGTTATAAATAAGGATGGATGAATGCACTGGGTGTATTAAAATTGGAGCAGGGCTATTATCTATGGGATTATCATAACCCTGGATTGCTCGAGTTGCCTGTGCCACCTTTTAAACTTGACATGAGATGGATTCCTGCTCGGGCAATCCCTCAGTGCTTAATCTCCAAATATCTCGGTGACTACAGTCTTCATTCCAACGTTGATATTTTTCGCCCTGAGCATCTTCTTGATCGGCGATCAGTGATGAATGTTCGAATGCTTCGAGATCTGAATTTCATAAATTCCCCTTATGCCTTAGACGATCCTCCTGCTGGAGTAGAACCTGTTTCAAAGGCATAAGGGAAGAAACCAATAGAATAGGATTTTATGTAAAAATTTCTACTTTACACAGCATATGTAATCCTTCTGGTTTTGAATGAAAAAATTTGGTAATACATTTCTCACGTCCTTTGTAATTTTACTTAGTATGAATGAAAATTTGCCTTTTATCATTTCATTTTCTTCTAAATAATTTGTAGAATGTTTTTGCTTGTTGGTTGCTTATTTCATTGCAGTGATTTATCAATCTTTAATCTTTATGTGATAAAACATCCTTTATCTCATGATCATGTTTAATTTAAACAACTGGAGATGATTGTAATTGGCTTACCGACCAACTAGAGTTTATTAAGATATTTGTTTCTGACCAACCGGAGTTGGTGAACTTTTATTCCCCGACCAACCGTAGTTAGGGGATTTTATTTATCGACCAACCATAGTTGGTAGCCCGACCAGCAGTAGTTGGTGGGATTTTATTTATCGACCAACCATAGTTGGTAGACCGACCAACCGTAGTTGGTGGGATTTTATTTATCAACCAACCATAGTTGGTAGACCGACCAACCGTGGTTGGTAGGGTTTTATTTATCGACCAACTATAGTTGGTAGACCGACCAACCGTAGTTGGTGGGATTTTATTTATCGACCAACCGTAGTTGATAGGGTTTTATTTATCGACCAACCATAGTTGCTAGACCGACCAACCGTGGTTGGTGGGATTTTATTTATCGACCAAACGTAGTTGGTAGACCGACCAACTGTGGTTGGTGGGATTTTATTTATCGATCAACCATAGTTGGTAGACCGACCAATCGTAGTTGGTAGGGTTTTATTTATCGACCAACCATAGTTGGTAGACCGACCAACCGTAGTTAGTAGGGTTTTATTTATCGATTAACCGTAGTTGGTAGACCGACTAACCGTAGTTGGTGGGATTTTATTTATCGACCAACCGTAGTTGGTAGACCGACCAACCGTAGTTGGTAGGGTTTTTGTTCTGAACTTAATGCGTAGTGTGTAGCACTAATACTCCGAAAAAATTTCAACAAAAGGAGAGAATTGGGTAAAACATTCAAAGTTTTATTCATATCGAAGAAAACTGCATTACATAAGGATTGGACTACTGATAATATTTGCGCAGATGCTCTGCGTTCCATGCATGCTTAAACTCCTCCCTTTCTAAAGTTTCAATCCTATAAGTTCCTGGGCGAACAACTTTTGTTACTCTGTAAGGTCCATGCCAGTTAGCTTCCAATTTATTGTGCTTTTGAATTACTTTCTTTAGCACGTAGTCTCCTTCCTTCAAATCACACTTTTTACCCTCTTGTTGTAGAACAGAGTTGTTCGTTGTTGGTATGCAGCATTCCTGATTGTTGCTTCTTCTCTAACTTCCTCGAGAATATCCAAGTCTAATCTTCTCATCAAGTCACTGATAGGAGAATTGAAATTCAACACTCTGTGTGTGGGGAGGCCCAACTCGGCAGGTATAACCACTTCACTTCCAAATGACAGCATGTATGGAGATTCTCCTGTTGCTGCTCGTGGTGTAGTACGATAAGCCCATAGTACATAATGTAGCTCGTTGATCCAATTTTCCTTCGCATCATCCAATTTTTTCTTCAAACCATTCAGCAACGTTCTGTTCGTCACCTCAGTTTGTCCATTGCTCTGGGGATGGCCTGGTGCCGAGTGGATTTTCAATATGTTTGACTGATGACAATATGCAGCGAACTCCTCGTTATCAAATTGAGTTCCATGGCCTGTGATGAATGCATGAGGAAGACCATATCTACAAATGATGTTCTTCCATATAAATTGATATACCTTCTCATAAGTCATATCAATAAGAGGTTCAACTTCCACCCATTTAGTAAAATAATCCACAGCGACGTTGAGGTATTTGAACCTTCCTCTTGTCGTCGGGAGAGGCCCGACCAAGTCCATTCCCCATATGGAAAATGGCCAAGGGTATGTTATGGGTGTTAGCAATGCCTGAGGAGTTCTTCGAAGGGACGAGAAGCGCTGACATTTGTCATATTTCTTGGCATACGCTATACATTCAGCCCTCTTCGTCGGCTAATAATATCCCTGCGTCATTGTTCTTTGCAAAAGCGTCCGACCTGCTACATGAGCTCCACAAGACCCTTCATGGACCTCTTCAACCAAATCTTTCACCTCGGAAGGGTGCACACATCTTTGCAGACCTACTATAATTCCTCGTCTATATAAAATACCATTAATCAATACATAACGAGAAGCTTTAAACTTTAGTTTCTTGGCTTCGAGTTTGTCGGTTGGTAATTTCCCTTCCTCAATATATGCCCTGATGGGATCCATCCAAGATGGTCCTAAATCAAGGGTAATAAAGTTCATCGTTAGATCTTCGTCTATGCTTCGACTAGCCAAGACTTCTATTGGGATTATTCTTCGTAGCTCGGTGCGTGTGGCTGAAGCTAACTGAGCTAAGGCATCCGCTCTTGCATTCTCCAATCTTGGTATTCTAATTATCTGTACTGCGATCAGGCTTGATAAAACATCCATTGCTTTTGCATGATACCTGATCATTAATTCTCCTTTGGCCGCATATACTCCCAGCATTTGATTTACGATCAATTGCGAGTCACTGAATACGATAACCTGCTCCGCCCCCATGGTTTTTGCCAGGCCAAGTCCTGCAATCATAGCTTCATATTCAACCTCATTATTAGAAGCCTTGAATTAGAAGCGCAAAGCATACTCCACATCGACCTCATCCGGGATGTTCAAAATAATCTCTGTCCCATAGCCTGTAATGCAAGATGAACCATCCACATATAGATTCCATATAGGTACCTCATCCTCAAATTTTTTATCGGATAAAGTTCCTCGGTGGAATATTTGTTGCTTCCTTTTATCCTCCTCTAGTACTTCTTGCTGCTCATCGACCATCTCCCCCTGATCGTCAACTGACTTAATTTGATCGGGGTTTATATTTGATGATCCTGTAGCATCCACAGGTTGGTCGGTATTCAGTTTTTTCTCCTCGGAGGTGTCAGGATAAGTGAATTCTGCGATAAAATCTGTTACTGCTTGCCCTTTAAGCGACGATCTAGGCTCATAAACTATGTCATATTCACCAAGTTCTACTGCCCAGTACATCAATCTCCCTGATTTCTCCGGTTTATGAAGAGCTTATCTCAATGGCATATCGGTATACATAACTATGGTGTGAGCCTGGAAGTATGACCTCATTCTTCTACTCGCTTCGATCAACACTAGTGCCAACTTTTCTAGTCTTGGATATCTGATCTCTGCTCCTCGGAAGGCCTTGCTAGTGTAATAAATTAGTTTTTACACTCCATCCTCCATTCTTATCAATGTCGAGCTAACTGCATTCTCCAAAACTGCCAGATACAAGTATAATATTTCTCCCATCACTGGCCTGGACAACAGTGGAGGTGCTCCCAAGTATTTCTTTAATTCTTGAAAGGCCTTCTTGCATTCATCATTCCATTCAAACGTTTTTCGGAGCGTTTTAATTAATGGGAGGCATCTATCAGTTGCTCGTGATACGAATCTATTAAGTGTTGCAACTTGCCCTGTGAGATTTTGCACTTCCTTCTTCGTCTTTGGAGATCGTAGCCCCAATAGAGCCTTGATCTTTTCTGGATTTGCTTTAATACCTCGTTGGTTGACAATATACCCGAGGAACATGCCTTATCGTACTCCGAATATGCACTTAGTAGGGTTCAACTTCATTTGATATTTATCTAATTGATCAAATGTTTGACTATAATGAAGCCCTCTACCATCTTGATGATCGAATCCAGCAAACGAATAATGAGGGTTATAAATAAGGATGGATGAATGCACTGGGTGTATTAAAATTGGAGCAGGGCCATTATCTATGGGATTATCATAACCCTGGATTGCTCGAGTTGCCTGTGCCACCTTTTAAACTTGACATGAAATGGATTCCTGCTCGGGCAATCCCTCAGTGCTTAATCTCCAAATATCTCGGTGACTACAGTCTTCATTCCAACGTTGATATTTTTCGCCCTGAGCATCTTCTTGATCGGCGATCAGTGATGAATGTTCGAATGCTTCGAGATCTGAATTTCATAAATTCCCCTTATGCCTTAGACGATCCTCCTGCTGGAGTAGAACCTGTTTCAAAGGCATAAGGGAAGAAACCAATAGAATAGGATTTTATGTAAAAATTTCTACTTTACACAGCATATGTAATCCTTCTGGTTTTGAATGAAAAATTTTGGTAATACATTTCTCACGTCCTTTGTAATTTTACTTAGTATGAATGAAAATTTGCCTTTTATCATTTAATTTTCTTCTAAATAATTTGTAGAATGTTTTTGCTTGTTGGTTGCTTATTTCATTGCAGTGATGTATCAATCTTTAATCTTTATGTGATAAAACATCCTTTATCTCATGATCATGTTTAATTTAAACAACTGGAGATGATTGTAATTGGCTTACCGACCAACTAGAGTTTATTAAGATATTTGTTTCTGACCAACCGGAGTTGGTGAACTTTTATTCCCCGACCAACTGTAGTTAGGGGATTTTATTTATCGACCAACCATAGTTGGTAGCCCGACCAGCAGTAGTTGGTGGGATTTTATTTATCGACCAACCATAGTTGGTAGACCGACCAACCGTAGTTGGTGGGATTTTATTTATCAACCAACCATAGTTGGTAGACCGACCAACCGTGGTTGGTAGGGTTTTATTTATCGACCAACTATAGTTGGTAGACCGACCAACCGTAGTTGGTGGGATTTTATTTATCGACCAACCATAGTTGCTAGACCGACCAACCGTGGTTGGTGGGATTTTATTTATCGACCAAACGTAGTTGGTAGACCGACCAACTGTGGTTGATGGGATTTTATTTATCGATCAACCATAGTTGGTAGATCGACCAATCGTAGTTGGTAGGGTTTTATTTATCGACCAACCATAGTTGGTAGACCGACCAACCGTAGTTAGTAGGGTTTTATTTATCGATTAACCGTAGTTGGTAGACCGACTAACCGTAGTTGGTGGGATTTTATTTATCGACCAACCGTAGTTGGTAGACCGACCAACCGTAGTTGGTAGGGTTTTTGTTCTGAACTTGATGCGTAGTGTGTAGCACTAATACTCCGAAAAAATTTCAACAAAAGGAGAGAATTGGGTAAAACATTCAAAGCTTTATTCATATCGAAGAAAACTGCATTACATAAGGATTGGACTACTGATAATATTTGCGCAGATGCTCTGCGTTCCATGCATGCTTAAACTCCTCCCCTTCTAAAGTTTCAATCCTATAAGTTCCTGGGCGAACAACTTTTGTTACTCTGTAAGGTCCATGCCAGTTAGCTTCCAATTTATTGTGCTTTTGAATTACTTTCTTTAGCACGTAGTCTCCTTCCTTCAAATCACACTTTTTACCCTCTTGTTGTAGAACAGAGTTGTTCGTTGTTGGTATGCAGCATTCCTGATTGTTGCTTCTTCTCTAACTTCCTCGAGAATATCCAAGTCTAATCTTCTCATCAAGTCACTGATAGGAGAATTGAAATTCAACACTCTGTGTGTGGGGAGGCCCAACTCGGCAGGTATAACCACTTCACTTCCAAATGACAGCATGTATGGAGATTCTCCTGTTGCTGCTCGTGGTGTAGTACGATAAGCCCATAGTACATAATGTAGCTCGTTGATCCAATTTTCCTTCGCATCATCCAATTTTTTCTTCAAACCATTCAGCAACGTTCTGTTCGTCACCTCAGTTTGTCCATTGCTCTGGGGATGGCCTGGTGCCGAGTGGATTTTCAATATGTTTGACTGATGACAATATGCAGCGAACTCCTCGTTATCAAATTGAGTTCCATGGCCTGTGATGAATGCATGAGGAAGACCATATCTACAAATGATGTTCTTCCATATAAATTGATATACCTTCTCATAAGTCATATCAATAAGAGGTTCAACTTCCACCCATTTAGTAAAATAATCCACAGCGACGTTGAGGTATTTGAACCTTCCTCTTGTCGTCGGGAGAGGCCCGACCAAGTCCATTCCCCATATGGAAAATGGCCAAGGGTATGTTATGGGTGTTAGCAATGCCTGAGGAGTTCTTCGAAGGGACGAGAAGCGCTGACATTTGTCATATTTCTTGGCATACGCTATACATTCAGCCCTCTTCGTCGGCTAATAATATCCCTGCGTCATTGTTCTTTGCAAAAGCGTCCGACCTGCTACATGAGCTCCACAAGACCCTTCATGGACCTCTTCAACCAAATCTTTCACCTCGGAAGGGTGCACACATCTTTGCAGACCTACTATAATTCCTCGTCTATATAAAATACCATTAATCAATACATAACGAGAAGCTTTAAACTTTAGTTTCTTGGCTTCGAGTTTGTCGGTTGGTAATTTCCCTTCCTCAATATATGCCCTGATGGGATCCATCCAAGATGGTCCTAAATCAAGGGTAATAAAGTTCATCGTTAGATCTTCGTCTATGCTTCGACTAGCCAAGACTTCTATTGGGATTATTCTTCGTAGCTCGGTGCGTGTGGCTGAAGCTAACTGAGCTAAGGCATCCGCTCTTGCATTCTCCAATCTTGGTATTCTAATTATCTGTACTGCGATCAGGCTTGATAAAACATCCATTGCTTTTGCATGATACCTGATCATTAATTCTCCTTTGGCCGCATATACTCCCAGCATTTGATTTACGATCAATTGCGAGTCACTGAATACGATAACCTGCTCCGCCCCCATGGTTTTTGCCAGGCCAAGTCCTGCAATCATAGCTTCATATTCAACCTCATTATTAGAAGCCTTTAATTAGAAGCGCAAAGCATACTCCACATCGACCTCATCCGGGATGTTCAAAATAATCTCTGTCCCATAGCCTGTAATGCAAGATGAACCATCCACATATAGATTCCATATAGGTACCTCATCCTCAAATTTTTTATCGGATAAAGTTCCTCGGTGGAATATTTGTTGCTTCCTTTTATCCTCCTCTAGTACTTCTTGCTGCTCATCGACCATCTCCCCCTGATCGTCAACTGACTTAATTTGATCGGGGTTTATATTTGATGATCCTGTAGCATCCACAGGTTGGTCGGTATTCAGTTTTTTCTCCTCGGAGGTGTCAGGATAAGTGAATTCTGCGATAAAATCTGTTACTGCTTGCCCTTTAAGCGACGATCTAGGCTCATAAACTATGTCATATTCACCAAGTTCTACTGCCCAGTACATCAATCTCCCTGATTTCTCCGGTTTATGAAGAGCTTATCTCAATGGCATATCGGTATACATAACTATGGTGTGAGCCTGGAAGTATGGCCTCATTCTTCTACTCGCTTCGATCAACACTAGTGCCAACTTTTCTAGTCTTGGATATCTGATCTCTGCTCCTCGGAAGGCCTTGCTAGTGTAATAAATTAGTTTTTGCACTCCATCCTCCATTCTTATCAATGTCGAGCTAACTGCATTCTCCAAAACTGCCAGATACAAGTATAATATTTCTCCCATCACTGGCCTGGACAACAGTGGAGGTGCTCCCAAGTATTTCTTTAATTCTTGAAAGGCCTTCTTGCATTCATCATTCCATTCAAACGTTTTTCGGAGCGTTTTAATTAATGGGAGGCATCTATCAGTTGCTCGTGATACGAATCTATTAAGTGTTGCAACTTGCCCTGTGAGATTTTGCACTTCCTTCTTCGTCTTTGGAGATCGTAGCCCCAATAGAGCCTTGATCTTTTCTGGATTTGCTTTAATACCTCGTTGGTTGACAATATACCCGAGGAACATGCCTTATCGTACTCCGAATATGCACTTAGTAGGGTTCAACTTCATTTGATATTTATCTAATTGATCAAAGGTTTGACCTAGATTAATTAGATGATCAACAACTTTCTTGCTCTTCGTCAGCATATCATCAACATAAACCTCCATATTGTGACTGATTTTCTCTGCAAACACCTTGTTCATCAACCGCTGATATGTTGCTCCTGCATTTTTCAAACCAAAAGCCATAACATTATAACAGTAAGTTCCCCTAGGGGTAATAAAAGAGGTACTCTCCCTGTCTTCAGGTTTCATTTTAATCTGGTTGTAACCAGAATAAGCATCCATGGAGCTCAACAGCTCGTGTCCCGAGGTAGCGTCCACTAATTGATCAATTCGGGGCAAAGGAAAATGATCCTTTGGGCATGCCTTTTTGAGGTCGGTGAAGTCCACACACATCCTCCACTTGTTGTTCTTCTTCTTCACCATCACCACATTAGCTAACCAGTCTGGATATTTGACATCTTCAATAAAGCAAGCTTTTTGGAGCTTCTCGACCTCCTCTTGTATAGATTGGTTCTTCTCGGGGCTGAACACTCTTCTTCGCTGCTTCACAGGTTTGATTTCCATGTTCACATTAAGTTCATGACACAATAAATTTGGGTTTATTCCTGGCATATCTTCGTGGTTCCATGCGAAAGTTTATTTTCTGCTTTTTAGGAAGGCTATCAATTCCTGTTTTAATGGGGTGTCCAACGATGAACTGATTTGAGTTGTTCGTTCTGGGTGTTCTTCGGCCAGAATGACATTTTCAGTAGCATCCACCACCTGACCTTTTACGAGATGCGACTCGTCTCTAGGATCTAACGTTTCAATTTTTGCACCTTTATACACTTGATAGGTGCTAGCCTTTTTCCTGGATTCAACCAGTTCTTCTTGCTCGGCAGATGAATAGTAGCATTCCCGAGCTAGTTTTTAGTCACCCTTCACAATTCCTACTCCAAAGTTGGTTGGAAATTTTAGGTATTGATGTACAGTAGATGGTACTGCTTCGAACTTCTTCAATCCTACCCTTCCCATGATGATATTGTAAGCTGATTGAACATTCTTATCCATCACAAAAAGCTCACTCTTTCTGTTCGACAAGCAGGCCATGTACCGATGAACATATCCAGTTTGATCGTCCCAAGTGGAAAAACCTTCTCGCTAGTAAAACCGAGGAGGGGTCGATGATATGGCTCCAACTGGGATAACTTTAGGTTCAAACTATCAAAACATGGGTAGAACATAATATCTGTCGAGCTTTCATTATCCACCAAGACTCGCGAAATCACTACTTCCTTCATCCTCATTTTGATCACCAATGGGTCATCATGAGGATATAGCACACCTGCGAGGTCATTCTTAGAGAAACCGATGACCAGTTTATCTTTGTTTACCTTCCTCGGGCGATCTTCTTCAGCTAGATTTATCCTTTGAATATATGAACAAGCTTGAGCCTCATTGAGGTAAGCTTTCCTTTCCGCAGTAAGGTCTCCACCTCCTGCATCTCCACCAGTAATAACATTGCAATCAAATGATCCAAAACGGATAGAAAATACCTCACGTTCTGGCTGTTTTGGTCTTTTAGGGAGATCGGCGTCGTCTTGATCTTCATCCAGGTCTTCTTCATGATTTCTCTTCTTATCTTCTTTTGTTCGTCGAGGAGATCTAGACCTCTGCCTTGCTCGGTCGTTGCTTTTTCCACCATTTCGGCGATCCACATACTTGTTTAATTTTCCTCACCTGAAGAGCTCTTCAATTTCATTCTGGAGAGCTATATAGTTTTTGGTCATATGACCATGATCCTTATGGAACTCGCAATATTTGGATTTATCCATTTTGTCAGGATCTGTCTTCATTTTTTCAGGCCAGTTTAACTCCTCGTTCTTGATCTCTTCCAAAACGTGGTTTATATCTACCTTCAAAGGAGTATAATTTCCAAATTTCTTCAACTGTTCTAATGCTTGCTTTGCTTTTGACTACTTGTTACCACCATTATTCTTCTTATCCTTCTTCTCAATCTTCTCGGCCTCAACTTTGGTCTCCTTAGTGTCCATGCTCTTTTTTGCAGCCATAGCTTCCTCGGCATTCATGATTTTGGTTGCTTTTGCCATTAATTCTAACATGGTCTTAGGTGGATCTTTGGCCAAAGTATAGTACAATTTATTTGGAAATAATCCACTCATCAGAGCAGTGATCGCTGTCTTTTCCTCGTAATCAATAACTTCGAGCTTCTCGTTATTAAAACGAGTAATATAATCCCTGGTGCTCTCACCTGCTTTTTGCCTAACGCTTATCAAATGTGTTACTCGCTTAACTGGTTTTGCTCCAAAACATAAGTTTCCAATAAAGAGCTCAGCCAGTTGAAATAAAGTTGCGATCTTCCCCCGAAGAAGATTATTGTACCATATTTGAGCAGATCGAGTGAGAGTTCCTGAAAATGCCCTACATCGCATCTCGTCTGGAACAGCATAGATATCAGCAGCTGCCTGATATTGTTCTATATCTAGAATAGGATCAGTTTTTTCGTCATATTTTGGTGTTACCACTGGGGGTTTGAACTTTGATGGTGTGGGAAAATCCACAATTGCTTGGATAAAAGGTGTCCATTGGACAAAATTTCTTTGTAGATGATTTTTGGCCTTAGCCATTTCCCCTAGTCTATCCTCCAACCTCTGAATAGAGCCTTTCCATGCGTCATTTACCTCCTCGGGCCTGTTGGTCCGAGCAACTGATCGTGTTGAATTTGCCTCTTGGGATCTTTCACGACGAGCAGCTGGTCGGGATTGGGCAGAACCTTCCTTGAAATCAGAGAATCGTTGAGAGTTCCTCGACACCATCCTAAGGGGATTTTTATTCCTCCTAAGACCCAAACGATCAAAAAGAGAGACTTTAATCAATCTTTCAAGAGCACTGGTCCTTTCTGGAGATAGAGTGACGTTTTGTTCAGTATCTGTGGCTCGTACTGATGAAGTTCGTCCAGGTTGATAAGAAAAATCATTAGATCTATCAGTGCGATATGAATCGACATGTCTAGATCAAGATTCCTCTGGGACTAATGTTCGTCTAGTTCGTGAGGAAGGCAATTGGGTATTTCTCTGAATGCTTCGTTGTCCTGACTGGGCAGGTGCTCCAACATGGATAGCTTGCATGAGTTGTCGCGTTGTTTCTTGCATGGCGGTCTGGCCTGAGCTAAATTAGCCATTATTCCAGCCAGATCTTGGACACTTGGAGGAGTGGATGGATTTGGGGGGTTTCCAGCGTTTCGATTACTGGATTCAGGATTATAAGCCATTGGAGATGAATTGCTTTGGTGAAAAACGATAGTTTCAGTCGTTTCCCACAGATAGCGCCAATCTGTTGATGTAAAAAATTAGATTATCTCTAATTATTTAATCACAGACAAGAAATAAATAAGACAATATATTTTTAAAGTAGTTCAGCCTTGAAAGAATGGCCTACGTCCACTGTTTGTGTTATTGCTGACTGTTTGCAAAATTCTCGATAATGGGTTTACCAAGAAATTCCAAGTCCCTTGCTAATGAGGAGGTTACAATGTATTTATAGCCTTGAGGTTGTACATGCGAGAGAATATTACATAGCTGTCCAATAGGCGTGTACATCTGTATGACAATAATCAAGATTTAATGCGCATTCAATCCTCTTAATTATTCGGTTATAAATGCTTTGTACGAGGTGCAGCTCGGACCGCCTAAGTAGCTCGGTATACATGAGTTACTCGGTACAATAAAGTTCCTCGGAGAACACTTGCTGCTCGGAGCTCCTGAGTTGGTCGGGGAGGTTGAGTTCCTCAGAGTCAATGTGTTGTCAAAAATGTTCGCGGGTGCCATGTAGATTGACACGTGTCTTCACATAATTGGTCCACATCAGCAGGATAAATTTGGTATCAACATATGGATTATCGCCCCTCATGTGACGTTTAATCCACTCTACTACTTCCACTTCGTTATGCTAGTCCCACAAATATATATTTTACACGTCTATTACCACGTCCCTTCAACTCAGATGAATTTAACATCAGTTAACCAAGATGCCCACATTTTGTAACACTCCGACCGCCCTGGGAGAGCGAACGGCGCGCTACTCATCTGTAGGACTAACTAATTCCAACAAAATATAAGGAATAGGGTATTCAAATTCCATAAAAACAAAAGAGGAACAACGAATCTCAAACTTCTTCAGATAAGTACAACAGTTTTCCCAAATAGGTACAACAACCAAAATAAATCACTAACGCTCTATTCATCAAAATAAATACAAGTCATCTCTTTTGTATAATAAAAATTCTTTCCAGATAATCCATGCTAAAAATCATCCCAACACTTTATTTACCCTGTGTTCTGAACGCGGTTACAACACTTGGGTACTCTCAATCACCCTAGAAATTGAAATTTTAAGTCCTCCTTATCCTCATTCCACTCCTTAACTCATGGTGATAAAACAAAACTTTCAATGCTTTCTTACCACACAATCGGCTCCACTGGCCTTAAATTAAAATTCGACTTCCAACTTACAGATATAATTACTTTATCCCATTTCGACCGGGGTACCGAACTCATGGACCAATGACCAAACGTCTCCCTATTTACAACCTTACGCTAAGTTTCATGCATGAGATGTCTCGCAAAGCGAAGTCCAAAAAAGGAACCCCCCCGATACACTACAGCTTAGCATTGTCGATTATCGAAATCCGTTAGGTCCTCCGTCCATAGCATGTACCCCTTTATTTCGTCTCTTGACAGAAAAGTTACATTTCCTCCCGTAATTATACTTAACAAAGAACATTTCATCAATTGCATTATCGTTCAGTATTGGTTGGTGGTAAATTTCATTCCATAAACCTCGAACACATACAATCGGAATTCTCGAAATCCATTTCCCTAATAATAGGGGTATAACTCTCAACTCCCACATCTCTGGAGGATAGATATAACAATACACTCTTCTTATCACCGAGTCCTGAGTGCTAAACATAATACCGAGTTAAATCTTTTCTCTCAACAGTAGACTCGCTACATACTGAATCATAATGACAAAGTCCATACATACATCGGTATCGAATATCTCGAGCCCATTATCCCCTCCGAAGTCTCTAGGATAGATAATATAAGTGCGAGTCCGACCTTCTTGCAGGTGGAGCCTCGCCAGAACAAAAACATGTTGCACTAATGCAACCACTCCGATAGACTTGCAATAATTGCCCACTATCATACTAACCATTTCTTTAACGTTGTAACAAAGATAATATCATACTCGCATACCGCATCACTACAACGAGTAACCTCAATAAAGTACATAACACTGTTAATATACTCATTCATCCTCCGCGGATAGCACTTAAAGAAAAATACCACTCCACTAGGGAAAAAATATTCACATAATAATAACGTTTATAATTATACGTATTAAACTCGTCTCACATGCTAATCTAGCAATGAACAAAATATAGTGACTCGCTCGTGTCACATAAACACGCCTCATCATCTAAGGATACAATTTATATTTCCACCTTGCCAATCGTCTTGACTGCACAAATGGTCTCCGGACGTAACACGTTTGCCCAAATCGAAACAAAACTACTTTAATTGTTGTCTTTTACTAGGCACCGTATTCTTGTACCTTTACTCACTTCGAAAAATATTATCGCGTGTGATTTCACTCCCCACAAAATGCCTCAACACATAATCCACTTATCACCTATCCTACTAACCATATTAGGATTGTCCTTCTCTCTAACTTTAGTAGACTCGATTCCTGTTGGCTACCCCGGTTATTCCCTTAGCCTTTTAGGCCCTAAGGAACATGTCACTGTCTATAATAGTCCTTACTGAATTTACCATCACCTGGTAAGAATTCAACTATTCGAATAATTTAAATGGGTCCCCTGATGTGTATCCACACCCATTTGTGGTGCTACATCACCACCATTGTATTCAGTCTTATTCTCGACTAAATTCTTCGATTCTTTTAGCTTCCCACACAAAGGAGCATTATCATCTTTATTGACAAAATACGACATTTTCAACCTCTAAATCGGTCGTCCATCAGAATTTCCTCTTTGAGTGTTATTAACTATTATTACGAGTCGATCTCCCACTTGGAGTCGTTTCTTCCACTTGTATCTACATCTTCCGATACAAAATTTGCTAACGGTTAAGATTCATATTCACAAATGGACCTCTGTCACGTCCTCCTGTGATGAGTTCAAGACAACGTTCACTTCTAATCCTGAACTTCTGATGAAGGAACATACGGTCAACACTGTACCTAAGGTTCTCCTATAGACATAGCATTCCACTTCTAAAATTGGTGGTTGACTCCCATCATTATAACTTCGTTCTGACAGCCAAGAAAATTTTCTCTAAATTTTCACTTTCGGTTAGCCACATTCCGTCCTATATCTAAACCTTTTGGATACTTTACCTCCTTTAGTAATCACACACAATTCTCACATTTCTAGAACCCCCACTGACAGTTCTCTACACGTTTTGTAACACGTTGGGTGAGTTTAATCTTGCACCTCATTCGACTATAGCAGCATTTGGAACTGAGCCCTGCCTCCTGATGTCCGCTTAACGGTCCTCTTCTAACATCTGTCATCGCTCGTCACACTCACACATCCGAACGAAATTAAAATTCACTAATGTATATACGTTTTAGAAGGAGAACGAAATCTCATCAAGAAATCGACAATCCTAAACATTGGGCTCTATATCAAACAAAGCAACGCTGAAAGGATAATAAGCCGCACAGATCCTAAAGGACATTAGAACTTGATGCTCTGATACCACCCGTGACACCCCGCCTAATTAAATACCGGGCGATCAATCATTTATTAAATTAAAATCAAGGTGAACAGTTGGTTCATTCTTAGCATCACTGTCGCAAATTAAAATTTTCATATTAAACACCCTAAATAATTAAGCTAAGTGTCAAAACCATTTAAAACCTTATTTCCATTTTTATTGAATCCAATTATAAAACCTTTGGCAGTTAACAATTTAAGAGACACACATTAATAGTGAGAATGTAAATGAACATTCAAGAATTTAACAATCAAATAACTAATCCTAACTTTAAAACACCAAAGGAAACATCCTAGCAGTAATAAATCCCGAAGTAAAAATGTTGAAGGTAAATTAATTACAATCTCTGACAAAACCCACTGAATAATGGAAATGGGGCGACACAAGCCCCACCGGATAAAATTGAACTAGAAGTGGAGTCAACAATGATGTCGTCTAAGCAATGGCATGTAACTCTCACAAAAGCTACAGCATGTTCCATCCAAAGAATCCTAAGCATGACGCCCCTGTGGCTGGGCACCTGTAATACATATATATATATATATACACAAGAGAGAAGAGATAACAACAAACGGGTCAGAGTCCGATTGTAAAACAGTTTTAAAATAGTTTAGAAAGTATATAAAATGCTTACCGGCTAATGCAACAACCATATTAGTATGCGACAATCTCTTGAGAATTCTCATCTCTCATCTAGTGTGCACGTCTACCGTACTAATGAATCTCATATATCTCTCTAACTTATTCTCCATAAGTCTTATCATGTGAAATTAGGGTTATGATATTCACTTTTAGAAAAATCTATCTGTTCAAGATTTCTTACGTTAATTAGAATAATTTTGTATCGTTATAACGTTTTCGAATAGTTATAGTGAAGTGAAACATTTATTCATTTCTTAACTACTTATACCCACCGTATGAACTTTCCACATAGATATACGTATATATATTAGTTACACTTATAATATATATACAAACGACACCCCACATAAAATCTATGGTGCAAAGTTTCCATAAATAAGTATATATATACCAATCACTCATATAATATATATACTAACGTCACCCAACATAAAAAAAACTATGGTGTTGTCATACTCTGCTATCGAGTCCCCATATCGCACAAACTAAGGGAAATACTAGTTCAGAATCACTCTCGAACTGTATTAACACAAAACACAAGCAAATGGAGGCGAAGCATTTCCAAGTCAGTAAGAGGTCATCACATACTCTCACGTCTCTTAGGACCGTCTGACTATCAATCAGATAGCCTGTACCTAGGAATCTTATGTTCTAGGGTACAAGCCAATATCCCTCATAAAGGTCCCATCGAGATAAGACAATCCCGACGCGGAAACCCTCGTGATAGCAAGTAGTCCGAGTATGATTTTTACACAGATATAATATATGCACAAACACATAGTCATATATATATATATATATACACATTCACAGTATTAAATTAGGTGCGCTCACGACCCATAATTATAATCATCCGTTATTACACATTTTACTCGATTATTTCGTATAACGGACTCGTTCATTTTATTCTCGTAATTAAGTTATTCTAAACCCACTTCTCGTCTCTTGAAGTATTATCTTTACCTAAGTACAATTTCAGTAGGCCCTCACTCACTTTCTAATCCAACTTCCTAGACATTTCGATTATTTAATCAACGCACATATGATTTCTTAAGTATGAATATCTCCCATTTACCCTTCCTTTCCCTTTCACATTAAAGTTCCACATAACGGGGTTTATCTTGACCCTACTGGTCCTTTTTGTGTTTCATTATGTTCTAGCAACTCTAATCAAGATTTACTACGCATCAAATCGGATTAAGCTAACACAAGCAAAAATGTTGTTTTTCAGGAGGGGTCGATCGATCGATGAAAGGGGGTCGATCGATCGATGCTATGGGCTCGATCGATCGATCAAGCAGTTATGGCGAAACTGCCGAAAACCCAGATACGGAAACCTTACCCAAACTCATCGAAATCATCATGTTTCAGTCCCAAACTCCCAACCAATTATACTACAAGTTTTGTATACCCATATAAACAAGATCCTACGTAAATATGCGAGTTTTAATCAACTATAACCAAATAAAAGGACAAAATATATATAAATCTCAGGAACCCTAATCTTTTTCTTTAATTTAGTTTCTTCCATTCTTTTTCCAGATTTTCTATCACTAACACCATGGAAATTCGTGGTTCAAGCTCTACATGTGAAATGGTTTTCCAGAATATTAATTTTTACCTCTACAACATGTAATTTTTGTCTCCAATTAATGTTTTCTTTCAAGAACACTAATTCTAATCAACCCTAGACTAATATAAAAGGATGAATTAACTTGATTAAAGCAAGATAGATACTTGCCTGAAATTCAAAGTTCTGATTTTGTGGGAGAATTTGGTGTGGTTGAGATCCTCGTTGCGCGATCTACCATTTGGCGGTGATGGCGGTGCAACCAGAGGTGTTATTGGCCTATAACCCTTGGAAAGCATCTCCTCTTCCTCTCCAATGGCCGTCATTAGATTTTGGTTATGCTAACACTAGAAGACAACACTTATCATCAGATATAACCTAGCAAATTCATGGGTTTAATTACCCATAATTACGAAATGTCCAAAACTCCCTCCCGGGGTACTAATTAAGCCTAAAAACGCTCCGAGACCCAAACTAAACCCCCGAGTACATTATTTTGACTATCTCGATCCTTACGGACACTTTGGCGCACTCGAAATGACCATACGGGCAACTTATAATTTATTCACTTTATATAATAATAATTTAATCCTGACACGACACAGGCGCGTCCCGAATCAATTTCCATAGTTGTCATTTTATTCACACGTGATAATTTTATAAAATAAATCTCATATATTACTATACTCATCCAGTAACATTCAACAATTTCTAATAATTACTAACTCTCGTCACGCTAGTAAATATTTAAAACAATTTTTTGGATTAAAATTAAATTAATTTATCTCAATTAAATTTAATAAATCCCTAAATTTAAAAGTCATAAAAATACGGGGTATTGCACCTTCTTAATAAGAGAGGTTCCAAACTAGTGTATTGGCAAAGGGTACTCTTGTAACGGCCTGATCAAAATTAATGTAATCAATGATGTTAGTTCTGCTTCTATGGTTGAGTATATTTCTTTATGGCATAGTAGATTATGTCATGTGAATTATAGAAGTATAAAAAATATGACTAATCTCGGCTTAATCTCGGATTGTAATTTGATAACCTTTCTAATTGTGA
Organism: Sambucus nigra; assembly: GCA_949130495.1. Classification (NCBI taxonomy): domain Eukaryota; kingdom Viridiplantae; phylum Streptophyta; class Magnoliopsida; order Dipsacales; family Adoxaceae; genus Sambucus; species Sambucus nigra. The sequence continues at coordinate 238,840,408 of OX422210.1, read as the reverse complement.
AATTTGTGCTCAATCGAAGATAACTAGAAAGTCGTTCAAATCTGTTGAGAGGAAATCCGAAATGCTTAATCTTATTCATAGTGATGTATGTGATATGAAGAGTAATATGACTCGTAGTGGAAATAAATATTTCTTAACTTTCATTGATGATTACTCTAAGTATGCATATACATATTTACCTAAAAGTAAAGATGAAGTTTTCGAGAAATTCCTAATTTTTAAAGCAGAAGTTGAAACTCAACAAAATCGGAAAATTATAGTCCTACGGTCCGATAGGGGTGGTGAATATTACCCGAGTTTATACAATTTTGTAATACTCATGGGATAATCCATCAAGTTACGGCGCCATATACGCCACAACAAAATGGAACGGCGGAAAGGAAAAATAGGACTTTAGTTGAAATGATAAATTCAATGTTAATCAGTTCTGGTTTACCTTTGTCGATGTGGGGAGAAGCGATTTTATTCGCATGTTATATTTTAAATAGAGTTCCATTGAAAAACAAGGATATTACGCCATATGAATTGTGGTTTAATGTAAGCCTAATCTTAGACGTCTTAAAGTTTGGGGATGTCTTGCTTATGTAAAAAAACCCAAACCTAAAAGACCTAAACTAGGAAATAGGACTTACAAATGTGTTTTTATTGGATACTCTAGTAACTATACGACTTATAGATTTTTAAACCTTGAAACTTGGGTTATTTCCGATCTTCCACCCGGGGCTAGACCTATTGGGTGCAAATGGATATTTAAAAGAAAATTAAATCCGGATGGTTCTGTAAATAAATTTAAGGCAAGACTAGTTGCTAAAGGCTGTAAGAAAAAATATGGAATTAATTACTTTGATACATATGCTCCGGTTGCTCGAATCACTTCCATTAGGATATTGATATATCTTGCTTCTATTCACAATTTAGTTATTCATCAAATGGATATATTACAACTGCATTTTTAAATGGTGATTTAGAAGAAGAGATTTACATGGAACAACCCAAAGGGTTTGTTTTGCCTGGCCAAGAAAAGAAGTGTGTAAATTGGTTAAATCTCTTTATGGCCTTAAACAAGTTCCTATGCAATGGCATGAGAAATTTAATAATATTGTTATATCCCATGGATATAAAGTTAATGATGCCGACAAATGTATATATATCACCTCAAAAGGAATGGGACTAAGGTCTATTAAACAAGGCTACTATATTTAATGGGAACCCAACTCATATCTTGAAAATATAGATAGAGTTCAATGTGGTACAAACAAGTTAAATTATAGTTATGGAACACTAGGAATTTTATACATAAAGTTCCATTCCTATGTGCCTAGTGTTGATTTTCTGTATGTTAGAGGATGAAGGTTACATCTTAATAAATAATATAAGTGTGACTCGTAGAATCACTAAAGTTAATTTACAGTGTCGAAAGTGTGGCCGATTTTTATGGAATCAAGACCGATCTTAAAGCGCTCGTGAAATCAGGATTAGCACAACGCCATAAAAGTGCATGCTAGAAGAACACTTATAAACTCAGAAATCGGTATGTGTGATAGTTCCGGCTAGTCTCAAAAGGTCCTTGGTTCAAGATACATTCACCACAGTACCTTGATGAAGCTTTGAATTATTTTCACTATATGGAAGTTCTAGTCCGAAAGACACTTCTCATTTATGTACTAGATTTTAGCGATAATACCAAAAGTTATTTATTGTCTTTTTTCTTTGCTCTCTTGTGTATATTGAAATTGGTGGGGGAATGTTGGATAAATTCCAATATTTATTGATATTTTATTTTTTAGTTGTTAATATTTTATTATATTATTGGTGTTTTATTTTAAACATAGTTTCGGTTTTATTTTAGAAGGAAGAAACATGAGCAAATGGGTGTGAAAGATATGAGAGTGCTCAAAATCCCATATTGTCCCACATTGGAAGAATACTACAAAAAATAGTGGTATATCAACTAAAGGACAACTAAGATTCTTAGTTGACAAGTCAAATAAGAGGTTATGATCCTACGCATCGCGGTGGTGCTTAAGCATCACCAATCGCGAAATGCGTTAGCGCGACACGCGGCGCCCGAAAGGGCGATTGGGAGACTTAGGGCGCATTGCGCGCTTTGAAGCGCACTTGGCACTTCGCATCGTCGCTCAGAGCGTGGGAGCCTAAAGTTTTGACGAGGTAAAACAGATCAACGGTTGTGATTAAACGATCCGATCAAAGGGTTTAAAATCTGAAACGACTTGATCTAAACCGTTAGATGAACTCGTAGCGTTTCGTGTAGGGGATGTCCATTCGCTTACTATGGGACGCCTAATCTGAACCGTTAGATCGAAACTGTTCATAACAGGCACGATCCAACGGTTGCTGAGTCACTCCATGAAGAGCTGTGACTGTTGAAGAACAGTCACAGAAATGGCTATAAAAAAAGTTCGAGACTCTGTTTTTGGATACCGAAAATTGCTAGTTTCTGCACTCTCCGTCCTCTCTATTTTGGCATTATCAAATTACAAATTCAGACTGTTCTCGATTTGATCTAACAGTACATAGTTTGAATCAAACAACTGTTTGTACACTGCATTGTATACTGAAGGCAAATTCTGTAAAACCCATAGTGTACTCGCGGTTCTGTCTCAACCGGATTGGAAGAAATTTTGCTTAAAAGAAAGCCTTCCAAGAAAGTTCCTTGCAGAAATTAATTAATATATTTCGTTTTTTCCATAACAAAACTCCAACAGTTTTAGGCAAAATTTTATTCTTATTACTCCACTCAAATGGAAGGAACTGTGGCACAATCTATCCAAGTCATGACTCAAGACTTAATTCGACTCGATGTTTTGATGGCGGAAATTTCACCCGTTGGCAAGAGAAAGTTATGTTCTTCCTCACATCAGTAAAACTTGCATACATTCTAGATGATAACCTTGAACAAATTCCCGAGCCCACACCCGAAGACAGCGAAAAAATAAAGCAAAAACGCGTGAAGAGGAAAGAAGACGAATTTATGTGTCGAGGACACATCCTCAATGCTTTGTCTCAAACTGTTTATAGCGCTCATCGAATGATTCCGGCTGCAAAGGAATTATAGAAGGCTTTGGAGACAAAGTATAAAAATGAGGAAGCGAGCAACCGTAAGTTTCTAATTTCAAACTATATGAATTTTAGAATGAGTAATGATAAATCTGTCGTTGCACAAGCCCATGAACGCCAACAAATTGTTGGTAACCTTAAAGCCGCTGGTATTAATCTTCAAGATGAATTTCAAGTAGGGGTAGTTGTTTCGAAACTTCCATCCTCTTGGAATGGCTTTAAGAAGAAAATTAATCATGATGAAAAGACTTATACAGTGGAATCCCTTCTTCGTCACCTTCGTATTGAAGATGATACTCGTATTCGAGAAAAGAAGGATGGACAAGGTGTGGGTCATTCAAAAACTAATATGGTTGAGGATCAAAAATCCAAGATTACCAAAGACTCAAAATTTAAAGCAAAGAAGGATTCAAAATTCAAGAACCAAGGTGCAAATAAGAAAAAGAAGGGAAAATGTTTCTTCTGTGATAAATCGGTCCATTATTCTCGATAATGTCGTCTTAAAAAGAATGCATTTAAGGAAAAACAAGGGTCTAAGGAAACCAACAATGTTGAAGATCTTATTGCTACTGTATACGAAGCAAATTCAATTGATAATGAAAGCGGATGGTATCTGGATACCGGCGTAACGGTCCACATATGCAAAGACCGCTCTTCATTCAAAACTTATCGAGAAATTGATGGAAAAGAAGTGAAGATGGCAAATAATCTTCGCACCAATGTAGTTGGAAAAGGCACAGTGGAATTGAAGCTAACTTCTGGAAAGACACTTACTCTAATTGATGTACTTCATGTACATTATATGTGTAAAAATCTTGTGTATGGGGACCTTCTCAATAAGAGAGGTTTCAAACTAGTGTATGAGTCTGAAAAGTTTGTTTTGTCTAAGAATGACCAATTTATTGGCAAAGGGTACTCTTGTAACGACATGATCAAAATTAATGTAATCAATGATATTAGTTCTGCTTATATGGTTGAGTCTATTTATTTATGGCATAGTAGATTAGGTCATGTGAATTATATAAGTATAAAAAATATGACTAATCTCGACTTAATTTCGGATTGTAAATTTGATAACATTTCTAAATGTGAAATTTGTCCTCAATCGAAGATAACTAGAAAGTCGTTCAAATCTGTTGAGAGAAAATCCGAAATGCTTGATCTTATTTATAGTGATATATGTGATATGAAGAGTAATGTGACTCGTGGTCGAAATAAATATTTCTTAACTTTCATTGATGATTACTCTAAGTATGCATATACATATTTACATAAAAGTAAAGATGAAGTTTTCGAGAAATTCCTAATTTTTAAAGCAGAAGTTGAAACCCAACAAAATCGAAAAATTAAAATCCTACGATCCGATAGGGGTGGTGAATATTACCTGAGTGAGTTTATACAATTTTGTAATACTCATGGGATAATCCATCAAGTTACGGCGCCATATGCGCCACAACAAAATGAAACGACGGAAAGAAAAAATAGGACTTTAGTTAAAATGATAAATTCAATGTTAATCAGTTCTGGTTTACCTTTGTCGATGTGGGGAGAAGCGGTTTTATCCGTATGTTATATTTTAAATAGAGTTCCACAGAAATACAAGGATATTACGCCATATGAATTATGGTTTAATCGTAAGCCTAATCATGGACGTCTTAAAGTTTGGGGATGTCTTGCTTATGTAAGAAAACCCGAAAAAATAGACCTAAACTAGGAAATAGGACTTACAAATGTGTTTTTATTGGATACTCTAGTAACAGTACGACTTATAGATTTTTAAACCTTGAAACTCAAGAAATCATTGAGTCGGTAGATGTGCAATTCTTTGAACATCTAACAAAGTTTAGTACTTTGAATCAAGGTTTAGAAAATAATAATCCGACTGTTGACTCCTCAAATTTAGAAGAAAATTCTCAACCTATATCTTCTTCGGAAACAACGAATGACGTTGAACCACGAAGGAGTAAAAGACAAAGAACTGAAAAAACATTTGGGCCTGACTTTGTTATTTATTTAGTTTAAGGGGATTTAAATGAGACTAAGAACAAAACTAAATTTGTTCTTAATGTAGAAGATCAACCGACCACATTTCATGAAGCGGTAACATCTAGGGATGCTGTCTTTTGGAAAGATGCAATAAATGATGAAATGAACTCAATTTTGTCAAATCAAGCTTGGGTTATTTTCGATCTTCCCCCTGGGACTAAACCTATTGGGTGCAAATCGATATTTAAAAGAAAATTAAATCCGGATGTTTTATAAATAAATTTAAGGCAACACTAGTTGCTAAAGGCTATAAGCAAAAACATGGAATTGATTACTTTGATACATATGCTCCTCTTGCTCGAATCACTTCCATTAGGATATTGATATCTCTTGCTTCTATTCACAATTTAGTTATTCATCAAATGGATGTTAAAACTGCATTTTCAAATGGTGATTTAGAAGAAGAGATTTACATGGAGCAACCCGAAGGGTTTGTTTTGCCTGGCCAAGAAAAGAAAGTGTGTAAATTGGTTAAATCTCTTTATGGCCTTAAACTAGTTCCTATGAAATGGCATGAGAAGTTTAATAATATTGTTATATCCCATGGATATAAAGTTAATGATGCCGGCAAATGTATATATATCACCTCAAAAGGAATGGGACTAAGGTCTATTAAATAACACAACTATATTTAATGGGAACCCAACTCATATCTTGAAAATATAGATAGAGTTCAATGTGGTACAAACAAGTTAAATTATAGTTATGGAACACTATCCATTCCTATGTGCCTAGTGTTAGTTTTCTGTATGTTAGAGGATGAAGGTTACTTCTTAATAAATCATATAAGTGTGACTCGCAGAATCACTAAAGTTGATTTACCTATACGAGTGTCGAAAGTGTGGCCGGTTTCTATGGAATCAAGACTGATCCTAAAGCGCTCGTGCAATCAAGATTAACACAAGGCCATAAAAGTGCATGCTAGAAGAACACTTATAAACTCAGAAATCGATATTGATAGTTCCGGCTAGTCTCAAAAGGTCCTTGGTTCAAGATACATTCACCACAGCACCTTGATGAAGCTTTGAATTATTTTCACTATATAGAAGTTCAAGTCCGAAAGACACTTCTCATTTATGTACTAGATTTTAGCGATAATGCCAAAAGTTATTTATTGTCTTTTTGCTTTGCTCTCTTGTGTATATTGAAATTGGTGGGGGAATATTGGATAAATTCCAATATTTGTTGATATTTTACTTTTTAGTTGTTAATATTTTATTATATTATTGGTGCTTTATTTTAAACATAGTTTGTGTTTTATTTTAGAAGGTAGAAACATGAGCAAATGGGTGTGAAAGATATGGGAGTGCTCAAAGTCCCATATTGTCCAACATTGGAAGAATACTACAAAAAGTAGTGGTATATCAACTAAAGGACAACTAAGATTCTTAGTTGACAAGTCAAATAAGAGGCTATGATCCTACGCATCGCGGTGGTGCTTAAGCACCACCAAGCGCGACACGCATAAGCGCGACACGCGGCGCCCTAAAGGGAGATTGGACGACTTAGGGCGCATTGCGCGCTTTGACGCGCACTTCGCATCGACGCTTGGAGCATGGGAGCCTAAAGTTTTGACGAGGTAAAACAGATCAACGATTGTGATTAAGCGATCCGATCAAAGGGTTTAAAATCCGAAACGACTTAATCTAAACCGTTAGATGAACTCGTAGCGTTTCGTATAGGGGATGTCTATTCGCTTAAGATGGGATGCCTAATCTGAACCGTTACATCTCGGTTGTTCCAAACAGGCACGTTCCGACGGTTGCTGAGTCACTCCATGAAGAGCTATGACTGTTGAAGAACAGTCACAGAAATGGCTATAAAAAGAGTTTCAGGCCTTTATTTTGGATACCGAAAATTGCTAGTTTCTCCTCTCTCCGTCCTCTCTATTTTGGCATTATCAAATTACAAATTCATAGTGTTCTCGGTTTGATCAAACAGTACATAGTTTGAATTAAACAACTGTTCATACACTGCATTGTATCCTGAAGGCAGATTCAATAAAACCCATAGTGTACTCGCGGTTCTGTCTCAGCCGGATCGGGGGGAATTTTGCCTAAAAGAAAGCGTTCCAAGAACGTGCCTTGCAGAAATTAATTAATATATTACTTTGTTTCCATAACGAAACTCCAACAGTTTTAGGAAAAATTTTATTCTCATTACTCCACTCAAATGGAAGGAACTGTGGCACAATCTATCTAAGTCATGACTCAAGACTAATCCGACTAGACCGTTTTGATGGCGAAAATTTCACCCCTTGGAAAGAGAAAGTTATGTTCTTCCTCACATCATTAAAACTTGCATACATTCTAGATGATAACCTTGAACAAATTCCCGAGCCCACACCCGAAGACACCGAAGAAATAAAGGAAAAACGTGTGAAGAGGAAAGAAGACGAATTTATATGTCGAGGACACATCCTCAATGTTTTGTCTCAAACTGTTTATAGTGCTCATCGAATGATTTCAACGGCAAAGGAATTATGGAAGGCTTTGGAGACAAAGTATCAAAATGAGGAAGCGAACAACCGTAAGTTTCTAATTTCAAACTATATGAATTTTAGAATGAGTAATGATAAATCTCTCATTGCACAAGCCCATGAACTCCAACAAATTATTGGTGACCTTAAAGCTACTGGTAATAATCTTCAAGATGAATTTCAAGTAGGGGTGATTGTTTCAAAACTTCAATCCTCTTGGAATGGCTTTAAGAAGAAAATTAATCATGATGAAAAGACTTGTACTGTGCAATCCCTTCTTCGTCACCTTCGTATTGAAGATGATATTCGCATTCAAGAAAAGAAGGATGAACAAGGTGAGGGTCATTCAAAAGCTAATATGGTTGAGGATCAAAAATCCAAGATTACCAAAGACTCAAAATTTAAAGCAAAGAATGATTCAAAATTCAAGAACCAGGGTGCGAATAAGAAAAAGAAGGGAAAATGTTTCTTCTGTGACAAACCGGGCCATTATTCTCTAGAATGTCGTCTTAAAAGGAAGACATTTAAGAAAAAACATGGCTCGAAGGAAACCAATAATGTTGAAGATCTTATTGCTACTGTATGCGAAGAAAATTCAATTGATAATGAAATTGGATGGTGGCTGGATACCGGCGCAACGGTCCACATATGCAAAGACCGCTCTTCATTCAAAACTTATCAAGAAATTGATGGAAAAGAAGTGAAGATGGCAAATAATCTTCGCACGAATGTAGTTGGAAAAGGCACAGTGGAAATGAAGCTAACTTTTGGAAAGACACTCACTCTAATTGATGTACTTCATGTACCTGATATGTGCAAAAAATTTGTGTCTGGGGACCTTCTCAATAAGAGAGGTTTCAAACTAGTGTATGAGTCTGATAAGTTTGTTTTGTCTAAGGATGGCCAATTTATTGGCAAAGGGTACTCATGTAACGACATGATCAAAATTAATGTAATCAATGATATTAGTTCTGCTTATATGGTTGAGTTTTTTTCTTTATGGCATAGTAGATTAGGTCATGTGAATTATTGAAGTATAAAAAATATGACTAATCTCGGCTTAATCTCAGATTGTAAATTTGATAACCTTTTTAAATGTGAAATTTGTGCTCAATCGAAGATAACAAGAAAGTCGTTCAAATCTATTGAGAAGAAATCCGAAATGCTTGATCTTATTTATAGTGATGTATGTGATATGAAGAGTAATATGACTCGTGGTGGCAATAAATATTTCTTAACTTTAATTGACGATTACTCTAAGTATGCATATACATATTTACTTAAAAGTAAAGATGAAGTTTTTGAGAAATTCCTAATTTTTAAAGCAGAAGTTGAAACCCAACGAAATCGGAAAATTAAAGTCCTACGATCCGATAGGGGTGGTGAATATTACCCGAGTGAGTTTATACAATTTTGTAATACTCATAGGATAATCCATCATGTTACGGCGCCATATACGTCACAACAAATTGAATCGGCGGAAAGGAAAAATAGGACTTTGGTTGAAATGATAAATTTAATGTTAATCAGTTCTGGTTTACCTTTGTCGATAGGGGAGAAGCGATTTTATCCGCATGTTATATTTTAAATAGAGTTCCATTGAAAAACAAGGATATTACGCCATATGAATTATGGTTTAATCGTAAGCCTAATCTTAGACGTCTTAAAGTTTGGGGATGTCTTGCTTATGTAAGAGAAACCCGAACCTAAAAGTCCTAAACTAGAAAATAGGACTTACAAATGTGTTTTTATTGTATACTCTAGTAACAGTACGACTTCTAGATTTTTAAACCTTGAAACTCAATAAATCATTGAGTCGGTAGATGTGCAATTCTTTGAACATCTAACAAAGTTTAGTACTTTGAATCAGGGTTTAGAAAATAATAATTCGACTGTTGACCCCTCAAATTTAGAAGAAAATTCACAACCTATATCTTCTTCGAAAACAACGAATGGCATTGAACCACGAAGGAGTAAAAGACAAAGCACTGAAAAAACATTTGGGCTGACTTTGTTATTTATTTAGTTGAAAGGGATTTAAATGAGACTAAGAACAAAACTAAATTTTTTCTTAATGTAGAAGATGAACCAACCACATTTCATGATGCGGTAACATCTAGGGATGCTATCTTTTGGAAAGAAGCAATAAATGATGAAATGAACTCAATTTTGTCAAATCAAGCTTGGGATATTTCCGATCTTCCCCCCGGAACTAAACCTATTGGGTGAAAATGGATATTTATAAGAAAATTAAATCCGGATGGTTTAATAAATAAATTTAAGGCAAGACTAGTTGCTAAAGGCAATAAGCAAAAACATGGAATTGATTACTTTGATACATATGCTCTTGTTGCTCGAATCACTTCCATTAGGATATTGATATCTCTTGCTTCTATTCACAATTTAGTTATTCATCAAATGGATGTTAAAACTGCATTTTTAAATGGTGATTTAGAAGAAGAGATTTACATGGAACAACCCGAAGGGTTTGTTTTGCCTGGCCAAGAAAAGAAAGTGTGTAAATTGATTAAATCTCTTTATGGCCTTAAACAAGTTCCTATGAAATGGCATGAGAAGTTTAAAAATATTGTTATATCCCATGGATATAAAGTTAATGATGCCGATAAATGTATATATATCATCTCAAAAGTAATGGGACTAAGGTCTATTAAATAACACAACTATATTTAATGGGAACCCAACTAATATCTTGAAAATATAGATAGAGTTCAATGTGGTATAAACAAGTAAAATTATAGTTATGGAACACTTGGAATTTTATACAAAAAGTTCCATTCCTATGTGCCTAGTGTTGATTTTCTGCATGTTAGAGGATGAAGGATACTTCTTAATAAATCATATAAGTATGGCTCGCAGAATCACTAAAGTTGATTTACCTATACGAGTGTCGAAAGTGCGGCCGCTTTCTATGGAATCAAAACCGATCCTAAAGCGCTCGTGAAATCAGGATTAGCACAAGGTCATAAAAGTGCATGTTAGAAGAACACTTATAAACTCAGAAATCGGTATGTGTGATAGTTTCAGCTAGTCTGAAAAGGTGATTGGTTCAAGGTACGTTCACCACAGCACCTTGATGAAGCTTTGAATTATTTTCACTATATGGAAGTTCAAGTCCGAAAGACACATCTCATTTATGTACTAGATTTTAGCGATAATGCCAAAAGTTATTTATTGTCTTTTTGCTTTGCTCTCTTATGTATATTGAGATTGGAGGGGGAATGTTGGATAGATTCCAATATTTATTGATATTTTATTTTTTAGTTGTTAATATTTTATTATATTATTGGTGTTTTATTTTAAACATAGTTTGTGTTTTATTTTAGAAGGTGGAAACATGAGCAAATGGGTGTGAAAGATATGGGAGTGCTCAAAATCCTATATTGTCCCACATTGGAAGAATACTATAAAAAGTAGTGATATATCAACTAAAGGACAATTAAGATTCTTAGTTGACAAGTCAAATAAGAGGCTATGATCCTACGCATTGCGGTGGTGCTTAAGCACGACCAATCGCGACACGCGTAAGCACGACACTCGGCGCGCGAAAGGGCGATTGGGCGACTTAGGACGCATTGCGCGCTTTGACGCGCACTTGGCACTTCACACGTGCGCATCGTCGCTTGGAGCGTGGGAGCCTAAAATTTTGACGAGGTAAAACAGATCAACGATTGTGGTCAAACGATCTGATCAATGGGTTTAAAATCTGAAACGACTTGATCAAAACCGTTAGATGAACTCGTAGCATTTCGTGTTGGGGATGTCCATTCGTTTACGATGGGACGCCTAATCTGAACCGTTAGATCGTGGTTGTTCCAAACATGCACGATCCAACGATTGCTGAGTCACTCCATGAAGAGCTGTGACTGTTTAAGAATAGTCACAGAAATGGCTATAAAAGGAGTTCCAGACCTCTATTTTTGATACCGAAAATTGCTAGTTTCTCCTCTCCCCGTCCTCTATATTTTCGCATTATTAAATTACAAATTCAGAGTGTTCTCGGTTGGATCAAACAGGTGATAGTTTGAATCAAACAACTGTTCATACACTGCATTGTATCCTGAAGGCAGTATCTATAAAACCCATAGTGTACTCGTGGTTCTGTCTCAACCGGATTGGGACAAATTTTGCCTAAAAGAAAGCGTTCCAAGAACGTGCCTTACAGAAATTAATTAATATATTTCGTTCTTTCCATAACAAAACTCCAACAGGTTTAGGCAAAATTTTATTCTTATTACTCCACTCAAATGGAAGGAACTGTGGCACAATCTATCCAAGTCATGACTCAAGACTTAATACGACTCGACCCTTTTGATGGCGGAAATTTCACCCGTTGGCAAGAGAAAGTTATGTTCTTCCTCATATCACTAAATCTTGCATACATTCTAGATGATAACCTTGAATAAATTCCGGAGCCCACACCGGATGACACTGAAGAAATAAAGCAAAAACGTGTGAAGAGGAAAGAAGACAAATTTATGTGTCGAGGACACATACTCAATGCATTGTCTTAAACTGTTTATAGCGCTCATCGAATGATTCTGACGCCAAAGGAATTATGGAAGGCTTTGGAGACAAAGTACCAAAATGAGGAAGCGAGCAACCGTAAGTTTTTAATTTAAAACTATATGAATTTTAGAATGAGTAATGATAAATCTGTCGTTGCACAAGCCCATGAACTCCAACAAATTGTTGGTGACCATAAAGCCGCTGGTATTAATCTTCAAGATGAATTTTAAGTAGGGGTGATTGTTTCAAAACTTCCATCCTCTTGGAATGGCTTTAATAAGAAAATTAATCTTGATGAAAAGACTTATACTGTGGAATTCCTTCTTCGCCACCTTCGTATTGAAGATGATACTCGTATTCGATAATATAAGGATGAACAAGGTAAGGGTCATTCAAAAGCTAATATGGTTGAGGATCAAAAATCCAAAATTACCAAAGACTTAAAATTTAAAGCAAAGAATGATTCAAAATTCAAGAACCAATGTGCAAATAAGAAAAAGAAGGGAAAATGTTTCTTCTGTGACAAACCGGGCCATTATTCTCGAGAATATCGTCTTAAAAAGAAGGCATTTAAGGAAAAACAAGGGTCGAAGGAAACCAAAAATGTTGAAGATCTTATTGCTACTGTATGCGAAGCGAATTCAATTGATAATGAAAGTGGATGGTGGATGGATACCGGCACAACGGTCCACATATGCAAAGAACGTTCTTCATTCAAAACATATCAAGAAAATGATTTAAAAGAAGTGAAGATGGCAAATAATCTTCGCACCAATGAACTTGGAAAAGGCACAGTGGAATTGAAGCTAACTTCTGGAAAGACACTTACTCTAATTGATGTACTTTATGTACCTGATATGTGTAAAAATCTTGTGTCTGGGGACCTTCTCAATAAGAGAGTTTCAAACTAGTGTATGAGTTTGATAAGTTTATTTTGTCTAAGAATGGCCAATTTATTGACAAAGGGTACTCTTGTAACGGCATGATCACAATTAATGTAATCAACGATATTAGTTCTGCTTATATGGTTGAGTCTATTTCTTTATGGCATAGTAGATTAGGTCATGTGAATTATAGAAGTATAAAAAATATGACTAATCTCGGCTTAATCTCGAATTGTAAATTTGATAACCTTTCTAAATGTGAAATTTATGCTCAATCGAAGATAATTAGAAAGTCATTCAAATCTGTTGAGTGGAAATCCGAAATGCTTGATCTTATTAATAGTGATGTATGTGATATGAAGAGTAATATGACTCATGGTGGAAATAAATATTTCTTAAGTTTAATTGATGATTACTCTAAGTATGCATATACACATTTACTTAAAAGTAAAGATGTAGTTTTCGAGAAATTTCTAATTTTTAAAGCAGAAATTGAAACTCAACAAAATCGAAAAATGAAAGTCCTACGATCCGATAGGGGTGGTGAATATTACCCGAGTGAGTTTATACAATTTTGTAATACTCATAAGATAATCCATCAAGTTACGGCGCCATATACGCAACTACAAAATGGAACGGCGAAAAGGAAAAATAGTACTTTAGTTGAAATGATAAATTCAATGTTAATCAGTTTTGGTTTACCTTTGTCGATGTGGGGAGAAGCGGTTTTATCCGCATGTTATATTTTAAATAGAGTTCCATTGAAAAACAAGGATACTACGCCATATGAATTATGGTTTAATCGTAAGCCTAATCTTAGACGTCTTAAGCTTGGGGATGTCTTGCTTATGTAAGAAAACCCGGACCTAAAAGACCTAAACTAGGAAATAGGACTTACAAATGTGTTTTTATTGTATACTCTAGTAACAGTACGACTTATAGATTTTTAAACCTTGAAACTCAAGAAATCATTGAGTCGGTAGATGTGCAATTCTTTGAACATCTAACAAAGTTTAGTACTTTGAATAAAGGTTTAGAAAATAATAATCCAACTGTTGATTCCTCAAATTTAGAAGAAAATTCACAACCTATATCATCTTCGGAAACAACGAATGACGTTAAACCACGAAGGAGTAATAGAAAAAAAACTGAAAAAACATTTGGGCCTGACTTTGTTATTTATTTAGTTGAAAGGGATTTAAATGAGACTAAGAACAAAACTAAATTTATTCTTAATGTAGAAGATGAACCGACCACATTTCATGAAGCGGTAACACCTAGGGATGCTGTCTTTTGGAAAGATGTAATAAATGATGAAATGAACTCAATTTTGTCAAATCTAACTTGGGTTATTTTCGATCTTCCCCTCGGGGCTAAACCTATTGGGTGCAAATGGATATTTAAAAGAAAATTAAATCCGGATGGTTCTATAAATAAATTTAAGGCAAGAATAGTTGCTAAAGGCTATAAGCAAAAACATGGAATTGATAACTTTGATACATATGCTCCTGTTGCTCGAATCACTTCCATTAGGATATTGATATCTCTTGCTTCTATTCACAATTTAGTTATTCATCAAATGGATGTTAAAACTGCATTTTTAAATGGTGATTTAAATGGTGATTTAGTTAGCAAAAGGACATAAATGTGCATGCTAGAAGAACACTAATAAACTCATAAATCAGTATGTGTAATAGTTTCGGCTAGTCTCAAAAGGTCCTTGGTTCAAGATACGTTCACCACAGCACCTTGATGAAGCTTTGAATTATTTTCATTATATGGAAGTTTAAGTCCGAAAGACACTTCTCTTTTATATACTTGATTTTAGTGATAATGCCAAAAGTTATTTATTGTCTGTTTGCTTTGCTCTCTTGTGTATATTGAAATTGGTGGGGGAATGTTGGATAAATTCCAATATTTATTGATATTTTATTTTTTAGTTGTTAATATTTTATTATATTATTGGTTTTTTATTTTAAATATAGTTTGAGTTTTATTTTAGAAGGTAGAAACATGAGCAAATGGGTGTGAAAGATATGGCAGAGCTCAAAATACCATATTGTCCCACATTGGAAGAATACTACAAAAAGTAGTGGTATATCAACTAAAGGACAACTAAGATTCTTAGTTTACAAGTTAAATAAGAGTCTATGATCCTACGCATCACGGTGGTGTTTACAATGGGACGCCTAATCTGAACCGTTAGATCGCAGATGTTCCAAACAGGCACGATCCAACGGTTGCTGAGTCACTCCATGAAGAGCTATGACTGTTGAAGAACAGTCACAGAAATGGCTATAAAAAGAGTTCCATACCTCTGTTTGAATACCGAAAATTGCTAGTTTCTCCTCTCTCTGTCCTCTATATTTTGGCATTATCAAATTACAAATTTAGACTGTTCTTGGTTTGAACAAACAGTACATAGTTTCAATCAAACAACTGTTTATACATTGCATTGTATTTTGAAGGCAGATTCTATAAAACCCATAGTGTACTCGCGGTTCTGTCTCAATCGGATTGGGAGAAATTTTGCCTAAAAGAAAGAATTTCAAGAACGTGCCTTGCAGAAATTAATTAATATATTTCGTTCTTTCCATAACAAAACTCCAATAGTTTTAGGCAAAATTTTATTCTTATTACTCCACTCAAATGGAAGGAACTGTGGCACAGTCTATCCAAGTCATGACTCAAGACTTAATTCGACTCGACTGTTTTGATGGCAGAAATTTCACCCGTCAGCAAGAGAAAGTAATGTTCTTCCTCACATCACTAAAACTTGTATACATTCTAGATGATAACCTTGAACAAATTCCCGAGCCCACACCCGAAGACGGCGAAGAAATAAAGCTAAAATGTGTGAAGAGGAAAGAAGACAAATTTATGTGTCGAGGACACATCCTCAATGCTTTATCTCAAACTGTTTATAACGCTTATCGAATTATTCCGACGACAAAGAAATTATGGAAGGCTTTGGAGGCAAAGTATCAAATCGAGGAAGCGAGCAACCGTGAGTATCTAATTTCAAACTATATGAATTTTAGAATGAGTAATGATAAATCTTTCGTTGCACAAGCCCATGAACTCCAACAAATTGTTGGTGACCTTAAAGCCGCTAGTATTAATCTTCAAGATGAATTTCAATTAGGGGTGATTGTTTCAAAACTTCCATCCTCCTGGAATGACTTTAAGAAGAAAATTAATCATGATGAAAAGACTTATACTGTGCAATCCCTTCTTCGTCACCTTCGTATTGAAGATGATACTCGTATTCGACAAAATAAGGATGAACAAGGTGAGGGTCAGTCAAAAGCTAATATGGTTGAGGATAAAAAATCCAAGACTACCAAAGACTCAAAATTTAAAGCAAAGAATGATTCAAAATTAAAGAACCATGGTGCAAATAAGAAAAAGAAGGGATAATGTTTCTTCTGTGACAAACCGGGCCATTATTCTCGAGAATGTCGTCTTAAAAAGAAGGCATTTCAGGAAAAACAAGGGTCGAAGGAAACCAACAATGTTGAAGATCTTATTGCTATTATATGCGAAGCAAATTCAATTGATAACGAAAGTGGATGGTGGCTGGATACCGGCGCAACGGTCCACATATGTAAAGACCGCTCTTCATTCAAAACATATCAAGAAATTGATGGAAAAGAAGCAAAGATGGCAAGTAATCTTCGCACCAATGTAGTTTAAAAGGCACAGTGGAATTGAAGCTAACTTCTGAAAAGATACTTACTCTAATTGATGTACTTCATGTACCTGATATGTGTAAAATTCTTATGTCTGGGGACCTTATCAATAATAGAGGTTTGAAACTAGTGTATGAGTCTCATAAGTTTGTTTTATCTAAGAATGGCCAATTTATTGGCAAAGGCTACTCTTGTAACGGCATGATCAAAATTAATGTAATCAATGATATTAGTTCTGCTTATATGGTTGAGTTTATTTCTTTATGGGATGGTAGATTAGGTCATGTGAATTATAGAAATATAAAAAATATGACTAATCTCAGCTTAATCTCGGATTGTAAATTTGATAACCTTTCTAAATGTGAAATTTGTGCTCAAACGAAGATAACTAGAAAGTCGTTCAAATCTGTTGAGAGGAAATTCTAAATGCTTGATCTTATTCATAGTGATGTATGTGATATAAATAGTAGTATGACTCATGGTGGAAATAAATATTTCTTAACTTTCATTGATGATTACAATAAGTATACATATACATATTTACTTAAAAGTAAAGATGAAGTTTTCAAGAAATTCCTAATTTTTAAAGCAAAAGTTGAAACTCAACAAAATCAGAAAATTAAAGTCCTACGATCCGATAGGGGTGGTGAATATTACCCGAGTGAGTTTATACAACTTTGTAATACTCATGGGATAATCCATCAAGTTACGGCACCATATACGCCACAACAAAATGGAACGGCGGAAAGGAAAAATAGGAATTTAGTTGAAATGATAAATTCAATGTTAATCAGTTCTGTTTTACCTTTGTCGATGTGGGGAGAAGCGGTTTTATCCGCGTGTTATATTTTAAATAGAGTTCCATTGAAAAACAAGGATACTACGCCATATGAATTATGGTTTAATCGTAAGCCTAATCTTAGACGTCTTAAGCTTGGGGATGTCTTGCTTATGTAAGAAAACCCGAACCTAAAAGACCTAAACTAGGAAATAGGACTTACAAATGTGTTTTTATTGTATACTCTAGTAACAGTACGACTTATAGATTTTTAAACCTTGAAACTCAAGAAATCATTGAGTCGGTAGATGTGCAATTCTTTGAACATCTAACAAAGTTTAGTACTTTGAATAAAGGTTTAGAAAATAATAATCCAACTGTTGATTCCTCAAATTTAGAAGAAAATTCACAACCTATATCATCTTAGGAAACAACGAATGACGTTAAACCACGAAGGAGTAATAGAAAAAAAACTGAAAAAACATTTGGGCCTGACTTTGTTATTTATTTAGTTGAAAGGGATTTAAATGAGACTAAGAACAAAACTAAATTTATTCTTAATGTAGAAGATGAACCGACCACATTTCATGAAGCGGTAACACCTAGGGATGCTGTCTTTTGGAAAGATGTAATAAATGATGAAATGAATTCAATTTTGTCAAATCTAACTTGGGTTATTTTCGATCTTCCCCTCGGGGCTAAACCTATTGGGTGCAAATGGATATTTAAAAGAAAATTAAATCCGGATGGTTCTATAAATAAATTTAAGGCAAGAATAGTTGCTAAAGGCTATAAGAAAAAACATGGAATTGATAACTTTGATACATATGCTCCTGTTGCTCGAATCACTTCCATTAGGATATTGATATCTCTTGCTTCTATTCACAATTTAGTTATTCATCAAATGGATGTTAAAACTGCATTTTTAAATGGTGATTTAGAAGAAGAGATTTACATGGAACAACCCGAAGGGTTTGTTTTGCCTGGCCAAGAAAATAAGGTGTGTAAATTGGTTAAATCTCTTTATGGCCTTAAACAAGTTCCTATGAAATGGCATGAGAAGTTTAAGAATATTGTTATATCCCATGGATATAAAGTTAATGATGCCGAAAAATGTATATATCACCTCAAAAGGAATAGGACTAAAGTCTATTAAATAACACAACTATATTTAATGGGAACCCAACTCATATCTTGAAAATATAGATAGAGTTCAATGTGGTACAAACAAGTTAAATTATAGTTATGGAACACTAGGAATTTTAAACAAAAAGTTCCATTCCTATGTGCCTAGTGTTGGTTTTCTGCATGTTAGAGGATGAAGGTTACTTCTTACTAAATCATGTAAGTGTGACTCGCAGAATCACTAAAGTTGATTTACCTATACGAGTGTCGAAAGTGTGGCCGCTTTCTATGAAATAAAGACCGATCCTAAAGCACTCGTGAAATCAGGATTAGCTCAAGGCCATAAAAGTGCATGCTAGAAAAACACTTATACACTCAGAAATTGGTATGTGTGAAAGTTTCGGCTAGTCTAAAAAGGTACTTGGTTCAAGATACGTTCACCACAGCACCTTGATGAAGCTTTGAATTAGTTTTACTATATGGAAGTCCATGTCTGAAAGACACTTCTCATTTATGTACTAGATTTTAGCGATAATGCCAAAAGTTTTTTATTGTCTTTTTGCTTTGCTCTCTTGTGTATATTGAAATTGGTGGGGAAATGTTGGAGAAATCCCAATATTTATTGATATTTTATTTTTTAGTTGTTAATTTTTTATTATATTATTGGTTTTTTATTTTAAACATAGTTTGGGTTTTATTTTAGAAGGTAGAAACATGAGCAAATGAGTGTGAAAAATATGGGAGTGCTCAAAATCCCATATCGTCCCACATTGGAAGAATACTGCAAAAAGTAGTGGTATATCAACTAAAGGACAACTAAGATTCTTAGTTGATAAGTCAAATAAGTGGCTATGATCCTACGCATCGCGGTGGTACTTTAGCACCACCAATCGCGACACGCGTAAGCGCGGAGCGCGAATGGGCGATTGGGCGACTTAGGGTGCATTGCGCACTATGACGCGCACTTGGCACTTCGTACGTGCACATCGTCGCTTGGAGCATGGGAGCCTAACGTTTTGACGAGGTAAAACATATCAACGGTTGTGATTAAACGATCCGATCAAAGGGTTTAAAAATCGAAACAACTTGATCTAAACCGTTATATGAACTCGTAGCATTTCGTGTAGGGGATGTTCATTCGCTTATAATGGGACGCCTAATCTGAACCGTTAGATCGCAGCTGTTCCAAACAGGTACGTTCCAACGGTTGCTGATTCACTCCATGAGGAGCTATGACTGTTGAAGAACAGTCACAGAAATGGCTATAAAATGAGTTACAGGCCTCTGTTTTGGATACCGAAAATAGCTATATTTTGGCATTATCAAATTACAAATTTAGAGTGTTCTCAGTTTGAACAAACAGTACATAGTTTGAATCAAACAACTATTTATACATTGCATTGTATCTTGAAGGCAGATTCTATAAAACCCTTAGTGTACTCGCGGTTCTGTCTCAACCGGATTGGGAGAAATTTTGCCTAAAAGAAAGAGTTCCAAGAATGTGTCTTGCAGAAATTAATTAATATATTTCGTTCTTTCCATAACAAAACTCCAATAGTTTTAGGCAAAATTTTATTCTTATTACTCCACTCAAATGGAAGGAACTGTGGCACAATCTATCCAAGTCATGACTCAAGACTTAATTCGACTCGACAGTTTTGATGAAAGAAATTTCACCCGTCGGCAAGAGAAAGTTATGTTCTTCCTCACATCACTAAAACTTGCATACATTCTAGATGATAACCTTGAACAAATTCCCGAGCCCACACCCGAAGACACCGAAGAAATAAGGTAAAAACGTGTGAAGAGGAATGGAGACGAGATATGTGTCGAGGACACATCCTCAATTCTTTGCCTCAAACTGTTTATATCGCTCATCGAATGATTGCGACGGCAAAGGAATTATGGAAGGATTTGGAGACAAAGTATCAAAACGAAGAAGCGAGCAACCGTAAGTTTTTAATTTCAAACTATATGAATTTTAGAATGAGTAATGATAAATTTGTCGTTGCACAAGCCCATGAACTCCAACAAATTGTTGGTGACCTTAAAGTCGTTGGTATTAATCTTCAAGATGAATTTCAAGTAGGGGTTATTGTTTCAAAACTTCCAACCTCTTGGAATGGCTTTAAAAAGAAAATTAATCATGATGAAAAGACTTATACTGTGGAATCCCTTCTTCGTCACCTTCGTATTGAAGATGATACTCGTATTCGAGAAAAGAAGGATGAACAAGGTGAGGGTCATTCAAAAGCTAATATGGTTGAGGATCAAAAATCCAAGATTACCAAAGACTAAAAATTGAAAGCAAAGAATGATTCAAAATTCAATAACCAAGGTGCAAATAAGAAAAAGAAGGGAAAATGTTTCATCTGTGACAAACCGAGCCATTATTCTCGAGAATGTCGTCTTAAAAAGAAGGCATTTAAGGAAAAATAAGGATCGGAGGAAACCAACAATGTTGAAGATCTTATTGCTGCTGTATGCGAAGAAAATTCAATTGATAATGAAAGTGGATGGTGGCTGGATACCGGCGCAGCGGTCCACATATGCAAAGACCGCTCTTTATTCAAAACATATCAAGAAATTGATGGAAAAGAAGTGAAGATGGCAAATAATCTTCGCACCAATGTAGTTGGAAAAGGCACAGTGGAATTGAAGCTAACTTCTGGAAAGACACTTACTTTAATTGATGTACTTCATGTACCTGATATGTGTAAAAATCTTTTGTCTGGGGACCTTCTCAATAAGAGAGGTTTCAAACTAGTGTATGAGTTTGATAAGTTTATTTTGTCTAAGAATGGACAATTTATTCGCAAAGGGTACTATTGTAACGGCATGATCGAAATTAATGTAATCAATAATTTTAGTTCTGTTTATATGGTTGAGTCTATTTCTTCATGGCATAGTAGATTAGGTCATGTGAATTATAGAAGTATAAAAAATATGACTAATCTCGGATTGTAAATTTGATAACCTTTCTAAATGTGAAATTTGTGCTCAATCGAAGATAACTAGAAAGTCGTTCAAATCTGTTGAGAGGAAAGTCGAAATGCTTAATCTTATTCATAGTGATGTATGCGATATGAATAGTAATATGACTCGTGGTGGAAATAAATATTTCTTAACTTTCATTGATGATTACTCTAAGTATGCATATACATATTTACTTAAAAGTAAAGATGAAGTTTTCGAGAAATTCCTAATTTTTAAAGCAAAAGTAGAAACTCGACAAAATCAAAAAATTAAAGTCCTACGATGTAATAGGGGCCGTGAATATTACCCGAGTGAGTTTATACAATTTTGTAATACTCATAAGATAATCCATCAAGTTACGGCGCCATATACGCAACTACAAAATGGAACGGCGAAAAGGAAAAATAGTACTTTAGTTGAAATGATAAATTCAATGTTAA
Source organism: Sambucus nigra (assembly GCA_949130495.1). Lineage (NCBI taxonomy): Eukaryota > Viridiplantae > Streptophyta > Magnoliopsida > Dipsacales > Adoxaceae > Sambucus > Sambucus nigra. The sequence goes on along the minus strand of OX422210.1, from coordinate 238,818,383 downwards.
TCAGTTTTGGTTTACCTTTGTCGATGTGGGGAGAAGCGGTTTTATCCGCATGTTATATTTTAAATAGAGTTCCATTGAAAACCAAGGATATTACGCCATATGAATTATGGTTTAATCGTAAGCCTAATCTTAGACGTCTTAAAGTTTGGGGATGTCTTGCTTATGTACGAAAACCCGAACCTAAAATACCTAAACTAGGAAATAGGACTTACAAATGTGTTTTATTGGATACTCTAGTAACAGTACGACTTATAGATTTTTAAACCTTGAAACTCAAGAAATCATTGAGTCGATAGATGTGAAATTCTTTGAACATCTAACAAAGTTTAGTACTTTGAATCAAGGTTTAGAAAATAATAACCCGACTGTTGACTCCTCAAATTTAGAAGAAAATTAACAACCTATATCTTCTTCGGAAACAACGAATGACGTTGAACAACGAAGGAGCAAAAGACAAAGAACTGAAAAAATATTTGGGCCTGACTTTGTTATTTATTTAGTTTAAGGGGATTTAAATGAGACTAAGAACAAAACTAAATTTGTTCTTAATGTAGAAGATGAACCGACCACATTTCATGAAGCGGTAACATCTAGGGATGATGTCTTTTGGAAAGAAGCAATAAATGATGAAATGAACTCAATTTTGTCAAATCAAACTTGGGTTATTTTCGATCTTCCCCCCGGGACTAAACCTATTGGGTGCAAATGGATATTTAAAAGAAAATTAAATTCGAATGGTTCCATAAATAAATTTAAGGCAAGACTAGTTGCTAAAGGCTAAAAGCAAAAACTTGGAATTGATTACTTTGATACATATGCTTCTGTTGCTCGAATCACTTCCATTAGGATATTGATATCTCTTGCTTCTATTCACAATTTAGTTATTCATCAAATGGATGTTAAAACTGCATTTTTAAATGGTGATTTAGAAGAAGAGATTTACATGGAACAACCTGAAGGGTTTGTTTTGCCTGACCAAGAAAAGAGAGTGTGTAAATTTGTTAAATATCTTTATGGCCTTAAACAAGTTCCTATGCGATGGCATGAGAAGTTTAATAATATTGTTATATCCCATGGATATGAAGTTAATGATGCCGACAAATATATATATATATCACCTCAAAAGGAATGGGACTAAGGTCTATCAAATAACACAACTATATTTAACGGGAACCCAACTCATATTTTGAAAATATAGATAGAGTTCAATGTGGTACAAACAAGTTAAATTATAGTTATGGAATACTAGGAATTTTATACAAAAAGTTCCATTCCTATGTGCCTAGTGTTTGTTTTATGCATGTTAGAGGATGAAGGTTACTTCTTAATAAATCATATAAGTGTGACTCGCAGAATCACTAAAGTTGATTTACCTATACGAGTGTCGAAAGTGTGGCCGCTTTCTATGGAATCAAGACCGATCCTAAAGCGCCCGTGAAATCAGGATTAGCACAAGGCCATAAAAGTTCATGCTAGAAGAACACTTATAAACTCAGAAATCGGTATGTGTGATAGTTTCGGCTAGTCTCAAAAGGTGATTGGTTCAAGATACGTTCACCACAGCACCTTGATGAAGCTTTGAATTATTTTCACTATATGGAAGTTCAAGTCCGACAGACACTTCTCATTTATGGACTAGATTTTAGCGATAATGCCAAAATTTATTTATTGTCTTTTTGCTTTGCTTTCTTGTTTATATTGAAATTGGTGGGGGAATGTTGGATAAATCCTAATGTTTATTGATATTTTATTTTTTAGTTGTTAATATTTTATTATATTATTGGTGTTTTATTTTAAACATAGTTTGGGTTTTATTTTAGAAGGTGGAAACATGAGCAAATGGGTGTGAAAGATATGGGAGTGATCAAAATCCCATATTGTCCCACATTAGAAGAATACTACAAAAAGTAGTGGTATATCAACTAAAGGACAACTAGGATTCTTAGTTGACAAGTCAAATAAGAGGATATGATCCTATGCATCGCGGTGGTGCTTAAGCACCACCAATCGCGACACGCGTAAGCGCGAAAGGGCGATTGGGCGACTTAGGGCGCATTGCTCGCTTTGACGCGCACTTGGCACTTCGCACGTGCGCATCGTCGCTTGGAGCGTGGGAGCCTAAAGTTTTGACGAGGTAAAACAGATCAACTGTTGTGATTAAACGATCCGATCAAAGGGTTTAAAATCCAAAACGACTTGATCTAAACCGTTAGATGAACTCGTAGTGTTTCGTGTAGGGGATGTCCATTCGCTTACAATGGGATGCCTAATCTGAACCGTTAGATCGCAGCTATTCAAAACAGGCACGATCCAACGGTTGCTGAGTCACTCCATGAAGAGTTGTGACTGTTGAAGAACAGTCACAGAAATGGCTATAAAAAGAGTTCCAGGCCTCTGTTTTGGATACCGAAAATTGCTAGTTTCTCCTCTTTCCGTCCTCTATATTTTGGCATTATCAAATTACAAATTCAGAGTGTTCTCGGTTTGATCAAACAGTACATAGTTTGAATCAAACAACTGTTCATACACCACATTGTATCCTGAAGGCAGATTCTGTAAAATTCATAGTGTACTCGTGGTTCTGTCTCAACCGGATTGGGAGAAATTTTGCCTAAAAGAAAGTGTTCCAAGAACGTGCCTTGCAGAAATTAATTAATATATTTCGTTCTTTCCATAACAAAACTCCAACAATAATGACACTTATTGAGCTCCAAACCTTTTAACTCTCACCCTAATCGTGGTTTTTGAAAAAAAAATATATTGGGATTCAGACCCAATTTCGAACATTGCTCTCTTCTCCAAACCCTCTTTTCCATCATCTTTCTCTCCTCAAACATCATGAATCCGGATCAACTATCTCCATTTCTGGGGCCTACTGAAGAGAAAAAAGGAAGACGGGAGCTGAAGATGGAAGACGGAGGATGAAAACGCAAGGGATTTGTTGAAATTTGGGTCCTTTAATGAAGATAGCTAAATTTTTTGCCATAGTTTCATCTGGGTTTTGACATATTATCAAACCCTTGATTATTTTTTAGCTAACTCATGCACTAGCTCTACTTTCTTTGTATACAATGTCTTGTGTTATTTTTTTTATATGATATATGATATTACATGAAAAATAATTCTACTAGACTGTTTGTGATAGATCTAAGTTTCTTATCCATGAGGATTTGCCTTTGAGTTACATTGGAAGAAAAGTCACTCAAATAGGATAAAAAGTAGTAAAGGAAATTTCGATAATCGACATTTAAAATATCGTAGGTGGGGAAAGAGTGATCTGTTGAGTTGTTTAGATGTTGTTGGATTGTTCCTTATTATTTTTGTTGCTGGGATAATGTTTGGAGAATTGTTTCTACTGGTGAGTTAAAAAAGGGGCAATAGTGTAATTGTGTATGGATTTGTTTTAGAGTAGATCGAGAGTGTTGTTAATTGATAATGCCGGTTCACTTAAAAATACCCTAATGAAAAAAGTGTCCCAAGAGAGTATAAATTTGTTGATCATACTGAAATGAGAGTTAACAGGACCCTCCAACGTGATTGATTTAAACATGAATGACTCAGCAATGTACTTCATAATTTTTAACAAGTTGTTCATATTTTAAACAATCATATTAGAAGATCTTATTAACCCTCTTAAAGAGAGTCAACAATTTGGACTCGTCCCAGGAGGAGTTGGAGCAAGAGATTCATGGGTAGGGCAGAGTGGGGGGTGCTGTGCGTGTGTGTGTGTGTCTGCATTTGCGGTGGGTGGGGGTGGGGCAGGGTGGGGATGGGGGTGGGGGGCGGTGGAAAGTGTGTACTAATGGAGATCATGGGGTAGAGATAGAAAAATTATCTTAATTAATTTATTATTAATGCAATAAATTTTATATATATATATATATATATATATATATATATTATTGCAATTTTAAACGGTAATATAATTTTAAATGGTAATATAGCACCTACTTCGCAAATAATTGATACATTACACTTCGGTTGTACACATAGGATTGTACTAATTTGCATTAAGTTTTTAACGGAAAGAAATCGTTGGTTAACAACCATGTTAAAAATTTAGGGTTAACATTGTAACTTTTGAAATGTCCAGTCTAAATTGAAATTAACCCCAAACTTCAAGGTTTAATTTACATGTTTTCATAATAATAATAATAATGGTACTTTGTGTTTTTGGTTAAGATATAATTAACTTTTTCCCCCTACAAGAGTTGAAAAAAAGTCCTTTTGGATTTATGAAAATATGGTTATTTTGGTGTTAATTTTTTAAATTACTTACGCTGGTATAATTATTGTGGTACTTGTAGTTATTATGCGTGTGTGTGTGTGTGTGTGTGTATGTGTGTGTGCGCATGTGTGGTGGGTGGGTGGGGGTGGGGAGGGGGTGGGGCAGGATAGGGGGAAGGGGCAGGGATGGGTGGGTGGTGGGGTAGGGGGTTGCGTGTTTGTGTGTGTATATGCGCGTGTATGTATATGTTTGTGTAGTGTGCATGTTTGTGCGTAATGTCCCTTATAAACGAATTGATTGATTGTCCCTCATTGTAAATTAGTAAATTAATAAATGATTAATTATGAAAGTAGTATTGCCCCTCATTGTAAATTAGTAAATTAATAATTGTATACTTTAATTGTTAGTTTAATTGATGAAAATAATTAATTGAGTAGATGAATTAGAAGGAGTACGGGATACACATTTGTTGTTCACATTGCTGTTGGATTATAGTGGATCGATGTTGGGTTGTTTAATTTTAAAAGGGGCGTGACCACTGGATTATTGTCTATATAGAGGTGGGATTTTTTAACTTTTTTTGAAAATTACTTTGTTTATACGCTTCGTACCTTTAAAAGTGGTATGACCACGAGATTATTGTCCATTGAGGTGTTTAACAGTAACAATTCATTTTTATTTGTAGTAATTGTACATATTTGCATGTCTTCTTTTAATTCATTTTGATATGTACCAATAACATTTTTTTATAGCAAATGTCTCCTTCAGGCATTAAGGAGAGGATGATGATGCTAGTTATGATGATGTCATCTGAGCTCGGTGGTAGCTGAGGCGACGAGGGCTCCTCGGCCCCTAGTCTCCCCAAATATGACAAATTAGGGATGCCCATCGAGAACAAATCGAGGCTATTAGCGAGATCACTCGAGTTGGTAAAGACGATCATTGGCCCGAGATACATTAGTTGGAAGGAGGGTGCCATATGAGCTCAAGTTAGCTGTTTGGGTGGCACTACTGGTAATATATTTATATTTATATTTATATTTATATGAATATGAATATGAATATGAATATTTCAATTTCAATTTCAATTTCAATTTTAATTTTAATTTTAATTTTAATTTTGATTTTAATTTCATTTATATTTATATTTATATTTATTTGCAACTAATATTTGATTTGTTGGACAGGAATAATTCAACCTGGATCCTAAGCTACGCGATTCCGTCTTGGAGCAGTTGAGGGAGCAACACAAGACGTGGAAGAAAAATATACGGACCCGGTACTTTGAAAAGACACGAGAGTCCATTATCCAATGGCGTGAATCCGTCCCGCCGAAGTAGCCAATCTCATTGGCACAATGGCAAAGGTTCATTGACAATGATATCGGGGAGCGATAATTGGCATCTCGTCAATCGAGAAGGGCAAACCGGGCAAAAAAGACGGACGTCCACTACTCCGGCCAGACGTCTTACGCCGAGGTGGAGCATAGGATGATGGTAAGATATAATTTTTCTATAACTACATAAAATATATTATTCTGCATTATTTTACTTTGGGGGGTCGATACTAATTTTACTTTATTTTATTTCAGGGGACAAGGAGTGGCCCTGGGGGTAGGCCACATAGGCTCGATACTTATGTGGCTCTTCGGACGAAGAAGGGGAAGGACAAGGAGGTGTACCTAAGCGTCGCGGCCACGATTGTAATTAATCCGACTGTTTACTTTTTGTTAATTACATTATAATTTTTTAATTTACTTATTTTACTAATCATGTGCTTTTTGTCGTTTCAGGCAAAGCTTAAGTAAGTGCATGAGTCGCAGTCTGATGCCGACAAGGCATCTTTGTCCACAGACGCACTCAGCCAAGTGCTTTGCTCTGATCGCAATGGGAGGACAAGGGGGCGAGCTCGCGGGTGGCCAAATCTAGGATCATCGGATTGGAGACGAGTGACAGCGGGTTGGCTCAAACGATGGATTCACATGATGCGAAGCTGTCCCGTTTGGAGGTGACGGTCCAGGATATGTACTCATTCGTGAAGAGTTCGTTGGGAGAAAATCGTAAGTGTAAAGGGAAGGAGAAGGCGGTGCGGTAGGAGGAAGTGTGGGAGGACGAGGACGAGGATGTGGACCTCACTGCTTCATCGCCGACACATGCGGACTTTGATGATCCACTTCCCTATTTGGCTCCCTTCAACAGACCGATGTCGACACTTGGTTGGCCGAGCGTGTTTATAATGGTAATATTTGATGGCCAGCGGATAGGGGGGTTGAGGGACCCGAATATCATCCAGGGTGCACTAGTTCATGGACGTGAGCTTCAAGACATCGAGTCCAGGGTGCTCGTCACGCATGTGATGCCCGAGAAGGAGAACTCCCAATTGTGGTTGTGCGAACGATGCGGCACGGCGTATATTAGTGGATGTGTTAATTCGTATATCGTGTGGTGTACTCAACTCCTCAGCGTTAACCATACCCCAGACATTTAGTGACATTGATTTAAGTTTTAATTGAATTGTTTTAAATTATTACATTTGAATTATATTTGGATTGTATTGTGATGCATATTCTCTCTATTTTGAATGTATATTTGCACTATCTCTATTTTATCTGGATATATAATGTTTGAATAGGTAAAACGTTGCTATAACAGGTACATATATACTACTGGGCAGTGGCGGTGGCCATACTACCCAGCAGATTTTTTTTCAATTCTGTCCAGAATTGTCACGGTCATTGGCCGTGATAATTTTTTTAAACACTGTCACGGTTTTGTCACGGTCAAGGCCCGTGACATGACCGTGACAATTCTGGGGGTGACAAAACTTGTCAAGGTCAATGTACGTGACAATTCGACAGATTTGGTGTAGTGGGTTGTGCTCAGAAAGTGTAAGAATTATAACCTAATGGAAATAGTAAAAATGGAGACTGGTGAATTAAAATGATTAAACGGTCTCTAATTATGTGAAAAGTTGGCATAAATTGGATAAGTGTGGGTATGAGCCCATAGCTCAGATTGCATCGCATGGTAGTTGCATTTATGCTCATAAAATGATAACGTTTTCGGAATTGCTAAGATAAATGTTATATGTATAATATTTTCACAAAAATATATTGCTTAGTAACTCCCACCTTATTGAGAGTTTTGCTCACCCCTACTTTTTTATGTTAAAACCCCCCACCCCCAAGTACTTCCGACGTTGGTAAGGCCCCAAAGGGTACGAATCATCATTAGAAGCTCTACCATGATATTTTAAATTTTTTATTTAGGAACATTTAAATTTATGGTACTTTGAACAACTTTTTATTCGGGGCTTGAGTAATTTATTGTAATAATACAGGAGTTGTGTGGTTTATTTCCTTATTAGTAGTATTGTTGGATATAATGGAATTTTCCTAAATAAATCTTGTTAATTAATTAAATTACTTAAAGTGACAACCTTTTTCCTTAAATAATGAAATTGGACTTTCCCCCTCCCCTTAACACCTTGACTCGGGTGCGGGTTGATCCAATGGTAGCCCAAATCCGGGTAGGGACGTTACACCAAAATTGACTGCGCGCTGTAGTGTACTCCAACTGTTGGTGCTCTCTCCAGATAATATGGTGCGAAAGAGTGGATAGTAAAGTAAACGCATTGTTTAATTGTAAGTCATTTTTTTATTGTAAATCTCTACCATGGTATCATTGGCCACAGTTCGTCTATGAAAGAAACAAGGTTGGTATCATTGGCCATAGTTCAATAGGAGGATAAGAAGGTTGATATCAATAACCTTGGTGTCAATTACTGAGATTGTGCATGTAAAATAGAGTGGTGGGTAGTTTGCAAGTATATGATGCAAGCTATATTTTTGTGCATGTATAAAATTATTATTCGAGATGTGAACTTATTGGCAAAATTTTGGTTGGTTGAAAGTATTAGTATTAGGGAATTATTGTTTGACGCATCGAAAATTATATTTTATCTTCTTGTCTTGTGCATCAAATAGGTCCACGACGAATATATATATCTTAGGGTTAATTACACATATCCCCTTGAACTTTACCCCCTAGTCACTTCAGTATGTAAACTTTCATTTTCTGGACTAACCCCCTAAACTTTCAAAATGATTTCAAGTAACCCCAACACTGTTAAATATTCAGATGGAAAATTGGGCATGTGCAAGGGTGTTTGGTCTAAGTCACTATAAAATATTTAAAAAATAGAAATTATAGAAAAAAATTAAAAAATATTCCCAAAATCTTATAATTAGAGAAAAATTATTTTAAAATTTTGAAAATTACATAAAATATTCATAAAATTTGGAAACTACAAAAAATATTTTAGAAATTATAAAAAAATACAAAAATATTAGAAAATTTAGAAAATTAAAAAAATTGAAAATTACAGAATATTAAAAATTTACGAGAAACTGAAAAATTACTAAAAAAACTTTTAAAATTATAAAAATAATAGAAAAGATATTTTAAAAGTTTGAAATAATTGAAAATATTCAAAAATATAAAAAAATAAAATTATTTTTGACAAAAAACATATTTACAGATTTTCAATTAATTTTTTAAAAAAATATGTGAAAAAGAAAATTAAAAAATTAAATAAATAATCAAAACCTCAAAAAATAACATATAGAATTAGGAAAATTAGGAAAAAAAAATTAAAACCTCTAAATCGAAAAAGCAAGGACCCATTTCTCCTTCTCCAAGCAAGGTAAACCCAACTCCTTCTCCAAATCAAAGACAAAACATCCTAATCGAAGCAAAGGAAAAAATCAGATTTGAAGTAAAAAAAAAATCAGATCCGGACTTTACCCACCATGGGTTGATGAGCGAGAGAGGAACGGTGGGTCAAGGGTGGATTAGGGATGGTGGGTATGTGGTGGGACGACGGGTATAAGGTTGTGCGTGCGCGTGTTCTTGTTTGTTTGTGTGTGTGTGTGTGTGTGTGTGTGTGTGTGTTTGTGTTCGTGAGAAAGCAAGCAAGAGAGAGAGAGAGAGAGAGGAAGATGAAAAGATAAAAGAATAATAGAATCATGGTGCTAGCATGGCTTCTCTGAGGAGAAGAAGAAGAAGAAGAAGAAGAAGAAAAAGCGAAGAGGGGGGGTAATTATAAGGGGGATTTATTTATAAAATTGCCCTCTGAATAGGAATGGATTAAAATACTCTCTTGTGCCATGCGCATGACCCACATTTTCATCTAAAAATTAACAATGTTAATGGTTGTGGGTAAGGGTGGGCATAGGCCCGTGCCAGCCCATCCCACCCTAACAAAATAGGGCTTGGGTAAGTTAAATAGGCTTGAGAGCCGGGCTTGGTAAAATTTTATAGGCCCGATTTTTTATGGGCGAGCGTAGGCATATATTCTTAGGTCTGCTTGATCCCGGCCCTGCCCGAAGCCCTATATATATATATTATTTATTTATTTATTTATTAGTAGTTTGGTTTTTATTCCTTTAAGGTTAAAAGTTATAAAAAACAATATAAAATGAGGAACATTCAGAAATATCAATTTTAGGATTTATTTACTCTTAGTCTTGAGAGTACATTTCAAAATTAATTTTCTAAATAATAAAATAAATCATAAATTTACTAAAAAAATTATTTAAAAAAAGAGCCTAGGCAACAAGCCTGGGATAGCTCAAATTTTTACCGGTTCGAGCCCTAGCAGCCCGACCCATGGCCACCCCTAGTGTTGGGTTATTTAAAGCCGTTTTAAAAGTTTAGGAGGTTAAGTCCAAAAAATGAAAGTTCGACTGGTGAAGTGACAAAAGGGGGTAAAATTCAGGGGTACGTGTAATTAACCCTATATCGGATTAAAATTGATTCAATATTGCTATTTTAAGATAATATAAAAGTGGTAATTGCAACTATATGCAACCCTCAAAGTGTTGTTAAATTAAAATATTTAGAGAATTTGGCTCAAGGTTATGTTCCACCCTATATTTGGATTTATAAGACACTAGTTTTCATGTTTATAAATATAGTCCCTATGGTACAGTAACATTTATTTGCGTGGTCCTTTAGAGTTAGGAGTACAAAAATAGGTAATCTTATTTATTTTCGTTAACGAGATATTTATATTTATACCCTTACACATACCCATTTAAAACTCACCTCTAAAAATAAACACATAACCCCACTCCCACCCCACCTCACCGACCGGAATTTTTGTCGGAACAGTCTGACAGAATCCTCACCGCAGACCACCGAAATCACCGTTGGATTGTTTCTCTCTCTCCGTCTATTTCTTTCATTTTTCTGGATCGCGCCTGTGGGTACCCGAAATTAGAACTATGGGCCTAAACGAGTAGCCCAATCTTGGCGGCCCAAAGTCCAGGCCCCTCATCTCTTATATTGATCTGGTCTCCCCCCACGTCCTCATGAAGGAAAGTTATAGGGGAGATGGAAAACGTGGAGGAACCCATCACCTCCACTTACCTACATGTACATGTATATATTAAACCCTAGGTCCGGGGCAAAAAGGACAAGTTGCATTCTCTGTAATTACTCTCCGGAGTATATAGAAATAATATCGACTGCACCACCGTGCACGTAGTCACATCTTTGCTGAACCACGTACATCCTTTGTTGTGTGATTGCTATTTTATATTCCTTGTTCTCACTTGGTTAATGCTTTCTTCTTATAATTGTCACCACAATTGGCGATGTCTGTGGGAAATGTTCATCTTTCCCTGAGAAGTGCCCACACCAAGAAAGGAGTTTAAGATGTCTGGTCATAGCAGGAATGCCCCTCAGGCAGGATATATTCAAGAGCCACCTACTCCTCGCAGGATTAGGTCTGAAGTTCGACGTTCAAATCAGGGAGCTCTCCTGGAAAGGCCAGCCTCAGAAGAAAGTCAGGGACCAGCGAGGTCCACACAGATATCCAGATTGATTGATGCATACGAGGTAAGGCTCCACGAGCAGAGGGAGTCTTCCCGCAGATACGAGGCTGAGAATGCTCGCTTGAGAAGAAGACTGGAAAGACTGGAGAGGGAGCTTCGTCCTAATAACTAGAGACGTCCATACCGCACTCCTAGCCCTCGGGCAAGCAAGTCTCGCAGCCGAGGAAGGAGCCCTAGGCGAGAATCTCAAAAGGTCGAAGGAGGCGAGTCAAACGACGACCTCCGCGAACGGTTGCGAAAAGCTCGCCGCTACCAGAGCCCTGCTCGCAGCGACGAAAACATACGAGATCTAGTCCGCAGGGAGATGGACCAACATCCTGCTCACCACGGAACAAGATCAACTAGAGAACTCGCAAGGCGAGCTCTCAAAACCCAGATGAAGTCACCCTTCACGAGGGAAATCGAAGAGGAGGAAGCCCCCAATAAATTTACCATTCCAAGGTTCAACATTTACGACGAAAAGACTGATCCCATCGATCACGTCAGGCAATACTGACAGGCCATGACCCTCTGGAATGACCGAGATGCCCTGATGTGCCACATTTTTCCCTCGAGCCTGCATGATGTAGCGCAGAAGTGGTTCGAAAGGCTCCCCCGCTGGTCGATCAGGAATTTCAAATCCCTAGCCGAACTTTTTACGGCCCGATTCATTACCAGTAGCTCTCATCCCAAAAGTATGGATGCTTTACTAGCAATGAAGAAAACGCCTCAAGAGACCCTCCGAGACTACGCGAAGAGGTTCTGGGAGTTATTCAATGAGATCGAGGAGTGCGCAGAGGAAGTGGAAGTGGCCTCCTTCAAAATTGGGCTCCCTAGTTCTTCCCTCCTATACCAGTCCCTGACGAAGAAGGAAGCTATGACAATTGACGACCTAATGGCCCGAATCGAGAAATACGCAAAGGTGGAAGATGTCACCCGCCCTAATACAGGAGAAAACGGTCGAGTTAAGCTCACTACCAAGGGAAGTGAGAAAACTGAGAACCAGAAGAAAGGAGGAAAGAACGGAGGCGGTCAACACCGTCTTCAAAGAACCAATTTACAAAATTCTCGCGAAAATCAAAGATGAGCCATTCATCAAGTGGCCCAGGAAAATGGGAAGAGATCCCTCGAAGAGGAACAATGCGTTAAGATGCGCTTTTCACAAAGAGGGAGGACATAAGACCGAGCACTGCAAAGCTCTTAAGTCTCACCTCGAGGAGTTGGCCCAGTCCGGGCATTTGAGCGACTTAGTGGAAAAGAGGGCAGAGAAAGTGGCTGCCAACAGAGAGGCGAGAACCGACAACGTGCTGGAGGATGATGCTGGACATGAGTTCGCAGTAATCCACGGAGTATCTGACGTCAAGCAGATACAAAGGAACTCAGCTCGAATGGAAATGAAAAAACTTACAGCAGTAATACAGGCTTTTCAAATCGATCCACCAAAGTCACAGTCAGGAAAGCATCGACGAGCAGAGGACGTCAACTATAACAAGCATATTATTTTCACGGGTGAAGATTTGGTGGGAGTAAGGACCCCACATCATGATGCCCTGGTCATTATCCTCAGGATAGCCAACTTTGACATCGACAAGCTGCTCGTCGATCAAGGAAGCTCATCCGAAGTAATGTACCTCGACCTATTCAGGAAATTGAAGTTAAGCACCGCCGACCTAAAGGAAGCTACTGTTCCTTTAGTCGGCTTCGCTGGAAAAATGACCATGCCCCTGGGCAAGATAGTACTGTCAGTGCGTGCTGGAAACGTCCCCAAGATGATCGAGTTTTTGGTAGTTGACATCGATTCACCGTACCAGGCCATCCTAGGCAGGGGATGGCTTCATGCGATGAAGGCAGTCTCCTCGACCTACCATCAGAAGCTCAAATATGTAATCGAGCGAGGATTAATGGAGATCCACGGCGACCAAGCGATGGCGAGGAAGTGCTTCATAGCAGCCATCCGACCAAAGCCAGAGAAGAAGGCCGGTCAACCCAGCGAGAAAGTTGAAGAAGGAGTGATACCTTTCAAGTAGCAATTAAAGTACGGAAGACCTGGAGACCAGGCTCCTCCCCTCCGAGCGTGTCGTCGAGGACCTGGTAGAAGTTATGGCTGAAGTTGGTGACAGTAGTAGAGTCTTCTTGATTGGAGCATCTCTCACCGACCAAGAACAAAAGGAGTTTTGCTGAGACACAACGTAGATGTTTTCGCATGGGAACCATATGAGATGCCTGGAATCGATCCTAGTATGGTATGTCATCAGCTGCACGTCGACCCCACATTCAAGCCAATCACACAGAAGGCACGGAGAACTGCATCCGAGAAGGCTAAAGCGGTCGAAAAGGAAGTCGAAAAACTGTTGGATGCAGGATCCATACGGGAAGTGTAATTCCCCAAATGGTTGTCCAACCCGGTAGTAGTTCTGAAGAATAATGGGAAGTGGAGAGTTTGCATCGACTTCACTGACCTCAACAAAGCATGCCCTAAGGATAGTTTCCCCCTCCCAAAGATAGACCAACTAGTAGACGCCACTGCAGCTCACGAGCGAATGAGTTTCCTAGACGCATACTCAGGATATCACCAGATCCCCTTGTATGCCCCATACCAGGATAAAACGGCGTTCATCACGACAGTTGGGTTATATTGCTACAAGGTCATGCCCTTTGGGCTCAAGAATGCAGGGGCAACTTATCAGCGGCTGGTCACTAAAATGTTCAAGGATCAAATAAGAGACACAATGGAGGTCTACATCGATGACATGCTCGTTAAGAGCAAGAAGAAGGAAAATCACCTCTCGGACCTGGCAAAGACCTTCGAAATCCTCATGAAGTACCGGATGAAACTTAATGCGAGCAAGTGTTCCTTCGGTGTCCAGTCAGGAAAATTTCTTGGGTACTTGGTCAGTAAGAGAGGCATAGAAGCTAATCCAGACCAAATCGATGCAATCAACAGGGTGCAACCCCCTCGAACAATCCGGGACGTGAAGAAGCTCGCTGGAATGCTCGCCGCCTTAAATCGCTTCATCTCCAAATCCTTCGAGAAGTGCAAGCCTTTTTTCCAGCTTTTAAAGGGGAGTAAACCGATAGAGTAGAGCCCAGACTACTCGTGAGCTTTGGACGAGCTCAAGTCCTACTTAAGCTCCCCACCGCTGCTTGTCATACCACAGCAAATGGATTATTTGTACCTGTACCTCTCCGTATCCAATCACACTGTCAGCTCTGCGTTAATATGCGAGGTTGCGGGAATCCAACACCTCGTTTACTATGCGAGCAAGACGTTATTAGACGTTGAAAAAAGGTACCTGCCATTGGAGAAGCTCGCCTTTGCACTTTTAATAGCCTCGAGGAAGCTGAAGCATTATTTCGAAGCTCATACTATCATCGTCCTTACATCGCATCCCCTTAAGGAGGTCCTAAGGAAAGCGGACTTGTCGAGCAGATTGTCTAAGTGGTCAGTTGAGCTCGGCCGGTTTAACATCCAATTTCAACCAAGGACAGCTATTAAGGGTCAGATCCTTGCTGATTTCATAGCTGAATTCACGGTCGAAGAACTCTCCGGCTAACCTCAACCAACAAGCCAAGAGAAGAACCAAGCAACAGAGAGAACCTGGAGACTCTTCGTTGATGGAGACTCCAACTCAAAGGGGGAAGGGGTAGGCATTGTCCTCATCACTCCAGAAAACACAATCCTCGAACAAGGAATCGGGCTTGGATTTGCAGCCTCCAACAACGAAGCAGAGTACGAATCCCTAATAGCCGGTCTCCAAAAGGCACAAACTCTAGGAGCAAAACGTTTACAGGTGTTCGGCGACTCTCAACTAGTCTCCAATCAGATAAGTGGAGATTACAATGCAAAGAATGAAAGAATGGCAGCCTACCTCGCCTTAGTGAGAGAATTAATGTCAAGCTTTGAAGAGATCAACATCCAGCAGTTTCCCAGGGGGCAAAACAGTCATGATGATGCCTTAGCAGCCTTGAGTTCGGCAGTTGACTCTGACCTTAAAAGGGTCATCCCCATCGATTTCATCATTTGTTCGAGCATTAACCATAACAGCAAGTTACCAAACATGGAACAAATACTCCAGGTGGGGTCAGCCCCCAACTGGATAGACCCCTTAAAGGACTATTTAAAGGATGGCACGCTCCCAGATGACAAGAAAACTGCCCACCAGATAAGAGTCAAAGTTGATCGCTTTCACTTATCCACAGGAGGCGACTTGTATAAGAAATCCTTCTCCGGTCCCTACCTTAGATGCGTCCACCCAGGTGATATCGAGCAAGTGCTACACGAGCTTCACGAAGGAATCTGTGGAACTCATATCGGAGGAAGGTCTCTAGCCTTTCGAGCAATAAAGGAAGGTTATTGGTGGCCATATATACAAAAGGACTCCGCAGTATATGTCCGCAAATGCCTGAAATGCCAATTCCACGCTCCTATGGCCCACCAACCCACCAGCGACCTGAAGTCCCTGTCCAGCCCATGGCCCTTTGCCCAATGGGGAATGGACATCGTGGGACCGCTGCCTACCGCCGTCGGCAATCGGAAATACCTGTTGGTTGCGACTGACTACTTCACCAAATGGATCGAGGCTGAAACCATGGCGAACATCCGAGATGATGATATGATAAGGTTCATATGAAGAAATATAATCACTCAGTTTGGAATCCCCAGAACCATCATCACCAATAATGGAACGCAGTTCGAAAGTGGCCCTTTTCAGAACTTCTGTAACGAACACGGGATCAGACACCACTTCAGTTCGGTGGCCTACCCTCAGAGCAATGGCCAAGATGAAGCTTCCAACAAAACTGTGATCGATGGATTAAAGAAGCGATTAGAGCGAGCCAAAGGCGCATGGGTAACAGATCTACCCCATGTTCTATGGGCGTACCGAACCACTCCTCGACGAGCAACAGGAGAAACCCCATTTTCGCTGACATATGGCATGGAAGCAGTCATCCCACTAGAAGCAGGTTTGCCAATAATGAGATCCAACCTTGTCGACCAAGGCCTGAATGATGAAGCATTGCTCGCCGAACTCGACCTAGCCGACGAGTGCAGAGAGCTAGCCCTGGTGAAGCTAGCGAACTATCAACAACAGCTCGCGAATCATTACAACAAAAGGGTTAGCCCGAGGACGTTCCAAGTTTGGGACTATGTTCTAAGGAAAGTCCTGGGCAGCACAGTGAAGTCGTCAGACGGCAAGATAGGCCCAAACTGGGAAGGACCCTTTAAAGTAACTAAAGACGATCTGCAAGGTGCCTATCACTTGGAAACGATGGAGGGCGGAGAAATACCACGAGCATGGAACGCAGCTAATCTCAAGATATTCTATTTTTAGATCTTTTTCTTGTATTCTTTTGTTATGAAAACAGAAGTTCATTTTTCTTATTACTAATGAAAGTTACTTAATTGGTTACACTTTGATTGGTGACAGCTGCATTCATCGCACATCTTTTCCAAATAACAAGCACATTGATCACTATAGCAGGGGAATACCCCTCCTCAGGTCGTCGTCATAAAACACGAGAGACCACTTAGCATTGCCCCTAGAAATATATAAAGCCCTACAGAGGATTCTTAGGCAATACAACCAAATCTTATACTGGTCATCAAACCTACTTCGATTGAACAAAATCCTAATCGGATGAAGACATCCAACACCAGGTGTGTCCTCGCCAATTGCCCTACTTAGGCCTAAGGGGGTATGACGACACAACCTAAAAGGTAAAGTGGGGCACAATGGTACTCTGGTATTATACTGGACTGGGGGGACACTTGCATGACAAAACAGAAAAGATCATAAAGCAACAAGGATATGAAAAGTAGGATATACACGTTTAGTTGGCAAAATTGCCCAAAACACAAACTTTTCATTAATCCATCTTACTTACAACAATAATAATACATGTTTAGTCGGCGAGCTCGCCCAAAGCATTAACATTATCAAAAATAAAAAAATAGCAACTGGCAAAATCTCAAGGGGGTGGAAGCCTCCGAGCAAGATAATCAGCCACTCGAGCTCTTCGTTCGTCATCAGGAGCAGGAGCAAACTCTTTCACAACCTCATCCGCATCCGACTCCAATAATTGCCGAGGAATAGCATCGATGGGGATCCATCGATCGTCCCTCCTGAATGGGTTGGGCATCAGAGTGGAGGAAGACATCTCATGACGATCCATAACACCGAGTTCCTCGGGACTTGCAGCTCCTTCAAGGCACTTAGCCATCCCCTGATGAAAGAAAGCTCATCTAACTCAGATAGCCTTGTTGGAGCATCCGACCAGCCTTGATCATAACCGTCCGCCCATGCTTGCCGAGGACCTTTCTTGAACAAGTGTCGTAATCGGGTGACGTCCCTTTGAAGCCCAGCAACAATTACATATGCTCGCTGAACATCACCGCGGAGTTCCTCCATTTCCTTATCACGAAGATCTTCTGCTTCCCTGTTTCTGCCCTTGGAGCTCCTACCAGCTCGCGGAAGGGGAGGGCGAGATCTAGCTCGCGACGACGAGGAGCCTTGCAGAACTGCTGGAACAGTGCTCGGCACATGCTCCCTAAGTCGTAAGACTTCTCTCCTCAGGTCTTCATTCTCCTGCTGAAGAGCCTCCCCAACTTTGTTGATCTCGGTAGCCTCTAGTAGTCTTGTTCTCAGCACATTGAACTCCTCTTGCACTGAAGCACCAATATCCTCCATCTCCTGGAGCCTGTCCTTCACTTTAGCCACTAGCTCGGATTGCTCCTTATACTTCTGATTTATGGACCTAAAGGACTTACAAAAATTAACGAAGGCCTGGGGAACTTCAGGACTCGCGTTGGGACCAAGGGTCTTACCCAATTGGGAAGTAGCAGGAATGTAATCATCTGCATCAACTAACTACAAATGAAAGGAAGAAAAAGGAGAGAAATAGACAAATCAGTACAAGCAGAAATAAAGCCTTTTTCATTAATAAAGATTGAGGTTACATCGAACTGAAGAAAGAAAGTTTACAGACTGGAAAAAGCAAAAAATAGAAAGCAATCCTATCAATTAACAACCTCAGGTGGCCCAGAGGTGGATGGCCCTTTCTCAGCATTAACAGGAGCACCGCCCTCGGCAGGGGTGGTCTCTGTCACCTCAACAAGAGAAACATCAGCAGAGGTCACCTGAGGAGCAGGATCAGAGATTTCAACGGCTTGGGAAGGGTCCTCATCCACGACTGGCCTCGGCCCTGGGTCGTGCTCGTCAAAGAGTGGGGATGCAACATCCACCCCAGCGGCTATGAGAGCCTTGTTCCATCCTTTCTTGAAGTTCAGACGGCTAATATAGCCTATCTGAACTTCAGCATCTTCGTATGCTGCAGCCCAGCCGGAATTATAAGAGTCTTCCTTGGCAGTGACAGCCTCGGACTCCTTTTTCTTCAGCTCTTCGAAGAGCACCCTTTTCTCCTCCACGACAGCAAGTTTGCTCGAGCAAACCAAGTCGTAGGCCTGCCTCATCTCCTTCAGATCCTTGACTGCCGCATCCTTTTCCTTTCTCGCGGTGGCAAGAGCCAAGTCGGATGAAATCCGAGCAGCGTCAACAGCCTTAAAATTGGCCTCGAGCTCCTTACCCTTCACCTTCAGGGCAGAATTCTCTTGCTCTAGCTCACTGTTCTTCTTCACCAGCTCATCGCGTGAACGATACAACACGGCGAAGTCAGTAACGAACTGCGAAAAAGAAAAGGCATTAGAAGAAGAAAATGAGGGAAGTCAGAAAAAAAATAAGAGAAAAAGAAAAAGAAACCTTACCAGAGCAAGCCTCTGACTAGCCTGGAGGGCCAAATGCTCTGACCCCACTGCCCTTTGGCGATCAGCCGGGAGGACAGCTCTCTCGAGCAGGGCCAGGGCCAGCTGAGGAGAAATTGCCACAGAGGCCCCCTCGGGTAGAGCGAACACTGGGACTAAGGCCTGCCCGACCTTCGTCCTCGCCTCAGCCCTCCACTTCTCCTCATCCTTCTCGCTCTCTCTCTTTTTCCTCTCCTCGACCCTCCTTTTCTCCTACAATTTCTTCCTCTCTTCTTCCTTTTTTCTCTCTCTCTCTCTCACCTGCTCCTCTTCCTTCCTTCTCCTCTCCTGCTCCTGAGCGGAGGACCGGGAACCAGTAGCCACGGCCCCAGAAGTAGCTTTTTGCTTCTTTGAACTCTGTGCAAGAAGCACGTGGTCCTCATCATCATCATCCCTAATCAAGTTCTTCCTCGGAGGAACCATCTCTTCACTTGAACTGCTAGAAGTGCTCGACGATCCCCGAGCTTCAGAAACCTCCTCACGGTCAGAGGAACTGCTACTATCAAAGCTCCCTCCACCCAAATTACTCACGGCTCCTGCAAGGTCACTTTCAGAGCTGCTCTCCTCCTCGTCCAACTGGATAGGCTCTGCAGCAGTCTCTTCGAAGGAGTCAAACTCTGGTATACTATCCACAGGCCTTGCTATGAAGCTGGAGCCAACGTTCTTGTACTCGAGCAAAAAGGAAGCAGACCTGGGATGCTCGCCGTCACCTAGAGGCTCCCTGATATTCCAATCCTTAACCAATTCCGAGATACGAACCTCGCTGAGAGCAGGCTCCAAATTCTTTGACCTCGCTGTGGAAGAAAAAGAAAAAGAGGAGTTAGAAAGGTCACAAATCAGCAAAAATTAAAACAACAGTACAATGTCTACCTATGTATTCCTCCCCGTAAAAAGGAACAGAGAACCTCTCAGACCTCGACCCTTCAAATTGAGGAGGGAACTGCTAATTCCTAACAAGGAAACCTTCTTGCCAGTAGTCCTTATGGGAATCAGGTAGATTTACTACCAATACCCTGTCAGGGCTCCTAGCTTTGAGGTAAAGGACGCCTGAGCTAGTTCGAGAAAAGGAGTAACAAAAACAGACCTCGGCAAGCCCTAACCTAGTACCATACAATTGATTT
This sequence comes from Sambucus nigra, assembly GCA_949130495.1. NCBI lineage: Eukaryota > Viridiplantae > Streptophyta > Magnoliopsida > Dipsacales > Adoxaceae > Sambucus > Sambucus nigra. The sequence goes on along the minus strand of OX422210.1, from coordinate 238,798,359 downwards.
ATCCTATGTACGCGATTCACTATTTTTCACACATTGGGCGAGCATTGTGCGGGAACGATATTAAAATAGCCAAAAAAATGCAAAAATAGATCATTAGGAGGAAAAGTGAGTCCCCCCTGGGAAAGCAACAAGACATGGATCCAGTGGGCATCATCTATATCCCTAACGTTCCTAGGAGGGGAGACACAGCACTCAATATCTACCCACTCAAGGATGTTGTAAAACTTCCTAAATTCAGAGATTGACCTATTTCCAATCTTCGCCATTGGAAGACCCAAGAAAAGCTACAAACTAAAGAGAAAGTACAAAGAAAGGGCACAGGAAACTTACAAAATAGAAGATCGGTTCAAGTGATGAAGAAGCACGAGCTCAAACAACTAATGGGAATGGAAATTGAGAGAAGAAGGTACGAGGCGCTAGAGCTCTCAGAAGATAGAAGAATACTGGAAAGACTGAAGCGACGGGAGAAAAGTGGCCATTCCAACAAGCCTTCAAATTCTAATCATAGTGCACAGTAAGCGAAGTGGGTGCCGTCAAAATCAACTCCACAACTTTCGAGGAATCGCAAAACAGCCATTATGGCTAATCATTTAAATCTGTTGAGCCCATAAACATGGCCCAACAAATTTAGGGGCAATTGTGGGTACCCGAAATTAGAACTATGGGCCTGAACGAGTAGCCCAGTACTGGCGGCCCAAAGTCCAGGCCCCTCATCTCTTATATTGATCCGGTCTCCCCCAACGTCCTCATGAAGGAAAGTTATAGGGGAGATGAAAAACGTGGAGGAACCCATCACCTCCACTTACCTACATGTACATGTATATATTAAACCCTAGGTCCGGGGCAAAATGACAAGTTGTATTCTCTGTAATTACTCTCCGGAGTATATAGAAATAATATCGACTGCACCACCGTGGACGTAGGCACATCTTTGTTGAACCACGTACATCCTTTGTTGTGTGATTGTCATTTTATATTCCTTGTTCTCACTTGGTGAATGCTTTCTTCTTATTTATTTGTGTTGCACAATAATTGTCACCACAGCGCCAGTGGCACCATTTCCAGCGCTGGAGAAAAAGATTTTTTCTCAAAAAAAAATGGAGGTTTTAATGAAATAGTAAATTTATCCGTTTTGATTTTTTGTCAAAAAATATCGAATATGGATGTTGTTTGACAAATCTCGACGAGTAGATTTCAAATATATAAATTTTGTGAATTTTGGATTTGTAGATTTGAAGTTATGGACTTTTAAAGATTTGATAGGCGTTTTTTGTATAAGTTGTCAAATAGTATATTGGTCATTTTAATAGTAATTTTAGTAGAGAGACTAAATTTATAAAATTGTGTGAATTATCCTATTTTTTCATACTTTTGAATTGGGTTGGACATTTCTCCAAAAGCGTCTAAAATATTATCCACCTAATTGAATTGAAAACATCGTATATACAAAATAGGGTTTGGGTGCTATAATATTCATTAGTATTTACAACTATATTCATAAAATATATAAGTAATTGCCACTATCTGAATTCATCACAGTGGCATAAAATCCTGCATAGGTCAACCACATGAGAAAGGGAGAGGGTCGTCTCACAACCTGCATTTCCAGCTGAAAATGTGTTTTCCATTTTTCTCTTTGTTGGTAGTTATATAAAAACACAGACACGCACCCTCAACTTTTCTGGGCCCAAACCATCAAACTATTTTTCGTCATACGAAGTCATCTAACATCAACAATATGCATAACAAATTAAGACTTTTGTTTATTGTCTATTTGGTAATTCAAATTCAAAGCTATATTTTATATCAAATAATATAAAAAATACATTATTATCTCAAAACTTTTATATTCACCATGGTAATTCATTAATATCAAAATGAGCAAGTGAGCGAAAGGCAACAGAGAATTTCCTTTTGACAATGAATGTCAATCAAGATATCAAAGCAAAGATTCCTTTTGATGAGAGCAAGATGTCTTAGGTTTTACATTAAAATTACACTTCTATTTTGTACTGTAATGCCCCATTTGATGCCCATGATAAATAGGTGGTATATAATAAATTTATTCCATTCCATGTCTAGTATTGGATGTCATGGAATTTTAAGAGGGATAAATTAAGTTTGGATTTGTTTTTTCATTTGAATTTGAAATCTGAAATCTAAAAAATATGTTTGTTTTTATATCTGAATGGACTTTTGAATGAAATATATTCATTGAATGTATTTAGACTAATTCAGACTTGAGATTAAGAATTCAAATGTACATTTGCATTTTAATCATTTAGGGGCTAAAATATCTGTTAGCCTCTTAATCATTTAAGAAAAAATAAATATTATTTGGTGCCTCTTAAGTCTGAATGGTTCAGATTCACACCATAGGGTAAAAACAAACAACACCTGAGGCACTTATCCTAATAGTTGTGGGATTAAACTATCCGGCCTAGGAGGTCCGATATTTTTTTTATCTAATTAAGATGAGATAACTCTTATCATATCACATTATTCTTAAAATCAAGACATCAAATACAGTCTGATAGATTTTTTTTTAGGGTCTGTTTGGTTCAGGATAATATATTTTTTACCATGGTGAAAAGTAAAATGGTGAAATATATTTTCATCTATTTAGAGTTGAATTGTGTTCATTATTTTTTTTAAAGTCACATAGTTATACGGTTTATACTTATTCACAATTTCAAACCAACAAAAAATTGATTTTAAATATATGAATAAGCATTTCATCATTTAACTTTTCAACGCAGTTATATGTGTTGAAACGAACTGCCAAGCGAAAAAAAAGGACACTAGTTTCCATGTTTACAAAATATAGTCCCTATGGTACAATAACATTTATTTGTGTAGTCCCTTAGAATTAGTAATACACAAAATAGGTAATTTTATTTATTTTCGTTAAAGATGTATTTGTATTTATACCCTTACCCGTACTCATTTAATCACTTCTAAAAATAAACACATAACCCCTCTCCCACCTCACCCCACCGACCGGAATCCTCGTCGGATTGTTTCTCTCTCTCTTCGTCTATTTCTTTCATTTTTCTGCTCCGCGCCAGTGGCACCATTACCAGAGCTGGATAAGAATATTTTTCACAGGAAAAAAGTGGAGTTTTCGCCGGAAAAACTGGAGGTTTTAATGAATTAGTAAATTTATCCGTTTCGATTTTTTGTCAAAAAATATTGAATACGGGTGTTGTTCGATAGATCTCAACGAGTAGATTTCAAAGATATAAATTTTGTCAATTTTGGATTTGTAGATTTGAAGTTATGGACTTATAATGATTTGATTGATGTTTTTTGTATGAGTTGTCAAATGGTATATTGGTAATTTTAATAGTGTTTTTAGTACAAGAACTAAATTTATAAAATTGTGTGGACTGTCATATTTTTACATAGTTTTGGATTGGGTTGGACATTTACCCATAAGCCCCTAAAATATTATCCACCTAATTGAATGGAAAACATCTTAAATACAGTAGGGTTTGGGTGCTATAATATTCATTAATATTTTCAACTATATTCAGAAAAAATATAAGTTATTGCCACTATCTGAATTCTATACAATGGCATAAAATCCTGTATAGGTCAACCACATGAGAGAGGGAAAGGGTCATCTCACAACCTGCATTTTCAGTTGCAAACGCGTTTTCCATTTCTCTCTTTGTTGGTAGTTATATAAAAACACAATCAAGCACCCTCGTCTTTTCTGGGCCCAAACCATCAAACTATTTTTCTTTATACGAAGTCTTCTAACATCAATAATATACATAACAAATTAAGACATTTGTTTATCGTCTATTTGGCAATTGAAATTCAAAGCTATATTTTATATCAAATAATATAAAATGCATTATTATCTCAAAACTTCTATATTCACCATGGTAATTCATTTATATCAAAATGAGCAATTGAGAAAAAGGCAAGAGAGAATTACCTTTTGACAATAAAGGTCAAAAGATCCTAAAACAAAGATTCCATATTAACGAGAGCAAGATGTCTTAGATTATACATGAAAATTACACTTTTATTTTGTACTGTAATGCCCCATTTTAGGGTTGGGTATCAATCGGTTTGATCGGTAAAAGAAGCATATCAATACCAAAACGAATTCAATATGCTTAAACCAAAATTACCAATTTTACCGCTCGGTACAACTTACCTTAAACCAAAACCGAACCACGCGATACATCGATTAAATCGATATTTTTGGTAAATACCAAAATATTTGAATTAGCAAAAAAATCAAAATTCACACGGGTCTGCTCATTACAGCTTACCCAAATTAAATATGACACGTTAAACCTTTTCAATAAAATCAAACAAAAAAAATACTAGGAATTCATCATTTCATTTAGTCAAATTAATTGATCAAAACAATATTCATCATAAAAAATTAATACTAAAACAGTTGGCCCTCTCAATAGATATGGCCTACTTAATTGTGCAAGAAAGTAAATAGAAGGTGTGTATTTATAACTAATGATAGGAGCCACATCTCCATTGTAAACCGATGTGGAACTTTGGCATTTCACCAAATGCCTTCACCTTAAGGCAAGAGCGCGAGACCTGCCTTCGCCCTGCAAGGCATTATTCCTAAAAAAAATGCCTTCAATTTTTTTGTCAAAATAGTTTATTTTTTTGTTTTTTTTATTATTTGTTATTATTTTTATTATCATAGATTCAAAGAAAAATTAAATGACTATTAAGTTAGGTATATTACATCACAATATATTTGGTATATTATCACTATATTTTTTATATTTAATGTTTTGTTATTTTAAAAGCGGTAATTTTGGTAAATAGATTTTTAAAATGTTTAAACCAAAACCAACCACAAAAAAATCGGTAATTTCGGTTTTAGTAGTTTCGATTTTCGGTAAGTAGAAAATGTAAACCATTACCACTTTTTTCCGGTACAAAACGGTACGATACGAATTTTTACTGTACCACAAACACCCCTACCGTTTGATGCCCATGACATATAGGCGGTATATAATGAATTTATTCTATTCCATGTCTAGTATTGGATGTCATCAAATTTTTAGAGGGATAAGTCATTTTGTTTTTTCATTTGAATCTGAAATCTAAAATCTAAAAAATATATTTGTTTTTAAATCTGAATGGACATTTGAATGAATATATTTAGACTGGTTCAGACTTCAGATTAAGAATTCAAATGTATATTTACATTTTAATTATTTAGGGGCTAAAATAACTGTTAGCGTCTTAATCATTTAAAAAAATAAACATTATTTGGCACCTCTTAAGTTTGAATGGTTCAAATTCAAGCCAAAAGGTAAAAATAAACAACACCTGAGCCTCTTATACTAATAGATGTGTGATAAAACTATCCAACCTAGGAGGTGCGATAGTTTTTCTATCTAATTAAGATGAGATAACTCTTATCATATCACATTATTCTTAAAATAGGCATCAAACACGACCCGATAGTTTTCTTTTAGGGTCTGATTGGTTCGAGATAAAATATTTTTTATACTGTAATGCCTCATTTGATGCCCATGATATATAGGCGGTATATAATAAATTTATTCTATTCCATGTCTAGTATTGGATGTCATGAAATTTTTAGAGGGATAAGTCATTTTATTTTTATTTTTGAATCTGAAATCTAAAATCTAAAAACTATGTTTGTTTTTAAATCTGAATGGTCATTTGAATGAATATATTTAGATTGATTCAGACTTCAGATTAAGAATTCTGATGTGCATTTACATTTTAATCATTTAGAGGCTAAAATAAGTGTTAGACTCTAAAACATTTTTAAAAAATATATTATTTGGTATCTCTCAAGTCTGAATGGTTCAGATTCAAACCAAGAGGTAAAAACAAACAACACTAGAGCCTCTTATCCTAATAGTTGTGTGATAAAACTATCCACCCTAGGAGGTGCGATGATTTTTTTATCTAATTAAGATGAGATAACTCTTATCATATCTCATTATTCTTAAAATAGGCACCAAACACGGTCCAATAGTTTTCTTTTAGGGTCTGTTTAGTTCGAGATAAAATATTTTTTACCACAGTAAAAAGTAAAATGGTGAAATATACTTTCACTTATTTAGAGTTAAATTTTATTCACTATTTTTGTTTAAAGTCAGATAATTATGGGGCTTGTACCATTATATTTTTAAAGATTAAATATTGAATTTTAATCTTATGTGATAAACCTCACGAATGCAATGAAAAAGATAAATTGTATAGTAATAAGAGTACTAAAATAAAAGATAACATTTTAAAGTTTGTAGTGAGAAATAAAGCTATTGTGCAGGTGCATCCAATTTTACACTACCATTGAGGATGTTTTTTTGTCAAACTGTGTAGTGTACTTTATCATTTTTATAACTGTTTTATTAATTTTGAAGAAAAAATTAAAATATAATATTCAATAAGCCTAGTAATTAATAAATAAAGAGATGAATAGTTTACAAAAAGTCATCCCATTTCCAATAAGTCTCCTCATCCATGAAGAAAATTTCCATACACTATACAAGGGTGCACGTCCTCTCCTCCCCCTATCATGCAACCAACTCTGTTTATCTCCGCATTTTCCGAGGAACAAAATTATGATTCTGGCCCCATATACATCACTACCTAGCCTAGCAAACATTTCCCATTCCTCTCCCTTGAAGTAGCTGTTTGAGCACTGCCACAGCCACAGCCACAGCCACAATGTAAGCTCCACCTTAACACCTGACCTTTAACAAACCACTCACCGCAATGGGAAGACAGAATCATGGGGTGCCTACACCTCTCCCCATATCCCCACTTACAATCACATCTCTTCTCTTCGTTTTCGTTTTCGCAATCTCCGTTGCTTCTTATTCACCACCGGATAATTATCTCATCAATTGCGGCTCCCCCGAAAACACTTTTCTTGAAGATGGCCGAACTTTCAAGTCTGATCCCCAATCAACTTCTTTTTTATCCACAGATGAAAATATACTCGCTTCCGTTGATTCCATTTCTAACAAACTCTCTTCTCCAGCTCTTCCTTTATATCGGTCTGCGAGGATTTTTAGTGGCGAATCCATGTATAGATTTCTTGTCTTTAAGCCAGGCCGGCACTGGCTTCGTCTATACTTGTACCCACTTCCCCACCCTACATATAATCTAACCACGGCAATCTTTACTGTCAAGACAGATAGTATTGTTCTCTTACATGATTTTTCAGTGACTGATGGTACTAAACTTGTTTTCAAAGAGTACCTCATTAATATCACCTCAGACAAATTCTCCATCAAATTCTCACCCATGAAGAATTCTTTTGCATTCATCAATGCTATCGAGCTCGTATCAGCTCCAGATGAACTTATCTCTGATTCAGCCTATGCTGTTTCTCCAGTTGGCGATTTCAGTGGGCTGTCGAATTATGCTCTCGAGGTCTCTTACAGATTGAACGTTGGAGGCCAATTTATCTCTCCTAGAAATGATACACTGTGGAGGACATGGCAGGTGGACAACCAGTTTATGGTATTTCCAGAAGGAGCTAAAAATGTATTTGTTTCTCCTGATATTATCAAATACCCAGAAGGAGGGGCTACCCCTTTCATTGCACCTAATTGGGTTTACTCATCGGCTAATGAGATGGCAGAATCGAGTGTCCTTGATCCAAATTTCAATCTCACTTGGGAGATGGTGGTTGATTCCAGCTTCTCTTACTTAATTCGACTCCATTTTTGTGATATTGTGAGTATGAATTTGAATGATCTTTACTTCAATGTGTATGTGAATGGGATGATGGGTGTGTCAGGTCTTGACCTCTCAACGCTGACGTCAGGCCTAGCGGTTCCCTATTACATGGACTTTGTGGCCAATGCGTCAACCATCTCAAATGGGTCCATAATGGTTCAGGTTGGCCCTTCATCCAATATTCACTCGACTCTCCCTAATGCCATTCTTAATGGATTGGAGGTGATGAAAATGAGCAATTCAGCTGGAAGTCTAGATGGGTTGTTCTCTTCGGGTGGGACCTACCGGGGTCCGCTTTCAGCGCCCGCTTGGATGAAAATTGCAGAGGCTGTTGGGTTAGCTATGGGAGTGGCCGCCATATTGTTGCTTGTAATGAGCATTATACGGTTGAAGAAGAGGCCTCAAGAATGGGAGAAACGAGGCAGCTTCTCGTCATGGCTTCTTCCTATCAATTCAACCACTCGTAGCTTCTTGTCAAGCAAGAGCAAGAGTTACTCGAGTATGTATTCTTCTAACCTCTCCCTCGGCCGGTTTTTCACGTTTAGTGAACTAAACAGTGCCACAAAATCATTTAATGAAAAGGTAGTTATTGGCGTGGGAGGGTTCGGAAAAGTTTACCTAGCCGAGCTTGAAGATGGAACAAAACTCGCCGTTAAACGGGGTAACCCGAGTTCATCACAAGGCATTAATGAATTTCAGACGGAAATACAAATGTTGTCCAAGCTACGCCATCGCCACCTTGTTTCACTAATTGGCTACTGTGACGAACAGTCAGAAATGATATTAGTCTATGAATTCATGTCCAACGGCCCTCTTCGGGACCATATCTACGGTAGCTCAGCCCCCCTCCCACCACTGTCGTGGCGACAACGCCTCGAGATTTGCATTGGGGCAGCTCGTGGGTTGCATTATCTACACACTGGCGCAACCCAAGGCATAATCCACCGCGACGTTAAAACCACAAACATTCTCCTGGATGAGAATTTCGTGGCTAAAGTTTCAGATTTCGGATTGTCAAAGGCTGCACCCTCATTGGATCAAACCCATGTGAGCACCGCAGTGAAGGGTAGTTTTGGATATCTTGACCCTGAGTACTTTCGGAGGCAACAGCTTACTGACAAATCTGATGTTTACTCATTTGGGGTAGTTCTTTTTGAGGTTTTATGCGCGAGACCTGCACTAGACCCTTCTTTGCCGAGGGAACAGGTTAATTTGGCCGAGTGGGCAATGAAATGGAACAGGAAGGGTTCAATTGAGAAGATTATCGATCCGCGCCTTGTGGGGAGTATCAGCTCAGAGTCGTTGATGAAGTATGTGGAAACCGCAGAAAAATGTTTGGCAGACTATGGTGTTGATAGGCCTTCCATGGGAGATGTCTTGTGGAACTTGGAGTTTGTGCTGCAGCTTCAAGAGGCATCTTCGCAGCTTAATCATCCAGAGGATGCTGCTGCAAAGCTCATTGATTTGGGGCAACCAAGTAAAGAGGAAACTAAAGGTGACATGGGTATCATCATCAATGATGATTCTGGTGTGTTGGTTGGTTCCCCTTTGTTTTCTAATATTGAAGATTTTCAGGGACGGTGAGATCCTGTGGGGGAGAAAATATTTGTTACAACGGCTAGTTATTGTGGTTTCTCTATCACTTTGCATATGATTAGGTGTGGTGTGCGAGTATTTGGAGATCCCCAACAAGAACACCAAAAGATCCGGCGGAACAAATAATTAACCCTGTATCATGTATTCAATTGTTTGTAGATTGTGTTGTATTGCTCGCTTTTTAATCCAAGTTTTCTCATTAAAATGCTTTTCGCCAAATTAACAAAAATTAATTACTATAGAACTGCAAATTATGTTGTAAGCCTCTCTTGTGACCTCCAACGCAAGAGATAGAACTGCAAATTACTATAGAACTGCAAATCAAAGAAAAGTATATGCTTTGTGGTAATGGTGAATATAATGTAACTGCTGTTTTCCAAACTTCTATTCAACCAACAGCATGTTGGTTAAAATCTAACTACCAGTAGAATCAAAAGCACCTGTTTTTTAGGGGAGATTTTATTCCAATTGACTTATTTTTTCTACCCACCCCACTATTATTAAACCCCTAAGATTAGGCTTTGAGTTACCAACACACGCTGATGCTTTTTTTTCCCTTTCTCTTCAGTTTCAATATTTGAGGTGGCCTCGAGTATTTGCATATCACTCTTTATTTTTATTTGAACCTTGATATTCACTCTGTGCCCGTGAATTGAAGGTGAGAAAGTGGAATTTGAGGTGCCATTTTGCTTGTTTCATTGTTTCATCTTGTTTGTTTCTTTTTTTTTCTTTTTTTTTTTGCTTTGTTATCTTTTCTTTTTCTTCCTCATCAGTTTCTTTCTTCTTTCATTTATTCCTTTCTATTTTCACTGCCTTGTGTTTTTGTTCTTTCTTAATTTTTACTTTGTTGGTCCTTTTTTTGTTCTGTTTTCTTCTTTCCATTTCCCATTTCAATTTCAGAATAAAACTGATGGCAACGGCTTTCGGGAATTTTGAAGAGGGAGTGGATTCAATGTCAGTTTGGGCATGTCGGTATGCCTTCAAAGTTGATGATGTCAAAGCAAGGTTGTCTTTCCCGACAAGAGGAATGATATAGAAGGGTCCGCCGACCATCTTGATGAGGTTGCGAATGACGACAACAAAAATTTCGAAGGGTGAAGACGATGGGGAAAGGCGTCACAGTCACCGCCATACAGTGGAAGAGTACGAGGGCGTCAGCAGAGATGCTGGAGGACGACTGCACGGCTTGTTTGAATCCAGCGGTTAGAATAGGATAATATCATGTTTTGATGCAATTAAAATAATGAGCATTAAAAGGGAGCTTAAAAAGAAAGGACGGGTGTAAATAAAAACACCATTTTTCTATTGAAAAATAACTGCCAACCATAAATGGGCTGGTCCTGGAGACAGAATCCAATCAATCAATCTCAACCTTTGACGAGCCTTCTCAGATGTGACTGTTAGTGGGTACATGAATTTTAAATGGATCAGAATTCCCATACTTCTTTGCCCATCCTTAAACATCAGTTCTTATTAGAGAGGTTATCATAAAAGCTTTCCATCATTCCCAGTTATCTTGATAGGATAAATAAAAAAATTAATGATAAAGAGTTATTCTATCCCAATACAATTAAAAAGATAGATAATAAATTTTAGGTCCCTAAGACAGTAAACGTTACACAAAAAATTGTATTTTTAAAATTTTAGTGTGCTGCTCCAGCCTTTCTTTTCTTTTTTTTATTGTTTTAATTTATTTGTGTGGCACTGTAAAAATATCTTTGCAGTGTAAAATATAATTTTTTGTGAAATATTAGCGCGTGTAGTGTAAAATATCTTTGTGGGTTGAAATATCTCATTGCTTAGAGACCGTGAATAAAAAAGCAAAAAATATGGGAATTTCACTCAAATTTCTTCACATTGGGCACAAAATGATTTCACCTCTTGACGATTTATCTCATATAACATGATAAAAAGCATATTTGGTTTTTATCCGACCTGATATCCTAACCTAACTAATATCAAACGTGAAGGGTAAAGGTATCTTCTCTAGCTCTATTATCATGCGCATCAAATTGGGCCTCAGGTAATAATATGTAGATCTTCACACATCCTCTCAAAGCTACCTTCAAGGGTAATGACTTACCATTTGGGATGGCATAACGCAACACAACCCACATGATTTTTTAATGGGTTTGGGCGGAGTCTTCGCGAATTCGGGTGCTTAACGAGTGCGCCCATTAAACACAGTAACTTAACAAATCGAGTTAGGGTCTAGCCATTTAGTGCATATATACAACAAAGCTTCTTAATATGCGGGTTGAACACGACCAACACATGACATGAAATCGATAAGACACGTTAAGACCCGTTACCAGCCCTACTTACCATGTTCAGTGATACTTCAATATTACTGTGTTTATTTTGAGTACCATGTATAACTGGAACCTTTTCTTTCAAAGTGCCTAGTCTGGCATGTCTTCTATGTTAACATTAAGTACATAAGAAGCAATATGAAACTAACTGAAACATTGTAGCACAAAAAGGACAATATGAAACTAACCGAACCGCTGTAGCACAAAAGGACAATCTGAAACTAAAAGAAAAGTTACAGCACAGAAAGGACACTAACAAAAAATTTAATATTTACACGCAATGCCAATGGTTCTGGCACCTCTTAAGAATTAGGGGACTCGAGTTGCATTATAAGCACAGCACAGAAATCCAAGAAGAGCAACTGTGGGCCACTAATTCTCTGTAGATCAAGCAGATATTTATCATCCCTAGTTTTGTAAAGCTGTCACATAAAGGGAAAAAAAGGATCATTTTATTACAAAGACTACCGAAATGCACATAATCATCGTAATCACTCTAATGGCAAAATTTTGCATGAATGTTATAGTCAAGGTTCTAAAAGGCGCGATGCGTGACCAATGCGTGGAGGCCAAGCATCAAGCATTAGGAGCCTAGGCGAAGCCTATGCGTGAAAAGGCGTTTTGCCTTTTTTTTAATATTTTTTAATTATACTTAAGTTTCTAAAATAATAAGCACAACTTACATAAAAAAACATAATCATAAACATGCAATCAAAATTTTGAATAAAATAATACATACCTTGAAATTTGAGATTTTATTCCTACAAAATTACGAATAAAATAAAACATACCTTGAAGTTAGGGTTCTTTTTTTTTTCTTTCGTTTTGTCTAATCGGGGTTCTCTTGGGGGGGTTTAGTTTGTTATGTTAGAGTTAGATTAGTATAGTAGATAAGAAATAAATAAATAAATAAAACTTTTGTATGCTTTTTACCCAAAACGACGTCATTTTAACTCAAACATAAGAAAAAAATGATTTTAGCAATATAAATTTTTTTTAAATTATGCGCGCATTGCACGCCTATGCGCGCATCACCCTCGTTGACCGCCTTAAAAAAACGTTGACCGCGCCTTTTTCCACGCATACCCCTTATGCGTTGCGTTTCTAAAAAGCATCACGCATAGGCGGCGCCTATGCGTGCCTTTTAGAACACTGGTTATAGTCAACACATGATATCAGTCTTTGAACTTTGGGATCCATCAGTGCATTGTTATTGTTTTATGTAACTGGTCTCAGATTAGTAAGTATTCCTAGGAAATTAAATATTGATGTTAAGAAACTACAAATGTATAGGCCTTGTTTAGCTCTAGTTCACATATGCTATGGAGAATTTTAGAAAATCATAAAATGCGTTAAATTATTGAAAATCAATCACCTCTGGGCCGGTGGTGGTAGCTGTGGCGATGGGGGTGCAGATGTGGCTGTGGTGGTAGGTGTGTTGATTGAAAATAAATCACCTTTGTCCATACTGGTTTTAGATTCTTAGTGTTAGCCCTTAGGGCACACCCTATTTTAAGAATGCGGACCGGACACGTGTCGCGTAAAGGTGCGTCTAGAAATTAACGCCTAAATTATAGGCACACTCTCTCTCTTTTCTTTTCTGGGCTCACCGCCAGGTGACACATGTCCGGTCCGCATTCTTAAAATGCGGACTAGTCCGCACAAGAGCAGGACTGTATATATATATATATATATATATATATATATATATATAGGAGAAGGCTCACCTACATCATGCTCTATACATCATCCATGCATCACGCTTAATTACAGGCCCTAAAAAACTTTTTTTTTCAAATTTTATATTTTTCCCTTAAAATTAACCTTCTAATCAACCCATATGCAAAAAATTAGGTCAAAATGCATTTTGTAACTATTTTTAAAAAATCCACAAAAAACTGCTAAAAATACCTTATTCATAAGGGTCTGCGCCAGCAGTTTTTTGTGGATTTTTTAAAAATAGCTACAAAATGTATTTTGACCTAATTTTTTTCATATGTGTTGATTGAAAGGTTAATTTCAAGGGAAAAATATAAAATTTGAAAAAAAGGTTTTCTAGGGCCTAAAATTAGGTGTGATGTATGGTGTGATGTATAGTGCATGATGTAGGTGAGCCTTCCTCTATATATATATATATATATATATATAAGAATGCATTTTCTGTTTTTACGTTTTCCATTAAAAAAATCTAGAAAACAACCCAGTTTTTCCACAACTAAAAAGGGCAATAATCTTTCTGTGTCCACTAAATTCTTTACCTTCGTATCAACAAGGCTAGACAATCCTCGTTAAACCTTGCTTCACATTATTGAGGTTAGAAACCACACAGAGACTTTCTGCTTCAGATCATTAACGGTCCGTTTGGCAACCCAATTCCAAGCCATGGAAGTGGAATTAGAAGGCCAATTTTAATTCCACGGACTTGAAATTGGCCTTCCAATTCCAATTCCAATTCCAAGCCTTGGAATTGGGATGCCAAACGGGCCCTAACAATAGAAACCACAATTTGAGACATTGAAGCCCTGATGCAAGATGACCCCTTCTAATAGTTTAATAACGAATGCAGCCAAAGGAACAGAATGAGAAATAAAGTACCTGGATTTCGAATTTTACAATACCCAGAGACTGAATATCATTTGCGACAGCGGCTGATTCATCATCTAAGCAATGGTTATAAAGCCAACGACACTTCATATTATAGTGCCCAATCTTTTTCCAGCAAACATTCAGTTCTTGCATAGCCCCAAGAACCTGTGTCATTATTTCACGAGGATGGGCTGGAGACTGACAAAACAATCAACAAAGTAAACTTAATGACATGTCAGCAGAATAGTTTATTATTGGTTGTAAAGTAACTACAGCTAATTTAATTATTTATCACTAATCAGATCAAAGGAAAAAAAAAAAAAAAAAGTTACCTGCAGTCCTAGTCGCCATTTTCTGTCACTTGCCAACTTAGGCATGAAACCAGCATCTTGCTGAGGATAGCTGTGCCTACTAAACATATGTAAAGCATCAGCTGGATACATACCAGCAGAACCACCCTCCTGGAGGAACAACGTTATCGAGTTTTAATACTTCATCTGAGGTACATACATACAGAATTTAAATGAATATATACTAAAGAAGCTGTTCAGCCTTATCACCTGCTGTTTAGAAAGCATATAAATGAATACTATGAATTATATCAAAAAGTATGAAAGCAGTATTCATGCATAAAAGGGCAAATGGGGCAACCAGTAATTCAAAAAATTTATTCGCTCGTAAGGTAAGCAACTGGGCATTATGTAATTTTTTTTTAGAAACATAAAATCTTAAAAAAGAAGGAAAAAATGCTACATCAATTTAGGAAGACGGGAGGTCCATCTAACAATCAACTTCATTGACTGAACACAATGAGTGTCGGATAATGACAATAGTGATACTAGAAATAATAATAATGATTAATGAACATACATTTAATTATCTCATAGGCCATCCATAATGGGATCCCATAGGTGTAGAGGATCAACGGGTGAAAAGGTAGGTTGGTTCGCAGTGGGATTCGGCAGAAAAGGGGCCAAACGTGGAACAGGCCCACGTTTGGGCCAGACGTGAAAATGTTCCAAATCTAGACATGGAACATTTCCTCAGTTTCAGACTGCTGGAGCAAACTTTCCTCAATTATAGACGTGGAATTTCCACGTTTAGGCAGTCTAGACGGGATACTTTTCCACATCTAGCTCAGACGTGGGAACGTCCCCTGTTTAGCCTCTAAACGTAGCAATCTTGCCCGTCTGAACCCCTGTTCCCTCCCTTGACAAATCCGGTATCTTTACCATAAGTTTGAGGAAGGGTTAACGGATCCCCTCCCTAAACACTATTAAATCGAAAAATAATTCATTTTGAGCTGATTTTTTTGGGTGAAATGTTTAAATACCACACAAAAAAATGGAACAAAAATAATTTTTTTACTATTTTAAAAAAATTGGTCCACACGTTGGCTGCCATAAGGATTACCTAAAAGATAATAGCAGAAATTTAATATAAAATTAGTTATTCCCTCTCTAGCTCCAGCAGGGTGGGCTGCCCACCCCCTTTCCACTTGTGACTAGCCACGAAAATTGCATTTTAAACCCCTTATATTTACGCATTCTAGCATTTCCTCATGCATTTATTCCGATACTCTGCTCATTTACTGGATAACCTCTATTTTCATTATATACAAGCTCATTTACTGGATAACCTCAAATTTTCATTATATATAACTTGTACAAGGTTTATTTGAGCTTTTATAGGTATTGGGAATGCTAGGCGTGAAGTTTGGTTGAATTCCGGGAAAGTTCTGTCTCGTAACGCAACTTCGGGGGCATTTTAATCATTTCAGCATTTGGGCTTCGAGCCCGAACTCTTGACTGAAGTTGTAGCTCTCCGAGTTAGCTCCGCGTAGCCATCGACGGTGCGCATTATCGATTCATTCTGAAGATGTTACGTCGGGTTCCGTGAATTGAACCATGTGAAAAAGCAAGGCAGCAGCCAAGAATTCTACTCTACAGGTCCTGAATCGATTCGGTCCAAACCCGAATCGATTCGCACATTGGTAGTTCCGGATTTCTTTGAACGCGAACCGATTCGGCCCTGGCCTGAATCGATTCGCTCCCCTGTTTCATTAAAGCTTTGTTAATCTACAAGTTTGACACTACCCTTATACTCTATATAGTCTTTAATGAGCATTGTACAAGTACCCATTTGCTATCGTGTCTAAAATTTGCTTCCTGTCTTCCAGTTGTAAAAAATAAAAAATAAAATATAAGAATTCCCAAGAGAGCAGTGTTCATTCTTGCTAACAGTTATAATAAACCATTAAAAGGATTTTTCATATACCAAGAGCCAAATCATCGTCTCACCTAAAAGCTTAAGGTCTTAGGTAGTGGACCAACATGTATATCATGCTCTCTAACGCTCCTCCTCACATGTAGGTCCCACTCAGGAGAGTGCACAACACTCTCTCTTAACTGCAGGGTCCGGGAGAAGTAGATGTCAGTTGACCTTACCATATATGGAAAAGATGCTCTCATGTGTCGAACCCAAGACCAACCATAGCTCGGGCCGAGGGCACTTGCCATTGTACCAAGGTACGAACTCCGAGAGATGAATATGGTGCACAGCCATAATGAAGTGCATATTGCAACCACCACAAAGAGGAACCAAATCCAAACTGAAAGACTCAAACCCAAGGAACATTCAATCCAAAATCATATGGTAATATGTGGAGAGGACCATTCAACTTAAAAATCGTGGTTTTAAAATAGTGACTATTAATTTGGGACGAAGGCAGTATAACTTGGGAGGCTTGAAACTATCAATCTCTAAATTAAACAATTAAACTAAGTCCACTGTTTATATTTAGAAGAAGATACTTACACCAAGCATACTAAGGTAATATCTCTCTAACTAAGGGAGGGACAATCAATTAATTATCTTGATTGATATCTTAACTGAAAGGACACAAATCGAAAAAATAATTATGGATAATAACTAACAATTTCTTTTAAAATTAGTAATTTAAATAACAATAAGTCATACCATAACAATAAAAACTATAAATAAAGCAGAATCACCATCACATTAGGAAAAAAAATTAAAAATTAAAAATTAAAAAAAAATATTAATTTCATGTGTTTTTCTACGTGTCTCAGCGTGTCCTGGACGTGTCCCAAAGTGTCCCAGTGTGTCCCACCTAAGAAAAAAGACAAACATGTCCCAACGTGTCGGAGCGTGTTGCGTGTCCGACTCAAATCAAACTTGACCCGTGGTTTCCGAGAGAGTGTCCGTTCTTCATAAAATAACAGTGACAATGAGGACGATGTGGGATGATGAGTGAAGCAATGGATAGTAGAAGGATTGATGTTTGAGGTAAAATAACCATAATTGGTGTAGGACCAAGAACAATAAAAAAGTGAAGAAACTAGAGTTAACTAAATATATTTAAACTAAAATAATTCTCAGTATTCAATATTCAATTCATGCAAAGGTTTCATCAACATTGAGGATTACACTTATTTATAGGCTTATAATACCTAAAGTAGAATAAATACTAAGAAATAAATGCAAATAATATTCGAACAATTTTAATTACATCACTTTCTAACAATTATCCCAAATGATAATAAATTAAAAGAATCCTATTTTTCCCAATTTCGTATCCATTGTCCACATCATTGGCTGGGAAGTATTGGGCAAGGGAGTCCAGCAAATGGGTTTTCCTTTAATATCATAGAATCAAAACAACATTATCAATATATATAAAAAAAATGAACGCACCATCAACTCCTGAAACTCAGCTCCTAGGTAGCCATTGGAAACAGGGGACCGGCTGTCAACGAGCAGATAATATGCGACAGTAGCCTGAGATAGATTTTAATAAGATATGAAACCAAAATAATCACAAAATAATATTTGCAGACTTTGTGTAATAGAAGTGGGATACATCATTTTGTATTCTGTTTCGAAGTGATTCAACCAACTGGGTCATGTCAAATCCCATCCTAACAACTTCTTGAAGAATCGCCTCATCAATCTGCAGGATAGTAAGCAATTCACTTTCTTTAACTATGCAAGCAAGCAGAGGCAAATAAAAACATACGGAAAATTAGTGACTTAACAATGAGTCAAACAATGAAATAGCCAACCCAAATTAAGAACCCCAAAAATAGGAGTCTTAAACTACTTTTAAGGATATGCATCCTTAATTAAATCTAGGGATTATGATAAATAGGTATGCCATATTTAAGTCCTATAGTCTTTTTTCCCATCTTAATATTCCTATTTTTAAAAATCCCCATTTAAAAAGACTAGAATACCCATTAAATGTTTTAACATTTGCAAACCCTAACATCTTGACACCACGGTCTGCACATCTCTTCATTTCAATATCCACAAACACCATCGACATCATCTCTCTCTCTCTCTCTGTACACGTGTATAGATAGATAGATAGATAGATAGATAGATAGATCACAAATCGATCGGAGTGTGTAGGCATATATATATTTACTGCAATGTGTATATATGTATGTGAGTGTGTATGTGTATGTGTTTTTTTATGTGCGATTGTGTATGCATATATGTGACACATACACATACACACTCACATACATATATACACATTGTAGTAAAACAGATGATCCGAATAATTTTATTTTTCAGTGTGTTCAGTAATTGTTTTGACAGTGTGTTCAGTAATTTTTTTGACAGAACTATATATACATATGTTTGGTAATTGTGTTTGACAAAATGTTGTTATTATAACTAATATGAATTTTATTTTGTTTGACAGAATGTCATCTTTGGATCCTCATCAAGTTTCCAGCAGCGTGGGTTGGGGAGTTGAGGGTTGTGTTCTAAAAGGCGCGCCTAGGCTTGAGGCTTGAGAGAAACGCATCGCCTACGCCTTATTCTTGGTAAAAGACTTAAGGCGCACTTTTTTTAAAACAAAGATGCCTTAGTGAAATGATATCCGCCATTTAAAGACTATTTTTTACAAATCGGACCAATATCTCGTTCAAAACAATCAAAATACATTTTCTATATTGATTATGGAGAATAAATATGAGAAAGATGGCTACCAAACATACGGATATATTTTCAAAATTCAAGGTATGTATTATTTTATTATATTATTAGCCTTAGAATAATTAAAATAATAAAAAAAGGTAAAACGCCTTTTTACGCCTCCTAAGGCTTGAGGCTTGACCTCTATGCCTCGACCACGCCTCGCGCCTTTTAGAACCTTGGTTGAGGGCGATGATACCAGAACGGAAGTTAATAGTCAACAACAAGACAACGATGAAACCCAACCAACCAAAAAAGCGAGGAGGCTAACATCAACGGTATGGCAAGATTTTGTTAAATTTAAAAATGCTCGGGGGTGAGGATAGGGCTAAATGTAATCATTGCAAGAAAACTTTTGTTGGTGATAGTAGTAAGCTATAAGCACGGACTCGACACGTAATACGTGTTTCGACACGACACGACACGCGACACGCGATTTTTCCAAAAACTAGGATACGACACGCTAGGATACGTATAATATATAATATATTTTCAAATATATAATATATATTTACATATGTATATTAATGAAATAAAACATATTTTTTTCCATAAAATACATTATTAGAGCATTCTTAACATGAAATAAAGAAAATGGACCATATAAAATAAAATTCAAACACACTTTAACATTAAAAATCATAAATAAGGCAGAATCATAATCACATATAAAAAAAAATTAAAATAAATAAATAAAAAGTGTCCTTTTTACGTCGGCCAACGTGTCGGCAACGTGTCCTAGCATGTCGACAACGTGTCCAAACATGTCCCAGCGTGTCGTGTGTCGGACTCGTGTCAAAGCTGACTCGTGGCTTCCGGGAGAGTGTCGGTGCTTCATAGGTAGTAAGGCTACTAGTCATCTAAGATCCCAACAACTCAAAAAGATGTATCCCAACTTTTGTCAAATGTCTCTAAAAAGATTGCGAATGATGCCATAAAAATTGAAACTTATAAATTTGATCAAAAAAGAGTGCGGATTAGAAGTGAAGTGCGACTTGGAAGTTTTATGGAGCGTTTTATTTTTATTTTGGGTGTTGAATTTGGAATTTGGAAGTTTCTATTATGTTTGTAATGGATTAAGTTGTTGTATGTTTTTGGAACAATGTTATATTAAGTTTGTAATATGTTTTTATTTTGGATGTTAAACTTTGAAACTTTGGAATATGTTTGTGTTCATTTAGTATTTTGTTTTTGGAACATTCATTTAGCCATTGCAAACAGATTTTTTTAATTGTAAAACAGATTTTTTTAGTTAACGTAAAAGAGATTATTTAGTTCATTGCAAAACAATTTTTTTCTCTATAATGCAAAGCATATTTTTTTAATACAATGCAAACCAGATTTATTTATTGCAAAACAGATTATTATTTATTTATAGTGACGTTGGGTTATTTCTAAATTGCAAAACAGACTTATCTATAGCATAGTGACGTTGCAAAACAGATACGGGTTAATGCAAAACAGATTATTATTTATTTATAGCAAATCATATTTAAAAAAACAAAAAAAATCGGATCAGATTGCCGGACTGTTAACAGATTCGGATTTGGTAATCCATATACAGATCCATCGGATTATCGGATTCGGATCGAATCCGAAAATGTCAAACGGATTCGGATTTGGTTGATCCTGATCCGGTCCGAATCCAATTCGTTTACAGGCCTATATGTGAGTCTGCGTATGTGTATATATGTGTGCGCGAGTGTGTGTATATATGTTGGGTGGCATTATGTTGTGGATAGTAGTTTCCCTGGTCTTTGTGAGAACCATATGAATCAAGTAGTGTAGTGATTCACATGGTTCTTGTCGGTTCAAACAAAGTTTTTTTATATACACTGGGGCTATAAAACAAAGTTTTTTCTGGAAATATACGTACCCATTTTTTTCCACCATAATAGTAATAAAAATATTAAGATTGGGGCTAATAATTACCAAATTGGACTTTACCCCTTCTTTTTTTGTTTGTATAGATCCAAATTGGATTTATATCATTTGATGAAACCATGTGAATCGCTAGAAACATGTGAAGTGTATGGCTAACCCAATAACAAAAGTTTCGTAAGGGGACTGAAGCGAATTCGGAATTGTCTTTCATTCCAAGGCCTAGCTTGTATCCATGCTCTTCATATTCTCCTGAATCTATCTTTTGAATCTATCTTTTCAGAGCTATCGCCCCAATAAAAAAAACGTCGTACGGCTCAAAATAAAGATTTAAATAAATGGGATTCATAATTTGGCCGAAAATACACATGGCAGCAGGTTCGCTGCAGCGAAGAAATTTTTCGTTGCAACGAAGGGGGCTCGTTGGGCGCAGATGGTTAATGAGAGGCGCGGATTCTCCAGAGTTTTTTTGTTGCACTTTGAGAGGCGCGACCAGGGAAGGTAAGTTTCACCACAAATGTGTTTCACCTATAAAAGAAACATTATGAGGGTTAATGATGGAAATGGGTACTTTTTTGGGGCTTTTTAGTCATTTTAATTTCTTTTATATTTTCTTTTATTTTGTTATTGTATTTTCCTTTATTTTTGTTATTGTATTTAGAGGTAAGGAGTAGTAATGACATTTTGTAATTAGGGCCTTAGCTTGGAGCCTAAGCTACTCCTCTCCTTTAAATACCCACATGTAAGCGTCATTTGAGGCAGACTTGAATTTTGATAATAGAAAAGAGTGTGTGTCCGTCAAAAGGCTCCTAAATTATCTAATCACCACTTTAGCGAGAGAAACACTCTTTTCTATTGTCAAATTCAAGTCTACCTCAAATGAGGCTTACATGTGGGTATTTAAAGGAGATAAGTAACTTAGGCTCCAAGCTACGGCCCTAATTACAAAATGTCATTACTACTCCTTACCTCTAAATGCAATAACAAAAATAACGAAAAATACAATAACAAAATAAAAGAAAATATAAAAGAAAATAAAATGACTAAAAAGCGCTAAAAAGTACCCATTTCCATCACTCTCCCCCTCTTAAAACCAAGCTAATCCTCGAGCGTTCAAAAAAAATTGGGATACCTAAGGAGGAAAGTCCAAAAATTGGTGCCAAAAACTTGTGGGGGTCAAAAATTAATTTCTGAAAGTTGAGGAGTGTCCATCCCATAAATCTTGGTCTTTATTTCTTCATCTTCTCTCTTCTTCTCCACTTTATTCACCCAAATCAGCCCTAGAAGTCTCCACCCAGATCAAAAATCACGGTTTCGGAACACAAACATGGGTTTGGGTTCGAATTTGTCAGTCCAAATAGATTTTGGGCATAACTAGGGCAAAACCCTAGGTTTTCTGGGTAGTTTTGGGGCAGCTGAGAAGGGTTCCGACCTGGAGGGGGTCGGGTTTGGGGTTGTGTGGGTTCGGATTGGTTTTTTTGGGGTGGGGTAAGCTAGGGTTTGGGTCGACATTGGGTTTTTTTACCAATGGGGTGGTCGGCGGGTGGGCAGGGGAGGCCCGGGTTAAGTTGTGTAATACCCCGTAATTTTATTGATTTTTATTTAGGGGATTAATTAAGTTAATTGAGAATTAATTGAAAATTAATCCGGATATAAATACTAACAAAATATGAGTTGGTATTTAATTGTGATGATAAAATTGAATATTTCTGAGTATATATGGTATTGAAAATATTTAAATTGTCAAGAGGCAGAAATACGACAATTTGGGAAATTTAATTGGAACGCGCGTGTCAGTCGCGTCAGGAATGAATTTATTTAAATTAAAAAGTAAATTATATTTTTATCAACCGAATGATCATTTTAAGTGCGCCGACGCGTCCGGAAGGGTCGAAATAGTCAGAAAACACTAGCTGGGGGTTTAGTTTGGGTCCCGGGAAACTTTTAGGCCAATTTTGGTAATTTTAAATATTGAGGAATTAAAATCCACGAATTTTAGAGTTTATTTTTATAATTTTAAAGAGGCCACTAAGGCCATTACCAGTAAAAGGTAAGAGAGTGGGCTACGGGAGTTTTGAGAGAAGTTAGAAAGAGGGTAAAGGAGGTTCCAAACCAAACTATCTCCCATCACCAGAAATTGGAAAGGATTTGTGACCGGAAAGAAGAGAGAAAGCCAACCTTGATCATCAACAACGAACCAGAACATCGGATTTAAGGCAAGTGATTTGATATTATTAAGCTCAATGAATATTTCTTCCATGTTTAGTGTATAAAATATATTTACCTTGAAAGTTTTGATGAAAACCAATGGGATTATTGTGAAACTTATGATTTTGGGATAGGAATTGCATGTAGAATACCCATGGACGAATTCAATACACAAAACATAACTTTTGATGATTTGGCAACGGATTTATAAGGAGTCTTTGTAGTCAATTAAATTCTGGGTTCATGTTCATAGGGTTTGGGGCAAGAATTGGGGATTTATGATTTTTACATGTTGATTAGTAAGATTTGACCCCAAAAATATGTTAAGGAACGATCTAGGATGACTTAAAATAGTTTACAAACATTAAAACGTAATTTGGGTGATCTTAAGATGTATTTAGAGAAGAGAAATATGAAGAAAAACGAGTTGGGAAATTTCTGGGCGTTTTCTGCCATCTCGTTAGAACACCTGCCCAGGTCGTTTGAACGACCTCGTTCGAACGAGCTTCTAACGAGATGACAGTACTCCTTTTAACGAGTTGGTGGTTCGTTCAGAGCCATTCGTTCGAACGACCTCGTTCGAACGAGTTGACAAAATGGCCTTTTAGGCCTGATTTTATTTCGAGCCTCCAGTAGACTTATTTTAATCGAGTGTTAACCTTCTCTTGTCGACTAGTGGGTATAGTTGTGAGATAGGAGTATGTTGAGGATTAAAACTTAGAATTTTGTAGTAAACCGGATGACATTTATGGGTTAGGGAATAAGTACCTAAAAGTACGACGTTAGTGGGGTTGACAACTTTTAATGTATATTATTCGGGAATTGTAAATTGTGTAACATTTAATGACGGTATGGGAATGTAAAATATACCTCTATTGATATTATAAGATATCTAAGATGTGTGAATGCTTAGTATATGTGGTTATCTGTGTATAACATACCTACCATACTTGCTATCACGGGAGGTTGGCGTACGATCAGGGCCATCTAATCTTTGTGTGCCTACGGGGGATTTAGATTGGTACCTCGAGGACATAGGTCAGAGAAGGACTTATTGCGGAGTTAATAAGTCTGCTGATCATGGGAGCGTAGGTATGTAATGTGAACTATGTTCGCCTCCATTGTGTGTGATTGTTACTTATCAAAACGGTTCCTGAGAGATTTGGAATACGTGACCCTTATGTACGTGATGTACCGGGATTTGATAGCAGAGTATGTGTGCACCGCAGCTTAGTCTAAGGGTGCCATTATTGTATATTATGATGAGATTGAAATACCGAAATACTGAAATGAATTGTGTATATAAGTACAAATGCGAATTAATGTAACATCTTTTGTAGAGTTAAAAAAATGGGAAAACTCTTAGTAATTATTGTGACTAATTCTAAGGAATGAAGGTAAAATACTATGTTTACATTCAAATGCCGGTAATTTAAACTACGAATAGTATAGTAAACTCAGATATTGTATTAGACTAGTTTGTTAGAGGAATAACTAGAATGGGTACGGGTACGGGTACGTAGGAGTGCACACTTAGTTGAGAGGTGAGGGACTCATGTGAGTGCACGCACTATCATGTATTTTATATTCACTGTTTGATAATATTAAACACTTGCTGTATTTTAAATTGTTTTCACAATCGGGCTCTAACCCGTTTGCTTCCAAATCTATTTTCTTGTAAAAACATTTTAGGCGCCCAGCCACAAGGACACCAAGTGTAGGAGTTCCATTCCAGTGACGTGCTGTAGCTGCTGTGGAAGTTACAGGACCTCGATAGTAGACGCCTCCACTTTCTACCTTGACTCTATTTTATTCATCTGTAGGGCATGTCCCCCTTTTCTTTTAGAGACATCCTACTTACTCAGTTTTATTTCAGATTTTGGGTTGTAATTAATTTGTGATTCAGACTTTGTATTTGGTTGTATTCAGTATTTGGGTTATTAGAGGTGTATTCCTCCAGATTCATTGTCATTCTATTATTATTTTATTGTGACTGTGTTGTGGTTGTAGTATTAGTATTTCGTAATTTAAATGGATTGTATGTTAATCGGATTTAATTAAAATTGACAACTCACCTTTTAAATATTAGGTGGCTAGTAATAATTATTAAAACGTTTTTCGACAGTGATGCTATGAACTGAACCAACTTGACATTTTGTATTAATTTGAATAAAGGAGTAGCTACCCGGTATTTAATTAGTCGGGGTGTCACAGGTTGCAATTGGTTTTTTTTTTTTTGAGGCAACAGGTAGGTTTTTTGGGGTGGAGTAGACGGTTTTTCAGCTCCGATGGTGGAGGGGTAAGGCTGAGGCAGCGGGGCGAAAGGTAGTGTTAGGGTTAGAAGGGGGGGGGGGGGGGGGGGGGGGGCTGGTGTTTATGTTTCTTTTTTGGTTAGGGCAGCCATGGGGGTTGGAGGGTTAGGTGTTAGCCCAAGGTTAGCAAAGAGTTGGGCCATTCGTTGTTGCAACTCTCAATTCTCGGCGGGTTGTTTGGATCTTTTGGGAGCCATTAAAGAGTAGTGAACGATTTTGATAAAAAAAATACACCGATACACTAACACCAATGTGGAGCTTCACCCCCACCCGTCAAAAGGTTCCTAAAATTATCTAAACACCACTTTAGAGAGGGAAACACTATTTTCTATTGTCAAAATTCAAGTCTACCTCAAATGAGGCTTACATGTGGGTATTTAAAGGAGAGGAGTAGCTTAGGCTCCAAGCTAAGGCCCTAATTACAATATGCCATTACTACTCATTACCTCTAAATACAATAACAAAAATAAAGGAAAATATAATAACAAAATAAAAGAAAATATAAAAGAAAATAAAATGACTAAAAAGCCCTAAAAAGTACCAATTTCCATCAGTTAAAACCCTAACTCTTGGGTTGCTCTCTTGAGAGCCAAAGAGAGAGAGATTCTTCTTCCAAAGGTGAGATTTTGGGATGAGAGGTGAGGGATTTTCCCTCTCACTCATGGGTATTGCTTTAAAGGGGAACAAGGGTGTGAGTTGTGAGTGTTCCATGTATGTAGGTGGACTTAAAATGCAACCTGGGGGGGATATCTCACCTGTTTACATAGGAGCGGGATACGCCGGAGTGGGTACATAGGAAACACTAGAGGGCAAGAGATTGAGAGGGTTCTAGGCTTAAAACTTGAAACTTAGATTCACTTGGGTGGAGAGTTGGTGTACAATGGCTATCCGGGATTTGGGTAGGAGAGTAAAGGGTATGTGATTTATCCTTATATATTCTCTATTGTACTTGTAATTTCTTCAAATATAGTGGAATCGGGTCTCTCCGTGGATGTAGCCAAGTTGGTGAACCACGTATGTCTTGTTGTTGTCTCTCTTCTTTTCATCTTTATTGTGCTTGCCATTACTATCATTTTATCATGATTATATTCGGGTCGTGGTTGATTGGAGGTTTGCCCCAACAAATTGGGCGTCGTGGCACAACAAAAACCATATAGGCAAGAGAAATCATGAACCAAAATAAAAAAGCTTGCCCCATGGATTCCATTTCTACCATTATTATGATATTATATATTCCAATCTGCTTGAATACCAGAAAACTAAATGGATTCGATATTTGATCATTTCGTTGTAGTGTAAATATTACTCCACTCTAAGAGAGTGAATATACACACTTTAAAGTAGATGTTTACTAAGATTAAGAACATGAAGAAAGAAGAACAATGAGGAGAAAATTAGCAGATTAACAGACATGTTGCAAATGATAATATTTTTTTACAGTAAATATTTATTGTGAGTGAACTTTTGTTGTGATATTAAAAAGTCATGTTGTATAATGGATTCCGTTGTGATAATCATAATACATTGTTACACTCGTAAATATTATTGTGAGTTGATTGTACGCTTCCTTGTTCTTCTTATTATAAGGTTTGTTGCAAGTATAGACAAAGTTGTCAAAATGTGTATCAGAGCCGTATCGTTTTCTCAAAAAATGTGTATCGTATCGTAACGTATCGTAAGATACATTTTGATTTTCAATAATTATATAAATAATTTTATATACATTAATATACATGTGTGTAGTATCTAAAAATAATATAGAAAACACAATAATTATTTAGCAATCTCAGCCTTTTATTTTTCCCTTCACCAACTTGCATGCAATGATCATACACCAAATCTTTTTGTCTTAGCTAACTATATTAACATTAAAAAAATAAGGAATAAGTAATTTAACCCATTAACTGAAATATAATAATATTCTTAGTAGTCACTATGGTCTATTTTCTATTAAACACAATATTTAATAATTTATACAATAATCATAGCCACTAAGTCCAATTATACTTATTATATAATAATATAGTGACTTTACACAGGATACTAGCCCACACATAAATAAATAAATTTGTTGGGAATAAGAAACAAAGGAAGAAAATAATAAATGAAAAAAAGAGAGGAGGTTGTGATCAATGGAAATCAACCCTCACCTAAATCGAGGAAGAAGAAGAAGAAATAGAGAGGAGTATGTGATTTGGTTCATAATTAGAAACCCTAGCAAAGCTGTAATGGTTTGTAAGTTCTTATCCTTGTTTTTTAAAACCCTCGTAACTTTGCTAAACCAAATCCCAAGTCCCAAATCCCTTTTACAAACTCCCTCAACTTATTCTATTTTTTTTTTATTATTAAAAAAGCAAAGTGTCGTTGTTTAGCTGAAAAACAAAAAAGATATGTATCGACGATACAATACGATACGTCTGATACATATGTATCAACCGATACTTATTTATCGCCGATACTTACAAAAAACGATACATTCACCGATACAACACGTTTTGCCCCGATACGATACGATACGTCCGATACGTATCGTGTATCGGCCGATATTGACAACAGTATAGATATTTACACTATTAGCTGCGGTAGAGATAATGGGTAATGATGGTTGTGGCAGTGTAGTGGTGGTGGAGGTAATGCAATTAGTGGTGGTGGCAGAGCATGTAGTGGTGGCCGGGCAGGTGGCGGCAGCGGTGATGGTGGTGGTTGCGGCGGCAGGTGGCGGCAACCTTGCTAGTTATTTTGAGGGTTTAGTTGTTTTAAAATGTTGGGGTTATTTTGGTCATACGTATTTCTTAATTTGAGATAATAAGACTTATATAATGGTTGAATAGTCAACCGGACTTAATTGATGAAAAGTCCTTTGAATAGGACTAATATACAATATCCCCTTAAATCTAACTTCATGTATATCCCAAGTCTTAAGAGCTTCAAAATCTTAGAAAAATACCCTTAAGAATTTTCTTTTATATTCTATTCATAAGTTTCGAGCAAACTAAAGACCTTAAAAGCTTCTATAACTTAAATTGAGTTTATTTACAAGCAACTACTGATAAACTTTTGGGATTTTTTTACTTAACCCAACAATGCCATATTTTGGCATAGCCCTCGAAAGATGAACAATTAGACATAACCTCCTGAATGTGATGTTTGTCTAAATTGGAAAACGCTCATTAATGTGTATTTTGACTTATCCCTTGAAATGTTTGGACAAAGATGCCCTTTTCTTCTACCCCTTTTCATCTTCTTCCCCGAATCAACAAGACTAACACTATTTCTTAAAATTAAACAAATTAACCCTAACCCCATTGATGAATCTAATTCTTAACAAAATAAAATTGATTTCCAATCCCCACAATCACTAACTGGTCACTTCCATCCATGAATCCATATAATCACCAAAAGAACTAAACCCATGTAATCATTTAAAGCAATCTAAAGAAGTAAACGACCAGGGGCGGCGTGTTCGGGTTCAGTTCCTTGAGTACTTCATTTAGGGTTCAACCTTTAGAGGCGGTTCCAGGTCGGGAGACGTTTACAGTGGCGAAACCGAGCTGTAGGTTGGAATTGTGTCAATTTCCCACGATGGGGTAGGAGTTTTACAATGATTGGTACAGATATATGCCGTTCACGGCGTTGTTGCAGCCACTGACGGATGAGGGGGAAGCGAACGATGACAAACAACTCCTCATTGGGAAGCTGCAATAGTAGTTACAGCTAATAGCAAAGTTTTGTTTAGTGTGTTGTGGACTGCAGTTCTACTAAAATGCTGGAATTTTTCAAGTTTTGTCAGAACGGGGCTTGTGGTAGTGTGATTTTTTTCACTGGGTATTTGGAATTTTGGAACTGGGAGGTAGATGTAAATTATTATAAAGGAAATACAAATACCAGGGTTGCATCCTCTTATGCTTTCACCAAATTTTTGCCAACTTGCTATACATTTGAATTTTGGGGGTTTTAAATTTGGGTTCTTGGTTTGAGATTTGCGAAGAAGATGAAGTGAAAATACCCGAAAACATCAAAATGCATATTAGAGTTTTTTTTTTTTAACAGAGAATAACGTCCGTTAGTGATTGGAGGGTTATGTCAAATCATGTCATTAATACGGGGGGTTATGTCTAATTGTTCATCTTTCTAGGGGTTACGTAAAATTATGGCAATATTGCAAGGGGTTAAGTCAAAAAAGCCCTAAATTTTTCATGAGCTCAGACGCTCTTTCATAGTTAATAAACTAAAGCATAATACAACGAGATTAATAATTGACGGAAAATTTTCTTTTGGGTTTTATACTAATAACGGAACCCTTCTCCTTTATATGGGCTCGGACCGGCAGTGTAATCCTTATGAATTTATAACTTCATTATTCCCTGATGTAGGAAAAAAAATATGACACTCGGAAAAATCCTACGGCGGTTGATTTTGTGATGGGCTAGGTTGTTTTATGGGTTAATGTTTTAAAAGGTAAAAACGTTGTCAGATCGTGATTGGAAAGGAAGTAAGAATTGGCTTACTGTTAAAAGTAGTAAGTCATAAAAACATTCAGAAAAAAATACTAGGGAGTTTCCTAGAAAAATCTCTGTCGTGGATGTTGAAGTAAATGCCAAGGCATAGGGGAATGGTTGAGGTAAACGAACGTAAAGATTACACATTTAGGGTTGCTTGACTCCTTGCTTATATAGGAATAAGAGCAATAATCTAAAACCCAAATATAGGAAACTATGTCACTTCGACCACTAAGAACAATCTAGACCTACTACAGATCATCATACGAAGACCTATGAGATCATTTGACCCAAAATATGACCCATTGATCAAAAGTGCAGACCGTTTCTAGGAGATGTCAAAAATTGCGAGATACCTATAATATAACTTCAAACCTTTATACAACATATATTAATGTAACCAACAATACATCAATTTACAACCATCACAAAGCTTAATTCAACTATAAGATTGAGTACATAAGGTCCCAAGCATGCCCAGTGCTAAAATCCTAATTTTTCCCTTATTGTTTTGCATCATTCCCCACATCTAGAACAGTCAAAATGACACACGAAACGACACGAAGTTATAAGTTAATGGGTTTAGGCTTAACGGGCTTGGGTCAATATCGGGTCAACACGATAGACTCGTTAAGATAACGATTCGGGTAAAAAAAATTTGATACACCCAATTAGACCCGTTTGTACCCATTAATACTACCCTAACTCTTAGCTGATAACTTATCTTTGATACATTTTGTAAAATTTATTATATATATATGAATTTGGGTAAGGAACATTTTGTTGGGATCCTATTACTATTAACATTTGGAATGTAAGGAACATTTTGTTGGGATCCTATTACTATTAACATTTGGAATGTAAGATGTAGAAATTAAATATATTATGTTTTGATGGAGAATTTTAGTTACTTTACGGTTTGGGTCGGGTGACTTGTTAACAATAACGGTTCGGGTTTGGGTTTGTTATTTATAACCGATTTGTTAACAGTTCGTGTATGGGTTGAGGGGATTTTGACACGAATCTGTTATCACACGGGATGAACACGGCTCATTGGCAGGTCTATCCACATCCTACAAAACCGATAAATTGATTGATCCCATGAAAACATGTTCATCATAAAACTCCATGGCGTGATCCCTATCAAATAATGAACTAGATTGCTCATGCATCTAATTTTCTTACACCATCTATGGAAAAAAACTAAATATATAACCAATATAACGAATAAACATATATTTGAATAATATAGGGTAACATTTATTTATATTTTTAAATGAACAAAAAAATGCTTTGTTTTCCCTCTTTACCAAGAAAACTGTAAACGTTTTGTTTTATTTCTAACAGCTAAGATACATCTTGTACATCGTCAGATATATAAGATGATTGGATATTACTTACCATTGCCATTCTATGTGGGGTACAAAGTCAATGGCATTAAATGACCAGAATACACATTAACAATGCAGTTCCGTTTGTTCCTTTAGTAAAGCTGACATAGTTCATAGAATTGTAAGATTATATGAAAATTACTAAATATTACACATTAAATTCTGTTTTACTGCATAGTTCAACCGAATCACTACAGTGATTTATGGCACAATCATCATATGACAATAAATTTATATTAAGTTGCCTGCAAGTATATATTTTAGAACGCAATAAGTTCAAAATTATTGCTTAACAGTTAAACATTGACACTGACAATTGGGAGTACACGTGCCTTTTTTAAGTGCTGCATCACATCTGGTGCAGGAACAGCTAAATAGCGAGGAAGATGATCTTTAAACCATCCATGCTGACGGATCTCAGGGATAGTGATTCGCTTCATGGGGTCAACAAGAAGCATCCTAGGAATCAAATCCCTAGCTCCAGGAGGCAAATGACTTGGAAGAGTATAAATTCCACCCTGAAAAATGTAATGCCAATTGATTGGACAATTATTTAAGAATTGGTACTTTCTATAGGCTAGTAAACCCATATGTTGTGCTTCACCTCAATAGTATTGTTATAATTCATACTTAAATTTAAATTTGTCTGACACATCCGAACAAGTGATTTTTTTTTGTATAATTGAATCTACCTTTATTTTCTTGAAGAGGTTAGGAATGTTTTCATCATCAAAAGGAAGAATACCACAAAGAAGAGCATACAAGATAACACCACAACTCCATACATCTATCTCAGGCCCAGCATATAGTTTACCGGACACAACCTGCAAAGGTTTCATGTAATAGAACTTCAGAACACCCCCATTACCCTTGTATAACATGTTATAATTCGATTTTTAACTAATAATACTATTTTTTTATAAAAGGCGTAGGAAGGGCGAGTAAGATGGCGACGCATCAATATCTGGACATTATTAGAATAGCACCCTACCACTGGGGACCCATCAAGGGGAAGTAATTGGGATAATTTAAAAATACAAATATAAAATGATAAATCTCATGAATTAAAAACCTCTGGAGCAGCATAGTTTGGGCTTCCGCAGCTTGTCTTCAGAAAATGGCCATCTCGCATAATATTGCTCAGGCCAAAGTCCGCTATCTTCACATTGCCCCTAGAGTCTAAAAGTAGGTTCTCAGGCTTTAAGTCCCGATGAACCACCATGTTCCTGTGGCAGTACTCCACTCCAGAAATAATCTTTTTGAGAGATATAAGATCATGCAGATGATATTAGTAATAATATCAGAGCTTGTGTTATCCCCTTGTACTTGTACTTGTACTTGTACTAGGGAAAAACTTCATCCAAAAATTAATTCATAAGAAAAGATAACTTACCTGCTGGAAAAAGTTCCGCGCTTCTTCCTCCTGTAATCTACCCTTCTCTACAATATAATCAAAGAGCTCGCCAGACTTCACATACTCCATGACAACATATATATCTGCCGGCGTCTCTATGACCTCATAAAGTCGTATGATATGCGGGTGCACAAATAATCTACATATTTTTATTTCTCTTCTCACTGCAGAACATCCAGTATAATGATAACTTTCAAAATCTATTCTCAAAAGAATACATATCATATTAAACAAACTACACAGAGGAAGAAGCATCAATTCAGATTAAATCATTGCCTAACTTCACAATCAATAAATGATGCCAGAGAAAACTAATCAAAGGAAAATTCAAAGAAGTTGAACCCATCCAAGCATATATTCTAACCTTTCTCCTCCATATCAGGATTCTTCATTTTACGGCGGTTAAGAATTTTGATAGCCACTTTATACCCTGTCCGTATATGCTCAGCGATTTTCACCTTACCAAATGAACCATGACCAAGAGTTTTTCCAAGCTTGTAACTATATAGGGAAGTTTCAGCACTATTGCCTCGGCCAGTTGGTCCATCCATATTCCTGTCATATAAGCTTGGCAACATCAAATTCACACCAAGATAAGGGGGAATAAAGGTAGGCACCTGCACTACAATTCATGTTCATGTTGCAACTCATCCCAATAAGTGATTGCACTTAAGAAATTTTACTTTATGAAGAAATCAAGAATGGAGGACTGTTGGCCGGCCAATATTTCTCGCTTCAGTTTCCAACAACTAACAAACAGCCAGTATTCTTTATCTTACTATACATCGATATGAGATGAGACAAACCCAAAACAATACATATCTTACAACGCTTCATTTTATCTTAGGAAACACACGATACATATGATACTGAAAGGGGAAAAGAGAGAGAGAAGAAGACACTGATTACATGTGGACCATGCATGGATGATGCAGAAAACATTAGGGCCTGCTTGATTTGCAGCTATAATTCTGTTTTACGTGTTTAAATACAATTATGATGATAATTTGCATTTGGCACACCTGTTTTTAAATACTGAATTATAATATTGATGTATTATAATCAAGTTTTTCGTAAAACAGCAAAGGGGTGTTTTCTAAATTGTGTTTTTTATTTTTCAACTCAGAATTATTCATTCTTAATAATTTTATGCATTTATACCTTAATATATTATATACATACATAATACATTAATATGTGTGCATTCTTATAAATTAAAAATATATATCATATGTACATGTACACAAACTTACATACATTTATATTTTATTAAATTATTATAATATACTAAGATCCTTATGTTAAATAATATTATCAATAGATACATGATACTTCTATATAGTTTTATACATGTATTATTAATGTATGGAATAATATAAATTATACATATAGTACATATGTATTAAAAAATATTATCAATTCATGTATGCATATAATTTTATTGTGAATTATACATGCAATATCATAATATATATATATATATATATATATATACATATATATATATATATATATATATATATGTATATATATATATATGTATGTATGTATGTATGCATGTATACATTTGTATTATGTATGTATGTGTTTATATATATATAGTCAAACTCCCCAACATACCTCGTTAAATATACATAAAAAAAAATACATGATATATTTATGCATTTATGATGTATGTATGCATGTATGTATATATGTATATATATTAATGTATCATGTATATATGAAAGTTTTATGTACGTGTTTATACACACGCACACACACACATATGTATAATATAGATATACATGTTTGTCAATTCTGTCAAATTTTCAGAAAACTATATTTAAAAACAAGTTTACCAAACGCGCAACAATATTTATAAAAACAAAATATTGAATTTTAAAACTGTATTTAAAAACAGTGTTTAAATCGAGTTTTCTATATACATAACCAAACGAGCCCTCAATGTTTTGAAGTTCAAGGAAAAGGAAGTTGTAACAAAAGGAAATGGAAGAGAGACTTTTTTTGGTGAATCATATCTTAGTTTGATTATTAAATATTTACTAACATATTCAATATATCAAATCTATATATCTATATAACTATATAAAAATTATAGACCCAAATCCTCTTAGGATGACACGTGGCAGTAATAAATGTTATAGTGAATAATATGGGATGTGAACTCATTAGCCACGTATTTCATTCTCTCACTTATTAAAAACACAGGACTTAACTTTTCCTCTACGTTGGTTAATGGTTATCTTTTGGGTTTTCAAAGGTCTTAAATGGCTTCCTCATTCCCAAAAGTCACACCTTTCATGCATCTCTTCTTAATTACACCTTCGTATAGTTAATTCACCAAATGTAAGCAGTCAAGATTCGTAGAAAGGGCCATTCCACTTCTGTTTCTGTAACTGTTCATTTCTTCTTTCCCATTGTTTCTTGATATTCCCAAAAGAAATGAGCAAAAAACTCAAGAAAAATCTATATTGTACAGCCCTCATTTCAAACGCCCATCTCTCACTCTCTTTCTAAAACACAACCACACGTCTCTCTCTAAAAATCACACTATTACCCAATCTGATTCTGCCCAGTAAAGTCTGAAGCTGGGTAACGGCGGTGGCAGGGGAGGTAATGGAGTTCGTTCCATGACATGGGGCGACAGGCGGTGGTTCGGCTGTTGAGATTGGGTTGTGGTTTTGGAGAGAGATTTCTTCAGATTCAGCTTTGCCTTGGGCATAATCTCTTAAAGCTGCGCCTGTGTTTTTTAAGGCAACAGGTAACCTTTTTTTTTCCAATGATTTTAAAAATGATAAATGGAGTTTAATTGTGAGTGTTTTTTTTTTCAATAATCCCACTACAGCTCAATTTTCCGTGATTTGAGTTTGAGGCAGTTTACTCAATGCCTCGACCTATTATGCTAAGAAAAAGTTACAGGGCTTCTACATTATATGCTTTTAATTGAAGGTGAAATGAGCCAAGGTTTGGCATGTTCTTTGTAGTGCTTTGGCGTGATGGATTGATAATTTAGTATTCTAATTTTTTGGGGGGGTGGGGGAGGTGTATACTTAGAGATTGACCATTATTTTATATTCTTCTGTTTGGCAGCTCATTTTATGCTCTCTTTTTTGCTTCCAATGCTATGTCAAATAACGATGGAGAATGATGGATGTCAGGTTTTAATCTCTTCTGGAGCATATATAAAGCTGTAAGTCTCTTATTTGAATGATCCACATCATTTCTTTTCTTTTCTTTTCATTCATTTTTTAATTGTTTTCTTTTACAACTGATATTGATACTTTTTTTACATAAATCGAAACATAACCATCGAGGCAAGCAACGCAACATAAGACAGATAAAAAAAAAAATTGAATTATGCAAAATTTGCAAGAAACTCCTTATTAAATCACGCAAAGATGAAGCTCCCAAAATCGGATATGACGTTTTTTTGTTTTTGTTATATATACGAATCCACATATATATATATATATATATATCCGGCCACGCATCGCGTGGCCTTCATGCTAGTATAATATATATTTGAATGCATATATGCTCAAGGCATCAACAAGCAATTAGTTTTGCATGAAATTAATATTAGTCTTTTTTAATTTATTTTTAAACATATATAATATATTTTATGTATATAAATACTTATATAATTTTATAATTAAAAGCGTATCATATGATACATTACGATACACGAGAAAATATTTTTGGTAAATAATTCATCTACTATACATGTTTTGACAACCTTTCCATTAATCATCTTATAGATTCAATCCCCTGTTTGATAGACACCTGGCCGGGTGATGCAAAGGCGTCATTCTTGTGTGAGTTTATAAAGAACTTCACTAAAAAAAGAAGTTGCAAAAGTTATTGCCACTTCAGTTTCGTTTGTGTTTTTTTTAATTATTATTTATGAAACTTAATATATTATTTAAAGGACTAATTACTCTAAGCACAGTTGTTAGTATCACACGATATGGGATACGTATCGTACAATATGATACAATATCAAAAGATACGTACCGTATGGGCGTATCGCAAGAAACACTAAATCGTAGTCATATTTGTTCGTATCATATGTTTTCTTTTTGTGTTTCTCTTGTAAAAATGTAAATGAATATTCATTTTATTTAGCGTATTCTTATGTTCTCTCTCTTTTATTCTCATACTCTTATAATAATAAGATTAAGGTGGGATTCAAACACACTTTTTTATCGCAACAGCAAAAGTCTATCAGACTATAATATGATTTATTATTTATTATAATGTGTGTGCTACACATTTATTTACTTTTTACATTTTGCAATGCGTCTTACAAAACATGATACATGATATGTGATACATAGATTTTCAATATGCGCTATGATACACGATTTGGCAACTAAAACCTGAAGTAGTTTAAATAAAGTTACATTGAGGAAATATCATACTCCCTCCCCCCACCGAAATTAATAGTCCTACTTTCTTTTTTGAGCCATCCTAAAGTAACAATCCAATTTTCTTTAGTGTACATTATCAACAAACCAAATTTCATGATAGTGAACAAATCTTTGACCATGACCATTGAATAAGTATTTAAATCCGTTTTCTAAAATACGTACTATAAATTTGGGAGGGAGGGAGTATTATATCAGAAATATATAGTTAATTAGGCAAACTATTTGTCAGACTCGTGTATATATGCTCAACTGTTATGGTATCAAATTGTACACAATTTCGTTAAAATGATACTGACAAAAAATTTATATGCAAAAGTTCAGTCCACAAATTATATTGATTTGTTGTACACAGAGAGGGCCTCGATGGTATTATTGTCTTTCTTTATGGATGCCTTGAAAATTTTAGTCACTTTTTCCGTTGGAGGTTGTTTTGTTACAGTACTGCATTTAGTAGGTTACCTTGTTAGTATCATGTAAGCCTTACTCTATAAAGGACTAAATTCTATATATATTTTTTTTTGTCCTTTGTTGTCTTTTTCTTATTTTAACTATTATTGCACATGTGGGGTAAGGCCAGCCGACATCCGCCTCTCCCAGACCCTGCAGTTAAGTGGGAGTCTTGTGCACTGGGTACAACCTTGTTAAAGTGTTGTTGCACTCCCCTAGGTTATAACCCCATTCGGGTATCATAGTGAACACAGAAAATTTTATCAACTTGTTCTTTCTATAGTGTGTCATTTGTCCTTTTACGTCAAATTGGTATTAAGCTCGGCTCATCCAGTCGTTGCTATAACCGTAGCAACATCACATGGCTTCTAAGAAATCAACCAAATTGATATAAAGCCGTGTAACCGCTTTTAAGGAAGCCCAAACTGGCCCTCAACAAACATCCACAGCGAAGGTTGTAGCCTGTAGCGAGAGGGGCTCTCTATGTATCAGTTGCACCAGCACGGACACTATGACCACCACCGAGGGTTCGACCCATCACATTGCCTGGGCCGATTGTTCCCGTCGTGACTCCGCAGGGATCACACCCTTCAAGAGAGCCCCCCCCCCCCCCCCTCCTAACCGCCACCCCTTTGGAGGCCAATGGATCCCACCAGGACAAGGGGAAAGCACCCTTGGGTCTCTGAGAGCATCGTTTCAGTCTCCATTATGCAAAGCGAGAAGCGAAAGAGATTTAATATAAACACAACATTGATTTAGAGGCCAAAGGCCTAATTTCTCTCTCTAAGTAGTAGTAGTAGTAGTAGTAGTAGTAGTAGATTGCCATCAACCTATTATCCTAACTAAAAGAGAGCAAAATACTAAACTAGACATCAACCTATTGGGGGAACCCCAGAATATTCTAAGGGAATATTGCCATCAACCTATTATGCTAACTAAAAGAGAGCAAATTACTAAACTGGACAATAAAATAATTAAAAATACAATTACATCCCTCGGCCACCCGTATACATCATTCTCCATCACTTGAAAAAACACGTCCCGAGCATCTGAGGTCGAAATGAAGAAAGCAAAACAACCATCAGTGGACTCCCCCACTTGGGAGGGAGTCCGTTCTCAGAAACAATCAGCACATCGACCGGCAAAAATGTGGGGACGAGTGATTTGGAGTGGGGTTTACTCATAACACCCCGATAGTCGTCGGAGAATAATTTTCGACGCCAATAAGTGGAGGGGTATGGAGATTTTAGGGTCTTGTAGAGGTGTCCTAGCTATTTGGTGGTTAAACAACTGATGTGGAGGGTTATAGGACGGAGATGTGAGTGGTGCCACTTAACCGCGGGTGTAGTTTAAAGGAGTGGATCACCAGTCCCTCCGAGCCATAACCACGGCTCTAGAATAACAATTACGAGGACCACATCAAGAGCGAACACCGCTTTCCTACCAATTTGATGTGTAGTGCGGAGCGAAAGCGATTCAACTTATACACAACAATAACAACACTGATTTAGAGGCCAAAAGCCCAATTTCTCTCGTTGATTCTCATTCATACCAACGTGGTAGTAGTGAATACAAAGGGAGGTCAATGGCCTTATTTATAAGCCAAGTTATCTTGCTAGCCAAAATAACCTTAAAAGGTAAAATGACTAAAGAAAGCACCCAAAAATACTCCAAAGCAATATTGCCCTCAACCTATTATGCTAACTAAAAGAGAGAAAATTATTAAACTAGACATGACGTTAAGATAATTACAAATACAATTATATCCCTAGACCTCTCGTATATATCGGGTAAACCTGCCACGACTGGAGTCCAATTAGCCTCGTTTCAACAGCCCAAGGTCGGTCAACAGGGTGCCTCGCCTCAGGCGGGGGGATCACCCCACGAACCACCTATGGCCCTCGGCTATAGTCCCGTCGGCCAATGTTTAATAAGGCACGAGGCAAGGCGAGACGTTTTGGTTTCAGCGAGGCGAGGCGTAAGCCCCACTAAAAAAAAAGAACAAAAAATTATTTAAAAAATACTAATAAAACCATAAAAAAAGTAACAAAGGAATATAAAATAAAACTGCAAAAAAAAAAAAATCTTTGAGGACTTTCTCACATAGTTAACATTTTTTTGTTCCACCGAGATGACTTTTTTACATATTGTTAATTTTATAATATGACAACAAATAAATCAAATGCAAAATCAAATTGATCAAATCATTTTTTTTAGTTTCATTCACATTTTATAATATGACAATAAATTAGTCAATGCAAAATCAATTTTTTAAGTTTCATTCACATATTGGTTATTTTTTAAAAATTTCTTTCAAGTTACAATAGTAGATAGCATAAGTTAAGTGCAATTTAAAAAATAAAAAATAAATAAGAGTTGGTAGATTAAAAAACATTTTTTTAAGTTAGAGTGAAATTTTAGAAAAATAATGAACTTTAACCTTTAAAATAACAGACTTCGTGATGGAAGAAGAAAAAGAGTTTTTTTTTTTCCCCGCGCCTCGGCAAAAAGGCGTGAGGCGCATCGAGGTGTAAGCCTCGAGGCACATTGAGGCGTAGGACTCAAATTCATCCCCGAGGCTTAAGCCTCAAGGCATTTTTTGCCCACCTCGCCTCGAGGCTCAAACGCCTTTTTAAACATTGTCGTCAGCCACCAACCCCACTTACGACTCAGACGTGATTTTGGTGGAGGGAAAGGGTCTGTTAAGATTCCTCGAGTCCCCATAGACACATATTCGACCGTTTCAGCCCCCCACGAACCCGCTGTAATATTAGAGAGACCAGGGGAAGAGAAAGTGCATAAGAAGTGGGCGCAACAAGGAGGAAGCTTGAGTTTGGGTATTTTAAGAGCACAAAGTATAGCGACGAGATCAAACCTCATTCCAATCCGATATCGTTTACACTATGGTCCATCCTTGAGGAGATTGAGCGACCAGAGTGAGGAGTGGAAGACGGAGTGATTCTCATTCGAGGACCTGAGCCTGAAGGTTCACCCATTCGTTCCCCGAGAGCAACGCATATGCTTCTGAATGCCCGCTCCATGAGGAGAGAGTGCGGGGGCCACCCAGGGAGGTCCTAAGGAAACACTTTGGGGGGCGGAGGTCATGCGCGTTAGGACGTATTGTTGATGCTGATGATGAGGATGACGAGGGCCGAGTGAGGATGATGAGGATGCACTTGACCCTCTTCGTCAAGATTTACGATTTTGACCATGAGTTTGTATGAAGATATGAGCTTGTATGGAGATAATCTTGGTAGACGTTTCAATGTTTGATGGGAGAATGGACCCGAACACGTTCGTCGATTAGTTGGACTCCATCAAGGTCTTCGAATATAAGAATTTGAGAGGGGTCAAGTGTGTTGATTTGGTGGCCACCAAATTTCAAGGCTAAGTGAAGGTGTGGTGGAACTAAGTTTTGAGGTAGAGAGAGAGAGAGAAAGATTAAAGCCAAAGGGTAGGGTATTAGTTGTGGATTACATGGAGCCGTTCCACTTGCTTTGCTCCAGGCCAGAGGAGGACGAGGAGCAGCTCCTTGCTAGCTACATTCCAGATCTCATCCCTGCTTCCGTCAGGAGTTGAGCCTTCTAAATGATATGAGTACGGGCAATTGGGGCATAAGGCAGCGGAGTGTCTTAAGCGGCGGCGACCGGTTCTAGCCGCAGAATTGGATGAGGAGTATGAGGTAGAGGCTCCAGGAGAGGTGACTTGAGAAGCACCGGTGATGAACATAAGTTTGGATCCCACAGGATGAGGAGGATCTTCCCCTGAGCTCATGGTTGAGCTCTTTCTTGGTTGGGGGGAGTGATGTACACCGTACACAGAGGGGGGTCCGAGGGTATTCGTGTCCTTATTTGTGGAAACTCAAGTATTTTGGTCATTATTTCCATTAGAGGTTCATTATTTTACTGCATTTAGTAGCTAATATTAGTTTTTACCTTTCTAATATGATGTAAGCCCTGATTCTCACAGATCGACTCCCTGAAGTAAGAGTCCTGCAGTGTATATTCTGCAGTAGACACAAACTGAAGGGTGCTAACTGTAATTACAGCAGTTAATAGAGGTAGCATGGAGTAATATTTGTCCCCACAGTTTGTGTCTACTGCAGAATACAATGCAGGACACTTACTGTAGGGGATCCACTCTCGATTTATAAAGGGCCAGATTCTAGATATTTCATTTTTGTCCTTTTTTGACTTTTTCCTATTTAAAGTGTTGCCCTATGGCACAATCTTCTTGGTTATAAATATATATGTACTCGATCCATTTGGTCACATAGTAAAGAGAGAGTTTTAATTAAAAAAAATTGCCCATGTGTCATTCGTCATGTTACGTCAAAACTATGTGAGCAAACTCTCATATCAATGTAATAAAACACAACATTATGATTATATCAATTCAAGTTTCCAAGTATAAAAATGCAATTCTATAACAATTCCCATTATCGCACAATGGCCAGCGCGTTGAATGATAAAAATAAGACGCTTCTTCGTGTGATTGCACAATTATTTAATTCTTTATAAAGCTTTCAAAACATTCCTCCAGCATCATTATGAAGCTACAGACATTAATATTATAGTAACCAATTTCATCCCGGTTTCAAAAACACAAATTGAATTTCTAGTAGGAACTGTACAGTTTTTTATCAGAAACATATATCAGCTATAATCTTTACAACCCTTCGGATCAGCAGTCCAAATACCAGCTATAACTGAAATAAAGAAGAAAGAACAGAAAACCAAGAGAACAACAGTCACCAGAATCCCTAAAAAGAGAGACGAAAATATTGCATTTTCCCAGCTCAAGTTGATCAATGGTTAGCCATGAGCTTAATTCCTTATCCTCTTCTTTTTTCCCTCAAAAACTACGTTATTCCATTCTAGCCACATAAACAAAAAAAAAAGCAGCAAGGACCACATATCTCCAAAGGCAATCCAATTTCAAAAAATCCCTCAATCTTTTCCATTCCTAGAGGATGCCAATTGGTTTTGGAGGCAATGCCCCTTCGATATTCAGCTCCCGATTTTTTTTCCCACAAGAATGCAGCAAGCGGACAGGGAAGGAATAAGTTACCATTGTCCTCATTGCTATTTTTGCAAAGACCACCAATCCGGGGATAGGTACACTTATAAGGACTCCTTATTTGCAACATATTGCAAGTGCTTATTCTTTCATGTGCCACCAACCAAGCAAAACCTGGATTTGGATGGGACCAGCCACCCAAATCAAATTATAAGGTGCAAAGAAAGGGAGAGATGTTTCATCCCAAAGATAGTTAAAAAAAGATTTGCAAGAGAAGCATTGATTGTCTAAAATCCACTTCCTTTGGTCTCCAACCCTGTCATGAAGATGAAAATTCATAATAATTCCGGTTAAAGAAATGAATTTGGCGGTCTCTAAGTCATTTAAATTTCTTCCAAACGATAGGTTCAAAGAGGCTAGTGAATTGTGACCCTAAGACGCAAGAAAAACTACGGTATGTCATTCAAGGAAACGTTGTAAATCCGAGGAAAGAGGGTTTGAAAAGAGGATTACCCCACCCATACATCCTCCTCAAATCGAATGCAAGTACTGTTCCTTCCAATGACAATCATAAGGAATAAATCGATATCATGGGAAATGAATTGTCAAGGGTTGCTAAAAGAACCTCACAGCCCTACCCTTTTGGGGTACCACCCGCTATGATCCAACCCATATTTGTGTCTAATTATAAAAAATTAAGTGATTCCTTTTATCTTGAGAATCTCCACAACCATTTTGCAACCAACGCTATATTTTTGGCCTCAAATTACCATTACCCTTGTTTTTAGGTCTTTTCACAACTTTCCATTCAATTAAGTGATCAGTCTTCCCGCCTTCCGCGCCTTCCCAAAAAAAGCTTCTGAATTTTTTTCCATTTATTTTAGCCACTTTACCGCAAGCCTACATATAGACATATATAGTAGATCCAAATGTGATGGAGAACTGAATTGATCAACGTGAGTCTACCCCCATTTGCCAAGCATCCTTTCTCCATCCATCCAATCTCTTGTTAATTTAATCCCAAGCCGTGGACCAAAATCAAATGAATTTGGATTTCCACCCTACGGGAGACCCAAATAAGTCAAGCGCCAAGGCTCCACCCCGGAACTTGCT
Organism: Sambucus nigra; assembly: GCA_949130495.1. Classification (NCBI taxonomy): domain Eukaryota; kingdom Viridiplantae; phylum Streptophyta; class Magnoliopsida; order Dipsacales; family Adoxaceae; genus Sambucus; species Sambucus nigra. The sequence goes on along the minus strand of OX422210.1, from coordinate 238,754,419 downwards.
ATACTAACCAAGTCCTCAATCTTTGGTGCTTCCAAATTAATAACACTCTACTTTTATCTAAATTGACTTTAATCCCTGATACGTTACCGAACAAAAGGATCGAAGAAACAAAATTCATGAACTTAAAGTTAATCCCAAGATAAAAAAATAATTATAAAATCGTTTAGCAATTGAAGGCGGGATACCTCAAAAATGCCCCTACCAACACTAAAACCCTTTATTACACCTAGATTACTATCTCTTTTTATTATATGACTCAACATATCCGCAACCAAGACGAAGAGGAAAGGGGAAAACGATTCCCCTAGTCTTGAACCCCTCTCACCTAGTATTTTGCTTCTAGGTCTCCCATTCCGAGAAGTTAACAAGTTCAACGCAACCCTCAATCCAACACCTCCATTTGCTAGGAAACCTTTTTTCCATATCATTAAGTCAAGAAAGTTCTAATTGACCTTGTCATACACCTTTTCAAAGTCAAACTTTGAAGAACGCTCCCTTAGATTTCTTCACTCTATATTCATCCACCAATTTATTTGCAATTAACATCAAATCAAGGATTTGACACCTTTTCACAAATGCACCTTGTGAAGCCAAAAAGTAGTTTTATAGCAAGATGCTGGATTCTCTTTCGGATAGGCCCTGAAAGGCGAAGGAAGGCTGGAATGCCAACAGGCGTCTATTATTGAATATTGAATTCACCCGACCCGACAGTACCCATTTTGAAAACGTCCAGTGCCAAAGTCACTGAATGGGTAAGTCGTCAATCCCTAAAACGGACTATGTATTGTACTTTATCTGTTGGGTTACGGGCGGGCATTTTACCAGAGGTTTCTAATCTACCCTTGTGTGACTCCTGTTGAAGCATATACTCGGGGGGTGGGTGCAGGACGGACGATTTTAAAGCAGACTCCCCATTCATTAGATAGAGAAGATCGCCAAGATTTCATGATCCGCTGCTGATCTTATTCCAATTCCAAGAGCTCGAATCGAATCGGTATTGATATACGGATTCGATCAGAGCTCTCTTATTGAATTGCTCATTCAATGAGCATTCTCAATATTATGCCTTGAAGAGGACTCGAACCTCCACGCTCTTTAGCACGAGATTTTGAGTCTCGCGTGTCTACCATTTCACCACCAAGGCATCTTGAAAGTGAATCGTATTCCATGTGTGGGGCAATCTGTATTTGCCAATATCCAAATTTTAAATCAAATTTGGAAAATATGACAGCAGAATTAAGCCTGTCAAGTAAATCCTTTTTAATTAGAAATTAGATATATTTACCCATTGCAAAACATTGTTGAGAGGTTTTAATTTATCACAAGCCTAGGAACACCTCGTTCCTTCTCAGCAGCTTTGTTAACATAAAAAGTTGTGCAACTCCGGGTAGAATAACTTTTAGTTATTAATTTTTTCTCCAAAAGACCTTGTATTTCTTTTTTACATAACTCAAGAAATTCAGTCTTCATTTGACTGGGTCTGGCTTTAGTAGGAATAGATTTTTCATTAAAATCTGCTTCATAAGGAAGAGGAACCATATGTTTTTTCTTATTCCAAGAAGCATTCGGAATATTACTGCAAACTTCAGTTATTAATTGATTTTTAATAACATTCATTTTTTTCCATTAAGCTTGATTGTTCAAGCTTTTGTTTTATGGACAAAAAGGATATTTCCTTTTGAAGAAAATTTAATTGATTTTATTTAAAAAAGATATTATCTTTTAAATAATTAATTTTCTTTACTTCTGGTTTTGTTATGAATTCAAAAATAATTTTTTGATCATTAATAGTGGTGTATATACCACTAGGATCAATCTTATCCATAAGCATAAGCAAGGATAAGAAAGGAGTATCTAAAATGACTTGTTGGGACAAGTCGCTTATTAGCAAGAAGGTATTGGATTTCTCAAAATATTGAGTACGAATTAATCCTTCTTGAATGCAGCACCACTGTCAACAAAAGCGACAATGTTATTTTATGTATACTCATTATTAATAACAAAGTTAATGGATATGTACCACTTTTGTTTTGGTACATTTAACACCCCATGATTTTTAAACCGTAAAATCTTTTATAAATTAAAATTTCGGGAAAAATAAATTTTTGGAATTAATTAAATCTAGTATTCAAAAAGGTTGGTTTTGATTTATATAAAATGAGATTTGAATCGGAATTGAAATCGGGACTAAAATTTGGAATTTAAAGATTTTATAGATAAAATGTGGGGAATTTGGTCTGGTCATGCTGATCGAACCGATTCGGCCTTGGGGGCGAATCGGTTCGCGCCGACAGTTCAGCAGCAGGTGGCATTGTTTTAGTGTTTGTGTTTAATTAAAACTCTTCCACTTTCTTATATAAATATAATTCACGGTTAGACTTTTGCAAACACTGCTTTAATGTAAATCACTAATACGAATTAAGACTCAAAACTCTCGCATGCTTAGATTAGAGGATGAGATTCCATTAGAAAATATAGGCGTTCGCATGTCGAAATAAAACGTATGAATTTTATAATTTAAATTCAACTTGTAAAACCTTGTTATTTATGTGTATCTTGTAGAATAGAAATTATTGTTGTAACCCTGAGATTTGCATGTGAATGGAAATTATATAGTTGTTGAAAAATGAATTGGTTAATTAATATTATAATTAAACGAACAAAAATGTTGGATAAATAGAAATCTTGTGATTAATTGGAAGAATTGTTGTTATAGGGTAGAAATATGCCTTGTGCGATCGTTAATTTTGTTAATATTCGACACCGCGGGGACGACGGGATTGTTGGGGTAGCTATGCTTTCATCTTATTTTAGGTTGCTTGCTAGGTATGGGCCTAGTAGGTAGGCTTTTGTTGTTGGTAACACTTTCTAGGTATGGTACTAGTAAGTGTAGTTCTTTTTACGAACGGGTATTTCCGGGGTGGGGCTAAGGAGTACACTTTTCCGTTAGTCCAGGTACGACGCTAGGTGGTAATTGTGAGTAGGTATTCTTCCAAGATGATAGGCTAGGATACACTTGTGGTTTGGAGATCTCTAGGTATGGGACTTGGGGTGATTTGAGGATTTAAGGCTCGAATAAAGGGTGGGGCATATGAGAATTATGAACTTGATAAAATGGGGAATTAATGCCTAAGATAATAAACTGGTATTAAAATGAATTTGCGTCGCCAATAAGTGCAGGGCTAACGAAATTGGGTTGGTTGGCTATAGCGACGTGAGTGTGTATTTGGCGTCACCAATAAGTGCAGGGCTAACGAAAATTGGGCTGACTGGCTATTATGACGTGTCGTGCGGGGAACATCGCCAATAAGTGCAGGGCTAATGAAATTGGGTCGGCTGGCTATAGCGAGAGGAAAGTGTGGTGTAAAACTTTAGGTGGGTCCGAATATGTGCAGAATCAATAGAAAGGTCGGTTCGCTATAGTGGTGTCGCTATAATAATAATTTGGTTAATTGAATTTAATTAAAATGATAGCTTTAACATAATTAAATGATCGAAATATCATACTTGGACTTGAACATCGGGGTGACTTAGTTATGTGGATAGATAGTGGTAGTGCATTTGTACTCGCATGTTAATATATATCTCGTTTAATTTAAAATCTTCTATTGTGATATTTATCATGTATAATGCTTCTATTTGGGTTTACGGACCCTAATTGAGAGGAGTAGCTAGTATTCATTCGGTGGGCTCTGACCCATTGCGTTGACTAACATTTCAGGTATAGTTGTTGGAGTAGCTGCACAGGATGGATTGGAGATCTTTGGATTGGGGATGGAGATTTATATTTATTGCTTTGACAGTCATTATGGATCTGGTGGGTCATTCAGTTCCACAGTTGTTTACGGTTTTTAGTCAGGATTGTAATTTGATTAATTATTTCGAGTTTTATTCTATCGTTTGGAGTTGGATTTTAATTTTTAGAAATTAGCATGGTGATCGAAATTTATATTTTGATGAATTAAATTGCTTTATATCTTGTGGAATTAAAGTTTTTATTGTCTCATATTTCTGTCACATGCTAAGAATGGTATTTAATTTAGTGACGCTCGGCGTAGTTTGACGGGGCCGACGTCATAATGCGCAAGGTGTTACAGTACACAGTTAATTATACTTAAATAATCAGCCGATTCTTCATTATTTGAAGTTTCGGGATTAAAATAATGTAACTCATTCTTGAGATTATTAATCACAATTTGCATATTATGTTGCTGATCTTTTAATTTTCTGAAGTCATTCTTAAGAATATTTGCTTCATGTTTTAAATCTGCTACATTAGCAAGTTTAGAAATTTCTGCCTTATTCTCCATTCGATTAAATACTTCTTTAAGACTGTAATGTTGACCCGGAATGTGAGAATAAAATTGGCTCTCTTTAAAAGAATTGGCATAACAAGCTTCTATTAACTTGAGATTAGTATCAGTGTCAGTTACTTGATTGATGATATCAATCATAGACGGTTGTTGACTTGTAAGCACATTGATGCTTAATCCATTCATTTGAAGAATAGATTAAAGATGGTTAAATTGATCTTGTAATTGATTGCATTGGCAGTCTCCTTTATTGGAAATTTCTGAATCACTAGAGCTTTGTATATAATAAAACTCATCACCATGTTCTAAAGAACTAGCTTCAATGTCTGAAGAACTAGATTTTAGTAATAATTTACTCAACTGCTTTTTTAAATCTTCATATATTTGAAGATCATTTAGCTTAGTCTGAGTTTTGCATCTATTTGCATAGTGGCCAAATTTATAACATTTCGATTCAGATCTAGATCTACTAGATTTATTATAATTCTTTTTTCTAACATATTTTTTTGAAGATTTAACATTATCACTTTAATTTGGTGTTATATATTTTTTCTTCTTTTTATAAGGTTTCCTTTTGGATTCATATTTATCCTTGGATTTCTTCTTATGAGGAAAAGTAGGGATATTGTAAGCAAATTGCTCACAAAATTCTCCTAGTTCACGTTTTTTCTGAAAGATTTTGCTTTTTAAGCTGGTGTTGTAGTTTAAGGTCATTACAAAGGGAAAGACCTTCCTGGATAACAACACTAAATAATTGGCCATAAGTATAATTATGGTAGGTAATAGAAATACTATTATTGGCACCTCTGAGCTTCTTTCTTACTTTTTCAGAAAAGAAAGTTGGAAGACCATCAACGAATTTGACTTTCCAATGGTCAGAGTTAGCATCATTCCTTTGAGTAACTCTAGATAAGAAGACATCCTTATACCACCTGAAATGGCTTAAAGTAGGACATCTAATATTTTGTAATAATTCTCTATTTCTTTCCTAATGAGAATCAGGTGATCCAATAAAGTGATGGATAATGATAAAGATATAAAGTATATACAGCATCCGACTGAGGAATATCTTGATGAGTATTTTCATCCTTAAACTATTTTAATAGCATTTAAAATATCATATCTATTATCTGTGGTGAGGATATTATCCCACCAACCTTTAATGGTTCCAGTGAAACCACTGGTGATCATACAAGCAACATCCCTGTCAGTGGAATACATGATCATCTATGTAGCACGGACACGGACACGGGCGTCGTGTCCGACACGACACGGACACGCCGACACGGCAAATCTAAAAAAATCAGGACACGACACGGCGGGGACACGGTATTAAATAAATATTTTTTATAATTATTTTTATATATAAAAAATATGAAATATCACATTAATACTAATCTCATACTAAGAACAACATTAAACATATAAGCATTAAGAGTATTAAATCCATTCTACACATCAAACATCACAATGATACTAAATCCCATACTAATAATAACAATCAAAATGCATATGGCTAATGCAATTTATTGAACAAGAGATTAAAAAAAAAAGAATCAATAGGTGAGAAAAAGGAGGAAAAAAAAACATATGTTTCCTGCCCCCTTTTTTTTAAAGTTATTATATATTTTTGTCAGCCGTGTCCCAGTCGTGTCCCAGCCGTGTCCAACTATTTTTAAATGCCTTATAAGCCCGACACGCCACGTGGCGTGTCGGACACGTGTCCCAGTCGTGTCCCTTGCGTGTCCGTGTCCTTGGAGTGTCCGACACTCGTACGCGGCCTTCGGAGAAGTGTCCGTGCTTCATAGATGATCATTCTATGTAAAAGCTTGTAAACTTGATATTCAGTCTTACCATCAATGTTCCATTCATAGATGGATTTACCATTATAGGTATTTTGATCATATAACAAAGATTCCTCAAAGAGCATATCTTGAGGGCTAGGTCGAGGATAGTAATTTTTACTAGTCGTACATACCCAGTGGTATTCTTGCTAGAATCGTTAATTTTATTTATTTGGTCGTTCTCTGTTTTAAAAGAAGATTCAAAATTATGAATTTCTTCCAAAAAGACCAAGGATTCTGATTCAGAATCGTAATGGGATAAAGTGTTTAATCTTAATCCCTTGAGACTATTCTCAATTTGTTTTAATTGGGAAATGAATTCTTCATTTCTGTTATTCATTTTAAATCCTTTAATATCCATGAGTGGTTGAAATAGAGTTTGGTTAAGACTAATTTCTTCATCTGGTTCTATAGGATTTTCACTAACAATTGTTTCCATATTGTATTTAGGATGAGATTGGTATAATTACCTTGTATTTATATAAGGACTTACATAATACATATCCAAATGCGTGTTAATTTGCTGAGTCAGACAAAAAAAATATAAAATTGGAGGCTCCAATCTCTCTCTCTCTCTCTCTGTCTCTACTCGATACCTGTTGATCGCAGATAAATACGTACTGTTGTAGTTCCTATTTAAGGTACTTCATATTAACTTAATGTCTTATTAATTTCCTTTGCGATATTGATTTTACTCATCCTTATATCTACAATTTAATAATGCTTTGGAAAATCGTAGGTTTAGGCATTATTGATCAATTCTGATTACTATGTGTTTGTTACTTAATTATGTTGAAAGCTCATCATTCTTATTTGTCAGGAGAGCCTTATTTTGATAAGGATTCATTGTGAATGCTAATATATCTTCTATTGTTGAGATGAAATATGCTTTGTTTCTCTTCAAGATGGGTGATCTTTATTGAAGGACTTGAATTTCATGTAGTAATTATTGGAATTTATGTTTGTTGGGCTTGGGCATCAGCATAAGCCAATTACAAATCAGTTTTGATCTTAAATATTAATTTCATTTTTGATAAGGATGTGAACAATAGTATGTTTAAAGGAAAGGACTTCGTTGGTATGAAAAGACAAGAAAAGGATCTCAGGTTATTAGGATAATTATTAATCTTTGATGGCTGAAAGTCTTGTGTGTGGAGTAATATAGTCCATACAAACATATGGTGAGATTTTCAACTTCCCGCACTACGCTTAATAATTACTAAAAAAAAAACTAGATCTTTGAGAAGCCAGATTGAAAAACGCAAGGTAGGAATATCGAAGACCACAGATCGGTGAAATACCTTTTCATATCATTCGAGGTCCGCGGTAACAGGGGGCGCGTATTTCAAAGACGATGATTGAAGCGGTTTGGTGGCTGTCTCACGATGAGAGAGAGAGAGAGAGAGAACGGGAGCATCTTACTTTAGGCAATTGTTGGGATAAGAAGGGTTTGATAACATAAAAATATTGGTATTAATAACCGGGAAGGAACACATTGAGGACTGAGATCATCAATATGGAGAGACGTGATGAGAGAGAAGGAAGAAAGAAAGGTTGCGTTTGTTTTTTTATTTAATGAAATTTCTGAATGTATGTTTTTTATTTGCAGATTTATATTTGAAATCTAAATCTAAATTATTTTGATTCTTTTATTTTTATATTTATTTTATATACAAAATATGTATTTAAAACATTATAAAAATAATATTTTTTTATTTAGTAGAAAAAACAACTTCCTTTTTTTATGAAAATAACTTTTTTTTATTTAGTAGAAAAAACATCTTTTTTTATAATGAAAACAGCTTTTTTTTATTTAGTAGAAAAAACAGCTTTTTTCTTTGTGAAAACAATTTTTTTTTATTTAGTGAAAAAAATATTTTATTTATTTATGAAAACAGCTTTTTTTTTATTTAGTAGAAAAAACAGTTTTTTTGTAATGAAAACAGCCTTTTTTTATTTGGTAGAAAAAATGGGTTTTTTTTTTTTAATGAAAACAACTTTTTTTTATTCAGTAGAAAAAATTGCTTTTTTATTCAGTAGAAAAACAGCTTTTTTTTATGAAAACAACCTTTTTTTTATTTAGTAGAAAAAACAGCTTTTTTTTATTTAGTAGAAAAAACAATATTTTTATTATCTATGGATTATCTACACTACTGTCATTTCAAGGGTATTACTGTCATTTCAAGGGTATTATTGAAAACAAACTTTTGTTCAGATTTAAGTGTTCAGATTCAGAGGGTTTAGAACCTCTGAACTATTAACCCAAAAATATTACCGTTGCTATCTGAATCCTATGAAAAACAAACATATTTTTGCTCCCTCTGAAATCTGAATGGCTTAAGTTCAGACTTTAGAGGTGCAAACAAACAGGACCTTAAAATGAATAAATTAAAAAGGAAGAAAGTAAATGGACGCAAACCTGCATCTTTTCGTTTGTAAATAGAGGCGTCAAACTTCATATTAAATAACGCGCGACGAGATAAGGTAAAATGAAATGTTACTACAAAAATATTAAGGGTCCGTTTGGCAATTCAATTTCAAGGGTTGGAATTGGAATTGAAAGGCCAATTTCAATTCCTGGAATTCAAATTGGCCTTCCAATTCCAATTCCAAGCCTTGGAATTGGGTTGTCAAACGGGCCCTAAGGGGATTTGGAGAAAGTTGGAATATAATGTTAATCAATACTCTTTTGTCAATCATAAAAACCAGATATAAATCATAATGTTATATTACATCAAACAGTTTTGTCATGAATCCAGGATGTTTAATCTTCATGTAATCACAAAATCATAAGTTCTTTATAATTATGATCAAAATTGACCTTTATTCATTGCAATTGATTGAAATAAGGTGATATTTATCCTGTTAAAGCTTCCTTTGAATCCCTTTTTGAATCGCTCAAAATTACTCTATTATCACTACACCAAAAACAACAATTTGGCACACTTTGATATCAAAAATCTGGCACAACTCAAAAGTGTGCCAAATTCTGGCACTGTTTTGTCACAATCTGGCACACTTTAAAACCGTGCCAAAATTTGGCACTGATTAAAAGTGTACCAAAATTGAACACACTTAACTAAAATATAGGGCCTGTTTGGTTCTCTATTCAGAAAATTCGATTTAAACACTGTTTTTAAATACAGCTTTAAAATTCAGTTTTTTGTGTTTATAATTATTGGTGTGCGTTTGGTAAAGTTGTTTTTAAATACAGTTTTTTGAAAATTTGACAAAATTGACAAATATGTATATTTATATCATACATATGCGTGTGTGTGTGTGTGTGTGTATGTGTGTGTATATATATATATGTATGTACATATAAACATACATAAAACTTTCATACATACATGATACATGAATGTATACATACATACATACATACATACATACATACATACATCATAAATTATATACATGTACATTTAATAACATGTATTTTTAGGTATATTTAATGAGGTATGTTGTGGAGTTATATATATATATATATATATATATATATATATATATATATATATATATATATATATATATATATATATATAAAACTTTCATACATACATGATACATGAATGTATACATATACATACATACATACATCATAAATTATATACACGTACATTTAATATCATGTATTTTTAGGTATATTTAATGAGGTATGTTAGGGAGTTTAACTCTCTCTCTCTCTCTCTCTCTCTATATATATATATATATATATATATATATATATATATTTATTTATTTATTTATTTATAATGATGTCGCATATATAATTCACTATAAAATTATATACATACATGAATTGATAATATTTTTTAATACATATGTACTATATGTATATTTTATATTATTCCATACATTAATAATATATGTATAAAACTATATATAAGTATCATGTATCTATTGATAATATTATTTAACTTTATATTATTCCATACGTAATTTTGTGTATATGTACATATATATTTTTTATTTATAAGAATTACACACATTAATGTATTATGTATGTATATTATATATTAAGGTATAATTGCTTTAAAATATTAAGAATGAATAATTCTGAGTTGAAAAATAAAAAAAAACAGATGTTATAAAACACCCAAAATCTGTTTTCTGAAAAACTTGATTATAACACAGGAATATTATAATTCTGTGTTTAAAAACAGGTTGCCAAACGAAGATTTTTATCAGAATTGTATTTAAACACAGAAAACAGAATTATAGTTGCAAACCAAACAGGCCCTAACCCTCCCAATTTTTTTATCTCCCGCTCTCTCTCCTCTCCCAATTCAAACCCTCCCGTTTTTCACTTTCCCCACAACACAAACCCACATAGCCGCCCTTATCCTATCAGCTCCAAGTCCCCCGCCCTCGGCTCTCCGTTGTCGTCCTTATCTCTGCCCTCATCTCCACCTTCATCCGACAGGTAGTATCTCTATCTCCATTCGATTTATGATTTCTTATTTAAGGTTTTGCTTTTGATTTCGAAAATGGGTGGGGGAGATTATGTTTCTAACTGTTTTGTTTACATTTGCTGAACTAATTTGCAAATCTAATTTGGGTTTCATATGAATTTGATTTTTGTATGGTATTTTGTTTTGCAGGTTCTAATTGGGTTTCAAACGAATTTGAACGTTGTTGAATATTTTTGTTCGTAAAGTTTCTTTTAGATAGTTAGATGTGATTTGGGTTTGATATATTAGAGTTGTTGGATTTTGCAGATCTTTGATTTGGGTTTGAGATAAATTTTTTGGGGTTTTACATAAATAAATTATTGTAATGATAACACAATTGAAAAACTACATTGTTTATCACATGCACTGAGTATATTGTTGGCGCTATAAAATTTGTGAAACATCAAAATAAGCACTTTTTGTTTCATAGTGCAGGGTATGTCCTTATCGCAGTACAATTTATATTTATTTATGTTTTGGACCAATTTAACTGAATAAATGTTACAATCTACACATATCTGATGTCGGTGTGTTAAAAATTAGTTAAAAATATCGTGAACTTAATTTCAATTATTTGGCATACTTAGTTTAGTTTCAAATTAAAATGGGTTGATCTTGGGAGTACTAAACTTAGTTTACTTTATAACTGGCATAGTATAACTCTTCTACATTCATGTTTCATTTTAATTTATAATATTCATGTCGACTCTTCATGTTGCAGGTGTTAGAAAAATTTGTCAAGAGGGATTCAAGGTTATCTAAGATAGGTATTTCAAGTTACTAAAATTTATTTTAAATTAGTTTTCTGAACACTTTGTTTTTTCTTGCTTTAGCGTCATTGGATTTGGGATCTGAATTTACATATTTTGTATCCCCAAGGTGAGAATACGATTTAAAAGCTCACCCACTTGAGTTGATGTATCTGTAGTCAAAAATTGAAATGATATTTATGCTTCAATCTAGCAATGGCGACATATTTTGGATTGCCAATTATCACTAACTAAAGTTGTATTTTGATTTAGTTGTATTTTCTGCCTATTGTCTGTTGTTGTACATTTGATTTTTTTCTTTCTAGATTTGTTTTAAATTTACTTTAAATATCTTATTCATTTTTCATGCTATATTTTACAGATTCTACCCCGAAATCGGTATTCTTTCACACTCATCCATGGTAACATCTTTTATCTTTATTTTTTCATTTTTTAAAACTTTAATATTGATCACATATATGATGTGTTGAATTCCAAGAATGTGAACCGATTCTCATATTTTTCTTAACTCGGGACTAAACTTTATGTTCATCATTTTTATATGTCCCATTTGTTTAATTGTTTCAATAACTTTTCATTTAGTTTATCGTAAGCTGCCAAGTGGCGTCAAAGAGCTTTGTTTATTGTTAGTATAGGTTTTGGTTGTTGGTTTTATTTGGATGATTTAGTTTTGCTAAGTGGTGCATTAGTATCTCATAGGTGATTTAAAAAATTGAAAAATACTTTTCCTTTTGTTCATCAAAATTAAGTTTTATAGATCAGTTATTGGTTTTAATGTCTCACATGGTTTTCTGCAATATAATCATTTATCCATGTATTCTTTTACAATGAACGTTTTAATGTTCACGATGTGTAGTTATTTATATTGAACACCTTTTTTTGCTTAGTCACATTCACATATTGAAAGTTCATAGCACAGTTCCTTTTAATGCTGCTAAAACCTATTTGGCTAGTAATAATGATCAAAACTAGCTGATGCTTTAAATTATTCCCTCATGGTATGTGGGTTATAGAGTTTTTACAGTTCCACAAATTTTATGCAAATGTCAGGTCTAGCTGAAGGAAAAATATATATGCTTGGATCCCAACATAGTTGAGTAGCTATTTCTAGGTAGCTCTTAAGTTTAATCAACTCCACTCACCACTCATTAGGCTATTTCTAGGTAGCTATTTGATTGTAGCTATTTCTAGGTGATTTTATTATATCATACTACGAGATTATTTGTGTCGTTAGGCTTTTGTTTTGGGGAGGTCAGCTTTTTTCCACTACCATAACTCAGCACATTTTTATCAACTCCGTCATTTTTAGGTGCCTCCATAGTTAAGTAAATATGAAATGGGACTAGAAGTGGTGCCCTCATTTTTTACAGACTCGCCTAAAAGTTGTTAAGTTTCCATACTCGGTCAACCATACAAATGATCGATTGAGTCGGTTTGCCCCCTTACAATTATAAATTCTGGCTTCGCCCCTGACTAATACTACACAAACAAACTCATGTATACATAAATTTAAGCAATTATTGTTATAAGGAAGGAAATAACTTACCTCAATGTTTTCACAATACAGTGTTATGCCCATGGTTATGAAACCATTGCGATTGTTGGTGAACCATCGCGATCTCCCGTTACATTGGTGAATTGATTTTTCGAGGCAAGGAAATTATGTTCTTGTCCCAACCTTCCAAATGGCATGTCATTTGGGTTCCAGAAATTGAATATCTTGAAATTGCCCAAATTTTCATATGTTTCGAAATTATATATGGGCCCAAAGTTAATTTTGTCTGAGGTTGGGGCTGAGAAAATTTCCAATAAATTCACGGATTTGAGAAGGGTTTTTGCAATACACACCCTTTAAGCTCGAGTACAAGTTTTCTTAAGAGGGGGAGAGTGACCTGAAGAAGAGAACGGAGAGGCAGGCCTAACTAGCTAGATAGAACCCTCTCACGAAGAAACATATTATAAAGTCAATTAAACATTTTATTTCCCATTTTTTTCTTGTTAACGGCATTGTGCGTATGTGCATGATTTTTTGTGTGTGTGAGCGCGCGCACGCGAGAGAGAGAGACGGAGCACCGTCCTTTTAAGGAAGTCTTCAACCGCCCTGGACATTAAAGTTCCTTGAATACACATTCCATATTAGTACCTAATTTATCTATCTAAGCCTAACACCTATTGAAGATAAATCCTACTGAGATCCATGGCTTCCATTGGACAATCGACATCCTTAACCTAGCCTTTTAGGATAGCAAATGATGCATAACAAACGCGTAGGGAAATACAAAAAACTCGCACTCAATCCCCCCCCTCCCCCCCCCCCCCCCACACACACACACTCCACCACCACAGAAGGACTATGCTGACCCTAACTAGCTTGAATATTCCTAATATATAATCAAATGAGAAAATTTTGACTTGGTCTATATGACATATATATCCTACCATTCTAAAATGGCAGTGATGCAAACCAAATGCAGCCCGAAAATACTAACAGAAATCTAACACTCAACCAATGAAGAAGGGTCTCTATATCATTCTGTTACTAGTAAATGAGGAAATTAAATCATATTTATAGCCCAAGATTAGGGTTGTGATCAAACCAATTGGACAGAAATAACCAACCCCGACCAAACTTTTAATTTTTATTTTGGGTGGGTGGGGGGTTGGGGGGGGGTCGGTCTTGGTTCAGTCCAGTTTTATAGAACCCTCTTTCAATCGGTTCGATTTGTATGTAAATTATGTGGGTCTGGACCGACTCATATCTATTAATACAACTACTACACACTAAAAATCCTATGCTAAAACGCAACACAATCTCTAATGTCTACCATTGCTGCGAGGGTCAAATCAGCAGAAAAAAAATAGATCAATACACTCGTTTCTCTCTATCTCGGATGGTGGTGGAGAACCGGTGATACAATCGGCGAGGACATGAATCATTGTATATCCCTTCTTCATACACTACTTTACATATATATTGTCTACCTAAATCAAACTCATATCTGAACTTTTAGTTCTATTTTAATCGGTCATTGATCAAGTTTCTGATTATGTTTGTTTCTCTCTTTACAAATTATCTTCTATTGGGCTAAGAGGACTTTTGGACTGACTAACCCTAATAACAAAAGGAAAAAAGTGACCCTAATTACCTTGAATATTCCTAATGAATAATCTCTCATTCTATTTACAATATTATATTGAATTTTCATAATAAGTTCCAGACCCAATCCACATGACCCATATTCCCATCATTTGCATCAGGCCATTATTCACATTAATTTCTTTAAAAGGTGGCCTTGGCATCTATGAGACTCGTGAGACTTTAAGCAAAAAATCCCTTTCATCTTCGATGAATTTGGTTTACAAAATGGATAAATGGATGAGGTTGGAGCAAATCAGTTTGCAAAAATAGAAAATTACCGCAATATAATGGTAATAAAATATAGAAAACTCCTTTCCAAGCATATCATACCATTAGAAGTAAAATTACTTTCTCATCATTCTCTTTTTTTAACTGTGAACTGTGTAATATGCCCTATATAGAAATATAAAGACTGGTGCAACCGACAATAGTTTCAGTATAGCATAAAATAGTCATATTGGTTCACATTTAATTCGAATGTTTTATATCTCCACAATTTTAGGAAACACACATCTTAGATGTAGGAGCTCCAAAATATTGTCAACCAAAGTCCCTTTTCGCTAACCGACGCAAGTGAATGAGCACAGTACAATAGGGCACGTGAGATAACCATGTCGAAGGAACTCATCAAAATGACCCCAGCTTTGAACAAACAACGGCATGTTTTTAGTCACATGTAAGTTTGACCACCCACCTCCGGGAGAAGTCATGGCTACCGCAACAACCACCGCAGCGGTTGCCACACAAGTTGTAAAATTTTGAGGGTTGAGAAACAAATGGAATTTGGAACATTTACGGTACCCGACATCCATAATCTCAATTCGATCAAGCAACCGTTGTTACATAAGCAACCGGGTAGAACAAATGGCTTCCCTTAGTTAACAGAATATCAGTCTTTCGAACATTACGCCTTACAACGTTAGAAATTCAGGATTGAACACGAAACATATCATATTGTGATGCACATGTGAGGTGGGAATTCTGTATCACTGGACTGCTAAGGAGAAGTGTTTTCTCCACAAATTTCATGAAATACGACTTGCGAATCATCCTCTCTTTTCAGATTAGATAAAAACAATTATCGAAATGTAAAGTGGTAACATTTGTCCAAAAGTAATTCCATTTGGTTGACAATACAGAGTACCTACAACATCAATTGTTTGAAGATAGGACTGAATGTGACTAACAAGATTGTTAAGACTCATTTTCCCACCATTCATAAATATGATTCTATCATTAGCAAAATAAAAATGGGAGATAAAAGGACTAACAAGGGGGGAGAAAAAGTCTTGACCTGCTTGGAAAAAATGAGATACTCCAGACCTGCGATATATATATATATATATATATATATATATATATATATATATATATATATATATATATATAAACAGAACTGCTGCTATATATGTATATATATAACAGCACTGATGTTGCTGTATATATATGTGGTGACAATTATTATGCAACACAAATATATATGAAAGAGGTAATAACCAAGAAAAGATAAATAAAATGCCAATCACACAACAACGGGTATACGTGGTTCAGCAAAGATGTGCATACGTCCACGGTGGTTCAGTCAGTGTTATTTCTCTATATTCTGAAGAATAAGTACAGAGAATACAACTTGTCCTTTGCCCGGGTTTAATTTATACATGTATATGTTGGTTAGTGGGGGTGATGGGTTCCTCCTTATTAGCCATCTCCCCTGTAACTTTCTTACATGGGATCGCGCTTCCCCACAACTTCTCTTCATGGGATCGTGGAGTAATCGAATCAATACAAAAGGTGATGGGCCTGGGCTTTGGGCCCCTAAGGCGAGGCTACTCGTCCAGGCCTATAATGCTAAATTCAGGGTACCCACAATTGCCCCTAAATTTGTTGGGCCATTTCTATGGGTCCAATGAATTTAAATGATCAGCTATTATGGTTGATTTCTTCGAAAACTGTGACGTTGCTTTGGCGGCACCCGCTTCGCTATCCGTGCGCTATGATTAGAGTTGAAGGCTTGTTGGAATAAGGCACATTTCTTTTCGTCGCTTCAGCTTTTCCAGCAATCTTCTATCTTCTGAGAACTCTTACGCTTTGTACCTTCTGTTTTCGATCTCTACTTTCGTTGCTTCTTCGCCATTTGACCTGATCTTCTGTCTTGTAAGTCTCTCGTGCTCTTTGCATTTTCTCTTTGGTTTGTAGTTTTTCTTGTATTTTTCCAATGGCGAAGATTGGAAATAGGTTAGTAACTGAGTTTAGAAAATTCTACAGTATTCCTGAGTGGGTAGAGATTGAGTGTTGTGCCTCGCCTCCTAGGAACGTTAGGGATATAGAGGATGCACATTGGATTCACGTCCTGTTGCTCTCCCAGGGGGGACTTACCTTCCCCCCTAATGATCTGTTTCTGCACTTCTTTAGCTATTTTAGTATTGTGCCTGCACAATGTTCGCCCAACGTATGGAAAATAGTGAACGGCGTGCATAGGATAAATCAATTGTATGGCACAAGGTTAGGGCTTGCCGAGGTCTGCTTTTGTTACTCCTTTTCTCGAACGAGTTCAGGTGTTCTGTACCTTAAGGCTAGGAGCCCTGATAGGGTATTGGTAGTAAATTTACCTGATTCCCATAAGGACTACTGGCAAGAAGGTTTTCTTGTTAGGAATTGGCAACTTTCCCCCCAATTTGAAGGGTCGAGGTCTGAGAGGTTCACTGTTCCCTTTTATGGGGAAGAATATATAGGTAGATGTCAAATTATTGTTTAAACCTTTGCTGACTTGTGATTTTTCTAACCTCTCCTTGCTTTTTCTTTCACAGCGAGGACAAAGAACTTGGAGCCTGCTCTCAGCGAGGTTCGTATCTCGAAACTGGTGAAAGCTTGGAACATCAGGGAACCTTTGGGTGACGACGAGCATCCTAGGTCTGCTGCTTTTCTGCTTCAATACAAGAACACAGGCTCCAGCTTCATAGCCCGACCTGTGGATAGTGTTCCTGACTTTGACTCTTCCGAAGAGATTTCGGCTGAGCCCATCCATTTGGACGAAGAAGAGAGCAGCTCGGAAAGTGAGCCTGCAGGCGTTGTGAGTAATTTGGGTGCAGGCAGTGCTGACAGTAGCAGTTCTTCTGAAGGGGATTCCGAGGCTCGAGACTCGTCGAGCACTACCAGCAGTTCTGGTGAAGAGATGCCTCCCAGGAAGAATTTGATCAGAGGTGATAATGATGATGATGATGTGATTCTTGCACAGAGGTCCAAGAAATCGAAGACTTCCTCCGGGTCCATAGCTACTGGTTCTCGGCCTTCTTCTCAGGAGCAAGAGAAGAAGAAGAGAGAGGAGGAGCAGGCGAGAGAGAGAGAGAAGAAAAAGGAGGAGGAGAGGAAGAAGGTGGAAGAGAAGAAGAAGGTGGAGGAGAGAAAGAGAAGGGAGAGAGAAAAAGAGGAGGAGAGGAGGAAGATGGAATTGAGGACCAAAACTGGTCAAGCCCTGGTCCCAGTGTCTGCCTTGCCTGAGGGGGCTTCGGTGGCCACCTCTCCTCAGCTTTCCCCTGCGCTGCTCGAGAGAGCAGTCCTCCCTGCAGATTGTGAGAGGGCGTTGGGGTCCGATCAACTGGCTTTGCAAGCTAGCCAGAAGCTTGCCTTGGTAAGGTTCCCTTCTAATTCTCAATTTCTTTTAACAAATTTTGATGGTTTCTTCTTCTTGATCCCTTCCTCGTTCTTTGCAGTTTGTGACCGACTTCGCTGTGCTTTATCGCTCTCGCGATGAGCTGATGAGAAGGAATGACGAGCTGGAGCAGCAAAAATCTATCCTGGTAGCCAGGGGGTCTCAGCTGGAGGCCGATCTGAAGGCTGCTGATGCAGCTCGAGCTTCATCTGACTTGGCTCTTGTTAATTCTGCTCGCGAGAGAGATGATGCGGTCAGGGAGCTTGGGGAGCTGAGGAAGGCATATGACCTGGTGTGCTCGAGCAAGCTAGACCTTGCAGAGAAGAACAGGGTTCTGGCTGAGCAACTGGAGACGGAGAAAGCCCAGGCAGCCACTCTTAAGGAAGATTCGTACAACTCTGGTTGGGCTGCTGCGTATGAGGACGTCGAGGTTCAGATAGGCTATATCGGCCGTCTGAACTTCAAGAAAGGGTGGAATAAGGCTCTCGTGGCTGCTGGGGTGGACGTTGCATCCCCACTCTTTGACGAGCATGATCCAGGGCCAAAGCCAGTCGTGGATGAGGACCCAGCCCCAACTGCTGAAGGCACTGATCCTGTCTCTCTGGCGACTTCTACTGATGCTCCTTTGGTCGAGAGGATAGGGGACACCCCTGCAGAGGGTAATGCCCCTGCTGATGCTGATAAGGACAAGGGACCATCCGCCTCTGGGCCACCCGAGGTTGCTAATTGATAGGGCTTCTTTGTAATTTTTTTTTTATTATTTTTTTTTTTTTTTGATCTGATGTAACCTCGTTCATTATCAATGAAAAGACTTCATTTTTGTTTATGCTGATCTCTTTCTTTTCTTTTTCTTTTACTTGTAGTTGGTTGATGTGGATGACTATATTCCTGTTACCTCCCAACTAGGTAGGACTCTTGGACCTAATGCAAGCCCTGCAGTTCGCCAGGCCTTTGCTAGGCTTTGCAGGTTTGCTAAGTTAAGGAACCAGAAATATAAGGATCAGTCCGAGCTAGTGGCCAAGTTGAAGGACAGGCTCCAGGAAATGGAAGAGATTGGTGCTTCAGTGCAAGAAGAAGTTAGCGAGCTGAGAGCGAAGTTACTGGAGGCCACCGAGATCAACCAAGTTGGGGAGTTTCTGCAGCGGGAGAATGGAGACCTGAGGCGGGAGGTCTCGAAGCTTAAGGAGCATTCGTCGAGCATCGTTTCGGCAGTCCTACAAGGCTCCTCTTCATCGCGAGCTACTCGGCCTCCCCTCCCGCGTGCTGGTAGGAGTGCCAGGGGTAGGAATAGGGAAGTCGAGGAACAGCGTGAGAGGGAAATGGAGGAGCTGCGCGGCGATGTTCGGCGAGCTTATGTGACTGCTGCTGGGCTCCAAAGGGACGTTACCCGACTGCGGCATCTATTCAAGAAGGGCCCTCGCCAAGTGTGGTCTGATGGCTATGATCAGGGCTGGATGGATGCTCCCACAAGATTATCAGAGTTCGAGGAGCTCTCCTTCATCAGGGGGTGGTTGAGTGCTCTCAAAGAGCTGCAGGTCCCGAGGAACTCGACGTTGTGGTATCAGCACGAGATGTCCTCCTCTACTCTGATGCCCAATCCATTCAGGCGGGATGATCGATGGATCCCCATCGATGCTATTCCCCGGGGACTATTGGAGTTGGACGCAAATGAGGTCGTGGAGGAGCTCGCTCCTGCTCCTGATGATGGAAGGAGAGCTAAAGTTGCTGACTATCTTGCTCGGAGGCTTCCACCTCCTTGAGATTTTGTTTTTTAATAATTGTAAATGCTTTGGGCGAGCTTCGCCGACTAAACATGTACTATTATTATTTGTAAATATAAAAGATTAATGGAAAGTTCGAGTTTTGGGCGATTTTGCCGACTAAACGTGTTCATCCAATCCTTTTATATTTTTGCAGCTTCACAATCCTTTTCATCTTGTCATGTGAGTGTCCGCCCAGTCCAGTATTAATAATACCATTGTGCCCTTCCTTTACCTTTTAGGTCGTGTCGTCACACTCCCTTAGGCCTAAGTAGGGCAATTGGCGAGGACACACCTGGTATTGGATGTCTTCATCCGGTCAGGATTTTGTTCAACCAAAGTAGGTTTGATGCCTAAGGATACTCTGTAGGGCTTCATGCATTGCCATGGGCAATGCTAAGAGGTCTGTCGTGCTTCATGACGATGACCCGAGGGGGGGTGCTCCCCTGCTGTGTCAACCATTATGCCTGTGATTTGAAAAAGATGCGCAATAAGATGTAATTGTTATTTTTTAGAGAGTGATCAACTGAAAGATTTTTATTGGTGAATTGAGAAATGAACTGTCCTTTCACATAGTGAGTACAATAAAAGATCTAACAATAGAACTCCTAAAAATAAAACTTCTTGAGATTAGCTGCGTTCCATGCTCGTGGTATCTCTCTGCCCTCCATTGTTTTCAAATGATAGGCACCTCGCAGGTCGTCTCTAATTATCTTATAAGGTCCTTCCCAGTTCGGGCCCAGTTTACCGTCTGATGGCTTCACTGTGTTGCCCAGGACCTTTCTTAGAACATAGTCCCCAACTTTGAATTTCCTCGGATTGACCCTTTTGCTGTAGTGCTTCGCGAGTTGTTGCTGGTAGCTTGCTAGTTTTACTAGGGCAAGTTCCCTGCACTCGTCGGCCAGGTCGAGTTCGGCGAGCAAAGCCTGATCGTTCTGGCCCTGCTCGACAAGGTCGGATCTCATTGTAGGCAATCCTGCTTCTAGTGGGATGACCGCCTCCATACCATATGCTAGTGAGAATGGCGTTTCTCCCGTGGCTCGCCTAGGAGTCGTTCTGTACGCCCATAGGATATGCGGTAGCTCGGTTGTCCATGCGCATTTGGCTCGCTCTAACCGCTTCTTCAATCCAGCGATCACTGTCTTATTGGAAGCCTCAGCTTATCCGTTGCTTTGAGGGTAGGCCACCGAGCTGAAGTGGTGCCTGATCCCGTGTTTGTCGCAGAAGTCTTGAAAATGGCCACTCTCGAACTGTGTTCCATTGTCAGTGATGATGGTTCTGGGGATCCCGAATCGAGTGATTATATTTCTCCATATGAACCTCATCATGTCAGCATCTCGGATGTTTGCCAGTGGTTCTGCCTCGATCCACTTGGTAAAGTAATCAGTTACAACCAACAGGTATTTACGATTGCCGGCAGCGGTGGGCAGTGGTCCCACGATGTCCATTCCCCACTGGGCGAAGGGTCAGGGACTGGTCAGGGATTTTAATTCGCTGGCGGGCTGGTGGACCATGGGAGCGTGAAGTTGGCATTTTAGGCATTTGCGGACATATACCGCGGAGTCCTTTTGCATGTATGGCCACCAGTAACCTTCTTTCATTGCTCGGAAGGCTAGAGACCTTTCTCCGATGTGACTTCCATAGGTTCCTTCGTGAAGCTCGTGAAGCACTACTTTGACATCGCCTGGGTGGACGCATCTAAGGTAGGGGCCGGAGAAAGATCTTTTGTACAAGTCGCCACCTGTGGATAAGTGAAAGCGAGCAGCTTTGACTCTTATCTGGTGGGCAGTTCTCTTATCCTCTGGGAGCGTTACGCTCTTTAAATAATCTCTCAAGGGATCCATCCAGCTGGGGGATGATTCCAATTGGAGTATTGGTTTTGCTTTTGTCAGCTCGCAGTTGGGGTAAATGCTTGGGCAACTGAGGAAATCGATAGGGATGATCCTTTAAGGCTAGAGTCAACTGCCGAGCTCAGGGCTGCTAAGGCGTCAGCGTGGCTGTTTTGCCCCCTGGGAAACTGTTGGATGTTGATCTCTTCAAAGTTCGTCATTAAGTTTTTTACCAAGGAGAGGTAGGCTGCCATTCTCTCATCCTTTGCGTTATAGTCTCCACTTATCTGATTGGAAACTAGTTGCGAATCTCCGAATACCTGCAAATGCTTTGCTCCCAGAGTTTGCGCCCTTTGGAGACCTGCTATCAAGGCTTCGTATTCTGCTTCGTTGTTGGAGGCTGCAAATCCCAGCCTTATTCCTTGCTCGAGGACTGTATTTTCTGGAGTGATGAGAACAATTCCTACTCCTGCCCCCTTTGAGTTGGAGGCTCCATCAACGAATAGTTTCCAGCCTTCCCTTGTAGCCTGGTTATTTTGTTATGTTGGCTTAGGCTGGTCGAGAGGTTCTTCGCCTGTAAATTCAGCTATGAAATCAGCAAGGATTTGACCCTTGATAGCTATCCTTGGTTGAAATTGGATGTCAAATCGGCCGAGCTCGACTGACCATTTAGACAGTCTGCCCGACAAATCTGCCTTCCTTAGGACAGCCTTGAGAGGGTGTGATGTAAGGACGATGATCGTATGAGCTTCGAAGTAATGCTTCAGTTTTCTCGAGGCCATTACTAGGGCGAATGCGAGCTTTTCCAATGGTAGGTAGCGCTGCTCGGCATCTAATAAGGTTTTGCTCGCGTAATAGACTTGATGTTGAATCCCTGTAACTTCACACATTAGCGATGAGCTGACAGTATGGCTGGATACAGAGAGGTAGAGGTACAAAGAGTCCATTTGCTGTGGTATGACAAGCAGCGGTGGGGAGCTTAGGTAGGACTTGAGCTCGTCTAACGCTCGTGAGCAACCTGGGGTCCATTCTACTGTTTTGCTGCCTTTTAAGAGTTGGAAGAAGGGCTTGCATCTCTCGGAGGATTTAGAAATGAAACGATTTAGAGCAGCGAGCATTCCAGTGAGCTTCTGTACATCTCGGACTGTGCGAGGAGGTTGCACTCTCTTGATTGCATCAATCTGGTCCGGATTAGCCTCTATGCCTCGCTTGCTGACCAAATACCCAAGAAACTTTCCTGACTGGACACCGAAGGAACACTTGCTCGCGTTGAGTTTCATTCGGTACTTCCTGAGGATTTCGAAGGTACTTGATAGGTCCGAGAGGTGATTTTCCTTCTCCTTGCTCTTGACGAGCATGTCATCGATGTAGACCTCCATTGTGTTTCCCATTTGATTTTTGAACATTTTGGTAACTAGCCGCTGATAGGTTGCCCCTGCATTTTTTAGCCCAAAAGGCATGACCTTGTAACAGTATAAACCAACCATCGTGATAAACGCCGTTTTGTCCTGATCTGGGGCATACAGGGGAATCTGGTGATATCCTGAGTATGCGTCCAGGAAACTCATTCGTTCATGAGCTGCGGTGGCGTCTACTAGTTGGTCTATTTTCGGGAGAGGGAAGCTATCCTTGGGGCAGGCTTTGTTGAGGTCAGTGAAGTCTATGCAAACTCTCCACTTCCCGTTGCTTTTTGGAACTACCACTGGGTTGGATAACCATTTGGGGAATTGCACTTCCCGTATGGACCCTGCATCCAGCAGTTTTCGACTTTTTTTTCTATTGCTCTGGCCTTCTCGGGAGCAGTTCGTCGTGCCTTCTGCGCTATCGGCTTTAATGTGGGATTGACGTGCAACCGATGGCAGACCATATTGGGATCGATTCCTGGCAGCTCATAGGGTTCCCAAGCGAAAACATCTATGTTGCTTCTGAGTAAGGTTAACAAATCCTTTTGCTCTTGGTCAGTGAGTGAGGTCCCGATCAGGAAGACTCTGTTGTTGTCGCCTTCTTTAGCAATCACTTCTACCAGGTCCTCTACAACACGCTCGGAGGGGAGGAGCCTGGTCTCTTCCACTCCGGGCCTTCCATATTTTAATTGCTATTTGGAAGGGATTGCACCTTCCTCCACTTTCTCGCTGGTTTGAACGGCTCTTTTCTCTGGCTTTGGTCGGATGGCCTCTATGAAGCACTTTCTCTCCATCGCCTGGTCGCCATGTATCTCCATCACTCCCCGCTCGGTGACATATTTGAGTTTCTGGTGGTAGGTCGAGGAGACTGCCTTCATTGCATGAAGCCATCCCCTGCCGAGGATGGCTTGATACGGTGAATCGATGTCGACCACCAAGAATTCGATCATTTTGGAAACATTTCCAGTGAGCACTGGCAGTACTATCTTGCCCAGAGACATGGTCATCTTCCCAGCGAAGCCGACCAGAGGGACAGTGGTTCCCTTTAGGTCGGCGATGTTCAACTTCAATTTCCTGAACAGGTCGATGTACATTACTTCGGATGAGCTCCCTTGATCGACGAGCAACCTGTCGATATCAAAGTTGGCTATCCTGAGTGTAATGACTAAGGCATCGTGATGTGGGGTCCTTACTCCCACAAGATCTTCATCCGTGAAAACAATATGCTTATTGTAGTTGATGTCCTCTGCTCGCCGACGTTTTCCTGCCTGTGATTTTGCTGGATCAATCTGAAAAGCTTGCATCACCGCTGTCAGCTTCTTTACCTCCATTCGAGCTGAGTTACCCTGGATTTGCTTAACATCGGATACTCCGTGGATTACTGCGAATTCGTGTCCGGCGTCGTCTTCCAATACGTTATCGGGTTTTGTCTCCTTGTGGACAGTCACTCTCTCTACCTTCTTTTCCACAAAGTCATTCAAATGTCCGGATTGGGCCTACTCCTCGAGGTGGGACTTAAGAGCCTTGTAGTGCTCGGTCTTATGCCCTCCCTCTTTGTGGAAAGTGCATCTTAATGCATTGTTTCTTTTCGAGGGGTCTCCTCCCATTTTCCGGGGCCATTTGACGAACGACTCATCCTTGATCTTCGCGAGAATTTTGTAAATTGGTTCTTTGAAGACGGTGTTGACCGCCTGGAACGATTTTGCAACGTCAGGGTTCCCTCCGCTTTTGGAGCCATTCTTGCCCCCACTCTTTCCTCCTTTTCTCTGGTTCTCAACTTTCTCACTTCCCTTGGTAGTGAGCTTGGCTCGACCGTTTTCTCCTATATTAAGGCGGGTGACATCTTCCACCTTTGCGTATTTCTCAATCCGGGCCATGAGGTCGTCAATGGTCGTAGCTTCTTTCTTTGTCAAGGACTGGTAAAGGAGGGAAGAGCTAGGTAGCCCAATTTTGAATGAAGCTACTGCCACTTCTTCCGCGCAGTCCTCGACCTCGTTGAATAACTCCCAGTACCTCTTCGCGTAGTCTCGGAGTGTCTCCTGAGGTGTTTTCTTCATTGTTAATAGAGCATCCATCCATTTGGGGTGGGAGCTGCTGGTGATGAACCGGGCCGTAAAGAGCTCGGCCAGGGATTTGAAATTTCTGATGGATCGGTGAGGGAGTTTCTCGAACCATTTCTGGGCCACGTCATGAAGGTTCGAGGGGAAAATACGGCACATCAGTGCATCTCGGTGATTCCAGAGAGTCATAGCCTGCCGGTACTGCCTGACATGATCAATGGGATCAGTCTTCCCGTCGTAAATCTTGAACCTTGGAATGGCAAACTTTTTGGGAGCCTCTTCTTCTTCAATTTCCCTCCTGAAGGGTGATTTCATTTGGGTCTTGAGGGCTCTCCTGGCGAGTTCTCTGGTCGACCTGGTACCGCGGTGAGCTGGATGTTGGTCCATTTCTCTGCGGACTAGGTTCCGTATGTTGCCGTCGCTGCGAGCAGGGCTCTGGTAGCGGCGAGCTTTTCTTAGTTGTTCGCGGAGGTTGTCGTCTGAGTCGCCACCTTCGTACCCTTGATATTGCCGCCTAGGGCTCCTTCCTCGGCTGCGAGATTTGCTCGCCTAAGGGCTAGGAGTGCGATAGGGGCGTCTCCTGGTACCAGGACGTAGTTCCTTCTCCAGTTTTCCAGTCTTCTTTTCAAGCGAGCATTCTCAGCCTCATATCTGCGAGAAGACTCCCTCTGCTCGTGGAGCCTTGCCTCGTATGCATCGATCAACCTGGATATCTGCGTGGACCTTACTGGTCCTTGACTCTCTTCTGAGGCTGGCCTTTCTAAGCGAGCCCCTTGATCTGAACGTCGGACTTCAGACCTAATCCTGCGAGGAGCAGGTGGCTCCTGAATATCTCCTGCTTGAGGAGCGTTACTGCTGTTACCAGACATCTTAGATTTTTTCTCAGCGTGGGCTCTTCTTAGGGAAAGATAAACGCTTCCCACAGACGGCGCCAATTGTGGTGACAATTATTATGCAACACAAATAAATATGAAAGAGGTAACAACCAATAAAAGATAAATAAAATGCCAATCACACAACAACGGGTATACGTGGTTCAGCAAAGATGTGCCTACGTCCACGATGGTTCAGTCAGTGTTATTTCTCTATATTCTGAAGAATAAGTACAGAGAATACAACTTGTCCTTTGCCCCGGACTTAGGGTTTAATTTATACATGTATATGTTGGTTAGTGGGGGTGATGGGTTCCTCCTTATTAGCCATCTCCCCTGTAACTTTCTTACATGGGATCGCGCTTCCCCACAACTTCTCTTCATGGGATCGTGGAGTAATCGGATCAATACAAAAGGTGATGGGCCTGGGCTTTGGGCCCCTAAGGCGAGGCTACTCATCCAGGCCTATAATGCTAAATTCAGGGTACCCACAATATACATATACAACACTGCTATATATATACATATATAGCAGCAGTTCTGTTATATATATATATATATATATATATGGCAGCAACAACACTGTAATAATTTTCTTATAAATTTCTTTTTAGTTTCTTTTGAATCACTGGTGTTATTAGGACTACTTGACTCTGATTTCTGTAGCAGACTGTTTTTTAGGACTTTTTGTGTCAATGAAATACTATTAAATTACTCTGTTTCTTATTCACTATTTCGAACAAATGGGGGAACAATGGTGTCTTCTGAAGCTAAGTTAGAATTTTGATACAAAACAAAAAGTAAATGGCATGTGAGGCTAACTGTGAGAATATATGTGAAGGCATGTATTCGTGTGTGATGTATGAGTGGTGAGCGTAAGTAGCTACTATTTAAGTTAAATTGCAACATAAAGTAGTTAAACATGTTATAAAGTAAACATGTATTGGTGTTTGCCTCTTAATTTTGAGAATACTCTATAATTATTTATGCCTTTTGATTTTGATTAACTGATTTAAATTTTATGTTTCTGTTTGACAGTTTGAGGAACTTGACAGCTCATTTAATGAGGCTTGAAGAAGCTTTTCATGAGGCTTGGTTTTAGGTCAAGTGAGAAAACAAATATAGTCAAAGGTAGATATGGGAATGTTTAAAGGTGATGACGGGGATGGTGGGTAATGACCAAAGAGCAAAAGGAGAATTCTTTAACTCTGGGATCGAGGCCATCAATGGGAACTATCTACCTCTCAAACTGTAGATGCAAACTACTGACCACGCTGATTTGGGAACTCTCTCTCTCTCTCAAACTGGATAGAAACAAAGGTATGGTTTTTATTCATTAATTTTGTATAATCGATCTGTGTATATGTGAGTAGATCACCATCTTGATTTTTTCGCTGACATCTACTCTATGCGACCCACATCATAAACCTACCCATAGTGATCTACACACACCCACCCCGCCCATTTATAACTAAGATTGGGTTTTGCACTCTCTTTCTAAGCGTAGGTAGATTTGGGGATTTGCATCACTGTTATTTTATTGTGAAGAATTTTGGATTATTTTATTTTTTTAGATGTGGGTTTTCTTGGTTAATGACACTGTATTGTTTACGGATTGTTTCACCTCCTCAAATTTTATCCGACTTTACTAATATCAAAATTTTTTGGACTTTCTTCAAAAGTTATCCGAGAAATCATCAAGGCGTGTGACTAGTGGACACTAATGTATATCTACTGAGAAATCATTTGCACAATGTAATGTATGCCTATTATTAATGGGCACGATTGTTGCATATCTACCCGCTAACTACTTATATGAGGTTCAGTAAATAATATTACTATTGTTGTGGTTTGAGAGTAGGACGATAATTTGCAAAAATCACACTTAGACTTAAAAACAAGCCGTTAATGGGTGAAAACCCAAACAAGCCCCAAACGACCCCGTAGGAGGCACGAACACCTCGCACGGGACCCATGTAACTTGTAGGAACTGACCGCGTAGTCCCGAGTCTCCCGGTTTGAGAGTATGACGATAATTTGCCAAAATCACACTTAGAGTTAAAAACATGCCGTTAAAGGGTGAAAACCCAAACTCCCCCCCAAACGACCCCGTAGGAGGCACAAACACCTCGCACGGGACCAATGTAACTTGTAGGAACTGACCACGTACGGGTCTCCCGGTTTGAGAGTATGACCACAATTTGCTAAAATCACAACTTAGACTTAAAAACATGTCGTTAAAGGGTGAAAACCCAAACCAGCCTGTAAACGACCTCGTAGGAGGCACGAACACCTCTCACGGGACCCATGTAACTTGTAGGAACTGATCGCGTAGTTCCGGATCTCCCGGTTTGAGAGTATGACGATAATTTGCCAAAATCACACTTAGAGTTAAAAACATGCCGTTAAATGGTGAAAACCCAAACCGGCTCCCAAATGATCCCGTAGGAGGCACGGACACCTCGCAAGGGACCAATGTAACTTGTAGGAACTGACCGCGTAGTCCCGGGTCTCCCGGTTTGAGAGTATGACGATAAGTTGCAAAAATCACACTTAGAGTTAAAAACATGCCGTTAAAGGGTGAAAACCCAAACCGGCCCCCAAACGACCCCGTAGGTGGCACGAACACCTCGCACGGGACCCATGTAACTTGTAGGAACTGACCGCGTAGTCCCGGGTCTCCCGGTTTGAGAGTATGACGATAATTTACCAAAATCACACTTAGAGTTAAAAACATGCCGTTAAAGGGTGAAAAACCAAACCCCAAACGACCCCGTAGGAGGCACGAACACCTCGCACGTGATCAATGTAACTTGTAGGAACTGACCTCGTAGTCCCGGGTCTCCCGGTTTGAGAGTATGACGATAGTTTGCCAAAATCACACTTAGAGTTAAAAACATGCCGTTAAAGGGTGAAAACCCAAATCGGCCCCCAATCGACCCCGTAGGAGGAATGAACACCTCGCACGGGACCAAAGTAACTTGTAGGAACTGACCACGTAGTCCCGGGTCTCCCGGTTTGAGAGTATGACGATAATTTGCCAAAATCACACTTAGAGTTAAAAACATGCCGTTAAAGGGTGAAAACCCAAATCGGCCCCCAATCGACCCCGTAGGAGGAATGAACACCTCGCACGGGACCAAAGTAACTTGTAGGAACTGACCGCGTAGTCCCGGGTCTCCCGGTTTGAGAGTATGACGATAGTTTGCCAAAATCACACTTAGAGTTAAAAACATGCCGTTAAAGGGTGAAAACCCAAATCGGCCCCCAATCGACCCCGTAAGAGGAATGAACACCTCGCACGAGACCAAAGTAACTTGTAGGAACTGACCGCGTAGTCCCGGGTCTCCCGGTTTGAGAGTATGACGATAATTTACCAAAATCACACTTAGAGTTAAAAACATGTCGTTAAAGGGTGAAAACCCAAACCGGCCCCCAAACGACCCCGTAGGAGGCACGAACACCTCGCACGGGACCAATGTAACTTATAGGAACTGACCGCGTAGTCCCGGGTCTCCCGGTTTGAGAGTATGATGATAATTTGCCAAAATCACAACTTAGACTTAAAAACATATCGTTAAAGGGTGAAAACTCAAAGCAACCCCCAAACGACCCCGTAGAAGGCACGAACACCTCGCACGGGACCAATGTAACTTGTAGGAACTGATCGCGTAGTCCTGGGTCTCCCGGTTTGAGAGCATGACGATAATTATCAAAAAATACACTTAGAGTTAAAAACATGCCGTTAAAGGGTGAAAACCCTAACTGGCCCCCAAACGACCCCGTAGGAGGCACGAACACCTCGCACGGGACCCATGTAACTTGTAGGAACTGACCGCGTAGTCTCGGGTCTCCCGGTTTGAGAGTATGATGATAATTTGCCAAAATCACAACTTAGACTTAAAACCATGCCGTTAATGGGTGAAAACCCAAACCAACCCCCAAACGACCTCGTAGGAGGCACGAACACCTCGCACGGGACCCATGTAACTTGTAGGAACTGACCGCGTAGTCCCGGGTCTCCCGATTTGAGAGTATGACGATAATTTGCCAAAATCACACTTAGAGTTAAAAACATGCCGTTAAAGGGTGAAAACCCAAATCGGCCCCCAAACGACCCCGTAGGAGGCACGAACACCTCGCAAGGAACCAATGTAACTTGTAGGAACTGACCGCGTAGTCCCGGGTCTCCCGGTTTGAGAGTATGACGATAATTTGCAAAAATCACACTTAAAGTTAAAAACATGTCGTTAAAGGGTGAAAACGCAAACCGACCCCCAAACGACCCCGTATGAGGCACGAACACCTCGCACGGGACTCATGTAACTTGTAGGAACTGATCGCGTAGCCCCGGGTCTCTCGGTTTGAGAGTATGATGATAATTTGTCAAAATCACAGAGTTAAAAACATGCCGTTAAAGGGTGAAAACCCAAATCGGCCCCTAAACGACCCCGTAGGAGGTACGAACACTTCGCACGGGACCTATGTAACTTGTAGGAACTGACCACGTAGTCCCGGTTTGAGAGTATGACGATAATTTGCCAAAATCACAACTTAGACTTAAAAACATGCTGTTAAATGGTGAAAACCCAAACCGGCCCCCAAACGACCCCGTAGGAGGCACGAACACCTCGCACGGGACTAATGTAACTTGTAGGAACTGATCGCATAGTTTTGGGTCTCTCGGTTTGAGAGTATGAAGATAATTTGTCAAAATCACACTTAGAGTTAAAAAATCACAACTTAGAGTTAAAAACATGCCGTTAAAGGGTGAAAACCCAAACCGGCCCCCAAACGACCCCGTAGGAGGCACGAACACCTCGCACGTGATCAATGTAACTTGTAGGAACTGACCGCGTAGTCCCGGGTCTCCCGGTTTGAGAGTATGACGATAGTTTACCAAAATCACACTTAGAGTTAAAAACATGCCGTTAAAGGGTGAAAATCCAAATCGGCCCCCAATCGACCCCGTAGGAGGAATGAACACCTCGCACGGGACCAATGTAACTTGTAGGAACTGACCGCATAGTCCCGAATCTCCCGGTTTGATAGTATGACGATAATTTCCACTCATATATGTAATTTTTTAGTTTGAGTATTTTTTTTGTTGTAAATTATTGGGTTACTAATATCGTATCTTTTTTGTATCCTATTTTTTTTGCAGGATAGCAGTTTATCGTTGGCTTTTATTCACGTGGAACACACAAATAACTCAATGGCTTACAACAATGGGTTTATTAATGATTCCATTTTTTAGTGTCATGGCCGTACGGCCTTTTGTTGTTTTATTGTTGACTTTTATGGCCGTGCGGAATTTTGTAAGTTAATTGTTATATTTTGTGGCCGTGCGGGCTTTATGTTAGGCAGGTTTTGTATTAACAGGTTTTGGAATGTCCAGAAAATAGAGGAAACTCTGCCCAATTTTTTTTGGGCCTGTGAGTTGTTAAAGACTTGTAATATTTTGAAGTTTGTATGTACATTAGTTTATTAACAACGCGCAATATTATTAATTTGTGAATTTTGTGCTTTCAAATAATAATTTTTTTTTATTAAAAAGTTTGGCACAGTTCAAAACCGTGGCAAAAGTGTATTATATTTTGGCACAGTTTTGAGCTGTGCCAAATTTTTTTAAACTGTGCTGAATCTGGCACAGTTAAAAATGGTACCAAAAGTGTGCCAGAAATATCAAATTCTGGCACGGTTGCCAGAAGTGTTCCTGTTTGGCTGAATCTGGCACAGTTAAAAACTGTGCCAAAAGTGTGCCAGAAATATCAAATTTTGGCACGGTTTAACAGTGTGCCAGAAGTGTTCCTGTTTGGCTGAATCTGGCACAGTTAAAAACTGTGCCAAAAGTGTGCCAGAAATATCAAATTCTGGCACTGTTTAAAAGTGTGCCAGAAGTGTTCCTGTTTGGCTGAATCTGGCACACTTTTGAGCCGTGCCAGAAAAAAATTGCCATTTTGGAACACCTGATTCTTGCACAGTTCAAAACCGTGCCAGATTTGATCTGGCACAGTTTTAAACCGTGCCAGAATCCTGTTTTTGGTGTAGTGTATGTGCTCGGAATATTTGTGAGAAAATAGGAATAATGAGAATTTCGAATTTTCTCTCCCTCCTTAGAAACAATGTGTATTGAGATGACTCTAGATGGTGTAGAGGTCTCTATTTATAAAGGGAATAGGGTCGGAATCCTAGTGGTGGTGGGACTCTTTTCAAGTCTCCCACTAATGCCACTAACCATCATGTGACTAACGGATAAGGTTTACCCAATCTTTTAATATTTTTATTTATCACATTCCTAATTAATTATCCGACATTTATTAAAACCACATAAATGGGAAATTCGGAATTTAATACAATTGAAATTAAATAATTAATTTCGTCACTTAACATTAATTTTCAACATCTAATTCAAAGCGTATAAAAATATAATTTATATAACTATATAAAAACTGTAGAGTCAAATTTTGTGAGATTGATACATGGTAATGTATTAAATATCATTAGAGGTAAAAAAATGCATTTATGATTTATAAACGTAAGGGCATAATATTTCCTCTATCTTCTATTCCACGGTTTACATTTTTAAGACTGAGATTTTCAAGACTCATTTGTTTCCCTATATAACGAATCATTCTCACTCTCTTATATGGAAACCTTTCAAAACCAAATTGTGCCATCTTTCTTTTAAATCTATTACGGAGTAATGATCTATATCTCCCTCATTATATATTTTTTTACACCCGTCCAATTCATTACCTCTACAAAAAAAACTCTGTGACAGAAACATTTCTCTCATTTTTCTCTCAAAATGGTTAAACCCATTCTTCTTCCGATTTATTACATTGTTCTATTTTATCCATTAATCTGGATTTGGTCTATTGTTTAGATTATTCCTCTTCCGATATATCATGTTCTTTATTCTTTATAAAACCACATCACCTGATTGTTTTATTGTATTGTTCTAGTTTATCTATTAATACAGATTTGATCTATTATTTAAATTCTTTTTGTTTTCTAGGTTTTAGAAAGAGCTGATATCTCATATTCTTTATTTTTTATAAAACCACGTGACACAATTATTTTATTGTATTGCTCCACTTTATCCATTAGTCTGGATTTGGTTTATTGATTAGATTATTTTTTATTTGTAGCTTTTAGAAAGATCTGATGCCTCGGGCTCTTTACTTTATAAACATTCTCTGTAAGTTTGTATAGATTTGTATTTTTTACATCCTACATTCATTCCATTTTTATATGGTGACTACCAAGTGTTGACGAAATTATTGAGTGAATTTCTTCACACTACACTCGTGCATTTTCTGTAATTAACAACCATGGTAAAGTGATTATATATTGTTGCTTAAAAAAATTATTTGCATGTTTGTCTATCCTTGTATTTTTCTATATCCTATACTCAATCCGTTTTTATACGGAGACTACCCAAGTGTTTGATGAAATCAATGAGTAAATTGCTCCACGCTACACTAATTCATTTTGTGTAATTTAACAATCATCTTAATGTGATTATATATTTTTGCTTCAACAACTTTATTTATAACATATTTTTAAGGTTGTCTTATGGGATTTGATAATATGATTTTTCTTTACTTTGATTCTATCTTATGTTGTATATGTATTGGGTGGTCAGATGCTAAAACATATGAGAAAAAATATAAACTCTTATCTTAATAGAATATGCAGTGCAATGTTACTTAATAGAGAATTTACGACAATTGTACTAACATGTAAATGGGAGATTTGTCTTTTTTCTTAACTGGAAGTAGAAGTTTATATATGGATGTTTATCTAATGATGAGTAATTCGCTGTAGAAGATACTGTTGCCGTAAATAATGAGAACTTGGAGCACAAAGGTTATCCGAAGGAACATAAAATTTTAGAAGAGCAAAATGATGATGTTCTTATTAACCCATCTGACTATGCTTTTGTCATAGCTCAAATAATTCATGAAATGGAAGAGCTAAATTCCTTTTGAACAATGCAAATTCAGTGGATGGGTTACCTGGAGCATAAAATGGTTGAGTCAAGTCATTGTAATTTATTTTCCAAACTTTGCAATAATATGGCTTTTATTTTTATTTTATAATTAAAACTCAGTTCATTTTTGAAATTTATTGTGTAAGATGAGACAAAAAAAATTGATAAATTTGGCCACGCATCGCGTGGCCTTCATGCTAGTATTTTATATAATTTTACAAATTTAATTTATGAACTAAAAATATTATAAAAACTGATTAATATGTCATTTAATAACTCATAAAAAAATCAAAATTTTAAAACTCCATAACTTCAAATCTATAAATTCAAAATTCATAAAATTTATATATTCGAAATCTACTTGTCGAGATCTATCCAACAACATCCATATTTGATATTTTTTTACAAAAAAATTGAAATCGATAAATTTACTATTTCACTAAAACTGTCATTTTTTTCGACAAACACTATATTTTTTTATGCAAAAACTTTCTTCTCCGACGCTGATAATGGTGCTGCTGTAGGGAACAAAAAAATGAAAGAAATAGATGAAGAGAGAGTGAAACGCGAAGAGATAAACAATCCGGCGAGAATTTTGACGGTCTCTAGCGAGGATTCCAGTGGATGGGGTGGAAGTGGGCTTATGCATTTATTTTTATAATGAATTTTAAATGAGTATGACTAAGGGCATAAATATAAATATATCTTTAACTAAAACAAATTAAATTATCGGTTTTGTGTACTCCTAACTTTAAAGGGACCACACAAATAAATGGTATTGTACCACAGGGACTAGAATTATAAACATGGAAATCACTCTCCTAAAAATCCAAATATAAGAAGGAACACAACCTTAACCTTAATTTTCTAAATAATAAATTAAAAGGGAAGAAAGTGAATGGATTCAAATCTAGGTTTTTTTTATTACCAATAGAGGCACCAAACTTCATATTAAACCAGTATACGTGTAAATAATATATGTGAAGTTTTCGTTTTTAAATTATAGTAGTTATAAAAATAGTGTCTCTTAGTGCAAATGTGTCATATGTCATTAAAATTGAACTCCAATTAATTATAGTATATAACTAAAGTTGACAGCGGAACAAGGTATCGACATTTGTCATTTTTACAGGAAGACACGTGTACAATTTTAATAACTCAAATTAAGTCAATCCATAAGTCCTTTTGTATTCTACATAATAACAAATTTAGAATATTCCAATTCAAAACTTTTCACATTCTAATATACCTCTAGGAATTCATGACTCTTCAAATGACTCGTCCATCTCATCTTACTTTTCAATAAGACCCTCTTCCCAAGCCAGCATAACATACGAAGAAAAAATGAATCCTATGAAAAATCACCAACATATGAGTTATTCCAGTTGCACATCTTCTCTAAGGTACCCTCTTTATACGCTATTGGAGATTTCAAGTCCTTTTTATATAATTTGTCAACTTCTATTTTCATTATTGATTGTAAGTATTTCTTTGCTTATTGAAATTGTTTAAATTCCTTTAGGACATATCTAATTTTATGCCACTTTCTAACAATTTCTTTCAAATTATGCAATTTTCGTATTAAACCATCAAACCCACTTAATTTAGGTATGAATACTTAATTTTTTCTTTTATTATCTAAAAAATAAATGAGGTTCATCACATTCCTCTCATCTTTGTAATTCACAATTCACCCTAAAATATCATTTATGTTAGAGCATCCTGATGGGTATGTTCAAAGTGTATAAAAAAACATAGGTAATGTTATATTTAGAGACTGCTACGGCAGTTACACTAAAAGTTGCACTACCATACCCTATTACCCTGACATATCTTGCACCGTATGGCTTTGTTTTTTTAATTATTCGGGATGTTGGTCGTTAAACCCGTAGAAATGGTTAATTTAGCTATTTAATTTTTAATTTGTTCAAATTACTGATTATATGTTTCCATTTATTATAAATTTAATATTTACACATCAGTTAGTAAGAAAAATATTTTAGGGATATCATTGTATTTGAAGAAAACCATAGCATAATTGTTTTTTATCAGTTTTTTGGATTTGAAACAAATTACAATTTTTATTTTACCATTTGGGGTTATGTTTGACAAATTTTTACACGTAATAATTTTTTTTATGATTTCAAAAATACTTTTTGGTATTTTAATGTTTATTTTAACAAATTCGTTAAAAACGACCCGCATCGCTGGTTTTGCATGCTAATTTTTCTTTAGTATTCTCGGCACAAGTTGTTCATTTTCAGTGTGTAGTGGCGGATCCAGGATTTTTGGTCAATGGGGCGAAAGTTTTGAGTGGTGTCGGGGGTTCAACGGCGGGAGCCCCCAAAGCATTTTTTTTGGGGTTATTTTGAGTTTTATACCTAATTAATTTTAAAAAATAAACGACGTTTAATAAATATTGACAATACCCAAATTTTAGTAGATAATAATTGAATTTTGCTTAATATGAAGTACGAAAATGAGTTAACTCACCTAGCACCATTAACGCTCAACCCAAGTACACTTGATGGAACAGAAACAGCTTGATGAAGCCCCCATTGAACCTCTACAAAACCCAACCGACACTAAAATAAAACATAAAACTCAATCTCACTATGATAAAGAGCAAAACGAAAAGATAAGAGAAACTATCCATGGAAATCCACTGAGAAAACACCATCCA
Source organism: Sambucus nigra (assembly GCA_949130495.1). Taxonomy (NCBI): domain Eukaryota; kingdom Viridiplantae; phylum Streptophyta; class Magnoliopsida; order Dipsacales; family Adoxaceae; genus Sambucus; species Sambucus nigra. Next base: position 238,717,644 of record OX422210.1, on the reverse strand, counting down.
GAGCTAAACAAAAGCTGACCTATGTAAAAAAAACCAATCTCAAATCACTTATCAACCAACAGCTCCAACAATTTGAGAGAAGAGCTGCCTCAAACAACACCTTTAACTTTCTGATTCGTTCAACTAGACTATAACCATCTCCAAAACCTACCCTGAACTTTGGAGATGATCGATTGGACTAACCCTAAAAAAATCTTTTTGTTTCATTCTGAACTGGGGCAGTCGCACCAATTCGTCCTATTGTGCATTCGCCCCTGTCCGTGTGATTGTTAATCTTCTAACTCTTCTCTTATTCATGAAAATAATTTTCTATGTTAATTACATAGTAGGTTGAACTTCTAACCACTGTGCATCTCCCTCCCAACCCCCTACCTCCTCTTTATACATATGGTTCCCTAAAATATGAGAGCATATGATACCAACTGAAATTAAGGAAGGAAGAATAATATCATGCAATCGTGTAAACTGCAACAAAACACAACATGGCAATACAAGCACAAATACTCCAAATAATGATCAATTAACACCAATATTGATGCAATTATGATACCAACTTGAATACATAATAAAACATAAGATACTAATGTAAACAAGCAACAATAGATACCAATATGATCATATAGCTAGCATGCCAATTTGATCCAAAGATAAACACATAGCAAACATGGATTAAGTACAAACGCAAATACTCAAAACAAAATGATATCGTATATATAGTATGTAAAATATACCAATGACACACTAACACATAATATATAGGTATAAACAACCACAAAAATGACATAAAATATATAAGCTTTGCAAACTAGAATAGTATTGATGTGTCTAAACACGTGGGATGGAGTGAAGGGGCGTGAACTAGAAACCAATTATGACCAAATCACTCAAAAATGTCCAAGGAGTTATATTTTACTGTAAAATTTTATGAAACTAAGATTTACTCTCAATTGACAGATAAATTTAACTCAAATAACAAACAAACACAATGCATAAAAGCCTAAAATTTTGATGATTCTACAAATCAATAGCGTCATGACATGATAAGAATAAATAGAATTCGTTATGCAAACTCGTCCATCTTCATCTATAACACCCTTAAAAAGCTAAACAAATAACACATTTTCACTAAATTCTCTTGAAAGTACTATTTTTAAAAATTAATCAAACAAACGGGTTGGACTTTAATCTTTTCTTATCGCCTCTTATTTTTTTGGCTCTTGCCAACGGTGGCTTTTGCGTAAATGAGACTTGATCCTTTCATAACCCTTTCCCGTGCACCCTCATAATTTTAATAAAAATCAAAATACTCATGGGCAATGATTATTACATGCACAAATTCCCCATACTCAACAAATATGTAGATGGAAAGATTGATGGGAGAACATCTCACTTAGCTCAAATATAACATGTGAAGTTAAAATTCAAAAGAGCTCGTGCATGTGTGTGTGGAAGCATATACAAAGTGAATCCATTAAGCAAATCAAAGTCGAACAACTCCGTCCAAGTATGATTAAAAACTATCTAAGGAGTGAAAATTATAATCAAATGTCCTAGTCACGTAGAAACATGGAATGAAGTGGATTCAAACACACTAATATGTGATACAAAAAGTGTAAAACTAAACTACACATAAACCCAAAATCTTTTTGAATTTTTAAACAATTTTCAAAATGATACCAATTAAAAAATAATTCAAAAGACAAACAAAATCTTTTTGTATTTTTCAATAAGACCCAATAAATGAAAAATTAAGACAAACACATCATAACACTAGCAATAACATATAACACGAATCACAAAACGAGTGTATGATAAACATGCGAAAACAACCAACCATTAGATATAACATGAGAAATATCATGTGCGGGCATTCTAGAATTAACAAGTCTAAGGTGTAAAGCCTCAAAATCGGATCTCCAAACCCATATAGGTGTAACATGACGCTCTAGGGTTTTGGAAGCCTTAGTGACTCTAGACTTTTTAGGACCGTTTCTAAGATCAAAGAAAAAAAAATCTTAAATGACCTTTCTTACCATAATGTGTGAATGTGTATAAATGACGAGGGGTGTTACCAAAGGGTTTACATTTTCTAACGTTCTTAGAAATATTTGAAACTCTCAAAATCAAGGTCTTAGATTTGGAAGAAGAAATATCCGTATCATCGAAGCCAATCTCACACTTGTCATATTTTATTTAGACATTGCCTGGCACTTTATCCAAGCTTTACTCCCTAGATTCCATTTCAAATTTGACATGACTCGAGTCACTCAATATCTCTTCTAGATCTACTACTATAGACTTTAGTAAATGCCTAGACTTTTCAAACTCAATAAGCTCCTTCTTCATAACCTCTATCAAACCTCGAAGGATATTTTTCTCACCCTCAATATATTCGAACTTGTCCTTTAGAGTCCTTTCACGTGCCTTAAGCTCCTCAATCCATTTAGCATTATCATTACATATGGTATGTTCTTTCAACCTAGCTTTCAACTTCAAGATTGCCTTTTTTAATTTAAATATTTCCACATATAACTCATGAAGGCAGCTTAGAGTTCACTCTCCTCCTCCACTTCTTCATCTTTTTATTCTTCTTCTTCTTATTCTTCTCCACTGTCTCCACTATCACTCACTTGGGAATTATAAATAACAACCTCAGAAGTGTCATGCTCAGAATTATCTTCCTGTGAAGATTTTTCATTATGGCTTTCATAACTGGCCAAAAACGTAATGTAGTTACGCTCAATGGGGAACTTGGGTCCCTCTTCTGAATCACTATCACTAAGGATGGAAATATATCCCTTCGATTTCTTTCCCTACTTCCTTAACTTAGTCGTACACTCATTTGCCCTATGGTAATAACCCTCACACCCAAAGCATCTATCCTACTCGTCCCTCTTAAAATTATCATTATAATTTGTAGGGAATTGATCGGCCTCGTTATACTTATTTTTTTCAAACTTCTTTACATTAAACATGAGAATTTTTTTGAACTTCTTTCATATCATCGAAATTTATGTCAGACTCATCGTTCAAAACAAGTGTTTCCTCCTTCTGGACTTTCAAAGTAATGCCCTTGTCTTTCTTTGGCTGTTTGGAGAAAAATATGTCGAGTTCATAAGTTTGAAGGTCATATACAAGCTTTTCAACTTTTATACAGTCTAAAGTACCCAATGAATTCAAAACTGTTACTTTTCAATTAAATCTTTCAGGTAATGACCTTAAGTATTTCAACCACTACAAGATCCAACGCCGTTGAAGAGTCAAAGAAAATAAAGGAGACTATTAGTGGAACCTCGGTTGCTCCCACCCAATATCAGATGAAGAGGAAAGAGGGTCAATCGAGATGACCCGCTGAGCCTCTCCTCCCCATAATAGATGACATGACGACAGTTGTGCATCTGGGACAGCTTAACATCAATGTTGACTCTCTTTTAGGGAGTTAGCTAAAGACCTAGGAGGGCATAATCTCTATTTTTTCCCAATTGCAATAACTAATATTTAGATTCTCGGGACCCTTCAAGGTTTTTCAATTTTGCACTTCATAGGGCAACTCAGATACGAGCTAAATCTAAAACTTGATCATATATTTTCTAAAGTGCAGTATCGTCTCATATGTATTGTACTTAATTTTTTTATTATTTGGGACTTGAGTTTGTCATTGCCTTATAAAACATGCAACAATGGATGGTGGGGGCTGAGCCTAAGGTGAATTTGGCTAACAATTCTAAGTCTCCGCTCTTTAAACTGAGGCAGATGGTGGAAGACTAAAAATCTGACTATGACACCGTGACCTAGGAACTCCGAGAACGCCCCAAATAATGCCTTGCAACTATAAGGAAGAGCTTTAGGTCTAGGATTGAAGCAATTGAAGTCAAACTTAAGCAGCAAAAGGATGTTGAGAATGAGCGGGTCAAGTCTACTTCCGAGAAGGATATTACTGACTTCAAAGAATCAAAGGAGTTTTTTGGTTATTCCATCCAATACTTGGAGCAGGGAGCCAATATCGCATGTCTATGAGTTGTCGACTAATGTGGTGATCTCATCACCAATAATTTTGTATTCTCCGAGTTCATAAATTTCTTCAACTTCGTTGACCCTACGAGCATCTTCGCTTTGCAGGAGATGCAAGTTGAGGCCGATGTTGAGGTTGCCAATGCTGTTGGGCAGGTGGCAATTGCAGATGAGATGATGTAAGTGGTTGAGGAAAATAGAACGGAGGCAGTTGGTGACCAAGACGGGACCACTATTAACCCAGACGATAACCCGCTCGTCCCTTAGTCAACTGTTACTGAAGGTCCAATGACCGATGCTTAAAACTTTCTATATTTTCTGGGTTACTCTCTGTTTGCTCTGAGGCCCGAATTTTCTAATCTTATCTTTTAATTTTCATTTATGAATGTATGTTCCGTATTGAACTTTGTAACTTTGGGCATGTTATATTTAATATTATTTGAATATTGTACTTCGCAACTTGTCTTTTTCATTATTTTTGCCAAGAGTAGTAACTGCTTCGTTTCTTTCACCATTTTGATGAGGCAAAAATCGAGCGCCCATATAGATACGCTGATCATTATTATCAGCTTTCGATTGCAATGCAAAAAACCTAAACTATGACTACACTCAACAAATGGAGTATAGCGGCCAGTCCGAGTATCGAAAATCCACAGGGAATGTTTGACTGACTTTAATTGATTTATTACTTCTAAATAAAAGTGTAAAAGGTGATGGGGTTTAACAGGAAGAAAAGGGGGAAACGTAAAATAAAACTAGATTAATAAAATGAGGGTACGGTCACATCCCTGCCCTGGGTTAAACAACGCAGAATTAGAATTTCGGTTCAAAAACATTTAACCGAGCATAATCAATTTATTATAAGCATCACACATGAAGGAAATTAATCTAAAAATAAGATATTAAACATTTAATCGAAAATGGTCACACATGGATTAAAATCGGATTATCGCTTTAAACACTAACGTTGCGTGACAAAGAAAGTTAAGCGCATAATAGTCCTACTTTAATACACGAGGTTACGATTAAATGTAATTTTACGCAAAGCCTAACTTTCAAAGCTTGACACCCATTAATGGCGAAAACATGAAACCAACCATTAAACTAAGGACAAGACATAAATAAACCTAATTAACCAAAGTAAACAATAAATAAACTAACTACAACTAATTAACAAAGCGTGGAAATAAGGAAATGAAGCTATAAATTAAGGAATTAAAGCATGTGTACGAGATGGAAGACAATGAATAGTAGAAAATACTTACATAAAATGGGTAAACACCCAGAGAGAAAAGAGGAGAGGGAAGATCCAACAATGAAATCCCCAAAATGTTCTCTAACCCTAACCTAAACTAAAATTAAAGATATTTACAAAATAAAATAAAGGTTATATTTATACTAAGTGGGAAAAAGAAAAAAGAAAAAAGGAAAAAGAAAAAAAAATGCAGAACTCGGCCAAAACCTGCTTGATCGATTGATTGATGATCCCCAAAACTTGCATTGCCTTCAACCAAATCGATTCAGTTTGGCCCCCAAATCTATTTACACCTGTTACATTTCAAAGATTGTGCTAAATGGTGTATGTGTTGTTCCACTTTCGCGAGAAATCCCGTAACTTCTTCGTTTAGACTCGGAATCACGCGCCGTCAGCTGCCATGCGAAGATGACTCAAAGGGATTTAACTTCCGCCAGATATTGGGAAAAAATTCCAAAATTTAAAATTACTAAAATGCTCTTGTGCTAGCGATTATCGATGGAACTTCCTCGAAATGCTACCGAACTTCACACTAAGCACCGTAATACTTACAAAATCTCGATTATACCTCATAAAACATGTTAACATATAAAATGGAGGTTGTCTGGTTAACGAGCTAAAATATAGGAATTAAAGTACCCGAGGAGGATAAAATGCATAAGTTAATGGGGTAATTGAATGCACTATTCGTGCCGAATCACACCCCCTAACTTACACATTGCTAATCCCTAGCATTGAAATACAAAGCAAGAAGAACTACAAGTAAACCATAAGACATGAGATATATACAAAAGAGATAAAAAAAATACTTTCGTGGGGGAACAATTGCATTTAGCATATGCAATAAGTCGTTAAACCCCTAGGTTGTCCTAGTGGATGAGTGTTGTTTCGTGAGGGTTTTCAGGGATGAAACCCACAAACATCAAAGTTTTCAAAAAAAGATGTCCAATAAAAAATATATGACAAGCTGAACAATAACGAAAAAGATTTCAAACACGTTATTAGCATTGTGAACGAATTCATTCAAAAGTCTGTTGTTATCAACATTATAGAACGAACTTTTTAAGAATTGAAACCTTAAAACTGGGAGGAAAAGTGAGAACATGCAAAGTATAATTTGGCAAAACTTATATAAATCGAATAAGCATTAAAGCGTGCATGTATGTGAATCATCACCGGTGTATACACTCAACAAATGAAATCACTGTGAATAGGAGATAATACATGGGATATGCAGGCATAAGGAGTAAATTGAAATGAATACAAGCCCATGCACGTGAAATTAATGAAGAACGCCATATATAAAAAGGAAAAACATATAATCTCAATGAAAGATACCGTCATTAAAGGAGGCGAAATGTGTTTTCACAGATTATCGCAACTATTTAAACTTTTGAATTAAATTCACCCTAGGATTACATAGGACTTTATAGGGTTGTAATGTAGGCTTGGGGTTAGGGTTAAAAAAATAAAAGGAATTGTGTACGAATTCAAAGTTGTTCAGAGATGAAAAACTTGGGATAATAGAAAATTATGGAAAATTTCAAAATTGGAATAATGACATCTATGACAAGCATTAGATATGAAATGGGAGAGCGACAAGGATTATTGAACACTATATACATCATATACAAACTTTATCTTTCTTTTCTTTTCTTCTTTTTCTCATGTTTTCTTTTGCTTTTCTTTTGCATTTTCACTTCTTTCTTTTCTTCAATTTTTTTTTCACTCTCACGTGCTTAATTGCAACCACAAAACACGGACATCTTTCAATCCCAAGTATTATTCCAAACATAGGTATGGAAGGTAATACGTATGGTTTATAACTCCAATTTGAAGTTAGTTATCTGATTTGGGTTATAAAACGAAAGGTTATATTAAGGCTCCAAGGGGTTGACTAGGGAAATATGTAAGGTTAGGCCAAGGTCAATATGGGTGATGTAACAAAGATGGTATATGATAATTTTCTAAAATTTATGCAATTCTCGAGTCAAAACAACTTTAAAAATCATGCTCAAGTAACACATTTCAAAATATGAACTCAATTAATGAACGATCAAATGAAAGAATAGTGAGATTACCAACGAAATTAACATTTTAAAGGAGGAAAGAGAAGTGTATAACACTCACAAACGAAGAAAATCCAAATCTCATTAGGTGTAAGTATATATATTACAACAAATCTAACCGAGTTATAAAAATCTCAAACCAAATCATTAAAACACAAAAAGCGCATGTGCTCATGGGATTAAAGTTTAATTCATGAAGTTATTCACAATATCAATGATTGGAGACTTAAGTCTAATAACTTCTAAAATTGATAACAAGCATCATTGAGTTGTCTATTAGATCGAGCATTTATTAAAATCTATCATTGAAAACAAGGGCAAAACGCCCAACAAAGGAGAAAAAATAAAGAAAATATTTTTGAAAATTTCATTTTTTTACAAAAAATGCATGCTTAGTAAAAAACATGTGATGAAATCAATGAAACTAACGATGAACGAATATAATATCCCACACCCCTTAACTTAAATGTTGCATTGTGCTCAATGCAAATCAAGAATGCAACATAAAGAGAGGAAAAGAAAGATATAACCCAAAATGGAGCGATACCTGATAAGTACGAGTCCATTAAATCTACAAAACATGTTAGAACCAAGCAAAACAAAAATAATAACAAAAACTTTTACTTATTACACTAGACAATAAGTAAAAATAAAGAAAAATAAAAAACTAACTATTTAAAACCTACTATTTTAACTTATAACTAACTATACAGTAGAAGTTGAAATTTTTGAGGGCCCACCCAAAATACGATTTGACTTTGAAGGATCAACGGTGAACCCTCCTTTTCAAGCATGCCTCCTAAAAACTAGGAAGTTCATTTGAATAATGGAAGGCATGTGTAAGGCGTAAGAAATGAACAGTCACTAATTTAAATTTTTAGCCGGGTGATGGATACTTTGGACACTAAGGGTGACAAGAACACATTGATCTCAGGATAATTGAAATCACATCCCCAAGATTTTTCAATTGGAAGGGGAGGTGGGGCAAGTGCAATCGAATAGCCCATGAGATTGAGCATCTCAAAATAACATTCCCCTTTAAGAATCTGGTCAAAGTCCTCAAGTCTTTCAACTGATTCTTGTGATAAATTTAATGGTTCAAGAATAATAGGGAAAATGGAAAGGAAGGACCATCAATCTTAATACAATTAGAAGAATTAATAAGAGGTTGAAATTCGAAAGTGATTGAATCACTCTCAATGATTTCTTCCTCAAAAAGGGATGGAGGTGAAACGCAAGTTTCAACCTCAATCGAACTTTGTGAAGAAGAAATAATCTCATCGAGTTTTGCATTTGTTTGCTAAAGACCAAGATTTAAGACTATCAGATTGGTCATTCAATTCCTTTAAGTCTAACTCATGATCAAACCAACAAGAAAACATGACATCTTCTTGGGAGGTTTTCTTACAGCCAGACGATTCCCCGCTTCCCAAGTTACCTTCCCCGCTTCCCAACTTACAAATTCTTGCACTCAAGTCGTTCATTTTCAAGAATTTATAGGCATTCTCGCATAGTCTTGGGAGTGTAACTTGGAAAATTATTCTCATAACAATTAAGGTTATCTAAAGAGTTATAGCGAGACATTTCAAATTAGGTAATTCAAAAATACGATGAGCGCCAAAATTTTAAGATTCTCGAAACAATTTAGCACAAGCCAAAAGGAAAGGGAATACAAATATAAAGAAAAGAATACTATGAAATAATAAAAGAATTATAATCTATAACAAACACCCCCGATAATGGCGCCATTTTGATGAGGCGAAAACAGAGCGTCCGTGTAGATACGCTGATCGATGTTATCGGCTTCCGGCGGCACTGCATTAAATCTAAAGTATGACTATACTCAACAAATGGAGTATAGCGGCCCGTTCGGGTATCGAAAATCCACAGGAAATGTTTGATAGACTTTAATTTATCTATTACTTCTTAAATAAAAGTGTAAAAGGTGATGGGATTGAAAAGGAAGAAAAGGGGAAAAAAGTAAAATAAAACTAGATTAATAAAACAAGGGAACAGTCACATCCTCGCCATGGGTTGAACAATGCGCAATTAGAATTTTGGTTCGAAACATTTAACCGAGTATAATAAATTAATTATAAACATCACACATGAAGAAAATTAATCTAAAAATGCGTGATTAAACATTTATTCAAAAATGGTCACGCGTGGATTAAAATTGGATTATCGCTTCAAAAACTAACGTTGCATGACAAAGAAAGTTAAACGTATAATAGTCCGACTTTAATACACGAGGTTACGATTAAATGCAATTTTACACAAAACCTAACTTTTAAAGCTCGAGACCCATTAATGGCGGAAACATGATCCCAACCCTTAAACTAAGGACAAGACATAAATAAACCTAATTAACCAAAGCAAACAATAAATAAACTAACTACAACTAATTAACAAAGCATGGAAATAAGGAAATAAAGCTAGAAATTAAGGAATTAAAGCATGTGTACATGAAGGAAGACAATGAATAGTAGAAAATACTTACATAAAATGGGTAAACACCTAAAGAGAAAAGAGGAGAGGGATGCTAACCCTAACCTAAACTAAAATGAAAGATATTTACAAAATAAAACAAGGGTTCTATTTATACTAAGTGGGAAAAACAAAAAAAAAAGGAAAAAGAAAAGAAAATACAGAACTCGGCCAAAACCTGCTTGATCGGTCGATCACGGGTCTTAGGTATTCTATCCCCCGAGTTAAAAGACGAGTTCATGATAACTGATAGTCTAATATAGAACTCATCATAGATTTAACTCTCATCCATTCTAATGGTTTGAAACTGAGTGGTGAGGTTTTGCAGTTTGGAAAACTTAACATCGCTAGTACCTTCATGGGTGAGTTTGAGTATGTCCCGAGCCTCTTTAGATGTTTTGCATGTCATAATATGACGAAACTCCTCCGGTGTGACTGAATAAAATAGAGCATTTAAGCCACACGAATTATAAGTAGCTTACCTATGCTCTTCTTCACTCCATGATTATACGGGTTTGGAATACTATAATCACCAGCTAAGGTTGTGGGTGGGGACTAACCATTAAGAATTTCTTGCCATACCCGCTCATCTATTGCTTTAAGTGCTGATTTCATACACATTTTCCAGTATGCATAATTAGACCCATCAAACATCAGAGCCCTAGAAACCGAATGACCCTACAAATAAAAATTGCTAACATTCATGCCTAAAACATGATAACTTAGTGTTCCTGCTCTAATACCAATTTAGAAGTCGCTAGGAAGTATGGAGGGTGGTCTAATAAAAGCCAATTTATAATTTTTCAAATTAAATATATAAACTTAGACAAAATTAAAGGTAAGCACCAATTTTAAATAGTTTTTGTGATAAATAATTTACCAAATTTTATCTTGTCCTAAAATATGCATTTAGGTGAGTACAAAAATAAAATAAAGCAACAAACCACAACACGCTAATGTACGAGAAAAATCTAGGACGACCCAGCCACACAAATTCAATATGATGAGTAATTGCACAAAATAGACATTAGACTGACAACACATATTCGACGCCCTCGCAAGCCTTGATGCCCTTCAGTCTTCAACCTCCCCTCTACAATTCATGTAAGAGTTCACTTATGTAGTGCCACAATGTGTGAGTACACACATGCCTCGGTATCCACCGAATAAGCTCAACAACTATCGATGAATAAGGAATACAAACGCACCGCTTCTTCACCGCAACACCACTCCACGAATTCCACCGTGTGTAAATAGTAAATCGGGTACATAATCCACCGCACGAAACTTTTCTCTATCAAGGCGATGAGAGAAACAAACTATGGTTCCCACAAACAAGATCTCAAAACATTCAAAGATTGAAACATGGATCTTAAAAGAGTTTGGGTGAAAAAAGGATGTGTATAGGAAAACATTTTTGCCCAAAAATCTCTCTAAAATAAATTCCTGAACCCCTTTATATACAAAACACATTTTTAAGGCGATACATTTTTCGAGAAACCTCGTTCGAACGAAAATAAGACCTCGTTCGAATGAAAATGCTAACTTATTCGAACTAAGAAAAAACTCATTTGAACGAACAACCAATTTCGTTCGAACTAGCTTCGAACTATTATATTTATGTAAATAGAAATACGTCGTTTGATTTTTGTTTGAATTTCATTAAAACGAAACGCTAAACTTGTTCGAACGAAACCTATAAAGTCGTTTGAAAGACTTAAATAAAGAAAAAATTTCTTTTAAAATCTTTCATAAATAGCTCCAAACATTTTATAAAAATGAACACCCATAATAAAATTCCAAGGTTCAAAATGTATATGCATTCATACCCGAGAGATCCTTGGAATTATGAAGACTAAACATGTCACTAAACACGACACGATAAGTAATATCTGAAGCTTAACTGCTACATCTTCAATAAAACACGTCATAGGCATGAAAGGTCGATATACAAAGCCTAACCTATGACTCAAAATGTTTTGTCCAAATTTAAGCCAATACTTATAAATTGACTCAATTGGAAATTTGTCCTTACAAACATGAAGAGACCTAGAAAAATAGGATTTATGTACCTATAAATACAGATGACCTCACCCATTTTGAGTGTATTGACTGTAACCAGTACATGGTGACTTGGACTCTCTGCTAGTAACCCTATCACTCCAAGCGCCATTGATTCTTCCAAGAAATAAACTCATCTCCCTCCCTTCCCCGTGGATGTAAGCAAGATGATCTGTTAAACCACATACATCTTGTCTCTTAATACTAATATTGTCTACTGCTGCATTAAATCCCGGTCTGCCTTGAATAATAAGGAAAACATCTTTAGACTTTTTAGTGCATACTTCAATATAAACTAGTAGTACACCTTTGGCAAATTTCTTATCTCTAACAAAACTAGAGATAATAATTTGAATTCGAACCAATTTAGCATTTTGTTTATTAATTTTGGATAACACGGTAAATGACATTAAGTTAATAGCCTCACCATTATCTTCCAATATTTTATTGATAAGAACTCCATTTACCCAAGTTTTTATAAATAAAGTCTTTATGTGGTTAGTCATATGTTTAGCAGGTTCTTCGAACCCATACATAATGTCAAGCGTGGAGATAAATAGATCAAAATTATCTATGTCTGACTCTTACTCTCCATCTACTTCCATGGAAGGTTCCTCTTGACTTTCTTCAACTTCGAAACTTTTAGTGAGGATCAAAGTCATACTGATTGAAACTGGCTGAGGTAGAGAACCAAAATGGATGACTTATTGTTGTTCAATATTTTGACCAGGTGTTTTGGCATAAACTTCCATAATTTCTTCCTTTTACTTTAATTCGAAGAGCTTTACTCGATAAACTCCCTTCATCCATGCTCAAAATCTTCCCCAATTCCTTTAGTCTTTCTTCTAGCAAGTCGGAAGATGTTTGACTCCCCTCTAGCTTTGCTCCCTGTGAAACATTAGGTTTGCCTTTGAAGATGAAGAAAACAAACCTTATATTCACTAGTTTGTATAATTTCATAGGCCTCTTACCATGCCCTATACTTTCTTTAAATCCGTCTTTGATGAGTTTGAGAGGCCATTACTTCATGTTTTATTATCTTTGACTTAGGTCATTACATCACATGCCACATCCCAGGATCCACCTACTTAGGCTTGACTGCTTTTGGTTTCTTTGGCATATCATTAAATTACTGTGCAACCTTTGGCTCTTGAACCATAAACCAATCAGGTACACCTTTAACCTTTGGGACTGAATTTGTGACTTTTATTGGACCTAAAATTCCCTATTCCAGGTGAGATTCGGCCTTCTTGACTGACGCATTGGTTACTCCTTAGTATCTTCTTAGCTTTCCATTGGGGATGAAAATGACCCAAGGATGGTATTACTTTCATAAAAGGCTTGCTTTGAACCTCTTCTTAATTGTGGAATATTGGTGTTTTGACTGTAATGCCATTATTCCCATTCTTGTTATTCTTTTTCTAATGATATTTTCCTTTTGAAGCCACCAATTGGAAAATTTTAACACAATATTACCCATGTCTGATACACATGTGTTTCATCACCTTTTGACCAGGATCTTTAATGATTTAAGACTTTGAAGCCTTGGGTTCAACCTTAGTCGTCATCCTAAACTCCCCATGGCCTTTGTTTTTAGGCAGTTGAGTTGATTGCACATTGGTCCTCAATTCTTTGACATGGAGGAAAGGGTCCTCATTTATACCCATTACGCCCTCTTATTTTACAGAGGATTTGATCTTCCCCCAACTCTTTCACCCTATCACGAATTATAGAGCATGCATTAATTGATTTTTTCATTTAATTTCATGTGGATTTTTAGCATCATCGGGTGGTTTTAACATTTTTGCTTTAAGCTAAAGTCAAAGACCTCATTAGACTTAATAATGTCAATAGAGTACTTTTTTATCATTCCCTTTTACTTTAGTGCAAAGGATTCTGCTATTGTATCCTTTCGAAGTAAAGGTTCACAAATTATAGTCTCGGTTCCTTTAATTTTAGCAACATCAATTTCAAAGTTAGGTTCCTTTTAATACGTTTTGAAAGAGGGAGTGTTTCTCTCATGCCCTTTTTCTAGAAGAGCTTTATATTTGGATATATTTGCAGTTATTTCCACCAAATCTCTAAATTCAGTGACGACAAACTTCTTTCGAAGCCTAAAATCTAAACTATTTTATGCCAATTTTACAAATTATGACTTAGGCAGGGCTATTTTATACTTATTACTATCCCTTTTGAATTTTTTTATGGATTTAATAACCTTTTCATCAGGCTTTTGACTTAACCTAACCAAATCATCCATGTAATCCTTTGGTTCAGTTTGGAAGAACTGTGAATGGAACATGTCTTCCATTTGTTACCAAGTTTGGACAAAACTTGGCAACAAAATTATGAATCGTGTAAAGGCTCGATCTGTGAGGGAATTGAAAAGAAAACATTACCTTAAGAAATCATTTGTTCTAGCATCAGCACATTGACTAGTGAACTTAACAATGTGTTCCGTTACGGACTGACTCTGATCCAATGAGAAGAGGGTAAAGGGTGGAAATTTGAAGCCTTTAGAATGTTCGATCCTATTTATCCATTTTGGATATAGCTTTTTATAAATCGGGGTTTGCATTTCCCGAGCTATTGGTCCATATTCATGTATCAAGTCCATAATCTCTTTCCTCCCAATTCCCCTAGGAAGTTGCTTATTTTTTGGGGTAGTTACTTGGTTTACCAAAGGTAGTGGAATTTGTGGAGGCACATTATGTTATGGTTGGTAAGAGATTAGTTGGGATACTTGAGGAATTTTGTTATTCATCCTCCTAGGGTTATCCACCCCCACCCCACCCCAAAAAAAACATGTTTAAACAATGGATTATTGACAGCCCCATAGTTCAAAGTGTCCGGGAAGCCTAAATTAGTATTATTTTAAGGTGATCTAGTTCTCCCTACCTTTAGGAGAGAGGTTCTCCACATTGAGTTATTGTAACCTATTTATTGATAAGTGTTTGGTAGTCCTGTACCCTCTATTGTGTTACTAACACCTAGACCAGTTGTATCAGGGTATCTTGTTATCCTTATGTAATTTTCAAAATTGGTTTCACCTATGTTAGGTCTATAATAAATATGATGGTAGGGGTTAGGTTGCGCGGTTATATTGACACCGATTTCTGGTGTGTACGTTTGACCACTAGTTGTCACACCATGGAATACGTCAAATTTTCTAGTCACCATGGTAATCATAATGTTAATTTTTTGTACCATGTTTCCAAAATGAAAAAAAAAATTGGGTTTAGTTGACTGATAATTTAGTCTTTCATGTACGTAGGTACACCAATTGTTAGTGTGTTTGGAACATTATCGACCCTTAGAGCCATTGTAATGTTTAAATCTTAACTGCAAGTAGTTGGTTCCAAATCTTGGGTAGCGTAACCATTGTATGCTTTGAAGTGGTAATAAGTTGGGCGGTTGAACCAAGTTCATCAAAATTTTTTGTTATATCCTCGCCTCGACGTGTTCTCTCTCTATATATATGACCACAAAACAAGACTCGTGTCCCACCGGGTGAGCCATAAATATGTTTGGGCTAAATTTTCAGTTGGATTGGTGATCAATTAGGGTTGAAAGCATGCCAAGTAAGATTTTTGGTCTTACTAACAAAAATTCTTATCTTAGTGATAATACTAGGTGATTGTGTTGCGTTAGATGCCTCAATTAAGAGGACTTATGCTTCACTTAGGGAAGACTTGGATGTAAGTCTTAATATGGGCTAAATAACTAGAACAAAAATAGTAAATTACCTGAATTGAAACTAAAAGTAAACCTTTGTAAATAAAAGAAAAAAATGAGATTAAAGTAAAAGATTGCGAGAAAATAAGGTGCGGGTAAAGTAAAAAATTACACTAAGGAAATGTAAAACAAGCAAGTAAATGATAAGAAACTTAAAAGGCAATAAACTTTAAATAAATTTGAAAGAAAATGCTACAACTAACAATCTACTGCGGAATGAAAGAAATGCTGTAAATAAAAGGTAGATAAGACAAGGAAAGGAAAATAAGATAAAATTAATAAAAATGTATTTTTGGTGAAGGAGTCATCCCTTCCTTTTTGGGTTCATTCTTATTTATAGTCTTTCTTTCTATGCAACATAATTGTTCTTTGGTAATAGCTGGGTGGTTACTCACCTATTTAGTTTTTTGCACTTTGGTGCACTAACGTTCCAATTTCAATTGTAGCACATTCCAATTTTGAATAAAATGTCCCACTTTGTGACAAATGTCACACATGCATGTTGCTCACTATTTTTTATTTTCGTACTATAATTCATATATTTTTGTCGATTTATATATTGCATGGCAACATCACATTCGTCTGTGTTAACATGGTGTAAACAAATTTTGTTATACCTTAGTTTTAATGTTGATTATATGATTAAAAATCTCAAATCAGTTATATATTTTTTTAAATGGTTATGACTAATATTAATTAATTGAGACTAATTTAATATAATGATTTCATCTTTTAGAAAGAGACACAGATGATAAAATATGTTTTAATGGTTAATCTCGTAATTAATAATAACTCATATAAAACACATGCTATAAGTTTAGGTTTAACCCATGTTATGAAGAATCTAATCTAGCTTATAATCCTAGTGTGTTAGCAACTTATTTTGGGACTTTTAAGGAGGTATTAATCCATTAATGGAGAGTTGGTGTGTTAAGAAATTAAACTGGGTTGTTTATAATAATACTTCATTTTTAGTAGTAAGTGTAAAGCCCTCAACCGTGGTGGTATAGTTCGTGACCGCGGGGTTGTAGAAGGGGCAGAGAGGGTTGATTTATTTTAGGGATTTTCCCTACGTTTGAATTTTGGACTTGGGGACTTTGGTAAATCCTTTGTTTAGGGCATTAGGATGATGATCATATATATATATATATATATATATATATATATATATATATATATATATATATATAGAGAGAGAGAGAGAGAGAGAGAGAGAGAGAGAGTTCAACTCTCATGCAGATCGTTCTATACAGATTAGTATGCGGATTGGCTAACGTCCAAATAAGTCTTAGGACTGTGTTTGTCTTTTATGGACTGCCTAGGGACCACCTTCTCATTAAGGTTTCTGGGAATATAAATTTCTACCCCAATGATTTCTAAGGTCTTTTAATCTTATTTTAAAGCCGAATTAATCTGGAAGTCTAAGTGTAGAAGTTTCAAGGCTACTTCTACTTTTCAAGCTTCTTCCGTCACTATCGTACTGGAGTTTTGAATAGCGAGGATTATCTATATAAATAGTTTATTCAGGGAGTTTAGAAATTGCAAGAGGTTTTGATGGAAAATATTCTAGTCTTAAATACCTTATACGGTATCGTGGGTTTATTTGTCTAGTTTCTTTATATATTTGATTAATAATATCAATTATATCATTATCTATAAATTCGTCTAAATTATTATCACCATAAGATGACAAAAATCTACGGTATGTTATAGGGGCAGCTGTCTCTACGTTTTTAAGAAGAGGACGAATTCCGCCGGCTCTAATTAAAATAGCCTTTGTTTCAGTTAACCTTTTTCGTCTAATAAATTTTAATACGTCTATACTGTCTTCAAGTATCCTAGTATATTCTTGATATTTTTCAGGTCTTAACAGTTCTTCTGCAAAACCTTCAGTTCTTAATTTTTGTCTAAAGAGATCACGGATTCTTGTTCTAATTATTTATATTCTAGGTACTTCTCTTCCTAACCACTCAATAATCTGGTCTATATATTTGAAAGTACCACCTGCGTATATTAAAGCAGATTCTATAAGTTCTTTATCTTTAGTGTCTGTAAGAGTCCAATCTTGGATTTCTCTTGTTAAGTCTGTATTTATTTGGTTAACAAATGCTAAAAAGTCTGAGGTGATTTGTAGGCTCATACAAGATTCTTTTTAAAACAAAAATATATAAAGTAGTTAAGGGTTTAGTTCGATTTATACCTTCCTTCTAGTCTGCAATATCTTTATCTTCCTTTCTTTTTCTCTTCAGCCTCGCTACTATTCTTCTTCGGTCTCGACCTCCTACAACGCTCTCTTTATGTGTTGCAACTCAATCCACTATTTTGGCGTTGAACCCGTTTCCTGCATGTACGCCTAATGCCCACCTGGCTAACGGCTCATGGCTAATCGGCACCTGACGGCGGTTCACCAGTATAACACCTTGTGTGCTACACCAGAGGTTCCACACAATAGTCCTCTATGAACAGAAAGTTGGAGACAATTTGGAAAATAATAACAACTTAACATAAGAGATTTCTAGAAAAGAAAATACTTTTATTGCGTAGCACAAGTAGTTACAACTCTCCCTTCTCCCCTAACTATGAGAGGTTTACTCACTCATATACATATTACTCACTACAAGCATACTCTCTCTTTAATATCTAATACTAGAAGTCTAGCAACTGATAACTCTTCCTACTCCCTACCTCTCCTTTTATAGTATAAGGAGGTTTACAGATGGCTGGTAACCGATTATAAAAGGTGATCTGGTTGAAAGCATACAATTATTAAATACAATAATTAAAAGTCTGAAGCTTTGGAATCTTTTGAGTCTTTACCTTTCTGCTTTTTCAAAAGCGATCTTAGCGTTTTGCAATTATCTGGCACCTAACGTCTTCCACTGTCTTTTTTTATCTTTATGCAAGGAGGATGTCTGGGCCCATATGGGTCAGGTCTGAGCTGTTTTTATCTTTATTCTGCAAGGAAATCATTAGTCTAAATAATGGAGTCTTCATGAAATAATGCATGGGTCTAGTTCAGGGCATCTTCTGTCTTTAATAATTCTTCTACTAACGAGGGCCCCATCTTTGTCCCGTCTGTATCTTCTTCTACCTTGTCTTGGTCTGGGAGGGCATTATTAAAAATTCATCAATGAGGCCCATAATTCTAAGTCTAGCTGACAAAGCTATCTCTACCAATTCCTTAGCTTCTTTCTTGAGCCTTCCATTAAATGGCTCATCAGCTTGGATTATTAGGTCTTCTTTGTGGTAGGAAGTATATCATCTGTCTTCACCTGTCAATAATTCCATGATTTCTATTGTCTCCATGGCATGAGCAATCTAGAGTTTATACTTATCAACAATTAAATCTTTAGTCTCATCTTCTGATAAAATCCCAACGTCTTCGAATATATTATTGGAAAATCTAACAAGTCTAAATCCTTCAACTCTCATTCCTCTACAGGAACTTGGAGCTATCTGATAGATTCTAGCAAATAGAGGAAGGAACTTTTCTAACTTTTTAACATATACATGGACTATTTTTCTAAGAGCAACAGAGTCTTCGATATCCTTTATCTGAACGAGTCCAATGAACCCGTGGTCTGCAAGAGTTATATGAACCATATCTGATTTTCCAAAAAGATATATTTTTAGAACGTCTTTAAAGAAACCTTTAATCATTAAAGATTCTCCATTTATTTCTGATAATAACATATTAAAATGATCAATAATGTTATTAGTTTCATTTTGAAAGTCTCTGCTAATGGGAGATTATTATGACCAAATGGAATAACAATCTTAGTCTTAAAAGTCTTTTTATGATAACAAAAATCAGCAGGTCTAGTTTTGGAGGATTCTCTAATAGTCTGAGCATAAGTCTGAGTCTGAGGTCTAGGCATAGCAGTACCACTAAGTTGGGTGACTGCAAGTCTTTGAGTCCTCATGAATCTGGCAATGGCTACCAAATTTTGTTTGAACTCAATCCATAGTCTATTCTTCACGTTCCACCATATAGCGTCTATGAGAGTATTTTCATCATCTGAAAATTCTCGTCTAAATTTTATTTAATCTGGATATCTTTGATCAGGTCTATACTGGGGAAAATACATCTTCCCAATGAGTCTATTTTGAGAAATAATCTCATGTCTAGATTTTCCAGGAGGAACTAGGATATCATCAAAGTTCTCTAGGATTGGTCTTTCTTGAGAGTCTTGAATATGCGTCTGTCTTTGCGTGATACCAGCATTTGACCTTACACATTTAAGATAGTTTGCAATGTCTTATTTGTTTAGTCTATTTGTCCCAGAGGAACTCATGCTGTCTAGGACTTCTATTTGCAACATAAAACATGAAATCATATTAGTGTTAGCAAACATTAGCTCTCTTGATATAATGTCTGGAATAGTATTTTTACTTCCCTTATTCTATATACCAGAGAAGTCATAACCATTAAGCAATTGTTGCCATCTAATAAGTCTATTAGTCCTTGATTTGGACAAGTCTAAGTCTCTAAATTTTACTGCATAAGAAGAGTCAGTATAAACAGTAAAATGTTTAGGTCTAAGAAAAAGCATATATTTTTCTATTGTCCTTACTATAGCTAAAACTTCTTTTTCATGGGCAGTGTATCTTGTTTCTAGGTCTGTAAAGGTTATAGAACTATATCTACAAAGTTTATTCTTTTTTGTCTGATGATCAATGGCAAAGTATATTTCTCCCCATTATTTATCAGAGGCATCTGTTTCTACTATAAACTGCTCTTCTGCATTAGGCAGTTCAAGTAACGGAATGTTCTTGACCGTATATTTAATTTTTCTTATGACTTCAAAATCATCTTTGGTCCAATAAAAATGATTAGCCTTTTCTGTTCCTTTTAACTTAGATGTTAGGCTTTGTCTTTTTGAAGCAAGGTCTTTAATAAAGTCTGCAGCACAATTAAGTAATCCTAAAAATGATTGTAATTGTTTTTTATCCTTAAGTTGGTCTGTAAACTCAAGAACCTTTCTAGTTATGTGTTCTGCTAAGGATAATTTTCCTTTATTAATATGCATTCCCACAAAATCTATCTTTGTCGGAAATAATTGCATTTTCCTTTCGGAAATAAAAATACCATGTTTGTCTAATTCTAAAATAATATTTTTAAGATGGTCTACATGCTCTGTCTCAGTCTTACTGGCTATAAGAATGTCATTTATGTAAAAAGACAAAATTACGAATAAGGTCTAAATATGTTATCCATTATTCTTTGGAATACTTGAGGAGCATTCAAGTATCCAAATGGCATTACTAGCCATTCGTATTTTTCTTGGGGTACACTAAAGGCTGTCCAAGTAATACTATCTGGATACATCTTGATTTGCCAGAAGCCTGATTTGTAATCAAACTTACTGAATATAATTCTATCTTCAATCAAATTTATTAAATTATTCTTGTTTAATATCTTATAAGAATCAAATTCACAATTCTTATTTAATTGTCTATAGTCTATAACCATACGTCTTTTTCCTCTTTTACTTTCAGATTCATTTTGAACATAAAAGGCAAGGCTATTATGTCTACTTTTACTTTCTCTAATAATGCCTAACTTAAGCATTTCGTCTATGTCTTTTTTAAATTCTTCCCTATCTTCTTGTGAATATCTTTTCTTATAGGTTCCACCATTAATAGTGGCGTCTGGGTTAATAGGGATGATTTCACAATAGCTTTGGTCTTTATCCCACTTAGTGATGGGATTTTCTCGTAAAGTAGGCTCTTCTAGTTGCCTAATCTTTTCATTTTCTACTTCTATATCCATTTTCTTCTGTTTGGATATAGATTGAACCTGTAATAAGGTATTCTGGGCTTAATCTAAAATGTCTTGTTGTATAAGCGCTATTTTCTTATAACACTTTTGGTCTGGACACTTACATTCTTTTTGTAAGGGTTTAGTAACGTCTAGGGCTTCTTGTTGGGTTATAGGTCTAGGTCCACCATGCTCAGCTGAAGAACTCTGATGTTTTATGGGTACATAATTGGGTTTGACCTTCATAAGGTCAAAGGCAGTCTTGTGATCTATTAGAGGGGCTTTAATATTAAATTCCTCTTTATCACTAATTAATATCTTATCGTTATACTGAGTATAAGGATGATATTTACTAATAAAGTCTCATCCTAAAATAATGTTTCCTGTGAAACTAGGACGAGGATCCATTATCCAAAATCGATGATTAACAGTTTTGTTGGTCTGATTTCCTAATTTAAAATAAATAGGAATAGTTTGGAAATATAAGGTAAATGGATCTCCATTAGCCACTTTACCATATATTTATTGAGTACTTTCTAAAAAATAGTCTTTAGGAAAGGCATTAGCCTTGCAAATACTCTGAGAGCATCTTGTATCTATAAAAGCTGAAAGTCTTTTAGGATAGTCTTTATTTTGAACAAATAATTCTACAAAACAAGCATGTGGTTTAGTAGAAATTCCTAAATTGTTATTTTCTAAAATAGATATTCCTTTTTGAGGTTTGTCTATAAAATCTAAGGGTATTTGGTCTTCTGAACTATTATCAGAATAGTATTATTCTAAATCATAGGAAATTCCTTTTCCTTTGAAGTCTTCATTTTCTTGCAATCTTTTGGCTATATTTCTATCAATGTCATGATAATATGTTTTAATATCTAAGTCTATTTGAGCGTCATACTGGCTAGTATAAATTGCTCTAAATCTAGTTCTCTAACAAGTTTCATGGTAGTGTAATTGACAAATAACACAGACCATAAATAATTATGTTTGTATAATCTCAAAACATTCTACGCATCTAAAGTCTTTCTTGCTACATTTCATTTCAAATGTGAAATAATGTCTTTCATCAAAGTAGCATCTAGGTATATAGGTTAGTAACTCAGGATTACTAACTGTCCATCTTTTCTTTAAAAATGGGCTTAATATGCACTTATACCAAGCTTCTTCAAAGTCTATATATTCATTATCTAAATCGTCTTGATTAGTTTGCATCATATACAGGTCTAAAGTATCCCGAGAGTTTTCGTACTCATTAATATCACTATTATAGTCTTTCGAGTCACTATCTGTATATGCACTATAGATACTAGTATTGTCATCATCTTCTACGTTTGATATTTCTATAACATATAGGATATCTAACTCTTCGTGATCTGCATAGTCTAATATTGTATTAATAATCTTAATACTTTCTTTATCTTTCTTATTAGGGCAGTCTTTAGCAAAGTGTCATTCTTTTCCGCAAGTCCAACATTCTTTGGTGGCAGTCTTAGATTGAGCTACATCTTTTTCTTTCCTATAATTAGGAACCTTCTTATACTTACTAGTATTTTTCTTAAAATATCTTCTTTGGTTAAATTTATTCTTTTTAGTCTTAGTGTTTTTTTCTCTAAAGGTAGCGGATGGTCTAAATTTATACCTCTTTAAAAATCCTAAAGATATTGTAAGGACATAATTCTCCGATTAAGTCTTAATGTAGTTTTGTCTCAATTCCGGACAAAAACGTTTATGTCATAGGATAGTTTTTAATTGTATTCATTCAAGCCTATGACGGGGTAGTTGAAGACGTAGCGGCCAAGATATTAAAGCTTCATCAAATGCCGTGTGTATTGTGCCTCGTTTCTACGTCATCAACATGGTTCCATTGCTCCGAAGGTATGAATGCATTTTAATATATATATATATATAGGAGCTTGGAACAATATTTATTCTTTCTGAAAGTTCGTTCGATATTGTCATTCAAACGAGTTTGTCGTTCGAACGAGAATTTCGTTCGAACAAGGTTTTGCCAACGAGTTCCCTATTTGGCCACTGGAACATCGTTCGAATTATCGTTCGAACGAAAAGGCTATTCGAATGAGAATTCCAACGAGATTTCTAACGAGTTCAACTTTTATACACTGGAACTTCGTTAGAAGGCTCGTTCGAACGAGACTTTGTTCGAACGAAAATCTCATTCGAACGAGATTTGGCGGGAACAGTTTTTATGGCAGTTTTGATCAGTTTTTCCCACTTTCCCACTTTTGTTCCCACTCTTTTTTTTGCCAGAATACTTATGTGCGGGAACTAACTTTTTCTAATCAACTTTTTCATATCCTACAGCCTCCTAGAGAGTGTTTTTGAGAGTTCAAGTTTCCAAGAAAAAGTTCATTATTTAGAGTGTTAATTTTTCAAGAAAATCTTTAAAACACTTCTGTTTTATACCTAAAGTTTATTTATCCAAGTTCATCTACATATATACTTTGCTTGGAGTTTGGCACCGATTTTATCTCTAGCGTTTGAAGAGAAGTTTGGGTTTGCTTCTACATACCACAAAGAAAAATATTATTTGCGTTGTCATACCCACTTGGAGAAAGGCTCCTAGTTCGGGTGACGATGATCGAAAAAGTCCGATCGGTGGATTCCGAGACCGTGGTTATTCACTAGGCAGAGGTAGTTACAAGAAGACGCGTCGGGGCTTGAAGGAGTCGAGTCGAGTGTTGTAAGTCATCTTGCTTGTAATTGTAAATTCCGTACTTAGTGGATTTGAGGTTAGGGCCGTCCGGTTTTTTTTCCTGTTGTGGGTTTTTCCTCGTACATCGCGGCGTAGTGGATGTTTACTTATTTTATCCTTTTGCAAATATCACATTAGATGCATGCTTAGGTAAAAAGATAAAATTTGGTTTAATCACTACTTATGTTTAATTTGGTGCTACATAATTATTTGGGTAAATGCTAATTTGATTCAAGTCATCATTTAATTTGTTAAAATTGGTTTAGCCTAAATTGGTAATATTAAAAATATGACTTAGGCAAATTTTGAGGACTTGGATTGAATTATGTTGGTTTAAGTGAAATTAAATTTGTGTTGATTTAATCTTATTTCACTTGTTTAATTTTAATTTGAGAAGAAATTAAAATTTGTTGTTTAATTGAGCCATCTTTCGCTTCCGCATATTCAAAAAGGAAATTGTCTTTTTGTAGTAAAAGGTTTTAAAATTGGGGGCCATCGCCTTCTCAAATTGGTATCAGAGCCGGAGCGCTAATTTATCGCGTCAAAGATCCATTATTTTTTTGCTTTTACAATTTTTTTGCTCCTTGCATTTTTAGGTGGTTCATTTTTTTTTCTCACTCTCATTTTTTGTATCTCTTGATGGGACGTCTTAATGATAATTTTTCCTTTTCTAATGATAATGAAGTTTTTTCTATTCGAGAGGAATTTAATGGGCTTAATAAGTGTAATGAAAAATTAAGAGAATTAAATTTGATATTTGCAAAAAGAATTAAGTTTCTTGAAAATGAAAACTTATGTTTTAAATCTAGAATTGAACTTTTGCAAACCTCACTATCTCAAAAAGATATTTTTCGTGAAAAGCTCATGGAAATAAATTACAATTTAAAATTTTATAAAAGTCGAGAAAAGACTCTTAGGGACAAGTTTGCTCACATTGAGGGGAAGCGTGATAACCTTCTAGGAGTTATAGAAAATTTAAAGAAGGAGTCTAGTAAAATTGAGGAGTCTAATTTATTACTTGAGTCCAAAATTTTAAAAATGAAAAATGATTTACAAGACTCGAGTAGTTGTGATATTTGTTCTAGCTCATCTTGTTCAAATAATCCCGTTGCTAAAGCTAAGACCATTGTTTGTTTTAGAGGGTCAACTTTATCCAAGGACTTTAGAAAAGGTCACACCTTAGGTAACATTCCTCATGTTTACACATGCTTGCATTGTGGTAGTAAAGGTCACCTCAGATCATTTTGTTTTGATCTTAAAAGAAGCCCTAGGAAGTCTATGTCTAGCATTCATTAGTTTTCAAATCCCATCATTTTAAATATACATCTATATGGGTTCCAAAATCATTTTTAGACGCTCTAGATATTAGATTTGTTGATTCTCATTTGCTTTCACATGAAACCTCACTTGCTAAATCTAAAGGTTGAATGTGTTAGTTGTTTGCATACTCTAGCTTTTTGTGCTTCATTTTATATATCATTGCTAGGTGTATGCATGTTTAATCATTTTATAGTCTATGCTTCATGCTTAATCACATGCTCGAATAATGATTTTTGTTTATCTTTTGTATTATACTTCTTTCATTTTAGTTTGCAGTAAATGAAAAATACAAAAAGATTTTTGTTTACCATTTGGGTTTTTATCTCTTGGTAATTTAACCTTAATGAAAAATTCAAATGATTTTTGTGTCTCTTGAGAGTAAATATTTTATCTTTGATTAAAATTGTCAAAAACTCAAAAAGATTTTTATTTTGTGTGTATTTTAGTTTGACATACTCTATGTTGCATACACTTGTGTTAGAATCCCTTCTTTTTCGCTCTCATGTGGTTAGAAATTTTAGTTTAGATTGTCAATCCTTATTATGTTCTTTACCATGCTTACATGGAGTAGTTGGATTTTGTGTTGATATAATGAATTCTATTTTTATATGCATCTATTCACACATACACGAGCTCTTTTGAAATTTAACTGTCACATGTTATATTGAGCTTTGTTAGGTGTTCTCCTACCAATCTTGTCATCTACATATTTGTGACCTAGGAAGACTAGTGTATGTCAAAATCCGTTGCACGTGAGATTTGTGAGAAATAAAAATATTATATATAAATGTGCATGGGGAAGGGCTCCGAAAGGAATTATTATCCTTTGCGAATAGTAAGCCACCGTTATTTGGACCTAAAAGAAATACATGATCCAAAGGCCTAAAAATAGAAAATATGGCATTAAAAAGAAAAATAATTGCCAAGGCCTATTTTTGTTTGATATATTCATTCAAATACATATGATTATCGAGGGAGATTGGATGGTATATCAACGATTTGCACAATATCCGTTTATCTTAGTTGTACTTTCAATGTCATGACTCTATTGGTTTGTGGAATCATCAATATGCTAGGCTTATATGCATTGTGTATGTTTGTTCATTGAGTTCAATCTATATTGTCACATGAGGTTATATTAAAATGTGATGAAGTTTACAATCAATTGGGAACTCCTTGAACATGTTTTAAGTGATTGGGTATAAATTTAATTGTTACTAGTTCACACCCGAACACTTTCGTTTCCAAATGACACATTTTTGCCATACGAGTGTGAGAAGCTTATCTCATTTTGTGTCATTTGCGTGTTTATATCTATATATATGTGCGTGTGCATCTTTGGTATATCTAGAGTATGTATATATATGATATTTTATTTGGCCTTTGCCTTGCTTTCTAGTCTATCTATACTTTAATTCATAATTGGTATCTATCTTGTTGCATTCTTTGTTGATATCACATGCTTAATAGTTATGTATCATATTGGTATCATTTTCTTGCATATTAGTTAGTATCCGTTATTATTTGCATGGATTAGTTGTGCTTTTGTTGCCCATATGCTTTCATGTTCTTATCACTCTAAGCATCATGTTTAAATTAGTTTGTTATCCTTTGTCTATTCCTGAACAAAAAGGGGGAGAATGATAGGGGGAGAAATGGTGTCTATTCCTATTGTACTCATATCTTAGTTTGGGGGAGATTTAACTTAGGGGGAGTCGCGACCTTCTTAGGTAGATCACAGTTTATAAGGGGATAATTAATTTAGGGGGAGTCTTTATTTATATTGCATTTAATATTTTAATATTCCTTATATGTTTAATGTGTTTGCTTAAGTGTGCAGGAATTCTTCTATATATGGCAACTTTCTAGTTCGACAAAGATAAGGATCCTTGGGTCTTGAGTCAAGTTTGGGTGGGATGTTTGAGTCTAGTAGAGCTTGACGGCCCTTTAGGATTTTTTGTTGGTTTTTGTCCCGGAATAGCCAAAGGGTAAGGACACAATTCTCCGATTGAGTCTTGATGTAGTTTTGGCTCAATTCTGGACAAAAATGTTTATGTCATAGGATAGTTTTTAATTGTATCCATTCAAGCCTATGACGGCGTAGTTGAAGACGCAGCGGCCAAGATATTAAAGCTTCATTAAATACCGTGTGTATTGTGCCACGTTTCTACGTCATCAATATGGTTCCATTGCTCCTAAGGTATGAATGCATTTTAATATATATATAGGAGCTTGGAACAATATTTATATGGGTGTAATTTATGTTTAAACTCTTGTTTATTTTTAGAAAGTTTCATTAAAACTTTAAAATAAAGTTTTTGGGATAAAATCAAAATTTTATTCTTTCTATAAGTTCGTTCGATATTGTCGTTCGAACGAGGTTTTGCCAACGAGTTCCCTATTTGGCCACTGGAACATTGTTCCAATTAACGTCCGAACGAAAAGGCTGTTCGCACGAGAATTCCAACGAGATTAAAATGAGTTCAACTTTTATACACTGGAACTTCATTAGAAGTTTTTCGTTCGAACGAAAATCTTGTTCGAACGAGATTTGGCGGGAACACTTTTTTTTTTGCAGTTTTGAGCGTTTTTTCCCACTTTTTCACTTTTGTTCCCACTACTTTTTTTGCCAGAATACTTATGTGCAGGAACTAACTTTTTCTAATCAACCTTTTCATATCCTACAACCTCCTAGAGAGTGTTTTTGAGAGTTCAACTTTCCAAGAAAAAGTTCATTGTTTAGAGTGTTAATTTTTCAAGAAAATCTTTAAAACACTTATGTTTTACACCCAAAGTTTGTTTATCCAAGTTCATCTATATATATACTTCGCTTGGAGTTTGGAACCGATTTTATCTCTACCGTTTGAAGAGAAGTTTGAGTTTACTTCTACATCCCACAAAGAAGAAGATTGTTTGCGTTGTCATGCCGACTTGGAGAAAGGCTCCTAGTTCGGGTGACGGTGATCGAAAAAGTCCGATCGGTGGATTTCGAGACCGCGGTGGAGCTTCGTGGTTATTCGCTTGGCAGAAGAAGTTACAAGAAGACGCGTCGGGGCTTGAAGGAGTCGAGTGTTGTAAGTCATCTTGCTTGTAATTGTAAATTCCGTACTTAGTGGATTTGAGGCTAGGGTCGTTCAAGTTTTTTTCTCGTTGTGAATTTTTTCTCGTACATCGCGGCGTAGTGGATGTTTACTTATTTTATATTTTTGCAAATCTCACATTAGATGCATGCTTAGGTAAAAAGATAAAAAAAAATTAATCACTACTTATGTTTAATTTGGTGCTACGTAATTATTTGGGTTAATGCTTATTTGATTCAAGTCATCATTTAATTTGTTAAAATTGGTTTGGCCTAAATTGGTAATATTGAAAATATGACTTAGGCAAATTTTGAGGACTTGGATTGAATTATGTTGGTTTAAGTGAAATTAAATTTATGTGGATTTAATATTATTTCACTTGTTTAATTTTAATTTGAGAATAAATTAAAATTTATTGTTTAATTGAACCATCTTTCACTTCCACATATTCAAAAAGGAAATTGTCTTTTTGTAGTAAAAGGTTTTAAAATTGGGGGCCATCGCCTTCTCATGTCTAGTCTTAAACTTCCTATGTTTCCATTCTAATTTCTTAGATTCACTACCACATCCCCATTGGATTGGAGCGATGTCTCTTTCGTCTTTGATTGAAGGGATCTGTTTGAAAGTTTCTTCTATCCTGACTTATATCAGGTCTCTTAGATATGATATAGTCTTTGGCGAAATTGATTCTTTCACCAAGGGAGTTGTTCATAACTCCAGCTACTCCTGGCCAATTCCTATATTCATTAATTAGGATTTGTCCTATGACTGGTATCTTTCTAAAGTATTCATCTTTTAAGGTCTCTCCAAATTCTTTAATTTGGTAATATAGTTGCTCATAATTATTGCTATATTCATTTATCTTATCTAATTTGCAAATGCTAAGGAGGGTTAACTTAGATGTCCAGCTCCAATGAATTCTGACGTGAACAATTGAATATATTCTTCAATTGATCTTTCTTCTAAGTTTTCTTTCATCTTCTCAACCTTCGCTAAGGAGTTTTCATCTGTAGCCTTTCTTAAACTATCTAAGTAATCTTTTGCAATACCTCTAATGGATTGCTCAGCATACTTCTTACATGAACTTGCATCCCATTGTTCGTTAGATGCAAAACACATGTTCATCTGATTACGCCATTCATCTAAGGCCTTCTTCCTATCTTGAACATTGTCTAAGTTAAGGTATATACTTACTGGATTTATGGCTTGGCTTGCCATAGTCTTAACAGGAGTGAAACTCTTGTCACTAGTTGGAAAATCTTTTATATAATCAGGTTTAGTCTTTACTACGATGCTTGAGTATATAGGAATATTTATTCCTATTGGTTTACTAAAAAGTCTAGGAGTATCTTCTAACCTACTACTGCTTCCTATCTCTTGTTTACTAGGCTCTACTTGTGTAACTGGCGTTAATCTTTGTTCTCCTTCTTCTATTAGTCTTAGGTTTCTAAGAAGTTCTATTGTATTCCTAGATTCTTTTAATTTTAATATGCGGTCTTGGGCTATCATATTAAATCTTTCTCTTTCTTAAAATCTAACAAAATGACTTTTCTTAAGGTGATCTTTATATGTCTTCATATCCAATTCTGAGGGTTCAGTTTTGGATCCTAGGTTTTTCTTTAATTAAATCTTTTTGTTCAAATGATCTTCTAGGTCTAACTACCGGGGCTTGTCTTAGTAAACTAGCATTAGTCTTACTACTACATTCTCCTTCTGAAGGATCATTGATTATGGCTTCTCCCATATTTCTAAATATAATTTCTTCGATATTAATATTCTTATTGACAATCTTAGGAGGACCAAACTGGGTGGTAACATTTCCAGTGACATCATCTTGATTAATAAACAAAGGTTTATTTTATATAGTCTTAGTTTCTTGAATTCTGGCAATTGCCAAATGGTCTTCGCTTTTTCTTTCATAGGTCCAGTATTCCTAATACTGTAAGTATGATTGTAGTTTGAAACATTGGTTCTAACTGAGATTTCTTCATTAAGTCTACCGCTAGGAATTCTCGATTGCATTCCTTCATTAGGAAATTGGGAGAACTTCACATAGCTTTGGAATTCTATATTTATATTAGCGTCTGGGATAATATAGTCTTCATATCCACTAGCATATAAGATTAACTTAAAATGTATGGCTATGTCTACGGTTACTGTAAATGCCGGAATGACATTAAAGTATCCTATGTTATCTGACATTTCTAGTTGGTCTATCCCAATAAGGCTTTTCTCAAAATCTTTCCATCTTTTGTCTACTAAACAACATAATATATTGATATTATTCTGAGGTCTATGTAATCATTGGATTAATGCTTGAAAGAGTCCAAAGGTTAGGAATTGGAACTTCCTATCAGTTCCTTTAGATCTAAGCCATTGTGAGTCAAACACTTGGAGCTTAGTATAGGATTTGTCTAACACATGATTCCTACAATGGTAAGTCATGTTATAATTAGGACTCTTAGGAGTGGAACCTTCTTTAAACAAATCTATGTATCTGACGGCTGGAAGTTATCCATTATGAATGGAATCTTCAACAATCTTCCAGTCAACTTCACCCCATTCTTTCCATTGGAGAGGATTGGTAAAATTTCTTTCTTTCTACCATGTCCTAACATTGGAGGATGAATCCTTAAGTCTTTGGAGCATATGATTACTCGATCTAATATTTGGGATAGAGCTAACTATCTTACTAGTCTTATCTAATCCGTCATTTATGACTCGTCTACCTATGGTATTCCTTTCTCTAATTTCTATAGGAGGGGGTTCTCTAAATTTACAGGTGGCAACCTGTTTTTGTTCAAGTCTTTTTTCAATTCTTTCTAAGAAGTCTAAATAATCTTTTTGTCATTTTATCTGACTAAGGATTTCTTCTTTAAAATTCTTATTTTCTTTTCTTGTCTTCTCAGAAATTTCTTCACCATGTCTAGCTAGAG
Organism: Sambucus nigra; assembly: GCA_949130495.1. NCBI lineage: Eukaryota > Viridiplantae > Streptophyta > Magnoliopsida > Dipsacales > Adoxaceae > Sambucus > Sambucus nigra. The sequence goes on along the minus strand of OX422210.1, from coordinate 238,686,216 downwards.
AATTAACTAGAGATTTTGCAACATTTGTAATATAGTCTTTTACTTCATTATCTTTTTCTTGTTATTGCATAGATCTAGCATCTATAGATTCTACGGTCCTTTCTATTTTATCTAAATGAGTTAGAATAAAAGGAGAGTCTATTTCTGCTTGGGAAGGTTTATTATATACGACCTTAATTTCGTTTATAATTTCTTCATATTTTTCTTCTACTTGGGCCATGTCTAGTCTAAGTTCATTAATAATACTATTCATTTTGGATAGGTTATGGCTTTCCATATTATTAATATAATTTGCTAAATTTTGTTGGAATTTAACAAAGTCTGTGTAGAAGGTGGTTAATCCTTCTGTCTTAGCTTTTAAGTCTAAATGCAAGTCTTTAACAAAGCTATTGTTATAGTCTTGGGTATCTGCTATGGATGTAGAAATTAAATTTAATCTTTCTAATATAAGTCTAGTTGCTTTAGCAGCATTGGCAATCTCATTTTCATTTATCTTATAATAAAATCTATCATCATTTATCTTTTTTAAAATTCTTTGATAAAAGTATGATAAGGTCTGAATGGAGAGGTCTCTTGGTACCTCATTGCAGTCTGATCTAACTATCTCCATTAGGAAGATAACTATCTAATCTAGGGATAAGGTTAGCTTGTTCTTTGGTAAGTGTAATTAACTCACTGTCTTGATTTTTAATTAACGTTTTAATTTCTAAATTGTCTTTGTTAAGGACTTCATATAATTAGTCTTAATATTTATTTCTTGTAAAACATGTACTAAGTCCATTGGGATTTGGTTATCTATTTTAGTAGTCTTTTAGAGATATTTTTTATCTCTCTTTCTAGGGTTTGTGTATCTTTTATTAATTGTCTTAATATAAGGAGTATACACTTATTTTGGTCTATTAGGCTATTAATAGCACTAGCAGTAACTTGTCTACTGTTTGCGTGTTTGGCTGGGATGTGTTCAGTGTGTGAACAACCGTCTATGTGAGAGGTTAAACAACCTACCGGGTCTAAATCAGTTAAAGGTATGGGATGGTAGTCTGGGTTGGTTCCAAAAATATCTTTGTAAATGCGAGAGATAAATCCCAAGGGCATTAAAGTCTTTTTACTAAAGGTATAAAAGGAGCGTCTTATGTCTCTGATACCACAATTTGGGGTTTGGTCGGAATTCGGCGAGTTTCTAAAATCTTTAAGGACTTGACACCAATTTGGGCTTGAACTATAAATCTTTTAAATATCTGGTCTTAAAGTAAGGATTTCGTATAAAACAAGAGGGGGACCATTTAAAGAAAATAACAAAATGTCTTTAGGGACCACGAGGGGACCACGTGAGGAACATGACAAGGTCCGCATCGGGTGCGCACGATTTGGTATGCACCTGAGACCATCCCTATATATATATATATATTGGGAGATTTTAGTTCCGAGAATTGAGAATTATATTCAGGGTTACTTTGCCACATTTTATGCAATTAGGTTGATATACTTATATTTATTACTTATATTGGTGTATATATTCTCTGTGTGCTATTTGTGGGCATACCATGAGTGTGTGTGTTCATGGAAAATCTATCAATAAGGACTTAATGGGATTTGTTTTTTGAGAAAGTGGATTACTGCCATGGATGATGAAGTAGACCGTGTTTAGGTCTCTATCACGATCCTACATTCAGCTTGTCAACTGTCTTGCGAGTGGGAGACAAAAGAGGCTTGATCCATCCTGTGGGTCTTGGTATGTGATTATGTGGTGGTGTGATTGTATTGTGATTTCCCCTTTATCTTTACATGCCAATGTTTTACAATCCGTTAGGGTGTGACTTCCAACAAATTGAAGTGATGGAAGCATGAGTGAGGTCCCCGAAGTTTAGAGCCTTTATGTGAAACTTTTATTTATATAGCTCGCTCGATGATGGACGTATTCATACGAGGATTTGAATTATGTTACTATTCATACTGTGATGTAATTACGTATTGGTTACATGGGTATTGTGTGGGATAATAGTTAGATTGTATTGAGGGACTTAATTTATTTGGATAATATGTGGGGTGAGGATACTATCAGTAGATAATAGTCTTAGTACATTATTATCGGTGATGATATTATGATTTATGAGTTACGTAGGTTACACGGTTTGTGTATGAACCTGGATTCTTACATTCTTATTTATTCCATGAATAGAATGAGAACGTATAGTTAGGACTACCTCCAGGTAGGTACGGTGAGGTATTATTAGTGTGAGTACCGGTAAAATGACATGAGATGCAAGTGAGTCGTATTTAACACTGTTACATAAGGTAAGCTATTTCTTTCTTACTTAAGGGGTCTTACTCGCTTTATTTTCTTAAAAACATTTTCAGGTATATAGTAGTGCAATAGCATGTATTGGTGGACCAATTACAAGATCAATCTTATCCAAATATCAGAGAAGGAGAAGATGAGTTACTTCTCATCGTATTTTTCTTATAGTTGGACCTTTTACATACCAATTTCTTATTTAGATATTTTTACTGTGGGTCGTGGTAGCTTCCAGAGTTGCTACTTATTCTTTTGAAACTTATTCAAGATTTGTATTATGGAAATTTATTTTATTTAGTCATCCAATTGCATTTTATTTTATTGATTCATTTATTATAGACTTGTATATATATATATATATGTGAGACCCCGCCTAATAAAATACTGGGTGATCAGTCCTATACCAAATTAAAACAGGAATCCCAGTTGGTTCATTCCTAGCATCACTGTCGGAAACCTTTTAAAACTTACTAACCACCTAATATTCTAAAAAGATGGTGCCAAATTTTATCTTTTTAATTAAACAACCAATAACATACGGAAATATAATATGAGCCATACATAATGACTGAATTAAATCAATTGAATAAATAATAACTACATGCCGAATTAACCATCGGTCACCAAAGTAAATAGTCCAATACAAATATTCAACACCTGAATAAATAAATCTGAAAACTGTACTGAAAAGTCTGGGCGACAAGCCCTAAGTAAAACTAAAACTGATAAATGATTCCTACTCTAGGAAGGAATGAATGAGGCGTCTAACCCAAGCTCCGGCTAGCATTCACATATGCCGCAGTTTCGTGTCCCTGGAATAGAATATCAATCATGGCGTCCATGTGGCTGGACACCTAAAAAGTTTTGAAAATAGTTTTATAGCAAGGGTTTGAACCCAAAACATTTTAAAAATATTTAGTAAATGAATTAACTGCAGTAATTTAAAATGCATGAATGCTCTTCATATTTAAGTTAGTGTCGCACTCTCTTGAGGACATACTCACCCCTCCACTAATGTGCACACCTAACGGTTACCTTAATCCCCACCTAGTTGTATTACCCCATCCAACTAGTCCTTGTAATCCTCCCTTGCCTTTCTACTCAAAACCGATTCTTATTATCCATGGGTTATAAGTTATCTCATCAATTAAATTAATTAATTTCTTTTAAATAATATCATATAACTGTGACACAAGTTATATAAAGTAAATACATCAGACACTGTATTATTACCCGCATATAATATTTACTACCATTATATACGTACTTTTACTACAACATCCACACATATATCATATGTATATCCATCCCTCTGAGTATACCCTCTTTAGATGATTCCCTCTAAAGTGCTATCTCACTAGGTGTGTTCACATAACCTAGTTACCCAAGTTGGAATCGCTCACCAACGTAGACCAAAATATAAACGTAGTGGAGGCGGTCATATTCCTTCCCTGAAAGTGAGATAAACCCCTCACCCATATACCTGACGCTATGACCTGGGGATATACTCACCCTACTCTTCAAGCTAGGGGATTCACCCACATCGCAAAACCTCATTTGATAGCACTAAAGTACATAAATTAAATAAATATCTAGTCACTAATATTTAATAGCACACACAATATATACACGTATATATATATACTATCACCACATCGTATATATATAATACAAACCCCGGCTTTACCGTGTACTCAAAAACCCGTAACACTGGCCTGAAATTTTTCGAGTCTCTGGCCCGACTCAACTTAATTAATTTTCTCACTTATTAATTTATCATCGTCCCGAGTCTATGGTCCGACTCTAATTTATTTAATTCACACATCAATTAATAGAATATTACCCGTCTATGATTCGACTCAAATTTAATTAATTAATTTATTACCTTGTTTCACTCAACCAACATACCCGGGCTCGCTCACCTGGCTCATACCTTAATATTTCCCGAGTCTATATTCTGACTCCAAATTAATTTGTATATATCTATAATTAATTTAATACCTTGGCATCGCTCAACCAATATACCCGGACTTGCTCACTCAATCCGTATATAATTAATTTGGAATCTAATTCCCTAAATTTATCCATAAAGTGTCTCGCGTAAATCCTCCCTAATCCCAATTACTTTCCCCTATAATTGTTAGGAATATGTGCTTCATAATTATTTATCGTTAAATAATGCATGGAAATTAAATTTTAAATTAATTTCCCTTTATATATAAAACTGGCCTAACTGCCGAAAATCCTCGACCATCGATCGATCGATCCTTTCCATCAACCTTAAATTCAACCTCTAATCAAATCTCCCAACTACATATACATGTTTAACTTAGATCCTATACATCATATGGACCTTAAGATATACAAATTTCTCAACCTATTTAACAAATAGCGAAATGGGTTTTTCCATAAATCTAAATGAACTTTGTTCTACAATCTCCATTCCAGATTCAAATTCTTCCACATAATATTCCGGTTTCCTCATGTGAGTTAGATTCCTATACACTAAATCATAATATAACATCAACTGAATTCTCAATTTACACATCACAAATTAACTGGTTGAAAACCCGTTTTCTTCCTGAAAACACACCCGAAAATAGATTTGGCTTTACACATCACCATAATATGAATAGGATATCACATAATTGAAATCATAGCAAGTTAATCACTTACCTGAAATCGTTCGTAGAGTCTGATCCGTTATAGGGAATGGTTTGATGACGAACCTTCACTTTGTCCCTCGATTTGTCCCCAAACAATCTCCAATTGACTCTTGATTAGTTTTCTTTGCTTCTCTCTCAAACCCTAGGCTTAGAATTGCTAATTTTCGTTCAACTAGTCCCTTAATTAGGTTAAAAACCCCTAATCCCATTTTTAGCCATATGGGGCTAATTAAAATGGCCCAAATCACCCTGTGTGGGCCCGGCTACGCCCAAAAATGCTTCGAACTATCTCGACTCGTCCGGACTCAACCGCGCACTTAGAATTGTCATCCGAAATACTTTATAACATTCTCCAATTTTGACTTCAAAATGCGACACACGAAATTTCGAATAATTAAACTTAAATTCGCCAAATATAAATAATTCTTCCCACTCAAATGAATTCTCCAAATCATAAATTTAAGTTTCTCCAATTTAAATATTTTTATATCTCCCAAAAATAATTAAATATTAAATCCTCAAAATTACGGGGTGTTACATACTTCCCCCTTACAAAGGAAATATATATATATATATATATATATATATATATATATATATATATTGTTTATTCACATCTTTTATATACTATCATGGTGTTGGGTCTGATTGACATTAATGCGAAAAACTTTTTAGCCTTAATAACTTCAATTGGTCATGCATATGAAAGTGAAAATAAGAAGTAAGTTTAAAGCATAAAACTAGGGTTTCAAATCACGATACCTTTGTGGATTTTTTTTAGTGATACGGATAAGGAGAAATATGTTAATGAATATGATGATATTGCTTCCCTCCCAAGTCTCCAAATACCTTGTTAAAATCCACAGAAAGCCTAAGATATTCTAGTATATGATCCTCCCAAAGTAAGCCTTGTGTGTGGGAACTCTCGGAAATGAAAACGTGGTGAAATATGAGAGAAATCACTTTCTCTCTCCTCACCCCTACACAGAAATATAAATAGTATTTTTCTGCCCCTCTCTAACCCTCTATAATGGATATTCCACTTAAAACCCTAACTTATACAAATATATATAGGCATAAGTCATGGGCTGTAACACCCCGTAAATTTTAATGATTTTTCTATGGGGATTAATTAAATTAAAAGGGAAAATTAATTCGGATTTAAATAAATACTAAATTAGCGTGATAAGGTTTGATTTTTATTTTTATGAATTATATTGAGTACTACTTAGTGAATGAGTAATAAATTAATGAGAAAGTATTATGATTGTCGTGAGTGAGAAATACGTCAGTTATGGTAATTTAGTCGGGACGCGCGTGTGAGTCGTGTCGGGACTTAAACATATGAAATAAAATGTGATTTATTTATGGTCATCCACATGGTCATTTTGAGTGCTCTAGTATGCCCGGAAGGGTCAAAATAATCAGAAAAAAGTACACGATGGTTTGGATTGGGTCCCGAGACTTTTTTAGGTAAAACCGACACCCCAAAGGGGTATTTTGGTCTTTTAAATTTTTAAAGAAAAGCGACCTACGAATTTAAACTATTTATATCAGTATATATGATGAGGGTGTTAGGTTTAGAAGTTAAAAAATCAATGGCGAGGAGAAGAGATGCCATTTGAGAGGAAGAAAAGAGGGCTTGGAGGTGTAACACATTGATCCATCCCAAACGTGTTGTCGGAATCGAAATCAAAATGAGGAGAGATCAACTTCATCATTAACAAACGAATTCTCATCATCGATAATATAGAGGCAAGTGTTTATTGCAATTTATTTTGAAGATATAATACCCATGTAGTGTAGAGTTTTATATTTGAGGATTTTAAATGAAGTTCTTTGAAAATTGATGATTTAAACACATGATCTCGGGTAGGATTGCATGTAGATTGATCCATGTACATAGAGGGTACGGAACTAAATGATTTGTGATGATTTATATGGGAAAAATCTGGGTTATATGTTGGGTATGAATGAAGAACAAGAAAATATAGGGTTTTTATGAATAGATAATTTGATCCGTTCTTGAATAGAAATCATTTTGTTTTTATATTAAAATCATGTTAAAAATCATCCTAAGATATGTAGAAAACGTTTGGGAAAATTTGTTGTAAGTTTGGTAAAGGATCATGGAGATTGTGTAAAAGAAAAATGGTGAAAAATGCTAAAACCCAATGAAGAAGACAAACTGCTACTGTTCGAATTGATTCGGCGCTAGGGCAAATCGATTCTGTTTATCGAGATTTGTGATATTTCCCTTATTAAGACCTTAAAATATGATTTATAAATGGGCAAACTTTTGGGACATCCTTATAATATAATGAGGCTATATTGGATGGCAGTAGAACTATGATAAATCTATGATTTAATCGTAATGAGAGAATTAAGGCAAGGATTAATTGGGATTAAATTGAAAGGTAATTTGTATGAGAGCTCGAGGATGAGTTATGGGGATTTGAAATGGATGTATTATATAGACCAGTAGAGTATGGGTGAATTTGAAATGTATGTATTATATAGAACAGTAGAGTATGGGTGAATTAACTATTGAATTAACATAAAGGAGTAACTAGGGCCCTTCGAATTGAGAATAATACTCGGGAGTTACGATAGAGGATTATAATTGTAAATTTATAAGTACGGTAAGTATTCGAGATCTATATATACTATGTATGAATGATAATTATAGATTGAGTGTACACCTATACGGATTATATTATAGGTTGTGTGTATACCTATACACCTTACATTTATAGGTTGCGTGTATACCTACATGTATATTATTTTATGGTTGAGTGTATACCTATACGAATTATATTTATAGGTGGTGTGTAAATCTATATGGATTATATTTATAGGTTGTGCGTATACCTATATGCGACATATGGATAAGTTGTGTGTATGCCTATTATGTGCTTTCTTATGTGTGTGAACATACCTACGCTGCCTACTATCTGAAGGTTTCAGCGCAGAGGGTGATCCCACCTTGAAAATTCCAGTGAGAACTTGTTTTGTACCCCAAAATAGGGAACTTCGGGCGTATCACTGTGTGTATTAGTGTGGATGGCGTGTCATTTGGGTACGTTAGGTATGTGCGTATCCTAAAGTCTTATAACCATATTCGCCTCCATTGTGTGTTGAATTATTTTGGGTTCGAGGAGATGTATCGAACCAATAGTCCTTGATTGAGTACGAGAGGTACATAGAATTGATAGCGGAGTATGTAGACTTGCACAGCGGTTCTTAGCCCAGGGATGCTGGAGTTATGTATATAGATTGTGTGACATATTTATACATACATGTGTATTATCCTACTTGTGTGTGAAAGTAGTAGCTGTAGATAACGTAGATCTAAATGTGATGTAATTTAGAGATATTATACCTATTGTGTGATGGCAATAAAATTGGATAGACTATATATAAAAGATGAATTAAGTAGAGTAACTTAATGAAATGGTTTAACGATAATATAAGTGAGATGTTATTTATGGTTAATAATAACATATGAGACATGTTATTTAGTAGTGTCACGATAGCGTACTGTATAGGCATTACGGGAGAGCCAAACTCTTTAGAGGATTAGTTATTGATGAGACTTAGTTGGGCTGGGTAGCATCGCTAGGTTGGAGATGTTAGGCATGCACATTAGTTGAGAGGCGAGGAACTCAAGGGTGTATACGTTAAACTAACATGTGTAATCAATAGCTGATTTTGAACTGTGATAAATACTTGCCAAATATTTTCAAAAGGTTTTCTTGGGCTCTGAACCGCCTTGTAAAATACTTTCAAAACCCTTTTAGGTGTCCAACCACAGGGTCACCGATATTTATATCTGTTCCAGGGATGCGTAGCTGCAGCACTTGTGGATGCTTATAGGATTTGGATTAGACGCTTCAGTCACTTTATTCCTAGAGTAGGATTCAGGTTCAGTTATTCCATTTGGAGATGTCTCCCATTGAGCTATTTCTTTTTATTCAGTTTATCAAACTTTGTATTCGTGAACTCAATTTATTTCATTAGATTTTTAGTTGGACTTTTGTATTGGCAACTGATGGTTTATTCGGTATTATCTTAATCAGTATTTATCTTGTGATGGATTTATATTTCTACTGCGTGGATGGTTTGGTGATTGTATTTATATCTATATGTGGTTATTTAATGAAAGATAAAATTTGGCACCAGTTTATTTAATACGTAGGTGGTTAGTAATTTAAAAAGTTGTCGACAATGGTGCTAAGGATGAATTAGATAAGATTACTATTTTATTTTTATGAAGGACTGATCACCCGGTATTTAAATAGGCAAGGTGTCACAGATGGTATCAGAGCATCAGGTTCTAGTGTCCTTAGGATCTGTTTGGATTTTGACGTTTCAGCGTAGCGTTCTTTGGTATAGAGCCTTATTATAGGATTATTCCTCTACGTATGCGACTTACATTCTCCTGCTATTAAGTATAGTTGATGTGATTCATGTACAAGTTCGGTGTGGCTTCGTACACCGAACATTATAGGACGACCAACGAGGACCGTTATAAGGACTACATGAGGAGAGGCTCAGCAGAAGACATTGAGTATTCTGTAAATGGTGATCGTGATAGAAGTCACCGAGATTATTGTTCAAGAAAGTGACAATAGGATAATCATTAGGGAATTGTAGTTTCCCCAAGCACTGTCATAGATAATGGTGGTATGATATCAGACTCACCCAGCGTAGTCGGTAAGGGGTGGGGAAGTCGAAAGGAACCTTTTGAAGATCCATCTATAAGGACTCAGAGAAGAGAGTAAGTGGGATAGGCCAATGAAAGGAGATAATCCAACGACAATTGTGTAGGGTGGGGTACAACGACACCCAGGGGTAAATTTCAGACGAATGTATTAGCTCGTAGGAGAAGCATAAAGTGATGAGATTCAGTCACCAAATACGAAGAAGTATATGTAGAATTACATGAGAAATGTGGGTGCAATTTGATCGTAAGATTTTTCATATGCTATTCAGACAGAGATGCGAATGGAGTTTCGAAACCTATCACTAGTGGGCAAGATATAGACCGATCGTGAGAGAGAAGTTGAATTGTTTAGCGAACTTTGTACTTTACGAACGGGATACGAAGAATATGAAATGGTCAGTAAGTTGATAATGGACTCGTGAGTAGAATATATTAGCGTAGATGGGAAATTTGGCTAGGATGACTAGTGTCGCTGTCATTAACGTCGTACATTCACAAGTTTATATCAATGCTTCCATGAGAAGGGAGCCAAGAGGGTTGGATAATCAAACAGACAAGCAAGACTGGAGTAAATGGTGATAGTGAAACACCATAGGTGGGTATACCTATTAGGGGACCCATTTAACTGATACAAATAAATTGAATTCCTACCAAGTGACGGTGGGTTCAATCAGGGGCGTTAGGGCCAATAACGAGTTCTATAGGGCTAGCGGAGACCAAGGGACAATGATGGTAACAATCGGAGAAAAGACTACCAGGTCCGAGGGAGGAACACCCTGACATGGACAGTGGGTATAGAGACATGGGGATAACATAGAGAGGTGTCCTATGTGTGGAGAGTAGAGTCACCTGTATTAAACGTGTCCACAGTGAGAAAGTGAGACCAGTCAGAATGGGAAAGTAGATGGAAATGGTGCTAGTGGGGCACAACAACAGGAGGAGCAAGATTTTTGGAAGAGGAATCAGGTTATGAGATTTAGGCCTAGAGGTTATCAACCCAAGAATAGTGGGTTCAGGCAGGACCAACAGGGTCCTCATTAGCAAAAACATCCCGTTCTACTGGGCCGACAGAGCCGAGGGAATGGTAGTGGAGGCCAGTAGGGCTACGACTAGAGAAATGGGAATTCTCTGGCAGTTGTCTCAATTATGGAGATACGGGTCACAGGAAGAAGTATTACCCAAAAGCGAGGCAGGGAAAAACTACACGACGAGATCTTGGATATACAACCATTACAGCAGATCAGAGGTCAGTTTCAGCGTGAGAGTTATGTTGAGAAACCCATGGACCAGGCAAGGTAGATGGAAAATGGATATAAATTTTTTGTCTTGCTCTTATGAGTAAAGGATAAGTTTAGGTGACATGGGTGCATCAAAATATATGATAATTAACACTACAATTTGAGTGCGAATCGAGTTTAGTGGGTGCGTTGGCGATATCAGCCTTATTATGAATGTATTCACCATTGGGAAGCGGGAATTTTTGGTGTCACCTATAGGAGAGCGGGTGTGGGAACTAAGATAATTTTTATATTATGATTTACTACTTTTGAGAGTTAGGAAAGTAGGACTTATTATGAACATGTATAGTGATTGTATGCTGAGGGTTTGAGAGGTAATAGATTATGTGATAAGACTATCGAGCTTGTTATTCCAGGGCGAGATATATTATTTTTGCGAGGCATCACCTAAAAGAGGGTTGAGACTTTTTACTGATGTGATTTAGGGTGTATTGTATCCCTTGTCGAGCGGAGAGATATAACTCGTTATTAATATAACGCTAAGAACTTGAAATAGTGGGAGCACCGTGTTGTATGTCGTCTTTAGAGGCATGAGAGTGGACGAGTATACTTTTTATGTCAGCAGACGAGAGTTCCGAGGTACATGTTATGGGTTGAGGGCCTAACGGATCTCGACGATCGACAATATTAGAGAGTAGTGTATCGGGGGGGGGGGGTGTTCCTTATTTAGATTTCACTTTAAGAGACATCCCATGCATGGAACTTAGCAAGCATTGGAAGCTGGGCGAAGTTTGGCCACTAGGAAATGGGGTTGGTACCTTAGTTGTTGTACGTATACGTGATTATAACTGAGAGTTGATGGTTATATTATGATTTAAGGCCGATAGAGCCGTATAATCCTGACATGAAGACCAGGGTATAAAGTTTACACCACGAGTAGATAGGTGGGGCAACCTAGAAAATAATTAAGTTGCAATTAGTAGGGTGGTTGAGTCTAACCTTACTGTACGGTCATGCTAAGTACACAAATATTAGTTCAAAACAAGTATATTATGTTTAGTTGATTTGTGCAGAAATGCACGGGACATAGTGTGTTTGGGCGCCCTAGTTACTTGAGATTTTCAGTATCATTTACGAGGAGAAGACGTGGAAACATATGAAATAAACGTGGATGCATATGTAAATTAGAGACAGGACTAGAATGACACAAAGATAATTTAGTTTCATTGTAAGCCAGGCGTGTCACCAAAAATCGAAGAGTAGATGGAAAGGGGTGATTATAGTGTTGAAAAGTACAAAAAATGTACATTTTAGATTTTCGTGGATAATCAGGAACTATTCTGGGCAGAGGAGTAAAATGATGAGAGTTACATTATAACCAATTGTAGATGTAAAAGTCTGACATGAATAGTCGAGTATGATTGCAGATATCTCCCAGAAGGGAGTATATGATTTTAAAAGAGGGAAGTTGGCATCTAAGGAAGAAGGAACCTTTCCCAGGATAGCTAAGGGTATAACCGTTAGAATATAATCCCAATTCGTGTTGGAATATTCTTGGGAGAAGGTCTACTAGTTTTGTAGGAGCCAAGGTGAAACGATAAGGGAAAGGAAGGAGTACTTAGGAGTAAAGTGATTAGGGCGGATTGATCACTAGTTCAAATGGTAAAGTATAGACAGTCGGACTGAGGAGTACCACTAGTGAAGCGGTATCGGGAACAGCGTAATGTTCCAAATTTTAGAAGGACGTGGATACTGTGCGAGAAAGTATCTGAGACTGTTAGTACTAAGCTTTTCCTAATTTCGAGGATGAAATTTCCTTATAAGGGGGGAAGTATGTAACCTCCCGTAAATTTAGTGATTTTTATATGGGAATTAATTATAAGGGTAAATTAATTCGGATTAAAATAAATATTAAATTAGCGTGATAAGGATTGATATTTATTTGTATGAATTATATTGAGTATTACTTAGCGAACGAGTAATAAATTGATGGGAAAGTATTATGATTGTTGTGAGTGAGAAATACGATAGTTACGATAATTTAGTCGGGATGCACGTATGAGTCATGTCGGGACTTAAAACGTATGGAATAAAATGTGATTTTTTTATAGGTCATCCAAATGGTCGTTTTAAGTGCACCAATATGTCTGAAAGGGTTAAAATAGTCAAAAAATAGTACTCGGGGGTTTGGATTGGGTCCTGAAGCTTTTTTAAGCCAAACCGACACCCCAGATGGGTATTTTGGTCTTTTAAATTTTTAAAGAAAAGGGACCTACGAATTTACCCTATTTATATCAGTATATGTGATGAGGGAGTTAGGATTAGAAGTTAGAAAATCAAAGGAGAGGAGAGGAAAGGTCATTTGAGAGGAAGAAAATAGGGTTTGGAGGTGTAGCATATTGATCCATCCCAAAAGTTTTGCCGAAATTGGAATCAAAACGAGGAGAGATGAACTTCATCATCAATAAATGAATTTCGATCATCACTCATATGGTGGCAAGTTTTTATTGCAATTTCTTTTGAGTTTATAATACCCATGTAGTGTAGGGTTTTATATTTGAGGATTTTAAATGAAGTTCTTGGAAAATCGATGATTTAAACACATGATGTTGGGTAGGATTGCATGTAGATTGATCCATGTATATCGAGGGTACGAAACTAAATGATATGTAATGATATAGATGGGAAAAATATGGGTTATATGTTGAGTATGAATAAAGAATAAGAAAATCTAGAGTTTTGATGGATTAATGATTTGATCCGTTCTTGAATAGAAATCCTCGTGTTTTGATGTTAAAATCACGTTGGAAATCATCCTAACATATGTAGATAATGTTTGGGAAAAATTTATTGTAAGTTTGGTGAAGGATCATGGATATTGCGTAAAACCTAAATGGTGAAAAATGCTAAAACCCAACGAAGAAGACAAACTACTACTGTTAGAATCGATTCGGCCCTAGGGAGAATCGATTCGGTTTGCCCAGATTTGTGATATATCCCTTATTAAGCCCTTAAAATGTTATTTATAAATTGGGAAACTTTTGGGGCATCCTTATTATATATTCATGGGTATATTAGATGACAATAGGACTATGATAGGGCCATGACGTAATCTTAATGAGAGAATTAAGGCGAGGATTAATCGGGATTAAATTGAAAGGTAATTTGTTCTAGAGCTCGAGGATGAGTTACAGGGATTTCAAATGGATATATTATATAAACCAATAGAGTATGAGCGAATTAACTATTGAATTAACGTAAGGGAGTAACTAGGGCCCTTCGAATTGAGAATAATACTCGAGAGTTGTGATAAAGGGTTATAATCGTAAATTTATAAGTAAGGCAAGTATTCGATATATATATATTATGTACGAATGATAATTATAAGTTGAGTGTACACCTATACAAATTATATTATAGGTTGTGTGTATACCTATACATGTTATATTTATAGGTTGCGTGTATACCTACATGTATGTTATGTATAGGTTGAGTGTATACCTATACAGATTATATTTATAGGTGGTGTGTATACCTATATGGATTATATTTATAGGCTGTGTGTATGCCTACATGCGACATATGGATAGGTGGTGTATATGCCTATTATGTGCTTTCTTATGTGTGTGAGCATACCTACGCTGCCTGCTATCCAGAGGTTTTTGCGCAGAGGGCGATCCCGACTGGACGATTCTAGTGAGCTCTGTATTTGTGCCCCAGAACATGGAACTTAGGTCCTCTCACTATGTGTGTGTATTAGTGTGGTCGACGTGTTATTTGGGTACGTTAGGTATGTGCATAGCCCAAAGGCTTGGAACCATGTTCGCTTTCATTGTGTGTTGAATTATTTTGGGTTCGAGGATACATACCGAACCAATAGTCCTTGATTGAGTACGAGAGGTACATGGATTTGATAGCAGAGTATGCAGACTCGCACCGCGGTTCTTAGCTCGGGGATGCTGGAGTTATATATATAGATTGTGTGACATATTTATGCATACGTGTGTATTATCCTACTTGTGTGTGAAAGTGGTAGCTATAGATAACGTATATCTAAATGTGATGTAATTAAGAGATATTCTACCTGTTGTGTGATGATAATGAAATTCGATAACGTATATATAAAAGATGAATTGAGTAGAGCAACTTAATGAAATGGTTTAACGATAACACAAGTGAGATGTTAATTATGGTTAATAATAACATATGAGACATGTTATTTAGTAGTGTCACGATAGCATACTCTATGGGCATTACGGGAGAGCCAAACTCTTTAGAGGATAGTTAGTTATTGATAAGACCTAATTGGGCTGGGTAGCATAGCTTGGTAGAAGACGTTATGCGTGCACATTGGTTGGGAGGTGAGGAACTCAAGGGAGTGTACGTTGAACTAAAATATGTAATCAATAACTGATTTTGAACTGTGATAAATACTTGCTAAATATTTTCAAAAGTTTTTCTTGGGCTATGAACCGTCTTGTAAAATATTTTTAAAAATCTTTTAGGTGTCCAGCCACAGGGACACCAAGATTTATATTTGTTCCATGGACGTGTAGCTGCAGCACTTGTGGATGCTTGCAAGGTTTGGATTAGACGCTTTAGTCACTTTATTCCTAGAGTAGGATTCAGGTTCAATTATTCCATTTGGGCATGACGCCCATTCAACTATTTTTTTTTCATTTTATCTGACTTTGTATTTGTGGACTCAGTTTATTTCAGTAGATTTTTAGTTTGACTTTTGTATTGACAACCGAATGTTTATTCGGTATTATCTTATTCAGTATTTATCTTGTGATGGATTTATATTTCTATTACGTGGATGGTTTGGTGTTTGTAATTATCTATGCATGTGGTCATTTGATGAAAAATAAATTTTGCACCAGTTTATTTAATACTTAGGTGGTGAGTAATTTAAAAAGTTTTTGACAGTGATGCTAAGAATGAAAAAGATGAGATTCCTATTTTATTTTTATGAAGGATTGATCACCCGGTATTTAAATAGGCGGGGTAACACATGTGCTTGGGCTAAACTGTAATATCACATAATTTTAGTGATTTATTCGAAAATTGATTTAAAGGAGAAAATGAAATAAAAATGGGATTTAATTTAAATTAAATTAATTTTATTTTGATAAATGATTTGAAAAAAATAGAATACATTGGTTATGTTAAAAAAATTGACATATTAGTTAAGTTGTATAGGCCATGTGAATGTTGGTCTTGGATTGTTAATGGAATGGATTTATTTTGATAAAGTTGGTTTTGGTTGGGTTGGTAATATAAAAATAAACCCTATGATATGTAAGTACTCTGTTATTGACTTGGTGACAAAGAAGGAGAACTAGGATTATTTAGTTATAAAGCAAGTTGGATATAATTAAGGAAAGTAAAAGAATTTTGTGGGGGTAAAATAAAGAGAAAACAAAAGAAAAAGTGTGTGTGTGTGTGGGGGGGGGGGGGGGGGGGGGGGGGCTGGTCGTGGGTGACCCAACCTTGACTGCGCCTAGGTCGGTGGTCACTCGCAGGGCACGCATGTGGGTTTTGTTTAAATAGATTTTAACGTTAGTTTTTTCGTTAATTGTCCCGACTATATATACACATAAACCCTAATTCTTCTTAAGCCTAAATATATCTTTAAAAACCAATTTCAAAGGTTAAGAAGATTAAAGGAGGGATTAAAGCTAAAAGAAAGAATATTTAAAAGAAATAAAGAAGAGGAAGATTCAAGGGGGAATTTCGCACAATTGGAGAATTGAATCATTATCAAATTATACACTTTTCAGTATCATTCAAGGAAAAATAAAACTTCTCTCTCGTCTTATTCGTGTAGGTAGTAATTTCTAGATACATATAAATTCCAAATTGTAAAATTTGATTAGAAACAAGTATGAATAAATATTCACTAATCATTCTTTCAAGTATGAAATGTTATATGAAAAATTGATATTCCAATTCATATAATTATATATGTTAATACAAAATCATGAAATTTCAATTATGAATATTCTTAATTCAACCTAATTCTATATTAGAATTTTAATGGTAAATATGATTTCACACATATTAGCCATTTTGAGACTTGATACATTTTCATACCTCTTGAGATTTAATTGGAAGTTACATCATTGTTATTGAATTATGTGGATTAGAAAACTAATATGATTTTTCCTCTTATAGTTGAAATTGTACTTGAATTCATATACTCGTTAGTAAAGTATGAAAATTGTAGTATTGTCATGTGATTCCCTATTTTAGTTGGACATATAATTAAAGACTCTAATGTCACATCTTTTCCATAATTTGTAATTCGTAAAGGTTTAAATCCGGATGTAATTGGTGTATTCTAAATAGAAATCTTTTAAGAATGTGTATATGTTGAAATTTGGTTAGAAGGACATTTGGATAGTTGTTATATTCTTACATTGGAATTTGGTATATTATGATTTCTCACATATTGAATATTCTCCCCATGTAACGTAGCATACAAAATGATAAGTTACAAAGTTAGATATTTGGAGTTAGTTAAGGGTTACGATTACACTTGATGTTTCCCTTAAGCATATTGGGAATATATAAGGATAAATTGATTGAAATTAAAATCTAGGCAATGAAAGTAATTGATTTAAAAATATCTATGTATCCTTTAGGATAATATGATAAATGGTCTGGGTAAGGATATTTATGTTACTGGCATGGCTCATGTTAGAGTCATGGTTATTTTATGTTTGGTTTTATTGAAGGAGTGGGCGAGGGGGTGACGATTTATTTTAGTCCACGCCAATTGAAAAATGGTGGACTTGCACAAGTGACCTCCGTAGTAAGTTAGGGATAGTTGCAGGTGTTTTGTCTGTGCCAACTAAAAAATGCCGGACTTGCGTGCTAGTCACCCCATAGTTAATGGGGGCTAATCATGGGTTATTTGGTGTACTAGTGACCCCTTAGTTAGTGGAGGCTAGTCCCAGTTTTATATTATGATATATTTGTTATACGTAGTTATTTGCAGTAAATCCCCATTTTACTTATGAGGATATTATGGTGGGTATTGACTATACCTGTGATCTCTTCATTTATAGGAACTAGTAGGATTTTCTAAAAGTTCATAAAATACATTTTATGAAAGATAAATACTATTAAGGGTGGGGTAAATTATTAAATAGTTAAATTAACAATTGTGGATTTATTATTTGTACGCATGATTGTCGGTTTTATTACTTTAGTTGCGTAGCCTTTATCTTGTTACGGTGGGTCTGACCCATCACATTGTTCCAGGTACTCCAGTTTTTTAGGTTAAGAATTCTCTTTCTTAATCATCGAGTCACCTGTTCCAGCCATCACCACTTTCAGGGATGTATATGTTGGACCCTACTTTTATTTTTACTGCTTTGAGTGAATTAAGGTTTAGATTTATTCCTCAATTCATATTGTACTCAGTTTATTCACATTAGTGGTTTTGGAGACAACGACATGTATGGTTTTGGATTTGATGTCTAATATTTTTTTTATGTCTTATAGTTAGTGCTGATGATCGACTCCTATTCCTTGCTTTTGATATTTGAGTTTATTCATGTTGTACTCCATATTACTTATCATTATTCATTGTTTTCATTTCGTGCTAAGGATTGTATTTACTTTTTTTAAACAACCTGTATAGATTTACTAACTAAACTTGATTAACCTAATTATTAAATTATACAGGGTGTCACATAAATTGGGCTTTTCAGAGAGTCTGGATCTACTACTTGCATGATGGACTATACTAGGAATCCAAGACTATAAATTAAATTGACTTCCAAATAAATACTCAAAAATTCCGAATTACATCTCCATAATTTATATCCTTTCTTTATATAATTCCAATTAATTTCACTAAATAATCACGACTGCACTCCAACTTAATTATTTCAAAATCACTTTGAGTAAAGAGGTCTTGTTTGCAAAGTTGTTATGCTAATATTACGATTCCCCACATTAAGTTTACAATACCCACTTGGTCAAATCAATTCGTCGCTAATTGATGTTAACCAACTTCTTATTTATTCCTTGATCCTATAAAGTCCACCAGTCGAGTTTACTTGTATAATCGATAGTTATATGTATATCAAAGGGGTATCACAATTCAAGATATTTCTTGGGCGCGGATTCCTTTGAATTATGATCTCATACCTACTTGCATAACGATTGCCCAACCTGCGAAGATTGAGAGACATTAAAATTGAATTTTTCCCACAAGAGTCAAAACAACAGTTATATAAGCATTCCAATCCTTATTATCCCCCAGATCAAGAACCTATACACCATTTAAAAACATTTTAATATTGCCCATGTCTAATATAGTCAACACCTAAACTTGAATCACAATGGCGGTCCTGTTCAATACATATATGTATGTACCAGTCACAATCCTCTTTGAACTATCAAATAAGTTTTTGAACCATGAGTCAGGTTTCCATAGTTATTGATAAACTATTAGGATTACACACGTAGGTTGACTGATAGGAAGTCAATTTCCTATCTAAGTTGTGAACTGTTCAATTGTACTAGTACCATAATTTCGATCTCTTGTGATTAGGCTGAACCCAACTTACCAAAATTCTTATTAAGTGCAATTGACTGGCATGGCATACAATATATTTAAAGCACAAATATAAGGCATTATCATAAGGACTATTCTTATAAAAAATTAACGAACACACCTTTATTGAAAAGTAAATGTCTTACATGGTTTTAGGAATAAAACCCCAACAATCACCCACTTCTTCTTAAATCCATGTAACTATGCATCCAACTCCAATCCATCTACTCGACAGTCTATAGCCCAAGTGTACAAGGATGAACTATATGTTATCCGATGCAACCTTAGTCATAAATTCAGCACCTTCCATGTTCGATTTCTCAAACTAGGTGAAACCTACACTCAATGTGCTTAACCCCTTATTGGTTATGGGTTCTCTCGAAGTTATAATACTCTCACTATGAATATAATAAAGTGTAATATCTAATTTCACTTGAAAGAACCTCGCCCAATTAAGTTAGTTTATATGCAAGTCTTATAGCCGCTTTAGTTGCCTCCAAAGTGGCAAGAACTTCGACCTCCTTGGTGGACTAAGAAAAACATGATTGCTTCACACTCCTTGAACCTACAACTCAACTTCCTTGGGTAAACAAATTATTTGAGGTAGAAAACATAGAATCCTTATTTGACTAAAAATAAAGTCTTTGTATTTAAACTGTATAAGACCTTTAGACTAAAATCTTCTGATCATACCAATGAAAAAGCAGATGTTTGGTCTAGTAGACAATATAGTATACATAAGGATGCCCACCACCGAAGAATTCAGTATATTCCTCATTCTCCCTATCTGGAAAAGTGCTTTAGGACACTGATTCCTAGATAGAGTGATTGCATACTTGGAACGAAAATCCTTTCATGGAATCTTTCACTGTAATTATGTTAGTGAAACATCAATATAAGCAACTTTGGATACTTCCAAAATCATTTTTACCCGATCTAGCAAAAACTTGATGATAAAGATGTGATTGCCTTATCCTAAGCAAGTTATATCGAGCTACCTGGCCAACCACACTCTCATATAAGACAATATACCCAACTCTTTACCAATTAGGAGAATATAATCCACATATTTTATTAGAATTACCACTATGTTTCCATCATGCTTATTATATAAAACAAGTATTATGAGGCTTTCGATCAAAATCAAAACATGATTGCCTGATGAAATCGAGTGTTACAAGACAACGGTATTAGATTAAGTACATAAATAAAGTCCTTAAGTTTACACACTTTGATTTTTTGGCCTTTTATTATGAATTCCTTGGGTTGCATCATAAATATGCACTTGCTAAGATAATTGTTCAAGAACACATTCTTAATGTTAAAATAATCCCGATAGAATTTAGCATGACTACCGACAAAAAGGTTTTCTCATTGTCAATGTCTTTCTTTCTGAGAAATCCTTTTGTCAACAAACCTTGCATTTAAGGTTTCCACATTCCCATACACATATCTTTTAACTTCTTTTAGATTCACTTGCACCTGATAGGTTTTATCTCATCAGCAAGTCTATAAGTTCACAAAACTTGATTTAAATACATCGAATCCCTTTGTGTATCCATAATATTAAGTTAAAGCTAGAAGTCCTTGTCTTAGGACACCTCTTTGTTGTTCCTGGGACCCACTACATGTTTTAATGGGATCTCACTAAAATGTTCACCAAAAAACACTTACCAATCAGGATGACTCCTGATGATCCCACTACAACGTGGCATCACTTGTTATCAAATATAAGTGGCATGTGTTTCCTGATCATTAATAATACTCTCATTACCACTAGGTAGGGTATCAATTTGTATTTCATTATGTACGGGTGGTCAAACACCACAAATATGACGTTCCTTCTTAACTTGTAAGACTAACTTACTCCTAGGTCATGGTTTATTACATAATCATCTTATAGGAACTGAGATTGATGCAATCAATGACCTTCTTGTGCTTAGGAACATGATATAAACTACCTCTATACCTTTGGGATAACCAAAAAAGACACATAAGTTTGTCCTTGATTCCAACTACCCTGTCTCCTTCCACAGCACTAGTGTAATGCACCCCTAGATCCGAACATGTCCTAGAATGAGCTTGCACCCACTCCATAGTTCCACGCGAGTTGAAAAGACAAATTTAGATGAAACTAAATTCTGAATGTACATAGTCATATCTTATTTAAAGTCCCAATGTGAATGTCGTAGTTCTGAATAACTTACCATGGACCTTATCATATCTAAAAGAGTATTATTCCTTCTTTTCCTCTACATCATTATGAAGTGAAATACCTAGTGTAAACAATTGGAATATACTCCCTACCTCTGATGAATGATTCCTCAACTCTACCAAGAGGTACAGACTCCCACAATCATATTGTAGAGTTTGGATTAGTTCACCTCACCTATGTTCCACCTTAGTCTTATTCACTCTGAACTAATTAAAGGCTTCAGACATACGGTGTATAAGGTAAACATATCCACACCATGATTAATCATCGATGAAATTAATGAAGTAACATATCGAAATGAACCATTTTCAATACATCTTTGGCTCTTTAGATTTTAGTAGTAAATGCCCTATGGTCATTTTACATTATAAATAGGTTTCACAGACTGGAAGTGCCTCCACTTCCAATGAACTCAATTGTCCATTTTATACAAGTGTTTCCTTTTAGAATAGAATAACATAAGCGTAAGTACCAAAATTGTGTTTGGGTAACCTAAGAAGGAAATTTTTATATTTAATGATCTTCCATTAATATAATTCATTTAAGTATTTAACAATATTGGTAAGACAAACCTTACAATGTATAAATTATTATTCAATGTACCAAAATAAATAAAAGATTTCCTAATTT
The DNA here is from genome assembly GCA_949130495.1 of Sambucus nigra. NCBI lineage: Eukaryota > Viridiplantae > Streptophyta > Magnoliopsida > Dipsacales > Adoxaceae > Sambucus > Sambucus nigra. The sequence continues at coordinate 238,663,873 of OX422210.1, read as the reverse complement.
TGATAAAAATAATTTTATTAAAATAATCAAATATGTGTTCAGAACCAATTTAGAAAACGAACCCCCTTTTCTTTTAAAACCATTACATTAAACAAACCTACATTATATTTATGTATTCACCATAATCTAAAATAGAAATTCTATCGTTAATATTGCTGTCTTATTAAGTTATTCTTATTGCCCAATAATAAGAACATCTGTCATTTAATTACTATCTCGATTACCTAAAGCCTCTACAAAGAGTTAGTGTCCTGATTTATGGTTCCCGACTGTACACACCAGGTTCCTATACACTATACCATAAATCATGCATTTACGTTTCAAAGTACAAGAATCATTACCCTTTACTTTTACTTATAAAGCTAGAAAACATTGGACATTGTTGCAATAAAAGTTCTAACTAGTTGTATTAAAAACACAAGTCTTTCAAATTTTTCACTATTATCGAGGAGTATTGACTTTCTTAACCCTAAATCGTTGCACCTGATAATTATACTTATCATTCAACCTCCATTTTGGGAAAGGAGTCAAGATCTTCTCAACAACATAACACCATGACATGGCTTCCGATGATGCTCATTGCTAGATGTCGAAATGGATTTGGGTTTCCCTATCATATCTAATCCAAATAATCCTTTGTTCAACCATTGATGAAAATTATTTCGAGAACATGATTCTTACTTGAAATTCAACAAAAAACATTTAGTTTTAAAATTCCCATCGACCAATTCTTTTAAATTAAAATGTTCATATAGAACTTTCTCGATGGGGGGAACCGAGCATATTTAACATTTAATTTTAAAGAATTATCATAAATTTTAAAGCACCGTGATTTCATGATTAATTCCATTCGTTGGAGAGAAAATTCAAATACTAACACGAGGGATCAATCACATCATAATTATAAAATGTAGATGGGAATCTTGGATTAAATAAATTTACTATCCCCATAAGTTTGAACAATGTCCAATTACATTTTCCGTCCTTGAAATTTATTCCAATTAAAACTATTTACTTTAAGACTAAAACCAGTGAGTGAAAGCTGAATCCATTTTGAAGTCTTAGAGTTATCATTGAAAAATTTAATTTCCAATTAAATATGCAAGAGTTAATTCAATCATATTTTAATGTATCATCCTTCTACCATTAATAAAAAGTTAATCCCGTTGGACATCCTACTTCCCTTGTGAAGTGAGATTTCTCGATGGGAGCTTAAATCACATCACCATGAACTGAATTTTTTTTAATCTTTTGATTATGTTCTTCGAACAGTTTAGGAACCTTATGTCCTATATAGTTGAATAACCGACGGATTTTGATTCCACGTCTAATGACTGGTCATGGGAGGATATCGTTAGTTGCATCTAAGTGTATACCATCGATTCGTTTATTGAAATTAAATATGCTCATGTAGAAATCTCTCACTGGGAAGACCAAACTCACTCACATTTAATTTCAAGGAATTATCACTCAAGAGAACCAAGAATACCGGATGCCGTGATTAAAATCCATGCGATTGGGGGGGGGGGGGGGGGGGACAGATCAAGCTGACCTGAGAAGGTAATTATATCACGTTCTTAATCCACCAACGGATAGCATGGGGTTTATATTAAAACTCCTCCCCTACTTAATGTTTTAAACTAGAGGGTATTTAAAAAAAATATTTAATTGTAAATGCTCAAAATAAATCCTTGGTAGTTCCCAATTTACTTGTACAAATTAAATTTCCCGACCTCAGTAATTTGATTTTCCAAAAAATAAAACCATTTTAAAATTAAAATAAAACTCAGAGATCACAATATAATTTATACCTTTAAATCAATTACTTGATTAAGTTCAATTTAGAAAAGAATAAATAAAAATGATTTTTTCAAAATAACATGATCTAGGCCGATCACAATAATAGTTCAGGTTGTCCATAATAATATGGGTTTCTAATTAATTAATTAATTAACAGACGATAATTATAAGCATAATAAATATGGAAAAAATATATTAAATCAAAACAATCGGCAATCCCAATTCAAATAGGAATTAGACTCCCCTTTCCTCCATGGCCTAGAGTTCCTCTTGAAGTAGAACTCTTCAAGAAAAAGAATCCCACTTGAAGTAGATTTTACCATTGAATAAGATTTCTCTTTGAAGTATACTTATTTAAATTCTTCCTCTGGAAATACTCCTCTTTGATTAAGAAAAAACCAGATGCAAAATCGGACCAAGAAGCATAAAAAAGGATCAATATCATCAAAAATCGCAATCTGTCACTATATCAGATCCTAGGCTCAATTGATCGGGGGGTCCTGATTGATTGGCTCCTAGGCCTGATCGACCGGGTATGTTGTAGACCACCTTATCTTAACTTTGCAAATATCAAGAAAAAGCCTTTGTAACCGAATCCAAACTTCACCAACTCCATAAAACTTTGTACAATGCCAAAACTCATGTAAATACATGATTCTAACTGGTAAAAACTATTAAATCCCCTTAAAAACTACTCCATATACATAAATTAAAGTAATAATTAAAAATAAGCTAATTATTACAACCAAATTGAATCTACGGAGAAAATAACTATGAATAAATAAATGTAGAATCCATTCACACAAAACAACATTCATATGACTATGATGGAAGGGATATAAATATTAAATACTCTGCAAAACCATGTTAGTATGTAGCAACATAAAAATATGTATTTTACAACATGCAAAACTAGGAATTACATGGTGGATAACGTGGACCTTTTTAAAAAATAATTAATCTAAAATCGGGCTTGGATACTAGTTGTTGGGTCAGATTGACATATATGCGAAAAAATTCAGCCATAAGAACTTGGATTGATAATGCATTAGAAAATTAAAATAAGAACTAGGTTTAACGAATAAACATAGGGTTTCGAATCATGATACCTTTGCAAATTATTTTATTAATCTGAATGAGGATAAATATCTTGATGAAGATGATGATATTGCTTCCACACTAAGGTCTTCAAAACCTTTCTAAAATTAAATAAAAGCCTCAAATCTTCTAGTATATGATCCTCCCAAAGTAATCCTTATGTATGGGAAATCTAAAAAATGAACTCGTAATGAAATATGAGAGAAATCACTTTCTATCTCCTCACCCCATCTAAAAAACATTAATAGTGTTTTTTTTCACCAACTCTAATCCTTCATAATGGACATGCAACTTAAAACCCTAGCTTACACTAATATATATAGGTATAAGTCATGGCCTTGGGCTAAACTGGGTTTCTAGAGAGTTTGGGCCTATTACTTGGGTAATGGACTATTATGGGGACTAAGGATAAAATAATTAGATTGGCTACCAAATAAATACTCAAAAACCCCAAATTACATCCCCGTAATTAATTTCCATTCTTTTATATAATTACAGTTAATTTTGATAAATAATTAAGATTGCACTCCAATTTAATTGTCTCAAAATCACTCATAATAAAGGAGTCGTGTTTACCATGATGTTGTAGGGTGCTTATAGATAAAATTATAATTAGAGATAAATCCCCTCATTAAAGGAAAGTAGTGGAGGATTCAACAAACTTTAGCCATAGTACAAAGGAGTATAAAGAGTCAAGTGAGTTGGCCATAGGCTAGCTCAAGCAAAGACAGAGGAATCTGGAGGAAGCACAAAGGAAGCTAGAGAAGGAACATAGGAAGCCTTCCTAAGGGAGCTGATTCAAAGAACCTTTATAATTCATTTTACTTTAAGTTGTGTATTTATGAGACATGTTGTAATAACTGAGACATATTATAATATTTGTGAGGTTGATCGGTATCTGCAAGGGACTAGGTCTGGCAAGACTTGGGAGAGCTTTCATGCTCTATCGAACAACCTCACTCGGGGAACCTTTGAAGGAACTGGTTTGGAGGATTGAGGAGAAAGACAACGTTAATGCATGGCTTAACCTCTTTCGATACACCAGGTAAAACACCAGCTAGTTCGAAAGAGCATACATCGAAGAAACATGTTTCGATTAACCATTAGTTCCTTCGACCAAAATTGTTCATGAGTGGAGAGGTGATACCGGCGTAGAGAAGAATTATCTGACATAAAGGAATATTCATTTTACACATAGCTCTATGCCGGAGAGTTTATCTAATGTGTTGGGCAGGAAGATTAGTAGATTTTTCATTAAAGTAATATTTCCTTCCATGTTGGGAGATAGTTTGGGGATACACCGAACAGTTTTGTCCCCCACTAGAGTACGAGTAGGGAACCAACATAGGCGTGTTAACCTAGTAAATGTGTTTTAAGGTTCCACAGGGTTAGGACATACCATAAAAATACACAAGGTTATTTCATTGAAGAAAACAAGTAAAAAAGAGGCAATACACATTAAAGAAAGAGAGATAAAGACTTTTGAGAAAATCAGAGCTTTTATCCTCTCCCATAGAGACATTTGCCCAGTCTTTCTACTAAGAACATAAGCATTAATTGAGCTTTGATCTCTTATTCCTTCATACTCTAACGTTTGAGTTGCCTACCTGGGTTATATTTAGAGTGCTTTCTTTGCTCTCCCTTTAACTAGTTGTTTCAAGGAGTTCATTTATTGTTCTAAATAGGTTACAGTTATTGGTTGTTACTGAGTTATGGACAAGAGTTTATGATCTTACACTAAAGAGTTTGATTCATTCCAATTGAGTTTATTCATTCATGTCAAATAACATCTTGTTTGTTAAAATATCGCCATTATTAGAAGTTAGGCCTTAGATAATGTTTAAGCACCCTAGCACTAAGAGAACTTCTCTCTTACATTTGGCGACTCCGTTTGAGAGGTATTATTTTAACAAATGGCTCAGGATAATATTACCCGTGCTATTATCTTTGACGAAATCTAACGGAGAAAGAAACAAGAAGAGATGGAACACCAAGTTCTTAGGGATGGGTTTTCTCACGTGGTAATTTCCCCAATTGCAACTATTACAGACAGTGATGCAAGCTTCCATGAGTACTGTAACGGGGCCTACTCAGATGACTCATCTTATGGGGAAATTTATGGAGTTTTTACAAACGCCAATGACCATAATGATATTTGGGTCAACGATGGACCCCATCTTGTTCGTCACTCTATAGAACCTTCCGCTATTCCTTCGAGTGGCGTTCCTGTATCTTTGACCATACCCTTCGATCTTTCAATGAGAAACCTTACTTCTAACATTACACATATGATTGGAATACCTTTTTACCACAAATATTACACCTGTGGTTGTTCGGACAATGGATGTGGTGGTAGGGTAGCTAACCTACCCTCTTTAATCGTTGATGAGATAAAGAAAGAATATTGAAGATGATGGAATGTTCCTCACAAGGTGATAGTGATATTGCCTCCATTTATATTAACTTTCACACTCCTTATCCAGAGGATTTTAACGATGAACCATATCCTAAGGATTATATTCCCCCAATTTTTTACAAGTGCACAGGAAAGGGGGAACCTGAAGGAACACATCAAGAGGTTTGTAGAGCCTTTAAGTGCTCATTGCAATAATAAAAAGCTATGTTTAAGGGAGTTTTCTAAATCCCTTAAGGATAAAGATTACACATGGTACTTCTAATTAGATTCAAGGAGTGTGGCTACATAGGAGGACATTCATATTTTATTCGTTTAAAAGTTCTTTCTGGATGAGGATGAGTTCATACTGACCATCTTACACGGGAGAGACAATGATCGGGTGAGAATGTGATGGCATATATACGAAGATTTAGGGAAAGGTCTCTCGATGTGAGGGAAGATGCCAAAGAATCAAAGTTACTCTACCTTTGTGCAGAAGGTTTTCTCCCTGAGTATATTTATCACTTGATAAATGAAATACGAGAGGGAACGTTTGCAACTTTCTTGAAGTCAACACGAAACATTTCTTTGGCTATCCGTCCAAACCCAATCATATTCAATTTATTGTTTAAACCACAAACTGGGGCTGGAGGAGGACAGGATCCACGAGTGGGTAATGGGGATGGAGGCGTTAAAACTGTAAAGGGGGAAAAAGAAAGACAACAAAAGGAAATTTATGAGCGAAATATCGAATCTTACACCATTGCCTTGTACATTTGAGGAAACCATCATCTATTATAACACGATGATCTATGATTTATGCACCCAGGGATGCTCCCCAATATACACCGGGTACATACATTCAAGCTGATTCCAAGTATTTTCATGTACATTAACATGTTTTCCACCCAACCATCTCTTGTTTTATGTTAAGAAGAATTATCAATAAGAATATGCTAGCTGGAACACTGCAGATACCTCAAGGAAATGTCAACAACAACCCACTGCCATCTCATGGGGAAAATATGGTGGTGTCCTATGAGGAGGAAGCTCAGGAGCACGTAAGGAAGCTGAAGAGAGAGGGGGAGGATTTCGAGTTAGCATTAGAAAATTGCATGGTGGGAATGGAAAATGTAGTTATTACCTATGACAAGTTGAGTTCTAGAGATATGGAGGAAGTATACAACATGGAAGGCTATGTGGATGAACCTAATTTAGAGTATCCAGTTGTATCGAAGTCCCAAAAATTTGCACGATTCTTTGATCAAGCTGGGATGTTTCAGGAGAGCAGATTGGAGATCACTTAGTCGATATTAGACATCACGGAGAATAATGCAGTTCCTTTGCTGAGATGGAAGGGTCCAATGCTAGAGTGTTAAAAACGTTTATATCAAAGATAACTTACTTTGATGCCGATAGAGCAGTTAGGTTCCCGCACAATCGGATGTTGTATGTCACGACAAGTGTGAACAGTGTAATATTTTCCATAGCTTTTATGGATGGAGGTGCCTCTATTAATATCATGCCTATTAGCGGATTTTACGCGGTTAATATCTCAGAAGAAAGGTTGATCGCAATGCCACTTACCATTTCTAGTTAAGATGACTAGACTTCAAAATCCATAGGGTATGTTAATATGGGGATTGTGATGGGAATCTCGCGTCACATATTAAGTTTCACATGATTAAGAGTGCTACTTCCTACCATCTTTTGATAAGAAGAGCATGGATGAACAACCATAACTTGGTTCATTTGACGTATCATCAAAGTTCCAAAGCTAACGTGAAGGGAACGAAGATAACAATTCGAGAAACCAAGAAGCCTTTTGAGGAGGCAAACTTGATAGACGCTGTATTTTACATTAAGAAATCCGAGGATATATGGGTTTTAATACGCCATATAGAGGGAGTTAGTGTTCTAAAGATTAAAGAAAGGTTGGGACCTTTAAACGACCAAGACGATGAGAAGATGGAAGTTGGGCAGAGAGCTGAGGAGGTGTGTGAGATCATTCTTAAACCTCAAACTAATTCTAAGTAGTTAAGGGATATAATGAGGCCAATGATTGATCTGATAGAGCATGAAGTAAAACGATAGAGCATCCTTAGAAGGTTTTCTAGAACGAGGTTGGAAGAACTTAGAGAGATAAAAAGAGGAAGGCAGTTGCATAACCCAAATGCTAGTTAAAAAAAGTACAGCTAGAGGATGGAAGGGTGGTGTATCACCTATGAAGGTGTGCATGAGAAGCTAAAAAAGCTGAAGAGGAACCTTACCTTAAATATGAGTGTTTCCTAGTGGATAATCAAGGGCAATGCCTTGTCATTAATAATTCTAACATTCATGAATTTGTTGAAGAAATTAAAGATGAGATAAAATGCTTGACTGATCACCCAAAACCACAGGTCCAAGAGTTTGAACGGATATATCAGATAATGAGGAGAAGATCGAAGGCAAATCTTCATTTTGAAGAACATAAAGGCCGATAAGAAATCGTGTTGGATTGAGCTTATTCGGGAGTATAAAGACATTTTTATTTAGAAATACACAGAGATGGCAGGGATAGACCAAGATGTGAGTTTTCATAGGTTCGAGTAATGCCTTCAATAATATCGGTAAAGCAAGCAACCCGAACGTATAAGCCAGAGCTAGATCGTAAGATTAAATAAGAGGTGTAATGGTTATTGGCAGCTGGATTCATTAAACCAATAAAACATCCAATTTGACTTTCCAGCATTGTGCCAATAGGGAAAAAAGACAAAAATTAAATACTCACCTGTGTTGAATTTAGGGATCTCAACAAAGCTTGCCCTAATGTTGAGTTTCCTATATCGTCTATTGGCAGTTTGATGGATTTAATGATAGGTCATGAAATGTACAGCTTCATGGATAGGTATGTGGGCTACAACCAGATCATGATGGATAATTAACGCAGAGAAACTAACACTTAGAGCTCCATTAGGTAATTTTATGTACAATGTCATACATTTTAGATTGAAAATGCATGAATGATGATGCCTATTTTTTATGATATTTTGGAGTTCTATGTGTATGATTACATCAAGTCAAGAAATGAGGAATCTCACTTCATTGATCAGTGAAGAGTTTTTAACAAATGTAAGAAATATAAATTGAAGACGAACCGACTCAAGTGCCTTTTGGTGTAACGAGTGGGAAATTCTTAAGTTTTGTGGTGGATTACTAGGAAGTCCATACGGACTAAGTCAAGGTTAATGCTATCCTTGATATTTTGTGCCTTAGAATGATGAATGAGATTAAGAAATTCCTCGAGAAGATTCCATACTTGAGAAGATTTATCCCAATTTGGCTTAGATTACCCATCCATTGATAGATTTATTACATAAAACAGTGAAGTTTAAATTGGAGGAATCTCATAAAGTAGCTTTTAGAAAGCTAAAAAAATTACTCACATCCCCACAAACTATGATTCCTCCAAGAGATGGAGTACTATTGCAACTTTATCTTACTTCTACCACAAGGTGTATCAATGTTTTTTTGTCACACGAAATTGATGGGCAAGAACGACATGTCTACTATTTAAGTAGAATCATCAACGGTCTTGAGGCAAGATGCACTCATGTTAAGAGGCATTACTTAGCCTTGATATTTATTTCTAAAAAACCTAGGCATTACATATTATCTTTCATTATTCATATTATGACAAGATGTTATCCCATTAAGTTTTTGTTAGCACGAACAATTTTTATTGGGAGGTTAATAAGATGGTTCCTTATCCTCTCGGATCATAATATGAAATGTGTGGTCCCTTGCGTGATCAAGACTCAAGATTACACAGATTTATTGGCAAATTTTCCCTCTGAGAAATTTGACCTACCTTATGAAGACAGTCCAAGTGATGATTTGCAAACCAATTTCTTGGATGCCAATCTTGAAGAGTGGATTATGGAGTTCGATGGGTCATCGACCAAAGGAAAATAAGCAACATGGGTCATCCTTTCAAGAGGAACAAAGGAAATTTTTTGATCTTTTAAGTTGGATTTATTTTGTTCCAACAATGAGGTCGAATGTGAGGCTTTAGTTTTGGGATTGTTGGAGGCTCTTAGAAGAGGCATTCGGTCTCTATGCATCAAAGGGGATTCTAACTTGGTAGTTAAGCAAGTGAAAGGAGAATACTCATTGAAGAACCTTAACCTGACACCTTATAGAAAAATCATCCAGAGGTTGATCTTCTGGGTTCATTAAGTCAAAGTGAAAAAGCATCCTAGAATAATAAACAGGAAAGCTGATGCCTATGACACCATTGCACAAAAAGTAGTTATGAATAACGAATCAACAATTATGGTGATCCAGCGATGAACAACTCCATCGATAGTTCTTACAATATTGCTAACTGAAGATGATTCAAACTGGAGAGGTAAAATATGAAAGCATCTTGAGTCTGAAGAAGAAAATATGGATCTCAGAGAGAGCATAATATTTTGGTATGGCAGGAAGTTTATAATTTAAAACTATCTAAGGATGGCTAGCTAGGTACATCGACTTAGAGAAAATAGAAAAAAAGTTGAACAAAACCCACCAAGAGCATTATGAGACCATGAAGATCCTTCTATATTGAAGAATTCAAAGTGAGGGATATTTTTGGCCAACGATGAGGTAGGACACAACATCAATACAAAGATAATGTGCTGTGTGTTAACTTTTCTTTCAGGCAGTTGAGTGCAATTTTGGGTTGAGTGCAATTTCGTGGAAGCCCAAACTGATTGAAGACAACCTTGCATTGATTTTATCAAATATGGGGTTCTTCCCGTGGAGAAGATTGACGCCATGGGGATTAGAAGATGAGCACCAAGGTTCTACATTCAATAAGAGAAACTCTATCGCATAGGGTACTTCAATAGACCTTTGAGGTGCATCAAAAAGGAGGAAGTAAGGGAAGTTCTTAAGCAAGCCTGTAATCTAGATCACATTAGGAGAGAAAAATTGTATGATCGTCTCATGACCTTAGTCTATTATTGACTAACCATGGATAAAGATTCAGTTGAGTTAGTTCAGAAGTATAAAGCATGATAACTTCATGGAAATATGATCCATTCTCCTTTAGTAGAACTTTATTCCTTAACAACTCCCTATCCATTTCACACTTGGGTATTTGAACTTATGGGGGAAATCAATCCTCCCTCAAGGGGAAAAATTCAAATACTCATGGACACAAAGTGTTTTACAAAATGGGCAGAGGCAATACCCTTGAGAAAGCAGGGGCTATACAGATAGTCCGTATATTAGGTCACATATAAAGATTCACTTTTTAATAAATTTTATCTTGATTTAATTTAAAGTGGACACATAAGATTGTGTAAAATCAAATTCAAACCAAATCGAAAGAAGAAGAAAAAATAGAGGAAAAATCCCTTTCAAGAAAAACCTTTAATTCAACACTATTAAAGATAAGACGGACACGTAACGACTTACTAACTACTTAGATATCCATTAAGTATAACACACAAGAATCTTCGAATCTTCAATAAAAAATGATTCAGTCCAGCAATGCCCATAATAAGCATATCGTTTCTCAGTATCCATCGATCATCCTTTGGAATACGCAATTACGATCTTCTTCAGTCGTAGAGCCTCAACTCCATAAATTAACAATAGAGAAATTATGTACAAGGGTTTAGAACTTCATATTATATTGTTCTTAGTTTGGAAAAGTGATCCTAAAAGATCCAAGAGAATTGGATAAAAAATCATAGAATTTGATCACAAAAAGAACTCTAAAAAGGCTTGAAAATAAATGCACCCCTGGATCTTTTTTTATAGGAAAAGTTATTATAAGGAGATAGGGATAAAAGACTGCATGAGATTTGTTTTAAAAAACACGCGTATTCATTCAAACGAACTACCACCTCGTTCGAACGAAGTACCTGATCTCGTTCGAACGGCTTCTAACGATACTTCAAATGACATTCCAGAGCTGACCAAAAAGACGACGCTTCAGATCTCGTTTGAACATTGGAAACTATTTATAACGACCTTTCATATCTCGTTCGAACGACATGTCATATCGATCCAACGAGTTATTGAATTTTGCAAAAAAATTAAAATGTTAAATAATGTGTCCTTTGGGGTTGATGTCGACTTGTATTCTATGTCTATTGGGATACCTTAGTTTGTTCTATAAATACGATGATCCCCATATAAGTTTGTACTACACATTATAATTGAGAAATAAAATACTCCCTCTCTCTAAATTCTCTTCATGCCTTTTATTTATAATACTTTATCAACACGAGACCCTAAACTAATCTCGCTTCAAAAATTTATTCAACATCACACAATAAGCCAACTACTCTTTCTCTAGTAAAAATATTCTAAAAAACTTCACCAACAATCTAAAAGATTTGCATGATCCCATCCATGTAAATTTGTCTGAGAAAGTTAGTACATCTACAACTTTCATATACTTTTGGATTCACATGGATGTATGCTTATTCGTAAAGATATTTTCAATCGTTTTTTACTATATTTGGTTAGTTTATTATGACCTCCATATATCTTAAGAATGACTAAAAAATTTATGGATTCCAAGAAGACTAAGGATTTTTTTCATAACAAATAAAATCACATTATATTATTTAAAGGATTTCTTATAATACTTTGACAAATTTGTCCACAAATTTCAGAATCAGGATGTTCTTTTAATGATTTATGATTGTGTACTTTATTTTTTGGCATATATATATATAATATGTATATTTGTATTCCACATGTATGTAATGTGACATCCCGCCTAATTAAATACCGGGCGATCACTCCTTTATTAAATTAAAATCAAGGTGAATAGTTGGTTCATTCTTAGCATCACTGTCGTAAAAATACTTTTCCAATTTAAACACCCTAAATAATTAAGCAAAGTGTCAAAACCATTTAAAACCTTATTCTCATTTTATTAAATCCGGTTATAAAACCTTAAACCAATAACATCTGAAGAGTCACACATTAAGAATAAAAAATAGAATTGAACATACACGAATTTAATCATCAATAATAAATCCCAACATTTACAACACTAAAGGAAAACATCCTGACAGTAATAAATCCCGAAATAAAGGTACTGAAAGTAAAAATTTCAATCTCTGACAATACCAACTAAATAATAGAAAGAGGGCGACACATGCCCCTGCTGGATAAAACTGAACTAGGAGTAGAATCAAATGGATGAAGTCGTCTAAACAACAGGCCTGCAACTCCCACCTAAGCTGCAGCACGTTCCTTCCAAAGGATCCTAAGTAAGACGCCCCTGTGGCTGGGCACCTGTAATACATACACATATATACAAGAGAGAAAAGGAAATAGAAACGGGTCAGAGCCCGATAGTGTATATGATTTAAAAATTCATTTAGCAAATATTTAAATTGATACAGGCCAATGCAACAACATATTAGTGCGACACTCTCTTGAGAAATTCTCACCTCTCTTCTAATGTGACTCCTATCGCACTAACCTTCCCAATGGTTCATCTCATCATATATCACGCTATCTTTCCCCAAGGATTTAACTTATCGTAGGTTATTCGCAGGGTTTAAATTTGAACGATACAATTGTTTGAAAAGAATATTTCAATTAGTATCCAAAATTCTCGTTTTAACTTTATTAACTTATAAAGTTTTCCAGTGTCATATTATACTTTCTCATGACAAGTATTTTAATTTGAGTCATCAACCATGTCCTACATATCAAATCACAGTAGGCAGTTCCAGATTTCAGAATTTCATATATATATTAACTACTCGTATAATATATATATCATAACAGCACCCCACATAAAAACTATGGTGCGGGCATACTCTGCTATCCAATCCCCGTATCAATCGCACTAAAGGGAATACAAGTTCGGAATCACTCTCGAACTGTATCAATACATACACAAACAATATTGAGGCGAAGCATAGATTCCAAGTCCAAGAGGTCAGTACATACCCTCACGTCTCTTAGGACCGTGACTACCGATTCGATATCCTGTACCTAGGATTTCTATCTTCTAGGGTACGAGTCAATATCCCCTATAAGGCACACGAGATAAGATCGTCCCAGTGCGGAAACCTCAGGGATAGCAAGTAGTGCGGGCATGATTTTCACAAGTATATAATATATGCATACACAATCATATAAATATACCACTTTTATTATATCAATTTAGGTTTATCCCATAATCCACATTCACAACATTTATCCTTATTTTCCCATTATTATATCTCAAGTATAATGGTTCGTTTCTAACTTTAATTCGAAGGGTTGTTCCAACTTACTACGTGATTGGACATAAATATTGTATATTTATTCCCCTAATTTCAGTGCATTTGTGAACCCGAGTAATGTAGCCTATATGGATTTGACGCACATATATGCTACTAATCTTCATTGGCAAGTATTTCGTGTTTCGTACTTATCTTATTGGTTTTACAGGTTAATTATGCAAGCAGCACAAAAGAGGAAGCGAGACAATGAAAGAAAAGCTAAGAAGGTAAGTTCAAGGGCATTTTGGTAATTCTGCAGCTAGATCCCGAAGGAGGAGTCAACTGGAAAGTTGAAGAGCTCGGAACAACGAGAACACTGGAAGAAACGGAACCCAAATCCGAGCTACGGTTGATGAGTTATGACCCGTTGAAGTTGAAGAAAAATCCAAGGAAGAAAGGAAAGAAAACAAACCCCAGACCAGCAAACATTCGCGAACCCAAGGGCGAACCGGTTTGGGGTACAGGCGAACCGGTTCGGGGGTCCTGATGCGCGACTTTTCTCTTTTTTTTTTTGATTGGCTCTAAGGTTTCCTTCTTATACAACATCAAAATTTCGTGGTTTAATCCTCTACATCACAAAAGGTTTCCAGAATATCATTTAAGTCATCACTACATGCAATTTCCAATCTCAAATTGGTTTTTTCTTCCATACAATTCATCCTAATCATTCCTAAACCAATATGAAAGATGCATCAACGAAATAAGCAAGATAAACACTTGCCTGGGATTTTCAGAAATCTGGTTTGGTGTTGAATTTGGTGTGGTTGCGTTCCCCGTCTCGCGATCTACGCGTTGGCGGTGGCGGCGGTGCAAACGGTTGAGTTTTGAGCCTCGGAATGCCTTGAGAGCTCTCTCCTCTCCTCTCCAATGGCCGTCCTAGTGTTTTGAGTTATCTAACCCTAGGAGATAACCTAAACATCTGATATAACCCCTTTAATTTTCGTGGGTTTAATTACCCAAAAATACAAAATGACTAAAATGCCCTCCCGGGGTACTAATTAGGCCTAAAAACGCCCCGAGACCCAAATCAAACTCCCGGGTATACTTTTCTGACTATCTCGACCCTTCCGGACGCGTTGGCGCACTCAAAACGACCATACAGACAACTTATAAAATATTCACTTTTATTAATCCACATTTAGTCCCGACACGACACAGGCGCGTCCCGACTTAAATTTCCACAATTGCCATTTTATTCACACGTGACAATATTATAAAAATAAATCTCATATATTACTATAATCATCCAGTAATATGCAACAAATAATATATTCCCAATAATTACTAACTCTTATCACGCTAGTAAATATTTAAAACAACATTTCGGATTAAAATTAAATTAATTTATCTCAATTAAACTTAATAAATCCTTAAATTTAAAAGCCATGAAAATACGGGGTATTACATGTAAATGGATCCAACTTGTACTCGTATATCCTTTTGTGTTCATGTGTTCAATATTGCTTACCATAATATGTAATTATACATTAGATCACAATATATAATTATATAAATACTGATTTTAACTATCTTAATCAACGATTTGGAATAAGGATAGTGTTTATTATATGTTTTGTTTTGTTGATACCTAGTTAAATATACATTTATATTCAATTTTTTAATTAAGTAAAGGTGAATCAGATCATTATTATTGGGACCTAAAGTTCTCAACTGCTATTTAAACTTTTGAATATGACAATAAAATATGCTCTAAAATCAAACAAGAAGTTTTGATTATTTCTATAATAGGGTAAGGGATACTAAAAGTCCCATAATAATTATTTATAAGTTGGACCCGGAGGTTTGATCACAAACATATATTTGGAACTTCAGGTCCAAATTACAAATTATTTGGGTACATGTAATGTCCCTTATAAATAATCAACACATCAAATCCATTCGCTTAGATAATGGAGGCGAATTCACTTCTCAAGTTTTTGAGGATTATTATTTATCCATAAGAATTGATGTTGAGCACCCAGTTCCCCACATTTATACCAAAAATGATTTAGCCGAGTCATTAATTAAACGTTTACAACTGATAGCACGACCTTTGCTTATGCAATCCAATCTCCCAGTCTCAGCTTGGGGTCATGCCATCCTACACACTACTAAGTTAATTCAACTTCGACCAACTTCTTACCATTTTGTTTGCCCTTCACAACTCATAATAGGTTGTCAACCCAATATCTCACACCTACGTAAATTTAGTTATGCCGTATACGTGCCTATCTCATCGCCACAACATACTCAAATGGGGCTTCAATGTCATTGGGGCGTATATGTTGGTTATGATTCGCCATCAATCATTTGTTATATTGAACCGTTGATAGACGACGTGTTTACTTATATATTTGAGGATTACCACTTGTATGAGACCATCTTCCTGCCGTTAAGGGGAGAGAAGTACGGTCCATTCTAGAAGAATGAAGAGAATTAACATGGAATACTTCCACTTTGTCTCATCTAAACCCCCTTACTTCTCAATGTGAGCATGAAGTGCGGTGGATAATACATCTGGAGAGAATTTTAAATCAATTGCCTAATGCATTTAACGATGTTGCAAAAGTGACCAAGTCTTATGTACCCGCGGCTAATGCACTAGCCAAAAATTATGTTCCAGTGGGATAAACTTTGATTTCAGCAGTAAATGAATATGTTGCACTCCAGAAGCATGACATACCTATAAGATTCCACTCCCCGAAAGTGAAGATCAAATGAAAAATCATGCCCTCATAATGCTCCAGAATAGGTTATAAATGAAATATCTACGTTTTCTAAAATCCCTTACGAGGTTATTGTCTCTGAAAAGGCACAAGTCCCTGAAGTGGCTATAAAAGCCCCTGAAGAGGCAAAGGTACCTTAAAATAATAATGAGATCTCTATATTTTATACATGTTCATCAATGACATATTTTCATATGCAGTAGCTACAAAAATTCCAAAGGGCATTGATGATGATAATAAACCACGTACTATAAATGAATGTTGATAAATAAAAGATTGGCCAAAATGGAAAATTTCCATAAATATAGAACTTGAGCCTCTAAATAGATGTGGTGTATTTAGACCTATAGTACAAACCTGAAAACATGTTAACCTAATTGGTTACAAATGGGTGTTTATAAGAAAGCGCAATGAGAAAAATGAAATCACTTGATATAAGGCATGACTTGTGGCGCAAGGTTTCCTGCAGAAACTCAGATTGATTATGATGAAACATACTCCCCCGTTATATATGGTATACCTTTAAGATATCTGATTAGTTTAGCGGTCTCTGAAAATCTTAATATGAGACTCATGGATGTTATGACTGCTTATTTATACAGGGACTTAGACACGAAAATTTATATGAAAATCCCCGAAGAATTTTCTTTGCCAGATGAAAAGCCAAGGAGTATGTACTCAATTCAACTAAGATGATCACTATATGGCTTAAATAAATCCGGAAGGATGTGGCATAACCGTCTTAGTGAATACTTACTTTAGGAAGGGTATGAAAACAATCAAATTTGCCCATGCGCCTTTATAAAAATCCCCAATGGGGTTTGCAATAGTAGCAGTTTATGTGGATGGTATTAATTTGATCGGGACTTCAGAAGATCTCGAGAAAACTGCCAACTATTTGAAGAAGGAATTTGAGATGAAGGACCTTGGAAAAATGAAATTTTATCTCGGTCGCAGATCGAGAGAAATTCTGGTGGAATTTTTTTCCATCGATCTAATTATACTAAAAAAGTCTTGAAAAGATTTTGTATGGACACAACACATCCAATAAGTACACCCATGATCATCCGGTCTTTAGATATAAAGAAATATCCATACCTTCCTAAAGAAGATAATGTGGAAATATTGGGTCCAAAAGTACCCTATTTAAGTTCAATTGGTGCATTATTATACTTGGCACATTGAATTAGATCGGATATTTCATTCCGAGTCAACTTTCTTACCAGATATAGTTGTGAACCAACAAAAAAGCATTGGATTGGGATCAAGAGTATCCTAACATTTCTACGAGGAACTACTAACATGGGCTTATATTATTCTAATCATTCTAATGGTTATGAGTTAGTAGGTTATGCAGATTCTGGATACCTCTCTGATCCTCATAAGGGTCGATCGCAAACGAGTTATGTATTTCTTAGTGGTAATACTGCTATATCTTGACATTATACTAATAAAATTTAGTATCTACTTCCTCTAACCACTCTGAAATTTTAACACTTCATGAAGCAAGTCGTGAATGTGTATGGATGAGATCTTTAATTCAGCATGTTCGTAGTTTTATCAATTGTCTCCAACTACAGATGTTCCCACTATCATATATGAAGACAATGCAGTATGCATAGCCCAAATTGAGTAAGGCTTCATCAAAGGGGATAAAACTAAACTAATTTCATAGAATGTTTTTTTTCACTTGCAATCTTCAAAAGAAAAATAAAATTGAAGTCAAGCAAGTGCGTTCAGCTAAAAATCTAGATAATTTGTTTACCAAGTCGCTTCCGAAAGCAACATTCTAGAAACTTCTAAAGGGGATTAGAATGAGTAGACTTCACCAATAGTCAATTTGAGATGTGAAAAATCAAGGGAAGATCCTTTTCAGGGGATAATAGAAAATCATGTGCTTTTGGGATATAAGTGCGCTGTACTCTTTTTCTTTTAACTAGGTTTTTTTTGTTGGGGTTTTTCTAGTAGAGGTTTTAATGAGGCATCATTAAGCACGTCCAACACTAATTCAATGACAACAAAAGTTGTACACTTTTTCCTTCACTTTGGTTTTTTCCTACTGGGTTTTTCCTTAGTAAGGTTTTAATGAGGAACAATCATTGAATGGTGGATATGGTGTACATCTAAGGGGGAGTGTTAAATAATGTGTTCTTTTGGGTGGATGTCCACTCATATTCTATTTATATTAGGATACCTTACTTTATTCTATAAATAGGATGATCCCCATATAAGTTTGTACTAGACATAATACAATTGAGAAATAAAATACTCTCTCTCCCTCTCTCTAAATTCTTCTTATGCTTTTTATTTAAAATATAAAAATCATTTTAAAAATATTTTGTAAAATAAACTCTATTTAAAAAAGACCCTTGAGCATTTTAAGCTTTACCAAACCATTTCTTAATTCTTCTTGGGGAAAGTTATGACGAGCAATCTTTAATCTTTGCAAATTTCACCAACAATTCTTTTATTCTAAGACTTGAGAATAGTCATGAAGGTACAGTGGGGGTGTAATGGGATAAGCCAAATAAAAATAAAATGAGCAATTATAAATTTTGATCTTACCACCCTTAAAGAGAGCAACATGAGGCGTGGTGGCACAGTTCATCAAAAAGCATATAATTTATCGTTTTGACATTCCCAAGGTTGTTTTGTATGATAATGTAACTCCATTTATCAACAAGGAGGTGACCTTTCTCACAGATAAATACTCGATCATACAACACATCTCAACGGTAGTCTACCCCAAAGGCAATGGTAAAACAGAAGCAACAAATAAGACCTTGGTCAATATCTTGGATAAGAAAATGAAGGATTTTCATGGAGTGTGGGATGACAAAATTGAGTCAGTGTTATGGGCTTATCAAACGACCAAAAGGAAACCAACTAGTTATACACCTTTGTCTTTGGTCTATGGATTTGAAGTAATTTTGCCAATTGGGCTAGAAGTTCCTTTGAACAGATATGCCCTACGAAACAACATGCTCCCTTAAGACAGGCATGTTCAATTAAAAGCGTTGGACAAACATAAACATAATGCAAGGCAACACTTCCAGATGTACAAGAAGCAACTCTCCAGGTCTTATGACAATTTAGTTAAGCCAAGAAAATTTGTAGAAGGAGATTTAGTTCTAAAAGTAGTTGTTAGACACATTAGAGGACTCCAATTGTCCAAGTTTGAAGCCAATTGGGAGGGACCATTTATTGTCAAAGAAGCACATGATCCGGGTTACTACTTGATCTCCAAGATAAAAAAGGATATACCTTTTAAGGTTAACAACAAATGGTAAAAAATGTACCATATTTAGAGTTGGATGGACTTTCTTGTTTTAAATTCTTTTGCTTTTAAGTTTGTTCGTAAGATTCTTTGAGAGATGTTTAAAGATTACGAGCAAGCATATACACACTAAAAGAATTACAGTTTATGTTATAAATAAAAGTGTTAGAACAAAGAAAATGAGTAAGAGTGTAAACAAATGAGAATTGTCAACAATAAAAATATTTCCTTCCTTGTATTTTAAATTTAATGGAGTTACATTACAAATGGGGACAATCGCCCATAAATATAAGAAAGAAAAATATTCATAGCCTATAAGGAACCATAAGTCTCGGGAGGTGAAATATCCCTCAGGTAGAAAAGAATCATCTTGAACACGAGCCTTTTGAGATTCCATAATGGCTTGGATTCTTGTTTGAACTTGGGACCTCCATTATAGCTCGACTTCGCCTTCACTCATAGCCATGGATAAATCCTCTTTAGCTACATTAACTTTATTATTAGGCTCCTCAATCGACAGATCATGCTCCTTCAGCCTATCCTTATCAACACGTTAGGCCTCAACATTCTTCAAATACAACTCGCGTTGAGTCTCCATGCGAGCATACTTTAATAGTTTCAAATGATTGACGAGCCAACTGAAGTTGAACCCATCCTTGGAGAATTCTTTTAGGTTGATCAAGTGTTGTTTGTTTGTAGTTCTATCAATATGGGCCATTCGAGTGCTCATGATCTCTGCCATGATAGTTGACACACCTTGGAGTCTATACCCCATTATAACTCTGTTTGGCCTTAGGCATTATACAATAAAAGTTTCTGGATGATGTTAAATAAGTTGCTCTATCACCGCGTGATGGAAACCTTAAATGAATGGGCACTGTGGAAACACCTACAGGTAGAATTCAAAAGGTGCAATGAATTGTAGTGGAATCTTACCCAAACTCACTATGGGCTACGTTGGCATTAGTTGTGGAGCCAGGATCACTGTCATTAGAGGACTCACCGTGAGAAGGCTCTAGCACAATTGATCGATTCTCTATCTATTAAGGGGACATAATGGATTGTATAAGAACGGCCTGAGGTGCCTCAAATGTTCCAAAATATTCCCCCACAATCTCCAAAGAGACACCAATAAGATTTAACCATAATTTGGGCATTTTTCTTTATTATCAGAAAGGTAACTTAGGAAAAAATCTTAGCAAAGAGTTTTCTAAGTCACCAAGCAGGTGTGAGATTTAAAAAAAAAATCTTAGCCAAGATATTTCTAAGTCACCAAGCAGGTGTGATATTTGAAAAAAAACTTAGCAAAGAGATTGCTAAGTCACTAAGTAGGTGTGAGATTTGAAAAAAAACTTAGCAAAGAGATTAAAAAGTCACCAAACAGGTGTGAGATTTGAAATTTTATTTAGCAAAGAGTTTGCTAAATGTGACATCTTAAAAAAAACTTAGCAAAATTTTATTAAATCACCAAACATGAGTGAGATTTGAATTTTTTTTACTAAAGAGTTTGCTAAGTATAAAATTTGATAATTGTCTTTTTTTTGAAAAGAGATTGCTAAGTAACTAAGCATATATATTCTCAAACATTTGGAGAAAGAAAACATACAAAACATAAATATACCTTAGGAGCTTGAATAACCACATTAGAAGCTAAGGGAGTGATTGCGTCCCTAACTTCAACAGTAGCACTTGGAACAGAGGAAGGTTCCTCTTGAGTTGGCGCAGAAAATTGAGCTTCAATTGGCACAAGAGCCAGGCCAGAAGCAGGCTATGATGATAAAGCAACAGTCTTAAGATTGGAAGGGGTAGCTTCCATATAAGGTTGAGGAACCTCAAGTAAGATGTCGCTAATTCACATCGTGAGAGCTGCATCAACACAAAGAGAAAAAAGAAAAAACTTGCTAAGAGTTAACATATGAAATAACAAGAAAACAACTAAAAAATTTGAAGGGTTACCTCCTCAAAAGTCTCTTGTGGAATCCAATCCATGATTGACCTCATAATGGGGGTAAGAAGGAAAAGACTCGTCCAGTGCACTAACGATAACCATAACGTCCACCTGGGCAAACACATACCACTTAAAGTATTATCAACACAGCAGTTTGAGGAGGAATACTTAGAAGTTTTTCATACAAAACAAAAAGTACAAGTTACCTCTGATAGGTTGGTTAGAGAATCACGGATAGGGGTAAAACGCTGGAGGATGGTGAGTTAGAGGCCATTGACGAAGGAAGGTTAAGCGCCATTGAAACTTCACCAGCACTGCCTGAGGTCCTAATTATTTAATCTTCCAATGAAAATCTACGTGTTACCTCACTCACACGAGTGGAGGAAGCAAGCCTTGAGTATGTAAGACTAATCATCAATAAAAGCTGAGCTGGAGCTGGTTTGGGGGTAGGTCATCGACGATTGGGCTCGGGGGGACCCTTTGGGGGTGGTGGAGAATAACTAGTGGATAAAGATTCCTAAAAAGTAAAAAAATAATAAAGTATTAGAGAGAGCACATCAACACAAATAAACTTGTACAAACTAAGTAAAGAGTTACCCTTAGAGTAGGATAAATGTGTAGCATTGGGACAACTTGCATTGAAGCAACTACAACATCTTCACCCACATAGCTATCCCCCAAAATAATGGGTTTAGAGGAACTTAGTGGTGTTAGAATTGGAGTTAGACTGAAGGGGTCACAACACACTCTTGAATTGCGCATTTCCTTTGCGTTTTAGTGCCCAAATATTTTTTGCGTTGAGATGGGGCACCAGAGGAAGGTCCCTCTTTGGATTAACCAGAGTTTGAGCTTTGCCCATATGTAACCTGAGAAATAAAAGTACGATAAGTAGGGGGTTTCCCTGGAGGAATAATTGGTAAATTATTGAAGCCACCAAGGACCTCAACATCTACTAAATGCTCCTTTTCCACCAAGTCTGGATTTGGTGGTCGAACGGCTTCCAGAGGCTCCCCAGTCAATTCGTTGACACTCTTATTTGTTTTGGATTTCTTGGGGGCTGGTAGGTAAGCTACCTCTGCTGATAAACCAACTGCAGAGGAAACTTTTCTTTTTGCAAAAACAATACTAGGGGAAATAATTTTCTTCTTCCCCTTTTGAGTCACATTGCTCATTGGGACCAAATGAGGTAACTCATGTGGTGGAATCTTCCGCACGGTGCTCAACTAAAATTAAACTCCTATTACTGAGTTATTTTTAAGTTCAAGATCGTTGGGAGGATACCGATTAAATAATATATAGGCATGGGGAGTCTTGAGCCACTCCCTGATTTGGCCAAAAGTACATGATCCAGCTAATGGATAAATCATCTTTCCTTTTATTTCTTGGAATGGTAAGCTTGTCCTTTAACTCCTCACAAAGAGCTACAACGACAGTGGTTGTAAAGTTTGAATAAGCTGTGGAGAATGTTTCATTGGCACTGCTGCTTCGGCAGGCCTTAAGGGTAAACCTTGGTCATACCTAAACCACCTGATAGAACGGTGGGGGTGATAAGCCTCACTTTCAATACCCCACTCAGTGAATGGGGGAAGACGGCCAAGAGTAAGAGAAATAATAACAACTAAAGCATGCTTATCGATAACTATTTCTGCTTTTATCGTTTCAACTGGAAGATGAGCCTCAGTAAAAAATGACCAAGTTTGGGCTCGATTTTCCCCACCATAAGGTCGAAAACAAAGGCATAGTACATATTAAGAAAGGGAAATAAGTCATTTTTATTTTTTTTCTTATACCAACGGAGCATCCTTGGACATTTTATAGTAAATGAAATGAAAGGGATCTCCGAGGGGCCAATAGCGTGAACCTCATGTAAAGGAACCCCGTTAAGAGAAAAATGTTTGCAAAGTTACAAACATAATACCTACCCAAAGAACATTTCATGTCAACATGAGTTTTTCCTAGCTAAGTGTAAAGGGACCCAAAAGTGATAACATAAAGTGGAAGATTAACCCCATGAGACAACCTCACATAAATATTAATAAAATTTATGCGAGCTTGAATATTTGGCTTGCCCGGTAGAAGGAAACGATATAGAAAACATATAATGTAAGAAGCTAACTTCAGCAAGGAGCCTTGACCTTCAGTAAAATATACCTCATGAATGATACCTCTAGACTTCTCATCCTTTGTGGATTTTATGGGAACCTTGTAGTAAAATTTAATAAGTTGAGTGAGGGTTGCTTTGTTAGAATCCCCAACATATTCACGATAGATCTTCTCCAAGTCTGCTCATGATATAGCTTTAGCGGCATCAAGAGGTTCCTCACTGTAAGAAGAAGCACCATGGGGCTCAAGGCCCATCAATTGATAGACGTCTTCAAGGGTGATCGTAAATTCACCCCAAGATGCAATGAAGGCATGGGCTCCTTGGTTCTGTTAAAATACCAACAGCTGAAGGGATACATAGTTCTTGGACATAGTAAAATCCCCAAGCCAATAAGTGTGGATAAGACCAACCTTCTTGAGGATGACATAGTAGATTTCATAGGTGTAGTTCGACCAAGCATAAAAACCATCTCAAGAGATTTCTGGTGCCTCAAAATCAATGTGGGAATAGGGGAAGTCCCCACAGTTAACCTGAAATGGAGAGTCCCAACGGGGGCTAGGTATCCTATTTTCTCACACTTAGGGTTTATCCCCCAACATTAAAGTATCAACTTTATCTTGTAACTGACTAGAAAATGATTTGCAGTCTCCCTTAAATTTGTCATTCTTCCTAAAGTATGGAACACGACAGTACAATTGCAACCGGGCTTGACGCGCCGTTAAAAACCTCTGGTTGATGACTCGAGGATTCCATTGATGATTAGAGGAAGGTTTTGAATGTAGGAAATATAGTGAAACACACACATAAAGAAAGGCGACGAGAAATGGGTGGCGGATAGGGGATTTTTGTGGTGGTTCGTGATGAGATTAAAGGGCAAAAGAACTTTCCCTCTAAAAGAAAACTTTGAAAGTGTGAAGAAATCGTTTAAGTGTCGGGTTTTAAACAAAAAGAGATATAGACGTTTGGGATGACCATGACATTTTATTTCCCTTGTGTAGGGATTTTTAAAGTGATAATGGCCTTTGGGAAAATAAAGTTGGCACGAATAACCCCAACTCGTCACGTGGAAATAAGGTGGCAGATATGTCAGATGATTAGACTTCAATATGAATTGGTGGCTTGCTCCAAACAAAGAGGGTAACTTGTTTATAAAGAAAGGGTTTCACGGTCTTTTCAAATGCGAGTTATTTAATTGTTTATCAACTAAGTTTCCTCCCTCCAAGTTCCCACGGATAAAGTTTATTCGTAAAGGGTTCCCATATATAAAGATTGTTCATAACAAGTTCCCTCGGATCAAGTATGTTTATAGACACAATAGGAGATGTTTCTCGGAGTAGAGGTTTTTCGAAGCAAGGCGTTTTATATAGATATTTCTTCCCGTGTAATAAATTTCTTTACAAAGGGGAAAATATATGAGGCTTAAAGATAAAATTATGATTAGAGATAATTCCTTGGATTAAAGAAAACTAGAAGAATACTGAATAAAGTTTAGCGAGACTACAAAGGAGTATAAAGAGTCAAGTGAGTTGCCTCATAAGCCATCTCAGGCAGAGGTAGAGGAAGCTGGAGAAGGCACATAGGAAGCCTTCCCAAGTGAGATGATTCAAAGAACTTTTGTAATTAGTTTTGATTTAAGTTATGTATTTATGAGACATGTTGTAATAAATGAGGCATATTATAATATTGGTGAGGTTGCTCGATATCCTCAAGAAACAAGGTCTGGCAGAATTTAGGAGAGCTTTTATGATCTATTGAATAACCTCACTTGGGGAACTTTCGAGGGAATTGGTTTGGAGGATTGATGAACAACGCAACGTTAAGGAATGACTTAACCTCTTTATACACATGAGGTAAAACACCAGCTAGTCTGTGAGAGCATAAGGCAAAGAAACGTGTCGATTAACCACTAGTTCCCTCTACCAAAAATGTTCATAAGTGGCGAGGGGATGATAATGTAGACAAGCATCATTTAACACAAAGGAATATTCCTTTTACACATGGTTTCGTGCCGAGAGAGTTTATATAATGCATTTGGGAGGGCAATCTGTACCTTTTTCATTAAAGTAATATTTTCCCCCATGTTGGGAGATGGATTTAGGCCACGCCAAATAGTTTTATCCTCCCACTAGAGGATGGGCAGAGGACCAACATGGGCGTGCTAACCTAGTTAAAAGGTTTTAAGGTTCCACGAGGTCGCGGAAAGACTATATAAATACACTAGGTTATTTCATTAAGGACGACGGGTGAAAAAGAGGCTATACACATTAGAGAAAGATAGATAGATACTTTTGAGAAAACAAAGCTTTCATCCTTTACCATAGATACCTTTGCCTCGGGTTTCTACCAAGAACATAGGCATTAATTGAGCTTTGAACTTTTATTCCTTTTATATTCTGGTGTTTGAGCTTCCTATCTAGGGTGTATCTAGAGTGCTTGATTTTCTCTCCCTCTAACCAGTTATTTCAAAGAGTTCATTTATTGTTCTAAATAGGTTACACTTATTATTTGTTATTGAGTTACACGTGAGAGTTTATGAGCTTACATTGAAGTGTTTTATTCATTTTACTTGAGTTTATTCCTTCATTGGTAATATCATCTTGTCTATTAAATTATCACCATAATCAGAGGTTACGCCTTAGTTAATATTTAAGCACCCTAGCACTAAGGGAGATACTCTCTTAGAGATGATATAGTACATAATATGATTCCTTGCGTTAATTATACAATACCCACTTGGTCAAATCAATTTGCCACTAATTGATGTTAACCAATTTCTTATGCATTCCTTGATCCCCATACTTTACTTATTTGATACTCTATCCACCGGTCGCTTTTCCAGGAAGATACAATAATTATTACTCTATCACGGGGTTATCATAAGTTGATATCTTTCTTCGACACAGGTTTCTTAGAATTATAATCTCAGACCTACTTACCCAACAATTTCCCAACCTGTAAAGATCAAGATTAAATAAAATTAAATCTTTCCCATAATCGTCAAAGCAATAATTATTTAAGCATTACAATCCTTATAAACCTCAGGATTAAGAACATGTGCACCATTTGTAAATGTTGTGATATTGCCCAAGTCTAGTATAGTCAGCCCCTAGACTTGAATGTTACTGGTGCTCTTATTCAATACACACCTACATATACTAGTCACAATCCTCTTTTCACGTGCAACTTTACCAATAGGTTGTCAGTTCTCTATCTAGGTGGTGAGGCATTAAATTGTACTAGAACTAGATTCCGATTTCTTGTCATCAACTCACGAAAATTCCTATTAAGTGCAACTTACCGACATGCCATATAATATATTTAAAGCATACATATAAGGTATTCTCGTAAACATTATTCTTATTTCAAAATGAATTGACATACCTAGTTTAAATTAAATGTTATATATGGTTTTAAGAATAAAACCCCATTACATGGATGGTTTTAGTATTCTTCAGTTATTAAATAATGTTTATGATGATATAAATTTTTTGGTATACCCAATCTTTGGTGTTGGTGTTTGACCACCCGATGCTTGGAAAATATGGGGTGTTACACATACCCACTTTATTCTATAGAAAATTCCTTTGAGAATTTCTCTCCTCGTGACCTTTATTCCATCACAAGTCTAAATCTCGGACTCCCGCCCGACTTTCTGACTTAATTTGACATTAATGTTTTTCAAGTTTATAAGAGAGCACTTCTATTTGGGTAATGATAGGAAGTGGTAGATTTTCTTGTCACCTGGGTGTTTGTAGTAAAACTGAGGCGTAACCTCTTTGATGATGATTAAAAAGGTACTTTTTAAGAGCGATGATAAGAAAAACTCTATAATGCGGGTAAAATATGCTTAACATAGGAAATTAACTATAAAGAACACAATAAATAACGTGGTTCACCCAACTTGTGCTACATCCACAGGAGATCGGGATTTATTTCACTTAGAATGGAAATCGATGTTTACGAATGCTCAATCTCAATAAAACTTCTCCTCTCTAAGTGATTAAAGTGTTTGAACTCTTTTTGAATCTTTTCAAGTCTATTAAAGTCTATTATGAAATCTCTTTTCTCCCTAGGTATAATTTTTGTCTAAGTGTTGTTATCTTTTCTACTATCAGTTTTGTCATGTCTTAAATGGAATAATGAAGCATAAATAGTCTCAGTCTCAATTTCATCGGACCTTGAACCCCTTTTCTTCTTTTTGGATCCTTCTGCTGGTAAGCCATCATCATCTATGTAATGGGGGACAAAATCGTTAAGCATGCTATAAAGTTGCCTCAAAACACGAAAAAAATTATTACTTTAATAAAGCATAATAATTGCACTGTCCAATACATTATATAAATTATACTAGCATGGGATCATGTGTAAAAAGAATATTCCTTTATGTCAGATAATTCTTTTTGCGTCAGCATCTTTTAATAGCTCATGAGCACTTTTGGTCATGCAAACTGGTGGTCGGTTCTGCCAAATTTGATCTTTTAAGTGTTCTGATTAACCTCTTCTATGTAACATCGAATGAACTCCCTCTTTACCTTATTGAAGTAACTTATCTTTGAGTAGGGAGTTCTATAAATAATCCTGTCTTATATTTTCCCCCTCGTAGAAAAAGTTATTGTGTAAACAAGAAGTTTCTATATGAAACACCTCGTTCAAGTAATTTGTAAGTTTGAAATACTTTGTCCAGGTAAGTCAAAACATATCAAATATTAATGGCTCATTATTTATGACCTCTGCATTTTAAATCCTGAACTAAGAAATTTTTGTGCGATGAAACTCAACTGAAGAACTTCCACCAAAGAACCTCTTGTCGAAGAACCTTGTCTGTACACATGTTAATTTATGCCCACTTGCAATTCACACGTGTGAACTAATCATTTATATATCTTCACATTAAATGTTAAGGTCACTAATTCTGACGTCGCCGTCACCTTTTTGCCACATGTATCCATAAGACAACTTCTAAGGCATTGGGTTACACAATTACACAATTAGTAATATCATTTTGCCCATTTTGTTTTAATGAACCATCAAAAGCTTTTAAGTAACTAGTAATTTAAAATACTTATAAAAGATTTCTTATTTTCTCTCTTCAAAATCTTCGAACTCTTTACTACCATTAAAGCTCTCAAACCTTATTGTTCTGTAAAACCCTTCATCTGTTCTTCACTCTTGGGGATTGTAATATATTTTGACCCCATTTATAACATTTTATAACCTTTCTTCCGTTACTCTTTTCTTCACAACAATGGCATCATCAAGTAACGATGTGGAGGTTTTTGGTAAGGGCTTAAGTGGAGCTCCATCATCTGAGGCAGCATAAAGAGAAGTTTTGTTTAATATCTATTATCGTGCTCCCTACTTTGGAGCCAATGATAAGTTTTGGGAAGAGGCTAGGGCCTTTTTCGCATATTTGCAAGGTATGAAAGATCCGTTGCTTTTAGCTGATTAACCACAAAATCAATCCAAGGGAGGTGACCTTCCTCATTATGGTGTTTTAAGACTTTTATTAGACATGGGAGATTTCCTCGATTTTAATATTATTTTTGAGGCCTTATGTGGTTCCCTTGAGGGTTTTGCTGCTTGGACCATTTTTATCTATAAAAAATATGAGTAAACTCTTCTCCAAGTTAGTCTTTCTAACGCCTCTTATTGGATTGGGAATTTCACCCTTTCTAAAAATAGCTCTGCACTCCACCTATTGGTTTCAAGGTGGAATTATGTATCTCACACTTTCGTGACATTTTTGGGTGAGTTCATAGTTACATTAGAAGATGTGTGTGAACTAACAGGGATAGGGACCTATAGTGTTTTTCCTTACAATGATGAGTCAATGGATGATGATGAGGCTGAAACTATAACATAACTTGATAGATTATGTCGTGAGTGCATTGATGATTCTTCGATGACCACTTTGGTGAACTGATCAAGTATTACTACAAGGTTCCCTAAAATCCAATGACGGAGTAGAATGAGCAGGGTATAATACTTGGAGTGCCATTTGTTCCGGTAAAGATCAGTTGTCAGAGCTATTTGCCTACATTTTATGCTCACTTTCTCGCTTTTTCCTTCTTGGCATACCCAATGACCAGCCACGAAGAGACTTGATAAACTTCGCAGTTAGGTTGGCTTGTGGAGTCACTATTCCTTTAGTTTCTATAACGTTAGGCTCCTTGTATACTTGGTTAGACACGACTCATTTTGACATGGATCATTCTGTTAGCAACCATGATGTCTCTAACTTTTGCAACACAATCCTTTTGATGGGGTTCCTCTACAGTAGGTTCACCAATATTGCCCCAAATGTGCTCATAATTAAAAGGTTTCTTGTTAGGCGTCTAAGATTGCTGTGTTGGAACCACAAACAAAGTAAGAACGATCTTCTCTTGTTGATTAAGATCCATTGTGATTTTTTGATAAACCTTACTCTGGGGAAATAAATATAAAAATATGGTCTTTTTTCAAAGATGAAGCTTACATCATTCATTTAAGAAACTTTGAGGAATATGTAATTGATGATCCTTCGTTAGTAGTGGTACTTCTAATTACACCTAACCGTCTTCCTTCCTTTACTGAGTGGGAGGAAGAGAGTGAATCTTACAATCCCCATCATTGTTCTTGACAATTTGGTTTTGACTTTGGTGTCCCCTGCCCATTTGTCGAAATAACAAAACTGATAAATCTTTCTATACTGTATTCCTTGACTTTACTCATCGTAGTGTATTTTCTCCTTGTGCAGAGTTTAATAACCAAATGATCATCCCTGATAAGAGAAAGTATAATGATGTATCGATGGGTTGGCTTTATTATTTTTGGACATTTCAACTAAGACAGTTTAAAGCTTTCGTGAGGATTCACCTAATTTATCCCATTATGGAATGTTTTGGGCCCAACAAACTTAGCCTTAAGAATAAATCCATTACTAATGTGGTGTTTATGCTGAGCACCACTAACATTGAGCTACCTACATAGTTTTGTCCTTTGCCTCAGTTAGTGAGGTTGTTAAAGGGGTAAAGAAGGGTAAGAAAACCAAGAAAGTGGCCGTTGGTGGAAAAAGAAAAGCTCCATCGGATGAAGGTCCCTCAAAATTCAAAACTCATAACAAATCCAAAGTAACTTAAGGTTCCTCTAAGGTGGCTAGTTTACCCCTAGAGGTTGTTACCCCCCCCCCCCCCCCCCCCCCAAATCCATATCTTATAGAAAAGGCATGTTTAATTGTAGTTTATGTTCTATTTAGCATGGATACCATTCCATTTTGTACAAATAACGTTTTAACTGGTTTATAAAGATATCACCCTGCTAATGATTTCATTGTTTCTCATGTTCATAAAAAATAAGTTTCTCTAGAAGTTCCAACGGAGGAAGGTCCTCCAACTGATGTGCCACTTCAACGAGAGAGACATTTGAGGAAGAACTTAAGTCAGGCAATAGTAATAAAATCTCCAACTCCTTCTCCATAAGGTTCCTCTAAGCACCCTTTAAATGAGAGACCATATAATGTTGTGGAAGATATTTCCACACGTGACGTTCTTCCTAAGCCATTTGTTCCAGCCTAATTAGTAAGTCTTCTCTCTAAGTGTTGAACTCATTTCTTTAAGGAAGAAGTATCTTAAATAAAATATTCTTGGTTTTTCTTTTTTAAGAGGCTCCTTTATCTCCAAAGGTCATTGTAAATATTGATGATAGCCCTCCATTCAATGAATGATTAGCTCTAGTCATTGAAGATACCTTTGTTGCACCTCCTCCACTGCCCCTTTCTCCAATGACTGGGCTTACATACTCTAGGAGGTATCCTTCTGAGTGTGCTACTGCTACAGTTAAAAAAATGCCTTTGAACAAAGAGCCAGTGGTAATTTCAAGTAAGTTACTCAATTTTCCATTCCTTTAACTCCCTGAACTATGACGGAGTTGCCTTTGACTGTGGTCCCTCCAACTAGTTCATTTGAGGTAGGTTTGGAATAATATTGATTGTTATTGTCATTACATCATCTAAGTATGTTGAATTATGAATAATTAGCTTAATGTTGTAACTATAGGTGAGCGTGGTATTTATATCCATGTTTCCTCTGGATAAGCTTCCACTTGTTCGTGAGATGATTGTTGAGGTAATTTCCATTTTAAAACAAAATGTTATTCTCTGTATGTTTTAAGTAAAGTTTTTATGAGCTCCTTCAATTTGTGGTGTTTTAGCCTACCAAAAGTGAAAAGAGAGACTAACCAGCTCCTTCAGTTGAGGTTAATTCGATTGTATTTCCCCTTAGTGCAACAATGGAACCTCAAGCTTCTTCTCGTAATGCACCAGTTCAAACTTCAGGGGATGTTGTTCCCCCTATTTCTTCTATTAATAAGGTAACTCTTTATAAACCTCATATTGACTTAGCATAATTATTGCTAAGTTTTCTCTCAAAATTTACACTTTGTAAGTCAACTTAGTAGCTTACTACTAGGTCTCTCTAAAATTTACACTTTGTAAGTCAACTTACTAGCTTACTACTAAGGTTTCTCTAAAAAAATTTACACTTTGTAAGTCAACTTAGTAGATTATTACCGTGGTTTCTCTTAAGATTTTACACTTTGCAAGTCAACTTAGTAGCTTACTTCCAAGGTTTTTCTAAAATAATTTACACTTTGTAAGTCAACTTGGTAGCTTACTACTAAGGTTTTTCTCAAAATTTTTACTTTTTTGTCTACTTAGTAACTTACTACTAACGTTTCTCTAAAATAATTTACACTTTATATAAGTCCACTTAGTAGCTTACTACTAAGGTTTTTCTCAAAATTTATACTTTGTAAGTCAACTTAGTAGCCTACTATAAGCTACTAAGGTCTCTTTAAAATAATTTACACTTTCTAAGTTAACTTAATGGATTACTACTAAGGGTTCTCTCAAAATTTACATTTTGTAAGTCAACTTAGTAGTTTACTACTAAGGTTTCTCTAAAATAATTTACACTTTGTAAGTCAACTTAGTAGCTTACTACTAAGTTTTTTTTCCTTCAAAATTTAGATACACATGTTTGGTGACTACGTACCAATTGTGCCAAGATTTTGGGTAACTCTTATGTTTCGACTATCCTTATAGCTTATTATATGAAGCATCCTTCTCGAGGCAACCCCTCTCGTTATGCCTTCTATTAAGGTGGATTTGGTTGCACCAACTCATTCTCATTCGTCCTCTTATTATGACCAAAGTTCCACGACTAATGTTCAAACTGACGAGAGTGAGTCTGGTTTTGAGTCTCTTTTGCCAATCGTGTCACCATCTCAGTATTGTCGACAGGTGGTTGCGAGTAACACAATCATTCAATGCTCACTTTATTCTGTGCTCGATCGACTTCTAATTTCTCACCCTGATTCTTTTATTATTGAATACGTGAGACCACACAACTTGATGTGGCCCATAATCTCCAAGGGACTTCTACCTTTATAGCTGATGTTGAGAATATCTCAACATCTTCCTTAAAGTGGTTTGTGCTAAATCACTTCATAGGGAACCTCAAAGCTTTTGAGGAAAGAATATTTTGATTTCTCTTGGATGATAATAAATTAAGGGATCTGAAAAATCCTCAACTAGCAGCCTTTCGTTCGAGATATCTTAAAGTTGTAGAGGATCTCAATACTGAAAAAAAGAAGTTAAGAGAGCTCATTCCTTATCTTGAGGAGAGTGATCAAGCAATAGCTGTGACTGAGAAGGCTTGGGCTGATGCCAAGAGGAAGCGTGAGCTCATATTTGAATGAAAGGCAGAGGTACAAGTCAACATTTTTGCCATATCCGAGCATCAACGAAAGGTTGCTTAAGAAATAACTGCCTCATTTGGAGAGAGCTTATTCACTGTTTCTAATTAAGGATTTTTATTAGGATAAACTCATTATCTTGTATCTTTGGGAAATAGTCCTTTTTTACTTGTAATTATCCTAATTTGAAATATAAAAAAGAGTGTTTGTTCCTGGATCTCATGCGCGATTTTCATTCTTTTCTTTCAATACTTAACTTACAAATATTACAAATGACGTGCTTCTTCATATTTCTTCAATCAAGAAAAAAATTACAAATATCATTTCTGAAACATGATAAACTTTCAAATACTTGTTATTCACTTTAAAAGGCTTATTATCCTCAATTTTTGAAATTATACAATAACCTGAGTTATGTGCTTCTCTGACAACATATGGTCCTTCCTAATTTGCTATATATTTTGGCAAATAAAGTCCTTTAATATGATTAACAACAGTTTTCAACACCAAATTGCCTTCCACAAACATCCTTAGTCTCACGATTTTCTCATAAGATTTGAAGAGTTTCTTCGTGTAAATTTGGAAGTTCTTTATCGCATTGTCTCTATGTTCATCAAGTGTTTCCAGTTGAGTATGCCTACTTTGAGGAAGCATGTTTCTTCATAAGGCGTATCTGTTAGATGGCACGTCTAGATCTACTGAAATGATTGCTTTTGTTCTATAAACCAAGGACAAGGGTGTGTAACCTGTTGGATTCCTCTTGGTTATTCGATATGCTTAAAGTGCCATAGGCATCTTATTATCCCATGCACCAAGAAAATCTTCCATCATTTTGGACAAAATATTTATATCTTCTGCTTGACCATTGCCTTTGGGATAAGTCATCGTTGAAGTGTGGTGAATAATTGAATATTTGTCAGTAAAAAGTGTCACTTCTTTGTTGATAAATGAAGTTCTATTATCTGAAAGAATAAGTTTGGGAATGACAAAATGACAATAATTGAATATTTGTTAGTCAATATTGTCACTTGTTGTTGCTCTTTTCAAGGGTACTATTTTTGCCCACTTTGTAAAACACTCAGTTGCCATGAGAATCGATATTTTACCTCTAGATGGAGGTTTAATTATCCCCACAAGGTAAAATGCCCGAGTATGGAAAGGATAACGTGTCCCCACAAGGTAAATTGTTGATGATGATGATCTCTCTTGTGAGAATAATGCATCCCCTTGTGTTGATCCCATTGTTCCTCACAATGAATTCGTGGACCCTGATCTTAACAAAAAAGATCCATCTTCTTGGGTTCGTAAGAATTATGACCCCACCAACATTTTTATTAATCCCGACCAAGGAGTCAAGACTTAATCTCAATTAGAGAGTGAGGTTAACTACATGTGTTACACCTAAAAAATCGAACCCAAGAACGTCAAAGAAGCACTCAAAGATGAGCATTGGATTAACCCTATGCAAGAAGAGTTGCTTCAGTTTTAAAAGAATGTTGTCTGGGAATTAGCACCCGGCCTAGTGACACTAACATTATTGATACCAAGTGGATTTATAAGAATAAAATGGAGGAAAATGGTATCATTGTTCATAACTGTAAGAGCAAGTTTTATGATTACTCAATGTATTTTTATTTGGCTTATCCCGTTACACATACACTGCACCATCATGACTGCTTCTACATATTTGAAGACTTTTGGAAGATTGAAGAATCATTCTTCTTAACAACATTCAAAAAAGTTATGGTTTCTTTGGTAAAGCCTTTATTTTTTATATTTTTAAGAGTTTGTATTTCTAAATGGTTTGAAATATTTTTTAAGAATTTTTTTTGAAATCTTGTGAGGTTATTAGAACGAGTTTGCCTTGTCGTTTGAACGAGGTAAATGAGGTTCTTAGAACGAGGTTCTCACGATCGAACGAGACAATTTTTTGTCTTTCACTAGTATGTCGTTCAATAGGTCGTTGGAAGCTGGTTCGAACTAAGAAGGGTACGCCGTTCGGACGAGTTATGTAGTTGTTCGAATGAACCCACAAGATTTTTTTTAATTAAATTTGATCCAAATCTCTTATGTTTATGCTTTATAACAAACTTCTTTATAAAAAGAGATGCAGAATTGGAGTCTTTAAGAACTATTTTACAATATTTTCTACACCCTTTTAGAGTTCCTTTTGTGATCAAACTCTTCCAAATATTATCTAAACCCCTTAGAAATTTAGAGACCACTTTATCAAATCAAGAAGAAGACTTTCATTTTCAATAACCCTGTAGAGTTCATCTCTACTACTAAATTGTGGAGCAAAGGCTCTACTGCTGAAGAAGAAGGCTGATGGGTGGATACCGAGGGAAAATTGCTTTATGTGGGCAGTGTTGGACTGTGCCCTTGATGTAGAAGATTTGAAGAACTGCGCATCATACTTAGTGAGCTAAGTAGTTTGTAAGTCATATCGTGTCTGTCAAATCTTGTACAGTGCTGAATTAAAGGTTTTGCGCTAAAAGGATTTTCGCACTTCTTCGCGTATTTTCCTACTTGGTTTGCTATATTTATTTTTGACTACATCTTTGCATGCACACTAAATTAATTCAAAGGTAAAATTTGGTAATATTGAATTTTTATGTGGTTGACCTAATATACGAATCAATTCATGAAATCCCGCATTCTCAAATTAGTATCAGAGCTTGTTACACTAAAATATCGTGTGATCCTGATTTTTATGAATTTTTTTTTAAGATACCAACTTTCTCAAATTGGTATCAGAGCTGGTTGAACTAAAATATTGTGTGATCCTTTTTACAAAAAGAATATATCAATTTTTTAAATTGGTGATCGTTAAAAATTTGGATTTTATGAATAATTTGTATAATAGGATGCCTATTTTTTATGGGTCAAATTATGCATACTGGAAAGCTAGGATGATGTCTGCCTTAAAATCTATTGATGAAAGAGTGTGGCTTGTGTGTGTAAGAGGGCTGACACCACTAACTGTGACTAATGACAATATCAAGAGTCTTAAACCTGTGACTACTTGGACAAACGATGAATTTAATGGAGTATGTACAACTCTCACAGTTTAAGTGCTATTTCTGGATCCGTCACCCCTGACGAGTTCCATCACATCATGGCGTTCACTACATTATATGATGAGTGGGATATCCTCCATCTCACTCATCTTCCTCCAACTCCCTCATGAGGTTACCAATGTAGTGCAAGCCTCTAAGCTTTAAAATCTCACCACCCAGTTTAAGACTGTCACCATTAATGAATCTGACACTTTTGATGAGTTTTATGCATGTTTGTCGGACATAGTCAATTCAAGTTTTAATTTAGGTGAGAAAATTCCTAATACAAGAGTTGTGATAAAGATTTTGAGATCCATGCTAGCCCATTTTATTCTAAAATCATTGTTTTGAATTCCTTGGGAATTTTAGATACTCTTAGGGTAGAAGAACTCGAAGGAGACCTTCAAACGTATGAGACCGACATGTTTCCCAAAACTAAAAAGAAAAAGGAAATAGGGATTGCTTTGAAGTCCCAAGCTAAAAGTAAGAAAGAAAAGGTTTTTGATTTTGAGTCCGAGTTTGATTTTGAGCTTGACGATTTAGCCTTTTTTTGCAAAAAAAATCAAAAAAATTCTCAAATTTAATAAAGAAAATTCTTCCAAAGAAAAGTTTTTTAAGAAAAATAAAAAGGAGAATGAGGGAAAAAATGTTTGTGAGGATGAGATAAGATTTCATGAATGTGAGGGAAAAGGGAACAAGGCACATGAATGTCCCACTAGGCTAAAAAGATAAGGCAAGAAAGTTTCACATAAGGCCACTCTTAGCGATAGTGACGTCGAGTCGGTGGATTCCGAGGAGGAATCACCACATAAACCGTTTGTTGAATTTATGGTCAATCATGTTAGCTCATCTAGTTTGTCCCATGTCGATGAGGACATTTCTAATTGTGAGAGCCTTAACGATGTTTCGAATGATTTTAGAGAGAGTCAGAGTAAGGAAGAAAATTTGAGTGAGGGCGAAGGTGGACTCCAAATAGCCTTTCGTGAACTTTACACCAAGACTTTAAAAATGAAAAAGATTAATAAAGATTTTTCTCTTAGAGTGTGTGATTTAGAGAAGGAGGTGAAAGTTTTGAGAGAGTCTGAGACGACGGTGAGTCACCTTAAGAAGGTGACAGTTTCTTTGTGTGAGCAGTTAATTGTTATTGGTAGGGAGAAGACCGATTTGACTAACACTGTGGCTAGTCTTACGAGAGATCTTCAAGATTTATTGGAGATTCATGAGAAACTTGAAGCTCGTGTATTTCAACTTAAGATTGATCTCAAATGTGCCTGGGAGGTCGAGGTCACTTTAGAGAACACATCTAAGAAGGTTAGAAAGATGCTCATCGGTCCTGTATTAGGTAATGTTGAGAGGCTAGGAATAGGTTATGACTATGCATCCACTTCCCGTATCGCACCCGATTCGGTTCTGGAGTTTGTGATGGATCCTCATGGCGCTCGTCCTAACCCACCTAGGAGTCCAAAACCACCAAAGAGAGCGCGTCCTAGACATTTCAAGCAAGGTGAACCCAAGCCCGTTTATGTTTGTTCCCATTGAAAACATAGAGGTCACCTTAGAGTTTTGTTTTAAGCTAGGGAGAGTATCTCATATGCGTGTTCTCCGGTATTCTCCTACACGAGTTCCTACACGTGTTCTAGCATGCACTCCCACACGTGATACTCCACATGCTCCTGCACATGACCATAGAGATTTTAAGATTTTTTTAGAGCAAGTAAACTGTTTAGTTAAGACTTCACAATGTTTGATGAAGAAATCTCATTGGATGTCTTCTTCTTTTGAGAACTCCTCCGGGCCTAATGATTGAAGATAAGACTTGTCTCTAGAATAGGGTGATTACCATGTTCATATCTAATATCCCTATTATTATATTCTATTATCATTATATTGATATGTTTTCTTTTTGATATATTTTGAAAAGTTCCAAAAAGAGTTTTGTTTTTATGATTTTTTTTTTTAAATGAAAAAGATTCTTGATTTTTAAGAAAAAGGGAAAAATATTTTAATTTGATAAATTTTTTGAAAAAAGACAAAAAGAATTTTGTATTTTCATTTTTTTACGGTACATGCATGAACATTTGAGATATTCGGATCGCCCCTACACTCTATCAATTCACATGACTTTTTCGTAGTGCTTTGAGATATGACTTTGTTTCTTTAACGTACTTAATAATGTGTGGATATCATTATGGTGCACATTGATGATTAATTTCTACATGTTAGACTATTTGTCACCTTTATTGCACATGTTCACCGATTTTTTGAACACTGTACTTGTCATGTGTTGAATACAATGTTTTCATCTCAATTCTGCCTAATAACAAACAAAATGTAAAAAGAGATGAGTTGTGCATGTAAGAACCATTGCCTGGATTTCTTTTCTTGAAAAATATTGGTAAATGTTAAACAATGGAAAGGGGCTACGAAAGAGAAAAATTCTCTTTGCATTAAAACTCACCATTTGAATAAAAGAGCCTAAAAAGATTAACGACACAAAAAACAGAAGTGCTAAGGACATTTAGTTTATATTCATTGATGCTTTGCTACATATGTGCATTATGATTTATTTAAGATATTTGAGAGTGAATTCTTATATATGAGAGATTTTGAGGGAGATATAAAGATAAGATCAACGGGTTTGCACAATAGTCTTTCTTGAAAAACATTAAATAGTTCGGCATTATTGTTTTGAGAATCATTAAAATTCATGGCATATTGCATAAGTCAGGGTAATTTCATTTGAGTTCAATATTTTTACACCTAAGTTTGAAATTGAATTCTTTCTTTAGAGGTATCTTAAAACTTTGTGCCCCTATATTATGGATGTTTATGTTGATTTGCCAATGGAAAATGTTCACACAATTACATTCTATTTAAATGAATTGGATATTTTTGTGTTATTCCATGGTGACTATGTATTTTTGTACCAATATATACTCTTTATACCATATACTTGAAAAAAAATTAAAAAACTTCAAAATCAATAGGTGGAGAACATATGCCTTTTGAGATTTTCATTACATGTACTCTAATTTATTATTTTTGTGATGATATCCTGCTTCTTCATTAGATGCTTATTATTCGTGTTTAGATTCTACTGCTTTGTCTATTATGGATAAAAAAGGGGAAAACAAATTGAGGGGGAGTTTTATTTATGTTTTAAAACTCGTATGCATCACGATATTTCTTTTGTCTCATGTGTGTAGGTCATTCGCCTTGATGACGATTTCACGGACTCCACAAAGATGAAGACTTTTCAGTTGAAGACTTGTATAAGATTGCATTTTCATTTCTTGATTTGGGAGGGAATTTATTGTATTAGTCTTTAGGGGTCAATTTGGCTTCGGTTTGTGTTTTGTATCGGAATAGCCAAACGGGGAGATTTGTAAGAGAATTTTTTTATAATTTCTCAATGTATTTTTATTTGTCTTATCCCGTTACACATACACTGCACCATCATGATTGCTTCTACGTATTTGAAGACAAAGTTGAAGACTTTTGAAAGATTGAAGAATCGTTCGTCTCAACAACATTCAGAAAAGTTATGGTTTCTTTGGTAAAGCCTTTATTTTTTTTGGAGTTTTTATATTTTTAAGAGTTTATATTTCCAAATGCTTTAAAATATTTTTTTAAGAAAATTTGGGAAATCTTGCTGGGTTGTTAGAACGAGCTTGCCTTGTCGTTTGAACGAGGTACACAAGGTCATTGGAACTAGGTTCCCACGATCGAACGAAACGACTTTTCGTCTTTCACTAGTATGTCATTCAATAGGTCATTGGAAGCTGGTTTAAACGAAAACGGGTACGTCGTTCGAATGAGGTATTAAGTCTTTCGAACGAACCAGTGAGATTTTTTTTAATTAAATTTGATCCAAATCTCTTATGTTTAACCTTTTATAACAAACTTGTTTTTTATTAAAAAAGATGCAGAAATAGAGTATTTAAGAGCTCTTTTACAAGCTTTTCCACACCCTTTTAGAGTTCCTTTTGTGATAAAATAATTTTAGTTATTGGTCACTCGCCACTGAACTATAACAACGAAGGCAGCAGAAGGTTGCTGTTGGACCATGATC
Organism: Sambucus nigra; assembly: GCA_949130495.1. Taxonomy (NCBI): domain Eukaryota; kingdom Viridiplantae; phylum Streptophyta; class Magnoliopsida; order Dipsacales; family Adoxaceae; genus Sambucus; species Sambucus nigra. The sequence continues at coordinate 238,623,392 of OX422210.1, read as the reverse complement.
ACTGATCGGCAGCAAAACAAGGACAAATGCAGTTAAAATCTCTCCGAGCACGAGCCCATTTGGGACATGATGGGTTTTGAACACTTTTGACTTTGCCAAAGTTAACATTTTCTTGTTAAAAGACAAAACGACCTCCCTATTTTTTATACTTCACAGCTTTATGTGGAGATAATTTTTTGAAACCAACTTATATTTGAATGTTTGTTGGAGTTCAAATAATTTTGCAAAAATTCTAGAGTGAACAATTACGCCTTACATCTAATACATATTTGATAAAAATCTGCTTATCTGACACGTATTCGACGTGACACCTATTCGGCATAAAACTTATTACTTCATGTTTTGAGATTTTCATTGCCCGATGTTCGACCGGATACATATCATATATTGTGTAGCCGAATAAATCAATTTCATGATAATTTTTATTTGATTTAGCCTCAACAAGTGGTCGGTCAATTTATTAACTTCCACAGGTACAAAATTATGTCCCGACGAATGCTCGATCACAGTCTTAAGCTCCTATAAATCTTATTAATGCTTCGATAGATGGTCGAGCACGTTACAACACTTTAATACCCAACAAATGGTGGGGAAAGATTATTTGTTATAACTGATGGATGCTCGAGCGTTGGTATTTCTTAAACTTCATTATTAATTATCTGTCTCTGATTCTTAACCTGGAGGATGGTTATGCATAATCGAGATTCATCTCGACAGAAGATCGAAAAAATATTTATTGTCATATATTTAGTCTCGAAGATATCTGCCACACCAATTGTATTTTATCCCCAACGGATGGTTGGTCGGGATAATATTTATAAATGGCCGGCATAATCTATTGTTAATCAACATTACATTTATTATTGACATTCAACCCTAATAAATGGTGTGGAATCTATTTTTCTCTAACAATACAGGTTCATTCGTAATACTTACTCGATCCCCTTAGGCATTATTTAAAAGCCCAAACAGATGGTCGGCCCTTTCATTATTTCTTTGTATTTCTCACTAGCTTTGATGGATAATCTATGCAAACTATATATATTACGTGAATCATCATAATTTAGCCCCAACGGACTGCTGGGCATTACTGTTCTTATTTGATTCAATCTCAGCTAATGGCTGTATGTTTATCCGTTAGTCATGATTATATTTGGGATTCAAGTTGAGATGCTCGAGCATGCTTATTTTTTGATCTTCTCGTTTCAATTGCTCTATATAGTCGACATTATATTGCAGTAGAGTCCCAATGGATGGTCAAGAATTATTACTACTATTCAGTCTTCTCTTCATAAACTGGGGCTCCATAGTTATGTTGACCTATTCACTGCAACATTAGTTAAGCAAGCCTCAGCGCATTAATGCTTTACAGGCCCATGGTCGACCTATTTAATTGGGCCATTTACCCGATCAATAGATAACGCTATCTTGCAAGAATTATTAGTCGAACAAGAGAAAATGCAGAAGAAGCGCATCCCAGCAAAAATTGTTCTAGAACTGAAGACATCTCAACAAAGCACCTCAGTTGACAGATAAAATCAAACTTCCTGTATGACCTCGTCTTCGGATAGATCATGAACAAGAAGTTCACTAAATCTAGGAAATCTGTTGCAGTCTTATGGATGGCAAGATCCAACAATGTTTGACTAACACACGGACAAGATCCTAATATCAAACTTCATGTATGACTTCATTTTTTACAAGTCAAGAACAAGAAGTTCATAAAACTTAATGTATAAACACAAGAAGTTTTACCCGACCGAGTTAAAATACAGGGATAATTATACATTCCTAATACACTTGGTCTCCACTGATAACTAATGCTACAACTTAGATCAATAAAATTATTTGCAGTTTTATCTAAGAATAACATAAGTAGAATCTAAGGCATTACAATCAAGACTGACCCGACTAACTAGTCTACACAAATTACCTAGTCGACAAGCTGATTAAAAACTAATCACAAGCTTAAATAAACATCAACTAATTATTCTAACACCAATGGCTTCAGCAGGACAATACACAAATATAAACATTCATTACAAGGAAATAACAAAGCTTTCATGGGGCATTTTCCCTCGACCTTATCTATCCGAGTAAGACCGACATCAAATAAGGGAAACCAGAGTAACTTTTTGTGATTCACAGTTTTTTAAACTATCTACAAAAATGTTATTGTACTGATACACTGGAAGGACGACGGCCGACCTCTACCATTTTTGGGAGCCGAGCAATTTTCACAATAAATACTCCATCATTTCTCTAAATCATCAAGCATGGAGCATTGGGAGCTTTTGTTGTATGCAAAATTTATTCATCTGCATGGACCAATGAGAAATAGACACCCGTTCTCCTACGTGGAAATCTTCATAGTAATTACTTACTTAGTCGGCTCTCGAGATAGATTGTCAGCCAATCGGCCGACCAACCTAAAAAAAATAAACCATCAAGAATATCAAAAGCCATTTGTTTGAAGTCACCAACAGTCATTGTACCCGAGAATATCAACAGTCATATTTATTATATACAGATGTAAATGCCTAAATATATAAAGGCATTCCATCTATTGGACTCCTAACCAATGTAAATACATGAACTCCCTTAGCTCAAGGGGATAGCTCAATCATTCTCAAGCACACCATACTCAGCTATTGTAATCAACATAAATAAAACTAATAGTGGACGTAGGCTTTCTTCATAGCCGAACCACTTAAAAATATTTGTCTCTTGTGTGTTTGGTTAGATTGATCTTATTATTTATCCGTGATTATAAAAATGTAAATGACCATTTTTAGACATCAACACCAATCAACCACAACACTCAAGTATTTTCCACTGGTTACATCAAAAGCACACTTGACTGGGTTCATATTCAGCTTGTACTTTCTGCATCTATTGAAAACTCTTCTCAAGCCACCTAAATAAGAATCCTCCTTCTTTATTCTGATGACTAAATCATCCACATAAAATTACATAATATCATAAAAAAGGTCGTGAAAAGTAGTCATCATTGTCCTCTCGTAAGTTGCCCCTGTATTTTTCAGACGAAAATGCAATGCATTGTACATGAAATTTCCTAAAGGATACCTAAAATTTATCTTTCTTCGCTTCATCTGAGTCCATTTTGATCTGGTTGTAGCCAACATAACCATCCATAAATCTATACATCTCATGACTAGCAATTAAATTGATTAAAAAATTAATTGATAGTAGAGATAACTCATCTTTGGGGCAAGTTATATTAAGATCTCTAAAATCAACACAAATGCAAATTTTTATTTTATCTTTATTCCCAATTGGCACGATGCTGGAAAGCCAAATTGGTTGTATTGGCATAATAAATCTAGCTGTCAGTCTCTGTTCCATCGCAACCTTGATTTTGAAGTCCAATTCAGGCTTGTATGTTCTGGTTGACTGTTTGATCCAGTATTATTAAAGGAAGAACATTCAACTTATGTCATCTCACTTCTTAATCCAACCTAGGCATCTCAATGTACTTTCACACAAGAACTTTTTTAAATTCATGAATGAGATTGATCAGATTCAGTTTCTTCGCATCTTCTAGGTCTTTTGAAATGAAGAGTGGCCTTAGTTCATTTACATCCTAAGCTAAATCCACCTTCTTCGGCTCTTGAACGCGTGGTTTTGAATGATCTTTCGTGCATTCAGGCTCATCTTCAACCTTTTCCACACGATCTTGAATATTTGAATTATCAATGACAATATATTATTTTTAATTATCAATAAAAATATTCATATTCCGCATCATCTTCTTCAGGGTCTGTACCTGTCCTCTTACACCTCTAAAGGCGATATATCACCCTTCCATCATTAAGCACCACCTTCTTGCAGTGTTACATAGAAGTTTATGGAGCTTTCCTTTTCTTGCAGTTCCCCTGCTATTCTATCCCTGGTCCATTATCTTTATTCAATGCACTCTGTCGTTTCACCTCTTGTTCCATCGGGTCTATCCTTAGCTTCATTTTATCTCAAATTTGTTAGGAGATAAAATGAAATTTAGGAGTAACCCACCTTTATGGTTCAATTTGTAAATCTTCTTCACTCTTTTCCTCTTAATCCCTTACAAGCCACAACCTATGTTGATAGAGGGCACTTGCACCCCTTCGATACGCCTTGTGAGAATATGTGCTTCCTCATTTAACTCGATATAAAAGGAATCATCCACAAAATGTGCATACTCCTTTGTAAAAGGCTTTTTAGTGGCTCATATCAAGGTCATTGTTCCTTTGACATTACCCTTTTCACATAAATGGTATGCTGAAGGAACCAAATCATGGTTGTGCATCTAGACTCTACTAATCAATAGATTGTATGAAGTAGTTGACTTAATCACAAGGAATTTATTGTGTGATGGTAGATTTCCCATTGTTATTCTAACATTCACATAGCCAATGTACTTGGAAGTTTGGTTATCATATCCTGATATTGAAAGTGGTATTACAACCAATCTTATCTCTGAGATATTAGTTGCATAAAATGAGGTAATAGGCATGATGTTCACCGAAGCACCTCCATCTAACAAAGCTCTAGAGAAGATTTTTCCATTGATTCCCGTTGTCACGTACAAAGGTCAATTATGAGGAAACCTTATTGATCTATCTAAATCTAAGAAAGTGATCTCAGACATAAAATTTTGTATCAACCTAGCCATAGGTTCCCCCCACCTTAAGTGATATGTCCATATATACCCTCGGCTAGGCCGAGGGCGCCCTCCAACATAGGCGCGCCCAAGATGGTCTCGTGACCCCTCATCATGGTCCAGACGACCCTTCAAGGGACCGACCCCTCATCAGTCCCAGACGACCCTCAAAGGGGCCGACCCCTCATTATGGTCCAGACGACCCTTCAAGGGGCTGACCCCTCATCAGGCCCAGACGACGACCCCTCATCAGGCCCAGACGACCCTCCAAGGGCCGACCCCCCATCAGGCCCAGACGACCCTTCAAGGGGCCGACCCCTCATCAGGCCCAGACGACCCTCCAAGGGGCCGACCCATCATCATGGTCCAGGCGACCCTTCAAGGGGCTGACCCTCCACCAGGCTCAGACGACCCTTCAAGGGGCCGACCCCTCACCAGGCTCGGACGACCCTCCGAGGGTACGATAGTACAAGGCCTAAATTAGGCCTGACACTACCAAAAGGAACTTTGCCCTCGGCCTCATATCACAGGCCGAGGGTGACATCATCATAGCGCGTGGCTTGGGAGACGCGTGGAACAGTGCGTGTAAGGCTCACAGGGCACGTGGAAGACCGTTATAACAGAATCACCCCCTCACGTGAGAGAATAGTATGTCATCATTTGGCATCTACAGGTGTCAACAGGAGATTGGCTAAATTATCATTCACATGCACCATGCATACTTGGGGGGTACAATACACACCCCAAGACCTATATATACTTGTCACCTACAACCCTACAAAGGGGAGGGATCGATAATTATAACCTTAGCAAAAACTCTGCTTATAGACACAGTAGAGAGATAAAGTGAGCTTATGTGTATTGTATCCAAGGCCATTAGATCCCATACTTAGTGGATCACCCACTCACAGTGGATGTAGGCCTAATTGGATGAACCACTATACATCATTGTTTTATTCCTCTTATAATCATCTCCTTCTACATACTTATACACTTACATCTCTATGGCTGCCATGGTTACCATTGTTTGAGCTCATCATCACTTATATGGTGGTGTTGAATCTCGGCATCATCAGTTTGGCGCCGTCTGTGGGAACGAGAAGACATCTCTTCCTTTGTATAGCTTGAGCTCACTGGGCACTCTGGTGGTGAACCAGCTCTCCCCCTGAGAGGAGATGTTTCACCATTGAAAGAGACCCATTAAGGTTCTCAAGCTCACCAGTCCTTTTTCTTCAGTTCAGCTCTTCATAGCTCAAACACATGGCACCAGAGATGCCACCACCACCACTCCCTCCACCGGAGAGTGGAGTTGGACCCAGTTCCAGTCAGCCACCACCTCGGTCTGAGATGGCTGATGTGGTGGCATCCTTTAAGTCTCTGGAAGCAAGCCAGCGAATCATGCAGGAGCATTTCACAGCTCTAAGCCAAAATATACTAAGACCACCAGGAGTCTCACCTGAGATGATTACTCCGGCAGTGGCTCCAGGGCAGCATGAGTCCAGGGGACCACCCCAGGCACCATGCAAAGACCTGCCACCCCCTCAGCGGCGTAGGGATATTGCTGACCCCTGGCGTCTACGTCTGGGGAGGCAAGGAAACCCTTGCCCTGAGGACAGGTATGACGATCTGGAGGGAGATGAAGCCCCCATAGAATGTTGGGAACCATATGAGGTCTCTAACAATACTGTAAGATTTCTCCAGGAGAGTAGCGGGAAGTTCGGGAGACCAAATCCTGACGATCGCCCAAGAGGCTCTGCTTTTGATCGCTTGAGCAGGGGGTCGGCCTTTGAGAGGCTGGGCCCAGTAAATGACCTGCGGGAAAAATTGTCCAGATCAAGGAGCGCTGCGAGGTCCAGAAGGGAGGCAGCAAATGGCCGACCCCATGTGGGTCGATCCCTAAGACGAGACGATGGTCAGGGGGAAGTAAATAGCCGACACAGGCCTGTCACTGCAGAACCCTCCGTCCACCTTGAAGAGGCTGCAGGGGATAACATCGGCCAAGCCGACTCTAAGAGGCCCTGGAATGACTCAATCCAGCGACTGGAGGACAAGATTGGTGATATTCTGAAAAGCCGGGACCCTCTTCATAGAGGATACTGCATAGGCTCTCCCTTTGTGGCGAAGATAGTCAACTTTCCTACGCCATCAAATTTTAAGCCACCTGTGGTCACCCCACGGTATGACGGGAGTACTAATCCTGTCCATCATATTGAGATGTATCAATCAGCGGCAGACATATACTCTATCTCAGATGAGATGAGGTGTCGTGCCTTTTCTGGCACTCTGACGGGGCTACACATGTCTGGTATATGTCTCTTCCAAAAAATTCCATTAAAAGCTTTAAGCAGTTGGCAGACCGATTTATCCACAACTTTTGCTTTGGGGTGAGGCCACAGAAGAAGACCACCCAACTGCTCTATGTTAAGCAGGGGAAGAATGAGAGTCTAAGAGACTACATAGCCAAATTCAACAAAGAAAAGTTGGAGGTGGAAGACTATGAGGAGAGCATAGCTATGACAACCCTGATTGGAGGACTCCAAAAGGGGAAGCTATTATGGAAGCTTGCTGAAGACCCTTCGAGGACGATGGATGAATTGCTATCAATAGCAGGAAAGGTGATGAACACCGAAGAGGTGATGGCTGCAAAATACGAAGACGAAAAAGGAGGCACTAGTGGGGGTAAGTACCCTAAGAAGAACAAATAGGGGAAGAAGAGGTCTACGGACGACAAGTTTGCTGGTTACACCCCTCTAACGGTCAGCTGTGAACATATTCTCAATGAGATAAAGAGTGACCGATCCCTGAAGTGGCCTAAGAAGTTGAGGGCAACCCCCAATAAGAGGAACAAAAACCTGTGGTGTGAATTTCACCAAGACCATGGCCACGTGATGGACAAATGCTTTGCCCTGAAAGATGAGATTGAGAAGATGCTGAAAGAAGGAAAGCTCAGGAAGTACGTTGACAAAGGTGCCTTCAAGAGGGGCCGAGGGGACGACCCCAGAAAAAAGCGAGGCGATGCATGTAGAGAAGGTCCTCAAAAAAGAGGGGACGACCCTTCTGACGATGAGGACGACCCTGAACTCCCACCGAGAGACGACCAAGGCCCTGTCAAGAGGCTTAATATTATCTCGTTCGGAGTAGGAATGATCTCCGGGGGTCTAGCAGGAGGAGGGCCAGAGGTCGCTGACAGGAAGGCCCATGTGGCTGAGGCCAAGGCAGTGACGAAGACAGTACACTCAACCTCTCTGGAGGCGAAGTCAGAAAAAAGAAAAAAAGTTGACATGGATACTCTGATAGTGGGGTTCTCAAGAATGGACTTCAAAGCCTCTTAGCCCCACATTATGACCCTCTCGTCATCACTACCAGGGTGCACGAGTGTGAGGTGCCGAGGATCCTGGTAGATGGGGGCTCATCTGCAAACGTGATGTTTTGGCCATGCTTCAAAGCTTTAGGTCTCAGCCGTGCTAGACTCGTCCCATACCATCACCCATTGATTGGGTTCAGTGGTTCATCCCCTCGGAGTGTATGAGGTTGATGTCAGGATGGGGGATGAGTGGCCGAGATGGCTTATAAAGAAGGTCAGCTTCTTTGTGATGGATGAACATGTCTTTTCGGCCTACAATATTATACTGGGGCGGGTAACCCTCAAGGGGTTCAAAGCTGTGCCATCTATGGTCCATTAGATGATTAAATTTCCAACCCCTTACGGGGTGGGGGAAGTTCAGGGAGACCAGACGACAGTGCGAGAATGTTATTACAACTCCGCTAAAGAAAGAGAGGCATACAAGAAGGCTACAACCACTTACAATATTGATACCCTAGACCCCAGAGACGAGACGAAGCTGAAGAAAGGAGAGGCCGCGAAAGAGGTAGAATCCATCATCCTCAATGAGGATGACCCGGAGAAAACCATCCAAGTCGGCAAGTCTCTGAAGCCAAATATCAAGGAAGACCTCATTAAACTGTTGAGGAGACTACATAGCGTCTTTGCGTGGTGTCATGCAGATATTCCAGGGATCAACCCCAAGATCATATGCCACAAGCTCAACGTGGTAGAGGGTGCAAAGACAGTAAAGTAGAAGAGGAGAATTTACTCTGGAGAAAAGTATGAGGTCATAAGGGATGAGGTCAAAAAATTAGAAGATGCTGAGTTTATCAGGGAGGTCATCTACCTTGAATGGCTGTCCAATGCAGTCATTGTCCCAAAGGCCAACGAGAAGTGGAGAATGTGTGTGGACTTCACCGACCTCAACAAGCACTATCCCAAAGACAGCTTCCCTCTCCCCCGTATTGACCAGATTGTAGACGCTACCGCAGGCCATGAGCTCATGAGCTTCATGGATGCCTATTCAAGGTACAACCAGATCTTCATGGACCTTGAAGACTCGGAGAAAACAACCTTCATTACTGACAAGGGGATATACTGTTATAGGGTCATGCCCTTTGGTCTGAAGAATGCAGGGGCAACGTATCAGCGCCTTGTAAATAAAATATTTGAAGACCAAATTGGGAAATCTATGGAAGTTTATGTAGATGAAATGCTCACTAAGAGCCTGAAGGCAGAGGATCATGTAGCTGACCTGGAGAAGACCTTTAATATGATGGACAAATACCAGATGAAGCTCAACCCGAACAAGTGTGTCTTCGAGGTCGGAGTAGGGAAATTCTTGGGGTTCATTATCAACCAAAGAGGCATCGAGGTCAACCTTGAGAAAATAAAGGCCCTCCTGGAAATAAAGACCCCAAGACCATCAAAGATATTCAGAGGCTCACGGGGATAGTGGCTCCTTTGAATATGTTTGTATCCAGAGCCACAAACAAGTGTTTGCCATTATTCAAGATCCTCAAGAAGGCCTTCGAATGGAGTGAAGAGTGTGATGAGGCTTTCAGGGAGCTAAAGTCATACCTAGGGTCTCCCTTGTTGTTGTCACGACTAGTGCAGGGTGAACGACTCTATATGTATCTAGTTGTCTCTGAGTCAGCCATTAGCGCAGCAATCGTCAGAGATGAAGATGGGTTACAGAGGCCAGTGTATTTCAACAGTAAGGCACTTCAGGGGGCAGAGTAAAGATACCCGAGGATGGAGAAGTTAGCCTATGCCTTGATCCATGCCTCAAGGAAGATAAAGCCATACTTCCAGTCCCATACAATAGTCATCCTCACTGACTCTCCTCTTAGGCAGGTCCTACACAAGCCAAAAAAATCAGGCAGGTTGATGGCCTGGGCCATAGAGCTGGGGGAGTTTGACATTGTATATCAGCCTAGGATGTCCATTAAGGGGCAAGCACTGGCGGATTTTGTGGCCGAGTTCACTTGGGAAGATGATGATGCCGAGGATGAGAGCTTCGGGAAGACAGATACCCAACAAGACAGGCTCACCGACACACCTGCAGATAAGGCTGAGACAGGCACCGTTAGAAGGAAAGTGGCCGAAAATAAAGAGGGAAGATACCTCTTTAGACAGGGATCCCTCACCGAGGGAAATTTCTCAGAGGAAAAGACTGTGTGGAGCCTCTTCGTTGACGGGTCCTCCTGCGACAACGGAAGTGGAGCTGGACTGATAGTATTAGTACCCGATGGCACAGACATTGAGTACGCCCTGAGGTTCAACTTCAAAGCCTCCAACAATGAATCCGAATATAAGGCTTTGATAGCAGGACTCTCCTTGGCCAACTCTCTTAGTGTCGGCCAGATTTTGGCCCATAGTGATTCAAGGCTGGTAGTAAATCAGATACTAGGAGCCTACGAGGCCAAAGATGAGAGGATGGCCAAGTACCTTGAGAAAGTAATGTCATTACTGAAGAGCTTTAGAGAAGTGAAATTGAAGAGGATACCTAGGCACGATAATGGCCGAGCCAATGCACTTGCCAGGCTGGCCTTAGCAACTAGGACAGACATCAGGAGGACAGTCCTAGTGGAAATTTTTCTTCGACCAGCTATTGAAGATGCTGAGGGAACACTTGGCACTTGCCTGAATATTACTAAGGAAGCCTCATGGATGGACCCTCTGATCAGATACATTAAAGAGGGGGAGATGCCAGAAGCAAGGAAAGAAAGGAAGAAGTTGAGATACAGAGCTGCAAAGTTCACTGTCATTGGGGACACCTTATACAAAAAAGGGTTTTTGCTCCCCTTAATTAGGTGTGTGCACCCATCTGAAGTCCCATCCATTTTGCAAGACGTGCATGAGGGGTCATGTTCAAGCCACATTGGGGGCAGGTCTCTGGCGAAGAGGGTGATCACCCAGGGGTACTGGTGGCCGACCTTGGGGAAAGACGCCACGGTGTATGTAAAAAAGTGTGATAAATGTCAAAGATTTGCCACCATCCCACACCAGCCTCATAAGCCTCTTACCTCCATTACGTCCCCATGGCCATTTGCAGTATGGGGGATCGACCTGGTAGGCCCCTTGCCCAGGGCCATTAATAACTATAGGTTCCTCATCGTGGAAATTGACTATTTTTCAAAATGGGTGGAGGTAGAACCGATGGTCACGATTACCGAATAAAAGACCTTCCAGTTCATCTGGAAAAATATTATATGCAGATATGGTCTCCCCAACACCCTCATCTCGGATAACGGGACTCAATTCAAGAATACATCTCTAGAGAAATACTGTGAAATGGTGAGTATCAAATAATTTTTCTCTACCCCAGGTCGACCTCAGGCTAATGGGAAAACAAAAGTTACAAACAGGACGATCCTTAACAGAATCAAGAAAAGACTTGAAGAGGCAAAAGGAAGATGGGTTGAGGAGTTATATTCTGTACTGTGGGCCTAAAGGACGACGGAAAAGATCTCTACGGGGGAAACCCCGTTCATGCTGGCTTATGGCTCAGAAGCCGTCATCCCCACTGATATTGGGTTTCCTACTCATAGGGTACAAATGTACGACCCCCAGAGGAATATGGAAGAGAGGAGACTTGACTTAGACCTGATTGAGGAAAGGAGGGAAGACGCCGAGATAAGACAAGCAGCCTACCAGCAGAGGACTACAAGGTTTTACAATCAGAGGGTAAAACAGAGACCAATTGCAGTGGGGGACTTGGTCCTCAAAAAGACTTGGCAGAAGCCCAACAAGCTCCATCCTAATTGGCACGGCCCCTATTGGGTCATCGACGAAGTTGTCCCAGGGACCTATAGACTAGAAAACCTAGACGAGTAACCCTTTTCCAACCCCTGGAATAAAGATCATTTGAAAAAATACTATCAGTAGTGTTGTAATATCCTGACAGACCATAATCGTAATGGGTGTTGCTCCAGTAGAACACTTGGAAAATTAATGAGAAATATCAGTGTTTCCTCTCATCTTATATTTTTCAGTTCTAGTACGCATGGGATCATCTTTGGGAAACGACCCTCGGCTATAATGAGGGTCAATGGTGGGGAAAACCCCACCATTTCCCTCAATAAAGACGAGGGAGTATTTAAAAACCATTAGTTTGGTAATTACAACCCTCGGCTATAATGAGGGTCAATGGTGGGGACGACCCCACCATTGCCCTCAAGAAAGACGAGGGAGGACTTAAAAACCATTAGTTTGGTAATTACAACCCTCGGCTATAATGAGGGTCAATGGTGGGGACGACCCCACCATTGCCCTTAAGAAAGACGAGGGAGGACTTAATTAAAACCATTAATTTGGTAATTACAACCCTCGGCTATAATGAGGGTCAATGGCGGGGACGACCCCACCATTGCCCTTAAGAAAGACGAGGGAGGATTTAAAAACCATTAGTTTGGTAATTACAACCCTCGGCTATAATGAGGTTCAATGGTGGGGACGACCCCACCATTGCCCTCAAGAAAGACGAGGGAGGACTTAATTAAAACCATTAATTTGGTAATTACAACCCTCGGCTATAATGAGGGTCAATGGCGGGGACGAATCCACCATTGCCCTCAAGAAAGACGAGGGGGGATTGAAAAACCATTAGTTTGGTAATTACAACCCTCGACTATAATGAGGGTCAATGGTGGGGACGACCCCACCATTGCCCTCAAGAAAGACGAGGGAGGACTTTATTAACCTCATCAATTAAAATTGGTGAAAATCACCCTCGGCTATAATGAGGGTGAACGTTGGGGACGACCCCTCCTTCACCCTCAAGAAAGACGAGGGAGGGATTAGTGATACTGTTAATATAAAAAATTCACAATAAAAATCACACAAGAGACGAGTATGGAAGATAACAAGAGAGATGATAATATAAATAAAGTATTACAAATTGATATTTGTTCTACAAAAATAAGATACAAAAAGGGGGTATTGGCTACAAACAACCACCCTATTGAGCAGCATCGGAGGGCAGGGCCTCAACATCGATAAGAAAAGTTTATTCGATGACCAAAATAGGCTGATCTTCAGATTTGCCAGTACCCTCAACAGGCACTTGAGATTCCACCTGGGCCAAGGCCTCAGCAATCAAAGGGTCGTCCAGTTGGACTGCTTCGATGGAGGGGGGAACAGAAGATACGGCATCGGCAAACTTAAGGACGACCCACCGACAAGCCGTCCTAATTCCCCCTATAAGTATTCAAGGCCGAAGCCCTGAAACTCATCCAAGAGTTTGTAGGCCTCCACAGCATCGGCCTCGGCTTTCTTGACAGCCGCCTCAAGATCGGCCTTGTGCTGAACCCCCAAGTTGGTCAAGGCCTCGTCCCTCTCCTTTATAAGCAAGTCCTTAGCTGCCATGTCTGCATCATGCTGCCTCGTCAGCTCGTCTAGGATCCTCGTATGCTCAGTCCCGGCGCTCTCTAACTCAACCCTTGTAGTTTCAAGCTCTGACTATAGATCAACCTCGTGCTGAATATCCTCTCAGCTTCATGGAATTTTGCTTGGTTCTCAGCCATCCACTTAGTGGCCGAGGTGAAAGCACAGACAGACTGCATAAGAAAAAGAAACTAGTTAAGAGGTCGAGAAAACAGTTTGTGAAAGAATGCAATTAAGGGAATGAAGTGAGAATAAATACCTGAGCTAGGGTGTGCAGACCATAGTCATACACCTTCACCGGGGGCATCTTGGACAAAAACTCGTAGTCAGCAGCCGAGGGGGCAGAAAACATGGACGCCTTGGCCGCCCTCAAGTTGGCGATCAGAGAAGATGGCTCAGCCTTCAGAAATGTCAAGTTCTGGGACCAGAAGGCCCCATGCTGGAAGAAGAGGCGGTCCCCTCAGACGCCTCTACCCTTGCCCTCGTCCGTGAATTTGACCGAGGGTCGACAGGGACTTCAGGCTCTTTCTTTTTTTGTTTGTCAGAGGTTGGCTCAGCAGGTGTCGGCCCCATGGTTTGCGTCTTCCTCGAAGCTTGCTGAGGCTCCTTTCCCTTCTTCTTGCCCAAGCCTGATAGCAAACTGGGGGCAGTCATTTCCCAAAGTTGATCAGATATACCAGAAGGACGACCTGAAAGGAGGATGACACGTCAGAAAAATGCAGAGGCAAAGATGAAACACTTGAAAAAAGTAAAGAATGGGCAAAAAATAATATAACTCACATAGCTCTGTCAGGGGGCCGACCCTCAGGCCAGCTTCCTTAAGGAACTTAGGGGTCATCAGATCTTCAAACTTTGCAATTTCACCCCTTTCCCCCGTTCCCTCAGATATTCAACTATATCTTTCTCATCCTGACTCAGTCCGGGATCTGACCTGGCCTTCATCGAGGGATTAAACCATCTTCTGGGAACCCTCGGACCATCGTCCAAATGTTGCGCCTCAGCGAAAAATTCCCACTCTCTAGAAATGAAGAAAAATCTCTTCTTCCAGTCATGATTGGAGGTTTGTGCCAGGTGGAGAAGTTTTTTATCAGACCTCCTCGCCCCCAGGTGATAGTACCCAGGCTGTTTGGACGAGGAAGTGATATTATAGCAAGCCAAGAACACGTCGAAGGAAGGCTCGTCAGTAAAGGAATTTTTCCATAGGGAGATGTAGCCGAGGATTGTACTCCAGGAATTGGGAGGAAGCTGAGAGGGGGCAACGCCGAGTGATGACGAGATATCTACGACGGTAGGATGTAGAGGGAGTCTAAAACCGACCTTAAAAATTTGTTCGTATACCGCAATATCTCCCTCTTCACCATCAAAGACCCTCTCAGACTCAGAGGGAACCCTCATGGATATGTTGGGGGGGACACCATATGCATGCCTCTACAGAAGGAGGTCACGATCCCTGACCGAGGAAATATAGGACGAGGCATGAGATTTGTCAACTGGGTCAACATCTGAGTCCTCACAATCCTCAGTCCCCTCTCCCTCGGCCTCATCACCTATCAGAGGCCCCTGACCCTCGGCCTCATCACCTGTCAAAAGCCATCTGGAAAGCATGTGAGGATAGAGTTGTCACAGGGACAACCTAAGAAGTAACCATACCCTCGGCCTATCGGCCTGGGCTTAGATCATACGTCTCTCTTCTCCCAGAAGGTCTAGCGCCAGTTGACGACGACGCTCTCTCATCCATCTCTCCTGAATAACTGTCGGTTGGACGATAGGACGACCCACAAGACTCAGATGGTCTAATTGTGGCTAGAGGAATAGGGAAGATGGGTCGTACCCAATTAGGGTCGGTCCCACGTCTTTTTTCTTCCTCTTCCTCTATTCGTCTGATCTCAACAAATAATTTCTCTCTCAGGGAAGGGAATTCTTCAGCTAAACTATAAAGCCTCCTAAGCATTAAGGGGAAGACCCTGCACTTAGAAGGATTTGGCTCTTCCAACTACAAATAATCTCACAGTTGACCAGGTTGGACTTTTAGATCAAAACCAAAGAAATCAAAGGTTTTGATCAAGAACACTCAAGAACCAGTTGCCGGAGAAGATGCCGAAAAACTTATGAAACAATCTAAGGGAAATCCAACCCTATGACCCTAAAGTAAGAAAGCAAACAAAAATGAAGATAAAGAGGGCCCTAGGGCAAAGGAGTTACCTCTGAAGAAATAGCAGAACTGCCAAACTCGAAATGTCAAAGTTGCAAAAATGGCTATAAAGCTGGAAGCTAGAGAGAGAGAGTTCAGGCGCGAAGAAGAAGAAGAAGAAGAAGAAGAAGAAAGAGAAACTTAAAAAATTATTTAAATACCTTGCCAATGAGTGGTCCCACTAACCAATGCAGAGCACATCCCACGGGGAGGGCATCATTAGGGCAAAAAGCCCCAAGAAGTGTGCAACCGCCACACCTTGGAAATAAAAACAACAATGAGTACCTGCCTAGATGTCACGACAACTTGACTTGTTTCATTCATCAAACAGACCATACGCTTGTCTCAAAAGCAACAATATCCCTCAGCTATTTCAGCATCATCTATGGCTAAGGGCTGGGGGGTGATTGATATACCCATATATACCCTCGGCTAGGCCGAGGGGGCCCTCTAACATAGGCGCGCCCAAGATGGTCTCGTGACCCCTCATCATGGTCCAGACGACCCTTCAAGGGGTCGAACCCTCATCAGGCCCAGACGAACCTCCAAGGGGACGACCCCTTATTATGGTCCAGACGACCCTTCAAGGGGCCGACCCCTCATCAGGCCCAGACGATGACCGCTCATCAGGCCCAAACGACCTTTCAAGGGGCCGACCCCTCATCAGGCCTAGACGACCATCCAAAGGCCCGACCACTCATCAGGACCAGACGACCCTCCAAGGGGCTGACCCCTCATCATGGTCCAGGCGACCCTTCAAGGGGCTGACCCTCCACCAGGCTCATACGACCCTTCAAGGGCCGACCCCTCACCAGGATCGGACGACCCTCCGAGGGTACGACAGTCCGAGGCCTAAATTAGGCCAGACACTACAAGAAGGAACTTTACCCTCGGCCTCATATCATAGTCCGAGGGTGACATCATCATAGCGCGTGGCTTGGGAGACGCGTGGAACAGTGCGCGTGAGGCTCACAGGGCACGTGGAAGATCGTTATAACAGAATCACCCCCTCACGTGAGGGAATATTATGTCATCATTTGGCATCTACAGGTGTCAACATGAGATTGACTAAATTATCATTAACATGCACCATGCATACTTGGGGGGTACAATACACCCCCCAAGACCTATATATACTTGTCACCTACAACCCTACAAAGGGGAGGGATCGATAATTGTATCCCTAGCAAAAACTCTGCTTATACACACAGTAGAGAGAGAAAGTGAGCTTATGTGTATTGTATCCAAGGCCATTAGTGCCCATACTTAGTGGATCACACACTCACAGCGGATGTAGGCCTAATTGGCTGAACCACTATACATCATTGTTTTATTCCTCTTATACTCATCTCCTTCTACATACTTATACACTTACATCTCTATGGCTGCCATGGTTACTATTATTTGAGCTCATCATCACTTATCTGGTGGTGCTGAATCTCATCATCATCATTAAGGATGGAACAACATTCTTCTTGGCGATGTCCAAAATGGCCTGAGTAATTTCTGACTTGATTTTTAGTGGCTCCCACCCTATTTGAAGAACCACAAAAATATTAGTTATTTCGACACAACTTGATTCTCAAGGCTTAGATCTACCTCATACTCCCCTTCCTGATAAGCTTGTTCACTATCTCTGTCGATTGGTTCATTGTAGGCAAGAACCACATTAGTCATTCCTTGCGAACGACTAATACATATATCTTGGAAACCCTCTTCCTTTTTTATTCTACCTTATGCTTTATCATCGTATGTAACAACCATGTATGCCTCATGAGCTGGTAATGGATTATTATTAACATTGTATTGAGCGATATGCAGAGTCCCTACCAACAAGTGTTTCTTGATAATATTCCTCAAGGTAAAATACGGAACCATGGGATAACCAAGGCGACAAGGCAGTAATTTGGATCAGCTTAAACGTCTTCCCTCAAAGGAAAAAGTGGGGAGTTTCTCAGAGGAAAGACTCAATTATCACCTAACATGGTGTTGTAATAATTCATTGCCTCTTCAACGCTACAAAGCAATGGGGGTGGATCCTCATGATCAAACTTCCTCTTATTATATCTTCTTCTTATTTTTGCCTGCTTCTCTACCTCCATCAGCATAATTGACACATGAAAACTGATCTCCTCTAACTTCTTGACTGATTGGACGGTTTCACTTGATATTGGTCATGATTGGGAGAGGTCAAATTATCAATACGATATTTTGGGCTGCTATCGTGAAGGCTTTGAACGTTCCTTCTCTAGTCTCAGTTATCAAGTGATAAATGAATTATGGTAGCAGACTTTTTGCACAAATTTGAACAAGCTTCACATCCATTAAAGTTTCTTGTATATTTAGATATCTTTCTCTAAATCTCTTGATGTAAGCCATTAACTCGTCACTTGTATTTTTCTTCTCTTGAGCAAGCTGGGCCAGAGTAAAATCATCATCTGCTAAGAAGAATGTCTGGAGAAATTGTAGTCACACTCATTGGGACTAAGTAAGAATACTATGTGTATGCTTTGTCAATGAGGGATTTTGAAAAATTACTTAAACATAACTTTTTATTATTGCAATGAGCACTTAAATGCTCCACAAATCTCTTCAAGTGTTCCTTCGAGTTTCTTTCTTTCACGTTAAGCTTCTCAAAGATCAGAGGAATGTACTTCTCCCGATAAGGTTCATCATTGTACTCCTCTGGGTTAGGAGTACGAAAACCATCATAAATATATGTTGCTTCACTAAATAATTGTGAGGTTGATGTCAACATCTTTATCTTCTCCCTTTTGAACTCTTCAATGGTTAAAGAAAATGAGGCAACGGTTTCCATCATTTTGGCCTATGGCAGAGTAACCACCGATAAATAAGTAATGATAAAATAGCTTTAACGGTTAACGTTATAACAGGAGCAAGATTGACCATAACAGGAATAGCTGGAATGTGAGATGTAATGGGAATTCTCGTTAAAGGAGCAGCCGATTGCGTCACTGGTATAACGAAGGAACTATGATCCATCGATGAACATCAACATTCCTTGTTGGCTTTGAAGGAACTCCATAAACTTGATCATGAGATTGGTCATTTGGCCGGGACTCAAAATAGATCTCGTAAAATCTTACCCACCAATGACATTCCTCGTGACAACAGTGACTTAAGGAACCTCATTATCAGGTATAACCATAGCCTACTCTTCCTCATGTTGAGCATCATTAAATGTAAGAGTACGATTATATTTTCATTCACTGTCTCTAAAAGAAAACCTCCCGAGCATAGTCGCCAAATGTAAGAGAGCACTTCTCTTTAGGTAATAAGAGAAAGCATTAATTTTTCTTGTCACTAGGGTGTCTGTAGTAAATCTGAAGTGTAACCTCTATTAATGATGATTAAAAAGGTACTTTGCAAGAGTGATGCTAAGAAAAACTCAATAATGAGGGAAAAATATTCTCAAGAGAAGAAATCAACTATAAAGAACACAACAAATAATGTGGTTCACCCAACTTGGGCTACGTCCACGGGCTCGGGTTTTATTTCACTTACAATGGAAATCAATATTTAAAAATTCTCAATCTCAGTAAAGCTTATCCTCTCTAAGTGTTTATAGTGTTTAAACTCTCTTAGAATGTCTTCAAGTCTATTGAAGTCTATTTTGAAATCTCTCTTCTCCCTGTGTATACTCTTTGTTTGAGTGTTGTTATCTTTTTTTTTTTGTTATAAGTCGTGTCCTATCTTCCATGGAGTAATGTAGCATATATAGTCTCAATATCCATTTCATGGTACGTTGAACCCCTTTTCCTCTTTTTAGATGCTTCTGTTGGTAAACCACCATCATCCATGCTTGAAAAAATTGTTAAGCATGGTATAAACTTGTCTCAAAACACAGATAAAAGTATTACTTTAATAAAGTGTGATGATCTCACTGCCCAATACATTATATACTTCTGTCAGCATGGGATCATGTGTAAAAGTAATATTCCTTTATATCAGATAATGCTTCCTGCATCAGCATCTTTTTATAGCTCATGAGCACTTTTGGTCGCACAAACTGGTGGTTGCTTATAACTTGCTCCCTTGAGTGAGCTGTTTCGCAACATGCTTGACCGTGTGGAGTTGTTTCAGTCTCTGTGATCTCAGGGTTAGTTTCTTTGGGAACCTTCCAAGACATGTTAATCATGGGTACCTTGAGCTTCTTCAGTTATGCCAGACTTGATCTTTCAAGTCTTCTGATTAACCTATTCCATGTAACATCGAATGAACTCCTTTTTCCCATTCTTGAAGTAACTTATCTTTGAGTAGGGAGTTACATAAATATTCCCCTCCTACAAATTTCAATATTTCATTCAAAGTCTAGATTTTATATATTTTAAATACCTTTCTAACATTGTAGCCTGTGCGTGGCACTAATTTCAAACAGTTCACAAAACAATAAAATAAAACTAGGGCATAGGTGCACTGACGATCGACAATATTTGGGACTTATTGAATGAAAGTGCATTGGGAAATTTGGTCCTTTTCCTTTTAGGGTTATCCTATAAAAGGAAAATATTATCTCATTTTACAAAACTCATGAAACTCTTGAAACACCTACTCCATTTAGAAATCGTAGACCTGCCATCATTTTCATCACATTATCTCAACAATTTCTTTCATACTTACCTTATTTACATAATAATCTTCCATAAATCACCACTCCCATCACATATTCAAGCACTTTTATAGATGAAACTTTGAGGAAATTTCATTAAGACTCCACTTAAAGGTTTCAAAGTATTTATCACCTCTTACTTTACATACTTACTTTCTTATTTAGTTTATTTTCTTCCATAGATACATTTTGATGATATAGATTTTTCTCATTTCCTTTTAGCAATATTTTTTTCACAAAAAAGTTAGTGCTAATAATTACCTTATATTTTTAGATCTATAGATATCAAGTTTTTCCATAAACTAAAGACACCAAAAATAAGGTTTATGTGATTTATTGATAAATTAAAAATGCATTTGGGTATTTTTTAATAATAAAAGGGTTTCATACCCACTTTTACTTAAATCAACCTATAATTTCTTCTATTTTTTTTAAAGACCATGTAAATACACACTTTCTAGCCCGTCTATGGACTATGTGGACTTTGATCCTCTTTAAAGTTACATAGGTGCCGAAAATGCATATTTGAGATTCAAGTCTTTGTTTTCCTCATTTCACTTTTTATTTATTAGTTTTGTCGTACTAAACTAATCCTATTCATTAGATTTACCTATTTAACTAACTTGTTGCACTTTTTTTTTATATCTCCTTGATTTTACTTGTTCATATTAGCATATAAAGGATTATTAATTGTTCATATTAGCCATTTTATATGCCTATCACGTATCGTGTTTTATAGCATACCTTATTCATATATATTTTTTTATCTGTCATGGATAGCCATACTGACTTATGATTATGTTGTGGTATATCTTGGTGCACTCCTAACATATTCACCTTTTGCGCACGTTCACACATTTGACCTCACCCATTCACGTTTTCATACTTAGTCTGACTCCTACATGTCGAACACACTTTCTCACACATCACTCTTATACATCACACTTATACATGTTGTGCACACTTTCTTAGTCTTAGTCACACTTATAGACGTTGCACACTATTTTTTACACCTAGTTACACATATGCATATCAAAACAACCTTAACTACATTTAGACACACATTCCCATATCACACACCTATGCACACAAAGGACAAAGAGAGAATAATTATACCCCAATAGAGACCGAAAGGGAGAAGAGGGTGAGTAACCCCTTCCCTCTATGTAACTTAGTCCCCGATCCTATTTCTCTTTTGTTTCACATAGTTCATTTTCCTTATAGCTTTAATTTGGGGTTATTTCTTTTCCTTTGCCTGTTTTAGGTAAAATAGGATGGAGACACTGAGTTTTACTCGTTCACACACATTACTCGCCCATACCAATCAGATATCCCACATTCTTCCTCTCTTTTGAGGGGCGACCGTCACTTTTTTCACCCTTTGTCTTTCGCGAATTAGGATGTCCACAATGGCGACTCTGCTAGGGATGTAGAGGACTAATTTTTTGTGGGGTTTTCAATTTTCTTTTTTTAGCTTGTTATGTGATTCTTCTTCTTCTCTCTCTCTCTCTCTCTCTCTCTCTATATATATATATATATATATATATATATATATATATATATATATATATATATATATATATATTGTCCCATGTTTGTTTGTACATATTTATCTAATCCTATGTTTATCTTGGTATATTCTTCACATGCCTTCTATGTACATTCATGTTAATCCATATGTTTCACATGCCATGTCATCAATCCATTCTAGTTATATTATATTTACTTCCCTTGTTTTGTATATTTCTCATGTTACATGTACATACATGATTTTTATGATTTCTTCATACTTACATATCCATCTTATCTTATACGTAATAAATATAGTATGCATAATATACTAATAAGATTCAAACATATTGTGCAATACACTCACGAGCATTGAGTATTGAACATATTTTTTACACGTATTGGGAGGTTGCTTTATGATGGAACACCGATCCAAAAGGGTGCAGTAGACCAAAACGACAGGCCTCCACTCTCCATTTTTCATGTACCCCTACATATATGGAACGATTCCCATAGATCATACCACTTGACCATACTCATGACATGAGGTATATCATAGGATCTCACTCACGTGTTTAGAATGTATTTAATTTGTTCTCACACGTACTGTCACCACGAGGTATATAGTGAGGCGGTTCACGTACACTTGGGTGTATCAAATGGCTTTTACACATACTAATGAGTGATTTCCTTTATAGGCTAGAGGTATATCGTGGATCCATGCCAAGGTAGAGAATTCATAGTTGAAACCTTCATTAATCATCATATTGTATTCTTACCATAATATACTCATACTTAGATTATGAGTTTCAACACCAAACTCTACCAAAATTTTAAGTCATTATAATGTCCGATTTTTCATCATTGAGACAACCCATTTTAAAACAAGGCCTTGTTCATGAGTCTGGAACCAAGTTCAACATTTCATTACGTTTATGCTTACCACTCACCTCAAATTCGGGTCTTATCTGACATTATCTTTAACCCTAGGTAGAACATTGATAATTAAAACATTAATAACTAAATAGTAAATATTCTCCATTCTAGTCTTTTCTGTTGTCTTCAACCCTTTTTCCATTAAACCACTTGACAGTTATACTATCCTTATGTGAAGATTTATTCTCTCCCATGAGTAAGGTTGTTTCTCCAATTTTGTCATGGTATCTCATTCATTGTAATACTCCACGTGTCCACCTTCGAGTTTAGTAATAAGGTTCTGATTGTCACCTTCATCCAAGGGAACGTAGAGTTCATTTTTTAACTTCCTCAGGGAGAATCTAAATCAGGAAATTTATCCACAACTAGATTTGTTGACTTTGATTATTCAGATGATGACCAAGTTAGACAATTTTCAAAACTAGTTACATTCACTTAATCAAGAGAGGGTTCATGCAAGATAGGGTGATATTCTAGAGCTTCCAAATCAAAATATAAATTTGAATGTGAATCATATAAAAATATGTTGTATCCACCTATCATGGATTAGAGAATACCAAAATCTATGTTGGTTCTCGATGAATATCAATCTGTTATAAGGAATATAGTTCAATATGTTAGGGTTCCTCTTCTTGACTCTATTGCAAATGCATTGGGAATTCCAGTCGGTCTCATTTCTATAAATCCTATATCGCCTAACTAGGGGTTAATCTACCAAATTAGGCTGATCTTAGAGATACTGAACTCGCCAATATGAAATAAGTCTGCAAGATTCTCTCCCAAACATTCGACCAAGTTAAGTTGTTTGGGAACTATGTTGATTATCATAACATGTTTCCTTCCTTAAATCCCTATTTCTTAAATAAATTTAAGATGCATGACATTGAGAATTTTAGAGGAAGCGGCCCTCCCATTGTTCATCTTCACAATTATCACCAAACCATAAGCCTCTTGGACACCACATAATTAATCATGACATAAATTTTCCAATAAACCCTTAAATAAAGCACACTCAGATGGTTGATATCTTTAATTTAATCCAAAATTCGTAGTTAGGAAGATGTTACAAGAGAATTCATGACTCACTATAAGTTTAATGATGATATATAGGTGACACATCATGATATTGAGTTGCTTAAGCAAAATACAGGAGAGCCTATCGACAATTTCATCACCCATTGGAGATAAAAAAAATGCCATTATGACAAATCACGTTTCATTAGTAGCACACACTCTTTAGATCCTCATAATAGACCCTGGCCCTCAGAATTAGGCTATGATCCCCGTATTTATTGCATACACTTATTAGGCCCTTTAAATATACACCACCCTCAAAATTAGGCCGTAGCCCCCATATTGGTTGCATACACACTTAGGTCCTCAGAATAGACCTTGGCCCTCAAAATTAGGTATCGATCCCCGTATTAGTAACATACACTCTTTAGGTCCTCAGAATATACCTTGGCTCTTAGAATTAGGCTGCAGTCCCTATATTGGCCATATACACTCTCTAGGCCCTTATAATTAGGCCATAATCCTCATTCCACACTCTCTAGGATTTAGAGTTAAGTTGTAATCTTTAACACAGACTCTTTGGGCCCTTAGAATTAATCCATAATCCTTATAATCATTCTAAGCCCTCATAATCAAGATATATCCCTAGAATATGCCTTAGATCCTTAGAATCATACCCCGACCCTCAGAATTAGGTCATGAACCTACATGGTCATAACTAACTTTAGGCTCTTAGTAAAGCCCTAATCCAATTCACAATTACTAACTCCCACCAGAGTTCCAACACAAAGGGACTTAACACTCACAACATCTATTAAGTGCCTATCATTTCACATCCTTCCAATTCTCCTAATCTATTCCATCTTAGGGGCTTTATAGAAACCCTATTCCAACACCCCTACACTCTTCCAAAGGATCCAAATAAAGTTCTTTCAATCTCAGATCCTCGGTCCTCCTCCAAACCCAAACCAGAGAACAACAATGCTCTCCCTGAGCCCAACTGACATTGATTAACTCTCAAAATTGAGATTACTTCCATCACAAAATCATATAGCTCTAAATATTCTTTACAACAATTCTGACCATGCGCGAATCGAACTTATGGTTCAAAATTTATGGCGAAAAAGCCATTTATGTCCGCCTATAGGTAGGACACTTCACCAGCCTATGGGCAGTCATGGATTCCTTAGACCGTAAGTTAGGTCCACCTGCCAAATGGCTTGCATGGGATCATGTCTATCAGTAGGTACCTAAGGGAAGAACCTGTGACACCCTGACTAATTAAATACCGGTTAGCTACTCCTTTATTCAAATTAATACAAAATGTCAAGTTGGTTCAGTTCGTAGCATCACTGTCGAAAAACGTTTTAACAATTTCTAGCCACCTAATATTTAAAAAGTGAGTGGTCAATTTTAATCAAATCCGAGTAACATACAACCAATTTAATTTATGAAATACTAATACAACAACACCACATAATCACGATAGAATAATCATGGAATAACAATAAATCTGGAGGAATACTCCTCTCAATAATCCGAATGTTGAATACAGCCAAATGCAAAGTCTGAATCACTAATTAATTAAATCCGATACTGAAATAAAACTGAATAATTAAGATGTCTCAAAGGGAAAAAGGGCGACATGCCCTACAGATAAGTGAGTCTGAAATGAAATCAAAATGAAAAGTGGAGGCGTCTCTAATTTAAGGTCCTGTAACTTCCACAGCAGCTACAGCACGTCCCTGGTATGGAATTTCTAAGCTTGATGTCCTTGTGGCCGGTCACGTAAAAGATTTTATAAGAAAAATAGATTTGAAAGCAAACGGGTCAGAGCCCGATTGTGAAAACAGTTTAAAATATAGCAAGTGTTTAATATCATTAAAGAGTGAATATAAAATACATGATAGTGCGTGCACTCACATGAGTTCCTCACCTCTCAACTAATAGTGCACGCCTAACGTATCCTTACCCGTTCTAGTCATTACACTGTCTAACTAATCCAATTCACCACCTAACCTTGGTAAACTATTAAGGTTCAATTCTCGACATCATAATATAAATAGAGAGTTTTACTTTTTATTTCTCAGAATAATCATAATAATTACTGAAATTTTTCCATCTTTAACTCTACTAAAAATGTTAGGCTCATTCACACTTACATTTATAATGACTGTTTATTTCAATTATCAGTATATTGATCTCATCATAATATACTATACTGGCACCCCGAGACTAAGCTGCGGTGCACACATACTCTGCTATCAAATCCCGACACATCACGTACATTAGGATTACGCATTCCAAATCACTCAGGAACCGTTTCAATAAATAACAATCACACATAATAGAGGCGAACATAGTTCACATCACATGGGTCGCGCACATACCTACGCTCCCATGATCAACTGACTTATTAACTCCCCAATAAGCCATTCTCTGACCTATGTCCTTGAGATACCAATCTAAATCCCCCCCATAGGTACACAAGATTAGATGGCCCTGATCGAGCGCCAACCTCCCGTGATAGCAAGTATGGTAGGTATGTTATACACAGATAAACACATTTACTAAGCATTCACACATCTTAGATATCTTATAATATTAATAGAGGCATATGTCACATTCCTATACCGTCATTAAATGTTTCACGTTTACAAGTCCCCAAAAAATATACATTAAAGTTGTCAACTCTTCTCACGTCGCAATTCAAGTACTTACAACCTAATCTCGTAGAAGTCACCCGGTCTATTATATAATTCCAAGTTTTTAATCCTCAACGTAATCCAATCTCACAACTATACCCACTAATCACAAGGGAAGGATAATACTCAATAAAATAAGCCTACGAAAAATTCGAAACCAAAATCAGGCCTAAAAAGACCATTCTGTGAACTCGTTAGAACTCCCAGAATCTCGTTCGAACGAGGTCTCTCGAACGAGTCTCGTTCGAACGAATGTCTTCGAACGAACTCTGAACTTGTTAGACTGGCATCTCCTTAGAAGCTTGTTCGAACGAGGTCGTTCGAACGACCTGGGTTGGTCTTCTAACGAGATGGCAGGGAACGTCCAGAATTTTTCCAATTTCATTTTTCATCATTTTTCTCTTCTCTAAACCCATCCTAAGATCATCCCAATTACGTTTTAATGTTTTTAAACTATTCTAAGTCACCCTAGGTCACTCCTTCACATATTTTTGGGGTCAAACCTTACTAATCAACATGCAATAATCATAAATCCCCAATTCTTGCCCCAAAACCCTATGAACATGAACCCAGAATTTAATTGACTACAAAGACTCCTTATTAATCCATTTTAAAATCATCAAAAGTTATGTTTTGTGTATTGAATTCGTCCATAAGTATTCTACATGCAATTCCTATCCCAAAATCATAAGTTTCACAATAATCCCATTGGTTTTCATCAAAACTTTCAAGGAAAATACAGTTTCAACACTAAACACGGAAGAAATATTCATTGAACTTAATAATATCAAATCACTTGCCTTAAATCCAATGTTCTTATTCATTTTTGACGATCAAGGTTGGTTCTTTCTTCTTTCCGGTCACAAATTCCTTTCAAAATGATGGTGGGGAGATGGTTTGGTTTAGATCCTCCTTTAACCCCTCTTCTAACTTCTCTCAAAAACCTCCGTAGCCCACTCTCTCACTTTTGGCTGATAATGGCCTTAGTGGCCCTTTTAATAATATCTAAATTACCTCTAAAATTCGTGGGTTTTATTCTCTTAATTTTTAAAATTACCAAAATACCCTTCTAGGTTGCCGGTTTGGCCTAAAAATGCCCCGGGATCCAAACTAAACTCCCGGCTAGTGTTTTCTGACTATTTCGACCCTTCCGGACACATTGGTGCACTCAAAATGACCATTCGGTTGATAAAAATATAATTTACTTTTTAATCTAAATAAATTCGTTCCTGACGCGACTGACACGCGCGTTCCAACTATATTACAGAAACTGCCGTATTTTCAACTCACGACATTTTTAATAAATTCAATAATCGCATATTACCATAATCACTTAGTAATATTCAATGACATATAAATGACCAAATACTAACTCTCGTCTCGCTAGCATTTAAATCCGAATTAATTTTCCATTTAATACATCCCAAATTAATTTAATAAATCCCCGAATTAAAAGAAATTCCATTTAATTACCCTCATAATTAAAAGCCATAAAAATACGGGGTATTACATACTTCCCCCCTAATAAGGAATTTCGTTCCGAAATTCGGAAAAGTAAGGCACACCTGGAAAAATTAGGTATCCTCCAGTATTCAAAACAAAATATAAAGAAAGGCCCAATCACTAAAACCCTTGCATCACAACAAGCTTGTTTAACAGACTTGATACTTTATCAGAATACACTTCAATAAATGCTCCTCACGTTTGTGCTCTTATTAAACAACATTTGAATAAAAATAGCCTATACATCATTAGTCGCATTATTTTAATATTATTGTGAGTCCGCACCTCACTACGCGTTAACTCCCGCATTTATCAAAACAAAAACTCCCATCCTAACACATCTTACTACTCTTGCCCATTCTTTGAATCTCAGTTCCCAACGTTGTGACTTTTACACAAGGGAAAACCACTTCAGTCGGTTGGTGTTACACAAACATTTGTAAGCACCTTGTCCCCTATAAATAGATACGGGTGCTTTCCCCCAACTCTACCATTAGGTAATATCTTCTCCCCATTACTACAATATACCTCACTTACTAGTTATACCCGATTTGGAATTTAAAAGATCACAATGAATCCAAAATTTTTTCATACAATCCATCATTCGTTAATCACCTTGCGCCTACACCTCGGGCTATAGGTGGTACAACCCTCAGAACGAATCGTTATTTCCCACTACTTCTTGCTACCCCACATTGAATGTGGATTTCGAGGATCTCATCCCAGTTCTAAATAATACTGCGTGGTAACACGTACCGTTGTGATCACTATCTAATAGTGTAAATCCCCCAAGTGTATAATAATTTCTCTCCTTTTGGATAACATGTCCCACATATTCAAAGGAACTCGTTAATTATCTATAAGTTGGCGACCCCTAAAGGAAATTTACCAACTTGACTCTTTCATCCCTGGAATCTTCGACTTGATACAAAATTATCTGGTTGAACATCTTACTCCAACCATTCTACTACTTACTACACCCCTTTCAATGTCGACCTTCATGTATAATTCTTCCCGTTAAGTGATACTTAATGATCTTCTTCTTCTTTTGGTGTATACTAAAAGTTTCGACCCTTGCACTTTTCACCACGTTGTGCACCTCTAAACTCTTTTTACCTTATTGAAATCCTCATTCTATTTACTCTTGAGTCACCCTCAACACTCGATTGGTCTGAACTCTACTTCAAATTGCCCATAATAATTAAATATTTGCCTTCTCAAGAGGTATCCCTTTATTAAATGGCTTTCCACTGCCCTTTTCACCAAATTTGGACGTGCTACACTGATTACACACGAGTATACTCATTAACACCTTCTCTTACGACGCTTAATTCCATAAGTAATAATTTCACCCATCTATATCCCTTCTTCCGACGATTACTACATTAGTAAACCAATATGCCTACAGCCTGTGACACCCCTTATAACCCAATCATACTGCTTTAAACATCATATACACTTCATACGTATTCCAAACTCTTTATTGCCGCTAAATTTACAATGTGGCTATACCACTTGGGCGTTCTAAATCACCCCTGAATTTGAAATCCTAAATCCTTCTTAACCTCAATGCGTCCTTCAACCCGCCGTAACAAAATCAATATTATCAGTACTTCTTTACTAATAACTGGCTCTACTGGCCTTTCATCGCAATTTACCCCTTGTTAACTTCGAGTCATAACTACTTACTTCCATAACGATCGAGGTATCCAATTTATGGACGAATGGTCAAACATCTCCCTACTACCTACTTTATACTAAGTTTCATGCGTGGGATGTCTCGCAAAGCGAAATCCAAACAAGGAACCCCCCCGATACACTACTACCTAACATTGTCGGTCATCGGGATCCGTTAACCCTCAGTCCATAACATGTACCACTATATTCTCGTCTCTTAACAACAAAGTTACATTTCCTTCCGCAATTACACTTAAATAAGGAACTCTTCCCGAACGACACTTTCTCTTGACATTGATGGTAATCACATTCCATATACACCATGCAAATAAAATTGGGGATCTCAAAATTCCGTCCCCAGACATTCAACTATGAGTATAAACTCCAAAATCTCTAAAGGGTGATAAAATAATGCACTCTTCTTATTAGGACATCCTGAGCGTTAATATAATAACCAGCTAAGCCTTTTTGCTGACTAGTAAACCAATTGCTTACGAAATCCCTACACATGCTGGGATTAAATATCCAGGACTATTATACCTTTTTGCAGTCACAACAATATATATAAATAAATACATATATACAAAAGTACAATTGCGAGCCCGACCCTCTCACAAATGGGACCTCGCTAGAATCAAAACATTCTACCCCAAGGTAGTAACTCCAATAAACTTGTAATACCAGCACACTATCGGTATAAGTATATTATAAAATCATAATCAGGATAATATCATACTCGTATAACACAACACATAAAACGATTAATTTCAATAAAGTATATACCACTATCAATATACTCATTCATCCTCCGCGGATGAAAATCAATATAACCCCACACTATCAGGGAAAACTATTCACATAACTAAATAAAATTGCTGATACTCATTAAACTCGACTCTCAAGTAAAAATATAACAATAATAACAATTGTAGCAACTCGTTCATGCCACAAACAACATGCAACATCATCTGAGGATATAACTCCTACTTCTATCCTAACAAGCGTCCTGCTGCTCAAATGGTTCCTGGACTTAACACACCTGTCCGTACCAAACCGAATATTCCAATAACTGTTACCCTTGCCAGGCACAATACCTTTATCTCTACACTTGCTTCGGGAAACATTTATAACGCACGGGTTTCACTTCCCGCAAAATACCTCTACACCTGCTCCACTTATCTTCGGTCACACTGGCCATGTCAAGGTGGTCCTTCTCTCGGACGTTGGTGGTCTCGGTTCTGACAACTACCTCCATTGTTTCCTTAGCTTGATGGACCAAAGGAACACGCTACTAGTTCCCACCGCTCTTACTGAAATCACCATCAACGGTAATAATTTAGCTATCCGAATCACTTTAACGGGTTCCCCGTTGAGTCTTCCCCTTGTGGTGCTTTTCCAGCACCATTTTCCCAGTCTTACTCTATAAAGATCCTCGATTCTTGCCCCTCCCCACCCAAGGAAATGTTTACCTCCAAATTAACACTACGCGACATTAATACCATCTCCATTGACCGTCCAAGCAGAATTTCCCAGAAGAGCTAATAATTCTTCTTGTATATAAATTCTCCCTTTTATATCCTATTCTCCATTTTACCTACTTCACCCGGTGTAAGGTTCGCTAAATAATTAAATTTTTCCTCACAAAGTGATCTTTGTCCGGCCCTCTTATGTGAGTTTAGAATAACATTCGCCTTTCACCCTGAACATCTGATTAAGGAACTTATGGTCAAACCATACGTGTACGCCTTTTCTTGACATCACAATTCACTTCTAAGTGTGGTGATTGTCTCTCACCATTGAAACTCCGTTCTCACGAGCCAATAAAATTTTTACCCCTAATTCTCACTCCCAATGGGCCATACCCCGACATATGTCCAAGTCTTTGGATATATTACGTTCGTTTGTCTAGCACACGCCACCTCCACACTTCGAGTATTTCCACTACTGGTTCTCTTTAATGTTTCACCTAACTATTTCTCTCCCATTCCAACCTTCTTGGGTGAGTCTAATTTGACTCCATTCCTGCTATAGTTGTACCTGGAAGTCGCAAATCGCGCCTTAGCCGTCTATACCATCCTGGACTTCCATGCCATAATATGGGTGACTTTAACTAGGGTCATCCTCCTTTAATAAATTCAAATAACCTCACTGATCTTTTGCCTCCTGTTGTTCGCCCAACTGTCTTCGCCTGACATACTACATTTTTTGGCACACGAACACACCCGATTGCATATAAGGTTCACTATCATATAGATCTAAGTAGGAGAACAAAATCTCACCAAAGAAATCAACAATCCTAAACATAGGGCTCTATATCAAAGAAAACTACGCTGGAAGCATAATAAGCCACACAGATCTTAAAGGGCACTAGAACCTGATGCTCTATACCACCTGTGACACCCCGACTAATTAAATACCGGGTAGCTACTCCTTTATTCAAATTAATACAAAATGTCAAGTTGGTTCAGTTCGTAGCATCACTGTCGAAAAACGTTTTAAAAATTTCTAGCCACCTAATATTTAAAAAGTGAGTGGTCAATTTTAATCAAATCCGAGTAACATACAACCAATTTAATTTATGAAATACTAATACAACAACCTCCACATAATTACAATAGAATAATCACGGAATACCAATAAATCTAGAGGAATACTCCTCTCAATAATTCGAATGTTGAATACAACCAAATGCAAAGTCTGAATCACTAATTAATTAAATCCAATACTGAAATAAAACTGAATAATTAAGATGTCTCAAAGGGAAAAGGGGCGACATGCCTTACAGATAAGTGAGTCTGAAATGGAATCAAAATGAAAAGTGGAGGCGTCTCTAATTCAAGGTCCTGTAACTTCCACAGCAGCTACAGCACGTCCCTGGTATGGAATTTCTAAGCTTAATGTCCTTGTGGCTGGGCACCTAAAAGATTTTATAAGAAAAATAGATTTGAAAGCAAACGGGTCAGAGCCCGATTTTAAAAACAGTTTAAAATATAGCAAGTGTTTAATATCATTAAACAGTGAATATAAAATACATGATAGTGCGTGCACTCACATGAGTTCCTCACCTCTCAACTAATAGTGCACGCCTAACGTACCCGTACCCGTTCTAGTCATTACACTGTCTAACTAATCCAATTCACCACCTAACCTTGGTAAACTATTAAGGTTCAATTCTCGACATCTTAATATAAATAGAGAGTTTTACTTTTTATTTCTCAGAATAATCATAATAATTACTAAAATTTTTTCATCTTTAACTCTACTAAAAATGTTACGCTCATTCACACTTACATTTATAATGACATTTCATTTCAATTATCAGTATATTGATCTCATCATAATATACTATACTAGCACACCGAGACTAAGCTGCGGTGCACACATACTTTGCTATCAAATCCCGGCACATCACGTACATTAGGATTACGCATTCCAAATCACTCAGGAACCGTTTCAATAAGTAACAATCAATCATAATGGAGGCGAATATAGTTCACATCACATGGGTCACGCACATACCTACGCTCCCATGATCAGCTGACTTATTAACTCCCCAATAAGCCATTCTCTGACCTATGTCCTCAAGTTACTAATCTAAATCCTCCCCATAGGCACACAAAGATTAGATGGCCCTGATCGAATGCCGACCTCCCGTGATAGCAAGTATGGTAGGTATGTTATACACAGATAAACACATATACTAAGAATTCACACATATTAGATATCTTATACTATTAATAGAGGCATATGTCACATTCCTATACCGTCATTAAATGTTTCACGTTTACAAGTCCCCGAATAATATACATTAAAGTTGTCAACTTTTCTCCCGTCGCAAATTCAAGTACTTACAACCTAATCCTGTAGAAGTCACCCGGTCTATTATATAATTCTAAGTTTTTAATCCTCAATGTACTCCAATCTCACAATTATACCCACTAATCACAAGGGAAGGATAATAATCAATAAAATAAGTCTACGGAAAACTCGAAACCAAAATCAGGCTTAAAAAGACCATTCTGTGAACTCATTAGAAGTCCCAGAAATCTCGTTCTAACGAGGTCGTTCGAATGAACTCTGAACTAGTTAGAAGGGACACCGACATCTCATTAGAAGCTCGTTCGAACAAGGTCGTTCGAACGACCTGGGTTGTTCTTCTAACGAGATGGCAGGGAACGCCCAGAATTTTTCCCATTTCGTTTTTCATCATTTTTCTCTTCTCTAAACCCATCCTAAGATCATACCAATTACGTTTTAATGTTTTTAAACTATTCTAAGTCACCCTAGGTCACTCCTTCACATATTTTTGGGGTCAAACCTTACTAATCAACATGCAATAATCATAAATCCCCAATTCTTTCCCCAAAACCCTATGAACATGAACCCAGAATTTAATTGACTACAAAGACTCCTTATTAATCCATTTTAAAATCATCAAAAGTTATGTTTTGTGTATTGAATTCGTCCATAAGTATTCTACATGAAATTCCTATCCCAAAATCATAAGTTTCACAATAATCCCATTGGTTTTCATCAATACTTTCAAGGCAAATACAGTATCTACACTAAACATGGAAAAATATTCATTGAACTTAATAATATCAAATCACTTACCTTAAATCCAATGTTCTTATTCATTTTTGACGATCAAGGTTGGTTCTTTCTTCTTTCCGGTCACAAATTCCTTTCAAAATGATGGTGGGGAGATGGTTTGGTTTAGATCCTCCTTTAATCCCTCTTCTAACTTCTCTCAAAAACCTCCGTAGCCCACTCTCTCACTTTTGGCTGATAATGGCCTTAGTGGCCCTTTTAATAATATCTAAATTACCTCTAAAATTCGTGGGTTTTATTCTCTTAATTTTTAAAATTACCAAAATACCCTTCTAGGTTGCCGGTTTGGCCTAAAAATGCCCCGGGACCCAAACTAAACTCCCGGCTAGTGTTTTCTGACTATTTCGACCCTTCCGGACACATTGGTGCACTCAAAATGACCATTCGGTTGATAAAAATATAATTTACTTTTTAATCTAAATAAATTCATTCCTGACGTGACTGACACGCGCGTCCCAACTATATTACCGAAACTGTCGTATTTTCAAATCACAATATTTTTAATAAATTCAATAATCGCATATTACCATAATCACTTAGTAATATTCAATGACATATAAATGACCAAATACTAACTCTCGTCTCGCTAGCATTTAAATCCGAATTAATTTTCCATTTAATACCTCCCAAATTAATTTAATAAATCCCAGAATTAAAAGTAATTCCATTTAATTACCCTCATAATTAAAAGCCATAAAAATACGGGGTATTACAGAACCGACTTTTTTCTCGTTAGGGTTTTCCTATATAAGGAAACAATTACATCATTTGTAGAGGACCTAGATTTCAATCCATCAACCATTCCGAAATTAGCATACATCATTTTACTAACATTTTCTTATACATTCCCTTGCATCAATTTTCCCCACATTCAATAACCACACCACCACTATTATCCATACAATATAAATCAACAAACAAAGAGCTTAAAACATATTGTAAAAGTGCTTGAAGGTCTAAACCCTTTTACATTTGACTAACCTTGTAAATGCCGTTTTTCATATTTTAGTGCTCTCAATCCATTTGTAGTTTGTTTTATCCTATTTTTAACACTAATACTACCTTTTTTACTATTACATTTATTTTCAAGTATAATTTTATAAACAAAGAATCCTAAAAAGGGGTTTTAAAACCATAATTCCCAATTTAGAGTGTTCCTACACTTTCACCACATTTTACACCCTTTTCATAAATAAAAAATGACACACTAGATTTGGATTATGGGTTAGACCCCAACCTTGTTCACTATGCAAACTACGTGGACTATGATGCGATTTTTTTCTAGGCCTCACATAGCTAGTTCAAGTCCGTTTTTTACTTATATCATTCAGTTCATTTTAATAGATTATCATCTTATCCATGTAGTTAGTATGTTTTACTCGTGTAGTTAGTTATCTTACGTTTATTATCATTTTAACGGTTCTATAAACTCGTACTCATTTTTCCATAGTGAGTTTATAATTTCGGGGAGTTGCTAACATTTATAGTCATTTTGTACATTTTCAGCATATTATTCAAGTTTAGTTAGTTTACTTGTTTATCTAGATAACCCATTTATCGTACACTCTTTCCATAGAGGGATTACGTTTTCTGGATTTTTCTCATATTTTATCTCTTTAGAAGGATCCATACCCATCCTTCCCATGATGACTTCATTCCTCACACACACACACACACACACACACACACACACACACACACACACACACACACACACACACACACACTCACTTGTGTATATATCCACTATTATTTCACTTTATTCACCATGCACACATGATACATTTACCACACAAATGCACATATTCCTATATTTAGGAGAAGGATAACATTTTGTTTATCCCATGAGAATTCAAAATGGTGGAGTGGGTTCCCAACACCTTCTCACTTTGTAATATAGTCTCTCAGCCCATATCTCGTTTGGTTTCACATGCACTAGTTGTCTTTTAGCTATCTCCTTGAAGGTTGCTTCTTGTTTTACCTATTTTGATTAAAATAGACCAGAGACTCCAATATCTACACATTCACATACCTCACATCATCGACGACGACCTTTTATGTCCTCATGCCACCATACGCGTGAGTGCGCCCCCACCGAGAGAGCGTGTGCACTGCCGAGAGGGGCCAAAATGGCCATAACTAGGCACTCCAAGATAATAACTCAGAGCTTTAGGTTAAGGATATGGATATCAAAATTTATTCTATGAACCCGAATCAATTTTGGGAATGTAGACTTGACTCATGGGATAAAATCCAACAGATACTAGTGAATCTACATGAAAAAAGGAGTATATGGTAAGATGGAAATCTTCAAGACAAGTATATTTGTGAAAGGATTTACTAAAAGGGAGGGGATTGGCCATGAGGAAACCTTCTCATTGGTAGACATGTTGAGGTCTGTTCGTATTCTTTTATCCATTGGTGTTCATCTCGATTATAAGATTTGGCACATGGACGTCAAGACTACATTCTTGAACAATAGTCTTGACGGATGAATAAAGATGGTGAAACTTGAGGGATTCATAATAAGTATCCAAGAAAACAATGTATGTTATCTTAATAGGTCCATTTATGGACGCTGTCAAATCTCTTGGTTTTGATCAATGTATAGAGAAAATTTTTATGCGTAAGAAGCATGATGGAAATATGGTGGTATTTATGGTACTTTATGTGAATAGTATTATCACGATCAGGAATGAGGTGGGTTTATTATCTAACATAAGGGTGTCGTTATCTAGTCAATTCGATATGAAGGACTTAGGAGAATTCAGTCACATCCTTGGGATCAAGCTTTTGCGTGATCAGAAAATAAGATGTTGGACATATCCAGAGCCACTTATATCGATGATTTTCTCATAAAGTTTATCATGAAATACTTCAAAAAAGGATTTATTCCTTTCAAGCATGGAATCTCTCTGCCTAAGGATCGGTGTCCTAAGACACATGATCAGACAGAGACGACAAGGAATGTACCGTATGCTTTGGCGATGGGCATCCTCATATATACTATGTTATGTATAATACCGGACATCTACTTTGCTATTGGTATGGTCTGCAAATTCCAGTCTAACCCAGGTGACGAACACTAGACTGCAGTAGATCACATTATCAAGTACCTTAAAGGGAATATATATTTTGCATTGGTTTACTTAGCGAATAGTCTTGCACCTTTAGGCTACACGGACTCAGGCTTTCAGTCAGAAACGGATTCCAAAAAATTAACTTCAGGATATGTGTTTTGTTAGGAAATCAACTTGGTATTGACATTTGAAAACACGGAAAAATTTCACACCTAAGATCTTTGATTAATAATGCATTAAAAATAAAACAAGAACGAGGTTTAAAGTTTAAACCTAGGGTTTCAAGAATACAATATCTTGGCGAATCATGTTGTGATTATTCTGAGGAGAAATATTTTGATGATGGTGTAGATCTTGCTACCCTTGAAGGTCTCTAAAAACCTTATTAGAAAGCTTTAAACATCTCGAATATTCTAGCATATGATCCACCCGAAGTAAGCCTTGTGTGTGGGCACTTTTTGAGATGACACCATGGTGAAATATGAGAGGATGTATATTCTCTCCAGTCACCCCTTCATAAAAACGCCATCGAACCCTCCATAATGGATAATTCACCTAAAATCCTAACTTACACTAATAAAAATAGGTATGGGCCATGGAATTTAGTCAAACTATGCTTCTAGAGAGTTTTGGTACTACTAATTGGGTATTGGACTATACTAAGGACACAAGACAAATAACTAAATTGGCTTCCAAATATACTCGAAAATCCCAATCCTAATTAATATAATTAGTTCCTCTTTTCATTTAATGGCGATTAACTCCACTAAATAACCAAGACTGCACTCTAATTTAATTATTTCTAAGATTACTCAGATATAAAGAGGTCTTTTTTGCAATGTTGATCATGGTACATAATATAATTCCCCACGTTAAGCTTTCGATACTCGTTGGTCAAATCAATACAACTATTGATTTTAACCAACATCTGATCAATTCCTTGATTCTCAGGCTTAACTTATTTGCTACTCCACCAAGATAATAAAATAACTCATTGGTTAAGTTTTACTGGTGGAAACAAAACATATAAGTTTATCAAAGTGGTATCAAAATCTAAGATATCTCCTAGACGTGGATTCCTCCGAATTATGATCTCAGACCAACCTATACAACTATTGCCCAATTTGTGGGGATCTATTAGGCCAATACATAAAATTGAATTGCGCACATAACAGTCAAAGCAATAATTTTGCAAGCATTCCAATCCTCATAATTCTCGGGATTAAGAACCTATGCATCATTTTCAAATGGTGTGATATTACCTAAGTCATATCATGACAGCCCCTAGGCTTAGAATCTCACGGGTGGTCTCGTTCAATACATTCCTAGATGTACCGATCACAATCCTCCGTCGAACCATTTCACAATTTATCAAACTATCAGACAAGGTCCCGTAGTTTGAGATAAACCACTAGGATTGTATCGTAACCATTCTGATAGGATGTTAACTCCCCATTTAGGTTTTGAAATGTTCAATTGTACTAAAACCGAAATTCTGATCTCCTGTGATCAAGTCGAACCTAACTCATCAAAATTCCTACTAAGTACAATTGACCTACATGTCTATAATATATTTAAAGAATAAATATAAGGCATTCTCATATTCATAATTCTTATTTCAAAATGAATCGACACCGCTTTACTTAAAAGTAAACGTCATACATGGTTTTAAAAATAAAACCCAAACATATTTACCCTGGGAGGTGGGAGCTATAATTTGGAGGAGAATCGAGTAATCATGTATTGTTGATTCGACCATGGAAGTCAAATATGTCATCGCTTTGGAGGCAACAAAGGAGGTTATTTGGATCTGTAACTTCCTAAATGACTTGAGTATAGTTCCTTCAGTGAAATCGACTTTTACACTTTACTATGAAAATAGAGGAGTGGTTTCTAACTCAAAAGATCAAGGACTCATAAAAAGGATAAGCACATTGAGTGCAACTATCATATAATATGGGAGATAGGGTATAAAGTCGACGTCATTGTGACCAAGATTACAACTCAGAATAACCTTGTAAATCATTATACAAAATATTATAAGCTAAGGCTTTTGATAGTAATGTAGAACAAATTGGTTTTAGATGTACGGGCACATGGGTATAAGACTAAATGGGAGATTTTTGAGGTTTTATTCTTAAAACCATGTTTGATGTTTATTTATTTTTAATAAAGGTATGTGAAGTTCATTTTTAAATGAGAATCGTGTTTATGATAATGCCCTATATTTATTTTAAATATATTGCATTAATGTTGATCAATTGAACATAGTAGGAATTCTGGTGAGTTGGGTTTAACTTGATCATAAAAGATTGAAATGACGATTCTAGTTCAATTAAATAGTTCATAGCCTAGATAAGGAGTTAAAATCATATCGGTAAAGCTGCGATTAGAGTCTTGGAAGTTTCTTTTGACTATTGAAACTTGTTAGATGGTTCAGGAACTTGTTTGATATTTTAAAGAGGATCATACTGGTACATAAAAAATGTATCGAACGAGATAAGGGTGAAATTTAAGCCTAGGTGATGACTAGACTAGACTTGGACAATCTCACATCATAGGCAAATGGTGCATATATTATTAATCCCAAGTATTATGAGTATTGAAATGTGCATACAATTGTTTTATCGATTGTTATGGGTGAAATCCAATTTATTGGGTCAAAATCTCCCCAAGTTGGGAAAATCGTTCTGTGTACATGTCTGAGATCATATTCCATAGGAATCCGTATCTAGGAGATATCCTGGATTGTAATGCACCCTTGATAAACTTTTAAGTTTTGATTATACTAGTAAACCGATCAATGGATTATTTATAATCCGCTATACTATCAAATAAGTCATGTTTGAGATCAATGAATAAATAAGATGTTGGTGAAAAATAGTTAGCGACGAATTGAATTTCACAAAGCGGGTATTGTATGCTTTACGCCGGGACCATAGCATGCAAAATCTAACTTTGTAAGCAAATACCTCATTATTTGAGTAATTATGAGATAATCAAATTGGAGTGAAATTGTAATTACTTAGTGGAATTTATTATAATTAAATAGGAAAGAAAATATATTACATGAAATAATATGGGGTTTTTATATTTCCATGTGGAAGTCGATTTAATTATTAGTCTTGGCTCCCTAGTATAGTCCATTACCCAAGTAGTTTACCCAAACTCTCAGGATACCTTAATTAGCCCAAGACCACTTAGTGTATTTATATATGGGGGCTTAATCTATGGGCTTAAGAATCATAAATATATATTAAAGGTTAGAGAGGAAACACTATTCGCATTTTTATTAAGGGGGTGAGGGGAGAAAGATATTTCTCTCATATTTCACCTAGTTTTTATATCTGAAAGTGCCCACACACTATTTATACTTGGGGGGGGGGGGGGATTATACACTAGAAGATTAAAGTCTTTCGAGTACTTCTATCAAGATTTTGGAGGGAAAAGAAAATTAGCGTCTTCATCTTCTGCACAATCTTTTTCTCATTAGGATCACTACAATATCCACAAAGGTATCATGATTCAAAACCCTAGGTTTATGATTTGAACTTATTTTTTGTTCTTTACTTTCTATTTCATGATCCAATAAAGTTTTTGGGAAATAAACTTTTTCTTAATAACAATCCCCGTCACTTTACGTCTTTTTCGCTGCGCCTCAAGGATAATGAAATTTCTTATCCACAAATCGTTTCACTTGAGACCCATTGTTATCCTTCTTCTTCCTTTTCTAGAAAGAAGTCGAGTGTTTCTAAAAAAACTATCACTATGCCTTGTCTTCCAATTATGCTAGTTATTAGATCACATAATTAATCCTCATTTCCTCATGAATTTATAATCAAAAGAATTCCTAGTTCACTTAAGATGAATTCTATCTTAATAAAATGATCCTTACTAGATCATAATCATCTAACATCGGTTTTTAACTCCCATTGTTCTATTCTTTAAAATTAAATATGTTCATATAGAAATTTCCCATTGGCGGAATCGAATATACTTTCACTTATTCAAAGAATAACCAATTAAGAATTTTAAAATAGTGTAATTTCGTGATTAATTCCCTCTGTTAGGGAGGTAAGTCAAGCTAACACGAGGAATTAATCACATCACATTTTAAAATAATGTTGGGAACCTTGGGTAAAATAAGTTTATTATCCTCCTCAGTTTAAACATTATCCAATATCTTTTTCAGTCCTTTAAATTTATTTCAATTGAAACTTTTTACTTAAAAGATTGTAAGAAGTGGGTGAAAAGTTGAGCTAATATTAAAATCTTAGAATCATTACTAAAAAATATTTTTTCCATTAAATATGTAAGAATTAAATTTTGATTATATTTTAATTTGTCTTCCATTTACTGCTAATTAAAGTTAATATCGTCAAGCATCATAACTCCTTTATGAAATGGTATTTCTCGTTGGGAGCTTAAATCATTTCACCCTAAATTAGGTAGATATTACATCTTCCAGTTGTGTTATCCATACATACCAGAACACATTTGTCCAACATAATTATCCGATGTCTTTTCGTCCCACAATTAATTATTATGACTCCATTAGGGAGGATATCATTACTTGTGTTTAAGTGTATATCATTGGTTCATTATTTTAAATTAAATTTATCCATGTAGAAATTTTCAGTTAGGGGGATTGAACTCACTCACTTTTAATTTCAAATAAATATTACTTAAGAATTTTACAATTCTGTGATGTCGTGATTAATTTCCTCTGTTAGGGAGGAACGTCAAGATAATTCGAGGAATCAATCACATTCTATTTTAAAATAACGATGGAGACCACATGGTTAATTTGGTAATGCCTCTCCCACATAATGTTTTGAACTTGATGGTATAGGAAAAATGTTATTCAATTCTAAATGCCTAAATTAAATCTACGATAATATCCCAATTTCTTGTACAAATTGAATTACTCGCTCACACTATTATAATTTTCTATAATAAAATATTTTAATTAAAATGAAATCTAGAGACCAAAATTTAATTTATACTTTAAATTTATAATGTTATCTAATTATGTTAAGATAAGAATAAACAAAATTTTATTTTCTAGAAAAAATTGTGATCCAGGCGAGTCACATAGATATTCCATGTTATGCACAATAATGTGGGTTCTTGATAAATTTAATAGTCAGCACAAATAATTTTTAACATTTAAATATGAGATGATGGAGATAAAATCCACCACAAACACATGCATCTTCATATTGAAAATGAAATAAATTAGGCAAAAATTATTCCTTGAGTGGAGTCCTTTGGGGTCAAGAACTCCTTGAAGAAGAGTCCATCATGATTCTAACTCTAAAATGAAAGATGTCAAAACCATTACAAATAAGTCCAAACGCGTTGATGCCCGCATTTGCACCAAGGGGAAGCCGCAATCACACACCCTGAATCGTGATATTTCTAGGGTAGTTCGTGTTCACAGTAGCCTGACCCATGGCTGTGCCATGTATGGCCGTAACTGGGCTGTCTTCTTGCTCCTTGGGTCTAGCTTTGGTGTTTTTCTTTTGTTACCAAAACTACGTCATAACTTCGAAAACTCCATTGTTGGACCTTCAATCTTGAGTAAAATTCAATCAAAATCCATGGATCTTCCACCATGATCAAACCCCATTACCTTATAGGATTCTAAAATGTAAAACTATTACATCCCCTCACAAACTCCTCCAGATACATCAATTTATGAAATATACAAAATAACTTAATTGCAACAACCAAATCGAATATAGTAAAAGTAATTATAGCTTAACTACCATAGGATCCATGCACCTAACATAATCATGTGACCATGATGGAGGGAGTAATATGATGTAACAACCCCCATTTTCCACGTAAAAATTGTCCAGACATAGTACGCCAAAGATGGGGCTTGTCTATCAATTTATATCATTCTCAGCATCAAACCACAATAAAATAATTTAATTTTAAAACTGTAAGGACATAAATTTTCAATTGAGTCCCTATATTATTTTGAATTAATTCCGTGAACAAAACTGTGTTTATAATATGTCATAGGGAGATTTTATTTTGTCATGATCCCACTTGGTCTATGACGTATTGAAGAAAATTGAAGACGTTGCGACAAAGCTTCAAAGAATTAATCATGTCGAAGTTTAATTGGTGCAAGTTTAATCGTCTTCAAAGTTAATTCAATTCCGAGATCACACAGGTATGCATACGTATAATTAATGGTGCTCAGAATTGTTTTTATAAAAGATAAGGATGTATTTTTATAAAGAAAAATATTTTAAAATATTTTTAAAAGTGTTTTAATGGTTTACACTACGTTGTATTCTGATAAGCTCAAAAAGGAGTTTGACTAATTTGGATCTCTTTTAAAAGAGACGTTTTAATCAGAAGGTCAAAAAGTCAAACTTACACGATGTCGTTCAAACGACATAAGCTCTCATTCGAATGAGATTCTCATGTCGCGC
Source organism: Sambucus nigra (assembly GCA_949130495.1). NCBI lineage: Eukaryota > Viridiplantae > Streptophyta > Magnoliopsida > Dipsacales > Adoxaceae > Sambucus > Sambucus nigra. The sequence goes on along the minus strand of OX422210.1, from coordinate 238,579,711 downwards.
GAATGACATGGCCTTGTCATTCGAATGATGCGTTTTTTGAGGCGACGCTTAAATCTTATTTAAAGCGTGTTTTCATCAGAGTTTTGTAGGTGTGCATCTGGAAAAAATAGTTTACCATCTAGTACGAGTTTTGCACATGTTTCTATGGTTTAAAAAGCATAAACACATTCTTAGAGTTTGCAAAGATCTGAGTTATCATTATTATATGTTTACGTGCCCTTGCTGCACTAAGAAGGTTTGTTCTACCATTGAACATCACGGTTTTGCGGTGAAGAAAAGAGAAGGACTTCTTGTTCGACATCGTAGACGAATCAAAACCAATCGATGGACACCGAGACATACGTGGACGCGTGTGTTGTGGATAAGTATCGTGGAAGATGGAATTTCTGCGAGGGCATTATTGAAGAATGGTAGAAGATCGGAAGGAGCGTCAAGACCCGTGGGGATCGAGTCATTGAGTAAGGCTAATCTGTCTTTGTAAAACCATTATTCATAGTGATTGTCTGGCTTGGATCGTCCGAGGTTATTTTCCCATTTTGGGTTTTTTCCTCGTACATCCGGCGTTGTGAGTATCTTTACTTTATTTTACTTGCTTTAATCACTAGATGCATGTTTAGGATTAATCGATATCAAATTGGTTTTAAGTAAGAATTGAGTTTTTCACAACATGGTTTGGTGCACATTAAAAGTTGGATAATTTTTTGTAATAATTTGGTTTGATTTGAAAACACGCACATAAGGGACCACCCAGGTTTTTCAAATTGGTATCAGAGCTAGAAAACATATTTTATTTATTTTGTGATCCTATGTGTTTTCAAAGATGAATTTTGGATTTAACGAACTTTCTCAAACTCCTATTTTTGATGGCACTAATTACACTTATTGGAAGATGAGAATGAGAAGTGCTTTAAAATAAATTGATGAGCGTGTGTGGCAAGTAGTTGAGAAATGATGGACACCCCCTGTCACTATTGTAGGTGAGGTCACTAGTTCAAAGCCTGTCGAGTCATGGACCAAAACTGAACATAAACTTTCACAATATAATTCTAAGGGCATGAAGTTTATTTCTTCACATGTCACACCGGAGGAATATAATAGAATTATGACTTGTGAAACATCAAAAGAGTCTTGGGATATTTATGGCACTCACTCACGAGGGCACTATCACGGTTAGGGCGTCAAAACTTCAAAATCTCACTATAGAGTTTGAGACCATTAGGATGTTAGAGAGTGAGACTTTTGATGAGTTTTATGCTAGGTTGTCCAATATTGTCAACTCGTCATTTAACCTAGGTGAGAAAATTCCCGACAACCGTGTAATTAAGAAAATCCTTATATCGTTGCCTTGTAGGTTTGATGCGAAAGTAACCATTTTAAAATCCTTGGGTAAGTTAGAGTCGACGAAACTAGAAGAGATTATAGGTGACTTACAAATCAAACTTATGAAATTGACATGATTACCTCCAAGCAAGTGCCTAAGAAAGAAAAGGGTTGCTTTGAAAACCCGGAAAGAGGAAATTAAAGTTTCAGATTCCGATTCCGATTCCGATTTTGAGGATGTTGCTTTGTTAGCAAAGAAATTAATAAAATTTATTAAGTTTCAAAAGAAATCGAAAGATGCTAAGAAATTTGAAAAATTCAAGAACAACAAAGTAGATCCCACCTCTAAGGATAAGTTTGAGAACCTTAAGAGAGATGAGTCAGATAAGTGTTTTGGGTGTGAAAATTTAAGGAGTGTCCCACTAGACTTAAGAAAGAGGGCAAGCAACCCATTGTATATAATGCCCCCTTAAGTGATAGTAATCCGGAAGAGGGAGAGAGTTCCCCCATTGATCGTAACTTTGTTGCATTTATGGCATGTCATGTGAGCGACGATGATTCTCATGTGTATGACATTTTCGAGGAGGTTTTGAGTGTATCCCATGTCAGTGAGGGTGAAGAGAGTGACGAGGAGAAGGTAGATGTGAAAGAGTTGCAAAATGTGTTTAATGAGTTGTATGCCGAAACTGTGAAGATGAAAAAGGCTAACTCAAAATTGCAAGCTAAGTTGAATGAGCGTGCCATAGAAAATAATGATGGTTTGATTGAGGATCTTAGGGCACGAGAGAAGAAGTTTAGGGAGAAACTAGAGTTTGTGTAGAAAGAGAGATAATCTCCGGGCTTTGATGGAGTCTTTGAAAAAGGAGATTTTAGCATTTGAGGAGTCTAGGCATTTGCTCGAATCTAGGATTCACAAGTTGGAGGAGAGATTGAGAGACTCGTCTAGAGTTAAGTTTAATTTGGAGGCTAGGTCAGAGAAGTTAGATAAGATCCTAGGCACCGTCCAAGTTAAGGGAGATAGGGGAATTATAGGTTTTGATGAGAGAGTTGTTCCCATTCCCCCCGCATGTGTGAGAAACACTAGGAAGGTTAGAAAAGGTCCACATATAGGTAATCATTCCCACCATCGCTACTATTGCACATTTTGTGGTAGGAAAGGTCACCTTAGGCGTTATTGTTACGACCTTAGACAAGCTCCTAGGAAGTTTAGGAATAAAATTGCCCCGGTTCCCCAAACCCCCATGCGTCGTTTTGCACCTACTTGGGTTAGGAAATCGGATTTAGTGGCTTTAGGAATTAAACTTCATGATTCTCGTTTGGGTGCACTTGATTATTACCATGCTAAATCTAAAGGATGATAGTGTTGCCTTGTTTTTCATATGCTAGTTTGCTTCATGATATATTCATTGCTAGTATAATGACATGTGTATCATTTTGTATTATAGTTCTTCATTTGCTTGAGTCCTATTGAGAAAATTCAAAAAGATTTTATTTTTTTAGAAAGCTTTTGAAAAATCCAAAAAGATTTTTGTTTTTTAGAAAACTTTTGAAAAACCAAAAAGATTTTGCTTTTATTTGAGTCAAAATATGAAAAGCCAAAAAGATTTTTGATTTTTGTTTTTGAGTTTACATGTTTGATGTGGCATATTGGTGTGCTTGGACCCCCCCATTGTTTCATTATCCATGTGGCTAGGACATTTGGTCATTATTATCGATGCTTAGAATGATCTTAACCATTGTTTATATGGGGTTATTTCGAAGTTGATATGCATTTTGATTCGACTTTGTATATATGCCAACATTGCACACATGCACAAGTTTATATGGATGCTTGACTTCTCTTGCATATTTGAATTTGGTGAGGCGTTCTTACCTCAATCTTGTCATCTATGCGTATGTAGACTTCAGGAGAAGTGTGCATGTAAGAACCGTTTACCGTGAGGATTTGAATTAAAAAAAATGATTGAGTGATTCACGGGAAAGGGCTGCGAGAGTTCAAAATTAACTCGTCGTAAAAGACACCGTTTAAAAGAGCCTAAAAGAAAATGCAATATGCTAAGAAAAGGGACAAATTAGTTTAGTTCATTCCAAAGAAAATATGATATTATTAAGGGAGTTTGGATGGATTAAAGATTTAAACGGGTTTGCAAAACTAATCCTAATGATGAATCATTGCAATTTGACGCTAGTTTTTATAGAATTGTCAAAATTCTGGATTTATGTGCACGTAGTTTGTTTAGTTCATTAATCTCACACTTTAATTGTCATAAGGCTATGATAAAGTTTGATGATTTATCGCTATCAATTAGAGCTTCTTGATCGTTTCGATGTGTTGGAATTGTGACTCATTTGTTGTAGTTTCACGCCCATTCATTTCATATCCATGTTTGAGCACATCAATACTATGTTTGCATGTAACTCACATTGTTAGTTTTTATGATTTTTTGCGTTTCGTGTTAAAAGCCTACTGTTCTAGCACTGTTTTGCTGCTGTCAGGCCCTTCCCCTGATTTTTTTTTTTGGAAATTTTTTCACTGGGCAAAAATATAACATATTTCTTGGAAAATGTGAAAATTTGGCAGGTCGCGAGAAGTCGTTCAAACAACATCTCCATGTCGCGTGAACGACATCCGTACTTCGTTCGAGCGACGTCCTCATCTCGTTTAAGCGACGTCCCTGGCTCGTTCGAACCACAACCTTAATTTTGGCTTCTGACTGGTTTGCAGTCCACTGGTTATTATGGTATATTTTTTTTGGTACTGCTGGAAGTGTTTCTGGACTGAGTGGTTTATATGCAGGATTTATTGGCTCATGATTATCTAGCGATTTCACATTGATTCAAATTGGTTTATATTCTTATGATAGATATTTTGATTGGTTTATCTTTTCACCGGATTGTCTATTCGAGACAAAAAGGGGGAGAGATGTATGTGATGTAGGGGGAGATTCGAGCATGTTGAGCATGTTTTTGATTACATAGTTTACAAATTGGTATTACACATTGGTATCATTTTGCTGCTCAAATTGTTTAACAAATGATTTTTTCAGAGTTTATTCATACTGGTATCTATTGTCGTTTGGTATCATTTGGATATATATTGGTTTCGTTTGTTCCTCCATACTTCACTTGGTATTTATTTGTCTGTTTCATGTGTGTAAGTATGCTTTAGCAATTTGAGATTTCAAGTCTACATGACATTCAGACAGCTCATGCTTACCGGTGCTACATATACTAGTTCGTGTCCTGTATTTTTTATTTTGGGTTTATGGGATGGGACTTAGGCGTCATACGGCTTGACGGCCCGGCTTAGGCATTTCACTGGTTTAGTTTTGTCCTGGAATAGTCAACGGGGGAGATTTGTAAGGACATAAATTTCCCATTGAGTCCCTGTATTGTTTTGATTTAATTCCGTGAACAAAACTGTGTTTGTAATATGTCATAGGGAGATTTTATTTTGTCACGATCCCACTTGGTCTATGACGTATTGAAGAAAATTGAAGACGTTGCAACAAAGCTTCAAAGAATTAATCATGCTGAAGTTTAATTGGTGAAAGTTTAATCGTCTTCAAAGTTAATTGCATTCCGAGTTCACACAGGTATGAATGCGTATAATTAGTGGTGCTAGGAATTGTTTTATAAAAGATAAGGATGTAATTTTATAAAGAAAAATATTTTAAAATGTTTTAAAAAATGTTTTAATGGTTTGCACTACGTTTTAGTCTGATAGGCTCGAAAGGAGTTTAACTAATTTGGATCTCTTTTAAAAGAGACGTCTTAATCAGAAAGTCAAACTTACGCGCTGTCGTTCAAACGACATAAGCTCTCATTCGAACGAGATGCTCATGTTGGGCAAACGACGTGGCCTTGTCATTCAAATGACACGTGTTTCGAGATGACGCTTAAATCTTATTTAAAGCGTGTTTTCATTATAGTTTCTCATGTGTGCATCTGGAAAAAATAGTTTACCATCCAGTACGAGTTTTGCACATGTTTTCTAAGGTTTAAAAAGAATCAACACATCCTTAGAGTTTGCAAAGATCCGAGTTATCATTATTATATGTTTATGTGATCTTGCTGCACCAAGAAAGTTTGGTCTACCATCGAACATCAGGTTTTTGTGGTGAAGAAAAGAGAAGGACTTCTTGTTCGACATCGTAGACAAATCAAAGCCAATCGGTGGACACCGAGGCATACGTGGACGCGTGTGTTGTGGAGAGGTATCGTGGAAGACAAAATTTCTGCGTGGGCACTATTGAAGAACGGTAGAAGATTAGAAGGAGCGTCAATATCCGTGGGGATCGAGTCATTGGGTAAGGCTAATTTGTCTTTGTAAAACCATTGTTCATAGTGATTGTCTGGCGTGGGTCGTTCGAGGTTGTTTTCCCGTTTTGGGTTTTTTCCTCGTACATCCGGCATTGTGAGTATTCTTTACTTTATTTTACTTGCTTCAATCACTAGATGCATGTTTATGATTAATCAAGATAAAATTGGTTTAAAGTAAGAATTGAGTTTTTCACAACATGGTTTGGTGCACATTAAAAGTTGGATAATGTTTTGTAATAAATTGGTTTGATTTGAAACACACGCACATAAGGGACCACCCCGGTTTTTCAAAAACCACATGCATAATGAAACTGATTTAATCCATAGCTGAAAAAATAATACTAAATCCACTATTAACATCCAGATAAAATAAATCCAACACAAATATGACTATCTCAAATGACCGAATAAAAATAAACTCCGTGCTTATGCCCATACAATATCCAAAATGAACAACTGAAAGGAAATAACAACTGAGACTAGAATCAAGAAGGTGATCTCCGATAAGCAATCTATGATTTCAATTCTGATATCACGCTAGTCCTGCTATCTCTGTCTAGGCAAACCTGGGGTGGAAAAAATATTTTATAATTGGGTCAATGCCCTAGAGTTGCAAGAATTAACTTACAAAAATTAAGAGGAAATAATATAATTAATTCAAAGTATGTACCACCCATAGGCACTCGCCTACAATAAGTACCTAACCCCTCATCTAAGTGCAATACTATGCGCATATCAACCCAAGTCCCCAATCGTGAAATACTGACACCCGTGACAATGGTTACTACACCATGCATCTAGCATAGTTCCCGTACTAAAGATGGACAGGTATTCCCATTTCCCAGAGTACGCCAATTATAATACCCACAAAAGTAACATAACCATCTATTATGTATTTATGTAGTATCGGGTTCATAACTAATTGCCTATATCATTAGACTAATGAATTAATCTCAATTAATTTACATGACTATATATATATATATATATATAACCTTACATATATACAACACCTAAGGGCATCTACCCTTAGTGTCACCTTTCGTGCTCTATCAGTAAGTCCGTAGGAGCCCCTCATCCAAATGGACAACACAAAACACATACAAATGGGGTGGTCCCTATGCAGTATACCATTGCACTGTCCATACCCAACAGTGATAATAGATCCTAACATCTACACTTATCTCTCGTAAGTGGCACTGCTACGTAGTACCTAAAGTAATGGACTACACAACACCTAGCCCACCCATGCCTACGTGTGCTACGATTCTAAAACACATGTAACCCTAACTGATAGGACCGTTCACGAACATAGATATGTCCACACAAATAAATAATTACACAACTTTATCATATAATATGTATAGGTAATTACCCTATAATTACCCCCAAGATATACTATTTAGTCATCCATTAATAATTCCAATTTAATAATTGAACATCTAGTTAATTGTTAATTTCCCCATTTAAGTAGTAATCAAACTTCTACATGGGATTGGTCTATGATTATTTAAGGTATTTACCAACCTTCACAATTTGTTTCCAGAAATTCCATCCTAACTCCTGAACTATCTCTACCATACCGTACCCTAAACATCCCTCGAAAAATCTTAAAAATCAAAGGGGGACAACCTAGCTGGACCAAACTGGTTCACTTGGCTAGCCGAACCGGTTCAGTCAGCGAACCGGTTCAGTTCAACTGGCTGCCCTGATGAATAAACGACGTGATTTGGTCTTCTCCTTGCACCCAAATCACCTCTAACCTTTACCCAAACTTCATGTATGATCTCTAAACGATTTCCCACCACGAAAAAACTATTTTCTACATAAAAAACGTTCCCATAACATATTGAATTCATCCGGTACCAATTTTCTCGAGAATTGTTCAAGATATAAACCCTAGTTTTCAATATTGAACCCTTTCTCTTTAAATCTATCCAAGAATCCTTCTTTCTTATTGATTTACATCATATTTACATTCCTACAACATGAGATCCTAATATCTTTCTCTAAATCAAATGAATCATCAAATTTTTGGGTTTCTCATCAATTTATCAATTCCCAGTTCATATCAATTTTAGATTTATTCCTCTACATGCATAAGGTTTCACCCATCCTATTATTATCATTTCGTATTCATTCTCACCAAGAAATTTATGAGAAAATACATCAATGGATTAAGAAATATATTAAAAGTTAATTTTAGCGAGAGAATTCTTGCCTTATGATGAATATTGAGTGCCTCTCTTATTGGATCCTTAATAATCTTCCCTCTCTTGGCCTTGGTAACTTCTCTCTATGGAGGTGGGGTTGCTAGCTTAAGTTTTGGTGTTTGAAAGGAGTTCTCTAAACACTTAATTAACTTATATTATTTGCTAATCCCGAGTTATCCCATAACCTCTATATTTGGGCTCCTAAATGAACCCAAACCCAATACCGGATTGGCCCAACAACTCTCCAAATGGTATACCTATTCCTCGGGCCCAATCTTAGATGTCTAAAACACCTAAATGAGTCCTCAAATTATCCCGAAATGTGTCCAAATTATTTTTACCCAACATATACGTTTCTCCAATTAATTGAACATCACATAACAATTATTTAATAAACATGCAATTATTTCCTACGAGAAATTTTTAACATGCATAGATAAATCCACATAACTTGAAATTAAAAATAATCAATTTATTCATGCCTTAATTAATTTAAATTCTATCGATTTTATTTTATTATAAAATAGAGGGTATTACATTCTCCCCCTAATAACGGAATTCTGTCCTTGGAATTCAAACCGTACCTGACTAGAAGAGTTACAAATATTTCTCTCGCATGTCGTCCTCCCTCTCCCGTATCGTCTCCTCCTCATTGTGGTGTCCCCACTGCACGCTTACTAAGTGATCCACCACATTTTAGTTTATGCAGGGCAATCTGAATCCTGCCCCAAATCATTTGCACCTTCTCCCAGGTGTCCTGAATGAACTCTGGTTCGATAAGTTTGTTCTCCCCCACTTCCACCCAACATGATGGTGAGTAACAAGGTCTCCCATATAACACCTCATAGGGTGCCATCATAATAGTAAACTGACAGTTATTGTTGTAAGCAAACTCCTTCAAAGGCAAGTATTGCTCCCATCGACCCTTAAAGTCTAAGATGAACATCCTCAACATATCTTCTCGCATCAAATTTACCCGCTCCATCTAACCATATGTATAAGGATGGTACGAGGTTCTCAACCTCAACTCTAACCCCAAGACCTACTAAAAATTCCTCTAAAAGTGGGATATAAATTTCTTGTCCCTATCTGATACAATATTGAGCAGTACCCCATGATTTCAAAATCTCTATAAGGACAAGCCTAGCGTACTGCTCTGACATGTAGTCTATCCGGATCGGTAAAAAGTGAGCCATCTTTGTCAATCAATCAACAATCACCCAAATCGTGCCCCCGCTGTGATATAGGTAACCATGTGATAAAATCCATTAAAATGCTCTCCCATTTCCACATCAGGATCTTAAGAGGTTGTAGGGCACCTGTGGGATGCTTATGGTTCACCTTCACCAACTGGCACATGGCACACTTGGACACAAAGACTGTTATGTCCTTTTTTATACCTGCCAACTAATATTGGTGCCTCATGTCCTTGTACATCTTCTCCTCAGCGAGATGTACCATAAAACCTGAACTATGAGCCTTAGTCATAACGACTTGCCTCAACTCCTCATCCTTTAAAATAATGAACCTGCCTTAAAATCTCAATCCGCCATCTGAGCCAATCGAGTAGTTATCTCATCCTTCGTCTAATAACTTCTTAACCCTCTCTTGGCAAAGGTGGTCTCCATCCTGTGACTTCATGACCTGAATAATGATCTAGGGTGTGATGGTGAGAACCTCCATAAAATCACTATGACTTCACTTGTCAACTTATCATCATCATGAAGCAATTTTCATTTTGCCTTCCACACTGCCTCTAACTCCATTATTGACATACGACTCAAATCATCTGTCACTACCTTTGCCTTTTCGGGGTGGTACTGCATATCGAGCTGGTAATGTTTTATAAACTCTAGCCATATCTGCTATCTCATGTTCAACCCTCTCTGCGTGAAGAGGTACAATAGGCTTTTATGGTCTCTGAATAGTTAAAAATTTTCCCTTGATAGATAATGCCTCCATATACTTAAAGTAAATACCACGGATGATAACTCCAAGTCATGGGTGGGTTAATGTCCATCATTAGGCTTTATCTTTCGAGAATCATAAGTTATTGACCTCTCTTCCTGCATTAACACCTTTACAAGTCCCCATAAGGAAGCGTTCATAAAAACCTTATAGTCTATCCCTCCTCGAGGCAAAGTAAGTACCGGAGCTGAAGTCAATTGAGCCTTCAGCTCATTAAAGGCCTGCTGACACGCATCATCCCATATAAATGGAACATTCTTCCTCATCATATTCGTTAGGGCCCCGACTATCTTTGATTTCTCCTGAATGAACCGACGATAATACCCTACTAATCCTAAAAAACTACACTCCTCCGTAGGTGTAGTGGGTTATCCCCACTCCATCACTGCGGAAACCTTTCCCAGATCCACCGATAGCCCCCTCTCAGATATGACGGGGCCCAAGAATTGAACCTTCATCAACTAAAAACAATATTTCTTGAACTTAGCATAAAGTTGATGGTCCCGTAATGTCTGCAAGATTACCCGCAATGTTGTGCATGCTCTTCCGCTGTTCGAGAATAAATCAGTATGTCATTTATGAACACAATGATGAATTTGTCTAGGAAATTTTTGAATACTCGACTCATTAGGTCCATAAACAAAGTCGGTGCATTGGTCAGCCCAAAAGGCATAACAAAAAACGCATACGACTTATATCTAGTCAGGAAAACTATCTTCGGGACATCCTTCTCTCCAACCTTCAACTGATTATACCCCAATTTCAAATCGATCTTAAAAAAATAAGCAATACCCCTCAGCTGGTCGAACAAGTCATCAATATGGGAAAATCGATATTTATTCTGTATGCTAACCTTGTTCAACTCCCGATAATCGATACAAAGTCTCAAAGATTTGTATTTCTTCTTGACAAATAGAATTGGAGAACCATAAGGTGAAGTACTCCTCGAAATAATCCCCGACCCAGTAACTCTTGAATCTGGTTCCTAAGCTCCCTCATCTCTAATGGAGCCATCTGATACGGTGCACAGGCGATGGACTTATCGTAACAATCAACACAGGTTCATTACGTAGCTAGCTAATGCATCCCTAAGATGAGGTCGTACTCAGACATATCTAATACCAGCAAGTCTGCCACAAACATAAGTCGGCCAATCTCAATCCCTATACATCTGCATACTGAACGTATGGGTGCTCCTCTACTAGGGGTGGAAATTTTAGGAACAAAACAATAACATGACACAAAACAAAACAAAATTGACACGGTCTTTCGTGTTTGGTTCTGGGTTTTTGGACCTGCTAACGGGTCGTGTCGTGTTTGTGTCTAATTTTTACCATGAAATTGACCCGATAAGGACCCGATAGTGAACCGATAGTGACCCAATTAGTGACACGATATAAGCCCTATATAGACCCACTATCGATCCCATTTAGACTCATTACTAACTCAATATTTATACCCACTATTTTTTAATTCCTCACTAATTGGTCTAATCGTGTCCAATCGTGTCGTGTTGGGTCGGATCTAATCGTGTCCAATCAAATTGTATACACTTATTCTGTTATCGTGTTGTGTCATGTTTTTAACGTGTCATGTTTGGTTTCAGGAAAAAACCATGCTAACGTGTCGTGTCGTGTTTGGGTTCGTTGGATTCTTATCGTGTCGTGTGAAAACATGAACCGTTGACCCATTTTTCCACCCCTATCCTCTACCAATGGTGACTCAATATGAAGTACTATATCATATCCAAAATCTATCATGCTTGACTTGCATGCAAATCTAGCACTAACGAATGAATGCGATGCACTAATGTCAAATAAAATATGACCTACATGACCAAAGATAGGGAACATACCCTCGATTACCTAAACTGGCGCTAGTCCCTCACCCGACGAGATATGATACACCCGCCCATACTGTAACTATGATTGTTACCCCTGAGGTGGGGTGATTGGAATTGGTAGAGTTGTTGTTGCAATTCCTAGGGTTGACAACTGCTGACACTGCCACTGTGGCACCGTATATCCATGTTTTCTACCCTGCTCCTATGGTCCCTGATTATCCCAAGGACACCTCTTCGATGTATGACCCCTCTCTCCACAACTGTAGCAATTACTATGAAACGGGTGTCTCTTTGGTTGCCAGCTCTGTTGGCCTCTACCCTGTTGCCTTTGGCCCTGGTGGACACTCTATTATTGACCCTGAACCTATTAGCCCTATTTATTTCGATCATTGAAACCTCTGAACCTCTTGTGACGATCACTGGACTATGGCCCCTAAACTGTTGGGCCCCCTGACTGCTGCTCCCATTCGTCTTACCCTGCTGGTTCGATGTCTTTGAGCTAGGTTTATTTTCTCCCTTTTTTTTTCTAGAATGCTCTATAAATATAACAATGTAATAAAGCGACACTCACCATCTGAGTATAAGTGGTGAAAGCCGGATTCCCCAGTAAAGTCTTACTAATGTGCTAGGTTGTCCTCGACACAAACTTGTCCATGTTTTTCTCTTCCGTGTTTACCTCATCCCCAACAAAATAAGACAGTGAAATAAACTCCTCCTCGTACTCAACTACTCTATGACCTTCCTGCTTAAGGTTCATGAACTTTCTTCTCATCTCAGATTTCATTGCCGGTGGAAAATACTTTCCCTCAAACTTGACCCATAACTTATCAATTGTCAGACTGTCTCTCTCCTCCAACGTGGCGAGAGACTCCCACCACTATAAAATTGCCCCAACCAGTTGAAATGAGGCTGACATTTGCTTCTACACTGGTGTTCACTGTACCATCCTCAAGTATCTTCCTCCTTATTGATTTACATCAGATTTATGTTCCTATAACACGAGATCTTAATATTTTTCTCTAAATCAATAGAATCATCAAATTTTTGGGTTTCTCATCAATTTATCAATTCTCAATTCATAACAATTTCAGATTTTTTCCTCTACATGCATAAGGTTTCATCCATCCTATTATCATCAATTGTATTTATTTGCACCCAGAAATTTATGAGAAAATACATCAATGAATTAAGAAATATTTTGGAAGTTAATTTTAGCAAAAGAATTCTTGCCTTATGAACATTGAGTGCCTCTCTTCTTGGATCCTTAATCCTTCTCCCTCTCTTGGCCTTGGTAACTTCTCTCTATGGAGGTGGGGCTACTTGGTTAAGTTATTGTGACTGAAAGAAGTTCTCTAAACACTTAATTAACTTATATTATTTGCTAATCCCGAGTAACCTCCATATTAAGGCCCCAAATGAACCCGAACCAATGACTCCCCAAATGGTATGACTATACCTCGGGTCCAATCTTAAATGTTTAAAACACCTAAACGAGTCCCCAAATCATCCTGAAATATTCCTGAATTATTTTTACCCAACATATACGTTTCTCCAATTGATTAAACATCACATATCAATTATTTAAGAAACATACAATTATTTCCTACAAGAACTATTTAACATGCATAGATGAATCCACATAACATGAAATTACAACTAATTAATTTATTCACGCCTTAATTAATTTAAATTCTAACGATTTTATTCTATTATAAAAATATATGGTATTATATATGAATCTTAAAAAACCATGTTAGTACAAAATATACACATAAACCTAGGGTTTTCATGATGGACAACATGTCCCTTTATAAAATATGTTATATCCTTAACCAGATTCTGATACCAATTGTTAGAGATTAAAAATATAAAAGCTTAACTGCCCCAAAACTTTGATTGATTGTGTTTTATAAAATAAACAAAAATAACTAGATCTAAATAATAGATCCAGGGTTTGGATCGCGATACATTTGTGGATCATGTAGGTGATTCAATATAAGAGACAAGTTAGATGAAGAATATGATGTTCTTCTTCCACCTCCAAATGCTTCCTTAGATATGCAATATGCCTTGGATTTTTTAGTATATGATCCACCTAAATAAGGTTATGTTTGCGGCCAGAGATGAAAACTTACTGAAATAGAAGAAAAAATTACTCTCTCTCTCCTCACATGACAATAATTTGAATCATGCTTTTATCTCTCATCTCCTTTTCAAACCCTTAAGAGTATTACCCATACCCATATATATAAGTACATAAAGTGGACTTGGGCCAACCAAGGTTTTCAGAGAGTTTTGGGCTTATTACTTGGTATATGTACTATACTAGATGCCCAAGGTAATAATTAAATTGTCTTCCAAATAGAAATATGAAAATCCTAATTTATGCCCTGCAATTAATTTTCTTTTATGTTTATTGTAATTAATTCTTCTAAATAATTGCAATTTCACTCCGATTTAATTAATTAAAGATTACTTGAATATTGAGACCTTGTTTTCGAAGTTTGATAACACATAATATGATTCTTCACTTTAAGCATTCAATACCTGCTTAGTGAAATTCAATTTGTCGTGAATCAATTTGCAACAATGTATTATTTATTCCTTGATCTCAACTTAACTTGCATGACGCTTTACCAGATTATAAAATACACCAACTAGGTTCTCTAGTAGTGTAAAAACTTATAAGTTTATCAAGGGGGTATACAAGACATAATATCTCTTGGATGCAGTCTGCTCCAGAATATGATCATAAAGATATTCACATAATGATTGTCCAACCCATAGAGATTATTAACTCAATAAATTGAATCTCACCTATAGCAAATCAAAAAATAATCATGTGAGAACTTCAATTCCCATATCCATCGTGATTAAGAATATATGCACCATTTTCAAACTGTGATATTATCAAAGTATAATCTAGTCAGCACCCAGACTCGAATCTCACCATTGTTCCTATTAAATACGTTCATGATATACCAGTACAATTTTATTTAAACTATAAAACAAGTTCCCAAAACATGACACAAGTTATCGCAATCGAGATAAACTATTAAAAATTACACGTAAATTTATAATAGGATGTCAACCCCTATCTTGGTTGTGAGCTTTTCAATCTACTAGAGCCAAAACTCTATTCTTTGTTGATTGAGTTGAACCCAACTCATCAGAATTACTACAAAGTATATGTTATACCATAAATATGGTATGGATCGTGAGCCAATCAGAAGAGGATACCTGGACTCATCACCTATAGAAATGAGATCGACTTAGTTATTAATTTGATCGGCCCCAATAGTCTGATCAGGTCTTTGAACCCCGTCAGTTATCAGTCCGCCGACATTGTTAATTAAATACATTATAACTGATATGTACTAAGAGATTAGATGAAGTAAGTAGTGCACATATATGGGGGAGATATGAAAATATTCCCCCCGTGTGTCCATAACTAACTGTAAGATCAACATTTATAATTACTCATTCTATTTTTATTTGGATTATCTTGTTAAACCTCACTGCACCTTCATGACCGTTCTTAAGTCTTTGATAGAAAAATCATTTGCTAAGATTGAAGATCATTCATCGCTACTTTACCCGAGAAGAGTTATGAGGTGGTTTGATAAACTTAAAATATTCAGGGGATTTTTAAAAGAGTTTGTTTTTTCAAAGTTTTTAAAAATGTTTTTAAAATAAGTTTTAAAAGTTTTTTAAAAATTTTGCTAGTTCGTTAGAATGACTTGACATGTTCATACGAGATGTTGTCGGTCATTAGAATGAGTTTTCTTCATTTGAATGAATTCTGAAGTGTCGCCTTTTGGATCAGCTCTGGAATCTCATTTGAAGTCTCATTGGAAGACGTTCTAACAAAAGCAAGTACATCGTTCGGGCAAGATGGCAGTTCTTCGCACGAGTACACATATTTTTTTATCCCAAATCAAATGTAATATTTTATCCCTATCTTCATGTAACCACTTTTCCTATAAATAGAGATGAGGGGATGCATTTGTTTTAAATCCCTTCTAGAGTTCTATTTATGATCAAAATCTACATTTTTTTATCCAAACCCCTTGGTTCTTTTAGGATCACTTTGCCAAACCAAGAAGAACATAATTTGAGTTCTAAATCCTTGTTGAGATTATTCTTTACTGCAGATTTGTGGAGTCGAGTCTCTACTGTTGAAGAATAAAGGAATTGTAAGGTACCGAGACTAATTGGTGGATATCGAGGCAATAGCTGTTTATTGTGGATGGTGTTGGATTGTGTCATATCTGTTGAAGATTTGAAGACTAATATCGCATTATACTTGGTGGATTTATAACTAGTCTGTAAGTCATTACGTGTCTAGCATACCTTAAACAATGTTTAATATAGGTTTTGCCTGAAAGAGCTTTTTTCTCTATTTCTTCTTATTCCAGTTTGGTTTGGATATTGGCTTCATAATTTATCTTTCATGTTCATCTAAGTCTAAACAAGATAAAATTTGGTAAAAAGTCAATCTTTGTTTGTGTGACCTAATATATAAGTGAATCCATATAACCCATCATTTTTAAATTAGTATCAGAGCAGATTTTACTAATTTATTATGTGATCTTTATTTTGGGATTATATGGATAATTTGTATCATATATGGTTCCTATTTTTTATGGGTTAAATTATGCATGTTTGAAAGTTCAAATGAGGTCAGCACTGAAGTCAATTGACGAGTGAGTCTTGCTTTTTTGTTAAAGAGGGTGGACACCACCTATTATGACTAATGGCGATGTCATTAATCTTAAACTTGTCACTTCTTGGATTGATGACCATTTTAAATGGACTAATTTTAACTCCCGAGGCTTAAGTGCCATTTTTAGTGCAGTCACTCCGGACGAGTTTCGTCTCATTATGATGTGTCCCACGAATAAGGAGGCGTGGGATGTCCTCCAACTCACTCACGAGGGTACCAACATAATGGAATCTTATAAGTTAAGAAATCTCACCACATAGTTTGAGACCATTACCATGAAAGAGACCGAGACTTTTCATGAGTTTTATGCACGTTTATCTGATATAGTCAATTCTAGCTTTAATTCCAGTGAGAGAATTCCTAAGATGCGAGTTGTGAAATATATTTTGAGAACCCCACTTTCCTGGTTTATCCCTAAATTCACATTCCTTAATTGATTGGAAATTTTAGATATGCTTAGGTTAGAAGAACTCGTAGGAGACCTTTAGACTTACAAAATCGATATGTTCCCCAAAACTAAAAAAAAGGAAATAGGGATTGCAAGCCTAGTCTAAAAAGAAAAAGGAAAAGGTTTTTGATTCTGAGTCTAAGTTTTATTCTGAGCTTGATGATCTTGCCTTTTTTGAAAAAAATTTTAAAAAAAATTCTCAAATTTGTCGAAGAAAATTCTTCCAATGAAAACAAAAGTTTTCAGAAAAATAAAAATGTCAATGAGGGCAAGAACGTTTTTATGAATGATCAAGTGAGATGTTATGAGTACGAGGGTAAGTTCCACAAAGCCCATGAGAGTGCCTCTAGTCTAAAGATACAGGGCAAAGCCAAAGCTACATACCAAACCACTTTTAGTAATAGTGACATCGAGTCGATGGGTTCTGGGGATGAATCACCGCATGAACCTAATTTATGTGCAATCATGGATAGTCACGTTAGTACTTCTCGCTCATCTCACGCCGATGAGGAGCTTTCTAAATGTGATAGCCTCAACACTTTGTCGAACCATTCTAGAGACAATGAGAGTAATGAGGAGAATTTGACTGAGGGAGATGGTGGACTTCAATGCGCCTATGACGAACTTTACAAAGAGTTTTTGAGAACCAAAAAGAGAAATAGGAGTTTGACTCTTAGGGTGTTTGATTTAGAGAAGGAGATGAAATTTTTGAGAGAGTTGAGGTATCGATTAGTCAATTCAAAAATTTGAAAGTTTACATGTGTGATCAATTGATTATGGTTAGTAGGGAAAATACCAATTTGATCAACATAGTGGCTAGTCTTACAAGATATCTTCAAGATTCATTAGAGACTCATGAGAAACTTAAAGCCTTTCTTTTCAAACTCGAGAAAGATCTTGAACTTGCCCCGGAGGTGAAGGTCACTGTAGAGGTCATATCGAAGAATCTTGGAAAGATGTTCCTCGACCCCGCATTAGGTTTCAATGAGAGACAATGAATAGGTTACGATGGTGCATCCACTTCCCATGCCACAACCAAATCGGTTCCCGAGTTTATGATGGATCCTCGACCTAGGATACCTAACCTACCAAGGAGAGCTCGACCTAGACGTTTTGATCAATGCTGACCTAAGCATATTTATTTTTGTTGCCATTGCAAACAAAGAGGTCACCTCAGGGAATTTATTTTAATCTAGGGAGAGTTTCTCACATGCATGTTCCCTGACATGCTCCCACACGAGTGTGCACACGTGTTCCCTCACATGCTCCCACACAAGTCACTCCTTATGATCCTGCACCTCACCATAAAGATTTTGAGAGTTTTCGAGAGCAAGTGGAGTTTTTAGTCAAGACTTCTGAATGTTTGATGGAGGAATTTCAAAGGATGTCTACTCCTTTTGAGAACACATCCCGAACTAATGATTGAGGTTATGACTTTTTTCTAGTGTAGGGGCATTATCATGTTGATATATTTTGTCCATATTGCTATATTTTAGTTCTATGTATTTATTTTCAAAAATATTGAATATTCCAAAAAGATTTTTGGTTTTTAAGAAAAAGTTTGAAAAAGTCAAAAATATTTTTCTATTTTTTATTTTTCACCATATATGGATGTGCATTTAAGATGTTCGAATAACCCCCCGCATTCCATCCATTCATGTCACTTTTCATGGCCATTTCTGCAGTGTGCTTAATAGTGTTTGGCTAGTATTTCGTTATTTATTAATGATTAATTTCTTCATGATCGACTTTTTATCACATTTATTGCACCATGCACAAAATTTTTAAACATTGTAATTACTTGTCATATGTCTAATACAATTTACTCATCTCAATAGTGTTTAATAAATAACCAATGTACTACAGATAACTTGTGCTAGTAAGAACCATTACCCGAATTTCTTTTCCAAGAAACTTTGTTTTATATTAAGAAATGGAAAGGGTCTATGGAAGAGAAAATTCTCTTTGCATTAAAATAAACCATTTGCAAAAGAGCTTAAAAGATTAATGACACGCAAAAACAGAAGTGCCAAGGCCATGTTTTTATTTCATTGATGCTTCGCTACACATGAGCATTATGATATCTTCAAAATTTTGAGAGTGAATTCTTAAATATGTGAGATTTTAGGGGTGTTATAAAGTAAAAGATCATTAGGTTTTCATAACAGACTCTCTTGAAAAATATCAAATAGTTGGGTATTATTGTTTTAAGAAGCAATTAAATTCATGGAATGTTGTATAAGTCGAGCCAATTTCATTTATGTTCAACATTCTTACACCTAAGGTTGAAATTAAGCTCTCTCTTTAAAAGTATCTCATTGACTTCGTGCGCATTTATTATGAATGCCTATATTGATTTGCCCATGGAACTTGTTCACACAAATTACATTCCCGCTTTCAAGATTCAAATATTTTAGTGCTATTCCTTTATGTGATGTATTTTTACGTATATGCAGATTTTGTGACACCCCGCTTAATTAAATACCGGTTGATCCGTCCTTTATTAAGTTAAAACAAGATTTCTATTTGGTTTATTCTTAGAATCACTGTTGAAAACCATATTAATTACTAATCACCTAATTAATTAATTAAACCTTGGCAAAATTTTATCTTTCATTAAATAGATCAATAAATGTGAAAAAAAAGAACTAATCTATGCACACAATCACTGAGTCTAAAAATAATACTGAATAAATAATTGAAAGACTTACTGAATAAACCATCGGCGATAAAACCCCATCAAATAGATAAATAAATAATCCATATACTGAGTTTGAAAGTAATTGGGAAATACGCCCTAAATGAAACTGTAGCTGAGATAAGATCCCTAATCTAAGAATAAAGAAATGATGTATCTAATCCAACTCCTACATGCATCCACATATGTCGCAGTTGTGTAATTCCTGTAATAGAATCTCAAGTCTGGCTTCCCTGTGGCTAGACACCTAAAAGGTTTTTAAAAAATATTTGCAGTAAGGGTTGGAACCCAAAATATTTTGAAAATATTTAGCAAGTGATTAAATTTGCAGTAATTAATATGCATGAATGCTTTTCATATTTAAGCTAGTGTCGCACTCTCTTGAGATAATGCATACCCTGCAATTATTGTGCACACCTAACGCTTTCTCTTATAACCCCTAGCTATATTACCCTGTCTAACTAGCCTTGTTATACACGCTGCCTGACACCTTACTCTAGCCCGAATAATTTTACTAATGATTTATAAGTTATTTATTACATTAACTTAATTTATCATCTTTACATAACTATATAACCATTTCACTAGTTATACAAACAATACCATTGCACTCCAGGTATTTCACCTGTATATAAATATCTGTACAATTATATACGCATAAATATACTACACATGCACACACATACCATATATAATATCCTTCCTCCCGAGTAATAACTCACCAGATGTTTTCTCTAAAATGCTATCACCCCAGGTATACTCAATCCAACCCGAATACCACGAGACGGTTCACTCACATGAAATCAGGCAATAAATAATAAGCGTAGTGGAGGCGGTCATAGTTTCCCGAGTGTGAGACCGAATCATACCCAAACCATCCCACCTCAAAAAGAATCACAACATAAATACTGGACGCTATGACCTGGGGATTATACTCTCCCTGCATTCACTAGCTACGGGATTCACCCACATCGCGCAACCTCCTATGACAACACTAGAGGGGTATGTAATTATAAAAATACCCTACAATGATATTTAATGAGCACATAACATATATATATATATATATATATATATATACTATCACACTATCCGTATATATATATAATAAATCAAACTCGGCTAACCCGTGCCTAACTCCCGTAGCACTAACCCTAAAATATCCATGTCTATATCCTGACTCTCAATTTAATTAATTTCACATTAATTAATGTATTAAAGTAGTGTTACTCCATTGTTATACCCGGATACATTTACTCGGTCCATAATTTACACTTTAGAATTTATTACCCCAAATTCCATCCATATGATTCACACCCCTATGTAACTCTGATATCCTCAATACCATATTCCTCAAGTCCTAGGTACTAAGTTGTAGTTTAATTCCCACTAATTAACTCACCTTAAAAGTTCATAAAGTAATTAAGGCAAAATAATTTTTGTAGGCCGAACTGCTAAACAAAAAGGCTCAAGAATTGATTAATGAAAGGCATCGATCGATCGAGCAGGTACTCGTCTTCTTCCCCATTTCGTTTCCACCATTGTTGAACCCTTAAGATTTTTAATTCACTATCAAATATTCACCTAGTCATAATAAAAATTTAAATTATGTAAGGATAGGTTCTTATCACCCTACAAACCTTTAACCATCAACTAATTTACATAGAATCTAAAGTTTCTTGATTTGGGTTTTTATTCGTGTTTCATTAAATCGATTATAAAATCGACTCTATAATCCGAAATTAGACATCAATATCTACTGGGTTTATCATAGAATTCATATTCCTACCTCCTATAATCATATAGCAACATCATTTTCACTTTTAATCGTCTCAAAGTGTTCTACTTACAGAAAACCCAATTTCATACAATTACCCACCCAAAAACGGATTTTCAGTCGCACCCACTATAATATGAGTCAAATTTCACAAATTTTAAATTGAAAGCAAATTAACCACTTGCCTCTATTGATTTGTAGTGTCTGGTCCTTTGAGGTAGAAGGCGATTTGACGAAGAACACACTAATTTCTCCTTGATTTGGCTCCCAAGAGCTCCCCAAATCCCTTTCTCTTTTCTCTTTTCAAGTTCTTAGGGTTAGATAGTGTTTAAATACTGTTCACCCTCTCATATTTAGGTTAATTAATAGTAAACCCGAAATTAGGAATCTGGGCTCAACCCAAATGACCTGAATACCCTCCGTGTAGGCCCGATTATGTCTAAAAATGTCTCGAGACCCAATTACAACCCCCCGAGTACTCTTATTCAACTATCTGGACCCATTCAGAATCAACCATGCACTCAGAATCGTCACTCGAGTCACTTTACTAACAGTCTCTATCTCGACCTCAATTTCAGCTGTCCTCGACTCCCGGTTGAGATAAACTAATACTACGTCACTATCACTTGTTATGACGTAAATAAATTATTACCATTCACTTAGTAATTATTTTCCACAAATATTAACCATTAACTCTCCCGATTAATATTTAAATAAACTCATAATAATTAATTTAATTAAATTACGACGCACTATGAATTTAAATTAACTGAATTAATTAAATATATAATGCTTAAAATACGGGGTGTTACACTTTTATACTTATATACTTTAGTATACTTTTTATACTTGAGAAAATTAAAAAATTTCAAAAATAATTGGTAGCCTTTTGGAAATTCATCTCATATGCTTTATTGATTATGTTTATGATGTTATTTCATTTGGATTTAGGTGATGTGAAAGTTTCATTCTTAGTTTCTTACCCTTTTCTATTACGGACAAAAAAGGGGAGAAAAATTTAGGAGAAGTTTTCATTTTCTTTAAATAATCGTATTTGTCATGGTATTTCTTTTTCTTCAAGTGTGTAGGTCGTTCCGCCTTGATGATGATCGTTTAGACTATGCAAGATGAAGACCTTAAGTTGAAGACATATACATTTATGTTTTTTCTTTCTTGGATTTGGAGGGCATTAGTTGTATTAGTCTTAGGGGTTAATTTGGCTTCGGTTGTGTTTTGTACTGGAATAGCTAAAGGGGAAGATTTATAAGAGCAAAGTTTGTAATTTCTCATCTTATTTTTATTTGGCTTATCTCGTTACATCCCACTACACCTTCACGACCGTTCTCAAGTCTTCGAGAGAAGAATCATTAATGAACATTTACTAAGATTGAAGATCATTCATCGCTACTTTACCCGACAAGAATTATGAGGTTGTTTGGTAAACTTAAAATATTCTAGGGTTTTTAAAAGAGTTTGTTTTCACAAAGTTTTTCAAAATATTTTTAAAATCATTTTTAAAAGTTTTTTGAAAATCTCGCTAGTTCGTTAGAACGACTTGACATGTCGTTCGAATGAGACGCTACTGGTCATTAGAACGATTTTCATTCATTCGAACGAATTCTGAAGCATCACCTATTGGGTCAGCTCTAGAATCTCATTTAAAGTCTCGTTGGATGATGTTCGAACGAAAGCAGGTACTTCATTCGAATGAGATGGTGGTTCATTCAAACGAGTATGCATTTATTTTTTATTTTTTTATCCCAAATGAAATGAAATCTTTTATCCCTATCTCCTTGTAACCTCTTTTCCTATAAATAGAGATGTGGGGATGCATTTGTTTTCAAACCCTTTTAGAGTTCTATTTGTGATCAAACTATACAATTTTTTCATCCAAAACTCTTGGATCTTTTAGATTCACTTTGCAAAACCAAGAAGAACATAATTTTAATTCTAAAACTTTATAGAGATTATTCTTTACTGTTAATTTGTGGAGTCGAGGCTCTACTGTTAAATAAGAAAGGAATTATAAATTCTTGATCGGTGGATACCGAGACAAGAGCTGTTCATTTTGGATGGTGTCGGACTGTGCCGTATTTGTTGAATATTTGAATTCCATTACCGCATTATACTTTGTTGATCTCTAAGTAGTCTGTAATTCGTTATGTGTTTGTCATATCCTAAATAGTGTTGAATATAGGCTTTACCCGAAAGAGATTTTTCCTCTATATCTTCTTCTTCCTGTTTACTTTGGATATTAATTTCATAATTTATCTTGCATGTTCACCTAAGTCTAAACAAGATAAAATTTGGTAAAATGTGAATCTTCGTGTGTGACCTAATATATAAGTGAATCCATATAACCCATCATTTTCACTAACTTCATGATTATTCCCTCACCTCGCATGTAAGGCATGTATGCCTAACCTATAAAGGCAGGCCACGTGGTACTTTTTTCTCTCTCCCCTAACAACCTATAATAGAACACACATACACACTTTTGGGGGATTCGAGATATTTTTCTTACTTTTATGTTATCCAATTCCAGAGAGAACTTGAGAGCTTAACTATTGTATTAATCCGTGGTTATATAACAAACACTACACCTGTGGACGTAGGCATCGCTTTGGGCCGAACCAAGTAAATATGGTTCTTATTATTCTTTCTGTCATCTCTCTTATGTTTTCTCTAGTTTAGTATTTCAGTAATTTACATCTCTTTATCTGTTATTTTCTTATAATTTGTATACTTAAGATAAGAAAAATTAGTATACTAGTTTTAGGCGATAACAGTATAATTGACCTATATATACAGTATATTTCAAACAAATATAAGTCATTCCCAAAAACGTGATTCTTATTTGAAATGCGCTTTGAAAATCCTTTATTAATAAATGTCATAAATCATGGATTAAAAAATAAAACCCAACACTATCTGCATTGGCGTGAGTTTTTATCATCTAAAAACATCTCTATCGTTTTCCTAATGCAAACCAACAACATCGTATAATGTATTCTTATCAATCCTATCATGGTTTCTATTTTAGATGACTTAAAAGGCTCGCCATATAGGAGATATGTAAACATGTTAATATTCACCTCCCCTAACTTTCTTTAGTTCACAAGGAGATTCTTAGTCAAGCATTTCTATATCCCCTTTAAAAACATACATTCCATAGGTTTTCACCCAACTTCTAGATGATTCCCCCCCAACAAATATGTCCAAGTTTTGAACCTCACTGAACATAAAATGATAGGTCCATGAATTATGGCATAAACTTTGATCCAATGGGACACCCGGTTGAGAGTATATTCTCAAAAAATATAATTAATTCAAGGAATTCCTGGTACCCTTTCAATAGATATCCCTTGGGACTTCATGATCAGAAGGTTTTCCCTGTCGATCAATAAGTGGACCCTATGTTGATCGATACATGCCTCTAAGGACAGTTACGAATCCCTACCCCCTATACTTCTTATAGATATAATGTCCTTTTCAATTATGAGGATCTTGAAATATGTGTTCAAAAGATCCTTAATTTGATCTAACCCTAGATTATTCCCATTACATCACCCACACAATCACTCTCACATCCTCTCTTACATCATCCATTAACATAGGAGCATTTGAAGAACTTTAGGGCAAGTTTTGAAGCATCCATACTTGGAAGTTACTTAAATAGGTTGAAAACTATTCTTAAACCTGTCCAACTTATGTCTACTTATTTTATTTACTTCCACACACACACTCTCTCTCTCTCTCTCTCTCTGTGTGTGTGTGTGTGTGTGTGTGTGTGTGTGTGTGACACACACACACACACACTGATACACACACACACACACACACACACACACACATCAAACTCATCTCTTTTCATTTTTACACCTTTTCATATTACTATTGTTATATTATTATTTTATGAAAATCAATAACACTAGTTAATATGCGTATATTATGTACTTATCGTGTCCTTTAACCATACTATTGCGATGGCTTATCCTTATGAGACTTGGAAAGAAAAATGAGGATATCTAACTCTGTATCCTTATGAGTTAGGTATCCGATTTTCTCCATATCCTTTTGCGGGGGTATATTATAGAGGTTTTATCATCCTAATGAGAGTTGGCTCACCTCCTAGTATATAATCTATTTCTTCTTCACCTTTTACTATTAATAGTTGATCTGATTGTCTTATGTTCCATTTCAAATATTCTTAATAAAGAAATAAATCCTTTAATACTCTAGTGAACTTGGCCAATTTGAAGATTTGAGGTAGAAGGACTTTAACATTAATTGAATATTTCTGGTAAGCATTGTACATACTCTGAGGATATGAGCCAACTACCAACTCAGATACAAATATCACAACTTTCCCAACCGTCATAACAACCGATTACACTGAGGTCAGTGATAAAAATACCCCAATTTACGTTATATTCCTTAATACAGACACACATACAGTTTACTTGGGAATTTCCTAGTCCTTTTTATCTCACGTTATTTCCACCTGTGGAGTATTTTGGCTCTCATGTGGCTTCTCGCTGGTTCACGGATGTTTTAGGAGAAAAACAGTTTTTTTCTCGATATTTATAAAATTCCCCTTTTAAGGAAAAACTATAAATAGAAGCCTATTTTATGTTTTTAAGGCAGTGCTATTTTTTCCAGCAAGAGTGAATATTTTGTGAGTTTTTCAAAGACAAAAGTGAGTGAGAGCTTCTTGTTTAAGATTAGTTCTTGAGCTTGGTTTGTGAGTGACTTTTTTGAAGATATAAAGAGTGCGAGTGTGTAACCTTGTGGTTCTTCCATTTATTAGAGAAATAAAAAAATCCTACCATTGTGGATGTAACCCTAGTTTGGGTGACCCACGTTATATTATTGTCATTTCTTTGCTTTGATTGCTTGTGTGTTCTTGTTATCCTACTTTTTGATGCTTGGTTGGATTCATTTCGAGTTTGCACACTTAGTTTTCATTAGGAACAAGGTCTTGGGTGTTTTTCACACACCAAGTGTTTGGTAAAATTTCGAAGTGAGTTTTATGGTCTTGGTCGCTTAACATAGGATTATTTTAGCGTAAAAAGTGGTATAAGAGTTTTGGTTGCTTGGTTTGCTCGGTATTTTGGTTCAGCTTGAATCAATTTGAGTGATATTGGCATAAGTTCTAGAATTTGTTCCAAATGGCAGAAGAGGTGCCGCGTACTCTCGAATCAACTTTTACAAGCGAAGGCTCTAAGAAGTGGGATCCTAGTTATGGATCCGGAGGCTCAATGAAGATTGAGATAAAACCTTTTGATGAGAAAATTAATTTTGGCTTGTGGCAAAGAAGGATGCGGGGTATTCTTGTTCAACAACGGTTGGTTATAGAATTATTGGGTATAGAGAAGTGTCCGATGGA
Source organism: Sambucus nigra (assembly GCA_949130495.1). Classification (NCBI taxonomy): domain Eukaryota; kingdom Viridiplantae; phylum Streptophyta; class Magnoliopsida; order Dipsacales; family Adoxaceae; genus Sambucus; species Sambucus nigra. The sequence continues at coordinate 238,553,006 of OX422210.1, read as the reverse complement.
TATGACCGAAGCCGAATGGAGCGACATTCATCAAAGGGCAATTTCTTGAATTGAAATGTATATCACGGATGATGTACTCAATCACGTGATATCGAAAATTATGGCCAAGGTCATGTGGGATCAATTGGAGGAGATTTATTTGGGCAAGTATTTATCAAATAAATTGTTTCTAAAAAAGATGCTCTTCAAGTTAGAAATGAAGGAGGGTGGTAATATGATGAGGCATATAAATGTCTTCAATGCTTTGATCAACGATTTGAATCAAATTGATGTTTAATTTAATGAGATGATCGAGCGTTGTTGTTGCTTTCTTCGTTGCTCGATTCATATGAGAACTTTGTCACCACATTTATGTTTTGGAAGACTACTCTCAAGTTCAATGATGTAATGGAGGACATCATTTCTTATGTGTCTATGAAGAAGAAAAATGGTAGCGGTGGAGGTAGTTCATCTTCTTAAGGTGAACTCTTGGTAGCCAAGGTTGGTGGTGGTGGACGAAGAGGAAAGTCGAAGTCTCGGGGTGTAAATAATTGGGGATTCCAAAGGTCTCAATCTCGAGACATTAGCACGGTTGAGTGTTTCAAGTGGCATAAAAAGGGTCACTTTAAACGGAATTTTACGGAGTGGAAGAAATATGATAAGAAAGGAGACGCTACAAAGGATGTGGCTGGTGTTGCTACTTTAGAGGAAGGCGAAGAGGTTCTTACTTGTTTTTTCGCCGATCACGTTGATGGTTGGATTCTACATTCCGAATGTTCATTCCACATGTGTCCAAAATGGGAATGGTTTGAGGATTACAAGTCCAATACCATTGGTGAGATTCTCATGGGAAATAATGCTATGTGAAAAGTAGTGGGAATTGGTTCGGTGAACATAAAGATGTGGGATGGGGTTGTTCGAACCTTAAGTGAAGTGAGGGACGTTCTTGCACTTAAAAAGAACTTGATTTCCTTAGGCGCACTCGATTCAAAGGGGTGTGTGATTCAAGCCGAGTGTGGGGCTTTGAAGGTGAAAAGGGGATCGATGGTGATTTTGCGCGGCACAAAGTTACTGAAAAATATTTATAGATTGAAGGTAAATACAGTAGTGGGTGGATCGACAGTCTCCACGGAACTACAAATCGATGAGCTACAATTGTGGAACATGAGACTTGGTCACATGAGCCAACGGGGCGTGGGAGAACTTCATCGATGAAAGTTGTTGAAAGGGGTGCACGGGTGCAAGCTCGATTTTCACAAGTATTGTGTGATGGGGAAGCAAACTCGAGTGAAATTAACTATATCTACGAACAAGAGTAAAGTGACTCTTGACTATATTCATTTCGACGTGTGTGGGCCTTCGAATATTGTTTCCATAGGCGTCTTTATATACTTTGTGACTTTCATAGATGATTATTCACAAAAAGTGTGGGTCTAATACTTGAAGGAAAAATCGGAGGTTTTCAAGAAGTTCAAGGAGTGTAAAGCCATGGTGGAGAATCAAACGGGGAAGAAGATAAAGTATTTGAGGAGCGGCAACGTGGGTGAGTATAGAGATGGTGGGTTTCTCAAGTATTGTAAAGATACCGGCATGATAAGGCAATTTATTGTTAAGAAGACTCCACAACAAAATGGGGTGGCGGAGAGGATGAACCGCACCATTATAGAAAGGGAAAGGTGTATGAGGTTTCATGCCGGGTTGTCAAAATTAACTTGGGCAGCAGCTCTTGATCATACCGTGTATTTGGTGAATCGATCACCAAATTCAAATTTTGGTTTGAAGCATCCGGAGGAATTATGGTCGGGGCACGAGGTCGACTACTCTACTTTGAGGGTGTTCGGATGTCCGGTGTATGCTCACATTCCTAGTGACAAGAGGACCAAAAATGACCCGAGAACTCACCGGTGTATTTTCCTAGGATATAGAGAAGGGGTAAAGGGGTTCAAGCTTTGGGATCCATCTACGAGGAAGCTAGTTGTTAGCCGACATGTGAGGTTTGACGAGACGTCGATGTTAAAGGCCAAAGAGTTCCTGGAAGTTACAGATGACGGTGGTGTTTTAACCGTCGAGATTCCTTTGGTAGTTTCAAGATCATCAACTATCGATAGTGATGGTGCATCTACTAGTGGTTTAAGTGATTCTCAATCGGATGATGACACGATTGAGGTGGAGCCAAATGAGGATGATTTAGAATAGGAATTGGTTGAGGTGGAGGGGACACAATGGGTGGAGCAAGTGCCATCCATAACACGTGATCGAGAGCGCAGGGAGATCAAGCCGCGATATAGGCTTGGTTGGGAAGAGGTCAATTACGCTCTCATTTCTAGTGAGGGTGATCTATCAACATACAATTATGCCATTAATTGTGATGTCAAGGCGAGTTGGATGGATGCTATATCGGAAGAGATGGAAGCTCTACGAAAAAACTCCTTATGGGAGTTGGTTCCTAAACCCAAGGGGCGACACATCATTGGCTCTAAGTGGGTGTATATGAAAAAAGAGGCAATTAATAAAATAGAAGAACCGAAGTACAAGGCAAGGCTAGTAGCGAAGGGGTTTTCACAAAATGAGGGGATTGACTATGATCAGATCTTTTCCCCGGTGGTGAGGCATACTTCGATACGGGTGTGGGTTGCAATGGTAGCTCAATTCGATATGGAATTGGAGAAAATGGATGTGAAAATAGATTTTCTTAATGGTTAATTAAAGGAGCTTATTTACATGGTGCAACCGAAGGGGTTCAAGGAAGTGGGAAAGGAAGATCATGTGTGCCGACTTAAGAAGTCATTGTATTGGCTTAAACAGTCTGCACGATAATGGTACCTATGGTTCGATACCTTCATGTTGCGAGTATGTTACACGAGGTGTGATCATGGCCATTGTGAGTATTTCCAGGTTCTTGAGGATGGTTCGTTTATTTTGTTAATGCTCTATGTGGATGACATGCTCATTACGTGTCGGGACATGTCACGGATAACCGATCTCAAGGTGGAATTGAGTCGAGAGTTTGACATGAAGGATCTTGGTGCGGTGAAAAATAATATTGGTAAGGAGATTAGACAAGATAAAAAAGTTGGCAAGTTGTGGTTATCTCAGAAAAATTATATTTCGCATGTCATCGGGAAATTTGGCATGTTGGATGCCATGGACACTTCTACCCCGTTAGCTTCACATTTTGCTTTATCTGCAAAGCAATATACCTCTACGGATAATGAGTTAGAGGAGATAACTTCAACGCCGTATGCTTGTACCGTGGGGTGCCTTACGTATGCTATGGTTTGCACGAGGCAGGATGTCGCTCAAGCCAAGGGTGTGGTTAGTAAGTACATGTCAAATCTGAGAAAAGAGCATTGGAAAGCGGTGAAATGGATTCTTAGGTATCTAAAGGGAACCAAGTCTACGGGCATTGTGTTTGAGTGGAAGAAAGGGGCCGAGTTTATTATGGGGTACATGGATTCAGATTATGCGATGGATCTTGATAAGCGTAGATCTACATCGGGGTATGTATTCACTATTGCTAGAGGGCCGGTATCTTGGAGATCCATGTTACAAGCGACAAATGCTTTGTTTACTACGGAGGTGGAGTATATGAAACTTACGGAAGCATCAAAGGAGGGAGTTTGGTTAAAGAGCTTGGTGAGTGAATTGGGGATGAAGCAAGGGAGTGTTTGTCTTCATTGCGATAGTCAAACTTCTATGCATTTGGCTAAGAATCAAGTGTATCATGCCCGCACAAAGCATATTGATGTGCGGTATCATAGAGTTCGGGGTTGGGTTAATTTCGTCGAGGTTTTGATTGAGAAGGTGCACACGGATGAGAACGCAGGAGATTTACTTACCAAACATGTGACTACGGAGAAGTTTAGGCATTTCATAAAGCTTCTAAATCTCACTTCTTGTTGAAGTTCGAGGAGATTCTCCTCGGTTAGGTGGAGCCGCATTGAGCTTGGTAGATTTCAGGGTGATCTTCAAGCGGGTTCAATGGTTTTCATTCCCGAGTTTTGGTTGGATCATTCAGATCCCCAAGGTGGAGTTTGTGGAGTATTTTGGCTCTTCGGTGGCTTCTCGTTGATTCATGGCTATTTTGGGAGAAAAATAGTTTTTTTCTCCATATTTAAAAATTTTCCCTTTTGAGGAAAAACTATAAATAGAAGCCTATTTTCTATTTTTAAGGCAGTACTATTTTTTCCAGCAAAAGTGAACATTTTGTGAGTTTTCCAAAGAGAAAAGTGAGTGAGAGCTTCTTGTTTAAGATTAGTTCTTGTGGTTAGTTTGTGAGTGACTTTCTTGGAGAGATAAAGAGTGTGAGTGTGTAATCTTGTGGTTCCTCCATTTATCAAAGAAAAAAGAAATCCTACCATTGTGGATGTAACCCTAGTTTGGTTGAACCACGATATATTGTTGTCATTTATTTGCTTTGATTGCTTGTGTGTTCTTATTATCCCACTTGTTGATGCTTGGTTATATTCATTTTGAGTTTTCACACTTAGTTTTCATTAGGAACAAAATCTTGGGTGTTTTTCGCACACCAAGTGTTTAGTAAAATTCTAAAGTGAGTTTTATGGTCTTGGTTGCTTAACATAGAACTGTTTTAGAGCAACACCACCAACTTAGAGGCAATGATTTTTTAAAAATAGGAAAAGGGCCCCAACGACTATATCTAGTCACTCTCAAGAAGAAGTTAAAGAATAACATTTGGTCAACTTCCATGACTCTCTGACGATAAAATTACTTGTGTATGAGGTTATTTTAATCTCAACCACTGGTAGTTAATGAGGAGTTGGCAAATAAGGCTTAAAATAAACAACTGAACTAATCTTCCATTGCCTTCGAAAAAAAGTGGCGACTAGTTTTAGAGAAAAAATAGAGGAGATATAGAAATAAATATAAAGGGGTAGGAGGTACAAAAATGTTAAGAATGAAAACTCCACTACCCCTGAATCTAACATTGGATTATTTTCCGCTGATAAGTCAATCGATAGATAAAATAATCAATTGGTAGTCACTAGTCTACCATTGTCTTCCACTCATCTTACTCATTCGACTCCTGCAGACAACTCGTAAGTGTTCTCTTTCTCTCGTGGCAAAGAGTTGATCACCATATCCTACTTGTATATCAAAAACACTGATGATGTCTATATCTTCAGTTGTACAATGATGCTATTGACCAAAATGTCAGCCTTAAAATCATACAATGATGAATGCCTCATCAAGCAGGGCATAATACTATTCTTTATGATTAAGACTATATTATTTACAACAAGTATGTTGAGAATGACAACAATATATGCAGTTTTACCGAGAATATCAAGGAGGTAAAGCACTACAAAACTAAGTTAGTTAAAGTTGATGAATCACTTCAGGTTTGTTTTTATGCATTCAATCTATTTTATATTGATTTGGTTATCTTAGAATAATGTAGACTGTCTTAGGGCACTAGACATCTAGGTTGATTTGGTCATCTCTGACTAGTCTAGGCCATCTTAGGACGATTTAGTCATGTTAAACCATTTTGGTCCCTCACAGACTAGTTTAGGCCATCTTAGCTTGACTTATCCCATTTAGGATGATTGGGTTATCTTAGATGAGCCTATACCATATTAGGCCGACTTATCCATCTTAGACCATCAGTGTGATGTGTAAAGTGGTTTGAAAGGTTTACAAATCTTACAACAATTATAAACATTCCTCGTACATGTTGATTGGGTGTTACGTGGGATTTCTAGTTATAGATTCCCGAAGGAGAGTCCTGACAAAGATGACGGTAGTTATCTTAGAGAACAAAGAAAGATGTTAAAATGGGAAGGAAAATGCTCTATGCGAAAAAAAATATTTTTTCCGCATATTATAGGAAGATTAAATTATTTTTATTTCCCACGATTACTTCTTTTTGTTCTTCCCCTTTTTCTTCTCACGTTTGATTAACACTAGTTTTCAACAATTTGAAATTAAAAAGGAAAAATTGTTATGTGATTTTTTTGGCAATTTTCCTTTTAAACAAAAAACTAAAAATTAAAAATTAAACAAAACACTAAAATATTTTATCATTAAAAACTATGGAAAACTATCATTTTCAAACTATTTTAAATTACTTTTTAACATTTGAAAGAAAAAAAAAATATTTTGACATAAAAGAGAAGAGTTTTTTCTCTTTTTTTCCCTTAAAATTCCCTTTTGAATAGAAAAAATAGAGACAGAAATACATTAAAAATTTAACTATTTTTTCTAAATGAAAACTGAGAAAACGAATTTTAAATTTCACTAAAATATTTTTGAAATTAAAAAAATGCTTTATGATTTATGTTTTAAAATTATCTCCTTTAATTGAAAAAATTTAGATAAAAAAACAATTTTTTAATTATTTTTTTATAAATAAAGACAATGAAGAATTTTGTGCATTTTTATTTCATTTCAAAAAATTTGTTTTATATTTTAAAATAGATAAAAAGAAAGTAAAAAAATTATGTATAATTGTTTTTATTTATGAAAATGAATACAGAGAAGAAATAAAAACTATTTCTACCCAAAAAACTGATTCAACTTTAAAAAATGTAAAATAACAACATTTTTTTTAATATGTTTATTGATAAAAGGTTGTTCTAATCTTAAATAAAATATAACCTTAAATTAAGATCTAGGGAGAGGCAACGAAAGTTATTTAGGAGGCAAATTTGAGAGGAAACTTGGATGATTAAGGAGAGATAATTGGATACAACATCAAAATATCAACATCTACCTCAATTGTGTGTTTCTCATCTCTAACAAATCAAAGTAAGAACTTAAATTCTACTTTCCCCTTTGGTTCATATAATGGTGATGTAACTCATGTTTAAACGCTATAATAATCCAGATGTTTTAATATAATTAAAACCTTAAACTTTGATATAATTGGGACTTTAAACTAAGTGGAAACCAAATTGGATTAATAAATATAAATATTCATCTTGAATAAATTTCTTAAAAAATTATAAATAAAACTTATAATCTACATATTTTAGCCTTTTTTATATTAAAAGTTATGGTTCATGCGGGAATTGTGCTAATTTGTAACATCATATTTGGTCAAAATATGGAATTGATATCAAATTCTTAAATTGATAAGTTAATCATGGTATCCTTTATGTCATATGTTAAATTCATATTGAAATATTTTGACTCAATAAACTATAGGATAAAATTAATGTTATAGGACTTTAAGATTTATATGATGTTTCCTATATTAGTTCATGAATCATGTTAGTAAAACCAAATTCATGAACTGGGAGTTAAAAGATTGGGTTTCTTAACCATAAACTTAAAATTAAAACACTGCAAACTAATATAATGTTATTAGGATTTAATTTTAATGATTTTAATATAACAAATTAAGAACTAAAATGGTGGTATAATTATAGGCTGTGTAACCTGGATTGACCCGGATTTGGGACCATGTGGATTCGGTCCTAAAAAGGTTAAAATTGAGGTTTCGATTTAAATGGGTTGGAATTATTGGTTTGACTTGGTTTAGAATAGTTTTTGGTCAATTTTAATTATGATTTAATACCATTAAGTAAGTTCATAAGGTTGGAGAATACCTTATAACCCTTATTAAGTTGGGTTACGTTTGGAAATTTTATCAATGGTTAGGAATCAAAGTGTAATTTGATAGTGGATAATGCATAATTTGTGTGTACCTATTTGGATGATATTTATGTGTGTGAACATACCACAGGTGGGTGTGTAGGCTTGTGGTGAATCTACTAATAGGGGATTTGATGGTATGCGTATGTTGGTGTTATGTACTACAATTGGAGTTGATGATGTTGGTTGTGTATATGTTATACTATCGTGATCCTATGTGCTAAGGTCTCCATCTCCCGTATTAGGATAATGGCGTCGGGTCCTTCCATGTAAACGTTTTTACATTGTTATACAGTTGGTGCGATGGCGTAGTGATTTTTCATGTTGTGTATTTTTTAAACTTTATCAGTCGGGACCTTATTTAGTCGGTACTAGAAGAGGCCTGCGAGATCATTAAAGGTGTAGAACTTTGTGAGATCTTTTATAGATGGTGCATGGGAATTCTCTAATCTTTATAGCCATGGGTCGAGGTTAATTTTGTGGATTACTCAGTTGGTAGCATTATGTGGATTTATTTGATACTATTAGTGATGATTATATGGTTAGGATTTCTAATAGTAGCTTTACCATTATTCTGTTAGAGTCATGATAAACCGTGATATATATATATATTCATGGCACATTATAGAGGGTCAGTTTTTTTACCCGTGGTTATGTTATAAGAACGAATATTCACCTGTTTACCTAATTATTAGTATGACATGACTATTACACTATTATATTGTTCCCCTAATTGGGATCATGTAGAAAATTCTTGATGTGGGTCTGACCCTCTTACTATGTAACTATTTCAGGTCCTAGGCATCCGTATTATTAAGGAACCGCGGTAATGTTCATCTCTACTTCAGTTCATCCCATTTATTCTTATTAGCTATATAGGTGTCGGGAGTTACATAATCTATTTTTTTTTATGGCTTTACTTATGAGACTGTATTTAAGGACCTGTGTTGGGTGTCTCAGTTTGAGACTTATGTATTGATGTTGTATATTTATTTATTATTTCATTGCGTCATGGACATTTGTATCATATTATCTTAATTGTTTGATTTAGACTCAATTATTGTTCATATTATTATATCAATTATTTTAAATATATTATTTATTTATTATCATATGCTTAAAATGATATCTAATTGTTAGATATCCCTTGTTCACTGGACATGATCCTAACCACCTTACGTTTGGAAAATAGGTGTGTCAAAGGAGATATACCCAAAGAACATCTTCAATCAATAACAAGTGCAAGAGGTAACCAATAGAGATAATAAAAATGGACTCATGAGTTCAAAAAAGAACATCTTAAATTAAGGAAAAGTTCAAGATAAGAGGGACATGCGCTCAAAACCTTCAATGGAGTGAAAGCAACCAATTAAAATTATCGTCAAATAGAAGCGATGTTTTCATTTAATCCATTCTAGGCACAAAATATACAACCTAGTTCTATGTGATCATATGTTTACCAATTAGATAAAGCCAAATTTTATCTTCAATTTAGGGGAGTAAATCTTAGTGCGAAAATGTGACAAACAATCACTGAAGAGCAAGTCGCACGAGAAAAAATCCACAATGGAGAAAAACCTCGGACCGACAGGATGACAAATGCACTTTGCTGGAGTATTACAAATAGAAGACAAAGACTTACAATCACAAAATGCTATGAATGGCTAGAAAATCTTTTCCACCATATTCTCCGAGGAGAGTGAAAATATTTGGAGAACACTGCACAACCGCGAGTAATTTTGGACTCGCCCAATATCTTCCGAAGCTATGCCAAGAAAACATCATGTTGAAGTACAAGACGAACTTTGTTGAGAATCCTCCAATGTTTGGTTACCGATTTCCAGGATGTGAGTCTTCCTAAAGGTTTTAAAAGTGTTTAAAATAATTTGGCTTTCTCAAACCTCACAATGTGTTGTTGAAGTATTGACATAAGTTTTTAAGAACAAGAATACATGTATTCAAGTACAAATATAAAGGAAGAAGGTTTTAAGCTTCAATATAACTTATGATCAAAGTTTAAAAGTTGAACACTTCGAGAACAAGAACAAAAATATAATTAAGGTAAACAAAATTTTATCTCTCTAGAGTAATCACAATGAAAAACAAATCACTTAAAATTTTCCCCCTTGATCAAATGTCTTTCCTCAAAAATATTTTTTCAATAAATTATTCTCTTGAGGTTTTAGCAAAAGATGTTTAAATTTTAAATTCAATCATCAATTTAACCTAAGCTCTTCCAAGAATGGAAGACAATATTAAGGCAATTGGGGGATGACATCACAAGGGATAAAACTACATTTGAGTTTGGGAAAGATTTGGCTGCTAAAAAAGTCTACACGTTTTTCAAAAATATATTTTTAAACATCAAGTTTGCAAGTCAAGGTCGTAACCAGTGAAGGAATTGTCGTGGTAGCCACAAGATTAGTTGCGAAAGTGAATAACTAGATAAGGAAATCGTGAGGGATTTTAAAACTCTAGATAGTGTCGTGACTAGTGAAGTCAACGCTTTGCGTCAGCGAGGCCAAGCTTCGCTGCAATGAGGCACTAGCGAGAGAACCAACATACATAGTTTAAGGCAAGAAAAAAGCCATGAATTTTTGAACCTTTTCATAAGCTTTCATATGATATACTTATGGAAAATTTAACTTCTAAAAGTATATTTTATAAGAGTAGTATACTTGCATAAGTTAATCCCTTAAACCATAAAACCAAAACAAACACAAAATAAAGATTTAATTTCAATATGACAAAGTGTGAAATGGTATTTAGGAAGTAAAAATACCTCAACCTAGTGGATATACCAATATGTGATCACATGGGTGTCGGGTTGAGAATTCAAAGTTTGTCAGGAATAATTGTGTCGTTGATGTGTTATGACTGAACGACCTCAAGGACTAATAAAAAATAGATTATATTTTGTACACAGAATAAGAAAATCTAGACACGTGTGAGGCACATGAGTATGTAAATACTCTTACATAAGAGTAGTCAATTAAAATAATTCAAAGCCTTGCAACAATAACAAGAGAATAATCCTTCAAATAGAGAGAAGTTAAGCCTCGAAACAAGAACAAGTGAAAAAACCTTCAAAAAATAAGATTGAATGATAAAAATAAAGTAAACATCATCAAAGACATCAAAAGAAAAAAAAACAAGAGACAAACTAGCACAAAAGAGATATGAATCAGTTCTAAGGTATTTCTCTCATATTCTATTCAGAATTGGATCAGGAATGAAAAAAAGTCATATATAAAGGTGATTAAGGGTAAATATTCATAAAAACATGATAAATAATGATGCGACTAAGAATGTGTCTCAGAAGTGCGTACTCTCTAGGCTCAAGTGCAATCTTGTCGCGTTAGTAATAAACTCGGTAAGTCGGGATCATATCCATAGAGAAATAGGACAATGGAATTGTAACGACGTTGGACAGATGAATGAATCCTAACTCTGACTCTAAAGGAAAAGGAAAAGATGATTTGGTTTGTGGAATAACTACACTAGATAAAATTTTGAAAATATAAAAGATGCAACTATTCTAGATTACCTAAAATGTTGATGAAGAATGATTTAAAACTTTAAACTATATAATGAAGAAAAGAAGGACGGGAATACAATCCCCCAACCCTAGTGTATTGATGTTATAAAACTAATCGTAAATTTAAATGATTAATTAGACCCATAATTTAGTACTCCCAAGCATTACGTATATGAGGTTCAAGCCCGCATCATACTTAATCTGGGGACAAGTAAATCGATATTTCAATAGTTACACTCGAATTGTATTCTAAAGCATCCCAGTTACTCGGAAGCAAACGAGATCTAAAGATCTAAAATTTTCGTGTTCCTACGCAGTACGGTCGTAATAAATCACTAAATTCAGAGGATTAATATTATACACATGCAACTATCACATCAGGTTGGGTTCATGTATCCCGACCTTGAAAAGTCTAGCCTACCATGATGAAAGTAATGAAAACTATTTTGGAATTGCAGAAAACCATGATTAAACTAAGGAAGAATTGTAGAATGATGTAAACGGGAAATTAAACAGAGAAAATTACTCACTAATCTTAACAAAGCACTAAAGGCAGCAATTGAAATTACTTGTAACTACAAAATTCTAAATAATCTTCACTCTTGGAATTAAAATTGTAATCTACCTTCAAAACTAGGGTTTTACAGAAAGAATGAAAAATTATATTAATTCTCCGTGCTAAGAATGATAATAACTCGGGTTTTTATACTCTACAAAACTTCAGGAGTTTTAGCTGCACTAGGACTCTCCATTAGAGAAGGATAACAAAATTAAAACTCGACATTCGGACCGGTCCGGGACTCCTGCGGATCGGTTTTCCTGGAATCCGGACCGGTTCTTTTATTTGTAGGACGGATCGGTCCGGTGCGGACCGATTCTTTTATTTTTTTTCCACCTTCGGTTTGCTTTCGGTCCGGGGTTCTCTGGAAATTGACAATGCGGACCGATCTGGTCTTCTTGCGGATCGGTCCTCCTTTGACTTTCTTTTCTCCAACTTTGACTGTTCATATCTTTCTCACCGAAACTCCGATTGAGGTGTCGTTTCTTCCTATGTGCTCATGAACTTGATATCTTCAACTTTTCTTTAGGTGCCTCATCCGAATTCTGAGTAGAAATTACACTTTTGCCCTTTTGACTTTCTTCTTTTCTTTTCTTGATTCTTTCGATTTCTTTCTTTCGTTATTGACATTAAATCCCTGCAAAATTAATACGAAATACCAGAAACTCGGTGTACTCGTTAGAATAAGTCAGTAGCAAGATTATGAGATAAAATCAAATCGATTACGTTGTTTGATGTGCCAAAAGTAACTAAATTAAAGGGATAAACTGGGAGGAATTTATGCCTAATCAAATAACTCAAAAAAACTAAAAATGTATTTCACTAGGTTGAGGCGCCTGAGAACTCACCTGAATAATATATTTTGAAGTTAAGAGGTTTCTTAAATGCTTGGGAGAACAAATTATGTGCTTGGGAAAAAAACATAAAATACCAGGTGCTTGACAGCCTGAATGAAGTGTCTACTTTATGAACAAAGGCGCCTAATTTTTAAAATGGAGCACCTTAAATTGTCAAAATTTGAAAGGTAAAACATCTAGTTTCCTTTTGATCCCAAACAAGTTTCCCAAAAAAGGCATGTGAGATATAAACTATGAATTATACTGAGAATATCTAAATCGATTCTCACTTGAAAATAATTGTTCATAATACTCATTTTGAAGTTCTTTATAGTCATATGTAAGTATTTCTTAGCTGTGAGATTATCTAGAGAAATTTAAATAATTGTATGAAAGTCTTATAAGGCCATGCGTTTTAATTTTTACTTTCAAACTCTTGTTTTGTAGTTAAATACTAATAAAATATTTTTTGTTGTATTAAAATGAGGGCAAAGGTATTAATTTTTTATTTCAAAGTGGGTTAAAGCCTTCAGATTTCATAAAGGATATTCTTTTAGGGAGATTACTTAAATGTTAGGGTTATTGTTTGAAGGGTAAAGTCAATGATATAACAACACATTTTAGCTTGCATTTTATTTACAACATATTATCACGGTCCAATGAGGTGTTGCCATGTGGGATTATAAACCCGTAATTTACGGCCCGCATGTATGACAACTATCATAGTTTTGGACATGGTGCACTACACCAGTTGCTGGTGTATCCACAAATGCCTAAGATGAATTGAACTATCAACTAAACTCGATTCTTCATCACCTTGGGAACATAATATAAAACATTGGCTCTATTATCACCATAGTAGGTTCTCCAAACCTACCATTTCAGTCTCTAATGGCTAGGGATATGCACCAAAATTTGGTGAAAACCCCACCACTCAACTCAGTCCTTATCATCTTATCTATTACAAGCCTAAGACACGTGAAACCAACATTGAAAATAACCTAACGATAGAAAATTACTTTAATACCACTGGTCTAGGTATGCACAACTTACTAGAGGGTGTAGGAGCATCTAACACTTACCAACATTTGGGTTACAATAACCCAATAGGGAGAACACATCTCCCAGAGGTAAGGAAAACTAGAATATACTAAAATGAAAACAATGTATACTTCTCAGGCACTTAGAACTATGGTATCATCAATAATCATGTGTTCGAACAAGAACTCGGAGAGCTAGGGTACAACGGGAGATTTGAGAATTAAATTTCTCAAGTATATCATCCCATGCCTAATCAAGAATAATAAAATGTGCCTCCACAGGTTCCACTACCGTTGGTACAACTAGCTCCCAAAGTAAACTAGATAATTCTTTTACAAAACAGGCAAATGATTTGGGGAGTTGGGAGAAATAAAATTGTGGACCTCATAGATGAAATATGTGGACCAATGGCTCAGGGTGTATAAACCCCAGTTTATAGGAAGCCCAATTCTGAGTGGTTAGATAAGATAGAACTTTCACAAGGTTGTAAATTACCAACCTTTACCCTTTATTAAGGAGATGGGAGTCAATTTATTATGAAACATATTACTAGCTTCACTAGTCAATGCGCTCATGTTGAAAAAAATGAGTATCTCAAACTATGATTATTTTCCAGTTCACTCACTAATACAACTTTTTCTTGGTTTATAATTTTTCCATCTAACTTTATCTAAACTTGGCAATAAACAGAAGACATGCTCCATCCACAGTTCTTCCAAACTAAGTCACAGATCTCCATGATTGATTTAGCTAGGTTAAGCAAAAAACCTAATCAAAAGGTTGTAGCCTTCATAAATATGTTCAAAAGGGATTGGAACAAAAACAAAATAGTCCTACCTGAGTCTGATTTTGTAAAATTGGCACAAAATAGTTTAGCATTTAGACGTCGAAAGAAATTTGATGCTACTAAGTTCAGATATTTGGTAGAATCAACTGCTAAGGTATTCAGATATGATGCCCTTCTAGATGAAGAGCAAGAAAGAAATAACTTTTTCTTTTAAGACATATCATAAGGATCCTAACTTCAAAATAGATGTTGTTGATATTATAGGAAGTCAAACTATACTCTGTGAACCATTTGTTCGAAAGGACTCATCAACAGAGTCTGTTGCCCTTAAATCAAATGGGGTGATAAATAAAAGTATTCTCTTGAAATTTCTAAGGATGATGATATCTTTGATTATCTCTAAATTCTAAGATGTTAAAACCACCCGATGATGCTAAAAATCCAAAAAAAATTAAAGGGAAAAACTATTACAAATGGCGTAATATTTTCTCCCATTCAACTAATGCATGTTATGTGTTTCGTGGTAGGATTCATTAGTTCAATAAGAGAGGAAAGATCACGTTACTTGGAGAAGATAGAAACACCATAGAAGTGGATGATGACCCATTTCCCAATATTAAATAAATGGGGACAAACATGCAATCTATTCAACAACCTCAAAATAAAGGGCATGTTGAATTTAAACTGAAGACTAAGGCTAAATCAAAGGCTTGGAAGACAAAAATAACTGAGGACCTAGATAAAAATATCATGAAACACCTCATGTGTGGGGAACAATATGTAGAGATGTTCCAGTTTTTGGCTTTAAAGGGGAAACAATAATAAAAAAATAATAAGAATATGAATAGTGGGTATGATGTAAGGGACCAACTGATCGAAGGTCAAGAAGAATTATAAGGCAATGTCTTTATACCCCCAGGGGAATACCAAAATACCAAGGAATCATCAATAATTTATCTTTAGGTTCAATGAAGACAAATCTTGATAGTACGTGGGGACATTAGGGCCTATAAAAATTCCCAAATCAATCCCATTAGTGAAAGGGGAGCCTGAATAGTTTGTAGTCCAAAAACCAAAGGTGGCACGGTAGTTTAATGAAGTGCCAAAGGGGACAAAGGTAATGAAAGCTCAGAAATTGGCCCCTGGTATGTGTAATTTAGTTCAACCGCCAAAATCAAAGAGAAAGGAAATGTAGGTGGTGATTTCTCGTACCCAACATAGAATAATCCAAAAAAAAAAAATACATGTCTTGGAAAGAGGCCTCTAAAATTATATGCCTAAATGAAATAAGAGGGGTTTGCTTCTTCATCAACAAATCCAAACCAAAGATTTCACATAAATCCAGAGGGAAGCCAATCATCTTCAAACTTGTTGGTTGAAAGGATTAAAGGGTGGGAAAAGTTCATGTGTGGATGGAGACAACTCATCTGGGGATATCTCTTTTGGTGAGGAGGAGAAGTAGAGATGATGGTAGTAGATATTATAGTACATGACCAAGAGGTAAATAAATAGAAGTTCATCTAGTTTGGTCTCTTCCCTAAGTGCTAATTAATATGGTTGCGATCCTCCCAAAGAGGTTCGAAGCTGAAAAGGGACATGAGGTCCTTGCAATAGAAGTGGATGAAGATGAGATGTCAGAGGTAGACAACTTTGACTTATTTTTATATGCTCTAGATTTGATAGGGTTCGAAGAGCCTATTAAGAATATGACTAGTCATATCAAACCTTTGTTTGTAAAAGCTTGGATAAATGGGATTTTGATTAATAAAATATTAGTAGATAATAGCATAACTTTTAATATCATATCATATTCCACACTTTCCAAAATAAGCAAATAAAACACTAAATTGGTCGAGACTTAAATTATTATCTCTAGTTTTTCTGGGAATAAAAAGCTAACTAAATTTATACTACCAGTGATATTGAAATAGGCACTAGAAAGTCTAAAATTGCTTTCATCATCATTGAAGTCAAATCAAGATTCAATACATTACCTGGTAGATACTGGATTTACTCTAATAAATGTATTCCTTCTTCAATGCATCATAAACTGCTTTTGATGAAAGAGTAGGGGATTGTGAAATAGGTGGAGGCAAAACCATTGCCTTTTCACACTATCTCTAATTGTGTGGAGGTAGGAAATTACTAAGAGAATGTAGGACTAATAAATAAAGATTCTTTGGTTCTAGAAGCATCAGAAGGAAATGTCTCAAATGATTTTTGGGATGAGTTAGATTTTTGTTTAATGGGACCAATTGAACAAAGAAAAATAGTTGTTTAATGAAAGTATATCCATTGATATTGATCAGGCTAATAAAAGTTTATCCATGGTGTTTTATATTGCCAGAGATTTGGAATTGAGAGCCATAATTAGTGAAGAAAATACCATTAATTGGGTTGATTATGTCTTCAAACAAGAGGTGGAGAATGAAAATCCTCAAAAGAGTGGTGAATTATCAATTCACTAATAGAGTGCCAAGAACTCATGGTGAATCAACCACACCCTTTTATAGAAATCAACTTGGGGACCGAACAAAATAGGAGAGTCACCTAAATCGGTGCAAACCTAAGCAAAGAAGACAACCAATTGGTTATAGACCTTTTACATCAGTACAAAGACTATTTTTCTAGAAGTATAATGAGTTTCCTATCTTGGAAAGGAAATCGGTGGAGCCCAGACTGCTAATCAAATAAGGCTCCAAACATGTCAAACAGTTGGCAAGACAAATGACTCCAAAGTTCACAACCAAGATAAATGAAGAAATAGAGAGGCTATTGAAGGATGGGTTTATTTGAACTGCTAGGTATTTTGAATAACTATCTAATATAGTGTTAGTAATTAAGAAGAATGGCAAAATTGAGAGTGTGCATTTATTTTAGAAATCTAAAGGCAACCACTTTCAAGATGACTATCCAATGTTGATGGTATATTTATTGGATGACAGGTCAGTTGGGCATGCTATCATGTCCATAATGGATGGTCATTTTGAATATAACCAAATATACATAGTTGAAGAATATGTGCATAAAACTGTTTTTAGGTGCCTTGGTAATTTGTGACCGTTGAATGGATAAAGAAGATATTTTGATTAATGAATTCAGGGGCCACATATTAAAGGGGAACGAATACCATTTTCCATGACATGGTTGACACACTTTTGGAGTGTTATATTGATGATATAATTATCAAGTCAAATTCATCATATAACACATCTAAAAATGTACTTCGAAAGAATGAGACTTTATCAAATTAAAATTAATCCTTTGAAATGTGCCTTTAGAGTTTATGCGGGAAATTTCTTCGGATATTTGGTGCACCAAATAGGGATACAAGTTGATCATAAGAAAGCGAAAGCTATAATTGTGAGCACGAATCCCAAAAATAAGAAAGAATTACAAAGATTTTTGGGAAAATTCAATTTCCTTTATAGATTTATATCTAATGCAATAGTAAACACTAAAGTATTTTCTCATTTCTTAAATCTAATAGAATGTAAGAGGAGATGGATTGGAAAGAATGACATGAGTTAGATTTCCAAGCACTCAAAAATACCTAATCAAACCACCTGTTTTGGCACCTCCAAAGGAAAATATGCCACTGAAGTTATACAATTCAGCCTTTGATGCCTCAATTGGAATTCTATTGCCACAAGATTTTGAGAACCACAAAGAATAAGCAATGTATTACTATAGAAAGTTTTTAAATGATTATGAATATATATATTCTATAATGGAAAATCTTTGTTTGAATTTACATTTTACCGCTATGAAATTAAGATATTATCTATTGCCTAGAGAAGTGGTTCTTAGATCGAAATTTGATTTAATCAAATATATGTTGACAAGACCTATTCTAAGAAATAGGATTAGCAAATGGGTATTGGCTTTTTCTAAATCTTGCCTACATTATGTACCTCAAAGAGCAGTAAAAGTCCAAGCCTTGGCTAATTTTTTTGGCAAATCATCCAAGTGAGGATGACCCAAAAGGGAAATATGAGATGTGATATGTATCTCTAAGTCTATGAAAGCTACGGTTTGATGGTTACAAGAATGACATAATGTCAGGAATATGGGTAGTAATTGAATCCCATGAGAATATTAAAACCAAATATGGATATAAGTTTGAAAAAAACACACGTTCCAACAATCAAGTGGAATATGAGGTTATTATAATGGACCTGGAGATTCTTCGAAGTTGTAATGCTTATGTGGTAAAAAAAATTGGTGATTCTCAACTGGTTATAAGATAATTAATTAGTGAATAAATATGTGTTCATGATGGTTTAACTTTATACAACGAGATGGTTTTGAATTTATTGTCCAAATTTGATAAGGTCACACTAAATTATGTTCCTAGATTTTTAAATGAAGAAGCTAATGAAATGGATTAAAAGGCATTAGTTTTAAGCTTAATGACAAATTCGAAGCAAAGTTAAAGCTCAAAGTCATCGATGGTTTCTTACCACTTCTGCATAACAGGCGAACCTTGGTTGAAATTGAGAATATTGATATTCTAGAAGATTGGAGAAAACCATTAATTGAATATTTAACTAACCAAAGTATTAAGAATGATAAGGAAGTCCGACTAAATCCAACCCATTATGTTATTTATGTCGAAAAATTATTCAAAAAATATGTTGATGATCCTAGAGTTCCTATGTAAGAATGACGGTTTAACAACCATAACACAACTCCATGAGGGCATTTATGGGGCTCATCAGACCGATCCTAAGATGAGATGGTTGTTAAGAAGACTTAGATTTTATTGTCCTTCCATTTTAAAAGACTGTATTGAGTTTGCAAAAGGATGCCAAAAATACTAATAATATGGTCCTTTAAAACATGTGCCTGATATAGATCTACAATATATAGTAAAGCCTTGGCTATTTAGGGGTGGGCTATAGATATTATTGGCAAAATTTATCCTCCATCCTCCAAATGGCACAGCTTTATGTTAGTAGCAACAAATTACTTTACCAAATGGTTAGAAACAATAGATTTGACATTAGTTACCCATAATGAAATAGTATATTTCTTGCAAGATATTGTATATAGGTTTGGGATCCCAAAAACCATAAGCTCGGACAATGAAAGCATTATTAAATCATAGATAGTGATGGAATTTACTTCAAGGTAAGGAATAACTTTGACAAAAGCAACACCTTATTATGCTCAATCAAATGGTCAAGAAGAGGCTAAAAATAAGATAATTAAGAATATCCTAAACAAAATGATTGAGAAAAATCTAAAGGATTTACACAATTTGTTGCCAAAAGTTTTATGGGTTTATAGGACCTCTAAAAGGTCAAGTACTAAGGTAACTCCATATGCCTTGACGTATTGGCATGATGTTGTTTTACAAGTTGAAATCACTTTGAATTCATTAAGAATGGTGGCACAAAATGAATTAGCAGTGGAAGGCTATGATAAGCTTTGCAGATAGAGTTGGAAAACACAAATGAGGATAGGGTCATAACCTCGAATAATATCTTGGTCCAAAAGAAGAAAATAGTTTATAAATATAATAAAAAAGTGAAGAAAAGGACCTTCAATGAAGGGGACTTAGTTTGGAAAGCCATTTTATCTTTGGGATCAAAAGATACCACTTTTGGAAAGTTTTCCCCAAAATTGGAAGGGACATTCCAAATTCATAGGGCATTTAAAGGTGGATTATACCATTTAAGAGACATTATAGTTACATTCACATGAGAAAAACAAATGCCAGATTTATAAATCCATATTACCCAAATAACCAGTTGGGAAGCAAGGCAACAAGAACAAAATGCATAATTCCATAGAAATATTGGCAATTACATTTACATGTAAATAAAAACGTCTGAATACAAAAGACCTAAAGTTAGTCCAAAAGTTTTCATATGCTAGTATATTTATTCTAATTTGAACCCCTCTCTTATTAAATTAAGTTGCATCACTATTTGAGACCTGAATCTCACTTACCAATTGGATCATTCTTTACCGGTAGTCAGTTTCCTCAATAATTGACAACTCCAATTCAGAACTAACTCTAGCCAATTATTTCTCCAACTCCTCTTTCTCAGATATGAGGGCATTCTTTTTACTTAAAATTAATCTTTAGTCTTGTAGGACCTTTTGGTTTCCTTAACTCTTTGACTAGAGAAATGGTTTATGTCTACAGACAAGGAATTCTCCTCAGCCTTTACTTGGGTCATAGTTGTAATGTGATATGGGAGTGTGAAGACACCAGTGTTTAATTCCCTTCACACCACTTTCCCCCAAGCCTTCGAGTTTGGAAATGCAAGAGAAGGCTGCCCTGAGCCCATTGAGAGAGGTAAAGTCGGTTAAGGTATCAAATGGCATCCTGAAAAAGCTTCGAAGCAACTGCAAAGCTTGTGGACCTTTCAACTGCCAATATGGTAGAGTGGTTTGATCTTGGATGAAATGTTGTAGCTATTTTTCTACATTGCTAGTGGTGATTTCCAAAGTTCAAACAAGAGCATAGGACATAGTTTCTTGAAATTATCCATGGAAATTAGTGACCTCGACTAGTGTCATCATGTTAGGAATACCATGAACAAGGGGATTTATCTCTGCCTCTGGGAAGCCTCTCTCAATGGTAAATCACTTAGGATTGGGGCATCCTCAAGAATTAGAGGATTTTCAGGTGACCTTAGAGTCCTGCTAGCAAGATTGGAATCTTCTATGGTATATTTTCCATTGGTAACTGAGGTCCCAATTGCCTCATATTTGGAGGTAGGAATGGGGAGAGAAGAATCGATAGTCTTTAGGATTATTTATTCCCGGGAAACTAGGTTTAAAGTGGGGATAGATGTTGGAGTAGGAACATCAATTGACTCATTTATTGGGGATGCTGGAAGAGGTGTCATGAGATCTCTGACTACAATAGGCTCCGCCACATTGTCTGAGGGATCAAAGAATTTTATTAGGAAAAAAAACACATTTCAAAGTTATATTTATTGGTATAGTGATGCCAGAACATAAAAAGAAACATCGAAAGAAAAGGCATTGTCATACTTACCAACTGAGTTCTTAAGGTGGGTCCTAGCAAGCTCTTCTTATCTTCATAATGTCAAACATGGTTGATAAGGGAGGTTCAATAGGTTCAAGTGTACCTAAATAAGTACTCATTGGGGATCAAAAGAAGACTTTGACCTAGTTGGTCGAACAAAAGGATCTTCTTCCTCCTCCTTTCCTTCCTCCCTCCCTCAAATATTCATCCTCTAAAGGCTTTATTTCCTCAGGAGATAATTTACTCTTGCGAAAGGAAACATAACATTTAGGACCATCTACAAGAACATGAAATCGTTGATAGTAATAAAGTTGAGATTATAAAAAGTAACAAAAGCCTTATTAAAAGAGTAGGGCTTTGAAGGTTTTGTGGCTGCCTGCAATGGTTTCAAGTAAACTTAGTTGTACTTGGACCACCGATCCACAAAAACTCGAGTCACTCCTGCATCGAACTTAACCCCAATTATGCTAAAGGTGCTTTTAACCTTATGATAGTCAGTAATTCCTTTCATAACAATTGTCTTTTATAGGTGAGAGGACCTAGAAAATAGATGAGGGTTGGAAAGACTCCTTTTAGGGACTGGAATGGACTAATAGAAGACAAATTGACTAGAAAATTGGGCATGCAAATATATCTCCCCCAAATACCTAGAGTTATGGGAAGTGGGAGGTGATGATCCATAATATAAATCCCTAGAAATAAAAAAAACTTCGCCAACAGGGTTCAACTCGTGCTATAGAAATATAATTCTTCAAAATTGAAGCAAGCCAAAGTGGTTCTTCAATGGATACCAACAAGGGTTGTAAAGAAATCATTGGTCTGTCAATTGGTAGACTTATAAACATATTAATGAGAGATTTAAATCCCTTATCACCTAACTTAGAGCGATAATAGGCATAACAATGGCTAAATTCAAAGTTATTTTAAATATGACCAATCTCTGGAAAATATGCATGCAAACACTTTCGGAGGACCTATAATGGCCCACCTTGATTGGAAGTGAGGGGATCCTCTAAAATCTTAGAGAAACTCTTGTAAAGGGAACCTAAAAGGTAGGGAGCCAGAGTAACTTCTCTGCCTTCCATTAAAATGGTAGCTAAAAATGAATACTCTAGCATTACCCTCTAAGACTTGACACAAAAAACGTGTCTTGATATCCAAAATAGGAGGAAACAGAAGTAATAAACTTTGAGTATTCTTTAAGTATGTATGCATAAAAGTAGAATATGACAGGTGGATATATTTTCTTTTGAGCTTCAATGGAATTTCAACTGGAGGCATGTGTGGGTAAACATCTTCTCTAAGGAATTTAAACCCAAATAGCTGACAAATGTCCAGCATAGTGGGACCTGCCATCCAAAAATTGAACTCAAAGCAATTAAAAGAGTCTAAGTTTAACAGCATCAATAATATCGAGTTCCTCCTTTGCTACTACTTTGTGAGCAAGCACCCGATGCACCCATTTACTCCACTTTTCATTATCTAACTTCTTGGGCTAAATTATAAACCTGAATGTGGATAGTGCTTCGATATTATCATAGTTTTAGACCAAGAGATTATGGTCCCCAAATATGAAATAGCAAACAAATGCAGGCAATGAGAGTTCCTCCTTGAAGTAGGGACCGACAATATAGAGAGATGCATCATCTGAAGATTTATTAGGATAAAAAATGCTCCCAATAACGATGGAACCATTGGTTGAAATCCTTTGTATGGTTCCATCAAATTGAAGATAAACATAAGTGTTTGAAGATCTAGACGGCATTGATAATATGTACTAAAATGTGTTTGGATAGAGAAGACAAATAGTAAAAAAGGATAATATGTACTAAAATGAGCTTAATGGCTAAAGGAGAACCTTTTGAAATATAGAGAAAGACGAAGCAAAGCTCGACACATGTCTTTGAGTAAGTTCCCTTCTGAAATAGAATTATGGGGAAGTGGGGAGATAAATGGCTTTTTTGGTCCCTCTATCAATCCAAATGCCCTCATGATTAGATTTCCAATCTCATAATGACCCAAGAAAATAAGATCAAATGGCGAGATCTCCAAATCAGTCAAGTGTGTTGGTTAAAGGAAAATTACCAAAAGGTCGTCCATATTTTAATTATTTATCTCAATAGATAACTAAAAGTCATCATTTGGACACTTCCACACGTGATGTGAGATTTGGTGGGACCAATGCCAATAAAAGGCATGCATGAAAAAATGATCTAGAATTTGATAATTTTACGTCTAAAAGGTACAACAATTATTATGAGTACATTTTAACATACTAAATTTTGTTATGATACAAAATATTTACTAAATGGATGAATTAAATTATATGTCAGGGTAACAAAATTTGTTAATGTGAAAATTAAATACCAAGTAAAATGAAAAAATAAACATTCACAACACAATTAGTTTAATCACAAGACATCAACAACTATTAAAAATAACCTTACCATTAAAAATAACCTTCTTCCACTAATTGCCTAATGGGGAGATTGCAAAAATTAGTGAAATATACAACATTACATTCTTGGAAGTGTGTAATAGTGAGGGAAGAAGTTAGTTGCAAAATGGTGAAAAGTATTCCACAAATAGTTAAGATAATTTTCCTCTAAATCCAGTCATGGTTTAACCCGAGGCATCTAAAAAATAAGGGCTCATGAGATTAGAAAGTTAATCCAACCTCTTGAGCCTTGCGCTTCAACTATTTGGCTATGAGTAATGGCATCTAATGTCAAGGTTTCAAAACTTGGGCTAGTTGGATCCTATGAATTGTTCCGATAAACTCTTTCAAAAAAATTTCACTCCTTCAAAGTTAGATTAAAAAAAGAGTGGAGTTCATCGTGAGCATTAAATCATCTCTTATAATCTTGGAAGTCATCAAATAATTATTTGACCCTTTTTAAAAAAAAAGGTAAGAAGAGAGAAAATAGGAAATTTGGGCCTTGGGTGTACCTGAACAGTTAGGAAGATATTCAAAGATCATGCATGCCCAAGTAAAGTTATTCTTTGTGTGACCTTCCAACAGAATCAAAGGGGGGATATAGAAAGAGGCAAGAAGATCCTCCAGAGCCTTACCAACATCGTTGGCTGAGGATGGATACTCTAAATGGGAACAACAAGTGGGGAAGCCATTATTGATATACTCCTTTAATTTCTTAAAAGGTTATTCCTCTAAGTTATAAGGATACGAGATCAAATAATAAAGAGGATTGACATATTAAATGGTTTCAGAGACCAAGGATTCAAAGGAATCTAGGTCAAAGATGTCTTCAGATAAGACAAAATAATTATACATACCATTTAAAATAAGTTGTTACAATGGTTGAACAAAAGTATGAGATGCAAGGCCAATCTTCTCATACCTAATAGACTCATAGGTGGCACAATGCCAAGAACCAAGATGTTCATATGCTTATTGGCATCATGCATATAGGGATAAAAGGGCTTAATTGGTAGTGACCAAGTGTAGCCCCCCCTAATTTATGATTGAATGAATGATATATCACTTGAGGCAAATACTCAAGGGGAAAGTGATGACATATGATGGTGTGATTGACACTCATCTCATCAAGAAGATGAGTTGGAAGAGAGTCACAATCGATCAAAGTTGGGTGGCCGATTTCATTAACAGGTTTTTCAAGGCCTTGTTCAGTTTCCCAAACCTCAACCATCAGACTGAGATTTGTTGATCACGGAGAAGGACTTATTTATCTTACAAGAAATAGGAAAATAAAAATTACAATTAGTCTAACCTTTAAAAATCCTGAAAAAGTAAGGCCTATCATATACATTGATAGGATCAAGGGAACCTTCGAAGATGGATTTACACTAAAAAATCCAGCCAATATGGGTAGAAGAGGAATAATAGGTACTGAGATTGGAGCGCATTCAACAGGAATGGTTGTATCCTAAGAGCCCCAACCGTAAGCATTAGTTTAATTTGCATCATTGGATGGAAGAGAAACATAAGCATCAACAAGGGACCGGTGGTATTCAACAATATTGATCAAGTTTGAAGTGGATCCAGCCTCCTAAGTGCTCTTGGAGCCGACATTATTGTTCTCTTAGGGATCCATTTTTGTGTAGAAGAGAAAGAAGAATAAGATAAAAGTGGCTCAGGTGAAATACCAGAGAGTTGATTGATTGAGATGAAATTTTTTTCACCTCCAATAGACATATATTTGTGTTGCATTTACCACTAGAGTAATGATGTCTAAAGGTAGAGTGATGGCATGAGAAGATAAACAATCCACTAAATGATGTTTTCCAAAAATCAATTAGTGCAGGTGTTATGTTTACACCATATTATTATGGTATAATGAGTTGTTTCCACTTGGGATTATAAAATGGTAGCAATAGCTGAACTGTAATACACAAGCTTAAAGTAATTGACAGCCCGCATATATGACATCAATCATAGTTTTGGATGTGGTATAGAAAATAAAGGAAACAATCTATATAGGGACAATAGTGTACCTAGGGAGGAAGAAAGTTTAATGGATAACTACCCGGCTGTTACAAATGATTGAGGTGCAGGGAAAGAAACTCTATAAATAAGCAACTAGAAGATAAAGGAAAAAAATGACCCCCTTATTAAAAAAACTACATTTACTCGTCTATATCCTTTTTTTTCGCATAGTTACTGCATTTATTTCATTCGAAGTAGATTGTAACTTTATTTACAGTTCATTAAAAGTTTCTTGCCTTTACATTTCATTTTTTTTTACTTTTTTAATTTATATTTCGTTGTGCAATCATTTACTCTACTGCATTTATCTTTCTTTTATTTCTAATATTTATTTATCTTTCAGTTTATGTGTAGACATCACATCCTAGGACCCCCAAGAACTTCCGTAGGTACTAACACTCGTCCATTCACCATAAACCCCAGGTCACACTCCGAGTACAGATTTAATGGCCACCTGGTGCTCCTAGGCCTTGTTTGAATCGGGTCAACTCTCTAACTAGAGCAAAACTGAATGAAATCCCGAAGGGCTCTGAATTCCCTTCCCAATGGTTCGTTTCATGCATGAATCGGCCTCACGGTCCGCACGAACAATCCATTTTACTCTGAATTCTGATCTGGAGGCCACTGGGAACTCCTTGGCTCTGTTTGACTCTGTTTAACTCTCCAGCCTTAGCAAACCTCAACAAATCCTAGAAAGGCTCTAAATATCCTTTCCAACGGTCTGTCCCATGCATGAATCGATCTCACGGTTTAGACAAACGACCCATTTTACTCCAAAGATTCATTGGGTACTTCTGGGCCCTGTTTGACCTCATTCAACTCTCCAAACTGAGCGAACCTCAATGAAATCTCAAAGGCCTTTGAATTTCCTTTCCAACGGTCCATGCCGTGTGCGAATCAGCCTCACGATTCGAATGAATGATCCATTTTCTTCCTAAAACCCCCCGTTCAGAGACCATTGGGGCGCTTCCGAGCCTGGGAGTGTCTCAATTGATTCTTGATTGGCTCTCAATTACCTTTTCAATGGTCCCGACCATTTATGATTCAGACTTACGATTTGCATTTTATACCCATTTTTTCAAAAATTCGTTCCGGAGTGCCTATAGGCACCCCAGGCACCTTGACTATCGGCAGAGTGTACTTTTCCTTACCCACCATGGTAGTCCCTATGCCTATGGTTAAGACAAGGACCATGCCAATCATCACCCCCCTTACCCCTAAATTGCACTATAAAAGGGCTCATGACCTCACCCCTGGAAGAGGTCCCTTTCAAGAATCAACAAACATTCTCCTCAAAATTAAAGCATTCTCATTTATAAAAAATTCCATTTTCCAACATTCTCTCACCTCACTTTCTTACCACACTTGGTTACCCACCTCATCCTACCATATTACCTTCATACCACTAGAAAAACTAACCTACATACATTCGAAATTCAGCAACAAAGATCTATAAGGAGGTTAATTCCTCACCCTTTTTCTATTTTTCTCATTTAAGTGTTATTATTCACTTTATTCTCATTTTGTGATATATTCTAGTTTTGTTTCATTATCTCACATCAAATAATCTTCACATTTTTATTAGTAGTATTGCATACAACTTATTTTCATAAAAAATCAAAAAAGAAAAAAGAGGGTTTATTCATAAATTCCAAAAGTAAGACTTCTATTTTCTCATACTTTCACTTTTGAGCAGACATCTCTCTTAAAAAACACCCAAGATGAGTCATACATTTGGATTTATGGGTTAAACCCTACCCCTCTGTTATTTTCAAACTACGTGGACTTTGATGCCCCTTGGACTATGTAGGCATCGTGGGCCAATCCCGAGACTCGACTCCTTCCTTTTTATTTCATATCTTTTATATTATATTATATCTAATTTATGAGTCTTGGACTCCTACATACTTATGTCTCGTCCGACGTGCACATTTACTCTTTCATAGAGATTCGTGATTCAATGAGCACTCACATCTTATGTTTATTATTATTTTTGGATAGAATCCTACGGATGAGTTCTCTCTGTCCATTCCATAGCGCGAGTTGGATAATTCCATTCTCCAGTTACTTATATTATACACATGTACACACACATCACGGAGAAACAAGAAGAAGAGTAATAATAGCCCATGAGAGACCGAAAGGGCGGAATGGGTGCCTAACACCTTTCCATCCCGTAACTTAATCCCCGAATCTTCGAATCACTTGGTTTTGCATGCATCAGTTTGATCTTGATGCAGTTTTCTTAAGACAGTGACATTATTTTGGCTGTTTTGAGAAAAATAGGATGACGACTCTATCTCTTCGTGTTACCCCCATTCGACGATGACCAATTTTATATTTGAGGCTAGACCGTGAAGACGTCGACACGAGTGGAGGAAAGAGAGAGGGGGGGAGGTAACCTTCTTCCTTCCTTCTTTCTCCTCTCTCCGGAGGAATCCAACTCAGATGGTCACATTATGCAATTAACAACTTCTTCTTTTGTTCTAATTAATCGTAGTAATTTAGTACTCACATCAAAGTCTTCCCTAATTGAAACACGAGTCTTCTCAATTGAAGAATAAAAAAAAATCACCTGATATTATCACAAGTCTAAGATATATTAGCTGAAAATACCATAACCTTTTATGGAATGCTTACAATTAAATCTATTAGCCAAGCCAAGTGAAAACCATAAAAAATCAGTGCCATGGTGTTGATCACACCCTTAAGGACTAGGATAGTTGAGTTCCCTAGGTATAGTCCTAGGTGTGGATGTAGGTATGAGACCAAACCACGTACTATTAGAGTTTGTAATTCTACTTACTACTCTCTCTCTATATGTGTGTGTGTGTGTGTGTGTGTGTACAAAAAGTCTCCTGCAAGGACTCCTTATGGTGCAGACCCCGGTACATACCATTTTTTTAAAATAGTAAACAAATGAATTTTTTGATGAAATTTCATGGATATGATGCCCACGGTTATAAGATCATCTCCAATTTTTTTCATCATAAAATTCATTAAAAAAATCGTTGAGATGAGTTGATATATAAAAAAATGGTATAAATATTCATTTTCAACCGTTGAAATGTTGGGTCGGCGCCAACCAATTTATTGATTGAATTTTTTGATGAAACTTTATGGATATGATCTTATCACTGTCGAGATCATATCCATGAAATTTCATAAAAAAATTAAATCAAAAAGTGGGTGAGATGATCGCCAACATTTCAACGGTAAAAAATGCATATTTATACCATTTTTTTACATATTACCTCATCTCAATGATTTTTTTTATTGAATTTTTTGATGGAAAAAATTGGAGATGATCTTCTCACCGTGGAGATCAAATTCATGAAGTTTCATAAAAAAATTCATTTTTTTTACTATTTTAAAAAAATGGTATGTATCGGAGTCTGCACCATAAGGAGTCTTTACAAGATGGGGCATCTCTCTCTCTATCTCTCTGTATATATATGTATATATATATATATATATATATATATATATAGAGGGCTTCTCTTAAACGGACGTCCGTTTTTGGGACTAAAAACGGACCAAAATGGTCCGATTTTTTAAAAATAGTAAAATGCATTTTTTTGAGTTGATTTTTTTTTTTAGATATATAGAAATACATGGGTACCCCTACAAAAAAAATCAGCTCAAAATGAATTTGTTTGCTATTTTAAAAAAATCTTTCAAAATCTGTCAGATTTTGCTGGCGCAAACCCAAACATATATTGACATATATAGACAGATTTTGAAAGATTTTTTTAAAATAGCAAACAAATTCATTTTAAGTTGATTTTTTTTTGGGGGTACCCATGTATGTCTATATATACCAGAAAAAAAATCAACTCAAAAAAATGCATTTTACTATTTTTAAAAAATCAGTCCGTTTTTAGCCAAAAAACGGACGTCCGTTTTAGAGAATTTCTGTATATATATATATATATAATATTTCATCTTATTGCTTTGGTACAATTAAACTTGTGTGAATTTTAATTTTTAAACGATTTTCTTACAACTTGACTCACCTCACCCCTCCCCCTTTTTGGGTTTTTTTGTGGGGAAACACGGGGAAAATTCAATATTAATTAGTGTGAGTTATTAAACTCCAGAAGTT
Source organism: Sambucus nigra (assembly GCA_949130495.1). Lineage (NCBI taxonomy): Eukaryota > Viridiplantae > Streptophyta > Magnoliopsida > Dipsacales > Adoxaceae > Sambucus > Sambucus nigra. The sequence goes on along the minus strand of OX422210.1, from coordinate 238,523,067 downwards.
GAAATTAATGAGGTATTAAAGTATAAAAAAAATAACAAATTATCTAATATAATTTATATTTTAAAAAAATAATTTGTAGTCCATAAGTTAGTGGGGTGAAGTCATTTTAGGAAATTATAATTTTATCCCAAAATAACACATAATAGTGACACATTAGTGCTAATGAGGATATGAGAGTGCACATCATATAGATATCGTAAAAAAGTCAAATGTAAGAAAACAGAATAACCGCTAACGCTTGAATACGGTGGGATAAATTTGCGCAAGCTTGAATAAGTGGTTTAATGTCATTTATGAAAACAGAATAACCACTAACGCTGAGTAAATTGCACGGGCATATTTATTTTAATGTGTAGGGCATCTATTTTTTCCAAATGCAAAAGATATCATAGCAACCGGTTGATTGTCTCTTGTAAAAGACCTTAGTATCTTCGAGTTGTACGATTGGGGTTCAACTATTTTTGCTCATATTTACTACTCCCTCCATGTTTATGCTTATACGACCAAAATATATATTTACTAACAAAGATCCTAACAATCGTTGCACCTCATAATGTGAACAAATTAGCCGCCCCTACAAAGAACTGATTGCAGCTCAAATAAGTAATAAAACAAAGCCAAAAAAGAAAAAAAAATGTTACTTGTGTTCACATGAAACGATTTAAGAATAATGCACTCAATAACATTATTTGCGATTCCCAGGAAGATAAAACCAGGATGATGATATGCTAGACTAGGGAGGTGGGCACTGAAATACTGATGGCTCACTAGTTTAGTGAATTATCAGTATATCAAGACTATAATTTTTGTAAACGTTTTCGAATGAGCCATAGTCTATATGGCCATTTTCATGAGGTTTCATCTAGCTACGACACATGGTTTTTACAAAAACTTGATGCACTTGGGTCTTCTTGGCCTTTCTTTTCATCAGAAGATAGTTTCTGCATTACGAAAGTTAGCCTACGATTCGTTTGCAATTATAAACATCGGGTAACTGTGTATAGGGCAATGCACAACCCAAAAGTCTTTGATTCAGTTTGCTCATTCTGTTGTTGCGGTATCTAGACCTAAGTATCATATAAAGCCTACATCTCTCGATGTTCAACGACTGACTGAACAAAATGCAGTGCATAAATTCCCTAGAACGCTGAGGGGCATTGATGGTATACGCTAGGAGTGTAAAGATTTCCCAACAAAATGGCATGAAAAATATAATGTGCCATAAAAAAATCACCAATAGTTATTGTGGAGGCAGTGTCTTCGTATGACCTATGGATTTGAAGGTCATTTTTTGGAATGCCGAGCAGTTGTAATGACATTAATGTGTTGCACCGATCTGACATTTTTATGACCTAGTTTGCGATCAAACTCCCTCGATATAATTTCAACTAAATAATAACGTGTACGATATGGGATCATTTTTAGCGAATGACATATATTTGCCTCACACCACATTGGTGAAAGAAAAAATGTTGAACGAGATTTGTTGTTCTTCAAATAAGGTTCACCTTCATTCACACATATGCAAAACTATGGAGTAATGATATGTTGTTACTGATAATGCAGTTGTCCATCATAATGCATAATATGAGTGTTGAAGATGAGGGTCGTGACTGCGACCGGAGAAAAGAATATGATAACTCTCCGAAACAAGTTTCAATGTTTTGAAACTTTATCGATGAACATTATGTAATCGAGGCATAAACAATGCACATGCATGACAAGAGAAATCATTTGCAGCTCCGTGTGGATCTAGTAGGACATGTTTAGGAACACTTTGCCAATGCAAATGTGTGATTGTACTCTATTTTTAATTATTGTGACAACTACGCATTTCCATTTTATGTTATGATATTTTATAATGCAAATTGGAAGAAATTTCATTCCACACGAATACTAATATTCACCACCTAATTAGGAATACTTAAAAGCTACAATCGGTTACATATGACAACGACTTTAATTCAATAACTGGATTTTTTTCCATTTGGTTGAAAATTTGGAAAGTTGGCTTGTCCTTGTTGGGCTCGAGCCTTGTTAAGTAGGTTCATCGGTAGGAAGTCATGGTACTCCTTCTGAGCAGGATTTATTCCCGATGGTCTTTCCTCTCCAATTCTAAGAGTGTGAGTTAGCGGATTTCCAAATATTGCTCCTTAAGACTTAGTGAATAATTGATCCCCTCTTGAGCCTCCTTATCACATATACGCTCAGCTTGGCAATACCTCTCGAAGGAATCATTGAAACCTGAACAATTACTGAGTATTTCTCGATTCAACACAATGTTTGAAGCATTTGACTTTCCTTTCGCCCGTTGCTTCATCTTTTTCTTTCTCGGTGGTCTAGATTTCTCGATTCACCTCAATCGGTTACACTTCTACTCGCTCAACATGTAACCAATGCTTCTTTCAATTTCAAAACATACAACATAACATGTTTTTGAATTTTGTTGAATCGGGTTTGTAGGCTGCCACCTGACCGTTGTTAAGCAATACCGGGAGACGAATTATATTCATCAATAACGATATCCCTAAATGTATTTCTAGTTCGATTATTTCTACGCACCGCATTATTTATTTGATTTACGTAAGTGGTGCATAATGCTTCATTCTCCATCTGAGTCATGTTTGAACTATGCCCCATTGTTATCCTATTTAATGATATTGGCTAAAATAAAATAAAAAATTATAGGAATTTCGAGACGATGGAAGCGTAAAAAAATTAAACAATCGGTTGATATTTATAGGTGAAAACAAAATAAAGTCGTTGGGCCAATGTGCAAATTTGAAAAATAGTCATTATTCTTAGGCCACAAAACATCTTCCACCTGATAATTTTTTTCCTTAGTTTCAGGCAGAACATGATGTTCCGTCCCAAACATGGCCCACATAGTTTTGCCTTGTCTTCTTGCTACCGCAATTCTATTTTTGGTAAATTATACCTTTCCTTAACTCATATTTACACATTTATTCTGCCCGACAACATCTTTCCTTAGGCTATAGTGGCAAATACAACATAACCATAAGGGTTGCTCTAAGTAGCAACAACTTATTGTCGCCAATGCTGTACCAATTCATTTTCGATGACTTTTTGCTTTAACCAACTAATTTGTTAACATATTGTTTTATCGACTTCAAATTTTAAATGTCAGTACCGGCAGTTAAATTTTGTCAAAAAAAGGTCGGTCGGTTTTATTCAAAAAATTGTTAAAACAGAAGAAAACAAACTATCACAAAAAATTGAAAATAAAATCAATATTATTTATAGAAAATAGTGGAGTAAAAAAATCTGTTTTTCAGGGAAGAAGCTTTATTTATCTCAAACATACGTAGCTTAACTTATGATATGATAGGTTTATTTACCACAGGTTTCAAACTAAACCAATCATCGAAATATTATTTAACTAGAATCACTTTAAAAGGTTCAATAATACAACAACTCTGTTTAGAATCGGTTGTTTTTACAATTATAAATAAAAATTAAAAATTATCTTTAAGTAAAATAATTTGATTTCGTAATTCACAATGTGTTTAAAATACCTCAAAAAATTTATTATAGTTAAATATCTCATAATTTTATCTTAGGCGTTGTCTAATAATAATAATAATTATTATTATAATAATAATAATAATACGTAGATGAATACTTTTTATTATCACAATCTCACCCAAATCATTATCAGTTAGGAGGTCACCAAAGCATTGACCCACTACCGATATTGTATGCAATTGAACTGCCCTGTATTCCTTCCAACCTAAACAACTACTGTATGTGTGTGTGTGTGTTACAGAGAGTTTAAGTCAAGGACTTTGCACCAACTTCATGATCATTAACTTGTGTTCCTTGTTGGCCCATGGGCCCATTCACATAGACTAGGCTCCACCCTTATTTTGGACCGGCTATACGTCTCTCTCTCTCTCCCTCTCCCTCTCTCTCATTTTTTAACTCTTTTTTATTTTGTTGTATATTTACATTTAGTTATGATAAAAAACATGTAATAATTAATTAAGCATAACTAAATGTAAATATACAACAAAGTAAAAAATAAAATAAAGTTACGAGGTAACTGGTTCAGCTTATCTATATCTATCCCTGATGTTGATTGAGAATCTAACTTCTAAGACTACAAACTCACAGAATTTTGCTACTCTTACAACGTGTCCTTAAGAGGGATCTGAAAGTCTTTTAACAAACAATTTTTACTTTTCCATTACATGGTGAAGTTAGTATGCAAGAGAATTCTCATCTCCCTCCCTATCTTTACGTACGTGCACCTGATGGTACCAATTTCGTTCTCTATTTCCCCCTCGTTTTTGTGAGTTGTGTTGTGATTATTATAATTTTTCTTGCAAGCTAAGAATAATCCACAACTACTTTAGGACACGTAAGCAGGAGGGCCCATATTCCCACGAGCTTTCAATGAGGGTGCTAAACAATAACCATCAGTTATGATGATGCTTCATCACATGTATCATACCAAAAAAAATACATTACATTACATTACGCTAAAAATCTGTTTATGTCATAGGAATGGATAATGGATATTGGATTTGAGATTTGGATTCATTCGAGTAAATATATCATATTTATAAATGTAATAATTATAATAATTAAAATTATCAAGTTGTTTTATTGACATGACATATTAACACCAATAATATAATGTATAGATATTGTTAAGTTGTGGAGTGGAGTCATCACACGAGTGGCTTTCTGGCAAAAATAATGGAAAGACAACATGCAAATTTATTACCCGTATCACATTAATGGAGTTATCAGGACCAATTTCAATGGGTTGTCGAATTAAAGGAGTTATTATAATTAACATAACTTGCTTACAAAGGTAAAACACTACTTCTAGAGATCCCACGTGTAAGTTCACTTTCTCCTAACTGGACCCACCCTTTACTAACCCACACGTTAGGGGGGAGGGAGATGAAAGGAGAGAGATTAGCCATCATAATTCCAAGTATATAAAATACTATAATTAATTGGTGAGATTATAGTAATAAAATAAAAGTACACTCTAAGACACCTCCAAACAGGACCTCTTTGCATCAGCAAGCAAGACACCAAAAAGCCAAGCCATAGTGAAGGGGTCCCTCAAAATGTGATGATTTTATATTATACATTGTGAAAAAGGTTCTCTTTTCATGCCTCCCTAGTTTAGCCAACCAATATAGGGAATATTTGGTGATCACAAAGACAAAACCTTCAACGAGTCCGAGTAAACTCATTGGTAAAAACAAAGCACAAACAACTCCGCCCTTGCTGTTTTTTTTTTTTTTTTTGTTAGTTTTTAGTTGGTGACCAATCTATTCATCCAAAACGCCCAACTCTCCAAACTCCCCTAAACTACCATGATAGAGAGAGGAGAGAGAAAATACCCACTAAAGAACATATGAAATAGAGGAGGAAACACCAAATTCTCCCACACTTGTCCATTCATATACCACCCCCATTCAGCCCAAATTTCCTCTTCATATTTAAAAACTTCCCCATGGAAGGTTACCCATCAATTCCAATGAAGACAACAGGCAAGATCATGAGAAAATCAATCTTCACATTTCTTCAACACTACCAATACTTCACAACCATAGCCCTCCTCGCCTTCCCGTTTTCTGCCTCCATTCTCCTCGCGCAAACAGTCATCCCTTCTTCATCTCTCCTACCCATAATCCATAGCCGTTTACATGCACTCTTCGACGCGGCAGGGTTTCCTCAATCATTACAATTCTTCTCACTTCTCAACCTTAAGCTCTCTCAAACCATCACTTCATCAATCCTTGTTCTCCCATTCACCCTCTCTTTCCTCCTCTTCACTAAGGCCTCAATAATTCAATATCTCACCCACCAAAAACCATCTCCTCAGCCTCTATTTCCTTCTCTCCTATCACTTTTCAATCCCCTCCTTCTAACTCAACTCTGCAACTTCCTTCTCATCCTCTCTGCAAATGCAACTTGTTTCTCTCTACTGTTTGTAGCCTTCAACTGTTTGGATGGATTCGGCCTATCGTCTCCCACCTCTCTCCTCTTCCTCTCAGCCACCGGAGTTGTTTTTTATTCCATAATTCTGGCAAATGCTCTTATGATCTCAAACTTAGCATTGATATCATCAGGGGTGGACAAATATGGGGGGTATATTGCAATACTCGAGGCTTGTGTTTTGATAAGAGGGAGAACCTCAACAGCCTTATCACTGGCTCTGCCTATAAATCTGGCCATGGCTGCAGTTGAAGCATTGTTTCAGTTCCGGGTGGTGAGAGCTTATTATTACGAGGCTAAAAATCCTACTTTTCCCCTTCCTGTAGAGGGGATGTTTATTGCTTATCTCTACTCAATTCTTATTGTTCTTGATACAATCGTGGGTTGTATGTTCTTTAAGAGCTGCAAAACAGATTTTTGGTTAGATCAGGAGGGTAGTTACTCTTTTCGTATTGAAATTGGAGAAGAAGAAGCTAGAGGTTTCGCAAATGTGAAGGTTTTAGAAGAGTTTCCTTGATTTATTTTATTTTATATATTTTGTGATTATAGGGTCACAGTAATTCATTTCAGTTTGCAAATTAGAAACTGTTAATAAAGGGGAAAGCAAGCAGCTCCTGATACAAAGACTCTGTACGTGGAGTAAGCTGAAACAAGTTACAAGTACAGAGAAAGGGGACAATGTGAGCTATTTTAAATCAATTATTGTTTCATTATCTTGGTTCTTTTTTCTATATAATGTACATTGTATAGTCCCTCTTTTCTAGTACATTTTACACATTGTAAAACAACTTGTAAAGGCTTATGTTACTCAAATATGAGTTGGGAATTGCAATGAAATGAAGCAATTATAAGTGTGAGGATGCGATGGTCAAACAAATCATAATGCCATCACAAATGACAGAAAAAACATAATCTTTTTGCATAATAAATGGGTTTATGGGCCATTGAAAGGGAGAGCAAGGAATAACACGTTCACATTAACAAAAAAAATACTGGCAGCAAATAACAAATACACAATTAAAGCGGTTCCGCAAGATTGCCTCCATCTAGTTGAAAGGGAAGGGAGATCAAATAATTCAACAATATGGATACATCATGCTCTGCAATAATAATAATAATAATAACAATAATGATAATGATAATATTAATAATAATTATAATAATAATAATTTTTCCCGGATCTGAGGTGGCAACCCCGCAAACTGATGAAAGAACTTGAGGACAAAAGTTCAGAAAATGCTCTCCGCTACCGTGGAGTGGAACTTCCCTACTTATCCAAAACATCCTCAGGCTACCTTTTTGCGTTTGTGACAATGAATCTTCTCTCACCATTTTGAAGAATTTATTCATTTAGAGCATGTACCCGGACCAAGAGTACAACGATTTGATGCATTAAGTACACAATCTCAACCTTTTGATAATATGTTGTGTTGTGTATGTGGGTAGGTTATGGCCCTCATGTCTTTCCACCAACTCAATGATCATCCATGGCCTACCCTTCATAGCAGCTCACTACTCCTGTAAAGTACCATCTTGCTAAAATGAAATGTCGTGTCTTAATAATTTGAGATACTTCAACATCTGACTAATACATTCGTTGATGACTTCACCTCATTTGACTCATGTGAATTTTACAAGCAAAATGAGGAAATGAAAAAGAGTTTTCTTACTAAACTAGTTGCAGTCTTCATATACAACACGACTGTGATGAGGTACCCTTTATACACAACTAACTGACTGCATAAAAGAAGGAGAATAACACTCAAAATATCACTAAGATCTGACTTGGTAAAACTTTGGTAACTACTAAGAGTAACCCGACATTTCCTGTGTTAGCTGTATGACTGAGTTAATACTCCCCCTCAAGTTGGAGAGTGAAGGTGGCGAACCAACTTGGATATCAGTGATTGAAAAATGTCTTTGCCAAGGTGGGGTTTTGTAAAAGCATCAGCAAGCTGATTTTGTGAGGGAACATATGCAGTACGAAGCACACCTGCTTGAATCTTTTCCCAAACCAAATGACAATCTATCTCGAAGTGTTTGGTGCGTTTGTGAAAAACTAGATTTGATGCAATATGTAGAGCTGATTGATTGTCGCAATAAAGTGTTGTTGGGCAACATGAAATGCGAAGATCAGAAAGAAGGTACTGTAACCAAGTGAGTTCACATGTTGCGGCTTCCATGGAGCGATATTCTGCTTCAGCGGAGGAATGCGATACAGTATGTTGTTTCTTAGTTTTCCAAGAGATGGGACTTTCATTGAGAAAGATGCAATATCCTGTAGTGGAGCGACGGGAAATGGGGCACAAAGCCCAGTCAGAATCACAGTAACCTTTGAGCTGTAAGGAGCTAGAGGATGAAAAAAATATGGCGGTGCCGGGAGAGGACTTTAGGTAGCGGAGGACACGAAGGGCTGCTGCCCAATGAGTGTCACGAGGTTGATGCATGAACTGGCTTAAGATGTTAATAGAGTAGACGATGTCGGGTCGTGTAATTGTGAGATATAAAAGACGACCAATGAGACGACGATATTTAGACGGATCAGAAAGAAGGATACCATCAGTAGGACTAAGCTTAAGGTTCTGCTCCATTGAGAAATCACAAGGTCTGCCTCCAAGAGTGCCCATATCGGAAAGGATGTCAAGAGTATATTTACGTTGAGAGAGATATATGCCCTGCGGTGATTTGGCCACCTCAATGCCAAGAAAAAATTTGAGGGTGCCTAAATCTTTGATGTGAAAACGAGAGTGGAGGAAATTCTTGAGAAGAGAAATGGAGACCTCATCATTTCATGTAATGAGGATATCATCAACATAAATCAAAACAACACTGAGATGAGTGCCACGTTGGGAGGTGAACATTGAGTAGTCAACCTTGGATTGAATGAAACCTGCATCAAGGAGGGCAGAGGAAAATTTGGCAATTCAGTTGCGAGATGCTTGTTTGAGACCATAAAGGGATTTATTGAGACGACATACACGTCTCTCCCCTTGTTTAGAAAACCCGGGAGGAATTTGCATTTAAACCTCTTCCTGTAAGTCACCATAAAGGAAAGCATTATTGACATCGAGTTGATAAAGGGGGCACTTTTTAACAACAGCCACGGCCAGAAGACAACGAACAGTGAAAAGTTTAGCAACGGGGGCAAATGTCTCAGTATAATCAATTCCCTCAACTTTTGTAAAACCCTTGGCAACAAGGCATGCCTTGTAACGTTCAATAGTACCGTCGGAGTTGTATTTGATTTTGTAAACCCATTTACAACTAATTGGGGTTTTATTTGGTGGTAATTCAGTGATGGTTCAAGTGTTGTTTACCTCTAAAGCATGAATCTCGGCAGTCATGGCATCTCTCCATTTGGGAGATTTGTTGGCAATGGTGAAAGAAGGCGGTTCCTGTTCAGAAGATAGAGTGGAAAGGAAAGCAGTATGTGTGGATGTAAAATTATGGTAAGAGAGAAAATTAGACAGGGGATAACGAGTACCTGAATGGAACCGCGACGAAGGTGGTGATTGGGACAACATGGAAATACCACAATAGTAATCTTGAAGGTGAGAAGGACGATGTTTAGGTCTGCTGGAGTGTCGGACAGCACCTTGAGGTGGAGGAGATGGAATAGGGGAAAGAGGAGAGGATGCAACGGGGAAAGAATCTGCAGAAGCAGTCGGGTTAGGAAGGCCTAGGGATGATGGTGTGTTTAAATGCGGATCGAAAAGGAAGAAATCAGTACTCATGGGACTGATAGTGGAATCAGGTATGGGTAACGGGATAACCGTGCGATAAGTGGAATCGCTATGTGAAGTAGAAATAGTGTAAAAGGGGAACGAATTTTCATGAAAAATGACATCACGACTGGTAAAATAGGTATGTTTATCAAGATCATAGAGGCGATATCTTTTTTGTCCGATGGATACCCAATAAACATGCAACGCCATGCGCGGGGGGAAAATTTATCGTGATGAAGATGACCTTGTGAAGCATAGCAAAGACAACCAAAAAAACGTAAGTGGTCATATGGGGGCGGTGTACGGAAGATTTGGGCAAAAGGAGTGGAAACATGGAAAAGAGGTGTGGGAATTAGATTGATTAAATATGTGGCAGTGAGGAGGCAATCACCCCAAAAGGGAAGAGGGAGATGTGCTTGAAAACGGAGGGAACAGGCAATATTTAAAAGATGTCGGTGTTTGCGTTCAACAACGCCATTTTATTGAGGCGTGCTAACGCAACTATGTTGGTGGATAATGCCAGCATCATTAAGTAAAGACGTCATTGGCCGTGAAAAGAACTCAAAACCATTGTGAGTGTGAATTATTTTGAGAGAGCGATTGAATTGAGTTTTAATATGTGAAGAGAAATGGCAAAGAATTTCATATGTTTGTGATTTGAATTTCATTAGATAAGTCCATGTATAGCGTGAGTAATCATAAAAAATTGTAAAGAAATATCTAGCACCAGTACTAGAGAAAACATGATAGGGACCCCATATATCACAGTGAATCATTTCAAAAATATCTTTACTAGAAATCGAACTTGAGGGAAAACACAAACGTGTTTGTTTGGCCAATGGGCAAACATCACATACATGTGAATTGGGTGCAGAACTAAAAGAAATAACACTGCGTAGATTATGTAATCAGTCATTTGAAGGGTGGACCAAGTGGTTGTGCCACAAGGTGAAAGAGCAGGTGCTAGAAGCGGAAGATGCAGGAGCAAGTAGGTATGAAGTTGAATCCAAATCAAGATAATAGAGTCCATTGCGTTCATATCCCCGACCAATCACCTTCTTCCTCTAAAGGTCCTGAAAAAGGCAATAAGAAGGGTAGAAAATCACTGAACGATGTAAATCTTAGGTTAATGTTTAGTGTAATCTGAAGGGAATATTTAAAAGATTATATTTGTTAACAGAGAGAAGATTATATTTAAAAGACGACACACAAAACACATATTTGAGGAGAATGTTTAGTGTAATCTGAAGGGAATCGGTGCTAGAAATTTCAGCAGAGGTACCATTGGGTATAAGGACATGGGTTGAAGAAGTGGGTCGAGATGTGTTGTGTGGATTATGAGAAGAATGAGTGATATGATTAGTGGAACCCGTGTCTATAATCCACGCGGAAGAAGATACATCGGAGAGAAGGCATTGAACAGTACCTACAAGATTAGCCCTCAGGGGCGGTGTTACCTCTGCAAGGAGACGCAGTAATTATTGATATTGTGTAGAAGTAAGTTGAGGAATAGAGGATGTCGAAGATGAACCAGTTGTTTGGGAACTAGATTCATATTCACGCTTGGACCTTGATTTTGAATGGGGGGGGTTAACCATTCAACTTGTAACAAATGTCTCTGCTATGTCCAGGAATATCACAATATGTTCAACGTTCTTTGGCCTTGGAATGAGAAGGATAACCGTTTAATTTGTAGCAATCGTCTCTAGTATGTCCTGGTGTATCACAATATGAACATTTGTCTTTAGCTTTGAATTTAGTATCAGGTTGACGATACCTTGCGGTGGCATTTGCGGAAGGTTGCGGATGACATGTTGGTTGGGTAGGTGCCAATATGGTGGAATGTTCGTTTAGCAGCGGTGTGGAATGTAACAATCGTTGAGATTCATCTTGGTGGAGAAGGGAATATGCATGACCCAAGTTGGGCAATGGATCCATTAAGAGGATTTGGGTGCATATGTGCGCATAGGAATCATTAAGACTCATGAGGAGTTATATGAGTTGCCTTTGACGGTAGTGATTGGCATAAGTATAGTAAGCACCACAAGTGCAGTTTGGCAGTGGTTCATAAGTGGACAGTTCATCCCAATATGCTTTGAGAGAATTGTAGTATTTGGCAATGGAGTCATTGCATTGGGTGTGGTTGAAAATTGCACGTTCAAGATGGAAAATGCGAGGGTCGTTAGATAGAGAAAAACGATCATGAAGATCCTTCCAAACTACAGCAGCAGATTTAGCATACAAAACTAAAGGAGCTAGATCACGATGAAGGGAATTAAGGATCCAAAATAGTACCATATTATCAACTCTTGACCAAGAAGAATGAAGAGGATTGGTTGAATTTGGTTTAGTTATGCTTTCATCAATAAACCCCATTTTGTTTTTGGCGGAGAGAGCCATAGTCATAGCAGGACACCATGTTTGATAGTTGTCGCCACTGAGAGGGTGACTAACCAGGACAACACCGGGGTAATCAGAAGAGTGAAGAAAGCATGGATTCTCCATACTATTAGTTGGGGAAATATCTGTACCCATTGGCGATGATGATGCACTTGAAGTAGACATGATAAAAAAAACAGAGATAATTTGGGATATGCTCTGATACCATGTGAATTTTACAAGCAAAATGAGGAAATGAAAAAGAATTTTCTTATTAAACTAGTTGCACTCTTCATATACAAAACGACTGTGATGAGGTACCCTTTATACACAAACTAACTGACTGCATAAAAGAAGGAGAATAACACTCGAAATATCACTGAGATCTGACTTGGTAAAACTTTGGTAACTACTGAGAGTAACCCGGCATTTCCTGTTAGTTGTATGACTGAGTCAATAACTCATCACCATCACAATTATCTCATTTGAGCAAACACGAATATTAGGATTATACAATTACCAACAATGTCATCCGTCTCTAACTACTGAAGTATGAATATAATCGAATTGGTAAATTTAGAAAGAGTACGATTCCAACTTCCAAGAATGTGTCCTACGGTAGTTTCGCTAACTTAAGGCCACCCACAATTGTCTACATTTAGCATCACACTCACAAAGGCTAAAGAATTGGGTGCAATACGAGAAAAAGTATAATGTGCGGAGAGCAACAACTATTCGATCACAACACCGAACATAATCTTAATATGAGACGTACCCCTCGTGTTCACTATAATGACAATATTTTTACATATACAAATGTGTCGTGTGTTCTTATTGGTATTGAGCATGGTCACGAGGTGAGCTTCACACATGGTATTATTTCTTGTACAATACACTATTGAAAGGGATAGTTAACGTGTGCAACAAGGTTGAGTCTACACATTGTGTGAATGTGACCTATGCCTTCCACGCAAAATAATTTAGCACGAAGGACCCTTGTATCTAGAATGAAAACAGTTTAGCACTTATCAATAATTAAGTATTTATACTACATAAGGTCTTCCACGCTAAACAGTTTAGCGTGGAAAGTGGGCATAACTTCTCAATCCTAAATTGGTAAGCTTGGGGAGATAAGGTACACTTTTCAATTGTGTTCTCGGTATATCTCAAGTGATAAATGACCAAATACACATATTTTTACACACTTCCATTGTCGGTGGTCTAATTAAACTCCATCCTTTACAATTTAAAGGTTCATTTATTTTAGTAATTTTAGAAAACCCTTAAAATAATACCTAAAAATCAGGATGTGTCAAATATGTATTTTGATTGATGTTACAAATGGACCTTGTTATCGTCTAAAATTGGTATATAGATTTATGAGTCTTAGCTGATAAATACAAATGATGAAGAATAATAAATAAAGAGATTAGTGGTCTTGATTTAAGTGAGAGACAGAGAAAGAAACAGGAAATTAACGTGGTTCATCCCAATGCGGTGCATACATCCATAGGTGCTATGCAGATATGTTATTCAACTAGACAATAGTCATCAGAAAGGCGAATACAAGCTCTCAAGGATCTACCTAGTATCTCTCTATATTAATCGTACGTGTATTAATCTCATGTCCCCCTTCAGGTGGAATTGTGTGTTATTTATTAGAGAGAGAGAGAGAGAGAGAGAGAGAGAGAGAGAGTAGGGGGATAAGTGGGGTGCCTTTATAAGTCAGGTAGTTACACCTTTCTATATTCCAAGAGATGGCTAATGATGATTCAGTTACAATCAGCTAAAAGAGTGGGTTGTTAACCCACGCGTGTATAAGCGAAGTTATCTATATCCCTTCACGTGACCCATATGTGCCTTGGTGGGTTTAACTAATAATATTAGTTTTTTGTGGTTAGTTATCAGCCAACTAGGAATATCACTAAGCTGACCAGAGATATGATAAGTCGATCACGTTTAATGAGTAAGCTAAGCACCTTTTGGTGACAGGTGTCACAATACTATTGGTTCAATTCATATTCTATATTTATGGTACAACAAAATCCCCTAAGATTTCATTCATGACTATAACAGATAGTAGCCTCTGTGGAGTATTAGAACTTCAGAGTGGTTAGGGGAGTGGAATGAGTGAATGAAGTGTTACACGGTAGGAGTTGATAAGCTACACAAAAATCTAATCGTCGGTCTTTATTAGTGAATTGGTCAGCAGAGATGCTTGGTCGGATGATGATCTCAAGGATTTGGCATATTAGGACTTTTTGTCCTCCCAGTTTAGTGGCAGTTTTGTAAATATAGGCAAAATTTAGAAAGCAAAGTGCTCCAAGAGTATGCTGGTAATAAACTGCCTCGTATTAAGATAAGTTTTTTATAATGCTGAGTCACTCATAATTAATTAATAATTAAATTTTAACTGAATTGACTAATGTCGGCTTATAACTAAGTTAGATAATTAATTTATTAAAATATGTTCTATTTTGGGTTGACTTTTAGGATGCTTATAAAGTCCATTTTTTGCTTAAACTAGTGGAATTTAAGTCTATTGGGTTGGTATACGACTTTGGTAGAGTTTCGGACCATCTAGAGTGTTATTTGGACTCATTGGGTTGAAGCTTATGCCTAAGCCTAATTTTGCGGGACACTTATTAGATTAATGAGACAAACCTAAAACACACTTTACATTAGAGAAACCCTAGAGAGCTTGAGAGAAGTGGCATTAAAGAATTGGAAAAATAAATAGGGGGTTTGGGGACTTTGATTCGTCAATCAGTCCAAGGCAAGTTTACATCGATTAAAAATCTAATTGGGTTGTGTTATGATAGTAGCAGTCATTGTAATATAGATTAAAACTTGTGAAATATGTTTTTATTCAGATAAAACTTAATTTTCTGAATTAGTTAAATTGGTAAATTATACTTTAACCCCATGTTATTGAATTAGGATAGTTTTGTGATAATCCTATAAATTAGTTCTCAAATTTAAATGAAATTGATATATTCTAAATCATTATAATGATTTATATAAAAGCCCTCATGTTCAATCCATAGTCAAATCAAATCTCAGATGAATTTTTTAAAATTATGAACCTAGGATTTTAAATCCCATAATCTAAAATTAGAGCATAAATCCTTGTTTAAATCATCTAAAACTTGTAATATCATATTAAGTTGTTCTTGGGGTGTTAGGACCTTAGGTTGGGTCATTAAAGTGGGCTAGGGATTTTAGGATCGTAAATTGGGTTTGGAGAAGAAGAAACTCGACTTTTGTGAAGTTCAGATTTGTGGTGTCCATGCCACTACACCAAAATAAGGTAATTCGCAAGTGTTTTAAACACTTGCAAATGGCATTTGCAATAGTTTAAAATTGTTGCAAATTATTGCATTACAAAAAGTTTGCAACGGTTTATTGTGAACGAATGTCCGTTTTGAAAAACTATTGCAAAAAAAATTGCAACGGTTCTGAACATTTATAAATGAAAAAATGTATTTTTTGTAACGATTCAAAATACTGACAAATAGTAATATTTAAAAAAAATATTCATTTTTTAAGGGTTATGAGCTGTTACATAAATTAAATTATAAAAAACAATATCCACCACAAGCTACACCACCCTCCATCATAATTGTCGGATTCCATATTAAAGCAAAAAATAAATTAATATATTTCAAATGTGTAGCACCAATTAAATTTTTCATAAAGAATGTATTGGTAATAACAATAAACAATACATCAAAGTAAGCATACAAGTTTTTAAAGCTTTTCTGAAGTAAACGAACCGAAGAAAACCAAAAAATTAGAAATAAGGAATCACTGGTCAATAAAAATTCTTCAATAGAAAATCAAGCGTACAAGGTCTTTGCAAAAGTTTGCCTTCATCCTTTCATCTAAGCAAATTCACCTAAATAAGTAGATTTTCCATCATTGACCCACCCTCAAACAAAATAGCAACAATGGTATGAACAAGAAATAATAATATCGACAAATCTACTTTGAATGATTGATCTAAAAAATTTTATATTACTCAAACAATTACTGAAGATTTCTGAAATTACACCTCTATTAATCTTGGAGTATAGCCAGTAGTCAATTTCTACTGAGTTGGCCTTTTTATGGACAATCTATAAAAAATATTTGTGAGTTGTCAAGTTTAGAATAAAAAGAGGTTCATGATAAAATCAGCTACGTAATAAGATATTAGAACACCTCTTATAACAATCGCATTTTTAGTCTTGAAGAACTGTAAGCCATGCCTAAAATATGTAACATATAATAAGTAGTTAAGAAAATGAATTTGGTTCACAAAGGAAGAAACAATAAGAGATCACAAAAATTAAGAAGCTAAGAATATCAACTCTAGTCCTAGATAGAAGCAGATGATTTCAAAAAATACTTAAAACTGTGGCACACGAGGGATCCGAGGCTCTTTTGGTCTTGCCAGACCACTTTAGTGCATTGTTTGCTTGAAGTATTCCGATTATGAGTAACTAAAAACAGAGATAATAAAAATAACAGTTCATCTAATAATAAGAATGAAATCAATTTCAAGAATTCAAACTGAAAAATCAAAATTAGTTGTGCTTTCACTCTCTTTTGGGTGGTTCAATCCAATTTTTGCTGACAATCTTCTTGAAATCTATTTTGTAATGTGAGAACGGGTACCTTGCCATCGTCAAAATCATACAAATTAGCAGGTGTACAAAGACAAATAGATTGCATTTAGTCTTTCTTCATCATAATAAAAGCAAAGACTCGTTAACAAAAAAATGTGTGAATAAGAAATCCACAAACTGTCATCCATTTTAAATTTCAGGCATCTTTTGTAAATTTCTTCATCTTGGCATCAAGCTCAGTTATTTCCTGTTCTCCTTTAGCAATGATGTTATCCATATCCCCATCTGTAATAGTGTTATCCTTGGAACTGAAAACCATTTCAGCACCAAATCTACCATTTGCAGTAGTTCGTCTTTATTAACCGCTATAAAAACATCAACAAAGGATGAATAAATTTGTATATATTTTGAGTGTTTCATAATAAACATGTAATGGAAATTTTATTACTTTTTTGCTCTGTTAGTTATCCTTGCTGAATAACCAAAGCATCAAGTGCAAGATTCTTATAAGCTCTCTCAATCACTTTTCCTCAATAGTATACTTCTCAAGTCAATTTTAGATGATGTATTAGATTATGGTAATTCCAAACAACTTAGACCGTATTGTAGTAATAGAAATATGCCAAAAACTATGTGCAAAAATTGCACACTTGAACTTCTTTCTTTTGACTAATCCTATTGCGCATGTTTAAGATCAATTTTATTATGGGAAATGTTGCTCGGCTTGAAAGGTAGCAAGCCAATCAATCTTCAATATTCTCTCTTCTAGTGATTCAATCTCATAAGCATACTCTTCTAGTTTACATTTCATCTTCTTGTAACTTAAATTATCATCAATATTGTGTTTTAGTTCATTCTAGCTCCGCACCAGATCTTTTCTCTTTTTTAGCTCAGTCAAAATCTCCTGCTTCCTTGCAAACACAACTTTGATGCCCAGCTTCTGTCTGGAAATGCTTTTGTTACAGCTCATTTAACTCGTCTCCCTTTTTTAAATCATTGTACACAACAACTTTGCATTCTTTTGAGCAAGTGTGTCTTCCTGTTGATACTTTCTTTTAATTTCATCGTGTTCCTCATATTCTCGATCAAGCTTGGCTTTTAAATCATTCTGGTCGTCAAATACTTATGTGAATAGAGGGCATTATTGTCATTTTGGTTATTTTTGGGCATAATAATATTTTACTTTCTTCTGTTATTTTTATTTTATTTTTATTAAAGCATTTTCTTTTGTTTTATTTTAGTATTTAAACGCTAGGAGTAGTAATGGTATTTTTGTAATTAGTACCTTAGCGTGACGCTTAAACTACTCCTCCCTTTAAATACCCTCTTGTAACCTTATTTGAGGTAGACTTGAAGTTTGAATAAAAGAAGTGTATTTCTCTCTCTAAGTTGGTGTTTAGATAATTTAGGAGCCTTTTGACGGGTGGATTAAGTCAAATTGGTATCAGAGCAGGTGAAACTCTACATTGGTGCTAGTGTATTGGTGATTTTTTTTAATAAAAAAAAATCGTTCTCTACTCCCCAATGGCTCCCAAGAAATCCAAACCCCAACATGATGAAATTCAAGAATTGAGGCAAGAGTTGAACAAGAAGTTTAATACCCTTGTTCAAATTCTCTCTACAAAACCACCTCTTGCCACCGCGAAAAAGTCGTCGGAAATCACACCTCACAGATCCGGCAAGGAGATTGCATCGGAAACCCTAGATGGAGTCACCACACACCATCCACCTTAGGGGTGTAAACGGGTCGGGTCTGGATCGGGTAAGAGTATATCCAGATCCGATCCGGGTATTTTTTTTAGCGGATCGGGTCTTACCCGATTACCCGTCGGATCTCAGAAAATGGATCCAGACCCGGATCCGTTAAGGACCCGAAGACCCGACCCGAATAGTTATAACTAAACTAACTATATATATTATATTATATATACATAACTGTAATTATATTATATATACAAAACTATAAAACTGTAATTATACATATAATATATACAAAACTATAATTATACATATATATTATATATACAAAACTATAAAACTGTAATTATACATATAATATATACAAAACTGTAAATATATTATATATAAAAAACTATAAAACTGTAATTATAAAACTGTAATTATACATACACACATACATATATATATATATATACAAAACTAAAAAACTGTAACTCTAAAAACTAAACTATAAAACTGTAATTATATTACTATTAAACTATAAAACTGTAATTATATTACTATATATATATATATATATATATATATAAATATATATTTATTATATAATATATATACACATTCGGGTCGGGTCCTTATCGGATCGGAGTCATGTATATCCAGATCCGGTCCATTA
Source organism: Sambucus nigra (assembly GCA_949130495.1). NCBI lineage: Eukaryota > Viridiplantae > Streptophyta > Magnoliopsida > Dipsacales > Adoxaceae > Sambucus > Sambucus nigra. The sequence continues at coordinate 238,504,015 of OX422210.1, read as the reverse complement.
ACTAATCGGGTAATCGGGTCTATAAAATTTGCTCAGATCCGTTAATTCGGATCGGGTCCGGATCGGATCCGGGTCCAGACCCGGTCCATTGACAGCCCTAATCCACCTGCTAGCCAGAACCCGTTACACACCCACCCTCAAGCCCTAGCCCCAAAACCTTCAAACCCCAACCCGGTTTACCCATTCCCACAACCCGCCCCAACCGAAGACCTACCTAGCCCAAAAAAAAAAAACTGAACACCCCTATTCTGATCTCGGCGTCACCCCACTGCCTTCAAACATCCCGGCAGACCCCTTCTTGCCCCGCCGACCCCCATCAGACCCTTCCCCATGTCGGTCGACCTCCCCCCACCCCTTTCCCTACCCCTACGACACTGACTACCCACCTGGACAACCCCCGCCCCAACAATATACTACCCAACCCATTTTTTTTCTTTCCCGCCCCAATCCGCCCCAAACAGGGCCGTCTCTCACATACCGGGTCTAGGGTCCACCCTATACCCTCCCCTGATCTCAACCCAAACCCAATTGACCCCCATTCTGCCCCGACAGCTTATTTGGGACCTCCCGCACTATTTCCTTAACCGACCCTCTTCCACCCACTCATTGGACCACCCGAGTCATATACTCACCCCACCTATGTCCCAAACCCTCAGCCAAATGTATACCCAAACCATCACATTAGGCCACATGATCACCCATTACCCCCGTCTTCTCGTACACCCTCTCACTATTATATTCGGGTTCCTCCTCGTCCTCATCTGAGTACGGTGATAGCCACCCCAGTATTTTGGAGTGGATACCTCCGCCTCCACCACCCTCGGATTCCCCTCGCGTGGCATCTCGATAGGACCGACACTATTTCTATTGCGGTGAGGTGGGTCATTTGATAGGTGCTTGCTCTCACTATCACCGCGTTACCCCAGCATCTCCCATGCCTCTACATGGATAGCCTCTTCATCCACCGCCAACATAGATGCCACCCCCTCCTGTTGCTTTTATTCCACTTGTGCTAGGTGACGTGATGGTTCTAGATGCTCATCTGGACAAGGGCCCCCCTCTATGGCCCTTCGGCTGCTTTCCTGGAGCCTCCATAGGTATATCCGCATAGACGTGCCCATGCTTGACGGGATATTTTCTCCAGATGCCATGGTTGATTGGTTAGCTTCGATCGAGACAGTTTTTGAGTATAAGCGGGTCCAAGGCCGCTCTTGTGTTCTCATTGCATCCACCAAGTTTCAGGGTTTTGCTCGGGTTTAGTGGAATGACCTCTGCTACCGTCGCACAGCGACCGTATTGCCAAATATTCAGACTTGGCTGGAGTTGAAGGCTTCTTTTCAGGCATCCTTCATCCCACCTACCTATGAGAGAGACTTCTTTACTCGCGTTCAATCTCTCAAGCAGGGCACGTTATCAGTCGTGGAGGACACGGAGCAGTTTCAGCTTCTATGCACCAGAGCTCTCCTTCCCGAGACGGAGGATCAGCGGATCAGACGCTATATATTGGGGTTGCAGCCACATATAAAGCACGATCTCGTCTTGAGGGAGATACCGACCTTCCCGAAGATGGTCGAGTACGCGGCCAAAGGTCGAGGCGTACCACACAGCACCCACATCTCTTCAGACCTCTCAAGCTCTGCCTACTCTGATTTTTACCTCAGCTCTTCCTGCAGTGACATCTTCAGCTCCTCCTTCTTCTAATCCCACTACCCTTCCCCCAGGACTTCTTGCCTTCCGGTGCTACAACTTTGGTAATGTTGGGAACCGAGCATCTGATTGCTCTCTCTCGCGATGCCGCACACTATTGTCGATGGATCATCCACCTAACTAGTTGGACACATCCCAGGAACTTGCCCAACATGCCTTGATTATAGTTTTGGAGGGTGATTCAGTTGGTCTTCCCTTTTGAGTTTGAGGATAAACTTTTTTCAAGGGGGAGATTGATGTGAATCGAGGGCATAATTGTCATTTTTGGTTATTTTTGGGAATAATAGTATTTTACTTTCTTTTGTTATTTTTCTTTATTTTTATTAAGGCATTTTCTTTTGTTTTGTTTAAGCATTTAAAAGCTAGGAGTATTAACGGCATTTTTGTAATTTGTGCCTTAGCTTGGAGCCTACGCTACTTCTCTCTTTAAATACCCTCTTATAATCTCATTTGAGGTAGACTTGAATTTTGAATAGAATAAGAGTATTTCTCTCTCTAAGTTGGTGTTTAGATAATTTAAGAGCCTTTTGACGGGTGGATTACGTCAAACAGTTTCTCTTTCTCTTTGAATAAAGGGCCAAGAGTCTCTCCTAAATGCTTCTCATTGAGTTTCAGATGACTTTTCCCTTCTATCAAATGATCCAATTCCTCTTCTTCCTTTTTAAATTGAATAATTGTACCCTCTAATTTCAATTTCTTTTCCCTTTCATCATTCAACCTTAATTTTAAGGCTGACAGGTCATTATCCAAGAACCTTTGTTCTTCTCTTAATTTTTTCGTATCATTATTCAAACTATCCTTGGTGTTCTCCAAGGTATTCAAGTCCAACTAAATTTCCTATTGTTCTCATATCTTAAGAAGGCCAATTAAACTGAAATGAACTTATTCCTGGTTAATCCAACCATCTCCGATAGGCAAAAGAGGGTGAGTAACAAGCTCATGATGAGTTGTTCGATCATCCTTTAAGTTATTGTTGATGATTGAGAATCAATTTCCCACGTTTAAGATGTCAATATTGAAAGGATTAATTATTACCAACGGCGCAGGACTCGTCATCATTGGCATTGTTGGAACCCTCCACATTTGAAGTGTCGGATTCGTATGCAACGCCAATATTAATATCCAACATGACTTTCTACCACTCTTTCCTCAAGATCATCTACATTTTTTACAATAAAATTTTATCAACATGTGAACGGACTTACATTTGTCGAGCCAAATTATCAAACTGAAAATAAATTCAAAATCACTATAGAACAAAAACTTTAAACTTGTCAACATTACAGACCATCGACGGAAGATCAAAACCAAATCAAATGTACCTCAAGAATAAAACATAAATCAAATGTATATCAATAATTAAATATAAATAATCGATGAATCAAATACTTTTTAAGGAAATATTTACCATAAACGCCCTATCTTTCTACACATTTTTCTTTTTAGTTTATAGTCATTTTTCTTATAAGTGCCAAACCAGTTCCTGAATTCGTTAGAATAATAGCAAGTACCAAGGAAGTGTAGAGTCATCATTATCAAGTAGTAAACTAAGTTCTAAATCAATTTAATCCAAGCACTAATAAATTTACTAACATCAAACATCCTGGAAATAATTTAAACATGTGAATCTTAAATGACAAAAAACGCTTGAGTTATCTATCATATGGTAAGAAATGTGAACTTATTGGCTACATGGATGATCAAAATACAAAAAGTATTTTTTTACAAAAAGCATATTTTGTTCAAATACACTCCCAATATAAATAGTACAAGACATTTTGAGGATTTAACTCCAAAACTTTGACAAGACAAATTTCAATTAATAAATTCAAAGAAAAATGGCTGAACAAAACACCAAAAAAGAGTAAAATACAATTAACTAAGGGCTCCCCAATACTATTTAAAAACTGGAACCAAAAGAAACATATCAATAAAACTTAGATTTCACAAAAAAAAAAGAATTTAATACCATTATTTTGATAGAGTCGTATTAAAAGGTTTTCACAAAGTAAACATCACAATCTATATATATATATATATATATATATATATATATATATATATATATATATATATATAGAGAGAGAGAGAGAGAGAGAGAGAGAGAGGCAGGCTCCCATACATACCAAGTTTGCATACTTGCTAGCATAAACCTATTTTAATAAAATATTAAAATAATATTTTTGAGGTGAATTTTTTTATGTGATATTTAAACATTTCAAGGGACCCATATAAAAAAATTAACTCAAAATAATTATTTTTGCTATTTTAAAAAAACTGGTCAAACTTTCACAAGTTTTAAAGTACTTTAAAAGTTGTGAAAGTTTGATCGATTTTTTAAAAATAGCAAAAAAATTTATTTTGGGATGATTTTTTTATGCAAGTCCATTGAAATGTTTAAAAACCATATAAAAAATTCAACTCAAAAATATTTTTTTTACTATTCTAAAAAAATAGTATGTAAACTTGATATGCATGATGACATCTCTCTCTCTCTCTCTCTCTCTCTCTCTCTCTCTCACACACACACACACACACACACACATAGAGAGAGAGAGAGAGTTATTAAATCAATTAAAAAGTAGAAAATAAATGAGATTGTAAATGACTGACTCGTGACATGGCCAAACGAAATAGACGTTTGCTTCCGGTATCAGATTTAAAAGAAAAACATACGAATTTATCATCATATAAATTAACGCATATTGGTAGATAAATGAGTTAATATGAATATTTTTAGAGAAAGAGAGAGATGAACCTGGCTATTAGAGACTTTTTAGGAAATCACACAAGAGAAAGAGAGAGGGATATATAGGGCTTTGGAGTTCTGATTTTGTGAAAAGTCGAGGAATAGAGAATTGAGACGATGGAGGGAAAATTGTGAACTTTGATTTTGTCAAAGCACTTTCTAGGAACTATGTTACACTTTTAGATTTGGGTAATAATAAATTCACAAGTATGCAACGGTTTTGCAGACTTACAAGTTTGTAAGTGTAAAAAAATTATTGTTAATTTTGTTCATGTTATAAAGACTTACAAATAAATATTATATTAGTTGCAAAATAGTCGTTGTAGCATAGTTTACGTATGGTTAAGTGGACCCGTATGCAGGACAAATATTTGCCCCATTTGCACAATTGTGGCAGGAAGTCTAGTTTATTGGATGTTGTGTGGCAATATTTGTTGAGGAATTATGGAAAATCCTAGGTGGTAACTATAAGGTTGTTTTGATCTAACATAATAGGCTTTTGGTTCGGTCGACCCTTATATATTTAGAGATTAGTTCTTAATTAATTAAATAATAGTTAATCTTAAACGTAAGATACTTTAAGTAATCTGTTAGTAGAAGCAAATTTATGTAACTATTTTAGTACCATAAGTATAGGACCAGGAATTTGGATATGTTATGAGAACGATATATGTTTAGAGATTGTGTAGATCACATATTAGTTCAGAATGTTTTTTATAATCCATTGAGTATGGCAATTATTATTAAGATAATTCTTGAGTAAGTTAGGTATGCCATGATGCCTTAGTTTTGGAAAGCCTTGGGAGTTCGGACTAACATTATATATAATTGATTTAGTTAACATGTGTATTAACTAATAGTAAAAGTGACATTTTATGTAACTAAATTTGTAAGGACAAATTTCTAATCGGGTCAATTTGTATGTATTAGCTTAATCTGAACAAAGCAATTTGAGTCATCAGTTACGCTTTGTATTATTGAACTCGTAAGCTTATAACATATTTGATGAAGACGTAGCGGAAAAGCTTTAAAGATTATGCACCGTATCGTGTTTAGTGTCACGTTTGTCTTCGTATTTTCGAGGACCTCTCAGGTATAGATGCATATGATTTTTGAGATCTTGAAAATTTAATTTTGGTTGTTTGGTTTTTACTAAAATGTTTGGAACTATTTTTAAAATGTTTTTTGGAGAAAAAATATTTTTTAGTTTAATTCGTTCGAACGAGAGTTTAGCTTCGTCTAAAAAAGATGTGAGTTTCGTTCAAATTAGGTGTGGTTTTTGCTGGAACAAACTGATGGGTTCATTAGAACAAACTTCAAACGAACATCTAACGGGGTGTCTCTATCTAATAGTGACATACCCGTTAGAAGCACGTTCGAATGAAATTGCTTGTTTGTTCGAACGAGTGTAGAGTTCGTTTGAACGAATCAAGGTTTTCATTTGAACGAACCCCGCTGCCTCGAAATTCATGTTTTCTATAAATAGGAGTGTTGTCATCCGTTTTCAAAGAGACTTTAGGCGAAAAATATTTTTCCGTTTATATCCAAAAGTTCCCAAACCCTAGTTTCACCCAAATATTTTAAATATCCAAGTTTCATCTTTCTTATACTTTGAGATCTTTTCATGTGGCAACCATAGTTTGTTTCTCTCATCATCTAAATAGAGAAAAGGTTTCGTGTGGTGGAATCCATATCGTGTTTGTTGTGTTGTGGTGATGAAGCTATGATTTCTTGTTCCGACTCTGTTGATAGTTGTTAAGCCTCATTAGTGGATACCGAGACATTTGTGAACTCATACGTTGTGGAAACTTGCGTAAGTAGACTCCTGCATTCCATTATAGAGGAGTGGTTGAAGATAGAAAAGCATCAAGTATTGCGAGGGCGACGAGTCATTATGTAAGTTTGCTGCCTTTTTTTGTAAAACTTTATCATAGTGATCTATTTGGCTGGGTCATTCAAGGTTTTTCTAGTTGTGGGTTTTCCTCGTACATCGACATGTTGTGTGATTGTTTTACTTATTTTATCTTCTAATAACAAAGATGCATGTTTTAGGATAAAAATATATAATTGGGTAAATCGATTTTCACAATAACTCGATTAAAATTGCTGCCCAAATTCTTGATTGGGTTAATTGTTTTAAAGTGTTCATTAAATTTGAAAAAATTTTAAAAAGATTTTTTGGTATTCAGACCCATCCTTGCCTAAGCATCTTCTTTCTCAAAATTTGTATCAAAGCTAACACAAATTTATCATGTTTAGATCCATGTTTAGGCATGAATTTTGGTGGTTTTTATTCGGATGGTCTTTCGGCACCTAGGGCACCGATGTTTGATGGGTCAAACTATGCATACTAGAAATTGTGTATGACATCAGCACTTAAGGCTATAGATAAGCAGGTATGGCAAGCAGTACTTAATGGTTGATCTCCACCTACAGCCTTAGTTGGTAAAAATAGGATTCCCAAACCCGTAGAATTATAGAGTGAGGTTAATTATAAGTTAGAAAATTATAACTCGCATGGTTTAAATGCTCCATTTTGTTCTGTCATCCCGGAGGAGTTTCACTGTATTATGACTTTTGAGACCCCTAAAAAGTCTTGGAACATAATCCAACTCACCCCTAAAGGAACTAGTGTTGTTAAGGATTCTAAACTCAAAAACCTCACAACTCAGTTTGAAATCATTAAGATGAAAGAGAATGAAACCTTCGATGATTTGTATGCTAAATAGTTTGATATAATAAACTCATCTTTTAAGTTAGGAGAGAGAATAAACAAAAATCGATTAATTAAGGAAATTTTAAGGTCCTTGCTTAAAAGATTTAATCCAAACGTGGCAGTTTTTAATTCCTTCGGTACTCTAGGCTCTACGAAACTTGAAGAGCTTGTAGGTGATATACAAACTTATGAGCTTGACATGTTTTTCTCCAAAATAAAGGATAAGGACAAGGGAACTGCTTTGAAATCCCGAAAGAAGGAAACACCTATTTTGGATGATGAGTCTGACATCGAATATAATGATATAACAATGTAAGCTAAGAAATTCAAAAAAATTCTCAAGTTTTAAAAGCAATTGAAAGATACAAAAAAAGTTTGAAAAAAATAAGTATAATAAGGCCGATCACTTCCATAAAAAATCGTAATGATAATCTTAAGAGGGATGAGTCAGAAAGATGTTTTGATTATGAGTATAATAAGGCCGATCACTTACATCACGCACTGTATTATTACCTACATATAATATTTACTACCATATTATACGTACCTTTACTAACATCCACACATAAATAATACGTATATCCATCCTTCCGAGTATACCCTCACCGGATGATTCCCTCTAAAATGCTATCTCACTAGGTGTGCTCACAAGACCTAGTTTCCCCAAGTTAGAATCGCTCACCAACTTGGACCAAAATATAAACGAAGTGGAGGCGGTCATATTCCTTCCCTGAAAGTGAGATAAATCCCTCACCCATATATACCGGACGCTATGACCTGGGGATATACTCGCCCTACTCCTCAAGCTAAGGGATTCACCCACATCGCGCAACCTCCCTTGATAGCATTAGAGTATATAAATTTAATAAATATCTAATCACTGATATTTAGTATCACGCACAATAAATACACGTATATATATATACTATCACGACACCGTATATATATATAATATAAACTCGGCTTTACCATGTACTCAAAATCCCATACACTGCCTGTAATTTCCTGAGTCTGTGGCCCGACTCAATGTAATTAATTTTCTCACTTAATAACTTATCCTCTTCCCGAGTCTATGGTCCGACTCTAATATAATTAATTCACACCTTAATTAATATAATACTTTCCCCGAGTCTATCGCCCGACTCTAATTAAATTAATTAACACACATATTGATTTAATCCTACCCGAGTCTACAAAACGACTCTAATTAAATTAATTAACACACATATTAATTTAATTCTACCCGAGTCTATAAACCGACTCTAATTAAACTAATTAACACACATATTAATCTAATCCTACCCGAGTCTATAAACCGACTCTAATTAAACTAATTAACACACATATTAATTTAATAACTTGGTGTCACCCAACCATTATCCTCGGACTCTCTCACTTGGCCCTTACCTCCACATTTCCGAGTCAAAGTTCCGACTCCAAACTAATTACTTTCTCTCTATAATTAATTTGACACCTTGATATCACTTAACCAACATACCCAGACTCACTCACTTGGTCCAATTTACATCTCATAATATAATACCCACATCTTTGCCTACAATGTGTCACACCTTTATTTCTAGAATTTTCCCAATTATATTTGCTTATAATTAATAACATACCCGGACTCGATTCACTTGGCCTGAAATTAAATATTTCCCGAGTCTATACCCCGACTCTAAATTACTTAGTTTATCTCCAAACTTAATTCACTACGATGGGGAACTTTACCAATATACCCGGATTCACTCACTCGATCCGTACCTCACTATTTTGGAATAAAGTCTCTCAAATTTATCCATTAAATGCCCCACATAAATTCATCCTAGTCCCAATTACTTTCTCCCATAATTGCTAGGAATATTTGTTTCACCATTATTTATCACTAAATAAATGTTTAGGAGTTAAATTTAATTAATTTTTCCCTTTATATACAAACTGGCCGAACTGCCCAGAATTTCCTACCATCGATCGATCGATGCCCCCGATCGATCGATCGACCCCTTCGTTACAGCTCTGCCTCCCCCCTGTTTTCCACCATTAACGAACCTCAAGGTTTCTAAACCAGAATTTAAACCTCTAATTACATTCTCCCATCATCTACACATGGTTAATCCACATCCCATTCATCATAGGGACCTTAAGATAATTAACCTCTCTACTTATCTCATAATTTTCAAAATGGGTCTTTCTCCATAAAATTCAACTATCTGTTTTAAATCCCAAATTCCAGATTCAATTTCTACTCTTTTATGTTCTGAAATTTTCGTTCAAATCATATATACATATTCAGATATCAATCACCTATCTAAATCTTACTTTGAATCTCATTCAAGTATTTCAAAAAAATAAAAACCCCATTTTGTACCCATTTACACCCAAAAATGGATTTTCATACCCACATCACTATAATATAAATTGATTATCATGCTTTAAGAATAAAAACAGTTAACCACGTGCCTGGAATCATTCGTAGGGTCTGATTCCGTTGTTGTAGAGTTTGGTTGACGAAGAACACCCCAAATTAACCCTTTAATTTGGCTCCAAAAGCTCCCAATTGCTCATGCTAATCTTTCCCCCAATTTCCCTCTCAAGCCCTAGGATTAGATTTGTGATGGCTGCTGATTTCCTAACCCCTCACTTAGGTTAAAACTCTCCATCCCGTTTTTCACCTAATGGGCTTAATTAAAGTGGCCCAACTCACCCCGTGTGGGCCCGACTAAACCCAAAAATACCCCGAGACCCAATTACTACCCCCGGGTACTCTTTTCTGACTATCTCGGCCCATCCGGACTCAACCGCGCACTCAGAATTGGCATCCGAAATAATTTATAAAAATCTTCATCTCACACCCCATTTAGTCTATACTGACTCCCGGCTGGGATAAGTGTATACCTCGTCATTAATACTCGAAATGACGTAATTAAATTATTACTATTCACTTAGTAAATAAATTTCCCTAAACATTAACCATTCACTTCCCGATTAATATTTAAATATATATATTTCCATAATCAATTCAATTAAAATTACAACACACCCGTAATTTAAAAAAAAAATCCCGAATTAATTAAATATTAAATGCACAAAAATACGGGGTGTTACATACTTCCCCCCTTACAAAGGAATTTCGTCCTCGAAATTAAGATACACCTAGTGTTCCAGTATTAACATATTACTCACTAGTCATGTGCCTCCAAGTCCGCTATATCTATCCCATCCGATTCTAACCATACGTTACCCAAGTATGCATTTAACTTAACCAGGGCGCCCATACACCCTATACCCGTGCCTAACCGCACAAAATTTTGCCTTAATTAACCCGGGTGCCCATACACCCTATCCCTGCGCTCTACCGCATGAAAGTTACCCGGCTGTTCTAGTCTTAACCCGTAATATAACTTCGAACCCGTAGTCATATCACATATACATATATTTACTTATATAATTACTGCCCGGGTACTCAACCCATGCTACGTCCAACTATCTCCCCATAAATACTTATCTCTCAACACAAAAGAATATACGCTTACCCTTATGCTACCAAAGACAACATAATACCGCGCCCTTACTACCACTAGTCCTTGCGCAAAATAAACCCCGAGCTATCTCTCTTTGCTCGAAAATCAATTCAACCACCCTGATTCACTTCAGTAAACATCCCCATTTACCGGGATAAAATGTGAGAACACAAAACCTCACTATGTGCTATTGCACCATGTAATACAACATATATACCCACATATCTATATGCTATACGCCCTCTCTGGTGATACCTAGTACCAACCATACCCTGGTGTCGCGGTGACCAAAATTTTAACTCCACTATCCACAATAGTTAAATTCCATCACTATCCATCCGACGTTTAAAAAGTATTATCAACCCTACTCCCATAATTCTCGAAAGTAGTAATTCCTCGCATAATTCAACAAATCACTCAGTGTACGCCTCCACTCTCCCATGAAGAACACTAAGGAACTCCGCTACCCTACGGAAGGTTTACCCACATGCTATGGCTGCTCCCGCCAACGCACCCACTAAGTTCGACTCACCTGCGAACTCTAGTGAAAAATAAGTCTTATACTGTGACATCCTCTTTGTCACTCAACAATATACCCCACGCCCCTAGGGTAAAATAATTACTTCTATACTCCAGCTGCATCGGCTGGTTCTCGATTTCCGGAGCAGCTTCTCCCTGCCCGAATGCACCCGTGATTTGCTTTAGTGGCTGTACATCCAGGACCTCGTCATATAGTTGACCCCTGCCTCGCTTAAGGTAATATCTCTTCATGAGTCTCGCTTTTCCCACAAACAAAACACTTTCTAATATGTTCACCCTGCCACTGATCCCTTCCATGCCAACCTTGTTGGAATTCCTGGCCATCCCGCCAATAGCCTCCAGTTCTAGATCGTTTGGCATGATTTCCTTGCCGGAAATCCTGCCCCTGATCTCCCCCAGTCTTCTGCTGGGATACCCCACTGGTATTGTTCCCTTCTGCCTCATCCGACTGGCTAATCCCCACTCCCTTCCCGCTTCCTTTCGTGTGGAAGCGATATTCCCAACAGTGCCGGAGTGTTGCGTTAATGATATCAGTATAACTTATTAATGCGGAATTATCAATTAAATGTTGTCTGATTCTCCAGACTAACCCATCCATAAACTTTGCTTTCTTTCTCTTATCCTTGCCTACCTCATCCGGTACAAAATATTTCAAACGAGTGAATTCTTCCTCGCAATCGGCCACTTAACGGTCTCCCTTTGAGTCTCCTCACAAAATTTTCTCTTCATTTCGATCTCGACCGTTGAAGGAAAAATACTTGCGGTCGAACCGCACCCAAAACTCTGCAGTAGCTAGTGTGTCCCTTTCCTCAACTTGTGGTGATCGACTCCCACCACTGTAGCACCGCTCCCACTAACTAAAAATGGTTAGCATTTACTTTCGTACCCCATCGCAATCTCCCATGCGTAGGTGACGCTGGATACCTCCCTTCCTTGGCACGCTAGTAATACACCTGAACCCCCTCGCAACTCTGGTGGGTTCCCGCTAAAATAACCTCTCTTTCTTGCTTCCACCCTGACGACTCTGCGTGAGTCTGAACACCCGGCGCTACTAACACTTGTGGCTGATCCCGTGGAAAGTACCCTGCCGTTGTGACCACCGTTGCTCCAACTTCCTGTGCCACTACTTCAGTTACCTAGGCTGCCGAAATCATCCCTGACCGTTGCTGTGGTAACTCTTGCTCCTGACGAGCCTCCCTCGCCTCATCCCCCCCTGTTGCCCTAGCTGCTCTCTCCTGGGCGTCATCTGGAATGAGAATCGAATTCTATGAGTTCACTCTCAAATATAAATTTAATAGGAGAACGTATATGCGCATACATATGAGAATACAACAATCCTATGATAGGGCTCTATATCAAAGACTGCTTAGCTGAAACGTGAAAAGCCGCACAGATCCTAAGGACACTAGAACCTGATGCTCTGATACCATCTGTGACACCCCGCTTAATAAAATACCGGGTGATCAGTCCTATACCAAATTAAAACAGGAATCCCAGTTGGATCATCCTTAGCATCACTGTCAAAAACTTTTTAAAACTTACTAATCACCTAGTATTCCAAAAACTGGTGCCAATTTTAACTTTTTAATTAAACAAAACAATACATGCGGAATTAAATATAAACCATTCACACAACTGAATGAAAATAAACTGAATCGTAATTACACAACATTAACCATTCACTTCCCGATTAATATTTAAATATATATATTGCCATAATCAATTCAATTAAAATTACAACACACCAGTAATTTTAAAAAAAAATCCCGAATTAATTAAATATTAAATGCACAAAAATACGGGGTGTTACAGTTTATGGCCATAGGACAGCTGAGTGTCCCACTAAACTAAGGAAGGAGGGCAAGAAATCTAAGGTGCATAATGTCACCCTTAATAATAGTGATTTGATCGAGGGACTCGATTCCCCCATTGAGCGCAACTTAACTGCGTTCATGGCTAGTCATGTGAGCCGTGATGAAAAATATTTCAAAGCATGACACTTTCGAGGCCATCATCTTTGATTCATATGTGATTGATGTTAGAGAGAGAGTGGAGAAGAGGATGAATAAGAGGAGGAGGTTAGTGAACTCCCAGTTGCCTTCTGTGAGTTGTATGCAAAAATTTTTAGAGTGAAAAAGGAAAACTTGAAGTTAGAAGCCAAGTTGAAAGAACATGCCCTATGTGATGATAATGCTAAATTAATTGAGGGCCTTAGGGCACCTGAGAGGACTCTTTGAAAGAAGCTAAATTAAAATGAGGGTAAGGTAGATAGCCTTCGTGGTTTGATGGAGGTTTTGAATAAGGAGCTTCTTAAGTTTAAAGAGTCTAGGAATTTACTCGAGTTTAGGATAGTGGAGCTAGAAGAGAGATTGAGAAACTAGAGTCATGTCAAATTCGATTTGGAATCTAGGTCAAAAAAGTTGGATAAAATTTTAGGCATTATCCAAATCAAAGATGATAAGTGTGGAATTAGGTTGGATATTCCAAATGCTTTCTCTACTAAATCCAAGACCACCCTTTTGAGATAATCAACCGTTGGTAGGAATGTTAAAAAAGGACAACCCTTAGGTAACACTATTTTTCGTGTCTACACATGCACACATTGCGATAGGAAAGGTCACCTTAGGTATTTTTGCTTTGATCATAAAAACAATCCTAAAAAGTAAGTCTATAGTCACTGAAGTTCCCAAAACCCTTAAGCATCATGTTACACCCATGTCGGTTAGGAGATTCGATTTGGAGGCTTTACATATTAGACTTATTGATTATCGTTTGCTTGCACATGATACTTCCCACGCTATATATAATGGTTGATTGTGTTCGCATGTTTGCACACTATCTTTTATACTTCATGATATATGTGCTTGATAGGTGTATCTGGTTTGAGTCTTTTATATTTTAATTTTTCATTTATTGGGTCTTATTGAAAAATTAAAAAATATATATTTTGTTTATTTTTTGAGCTTTTTTTAATTTGGTATTTTGAAAATGTGTAAAAACTCAAAAAAAATGGTCTATGTGTGGTTTAGTTTTACACATTTTGTATGGCATATTGGTGCGTTTGAATACACTTCATTCCATGTTTCCATATGATTGGGACATTTTCTTATGATTTTCAATACTTAGATTGTTCTTAATCATGCTTGCATGGAGTTATTTAACTTTGATTTGCTTAATAGATTCACTTTGTATATGCCTGCACACACTTATGCACGAGATCTTTTGAATTTTAACTTCACATGTTATATTTGAGCTATGTGAGATGTTCTCCTATCAATCTTATCATCTATATATTTTGTAACTATAGGGGATTTGTGCATGTAAGAGCCGTTGCTCGTAAGTTTGTTTAATCTTTATTGAATATATGAGGGTGTATGGGAAAGGGCTACGAAAGGTACAAATCTCCATTGCATATAATCCACCGTTGGCAAGAGATTATAAGATTCAGAGGCAATAAAAAAAAATTGCCAATGCCAATATTTTTGTTTGTTTGATTTTCAAAAATGGTATCTTCAAAAGAATTAAGTGAAAAATATGATATTTGTTTAGCTTTTGATGGTGTTATAGTCGAAGATCAACGAGTTTTCATAATAAATACTTGTTATGCTTATCATGTCATGATGTTATTGACTAGTTGTAAACCCGCGCGATGCATAGGAGAGACGATTGTGTACACATGGTTAAAAATATATATGTTTTTTAAAAAAATACCATTTCAATGGTTACAACTCAGTACTGTCCTTGAGTAACAGTTGGAAAATAATCTTGCACCACTTTTTCTTCTCCGCCTTTTTACGCCTCATTCCGACGCAATAAATATATCATAACATTACTTTTCTAGCAAAATATGTTAAGAATTTTCTCCGATAAAAATCCAAACTATAAAAGTATAAAATCATTAATTTTTCATCCAATTTCTCAACAACCAAACAAATGTATATAAATTGGACCACCATTAATGGCCAAAACTGACACACCAAGAATGGACGGAATCAAACCATAATTTACACCAAAGCACCTAACCATGGTTTACTCTAAACCAGTTATCGACAAAAATGTCACCGAATCACCATAAAATATTGAAAAGCCACCAAATCAGTAGGCTATGGATGAAGAATCTTTCATATACGTATATGACATAAACTGTAAATGTAAATAAATAAATTTGGGAAAATGAGAGATCAACCGACTAATGGGAATATAAAAGGTCTTGTTTTGGGGAGATGAAATGTTGACTAAAATGAATGAAAAATACAAAGGAGGGATAAAAGATAAAAAATAAAAGATAGGGCCTGGAGTAATTGCATAAATAATCATTAAAGAACACCTATAAAAATGCAAAGTCAAAATAATTTAAACAATATTAGAGGAATTAAACTTAAATCCTTAATGCAAAAATATATAAATAATAAAGTGAAAGCTTAGTAATTTTCTTGCCATTTTTAAAATAGAAAAAGGAGAATGGGAAGCTACTAATAAGGTTCACATATTCAAAAAACAATTGACACGTAATCAATTTGGAATATGAGAGGAAACAGAGATTCCTTAATTTGTATCTAGGAGAGAAAATAATGAAAAACCTAAAATTAGAATTTTCCACATAGAGATTACCATGTCATTAAATTCATTACAATTCTTTAATCAGCATCATACCAAAAGGGGTTAAACAAATGCTAGCAAGCTCGATTAATTGACTAATAATCAATCAAGTACGCCAATAAAAAAAAGAAAAATACTATCATATACCTTGTGTTCACCCCATCCATGGTAACTCTGTATTAAGAGGTGAAAGATTACACAATCTTGGAAACATAATAGCTGTTAGTTTTTGTTCCAATACTAATCTTCTCCCCCTCCATATCCCTATCAATTACACAATCGCAACCATTTTCGACACATTCGACAAGATTTCCATTTCCATCGCATTCACCTTTCTCACTGTTTAAAGCCAGTTTGAGCCTCGTATCACCAACCAAATATTGATACGAACCCATCGAATAACATCATCTAATGAATTTGAACAGAAATATGCATTGAGACGACCATTTTAAGTTATTTTTGTAAATATCCTTGTTCAAATGAGGGTTGGCTCTTTACACGTACGTATGTTTATATATATATATATATATATATATTCGTTTCTTTATTTGCCGCTGGAAACCATGGGTAGCTTGTGGAATGTTGATGGAAGTGGCATTGGTGATCTAGCGGGGCTTATAAAGCCTAAACCCCCATTTTGTTTCAAATTTATCAATAGCAGATAGAAGGCATACCATTGGTAATCATAAAGGAAATGAAAAAATAAAAGGTTTTGTGCAGTGTTCCAAAAGGCGCGCCTAGGCTTTAGGCTTGGGAGAAACGCCCCTCCTTAAGCCTTTTATGCCTTATTCTTGGTAAAAGGCTTAAGTCTCACCTTTGTTTTAAACAAAAATGCTTTAGTGAGACAATATCACCTTTTAAAGACTTTTTTGAAAAATCGGACCAGTATCTCATTCAAAACAATTAAAAGACAAATGGTATCCCAAATCTCTCTGCCTCTCGTCCAAAAAATTGCACATATTTTTCTTAGTGTTTAAAAAAAATACTATTTTAGTTTGCATATATTCAGACATATTGTAAGGTATATACCATTTTAGTATTTTTGATAGCCTTGTTGTAGTTAAAAATGTTAAAATATATAAAAAAAAAAAAGTCCTAAACGCCTTTTCACACCTTTTTATGTCTAAGGTCTACCTAGGCTTCTAAGGCTTCAGGCTTGGCCTCGACGCCCCGGTCACGCCTCGCATTTTTTAGAACCTTGGTTTTGTGTGTATTACTCGCTGTCGAGAAAATTAGTGGAGAGAGGAGAGAGGAAATACTCTTAAAATTAGAGTGCCATGTGGACACTCTAAATAAATAGGAGTATTTAACGCATGTATAGCATTTTAGAGTATATAATAGATTTGTAGAATCATCAATATTCTAGGCTTGTGTGCATTGTGCCTGTTTGTTCATAAAGTTTACTTTATCTTGTCACTTGAGGCTAAATCTTAGTTAATAAAGTTATGTGTTTAAATAAAAATCCTTGAACATTTTTGAGTAATTGGACCATATTCTTTTATTTTTAGTTCATGTCCATTCATTTATCCCACATGTTTAGACACATCAATAATATGCTAGTGTTTAAATCTTATGTGTTTTGTATCAGTTTTCTGGTTGTTTATATATATATATATATATATATATATATATATATATATATATATATATGTGTGTGTGTGTGTGTGTGTGTGTGTGTGTGTGTGTGTGTGTACACTACAACAAAACTTACATTTAGCTACGATTTTCTTACCTACAAAAAAAAATTTGTGGCTAAATATCAACATCTACTACAAAAATAATTTCGCGGCGAAAAACATTATCTTTACCAACGAAAATTCAAATTTCGTTTGTAAGGACAAAAATTTCCAATTGAGTCCCTGTATTGTTTTGACTTAATTCCGTGAACAAAACTTGTTTGTAATATGTCATAGGGAGATTTTTATTTTGTCACGATCCCACTTGGTCTATAACGTATTGAAGAAAATTGAAGACGTTGCGGTAAAGCTTCAAAGAATTAAATCATGCCGATGTTTAATTGGTGCAATTTTAATCGTCTTCAATGTTAATTGCATTCCGAGATCACTCAGGTATGAATGCATATAATTAATGGTGCTCGAAATTGTTTTGATAAAAGATAAGGATGTATTTTTATAAAGAAAAATGTTTTAAAATATTTTTAAAAGTGTTTTAAGTGTCTACACTACGTTTTATTCTGATATACTCGAAATAGTGTTTGACTTATTTGGATCTCCTTTAAAAGAGACGTTTTGAACTAAAAGTCAAGCTGACACGTCAGCTTGTTCAAACGACTTAAGGATCTCGCTCAAACGAGATGCCCAAGTTACGCGAACGACGTGATATTGTCATTCGAACGATACATTTTTCGAGGCGGTGCTTATTTGTTATTTAAAGCGTGTTTCTATCAAAGTTTCGTAAGTGTGCATTCTAGAAAATAGTATTCGAACCAGAAACTTGTTTGCACATGTTTTTTAAGGTTTAAAAAGATTAAACACATCCTTAGAGTTTGCAAAGATCCGAGTTATCATTTTATATGTTCAAGTGATCTTGCTGCACCAAGTTATTTGTTCTATCATTGAACATAAGGGTTTTGCGGTGAAGAAAAGAGAAGGACTTCTTGTTCGACATCGTAGATGAATCAAAGCCAATCGGTGGACACCGAGACATTCGTGGAGTCGAGTGTTGTGGACAGGTATCGTGGAAGACGAAATTTATACGTGGACACTATTGAAGAACGGTTGAAGATCAGAAGGAGTGTCAAGACCCGTGGGGAGCGAGTCATTGAGTAAGGCTAATCTGTCTTTGTAAAACCATTATTCATAGTGATTGTCTGGCTTGTGCCGTCCGAGATTGTTATCCCGTTTTGGATTTTTTCCTCGTACATCCGACGTTGTGAATATTCTTTACTTTATTTTACTTGCTTTAATCACTAGATGCATGTTTAGGATTAATCAAGATAAAATTGGTTTAAAGTAAGAATTGGGTTTTTCACAACATGGTTTGGTGCATAATTAAAAGTTGGATAATTTTAGGTGAGAAAATTTGTTTTGTTTAAAAACACAAATATTGGGCACCTTTCAAATTGGTATCAGACTTAGAAAAAATATTTTATTTGTTTTGTGATCCCGTGTATTTTCAAAGACGAATTCTGGATATAATGAATTTTTTTGAACTCCTATTTTTTATGGCACTAATTACACTTATTGGAAGATGAGAATGAGATGTGCATTAAAATCTATTGATGAGCGTGTATGGTTAGCAGTTGAGAAAGGTTGGACACCCCTGTCACTATTGTAGGTGAGGTCACTAGTTTAAAGCCTGTTGAATTATGGACCGAAACTGAACAAAGACTTCCACAATATAATTCTAAGGGTCTGCACGTTATTGCTTCACATGTCACACAGGATGAATATAATAGAATTATGACTTGTGAAACATCAAAAGAGGCTTGGGATATTTTGGCACTCACTCACGAGGGCACTAGCACGGTTAGGGCATCAAAACTTCAAAATCTCACAACACAGTTTGAGCCCATTAGGATGTCAGAGAGTGAGACTTTTGATGAGTTTTATGCTAGGTTGTCCAATATTGTCAACTCGTCGTTTAACCTAGGTGAGAAAATTCCTGACAACCGTGTCATTAAGAAAATCCTTAGGTCGTTGCCTAGTAGGTTTGATGCGAAAGTGACCATTTTAAACTCCTTGGGTAGGTTAGAGTCGAAGAAACTAGAAGAGATCGTAGGTGACTTACAAACCTATGAAATCGACATGATTACCTCCAAGCAACTGCCTAAGAAAGAAAAGGGTATTGCTTTGAAAACCCGAAAGGAGGAAATTAAAGTTTCGGATTCCGATTCCGATTCCGATTCCAATTTTGAGGATGTTTCTTTGTTGGCAAAGAAATTTAAAAAATTTATTAAGTTTCAAAAGCAATCGAAAGATGCCAAGAAATTTGAAAAATTCAAGAACAACAAAGTAGATCCCACCTCTAACCAGGATAAGTTTGAGAAGCCTAAGAGAGATGAGTCGGATAAGTGTTTTGGGTGTGAGGGGTACGGTCACAAAGTTAAGGAGTGTCCCACTAGACTTAAGAAAGAGGGAAAGTAACCCATTGTCAATAATGTCACCTTAAGGGATAGTGATCCGGAAGAGGGAGAGAGTTCCCCCATTGATCGTAACATTGTTGCATTTATGGCATGTGATGTGAGAGACGATGATTCTCATGTGCATGACACTTCCAAGGAGGTTTTCAGTGTATCCCATGTTAGTGAGGGTGAAGAGAGTGACGAGGAGGAGGTAGATGTGAAAGAGTTGCAAAATGCGTTTAATGAGTTGTATGTCGAAACGGTGAAGGTGAAAAAGGCTAACTCAAAATTGCAAGCTAAGTTGAATGAGCGTGCCATAGAAAATAATGATAGTTTGATTGAGGATCTTAGGCTACGAGAGAAGGAATTTAGGGAGAAACTAGAGTTTGTGGAGAAAGAGAGAGATAATCTCCTTGGTTTGATGGAGTCCTTAAAAAAGGATATTTTAGAGTTTGAGGAGTCTAGGCATTTGCTCGAGTCTAGGATTCACGAGTTGGAAGAGAGATTGAGAGACTCGTCTAGAGTCAAGTTTGATTTGGAGGCTAGGTCGAAGAAGTTAGATAAGATCCTAGGCATCGTCCAAATTAAGGGAGATAGGGGAGGTATAGGTTTTGGTGAGAGAGTTGTTCCCATTCCCCCCACACGTGTGAGAAACACTAGGAAGGTTACAAAAGGTCCACATAAAGGTAACCATTCCCACCATCAATACTCTTGCTAGTTTTGTGTTAGGAAAGGTCACCTTAGGCATTATTGTTACAACCTTAGACAAGCTCCTAGGAAGTTTAGGAATAAAGTTGCCTCGGTTCCCAAAACCCCCATGCGTCGTTTTACACCTACTTGGGTTAGGAAATTGGATTTAGTGTCTTGAGGAATTAAACTTCATGATTCTCGTTTGGGTGCACTTGATTCTTCCCATGCTAAATCTAAAGGATGATAGTGTTGCCATGTTTGTCATATACTAGTTTGCTTCATGATATATTCATTGCTAGTATAGTGACGTGTATATCATCTTTGTATTATAGTTTTCATTTGTTTGAGTCTTATTGAAAAATACAAAAAGATTTTATTTTTTTAGAAAATTTTTGAAAATCCAAAAAGATTTTGTTTTTGAGAAAACTTTTGAAAAACCAAAAAGACTTTTCTTATATTTGAGTCAAAATATGAAAAGCCAAAAAGATTTTCGATTTTTGTTTTTGAGTTTACATGTTTGATGTGGCATATTGGTGTGCTTCGACCCCCCCATCGTTTCATTATCCATGTGGCTAGGACATTTGGTCATTATTATCGATGCTTAGAATGATCTTAACCATTGTTTATTTGGGTTGTTTCGAAGTTGATATGCATTTTCATTCGACTTTATATATATGCCAACACTGCACACATGTACGAGTTTATATGGATGTTTGACTTCTCTTGAATATTTGAATTTGGTGAGGCGTTCTTACCTCAATATTGTCATCTATGCGTAAGTAGACTTAAGGAGAAGTGTGCATGTAAGAACCGTTTACCGTGAGAATTTGAATTGGTAAAAATGATGAATGATTCACGGGAAAGGGCTACGAGAGTTCAAAATTAACTCGTCGTGAAAATCACTATTTAAAAGAGCCTAAAAGAAAATGCAATATGTTAAGAAAAGGGCCAAATTAGTTTAGTTCATTCCAAAGAAAATATGATATTATTGAGGGAGTTTTGATGGATTAAAAATTTAAACGGGTTTGCACAACTAATCCTAATGTTGAAACATTGCAATTTAACATTATTGTTTGTAGAATCGTCAAAATTCTGGATTTGTGTGCATGTAGTCTGTTTAGTTCATTAAGATCACACTTTAATTGTCATGAGGCTATAATAAAGTTTGATGATTTATCGCTATCAAGTAGATCTTTTTAATTGTTTTGATGTGTTGGAATCATGACTCATTTGTTGTAGTTTCACGCCCATTCATTTCATATCCATGTTTGAGCACATCGGTACTATGTTTGCATGTAACTCACATTGTTAGTTTTTTTGAGTTTTTGCATTTTGTGTTAAAAGCATACTATTTTAACACTGTTTTGTTTCTGTCAGGCCCTTCCTGGAATTTTTTTGTGAATTTTTTTTCACTGGGCAATATTATATATTATTTCTGGGAATCTGAGAAATTTTGGCAGGTCGGGAGTAGTAAATCAAGCGACATATCCATCTCGCGCGAACGACAGATGTACTTCGTTCGAGCGATGTCCTCAACTTATTTGAGTGACATCCATGGCTCATTTGAATGACAACCTGAAATCTGGCTTCTGATTGGTTTTCAGTCCTCTAGTTTAAATTGGTATATTTTTGGTACTGCTGAAAGTGTTTCTGGACTGACTGGTTTATATGCAGGTTTTAATTGGTTCAAAATTGGATTTTTGCATATAGTCCGTTTATCACACCTGATTAGTTTTCTATATTCTTTGTGTGATTCATTGGTTTACTAGCTACTGATTTGTCATTACATGATCATTTTTAGCTGGTTATTTCATGATTATCTAGAGATTTCCCATTGATTCAAATTTGTTTGTATTCTCATGATGGATACTTGGATTGGTTTATCTTTTCACCGGATTGTCTATTCGAGAAAAAATGGGGAGAGATGTATGTGATGTAGGGGGAGATTTGAGCATGTGTTGGTTTACATATGTTTAAAAATTGGTATCTCAAATTGGTATTACACATTGGTATCATTTTGCTGCTCAAATTGTTTAACAAATGACTTTTCAGAGATTATTCATAGTGGTATCTATTATTGTTTGGTATCATTTGGATATATATATTGGTTTCATTTGATCCTCCATACTTCACTGGTTATTTATTTCTCTGTTTCATGTGTGTAGGTACGCTTCAGCGATTCGAGATTTCAAGTCGATATCACATTCAGACAGTTCATGTTTGCCGATGCTACATATACTAGTCCGTGTCCTGTAATTTTTGTTTTGGGCTTATGGGATGGGATTTAAGCGTCATACGGCTTGACAGCCCGGCTTAGGCATTAGTTTTGTCCCGGAATAGTCAAAGGGGGAGATTTATAAGGACATAAATATCCAATTGAGTCCCTGTATTGTTTTGACTTAATTCCGTGAACAAAACTTGTTTGTAATATGTCATAGGGAGATTTTTATTTTTTCACGATCCCACTTGGTCTATGACGTAATGAAGAAAATTGAAGACGTTGCGGAAAATCTTCAAAGAATTAAATCATGTCGATATTTAATTGGTGCAAGTTTAATCGTCTTCAAAGTTAATTGCATTCCGAGATCACCAGGTATGAATGCGTATAATTAATGGTGCTCGGAATTATTTTTATAAAAGATAAGGATGTATTTTTATAAAGAAAATTATTTTAAAATATTTTTAAAAGTGTTTACACTACGTTTTATTCTGATATACTTGAAATAGAGTTTGACTTATTTGGATCTCCTTTAAAAGAGACGTTTTGAACTAAAAGTCAAAAAGTCAAACTGACACATCAGCTCGTTCAAACGACTTAAGGATCTCGTTCGAACGAGATGCCTAAGTCGAGCGAACGACGTGGCATTGTCGTTCGAATGACACGTTTTTGAGGTGGCATTTATTTGTTATTTAAAGTGTGATTCTATCAGAGTTTCGTAAGTGTGCATTCTGGAAAATAGTATTCGAACCAAAAACTTGTTTGCACATGTTTTCTAAGGTTTAAAAAGATTAAACACATCCTTAGAGTTTGCAGAGATCCGAGTTATCATTCCTATATGTTCAAGTGATCTTGCTGCACCAAGTTGTTTGTTCTATCATTGAACATAAGTGTTTTGCGATGAAGAAAAGAGAAGGACTTCTTGTTCGACATCGTAGACGAATCAAAACCAATCGGTGGACACCGAGACATTCATGGAGTCGAGTGTTATGGAAAGGTATCGTGGAAGACGAAATATTTGTATGGGCACTATTAAACAACAGTTTAAGATTAGACGGAGCGTCAAGACCCGTGGGGATCGAGTCATTGAGTAAGGCTAATCTGTCTTTGTAAAACCATTATTCATAATGATTGTCTGGCTTGGGTCGTCCGAGGTTGTTTTCCCGTTTTGGGTTTTTTCCTCGTACATCCGGCGTTGTGAGTATTCTTTACTTTATTTTACTTGCTTTAATCACTAGATGCATGTTTAGGATTAATCAAGATAAAATTGGTTTAAAGTAAGAATTGGGTTTTTCATAACTTGGTTTGGTGCATAATTAAAACTTGGATAATTTTAGGTGAGAAAATTGATTTTGTTTAAAAACCACATATAGGGCACCTTTCATTGTTGACAATATATCCCCAAAAGGCTGGTGCCAAACTCTTTTCGCTCTTGAGTATAAGTGCAAATTGTTTAGCAATGAAAGTAAAATAATTGCCAGGGATATAATTTGTAATAGTTACTATATTATGTTTGCAACGAAAAAGATTTCGTGGCCTAATATGTAAGTTATTGGGCCACGATTTGTTTTGTGGTAAAAAGGTATTTTTTTTTTTCTAATGCTCATCAAACTCTCGCGCGATTTCAACCTCAGCTTTCACAAACCCCTCCAAAATTAGAACAACGTTCAAGATACCTACCAACCCACATACCCTCCCTTTCAATCTCGATCAGTTATCGCACTCTCTCTGTGTGTCTCTCAATGTCGCACTCTCTCTGTCTCTCAATTAGGTATATTCTCTCTCTCTCTCTCTCTCTCTCTCTCTATTCATCGCTGCCACACTCTCTCTATATATATATATGCAAACCCTTGATGAAAAGGTTATAGAGATGTTATGTGTTTTGTGTATAGGGTATTGTAGCTTCTTTATTTATGCAGATTTGCATCTTTTGTGTTTATATTGTTTGTTAATTTTTTTAAAGAATATAAGTTGCTTGAAGGTAGATATAATATTAGATGCAAAGGTTATTATAAAAAAGTTAAATGGTGATAAAGATAAATTCCAATGGAAGTTAAAGAAGATTATTAACAAAATTCTTCTTGTATGTGAAGATATGGATGCTCAATTTTTGTATTGTTATAGAGAAGATAATACAATTTCAGATTCTTTAGCTAATTTGGGGGTGAATGCTCAAGGATTAATGATGTTAATTTTTTTTAAGCCTTCCCTAATACTGCTAAAGGTTTGGTGAATGTCTATAAATCGGGTTTGCCTTCTCTAAGAATGCAGGAAAGGGGATATATCATGTGCATTTTTTGTTTCTTAGGTTAATAAAGGCGAGCTAAAATCATTTTTATTCTTGTTATGTGTGCTGATTGTTTATGAATAACCCCCATCCCATTTATATTTATATCCTCTTTTATACTAAGATCTTGATAATATCTAGTTAATTTTAAATTTTATTAGTGCATAACTATGTACATTTATTGTTTTAGATATAGACATGAATTTTGACCTTTTAAAAAAATTATTGTCAAATATTATTATATTATAGAGTCAAAATGATTTTTTATTACTTACACGTGGCAAGGGGCTTCAGAAGATTATCAAAGCTACTGGAAAAAAGATGCGTACTGAGATATCGAAGGAGAAAAATAGGCCACTTGACAATGACCAGTCCGTTAAATTATCAAATAAACTCGAGATTATCATTCGTAACCTAATTCTAGTTCCAACCAAATGGAAAGACCTCCATGAAGATGATAAGACAAGAGCGTTCGACAGACTCAGTGTAAGTAATTTCTTATTGAAAATGGCATTGTTACTTTGATTTTGCAATTTTGAGGATCCAACCATCGATTGGTTGTAACCCCCCAAATTGTTTCATATTTGTGGAGGTTACAATTACATTGACAGTAAGCCAGTCAGGTTTGCTTCTCTATAACAATACAAAAATCTGACTTCCTTGTCTTCAATGAACTTGTAAGTGTCTGAAATGAAAGCCTTGATTATCCTTGGAATGATCTTTTTGTTTTGATTAAGATAATCACTCAACAGTTTTGAAACAGACTCAACCTCAATGTTATTGATATGATTCAATTCACAAAGATTGAGGCCTGTTAGAATGGAAATAGCTTGAGATAAATTATTAGATTCTTCACCTCCAGAGTTCTGAGAAAGCCCAACTAAAATCTTCATGTGATTCCTAAGATCAGTGAAAGCTTATTCTGCAACAGATATAGTCTTTTTAGCCTTCTCTTAGATGTTTTGATGACTACTCCTTTGGCTTTCCAAATGATTACATTTAGATTTTGAATGATTAGTTTTTGAATTCTTCTTCACATTGGCTATTGTTGTTCTTTTGAACATTAGGTATGCAATTTGAGATTGATAACCGCTATAATTGAGATTGATAACTGCTATAACTATTCTGCATATAGCTGGTGTGCATAACTGGTTTGATAATGGTCCGTAATATTGGTCTGGAATACAGGAATACATAACCGGTCTGCAATATAGGAATGCATAACTTGTAATGGTATAATTGGTCTGGAATATTGTTCTTTAATGTATTTCAAAATGGATTTACTCAAAGTGGTGCAATATATCTGCAATAAATCTGAAATATAACTGAAATATATTGGGTATATAGTCTATATGATCCAAGTACGCATACTTGATTTTCAACTGATATAGTCTATATGATCCAAGTACGCATACCTGCTATTTTAATTCTATATGCATACCTGCCTTTATGATATTGAACTAATATAGTCTTTATGCATACCCGCCTTTTGATCCAAATATGGTATTGATAGCTCCTAATTGAATTTTCTGGATAGCATTTTTATAGGGTGATTTAATGTTTTGAATTAGTGTATACATGGTGAATTAGTATATACATGAACTGGTATGCATGGTGAATTAGTGTATACTGGTATGAATTTTGAGTAAATTAGTGTATTGAACTAATATAGTCTATATGATCCAAGTGCGCATACTTGCTACTTTAATTCTATATGCATACCTGCCTTTGTGATCCGAATATGGTATTGACATCTCCTACTTGAATTCATTGGTTATCATTTTTCATAATTGAGATTGATAGCTGCGAAGGCCCCAAACTGATTCAGTTGTGGAGGTATATATATAAGCTTCACTAAGCGATGTGCATATGTTTTTGCAGCACTTGGTCACTTTCCTTATTGTTATGAACGAGGATCTGGGCTTGTATAGGAAGCTTCTTGTTGCGTCCGCGTAGCAAAAACAAATGCCTAAGCTCGCGGTTTCGCTTGGTTTGGGTGATAATATGTCTGGTATTCTTATACTTTTGTGTAACTTGTTATCATATCTTTTTCTTACTAGATTCAATAAAATGTTATTAGCCAGAATAAAAACACATGATATAATGTTGTTGAACTCAACAATTGAGAAAATGCTTGTTTGAGATGAATTGAGAAAATTAAGAGTTGACGTGAAGATCAGTACACTATTAGCCTTAAAATAGTAGTTGCCAACTCTTGAACTTACTCATTGCTTGTCAATCAGTGTATCTTTTATTTTAGAGAGGATCATTTTTATGGGACATGTTGGATAGTATTTTGTTTGGGATAGAGTTCCCTCATGGAAGTATCGTGTTTTGATTGACATCTTGGTGATTGAATAATGTTTTAAGTTAAGTATTTATGGCTATTTGTGTTGATCTTAATATAATTAGGACTTTCCATCATCTCTGATGGTGCTGAACACTTCAGAACAATGATGTTGAGGAAGACGCACCTAGATTTTAGAGATAGGTTATGGTAATTACTGGACTCGTATGTTGACCTATTTATGATCAACAAAATGAAAACTGCCAAAATTTGTAATTTCTAATTTGTCATTAGATATGAATTATAGTTTAGGTGTTGAGGATTAATCTCCGACACACAAGCAAGCATTATAATGTTAGCATTGGAATCTTGTTTTTACATGATACCCTGTGATCACATGAAATTGCACCTTTATTCGGATGGAATACGAAATGCGTTCATTATTTGGCATGGCTATCATCACATGTGGTCTGGACATCAATAATATCTACGAATTTTGTTGAATTGGTGACAGGGTGCCAAGAGTCCTTTAAAGTACCCCATCAATAATATATGTGTTGAATTTTATTAGCTCTTTCGAACCATTATAGTAGCAGATTCTATAGTACTTGTGTATTATAGAAGCTATAATACTTATGTATTATATCAGCTATAATACTTGTCGCAAGGCCCTGTACACTCCACCGCTAACCTGTTCAGTTCTGCGAAGGCCTCAAACCAGTTCAATTGTGGGGGTATATATATATATATATATATATATGTGTGTGTGTGTGTGTGTGTGTGTGTGTGTGTTGATTACTTATGTATAAATATGTTCCCTATTTATTTATAGTTCTTTTATAGGGATTAATTATTTAATTAATCAATGTTGTTATTGGTATACTAGAATTGCAATTAAAGGCCATTAATGTTAATGTATGTATGTTTTGTAGAAGGGTGAATTTGACTATTATGCTTAGTTATTTGGACTACTTTTACATTGTTACACTGTTACATCGTTTCATTTTATCAGTTATTGATGGAGTAAAATTTTAGGAGAAATTCGACAATGATTTGGATGATCATGCAAAGGAGTGTTTGGAAGAGCTAATGAAAGGGAGAAGTAGGAGTCAACAGAGAAAGCTTCGTGAAGTGTATAAAAAATATGGATTAGTAGAAGAGGCTCGAGAAAATGTCCCTACTAGTGTGACCAAGGATAATTGGCTTAGTCTATGCGATCTTTGTGGAAGTCCAAGATATCAGGTTTGAACTATTGTTGATGTTGTAACTTGTAAATTTTTTTTTATTAAAATATGCATACTTATGATGTTTGAAAAATTACTGTTGAGACAATGTAATGTAAATCAGAATAACAAGTCTAAACAAATTATATAGCATATCAAAAGCATTTGTGGTGGTTCGTCATGAACTGGTAATATATCTACTTATTTTGGTGTGTCAATTGAGAATTTTATTTTACAAGTATAATTATTAATTGTTTGTGGTTTAATAGCGGAGTAAAGAGGTGGACGGTCAAGAGCTGAATAGTATCATATTTTATAATGAAACGAATTGTAAAGATGAAAAGTGGACATCTCCCAAAGCCGAAACGCTCTACTAAGTCTTATCAATTTTATTTTGAATTTACCTTGTTGTTGATGAATTACAAGCCAACAAACATTACTGGTTTGTAATTCCTTTGGTACTATTATATTCGGTATAAACATTACACATACTGTATTATTCTTTACTATTTTAAAATTATTTTGTCTTTAAGTGGCTTAAAAATTGTAAACATCTTGACAGTTTGGCCAAACCTGTAATCCTTTTTCTTCTATTTTGTTTGCAGAGTGAGATGAAACGCCATGAATCTGAATCAATATCCGAGGATGGTACCATGTTGAGCTCAGACGAGGTAGTAAATAAAGTTCTTAGTATTAACAGTCTTGGGTATTGTCCCAGAAGAAAGGATTCTAGAATTAATATAATGCGATTGAGGAATGCCGAATTGGAAGAGGCACTTAAGAAGTATATTAAAGTTCAAGAAGATTTGATGGATCGTTTACAAGCTCGTGAGGTCGAGGCAATAATTCAACGAGAAGAGTCAGTGGCACAAAAGACCGATATGGAGAATCAACGTGCAATGCTAGATGTTATTCTAGCTCGACAAGCGGAGTCCGATAAGTTGATTCAGTCGTTGATCGCATCACGTTCCTCATCTTCCGAACGATGGTAATTTAGACATCCTTTAGTTTTGCTACTCGTATGCTTTTAAAATGTTCACATTCGTAATCGATTATTATCTCTTTAATTATCAACTTTCGCTCATCGTTATAACTTTTTGACGATAAAGACAAATCAAATCCTACTTTATCTTAGCTAATGATATTGTATTCTCTTAATTGCAGATTTGACATGACGAGAAGTTACTTTTGGGGCGCCATGAACTTTTGACATTTGTAAATGGAATCGGATACTTCTAAGTCATTTTAATAGTTTACGTTATTTTTATGAACCATGGATATTTGTTATTTGTAAGGGGATGAAATGTACGACTTCTACGTCCTTTAACTAGTGTTTAGTTGACTTGACAATGTATATGTATGTGACTTAATGTGAATTTTATTTATGATAATTTAGTTATTTTGTGGATTTTAAAGAATGTGTTTTGTTAGATGGTAATTTGTTTAAATTTGGTGGTATACACTAATTTATCAAATTCAAAATAAAAAATATATATTTGGAAACAATCCGTTACCAAAATAAATGTTTTAGTAGTTAAATATGCAATTGATAAATAATAGTGCGGTTTAAGATTTGATAGTTTATTATTGAAAAAATAATAATTAAGAATCATCCTTCAATAATTAAATTTCGTAGCCAATAGATCTTGAGCGAAGGTACAAATTTTGTAGCTAAAAGTTTCTAACGACTAGTTTACTGATAGAATTGTCAATGAAATGTAGACATTTAACAATGAAATGTTGAACAATTGGCTACAAAACGAATTGTAAATTTCGTAGCTAAAAGCCTCTAATACACTAGTTTACACATACATTTGGCAACAAAATGAAGACATTTAGAAGCGAAATGTTGGACAATTAGCTACGAAATAAATTGTAGCTTAAATATGATAATAGGGCACGAAAATAATTTCGTGGTAAATGACCTAAATAATTGGCAACGAAAGTTAATTTCGTGGCCATATACATTCAGCAATGGGCCTTTGGCCACGAACTTGCTACAAAATAATTTTCGTTGCCAAAAACTATTAACAACGAAATATGAACTTTTAGCTACGAAAATTTTTGATGTTAAATGTAAGAATTGTTGTAGTGGTATATATATATATATATATATATATATATATATGTGTGTGTGTGTGTGTGTGTGTGTGTGTGTGTGTGTGTGTGTGTGTGTGTGTGTGTGTGTGTGTGTTTCATTAGTATATTTTGCACATTTATATATAGGGTATCGTTTTATTTTGAGTCTTTTCATTTGTATTTAATCCATGTTTTCCATATGCTTTATCGTTAGATTGAATTGGCAGGCCATATAATCATTTAAGTATCCATTGTCTGTTGTTTTCATTGATATCTCATGCTTTATTGTGTATTTTAATTGGTATCATATTTGCATCGATATTGGTATTAATTGATTATTATGTGAATTATTTATGCTTATGTGTCCATGTTGTATTTTGTTACACTTCCCACCATTGCATGATCTTATTCCTTACTCCCTATTTCCTATTGGTATAACACGTTCTCACATTTAGGGGCATAAATGGTTAATGAGATAGAAAGAGTTTTATGCCACTATCGTTTTCTTTTCCTGGAAAAAAAGGGGGGAGAGCTTTAGGAGAGATAATCTTAGGGGGAGACGTTTTACCTAGGTTGGGATCGTTAGACATAGTGAAAGTTTTTATTCTTATATAGATTTTATACTTGTTATATTCTCTTTGCATTTGAAGGTGTGTATAAGTGTGCAGGTTTACAACATGCTATAAAGTTTAGAAGCGAGCAAATCTACTCAATGTATGTGTCTGTCGAGCATCTGTACTTTTTTCCTTTTAGGATTGGGGATTGAGTCTTTTAAAAATCTCGACGGCCCATAGTTTGTTTTTCTTTTTTACTTTTGTTTTTGTCACGGAATAGCCAAAGGGAGATATTTGTAAGAACAAATTTCCAATTGAGTCAATTTATATATATTGGCTTAGTTCCTAACAAAATAATTTTAGTCATAGGTTAACCTTTATATTGATGAACTCGTAAACTTATGACGTGTTGACATAGCAACAAAGCTTCAGAGATTACGCATTGTGTCTTATTTAGTGCCATGTTTGTCTTCGTGTTTTCGAGGATCTCTAAGGTATGGATGGATATGATTTTTGAGATATTGGAAATTTAATTTTGGGTGTTTGGTTTTTACCAAATGTTTAGAACTATTTTTAAATTGTTTTTCAGAGAAAAAAAGTTTTTTGGTTTAGTTAGTTCGAACAAGAGTGTAACTTCGTTTGAACGAGATGTGAGTTTTGTTCGAACGAGGTGTGGTTTTCATTGGAAAAATTAATGGGTTTATTAGAACGAACATCCAACGAGTTGTCTTTGTCTAACATTTGCCTACCCATTAGAATCTTATTTGAAGCACGTTTAAATAAGAATTCTTGTTCATTTAAAGGATTATAGAGTTCGTTCGAACGAAATAAGGTTTTAGTTCAAATGAACCCTTGTTTTCATTTGAATGAATTATGTCACCTCGAAATTCATGTTTTAATAAATAGCAGTGTTGGCATCTGTTTCAGAAAGACTTTTGTCAGAAAACATGTTTTGATCTATAAGTTACTTTAGTCTCTCGTGATGTGTTCATGCCTTTTTTAGGCAGTTTAATTGTTAAATTATATTTTCAACCTCTAACACCCTACTTTCAAGCTTAAACCTTACACTTTTTAAGTTTTTATCAAAGTCTCAACCCATGAGTCAAATGACAACATGTGTTATTTCTATAAGTTATTTTGGTCCAGTGTGATTTGTTCATGTCTCTTTTGGGACAATTTGGTTGTTAAATTACGTTTTCACACTCTGACGCTCTATTTTCAAGATTAAACCTTAGATTTGTTTAAGTTTTGACGAAAGTCTCAACCCATGAGTCGCATAATTGCATGAGTTATTTTCATAAATTAGTTTGGTCCCATGTGATGTATTCGCGCTTTTTTGAGCCGGTTGGTTGTTAAATTATGTTTTCACACTCTAACTTCCTATTTTCAAGTTAAACATTAGAATTTTTAACATTTGAGTATCACAACCCATATTATATTTAACAAACCAAAAATTACAAAATTGAAATATAAATTATATATAACAACCCCCAAAAACTACCAAAGTAAATCCATGTTACATTTAATAACCGGAACATATTTGCTCACAGTAAACATCACATCCTTACCGTCCACCCAACAAAAACACCAAAGTAAATCCATATTTTATGTCATAATCCAAATAAATATACTCATCTAAAAAATCTAGAGATAATTTTAAGTTTGGGTTATCATCCAAAACGGATTGATAGTCGTAGGGGCTTTCCATGTCATTCACGTTAGTGGTGAGACGCTTTGGTGCATGTAAGACGATTGGCCATGCTTCGTTGTTGATATACTCTAAGTAGGACACTTGCTTGAACTTTTAAAATGCATAAAAAAATGGTTTATCGTTCATATTCTATTTCATAATAACAAAGGTATAATAAAGTGCCCAAGGCTTAAAGATTGTCATATTCCGTTACCAAAACACTTTGGGTTGTAGTCTAGGGTGTTCTGAAAAGCTTCATGTTCTAGATTTCAAGATTGTACTTCGTCATTTTCATCTTAGAGCTTCCTCATGCCATGAACAACAAGAATTACACTTTAGGATAACAGTAAAAGACTTAGATGACTTAGAACACCCATGTTTAAACACTACTAAAATTAAATTTTCTTGTATTGAAAAATGTGTTAAATGTGTGTGTTTGAGGCAATTTTTGAGATTTTTCATTTACATATTACATATGAAATATATATTTCTTATATAAACATACTTTTAAAAGCGGGCTCTACTTCATTCGCTGTAGGGAAGGAATACATAGCTCCAAATTCCTTCACTAGTCGGTCCGATGACAAGAGTTCAATCTGCTAGAAATATTATGGCTATTTTAGCACCTTTTTGCCTTGAACTTTGTGAGACCACTTTTTCATCCATATCTTTTGTGTGGATTTTCTCTTGATTTTTTATTGTGGATAAGAAGACTCCTAGCCTTAGAAAGATTGTGACCATAATTTCATTTATGACTTTTTTTCTACTTGAAATATGAGTGTTCTTAAGATATCTTTGTTGATTATTCCTATTTAAAGTCATTTTAAAAGATTCATTCTTTATGAATCAAGTACCATTCAAAGGGTGCATTTCCTCTTTGAGTGAAGACGAGAATGGATTTGTGTAGAAACTTATCTTGATCCATGTTCGTTTCTCTAGGCTTACCATTATTTTATTTCATTCTTTTGATTGGTTCCTGAAGGCTGAGAAAGAAATCGTCGATCTCTCTATTTGATAACTAGTCGAATAATTATTAGTAACATATACGAATGACCACTTCGTTAGTCAAGTTATTTTTGGGCATGTACATGCACGATTGGGAACCAAACTCTGGCGAACAGTAATTTAATCCATTGGGATCATCCCGAGGGAGACTTCCCAAAGGAGTTGAGTGGTCATCATGCTATCAAGTTTCATTACTCCTTCTCAAGAAACATTTTTCAAAATTTTTCTTGAGAGACTTTAAATATTTTTGATATCTCAAAAATACTTATTTTGATTATTTAAACACTTTTATACACTTCCCTCAACCTCTAGGAGTATCACATTCTAGGGCGTTAGAAATTTCATTGGTGGATTCTCACGTGTTCCTTGGAAACACAAAGTTTTTTTCAACTATTAAGAACATTTGAAGATTAGCTTAAACACGACATTTGCAACAAAAATTGGCCCCTAAGACATGGCGAGTGGTCAGTGAGTGATCCGTGCTTGCTATTCTTGCAAAGGTAGAAAAGTGGATCATGGAGGTTGTGCATTACTGAGTCTAGGAGAGGTTCAAGTTTGTAAGTCATTTCTCCATCTTTTGTAAATCTTTACCAATATAGTGGAAGGTGTAAGTTTGACCAAATTTTTTACCGAAAGGGTTTTCCTCGTATAAATCCTCGCTTCAAGTGCATGATTTATTATTCTGCATTTTGATTCCCTTAATATGCTTCGTGAACATATATTGGTAATCTTAATCAATTTTTATATAATGTTTTGTCACTTAGACTTTATAATCAACTTTTGTCTTGATTTGAATTAAAGAAAAACATTATCTTAACTTTGTAATATTTTTTAATTGGGGTAGTTTCTCTTATCCTTCACTTTTCTTAGGCCATTTGAGTTTTCCATATCTCTACACACGCACTCTCAACTAGTATCAAAGTGGTTACTTATAGTCTAGGTTTAATAATCTAAAGTTGATCCGCTATTTTAATTGCGTAGAAATAGAATTGGGATATGACATTTTTGAAAATTGTGTTGTACTACTTCTAATCATTCTTACAACGAACTTTATTCTTCGTTCAATTTTATATGTTCTCCTTCTCCCGAAATGAATATGAATACGCAAACGAATGTGATGTAAAATATTTCTCGTCTCTTGAATCTCTATGTAAGAGAGAGTTTGATAATTGCTCATTTTATTTTTATTTGGCTTATCCCATTACACCCCACTTCACTTTATGTCTACTTCCACGTATTCAAAGAGAAGAATTTGATGAGTTTTGGAAGATTGGAGATATTTTGTCACAACATAATTCAAAAGAGTTATGAGTTGGTTTGGTAAAGACTTTAATTATCCAGAGGTTATTTTTATTGAGTTTGCATTTAGAAGTTTTCAAAATGTTTTTAAATGGTTTTGAAAAGAATATTTGAAAAACACGATAACTCGTTAGAACCAGATGGATATGTTATTCAAATGATTTAGATTATATTATTAGAATGAGGTTCATTTGTTCGAACAAAATCTGAAAAGTTGCCTTTTGGTTAGTTCTGGAATGTCGTTTGAAGTTTTATTGGATGTCATTTAAACTAGACTGGGCATGTTATTTAAATGAGATTGCGCATGTTGTTAGAACGAGTTTCCCACGTTCGAACAAGATCTGAAGTAATGACTTTTTTATAAGGTCTGGAATGTCATTCAAAGTTTCATTGGAAACACGATCGAACGAGATGGGGTAGTTTGCTCGAAAAGGTACGAGTTCATTCGAACGAGTATGCAAGTTTTCATTTTTAAAACAATTTTTTCTAATCCTTAATCCCTATCTCTTTGCAATAACTTTTCCTATAAATTGAGATGCATGACTAAAATTTTTTGCAAGCCTTTTAAAGTTCCTTTAGTGGTCAAACTCTATTCTTTTTTCATCTAAACCCCTGAGATCTTTGAAGGTCACTTTTCGTAATCAAGAAAAACATATTCCAAGTTCAAAAACCCTTGTAGAGATTTTCTCTACTACTGAATTGTGGAGTCGAGGATCTACTGCTGAAGAAGAGAGGAATTAAAGATTCCTGAGGCTAATCGATAGATACTAAGGGAAGAGCTGATTCCTGTGGGCGGTGCTAGATTGTACCATTTTCTATTGAAGGATTGCAGACATCTTCGCATTGTATTTAGTGGATCTAAGTAGTCTATAAGTTTTCAAGTATCTGTCTTTTCTTAAACAGTGCTAGAATGAAAGATTTGCCGAAAAATGGATTTTTCTTCAAATTCTTCTTATACTTGTTTGATTTGGAATTTGGCTTCATATCTTTGTTGCATTTTCACTAAATTAAATCGAGATAAAATTTGCTAAAAAGTAAATTTGTGCATTTGGCCTAAGATATGAGTAATCCGTATAACCGTACTTTCTCAAATTGTTATAAGAGCTGGTTTCACTAAGTTTTTTTGTGATATTTAAATTGTGTTTTTATGGATAATTTGTATTGTAGGCTGCCTGTTTTCGATGGGTCTAATTATGTTTATTGGGTAGCTCGGATGATATCGACTTTAAAAGTGAATGGCGAGTGTGTCTGGCCTGTTTGTGAAAGATAGTGGAAACCACCCACTGTCACTAATGGCGATGTCATAAGTCCTAAATCCATCACCACTTGGACGAAGGAAGAACTAAAATGGAGCAATTTTAACTCGCATGACTTTAGTGCAATTTCTAGAGTTGTCACCCTTGAAGAGTTTCGTTGCATCTTGACATACACCAAGTCTAAGGAAGCTGGCGATATCCTCCAACTCACTCATGAGGGTACCAACGCTTGAAAGCTTCAAAGTCTCACCAAAATTTTTGAGACTTTTACCATGCTCGAGACTGAGTCATTTGATGAATTTTATGCACGATTGTTTGATATCGTTAACTCTAGTTTTAATTTATCTGAGAGATTTCTTGAGACAAGTACTACGAAAAATATTTTAAAATCCCTTCCGTCCAGATTTATTCCTAAGATCACTGTCCTTAATTCTTTGAAAATTTTAGATACGCTTAGATTAGAAAAACTCGTAGGAGACCTTTAAACTTATGAAATCGATATGTTTCCCAAAATTTTTAAACCAAAGGAAGAGTGAATTTCTTTGAAAGTAGAATCTAAAAGGAATGAGGAGGTTTCTTCTGACTTTGAGTATGATTTTGATTTAGATGATCTTGCCCTTTTTTCAAAAAAAATCAAAAAATTCTCAAGCTAAGAAAAGAAAATACTTCCAAAGAAAACAAAATTTTTGAGAAAGATAAAAAGTATAAATCGGGTAAGAAATTTTTTTTAAAAGTGAGAGGAGAGTACCCTAAGAAAGATAAGAAAAGATGCTATGAGTGTAAGGGTAAGGGTCACAAAGATCACAAGTGTGCTACAAGGTTAAAGAGACAGGGCAAGGGCAAAGTTGCCTTAATGATAGCGATGTTGAGTCAGTGGATTTCGAAGATGAATCACCTTATGGACGTAATGTCACCGTGTTTATGGATAGTCATGTTGGTACATCAACTATGCCTTACACTGATGAGGAGGGTGACCTTAACAGTGAGTCTAGTCATTTTAGAGAGAGTGATGGAGATGACGTTTTGAGTGAAGGAGAAAGTGACCTTCGATGCACTTACGTCGAGCTTTGTGCTGAGTCCTTTAAAATGAAAAAGAAAAATAAAAGTTTGGCTCTTAGGGTATTAGCTTTAGATAAATATCTGAGAGAGTCGAGAGAGAGAGAGTCATCGGTGAGAGTGTCTTTAAGAGAGAGTTATCACTTTAGTGGAGAGGGACAATGGTGACTTGACCAACAAAGTGTCTATTCTTACGAGATATCCTTAAGCTTTATTAGATACTTGTGATAAACTTAAAGCCCTTATATTGCAACTTGAGAAAGATCTCGAACACGCCCTGGAGGTCAAGGTTACTATAGAGGATACATCGAACAAGGTTGGAAAGATGTTCCTTAGTATTGCTTTAGGATTTAGGGAGAGGAAAATAATGGGATACAACGGTGCATCCACATCCTATGCCACATCGAAATTGGTTTCTAAATTTATGGTAGATCCTTATCAGCCTCAACTTAAATCAAAAAAGAAAATTAAACCTAAATAAGTGAACCAAGGTAGACCCAAGCAAGTCTATGTTTGCACCTATTGCAAAATGAGAGGCCACCTTATGAAATTTTTCTATAAGTTAGGGAGAACTAAATGTACACAAAATCGAGCACTACTATAGAAACTTTGCTAGTTTTAGAGAGCAAGTTGAGTTCCTAGTTGTGATGTCTCCAAGCTTAATGGAAGAATTTTTAATGATGTTTATGCCTCCTGAGAACGATTCCAGCACTACGACTAGATCTCACAACGATAATGGAAAACAAAAGATTACCTCCACTTGGGTACCTAAGCAAGGTGTTAAAGCATTTATTATTCATGTTTCTCTCAAGGTTTAAAATACTTCTCGTTGGTATTTTAATAGCAAGTAATCTAGGTGCATGACTTATGATAAGTTATATTTTACCAACCTTGTGGATCGAAAAGAAGGAAAAGTCACCTTAGGATATGGGAGTAGGTCTAGTATTTTAGGATGTAGTTGTGTTGAGATACCCAAATTTCCTAAACTAGACAATGTGTCATACATCAAAGGTTAAAAAATGAACTTAATTAGCATACGCCAACTTTGTCATGCAAATTTTACGTTAAAGTTCGACCAGTCCAAATGTAACGTTAATGATCAATCCGGTGAACTATTACTTCAAGGAGTGAGGATCAACGATAATTGCTTGGGGATCATTCCCAAATCCTCCTTTATGTGCAATAATGCCATAATCTCCTCTATGGATCTTTGGCATCAAAGTTTAGGTCATGTGAACTTTAGATACATTAAGAGATTAGTAAATAAGGACCTAGTTCGTGGCTTACCATCGCTTGGAAAACAAACTTTCATGATTTATCGTCCTTGCCAAACCACTTCTTGTGTGTTGGATTTGATACATATGGATCTTATGGGTCCTACTCGTACAGAGAGCATAGGTGATAAGATATGCATTCTCGTAATGGTCGGTATCTTTTCAAGATACCCTATCATGCGGTTTCTTAGAGAAAAGTACGATGCAGTTGATTTCCTAATAACCAAGTGTCGTGTCCTACAAAATCAACATGCTGTCACTATTAATCGAATGTGTAATGACAATGACAGTGAATTAAAATAAGCCATAGTGGATAGATAATATGAACATAAGTTTTCAGCCATTCGTACTCCTCAACAAAATTGGATAGTTTATATGAAGAACCAGACAATTGAAGATATGGATAGATCCACGCTTCTTGGGAGAATATGCCTAGATGTTTTTGGGCAGAGACGGTTAATACTACATGCCATATGGTGAATCGGGTATATCTTCATCCATACACGTTACACACGCTATATGGGTTGTGGATAGGGAAGAAACCCAACCTATCATATTTTTGTGTCCTTAGGAGTATTTGCTACATTTTGAGAGATAGAGAGAACTTAGGAAAGTTTGACTCCCGAACTGATGAGGGGATATTCATTATTGCGTAGGGCTTATATGGTGTTTAACCTTGCAAGCTCTAATGTTATGGAGTCAATAAATGTCAGTAGTAGGGATGATGAGCCGTCAACGTCTACTAACCCTAATTCCGAGTGCGAGGAATATGCACCCCCCGGTGTTGATTTCATCATTCATCATACTACCCTGATGGACCCCACTCTTAATTTAGAGGATCCACCCTCTTGGGTTTGAAAGAG
Source organism: Sambucus nigra (assembly GCA_949130495.1). NCBI lineage: Eukaryota > Viridiplantae > Streptophyta > Magnoliopsida > Dipsacales > Adoxaceae > Sambucus > Sambucus nigra. Next base: position 238,464,318 of record OX422210.1, on the reverse strand, counting down.
TTACGACCCCTTCGCTATACTTGGTGATCCCACACCAGGTATCAACACTTGCGCTCAACTTAAGAATATGGTTAGATACTTTTGCTACACCTCCTTAGTCTAGCCCAAGAATATAAAAGAAGCCCTCAATAACGATCTTTAGATATCCTCTATGCAAGATGAGTTACTTCAGTTTCATAAGAACGATGTCTGGGAGATAGTCTCCCGACCCAGTAAGACTAATATGATTGGTACCAAGTGAATCTACAGGAATAAGATGGATGAGAATGGTACCATAGTTCTAAATAAGGCTAGGTTAGTCACTCAAGGCTACACACATATTGAGGGTGTAGACTTTGATGATACATTCGCTCTTGTTGCTAGGCTTGAGTCCGTCCACTTACTATTCTCCATGGCATGTCATTTACACTTCAAGTTATATAAGATGGATGAATAGAGTGTCTTTCTGAATGGCATTCTACAAGACGAAGTGTATGTGGAACAAATAAAGGGGTTCGAAGGTCCAAAGCACTAGGGAAACTTCTTTTATCTTAAGAAGGCCCTGTATGGTTTGAAGCAAGCACACTGTGCATGGGTTGAGAGGCACACTTCTTATTTCTTAGCTTGTGGCTTCAAGAGAGGGGGAATGGATAATACATTGATTGAGAGGAGAGAGAGTGGTCCTATATTTGTTGCCTAAGTCTATGTGGATGACATAGCATATGGATCCACATTCTCCCAACATGCTCACACTTTTGAGGAGGAGATGAAGAGAGAGTTTGAGATGAGCATGGTTGGTGAGATTACATTCTTCTTAGGTCTCCAGGTATGTCAACTTGAGGATGAGATATTCATATCTCAATCCAAATATGCTAGGGACATAGTGAAAAAATTTTGTTTAGACACTGCTAAGCACTCACGCAGCCCTATGAGTACATTGACTAAGCTTAGAAAAGATACTTTAGGTAAAGATATAGAGCAAATCCTTTATAGGAGCAAGATAGGTTGTCTTCTCTACTTGACCTCTAGTCGTCTTAACATTACTTTTAGCGTTGCAGTTTGTGCGCATTACCAAGCGTTCCCGAAATAGTCTCACACGCTCGCACATAAACTTATCATCAAATACCTAAGTATAACTCTTTCCTATAATATTTGATATTCCTTTGATATTGATGACGTCTGTCCACCTATTCGAGTGTCGATTGGACCAACAACATTGATGGTTGTAGGAGCACCTCGGGTGGGTTTTTTTTACTTTGGGAGTGTTCTTGTCTCTTAGTTGAGTAAGAAGAAAAACTCCATATCTTTGTCCACGATGTAGGCTGAATATACAACCGTTGGGAGTTGTTGCACACAACTCTCATGGATGAAGCAAATGTTGGAAGATTATGGGATTCCTCAAGGCACAATGACTATTTCTTGTGATAATACGAGTCAAATTCATATATCTCATAATCACGCCCAATATTCCCGCATGAAGCACATTAGGATACGTGAGCATTTAATTCATGATCTCGTTGAGGAGACGGTCGTGTCCTTGATCTTTGTGAGCACACAACGTCAATTAGTCGATATTTTCACAAAACCTTTAGATTCACTTAGATTCAAGAATCTTAAGATGTCTCTAGGCATTTTCTCTGTTGATTGAGTTCAGGTACTTTACCTAGTGCAGGGTGTTTATCATGTTCATATCATTTGTCCCTTTTGCTAGATTGTATTTCTATATATATATATGCTTTTTCTTTTTGATATATTTAAAAAATCCAAAAAGATTTTCAATTTTTAAGAAAAAGTTTGAAAAATATTTTATTTTGATAAATTTTTTTAAAAAGAAAAAAAGATTTTTGTATTTTCATTTTTCACCATATACGTAAGTACATTTAAGGTGTTCGAATCAACCCTTCATTCTATCCATTCATGTGACTTTTTCATGGTATTTTGAGACATGGTTTCGTATCTTTAGTGCGCCTAATGTAAGCGCAAATATTTTAGTTGCGGTTTTTTATTTGTTTTACTTTAGCTTTGGCATATTTGGTGTATCCCGTTACAAATCGAGACGTGACAACACGATGAACCAAACACCAATATCTCCAACTTCAAGATTCCTCTACATTTCAAGAAGGCATAAAGACTTTTATGAGTTTGAAATTATTCATAAAGTAATTTGGGATGTTTATTTTTTATTTGAAAACCGAGGCTGGTATTTTTTTCAAAGTTTTTAAAATAATTTATTTATTTATTTTTAACCTCGTCCAAGCGAGATTCGTTTCTTGTTTGAACGACTTTACAATCTCATTCGAAGTGTTGTTTGATATCTACATCTAATGAGCATTTAACAAGGGCATACTGTTTTGCATCGTTTAAAGCTCGTTCAAATAAGATAGTTGTTTCATTTGAACGAGCTTGGTTTTCATTCTAACGAGCTTTTATTCATGTTCGAACGAGTTTTACTTTTGTTGGAACGAGCCGCCGCCTCAAAATATTTGTCGCGTTTATAAACACTTGTTTTCCCCCCAAATTTCGTAAGACTTTTGCCAAAACGTTTCCTGTATAGCTGTATCAAAAGTTTTCACTTCTCATATTACTAAAACACTTTTGATTCACAAGTTTGCGTCTCTAAATATTTTTTATGAATCGTTTTGAAACCCTAGATTGTTTCGTATCTTTGCATACACCTTGTGAAGAGGATTTTCTACGACTAACCTTGAACCCGAGTGATCATGACTAAAGAAGAAGCCTGAAGGCTGATCATTGGATGCCGAGGGTGGACCTCCACCGTGGACTGCTCATGATTAAGGAGTATTATTAGAGGTTCTGCGAAGACTGCGCCTTATACTTATGGGTGATATCAAGTAGTTTGTAAGTTGACTATCTTATAAAATTATCTGAAGTGCTGAAAAATAAGTTTTTCCCTGAAAAGGGATTTTTCCTTATTTTTTGTGTGATTAAATGTTTTATTTACCCGTTTTATCACCTAGATGCATGTTTAGGATAAAAGATAAAATTTAGTAAATCGATTTTCACAAGAAAGGTTTAATTGGGTTTTAATTTGAAAAATTACAAAAATATAATTTTTCTTTATGACCATCCTTGCCAAGCACGTTTATTTCTGCATTCACAAAGTGGTATTAGAGCCTTGCACTTGTATAAGTGGTGTCAGAGCATATTTACACTTTACAAATTTGTATCAGAGCAAGTTACGCCAAATTATCATGTGATCCTGATTTTCGAAGAGTTTTCCCACTTATACCATATTTAAAAAATTGGTATCAGAGCAGGTTGCACTAATTTACTGTGTAGATCCTTATTTAGTGTTATTTTAGAGTGGTTATTTATCATTCTCTTGTGTTGATTTATTTTTCTTCTCAATTGATTTTAGATTTGAAGGCATGTGAGAGGACACTTAGGGATAAATTCACTTTTATTGAGGGGAGTAAGATAACCTTTTTGGAATGATTGAAAATATGAATAAGGAGTCCCTAAAATTGGAAGAGTCTAGTGTTTTACTTGAGTTTAAAATTTTGAAGTTAAAAGATGATTTAAAGACTTGAGTAGTGTTGGTAGTAATGGTGCTGACTCTCTTATTTATAATGCTTACAGTGTTTAGGCCAAGATCATCATTTGTTTTTATAGGATCAACCACATCCAAGGTCATTAGAAAAGGTCAACACATAGGTATCATTCCTCATTTTTACATATGTTCACATTGTGGTAGGGAAGGTCACCTTAGAGAGTTTTGTTATGATCTTGGAAAAGGTCCTAGGAAGTTTAAGTCTAGTGTCCCCTTTGTTCCAAAATCCCGACGCATTAGGTATACATCTATTTGGGCTAGGAAATCCATTATGGAGATGCTAAATGATATGTTGGTTGATTTGCACATGCTTTCACATGATGCTTCACATGCTATATCTTATCGATGACAGCTTGCATGATTTTGTTTGTCATACTCTAGTTGCGCTCTATGATATATGTTTGATAGTGTTATGACATGTGTATCTTTTATATTATAATTTTTCTTTTATTGAACCATAAATGAAAAATACAAAAAAAAAACTATTTTGATAATTTTTTTGAAAAATATAAAAAGATTTTTATTTTTTGTATTTTAATTTTACATATTTGGTGTGGCATATTGGGGTGTTTGAATCCAATTCACTTCGTACTTTTCATGTGGCTAGGACATTTGGTTATGATTATATATACTTAGATTGTTCTTAACCATGTTTTTTAGGAGTTGTTTTGAACTTGATTTTCTTTACAGATTCGACTTTGTATATGCCTTTGCAGACACATGAACTGGATTTTTGAACGTTAACTTCACATGTATATTTAATATTTGTGAGATGTTCTCCCGTTAATTTTTTCATATATATGTTTTTGTGACTATGGGGTTTTGTGCATGTAAGAACTGTTGCCCGTGGAGATTTTGTTTAATTAGTGAAAAAATATGAGTGTGCACAGGAAAGGGTTACGAAAGACAAAAGGTTTTGCGTGAAAGCCACCATTGGCAAGCGTCCAATAAAAGATTTAAGGTAATAAAAATACAAAAAAATTATCAAAAATGGGCCAACATAGTTTGGTTTGTTTGATCATTCAAAAGATATCACTTCAAAAGAAAAGAAAAGAAAAGAAAAGAAAAGAAAAATACGAGATATGTTTATCTTTTGAGGGTGTTTAGTTGAAGATCAACAGGTTTGCACAATGAATCCTAGTTATGTTTATTATGTCATGAAACTATTGATTTGTAGAATCATAAATATTCTAGGCTTGTGTGGATTGTTCTTGTTTGTTCATTGAGGTTCACTTTATCTTGTCACTTGATGATAAAACTTAGTTTGATAAAGTTTTGCAACCAATTAGAACTTCTTGAACATATTTGAGTGTTTGGTTCATAATTCTTTTGTATATAATTCACGCCCATTCATTCCATCCCACATGTTTAGACACATCGATACTATGCTAGTGTGTAAAGCTTATGTGTTTTGTGTCGATTTTTATGGTTTGTATACTTATATATGTGTGGCGGATTTTCTTTGGTACATTTTTCATATATTATATACGGTATCGTGTTGTATTTGTAATATTTACTTCTTTTTTGAGACAATTTGAAAAATTATTGGTGGATTTTGCCTTTGAGATTATCATTAGATGTGCGTTGTTTGCATATCTTGGTAACGATATCTTACTTCTTCTATGTGATGCTTTATACTTCATGTTTAGATTCTACTTCTTTGTCTGTTTCGAACAAAAAGGGGGAGAAGAAATTTCGAGAAATATTTGATGAGTTTAATTTGTGGGGGAGATAGTATTACGAGTTTTTAATTTTGTTTTCTAATTCAAACTCGATGCATTATGGGGTATTTTCTTTGCTGCATGTGTGTAAGTACTTATGAAAGATCATATTACACCAGATGAAGACAAGGTGTCAAGGAGAAGAACAAGTGGAGATTGAAGACAAAGCTTATTTTTCTATGCCATTCTATTTCTAGGGTTCATGAAGGGTATTAGAATTTTTTACTTAAGGGAGATTTTTTTCTATAATCTAGGTTTCGATTAGTTTTTGTACTAGACTAGCCAAAGGGGGAGATTTGTAAGAGCAAATATTTTAGCTTTGACTTTTTATTTATCTTATTTTCACTTTGGCATATTTGGAGTATCCCGTAACAAATCGAGACGTGCCGACACGATGAACCGAACACCAACATCTTCAAGTTCAAGACTTCTCTACATCTTAAGAAGGTATAAAGACTTTTTGTAGTTTGAAATTATTCATAAAGTTATTTGGGATGTTTATTTATTATTGAAAAGTGAGGCTTGTATTTTTTAAAGTTTTTAAGATAATTTTTTTAACATTGTTCAAACGAGATTCGTTTCTCGTTCGAGTGACTTTACATTCTCGTTCGAAATGTCATTTGATCTCTACATCTAATGAGCGTCTAACGAGGGCATACTATTTTGCATTGTATGGATGCCATTTGGATATGGTTAAAATGAGATATTTGTTTCATTCGAATGAACTTGGTTTTCATTCTAACGAGTTTCTATTCTTGTTTAAATGAGTTTCACTTTCGTTCGAATGAGCTGTCGTCTCGAAATTTGTGTCACGTTTATAAATACTTATTTTGACTCCAAATTTCGTAAGACTTTTGCCAAAACGTTTCCTGCATATCTGTTGTAAAAGTTTTTACTTTTTGTGTTACAAAAACACTTTTGATTCACAACTTTGCATCCCCAAATAGTTTTTGTAAATTGTTTAGAAACCCTAGATAGTTTCGTGTCTTTGCATACATCTTGTGGAGAGGATTCTCTACGGCTGACCTTGTGCCCGAGTGATCACGATTGAAGAAGAAGGATGAAGGTTGATCGGTGGATAACAAGGGTAGACCGCTACATGTGAACTTCTCAGGATTAAGGAGTATTCTTTAGAGGTTCTGCGAAGATTGTGTAGTATACTTGTGGGTGATATCAAGTAGTTTGTAAGTTGGCTGTCTTGTAAAATTATCTGAAGTGCTGAAAAATAGTTTTTGCCCTGAAAAAGGATTTTTCCTTATTTGTCGTGTGATTACCTGTTTTATTTATCTGTTTTATCACTTAGATGCATGTTTAGGATAAAAGATAAAATTTAGTACATCGGTTTTCATAAGAAGGGTTTAATTGGAGTTTAATTTGAAAAATTACAAAAATAGAATTTTTGTTTGTGACTATCCTTACCGAGCACGTTTATTTCTGAATTCACAAAGTGGTAATAGAGCCTTTCACTCTTATAAGTGGTGTCAGAGCATATTTACCCTTTACACTTAATAATTTGTGCATAGCATTTTGTTAATCATTGATGATTACTGTTTTCATGCTAGACTCTTTACCACCTTTACTACACACGTGCACGGACTTTTTGAACATTATGCTTGTGTATCATATATCGAATATGGTGTTCTTATATCGATCTTGCTTCATTACAAACTAAATGTAAATAGGGATAAGTTGTTCTTGTAAGAACCATTACCCGAATTTCATTTTTTAAAATTTTATATTATATGTTAAGCAATGGAAAGGGGCTACGAAAGAGAAAAATACTCTTTGCGTTAAATTTCATCATTTGTAAAAAGAGACTATAAGATTAAGGTCACATAAAAATAGAAGTGAGAAGGTGATTTTATTTCATTGATACTTCACTATATAAGAGCATTATGATATCTTCAAAATTTTGAGAGTTAATTCTTATATATGTGAGATTTTGAGGGTGTTAAAAAGTAAAAGATCAATGGATTTGCACAACAGACTCTCTTGAAAAGCATTAAATAGTTTGGCGTTATTGATTTGAAAAGTATTTACATTTATGGCATGTTGCATAAGTCGAGTCAATTTTATTTAAGTTCAACATTCTTACACCTAAGGTTGAAATTGAGTTCTTTCTTTAAAAATATCTCAGGACTTCGTGTGCATATGTTATGAATGCTTATGTTGATTTGCCCATGGAGAATGTTCACACATCACATTTTGTTTTCATGAATCGAATATTTTAGTGTTATTCCATGGATTGATGTATTTTGTACGTATATGTACTTTTTATACATATACTTGTTTGCATACTTGAAAATTTTCAAAAATAGTTGGTTTTATTTTTCAAAATTTATTCGCATGTGATTTGTTGATTATCTTTGTGTTGATTATTTCTTTGAGATTTATAAGTTGCTAACATTTCAGGATTAGCTTCTAACCCTTTGTCTATTACCGACAAAAAAGGGGAGAACAAATTGAGGAAATTGAGGAGGAATCTGTATAATTTGTTAAACTCGTACGTGCCACAATATTTCTTTTATCTCATGCGTGTAGGTCATTCCACCTTGATGGTATTTTCATGGACCACACAAGATAAAGACTTTTCAGTTGAAGACTTGTACAATTTTGTATTTATATTTCTTGATTTGGGAGGGCATTAGTGTTATTAGTCCAAGGTTCATTTTGGCTTCGATTTTTATTTTGTACCGAAATATCCAAGGGGGGAGATTAGTAAGAGCAAGTCTTATAATTTCTCATTTTATTTTTATTTGCCTTATCCTATTACACCCCACTACACCTTCATGACTACTTCCACGTATTCAAAGAGAAGAAGTTGATGAATTTTGGAAGATTGAAGATCGTTCGTCATAACATCATTCAGAAGAGTTATGAGGTGGTTTGGTAATGGCTTTAATTATCCAGGGGTTATTTTTAATGAGTTTGCATTTGAAAGTTTCAAAATGCTCTAAAAGAATTTTTACAAGAATTTTTGAAAAACTTGCTAACTCGTTAGAACGATATGGATATGTCATTCGAGCGAGTTGCTTTGTATCGTTAGAACGCGATTTTTTTGTTCGAATAAAATTCGGAACGTCACTATTTGGTCAGTTCTGGAATGTCACTCGAAGTATCGTTGGATATCGTTCAAACGAGATTGGGAATATCAATAGAATGAATTTTTCGTGTTCGAATGGGATCTGAAGCGACGCCTTTTTGGCAAGCTCTAGAATGTCGTTCGAAGTTTCGTTAGAAGCACGATTGAATGAGATGGGGTACTTCATTTGAACGAGGTGCCAGTTCGTTTGAATGAGTAGGCGTTTTTTTATTTTTTAAAACAAATCTTTTCTATTCTTTAATCCCTATCTCTTTGCAAAAACTTTCTATGTAAATATAGAAGTGGGATTAGACTTTTCTGCAAGCCTTTTTAGAGTTTTTTTAATGATCAAACTCTTTTCTTTTTTCATCCAAACTCCTTGGATCTTTGAAGACCATATTTTCAAATCAAGAAGAACATTCAAGCTCAAAAACCCTTGTAGATATTTTCTTTACTACTGAATTGTGGAGTTGAGGATCTACTGCTAAAGAAGAAAAGAATTGAAGATTCCTAAGGCTGATTGGTGGATACCAAGGGAAGAAATTCTTCCCGTGGGCGGTGCTAGATTGTACCATTTTTTATTAAAGGATTGTAGATAGCTCTGTATTATACTTACTGGATCTCTAAGTAGTTTGTAAGTCCACAAGTGTATGTCTTTTCTTAAAAAGTGCTGGAATAAAAGGTTTTGCCTGAAAGGTTTTTTTTTCTTTCAAATTCTTCTTTTACTTGTTTAATTTAGAATTTGGCTTCATATCTTTTTCGCATGGTTACTAAATTAAATCAAGATAAAATCTGCTAAAAAGTGAATTTGTGCATTTGGCCTGAGATGCCAATAATGCATATAACCCTGCTTTCTCACTCGATATGAAAAAATTTATAAAGAATCGCTGACACTTTTTAAAGAGAATAATTTAGTTGCCACAAAATTAAAAGAATGTAAAAAGGAGAATATTGATTTATAACTTAATTCATCCATTATTGATCAACTACAAGTTGATCGTGCTCACATGTATGAGAAAATTAAGTTGTGGAAAAAGAGTCTTCAAATGTTGATTTGAGTTCAACAAAAGTTTAGAGGAACAAAATCAAGATCTGTGTAAAAATTTCAAAATTTCTTGAATAAATTTGAGTTTTTAAATGAGCTAGAACTTTTAAAAGATGAAAATGAAGTTTGATGCTCTTTGGAAGCTCAAGGACCCATCCTCTTTGAAAAGCTTAGAATTATTGATGTTTCCTTTTTATATCCTTTAGATTTTTTGGATGAGTTAAAAGATATGAACATTATTTCAAAAGAAGAGGAAGAAATATTTATCAATTTTAAAAGAGAAAGAAAATGTTTTAATACATGTCTTGGAAAATTAAAAATTTATCTTTAAGTTTGTGAAGAGTCCAAAATCCATTTGGAAAAGAAAGTTGAAAGTTTTTAAAATCACTTTATCTTTGCCAAAAAAATAAAGTGAATTTGAAGGTAAGATCAAAAAATCTTGAAAATATTATTTTTGATACTAATCCAAAGTTCAAATGATAAAAGTGCGTTGGATTTTAACAAGTTTGATGTTTTCTCTTCCAAAAGAGGAATAATTTTTGTAAAAGCTTTTCTCAAAAAACGACAACAAGAAATGAAAAGTTCCTTTGAAATTTCAAGATAAAGGGAAAAATATTGTAAATAATTTTTAAAAGAAAGATAAACTTGGACATCCCAACTTTTGGTAATAAAAACATGTGCTTAAACATAAGATAGCTAAAAAGAACCGTGTTTGTCCTTATTGACAAAAAAAGGAAGTTGAATAAAGTTCAATATTTTATAAAGTAATTCCTAAGCTCGAAACCCAAATGACAAGACTTAAAACTTTTAAATGTGATAATTGTCACAAAATTGGTCATTTGAGGAAGTTTTACTTTTTACTCAAACTAGACTTACCTTTTCATCATGGTAAAAATTATAATATTTTTGTGATGAATAAAAATAGCCAAAAGGATTTTTTGTGAAACCCCATAAAATCCATAAACATATTGATAAGGTCTAATACAAAATTTATGGTAATAAAAAAATTGGTAGCATTCTCAGCATAAAGAATTACCTAAAATGAATAAGTAAATACAATATAGGAATATAAAAGGATGAATTAAATAAAACATCTCTGGTACCATTTTACCAACATAAGAAGTAAACTCCAACTCTGGAATATAATAATCCAATAACCATCCTGAATATAAGCACATCACATACAATATATGACTTGAAAAAGATATGTGTAGACACCCCATTCTATTACCCCTGACTCTCCTTAGGTCCCCAGTACCTCCCTTCATAACTGTAAACCCAGGTCACATCCCGAGTACTGACCTGAAAGCCATCGGGCACTCCCCGGCTCAGTTTGATTCAAAAGTCAAACTATTTGTCTCGATCGAGACTGAATGAATCTTCGAAGGTCACTAAATACCCTTTCCAACGGTCTGCCCCGTGCGCGATTCCGACTGACCATGAGGACGAACGGTTCGTTTGCGTCCGAAACCTGACCTAGAGGCTACCGGGCGCTCCCGAGCTGTGTTTGACCTATGTCAACTCTTCAGCTTGATCGAAGATAAATGAATCTTCAAAGGGCCCTGAATACCCTTTCCAACGGTCCGCCTCATGCACGATTCCGACTTTCCATGAGGACGAACGATCCGTTTGACTTCGGGAGGCCACCGAGCGCTTCTCGGGCCCGATTAACCAAAGTCAACTCTCCAAACCGGGTCAAACTCTTTGGAATTTTGAATTACATCTCCAAACCTTTCCAACGGTATGCCCCATGCACGATTCGGATTTACCATGCGGACGAACGATCCGTTTGCGTCTGAATGATTCCCCGTCCAATGGACCGACAAACGCTTCCGTGCTATATTTGACCCAAAGTAAACTCCTGAACCCGAGAACGGTCCAAGGACTTTCGAAGGTCTCTAAATTACCTTTCCAATGGTATCCCCTGTGCACGATTTTGACCAACGATTTGCCCTTGGCGACCGATTATCCGAATAAGCCTGAAACACACTGCCAAACAGCAGGTTCCAGAAGCTGCCTATCAGCACCTGCCTGCCGATAGGCAGGAAGGGCTCTATGTCGATCGGCACTCACCTGGGACTATAAAAGGAGGCCTTCACCCCATTTGCAAAAAAGCCCAGATCTGATAAAAATCCCTCTCAACAAATCCTAGAAACCTCTCTCGAAGGCAGCGTGATTTCAACTTCCAAATCCCCTTTTTACTTCCACTTTTCATCATTCCTTTCATCAAACTTGGTGAATTACCCACTCTCCATTATCATCCAAAGTGCAAGGGCTGCTCCCCAACATTCAAGATCAAGCTCAAGATCTTCAAGAAGGTCTAACTTTCTCAAACTCCCTCTTTAAATTCTGTTGAATTCTCAATAACTTGTTTTCTTACTTAGCACTTTTATTATCTCATTTCAAACATCCTAATATACTTTTTACTTAGTATTATTGCACATCTTTTATTTTCATAAAGCCCAAAAAACAAGAAAAAGAGGGTTTTGCTCATAAATTCAAATAAGGGATTCTCATATTTTCCTCACACTTTTCTCACAACTAAAACACTTTTTTCTACGCACACACTCACAAATAAGAGATTCCCCATTTTGGATTTATGGGATAAACCCCACCCCTCGTTTTACATGCGAACTACGTGGACTTTGATGCCTTTATAGGCTACGTAGGCGTCTCGGGGTAAAACCCGAGACTCGAGTTCTTTTTCTCACTTTTTCTCTCATTTTCTATCTTCTCTAAATCCATTTTTCTTATATTATACGTATACTTGTTCTTAGTGACCCATTACCACATATGCGTTATCGTTCCCTTATAACGATCAACGTAGGGGTAATCGCGTAAATCTCATTTTTCTAATATTACTCTTATATCTTCCTACGGATGACTCGCTTTATCTTTTCCATGATAAAAGTTGAGGATTCCTACCTCCATTCTATATATATACACATGCACACATATCACGGGGGGAAATATAAAGGAAAATAGCAAATATTCATGAGAGATCGAAAGGGAAGAATGGGTGCCTAACACCTTCCCATTTCGTAACTAAGCCTCTGAACCCTTCTCGAATTATCTTGGTTTCGTATGCACTAGTATGTCTTTGGATGCCACTCTTCGGGGTGGCTTCCCCTTTTTCTTTTGTCAGTTTTGAGTAAAATAGACTGGCGACTCTGAATCTCTCTACATTTTTTACACCACAAACGACGCCGACCGAAGCGCTTCCGAGTGGGACGCGCGGAACCCTTAGGATCCTTTCCTCCACGTGCCCGCCCGCAAGGATCAGGATCGGGGATGGCCACAATGGCGACTCCGCTGGGGATATGTGTTTTTGCTTGTGGGATTGACTCTATTTACATAGATGCTATATTTGTTTATGTTTCTCCTCATATCTTCCTATTCCCCTTTCTCACATGTATCCCATGCTTACGCTTATGTTCACACACTTGTAGAAAATTCTCCATGTACACTTCGCACCACGTGCACCTAGGATCACATGTATATCCCCATATTGCACGCATCACCCATCCATACTTGGCGTACCTTTTGGGGTACTTGTACTTTGTTCCCTGTTTGGCATAATCAAAAAAGGCATTCTCATCATAAGATACTAATAAGAGAATCATGCATGATTCACACGATATCACCAAAGAGCATTGCTATTGACAAAATTTTACCCAGTAACTGGAGGGTCACTTCGTGATGAGCGCTGGTCCGGCAGGTCGCAGTTAGCCTAAGCGATATGACTTTCACCTTCCATTGGCCAAGTACCTTCGACGTATATCGAACGGTTCCCCCGCATCATACCGCTTGACCAAAGTCATGACGGGAGGTATATCACAGGGAATTCATTCACGTACACCGAGTATATCGAATTCGCTCTCACACGTAGCATCCCACGAGGTATATGGTGAGGCAATTCAAGTACACTCAGGTATATCAAATGGCTTGTCCATACATATCGATTTCCCGCAAGAGCAAGACGTATATCGTGGAAGTCACGCCAAAGGGGGGAACCCATGCTGATTCACCCAACCAACTGCATACCCGCATATAGGTGTCAGACTTAGGACATGCACTTTAGATTGCCGGTTTGAACCCGAAATTCTGCCAAAATTCCGGGTCTATCTGCCACCCAATTTTTGCGCATTTTTTAAAACGGGACCCTGTTCGCGAGCCTGGTTACAAGTCCAAACCGTAGCTTTGCATATATTAAAAACCCCACTTTTCCAGGCTCGGGTCCCGTTCGGCATTACATTTTGGAGAATTAAATACAAGTGAGAACATAATAATCATAATAATCATGTTGAGTTCCGTCTCCAAAAACATTTATTTCTTCTTTATTAAAAATCCAAAAACATTTATCCCTTCTTTATTAAAAATCCAAAAACATTTCTCCCTTCTTTATCAAAAATCCAAAAATAGTTTCTTCCCTTTTTCTCAAAAATAAATCTTATCCTAAGCCTTCTCAGGTCGATTGCAAGCCCTTGTCCTGGCTCCTTATTGGCTTCGGTCTTCAGTCAAATCATCCCGGAGTTTCATCCGCTCCTATACTACTTCTTTCGAGTTCGGAATCCATCCATCTTCCATGGAGAATACAGATCGAGCACCAGTCATACAACCGGATCTGCCGACAGTCCTAGCTCAGCTCGTGGCCAAGATTGACAACCTCCAAGCTGAGGTCCGAGAAATGCAACAAAACCAAGTTCCTATTCCTCAAGAGCCCGAGGCCCTGTTCCCTGGTGCTATGGGTCCACTCGAGCCTATCTGGGTCCCGGAAGAATATCAGCACGCTCCACGTGCCCCTCCTGCCAATAGGCCGCTGTCTGCCCAGCTTCCAATGTCAAACATTGCCCAGCCTATGGATAACCTGACTATGGTCGCTGATCCAAAGGAGGAGGAGTTAAATAAAGTCAAAGAGGATCACAAGATGCTCACCAAGAAGTTTGACCAAGTCAGGATCTCTCGGAATTACATAGACTACACCCACATGTCTCCTTATCCTAAAGCAAGGTTACCCGATAAGTTCAAGATGCTAAATATCGAGAAGTTCGGGGGGAGTGGTCCCCCAATTGTTCATCTTCGCAGTTATCATCGTTCCATGACTCTACTAGGGGCTTCTGAAGAGGTGATGGCCCAATTGTTTCAGCAAACTTTGAAGGATAGTGCCCTCCGATGGTTTTTATCCCTTGAGGAATCCAGAATCCGTAGCTGGGAGGATGTAGTCCGAGAATTCATGTCACAATACAAATACAACGAAGAGCTTGAGGTCACTCGTCATGATTTAGAGCTGTTCAAATAAAATCTTGGGGAATCAGTCAGTAACTTCATAACTCGGCGGAGGGAGCAAGCAGCTACCATGACTAATCGGCCATCCGAGGAAGAACAGGTTAACATAGTGAAGAAGAACTTCTTGCCCCATGTTCGAGCGGCGATGGGAGGACAATACTATCCCCACTTCAGAGTTCTCAGAGAGGCTGGAGTGGAAATCGAGGAAAGCCTCGTTAAAGAGGAAATTGAACCAAAGAAGGTGTCCGGACAGTTCACCCCTAAAAAGTATGACAAGCCTGCCAATGCTACAGTCTCAACCATCAACAACATCTCTCAACCAACCACATCATGGGCACCAGAAAGTCGCCTTGCTCCCGTCCGAAGGGAATACACTGAGCTTCATGCTCCTCTTTCCAAAGTTTACCAAGCCCTGTTAAGCCAAAACCTCATCAAACCCTTGGATCCACGTCCATTGCCAAATCCACTCCCAAGAAACTTCAAGATCGACGCTCATTGCGCCTTCTACCAAACTGCTGGCCGTACCACCGACCAGTGCTTTCACCTCCGAAACGTAATCTAAGATCTCATTGACCGGGGTACCATCTCCCCACCAGCCAATCCTAAGCCAAACACTACTCACAACCCACTCCCAAATCACACCAATGCCATCTTCTTAGAAGAAAACTCGAATTTCGATCCATCAACCCAAATCACACCCCTATACCCTCCTAAACCTCTTCAAATTTTCCCATATTTCCTCCTACACCCTACTAGCCCCGTTGTCAGGCACTGTCACTCCTTACTAGAGCATGCATCGCTGTTTGTACCCATTCTGAAAATGGAGGTATGGATTTGTCAGAGGTGTTAAACCAACTCCTAGAATTCGGGCTGAAATTGCCCTCATAGATGGTCATCGATTGCCAGAGATTCAGTACACTATTTTTAGAAGCACGAAAATGGGCTCGAGATTCAGACAGATGGGTGGTACCAACCGACGAAGTCAGCTTAGATGATGTTGTCCAGACTATGGCAGAATTATTCAGGCAAACCAATAGCATTTGCAGTATCACCGGGTTACTTAACACTTTAAAGCTAGAAGGGCGCTTGGTCCCTTCAATCACACATATCCCCACAGAATGGGGGAATTTGTATGAAGAAGCCGTTGAAGTTGTGGAATGCATCGACTTTATAGGGAAAGATAATATTATTGCCACCGTATGGGGGGGAAGGATTCGAAGATTCAAGCGAATAACAAGATTCAGGAAGAGCTGGCCCAGTAGTCGACATATGTGGGATGATCTCATTTGAAGAACTCCTCGAAAAAATAGACAAGGTGGCAGAGCAACCTGAAATTAATGAGGAAACGGGATTTATATTTTTTCCTTCTTTGGTAAATCACATGACTAGATCAGGGAGACATTACCAAGTTCCAAGCTCACTACCAGCAAATGACAAGGGGAAGGGCGTTGAAAACCTTCCTATGCCAGAGATGACCATTGAGGAGAGCAAGATCCTTGATCAACTGAAGAAAACTCAAGCTAACATCACTCTATGGGTACTTTTCATGTCTTCCCAGCTACATAGAAATAATTTAATCAAATTACTCACTGGACCTATAGTTCCTCCCTCTACCACACCAGAGGTGGTGGAAAATCTGGTCGGATCCTTAACCTCTACCCGAATGCTATCATTTTTTTAAGAAAAAATCCCCAGAATTGGGACGAATCACAATCATGCACTCAACATCTCTGTCGAAGTTATGGGAAAGGTCGTGCCACTCTCTCTTGTCGATAATGGATCTGCCTTAAATGTTTGCCCATTGATAACCTTCAAGTGTTTAGGCCCGAAAGAAAGCGATCTCGCTCCAACCTCTGCCGATGTGCGTGCCTACGATAATACCCGTCGTGAGGTGATGGGATCCATAAAACTTGCAATAGGGGTTGGACCTATAAACCCTGACGTTGAATTCCAAGTCATAGACATCCCAGCTTGTTTCAACTTGTTGCTCGGATGCCCCTGGCTCCACAATATCAAGGGTGTGTCTTCATCACTCCATCAGAAATTGAAGTTCTTCGCCGACGGGCGAGTCATCACCATTTTGGGCGACGATAAAAATATCAAGGGTGCAAGCACCAGCAGTCCAATTCTCAAGATACGGCACAGGTCAAATGATATGCTCCTATCAGGATTTCGAGTCGAGCCATTCCTACTCCCAGCAGGGGACGGTTTCAAAGAAAGGGTTTGTCTAAAATATGACCCTCATGGCAATGTCAATGTGATTCAAATGTTCAGAAACATGCACTTCATGCCCGGACTGGGCTAGGGCAAAGGCAGCAGGGTATCAACCATCAGAACAAGAGCTCAGAATGATCCTCCAGTGTCGAACAAAGAGAGGATTAAACTGTATCCGAACTATCTCAAGAGACTCCTTAAATGGATGATTCATCAAAGAAGGTGAGGATTTCCCCTTTTGCGGTTTTCCAGAACCATGGTACAACAACACAGACAAGAACATGAAGCCTGAAATGGAGATCTTTTTCCAAGATAGCTACCCATGGGCCGAAAGTTTCCCACATCGCGTACAATCGCTCATCAAAGATATCGAAGAGACTAAGGAAAGTGATTCCGAAGATTCTTTCAACTTACAGGTACTGGGGCTGGCACTCTGCATGGTTCATTCAGGCACTACATTAATGGACCCATCCCGTCTGATTAAAGCTGCTGATACACCTCTCCTCAACTGGCATGCTGAGCCAGTTCTACCTCTTGAAATCTCCCCTAACCCCAATGTTTACCCTGTTTCTTCTTATGTTGTCTATCCTTGCTCAAATGTAATCAACACCTCTTTTGATGACGTTCTCAATGTTGTTTTTCCTATTAATGAAATAAACGAAGATTTTGAGTATCTTGTTGTGCCTTACATTAATTGTTTAAATTCTAATCGAACTTTTGATGATGATAATTTTACAAATGAACAATTCTTAACTGATCTAAATAAGGTTAATAATAAACAACATAACCGCGTTCAAGTTAATGAAGAAGAGACTTTTGTTATTAATCTCGGTTCTAGTAGCCAACTGCACGAGATTAGGATAGGGTCCACCCTTGACGAACATGAGCATGCACAACTCGAAGAATTGTTGAAGGAGTTCATAGATGTTTTCGCATGGTCCTATGATGATATGCTCGGCATCGATCCTGAAATAGCACAGCACGAGATCCCCACTCTCCCAGATTACAAGCCAGTTAAACAAAAACTGAGAAAACTCTGCACCGAATGGTCGCTCAAGATCAAAGAAGAGGTGGTCAAACAGTTAAACGTGGGTTTCATTCGAGTGATTGAATATCTCGCATGGCTAGCCAACATTGTACCTATACCGAAATCAGGAGGAAAGGTTCGAATGTGTGTGGACTACCGAGATTTAAACAAAGCTTCTCTGAAGGATGTTTATCTGCTACCCAACATCGACATGATCGTGGACAACACATCCAGTCATGCTCTCAAGTCATTCATCGACGAGTTTGCCGGATACAACCAAATCAAGATGAACCCAGACCACCAAGAAAAAACCTCATTCATCACCCCATGGGGAACCTTTTGCTACACCGTTATGCCATTCGGTCTCAAGAATGCTGGGGCTACCTACCAAAGGGCTGCCACAACCATCCTGCATGATCTGATTCACAAAGAGGTCGAGGTTTACGTGGATGATATGATTATCAAGTCCAAAACTAGAGAAGGTCATGTTCCCGCTCTCTGAAAGTTCTTCGAACGACTGCGATAGTATCAGATGCGACTTAATCCACAGAAGTGTGTCTTCGTCATTACAAAGGGAAAACTCTTAGGATTCATGGTCAGTAAAAAGGAGATAGAAGCAGATCCTGCAAAGCTGAAGGCCATACTTGAGATGCCACCACCCCGAACAGAGAAAGAAGTCCAAGGTTTTCTTGGGAAATTATAATATATCAGTCGGTTCATTAGCCGGCTAACCTCCATCTATGAACCAATCTTCAAGCTCCTCCGAAAGGATTCAACCAAGGTTTGGAATGAGGCCTACCAAGAACCTTTTGATCGAATCAAACAATACCTGACCCAACCTCCAGTACTCATGCCACCATAGTCTGGTCTCCCTTTACTCCTATACCTAACCATAACCGACACTGCAGCCACGGCTTTACTAGCCCAATACCTTAAAGATTCCCACAAAGAAAGAGCCATCTATTATGCCAGTCATAAATTGGTCGTATACGAGGTCAACTACACTTCTTTAGAAAAGGCATGTGTCGCACTTGTCTGGGTCACCCAAACGTTACGACACTACATGCTCGTCTCCCCTATCAAACTTGTATCCCGAATGGATCCCATCAAATACCTACTTGAGAAACTCGCCTTATCCAGTCGAGTGGCCCGATGGTTGATGCTCCTAACCGAGTTCGATATCGTGTACATCATACAGAAAGATGTTAAAGGAAGAGCCATCTCTGACTACCTCGCTGACTACCCTGTAGAAGAAGCAGATGTTTGGATCTCCGAATTCCCAGATGAAAATATCCTTTGCACCACTCAAGACCGCCTTCGATGGAAAATGTTCTTTGATGACGCTGCCAACAAAAAGGTATATGGCATTGGGATACTTCTCGTCGCTCCAGATGACCCCCACACTCCCATCACCATGAAATTGGATTTCCCTTGCACCAACAACATGACGAAATACGAGGCATGCACAGTGGGCCTTAAAGTTGCTCTCAAAAAGGGTATTCAACACCTTGATGTCTATGGGGATTCTGTCCTCATCATCGGTCAAGTGCTCAGAAAGTGAAAAGTCAAGGACGAAAAGCTCCAACCCTTTCATGCCCAATTAGAATAGTTAGCCTCTCAATTTCGAGATATCACCTTCCATTACCTACCCCGAGCAAAGAATAACCTAGCCGATGCTCTCGCCACTTTGGCCTCCATGGTCGACATGCTCGAGGGAATAACAATGACCCCCTTCCTAGTTCAAAAGAAAGACAAACCAACCCATTGCTGCCATATGGAGCTTGTCTCCACTGAAGATCCCGAACCAGCCGATTATTGGTACTATGATATCTGGTGCCTCCTTAAACATGGTAGGTATCCCGAGGGTTCCAACAAGAAGGACCAAACAACCCTCCAAAGATTGGTCGCCCATTACATCATCTGTCATAAAGCTCTACTTAAGAGGAATTTCGATGGAACTCATCTACACTGCATCGCAGGGGCTGAGATTGAGAAAACAATACAGAAAATCCTCAGCGGGAAGTGCGGACCCCACATGAATGGTCACATACTCGCCAAGAAGATCATCCGACAGGGCTACTACTGGACCACCATGACCCAGGATTGCACCGCCTATGTCCGGAGATGCCTCAAATGCCAACAATTCTCCAATCTTCAACACTTGCCTCCGCGAGAGTTATACAACATGACCTATCCCTGGCCGTTCTCCATCTGGGGTATCGACATCATAGGGAAGGTTACACCAAAGGCTTCAAACGGACATGAGTTCATCCTGTCCGCCATCGATTAATTCACCAAATGGGTCAAAGCTGAGTCATACGCAGTGTTGAACGCCAAGAAAGTGTCCAAATTCATCAAGAAGAATATCATATGCCGATATGGGGTCCCGCATGAGCTAGTGTCAGATAACGGGTTACACTTCAAAGCAAAAGTCATAGAAGTTGTCAATGAGTACGAGATTCAGAGACACAAATTTTCTCCCTACTGACCTCAGACCAATGGTGCAGTTGAAACCGCCAACAAGAACCTTAAAGCCATCATCAATAAGATGACCGAAAGCTGTAGGGATTGGGCCGACCGGATCCCATATTCCCTTTGGGGCTATCGAACCTCAATCCGAACCTCTACTGAGGTTAACCCTTACTCCCTGGTCTACGGTATGGAAGCAGTCCTCCTTGTGGAGCTGGAAATACCCTCGCTACGTGTCATGCTCGAAAGCAAGGTTAGTGAAGAAGACTGGTGCCAAAGTCGTCTTGATGAGCTAGCCCTCCTAGATGAAAGAAGATTAAAAGCTCTTTATCACATGCAGGGGTACCATCGCCGAATAGCGTGATCATACAACAAGAGAGTCAAGGACCGCGGTGTCTGGGAGGGGGATTTAGCCCTCAAAGAGATAATAGAACCCATCTGGGACCCCAGAAGGAAATTCAAGCCCAATTGGAGCGGCCCCTACATTGTGAAGAAAATCTTATCCGGCGGTGCCGCCATACTCACTGACCTGGATGGGGAAGAGATGGCTCGTCCAGTCAATCTGGACCGTCTCAAGAAATTCCACCCCTAGTCCAAAATCTCGGCGCGCTACGACTCTTCTCATCCCCCTTCTATTCTAAAAAAAAAACTCTTCATTTCCCTCTACCCAGAACTACGTGGGTCTGATCCTCTACAAAAACTATATAAAAACATTTCAAAAACCCCACAGGTACGTAGGCAGCTCATACTCCTCACATGAGTGCGGCCCTTTCTTTTTCACAAAATACTATTCTTTTCTTACCTCCGAGAATGGCGGTTCATTCTAAAATTATTTGAACAAAAGGATTATGTATGCCTTAGCGATCAGTATAGATAATTCAAAATACGAAACTCATCGAAAGGCACAGCTGGATGATCAGAAACTTGTTTATTTCATTAATAAGAAATTACAGTATGGATTACATAAGAAAAAGGAACGGATAACTCCCTTCCCCGCCACCATAAAAAGCCAAATAAAATCCCCACATACATTCCCTATTACATAAATAAACTCCCCGGGAGTCCTACCCACAGCTACCCGAAGAGCCTGTACCCTCATCATCTACATCCTGAGGACCCCAAGTTTCCCCTGCCTGAATAGAGTGCCGCAAACATTCCATGGATCGATGAGCCTTAACCATCTTTGAAAAGACCACAACACCCCCTTCCATGGAGTCAGATAAAATAAATCATCTTTGACCAGTCTCCACTGCCAACATCTCGCTTACTACTTTCCTCCACAACCACCTCATATAATCTTTGGGTACATGGCAAACCTTACTGACAGACTGAGAAGGATGGGTCTACGGACGCCGATTTTCCCACAGAGACCCAAGCAACAGACGCAGGCGCTCAGTCAAATCTTCTACTGGAAAGAAATTTGAGGTCCGAGGGGGCACGATCTGCGCCCAGCCAAATTGGTGCAGAAGCCGCCAAGGAAAATAAAAAGAGGTCTGTCTGAGACTAACCAGACGCACATATGAATACTCTCCTAGCTCTAGAACAGGCTGTAACTGTCCCCACCAAGTCATAGACCAATACAGCCCACAAGCCCCATGCTCCACAAACCAATTCTCCCAGTTCTCAACAAGCCAACGCGGATGAAGTAGTGTGAAAAGAAGTTGGGTACAGTCGACAAAGGATATTCTGGAGCAGTCAACAAGCGAAATCTTTCAAACAACCACATGAACACCATCACAGAGCTACCCCTTAAAAAGCCATAACGAGCTTCTCTCCAGGAATCCAGGCCATTCAGAGTCTCCGCCAATATCACCGCCGCAGGATTGCGACGGTATGACATTCATGAAGTAATGGCTGCAAGTTGTGGGTCCACTTGCACCTCCCCAGTCACCAACAGCAATTTTGAAACCAGGCCCAGAACCACGGCTCCAGCATAGCCGGCATCACCTACTTCCCGCAAATGCACGAACTGCAGCACCGCCGGGAGGGAGATCATTCCTCCATCAACCAATGACCTGGCCGTCGAAGGCGAGATATGAAGAAGCCCAGCCAAAAAATCCTTAAGAGAATGGGAAAATTTGGGCAAAGCCGCAGCAACACTGGGATTCACACCCAGTATGGCAAAAAATTCCTCGCAGGTAGGACAAACTTCTTCCAACCCAAAGCGGAATACATGGTCTTCGGGGTACCAGAATTGTACCGCCGCTATCAGCATATTCCACTCAAAAGGCCGATTGCACCACAAGGAGACTCGACGCATGTTGAAGGCATCATAGTCGACATTATAAGAGCACATAGCTACTAAGGCTTTGAGGTAATTGACAAACCCAATGCTACTAGGGAGTGCCATCTTGCAAGACTAAAAGATAATGGGTAGACAGATAAGGATGCAAAGGTGTGATGAGAACACTCCACCCTTCTCCCTTTTTATACTTAAAAATCCTCACAAGGGACATAATCCCTGCAGAAATCGGAGGGAATCCTACCCCACAAGGTACCAAGGGCTGAAGAGGGTACCAATCAAATCCTTCAAATGATGGGACTAGACTAAACTGCCGATAGGCAGGTCAGGGTGCTTGCCGATCGGCAACCCCCCATTTTTGGAAATTTCCTCCTTTCCTCTTTTATCAAATCAGAAAACTCAATAAAAATAAATTGATATTCTCAAAAGAATTTCAAGAATCCTATTTTCTCCTTATAGGATTCCCCTTTTAAATAAAATCTTTCCTTCGAAAATTTTAAAAATATTCCTTTTTTACGGTCTCAGTAGCAAAGTAAAAAACGCATGTGCATGCATTCATTCATCATTAATAAAAGATAATAATCAAAAAACTCCCATTGCATTGCATATATTTGTGTTCTGTGTTACATCACTTTTGCAGGAAACAAGAAAAGAAAAGCCAAAAACAACGAGACTCGGCCCGAACCCACATATCATTCCCTCTCTCTCTCTCAAGAGCTTCCACCCCCTCGACGTGCTCTCTTCCCCCTACGGCGAGATGACGCACCACCACTACCCGAGCATGAGTCCTCTCCGGACGAAGCAGACAGCACTAGGCAAGAAGGAACGGGAACCGCATCCCGAATATGGGCAGTCGCCGAAGATATCCAATCTCTAATGTCCCTGAGCCAAGTGGTCGACACCCGAACTTTCTGTAAGGAAAGACAAAATCAGTATCAAAACAGGAATGACCAAAATAGAAAAGAAAGGGAGGAACAGAAAGGAATACCGCAGGTCGAAGGACCTCCTCTGTCAAACTCAACTCCTCCGGATCCATCGCATGAGGACGGTACAGCATAGGCAACATTCCTCCATCAGCCCACCGGATGTTGTACGAAGGGGTATGCAACCACACAAAAGGGACCTCCTAGGTCGCCGCTGCCGCAGATGCCGACGGACCACCACCACTGTGGGAAGACCCCATCGCCCGACTCGAACCTGTCGGAGGGAAGGGCAGCGCATCATATATGCTGGGCGCCGTCAACCAGCTGATCACAAATCCATATAGTCATACGGTACGGTTGTATCGGTATATAGCAAGTAGGACTCGCCAATCATCCCCGCGATCCTTTCATCCTCCAACATCAGTCGCTCCTGCCTCATAGACGTAGGAGGCTGCGCGGTTGGCACCACCACCTCCTCCTCGGCAATCTGATGAACTATCATCTCCCCGAGATACCAGGAATGGCCGAACTCCTGCGCCAATAAACGCCTCATCCACGCGTTCACCCCGATCACCCCCTCATCCTGAATGGCTGTCCCCCAGGGATAAAAGGTCACCTGAAAATATCCAAGCAAGCATAAATAATACAAGATCAAAAGGTGCAAAAACTAAGACTGAAATGGAAAGAGTCTTACCCTACCACTGGTCAGGTCATTCAAGACCTGACGCACCGCCTCCAGGGAGAGATATCCCTTCGACTGCCGATTGGCCTTACACCGTCGATACAAGTGACAGAAGTCCCCAACAGTGTTGTCCTTCAAAGCGATCAGCGGGGTATTGCACCCAATCACCTCATAGAACCACGTATGAATTCACAAGCAAAAAAGAGACGCATAAGGAAAATGCGAATGCATGAAAAGAAATGCACAAACTGAAGAATACCTCAAGAAGGTACATGGCCCCAGTAAAGGTCTGCCGACAGCACCGGCTAAATGCATCCAGAGAAAAGTAAAGAGTCGCCAAGGTCAGACTTCCCCAATCATGGAAAAGGATGTTTGAAAACATCCTCAAGTACGACACAAAACACAAATGAACAACGTCGCCGCTCGACGCCACCATGAAACCTCCCAACACTAGCAAAATGAATAACCGGGCCATCTGCCTCACTTGTAGCCCGTCCTCCACATCAATCACCCTGCTCAGCAAAACATCCTTCAGCAAGGACAGTCGGATGGAATCCCCGAAGACTATCCTCCCCATATCACCAAGAGTCGCACGCACTACCTCCGATATCACCCGTAAAGAGCGATCCACCTCTATCTGCTCTCCATCACAATCCAGCCCCAGCAGTTGCTGCACGTCTATGGGAGTCACCGTCATCTCCCCGAATCCAAAATGAAAGGTGTGGGTAGTGTCCCACCACCTCTCTCCCAAGGCGCACAAGACCGATGTCGAACGAGGCGTCTCATCCAGCACCGATGCTAACCGCCCAAAACCTGCTGATGATACCATCCAACGCACCACAGGTGGGAGATGCTCCCAGACATCCTTAATCCCCGTCGTCCCACGGGCACGCATGTTCTTCAAAGAGATATCAGACTGGCAAAAAGAAAAGCCTCATCAAAAGTCAAACAAGAAAAAACACCAAAAAGAGAAGAATGCCAAAGGTCGGGTTACTTACATAACCGCCGGGGATCACTCTCGAAGAGCGATGACGTGATGGCTCCCGTAGCAAGGTCCGCTCATCCGCGACAGGCTCAAACGCATCAAAGGAATTCTCATTCCCCAAAGCAAGAGGCGCCCTAGCCCTCCACTCCATATTCGCCCAATCATCAACGGTCAACCACTCCCGGTGGACTACAGTGCTCACAAAGGCGGCCATTTCTGAAAGAATTGTAGAGGGAGAGAAAGCAAAAGAAGCTGTGAAAAAATGAGGGGATTCGCCCCCTTTATATAGGAGGCCAAGCGCCATGATGATCGGCATCACCCCCCACCATACCGATCGGCACTGACCCCTTGCCTTCCTGAGGTAGCCCAAAAGTCCGTGCCACTACCGAATGGCACCCTTCATACTATGCCAACCGGCACCCCTCCTAAAATTTCATAAGAAAATTCCCAGAAAACCTCGAAAAATTCTCGAAAACTTCCCAAAAATCTCGGGAGGGATTTAGAGCCATTCTACGAAGAAAATTTTGCATTTCCTCAAGCAGAAACCCTCTTCCCCAGCGGAATCCTCAAAAGCTAAGTGAAAACTCCTCCCGGCAAAGCTCCGAAAAATCCCTAGGGATCACCTGATCACTTCCACAGCGAAATTCTCTTACAGTACCCAAAATAGGTTGTTCCCCCCCTGCGAGGTCTCCTAAAAAGATTCCCCAACTATCAGCTCCCCAGCTCAAATCAGAATCACAAAGCTCTTTCCCCAGCAAAACCGAAATTTAATCCTCAACCACTCTAGGGTCAGAATTGACCCCGATCTTGGATCGTCACCTAAGTTAGGTCAGAATTGACCTCGGTCCTCGATCGTCACCACTCTTGGGTCAGAATTGACCCCGGTCTTGGATCGTCACCTAAGTTAGGTCAGAATTGACCTCGGTCCTTAATCGTCACCACTCCTGGGTCAGAATTGACCCCGGTCTTGGATCATCACCTAAGTTAGGTCAGAATTAACCTCCGTCCTCGGTTGTCACCACTCTTGGGTTAGAATTGGTCCCGGTCTTGGATCGTCACCTAAGTTAGGTCAGAACTGACCTCGGTCCTCGGTCGTCACCACTCTTGGGTTAGAATTGACCCCGGTCTTGGATCGTCACCTAAGTTAGGTCAGAATTGACCTTAGTCCACGGTCGTCACCACTCTTGGGTCCGAATTGGCCCCAGTCTTGGATCGTCACCTAAGTTAGGTGAGAAATGACCTCAGTCCTCGATCGTCACCACTCTTTAGGTCAGAATTGACCTCGCTAGACCTTTACCCTAAGCTCGCAGATTTAGCTTTGATCCGCAAAATTGATCATCCCAAGCACACTCCTTAGGTCCTCAGAATCGACCTCAACCCTCTGAATTGGTCATACTCCCTCAAAAGCATCATGTGGTGTCTATTCGACGGTCATCATTTGTTCCAAACTCACGCGTCGAGGGGCTCTGTAGACACCCCATTCTATTACCCCCTGACTCTCCTTAGGTCCCTAGTACCTCCCTTCATAACTGTAAACCCAGGTCACGTCCCGAGTACTGACCTAAAAGCCATCGGGCACTCCCCGGCTCAGTTTGACCCAAAAGTCAAACTCTTTGTCTCGATCGATACTGAATGAATCTTCAAAGGGAACTGAATACCCTTTCCAACAGTCTACCCCATGCGCGATTCCGACTTATTAGGAGGACGAACGGTCCGTTTGCGTCCGAAACCTGACCTAGAGGCCACCGGGCGCTCCCGGGCTCTATTTGACCTATGTAAACTCTTCATCTTGACCGAGGATAAATTAATCTTCAAAGGGTCCTGAATACCTTTTCCAATGGTCCACCCCATGAGCGATTCCGAATTTCCATGCGGACGAACGATCCGTTTGACTCTAGAACGCCACCGAGCGCTTCCCGAGCCCAGTTGACCAAAGTCAACTCTCCAAACTGGGTCAAACTCTTTGGAATGTCGAATTCAATCTCCTAACCTTTCCAACGGTATGCCCCATGCGCAATTCAGATTTACCATGCGGACGAATGATCCGTTTGCGTCCGAATGATTCCCCGTCCAATGGACCGACAAACGCTTCCGAGCCATATTTGACCCAAAGTAAACTCCTGAACTCGGGAGCGGTACAAAGGACTTTTGAAGGTCTCTGAATTACCTTTCCAACGGTATGCCCCGTGCGCAATTCTGACCAACGGTTTGCCCTCAGTGGCCGATTTTCCAAAAAAGTCTGAAACACACTGCCAAACGGCAGGTTCCAGAACCTGCCTACCGATAGGCAGGAAGGGCTCTATGTCGATCGCACTCACCTGGAACTATAAAAGGAGGCCTTCACTTCATTTACAAAAGTGCCTAGATCTGATAAAAATCCCTCTCAACGAATCCCAGAAACCTCTCTCGAAGGCAGCGTGATTTCAACTTCCAAATCCCCTTTTTACTTCCACTTTTCATCATCCCTTTCATCAAACTTGGTGAATTAGCCACTCTCCATTTTCATCCAAAGTGCAAGGGCTGCTCCCCAACATTCAAGATCTTCAAGAAGGTCCAACTTTCTCAAACTCTCTCTTTAAATTCTCTTGAATTCTCAACAACTTGTTTTCTTACTTAGCACTTTTATTATCTCATTTCACACATCATAATATACTTTTTACTTAGTATTATTGCACATCTTTTATTTTCATAAAACCCAAAAAACAAGAAAAAGAGGGTTTTGCTCATAAATTCAAATAAGGGATTCTCATATTTTTCTCACACTTTTCTCATAACTAAAATACTTTTTTCTATGCTCACACTCACAAATAAGAGATTCCCCATTATGGATTTATGGGATAAACCCCACTCCTTGTTTTACATGCGAACTATGTGGAGTTTGATGCCTTTATAGGCTACGTAGGCGTCTCGGGGTAAAACCCGAGACTCGAGTCCTTTTTCTCACTTTTTCTCTCATTTTCTATCTTCTCTAAATCCATTTTTCTTATATTATACATATACT
Organism: Sambucus nigra; assembly: GCA_949130495.1. Lineage (NCBI taxonomy): Eukaryota > Viridiplantae > Streptophyta > Magnoliopsida > Dipsacales > Adoxaceae > Sambucus > Sambucus nigra. The sequence goes on along the minus strand of OX422210.1, from coordinate 238,436,091 downwards.
TGTTCTTAGTGACGCATTACCCCATATGCGTTATCGTTCCCTTATAACGATCAACGTAGGGATAATCGCGTAAATCTCATTTTTCTAATATTACTCTTATATCTTCCTACGGATGACTCGCTTTATCTTTTCCATGATACAAGTCGAGGATTCCTACCTCCATTCTATATATATACACATACACACATATCACGGGGGGAAATATAAAGAAAAATAGCAAATATTCATGAGAGACCGAAAGGGCGGAATGGGTGCCTAACACCTTCCCATTTCGTAACTAAGCCTCTGAACCCTTCTCGAATCATCTTGGTTTCGTATGCACCCGTACGTCTTTGGATGCCACTCTTCGAGTTGGCTTCCCCTTTTTCTTTTGTCTGTTTTGAGTAAAATAGACTGGCGACTCTGAATCTCTCTACATTTTCCACACCTCAAACGACGCCGGCCGAAGCGCTCCCGAGAGGGACGCGCGGGACCCGAAGGATCCTTTCCTCCACGCGCCCGCCCGCAAGGATCAGGATCGGGGATGGCCACAATATGAAATACATATAACAACCTGAATTGAAATATAAATAAATACAAATATATAAATGAGCGACTTCCCTCGACACCTACATCCTAAGAATGGATACAAAATGTCTCTAGAGATGCTCTTCCAACAAATAACCCAAGTCTACGGCTGCAACATCAGTCTAACACAGTGGAAAATAGTTCAACAATGAGGATTAAACCTAGATAGTCTATAAAGAGTAAGAATTTCACTAAATTTGGGGTACAACAATAATGATCCATCTTGCTCTCATATTAAGTGAATTTTAAGTCATTTAAGTTATCCAACACAAACAACCTAAAATTATGCGGCTCTACTCCCAAACCCTTGTATGGCCTAATATGATATAATTTCATCATGAATTAAGTATCTCTACTTTAATAGTTTTAAGTTCATCATTCTGTTTAAGATTCTCATATTATAAGATAAACTCATGCTTAATTAATAATTCTCTTACTAAACATTATTCTCTTATTTTAAGTGTCTAAAGTTATCTTTCTAAATATGTACATCTCTAAATCAGTCTTTGACATTCTCAAGTCATAGTTATTCATATACACTTATGGTATATTATTACCATAATATTTCCAAATCACAAACATATGATCATACATTGCTAGTATAAGTCATAATACAGTACAACCATCTCAAAGTTTTGCAATGCAAAATCAGATAATCCAATATATCCGTGAGTTTACACAACTCACATCATATCATATGGGTTATGCTTGAGCCCGCAAATAAAAGTATGAAGGCCAATCCCTATTGTTCTAGGGGATCACTCATGCGTACTAGGTATAGTTATATGTATTCCCATACCTGTAACCTCAAATAAACACAAAGGGAAATCACTACACCTTCCTGTATATCATATAGACTTCATACCCAAAGGCTATATAAAGAGCACCCCTGTTTATCCCCCTTAAGAACATGGGTATGTCAGTAGTAGGATCGAGGTAAATTGGACCTAGGTAGAGCCCGTCTCATCACCTGGAATACCATGCACGGTCAATGTCATATGCGCCCCATCAAAATTTCTCCTATTTCATCCCCCAAGAGCATTCACACATCATGGTATGATTGGACATAAAACACGTAAACAATCACGACCCTACGCAACTGGGTCAAATAAATAAGTACGAGACTTACGCATGTGGGTTACACATAATAACTACAAATCCTATTCAACTGGGAGTAAGAATATGCTTAGGAAGTAATGGGTCTGAATACCAAAAATTCTATTTTTAAATTTTACAAATTTAATGTCAACACTTTAAAATGATTAACCAAATCAAGAACTTGTGCACCAATTTTAATCAAACTGTTTTGAAAACCAATTTTTCCAATTTTATATTTTTAACCTAATATATGCATGTAGGTGATTAGCAGATAAAATAAGTAAAACAATCACACAACACATCAATGTACGAGAAAAAATCACAACTTGAAAAACCTCACACGACCCAGCCAAACAGATCACTAGGAAAAGATTTTACAAAAAATAGGAAGTAGACTTACATAACGACTCGTCGCCCTCATAATTCTTAACGCTCTTTTATCTTAGATTTATCCTACATAGTACAATGTAGGAGTCCACCCACGCAAGTTGTCATAACTTGTGAGTCCACAAACGCCTCGGTATCCACCGATGAGGCCCAATAACTGTGTATGGAGTCGAAACATGAAATCTTTGCCTTTTCACTTCAACATAGCAAATACATTATGGCATCCATTGTACCAAACCTTTTCTCTATCCAGATGATGAGACAAACAAAGTATGGTGCCCACACTTGAAGATCTCAAAACATAAGAAAGATGAAGCTTGGATCTTTAAACTATATGGATGAAATTAGGATTTGGGAACTTTTGGATATAAATGAACTCGTGCAATCATGTGACTCACAGATTGAGACGTAGGTCAAAACTTGAAAATTCGAACGTTTAAGCATTAGAATAGTGCGTTAAAGGTAATTTAACAGCCAAAATGCCTGAAAAGAGGCACAAACACATCGTACGAGACCAAACTAACTTATAGAAATAACATGTGCAATATTGTTACTCACGAAATGATACTTAGGTCAAAACCTAAATTTCTAAGGTTTTAACTTGAAAATAGAATGTTAAAGGGTGAAAACATAATTTAACAACTAAACTACCTGAAAAAAGGCACAAACGTATAATATGGGACGAAACTAACTTATAGAAATAACTTATGCATTCTTGTGACTCACATGTTTGTACTTGGATCAAAACATAGAAATTCTAAGGTTTAACTTGAAAATAGGGACTTTGTAAGGACATAATTTTATAAATTTCCAGGGTAGAATCTAGGAATTTTCAATTTGTCCTAGATCACATTATGAATGTATGATACCGCTACATTCGGTACGTCAACACGATCATCCATGATGGCCTTGATTCGAATCCATGCATCCACCATCTTCACACGTGCATCATACTACATGCGACGTGCTGCTCAACCGTTCCCACTACTCCACTTCGCATTATTGGTAAAATGATTTATTGGAGTTGTTTTATACTTTCATAAATATTTGGGAATTTTTTAGAAAATATTTTTGAAATCTGATTTATTTTTAACCCAAAAGCAGAAATTTTTCTAAGTGTAGAAGAGGACTTGCCTCGGTCGTCGATCTTGCGAGATCTCATTCGAACGACATCTCTCTATCGTTCAAGCGACATGAGGATGTCTCGCGATCTCATTCGAACGCCGCTGCCGCCTTGATTTTTGTATAAATATCTGAGCGCTTTCTGCACGTTTCCCTAAGTCTTTTTCGCACACGATTTCTGCATTTTACAGCCCAGAAAACAAACTTCATGTTTTAAGTCTCAAAACTCGAAAACTTAGTTGTATGAGACTTAGAAACGTATCAATTTCATAAATCTGCCAACTCAATGCTAGACTATCACCATGCTTGAGACTGAATGTTTTGATGAATTTTATGCTAGACTATCTGATATTGTAAACATTAGCGTTAATCTTGGTGAACATATTCCTAATGCTAGAGTTTTTAAAAAGATTCTAAGATCAGTGTCTAAGCATTTTATCCCTAAAGTCATTGTGCTAAATTCTATGGGTAATTTAAACACGCTTAAATTAGAGGAACTTGTATGAGACTTAGAAACGTATGAAATTGATATGTTTCCTACATCTGCCAAGCCTAAAGATAAGGGAATTGCACTTAATGCCCAGAATAGGAAGAGTGAGGGGTCGACGAGAAAGAGGGTAGAGTCATCTAGAAAAAGGGAGATAGAAACGTTTGATTCCGAGTGTGACCTTGATTTAGGTGATTTGGCAATGTTTGCAAAAAATTTCAAGAAAATTCTCAAGTACAAGAAAAATGGAACTTTCAAAGATAAAAAGAATTTTAAGAAAAATAAGTTTGAAAAGAAAAATGAAAAAGATTTCAAAGACCCTCCTATGAAAGACGGTGAGAGATGTTATAAGTGCGATGGTAAGGGTCATAAAGCTTTTGATTGTGCTACTAGGCTGAACAGACTTTCAAAAGAGAAGGGCAAAGTTGTCTTAATACTATCCTTAGTGACGACAGTGAGGTCGATTCGGTGGACTCTGGAGACGAGTCACCGCATGAGTGTAAATTCACCGCATTCATGGCTAGTCATGTGAGTTCTTCTAGTGCTCCTCACAACGATGAGGATGATAATTCAGAGGGACACATCGACAGTGAGAACGATGTGAGTGAGGGGGAGGATACTGCAAGTAAGAGCGAGAGTAATCTTCAACACGCCTACGCTGAGTTATATACTGAGTCATTTAAAACTAAAAAGCCTAACAAAGCGTTAATTCTTAGGATCACCGCTTCAGAGTAAGATTTAGAAGAAGCGAGAGAGAGAGAGAGAGAGACCTCCACCTTCACTACCTTGAGAGAGAGAGACCTCCACCTGCACTACCTAGAGAGAGAGAGCCAGTTTAGAGAAAGAGAGAGACGATTTGGAGAGAGAGAGAGAGAGTTATTTTGAGAAAGAGAAAGGGGACTTGACTAATCAATGGGCTAGTCTTACGAGTGAGCTCCATTCCTCCCTGGAGACTCGGAAGAAACTTGAAGCTCTTGTAGCCCCGCTTACTCGTGATCTCGAAAGAGCACGGGAAGTCAAGGTTCAAATCGGGAACAGATATGGAAAAATGGGAAAGATGTTCCTCGGTGACGCTTTAGGTTTTGGTGATAGGCAGGGAATAGGTTTTGATGGTGCCTCCATGACCTAAATTACACTTGGACCAGTTCCTAAGTTTACTACTACTCCTTATGGCCATCATAAAAAACCACGAAGGAGAGTTTGACCAAGAAAAGCAAACCAAGGTCTCCCTAAGACTGTGTACTTTTGTACGTACTGCAAAAGAAAAGGCCACCTCAGGGAGTTTTACTATAGTTTGTGTCAGACACGACGTACTACTGCTCCACCACATCGTACTGATAATTTTACCAGTCTGAGAGAGCGTGTTGAGTTTTTAGCCGCCATATCTCAGAGTTTGATGGAAGAATTCCGACGGATGTCTTTGTCGTCAATGAATGCTTCTCGCATCCCGGCTAAAACCAACAACACCAAGGGTAAACAAAAGGTTACCACTTCTTGGGTACCTAAGAAAGACGAAAAGGCCCTTGTTGTTCATGTCACTCTCAAAGCACATAATACCTCACAGTGGTATTTTGATAGTAGGTGTTCCAGACAAATGACCGGTGACGTTTAATTTTTTACCTACCTAGAGGATTATAAGGAAGGAAGAGTCACCTTTGGAGACGGGATAAAGTCAAGCATCGTAGGATGAGGTACAGTAGAGTTACCAGGATTTCCTAAGCTAGAGAATGTTTTGTACCTCAAAGGTTTGAAAGCAAACCTTCTCAGCATTAGCCAGCTGTGCGACGCTGACTTTGCCGTAAAGTTTAACGGGATGCGTGTAATGTCTATAATCAAGCCGATAAACTTTTAGTGCAAGGGGTGAGGATAGAGGATAACTGCTATGGGACTTTGCCCAAATCCTCACTTATCTGCAACAGCGCCATGATCACTCATATGGATCTATGGAACCAACGTCTAGGTCATGTGAATGTTAGAGATTTGACGTGATTAGCTAAAAAGGACCTAGTGCGTGGCTTACCAACACTTGAAAAGCTAACTTCCACGGTTTGTGGACCCTGTCAATTGGGAAAGCAAATTTGTAGCCCCCACAGGAAGTTGAATTCCATTACCACTTCACGAGTACTTGAGTTGATTCACATGGATCTTATGGGTCCTACTCGTACTAGGAGTTTGGGTGGTAAGAGGTACATCCTAGTGATGGTAGATGATTTCTCCAGATATTCGATTGTAGGTTTTTTTAGAGAAAAATCCGATGCTGTAGAGTTTTTAATGACTAAGTGTCATGTCCTGCAAAACCAACACGGTGTCACTATTAATAGAATGCGTAGTGACAACGACACTGAATTTATGGAGCAAAAAGTAGATCTTTACTGTGATAGCCTAGGAATCAAACATGATTTTTCTGTTATAAAGACTCCTTGGCAAAATGGGATTGTTGAGAGAAAGAACAGGACAATTCAGGAAATAGCTAGTTCTATGCTTCTAGGTCATAAAGATTCCAGGAGATTTTGGGCAAAGGCAGATTATATAGCATGCCATACGGTGAATAGGGTTTACCTTCGTCCACACACACTTAAAACGCCCTATCAATTGTGGACTGGAAAGACGCCCAACCTTGCATATTTCCGTGTTTTAGGGAGTAAATGTTATATCCTACGGGATAAAGAGCAATTAGGAAAGTTAGACTCCCGAAGAGACGAGGGAATACTACTAGGATATTCATCATATAGTAGAGCGTACCGATTTTTTAACCTGAAGAGCTCTAAGGTGATGGAGTCAATATACGTTACTGTGCAAGATGACGAACCATCGATGTCCGTTGACTCCACCCATTTGAGTGAGGATGACACACCCCTTTTTTATTATCCCATTGTGTCTCCCACATCGAGAGTGGACCCTACTCCTGTTCTAGGGGACACACCTGCTTGGGTTCGCAAGAGTCATGATCCTTCCGCCATTGTTGGCGATCCAACTTTAGGTGTCAAGACTCATGCTCAACTAGAGAATGTTGTTAGCCATGTCTTATACACATCTAAATTCGAACCCAAGAATCAAAACTAAGAACTCGAGGATGAACACTGGATATCTGCTATGCAGGATGAGTTGCTTTAGTTTAAAAAGAACAATGTCTGGGAACTTGTCCCCTGACCTAGTGAGACGAATGTGATAGGTACCCAGTGGATTTTTAAGAATAAAATGGATGAAAATGGTACCATAATCAGAAAACAAGGCTAGGTTGGTCGCTCAAAGCTACACATAGATAGAGGATGTAGACTTTGGGGAGACATTTGGTTCTATTGCGAAGCTGAAGTTCATCTGCTTACTACGCGCCATCACATGTCATCTCCTCTTCAAGCTATATTAGATGGATGTCAAGAGTGCCTTTCTAAATGGCATTCTACAAGAGGAAGTTTACGTGAAACAACCAAAAGGGTTTGAAGACCCTAAGCACCCAGAGCACGTCTTCTATCTGAGGAAAGCCTTGTATGGTTTGAAGCAAGCACCCCGTGATTGGTACAAGAGGCTCGCTTCCTATCTCTTAGCTCATGGCTTCAAGAGAGGGGGAGTTGATATGACGGTGTTCATAAGGAGAGATGACGGTGCTATTTTGGTTGCCCAGGTCTATGTGGACGACACAGTCTTTGGATCCACGTGCTCCCAGCATGATCACCACTTTGAGGAGGAGATGAAAAGTGAGTTTGAGATGAGCATGGTAGGTGAGCTTACTTTCTTCCTTGGTCTCCAGGTTCGTCAGCTAGAGGATGGGATGTCCATCTCCCAATCTTAGTATGCTAGAGAGCTAGTGAAGAAATTTGGTTTAGACTCTGATAAGCATGCACATACACGTATGAGTACTTATATCTTGCTTAGTAAGGACACTTCAAGCAAGGACATAGAGAAAACCTTGTATCGGAGTATGATAGGTAGTTTTCTCTACTTAACTGCCAGTCGTTCCAACATAGCCTTTAGTGTTGCAGTCTGTGCGCGATATCAGGCGTCCCTGAAAGAGTCACACTTACTCGCTCTAAAACGTATTATCAAATACATGAGTGGGACTCTCTCCTACGGTATTTGGTATTCCTTTGATACCGATGACCGTTTGTTTGCCTATTCGGATGTCGATTAGGCCGAGGATGTAGATGGTAGTAGGAGCACTTCTGGTGGGTGTTTCTACTTTGGTTCTGCTCTTGACTCCTGGCTGAGCAAGAAGTAAAACTCCATCTTTTTCCACTGCGAAGGCTGAGTATATCTCCGTCGGGAGTTGTTGCACGCAACTCTTGTGGATGAAGAAAATATTGGAGGATTATGGGATTTTACAGGACACCATGACCATCTCCTGTGATAACACGAGTGCGATACACATATCTCGTAATCCGGTCCAACATTCAAGCACAAAGCACATCAGGATATGCGAGCACTTTATACGCCAATTAGTTGAGGAAAAAGTCATATCCCTGAGTTTCGTACCCACTGACCTTCAGTTAGCCGATATTTTCATCAAGCCTTTAGATGTCGTTAGATTCGGGAGTCTTGGGAAGTTTTTAGGGATTTTCGCAATTGACTGAGGGATGGTCTTTGTCTAGAATAGGATGCATTGTCATGACCATATTATATGATTCCTATTGCTAGTTTGTATCATTTGTATTCTTATTTTTGCTTTTTATATTTTTTTTTAAAATCCAAAAAGATTTTCTTTTTATAAAAATTTTAGAAAAACACAAAAATATTTTTTTATTTTTGTTTACACCTTTTATGGATGAGCATTTAAGATAGTCGAGTCACAACTTTCATTCCAATTATCCACGTGACTGTTTGATAGTGATTTAAGATGCTACATCATTGCATCCATGTGCTTTACATTGTTTGGAGTCTTTGAGATGTGATTAGTGATATCTTACTACATGTTTGGATCCTTATCTCGTTTATTACACACATGCATGATTTTATTTGATTATTGTAACATATTGGCTTGAGTGTTTCCATCTCAATTATGTATATGCAATGAACCATATACGATAAAACTTGACAAGATTGGAATGCATGTAAAAAATCGTTTAGTGAGAGTGTGTGGTATTTTATCAATGGTGAAGGGCTACGAAAGGTTCTTATCTATCCTTTGCGATTAAGCCACCGTTTAAATCAGACCTAAAAAATGAGGAATTTTAATTAACCGGGGTCCAAAGAGGTTAAAAGAGCTCGAAAAATTTAAAGGCAATAAAAAGTAATACATGTTGAATATAGGCCATTAGTTTTCACCATCAATTCTCCAAAGTTTGAGAATTTAGATCACCTCTATTCAAAATATAAATCTGAGGGAGTTTGGTTAGAGAATTTAAACGGGTTTGCACTTCCTTGAAAGTCCTGAAAAAGCATTAAATAGTTTTGGATGTCATTAGTGTGGAAATCACTTTGAGCTTTGATTTGTTGATTTGATTGAGTCAATGTCTCATATTTCCATCTTTTTACACCTAAGGAAGATGTTGAGTTCATTAGTTAGAAATATCCGATATTCATCGTGCACATATGTCATGTTTGTATGCATTGATTTTCCTATCGAATTTGCTCACACCCCTACATTTTTGCTATCATCGACTTGGTTGTTTTTGTGTTTGTTCATGGTGTGATTCTTTGTTGTATATTTTGTGTGAAAATTTTTGAAAAATTCAAAAATAGAAATTTTATTACCTTGTGTCATTTTCTATATTTGTGCGTCTCATATCTGTCTATTTGGGGACATCACAAAAAGGGGGAGAATGAATTATGGGAGAGAATTATTTGGTTGATTTTTCAATGATTTGCTTAAGCTTAATTGATTCAATTTTTGCATATCATTATATTTTTACTTTTGCTTGTCACGGGTATCTGCTTTATCTCGTGTGTGTAGGTACAAAGTTGATGATTATTGAATTGCACACCCTGATGAGAAAAGCTTTGAGAGTTTCTGAAAAGACGCAAACTTGAAGATGTTGAAGTTTGACTGGCGATATTTCAATTAGTATTCTCAGTTTGAGGGTCTAATGGGGATATTATCTTATATGTCATTTTCTTTAAGGAGATAGCATAATTCGGATTTTTTATGTATGTGCCGGCATAGACATAGAGGGAGATTTATAAGGACATAATTTTATAAATGTTCGGGGTAGAATCTAGGAATTTTCTATTTGTCCTAGATCACAGTATGAATGTTTGATACCGCTACATTCGGCACGTCAACACGATCATCCACGACGGCCTTGATCTGAATCCATGCATCCACCATCTTCAGACGTGCATCATGTTACATGTGACGTGTTACTCAACCGTTCACATTACTCCACTTCGCATTATTGGGAAAATGATTTATTGGAGTTGTTTATATTTGCATAAATATTTGGGAATTTTTTAGAAAATATTTTCGAAGTCTGATTTATTTTTAACACAAAAGCCGAATTTTTTCTAAGTGTAGAAGCATACTTGCCTCGGTAGTCGAGCTCATGAGATTTCATTCGAACGACATCTCTCTGTCATTCCAGCGACATGAGGATGTCGCGCGATATCGTTCGAACGACGCCGCCGCCTCTATTTTCGTATAAATATCTGAGCACTTTCTGCACGTTTTTCTAAGTCTTTTTCACACACGATTTTTGCATTTTACAGCCCAGAAAATTGACTTCGTGTTTTAAGGTTTTATGCCTTCTTTATTCACATAACCACTCCCATATATGTATGTGAATATTTAAACCTTCAAGTGGATCGTTTTACTCATCTATAGTAACTTGTGGAGAAGGTGTCTCTTTTTCATTGCTGCCCATCTGGAGTTCTTGTGGGAGATTCCAGCCGACGACATCGAAAGCGACACCTGAGGGTATTTCGTATGTCACTCTTGTTTTCATTGTAATCTGTGTAAACCTTTCTTTACAAATTAAAGTGAAAATAAAAGGTTTTGCCCCTTTGGGGGATTTTTCCTCACTTGTGTTTTTTTTTTGTGATTGAATGTTCTTGCATGATCATATTGTCTTCAATCACACCTAGATGCATGTTTTACGATTTAATTGAAAAACTGAATTTAATTAAATAATTTCTTTGTTTGAACAAAAGCACACTCTACAGTCTTAGAGCGTGAAAACATAATTTAACAACTAAACTGCCCAAAGAGAGGCACGAACGCATCACACGGCACCAAACTAACTTGCAAAAATAACTCATGTAGCCATATGACTCACGAGTTGAGACTTATGTCAAAACTTGACAAATAAAAGGTTTAAGCTTAAAAATAAAGTGTTACAGTGTAAAACATAATTTAAGAGACAAACTGCCCAAAAAGAGGCATGAACATGTCACACATAATCAAACTAACTTGTATAAATAACACGTGTAGTCATGTAACTTGCGAATTGAGAGTTGGGTAAAAACTTGAAGATTCTAAGGTTTTAGCATTAATATGGGGCATTAGAGGGTGAAATCTAATATAACAACAAAAGTGCTCGCAAATAGGCATAAAACAATACACGGGATCAAAATAACTTGTAGAAATAACATGGGTAGTCATGTGACTCATGGGTTAAGACTTGGTTCAAACCTTGAAAATTCTAAGGTTTAACCATCAAAATATGGTGTTTGAGGGTGAATGCATGATTTAACAACTGAACAGAAATAAAAGAGGCACTAGCACTTCACATGGAACTAAACTAACTTGTAAAAATAACTCGTACATTCCTGTGACTCATGGGTAGAGCTTGGGTCAAAACTTGAAAATTTTAGGGTTTATGCTTGAAAATAAGGTGTTAGAGGGTAAAAATATAATTTAAGACTAAAATGCACGAAAAGAGGAATGAGCATGTCATACGTGATTAAACTAACTTATAGATCAACTCGAGCAGTCATGTGACTCCCGAGTTGAGATTTGGGTCAAACTTACAAATTAAAAGGTTTCGGTATGAAAATAGGGTATTAGAGGTGAAAACGTAATTTAACGCCCAAACTTCCCAAAAAGAGGAATACCGAAAATACTATTTTTTGTAAAATATGTCAACTTATGGTTCTGGTGGCCATCGTACCCCAAGTGACAGCGCTAAAGATGCAAATTCTTCAAACAAACCACTAGTTATTTTTAGCGCGACTCGGTGCATTATTCAAAATAAGACAACATTTATTATTAGGTCTACAAAGCTAATAGAATGCATCATTGGATCGGGGTATGAGATTTGTAAGACCGTTCTCGAAGAACTTAATTTGGCCACATAAAGAGCGCTTCAGGTATAAAAATCTCACTATTAATGTAAAATACATTATTTTCATTTCAGATTTAAGGATATGTTTGTTGAATGTTACTGTACTAACTTTCTTACTATATTTTCTGTTGGAAAAAATAAATTCAACTTAACCCTAAACAAAGGGAAAGTGTCTTGGCCATTATAAGAGAGCAATGGAAAACATGAAAGAAAAATATGTATCGCACATTTTTTCGGGAAATACAAAGAGTTCATAATGGCCTGAAAAGACAATGTCTCATGGAAGAAGTAAGTGACTACTGCCAACTGGAACAAATTCATTGAATACAAAGCGTCTGATATTCAGTTGGCCACTAGAGATGAATCGAGGACCAACTTGGCCAATAAAGTTTATGTCCACTAGTCTAGCTAAAAATCTTACGCGGAGGTAGAGCATGGAATGGCATGTTGTGTGAATTAAAACTAATCACATTTTTTTATAATGAATACATATGGTTTTTAATGAATGTAAGGTTGTAATGATAGTAATATATGTATGAGGGAGGAAGTGGCCTAGGGGCAAGGTACATAGGCTCGATTCCTATGTACAGGTTAGCCTCAAGCATGGCATTATTGCTAATCCTACGGTCATTGAAACTCTAGTGAGTTTAGTTTAAATTATGTGTTTATTTAATAATGTTCATTTTCATGGTAAATGACGTTATATAATGTTTCAGCAGAAATTGAAGGAGTTGCATATCAGCCAGAGTGATGTTGACAATGCATCTTTTAGTACGGATGCGTTGAGTCGAGTGTCGGGATCGAATAGAATAGGTCGTACTCTCACGCGTGCCCAATTCAAAGTTGATGGTTTTGGCAAGTGGCAAAAGTGAAATATCCTCATTCGTAAAATGTCTTAATACATATCAATCACAAATATATTTGAATCTTAATAATCTCCAACAATCATTAAATTATATGTTCGAGTACTTAAAGCGAGCAATGGGGGGAGGAGATAGAAGTGGTGGGAGTAAGGATAAGAGGGAGGTGAATAGGAAGAGAAAGGGAAAAGAGGGGAAAAAGGTTGGTGATGGAACCATTACTCTATCTCCCTCACCGATAGCAGATTCATCATCACCCTTTGATATTTATTTTACTTTGATCCCTACTCTGTCGGCAACATTTCACCGCGAGGCAATGCTCTATCTCCTGGATGTACTTGGAGGGGATAGGATTGAAATGGGGATCATAAATTTAAGTTCAGATCTAGGGACCATGGAGCAAAATCATCTCCTACAACCTTACGAGTTTTGAGTTAGTGTCAGTTTGATCTTAGAGGGCAAAGAAGAAAAAGTACTTTGGTTGAATGAACAATGGGGTGTTCGACACATCAACGATACAGTTGGTTCATATTTCGTATGGCCGACGAATATCCTTGAGAAGATTTGATATTTGTATGGTTTTTAATCCATGAACAAAAAAATTGTGAATGTAAACATATTTGATTTAAATGTTGTGTTTGATTATATTGATTGGTGTTATGCTTGATTGTATTATTTGTTCTCATTGATACTATTATTTGGTTGTGGTTATGGTTGTGGTTGTAAATATAATTGTTGTGAAGATTTATAAATCAAGTTTTTCTACTGGGCAGTTGCTGTTGCCCAATAATTTTTTTTGTGTTAGTTTTATCAGGACGATGACAAAGTCAATAAACTATCTCGGGCTTTGTCATGATCATTGATGATGACAAATTCGTGACACAATGTCTTGGGCCTTATCACCGTCCATGATCGTGATTAGGCCGTGACATTGGTCAAGACTATCATGGGACATGACTGTGAGAACAATGGTCACCCTTTAATTCTTGTCACGGTCCATAACCATGAAAATTTTCTTGATCAACCAATTTTTATATTTTTCTAGAGAACAAAAGGACTGTGATAAGGAGGTGTTGTCATGGTCATGGATTATTATAAATAATGTTGTCACCTCCAACCGTATAATCGTTATGGTGCGTGGCAACTCTGATTTATCAGGATCAATGAGTGTGAGAAATTAGTAATTTTGATGTAGTGTTTTAAAAATTAAATTAGTGCATATTTAAGAGTTGGGAGAGGCCCGAGCCAAAAAACGTGTTGTCTAATGTCATAATTTGTGGTCCATTTGAAGATAATCCTTACAGGTTATGATCATGGGATCACAGGTATGTAGTCTCATTTTTAAAGATTCATTTGTACCCACTCCCATATTTTTATTTTTTTAGTTATTGGTCTTATTGTAACAACTATGGGATAAGGGTCATTCTCTAGGGAAAGGAAGAGAGAACATTACAAGACTGTTGAGAGAGGTTTTGAGTGGTTATGGGACTTAAAACCCTTTAAAAAATACATTGGAGGGGAGGCTCACAAAACTTTGGACATAGGATTAATCCCAAAAAAAACTATATGATTATTCCCTCACAACCATCATCTTTGTTTCATACTAGGGTTTTCAAAGCCAACCCATTTAAACTTGTTCTCCCACAAATGAAAATAAGAGACATTTTTTTACGAGGAATGTCAATGGGCAATCACTTTCTAGTTTGTGACTTTTATTATGTATCCCCGACGGTGTATAAGATAGGGTTCCAACAGGTTCGGCACCTTTTTTTACTTTTATCTTTCTTTTCATTTCTCTTCTCAATCTTTATAGACCTGTCACCTCCTGGGTCGATGGTCACCGGAGGTAATTGAAGACAAAGACCTCTTCTCCAATTATTGTTGTCCATCGAACATTCCTACCACACGAAGAAATTAGTCGAGGCCCAACTAACATCTTGTGAGGCCTATTTGTCCTTATTTGTCTATATCAGGGTCACAACCCTGAGGGTTTAGGCACCCCTTTACATTTTCTTTTGAGCAACTATACCTGTGGCGAAAGCATTGATTGGTGGCGGGTGGTAAGATACTCAAGTTTAACCAAGATAGAGTTGAAAGACCCCTCTACTAGAGGTGTAAGGGAAAATTCCCCTAGCTTCTAGGACTCGTCCATAGAGTCTAGTTTACATTAAGTATGGCGTATCCCGTTACTTCCGTCAAGGCAATTCAAGTTCACAAGTTCAAGAAGACGAATCCGAATATCAAGCATCTTTAACAAAGTTCTACGACTTGACGTAATTTTGGTATGGATTTAGTTTTGTGCTACTTAAATTTTTTACTAAGTATTGGGATATTTTTCTAAAATGTTTTTCGTCAAATTGAGGCATTTTCAAACTTTAAAATATTTTCTAAGTTTACTGTAGGCAGAGTTTTAAAATTTCGTTGAGTTTGTTCAAAGGACATCTCATTATCATTCGAATGACTTTGTAAGATCGTTTGATATATCGTTTGAAGGGTTACATCTAATGTGGATAAAATGAAAGCATATTGTTTTGATTTTTAGATGTCGTTTAAAGGGTTATTAGAAGGTCACTTCTAGCGAGACAGCCATCTCGTTTGAACGCCCTCCTGATCTCGTTCTAACGACATTCCACCGTCTCAAAATTCGTGTTCACCCATAAATACTTATTTCGTGAAGATTTTTCTTTAAGACTTTTTGTTTAGACAAACTAAAGAATAGCTGCAAATAGTCTTCTCATTTTTGGGCAAAAACACCTTTTGATTCACACAAACAGTCCCAAATACTTTTATGAATCATCTTTGGAACCCAAGCACTACTATGTCGAAGTTATTCTTTTGGAGAGCTTTCTTCACTGTTGATCTTGTGATACTCGAGGGCATTATCTGCTGAAGGAGGAGGACTGAGGTTCATGTGGTTCTTAAGGGAATCATTATTGATTGAAGGTTGCAGTCTTTGTAAGTTGTGATTTACATTTAATAGTGAAATAAAAGGTTTTTGCCTCTTGCGGGGATTTTTCCAAATATTCTGGTTTCTTGACATGCTTGAATTGAATCACCTAATTGCATGTTAGGGTTTAATTAAAATTGTAATTTGTTTGAGGATTGATATATAATTCAATAAGTTTATTCCATTAGAATATAACGCGCACTCTTTAAAATTGGTATCAGAGCAGTTTTCACGAAATTACCGTGAAATCCTTTTTCGATATCAATTATTTTGAAAAATTATGAATTTTCTGATGGAGAACTTATATAATAGGATGCCAATTTTTTATGGCACAAATTATGCATATTGAAAAGTCCATATGAGATCTTGTTTAAAAGTAATTGAGGAAAGATTTTGGCGTATATGTGAAAGAGAGTGAACTCCTCCCACTGTCACTGTTGGAAATGTCATGAATCCCAAACCCGTTTATGATTGGACTAATGATGAGTTTAAGTGGAGTAATACAACTACCGGGACTTGATGTTATTTATAGAGTCATCACCCCTGACGAGTTTCGACGCATCATGACGTGCACTACGTCTAAGAAAGAATGGGATATCCTCCAGTTGACACCTGAGTTTTATGCTAGGTTATCAGACATTGTTAACACGAGTTTTAATTTGGGTGGGAAGATTGATGATTCAAGAGTTGTGAAAAACAATTTGAGGTCACTCCTATCCCGATTTATTCCTAAGGTCAACGTGCTTAACTCTTTAGGGGTTTTAGACTCTCTTAGGTTAGAAGAACTTATAGGAGACCTTCAAACTTATGAGATCGACATGTTTTCCAAAGTCATTAATCCTAACGATAGAGGGACAACTTTAAAGGCTCAATTTAAGAAAAAGAAAAAAGAGAAAGTTTGTGAGTCTGAATCTGAGGGTGAGGTTGATTTCGATGACCTGGCCTTATTTGCGAAAAAAATTTAAAATTTTCTCAAAATTTACAAAAATAATTCTTCCAATAAAAAGATTTTTGAGAAAAATAAAAATAAAGATGAGGTCAAGGATAGCGGTGAGAAAGAGTAAGATATAAGTGCAAGGGCAAAGGGCACAATGCCTTTGAGTGTCCTACTATGCTAAAGAAAAAGGGCAAGAAAGTTGCTAATACTACCACTCTTAGTGATAATGACATCGAGTTGGATGATTCAGGGGGAGAATCACCACATGAAAAGTGTGTTGCTTTCATGGCTAGTCATGTGAGCACGTATAGTTTATCCCGCGACAATGAGGACATTTGTAAACATGAGAGCCTAGATGAAGTTTCAAGCCATTCGGGAAATAGTGAGTGTGAGGATGAGATTGAAAGTGATGGAGAAGGGGATCTCCAAAAGGCGTTTAGTGATTTATACACTGAGACTTTGGAGACGAAAAGATGAATAAGGATTTGTCTCTTGAGGTGATAGATTTGGAGAGAGAGATATCAGTTTTGAGGGTGTGTGAGGCGTTGGCGATTCAATTCAAGAAGCTGAGAGTTTCTTTGTGTGAGCAGTTGATCGTCTTATCGAAAAAAGAGAGAATTAATCAACACTGTGGCTACTCTTACGGGAGATCTTCAATCTTCATTAGAGACTCGTGAGAAACTTGAAGCCCGTGTATCCCAACTCGAGAGAGATACCGAATGTGACTGGGAGGTCAAGGTCAGTTTAGAGGTCACATCTAAAAAGGTTGGAAATATGCTCCTCAGTCCCGCTTTGAGTAATGTTGAGAGACTAGGAATAGGTTATGACGGTGCATCCACTTTCCATGTTGCACCCGAGCCGGTTCTCGAGTTTGTTATAGATCCATATGGCTCTCAACCTAGCCCACCTAAGCAACCGTTTCCCCATAGGAGAGCATGACCTAGACGTTTTGAGAGAGGTGTTCCTAAGCTCGTTTATGTTTGTTTCCATTGTAAGAAAAGAGGACACCTTAGGGAATTTTGCTTTAAATTAGGTAGTGTGACTCATAGGTTTTTATCTTGTTTTGTTACTCTTTGTGTTCCCGCACGCACTCCCACACATGTTACTCCACATACTCCTGCACATCACATGAGAGATTTTGAGCGTTTTCGTGAGCAAGTTGAGTATTTGGTCAAAAGTTCACATGATTTTATGGATGTTTTTCATAGGATGTCACCACATTTGGAAAACACCACCGTACCTAATGATTGAGGTTTAAACTTATTTGCTAGCATAGGATGCTTTTCATGTTCATATCTTTATGCCTATTGCTAGTATATACTACCATTGTATTTAGTTTTTTCCATTTTGATATATTTTTTAAAAACTCCAAAAACGATTTTTGTTTTTCCTGAAAAAATTTGGAAAAATACAAAAAAGATTTTATAGATTTTAGAAAAAATGAAAAGCCAAAAAGATTTTATTTTTGATAAAAATTTTGAAAAATATAAAAATATTTTTGTATTTCTTTTTACACCATATATGGATGGGCATTTAGGATGACCAAGTCACAATATCATTCAATTATTCATGTGACTATTTGATAGTATTTTAAGACACAACTTCATTTCATTTATGTGCTTTATAATGTTTGGAGTCATTGAGATGTGATTAGCGATTACTTTCTACATGTTTGACTCATTGGTTCCTTTAATGCACACGTGCACGAATTTATTTGAGTATTGCACTTGTGTATCACATGTTAGTCAAAGTGTTTTCATCTCAATCATCTCTTTAAATCGAACCAAATACGATAAAACGAGATAATAAAAGTAGTGCATGTAAGAACCATTATTTGGATTGAAAAAATTGAAATTTATATTTTCGGTAAATGTGTAATTTAAAAGCAATGGTTAGGGCTGCGAAAGTAAAAAGATCTTTGCATGAATATCCACCATTTGCAAAAAAGAGCCTAAAAGATTAAAAGCACTCAAAAGAAAAAATGTAAAGTGTTAGGCCAATTTCAAATAATATTAATGCTTCGCTACATATGAACATTGATTTCTTCAAAAAAAAGAGTTGAGAGAAATATTGTATATGTGAGTTTTGAGGGAGTTTAGTCGAAGATCAATGGGTTTGCACGTTCTGAAAAAGTCTCGTATAAGCATTACATAGTTTTGGACGTTATTGATGCGAAAATCATTTTAGACTTTGATTTGTTGATTAGATTGAGTCGATATCATATAAACTCAACATTTTTACACCTAAGGATGATTTTGAGTTCATTTGTTAGGAGTATCTAAAATTCATCGTGCACATATGTTATGATTGTTTGAGTTGATTTGCCTATCGAATTTGTTTACACTCATTCATTATGTCTTCATGATTTGGTTATCTTAGTGTTAGTTCATGGTGTGTGTTGTTTTTGTAAAATTTATTTTCTCTTGAAAAAATTTGAAAAATAAAAAATAGTTTGTGGAGCCTTTTGAGTTTATCATTGCATGAGCTTATTTGTTATATATTTATGATGATTTTGCT
Source organism: Sambucus nigra (assembly GCA_949130495.1). Taxonomy (NCBI): domain Eukaryota; kingdom Viridiplantae; phylum Streptophyta; class Magnoliopsida; order Dipsacales; family Adoxaceae; genus Sambucus; species Sambucus nigra. The sequence continues at coordinate 238,416,956 of OX422210.1, read as the reverse complement.
ATGCTTGTTGTGACCCACTCCTGTTTATTATTTTTTATTATTTCTTTTCCTTGTCTATTTTGGACAAATAAAAATGGGGAGAACGAATTATGAATTATGAGGGGAGTGAGAGTTTCAATTATCGGGAAAACTGATTTGATTTATGAGATTTATTTTATTTCAAACTCGATAAGTCACGAAGGTATTTTTTTTGTCTATTATGTGTAGGTACACTTTGTGGAGCATATGAAAAGTACACATTTGACAAAGTTCTCAAAAGAAAATCATGAGAAAGCAATGAGATTTGAAGATTTGAAAGTAGAATATTTTTTAAGACCTACATGTTTAGTTAATTTCCATTTTTTGATTTCTGGGAGGGTATTAGATTTGTATAGGATTTGTCAGATAATTCGAATTTTATTTTGTACCGGAATAGCCATAAGGGGAGATTTGTAAGTGCAATTTTCCCTTATTACCCCTAGCTTCTAGGACGTATCCTTAGTGTCTAGTTTACATTGAGTATGGCGTATCCCGTTACTTCCGTCATGGAAATTCAAGTTCACAAGTTCAAGAAGATGAATCTGAATATCAAGCATCTTGAACAAAGTTCTATGACTTGACGTAATTTTGGTATGGATTTAGTTTTGCGTTACTTAAATTTTTTACTAAGTATTGGGATATTTTTCTAAATTAGTTTTTGTCAAATCGAGGCATTTTCGAAATTAAAAATATTTTCTGAGTTTACTGTAGGCAGAGTTTTAAAATTTCGTTCAATTTGTTAAAACGACATTTCACTATCGTTCGAATGACTTTGTAAGATCGTTTGATACATCGTTTGAAGGCTTACATCTAATATGGATCAAACGAAATCTTAATGTTTTGATTTTTAGATGTTGTTAGAAGGTCGCTTCTAGCAAGATAGCCATCTCATTAGAACGACCTCCTGATCTCGTTCTAACGACATTATGTCGTCTCATAATTCGTGTTCACCTATAAATACCTGTTTCGTGAAGATTTTTCTTTAAGACTTTTCATTTACGCAAACTGCAGAGCAACTGCAAATAGTCTTTACCTTTTTAGGGCAAAAACACCTTCTTGATTTACACAAACAATCCCAAATAGTTTTGTGAATCATCTTTGGAACCCAAACACTTCTATATCAAAGTTATTCTTATGGATAGCTTTCTTCACTGTTGATCTTGTGACACTTGAGGGTATTCACTGCTGAAGGAGGAGGACTGAGGTTCTTATGGTTCTCGAGGGAATCATTGTTGATTGAAGGGTGCGATCTTTGTGGGTTCTTGCGGGCATTCATTGTTGTATTTCTCTATGTATTTGTAAGGCACGATTTACATTTAATAGTGAAATAAAAGATTTTTCCCCTTACGGGGATTTTTCCTGAAATTCTTCTTTCTTTACATACTTAAATTGAATCACCTAGTTGCGTGTTTAGGGTTTAATTAAAATTGGAGTTTATTTGAGGATTGAAATCTAATTCAATAAGTTTACTCTGTCAGAAGATAATGCGTACTCTTCAAGAGAATTTGACTCTCCATCCCGAATTGAGTATTTTTTCCTCGACCCCAATCTTGCTCTGTTTAAAAATTTCCATATACAATAACGATTTATTTTTCGCAACTCAACCATAGATGATGGAATCGTCAAAGATTTAACCTTTTCGAACTTTGTTTGTAACTCACTAGAGGCCTGAGTGATATATGAAAAGCATTCTAAATACTTTTTGATAATGGGGGGCAAAGGATTGAATTGAATACCTAGGGAGAGTAAAGTACCATTCCATAGCTTAGTCAGTAAGGCTCCTTGGGATTAGTCTGATCAGAAGACTATCATTAGGCTCAACACGGTACTACGATTCTTCAGGTCGACTTGGCATGGTTCACTAGGTTCCTCTCCTCTTTTGGATTGTTATAGTTCAACCCCGGCTCCTATGGTCTATGATTGCTCTCCTTAAGAAGTAACCCTTGGTTCGAGAGGCCCGACACAGTTTTGCTTGGGTCGTTTGCGTTATAAGTTGTTGGGCAGTCGGAAGGTTACCACGAGTAAGTCCATTTGGGGAACCGAAGGCAGTTCTTACTGCACAGGACACTTAGCTTACCGAATCAGTTGCGACATGAATGGGAATGCATGCTACGAAAGATAGGGTTGAGTCTAATACATCTATAATAATGTTAAGAGGTCGTGCGATATGAAGACATTGATAGCAATATGGGGGAAGTTCCCATCAGGCAACAACGGTTTTGCCTGACCCTACTTAAGCATTACCTATAAGAATAACAACGTGACTTAAACGATGTTAATGGCGATCAAATAAAACACAATCAAACACAAGAAACAACATTCAAAATATTGATTAAAGGAATGAATTACCACAAATGGGGCGTACACTTATTTATAGGCATGGAAGAAGAATCTAGAAGGTTCAACGAAGGAAAGTGCTAGATCTCCATGAATTGTCATACATAACAACACGTGATCTACCATATTACTTGAGTCGTGCAAGTCCAAAGCCCACCTGTTCGGCTCACTTAATTCGAGTCGAGCTTTAAGTGAGTTTGAGCCGAGCTGAGCTTAAGCCAAAATTTTAAGTCCAAACTCTATTCGGCTAAGCTTGAGCTACATGAGTTTGAGCCCAAAAAATGTATTTATTTATTCTATTCAAAATGAATGTAATGTGTAATGGATTTGGAAAACAGATCTAAAGAGATTTAGACAGGGTTTTCGTGCTTTATTCTTTCATACTAAAACTTCTAATTTTTGTAATGTTTATTTAAGGGTTGTAGACATTTTTATTTTATCATTTTCCTTTAATTTAATTATTATGATTGTTTAGGCCTTAAATGAAATAATATTGAAAAGACTATGCTCGTTGGTATCGAGTATGGTTCGGCCCGAACTCGGGCTCAAAGCCCATAATTGAGTGTGAGTCGAGCTTGAGCTATGAGGCTTAATTTCATTTCGGGTCAAGCTCTGGCTTGGAAAGACAGTTTAATTTGGGTCGAGCCTAAACAACCCAAACCCGACTCACTCGGACATATTTACAGGCCTATAACCATTAAATATAGAAAATTATTAAAATGAATAATTACAATATTAAAAATAATGCACGAGTTTATGTTAAAAAAATGGATTATTAATTTGGGACAACCAAAAAAGGAAGAGTGAATTCTTAAATTGAGACGAAGGGAATAGTGGCCTTAATGATTTTAGACTTACTTTTAATAGGGTTAATTTGAGTTTACCCTAATTTATAAGACCGATTTTACGATACACATTGGTTTATACACAATTATTTGAATTACACCCCCATTTGTAGATGAAATGAGGAGGGGCAGTGGTGGTTGGGATCAGTGGTGGTGGTGAAAAAGGCAAATGGGGCAGAGGTGGTGATCATGGAGGGAATGTGGAGAGAGAGAGAGAGAGAGAAAAAAAATATTGGCTTAATTTTGTTTTGTACTTTATCTATTTAATTAGGGGTGATTTGTTTTTGAAACTGCCTTTGAATAATTAAGAGGTGAATTATATCTGAACACTACATCTTACTAAATACATTTTGATTCATATATAAAAACAAATATATATTTCAAAGTTACATTTCAGATGACTAATGGGATTGCATAAGCAATCATAAAAATACAGGGTAATTCAAGATATCCATTTTAGTGCATCACCCCGTCTGATCCAACTACACTTCATGTACAAGTTGTGCCGATTTGATCAAACAAATTGATGAAAATACCAGACTGAACATGTGTCACCTGACGGTGAGTCCAAAAGAGAGAGTGTCTATAATTTAGCCGATGATTTCTAGGTTCACCGCCAGGTGACACATGTGCAGTCCACACTATTAAAATGCGGGACAGTCTGCACAAAAGCATTATATATATATATATATATATATATATATATATATATATATATATATATATATATATATATATATATATATATATAAAGAGAGAGAGAGAGAGAGAGAGAGAGAGTCACGCTCTTCAACATACCTCCTAGCAACATACTCTTTTTTTAAAATAGTAAAAAAAATAATTTTGAAATGAAATTTTTTATATGGGTTCATGATATTTCAATGTGCCCGTATAAAAAAAATCAATTGGAAATAATGATTTTTGTTATTTTTAAAAATTAGGTAAAAAAAACTGTCAATTTTTACCCTTTAAACTGCCAGTTTTTTTACCTATTTTTTAAAAATATCAAAACGCATTATTTTGATCTGAATATTTTTATATGGGCACATTGAAATATCATGAACCCATATAAAAAATATTAACTCAAAATTATTTTGTTTACTATTTTAAAAAAATAAGTATGCTCATAGGTATATTTAATGAGGTATGTTGGAGAACCTAACTATATATATATATATATAGGTGACACATGTACAATAATGCTTTTGTGCGGACTGTCCCGCATTTTAATAGTGTGGACTGTCTCGCATTTTAATAGGTATGTTTAATGAGGTATGTTGGAGAACCTCTCTCTCTCTCTCTCAGAGAGAGAGAGAGACTCCAGTACATACCAAGTATACATACCTAGTTTTTTAAAATTGTAAAGAAAATATGTTTCAGCTTATTTTTTTTATAACGTTTCAACATTTCAAGGAACTCATATAGAACAAATCAATTCAAAATAACTTTCTTTGCTATTTTAAAAAATTAGGTCAAACTTCCGCACCTTTTAAAGTTAAAAGTTAGGAAAGTTTGACTGGTTTTTAAAAAATAGCAAAAAAAATGTTATTTTGAGCTGTTTTTTTTATATGAATCCTCTGAAATATTTAAATACCACACAAAAAATCTCAGCTCAAAAATATTTTTTTTAATATTTAAAAAAAATAAGTTTGCACCAACAAATACACTTGGTACATATGAATCTCTCTCTCTCTCTCTCTCTCTCTCTCTCTCTCTCTATATATATATATATATATATATATATATATATATATATATATATATATATATATATATATTCCCCATATAATTGAGTTGGCAATTGTCCATTTTCTTAGCTCCAATGCAGTCATTTTAGTGTAACATATATATGATCTAGCTACTGCAATCACACGTGTATGTGTGTATACATAAATTCTAGCGGAGTGTGATATTTATTTTTACCTCTTAAGTCTGAATCTGAATCATTCAAATTTATGAAGTACCAAATAACATTTATTTTTTAAATGATTAAAAGACTAACGACTGTTTTTGTCTCTGAATGATTAAGAGGTAAATAAGTCTCTAAAGTCTGAATCTGAAATATAATCGATCTAAATACACTTATTCAGAGATCCATTCACACATAAAAACAAACAAACAAACAAACAAACGTATTTTTCATATTCAGATTTCAGACTTCAGATTCAAATGAAAAAACAAGCACATCCTAAATATATCATATCAACAAAAAAAAAGATGTAAACATGATGGCATCATCAATTCAGAATCAATTGTGAAACGTCAGGCTGGTATAGATATACAGATGATGGTATCATTAATTCACAGAAACAACCACTTACATAAGTACTTCATATAATCTGAATCATCATTTGCTACGTCACCATTAAGAAACTGTAAACACATCCTGTTGGTCCACTTTATATATTGTGATTAAAAAAAAAATAACATCAAAGAGTTTTATGGAGAAATCGAAAAATAAAATCATTAATTAATTTTAAGTCTACTGCTCAAAATTAAATTATTACCTCATATGATTATCGCAAAATATGAACCGCATGCGTTGAATTCAAATATTTACTGCACAATAAAAAATAAACAATATTACCTCAATCGTTTATAAATTCGTCGTAGACGATTCTTGGGTTGAGTCGCGGACTAGGTCGCTCTCTTTAAGACGTTTCGCGGCTCTACCCTCTTTGTGCAGGTAGTATTCAGTCACGCCGTCCCCAGGATAAAACAAGCCCAGAATCACTTCTGTATCATATAACCATGCACCGTAGTTATATGTCTTCTAACACCCATTCCAAATTAATTGCTCAATATCCGAAATTTCAGTTTGGAGGAACAAACTGTTCTAAAAAAAATTTAGAGGAATAAATATTTTCGTGAAGAAAATATTTTCAGTCTTAGAGGGAGAGAATGAGTGATTTTTCTTCTCTTTAATTTTCTCTTTCAAAAATTCTGCACTCCCTCCTCATTTGATTTCATTTTTTCTTTTCTTGTCAAAGAACCAAACTCAAATTCTAAAACTCTCTCAAGCTCATTTGTTTTGGACGAATGGAGAGAATTCTTTATAGAAGGTTGAAAGAGGTTAGAGGATAGTGGGGTTAGTGGGTGATTTTTTCTTTAGCCAAAATTTTAGGAAAAGTGGGTTAGTGGGTCTCCCACTTGTGTATTTAAAATACATTTATACAACAATCCCCCACTTGGATTTTAAAAACACAATCATCGGTAACAATCTCCCTCTTGAAAATTTTGAAAAATTATTGAGCAATAATTATTAATAGAATTGTGCATAAGCAAAGGTGTCTTTCGACTTGAACCTTTACGTAGTAAAGATGATTCAGATTATACTAGAGTAACTCGTAGTTTTGAACTCTATCTCTGACAACATCCCACACACAACCTTACTTGGGTGTAGTCCTCAAGCCAGCACGTTACGGCCATGTGCTTCTATCCCAGCATGTGAACGCTCTAGGGAATTTGCCCAAAATTACCATAGGAAGGGGCCATACTTCCACATCCACATAGGTGAGTCTATCAAGGATACTCCCGTAGCTAGGTACCCCACTCAAAATAGAGCTATAGATCATCATTAAGAGTTATGATTAACTCAACCTTAACTCGCTTCAGGATATCATGCTCCATAGGGATGGACTCGGAGTAAAACCCCGTAAATAATAATTAGCATGATTCAACCCATATCACTGTGACTTATTATTACCCTTTGAACCTATTTCTTGGGATCTCCAGTCTATAGGTTGGGTTACCACCACAAATGATTCAATATCAACGGGCTTTAGTCCGATCCCTTTCTAGGTGTTAAACACCTTCTCCTGCACTAGTCCTTTCGTCAAAGGATAAGTCAGGTTCTATTCTCATCAGTCCGAACATAATCCACACACACAACTCATTAGTTTTAAGTTCTCAAACTATGTTGTGCTTACGACATATTTGTCGTTCTTTCCGTTATGATAACGGTTCTAAAATTTTACAATAGCCATGGTTCTATTGTTGTGGATAAAATGACTGTGTCAATCTCTACCATAAATGGTATCTTATAATAGGTCTTTTAACCTTTCATTTACTCACTAACCATAGCTAATGGTATCACCATATACTCCATCATTAATTATGCCAATAATTAATATTTCTTGGAGTTCCAAAAAGTAGCAACATAATATGTGTTAAACACATATCCATTATTGATTCAGAATCAATTCTAGGTTCGTGATTTTATCAAAACACATAACCTTTCTCAATAGCATAAGAATGCACTTTTTAATTATAAACCTTCAGAGTACTCCCACAAAAAATTATTCCAAGCCAACTGTATTTAGTAGCTCAATTGAGACTACTTAATATGTTCGCATATTTATCTTTTCTTATCACTATATATAGTGTTCTTATACTTAGATCATGTGGAGTACAAGATGGTTCATAATAAGCATATATCTAATAAATAGATATTCTTGTATTTTAATGTACTCGATCAATTAATTGATCCATATAGCCTTGTAATATTAACAAGTAATATTATTGTTTCATTGAAACTCTTTATGCCAACACTTTGACTTAGCATGAATTTGGTTTTCTAGGCAACAAAGTATTATAACCAAATATTAGCTAATCATTCTTGCATAATAAATAAGAGTGCATTCATATTTCAACATGCTTAGTGATAAACACAATTCATAATATTCTCAATTCATTCTCATTTGATGATTTATCAAAATATCATGCCATTTATTGGTGCCTTCCATATTAATTTTTCAACTTCAAGTTGGTCCATGTAAGTTGCCTTACATAGGTCACTATTCGAAAAACACTATTATATATATTTAGTTTTTAACTCAACATCATATATAATATCAATGGCATTCAAATTAAATGAAGCTTCTTCATTTTCATGAGAATAATTTAACGTGCATCATGTATAATTCAGTTATATCGATGAATTTCGGCTATTAAACAAAGCTCATATTCATAAATGATAATGGTCATAATATTCCTTCAAATGGTGTGTATACACCTCTTTATCTTAAAGTTATAAGATAAGTCAATTATAAACTAATTTCTAGTTTATTCCAAGGAATTCAATCAATCATTTATGACATGACTTCTCTAAGGATTTTTCGAATCCTTTTCATTAACATAAGCAAGTTTTTATTTTTAACTCATAACTCAAAAATTAAGAGTTCTCTTGAACACCAAAGTTTCAGATTCTATTAAATGTTCTTTAATTATAGTTGAGAGGTACTCAATTGAGTGCCCCCACTATTCTCTAAGTATAGCATTGAGAAGCAACATGTAATATGCCCCCACTATATCTTCAATTCATAAAATGAAATCTAAACTTGTGAGTTTCAACATTAAATAAGAATTAATCTTATTTCTTAAATAAATACATGCTTAATGTCATCATGTATAGCCGAATCAAAAAATACATGTTCATTTGTTTTAGTCATAAATTCAGATTTTCATGTGTCTAAAAGTCACATATAGATTATACAATCTATTTTATAAAAAATTATAATATACAATTTTTCACAATGTACAAAATAATACTGCGTATTAGAGTTTAAACCTCTATTCCAAATCAAAGCATACGGTCAAAATAATTTTATCCAACTAAATTATTTCTACATGCGTATGAAGCACACCAAATTGATTCCAACATTGCAGAATACAATTTTATTCTATACATTTTTCAACTCATATAAATGAATAAATACAAAGAATTATTCATATAAAATTCTAGCGGTTGCACTTCAAACTCAAATATTGCATAAGTTCTTATACAATTTCTTTGAAATTCATCTTCCATAAATTTGAGTCCAAATTTTTTCTAAGTACTTCATAAATCCTTGAAAAAGAAATTTATAAAGGCTTCAAAATATTTTGAATCCGTTGGGAACACGACATGATACATTTTTCTAAGAAAATGTTGTCCAAAATCATTGTTCAAACCGAAAAACTTCAAGTTTGAAATTTCACCACGACCAAACCGCTTATTGAAAATTTATAAAAATTTTCAGAATTCATCCTTTATGAGTCTAGTCTTATCCAAAATTGGAATCACTCAAAAATATTAAGTACAAGTGAAGATAAACTTATTTTACTACAAGCTGTCCAAAAAATTCAGAATTGCGCATCGCATTTGTAAAAATCATCATAAAAGATATACAACTCCTTTTTTCAGAAATTTCGAAGCCCAAAATTTATAATCTCAACATACTATATGCATGCCAAAATTCACGAAATTTCAGTCTATATATCATCAAAAAACCGAGATGATATTCCAACAAAATTCATAACAAAAATTTCAGTTTTTTTTTTTTTTCATCGATCACTTTAGTGTGGTTGAAAAATATCAACTACACTTTCACATAAACTATTCAAAAAATATTTGAACAATTTTTTTTTATAGTAAACATAGCGCAAGGCGCAAATGTTTATAATTTACCCGTCGAATCCATATAAAAAATGTTCACATTTATTTTTCATATAACAATTTTTCATTTGTTTCCAAATATCAAATTTTAATTTGATTCTATATGACAAATTTTCATTTATTTTCATATAACAAATTTTCATTTGTTATCAAATATCAAATTCTAACTTTGATTCCATATAACAAATTTTTAATTTGTTTTCTTAACCACAAGTGGCTCAAAATGAATTGTCCAAAAACAGTATACAATTCCATTTCCAACAATAACATCTTATGTGAAATAATATTTCACATTCATAACTAAAAACTAGGATTGACCTATTTAAAAGTTTTCCATGAAGGGGTTCATTTTTGTTCAAATTCTAATTTCTCACGAAATTATTGATCGATTCCGAATTAACCAAAAATTACTGAAATTTATGTATCTACTTCACAAAATATAATATTTAGGAAGTTCGGGGGCTAAACGGTCATATCTAGAGGTACAAGGTCAAAATTATAATTTCTAAACATAGAAACTTAGTTGGCCTTTTTTCATTTCGACATCATAAAAATAATCATATATGTCCATAAAATTTATTTTTCGGTCTCCATGGTAGACATAAAACGTCTTAAAATTGTTGGTCCACTTTATATATTGTGATTAAAAAAAAAATAACATCAAAGAGTTTTATGGAGAAATCGAAAAATAAAATCATTAATTAATTTTAAGTCTACTGCTCAAAATTAAATTATTACCTCATATGATTATCGCAAAATATGAACCGCATGCGTTGAATTCAAATATTTACTGCACAATAAAAAATAAACAATATTACCTCAATCGTTTATAAATTCGTCGTAGACGATTCTTGGGTTGAGTCGCGGACTAGGTCGCTCTCTTTAAGACGTTTCGCGGCTCTACCCTCTTTGTGCAGGTAGTATTCAGTCACGCCGTCCCCAGGATAAAACAAGCCCAGAATCACTTCTGTATCATATAACCATGCACCGTAGTTATATGTCTTCTAACACCCATTCCAAATTAATTGCTCAATATCCGAAATTTCAGTTTGGAGGAACAAACTGTTCTAAAAAAAATTTAGAGGAATAAATATTTTCGTGAAGAAAATATTTTCAGTCTTAGAGGGAGAGAATGAGTGATTTTTCTTCTCTTTAATTTTCTCTTTCAAAAATTCTGCACTCCCTCCTCATTTGATTTCATTTTTTCTTTTCTTGTCAAAGAACCAAACTCAAATTCTAAAACTCTCTCAAGCTCATTTGTTTTGGACGAATGGAGAGAATTCTTTATAGAAGGTTGAAAGAGGTTAGAGGATAGTGGGGTTAGTGGGTGATTTTTTCTTTAGCCAAAATTTTAGGAAAAGTGGGTTAGTGGGTCTCCCACTTGTGTATTTAAAATACATTTATACAACACATCCAAATGAATCTTTGAATAACATCCCGGAACTACTCTAAACTGTATTCAAGATGAAGAAAGTTTTTACCGGAGAGTAGAAAAAAAACGTAGGCATAATGCACCACAGAAGAGTACATAAATTGCGAGAACCTTTTTCCATTTAATAAATGAGAATAACTAGAAAATAATTAATCGAAAGAAACAAGATATATCTAAACCTGGAGCCCTTGTATGGTTAAACTAAAAATATACTAAGGGAGCCTATCTTCTATTTCCTCTTCTGATTCTGAATTTATATACAATAAATTTTGTGATGGGTTCCTGTCAAAATCGAATTGGTAGGTAAAAAGGGAACCAACTTTCTATGTTACAAAGGAAAGAATCAAATTTGGACTATAACTAAACGGTTAAATCTCTGTACACAGTTAATATACACTGGCCTTGTCAGTTCACAGTCCCAAAGGCATCCCATCTGTTCTTCCTCAGATATGCCAAACGAATGGTGAAAAGACCGCCGGATTTAATTACTTCAAAAAATATCACGGGAAGGATCTTCACGGCACATAACAATAATCACCCAATATTTGTGGAAATATGGCGTGTCGAGGTATATGGATGGATCAATCACTTGCAATCATCTGAACCATCGAATAACAGGCGAGTCTGGCATGCATGGCCGGGCTGTTTGCAGGATTTTAAGGTCGTACAAGCCCGTAAAGCCATATGAAGGACCGTAAAACCACAGGCTGGGAATAATGGAAACAGTTGTCAGCTATCTCATACCCTTCTTTGTAATATTAACTCCCTTTCCTTTCTCCATTTCGGCCTCCTTCTGAGCTTTTTTCCTTTCTAATTCAGCCTGTTTACAGTTCTCCTCGTGAGCTTTTCGGAACAACCGCACAAAGTTCAAGAGGGTTGCAGTAACTGCATAAATCAGGAGTATTGGATATGAAAAGAGAAGACAGCATTTTGCATTCTTGCGTAAGCATTTACATTTTGTTTTCTTACAAATTTTTGGGGTTTGACTATTTGGATCACAACAAAGAGGGACATCTTTCAATGTAAACATATCCTGAAGGAAGAGCAAATGAAAGTGCGACATTTTGCATGAGATATAGGGTTGCTGACAGAGTCTAATTAGATTTTTATAGCTTGACATTCCTATCACATGAAGGCCAAAATCTCAAATGAGTTGCGTCAAAAGTAATAAAGAACAGCTTGGTACAAGGTAGTCAATTATGACACCAATAACCAAAACAATCTATATCTATACTATCTATAGAGGTGTGTTTAAACAAAATATTTGCATTTGGACAATTTTTCCACTTAGTTTCTTAAAATATACTAACTTATCGTATGGGTTGTTTAGTGAGAGAGAGAGAGAGAGAAAGAGAGACAAATTTCTAGTGGTTAAAATAAATGAAACCATTAATATAATAATTGAGAGGACCTTTAACCATTAATAGAGTAGTTGAACAAATTTAATTTAGTAAAAGTATTGAAAAGTCAAGAAGTTACTAAGTCGTGTTTAATATCCAAATTAAATTATTTTGGAACTAATTCCAAGAGATGTAGCATAACCGTTGGATTTATACATAACAATTAATATTACTAGCATTTCATCCCGCGCAACGCGAGGGTGTTGCTTAGTTTTTTTTTTAAATTATCAATAACAGATCATCTAAAGTCTCCTACTATTTGGTCAATTTGGTGAGTAGTTCATATTTTTTAAAAATTAGGTTATGATTCCTATCATTACTTGGCATCATTAATTAATAACTTGCTATATTATTTTCGCACCATTTATTTTATATTTCCACTAATATTTTATATATTAGAATTGTTATATTAGCAAATTACAATGTTCTCTTAAGGGAAATAATATTTCATTTTGCACTGCAAAAGTAAACTACTATACAGAGGAGATGACGCTAATATTTTTTTCAAAATATGGAGGGTTTATTAAAATTTTCAAAACAAAGTATGAAAAAATTTAAAGGCTAAGAATGAGGTGTATATAAAAAATGTTGGGTTTGAAAAAGATACCCCATTAAAATCATGTACCTAATTAAAATATTAAATTATATTAAATATCTTCAAGGCAAATGTTAGTTACATGAATTGTAACATAAAAATGCCTGCATGTATAAAAATCTTATGCAAGTAAAAAAATTACTTGGATAGGAAACATAAGTTTTAAAACCATCTCAAATGTAGTATCGTAGAATATAGCTTAGATCTCTGGACTTGAGCCATATCACCGCATTGGAAGTGAGTAGACCAATTATGATAATTTTTTAAATCCATAAATGGCGAGTGAACATCCACAAAATTGTTACAAAACCGAAAGATCTAACTAAGTTGAACTATGAACATTACAAACAAACTATTTAAAATGTAAGGATTCCTAATTCTATATTTCTAGGATTCAGAAGCGTTCATTCATCATATATCTTCACGGTTGAGAGAGAAAAAAAAAATATGATTGATGATTCTTTAATTGGGAAACTCTTCATGTGAAAATATAATGGGACCATTCTAATTTGGGAAGAGGGAGAAATGGATTTAAAAAAACTCTTTTAAGGCCTGCCGAACAAAGCCTAGAAGGTGCAAAAATTTAAATGAAACACATTATAATTGGATGTAAATGAAACAAAAAGGAAAAATAAAAAGGAAAAAAATTCAACTCCACTTTTTCTAGACAAACCCATACATATCTTCTCATTTATTAAGGTCACGTATGTTACTTATGGCTCATTCTTTTATAAAACACAAAAGTTTCTTTTACCTTAACTATTTGTTGTGTGTGTGTGTGTGTGTGTGTGTGATTGATTGATTAAAAAAAACAGGCCGTCGGAAACAAGAAATGGACATGATGCAATAAAGATCAAAAACTTAAAACAATTTTATATTATCCGTAAACTAACAACATATATATACTTTCATATTTATATCCGGTATGAATTTAATGTGCAAGATAATGAGAAATAAAATCATCAGACCCAATTAAAAAAGTATATGGATACAAATATTCATTGGGCAAATGTTATTACGTGAGAGAGGTCTATAAATGCAGAACGATGTTGGAAAAGGATTTCTTATTCCTGCTGAGATTTCATTAAAAAAAAGGGGGAGGAGCTTTTCCAATTATTCACTCAAGAACATCACACAACAAATAAATTATAAGTAAGCTAATATGTAAAATTACTAAAGACGGGGGAGAAAAACTTGTAAGAAATTTCTTAATAGATCACAAAATGATAGTGGAGAAATGGTGAATATAAAGAGTGGGTATATAAATATATATATATATATATATATATATATATATATATATAGAGAGAGAGAGAGAGAGAGAGAGAGAGAAACTCTCATACATACCACATATGAGGTCCACCAATACGGGCCATTTTTTTAAATAGTAAAAAAAATAATTTTGGGCTTTACTTTTTTATGGTATTTAAACATTTCAGGGGATCCCTAAAAAAATCAGGCTATTTTAAAAAAATTGATCAATATATGACGGCTTTTAGCGACTTAAAAACTGTCATATTTTGACTGATTTTTTTTAAATAGCAAAAAAAAATATATTGCATTGTTTTTTTTCTAGGGTTCAACGAAATGTTGAAATACCATCCAAAAAAATCAATTCAAATTTTTTTTTTTACTATTTTAAAAAAATGATCCGCTCAGCACAAATGGTATGTATAGGTGATATTTACAGTTCTCTCTCTCTCTCTCTCTCTCTCTCTCTCTAGAAGATGAAAGGATTACAAAAGATGAAGAGAATTTACCGATTATAGAGAGAAGAAAGAGAAACGCTTAAAGGGGTCCAAAAGGTAACGAGTTAAATAGTCATGGAGCCAAATAAATAGAGCATCTTCAAATTCTAGCACATAGTAAAATAATTAAGACATTTATGAAGAGTACACGTGCCGTCGTGTGGATGCGACAAATATCGACACTGGGAGCTGAAGTCAATTTTAGTTATATAATACTATAATTTGATAGCCATTGATCAATTATAAACAACATTCAATGAATCAAACTTTTGCAACCAAACCTATACACCTATGAAGCACGGACACCGATATGGGTGTCATGTTTGACATGATACGAACACACCAACACAAAATCTAAAAAAATTAGGGCACCACACAATGAAGACACAGCATATCAAAATAAATAAATAAATATATATATATACATATATATATATATATATATATATATAGAGAGAGAGAGAGAGAGAGAAACTCTCATACATACCACATATGAGGTCCATCAATACGGACCATTTTTTTAAATAGTAAAAAAATAATTTTGGGCTTTACTTTTCTATGGTATTTAAACATTTCAGGGGATCCCTAAAAAAATCAGGCTATTTTTGAAAAATTGGTCAAAATATGACGGCTTTTACGGCTTAAAAACTGTCATATTTTGACTGATTTTTTTTAAATAGCAAAAAAAATTATTTTGCGTTGTTTTTTTTCCTAGGGTTCACTGAAATGTTGAAATACCATCCAAAAAAATCGATTCAAATTTTTTTTTACTATTTTAAAAAAATGATCCGCACAGCACAAATGGTATGTATAGGTGATATTTACAGTTCTCTCTCTCTCTCTCTCTCTCTCTCTCTCTCTATATATATATATATATATAGAGAGAGAGAGAGAGAGAGAGAGAGTCAGGCTCTCCAACATACCTCCTAGCAACATACATTTTTTTTAAAATAGTAAAAAAATTAATTTTGAGTTGATATTTTTTATATGGGTTCATGATATTTAAATGTGCCCCTATGAAAAAAATCAGAACAAAATAATGTGTGTTGATATTTTTAAAAAATAGTTAAAAAAAACTGTCAGCTTTTACACTTCAAAACTGTCAGTTTTTTTACCAATTTTTTAAAAATATCAAAATACATTATTTTGTTCTGATTTTTTTTACAGGACCACATTGAACTATCATGAATCCATATAAAAAATATTAACTCAAAAAAAAAAATTACTATTTTAAAAAAATAGGTATGTTTGTAGGTATGTTTAATGAGGTATGTTGGAGAGCCTAACTATATATATATATATATATATATATATATATTAGTTTACACTTCAACAACAATTAGTTGAAACTCAAGATAGAAAGTGAGTGGAAGACTTGACATCACTCTTTTAACTTTTCTTTTTATAGCTCACAAACCCTAAAAGATTTAATTTTTAATGACACTCAAATATCTTAAAGTTCAGAAGTTTTTGGCTTTGTCATGCTTCTGAGTGTCTGGGCCATGTTTGTGAAGTGTTCGCCTTCTTTGACTATCAAGAAAGTCTGACACGGCATGTGTTATGTCCAACACATGCCTGACTTGTGCCATGCTCATGTTGGAGTGTCCAGAGTGTCCGACACCAGTACGTCACCTCCGGACAAATGTTCGTGGTTCCTAGCCCGCTACTCTTTGTTTCAAGTACAAGAGAGATTGATAATAATCCTACGTTAGACAAAATGTTGGTGCCATATATAAATACTTAAATCAAAATTAAGCCTTAGAACCTCAAGCCAACTACATGTGTCATTCTAAATCAAGTCGTGGAATTTCTTAAAATAATTTATAAATATTTCACGACTCAATTTTAAACCTTATATAGAGACAAACACAATTAATCAAACAGAATTTAAATTAGTTAAAAGTACAAGAATATTATTTACAATTACTTCGCCTTCACATTAGTTTGGGAGAATTTTGATTAATTGAAGTTTTCATATTTTTTCTAATATTAAATAATTTATTTGTTTCTCATACCGTTGACTTTACCTGAATACAAACTGATACTAATTTTGGTGCACCTTCTAGCATTGTGCATGTTATTGGATCAAGATATATATTTTTATGTCATTAATTTTTTCTCCTAAATTAGTTCCTTTAATTTTCTTTCCTCAACTTAGAATATTAAATATTCAAAGCCCGCTACCCCTCATCTTGCCTGAATGTCAAAATGAGCTCCCTGGAAGAATTACCCCAGAACCCATTTAAAAGACTAGCCTTCACCTCTTCTTATACCTCCAACGGCCAGGCTTTTAGAGAATCGAAAATGGTAAATTCACATACAAAGTCTCATGATTCATATCACGAGTTTAGGAAACAAGATGTCAATTCATTTTCCAAAACTGAAAACATTACATGTGAATTTACCAATTTAGAAATACAAGAGGCCCATGAGTCTTAGTTTTGTAGTCTCTAAAAGCTTCTAGAATCGTAATATTTTAGTATAAATACAATTATTGGGCTCCCAAATAAATAAGCCATCAAATAAAAAAAATCTTATCGGTATTAGAGCCAAAATAAAATATCTCTACATATCCTTTCTCCCCAGCTCTAACCCTAATTACTAATCATCAGCACTATCAATTGCGATTACTTTCTAATTGGGTGATTTATGGGCTAAAAATTTTTATCGTAACCTCGATTCCTCTCTGTTTAAGGGTCAAACCCTTAACCCTTAATTACTGGAATGTTCAACAACGTTTTTTTTATTTTGTCATGTCTCCGGCCATTTGAGTGGTAGTTTAATAATATTGCACACTTTCAACAGATTATTGGTGATTCTCCGATAGCAAGATCTTTATTGCTTTTAAAACAAATCTACGCTCTGGAAATTTCGAATTGTTATTTGGTCAATTTTTGGACACTTTTTGAGATATTATGGGTGATTCGGATTTTGGCAAACTGTGTTTTTTCATTGGCAAAACGCACCTCCATTCAGCTGGTTACAAGCCGCCTCATGAATGGGTGCAATTTTGTTTTGGGTACCATTTTGGTGATGGGAAAAAAAAAATTGTCATTGCCCAGCGTTGAAACAGATATTTGATCATAACCGATTATTCGGTTCATCTAGCATGGCTAGAGATATTTATAACACCTGTCCTCAGGCAGCTACTCTGCCAGTTGTGGCAAATTCTTCTATCAACTCCACCATTACTTCAGATACCCCCCCCTCCGCTTTGCATGTTCAGGTTGTGAAGCCCGCTTGAATTCTAAATTCTGGAGCCACTGATCACATGACGCGAGGGTCATCCCTTTATCCTCACCCATCGTTCCTTTTTGTCAATACGTTCATATTGCAGACGACTCCCATTCACGTATCCATAGCAAGGAGATGTGTGTTTATCTCCCGATATTACTATTTGCCCAATTTTGAATTGCTCTAATTTTTCATTTAATCTCTTATATATTAGCCAACTTGCCAAACATCTCAATTATGCTATTGTGTTTTTCCTACCTATTGTCTCTTGCCAGACTTGTGTTCAAGGAGATTCATTGGCAAGGGCTATGAGAGCAATGGGTTGTACTATTCGTGGATCCTCTGCCACCACAATATTTAGTCTAAGTGCTTCCATCTTGTTGAATTCCATTTCTTATGGTGTTTTCCTTTAGACCATGCATTTATGGCATGCCCGTCTAGGACATGTAAATTTCCAGTACTAATATTTGTTATTCCCTTCTCTTTCCAAATCATTAAGGACAAAAAATTCTTATTTAAAATCTGTGCGCCCTCTAAGCATTCTAAGACTAATTATATACCACTAATCAGTCATACTCCTAGTATTGCAAGACACTCATTCCTGAAATCTCCACCGGGGCTATCTGCTTATGTACTCCCCCCCCCCCCCCCCCCCCCACAACACACACAACACGCACACAAAAGCCCGCTAGCCCTCATCTTGCCTAAATGTCAAAATGAGCACCCTGGAACCCCAGAACCCATTTAAAAGACTAGCCTTCACCTCTTTTGATACCTCCAACGGCCAGCTACACAATTCATCACATCCGCTTGAGACGGCACCTCCGTATCCACTCCCCCACCCTCCTCACCAAACACCTCAGAAAAAAAACAAGCTATTCTTTATGAAGAACTCTCCTACCTCAAAGTTAATATCACCACTTGATCTAGGAATCGCAGACAGTGGAAATTCTGGCCACAGGGAAAATTTCTAACGCCTTGAGGTAGGATTTTGACTCCATCACCAGAAAAGATATAAGAATAACCAGACCCCATCCTTTACAATCTCAGGAATTCTGAACACCAACACCAAGAATAAAACCTTTCTTTGAAATATGGATCAACTAGCCTTTTGGAAAAATCCCAGACTTTTAGAACCCACTGCCTCTCTTACCAGCCTGAACTGGGTTCTTACCGTGGGTGACGTCCAAAGTTTTTGACCCAGCTTGAACCCTCTCTCTCTCTCTCTCAAGCTGATGTCCTTTAAATGATTCTTAATATTATGAAAAACAAATAAAGCCCCACCCGTCTTTTCCTCACTTCAATGAAAGACCCAAATGAAAAGATAAGTATTCGCTAAACCACTATCACTGCTTGTTTGGTTCAAGTTTTTATGCTTTTAGAGAATCGAAAATGGTAAATGCACATACAAAGTCTCATGATTCATATCAGGAGCTTAGGAAACAAGATATGTCAATTCATTTTCCAAAACTGAAAACATTACATTTGAATTTACCAATTCAGAAATACAAGAGGCCCTAGAGTCTTATTGTAGTCTCTAAAAGCTTCTAGAATCGTAATATTTTAGTACAAATACAATTATTGGGCTCCCAAATGGATAAGCCGTCAAATCAAAAAAATCTTATCTGTATTAGAGCCAAAATAAAATATCTTTACATATCCTTTCCCCAACTCTAACCCTAATTACTAATCTTCAGCACTATCAATTGCGATTACTTTCTAATTGGTTGATTTGGGGGCTAAATTTTTTATCATAACCTCTGTTCCTCTCTGTTTAAGGGTCAAACCCTTAACCCTTAATTACTTACCCTAAAAGGGTTTGTTGGTGTTCTTTATAAAGTAAAGAGTTATTGTTTTTTCGGGGGGGGGGGGGGAATAATTGTTCAACCTCGTTTTTTTTTTTTTATATTTTATTTTGTCTCCGGCCATGTAAGTAGTAGCTTAATAATATGCACACTTTCAACAGATTCTTGGTGATTCTCCGATAATTGTTGGCGAGGTCTTTATTGCTTTTAGTACAAATCTATACTCCGGAAATTTTGGATTGTTATTCGGTCAATTTTTGGACACTTTTTGAGATATTATGGGTGATTCGGACTTTGGCAAACTATGTTTTTTCATTGGCAAAACACACCTCGATTCAGTTGGTTACAAGCCTCATGAATGGGTGCAATTTTGTTTCAGATACCATTTTGGTGATAGGGAAATGGTTTTTTGTTATTGCCCAACGTTGAAACAGATATTTGATCATAACCGATTATTCGGTTCATCTAGCATGCCTAGAGGTATTTATACCCCTTGTCCTCAAGCGGCTGCTCCACCATTACTTCAGGTACCCCCTCCGCTTTGCATGTTCAGGCTGTGAAGCCCACTTGAATTCTAAATTCTGGAGCCACTGATCACATGACGGGAGGGTCATCCCTTTATCCTCATCCATCGTTCCCGATTGTCAATACGTTCGTATTGCAGATGACTCCCATATACGTATCCATAGCAAGGAGATGTGTGTTTATCTCCCGATATTACTATTTGCCCAATTTTGAATTGCTCTAATTTTTCTTTAACCTCTTATATATTAGTCAACTTGCCAAACATCTCAATTATGCTATTGTGTTTTTCCTACCTATTGTCTCTTGCAAGACTCGTGTTCAAGGAGATTTAATGGCAAGGGCTATGAGAGCAATGGGTTGTACTATTCGTGGATCATCTACCACCACAATATTTAGTCTAGTGCTTCCATCTTGTTGGATTCCATTTCTTATGATGTTTTCCTTTAGACCTTGCATTTATGGCCCCAGTATTTATATTTGTTATTCCCTTCTCTTTCCAAATCATGCTAGGGCAAAAAATTCTTATTTAAAGTCTGTGAGCTTTCTAAGCATACTAAGACTAATTATATACCACATATCAGTCGTAGTTGCTTTTTGTGGTTATCGTTATTATGTGATATTTATTGATGATGATACTCGATATACTTTAGTGTATCTCCTTAAAAAGAAATCCAAAATCCTCACCCTTATTTGTTCAATTTCTTCAAATGATTAAAACTCAATTTAAGATGGTGATTTGTGATATCCGATCAGAAATGGGTGTGAGTATGTTCATAATGAGTTTCGGTCTCAACCTAATCAAAAAAGAATCTTGCATCACTCACTTGACCATATACCCCCGAACAAAATGAGGATGGTGGAACGCAAAAATCAACATCTAATGGGGGTAGTTCGATACATGTTGAGTGGTATGAAGGTGCCCAAATTTTATTGGCACCTTGTTTTTCTTACCACTGCCTTTATCATAAATTGTACCCTAAGTCAAGTTTTGGGAGTGAAGGCGCCTCCTAGTGCCTTCAACCCAATAGCATTTTATTCCACATTCTTCCTTGTGTGTCTAATTGTACTTGTTTTGTTCATGATCGTAGGCCCTTTCGGAACAAACTTGATGATAAAGCCATTCAGTGCATTTTTGTAGGTACTCCTTGATGTCTAAGGGGTATCAATGTTATGATCCAATATCAAAACACATGTATCACTCTCTTGATGTTACTTTTCATAAGGATGTACCTTTCTATGGGGGGCGAGTACTTTGTAGAATCCTGTCTCCCCATCTCTCGAGTATGTTCTTGCCTCACCATCTCTAGAGGGTGAGGCTTCATCCCCTGGCAGACACGTTCCTCTATTTGATGAGATTCCTCCTTCCACACCATCTGAGCCCACCTTACCAGGTGCACTCCCATAGCCATCGGTTGTCTCTGCCACCTCCTCAGATTTGGATACTCCCTCCACTTTACCATCTCCTACTTCTGATTTCCATGTCTATTATTCAGCATCTTTCCTACTGACAGTCTTCCAGGTCCATTAGAGGCTTTCTAGGCTAGATTGACTCCGTCTCCATTCCCCAGTCAGTGGTCGAGGCTCTCCAAAATTCTAAATCGGTGGAGGCAATGAAAGTGAAAATGGATGCTTTGGACCAAAACGATACATGGGAACTTATTTATCTACCTCGTGGGGAAAAGTCGGCATGAATCTTCAGTGTAAAGTGTTTAGCCAATGGCTCTATTGATCGCTATAAGTATTTAGAAGATAGCCACTCCACTTCAGGTTTCTGTATTTTCAACAGTCTCACCGCATCTCATGGAAGAACAAAAAGGAGGCAATAGTATGATGCTCTTCAACTGTGAGACTAATTACCGTCAATGTTTAAAAAGGCGAAAGGCGAGGCGTTTTAGTCGTGGCGAGGCGAGGCGTAAGCCTCGAGGCGTTTGAGG
This sequence comes from Sambucus nigra, assembly GCA_949130495.1. Classification (NCBI taxonomy): domain Eukaryota; kingdom Viridiplantae; phylum Streptophyta; class Magnoliopsida; order Dipsacales; family Adoxaceae; genus Sambucus; species Sambucus nigra. The sequence goes on along the minus strand of OX422210.1, from coordinate 238,394,647 downwards.
CGTAAGTAGGGGTGTGCACGAGTCGGTTCGGTTCGGTTTTGGACCGCAATTCAGACCGAACCGATCAGTTCGTTTTGGAAAAAATCAGACCGAAACCGAACCGACGATGAAAAAAACCGTCGGTTTCGGTTCACATCGGCTTCGGTTCGGTTCGGTTTTAACCGATTTTCAGTTTTGGTCGGTTTTTTGTAGGTCGGTTTTCGGTTTTGGTCGGTTTTGGAGGTTGGTTAATGGTTTTTGGATATAAAAATAAAAGATATTTAAGGGTTTTTTAATATATAATATTGATGTCGGTTCGGTTCGGTTCGGTTCGAATCGAATCGGTTTTTTCTTTGTCTAAACCGACAACCGAACCGATATTGTCGGTTTTTTAAATCCTTAAACCGCAAACCGAACCGGGCTAAAAAAACCGCCGGTTTCGATTCGGGCCGGTTCGGTCGGTTTTTTTGCACACTCCTAGGCGTAAGTCTCACCGAAAAGAAAAAAAAAAGGCAAAATTATATTAAAAAATACTAATAAAATCATAAAAATAAAATAACAAAGAAGTATAAAATAAAACTACAAAAAAAAAAAAAAAAAAAAAAAAAAACTGAGGACTTTCTCACATAGTTTGACATTTTTTTGTTCCCCCGAGATAACTTTAAAAAAAAAGTAAATTAAGTTTAACATATTGATTATTTTGCAATATGACAATAAATTAATCAATGCAAAATCAAATTTGTTTTCATTTACATATTGGTTATTTTATAATATGATAAATTAATCAATGCAAAAATAAATTGACAATCTTTTTTTTAGTTTCATCCACATATTGGTTATTTTATAAAAAAACTATTTTAAGTTAATATAGTAGATAGTATATGTTAAGTGCAATTTTAAAACAAAAAAGGTAAAAAAGAAAAATATTTTCTAGATTAAAAAATATTTTTTTAAGTTAAGTGCAATTTTAGAAAAATGAAGGAAAAAACAGCAGCTCTTTATTAAGCTTAGTTTATTAAAAAACAATGAATTTAAAAAAAAAAAAACAGATCATTTATTAAAAAAAAGATCATTTATTAAGCTTAGTTTAAAAAATTAAACACTTCTTGCTAAAAAAAATAAAATAAAAATATCATTTAAAAAAATGAATTATTAATCTGATATGTAAAAGAAAGAGTATTTCTTTAATCAGATGGGTATATATATATATATATATATATATATATATATATATATATATATATATATATATATATATATTTATATATATATTATTAAACTGATATGTAAAAGAAAGCATGTAAATCAAACAGCTTTTGAATAAATATATAATATTGTCCAGGACAATCCTCCTGGGGAGTTCCAAAGACAGAAATAAAGTCTTTAAGCGAAAACAGTGGTCGTACATAAAAAAATAAAAAAGAACTTAAAAGTTGTACTACTTGTCTTCTGGAGAGAGAATTTTTCTCCATATATTAGTACGATCCTTCAGATTTTAGAGACGTTAAAAAGGCAAAAAAGAAAGCTCCTTTAGCTCCTCTTAGGTTTTCCGACGACTTATCTTCCACACACTCGCTCATGGGTGAGAGGCTTACGGTATTTCTTTAACTTGGGATAAGGGTTTTTAAAAATTAGGCTTACGGTTTAACCCTTTTCAGCAACATAACTTTTTTTTTACCCTGAATAAAAGAGGCGTACGCCTCTGCGCCTCACGTCACTCCGCCTTGAGGCGCACCGCCTCACCCCCTTAAGGCATAAGCCTCTATACCCACCCCTGAGGCTTAAGCCTCGAGGCATTTTTTTGCCGCCTCGCCTCGAGGCGCACGCCTCAATCGCCTTTTTAAACATTGATTACCGTGCGATGGCTCAGGGGACATGTGAGTTTTTATGGTTTCGATTGATTTTGGGGGAGTTGGATTTTATAGGAAAAGAATCAATCGGAGTAATTTTGTGATAATAAGTCCGCTATTATGATTGCATCTGATTCCATGCCTGGGAATTTGGGTTTTATGGAAAAAGAATCAATCGGAATTATTTAGTGATAATAAGTCGACTATTATGCTTGCATCTGATTCCATGCTCCATGAGAGGACGAAGCATATGAAAGTTGATTAATTTTATACAAAAAAATCTGAGTTCTAGCATCATTTGTCCTAATTTTGTCCCTTCTTCGAATCAGATAGTCAATTTCTTTATCAAATCAGTCGACCCTCTCTTCTTCAATCTTTCATTGCCAAGTTGGGCTTGATTGATATCTTTGCTCTAGCTTGGGGGGGAGTGTTAAATTTCATATTATTTTAGTATTTTTCTTCTGGTATTGGGCCCTCCGTGTTTTGGGCCTTAGTCGTGTAGTCTTAGCTTTGTAGTCTCTAGAACTTTCTAAAATTACAATATTTTAGCATAACTACAATTATTGGCTCCCAATTGGGTAAGCCATCACATTACAAAAATCTTCTTCAAAAAAATTAATTGAAAGGAACGAGCACACTTAAAAGTTTGTTGGAATTGCTAAAGTGGAGGTTTATATTCAAACAGATGCAACAAAACAACATAAATGAGTAGGTAAGAAAATTGAAGCTGATATCCAAATGCACCAGCCAAATTATAATACTTTCTTACCCTATCCTATCGTTCCTAAACATTCAGGGGAAAAGTCTATGAAGAGATTCCATTTATATACATGAAAAAATGTATTGTTTTACAATTCCCCGTCACTAGTATCATACCTCATGGGACATCAGAGGAAGAATTCTGTAAGGATACAAATTTCCTATTGAGTCTTGTGTAGTGTTGGCTCAATTCCGGACAAAACTATTTGAGTCATAGGATAAAGTGTCAAGTGTATCCATCCAAGCCTATGACGAGTTTGTTGAAAACGTAGCGGCGCAGATTTTAAAGCTTTATCATTATCGAGTTTCTAGTGCCTCGTTTCTACGTCATCAAGTTGAGGATTCCATCGTCTCCAAAAGGTATGAATGCATTTAATATATATAGGAGACTTGAATATTTTTTATGGGTGTTATTTTAGTCTAAAATGACATTTTATTTTCAGAAAACATTTTAGAACTTTGTTTAAAAGTTTTTGGGCTTAATATTGATAAATGGGATTTTCTGTTTTTTTGTTCGAATTGTCGTTCGAACGAGAATTCGAACGAGTTTGCCAACGAGATTGCCTATTGTTTTCTGTTTTTTCGTTCGAAGATTCTTTCTAACGAACTCGTTCGAACGAGTTTTTCCAACGAGATTTTGGCCTATGTTTCCTTTGAAATCACATTCGAACGATCTGGGAAAGTCGTTCGAACGACTTTGGCGGGAATACTAATTTTTTGGCAGTTTTCATTTTTAACCACCCATGTTTCCCACTTGTCCCACTATCTTTTACCAGCCATATTATGTGCGGGGACAAGACTTTTCTATGTAACTTTTTGAGACTTTCCTTTCTCTAGAGAGCAAAAATGTTTACCCAAAAAGTTCATGTTTTGAGTTTTGAATTTTAAATTTATGAATTAAAATTCTTCCAAAACTCTACACACCCATAGTTTTGTTTACTTCCAAGTTCTCTTATATGTTTTGGTTGCTTGGAGTGTTTATTTAGCACCTGGTTTTCTCTACATCATCAAAGAAGAGAGTTTGGGTTTTATTCTCTACCCACAAAGGAGAGTAATTGTTTGTTGCGGTGTACTCATTCGAAGAAAGACTTCGCATGAGGGTGTCACAAAAGCCTCATCGGTGGATTCCGATGGATTCCGAGACCGTGGAGGAGTTCAGGGTTGTCGACTAGGCGGAGGTAGTTACAAGAAGATGCGTCAAGGCTTGGACGGAGTCAAGTCGTGTGTAGTAAGTCATCTGTCTTGTAATCATAAAACCATACTTAGTGGACTTAAGGCTAGGGCCGTCCGAGGTTTTTCCCATTTGAGTTTTCCTCGTACATCGGTGTGTAGTGTGATTGGTTTATCTTTATCTTGCAAAAATCACTTAGAACGCATACTTAGGATAATTCAAGATAAAATTGGTTTAATTATCACACTAATATAATTTGGTGCTTAAAATTAGTTTGGGTGATGTTTAAGTTAATTTAATTCAAGTCTAGATAATTTAATTTGATAAATTTGGTTTGGCTAATATAGAAAAATGAATTAATCATGTTAGGCAAATTTTAGGACCTGGGGTTGAATTAAGTTATTTAAGTGAAAATTAATTTGTTGATTAATTGTATGTCACTTCTAGTTGTTAGTTTAATTTTAATTTGAAAGAAATTAAAATTTGTTGTTTGTGTGTGTTGTGTTGAACCATCATATTCCGCACTTTAAAGGAAATTAATATTTAATTTAAAAGAAGAATTTTATAATTTGGGGGTTTTTATTCCAACAAATTCGCAAAGTAAAAAACTATTGAAGTCTTCATTAGCTATACTTCTGTATAAAGAGAGAATGATTCTGTTAACCATATATTACCTTGTTCAAACGGGAACCTCGCCGGGTCTTCACCGAAATATACAACCAGTGCATCTGCATTTCTACCCTGTCCACCAGAAAAATGGTAGAAAGATATTACCATCACTTAGACAAACAAATAATGCCACCAAAGAAAGTAATCGATCCATAGAAAATTACCACCACAGAATACAAATTCGTTACAGAAGCCACCTCTGTCCCAGCAGCACCCATGAATTCCTTCAAAGTCTATATATAAAAAGATTATTTTTAATGAGGGTAATAAAATACAAACACTCAATTATAACTTATTATAGTTTAAAAAAACATTTTCTCAACAAGTAAAATTAGCTTTAAAATACATATATCTATTCTTTAAAGACATTATTTTAACTTTTTAAGTAGGTAAATGTTATAGCTGTGACCCACGTCCCGCATTGGGGTGTAACGGGAAGATGTTTTGGTGTTTCATAACATAAAATTGTCGTGTAAGTCACGGCCTACTACATTCCCAGAACGATTTCTTAAGTAGGTGAATGTCGTACGCTGTGACCCACATCACACGTCAGAAGTGCAACGAACAGGGTACATATGTAGCTTTAAGGAACCCAACTCATAACAATGATAAATATCCAAAATATAGAATGAAAAAAACTTACGAAAGATGTTTGGATACCTTATTGAAAACTTCAGAAACAGGGCCATCATTTTCAGACGCAACCAATTCCTGCTTAACTTTTTCTAATCCCTTGATAATAGCTTGCATTTCTTCAGCTAAAGACTTCAATTGTATCTGCAAGGAAGACCTCATTACAACTATTTCCTACACATTTACTTGAGATAAGTATTAATAAATGGAAAGATTGCAAACCTTTGATGCAGCTTCCAGGCTAAAGAGACCCTCATGGAAGTCTAGGAGGGAAGGGGACTTAGAAGCAAGAACCTGACAAGAAGGAAGACCAGAACTGAGATAAATATAACCTTGTAATAATAATAAATAATTAATAAAGCCCAAATTTAGAATATATGGGAATAAGTCTCAGAATAATCAGGTAGTAACATATTAGCAAGAGAAAGATGTGAAAAACAAAACTCTGCTAACCAGAAATATGTCATAATGATGAGCCTAAAACAAATATCTAAAACCAATGAGACCAAAACCAGTTAAAGTTTCCTACACCATCCACAGTTATAGTTGAAGTTTCTTCTGTATGATAAAACCCCACCCCACAATATAACAAAGAAAAATAGTGTAACAATGCAAATAATAAGGGAAAAAACCAAACTTGTCTTCTTCTGGACATAATAAGGCATTATATAATGGCTAATGCACGGATCTCTAAGATATTACAAAAAGTGAACATCTCTTCCTATAAGAAAGCGCCAACAACTTAACACTGAAGGGTTGACGCTTATTTGGGTACAAAAAAATTTTATGGAATGACGAGGTTGCATTCTGAGAAAAAATTTAACGGAAAAGAGAGGGATGATTTAGGGGATTTTATGTGGTACAAGAAAGATGTGGATGAGAATGATGAAGTCTAACAGAACTTAAATCCTTTTGGTTTTGATGTCAATAAGAGCATTCAGTATATCTAAATGATTTTAACTGAAAAAAATATAGAGTCGGGACGAAATTAACTTAAATAAACATTAAAGAGATAACACAGAAACCTCTGAGAGTGGAAACGCTTCAAAAATAAAATACGAAAATAATTGGCATGGATATCTCAAATTAATTCACTGCCTATATGCACAAGCCAATTCTAAATGAGACGTAGTAATATTGGATACTGATACTACTTTGATACTCAAAGATAGATGTCTGCAACTAAATGCATCCACAATTTTGAAACAAAACACTTTATTTTGAACTAGTATCAGATACTTCTCAGATACCATGGAAGCTGCGTCTAACAGGTTTTGACCATAGAGGTGCAATCAATAAATAACATCCAGGGGGTGCAAAGAAAGAAATTTTGGATGCACCCACTAAATCTTGCACCTCATCCCATTTAATTTTCTTTGACATTAATCAACAAAAAAATTAAAACTTTACTACCCTTATAAAAATCTTGCAACTCACCCCACTTTTTTTGTACTGCTCACACTCCTTCCCAAATCGTGTCACATCATTTTCCCTTCACAGGTCTGTGTAGAGCCTCGCCAACATGCCACACTCTTTCCAGACAACACAGCAAACACATAAAGAACCACTTAACCATAATTGAAGGCCACCTTGAAATCAATCAGACGAGCTCCGTAAGCATTGTGGAAGGCTATAGATAGAGCAAACATGTAGGATACAATAACACTACACCGTTTTACCCCCGGGAATACGAGTTACTGTAACCATTGTCATAATGGCATAGAGGTGTATCCAGCAACTCCTACCCATGTTGGAATTCTTTCTCGGACGAATACGTCATATTGTTATAGATCATCAAGGACCTCATGAAGTGGATTTGACTTATAGGGCTACCAATCCCTCCAGGCAGGGTGGGCCCAGATTAATTCCATGTTCATATCAACAAAGGGCTCTGATGGATATATTATAATCAAACTATATGAAGATTTTACCTAAAAACTTTAACCTGGTATGAAGAGGCATTTGCAGAAGATAAACAAAAGAAAATTATGCTGGTTAATTAATATTTGGGAATGAAACTAGTGATGCCCATCCAACTCACCCACATAGTGAGTGAACCGCACGTAGTTGTTAAGAAGTGGTGGCATGAATTGCAAATTGCCAAATATTAGGGTGAGGTGTAAACTTTAGTGGGTGCATACAAACATTTTGAAAAAGAGAGAATAAAAACTAACCAAAATTCTAAATGCTAGAGAAAAACATTTATATATAAGAGAAAGTAAACTGTGTTCAATAAGATCGCAGCCCGTGGCAATACTACAAAAAAATTACTTCTCTCGAATGAATATTAATACTAGAAAATGGAAAACAACTTATTTTATGCATTCCAAAAAACTAAAATTGTCCTACAATATGTTTATATCATGACCTAGGAAGAATGACACTTCTAAGAAGATAAAGTTTTCATGTCCGACACATGTCAGACACCGACACCGATAATCTCTGGACACTCTCAGATATGCGCCCAACACTTCTTCCATGTGTTCATTATTTGACTACAAAATAACATGCCTGAAACTTCTTCGATGTCAAGTGTGACCAAGAATATAATGTTGAGCTATGACAGCATGGTTCAAAGTCTCGATATCGGTCTTGGTATCGGCCACTCGATTTTTAACTCGGTCGCGGTATGGGTCACGGTATCGGGTGATACGCAAAGATACACTATTTAGAGAGCGCAAAAAATTCCGAAAAAAATCTAGAAAATTTAAAAAAAATACGATTAACACTGTGGACCAATCAGATAAGTTTAAAACTATACTTTAATATGCATAACATTGTACAATTGATTATATTGGCGTGCTGCGAACTTGGTAGATTCAATGTTCCATAATAAATCAATGTTTTATTCATGGAGGATATAAATATTATGTTTTTACAAAGAAAAACAAATGTTACTTTTTTAGTAAGAGGATAATTTTTTTTTTTACAAAGACAATACAACTATTATATTCTTAGTATTATTTTTAGTAAGAGGATACGAATGTATTTTTTAAGTATGTTATATTTTTCTAAAAATGATAGAAATGTTTCTTTTTTAGTATTGTTATTTTTTTACAAAGATGATACAAATAGTGATTTTGACAAAAAAATACTACATTTTTTTTACAATCATTTTTTACAAAAAGGATGCAAATGTTGTTTTTTTATAAAAGGAATGTAAATGTTTTTATTTTGTTGTTGTTGGGTTGCAAATGTATTTTTTTTAAATTGATGGAAATGTTATTTTTTTACAAAGAGGATGAAAATATTTTTTTTTACTTGTGTTGCAAATGTTATTTTTACATAAAGGATGCAAATATTATTTTTACAAATGTTTAGAGGATACAAATATTATTTTTACAATAATTACAGTTGTATATTTGTTTGTAAAAGAATAACATTTACGTTTTTTTTTAAATAATAACATATTATAAAATAACATTGGGAACATTATTATAAAAAATAATAAATAACATTTGGATCATTTGCATTCTTTAAAAAAAAAACTGGCACATATACAACGCACTAAAAAACCCACATGATGACCAAACAACCCACACACACAGCACACTAAATTAAATAAACAATTAGCATTTCGTAACCCCCAAAAAAACCACGCTTACCAACATAACACTGGAGAGAGAGAGAGGGAGAGAGAGAGAGAGAGAGAGACTGAGGCTTAGTAACTTATACCATCTCGACCAATATATCACCGATATGGGCCGATTCTACTGCGATATCGCCGATATGGGCCGATTCTACTGCGATATCGCCGATATGGGCCAATTATACCGCTATATCACCGATACTACCGAAAAATTACCGATATAGGGTCGATTCACATCAATAATTGAAAACTAAACTCGTAACTCAAAATCGGATCGGTGGTCACCGATATCTAGTCAACTCGGCCGTATCGTCGCGGTATCGGCCTTGACTTTGAACCATGTATGACAGTAAACGTTAATTACATGAGTGTATATATATATACAGTCCTGCTCTTGTGCGGACCAGTCCTCATTTTAAGAGTACGGACCGAACATGTGTCACTTGGCGGTGAGCCCAGAAGAGAGAGAGAGTGTGCCTATAATTTAGGCGATAATTTCTAGGCACGCCTTTAGGTGACACATGTCCGGTCCGCATTCTTAAAAAGCATATATATATATATATATATATATATATATATATATATATATATATATATATATATATATATATATATATATATACCCATACATGAACATCCGACTAAGCTCTTTTTTTCACCATAACATAGGTGATATTAATTACTACTGACTTATAAATTGCATACCTATATATATTTCACATCACAATCTTAAAAAATTGGATTTACTTGTCATAAATAAATATTTGTTGTTTATACATCAGTTTTATTGACATGTCCTCTACGTGTATAACCTACATTTTAAGTATTTCCCATGTAGGAGTGTCTGCAGGACTGTCTGTGTCATGTTGTATTTGTGTTCACTGTCACTGTCCATGGTTCGTATTCATGATAAGCATATAATATTTATTCTAATTATATGCATGCATATATAAATACGTTTAAAAGGAATATAGATTTGAAAAAAAATGATATACTATCAACTCGTACACGTCTTTTGTGTTACAAACTATCGCATTGGTTTGTCCATATCTATGACGCACAGATTCTTCAAAATGGCCAACGCATTTTAATTGTACCCAAATACGGTGCAAGTCTACTACGATTCACACTCGGCACGTATTTTTTTCAATTAAATTTAAATAAGTATTCTGGTAGGATTTGATGCACATTCGGAAGTGAATAGAAAATAACCAACAATATTTTTTATTAATGATTGAATGAATAGAATGACTAGGTGATGCCGTTAGTTATAGGCTCCTAAACTAGAGTCCTAATAGAATTAAAAATACCTAAGATAATTCTAAATACTTACTAAAGAGATAATAAAAAGAAGTAAAAAAATAAAACAAACTCAATCCCCCCTTATCCTAAACCTTGCACCCAGTCCTTTCTCTCCCCTGATCCTTGTCCCTAAACCTTGACGGCCGTCCCTTTCTCTCTACTGATCCTTATCCCTTCACATCGGGATTCTTGAGAATCTTAATTTGCTTTTATAAGAATCCTAAAATCAACCAAGATTGGTGTTCTCTTTTGAACCAGAGTTGTTCATTAATGATTCAAGGTCAACTACAAGAAGATATCTTCTGGACTGGTTGGCACACACACATACACCAAAGAGGGAGAGGGAAAAAGAATGATAATTTAATGAGTTAGAAAGATGTCATTGAAGCATCGCATTTTAACCATCATTGATGTGCAGTGCAGACCTTGAAGGTTGTGTTGTTGCAAATCAGTATCAACATTTTCATGCTAATTTGCATGAAACCCTGTTCGAAAAGTTGACACATGGCTAGATTTTACGACAAGGTATTTGGATATAGATGTCTTTTCATGGATGATATTAGCATTTACAATCTTTTCTGTTAACTTCCATTCTTTTTATGTTGAAGAATAGTTGATGAATTTGATGTAGTTTTTGTACAAAAATTAATGTAATGTCTATACAAATTTAAAGAATAATATTAATTTATTATTATTTTATTGCCCGACGCACCTGAAACTTAATTTTTAGATATTTTTTTGATCTCTGCACATGCACTGTGTTGCACCCTCGTAAGTGCTTCATAGGTCCATATCATCTAATTTTTGTAGCCCATATATTTCCATGCTTCATAGAGATTTTTTGAATCGCTACACCTGCACTGTGTTGCACCCTCATAAGTGCTTCATAGGTCCATATATCATCTACTTTTCAATACCCCTATATTTCCACACTTCATCGTTTATATATTGAGGGAAATACACTAAAAGATTACTACAGCAACGCTTTCATCAGTCCAAACTCAAGTTCAAACTGTTGTTGCAAAATTGTGAATTGACTATTTATTAACAACACATCTCTTCATGCAGTTTCCTAGAGAGAAGGTTGTTTGCCAGTAGATAAACTGAGAGAGAGAGAGAGAGAGAGAGAGAGAGAGAGAGAGGAACCCATACCTTGCAAAGATAATGCATGAGTGTCATCTTGCTGTTAGAAGCACGTGTATCTGTAAGTTTTAAGAGACTGTCCAACTTGAATCCAATTGCAGAACCTGAGAATTTACAAAATATTTATACTTCATTTCAAGAAATGAGTCAAAATATATGATGCCACTATATGACAATTGAAAAATAAATTTATTTCTTTAAAAACAGCATGAAAGTTCAAATTCAGTTAAAATTCGCCCTAGTAAAATTACTACATGATGTGTTTACTGAGAATCACATTAATAAGAAATGCTGTCTGCAGAAAAGTGTTGCGCCAAGTCATAAATGTAATTGTTTGTATGTTTTAAAATGGTCTACAGAATCTTATCTCCTAACAAAATTCGGTAAATAACTTCCTGAAAGAAACTTAAGCAATAATCTTGTATTGGAGAATGAAGAACCCCCAAAAGGTGAAACTATTAGATTTCAGAGTAAATCACTACATTGCTTTACTACATTGATTGCGCAACGGATGTTTCCTCGAGTGCAAATACTCTTTCCACCTCTTATGTCATCATTGCTAACATAGGTATACTTGTTAGTTACTTTCCTGTCTCGTCTCCGTGTACTCCTTATATTATAGATTGCGGCTACTGATCATATGACAGGATCTTATCATCGTTTTTCATCCTACTCTCTATGTTCTAGTAAAGGTAACCATGAGGGGAAGACAGTGTCGACAACTCAGCACAGTGACGACTTAAAAGGGATTCTCTCCTTACATATTCCCTACGTCAGCTGAACAAAAGTACCCATGAGACTCCAAGCCAGGCCAGTTGTATTCTCGGACCCTAGTTCTGTAGCTCAATACAGATGGAGTAAGTAACGGTGTACCTACTTGTACTCCTATTGTTGATAATTCTTATCTTCCCATTACAATTCGAAGGGAGCTTCTACGTCAGCAGAACAGAAGTACCCATGTGACTCCAAGCCAGGCCAGTTGTATTCTCGGACCCTAGTTCTGTAGCTCAATACAGACGGAGTAAGTAACGGTGTACCTACTTGTACTCCTATTGTTGATAATTGTTATCTTCCCATTACAATTCGAAGGAGCTCAACACCCTATTGCTAACTTTATCTCTTTTGATTCTTTAGATCCATCATATAGTGCTTTTGTTTCCTACTTGTCCTCTATTTCCGTTCCACAAAGTTGGAAAGAAGTCTCTGCAGATCCTAAGTGAAAGGAAGCTATGGTAGAGTAAATGGAAGTTCTGCACAAGAATGATGCATGGGAATTAATCGATCTTCCAGTTACATAAAGGTTAGTTGGATGCAAATGGGTATTCATTGTTACACAATGAGTTGACAAAGTTACTTAGAGATATAAAGCTAGGTTTGTAGCAAACGAATTCACTCAAACATATGGTATTACTGCAAGGAGACTTTTTCTTCGGTTGTCTCTTATGGAGCCTGCAACAACTAGATGTAAAGAATGCTCCTTAATGAAGATTTAGACGAAGAGGTATATAGATCCCTCCTTGTTTCCAACTCAAGCGTCACAAGGGAAAGTGTGCAAATTAAGAACATCCTTTTTATGGGCTTAAGCAATCTCCCCAAACCTCATTTGAAAGATTTCTTATAAGGCTATGTTAAATTTGGATATTGACAAAGCAATGGTAACACATTATGTTCTTCACACGAGTAAATGGTAAGATTACCGTTCTCATTGTTTAGGTGGATGACATGGCAGTAACTAAAAATGACAAAGGAAATCAATAAACTCAAGACTCGATTAGCTAAGGAGTTTGAAATCAAAGACTTAGGCTCATTGAAATATTTCCTGGGGAGTCTCTCTAGATCAAATAAGTGTATTTTTATCTGCCAAAGAATGTATCTTAATCTCCTAAAGGAAATGGGCATGATGGCGCGTAGACCTTCTAAATCTCCTATTGAAGACAATCATCACGTAAGTGGTGGTCTAGTTGAAGAGACTTGTCGGACGATTGAACTATCTCTCCCATACTCATTCAGACATTGGACATACATGATTCTCGTTCACTTCACCTCGAAGTTGTTTACTGTATCTTATGATATCTTATGTCATCCCGTGAAAAACGATTTTTTTTTCTGTAAGCATGGCCACCTAAGGCTAGGCATGCATGATTCTCGCTCACCCCTCCTTGATGCTGTTCATCCTATTTTGCGATATCTTAAGTCATCCCCAGGAAAATAAATCTAATTGCTAAGCGTGGCCATCTACGGCTAAAAACTGATACGAACGCTGATTGGACTGGATCCATTGATGATAAACGATTTACCTCAAAATACTTCACAGTTAAAGAGGGAATTCTTATCGCTTGGCGTAGGAAAAAGGCAGAAGTTGGAGGCCGGGTGGTGATTAGGTACATGGCTAATGGGGTTTGTGAGCTTATGTAGCTTCAAACTCTGTTGAATGACTTAGGAGTTAATGACAAGGGTATGCTATAAAGCTGCCATTAATATTGGTCATGACCCTACTCAGCACGACAGTTACAAGCATGTTGTGATTGATCGACACTTTATGAAGGAAAAATTGAATGCAAGTTTGATTTGCATGACATGTATGAAATCAGGGGACCAATTGACCAATAATTTTACAAAAGGGCTGAGAATGAAGTTGTTTCACCCCATCATATGCAACTGGAGCATGTGCAAATTGGGCATGAGAAGTATCCATAACTTGAGCCGGAGTGTAAGCCTGTGGTTCATTTCTTTATGTAATATTTATAATTATCCTCCTCTTGGGGGTATTTATGTAATCTTGTATGTCATATGTGTTCCATAACAAATGGAAGAGAAATGAAGAAGGATAAGAAGAAAGAGAGTGATAAAGTTGCACTAGTCTATAAGTAAGTACGCCTTAGAAGAAAACCCTAACACCACTTCTTTTATGTATCTTCACATTTACTGATGGAAATGGGCCCTTTTTAGAGTTTTATTGTATTATTGCTATTTTCTTATATTTTATCATGTCATTGTATTTTATTTTTTTTGCCTTAATATTTAGATATTAGGAGTAATAACGGCTAGTAAGGGTATTTTTGTAATTAGGATATTAGCTTATGGCCTAAGCTACTCCTCCCCTTTAAATACCCGCTTGTATTCCTCATTTGAGGACACTCTCTATTTTGAATATAAGAAATCTCTTGATTCTATCTCTAAAAGTCAGGGTTTGGTTTATTTTCTTGGCCATTGACGTGTAGTTTACGTCAAATTGGTATCAGAGCGAGGTGTCGTTCCCCGATTGGTGCACTGATATGAAGTTATCAAAATCGTACACTACTTTCGATGGCTCCAAGAATATCTAAACGACAACAAGAGATTAATCAATAGTTGATGCGAAGATTGAATAGACAACAACAACAACAACATCAACAACAAATTGATGCTCTATTCTAACTCACCTCCTCCAAAATCCAAGATCCTGGCCTACCCATTCAAAACCCTAACCCTATTCTACCTCTCACCACCACCCTACCTCTTGTCGAGCACCCCTCTGCCCTAGCCACCCTCCACCTCCCCACCCCCAATCTCCCCCCCGGTCCATCCAACCCCGAAAACACCCCCCACCCACCCAACCGCTGGTGCTCCAACCCAAATAAATCCCCTGCCCGACCTTACCCCAAACCTCCAACCCCAAAAACAAACCCAGAAAACCCAACCGCACCGAACCCAGAAAACCCAACCGCTTACCCCTCCCATACCCCTGCCCCGACCCCCTTCAACCCACCCATCGACCGCCCCGACCCCATTTCAGCACCCGACCCCCTTCAACCCACCCATTGCCCACTTTTCCTCTACTGCACACATTTTTTTTACCAGGTGAAAGCTTTTAGGGTTGCTATGGGAGAAGTTTGAAGAAGAAAATTTGTAGGATATGCACTTCTCAACTTTTAGAAATTAATTTTTGGCCTCCACAAATTTTTAGCACCTTTTTTTTTTTTAATTTCCTCACGAGTCCCAATTTTTTTTTAACGCTCGAGGACAATTTTGGTATTAAGAGGGGGAGAGTGATGGAAACGGGTCCTTTTTAGGGTTTTATTGCATTTTATTGTATTTTTATTATTTTATTTTATTATGTCATTGTATTTTGTTTTACTTTAATATTTAGAGGTAAGGAGTAGTAAAGGCTAGTAAGGGCATTTTTGTAATTAGAATATTAGCTTGGGGCCTAAGCTACTCCTCCCCTTTATAAACCCTATTGTATTCCTCATTTGAGGATACTCCATTTTGATATAAGAAATCTCTTGATTCTCTCTCTAAAAGTTAGGGTTTGGTTTATTTTCTTGGCCATTGACGTGTAGTTTACGTCATTTACCCTCCAAGTTCTTCTTATGTTCTTTTTTTAATGATTTGTAATAAGAAAATGAAGTACTAGATAATGAGATTCATTGACTGGATGCGTTTGATCAAAGTTTGATCAAAGTTATATCTGACCCTCCGTAAGAGCAAGATAAAATAAAATCTTTCAATTTGCAAGTCTGATAAGTGTTATTAAATAAGAATTTCAAGTGGATGTCCTTACCCCTGGCAGTTCCTTGGTTTAATGTATTCCCCAAATATAAAATTTTCTTCATGATTTCCTTCAACTGGTAAGAATTTCGAACCTAGTAATTCAGTCAAAAACTACATTAGGCCAAAAAGAATAGAAAGCAAAAGTATGGAAGACTTCTTTGTCACTAGTGTCATACCTCTTCACATGCGGAATTTACCGTGTTTAAACTCTTTTTAAAATCCAAAAGCTGAAAATAAACGTCAATTTGAACAACTGAGGCTGCTTAACAATTTCAAAAATTAAATGAAGTATAAAAGCATCACAAGCATTCAAATATCACCAACCTGAGAATTGAATTGAATCTTGAAAAGAAAAACCCTTAATTTAGACTCCACCCGTGGCACCTTCATTAGCTCCAAAAAGAACTGGAAGATAAAATAAAAAAAAAATAGATAAGCAACATTACAACAATAACCTTAAGCATTTACGATTAAAATATAAATGCCATTTAAATAAATAAATAAAATAAGAACCTTATCAAACATAATAAACAATAAGTACCAACACCACCAGCGCGTTCAACTAAAACTATCAAAGGTACGGATTAAGATACGACAGCAGCGACACCAACCAGAATCGAAACCAATCGGACTGTGATTACAATAGGTAGGGTGTTCGTGGAAAGGTTTGATTCGGTTCCATATCTAAACCAGAAACAAAGTAGGTCGGTTCGATAATTTTGCAACCAGAACCGACCACCAGTTCTCAGTTCAACCTACTTTTACATTACTCGCATTTAATTCAGATAATTTAACTGTCATAAAATAATAACATATTGTTCAAAATTGGTTAACAAAGATAAACATGACCCAGAATTAGTATCAGTTCTAAAATTCGACAACAAAATTGTAAAAATGCCGTAAGATGTCAACTTATAAAACATATCAAAACATGAGAGAGAGAGAGAGAGAGAGAGAGAGAGAGAGAGAGAGAGAGAGAGAGAGAGAGAGAGAGAGAGAGAATTGTTCAATAAGATAGATGTGGATTCTAAGGGTAAAATATTTGTTTTTATCTTCGGTTCCATCATCAGTATGGTTCCGTTTGGGTCGCGGCTCTATGATTGTCGAAGTGGAACCGAAACCGAACCAGCCGATTCCATAATTTTTGGAACTAGAATTAGTAAATGATCAGTTCTAAAATTCGACAACAAAATTGTACAAATGCCGTAAGATGTCAACTTATAAAACATATCAAAACATGAGAGAGAGAGAGAGAGAGAGAGAGAGAGAGAGAGAATTGTTCAATAAAGATAGATGGTAAATTATTTGTTTTTATCTTCGGTTCCATCATCAGTTTGGTTCCGTTTGGGTCTCGGCTCTATGATTGTTGGAAGTGGAACCGACACCGAACCAGCCGATTCCATAATTTTTGGAACTGGAACAAAACCATCAATTGAAAAAAACAATTCAACCCAACCCACGAAGATCAGTTTTGTTCGGTTCTTAAGCAAGGAAATTCAGCAAGCTTGATTCGCTTGAACCTATTTAGACTTCGAATGCTTACCACCCGTGTACAATTAATTTCAGGGTAAATTACGCTAAACCTCAATAATGTAAACGGCTAAACTTAACTCTTTCAAACAATTAGAAGCTAACAAGTGATTGATGTCATCAACATAGAAGTGAAAATAACACTCAAGCCCTTGGAGATGTCACACAAAACATCAACAATTTTTAAGGGGTGGAAGGAAACCATTTCATCCTACATAATGAAACCATTTACTGTTGTTGAATGAACACATTTTATATCAACAAATTTTAAGGGATGAATTCATTTAATCCACCGTAATGAAACCCTTTTACTTTGTTGAACGAACCCATTTCACCTACTCCAGAACTCTTGCTCTCTAGCTTTGTCTGAATGAATCCATTTCACCTACCCCAGCAACACTAATGTCAACCATTGGTTTTAAAGCCTTCTCACACAGACCTACACAGCAAACCCCATCACCGAAAACTCCAAACCAACCAGAGGCGACCATCTACCACTGACCATTATATACGACAATATCTACAAGGAGGTAACATAGTTCAAATAATATGGAAAATTTCAAGATTATTTCTTGAAATAACTAACAGAATGTAACAGAGGAAGCAATCTGTTTATAGTTTTTGGAGTTTTTATGGGTTTATTTTTCAGTTTTATCATGTTATTCCTTTCCTCAGTGGACTGTAGGTCCGCCTCCTCTTCTGCCATTTTTATATCTGTAATATTATATGAGTCATTTCTGCTACAGAATTACAGATTACTCCTTAACTATAGACATCAAATCAATTAGATCCTCGATAAAAGAAAAAGAAAAAAAATTCAATGAAACCCTTTGACAAGAAAGACTTTCCAGGACAACATTTATTATTGAGTATTACGAGATGTTATTTAGTGTGAAACTATACAAGTATCCATTTACAATTGATTCTTTTTTCCGTCACAGTCATTAGTTATTACGGATAGGCCACCACAATTTGTGGAGAAATTTCCCAAAATCCTTTTATAGTTGATCCTTAAGATAAAGTGCATCCGGAGTTGGATAATCTAATGACAAAAAACTTTCTCAACAGGAATGCATTTGTTGATGGAGGGGTTTTCTACTAAGTCGCATTACGCTCAAAGATATTAAAGTAGTAATTGGACCCGGAAGATACTATATAAAAAATGTAATCAGATATCAATTCCCAATTGGTATCTGCAGTCATATATGACTCGTTAGGGAGTTTAGCCTAGTAGCCATCTATAAGAAATAGATACCAACAGCCCCTAAAAAAAGGTCCATTGGCTAGTGGTGTCCCCATAAACAAGAATGCTGGAGAGTAGGACTACCTACAGTCCACCCCTAATACATGGCCTTACTTGCACATAGTGGCGGCCCTCATGTTCAAACCAGCAACCTCATACTTGCCAACCTGAGCCTCTTTCTTATCAGGTAATGAGATAACTGAGCAAGGCCAAATCATCTCATCTCAAGTACTTTTTTATGAGTACATCAAGGAAAGCACTTGTTTCATGTAAAAACATCCAGATTTACAAAGCACACATATCCTACAAGCACTATCAGTAAAAAATAACAAATTATATGATTTGATTTACAGACCTGTTCACACTTCCCCAGGTTCTCTTTGTCACCTGTGTAACCCTGAGGAGTCATAATTCAAATAATCATTACATTAAAGAGAGAAAGGAGGACAGTATGTAGGCCGCATCTACACAGCAAAAAATCCTATCTCACAAAAAGAGTTATAGATAACAAATAATATAATGGAATGAATTTTCTAGTTATAGCTTCACCTTGAGAAGCTCCATCTCTTCTTTCGTAGGACAGAATTTTATAAGATTTTCTACTTGATCAGCATCTAAAATTGACTCATCCATTGCTAAAGCTGCAGCCTATCAAAATCGGGCATATTTGCGGTTATTCAGTTAACTAGGAAAGAGAAATCAGCAAAATATTTGCAGACAATTACAAAATAGTGTACTTAACAAACCATGTATTTATATTTCATAAGCTATTTGTCACATATAAATTTTTTCCATGTTTACGTAATATGATGTCAAGTTTTGGACCCAGTGAATATTGACCAATAAGTTCCCCATCTATTAGAGCAATGAAATAATATTGAAGGTACAAAAGTAGACCTAAATTAACTTGGTGATTGATTAATAAGAACGACATGATAGCTTGTGGTTTAACCGGCATATTACGCTAAACGGAGTGAAATAGGATTAATGTAACCGACCTCCACTAATTGGTAAAGGCTTTATTAAGTTGAGTAAAATTGTTTGATTTAAAATTATAAGTCAAATTTCTAGAATACATAAATACACATATGAAGAAAGATATGCAGCTTCTGACAAAATGCCTAAGGCTGTATTTGATAGCCTCAATTGCAATGGAAAATATGGAATCTTCCTCATTTTCCAGCTTTTTAGTGCGTTCGACAGCATTTATTTTATATGGAAAAAATTTCCAACTTACAATATGGAACAAGTTGGTGATACACATTTTGGGCAATTGAGTTGGGAAATATTTTCTTTTGGGGAGGAGGTTTAAAATCCAAGCAAAATTTCCACCCCATTCTATCAACCCCATATATAAATGAGAAAATCCAACATTAATGTTCAATCTAACGCGTTAGTTGATCAACTATGGATAAAATTTGTAGAACCATAAAACTATCAACTTTTTACCAGCATGACAAGAGATTGGATGACGCGTTTGTCTGTCATTTACTTGTGTTTTTCTGTAGAACTCCTCTTCCTCTTAAGTTGAACCTTCTTCCTTTCTTAATGAAGTTCTTTTAAATGAAGAAAAAAAAACTAGTATAACCACACAAGCTCGGTGACATAGCCATATTCTTTAATAAATATAATAGGAGAGTGACGATTTCGTGGAATCTTATTTTTGGACAGTCTGGTTTTGTTATGCTATGCCTAATTCAATAAATAGGTTTGGGTCTATCCTGGATTCTGAAGGAAACCTAAGGTGACCCATTGTAAATCATTTTTCAAATTCTTTATTGGTAAAATTAATATGTTGATTTATTTGTGAATTTTTCTTTTGCCTAAGGTGCAGTTGAATAGAAGATGAATTAAGGGAATGGGAATGTATGTTCCCGAAATTTCCTTGAGGCTTCTATTTTATTGGGTGCATGGAGTCTTTTCAAATACTACTACCTCTTTATGTGGTATTTGAGAAAAGCCATCGAAATTCCAGACTAGCCCCCTTGTTGAGGTTTTTATTATAGCGTAACTGTTACTTGAAGATCATTTATATACAAGCTTCCACCCCCTAATGAGGATTTCTACTAAAAACTTTGATAGAAAGATAAAAAATAAAATAAAAAAGTGAAGACCTAATCATGCAGGACAAGGAGAAATAAGAAGGGGAGGGATAACGAAAGGAATAGAGAAAAGACAAATTAAAAGAGCAAAAACAAGATTTAGTAAATTCAAATGTATTCAAAATTACTAAATCCCCACATAAGACTTCGATATAGGCGTAATTAGGGAAACTACATTGAATCACAACAATTTGGGGAGATACCTAAAATTAAGTCCTAAATAATTAGATAACTAAAATGGAAAATCTCTTAAATTAAATGAATCAAGACCTACAATTTGTTTCCAAATATATCCATTGCCACGTTCCAATTTTCTCCGATTTTTTGTTATTGTCATCCTCATCATTCTCCCCACCATTTGACAACTCGATCTTTGTAGAGACGAAGAAGAATAAAATGAAAGATCCAGTGTTGAAAAACATGAAACCTGGATATAATTGATCCCAATGTCCTATCACTTGAGTGTATGGTAAGGATACGGGTACATGGTACACTACGCTACTCTGCCCAGTACACAATATGTTGGGGGTAGGCTTCGCTTGGACATTCCGGTTCGCAGTTTACTTGGACCTATTAATTGCATCGTTTTGGGTACCATGTTAAGTGTACATATATTGTACATACAAACACACATATAATCAGTATTTAATTTATATAAGTTAGATTTTTGTATTAAACGCTTAATATTAGAGTACCTGCGTTTTTTTAGATATGCTTGGGATTGAGAAAGTCAAAAGAACTTCGGCTTGTTTGGTTTGTAACTATAATTCTGTTTTCTGTGTTTAAATACAATTCTGATAAA
Organism: Sambucus nigra; assembly: GCA_949130495.1. Classification (NCBI taxonomy): domain Eukaryota; kingdom Viridiplantae; phylum Streptophyta; class Magnoliopsida; order Dipsacales; family Adoxaceae; genus Sambucus; species Sambucus nigra. Next base: position 238,373,342 of record OX422210.1, on the reverse strand, counting down.
AATTTGTGTTTGGTAGCCTATTTTTAAACACATAATTATAATATTTCTGTGTTATAATCAAGTTTTTCAGAAAACAGGTTTAGAGTGTTTTATAACTTCTGTTTTTTATTTTTCAACTCAGAATTATGCATTCTTAATATTTTAATGTTGTTTTACCTTAATTATAATACACATACACAATACATTAATGTGTGTGTAATTCTTATAAATAAAAAACATATATGTACTCGTACACAAAATTACGTATGGAATACTATAAAGTTAAATAATATTATCAATAGATACATGATACTTATATATAGTTTTATACATGTATTATTAATGTATGGAATAATATAAATTATACATATAGTACATATGTATTAAAAAAATATTATCAATTCATGTATGTATATAATTTTATAGTGAACTATACATGCAATATCATTATATATATATAGTTAAACTCCTCAACATACCTCATTAAATATACCTAAAAATACATGATATTAAATGTACATGTATATAATTTATGATGTATGTATGTATACATTCATGTATCATGTATGTATTAAAGTTATATATATATGTGTGTGTGTATAATACAAATATACATGATTGCCAATTTTGTCAAATTTTCAAAAAAATGTATTTAAAAACAAGTTTATCAAATGCACACCAATAATTATAAACATAAAAAACTGAATTTTAAAACTGTATTTAAAAGCATCATTTAAATCGAGTTTTCTGAGTGGAGAACCAAACGGGCCCGTGTTTTTTCTTGTTTTGCTTTTTTTTTTTTTGCTATTCTCCTCTTCTCTTCAAACAAAAAAGTGGGACACGAGATTTTGAGAACCGTCCTAAACGGTGGGGAAAGAGATTATCTGGTAACATTTCTCTATCTTTCACTAAAACTACAATCTGGGTCATGCGAAAGGATAGAGATGATGGAAGCAGAATAATCGACCTTGATGGAGGAAAAGTAGCAACTCCACCTGTGCAAGCTCCGTTCAACAAAACATGAAGCTCCGTGCTGAACTTGTATGAACACGTGTCAAAGAAATAGGAGGCTCCGAGACGCCTCGATAAAGTAGCATGTCCTCCATAAAGAAAATTGAACCAATATCTATATTCAAGGGCAATTCAATGAAAGATGCAATAGGTCCATACTCGAGAACAACACAAACAAATCCAGCAGATGTCAATGTAAAATATATGGATGTACATAAATTGGAGGCAAGGGAGCAACAATATTGTCCTAATTATAAAACATGCAAGAACATCCTCAAGAGAACCCCGTCTTAGAGGGAAAAGAAGCAATAAAAACATCTACTTCAAGCGAGAAGAGATCAACGACTGTGTCAAGATTGTCAACTGACTTGAGAGGGTCATGATCAGCAATATCAAATGAAGCCTCATCAATAGACAAAGAAACAAGATCAACCGACTCGTAAAAGGAAGAGGATAGGGAATGTCATCAGGAGATGGGACAATCTCAGAAGAAGAGTCGAATTATAGAGGAATCAAAAATTTTCTCTGAAGTACACAACTAAGAGTCAGAAAGTATATCAACGTCATACAAGGGTATCAACTCATCAGGTTGTTCCCCATGTGCTAGAACAAGTGGAGATTTAACCTCAGACTCAACAATCACAAGTCACTTTAGGACGAGAAAAATATGCGAAAGTATGAATACCCTTCACATAATCATGATACTCATTGGTGAAAGTAGGGATATGCCGACTAAAAGTGAAAGGGGTTTTCTCTAGAGGTCTACTATACTGGCCTGTAAAACTGCCTCATAATGGGACATCTCTCTACACGTACAAGAGTACAACTAGATCATCCACGACATTTTAACCTCTAAAGCATAAAAGTAGGCATCACCCAAACACCTCGTAAAACATCACTTGACCTCCTTTCCAGTTCTTGGGCTAAATCTATCATTAGATCAATCAATAACATCCCTAAGGTCCTTGTCAATGTCATCCATAAAATACCCAAACTATGCAATTTCTTACGAAAACAAAATCATGAATGTTATTATCTGATGCTCTCGGGCTAAATCTATCATTAGATCAATCAATAACACCCCAAAGGTCCTTGTCAATGTCATCCATGAAATACCTTAACTGTGCAATTTCTTACAAAAACAAAATCATGAATTTTATATTATAAACTGTCAAGATGATAGTTCTTACAGAACAAAGAGACAACCACGAATACAGTGCTAACAAACAAAAGTCAAAAGTCAATAAAAATTTAATATAATCAAAAGCATTTTGCAATGTTGTCGTAACAATTTTAATGAAGATATAAGGCATGAATCCTTATAAAATTTATCCTATCAACTTAGTTCTATTACAATTGGGAGTGCAAGAGGCCAAGGTCACAAGTTCATTTATATAGAATAATAAGCTTCTTAGATAAGGCTGGTTGAACTAGGAAAATCTCAGTTGTTCATTAAAGAATATAGTAGTTAAAGACAACATTTTATTAATATTTATATGTTCATTACATTTTTATCATAATTTCTATTTATATGAAAAGAGAACACTAAAAATCTAATAAAATTCAATCCTGGTCTATAAACTAATTTAATATCCACTGTACATCACAATATAAATTAAATCGGAATGAAAGGACATAACAACCCCAAAATAATAATAACTATAGCGTGAACAATATTGCAAAAATACCCTTGAAGAGCACAGTTGCTACAGTAATGTGAATAGTAACATAGGTGGCTCCTAACAATAGTACTATTGTAAGTCTCTTGATACTACCCTGATCAGAGAAATGTGTTCTCAAGATAATACTTCTCATGATCCACTAGATGTCCGAATTTCCTCATCAGTCCTCCTCTTCTCTCACTCGAACCAACATACAACAAATATTGCAGTATGGAGTTGGAGAGTTGACTTGGTTTAATTGGTTGATTGAACAATGGATATGTTTTTTTCTTTGTTTGTTTGACATCTTAGCGTATCTAGGCCTCTTTGAGCACCGGACTAATCCCCAAAGTATGTTTAGACCCTCCAATGCGCACGCACTATAGGAGGTGGCCCAAAGAGGATTTGAACTCTTGACCTCCGAGTTGTGAGGTAAGAGCCCATGCTACTAGGCTACCTCCTTGGGGTTGAACAATGGACATGTTTTTTAAGGCATGTCACCACTTTCATATGATAACAAAGGGAATTTTAGGAAAATATGCCCAACAATGCCATCCTATCAACTCTACAAAGTGATTCACAATCCAAATAATCTTCCTAAATATGACCAAATTTTAATGTATCCATAAAACAAACAAGAATCTGCATGAGTAATTATTGTATCAAGTGAAGATATCTCAAATTCAGCGTTTGAAATGCGTCGCATTACGAGAAAAAGCGCGTTTCATGGTTAATTTGCGGTGTTGCGCAAAGGGATTTGTGAAGATCACCTTTTGCGTAGAAAAAAGAAACACATGGCACACTATTAGTGTGAAATTCGTGTAAAATACGAAATTGCGTACAATGCGTAGGCAAAACGTGATTTCTTTTGAAGTCGCATAAGAGATAAGCCCCCAAAATGTCATCATTTTGAAAGAAGGTCAGCCAAAACAAAAGAAAACCAGTTCAAAACGGAACAAACTCAAATGAAGTCTAGGGTTCCATATTCCAAACTGTAATTCTTTTTGAAGAAGACGCTTCCGCCCCAGGGGTTTCTGTGACTCGCTCTAGGGGAAGCCCTCACTCAGCCCTCTTTTGTTGACTCGTGCAAAATGTTTAAAAAGGCACAAGGTGGAGGGGAGGGATTTTGCCCGGACGAGGCGTAAGCCTTGAGGCACATTAAGGTATAAGCCTCATTTTTAGAAAAAAAAATCAACACAATATCATGAAATAACTCCACTAAACCATAAAAAATAATGTAACATAACAATTTTCACCAAAAAGTTCGAAATATCACTAACACTAAAAAAGGACTGAAATCAGCTTTACCAACAGAAATTAGTGTATCATCAAATATTTAGTATACGTTGATCAATAATTGTGTACCAAAAAACATTGTAAATATAATTAATTGATTAGCACGTATATATAAATCAGTATATATATGTATATATTTATATTCAATATACATATTGAGTAAATGTAAATCCCAAAACTATTTGTTTAGTAGCATATGGAAATAAAGTTAAAAAAGAGGAAAAAAAAGAAAAAAAAAATCAAACCCGATTCGTAAATGAAAGGAAAAACAAAAACAAAACAGTAGAGAGAAAGTTGGAGCAAAAAAAGAAAAAGAAAAAAGAAGAGAGAAGCAAACCCAATTCGTAAATAGCAATAGAATCAAAAATAAAATAAAAACTCACTTGGGAGCCGCAATCAAAAGACGAAACAGGTCTGAGGAAGCTGGACCTAAAAAAAAATTACTCGCCTGGGAGTCGCGATCAAAAGACGAAACAAGAGAAAGATAACTGGAACAAAAAAAAAACGAATAAACTTGGTTCATCTTTCATGAGAAATCGCAGGGTTTTGATTGATCTTTCATGGATCTAAGGCATCAGCTGCCGACAGGTAGGGCTTTGATTCATTTTGTCTTTTTTTTTGTTTGTTTCTTTATTTGGAACCCAACAAAAAAGAGGCAGCTCACCTCTACACACCTTGAGACACACCGCCTCTACCCCTTGAGGTGTAAGCCTCTTCTACAGCGCCTAAGTCTTAAGACACTGTGTGTTTTTTGCCTTATTCGCCTTGAGGCATACGCCTGGAGTATTTTTAAAGCATTGCTCGTTCAGCCCTTTATTTGTGGATTCAGTCAAAGTACATAGGTGATTAATTTCACACAGAAGCCTCTGTTCGAATTTCACAACACTCCCTTTGTTCGTTGGTTCCGAAGGTCTCCATCTAATATTCATCCCTCATACATTCAAAGGTAAGGCTCTGATTCTCACTATTCGTTTTTTTATTGTAGGCTGTAATTTGCTACTTTGTAATTGTAACACCTGATTCTCATCTCAGTAAAAAAAAATCAGATTATCATTAGTGTCGAACTCCGCTTGTGTCGTGCTTAACTTATATATATTATTTTTTTTTTGACACGGCCAGTCCCAAGCCCGGATAAAGGAGGGTTGCATTCGGTAGCTGATAACTAGCGTAAAACTTTGTCATAAAACTTTGTCAGATTCTTATGAATATGATTCCTATGAATATACGCGCTAATACTAGGGCATTTCCCTTAAGTGATGTGTTGCGCCTGCCACCGGGTGCCTCGAAAAATAGGCAAAGGGCTTTCGCATCGGCGCCCGGATGCAATGAGATATGGGCAAGGGTTCCTGCAACAATCTGGACGTATGCGGGTAAAGAAGATAGTCTAGAATAGTAGACTTAGGTTATCAACTCGGAAAATAGACTATGATAGGGAAAGGGATGGAGTTAGTGGATACCATGATAAGAAGAAAAGTTAATATAGCTTGTTTACAAGAAACTAAATGGTCAGTGAGAAAGCTAGAGAAATAATAAATACAGGGTTTTATATTATGCAGGAAAACATAGAAATAGAAACGGAGTCGGAATAACAGTAGATAAGAACCTTAAGGATGATAGCATAACCGTTATTCGGAAAGGTGACAGAACTTATAAAATTGATATTAGGTGAAAATATAATTAATGTTGTTAGTGCTTATACACCCCAAGTAGGGATTAGATGAGCGCACTAAAGTACAATTTTGAGAACAAATGGATTAACTAATTCAAGAAATATCCGTAGGTGAAAAAATCTATATAGGGGGAGATTTTAATGGCCACGTAGTAGAAAATCGTGTAGGATATGAGATAGTGCATGGAGGATATGGTTTTGGGGATAGGAACGACGGTGAAGAGTCTATATTAGATTTTGCGATGGCTTATGATTTTGTACTAGTAAATACACGTTTCAAAAAGAGGCTTGAACATGTAATAACTTATAAAAGTGGAACGCATAAGAGCCATATAGACTTTTTCATTACTAGGAAAGGAGACCGATTAACATGTAAAGATTGTAAGGTTATCCCAGGAGAAAGCTTCCTCACAACATATGATAATGGTGTTAGATATAAATATTAAAAATCAATGACGAGTGCGAAAAGCGAAGATTAACCCACGAACTTGGTGGTGGAACTTAAAATGAGAGAAATTAGAACTATTCAAAGATAAAATATCAAATGAAGCGCCATGGAATATTAAAGATGAGAGTTGCATAACGTGGGATAAGATGGCCACATGCATTAGGAGAATATCGAAAGAAACTTTTAGAGAATCAAAAGGTAAGGGGACACAATCTAAAGAAACTTGGTAGTAGAATAAAAAAGTACAAAATATAGTAAAAATCAAAAGGGAGTGCTTTAAAACATGGCAAACAACTAGAAATAAAAAAAAATGAGAAATATAAATGGGCTAAAAAAGGAAGTTAAGAAAATGGTAAGAGATGCTAAGTTAAAGGCGTATGATGATCTTTATACAAAATTAGGAACACAAGAAGGAAAAAAAAGTATTTATAAGCTTGCTAAACTTAGGGACAAAAAAACAAAAGATTTTAATCACGCTAAATGTATTAAAAGTGATGATTCGAGAAACCTAGTCAAGGATGATGAGATTACGAAAAGATAGAAAAACTACTTCGAGATGTTATTGAATGGAGATAATGAGAGTGGATTAGATATAGAGGAACTTAGGGAGACTCGAAAAAATATATTTTTTTCGCAGAATTAAGACAACAGATGTCAGGATTGCTCTAAAAAAGATGAAAACAAGGAGGGCTTTAGGACCATATGGTATCCCTATTGAGGTTTGGAAGTGCTTAAGGGAGGAAGGAATGTTTTGGCTTACAAAATAATTTAATAGAATTATAATGACTAATAGGATGCCCGATGAATGGAGAAAGAGTGTTTTAGTACCTATTTATAAAATAAAAGGGGGCATACAAAGTTGTTCAAATTATCATGGTATCAGGTTAATGCATGGTTCAAAGTCTCGGTATCGGTCCAGGTATCGAACACCCGATTTTCAACTCGATCGCGGTATCGGTCGCGATGTCGGGCGATACGTAAAGATACGCTATTTAGAGAGTGCAAAAAATTCAGAAAAAAATATAGAAAATTTTTAAAAAATAAGATTAACAATGTGGACCAATCAGATTTATTCAAAACCATTCTTTTATATGCATTCCATTGTATGATTGGTTACACTAAAGCGTGACGGACTTGTCAGATTCAATATTAAAAAGTTGCATGTTTTTAAAGAATTTTATACATTTTTCGTACAAAACATTATTTTTAGGAATTTTTAGAAATTCTAAACATTTTTTTTTAAGAGTTCAACAAGTTTTGTACAAAGCATCAATTTTAGAAATCTTAAACAATTTTTTAAGAGTTCTAAACAATTTTTGTTCAAAACATTATTTTTAGGAATTCTAAATATTTTTAAGAAGTCTAAAAAATGTTATGTACAAAACATTTCATAACATTTTTTTGCAAAACATTTGTGATATGCGTGAGAGTTGGAACAAAAAAAAAAGGGGTATGCGTGTGATGTTTTAGCTAAAAAAAGAAAGGGGTTTTAGCTGAAAAAAAAGTCAAAAGGTGCCATTTATAAATATGCTATTTGTACAAAAACAAAGACATGCTCCTTTCAAAAAAAAATAACAAAGGATATACACTCTTCTTTCAGAAAAACAAAAAAAAAGCTGTAAAAAAATAAATAACAAAGGATACAAATTTTTTTTTTTAAATGTTGTAATGTTATTTTTTTTACGAAAGTTATTTTTTTCTTCAAATATTATTTAATTTTGTACAAATGTTACAAAATATTATTTTTTTTACAAATGTTACCAATATCTAGTTTAGGAGCTATTCTATAAAATAATAAGCATTTTTTTCATAAATTATAAATGTTAATGTTCACTAACTTATTTAAATAATTTTATAAGTACTAATGGGATATTTTTCAAGTACTAATTTATTGAAAATGGAAGAACATGTGTTTAAGTTTTCTTTACACTTTTTAAAAGAATTTCACTTTTTTTTCAACAAAACATTTCTTTTAATAATTAATAGTTATAACTTATAAGGAAAAAAAACTTTTGCTAAAAAAAAATAGTATTAGGTTTGACAAAGCCGTGGCTATTAAAAAAAGGACAGCTATAAATCAGTAAGACTAGTGTATAAAATGTAATGTAAAGCCTTGTAATGTGAACCCACCATTACTTTTAAGTCCGGTTCGTATACAGTTGTAAGTCAGTAAGACTAAGACTGTTATACAGCTGTAGGTCACTAAGCAGACCATGTTAAAATTTCTCATTCTTTTAACTGTATACAACCACCGAAGTATTGTATACTAATACATAAACACTAAAAACCTCATTTACGAAACCCTAAACCCTACTACCTTTGCTGCGAACCAACCACGAGCTCTAAAGACCCTTTGCGAAGATAACCTAACACGAAAACAGGAAACGATTGAGAAGACTCCAGCCATGGAAGAACCTTAGCTGCGATTTACTTTTCTAGCCCTAAATCTCGGTTCAATCAGCTTTTTCAAGGTAAAAATCAGCCTATCTCGCCCGTATCGGCCGATATTCTGACCATCTCGCCCGTATCGGCCGATATCTCGGCAATATTCACCGAATCAGATTATTTTTTGGAACGTGCAACGGAATCATCTCGGTGCCTTGCGATACCGAGTCAACTCGGCCGATACCGAGTTGACTCGGCCGAGACTTTGAACCATGGGTTAATGAGTCATACAATGAAACTTTAGGAGGGAGTGATTGAATATAGATTGAGATTGAAAACTACAGTATCTGATAATCAATTTGGGTTTATACCTGGGAGGTCAGCAATGGAAGCAATTTATTTATTGAGGAGATTAATGGAGAGATATAGGGAGCAAAAAAACGAACCTTCATATGGTTTTTATAGATTTGGAGAAGGCATATCATAAGATACTAAGAGATATAATATGATGGGTTCTACATTAAAAATGAGTGACTTGTAGATATATTGATGTGATCAAGAATATGTATGATGGGTCCATAATTATAGTAAGAACATCAGCGGGAGAAAGTGGTGAATTCCTTATTACTGTAGGTCTGCACTAAATCCTTATCTCTTTGCTCTTGTTATGGATGAGTTTACTAGATAAATAAAAAATGAGGTGTCATGGTGTATGCTATTTGTAGATGATATTATTTAGTGGATGAGACTAAAACAGGAATTAATGCTAGATTGGAATTGTGAAGAGAAACTCTAGAAACAAGAAGATTTAAAATAAGCAGGACTAAAACAGAATATGTGGAGTGCAATTTTTGTAGTAATCGGAGGACAAACGAGGATGTGGTGAAATTGGATGGTCAAGAAATACCTAGAAATGATCATTTTCGTTATTTAGGATCGATTATCCAAAAAGATGAAAATATTAGTGATGATGTTACTCATAGGATTAAAACAGGCCGGGTTAAGTGGATAAGTGATACCGGCGTATTGTGTGATAAGTATATACCTTCGAAGTTAAAAGGAAAATTTTATAGGACGGCCATTAGACCCGTCATGTTATATGGAACAGAATGTTGGACAACCAAAAAATAAAATGTGAAGAAAATGAGTGGCGGAGATGCGAATGCTAAGATGGATTTGTGGTAAAACTCAAAAGGATAAAATTAGAAATGAACAAATTCGTGAAACGATTAAAGTAGCTCCTATAGAAGATAAATTGAGAGAAAATCGACTTAGATGGTTTGGACACGTCAAGCGTAGACCAATATATGCCCCCCCCCCCGTAAGGAAGAGTGTAACGCAAGAGGTAGAGGTAAATATTGTAAAAAATGACATGATATCATTTGGTTTAACCGAAGATATTGCACTGAACATAATGGAATGGAAAAATGGGATTCATATAGCCGAACCCAAATAATGGGGAAAAGGCTTTATTGAGTTGAGTTGAGTTTCAAGTTCATTAACATTATTTGGGTTCAAATCGTTTATGTTTTTGATACCATGGTACATTTGTACCTGTTTTGCAAATATTTTTGGAATTTGATGTATTTGGTTTGATTATTTTGAATTTATTTGTAGATTATGTGCTACAACTATGTTTATGTTATAAGTTACTATATTTTCTTTATATTAATTTATTTTTTGATATTATTTTATAAATCAAATACACAAATGGCATACGTGAAATGCCAAGTTTCTTACGCGATGCAATACTAGACCCAAAACGTGACGCGGTACGCATCCACAATTTCAAACCTTGCTCAAATTTATCAAAGCACCCATTAAGCATGGAGAGTAAGTCACTTATTATTGAATCTACTTTATCGGGCCTCACAAAAAATAACTAGACTCCTTATCAACACTTGGAAGATTAGTTACCTAAAAATGTGGGAAACTTGAGAGTCTTCACCATCATTTGGATAGTCATCAAAGATTTGTGAAGAATTTCCACTTGAACTGTCTAATAGATGTAGAATATATCCATTCCCAAGTATTACTTCTTTATGACTGCCTTCAAGTATATCTAAAGGTTTGAAGTTACCTTCTTAAATCTGCGTAACTTCAATTTGCTTCCATTCATAAGATTTTTATAATATTTGCAGTTAGCTTTTTTTTTGGTGGGGTGGGAGGAGGGGGTTGGGTGACTTCATACTTCGATTCATATCAAAACTTATATATACAGAATAACATATTCATCAATATCATACTTAAAAATATATTTATTTATTTAGAAGTATGGGAATGTTATTCAAAGACTTAAAAAACATTTGTTAAAGAGAGAAACAATGGTTTATATAACAAAATCATAAATATATATATAAATAAATAAATTTAAAAAAAATATTGGGAACATTAAGTTTGTTTAACTAACTTACCATCATGTCTGGAAGTGGCATCTTAACCTTTGTGAGCATAATCTCAGTGTTATTGGCCCTCCTTAAATCAACCTAAAGGGTATTAGAGAGAACATTTAGTAAAAGTGTACAAAAGAAATGGGAGCAATGAGAGAAATGGTCACCAAATTATCAAAATCACATTGCACAAAGTTCTAACAATTCATTAAGGAATTAGTTTCCAACATAAAAGGTTTCACTACCATCAATTGAAATTGAAAGTTGACAAATACTCTTACAATTCTATAAAAGAGATAGATGAAGAAAGAAAACAAATACATATAATTTCTTTTGAAAATTGAAAAATATACAGTTATTATAAATGCGTAAGTATCATATTTTGTGTCTTCAATTGCAATAGCAGAGACATAAAACACTGTTACGTGGCAAATTTTAAAAGCATGACAAAAGAATGGAAATCTTCCACAGCCAAAATTCTAAAAAGCATCCTACCTAGGCAACGCAAAGATGTTGAGAGACGGTGACCTAGGTGTAAAAAAATACCAATCTGAACAAATCGCTGATTAATTGATAAAATCATCGAGTTATTCAATTGATCAACGATTAATCAAAACATAAAAATTTTCTCCTCTTCCTTTTTAAACCCTTCAATGACGTTTTGGGGTAATATAAATGGAAGAGAAAAAAAAAGAAAAAAAAAATAAACTGAACCTAAACCTAAACAGAATGAACCCCAAACACAATGGAGAGAAGAGAAGAGAGTTTTTTAATAGGAGAGAAGATAGGAGACAATAAAATAACCTTTTTTCTTTGTTTGCAAGTTTACATGAGAAGAAATTCGTTTAGACAAACTTTCTCTTATCTCCCTTTCTTTCCAAATCGGAGCAAGGTTTTGGAGAGAATTTTCATTAAAACGTAAAAAACTCTCTCTCCCAATTTAACTCCCAAATGAGAGAAAAGATGCATTTTCTCTCTCTTTTCTTATTTTCTCTCCAAATTAACACTCCCACAAGCTGCAAGTCAAAACTCTCTCGAAGTCAAAACTCTTGGCCTGCAGCTCTCTCTCTCACTCACTTGAAGGTCTCCCTCTCTCTCTCTCAAAGTTGATGCTTTCCAGTACGGCCATATATATACACTATTGTTATATATTACTATAGGTAGTTACAAAAAAGCCTACGCGACCTAGGCGCTAGGCAATGGTCAGCCGCCCACCTACCACCTAACACTTTTTATAACATTGTACAATATTAAAAGAGTAGATCTTCTAGTAATTCAAGGCTAACATCATGGGTTACAATGTTTAATAACCAAAAGTAAGGTGAGGTGTTACGCTTTTTATCATCCTAGCGTTGAGCTATTCTTCCATTGATTTTGGTGTGCTCATACTTGTGAATAAATATTTTGTTTCACAATGATAGGACACCAAACATGAGACCATCTCCAAGGCATTTTTTTCCACCCATTTTGTTCATTTTCGCTCCCCGAAAATGGAGCAAAATGATAAAAGTGTCCCAAAACAAGAAATGCTCCTAAAGTTTCTCCCTCGCAAAAACAAATCTCACACTCTAGCGGCATTTTGATTGCTGCACAAGCGTTTCTTTTGTCATTTAGAACTTTTCGGATTTTTGTAATTTTTATTTATTTTGCACCCTTCACGCGGTAGTTGGATTGCCGCACGAGAGTTTTTATTATATTTGGCTTTTATGCTTAATGCTTTGGAATTTGACTAGTTTTTTGTAGAGCAAAATAGCATTGGAACATTTTGGTTGAGCAAAATGCTCCAATCCTCTATCCTCGAGACGGTCTAAAAAGCTTAAAAACTATAAGCATTGCATGCAAATATTTCCATGAAACTATTTTGTTAATGTGAGCATGCACAGATTCATTTGATAAGAAGACGCAGGACATCATATGAATACTTGTTTGCACATAAAAGTAGTAACCAAAAGCTCAGTTTTTACACTTTGCCTCCACATAGCAATGGGTATCCATCCCTTCTATTCAACACTCACTACACTAAATCAAGGAGAAATCTCTCACGTGCCAACGGTGAAAAACAAAGATTTGTGTCAAAATTCAAAAATTGATACAGCATGGAACCATTCCTTACCTATATTTGAATTTGTTCATCTCAGTACAAGCTGCGGCCATGTCTTAAAAAGAACTATTTAATGGATTCCTAAAGTGTCAACAGCCGGTGTTAAGGAGGTTATATCTATCAATTTTTAACAGACTACTAATCTTTGTTTTAGTTAATGATAAGTGTGCGCGCGCGCACGTGTGTGAGAAAGAGAGAGAGAGAGAGAGAGAGAGCATGTTACATACAAAAATTTGTTCATGAAGAATAACATTCAGAATTTAAGCACAAGAATCAGTTAAAATAGTTCCTCCAAACCGAAATTCCAGAAACACCCATACAAGTCGTAATGACCAAATCATCTTACTGCCATGCATTGTTCACATAATAATAATAATAAAAAAAAACAACAACAACAATAATAATAATAATAATAATAATAATAATAATAATAATAATAATAATAATAATAATAATAATAATAATAATAACAATAGCAATAATAAACAGTAGAATGTCACACAAAAATGTTGCTGAAAAAGAAATTTCTAGGACAGTATAATAAACATATTGCATTACCAGGTGGACTTTGTCAGTTTTTGATCCAACAGACTTCCGTCTGTCTCCAGATTTACCTCCACCCCTATCTGACTTTGGGACTGTGGCTGAAAAAAGCGTCTCAAGTTCTGACACGTCAAATTCTGGCGAACTAGTATCAGAAGGTACAACATCAGTCGTTTACGAATAACATTAGAAAGTAGAGATCATAGCTCAAATGCCACAATAAAACTAAGTGCATATGTAATTGTGTCTCGTGTAAATGCAATGCATGTCCAGGCAACCAAGCTTGTGTTAAACCACGATGCTAGAAACACAAGAAGTACATAAAGAGTTAGTACACAAATTGATGTGTAAATAATTTGATTGATGGCGTAATGAGGTAGGCCCCACCAGTAGGTAGAACCCACTGACTGTCCAATCAAATTAGTTTGTGTACTAACTCTTAATATGCTAGCTTTATTTGGTACAGAATGGCCTTCAGAGGCTACTGAATAATTATTTAAAATTATAATAAAAGAATTTATAAAAGAAAGAAAAGCAATTCTGCCACGGTTGACTATAAAATGAAATCAATCAAGGGAAGTTGCAAACCTTTGAGGATCTCCATTTCTTTGCAGTTCTTCCCATAAGCTTCCTTGCAATACCCTGGTTACCTTGCTCCAATGTAGCGGTTTTAATGTTGATCTTCGAGGTGCTGCAGCAGGCGAAGGACGGGAAATCCCACGTCCTCGAACTCCAGGAGGAGGAGGAGGGGCACCTGTTGCTGGCCCTTTAGCACCAAATGGTGGAGGGGGTGGAGGGGCACCACCTAGAGGTCTAGGCGGTCCAGGTGGTGCAGGAGGTCCAGGCACACGAGCTCCAGGAGGGGGTGGAGGAGGAGGTGCCCCACGTGGCGGAGGAGGTGGAAGTGGACCACCGATAGGAGGAGGTGGAGGAGGTGGTGCACCACGCATTGGAGGAGGTGGAGGAGGGGGTGCCCCGCGCATTGGGGGAGGTGGAGGCGGTGGCGCCCCGCGCATTGGGGGAGGCGGAGGCGGTGGCGCCTCACGCATTGGCGGAGGTGGAGGTGGTGGCGGTCCACGGGTTGATAGTGGGATGGGTGGGGGAGGAGGGGGTCCTCGATTTGGAGGGGGTGGTGGTGGAGGCGGAGCTCCAAATAAAGATGGTGGAGATGAAACACCATGTAAAGGAGGTGGGGGTGGGGGTGGGGGTGGTGGAGCACCAAATGGAGGAGGTGATGAGGATGGAATGTTATACCGGGGAGGAGGAGGAGGAGGAGATGGAACGCCATACATGGGAGGTGTAGGTGGTGCAGGAGGGGGAGGGGGAGGGGGCAATCTACTTCCAACAGGATTTAATGAAGAGGATGCATACATGGGGGGAGGAGGTGGTGGAGGTGGAGGAGGAGGTGGGGAATTTGACACTGGTGCAGAAGCCCCAACCATCTGAGGGAGTGGTGGAGGAGGCGGGGGTGGGGGTGGGGGAGGCGGAGGCGGAAAAACCCTACTGACATTCTGCTGGTTAAACGATGTGGGAGGGGGAGGAGGGGGAGGGGGAGGGGGAGGGAGAGGTATAAACTGAGGAGTGATCCTTAGGCTCATAGACAGCGGAGGCGGAGTTAAGGAAGCTGTAAAAACCACACTAAAACGAGGGGGTGGAGGTGGGGGTGGGGGTGGGGGTGGTGGAGAGGATAAGCTTTTCGCTCTTACCTGCGAAGTCAAGGCAGGTGGTGAAAATGAGCTAGAAGACGAGGTGTACAACAACGAGCTAGAAGGGAGTGGAGGAGATTGAGGAGGTGAACAAGTCGACTCAGGTTCTACCGCACGCAGAATAGTCGTGGGATGTTTTAAAGGAAAAGCATTTGTAGATGTGTAAAAAGATGGGGGCGGGGGCGGGGGAGGGGGAACAACTTGACGTGGGTTAGGATCTGGTGCCTGAGAATTCATATTAGGAGGACCAGAAGAATGTTTAACAGGTGCATTGTCTGAATTTTTCATGGCATCCACAACATAACTCCTTGGTTCAAAAGTACCATTATTTGGAACAGGAATTTCAGAAGAAGCAGAGGCAGAAGGAGCCTTTACTTTGCCCCCCAAATAAGGATCCTTTGCCAGGGCTGCTAGCGCAGGGGGCGCACTGTTATATCTTGATGGTGGATATGATACATGCATTGAATTTGTATAAGGACCTTTGTTAGAAGGGATCCAACGAGATATTGTATTAGGTTTTGCCGGTCTTAAAGGACCCTGAGGTTCTTGCTGTTTAGTTATTTGCCTAGCAACAACTGAATCTACAGCTGGTTTAGGGTTGACAGTTAGCTGTTTCTTCGTACTCGGTGTGAGAGACTTCTCTGATTTTTCTCTATAGATATTAGTACTCGACTTTGGCTGAGAACCTTGCTTGTCTAACTGCTTCTGCAAAGAAGATTCTTCTTTTTCTTGTTTGCTTTCAATGTCTTCTGACACGCCGCGAACATCTGCCAATACTGACTTGGTTTCTAAAGTACTGGGTACATCAGCAACAACTAAAGTATCATCCAAATTAAAGGTTTTTACTTCATGCAAACGAGAATCCACCTTGCCATCCTGTTTGTGATTCCCATCATCTGATGCGCAGTCTTGAAATGTGTGAGGTTCTGAATCCTCCTTCCAGACTATTTCATAATTCTCATCATCTGCCATACTATCTTGAACCATATGAGACACTAAATTCGCCTTCCCATCCTGCCCATCAACTACACTACTAAAGATTTCTTCTACCTCAAAAAACTCTTCAGGGGAAGCACTTTCTGTCTCGTTCCCATCTTCACTTGCCACCTCTCCGGTGCTAATAGATGGAACAGCATCAGCATCCGAAAAAAGTACCTGAAACAGATATGAGTATGCATTTCAACTCCTACAGATTCAGAAAATGGAAAGTTCATTTCAAGTACAATAAGACCCCTACCACTGCCTTGAAGTCTTTTGAAAACTGGTACTTCACATCCCAAAGAACATCAACTTCATCACGGCTCAACTGCATTTCATTTGACCGGACAAATGCTGTGTGAAACATTACTCTGAACATCATTTCCTCCCTTAATAGATCATCGTCCAAATGGATGCACTCAAGGACAACATCGCCTTGAACACGGCAATGAATATTTATTTTCACTAATCCACTCTGTTCCTGCAGTTAAAAGTCATAAGAACACTTGTAATCCTAGTTAAAGCATTCTTTAGATCTCAAACATGTGAACTCCGCATTACCTGTCGGTAATGTCGAGCATGCTTTTTCGTCTTTGGAGTCGAAAACAGAAGTTTAGAACTTCTGTTGGCCGTCGTTGAAGAAGGATCCTGGCCATAAACACGTACCATTGGCCTGCAACCGTTCCCCCCATCAAGCGAGGGGAGGACATTGAGAGTGATAGAATCCAGAGCTAAAGGGGTATCTGAAGGAGGCCAATCCGAGCTCAAATTTCTTCTAGAAATGTACTGAAGATATCTCAGCTGGGAAGGTTGCGGATTTAAAGGAGACAAAAGATGAAGAAGCTCCCTAGGAGCTTGCTTATATACCATCTCAAGAGTCTTCTGCTCGCCATTGTACTGTTTCCGATACAAAAGAAGACCCGCAAGCATAAATGCAAGCACAGGCCACCCTCCCCTCTCGCAATGCATCAACAACACATTTTGTTGGCCCTCCAAAGACAGCCAGCTCTCACTAGATCTCAAAAAATGGTGGATCATCTCCAATGGTAACAACGGACAGCCCTCATATTGGCGAGGGTAATCCATGACGGTCATATCGTACTGAGACAAGAAATCCGAAATTTGACTCCTCCTTTCCCCTTCTCTAAAGTTAAAAACCATAAAAGAAGCTTCAGGATAGTAATCCTGTAGCTGAGCTACAATCCCACCCATATATATCTTATACTCATCTTCTTCCAATACGTCCGTTGAAAAGCAACAATCAAAAACTGCAATTGAAAACAATAAATTTTGATTCATGGACACCAAATTCACATAATTAAGCAATACGTAATGTGAAGCGAATTGAGGAAAGGTGCGTACCATAGACCCGCTCTGAAATCTCGAGAACTCGATCCGGTGGTTTCCGATAAAAGAAGCGTCGGAACAGCGCCATCTAATGGCGCTGTTGCTCCGGCGATCCGATCCAAAACGTTGACTCGAATCACAAATCAAATTGAGCTCATTCGATACAACAGATCTCGCGATTGTGGAATTAAGTCGCAACAGTAATGTTGGAATTGAGAGTAGAGGAATTGATGGGTGTGTTAGGGTTTGGGATAATTATGATGCAAATGTTGGGGAGAGTGGACTGAGAAGGTGAATTGACTCTCCCCTAGGTTCGTCGAGGTAATGATACACGTGGCAAATCTCGACAGAGAGAAACAGATAGAGAAGGAAGAAAAAGGTATCCAGAGGTCTGTCCACCAAAGGGACATGGGCTATGTTTTGGGAAGGGGACTTTTTCTTGCAAATATTTTTGCGACACAGATATGACGGATTTCGACTCTCGCGTCTGTCTGATCATGTTTTGTTTTTCACCCTTCTGCTTAATTATTTTACTCTCATCAACCTGGACGTGGTGCTCGCTCCTAATTACTTATTTGACTTGCGTTTCCCCACACAACAGACTACCAAATCTACCATTTTTACTCCTTTGAATCACAAATAACAAAAGGGTAATTTTTCCTTGGAAGTTATACCTCTAACTATATTACTCATTTCAATTCACCCCTAAAACAAATCATTTGGCAAATTTAACCCCTGAAGTTCTAGATGCCACCCAAACGTATTTTTTTTTGTCCATCGTCCGTTACAAAACAAACTAGCATGAAGGCCACGCGATGCGTGGCCGAATTTAGGAAAACTTTATTATTTTGTTATTGTGTCTTTTTTCACATAATATATTTCATGAATGAAAGGAAATAGAATTTTAAATTAATATAGCATGTAGGCACGCGATGCGTGGCGAATAATTTATAAATGATTATAATCATTTAAAAGAAGTAAATTTATTTATCTAATGACTGAAAAAATTATATGTTACCTTCAAAGTGAGAGCTTCAAAAATCGAGTGAAGCCAAGCGCATCCTTGGCTGCCTCAGTAGCGCCATGCGCCTTGACCATCATTTGCAGATCTGTTTGCACACCAATACATATACAAAGCATAATTGATGTAAAACAAAGAAGAAAACAATCAATCAAGCATGAACTTACACCCATTTTTTAAGCAGTGGTGCCGTGGAAAGGAAACGAACTCAATTGCATGCACTTCTATGCACGTAAAACAGTTCACTTGTCGATCGTTTAAAAATAAAATGTTATTTGTACTTTAACGATTGTAGCTAGTTAAAATACAATTTAATGTTGCTTGGAGACCGCCATTTGTTAAAACCAACGAAAGTGATTATATAGATGTATGCACCCAATTAATACATGGAGTTTTTTCATTTCTAAAAAAAGAGTGAATCGAGACAACATAAACTGGAACTACCAACATAAACTGTATGCATAATAAATTATGAAAAACTCAATTCTTAAACCATGATTTACAATAAAAAAAAATCCTTAAATCATATGAAAAGATATGAGTCATTGGGATCTAACGTATGGGGAAAAATGAAACCAAATTTCAGATTTGTTGACACAAAAGTGCAAACAACATTCAAAAGTCAAAATCATTAGGGAAAAAAATCAACGCTAACAACCTAGTTCCAAAAAAACAAAATAAAATGAAATGCACATCCAAACTCTAGAGAAACAATATAAAAAAAAACCAACAACATTTCTAAAGTATGAAAATAAAAAATAGATTATTATTAGATGTCATTTCACACTATTTGATGTAATAGCTTCTCACAACAAAATCTCCCATTTTGACACCCCAAAAATGGGTAAATGTATACATATTAAAGCTTTCAAATTCATAAATTTTAATACCCTCACCTAAATATAGAATTATAGGTTTTGAAACTCGATGAATTGCTTCCATTCCACTTCCTTCCAAAAAACATGACATAATTTAAAATCATCAAAATTAGATGTATATGTTTTGACGGGTTAGGACCACACGAACTTCGTGTGATGTCATTTTTCTTTGCTTGTTGTTTGAAGTTATTAATAATAAAAATTTACAATTTAATAATATATAGCAATTTTACATTAGCAGTTTTCGTTAATGATTAAAATCATGTGAAACATGGTGACTAAAAGAGAACATAAATAAAAGAGAAGAGAAAGTGTTAGATTATATTACCTCTAAAATGAGGACAGTCTTCCAAGATACCACCTGCTCCAATACAACCAATTCAAAATAGAAGAAATGAAAAATAAAGATATAATTTGGAGAAAGCAAATAAAGAGAATAAAGTACTATCTTTTATTTTATTAGGCCAATTGCCCTTTGTTTTATTGAGCCGTGTTCCACCGTAGAGGTTTGACATCAACTCCCAAATTTGTGTTTTAATCATCAGGAAGAGAATATAATCCATGTGGGGGGAGATGAATTAGATGTAAATTTGTAAGTACATGAATGTAGGCATATTTGTAAGTACATGAATGTAGGCATATTTGTAAGTACATAAATGTGAACAGTTAGATGAGTTGGAAATTGTGGAGCAGCGTAATCCGTGAAAGATGGAGAAACAAACATTAATGATAAATGCTAGTAAGCCTTTATTACTTATTGCCACGTGTCAGCCTCATAAGATATGGGCCTTTATTACTGCCACGTGTCAGCGTCACACGAATTGGGTCTACAGTTTTTATATAGTTATATAGATGACAAGAAACCAGACATGCTTATGTTTTGAGGTTAAAGGAAACTAAAAAGTCAATCGCTCTCAAATTCAATTAATTTGCATTAAAAAAAACATGATTTTTTTATGGGGTATATATCAAATAGTTCTTTCAACTTCTATTAATACATGTATAGTCCAAGTCTTTTTATTTTGTACCAAAAAGTCCTTCGTCATGCCGATTGCACAGACGTTTAAAGATAAGAGAATAAGGGACTTTTTGATACAAAATAAAAGGCTTTGATTAAATGTGTATTAAAAAATGTTTGAGGGACTTTTTGGTATTTGATCCTTCATTTCATTTGTGAAACCCGAGATCCAAAAATAAAACACCAATACGACAATAATCCCACGATTAAGAAGCTACAACGGTTATGGAAAGGCATTTGAGGCATGTCCATGATTGTGGTTTTTTCATATTATTTACATCAGGGTTTATGTAGTTGGATTCATATTTCTTAATGTTTCTTTTCATTTTAACCAAACATTATCCATACTTTAATATTAAGTCACAACATCAGAGAAAGCTTCTTGAAAATCTTATCGCATATGCGACGAATGGGGTTAATTTTCATATCGTGTTGATCCGGACAGAATTAGTATTCCTAACTTATATTCATGGGTAACGAATTGGATTGTGCTCCCATTTACCAAATTTGGTATAGGGTTCATAATTTTGATATTAGTATTGGGTTAAAATCACTTTATAGAGATATATTAGACATGATTCAATATGACATATATTGGTCATTTATGTTTATTTTGAGGAGTACTAATGGGCACTTCAGTGTGGGTTTGGACGAGACAAAAGAAATTTGGGGCAAGAATTGGGTAGACTTGGTCCAAGCCTGCCCATTAAGTGGGTTATATTTTTTTCCCAAAAAATGGATTAATAGAGTACTCAAAATTATCAGTCACGTCTCAATTTTAATATATGCATTTTTTTATTAATTCATCTTCTAGAACCCAAGATACAAATCGCAATTTGTACTTGATCTAAAAACCCAAATCAAGGTGAAAATCAAATGATTAAAAAACAAATCAAGATGAAATGAATTCAAATAAATATAACTTACATATCAAGATTGCACACTAAATTGATAATTGGACGATGATAACTTGGACAAATATATATATATATATATATATATATATATATATATAGAGAGAGAGAGAGAGAGAGAGAACCGATCTCTGGCGGGTGCCAGAGACGGACCATAGGAGCGGGTCTTTAAAAAAAATGAAGAAAAAGTTTGATGGTTTAAAAAGTCAAAACAAAACAAAACAAAACTAAAACAATTCTTTCTCTTACGTGGTCCCACCTTATCATCCTATTCAAAACCCATTTCTCACTCTTTTAAAAAAATCTCTTTATTTTGACGATTAGCACATTGACGGCACATATCTTACTTTTGTTTGTACTAAGAATAAACTTCTTCCATTTGTTTCACACTTTCACAACCCATTTGGACTCATTCATCTCCATTCATCCATCAGGTAACTTTTCTTCCTTTGACATTCTCAAGTGTTATACCTTTTTTTTTTGTTAACTGTTATACGCCCTTTTTTGGGGGGATATTGCTGTTTTTTTTGTCCCCAAACCAATATTTACCATTTATGTTCCTTATTTTACTTATGAGATGATCTGATTTGTATTTATTTTTTTTTTATTTTTTTGTAAATCACACATAATATACTTGAAATCTTAAAAAAAAAATTACAGAAAAAACATGTTAATTTACAATGGGATTTGTGTGTGTGGGTGGGGGGGGGGGGGGGGGGTATATGGATTAAGTAAAATAGATTTAAAAAAAATCTTTGAAAAAAATCACACATAATATACTTGAAATCTTTAAAAAAATCTAGAAAAAAATAGATCACATATTAAGCAAAATAGATTTACACATGATTTTGTCTTCCAAAAAAAATATGTTAATTTTATTTTTTAATAATATTTATTATTTGTATTGTTATTATTTATAGGTTTGATCTAAAATGGATAATGAGGAAATTGAGCAACAAAATGGAGAAAATTTACAATGGGATGTGGGAGGGGATATGGATTTTGAAATACAAAGTGAAGAAAGAGATTTGGAATACACTCCACAAGTAGCACCCGAATTGAAGTCAAAATTGCGTCAACAGTTTAAAATGGTGGAAGATGTTAAAAAATTCTATAATGATTATGCGAGAGAATCTGGTTTTAGTGTTAGAAATTAGTCTGAAAAAAAGAGACGCGGAACTGATGAGATCATTAGGAAAGAGTTTGTTTGTTGGAAACAAGGGAAAGGTAAACTTCTTGCCGACAATGAGGTGGAAAGGCATCGGGGATAGGTGAAAGTGGGTTGTAATGCAAAACTTGCTGTTGTGATGTCCCAAAATGGTTTATATGAAGTTAGTGTTTTTGTTGAGGGTCATTGTTGTAACAACCCTCGATTTTTGGAGACTGAGAAATTAAATTTTGGGAAAATAAAATTTAATTAAATTGGAGAATTTCAAATTTGGGAACTTAGGCCCAAAAATAGAGAATATTTCAAAGTATTCCGGATGATATTTTTGAGGGTACCATCGATCCCGGGAGGGTCGAGATAGTCAAAATGACTGTTATTGGGTCTTATTTCGGCTCCGAAATGTTTTTAAGTTATTTTGGCTCGAATTGTAGTAAACGAGTCATTTAAAGTGTGTATTAACTTTTAAAACTGGGATTTTGTTTTAAAGGTTTATTTGGCTTACGGATTAAGCCATTCTCATTTGAGAGAAAGAGAGAAAAAGCCCTAGAAAGGAAAGAAGAAGAAAGGAAGAGAGAGAGGAAGAAAGCTTGGGGATTTCCGGCCCAACCGCGTCACCGAGGACGATCCAACCTCTACAAATCTGAGGCAAGTGTTTAATCTTGCTAAATAGCTATTTGTGTATTTCATTTCATAATTTGTGGGGTAAAGAAATGGATTTTTGGGTATAAACACCAAAACCTAGATTTTTTGGTTTAAATCTTGAAATCAATGTTTAAATATGGATTTAATGGAATAGAAATGGTTGGGATCAACTTTAGGTTGATTTATTGGCTTAAAATCATGTTGTGATAAAGATTTGGGGATTGGAATGAAAATTTTAGGGTTTAAATTCGTGGGGTTTGCTGAAAATGAAAAATCGGCCAAGGAAACTGGTATGGCCGGTCGACCGCGGTCTGGGGACCGGTCGACCGCGCCTTAAGGGAAAAGCCTACTGCATTTCTTCGTAGGCAAAATTTGGACCCGCGATCGATCTGGGGTATGGAACCGGTCGACCGGTCCCCTGTTTTTAGCCCAAAACTTAGATTTCTTCTCCCCCTTTTCTTTTTGAGTTTATTCTTAGGGGCTTCCTTTATGGGCGGTTTTATGGGTTTCCTAAGATTACTTCTAGCCCTTTTTAGTTGGGTTCATTGATTTGGGGTTCTCTCTTATAAAGTAAGAGATATCTTTTGGTGACTTATAGGGGGTCTCTCACTTAGTATATGATAGTGGGAACTTCTTGGAATCATTGGATAAGAAATATCCATGTATGTGGTGAAATTTCTAGGCCGACATTTATGTCAAATCCTTATGAGGATAGGATATGGTTAAGATAATTTGGGGCCAAATGAAAGAGAGTGGTTGCATACTCTTTAAGAGTGAGGGGTCTCATATCCTTAGAAAAGTTTAGTCTAAGGGCAATTGATAACTCAATAGGAGTGAGGGTTCCTGATTTCGATTCGAGCCATAGGTGACATTGAGAACGCTTTGGGATCGTACTATCAACTAGAATAAGCGGTAGCATAAATTCTAGTTAGGATAGTTTACACGTAATTATGGGGATATGACCATTGAGATTCCAATACTTGAAATGAGGTTGGAATAAATTGAGGCTTTAGACTATTAAGTCACGTGTGTGTGCCTATGGTTAAATAGTACTAAGGTAATTATGTACTTTTGAATATGGATGAAATGTGTAGTGATGGATTCCTACACAAACTCTTGGGTGATAACCCTAATGTTGAATATATATGTATAGATATATATACATATGGTTTTGGGAGACTATTCTCATAGGAAAAATGATTGAATATGTTTCAAGTGAGGGATTGTATTCACATATCGAGGTACATTTAATGGAAATTGTGGTGACGGCTTGTATATTGAGGATTATGTATATATATAGCCGGGTTTATATATGTTATACATATGAATGAGAATGAGTTTATATATATATTGATATAGAGATGTGTGAATATATGTACATATATCTATGTATGAATATGAAAATATGGATATATTTATGTTGTGGACATACGTGGTATGGATATTTAAACCGTATATGATGGTTTATTATATTGGATCATATGATGGGATCATATGGATGTATGTATATTGCGTATGTGAGCGATATATATACTTATGTGATGGTTTATTATATTGGATCATATGATGGGATCATATGGATGTATGTATATTGCGTATATGAGCGATATATATACTTATGTGGTTAGGCATACCCCGCTCATGCTATCATTGGGAAGTTTTCGCGCAGAGGGTGAGCATCCTGGCATATAGAGCAGGGTGTGGATATTCCCCAGGTCATAGTCGTCCCTTGTGTTATTATACGATATTGATATATATTTTGGGATGAGACGTGGTGGGTATGTTTCGTCTCATTGCCGGTTGGAACTATGACCGCTTCCCGGGATGTCGTGTGTGTGAGTTACCACGAGGTGGGTGTCGTTGATCCCCACCAGGTGGTCCCCAGTTGTTACGTGAGCCAGACTCTGGGAAGATGATAGCATTGATGCAGTTTTATCGGCGCTATATATATAGCCGGGTATTATATTTGCATGGCCATTGTACATCATATATGGTATGTACACTTGGTCATGGGTATATGGATGATTGGTATATGTATATATATGGTGAGCATAAAATACCTATATATATGTATTTATATATCCTATAGAGGAAAGGATATAGAATTTTGGTAAAGTACATCTTGGATGATTATGGTGTACTAGATTGATGGGGGTTGATGTATAGCATATAAGGAATATTTCGGTTACATCATCCCAAGGATATTATTGGAGATGCTAGTTGTAGTAATAGTATTATATTGTATATATGGAATTATGGATCTCTAGGATCGACATTGACATGGAGTAGTGTAACGGGGTGGTTCCTTGTTTGGATTTCGCTTTGCGAGACACCCCACGCATGAAACGCAGTGCAGTGTTGAAATTGGAGAAAAGTTCTGCCAGTTATGGTATGCACGGCATTATGGATCTCTATGATCGACATTGTCAAAGAGTAGTGTAACGGGGCGGTTCCTTGTTTGGATTTCGCTTTGCGAGACTCCCCACGCATGAAATATAGTACATTGTTGAGAGTAGAGAGAAGTTCTGTCGATATTTATGTGTGGCATAATGGATCTCCAGGATCGACGTTGACATGGAGTAGTGTAACGGGGTGGTTCCTTGTTTGGATTTCGCTTTGCGAGACACCCCACGCACGAAACGCAGCGCAGCGTTGAAATTGGAGGGAAGTTGTGTCAATATTGACTTTTTCATGCTTATACATTAGAAATTAAATTACATGTTTCCACACAGTTGCATATTGGGTAATCTATTAAATTAAAATTGGTTAATGTATAAACCGGAATCCACTTAGCCTAATAAGGCACGTATGATTGAAATAAATGCTAAATTGTGTTTCGAGAGAGGGGGTGGATTCTTGGGGTATGATAGGAGAGTAGCTATCGTGGGTATGGGCTAGGCCTATGATTAGTTAGGTTGTCCTTATATAATGGGGTAATTTAACTAAAACTTGAGGACGCGAATAGTTGCGCGCCTTTAGATGAGAGGTGAGTTGGGGTTCCACGAGAGAGCGGTCTCACTTTAATTATGAAATAAGTGCACCGATAATTATTATGCACGGTTAACACACTTGCTAAATATTTTCACATTCGGGGCTCTGACCCGCTTACTTTTCTCTCCTCCTTGTATATATATATATTACCACAGGTATCCTACCGCATGGATGCCGGATGACTTTCTATCCAGAGTCTTGGGAGCCGTGACAAGTGCGGACTGTTGCGGGATGTTTCATGTAGTCGCTTCCTACTTCTTTAAAATTCTAGGTAGGATTCATGTTGTATATCGGGTTTTTACCCAAGGGATATTTATATACATGTTTATATTTATTCCATTTCAGTCATTGTATTGGCTGTGACCCGACAGCTTATTCGGGTCTACTTTGTGTAGTACATTCGGTTGTATTTATTTAGTTCATTTTTTTTTTAGCATTTCATTTATCTTAGTCCTATCATGCATCTTTCTTTTCTTTCGTGGTAGTGTTATAGTGTTGGTTTGTTGTCTGTTGCATTTTTTTTTTTTTTAATTTTCATATCCCGCTTATGTGATTTCGGGTAGTTAGTCCTATATTATATAGTACTGACAGTTGATGTTGAGACTGGACCATCTGAAACTCCTGATTTAATATAGTATAGGGTTGGCCACCCGTTATTATTTTAGGCGGGTTGTGACAATTGTCACCCATTATCGTTGCATTCCCACCGCCAAGTATCTAGTGCTTAAAAATCATTGACTCAACAACTAGACATGGTTAATATTCCAAAACATCAACAATTTAATTTACTTGGGTTGCAAGCGGGGGGTTTTGAAAATATTGGGTGTACCCAACGAGATTTGTATAACCACTCTAGGGATAAACGCAAAGAGTTGAAGGGGCACGATAGGGATATGCTTCACGAGTACTTGTTATTAGAACAATCAAAAAACCCGTCATTTTATTTTAAGATTGAGGCAAATGATGAAAATAAAATTATCCATTGTTTTTGGGCTGATGCCACCTCGAGACACGCATACACTTTTTTTGGGGATGTGGTCATTTTTGACACAACATACAACACCAACCGATATGGTTTGATATTTGCGCCACTAATGGGGGTTAATAATCATGGTCAAACAATAATCTTTGCTTGCGCATTCTTGAGTGATGAGACCATTGATTCTTTTGTTTGGCTATTCAACATGTTTCTAAAAAATATGCCAGGTGATGCTCCTAAGATGATAATAACCGATCAAGATCCCGCAATGACAAATGTAATTTCAAAAGCACTACCGATGACATTTCATAGATATTGTAGTTGGCACATTTTAACCAAACTTTCGGAGAAATTAGATTCGGTTAAATATAGTGCTTACTATAAGGAATTTTCAAATTGTATTTGGGGATCGGAGTTAATGGTTGAGTTTGAGGTGAGGTGGACGGAACTTGTTAACAAAAGTGGTTTGAATGACAATAAATAGCTAAACTCAATTTATCAAATCCGTTCAAAATGGGTGCCGACTTTTGTGAACCATATTTTTTCGGCGGAAATGTCGAGTAGCCAACGTGCGGAAAGCTCCCACTCCTTTTTTAAAAAATATGTTTCAAAAAATATTTCATTGGTTGAATTTATGATCCAATTTGGGAGGGGTCTAATGCGTCAACGTCATGAAGAATTAATGGCGGATCATAAAGATTTCATTGAGAAGCCTAAGTTGAAAATCGTCCATGACTTTTTGATACATATGGTTGATGTGTACACAAATGAAATGTTCTATAAATTTCAGGATGAAATCTTGGATAGCTTCACGTATAAATTTGAGCTTGTTAAGGAAGATGAAAGTCATTGTTTGTATAAGATTCAGAAATCAAATATGCGGGTTATAAAATATGATAAGGTATTAGATTTCGCTTCTTGTACTTGCAAAAAATTTGAATGCTCCGGAATCCTGTGTCGACATGTTTTGGGGTACTTGCACAAAATGCATGATTATGAAAAATTACCGAACTAATACATTTTGAGTAGGTGGACCAAATCGGCAAAATCTGGGGTGGTAGTGGATGATATTGATTGTGAAATTGTTAATGATAAATCATATCTATTAAAGAGGTCTCAATTAATTCAATTGGCATTAGATGAGGTTGATAAGGCCCTTACTAGTCAAGAAGCCACAAAGGTATATATCGATGGTTTGGCTAGTGTGCGTGATAATTTAAATCAAATTGTGGGGATGCATAGTGTTCATGCTTCGGGAAATGAGATGCCTAGTGTTCATGCTTCGGGAAATGTTAATTGCAATTACTACATTGAACAAAGTCAAGTGCGGGATAAGGGGTGTGGTAAAAGGTTGAAAGGTGGTAAGTAGAAAGCATTGGGGAAGGCCAAAAGTTCGAAATCAAGAAAGTGTAATGGGTGTGGTTTGGTTGGTCAGTCGCATGATAAAAGAAATTGCCCAATGCTAACTAATATGTAAGTACTTATTTTTTTATTTATTCGTTTACATTGTCTAGGCAAATAATGTAAGTACTTATACATTATTTATTCATTTACAATGTATGTAGGTATTCATCACGTCAAGAAGATTGTGAAGAGAGCCAAAATGATGATAGTTATTCATCCGAAGGTGAATAGTACAATTTTTTACAAAGTACGGAGAAAAAATGAATATTATGTATTTTTTACATAATTGTCTAACTCTTTATGTTCGATTTCAGGAATATCATTGTAATTTTTATGGATGAAAAGGGATGCATTTTGGAGTTGGAAGAATTATGTTTTTTTCACTTCGGATATTTTTATTTGGATGAATTTATTTGAATTTGGATGGATATTTTTTTTTTGGATAAATGTATTTGAATTTGGATGGGTATTTTTATTAAGATTAATTTATTTGAATTTGGATGAATGTATTTGGAAGGATATTTTTATTTGGATGAATGTATTTAAATTTAGATGCTACGACTCCATGACACGTCGTGTAATTTTTATGGATGAAAAGGGATGCATTTTGGAGTTGGAAGAATTATGTTTTTTCAATTCGGATATTTTTATTTGGATGAATTTATTTGAATTTGGATGGATATTTTTTTTTTGGATAAATGTATTTGAATTTGGATGGGTATTTTTATTAAGATTAATTTATTTGAATTTGGATGAATGTATTTGGAAGGATATTTTTATTTGGATGAATGTATTTAAATTTTGATGCTACGACTCCATGACACGTCGTGTTATGGAGTCGTATTTTTTTTATACCATTGGCGCGGACCATTTTTTACTATTTTAAAAATAAAATTTTTACTATCTTAAAAAAATGGTCCGCGTCAGCGGAATGTATAAATGGTCCGGCAATTTTGGATGCAAGTGGAGTTGAATTTGGATGACTTGATTTCGAAGTTGGATGGACGTACTTGAATTTAGATGATTTACAGAGTGTCAAATGTTATAAGGCTTACAAATATTAAGCGGGTTAACTTTGAGAAAAAATTGAAAAGAAAAAGTGAACAAAAGGTTAGGACATGGTACTGCTAGTCGTCAAAATAAAGAGAGTTTTTTTATAAGAGTGAGAAATGGGTTTTGAATAGGATGATAAGGTGGGACCACATAAGAGAAAGAATTGTTTTAATTTTGTTTTGTTTTGTTTTGACTTTTCAAACCATCACACTTTTTCTTCCTTTGTTTTTTTTAAAGATTCGTTCCTATGGTCCGTCTCTGGCACCCGCCAGAGATCGGTTCTCTCTCTCTCTCTCTCTCTCTATATATATATATATATATATATATATATATATATATATATATATATATAGAGAGAGAGAGAGAGAGAGAGAGAGAGAGAGAGAGAGAGGGAGTTAAAATAAAATAGTCAAATTTTATACCTCTCGTTTAAAGTTGTGGATTTCGAGAAATAAAGCTGTGAAATTGAAATTAAAGTGAGATGCCCACTTTTACCCACCTCCAACCCATTTTGACATGTTATTAAAAAGCGATGGGGCCATTTTCATCCTGTAATGGGTTGACATAGGTGGTTTAACAAAATGAGTTGAGGTTGTCATGTCTAATTTTGAGCGTGCGAATGTATTTAATGATAGACAATGAAGTAATAATGGGGTGATGGAAAGATTAAGATAGAAAATTTTGGTTATAAATTGAGTGATATTTATTTGGTTAGAGTCGGACGGGACAAACATTCATCCAGTAATATTGAAAATGCCATCTCTTAAGACTGAAAGCTACTTTAATATATATTAGTCACGTGGGATAATAATAATAATGGGAATCCGTCAATAATAAATCAACATGTATTGAATTTAAGTCATCATGGTCAAATGTAATTTTGCGAGCGTGTCACACAAGATTTTTGGGTCCTACCAAAGATATGTTGTTAGACAAACATTGATCAGGCGATTGCGCTTTGTTCAAATACTTCAATTAGGAAGATTTTTTGTGAAGTTCCATATCTCCTAAATCAAATTAATCTTAACTATGAAGTGATTAAGATTGGTAAAAAATTAAAAAAGTTTAAAGAAAAAAATGAGATTGTATTTAAAGTAAAGGACTTTAAGTGCGATAAAGGAAGTTAGGGGCAACAAAAGTAAAGAAAATGAAATATGACAACTTAAATTATATGGAAACTGAACAGTAAAATGTTGAAAGGAAATGTTTTGAAATACAACTGAAAATAAAGTTAAAACCTGAAGTGAAATGAGCCATGTATACATGTGGCGTGAAATGTGGAACCTAAAAAACTATAAATAATATGAACATTCAAAGATCATGGAACAAAAAAATGAGAATCATCAGAGATAATAATTAATTTGACCGTATACAGCCCTAACACAACTCAACTGCTTTGTAGATAAGATCAAATATAGGGGTTGACTACTGTAAAAAAGGTCTCTTATAGTGTAGTTCATGTGATTAGGACTTGTGTATAGATATATAGGGCATCCTTAATGATAAAAGGACGCTTGGACTCTCAGTTGGCATCTCTAGCAATCAAAGTCATTTTATTCCTCTTTCTCTATAAGTAATAAAACCTCGTTCTCTCTTCCCCGTGGATGTAGGCAGGTTAATCTTTCAAACCACGTACATCTTTGTGTTATTTTATTAATTTGCACTTATATTTGTGGTAATTATGGTATTAAGCATTATTTTAGGAATTGTATCCCCTACAACTTGGCATCGTCGGTGGAAAAAATACTGAATACCCATTGTTAGTGAATACCAGAAATTCTATATGAGTGCACACCGATCTTAATGTTCCCATATAGGGAACTGCGTTCAATTAGGGGTACGAATTGTAATAAGGGAACATATTCCTTCCGATTCTCCTCCACCTCCAAGTGGTAAAAGGTCTCGGGGACGTATGCCTTGTAAGTATGGTCCTAGTCGTCGACGTAATACTTCATTTGTGGGTAAACTCCTTTCTCTATTGTGGAGCCGTAAAATTAAGGTGAACCATATTTGGTTTGTTATTTCTCTTGGTTACCTTCTTTGGTTGGGCTTGAAACAATGTTGGATGGTTAGCGTCAACCTCCTTTTATTGTTGTTGCCCTTTTGAAGCCATAATTTTGCACATTTCACTTATGTTAAAAAGGTGATTAATTTATCTTGGAATCAGGAGCCACAATAGAGATTTCAGATTTAAAACATTTATTTCATTCTTAATTTTAACTTTGAATTCGACCTACCCACCATTTCTTGGTAGTTGGATTGACTGTATATTGGTTCCAGCCTCTTGGATTTCAGGGAATGAGCTCTTATCAATGACCATAGCCTTTATCTCTTTCTTTAGGAATTTAATCTTCTCTTTTATGATCAGTTCCTATATCATGTCTTAGAAAACAGAGCATGCATTAGTTGAATTAGTCTAGGTATCATGCCATTTACAATAAGTATTTCCTCTTAGTTCATAAATAGTTGGTATGCTTTCATAGTCGAGGATTTTTAGCATTCTTGCACATAAAAGATGATTAAATATTTTTGCCTACTTTATTTATAATAAAATAGTACTTTTTAATTATCCATTCTCTATTAGACATAAGTATATATCGTGTTTCTTTTCGAACTAATGGTTCACAAACTATTAGTTCGGTTCCAACAATTTTTATTGCATTTACATTTTATGTTTGGGTGACTATAATATGTTTTGAAAGAGGAATTATTTCCTTATGTTCTTCCTCGATAAGAGCTTTATATATTAATACTTTGAAAGTTAAATCCACCAGATCCCTAATTTTTGTCGCACAAAATTTCTTTCGAAGTCTGAATTCTAAGCCATTTTGGTTTAGTTGAACAAATTACGACTCTAGGAGCACTATTTTACACTTATTCTTAGCCCTTGAACATATTTATAAAATTTATGGATTTTTCCTCTAGTGTTTGACTGATCCTATCCAAATCATCCATTAAAACTTTTGGTTATGTTTGAAAGAATTATGCATGGAACATATCTTCCATTTGCTGCCAATTTTGGATAAAATTTGGTGGCAAACATATAAACCAAGTTAAGATTATATTAATTAAAGAGTTTAAAATAGACTTAACTTCAAGAATTTGTTATTGTATGCATCAACACAATGACTTGTAAATATAGCCACATATTCAACATTGGATCGCCTACCATCCCCTGAGAATAATGTAAAGGCTGGAAATTAAAACTATATCGATATTTCAATCTTATTAATTCAGGATTTGGTTTTCTATACATGGTATTTTGTACCCCCCGAGCCATGAACCCACAAATATAATGTACGAGATACACAATTTCATTCATTCCAACTATTCCTGGTGGTTGCCTATTTTTTGCGCCATATGTTGATTTACCACAGTGGCAAGTATGGTTGAATCTTTAGAAGCACTAGTAATGGCACATCTTGTGTTGTATTTTTAATCATTCTAAGTAGAATATTGCTAAAACCCTAATGTCCCCCTCTTCCGAGCTTTATTTTAAATAAAAGGTTATTCATCTTCCTTTGGTTCGAAACAACACCAAAACCAGAATTGGTATCATGGACATTTTGAGGCCTAGGTTTATTTATCTCTGGGTGAGTCTGTGAACCCCACTTAATAGTAGCCTCTAAATCCCGCAATTATACCTACAAGATTGGCAGAAGTGGGAATATTAACATTCCCTAAGGTTCTCATTTTTACACAAAGGGTGTAAGTGGTTTCCCTTGCATTTGGTCTGTAATATGATGGTAGGGAACCAACCATTTGATTGGTCGTGTTGCCAGTTGGTGGTGCAGTTTTGTGTCCAATTTGTAGGGTTACAAGAGGAGTTGAGATATTATATGTAACAATAGTGACCATCAAATTAATGGTTTGAATTAAATTTCTAAGATGATCAAACACGGGTTTCAATTGATTGATTAATTGATTATGCACGTCAGAACCTATTATTGGCGCCAATCCTCGGAATGAGCCTTCATCCACTATAGGGTTTTGGTTTTCTAATCCTATGTCTTGATCAATCCTAATATTCTCGGGTTCTAAACTTATAGCGTCATGATTTGTTGCACCAATATCACCAGCGTTTTCCTTATTTTCATTATTGTTGTTATCCTCATTTCTCCTATTTCTATCCATAAGGATTCAACAGTATAACACGTATGTCCCATCGGGCATGCCAAAAATATGTGTTGGTTAAATTCAACCGTTCAAAGTCAAATGTAATTTTATGAGCGTGCCATGTAAGATTTTTGGGTCTTGCCAAAGAAATATTGTTAGCCAAAATTTAATCAGGCGAATGCTTCAATTAAAAAGACTTTTTGTGAAGTGTTATGTCTCCAAAATTAAACCAATCTTAACTATGAATTGATTAAAGACTAATAAATTATAATCACTTGAAAAGAAATTGAGGTTGTAATTAAAGTAAAGGAACTTGAGTGCAATAAACGAATTTAGTTACAACAAAAGTAAAGAAATTGAAATATGACAACTTAAAGTAACTGGAAATTGATCAGTAAAATACTGAAAGGAAATGTATAGAAATACAACGGAAAATAAAGTTGAAATCTAACCTTACAAACTACTTAGACAAAGAAAGAAAATGATGTAAAATGAGTTTTATGGGGCGGTCCAATCATATGTATAAATCGTAGATTAAGTTACATACAAGCCAAATTCAATTAAGTCCAATTTTATCTTGATTAATTAAATGAACCTAAATATGCAAGATAATGAATCTAAATTGAAATGAACAAACCAAAAGATGGGATATGAGAAAGAAATCCCTTGGAAAAAAAACTTTTAGTTTTCAGCATTGTTATAACTAAGGGTGTGTTTCGGATGGATCGGATCGGAATAGGGGTGTTCGGAAAAAATTCCAAAAATTTCAGAATTTTAAAATCCTATCCAATTCAGAAAAAATAAAAATCGAAAAATCATTTTTTCCTATTCGGCTGATTCGGAATATTCGGAATATTTGAAATATTCAAAAAATTTGGAAGTTTTATTATTCAAAAAAATATTGAAATTATCAGTTATAATATATTTGGAAAATATCGGAAATGTCATTTTTGAAAAGGATATTTTTAAAATAAAAATAAAAATCAAACACTCCACTAAAAACTAATGTTTACCTACTAAAAAAAAAGGAAATGCAAGAATGGTTAACAGCTGTAGCAGAGCCTGTGCATCAGTATTTCAGATACAAAAAATGAATAAAAGGAAGATGAGGGAAACTTAATATAAATCATCCTTGGAATCTAAATTCACATAACAATTGAATATAATTCCAGATGTTGTCTTTCGATTTAAGATTAGTGTGATGTGGAAGGTTAATATATATGGGTATATATTAATGGTTGAGATGGTTTTAAATGGAAGGTCAAGATTAAACTAATAAATAATAAATTTTATATATAAATAAGGGTAGTAAAAATGTATTAAAATAAACAAAAATATTATTATTTCGTAAATATTTGGATGGATCGGATCAGCATGATATTGGAAAATTCGGAAATTCGGAATCCATATATGATTTCCAATTCCATTCCAATTTTTCCGAAAAATTCGAAGTCGAAAAATTAAAAAATGGTGCCAAAATTGGAAAAATTCGGATAAAAAAATGGAAAATTCGGAAGTTCGGAAATAACTGACACCCTAGTCAGTGGCCGAGCCACGTTGTACATGACCTGGGCACAGGCCCAGGCCAGCCCTGGTAAATCCCCCTATTTTTTTTTTATAAATATATATATATATATATATATATATGTACACATTGCTGAGATTCTAAAAATATTACTGAGATTATGAAATTCTGAAAATATCAGTGTTGTTTTACCCCTTTTAATATTAGTATAAATGTGCTTATTGGTTTGAAGTAATTATTAGTATAAATGTCACAGTTGTTTTACCCCTTTTAATATCACAGTGTTGTTTTATCTATTTTAATATTAGTATAAATGTTGTTGTTATTGGTTTGTAGTATTTATTTTTTGGGCATGAAGTTGTTGAAATTACTGTTAATTTTAATTTACTCCTAAAAAAAAATCGGGGGCTCCAGCACCCGAACCCCCAGAATTTTCCTTTGGTGCCCAGTCCACCTAAAATTCCTAGCTCTGCCACTGCCCCTAGTGATAAATAAATATTACAGAATGACACTTACAGGCTTAGATACCAGTAAGTACTAGGTTTTAATCCTGCGCATGCTTTTTGAAATAATTTTGTATAAAATCGAATGGCTAAATTAAGAGGAAAAAAATATTTTTACGTTTAACTGCAAGAAGATGGTCTTTCCTGAATTCATTGACTGTTCAATTCAACCATAACACTGTCAAGAGATGGTGGTTTTAGTCCAAGAGGAAGTGACTACCATGGCTTCGATAAAACATCTCCAATAGC
Source organism: Sambucus nigra (assembly GCA_949130495.1). NCBI lineage: Eukaryota > Viridiplantae > Streptophyta > Magnoliopsida > Dipsacales > Adoxaceae > Sambucus > Sambucus nigra. The sequence continues at coordinate 238,337,367 of OX422210.1, read as the reverse complement.
TACATATATGCTCTCCCTTGACTTCATCTATGGTTAAATTGAATATAGCATATCCACAATAACCTTTTTCAGTTAAATATCATGTTTTCAAAGATACAATTCTCAAAGCAATAATACTTTTATACCCCCATAAAATGATTCACCGAATCCATGCCAGTAGACCTTATAAACCCTAAAAATCATCTTATATCTCTATATACTACCCAAAAACTGTAAACGTGTGTGTGTTGGGGGGGGGGGGGGGGATTGGAAGCTAAAGAGATTATTTTTAGAAGATACAAAGATATTATTAAATAAGGAGAGAGAGAGAGAGAGAGAGAGAGAGAGAGAGAGAGAGAGAGAGAGAGAGAAATGGAGGGGTAGGTGAATTAGAAAGTCCGAAAGTTGGCTAGAGAAACTAAAAGGACTGCTAGTCTTTAATAAAGTGAGATAATTGTAGAGATAAAAAAAAGGCCGGTAAATGCCTGCTCTATTAAATAGGTGATACATGTATCAATTCTCTTAGAGAAGACACCAAAATTATATTTAGATATTAGATTGCAGTTACATCTTCCTTCCTTGTTATTGACAGGAAGTGATATAAATCCAGCAATGACCCACACAACAATCTCCACTTGCCTCGGTGTCCAATGATCAACCTCAGAAAATTCATTTCCTATCTTCAGCATTGAAGAATCAACTTCATAGGGATATGAACATGTGTTGTGTTCTTCAAGATTTAATAAAGTGATCACAAAACATCCAAAGGATTTGGATTTGAAAAAACGAAGTGTTTGATCACAAAAAGATGCCTAAAAGGCTTGATAGAATTTGCAAGCTAGTATTTCTATATATAGAAAGAAAAATCTCCAAGGGACAAACTTGAAAGATTGCATTTGAAATCAAGTAAAAAATAAATTTTTGCTATCTCGTTCGAACGAGGTACATCTCGTTTGATCGAAGTACCATATATCGTCCGAACCACTTATAACGACTAATCTAATGAGAAAATAGAGCAGGTTAAAACTTGCCAAAATTGATCTCGTTCGAAGTTCGTTCGAAATTATTCAAACGAGGTACATGTACTCATTCGAACGATATCCAATGTCGTTCCAACGACTTCGCGATTTTTTCAAAATACATTTTAAAAACATTTTGTAAAATTATTTTATATTTTTTAACACTTTTAAATACCCCTGAATAAATTTATTACACAAAATTAACCTGGCATACCTTCTCCATATGATTGTAGGGATGATCTCAACTCTTCAATCTTTGATTGTTGCATTTCGTCACTAACTTTTCTTCACTTGAAGCTCTTGAGAATGTACATGAAGGTGTAGAGGTGTAACGGAATATGCCAAACTTAAAAACATAATGAATAATTATATATATTGCTTTTATGAATCTCCCCCTTTAGCTATTTTGGTACAAACGCACTAAACCAAAGTAAAATAACCCATAAGACAAGTTAAACTAATGTCCCTTCCAAATCCAAAAAGGAAAAGACACTTGTAAAATTATTTTTGTCAAAAATCTTCATTGTGTAGTCCATGATATCATAAATGCATAAAAAGACCTACACGCATGAAACAAACTCTCCCCCTTTATGTCCATACTAGACAGAGGGTTAAAGCTAAACCTGAAAATCTAGCATCACGAGAGTCCAAATTTGAAATACCATCACCTTTTGTAAAAAAAAAAATTGAACAAAGTAAAATTAACTCATACAAAATGTTAGGAATTTCAATGCTTCTCAAATCAATAATGCCAAACTATTTCATATTTTTGAAGGAATTTTATTATGTAAACCCATCAATCTTACACTTATAACACCTTTAAAGTCTCACAATTTAAGCATAAACTCTCATTTTTTTAAGGAATCATATTACTCATTTTTAATGAAGCATCAACGAAACAAATTTGGCCTTAACACTTCTCTTTTTATGTGCCAAAATCATTTTTTAGGCTCTTGACAATGATGGCCTTTAATGCAAAGAAGACTACTTCTTTCGTAGCCCTTTTCCATCACTTAGGCAAAAATTAATTTTTCGGTAAAAAAAATTCAGGCAATGATTTTTACATGCACAATTAGTTCCTAGTACATTTGGTTCGTTATTAAGCATGATTGAGATGAGAAAATTCTATTAAACATATGACAAACATGTATAATGTTTAAAATATCGTTCATACGTGCAATCAAGGCGATATAATGAGTCTAGCATAAAGGAATTAATCAACAATGAATGACACAATGCTAAACATGCGTAATTAATAACACAAAAAAATAAAGCCATGTATCACGACACCATGATTAAGCCACATAAATGGTCAGAATTAAATAATGGTTCGAACATTTTAAATGTGCACTCATATATGGTGAAAAACAAAAAATAAAAAAAATTGAATTTTTGAAATTTTTTATCAAAAATAAATAAAATCTTTTTGACAATTTTTGAATTGTTTTCTAACAGAAAAGCAATCTTTTTAGATTTTTCAAAATATAAACATAAGAATACAATCTAGTTGTAGGGATAGATGATAGCAACATGAAAATCACCCTAAACTAGTTACAATAGCCGAACTCAATCAATGGTACAAATACCCAAAAATTTCATACGATCCTCAAATCTAAGTGCATCTAAAGGTTTAGTTAAATATTGATGTTCGTTACTCACGAAGCTCAATGAAACAATCTTCTCCTCAACAAGCTCGCAAATAAAGTACTCACGAATCTTAACATTCTTCGTGCGAGAATGTTGGGTTGGATTACAAGAAATGTGGATTACACTTGTATTGTCGCAATAAATAGTCATTGTACCTTGAGTAATCCCATAATCCTCCAACATTTGATTAACCCATAAGAGTTGTGTACAACAACTCCCAACAGCTATGTACTCCGTCCTCTGCCACAGACAAAGTAATAGAGTTTTACTTCTTGCTCAACCATGATACAAGAGCACTCCCAAAGTAAAATCATCCACCCGATGTGCTTTTACAACCATCAACATCACCGACCCAATCGGCATCCGAATAAGTCGACAAACGATCATCCGTATCAAAGGAATACCAAATGCGATGATAAAGAGTGCCACTCACATATTTTTTTATGTGTTTAAATGCTAGCAAGTGTGGCTCTTTTGGGGACACTTGGTACTGTGCACAAACTCCAACACTAAAGGATATATCGGGACGACTAGCGGTCAAGTTGAGGAGACTACCTATCATACTCTTATGGAGTGTTTGCCCTATGTCCTTACTTAAAGCGTCTTTACTAAGCTTTATCAAGAAATTTATGGGTGTGCGAGAATGCTTAGCGGAGTCCAAACCAGACTTCTTCACTAAATACCTAGCATATTTAGATTGAGATATAAATATCGCATTCTCAAGTTTATGCACTTAGAGACCTAGGATGAAAGTAAGTTCACAAACCATACTCATCTCAAATTTAATATTCATCTCCTCCTAAAAAGTGTGAGCATGTTAGGAACACGTGAATTCAAAGACTATGTCATCCACATAGATTTGGGCAACCAAGATATCACCCCTTTATCTCCTAACAAATAATGTCATATCAACTCCCCCTCTATTGAATTCACAATCTAAGAGATACGAAGTTAGTCACTCGTATAAAAAACGGGGCATTTGATTCAAACCATACAAGGCGTTCTTTAGACAAAGATATGTCTCAGATTAATGGGTCTTCAAACCCCTTTGGTTGTTCCACGTAAACCTCCTCCTGAAGAATTCCATTTAAAAAGGCACTTGTAACATCCCGTATTTTCATGCATTAAATATTTAATTAATCCGGGAATTGAAAATTACTTGTGAGTCGTAATTTTAATTGAATTAATTAGGAAAATTTTATTTAAATATTAATCGGGAAGTGAATGGTTAATATCTAAGGAAAATTTATTTACTAGGTGAATAGTAATATTGTATTTACGTCATTTGAGATATTAATGACGGGATATGTACTTATTTCAACCGGGAGTCGGTATAGAGTAATTTGGGTGTGAATAAGGACTTTTTAGAAATTAATTCGGATACCAATTCTGAGTGTACGGTTGAGTCCGGATGAGTCGAGATAGTCGGAAAAGTGTACCCGGGGGTAGTAAACGGGTCACAGGACGTTTTTAGGCATAGTCGGGCCCACACGGGGGCATTTGGGTCACTTGGGCTTGGCCCATTAGGCAAAAAACGGGATTAAGATTAATTAAACAAATAAAAGAAACAAGGGAACGACTGAATTCATTAGAGAAAGGACTTAGAATTTGAAGGCGGCTTAGTGTGGCATCATAATATAAAAATTTATTGGGTTTTGGAGAAATTAGGTGTGACACACTAAGGTGAGTTTTGGAAAGTTTGTTCGAAAGGATTAAATATGGATATAGTGAACAAGTCCGGGAATAACGGTTGACGAATACCGAGATATAAATTTTATTTAGGTAAATGCTAAATAATTTAGAGTCGAGGATTGAGACTCGGGTGATGTTAACTCAGGCCACGAAAGTAAGTCCGGTTATATTTGGTTAGGGCGTTACCAAAAGAAATTAATGTGTAAATTAATTAAAAATTCAAGTTGGGCCACAAACTCATTATAAAATAGAATAGGCTTGTGTTACGAACTTAGTACACGGTATAGCCGGGATACTTTTATATATATATATACGGTGTGCGATAGTATATGTATATATATATGGGTGTGCTTTAATATCAGTGATAGATATTATTATTATTATATTCTCTAGTGCTACAGGGGGAGGTTGCGCGTAGTGGATGAATCCCCTAGCTTGAGGAGTAGGGCGAGTATAATCCCAGGTCATAGCGTCCGTTATATGGGTGAGGGGCATATCACTTTCAGGAAAGGAATATGACCGCCTCCAATATTTAAGTAATAACCAAGTTAGGGAGAAATTCTGACTTGGGGTAACTAGGTCAGGTGAATATACCTAGTGGGATAGCACTTTAGAAGAATTTTACCCGGTGAGACTTTACTCGGGGAAAAATACTATTATTAAATGTTATATTAGTATGTGTGTGAATACTGTAATGTAACTGAGTATATAATTAAGTAAATAATTATATGCGGGCTAATTAATACAAAGCATGAGTTGTATTATATGTATAACATATGTGGAAGTTATAAGAAATTAAAAAGGGAAATGATTTAATTAAGTTAATGACGATAATAACTTAAAAATCATAATTAAGGTATACTCGGTTAGAGTAGGGTGTTTGCAAAGGGCCTTATTATTTATCTAGTCATAAGATGAAAAACTAGGTGAATTTATTTAAGGCGTTAGTAGTGCACATTAGAGGAGGGATGGGGATGTCCTCAAGGGAGTGCGACACTAAATAAAATATGGAGAGCATGCATATTTATTTATTACTGCAAGTTAATCATTTGTTAAATGTTTTTCAAATGTTTTTGGGTACTAACCTTTGCTGTTAATTTTTTTTTTTAAAACCTATTAGGTGTCCAGTCACAGGGACGCCAGGCTTGACTCTGTTTCAGGGAATCCGTTGCTGCAGCATATGTGGATGTTGCGGAAGTTTTGATAGACGCCTCATTCTTTCATTCTAGTGCAGAGACTTCTATCAGTTATTTTCGAGCATGTCACTCACAATTCATTTAGTTTCTGTCAGACTTATTGAGATTGATTACTTGTCTTTATTTTATATTTGTTGGATTTTTGGGCCGATGGTTTATTCGGTTAGTCATTTAATTGTGTATGGTTGTTTTAATTAATTGTGATTAATTGTGTGATTTTATTTTCCGCATGAGTTTTCATTTAAGTTAATGAAAGATAAAACTTGGCACCGGTCAAATTTTCTCACTTGGGTGGTTAGTAATTAAACAGACGACAGTGATGCTAAAGATGATCCAACTGAGAAACCTATTCTAACTTAATTTAAGACTGATCACCACCCGGGGTTAATTTGGCGGGGTGTCACAGATGGTATCAGAGCATCAGGTTCTAGTGTCCTTAGGATCTGTACGGCTTTCTACGTTTCATTGTAGCACTCGGTTGTTATAGAGACCTATTATTAGAAATGTTGATTCATTTTTCGCTTGTGAGATATCGTATTTATGCTGTGTATATTATTGTGTAAATTATGTACTTATATGATTTAATATATTTCAGATGCCACCGAGGAGACTGAGAGCGGAGAGGGCTGAGGCTAGGGATGAGGTCAGGGAGGCTCACCAGGAGCCAAAGGTACCGCCACCCCCACCCCCACCCGAGTTGATTTCCACTACTCAGGTGGCAGTGATAGTGGCCCAGGCGGTCGAGGCAGCAATGCGAGCTATGGCAGCTCACTTTCCACAGCCCCAGGCACCGCCTCCAGTGGCACAAGCAGTTTAGGATCCAGTGGGGCCACCATCTTGGCAGAGAGTTAGGGAGACCTTTCAAAAGGGTCACCCACCTGAGTTTCGGGGTAGCACAAACGTAGTAGAGGCTTGTGACTGGAAGAAGAACATTCAGTGCCATCTGCGCATGTTGGAGTGTACCGAAGTACAGAAACAGATGCTTGCTACCTTTTGTCTGTCGGGGGCAGCCTTACAGTGGTGGGAGTCAGTTACCACTGCCGAGGAGCGAGATTTGATGACAATAGCAGAGTTCTGGGTGCGGTTCGATCGCAAATACTTTCCACCAGCAGTAGAGACTGCGATGAGAAAGAAATTCAGTGATTTAGTTCAGGGTGGCCGATCAGTGGCAGACAATGAGGAAGAGTTCACCCGATTGGCAAACTTTGTGCCAAATGAGGTGAGCGATGAGGAGCGGAAGAAATCGAGATTTATGGATGGCTTAGCCTGGCGGATCAGGCAACATTTGATTGGGAATCCGACATTGGTGATGTATACAAATGTCGTTAATGCCGCATTTTTACACTGCCAGGATCGTCGCTTCCATGCGAAGGGGAGCAAGAGAGCAGGGGAGCCGAGCCAACAGGACAAGACAATTACTAGTGGTGACACAAGTGGTGTTCAGCAGCAGACGGGCAGTCAGCAAGGGAATCAGGCTAAGAAGTTTAAGCCTGGTGGGTTCCGACTGGGAGGACAGGGGTTCAGGCAGGGGCAGCCGGGCCCAAATTAGCAGCAGCAGGTTCCGCAGGGCCGTCAGGTCCAAGGGAACAATGGGGGAGGCCAACAGGGCCAGGGCCAACCAACAGGGCCAACGATAAGGGGATGGTCAGAGACGCTGTTTTGTCTGTGGCCAGCCAGGACATTTCAAGAGGGAGTGCCCACAGAGGGGCAGAGGTTAACAGCAGGAGGCCCAACAGGGGTAACGGGGGCAGATGCCGCTAGCAGCAGCACCCGCCCCACCGCAGCAGGGACAGATGCACTACGGGAGTGTGTATAACGTCCGGGATGTTCCCAATCCCCCAGCGCAGCAAGCACCGCCAACCGTTGAGGGTATGTTTCTCATTCATGGTTATGAGGGTAGTATTCTTTTTGATACGGGAGCATCACATTCATTCATTAAGTTTAATTTTGCTAAACGTGTCGGACTACTAGAGACCGCAAGTAGTGTTCGGATATGTGTAGAGTCGCCAGTAGGCAGCGGGGCTACAATCCACTCGATTTGTCGGGGTGTGGACATTTTGATTGGGAGACTTAGTTTAGCAGCGGACCTCTTAGTGTTAGATATGGCGGAGTACGATGTCATCTTGAGTATGGATTGGTTGGGAGGTTATCGGACGACGGTGGATTGCTACGAGAGGACCATCGTGTTCTCCATTCCAGGGCAGGAGATGTTCTTGATAGCAATGCCACTACCTGAGGGAGGGTCACGCACACACTTGTATTACATTGAGGAGGAAACCTCACAGGAGGTGGCTATTCCGTTGGACTCTATCCCAGTGGTGAGAGACTTTGAGGATGTGTTTCAGGAGATACCAGGATTGCCACCTAGTAGGGAAATCGAATTTGTAATCGATTTAGTCTCGGGGACGAGGCCAATTGCTCGAGCCCCATACTGTATGGCCCCTTCAGAAATGAGTGAGTTGAGAGAGAAGATTCAGCAGCTTCTGGGTCAAGATTTCATTCGATGGAGTACATCACCGTGGGGTGCACCGGTATTATTTATAAAGAAGCGAGATGGCTCACTACGGTTATGCGTGGACTATAGAGAGCTGAATAAGGCGACGATACGGAATAAGTATCCATTGCCTAGGATTGATGATCTATTTGACCAGTTGAGAGGGGCGTCTTACTTCTCTAAGGTCGACTTGAGGTCAGGATATCACCAACTACGTATCCGATAGGAGGATGTTCCTAAGACCGCTTTCTTATCGCGGTATGGATCTTATGAGTTCAGGGTGATGCCATTCGGGCTCACCAATGCACCAACAATGTTCATGGACCTCATGAACAAGGTTTTCAGGGAGTTTCTTGATCAGTTTGTCATAGTGTTCATTGATGACATCCTGATCTTCTCGCGCGCCAAGGAGGAATACGCAGAGCATCTGCGTATAGTTTTACAGACATTGCTGGATCACCAGCTATATGCCAAATTCGGTAAGTGTGGATTTTGGCTACGGGAGGTTCAGTTTCTGGGCCACGTGGTGTCATACCGGGGTATTGCGGTGGATTCGAGTAAAGTATCGACGGCGAGGGAGTGGGGGCAGCCCACGACACTGACTGAAGTGCGCAGTTTTCTAGGATTGGCCGGTTATTACAGGCGGTTCATCAAAGGATTCTCAAAGATTGCGGGCCCTTTGACGAATCTGACCCGGAAAGGGGTACCTTTCACTTGGAGTGATAATTGTCAATTAGGTTTCGACGAGTTAAAGGACAAGTTGGCATCTGCACCCGTGCTTGCATTACCGAAAGGAGGATTAGAGTATCGGGTTTACACTAACGCATCCTTACAGGGACTTGGGGGTGTACTTCAGCAGGAGGAAAGGGCTATAGCTTATGCGTCCAGGAAGCTAAAGCCCCACGAGAGGAATTACGCCACTCACGACCTGGGATTAGCAGCGGTCATTTTTACTTTGAGGATATGGAGACATTATCTTCTGGGGGAGCAGTTCACGTTATTCACGGATCATAAATCACTTCAGTATCTCTTCACTCGGAAGGATCTGAATATGAGGCAGAGGCGATGGCTAGAATTCGTGAAAGACTACCAGTTTGATATTCAGTATCATCCTGGTAAGGCTAATATGGTAGCAGACGCATTGAGTCGGAGACCGACTGGGGAAATATCAGAAGTTTGGAAAGCAAAGTGGAGAGAACTTCGATATGAGGATGATGTAGCCAGGGCTTGTATGTCAGCATTATCCATCACACCTGAGATCATTATACGGGTTGTGAGGGCTTAGGCAGAGGATCAGACCTTCCAGGATAGGGTGAGCCAGTTACTAGCTGAGGGAGCAGAGGGTTACTGGATCAGCTCGGAGGGAGGCTTACGCCTTAATGGGAGGTTGATTGTGCCAGAGGATGAGGAGTTGAGGCACGCTGTTATGACAGAGTCTCATGGGTCGAAATTAGCGGTACATCCCGGTGGGGATAAGATGTATCAGGATATGAGGAGGCTGTATTGGTGGGCAGGAATGAATCAGGACATAGCAGAGTTTGTTTCGAAATATGCCACATGTCAGCTTATGAAAGTTGACCATCAGAGACCATCAGGGATGCTACAGCCACTTAAAAGTCTCATGTGGAAGTGGGAGAGCATCTCCATGGACTTCATTACAGGGTTACCGACATCGCAGAAGGGTCAGGATTCCATATGGGTCATTGTGGATCGGTTGACCAAAGTGGCCCACTTCCTGCCGGTTCGCACAGACTTTGAGACGATGCGTTATGCGCAGCTATTTATAGCAGATATTGTTAAGCTGCACGGGGTACCGATAAGTATTGTGTCAGATAGGGACAAGATCTTTGTGGCCCACTTTTGGCAGAGTTTTCAGGAGGTCATGGGCACGGAGTTACGTTTGAGTACAGCCTATCACCCACAGACTGACGGACAGACCGAGAGAGTCAATCAGATGCTGGAAGATATGCTTAGAATGTGCATATTAGACTTTGGGGGAGGCTGGGAGAAATATTTTCCTCTGGTAGAGTTTGCGTATAATAACTCTTACCAATTCACGATCGGCATGGCACCATTCGAGGCACTATATGGGAGACCTTGTCGTTCACCCGCTTGTTGGTTAGAGGTGGGGGACAACAAACTATTGGGGACGAAGATTGTTCAGGATACATTTGCCAAGATAAAGTTGATCCAAGGGAGGATTCGGATAGCTCAGGATAGGTAGAAAAGTTACGTTGATGCTTCACGAAGACATGTGGAGTTAGAGGTTGGGGATCAGGTATTGGTCCGGGTGTCCCCTATGAATGGGGTGATGAGTTTCGACAAGAAGGGTAAGTTAGCACCAAGGTACGTGGGACCTTTCCCTATTATCGAGAGGGTGGGGCATGTAGCCTACAGGCTGGGATTGCCGGAGCACCTTCAACGGATACACAAAGTGTTCCATGTAGCATCGCTGAAGAAATATCGCATGAGCGAGAGGGATTTCTGGCATATTCCACTCGAGAAAATTGATTTACAGCCAGACATCTCATATGAGGAGGGATCGGTGGCTATTCTGGACCGTAGCGAGCGAAAGTTACGATCCAAGGTTGTTCCATTAGTTAGAGTACAGTGGGGTCATCACAACGTTGACGAGTCTACCTGGGAGCGGGAGGAGGATATGCGAGAACAATATCCAGAGCTTTTCATCACATGTATGACCTAATTTCGGGGACAAAATTCCTTTGTAAAGGGGGGGGGGGGGGGAGTATGTAACACCCCGTATTTTCATGCATTAAATATTTAATTAATTTCGGGAATTGAAAATTACTTGTGAGTCGTAATTTTAATTGAATTAATTAGGGAAATTTTATTTAAATATTAATCGGGAAGTGAATGGTTAATATTTAAGGAAAACTTATTTACTAAGTGAATAGTAATATCGTATTTATGTCATTTCGAATATTAATGACGGGATATGTACATATTTCAGCCGCGAGTCGGTATAGACTAATTTGGGTGTGAATAAGGACTTTTTAGAAATTAATTCGGATGCCAATTCTGAGTGTACGGTTGAGTCCGGATGGGCCGAGATAGTCGGAAAAGTGTACCCGGGGTTAGTACACGGGTCACGGAACATTTTTAGGCATAGTCGGGCCCACACGGGGGCATTTGGGTCACTTGGGCTTGGCCCATTAGGCAAAAAATGGGATTAAGGTTAATTAAACAAATAAAAGAAACAAGAGAACAGCTGAATTAATTAGAGAAAGGACTTAGAGGGTTAGGAGACCCTAACAGCAGCCACAGCCAAATTTTGGGATCACAGGAGAGCATAAAAGAGTCATCTTCAACCTTGAGCACTCACGGTTTCAAATTCAGACTCTACGAACCCTAAGGCAAGTGGTTAACTTGCTGTAGCATGTAAAGTGTATTTCAATTCATATTCATGTGATGTGTGTAATCAAAGAAATTCGTTTTGGGTTTTAAAGGGATATAAACATGGGGTTTTGTAAATCATGAATCCGATTTATAAATGGATTAGAAAATCATATATAATCTGGGTTGTGTAATTATATCTGGTAAGATGTTTAAATTGGATGATTTAGAGACGAATTTAGTGGAAAGAAATTGATGTTTAAATGGGTTAAAGACTGAATGTAAATTTACCCCAAATCTGTGAAAACAGTAGAGAAAGTGAAATTTTGATGTTGATGGACTTTATAGAGGTTTCATATAAGGTATTTGATGTTTATTATCAATGGGAACGCTTAGTTTTCAGTGTAGAAGAAACTAGGGTTTGGAGGTGGGCGTCCATGACTGAAACAACCAAGTTGAGGAAGACGAGGACCTGCTCGATCGATCGATCGAAGGGGGACCATCGATCGATCGATGGTCCAGAAATTTTGACAGTTCGCCCAGTTTTCCTTTATATGTAGAAAAATTTAATTTAACATTTTTCCATGCCTTAAATTGTTGAGTAATTAATACATGGATTTAAAATCTAATTAATAGTGAATAAAATTAATTAGAATTTGAAGGCGGCTTAGTGTGACATCATAATATAAAAATTTATTGGGTTTTGGAGAAATTAGGTGTAACACACTAAGGGTGAGTTTTGGAAAGTTTGTTCGAAAGGATTAAATATGGATATAGTGAACAAGTCCGGGAATAACGGTTGAGAAATATCGAGATATAAATTTTATTTAGGTAAAGGCTAAATAATTTAGAGTCGGGGATTGAGACTCGGGTGATGCTAACTCGGGCAACGAAAGTAAGTCCGGTTATATTTGGTTAGGGCGTTACCAAAAGAAATTAATGTGTAAATTAATTAAAAATTCGAGTTAGGCCACAAACTCATTATAAAATGGAATAGGGTTGTGTTACGGACTTAGTACACGGTATAGCCGGGATATATATATATATATATATATATATATATACGGTGTGCGATCGTATATGTATATATATATGGGTGTGCTTTAATATCAGTGATAGATATTATTATTATATTCTCTAGTGCTATAGGGGGAGGTTGCGCGTAGTGGATGAATCCCCTAGCTTAAGGAGTAGGGCGAGTATAATCCGAGGTCATAGCGTCCGTTATATGGGTGAGGGGCATCTCACTTTCAGGAAAGGAATATGACCGCCTCCAATATTTAAGTAATAACCAAGTTAGGGAGAAATTCTGACTTGGGGTAACTAGGTCAGGTGAATATACCTAGTGGGATAGCACTTTAGAGGAATTTTACCCGGTGAGACTTTACCCGGGGAAAAATACTATTATTAAATGTTATATTAGTATGTGTGTGAATACTGTAATGTGACTGAGTATATAATTAATTAAATAATTATATGCGGGCAAATTAATGCAAAGCATGAGTTGTATTATATGTATAACAGATGTGGAAGTTATAAGAAATTAAAGAGGGAAATGATTTAATTAAGTTAATGACGATAATAACTTAAAAATCATAATTAAGGTATACTCGGTTAGAGTAGGGTGTTTGCAAAGGGCATTATTATTTATCTAGTCATATGATGAAAAACTAGGTGAATTTATTTAAGGCGTTAGTAGTTCACATTAGAGGAGGGGTGAGGATGTCCTCAAGGGAGTGTGACACTAACTAAAATATGGAGAACATGCATATTTATTTATTACTGCAAGTTAATCATTTGTTAAATGTTTTTCAAATGTTTTTGGGTACTAACCCTTGCTATAATTTTTTTTTAAAAAACCTTTTAGGTGTCCAGCCACAGGGACGCCAGGCTTGACTCTGTTTCAGGGAATCCGTTGCTGCAGCATATGTGGATGTTGCGGGAGTTTTGATAGACGCCTCATTCTTTCATTCTAGTGTAGAGACTTCTATCAGTTATTTCGAGCATGTCGCTCATAATTCATTTAGTTTCTGTCAGTCTTATTGAGATTGATTACTTGTCTTTATTTTATATTTGTTGGAATTTTGGGCCGATGGTTTATTCGATTAGTCATTTAATTGTGTATGGTTGTTTTAATTAATTGTGATTAATTGTGTGATTTTATTTCCCGCATGAGTTTTCATTTAAGTTAATGAAAGATAAAACTTAGCACCGATTAAATTTTCTCACTTAGGTGGTTAGTAATTAAACAGACGACAGTGATGCTAAGGATGATCCAACTGAGAAACCTGTTATAACTTAATGTAGGACTGATCACCCGGGGTTAATTAGGCGGGGTGTCACAACACTCTTTACATCCATTTGGTAAATCTTAAACCATATGTGACTTGCTATGGCGAGTAGTAAGTGGACAGTCTCAATCCTAGTAATAGGAGATAATGTATCGTCAAAGTCCACACCTTCAACTCGTGTGTAACCTTGGGCGACCAACCTAGCTTTATTGCGAACTATGGTACCATTCTCACCCATCTTGGTTTTTATACCCATTTCGTACCAATCACATTAGTCTCTCTAGGTCAAGGGACTAATTCCCAAATATCGTTCTTTTAAAATTAAATCAACTCATCTTGTATATCACTTGTCTAATGATCATCTTTGAATGCTTCCTTCACATTCTTGGGCACTACTGTGGAAGTGTTGCAAAAGTAGTTAACCTCATTCTCTAGTTGGGCGCACGTCTTGATACCTAGTGTGGTATCACCAAGTATGTCGGTAGGGTCATGACTCTTTCCAACCTAGGAGGGTAGATCCTCTTTGTCAATAGTGGGGCCCATTATGATGGTGTGGGGAACAATGAGATCGTAATTGGGGGTGCATTATTCTCATGCGTAATATTATGATCAATAAACATAGCCGGAGCATCATCTCTAATCATAACATTTATAGATTACATGACCTTAGAGCTTTTAAAGTTATACACTCTATAGGATATACTAGTCGATAAATATTTTAAAAGTATTCATGCATCATTTCCATAGTATAATTTTCTTAAATGCTCTCTATCTCTAAGGATATAGCAAGGACTCCCCAGAACTCGAAAATACGATAGGTTAAGTTTCTTACCGGTCTATAACTCATATGGAGTGTGAAGTTTTTGTGGAAGAAGATAAACCCTATTTACTTTGTGGCATGCGATGTTAAATTCCTCTGCCTAAAAATATCTCGGTGTTTTCCTTATAAGAAGCATGAACCTTACCATCTCTTGAATTGTTCGATTCTTCCTCTCAACTATGCCATTTTTCTGAGGAGTACGAATGATCGAAAACTCATGTTTGATGCCAACATTATCATAAAAAACATCAACTCCTATAAATTTAAATTCAGTGCCATTGTTACTACGAATACATTTATAGTGACACCATGTTGGTTTTGAAGGACATGACATTTAACTGTTAGAAACTCAACTGCATCGGACTTTTCTTTAAGAAATTCAACGATAAAATATCTCGAAAATCCATCAACCATCAATAGAATATATAGTAAAATATCTCGAAAAGTCATCAACTATCAATAAAATATACTTCTTAGCACTAATACTCTCCATACGCATGGGACCCATAAGATCCCTGTGTATACGGTAGGTAGTAATGGTATTCGACATCCTATGGGTTTTTTGATTTGTTTTATTTATTGGCAAGGACCACAAATCAAGGAAGTTGGTTTTCCAAGTGATGGTAAGCCACGAACAATGTATTTCTTAACTACACTCGTAAGATCTCTAAAATTAGCATGACTTACTCGTTGATGCCAAAGGTCCATGGTTGAGACCTTAGCACTATTTCACACTAAAGAGGACTTGGTAATGATACCTTAGCAATTGCTAGTAGTCACTACACCAAAAGAGCCAAAGTGTCACTCTTCACTCGGCCATGGCTGTCACGATAAAAAATCGTGATAAAAATACAGGAATTTGTTGTCACGGTCCTTGACCAAGACAAGTTGTGTTGTCACGAACGTGTCACGGTTAAAGACCATAACAACCTGAGAAATTTTTCACGGTATTTGACTGTGACACGTTCGTGAAAACTTTAAAAACATAAAGCCCTAGTCGTCTTCTTTTTTCCTCCTTCCCTCGCTATTCTCTCCTCTTTCCCTAACTATTCTCTTTCTCTCTCTCTCCGCGACTAAGCGACTCCTCCTCTTTCCTCCCTCTCTCATTCATCCTCTCTCATCTCTCTTCCCTCTCCCATCCGTTCATCTCATCTCGCATCCCTCTCTCTGCGAACGTATATTATTTTCTCTCTGTCTCTCTCGTATGTGTTAGTGTGTGTTTCAATGTGTGTATACGTGTTTTAGTGTGTGTGTGTGTATGGTTCAATGTGTGTATTTGTATATATAAAATTGAAATTGGTATTCTGAAATTAATATCTATATATTGAAATTGTTATTCTGAAATCAAAATTTGTATATTGAAATTGGAAATTGTTATAAATTTATATATTGTGGTAATCGGTATAAATTGGTAATTGGTATAGATTGATATATAGTGGGTTTGTCCTTACAACTCTCTCTCTCTCTCTCTCTCTAATAGCAACAACGACGACCTCTTTTCCGCTTCCTCACATATTCTGGGGACCATCTCTCTCTACACACAATCCGATACATCTTTCTCTCTCTCTCTCTCTCTCTCTCTCTCTCTCTCTCTATATATATATATATATATATGTAAAAACCCGCGTAATTTTTGGGGTATTTTCAAACTATAGAGGAAAATAAAGTTTTTGATAAAATTATTTTTCTCGCTCAAATATGTTGGATTTTATTTTTAAAGACGGGAATTTCAAACGGTTTTGAAATCGGAGTTAAAATGGATTTTTAAATATTTATCCCTTATAACATTTTTTAAGCGGGCCTGTCAGTTTTTCTGCGCGATCGATCGATCGACCCCAATAGTTTTCGTGCACTGCAAGCTTTTTGAGGATTTTGTTTTGGTTTAAACTCTTATATTTTTGCCTTATAAATTGAGGTCGTGAGTGACCATTTCTAAACCATCTTTTGGCACAAAAATGTGCGGCAAACATATTTTTATTTCCTCTATTTTTAGATACGCAAAGCCCCTTTATATTTATGCATTCAACCCTAGTTTTTGGAGGTTTTCTTGGGGTTGTTTTGATGAAGAGATTGGAGATGATTTGTGGATCTTTGTGGACTGATTTTGATGGTGTAATCTGACTTTTATGGGCAGAATTATGTTGGTTTCTTTTGGTGGTTTAAGGTATGGGGTTTTACACAATATGCTCATTAATCTCGCAAGTGTTATTCCCTTTGAATTCATGTGATTATTGAACTCATATTTAACTTGCTAAATTCTTTTTGAAATCTGGAAAATTATTGTTGGAATCTAATTTTGATTCATGTGGTATTATTATTTTATTGGGCATGTTTTCATGAGATTTTAGTATGGCACTGATGTTGGGCACCCGCCAAGATTCCTCTTCCGGCTACTTGATAAAGTATGGCGCGGAATGGTGAGGCCTGGTGACTCAGATTAATGTGTTGTTGAGAAATTATATTGATAAAAAATGCTATTGATATTTGCATTTGATTTGAATATTCGTACTCGTATTGTTATGTTTTATTCACCGCTAATATTTGTTGAGCATCTTTCCTGTCATATTGTGTACTTCCCCATATTTTCTTTTAGCTGGTAGGTTAGCGCGAATTTGAGCGCTATGAACCAATTGGGATAATTTTAGCAAGGATTATTTTGGGAAGAATATTCGAGAATATAATGAGAAGATTTGTATTTATTTTGATGTGTAGGGCATTTTATTTCGAGTTAGATAGTTGTATTATTTCGAGAGACTTTTGGTTGTATTCAAATTGAAGAAATTGAGATTAGTGGATTTATATTATTGTGGAATTTATTTAGACGCTCTATACCTTGTTGTTGTGGATTTGGTTAGTTTTATCACAGTAGCGCTCCGCCCCACTCTCCCCGGGCGGGGTGTTACAATACACACACACACACACACACACACACACACACACACACACACACACACACACACATGTTTGTGCTCATAAATTGTGATAGATTCGTGTTAACCCTATTTTAATCGTATAAAAAATCACGGTTAACATGAATCTATCATAATTTATAAGCACAAATGTATGTGTGTGCGTGAAATAGGAGCCAATGGCTATCTATTGCGGTTCTCTTAACTATAATCTAGGCAGGTGTAAATTTACACTAAATCAATTTGTATACGATGACTTATTACCTTTTCACATTTGTTACTTGTTATATAACACTTGCTGTGGTGGGTGAATGCATGAATATATTCTCATCTGAATGCATGGCATAACGGTACTGTAACATGATATAATGATTTTTATATTCTCATGTTCACTTTATATTGATTGGTGGATTTGAACATTTAAATGTACATTTAGTTGCTTTGCCTTAGGCATTTCTAATATTTTGCATTATTATTTGAATTGTTGTTTGGGATTCTTGAATTGTTGTTGACTGGTGGATTTGAATATTTAGGTAGCCATTGAGTTGGTTGGTCCTAAGCATACTATAAATTTAAAAGCTTGATGTTCAACAATTAATATTGCGAAATGAAGCATAACTATGTATAAATCATCACTATAAACATTACTACCGAACAAATGAAACATACTTACCCTGGTAATTTATAACTACTTTAAATTACATATAGTGCGCATAGATATTAGCCTTCTAGTTCTTATGCGTATGCATTCAACAACCCTTAGACCCATTTAAGAGTCATTGACCCTGTAATGAGATCTCTCGAATTGTCCTGTTTTGACAGTTTTGGACGACATAGTTTCTGTATAATAATATTCTTAGTGGCTTAAACTTATTACTTTTGGGGGAAGTTCTGATGTTGTCTATTAATGATCTCTGGGTACATACTAGATGATGTGGTGTTACATGTTATTTCAATTGATAAATTGAAATTACACTTACACTTGCGAGTCTGTGTCGTGTACTTAGATAACTATAGGGATATGCTATCGAATTTTCCTCAAATTAGAACAATGTGCATGAGCTGCTAAGTATATTAGATAAATATGCGGTCTTGAATGGGATATGACCACTCACCCTTTAGAGGAGATGTAGGAAATATGATTCATATTTGTTGATACCAAATTTAATCTACTGACGTGGACCAATCCTATGAAGACACGTGGCTATCTACAAGGCATCTACAAACACTTCCGAGGAACCCACTCGCTCCGAGGAACAAGACTACAACGAGGAAGACTAGTTCCCCGAGGAACACTGCTTACTCCGAGGAACTCATATGCTCTGAGGAACAAACCTCTCCGAGGAACTCTTAAATACCGAGAAGCTTAGGCGGTCAGAGCAACTCATGGCGGTCTGAGCTGCACCTCGAAGCAGGATACCAACAGTTTAAATGCTCATTAAATGCTTATCATTTGGACACGCATGCAAAGAGGGCATTAAATGTATTACCCTTTCATATGTATATCATTTAATGTAGTACCCTTTCATATTATAGCCTCAGGGCTATAAATACATTGTACAATCCTCATTGTAAGGGGGACCCTAGACCGGAATTTCTTGAGATAACTTGTAATCGAGAATTTCCATACAAACAGCAATACCAAAACAGTGGATGTAGGCCATTATTATAAGGCTGAACCACTTTAAAATTCTTTGTCTCATTTATTTATCTGTGATTGAATTATTAGAGTGATCTAATTTTTTACATCAACAGATTGGCGCCGTCTGTGGGAATCGACTGGTAAAATCGTTTTCTCATAAAAAATATTCCATTACCAATGGCCGATATTCCTGAATCCAGCAATCGAAACGCTAGAACCCCTCCAAATCCATCTGCTCCACCAATTATTCCATGATCTGACTAGAATAATGGCAAATTTGGCTCAGGGCCAGACCGTCATGCAAGAAACAATGCGACAACTTATCCAAACCCTCCATGGCGGTGCATCAGCCCATTTCGGACCACGAAGCATTCAAAGAAATAACCGTGCGCCTTCTTCGCGTACTAGGCGTACTGATTCGTATCGCAATGATGAATCTGAAGATTTTTCTTATCAACCTGGACGATCTTCGTCAGTACTTGCCACAAATACTGAACAACATGCCACCCTCTCCCCAGAAAGGACCAGCGCATTGGAAAGGTTAAGTAGGGCTTCTCCTTTCGACCGTTTAGGTCCTAGGAGGAACAAAAGTCCTCTTAATGCAGCATCGAGGAGCTTTCGACGACCATCAGATTTAAGGGAAGGATCTGCCCAGTCGCGACCAACTGCTCGTCAAGATGGATCTTATGATCGACCAGCTGCTCGTCGAGATAAATCTCAGGAAGCCACTTCAATGCGATCAGTTTCTCGAACCAATAGGCCCGAGGAAGGAAATGATGCATGGAAAGGATCTATTCAGAGGCTGAAGGATAGATTAGGGGAAATAGCTAAGGCCAAGAACCCTCTACAACGAACCTTTGTTCGAGGAACACCTTTTGTCCAGGACATTGTTGATTTTCCTACACCATCAAAGTTCAAAGCACCTGTTGTGACTCCCAAGTATGATGGGAAGACTGACCCCGTCCTTCATATAGAACAATATCAAGCTGCTACTGACATCTATGCTGTCCCAGACGAGATGAGATGCAGGGCATTCTCGGGAACTCTTACCGGATCTGCTCAGATATGGTATAATAATCTTCCTCGAGGTAAGATTTCAACTTTTCTTCAACTGGTCGAGTTATTCATTGGGAATTTCTGCTTTGGAGCAAAGCCAGTTAAGCGAGTAGCACATTTGTTAAGTGTTAGACAAAAAGCTTGGGAGAGTATCAAAGATTATATAACTCATTTTAATAACGAGAAACTCGAAGTCATTGATTATGAGGAGAAGATAGCGATTACCGTTTTGATGAGTGGACTGCTGCCAAACAAGTTGTACTATACTTTGGCCAAAGATCCACCTCGAACCATGTCGGACCTGATGGGAAAAGCGTCCAAGATTATGAATGCCGAGGATGCTATGTCTGCAAAGAAGAATATGGACGCCAAAGAAACCAAGGTGGAAGGTGATAAAGCAAAGAAGAAAGAACATAAGAACAATGGTGGTGACAAACAATCCAAAAATAGGTCGTCATGGGAGGTCTTGAGGAAATTTGATAATTACACACCTTTGAAGGTAAATATCAACCACATCCTGAAAGAAATTAAGAACACCGAAGAGTTAAACTGGCCAAAGAAAATGAAGGCAGACCCTGACATAAGGAATAGGGAAAAATATTGCGAGTTCCACAAGGATCATGGCCATATGACTAAAAATTGCATAGCTCTTCAGAATGAGATTGAAACACTCATTCGACGAGGAAAGCTAGCAAAGTATGTTGATCGGGGAGGCGAAAGAAGAAACAACGACCGAACTAGAGAGAGATCTGGATCTCCTCATCGAGCAGAGGAGAACAAGAAGAGAAACTATGAAGTTGATCCAGAGGATGACCCCGATCTTCCCAAGAAACCAAGGCAGCCAGAACGAGAGGTATTTTCTATACGTTTTGGGTCATTTGATTGTAATGTTATTACAGGGGGAGATGTAGGAGGAGGAGACCTTACTGCAGAAAGAAAAGCTTACCTCGGTGAGGCTCAAGCTTGCTCGTACATTCAGCGAATAAATTTAGCTGAGGAAGATCGCCCAAGAAAGGTGAACAAGGAGAAGTTGGTTATTGGGTTCTCAAAGAACGACCTTGCAGGTGTTCTATATCCTCATGATGACCCGCTGGTGATCAAAATGAGGATGAAGAAGGTTATGATTTCAAGAGTGTTGGTCGACAATGGTAGCTCGGAAGACATCATGTTCTACTCGTATTTCGATAGTTTAAATCTAAAGCTATATCAACTAGAGCCTTACCACAGACCCCTCATCGATTTTGCTGGCAAGAAAGTATTTCCACTTGGGACGATCAAGTTGGATATATTCATTGGTACGTGGCCTGCTTGTCGAACAGAAAGAATACGTTTCTTCGTGATGGATAAGAATGTCCAATCATCGTACAATATCATCATGGGAAGAGTAGGATTGAAGAAGTTCGAGGCTGTACCGTCTACAGTGCATCAATGCCTAAAATTTCCAACAAACTTTGGAGTAGGAGTTGTGAAAGGTGATCAGAAAGTAGCTCGGGAATGCTATTATTCATCCGCCGAGCAAGAAGAACTGGAAGAATCAAAGAAAAAGACCACTACCTATCAAGTGGATGAAGGTGCAGAAATTGAAACATTGGATCCTCGAGATGAGTCGCAACTCGTGAAGGGACAAGTGGTGGAAGCTACTGAAAACATCATTCTGGACGACGAGCACCCTGAGCGAACTACTCAAATAGGTTCATCGTTCGAAGCCTCATTAAAATAATAATTAATAACTTTCCTTATAAGCAGAACACAAACTTTTGCGTGGAGTCATGAAGATATGCCCGGGATAGACCCAACCTTCTTATGTCACGAGCTCAATGTGAATAAGGAGATCAAGCCTGTGAAGCAGAGAAGAAGAGTATTCAGTCCTGAGAAGAATCAAGCTATACAGGAGGAAGTCGAGAAGCTCCAGAAATCTTGTTTCATTGAAGATGTTAAATATCCAGATTGGTTAGCCAATGTGGTGATGGTAAAGAAGAAAAACAACAAGTGGAGGATGTGTGTGGACTTCACCGACCTCAACAAAGCATGACCAAAGGATCATTTTCCATTGCCCCGAATTGATCAACTAGTGGATGATACCTCGGGACACGAGTTGCTGAGCTTCATGGATGCTTACTCTGGTTACAATCAGATTAAAATGAAACCTGAAGACAGGGAAAGTACTTCTTTCATTACCCCTAGGGGAACTTATTGTTATAATGTTATGCATTTTGGTTTGAAAAATGCAGGTGCGACATATCAGAGGCTGATGAACAAGGTCTTTGCTGAACAAATCAGTGACAATATGGAAGTCTATGTTGACGACATGCTGACAAAAAGCAAGAAAGCTGCCGATCATCTAGTTGACTTAAGCCAGACTTTTGATCAACTAGATAAATATCAAATGAAGCTGGACCCGACGAAGTGCATCTTTGGAGTACGAGAAGGCATGTTTCTCGGGTACATTGTCAATCAACGAGGCATTGAAGCAAATCCTGAAAAGATCAAAGCTCTATTAGGGCTGCGATCTCCAACGACGAAGAAGGAAGTACAGAGTCTCACAGGACGAGTAGCGGCACTCAACAAATTTGTGTCGCGAGCAACTGATAGATGTCTCCCATTTTTCAAGACACTCAGAAAGACTTTTGAGTGGAATGATGAATGTGAGAAGGCTTTTCAAGACTTGAAGAAATACTTGGGAGTACCTCCACTGTTGTCCAGGCCAGTGATGGGAGAAAAATTGTATTTGTACCTTGCAGTGTCCGAGAATGCAGTTAGCTCGGCGTTGATCAGAGTGGAGAATGGAGTGCAAAAACCAATTTACTACACAAGTAAGGCCTTCCGAGGAGCAGAGATCAGATATCCAAGGCTGGAGAAATTGGCACTGGCACTGATTGAAGCGAGTAGGAGAATGAGGCCATACTTCCAGGCTCATACTATAGTAGTATATACTGATGTGCCATTGCGACAAGCCCTTCATAAGCCAGAAAAATCAGGAAGATTGATCTACTGGGCAATAGAACTCGGTGAATACGATATAATTTATGAACCCAGATCATCACTAAAAGGGCAGGCTGTAGCAGATTTCATAGCGAAGTTCACCTATTCTGATACCCCCGAGGAGCAAAAGTTGCTCGCTGATCAACCTGTGGATGTTACATGGTCAACAAACACAAGATCAGACCAATTCCGATTGGTAAAAGGGCTTGTGGATGTTACAGGATGTGATGCAGAGATAGTTGTGAGAACTCCGGACGAGGAACCAAAGTTGCTCACTGATCAACCTGTGGATGTTACAGGATCAACAAACACTAGCTCAGACCAACTCCGATTGGTAAAAGGGCTAGTGGATGTTACAAGATCATTGACTTCGGGCTCAGACCAACTCTGGTTGGTAAAAGGGCAAGAAAAAATGATCGACGAGGAGCGAGAAAAATCCGGGGAGGATAAAAAGAAGCTGCAAATATTTCATCGAGGAACTCTGAATGATTCAAAATTTGAAGACGAGTTATCTATATGGAGGCTATATATAGATGGCATATCTTGCAATGCAGGATGTGGCGCGGGGATAGTTTTGAGCACTCTGGACGAGATCAACATGGAATACGCCTTGTGTTTCCAATTCAAAGCTTCCAACAATGAGGCTGAATATGAGGCCATGATTGCAGGGCTTAATTTGGCAAAAGTTATGGAGGCGCAGCAAGTTATGATCTTCAGTGACTCTCAACTGATTATAAACCAAATGATGGGAGTATATGAAGTTAGAGGAGAATTAATGATCAGATATCATGCAAAGGCAAAGGAGCTGGTGTCAGAATTTTCCGCTATTCAGCTGGTCAGAATACCAAGAATGGAGAATGCGAGAGCAGACGCCCTAGCTCGACTAGCATCAGCAACTCGCACCGAGCTACGACGAACAATCCCAATTGAAGTGTTGGCTGGTCGGAGTATAGATGAAGATCTGATGATGAACTTTATCACACTTGATTTAGGTCCATCTTGGATGGATCCCATCAGGGCGTATATTGAGGAGGGAGAATTGCCAATTGACAGGCTCGCTGCCAAAAAGTTGAAGTTTAAAGCTGCTCGGTATGTACTAACTAATGGTGTTTTATATAAACGAGGAATTATGGCAGGTTTGCAGAGATGTGTACATCCCTCCGAGGTGAAAGAATTAATTGAAGAGATCCACGAAGGGTCTTGTGGAGCACATGTAGCAGGACGGATGCTTTTATAAAGGGTGATGACGCAAGGATACTACTGGCCGACGATGAGGGCTGATTGTATAGCTTATGCCAAGAAATGTGACAAGTGCCATCCTTTCTCCTCCATCCGAAGAACTCCACAAGCATTGTTGACACCCATAACTTACCCTTGGCCATTTGCTATGTGGGGAATTGATTTGGTTAGACCACTGCCAACGACCCGAGGAAGGTTCAAGTACCTCGTCGTCACAGTGGATTATTTTACTAAGTGGGTAGAAGCTGAGCCACTTATTGATATGACGTACGAGAAGGTATACCAATTTGTTTGGAAGAACATCATTTGCCGATATGGTCTCCCTCATTCCTTCATCACAGACCATGGGACACAATTCGATAACGAGGAGTTTGCCGCCTATTGTCATCAGTCAAACATTTTGAAGGTTCATTCAGCACCAGGTTATCCTCAAAGCAATGGACAAACTGAAGTGACAAACAGAACGCTGCAGAACGGTTTGGAAAAACGATTGCATGATGCAAAAGAAAACTGGATCAATGAGCTACAATCAGTACTTTGGGCTTACCGAACTACTCCCCGAGTAGTAACTGGAGAATCACCATACATGCTGGCATTTGGAAGTGAAGCTGTCATACCTGTCGAGTTGGGCCTCCCAACACACAGGGTACTGAATTTCAATTCCCCTGTCAGCGACTTAATGAGAAGACTGGATTTAGACATGCTCGAGGAGGTCAGAGAAGAAGCAACCATTAGAAATGCTGCTTACCAGCAGCGAACAACTTTGTTCTACAACAAGAGGGTGAAGAAGTGCGACCTGAAAGAAGGAGACTATGTGCTGAAGAAAGTAATTCAAAAGCATAACAAACTGGAGGCAAACTGGCATGGACCATACCGAGTTACAGAAGTTGTTCGACCAGGAACTTATCGAATAGCCACTTTAGAAGGCGAAGAGTTTAAGAATGCATGGAACGCAGAGCATTTGCCCAAGTATTATCAGTGATGTATATGTAACACAGTTCCATCAGTATGAATAAAATGAAGATATTCTGCCAAAGTCTCTCCTTTTATTGAAAATTTTTCGGGGAATACTAGTGCTAGCACTATTCGGCAAAGCTCGGCAGACTACTCAACGAAATATTCCAAACTGTACCAAGTATGGTTGGTCGGGGATAAAAACCCACTAACTGTAGTTGGTCGACGAGGAGAAATATTTCTAAAAATGCCAACCTGTTTGGCTAGGAAACGAAATATTCCAAACTGTACCAAGTATGGTTGGTCGGGGATAAAAACCCACTAACTGTAGTTGGTCGACGAGAAGAAATATTCCTAAAAATGCCAACCTGTTTGGCTAGGAAATGAAATATTCCAAACTGTACCAAGTATGGTTGGTCGGGGATAAAAACCCACTAACTGTAGTTGGTCGACGAGGAGAAATATTCCTAAAAATGCCAACCTGTTTGGCTAGGAAACGAAATATTCCAAACTGTACCAAGTATGGTTGGTCGGAGATAAAAACCCACTAACTGTAGTTGGTCGACGAGGAGAATTTATCAACCTTGGTTGGTCGGACACATTTTATGAAAAAGACAAAAATTTACCAAGTATGGTTAGTCGGGGATAAACTCTCACTAACCGTAGTTGGTCGACAAGCATAATTTAACAACCTTGATTGGTTGATACTCGTGAATTTATTATTAAGTGATCGAGCAATATTATTGAAACTTGGAACTTTTTAATTATTACTGAATTGGTCGACGAACATCACAATATTGTTATTTTTAACAGATATGCATAAATGCAAAGTGTTGATATTTACAAGACAATAGCAATTAAGATTTGCAAACAGAAATGAAAGTTTTTCATTAAATTCGAAATAAATTACATTGATGATAAAATGAAAGTTACATTGATATGTATGCTAACTATTACATCAAAAATTTCTATTCTACTGGTCTTTTCCCCTAAGCTTTTGATGTAGGTTCCTCACCAGCAGGTGGATCATTTAAAGACTGAGGAGAATTGATGAAGTTCAAATCCTTCAGAATCCTGACGTTCATCACAGAAGGTCGTTCTAAAAGATGCTCGGGACGAGATACCTCAATTTGAGAATGTAAATTGTAGTCACCGAGGTATTTTGAAATTAAGCTCTGAGGAATGGCACGAGTTGGGATCCATTCCATGTCCAAATTGTACGGTGGCACAGGCAAGTCGAGCAACCCGGGATCATGGTAGTCCCATAGATAGTGTCCTTGTTCGAGCTTCAACACACCTAAGGCATTCGGCCAATCTTGTTTGTAGCCCTCATTGTTAGCATTCTGGATACGATCGTTCAAGTGGAATAGTGCTTCGTTGTATCCAACCATCCAGAACTCCCTGGGCTATTTGTGGAATTGATATGTTAGACTCTCTAGTTGCTCGTGGAGACTCTTGTTAAAAATCTCTTTATTCTCCAAGATGGACTTCTGCGCAGAGAGCTGTTTTTCCAAGTCCCCAATCTTCTTTGACATGTCAGACAAAGCCTGGTTCTTCGCCATTAGTTGGAAGGTCTGGTTCTCTAAGGCAGATGCTGTCCTCTGTTCCTCGATAAGAACCCGAGCTGCTCTTACTCGTCCCCGAGGAGCTCTTCCTCGTCCCCAAGGAGATGTGGAAGGGCCCGACCTCCTCAAGGTATCCAATTCTTCCCTCAACTTGGCATTCTCCACTTCTAGGAATGAAAATCCCTCGTCAGTCACTGGGATTAGGGCTATTGAAGAAGAGGCTACGGATTTCAACCGTGATAGCTCTTTCTGCAAGTTGTTATTTTCCTTTTCTAGCAGCTCGGCAATCTGTCTGCATTCCTCGACCTCGCCCCTCAGGGTTCTCTCCCTTACATCATAACCCGCAAAAAGCTTCTCGTAGCCCTTGTCAGCAACGATCAGCTCATACTTCTTCTCGTAAATCTCATGCAACAAGGCAGTTGATTCCTTGTATTGATTCTGAAGGTCTTCGAGGGTGCACTGGAGATCCTCGATCATTTCATAGTAAGCCACATTATTGGCTACCGCTCAATTAAGCAGACACTTCAGGTACTGATATGCTTCCATTGCCTGTTCTGAAGCATCCTGGCCAAGGATGTCGGCAACTTGTGCAACACTCAAGTCTGTGTGACCAGCCTTAAAGTACTCATTGCACTGTTGCAGCAACTTTGTATCATGGGCAGATAGCAGATCCATCCTGGCCAGAAACTAGCAGAGAAAGAAAAGCAATCATCAATAAGAAGAATAAGAAGAGTATGAATGAAAGATGAACAACAGTATGCAAGAAAATTCAAGTTTTATTAGATCATAAAATTCAGAATTACAAGTGCTGGATTACATTTGACAAAGAAAGAAAAATATAAAAGTAATCCCGAACAACACTACACCTTTTCCTTATCTCCCAAAACCTTCTCGGGAGGTTGGGAAGAGGAGGCAGGTTGCTCGGAGGGAACTGTGAGCTGTTCGGAGAGCACCAGTTGTTGCTCGGAAGAAGAAACGACTTGCTCGGCAGCAGACTGGATGGCTAGGGGGTGATCTCCCATCACCATTGAAGACTCCTCAGAGGTAGCTTCGTCCTCTTCTAATTCTTCTGGAGTAGGAGGGGGACCGGGGATGTGTCTCTGGAAGAGCTCGGATGACTCGTCGACCTTCATTTCCTGAAGGGCAGTAACCCATCCATCCCTAAAATACTTTAGATTGCCATAGTCTACTTGAGATACCATGGCAGCACACCCCTTGTTCCACCCCTTGTCCCAGCCAGAGCTGAAGGACTTCTTCACAACAGCTTTCCTCTTGGTCTTCTCCAAGGCAAGCTTCTCGGACAACAGGTTCTCAGCATCCTTCAATTTATTTTCTGCCTCTTCCTTCTGCCGACCTACTTCCTGAAGCTGGCCCAACCTCTCCTCAACAGCCTTGAGCTTATTTTCCAGCTCTCCAACAACTTTGAGCTTCTCTTCGAGCTCTTTATTTGCCTTCTCCAAGGCATTATTTTTCTTCTCCAACTCTTTGGAGGCTTCAACAGCTCGAGCTTTATCCTGCTCGGTGGAGGCAAGCTTCTTCTCCCAGACAGCCTTATCAGTGGCATATGTCTGGCGAGAATTTGCCAGAGATTTTTTAGCTTCCTCCATGCTGGACGAGGAGCATGAAGCTTTAATTGCCTCATCCTTCTTCAGGATTATGTTGAAGCAGCTCGTCAACTGTGAACAGAAAAAGAAAGCAAGTTAGAAATTGAAGCAACAAAGGAAATATGAAAAGATTAAAGTAAAAATACTTACTGAAGCAAGGTGACGAGCAGCTAAAGAAGTAACCATGTCCCGAGTAAGGTTATCTTCATTACCTTGGACCTCAGGAATGGTTCGGGACGTCACCGAGCTCATGGCAGAGCTCGGAGGAACAAAAGTGGGAACTACAGTCCCAGCAGTTGGGGGCTGAGTAGTGGTGTCAGCCAAATTGACCGAGGAGCTTTTCTTCAGCCTCCTCGGGGGAACAGGTACAGATTCAACCAAGAAAGAACCCTTGGTCGGTGATATCACAATCACCTCTCCAGGAGCCGCAAACCTGCTCGAAGCCACTGCGGGCTTCTCGGCGAATTTAGCAGGAGCAGCTGCATCAGTCTTCTTTGTCCCCTCCCATTGGAACATCAATCTTAATCCTTTTTACCTCCCCAGAACCGAAGGCGGTTTTCTCAAACAGAGCAGGAGTTCTTCTTTTCTTCATCCTTTCGCTCAAAGGAATATGAGATTCAGGCGAAGAACTTACAGAGGCTGGTACTGGCTCTGCCTCACTGATCACAGGACGAGCTGTGAAGGAGGTGGTGTAGCTCTTGTACTGGAGCAGATACGAAGCCGACCTAATGTGCTCGTCTGCAATACTTTGATGAAGACTCCAGATAAGTTTCAAATGCCTTATGTTGACATCTGTTTCTTTTGGGCACTTTCTTTTGTTATCAACTGCAAATAAACAAACATTGTTATCAGTGGCGCATTTTATCAAACACAAAAGAAACATGAATTTAAAATAAATAAAATGAAATAAAAATAACCTATCCCATTGCCATAAGGAGGGCATCTGGGTCCCTGGTAAACCTCATCACCAATCAATGGAGGATGTTGCCAATTTTTTAAGACAACCCCATGTTCAAAATAATCCCTGTTGGCATCAGGGAGATTGACTACTAAGGCTCTGTTTAAAAATCTAGTTTTTAAATAATAAATATTTTCATTGACTGCCCATCTATAGCAGAACATGATTTCTGGGATTCCTATACGCGTTCCATGCACTTGATTTAATCTATGCACCCCATTAACTATTCTCCATGTGTTGGGGGCTATTCTTGCAGGAACAATGTCGAAGTAATGACATAATTCCAAACACAAGGAATTGGGTGGAAAAGAAAATCCACATTAAGCAAAAAAGAGGCTGGGGAACCAATGTCCCTCAGCCAAATTGAAATAATCAGAAGGCTCAGAAAGTTTTTCCAAGACAACCCAAGAGGGGATGGAGAAATCAGAACGAAGTTTCTTAAGAGACTCAACAAGGTAAACCATGGTGAATAAAGAAATGAAGAAGAAGGAATAAGATCTTACAGAAAAAGACTGAAGCTGTTGACAACGAGCGACGGAAGAGATGAACGCACAAGAGAGTAGAAGACAATGAAAAAATCAAAAGACGAAAATTTGGGAAGGTAGAAGACGATGGGAGCGTCTGTGAAGTTTAAATACCTTGCCTTGGGAAATGGTGAAGTAATGATTACAAAAAAGGATGATTACGTTACCGGCGGCTAAAAGGGCATTAAATATTGGCGCGGGAATCAAAGCGGGCAATAGCAGACGAAAAGTAACGTGGGAATCGAAGTACGCAGAAAAGTCTAAAAAAGCATGATTCTACTAATTTGGAAGAAGAAATAAATACAAGGGAAACGCTCCTAAAAATCAGGAAGACTATTTAAAGCTACCATATTCCGAGAAAGATGTTCCATACTCCTCAAATTTCGAACTATGAAACATTGGGGGCTTCTGTTGATACCAAATATAATCTACTGACGTGGACCAACCCTATGAAGACACGTGGCTATCTACATGGCATCTACAAACACTTTCGAGGAACCCACTCGCTCCGAGGAACAAGACTACAACGAGGAAGACTAGTTCCCCGAGGAACACTGCTTACTCCGAGGAACTCATATGCTCCGAGGAACAAACCTCTCCGAGGAACTCTTAAATACTGAGAAGCTTAGGCGGTTCGAGCAACTCATGGCGGTCCGAGCTGCACCTCGAAGCAGGATACCAACAGTTTAAATGTTCATTAAATGCTTATCATTTGGACACGCACGCAAAGAGGGCATTAAATGTATTACCCTTTCATATGTATATCATTTAATGTAGTACCCTTTCACATTATAGCCTCGGGGCTATAAATACATTGTACAATCCTCATTGTAAGGGGGACCCCAGACCGAAATTTCTTGAGATAACTTCTAATCGAGAATTCCCATACAGCAATACCAAAACAGTGGATGTAGGACATTCTTATAAGGCTGAACGACTTTAAAATTATTTGTCTCATTTATTTATCTGTGATTGAATTATTAGAGTGATCTAATTTTTTACATCAACAATATTGTTTTCATAATATAACACCGAAAGATGAAATACTGATCCACGAATATGACCACTAACCTTTTTGTTTATACTAATCCATGAATATACGCTTCTTACCCATAATAAGTGATTGTTTGTAGTAGTTGTGATGGGATATCCACTATACAAAGAATGGATGGGTGAGACAAATAGACTAGGGGATGTATTTCGTAGAGGTGTTAATGAATTTGTGAAAGACGTAAAGAAATATCGTAATGATGAAGAGTTCCCTTGTCAGCGTGCTAAGTGTAGGAATGTTAAGGTGTTTATGTAGACAACGGTTGCACTACATTTGTTAAGATGGGGTATGCAAAATAGTTATCGAAATTGGATTTTTCACGGGGAATAACATGTTCCTTTTATCCCCGAGCAACCTTCACAATAATCAACAAGTAATATAGATGTACAGTACCGTGGATAGTGGAGGCAATGACTTAGGGCAGAAGTAAGGGATAATCTTATGAATCATCCTATTGATTCTACAACTTAAAAGAGGATAAATTATGAGTATCCCAATTTTGCTCGAGAACAACATAACATTCATTTAGAAATATTAACAGATGGTTTCAATCCATTTGGAAATCTAAGCACTGATTAGAGTGTATGGCCAGTAATCCTAGCACCACTCAACATCCCTCATTCACAGTGTATGAAACCTGAATTTTTGATGATGTCTTTGTTGATACCTGGGCCAAAGGCACCAAGTGAGGACATCGATGTCTACTTGGGTCCTTTGGTAGAAGAATTACATGAGTTGTGGGAAGAGGGTGTGCAAGCATTTGACTCTTTTAAAAAAGAAAAGTTTACGTTGGAAGCTATGTTGAAGTGGGCAATTCATGATTTTCCACCTTATCAGAAATTATCTGGTTGTGTAGTACATGGTTATTTAGGGATCCCTATTTGTGGAAAGGAGACTGAATCTCTATATCCCATCGATAGCAGAAAAATATATACCATTGCCATCGGAGGTTTTTACCCCCCGCTCATAGTTTTAGATTTGAGAAAGGTTATAATTTTTTATCGGGTGGGGTTGAACATAGGATACCTCTGAGAAAACTTTCAGGTTCAAAAATTGAAAGTAAATATTCTAATTGTGGCCCTAATATGCCAGGTGCGACAATTCATCTTACGACTTAAGGACACGGTACCCTTGAAGGAGCCAATCACATTGGTAAGCTGGCAACAGTATTACGATAATGAGGTTTCGGAGAGACAATTGTCCTCTCGTCAATCGGGGAGGGAAAATCGGGTCAAGAAGGTCGACGTGCACTACTACGGGCGTACGCCTTACGCCAAGGTAGAGCACATGATGGTATGTTTTTAATGTTCTTTCAATTTAGTTTTATTTTATTTTATTTAGTGATAATTATATACCAATTTACTAATTTTGCATTATTTTTTTTAGGAGACAGGAAGTGGACTTAAAGGTAAGCCACATATTCTCGATGCCTATGTGGAAATTCGTACAAATAAGGGGAAGATGTGGGGATCAATTCGAACGTGGCCGCTAATATTGTAAGTTAAAATATTAATTACGTTATCAAAATAAAAATTCATAATAATATATTTTTGTATTAATTTAGCTAACCGTTTAAATTTTTGTTGTTCGAGAAAAAGCTGAAGGAAATGCACAACTACCAGAGTGAAGCCGAGAAGGCATCTATTTCTACGTACGCACTCAGCCAAGTGTTCGGGCTAGATCACAAGGGTCGTACTAGGGGGTGATCTCTCGGGTGGGGAAACTGAAGCTCGTCGGGATTGTGTCGAGCAACATTGGACTGGTCCTCAAGATGGATGAGTTGTCAACCAAATACGCAAGGACTAAAATGTTCGATAACATCAAGGGTGCTAAGGGGTCTAGCTTGGGTGAGGGCAAGGAGAAAGTGGTGGACGAGGGGACCACTGCTCCATCTTTTTCACCCCCTCATATAATGATATGTTCGCCGGCGCCTACCACCGTCTGAAGGCCAGTTTCAACTATTGGTTAGCTTACTGTGTATGTACTAGACACACGATGTGGCTATAAAATAACTAGGGGGTTGAAAGACCCGAATACGCACCTTGGTGTTATAGTACATCGTCGTCCGTTGCAATCGAACGAGGTACAGTTCCTCGTCACAGATGTGATCATGGGAAAACATAATTAACCTTTATGGTTGACCGACCAGTGCGGCGTTAATAATATTTGGAGTTATTGATAATAGCCTTTTAGCGTACTGTCGTTGTCTTCAAAAGTCAATCTCAAAATTTCCTTGAGTACCAACAAAACTTGTTTAAAACAACTCATATTGCGGTAAGTACGGGTATCAATCCAACTTTCAAGGTGAAAGAATTAATGTGAATGCCTGTAATTTCAATTTTTTTTATTAAAATCTTAAAAAAAAAATCAAGGGAGAATTAACTTATAAATGCTAAAAATTATGAAATGACTAAATAAGGAAAAATAATGTGCAATCGAGTGTGAAAAATGTGAAATGTCAAGAGATGGAATTACATCGCATTATCAATTATTTTAATTTCTCAATTTATTAATTTGAAATATTTCGAGATAATATTAAATCGATAATCTAACTCTAGTTAAAATTATAAATTTAATAATATCTTTTTCAGAAAACTAATTTAAAAATGTCACACGATGAAAAATTAAGAACTATACTGTTTTCAACAAAATTACCCGCTAGGATCAATTTAACAAAAACAGTATGAATTCTCAAATTTCAACACAATTAATATTCAAATTTCGAAAAAACCTATCTTTAGTTCGATCCCTAAATTCAAACATTAATTTGTACAATTAATTTACTAACTCTTGTTACATAAATTAATTGGTGACAGTCAAAAATTATTTTTTCTAGAAATATAGTATTAATGAAATCAATTAATATCCTACGTAGTGCATCCCACCCCTTAAAAAACGTAATGAAATGATTAATCACAGTCACAAACATGGAACAACAAATTAAAGAGTAGAGCAAGAAATACAATACACAAAAGTCTCCATTTGAGTTGATTCCTTGAATCGTGTTCATGCACGCGTGTCCCAATATTTTCACAAATCCAACACTTGATTACATAAAAAAAATAAAAAATAAACCTAAAAATTATTCTAATGCTAAAATATTTTTTTTGTATTTTTTTAGAATTTTTTTATGTACCTACTATGTACATAATATATACAATGTTTCTCTCTTTTGCAGTTCCTCTCACTCGTGTATATGTTTGTGTTGAGAGTCTCATTCGTTTTATAAGCCATGATGCTTTTTTGTGGATGAGAGATTTTGGGGATTGCATTTGAATCTTGGGAAGCACGTGGGTTTTTATTTTAGGAGATGGCTTTTAGTTCCTATTTTTTTGGCTTGAGATTGAGCAAGAACGATTTTCGGCTTTGTTGGAAATGGGATAGTATGGAGTCGGGTTGAGCTTGATTTGGGAAGGTCCGAGTTTGGAGCGACTTGGTTTTAGCAGGGGTGTTATTGGGTTTTGAGGTGGATGGGCGGAGCAGAGGGGCATTCGGGTTGGGGTTCTTCGGAGCTGAAGTTTGTTCGGGTTCAGGTTTGGGTCAGAGGGCGCAGGAGGGTGTGAGGGATGGCGGGTTGTTAGTTTGGAGGGAGAGAAAGTGGGTCAGAACTAGGCTGACCGGATTTGCGGGTTGATGGGGCTTGAAGTTATCGATTTTGGTTCTCGGGTAACTCCGGGTTATGGAGGTCGGACAGCAGGTGACGAAGTTGGGTAGGCTACCGGAACTGCCATGAGGTGGGCTCGAGTATGGAGTTGAAAGTGGTTTGCGTGGGGAAGGTCTTGGGTTGGAGTGGCTATGGATGTTGGTATTGGTTTGGGTATGGTGTAAGGAATTTTTGGTAATTGGTATTGAGAGGAAAGAGTGTGTAAGAGGTAAGGGAAGATGAATAGTAGGTGGGGTTGTTTATGTGTGCTAGGGTGTAGGGTGTGGATGTGGGTGTTATTTGAGGTGTTTAGGGAATGTGTGTGTGTTAATTTGTGACCCCTAAAAAATTTTAAAATTATCTAAAATAAAAACAAAATAAAAACAAAATCCTAACTAAAAAAACTCAAATAATAATATAAAAGAAATAAAAACTAAAATAAAATATAAATATAATAAAAACAAACACTAAAGTCCTAAAAAATGTAAAATCTAATGAAACTAAAAATAAACACCTAAACTAATCCTAATAAAATAAAATAAAATATAATAAAATAAAGACTAAAAACAAAAAAATCCAAAATCAAAATAAAACTACACTAAATAAAAATAAATAGAAAAATAGAAAATAAATCCTAAAATTCTAAATAAATCCTAAAAATAAAACGACTCAAAATAAAAATCTAAAAAAATAATAAAGGTACAAACTTAACACACACAGGCTCGGGTGATGGATTGGGCTCGGTTTAGGCTTAGGTTTGGCTCGAGGACAGGGTTCGGGGCATTGAAACTCATCGGGCAAGCTTAAATAGAAACTCTGACTTCGCGTCATAATTTTTGAGAAAAAAAGTGTTTGAAATTTTCCATATAAATTATCTCCATTTGTGTTATGAAAAGAAAAATGCATCGCAATAAAAAATAAAATAAAAAAGAAAATAAAAAATAGAAAAAAGAAACGAAGAAAATAAATAGAAACGAAGAAAAAGAAAGCATGCGATAAAAAATTTGAAAAATAAAGACATTATTTAGTCACACTCTTCTCAAAAACCTTACCAGCATATCTTCTTCATGTCATTTTCCCATTCTCCCATACATACACCACATTTAAATACTGCATTTAAATAAGTTTTCGAATTTTGTGGGCACATTCACTGCAAATTCTCATGAGACACTGCTCGTCTTGTAGGGCAACCTGTACAGGTTTAACGGCTTGTTGCACATGCTAAGTGCAACCGCTAGTGCCTGCGAAAATGGCACACTTTTGGTAACTTACTTTTGTTTTCTCTCTAATTTTTTCGAGGACTGGTAATATCCTGTTTGGGGGTGGTGTGATAAGCACCCAAAAGTGTATAATTTATACCCCTAATAGATGCATTTTAGTTGCTCGTTTTTAATAAAAATGACCTTAAGGTCATTTTAGTTGCTCATTTATTTCTTCGATGCACGTTTCTGACTTCGCGGCCGTATTTTTGGCGATATTTATTTTTGGGATTAATTAATTAAATGAGAATTAATTGAGAATTAATCCGGATAAAATACTAGCGAGATGTGAGTTGGTATTTGACTATATTGAGTATATATGATGATATATGAATATTGAATTATGAAATTTGTCATGAGATTGATATACGGCAATTTGGACATTTTATTGGGACGCGTGAGACAGTCACGTCAGGATATAATTATTTTAATTATAAAAGTGAAATTAAATTCTATTAACCGTATGGTCGTTTTGAGTGCGTCAACGCGTCCGGAAGGGTCGAGATAGTCAGAAAACACTAGCCGGGGGTTTAGTTTGGGTCCCGGGGTATTTTTAGGCCATATCGGCAACATAAAGGGTATTTTGGTAATTTTGTATTTTTGGGAATTAAAAGTGACGAAAATTAGTAAATTATATCTGATGTGGATTTGACCCACTAAACCACTAACCAACCCATGTTAACCCAATAGGCTACGTAGGTTTTTAGAATTTAGGTTTCTAATTTTTTCCAAAACAAACCCTAGCCACCATAGCTATTGGAGAAGAAAGCTTGGAAAGAGAGAGATAGAGGAGAAAAGCTTGGAGAGAGAGAGAGAGCTTCATCAAATCGTCATCAAAATCTGAGATTGAATCAAGGCAAGTGGTTTAATTTACGTTTTTATGCAGTAAATGATTCTTCCATGCTTAGACTATTCAATAATCATAATTAATTGGGAGATAATTGAAAACCCATGAAACTGGAGTTGTTAATAAATTTTGGAGATAGGTTTGCATGTAGAAATGTTACTGGAAGATCGAATTAAGAGAATTATAAGTTTATGTGTTATAAAAACGGATTTAATTCTGGAAATTGATGATTTATAATCTTAGGGTTTATGTTCTTGAAAAATTGGGGAAAAGTGATGAGACTTGTGATTTGGTGATGTTTAGGATGAATTATTCCCTTAAAACACGTTAATATGTGATTATAATATGTTTAGGATTGATTAGAGACCTTAAAACATTGTTGGGACGAATTTTAGAGGAGAATTGAGGAGTAGAAATTGGTGAAAAACGAAAGTAGAAATTCTGGGCTTGAATCTGGCCACTCGTTAGAAGACCTACCCAGGTCGTTCGAACGAGCTTCTAACGAGTTGACCATTGACTTCTAACGAGGGCGAAGTTCGTTCGATAAGATCGTTCGAACGAGATCTCGTTAGAAAGCCCACTTCGTTCGAACGAGATCTCGTTAGAAGACTCAGTTCGTTCGAACGAAGTCTCGTTCGAACAGCCTCGTTCGAACGAGACTTCGAACGAGTTGACAGTTTAGGCTTTTTAGCCTGTTTTGATCCCGAGTGCCCAGTAACCTTGTGTATAGGTAGAGATAGCCTTTCCTTGATGAGTAATTGATATATTTGGGATATTATGAGGAGTCAAACCTAGAAGTGTAGTTTGAACCTAAGGGAAAATGTGAAGTAGGACGTGAGTGTCTATTACGATGTGAGCTATTGACGGCCTAATTAATTATATTAACCGGGAACATATAAATGGTGTAGTATTATATGTCAGTACGAGAAGAGATATGTACCAATATATTATGGTGATTACTAAGACGTGTGCATACTTAGTATATATGTATTGATTTTATGTGTATGACATACCTACCATACTTGCTATCACGGGAGGTTTGCGTTCTCTTAGGGCCCTCTAATCCTTGTGTTGCCCAGATTTAGACTGGTTACCTCGATGAACATAGTTCAGATAAGGACTTATTGGGATGTTAATAAGTCTGCTGATCGTGGGAGGGCAGGTATGTGCATGACCCATGTGATGTGACTGTGTTCGCCTCCATTATTTGTGATGTTGTTATCTGTGAACTATTCCTGAGAGATTCGGAATATGTAATCCTTATGTACGTGATGTACCGGGATGGATAACTGAGTATGTGTGCACCGTAGCTAGTCTCGGGGTGCTTGTATTGTATATTTATGATGTGAATAATATACACTTAATTGATGGGAACTTCATGTTAATATTGTGAATAAAACTATGGTATTGTTTTGAGAAAACATAACGGGCTAACCAATTGTGAAATATATTACTTATTGAGAATCTGAGTTTAAGTAAAGCCCCTATTATTTGGTAACGTTAGAATGTCAATGGAAACCGAGTAATAAGAGTAGAACCTATGACAGTCTAGCTAGATATGATGTCACTTAGCTAGGGATTAGTGTCATTTTAGATGGGTACTTACGTTAGGAGTGCACATTTAGTCGAGAGGTGAGAATTTCATGTGAGTGCACGTCCTAACATGTACTTTGCATTTAATGTTTTAAATGTTTTTAAAGCACTTGCAGGTTTTTAAAATATCTCCACATTCAGGCTCTGACCCGTTTGCTTTCAAATCTATTTTCTTGTAAAACCATTTTTAGGTGCCCAGCCACAAGGACACCATGCATAGGATTCTCACTCAGATGACGAGCTGTAGCTGTTTGTGGAAGCTACGGGGATTTGCTTTTAGACGCTTTTATCATTTGGATCCCATATTCAGTATTCCTCAGTTTTAGGGCATGTTGCCCAGTTCCATTAGAGATACTTTTCCATTTCAGTTTTTCAGACTTTGGCATGTACTGATTCAGTATTCAGTATTTCGTTACTTATTTCAGTTGTGGGATTTTTTGTGAGGAGTTTTTCCTCCGGATTTATTTATATCATGTGATGGTTATTCTATTATTTCGTTATGGTGAATGGTGATATTATTCTTGCTTTAAATCTTTTACTGCATGTTAATCAGACTTTAATTAAAATTTGACAACTTACTTTTTAAATACTAGGGGGTTAGTAATAATAAAATGTTTTCGACAGTGATGCTATTAACTGAGCCAACTTGGCATTTTGATTTAATTTAATAAAGGAGTAGCTACCCGGTATTTAATTAGTCGGGGTGTCACAACTTGGTGTCACGTAAGGGTAGAGTAGAAGGCTTACTCACATGGATGGTGGGGTCGATGAAAAGTGCACGAATGGGATCGTGGGGCACTAGGGTGGAGGGTGGGTGTAGGTGAGGACCTAAATGCTTAGATGTGAATAAGGAAGGTAGAATAGCAAGGTCTAAATCAAGTGGTTGGTTGGTAAGGACAATGGGTGGGTTGTGTGGGAAAAAGGGTGGGGGAAGATGATATAACTCACGAGTAAGAGAAACACACTCCTCATAAGGCTCAGAGTGATCCTCAAGGGCATGCGAAGGAGGAGATGTGAAAGTGAATGAGGGAGTGATCAACATATCCATCCGAAAAACACCATCCGAAGTGGTGGAAAAATCTAACGAGGCATCCAAGTCTGAGAGAGGATAATCAACATTAGAATATGACTCTACGGGAGACAAGCATGGTGGGACAGGATCCATATCTAGAGAGATAGGAACCAGCTCGGAATCAATCTCAGGACAATGGGAAGCACTCGTAACCGGGGATAACCTATAAGGAATTTGTTCCTCGAGAACACACAGGAGGAAATGATCAAAAGGTGTAGGCTCGGGCATTAATAAGGATTCTAGGGAAGGGGAAATGCGAACCTCAATAGTGGGTTCGAGAGTACAGGGCCCAGTGAGATCAGTCTCAAAGTCACTGGGGAAGTCAGCATAATTGTCAACTTGGGGCCCAGACCATAGGGTGGTCTCAACTTCAAGATTCTCGGGATAATAGGTTTAGTCATACTCAAAATCAGTGGCACAAGACGACACATCATCGACCCATGCGGGAAAAATAATGGATTGACTTGGGGTTAAATCCGACTCGTCCTCACACTCAAATGCAGTAAACATGTGTTCAAGCCGTTGAAGGGATTCATTTTGAGATTGAAGTGTGCACGAACTTTTGCAAGAGGTTTTCGAGAGCGGATGTGCAAGGTGGTGGTGAAGTGGTAGTGGACGACGATGGTGGTGGACACAATGCACTATAGACACTAGGATGTGGAGAATGCTCATATGAAGTGTTGGGAATGGTGTCAAGTTGGTCACACACGGGAGAAGTGTCCTCATGAGAGACAAAAGGTTGATCAGCATGAGGAGCATAGTAAGGGGACTGATAAGGATGAGGTGCACGAGGTGGCAATGACGACTGATGGAAACCATAAGGATCCATAACATGGTGTTGGGATTCATATTGCATAGAATTGGGATCAGGACGCCATGAATAACTGGGATATTCATACCCTTCGGCAATGGATATATCGTGAGAATACGTCGAAAGTTGTTCCGAAACAATGTCATATGGATACATATGTTCCATGGTGGATTCAGGTGGAGAGAATATAAATGGACACTCATGGAACAAGTGATCGACAAGAAAGTAGTATGTGCACGGTGAAGCATGGGATGGGTTTACACGCATCACTGGAGGCGGTGGAAGATGAGATGTGTGCGTGGACGACATATGAGTATCAACAGTGGGCGTGTGAGAGTTAAAGCCATGAATTAATATATGGAGATTCGATTCAGGC
The DNA here is from genome assembly GCA_949130495.1 of Sambucus nigra. NCBI lineage: Eukaryota > Viridiplantae > Streptophyta > Magnoliopsida > Dipsacales > Adoxaceae > Sambucus > Sambucus nigra. The sequence continues at coordinate 238,296,790 of OX422210.1, read as the reverse complement.
TCATCCTCAAACAAGCTTCGAGAGAATGGGAAATGCCCAAAGTATTCCCGTAAAGGACGTTCTTCGGCCATGAAGAGAGGAATATTTTTGGGTTTTTAAATATTTTTCAAAAGAAAAGAAAATATTTTTGTGATTTTTGAAAATAAGAAAAGAAAAATCTTTTTGGCATTTGGAATATGGAAAAGAAAGAAAGAAAATCATTTTGGGATTTTTGGAAATATTTAAAAAAAAAAAGAAAAATATTTTTGGGATTTTTCGGAAAAAGGGAGAAAATGGATTATTGATTTGGACAAACAAACTAAAATTAACTACCGAAAGAATTGAATTGGACACATACGAGTAAAGAAAAAATCCTAACGAGCACGTAACCAATTATTATCTTTAAAATTCGTGAGAGGGGTAGTCAAATTTTATTTAAGTCCGCGGGTGAGAAAAATCACGATATTTATCTTTGTGATCGCCTGTTGCAAAAATGTATTCCTACGGGGCTAGCTAGTTGATTGATTTTAAATTTAATGACAGTTAGGGTAGCACACAATGGATGAGCGAGTGAGTTGGGTGATGAAATTCCTTCTCATTTTAATGACCGGGGGAAATTAATTCATCAAACCATTCAATTTAAGTGCGATGCAGAAATAAAAAGCACACAGGAGCAAATAATCACACAAAAATTAAACTCGCTTGCAGGAGATTCGCGAGGGATAAAGAAACGTACCTCTCACGGTTTTTACACACTTGGGGTGAAGATCGAGTTGATTCGATCGGAGGGAAGCTCGCCTAACTTCAGTCGTCCCCGAGAGTCCTACTGACCCAAAGTATAGAGGCTTCAAAAATCCTCGTCGTTGGACGCCCTCTCTTTACCTTGTCCGGTTTTCCTTTTCGCTTGTTGATTTTTGTGAATAATTATTACAAATAAATTGGTGTCAAAATGTACCCAAATAAATACAAAGCTTCAAAAATGCTATACGACCAGTCTAAGGATGAGGGAGAAGAATAACTACAACTAAAAAAAAAATTACAAGTCTTCAATTTGTCTCCACGTCAAGAAAGCGGCAACGATGCCATTTGATAATAGACTTTTAGTGTATTGTCATTGTCTTCAAAATTCAATCCCAAAATGCCCTTCAGTACCAACAAAAATTGTTTAAAACAACTCGTATTGCGGTAAGTACGGGTATCAATCCAACTTTCAAGGTGAAACAATTAATGTGAATACTTGCAATTTCAATTTTTTTTATTAAAATATTTTTCTTTATTTTTTTAAAAATAATTTCAAGGGAGAATTAACTAATAAATGCTAAAAATTATGAAATGACTAAATAAGGAAAAATAATGTTCAATCGAGTGTGAAAAACGTGAGAATGTCAAGAGATGGGATTACATCGCATTATCAATTATTTTTATTTCTCAATTTATTAATTTGAAATATTTCGAGATAATATTAAATCGATAATCTAACTCTCATTACAATTATAAATTTAATAATATCTTTTTCAGAAAACTAATTGAAAAATGTCACACGATGAAAAATTAAGAACTATACCGTTTTCAACAAAATTACCCGCCAGGATCAATTTAACAAAAATAATATGAATTCTCAAATTTCAACACAGAATTAATATTCAAATTTCGAAAAAACCTATCTCTAGTTCGATCCCTAAATTCAAACATTAATTTGTACAATTAATTTACTAACTCTCGTTACATAAATTAATTGGTGACAGTCAAAAATTAATTTTTCTAGAAATATAGCATTAATGAAATCAATTAATATCCTACGCAGTGCATCTCACCCCTTGAACAGGATGACTAGCCAAGCACAATGAAATAATTAATCACAGTCATAAACATGGAACAACAAATTAAATAGTAGAGCAAGAAATACAATACACAAAAGTCTCCCTTTGAATTGATTCCTTGAATCGCGTTCATGCACGTGTGTCCCAATATTTTCACAAATCCAACACTTGATTACATAAAAATAAAATAAAAACTAAACCTAAAAATTATTCTAATGCTAAACTATTTTTTTAATATTTTTTTATGTACCTACTATGTACATAATATACACAGTGTTTCTCTCTTTTGCAGTCTCTATCTCGTGTATATGTTTGTGCTGAGAGTCTCCTTCGTTTTATAAGCCACGATGCTTCTTTGTGGATGAGAGATTTTGGGGATTGCATTTGAATCTTTGGAAGCACATGGGTTTTTATTTTAGGAGATGGCTTTTAGTTCCTATTTTTTTTGGCTTGGAATTGAGCAAGAACGATTTTCGGCTTTGGTGGAAATGGGATAGAATAGAGTCGGGTTGAGCTTGATTTGGGAAGGTCCAAGTTTGGCGCGGCTTGGTTTTAGCAGGGGTGTTACTGGGTTTTGAGGTGTATGGGCGGAGCATAGGGGAATTCGGGTTGGGGTTCGTCGGAGCTGAAGTTTGTTCGGGTTTGGCCTCGGGTTTTGGTCAAAGGGCGCAGGAGCGTATGAGGGATGGCGGGTTGTTGGTTCGGAGGGAGAGGAAGTGGGTAGAAATTGGGCTGACCGGATTTGCGGGTTGATGGGGGGTTTGATGTTGTCGATTTTGGTTCTCGGGTAACTCCGGGTTATGGAGGTCGGACAACAGGTGACAAAGTTGGGTAGGCTGTCGGAACTGCCATGAGGTGGGCTCGGGTATGGAGTTAAAGGTGGTTCGCGTGGGGCAGGTCTTGGGTTGGAGTGGCTATGTATGTAGGTATGGGTTTGGGTAAGGTGTACGGAATTTTTTGTAGTTGGTATTGAGAGGAGAGAGAGTGTGTGAGGTAAGGGAAGATGAATAGTAGGGGGTGTTATGTGAGGTCTTTAGGGAATGTGTGTGTTGGTTTGTGACCCCTAAAAAAAATTAAAATTATCTAAAATAAAAACTAAATAAAAATAAAATCCTAACTAAAAGAACTCAAATAATAATATAAAAGAAATAAAAACTAAAAAAAACTATAAATATAATAAAAACAAAAACTAAAGTCCTAAAAATTGTAAAACCTAATAAAACTGGAAAAAAATGCCTATACTAATCCTAATAAAATAGAATATAATATAATAAAATAAAGTGAAATAAAGACTAAAAACTATTAACTAAAAAATCAAAATAAAACTACAATAAATAAAAATAAATATAAAAATAGAAAATAAATCCAAAAATTCTAAATAAATCTAAAATAAATCCTAAAAACAAAACAACTCAAAATAAAAATCTAGAAAAATAATAAACGTACAAACTCAGCACACACAGGCTCGGGTGATGGACTGGGCTCAGTTTAGGCTTAGGTTTTGTTCGAGTACAGGGTTTGGGACATCGAAACTCATCGGGCAGGATCAAATAGGAACCCTGACTTCGCGGTCGTCTTAATTTCTTCGATGTACGCTTTTGACCGCTATTGTGTCGCAATTACGTCGATTTAACAATATTTGATGCCGCGACATCATATTGACCTGAGAAATAAACAAATATGAACATAAGGTCATTTTTATTAAAAATAAACGACTAAAATGCATCTATTAGGGGCATAAATTATACACTTTTGGGTGCTTATCAATTATCTCAATTCCTAGATAATATGGCCTACCTTCCTCCTATGAGGTGATGAGGAATGAACAAGTTTTTGTAATAATTTGATATCTGTTTGTTTATATTATGATTATAAGTGACAATTTGAATATTGAATCTTATTTGTTGTTTATTGTTTGATATAATGATTGAATGAATGTTGTATGGATTTAAATCTTATGAATGAATGAATGAATTGGTATATATATATATATATATGGGAAGAGGTTCTCTAATGGACCAAAAGAATGAACTTTTTAATGGACCTTGACAAAAAACACATAATAACACATTAATTTTAATTCCTATAGTGTAATTGGTCCGCGCCAGCGGCACTCGAGACCCCACTACCCCCGCCCTACCACCCCCCACCCTCCCCACCAACCCACCCACCCAAACTACCACCACCATCACCATAGCAGCCCTTGACCATAGCAACCCTTATGGCAGCCCTTATGACAACAGGGTTGCCATGGGGGTGGGGTGGGGTGGGTGGGGGGGTGGGGCGGTTGGGGGGGGGGTTGGGGATCGATAGACACGCGTTTTTGGTGCCGCTGGCGCGGACCAATTACACTAGAGGAATTAAAATTAATGTGTTATTATGTGGTTTTTTATTAAGGTCCATTAAAAAGTCCATTCTTTTGGTCCACTAGAGAAACTCTCCCTATATATATATATATATATATATATATATATATATATATATATATATATATATATATATATATATATATATGTGTGTGTGTGTGTGTGTGTGTGTGTGTGTGTGTGGTAAATACTTGTTGTAACAGGTTAAAATAGAGTGCTAGGAGGTGGCAGTGGCAGTGATCATACTGCCTAGAAGTTGTTTTTAAATCTTCCCACAATTGTCCCGAACTTTGATCATGACAACTCTGTGAACTGTCACCGACTTTGACCGTGATAAGGAATTGCCTTTGTCATGGACTTATCACAGTCAAAGTCTGTGACAAGTTCACAAAGTTGTCACGGACTTTGATCGTGACAAGTCCATGACAAAGGATGTTGTCACCCCACTTCTTGTCACGATTTTTAACCGTGATGCTAGGAAGTTTTGGTGTAGTGAGTCCTCAAACCTTATAATAAAAGTTCACTGGATTGATCAAAGACGTTACATTTTGACCAATCAAACTTTACCGTAAAGTTAGCATCGTTAAGTTGGCTTATGCTTATTAAGTTATCCTTCAATCCTTCAACATATAACACATTGTCTAGCTTAGGAAAGTCGAAAATCTCCATGCAGCATCGTCCTAATATGATAGACCTACTCCCATCCCCAAAGGTGGCTTTGCCTTTCTTACGATCCACAAAGTTAGTAAAATGTGACTCATCACCAGTCATGTGCCTAGAGCACCCTTTATCAAAATACCATTGAGAATTATCTTGAACCTTAAGAGAAACATGATCAATAAGGGTTTTTTCGTCATTTTTAGGTACCCAAGTAGTGGTAACCTTTTTATTGCCTTTATTATTATTGGCACTAGTCATATTATTGAAAGTGTTCTCAAAAGTCATATACATACTTTGAAATTCTTTCATTAAACTTTTAAAAGTAGTAACTAAAAACTCAACTACTCTCCAAGACTAGTAAAGTCGCTATAGTGGTGTGTGGGAGCATGTATGGGAGAGACTCTTCTTAGCTTATAGTAAAACCCCTTTGAGGCGACCTCTTCTTTTGCAATGGGTACAAACATAGATTTATTTGGGTCTACCTTGGTTAAAATGCCCAGGATGAGTTCTCCTTAATAGGTAGGTCGAGGCCCGTAGGGATCTAACACAAACTTGGCAACCATTTTGGGTGTGGTATTGAAAGTGGAATCACCCTCGTAACCTACGCCACACTTCTTATTAAAACCTAAAGTGGGACCTAGGAACATCTTTCCAACTTTTTTTGGATGTGTTCTCTAAATTGACTTTGACCTCCCAGGTACATTCGAGATCTTTCTCGAGTTGTGAAAATGGTTTTCAAGTTTCCCACGAGTCTCCAATGATGTTTTAAGATCTCTCGTAAGACTAGCCACTTTGTTGGTTAAGTTATTTTTCTCCCTTCCCACAGAAAAAAGTTTCTCACTCAAATAGATTCTCATAGAGGTCTCTATCTCTCTCTCGAAACTTTCAACTCCTTCTCTAAAGATAACACCCTAAGAGTCAAAATTTTATTTTATTATTTATTTTTTATTGACTCGGTGCAAAGTTCGGAGTATGCCTATCAAAGACCTCATTATCCCGCACTCAAATCGTCACCCTCGCACTCTTCGAAATGACTCGACTCATTATCGAGGTTGTCAAGTTTAAAATTGTCCTCACCGGTATGAGACGTACTGAAAGTGCTAACGTGAATAGCCATGAATGTGGTGAAGTTATGTCCATACGGTGATTCTTTCCCGAAATCCGTGACTCAACATCATTATATCTTAGAGTGGCATTATAGGTGGCTTTGCCTTTGCCTTGTCTCTTAAGTCTAGTGGGACACTCATGGGCTTTGAAACTTTTCCCCTCTCACTCATAACATCTCTCCGGTTCATCTTTCATAGGATATCACCTCTAGATTTCTTTTAATCATTCTCATAAAAATTCTTATCCGCTTTGAGATTTTTATTTTTCTCTAAATTATTATTTTCCATTTTGGATGAATTTTGGTTTTTGAATTTCAAAAACTTTTTAATTTTTTTAGCAAACAGGTCAAGATCATCTTGATCAAAATCAGAATCGGAGTGCGAAACCTCTTTTTTCTTTGATTTACCTTTTAAAGCTATTCCTTTTCCCTTTTTCCTTTTTCTTTTAGGTTTTGGGGAATGTGCCTAATTTGCACGTATGAAGATCACCTACGAGTTCCTCTAGTGTAATTGTATATAGAATTCCCGAAGAGTTAAGGACGGTAACTTTCACACCAAATCAAGACGAGAGTGACCTCTAAATTTTCATAACAACTCTCGTTTCTTAAATTTGCTTGGTCAAATTAATACTAGAATTCACAATATTAGACAAACGAGCATAAAATTCATCAAAAAATTTAGTTTTAAGCACACCTATAGTCTCAAATTAGGTGGTGAGGTTTTGAAGCTTAGAATCTTTGACATAATTAGTTCCCCCGTGTGTGAGCTGGAAGATACCCCAAGCTTCTCTAGTTATGGTACATGTCATGATACAATGAATTTTGTGAGGCGTGACAACACCAAAAATAACATTTAAATCCCGAGAGTTAAAATTAGTCAGTCTAAAATCATCTTCAATCCAAATAGTGATTGATTGGAGACTAATGACAATTTCAATAGTCACAATAGGAGGACTCCACCCCCTTTCAACAAGCCAAACGCGCTCCTCGATCGATTTTAGAGACGATCTCATTCGAACTTTCCAATAGGCATAATTTGTGCCATCACAAAAATGTGGTGTATTGTACGAATTCTCTTTATAACCATCATGATTCATCTAAATAATTTGTGGAAACAACATCTGATACCAAATTATAAAATGAGTTTTATAGGGTGGTGCGGTTATATGTAGAAATCGTAGATTAGAACACACACAAGTCAAATTCAATTAAGTCCAATTTTATCTTGATTAATTAGGTTAACATAGACGTGCAAGATATTTAACCTAAATTTAAATAAGTAAGCCACAAGACATGATATGAGGAAAAAATTCCTTTCGAAAAAAATCTTTTAATTTTCAACACCATTACAACTAAGTATTATGGAATGACACGGACAGACTTACAGACTTAGACACCACTAAATAATGTAGTTATGTCTTCCTTACTTATTGTTGATAAAAAGCGATGTAGATCCAGCAACACCCCACACAACAAGCTCCACTTGCCCCGATGTCCACTGATCAGCCTTAGAGAACTCACTTCTTATCTTCACCAATGAAGAATTAACTCCACAGGGATATGAACATGTGTTGTGTTCTTCAAAGGTTGATAAAGTGATCACAAAAACATCCAAGGGGTTTGGATTTGAAAAAACAAAGTGTTTGATCATGAAAATATGTCTAAAAGGCTTGATAGAATTTGCAAGTTTGTATCTCTATACGTAAGGAGAAAATCTCCAAGTGATAGACTTGAAAGATTGCATTTGAAAAAAATAAATTTTCAACAGCTCGTTTAAACGAGGTACATCTCGTTCGAACGAAGTACCTTACCTCGTTCGAACCACTTCTAATGACGGATCTAATGAGAAAATAGAGCAGGAAATAAGTTGCCAAAATCTATCTCATTCAAAGTTGTTCTAATGAGGTACATGTACTCGTTTGAACGACATCCAATATTGTTTTAATGACTTCGCATTTTTTTCAAAAAAATTTTGAAAATTATTTTGGATTTTTTTATGTTTTCAAACGCTTCTAAAATACCCATGAATAAATTGACTACACAAAAGCAACCTGATATACCTTCTTTATATGAAGGCTTTGATGATCTCAACTCATCGATCTCAAATTGTTGCATTGTGTTACTAACTTGTCTTCAATTTCAACTCTTGAGAATGTACATAAAGATGTAGAGGAGTAACATAATATGCCAAACTTAAAAACATAATGAGAAGTTATAAATATTGCTCTTACAAATACATAAAATACAAATAAGTAAAGTGTTTTTTGTTGGGGAGTCCTCTTTGATTTTTCATTCTTAATTGATTATGCCTCGAATTATCCCAATAAGGGGATGAATTGAAATAAATACATTTATTTAACTTTTTACAAATTGAAATCACTTTTTTTCTTTTCACAAATCATTTTATATTGTTTTCAAGTTTATTAAACATTTTCTTAGTACGTTGATAAAATGATTTATCTTTTCCTTGTTGTTTTGCATCTACGCACATTCACATTCACATTCACATTCACATTCACATTCACATTCACATTCACATTCACATTCAAGAAATAAAAATATTAAGAAAATTAAAGTAAACAATGAATGTAAATATAGTAAGAGAGGAGGTGGGTTTAAAGGAACTTTGAAAATCAAGGTTTAACATGGTTCGAACTTGCCCATGTCCACGCTCGAGAATGTACTTGATAAACTTAACTATATATGGTTCACCTAAGGCGGTGTAATACCCTGTCCCAATAATTTAATTAAACTTTATATAAATTGTGATGGAATGAGGCTGGATGATAATTATTGGAAAATTGTGGGTTAAAATTGAAGAAAAATAAAATAAAAAGAAAAAAGGCGGGTCATTCTAATGACATACTAATGTCATTAGAACCAAGATGGACATATCGCGCGAAGGTCGCTCGAAGCGACCCATCGAGCGAGATTGACATGTCCTTCGAACAAGGTTCACGACGTTTGAACGACATGCCTCGAAAATATATTATTTTGATTTTTCCTTCTGTGTTGTCACATTTCTGGCCCTTGGATGTTTGAGTTGTCGAGCTCAGATTAGTGAAGATTGGGCAAAATAGGAATTTAAGGTGTTTGCGGTGTTTTATAAGAGCGTGTTTGGTTTATTTGGGGTATTTTGAGTTAGAAGAAGATGGAAGAGGGGGAGAGAAAATGGAGACGTCTTCCACCATTTTTAATCTTCCACCACCAACCACCACCATTTTACATAGTATTGGGAGATTTTTGGAGAAGGTGATGGAACTTTCATTGCGTTTGAAGTGGGTTTAAAGGATTTCTTAGCTTGGAAGCACAAATGAAACATTTGGAGGATGCATTTGGTAACCCAATGAGGCCATCTTTGGAGGTGGGGGTTGCTCCTTCTATACCAACCTTTCTACCACCATTTGGAGTCTTTAGAGGTGAAAAAATATTACTCTTAATATTAAGACTAATGGAACACGAGAACCCCTAATTTTAAAATTCTTTCACTTTAATTTCCTATAAGTGCGGGATAAAGATGGATTATAACGAAATTTGATTTTCCAAAATTCGTTTGATTTTATTTTCTTTAAAGGATGGAAAATTATAGTGAAGACAAATTTTAATTTCTAAAAACAAAATTAAAATTAAACCTAAATAAGTGAATTATGGTGAACACACCCACCCACCCACCCACAAAATTCACTCAAACGAAATTTTAGTTTTTCTCAAAAACAAAAATTAACACTTAAAGTAAAATATGAGAAAGTTACTTTTAGCCCAAAATTAATTTAACACAAGTCCTAAAATTTGCCTACCCAATATTTTCAATATTTCCAAATTAGGCCAAACCAAATTAAATATATGACTAGAGTTAAATTAACTTAAATTGCACCCAATTTAATTTTAGCATAAAAAATATACAAGTGTGATAATTAAAGAAATTTTATCTTCTTAACCTATGCATGCATTCTAAGGTGATTTGAGAAAGATAAAATAAAGAATATCACACGACGTGCCGATGTACGAGGAAAACCCAAATGGAAAAAACCTCGGACGACCCTAGCCTTAAGTCCACTAAGTATGAAATTTGTACAAGTACAAGACAAATGACTTACTCAACTCAACTTGACTTCTTCAAGCCCCTGACGCATCTTCTTGTACCAACCTCCGCTTAGTCGACAATCCCGGAACTCCACCAGAACCTTGGAATCCACTAATGAGGTTTTAGGACAGCCGTCAACCTGCCCCCGAAGCCTTTCTCCGAGTGGGAACGCAGCAATAAAATTTTCTCCTTTTTGGTATAGAGAAGAACCAAAAAAACTCTTTAATGGGAAGAGAATTAACCTGATGCCAAACTCTCCAAGCAAGATATATATATGTGTGGTACTTGGAATAAACTAATCAATTTTATGGGTGAAAACACATGTGTATGAGAGAATTTTCTAGATACATTAGACACATGAAAACAAGGACTTTTGTTTGGAAATAGTTGCTCTCTAAAAGCTCTCAAATAAGTTATCAAAAGTCTTAGATAAATCTATCCTGAAGTTGGTCATAAATGAACTTGTGAATAATAATATTAATGAACTTGTGAATATTTCTACTGTGTGAGATTTGTAGACTTGGTAATAATAATATTAATTATTACATTGTGCCCTATGGTATAATCCTCAGGGTGGGAAATGGTTGGTCGTTAGTACATGGGGTGGGTACCTCGGCCACTATATATATATATATATATATATATATATATATATATATATATATATATATATATATATATATATATACGTATGGGATATGACTACGGGTTGGAAGTTATCTTACGGGTTACGACTAACATAGATAATAAAATGCATATTTGGGTAACTTATAAAGAAAAGCGGGAGAGATAGATATCGCTAGCTTATAAGGGTATGACTAGTGAGTAAAATGAGAATATTGGAACACTAGGCTTATCTTAATTTCGAGGACAATATTCCTTTGTAAGGGGGGAAGTATGTAACACCCCGTATTTTGTGCATTTAATATTTAATTAATTCGAGAATTTTAAATTACTTGTGGGTTGTAATTTTAATTGAATTAATTATGGCAATATATGTTTAAATATTAATCGGGGAGTGAATGGTCAATATTTAGGTAAATTTATTTACTAAGTGAATAGTAATAATCTAATTGCTTCATTTCGGGTAGTAATGACGGGGTATGCGATTATCTTAGCCGGGAGTCGGTATAGACTAAATTGGGGGTGAGGTAAGGATTTTTGTAAATTAATTCGGATGGCGATTCTGAGTGCGCGGTTGAGTCCGGATGGGTCTAGATAGTCAGAAAAGAGTATCCGGGGGTAGCGATTGGGTCTCGGGATATTTTTGGGCATAGCCGGGCCCGCACGGGGTGATTTGGGCTATTTTAATTTAGCCCATTAGGCTAAAAACGGGATTTGTGTTTTTAAACCTAAACCTAAGAAAAGGAAAAGGAGCAGCCAACATCATTCTAACCTAGGGTTTGAGAGGAAGATTGGGGGAAAACAATCAAAAGCTAATTTGGGGATTTTGGAGCCAAATTAAGGGAGGTCGACAACGGATCAGACCCTACGAGAAATTCCAGGCAAGTGGTTAACTGTTTTTACTCCTAAACTGTGATATCCAATTCATATTTTAGTGATGTGTATACTAAAATTCGTTTTGGGGATAAATGGGTACAAAAATGGGATTTTGGGTAATAGAATAATTGAATGAGATTCAAAGTGAGAATTAGTTGTGTTTTATAATTCTGAAAATGAATGTCTGATTGGAATGTGAAATCCAGTAGGAGTTATGAACAAAATTGAGATGAATTGATGGAAATTAACCGGAGAAAACCCATTTTAGAAATAGTGAGTTATGGTATGAATAGAGCATGCTAAAACAGTTGTAGATGATTGGGACTCGTTTTGGGAGTAATTGATTGGTTAAAAATAATAAGTTAAGGTTGAAAATCAGAGAGATAAGATCTTGGAAATTCGACTATGGCAGAAACAGATCGGTGGAGAAGACGACCACCTGTTCGATCGATCGATCGACGGTTGGGGATCGATCGATCGACCCTTCAGTTATTTCGGCAGTTTTCCTTATGGATTTTTATGAGTTAAGATTTTAGTTGTAAATTTCCCCTAGCATAATTAAGAGAGAAAAATTTATTATGGGAGTTAATTCTTAACAATTATAAGGGAGTATAATTGAGGGTAGTGGGGGAATTATATGTGACACTTTGCAAATGAATTTTGGCGAATAAATTCTGAGAATATAAGATAACGAAATCGGTGAATAAGTTCGGGTATAGTAGTAGGGTAACGCTACTCATTTAAATTAATTAATTTGGAGTCGGGGACTAGACTCAGGTGATATTTAATTTCGGGCCACGTGAGCGAGTCCGGGCATGTTGGTTAAGTGACACCAAGGTATTTAATTAATTATTGAGAAAATAAGTAAATTTGGAGTTGGAATTTAAACTCGGGAAGGGTCAAGTTATGGGCCAAGTGAGTGAGTCCGGGTAATGGTTGGGCGATACCAAGGGTTAAATTAATTAATGTATAATTAATTAGCTAGAGTCGGGCTGTAGACTCGGGAAGGTATTTAAATTAATAGGTGGGCTAATTAATTTAAATGGGAGTTGAATTGTAGACTCGGAAAAGTGTTAAAATAATTAACATGAGATTAATTAAAAAGAGAGTCGGACTACAAACTCGGATCGGTATAAATTAATTAATGTGTGAATTAATTAAATTGGAGTCGGACCATAGGCTTGGGATAATGATAATCTAATAAGTGAGAAAACTTATTTAGTTGAGTCGGGCGAGAGACTCAGGACATTATAGGCTAGTGTTACAGGTGATGAGTACACGGAGGAGCCGGAGCTTATGTTATATATATATATATATATACGGTGTAGTGATAGTATATATATATATATATATATATATATATATATATATATATATATATATATATGTGTATATATATTGTCTGTGCTATTAAGTATCAATGATTAGATATTTATTTTAGTTATACTCTAGTGCTATCATGGGAGGTTGCGCGATGTGGGTGAATCCCCTAGCTCGAGGAGTAGGGCGAGTATATCCCCAGGTCATAGCGTCCGTTATATGGAATGAGGGGCATCTCACTTCCAGGGAAGGAATATGACCGCCTCCACTTTGTTTGGTTTTGAACCCGGTGGGTGAGCGAATCCAACTTGGGTAACTAGGTTATGTGAGCACACCTAGTGAGATGGCACTTTAGAGAAAATCATCCGGTGAGGACATACTCGGAAGGATGAGTACACGTGTGATATGTGTGGTTATTGGTAAAGGTACGTATAATGTAGTAGTGAATATTATACGTAGATGATAATACAGTGCGTGATGTATTTAATTTATATAACTTGGGTTACAGTTATATGCCGTTGATTAATGAGAAATTAATTAAGTTAATCATATATGGGTAATACAGTGCGTGATGTATTTAATTTATATAACTTATGTTACGGTTATATGCTTTTAAGTAAGAAGGAATTAAATAAGTTAATTAGTGAGATAACTTATATTTCAGGAATAATTTTACTCGGGTTAGAGTAGTATGGCAAAGGGGAGGTTATACCAGGACTAGTTGGATGGGATAGTACAACTAGGTGGGGTTAAGATAACCGTTAGGTGTGCACAATAGTGGAGGGGTGAGGATGTCCACAAGGGAGCGCGACACTAACTTTAATATGAAGAGCATTCATGCATTTTAAATTACTGCAGTTAATTCACTTGCTAAATATTTTCAAAATGTTTTGGGTTCTAACCCTTGCTATAAAACTATTTTCAAAACCTTTTAGGTGTCCAGCCACAGGGACGCCAGGATTGATATTCTATTCCAGGGACACGGAGCTGCGACATATGTGGATGCTAGCAGGAGTTTGGATTAGACGCATCATTCATTCATTCCTAGAGTAGGAATCTTGTATCAGTTTCAGATTTATTTAGGGCTTGTCGCCCAGACTTCTCGGTACAGTTTTCAGGTGTTGAATATTTGTATTTGGACTATTTCTTTGGTGGCCGGTGATTTATTCGGCATGTTTTGTAATTATGATTCAGTTTATTTTCATTCAGTTGTGTGAATGGTTTATATTTTTAATTCCGCATGTACAATTTTGGTTTAATTAAAAAGTTAAAATTGGCACCAGCCTTTGGAATACTAGGTGGTTAGTAAGTTTTAAAAAGTTTTCGACAATGATGCTAAGGATGATCCAACTGGGATTCCTGTTTTAATTTGGTATAGGACTGATCACCCGGTATTTTATTAGGCCGGGTGTCACAATACATAAGAGACTAAGCATGTGATATCAACCAAAATATGCAACAAAATAGATACCAATTATAAATTAGAAGCATAGATGAACTAACAAGCAAGGCAAAGACTAAAAAAATTACCATATATATGTACACATAATGAATATCACTAATGCACACGCACATATATATATATAGGTATAAACACCATAAATGACACAAAACACATTAAACTTATCACACTCGTATGGCAAAAATGTGTCCAGATACATGTGGTAAACGGAAGTGTAGGGGTGTGAACTAGTAACAATTAAACTTCGACCCAATCACTTAAAACATGTTCATGGAGTTCTCATTTGATTTCAAAACTTTATCACAGTTAGATATTGCCTCATGTGACAATATAAATTGAACTCAATGAACAAACATACACAATGTAGTTAAGCCTAGAATTTTGATGATTCTACAAACCAATTTGAGTCATGACAATAAAAGCTTAACTAGGATTCAAAGTCATTGTGTAAACCCGTTAATATATCCCACCAAACTCATAATAATTTTCCTTTTTCTTTTCTTTTGAACACATTAACTAAACAATTTCGGCCTTGGCAAATATTCTTTTTAACGCCACATTTTTAAGGTATAAAATTCAATGGTGGATTTTCATGCAAAGTTATTTTTTCTTTCGTAGTTCGATTCCATTGATAAACAACTACACTGGATAATCATATTTTTTTAATTATTTTAAATCCGAAAAATGGTTATTACATGCACAAATCCTCCATAGTCATAGCAAAATGTGGATGACTGAATTGATGGGAGAACATCTCACTTAGCTCAATATACATGTGATATTTAAGTTTCAAATGAGCTCGTGCATTTGTGAAAAGAGGCATATAAAAATAGAGTCCATTAAGCAACGCAAAATCCAATTACTCCATGCATGCATGACAAAGAACATTTTAAGGATTGACAATCTTAACGAAAAGTTCTAGCCACATGGAATCAATAAGGAAAGGATTTAAATACAAGTATATGCCACATAAAGTGTGTCAAACTAAAATACACACAAAACAAATCTTTTTGAGTTATTTTAACTAAACAAAAATATTTACTCAAAAGACAAACAAGAATCATTTGTATTTTTCGATAAGCCTAAATAACTCATAAAATAAACACAAATGACAAACTAAAAATCTTTTTGTATTTTTCATTTAATGCAAACTAAAATAAATATAATACAAAAGATACACAAGTCATAATTTCTAGCATGAGATATGAAATAAATCAATGAGTAGAAAATGACTAAACATGCATACAACTAGCAATGATATATGATATGAAGCACAAAAAGCTAGTGTATGCAAATAACTAATATATTCAACCTTTGGATTTAGCAACGGAGGAAGCATGTGAAAGAAAATGAGAATAAAAAATCCTATTTTGTAAAGCTACCTAGTCAGATCTCCTAACCCAAACTAATGATGAATGACGATCTCAGGATATAGGAATCTTGTCTACCTCGGTTGCCTTACGTAGGGATTTTCTAGGACCTCGTTTAAGATCAAAACAAAACTTCCTAAGATGACCTTTTCGGCCACAATGTGAGCACCTAAAGACTCGGCGAATAGACTTACCTAAGGAATAATCTATAACATTGTTCCTAGAGGATTCCCCTAAAATATTGGTTTTGGCTTTATGAGTAGACTCATTACAAGTATCGAAGCCTAAACCACTCGTGTTATTTTTAATTTGGACCGTTCCTAATATTTGATTTAATTTCTCCGAACGACACTCCAAATCAAATTTGACTTTACTAGAGTCTTTTATTTTATTTTCTAAATCTAAAATGTGAGACTCTAATAAAATATTACGCTCTTCAAACGCAAGAAGATCCTTTTTCAAGGATTCCATATATCCCTTAAGGCTATCTCTTTCGCCTTATACATACTTAAGCTTCTCTTGAAGAGATCTCTCTCGTGTTCTAAGGTCATCAGCTAACACAGTCTCGTCGACAACCTTGGCACGCTCCTTTAAACTCGCTTCTAACTTCAAATTTTCCCTTTTTAATTTTATAGATTCGGCATATAATTGTTGAAATGCAAATTGAAGTTCACTCACATCAACCTCTTCTTCATTTTCACTTTCTCTTTCTTCTCGTCTCATAAAATCATCAAAATTTTGGGATTCACAAACATTGGCCTCGGAAGTGTTATATATTAAGATGTCATCATTGGATGATTTATCACTATCACTTCATAACTAGCAAAGAACACGGTAAAGTTTCGCTAAATGGGGGGAATTAGGTCCCTCTTCCTTATCACTATCACTAAGGGCGACATTGTATGAGATAGGTTGCTTCATCTCTCTCCTTAGTTCAGTGGGACATTCAAAAGCCCTATGGCCATACCCTTCACAACCAAAGCACCTATTTGACTCGTCCTTATTAAGGTTTTCATTAATATTTTTCGGGATCCTTTCAGCATTGTCATGCTTAGAATTTTTAAATTTCTTAAAATAATTTTTAAATTTATCTTTGTTAAATTTAAGAAATTTACAAAACATCCTAGCAAACATAGCCATATATTCTGAGTCACTATCACTCTTGTCGTCCACAACTTATTTTTCCTCCTTACGGGCTTTCAACGTAATGCCCTTATCAATTTTCTTTTCATTTTTGGAAGGGAACATATCTAGTTCATAGGTTTGAAAATCACCTACAAGTTCCTGAAGTTGGTAGAGTGTAAGTGTGGCCATCCCCGATCCTCGCGGCGGGAGGGATGAAGAAGTGGGTATCTTAATGGCGAGAGGATCTTGGTCCCACGCATCCCTCTCAGGAGCGCTTCGATCCACATCGATAATGAGGTGAAAAATGTAGAGAGATGGAGTCACCGGTCTATTTTACTCAAAACAAACAAAAGAAAAGGGAGCCATCCCGAAAGACAGCATCCAAAGGCATACTGATACGTATGAAACCAAAATGATTTGAAAAGGGTCCGGAGGCTAAGTTACGAAATGGGAAGGTGTTAAACACCCAATCCGCCCTTGCGGTCTCTCATGTATTTTCCTTTATATCCCCGTGACATGTGTGCATGTGTATATGTGGTGGAGATATGAATCATCGACTTGTTTCATGGAAGAGATAAAGCGAGTCATCCGCAAGAATGTTCCTAAAAAAAATAATATTAGAAAATAGAATTTATGCGATTATCCTAGCGTTGATCATTATAATGGAACGATAACGAATATGGAATAATACGCCACTAAGAACAAATATATGTATATGTAAAAATATAGATTTTGGGAGAATTAAGTTGAAGAATATAGAAAAATAGAAAATGGGAGAAAAGTAGGAATAGGACTCGAGTCTCGGATTTTACCCGGAGATGCCTACGTAGCCTATAGAGGCATCAAAGTCCACATAGTTTGTATACAAGACGAAGGGTGGGATTTATCCCATAAATCCAACTGGGGACTTCTCTTATATGTGTGTGTGTATAAAAAGGTGTTTTAGTTGTGAGAAAAGTGGGAGAGAAGTGCGAGAATTCCCGTTTGGAATTTATGAGCAAACCCCCTTTTTCTTATTTTTTTTGCGGTTTTATTTATATGAAAATAAGTGATGTGCAATAATACTAAATAAAAAGTATATTAGGATATGTGAGGGAGAATAAAAGTGCTAAGTAATAAAATAAGTTAATGCGAATTTAGGAGAATTTGAAGAGAGAGTTGAGAAAGTTAGACCTTCTTGAAGATCTCGAGAAGGATATTGGATGTTGGAGAGCTGCCCTTGCACTTGGGTGATGATGGAGGGCAGTTAATTCACTAAGATTGATGAAAAAGATGATGAAAGGTGAATGTTGGAAAGGGATTTGGATGTGGAAATCACGCTGACTTCGAGAGAGGTTTTCTGAATTCGCTGAGAGTGATGGATTTCAAATCTTCTGTCCCTTTAAAATGAGGTCAGGCCCTCATTTTTATCAGCCCAGGACATTATTTATTGTCATAGTTCTAGTCCTGCCAATCGATAGGTGTTTTTAGGCACACTGCCGATAGGTAGGGTTTGGAACCTGTTATTTGGCAGTCTCTTTCAGGTTCCCTCGGAAAATCGATCGTAGAGAGAAGACTGTTGATCTGAATCGCGCATGGGGTAAACCATTAGAAAGGTACTTCAGAGACCTTCAAAAGTATTTTGGATTGCTCTCAGGTCCGAGAGTTAACTTTGGGTTAAATGTGGCTCAGAAGCGTTCGTCGGTCCTTTTGACGGGGGATCATCAGACGCAAACGGATCGTTCATCCACATGGTAAGTCAGAATCACGCATGGGGCAGATCGTTTGAAAGGTTAGGATATTTAATTCGACATTCCAAAGAGTTTGACTCAATTTGGGAAGGTGACTTTGGTCAACCGGGGCCTGGAAGCGTTCGGTGACCTTTTAGAGTAAAACGGATCGTTCGTCTGTACCGTAAGTCAGAATTAGGCCTGAAGTGGACCGTTAGAAAGGGGTTTCAGCTTCCTTTGAAGATTCATTTAGTCTCGATCAAGATCAAGAGTTGACTTTGGTCAAATGGAGCTTAAGGGCATCCGGTGGCCTCCTGATAAAGTTTTGGGGAAAATGGGTCGTTCATCCGCACCGTAAGTCAGAGTCGCACACGGGGTGAACCGTTGGAAAGGGGATTCAGTGCCCTTTGAAGATTCATTTAGTCTCAATTGAGCTGAAGAGTTTGACTTTTGGTCAAATAGAGCCTGGGAGTGCTCGATAGCCTCTAGGTCAGTACCCAAGGTATGACTTAGGTTTGTAGCGATGAAGGGAGGTGCTAGGGACCTAAGGAAAGTTTAGAGGATACTAGAATGGGGTGTCTACAGAGCCCCTCGATGGGTGAGTTTGGAACAAATGATAGCCGTCGATTAGACACCGTATGATGCCTTTGAAAGAGTATGACCAATTCAGAGGGTCGTGGCTGATTATGAGGGCTTAAAGATGAGGGTGACCGATTCTGCAGGTCGAAGCCAATTCTAAGGGCTTAAATTGAGATGGCCAATTCTGCGGGTCGAAGCCAATTCTGAGGGCTTAAGTTGAGATGACCAATTCAGCGGTTCGAAGCCAATTTTGAGGGCTTAAATTAAAATGACCAATTTTGCGGGTCGAAGCCAATTCTGAGGGCTTAAATTGTGATGATCGATTCAGCGGGTCGAAGCCAATTCGGAGGACTTAAGTTGAGATGACCAATTATGCGGATATAAGCCAATTCTGAGGGTTTAAATTGAGATGACCAATTCTGCGGATCGAAGCCAATTCTAATGGCTTAAATTTTGATGACCGATTCTGTGGGTTAAAGCCAATTCTGAGGGCTTAAATTGAGATGGCCAATTCTGCGGGTCGAAGCCAATTCTAAGGGCTTAAGTTGATATGAAGAATTCTGCACGTCAAAGCTAATTCTGAGGGCTTAAATTTAGATGACCAATTCAGCGAGTCGAATCTAATTCTAAGGGCTTACGTTGAGATGACGAATTCTATGGGTCGAAGCCAATTCCGAGGGCTTAAATTAAGATGACCAATTCTGCAAGCCAATTCTGAGGGCTTAAATTGTGATGACTGATTCTGCGGGTCGAAGCCAATTCTAAGGGCTTAAGTTGAGATGACCAATTCTGCGGGTCAAAGCCAATTCTGAGGGCTTAAATTAAGATGACCAATCATGCGGGTCGAAGACAATTTTGAGGGCTTGAGATGACCAATTCTGCGGGTCAAAGCCAATTCTTAGGGCTTAAGTTGAGATGACCAATTCTGCGATTCGAAGCCAATTCTGAGGGCTTAAATTAAGATGACCAATTATGTTGGTCGAAGCCAATTCTGAGGGCTTAAGTTGAGATGACCGATTCTGCAGATCGAAGCCAATTATGAGGGCTTAAGTTGAGATGACCAATTCTACGGGTCAAAGCCAATTTCGAGGGCTTAAATTGAAATGACCAATTCTGCAGGCCGAAGCTAATTCTGATTGATTAAGTTGAGATGACCGATTCTTCAGGTCGAGGCCAATTATGATGGCTTAAATTGAGATGACTAATTCTGCGGGTCGAAGCCAATTCTGAGGGCTTAAATTAAGATGACCAATTCAGCGGGTCAAAACCAATTCTGAGGGATTAAGTTAATATGTTCTCGGGGAACTCTTTCGGGGAAATTACCTCGTGATTTTGAGCTGGGGAGCCGATTGCTGGGGAAATCCTTGTATCTTTTGGAGACTTTACGGGGTAATAGCCAATCTAATGCAATAAATTCCACTGGGGAAGTGATTAGGTGGTCCATGGTTTGGACGTATTTCTTGAAAAAATTTGAGACCTTTGGGGAATAGGATATAACCTGAAGTTTGGGATACTTTAGGGATCCTCCAGGGACGTTATCGGGGAGAGATCCTCCCGGTCTTTGAGAGTTCCACTAAGGAAATAGGGGTTTCACTTGAGGGAGTGTGAAAATTTCTTGGTAAAACTGTTCTAAACCCTCCGTGGGATTTTTAGTAATTTTTTGAGGAGTTTTCAGGGTTTTCTGGTATTTTTTGGGAGTTTCTGTACGAAAACTTAAGGGGGTGTCGATCGGCATGGTGTGCAGGGTGCCATTCAGCAGTGGCACGGACTTTTGGTCTACCTCGAGAAGGTAAAAGGTCAGTGCTGATCGGTAGGTTTGGGGTTAGTGTCGATAGGCATGACCCTTGGCTTCCTATAAAAAGGGGCGGGTTCCCCTCATTTTTCACAGCTTTCTACCTTCTCTCTTTCTATGATTTTCTTCTGTGAATCGTTCTAGCATTCCGCAATCTAAAAAAATGGCCGATTTAGTGAGCACTGTGGTACACAAGGAGTGGTTGGCTGTTGATGATTGGGCGAATATGGAGTGGAGGTTTATTTTAATGCATTTGAGCCAGTTGTGGACGAGCGAACTTTACTGCGGGAGCCTCCGCATCATCGCTTTTCTAAGGTGGTGAACCCTGGTGGTTATGTAAGTGAAAAAATGACCTTTGGCATTCTTTTTTGGTGATTTCCTTTTTTTTTGGATTTTGACAAGGTTTTTCTTTTGAGAGTCTAATGTTTCTTTGTCGACTATGCGCGTCCGCGGGACAACGGGGCTTAAGGATGTCTGGGAGCACCTTCCACCTGTGGTGCATTAGGTAGTATCATTAGCAGGCTTTGGGAGGCTAGCGTCTGTGCTGGATGAGACGCCTCGTTCGATGGCGGTCTTATGCTCTCTAGGGGAGAGGTGGTGGGACACTTCCTATACCTTCTATTTTGGCTTCGTGGAGATGATTGTGACTCCCATAGATGTGCAGCAGTTGCTGGGGCTAGATTGCAATGGAAAGCAAATAGAGGTGGGTCATTCTCTGCGGGTGAGGCCGAAGGTAGTGCGGGCGGCGTTCGGTGATGTGGGGAGGATAATATCTGGGACTCTATTCGTCCGTCGTTGCTGAGGGATGTTTTACTGAGTAAGGTGATTGATGTGGAGGACAGGCTGCAGGTGAGGCAGATGGTCCGAGTGTTCATCTTGCTGGTATTGGGGGAATTTTTGGTGGCGTCGAGCGGTGACGTTGTCCATCTATGGTTTTTTCCATACTTGAGGATGCCTTCGAACATCCCTCTCTATGATTGGGGGAGCCTGACTTTGACGACCCTTTATTTTTCTCTAGATGCATTCAGTCGGTGCTGCTAGCAGACTTTTACTGGAGCCACGTATCTTCTTGAGGTATTCTTTAATTTGCGCATTTTTCTTTCATGCATTCGCATTTCCCTCGTGCGTCCCTTTTTTATCGCCGATTTTTGTCTTTGGCAGACACGATTTTATGAGGTGATTGGGTGTAATACCCAGATGATTTCTCTAAAGGATGAGCCTATTGGGGACTTTTACCGATTGTATCGGTGGCGAAAGGCCAATCGACAGTCAAGGAAGTTTTTTTCTCTGGAGGCGGTGCGTCAGGTCTTGAATGTCTTAACCAGTGATGGGGTAAGACTTTTTTCTTCTTCAGTCCTCGTCTTTGTGTGCTCTGATTCTGTATTTGATTTATATTCGATGGGGATTTTTCAGGTGACATTTTACCCTTGGGGGACGGCTGTTCAGGACACGGGGTAAACTGGGGTGAATGCGCAGATGAGGCATTTGCTGGCGTATGAGTTGGCCACTCTTGGTATCTCGGGGAGAGGGTGGTCCGACAGGTTGCTGAGGAGGAGGTGGTGGTGCCACCTGCGAGGACCCCTATGTCTATGAGACGGAAGCGACTATTTCCAGAGGATGCGAGGATTGCGGCGAGGATTGGCGAGTCGTATTCGTTGTTAAACGATACGATAATGTCGTATGATTATATGGACTTCGTGATGAGTTGGCTGATGGCGCCCAACATATATGATGCATTGCCTTTCCCTCCCGTGGGTTTGAGTCGACCAGTGTGTTCCTCCCACAACGGTGGCGGTCCATCGACATCTACGACGGCGACGACTTCGGAGGTCCCCTTTGTGAGGTTGCATACCCCTTCATTCAACATTCGACGGGCTGATGGAGGGATGGTGCCTATGTTGCATCGTCCTCATGCGATGGACCCGGAGGAGTTGGTCTTGACAGAGGAGGTTCTTCATCCTTTGGTATATCTTTCTGTTCTTTTCTCTTATTTTTTTTATTTCTTTTGATCTTCTCTGGTTAATACTGATTTTGCCTTTTCTTGCAGCAAGTCCGGGTGTCCACCACTTGGCTGATGGACATTAAGGACTGGATATTTTCGGCTACCGCCCATATTCGAGATACGGTTTCTATTCCTTATTGCTTGGTGCCGTCTGCCTCTTTCGGAGAGGAGTCTGGTTCGGGTAGTGATGGTGCGTTATCTCACCACAGGGGAAAGAGAGAGCGTCGCAGGGGTAGGAGTTCTTAGAGAAAGATGTGAAGGTTAGGTGAGAGAGAGAGAGAGAGAGAGAGAGAGAGAGAGAGAGAGGGAATGTGGGTTCGGACTGAGTCCCGTTGTTTTTCTTCTTTTCTTTATTTTCCTGCAAAATGATGTAACACAGAAACATATCTATGCAATGCAATGGAGTTTTTTTATTTATCTTCTATTAGTAATGAACAGAATGCGTATGCACTTTTTACTTTGCTGCTGAGACCGTAAAAAGAAATATTTTTGTGATTTTAAGGAAAGTTTTATTAAAAATGAGAATTTATATAAAAATTAAATGGGATTTTGAAATTCTGTTGAGAATATCAATTTATTTTTATTGAGTTTTCTGATTTTGACAAAAGAGGAAAAATGTAAGTTTCTAAAAATAGGGGGTTGCCAATCGGCAAGCAGTTTGTCCTGCCTATTGGTAGGTCAGTCCAGTCTAATCAATCAAAGCTTTGATTGGTACCCTCTTCAGACTTTTGTACTATGTGGGGCAGGGTTCCCTTCGATTTCTGCAGGGGTTATATTTTTTTGTGAGGGTTTTCAAGTATAAAAAGGGGTAAGGGTGGAGTGCTTTTATCACACCTTCACATCCTAACTTTCGTATTCAGTGAGATGGATCTCCCTTGTATTGTTGAGTTTGCCAACTACCTCGAGATTTTGGAGGCTATGTGCCCCTATAACATTGACTACGATGCTTTCAACATATGTCGAGTCTCCTTATGGCGTAATCGGCCCATAGAATGGAAGATGATGATGACGGAGGTATAATTTTGGTACCCCGAAGACCATGTATTCCGCTTTGGCTCGGAAGAAGTCTGTCCGACTTATGAGGAATTTTCTGCCATATTGGGAGTAAATCCTATTGTGGCGGCTACTATGCCTGAGTTTTCTCAATCTCCTTGGGAGATATTGGTTGGACTTCTCCGTATCTCGCCCTCGACAGGTAGATCCTTGGTTACTGGAGGAATGATTTCTCTTTCGACGGTGCTGCGGTCTGTGCATTTGCACGAGGTTGGTGATATTGGATATGCCGGAGTCGTCGTTTTGGGTATGGTTTTGAAATTTCTGCTGGTGGCTGAGGAACTGCTGGTGGACCCAAAACTTATAGCCATCACTTTATGGATGTCATACCGTTGCAATCTTGCGACGGTGATACTGGCAGAGACTTTGAATGGCCTAGATGCCTGCCGAGAAGGTCGTTCTAACTTTCTGAGGGGTAGCCTTGTGATATTATTCATGTGGTTGTCTAAAAGACTTCGCCCAGTGACTGCTCCGGAATACCCTTTGTCGGCTGTACCCAACTTTTTTCGCTCCATTTTATCTGCGTTGGCCTGGATATTGAGAGCTAAGAGAATTGGTTTGTGGAACATGGGGCTCTAAATCTGCGATGGTCAATGCCTTGGTGGGGATAGTTGCTGCCTATTATGGAGCTGGGGGAATACCTGTACGTCCGGGTGGTTGGTCTCAAACAGACCACTTTTTATTTCCCTTGGCGACTTCTGTGCCAATTTGGCTAGGAGCAGGTTGTGCCACCTCGGACACTAGATTTATTTCCGATAGAAGATCTGACAGAGCGTCTGCGCATGCGGCTTGGCTCTTTGTGGGAGAGTCGGCGTCCGTCGACCCGTCCTTCTCAGTTTATTGGGAGAGTTTGGGACATCCCTCGGGATTATATGAAGTGGTTGTGGTGAAGAGTGGTCAACAAGATATTGGTAGTAGAGACTGGACAAAGGTGGCTTGTCTTATCCAATACCATGGAGGGAGATGTGGTAGTTTTTCCAAGATTGGTTCGAGAGCGTCTGTGGCACTCTATTCATACAGGGGAATCTTGGGGACCCAAGATGTAGATGATGACGGAGCGGGATCCTCTGGTAGCTGTGGGTAGGACTCTTGGAGTTTTTTTCATAATGGGGAATAAATTTGGGGATTTTATTTGGCTTTCTAGGAAGGTAGGGGGAAGGGAGTTATCCGTTCCTTTTCTTATGTAATTGTAATGTAATTTCTTATTAATGAAATAAATAAGTTTTTGATTATCCAGCTGTGCCTTTTGATGAATTTTGTATTTTTAAAATATTTATACCGATTGCTAACGCATGCATAATCCTTCTGTTCAAGTATATGTTAGAATGAACTGTCATTCTCGGAGATGAGAAAATAATAGTTTTTTGTGAAAAAGAAAGGTCCGTGCTCACGTAAAATGTATGAGCTGCCTACGTACGTCTGGGGGTTTTTGAAAAATTTTAATTTTTCTAAAATGGTTTTTGTAGAGGATCAGGACCACGTAGTTATGGGTAGAGGGAAATGAAAAGATTTATTTTTTGAATGGAAGGGAGATGAAAAGAGTCGTAGCGCGTCGAGATTTCAGACTAGGGGTCAAATTTCTTGAGATGGTCCAGGTTGACTGGATGAGCCATGTCTTCTCCATCTAGGTCGATGAGCATGGCAGCACCGCCGGACAAGATCTTCTTGACGATGTATAGACCACTCCAATTGGGCTTGAATTTACCTCTGGGGTCCCAGATGGGCTCTACTATTTCTTAGAGGGCTAAATCCCCTTCTCGGACACCGTGGTCCTTGACTCTATTATTAAATGAATGCGCTATTCGGCGATTGTACCCTTGTATATGATACAACACTTTTAGTCTCCTTTCGTTCAAGAGCGACAACTCGTCGAGACGACTTTAATGCCAATCCTCCTCACTGACTTGGCTTTCGAGCAAGACACGAAGTGAATGGATTTCTAGCTCCATGGGTAGGAATGCTTCCATGCCGTAGACTAGAGAGTAATGGGTAGCCCAGTAGAGGTTCGGATTGAGGTTCGATAGCCCCAGAGGGCGTATGGGATTCATTCGGCCCAATCTCGACAAATTTTAATCATCTTACTGATGATGTCTTTGAGGTTCTTGTTGGCGGCTTTGACTGAACCATTGATTTGAGGTCGATAGGGGGAAGATTTGTGTCTCTGAATCCCGTACTCGTTGACCATTTTTGTGACTTCTTCCTCGAAGTGCAACCCGTTATCTGACACTAGCTCGTATGGGACCCCATATCGATAGATGATGTTTTTCTTGATGAATTTGGCCACTTTCTAGGCGTTCAGGATTGCGTATGACTCAACTTCGACCCATTTGGTGAAGTAATCAATGAAAAATAGGATGAACTCATGCCCGTTGGAGGCCTTGGGTGTAATTATGTAGATAACTCAGGTGGAGAACGACCAGGGAGAAGTCATGTTGTATAATTCTCGCGGAGGAAGGTCTTAAAGGTTGGAAAACTATTGGCATTTGAGGAATCTCCGGACATAGGCAGTGCAATACTAGATCATGATGGTCGAGGAATAGCCTTATCAGATGATCTTTTTGACAAGCATGTGACCGTTCATGTGGGGCCTGCATTCACTGCTGTGGATTTTCTGCATCACTTCTTCAATGTCAGCCTCTGCGATGCAGTGTAGATGGGTTCCATCGAAGTTTCTCTTGAATAGTGCTTTATGACAGATGATGTATTGGGCGAACAGTCTTCAGAAGGTTGCCCGGACTTTCTTGTTGGAACCCTAGGGATACCTACCATGCTTGAGGAGGTGCCATATATCATAGTACCAGCAATTGTCTAGCTCGGGATCTTCTTTGGTGATGAGCTCAATGTGGTAGCAATGGGTTGGTTTATCTTGCTTTTGAACTATGAAGGGGGGCATTGTTATTCCTTCGGGCATGTTGACCATGGAGGCTAAGGTAGCAAGGGCATCAGCAAGGTTATTCTTTGGTCGAGGTAGGTAGTGGAAGGTGATATCCTAGAATTGGAAGGCTAGTTCTTCTAAGTGGGCATGGAAGGGTTGGAGTTTCTCATCCTTGTCTTTTCATTTTCTGAGCACTTGTCCAATGATGGGGACAGAATCCTCGTAGACATATAGGCATTGAATTCCTTTCTTGAGAGCAACTTTGAGGCCTACCATACACGCCTCATATTCAGTCATGTTATTAGTGCAGGATAAATCCAACTTGATGGCAATGGGAGTGTGGGAGTCATCCGGGGCGATCAGAAGTATCCCAATGCCATATCCCTTTTTATTGGCAGCGCCGTCAAAGAACATTTGCAATCAGAGGTCGTCTTGAGCGGCATAGAGGATGTTTTCATCTAGGAATTCGGAGATCCAATTTCAGCTTCTTCCATGGGTAGTCAGCGAGGTAGTCAGAGATGGCTCTTCCTTTCATGACTTTCTGCGTAACGTACATGATATCAAACTCGGCTAAGATAATCAACCATCGGGCTATTCGACTGGATAAGGTGGGTTTCTAAAGCAGGTACTTAATGGGGTCCATTTGGGATGCAAGTTTGATGGGGAAGGCGAGCATTTAGTGTCTCAACTTTTGTGTGACCCAAACAAGTGCGACACATGCCTTTTCTAAAGAAGTGTAGTTGGCTTCGTACCCGGTTAATTTGCGAGCGTAATAGATGGCTGTTTCTTTATGGGAATCTTCAAGGTATTGGGCTAGCAAAGTCCCAACTACAGTGTCAGTTATGGTTAGGTATAGGAGAAAGGGGAGACCAGGCTGTGGTTGCATGAGTACCGGAGGTTGGGTTAGATATTGTTTGATTCGGTCAAAGGATTCTTGACAGGCCTCGTTCCAAACCTTGGTTAAATCCTTTCAGAGGAGTTTGAAGGTAGGTTCGCAGATGGAAGTTAGTTGGATGATGAACCGGCTGATGTATTGTAATTTTCCAAGGAAACCAAGGACTTCTTTCTCCGTTCGGGGAGGTGGCATCTCAAGTATGGCTTTCAGTTTGGCAAGGTCTGCTTCTATCCCTTTCTCACTGACCATGAATCCCAAGAGTTTTCCCTTTGTAATGTCGAAGACACATTTCTGTGGATTGAGTCTCATCTAATATCTTCGCAATCGTTCGAAGAACTTTTGGAGAGCGAAAACATGACCTTCTCAAGTTTTGGATTTGATAATCATATCATCCACATAGACCTCTACTTCCTTGTGAATCAGATCATGTAGGATGGTTGTGGAAGCCCTCTGGTAAGTAGCCCCAGCATTATTGAGACCAAATGGCATAACAGTGTAGCAAAAGGTTCCCCATGGGTGATGAATGTGGTTTTTTCTTTATAATCTGGGTGCATTTTGATTTGGTTTTACCCTACAAACCCGTCGATGAACGACTTGAGAGCATGACTGGATGTGTTGTCCACAATCATGTCCATACTGGGTAGCAGGTAATCATCCTTCGGAGAGGCTTTGTTCAAGTCCCAATAGTCTACACACATCTAAACTTTCCCTCCTAATTTCGGTACAGGCACTATGTTGGCTAGCCATGTAGGATATTCGATCACGCGAATGAAGCTCACATTCAACTGTTTGACCATCTCTTCTTTGACTTTGAGCGACCATTCTGTGCGAAGCTTTCTCAACCTTTGTTTAACCGGCTTGTAATCGGGAAGAATGGGGATATCATGTTGAGCTATTTCAGGATCAATACCGGGCATATCGTGATAAGACCATGTGAAGACATCCATGAATTCCTTCAATAATTCTTTGAGTTGTGCGCGCTCATGCTCATCGAGGGTAGCCCCTATCCTAATCTTGCACAGTTGACTACTAGAACTGAGGTTAATAATAACAGTTTCTTCTTTATTAACTTAAACGCGGTTATGTTGTTTGTTATTAACCTTATTTAGATAAGTTTAGAATTATTCATTTGCAAAATCATCATCATCAAAAGTTTGATTAGAATCCAAACAGTTAATGCAAGGCACAATAAGATACTCAAAATCTTCATTTATTTTATTGATAGGAAAAACAACATTGAGAACCTCATCAAAGGAGGTCTCGATTACATTTGAGTAAGGATAGACAACAAAAGAAGAAATGAGGTAAACATTGGGGTTAGGTTGGATTTCAACAGGTAGAATCGGTGTAGCATGCCAATTGAGGAGAGGTGTATCATCAACTTTAATCAGGTGGGATGGATCCAGTGATGTAGTGCTTGAATTAACCATGCAGAGTGTCAGTCCCAGTGTCTGTAAGTTGAAGGAATCTTCGGAGCCACTTCCCTCAAAATCTTCGGTATCTCTGATGAGTGGTTGTACATAGTGTTGGGAACTTTTAGCCCATGGGTAGCTGTCTTGGAAAAAGATCTCCATTCTAGGCTTCATCTTTTTATCTGTATGGTCTACTATGGTTCTGGGAAGCCACAAAAGGGGAAGTCTTCGCCCTCTTTGATGAATCGTCCCTTCAAGGAGTCACCTGGGATAGTCTGTATATAATTTAGTCTTCTCTTTGGTCGAGACTGGCGGATCATTCCGAGCTCTTATTCTAATGGTTGATACCCCAAACCACATGGAAGAAAAGCTTTTTTCAGCACAATGGGCTCAAGTATCCCTTGTTATCTTTTCCCTAGCCCCAGTCTGGGCATGAAGTGCATGTTTCTGAACATCTGAATCACATTGACGTTGCCATGACGGTCGTATTCCGGACAAACCCTTTCTTTGAAATTTTCCCCTGTCGGGAGTAGAAGTGGTTCAACTCGAAATCCTGATAGGAGCATATTATTTTACCCGTGATGTATCTCAAGGATTGGATTGCTGGTACTTGTACCCTCAATATTATCGTCGTCGCCCAATATCGTGATGACTCGTTCATCGATGAAGAACTTTAATTTCTGATGGAGTGAGGAAGACACACCCTTGATACTGTGTAGACAAGGTCATCCAAGCAACAGGTTGAAACAAGCTGGGATGTCAATAACTTAGAATTCACGATAGGGTTTATAAGACCATCCCCTATTGCAAGTTTTATGGATCCAATCACTTTTCGACGAGTATTATCGTAGGCACGTACATCAGTGGAGGTTGGAGCGAGGTGACTTTCCTTCAGTCCTAAACATTTGAAGGTTCTTAATGGGTAGACAATCAAGGCGGATCTATTATCGTCAAGAGAGAGTGGTATGATCTTTCCTATAACTTCGACGGATATATTGAGTGGATGATTACGGTTTGGCCCAATTCTAGGGATTTCTTCTTGAAAAGGATAGCATTCGGGTAGAGGTCAAGGATATGAATAAATTTATCTCTTCTTCTGGTGTGGTAAAAGGAGGAACTATGGGTCTAGTGAGCAACTTGATCAAAGCATTTCTGTGCAGCTGGGAAGACATGAAAAGCCCCCGTAGAGTGATATTAGCTTGAGTTTTCTTTAGTTGATCGAGGATCTTGCTTTCCTCGAGGGTCATTTCTATCATAGGAAGGTTTTTAACGTCCTTCCCTTTATCATTGGCTGGTAGTGAGCTTGATATCTGGTAATGCCTCCCTAATCTGGTCATGTGATTTACTGAAGAAGGGAAGAACATGAACCCTGCTTCTTCGTCAATCTCGGGTTATTCTTCCACTTTGTTTATTTCTCCGAGGAGTTCTTCAAATGGTATCATCCCACACATGTCGACTACCGGTCTAGTTTTATCAAAAACTTGCTCTTCATTTGAATCTTCAAATTTCTCCCCCCATCTAGTGGCAAAAATTATATCTTTCCATGTAAAGTCAATGCATTCCACAACTTCAATCACTTTTTCATACAGGTCCTCCCATTCTACGGGGAGATGCAGGGGTGAAGGGACCAGGCACCCTTGTAGCTTCAGAGTATCAAGTAACTTGGTCATACTGCAAATATTATTAGTTTCCCTGAATAATTCAGCCATAATCTGGACAACATCATCTAGGTTGCCTTCATCGGTCGGTACTACCCAACTGTCTGACTCTCGGGCCCAAATCCGTGCTTCTAAGAACAGTGTACTGAACCTATAGCAGTCAATGATCATCTTTGAGGGAAGTTTTATCCCGAACTCTAGGAGTTGGTTTAACACTTCTAATAATTGCATACTTCCATTTTCATAAAGGGTACAGACAACGATGCATACTCTGGTGAGGAGTGACAATCAACGAGGCTAACAGGGTGTAGGAGGAAATATGGGTAAGCTTGGAGAGGTTTGGGAGAGTGTATGGGTGTGATTTGAGTTGAGGGATCAAATTCTGGGTTCTCTTTTAGGAAGATGGCATTGGCATGATTTGGGAGTGAGTCGTGAGCAGTGTTTGGCTTAAAATTGGCTGGTGGGGCAATGGTACCTCGGTTTATTAGACATTGGATTATGTTTCGAAGGTGAAAGCATTGGTCGGTGGTATGGCTAGCGATTTGGTGAAAGGTACAATGGCTATCTGCCTTGAAGTTTCTTGGGAGTGGATTGGGTAATGAATGGGGATCCAAGGGTTTGATAAGGTTTCGGCTTAACAGGGCCTGATAAACTTTGGAGAGGGGAGTATGGAGCTCGGTGTATTCCTTTCGGACTGGGACATATCGACTTTTTGGTGCCCACGAGGTGGTTGGTTGAGAGATATTATTGATAGTTGAGACTGCAGCACTGACATGTTTGTCATATTTTCTGGGGGTGAACTATCAGGACACTTTCTTTGGTTCAACTTCTGTTTTAGCAAGACCTTCCTCGATTTCTATTCCTGCTTCTCTAAGAGTTAGAAGTGGGGATAGTATTATCCTCCCATTGTTGCTCAGACGTGGGGTAAGAAGTTCCTCTTCACTATGTTGACTTGTTCTTCCTCGGATGGCCGATTAGTCATGGTGGCTGTTTTTTCTTTCCATCGGGCTATGAAGTTACTGACTGATTCCCCAGAGTTCTATTTAAGCAACTCTAAATCACGACGGGTGACCTCAAGCTCTTCGTTGTATTTGTACTGCGACATGAATTCTCGGGCTACATCCTCCCAACTACGGATTCTGGACTCCTCGAGAGATAAAAACCATCGGAGGGCGCTATCCTTAGAAGTTTACTGAAATAATTAGGCCATCACTTCTTCAGAAGCCCCTAGGAGGGTCATATATGATCGTGACACAAAACGCGTGCTTGTTGTCACGGTCAATGACCGTGACAAGGGTGGCCGGCTGAAAGGTGATAATTTGGCAACTTTGGTATAGTGATAGAACAGTGATAACTATGAAGATGAACATTTTGGGGTCCACTTCCTTCGAATTTCTCGATATTTGGCACCTTGAACTTCCAGCTAACCTTGCCTTAGGATAAGGAGACATGTGGGTGTAGTCCATGTAATTTCCAGAGATTCTGACTTGGTCGAACTTCTTAGTTAACATCTTGAGATCTTCTTTGACCTTATTCAACTCTTCCTCTTTTAGATCAATGATCATATGCAAGTTTGCCCCAGGCTGGACAAGGTTTGGCAGAGGAAGCTGGGCGGGTGGTGGCACATCAGCAGGAGGGGCACGTGGAGCGTGCTGATACTCTTCAGGAACCCAGATAGGCTCAGGTGGACCCATAGCACGAGGGAATAGGGCCTCGGGATCTTGAGGAACAGGAACCTGGTTTTGTTGCATCTCTCGAACCTCAGTCTGGAGGTTGTTAATCTTGGACACGAGCTGAGCTAAGATTGCCGACAGATCTGGCTGCACAACTAGTACTTAATCTGTGTTCTCCATAGAAAGTGGATGGATACTGGACTCGGAAGAAGTAGCAGGGGAACATACGGAACTCCAAGGTGATTTGACTGAAGACCAAAGCCGATAAGGATCCAAGTCAAGGGTGTGCGATCGACCTGAGAAGGCGTAAAATGGGATTTATTTTTGACAAAAAAGGATGAAAATATTTTTGACATTTTTTCTTTTTGAGATTGAAAAACAAAATATTTTTTGGATTTTTTGATAAAGAAAGGAGAAATGTTTTTGAATTTTTGATAAAGAAGGGAGAAATATTTTTAGGAGACGGGTCTCAGCATGATTAGTATAATTATTATGTTCTCACTTGTATTAAATTTTCCTAAATGAAAAAATAAAATGCCAAACGGGACTCGAGCCTGGAAAAGTTGGGTCTGTAACATATGGAAAGCTATGGTTGGACTTGTAACCAGGCTCACGGGTAGGGTCCCGTTTTAAAAATGCGCAAAATTTTTGGGCAGCAGGCCGAACTGAAATTTTGGCAGAGTTTCTGGTCGAAATCGACAATCTAACATGTGTGTCCTAGGCTTGACACCTATATGTGGGTATGCAGTAAGTTGGGTGAATCGAAAAGGGTTCCCCTCTATGGTGTGGCTTCGATTATATACGTCTTGCTTTTGAGGGAAATCGGTACGTGTGGACAAGCCATTTGATATACCTGAGTGTACATGAATTACCTCACTATATACCTCGTGGGTACGTAAACTAGTTCCCTACGATATACCTCCCTTCATGACTTCGATCAAGCGGTACTATGCGGGGGAACCGTTCGATATACATCGAAGGTACATGGCCAATAGAAGGTGAGAGTCATATCGCTTAGGCTAAGTGCGCCCTGCCGAACCAGCACCCATCATGAAGTGACCCTCTAGTTACCGGACAAAATTTGGTCAATACCAATGCTCTTTGGTGATGTCCTGTGAATCTTGCATGATTCTCTTATTAGTATCTTATGATGAGAGTATCTTTATTGATTATGACAAACAGGGAGCAAAGTACAAGTACCAATGGTATGCCAAGTTTGGATGGGTGATGCGTGCAATATGTGGACATATGTGATCGTAGGTTCACGTGGTGTGAAGTTTACATAGAGAATCTTCTACAAGCGTGGAAATAAAAGCATAAGCATGAGGTACACATGAATAGTAAAGGGGGCATGAAAAATAGGGGAAAATATAAGCAAATCTAACACCTATATAAATAGAGTATATCCCTCAAAATAAGTATCCCCAGCGGAGTCGCCATTGTGGCCATCATCGATCCTCGCAACGAGAGGGATGAAGAAGAGGGTATATTCATGTCGAGAGGATCTTAGTCCCGCGCATTCATCTCGGGAGCGCTTCGGCCGACGTCGGTGATGAGGTGAAAAATGTAGAGAGATGGAGTCGCCAGTCTATTTTACTCAAAACAAACAAAAGAAAGGGAGCCATCCCGAAAGACAACATCCAAAGTCATACTGATACGTATGAAACTAAAATGATTCGAAAAGGGTCCGGAGGATAAGTTACGAAATGGGAAGGTGTTAGGCACCCATTCCGCCCTTGCGGTCTCTCATGGATTGTTACTATTTTCCTGTATATCCCCCTGACATGTGTGCATGTGTATATGTGGTGGAGATAGGAATCATCGACTTGTATCATGGAAGAGATAAAGCGACTCATCTGTAGGAATTTTCCTAAAAAAATAATATTAGAAAATAGGATTTATGCGATTATCCTAGCATTGATCATTATAATGGAACGATAAAGCATACGGAATAATACTCCACTAAGAACAAATATACGTATATGTAAACACATAGATTTTGGGAGAATTAAGTTAAAGAATATAGAAAGATAGAAAATGGGAGAAAAGTAGGAATATGGCTCGAGTTTCGAGTTTTACCCCGAGACGCCTACGTAGCCTATAGAGGCATCAAAGTCCACATAGTTCGTATGCAAGACTAAGGGTGGGATTTATCCCATAAATCCAACCGGGGACTTCTCTTATATGTGTGTGTGTGTAAAAAGGTGTTTTAGTTGTGAGAAAAGTGGGAGAGAAGTGCGAGAATTCCCGTTTGGAATTTATGAGCAAACCCTTTTTTTTCTTATTTTTTTTTGTTTTATTTATATGAAAATAAGAGATGTGCAATAATACTAAATAAAAATTATATTAGGATATGTGAGGGAGAATAAAACTGCTAAGTAATAAAATAAGTTAATGCGAATTTAGGAGAATTTGAAGAGCGAGTTGAGAAAGTTGGACCTTCTTGAAGATCTTTAGCTGGATATTGGATGTTGGAGAGCAGCTCTTGCACTTGGGTGATGATGGAGGGTAGTTAATTCACCAAGCTTGATGAAAAATATGATGAAAGGTGAAGGTTGAAAAGGGATTTGGATGTGGAAATCACGTTGACTTCAAGAGAGGTTTTCTGAATTCGCTGAGAGTGATGGATTTCAAATCTTGTGTCCCTTTGCAATGAGGTCAGGCCCTCCTTTTTATAGGACCAGGACATTGCCGATCGACATTGTCCTAGTCCTGCCAATCGACAGGTGTTTTTAGGCACACTACCGATAGGCAGGGTTTGGAACCTGCCGTTTGGCAGTCTCTTTCAGGTTCCCTCAAATAATCGATCGTAGAGTGAAAACCGTTGATCCGAATCGCGCACGGGGTGAACCATTGGAAAGGTACTTGCGAGAACTTCGAAAGTATTTGGACTGCTACTGGGTACGGGAGTTGACTTTAGGTCAAATGTGGCTTGGAAGCGTTCATTGGTCCTTTGGATGGGGGATCGTCGGACGCAAATGGATCGTTCGTCCGCATGGTAAGTCAGACTTGCGCACGAGGTGGATTGTTGGAAAGGTTAGGAGATATACTTAGACATTATAAAGAGTTTGACTTGGTTTGGGAAGTTGACTTTGATCAACCGGGGCCTAGAAGCATTCGGTGACCTTTAAGAGTAAAACGGATCGTTCGTCCATATCATAAGTTAGAATGGGCCCGAAGCGGACCATTGGAAAGGGGTTTCAGTGCCCTTTGAAGATTCATTCAGTCTCGGTCGAGCTGAAGAGTTGACTTTGGTCAAATGGAGCTTGAGAGCGTCCGGTAGCCTCCTGATCAAGTTTTGTGGGAAAATGGTCGTTCGTTCGCACCGTAAGTCAGAGTCGCGCTCGGGGTGGACCGTTGGAAAGGGCATTTAGTGCCCTTTGAAGATTTATTCAGTCTCAATCGAGCTGAATAGTTTTAATTTTTGTCAAACGGAGCCTGGGAGTGCCCGATGGCCTCTAGGTCAGTACCCGGGGTATGACTTAGGTTTGTAGCGATGAAGGGAGGTGCTTGGGACCTAAGGAGAGTTTAGGGGATACTAAAATGGGGTGTCTACAGTAAGGTGGGTAAAGAATTTAAAACGGTCACTTTAGGGATAAATCTCTCGGGTAGGGACCTTAAAATTTTCTTTACAACTCGATCGTCGGGTATTTTCTCTCCCAAATTAAATGATGAATTTACGATATCGAAAAGTCTAGCATAAAATTCATCAAATGTTTCCTTTTCATTTATTTTGATGGTTTCAAATTCAGTGGTGAGGTTTTGGATTATCGAAGCCTTAACGACACTAGTTCCCTCGTGAGCGAGTTGTAATATATCCCAAGCTTCCTTAGCGTATTCACACGTCATGATACGTCGGAATTCATCCATTGTGACGACGCTAAACAAGGCATTTAAACCTTGGGAATTAAAATTAACATGTTTAAATTCATTCTCACTCCATCTATCTATGGGTTTGGGGACACGCTCATTTTCTACCAAATATGTGGGTGGGGACCACCCGTTAACAACTGACAATCAAAACCTTTCATCGGTAGACTGTAGTGCCGATTTCATAAGCGCTTTCCAATACGCGTAGTTGGAACCATCGAAAACATGAAATTTTGAAAATGGGGAAAATTCAATTTTTAACCAAAAATATTTAAAGGACCTTAACGCAATATATTAGTGCTCCGAATCTGATACCACTTGATGGAACACGAGAACCCCTAATTTTAAAATTCTTTCACTTTAATTTCCTATAAGTGTGGAATAAAGATGGATTTTAACGAAATTTAATTTTCCAAAATTCGTTTGATTTTATTTTCTTTAAAGGATGGAAAATTATAGTGAACAAAAAATTTTAATTTCTAAAAATAAAATTATAATTAAACCGAAATAAGTGAATTATGGTGAACACACACACACACACACACACACAAAATTCACTCAAACCAAATTTTAGTTTTTCGTAAAAACAAAAATTAACACTTAAAGTAAAATATGAGAAAGTTACTTTTAGCCCAAAATTAATTTAACACAAGTCCCAAAATTTATCTACCCAATATTTTCAATATTCCCAAATCAGGCCAGACCAAATTAAATATATGACTGGAGTTAAATTAACTTAAATTGCACCCAATTTAATTTTAGCATAAAAAATAGACAAGTGTGATAATTAAACCAATTTTATCTTGTTAGCCTATGCATGCATTCTAAGGTGATTTGATCAAGATAAAATAAACAATATCACACGACGCGACGATGTACGAGGTAAACCTAAATGGGAAAAACCTCGGACGACCCTAGCCTTAAGTCCACTAAGTATGAAATTTTTACCAGTACAAGACAAATGACTTACTCAACTCAACTTGACTCCTTCAAGCCCCTGACGCGTCTTCTTGTACCAACCTCTGCTTAGTCGACAATCCCGAAACTCCACCAGAACCTTGAAATCCACTAATGAGGTCTTAGGACAACTGTCCACCCGCACCCGAAGCCTTTCTTCGAGTGGGAACGCCGCAACAAATTTTTTTCCTTTTTGGTATAGAGAAGAACCAAAACAACTCTTTTATGGGATGAGAATTAACCCGATGCCAAACGCTCCAAGCAAGATTATATATATATATATATATATATATATATATAGAGGCCCTCTCCTGTAAGGACTCCTTATGGTGCAGACTCCGGTACATACCATTTTTTTAAAATAGTAAAAAAATGAATTTTTTCATGAAACTTCATGGATATGATCTCCATGGTAGGAAGATCATCTCCAATTTTTTTCATCAAAAAATTCGATAAAAAAACCGTTGAGATGAAGTGATATGTAAGGAAATGATCTAAATATGCATTTTCAACCGTCGAAATGTTGGCGATCATCTCACCCACTTTTTGATTGAATTTCTTGATGAAACTTCATGGATATGATCTTAATAGTGAGAAGATCATATCCATGAAGTTTCATCAAAAAATTCAATCAATAAAGTGGCTGGCGCCGACCCAACATTTCAACGGTTGAAAATGCGTATGTATACTATTTTTTTACATATCACCTCATCTCAACGGTTTTTTTATTGAATTTTTTGACGAAAAAAATTGGAGATGATCTTCTCACCATGAAGATCATATCCATGAAGTTTCATCAAAAAATTGATTTTTTTACTATTTTAAAAAAATGGTATGTACCGGGGTCTGCACCATAAGGAGTCCTTACAGGAGACTTTATATATATATATATATATATATATATATATATATATATATATATATATATATATATATATATATATATGTGGTACTTGGAATAAACTAATCAATTTTATGGGTGAAAACACATGTGAATGAGATAATTTTCGGGATAAATATGACACATGAAAACAAGAACTTTTGTTTGGAAATAGTTGCTCTCTAAAAGCTCTCAAAGATGTTACCAAAACTCTTAGAAAAATCTGTCCCGAAGTTGGTTTAAAAACTGTCCAAAGAGAGTGGGACAAAAGAGTGGGAAAATGGGATAAAATTGGAAAAAAAAATTCCTGCCAGAAATCTCGTTCGAACGACCATCGAACGATGTTCCAGCGGCCAAAATGGAAAAACTCGTTGGCAAACTCATTCGAACGAAATTCTCGTTCGAACGACAATTTTGAACAAAATGTCAGAATAGTCAAATTTTATTTTAAGCGCCAAAACTTTTTATTCAAAGTTCTAAAGTAACCTTCTCAAAATAAAATTCATTTTAAAATAAAATTACACCGTAATAAATTTATTTTGAGTCTCCCTAAATATATAAAAATGCATTCATACCTTTTGGACACTATGGAATTAATTGTCGTTGACGTAGAAACATGACACTTGAAACTCGACAGTTTGATAAAGCTTTACAAATCTGACCGCTACGTCTTCAACAAACACGTCATAGGCTTGGATGGATACACATGAACTCTATCCTATGACTCAAATATTTTTGTCCTGAATTGAGCCAAAACTATAAAGGACTCAATTGGGAATTTGTGTCCTTACAAAGATTATATTTTTTCATTAATTATAGTCTTGTCATTAGATTACATTAGTAGTATGCATTTGATTTAATGATGAAATTATGTGTAGTAAATAATAAGTATTTTTATGGAATAAAAATGTTGATAAAATATTAATTTATTGAAAATAAAGAATGAATAAATATTTAAAGGTTTTGAAATGTTAACAGTTGTTATTCTATGAAAATGGTGTATTTTCTAGAAAGATTGATGTTAAACATTTTAAGAAATAATACGTTTGAAATAATGATTTATTTTGGTAAACATTGGTGAAATAATGTTTCTTACAAAATGAAGATTTTATGAAAAATGCCAGTTGTCGAGTTTGAAGAAATTAAATGTTTTTATGCCGTGAAAGTATATTTTGCAAGAATGATGAGTTTTTAAAAGGAAATTTATGTTTAATCCATTAGTAGGATTTTAAAGTTTACAATCCATCCTATGATGCATATAAAGTTGTAGTATTTGGATAATGAATGTATAAACAAGTTTAAAGAAGATTTTGGTGGGTTTAAACTTGGAATAAGAGTAATAGAAATTCTTGACTTCAAAGTGTGTGAAAAATGGGTTAAAAGTGTGATAAGTACAAAGTTGTAAGACTACATGTGATAATAAAAAGAAATGGTAGTTTTTTGTAAAAGTAGTCTTTAAGTGTAATTAGATTTCTTGAATTAAAAGAGTAAAGAAATGTCTAGTTTGAAAAATGGTCATTTATGGTGTTAAATAAGTGTTAATAGTTAAACATTGGAAAGTTGGTGTGTATAACTTAATAATGTTATAAAAGATTATCACTTATAAAATTGAAAAGGAAATAATGGAAAAAATATGTTTTCAATTAAGAAGAATATTACTCCAAGGTTAAAAAGGTGTTGAGGTGTTAAAACACTTAAGAAGTAAGTGTGGGTAACTTAATAGTGTTTTGAAAAAATTAACACTTACGAAAATGGAGTAAAAGATGAGTTTGAAAACAAATGGGTAAAATGATAATTTTACTTAAAGGGGAATATTTTTATGAAATAAAAATGTTAGAAAAGGTGTTACACAAATTGGTCTTAAATGAATATAATTTTTGGATTAAAATCAAGATTAAAGTGTAAAAAACATGAAATGTTAAAATTTCAAAGTGTAACACAAGTTGGGGTGCAACCCCTGGATTTTGGCTTCAGTTGAGTAAAAAGGAAATGTGGAATAATGTGGAAATTCGTTAAATATTAACACACATGTAAAGGAACTCGGATGATACCGAAAAAATTAAGGAGGTCCCGACGCTCTGGAGTGAAAGACCTAAAACAACTCGCCAGAGCATATGGTGCACATAGCCGGCGGTGTGGAGCCCGTTGAAGTATCCGATTATTGAATTTTTTTTAGAAAAGATAAGGAATAAGGAACATGTCAAGAAATGAGTTGTGTGGTGAAAATTGTTAATACAACCTAACTTGAATGAATTAATAAATGTTCCAATAAAGGTGAAATGGACAAGTAAATGCATAAATCTATTAATGTCCATAAGGTAAGTAAAAAAAACAAAGTAAGTGAGTAAATGGGTGGTTAAGAAACCTAAGTGGTTAAACCCATAATTAACATAAGAATGTGTTGCAAAAGGTTTTCAAAGATTAAACAAGTATTTTCTAACATGGTGAACGGGCGTAAGGGTGATTTTCAATGAAAATACTAATGTGGATCGGTTAAATAAAAAGTGGCAATTTCATTAAAGAAATGATTTTTGGTCTAACCAAGTGTAGTTTTTTTAAGTATTTAACCATGTGTGTTAAATAAGGTGATAAATGTCGAATTAGAAAAGGAAGTCTTCTATAAGATTAAGGTGAATTAATCTGGATAAATAAGGTTTTCGAAATTAAACTATTTCATGCATGAAGTGTATGTATATGTATGTATACATGGTAGTTGCATGTGCACATAGGCATAACGTGTTAGAGTCTTCTTTCTGTCGTTCGATTGTATACTGCATTTGTATATTTCTCACTAAGCAATTGATTCACACCCTCGCTTTGTTACGACAAGTTGGGAGAGGTTTTGTACTTTGAGAGCGTTATATAGTTACGTACTCCTTTATTATTACGTTAGTAGCTGTGTATGCTTAGACTTCGGGGTGCTCCCCTTCCATCACGTAGTTTAATTTTGAAAATGGAATCGCATGTTAAACAAATGAAACGTTAATTAAAATAAAACTGGGCTAGCAATATTGTATAGTTTATTTCATTTCACTTCACACCCAACGCTCAGATCGAACCGGATTGATTACGGGTAACCCATAAATTTGGGTTGGGGCATTATAAAAAGTATCAGAGCTCTAGGTTCAAGGTTTCTTTCGGGAGTGATGTGGTGAGGTTGGTATTGGATCTTTCGACATCGATGGTTGTTTGGGTCAGTCATGCTAGTTTGGTGATGATTTAGTTCGTGTCCTCGATGGTAAAGTCAAAGAGGTTAGCACGACAAGTAAGTTAGTGCCAAGTGGAATGCGATTAAGTTGATAGTTATTAATTACTTTTGCGCTTCTGATTAGAATTGTTAGTAATTTACGGGTGTCCTTGCAAGCTAATAGTTGTGACACTGTAGTTTTTAGTGTGAAGTACTTGTGTTTAATCATTGAAGGTGTAAAATTCCCTTGAGATGTTCATAAAGTGAAATGATGCCCGTTGGGCTAGTGGCACGAGTTGCATATAGTCAATGGTAGAGGTTGATGGTTAAGGTGTCATGACTAGGCGCTGATAATGGGTGATTGAAAGGTATATAACCCTTAGGTGCAATGCTTACGGGTAGTTAATGCCGATAATGTAATTAGGCAAATTCGATCCTTGGGGTGGTATCACAATTGATGGTAGTCCAGTGAACATGTGAAGCTGTATAGGCCAATAGCGACAACACTGTGATCCTTTGAGTGAGATGTATTGTGTGGTAACTTTGATAATGAGAGTAGACTTAATAGTAGAAACAATGAGCAGTGTTCTTTGCTACCTAGCTTTAAAGGTTGTGTGTTTCATGTATGGAGACTAGGCGAATGAGTGCCATTCATAAGTATTGATTCTGTGGTGAGAACGTATTGGGTTCCTTGGTTAAATACTTGGACTTAGTGTATTTTTATTACAATGTGGTATTGAGGAATAGGATCCCACATGGCATCCATAGTATAGGCCTTCGTATTTATAGGCAATACCCGACGTCCCATATCCTACCAAGATCTATAGAACTGCATTTACTTGTAGATTAGCACATGGTGTGCAGTTTACATAGTGACGTAATTTAGTTGCCGTGGTTGAACATTCATTGAGGATTAGGTGAGGTAGACCTTGGGGTATATAGGCTACAGGCGACGTCCTGTTCCCCGTCATAATCCGTAGTAGCGTTAGTTGTGGTTTTTACGTGGCTTATAGTCACGACCGCTTGGAAGGAAGATGAAATTATTATCTAAAAGTAGAGACACGTTTTAACTAACAAGGTAATGGCTAGGTGCAAGGTAATCTTAGTGTGAGAGTAGTTCATAGGAATTTGAGGTGCTCGTAGAATAAATTGTGTGTGGTGTCATTGAGGATAGAGATCGAATATTGTGACGCTTTGAAGAGTTTAACGATTAAGGTGAACTATAGGTAGAAGCTTGTAGACTAGTGTCTTCGCGAACACCGAATGATCGTGATGTGGATATTGAAAGGTTTGTAAAGTGCACCTACAATGCTAAAGGTATGGATAATAAAATCTTGTTTTGTGTTGAGGACGAAAAAATAAAATGTGTTTAATGTCCTTAGGAGGCCGGTTAGTAAGGTATGAAGGAACATTAGCAGCCTACTGATGATTATGTTGAGGATCAGGTAATGATCCCAGGTCGCTGGTTTTAAAGTGAACGTTCTAGGTATGACTTCCAAACTGGTACATATAGGGTAGCGTAATCCCTAAGGTAGGGTGATAGTTTGTGTTGCTATAGAAGTGATGCTTAGATGTCATGGAATAACTAGTGTGGGTGGGGTAATACTCGGTT
The DNA here is from genome assembly GCA_949130495.1 of Sambucus nigra. Taxonomy (NCBI): domain Eukaryota; kingdom Viridiplantae; phylum Streptophyta; class Magnoliopsida; order Dipsacales; family Adoxaceae; genus Sambucus; species Sambucus nigra. The sequence goes on along the minus strand of OX422210.1, from coordinate 238,253,845 downwards.
TCGAGACATACTAGGAAATGTATTTGAGACTTAAAGTGATGACGCCATGTGGATACTTGAAAATGGCAGCCGAGGTGGGGTAATATTAAAATAGGATCATAATGTCGTCATATGTTGACGGTATATGCTAGGGTAGCCTTAGAGATGTAAGGACTAGTTCTTGGCATGTCTTGCCAAGAAGGTTCGAATTAGGAGATGTAACCCTATGTTATATTTGCTACCCTTAAAATGCCAATGGCGGCGAGTGTGGTATCCACATAAATTATGTGTGGGTAAAAACTAAAAGTAAGTTTGGTGGCAATCTCGTGTGGTTAAAGGATACGGTAAGGTGAGTGTCTTGCCTGAACTTAGTAATGACTATGGAAGCTTGAAATTTTGACCGCGATATGATAAGGCAGATAATAAACTAGGTATAGTAGGTTGGTGAATTCGTCGCTAGTAATTGGACAAGGTCAATGTAGATAAGGGCGTGAGGTATCTGCCAATCGTAGTGGTTCATGTACGCCAAGGATATGAAAGGTAGGGCCTTTCTCCTAAGGAGGTAAGTCGAGTGTTGACTTTCTAAAGGACTACCGATTCGTATATTTCTTTCATGTTACGAGAATGAATGGTTGTGTAACAACTCGCCTAATTAAATACCGGGTGATCAGTCCTTTATTAAATTAAAATCAAGGTGAACGGTGTGGTTCATTCTTAGCATCACTTGTCAAAAACATTTTTTTTGTTTTAATCACCCTAAACAATTAAGCTAAGTGTCAAAACAATTTAAATGATTTAATTCATTAAATTTCGTTGTAAAAAACTTTTTTAGCATAAACTAATTTATGAATAATACAAATGATAAAGGTACCAAATCATCCAATGAAACATGTCAACTAGATTACTCAGATCCAAATAAATAACCACAACCACTGACAAAGTGATAGATAAAATAATTCCAAATGAATGCAAAAATAGAAGTGTATGAAATCCCTATCAAGTCTAAACAAGAGTCTGAAAATGGGTGACACATGCCCTAGCTAAAGGAACTAAATAGAAATCTGAGGTGCCAAAGGAGGAAGCGTCTACTGCAACACCTGCAACTCCCACCCAAGCTCCAACACGTACAGTCAAATGAATCTACACCTGACGCCCCTATGGTCGGGCACCTATAATATATATATATATATATATATACAAGAGAAGGAAAAATGACATGAAATGGGTCAAAGCCCGAGTGTAAAACAGTTTAAAATGGTTTAGCAAGTATTTAAAATGCTTACTAGCTAATATGAGAACCATGTTAGTACACGACACTCTTTTGAGAATTCTCACCTCTCATCTAGTGTGCACGCCTACCGTACTACTAAAATGACTCATACGTCTATATAATACATCTCCCATGATTTCTGATTCGAGATCACAAGTCTATGATTTTAGTTTAGAGATCAATCTCTTAATGATTACTTACGTCAATTATGTATTTCTCAATACTGTTGTGAGGTTACCGAACACTTACTACAATTTTGGAGCATTTATTCAATATTTATCTACTTATACGCACAGTAGAAGAATTCCATATATACATATATATATTAATCACTCATATAATATATATACTATCGGCACTCCACATAAAATCTATAGTGCGGGCATACTCTACTATCAAGTCTACGTATACCTCATACAAGGGAAATACTAGTTCAGAATCACTCTCGAACTGTATTAGCACAATACACACAAAATGGAGGCGAAGCATAGTTCTAAGTCACTAAGAGGTCAGCACATACCCTCACGTCTATTAGGACCGTCAGACTATCATTCTCAGATAGCCTATACCAAGAAATCCTATGTTCTAGGGTACGGGTTAATATCCCTAGCCTATACCAAGAAATCCTATGTTCTAGGGTACGGGTTAATATCCCCCATAAAGGTCCCATCGAGGTAAGACTGTCCCGGCGTGGCAACCTCCATGATAGCAAGTAGCGCGTGTATGATTATACACAGAGATATATTTAATATATACACAAGCACTCGGTTATATATATATATATATATATATATAGAGAGAGAGAGAGAGAGAGAGAGGCAGGCTCCTGTGCACACTAAGTTTGCACACTAAGTTTGCACATTACCTTTTAAAAGTGTGCAAACTTAGTGCTGGCGCACACCAATTTTTTATGTGATATTTTAACATTTCAACGGACTCATAAAAAAAATTAGCTCAAAAAAACTTTTTTTGCTATTTTTAAAAAATCGGTCAAACTTTCGCAGTTTTTAAAGGGCTTAAAAACTGCGAAAGTTTGACCGATTTTTTAAAAATAGCAAAAAAAGTTTTTTTGAGTTGATTTTTTTATATGGGTTCATTGAAATGTTTAAATATCACACAAAAAAAATCAACTCAAAAATATTTTTTTTACTATATATAAAAGGTAATGTGCAAACTTAGTGTGCAAACTTAGTGTGCACAGGAGCCTGCCTCTCTCTCTATATATATATAAATATTCACATCTTTTAATTAGGTTCGCTCGTGACCTATAACAACATTTTAACCGTACGTAGTACAAATTACCCAATTTTTATGCATAATGAACTCATCTCTTTTTATTCTCAATTATGACCATTTCATAATTACTTCTCGTCCCTATAAGTGTTTTCTCTTCCTAAAGCTAAATTCAGTAGGTATAACCTTACTATGCTGGTCTAAGCCTTTCTTTTAATCTCTCAATACCTTACTTAACGTACGCACATTTTCCAATAAATGTCATACCTCCGTTATCCCACTATTACATCCCGTATAAAATTATATTCAACGGAACCTACTTAGACCCTACTGGTCCCCTTCATGACCCATTATGATCTTTAAATGATATCCAAAGGGTACCTAAGAATTTTAACCAAATTAATTAAAGGGAAAAATATTCAATTTCTAGGAGGGGTCGATTGATCGATAAAAAGGGACGATCGATCGATCAGTCGATCGATCGACATTCTTGAGTCGATCGATCGATCAAGCAGGTTCTTGCCCAGATTTTGCTATTCCAGCCTACGGGTTTTATCACCTTTCAACCTCTAAATCGTGCTTAATTCATCCCAAACTCCCTAACCATTAAACCAAGAGTTATGTCAACCAATCTACATGATTTCCTACATAAAACATGTACGAATTGATCAAAGGCATGGATTTTGAGGGACAAATTCAGTAGAATTATCAAGAACCCTAGTTTTTTTTTCATAAATTCCAATATTCTCAATCTTCTTCTAAATTTCTTTCTATTAAATCTTTACAAATTTGTGGGTAATCCTCTACATATGTCAAGGGTTTCAGACTACATGCATTCCTCCTAAAATATGCGATTAAAATCTCCTAGATCATATAATTCTTCAATAAAACATGTAGTTACCAATCCTATCCTAACATGGGTGGAATATTAACTAGGAATCAGCAAGATAGATAATTGCCTTAGGATTGTAGGGCTGATTCCCTGAAATAGACTAGTATAGGTTTGATCCCCTCGCTTCGATCTACGCTACGGTGGTGAAATTCGGCAAAAAAGTTGTGAGTTGGTGGTTCTCCTCCTTAGAGAGGTCTCTCTATTATCTCTAACCTAGCCTCTCTGTAACTCTTTAACTACTAACCCTTGAGACTCTAATTCCCATCAGATTAAAACCTGTAATTTTTGTCCATAATTAAGCCTAAAAATGGCTAATTACTAAAATGCCCTCTTGAGTTGTCGATTAGGCCTAAAAACATCCCGAGACCCAAACTAAACCTCTCTGTACACTTTTCTGACTATCTTGACCCTTTCAGACACGTTGGTGCACTCATAATGACTATACGGACAACTTATAAATTATTCACTTGTTATTATAATAATTTAGTCCCGACACGACACAAGCGCGTCCCGACTTAATTTTCCATAATTGCCATATTATTCACTCGTGACCATTTTTAATAAGTTCAATTCCATATATTACTTTACTCATTAAGTAATATTCAATCAATTCTCAATAATTACTAACTCTCGTCACGCTAGTAAATATTTAAAATAAATTCCGGATTAATATTAAATTAATTTATCTCAATTAAATTTAATAAATCCCCAATTTTATAAGCCATAAAAATACGGGATATTACATACGTCCCCCTAAAAATGAAATTTTGTCCCGAAATTATGAAAATAAGGCATACCTGGTAAAAATAAATCTCGGTACTTTTCACGCATATTTGTCTCGCACTCCCAAGTTGACTCCTCCACGTTATGATGCTCCCATTGGACCCGTACAAGTGGAACTACCTTCGACCTTAATCTTTCATCTCTATGGTTTAGGATAGCCACTGGTCTCTCCTTATAAAAACTGTTGGACTATAAATCAATCTCTTCTATCGCTATGTGAGTGTGGCCTTAGCCTCTCGATAATGGGAAATGGTCCTACGTACCTCGAAACCAACTTCCCATTCTTCCCTAATCTCATCACTCCTTTTATAGGAGACACACGTTGTAATACTTGGTCCCCCACGCTAAACTCTCGGAAGGACCGCTTTACATCGGCATAGCTTTTCTGCCTGTCCTGGGCTACCCAAATGTGACTCCTAATTAACTTAATCCTAACTGGCGTCTCCTGAATTACCTCCGGTCCGAGCAACTTGTTGTCCCCCACCTCTAGTCAACAAGCGGGAGAACGACATGGTTTGTCATATAACGCCTCAAATGGGACCATGCCGATCGTGAACTGATAGGAGTTATTATAAGCGAACTTCATCAGTGGAAGATACGGCTCCCAACCTCTTCTAAAATCAAGGACACACATGCGTAGCATATCTTCTAACATCTAATTGGTACACTCTGTCTGTCCATCCGTCTATGGGTGATAAGTTGAACTCAATCTGAACTCTCTAACCATAGCCTCCTGAAAGATCTCTCAGAAGCGTGACACAAAAATCTTGTCTCTATCGGACACAATGTCCATGGGCACCCCATGTAGCCTAACTACCTCCGCAATAAACAACTGTGCATACTAGCCCGTGGTGTAGTCTGTCCTCACTGGCAGAAAATGAGTTACCTTGGTCAACCGATCCACTATAACCTATATGGAATCGTGACCCCACCGTGATGTAGGTAGCCCAGTGAGGAAATCTATGGAAATGATCTCCCATTTCCACGTAGGTATCTCCAGCGACTGAAGTAATCCTGGCGGTCTCTGGTAGTCCACCTTTACCATCTGACAGGTAGTACATTCGAACACGAACTCCGCAATGTTTAGGGGTGGTAATTCGGGTCAACGGGCCGTGTTTCGGGCCGACACAACACGACAAGGTTTTTTTAAACACGAACACGAAACGAATTCTTATTTTTTTAGTTGACACGAACACGACCCAAATAAAAAACAACACGGCATGACACGACACGACACGAATACTAGAATTTTTAAAATTTCATGCCTAAAAAACACGATAACACGACATGACAGGACACGACTTCGTGTCATAAAAACACGACACGAACACGACATATCGTGTGAATTGCGGGTCAATTTCGTGTCGTTCTGTGTCATTTTTTCGTGTCATTTATAAAATTGCCACCCTTAGCCATATCCTTCTTCATCCCATTTCACCAGTATTGTCGCCTCATATCCTCGTACATTTTATCCCCTTCGGGATGTATCGAAAATCTGGACCCATGCGACTGCGTCATTACTGCATGATGTAAGTATTTTCCCTCCGGGACCACTAATATCCCATTAAAACTCAAACCCCCATCAGAACTCACTAAATAGGACTCAGCACCCTCAACTAAGAGCCGTACAATTTGATCCTCACAAAACGTATCCGCTGCTTGGGCCTGGATCACCCTCGTAACAATCTCTGGTGTTACTGTCATAACGGATATAAATGAATGGTCTATCGCGTCCTGGTGTCCCAACTTTTTCCACTTTGATTTCCATACTTGCTCTACCTTACCAACTGGCCTACGGCTTAACGTATTAGTAAACACATTTACCTTCCCCGGACGGTACTGTATCTCAAACTGGTAGTCTTTCACAAACTCCAACCACCTACACTGATGCATGTTCAACTCCCGCTGAGTGAACAAGTATTGCAGTGACTTGTGGTCTGTGAACAAGCAAAACTTCTCCCCCAATAAGTAGTGCCTCCAAATCCGCAATGCAAACACGATCGCTGTTAGCTCCAGGTTGTGGGTGGGGTAATTCTTTTCATGAGGATTAAGCTTGTGGGAGGCATAAGCTATATCCTGGTCCTCCCACTGAAGTACTCCACCGAGTCCTTGTAGAGAGGCGTCAGTATACATCAGGTACTCCACTCCCGACTTGGGCAAAATAATAACTGGCGTCGAAGTCAGCTTATTCTTCAGCTCGTCAAAGGCCAATTGACAAGCGTCATCCCATACATACGGTACTCCTTGCGAGTCAAATTCATCAACGAACCTGCTCTTTTCAAAAAGCCTCGAATGAACCGTCTGTAGTACCTGGCTAACCCCAAGAAACTACCCACCTCTGTCGGTGTCGCTGGCTGTCCCCATTGCCGACACTTTTCTCGGGTCAACTGATATCCCCAATTCCAACACAATGTGCCCTAGAAACTGTACCTCCCGTAACCAGAATCCACACTTCTCATACTTAGCATACAACGGATGCTTTCGTAGAGTCTGAAGAACCTGTCTCAAGTGCTCGACATGCTCTTCCTCCATCTGTGAATAAATCATGATTTCATCTATGAAGACGATGACAAACTGATCCAAGAACTTTATGAACACTCATTTCATCAAGTCCATAAATACGGCTGGAGCATTTGTCAGCCCAAACGACATGACTCTGAACTCATAGGACCCATATCTCATCAAGAAAACAGTCTTCGACACATTCTGTTACTTATTCCATAGCTAATGGTATCCTGATCTCAAATTTTTCTTCGAAAAGAAGGCTGCTCCCCTTAGCTGGTCGAACAGGTCATCGATTCGAGGCAACGGATACTTATTCCATATCGTGACCTTGTTCAACTCTCTGTAGTCCCCGCACAATCTCATCAAAGCATCTCTCTTTTTCATAAGCAACATCGGAGCGCCCCAAGGTGAGGTGCTCCTACGAATGAAGCCCTGACCTAATAGCTACTCTATCTGATCCCGTAACTCCCTCATCTCGGCTGGAGCCATATGGTACGTTGTACGTGCTATCGGTCGAGTGCACGACTTCAAGTCTATGATAAAATCTATCTCTCGACTGGGAGGTAGGCTCGGTATCTCCTGGAACACATCCGAAAACTCACAAATAACTGGAATTGAATCCAGGGAAGTCACAATCTCCTTAGAGGTATCCTCCTCTATGTAATACAAATGGGTGGAAGATCCTCCCTCTGGGTGAGGCATCGCCACTAAAAACATCTCTTGACCAGGAATGGAAAAGATAATACTCCTACCGAAACAGTCTATCACGGCTCTATATGCAGCGGGCCAATAATGGCATCGTGCTCATGCATATCTAACACTAGCATGTCCGCAGGTAAAATCAAGCTACCAATCTCTATACCTAATATAAAGAAAATTAAGGACCCATTTCTCAGTGGTGAATCTATGCATGTTACTATACTCTCTGCCGTGTCTAATAACCCCGTGGCCCGTGCAAAGCTAGTAGCAATAAAACTAGACCTGTCAATGGGTCGTGTCAAGTCGTGTTAGTGTCATTTTTTATCGTATTCGGGTCTTATTGGGTTCGTGTCTAAACGAGTGACTTTTTTGTCGTGTGAAAAAATCATATCCAAACCCGACCCGTTATGTTATCACGTCGTGTCGTGTTCACTCGTTAATACCCACTAAAATAATAAATTATTTTGAATTGTGTACAAGTTGACGTATTATCTCATTTTGAACCCAAATAGACCCAATAATTCATTGACATTACTAAATCTCTCATTTTGTAAAATTCATTATGATTAAATTAACATTATGCTACATAAATTATTTATAAGTTCCAAAAGTATATCTTATTTACTTTAATTAATGGATCATAACGGGTATTATCGAGTATTAACGGGTGAAGGGGGTCAACCCTAACCCGACCCGTTAACTATCGTGTCTTATCGGGTTGGCACTGATATGAACCGAACCCATTAAAGGTTCACCCATTAACTTATAATTTCGTGTCGGTTTGTGTCATGTTATCATGTCATGCCTCATTTTTCTAGGACGATATAAAATAGTGTGATGCCCCCAGCATCAAATAAAACACGCCCTATAGTGCCATGAATAGGAAACTTAGCCTCAATCGCGGGTGGCGCCTGTGGTACTGCTGGCTGGTGGACGTTATAGACACGTCCATACTGCAATTATCCCTGCTGGACAGGGGATGTTGGGATGGATAGAGGGCTAGCATCTGAGCTGGCGTGGGGAGGGCAGCTAGAAAGAGTGGCCTCTGTGGCTCATGACGGACACCCTGCTACTGTGGGGCCCTATCCCCCTCTGAGAAATCCTGGCGCCTATGTCCATTCTTTCCACATCCAACAAGGCCTTCATGGCCATTACCACCCTGCCATTGACCCTGCTGAAAACGTTGTTGGCTCTGCTGGCCATGCTAACTGAACTGGCCCTACTAGACCTGTCTAAATCCCCCAAATCCATGCCTGTAATCGTCGGATCAGAATCGCTTGGCAGGGTCCCCCTGATGGGAACTCTTCTCACTATGACGAGTCTGCCCCTGAGCTAATGGTGCTCCACTGGCACCACTACCTCCAGTTCGTCCCTACTAGTTGGACTCCCCTACTCATTTGCTCCCCTGCTGATGGAAGTGGTGATCCCGGCAGTGCAACAGAGCGGCGTTGAGTACGTCGGTGTAAGTACCCAACGATAGATTACCTATGAGGTGATGACGAATCTTCTAGGCCAATCCATCCAAAAACAACAAGATCTTCTTCTCTTCAGTGGGTGCCTCATCCGGCAAAATAGTGAGAAATCTCATGAACTCCTCCTCATACTGAGCAACGATCATACTCTCTTACTTAAGATTCAGTAACTGCTGCCTCATCTCCATCTGCACGACGGATGGAAAATATTTGTGGTCAAACCGCACCCAAAATAAATGAATCGACATACCGTCTCTCTCCTCCAAGGTGGTGGTGGATTCCCACCACTGCAAAGCGGCCCCCACTAGCTTGAAGGAAGCCAGTAACTGTCTCTGCACGTCAGTGGACTCGTACATGCGCAGATGCCTCTGGATATCCTTCTTGTATTGGCTGGCGATCACGATGTCCAAACTACCCGAGAACTCCGGGGGATGTGCCTTTTGAAAGGCATCCCTAAGCCTCTCCCATGTCGTGGGAAACTGTGCTGGCACTGGCGCTACTGCTTGAACCTGGGGTGGAGCCTGCTGCACCACCGTTGATATGGCATTCACCACCTGAGCAACTATGGTGGCTACTTCCATTGCATTCATCATTCCCTCGACCGGAGCTACTGGATGCTCGAGCTGGGCATTACTGTATCGGGGTGCTCATCTCAGAGGCATCTAAAATGAGAAGGAAGTTTATTAGTCTATAGTTATTATTATATCTCAAATAGCTGAAGACATAATCGTAAATATATAAATAAAACAGTCCTAAAAGTAGGGCTCTATATAAAAAATGAAAAGCTGAAAGCAAAATAAGCCGTATAGATCCTAAAGGACACTAGAACCTGATGCTCGGATACCACCTGTAACACCCCAACTAATTAAATACCGGTTGATCAGTCCTTTATTAAATTAAAATCAAGGTGAGCGGTGTGATTCATTCTTAGCATCACTGTCGAAAATAATTTTTTTTTCGTTTTAATCACCCTAAATAATTAAGCTAAGTGTCAAAACAATTTAAATGATTTAATTCATTAAATTCCGTTGTAAAAACCTTTTTAAGCATAAACTAATTTATGAATGATACAAATGATAAAGGTACCAAATCATCTAATGAAACATGCCAACTAGATTACTCAGATCCAAATAAATAACCACAACCACTGACAAAGTGATAGATAAAATAATTCCAAATGAAAAAAATACTGAAATAATAGAAGTGTATGAAATCCCTATCAAGTCTAAACAAGAGTCTGGAAATGGGCGACATATGCCCTGGCTAAAGGAACTAAATATAAATCTGAGGAGCCAAGGGAGGAAGCATATACTACAATGACCTGCAACTCCCACCCAAGCTGCAGCACATACAGTCAAATGAATCTATACTTGACGCCCCTATGGCTGGGCACCTATAATATATATATATATATATATATATATATATATATATATATATATATATATATAAGAGATGGAAAAATGACAGGAAACGGGCCAGAAACCGAGTGTAAAATAGTTTAAAAGGGTTTAGCATGTATTTAAAATGCTTACTAGCTAATATGTAAACTGTGTTAATACACGACACTCTCTTGAGAATTCTCACCTCTCATCTACTATGCACGCCTACCATACTACTAAAATGACTCATACGTCTATCTAATAAATCTCCCATGAATTCTGATTCGAGGTCACAAGTCTATGATTTTAGTTTAGAGATCAATCTCTTAATGATTACTTATGTCGATTATGTATTTCTCAATACTGTTGTGAAGTTACCGAACACTTACTACAATTTTGGAGCATTTATTCAATATTTATCTACTTATACGCACAGTAGAAGAATTCCATATATATATATATATATATATATATATATATATATATATATTAATCACTCATATAATATATATACTATCGGCACCCCACATAAAATCTATGGTGCGGGCATACTCTGCTATCAAGTCCCCGTCTACCTCGTATAAGGGAAATACTAGTTCAGAATCACTCTCGAACTGTATTAACACAATACACACAAAATGGAGGAAAATCATAGTTCCAAGTCACTAAGAGGTCAACACATACCCTTACGTCTCTTAGGACCGTCTGACTATCATTCTCAGATAGCCAGTACTAAGGAATCCTTTATTCTAGGGTACGAGTCAACATCCCACATAAAGGTCCCATCGAGATAAGACTGTCTCGACGCGATAACCTCCGTGATAGCAAGTAGCGCGGGTATGATTATACATAGATATATATTTAATATATACACAAGCACTCGGTTATATATATAAATATTCACATCTTTCAATTAGGTTCGCTCGCGACCTATAACAACATTTTAACCGTACGTAGTATAAATTACCCAATTCTTACGCATAATGAACTCATCTCTTTTTATTCTTAATTATAACCATTTCATAATTCCTTCTCGTCCCTAGAAGTGTTTTCTCTGCCTAAAGGTAAATTCAGTAGGTATACCCTTACTCCCATGTTGTTCTAAGCCTTTTTTTAATCTCTCAATAGCTTACTTAATGTACGCACGTTTTCTAATAAATGTCATACCTCCGTTATCCCACGATTACATCCCGTATAAAATTATATTCAACAAAACCTACTTAGACCCTACTGGTCCCTTCATGACCCATTATGATCTCTAAATGATATCCAAAGGGTTTCTATGTATTTTAACCAAATTAATTAAAAAGGAATAAATATTCAATTTTTAGGAGGGTTCGATCGATCGATAAAATTGGTCGATCGATCGATCAGTCGATCGATCGACATTCTTGAGTCAATCGATCGATCAAACGGGTTCTTGCCCAGATTCTGCTATTCCAACCTACGGGTTTCTTCACCTTTCAACCTCTAAATCATGCTTAATTCATCCCAAACTCCCAAACCATTAAGCCAAGATTTATGTCAACACATCTACATGATTTATTACGTAAAACATATAAGAATTCAAAAAAAGCATGTATTTTGAGGGACAAATTCAGTAGAATTATCAAGAACCCTAGTTTTATCATAAATTCCAATATTCTCAATCTTCTTCCATATTTCTTTCTCTTAAATCTTTACAAATTCGTGCGTAATCCTCTACATATGTCAAGGGTTCCAGACTATATGCATTCCTCCTATAACATGCGATTAAAATCTCCTAGATCTTATAATTCTTCAATAAAACATGTATTTACCAATCCTATTCTAACATAGGTGAAATATTACCTAGGAATCAGCAAGATAGATACTTGCCTTAAGATTGTAGGTTTTATGCCACAAAATAGACTGGTATAGGTTTGATCCCCTCGCTCCGATCTACCCTACGGGGGTGGAATCCGATAAAAAGGTTGTGAGTTAGTGGTTCTCCTCCTTGGAGAGGTCTCTCTCTTCTCTCTAACCTAGACTCTCTGTAACTCTCTAAATCCTAATCCTCGAGGAATCTAATTACCATCAGATTAAAACCTATAATTTTCGTCCATAATTAAGCCTAAAAATGGCTAATTACTAAAACACCCTATCGGATTGTCGGTTAGGCCTAAAAACGTCCCGAGACCCAAATTAACTCTCCGGGTATACTTTTCTGACTATCTCGACCCTTCCAGACACGTTGGCACACTCGAAATAACTATACAGGTGACTTATAAATTATTCACGTTTTATTATAATAATTTATTCTCGACACAACAGATGTGCGTTTCGACTTAATTTTCTATAATTGCCATATTATTCACTCGCGACCACTTTTAATAAGTTAAATTCCATATATTACTTCACTCGTTAATTAATATTCAACCAATTCCCAATAATTATTAACTCTCGTCACGCTAGCAAATATTTAAAATACATTCCGAATTAATATTAAATTAATTTATCTAAATTAAATTTAATAAATCCCCAATTTAAAAGCCATAAAAATACGGGGTATTATAGGTTGTGATTCGATTCATCACGGCAAGTGATCCATGCTAGGTAATATGGCTAGGATAAATCCTCGGTGAGAACTTTGGGAATGAGTGGCATGACTTCAAGCATATGGCATAGGTTCGTTTTCGTAAATCATAGTCTTATGCTTATGGGCAAAAATTTCTCAAGACGGTTGCTTGTTCCTTTTGACTCTTGTGTGTCCCTTTCAATTTTGATAATCGATGATAGATATTATCACATATGTGATAACTCGAATTGGTACCATGTCATGGTACGACGCGATTAAGCCTAGCAGAGCGCAGTGGGCCGAGTATGGTTAATGTAGCTCTGTAACTAGTTGCGCCCATATGAGGCATTCTTGCTATTGCATACAGTTCTGTGTGTGGGTGACTGCGCTTTTGGACACACGATTTTCTTGTAGTATTGATCGTTCTTAAGATTAGTGGACTTTTGACAGGCCAACCCAGTAGTCAGTGGCCCGGGTTGCAAAGAGCGAGATAATGACTTGAGGATACAATATAGTGTTGGAAATTGAAGAAAACTTAGCATACGATGTTATTTTTCCACGGTGAGTGGATTAGAGCGAGGCTCTAATGAGTACTCAAAGGTGACACACCTAGGGTAGTATTAGGTTCATCAAAGTGACGCAACGAAAGATATAAGCCGAGCGCACGGTGATGATTTGATAAGAATATTACTCCTTGTAGTGAGAGAATGACATAGTGTATTTATCGGTAAGATCATGTGAGTTATGTAGTCAGGATAGCCTAAAATTTGTGGGATGTATGATGTATGGTCCTAAGATCAATTTGAGTTTAATGATGAATATGATGATTAGTTGTATTGCGGTTAACGTTATTAGGTGAGTGTTGATCATTGAAATGGGATCGCCCGTGGAGGTGCCAACATGCCTTGGGTACTAGCGTGGGTAGTACCGAGAATTGTTTGAACATGATCATCAAGCGAGTGAAGAATCGGAGTCGATTACGTGACGTTCATGGTTAGTGAGATAGTGAGCATCAGAGCATGTGGCATGTTGATTCTTTGGTGACAAACTCGTATGGAGGCAGATAGAGTGACCTTAGTTTTAAGACATCGATGGTTTATCTTGGAGGATCTCTATGGCTTAGAATAGAAGTTGGTGAACCACCATAAGCTTAAGGATTAACGGATCGAGATTTTTGGGGACGAAATTCCTCAATGATGGAAGTTTGTAATACCTTGTTCCAATAATTCAAATAAATTTTATATAAATTGTGATGGAGTGAGGTTGGATGATAATTATAAAAAAATTGTGGGTTAGAATTGAAGAAAAATTAAAGAAAAGGAAAAAACGAGTTGTTTTAACGATATTCCTATATCGTTAGAAGAGAGATGGACATGTCGCGCGATCTAGGGCTTCAAACGAGATATTTCTGCATTACAGTGGCAAGTCGCGCAAAGGTCGCGCGAAGCGACCCATCGAACGAGGTTGACATGTCGTTCGAACGACGTGCCTAAAAAATATTTATTCTTATTTATCATTGTGCGTTGTGACTTTGTTTGCACTTGGATCTTTGAGTTGTCGAGCCCAGATTAGACCAGATTGGGCAAAATGGGAATTTAAGGTGTTTGGGGTGTTTTATAGAGGTGTGTTCAGACCCTATGAATAATCCAATGCAAGTAATTAACTTGATTTAATTCAAATTGAGGTGTACTCATTTTCATATCATGGTAGGGGTATAACAAAAGAAATTTTGGAATTGGACGTTATGTATTTTGATAACTTGTCATGTTTATTTTGTGGATATAGAGGATCTATATGGATTGTTGAGGATTTTAGTTTGATTTTAAGCATGGTGACGCCTCAAATTTCTCGGGATGTTACATATATGAGTTAGAAGAAGATGAAAGAGGGAGAGAGAATGTGGAGAAGCCTTCCACCATTCTTAATCTTTCACCACCAATCCACCACAATTCCACCACCAATTTGTATAGTATTCCACCATGTTCAATCTTACAACACATATTTCCACCATTGTTGAAGTGGATCTATGAATTTGGTAGAAGTATTGGGGATTTTTGGAGAAGTGATGGAACTTTCATGGAGTTTAAAGTGGGTTTGAGGAATTTCTTATCTTGGAAGCACAAATAGAGCATTTGGAGGATACATTTGGTAACCCCTTGAGGCCACCTTTGGAGGTGGGGTTTGCTCCTCCTACACCAACCTTTCTACCACCGTTTGGAGTATTTAGAGATGGAAAAATCTTACTTTTAGTATTAAGACTCTATTTTGCATTAGTTGCAGTCTTGTAGTTAGATTACATGAGTAATGTGAATTTGATTAAATGATGAAAATATGAATAATAGACATTTTTATGGAATAAAAATGTTATTTTGTTGGAAATAAATAATGAATAAATATTTTAAGTTCTTGAAATATTAAAAGTTGGTATTTTATGAAAATGGTGACTTTGTAGAAAGATTGATGTTAAACATTTTATGAAATAAAATGTTTGGAAAAAATGATTTATTTTGGTAAACATTGGTGAAATAATATTTCTTGCAAAATGAAGATTTATGAAAAATGGATATTTATTGAGTTTGAAGAAATTAAATGTCTTTTATGCCGTGAATGTATATTTTTGCAGCAATGATGAATTTCTAAAAAGAAATGTATGTTTAATACATTAATAGGATTTTAAAGTTTAAAATCCAACCTCTCATGCATATAAACTTCTAGTATTTGGATAATGAGTGTATAAACATGTTTAAAGAAGATTTTGTTTGGGTTTAAATATGGAGTAAGAATAGTAGAAATTCTTGCCTTCAAAGTGCGTGAAAAATGGGTTAAAAGTGTGATAAATACAAAGTTGTAAGACTACATGTGATTGCTATTAGATTTATTGAATTAAGAAAGTAAATAAATGTCTAGTTTGAAAAATGGCCATTTATGGTGTTAAATATGTGTTAATGGTTAAACATTGGAAAGTTGGTGTGTATAACTTAATAATATTGTAAAAGATTAACACTTCTGAAATTAAAAAGAAAATAATGGAACAAAGATCTTTCCAGTTAAGAAGAATATTACTCTAAGGTTAAAAAGGTGTTAATGTGTTAAAACACTTAAGAAGTTAGTGTGGGTAACTTAATAGTGTTTTGAAAAAATTATCACTTGTGGAAGTGGAGTAAAATATGAGTTTGGAAACAAATGGGTAAACTGGTAATTTTACTTAAAGTTGAATATTTTTATGAAATATACATGTTGAAAAAGGTGTTACACAAAGTGGTCATAAATGAATATGATTTTTGAAATAAAATCAAGGTTAAAGTGTAAAGTACATGAAATGGTAAAATTTCAAAGTGTAACACAAGTTGGGGTGCAACCCTAGATTTTGGCTTCGGCCAGGTAAAAAGGAAAGGTGGAATAATGTGGAAATTTGTAAAATGTTAAAACACATATAAAGGAACTCGGATTACATGGGAAATATTAAGGAGGTCCTAGAGCCTTGGGGTGAAAAATCCAAAACAACTGGCCAGAGTATATGGTGTGCATGGCCAACGATGTGGAGCTCGTTAAAGTGTGCGATTATTGAAGGATTCTGAGAAAAGACAAGGAATAAGGAACATGTCAAGAAACGGGTTATATGATGAAAAGTGTTAATACAACCTAACTTGAACGAATTAAAAAATGTTTAGATAAAGGTGAAATGGACAAGTAAATGTGTAAATCTATTATGTCCATAAGATAAGGAAAAAGGCAAAGTAAGTGAGTGAATGGGTGGTTGAGCAACCTAAGTGGTTAAACCCATAATTAGCACAAAAATTCATTGTAAAAGGTTATCAAAGACTAAATAAGTTTTTTCTAACATGGTGAATGCGCGTGTTGAAAGGGTGATTTTTAATTAAAATACTATTGTGGATCGGTAAAATGAAAAGGGGTAATTTTGGTAAAGAAATGGTTTTCGGTCGAACCAAGTGTTATTGTTTCAAGTATTTAACCATGTATGTTAAATAAGGTGATAAATGTCAAAATGAGAGAATGAGGTCTTTTATAAGATTAAGGTGAGTTGATTTGGATAAATAAGGTTTTCGAAATCAAATTATTTTATGCATTAAGTATATGTATATGTATGTATACAAGGTAATTGTATGTACACGTAGGCATAATGTGTTAGAGTCTTCTTTCCGTCGTTCGATTTTATACTGCATTTCTATATTTCTCACTGAGCATTTAGCTCACACCCTCGCTTTGTTGCGGCAGGTTGGGAGCAGTTTTGTATTTTTAGAGCGTTATACATGTAAGTACTCCTTTATTATTACGTTAGTAGCTCTGTATGCTTGGACTTCGGGCTGCTCCCCATGGGTCCCTCACATAGTTTAATTTTGAAATTGGAATCGCATGCTAAATAAGGGAAACGTTAGTTAAAATAAAACTGGACTGGAAATATTATATAGGTTGTTTTGTTGCACTTACATCTAATGCTCAGGTCGGACCGGGTTGACTACATGTAACCCTAAATTCGGGTGGGGGCGTTACTGGAGGAACCAAAATCCTTACAAGGAATTATAACACCTTGCAAATCGCAACCAACATAGGAACTATAATCATCATTGCCCAAGTGGTACATGTAAGAGCCTAAGGTCATATAACGTCTTGACTCCCCTCAACAACGGTAATACTGGCCGTGAATAGATAATGAAGTTCAACCGTAACTAATAATAAGTCTTGTAACCAAAATGCAAAGCAAAGTTTCTTCATTAAAGCAAGTGTGATGTGTGTTTACTTTATCTTTATAAAAATTTAAACCAAATAAGTTATCACAAGTATGTTTCTCAAGTGGGTATTTGAGTAGTGATCTTTGTCTTAGGAACTTAAGGTTTTAATCTCTAAGCACAAACGATAGTCTTGGGTATCTTAGTTCAAGAGAGATTTTGTGTTTAAATCACATTATTCATGGGTCATATATCAACTAGCATGCTTCTTATGATTGTATGATTATGTATAAATGTATTCTCACAATATAATGGGATTTCCATCACTGATATTTCTCACAAGCATTGTAGTATACCATGTGTAAATATATGGGAATGCCATATTTTATCTTTTCAATTTAAATGCAATCACTTAGGATGATGGGCTTGTTATAGTTTTTTCATCTAAGCATGAATATATATTTCTTTCAAGCATAATCTTATACAAGAATAGATTCTCTTCTTTATCACAAAGGTAGGATTGCTACCAAAACATCATAGTGATAGGATTTTTATTCGATATTCACTAAAATGGGATTGCCACCTTGATCTCATGAGTGGGATTGCCATTCAGTTTTCACAATGACGGGAATGTTGTCAAATTTCATATTTTGTGAGCATGTTTGAAGCATGAATTGAGTGTATATTCTGTGTTTAATAACTTTTGACTTTTCATGAGTAATATATTTAAATATGTATTTTCTCGAGCATGTGAGTTTGAGTCTCCGGTGAGACTTTCTTTACACAAGTTATAATTAACTAGGATAATCACGTGAGCACATTGTAGAAATGTCTTCATTGATAATGAGAGCATATAGGTTTGAGCAAGATCATTTTGGTATAACATTAAGTCCATGTGAGGTGATGCATACGAGGACCATATCAAATTATATCACTAAATGCATTCAACAATTTTGAGGCATCGATGCCATAGAGTGTTATCACTTCAAGTGAGTAATATTAGACATAATGAAAGAATTAGTTCTAATGTAATAATGAGTAAAGTAATCTAATCGTGTAGAATGTTTCAAGGATATTTCAATTGTGAGTGCAAACAAGAGGCATGTATTACAACAATGGATATTCATATTTGAAGCATGCATGATAATATTTATAGGAGGCATATATGTGACATATCAAGATCATCATTCCTTGAATTAAGTCTGGATTATTTTTGTTATTGGCATGTTTCACATATCATGGTATTTAAAATCATAAGCATGTCTGACAACATCAAGGATAAGTCAAATGAGAATATATTCTTAGGCGTGTAAAGTATCATTTTCACAAGTTTTGTCTCACTTATTTCATTATCGATATATTTTTTTATATATCAACGTTTCTATGCCTTGATTTTTGTTGTGAGGCAATTTAGAAAACTTTTCTTTTACAATCATTTTGTTGTTCCAATATGTCATCATGTTGTGTTTCTTTACAACCAAATCAATTATAAGGCAAAATTCTAGAATAAGGATTCATGAACTCCAAGTTTGTTTTTGGGAATTTATTTTGCGAAAGATATTTTGGTTCTTATCTTCAATTCACTATGACTTCTACGTTTGTGGTGACGATGTGACAATTTTGTCAAAAATCTCATTGTTTGTGATATGTCCTAATGTGTAGGATTTCACCATGTGCAAGAGTATAAGTGTGAATGTTAAACAATTAATTTCAACTACCAAATAGGGATTATGATATGGTGAAATATGTATTCGAAACGTGTTAGAAGGCGTAAGAGTTACAATGTGATCAAAAATCATCTCAAGAGTTTAAATAATATGTGTGAGATATGAGCGAAATTAACACTAATAATATAATAAGTAAGCCATATTTTCATATAAAGGTGAATTTGTATGGACTTTTTACAGCAAAAATTTTATAAACTCATTTATACCCAAATCATTTTTCAATACCAATTTCACTTTTAAAGACATTTGATTTGTATCAAGGGTACTTTGTTTCTCAAACACATTTTTTCTTTTTTCAAACAAGATCCTTAATTTTCAAACTTTTAGACAAATATCATTTCTAAAAAATCCCCTATTTTGGATATGATCTTGAAACTCAAAATACACTTCTTTAAATTAAGTATCTATTAGCCAAGCTCTAATACCAATTGTTGATCCAAAATTATCCCAAGATGCTCGTGCGATTGCGCGTGGGGGGTGGGGGTGGGGTGGGGGTGGAGATTATTACATTTATTTAACTTTTTTCAAATGGAGAATTATTTCTTTCTTTTAATAAATCATTTTATATTCTTTCCAACTTTGTTAAAATATTTTCTTAGTAGGTTGATAAAATAATTTCTCTTTTTCTTGTTATCTTGCATCCACACATGTTCATATTCACATTCACATTCAAGAAATAGAGGTATTAAACATACTAAAATTAAGCATGAATGTAAATATAGTAAGGGATGAAAGAGGGTTTAAAGTAATTTTGCGAGGTTTTAACATGGTTCGGCCTTGCTAACGTCCATGCTCGAGATGGTACTCGAGGACTTTCGCTATTTCTGGTCAGTTAATGCAAAACCAAAATCCTCACAGGGAATTATAACACCTTTCAAATCACAACCAACAAAAGAACTATACCTTCCCTTGCCCAAGCGATACACACAAAAGCCCAAGGTCTATTAACGCCTTGACTCCCTTCAACAATAGCATTACTGGTCATGAAGATACAATAAAGTTCAACCGTAAGTAAAAATAAGATTTGTAACCAAATGAAAAGTAAACTCGCTTTACTAAAACAAGTGTGATATGTTTTTACTTTCTGTTTTTAGAACTTTAAACAAAACAAGTAATCACAAGTATGTTATTCTAGTGGGTATTAATGTTTGGATTTTTGTCTTAACCGATTGGGATTTTGATCTCTAAGCACAAATGATGCTTTGGGGTATCTTGGTTCAAAAGAGATTATGTGTTTAAATCACTTTGAAGCTAAAGTGCTTTTTTTGGTTTGGATATTGGTCTTAGAAGATTGAGGTTTTAGTATATAAGCACTAATGATGTGTTTGGGTATCTTGGTTCAAGAGAGATTTTGTGTTTAAATCACTTTGAAGTTCAAGTGAGTTTTTAGGTTTACAACTTTGATCTTCTGAAATGGGTATCGATTTCTCTTTCTAAAATTCTCAATGCTTTAATGTTGGATTTTGTTTCTTGGGACAAATGATATGGTATTTGAATCTTTAGTTCAAATGGGTATTGTGTTTTGAATTTAGCTAAAGAGAGTTTGGACCTTTAAGATTTAGTTCACATGGGTTTTGAATTCGAAGCTTTGCTTCAATAGAGTTTTTCTTCAATTGAGATTTGGGTTTGAGTTTCACATAAATGGAAATGGGTTTGGGAACTTAGTTTCTCTTTCTAAAAAGCTCAAGTGGGATGACACAAACTTGGGATTAGGATTTGTGGATTGTAATGAAGGTTTGAAGGTCTATTTATAGGCTTAAGAAGAAACTAGCTATTTGAGGATAGTATGGTAATTTATGGGTCTTGTGCAATTCAAAATTTGAAAACTAGCACTACACCAAATCTACCCATTTGTCAAGGTCATTGACCTTGACAAATCCACCTTGTCAAGGTCAATGACCGTGACATTTCTAGGCGAGATAACTTTTTTTATCACGGTCATGTCACGGTCATTGACCTTGACACAAAACTCGCATTTTGTGTCACGATCGTGTCAAGGTCAATGACCGTGACACGTTTGTCACGGTTTATAACCGTGACAAAGTCGTGACCCTTTGTAAAAGAATTGTCACGGTCATTGACCGTGACACGTCTGTGACAATTTTGTCATGGACGTGTCACGGTCAATGACCGTGACAATTCTGGGCAGAATTAAAAAAAAACTGTTGGGCAGTATGGCCACTACCACTGCCACTGCCCAGCACTATATTTGTACCTGTTATAGCAACGTTGTACCTGTTCCAAACATCATATATCCGAACAAACTAAAGATAATGCAAATATATATTCAAATAAGAAACTATTTAAAAAGAAACAACATCACCATCATTTTATCTCAAATCTACAAACTATTTGCATGGAAAAGAGATTTTGTACCGCGACGCTCGAGAACACCTCCTTATCCTTCCCTTCTTGTCCGAATAGCCACATAAGTATAGAGCATATGTGGCCTACCCTTAGGGTCACTCCCTGTCCCCTGAATTGAAATAAAGTAAAATTAGTATCCGCCCTTCAAATATAGATAAATATAAATCGTAATTGAAATCAAAATCGAAATTGACATATAAATATAAATACATTACCTGTAGTGTCACTCAAACAGCTAACTTGAGCTCATATGGCACCTCCTTCCAACTAATGTACCCCGGGCAATCGTGTCAATTATAATTCTCTTCATGTCTAAACACTAAGAAATACCATAATCTTATGGAGGTATGCGTTGCAAATTCCTTCCAACCGTTGTGTAGCCAAAAATCAGCAGTTGAAGTTGTCAACTCCACCTTTGAATGGTCTCCCATGTTTTGCTAGAAGTTCCAAGTGGTGGGGTATGGAAAGTGGAATTGACAACTTCAACCGGTGATGTTTGGCTACATAACGGTTGGGAGGAATTTGCAGAGCATCGCTCCATAGGATTATGGCATTTCTTAGTGTTCGGATAGACGAAGAGATTCAGTCTCCTCTCCACAAATAGTACACCCCAAATAACTATGTACTAATCACCTATTAAAGGTAAGAAGCGTATATTCATGGATTAGTATAAACAAAACTTAGATGTAGTTGGAATATTTATGTATTAATCTCCTCTCCACACACGCACACTACACAAGAGTGAAAATGATAAAGTGCAGATCAAGTAAAAGCATTAAAAATGGATGTTTCGGTACAAATTAAAATATTTATTATAAATTGAAAGATTGTTTCAAATTCGGGTTATCATAAAAAATGGATTGATATTCGGTAGGAGCAGCCAAGTCATCCACACTACTATTTAGACGCCTTGGCGCGTGTTGGACAATTGACCACGGCTCGTTGTTGATATACTCCGAGTAAAACACTTGCTTAACCTTTTGAAATGCACAAACAAACGGCTCATCGCTCACGTGGTCATTGCTCTTCAACTTGGACAAGTCAACCATGATTAAATTGGTGACAGGATCAACTTTACAAAAATTTTTATCCTCAACTCTTACCCATTCACAGTAAAATACAACCTCTTTGAAGCTTATATAATCCAATTCAAATATATTTTGGATTACACCATAGTAAGTCATTTCAGCTTCAACGAGGTTTTTATCTTTTGCGCTCGCTTGAAAGAAAGTAAGAGCCTTGTATGAAATTCCCGAGTTCTGTACATTTGTACTTTCCTCGTACACTTTAGCGCCGAAAATGTAACCGTTCAATCGATACTTTTTGTACTCTTGTGCCACGAACAAGGGTGCAGTGGCTAGACGAGCAAGCCTTGATGTCGCATCACCCATCTTTAGGAGCTGAGAATATAGATAAATTAATTATATTAGTGGTAAAATTTGAGTGTAATGTAACGTTACATAATGACTGTTTTCATTATAATTACCTCTTGAGTCAACCATAGCCTAAATTCGTTGTCTGATTGTACCATTGTTTTTCGTCTTTTATTGTTCTCACAGGCTTCATATTTACTGCATATTACAAAATTAATCATGTATAAAATAATCTCAAATAATGTTAAACATTATAATATTCGAAACTTACTTTTTCCATTCTTCGACATCTTCATGTGTGTCAAATAGATAACGAGCTACTTGTTCATGTTGCAAACTCGTTAATTTCACTCGTTTTCCCATCACATTACCACCATCATCGAGGAATTCATCAGTGTCATCAACGCTGGTCGAGTCAGGCATATATTCCCGAGTATATATTGATGACTCCACGGTGATGTATTCCTCTGCAATTGATCCTGCAATATATCCCGTATTCTTGACGTAATCTTTAAAAACTTTCATCAATCTTTCAAACGGATACATCCACCGATATCTAACTGGACCACAAAGAAGTGCCTTGTCGCATAGGTGTACCAACAAGTGAACACTTATGTCAAAGAATGCTGGGGGAAAGTACTTCTCCAATACACAAATCGCTTCGTTCACAGCTAATTTTGCGGCCACTATGTGTTCTCGATTCACTACTTTCTCACACAAGAGGGAGAAGGTAATACTAATTTGCATAATAGCCCTACGCAAATCCTTGTGCTTGGAGAAACAGTGCTTAAACAATAGAGGAACCAATTGCATGATCACATGCCAATCGTGGGACTTACACTTATGTAAATCATGAGTAACATAATTCACAATCCTTTGCAAGTTGGACGAAAAAGTAGATGGGCCCTTCAAATTATATATTGTGTCTAGAAGCACCTTCCTTTCCTCACTCGTCAAAGTAAACGCACCAGGGGGAATTATTGTCCTTCCCCTACTATCTTCTTTCAACCATAGTTGTGGTTTAAGTTTTAACGTTTTAAGGTATTTTCTTGCATTTTCTCCATCCTTCGAATGACTCCCCCCAAGGCAAGTACCCATAATATGTTCAGCGAAGTTATTCTCTGCATGCATCACATCCAATACATGACGCACCGGGTTTTTCTTCCAATAAGGCAAGTCAAATAAAATTGACCTCCGAGACCATGCCTTTCTTATCTCAGTTTCATTCCCAGTTGGGGTCTTCTTATGCTTGACATTCTTAAATTTGGGATTCTTACCTGGCATATTTGGGCCACATTCATAAGATTTACTTTCAATTTCTGAACCCGAAAGTTGTCTCGGCGGTAGCCTATGTTCAACTCCGCCCAATAAAAAATTGGAACCTTTCTCAAATCTGAAATTATGAGCTGGGGGTAAAAACCTCCTGTGGCAATGGTATACATTTTTTAAGCTAGAGGATAGGCGAAGAGATTCAGTCTCCTCTCCATAAATAGGACACCCCAAATAACCATGTACTACACATCCGGATAATGTCCCATAAGCTGGAAAATCATGAATTGCCCACATCAACATAGCTTTCAGCGTAAACTCTTCTTTTCTAAAAGAGTCAAATGATTGTACACCCTCTTCCCACAACTCATTTAATTCTTCTACCAAAGGAGCCAGGTAGATATCAATGTCTTCACTTGGTGCCTTTGGCCCAGGTATCAATAAAGCCATCATCGAAAATTCAGGTCTCATACACTGTGAAGGAGGGAGGTTGAGTGGGGCTAGAATCACTGGCCATACACTCTGATTGGTGCTTATATTTTCAAATGGATTAAAACCATATATTGATATAGCCAAACGAATGTTGCGTTGTTCTCGAGCAAAATCGGGATACTCATAATTCATCCTCCGCTAGGAAGTAGAATCAATAGGATGACGCATGATATTACCCCCTACTTCTGCCCTAGCATGCCAAGTCATTGCCTCTGCAATCCATGGTATTGTGAAAAATCGCTTTAATCTAGGCCCAACGGGAAAATATTTCAATACTTTTTGAGGCACTTTTGAGCTTGTGCCTTCCTTACTAGTAGATTGGACATATCTAGGTTCATCGCATACCGGACAACGATCGAGATTTTCATACTCCTTTCGGTATAGTATGCAGTCATACACACAAGCATGAATCGATTTATACTTCATTCCCAAACCTTTCAAACTGTTCTTCATAACAGGATAGCTATTTGGAAGTGTATTCACCATGGGTAATAAGCCCTTCACCCATTTCAGAATTCCCGTCACGCTATTGCCAAACAAACCGTACTGCGTCTTCAAACTGTGCAAAACAACCATGACATGTAAAGTTGTTTGATCTTTCTCACAGCCGGAGTATAACGGTTGGGTCGCCTTAAATTTTAAACTCTGGTAGTCATCGTCAAGTTTTATCGTGTTATCTTCACGAGCACTTGAATCTTCTACATCATCAGTAACCTCATTCTCCTCAGCTTCATAAACTCCGTACCCATCATCAACTAAATCCTCTAACATATTATGATCCATGTCGTCCCCTTCTTCATCTATTCTACTTGTTGAAGGTTGTTGTGAAGGTTGGTCGGGGAAAAAATGAACTTTCAATTCACCGTGAAAACTCCAAAATCGATAACTATCTTGCATACCCGATCTTAACAAATGTAGTTCAACTGTTTTCCACTCAAACACCTTACCATTCTTACACCTAGCACACGGACACGGAAACTCTTCATCATTACGACATCTCTTTGCATATTTCACAAATTCGTTAGCACCTCTGCGAAACACATTCCCCATTCTATTAGTCTCACCCATCCACTCTTTGTATTTCGGATATCCCATCACAGCTACCACAACTAAACACCTATTAAAGGTAAACAAAACTTAGATTTATAGTATGTTTTATTTAATTATCCCATCATTTAATTATCCTATTAAAGGGTAAGTGGTCCTATCCCATTCAAGAATGCATTTTTCTGTAATATACTTAACAGCTCATGCACATTGTTATGATTTGAAAAAAATTCTCCAGCATATACCCTTAGTTCTCCAAGTACACGACGTAGATTGGCAGGTGTGAGTGTTATTTCAATTGGTCAATTAAAATAATAGTCACACTTGTCAATCTAGTATGTACCCAGAGAACATTAAGATACGACTGCAGAACTTCCTCCAAAAGTAACAACTTTAAGCCAATAAGAATATTATACAGAAATTATACAGTCTCAAACTGTCCAAACGGGACAATTCGAGAGATCTCATTACAGGGGTAATGACTCTCGAACGGGTCTAAGGGCTATTGAATGCGTACGCATAAGAACTAGAATGCTAGTATCTATGCGCACTATGTTTCAAATAAATTCATTGCTGTAAAATAAATGTTATTAGTACAGATAAAAAAATGTTAATAGTACACATTTTAACCTAAAATATTATGGCAAGTTGAATGATGGTGTGCTAACCCTAAAAAAAGTTTGATTATATATACATGTGTGCAACATCTATATAATAAGGTAGAAAACTTATGTATGTCATAAGATTGATCGATGATGTCATCCATATAAATTTTTTCTGCACTTCCTACTTTACCCCTTATAAATTTGGATTCCCCCTCTTTTAATACACATCAATTTATTTCTCCTTTCTCTTCAAAATTCAAAAAATAAGGATAGAATAGTCACCCACCATCTTCTGCCTCACGGGTTGTGATTTAGCACTAAATCATGAAATGAATGGCTCCGATGAGTTTAAAAAGAAATGAGGATGCTTCGTACCTACCGCTCAAAAATGCAATACCCTTTAATTTGAATGTCTTTTCTTCTCTCACAGCTTTCAATGCAAACAGGATTTATTATACCTCTTTCCAACAAATATCTTATCACACACTCTCTCTCTCTACAAAACCCAAACAAACAAACCCTCTCATCAAATCCAAAGACTCTCTCACTCTGTTTTGAAAAGATCTGTTGTGCTCAAACACACCCACGAGATAAGCCTAAATCGCCTCTTGAAGGGCTGTAATCCCCGTGGTTTGAAATTTGAGACGGAAGTCCTGTGGCTTCTTCACCCCTCCGGTGGCCGGAGCTGACTTCTCGACAGCCTAGGTAGGCAGCTACTTTATATGGGTCAAGCGTTTGCTCTGTTCTAAAATAGGTTTCCATTTTCTTGCTCAATCCCCTGTCACTTTATATGGGTTTTCTTGCTCAACCCGAAATAATGAAAAGGGCCCAAGTCAGTGTTTGTTTTCTACATTTTTTTTCATATATCTTTTCATTCTTTTGTACTATAGTAGTTTCCAGTATTTGTTTTAGTTTCATTTGAAACATTGAAGTTTTTTTCTTATTTAAGTTTTCATTACAATTTATGATGAATATATTTGTTTTTGAGTTTTTCAGATCTGAGTTTTGGTGACGAAATGTATAAGACCCATCTCTCACTCATCCGTCTTACATAATGATTTTTAGGACTAAACTATGTTTTTTTTGTTTCTGAGCACTGTAGAGTAGATAGGAAGAAAGGAAGATGTTGCCTCAGACGGATTGTAATGATCACTTGCGATGGTCAAGCATTTAAATGGACCTTCGTGCCCTTCTAATACTGCTAAGCAAGAGTAGCATTTATCAACCCTTCTCCAAATCCTTACAGTGGTATCCGTTGAACCGCTACACACCAAGTCTGACACCATGGCCAAGCACAATATGGACTTGGTATGCCCTCTCAGTGAACCAACAACCATTATGATATCACAATTATCTCTCCCCCACGCGAGAATTAATTTATCACACGCACCAGAGTACAAAACAACCCCGTCTATGCTCAGTGCTAATGCAGTTACACCCGAGTTATGTTTCTCTAATGTAGCAACTAGAGAATGCTTCTTCTCTCCCAAAATTTTCTTCCACACTTTGATTGTCATGTCAGCTGATCCAGTATAAACATGCCCATCGTAAACAGACTATTTGGACTATTTGGATATCATTTGCATTCGTCCAGAATTAATATCATTTGGATATCAGGGCAAATGATATCCAAATAGCGTGCATTCGTCTTGATTAATTTTGATCTTGAGATTGTTATAAAGGATGGTACGCGGCTCAAGAGGATTTAAAAAAAAAATTGATATAAATAAGGATCAAGAATTGCACTTAGGCAATAAAAAACGTGCGTGACCAACAAATTTTGTCTTTTGTGTTTGTGTGACTAAAAAATATAGTGAAATATTTAGCTGTCTCCCCCAAAGATCTGTCTAAGGTAGTTGAAAAGACTTTAGATAGTGTTGTAAAAAATTTCAAAAATCTTTAGATAGTGTTGTAAAAAAATTTTAGGACTTAAATTATATTTTTTTTACAGATATTATGTTATTTATATGAGCTCCAAAATGAATTATTAGTATTGTTATGAATATTTTTTATTTATTAAATAGAATGAATCGTTATATAAATAACTGTGTCCAATATTTTTAATTTGTGTTATATAATAGTTAATAATTATTACGAGATTTATGATGGATTAAACACGATGAATAGTTATATTAATATATGAAAATTTGCCTTTTTTTAACACTTCTGTGTTGTAAACGAACTTTTTGACATGATAGGTTCGTACTATGGTGTATGTAGGTACATAAACATGGTGTATGTATGTACATAAAAAAACTTATAATTTTTTTTAAACTAATAGGTTTGTACAATAGATTACTTAAAAAATTATTTATCTGATGCCAACAAAATGATTTATTGTTCAATTAAGAATGTACCCTTTCGAAATTTTTTTTCGTGCCTTCAGGCACGGGAATACCCTAGTGTATATATATATGAGGTGTTTTAAGCAATTTTAATTTTACTTTTTATGTTTTATGAATTTATATACCACGGGTAAATTATTTCAATAACTTATTATTTTGTTGTAAATTTATTATAAATCTTTACTCTAATTAAATTTAGAGGTGGTAATTTAAGTGTGTTATACAAGAACTTATACAAAACCATATATAATTATACAAATCTTTACTCTAATTAAATTCAATTCATCATATATTACTGAAATCGAGATAAAACCCTAAGCCAAAATTAGTCAACACCCACCCCCTCCCCCACCACACACCACCACCACACACACACACACACCCCACCCCCTGCCCCCCTCCACCACCCCCTCCCCCACCACACACCACCACACACACACACACACACACCCCACCCCACCCCACCCCCTGCCCCCTTCCACCACCGCCCTGCCCCCACCCTGCCCCACCCCACCCCTGCCCCCTCCACCACCCCCTCCCCCACCCTGCCCCACCCCGCACCTCCCTGCCCCCCACAATGACCCACCCCACCCCTGCCCCCCTCCACCACCCTGCCCCACCCCGCCCCACCCTGCCCCACCCCCACACACGCACACACATAAGTATACACACAAATATATATATAAATGGAAGAGAGAGAGAGAGAGAAATTGGACCTGAAAGTAGAGAGAGAGAGAGAGAGAGCAGCGTCGAGAGAGAGAGAGAGAGAGGGAGGGAACGGTGGGAGGGAAAAAAGAAGGGGGAAAGGGTTTTTGCTGGAAAAGTTATCACGGTCGTGTCAAGGTCATGGACCGTGACAAGCCCGTGGCAATTAAATTTGTCAAGGACTTGTCACGGTCAATGAACGTGACAATTAGTTGTCACGGTTGTGTCAAGGTCAATGACCGTGACATAAAACGCGTGTTTTTTGTCACGGTCAATGACCTTGACAAGGCTGGCCGGCTGAAAGGTGACAATTTGCCCATTTTGGTGTAGTGTAGCCGTTATAAATTTTGAATTGAACATAGTTATAGTTGACTATAACTAGTTATAGTCGACTCAAACTCCTCTTTTTAAAGTGGATTTCAAACTCCTCTCTTTAAAGTGGATTTTCAATCATTTAAAATATAGTCCTACTTGGAATGTTATAGTCAACTATAAATCAAATTATAGTCAATTATAAGCCTGTTATTGAGTCACCTATAACTCCCTGTTTGGTTTTTCATATTGTTCTGTATTGGTTTAAGCTTTTGGGATAGTTTAGGTGGGTTGAATTGAGCATACATGATCATACGAGTTCATTTACATTTTTACAAATACTACTAGAGTCTTCAAGGTTCTAGAAAGTTCTTATAGAGTTTGATCATTTATATTGTCAAAAATAGATCTAAGTTAGAAATAGTTTTTTGTGGAGCAAGTGAATTTTGTGTAAAAGAGAAGCACGTGAAGCTCTCAACTATGAAAATATGCTTAAAGAGATTTTTCAATTGCGTAATTTTTAGATCTTTTGAAATGGCAAGGAAAATGACCTATTAGTAGGAATTTTAAAAATTCAACTCTGTAGTGTGCACGATTGAAGTTTTCTGAGTGCACGAAGTCAGGCAGTGATGGCATCGATGCATATCTTTGTGAACGGGACCAAATGTTACTCGTGAGAATGGGGTCGTGCCCACGGGTCCAATAAAGGGTCATGCTAACAGTTAAAAGAAAAACACTACAAAATGCATTTAACTACACCAAGTTAAAACGGTCAACTCTTAAAATGATTTTCTGAGTAAAAAATACACTTTTCAATGAAATTTTGTAAATTACTCACGTTTTTAAAAGCATCGTGCATGTGTGTGTTAGACATAGACAATTCACAAAACTACCAAAAGGATATAGTCTTCAAATCAAGTGTGCAACAACGAAAGTCTTGCGATTTAATGCGCGGCCTGCATTATCTTCTAATTCAAAGGTCCATCTAAGATAATAATCATACATCACTCAATCATATCAAGTTCATGTGGCTTGAATAACACAAAAAACTCAAATGTTTTTACACGAGAGAAATCCAACTAATATAAGATACAAAATTACATTTTTAATCTCCCCCTTTGGCTATTCCCTGACAACCCCCCAAAAACCAAAAATACACTTGATTAACCCCACCAAACTCACATCTCATTAGCCATATAATGAGAGTAGTAAAGAGTAATTCATAAATCAATCAAATTGACTAACGACATATCTAGAGTCGAGTATGAATAATGGGTCAAAATCATAAACAACATAGCGATACCTGAAATCTCATAAAATAACAACGAGAATCACTGAGGAAATAACATACTCAAAGAGAAAATCTCCTTGCTTGGGAATCCTCTGAAAATATAAATGCGATATGGATGAAAGAAAGCACGTGAGCATGAAATAAAACATGTGAACATATGAGATATAACAAAATCATCTAATATTAATGATAACATAATGTAATAAATCTCTCCTTACATAGCATATCCCCAAAATAATCAAATAACTCCCACTATAATCATATAATATAAATGATAACACAATGTAGTAAATCTCCCTTATATAGTATATCCCAAAAATAATTAAATAACCCCCTCTAACAAAGTGAGAGATAAACTTACTTCCCCTTATCGGTACAATGGACAAAGAAAGAAAGGAAATAAAATTTTATCCCTCTTTTTGACGCAAAAAAGTTAAAGAGATGAAAATACCATAAATAACGAGTATAGCATGACAATAAAGCAAAGTCACAGTGGTAAAATATTTAATGAAGTAAAAGGTAGTATAACATGTGAACTACCAAGGCTATATTATGGGAATATGAAATGAGCATACACATGTGTATCACAATATGAATATCAAAAGCAATTACTAGAAGATGAGTGATATCTCGCAATAAGCATAAAAGTAAGATAAGTTATATACCATCAATTTAACAAGTAACATGATATAATAGAACAATCATGGATATAACAATATAAGCACTGGTGATATGGACAAAAGAAAAGAATCCAAAAACATCAATAATATATCCATATAACCAAAAAAGAAACCAAACATCCATCAAAGAGTATCAGCCTACCAAAGTATCAACAAAAGATACAAAATACTCAAGTATAAATAAAAATTTGTTAAGTACCATAAACGGTAGTATCAAATGAGTAAAATGAAAATAAGGATAGAAACAAAATTTCCAATCATCATCAGACATGTACTCAGCATCATCAACTTCCGTATCCTCCTCCTCCTCATCATCATTATCATCGGTCTCATTATCATCAGCAAGAGATACATATGTAGATGGTATAAAAATTGGTTGTGGAACAGGAGCAATAACCTTTGGAGCAATATCGAATCTTCACAAATAGTTTGCAATGAATGCCACATCCGTGCTTAAGCTCACTTCCTGTCAGTCAATGGTATCAAACCATTATGTATAATAGGCACGAAAATATGTCATTTCCACTTGAATCTCCTTAAACCAAAGTCTCGTGTAAGCATACTAGGACTCCATCATCTCTATCCGATCCTGATATGCTTGCGGCTTGGGTGTAGGTGCAGGTGCAAGTATGGGGGAAGGAGCCAGTGCTGGTGTATCTAAGTTAATGGGATGTCTAGATAGACGATGTCCAATCTAGCCTACTGAATTTGAAGAACTAACACTTTAAATAGATCCAACAATGGGAAAAAACTCATAAGTAAGAAGTTTAGGTACACCTAAGTGGTACAGATAACTAGAGATTAATCCCCCATATAACAATGCCTTATCTATAGTATGAGTATACGTTCTCCGCATAACCTGAATAATGAGTTATGGGTAGAATATCACTTGCTAATGTGTTAAAGCGTAGATCAATCAACATATGTGGTATGGAAAGTCATGGGTACGATGTCTAAGCATGAAGTTATAAACAACCAAGAAATAAAACAAAGAGTAATGCATATCCATATCAGTCTAAAGAAATAAGGAATGCATCCATCTCATCCTATATCTCGATAAAAATGATGAAACCTGATCAGTTGGGACCCCGCCATCATAATAGGAATTACAGATAGTGCTATAGATACAAGTCTCAAGTCCTAAATCAGAAGTAAGAGCATATTTCGTATGTTCAATCAAAATACAATGAATAATGAATTCATTACATGCATGGTATCAGTAGACACAATCATATTTGAATAGAACTCGCAAAATCGAGTAGCATTATCCAAACCATATGGCCAAATTAAAGGAAAATTATTGAATGGTACCAATCAAGGACAAAAGATACTATTCATCCTCACTCCTCTCTAGGTGTTCCAAATCAACATCTATCTCTACAATGACAGTTCGAAGCATGAATCCATCAGGTAGAGATGAACTATCCCTAAAGGAATCAGTCGTGGTGTCTAGAATGGGAATCAAGGCACTCAGGGCTTGTTTATGATGTCTAAAAGGATGTGGACTAGATGGGGACTCACGCACTCAAGATTACTCACTGGGACCACTACATACCTGAACTCTCTTCCTAGTTTGTGCCTTAGCTCTCCTTATAATGCAAAAATATGGACAAGAATAATGAATAAGGGATAAACTAGGGCAAAAATAACATATGGCATGAAAATCCCCAAACGCACAACCCCAAATCACCAAATAAACCTCCAAAACACCAAATCAAGCATCTAATATGATAACACTAACCTAAAATCACTGTAAAAGATGTAAATCAACAAGAACTAGGGGTGCAATCGGTACGGGTTTTTATCGAAAGGTACCATTTTGGACCGAGGAAAAATGGTTTTGGCATCATATTATGAAATACCGAAAACCGATTTGACTGAAACCGAAAATACAGTAAAACATTTGGTTGATTTTGGTTTTTAGATATAAAAAATCAATTTACCGAATTTACTGTACCGACTAACCGTACCGAATTTATCGTATTACCACATATTACCATATCAATTACCAAATAAAAATTATATTTAAAAAAATATATATACCCAATTATCAAGACCCTTCATTTTTTAAACTAATCTCATCCATTCATTTACCTTACTATAAATGCCACCAAACCCTAAACTTAAACACAAAAATCAGCCGCTCGCTCACACAACAAACCAGAAATCTTTCTCTCTCCAAAGCACAAGGTAACTTCTTATTTTTCCCAACCCAAATCAATGCAAACTATGTTTATATCTTTTTTTCCTTATTCAGACTTGTACCTGTTGTGTTTGTGGCCAGAATAATACCAGTTGGCCGGAATAATACCTGTTGCATTTTTGTTCTTGTGTTGTGTTTTTGGGCATAATAATACTAGTTAGCCTTGGCCAAAATAATACCTATTGCATTTTTGTTCTTATGTTGCGTTTTTCAGGGCAATTTATATTATATTTTAGTTTCAAGTAATGCATTTAACCAATTAAATGAGTTTTAAATTTTACCGGAATCATAATATCAAAATATATACCAGATTTATCGAATGCATAAACCGATTTGAAATTTCGGTATTTATCGGGAAAAAACCGAATTGAAACCGAAATTACCGAAACCAAAAAAACCCGAAAATACCGAAAAAACAGAAAAATCGGTCGGCCGGTTAGGTTTTGGTTTTTATTTTGATGTACCGATTGGTAAATTGGTACAATACGATTTTACCATTTAGATTTTGGTTTTGGTATTGGTATGAGGTTCTTACTAACCATACCATACCGGTTGCACCCCTAACAAGAACCAACAAGCTTTTATGACTTACCAAAGTGAAATCAAGTTGAATGAAGACAACTAGGGCTTTGTATCACACACCGATGAATAATCTCTCAAATCCATTATAAATCAAGATGAAAAGATAAAAAATCGCTCAAGGAATGATTTTTGGAAGGGTTTCAGGTTTGTAGAGGGTTTGGATTTGAAATGAGGAACTGAAACAACCAAAAACCATATATTATGCCGACAGTCGGGCGAATGGATAGAATTAACTATGTGCACGATATCTGTGTGAACGAACATAATATGTATCCATGCGAATGAAATAAAGGATTTCACAAATAAAGTCCAATAAATCTAGAAAAACCTAACTTAAACATCTGAATCCCAAAACTCTTAGCTCCAGTAGTATGAATGAATGCAATGCATGAAAAAACATTCAATTTTACTCGAAAACCCAAAATTTGGAAGAAATGCAAAGAATAGAATAAAATAATCTACTCACACACACATATATACAAATACAACCACAAAACGTGTAAAGTTTGATTCTGAATTTGCAACATATGATCAATTTGATTTGACACAAGTATTTCCTTTAAATCTTGATTAAAACATGAATTAGAAGCACATTCAATTCAAATCTCAATCAATTCAATATATAAGGTTTAAAAATCTCATCAAATCAGTTTCTTTCGTTGTGATGTTAATAAGGTATGATTCATGTAACGAATATAGATACAAAATAAACATTAACACACATAATCAAATCAAATAATCATTATCAATAATGATTAAAACTAATCATTCCATTAATATCCTTTGTCCTCAAATAATGGTAGTATCTGACCATTTTATTCTCTTAAGCATATGTTGTAAAAAATATTTTGAATGCTAACTAAATAACAAGTTTCATTATTTTGAAAAGCTATGCCCCATATTTTTTTATGTCGGTTAAGCTCTTAGTTTGTGACTTTTTTCAATATATTTGGCTTTTGTCGTTGATTGGCTTTTCACTCACCTAGTTGATACTTACCCAATAACATATTAATTTCCAAATTAGGTGTAATAATTCTAATGGTATTGTAAATCCCCGTAATTTTTAATGATTTCTATATGGGGATTGATTAAATTAAAATGGAAAATTAATCGAAATTAAAATAAATATTAATTAGACTGATAAGGATTGATATTTATTTGTATGAATTATATTGAGTATTACTTAGTGAATGAGTAATAGATTAATAGGAATGCATTATGATTGTCATGAGTGAGAAATAAGGAAGTTACGGTAATTTAGTCGGGATGCATGCGCATGTAATCGTGTGGGGAAATAATTTTTTAAATAGAATGAGATTTATTTATGGGTCATACAAATGGTCGTTTTGAGTGAGCTAGTGGGTCTGAAAGGGTTGAGATAGTAAAAAAAGTGTACTCGGGGGTTTTGATTGGGTCCCAGAGGATTTTTAGGCCAAACCGGCACCCAGGGAGGGTATTTTGGTCTTTTGACTTTTTGGGGTAAAGGGACCAACGAATTTGCTAGGGTAATATCAGCAGGTATGTTGAGGGTGCTCGGGTTAAGAGTTAAAAAAATAGATAGAGGCCACTTGAGGGGGAAGGATAAGGACATCAATGCTCCCACACCACTTTTGCACCACCACCACCTCCAGAGTTTAGATCAGAAGGAGAGGAAGACAACTCCACCATCTTACTGCACAAGTCAGACCTATAATCTCAAGATAAGTGTTTACCTTGCATGTTTCTAAAAGGTTATAATACCCATGTGTAGGGTTTTATATTTGATGATACATTGATGTTCTTGGGGTTTTTGAGAATTAAACACACGCATCTTGGGTAGGATTTGCATGTAGATTAAATCCCTATGTGAATAGAAAATGAGAATTAAAAAAATGGGATGATAACAATGGAAGAAATCTGGATTTTGGATGGAAAGAGATGAAGAAGAATGAACACTAGGGTTTTATGGATTTTTGAATAAATATCGATTCTTGGATTGAATTCTTGATAATTTAACGTTAGCTTTACGTTGGAAATCATTCTTATGCACTTATAGTATATTTAGTAATGTTGGTTGAAAATTTGGTTAAGTTTCACGAAGATTTGAGAATGTTGTGAGGATGATAAATCGCAAAAATGCAATTGTGTAGAGACCTGTTACATTTTGAATAGATTCGGCTCAAGGGAGAATCAATTCAGTAAGGCGAATCGATTCGATCCTTGGGCGAATCAATTCGATTTCCCAGATTTTAGTAAATTTCTCCTATTTATGCCTAGAACTTGTGTATAATGTTCGGGTGAACTTTTGGGATACCTTTAAAGTATAGTGAGAGATATTATTCTTACTAATAGTCTAATGGTAGGGTTGGAACTTAGTCATAAATGAGAAGAATTAAGAGTAAGATTAATTAGGCATAATTTATAATGTAAGTGAATTTGAGAGAATGAGAACGAATCATGGAGAGAATGAGTGATCCTATGATAAAGACCAGTATGGTGTGAGGGTATAACTACTAAAATAACTAAGGGATAACTAGGGCCCTTCAGGTAGAGAATAATACTCGGGAAAATATGATAGAGAGTAACAAATCATAAATTGAGAAGTATGGTAAGTGTTCAAGGGATATATATATGTACTATGCACGAAGGATAATTATAGGTTGAGTGTATACCTATAGGAATTATATTATAGGATGGGTGGATACCTATGTGGATTATATTATAGGTGGAATGTATACCTATACGGATTATATTTATAGGTTGTGTGTTACCTATACGAATTATATTTATAGGTTGTGTGTATGCCTATATGCGACATATGGATAGGTTGTGTGTATGCCAATTATGTGCTTTCTTATGTGTCTCAACATACCTACGCTTCCTACTAACCCGGGAGGTTCTGCGTCATGGGCAATCTTACCCTGATGAGCCCATTGGGGGGATTTTAGACTTATGTCCCAGAACATAGAACTTAGGGTTGAGAACTACTCATGTGTATGATAGTGTGACCGGTCATTTTGGTGCGTTAGGTGTGTGCATATCCCAAATGCTTAGAACTATATTCGCCTTCATTATATGTTATTTGATTTATGGTTCGAGGAGACATTTGGAACCGATAGTCCTTGATGTGGTACGAGGAGCACATGGACTTGATAACAGCGTATGCAAGTGTGCATCGCGGTGGCCAGTCCAGAAGATGCTATATTTATATTATATGTATATACTGTGACATATATATATATATATATATATATATATATATATATATATATATACTTAGGAGATTTATACTACTTATGTGCAATAGTAGGGAGATGTAATACCCCATATTTCTGTGTATTTACATTTAATTAATTTGAGGAATTAACTAGGAAAAATATGTTTTAATTGAATTACGCGAGTGAAGTAATTTAATGCGATTAATAGATATTGATTAGTATTGCATTATGATATTTACTAAGTGCATATAGTAAATAATTGATAATTGTGGTTATACGGCATAGCGGGTGATATATGCGTATTTTATTTTATCTCACCGGGAGTCGCGTGTAGACTAGTTTGAGGTGGGAAATGATAAATATATTTTAAGTCGATCGAATGATAATTTAGAGGTCACGAATGATTCCGGATGGGTCAAAATAGTCGGGATAGGGTACCCAGGGGTATAGTTGGGTCATGGATCAATTTGGGACCAAACCGGCACCTATTAAGGGAATTTCAATCATTTTACAAAAATAGGTGAAGGGACCTACGAAATTTAGAGTCATATATATGATATTTAGATATTGGGTTTAGGTATCAGAACACACAAAGGTTAAAAAGACCATTAGAGAGAAGAGAGAGAACCTATTTTCAAAGCTTAAAGAGGGATTTTGAAGATGGTGAAGAAATATTGTATCCCAACGCAATTGGAAAGGAAGATTGGAGAAGGAAACAATCAATCATCAACAAAGAACCAAGAAATTAGATCAATCAATCTAAGGTAAGTGGTTTTTACAAATTAAATTAATGTTATAATATCCATGTGTAGGGTTTTCATGAGTAGATTGGTTTTATTGCAAAATCTTAAATGAAAAGTATGAATTGATTACCTGTTTGGGAAGGATTGAATGTAGTTTGTATTTACATCTGAATAGGATAAAAAATTAGAAGAATTATAATTGTATCTACGGATCTAAATCTGGTTTCTAGATTAAATGAAAGAGAACAACACAAAACAGATTTATAAAAGAGTTTTGGGAATTGATTCATTCGTGATTGAGTTCGGTGAAATTTTAAAGTGTTTGAAACATTAGAAATCATCCTAACTCATGTATAAATATTTAGGAATAATCGGATGTGAAATTGGTGAAGAATTATATGGTTTAGGTGATTCATACGGGGTAAACTCTATTGGGAAACAAAGAGCAGTTTTTACCGAAAAATGAACTGGTCCGGTACTGGGAAAGGGCGGATGGGTCTGGTATCCTGGATTTTTGAAATTTTCCTCTTTTGCCTAGTATTCCTAATTAGAGGTGGTGAAATAACTTTAGGAACTTGTGAAAATAATATTGGGTGACTTACTATTTTATAGTGGACCTATGATGGGAGTATGACATCGTCTTAGAAAAAGAATTAAGACGGGAATGGGATTGGTTAAAGAAATCCGTAACTAATCTGAGAGATGGATAAAGAATTACGAAATCAAATGAATTAAGGTATAGACTTGTAGGGTAAGTTAGGATTAACTACTTAAATTGGTAAATGGGTAACTTGGACCCTTAGAGTTGTGTGAACACTTCTATATATATATATATGATAGTGAGATAAATCGTAAAGTAAATAGTATGGCGAGTATACGAGAGATATATACTACGTACTAACGTGTATTATCAGGTTGAGTGAGTACCTATTGATGCATAGTACTACTTAGTTTGTGTGAATACCTAAAATATACTATATATATAGGTGATCGAGGTATGATTCCGAGCTAAGAGATATAAATCACTATTGGTGATCGAGGTAAGATTTCGAGCCAATAACCCCTAAAATGTGATATAGGGAGGTGATTATATGGTATGTGTTTATAGTATATATTGTGTGCAAAATATATGTACATAAAGTGGGCTTAATTTTGTATTGGGGTCGACGAATATCCAGACCAATACATGGAAGCTCGATTTGGGGTCGATGGGTATCCAGACCTAATAGAAGATGAAAAATATTGGGGTCGAGGAGTATCCGGACTAATATACAAATGCATAACATTTACCTTGGGGTCGATGGATATCCAGACCAATGTAAATGATAGGATGATTGGGGTCGATGATTATCCGGACCAATATCCTTATAGTACATATTGTGTGTGAAATATATACTTCATGTAGTGAAACTTAATTTTGCAAATTTAATGGTAACTTTGAAATGATTTATATATTTAGTAGTGAAACTTAATTTTGGATGTTGAATGGTAACTTTGAAATGATTTATGAATTAAGTAGTGACACTTAATTATGGAAGTTGAATAATGATTAGATGCGAAATTCTATATGAATTAAGTTGTGAGACTTAATTATGATGATTAAACAAAACATATGTGAATGTTATATGAAAATTGAATAACATGCAAGAAATATAAATAATGAAGCGTGCTGTGTGGGCGGTTTGGGAGAGTAGAATTGATAAGATCGGTTATATAATTTAGTCGAGATAGCTTGGGTATGATAGCTAGGTGGGATACGTATAAGAACGTTAGCTGTGCACATTAGATAAGAGGTGAGAAAACTCAAGAGAGTGCGCGTGAACCTAATATGTGTAATCAATAACCGATTTTAATTGCGATAAATTACTTGCTAAATGTTTTCAAAATGTTTTGAGTACTAACTCTTGCTATAAAAATATTTTTAAAACCTTTTAGGTGTCCATCCATAAGGACGCCATGCTTGATGGTTTCATTCCAGGGACGACTCGGAACTGTAGCACTGTGGATGCTGATAGGATTTTGAGTAGTCGATTCTTTCATTCAGATCTAGCATAGGATCTCACTCTTGTATATCATGTTTGGACATGTGGTCCGTTGTTGGCATTATAGTTTCAGTTTTGCATCAGTTTTTCGTTGAAGTTTGGACTTGGATTATTACTTGGTTTGGTTATTTTTGGCCGATAGTTTATTTGGCATGACTTTAATTCATTTACATATCATGATGGTTTGGACTCTAGTATAGTGTGAAGGTTGGTTTAGTTTTTGAACTAGTTATTTATCCTATTTAATTTGATATAGGACTGATCACCCAGTATTTTATTGGGCGCGGTGTCACAGATGGTATAAGAGCATCAGGTTCTAGCGTCCTTAGGATCTGCACGACTTACTACGTTTTCAGTGTATGATCGATATAGAGTCCTATCATAGCATTGTTGTATTCTTCTACGCACGTGGATTACGTTCTCCTGCTATAATGTATAAATATTAATGAATATTTTATGCGAATGGGTGTGCTTTGTATGACGATTGCATAGAGGACGACCACTGAGGGCCATTGGAAAGGCAGAAGGACACGGGGTTCAGGCTCAATTAGTTTTGAATTATATTTTTGGGTCGATAACCATGGCATAGGTCACCCTTATTGTTGCTCGGGATGATGGATATGTAAGGACTGCTAGAGTACAACATATATTGTTGTCCCATTATAGAAGAGAATGGTGCTAAATTAGACTCACCCAGTGTGGTTAGGATGGGAGAGAGTCGGAGGGGTCTTTGAAGAGGAGCACCCATAGGAATTTTTTTTAATGCGGAGATTGTGCAAGCAGCCAATGGATGTAGGATACCCAGAGGCTTTGGCATATAACAGGAAGAAATATATATACCCAAAAGTGAATTGGTGTAAAATTTTGCTTGGCTCGTAAGAGTAGTGCTGTAATGGTGGGAGTAAATCACTATATTTGGCATAATAGCGAAAAGAGCCTTTAGTGGGCCATGGACTCACGAGAGGAGTCACCAACACTTAAAGGGAAATTCTACTTGATCGATTGATGTAGATGGTGATGATGTTGTGCTTTTAGCAGTGTTGATATAAATGGTTCCCTGTGTAGGGACTAATAGAATTGGAGATTTTAGTCATGGAGTAAGACTAGATGTAACGGTGCTAGTAAAACACTGCAAGGGGGATACCAATCAGGGGTCCCATTTAAATGATTCATATGGTTGAATTTTTACCGAGTGGTGGTGGATTCAGTTGGGACTGGTAAGTCCAGTAGTGTGTTCCTTTGGGCCAACGAAGATAAGGGAACAATGAGTGTGGCTATCGGGTTTGAGGCTACAAGGGTTCGAGAGAAGGACAACCCTAATATGGTCAGAGTATGTCCAATGGTTAGGGGATTATATGAAGAGGCATTTTATGTGGAGAATAGGACCGCATGCATTTATTTTGCCCGAAGTGAGTAAAAAGGACAAGAGTATGATGCCTAACTGGGGCATGGTTAAGATAGTTTTGGTTTAGTTCGGACAAGCCTGTCATGTTAGATAACCATTTAAACCGCCAACATTAT
Organism: Sambucus nigra; assembly: GCA_949130495.1. Taxonomy (NCBI): domain Eukaryota; kingdom Viridiplantae; phylum Streptophyta; class Magnoliopsida; order Dipsacales; family Adoxaceae; genus Sambucus; species Sambucus nigra. The sequence goes on along the minus strand of OX422210.1, from coordinate 238,211,905 downwards.
TGATAATTGGAAGTATGAGTTTTATCATCGGGTTAGTGGGGCAAGTTTTATGTGACACGAGCGGGTCACAATTGTCCGTTAGCACTAGATTCGTGTGTGAGACGAGTTTAATGGGTGGAACTAGAGAGGGATGTGATAACAAGGCGATCATGTTTTATATCCCAGGGACATGATGTGTTGTTTGACGAGGCCTCACCTGAAAGAAGGTCGGGCTCGCATCCATATTATATTATGATAGAGACTTAGGAGAGTATGGTTATCTCAAGATATTTGATCCTGGTGTGTAGGGACCTTATTGATGTGAATAGAGGTATATTAAAGTTACTGTTGAGCGGAGAGATTTAGCTCATTACTATGTTTAGCGCTCAAAACTTGGTGATAGGGAGAGCGCATTGTTATAGCACTCGTTTAGAGACGTGGGAGTTGAGATTTATATTTATATGTCCGGGGACAGGATTTGAGAGTCCCGGTTTGGAGATTGAGGTTTAGGGAATTTGATTACCACCAATGCTGAGTGATAGAGTATTAGGGATGTTCCATGTTTGAATGTTGTTGCGTAATGAGATACGCATGGACTTTGACGAACGTCAAGAGTAGGGGGACGTTAATGGATGCTAGGGCATCAATTTTAAATGTTAATTAATGGATGTGTAGAGGAAACACTCTGAAGGGTGGAAAGATGTTAAAGATAAATTAATTTCAATTTATGGGGTAATTAAGAATACCTATGAATTATAGCCACATCGAGAATGCGAGGCCATTTTTAAGGAAAGTGTGTGTGACGTTTCAAGTGTTGTGAAGATATGCACCGATAGGAGGATGTAGGAATCAATGCGTGGAACAAATGCCTGAGGGAAATTATAGATAAAGCCATAATGGTATGATGGATAGAATGTAGTGTGATAATGACGATAATCCAAGCATATGTGTGCAACGAGATTAGCACACTAAGATGGGTTGAAAGGATGTGGGAAACCTTTCAAAGGATATCTCTTGAGAAAGAGGAGGCCGAACTGTTGTGGGAAAATAGAGCGCAGCCTTACTCAGTCGAATGTTGAGAGTGGCTTGCGTGTAAATAGAATGTTGATGACTATGAGGCAAAAAAACCCAAGAAAGGTGCCAGTTGTGAAAAGTGCATGGGCCGTGACTTTTGGCATACTGGGGGAAATAAAGGGAGTATAAAGTACCACTTAATCTGAGATATTATAAGTGGGAAATGGTCTTGGGTAAGACATAGTGAGATTGTCTCCGGATGTACCACTCATAGATAGAAACAGGTTGGCTCGATGTGATCAACCAAAAATCGATAACAAGCCTACGTTGCCAGTGACGAAATGGGTAGGTGGACTGATAAAATTCATGATGGACTATCAACATCATGACTAGGTTAAGAATTCCTTCGAGTGTATGGAATGGATTGGCTGAGATAAAGTAATTATCAGGAAGCGCCGATGCAAGGTGCCTCCCAATATTATTCTTCTTTTAAAAAGAAGGATTGCACCGGTGCAAGGTGCCTCCCAATATGGTTGCGAATCAGGATGAGATCCTGCAATCCCACCTCTGATAGGAATTATCACGAAGCGATGGAGATGAAGTTTTGTTTTGGGCATATTGTATCACCTATAGCCCGATGGTTAGACGAGATGTGGTTTATTATCCTGGCTACTGCGAGTAGTGTCGTTGGTGCCTTGTAGGGTAATTGAGTGAAAAAATTACCATTGGTAGAGTTGTGTGTAATAACTCGTACCGGTTTATCAGGCAGGAGCTATGTATTAAGGTTTTGTGTGGAAAGCCTTGACATTCACCCTCTGGTTGATTAGAGGGGAGAGGATAACTAGATTTTTGGACTGACCGTAATTTAGAGTACATTATTAATAGTGGAGTGAACCACAAAATATTTTGGGTGGCTTTGGAATATCGTAAGGATTACGTCAATCGAAGTTTTAATTACTGACATGAGTGGTCAGATGTTATCGTGATTTTTCCCATAAAGGGAGTTTTGAGTTGTGTGAATAAGGGGAATTGCCATTTAGGGTTGTGCGACTTTTTCTCAATATGGTGACGAAAGAGCCAGTATTGAAAAGACATGACTGATATAACGTATCAGTATGTAGTGAATTGAGAAAGTATTGATAAACTTGGACTAGAGTTATTAAACTTTTGATAGGTAGGTACCATAGCAGGTGTATAATGGAGTGACCCTTATGTTATTATGATTTAAATTTGGGTACCAGAGGATGTAGTGATGTTAAATATCCTAAGTTTTAGTACCGGTCTTGCCCTAATTTCGAGGACGAAAGTCCTTTGTGAGGGGGTAGTATGTAATACCTCGTATTTCTGTGTATTTTTATTTAATTAATTTGAGAAATTAATTAGGAAAAATACGTTTTAATTAAATTACGCGAGTAAATTAATTCAATGCGATTAATAGATACTAATTAATATTGCATTATAATATTTACAAAGTGCGTATAGTAAATAATTGATAATTATGATTATAAGACATAGCGGGTGATATGTGTATATTTTATTTTATCTCACTGGGAGTCGCGTGTAGACTATTTTGAGGTGAGAAATGAGAAATATATTTTAAGTGATTCGAATGATAATTTAGAGGTCAAGAATGATTTCAGATGCATCGAAATAGTCGTAATAGGGTACCCGGAGGTATAGTTTGGATCCCGGGTCAATTTGGAACCAAATCGGCACCTATTAAGGGCGTTTCGATCATTTTACAAAAAGAGGTGAAGGGACCTATGAAATTTAGAGCCATATATCCGATATTTAGAGATTGGGTTTAGGGCTCATAACACCAAAGGGTTAGAGAGGCCATTAGATAAAAGAGAGAGAACTTATTTTCAAAGCTTAAAGAGGGATTTTGAAGATACTGAAGAAATATTTTATCCTAAGGCAATTGGAAAGGAAGACTGGAGAAGGAAACAATCAATCATCAATAAAGAACCAAGAAATCAGATCAATCAATCTAAATCAGGTGGTTATTACAAATTAAATTGATGTTATAATACCTATGCATAGGGTTTCCATGAGTATATTGGTTTTATTGAAAAATCTTGAATGAAAAGTATGAATTGATTACATGTTTGGGTAGGATTACATGTAGTTTGTATTTACATCTGTAGAGGATGAAAAATCAGAAGAATTATAATTGTCGCTACGAATCCAAATATGGCTTTTATATTGAATGAAAGAGAAGAACACAAAACTAGATTTAAAAAAGAGTTTTGGGGGTTGATTCAGTCTTGATTGATTTCAGTGAAGTTTTAAGGTGTTTGAAGTATTAGAAATCATCCTAACTCATGTAGAAATAGTTAGGAACAATCATATGTGAAATTGGTGAAGAATGATGTTGTTTGGATGATTCATATGGGGTAAACTCTGATGCAAAACAGAGAGCAGAAATTCTAAAAAAATGAACCGGTCCGGTCCTGGGAAAGGGCGGATCGATCCGACATCCAAAACTTTTGAAATTTTCCTCTTTTGCCTAGTATTCCTAATTAGAGGTGGTGACCAAACTTTAGGACCTTGTGAAAATAATATTGGGTGACTTACTATTTTATAGTGGGCCTATGATGGGAGTACGACTTCGTCTTAGAAAGAGAATTAAGATGGGAATGGGATTGGTTAAAGAAATCCGTAATTAATCTGAGAGATGGATAAAGAATTGTGGAAATCAAATGAATTAAGTTATAGACTAGTAGGGTAAGTTAGGCTTAACTAGTGAAATTGGTAAATGAGTAACTTGTACCCTTAGAGTTGTGTGAACAGACATATATATATACGATAGTGAGATAAATCGTAAAGTAAATAGTACGACGAGTATGCGAGAGATATATACTTCGTACTAACATGTATTATCGGGTTGCATGAATACCTATTGATGCATAGTATTAGGTTGTGTGAATACCTAAAATATACTATATATATAGGTGATCGAGGTATGATTCTGAGCTAAGAGATATAAATCATTATTGGTGATCGAGGTAGGATTTCGAGCCAATAACCCCTAAAATGTGATATAGGGAGGTGATTATATGGTATGTGTTTATAGTATATATTTTGTGAAAAATATATATACATAAAGTGTGGTTAATTTTGTATTGGGGTCGACGAATATCCGGACCAATACATGGAAGCTCGATTTGGGGTCGATGGGTATCCAAACCAAATCGAAGATGAAAAATATTGGGGTTGAGGAGTATCCGGACCAATATACATATGCATAACGTTTACCTTGGGGTCGAGGGATATGCAGACCAATGTAAATGATAAGATGATTGGGGTCGATGATTATCCGGACCAATATCCTTATAGTATATATTGTGTGTGAAATATATACTTCATGATATTCTATTTATGTGCGAGTGTAGACATGTAGATGATATGTATAGAGATGTACATCTAAATGATAAATAAAGTAAAGAGAAACTTAAATTCAAGATTTAAAATAGATTGGGAATATCTATAATAAATTGAGTAGTGAAACTTAATTTTGGAAATTGAATGGTAACTTTGAAATGATTTATAAATTAAATAGCGAAACTTAATTTTGGAAGTTGAATGGTAACTTTGAAATGATTTATGAATTAAGTAGTGAAGCTTAATTATGGAAGTTGAATAGTGATTAGATGCGAAATGCTATATGAATTAAGTAATGAGACTTAATTATGATGATTAAATAAAGTATATGTGAATGTTATATGAAAACTGAATAACATGTGAGCAATGTTAATAATGAAGTGTGCTGTATGGGCGGTTTGGGAGATTAGACTTGATAAGATCGATTATATACTTTAGTCGAGATATCTTGGTTATTGTAGCTAGGTGGGATAAGTATAAGAACGTTAGGTGTGCACATTAGATGAGAGGTGAGAAAACTCAAGAGAGTGTGCATGAACCTAACATGTGTAATCAATAACCGATTTTAATTGCAATAAATTACTTGCTAAATGTTTTCAAAATGTTTTGAGTACTAACTCTTGCTATAAAAATATTTTTAAAACCTTTTAGGTGTCCATCCACAGGGACGCCACACTTGATGGTTTCATTCCAGGGACTCGGAGCGGTAGCACTGTGGATGCTGACAGTATTTTGAGTAGCCAATTCTTTCATTCAGATCTAGCATAGGATATCACTCTTGTATATCATGTTTGGACATGTGGTCTGCTGTTGGCATTTTAGTCTCAGTTTTGTATCAGTTTTACGTTGCAGTTTGAACTTGGATTATACATAGTTTGGATGTTTTTGGCCAATAGTTTATTTGACATGACTTTGATTCATTTGCATATCATGATGGTTTGGACTCTAGAATATTGTAAATGTTGTTTTAGTTTTTGAACTAGTTATTTATCCTGTTTAATTTGATATAGGATTGATCACCCCGTGTTTTATTAGGTGGGGGTGTTACAGGAGACTGGATAGTGTATATCTAAAATAATGCTTATTGTACTTAGTGTGTGATGGTAGTAAAGTTAGATCGCGTATATCTAAAGATTATTTAAGTAGATAAACTTAATGAAATGGTTTAAGGATAACATACATGAAATGTTAATTGTGGTTTAGTGATAATATACGGGTAATCTTAATTATTTGTATTACAATTACGTACTGTATGGGCGGTACGAGGGAGTTAAAGAGAAACTTAACTAAGGAATTAATGATAATTAAGGGTATACTATAGTGTACTATATGGGCGGTATGGGTGAGTTAAACCTGTTAGTGGTTAGCTAGATTATGAGGTTTAGTTAGGCTGGGTAGCGTAACTAGGTGGGAAAAGTTGGAGGCATTAGGCGTGCACTTTAGATGAGGGGTGAGGAGCTCAAGAAAGTGTAGGTGGATTAACATGTGTAATCAATAACTGTTTTTAAACTGTGATCTAAATGCTTACAAAATATTTTCAAAAGGTTTTCTTATATTCTGACCCGTATGCAAAATATTTTCAAAACCTTTAGGTGTCCAGCCACAGGACACAAAGCTTGATGATCTGTTCTAGGGATGCGTAGCTTCAACACTTGTGGATACTTACAGAATTTGGATTCGACTCTTTAGTCACTTCATTTATAGAGTAGGATGAAGTTTCAGTTATTTTATTTGGGCATGTCGCCCCTTCATCTATTTTATTTATTCAATTGTATCAGACTATATTATTGAATTCAGTTTTATATCATAGACTTGTAGTTGGGTTTTATATTGAAAACTGCTGGTTTATTCAGTATTATTTATCTGGTTATTTTTTTTGCGATGGATTCAAATTTTTTGTATTGCAAGGATGGTTTGGTTATTGTCTTTATTAATGCTTTAATGGTTTAATGAAAGATAAATTTGGCACCGATTTATTTAAAATGTAGGTGATTAGTAATTTAAATTTTTTTCGATCGTGATGCTAAGAATGAGCCAAATGTGATTCCTTCTTTATTTTTATAAAGTACCAATCACCCGGTATTTAAATAGTCAGGGTGTCATAGATGGAATCAAAGCATCAGCTTCTAGTGTCCTTAGGATCTGTACGACTTACCACGATTTCGAAGTAGCATTCTTTGATATAGAGCCTTATTATATGATTGTTGTATACATTTATATATGCGACTTACGTTTGCCTGATTCTAAGTATAGTTGATGTGATTCATATATGGGTTCGGTTGGTCTTCATACACTGAAAAATAGAGGACAACCAACGTGGACCTTTACAATGACTGCAGGAGGAGAGACTCGACAGAATCCATAGAGTATTTTGGGAACGGTGATCGAGATAGAAGTCACCATGATTTTTTTTCATACATATGACAATTGGATAATCACTCGGGAGTAATAGCCTCCCCAAGCACTGTCGTATAAAACGATGGTAAAAATTCAGACTCACCCAGCGTAGTCTGTAGGGGGACTCAGAGGAACTCTTTTGAAGATCCATCTGTAATGATTCAAGGAAGAGATAAAGTGTGATGGGCCAATGGAAGGATATAATCCAAAGGTAAATGTGTAGGGTGGAGTGCAACGGAACCCATGATTAAATTTCAGGCAAAATTATTTTTCCTCATAAGAGCAGCGTTAGAATGATGTGAGTCAGTCACCAGAACCATGGAGAGATACATTAATAATGAGAAATTTGGGTGCAGTTTGACAATAAGATATTTCGTCTACTGTTTAGACAGACATGCAAATGGAGTTTCATAACTTATCACAGGTGGGCCAGATAGTGACCGATTGTGAGAGAGAAGGGAACTTCATACACGACGAAGGGGATATGGAGAATAAAAAGGGTCTATAAATTGATAATGGACTCGTGGGTAGAATACACAAGTGTAAATGAGAATTCTTGCTAGGATGACTAGTGTCGATGTCGTCAAGGTCGTATGTTTACAAGATTATATCAACGCTTCCATAAGAAGGAAGCTAAAAGGATCTAGCCAAAGAAAAATATTGGATTAAACGGTACTAGTGAAACACCATAGGAGGGTATACCCAGTAGGGAGTCCATTTAAATGATTGAGATTTAATAGAACTACTACCAAAGGACGATGAATTTAGTCAGGGCCGTCAAGGACAATGTCGAGTTCCATAGGGATAGCGGAGCCAAAGGGATAACGGGGATAGTAACTGGGGCTAAGACGACCAGATCCGAGAGAAGAACACCCTGACATGGCCAGTGAGGGCCAGAGATAGGGGAAAGAACAGGAAGGTGTCCTATATGTGAGAGTAGGGAAACATATATTGAGCTTGTCCATGACGAGAAAGTGATACCAGTCAAATTGGGAAGGTAGATGGGAACGGTGCTAGTGGGGCACAACAATAGTCGCAGGAGCGAGACTTCCGAAAGGAGAATATGGCTAAGAGATTTAAGTTAAAAGGTTACCAACCCAAGAGTGGTGAGATCAGGTAGGACCAGTAGGATCCTCAATAGTAACAACATAATTCCATTCCTTAGGCCATCAGGGCTAAGAGAATGGCGGGAGAGGCCAGCAGGGCCAGGTCCAAAAGCAAGAGAGTTTTTATGGAAATTGTATGGTCGTGGAGAGATGGGACATAGGAAGAAAAATTTCCCAAAATGAGGCAGGGGCAACTACAAGACGAGATCCTGAATATACAACCATTGCAGTAGATCATGTGTCAGTTCGATGCAAGAGTTATACTCAAGAACCCATTGACTAGGCAAGATTGATGGCAAATGGAGATAAATTTTTTGTCTTGTTATTATGAGTATATGATAAGATTGGGTGACATGGTTGCGCCACAATATATGATTATTTAACACTTAAATTCGAGTGTAAGTCGGATTTAGTGGGTGCGTTGGAGGCATCTGCCTTACTAAGGGTATATTTACCGTTGGGTAGCAGGACTCTTCGATGTCGCCTGTAAGGGAATGAGTGAGGGAACTAAAAATATTTTTAGGTTTTGATTTAATAACTTTGAGAGTTATAAAAGTAGAATTTATTATGATCATTTGTAGTGACTGGATACCGAGGGTTTGAGCGGTAGTAAATTGTGTGATAAGACAATCGTGCTCATTATTCGAGGTGAGATATATTATTTTTGTGAGGCATCACCTGAAAGAGGGTTGAGCCTACACACACACACACACACACACACACACACACACACACACATATATATATATATTGTATTGTATTGTATTGTATTGTATTGTAGACTTCGGTGAGCATGTTGTCTTGTTATATTTGATCCCGGTGAATAAGGACATTTATTGATGCGATTTTTATTGTCGAGAGGAGAGATTTACCTCATTATTGATTTAGCATCGAGGACTTAGTAATAGAAAGAGCACCGTGTTATATATCGTGTTTAGTGATATGAGAGTGGACGAGCAGCCTTTTTATGTCAGGAGATGGGGATTTTGGGGGTATAGATTATGTGCTAATGGCCTAACGGATCTCGATAATCGCCAATGTTAGTTAGTAGTGTATTGGGGCGGTTCCTTTTTTGGATTTCGCTTTGCGAGACAACCCACACATGAAACTTAGCGAACATCGGGAGTTGAAAAATGTTTGGCCTTAGGACACGGGTTTAGTACCTTTGTTATTCTAAATGTATGTAGTTATAACTGAGAGATGATATTTATATTACGATTTGAGGCTAGTAGAGCCATATGATGTTGATGTGAGAATAATTAAGTTGCGATTAGTAGGGTGGTTGAGTATAATCTTATTGTATAGTCACGCCTAGTATATAATGCTTAATTTAAAACCAATATATTATGTTCAGTTGCATTATGCTGAAATGCACGGGATATAAGGGGTATGGGCACCTTAGTTGGTTGAGATTTTTAGTATTATTCACGAGGAGAAGATGTGGAAACGTATGAAATAAACGTAGATGCATGGGTAAATTAGAGGCAAAACTAAAACTAGACAAATAGAATGTAGTTGCACTATGAGCAAGGCATGTCACCAGAGACTGAAGAGTAGATGAAAAGTGGTGACTATAGTGTTGAAAAGTACAAGTAATGTACATTTTAGAGTTTCGGGGATAATCAAGAGCTACTATGTGCAGAGGAGTAATATGACGAGAGTTACATCATAACCAACTGAAGATGTAAAAGTCTAACGTGGGTACTTAGGTACGATTGCAGATATCTCACACGAATGTATATATGATTTAAAAAGGGGAAATTGTCACCCAAGGAGGAGGGGATGTTTCCTAGGATAGTAAATGGAATAACCCTTAGAATGTCGACCCAATCGTGTTGGAATATTCTTAGGAGAAGGGTATCTGGTTTCATAGGCGCCAATGTGAAATGGTAAGGGAAATGAAGGAGTACTTTAGAGTAAAGTGATTAGGGAGGATTGGCCACTAGTTCAAATGGTAGAGTATAGACCGTTTGACTAAAGAGTACCATTAGTGAATGGGTACCGGGACACGCGTAATGTTCCCAACTTTATAAAGATTTGGAAACCATGCGAGGAGGCACCTGAGACTGTTAGTACTGAGATTATCCTAATTTCAAGGACGAAATTCCTTTGTAAGTGGGGAAGTATGTAGCACCCCGTAATTTTTGATGATTTTTATAATGGGATTAATTAAATTAAAATGGGAAATTAATCCGAATTAAATTAAATATTAATTAGTGTGATAAGGATTGATATTTGTTTGTATAAATTATATTGAGTATTACTTAGTGAATGAGTAATAAATTAGTAAGAATGCATTATGATTGTTATGAGTGAGAAATACGACAGTTATGGTAATAAAGTCAGGATGCGCCAAACTGATGATACGAGAAATCGTACATAGGTAGATCTCGTGCCAACAAGTCAAGTATAAAGTGTAGAATAAATAGATAAAGCAAGTAAATAGAGAGGAGACAAGATATAGAGTGGTTAAGCCCTTAGAATAGGCCTACGTCCACTGTGTTGCTCCGTTCTCATTATATACGTTGTATTGTACAGTATAACATGCCTAAAGAGGCGTACAAGTATGAGAATAAAGGAGAATACATGGCTGCCGTAGTTCCGGGTGTGCCGAAAGTCAGACCACGATGTAGGTGAGTAGCCCCCGAGTCATAGGCTGAGGTTGTATGGAGAGAGTTGTGCAAGGCTTCGCCGGGTGTTGTAGACAGTAATTCCCTAGGAGAGGAAATCAATCCCATCCCCCCTTTATTTAGAGGTGTGGTCCTCTATTTATAGGAGGGATATGAGTTGTCACGTGCCATGAGCACGTGGTCTGGAGTTGCTGTAGTGGAGAGTGTCGTAGCCTACAAGGCAATCAATCGTGCCTCGGCCATTGGCTATAGGAGGTCCGCGCCCTTGTTTGTCTAGGGCCGCGCCCTTGGCTAGGGAAGGGCCACTCCGTGTTCCTACAAGGCCGCGGTGCTTCTGTAAGGCCGCGCCCTATGTCTTGTTGGGACGCACCCTATGTTCTCCAGGTCCGCGGCAAGAGGTGTTATATTTGCAAAATAAATAAGCCCCCAAGACGTAGTGCAAAGAGTTATCGATTTTGGGGCTGCGGCTGAATTATGACACTGCTGCGACCTCTTTGATACCAGGCGGCGGACTACTGAACTGCGTGCCACGGTACTAGTCTGGGCGACGATTCATCTTCCGCGCATTCTTAATAAATTGTCTCTGGCCGTGGACTTCATTACGTTTCCAAAACTTTGAGAGCAAATCGAGAAAAAATCTTGTTCTTCCTTTCTCAAGCATTTTCCGGCAGCCTCCCAAGGTGGTTTGAAGCTGCGTGTGGTGTTTCCAAGGTGGTGTGAGGCTGAGCATCGCAGATTTCTTCATTTCCAGGTAATCTTTCAATCAATAGACTTCATAGTTTGCATTTCTTTCCAGTTTTTAATAATCGAACATCTGAATCGTACACCAAACCTATTTCTAATCTTTATGAACAAACTCTAGCTGTTTGATAGGAATCTAGGGCTTCAATTTAAAATCTGCTTATTCCCTCAGAATCAAACACATGAATGCTGAGTACCTCAATAATTGCTAGGATAAATCTTCATATGCTGAACAGAGACCGTGGACGTCTGCCGCGATCTCTTAAAATCTGAGATTTCCCTTTGCAAAACAAGAGTAGATAACTGCAGACATCTTAAAAATGACAGTAGACATTTACTTGTTGGAGGGAGAGGCCGCGGATTTATAAAAAATACCAGTAATGTTGAACCCCGTTCTGGAACCAAATCGCGGCGTTTAGTTGGTTGGCTTAGGCCCCTTAAGCTGATTTATCCTCCTTGGTTAGATGAGGGCCACGCCCTTTGATATGGAGGGTTAGATGGTCACCCTTTTAGGTTCAATAAATAGTTGGCAATTCATGTAAATAATCTTTCCGTGCCTTCTTGGTCTTTTCCAAACCATACTGGCTGCGGCGCCTAACTCCGGACTATGCTTTTCAGGTACCGCTGCAGCTATATAAACTTTGACCCAGACGAGTTTTTGAGAGGCTTTTGGGCGAAGCATTTTGGGGCCTCTCCTCCTGAAATTTCTTTCGCGGCTCCTTTGAGATCAATAGGGCCTTGCCAACTGAAGAATTGCCCCAACTGCGTAGTGCTAGATTCGGACTCCACGGGTTCTGCGCCTAGGAAGGATTTTCACTCCGCGCCCATGGAAGAAGGGGCCAATTCATGTAATCTTCCATCGGGTGCACGTGATGATGCCACGGACGTTAGGGATAACCCTGATGGTCCTTCTGGTCGGCCCTTAGCTGCGCTTGATATCTGCGGTATCATGACCCAAGAATGGGTAGATCAGGTAGCAGAAGCCTTTGAACTTCCAAAAAATTCAATCTACTCAGCACCTGCCGCGGAACAAAGACCTTGCACGGTCCTGGAAGATCGAGTTTGTTTCCCACTTCACGCCTTTATCTATGGGCTGCGGCTGCCTGTTCCTGTTCCCATCCGTCGCATTTTCCAGACAATGAAACTGGTCCCAGCCCAATTAGATCCCAATGGTTGGAGAGCTGTTCTTACCGCGGTCGTGCTTTGGGAGAACTTGTTCAAAAAGTACATTATTCCCGCAGAGTTCTTTCATTTCTACCGCCCAAAAGAGAACTCCGTAAAGTTCGCAGGATACTACTACTTTTCAATCCGCGACAGGAATGAAACCCTTTACACTGGGAGGCCGACCAGTGTAAAAAATTGGAAAGGAAAGTACTTCTACATTTCTGGAGAAGGGTGGGAGTTCCACCCTGAAGAGAATGAGAGGGAAAAGTCGTTTCAAATGCCGCGGCAATGGGGAACTCCCTCCAAACTAGGTAATTTTTAAATGTTCGCGTCCCTTCCGCATATTTTGTTAAATATCTGCTAACCTTTGGATTTATTCTTCTTTAGTCCTTGATAACTTGACTTTAAACAAAAGGCAAGAAAAGAGGGTTGCTGAGGCCGCGGTGGTACCTGCTGAACACAAGATGTTCAGCACACTAGTTACATCAGCGAGCATATTCGAAGCAGGTTTCTTCCCCAATAAGTCAATTCCCCAGCAAATGGCCGCGGAAGGTAACACTAATAGTCCGCGGAGTATAAAATGTTTCTGCAATTTTTGTTCAAATACTTGTGTTTACAGTTGCTTCTCTTTTTTAGGTGAGGAAGTTGATAGGGAGCTGCTGGCTGCCCAACTGGCGAAAATGGACGAGGACGCGGTGGTTCTCAAACAATACCACGCGGAACATGAAGAGGAAGAGGGCGAGAACAAAGGTTCCAGCTGCGGAACCTTCGGGAGAACCGAATCCTTCTGCCGTGGAGAAAACAAACGTTGTGGCCCCTGACCCCCTGCTGACTTTGATGATGATATAGGGGAAAACTTGGCCGCGGCTGACCTGATGTCAACTGAAGTCCCCCCTCAATCATCCTCTCCTCCTCTGCCAACTGTAGTGGCGGTTAATGCGAACTCGCCACCTACTCAATTCCGCGGAGAGTCTGGGCCTGATGGTAGACTAAGGCCTCAATTAAGGCAGCCTGACCCCAATTCTTCTTGGGACACTACCGCAAAGGCTGCGCGGAGAATGAAGCAAGCCTTAGATGCCGCGGACCTTGACAGGCTGGTTGGAGAAGATCATGAAGATCTGGAGGACTGCGGCCTCCATAACCTTCTGAGGGTGTGTACCAGTTGTCATTTGACTTTGCATATCATATTTTTCCATATTTTCTAACGTCTTTTCTTTCAGGCCGCGGATGTGATTGTGGTCCAGAAGAGGAAGTACGAGGCCTTGTATAGATTGAAAGAGGCCGAGAAGAGTGCCCATACCGCGGACTTGTAAGCCGCGCGGACTTATTCTTTTGAGGCAGGGAAAAAGTCTGCTGCCACGGCTCTTCAGGCAACCCATATGGACCTGAAGAAGGCCAACAAAGCCAGAGAGGAAGCGGAGGAAAATTTTAATCAAGCTGCGGAATCTCTAAAATCCTTACAGGCCCAGACAGCTGAAGCCGCCCGTGTTACAGAGATTTCAAATACCAAACTCGCCCTACTCCAGCAAAAATATCAAGAGTTGGAATCCAAGTCTACTCAGAAGGATGAAGATCACACCGAGGCAATACAAAAGTTGGAGGTTGATCATGGCGACGCCCTCCAGCTAGCCATAGATCATGCCGTCGAGTCATTCAAAGGCTCCAAGGATTTCTTTCTTATCAATAACAGGGCATACCTCCGCGGCTACCAGGAGCTGCGGCAGAGAATTATTAAGAACTTCCCTGATGCCAAGGAGACGGTCCTCGCTTGGAAATTAAGTGATGTAGAACATCAAGAGTGCATTGCTGAGCTGAAGGCCGCGACTGAAGAACGAGCAAGGCTGAGAGCTCAAGCAGAGGCAGAGGCCGCGGACGAGGGGTCGGAAACTGCCGCGGTTGGTGAGGAGGAAGACGAGAATGATGACGCCGCGTCATGAACTTATAATCTTGTCAATTTTTGAACTGACCTTAATATAGGGCTGCGTCCCTTTTGCTAGTTATCTTTTACTGTGGTCGCGGCCTTGTTTTCTATAAACTGCTAATATAAAGGCTGCAGCCATGTTTACTTCCTTGTATATGCTTGCTTGCTTGCGACTCTTTGCTCATTTACTTTCATGCCTTAATGAATGGTTGAATGTACCTGCTCTCATATTTGTAAATTTATTTCTGTATTGAATGAACTTATAGGACTTGTAGCTAGGTCAGCGGTAGCATAGTATAATTTGATGCAATCTTGTGCTCTTATTAATCATCCGCGGTGTCCTTGTCACTTTATGGCCCCTTTTTTTTCTTCTGTCTGACTATGTCACGAGCATTCGTACTTTGTCTAACATTGGAACAAGTCCCTTTCCGCGGACAATTAATTCTTTAGAATGTGGCCTTTTTTGTTTTGTCCTTGCACTTTTCACTGTAGGTATGTGATCCCCCAAGCCGCGGTGCCAATGAAGTATGGTTTTGGGGCTACGACTTAATTTCTTCAATTTTTCGTAGAAGCCGCGATCGCCTTTTGTTATCTACTCGTTTGCCACGTAGAAATAATGAATAGATTGATGCCGCGATAATTTGAAAGAGGGAAAATATTCTGAATTCAAGTCCACCTCAGCGACTCTCAGTCGCGGTTGCTTTAATTGAATCTGAATTCAAGTCCACCTCAGCGACTCTCAATCGCTTTTTCCATTCAGCTGTGGCAGGTTGCCATCCAGCGCTAGGGCAGCGGTGGATGAGGATGCCGCGGCATCTACTTGACTGCTGACAAGATAATGAGGCTGCAGAACCTTGCCCTTGGGAAATCGAGGCCATCCTTCTGTAGGTTTGACATGCTTCATGATCATAGTAACAGAGCCTCCTATAGCCGCTTCGATTATCTTTCATAGCTTTCCTTTAGTCGATCTTGGGACACTATGAAGCCTCCCCAGGCTGGGTTACGTTATTAAGCCACCTACAGCTAACCTTGGGACATTATGAAGCCTCCCCAAGCTTATCTTGGGACATTATGAAGCCTCCCCAGGTTGGGTTATGTTATTAAGCCACCCATAGCTAATATTGGGACATTATGAAGCCTCCTCAGGCTTATCTTGGGACATTATGAAGCCTCCCCAGGCTGGGTTATGTTATTAAGACACCCACGGCTAATCTTGGGACATTATGAAGCCTCCCCAGGCTATCTTGGGACATTATGAAGCCTCCTCAGGCTTATCTTGGGACATTATGAAGCCTCCCCAGGCTGGGTTATGTTATGAAGCCACCCACGGCTAATCTTGGGACATTATGAAGCCTCCCCAGTCTATCTTGGGACATTATGAAGCCTCCTCAGGCTTATCTTGGGACATTATGAAGCCTCCGCAGGTTGGGTTATGTTATTAAGCCACCCATGGCTAATCTTGGGACATTATGAAGCCTCCCCAAGCTATCTTGGGACATTATGAAGCCTCCCCAGGCTGGGTTATGTTATTTATCCACCCACGGCTAATCTTGGGACATTATGAAGCCTCCATAGGCTATCTTGGAACATTATGAAGCCTCCCCAGTCTCGATGACGCATCCTGAGAGCTGATAACGGGCGTTATAAGCCCTCGTGGCCAATTGAAGCTCCCTGAATCCTCGGATGCTTTCGTGAATATGATCATCAAATGATAAGATATAGTTGTACCTCGTGAGGGGAAGTTCCGAGTTAATTAAGATCACAATCCCTCCACAGGTGCATCCCGAAATAATAATAATCTTTCGAGATAATTTGTTATTCCTCCCTTGAAATCTGTTTAAGACAAGAGGTCTTTTTGTGAGATGACAGATTATAAAAGCAAGAGAGAGAGAAATCAGATATGGCAAAATTTGCTAATTCATATATTTATATATGCATGTTCTAGCTAATGACCGTGTTAATAAAACATAAAGTCTTGAGTATTAAGGCTATAATGAGCTTCATAAAACATAAACAGAAATAGTTGAAATTAGAAAGACTAAGGATGAGATGCGGCATGTAGCCTCTGCCAGTTCTGGCTGAATCCCTTATGCATTCTTCAGGAATCGCTGCAGCATCCCTTGCCCAATTAGCCTTTCAACTTCATCCTTCAGAGCATAGCATTGCTCTGTGTCATGGCCACGGTCCTGATGGAATTTGCACCAGGTAGCTTTGTTCCTCTTATGGGGTGGAGCTCTCAATTTTTCTGTCCACCTAAAAATCTTGTCCTCTTTGATGAAATCCAAGATCTCTTCAATGGGGAGGCTCAACTGAGTATAGACACCCGACTTTTTCTCTGATTTCTCTGCTCGCCTTTTTTGACCTCTGACGGTTGATTTCGCGGTTTCATTTACTGTCGCGGCAGGCAAGGTTGGCTTTGTTATTTCCTCCACTTCCGCACCTATGTTTTTAGATGTCGCGGCCTCTACCATTAGCACCCTCTGAGTTAGAAAATTGACCTGGGTCTGAAGTGAGGCGTGGCTGTCATAGAGGTGATTAAGGTGATTGTATAGTTACACAATCTCATCCTTGACTTCTGCACTCCGGCTGGATTCTCCTTCCATCTCTGCTTTTGTTAGTCTTTACAAAGTATATATATAATCTTAGAACAAACTAACAAAAATGAGCAATCTCAGAGATACTGAAGTAATCAAGTAGGAAATGGGGATGCAGCATTTTCACTGCTACGGGGTACCGCGGCCGCGGCCATAAGGCACGTAGTAAGATGCACTGCCGCAGCCTCATATGATACACCATGGTAGAGCTAGAGCCCAACTGATTACACTCCTCAACGTTTGAAGCTTTTGTAACAGCTACCCTAGTGGAGGCCGCGACCATAAGACATATTTACTGTCTGGCCGCATCCCCTCCTAGGCAGCAAGGAGCAATCCCAAACCTGAAGCTCGGGAACTGAGTTTTTCTCTCGAAACTTATGGAGAGCACACCTACTAGGGTTTGTCCATGAGTAAATAACCTCTCGGTGCACAACACGGCACAGTTTCAATGATAAACCCTAGATCATAGGCCAAGAACAGCAAAAAAGGAGTAGATACAATCCCTCCCTAATCATTCATCTTTTTGGGGCAAAACCCCATCATGCTTTTCAGCACTAACTAGATAAAATGATATCACAGGGGTATGCAAAATAGATCTAAAGCCATAAGATGGAGTATATCTAGATATAAGAAATACCCACTTAAGGGTGTGAATATGAAACAGAGCTCAATAACCAAAATTTTACTCATGAGATTATGATCCAAGGGATCCCCATGAGTAAGATAAGGTGTTTACGAACTCAAAATACAGAGAAAAAAGATTTGAAAGATCTTCGATTTCCCACAGACGGCGCCAAACTGATGATACGAGAAATCGTACATAGGTAGATCTCGTGCCAACAAGTCAAGTATGAAGTGTAGAATAAATAGATAAAGCAAGTAATTAGAGAGGAGACACGATATAGAGTGGTTCAGCCCTTAAAATAGGCCTACGTCCACTGTGTTGCTCCGTTCTCATTATATACGTTGTATTGTACAGTATAACATGCCTAAAGAGGCGTACAAGCATGAGAATAAAGGAGAATACATGGCTGTCGCAGTTCCGGGTGTGCCGAAAGTCAGACCACGATGTAGGTGAGTAGCCCCCGAGTCATAGGCTGAGGTTGTATGGAGAGAGTTGTGCAAGGCTTCGCCGGGTGTTGTAGACAGTAATTCCCTAGGAGAGGAAATCAATCCCATCCCCCCTTTATTTCGAGGTGTGTTCCTCTATTTACAGGAGGGATATGAGTTGTCACGTGCCATGAGCACGTGGTCTGGAGTTGCTGTAGTGGAGAATGCCGTGGCCTACAAGGCAACCAGTCGTGCCGCGGCCATTGGCTATAGGAGGGCTGCGCCCTTGGCTAGGGAAGGGCCACTCCGTGTTCCTACAAGGTCGCGGTGCTTCTGTAAGGCCGCGCCCTATGTCTTGTTGGGCCGCACCCTATGTTCTCCAGGTCCGCGGCATGAGGTGTTATATTTGCAATATCACGCGTGTCAGTCGTCTCGGGACATAAATTTATAAAATAAAATGAGATTTATTTATGGGTCATTCAAATGGTCTTTTTGAGTGCTGTAGTGGGTCCGAAAGGGTTGATATAGTCAGAAAAGTGTACTCGATGTTTGGATCGAGTTCCGAGGTATTTTTAGTCTAAACCGATACCCCATGAGGGTATTTTGGTCTTTTGATTTTTTGGGGTAAAGGGACCAACGAATATGCTAGGGTTATATTACCAAGTATGTTGCGGGTGCTAGGGTTAGGAGTTAGAAAAATAGAGAGAGGCCATCAGAGGAGGAAGGAGAATGATTTCAAGGCTCCCCACACCAGTTTTGCACCACCACCACCACCACGACCAGAGTTTTGATCGGAAGGAGAGGAAGACAACTCCACCATCTTTCTACACAAATCAGACCTATAATCTCAAGGAAAGTGTTTATCTTGCATGTTTCTAAAAGGTTATAATACCCATGTAGTGTAGGGTTTTATATTTGATGATAAATTGATGTTCTTTTGTTTTTTGAGAATTAAACACATGAATCTTGGGTAGGATTTGCATGTAGATTAAATCCCTATGTGAGTAGAAATTGAGAATTAAATATATGTGATGATAATGATGGAAGAAATCTGGATTTTGGATGGAAAGAGATGAAGAAGAATGAAAAATAGGGTTTTAAGGATTTTAAAGCTAAAATCGGTTCTTGGATTGAATTCGTGATAATTTAACGATAGATTTACATTGGAAATCATTCCTATACACTTATATTATGTTTAATAATGTTGGTTGAAAATTTGGTTAAGTTTCATGAAGATTTGAGAACGTTGTGAGGATGAGAAATAGCAAAAATACAATTGCATAGAGACCCGTTACATTTCGAATCGATTCGGTACAAGAGCGAATCAATTCGGTAAGGCGAATCAATTCGGTTCTTGGGCGAATCGATTCAATTTCCTAGATTTTGGCAATTTTCCCCTATTTAAGCCTAGAATTTGTTTATATTGATAGGGTGATCTTTTGGGATACCTTTAAAGTATAGTGAGAGATATTATGCTTACCCGTAGGCTAATGGTAGGATTGAGACTTAGTCATAAATGAGAAGAATTAAGACTAAGATTAATTATGCATAATTTACAATGTAAGTGAATTCGGGATAATGAGAACGAATCACGCGGAGAATGAGTGATCCTATGATAAAGACCAGTAGGGTTTGAGGGTATAACTACTGATATAACTTAAGGGGTAACTAGGGCCCTTCGGGTAGAGAATAGTACTTAGGAAAATACGATAGAGAGTTATAAATCGTAAAGTGAGAAATACGATAAGTGTTCAAGGGATATATATCTGTACTACGTACGAAGGATAATTATAGGTTAAGTGTATACCTATACAGATTATATTATAGGTTGAATGGATACCTATGTGGATTATATTATAGGTGGATTGTATACCTATGTGGATTATATTTATAGGTTGTGTGTATACCTATATGGATTATATTTATAGGTTGTGTGTATGTCTATATGCGACATATGGATAGGTTGTGTGTATGCCAATTATGTGCTTTCTTATGTGTCTCAACATACCTACGCTTCCTACTAACCCGGGAGGTTCTGCGTCGTGGGCAATCTTACCCTGATGAGCCCATTGGGGGGATTTTAGACTTATGTCCCAGAACATAGAACTTAGGGTTGAGAACTACTCATGTGTATGATAGTGTGATCGGTCATTTTGGTGCGTCAGGTGTGTGCGTAGCCCGAAGGCCTAGAACTATGTTTTCCTATAATGTATGTTATTTGATTTATGGTTCGAGGAGACATTCCGAACCGATAGTCCTTGATGTGGTACCATGAGTACATAGACTTGATAGCAGAGTATGCAAGCGTGCATCGCGGTGGCCAGTCCGGGAGATGCTGTATATATATATATATACTTAGGTGATTTATCCTACTTATATGCAATGGTAGGGAAACTAGACAGTGTATATCTAAAATAATGCTTAATCTACTTAGTGTGCGATGGTAGTAAAATTAGATCGCATATATCTAAATATGATTTAAGTAGAGCAACTTAATGAAATGGTTTAAGGATAACATACATGAAATGTTAATTATGGTTTAGTAATAACATACGGGTAATGTTAATTATTAGTATTACAATAATGTACTGTATGTGCGGTATGAGGGAGTTAAAGAGATACTTAACTAAGGACTTAATGATAACTTAGGGTATACTATAGTGTACTGTATAGGCGGTATGCGTGAGCTAAACCTATTAGTGGTTAACTAGATACTTATGAGGTCTAGTTAGGCTAGGTATCGTAACTAGGTGGGATAAGTAGGAGACATTAGGCGTGCACTTTAGATGAGGGGTGAGGAACTCAAGAGTGTATTCGTGGACTAACTTGGGTAATCAAGAACTGCTTTTAATCTGTGATTTAGATGCTTGCAGAACATTTTGAAAATGTTTTATTGGGCTCTGACCCGTATGAAAAATATTTTCAAAACCTTTTAGGTGCCCAGCCACAGGGATGTGAATCTTGATGATCTGTTCCAGGGATGCGTAGCTGCAACACTTGTGGGTGTTTGCAGAATTTGGGTTAGACGCTTCAGTCACTTTATTTATAGGGTAGGATGTAGTTACAGTTATTTCATTTGGGCATGTCGCATATCAGCTATTTCATTTATTCAATTGTATCAGACTGTATTATTGGATTCAGTTTTATTTCATGGACTCATAGTTAAATTATGTATTGAGAACCGATGTATTATTCAGTATTATTTATCTTGTGATGGATTCATAAATTTAGTATTGCATGGATGGTTTGGTTATTATTTTTATTTACGCATTGATGGTTTAATGAAAGATAAAATTTGGCACTGGTTTATTTAAACCGAAGGTTATTTGTAGATTTTAAGATTTCGATAGTGATGCTAAGAATGAACGAAACGAGATTCTTGTTTTTTTATAAAGGACTGATCACCCGAAATTTAAATAGGCGGGGTGTCACATGTATCCCTTGTCAATGCTTTTGAAAACAGTCCCCTTCAACTCTTTCATAGTTTGAAACACACAAAAGGCTCACACATGGACCATGGAAACTTTTGAAACCCATAATATCTTGATATTTGATCATGATCAAATTAAGAACTAAAAGTAATATTCACATAAATACAATCATATGCAAAAAGTGATATGCATGTGCTCAAGTAGTGTGAAATCAATACCATAGACTTCAATAAATTTGTGAAATTCTCTGTTTGAAATGAATCTTAACCTTACAATTAAATCCATCGACATTTTCAATCCAATTGTTCAAAATTCACTTTTAATCATCATTAATGTTAAATCAATCATCAAATAAACAAGAATCAAATACTTAATCACATAATAAAAAAAACTCAAAATCCTGTTTGAAATTTTTGAATAAGAATGATGCATGTATTTACTAAACCATGTTTAGTAGATAACATATAATTGAAAGAAAATGCATGACAAATGCATATATGCATAAAAATCTCACCAAAAGATGAAAAAAAATGACACCAATTTGAATTCTCTCACCCACAAAGATTTGTTTCCCCACAAATCAAGAATGAACTATGAACAAAAACCTATAAGAACCTAGTGATCCTAGCACAACATATACCTATATAGCGATGGGTGTTTCATCTCCCAAATAAAATGGAGGAACAAACTTCACCTCTTTCATTGCAAACTTTCTTTGAGGGGTAACAATTTTAACCCTATTTTCATGTGAATTCCTAGGAATTCCACTACCTGAAGGAGCACATAAATAGGTTTGTTGAATGTTTTGGGTCCCATTGTAATGATAAAAAATTGAGGTTGAGAGAATTCTCTAAGTCCTTGATTGAGAAGGCATACACGTTGTACTTTCACCTTGTACCTGGTTGCATGGCGTCATGGGAAGATGTCCACATTCAATCCGTCCATATTTTCTTTCTGACATAAGATGAGTTTACTCTTACCTAGCTTGCGCAAGGGACACAAAAGCCTGGGAAGGATGTGGTTGTATACATTCAAAGGTTCCACGAAAGGTCCCTTAATTTCAGAAAGGAGACTAGAGAAAATTAGCTCCTACAAGTCTGCGTGGAAGGTTTACTCTTGGAGTATATTTTTTGCCTGATTAACGAAAGCAGAGAGAGTGCATTTCATCTACAAATACAGTTTTGGTGGTAAATCCATTACCAACCCCTGGGTTGTCTAGTTTAATGTTGATACTACCAGCTACTTCGGGGCGAGGGATGCCTCCGTAAGGAAAATATGCAGATGATGGTAATAGAAGACAAGAGGTGGAAATAGCAATGGAAGAAGATTCAATAAGATGAATTTTGAGAAAAAGGATGACCCACCCGAATTTCCTTGTATGCTTTAACAAACTCGAATATTTATGAGCACATGGTTCGCAATAAAATTTATAGGCCAATGAGATTCAACACGAAAGAACTAGTGTTGCAGGAATAAGCTAAGATTATATCACATACACAATAATGTGGGTCATCCAACTATCAAATGTTTTGCCTTGAGGAGGATCATTTGTACGCATATTGAGAAGGGAAACATTTAATTTCCTTAAGAGAATATGAATGGCAATCCCTTACCAGCTCACGGGGATAATGTGTCCAGCACGTTTGATGAAGAGGTGGGATAATACTTGAAAGAATAAAGGTTCCTCGAGTAAAACTTCGAGGAATCTTTATATGAATGTGTGTTTGAAATGGACCACCTAGCTATAGATGATGATTTGTGTTCGATTGGCAATTTGGGGAAGCAGTTATAGGGTTTCTCAATGGGTATTGAAAATGCAATGATAGCCTATGGTGAAGCAGCCTATATAGATGTCAAAGAAGTTTACAGACTAGAAGAGGATCATGTTGACCCTCAGGTGGAAAGTGGTGCTATCAAACGATCAAGTGGGGTTGCCAGACAACTCCAGATTGGAGGCTACTCGAGCAATTTTGGAAATTATAAAAAAGAATATGGCTCCAGCTTTACGTTGGAAAGGGCCTATGGCAAGTCTAGTTAAAAGGTTCCTCTCAGAAGTTATTTTATTAGAGGCAGATCGTCTCATCAGTCATCACAACAGGCCACTCTATGTAACAACAAATGTGAATGGGTGTAGTTTTATTTGGGTTTTGCTAAACGGAGGAATTTTCAACAACATTATGCCCATTGGATCTTTCTACATCTGCAATATCCCTAAAACAAGGATTGTTAAGAACCCTTTGGCTATATTGGGATATGATAATTAATATTTCAAATCCATTGGCTATGTTAATATGGTAATCACTATGGGGAACATTACATCCCACATTAAGTTTCACATAATGGAATATGAACCGTCATACCAACTATTGGTAGGAAGGTTATGGATGTACAACTATGGGTTAGTACTTTATACTTATCATCAGTGTGCTAAAGCAAACATCAAGGGAAAAGAGGTGGTGATTCGAGTGTCGAAGAAGCCATTTACACATGAGGAGGCGTATTTAGTCGATGCTACATTTTATACGAATCTAGCTAAGGGAGATTTTGTGCTCACCAAATACACTGGTGGCACTATAGTGACAAGCACTAGGGAAATAGTGCATGTAGGGTTAATCTGGATGATAATCTAGAGGAGCATGAAGATGTGAGAGAGGAAGTAAAACAACCTAGCCTATCTAGGCAATCGTGGGACAGAATGACACCAAAAATTGACTCGATTAAGCACTAAGTTTAGCAGCAAATTATTCTAAGTCAGTTCTCTATGAGAGAGCTTAAGGAAAATTATAAGAAGAGGCAGTATGTGGAGAAAGCCCCCCAGTAGTGCAAGAGAATTGTGTTATCATATGGAAAAAGTATTTACAAGTTATAGAGGTATGGTCAAGTAGATGAAAGTTTGGAAGATGGGACTAACCCGATTTGTGAATTATTTTTGGGGGATAATCAAGGGAACTGTATGGTGATTGACAACTTTAATGTTAAAGAGTTTATTGAGGATGTGGACGATGAGCTAGAATGCAAGCGCGATAGATCAAGGCCCCAGATTGAAGAGTTGGATTATGTTGACCTTGATAAAGGGGGCGATGATGCTAGGCCAATCTTTATCTTAAAAGAATTAAACACGAAAGCAAAGGGGACTTTGATCAAGCTGATTCAAGAATTCAAAGATGTCTTCGCATGTAAGTACACTGAAATGTTGGGCATTGACAAAGATGTGAGTTGCCATAAGTTAAACGTGATTGTTGATACCAAAATTAATATGCTGATGTGGACGAATAGTATGAAGACACGTGTCAATCTACGTGGCACAATAACAGCGAGGAAGATCATTTACTGAACAACCATGGTTGGTACCGAGCAACGAGAATACACCGAGGAGCTCTATCATGCCGAGGAACTCCATCCGAGGAACTCTATCATCCCGAGATGCTCTAAGCACTCCGAGGAACTCTTGATCAACGAGCAACTAAGGCGGTCCGAACTGCACCTCGGCCGTGTCATCAATTATCAGACGGACAACTGTTCAACTATTCATTAGATTCTTGACGCACACGCTGCATTAAATGTATTACCCATTCATATGTATATCATTTAATGTATTGGACCTTTCATGTACAGCCTTGAGGCTATAAATACCTTGTATCAATCCCATTCAAAGGGATCGAAATTTCTTGAGAGAACTTGTAATCAAGAATTCCACAAACACTCAGCAATAACATAACAGTGGACGTAGGCTTTATTCCTAGCCGAACCACTTTAAAAATCTTTGTCTTATTTATTTATCTGTGATTGAAGAATTAGAGTGATCTAGTTTTTTACATCAACAGATTGGCGCTGTCTGTGGGAAACGACTGTTGTTATCGTTTTTCATAAAAATCATTTATCACCAATGGCAGATAATCCAGAATCCAGTAATCGAAATGCTGGAAATACTGGAAATCTTCCAAATCCATCTGCATCTCCAGATCTAGCCGGAATTATGATGAATCTGGCTCAGGGACAAACCGCCATGCAAGAATCTATGAGGCAACTCCTTCAAACTCTTCAAGGCGGTGTACCTACTCATTCAGGGCAAAGGACTGATCATGGGCAATCACGATCCAGACGTATTGGGTCATATCGCAATGGGGAATCCAATGATTCTTCTTATCAACCTGGGCGAACTTCATCAATACGGGCTACGGATACAGATCAACATATCTCTCTTTCTCCGGAGAGAACTAGCGCTTTAGAAAGATTAAGCAGGGTGTCTCCTTTCAGTCGGTTAGGACCAAGGAGGAACATGAGTCCACCTAGGGCTCCATCAGGAAGTTTTCGACCACCACCAGGTTTGAGAGAAGGATCTGCACAATCACGACCAATTACTCGTCGAGAT
Source organism: Sambucus nigra (assembly GCA_949130495.1). Classification (NCBI taxonomy): domain Eukaryota; kingdom Viridiplantae; phylum Streptophyta; class Magnoliopsida; order Dipsacales; family Adoxaceae; genus Sambucus; species Sambucus nigra. The sequence goes on along the minus strand of OX422210.1, from coordinate 238,186,122 downwards.
AAATCTCAGGAAGCTACGTCAGAGCAATCAGTTGCTCGGACTAAGCGGCCCGAGGAAGGGAATGAAGCATGGAAAGGTTCCATTCAACGATTGGAGGATAGACTGGGAGAAATGGCTAAGGCGAGGAACCCCTTACAGAGAACTTTTGTTCAAGGGACACCTTTTGTGCAAGCCATTGTGGATTTCCCTACACCGTCGAAATTCAAAGCACCTGTAGTGACCCCCAAGTACGATGGAAAGACAGATCCCGTACTTCATATAGAACAGTACCAAGCTGCTGCAGATATCTATGCTGTCCCCGACGAGATGAGGTGTAGAGCATTCTCGGGAACTCTTACTGGATCTGCACAGATATGGTACAATAATCTTCCTCGGGGTAAGATTTCAACTTTTGTTCAGTTAGCCGAGCTGTTTATTGGTAATTTTTGTTTTGGAGCAAAACCAGTAAAGCGAGTAGCGCACTTACTAAGTGTTAGACAAAAATCAGGAGAAAGTACTAGAGATTACATAACTCGTTTCAATAACGAGAAGTTGGAAGTCATAGATTATGAAGAAAAGACAGCAATCACTGCTTTGATGAGTGGTTTGCTGCCTAACAAGCTATACTATACTCTGGCCAAAGATCCGCCTAAAAATATGTCGGAATTGATGGCAAAGGCGGCCAAAATCATGAATGCCGAGGAGGCTATGACTGCGAAGAAGAATATGGATAAAGAAGTTAAAGTGGAGGTCGACAACTCTAAGAAGAAAGATCAGAAAGGTAATGGTGGTGACAAACATTCCAGGAATAACAGGATAAAGTTGGAAGCCCTAAAGAAGTATGATAATTATACTCCATTGAAAATGGGTATTAATCATGTTTTAGAAGAGATCAGGAATAACGAGGAAATCAAATGGCCAGAGAAACTGAAGACAGATCCAGACATGAGGAATAAGACCAAATATTGCGAGTTTCACAAAGATCATGGCCATATGACCAAAAATTGTATAGCCCTTCAGAACGAGATTGAAACACTCATTCGAAGAGGAAAATTATCAAAGTATGTAGATCGCAGAGGTGAGAGGACAAATGAGGACAGAATTAGAAAGAGATCTAGATCTCCTCGTCGTGTAGAGGAGAAAAATAGGAGGGACCATGAAGAGGATCCAGATGATGACCCCGATCTTCCCAAGAAGCCAAGAAAACCTGAACGAGAGGTATTTTCCATACGTTTTGGATCATTTCATTGTAACGTTATTACAGGGGGAGATGCAGGAGGAGGAGACCTTACTGCAGAAAGAAAAGCTTATCTCGGAGAGGCTCAAGCTTGCTCATATATTCAGCGAATAAACCTGGCCGAGGATGATCGTCCGAGGAAGGTAAACAAAGAGAAGCTAGTAATTGGTTTTTCAAAAAACGACCTGGCAGGTGTTCTTTACCCTCATGATGATCCTTTGGTGATCAAAATGAGAATGAAGGACGTGATCATTTCAAGGGTGTTGGTAGACAATGGTAGTTCGGCAGACATCATGTATTATTCATGCTTTGATAGCCTGAATTTGAAATTATCTCAATTGGAACCTTATCACAGACCCCTTCTGGGTTTTGCTGGCGAGAAAGTTTTTCCACTGGGGACGATCAAGTTGGATATATTCATTGGAACCTGGCCTGTTTGTCGAACAGAAAGAATACGATTCTTTGTGATGGATAAGAATGTGCAATCGGCCTACAACATCATCATGGGAAGAGTTGGATTGAAGAAGTTCGAAGCCGTTCCTTCAACAGTACATCAATGTTTGAAATTCCCAACAAATTTCGGAGTTGGAGTGGTGAAAGGTGATCAAAAAGTAGCTCGGGAATGCTATTATTCGTCGGTCGAGCAAGAAGAACTAGAAGGATCGATGAAAAAGACTACTACTTATCAAGTGGATGAATGTACAGAAATTGAAACTCTTGATCCTAGAGATGAGTCCCAACTTGTGAAAGGGCAAGTGGTAGAATCTACAGAAAATGTTATTCTGGACGACGAACATCCTGAACGAATAACCCAGATAGGTTCATCGTTGGATATGTCAATAAAAGAGGAGTTGATAACTTTCTTGAAGAATAGGAAAAATACTTTTGCTTGGAGTCATGAAGACATGCCAGGAATAGATCCAAACTTCTTATGTCATGAACTCAATGTGAATAAGGAGATTAAACCTGTAAAGCAGAGAAGAAGGGTGTTTAGTCCCGAGAAGAATCAAGCCATACAAGAGGAAGTCGAGAAACTCCAGAAAGCTCAATTCATTGAAGATGTAAAATATCCAGATTGGTTGGCAAATGTGGTAATGGTAAAGAAGAAAAACAACAAATGGAGAATGTGTGTTGATTTTACTGATCTCAACAAGGCATGTCCAAAAGATCATTTTCCATTGCCCAGAATTGATCAACTAGTGGATGCTACCTCGGGACACGAGCTACTCAGCTTCATGGATGCTTATTCTGGCTACAACCAGATCAAAATGAAACCTGAAGACAGGGAAAGTACTTCTTTTATTACCCCTAGGGGAACTTATTGTTATAATGTTATGCCTTTTGGTTTAAAAAATGCAGGTGCAACATATCAGCGGTTGATGAACAAGGTTTTTACCGAACAAATCAGCCGCAACATGGAGGTCTATGTCGATGACATGCTCACTAAAAGCAAGAAAGCTGCTGATCATTTGATTGACTTGAGTCAAACTTTTGATCAATTGGATAAATACCAAATGAAGCTTAACCCGACGAAGTGCACCTTTGGAGTACGAGAAGGAATGTTCCTCGGATACATCGTCAATCAGCGAGGTATTGAGGCAAATCCAGATAAGATCAAAGCTCTTCTAGGGCTGCGATCTCCGACGACGAAGAAAGAAGTGCAGAGTCTTACCGGACGAGTTGCAGCGCTCAACAGATTTGTATCTCGAGCAACTGATAAATGCATACCCTTCTTCAAAACACTTCGAAAAACCTTTGAATGGAATGAGGAATGTGAAAAAGCTTTTCAAGACTTGAAGAAATATTTGGGAGCACCCCCACTGTTGTCCAGACCAATAACAGGAGAAAAGTTGTATTTGTATTTGGCAGTATCAGAGAACGCAGTCAGTTCAGCGTTGATCAGATTAGAGAATGGAGTCCAGAAGCCAATTTATTACACAAGTAAGGCTTTCCGAGGTGCAGAAATCAGGTACCCAAAGCTAGAAAAATTGGCATTGGCACTAATTGAAGCATGTAGAAGAATGAGGCCATATTTCCAAGCCCATACCATCATCGTTTATACTGATATGCCATTAAGACAAGCCCTCCATAAGCCAGAAAAATCAGGGAGACTGATGTACTGGGCAGTAGAACTTGGTGAATATGATATTGTGTATGAGCCCAGATCATCATTCAAGGGGCAAGCTGTAGCAGATTTTATAGCAGAGTTCACGTACCCTGATACCCCCGAGGAGCAAAAGGTGCCTGCTGATCTACCTGTGGACGATACAGGATCAACAGAAACATTTGCTGACCTACCTGTGGATGATACAGGATCAGCAGAAATAGGTCCAAACCAGCCAAGGTTGGTAAAAGGACTTGTGGATGTAGAGAAATCATTATATTCAAACTCAGACCAACCACGGTTGGTAAAAGGGTACGAGCAGATGACTGACGAGGAGCGAAAGATACCGGGGGATGATGGAAGAAAACAGCAGATATTTTATCGAGGAACTCTGACAGATAAGAAATTTGAAGACGAAATACCTACATGGAGATTATATGTAGACGGATCATCCTGCACAGCTGGTTGTGGAGCAGGAATTGTTTTGATCACTCCAGACGAGATTGACATGGAATATGCTTTGCGATTCCAATTCAAAGCCTCTAACAATGAAGCGGAGTATGAGGCCATGATAGCAGGTCTTAATCTAGCAAAGACTATGGAAGCACAACAAGTGATGGTATTCAGTGATTCTCAATTAATTGTGTATCAGATGATGGGAATGTATGCGGTTAAAGGAGATTTAATGATCAAATATCATGCAAAGGTGATGAAATTGTTGACAGAATTTGAGGCCATTCAATTGGTGAGAATACCGAGGATGGAGAATGTACAAGCAGACGCACTGGCCCGACTAGCATCAGCTACTCGTACCGAGATGCGAAGAACCATACCGATTGAAGTATTAGAAGGTCGGAGCATAGATGAAGATCTGACAACGAATGTGATTACCCTTGATTTAGGACCATCTTGGATGGATCCAATCAGGAAATATGTTGAAGAGGGTGAATTGCCGGAGGACAAACTCGCTGCCAAGAAACTGAAGTATAAAGCTGCTCGGTATGTATTAACTAATGGTATTTTGTATAGACGAGGAATTATGGCAGGTTTGCAGAGATGTGTACATCCCACCGAGGTGAAAGAATTGATTGAAGAAATCCATGAAGGATCTTGTGGAGCTCATGTAGCAGGTCGAACACTTTTACAAAGAGTGATGACACAGGGATATTACTGGCCAACAATGAGGGTTGATTGTATAGCCTATGCCAAGAAATGTGACAAGTGCCAACGTTTTTCCTCCATCCGACGAACTCCACAAGCATTGCTAACACCAATAACTTCCCCTTGGCCATTTGCCATATGGGGAATTGATTTGGTTGGACCACTGCCGACCACCCGAGGAAGATTCAAGTATCTCGTAGTTGCAGTGGACTATTTTACTAAGTGGGTGGAAGCTGAGCCTCTTATCAATATGACGTACGAGAAGGTATACCAGTTTGTATGGAAGAATATCATTTGTCGATATGGTCTCCCTCATGCTTTCATCACAGATCATGGAACACAATTTGATAATGAAGAATTTGCTGCCTATTGTCATCAATCGAACGTTTTGAAGTTTCATTCAGCACCAGGCCATCCCCAAAGCAATGGACAGACTGAAGTGACGAACAGAACATTACTGAATGGGTTGAAAAAGAGGCTAAGTGAAGCTAAAGCAAATTGGATTAATGAGCTCCAATCAGTATTATGGGCCTACCGAACAACTCCCCGAGCAGCAACTGGAGAATCACCATATATGCTAGCATTTGGAAGTGAGGCTGTGATACCGGCCGAGTTGGGTCTCCCAACGCATAGAGTGCTGAATTTCAAGTCTCCGATCAGTGACTTGATGAGAAGAATGGATTTGGATATGCTCGAAGAAGTAAGAGAAGAGGCAGCCATTAGGAATGCTGCTTATCAACAACGAACAGCTCTGTTCTACAACAAAAGGGTGAAGAAATGCGATTTGAAGGAGGGTGATTATGTGCTGAAGAAAGTCATTCAAAAACAGAATAAACTGGAAGCAAACTGGCATGGACCTTACCGAGTTACAGAGGTTGTTCGACCTGGAACCTACAGAATAGCAACTCTAGAAGGAGAAGAATTTCAGAATGCATGGAATGCTGAACACCTGCGAAAGTATTATCAGTAATGTAAAATGTAAAGCATTTCCTTCATTATGAATAAAACGAGGATGGTTCACCATTTTCTTTCTGTTGAAAGTTTTTCGGGGAATACTAGTGTTGAACACTACACTGCTTGATAACAAGAAGAAGACTGCTCTACGGAGTCAAGCTCTACGGAGCGCTCTACGGAGCAAAAGTGCTATAAGTAGCCAACCTCCTTTGGTTAGGAGGATAAGCTCTACGGAGCGCTCTACGGAGCAAAAGTGCTATAAGTAGCCAACCTCCTTTGGTTAGGAGGATAAGCTCTACGGAGCGCTCTACGGAGCAAAAGTGCTATAAGTAGCCAACCTCCTTTGGTTAGGAGGATAAGCTCTACGGAGCGCTCTACGGAGCAAAAGTGCTATAAGTAGCCAACCTCCTTTGGTTAGGAGGACATGCTCCAAGGAGCCAAAAAGTTCGAAAGAACCCTACTACTCCTTTGATTAGGAGGTGTAGACCAGCATGATCAACTACGGTTGGTAAGACTTTATATACTCTCGCATTACAGCTTATGTTGGTCGGGAGGTAACATTATTACAAAAAGTTCTTTAAAGAACAAAATATTCCAAACTGTACCAAGTATGGTTGGTCGGGGATAAAAACCCACTAACTGTAGTTGGTCGACGAGGATAAAAGTATTGACCTTAGTTGGTCGGACACATGTTTATATTTGAAAATTGAACCAAGTATGGTTGGTCGGGGATAGAAACCCATCAACTGTGGTTGGTCGACAAACATTATTTATCCACCTTGGTTGGTTGGAAACAATTTTGAACAATTTATGCTTATTATAAATTCTAATTTGGTTGATGAACCATATAATTTGCAAACAGAAAAATAGCTATTGGCAAAACAGAAAATGAAATTCTTTCATTAAGATAAAAATGTATTACATGTTACATGTATGTGCTAACTATTACATTAAAGATTCCTACTCTATTGGTTTCTTTCCTTTATCCTTTGAGACAGGTTCCTCGCCGACAGGAGGATCCTCTAGACAAAGAGGAGAATTAATAAAGTTCATGTCCTTCAGCATTCTGACATTCATTATTGTAGGAGTGTCCAACAGGTGCTCAGGACGAGATACTTCAACTTGAGAATGAAGGTTATAATCACCAAGATATTTAGAGATCAAACTCCGAGGAATGGAACGAGCAGGAATCCATGCCATATCCAATTTATAGGGAGGAACAGGCAAGTCTAGCAATCCAGGAGCATGATAATCCCATAAATAATGACCTTGTTCCAATTTTAATACACCCAGGGCGTTCAACCATCCCTGCTTATAACCTTCGTTGTTAGCATTTTCAAGGCGATCATCCAAATGGTAAAGAGCTTCATTATAGCCTGCATTCCAGAACTCCCGAGGCTGTTTATGGAATTGGAAAGTTAATCTATCTACTTGCTCGAGAAAGTTCTTGATAAGAGCATCTTTATTATTCAGAGCAGACTTCATCGCGGCCAATTGGTCCTCTAAAGATAAGTTTTTCTTAGACAAATCAGACAGAGCACGATCCTTAACATTCAGTTGGAATGCTTGAGTTTCCAGAGTAGATTGGGTGCGAGATTCTTCAACACTACGGCTAAGAACTCTTGATCTGCTCCGAGAAGCAACTGGAGAATTTTGCTCCTCGACGATTCTTCCTCGTCCCCGAGAACTCCTTCCTCGTCCCCGAGCAGTCACAGGAATAATAGACTTTTTCAAGTCATCCAACTCTTGCCTTAGTTTGGCGTTTTCAACCTCTAGAAACGAAAAACCTTCATCAGTAACTGGTACTAATGCAGTGGAAGAGGAGGCAACGGATTCATATTGAGCCAATCTTTTCTGCAGACTATTATTTTCTTGTTCCAGGATCTCGGCAATTTGTCGGCAGGCTTCAACTTCACCTTTTAGGGTCCTTTCCCTAATGTCATATGCAGCAATGATCTTTTTATGACCTGTATCAGAGGAAAGTTGTTGATATCTATTTTCATATTCCTCGTGTAATGAAGCCATCGATTCATTGTGCTGGCCTTGGAGATCCTCTAAGGAACAATGCAGCTCTTCAATCAAGTCATAATAAGCGACATTGTTAGCTACAGCTCGGTCGAGTAAATTTTTCAAGTACCGATAAGCCTCAGTCGCCTGTTCTGAAGCATCATGACCAAGAATGTCAGCAATTTCAGAAGAACTAAGGTCTGTATGACCAACCCTATAGTATTGGTGACATTGCTGCATCAGCTCGGTATCATGAGAAGAGATTAGTTCCATTCTAGCAACAAACTAAAGACAAGAAAAAGACAACAATCAACAAAGAATCATCAATAACGGCGATGAGTAAAGAAGTATTTTATTAGATCATAAAAGGATTACAGTGTTCGATTACAAATGATAAAAGATAAGAATGATACCGAACAACTTCACACCTTTTCCTTGTCTCCCAAGACTTTCTCGGGAGGCTGGGACGAGGAGCTCGGTTGCTCGGTGATAACAACAGCTTGATCGGCATAAATCTTCTCGGCAGGAGGAGGCATAGAAGAAATATCCTCAATGACAGAGGGTTGAGAAGCAGAGATTGGGACATCCACAGCCATGGAAGATTCATCTGAAGCAGGTTCATCTTCTTCTTCTTCCACAATTGGTGGAGGAGGACCAGGGAGATGCCGTTGGAATAGCTCAGAATTGTCTTGGATTTTTAGCTCTTGTAGAGCAGCTACCCAACCGTCATGGAAGTATTTCAACTCCCCATATTTGACTTGAGATGTCATAGCTGCAATCCCTTTATCCCATCCTTTTTCCCAACCAGCACTGAAATGTTTCTTAACTGCAACTTTTCTTTTCAACTGCTCCGAGGAGAGTTTGACATCCAATTGTTCTTTCTGGATTTTGATGTCTCGCAGGGTAGACAGTTCTTCTTCTGCCTTCTTCAGTTGGTCATCGCACCTTTGCTGATTGACCTCTAAGCTTTTCACCTTCTCCTCCAAATTCTTGGAGGTTTCAGCCATCTTCATCTTATCAGCCTCAGCTGCAGCCAATTTTTTCTCCCAGGCAGCTTTCTCCTCGACGTACTGCTGGCGAGATTCTTTCACAGATTGGGCTAAACCCAAGAGGGCATCGTCAACATCGGACGAGGAACTAGAAGCTTTAATAGCTTGATCTTTCTTCACGATGGTATTGAAACAGTTCACCAGCTGAAAGATAAGAAAAACAATAGAGTCAACACAAATACAAGAGTTCAGGAAAAAGAAAAGAAAGACCAAAGGTATGAGAAATTTACTGAAGAAAGATGGCGAGCAGCTAGGGATGTCAGTGTATCCCTAGGAATCTTTTCATCAACCCCGAGAACCTCGGGTATAACTGAGCTCGTTGAAGAGCTCGGAAGAATGATTTTTGAAATACTACTACCACCAGCGGGTAGAGAAGATGCAGTTCCAGCAAGATTAACCGAGGATGATTTCCTCAATCTCTTCAAAGGAGGGTCAGCAGCATCAACCAAGGAAGAGGTCTTGGTCGGAGAGATTGTAATTACATCAGCACTAGCATTTTTCTTGCTCGGGGCCACTGGGGGCTTCTCGGCAACTTTGGAGGAACTAACATCTACTTTTTTAGTCCCCTCTGGGACATCAATTTTACCTTTCTTTGCTTCAACAGCAGAAGAAATTTCACCAAATAGAGCAGGAGGAGCTCTTTTCTTGCCCATTCTCTGAGATAGGGGAATATGAGAATCTGAAGATGAACTTTCTGGTGTTGAGGCTGGTTCAACAGGGCGAGCAGTATAAGAGGTTGTGTAGCTCTTATACTGCAGCAAATATGATGCAAATCTAATATGCTCGTCTGCAATCGTCTTATGCAAATTCCAGATAAGTTTTAAATGCTTGATATTCACTTCCGACTCTTTTGGAGTTTTTCTTTTACTATCAACTGCAAATAAATACATAAATCTCAGTCATACATTTTGTCAAACATGATGAAAACGCAATTTCATAAGTAAAATAAAAATGAAAAATAAACCTATCCCATTGCCGTATGGGGGGCATCTGGGACCGTTGTATACTTCATTCCCAGATAAAGGCGCGTGTTGCCAATTTTTTATGACCAACCCATGCTCAAAATAATCTCTATTTGAATCAGGGAGGTTAACTACAAGGGCTCTATTTAAAAACCTAGTTTTTAAATAATAAACATTATCTAAAGTGGCCCATTTATAGCAGTACATGATTTCTGGGATCCCTATACGAGTCCCATGAGTTAGATTTAACTTGTGCACCCCGTTAATTATTCTCCATGAATTGGAGGCTATTTTTGCAGGAACAAGATCAAAATATTGACAAAACTCAAGACATAATGGGTTTGGGGGAAAAGAAAAACCACATTCAGCAATGAAAAGACTGGGGAACCAATGTCCCTCAGCCAATCGAAAGTAATCTAAAGGCTCAGAAAGAACCTCTAGAATTACCCAAGAAGGAATGGAAAAGTCAGAACGAAATTTCTCAGTAGATTCAACAATATAAACCATATTGAATAAAAGAGATGCAGAAGAAAAGAAGAAGATCTTACAGAAAGAAAGGAGATATGTTGACAACGAACGGAAACAATGATGAACACACAAGAGAGAGGAAGAGAATAGAAAACTTGAATGCAGAAAAATGGAAAGTGTAGACGACGGTATGGTTACCAAAGGAGTTTAAATACTTTGCATTGGGAAGCGGCGAAAGAAATGATTACTAAAAAGAAACTACTGAACTTCCGGCGGCTAAAAAGACAAAAGTTGCACGAAGATCGAAGCGCTTGTAAAAAGGCGGAAACTGCGAAATGAGAAGGAAATTTGAATACAATGTTCCTAAAACCCAGGAAGGTCATTTAATATTACCATATACCGAGAAAGAATGTCCCATACTCCTCAAAGTTCGAAATATGAAACATTGGGGGCTTCTGTTGATACCAAAATTAATATGCTGATGTGGACGAATAGTATGAAGACACGTGTCAATCTACGTGGCACAATAACAGCGAGGAAGATCATTTACTGAACAACCATGGTTGGTACCGAGCAACGAGAATACACCGAGGAGCTCTATCATGCCGAGGAACTCCATCCGAGGAACTCTATCATCCCGAGATGCTCTAAGCACTCCGAGGAACTCTTGATCAACGAGCAACTAAGGCGGTCCGAACTGCACCTCGGCCGTGTCATCAATTATCAGACGGACAACTGTTCAACTATTCATTAGATTCTTGACGCACACGCTGCATTAAATGTATTACCCATTCATATGTATATCATTTAATGTATTGGACCTTTCATGTACAGCCTTGAGGCTATAAATACCTTGTATCAATCCCATTCAAAGGGATCGGAATTTCTTGAGAGAACTTGTAATCAAGAATTCCACAAACACTCAGCAATAACATAACAGTGGACGTAGGCTTTATTCCTAGCCGAACCACTTTAAAAATCTTTGTCTTATTTATTTATCTGTGATTGAAGAATTAGAGTGATCTAGTTTTTTACATCAACAGTGATGCCTTTAGCTATCCCATTCAAACAAACCACCTAAGCATATAAAGCAGAGCTCAAGAATAAGTTGAGAGGCTTCTTATAACAGGTTTCATTATCCCAATTCAGCATCCAATTTGGTTGTCCAACATTATGCTCGTGGGGATGAAGGATAAGAAACAAACCATGATTTGTGTAGATTTTAGAGATTTTAATTAGGCTTGCCTAAAATATGAGTTCCCACTACCATTCATAGACAGCTTGATAGAGCAATGGCCGATCATATAATGGATCCAGATGATGCGAAGAAGACTGCCTTTCACACTCCCTTAGGTAACTTTATGTACACAATTATGCCTTTTGGATAAAAGAATGCAGGTGTTACCGATCAAAGGACTATGGCGGAAATATTACATGATCTTTTTCATGATGTTGTTGAGTTCTATATTGACGATCTGGTTATAAAATCCAAAAAGTAGATCGCTCACTTGGTAGACTTGTGGAGGGTGTTCACGCGATGTAGAATATACAAGCAAAAGATGAACCCTCTAAAATTTATTTTTGAGGTAACTAGAAGAAAATTATTGGGGTTTGTGGTGAACAGGAAAGGTGTCTAAATGGACCTAGAGAAATAGAAGGTCATTCTCAACATGACATGTCCAAAAAGAACAAAAGAGCTGAAGAGTTTTTTGGAAAAAGTTTTTAATTTGAGAAGATTTATGTTCGGGATTACTGAGATCACTCACCTTCTCATGGAGCTGCTACGCAAGTGGACTAAGTTTTTTTCGAAACAACCTCACCAAGAAGATTTGGATAAATTAAATAAGCTTATTACGTCACCACAAACCATGATTCCTCCAAAGGTAGGTATACCGTTACAACTTTATCTAACCTCCACAGCTAGATCTATTGGGGAACTGTTAGCACAAGAAGTTGAGGGAATAAATAAGCCTCTTTATTTTTTTAGCCATATTATTTATGGGCCTGAGGCCATATACACTAGTATTGAAAGGCACTATTTAAACCTTGTATTTGTTGCTCAAATCTTAGACACTCTATGTTATCTTTCATAATTCACATTGTAACATGATGTGATCCTATTAAATTTTTGCTAGGTCGAACTGTATAAATAAGCAGGGCTGCTAGATGGTTCCTCATACTTTCAGAATATGATGTAAAGTGTTTGGTCCCTAGAGTTATCAAGAGTCAAACTTACATGGATCTGTTAGCATTCTTTCCTTCTAGTATATTCGAACCACCACATGAAGAACTTCCAGGCAAAGGGGGCATGGAGCATGGAGTTTGATGTCTCATCAACTCAAGGCAAAGGGGGCGAAAGGGAAGCAGGGGAAAATAAGAGGTGTGTTTATCCTTTAAGCTAGATTTTTACTGTTCCAACAATGAAGCCTTGTATGAGGCACTGGTGCTTGTGTTGTTAGAAGCTTTACAAAGGGGCATCTAATTACTCACTATCAAGGGTGATTCTAATCTAGTGGTGAAGTAAGTAAACGTGGAATACGCTTTGAAGCACATGAGTTTGGCACCTTACAGAACGATCATTCAAAGATTGCTCATACAATTCCATAAGGTGACGATAAAAAGATATCCTAAGACGATGAATAGGCGTATTGATGGTAAGATGATGATTGGTTAAAAGGTTGCCATGAAAGCTGACTCGAAGGTCATTCGAATTACCAAAAGGACAACTCTGTCAGTTATATCAGAATTGCTACCTACAGATGATAGTAATGATCGAAGAGGCAAAGCAAGGAAGCAACTTGATTCGGTAGAGGAACCATTGGGTTTGGTTGAATTGGCTCAATAATTTATCACTGCTAGAAACTTATACTACAAAATAAGGGAGGTTGGTTATCAAGGTGTGTCGGTCTGGAAAAAGTTGAGAAAAAATTAAAAGAATTCCATCTAGATAGATGTGGGACCACCAAAATTCCACTCTACCGAAGGATCAAAAAAGTATGCTACTTTTATCCCAAGATGAAGCAAGTTGTTATGACAGTTCAAATGGAGTTGTGATAAATGTTAACTATATTACCAACCTGTCAAATATAATTTTATTGAGTAACCAACTGACTGGAGACAACCATATATTAATACGTTGGTGAAGGGGATGACTCCAGTAGATAAAGATGATGCCACCAAGCTAAAGCATAGAATTTCAAAGTATTTTATTCAAAATGACCAGTTGTATCAAAGAGGGTACTTCAAAAGGCCTCTAAGGTGCATCATGTTAAAGGAAGCTAAAGAGTTTTTGATGTAAGCTCATGAGTTGGGTCACATAGGGGAGCAAAACTATATGGTCAATTGATGACTATAGGGTGTTATTGAATAACTATGGAGAAAGATTGAGTTGAGTTTGTTCGAAAATACAGTGCTTGTCAACTCCACATAAATATAATCCATACTTCCTTGGTGAACCTACACTCTCTATAAACCCCATTCCCTTTTTGAAACTTGGGAGTTTGACCTTGTGGGTGCCATCAACCCTTCTTTCAGGGACAAGATCTGGATATTGGTTTCTACTGAGTGCTTTACCAAGTGGGCGAAATCAATACTTTTGAAGAGGGCCACAATAGGTATGGTTACATGATTCTTGAAGGAGTATATTATCTATCATTTTGGCATTGCAAAGGAGTTCCTATTTGATAATAGAACCCCATTTGTGAATAGTAAGGTGAACTTGGTCACATATAAGTATTCCATTATTCACTATAAGTCCACTTTGGCCTCCCCTAAGTGCAACGGGCAAGCCGAAGCTACCAACAAGACTTTAGTGAATATATCAGTAAATATGTTAGAAGATTTCCCAAGTACATGGGATGACAAGATACCAGAGGTTTTGTGAGATTATAGAATAATTAAGAGAAAGCCAACTGGTTACACCCCTTTCTATTTAGTTTTTGGTACTGAAGTAATTTTTCTAGTTGAATTAGAGTTACCTTCTGCCAAGTACAACTTATGAAGTATGATGCTTCCTCAGAACAGACATGTGCAAGTGGAAACCCAATATTAGTACATAAATAATGCGATGAGACATTTTTAATTATTCAAGAAGCAACTCTCAAGATCATATGACCAAATGGTAAAACCAAGGAAGTTCAAAGACGGGGACCTAGTGTTAAAAGTTTTTACAAGGCATATTAGAGGTCTCTCACTCCCTAAATTTGAAGAAACTAGGAGGGACCTTACATAAAGGGCAAAGATTATGATTTGGGTTATTGTGAGATATTCAAAATTAAAGACAATGTGACATTCAAGCTCAACAACAGTTTACTCAAAATCTACCACGTTTAGACAATCCTATGTTGTAATAGTGCTAAGTAAATTTTATGTTCATGATGGTTAATTGAGAGTGTGTTCTCGCACAACCTTTTGTATATAATTGTCACTTAATATACAACGAGGTTACACAACATTCAAATAAACTTATTCGACATGTGAACAAACATAATAAATGACAAAATGAAGATAATGGACAATGGTGTAGAGGAAATTAAACTAATATTTCATTCAATGTTCAAGTTTTACAAAAAAAGAATAATTACTGCCTCAAAATACAAAGCTAAGACCCCTAGTTGTTAGGTCATGTATGACATTCCACCAATGGTCCATTTGGAGGAATGTCCCATTAACCATCATAAAGGAAACCCTTGTGCCAAGTTGCCACATCACAATCAATAAGAGGGACATTTTGATAGCCTAAACAATGTTCCAGCCTAAATACATCTCATGCATTAAATATTCCATCTCTTGCATTAAATACACGATACCCATGGCATTTAATGAGGGCTCAGAACATTTAATGCAAGGTCACTCGAAGGACCTTGAATTCCTATAAATACTTGCACTAATAATTTATTAAAGTAGTGGAAATTTGATATATGATTTCTCCATACACGAGAGCTTCCTGTGAGTTATTATTATGAAGTTCATCCCTTTGTTTTTCGATCTTAATTAGTAATTATTACAAATCATTGAACTTATTGAGTTGAAGGTTTTGACCTTGCCTTTATTATACCAAAGTCATTGTTCTTTCTCCCTTTAACCATGTTGGTTATTGAGACCCATTTCATTTATTATCTTATAATAACATTTATGTTCTAAAGGTCCATTAAATACATTTTTGTTATGCTTAGACCGTTCATTGTAAGTGAAGTTATTTACTACCAACATAAGGAATTTGTTATTCTTTATGATTTAATTATAATTTTGAAGAGGGTTATGCCTCGTTGAATACTAATTGTATTTATCAAACCCACATCTTACAATCTACCTAGATAGCTATGTGTGTTATATCTTCCGAGTCAATGGGAGGAAAAAACTTCACCTATTTCTTGCAAACTTTCTTTGAGGGGTAAAAAGTTTTACCTTCTTTCCAGATGCATTCCTACGCCCTTCATTACCTACCATTGGTATCCATCTCTTATCCCTCATAGGATTCTTATGCATAGTCCTTGAAACTTGAGTGTAGTGTCTAGGTATAGGTCTAGGGAAATCACTTCTAGCATCTCCCTTATTTTGAACTAGAAATGTCATCCTTCTCATCAAATTATCAACTTTCCCTCTTAGTTTATCAATAGGATCTATCCATAACATGTTTATTCTATTTTGAATGAATTTTCGATTTATTCCCCTCAAGCACCACCATGCTTGATTTGTGTGACCTTGTACTTAACAAAAAGTATAATATGAAACCTTCCTTTTCACACTCTTCTTTATCATCTCTTGAGTTCTCAAATCATCTCTTTCTAGTTTCTTCCCTTTGAAATAAAAAAGTTAAGTATGATTGATTTATCACCAAATGAGCATCCACTTATATTACTGTGAGATCTCCTCTGAACATTCTTGCTGCGCAAATGAGGTGGCACATAAAAAAGGTATTGGATTATAACCATGATGTTTAATAAACTTCTTCATATCAAAGACATCTACGGGAACAAAATCATCATCCCATTCGAACTTAAGGAACTAGAATCACATTTTCTTTTAATCCTTTTCAATTTGAAATAAAAATATTCCAAATGTCCTTTCTTATGAAAAAAGTACAAGAGAATGATTTTAGATGGTCCTTTGAAACTTTTTGATCAATTCCCTTTTACCTTTTAAAATCATTCTCTTTCAGTTTTTGCTTCTTATTTTTTTTCAAAATCATAGAATCGATTTCCTTTCAATCATGTGATGAACATTCAATTGATGAATCAACTTAATAAGAAGATGACTTGATTTTTAAACTTTTAGATGAGCCAATTTTATTTTCTAAAGACTCAAATCTCTTCTCAAGTTCACTTATGAAACCTTCACATATAAGAAGTTCTTTATTCACTTTTCAAGTTCAAGAGTCAAATCACTTTTCTCTTCTTCCAAAACTTTGAGTTTTTCAAAATATAAATCTTTTGAATCTCTCAGTCTTCTTAAATTAGAATTTTGTTTGGTTATCTTCTTTCAATTCTCAAGTTAATTATAACAACTCATCCTCCACTTTTTCAATCAGTTTTAAATTTTATTTGTAAGTTGACTACTTATTTCAAACTCTTTAGAATCTTCCTTTTCTTTTTCAGGGAGTTTGACTTGATTAGACAATTTTAAATTCAACTTTTTCGTTTTGAGAAGTTGAGCAGTCAACTCATAATTTTTTTAACACAAGGACTTGACATTTTCAAATTCATCATTTTCATCAAAATTGTCATCCATAGAGTTTGTTTTCTCGAGAGAATGGGAAGTTTTCTTCTTCTTCTTTTCCTTTTTTAATTTCAATTGTTTTGTCCTATCACTATAATCCAAAAGCATAGGACATTCATCACAAGAACTAGCATCATTAGAACAACCCAAGTTTAACATCCTAGCATTCATAGATATTTCAAAACAATGATCAACAATTTACACAAGCAGACAAAAGAACAAACAAAACTAGGTTTATGAGCAACAACACAACAAACACATAACAAAGTAAGGATCAACTCAAGTATTTTAATGAAAAAATAAGAGCATGTTTCTCTAATGCCAATTAATTATGTGTGTTATTAATCCAAGTGTTTAACGTAAAAAAACCCTATAGGGGTGAAAGAGTTTTGATCACATCTTATGACCAATTTTTGAAATTAAATAATCTTTCTTGCAAAGTTAAATCACCTACCAAATGTTTTAATTAAGTGATATGGAATATGTCTTGAATTAGTCACACAATAAGTAAATTAGGTAATCAGGATGAAATAACTAGATCAAAAAACCTAAGACAAATTTTAAGTTATTACACTAGATTTAAGTGTGAACTAGGTGGTGTATGTGATCCAATGTAGAAAAGAATATGGGGGTCAAGGTATAATCTTGGTACTTCCATTTATTCACAAATGTCTTATTCAAAAAGTAGCACCTTCACTAGCATCTCGCACCATATGTCTCATAGTCGAGCACCATGAATGTAGCGGTTGCTTGTCCTATATAAAACCACTCACGTGACCAAGATATAAACCCACAATTCTCATATATATATGTTTCAATCTGAACAACATTTAAAACCATTTTAGACACCCTAATTAATTAAGCTAAGTGTCAAAACCATTTTAGACATTAGTTTTCAAATTTTTATTTAATAAACCAACATTTAAAACTTTTCATAATTCAATATTAAATAATCACACCACAATTATCCTAGAACATATAATCTAAATAATATAAACATTCAATAAATAAATCCCAACATTTAAAACTGAAAGTAAAACATCCAGACAGTAATAAATCCCAAAGTCACAATACTAGAAATAAATGAATCACAATGTCCAATAAAACTACTGGATAATGGAAATGGGCGACACATGCCCAACTGAATAAATATGCTAGGAGTGGAATCAAATAAATGAAGCCGTCTAAGCAAGAGGCCTGCAACTCCCACCTAAGCTGCAGCGCATTCCTTCCAAAGCATCCTATGCAAGACACCCCCTGTGGCTGGGCACCTGAAATATATACATATATATACAAGAGAGAAGGGAAAAAGAAACGGGTCAGAGCCCGATAGTGTAAATGATTTAAAATTTGTTTAGCAAGTATTTAAAATGTTTACAGGCCAATGCAAGAACATATTAGTGCGACACTCTCTTGAGAATTTCTCACCTCTCTTCTAATGTGCACGCCTATCGTACTAACCTTCCCAACGGTTTAACTTATCTTATCTTAAGTTTCTCGTAAGATTTAAACTAAAAAATTCAACTGTTTAAGAAATAAATTTCATTGAGTAACCAAGCTCTCATCTTAACCTTATTTATTAATAATGTTTTCCAGAAATATACAATTATGCCTTTCAAAACAAGCATTTCCAGTATGAAGTCATTATTCATTTCTTACTTTCCATAAACACAATAGGAAGTTCCAAATTTCAGAAGTTCATATATATATATTAAATACTCGTATAATATATATATATTCTAATAGTACCCCACATAAAACTTATGGTGCGGCATACTCTGCTATCCAATCCCCGTATCACTCGTACTAAGGGAAAAACAAGTTCGGAATCACTCTCGAACTGTATTAATACATACACAAACAATATTGAGGCGAAGCATAGTTTCCAAGTCCAAGAGGTCAGCACATACCCTCACGTCTTTTAGGACCGTGACTATCGATTCGATAGCCTGTACCTAGGATTCCTATCTTCTTTGGTATAGTCAATATCCCCCGGAAAGTTCCCATCGAGATAAGACTATCCCAACGCGGTAACCTCAGGGATAACAAGTAGCGCGGGGATGATTTTAACACGTATATAATATATGCATTCACACAGTCATATAAATATACTACTTTTATCATATCAATTTAGGTTCATCTCATAACCCATAATTACGACATTTATCCTTATTTTCCCATTATTAGTTATCACGTATAACGGTTTGTCTCTAACTTTAATTTGAGGGATTATTCCAACTTACTACGTAACACTCACGGACTCTATCCTCCCAAGTGTAAAATTCAGTAGATATTCATCTATTTTCCATTGTAACTATTTTACGTATCTCTTCCTTTAATGCAAAATTCCATC
Organism: Sambucus nigra; assembly: GCA_949130495.1. Lineage (NCBI taxonomy): Eukaryota > Viridiplantae > Streptophyta > Magnoliopsida > Dipsacales > Adoxaceae > Sambucus > Sambucus nigra. The sequence goes on along the minus strand of OX422210.1, from coordinate 238,167,131 downwards.
GTCTCTTATATATAAACACTCCAAAAATGCAAATCTCGCCTTACATTAAAGGTCTCATAATCATTATGTGACACCCCGACTAATTAAATACCGGGTAGCTACTCCTTTATTAAATTAATACAAAATGCCAAGTTGGTTCAGTTAATAGCATCACTGTCGAAAATATTTTTAATGATTACTAACCACCTAGTATTTAAAAAGTGAGTTGCCAAATTTTAAGTTAACTCTGATTAACATGCAATAAGAGGATAATGAAAGAATAACAACCATTCACCATAACGAAGCAATAGAATAACCAACAAAATAATAAGTCCGGAGGAAAACTCCTCACAACAATCCCACAACTGAACTAAGTAAAACAATGTAACCTGAAATAATTACATGCCAAAAGTCTGAAAATCTGAAATAGGAAATGTTTCTAATAGAAATGGGCGACATGCCCTACAACTGATGAAATCTGAATAGAGTCAAGATAGATGAAGCGTCTACTAACAAAGTCTTGTAACATCCACAAGCAGCTACAGCTCGTCCCTTGAATGAAAATCCTATGCATGGTGTCCTTGTGGCTGGGCACCTAAAATGGTTTTTACAAAAAGTAGATTTGAAAGCAAACGGGTCAGAGCCCGAAAGTGGAGAGTATTTTAAAATAGCAAGTGCTTTAATAACATTAAAACAATGAATACAAAATACATGTTAGGACGTGCACTCACATGAAGTACTCACCTCTCGACTAATTTGTGCACTCTTAACGTACCGTACCCATCTAAGTGACATACATATATAACCAGACCGTAATAAGTTCTACCCCTTACTACTCAATTCCCATTATACGTTCCAGCGTTATCAACTAAATAGAGGGCTTTACTTAACTCAGGTTCTCAATTATTAGTAATACAATTCATTACAGGTTATCCCTTTATAGTTACTCAAAGCGTTTCTGTATTTATATGCACAATACCAACATGAAAGTTCTCATTAATTTAAGTGTATATTAGTCACGCCATAAATATACAATACAAGCACCCGAGGCTAAGCTGCGGTGCACATATACTCTGCTATCCATCCCGGTACATCACGTACATAAGGATCACGCATTCCGAATCTCTCAGGAATCGTTCTCAGATAATAGCAAATCACAAACAATGGAGGCGAACACAGTCACATCACATGGGTCACGCACATACCTACGCTCCCACGATCAGCAGACTTATTAATATCCCAATAAGTCCTTCTCTGACCTATGTTCTCGAGGTACCAATCTGAATCCGAACAACACAAGGATTAGAGGGCCCTAAGCGAACGTAAACCTACCGTGATAGCAAGTATGGTAGGTATGTCATACACATAAAGTCATATACATATACTAAGTATACACACATCTTAGTAATCACCGTAATTTATTTGTAGTACACTTCTCATTATCGTACCGACTTATAATGTTACACAATTCACATGTTCCCGGTTAATTCAATTATTTAGGCCGTCAATAATTCTCGCATCGTAATAGTCACTCACGTTCTATTCCATAATTTCCGTTCAATTCGAATCACACTTCTATGTTTTACTCCTCAATATGTCCCAAATATCCCAATTATAACAATTTATCATCAAGGGAATGTTATCTCTACTATTAAACAAGGTTACGGGACACGCGAAATCAAAATAGGCCAAAATGGCCTAAACTGTCAGCTCGTTAGAAGTCTCGTTCGAACGAGGCTGGTTCGAACGAGAGTTCGTTCGAACGAACTGGGCATCTATCGAGATCTCGTTCGAACGAAAGGCATCGAATGAACATCCTTCTCGTTAGAAGGCAAACTGTCAACTCGTTAGAAGCTCGTTCGAACGAGCTCGTTCGAACGACCATGGCAGGTCTTCTAACGAGAGGCCAGTTTCGAGCCCAGATTTTCCTATTCTCATTTTTTTCCATCTTTTCTTCCCCTCTAATCTCATCTAAACATCAATCCAACAATTGTTCAAGGTTTCTAATCGTCCCTAAACATACTTAGGTCACATACTAACGTGTTTTGTGGACTTAATTCATTCTAAACGTCATTCAAATATCAAATCTATACATTTTTCCCCAATTTCAAGAACATGAACCCTAGAAATTCTTAAATCCCCAATGAGCCTAATTAAATCCGTTTTTGTTTCATCCAAAATATATATCATCAGATTAATCACCTACATACAATTCTACATGCAATTCCTCATCAAAATACAAGTTTCTAATTCCAATTTAATGGGTTTTCATCAATCTCCCAAAAACAATACAATTTTATCAATTTCCTACGCATGGAAGGGGCATTCTCTGCAACTAATGAAATTAAACCACTTGCCTTATGTGTATCTCTGATTTTGATGTCGAATTGATGAATGATTCTCTCTCTCTCTCTGCAGAATTCTCCTCTTTCACTCTCTACAAGTCTTCTTCTCCAAGGTGACAATGGTGGCTAGGGTTTGCCTTAGGAAACTTTTGGAACTAATTCTAATAACCCCCGTAGCCCATTAAGTCATAAGGTGTAGTTAGTGGGTTTAGTGGGTAATCACCAAATCAGATTTTTATTTCCTAATTTTCGTTGGTTTTAATTCCCAAAAATCTAAAATTACCAAACTACCCTTATACGTTGCCGGCATGACCTAAAAATGTCCCGGGACCCAAACTAAACCCCCGGCAAGTGTTTTCTGACTATTTCGACCCTTCCGGACGCGTTGGCGCACTCAAAACGACCATACGGTTAATAGAATTAAAATTCACTTTTTAATTAAATAATAATATTCTTGACGCGACTGTCACACGCGTCTCAACAAAATTTCCAAATTGCCGTATTTCAATCTCACGACAAATTTCATAATTCAATAATCATATATAGCCATATATATTCATTAAAATCAAATACCAACTCGCATCTCGCTAGTATTTTTATCTGAATTAATTCCCAATTAATACACATTTAATTAAATTAATCCCATAAATAAATATGATAAAAATACGGGGTATTACATACTACCCCCTAATAACAGAATTTCGTCCCGAAATTCGGAACTAGAAAGTACCTGATAAGAACAACTCTGGATGACGTTCGCGCATCTCATCCTCGCGCTCCCATGTGGACTCCTCGACATTATGATGTCGCCACTGAACACGCACTAACGGGACTATCTTTGACCGCAGTTTCCGCTCACTTCGGTCCAAAATAGCAATCGGCCCCTCCTCGTAGGAGCTATCAGGCTGGAGATCGATGTCCTCCAAAGAAATGTGGGAATGAGCCAAATCGTCCCTAAGATATTTCCTTAGCGAGGAAATATGAAACACATCGTGAATCCGATGCAAATGCTCCGGTAACCCCAGTCTATACGCAACCGGTCCAATCCGCTCAATAATAGGAAATGGTCCCACATATCTCGGTGCCAACTTTCCTTTCTTCCCGAAACACATAATTCCCTTCATAGGAGATACTCTGAGCAAAACTTGGTCCCCCACTTCAAATTCCCTGAAGGACCTCTTCGCATCAGCATAGCTCTTCTGCCTGTCCTGAGCTACCCGAATGCGACTCCGTTTCAGCTCTATCCTTGTCGAAGTATCCTGAATCACTTCCGGCCCAAGTAGTTTGTTGTCCCTCACCTCCAACCAACATGCTGGGGAACGAAAAGGTCTACCGTACAGCGCCTCAAATGGAGCCATGCCAATGGTGAACTGTTAGGAGTTGTTGTAAGCAAACTCCACTAGTGGAAGATACTGATCCCATCCACGTCCAAAATCAATGATGCACATACGCAACATGTCCTCCAACATCTGGTTTGTACGCTCGGTTTGCTCATCGGTCTGCGGGTGATACGCCGTACTCAATCGCAATTCCGTGCCCATGGCCTCCTGAAAACTTTCCCAAAACCGTGAAATAAATATCTTGTCTCTGTCAGACACGATATTTAGGGGCACACCGTGAAGTCTCACTATCTCTGAAATAAAGAGCTGGGCATACTGTCCCGTAGTGTAGTCTGTCCTTACGGGTAGATAATGAGCGACTTTGGACAACCTGTCTACAATCACCCAAACGGAGTCGTGACCCCTCTGTGACGTAGGCAACCCCGTGATAAAATCCATGGATATGCTCTCCCACATCCACATCGGGACCTCTAATGGCTGTAGAAGTCCTGCCGGTTTCTGATGATCCACTTTTACTAGTTGACAAGTCGCGCATTTAGAAACAAACACGGCAATATCTCTCTTCATCCCGTTCCACCAATACTGACGTCTCATATCTTGGTACATTTTTGTCCCCACCGGGATGTACCGCGAACCGTGAGCCGTGCGACTCTGCCATCACCTCGTGTCGCAGTTCCTCCCCTTTCGGGACTACCAGTCTGCCATTGAAGCGTAATCCTCCGTCTGAGCTAACGGTATAGGACTCGGCTCCCTCTGCTAATAATCGAACTATCTGCTCCTGACAGAACGAGCCATCTGCTTGTGCCTTTACCACTCTCGTGACAATTTGTGGTGTAACAGTCATCACCGACATGAATGATCGGGCCACTGCATCCTGGTGTCCCAACTCCTTCCACTTGGCCTTCCACACCCCTGCCACCTCATCTACTGGCCTACGGCTCAACGCGTCTGCTACCACGTTAGCCTTCCCCGGGTGGTATTGGATATCAAACTGATAATCCTTCACGAACTCAAGCCACCTCCTTTGCCGCATATTCAACTCCTTCTGCGTGACTTGTGGTCCGTGAACAATCAAAAATTCTCACCCAAAAGGTAATGTCTCCAAATCCGAAGGGCAAAAACAACTGCCGCCAACTCCAAGTCATGAGTGGGGTAATTCTTCTCGTGAGGCTTTAGCTTACGGGAAGCATAAGCTATGGCCTGACTCTCCTGCTGCAACACACCTCCAAGTCCTTGCAAGGACGCATCGGTGTAGACTAGATACTCAACTCCCGGTCTCAGCAATGCTAACACAGGTGCTGAGGTCAACTTATCCTTTAACTCATCAAATTCCAACTGACAGGCATCACTCCAGATGAATGGCACACCCTTACGAGTCAGATGTGTCAAAGGACCCGCTATCTTCGAAAATCCCCGAATGAACCTCCTGTAGTATCCTGCTAGGCCCAAGAAACTACGAATCTCAGTTGGTGTCGTGGTCTGTCCCCACTCCCTCACCGCGGATACCTTCCCCGGATCAATAGATATCCCCCGGTTGGAAATAATGTGTCCCAAAAACTGGACCTCCTTCAGCCAAAACCCGCACTTCTCATACTTTGCATACAGCTCGTTCCGACGTAGCGTCTGCAAAACCTGCCTCAAATGTTCGGCGTGCTCCTCCTCTGTCCGGGAGTAAACCAAAATATCATCAATGAAGAAGATGACGAACTGATCAAGGAACTCTCTGAACACCCTATTCATCAAGTCCATAAACACTGCTGGAGCGTTGGTCAAGCCAAAAGGCATAACCCAAAACTCGTAAGAACCATATCTCATTAAGAACGCTGTCTTTGAGACATCCTCTTCCCTGATACGCAACTGATGGTATCCTGATCGCAAATCAATCTTTGAGAAGAAATAAGCTCCTCTCAACTGGTCGAATAAGTCATCGATTTGGGGCAACGGATACTTATTCCGTATTGTGACCTTATTCAACTCTCAGTAATCCACACACAACCTCAATGAGCTATCCCTCTTCTTTACGAACAACACAGGGGCACCCCACGGTGAAGTACTCCTCCGTATAAACCCCTGACCCAATAACTTCTCAATCTGATCCCGTAGCTCTCGCATCTCTGCCGGAGCCATACGGTACGGTGCGCGTGCTATAGGTCTCGTATCTGGTAATAAGTCTATGAAAAAGTCTATCTCTCGACTGGGGGGTAGGCCTGGTATCTCCTGAAACACATCGGAATACTCCCTGACAACTGGGATCGAATCTAAAGGAATCATAACCTCCTTAGAGGTATCCTCCTCTATGTAATACAAATGAGCGGTCGAGCCTCCCTCTGGGCGAGGCATCGCCACTACAAACATCTCTTGCCCCGGAATGGCAAAAATAATGCTCCCACCGAAGCAATCAATCATGGCTCTATAAGCTGCGAGCCAATCCATACCAATAATCATATCGTGCTCATGCATATCTAATACCAACATGTCTGCGGGTAATACCAAACTACCAATCTCTAACCCCACCCCCAACATATAAAGAAAATAAGTGACCCACTCCCCAATGGTGAGTCTACACACGTCACTGTGCTCTCTGCTGTGGCTAACAACCCTAAGGCTTTCGCAAAATGTGTAGCTATAAAACAATGTGTTGCCCCCGTATCAAACAAAACCCGACCCATAGTGCCATGGATAGGAAACATACCCTCAATAGCGGGTGGTGCCTGTGGAACTGCTGCCTGCTGAAGCTGGTATACTCTCCCATACTGCAGCTGCCCCTGCTGAACTGGGACCGCTGGAATGGGTGGTAATGCTGCCATCTGCGGTGGCGTCGGGAGGTCGGCGGGAAACACAGGTCTCTGCGGCTCCTGTCGAGCACCCTGCTGCTGCTGCGGGGCCCTGCCCCTATCAAGACAGTCTTGGCGTTTATGGCCAGTCTTGCCACAAACGTAACACTTCCCCGGGAAGTTCCCCCCTCTCTGTCCCTGCTGCCCCCGGCCCTGGTGGCCGTTACCGTTCCTCCCCTGGCCCTGCTGAAATTGCTGTTGACCATTCTGACCCTGCTGGTTTTGATGGCCGTTCGGACCCTGATGGCCCTACCGGAAACCTCCCTGTCCGTGCCTGAAATTTCCCGATCTGAACCTCTTGTGATCCCCCTGATGGGAATCCTGATCACCCTGCCTCTGCCACTGAACAGAATGTTCCCCATTGGCACCATTTCCCCCAGTCCTGCCTTGATGGCTGGACTCTCCCGATCTCTTGCCTTCAGCCATGTGAAAGCGATGATCCTGGTAGTGTAACAGTGCAGCGTTAACCACATCAGAGTAAGTGGCCAACGATAGGTTCCCCAACAAATGCTGATGGATCCTCCATGTCAATCCGTCTGTAAATTTCTGTATCTTCTTCTCTTCCGTCGGTATCTCATCCGGAACAATATTCAACAGATTGGTGAATTCGGCCTCATACTCGGCCACAGTCTTACCTTCCTGCCTGAGATTCATCAATTTCCTCCTCATTTCCGTGTGAACAGCTGACGGAAAATACTTGCGGTCAAATCGCACCCAAAACTCCTGGATCGTGAGAGTATCTCTCTCCTCCATGGTGGTAATAGACTCCCACCACTGCAGTGCAGACCCCACTAGCTTAAAGGTAGCTAGTATCTGCTTCTGGACATCGGTGCACTCATATATCCTCAGGTGCCGCTGAATGTCCTTCCTCCACTGACTAGAAACTACAACATCGGAGCTACCTGCGAACTCCGATGGGTGTGCTTTCTGAAAAGCATCATGTACACGTTCCCAAGCAGACGGTAATGCATGTGCCTGAACTAGCGCGGCTACTGGCGCCTGAGGTGGTGCCTGCTGAACTACGGCTAGTGCGGCATTTACCGCCTGGGCCACAATGGCTGCAACCTCGGCGGCATTCATCGTTCCCTGAACTGGTGCGGGCTGTGGTTCTGGCGTAACATCCCTGGGAATCCGTTGTGCACGTCGTGGAGGCATCTGAAATAAGAATAAAGTTTATAAGTTCGCAGTTATAAACTTGAAATAGCTGAAGAACGTAGCATATACAAAAGAATACAACAGTCCTAAAATATAGGGCTCTACATCAAGGAAAGCTCAGCAGAAACATAATAAGCCGTACAGATCCTAAAGGACACTAGAACCTGATGCTCTGATACCACCTGTGACACCCCGATGTAATACCCCGTATTTTCTGTGATATTTATTTTTGGGGATTAATTGAATTAAATGTCTATTAATTGGAAATTAATCCGGTTAAAAATATTAACGTGATGTGAGTTAGTATTTTATTATAATGTGTATACTTGGCATTATATGATTATTGGTAATATTGAAATTGTCGTGAGATTTAAATACGGCAATTTGGGAATTTTGCTTGATGCGTGTGACCGCCACGTCTTGGTATTTTGTTATTAAATTAAAGAGTGAATTTTATTTCCAGTAACCGTATGGTCGTTTTGAGTGTGCCAACGCGTCCGAAAGGGTCAAGATAGTCAAAAAACACTAGCCGGAAGTTTAGTTTGGGTCCCGGGGTATTTGTGGGCCATACCGGCATCAGAATGGGTATTTTGGTAAATTGCATTTTTGGGAATTAAAAAGTGACGAAAATAGAGATTACAATCTGACTATTTCCTCATCCCACTTAACCCACTAACCACACTATATGCCATTATGGGATACGGGAGAAGTTGATATATCATTCCAACTTCCAAAAACCATTACACACCTCCACACTCCATTATCTTCAACCTTGGAAAAAGCTTGAGAGAGAGAGAGAAGGAAACCTTGAGAAGAGCTTGAGAGAGAGAGAGAGGGAAGAGAATTCTGCAGAAAAACAGAGGGAGGACAACCTAACTTCAAGATTCTACACCAAATTCTGAGATAAATTGAGGCAAGTGATTTAAACTCTTTTGATTCAAGATATGTTCCCATGTTTAGGAATTTTCGAAATTGATTTTTGGAGATAAATTAGACCCATGAATTGAAAGTTAAAGGCCATGATTTATGTAGGAATTGCATGTAGTATATTCTGGACGAATTTATATGATTTAAACAGAACCTTGATAATCTAAAAGTGGAATTAGAAGAAGTTTGATGATGTTCTTGAATGGAAGAATTCTGGAAATTATTTTGATGTAGTTTTGATCTAAACTAAGCTTTTAAATGATGAATTATGGGACTTAGAATGTTAAAACCGTTGTAGGATGTTAGTATCATGTTATAGTAACTTTATCTTGGAGTTTCATGCTTAAAAATGGAGTTTTGGGTCGAAACTGTAACTGCAAAACGAAGCAGTCCGCAACCATACCTGTGCAATCGATCGATCGACATTCATCAGTCGATTGATCGACCACTATCGATCGATCGAAGGTAAAGGTCGATCGATCGACCTTCCCAGAATGAATAAAGTTTCCCTTAATTGAATTTTAATGATGATAACCCTTGGATAATATTATGGGAGACATTGTGATTACCCTAAATGTTAAGGAAGACCAGTAGGCATGATTATGAAATTGGACTTTAATTGGAATTTAATTTGAGGAATTATTCTAAATTAATGAAATTCGTTATGTGAGATAATCTTTGGGTTAATAGTACAAATTCGAGTAATTTGATGAAATAAGGTTTGGGGCAGAAGTAAAGACCTTAGGTTTGAAGATGTATATTTGGGAATTATGGGAACTTAATAGTCTATTTGAGATAGGTGCCAAGTTTAAGAAATTACGACGTGAGACGTGTCGACTATTTAAATTATATATTATCGAGATACTTGAAATATATGAATTGGGAATAATGGTATAATGATGTAGAATATACCCTTATTAAGATTGAGATATCTAAGATGTGTGAATGCTTAGTATATAATTTTATGTGTATGACATACCTACCATACTTGCTATCACGGGAGGTTACGTTCGCTTAGGGCCTTCTTATCCTTGTGTGCCCGGATTTAGATAGGTACCTCGAGGACATAATTCAAACGAAGGACTTATTTGTGAGTTAATGAGCCAGCTGACTATGGAGCGTAGGTATGTACGTGACCATGGATATGATTGAATTATGTTCGCCTCCATTTTTGTGTGTGGTGTTTATTCCAACAATTCCTGAGAGATTCGGAATTTGTAATCCTTATGCACGTGATGTACCGGGATGGATAGCAGAGTATGTGTGCACCGTAGCTTAGCCTTGGGTGCTTGTATTGTATAATTAAGATGTGAAAATACGGTTATATGAGAAGGTATTTACTATGTTAAATTGTGAGTATAATTATGGTAATGTTTTGAAAAGAAAAAGGGAACTTTTATCAATAAATGGTTTTGTTAATGATTGGGAATTCGGGAATTAACGTAGAACTCTCTATTCAATTGTTAAGGTTGGTAAATAAACGTGAACCGAGTAGTAGTGTTAGAAACTCTTTAGATAGTTATGAGATAACACATGAATGGGTACAGGAACGTTAGGAGTGCACAGTTAGACGAGAGGTGAGTATATCATGTGAGAGCACGTCCTAACATGTACTTTGCATATACTATTTTAAATGTTTTTAAAGCACTTGCAGGTTTTTAAAATATCTCCACATTCGGGCTCTGACCCGTTTCCTTTCAAATCTATCTTTTTGTAAAACCATTTTAGGTGCCCAGCCACAAGGTCACCATGCATAGGACTCTCATTCTGATGACGAGCTGTAGCTGCTTGTGGAAGCTACAGAGATTTGCTTTTAGACGCTTATATCATTTGGATTCCTTATTCAGTATTCCTCAGTTGTAGGGCATGTTGCCCAAATTCTATTAGATACATTTCCATTTCAGTTTTTCAGACTTTGGCATGTATTCATTCAGTATTCAGTATTTCAGTATTTACTTCAGTTGTGGGATTGTGTTATGAGGAGTTTTTCCTCCAGATTTATTTATATCATGTGACGGTTATTCTATTTACTTCATTATGGTGAATGGTGTTTTATTCTTCTTTACAATTGTTGCATTTTAATCAGACTTGAATTAAAATTTGGCAACATACTTTTTAAATACTAGGTGGTTAGTAATAATAAAATGTTTTCGACAGTGATGCTATTAACTGAGCCAACTTGGCGTTTTGATTTAATTTAATAAAGGAGTAGCTACCCGGTATTTAATTAGTCGGGGTGTCACAGGTGGTATCAGAGCATCAGGTTCTAGTGTCCTTAGGATCTGTACGGCTTATTATGTTTCCGCTGAGCTTTCTTTGATATAGAGCCCTATGCTTAGGATTGTTGATATCTTTGGTGAGATTTCGTTCTCCTGCTTTAATACATATGGTAGTGAATCTTATTTGCGATCGGGTGTATTCGAGTACCGAATAATGCAGTACGTCAGGCGAAAACAGATGGGTACACAGCAGGAGGCAAACTTATATTGAGAATAATTGATTTATTTAAAGAAGGACGACCATAGTTGAAGTCACCGATGTTATGGCACGAAAGTCCTGGAAGATATAGAAGGCTAAGGCGCGAGTTGAAACTTCCGGGTACGGCTATTGTATGAATGGGGTCAAATTCGACACATCCAACAAGGTTGGAATGGAATAGAAAGAATTAATGTATCATTGAAAAGAACCAGCAGTAACAATACTCGAAAGAAGAGGACGGCATGTGCTAGACAAACGAACGCAAAGTATCCAAAGGCTTGGACTTGTGTCGGAGTATGACTAATCGAGAGTGAAAATTTGAGAAAAAATTTTCTCATCTCGTGAGAGCGGAGCTTCTATGAGGAGAACCAATCACCACACTTATAAGTGGGATGTAACGTCGTGAGAAGCCATACACAAATGGCTTGACCATAAGTTCCGTGAGCAAATGTTTAGGGTGAGAAACGAATGTCGGTTTGAACTCACACGAAAGGTCCGGACAGAGGTCACTTTGTGAGGAGAAATATATTATTTAGTGAACCCTACACCGGGTGAAGTAGGTGAAACGGAGAAGGGGATATTAAAGGAAGAATTTACAAAGGAGAATTGCAAGACCTTTGGGCAGGACTCTGTTTGGACGGTTAAAGCAAATGGTATTGTCGCTTAGTGTTAATTTGGAGGTAAACATCCCCGGGTGGGGAGACACGAGAATCGAGAACCTTACATAAAGTAAGACTGGGGAAAAACTGGTGTTGGAGAAGCACCACAATGGGAAGACCCAATGGAGAAACCGTTAAAATAATTCGATAAAGGAATTACTACCAAGGGATGGTAATTTCAGTAAAAGAGGTGGGAAATTAGTAGCGTGATCCTTAGGGCCGTCAACACTAAGGAAACAACAGAGATAGTCGTTTGAGTCAAGACTACCAACGTCCGAGAGATGGACCACCTTAACATGATTTGTGAGACAAGAGATAAGAGGAGTATGTGTAGAGGTATTTCTGTGGGGAGTGAAACCCGTACGTTATAAAAATTTTCCAATACAAAAGTTGGGATCAAGGTATTATGCATGGCGAGGACAACAGTTATTGAAATATTCGGTGTGGGACAGTTATGTGTGGTATGTCCAGGAACCATTTGAGTAGCCGGGACGGTTGATAAAATAGAAGTATGAGTTACATTCTCAGATGTTGATGCATGTTAGTTGTAGCGTGAATGAGATGCTACATTTGTCACTATTGTTATTTTCGCTTGAGAGTCGAATTTAGTGAGTGTATCAGTGACTTTATTATATATATGAGAACATTTTTCCCTGATAGCATGGGGGATTTATTTTTATCATCCGCGGAGGATGAATGAGTATAATAATAACAGTGTTGCTTTATTGATATTACTCGTTTTAGTGCTGTATTATACGAGTATGTGATGATATTATTTATGGTTTTATTTATATAGTTATACCGATAGTGTGCTGGTATTGCAAGTTTATTGGGATTGCCACCTTGGGGTAGCATGTTTTGTTTTGGCGAGGCCCCATCTGTGAGAGGGACGGACTCGCAATTGTACATTGGTATATATAGGTATATATATACATATATTTGAATATGTTGTGATTTCAAAGTGGTATAATGATCTCGGATATTGAATCCCATTATGCGTAGGGATTTCATTATTATGAATCGTATGTAATTGATTTTCTAGTCAACAAAGAGTTAGTTGGTTTTTATAATTAACGATAGAGATGTAGTAACAAAAAGAGTGCATTGTCTTATTCCCCGTTAGAGATTTGGGAGTTTATACTCATAGTTGTATGTCTGGGGACGGGATTTTGAGAACCCCGATCTTAATTACGTGGTGTATATGGAATGTGATTACCATCAGTGTCAAGAGAAAGTGACATTCGAAGGGAGATCCTTGTTTAAGTGTCATTGCGGCAAAATATAACCTTGTTGAGAAACGAGAGTGTAGGGGTACATGCTATGGAAAGGGCTTAACGAATTCCGATGACCAACAATGTTAGGTAGTAGTGTATCGGGGGGGTTCCTTGTTTGGATTTCGCTTTGCGAGACACTCCACGCATGAAACTTAGTGTAAGATTGGTAGTAGGAGAAGTGTGGCCCTTCGTTCATGAATTGAATACCTCTATCGATACGGGAATATGTAGTTATAACGGGAAGTTACAAGGAGTAAATTATGTTGTAAGGCCATTAGAGCCAGTTGTTAATAAATTGCGATGTAAGTACTAATAATATTAGTTTTGGCACGGCATGTTGAGGGACGCATTGAGGATAAGGAGAATTTAGGATTTGTAATTCAGTAGCGATTGAGAACGCCCAAGTAGTATAGCGCCGTTGTATTTACAGTGACGATAAAGAGTTTGAGATTTGTATGAAGCGTATAATGTTTAAGAACCATATAGTTGGGATATAAGGGGGTAGGGACACCTTGAATTGCTAAAGTGTAAATAAAAGGAAGAGGGAACATGGACGGGAAAGATTATTGCTTATGAGGTTAAACGTCATAAGTAAAGGTATAAGTGAATATCATGTGTAGTCAGTGTAGCAAGTTCAAAATTTGGAGATTTATTTTATTTTCGAGATAGTTGGATTGTTGTAATTATTTTCGAGAGATCTGTTGTATGAAATTGAAGATGAGAATAGTGGTTTCTTGTTTTATTGTGGAAATTGGATGCTGTATACCTTGTTATTTGTGGATTAGTTTAGTTTTTCGATAGTAGCGCATCGTTCGCTCTCTCCGAGCGGGCAGGGTGTTTTTTTTCTTCCCATAAATCGAATGTTGAGAATAACTCAAGCGTAAATAAAATGAGGATGTCAATCAAATATGAAGTCTAGTTATGTACAAAGTAGTGAAAAAGGGGTATAGTTCCAAACTTTTGGTATTCGTCGGGAGAATAAGATCATCAAGTAATTCGAACGGGGGAAAGTTTATGTGAATAGCGGCATTGAAAGAGGGATAGTAAATAGTAGACCAGTTAGGGTTAGATGAACCACCAAATAATTTTGTACCAAGTCGACGATTCCAAGAATGGAGGGGCTAGTGGAAAAAGTGAGAAATGGTTATATACTTGGAGTAATTTACACTATTAATAGTGGACACGCCGATACGTGGTTTGACGTAGTGCTATTTAGAACTGGGATGAAATCCCCGATATCCACCTTCAAGTGGGGTGACTATAAGTAGTGAGATATAGCGATTCAAACGGAGGATTGTATCACCTAAAACCCGAAGTGCAGAAGCAAGGTGACTAACGATTGATGGATTGTATGAAAGAAATTTGGATCCATTGCAATCTTTTCAATTCCAAATCGGGTATAACTAGTGAGTTACATTGTAGAAATGAGGAACAAATATTACCTAATGTTAACGTTAAAAGGGGGATAGCACCCGTATATATTTATGGTGAACAAGGTACTTATAAAGATTGATGTAACACCAACAGGCTGACGTGGTTTTCACTTGTGTAAAGGTCACAACGTCGGGAATAGAGATTCAAAGAGGGAGCAAGAGTAATCAGATTTGTTATGGATTCCTTCCAGAATGGGTGTCTCATGTTTTGATAAAAGCGGGAGTAAATGCATGGTGAGGTGCGGACTCATAAGGTTATTGACAAAAAATGGCCAATGATGTATAAGGTATTTTTACTATATTGTTGTTTAATAAGAACAACGCGAAGTGCATTTATCGAGATTTTCTGATAAGGTATCAAGAATGTTAAACAAACTCATTGTGAAGCGAGGGTTTTAGTAATTTGGACTTCTATATATAATTGTTTTGAACACTGGAGGTTACATATTTTAGGGCGTACCTTACTTTTCCGAATTTCGGGACGACATTCATTTATTAGGGGGGGACCCCGTATTTTCTGTGATATTTATTTTTGGGGATTAATTGAATTAAATGTCTATTAATTGGAAATTAATCCGGATAAAAATATTAACGTGATGTGAGTTAGTATTTTATTATAATGTGTATACTTGGCATTATATGATTATTGGTAATATTGAAATTGTCGTGAGATTTAAATACGGCAATTTGGGAATTTTGCTTGACGCGTGTGACCGCCACGTCATGGTATTTTGTTATTAAATTAAAGAGTGAATTTTAGTTCCAGTAACCGTATGGTCGTTTTGAGTGCGCCAACGCGTCCGGAAGGGTCGAGATAGTCAGAAAACACTAGCCGGAAGTTTAGTTTGGGTCCCGGGGTATTTGTGGGCCATACCGGCATCAGAATGGGTATTTTGGTAAATTGCATTTTTGGGAATTAAAAAGTGACGAAAATAGAGATTACAATCTGACTATTTCCTCAACCCACTTAACCCACTAACCACACTATATGCCATTATGGGATACGGGAGAAGTTGATATATCATTCCAACTTCCAAAAACCATTACACACCTCCACACTCCATTATCTTCAACCTTGGAAAAAGCTTGAGAGAGAGAGAGAAGGAAACCTTGAGAAGAGCTTGAGAGAGAGAGAGAGGGAAGAGAATTCTGCAGAAAAACAGAGGGAGGACAACCTAACTTCAAGATTCTACACCAAATTCTGAGATAAATTAAGGCAAGTGATTTAAACTCTTTTGATTCAAGATATGTTCCCATGTTTAGGAATTTTCGAAATTGATTTTTGGAGATAAATTAGACCCATGAATTGAAAGTTAAAGGCCATGATTTATGTAGGAATTGCATGTAGTATATTCTGGACGAATTTATATGATTTAAACAGAACCTTGATAATCTAAAAGTGGAATTAGAAGAAGTTTGATGATGTTCTTGAATGGAAGAATTCTGGAAATTATTTTGATGTAGTTTTGATCTAAACTAAGCTTTTAAATGATGAATTATGGGACTTAGAATGTTAAAACCGTTGTAGGATGTTAGTATCATGTTATAGTAACTTTATCTTGGAGTTTCATGCTTAAAAATGGAGTTTTGGGTCGAAACTGTAACTGCAAAACGAAGCAGTCCGCAACCATACCTGTGCAATCGATCGATCGACATTCATCAGTCGATTGATCGACCACTATCGATCGATCGAAGGTAAAGGTCGATCGATCGACCTTCCCAGAATGAATAAAGTTTCCCTTAATTGAATTTTAATGATGATAACCCTTGGATAATATTATGGGAGACATTGTGATTACCCTAAATGTTAAGGAAGACCAGTAGGCATGATTATGAAATTGGACTTTAATTGGAATTTAATTTGAGGAATTATTCTAAATTAATGAAATTCGTTATGTGAGATAATCTTTGGGTTAATAGTACAAATTCGAGTAATTTGATGAAATAAGGTTTGGGGCAGAAGTAAAGACCTTAGGTTTGAAGATGTATATTTGGGAATTATGGGAACTTAATAGTCTATTTGAGATAGGTGCCAAGTTTAAGAAATTACGACGTGAGACGTGTCGACTATTTAAATTATATATTATCGAGATACTTGAAATATATGAATTGGGAATAATGGTATAATGATGTAGAATATACCCTTATTAAGATTGAGATATCTAAGATGTGTGAATGCTTAGTATATAATTTTATGTGTATGACATACCTACCATACTTGCTATCACGGGAGGTTACGTTCGCTTAGGGCCTTCTTATCCTTGTGTGCCCGGATTTAGATAGGTACCTCGAGGACATAATTCAAACGAAGGACTTATTTGTGAGTTAATGAGCCAGCTGACTATGGAGCGTAGGTATGTACGTGACCATGGATATGATTGAATTATGTTCGCCTCCATTTTTGTGTGTGGTGTTTATTCCAACAATTCCTGAGAGATTCGGAATTTGTAATCCTTATGCACGTGATGTACCGGGATGGATAGCAGAGTATGTGTGCACCGTAGCTTAGCCTTGGGTGCTTGTATTGTATAATTAAGATGTGAAAATACGGTTATATGAGAAGGTATTTACTATGTTAAATTGTGAGTATAATTATGGTAATGTTTTGAAAAGAAAAAGGGAACTTTTATCAATAAATGGTTTTGTTAATGATTGGGAATTCGGGAATTAACGTAGAACTCTCTATTCAATTGTTAAGGTTGGTAAATAAACGTGAACCGAGTAGTAGTGTTAGAAACTCTTTAGATAGTTATGAGATAACACATGAATGGGTACAGGAACGTTAGGAGTGCACAGTTAGACGAGAAGTGAGTATATCATGTGAGAGCACGTCCTAACATGTACTTTGCATATACTGTTTTAAATGTTTTTAAAGCACTTGCAGGTTTTTAAAATATCTCCACATTCGGGCTCTGACCCGTTTGCTTTCAAATCTATCTTTTTGTAAAACCATTTTAGGTGCCCAGCCACAAGGTCACCATGCATAGGACTCTCATTCTGATGACGAGCTGTAGCTGCTTGTGGAAGCTACAGGGATTTGCTTTTAGACGCTTATATCATTTGGATTCCTTATTCAGTATTCCTCAGTTGTAGGGCATGTTGCCCAAATTCTATTAGATACATTTCCATTTCAGTTTTTCAGACTTTGGCATGTATTCATTCAGTATTCAGTATTTCAGTATTTACTTCAGTTGTGGGATTGTGTTATGAGGAGTTTTTCCTCCAGATTTATTTATATCATGTGACGGTTATTCTATTTACTTCATTATGGTGAATGGTGTTTTATTCTTCTTTACACTTGTTGCATGTTAATCAGACTTGAATTAAAATTTGGCAACATACTTTTTAAATACTAGGTGGTTAGTAATAATAAAATGTTTTCGACAGTGATGCTATTAACTGAGCCAACTTGGCGTTTTGATTTAATTTAATAAAGGAGTAGCTACCCGGTATTTAATTAGTCGGGGTGTCACAGGTGGTATCAGAGCATCAGGTTCTAGTGTCCTTAGGATCTGTACGGCTTATTATGTTTTCGCTGAGCTTTCTTTGATATAGAGCCCTATGCTTAGGATTGTTGATATCTTTGGTGAGATTTCGTTCTCCTGCTTTAATACATATGGTAGTGAATCTTATTTGCGATCGGGTGTATTCGAGTACCGAATAATGCAGTACGTCAGGCGAAAACAGATGGGTGAACAGCAGGAGGCAAACTTATATTGAGAATAATTGATTTATTTAAAGAAGGACGACCATAGTTGAAGTCACCGATGTTATGGCACGAAAGTCCTGGAAGATATAGAAGGCTAAGGCGCGAGTTGAAACTTCCGGGTACGGCTATTGTATGAATGGGGTCAAATTTGACACATCCAACAAGGTTGGAATGGAAGAGAAAGAATTAATGTATCATTGAAAAGAACCAGCAGTAACAATACTCGAAAGAAGAGGACGGAATGTGCTAGACAAACGAACGCAAAGTATCCAAAGGCTTGGACTTGTGTCGGAGTATGACTAATCGAGAGTGAAAATTTGAGAAAAAATTTTCTCATCTCGTGAGAGCGGAGCTTCTATGAGGAGAAACAATCACCACAGTTATAAGTGGGATGTAACGTCATGAGAAGCCATACACAAATGGCTTGACCATAAGTTCTGTGAGCAAATGTTTAGGGTGAGAAACGAATGTCGGTTTGAACTCACACGAAAGGTCCGGACAGAGGTCACTTTGTGAGGAGAAATATATTATTTAGTGAACCCTACACCGGGTGAAGTAGGTGAAACGGAGAAGGGGATATTAAAGGAAGAATTTACAAAGGAGAATTGCAAGACCTTTGGGCAGGACTCTGCTTGGACGGTTAAAGCAAATGGTATTGTCGCTTAGTGTTAATTTGGAGGTAAACATCCCCGGGTGGGGAGACACGAGAATCGAGAACCTTACATAAAGTAAGACTGGGGAAAAACTGGTGTTGGAGAAGCACCACAATGGGAAGACCCAATGGAGAAACCGTTAAAATAATTCGATAAAGGAATTACTACCAAGGGATGGTAATTTCAGTAAAAGAGGTGGGAAATTAGTAGCGTGATCCTTAGGGCCGTCAACACTAAGGAAACAACAGAGATAGTCGTTTGAGTCAAGACTACCAACGTCCGAGAGATGGACCACCTTAACATGATTTGTGAGACAAGAGATAAGAGGAGTATGTGTAGAGGTATTTCTGTGGGGAGTGAAACCCGTACGTTATAAAAATTTTCCAATACAAAAGTAGGGATCAAGGTATTATGCATGGCGAGGACAACAGTTATTGAAATATTCGGTGTGGGACAGTTATGTGTGGTATGTCCAGGAACCATTTGAGTAGCCGGGACGGTTGATAAAATAGAAGTATGAGTTACATTCTCAGATGTTGATGCATGTTAGTTGTAGCGTGAATGAGATGCTACATTTGTCACTATTGTTATTTTCGCTTGAGAGTCGAATTTAGTGAGTGTATCAGTGACTTTATTATATATATGAGAACATTTTTCCCTGATAGCATGGGGGATTTATTTTTATCATCCGCGGAGGATGAATGAGTATAATAATAGCAGTGTTGCTTTATTGATATTACTCGTTTTAGTGCTGTATTATACGAGTATGTGATGATATTATTTATGGTTTTATTTATATAGTTATACCGATAGTGTGCTGGTATTGCAAGTTTATTGGGATTGCCACCTTGGGGTAGCATGTTTTGTTTTGGCGAGGCCCCATCTGTGAGAGGGACGGACTCGCAATTGTACATTGGTATATATAGGTATATATATACATATATTTGAATATGTTGTGATTTCAAAGTGGTATAATGATCTCGGATATTGAATCCCATTATGCGTAGGGATTTCATTATTATGAATCGTATGTAATTGATTTTCTAGTCAACAAAGAGTTAATTGGTTTTTATAATTAACGATAGATATGTAGTAACAAAAAGAGTGCATTGTCTTATTCCCCGTTAGAGATTTGGGAGTTTATACTCATAGTTGTATGTCTGGGGACGGGATTTTGAGAACCCCGATCTTAATTACGTGGTGTATATGGAATGTGATTACCATCAGTGTCAAGAGAAAGTGACATTCGAAGGGAGATCCTTGTTTAAGTGTCATTGCGGCAAAATATAACCTTGTTGAGAAACGAGAGTGTAGGGGTACATGCTATGGACAGGGCTTAACGAATTCCGATGACCAACAATGTTAGGTAGTAGTGTATCGGGGGGGGGGGGGGGGGTTCCTTGTTTGGATTTCGCTTTGCGAGACACTCCACGCATGAAACTTAGTGTAAGATTGGTAGTAGGAGAAGTGTGGCCCTTCGTTCATGAATTGAATACCTCTATCGATACGGGAATATGTAGTTATAACGGGAAGTTACAAGGAGTAAATTATGTTGTAAGGCCATTAGAGCCAGTTGTTAATAAATTGCGATGTAAGTACTAATAATATTAGTTTTGGCACGGCATGTTGAGGGACGCATTGAGGATAAGGAGAATTTAGGATTTGTAATTCAGTAGCGATTGAGAACGCCCAAGTAGTATAGCGCCGTTGTATTTACAGTGACGATAAAGAGTTTGAGATTTGTATGAAGCGTATAATGTTTAAGAACCATATAGTTGGGATATAAGGGGGTAGGGACACCTTGAATTGCTAAAGTGTAAATAAAAGGAAGAGGGAACATGGACGGGCAAGATTATTGCTTATGAGGTTAAACGTCATAAGTAAAGGTATAAGTGAATATCATGTGTAGTCAGTGTAGCAAGTTCAAAATTTGGAGATTTATTTTATTTTCGAGATAGTTGGATTGTTGTAATTATTTTCGAGAGATCTGTTGTATGAAATTGAAGATGAGAATAGTGGTTTCTTGTTTTATTGTGGAAATTGGATGCTGTATACCTTGTTATTTGTGGATTAGTTTAGTTTTTCGATAGTAGCGCATCGTTCGCTCTCTCCGAGCGGGCAGGGTGTTTTTTTTCTTCCCATAAATCGAATGTTGAGAATAACTCAAGCGTAAATAAAATGAGGATGTCAATCAAATATGAAGTCTAGTTATGTACAAAGTAGTGAAAAAGGGGTATAGTTCCAAACTTTTGGTATTCGTCGGGAGAATAAGATCATCAAGTAATTCGAACGGGGGAAAGTTTATGTGAATAGCGGCATTGAAAGAGGGATAGTAAATAGTAGACCAGTTAGGGTTAGATGAACCACCAAATAATTTTGTACCAAGTCGACGATTCCAAGAATGGAGGGGCTAGTGGAAAAAGTGAGAAATGGTTATATACTTGGAGTAATTTACACTATTAATAGTGGACACGCCGATACGTGGTTTGACGTAGTGCTATTTAGAACTGGGATGAAATCCCCGATATCCACCTTCAAGTGGGGTGACTATAAGTAGTGAGATATAGCGATTCAAACGGAGGATTGTATCACCTAAAACCCGAAGTGCAGAAGCAAGGTGACTAACGATTGATGGATTGTATGAAAGAAATTTGGATCCATTGCAATCTTTTCAATTCCAAATCGGGTATAACTAGTGAGTTACATTGTAGAAATGAGGAACAAATATTACCTAATGTTAACGTTAAAAGGGGGATAGCACCCGTATATATTTATGGTGAACAAGGTACTTATAAAGATTGATGTAACACCAACAGGCTGACGTGGTTTTCACTTGTGTAAAGGTCACAACGTCGGGAATAGAGATTCAAAGAGGGAGCAAGAGTAATCAGATTTGTTATGGATTCCTTCCAGAATGGGTGTCTCATGTTTTGATAAAAGCGGGAGTAAATGCATGGTGAGGTGCGGACTCATAAGGTTATTGACAAAAAATGGCCAATGATGTATAAGGTATTTTTACTATATTGTTGTTTAATAAGAACAACGCGAAGTGCATTTATCGAGATTTTCTGATAAGGTATCAAGAATGTTAAACAAACTCATTGTGAAGCGAGGGTTTTAGTAATTTGGACTTCTATATATAATTGTTTTGAACACTGGAGGTTACATATTTTAGGGCGTACCTTACTTTTCCGAATTTCGGGACGACATTCATTTATTAGGGGGGGACCCCGTATTTTCTGTGATATTTATTTTTGGGGATTAATTGAATTAAATGTCTATTAATTGGAAATTAATCCGGATAAAAATATTAACGTGATGTGAGTTAGTATTTTATTATAATGTGTATACTTGGCATTATATGATTATTGGTAATATTGAAATTGTCGTGAGATTTAAATACGGCAATTTGGGAATTTTGCTTGACGCGTGTGACCGCCACGTCATGGTATTTTGTTATTAAATTAAAGAGTGAATTTTAGTTCCAGTAACCGTATGGTCGTTTTGAGTGCGCCAACGCGTCCGGAAGGGTCGAGATAGTCAGAAAACACTAGCCGGAAGTTTAGTTTGGGTCCCGGGGTATTTGTGGGCCATACCGGCATCAGAATGGGTATTTTGGTAAATTGCATTTTTGGGAATTAAAAAGTGACGAAAATAGAGATTACAATCTGACTATTTCCTCAACCCACTTAACCCACTAACCACACTATATGCCATTATGGGATACGGGAGAAGTTGATATATCATTCCAACTTCCAAAAACCATTACACACCTCCACACTCCATTATCTTCAACCTTGGAAAAAGCTTGAGAGAGAGAGAGAAGGAAACCTTGAGAAGAGCTTGAGAGAGAGAGAGAGGGAAGAGAATTCTGCAGAAAAACAGAGGGAGGACAACCTAACTTCAAGATTCTACACCAAATTCTGAGATAAATTAAGGCAAGTGATTTAAACTCTTTTGATTCAAGATATGTTCCCATGTTTAGGAATTTTCGAAATTGATTTTTGGAGATAAATTAGACCCATGAATTGAAAGTTAAAGGCCATGATTTATGTAGGAATTGCATGTAGTATATTCTGGACGAATTTATATGATTTAAACAGAACCTTGATAATCTAAAAGTGGAATTAGAAGAAGTTTGATGATGTTCTTGAATGGAAGAATTCTGGAAATTATTTTGATGTAGTTTTGATCTAAACTAAGCTTTTAAATGATGAATTATGGGACTTAGAATGTTAAAACCGTTGTAGGATGTTAGTATCATGTTATAGTAACTTTATCTTGGAGTTTCATGCTTAAAAATGGAGTTTTGGGTCGAAACTGTAACTGCAAAACGAAGCAGTCCGCAACCATACCTGTGCAATCGATCGATCGACATTCATCAGTCGATTGATCGACCACTATCGATCGATCGAAGGTAAAGGTCGATCGATCGACCTTCCCAGAATGAATAAAGTTTCCCTTAATTGAATTTTAATGATGATAACCCTTGGATAATATTATGGGAGACATTGTGATTACCCTAAATGTTAAGGAAGACCAGTAGGCATGATTATGAAATTGGACTTTAATTGGAATTTAATTTGAGGAATTATTCTAAATTAATGAAATTCGTTATGTGAGATAATCTTTGGGTTAATAGTACAAATTCGAGTAATTTGATGAAATAAGGTTTGGGGCAGAAGTAAAGACCTTAGGTTTGAAGATGTATATTTGGGAATTATGGGAACTTAATAGTCTATTTGAGATAGGTGCCAAGTTTAAGAAATTACGACGTGAGACGTGTCGACTATTTAAATTATATATTATCGAGATACTTGAAATATATGAATTGGGAATAATGGTATAATGATGTAGAATATACCCTTATTAAGATTGAGATATCTAAGATGTGTGAATGCTTAGTATATAATTTTATGTGTATGACATACCTACCATACTTGCTATCACGGGAGGTTACGTTCGCTTAGGGCCTTCTTATCCTTGTGTGCCCGGATTTAGATAGGTACCTCGAGGACATAATTCAAACGAAGGACTTATTTGTGAGTTAATGAGCCAGCTGACTATGGAGCGTAGGTATGTACGTGACCATGGATATGATTGAATTATGTTCGCCTCCATTTTTGTGTGTGGTGTTTATTCCAACAATTCCTGAGAGATTCGGAATTTGTAATCCTTATGCACGTGATGTACCGGGATGGATAGCAGAGTATGTGTGCACCGTAGCTTAGCCTTGGGTGCTTGTATTGTATAATTAAGATGTGAAAATACGGTTATATGAGAAGGTATTTACTATGTTAAATTGTGAGTATAATTATGGTAATGTTTTGAAAAGAAAAAGGGAACTTTTATCAATAAATGGTTTTGTTAATGATTGGGAATTCGGGAATTAACGTAGAACTCTCTATTCAATTGTTAAGGTTGGTAAATAAACGTGAACCGAGTAGTAGTGTTAGAAACTCTTTAGATAGTTATGAGATAACACATGAATGGGTACAGGAACGTTAGGAGTGCACAGTTAGACGAGAAGTGAGTATATCATGTGAGAGCACGTCCTAACATGTACTTTGCATATACTGTTTTAAATGTTTTTAAAGCACTTGCAGGTTTTTAAAATATCTCCACATTCGGGCTCTGACCCGTTTGCTTTCAAATCTATCTTTTTGTAAAACCATTTTAGGTGCCCAGCCACAAGGTCACCATGCATAGGACTCTCATTCTGATGACGAGCTGTAGCTGCTTGTGGAAGCTACAGGGATTTGCTTTTAGACGCTTATATCATTTGGATTCCTTATTCAGTATTCCTCAGTTGTAGGGCATGTTGCCCAAATTCTATTAGATACATTTCCATTTCAGTTTTTCAGACTTTGGCATGTATTCATTCAGTATTCAGTATTTCAGTATTTACTTCAGTTGTGGGATTGTGTTATGAGGAGTTTTTCCTCCAGATTTATTTATATCATGTGACGGTTATTCTATTTACTTCATTATGGTGAATGGTGTTTTATTCTTCTTTACACTTGTTGCATGTTAATCAGACTTGAATTAAAATTTGGCAACATACTTTTTAAATACTAGGTGGTTAGTAATAATAAAATGTTTTCGACAGTGATGCTATTAACTGAGCCAACTTGGCGTTTTGATTTAATTTAATAAAGGAGTAGCTACCCGGTATTTAATTAGTCGGGGTGTCACAGGTGGTATCAGAGCATCAGGTTCTAGTGTCCTTAGGATCTGTACGGCTTATTATGTTTTCGCTGAGCTTTCTTTGATATAGAGCCCTATGCTTAGGATTGTTGATATCTTTGGTGAGATTTCGTTCTCCTGCTTTAATACATATGGTAGTGAATCTTATTTGCGATCGGGTGTATTCGAGTACCGAATAATGCAGTACGTCAGGCGAAAACAGATGGGTGAACAGCAGGAGGCAAACTTATATTGAGAATAATTGATTTATTTAAAGAAGGACGACCATAGTTGAAGTCACCGATGTTATGGCACGAAAGTCCTGGAAGATATAGAAGGCTAAGGCGCGAGTTGAAACTTCCGGGTACGGCTATTGTATGAATGGGGTCAAATTTGACACATCCAACAAGGTTGGAATGGAAGAGAAAGAATTAATGTATCATTGAAAAGAACCAGCAGTAACAATACTCGAAAGAAGAGGACGGAATGTGCTAGACAAACGAACGCAAAGTATCCAAAGGCTTGGACTTGTGTCGGAGTATGACTAATCGAGAGTGAAAATTTGAGAAAAAATTTTCTCATCTCGTGAGAGCGGAGCTTCTATGAGGAGAAACAATCACCACAGTTATAAGTGGGATGTAACGTCATGAGAAGCCATACACAAATGGCTTGACCATAAGTTCCGTGAGCAAATGTTTAGGGTGAGAAACGAATGTCGGTTTGAACTCACACGAAAGGTCCGGACAGAGGTCACTTTGTGAGGAGAAATATATTATTTAGTGAACCCTACACCGGGTGAAGTAGGTGAAACGGAGAAGGGGATATTAAAGGAAGAATTTACAAAGGAGAATTGCAAGACCTTTGGGCAGGACTCTGCTTGGACGGTTAAAGCAAATGGTATTGTCGCTTAGTGTTAATTTGGAGGTAAACATCCCCGGGTGGGGAGACACGAGAATTGAGAACCTTACATAAAGTAAGACTGGGGAAAAACTGGTGTTGGAGAAGCACCACAATGGGAAGACCCAATGGAGAAACCGTTAAAATAATTCGATAAAGGAATTACTACCAAGGGATGGTAATTTCAGTAAAAGAGGTGGGAAATTAGTAGCGTGATCCTTAGGGCCGTCAACACTAAGGAAACAACAGAGATAGTCGTTTGAGTCAAGACTACCAACGTCCGAGAGATGGACCACCTTAACATGATTTGTGAGACAAGAGATAAGAGGAGTATGTGTAGAGGTATTTCTGTGGGGAGTGAAACCCGTACGTTATAAAAATTTTCCAATACAAAAGTAGGGATCAAGGTATTATGCATGGCGAGGACAACAGTTATTGAAATATTCGGTGTGGGACAGTTATGTGTGGTATGTCCAGGAACCATTTGAGTAGCCGGGACGGTTGATAAAATAGAAGTATGAGTTACATTCTCAGATGTTGATGCATGTTAGTTGTAGCGTGAATGAGATGCTACATTTGTCACTATTGTTATTTTCGCTTGAGAGTCGAATTTAGTGAGTGTATCAGTGACTTTATTATATATATGAGAACATTTTTCCCTGATAGCATGGGGGATTTATTTTTATCATCCGCGGAGGATGAATGAGTATAATAATAGCAGTGTTGCTTTATTGATATTACTCGTTTTAGTGCTGTATTATACGAGTATGTGATGATATTATTTATGGTTTTATTTATATAGTTATACCGATAGTGTGCTGGTATTGCAAGTTTATTGGGATTGCCACCTTGGGGTAGCATGTTTTGTTTTGGCGAGGCCCCATCTGTGAGAGGGACGGACTCGCAATTGTACATTGGTATATATAGGTATATATATACATATATTTGAATATGTTGTGATTTCAAAGTGGTATAATGATCTCGGATATTGAATCCCATTATGCGTAGGGATTTCATTATTATGAATCGTATGTAATTGATTTTCTAGTCAACAAAGAGTTAGTTGGTTTTTATAATTAACGATAGAGATGTAGTAACAAAAAGAGTGCATTGTCTTATTCCCCGTTAGAGATTTGGGAGTTTATACTCATAGTTGTATGTCTGGGGACGGGATTTTGAGAACCCCGATCTTAATTACGTGGTGTATATGGAATGTGATTACCATCAGTGTCAAGAGAAAGTGACATTCGAAGGGAGATCCTTGTTTAAGTGTCATTGCGGCAAAATATAACCTTGTTGAGAAACGAGAGTGTAGGGGTACATGCTATGGACAGGGCTTAACGAATTCCGATGACCAACAATGTTAGGTAGTAGTGTATCGGGGGGGGGGGGGGTTCCTTGTTTGGATTTCGCTTTGCGAGACACTCCACGCATGAAACTTAGTGTAAGATTGGTAGTAGGAGAAGTGTGGCCCTTCGTTCATGAATTGAATACCTCTATCGATACGGGAATATGTAGTTATAACGGGAAGTTACAAGGAGTAAATTATGTTGTAAGGCCATTAGAGCCAGTTGTTAATAAATTGCGATGTAAGTACTAATAATATTAGTTTTGGCACGGCATGTTGAGGGACGCATTGAGGATAAGGAGAATTTAGGATTTGTAATTCAGTAGCGATTGAGAACGCCCAAGTAGTATAGCGCCGTTGTATTTACAGTGACGATAAAGAGTTTGAGATTT
Source organism: Sambucus nigra (assembly GCA_949130495.1). Taxonomy (NCBI): domain Eukaryota; kingdom Viridiplantae; phylum Streptophyta; class Magnoliopsida; order Dipsacales; family Adoxaceae; genus Sambucus; species Sambucus nigra. Next base: position 238,139,522 of record OX422210.1, on the reverse strand, counting down.
GTATGAAGCGTATAATGTTTAAGAACCATATAGTTGGGATATAAGGGGGTAGGGACACCTTGAATTGCTAAAGTGTAAATAAAAGGAAGAGGGAACATGGACGGGAAAGATTATTGCTTATGAGGTTAAACGTCATAAGTAAAGGTATAAGTGAATATCATGTGTAGTCAGTGTAGCAAGTTCAAAATTTGGAGATTTATTTTATTTTCGAGATAGTTGGATTGTTGTAATTATTTTCGAGAGATCTGTTGTATGAAATTGAAGATGAGAATAGTGGTTTCTTGTTTTATTGTGGAAATTGGATGCTGTATACCTTGTTATTTGTGGATTAGTTTAGTTTTTCGATAGTAGCGCATCGTTCGCTCTCTCCGAGCGGGCAGGGTGTTTTTTTTCTTCCCATAAATCGAATGTTGAGAATAACTCAAGCGTAAATAAAATGAGGATGTCAATCAAATATGAAGTCTAGTTATGTACAAAGTAGTGAAAAAGGGGTATAGTTCCAAACTTTTGGTATTCGTCGGGAGAATAAGATCATCAAGTAATTCGAACGGGGGAAAGTTTATGTGAATAGCGGCATTGAAAGAGGGATAGTAAATAGTAGACCAGTTAGGGTTAGATGAACCACCAAATAATTTTGTACCAAGTCGACGATTCCAAGAATGGAGGGGCTAGTGGAAAAAGTGAGAAATGGTTATATACTTGGAGTAATTTACACTATTAATAGTGGACACGCCGATACGTGGTTTGACGTAGTGCTATTTAGAACTGGGATGAAATCCCCGATATCCACCTTCAAGTGGGGTGACTATAAGTAGTGAGATATAGCGATTCAAACGGAGGATTGTATCACCTAAAACCCGAAGTGCAGAAGCAAGGTGACTAACGATTGATGGATTGTATGAAAGAAATTTGGATCCATTGCAATCTTTTCAATTCCAAATCGGGTATAACTAGTGAGTTACATTGTAGAAATGAGGAACAAATATTACCTAATGTTAACGTTAAAAGGGGGATAGCACCCGTATATATTTATGGTGAACAAGGTACTTATAAAGATTGATGTAACACCAACAGGCTGACGTGGTTTTCACTTGTGTAAAGGTCACAACGTCGGGAATAGAGATTCAAAGAGGGAGCAAGAGTAATCAGATTTGTTATGGATTCCTTCCAGAATGGGTGTCTCATGTTTTGATAAAAGCGGGAGTAAATGCATGGTGAGGTGCGGACTCATAAGGTTATTGACAAAAAATGGCCAATGATGTATAAGGTATTTTTACTATATTGTTGTTTAATAAGAACAACGCGAAGTGCATTTATCGAGATTTTCTGATAAGGTATCAAGAATGTTAAACAAACTCATTGTGAAGCGAGGGTTTTAGTAATTTGGACTTCTATATATAATTGTTTTGAACACTGGAGGTTACATATTTTAGGGCGTACCTTACTTTTCCGAATTTCGGGACGAAATTCATTTATTAGGGGGGGACCCCGTATTTTCTGTGATATTTATTTTTGGGGATTAATTGAATTAAATGTCTATTAATTGGAAATTAATCCGGATAAAAATATTAACGTGATGTGAGTTAGTATTTTATTATAATGTGTATACTTGGCATTATATGATTATTGGTAATATTGAAATTGTCGTGAGATTTAAATATGACAATTTGGGAATTTTGCTTGACGCGTGTGACCGCCACGTCATGGTATTTTGTTATTAAATTAAAGAGTGAATTTTAGTTCCAGTAACCGTATGGTCGTTTTGAGTGCGCCAACGCGTCCGGAAGGGTCGAGATAGTCAGAAAACACTAGCCGGAAGTTTAGTTTGGGTCCCGGGGTATTTGTGGGCCATACCGGCATCAGAATGGGTATTTTGGTAAATTGCATTTTTGGGAATTAAAAAGTGACGAAAATAGAGATTACAATCTGACTATTTCCTCAACCCACTTAACCCACTAACCACACTATATGCCATTATGGGATACGGGAGAAGTTGATATATCATTCCAACTTCCAAAAACCATTACACACCTCCACACTCCATTATCTTCAACCTTGGAAAAAGCTTGAGAGAGAGAGAGAAGGAAACCTTGAGAAGAGCTTGAGAGAGAGAGAGAGGGAAGAGAATTCTGCAGAAAAACAGAGGGAGGACAACCTAACTTCAAGATTCTACACCAAATTCTGAGATAAATTAAGGCAAGTGATTTAAACTCTTTTGATTCAAGATATGTTCCCATGTTTAGGAATTTTCGAAATTGATTTTTGGAGATAAATTAGACCCATGAATTGAAAGTTAAAGGCCATGATTTATGTAGGAATTGCATGTAGTATATTCTGGACGAATTTATATGATTTAAACAGAACCTTGATAATCTAAAAGTGGAATTAGAAGAAGTTTGATGATGTTCTTGAATGGAAGAATTCTGGAAATTATTTTGATGTAGTTTTGATCTAAACTAAGCTTTTAAATGATGAATTATGGGACTTAGAATGTTAAAACCGTTGTAGGATGTTAGTATCATGTTATAGTAACTTTATCTTGGAGTTTCATGCTTAAAAATGGAGTTTTGGGTCGAAACTGTAACTGCAAAACGAAGCAGTCCGCAACCATACCTGTGCAATCGATCGATCGACATTCATCAGTCGATTGATCGACCACTATCGATCGATCGAAGGTAAAGGTCGATCGATCGACCTTCCCAGAATGAATAAAGTTTCCCTTAATTGAATTTTAATGATGATAACCCTTGGATAATATTATGGGAGACATTGTGATTACCCTAAATGTTAAGGAAGACCAGTAGGCATGATTATGAAATTGGACTTTAATTGGAATTTAATTTGAGGAATTATTCTAAATTAATGAAATTCGTTATGTGAGATAATCTTTGGGTTAATAGTACAAATTCGAGTAATTTGATGAAATAAGGTTTGGGGCAGAAGTAAAGACCTTAGGTTTGAAGATGTATATTTGGGAATTATGGGAACTTAATAGTCTATTTGAGATAGGTGCCAAGTTTAAGAAATTACGACGTGAGACGTGTCGACTATTTAAATTATATATTATCGAGATACTTGAAATATATGAATTGGGAATAATGGTATAATGATGTAGAATATACCCTTATTAAGATTGAGATATCTAAGATGTGTGAATGCTTAGTATATAATTTTATGTGTATGACATACCTACCATACTTGCTATCACGGGAGGTAACGTTCGCTTAGGGCCTTCTTATCCTTGTGTGCCCGGATTTAGATAGGTACCTCGAGGACATAATTCAAACGAAGGACTTATTTGTGAGTTAATGAGCCAGCTGACTATGGAGCGTAGGTATGTACGTGACCATGGATATGATTGAATTATGTTCGCCTCCATTTTTGTGTGTGGTGTTTATTCCAACAATTCCTGAGAGATTCGGAATTTGTAATCCTTATGCACGTGATGTACCGGGATGGATAGCAGAGTATGTGTGCACCGTAGCTTAGCCTTGGGTGCTTGTATTGTATAATTAAGATGTGAAAATACGGTTATATGAGAAGGTATTTACTATGTTAAATTGTGAGTATAATTATGGTAATGTTTTGAAAAGAAAAATGGAACTTTTATCAATAAATGGTTTTGTTAATGATTGGGAATTCGGGAATTAACGTAGAACTCTCTATTCAATTGTTAAGGTTGGTAAATAAACGTGAACCGAGTATTAGTGTTAGAAACTCTTTAGATAGTTATGAGATAACACATGAATGGGTACAGGAACGTTAGGAGTGCACAGTTAGACGAGAGGTGAGTATATCATGTGAGAGCACGTCCTAACATGTACTTTGCATATACTGTTTTAAATGTTTTTAAAGCACTTGCAGGTTTTTAAAATATCTCCACATTCGGGCTCTGACCCGTTTGCTTTCAAATCTATCTTTTTGTAAAACCATTTTAGGTGCCCAGCCACAAGGTCACCATGCATATGACTCTCATTCTGATGACGAGCTGTAGCTGCTTGTGGAAGCTACAGGGATTTGCTTTTAGGTGCTTATATCATTTGGATTCCTTATTCAGTATTCCTCAGTTGTAGGGCATGTTGCCCAAATTCTATTAGATACATTTCCATTTCAGTTTTTCAGACTTTGGCATGTATTCATTCAGTATTCAGTATTTCAGTATTTACTTCAGTTGTGGGATTGTGTTATGAGGAGTTTTTCCTCCAGATTTATTTATATCATGTGACGGTTATTCTATTTACTTCATTATGGTGAATGGTGTTTTATTCTTCTTTACGCTTGTTGCATGTTAATCAGACTTTAATTAAAATTTGGCAACTTACTTTTGAAATACTAGGTGGTTAGTAATAATAAAATGTTTTCGACAGTGATGCTATTAACTGAGCCAACTTGGCGTTTTGATTTAATTTAATAAAGGAGTAGCTACCCGGTATTTAATTAGTCGGGGTGTCACACCCGACTAATTAAATACCGGGTAGCTACCTCTTTATTAAATTAATACAAAATGCCAAGTTGGTTCAGTTAATAGCATCACTGTCGAAAACATTTTTAATGATTACTAACCACCACATAGTATTTAAAAACGAGTTGCCAATTTTAAGTTAACTCTGATTAACATGCAATAAGAGGATAATGAAAGAATAACAACCATTCACCATAACGAAGCAATAGAATAACCAACAAAATAATAAGTCCGGAGGAAAATTCCTCACAACAATCCCACAACTGAACTAAGTAAAACAATGTAACCTGAATTAATTACATGCCAAAAGTCTGAAAAATCTGAAACAGGAAATGTTTCTAATAGAAATGGGCGACATGCCCTACAACTGATGAAATATGAATAGAGTCAAGATAGATGAAGCGTGTACTAACAAAGTCCTGTAACATCCACAAGAAGCTACAGCTCGTCCCCTGAATGAAAAACCTATGCATGGTGTCCTTGTGGATGGGCACCTAAAATGGTTTTTACAAAAAGTAGATTTGAAAGCAAACGGGTCAGAGCCTGAAAGTGGAGAGTATTTTAAAATAGCAAGTGCTTTAATAACATTAAAACAATGAATGCAAAATACATGTTAGGACGTGCACTCACATGAAGTACTCACCTCTCGACTAATTTGTGCACTCCTAACGTACCGTACCCATCTAAGTGACATACATATCTAACCAGACCGTAATAAGTTCTACCCCTTACTACTCAATTCCCATTATACGTTCCAGCGTTATCAACTAAATAGAGGGCTTTACTTAACTCAGGTTCTCAATTATTAGTAATACAATTCATTACAGGTTATCCCTTTATAGTTACTCAAAGCGTTTCTGTATTTATATGCACAATACCAACATGAAAGTTCTCATTAATTTAAGTGTATATTAGTCATGCCATAAATATACAATACAAGCACCCGAGGCTAAGCTGCGGTGCACACATACTCTGCTATCCATCCCGGTACATCACGTACATAAGGATCACGCATTCCGAATCTCTCAGGAATCGTTTTCAGATAATAGCAAATCACAAACAATGGAGGCGAACATAGTCACATCACATGGGTCATGCACATACCTACGCTCCCACGACCAGCAGACTTATTAACATCCCAATAAGTCCTTCTCTGACCTATGTTCTCGCGGTACCAATCTGAATCCGGACAACACAAGGATTAGAGGGCCCTAAGAGAACGTAAACCTCCCGTGATAGCAAGTATGGTAGGTATGTCATACACATAAAGTCATATACATATACTAAGTATACACACATCTTAGTAATCACCGTAATTTATTTGTAGTACACTTCTCATTCTCGTACCAACTTATAATGTTACACAATTCACATGTTCCCGGTTAATTCAATTATTTAGGCCGTCAATAATTCTCGCATCGTAATAGTCACTCACGTTCTATTCCATAATTTCCGTTCAATTCGAATCACACTTCTATGTTTTACTCCTCAATATGTCCCAAATATCCCAACTATAACAATTTATCATCAAGGGTATGTTATCTCTACTATTAAACAAGGTTACGGGACACGCGAAATCAAAACAGGCCAAAATGGCCTAAACTGTCAGCTCGTTAGAAGTCTCGTTCGAACGAGGCTGGTTCGAACGAGAGTTCGTTCGAACGAACTGGGCATCTAACGAGATCTCATTCGAACGAAAGGCATCGAATGAACATCCCTCTCGTTAGAAGGCAAACTGTCAACTCGTTAGAAGATCGTTCGAACGAGCTCGTTCGAACGACCTGGGCAGGTCTTCTAACGAGAGGCCAGTTTCGAGCCCAGATTTTCCTATTCTCGTTTTTTTCCATCTTTTCTTCCCCTCTAATCTCATCTAAACATCAATCCAACAATTGTTCAAGGTTTCTAATCATCCCTAAACATACTTAGGTCACATACTAACGTGTTTTGTGGAGTTAATTCATTCTAAACATCATCCAAATATCAAATCTATACATTTTCCCCAATTTCAAGAACATGAACCCTAGAAATTCTTAAATCCCCAATGAGCCTAATTAAATCCGTTTTTGTTTCATCCAAAATATATATCATCAGATTAATCACCTACATACAATTCTACATGCAATTCCTCATCAAAATATAAGTTTCTAATTCCAATTTAATGGGTTTTCATCAATCTCCCAAAAACAATACAATTTTATCAATTTCCTACGCATGGAAGAGGCATTCTCTGCAACTAATGAAATCAAACCACTTGCCTTATGTATATCTATGATTTTGATGTCGAATTGATGAATGATTCTCTCTCTCTCTGCATAATTCTCCTCTTTCTCTCTCTACAAGTCTTCTTCTCCAAGGTGACAATGGTGGCTAGGGTTTGCCTTAGGAAACTTTTGGAACTAATTCTAATAACCCCCGTAGCCCATTAAGTCATAAGGTGTCGTTAGTGGGTTTAGTGGGTAATCACCAAATCAGATTTTTATTTCCTAATTTTCGTTGGTTTTAATTCCCAAAAATCTAAAATTACCAAACTACCCTTATACGTTGCCGGCATGACCTAAAAATGTCCCGGGACCCAAACTAAACCCCCGGCTAGTGTTTTTTGACTATTTCGACCCTTTCGGACGCGTTGGCGCACTCAAAACGACCATGTGGTTAATAGAATTAAAATTTACTTTTTAATTAAATAATAATATTCTTGACGCGACTGTCACACGCGTCTCAACAAAATTTCTAAATTGCCGTATTTCAATCTCACGACAAATTTCATAATTCAATAATCATATATAGCCATATATATTCATTAAAATAAAATACCAACTCGCATCTCGCTAGTATTTTTATCCGGATTAATTCCCAATTAATGCACATTTAATTAAATTAATCCCATAAATAAATATGATAAAAATACGGGGTATTACACATTACTAAGTCCTACTAGTCATCTATATCTCCCAAAATATTTTAATAAGGTTGTTTAAGGATTATTATTCATTTAGAATTAATTCAACTATTTAAAAAGAGGGAAATATAAGTCTGCCAGAAGGGGTCGATCGATCGAAGCTCTTGACTCGATCGATCGATCAAACAGGTATGGCGAATTCTGCCGGAAACCAGTTACGGGTTCTATCACACAACCTCATCCAAATTTAGATTTTTCATTCCCAATCGCCCAAAAATTTGTACTACTAACAGTATAAACCCATATTGTACATCTTCTACGTAAAGCATGCAAATTTTTATCAACAACCATGGATTAATAGGCCAAAAACTCCTATTAAACTCAAGAACCCTAGAATTTCTTTAACCTTGTTCTAATCAATCTTTTTCAGAATTTTCTTCTTGTAAAACATCATAAATTCGTGGTTTAACCTCTACATATGTTGGGGGATTTCCAGATTTCCATTTATATCATTACTACATGCAATTTCCTATCTCCAACTTGGGTTTTCTTCCATGAAACTCATCCTAATCAACCTTAGACTAACATGAGTGATGCATTAACGAAAATAAGCAAGATAAACACTTGCCTGGAAATTTTAGAATTCTGATTTGCGGACGATTTTGGTGTGGTTGCGTTCCCCGTTGCGCGATCTATGCGTTGGTGGTGGTGGCGGTGCAATCGGATGACTTTTTGGCCTTGGATTGCTTGGAAAGCTTTCTCCTTCCCTCTCCTATGGCCGTTCTAAATTTTTGAGTCTGATAACCCTAAAGGACTCTTCCAAATGGCTAATACAGCCTAATAATTTTCGTGGGTTTAATTACCCAAAAATGCAAAATGTCCAAAACCCCCTCCCGGGGTGATAAATAGGCTTAAAAACGCCCCGAGACCCAAACTAAACCCCCGTGTACACTTTTCTGACTATCTCGACCCTTCCGGATACGTTGGCGCACTCAAAACGACCATACGGATAACTTAAAAATATTTCACTTTTATTAATCAACATTTATTCCCGACGCGACACAAGCTTGTCCCGACTTAAATTTCCAAAATTGTCATTCTATTCACTCGTGACATTTAATAGAAACAATATTATATTACTTTGATCATTATTAATATTCAACAAATTTTCCATAATTACTAACTCTCATCACGTTAATAATTATAACATAATTAATTATCGAATTTATATTAAATTAATAACTCACATAAAATTTAATAAATCCCCAAATTAATATAGCATAAAAATACGGGGTATTACATGTATTTGGCACATATATCGAATGAAGGTCTCATCTTTAGAGCTATCATTTGGATAGTTAAACAACTTTGTTAAAATTCTTGCCAAGAAGTATAAAAATTCATAATTAAACACTACGAACCCCTATCTTTAGTGAGTACTAATTTCATAGGTAACCCAAAGTACGCGGGTTGTAAAATTTGTTTAATCCATCACTTATCGTAACACCATAAGGAGCTATCATCAAGCATGGCTCCTAAATTTTCTTATGACCCTTAAAATATATAGCAAAATGATTCCACCTATGACTAATTTCTATTATGGATGTTTATAAAAGTATATAATTTTTTATGACATTTTGCAAATTCATGTTAAAAAAATCATCCACAGGTCATAAAGTGGCCAACTCAACTCAACAAAATAAAGCCTTTCCCCAGTTATTTATGGCTGGCTACATGACTATCTTCCATTCCACTATGTTCAGTGCAATATCTTTGGTTAACCCACGTGATATCATGTTTTTACAGTATCCCACCAAGTTAATTTAGGCCTACCTCTGCCCCTTGCGTTGCCATCAATATTAACTAAATCACTCTTTCTTAAAGGTCATCCATTAGTTTACGCTTAACGTGTCCAAGCCATCTAAGTCCATTTTCTCTCAATTTATCTTCAATAGGAGCTACTTTCTGTAAGGACACAAATTTCTAATTGAGTCTTAATGTAGTGTTCTCTCAATTCTGGACAAAAATATTTGAGTCATAGGATAGTAATCATGAGTATCCTCTAAGCCTATGACGTGTGAATTTGAAGAAGTACGGACTAATATTTCAAAGTGACGATATCAAAGTGCTGGGTTCACATAGTGCCTAGTTTTACGTCCTCAACGGTTCATATTTCAAGTCTCCAAAAGGTATGAATGCACATTATATATATGTAGGAGACTTGGAGTAATGTCAACGGGTGTAATTTTATTTAATACAAATTTTTATGAGCTTAAAATGAAAAATGCATATTATGACTTTTCGTTCAAATAAGAATGTAGTTCGAACGAATATTTTGTTCGAACGAGTTTTTGCCAACGAGTTTACCTTTTGAACACTGAATTTTCGTTAGAAGGGTCGTTCGAACGAAATAACGTCCAAACGAAAATGTCGTTCGTACGGGATTTCTGGCGGGAAACAGTTTTGGCAGTTTTTGGCATTTTCCCACTACTTTTTCCCCACTTTCTTTTGACAGTTTTTAACAACTTCGGGACCAAATTTTTTCTAAGAATTTTCACCTGATTTTGAAAGATTTTAAGAGAGAAAATTAATGTTTATAAAAGTCATTTTTGTGTGTTTAATTTAGATGGACTAGATTCTCCAAAACACAAAAGTATACACCCATTTGTTTTATTTAAAGATTCCAAGTTCTTCATCTATATATATCTTGCTTGGAGTTTTGTTTTGCACCGGGTTCTACTCTAACGTTTGAAGAGTTGTTTGGGTTTACTTCTACATCCCTTAAAGAAGAAGACTTGTTTGTTGCTGCGGCGTTCCCACGTGGAGAAAGGCTTCGGGTGTGGGTTGACAGTTGTCCAAAGGCCTCATTGGTGGATTCCAAGGTTCCGATGGAGTCTGGGATTGTCGACCAAACAGAGATTGGTACAAGAAGACGCATAAGGGGATTGAAGGAGTCGAGTCGAGTTGTATAAGTCATCTGTCTTGTATTTGTAAATTCCATACTTAGTGGACTTAAGGCTAGGGCCGTCCGAGGTTTTTCCCACTTGGTGTTTCCTCCTACATTGTGGCATAGTGGTTGTGAATTTAGTTTATCTTGCAAATCACCTAGAACGCATTTTTAGGATTAAAAGATAAAATATGGTTTAATTCACACTGTCGATTAGTTTGGTACTAAAATTAGTTTGGGTAAATTTAATTCAAGCCAAGGTAATTTAATTTGGTAAAATTTATTTTGACATAATTTGAGAAAAATGAATTAATTATTGTTAGGCAAATATTTAGAACTGGGGTTGAATTAATTTGGTTTAAGTGAATATTTGTTAGTTGATTAATGTGTTGTGACTTTGAGTTTAGTTTAATTTTAATTTGAAAGAAAATAAAATTTGTAAGTTGTGTGTGTTGTGTTTGAACCATCCTATTCCGCACTTTTACGAAATTAATTTTAAAAGAATTTTAAAATTTGGGGGTCCTTGCACTTTCAGATTGGTATCAGACCTAGAGCGCTAATTTATTGTATTAATGTCCTTTTAAATAATTTTGGCTAAAAATGAAATTTTTCCCATTTTCAAAATTTCCTGTTTTCTATGGTTCCAACTACGCATTTTGGAAAGCGCGTATGAAATCGGCACTAAAGTCTATTGATGAGGGGGTTTGGTTGTTAGTTATTAATGGGTGGTCCCTACCCACATATTTGATAGAAAATGAGCGTGTCCCCAAACCCGTAGATAGATGGAGTGGGAATGAATTTAAACTTTCTAACTATAATTCTCGAGGTTTAAATGCTTTGTTTAGTGCGGTCACACCGGATGAATTACTACGTATCATGACGTGTGAAACCGCTAAGGAAGCTTGGGATATATTACAACTCACTCATAAGGGAACTAGTGTCGTTAAGGTTTCAAAACTCCAAAACCTCACCACTCAGTTTGAAACCATAAAAATGCTTGAAAATGAAACCTTTGATGAATTTTATGCTAGACTTTACGATATAGTTAATTCATCATTTAATTTGGGAGAGAAAATACTCGACGAACGAGTAGTAAATAAAATTTTAAGGTCCCTACCAGAGAGATTTATCCCTAAAGTGACCGTTTTAAATTCTTTACCCACCTTGCACTCTATCAAACTTGAGGAATTAGTAGGTGATTTGCAAACCTATGAATTAGACATGTTTCCCTCCAAAAATGAAAAGAAAATAGATAAGGGCATTATGTGAAATCCCGAAAGGAGGAAAAACAAGTTGTGGTTGATAAGAGTAATAGTGACTCTGAGGACATGACTTTGTTTGCTAGGAAATTTCTTAAATTTCTTAAAATTAATAAAGATAAGTTTAAAAATGATTTTATGAAATTTGAAAAATCCACGCATGACAAAGCCGAAAAATTCCTTGAAAGATGTAGAGGGGGCCTGAAGGTAATCCTGGGATTAGGGATAATCCACCAATTAGAAACAGTGTTCTGAGGATAAGCTCAGCGTGGTAGCCAAGCATGGCAGCTTGGGGAGGCAGATCAGCGTGGCAACTCAATCGTGGCATCTTGGTGAGGCAGCTTGGCGTGGCAACTCGTACTTTAGCTTATTGTTACTTTGCCATATTATATCTTTGTTTATATTTACTACGAGTTGTAATGACTGTAATGTTGTAACGAGAATAATGAATGGGCGTGAGGTCGAACGGTACTCGCGAGAGACCAGGCTTGGCAGGGCCTGGGAGAGCTTTCATGCTCTATCGAACAACCTCACCGTGGGAACTTTAGAGGGATTTGGTTTGGAGGATTGAGAAGTGGGGCACCGTTGGGGCTTGTCCTGACCATCCTAGATACACCTGGTAAAACACCGAAGGACCCTGACCGTGGAACCTCAAGCGGAGCAGCTTGGAGTTCCATCGGGCATTAAGTTATGAACCAAACAACCCTCTACTTAAAAGTCACATCTACTGTGGGTGATGTCACTAGCCTTCTAAACAATGTCAGACATGCACTTGAGTAAACCACCGTGGTATTTGGGGTTGTCAGATAGTTGGTGAGCCACCTCTGCAACAACAACCCCCTGACATATAGTGATTAGGCAAAAGGCATGTCTTGGCATTTAATGTTTATGACGTAGGAGACAACTAGTGCATCAGGCATTTAATGTTGTGACATAAAGTATGAGGGATGTCTTTCATAGTCTTTAATGACTGAGTTGCCTCGGGGTTGGTATGGGGGGCTATTTAAGGACCCCAACCACCTTTGAGGAGGGCATGATCTTTTGAGAGCTCAAAAGTTATTACTAGAGAAATTTATTTACTAGAGAGAGAGATTTCATTAAAAAGAACCAGAAAGTTCTGCCACCCACCATTTTTTGTCATTTATTACGAAGCTTTTAATACATAACAGAGATCCTTGAGAGTTTTAGTATTTTTTGCCTGCCTACCAAGGTGTATCTAGGATGCTTACTTCTCTCTCCCTCTAGCTAAGTTATTTCTGAAGTTCTTTATTATATTGTGAGTTATACACGAGAGATTTGTGAGTATAAGACGGGTTCCATACATTCCAAACTGCTCTTTGTGTCTTGTGGCTAAATCACTAGTGCGTTTCTAACTAACCTTGTCATCACCATACTTAAAAGGGGTTACGCCTCCATCTTATCTAAACTACCCTCTTACATTTGGCGACTCTGCTGGGGAGGCATTCTTATAAGGAAGAGGTATGGCGCAAGATAACGTTAATCGAAGGCTCAACTTTGATGATATCCAACACAGTGAAGAGCAAGCAGCGGTAGAATTGGAGGCTTTAAGGAGCGGAGCTCCTCGAATAGAAGTGCCCCCAGTTCAGGCAACAACAGGCGTTCCGGGAGTGACGCAGGCTTCCACGAGCGCTGGGCTGGGATCTGCCCAAATGACCCTCCTTATGAGCAAGTTCTATGAGTTTTTGCAAACGCCTGCACCTTCAACGGTGCTGGGAGGACTCGAAGCCAACTCCTTCGTAACACCAGGGGCAGCTCCTACGGTTCCACCAAGCGCAGGTACAACGGGAGCAGCTCCGGCAAGCATACCCTCCGTCGTGAATCCGGTGGTGGGAATCTCCGGAGTATCAACGGCGCCAGCTGTAACGATGGCTCCAACTATAACGGTCATTCAGCCAACACCCCCATTGGTCGTTGCCCCATCGCCCATGGAGGAAATGAGGAGAGAAATGCAAAAGGAGATGTTAAAATTTGTGCAGGCTTCCTCACAGTCTATAGGCGAGGTAGCTTCAGTCTATGACGACTTTAGGACACCTTATCCTCAGGAATACAACGATGAGCCTTACCCGAGGGATTATATTCCCCCCATCTTTGAAAAATACACAGGGAAGGGTGGGAATCCGAAAGAGCACATTAAACGTTTTGTTGAGCACCTGGGGGCGCATTGCAACAACAAGAAGCTCAGGTTGAGGGATTTTTCCAAATCACTAACCGATAAAGCATACACGTGGTATTCTCATTTGGCCCCTAAAAGTGTTTTCACGTGGGAAGAGATGCACGTGCTGTTTGTCCAAAAGTTCTTTCTAGCAGAGGATGAATTCACTCTGACCCAACTAGGGAGAGAGAAGCAACGACCAGGAGAAGACGTGGTGGCATACGTTCGGAGGTTCAGGGAAAGGTCTCTGGATGTGAGAGAGGAGGCCAAGGAGTCCAAACTATTACAAATCTGTGCCGAAGGACTACTCCCGGAATACATCTGCCATCTTATCAATGAGACGCGCGAGGGAACTTTTTCGGTGTTCTTAAAATCTGCAAGGAACATCTCATTGGTCGTACGACCAAACCCGGTGGCGGTGCCTATGATATTCAGGCAACCGATACAACCTGGGGGAGGAAGGCCTCAACCCCCACGAGTGGGATACACCGAAGGAACAGATGGGGGTAAGGCGGCGAAGAAGGACAACAAAAGGAAGTTCGGAAGGGATAGGGAAGACTCACCACCGTTACCATGCACGATAGAAGAGGCGGTGAGTTGTTACAACGCCATGGCCCAAGGTGGAACGGTCTACCTACCAAAAGGCGTTCCTTCGGAAGAACCCGATGACGCAACAAGGGCAGATCCTAGGTATTGTCAGGTTCATCGAAAAATCCAGCACCCGACAGAGAGCTGCTTCACACTGAGAAGAATCATTGACAAGTACATGAAGGCAGGGACGCTGCAGATCCCCCCACAGAACGTTAACAACAACCCGCTTCCAGCGCATGGGGTCAACTTGGTGACGGCCTACGACGATGAGGCGGAAAGAGGGGAAGGAAGGTCAACAATGAGGCAAAGAGAATTCGAAGAAACTCTGGAATATTGCACCACAGGAATGGATAACGTAATTTTAGCCTACGATGAAGCAAGCGCTAAAGACGTGGAAGACGTATACAGCGTTGAAGGCGAGGAAATGGAGGCAGTCGTTGAATACATCGTAGTTTCAAAATCCCCAAAATTTTCTTGGTTCTTCGATCAAGTGGGGATACCAAAGGAGAGCAGACTGGAAATAACTCAGGCGATCCTAGACATCGCGAAGAAGGATGCGGTTCCCTCGTTGAAATGGAGGGGACCTATGGCGAGGCTGGTAAAAAAGTTCCTATCAGAGGTGACCTTCCGCGACGCAGATAGAGCTGTAAGGTTCCCTCATAACAGGCCCTTGTATGTGACGGCCAGTATCAATGGGGTTAGTTTTGCAAGAACGCTTATGGATGGGGGCGCTTCCTTCAACATTATGCCGATCAACTCCTTATACGCAGCTGATATCCCAGAAGAAAGGTTAGTCCCCATGCCTGTGTTAATCTCAGGGTATGACAACCAATCTTCCAAATCCATTGGGTATGTGAATGTGGGAATTGTAATGGGAAATCTGAGTTCCCACATCAAGTTCCATGTAATAGAAAGTGCAACTTCCTATCATTTACTAATAGGAAGAGTGTGGATGCACAATCAAGGTTTAGTTCCTTCAACATATCATCAATGCGCCAAGGCAAATGTCAAAGGAACAGAAGTGACCATTAGGGCTACAAAAAGGCCTTTTGCTATCGAGGAAGCTCACTTTGTAGATGCGGCCTTTTATACAGAGTTGGAGAAGGATGCTCGAGTCCTAACGAGAAGAATGGAGGGGGCATGGGTTCCTTCGATCAGAGATAGAATGGGGCCTCTGAACGAGCAAAGTAAAGAAGCCGCGGGTAACGAAGGGGTGAGGGCCGAAGAAACCCATCAGGTGATCCCTCGACGCCAAAGTACCACGAAGCATCTCAAAAATAAAGTAAGGCTTAGAGTGGATCCTGTGGAGCATGAGGTCCAACGGCAAAGCGTACTGAGTCGCTTTTCAGGGGGAAGAATCGCTGAGGCTTCGAGAGAGAGGAAGAGGAAGGCCGTGGCAACAGCTACCAACAGGCAATGCAAGAAGGTGGTCACTGAAGAGGGGAAGGTGGTATACCATTCATAACGATGTGAGCGGGCGGCCGGAGAGATCGAGGATGGGGCTGACCCGTTATATGAGTGTTTCTTGGTGGATCAACAGGGACAGTGTATGGTGATAGACAACTCCAACATACAGGAGTTCGTGGAGGAGGTCGCCGAAGAACCAGATTACATGGCAAATCAACCAAAGCCCCAGGCACAAGAGTTGGAGCAGTTGAACCTGGCAGGAGAAGGGGAAGACCCAAGGCCCATCTTCATCGCGAAGGATCTCGATAAGGAGAAACGAGAAGCCTTGGTTGGGCTAATACGGGAGTTCATA
The DNA here is from genome assembly GCA_949130495.1 of Sambucus nigra. Classification (NCBI taxonomy): domain Eukaryota; kingdom Viridiplantae; phylum Streptophyta; class Magnoliopsida; order Dipsacales; family Adoxaceae; genus Sambucus; species Sambucus nigra. The sequence goes on along the minus strand of OX422210.1, from coordinate 238,123,432 downwards.
GATGTCTTTGCCTGGAAGTATACCGAAATGAAAGGGCTAGATGAGGAAGTGAGCTGCCACAAGCTAAACGTGATGCCTTCATCCATCCCGGTGAAGCAGGCAACAAGGACTTACAAACCTGAGTTGGACTTGAAGATTAAGGAAGAGGTTCAATGTTTGTTGGCAGCAGGATTCATCAAACCAATACAGCATCCCCTTTGGCTATCTAGCATTGTGCCAGTAGGAAAGAAGGACAAGAATCAAATAAGGATCTGTGTGGATTTTAGAGATTTGAACTGGGCTTGCCCCAAAGATGAGTTCCCTCTACCCTCCATTGATAGCTTGATAGATGCCACAGCTGGGCATGAGATGTATAGCTTCATGGATGGGTACGTAGGGTACAACCAGATCAAGATGGACCCCGCAGACGCAGAGAAAACGGCATTCAGAACCCCGTTGGGCAATTTTATGTACAAAGTAATGTCGTTTGGACTTAAGAACGCGGGGGCTACTTATCAAAGAACAATGAAGGCCATTTTTCACGATTTCTTCCACAAATTTGTAGAATTCTATGTGGACGATTTGGTCATCAAATCGAAGAAGGAGGAGTCCCACCTAAACGACTTAAAGAAGGTGTTTACTCGATGTAGGAAGTATAAATTAAGGATGAACCCATTGAAGTGCGTCTTTGGAGTAACAAGCGGGAAGTTTCTAGGCTTTGTGGTTGATCGACAAGGGGTGCAGATGGACCAGGATAAACAACGCGCGATCTTAGAAATGCCGTGCCCAAGAACGGCGAAGGAGCTAAAAAGCTTCCTCGGAAAAGTCTCCTACCTCACAAGATTTGTACCAGGATTGGCCGAGGTAACACACCCATTGATGCAGTTGCTGCAAAAGAACACAAAGTTCAGATGGGAAAAGGACCACCAGGAGTCTCTCGATGAGTTGAAGAAGTTGCTCGTTTCACCACAAATCATGGTTCCTCCGTAGGCAGGAGTACCGTTGCAGCTGTACCTCACCTCAACTACAAGGTCCGTTAGAGCCTTGCTGGAACAAGAGATTGACGGGCAAGAACGGCCGGTGTATTACCTCAGCAGGATCATACATGGGCCAGAGATTAGATATAGCAGCCTAGAAAGGCATTATTTGGCCTTAGTCTTTGTAGCACAAAAACTTAGACATTATATGCTGTCTTTTACAATTCATATTATAACTAGATGTGATCCTATTAAGTATTTGTTGGCTAGAACTTTCTTGATTGGCAGGGCAGCTAGGTGGTTCCTTATTCTCTCCGAATATGATTTAAAGTGTGTGATTCCTCGTGCCATCAAGAGCCAGGCGTATGCTGATCTGTTGGCAATCTTTCCATCTGGAGCATTTGAACCACCTAAAGAAGACATTCCGGGAGACGACTTGCAGGCCAACTATCTGGATGCAACCGATGAGGAATGGACGATGCAGTTTGATGGGTCTTTGGCAGAGAAAAAAGGAGGGGCAGGGGTCATCCTTTCAAAAGGAACGGAGGAAATTTGCCTTTCCTACAAACTAGATTTCCCTTGATCCAATAACGAAGCAGAATACAAAGCGTTAGTGCTAGGGTTGCTGAAGGCTCTTCGAAGGGGAATTCGTTCTCTCTGCATCAAAGGTGACTCGAACTTAGTAATTCAGCAAGTTAACGGAGAATATGCGTTGAAGCACATGAGTTTGGCACCGTACAGAACGATCATTCAAAGGCTCCTCAGCCAGTTCCATCGGACCAAAATCAGAAGACACCCCAGAACGATGAACCGTCATCCAGACGCTTATGCCACTATTGCTCAAACGATGGTCATGAGGAGCGATACGACTATCGTTACGATCCAACGAAGAACAGCTCCTTCGGTGGTGCAGTCAATACTACCGATGGAGGGAGACGCGGATTAGAGAGGAGAGATCAGGAAGCAACTGGAGTCTGGCGAAGGAGCTATGGGACTAAGAGAGTTAGCCCAATACTTTACAAACCAGGGAAATCTTTACTACAGAAATGCAGGGGGATGGTTATCAAGATGCATTGGGCCAGAGGAAGTAGAGCGGAGGTTAAAGAGAACACATGAGGAGCATTGCGAAACAATTGAGATACCCCTCTATAGAAGAATTCAAAGAGGGGGATATTTCTGGCCTAGAATGAAATAGGATGCGGCAGAACTACAACGGAATTGTGATAAGTGTCAGCTATTTTTTGAAGCAGCTGAGTGCCATTTCATAGAAGCCCAAACAGACTGGAGGCAGCCCTATATCGACTTTATTCAAGATAGAACTGCCCCAACGGAGAAAGTGGATGCGATGGGACTGAAGCGAAGGGCCCCAAGGTTCTATATCCAAGAAGGGCAGCTTTATCGAAGGGTGTACTTCAACAAGCCATTGCGTTGCATCACGAAAGAAGAGGCAACTGAGGTCCTCAAACAAGCCCATGACCCAGCTCACATAGGAGGGGCCAAGTTATATGATCAGCTGATGACGTTGGGATATTATTGGCCAATGATGGAGAAAGACTCAGCCGAATTTGTTCGAAAATGCAAAGCTTGCCAATTTCATGGGAATATGATCCATGCCCCATCGGTGGACTTACATTCTCTGGCAACGCCTTATCCTTTCCACACTTGGGCGTTCGACCTCGTGGGGGCGATACACCCTTCGTCAAGGGGCAAGATATGGATACTGGTAGCAACAGAGTGCTTTACAAAATGGGCTGAGGCAATACCACTCAGAAGGGCAACGGCTGGGGTAGTGAGTAGCTTCATCAGAGAGTATATCATTTTACGTTTTGGGATCCCAAAGGTTATTCTCTCAGATAATGGGACTCCCTTTGTCAACTCAGAAGTAACGATGCTTACAGACAAGTATTCCATCGTTCATCACACTTCAACGGTGGCATACCCGAAGGGGAACGGTCAGGCCGAGGCAACTAACAAAACTCTGGTTAATATCCTGGCTAAAACAATGGAGGACTTTCCAGGATCGTGGGATGACAAGATACCAGCAGCGTTGTGGGCCTATCGAATGACAAAGAGGAAGCCCACAGGGTACACTCCGTTCTCCCTTGTCTACGGGGCTGAGGCAATCCTTCCAGTGGAGTTGGAGGTTCCCTCTGCTCGATACACCTTGCGGAGTAGCATGCTCCCTCAGAACAGGCATGTGCAGCTGGAGGCATTGGATGAACACAGAGACAACGCAATGCAACATTTTCAAATGTATACGAGGCAGCTCTCTAGGGCATATGACAACCTGGTAAGACCAAGGAGGTTCGTAGAGGGGGATCTCGTTTTGAAAGCAGCGGTGAAACACATTAGGGGACTTCCCCTGCCAAAATTCGCAGCCAATTGGGAGGGACCTTTCGTCGTAAAGGAAGCTCATGATTCAAGTTATTGCCTAATTTCTAAGTTGGAGGAAGACAAGCCATTCAAAATTAATAATAAATGGTTGAAAGTCTATCATGTGTAAACAATTAAGTTTGTACCATCGATGTATCTAGTCTTTGATTATGAATATACAAGTTTTATTGATGACGTGAAGTATAGACACCGATATGAAAGCAGTCACAACTCAAAGATAAAACGGGAAAATATACTTTTTTTCATTCAATAAACAAGAGAGCATTACAAAAAAAATTGGGAACTATTGCCCAAGAATTACATAAATGGACGAAGAAAGAAAATATATACAAGAGCTTGCTACCCTAAAACGAACCATAGGTCTGGGGAAGAGAAAAAATCCCCAGGAAGTCCCGAAGAAGCTGACGCAAACGAGCTTTGAGCGTTGACAACAACCTCTAGCCTGATTTTCACCTGGGCACGTTCAATAAGAAGTCTTTCCCGTTTCAGTTTGGCCAAACGAAGAGCCTCTTCGGCGTTCTTTATTTCTTCATCCGCCGATTCCAAAAGAGGTGCCAGCTCAGCAAACTTAACTTCCTCAGCCCGTTGGTCCTCCTGATGCTTCCTCAACAGTTCCCTCTGACCGATCAGCTGCTGGCTCTTCAAAGTTTTCAAATACGCCATAAGCCAGTCGAAACGGAAACCGTCACGACCCAATTCCTTCAGAAAACCCAGAAACTGATTAATGAGGGTTCGGGTTACACGGGAAGTGGGAGTATTGGCAATCTCAGCAACAACGATCGCCATGCCTTGCAGTCGATAACTCATCACGGGAATATTGGACCGTAGGCAGTCCACGGTGAAGGTCTCGGGGTGATGGTTCACCAACTGCTCAATCACCAAGCGATGGCTCACAGGCATTTGGGGAGAATTGTGAATCACCATTAGGCAAAAGGCAGGAGGAGTTAAGTCAGGGAGAGGCAATTCGCACCCAGACTCACTTTCGGCCTCAACACCAGTCGTGGAACCTTGGTCAGCCTGGTCAGATTCTTCCGAAACAGCAGGTTCCTGACGTGGTGCGCCTATAAGTGAAAGAGATGGTGAGGAATCCTCCTGAGCAACCTGAGAAGAGATATAAGAAACAATGAGATTGTAACGTTTTCGTTGTTAAGTCACCGTTATAAGGTGGAGATTATATAAAAATCTTAACAAGTGTTTTCATTGTTAAGTCACCGTTATAAGGTGGAGATTATATAAAAATCTTAACAAGTGTTTTCATTGTTAAGTCACCGTTATAAGGTGGAGATTATATAAAAATCTTAACAAGTGTTTTCATTGTTAAGTCACCGTTATAAGGTGGAGATTATATAAAAATCTTAACAAGTGTTTTCATTGTTAAGTCACCGTTATAAGGTGGAGATTATATAAAAATCTTAACAAGTGTTTTCATTGTTAAGTCACCATTGTAAGGTGGAGATTATATAAAAATCTTAACAAGTGTTTTCATTGTTAAGTCACCGTTGTAAGGTGGAGATTATATAAAAATCTTAACAAGTGTTTTCATTGTTAAATCACCGTTATAAGGTGGAGATTATATAAAGAATTTAGAAAGTACCTGAATCATAACAGGGGCAGGAGTGGGAGTCATCACGGAGGTTAAAGTGGCAGGAATTGTTGGGAGGGGACTTGTTACCTCATCAGCCTCAACGGGGTCTCTGGCCCCAGAAACCTCAACCATCGGCATAGTTCCCTCGCCCACATAAGGTACCAAAGCAAGAGCAAGGGGTTCATCGGGAATAGATGAGGATGGTGAAAGATCAGGAGAAAGCTGCAATATAAAAGCCAATGTTAGTAAAGAGGAACAAATACAGAAAAAGGGCGAAATGTATCCAAGAATAACTTACCTCAGTCAGAACGTTGAAAATGGGCACTGTGGTCGGAGGTCTCGCCAGCACCGTTGGACGAAGAATGTCTGCTAGCAGCGAGGATACTTCGACCTAGGGCAACCAACATCCTAAATTCAGCGCACAGAACGGGGTGAAAGAGAAGGAACGCCAGACCAGACAAATTTAAATATCAAACAATTACCTCGGGATCACCTGCAGCAACCAGAACGATGGGAAGAACAGCCTCAGTGGAAGCCAGTGAGCCAGAGGGGACTGGAGTAGGCATCTCAGATTGTGTTGTCTTTGGTAGCAAAGAGACAGCCATGGGCTCTATAACCTCACCCTCCCCAACTGCCTCCCTCGCCCGTCGTAAGATTGAACGATGGGCGTAAGTAAGCCCGGTCATTGGCGAACGGGGTGGGGTCGTATCGGATGAGACGGCCCCACAGCGACCACCCACGAAACGGCTAATGGGGGGACTTGGGGGCTAGGAGAACGAGGCCCCGTTTCTTTAAGTCCCTGCACCAAAGTAGTTAAGAACAATATATATAAGTAAATCCGGCTTGCTCTAACCAAAGAAGAAAAGAGAACAAGATAAGTGTACATACCTCAGATTGGGAAGAAGAATGAGAAGCTTGCACCGGGGAAACTTGCTTCCACTGGGACTTGGTACCTAAAGTCTTCCTCCTCAGCCTTGTCACGTCACTGCCAGTGGCTTGAGGAACCTTCGAACTTTTTCTCCTCCTTGCAGCTGGCTCAGTGGGATCAACGACGATCGTGGGGAAGGCAACCGAGGGAGGAACGATGACAGCGCGCCGCTGAAACTCTGCATTCACCCGATCTACCTCAGCCTGCGCCTCCCTCCTTAACCTCTCGGCCCTTTCAGGAGACATGGGAGGAGGAACGGAGGCTATGGGAAGGGCTGCCACAGGAGTCTGCGATTTGGACTTTGTCTTTTTCGTGGAAACCACCCCACTCTTGGCCTTCTTGGTCGACGGCTGCGAAGACCCTTCATCAGCAGTAGCTCCAGTCGAAGGAGCAGTCTTCCTGGATACCCCAACACTTTTCACTTTGGATATGGCAGTGGGAGTCATGGGGCATAACGGAGGTAGCTCTTCAGAAGGCCTCTTGGGGGTTTTGCTTAGAGGGAACTCAATCCCCAGAACGGAGTTGCCTTTGAGTCCCAGCTCCAACGCAGAAAATGAAAGAACTGGAGGGTACACAGGCTCGCCATCTATGAATTCAGAAATCTTAGCCAGTTGTCCCGGCCAGAACTTCGTGGCAAATAGACTAGTCACATTCCCTTGCCTCTTGTTGGAGGGAATGGTGACTCTCCTAACCATTGATTCACTTATCCCCCACGCAGCAGTGGAGGAAAATAAGGAACATGCCTCACTAAAGCTAACCTTCGGGTTTGAGGATTGGAAAACTGAGCGAGGAGCCCCCTGATCAAACCCAAATTGACGACTACACCGATTGGGGTTATAATGTTCGCTGGAATATCCCCACTCGGTGTAGGAAGGCAGATACCCCGGAGAAAGGAGAAGCACCACGGCTAACTGAGGATCTTCAATGTCTACCCCCACCTGTACCACCCTGGATTCGTGCTGAAAGAAATCACAAGTATGAACAAAGGCGTCCTCTCCGTAAGGCCTCATAACAAAGTCCTCAAAACGATCAATTGAGGCGATTAGCTCTTTTCGGCTCTGCCTCTTGTGATAAATATAAGAGCGTGGGGGCAGAATGGTTTTCCCAGAAGGAGGACGGTTGGCCTTGGCCGCCACAACAGGAAAGCGCACGTAAAGAAAGCTGGTTAGAAGGACGCTGTTAGCAAAATTGGCCAGGTTATAACGGCCAAGTGATCATTCCATATCGAACAACGTTCTGTCAAGCCATGTGTAGAGGGACCCTAGGGCAATTGCAGCCAAAGGAAGTTTGATGCCCCGGGCCAAACGAAGGGATATGTTGATAAGGTCCCTTCGGGGCTGATCATTTGGTTTTCCCGTCAAAAGAAAACGGGACAGAATCACAAGGATGTAAGCGGGGAGCTCTAACGAAGTACCTTGGCCAGGGGCATCCGTTGAAATTGAAGAACTACCTTCACTAGAACCCTTGAAAAAATTGTTAATCAGCGGAGTGAAGGTAGCTTTGTTTGAAGAACCGATGCAACTTCGGCATATTCGGTCCAACGCCAAACGGTCAGCAGTCTCTTCGGCGTCGAGAGGCTCATCGGTATAAGGCTCATGACCTGTTGCTTCGAGCCCCAGAAGCTCGCAGACATCTTCTAGGGTTATCGTGAACTCGCCCCACGCAGCAATAAATGTGTGAGTCGTCACGTTCCAACGAGAAACAAGAATGGGGAGAGCATCATTATTTATGGAGAGAGTAAACTCACCAAACCATTTGGCCCGTTGAAGGCCAATCTTACTCAAAATATCACCATAGGAACTCACCATGTGAGAGTTCCAAGCAGCAAAATGGGCAGGAGAACCACCTGGTGCTTCGAAGTCAATTTGGGACCATTGGAAGTCCCCTCGCTCCAGACGAAACCGGAGAGTCCCCTCTGGAGGAAGAAAGCCCCACTTCGAGGGTTCTTCGTCCTCGTCACCCAGCACTAAGGACTCAAACTTGCATTCAAAATTGACAGTCTTGCAAGCAGCAGCAAAGCAATCACCTTCGCCAAAAATGGGAGAGCGACGATAAAACCTTAACTGTTCACGACGGACAGCGTCCAAGGCAGAGGCACCAGTAGTGGTGGCAACAGCAGTAGCAGGCGGCGCACTGGTTGAAGAAATGGTGGGGTAACTTTGAGACGCCATGACAGGGTGTTACAGCAATCAAAAAACAACCTTGAGTCAGAGGAGCCTGAACACGACAATGGCGGAAGAACAACCACAGGAGGTGGAGAAGAAGATGAGAGTAAGAACAAGACGGCACAAGGTCGAACAGCAATGGAGGTTTCAGACGATCAACAATGGAAGCTCTTTCTCTCTCTCTCTCTAACAAACGAAGGAAATTTGAAGCAAGTAGTGGGAAAGCAAGAAAAATAATGGTTTTAAGTGATTTGGCCGTTTAATTTTTAAAGTTCGTCGTTTAAGTTTCCCACCATTGCACGTGTGTGGCCGCCTGCAATCATTTCAAATGTACACGTGGCACTTCGGGAAGTGTTCTGACATGGAAAAGACAACTCTACGTCATTCAATGACGTGACACCTGGGGAACTCCCATCAATTAATGACGTGACACCTAGGGAACAGCCACCGTTACCTTCCTAAGCAAGATTCAGTTTTGGGCGCCAAGATTTTCTCTGACATATCCAATAACCCCCCCCCAACGAAGAAGGTGTCCCAACGGTTCAAAAAAGCCACGATGTCCCCTCGACAGAAGCTCAAACGTTGTTTAGTTATGACTCAGTTACATCGGGGAGAATTTTTTTCTTTTTCGAACATTACTGGGAGAATATTAGCAGGTCCTTCGGGAGACTTTCAGATGGAACGGTTGAGACTCAGCATTAGAAAAAGCTCCAGGCCAGATAGAGAAGGTTCATCGGATTAAGAAGTTTTCGTGGAGGCACTTCTTGTTCCCACAACAAATCCCTCCACGAAGGGGCAAATGTAGAGGGGGCCTGAAGGTAATCCTGGGATTAGGGATAATCCACCAATTAGCAACAGTGTTCTGAGGATAAGCTCAGCGTGGTAGCCAAGCGTGGCAGCTTGGGGAGGCAGATCAGCGTGGCAACTCAATCGTGGCATCTTGGTGAGGCAGCTTGGCGTGGCAACTCGTACTTTAGCTTATTGTTACTTTGCCATATTATAGCTTTGTTTATATTTACTACGAGTTGTAACGACTGTAATGTTGTAACGAGAATAATGAATGGGCGTGAGGTCGAACGGTACTCGCGAGAGACCAGGCTTGGCAGGGCCTGGGAGAGCTTTCATGCTCTATCGAACAACCTCACCGTGGGAACTTTAGAGGGATTTGGTTTGGAGGATTGAGAAGTGGGGCACCGTTGGGGCTTGTCCTGACCATCCTAGATACACCTGGTAAAACACCGAAGGACCCTGACCGTGGAACCTCAAGCGGAGCAGCTTGGAGTTCCATCGGGCATTAAGTTATGAACCAAACAACCCTCTACTTAAAAGTCACATCTACTGTGGGTGATGTCACTAGCCTTCTAAACAATGTCAGACATGCACTTGAGTAAACCACCGTGGTATTTGGGGTTGTCAGATAGTTGGTGAGCCACCTCTGCAACAACAACCCCCTGACATACAGTGGTTAGGCAAAAGTCATGTCTTGGCATTTAATGTTTATGACGTAGGAGACAACTAGTGCATCAGGCATTTAATGTTGTGACATAAAGTATGAGGGATGTCTTTCATAGTCTTTAATGACTGAGTTGCCTCGGGGTTGGTATGGGGGGCTATTTAAGGACCCCAACCACCTTTGAGGAGGGCATGATCTTTTGAGAGCTCAAAAGTTATTACTAGAGAAATTTATTTACTAGAGAGAGAGATTTCATTAAAAAGAACCAGAAAGTTCTGCCACCCACCATTTTTTGTCATTTATTACGAAGCTTTTAATACATAACAGAGATCCTTGAGAGTTTTAGTATTTTTTGCCTGCCTACCAAGGTGTATCTAGGATGCTTACTTCTCTCTCCCTCTAAATAATTTATTTCTGAAGTTCTTTATTATATTGTGAGTTATACACGAGAGATTTGTGAGTATAAGACGGGTTCCATACATTCCAAACTGCTCTTTGTGTCTTGTGGCTAAATCACTAGTGCGTTTCTAACTAACCTTGTCATCACCATAATTAAAAGGGGTTACGCCTCCATCTTATCTAAACTACCCTCTTACAAAAGATAAAATGAAGATCTAAATAGGGACGAGTCAAATCGGTGTTTTAGTTGTGAAGGGTTTGGCCATAGGGATTTTGAATGCCCCACTAAACTAAGGAGAGAGGGTAAGCAACCTATTTCATATAATTCCACCCTTATTGATAGTGATAAGGAAGAGGGACCCGATTCCCCCATTGAGCGCAACTTTACCGCATTTATGGAAAGTCATGTGAGTACCGGTAATGAATCTTCCCATGAAGATATACATTTACATGACGCTTCCAAGGCCTTTGTTTGTGAATTCCCGAAAGATGATGGTTGTGAGAGTGGAAAACAGAGAGAGTGTGAATGTGATGAAGAGGTTGATGAGATTGAACTTCAATTTGCTTTTAGAGAATTATATAAAGAATATATTAAATTAAAAAGATCAAATTTGAAGTTAGAAGTGAGTTTAAGGGAGCGTGCCAAGGTCGTTGATGAGAGTTCATTATTTGATGACCTTAAGATACGTGAGAGAACTCTTCGTGAGAATCTTGAATATGTAGAAGGAGAGAGAGATAGCCTTAGAAGTTTAATGGAATCAATGAAAAAGGAGCTTCTCGAGTTTGAAGAGAGAAATGGTTTGTTAGAGTCTAAGATTTTAGAATTAGAAGAAAAATTAATAGACTCCAGTAAAGTCAAATTTGATTTGGAGAGTCATTCGGAGAAATTAGATAAAATCTTAGGAACGATCCAAATTAAAAATGGCACTTGTGGTTTAGGCTTCAATACTAGTCATGTCTTAACTAATAAAGCCAAAACCAATGTTTTGAGAGAATCACCTAGGAAAGCTTCTAGAGGTCAAACCTTAGGTACTACTTTCCGACGAGTTTTTACTTACTCACATTATGGGTGAAAAGGTCATCTTAGGAAATTTTTTTTGACCATAAAAGAATTTCTAGGAAATGCAAAGGTAAGGTAATCGAGGTAGCTAAGATCCCTAAATACTGAGATTGTCACTCTTCATTAGTTTGGGTTAGGAGATCCGACTTGGTAGCTTTACAAAATATGATTTTTTATTCTCATTTGCTTTCACATGATTCCTCCCTTGAAGAATCTAAAGGTTGAATGTGTTAGTTTTATTTTGCATACTCTAGCTTTTTGTGCTTTATATCATACATCCTTACTAGTTGTATGCATGTTTATCATTTTTTACTCATTTTTTTTTATCACATATCTCATGCTAGAATTATGATTTTTGTTCATCTGTTACATTATAGTTCTTTCATTTTAGTTTGCTTTAAATGAAAAATACAAAAATATTTTTTTTATCATTTGTGTTTTATCTTATGAGTTATTTAGGATTAATAAAAAATACAAATGATTTTTGTTTCTCTTTTGAGTATATATATTTGTGTTTGGTTAAAAAATTTTAAAAACTCAAAAAGATTTTTTTTTTGGTGTGTATTTTAGTTTGACACACTTTATGTGGCATATACTTGTGTTTGAATCCCTTTTTTTTTGCTTCCATATGGCTAGAACTTTTGGTTAATATTGTCAATCCTTAAAATGTTCTTTGTCATGCTTACATAGAGTAGTTGGATTTTGTATTGCTTAATGGATTCTATTTTTAAATGCCTCAATTCACACATGCACGAGCTCACTTGAAATTTAAACGTCACATGTATATTTGTGCTAAGTGATATGTTCTTCCATCAATTTAGTTATCTACATTTATCTATGACTATGGAGGATTTGTGCATGTAATAATCATTTTTCGGATTAAAAAAAATAGAAAAATATGTTTATCCGGTGTAGTAATTTATCAATGGAATCGAGCTACGAAAGACAAAATTACTTTGCGTGAAAAGCCACCATTGGATTTTTGGACTTAAAAATGTGGCATTAAAAAGAATATTTGCCAAGGCCAAAAATAGTTTAGTTAATATGTTCAAAAGAAAAGAAAAGAAAAATTATGATGAGTTTGGTTGGATATATTAACGGGTTTGCACAATGACCTTGTATCCAAGTTAAACTTTTATTATCATGACTCTATTGGTTTGTAGAATCATCAAAATTCTGGACTTATGTGCATTGTGTATGTTTATTCATTGAGTTCAATTTATATTGTCACATGAGGCTATATCTAAATTTGATAAAGTTTTGCAATCAAATGAGAACTCCGTTAACATGTTTTAAGTGATTGGGTCGAAATTTAATTGTTACTAGTTCACACCCCTACACTTCCATTTACTACATGCTTTTGGACATATTTTTGCCATACGAGTGTGAAAAGATTAATGTATTTTGTGTCATGTGTGGTATTTATACCTATGTATATGTGTGTGGGTGTTAGTGATATTCATTATGTATACATATATATGGTATTTTTTTTAGCTTTTGAGTCTTTACCTTACTTGCTAGTCCATCTATGCTTCTAATTCGTAATTGGTATCTATTTTGTTGCGTATTTTGTTTGATATCACATGCTTAGTATCTTATTTGACAATTTGGTATCATTTTTTTGCATCATAAGTTGGTATCTATTTATCCTTGTTGTGGATTAGTTCTTGTTATTTTTGCCCAAAATCTTTCATGTTCTTATCACCTTATGCACCATCATGTTTACTTGCTTTCCCATATTAATATCCCTTATGTCGTTTTAGGGGGAGAAAAGGTACTTAGTTAAATTGGGGGAGATATGAGTAATTAATTAATTCTTTATCCTTTGTCTATTCCTGAACAAAAAGGGGGAGAAGTGGTTTTTACACCTTTAATTTAGGAGATCTATCTTAGGGGGAGAGCGCTACCTTCTTAGGTTGATCATATTCGATAAAGGGGGAAGAATTAATTTAGGGGGAGTACTTATTTTACTTCATTTAATATTTTGATATTCCCTATGCGTTTAATGTTTTACTTAAGTGTGCAGGAATTATTCTAACAACTTTCATCGGCAAACATAGTCATCCTTGAATTTTGAGTCAATCTTGTATTTTTTATTTTGGGTGGGATGTTTTTGAGTCTAGTTGAGCTTGACGACCCTTTTAGGATTTTATTTTGGTTTTTGTCCCGGAATAGCCAAATAGGGAGATTCGTAAAGACACAAATTTCCAATAAAGTACTAATGTAGTGTTGGCTCAATTCCGGACAAAAACATTTGATTCATAGGATAGTAATCATGAGTATTCTCCAAAACTATGACGTGTAAACTTGAAGACGTAGCGGCCAATACTTCAAAGTATGATATCAAAGTGCCGAGTTCACATAGTGCCTAGTTTTACGTCCTCAACAATTCATATTTCAAGTATCCAAAAGGTATGAATGCACATTATATATATGTAGGAGACTTAAAATAATGTTAATGGGTGTAATTTTATTTAATATAAATTTTTATGAGCTTAAAATGAAAAATGCATATTTTGACTTTTCGTTTGAAATTGTCGTTCGAACGAACATTTCGCTTGAAAGAGTTTTTACCAACGAGTTTCCCTTTTGAACACTGACTTTTGGTTTGAAGGGTCGTTCGAACGAAATAACGTTCGAATGAAAATGTTGTTCGAACGAGATTTCTGGCGAGAAACAGTTTTGGCAGTTTTTGGCATTTTCCCACTACTTTTTCTCCACTTTCTTTTGACAGTTTTTAACAACTTCAGGACCTAATTTTTTCCAAGACTTTTCACCGGATTTTGAGAGCTTTTGAGAGAGAAAATTAATGTTTAGAAAAATTTCTTTTGTGTGTTTAATTTAGATGGCCTAAATTCTTCCAAAACACAAAAGTATACACCCATTTATTTTGTTTAAAGATTCCAAGTTCTTCATCTATATATATATCTTGCTTGGAGTTTTGTTTGTCACTGAGTTCTACTCTATCGTTTGAAGAGTTGTTTGGGTTTACTCATACATCCTTTAAAGAAGAAGATTTGTTTGTTGTTGCGGTGTTCCCACTTGGAGAAAGGCTTCGGGTGTGGGTTGACGGTTGTCCAAAGGCCTCATTGGTGGATTCCAAGGTTTCGCTGGAGGTCGAGATTATCAGTTAGGCAGAGGTTGGTACAAAAAGACGCGTCAGGGGCTTGAAGGAGTCGAGTCGAGTTGTATAAGTCATCTGTCTTGTATTTGTAAATTCCGTACTTTGTAGACTTAAGGCTAGGGCCGTTTGAGGTTTTTTCCCATTTGAGTTTTCCTCGTACATCGCGGCGTAGTGGTTGTGAATTTATTTTATCTTGCAAATTACCTAGAACGCATGCTTAGGAATAAAAGATAAAATGTGGTTTAATTCACACCCTCAATTAATTTGGTGCTAAAATTAGTTTGGATAAATTTAATTCAAGTCAAGATAATTTAATTTGGTAAAATTTGTTTTGACCTAATTTGAGAAAAATTAATTAATTATTGTTAGGAAAATATTAAGGACTTGGGTTGAATTAATTTGGTTTAAGTGAATATTTTCTAGTTGATTAATGTGTCGTCACTTTGAGTTTAGTTTAATTTTAATTTGAAAGAAATTAAAATTTGTAAGTTGTGTGTGTTATGTTTGAACCATCATATTCCGCACTTTTATGAAATTAAGTTTAAAAGAATTTTAAAATTTGGGGGTTCTTGCACTTTCACTTTCTATTTTTATCAAAAATCCATCTTAGCATTCGTATCTTTGCCACACTTAATTTCCGCACATTTTATTTTTTGGTCACCCATCACTCTGTCCCATAAAACACGGCAGGTCTAATGGCTGTCCTATAAAATTTTCCATCTTAACTTCTAAGGTATACACATATCACACAATACACGGGTATCACTTCTATACTTAATCCAACCCCCTTTAATCCAATGAGCAACATCGTCACTATTATCTCCATCTTTTTTGATAATCGGGCCTAAATAACGAAAATGATTATTTATAGGTATCTTTTGACCCTCCAATTTCACCACATTTTCGCTTGTCCTCCTAATACTACTAAAATTTAACTCCACACATTCTATTTTAGCACTGCTTATTTTAAATCCTCTTGTTTCTATAGTTTATCTCCACAAGTCCAATCTATCATTAATCCCTATCTTAGTCTCTCATCCACTAAAATAATATCATTTGCAAATAGCATACACCTTGACACCTCATCTTGTCTTTGTCCAGTCAACTCATCCATAAGAAGATCAAAGAGAAAAGGACTTAGTGCTGAGCCTTGGTGCAAACCTAAAGTAATTGAGAATTCACTACTTTCTATAGTTGATGTTCTTATTATAGTCGTGGCCCCATACCATTAATGTTAGCAAAGCGTGGTGCCATTTTTTTTAATGATCGGGTGTTTAAATTACATTTGTTAATAAAAGAAGAATAGTTGAGGAACTTATTCTTGGAAGATGAACCATCAATGGTTGTACGATCACAAGAACTAATTTTTTGATTCTAAAGACAAGTTGATTCGTATTTATTTAAAAAAAATAACACAATTACAATGCCACTCAGATTATATATACACTATTTTCACTGATATGAACATCACCACTCTTCCCGGCTACATTAATCCCCAAAACACAAATGGTAAAGTTAACCATTCAAAAAAATATTTATTGAAGGAACACTCAAACCTCAAAATAATTTATATTCAATGGAGTTATATTTATCATTTTTATTAAATCCCATCATGTGCATTTTCATGTGTAAAAGCCTAGAAAAATTATTTAAGAGAAGAAGATGGCATGAGGCAACTATTTTGAGGATCAATTAAACCTTTTATCATTAAAATGACATAAATATTTAGCAATACTTATTTATATGTATATACTCATATATGGTAGGAATATATCGCTATGGGTTCGAGTGGAGAGTATTCACTCGTCAATGACACAACGGCCAAACGTAGATGCCAACAATATGTTCGCCGAGTCAAATGTCATCGGAACACTTAATACTTGACAAGAGATCACCTAGGGAACACTTGAAAATATAAATATTCAATAAGAGAACGTCGAAGTAACATCCAACTTTATAACGAATCAACAAAAAAATGTCAAGGTTGTACCCACTAATATGAACGCTAAAATATGCCCAGTGAGTAAAATGTCGATAACTCCTGGCAGGAGAATGTCATGGATAAATCCAGTAACATTGATAAGGCCCAATATAATAATTTTGTTACTATATATGGTGAATGTTCAACCGATCACAGTGAACCCTTGCACTGGAAACCGTCCCCAAGCAAGCCTGATCCTCTTGATCTAAGCGAGCCACTAAAACTAAAGCTTGAGCATTAAATTACATTATCTTAGAGACCAAGGAAAATGGAAACTAGAATGTCCGTTAAATCGAAGTCCTTAAGGGCACTTAGTCCATCAACACACTAAAGAAAGGTGATAAATAAATCTTTAAAAAATTCAACCTTTTCAACCTTAGGCATGTTAGGCGCGTAGAAACATAAGCCATTCAACCAATGACCTTTTGACCCCCTATTTGTGTAGCGTAGTTGGACTAACCATATACACATACCCCAAGTATAATACCGAGTACCACTCTGATACCTTTTTCTAAGTTTAAAATTTGGGTACTACTGTGAGTGTGTATACAACATGGGGTCTAGAAGTTCTTAATTCTGAATGGCCATGATAATGAAAAAACCTCTAATACTTGTAGTAATATAATAACAACAACAACAACAACAACAACAACAATAATAATAATAATAATAATAATAATAATAATAATAATAATAATAATAATAATAATAATAATAATAATAATAATAATAATAATAATAATAATGACAATGATAATGATAATAATAATAATAATAATGATAATAATAATAATAATAATAATAATAATAATAATAATAATAATAATAATAATAATAATAATAATAATAATAATAATAATAACGAATCAAACTTCATATATAAAGAATAGGGGTAAATATATTAGTCATATCATTTCCTCATTTTGAAAGTTAAATTTAAAATTGGCTATTCCCAAGGTCAATTGCTACAAGGTTTCTTTTTTATCATCCGTTTGGCCAATGTTCAAAAATTGAGAACTAGTGACATAAGACATTAGTTTCATACATAATAATATGAAAATATATACTGGTGATACCACATTTTAATGTTGGAATTCCAAAGGGTCACAACCCTTTCATCTTCACCCATACATGAGAAGAGGTTTTAAAGTCCAACAAAGACCTATGCCAGAGAAGTGCCAAACCTCTAAGATCATAGCTACCTTATGAAAGGGACCATGGTAGAATCGTAGGCCTCATCCTCCTCAACATTGTTCCAAAAAGCTCAGTCGTTCCATCACATCTCACAAACCCAGCCCAAAGACCTCAGTACCTACGTTTTTTAGTCTCAGACTTGTACAACGGACCTTGGTATGCAGAGAACATGCCTTCAGAGGTCCAAGGACCCATCTTTCAGGGAAATATTTTGGAAACACAACATAGGACCATCCAAGGAGGAACCTCTACCATTTATAGACCCTCTAGATGTCTGGATAAACTCCTGCAACTTCTCTAGTGGGTGTAATACCTCGTAATTTTATTAATTTTTATTTAAGGGATTAATTGAATTAAATAAAAATTAATTGGGAATTAATCCGGATATAAATACTAGCGAGATGTGAGTTGGTATTTGATTATGATGTTAAAATTGAATGTTTCTAAGTATATATGGTAATATATGAGTATTGAAAATATTAAAGTTATCGCGAGGCAGAAATACGATAATTTGGAAAATTAAGTTGGGACGCGCGTGTCAGTCGCGTCAGGAATGAATTTAATTAGATTTAAAATTAATTTATATTTTTATCAACCGAATGGTCATTTTGAGTGCGCCAACGTGTCCGGAAGGGTCTAAATAGTCAGAAAACAATAGCCAGGAGTTTAGTTTGGGTTCCGAGGCATTTTTAGGCCAAATCGACAACCTAGAAGGGTATTTTGGTAATTTTAAAAATTAGGGAATTAAAACCCACGAATTTTAGAGGTAATTTAGATATTATTAAAAGGGCCACTAAGGCCATTATCAGCCAAAAAGGGAAAGAGTGGGCTATGGAGGTTTTTGAGAGAAGTTAGAAAGAGGGTAAAGGGTTTCCAAACCAAACCATCTCTCCACTATCATTTTTGGAAGAGATTGTGACCATAAAGAGGGAAGAATCAACCTTGAAACACTGGCAAAAAATCTAAGGCAAGTGATTTAATGTTATTAATTGCATTGAATATTTCCTCCATGTTTAGTGTAGAAACTTTAATTGCCTAGAAAGTCTTGAGGAAAACTAATGGGATTATGGTGAAACTTATGATTTTGCGATAGGAATTACATGTAGAGTGCTTATGGACAAATTCAATACACAAAACATAACTTTGATGATCTAAAAACGGAGTAATAAGGAGTATTTAAATACATTTAAATTCTGGGTTCATGTTCATAGGGTTTGGGGTGAAAATTGGGAATTTATGTTAATTGCATGTTGATTAGGAAGATTTGACCCCAATAATATGTTAAGAAGCAACCTAGGAGGACTTAGATTAGTTTACTAACAATAAAACTTAATTGGGATGATCTTAGAATGGATATTTGAAAAGAGGAATTGAAGAAAAACGAGTTGGGAAATTTCTGGGCGTATTCTGTCATCTCGTTAGAAGACCTGCCCAGGTCGTTCGAACGACATCGTTCGAATGAGTTTCTAACGAGATGACAATATCCCTTCTAATGAGTTCATTAGAAGACTTCGTTCGAACGACCCTCGTTCGAACCAGTTGACAGAACGTCCTTTTAGGCCTGTTTTTATTTCAAACTTTCAGTAGACTTATTTAACTGGGTGATAACCTTTCCATGTTGACTAGTGGGTATAGTTGTGAGAGTTAAGTACGTTGAGGAGTAAAACATAGAATTTTGTAATAAACCGGATGACATTTATGGGTTAGGAAATAAGTACCTAAAATTACGACGTGAGAAGGGTTGAAAACTTTTAATGTATATTATTCGGGGATTTGTAAATGTGCAACATCTAATGACGGTATAAGAATGTAAGACATGCTTCCACTAATATTATGAGATATATATAAGATGTACGAATGCTTAGTATATGTGATTATTTGTGTATAACATACCTACCATACTTGCTATCACGGGAGGTCGGCGTTCGATCAGGGCCATCTAATCTTTGTGTGCCTACGGGGGGATTTAGTTTGGTATCTCGAGGACATAGGTCAGAGAAGGACTTATTGAGAAGTTAATAAGTCTGCTGATCATGGGAGCGTAGGTATGTGCATGACCCATGTGATGTGAACTATGTTCGCCTCCATTATGTGTGTTTGTTACTTATCGAAACGATTCTTGAGAGATTCAGAATACGTGGTCCTTATGTACGTGATGTACCGGGATTCGATAGCAGAGTATGTGTGCACTGTAGCTTAGTCTCGGGGTGCCAGTATTGTATATTTATGATGAGAAATATATACTATTCATTGAAATGAACTATCATGTATAAATGTAAGTGTGAATAATAGCAACATTTTTTGTAGAGTTAAAAATGGAAAATCCCTAGTGATTAGTATTACTAATTTTGAGAACTAAGAAGAAAAGTAAAATCTCTGTTTAAATTAAGATATCGGGAATTGAATTGGAAATCGTATAGTAATGTCAGATTGTGTATTGGACTAGTTAGATGTGGGAATAATTAGAACAGGTACAGGTACGATAGGAGTGCACAATTAGTTGAGAGGTGAGGAACTCATGTGAGTCCACGCACTATCATGTATTTTATATTCACTGTTTAATGGTATTAAACACTTGCTATATTTTAAACTATTTTGACAATCGGGCTCTGACCCGTTTGCTTTCAAATTTATTTTCTTATAAAAACCTTTTAGGTGCCCAGTCACAAGGACACCAAGCATAGGAGTTCCATTCCGGTGACGTGCTGTAGCTGCTGTGAAAGTTACAAGACCTCGACAGTAGACGCCTCCACTTTCTATCTTGACTCTATTTCAGATTTACTCATCTGTAGGGCATGTCGCCCCATTTCTTTTAGAGACATCTTATTTATTCAGTTTCATTTCAGTGTTGGATGTAATTAATTTATGATTCAGACTTTGTATTCAGTATTTCGGATTATCTCCGAGGAGTGTTCTTCCAGATTCATTTATTCCTTTATCATTGTAATGTGACTGTAATGTGGTTGTGATATCGTTATTTCATAATTAAATACTTATTGTATGTTAATCGGATTGAATTAAAATTCACAACTCACTTTTTAAATATTAGGTGGCTAGTAATTGCTAAAACATTTTTCGACAGTGATGCTATGAACTGAACCAACTTGACATTTTGAATTAATTTGAATAAAGGAGTAGCTACCCGGTATTTAATTAGTCAGGGTGTCACAGGTGGTATCAGAGCATCAGGTTATAGTGTCCTTAGGATCTGTACAACTTGTTATATTTCCGTTGAGCTTTCTTTGATGTAGAGCCCTATATTTTAGGATTGTTGTACTCTTTTGTGTATGTTTCGCTCTTCAGCTATTTTTAGATAATAACTGCGAACTCATAAGACTTTACTCTCATTTCAGATGCCTCCACGACATGCACAACGAGTTCCCAAGGATGCTCAGCTCGAGCCACAACCTGCACCAGTTCAGGGCTCCTTGAATGCCGCAGAGGTTACCGCTATTGTAACCCAAAATGCCGCCCTAGCAGTTGTGCAGCAGGCACCGCCTCAGGCACCGGTAGTAGCGCCAGTTCAGGCACATGCATTCCCGTCTTATTGGGAACGTGTTCGTGATGCTTTTCAGAAAGCACACCCTCTGGAGTTTGCAGGTAGCTCTGACGTTGTTGTGTCTAGTCAGTGGAAGTAGGACATCCAAAGGCACTTGAGGATGTACGAGTGCACGGATGTACAGAAGAAGATAATGGCTACTTTTAAGCTAGTAGGATCATCATTGCAGTGGTGGAAGTCCATTACCACCACGGAGGAGAGAGACATTCTTTATATTTAGGAATTTTAGGTGCGGTTCGACCGCAAATATTTTCCATCAGCCGTTTATACTGAAATGAGAAGGAAGTTAATGAACCTCAAGCAGGAGGGGAAGACCGTGGCCGAGTATGAGGCCGAATTCACTAACCTCTTAAACATCGTTCCCGATGAGATTTCGACTGAGGAGAAAAAGATTCAGAAGTTCATGGATGGGTTGACCTGGAGTATATGTCAGCACTTATTGGGTAATCTCTCGTTGGCCACTTATTATGATATGGTTAATGCAGCACTGCTTCACTGTCAGGACCACCGCTTTCACTTGTCAGAGGGTAAGAGATCAAGAGAGTCCATCCATCAGGGCAGGACAGGGGGGAATTGTGCCAGCGGGGCACAATCAGCTCAGGTTCAGCATAGGCAGGATGATCAGGGTTCCCAGCAGGGAGATTTTAAGAGGTTTAGATCTAGAGGTTTCAGAAATGGTCAGGGAGGTTTTCGTCAGGGTCAGCAGGGTTAGCACGGCCATCAGGGTCATCAGGGCCAACATGGCCAATAACAGCATTTTCATCAGGGCCAGCACGGCCAGGGGAGGAATGGCAATGACCACCAGGGCCATGGGCAGCAGGGTCAGAGAGGGGGGAACTTTTTGGGGAAATGTTTCACTTATGGAAAGATTGGCCACAAGCGCTAAGAGTTTCCTGATAGGGGCAGGGCCCCATAGCAACAGCAGCAGGGTGCTCGACATGAGCCCTAGAGACCAATGTTTCCCGCCGCCCTCCCAGCACCACCACAGATGCCAGCTTTTCCACCCATCCCAGCAGTCCCAGTCCAACAGGGATAGATTCAGTAGGGGCGAGTTTATCAACTCCAGCATGCCGCAGTCCCACAAGATCCACCTGCTATTAAGGGTATGTTCTCTATTCAGGGGACTATGGGGCGTATTTTATTTGATACGGGGGCCACACACTGTTTCATTGCCACGAGATTTGCACCCACTTTGGGATTATTAGACATGGCAGAGAGCACGATTACTTGTGTAGATTCACCGTTGAGTAGGGGTTCCGTGATTTCTCTTATTTGTAGAGGTGTGGGTATAGAGATTGGCAGATTTACTTTACCTGCTGATATGTTAGTCTTAGATATGACTGAGTACGATGCGATTGTTGGTATGGATTGGCTAGTTGCGTACTGATCCATGATTGATTGTTTCAGTAGGAGTATCATTTTTTCCATACCCGGGAAAGAGATGTTTATAGTGGCGATGCCTCGCCCCGAGGGAGGATCATCCACACATTTGTATTATATAGAGGAAGAGACCTCTAAGGAAGTGGTAATACCACTTGATTCGATTCCCGTTGTTAGTGAGTTCGCTGATGTATCCCAGGATATACCTGGATTACCTCCTAGTAGAGAGATAGATTTTGTTATCGATTTGACGCTGGGCACTCGACCAATTGCCCGCGCACCGTACCGTATGGCTCCAGCGGAGATAAAAGAGCTAAGGGATCAGATAGAGCAGTTGTTGGGTCAGGGGTTTATCTGAAGGAGTACTTCGTCGTGGGGTGCCCCTGTGTTGTTCGTAAAGAAGAGGGATGGATCATTGAGATTGTGTCTAGATTATCGGGAGTTGAATAAAGTCACAATACGGAATAAGTATCTGTTTCCCTGAATCGATGACTTATTCGACCAGCTGAGAGGAGCTTCCATCTTCTCGAAGATTAACTTGCGATTGGGATACCATCAGTTGCGTATCAGGGAACATGACGTCTCGAAGACTGCTTTCTTGACGAGATATGGTTCCTATAAGTTTCGAGTTATGCCTTTTGGCCTAACCAACGCTCTAGCCGTATTGATGGACTTGATGAATAGGGTGTTCAGAGTGTTCCTAGACCAGTTCGTCATCGTCTTTATTGATGAAATTCTGGTTTACTCCCAGACAGAAGAGGAGCATGCCGAGCACTTGAGACAGGTTTTACAAATGTTACGTCAGAACGAACTTTATGCGAAGTACGAGAAGTGTGGGTTTTGGCTAAAGAAGGTATATTTTTTGGGGAATATCATTTCAGACCGGGGGATATCTCTTGATCCAGGGAAAGTATCAGCGGCGAGGGAGTGGGGACAGCCCACGACACCGACTGAGATCTGTAGTTTCTTGGGCTTAGAAGGATACTACAGGAGGTTTATTCGGGGTTTCTCAAAGATAGAAGATCCTTTGACACATCTGACTCGCAAAGGTGTGCCATTCATCTGGAGTGATGCATGTCAGATGGCATTCGATGAGTTGAAGGACAAGTTGACCTCAGCGCCTGTGTTATCATTGCCTAGACCGGGAGTTGAGTATCTAGTCTACAGTGATGCATCCTTACAAGCACTTGGAGGTGTACTGCAATAAGAGAGTCAAGCCATAGCTTATGCTTCCCGTAAGCTTAAGCCTCACGAGAAGAATTACCCCACCCACGACTTGGAGTTAACGGGAGTCGTATTCGCTCTTCGAATTTGGAGACACTATCTCCTGGGGGAGAAATTTCGATTGTTCACAGACCACAAGTATCTACAATACCTTTTCACGCATAAGGAACTGAATATGCGTCAACGTCGGTGGCTTGAGTTTGTGAAGGATTATCAGTTTGATATCCAATATCACCCAGGGAAGGCTAACGTGGTAGCAGACGCGTTAAGCCGTAGGCCAGTAGATGAGGTGATCGAGGTGTGGAAAGCTAAGTGGAAAGATTTGGGACACCAGGATGCAGTGGCCTGATCATTCATGTCTGTGATGACTGTTACACCTCAGATTGTTACGAGTGTGATAAAGGCCCAGGCAAATGACTCGTTCTGTCAGGATCAGATAGTTCGATTACTAGTAGAGGGAGCCAAGTCCTATACAGTTAGTTTAGACGGGGGATTACGCTTCAATGGGAGACTGGTCGTTCCGGAAGGGGAAGACTTATGACACGAGGTAATGACAGAGTCGCACGGCTCACGGTTCGCGGTACACCCTGGTAGGGATAAGATGTACCAAGATATGAGACGACAGTACTGGTGGAGCGGGATGAATAGAGATATCGCCGTGTTCGTTTCTAAATGCGCCACTTGTCAGCTAGTAAATGTGGACCATCAGAAGCCGACAGGACTTCTATAGCCATTAGAGGTTTCGATGTGGATATGGGAGAGCATATCCATGGACTTTATCATGGGGTTACCTACGTCACAGAGGGGTCACGGCTCCATATGGGTAATTGTGGATAGGTTGACCAAAGTTGCTCATTTTCTGCCCGTGAGGTTGACTACACTACGGGACAGTATGCCCAGATTTTTATTGCGGAGATAGTGAGACTTCACGGGGTACCTTTAAATATCGTGTCTGACCGAGATAAGATATTTGTTTCACGATTTTAGGAGATTTTCTAGGAGGCCATGGGTACGGAGTTGCGGCTGAGTACGGCATATCACCCGCAGACTGATGGGCAAACAGAACGGACAAATCAGATGTTGGAGGACATGTTGCGTATGTGCATTTTAGACTTTGGAGGTGGTTGGGAGCAGTACCTTCCACTAGTGGAGTTTGCTTATAATAACTCCTACCAGTTCACCATTAGTAGGGCTCCATTCGAGGCATTGTATGGTAGACCTTGTCGTTCCCAGCATGTTGGTTAGAGGTGGGGGACAACAAATTCCTTGGGCCGGAAGTGATTCAGGACACTTCGGCAAGGATATAGATGATACGGAGCCGTATTCGAGTAGCTCAGGACCGGCAAAAGAGATATGCTAATGCCAAAAGGTTCTTCAGAGAATTCAAGGTGGGGGACCAGGTGTTACTCAGAGTATCTCCTATGAAGGGGATTATGCGTTTTGGGAAGAAGGGGAAACTGGCATCAAGATACATGGGGCCATTTTCTATCATCGAGAGGATTGGGCCAGTTGCGTATAGACTTGGGTTACCAGAGCACTTGCATAGGATTCATGATGTGTTCCGTATTTCCTCGCTAAGGAAATATCTTAAGGACGACTTGGCCCATAGTCATATTGCTTTAGAGGACGTCGATCTTCAGCCTGATAGTTCCTACAAGGAGGGGCCGATTGCTATTCTGGACCACAACGAGAGAAAACTGAGGTCGAAGATAGTACCATTAGTACGCGTGCACTGGCGGCATCATAAAGCCGAGGAGTCCACATGGGAGCGCGAAGATGAGATGCGCGAACGTTATCCAGAGCTATTTTTACCAGGTATTCATTAGTTCCAAATTTCGGGACGAAATTATGTTATTACGGGGAAGTATGTAATACCCCGTAATTTTATTGATTTTTATTTAAGGGATTAATTAAATTAAATGAAAATTAATTGGGAATTAATCCGGATATAAATACTAGCGAGATGTGAGTTGGTATTTGATTATGATGTTAAAATTGAATATTTCTGAGTATATATGGTAATATATGAGTATTGAAAATATTAAAGTTGTCGCGAGGCAGAAATACGACAATTTGGAAAATTAAGTTAGGATGCGCGTGTCAGTCGCGTTAGGAATGAATTTAATTAGATTTAAAATTAATTTATATTTTTATCAACCTAATGGTTATTTTGAGTGCGACAACGTGTTCGGAAGGGTCGAAATAGTCAGAAAACACTAGCCAGGAGTTTAGTTTGGGTCCCGGAGCATTTTTAGGCCAAACCGGCAACCTAGAAGGGTATTTTGGTAATTTTAAAAATTAGGGAATTAAAACCCACGAATTTTAGAGGTACTTTAGATATTATTAAAATGTCCATTAAGGCCATTATCAGCCAAAAAGGGAAAGAGTGGGCTACGAAGGTTTTTGAGAGAAGTTAGAAAGAGGGTAAAGGGTTTCCAAACCAAACCATCTCTCCACCATCATTTTTGGAAGAGATTGTGACCATAAAGAGGAAAGAATCAACCTTGAAACACCGACAACAAATATGAAGAACAAATCTAAGGCAAGTGATTTAATGTTATTAATTGCATTGAATATTTCCTCCATATTTAGTGTAGAAACTTTAATTGCCTAGAAAGTCTTGAGGAAAACTAATGGGATTATGGTGAAACTTATGATTTTGAGATAGGAATTATATGTAGAATGCTTATGGAAAAATTCAATACACAAAACATAACTTTTGATGATATAAAAATGGAGTAATAAGGAGTCTTTAAATACATTTAAATTCTGGGTTCATTTTCATTGGGTTTGGGGTGAAAATTGGGAATTTATGTTAATTGCATGTTGATTAGGAAGATTTGACCCCAATAATATGTTAAGAAGCAACCTAGGAGGACTTAGATTAGTTTACTAACAATAAAACTTAATTGGGATGATCTTAGAATGGATATTTGAAAAGAGGAATTGAAGAAAAACGAGTTGGGAAATTTCTGGGCGTATTCTGTCATCTCGTTAGAAGACCTGCCCAAGTCGTTCGAACGACATCGTTCGAATGAGTTTCTAACGAGATGAAAATATCCCTTCTAATGAGTTCGTTCGAAGACTTCGTTCGAACTACCCTCGTTCATACAACCTCGTTCGAACGAGATTTCTAACGAGTTGACAGAACGTCCTTTTAGGCCTGTTTTTATTTCAAACTTTCAGTAGACTTATTTAACAGAGTGATAACCTTCCCTTGTTGACCATTGGGTATAGTTGTGAGAGTTAAGTACGTTGAGGAGTAAAACTTAGAATTTTGTAATAAATCGGATAACATTTATGGGTTAGGAAATAAGTACCTAAAATTACGACGTGAGAAGGGTTGAAAACTTTTAATGTATATTATTCGGGGATTTGTAAACGTGCAACATCTAATGACGGTATAAGAATGTAAGACATATTTCCACTAATATTATGAGATATATCTAAGATGTGTGAATGCTTAGTATATGTGATTATCTGTGTATAACATACCTACCATACTTGCTATCACGGGCGGTCGGAGTTCGATCAGGGCCATCTAATCTTTGTGTGCCTACGGGGGGGGATTTAGTTTGGTACCTCGAGGACATAGGTCAGAGAAGGACTTATTGAGAAGTTAATAAGTTTGCTGATCATGGGAGCGTAGGTATGTGCATGACCCATGTGATGTGAACTATGTTCGCCTCCATTATGTGTGTTTGTTACTTGTCGAAATGATTTCTGAGAGATTCGGAATACGTGGTCCGTATGTACGTGATATACCTGGATTCAATAGCAGAGTATGTGTGCACTACAGCTTAGTCTCGGGGTGCCAGTATTGTATATTTATTATCAGAAAAATATACTATTCATTAAAATGAACTGTCATGTATAAATGTAAGTGTGAATAATAGCAACATTTTTTGTAGAGTTAAAAATGGAAAATCCCTAGTGATTTGTATTACTAATTTTGAGAACTAAGAAGAAAAGTAAAACTCTCTGTTTAAATTAAGATGTTGGGAATTGAATCGGAAATCGTATAGTAATGTTAGATTGTGTATTGGACTAGTTAGATATGGAAATAACTAGAACGGGTACGGGTACGATAGGAGTGCACAATTAGTTGAGAGGTGAGGAACTCATGTGAGTGCAGGC
Organism: Sambucus nigra; assembly: GCA_949130495.1. Taxonomy (NCBI): domain Eukaryota; kingdom Viridiplantae; phylum Streptophyta; class Magnoliopsida; order Dipsacales; family Adoxaceae; genus Sambucus; species Sambucus nigra. The sequence goes on along the minus strand of OX422210.1, from coordinate 238,095,893 downwards.
ACTATCATGTATTTTATATTCACTGTTTAATGGTATTAAACACTTGCTGTATTTTAAACTGTTTTCACAATCGGGCTCTGACCCGTTTGCTTTCAAATCTATTTTCTTGTAAAAACGTTTTAGGTGCCCAACCACAAACACACCAAGCGTAGGAGTTCCATTCCGGTGACGTGCTGTAGCTGCTGTGGAAGTTACAGGACCTCGATAGTAGACGCCTCCACTTTCTATCTTGACTCTATTTCAGATTTACTCATCTGTAGGGCATGTCGCCCCGTTTCTTTTAGTGACATCTTATTTATTCAGTTTCATTTCAGTGTTGATTGTAATTAATTTATGATTCAGACTTTGAATTCAGTATTTCAGATTATCTCCGAGGAGTGTTCTTCCAAATTCATTTTTCCTTTATCATTGTAATGTGACTGTAATGTGGTTGTGATATCATTATTTCATAATTGAATACTTATTGTATGTTAATCGGATTTAATTAAAATTGACAACTCACTTTTTAAATATTAGGTGGCTAGTAATTGTTAAAATATTTTTCGACAGTGATGCTATGAAGTGAACCAACTTGACATTTTGAATTAATTTGAATAAAGGAGTAGCTACCCGGTATTTCATTAGTCGGGGTGTCATAGTGGGTAGGTATAAATGACAGTCATTGTTATACCTACCGCCACCATTCACCCCCACAAGTGGTGATGACTCCCATCCGCATAAAGTGCTCCCATCAGCTGCCTTTCACCACCTGCAAGCCTTTATCCAACACTCTATAGCCGTTAAACCTTAGAGAGACCCCATCCATGCTGCTGCGGTCCAATAATTCTTCTTTCTCAAAGAGAATACATATATATAAGAGGATTTTGAATGGTGAAGGGGAATTTGATATCATCTAATACAAGACGAACAAGAGGCAAATAAACCAAACAAGTGTCTACTCATTGTAATATACCCTATCAACCCACTGCTGGTAGCAAATAGTCGGTGTTTGGATCATTTAAAGCTTCGTACATATTGTATACCCTGTTGAGTCCTAAACTAAGACTGAAGAACCCTTAGAAAAGTTCACAAGTTACTTCATAAGAACCTATAGATTAGTGACAAAGACTGCAATTACATTAAACTCTCTTGGACAAAGCCCAAGAGGTCCCTAGATTGAAATACCCAATTTCATAACCTAATATACAGAGAAACACCCTTTACAGTAGACGTGTGATCCTCAGCAAAGGTCTGATCCAGTTTACATACTTTTTAATCACTTTGACACATCTCCCCACTAACCAGTCTGAGGTCCTTGGGGGCACCCACTAGGTCTGAGGTCTCAAATGATTTCAATAGTCACCATATACTTTGTCTCATATTATCCTATCAAACCATTAAGTGTTAAGGGCTTGGGATTCTTGGAAGCAATATTGTATGCACTAAAAGCAGGGGTAATTTTCATATTACTAATCAAAATTCGAACGATGACTACACTTATACTCTTAGGGTATGGTGAATGATAGCTGCAACACATTCCAAACTACACTTTAGCTTTACACATGGAGGTATTAAAATCCGGGACAACAAGACTTCAAATGATACTTTGTCTATTTTTAAAAGGCCTGATTCTTCACTAATCACTATTAGGCTGTCCATCAAAGCCAAAATTCCTTCTAGAATGCAGGGTTGCTGATGAAGAGAAAATATTCCCTGGTCCCTAACGATTAGAGTAAAATGGGACAGACTATATTGAATAGGAAGGCTACTATAATATAAATTAGTCATATAAAATAATGATAATTAGAATCCATCAACAGACATATCAACGTGTGTTAATTGGGCAACAAGTCTTTAAAGTAATGCCCCCCCCCCCCCCCCCCAACTAACTCCATTTTTGTAAATGGCATTATTGTATCTAAAAATTACTCTCCTACGTGGAAAAATGATAAATATACATTTATCCTCCTACGTGGCCGACCAACCACCATGATTGGCATTAAAGATACTTAGTTGGTTGGAAGGCTGACCAACACCAGCATGCCAACCATCAAGAAGATCAAAAGTTACTCGAATGGGATGCCAACCAACGGTGAATTCCAAGAGTTTCATTTATTATACACATAAGTAAATGCCTGACAATATAAAGGCGTTCCATCTCCAGGATTTTACACCATTATAAATAGTAAATACAAAATACTCGCTCGGCTAAGGGGATAACTCGAATCACTCATATGCACAACGTACTGAGCTATTGTAAACCCTACAAAATAATACCAATAGTGGACATAGGCTATTTTACAGCTGAACCGCTCTAGAAATACCTTCTCTTGTGTGTGTGTGATTTGATTAACATACTATTTTTATCTGTGATTATAAATCTGGAAATTTCATTTTTAGACATCAACAGATTGGTGCCGTCTGTGGAAGATGACTGCTAGTCATCGTTCTCTACCTCATATATTTCACTATTTGGATTAAAGAATGACTACCGCCCTTGAAAGTAGCTTAGCGGTTGCAGGCAATAAACAAGAAATATTCGCTCCCTCTGGTGAGATAGACCTCTAAAGAATCCTGTTCAATTTAGCTAAAGGACAGGAGGCTATGCAAGAATTAGTCAGATAGTTGGCTCTCACAATGCAAGGCAAGTCCTTCAATTCCAGAAGAGATATGCCACTTCCCCCAGCCAAAAATAAAAGGAGTTATCATTCTCGTTCCTCTCATGACAGATCATACCATCCTGACATAACTTATTCATTTCGATCAATGGATTACTATGATGGTAGATCTTTTTCCAAAGAAATGCCAAGTGTATTGGAGAGGCTATGTACGGAGTCTTCATTTGACCGTCTAGGTCTCTGAGTAATAAGAGGTCATCACAGGGAACAAGATCATCATTGTGAACACATATAAGGGTCTGGAAGATCAAAAGCTAGTATGAGGGGCTCTGTGGGTGCCGAGAAGACCTCTTAGGAGGAGAGTTCAGCACATAGATACAGTAAATCCACTAAATCTACCTCGACCAAATCTAAGCCTGAAGAACTATCCTAGAAGGGATCCATACAACGATTGGAAGATTGGCTAGGTGAAATGGCCAAAACCAAGAATCCATTACCAAGGAGTTTCGTCAAAGGATCACGTTTTATTCAGACCACAATGGACTACCCCACACCCTCAAAGTTCAAGCCACCTGTGGTCACTCCCAAGTATGATGGGAAAATTCATCCAGTTCCATATATAGAGAAATATCAAGCTGATGCCGACATCTACTCAACGCCCGACGAGATTAGGTGTAGAGTTTTGTCCAATTCCATCACAAGACTAACCCAAATCTGGTATTAATAATCTCCCAAGAGATAAAATCTCTAGTTTTCATCAATTAGCGGAATTATTCATAGATAAATTTTTCTTTGGGGCTAAGCCGATCAAGAGTATTACTCATCTTTTGACCGTAAGATAAAAATCGAGGGAAAGTACTCGAGAGTAAATTACACGTTTTAATATTGAAAAGCTAGAGGTGGTGGACTATGAGTAAAAGATAACCATTTCAAAACTTACGAGTGGGTTGCTCGCTAAAGATCTTTACTATGCTTTAGCGAAGAATCCACATGACAAATTTAATGGCTAAGGCTGGAAAGATAATGAATGCTAAGGAAACTATGATAGCTAAGTAAGATCCTAAAACCAAGAGTGAAAGTCAGAAAATAATTCTAATTCATTCAAAGGATAAAAAAGATAAAAATCTTGACCAGATAAAAATTCTGATGGATACACACCCCTCAATAAAGGTGTTCACCATATCGTAGAAGAAAATAAGGGGAACCGAGACTTGAATTGGCCTAGAAAGTTGAAGACACCCCCAACAAGAGGGATAAGTCCAAGGGCTACGAATTTCACGGGGACCATGTACACAACACTGACTTTTTCCATAAAATTACAAAATGAGGTTGAAAATATTATTCAGAGGTGAAAACTGAGTAAGTTTGTTGATAAAAAATGGTAACTGAAATGATCGGAGGAGGTCTGAATCTCCATCTCGAGCAAAGGAAAATAACAAATTAATAAGAAATAATGATTTTGAATAATATCCATACTTGTCGAAGTAGCTTAATGAACCAGACGTGGAGGTAGGCATGATATCCTTTGGATGCCACTTCATCATAAGAGGAGATGCTAGAGTAGGAGATGTGATTACAGAAAGGAAAGCTTACTTAAATGAAACCAAGGTCTGCCCAACTATCAGATAGTTTGATATGGCCGAATCCAATGATAGTCGGCTAAGGAAAGTCAACAAAGACAGGCTAGTGATCGGATTCTCCAAAATGATATGAGTGGGGTACTTTATCCTTATGACAATTCGTTAGTTATCACATGCAGAGTTCATCACGATAGAGTTGCAAGGATACTAGTTGATAATTGGATTTCAACTGATGTAATGTTCTATAACTGTTTCCAAAGTTTAAGGATAAAAGACAATAATATGGAACCATACCATAGACCTCTCATAGGATTTGCAGGTGAAAAGGTATACCCCTTTGGGACGATCAAGCTGGAAGTTTTGGTCGGTACCTGGTCGACAAGCAAGAGAGAAAGAATTCGATTCTATGTGTTAGATAAAAATGTCCCATAAGCCAATAATATCATCCTAAAAAGAGTGGGAATAAAGCAGTTAGAGGCCATGCCATATACAGTCATTAATGCATGAAATTTTTAATAAATTATTGAGTCATCATAGTGAATGGCAATCAGAAAGAAGCCAAGGAATGCTATTATACTTTAGCCAACCAACAAAAAATATAAATGGAGGGCACAACCACTTTCAATATTGACACATTGAATCCTTGGGAAGATAAGGAGCTGTTGAAGCGGCAAGTTATGGAAGAAACATAATTTATTGTGCTGGACGAAGAGAAGCCAGAAAGAACAACCCTGATTAGTTCAAGATTGTCTCCCTCTCTCAAACATGAATTAATTACATTCCTTATAGAAAGGAAAAATGTGTTCGCTTGGATCCAAGAAGTTATACCAGGGATTGATCCAAATTTCATTTTCCATGGGCTTAATATCTACCCAAATTCTAAGCCAATTAAGCAAAAGCGAAGAGTTCTCAGCCTTGAGAACTATATGTAAATCTAGTAGGAAGTGGAGAAATTACAGTGAGAATGGTTCATTAAAGATGTCAAGTATCCCAGCTGGTTGGATATTGTGGTAATGGTCATGAAGAACAATGACAAATGGAGCTTATGTGTAGAGTTCACAGACCATAATAAAGCATTCCCAAAAGATCACTTTCTTTTACCAATGATTAATCAATTGGTCGATGCAACAACATGTCATGAATTTCTCAATTTCATGGATGCTTATTCTGGTTATAATCAGATTAAGATGAAACCTGAAGATAAATAAAACACTTCATTTATTACCAGCGGAGGAACTTACTGTTAAAATGTTATGCCCTATGGGTTAAAGAACACTGGAGCAACCTATCATAGGCTAGTGAATAAGGTTTTTGAAGACCATATTAGCAAAAATATGAAAGTATACGTAGATGATATGATCATTGAGAGAAAATTTGCTATCGACCACATTGTGGACTTGGCTCAAACCTTTGGTTAGCTGAAAAAACATTAGATGAAGCTCAACCTAACCAAATGTATTTTTGGAATACATGAACGAATGTTCCAAAGGTACATAGTCAATCAAAGGGGAATATAATAAAACCCTTCCAAAATTAAAACCTTGTTGGAAATGCAGTCTCTGATCAACAAGAAAGATATGTAAAAGCTGACAGGAAAAGTAGCGGCATTGAATCATTTTATCTCCTGAACAATTGATAAATTTATGTCATTATTAATGTCCTTAAAAAGATCTTTGAGTGGAATGGCGAATGCGAAAAGCCTTTTTGGATTTAAAGAAGTACTTGGGTTCTTCCCCACTCCTCTCCCGACCAATTTTAGGAGAAAAACTATATCTATACTTGGCTATTTCAGAGTTAGCTCAACTTTCATCCGACTAGATGGAAGAGTTCAAAGGCCAGCATATTATAATAGCAAGGCATTTGGAGGAGCGAAAATCAGATATCCATGTCTGGAAAAGTTAGCATTAGCTCTTATTGAAGCTTACAGGATAATGAGACCACATTTTCAAGCTCATACCATTATCGTCTACACGGATTTGCCTATGTGATAGGCATTACATAAACCTGAGAAATCTGTAAGGTTAATCTCTTGGGCAGTTAAATTGGGACATTATGAAATTATTTATGAACCCAGAGTTGTAATAAAAGTCCAAGCAGTGGCAGACTTCATAGCTAAATTCACATATGCAGAGGTGCAACATAATCCATGTTTACATATCGAACAGACTTCTTTGGAAGAGAGATTAGCTCAAAAGAAAACAGAGATTATGGCCGATCAATTAGAATCTTCGTTTGTTCAAGAAACAATTCAATAGAGTAAGAAGATGTTCAAATATGCAGTGCTGGCAGAGGAAGATTTCTCCAATGACACTCCAATTTAGTAATTATTTATAGATGGATCCTCATGTTCTACTGGAAGTGGAGCAGGCCTTATCAATAACACTCCGAAAAACTTGGATGTGAAATATTCCTTGAGATTTCAATTCAATGCTTCCAACAATGAGGCAAAATATGAAGCATTGATCACAGGATTGGAACTGGCATCATTGTTGGGCACCGACCAGGTGTTGGTGTATAGTGATTCCCGCTAATTGTCAATCAAATGCATCAAATTTATGGTGTCAAAGGGGAAACGACGATGAGATGTCATAAAGAAGATATTGAGGTTATTTCTTTATTCACTTTAGTTAAGATGATGAGGATTACTAGAATAAAAAATGCCCGAGCAGATGCTTTTGCTCAACTTGCTTCAGTAACTAAAACAGAACTCAAGCGAACAATCCTAGTGGAAATTCTTTCCCATAGAAGCATTGATGGGATAGAAGTCAATGTCGTCTTTATAGAATTAGGTCCCTCATGGATGGAACCAATTAAAGAGTACATTGAAAGAGGAACATTACCATTCGACCATAAATAAGCCAAGAAGATGGGGTATAAAGCAACTAGTTATGTGATAGAAAAATGTGTTATATATAGGTGAGGATACACTATTTTTGTATTTCATTTTATTCATCCAAACGAAGTAAATGATCTGATCATAGAGGTTCATAAAGTCTCATGTGGAGCTCACACAGTCGGGAGGTCTCTAAGATAACGAAATACAAGGTTACTACTGGCGGACGATGAAAGCAGGCTGTGTTGCTTTCAACAAGAAGTGTGATAAGTGCCAAAAATTCACCACCATTCATAGAAAACTAGGAGAAAATCTAGCACCCATCACTTCTCCATGAACTTTCTCTATCTTGGTAATTGACTTGGTCGGACCACTGCCGACCACCAAGGGTAGGTTGAAATATCTAGTTGTAGCAGTTCATTACTTCACTAAATGGGTGAAGGCCGAGCCTTTGACTGATTTTCCCTATCAGAGGTTTTTTTAGTTCGTATGGAAGAAGATCATTTGTAGGTATGGCATGCTTTATGCCTTCATCACCGACTATGGCACTCAATTTGATAAATAGGAATTTGAGGAGTACTGTATAGATCTGGCATCCAGAAACTTCATTCAGCACCTGGGTACCCATAATGCAATGGAAAAACATAAATAACCAACAAAACCTTGCTAGATGGGTTGAAGAAAAGTTTGAATGAGGATAAAGGAAACTTAATTAATGAACTCCATAATGTCCTTTGGGCATATAAGATCGCTCCCAGAACAGCAACAGGGGAAATCCCATACATGCTAGCTTTTGGCACTGAGGAAGTGGTACTAGTGGAAATAGGTCTGCCGACTCATAGGGTATTGAAATTTAATTCACCCAAGAGTGACCTCATGAGGCAACTAGATCTGAACAAGATAGAAGAAGTCCGAGAAGATATCGCTATTCGGATGGCTGCTTATCAATAAAGGACTACAAGGTTCTATAATCCAAGGTTCAAGCCGACCAACCTGAAGCAAGGAGATCTGGTGCTCAAGAAAGTAATCCAGAAGAGAAACAAGTTGGAGACTAATTTCCATGGTCCATACCGTATCTTAACGGTTATCCGACTAGGAACTTATCGCTTGGAAACTATGAAAGGAGATGAATTCAAGAATCCTTGGAATGTAGACCATCTGCCAACTATTATTTGTAATTTTATTTTTAATGTATTCAGTTATTCAAGTTAATGAAATTGCATGTTTTATTCCATAATACTTCCTTGTTGTGTTTTATCTTTTGGAATATGGTGGCATTACACCTTAACCTTAACCAATTAATGAGCAATTTTAATTAATTCAAACTTTTTCAACTTCAGAAAAGTGCATGGTTCAAACTTTTCCAACTTTAGAAAAGTGCATGGTTCAAACTTTTCAAACTTTTTCAACTTCAGAAAAGTGCATCGTTAAAACGTTTCCAAACTTTTCCAAATTCAGAATAGTTAAACTTCAGGTATGATTTGTCCTCGGCAAGTCAAGAACAAGAAGGAAGTAAAATTTTTGAACTAGAGATTTTACCCAACCAGATTAAAACACAGGAATAGTTATACATTACTAATAGACTTAGTCGCCACTGATAACTAATGCTATAACTTAGTGCAATAAAGCTATTTACAATTTTATCTAATTGCATTAATAGAATCTAAGGCCGTAGAAATGATTCAAACATGAATCAAATATTAAACATTTGAGTAGGTTATTTAGTCTATAAGCCGATTAACTAGTCATTATATAGGTTATCTAGTTGGAAAAAATATTAATATCAACCACAAGCTTAAATAAAGGAAATTCAATACAAAATAACTTCATTTCATTGATCAAAATGCATTACAATAGAAGACGAAGAAGTATAAAACTATTCTATTGGGCGCTTTCCATTAGCCATGCTCATTTTAAGAGGAGGATCATTAAGAGTGATAAGATGATTGATATAATCAAAAGGCTTCCTCTTAGAATGCATAAAGACACTTGGCTGATCAAGAAAATGATGAGGATAAACATACTCCACTTTTCCTTCAAGGCCAAAATCCCCAACATACTTTCTAATCAAACTCTGAGGAATAGCATCTGGAGGAATCCAACTGAAGTCAATTGAGAAAAGGAGGATAAAAATAATACATGATCCTTGGAGTACTCCAGTGACACAGTTCAATATTTTTGGGCACCTTTAACAAGGCACGCAGGTTCAACCCCCCCCCCCCCCCAATTTATAACCTTAATTTCTTGATTGCTCCATATACACATCCAGATAAGTCAGAGCTTCATCATATCCATCCATCCAAACAACTCTAGGTTGTTTGCGGAAATGAAAAGTAAGTCGGTCCATATTATCTTGAAGCTTTTTGATGACCATGTCTTTCTTTTTAAGTTGAGGAGCTTGCTAGAACAAGGTTCTCCTGGTTCTTTCCTCATCAATATTAGGCCTAACAACTATATTTTTACTTGATCATTGGCTTGAGACAAACTTGGTTTTCTTTTTCTGCAAAGCCTCTAACTCCTCCAATAACCTGGCACGTTTAGCCTCTAAAAATGAAACACCCTTATTTGAACTAGCAGTGGTTGATCTCTTTAGACTGTCAAGTTCATTATTCAAGGCATTATTTTCTATCTCCAACATATGAAGAATTGATTGGGAACTCTCTAGATCGCGTTTTAGAGAAAATTCTTTATTATTCATAGTAGAAACGATGACTTGTAATTTTTTGTCAAAAATGTTTTCTTCACTCAAGGCCTTGTACTTAGCCTCATAATCAGAGTGAAGCAAAGCGAGGGATAACTTATGGTCATCCCTCATCCTCTCAATCATTTCGTAATAAGCAGCATTATTAGCTACAACCCTATCCGAAAGGCAGTGAAGAAGGATATATGACTCCTTAATTTGGTTCGAGACATCTAGGTCTAGAAACTCTACTAAGTCTTCCTCAAACATGGAATTATGAACAAATTTAAGAATATTTCTACTCCGCCTCCGTAGGTCGAATTAAACAGAGATTATGGACTTCTTCCTAGGACCAAATTGGAAAGTTACAAGTATGCGTTTATGAGCAAATATATAAAAATAGGTAATACAAAAAAGAATAAACCAGCAAGAGATCAAAGTCATTCAAAGGAAACAACAATTGATATGAAAATATGTTCTTTCATTGATTAATCTTGAAGTACAAAGGTGGATAATAGAAGAAATAGAAAATACATATGGGAAGAGACAAAAAAGGAAACTAGAAAATAAGGAGCTAAACCTTATCCTTATCCTTAGCTTGGTTTTGGCTCGCAATAGGTAGGTCAACACTTGCTTCTGGCACCACTGAAGACTCAATGGGCATCATTGAAGACTCTCCTGACCCTTCTTCGTCATCAAACTCCTCATCTAAATTACGAGGAGTGCCTGGGTCATGCCTTTGGAACATCTTAGAGTTTGCATCTGTACCGACTACCTTCGGAGCCTCTGACCAACCTTCTTTGAAGGACAGTTTCTTGCCATACTTAATTTGAGCAGAGGTAGTAAGAAAGGCTTTATACCAACCTTTGTCAAAGGCAGATTTACCCTTAGCCTTTAAGGAAGTAACTTCAGAAGTCAAACCAACCACTTTATCTTCAGTAGTTTGGGTCTGAGCTGTAGATTCTATAAGTTTTTCTTAGGTAGCCTGGGCTGTACCTTCAGGATTTACCAATTATTTCTCGATTGTTTGGGCTTTTTTCTCACCAGACTTTATTTAACTTCTGTTGTAGTGGCCATATCCTTTTCTCATTTCCTCATCTCAGAATTTTTTCTTTAATTCCAAAGCCTCTAGAGAAACAACCAAAGATTATCTAAGGACCTCAAAACACTCTTCCACTTTAATAGGAGATGATCTCAGTTGGTAATCCTTCTGCATTATTTGGTTGAAGTCTACCAAAAACTATAAAAAAGACCAAACACCAGAAGGAAGAAAACAGTCATCAATATGAAGAAAAAGCAGAAGATAAGATTATTACCAGTGCCAAATTATGGCAAGCCCTCTCAGTCAGCCTGGACCTAGGGGCTGATGCAACTTTATTACTAGGAAGGTTTCCAAACTTAATTAAATCCCTAAACAATCTAAGGTTAACAGCAATAGAAGCTGACCTAATATCAAGGTCAACTTGGATTTTTCTCACTAACTCTTATTGGTCAGCCAAAGTCTTCTTTGCAGCCGATGTTTGCTGGTTGGCTTGATTTTTCTGGGCCTATTTCTAAAGGCCAGGCAAACCTCTCTCCAATCTCTTAAATGAAAACTTAGAAGTTTGAGTCTCATCAATACCAAGGACTTGAGGCCTTTTATCATTGGCCTAGGATTTCTTCTCAACTTGATTTTTACAAGTGTCAACATTCTTCTTGGGGGAAGCAGACAATGGCCCACTCAGTAAATTGGGCATCTTCCTATTAGTCATATCGATTGGAGGAGAAAGTGGGATCTTAAAAATATCAAAGGATTTAAATGAGGAAGAAGTTATTCCCTGGGTGAACTCAACACTAGCACATTCTGTAACTGAAGAAGTAGGTACAACATCCTCTTCTAAGTTGATAGCAACTTGGGGCGATACAACTGTTGGTCGGGCAATAAAAGAGGTGAAAGAACTCTTGTATTCTAATAACAAATAAGCATCTCGGGAATATTCCTCTCCAACCCTTTGGTTAAGTCCCCACAGAAATTTGAGCTCTTCTATATTAATTTCCCTTTCTTTGGGACACCTCTTCTTACTTTCCTCTGCATCAAGAAAGAATAGCAAAGTTAGTCGGCCAAATTCAGAAACACACAACAAAATAAGAAAAATAGATAATCGAATTGTAACCTATGCCATGCCCTGTTGGAGGACACTTGGTCTCATGAAATCTTTATTATTTAGTCCTCGTATATAGCCAACTGCTTATTGTTCTTTGTCGTATATGACTTCCTAATGTTAATAGATATCTTCATGCAACTAGATCACGTTTATCATGAGAAGATCAAAATTTTCCCCAAATATGAGATACATCAGCTGGTATATACTAAATTCCAAGGGATCTGACATATTACGTTCAGGGCTCCAAATGCTTGGGCTATGAGAATTATGTATTTTTTAGTTAACACCATATAATCCAAATGTTGATCAACCGAACTCCCTAGGTCCGGTTAGTATTCTTCCTTATTTTTTATGCATTTAATCAAAAGAGAAGTATTCTCGTTGCTACATTATGTAGTGAAGGCATTCACTCCCATACTGTGGTCAGGCAGAGCATTTTTTTATAGTAGGCCTGGGTTTGGTAGGTTATGTTATCTTTCGTTATTCGATCAGGTCTTAGATTCCATGCTTTAAACCCCTAAAATCTTCTAGAGTATATCCGACAGTCTAATGGTACTCATAGTATATATATGTTTGAAAATTTTCTAGTAGAGGATTAGGTAGAGGTTTCGAAACTTTGGGCTTCAAAAGCCCCTTTTTTTGATAGCTTGATAGACACTACTTATAGGTGCCTATAGAGAGTGAAACAATTGTTGATCCTTTTCAAGGGTCCATGATTCTGGCGTATGTGTCTGTCTATGCTTGAATGTCATTAATAGTTGTAGCTTTCGCTTGATCGATTCTCTTGATTGATAGATGAGAGATGTTCTTCGGAGTCTCTGTCTCAAACTTTGAAGGACATTTCATAAGATCGTCCTCATGTTGAGCTCATACGTCCATGAGGGTCTTAAAATGAGGTAAATATTGCACTTTGGACTGATACCGATAAGGTTGAATTAGGTTTTTCTTCATGATTACCACTTGCTCTTCCTCTATGAGTCAATTTACCATTTGGGATACCTTAGCTCTCCAATGAGCAAGGAAGGTGTATAAGTATTGACACATAAATTAGTTTTTCATTATCAATTCTCGATAAGTGATTTCTAATTCTTCGTTATACTTGTACTACTTCGTAAACTCTCTGCATATGTCATGTCATGTTTTGGTTTGTCGATCGTCCATTGATAAGATCCACTCGAGTGTGCCTCCAGATGAAGTGTGTGCGAACATATGATCAACGACTTCTTTAGAAGACCCTAGACTTATATTGAGGTGAATAACATGTGGTTTAATTATTATGAACTTCTCAATGTCGGGCATCCTGAATATTTTGGGAGACTTAGCATTTAGGTAAAGGGAATATTGGCGAGATCATCAGTGGTTCAGAGTTATCGAAAATTATGTTGAAGTTTTCAAAACTCCATTCTGAGGCGATTCATGTCCAATAGGGCCTCGGTTGTATTGAGTATGCTGACACTTTTAATAGTGGTTACCGGTTTGTTGTTATCAACATTAGTTGTATTAGGAGGAGGTAAGACATTGGTAGTATTTATGTTTGCTCCATGTCCTTTAACATTTTCCAAACGGTTAGGGAGAAAGACTTATTCTTGATTCATAGTGATGATACCCTATTTCACACTTGGTATTTAAAAGCTCATTCATCTCCTCAACTGCGTCCAAGACAAGTTAGAGGTCCTAAGGTTAATCCCATACCTCAGAAAGACCACTACTTGTCTTATAAAGCCTCCGTTTCCCACAAGTGTGAGATATGGTACTATAGTGTACGTCAATTGCGCATCTTTCCCCTTAGGAAGAATAATTGTTTAAGCATACATTTTTAAGAAATCCCAGAGATCACAACATCAAGGCTCCATCATGATTTATGCTCAATGCCAACCTTGGATTCACTACACCATATATAAAATATTGTAACGCACCTAGGCCATGACCAGGGCCACGGGTCACGGACCTAGGGCATGACTATTTTTTCGTGACCAACAACAGTGGTCAAAGACTTCATCTTTGACCCTAAATTAGGGACAAAGTCTCTCTCATGGGGACAATATTGGCTCTAAGGTCACAAATATGGGCTATGACATTGTGTGGGATGATGTTAAAATTCGGTCACACCCCAAAGCCGTGATCCCATGGTCACGAACATAGGCTGTGACAATGGGTGGGACAATGTTCAAATTGAGTCATTATCCAAATATGTGACCCCTTTTTTTAGAAATAAATAAATAAATGGTCACAATCTTGGACCCTGACAATTTATTTATTTGATTTTTTTAAAATGGGGTCACGGATTTGGGCCATGACGATATCCATTTAATAAGAAAATAAAATTTATTTTTAAGCACCCCCCCCCCCCAAAAAAAAACAGTATTAAATAACCAATTCATATACAATCAAGCAATATTGTAATCGTGGAGTTGACAATTCAAAGTAAATCACCGTTCCATCATACTTAATTCATAAATAGTACTAAACATTCACAAATCATATTAAACATTCATAATTCGAACTAACGAGCCCGTGTGGGGGTTATTTTGGGGTTTCGCCCTCTAACCACTTATTTTTAAGACTAAGTCTAAATATTTGCAAATTTTTTCCATATTCTCAAACCGAGAGTCCCGTGACTATGAGGTTAGTTCCTACGAGTTACATTGTCCCGTGCGAGATCTTCGTGCCTCTTAACGGCCCATTTGGGCGCTATTTTGGGTTTTTTCTCTCTAATGATATGTTTTTAGTCAAGATATTTGTAAATTTTCATTCTCAAATCGGGAGGGCATGACTACGCGATCAGTTCCTATGAGTTACATTGGTCCTATACGAGGTGTTAATGCCTCTTACGAGGCCGTTTGGGGGCTATTTTGAGTATTTTTCCCTCTAGCAGCATATTTTAAAGCTTAGTCTAGATTTTTGCAAATTTTTATCATATTCTAAAATTGAGACTCTTGTGACTATGCGGTCAGTTCCTACGAGTTACATTGGTCCCATGTGAGGTATTCGTGCCTCTTACGGGGCCATTTAGGGGTTGTTTTGGGTTTTCGCCCTCTAGCGGCTTATTTTTAAGCCTAAGTCTAGATATTTGCAAATTTTCATCACATTCTCAAAACGAGAGTCACGTGACTATGCAGTTAGTTCCTAGGAGTTACATTGGTCTCGTGCGAGGTATTTGTGCCACTTACGGGGTCGTTAAAGGGTTATTTTGGATTTTTGCACCCTAGCGGCGTATTTTTAAGCCTAAGTCATTTGATAATTTTAATCATACTGTCAAACTGGGAGTCTAGTGACTACACGGTAAGTTCTTATGAGTTACATTGGTCCCGTGCGAGGTGTTCCTGGGGTTGTGGGGAAATTTGGGGGTTGTTTTGGGTTTTTGCGCTCTAGGGGCATCTTTCAAGCCTAAGTCTAAATATTTGCAAACTTTCATCATAGTCTCAAATCGAGAGTTCCATGACTATGCAGTTAGTTCCTACAAGTTATATTGGTCCAATGAGAGGTGTTCATGCCTCTGACGTGGCTATTTGGGGTTCTCTCCCTTTAACGACATGTTTTTATTCCTAAGTCTAGATTTTTGAAAATTTTCATCATATTCTCAAATCCGGAGTCCCGTGACTATGCATTCACTTCCCATAAGTTATATTGGTCCCGTGAGAGGTGTTCGTGCCTCTTATGGGGCTATTTGGGATTTTCGCCCTCTAGCGACATGTTTTTACCCCTCAACTCAACTCAACAAAGCCTTTTCCCAATTATTTGGGGTCGGCTACATGAATCCTATTTTTCCATTCCATTCTGTCCAGTGCAATGTCTTCGGTTAAATCACATGACATCATGTCCTTTTTTATAATATCCCACCAAGTCAATTTAGGCCTACCTCTACCCTTTGTGTTACCATCAATACTAACTAAATCACTCTTCCTTACAGGAGCAACCATTGGTCTACGCTTGACGTGTCCAAACCATCTAAGTTGATTTTCTCTCAATTTATCTTCTATAGGAGTAGCTTTTACCGTTTCACGAATTTATTCATTTTTAATTTTATCCCTTCGAGTTTTACCACAAATCCATCTTAACATTCGCATCTCGGCCACACTCATTTTCTGCACATTTTGTTTCTCGGTTGCCCAACACTCTGTCCCATATAACATGGCGGGTCTAATGGCCGCCCAATAATATTTACCTTTTAACTTCAAAGGTATACGCCTATCACACAAAACGCCGGTAGCACTTCTCCACTTAACCCAGCCTGCTCGAATCCTATGAGTAATATCATCACTAATATCTCCATCGTTTTGGATAATCGATCCTAAATAACGAAAATGATCATTTCTAGGTATCTCTTGATCCTCCAATTTCACCACATCTCCATTTGTCCTCCTATTACTACTAAAATAGCACTCCACATATTCTGTTTTAGTTCTACTTATTTTAAATCCTCGTGTGTCTAAAGTTTCTCTCCACAATTCCAACCTAGCATTAATCCATGTCTTAGTCTCATCCACTAAAATAATATCATCTGCAAATAGCATACACCATGGCACCTCATCTTGTATTTGTCCAGTAAACTCATCCATAACAAGCGCAAAGAGATAAGGACATAATGCTGAACCTTGGTGTAGACCTACCGTAATTGAAAATTCACTACTTTCTTCGGCTGATGTTCTTACTGTAGTCATCATACCATCATACATATCCTTGATCACATCAATATATATGAGAGCCACTCCTTTTTTATGTTGAACCCACGCCTTTTGATTCTCCAAGAATTTCTTTTGATATTCTCCTAATGCATGTGGCCATCTTATTCCACATTATATTAGTCACTTATTCAGTATTCCATGTTGTTTCATTTAATAATTTATCATTAAATAGTTATAATTTCTCTCCTTTTAAGTTCCACCACCTAGTTCGTGGGTTAATCTTCACTTTTCGCACTCGTGATTGATTTTTAATATTTATATCCAACACCATTATCCTATGTTGTGAGGTTAAGCTCTCTCCCGGGATAACCTTGCAATCTTTACACGTTAATCAGTCTCCTTTTCTAGTAATAAAAAAATCTATTTGGCGCTTATGCGTTCCACTTTTATAAGTTATTAAGTGTTCAAGCCTCTTTTTAAAACATGTATTTACTAGTACAAAATCACAAGCCATCGCAAAATCTAAGATAGACTCTCCCCCGTCGTTCCTATCTCCAAAACCATATCGTCCATGCACTATCTCATATCCTACACGATCTTCTCCTACATGGCCATTAAAATCTCCCCCTATATAGATTTTCTCACCTACGGGTATTTCTTGAATTAGTTCATCCATTTGTTCCCAAAATTGTACTTTAGTGTGCTCATCTAATCCTACTTGAAGCGCATAAGCACTAACAATATTAATTATGTTTTCACCTAATACCAATTTTACAAGTATAAGTCTATCACCTTTCCTAATAACGGTTACGATATCGTCCTTAAAGTTCTTATCTACTATTATTCCAACTCCGTTCTTATTTCTATGTTTTCTTTTATAATAAAATTTAAATCCTGTATTTTCTATTTCTCTAGCTTTCTCACCGACCCATTTAGTTTCTTGTAAACAAGCTATGTTAACTTTTCTTCTTATCATGGTATCTACCAACTCCATCACTTTTTCTGTCATAGTCCCTATGTTCCAAGTCGCTAACCTAAGTCTAGTATCCAGGACTAGCTTTTTACCCGCACACGCCCAGCGTGTTGCAGGAACCCTTGCGTATTTATCATCACATCCGGGCGTCGATGCGACGCCCCTTGCCTATTTTTTAAGACACCCGGTGGCAGCCGTAACTCCCCTTGACTATTTTTCGAGACACCCGGTGACAGGCGCAACGTATCGCTTAAGGGGAATGCCCTAGAATTAGCGCGTATTACATATTCTCAAATCAGGAGTCTCGTGACTACGCGATTTGTTCCTACGAGTTATATAGGTTATCTGCGAGGTGCTAGTGCCTCTTACGGGGCCGGTTATTTTTGGTTTTTTTGCTCAAGCGGATTATTTTTAAATCTACATCTATATATTTATAAATTTTCATCATATTCTCAAACTGGGAATCCCGTGACTACGCGGTCAGTTCCTACGCATTACATTGGTCCCTTGCGAGGTGTTCGTGTGTCTTACAGGACCGTTTTAGGGATGTTTTAGGTTTTTACCCCTTAGATTCATGTTTTTAAGACTAAGTCTAGATATTTTTAAACTTTTTTTATATTCTCAAACCGAGAGTCCAGTGACTACGCGGTCAGTTCCTACGAGTTACATTGGTCTCGTGCGAGGTATTCTTGCATCTTACGGGGTAATTTGGGTGCTGTTTTGAGTTTCTCCCTCTTGCGTCATCTTTTATTGCCTAAGTCTAGATATTTGCAAATTTTTATCATATTATCAAACTGAGAGTCCCGTGAGTATGTGATCATTTCCTATTCGTGCCTCTAACTGGGCCATTTGTGGGATGTTTTGGGTTTTCACCATTTAGCGGCATCTTTTTAAGTCTAAGTTTACATATTTGAAATTTTTTATCATATTCTCAAACCGGGAGTCCCGTGATTATGTGGTGAGTTCCTATGAGTTACAATGTCTCGCGTGAGATGTTTGTGCCTCTTAAGGGATTGTTTTAGGTTATTGCTCTCTAGTGGCATGCTTTTAAGCTAAAGTCTAAAAATCTGCAAATTTTCATTATATTCTCAGACCAGGAGTCTCATGGCTATGCAGTCAGTTTCTACGAGTTACATTGGTCCCGTGCGTGGTGCTCATGTCTTTTACGGGCAATTTAGTGGCTACTTTGGGTTTTCTCTATCTAGCATCATGTTTTTTATCATAAGTTTGGATATTTATAAATTTTCATCATATTATCAAATCGAGAGTCCCGTGAATACACAATCAGTTTCTACGAGTTATATTAGTGATGTGAGAGGTGTTCATGCCTCTTAGGAAGCTACTTTGGGTTTTTTCCCTTCAACGACACGTTTTAAAGCCTAGGTTTAGATATTTGCAAATTTTCATCATATTCTCAAACTGGGAGTCCCATTACTACGTGGTCAATTGTCATGAGTTATATTGGTCCTGTGCAAGGTGTTTGTGCCTCTTACGGGGTCATTTAGGAGCTATTTTAGGTTTTTCCATCTAGAGGAATATCTTTATGACTAAGTCTAGATATTCGTAAATTTTCATCATATTCTCAAAATGAGAGTTTCGTGATTGCAGTTAGTTCCTACAAGTTACATTGATCTCGTGCGAGGTATCTGTGCCTCTTATAGGGCCGTTTGGTGGTTATTTTGGGTTTTTTTCCCTTAATGCATGTTTTTAAGCCTAAGTCTAGATATTTTTAAATTTTAGTCATATTCTCAAACCGAGAGTCTCGTGACTACACGATCAATTCCTATGAGTTACATTGGTCCCATGTAAGGTGTTTGTGCATCTTACGGGGCCATTTGGGGGGATGTTTTAGATTTTCTCCCTCTAGCGGCCTGTTTTAAGTCTAAGTATAAATGTTTGTAAATTTTCATCGTATTCTTAAATCGGGATCCCGTGACTACGCGATCAGTTCTTATAAGTTACACTGGTCTCGTGCAATGTGTTTATATTTCTAATGAGACGTTTGGGTGATGTTTTGGGTTTTTACCATCTAGCAGCATATTTTTAGCCTAAGTCTAGATATTTGTAAAATTTCAAAACATTCTCAAATCGGGAGTCTTGTTATTACGCGATCAATTCCAATAAGTTACATTGGACCCATGCGAGGTGTTCGTCCCTCTTATGGGACCGTTTGGGGGCTATTTTGGATTTTTTCTCCTAGCGTCAGGTTTTTAATCCTTAATCTTGATATTTCTTAAATTTTTATCATATTCTTAAACCGGGAGTGCCATGATTCCTTTGAGTTACATTGGTCTCGTAAGAGGTATTCGTGCCTCTTACAGGGCTGTTTGGTGGTTATTTCGGGTTTTTGCCCTTTATCGGCGTGCTTTTAAGTCTAGGTTTATATATTTATAAATTTTCATCATATTCTGAAACTGGAAGTCCCGTGACTATGAGGTCAGTTCTTACGAGTTATATTGGTCTGTGCATGGTATTTGTGCCTGTTAAGGGGCTGTTTCAGGATTTTTCCTCATATGGGATATGTTTAGGCCTAAGTTTAGACATATGTAAATTTTCATCATATTCTCAAATCGAGAGTCCCATGACTACGCGATCAGTTCGAATAAGTTACACTGGTCCCTTGCGAGGTGTTTGTGCCTTTTACGGGGTCGTTTTGGAGTTATTTTGGGGTTTTCCCCTTAATGCTTGTTCTTAAGACTAAGTTTAGAGATTTATAAATTTTGGTAATATTATCAAATCGAGAGTCCTGTGACTACGCAACCAGTTCCTATGAGTTACATTGGTCCTGTGCGAGGTGTTCGTGCATCTTATAGGGCCATTTGGGAACTATTTTGGATTTTATCCCTCCATCGACCTTTTTTTAAGCCTAAATTTAAATGCTTGCAAATTTCTAACATATTCTTAAACCGGGAGTCCTGTGACTACGCGGTCAGTTTCTACGAGTTATATTGGTCCCGTGCATGGTGTTTGTGCCTTTTACTGGGCCAGTTAGGGTATGTTATGGGTTTTTTGCCATTTAGCAACGTGTTTTTAAGCCTATTTCTAAATATTTACAAATTTTCATCATATTTTCAAATCGGGAGTCCCGTGACCATACAGTGAGTTCCTACGAGTTACATTGGTCGTGCGCGAAGTGTTTATGCCTCTTATGGGTCTGTTTGGGGGTTATTTTAGGTTTTCACCCTCTAGAGGCCTATTTTTAATCCTAAGTCTATATATTTGTAAATTTTCATCATATTCTCAAATTGAGAGTCCTGTGACTACGCGATCAGTTTCTGCGAGTTACATTGGTCCCGTGCGAGGTGTTAGAGCCTCTTACAGGGCCGTTTGGAGGTTGTTTTAGGTTTTCATCCTCTAGCAGTATGTTTTTAAGCCTAAGTCTAGAAATTTGAAAACTTCCATCATATTCTCAAATCAGAAGTCGCGTGACGGTCAGTTCCTTCGAGTTACATTAGTTCCGTGCGAGGTGTTCGCACCTCTTACGGGGCCGTTAGGGCTATTTTGGGTTTCCGCCATCTAACGACATATTTTTAAGCCTAAGTCTAGATATTTTACAAAATTTTTCCATATTATCAAATCATGAGTCCCGTGACTACACGGTCAGTTCCTACAAGTCATATTGGACCCGTGCAAGGTTTTCGTCCCTCTTAAGGTGCCGTTTGGGGGCTGTTTTGGATTCTTACCCTCTAGTGGCATGTTTTTAAGCCTTATTCTAGATATATATAAATTTTCATCATATTCTTAAATCGGGATTCCGGTGACTATTCCACTAGATGAGAGCTAGGAGTGACACTTTTCGTATGTGACTATGTGGGCAGAGAATAAGCCAAATGGGAGGAAGAAGTGACACTTTTCTATTTTCTACATTATAGTTTGTAGTAAAAAAAATGTAACTTACACCTGCGGTGGTATAACCTTATGTAAACCTAATTAATAATGGATAAAGTTATGTTATTTCACCTTAGGTTTAATTAATTTCTTTATGTGTACTTTTTGTTCATTCGTACAAAAAAGAAAGGTGTGATATTACAAAACAAACTTATTTGCATAATTTACCGACGGGGATATTTGTGCTCGGAGAAGCAATGCCTAAGCAATATAGGGATTAATTAAAGATAATGCGCCAGTCGTGAGACTTAACTATTTTAGGTAATTTGTTTGGTAACTTTCTATCCTGTGTAAATTATCGGAATAACCATTCAGAGTCTTCAATTTGAATGACATTTATAGGAGGAACTTTTTCTCACTAGTAGTCAAAGTGAAACCAGCCGGGAGGACACAAATTCTTCCTCTTGTAAGATTATTTTTTAACCATAATTTCTTTTTTATTTTCATCTTTTATAGATCGTGGCACACCACCTCTCCATATTTTAAAAGAGATCCACCCAGACATGCTCCTATGAAATATTTTATAACATTCTTCTCGTGTGCATCACATCAGTTACATGCCTTACACGATGATCTTTTTTAATCTAGCAAGTAAAAAAAATATTGAGCGTCTGGACCATACCGTCATTTTACTAGGGTCATTCGGATCCTCCTTAGATTTACACTTCAACTTTACAAACTTAGGGTGTTTTCCTACATACATATTCCTCGTAGTCGTAGCCTTATCCTTCTTCTCGATCTGCTGACCAGAAAGTCAAGCAAGTGTTGTCTTACGCTCGTGATAGACAAGTAAGAAGTTAGAATTTGTGTTCCTAAAAAAGAACTAGTCGATAAAAATCTATGATGACCCATATAATTCCTTTTACCAATATGATGTAGCTAAGTGGATTCAGTTTTCTCCCCACACATGGGACATCCATAATGACCATAAACATTACAATCGGATGAGGTCCTATAAGAAGGAAGGTCGTGGATCGCCCACACCACTATTGCTTTAAGTGTGAACTCTTCACCCTTATGAGAGTCAAACACCCTCATGCCTTTATCCTACAACTCTTTAAGTTCTTTAATTATTAGGGATAATAATATATCAATATCATCACTGGGATATTGTGGCCCAGGTATCAATAATAACAATAATATGAACTCCTTTCTCATGCACAGTGTTGGAGGTAGACTTAAAAGTTCCATGAGAACTGGCCAATAACCTTGATTAGTGCTTAAATTATCGAAAGGGTTAAACCCATCGATTGATAATGCAAGACGAATATTGTGCGGTTCCTTTGCAAATTAATGGTGTCATGCATTTAAAAGTTACCAAATGAGTGAATCAACCGGATGACACATGAAATTCCCACCCACCTCGCATCGAGCATTCCATGTCATGGCCTTTGTTACCCATGGTACATTGAAAACCCATTTTAACTGTGGTTCTAGAGGAAAATACTTTACAACCTTAGATGGAACTTGCGAGTACTTACGATATTTTCAGTCTTGTCATTTCCATTCTCAAAAGCTACATATCTAGGCTCACTTCATATATGACACTCTTTTTTCTCTTCGTGCACAATGCGGTACAATATGAAATCATATTTGTATGCATGCAAAAAATTGTACTTAAACCCAAACCCTTCAAGATTTTCTTCATGATAGTATAATTGTGTGGTAACGTGTTCTCTTTTGGGAGAATGACTTTAACCCAGTTAAGAATTTTGATTACGATGTTGCTCGAAAAACCAAATTGACACTTCAAATTATGTAAACTAATAATTGTATATAATACTGAGTGATCTTCATCGCAATCTTTGTAAAATGGTCTATCCGCGTCGTCTTTCAACTGTATGCATTCCTGATCTTCTCGTAATCTAGAATCAACTTGTTCATTGACTTGGTCATAATGCACACTATCTATTTCCATAGGTTAGTGGACTTTGTAATGATCATCAATTAGGTCTGTCAAAGGATGATGTGTTGGCGAATCACGTAACACTTCCACTCGGTAGGGTTTCATTACACGGTCGGGTACCAATAATTATTTCGGAACATAAGGTACATTCTTTTAACCATGGTATGTTTATATGTTATAGTCTTTTAAAATTCCTCATTTTAGAAAATGCAACTCAACATCTTCTAAACACTTATATATTCTTTTCATAAAATGGGTGCACGAACATGTAATCTTGTCACTTTTAAGATTTTTATATGCATATTTAATAAATTCTTGAAAGCCCTTTACATGATTATTAGATATTTGGTTACTCGCACCCCATCCACTCTTTTTATTTTGGAAAATCCATTAAATAATCTTGAAAATTCAATTCACCTATATTAATTTGTTGAAACAAAGTTCATATTGCATACAAGAACACACAATTCATAATTCATTCAAATTATTCAACACAACTTAAACTTAAATTCATGTTGCATACACTAAAATTGTCAACAAATTACCTCCTAAATAAATTCAGACCCCCACCCCCGCTGGAAAAAAATAAGAAAGAAACTAGACTTTCAGTTTTAGTTTGGGTTTGCAAACACCCATAAATACCCACACACTAATTCATACTCATTTTTAACTTAGTTTTGATTTTTAGAATACTAATCACAAACAATAATAGTTGTTTTTTTCAACGAATCATGAATTATAATTTTTACATTCACTTATATCATAAATCGTAAGTGCGCCCAATTAAATAGCATAAATGCATAAAAATTCTCACTTCGACTTTTGCACCTAATTAAATCGTGAATCAGGAGTTGGATGGTAAGTGAAAAAATAAAGAATTATATTTTGGGTGTGTAGACACCACATTCTACGACCCCCAAGTCTTCCCTTAGGTCCCTAACACCTCCTCATTCAATACAAACCCTAGGTCATACTTCCAGTACCGATCTAGTGGCCATCGGGCGCTCTCGGTCCCCATTTGACTCCAGTAAACTCTATCTTCAAAGAAAAATCTCAATGAATCTTCAAACGGCTATGGATCCCCTTTCCAACAGTCCGCCCCGTGCATAAATCGTCATAACAGTTTGGATAAATGATCCATTTTACTATAAAAAATAGACCTGGAGGCCACCAGGCGCCCTCGGGCCCTGATTTGACCCAATCAACTTCATTGCAAGACCTAAAGATCAATAAATCCTCGTAGGGAACTCAAAACACATTCTGACGATTTGCCCCGTGTGTAAAATGGCATAACCGTTCAGGCGAATGGTCCATTTTCCCTCAAAAATTGA
Source organism: Sambucus nigra (assembly GCA_949130495.1). NCBI lineage: Eukaryota > Viridiplantae > Streptophyta > Magnoliopsida > Dipsacales > Adoxaceae > Sambucus > Sambucus nigra. Next base: position 238,071,336 of record OX422210.1, on the reverse strand, counting down.
TTTAGAGTTCAAAAGGCTCTCCCGCACTCCATTTGACCAAGGTCAACTCTTCATCTCGAATGAAATTAATTGAATCTTCGAAGGGCATTGAATACCCTTTTCAACAGTCTGCCCCATGCACGAATCAACCTTACGGTACAGACGAACAATTTATTTACTCCGAAAGGTCACTAGGCGCTTTCGGGTCCATTTTGACAAAATTTAACTCTCTGAACTGAGCAAAGCCCTTTGGAAGCTCGAAGTACCTCGCACAACCTTTCCAATGGTCCACCCCGTGAACTACTCGAACTTACGATTTGGACGAACGATCCATCTCTGTTCGACGATCTTCTATCTAGAGGACCGATGGGCACTTTCGAGCTCCATTGACCCAAAGTCAACTTTAAACTCGGGAGAGGCCTAAAGGATTCTCAAAGGTATTTGAATTAACTTTCTAATAATATGTCCCGTGTGTGATTATGACTTAAGGATTGCGTTTTACGACCATTTTTCTGAAATTTTGCACGAGACTACCAATTAGCAGGCCCATTTTGAAAATCCCGTACTACGTCATTTAATTAAAAGTTAAAATTGTTAAGAAGGGTCCTAAATGTTTTCTTGGCGAAACTAGTTTAATAACACCAATTAAAATACAAGATGTGTTAGAAAATATTTTTGAATAGGAAATTTCAGTTACTTAGAAACTTAAAGGTTTAAAAGAATTTTAAACACTTATAGTAGTGATGGTAAAAGTAAAACAAGCATAAAAAAGCATTCACGCAAGACAAAGATTTTAACATGGTAAAACCCCTATCAAATAGGGAAAACATCCACGACTCCCTCTAAGGAGTAAAAGTAAATATCCACTAGAATGAGTTATAGAGTACAAGCAAGCAACGTATTATCCAACCAAATCAGACCTAAACCTAAGTCAAGAAATTATACTAGCACTCCTAGCTTTTTCTTCGACTTTTTTGGCTTCTGACAATTGTCTTTAAGGACCTCCAAGATTTACTCCTTAGCTCATTCTTTACGTCGGCTCAGATGGAATAAATCTCTTTACCAACACAACTTTAGTGTTATTGTGTGATAGTGTACTAATGTGATGTGCCTAACACATGCATGCAACTCACTCACACTTACACAGACAATTTCCTACGAATTACAAATTGATTCTAAAATGACATGCAAGATTCTGAATCAAATTTTCTTAAAATTCGACTTCCATTTTTGAAGGTAGATTAGAAGAGAATCTTGCTATGATAAAAGAGCTAAGATCCTATATGTCTCTTTTATTTATTTACAAACTTATTTCACAAAATGTGAAATATGAACTTGGTGACATAAACGTCTTTAGATCTGAGATTTTTAGTCTTGTTTTTCAAGAACACTTAAAAACAGAAAGAGGGATATGTTGGGAAAGATTTGAAAAAAAACGTTTTAAACTAAAAACCCAACCTAGAGAGATGATTTCTAAAAGGAAATCAACCCTAAAAGATCATGACTGTATCACTTAGCCAGATCTCAAATCTCAAATCTCAAATATGTGAGACGAGATCAAACTTGGTAATGGTGTTTGGACAAGAGATTCAAACCAGAGAGGAACTGGTATCACAAAAAAGCTCTCAACTCTCAAAATTTTCTGAAAAAATTTGGCCAGAGTTTGGCTAAGATTTCCTTTTCTTTTCTCTTATTCTCCTCTCTCTCTTTCTCTCTCTCTCTCTCTCTCTCTCTCTTTCTCTCTCTCTCTCTCTCTCTCTCTCTCTCTCTCTCTCTCTCTCTCTCTCTCTCTCTTATTTTCTCTTCTCTATCAGACTTGCCAAAGGTTGGAAATGATTAAGCCTTAGTCTCTATTTATAAGGACGAAGGAAGGATGTGGAAGTTTTAAGGGAAATCAACGATTAGGATTAATTCGATTATTGGGATATCAATCTAAGGGCTCATAATGCTCCGCCTCTAAACGAACATTGATTAGCTAAAGTAGGCAACACATGGATTGAATAAAAACACATGCAAACCATTGATAAAAATGGATGAACGTTCCATATTGACTCTTAAGTATGTGAGTATAAAAAAACACAAACCGGGTCGTTGATAAGACAACACGTGTATGCTCCAGATCACTTTGAAAATGCGTGTTTTTTTTATCTGAAAAAATATTATTTTCTACCCCAAAAGTTTCTAGCACTTTCAGATTATACCCATGGTAAGTTTTAGGCAGTTTAAGATATTATGAATTAGCCCCAAACAATTTTAAATCTAATTTGAAATGTTTAAAAAATAGATTTTAATTGTTTTAAAAATTCCAAAAATACTTTAAAAATACTAAAAAATATTTTTAAGCCAATGGGAACACACACACACCTCACACACATAATATGCCAAATAAATGCAATCATCGGTGTTGTGAGTTGTATTGGTTACTACCTTTTCCAGCCTTGAATAGTCTTTGATGCAAATCATGAAGAGGCGCGAGACTTAGGGATAAACAAAGGATGACACAATTTTATCTTTATTTCAAAACTTGACAAGCTCTTATATTTTAGACTCAAGTGAGTTATACATATAGTGTGCTTCAATCTCCCTCTTTGTAATACGATACAAAATCTCCTTTGAGTCATCTAGGACTCAAGGGGATACAAAAAAAATATAAAACCTTAATCCTATACATAAAATTCTATCTACCCCATATCCTGCAAATGAAAAATAAATAACTCAACTAATTTACAGACTAATACCCTAAAATATCCAGATGCAAAAAAAGTACTGATCCTATTCAAAAAACAACTAAGATAAAGTTTTTTTGAAGAAATGTACAATAAATGTCCAAGATGGACTCAAATATTTCTCCCCCATTTTGTCTCAAATGGACAAAGGAAAAAATAATAAAAAAGCTATCTAATATAAGCATAACATAGCAAATTTAAATGATGAGATTCAATTTTACCGGAACCATTCCTATGGACTTCCGTAATGATTAAAAATGAGTGAAATCCAAATGTTTTATGAATATGTCTGCTAATTGAAGATCAGTAGGTAAGTAGTTAATTTTCAATTCCTTAGACTTGACTACGTGCATATAACGTGATGTTGGGTTTAATGTGTTTAGTACGTGAGTGTTGAACTGGATTATTGGAAATATTAATCGCAGATTGATTATCACAATATAAATGTAATTTCTCTTCATTAATCCTGTAGTCACTGAACATCGGTTTTATCCACAATAACTGAGCACAATAGCTACTTGCGGCTATATATTCAGATTCAGCCGTGGATAAGGAATTACAATTTTGTTTCTTACTATTCCAGCTTACTAAATTATTACTAATGTAATAACATGCTCCTGACGTACTTCTACTATCATCGGAACACCCAGACCAATCAACATTGGTGTAACTGATTATCGTACTAGATATGTCATTTGTGTACCAAAGCCCTAAGTTGAGAGGTCCTTTTACATATTTTTATTTCTTTTAACGCATAGTAAATGACTCTCTTTAGGCACATTTTGATATCTAGCACATACACAGAGGGCATACATAATGTCATGTCGTGAGGCAGTTAGGTATAATAGACTTCCTATCATGATACGATAAAGTGTGGGATCAATGGATTTCCCATGTTCATCTTTAGATAATTTTACTGAAGTACTCATGGGTGTCCTAGCATCTTTTGCATTTTCTAGGCCGAACTTCTTTACAATCTCTAAAGCATATTTGGATTGCGATATGAAGAAATATGAGTTCTGTTTAACCTGAAGTCCTAAAAAGAATTGTAACTCCCCCATAAGATACATTTGAAATTACTTGTGCATATCTTTAGAAAAAGTTTTAACTTCAAACGGGGAGGTAGATCCAAAAATAATGTCGTCTATGTACACTTGGGCTATTATAACATTTTTGTCAAAGTGTTTGACAAAAAGAATTCGATCATTCCCACCTCTCCTAAAACCTTTATTTAAGGGAAAAGTAGACAATCATTCATACCAAGAGCGAGGGGCTTGTTTTAACCTATATAGCGCCTTTTTCAGACGATAGACATGATTTGGATGGTGAGGATCAATGAACCATTTAGGCTGTTCTACATAAGTTTCCTCGGTTAAATACCATTAATTAATGCAGACTTTACATTCATTTAATATAAGGTGAATTTTAAGAGACACGCAATAGCGAGATGAAGACTAACAGATTAGAGAGACGTGTTATAGGGGCAAAGGTTTCTTCGAAATCTATTTCCTCAATTTGCGAATAACCCTAGGCTACTAGTTTAGGTTTGTTTCTAAAAACCATCTCTGATTCATCATTTTTTTTAAAAAATCCATCTAGTGCCAATAGCCCTTTTATTTTCCGGTCAGAGAACAAGATACCATACGTCATGAGTTTTAAATTGAATAAGTCCCTCTTGCATATAAACTATCCAATAAGAATAATTTAAGGCTTCATTCACATTCGTTGGTTCTATAAGCGAAACAAAGCATGCAAAATGTGCAGTATTACATAGTTAATATCTTTTCGAACAGGTTCTTCTAGGTTACTGACCACATTATCTAAAAGATGATCCTTAGAAACCTAATTTGGTACCACATGGATCTCATTAGGTAAGGAATCAACTATATCTGAAGAGTCGTAGGGAAGAATGTTTTCTAACTCATCAATAACATTCCTATATTTTTATTCTCTACATTAGTGTCACTCATTACTATATTGATGGATTCCATTAGGGTTTTAGTACAAAGGTTATAGATACAATAGGCTCTACTATTTGGAGAATAACCTAAGAAAATTTCCTTATCACCCCTAGTTTCAAATTTAGACAAATGTTCTCTGTCCTTGAAAACATAGCATATTCTACCAAAGGTTCTAAAATATTTGAGGTTAGGTTTTTTCCTGTACTAAAGTTCATGAGGTGTCTGTTTGGTATATTCCCTAAGGTAGACTTTATTTGTTATATGACAAGTTGTACAAACGGCTTCAACCTAACAATATTTAGGTAAATACTTTGCATGGATCATAACACGAGCCATCTCCTGAAGAGTACAATTTTTATGCTCAACTATCTCGTTTTGTTGGGGCGTCTTAGGGGAACTAAATTCATGTTTGTAACCATTGTAGTCACAATACTCGATAATTACTCAATCCATAAACTCACCTACTCTATCACTACAAATTAAATTTACTTGGGAGTCCTTTTCATTTTCAATTCATAATAAAATTTTCAAAAACTTACAAAAAGTTTTTGATTTTTGTTTCAAAAAAACCACCCCAGGTAAATCTAGTAAAATCTTCAACCATAACCAGGATGTAATTGTTGCCACAAAGACTAACAGTATAAGAGGGACCCATTAGGTCCATATGGATGAGTTCTAGAGGTTTTTTTGGATAAAACTTCATTGACTTTCTTATGAGGAGCCTTAACTATCTTTCCTTATTGATAGGGCCCACATACAATATTGGAAATGGGTTTAATTTTGGACAGATCTCTAACTATTTCTTGTGAGCTTAACTTTCCAAGACTATTGTAATTTATATGACCTAACCTATTATGTCAGATTTCATTATCTTTCATCCTGGTTATATTGAAGGTCCTAGCCTTTAAATTTACTGTATAACAGTTATCAGGTGTTCCGAGGCTTGTAATAATTCAGTCTCCATTCTCATTTATGATTTTACAACTGGATTTTGAGAGTGTGACGATATGGTTTGAGTCACAAAACTGCGATATACTTAGTAAGTTTTCTTTAAGACCATTTACTAATAGAACATCCTCAAGTGTAGGTAAACCTTTTTCTTAAAGTTTCCCTTTACTTATGATCTGGGCAGAGACTCCATCCCCAAATAAACTTTTCCACCTAAGAAGTCGGTTTTGTTGGTTAGCTTAGTCTCGTCATCGGTCATATGTTTAGAAAAACCTGAGTCCAAATACCATCCAGATGAAGTGTGTTTATCTTTTAAAACACTAATAACCACATTACACTTCATTTAGGGTATTAGATCATCTTTCCTAACCCAAATTGATCTAGTTTTAAAATGTTGCACATATTTGTTCGGATATAATAAAATTTGTGGGCATCAGATTTTTCTTTAAAAGATTTTTAAGCAGTAAACTGATTTTTGAAATTTTGTTCAGCAATTGGTTTAGTCATGAATCTAGGTTCCTTTCTTTTGGACTTCCTTCTATTGTTGGGTCGTTTCTTTTTATTACGATAGTTAAGGATGTAGTTATTTCCACTCTGTATATACTAGTTGAAGTTCTTATACATAGGAGTGTAAGAAAAGGATTGGCCTAGACGTTTTTTAAAACAGGTTTTAAGTGAATGTCCATAGACATCACAGTAGGAGTAGTAAAGGTGTTTTAAAGGTTTCTTATTATCTGCAAGGACTTTAAAAATGGGTTTATCTAAGTGAGGAACATCAGTCTTAGGTTTCCTATAGACAGGTTGAAAAGAGGTCTCTCCTTACCGTATGGGGGGGGGGGGGGGGGGAGGGAAGCAGACATAATTAGTCTTAAATTCAACATTAGCCTTAAACACATCACTTATTAAAATGTATTTCCCTTTTTTTAATTCAAAATCAGTTTTTATAGCCTGAAAGTGTGGACAAGTTTCCATAAGCCTTTTTCCTCCTGACACAAACTTTATGGTTTGCAAATTCTTAGTTTGTGTGTCAGTGTTAAATCCAATTCCACCCAATTCCAATTTCATCATCATAATTGGTCTTACTGACTGCTTTAAAGTCTTCAAAACGATTAGAGTTATTTTCAAATTTTGCAAACTTTTTGAAGACTGTTGATGCTTTTTCTTTTGATTGTTCCAATTCTAACAACGTGGCCTCGTATTTCTTTTTTATAATTTCATTAGCTTCAGAAAGATTTTTGATTTTTCAGAGAAGGTCTTAGTTTGAGTTTTATGGTCCAGACATTAGTTGGTGTAGTCTTCAACATTTTGTTTAACCACAAGACTAAGAGGTTCTACTTTTTCAGTCAAGTCTTTAATGGTTCTTTCTAATCTAGTGCTCTTCTTAAACATCTTTGTGTACAGTGTGTGGATGTATGGATGGTCATCATCATTGAACTCACTAAGTGTGGTGGGTGATTTGTCCCGTATCGATTCATTTTTTGAACTCACATACACATTTAGTTCGTCATTCATATGATCCCTTTGACTCACACACATGGAAGTAAAGCTTCTATTATCAGCATAACCATTATTAGCAATCTTAGCTGATAAAACATTAACAGGCATGGTCAAAGTATTATTAGGCAGACTATCATCAACATTATCATCAGAATATACAATCTTTTTGAAAAAGGACATGCATGGGTCTAGTATGTTAGATAATTCAGGCTCATCATCATCTGATTCACTTGAATCATCCCAAGTCTTGTACAAATTGGCCCTATTCCGTTTTTTTTAGGTTGACCCTACAGTTAGAAGCTATAAGTTCTATTTTTCCACATCTAAAGCATTCAAACTTGCTATGGTCTTTGTCAGGTCTGGTGTTGTTCTGATGTTTCTCCAGTCTTCTCTTATGAGGTTTATTATTGGATTGATTTGAATAAGGATCCTTTCCTTGTTTTGCAGTCAAATTATTTCTAAACTTCAGTATTTTCTTGAAATGTTTAAACATTAAGGCTATTTGGTTATCCAAATCATCCAAGTCACAATCATCATCAGATTAGATTTCAAGATTAGGCATAACTTTAGATTGAAACATCACATTGGGACTACTGTTTTTCTTATGACTACCAAGAAGTTGTTTCTTATAATCAAGTTCGATTTCCATAGTTCTTAATTTACTACTAAGTAGTTCAGGGGTAAGATTTGGATCTTCCATTTCCTTAATTACAAATCGTTTACCAATTTCTATCGAAGTGATCCTAGGATTTCAGAGACAATTTCTCTTCTGTCATAGACAATGTCATTTGCATATAGCTTAGTAACGACATTATTTAGTTTGATATAAAAATCATTGAAGGTCTCAGCCTCTGCCATAACTAGGGTGTTGTATTATTGAATGATCATTTGAGTCTTGGCAGCCTTAACACGTGTATCACCTTAATGGGCTATGACCAACGTGTCCCAGGATTCCTTGGACGTGGTACATATAGAGATTCTTTTGAACTCATGCTCATTTACAAACATAAAAATGGCATTTTTGCCTTTATTATTGCAGAGAGAAGACTGTTTCTCCTATATAGTAAATTTCGTGATAATTTTTCTGATTCTTATTTCACTGCCTTCTACCAGAGGTTTAGTAGGATAAAAGTAGCCATTTTCTATGGCATACCAGACTTCATCTCCCAGCGTTCCTTAGATGAAGGCAATCGTCCTTAGTTTCCAGTAAGGAAAATTATTTCCATCAAAGAGGGGAGGTCAGGATAAGTTTCCCAGTCTCTCAAATATCTCGGCCATGTGGTGTTTTTAAAATAGTTTCAAAACAACACAGGATTCTAAACGATTGTTTTGAAAAATAAGAACTTGCTCTGATACCAATTGAAAATCCCTTACTACGTCATTTATTCAAAAGTTAAAACAATTAAGAAGGGTCCGAAATGTTTTCTTGGGGAAACTCTTTTAATAACACCAATTAAAATACAAGATGTGTTAAAAAATATTTTTGAACAAGAAATTTCAGTTACTTAGAAACTTAAAGGTTTAAAAGAATTTCAAACACTTATAGCAGTGATGGTAAAAGTAAAACAAGCATAAAAAACATTCACACAAGAGAAATATTTTAACGTGGTAAAACCCTTATCAGACATGGGAAACATCCACGGCTCCCTCTACGGACTAAAAGCAAAATTCCACTGGAATGAGTTATAGATTAAAAGCAAGCAACGTATTATCCAACCAAATCAGACCTAAACCTAAGTAAAGAAATTATACCAGCACTCCTAGATTTTTCTTAGACTTTTCTGGCTTCTGACTATTGTCTTTAATGCCCTCCAAGCTTTATGCGTTAGCTCATTCTTCACGTCGACCCATATGGTAAAAATATCTTTACCAACACAACTTTAGTGTTGTTGTGTGATAGTGTAGTGATGTGATGTGCCTAACACATGCATACAACTCACTCATACAGACAATTTTCTATGAATTACAAATTGATTCTAAAATGACATGCAAGATTACGAATCGAATTTTCTTAAAATTAGACTTCCTTTTCTGAAGGTAGATCAGAAGACAATCTTGTTATGATAAAAAAGCTAAGATCCTATATGTCTCTTTTATTTATTTACAAACTTATTTCACAAAATGTGAAATATGAACTTGGAGACATAATCGTCTTTAGATCTGAGATTTTGAAGTCTTGTTTTTCAAGAACATTTGAAAATAGGAAGAGGGATATGTTGGGAAAGATTTGACAAAACGTTTTAAACTAAAACCCCAACATAGGGAGATAATTTCTAAAATGAAATCAGTCCTAAAAGATCATGACTCTATCACTTAGTCAGATCTCAAATCTCAAATATGTGAGACGAAATTAAACTTGTTGACAGTGTTTGGACAAAAGATTAAAACCATAGAGGAACTGGTATCCCAAACACGCTCTCAACTCTTAAAATTTTCTGGAGAAATTTGGAAGAGTTTGGCTAAGATTTTCCTTTTCTATTTTTCTCTTTCTCTTTTATTTTCTCCGCTCTCTCAGACTTGCCAAAGGTTGGAAACGATTAACCCTCAGCCTCTATTTATAAGGACGGAGGAAGGCTCTAGATGGTTTAAGGGAAATCAACGATCAATATTAATTCCACTGTTGGGAGATCAATCTAAGGGCTCACAATGCATCGCCTCTAAATGAACATCGATTGGCTAAAGCAGGCAACACATGGATTGAATGAAAACACCTGCAGAACATTGATTAAAATAGATGAACGTTCCAGATTGACTATTAAGTATGTGAGTTAAAGAAAGACAAATCGGGTCGTTGAGAAGCCAACACGTGCATATTCGAGATCACTTTGAAAACGTGTGTCTTTGATATTTGAAAAATCTTATTTTCTACCCCAAAATTCTCTAGAACTTTTGGATTCTACCCAAAGTAAGTTTTAGGCAATATAAGATATTATGAATTAGCCCCAAACAATATTAAACCTAATTTTAAATGTTTAAAAAATAGATTTTAATTGTTTTGAAAATTCCAAAAATACTTTAAAAATACAAAAAAATATTTTTAAACCATTGGGAACACACACACACCTCATACACACATTATGCCAAATAAATGAAATCCTAAGTGTTGCGAGTTATGTTGGTTATTACTTTTTCCATCCTTGAATAGTCTTTGATGCAGGCATAAGGCTTAGGGATAAACAAAGGATGATACAACTTTGTCTCTATTTCCAAACTAGACAAGCTCCTATATTTTAGACTTAAGTGAATCATATATATAGTGTGCTTCACATTTTCTAGCCTATCGGCAGTGTTTCTTGGGCTACCTATCGATTAGAAGGGCAAGGAATATGCCGATCGACTGTCCCCCAACCCTATACAAGGATAACACGAGCTCACTTCGAAAGGCACCCTAGATCCATCAATATTAGTGATCTGAACAACAGTTTCTGTAATTAGCCAAGTTTCCTTGTGTGAAATTCCTTCCCAACTTGCAAGGAAACTCATTAAGGATCAAGGCCAAGCTTCAAGTCTCCAAAGAAGGTCAAAACATCCTTCTCTCTTTAAATTTCTTTATTTTCGCATTAGTTATATATATTCTCAATTTAACTTTTAATTTAGATCATAAATATTAATACCTCACCCTTTATTAGTTATATTGCACGCAATCTATTTTCTATTAAAAAAAATAAAGAAAAAGTTACACCTATAAATTATGACGGGATTCTTCATCATATTTTCTCAAAACTAAAAATATATTTTCTACACACACATATAATAAACTCGCATTTAAATTTATGTGATAAAGCCCCACCCTTGTGCCGCATGGGAACTACCTAGACTTTGATGCCTTTATAGGCTATGTAGGTGTCTCGGGCTAAAACCCGAGACTCGAGTTCTATTTTCATATTTTTATCTTTTTCCTATTTTATCCATATATTATTCATATATATCATAGTTGTTGCGTTTTATCTAACATATATTATCGTTTCATCATAACGATCAATATCTCGATAAGCGAATACATCATATTTTTCTAATTATTATTTTGGGAACATTCCTATGGATTACCTCACTCCATCTTTTCCATGATGCGAGTCGGGTGATTCAGATCTCCACTTATTTATACACGCATAAAAACTTCATGAATAAATTAAGGAAAATGATAACATAAGGTCATGAGATATCGAAAGGGCGGGATGGGTGCCTAACACCTTCCCATTTCGTAACCTAGTCCCTGAACCTATGATCTAATTGGTTTCAAAAGCATCAGTTTGTCTTTGATGCCATTATCTCAATGCGTCGACATGTTCTTTTGCATATTTTGTGAAAAATAGGTGGATGACTCTATCTCTTTACATCACCCCAACACCGACGACGTCTAAAGCACCCCACGATGTAGCGAGGGGAGCGAGACCTTTATCTCTCCCTCTTTTCTCCCCAGAAAAAGCCCCGGGGAGGAAGGGAGGAGGATTTCTCAGGGATAGCCACAGTGGCGACTCTGCTGGGGATATGACTTAAGAGGACTAGACTCTGTTTGCCTGGGTTTTATCATTTTTCTACTTGTGTGCTTATGCACGTACCTATATGTTCCCTTTTATCTTTTATCATTTCTTGTATATATCTACCTCATGTTTATATCACATCTCCCTAACTTTTCACTTCACACACTTGTAAATAATCTCCATGTACACCTCCACTACCTACACTTGTATATAGGTTCGCTTGTACTCAAATTCTTCACACACCACTTAAAATATCCATGATTAGGTGTCACTATCACACACCTCCACTTATCAAACTTGTATATATATCCATGCTTACTTACACTTACCACACACCACTTGTAGATGATCCATGGTTAGGTTCACTACCACACACTCACTTATAGATACTCACACATCACTCACTCTCATATATCCACGCTTAGTATAATATCCATGCTAGATTAACTTTTCATGATACTTGTACGTTATGCCTTATTAGTATAGTACTCATGCCAAATAATAATACTCTCTCCATAATATACTAATCAAGAATCATGCATTTTACACACTACATCACCAAATAGCATGGCTATTGACTAAAATTTTATCCCGTACTAGGGGCGATCTGTAATGGGCGCTGGTTCTAGAATTCACAGTTAGCCTAAGAAATATGACTCTCACCTTCCATTGGCTAAGTACCTTCGACGTATATCTAACGTTTACCCCCGCAGCGTATTGCTTGGTCCAACTCATGATGGGAGGTATATAACAGGGAACTCATTCACGTACGTCAAGTATATCGAATTCTTTCTCACACGTACTGTCCCCTCGAGGTATATAGTGAGGCAATTCACGTACACTCAGGTGTATCAAATGGCTTGTCCACACGTACTGATTGCCCTTAAAAGCAAGACGTATGTTGCGAAAGTCATGACAAAGGGGAGAACCTTTCCACTAACCCAATAACTGCATACCCTCATATAGGCATCAAACCTAGGGCACTCATGTTTAGTTCGCCGGTTACTACCCAAAACTCTATCTAAATGTTGGGTCGACATGCCACCCAAATTTTCACACGATTTTGTCCTTTTCCAATATAGGACCCTATCCATGAGCCTGACAACAAGTCAAACCATGTTTTACATATTTTTTCAAACCCAATTTTTCTCAGGCTTAGGTCCTGTACGAAATTTCTTTTGCATTTAGGTAAACCTAATACAAGTGAAATCATAATAATAATAATAATAATAATAATAATAATAATAATAATAACAATAATAACAATAATAATAATAATAATAATAATAATAATAATAATAATAATAATAATAATAATAATCATGTTGTGAATCTTTTCTCATTTCCCCTTCTTCCTTACCAAAAGTGTCAAAAAATATTTTTCCTCCTCTTTTATAAAAAAAAATGCCCAAAAACATTTTGTCCTACTTTTTTTACAAAAAATGTTAAAAACATTTTCCTCTTCTCTAATAAAAGATCCTTCCTTTTTCGTTTCACAAATAAATTCGAATAACTTTCCTTCTCAGGTCGATCGCATACTCGAACCTTAGCCTGGCTCCCTATTGGCTTCGATCTTCCATCGAACCACCTTGAAGATCCATCAGTTCTATCGCTGCTTCCTCTAAGTCTGGAATCCATCTTCACTTACTCTTTATGGAGAACGCTGATCAAGTACCGAATGCGCACCCTGTTTTGATGATGGTTCTAGTCCAACTTACCGCCAAGATTGATAACCTTGAAATCGAGGTTCATGAGATGCATCAAAATCAGGACCCTATGCCTTAAGAGACCGAGGTCCTCTTCCCTCTTGCTATGGGTTCGCCTGCGCCTGAGACTATTTGGGTCTCGAAAGAATATCATCACGCTCCACTTGGCCCTCCTGCTAATAAGCTACCACTAACTCAGCTCCCTATGCTGAATCCTGCCTAGTCAGGGGCTAACCTGCCAGTACCTACTAATCCGAAGTAAGAAGAGTTGAATAAGGTCAAGGAGGACCTTAAGATAGTGACCAGGATCTGTGGGAACTACATGGATTGCACCCATATGTCTCTATACCCTAAAGCAAGGCTACCGAAAAAGTTCAAGATGACTAACACTGAGAAGTTTGGGGGAAGAGGCCCCCTAATTATTTATCTCCGAAGTTACCACCGAGCCATAATTCTCCTAGGTTACTTCAAGGAAATAATGTCCTAGACGTTCCAACACACTTTGAAAAATAACGCTATTCACTAGTTCCTATCCCTCAAGGTATCTAGAATTCGTAGTTGGGAGGATGTTTCCCATGAATTCATATCGCAGTACAAATACAACGAGGAGTTAGAGGTTATAAGTCATGATTTAGAACTTCTCAAGCAGAATCTCAAAAAAACTGTTCACAATTTCATAGCAAGGTGGAGGGAGAAAGTGACCACCATGACCAACCGTCCTTCCAAAAAGGAGCAAGTTAGTATTGTCAAGAAAAACTTCTTACCACAAGTTCGAGCGACAATGGGAGGATAGTATTACCCCCATTTTTTATCCCTCCGAGAAGCAGGAATGGAGATTGAAGAAAGTCTTGCCAAGATAGAAGCTGAGCCAAAGAAAGTATCCGGATAACTTACTCTAAGAAAATATGAGAAACCCACCACAGTCTTGACCATTAACAACATCTCGAAACTTGCTACCTATTAGGCGCCAGAAATCCATGCCAACCTAATCAAAAAATAATACACCAAGATTTATGATCCCCTCTCCAAAGTCTACCAAGATCTATTGAACCGAAATCTCATAAAGATGTTAGGCCCTTGTCCATTACCAAACCCACTTCCCAAAAATTTTAAACCCGACGCTCATTGTGATTTCCATTAAAATTTGGCCATACTACTGATTAGTGCTTTTATCACTAGAATGTAATCCAAGGTGTGATTGACCGGGGTGTCATCGCCCAACCAACCAATCCTAAGCCAACCACTAATCACAATTTACTTCCGAATTATGAAAATGCTATCTTCCTAGAAAATGGCCCAAAAATTAAACCATCTACCCATATTGTACCCAGTAAATCATCCATTATACCTGCATATTCACCCAACCCCCTTAAAGTTTGCCCATATTTTCTCCTACACCCTACCTATTTTGCCGACCAGGCCCTGTCACTTCTTATAAGAGCATACATTGTCGTTCATACTCGTTCCGGGGGAAATGATATGGAATTGATAGCGGTACTGAACCAACTTCTAGAGTTCGGGCTGAAATTTCCCTTAGAAATGACCATTGACTACCATAAGTTTAGCACGTTGTTTATGGAGTCCCGAAAGTGGGCTCGAGAGTTAGATAATTGGGTGGTGCCTATTGATGAAGTCAGTTTATATGATTTTAGATAATGGCAGTCTTATTTTGACAAACCAATGAGATTTGCAGTATATTCGAGTTACTCGATGCCTTAAAACTACAAGGGAGGTTAGTCCCTTCACTTCTACATCTCCATCTTGAGTGGAAGGATCTATATGAAGAAGAAATTGAGGTTGTAGAATGCATTAACTTTTTGTGTAAGGATGACATCGTTTCCACTGAAGGGGGACAAATTTAATAGTTCATATAAAGATCCAAGTCAGGAAAAGGCTAGCCCATTGATCAGTATATGTGGGATGAAATCATTTGAAGATCTTATAGGAGATATTAACAAAGTGTTCGAACAACCCCAGATAGATGAAGAAGCAGGGTTTCTGTTCTTCCTCTCTTTTGTGAACCATATGATAAGATGTGAGAGGCACTGTCAGAGTCCGAACCCTCAATCAATAACGACAGTTAAAGGAAAGGGCGTTGTCGAGAAACTCCCTATGCTAGAAATGACCATCGATGAGAGCAAGACCCTCGACCAGTTAAAGAAAACTCAGGCCAACATCACCTTATGGGGATTCTTCATGCCTTCCCAACTATACTGAGATGCTTTGATTAAATTTCTTACCGGGTCCACAGTCCCTCTTTCCACCACTCCAGAAGAAGCTGTGAACCTGGTGAGATCCTTAACCTCTATTGGAATGCTCTTCTTTTTCTGAGGAATAAATCCTTAAGTTTGGTCCTAATCACAACTATTCCCTCAATATCTTCATTAAGGTAATGGGGAAGACGTTCCACTTTCACTCGTCGACAACGGATTAACACTTAATGTTTGCCTATTAAGAACCTTCAACTTCTTAGATTTGAAAATAAGCGACCTTGCTTTGACTTCCTCTATAGCGCGTGCTTCTGGCAACTCTCGTCGAGAGGTAATGGGATCCATAAATCTTACAATAGGGTCGGACCTAATAAATCTCCTTACTGAGTTCCAAGTCATCGACATACCTACGTATTTCAATCTTTTTCTTGGTCTATCGTGGTTTCACAGTATCAAGGGGGTATCTTCCTCTCTCCATTAGAAACTGAAGTTCTTCGCCAAGGAATAAGTTATCACCATCTTGGGCGACGATGATAATACTAATAATGCAAACACCAGTAATCCGGTACTAGAGATATAATATGGGGATAATGATATACTTTTGTCTGGTTTTCGAGTCGAACCGCTTCCACTCCCAGCAGGGGATGATTTTAAAGATAGAGTCTGTCTAGAACACAACCTTTACGATAGTGTCAACATGATAAAAATGTTCAAGAATATGCACTTTATGCTCGAACTGGGGCTAGGACGATGATAATAGCGAATAATAGAGCCCATAGTACTGAAGAAGGCCTTTCCCTTATGTGGGATGGGTTATTAACCATCATCAGAGGAACTCAAAATGTTCCACCAACCTCCGTTAAAGAGAAGGATAGAAAGTGCCAAGACTATTTCGAGAGATTCTTTGAAAGGGAGATTTGTGAAAAACAGTGAAGATTTTCCATTTTGTGGCTTTACCGAACCGTGGTATGATCACGTGGACAAGAAGATGAAGCTAGGAATGGATATCTTCTTCCAAGACAACAACTACTCATGGGATGAAAGTTTCCAATATCATGTGCAGTCGCTTATTGAGAAGACTAAAACTGTTACCGAGGTTTTCGAAGGAAGTGACTCCGATGACTCATTCAATTTGCAGACACTGGGGATGATACTCTACATGATCCACTCAGGCGCTACATCATCGGATCCATCTATCCCAATCAAGACAATTGATGCACCCTTCCTCAACTAAAATGTTGTACCAATTCCACTCGCTGAAATGCAACCCAAACTAGATGTTTATCCAATTTCTTTTCCTTATAGTGTTTCTTATTCTGATCAAAATGTAATCGAGACCTCTTCTGACAACATTACCAATGCTATTTTTCTCGATAATGAAATAAACGAAGATTTTGAGTATCTTGCCTTGCCCTGCCTTGCGTTACATTAATTATTTTAATTCTAATCAAACTCTTGATGATGATGATTTTACAAATGAACAATTATTAAATGATCTTTAAAAGGTTAATAACAAACAACCTAACCGCGTTCAAATTAATAAAAATGAAACCGTTGTTATCAATCTCGATTTTAGTAGCCAACTGTGCGAGATTAGAATATGGTCCACCTTTGACAAACATGAGTGCACGTAACTTGAAAAACTTATAAAGTAATTTATGGAGGTCTCCGCATGTTCCTATGATGACATGCCCGAGATCGATCCCAAAATAACTCAGCACAAGATTCTAACTCTCCCGGATGTAAATCGGTAAAAAAAAAAACTGTGAAAGCTCAGTGCTGAATGGTCGCTCAAGGTTAAAGAAGAGGTGGTCAAATAGTTGAATGTAGGCTTCATCCGGGTGATCGAATATCCAACATGGTTAGCTAACATTGTACACATGCTAAAATCTGGAGGAAAAGTCCGCATATGCGTTGACTATCGGGATTTGAACAAATCCTCTCCGAAAGATGATTACCCATTGCCCAATATCGACATAATTATGAACAACACGACCAATCATGCTCTCAAGTCATTTATTGACGGGTTTGATGGATATAATCAGATCAAGATGCACCCTGATCATCAAGAAAAAAACTGCTTTGATCACCCCTTGGGGAACCTTTTATTGCACAGTTATGCCATTCGGTCTAAAAACGTAGGGGCTACCTACCAAAGGGATTCCAAAACCATATTGCATGATCTAATACACAAAGAAGTCGAGGTTTATGTGGATGATTTGATTATCAAGTCTAAGACTCAGGCAGGTAATGTTCTCGCTCTCCTAAAGTTCTTCGAACGATTGTTGCGATACCAGATGCGACCTAACCTAAAAAAATGTGTTTTTGGCGTTACCAAAAATGGAAAACTTTTTGGATTCATGGTTAGCGAGAAGGGGATTGAAGCAAATCCTGCCAAACTAAAGGCCATACTCGAAATGCCACCACCCCGAACGGAGAGGGAAGTTTGGGGATTTTTGGGAAAATTACAGTATATCAGCCGGTTCATCAGCGAGTTGACTTCTATTTGTGAACCCATCTTCAAACTCCTTCGAAAGGTTTCAACCAAAGTATGGAATAAAGCTTGTCAGGAAGCCTTTAACCGAATCAAGCAGTATCTAACCCGACCTCCGGTGCTCATGCCGTCATAGCCTGGTCTCCCCTACTCCTATACTTGACCGTAACAGACACCACAACTGGGGCTTTGCTATCAAAATAGCTTAATAAATCCCACAAAGAGAGGATCATCTACTATGCCAGTTGTAAATTGACCGAATACAAAGTCAACTACACTGCCTTAGAGAAAGCATGTGTTGCTCTTGTCTTGGTCACTAAAAAATTATGGTACTACATGATCACTTTTACCATTAGACCTGTGTTCCGAATGGATCCTATCAAATACCTACTCGAGAAACTTTCCCTGTATAACTGAATGGCCCGATGGCTGATGCTTCTAATCGATTTTGATATTATGAATGCCATGCAGAAATCCAGGAAAGGAAAATTCATCTTTGACTACCTTGTTGACTACCCTATGGAATAAATCAACATTTGGATCTCTGAATTCGTAGATGAAGATATCGTTTGCACCTCTTAGGAAGACCCACGGTGACAAATGTTCTTCGATGACAGTGCTAATAAAAAAGGATATGACATTAGGATACTCCTAATTTCCCTCGATGAATCTCACACTCCCATTGCCATCAAGCTAGATTTTCCCGGCACCAAAAACATGACCGAATAGGAGACATGCACCGTAGGCCTCAAAATTGCTCTCAAGAAAGGATCTAATGCTTAGATGTATATGGGGATTTTGTCCTCATCATCGGCCAGGTCCTTAGAAGATGGAAAGTCAAGGATGAGAAGCTCCTACCCTTCCACGCCCACCAAGAAGAGTTGGCCTCCCCGTTCAGAGATATCACCTTCCACTACTTGCCCTGAGAAAGGAATAACTTGGACGATTCCCTTGCTAACTTGGCCTCCATGGTTGACATGCCCGAGGGAATAATGATGGCCCATTTCCTAGTCCAAGAATAAGCTAAACCAACCCATTTCTACCATATCGAGCTCATCATAAAAGAGGATCCTGATATGTTCGAGTGTTGGTATTACGACATTTAGCGCCTCCTCAATCACGGTAGGTACCCCTAAGATGCCAACAAGAAGGACCCAACAAACCTCTGCAAACTGGCTACCTAGTACATTATCTGTAATAAATCACTGTTCAAGAGAAATTTTAACGAAACCCACTTACACTACATCGTAGGGGCTGACATTGAAGAGATGATGCAAAAAATCCACAACGGGGAATGCGAACCCCACATGAATGTCCACATGCTTGCCAAGAAGATTATTCTATAGGGTTACTATTGGACTACCATGGTTCGAAATTGCACTACTTATGTCCAAAAATTCCTTAAATTCCAATAATTTTCCAATCTTCAGGATTTGCCTCCACGGGAATTATACAATATGACCTCTTCCTGGTCATTCTCCACATGTGGCATCAATATCATAGGGAAAGTTACGCCTAAAGCCTCCAATGGGAACGAGTTCATCCTAGTTTCCACTAATTACTTCACCAAATGGGTTGAATCCGAGTCATACGTACTACTAAATGCCAAAAAGGTAGCCAAGTTCATTCAAAAGATGATTATCTACCGATACGGGGTCCCGCTCGAGCTAGTATCCGACAAAGGGTTACATTTTGAGGTAGAAGTCATAGAATTGGTCGACGAGTATGGGATTCAGAGGCATAAATCCTCTCCCTACCGACCACAAACCAACAGTGTAGTTGAAGCCACTAATAATAATCTCAAAGAAATCATCAGTAAGATGACCGAGAGTTATCGAGATTGGGCCGATCGAATCCCTTACGACTTACGGGGATATCGCACTTTAGTCTGGGCATCTACTGGGTCTTCCCCTTACTCTCTGGTATATGGTATGGAATCAGTCCTACCCGTTGAACTAGAAATACCTTCACTACGTGTCATGCTTGAAAGGAAAGTCAACGAAGAAGACTGACATCAGAGTCTTTTCGACGAAAGGAGACTAAAGGATTTATATCTATACAGGGATACCATCACCGGATAGCTTGATCTTTCAATAGGATAGTTAAGGACTGTGGTGTTCGTGAAGGGGGTTTAGCCCTCAAAGAAATCATAGAACCCATAATTCAAGCCAAACTGGAGTGGCCGCTACATCATAAAAAAGATCCTATCCGGTGGTTCTGCTATGCTCATTGACCTTGATGGAGAATAGATGGCACGTCTAGTCAACCTGAACGGGCTAAAAAATTCAACCCCTACTCCAAAATCTCAGTGCGCTATGACTCCTCTCATCTCCCCTTCTATTCTAAAAAAGAATTATTCTTTTCCCTCTACTCAGAATTACGTGGGGCCTGACCCTATAAAAAACCTTTTGATTTTAAAAATGAAATTTTCAAAACCCCCAGAGGTACATAGGAAGCTCATACACTTTACATGAGCACGACCCTTTTTTTCCACAAAATGCTATTATTTTCTTACCTCCGAAAATGAAAGTTCATTTTATCATTTATATGAACAAATGGATTGTGTATGCCTTAGCGATTGGTATACATAATTCAAATGTAAAACTCATGAAGAGGCACAACAATATAATTAAAATCCTTTTTTAATTCCATTTTAAGAAATTTCGGTACGATTACATAAAATATCAGCGTAGTAAGTCAAAACAACTACCCCCGCCAACCTAGTTGTACTAAAAATAAACCAAACCAAATTAATCCTAAACAAACTAACCAAACCTTTCCAAATTTATTCCCACCTACCAAAAATAACCATAAACGACTAAACACATCCCAATAATACAAAAGCTTCAAAAATATCACCAGCTTCACTAAAGACCTTACCCGCAGCTACCAAAAGATCCAACCCCATCATTATCTGCTCTTTGAGGCCCCAGACTTTCCCTGGATGGATAGTATACCAAAAGGCACTACATGGAATGGTAAGCCCAGACTAGCCTAGAGAAAATCACTTCGCCCCCTCCATAGTGTCAAATATAGCAAACCATCTCTGCCCGATATCCTCGGCCAAGATCTCAACCACTACCTTCTTCTACAGCCATTTCATATAGTCTCTAGACACATGCCAAACCCTAACAACAGATTGGGAAAGACATGTTAATGGACGACGACTCTCCCACAGAGAGCCCAATCGCATGCCCATGCCTTCCATTAAATGATCTACAGGAAATAAATCTAGGATATGGGAGGGCACAATTGGCTCCAATCCGACGTGATGCAGGAGCCATTAGGGAAAATAAAAGGAGGCCTGTCGGAGGCCAACTATCCGAACAAACCTGTATTCCACAAGTTCCAGAATATGCTGTAACTCCAACCACCAGGGCACTGACCAGCGCAGACATCAAGCTCTGTAGTCCAAAAACCAGTTTACCCAATTCTCTATATATGGGCCAAAGCTGATGAAATTATGAGTAAAGAAATTTGGCACAACTGCCAAGGGATATTCAGGGGGGACCGGCAAACGAAATCTCTCGGCCAACCACATAAACAATATAACTGCGCTTTCTCTCAGAAAATCAGAGCGGCCTTCCCGCCAAGCATCTAGATAGTTCAGGATCTCCTCCAGTATCACCATTGCAGGATTGCAACGATGTAACATCCACACTATAATTGCAACCAACTGGAGATTCACCATTACGTCCCCCGTCACCAACAAGAGCCTCGAAGTTAGTGCCAAAATAGCAGCTCCAATGAAACCAACATCATTATAGTTTGATCAACACACCAGATTCAAAACAATCCAATGAAGGTGATAAGCCCCACATTAGAACAAATCTTTCTATCCCCTAATCCATATGCCAACCAAGCCTTCAAGGCCTTCCTCTACAAAAAAATTCCAAAAAACTCATTTTTACTATTTTTTCTCAAAATAAATCCTTTTAAAAGGGAAGCTCTTTTTCAGCCAAACCTCCGAGGCCATTTTCTACTCTAACATATTCAAAAATTTCTAAACAACAAGCTTATCCTATTCTTTCTCAATGCAAAAATTCAGCAACAAATTAAAGTGCAAGTAGATTAAGCCACTAAAACAAGAAAATCAAACAAAATATGCATATCTTTTTTACTTTTTTAAGTCTCTTTTCAAGTAGAATGCCGATATATAAAGCATATAATACGGTCAACACCAAGCTCCCACAATCAACGATAAATCTATAAGAAATTTTGAAGCGAAAGAACCAGAATTGGATGTCACCTTATCTGCTTTACAACCCTCTCTCCTAGGTATCAAACGTACCTTAAGTCACGTGCCATCAATCGTCATATCTGGATAGCCGTCCTCTCAGGGGTAGAAAGGTCACCTACACCCTCAACAGAGATTCAACAATCCTACCCAACACCGCCTACACCACCTTCAGCGTCACCCTCAGCATAAGATCCACCTCTATCTGAAAACCCTCGCAATCAATCCCCAACAGCTGCTGAACCCCATATCGATCGACACCTACCTATTCCCCTTCCCAAGGTAGCCCCAAAGACCATGCCACTGTTGGTTAGCAACCCCTACAACATGCCTGTTGGTAACCACCTGAAATTTTGTATAAAAAATCCTAGAAAATGCCAGAAAACTCCAAAAAGTTCCCAAAAAATTCCTAAAACCACCAAATAAATGTTGGAACATTTCTTTACCAAGAAAATCATTTTTTTGTGCTCCTAAATCCCTATCCAGATTTATACCACGTTTTATCAATCTTAAACCCTGAAGAAGTAATCAAATGTTTCCCCAATAAGGCTACATAATACCCTATCCAAGATTCCCGAATTATACTCCCAGAAAAATTTCAATTTCCCCAAGCAGAGCTAGAAGCCTTAACCGAACATCTCTCCCCAACAAATCGTTCCCCAAAGAAATCCTAAAACCTCAAGTTATCAACTGTCCTCCCAAGTGGATTTTCCAGACTAAAATTTTAAGCTCTTCTAAAAAAGACATAATCCCCACAAGGATGTCTCTTCCTAGGAAAATTCTTAGAAAAAAATAAACTGAAAATTCCCCATGAGAGCTATTCCCCACGCTCCCATTTAAGGTCCCCAGAATTAATCTCGACCCCCAGAATTGGTCGCTCCAACTTAAAGTCCTCAAAATTGACCTCGACCCTCAGAATTAGTCGCTCCCATTTAAGGTCCTTATAAGTGACCTCGAGCCTCAAAATTGGTCGCTCCTACTTAAGGTCCTCAAAATTGACCTCGACCCTCAGAATTGGTCTCTCCCATTTAAGGTCTCCAGAATTGACATCGAACCTCAAAATTGGTCTCTTCCTACTTAAGGTCCTCAGAATTGACCTCGATCCTCAGAATTGGTCTCTCCAACTTAAGGTCCTCTGAATTGACGACCCTCAAAATTGGTCTCTCCTACTTAAGGTCCTTAGAATTGACCTCGATCATCAGAATTGGCTTCTTCATACTTAAGGTCCTCAGAATTGACCTCTACCCTTAGAATTGGTCGCTCCCATTTAAGGTCCTCAGAATTGATCGCTTCCTACTTAAGGTCCTCAGAATTAACCTCTATCCTTAAAATTGTTTGCTCCAACTTAAGGTCCTCAGAATTGACCTCGACCCTCAGGATTGGTTTTTCTTTACTTAAGGTCCTTATAATTGACCTCGACCCTCAGGATTGGTCTCTCCCACTTAAGATCCTCAAAATTGACCTCAAACCTAAGAATTGGTTGATCACATCTTAGGTCCTCAAAATTGACTTCAGCCCTCAGAATCGGCTATCCTCGGCATTACTTTAGGTTCTCAGAATTGATCTATTTTCCCAAAACATCATGTGGTGTCTATTCGACGACTTTCACTTGTCCAAGCTCTCCCGTATAGGGTCTCTGTAGGCACCACATTCTATGACCCTTCTAAGTCTCCCCTTAGGTCCCTAACACCTCCCTATTCACTATAAATCCTAGGTGATACTCCGAGTACCGATGTAGTGGCTATTAAGCGCTCTCGGGCCCCATTTGACTCTGATTAACTCTATCGTCAGAGCTAAGGCTCAATGAATCTTTAATGGTATATGAATCCTCTTTCCAACGGTCTATCCCGTGCGCTAATTGGCATAACAGTTCAAACGAACGGTCCATTTTACTACGAAAAATTGATCTTGAGGCCACTGGGTGATTTCGGGCCCCTATTTGACCCCAATCAACTTCATCTTTAGAGTGAAGATCAACGGATACTCTAAGGGTACAGAAACCCCTTTCCAATGGTCCACCCTCCTCATGAAATGGCATAACCGTTCAGATGAATAATCCATTTTCCCCCAAATATTGATCTCGAGGCCATTGGGTGCTCTCGAACTTCGTTTAACCCAGGTTAACTCTTCATCTCGAACGAGACTGAATGAATATTCAAAGGGCACTAAATACACTTTCCAACCGTCTACCCCATGCTCAAATCATCCTTACGGTACATACGAATAATCCACTTTACTTTGAAAGGTCACCAGGCATTTTCGAGCCCCGTTTGACCAAAGTTAACTCTCTGAACCTAGTGAAGCTCTTTAGAATGTCAAAGTACCTTGCAAAACTTTCCAACAGTCTGCCTCATTCACGATTCAAACTTATGGTTTAGACGAACGATTTATTACCGGCCGTCCATCTTTCATCCAAAAGACCGATGAGCACTTCTGAGCTTTCTTTGACTCAAAGTCAACTATCAAACTCGAGATTAGCGTAGAGGACTCTCTAAGGTCTTTGAATTACCTTTCTAACGGTATGCCCCATGCGCAATTTGGACTTATGGATTGCATTTTACAACCATTTTTCTAAAAAATTTGCAAGAGACTGCCAATTGGCAGGTCAATTTCCCTGCCTATCGACAGTGCGTCTTGGGGTACCTATCGATTGGTAGGGCACGGACTATGCCGATCAGCAGTCCCCTTACCCTATATAAGGAGAGCATGAGCTCACTTCGAAAGGAACCCCATATCCATCAATATCGGTGATCTCAACAACATTCTTCTGCAGTCAGCGAAGTTTCCTTGTGTGAAATTCCTTTCCACCTTTCATTCCCATCATTCTCATAACCAATTTAGAAAAAATCTCCTTCTCTTTCATCCAACAAACTTACTTACTCCTTTATGTTCATATATGTAGAAAAATGTGTGCAATACGCATATGTCTGACCAAGTGACGGAAAATGTGTGTAGCATACATAAATGTGATTAAAGATGAGTAAATTGTGACACCCTACCTAATTAAATACCGGGTGATCAGTCATTTATTAAATTAAATCAGAATATCCAGTCGCTCCATTCTCAGCATCACCGTCAAAAAATAATTTTTTTATTAATTCACCTAATAAATACTTAAGCTAGTGTCAAAACTTTTCCATTTTTAATTTAATTAAAACCATTTCATAATACGAAATAATAATTTAATAACATCACATCACAGCTGAACTAAATGTAATAAGAATAAATGTGACTGGAATAAACTCTCCAGTTTAAATATATCATTATCACCAAATAAAATTGATATCCACAATACTGACATAACTAATTACAACCTCTAGAATCATGAGCGACATTCCCTAAATGAAAGTAAATACTACAGATGTATGCATCAATAGATTGGAAGTGTCTAAATCAAGTCTTCATCTCCATTAGTATCTATAACCCGTCGAGACATCCATATTCTATTCCAACATCCCTGATACTGACACCTGATGTACAAGATATAATAGAGAAGATAATATGCAAGAAAATGGGTCAAAGCCCGATTGTAAAATATTTTGAACGGCAAGTGAATAAAGGCTACAATTAGCAATTATTATATACATATTAAATTCTTGGTCTCTCTTGAGATTCTCACCTTTCATTTAGTGTGCAAGACTAACGTATCTCCAAATTCTTCTAGTTACTATTCCCACTTTCACTAGATTGTAACACTGTGTCAACTAACCATGGCCCTTATCTTTCCCACGTATATCCTTTGCAATACATGTAATAAATATGTATTAATTCTTTTCTTAATATAATTAAGTGTTCTCAAACTTAATTAATTTTAGATTCAACTATATCTCATTTCTACTTAAATCACACAGTAGATAATATCACAAGTATATATATACACTCAATTATATATATGTAAGTGCAAAAAATCTCACCCGTAGGGGGGTGTCAATTCATCACGATACAAGCATAGAAATAAATATAAGAGAGACAAAGATTTACGTGGTTCGACCATGAATGGCCTACGTCCATGGGGATGCTGTGGTGTTCCATTAGAATGATGAGAGAGTTTTACATGAGAGTGTTTATCTAGCTTCTAAGCCCCCTTTCACAATGGGGGTGTCCCCTTTATATAGAGTTAGGGGTTACATTAGGGTTACAAATATGGATGAGTAACAAATATGGATGAGTCCTATCTTCGTGGAGTTTGATTCCAATCAGATACTGATCCTCGGTCTTCTAGTTTGTCAAGGACTCTGGTCGCCCCTATCTTGTTGTAGCATCTGTTGCTCGCCATCTTGACCGGGGTGCTCGCCACATGTCATGCTATTAGGTAGGCCTATTTATTGCCCCCAAAATAGCCCCACAGGTCGCAGTTCAACTGAGTTCATTCTGAGATGAGCTTGGAGCTGGTCCATAATCTCTTTAAACGTATGCAGTTGTTGATGTGAACTGGACTGGCTATCTTTGAGCTGTCATTCAACTTTTAAACCTTCTTTGGTTGATCTTCTCGCCTTCATAGGTTTTTGGATGAATTCTTGGCTTGAGTTGAGAGACGTTCAATTGATATGGGAACCGAACTCGAGAGTGTCGAGATGCCTACGTTCCCTCTTGGGATCAGGTCGAACGTAGTTCATTGTCTGTTTTATTGCATGGCCCAATTCATGAGGTCAACCACAGGCCTGTTCAGAATTCGTTTGCTGAGGCTTTCTTAAGCGTGCATTAAGTTTAGATCATCTCCCTGTATTTTGATCGCGTATGATCCATTTACTGAGTCCGACCACAAGCCTATGCGTAGAGCCTTGCTCGAGCACCTACCTAGTAGGGGTAAGGCCGACCAAAAGCTTCTGCATCGATCCTTGATCAAGCACGTACCCAGTAGGGGTAAGGCCATGCATTAGGTTTTTCATATGGTCCAATTGGAGAGGCCGACCAGAAGCCTATGCGTCGAGCCTTGCTCGAGCATGTACCTAGTAGGGGTAAGACCCGGCATTAGGTTTTTCATATGGTCCAATTAGAGAGGCCGACCAGAAGCCTATGAGTCGAGCCTTGCTCAAGCATGTACCTAGTAGGGGTAAGACCCTGCCTTAGATTTTTCATATGGTCCAATTGGAGAGGCTGACAAGAAGCCTATGCGTCGAGCCTTGCTCAAGCATTTACCTAGTAGGGGTAAGACCCTGCCTTAGGTTTTTCATATGGTCCAATTGGAAAGGTTGACGATAAGCCTATGCATCGAGCCTTGCTCAAGCATGTACTTAGTAGGGGTAAGACCCTGCCTTAGGTTTTTTATATTTTCCAATTGGATAGGCCGACCGAAAGCCTATGCATCAATCCTGGCTCGAGCATGTACCTAGTTGGGGTAAGACCCTGCATTAGGTTTTCTAACATGTGATATGTAACCGGTATGCTTATTGTACTTAGGCTTTTCCCGCAATTTAATGTAATACTAATTACGTTTGCATTTTTCCACTTTATAATGACTCGCATGTAAATATTCGCCTATTTTACCTTTTAGGTTGTGCCGTCACACTTCCTTAGGCCTAAAAGGCTATAGCAAAAATGCACCTGGTTTAAAGGCCATCCACCCATTCAGGATTTTAACCAACCATCGTAGTTGGCGACCAACCTGAGTTGGCTTTATACCTATGGATCCCCCGTAGGGATTTTATTGTTGCCTGGGTAACTCGTGAGGCCATTTTTGTTTGGAGATGACAAAGGCCTGTAGACATACTTAATTTAGTGGGAACAAGCAAGAAGGCTGTTGTAACTAAATCAATCTTGATCGTCATTTGAAAGATTAATTCCGGTGTTAACCATGTTGGCATCTATCCTTACTTGACCTCTTCTATTTTACTTTAAATGCTGTAGTGAATATATTCACATGTCGTTGTTGCCATGGAGCCCCCAATCGGGCTGTGAAGAGGAGACTGCCCGACCATCCATCGAGTCATTTGATCTGTATAACCAAGATGACAAGTGTGCTCGATCGTTCCTCGGGGCTTTGTTGTGTTGAAGAGTGTCACGTTGATCGTTCGTCGAGATGGATATAATTAAGGATTATCTTTCTCATAGTGCTCCATGTAATGTATCGTTCCTCGGGGCACACTTATTCGTCGACCATGCATAGTGGTTCCAGGAGGCCATGGAAGACTCCGTATAGCTCGTGTACCTAAAGAAATTGATATGAGTTCAAAGAAATTGATATGGGTTGTCTTACGATGTTGCTTGATAAATTTAGGTTGGTCTAGTGTTGTTATCAATATGTTCTGCTCATTGACTATGACCTTTCTAGATGTGTGACTTCTTACAGGTTGGATTCGTCGTTGTTAATAAACATAGTTGATCGTTGCTCTTTATGCTACTTTATGTGTTATTGGATCTTTATTGTACAGATCGCCTAACTTTTCATTTGACAAGGTTGAATGAAATAAGAACCGTATTGCCCAACTATTTATTGGAGCTTGAGACGTGATTACACAATGTCAACTATCCATCGAAGCTGAGGGTCCATCGAGGTAAAATTGCAAAGGACCTAGTAAATGTCGTGAACGATCCATGCTCGAGCACCTGTCGGAGCATTTATAAGATAAATGATGCCTGAATGCCTGTCGAGGCAAAAACTATAGAGGATCTGGTAGATATTATGGTTGATCCATGCTCGAGCATCCGTCGAGGCAAAAAGGACCGAGCAAGTATTACGAATGATCCTGTAGTGTTAGTGAAAACTAACTTTCCAATAAATGCAATGTCGAGCATTAATCGACTGTGCCAACCATCTGTTGGGACTGAATATAAGAATTATCCTGACCAACCATTTGTTGGGGATAAAATGCGACATGTGTAGAAAATATCTTCGGGACTAAATATATAGAAATATTTTTCCGAGCATTTGCTGAGATGTACCTTGAATATGCCTGATCATCCTTCAGGTCAAGAATCATAGAGCCAGATAATCAATACTAAAATTGAAGAAATATCAACGTCCGAGCATCCGTCGGTTATCACAAATAATGTTACCTAAGAATTTGTTGGGTCCAAGGTGGTGTAACGCGCTCGACCATCTGTCAGAGCATTAACGAAATAAGTGGTGCTAGGGTCGTCTGCCAGGGTAAGGTTGTACATGTCCGAGTAGATATAGAGAGCGATTTGTGCTCGAGCATATATCGATGCATTAATAAGAGTTCCAAGAGCTTAAGATTGTGGCCGAGCATGTGTTGCTGTAGAAGTTAATAAGTTGCTCGACCATTTATCGAGGGTGCTTCAAATAGAATTTATCATGCAATATGATGTGCATCTGTTCGAGCATGTGTCGAGGAAAATATTCATAGTATTAAATGAATGACATAAATGATCCCATAATTTTTGTGATAAAATCTCACGAGGATGGCCGTGCCCGAGCATCCGTCGGGGATACGCTAAGAATTAGTAAAGATATTAGACCAACCATCCATTGGTATAACCAATAATAGCTAGACAACAATATTAAAAATTAAATGGCCGAATAAATGACTTGAGTGCTCTTTAAGTGCGCCCCAATATTCACGTGGACAAAATAATTGTAATAAAGTCGAATGAATGATGCAAAATTTATCAAATATATACAGATGTATGACACATGAGTTAATTTGGAATTTCTGCAAATAGATTTAAGAAAATACTTAATATTAAGCTGGTTTCAAAAAATTGTTTTCACCGAAAATTTGTGTAGCGGCAATTGTTTTTCTCATGTGAAGTATAGAGTATAGATAGCCCCCTGCTAACAAATTTATGATGATAAAAATCGTGAGCATAATTTGTGAGCAAATAAAGTATTATGAGACGAAAACGAACAATGCACAAACAAATGTGTGTATCCATCAAGTGGGGTTGTACTAAATACAAGAATTATCCTGACCAGCTATCCACTGGTGATAAAATGCAACATGCATGGCAAATATCTTCAGGACTAAATATATAGAAATATTTTGCCGATTATCTGCCAAGATGAATCTTGAATGTGCCTGACCATCCTTCAGGTTACGAATCATAGAATCCGAGCTTCAGTCGGAGTAATAATAATTTTGCCCAAGCATTTCTTTGGGTCTAAGGTGCTATAGTGTGCTCGACTATCCGTCGGAGCATTAATAAAATAAAGGGTACTGGATAGTCCATCGGGGCAAAGTTGCAGAATACCGAGTAGATATAGCCAGCAATTCACGCTCGAGCATCTGTCAAAACATCGATGAGATTTCCAAGGACTTAAGATTGTTGCCGAGCATCCGTCGGGGCTAAATCTTGTACCTGTAAAAGTTAGTAAATTCCCCGACCATCTGTTGAGGCTAAATCAGATAGAAGTTATCATAAAAATGATATGTTCAAAAAAGTATATAAGAGGAAAAAATTTATAGTAGCTTACTAATGTAATTAATGATCCAATGATTTTTACGATAAAAATCCCACTGAGATAACCGTGCTCGAGCATCCGTCGGGGCTGAGCGAAATAACTGAATAATATCCTTACGATGAGATTAAATTGTTGTAGCTGAACG
Organism: Sambucus nigra; assembly: GCA_949130495.1. Classification (NCBI taxonomy): domain Eukaryota; kingdom Viridiplantae; phylum Streptophyta; class Magnoliopsida; order Dipsacales; family Adoxaceae; genus Sambucus; species Sambucus nigra. The sequence goes on along the minus strand of OX422210.1, from coordinate 238,040,590 downwards.
ACAATATTAAAAATTAAAATGTTCGAATAAATGACATGACTGTTATATAAGTGCGCCCCAGTTATTTATGTGGACAAAATAATTTGTAATAAGGTCGCATAAAAAGTGCCAACTAAAATCGTTGTAGTGAAATCACATGGTCCCTTAAAATAATTTTATTTTTAGAGAGAACCGAGCACTGCAAAAATTTAGTCGAATATTTTCCAAGTGGAAGACAAGGATCAATTGAGAATTTTTGTAAAATTATTTGAAGCCCAAATAAATAATAAGTAATAAATCAATTTCCTTGGGAGGCTTCATAAAGCCAAGAATTAGGATTACAAATAGCAGGAATATAATAAAAGAGGGGGCTTGACTAAAGAAGGTGTGAAAACCCACACGCCTAAAAAGTCCCCCTGTTTGAGACGCCTGAAACGTGTAGGTCGGAGAATAAGCGGAGTGAGATAAAGGAGCTCGCTGATGCTCGATTGGCTGCGCAGTGATCGTCTGAGGAGCAGTATCAAATGATCCCCGACCTGTGATTATGGCCTAGTGTTGTAGCTGAGGCTCGTCGACCATTAATTATGGTCTTGCATAATAGATGATGCTCGCCGACCATTGATTTCAAGGCAGTTAGCTATTGACCGGAGAATGAAAGATCTAGTGCATCTTCGTATATCTTTTGAATTTTTCCACCGAAATGAAATTATCAGATGGTGGCTAACCCATCTTTCCTCCGACCTCTTGATCGTCGTTCTACCTCTATGGGTTGGTAATAAGGGCCATGTCGCCCGGTCTTTGTCGACTTGCCCTTGTCTCAGGTTACCAGGGGTTCTCCGGTAGCTCGTCGGTAGGTCGCAAATAGGTCGCTAGTAATTCTCCGGTAGTTCGTCGGTAGGTCATAAACAGGTCGCCAGTTAGTTCCCCAGCAGATGATGCGAGCTGAAGGAGTGAGCCCATCCCATCAGATCTTGGGTGTCCCAAGCTCCCCGCCGCTTCCAAATAACGATATAAGAGCAGTTGCCAACACTCATAAGTCAGCAGATTACAACGCATGTCAGCGGAGATGAGATGCTGACGCTTGTAGGTTGTCCAAAATTTTCACGGCATGAGGAAATATTGAATCCTATGAATATACTTGCTAATGCTAGGGCATTACCCTTAAGAGATGCGTTGCGCCTGCCACCGGGTGTCTCGAAAAACAGGCAAGGGGCATTGCGTCTGCCACCGGGTGTCTCGAAAAATAGGCGAGGGGCGTCGCATCGGCGCCCGGATGCGACGATAAATACGCAAGGGTTCCTGCAACAAGCTGGAGGTGTGCGGGTAAATAAGCTAGTCCAGGATACTAGAATTAGGTTGGCGACTTGGAACATAGGGACTATGACAGGAAAAGGGATGGAGTTGGTAGATACCATGATAAGAAGAAAAGTTAACATAGCTTGTTTACAAGAAACTAAATGGGTCGGGGAGAAAGCTAGAGAAATAGAAAATACAGAATTTAAATTTTATTATAAAAGAAAACATAGAAATAAGAACGGAGTTGGAATAATAGTAGATAAGAACTTTAAGGGAACTTTAAGGATATGTCCCCTTAAATTCTTGTACTAGTAAATACATGTTTTAAAAAGACGCTTGAACACTTAATAACTTATAAAAGTGGAACGCACAAGAGCCAAATAGATTTTTTTATTACTAGAAAAGGAGACCGATTAAAGTGTAAAGATTACAAGGTTATCCCAGGAGAGAGCTTAACCTCACAACATGGGATAATGGTGTTGGATATAAATATTAAAAATCAACATGGAATAAATGAAGAACTATTTAAAGATAAATTATTAAATGAAGCAGTATGGAGTACTGAAGAAGAGACTAACATAATGTGGAATAAGATAGCCACATGCATTAGGAGAATATCAAAAGAAATTCTTGGAGAATCAAAAGGGAAGGGGCCACAGTCTAAAGAAACTTGGTGGTGGAATGAAGAAGTAAAAAATATAGTAAAAATTAAAAGGGAGTGCTTTAAAACATGGCAAATAAATAGAAATGAAGAAAATCTTGAGAAATATAAATGGGCTAAAAAGGAAGTTAAGAAAGTGGTAAGAGATGCTAAGTTAAAAGCGTATGATGATCTTTATACAAAATTAGGTACACAAGAAGGGGAAAAAAGTATTTATAAGCTTGCTAAACTTAGGGACAGGAAAACAAAAAATTTTAATGACGTTAAGTGTATCAAAAGTGATGATTCGAGAGTCCTAGTCAAAGATGATTAAATTATGGAAAGATGGAAAAACTACTTTGAGAGGTTATTAAATGGAGATAATGGGAGTAGATTAGATATAGAGGAACTTAGGGAGACTCGAGAAAATATATTTTTTCGTAGAATTAGGACAACAAAGGTCAGGATTGCTCTAAAAAAGATGAAAACATGGAAGGCTTTAGGACCAAATGGTATCCATATTGAGGTTTGGAAGTGCTTAGGGGAGGATGGAGTATCATGGCTTACAAAATTATTCAATATAATTTTAATGACTAATAGGATGCCCGATGAATGGAGAAAAAGTGTTTTAGTACCTAATTATAGAAAATAAAGGGGACATACAAAGTTGTTCAAATTATCGTGGTATTAAATTAATGAGTCATACAATGAAACTTTGGGAGAGAGTGATTGAATATAGATTGAGATTAAAGACAACAGTATCTGAGAATCAATTTGGGTTTATGCCTGGGAGGTCAATAATGGAAGCAATCTATTTATTGAGGAGATTAATGGAGAGGTATATGGAGAAAAAGAAGGATCTTCATATGATTTTTATAGATTTGGAGAAGGCGTATGATAGGATACCCAGAGATATAATATGGTGGGTTCTACATAAAAGAGGAGTGACTCGCAGATATATTGATGTGATCAAGGATATGTATGATGGTGCGATGACTACAGTAAGAACATCAGCCGGAGAAAGTAGTGAATTTTCAATTACGGTAGGTCTACACCAAGGTTCAGCATTAAGTCCTTATCTCTTTGCGCTTGTTATGGATGAGTTGACTGGACAAATACAAGATGAGGTGCCATGGTGTATGCTATTTGAAGATTTACGTGGTTCGACCATGAATGTTCTACATCCACGGGGCTGCTGCGGTGTTCCATTAGAATGATGAGAGAGTTTTATATGAGAGTGTTTCTCTAGCTTCTAAGCCCCCTTTCACAATGGGGGGTGTCCCCTTTATATAGAGTTAGGGGTTATATTAAGGTTACAAATATGGATGAGTAACAAATATGGATGAGTCCTATCTTCGTGGAGTTTGATTCCAATCAGATATCGCTCCTCGGTCTTCTAGTTTGTCAAGGACTCTGATCGTCCCTATCTTGTTGGAGTGTTTGTTGCTCGCCACCTTGACTGGGGTGCTCGCCACGTGTCATGCTATTACGTAGGCATATTTATTGCCCCCACAACATATACAATACTTCACCCCGAGACACAGCTACGGTGGATGCATACTATGTTATCTAGTCCCAGTACATCTCGTCACTGTATAAAGGACTATTGGTTAGGTATATCCCTCGAACCACAAATATCAAACCACAAGTGTTGGAGGCGAAACATAGTCTTAAGCCTTTGGTCTACGCATATACCTACTCACCCAAATGACCGTTAAATACCATTATTTTCACTAATGGTAATCCAACCTAAGTCATATGTTCTGGGGCAACAAGTCAAAAATCCCCCCATAAGGCTCATCAGGATATGACTGCCCTCAATGCGCAAACCTCCCATCGATAGCAAGTAAGCTAGTTTTGTCATACACATAAATCATCAAATAATAGGTATATACTCAACCTATATAGTAATAGGTACACACTCGACCTATGTCTCATATTAGGAATTCATCATACTCCAAGTACCCGTCGTATTTCTCGAATACTACCTGTACTTGTTAATTACAATTAAATCTCATTATCGTATTTTATTATGTAGTTATCACTCACATAATTCCTTTCTTAATTCAATATAAAATTTCTCATCATTAACCCAAGTCTCTTACTCTTTGTTAATGTACCAAAAATTATTCAGAACCCACTATGGGCCAAAAAATGAATTTCCAATCTTTTCTGGGATAAAATGGGATTTCTAAAATCTCATTAGAAGTCCATGAATTCTCGTTCAAATGACATAGCATCTCATTCAAAAGACATCATGTCTCGTTCGAAGGACTTCAAATGACTTCCCACCTCGTTCGACGTTTCAGCAGTTCGACCCCAACCTCAGTTTTTTGCATTTTTCTCTATTTTCTTACACCCAAACCCACGTGCAATATATTCTCACGAATCCCAATTATATCAAAATCATTTATACATATTTATGGGTGATTATAACGCATTAAAAAATCTAATTCCTTATTTTCAAGAAAGGTTTTTATCTAAATCAATATAATCTTTAAAATCCTCAAATTTTATATTCACCATTTATGTTCTTCATAAAACCCAGAAACAGTACGCAAATCCCAACCTCCCAAGAATCAATCCCAATTAATATAACCAAGTATATACATGATTTATAACATCAAAACATATTAAAATCATCATGGAGTTTCGATGAATCATGGTAATCTTATTTTTAATTCAGAAAATCTGCATTATAATAATCCTTTCTCAAGAACACATATAAACCCCAAATTTTCTCATCAATTAAACCCAAAATTTCATGGTGTTAATTCTAGTTTCATCAAAGGAATAATCCTAAATGATTTCCATTTCAATAATTACATCAAAATCATCAAATTTTTATCTTTGATTCATAGTTTTCATGGATGTTTATCTCTTCTAATTTAACATGAATATTATACTCACTAATTGGAACAAGAATTACATTTGCCTTAATGTGTAGGTCTGATCCTCTAGAGAAGATATGTGTACGATATCTCCTCCTCTTTTTTGGTGGTAGTGGAAGGTGGTGCAAGGTGGTTGTCCCGTGGTTTTCTCTCAAAACCTCTTCCTCTCCTTGGAAAAAGCCTCTCACTCTCCTCAAAGCCCTTTCCTTTATTTTTGGGTGAATGGACCTAAGTTCTCTAATCTCTTCACTTATATAATAAAACCCAATTTTCATAGTTACTATTCACCTCCCTAATAAAATGACCAAAATACCTCTCTGGGGTGTCCTTTTGTTTCCAATTGACCCGAGACCTAAATCAAACCCATGGGCAGACGTTTCTACCTATTTTGACCCTTCTGGACTCAACAGTGTACTCAAAACGACCATTCAGACGACATAAAAATAATTTACTTTTCATTCCATTTAAATATAGTCCCGACGTGACTCACATGCGCGTCCCGACTTAATTACCGTAATTTTTCGTATTCACAACTCGTGGCAATTTATAAAATCATAATCATATGTAAAGTCATAATCATATATATTAGTTTTAATCACTAAGTAATATTCAACATAAATCAGATATTACTTTATTCTCCAGTAATATTTAAATCTAGATTAATTTTCAATTATCCCACAATTAAGTCTAATTAATCCCATTTTAAAATTCATTAAAAATACGGGGTGTTACATACTTCCCCCCTTACAACGGAATTTCGTCCCTAAATTAGGAAAAAGTATACTAGATAAAAACAATCCTGTCTATATGTTGCGCATCGCATCCTTGCACTTAGAAGTAAACTACTCCGTACCGCCCATATAGTACGCTATCAAATACCCTTAATAATGAACACCTCACATATGTTCATTTTAAACTCCAGGTTTCCCTATGACGTAGGTTCTTGCCTTATACTATTTAGAAGATTAATCATTCTTTAGATACGTACGATCTCGTCTCGCAACGATCACACACAAGTAGGTTATTTGTGCAGTAATATTTTACAAACATTATATACTAAGTATCAACTCATCTCTAGTCTTCACAAAAGTACCTGGTCCCCCACCTTTAACTAACAAGGCTTACTATGCCATACCTCAACTGGCATCACGCCCAAAAGTGAACTTATATGAGTTATTGTAAAAAAACTCCACTAGTGGAAGGGATTGCTCTCTGTTGACACGACATTCTAGGACCCTCTAAGTCTCTCCTTAGACTCTAGTGCTTCCCCTTTCCATCGCAAACCTAGGTCGCACTCCGAGACCGATTTAGAGACCATCCGATACCCTCGGGCCCCATTTGACCCAATAAACTCCACCGTCAGAGCGAAAGCTATTTGAATCTTCGAAGGGTACTGAAACTCCTTTCCAACGGTCTGCCCCATTCATGAAATAGCATAACCATTCAGAAAAACGATTAGTTTTTTCCTGAAAATCGATTCAGAGGGCACCGAGCGCTCCCGGAGTCTATTTGACCAAAGTTAATGCTTAAGCTCGAACGATACTAAATGAATCTATGAAGGGCAATGAATACCCTTTCTAACGATCCGCCCTGTGCACGATTCTGATCGACGACACGGACGAACGATCCTGTTTACTCTAAGATGCCACAGGGCGCTTCCGGGCCCCGCTTGACCAAGGTCAACTTTCCGAACCGGGCTAAACTCTTTGGAATGTAAAATTACATCTTCTAAACTTTCCAACGGTCCACCCCGTGTACAATTCTAACTTACCACGCGGGTGAATGATTCGTTTGCATCCAGCGATCTCCCGTTCAAAGGACTTACGTGTGCTTCCGAGCCATATATGACCCAAAGTTAACTCCCGGACAAAGGGATCGGTACAAAGAAATCTCAAAGGTATCTAAAATACCTTTCTAATGGTATGCCCCGTGTGGGATTCTGATCAACGATTTGTGTTGTACGATCTTTTTTTCAGAAAAGTCTGCAAGGGACTGCCAATTGGTAGGTCCTAAACCCTTCTTATCGGCACAATGTCAAGGGTGACCTGATGATAGGCACCCCATGGGCTAGGATGATTGGCACTCCTTTTTCCCCGATAAATAGGATCCATGACCTCATTACTAGGACAGACAGTAAACCCATCAGCATCAGTGATCTCAACAATATTCTCTCAAAATCAGCAAAGTTCCATATGAGAAATCTCATTTGAGCCTAAATACCCATCCCTTTCACACCCAATTGGGAAAATTTCCTTCTCTCTCATTAACATCCATCAACATTCAAAGGAGTTCATCGAAGCTCAAGCTCCAAAGAAGGTCCAATTCCTCCTCCCTCTCTTTTAAGTCTCTTATTTTTGCATAAGTTACTTTAGATTCATAATCTAGTTTCACTTTAGTTCATACCTATTAATATCTACACTTTTATTAGTATATTTCACATACTTTATTTTTCATAAAAAACTCAAAAACAAATAAAAGAGGGTTACACTCGTAAATTCTGAACGGAATTATCCACCACACTTTTTCAAAACTAAAAATGCATTTTCTACTTGCACACACATAATAAAATTCCGTTCAAATCTCTGGGATAAACCCCACGCCTATTCTATATTTGAACTACGTGTACTTTTATGCCTTTATAGGCTACGTAGGCATCTTGAAATAAAATCCGAGACTCGAGTCCAACTTTTCAATTTCTTTCATTTTTCAAATTTCTCAAAACCCCTAATTTTCATAATTATTATACATATATTTTGCTTGTTCGCATCTCATACCATATATACATCGTTTCCCAATAACGATCAATATCTTGGTGAACGCTCAGATTCTATCTTTTACATCATTACTATTTTGGGAATATTCCTGTGGATGATCTCACTATATCTTTTCCATGGTATGGGTCGAATGATTCGAATATCCATTACATTCACGGGAATAAAGGAAAATATTAACATTTGCCCATGAGCGATCGAAAGAGCCGGATGGGTGCCTAACACCTTCCTCTTTCGTAACTTAGCCCCGAACCTCGGATCTATTAGTTTCGCATGCATCAGTTTGTCCTTAATGTCGCTCTCTTGAAGTGGCAACATATTCTTTTACCTATTTTAAGAAAAATAGTTTGGCGACTCTATCTCTTTAAATTCACTCCACACCTACGATGACCGAAGCACCCTTTTTGAAGATAAGGGTGCGAGACCACGACGTAGTTCTTCCTTGAGGGACCCTCCTCCTTTCCCCTCCGGAACGAACATCGTGCCGACCAAGATGGCAACACTCTCGTCCTCCCCTAAGATCCAAGGGTACACATATAATTTATTCTCTAACATCTGATTAGTCTACTTGTTCTTCCCATTCGTTTGAGGATGATAGGCCATACTCAATCACCACTCAGTACTTATGGCCTCATGAACACTCTTCCAAAATCGAAAGACAAAGATCTTGTCCCAAGCGGTACCCTATGTAACCTCACTATCTCGATTAGTCCTAACTGCCATAACATGAGATAGTTCGGTCTACCGATCCACTATCACCCATATCGGATCGTAAACCCTCTAGGAAGTAGTTACCTTCGTGATAAAATTCTTGGATGATTTCCCATTTTACAGGTTGAGAAATCCCTACTGGTTTCAAACGGTCCACTCTTTACCAACAAACAGGTGACCTGTTGCAAAACGAATTAAGAAATATTTCTCTTCATTGCATCCCATCGCCACAGTCATTTATGACATGATACATCTTATATTCTCTCAAATGTACCTTTAACCATGATCCATGTTACTTTCCCTCACTGCATGTTACAAGTCCTTTCCCCGCTCTAAAAATCAGTTTCTTGTGAAACGTAAGCCTCTGATAAATCTTTCGGAATAAGCCTAGACTTACCTGGCTAAATGTTGTTGAATTCACATGAAAATCATAATCCACTACCTGATTCAATCACGTAGGGAGCCCATACACCCTATGTCTCGCGCATTATTGCACCAATGATATGTACCATTCATAAATCAATTCTCACGCAGTTGGCATGCTGATACGGTAAGAGTACAGTCAACCACCCGACTAGTCATAGCTTAATCATTCTTTCAGTGGCATCATTGTTCTATTTATAATGATACCAGGACTAAGCGACTCTATCGGCCTTAAGTCGTATTAGAATTATCAGCTCTCAGTTATATTTTTGTATATGTATAATGACCAAAGTATGAAACCCATGTACGATCGACCAAACTTCTCTCCAACTCCCAACGTTTGCTAATTTCATGTATGGGATGTCTCGCAAAGCGAAATCCAAATAAGTAACCCCCCGATACACTACTACCTAACATAGTCAGTTGTCGAGATTCGTAAGGCCCTCAGTCCATAATATGTACCTTCTCATAATCTCCGTATGTTAAAAAAATCTAGTTATGTCCCTTAAAAATAACATGAAACATGGAGCTCCCACTATCTCAAGTTCTCGATAAGTTATATCTCTTTATTCGATAAAGAACACATTGTATCCTGAGTCTGATCAGTAAATAAATCCCTACGCACTGGGATCACATATAACTAGAGAACATACTCACCGAAGTCTACGATACCATGTAATTTACACACACACACACACACACACACACACACACACACACATATATATATATATATAGGCCCAACCCTATGTTAGGTGGCGTCTCACCAAAGTAATATTACTCACTCAAAATATCCTGCACGATAGTCTTATCATTCAATCTATTATCGTTCAATCATTCGGTAATTAATCACTACACATTACCATAATAATCTCTACTTTGCTAACTAAATGTAGTAGTAAATTATAATGATAAATTATGTTCTTAGTTCCCACCTGGATCACTCACGGGCGACATCAAAAGGTCCCATTATCAACTATAGATAAGTGTTCACCCCGAATGATAAAACTAACGTAGCCACTAAACTCAAATCGCACGCGAATTTTAATGTTAGCAATTCATATATATTATGACACACATAAGCCAGTTGAATTAATCCTTTACTCACAAGGAAGAAACAAAACTTCACCAATCTCACCCAATCGTAGGGTCCCAGCACTTAGTTTCCAACACGACCCATGAGCATTTGCAATCATTATACATCTAGGATTTCATCCAATAGTTGCCCCCTTCTCGTAGTGAGAAAATTATTCTGTTCTGCGGCTTACACGCCCATCACTGAAATGTTGGCCCAAAATCTCTAGGTCTTACTTAAGGCTTTACTAGCCTCCTTTTTACTTCCCGATCCTCATCGACTCTAGTCCTGGGCCTAATTCTTTTGACCCAATTTCTCTGCTGGAAATCTCACTCCTCCAGTTGTTATGCCTAACTGACATGGTTAACCATTCCCAAACTTATCGGTCTCACTTCTCAATATGGACACATTCAACACTAGTACTCTCTCTGTACACATATGGAAATTTCCTTTGTCATTCCCCTGTCATTGGTACTACTGAATATTGTGGAATGTCGTTCTCTTTGAACGTGTAGTCTTAGCTCCCAATTTTTATTTTCTTTGTTCCTTTGGATCTACTGTTCCCATGAAACACATAGTCGACCTCGCTGGTCTTGGCTTAATTCATCGCCTCTTAGTAAGGATTTAAATAGGTCCCCTACTGGGTATACCTTTCGATAATGTTTCACTATCAGCATTGAATTCAATCTCGCCTTTCGTCTAGGTTTTCTCAACCCTTTAGGCTCCCCTTCTTCTGAAAGCGGTTATAAATTTCTTCTCGACATTGACCCTAGTCATGTTCATCAAATTTCCATCCGCATTTAAGTATTTACTACACTTCACCCTATAAAATTGCCTTTGAATTTCTTCCTTCATAAGAGGCCTTACAAATCCTTCACCTTTCACTCACAGTGCAGGGTAGGTTTGGAATGGCACAAACATCATCCATGATGATGCTTGGGGAAACTACATCTCCCGAACATCTTCTTTATTGTCCTCAACCTAAATAATAATTTTGGTGGGTTCTATCTCAAACACCACTTCCTAAACATTCTATATATTTGGCTGAGTCCTCCTCCTGCTATTCTTATAATGACCCTCGCTAGTCATCGATGCCCGACCGAGCTCGTATACGAATTACATCACTTATATTTCCTAGCATGAGCACGAAAGTCGTAATACACAGATCCATACAACATACTAATAATAGGGCTCTATATAAAAGTACGCTACACTGAAATGTAGAAAGTTGTACATATTACTAAGGACACTTGAACCTGATGCTCTGATACCACCTGTGACACCCCGCCTAATTAAATACCGGGTGATCAGTCCTTTATAAAATTAAATCAGAATATCCAGTCGGTTCATTCTCAGCATCACTATCGAAAAACAATTTCTTTATTAATTCACCTAATAAAAATTAAGCTAGTGCCAAAAATTTTCCATTTTTAATTTAATTAAAACCATTCCATAATGCGGAATAATAATTTAGTAACATCACATCACAACTGAACTAAATCTAATAAGAATGAATGTGACTAGAATAAACTCCCCAGTTTAAATATTTCATTATCACCAAATAAAACTCATATCCACAATATTGACATGACTAATTACAACCTCTAGAATCCTGGGTGACATGCCCTAAATGAAAGTAAATACTACAGATGTATGAATCAATAGATTGGAAGCGTCTAAACCAAGTCTGCATCTCCATTAGCAACTATAAACCACCGAGACATCCATATTCTATGCCAGCATCCCTGATACTGGAAACCTGATGTACAAGATGAAATAGAGAAGATAATATGTAAGGAAACAGGTCAGAGCCCGATTGTAAAAGATTTTAAAAACAACAAGTGAATAAATGCTACAATTAGAAATTATTATATACATGTTAAATTCTCGGTCTTTCTCATGAGATTCTCACCTCTTATTTAGTGTGCACGCCTAACGTATCTCCAAATAATTCTACTTATTATTTCCACTTTCACTAGATTGTAACATTGCGTCAACTAACCATGGCCCTTATCTTTCCCACGTATATACTTCGCAATACATGTAATAAATATGTGTTAATTCATTTCTTAATATAATTAAGTGTTCTCAAACATAATTAATTTCAGATTCCACTATCTTTCATATCTTCTTAAATCACACAGTAGATAATATCAAAAGTATATATATACATTCACTCTTTTATATATATATATATACAATACTTCACCCCGAGACACAATTGCGGTGCACACATATTCTTCTATCTAGTCCTAGTACATCTCGTCACTGTATAAAGGAATGTTGGTTCGCTATATCCCTCGAACCACAAATATCAAAACACAATTGTTGGAGGTGAACATAGTCCTAAACCTTTGGGATACGCCCATACCTAGGCACCCAAATGACCGTTCAATACCATTATTTTACAAATAAAAAATCCCCCCATAAGGCTCATCAGGATATGATGGCCCTCAACGCGCAAACCTCCCGCCGATAGTAAGTAGGCTAGGTATGTCATACAAATAAATCATCAAGAAATATGTATATAATCAACCTATATAGTAATAGGTACACACTTGACCTATGTCTCATATTAGGAATTCATCCTACCCCAAGTTCCCGGTGTATTTCTCGAATACTACCTGTACTTGTTGATTACGATTAAATCTCATTATCGTATTTTATTATGTAGTTATCACTCACATAATTCCTTTTTTAATACAATATATAATTTCTCATCATTAACCTAAGTCTCTATCTCTTGGTTAATGTCCCGCTTCCCCACAAATGAAACACCTCCTAATAAACTCACCCTGCCACTGATCCCTTCCTTACTGGCCTTGTCGGAAGTCCTGGCCATCCTGTCGATAGATTTAAGACCTAAATCGCTTGGCTTGATTCCCCTGCTGGGAATCCTGCCCTTGATGTCCCCCTGTCTGCTTTTGGGACACCCCACTGGTACTGTTCCCTCCTGTTTTATTCGACAGATTGGATTCCACTCCCCTCCTACTTCCTCTCCCGTGGAAGCGATATTCCTAGAAGTGCAGGAGTGATGCATTAACGACGTCTGTATAAGCTACTAATGCGGGATTACCAATCGAATGTTGTCAAATCCTCCAGACTAACCTATCCGTGAACTTCGACTTCTTTCTTTCTTCATCGCGTACCTCATCCAGTACAAAATTTGCCAAACGAGTGAATTCTTCCTCACAATTGACCACTGAACGATCCCCCTAAGTCACCTTACTGAATTTTCTCTTCATTTCGGTCTCCACTACTAGCGAAAAATACTTGCGGTCAAACCGCACCCAAAACTCTGCAATAGCTAATGTATCCCTTTCCTCAACTGTAGTGATCGACTCCCACCACTGTAGCACTGCTCCCACTAACCTAAAACTGGCTATCATTTGCTTCTGCACCTTATTGCAATCTACCATGCATAGGTGACGTTGGATATCTCTCTTCCACTGACGCACTAACGCCACATCTGAACCCCCTCAAAACTCTGGAGGATGCCCTTTTTGAAAAACCTCTCGTACTTGCTGCCAGCCCGACGACCCCGGGTGGGCCTGAACTTCCGGTTCCATTAATGCCTGTGGCTAATCTCATGGAAATTACCTTGCCATTGCGATCATTATCTCTTGAACTGCTTGTGCCACTAATTCAGTTACCTGTGCAGCCGAAATCATCTCTGGCAGTTGCTGCGATAACTCTGGCTCCTGATGAGCCTCCCCAGTCTCATCTCCCCTTGCTGCCCTAGCTTCTCTCTCTCTTCTGGGCGGCATCTGAAATGAGAATCGAATCGTATGAGTTCACTCTCAAATATAAAGTAAATGTCCGGAGAACGTAAATGTCCATACGTATAAGAATACAACAATCCTATGATAGGGCTCTACATCAAAGGACGCTAAGCTGAAATGTGAAAAGCCGCACAGATCCTAAGGACACTAGAACCAGATGCTCTGATACCATCTGTGACACTCCGCCTAATAAAATATCGGGTGATCAATCCTATACCAAATTAAAACAGGAATCCCAGTTGGTTCATTCTTAGCATCACTGTCGAAAACTTTTTAAAACTTACTAACCACCTAGTATTCCAAAAAGTTGTTGCCAAATTTTAGCTTTTTAATTAAACAAACAGTACATGAGAAAATAAATACAAACCATTAACACAACTGAATTAAATCAACTGAATAATTAATTTAACTACTTGCCGAATAAACCATCGGCCACCAAAATAAAAGTACAACAACAAACAATCAATAATATAATAAATAAATCTGAGAACTACAACCAAAGAGTTTGGGCGACATGCCCTAAGAAAACTGAAACTGATAAATGATTCCCACTCTAGGAAAGAATGAACGATGTGTCCAATCTAAGCTCCTGCTAGCATCCACATGTGCCGCAGCTACGCATCCATGGAGTAGAATATCAAGTCTGGCGTCCCTGTGGCTGGACACCTAAAAGGTTTTGAAAATAGTTTTATAGCAAGGGTTAGAACCCAAAACATTTTGAAAAGATTTAGCAAGTGAATTAACTGCAGTAACTTAAAATGCATGAATGCGCTTCATATTTAAGTTAGTGCCTCACTCTCTTGAGGACATACTCACCCCTTCACTATTGTGCACACCCAATGGTTTTCTTAACCCTACCTAGTTGTATAACCCGTCCAACTAGTCCTGGTGTAATATCCCCTTTCCATTATACTCTAAAATGAGTATTATTAGAATGGGTTATAAGTTATCTCACCAATTAACTTAATTAATTCCTTTTAAATAACATCCTATAGCCGTGACCCAAGTTACGTAAAGCAAATACATCACACATTGTATTATTACCTGCATATAATATTTAATACCATTATATACGTACCTTTACTAAAACATCCACACATATATTATATGCATATCCATCCCTCCGAGTATACCCTCACCGGATGATTTTCCTCTAAAGTGCTATCTCACTAGGTGTGCTCACATAACCTAGTTACCTAAGTTGGAATCGCTCACCAACCTGGCCCAAAATATAAACAAAGTGGAGGCGGTCATATTCCTTCCCTGAAAGTGAGATAATCCCCTCACCCATATACCGGGCGCTATGACCTGGGGATATACTCACCCTACTCCTCAAATTAGGCGATTCACCCACATCGCGCAACCTCCCTTGATAGCACTAGAGTATATAAATTAAATAAATATCTAGTCACTGATATTTAATAGCACACACAATATATATATATACACTATCACTACACCGTATATATGTAATATAAACCCCAGCTTTATCGTGTACTCAAAACCCGTAACACTAGCCTGTAATTTCCCGAGTCTCTGGCCTGACTCAACTTTATTAATTTTCTCACTTATTAATTTATCATCTTCTCGAGTCTATGGCCCGACTCTAATTTATTTAATTCACACGTCAATTAATATAATATTTCCCACAAGTTTATGGTCTGACTCTAATATAAATACTCTGCACATTAATTTATATAATATTTACCCGAGTCTATGATTCGACTCTAATTTAATTAATTTATACATTAATTAATTTATTACCTTGTGTCACTCAAACAACATACCCGGACTCGCTCACTGTCCCATAACTTAATATTTCCCGAGTCTATATTCCGACTCCAAATTAATTTGTTTATCTCCATAATTAATTTAACACCTTGGCTTCACTCAACCAGTATACCTGGACTTGCTCACTAAATCCGTTTATAATTAATTTGGAATCTAATTCCCCGAATTTATCCATAAAGTGCCTCACGTGAATTCTCCCTACTCCAATTAATTTTCTCTATAATTGTTAGGAATATGTGCTTCATAATTATTTAACATTAAACAATGCATGGAAATTAAATATTGAATTAATTTCCATTTATATATAAAACTGGCTGAACTGCCAAAATTCTGGGACCATCGATCGATCAATCCCCTGGGTCGATCGATCGATCGAACAGTATTCGTCTTCTCCGGCATGCTGTTTCAGCCATTGATGAACCCTCAAGCCTTTTGTTTTCCTTCCAAACCCTTACCCAATCATAACCAACATTATTTCCACATAAGAAAAGGGTCTAAACATCCTAGAGACCTTAATTCACCAACTAATTTCCATAAATTCCAATGTTTTCCCGATTTGGGTTTTATCCGGGTTTCAAATCTCCTATACGATTTTCATTCCTATTAACATAAATTAACCATCGATTCTTACTGGTTTTAACATATGATTCATACCTCTACATTCCAGAATCATAAACATAATAAATTTCACCCTTAATCCCATTATAGTATATTAATTACAGAAAACCCAATTTTTACATGAATACCCACCCAAAACAAATTTTGGTTTACACCTCCCATAGTATTAATTGATTATCATCAATTTAAGAATCATAATAGTTAACCACTTACCTAAAATTATTCGTAGAGTCTGATCCGTTGGTTTAGTTAATGGTTTGATGACGAATACTCAATTAGTCCCTTAATTTGTCTCCAAAAATGTCCCCAATTTGCTTATAGATTTGTTTCCTCTGTGTCTCTCTCAAACCCTAGGTTTAGAATTATTAACTGCCGTTCAATAAGTCCCACAATTAGGTTAAAAATCTTAATCCCTTTTTTGGCCACATGGGCCTAATTAAAATGGCCCGAATCACATTGTGTGGGCTCGACTATGCCCAAAAACGCCCCGAGACCCGATTACTACCCCCGGGTACTTTTTTTTACTATTTCGACCCATCCGGACTCAATTGCACACTCAGAATTGTCATCTGAAATACTTTATAACATTTTCAAATTCCGACCTCAAAATGCAATGCACATTAATTCGAACAATTTAACTTAAAGTCGCCAATTATAAATAATTCTTCCCACTCAAACAAATTGTCCAAATCAAAAATTCAAGTTTATCCAATTTATATATTTTTATATCTCCAAAAAATAATTAAATATTAAATCCTCAAAATTACCGGGTGTTACATATTTCCCCCCTTACAAAGGAATTTTTTCCTCGAAATTAAGATAAGCTTAGTACTCCAAGTCTCGAATATCATTCCCTATTCCCGTGCCTCTAAGATCTCTACATCTATATCTCCCTCTTCTAACTAAGAATTACGTAAATAAGTATTTTAATTAACCAGGGCGACCATACACCCTTACCTGTGCTTTACCGCACAAGAGTTGGCTTAATTAACCCATGTGCTCATACACCCTATTCCTGTGCTTTACCGCACGAAAGTTACCCGACTATGCTAGCCGTGACCCGTAATATAACTTTCAACCCATAGTCATATCACATATATGAATAATAATCGGGGTACCCAACACATGTACTAATGACCAAACATCTCCCCACTTCCAACGTTGCGCTAAATTTCATGTGTGGGACGTCTCGCAAGCGAAATTCAAACAAGAAACCCCCGATACACTACTACCTAACATTATCGGTCGTTGAGATCTGTTAGACCCTCAGTCCATTATACGTACCTCCAAATACTTGTCTCTATGACATAGAAGTATACACGCCTACTGTTATGCTACAAAAGACAACATCAAATACCGCGCCCTTACTATCACTAGTTCTTGCGCAAAAAAAACCCCGAGCTATCTCTTCCCGCTCGAAAATAAATATAACCACCCTGATTCACTTCAGTAGACTCCCTTACTGGTTTTATATGTAAGGGCATAGTTTTATAAATGTCTAGGATATAATCTAGGAATGATCTGTTTTCTCCTAGATCACAGTTTGTATGTCTGATACCGCTACATTCGGCACATCAACACAATCATTCTTGATGGCCTTTATCCGAATTCAATGCATCTAGTATCTTCACGTGCACCATACTACATGCAACGTGCTGCTCAGCTCATTCCCACTACTCCACTATGCATTATCGGTAAAATGGTTTATTGAAGCTCTAATATTTGCATAAATATTTGGGAAATTTTTAAAAAATTATTTTTGAAGTCTGGATTAATTTTTATCAAAAGAAGAATTTTTTCTAAGTGTAGAAGCGAAATGCCTTGAACGACGAGCTCGCTCAAACGACTTTGACTGTCGTTCGCGCGAGATAGGCATGTCGTGCGATCTCATTCGAACGACATCTGTCCTTCATTCGAGCGACATGACTATCTCGTTCGAACGAGCCACCGCCTCGATTTTCTTATAAATACCTATTCACCTTCTACACGATTTTCAAGTCTTTCTGTAATCACAAAATTCTGCAAAAACAGTCCAGAAATAGACTTCATCTTTTTAAGGTTTTCTAAACCTTTTTGATTCACAAATCCATTCACATATATGTGTGTGAATCTTTAAACCTTCAAGAGGATCATTTACTCATCTGGAGTAATTTGTGAGGAAGCCATTCTCTTCTTAATTGTTGCCCTACTGGAAAGGGATAGTTCCAGTCGACGCCATCAGAACCGACACCCGAGGGTATTTCTGTGTCACATATTTTCATTGTAATTCGTGTAAGCCGTTTTCTTACAAAATTATAGTGAAAATAAAAGGTTTTACCCCTTTGGGGGATTTTTCCTCATTTGTGTGTGTTTGAATGTTCTTGCTTGATTTTATCATCATCAATCACACCTAGATGCATGTTTAGGAATTAATTAATAAAAATTGATTAAATAACTTCCTTATTTGAACACAAGCGCACTCTTCTCATTATACCTCTACATTCCTGAATAATAAACATAATAAATTTCACCCTTAATCCCATTAAAGTATATCAATTACAGAAAACCCAATTTTTACATGAATACCCACCCAAAATGAATTTTTGTTTACATCTCCCATAGTATGAATTGATTATCATCAATTTAAGAATCACAACAGTTAACCACTTGCCTGAAATTGTTCGTAGAGTTTGATCCGTTAATTTAGTTAATGGTTTGATGATGAATACTGAATTAGTCCCTTAATTTGTCTCCAAAAAGGTCCCAAATTTTCTTCTAGATTTGTTTCCTCTGTGTCTCTCTCAAACCCTAGGTTTAGAATTGTTAACTGTCGTTCAATAAGTCCTTCAATTAGGTTAAAAACCTTAATTTCATTTTTGGCCACATGGGCCTAATTAAAATAACCCTAATCACACTGTGTGGGACCGGTTATGCCCAAAAATGCTCCGAGACCCGATTACTACCCCCCGGGTACTCTTTTTCTACTATCACGACCCATCCGGACTCAGCCGCGCACTCAGAATTGTTATCTGAAATACTTTATAACATTTCCAAATTCCGACCTCGAAATGCGACACACATTAATTCGAACAATTTAACTTAAAGTCGCCAATTATAAATAATTCTTCCCACTCAAATAAATTCTCCAAATAAAAAATTTAAGTTTCTCCAATTTATATATTTTTATATCTCCCAAAAATAATTAAATATTAAATCCTCAAAATTACGGGGTGTTACATTTATCTCTTCTAATTTAACATGGATATTATACTCACTAATTGGAACAAGAATTACACTTGCCTTAATGTGTAGGTATGATACTTTGGAGAAGATATATGTAGGATGTCCCCTCCTCTTTTTTGGTCACGTTTCCGGTGGTGGTGTAAGGTGGTGCAAGGTTGTTGTCTCGCGGTTTGCTCTCAAAACCTCTTCCTCTCCTTGAAAAAATCCACTCTCTCCTCAAAGACTCCTTTGTTTTTGGATGAATGAACCTAAGTTCTCTAATCTCTTCACTTATATAATAAAACCCAATTTTCATAGTTACTATTCACCTCCCTAATAAAATGACCAAAATACCCCCTGGGGTGTCCTTTTGGTTCCCAATTGACCCAAGACCTAAATCAAACCCCTGGGTAGACGTTTCTACCTATTTCGACCCTTTTGGACTCAACAGTGTACTCGAAACGACCACTCGGATGACATAAATACAATTTACTTTTCATTCCATTTACATATAGTCCCGACACGACTCACACACGCGTTCCGACTTAATTACCGTAATTGTCGTATTCACAACTCGCGAGAATTTATAAAATCATAATCATATGTAAAGTCATAATCATATATATATTACTTTTAATCACTAAGTAATATTCAATATAAATCACATATAACTTTATTCTGAAGTAATATTTAAATCTTGATTAATTTTCAATTATCTCACAATTCAGTCTAATTAATCCCATTTTAAAAGTCATTAAAAATACGGGGTGTTACATATATGTCCATAACACATACACAAATGTGATTAAATGTGAGAAATTATGTGTAGCATATATGGATGTGACTAAATGTAGGGAAACGAATGGATGATGGTTATTATGTAAATATGTACAAAAGGTGGCTACGTGAGGATTACATCTAGATTTACCACAACCACGTCACAAATGAATATAAATATCCATGAGAGATAAGGATAAGAACAAAATATGCTACAAAATATGTCACATGATGTACATATAAAGAAAACCTAATTGTTGATGTAAAAAATTAGATCACTCTAATTATTCAATCACAGATAAATAAATGAGATAAATAATTTTAAAGTGGTTCAGCCTTATAAGAATGGCCTACATCCACTGTTTTGATATTGATGTTTGTATGGGAATTCTCGATTACAAGTTATCTCAAGAAATTTCGGTCTGGATTCCTCTTACAATGAGGATTGTACAATGTATTTATAGCCCTGAGGCTGTAATGTGAAAGGGTACTACATTAAATGATATACATATGAAAGGGTAATACATTTAATGCCCTCTTTGCGTGCGTGTCCAAATGATAAGCATTTAATGAGCATTTAAACTATTGGTATCCTGCTTCGAGGTGCAGCTCAGACCGCCATGAGTTGCTCGGACCGCCTAAGCTTCTCAGTATTTAAGAGTTCCTCGGAGAGGCATTGTTCCTCGTAGCTTGTGAGTTCCTCGGGGAACTAGTCTTCCTCGTTGTAGTCTTGTTCCTCGGAGCGAGTGGGTTCCTCGGAAGTGTTTTCTGTTTCCATGTAGATAGCCACGTGTCTTCATATGATTGGTCCATGTCAGCAGATTAATTTTGGTATCAACAGAAGCCCCCAATGTTTCATAGTTCGAAATTTGAGGAGTATGGAACATTCTTTCTCGGATTATGGTATCTTTAAATAGTCTTCCTGATTTTTAGGAGTGTTTCCCTTGTATTTATTTCTCATTCCCAATTCGTAGAATCATGCTTTTTTGGACTTTTTTGCGTGCTTCGATTTCCGTGTTACTTTTCGTCTTCTTGGCCGCTGTTGTTCGCTTCGATTCCCGTGCCATTTTTCCTTTTTTTAGCCGCTGTTGTCCGCTGTGATTCCTGCGCTACTTTTCATCTTTTAAGCTGTCGGTAACGTAATCATCCTTTTTTGTAATCATTACTTCACCATTTCCCAAGGCAAGGTATTTAAACTTCACAGACGCTCCCATCGTCTTCTACCTTTCCAAATTTCCGTCTTTTGAGTTTTACGTCGTCTCTTCCTACTCTCTTGTGCGTTCATCTTTTCCGTCGTTCGTTGTCAGCAGATCCATTCTTTTCCTGTAAGATCTTCTTCCTTCATCTTTATTTCTTTATTCACCATGGTTTACCCTGTTGAGTCTCTTAAGAAATTTCGTTCTGATTTCTCCATTCCCTCTTGGGTTGTCTTGGAAGAGCTTTCTGAGCCTTCTAATTACTTCCATTTGCCTGAGGGACATTGGTTCCCCAGTCTTTTTTTTGTCGAGTGTGGATTTTCTTTTCCACCAAATTCCTTGTATCTGGAATTCTGTCAGTATTTTGACATTGTTCCTGCACGAATAGCCCCCAACACATGGAGAATAGTTAATGGGGTGCATAGGTTAAATCAAGTGCATGGAACTCGTATAGGAATTCAAGAAATCATGTACTGCTATAGATGGGCAGTCAATGAAAATATTTATTATTTAAAAACTAGATTTTTAAACAAAGCCTTAGTAGTTAATCTCCCTGATGCCAATAGGGATTATTTTGAACATGGGGTTGTCATAAAAAATTGGCAACACCCTCCATTGACTGGAGATGAGGTTTACCAGGGTCCCAGATGCCCTCCTTATGGCAATGGGATAGGTTATTTTTATTTCATTTTATTTTGAAATTCCACTGATAACAATGTTTATTTATTTGCAGTTGATAGCAAGAGAAAGTGCCCCAAAGAGGCAGATGTCAATATAAGGCATTTGAAACTTATCTGGAGTCTGCATCAAAGTGTTGCCGACGAGCACATTAGATCAGCTTCGTATCTGCTCCAGTACAAGAGCTACACCACTTCCTTCACTGCTCGTCCAGTGATAAGTGAATCAGAGCTAGTTCCAGCTTCCACAAGCTCATCGCCTGAATCCCATATTCCTTTAAGTGAAAGGATGAAGAAAAGAAAAACTCCTGCTCTGTTTGAGAAAACTGCCTCTAGTTCTGGGGAGATAAAAAGGAGTAGGATTGATGTCCCAAGGGAGGGGATGAAGAAGACTGATGCAGCTCCTTCAGCTGTTCCTGTCAAGGTTGCTGAGAAGCTCGCAGTGGCTCCGAGCAGGTCTGCTACTCCTGGAGAGGTGATTGTGATATCACCGACCAATGATTCTTCCTTGGTTGAATCTGTACCTGTTCCCCCTAGGAGGCTGAAGAAAAACTCCTCGGTCAATTTGGCTGATACCATTTCTCAGCCCCCAGTTGTTGAAACTGGGGTTCCATCTTTCGTTCCCCCGAGATCTGCCATGAGCTCGATAAAGTCCTTGACCATTCCTGAGGTACAAGGTACTGAAGAAAACCTTACTCAGGACATGGTCACCTCACTAGCTGCTCGTCATCTTGCTTCTGTAAGTCTTCTTACTTTTAATTTTTCGTATTTCCTTTGTCATTTCTGTTTCTAACTTGCTTTCTGTTTCTATTCACAGTTGACGAGCTTCTTTAACATAATCCTGAAGAAGGATGAGGCAATTAAAGCTTCATGCTCCTCGTCCAGCGTGGAGGGAGCTTTAGAGGAAGCTAAAAAATCTCTGGCAGATTCTCGCCAGACATATGCCACTGATAAGGCTGTCTGAGAGAAGAAGCTTGCCTCCACCGAGTAGGATAATGCTCGAGCTGTTGAAGCCTCCAAAGAGTTGGAGAAGAAAAATAATGCCTTGGAGAAGGAAAATAAAGAGCTCAAAGAGAAGCTCAAAGCTACTGGAGAGCTGGAAAATAAACTCAAGGCTACCGAGGAGAGGTTGGGCCAGCTTCAAGAAGTAGGTCGGCAGAAGGAAGAGGCAGAAAATAAATTGAAGGCTGCTGAGAACTTGCTGTCCGAGAAGCTTGCCTTGGAGAAGGCCAAGAGGAAAGTTGTTGTGAAGAAGTCCTTCAGCTCTGGCTGGGACAAGGGGTGGAATAAGGGGTTGGCTTCCATGGTATCTCAAGTTGATTATGGCAGTCTAAAGTACTTTAGGGATGGATGGGTTGTGCCCTTCAGGAATTGAAAGTCGACGAGTCATCCAAACTCTTCCAAAGACATATCCCTAGTCCCCCTCCAACTCCAGAAGAATTAAAAGAGGAAGAAGCTACCTCTGAAGAGTCTTCGATGGTGATAGGAGATCATGCTCTAACCATCCAGCCTGCTGCTGAGGAAAATCAGCAAGTCGTTTCCTCCTCCGAGCAACTGCCTACTCTCCCCGAGCAACTATCCCTTCCTTCTGAGCAACCTACCTCTTCATCCCAGCCTCCCGAGAAGGTTTTGGGAGATAAGGAAAAGGTTTAGTGTTGTTCGGGTTTCTATTTATTTTGTTTCTCTTTATCAAATGTAACTCAGAAGATGTAACTCTGAATTATGATCTAATAAAATTAGAACTTTTTTTTTTGCATACTGTTGTCTATCTTTGATTCATACTCTGCTCATTCTTCTTATTGATGATTGCTTTTCTTTCTCTGCTAGTTTCTGGCCAGGATGGATCTGCTATCTGCCCATGATACAAAGTTACTGCAACAAGGCAATGATTACTTTAAGGCTGGTCACACAGATTTGAGTGCTGCACAAGTTGCCGACATCCTTGGTCATGATGCTTCAGAACAGGCTGTTGAAGCATATCAGTACCTGAAGTGTCTACTTGACCGAGCAGTGGCCAATAATGTGGCTTACTATGAAATGATCGAGGATCTCCAGTGTACCCTCGAAGACCTTCAGAATCAATACAAGGAATCAACTGCCCTGTTGCATGAGGGGTACGAAAAGAAGTACAAGCTGATCATGGGTGACAAGGGCTACGATAAGCTTTTTGCTGGGTATGATCTGAGGGAGAGAACTTTGAAGGGTGAGGTGGAGGAATGTAGACAGATTTCCAAGTTACTGGAGCAAGAGAACAACAACTTGCAAAAAGAGCTATCACAATTGAAGTCTGCAGCCTTTACTTCCAGTGCCTTGATCCCAGTGACCAACGAGGGATTCTCGTTCTTAGAGGTTGAGAATGCCAAGTTGACGAACGAGTTGGAGACTTTGAAGAGTTCAGGCACCTCTACATCCTCTCGTGGTCGAGCAAGAGCTCCTCGAGGACGAGGAAGAGCAGCTTGGGTTCTTGTCGAAGAATAGAGAACTCAGTCTGTATTAGATAACCAAGCTTTCCAATTAATGGCGAAGAACCAGGCATTGTCTGACATGTCAAATAAAATTAGGGACTTGGAAAAACAGCTCTCTGCGCAGAAGTCCGTCTTGGAGAATAAGGAGATTTTCATCAAGAATCTCCACGAGCAGCTAGAAAGGCTAACATATCAATTCCACAAATAGCCCAGGGAGTACAACGAAGCACTATTCCACTTGGATGATCGTATCCAGAATGCCAACAATGAGGGCTATAAGCAAGGCTGGCTGAATGCCTTAGGGGTGTTGAAGCTCGAACAAGGTCTTTATCTGTGGGATTACAATGATCCCGGCTTGCTCGACTTGCCTGTGCCACCATACAATTTGGAGATGGAGTGGATCCCTGCTCGGGCCATTCCTCGGAACTTAATTTCAAAGTATCTCGATGACTACAATTTACATTCTCAAATCGAGGTATCTCATCCCGAGCATCTCTTAGACCGACCATCCGTTATGAATGTCAGGATGTTGAAGGACCTCAACTTCATCAATTCTCCTCTGTCTTTAAATGATCTGGCTACTGGCAAGGAACCTGTGTCAAAAGCAGAGGGGGAGAGACCAGTAGAATAGGAATTTTTGATGTAATAGTTAGTATACATATCAATGTAACTATAATTTTATTATCAACGTAATTTATTTTGAATTTAATGAAAGACTTTCATTTTTGTTTCCAAATCTTGATTGCTATTGTCTTGTATTTATCAAACACTTTATATTTATGCATATCTGTTAAAAAGATAACAATATTGTGTTGTTTGTCAACCATCTCAGTAACAATTAAAAAGTTATAAGTACCAATACTGTTGCTCGATCACTTAATAGTAATGTAATGAGTATAAAAATGTTTAAAATTTTTCCAACCAACTAAGGTCGTTAAATTATGCTTCTCGACCAACTACAGTTAGTGGGTTTTTATCCCCGACCAACCATACTTGGTAGATTTTCCTCTTAAATGTTTCTGACCAACCAAGATCGGCAAATTTTCCAAGTCGACTAGCTATGGTTGGTGGGTTTTTATCCCCGACCAGTCATAGTTAGCAACTTTTGCATCTTCTGGAATAATCTTACCTCCCAACCAACATAAGTTGGCATTTTCGAGAGTGTACGTACCTTCCGACAACACAAGTTGGCATTTGCGAGCATATTTTATTTCCAAGCCAAACACGTTGGCATTTTTAGGAATATTTCGTTTCCTAGCCAAATGATTGCATACTGTTGTCTATCTTTGATTCATACTCTGCTCATTCTTCTTATTGATGATTGCTTTTCTTTCTCTGCTAGTTTCTGTCCAGGATGGATCTGCTATCAGCCCATGATACAAAGTTACTGCAATAGTGCAATGAGTACTTTAAGGCTGGTCACACAGAGTTGAGTGCTGCACAAGTTGCCGACATCCTTGGTCATGATGCTTCAGAACAGGCTGTTGAAGTATATCAGTACCTGAAGTGTCTACTTGACCGAGCAGTGGCCAATAATGTGGCTTACAATGAAATGATCGAGGATCTCCAGTGTACCCTCGAAGACATTCAAAATCAATACAAAGAATCAACTGCCCTGTTGCATGAGGGGTACGAAAAGAAGTACAAGTTGATCATGGCTGACAAGGGCTACGATAAGCTTTTTGCTGGGTATGATCTGAGGGAGAGAACTTTGAAGGGTGAGGTAGAGGAATGCAGACAGATTACCAAGTTACTGGAGCAAGAGAACAACAACTTGCAAAAAGAGCTATCAGAATTGAAGTCTACAGCCTCTACTTCCAGTGCCTTGATCCCAGTGACCGACGAGGGATTCTCGTTCTTAGAGGTTGAGAATGACAATTTGAGGAACGAGTTGGAGACTTTGAAGAGTTCAGGCACCTCTACATCCTCTCGTGGTCGAGCAAGAGCTCCTCGGGGACGAGGAAGAGCAGCTCGGGTTCTTGTCGAAGAACAGAGAACTCAGTCTGCGTTAGAGAACCAAGCTTTCCAATTAATGGCAAAGAACCAGGCTTTGTCTGACATGTCAAAGAAGATTAGGGACTTGGGAAAACATCTCTCTGTGCATAAGTCCGTCTTGGAGAAAAAGGAGATTCTCATCAAGAATCTCCACGAGCAGCTAGAAAGGCTAACATATCAATTCCACAAACAACCCAGGGAGTTCTGGATGGCTGGATACAATGAAGCACTATTCCACTTGGATGATTGTATCCAGAATGCCAACAATGAGGTCTACAGGCAAGGCTGGCTAAATGCCTTAGGTGTGTTGAAGCTCGAATAAGGTCATTATATGTGGGATTACCATGATCCCGGCTTGCTCGACTTGCCTGTGCCACCATACAATTTGGAGATGGAGTGGATCCCTGCTCGGGCCATTCCTCGGAACTTAATTTCAAAGTATCTCGGTGACTACAATTTACATTCTCAAATCGAGGTATCTCGTCCCAAGCATCTCTTAGACCGACCATCCGTGATGAATGTCAGGATGTTGAAGGACCTCAACTTCATCAATTCTCCTCTGTCTTTAAATGATTCGCCTGCTGACGAGAAACCTGTGTCAAAAGCAGAGGGGAAGAGACCAGTAGAATAGGAATTTTTGATGTAATAGTTAGTATACATATCAATGTAACTGTAATTTCATTATCAATGTAATTTATTTTGAATTTAATGAAAGACTTTCATTTCTGTTTGCAAATCTTGATTGCTATTGTCTTGTATTTATCAAACACTTTATATTTATGTGTATCTGTTAAAAAGATAACAATATTGTGTTGTTTTTCAACCATCTCAGTAACAATTAAAAAGTTATAAGTACCAATATTAATGCTCGATCACTTAATAATAAAGTAATGAGTATAAAAATTTTAAAAAAAATTTCAACCAACTAAGGCCGTTAAATTATGCTTGTCGACTAACTACAGTTAGTGGGTTTTTATCCCCGACCAACCATACTTGGTAGATTTTTCTCTTAAATGTTTCCGACCAACCAAGATCGGCAAATTTTCCAAGTCGACTAGCTATGGTTGGTGGGTTTTTATCTCCGACCAGTCATAGTTAGCAACTTTTGCATCTTCTGGAATAATCTTACCTCCCGACCAACATAAGTTGGCATTTTCGAGAGTGTACGTACCTTCCGACCAACACAAGTTGGCCTTTGCGAGCATATTTTATTTCCTAGCCAAACAGGTTGGCATTTTTAGAAATATTTCATTTCCTAGCCAAATGATTGCATACTGTTGTCTATATTTGATTCATACTCTGCTCATTCTTCTTATTGATGATTGCTTTTCTTTCTCTGCTAGTTTCTGGCCAGGATGGATCTGCTATCTGCCCATGATACAAAGTTGCAGCAAGAGTGCAATGAGTACTTTAAGGCTGGTTACACAGACTTGAGTGCTGCACAAGTTGTCGACATCCTTGGTCATGATGCTTCAGAAAAGGCTGTTGAAGCATATCAGTACCTGAAGTGTCTACTTGACCGAGCAGTGGCCAATAAAGTGGCTTAATATGAAATGATCGAGGATCTCCAGTGTACCCTCGAAGACCTTCAAAATCAATACAAGGAATCAACTGCCCTGTTGTATGAGGGGTACGAAAAGAAGTACAAGTTGATCATGGCTGACAAGGGCTACGATAAGCCTTTTGCTGGGTATGATCTGAGGGAGAGAACTTTGAAGGGTGAGGTAGAGGAATGCAGACAGATTGCCAAGTTGCTGGAGCAAGAGAACAACAACTTACAAAAAGAGCTATCACAATTGAAGTCTGCAGCCTCTACTTCCAGTGCCTTGATCCCAGTGACCGACGAGGGATTCTCGTTCTTAGAGGTTGAGAATACCAAGTTGAGGAACGAGTTGGAGACTTTGAAGAGTTCAGGCACCTCTACATCCTCTCTTGGTCGAGCAAGAGCTCCTCGGGGACGAGGAAGAGCAGCTCGGGTTCTTGTCGAAGAACAGAGAACTCAGTCTGCGTTAGAGAACCAAGCTTTCCAATTAATGGCAAAGAACCAGGCTTTGTCTGACATGTCAAAGAAGATTAGGGACTTGGGAAAACATCTCTCTGTGCATAAGTCCGTCTTGGAGAAAAAGGAGATTCTCATCAAGAATCTCCACGAGCAGCTAGAAAGGCTAACATATCTATTCCACAAACAACCCAGGGAGTTCTGGATGGCTGGATACAATGAAGCACTATTCCACTTGGATGATTGTATCCAGAATGCCAACAATGAGGTCTACAGGCAAGGCTGGCTAAATGCCTTAGGTGTGTTGAAGCTCGAATAAGGTCATTATATGTGGGATTACCATGATCCCGGCTTGCTCGACTTGCCTGTGCCACCATACAATTTGGAGATGGAGTGGATCCCTGCTCGGGCCATTCCTCGGAACTTAATTTCAAAGTATCTCGGTGACTACAATTTACATTCTCAAATCGAGGTATCTCGTCCCAAGCATCTCTTAGACCGACCATCCGTGATGAATGTCAGGATGTTGAAGGACCTCAACTTCATCAATTCTCCTCTGTCTTTAAATGATTCGCCTGCTGACGAGAAACCTGTGTCAAAAGCAGAGGGGAAGAGACCAGTAGAATAGGAATTTTTGATGTAATAGTTAGTATACATATCAATGTAACTGTAATTTCATTATCAATGTAATTTATTTTGAATTTAATGAAAGACTTTCATTTCTGTTTGCAAATCTTGATTGCTATTGTCTTGTATTTATCAAACACTTTATATTTATGTGTATCTGTTAAAAAGATAACAATATTGTGTTGTTTTTCAACCATCTCAGTAACAATTAAAAAGTTATAAGTACCAATATTAATGCTCGATCACTTAATAATAAAGTAATGAGTATAAAAATTTTAAAAAAAAATTCAACCAACTAAGGCCGTTAAATTATGCTTGTCGACTAACTACAGTTAGTGGGTTTTTATCCCCGACCAACCATACTTGGTAGATTTTTCTCTTAAATGTTTCCGACCAACCAAGATCGGCAAATTTTCCAAGTCGACTAGCTATGGTTGGTGGGTTTTTATCTCCGACCAGTCATAGTTAGCAACTTTTGCATCTTCTGGAATAATCTTACCTCCCGACCAACATAAGTTGGCATTTTCGAGAGTGTACGTACCTTCCGACCAACACAAGTTGGCATTTGCGAGCATATTTTGTTTCCTAGCCAAACAAGTTGGCATTTTTACGAATATTTCGTTTCCTAGCCAAACGATTGCATACTGTTGTCTATCTTTGATTCATACTCTGCTCATTCTTCTTATTGATGATTGCTTTTCTTTCTCTGCTAGTTTCTGGCCAGGATGGATTTGCTATCTGCCCATGATACAAAGTTGCTGCAACAGTGTAATGAGTACTTTAAGGCTGGTCACACAGACTTGAGTGCTGCACAAGTTGCCGACATCCTTGGTCATGATGCTTCAGAAAAGGCTGTTGAAGCATATCAGTACCTAAAGTGTCTACTTGACCGAGCAGTGTCCAATAATGTGGCTTACTATGAAATGATCGAGGATCTCTAGTGTACCCTCGAAGACCTTCAGAATCAATACAAGGAATCAACTGCCCTGTTGTATGAGGGGTACGAAAAGAAGTACAAGATGATCATGGCTGACAAGGGCTACGATAAGCTTTTTACTGGGTATGATCTGACGGAGAGAACTTTGAAGGGTGAGGTAGAGGAATGCAGACAGATTGCCAAGTTGCTGGTGCAAGAGAACAACAACTTGCAAAAAGAGCTATCACAATTGAAGTATGCAGCCTCTACTTCCAGTGCCTTGATCCTAGTGACCGACGAGGGATTCTCATTCTTAGAGGTTGAGAATGCCAAGTTGAGGAACGAGTTGGAGACTTTGAAGAGTTCAGGCACCTCTACATCCTCTCGTGGTCGAGCAAGAGCTCCTCGGGGACGAAGAAGAGCAGCTCGGGTTCTTGTCGAAGAACAGAGAACTCAGTCTGCGTTAGAGAACCAAGCTTTCCAATTAATGGCGAAGAACCAGGCTTTGTCTGACATGTCAAAGAAGATTAGGGACATGGAAAAACAGCTCTCTGCGCAGAAGTCCGTCTTGGAGAATAAGGAGATTTTCATCAAGAATCTCCACGAGCAGCTAGAAAGGCTAACATATCAATTCCACAAACAGCCCAGGGAGTTCTGGATGGCTGGATACAACGAAGCACTATTCCACTTGGATGATCGTATCTAGAATGCCAATAATGAGGTCTACAAGCAAGGCTGGTTGAATGCCTTAGGTGTGTTGAAGCTCGAACAAGGTCATTATCTGTGGGATTACCATGATCCCGGCTTGATCGACTTGCCTGTGCCACCATACAATTTGGAGATGGAGTGGATCCCTGCTCGGGCCATTGCTCGGAACTTAATTTCAAAGTATCTCGGTGACTACAATTTACATTCTCAAATCGAGGTATCTCGTCACGAGCATCTCTTAGACCGACCATCCGTGATGAATGTCAGGATGTTGAAGGACCTCAACTTCATCAATTCTCCTCTGTCTTTAAATGATCCGCCTGCTGGCGAGGAACCTGTGTCAAAAGAAGAGGGGAAGAGACCAGTAGAATAGGAATTTTTGATGTAATAGTTAGTATACATATCAATGTAACTGTAATTTCATTATCAATGTAATTTATTTTGAATTTAATGAAACACTTTCATTTTTTTTTTTGCAAATCTTGATTGCTATTTTCTTGTATTTATCACACACTTTATATTTATGCGTATCAGTTAAAAAGATAACAATATTGTGTTGTTTGTCAACCATCTCAGTAAGAATTAAAAAGTTATAAGTACCAATACTGTTGCTCGATCACTTAATAATAAAGTAATGAGTATAAAAATTTTCAAAATTTTTCCAACCAATTAAGGTCGTGAAATTATGCTTGTCGACCAACTACAGTTAGTGGGTTTTTCTCCCCGACCAAACATACTTGGCGGATTTTTCTCTTAAATGTTCCGACCAACCAAGATTGGCAAATTTTCAAAGTCGACTTGCTTTGGTTGGTGGGTTTTTATCCCGGACCAGTCATAGTTAGCAACGTTTGCATCTTGTGGAATAATCTTACCTCCCGACCAACATAAGTTGGCATTTTCGAGAGTGTACGTACCTTCCGACCAACACAAGTTGGCATTTGCGAGCATATTTTATTTCCTAGCCAAACAGGTTGGCATTTTTAGGAATATTTCGTTTCCTAGCCAAATGATTGCATACTGTTGTCTATCTTCGATTCATACTCTGCTCATTCTTCTTATTGATGATTGCTTTTCTTTCTCTGCTAGTTTCTGGCCAGGATGGATCTGCTATCTGCCCATGATATAAAGTTGCGGCAACAGTGCAATGAGTACTTTAAGGCTAGTCACATAGACTTGAGTGCTGCACAAGTTACCGACATCCTTGGTCATGATGCTTCAGAACAGGCTGTTGAAGCATATCAGTACCTGAAGTGTCTACTTGATCGAGCAGTGTCCAATAATGTGGCTTACTATGAAATGATCGAGGATCTCTAGTGTACCCTCGAAGACCTTCAGAATCAATACAAGGAATCAACTGCCCTGTTGTATAAGGGGTACGAAAAGAAGTACAAGATAATCATGGATGAAAAGGGCTACAATAAGCTTTTTGCTGGGTATGATCTGAGGGAGAGAGCTTTGAAGGGTGAGGTAGAGGAATGCAAACAGATTGCCAAGTTGCTGGAGCAAGAGAACAACAACTTGCAAAAAGAGCTATCACAATTGAAGTCTTCAGCCTCTACTTCCAGTGCCTTGATCCCAGTGAACGACGAAGGATTCTCGTTCTTAGAGGTTGAGAATGCCAAGTTGAGGAACGAGTTGGAGACTTTGAAGAGTTCAGGCACCTCTACATCCTCTCGTGGTCGAGCAAGAGCTCCTCGGGGACGAGGAAGAGCAGCTAGGGTTCTTGTCAAAGAACAGAGAACTCAGTCTGCGTTAGAGAACCAAGCTTTCCAATTAATGGCGAAGAACCAGGCTTTGTCTGACATGTCAAAGAAGATTAGGGACTTGGAAAAACAGCTCTCTGCGCAGAAGTCCGTGTTGGAGAAT
This sequence comes from Sambucus nigra, assembly GCA_949130495.1. NCBI lineage: Eukaryota > Viridiplantae > Streptophyta > Magnoliopsida > Dipsacales > Adoxaceae > Sambucus > Sambucus nigra. The sequence continues at coordinate 238,008,186 of OX422210.1, read as the reverse complement.
AAGGATATTTTCATCAAGAATCTCCACGAGCAGCTAGAAAGGCTAACATATCAATTCCACAAACAGCCCAGGGATTTCTGGATGGCTGGATACAACGAAGCACTATTCCACTTGGATGATCGTATCCAGAATGCCAACAATGAGGTCTACAAGCAAGGCTGGTTGAATGCCTTAGGTGTGTTGAAGCTCGAACAAGGTCATTATCTGCGGGATTACCATGATCCCGTCTTGATCGACTTGCCTGTGCCACCATACAATTTGGAGATGGAGTGGATCCCTGCTCGGGCCATTCCTCGGAACTTAATTTCAAAGTATCTCGGTGACTACAATTTACATTCTCAAATCGAGGTATCTCGTCCCGAGCATCTCTTAGACCGACCATCCGTGATGAATGTCAGGATGTTGAAGGACCTCAACTTCATCAATTCTCCTCTGTCTTTAAATGATCCGCCTGCTGGCGAGGAACCTGTGTCAAAAGAAGAGGGGAAGAGACCAGTAGAATAGGAATTTTTGATGTAATAGTTAGTATACATATCAATGTAACTGTAATTTCATTATCAATGTAATTTATTTGGAATTTAATGAAACACTTTCATTTTTTTTTGCAAATCTTGATTGCTATTGTCTTGTATTTATCAAACACTTTATATTTATGCGTATCTGTTAAAAAGATAACAATATTGTATTGTTTGTCAACCATCTCAGTAACAATTAAAAAGTTATAAGTACCAATACTGTTGCTCGATCACTTAATAATAAAGTAATGAGTATAAAAAATTTTAAAATTTTTCCAACCAACTAAGGTCGTGAAATTATGCTTGTCAACCAACTACACTTAGTGGGTTTTTATCCCCGACCAACCATACTTGGCGGATTTTTCTCTTAAATGTTTCCGACCAACCAAGATCGGCAAATTTTCCAAGTCGACTTGCTTTGGTTGGTGGGTTTTTATCCCGGACCAGTCATAGTTAGCAACGTTTGCATCTTGTGGAATAACCTTACCTCCCGACCAACATAAGTTGGAATTTTCGAGAGTGTACGTACCTTCCGACCAACACAAGTTCGCATTTGCGAGCATATTTTATTTCCTAGCCAAACAGGTTGGCATTTTTAGGAAAATTTCGTTTCCTAGCAAAACGATTGCATACTGTTGTCTATCTTTGATTCATACTCTGCTCATTCTTCTTATTGATGATTGCTTTTCTTTCTCTGCTAGTTTCTGGCCAGGATGGATCTGCTATCTGCCCATGATATAAAGTTGCTGCAACAGTGCAATGAGTACTTCAAGGCTGGTCACACAGACTTGAGTGCTGCACAAGTTGCCGACATCCTTGGTCATGATGTTTCAGAACAGGCTGTTGAAGCATATCAGTACCTGAAGTGTCTACTTGACGGAGCAGTGTCCAATAATGTGGCTTACTATGAAATGATCGAGGATCTCCAGTGTACCCTCGAAGACCTTCAGAATCAATACAAGGAATCAACTGCCCTGTTGTATGAGGGGTACGAAAAGAAGTACAAGATAATCATGGCTGAAAAGGGCTACGATAAGCTTTTTGCTGGGTATGATCTGAGGGAGAGAAATTTGAAGGGTGAGGTAGAGGAATGCAGACAGATTGCCAAGTTGCTGGAGCAAGAGAACAACAACTTGCAAAAAGAGCTATCACAATTGAAGTCTTCAGCCTCTACTTCCAGTGCCTTGATCCCAGTGACCGACGAGGGATTCTCGTTCTTAGAGGTTGAGAATGCCAAGTTGAGGAACGAGTTGGAGACTTTGAAGAGTTCAGGCACCTCTACATCCTCTCGTGGTCGAGCAAGAGCTCCTCAGGGACGAGGAAGAGCAGCTTGGGTTCTTGTCAAAGAACAGAGAACTCAGTCTGCGTTAGAGAACCAAGCTTTCCAATTAATGGCGAAGAACCAGGTTTTGTCTGACATGTAAAAGAAGATTAGGGACTTGGAAAAACAGTTCTCTGCGCAGAAGTCCGTCTTGGAGAATAAGGAGATTTTCATCAAGAATCTCCACGAGCAGCTAGAAAGGCTAACATATCAATTCCACAAACAGCCCAGGGAGTTCTGGATGGATGGATACAACGAAGCACTATTCCACTTGGATGATCGTATCGAGAATGCCAACAATGAGGTCTACAAGCAAGGATGGTTGAATGCCTTAGGTGTGTTGAAGCTCGAACAAGGTCATTATCTGCGGGATTACCATGATCCCGGCTTGATCGACTTGCCTGTGCCACCATACAATTTGGAGATGGAGTGGATCCCTGCTCGGGCCATTCCTCGGAACTTAATTTCAAAGTATCTCGGTGACTAAAATTTACATTCTCAAATCGAGGTATCTCGTCCCGAGCATCTCTTAGACCGACCATCCGTGATGAATGTCAGGATATTGAAGGACCTCAACTTCATCAATTATCCTCTGTCTTTAAATGATCCGCCTGCTGGCGAGGAACCTGTGTCAAAAGCAGAGGGGAAGAGACCAGTAGAATAGGAATTTTTGATGTAATAGTTAGTATACATATCAATGTAACTATAATTTCATTATCAATGTAATTTATTTTGAATTTAATGAAAGACTTTCATTTTTTTTGCAAATCTTGATTGCTATTGTCTTGTATTTATCAAACACTTTATATTTATGCGTATCTGTTAAAAAGATAACAATATTGTGTTGTTTGTCAACCATCTCAGTAACAATTAAAAAGTTATAAGTACCAATACTGTTGCTCGATCACTTAATAATAAAGTAATGAGTATAAAAATGTTTAAAATTTTTCCAACCAACTAAGGTCGTTAAATTATGCTTGTCGACCAACTACACTTAGTGGGTTTTTATCCCCGACCAAGCATACTTGGTAGATTTTTCTCTTAAATGTTTCCGACCAACCAAGATCGACAAATTTTCCAAGTCGACTAGCTATGGTTGGTGGGTTTTTATCCCCTACCAGTTATAGTTAGAAACTTTTGCATCTTCTGGAATAATCTTACCACCCGACCAACATAAGTTGGCATTTTCGAGAGTGTACGTACCTTCCGACCAACACAAGTTGGCATTTGCGAGCATATTTTGTTTCCTAGCCCAACAGGTTGGCATTTTTAGGAATATTTCTTTTCCTAGCCAAACGATTGCATATTGTTGTCTATCTTTGATTCATACTCTGCTCATTCTTCTTATTGATGATTGCTTTTCTTTCTCTGCTAGCTTCTGGCCAGGATGGATCTTCTATCTGCCCATGATACAAAGTTGCTGCAACAATGCAATGAGTACTTTAAGGCTGGTCACAAAGACTTGAGTGCTGCACAAGTTGCCGACATCCTTGGTCATGATGCTTCAGAACAGGCTGTTGAAGTATATCAGTACCTGAAGTGTCTACTTGACGGAGCAATGGCCAATAATGTGGCTTACTATGAAATGATCGAGGATCTCCAGTGTACCCTCGAATACCTTCAGAATCAATATAAGGAATCAACTTCCATGTTCCATGAGGGGTACGAAAAGAAGTACAAACTGATCATGGTTGACAATGGCTACGATAACCTTTTTGCTGGGTATGATCTGAGGGAGAGAACTTTAAAGGGTGAGGTAGAGGAATGCAGACAGATTGCCAAGTTACTAGTGCAAGAGAACAACAACTTGCAAAAAGAGCTATCACAATTGAAGTTTGCAGCCTCTACTTCCAGTGCCTTGATCCCAGTGACCGACGAGGTATTCTCGTTCTTAGAGGTTGAGAATGCCAAGTTGAGGAACGAGTTGGAGACTTTGAAGAGTTCAGGCACCTCTACATCCTCTCGTGGTCGAGCAAGAGCTCCTCGGGGATGAGGAAGAGCATCTCGGGTTCTTGCTGAAGAACAGAGAACTCATTCTGCGTTAGAGAATCAAGCTTTCCAATTAATGGCGAAGAACTAGGCTTTGTCTGACATGTCAAAGAAGATTAGGGACTTGGAAAAAAATCTCTCTGCGCAGAAGTTCGTCTTGGAGAATAAGGATATTTTCATCAAGAATCTCCACGAGCAGTTAGAAAGGCTAACATATCAATTCCACAAACAACCCAGGGAGTTCTGGATGGCTGGATACAACGAAGCACTATTCCACTTGGATGATCGTATCCAGAATGCCAACAATGAGGTCTACAAGCAAGGTTGGTTGAATGCCTTAGGTGTGTTGAAGCTCGAACAAGGTCATTATCTGTGGGATTACCATGATCCCGGCTTGATCGACTTGCCTGTGCCACCATACAATTTACAGATGGAGTGGATCCCTGCTCGGGCCATTCCTCGGAACTTAATTTCAAAGTATCTCGGTGACTACAATTTACATTCTCAAATCGAGGTATCTCGTCCCGAGCATCTCTTAGATCGACCATCCTTGATGAATGTCAGGATGTTGAAGGACCTCAACTTCATCAATTCTCCTCTGTCTTTAAATGATCCGCCTGCTGGCGAGGAACCTGTGTCAAAAGCAGAGGGGAAGAGACCAGTAGAATAGGAATTTTTGATGTAATAGTTAGTATACATATCAATGTAACTATAATTTCGTTATCAATGTAATTTATTTTGAATTTAATGAAAGACTTTCATTTTTTTTCGCAAATCTTGATTGCTATTGTCTTGTATTTATCAAACACTTTATATTTATGCGTATCTGTTAAAAAGATAACAATATTGTGTTGTTTGTCAACCATATCAGTAACAATTAAAAAGTTATAAGTACCAATACTGTTGCTCGATCACTTAATAATAAAGTAATGAGTATAAAAATGTTTAAAATTTTTCCAACCAACTAAGGTCGTTAAATTATGCTTGTCGACCAACTACAGTTAGTGGGTTTTTATCCCCGATCAACCATACTTGGTAGATTTTTCTCCTAAATGTTTCTGACCAACCAAGATCGGCAAATTTTCCAAGTCGACTAGCTATGGTTGGTGGGTTTTTATCCCCGACCAGTCATAGTTAGCAACTTTTGCATCTTCTGGAATAATCTTACCTCCCGACCAATATAAGTTGGCATTTTCGAGAGTGTACGTACCTTCCGACCAAGACAAGTTGGCATTTGCGAGCATATTTTGTTTCCTAGCCAAACAGGTTGGTATTTTTAGAAATATTTCGTTTCCTAGCCAAACGATTGCATACTGTTGTCTATCTTTGATTCATACTCTGCTCATTCTTCTTATTGATGATTGCTTTTCTTTCTCTGCTAGTTTCTGGCCAGGATGGATCTGCAATCTGCCCATGATACAAAGTTGCTGCAACAGTGCAATGAGTACTTTAAGGCTGGTCACACAGACTTGAGTGGTGCACAAGTTGCCGACATCCTTGGTCATGATGCTTCAGAACAGGCTGTTGAAGTATATCAGTACCTGAAGTGTCTACTTGACGGAGCAGTGGCCAATAATGTGGCTTACTATGAAATGATCGAGGATCTCCAGTGTACCCTCGAAGACCTTCAGAATCAATACAAGGAATCAACTTCCCTGTTGCATGAGGGGTACGAAAAGAAGTACAAGCTGATCATGGCTGACAAGGGCTACGATAAGCTTTTTGCTGGGTATGATCTAAGGGAGAGAACTTTGAAGGGTGAGGTAGAGGAATGCAGACGGATTGCCAAGTTGCTCGTGAAAGAGAACAAAACCTTGCAAAAAGTACTATCACAATTGAAGTCTGCAGCCTCTACTTCGAGTGCCTTGATCCCAGTGACCGACGAGGGATTCTCGTTCTTAGAGGTTGAGAATGCCAAGTTGAGGAACGAGTTGGAGACTTTGAAGAGTTCAGGCACCTCTACATCCTCTCGTGGTCGAGAAAGAGCTCCTCGGGGACGAGGAAGAGCAGCTCGGGTTCTTGTCGAAGAACAAATTACTCAGTCTGCATTAGAGAACCAAGCTTTCCACTTAATGGCGAAGAACCAAGATTTGTCTGACATGTCAAAGAAGATTAGGAACTTGGAAAAACATCTCTCTGCGCAGAAGTCCGTCTTGGAGAATAAGGAGATTTTCATCAAGAATCTCCACAAGCAGCTAGAAAGGCTAACATATCAATTCCACAAACAGCCCAGGGAGTTCTGGATGGCTGGATACAACGAAGCACTATTCCACTTGGATGATCGTATCCAGAATGACAATAATGAGGTCAACATGCAAGGTTGGTTGAATGCCTTAGGTGTATTGAAGCTCGAACAAGGTCATTATCTGTGGGATTACCATGATCCCGGCTTGATCGACTTGCCTGTGCCACCATACGATTTGGAGATGGAGTGGATCCCTGCTCAGGCCATTCCTCGGAACTTAATTTCAAAGTATCTCAGTGACTACAATTTACATTCTCAAATCGAGGTATCTCGTCCCGAGCATCTCTTAGATCGACCATCCTTGATGAATGTCAGGATGTTGAAGGACCTCAACTTCATCAATTCTCCTCTGTCTTTAAATGATCCGCCTGCTGGCGAGGAACCTGTGTCAAAAGCAGAGGGGAAGAGACCAGTAAAATAGGAATTTTTGATGTAATAGTTAGTATACATATCAATGTAACTGTAATTTCATTATCAATGTAATTTATTTTGAATTTAATGAAAGACTTTCATTTTTGTTTGCAAATCTTGATTGCTATTGTCTTGTATTTATCAAACACTTTATATTTATGCGTATCTGTTATAAAGATAACAATATTGTGTTGTTTTTCAACCATCTCAGTAACAATTAAAAAGTTATAAGTACCAATACTGTTGCTCGATCACTTAATAATAAAATAATGAGTATAAAAATGTTTAAAATTTTTCCAACTAACTAAGGTCGTTAAATTATGCTTGTCGACCAACTACAGTTAGTGGGTTTTTATCCCCGACCAACCATACTTGGTAGATTTTTCTCCTAAATGTTTCCGACCAACACAGATCGGCAAATTTTCCAAGTCGACTAGCTATGGTTGGTGGGTTTTTATCCCCGACCAGTCATAGTTAGCAACTTTTGCATCTTCTGAAATAATCTTACCTCCCGACAACATAAGTTGGCATTTTCGAGAGTGTACGTACCTTCCGACCAACACAAGTTGGCATTTGCGAGCATATTTTATTTCCTAGCCAAACAGGTTGGCATTTTTAGGAATATTTCGTTTCCTAGCCTAACGATTGCATACTGTTGTCTATCTTTGATTCATACTTTGCTCATTCTTCTTATTGATGATTTCTTTTCTTTCTCTACTAGTTTCTGGACAGGATGGATCTGCTATCTGCCCATGATACAAAGTTAGTGCAACAGTGCAATGAGTACTTTAAGGCTGGTCACACAGACTTGAGTGCTGCACAAGTTCCCGACATCCTTAGTCATGATTCTTCAGAACAGGCTGTTGAAGCATATCAGTACCTAAAGTGTCTACTTGACCGAGCAGTGGCCAATAATGTGGCTTACTATGAAATGATCGAGGATCTCCAGTGTACCCTCGAAGACCTTCAGAATCAATACAAGGAATCAACTGCCCTGTTGTATGAGGGGTACGAAAAGAAGTACAAGCTGATCATGGCCGACAAAGGCTACGATAAGCTTTTTGCTGGGTATGATCTGAGGGAGAGAACTTTGAAGGGTGAGGTAGAGGAATGCAGACAGATTGCCAAGTTGCTGGAGCAAGAGAAGAACAACCTACAAAAAGAGCTATCACAATTGAAGTCTACAGCCTCTACTTCCAGTGCCTTGATCCCAATGACCGACGAGGGATTCTCATTCTTAGAGGTTGAGAATGCCAAGTTCAGGAACGAGTTGGAGACTTTGAAGAGTTCAGGCACCTCTACATCCTCTCGTGGTCGAGAAAGAGCTCCTCGGGGACGAGGAAGAGCAGCTCGGGTTCTTGTCGAAGAACTAATTACTCAGTCTGCGTTAGAGAACCAAGCTTTCCAATTAATGGCGAACAACCAGGCTTTGTCTGACATGTCAAAGAAGATTAGGAAGTTGGAAAAACAGCTCTCTGCGCAGAAGTCCGTCTTGGAGAATAAGGAGATTTTCATCAAGAATCTCCACGAGTAGCTAGAAAGGCTAACATATCAATTCCACAAACATCCCAGGGAGTTCTGGATGGCTGGATACAACGAAGCACTATTCCACTTGGATGATCATATCCAGAATGCCAACAATGAGGTCTACAAGCAAGGCTGGATGAATGCCTTAGGTGTGTTGAAGCTCGAACAAGGTCATTATCTGTGGGATTACCATGATCCCGGCTTGATCGACTTGCCTGTGCCACCATACAATTTGGAGATGGAGTGGATCCCTGCTCGGGCCATTCCTCGGAACTTAATTTCAAAGTATCTCGGTGACTACAATTTACATTCTCAAATCGAGGTATCTCGTCCCGAGCATCTCTTAGACCGACCATCCGTGATGAATGTCAGGATGTTGAAGGACCTCAACTTCATCAATTCTCCTCTGTCTTTAAATGATCCGCCTGCTGGCGAGGAACCTGTGTCAAAAGCAGAGGGGAAGGGACCAGTAAAATAGGAATTTTTGATGTAATAGTTAGTATACATATCATTGTAACTGTAATTTCATTATCAATGTAATTTATTGTGAATTTAATGAAAGACTTTCATTTTTGTTTGCAAATCTTGATTGCTATTGTCTTATATTTATCAAACACTTTATATTTATGCGTATCTGTTAAAAAGATAACAATATTGTGTTGTTTGTCAACCATATCAGTAACAATTAAAAAGTTATAAGTACCAATACTGTTGCTCGATCACTTAATAATAAAGTAATGAGTATAAAAATGTTTAAAATTTTTCCAACCAACTAAGGTCGTTAAATTATGCTTGTCGACCAACTACAGTTAGTGGGTTTTTATCCCCGATCAACCATACTTGGTAGATTTTTCTCCTAAATGTTTCTGACCAACCAAGATCGGCAAATTTTCCAAGTCGACTAGCTATGGTTGGTGGGTTTTTATCCCCGACCAGTCATAGTTAGCAACTTTTGCATCTTCTGGAATAATCTTACCTCCCGACCAATATAAGTTGGCATTTTCGAGAGTGTACGTACCTTCCGACCAAGACAAGTTGGCATTTGCGAGCATATTTTGTTTCCTAGCCAAACAGGTTGGTATTTTTAGAAATATTTCGTTTCCTAGCCAAACGATTGCATACTGTTGTCTATCTTTGATTCATACTCTGCTCATTCTTCTTATTGATGATTGCTTTTCTTTCTCTGCTAGTTTCTGGCCAGGATGGATCTGCAATCTGCCCATGATACAAAGTTGCTGCAACAGTGCAATGAGTACTTTAAGGCTGGTCACACAGACTTGAGTGGTGCACAAGTTGCCGACATCCTTGGTCATGATGCTTCAGAACAGGCTGTTGAAGTATATCAGTACCTGAAGTGTCTACTTGACGGAGCAGTGGCCAATAATGTGGCTTACTATGAAATGATCGAGGATCTCCAGTGTACCCTCGAAGACCTTCAGAATCAATACAAGGAATCAACTTCCCTGTCGCATGAGGGGTACGAAAAGAAGTACAAGCTGATCATGGCTGACAAGGGCTACGATAAGCTTTTTGCTGGGTATGATCTAAGGGAGAGAACTTTGAAGGGTGAGGTAGAGGAATGCAGACGGATTGCCAAGTTGCTCGTGCAAGAGAACAACAACTTGCAAAAAGAGCTATCACAATTGAAGTCTTCAGCCTCTACTTCCAGTGCCTTGATCCCAGTGACCGACGAGGGATTCTCGTTCTTAGAGGTTGAGAATGCCAAGTTGAGGAACGAGTTGGAGACTTTGAAGAGTTCAGGCACCTCTACATCCTCTCGTGGTCGAGCAAGAGCTCCTCAGGGACGAGGAAGAGCAGCTCGGGTTCTTGTCAAAGAACAGAGAACTCAGTCTGCGTTAGAGAACCAAGCTTTCCAATTAATGGCGAAGAACCAGGTTTTGTCTGACATGTAAAAGAAGATTAGGGACTTGGAAAAACAGTTCTCTGTGCAGAAGTCCGTCTTGGAGAATAAGGAGATTTTCATCAAGAATCTCCACGAGCAGCTAGAAAGGCTAACATATCAATTCCACAAACAGCCCAGGGAGTTCTGGATGGATGGATACAACGAAGCACTATTCCACTTGGATGATCGTATCGAGAATGCCAACAATGAGGTCTACAAGCAAGGATGGTTGAATGCCTTAGGTGTGTTGAAGCTCGAACAAGGTCATTATCTGTGGGATTACCATGATCCCGGCTTGATCGACTTGCCTGTGCCACCATACAAATTTGGAGATGGAGTGGATCCCTGCTCGGGCCATTCCTCGGAACTTAATTTCAAAGTATCTCGGTGACTAAAATTTACATTCTCAAATCGAGGTATCTCGTCCCGAGCATCTCTTAGACCGACCATCCGTGATGAATGTCAGGATATTGAAGGACCTCAACTTCATCAATTATCCTCTGTCTTTAAATGATCCGCCTGCTGGCGAGGAACCTGTGTCAAAAGCAGAGGGGAAGAGACCAGTAGAATAGGAATTTTTGATGTAATAGTTAGTATACATATCAATGTAACTATAATTTCATTATCAATGTAATTTATTTTGAATTTAATGAAAGACTTTCATTTTTTTTGCAAATCTTGATTGCTATTGTCTTGTATTTATCAAACACTTTATATTTATGCGTATCTGTTAAAAAGATAACAATATTGTGTTGTTTGTCAACCATCTCAGTAACAATTAAAAAGTTATAAGTACCAATACTGTTGCTCGATCACTTAATAATAAAGTAATGAGTATAAAAATGTTTAAAATTTTTCCAACCAACTAAGGTCGTTAAATTATGCTTGTCGACCAACTACACTTAGTGGGTTTTTATCCTCGACCAAGCATACTTGGTAGATTTTTCTCTTAAATGTTTCCGACCAACCAAGATCGACAAATTTTCCAAGTCGACTAGCTATGGTTGGTGGGTTTTTATCCCCTACCAGTTATAGTTAGAAACTTTTGCATCTTCTGGAATAATCTTACCACCCGACCAACATAAGTTGGCATTTTCGAGAGTGTACGTACCTTCCGACCAACACAAGTTGGCATTTGCGAGCATATTTTGTTTCCTAGCCCAACAGGTTGGCATTTTTAGGAATATTTCTTTTCCTAGCCAAACGATTGCATATTGTTGTCTATCTTTGATTCATACTCTGCTCATTCTTCTTATTGATGATTGCTTTTCTTTCTCTGCTAGCTTCTGGCCAGGATGGATCTTCTATCTGCCCATGATACAAAGTTGCTGCAACAATGCAATGAGTACTTTAAGGCTGGTCACAAAGACTTGAGTGCTGCACAAGTTGCCGACATCCTTGGTCATGATGCTTCAGAACAGGCTGTTGAAGTATATCAGTACCTGAAGTGTCTACTTGACGGAGCAATGGCCAATAATGTGGCTTACTATGAAATGATCGAGGATCTCCAGTGTACCCTCGAATACCTTCAGAATCAATACAAGGAATCAACTTCCATGTTCCATGAGGGGTACGAAAAGAAGTACAAACTGATCATGGTTGACAATGGCTACGATAACCTTTTTGCTGGGTATGATCTGAGGGAGAGAACTTTGAAGGGTGAGGTAGAGGAATGCAGACAGATTGCCAAGTTACTAGTGTAAGAGAACAACAACTTGCAAAAAGAGCTATCACAATTGAAGTTTGCAGCCTCTACTTCCAGTGCCTTGATCCCAGTGACCGACGAGGTATTCTCGTTCTTAGAGGTTGAGAATGCCAAGTTGAGGAACGAGTTGGAGACTTTGAAGAGTTCAGGCACCTCTACATCCTCTCGTGGTCGAGCAAGAGCTCCTCGGGGATGAGGAAGAGCATCTCGGGTTCTTGCTGAAGAACAGAGAACTCATTCTGCGTTAGAGAATCAAGCTTTCCAATTAATGGCGAAGAACTAGGCTTTGTCTGACATGTCAAAGAAGATTAGGGACTTGGAAAAAAATCTCTCTGCGCAGAAGTTCGTCTTGGAGAATAAGGATATTTTCATCAAGAATCTCCACGAGCAGTTAGAAAGGCTAACATATCAATTCCACAAACAACCCAGGGAGTTCTGGATGGCTGGATACAACGAAGCACTATTCCACTTGGATGATCGTATCCAGAATGCCAACAATGAGGTCTACAAGCAAGGTTGGTTGAATGCCTTAGGTGTGTTGAAGCTCGAACAAGGTCATTATCTGTGGGATTACCATGATCCCGGCTTGATCGACTTGCCTGTGCCACCATACAATTTACAGATGGAGTGGATCCCTGCTCGGGCCATTCCTCGGAACTTAATTTCAAAGTATCTCGGTGACTACAATTTACATTCTCAAATCGAGGTATCTCGTCCCGAGCATCTCTTAGACCGACCATCCGTGATGAATGTCAGGATGTTGAAGGACCTCAACTTCATCAATTCTCCTCTGTCTTTAAATGATCCGCCTGCTGGCGAGGAACCTGTGTCAAAAGCAGAGGGGAAGAGACCAGTAGAATAGGAATTTTTGATGTAATAGTTAGTATACATATCAATGTAACTATAATTTCGTTATCAATGTAATTTATTTTGAATTTAATGAAAGACTTTCATTTTTTTTTGCAAATCTTGATTGCTATTGTCTTGTATTTATCAAACACTTTATATTTATGCGTATCTGTTAAAAAGATAACAATATTGTGTTGTTTGTCAACCATATCAGTAACAATTAAAAAGTTATAAGTACCAATACTGTTGCTCGATCACTTAATAATAAAGTAATGAGTATAAAATTGTTTAAAATTTTTCCAACCAAATAAGGTCGTTAAATTATGCTTGTCGACCAACTACAGTTAGTGGGTTTTTATCCCCGATCAACCATACTTGGTAGATTTTTCTCCTAAATGTTTCCGACCAACCAAGATCGGCAAATTTTCCAAGTCGACTAGCTATGGTTGGTGGGTTTTTATCCCCGACCAGTCATAGTTAGCAACTTTTGCATCTTCTGGAATAATCTTACCTCCCGACCAATATAAGTTGGCATTTTCGAGAGTGTACGTACCTTCCGACCAAGACAAGTTGGCATTTGCGAGCATATTTTGTTTCCTAGCCAAACAGGTTGGTATTTTTAGAAATATTTCGTTTCCTAGCCAAACGATTGCATACTGTTGTCTATCTTTGATTCATACTCTGCTTATTCTTCTTATTGATGATTGCTTTTCTTTCTCTGCTAGTTTCTGGCCAGGATGGATCTGCAATCTGCCCATGATACAAAGTTGCTGCAACAGTGCAATGAGTACTTTAAGGCTGGTCACACAGACTTGAGTGGTGCACAAGTTGCCGACATCCTTGGTCATGATGCTTCAGAACAGGCTGTTGAAGTATATCAGTACCTGAAGTGTCTACTTGACGGAGCAGTGGCCAATAATGTGGCTTACTATGAAATGATCGAGGATCTCCAGTGTACCCTCGAAGACCTTCAGAATCAATACAAGGAATCAACTTCCCTGTTGCATGAGGGGTACGAAAAGAAGTACAAGCTGATCATGGCTGACAAGGGCTACGATAAGCTTTTTGCTGGGTATGATCTAAGGGAGAGAACTTTGAAGGGTGAGGTAGAGGAATGCAAACGGATTGCCAAGTTGCTCGTGCAAGAGAACAACAACTTGCAAAAAGAGCTATCACAATTGAAGTCTGCAGCCTCTACTTCCAGTGCCTTGATCCCAGTGACCGACGAGGGATTCTCGTTCTTAGAGGTTGAGAATGCCAAGTTGAGGAACGAGTTGGAGACTTTGAAGAGTTCAGGCACCTCTACATCCTCTCGTGGTCGAGAAAGAGCTCCTCGGGGACGAGGAAGAGCAGCTCGGGTTCTTGTCGAAGAACAAATTACTCAGTCTGCATTAGAGAACCAAGCTTTCCACTTAATGGCGAAGAACCAAGATTTGTCTGACATGTCAAAGAAGATTAGGAACTTGGAAAAACATCTCTCTGCGCAGAAGTCCGTCTTGGAGAATAAGGAGATTTTCATCAAGAATCTCCACAAGCAGCTAGAAAGGCTAACATATCAATTCCACAAACAGCCCAGGGAGTTCTGGATGGCTGGATACAACGAAGCACTATTCCACTTGGATGATCGTATCCAGAATGACAATAATGAGGTCAACATGCAAGGTTGGTTGAATGCCTTAGGTGTATTGAAGCTCGAACAAGGTCATTATCTGTGGGATTACCATGATCCCGGCTTGATCGACTTGCCTGTGCCACCATACAATTTGGAGATGGAGTGGATCCCTGCTCAGGCCATTCCTCGGAACTTAATTTCAAAGTATCTCAGTGACTACAATTTACATTCTCAAATCGAGGTATCACGTCCCGAGCATCTCTTAGACCGACCATCCTTGATGAATGTCAGGATGTTGAAGGACCTCAACTTCATCAATTCTCCTCTGTCTTTAAATGATCCGCCTGCTGGCGAGGAACCTGTGTCAAAAGCAGAGGGGAAGAGACCAGTAAAATAGGAATTTTTGATGTAATAGTTAGTATACATATCAATGTAACTGTAATTTCATTATCAATGTAATTTATTTTGAATTTAATGAAAGACTTTCATTTTTGTTTGCAAATCTTGATTGCTATTGTCTTGTATTTATCAAACACTTTATATTTATGCGTATCTGTTATAAAGATAACAATATTGTGTTGTTTTTCAACCATCTCAGTAACAATTAAAAAGTTATAAGTACCAATACTGTTGCTCGATCACTTAATAATAAAATAATGAGTATAAAAATGTTTAAAATTTTTCCAACTAACTAAGGTCGTTAAATTATGCTTGTCGACCAACTACAGTTAGTGGGTTTTTATCCCCGACCAACCATACTTGGTAGATTTTTCTCCTAAATGTTTCCGACCAACACAGATCGGCAAATTTTCCAAGTCGACTAGCTATGGTTGGTGGGTTTTTATCCCCGACCAGTCATAGTTAGCAACTTTTGCATCTTCTGAAATAATCTTACCTCCCGACAACATAAGTTGGCATTTTCGAGAGTGTACGTACCTTCCGACCAACACAAGTTGGCATTTGCGAGCATATTTTATTTCCTAGCAAAACAGGTTGGCATTTTTAGGAATATTTCGTTTCCTAGCCTAACGATTGCATACTGTTGTCTATCTTTGATTCATACTTTGCTCATTCTTCTTATTGATGATTTCTTTTCTTTCTCTACTAGTTTCTGGACATGATGGATCTGCTATCTGCCCATGATACAAAGTTAGTGCAACAGTGCAATGAGTACTTTAAGGCTGGTCACACAGACTTGAGTGCTGCACAAGTTCCCGACATCCTTAGTCATGATTCTTCAGAACAGGATGTTGAAGCATATCAGTACCTAAAGTGTCTACTTGACCGAGCAGTGGCCAATAATGTGGCTTACTATGAAATGATCGAGGATCTCCAGTGTACCCTCGAAGACCTTCAGAATCAATACAAGGAATCAACTGCCCTGTTGTATGAGGGGTACGAAAAGAAGTACAAGCTGATCATGGCCGACAAAGGCTACGATAAGCTTTTTGCTGGGTATGATCTGAGGGAG
Source organism: Sambucus nigra (assembly GCA_949130495.1). NCBI lineage: Eukaryota > Viridiplantae > Streptophyta > Magnoliopsida > Dipsacales > Adoxaceae > Sambucus > Sambucus nigra. The sequence continues at coordinate 237,992,638 of OX422210.1, read as the reverse complement.
AGAACTTTGAAGGGTGAGGTAGAGGAATGCAGACAGATTGCCAAGTTGCTGGAGCAAGAGAACAACAACCTACAAAAAGAGCTATCACAATTGAAGTCTACAGCCTCTACTTCCAGTGCCTTGATCCCAATGACCGACGAGGGATTCTCATTCTTAGAGGTTGAGAATGCCAAGTTCAGGAACGAGTTGGAGACTTTGAAGAGTTCAGGCACCTCTACATCCTCTCGTGGTCGAGAAAGAGCTCCTCGGGGACGAGGAAGAGCAGCTCGGGTTCTTGTCGAAGAACTAATTACTCAGTCTGCGTTAGAGAACCAAGCTTTCCAATTAATGGCGAACAACCATGCTTTGTCTGACATGTCAAAGAAGATTAGGAAGTTGGAAAAACAGCTCTCTGCGCAGAAGTCCGTCTTGGAGAATAAGGAGATTTTCATCAAGAATCTCCACGAGCAGCTAGAAAGGCTAACATATCAATTCCACAAACATCCCAGGGAGTTCTGGATGGCTGGATACAACGAAGCACTATTCCACTTGGATGATCATATCCAGAATGCCAACAATGAGGTCTACAAGCAAGGCTGGATGAATGCCTTAGGTGTGTTGAAGCTCGAACAAGGTCATTATCTGTGGGATTACCATGATCCCGGCTTGATCGACTTGCCTGTGCCACCATACAATTTGGAGATGGAGTGGATCCCTGCTCGGGCCATTCCTCGGAACTTAATTTCAAAGTATCTCGGTGACTACAATTTACATTCTCAAATCGAGGTATCTCGTCCCGAGCATCTCTTAGACCGACCATCCGTGATGAATGTCAGGATGTTGAAGGACCTCAACTTCATCAATTCTCCTCTGTCTTTAAATGATCCGCCTGCTGGCGAGGAACCTGTGTCAAAAGCAGAGGGGAAGGGACCAGTAAAATAGGAATTTTTGATGTAATAGTTAGTATACATATCATTGTAACTGTAATTTCATTATCAATGTAATTTATTGTGAATTTAATGAAAGACTTTCATTTTTGTTTGCAAATCTTGATTGCTATTGTCTTATATTTATCAAACACTTTATATTTATACGTATCTGTCATAAAGATAACAATATTGTGTTGTTTGTCAACCATCTCATTAACAATTAAAAAGTTATAAGTACCAATAATGTTGCTCGATCACTTAATAATAAAATAATGAGTATAAAAATGTTTAAAATTTTTCCAACTAACTAAGGTCGTTAAATTATGCTTGTCGACCAACTATAGTTAGTGGGTTTTTATCCCCGACCAACCATACTTGGTAGATTTTTCTCTTAAATATTTCCGACCAACCAAGATCGGTAAATTTTCCAAGTTGACTAGCATTGGTTGGTTGGTTTTTATCCCCGACCAGTCATAGTTAGCAACTTTTGCATCTTCTGGAATAATCTTACCTCCCGACCAACATAAGTTGGAATTTTCGAGAGTGTACGTACCTTCCGACCAACACAAGTTGGCATTTGCGAGCATATTTTGTTTCCTAGCCAAATAGGTTGGCATTTTTAGGAATATTTCGTTTCCTAGCCAAACAATTGCATACTGTTGTCTATCTTTGATTCATACTCTGCTCATTCTTCTTATTGATGATTTCTTTTCTTTCTCTGCTAGTTTTCGGCCAGGATGGATCTGCTATCTTCCCATGATACAAAGTTGCTGCAACAGTGCAATGAGTACTTTAAGGCTGGTCACACAGACTTGAGTGGTGCACAAGTTGCCGACATCCTTGGTCATGATGCTTCAGAACAGGCTGTTGAAGTATATAAGTACCTGAAGTGTCTACTTGACGGAGTAGTGGCCAATAATGTGGCTTACTATGAAATGATCGAGGATCTCCAGTGTACCCTCGAAGACCTTCAGAATCAATACAAGGAATCAACTTCCATGTTGCATGAGGGGTACTAAAAGAAGTACAAGCTGATCATGGCTGACAAGGGCTACGATAAGCTTTATACTGGGTATGATCTAAGGGAGAGAACTTGAAGGGTGAGGTAGAGGAATGCATACGGATTGCCAAGTTGCTCGTGCAAGAGAACAACAACTTGCAAAAAGAGCTATCACAATTGAAGTCTGCAGCCTCTACTTCCAGTGCCTTGATCCCAGTGACCGACCAGGGATTCTCGTTCTTAGAGGTTGAGAATGCCAAGTTGAGGAACGAGTTGGAGACTTTGAAGAGTTCAGGCACCTCTACATCCTCTCGTGGTCGAGAAAGAGCTCCTCGGGGACGAGGAAGAGCAGCTCGGGTTCTTGTCGAAGAACAAATTACTCAGTCTGCGTTAGAGAACCAAGCGTTCCAATTAATGGCGAAGAACCAGGCTTTGTCTGACATGTCAAAGAAGATTAGGAACTTGGAAAAACAGCTCTCTGCGCAGAAGTCCGTCTTTGAGAATAAGGAGATTTTCATCAAGAATCTCCACGGGCAGCTAGAAAGGCTAACATATCAATTCCACAAACAGCCCAGGGAGTTCTGGATGGATGGATACAACGAAGCACTATTCCATTTGGATGATCGTATCCAGAATGCCAATAATGAGGTCAACAAGCAAGGTTGGTTGAATGCCTTAGGTGTGTTGAAGCTCGAACAAGGTCATTATCTGTGGGATTACCATGATCCCGGCTTGATCGACTTGCCTGTGCCACCATACAATTTGGAGATGGAGTGGATCCCTGCTCGGGCCATTCCTCGGAACTTAATTTCAAAGTATCTCGGTGACTACAATTTACATTCTCAAATCTAGGTATCTCGTCCCGAGCATCTCTTAGACCGACCATCAGTGATGAATGTCAGGATGTTGAAGGACCTCAACTTCATCAATTCTCCTCTGTATTTAAATGATCCGCCTGCTGGCGAGGAACCTGTGTCAAAAGCAGAGGGGAAGAGACCAGTAGAATAGGAATTTTTGATGTAATAGTTAGTATACATATCAATGTAACTGTAATTTCATTATCAATGTAATTTATTTTGAATTTAATGAAAGACTTTCATTTTTGTTTTCAAATCTTGATTGCTATTGTCTTGTATTTATCAAACACTTTATATTTATGCGTATCTGTTAAAAATATAACAATATTGTGTTGTTTGTCAACCATCTCATTAACAATTAAAAAGTTATAAGTACCAATACTGTTGCTCGATCACTTAATAATAAAGTAATGAGTATAAAAATGTTTAAAATTTTTCCAACCAACTAAGGTCGTTAAATTATGCTTGTCGACCAACTACAGTTAGTGGGTTTTTATCCCCGACCAACTATACTTGGTAGATTTTTCTCTTAAATGTTTCCGACCAACCAAGATCGGCAATTTTCCAAGTCGACTAACTATGGTTAGTGAGTTTTTATCCCCGACTCGTCAGAGTTAGCAACTTTTGCATCTTGTGGAATAATCTTACCTCCCGACCAACATAAGTTGGCATTTTTGAGAGTGTACGTACCTTCTGACCAACACAAGTTTGCATTTGCGAGCATATTTTGTTCTCTAGCCAAACAGGTTGGCATTTTTAGGAATATTTCATTTCCTAGCCAAACAGGTTGGCATTTTTAGGAATATTTCGTTTCCTAGCCAAGCAGGTTGGCATTTTTAGGAATATTTAGTTTCCTAACCAACCGAAGTTGGCATTTTTAGGAATATTTTGTTTCCTAACCAACCGAAGTTGGCATTTTTACGAATATTTTATTTCCTAACCAACCGAAGTTTGCATTTTTTGGAATATCTTGTTTCCTAACCAACCGAGGTTGTCATTTTTAGGAATATTTTGTTTCCTAACCAACCGAAGTTGGCATTTTTAGGAATATCTTGCTAAGCAGCCTGAGCTTTGCCGAGTAGTGTGTAGCACTAGTATTTCCCGAAAAATTCTCAATAAAAAGGAGAGACTTTGGCAGAATATCTTCGTTTTATTCATACTGATGGAACTGTGTTACATATACATCATTGATAATACTTGTGCAGGTGCTCTGCGTTCCATGCATTCTTAAACTCCTCGCCTTCTAAAGTTTCTATTCGATAAGTTCCTGGTCGAACAACTTCTGTAACTCGGTATGGTCCATGCCAGTTTTCTTCCATCTTATTATGTTTTTGAATTACTTTCTTCAGCATATAGTCTCCTTCTTTCAGGTCGCACTTCTTCTCCCTTTTGTTGTAGAATAGAGTTGTTCGCTGCTGGTAAGCAGCATTTCTAATGGCTGCTTCTTCTCTAACTTCCTCGAGCATGTTTAAATCCAGTCTTCTCATTAAGTCGCTGACAGGGGAATTGAAATTCAGTACCCTGTGTGTTGGGAGACCCAACTCGGCAGGTATGACAGCCTCACTTCCAAACGCCAGCATGTATGGTGATTCTCCAGTTGCTACTCGGGGAGTAGTTTGGTAAGCCCAAAGTACTGATTGTAGCTTGTTGATCCAGTTTGCTTTTGCATCATCCAATCGTTTCTTCAAACGGTTCAGCATCATTCTATTTGTCACTTCAGTTTGTCCATTGCTTTGAGGATGGCCTGGTGCTGAATGAACCTTCAAAATGTTTGACTGATGACAATAGGTGGCAAACTCCTCGTTATAAAATTATGTTTCATGGTCTGTGATGAAGGCATGAAGGAGACCATATCGGCAAATGATGTTCTTCCAAACAAATTAGTACACCTTCTCGTACGTCATGTCAATGAGTGGCTCAGCTTCTACCCACTTAGTAAAATAATCCACTCCGACGACGAGATACTTGAACCTTCCTCGGGTCGTTAGCAGTGGTCCAACCAAATCTATTCCCCACATGGCGAATGGCCAAGGATAAGTTATGGGTGTCAACAATGCTTGTGGAGTTCTTCGAATTGAGGAAAAGCGCTGACACTTGTCACACTTCTTGGCGTAGGCTATGCAATTAACCCTCATCGTCGGCCAGTAGTATCCTTGCGTTATCACCCTTTGTAAAAGCGTCTGACCTGCTACATGTGCTCCACAAGACCCTTCATGGATTTCTTCAATCAATTATTTCACCTCGGAGGGATGTACGCATCTCTACAAACCTGCCATAATTCCTCGTCTATATAAAACACCATTAGTTAATACATACCGAGCCGCTTTAAACTTCAATTTCTTGGCTGCGAGTTTTTCAATTGGCAATTCTCCCTCCTCGATATACGCCCTGATGGGATCCATCCAAGATGATCCTAAATCAAGGGAGATAAAGTTCATCGTCAGATCTTCATCTATACTCCGACCAACTGACACTTCAATTGGGATTGTTCGTCGTAGCTCGGTGCGAGTAGCTGATGCTAGTCGGGCTAGTGCGTCTGCTCTCGCATTCTCCATTCTTGGTATTTCGACCAGCTGAATAGCGGCAAATTCTGACACCAGCTCCTTTGCCTTTGCATGATATTTTATCATTAATTCTCCTCTAACTGCATATACTCCCATCATTTGATTTACAATCAATTGAGAGTCGCTAAAAATCACAACCTGCTGCGCCTCCATAATTTTTGCCAAATTAAGCCCTGCGGTCATGGCCTCATACTCAGCCTCATTGTTTGAAGCTTTGAATTGGAAACGCAAGGCGTATTCCATATCGACCTCATCCGGAGTGCTCAGAACTATCCCCGCGCCGCATCCTGCAGTGCAAGATGAGCCATCTACATATAGTCTCCATATAGGTAACTCGTCTTCAAATTTCTGATCAGTTAGAGTTCCTCGGTGAAATATTTGTTCCTTCCTTTCCTCCTCGGATTTTTTTTGCTCTTCGTCGATCATTTCTTCTTGCCCTTTTACCAATCGGAGTTGGTCTGATCCCGAAGTCAATGATCTTGTAACATCCACTTGCCCTTTTACCAACCGGAGTTGGTCTGGGCTAGTGTTTGTCGATTCTGTAACATCCACAGGTTGATTAGTGAGAAACTTTTGTTCCTCGTCCGGAGTCCTCACAACTATCTTTGCATCACATCCTGTAACATCCACACGCCCTTTTACCAATCGAAATTGGTTTGAGCTTGTGTTTGTTGATCCTGTAACATCCACAGGTTGATCAGCGAGCAACTTTTTCTCCTCGGGAGTATCAGGATAGGTGAACTCCGCTATAAAGTCTGCTACAGCTTGCCCTTTAAGCGATGATCTGGGTTCATAGACTATATCAAATTCACCGAGTTCTATTGCCTAGTACATCAATCTTCCTGATTTTTCTGGCTTATGCAGGGCTTGCCTCAATGGCATATCAGTATATACTACTATGGTATGAGCCTGGAAATATGGCCGCATTCTCCTACTCGCCTCAATCAGCGCCAGTGCCAATTTCTCCAGCCTTGGATATCTGATTTCTGCTCCTTGGAAGGCCTTACTTGTGTAGTAAATTGGCTTTTGTACTCCATTCTCCACTCTGATCGACGCCGAGCTAACTGCATTCTCGGACACTGTAAGGTACAAGTACAATTTTTCTCCCATCACTGGCTTGGACAACAATGGGGGTGCTCCCAAGTATCTCTTCAAGTCTTGAAAAGCCTTCTCGCATTCATCATTCCACTCAAAAGTCTTTCTGAGTGTCTTGAAGAATGGGAGACATCTATCAGTTGCTCATGACACAAATCTGTTGAGTGCCGCTAATCGTCCTATGAGACTCTGTACTTCCTTCTTCGTCATTGGAGATCGCAGCCCTAATAGAGCTTTGATCTTTTCAGGATTTGCTTCAATGCCTCGTTGATTGACAATGTACCCGAGAAACATGCCTTCTCGTACTCCAAAGATGCACTTCGTCGGGTTCAGTTTCATTTGATATTTATCTAGTTGATTAAAAGTCTGGCTTAAGTCAACTAGGTGATCGACAGCTTTCTTGCTTTTTGTCAGCATATCGTCAACATAGACTTCCATATTGTCACTAATTTGTTCAGCAAAGACCTTGTTCATCAGCCTCTGATATGTCGCACCTGCATTTTTCAAACCAAAAGGCATAACATTATAATAATAAGTTCCCCTAGGGGTAATAAAAGAAGTACTCTCCCTGTCTTCAGGTTTCATTTTAATTTGATTGTAGCCAGAATAAGCATCCATGAAGCTCAACAATTCGTGTCCCGAGGTAGCATCCACTAGTTGATCAATTCGGGGCAGTGAAAAGTGATCCTTTGGGCATGCTTTGTTGAGGTCGGTGAAGTCTACACACATCCTCCATTTGTTGTTTTTCTTCTTTACCATCACCACATTAGCTAACCAATCTGGATATTTAACATCTTCAATTAAACAAGCTTTCTGGAGCTTCTCGACTTCCTCCTGTATAGCTTGATTCTTCTCGGGACTGAATACTCTTCTTCTCTGCTTCACAGGCTTGATCTCCTTATTCACATTGAGCTCGTGACATACGAAGTTTGGATCTATCCCAGGCATATCTTCATGACTCCATGCGAAATTTTGTCTTCTGCTTCTAAGGAAAGTTATCAATTCCTGTTTTAATGAGGCCTCTAACGATGAACCTATTCGAGTAGTTCGCTCAGGGTGCTCGTCGTCCAGAATGATATTTTCAGTAGCTTCCACCACTTGACCCTTTACGAGTTGTGACTCATCTTGGGGATCCAATGTTTCAATTTCTGCACCTTCATCCACTTGATAAGTAGTGGTCTTTTTCTTTAATTCTTCCAGTTCTTCTTGCTCGACGGATGAATAATAGCATTCCCGAGCTACTTTCTGATCACCTTTCACAACTCCTACTCCAAAGTTTGTTGGAAATTTTAGGCACTGATGTACTGTAGATGGCACAGCCTCGAACTTCTTCAATCCTACTCTACCCATGATGATATTGTACGATGATTGGACATTCTTATCCATCACGAAGAAACGTATTCTTTCTGTACGACAAGCAGGCCACGTACCAACGAATATATCCAACTTGATCATCCCAAGTGGAAATACTTTCTCGCCAGCAAAACCGATGATGGGTCTGTGGTAAGGCTCCAGTTGAGATAGCTTTAGATTTAAACTATCGAAACACGAGTAGAACATGATGTCTGCCGAGCTACCATTGTCGACCAGCACTCTTGGAATCATGACTTCCTTCATTCTCATTTTGATCACCAGCGGGTCATCATGAGGATATAAAACACCGGCAAGGTCATTTTTTGAAAAACCGATAACCAATTTCTCCTTGTTTACCTTTCTCGGGCGATCTTCCTCAGCTAGATTTATTCGCTGAATGTACGAGCAAGCTTGAGCCTCACCAAGGTAAGATTTTCTTTCTGCAGTAAGGTCTCCTCCTCCTGCATCTCCTCCTGTAATAACATTACAATCAAATGACCCAAAGCGTATTGAAAATACCTCTCGTTCTGGCTGCCTTGGTTTCTTGGGAAGATCGGGATCATCCTCTGGATCAACTTCATGGTTTCTCTTCTTGTTCTCCTCTGCTCGACGAGGAGATTTAGACCTCTCTCTAGTTCGGTCGTTGTTTCTTCTTTTGCCTCCACGATCAACATATTTTGCTAGCTTTCCTCGTCGGATGAGTGTTTCAGTCTCATTATAAAGAGCTATGTAATTTTTGGTCATATGGCCATGATCCTTGTGGAACTCGCAATATTTTTCTCTATTCCTCGTGTCAGGGTCTGCCTTCATTTTTTTTAGCCAGTTTAACTCCTCGCTGTTCTTAATTTCTTCTAGGACGTGGTTGATATTTACCTTCAAAGGTGTGTAATTATCAAATTTCCTCAAGACCTCCCATGACGACCTATTTTTGGATTTTTTGTCACCACCATTGTTCTTATGTTCTTTCTTCTTAGCTTTATCACCTTCCAGCTTAGTTTCTTTGGCGTCCATAATCTTCTTCGCAGACATAGCCTCCTCGGCATTCATAATCTTGGACGCTTTTCCCATCAGGTCCGATATGGTTCGAGGTGGATCTTTGGCCAAAGTGTAGTACAACTTGTTTGGCAGTAGTCCACTCATCAAAGGGGTAATCACTGTCTTCTCCTCATAATCAATGACTTCGAGTTTCTCGTTATTAAAACGAGTTATATAATCTCTGGTACTTTCACCAGCTTTTTGTCTAACACTTAACAAATGTGCTACTCGTTTAACTGGATTTGCCCCAAAGCAGAAATTCCCAATGAATAGCTCGGCCAGTTGAAGAAAAGTTGAAGTCTTACCCCGAGGAAGGCTATTATACCATATTTGAGCAGATCCGGTAAGTGTTCCCGAGAATGCTCTGCATCTCATCTCATCTGGGACAGCATAGATGTCGACTGCAGCTTGGTATTGTTCTATATGAAGGACAGGGTCAGTCTTTCCATCATACTTGGGAGTCACAACAGGTGCTTTGAACTTTGATGGTGTTGGAAAATCAACAATGTCCTGGACAAAAGGTGTTCCTCGAACAAAGGTTCGTTGTAGAGGATTCTTGGCCTTAGCCATTTCCCCTAATCTATCCTCCAGCCTTTGAATAGATCCTTTCCATGCATCATTTTTTTCCTCGGGCCTATTGGTTCGAGCAACTAATCGCGTTGAAGTAGCTTCCTGGGATTTATCCTAACGAGCAACTGGTCGGTCATAGGATCTATCTTGATGAGCAGCTGGTCGCGACTGGGCAGATCCTTCCCTTAAATCTGATGGTCATCGAAAGCTCCTCGATGCTGCATTAAGAAAACTTTTGTTCCTCCTAGGGCCTAATCGGTCGAAAGGAGAAACCCTACTTAATCTTTCCAACGCGCTGGTCCTTTCTGGGGAGAGGGTGACACGTTGTTCAGTATCCGTGGCTCGCACAGACGAAGTTCGCCCAGGTTGATAAGAGAAATCATCATATTCCTCATTGCGATGTGAGTTAGTACGCCTAGTACGCGAAGAAGGCGTACGGGTATTTCTTTGAATGCTTCGTGGTCCGGAATGGGCCAATGCACCGCCATGGAGGGTTTGGATGAGTTGTCGCATTGTTTCTTGCATGACGGTCTGGCCTTGAGCCAGATTTGCCATTATTCCAGCCAGATCTGGAACAATTGGTGGAGCAGACAGATTTGGAGGGGTTCCAGCGTTTCGATTGTTGGATTCAGGAATATCCGCTATTGGTAATGGATTATTTTTGATGAAAAACGATATTATCAGTCGTTTCCCACAGACGGCGCCAATCTGTTGATGTAAAAAATTAGATCACTCTAATTATTCAATCACAGATAAATAAATGAGATAAATAATTTTAAAGTGGTTCAGCCTTATAAGAATGGCCTACATCCACTGTTTTGATATTGATGTTTGTATGGGAATTCTCGATTACAAGTTATCTCAAGAAATTTCGGTCTGGATTCCTCTTACAATGAGGATTGTACAATGTATTTATAGCCCTGAGGCTGTAATGTGAAAGGGTACTACATTAAATGATATACATATGAAAAGGTAATACATTTAATGCCCTCTTTGCGTGCGCGTCCAAATGATAAGCATTTAATGAGCATTTAAACTATTGGTATCCTGCTTCGAGGTGCAGCTCAGACCGCCATGAGTTGCTCGGACCGCCTAAGCTTCTCGGTATTTAAGAGTTCCTCGGAGAGGCATTGTTCTTCGTAGCTTGTGAGTTCCTTGAGGAACTAGTCTTCCTCGTTGTAGTCTTGTTCCTCGGAGCGAGTGGGTTCCTCGGAAGTGTTTTCTGTTTCCATGTAGATAGCCACGTGTCTTCATATGATTGGTCCATGTCAGCAGATTAATTTTGGTATCAACACTAATATATACAAGTAATAATCATGGAAATATAAAAATTGAAACAAATGAGCTAAATGGATAAATATAACAAATAGGATAAGTGAAAAAAGACAACAATAATAAATAAAATGTAATCCACAATATAAGGACTTGAATTCTTAAAAATGCATTTTTTACACCTACAACTTGCAAGGAAGCTCATCAAGGACCATGGCCAAGCCTCAAGTCTCCAAACAAGGTCCAAACATCATTCTCTCTTTAAATTTCTTTATTTTTGCATTAGTTATATAGATTCTCAATTTAGCCTTTAATTTAGATCATACACATTAATACCTCATCCTTTATTAGTTATATTACACATAGTCTATTTTCTATTAAAAAAAAGAAAAAGAAAAAGAGGGTTATGCCTATAAATTTCGACGGGATTCTTCACACATTTTCTTAAAACTAAGAATATCTTTTCTACACACACGAATATCATAAACTCCTGTCTGAATTTATAGCATAAAACCACACCCTTGTGCCACATGTAAACAACGTGGACTTTGATGCCTTTATAGGCTAAGTAGGCGTCTTGAGTTAAAACCTGTGACTCGAGTTCTATTTTCATATTTTTCTTATTTTATCCATATATTATTCATATATATCATACTTGTTGCGTTTTATCTAACATATATTATTATTTCATTATAATGATCAATATCTCGTTAAGCGTATACATCATATTTTCTAATTATTATTTTGGGAACATTCATATGGATGACCTCATTCCATCTTTTCCATGATGCGAGTCGAGCGATTCTGATCTCCACTTATATATACGCACACATACAAACTTCATGGAGAAATTAAGGAAAATAGTAACATAAGCCCATAAGAGACCGAAAGGGCGGGATGGGTGCCTAACACCTTCTTATTCTGTAACTTAGCCCACGAACCTCTGATCTAATTGGTTTTGCAAGCATCAGTATGTCTTTGAGTGCGCTCTCTAGAGGCGGTGAAATGTTCTTTTGCCTGTTTTGTGAAAAATAGGTTGATGAATCTATCTATTTACATCACCCCAACACCGACGACGACCGAATCACCCCACGATTTAGCGAGGGAGCGGGACCTTTATCTCTCCCTCTTTTCTCCCCCGAAAGCGCCCTGGGGGAATATGGAAGATTTCTTAGGGATGGACACAGGGTGATTAGTGATTTTTTGCACCCAATTAAATAACCCTTAACATGAAAACATGACATGTCATAAATAACACCACCAACATTAGGTATAATTTGGACATAACTCGTCTAAAAAATCACAAGACAACGTAATTTATTCAGTCAATTTCGTATCGTGTCATCACATAGTGTTATAATGTCGTTTACCACTAATTTGGGGTTTAAGTTAGCATGAAGAAATTAAAGGTTATCATTCAGAATATAAAGAAATTAGGGTTTAAGTTAGCATAACAGAATACACAAGCTTATACACACACATACACACATAGATTTGAATAAACACACACATACATTAATTTAATTTAAAATACACACACATTTAACAAAATACATGCACTTATACACACACATACATATACATTAATTAGTGGTACAAAATACACACACATAGATTCCCAAGTACACACACATAGGCACCCAAATACACACACGTAACAAAATAATGCTGGCGGGAGTAGAGAGGGAGAGTACCTGAGAGATATTTGGTGGTTGGAGGAGACAGAGATGTTGTGGCCGGAGAGAGAGAGATAGAGATAGACAGAGATAGAGATAGAGATAGAGATAGAGATAGAGAGTTTGTGTGAGATGCAAAAATGGATTGGGTGTTTATATATACAGGTTGTGGTAACATTCCTAGACCGTGACCAATCTGTTGTGATCATTTATTTTTTACATGTCAGCAACATGGTCATAGTTTTAGACTGTGACCATGTTGTGTGTCATGTAAAAAATAAATGGTCACTTCTTGGGGTCACGGATAAGAATCGTGACACCTAACTGTGACTATTTCAAAATAGTCACGGCCCAGGGCCGTGACCAAACTTAACTGAACCCCTTACATTTTTCATGCACAAGGTCGAGATCCGGGGTCGTGTACCACTTTTGTGGGAGTTTATAACACATTTGGTCACGAGTTGGTCACATACCATAGCCGTGACCCCTATGGTCACAATCTAATATTGTGACCACTTCCATTGGATGTCACCCTTTATCTTGGTCATGACCTTTGTCACACAATTTTTTCTTTGGTAATGGTCCTGGGCCATGACTGCCTGGTCACTATCATGGGCCGTGACCCACCTATCGTGACCATTCTCAATTTTTGGTATCATGATTAGAGTATAATGACCTATAGAGTCACCTAAGACTCAATCATAAGGTGTTATGGTACGTGATTCTTCCAGATTAGTTTCGAGCAACTCAACAGTTCTTTTAAACCTCTTGGACCTTTGGTAAAGATCTTACAAATAGTCTGACAAAGTATGTGAGAAGTAGAACACTATTCCAATAATAGCCACTACCCTTCTACGATTTCATTGAATTCTACCATCAACATTAAATGTACTCGATAATTGACTTACATCACTTGGCTTACTTTGACCAACGCTTCCGTACCTTACTGATACCGACAAAGACCTTAGGGACATCCCATCCATGTTGTGACAATCCACTTGTCCTCTTTTAAGAGTTATCCTATAAATAGAAGGATGGTAAAATATGGATAACTATCGATCTTAAGCCTTCAAAGAGATTATATCATTCAAATAATTAGACTCACAAGAGTTCTAGCCTTTTACAAGTGTTTGCACTCCATTCCTTACTCACGACCCACTGTAGTGAGATTATATTTGTAACTTGGACCCGTTCCATTATTTATATCCTTTACATATCTTATAGAACCCTAAACAAGTACCTTGGAACCCCTAGATAAGTCATTTAGTTGATTCCTAAAGTCCTCTATATCGTTAATAAAGGCCTCAAGACTTCGGAATCTCTTGGACAAAGCTCAAAGGGCCTTTAAGATTTTAATATCTCATTTACTCTCTAATGTATCAGTGAAACACCTTTGACAGTGGATGTAAGACCCTCAGTTGAGGTTCGAACAACTTTAAACCATTATTTCTTACATTGACATACCTCTCCTCTTACCTGTCCGAGGTCCATATGGGAGCACCTATGGGTCTAAAGTGACTTACGATTTTAATATTCATCACATAGTAAACATTTTGTTCCTCAAAACACTTAAAATGACTAAGATGTCATCCAGTGATACTCCTTCATCTTGTATGTTGACAAGATTATAAGGTATAGGAGTCCGACGGAAGAAACTTTCATCCTTTTTCCAAGATGGTAGCTATGTTAGTACATTACTTAATTAACAATCTACAGAGGACAGACATGATTTTAAGAAAGAATAAATGTATGTTTGGGTAAGCCTTTCCTACATAATTCCTTACCTGGATAGAAACCCCTGGCTTGAGGATCATAAAGGTGATTTAACTTTCAAAGTTTTAAGTTCTAACCTATTTTAGAAAAAATTCTTGGGGTATTAAAACCCATTTAAAAGACATTACCATTTGGAGAATCTCCCAAATTTTATTATTATTTGGTTATGTCCAAATGTTCTACTGCATGAAGTTATGCAAGGTTTTTTGTGAGGCTAAAAGCTCATTTATTAAGCTATAACCCCTAACGATATACCCTGAAGTATGTGTGAGAAGGTCGTTTTGATATACCCGAATATTCGTGAATCGAGCCTCCCTAGATGCCTCATGGGGACAGTATATGGCCGATATAATTGAGGTATGTGAGTGATGTTCATTGAGAACATACCACTTTATATACACTAAGGTTATAAGGCCAATAAGAATGGAAGTTGTCACTAGGGATCCGTGTTGATTAGACCATAATCTCTAAGCTTCCTCGGGTGATAGGGTATGTAGTGATATGCATATGTTATGCGATGAAATAGTGTGCATCTTATGGTCAGTCTTATACTTTTAGCAAGAGTAAATTTCACTTTATATTATTATATATCTTGGTATACATATCACAAAAAAGTTCAATGGATGCCTAAGGTGTAATCTTATCCCTGTGGGGGCATGCAATAATAGTGGTTTTATACCTAGTCAGGTATCTAAAAATAATTAGTAAAGAAAAAATACATAAGTAACATGTTGAAGTAAATATGAATCTACAATAAAATGAGTTCTGCATAGAATAAGTCCCTTATAGGGTCCCTATTTTCAGAACCTAGACCTAATGATGCATCTCACCTCCATATATCTATAGATATGCATAGAAAGGATCTTTCACGGTGACAGGTAGTCATCGCTTTGTTCTATTTGAAAATAATGGAGTTGCCATTCTATATACACAAAAGGGGCAAAATAAGAGGTGGGTCTCTGCGGAGACCTAGTGATGGAAAGTGATATTTATATATAAGTAGAAAGTTGAAGGTCCAAGGATCGGATTATGATTTGAAAAGTGCTAGTCACCCGCTCCATCCTTTCGATCTCAAATGTAGATGTGAAATATTTATGTCAGCATGTTATGGTATAAAGAAATAATAAAATGAAAATAGCTAGTATGCAAATATACTGTGCAGTGCAGCGTGGGATGTGTATGTAGATAATATAGACAAATGATAATTATGTACAAAGTTGGATTTGTTCACTTGGATGATAGCCTGAATGAATCTATGTACTCACATAGGGAGATTCAAAGTCCACATAGTTCACAAAAGGACAAGGAGGGGTTTTACATCTTATGATGGCTCGATGTGGGAGATTCTAACTCCCTTTGATATCTCAAAATGATTTTAGGGTGAAATGGTTTTAGATCTAAAAATATAGAGATAATTATGTTCACAAAAATTAATTTGATGAAATGGGTTTACTCATAAAATCACTTTGATGGAGAAAGAGTGTTGATACTTCCAACATTAAAAACAAAATATTAGGTAGAATTCATGGATCTAGTGATCCTTTAACGTAAATTTATGTATTTCATGAATTTGAATTTTTTTGTTTGTGTTTTAGTATTTTTATAAATAAAAGGGTAGAAATATGAAAATATGTACAAGATTTGACTTGAACTTTAGGGGTGAATCCCTATTACGCCTACATATCCACTATACGCAGAATCAAAGTCAACGTAGTTCGGACACGACCTCTAGAGAAAGGCCATAAATGGAGAAGATGAAGAAGAAAAAAAAGATAATGGGTGGTGTTACAGCACAACACCATCCTTTTAAGTCTATACTTTCAAAATAAATTGGATATAAAAAACATATATATGATTATACACATGCATCTCTTCATTTTGGCAACGTTCTGACTTGAAATCGACATTATAGGAAATAGAAGTAAGACTTTTTTGGTTGTAAAGTCTCTCCTTGGATAAAAAAGTGGAATGTGTTTTGGACTTCTTGGATTTATATGAGAAGAGGATAAGGTTTGAGCTTTTTGGGTAAAAAGTTAGAAGTTCAGTTAGAGGGGAATTGGGAGGCAAAAGAAGAGAGTTTTGGGGAATTTCTAGAGAGAAAGAGCAATAAAACAGAAATGCAGCATTCAAGAGGAGGAGTTAATTATATCTGAAGTGGTTGGTGAGGCATCTATTTATAAGAAAATAGACAAGGGTCTAGGACAGGTTGGTCTGGGCACATTTCCCAAAGGACCAGTCGGTTATTGGCACATGTTTTGATTTTAGGTCTTATTTATAGTCTTGTTTTTTGCTATTCATTGGGTTGTCAAGGCTTGGGTGCTATGGTTTTATTCTTTGTTTGTTCTCCGAAGGGTAAATCTTTTTGTAAGGACATAATTTTATAAATGTTCGGGGTAGAATCTAGGAATTTTCTATTTTCTCCTAGATCACAGTTTGTATGTCTGATACCGCTACATCCGACACGTCAATACGATCATCCTCGGCGGTCTTTATCCGAATTCAATGCATCCATTATCTTCACGTGCATCATGCTACATGCAATGTGCTGCTCAACTCATTTCCACTACTCCACTATGCTTTATCGATAAAATGTTTTATCAGAGCTTTAAATATTTGCATAAATATTTGGGATTCTTTTAAAAAATTATTTTTGAAGTCTGGATTAATTTTTTATCAAAAGCAAAAAAATTTCTAAGTGTAGAAGCGAAGTGACTTGAATGGCGAGCTCTCTCAAACGACTTTGAATGTCGTTCGTGCGAGACAGGCATGTCCCGCGATCTCGTTCGAACAACTTCTGTCCTTCGTTCGAGAGACATGGCTATCTCGTTCGAATGAGCCACCGCCTCGATTTTTGTATAAATATTCGTTCTCCTTCTACATGTTTTTCAAGTCTTTCTGTAATATCAAAATTCTGCGAAAACTGTCCAGAATAAGACTTCATGGGTAATTTAAATACGCTTAAATTGGATGAACTTGTAGGAGACTTGCAAACGTATGAAATTGATATGTTTCCTAAATCTGTCAAGTCTAAAGATAAGGGAATTGCACTTAATGCCCAGGAGAGAAAGAGTGAGGGGTCAACAAGAAAGAGGGGAGAGTCATCTAGAAAAAGAGAGATAGGCACGTCAGATTCTGAGTGTGATTTCGACTTAGATGATTTGGCACTTTTTGCTAAAAATTTCAAAAGAATTCTCAAATTCAAGAAAAAAGGTAATTTTAAAGATAAAAATAAGTTTGAGAAAAATAAGTTTGAAAAGAAAAATGAAAAAGATTTTAAAGATCCTCCTAAAAAGGAAAGTGAGAGATTCTTTGAGTGCGACGGTAGGGGTCATAGAGCTTTTGAGTATGCTACTAGGCTGAACAGAGAAAAGGGCAAAGTTATCCTTAATGCTACCCTTAGTGACGACAGTGAGGTCGAGTCGATGGATTCTGGAGATGATTCACCGCATGAGTGTAACTTCACCGCATTTATGTCTAGTCATGTGAGTTCATCTAGTGATCGTAACGACGATGAGGATGATTCTTCACAGGGACACCTCGACAGTGAGATCGATGTGAGTGGGGGAGGATGACACAAGTGAGAGCGAGAGTGATCTTCAACGCGCTTATGCCGAGCTTTATTCTGAGTCATTTAAAACTAAAAAGAGTAACAAAGCATTAGTTCTTAGGATCACCGCTTTAGAGGAAGATTTAATAAAAGTGAGAGAGAAAGAGTCCTCCACCTTCACTACCTTAAGAGAGAGAGAGTATGCCTGTGTTGAGAAAGAGAGTTTGTTTAGAGAGAGAGAGAGTTGTTTTTATAAAGAGAGAGAGGACTTGACTAAACAAGTGGCTAGTCTTATGAGTGAGCTCCATTCCTTCGTGGAGACTCGAAAGAAACTTGAAGCCCTTATAGCCCAACTTACTCATGATCTGGAGAGAGCACGGGAAGTCAAGGTACAAATCGAGGACAGATCTGGGAAGATGGGAAAGATGCTCCTTGGCCCCGCTTTAGGTTTTGTTGATAGGCAGGGAATAGGTTATGATGGTGCTTCCACGTCCCAAATTTCACCTGGACCAGTTCCTGAGTTTATTATGACTCCTTATAGCCATCGTCAAAAACCTCGAAGGAGAGTTCGACCAAGAAAAGCAAACCAAGGTCCGCCTTTGACTGTGTTCTTTTGTACATATTGCAAAAGAAAAGGCCACCTCAGGGAGTTTTGCTATATTATTGGTCGGACACGAGGCACTACTGCTCCACCACATCATACCGATGATTTTATCAGTCTGAGAGAGTGAGTTGAGTTTTTAGCTTCCACATCACAGGCTTTGATGGAGGAATTCCGACGGATGTCTTTACCGTCAGTGAATGCTTCTCACATTCCGGCTAAACCCAAAAACAAATACCTCACTACTTCTTGGGTACGTAAGAAAGATAAAAAGGCCTTTATTGTTCATGTCTCTCTCAAAGCACATAATACCTCACAGTGGTATTTTGACAGTGGGTGCTCCAAACATATGATAGGTGATGCCTCATTTTTCACTTCTCTTGAGGATTATCAGGATCGTAGAGTCACCTTTGGAGATGGGAGCAAGTCTAGAATTGTAGGATATGGTACTGTACCAGGATTTCCTAAGCTAGTGAATGTTTTGTACATTAAAGGTTTGAAAGCAAACCATCTCAGCATTAGCTAGCTGTGTGACGCTGACTTTGCCGTAAAGTTTGACCGGGACGCGTGTAA
Source organism: Sambucus nigra (assembly GCA_949130495.1). NCBI lineage: Eukaryota > Viridiplantae > Streptophyta > Magnoliopsida > Dipsacales > Adoxaceae > Sambucus > Sambucus nigra. Next base: position 237,973,814 of record OX422210.1, on the reverse strand, counting down.
GGTCTATAATCAAGCCGGTAAACTTTTAGTACGAGGGGTGAGGACAAAGGGTAATTTTTATGGGACTGAGCCCACATCCTCACTTGTATGCAACAGTGCCACGATCACTCCTATGGATCTGTGGCATCGACGTCTAGGTCACGTGAACATTAGAAATTTAACTCGTCTAGCTAAAAAGGACCTAGTACGTGTCTTACCATCACTTGGAAAGCCAACTTCGACGATTTGTGGACCCTGTCAGTTGGGAAAACAAATTTGTAGCCCCCCATAGGAAGTTGCATTCCATTACCACCCCTCGTGTACTTGAGCTTATTCACATGGATCTTATGGGTCCTACTCGTACTGAGAGTGTGGGTGGTAAGAGGTATATCCTCGTGATGGTGGATGATTTCTCCAGATATTCGATTGTAGGTTTCCTGAGGGAGAAATACGATGTTGTGGAGTTTTTAACGACCAAGTGTCGTGTCCTGCAAAATCAACACAGAGTCACTATTAACAGGATACGTAGTGATAACGGCACTGAATTTAAGGAAGCAAAGGTAGATCTTTACTGTGATAGCATTGGGATCAAACATGAGTTTTCTGCTGTGAAGACTCCTCAATAAAATGGGATTGTTGGGAGAAAGAATAGGACGATCCAGGAAATGGCTAGATCTATGCTTTTAGGTCATAAGGTTTCCAGGAGATTTTGGGCAGAGGCAGTGTCAACTGCATGCCACACGGTGAATAGGGTTTACCTGCGTCCATACACTCTTAAGACGTCTTATGAATTGTGGACTGGCAAGAAACCCAACCTTGCATATTTTCGTGTTTTGGGGAGTAAATGCTACATCTTACGGGATAGAGAGCAATTAGGAAAGTTTGACTCTCAAAGCAAAGAGGGAATACTATTAGGATATTCATCGAATAGTAGAGCGTACCGGGTTTTTAACCTGAAGAGCTCCAAGGTTATGGAGTCAATAAACGTCACCGTACAAGATGATGAACCTTCGGCGTTTATTGATTCTAGCCTTCAGTGTGAGGATGAGGATGTTTCTGGCAGTATTTTACTTGTACCTCACCCACACTCTGTGGACCCTACTCCTGTGTTAGGGGACACACCTGCTTGGGTTCACAAGAGTCATGACCCTTTTGCCATTGTTGGTGATCCCACTATAGGGGTCAAGACTCGTACTCAGCTCGAGAACGTTGTTAGTCATTTTTGCTACACGTCCAAAGTCGAGCCCAAGAACCACAAAGAAGTAATCAAGGATGAACACTGGATATCTACTATGCAGGATGAGTTGTTTCAATTTAAAAAGAATAATGTCAAGGAACTTGTCCCCCGGCCTAGTGAGACTAATGTGATAGGTACCATATGGATTTTAAAGAATATAATGGATGAAAATGGTACCATAATCAGAAATAGGGCTAGGTTGGTCGCAAAAGGCTACACACAGATAGAAGGTGTAGACTTTGGGGAGCCATTTTCTCATGTTGTGAGGCTTGAGTCCGTCCGCTTACTACTCGCCATCGCATGTCATCTGTGCTTCAAGTTATATCAGATGGATGTCAAGAGTACCTTTCTAAATGGCATTCTACAGGAGGAGGTTTACGTGGAACAACCGAAAGGGTTTGAAGACCCTAAGCACCCGGAGCACGTCTACTATCTGAGGAAAGCCTTGTATGTTTGAAGCAAGCACCCTGTGCTTGGTACGAGAGGTTTACTTCCTATCTCTTATCTCGTGGCTTCAAGAGAGGGGGATTTGATATGACGTTGTTCGTCAGGAGAGATGACAGTGCTATTTTGGTTGCCCAGGTCTATGTGGACGACATAGTCTTTGGATCCACGTCCTCCCAACATGCTCATCACATTGAGGAGGAGATGAAAAGTGAGTTTGATATGAGCATGGTTGGTGAGCTTACTTTCTTCCTTGGTCTCCAGGTTCGTCAGCTAGAGGATGGGATGTTTATTTCCTACTCTAAGTATGCTAGAGACCTAGTGAAGAAATTTGGGTTAGACTCCGCTAAGTATGCACGTACGCCTATGAGTACCACTACCAATCTTAGTAAGGACACTTCAGGCAAGGACGTAGAGAAAATTTTGTATCGGAGTATGATAGGTAGTCTTTTCTACTTGACTACCAGTCGTCCCGACATAGCCTTTAGTGTTGGAGTCTGTGTGCAATATCAGGTGTCGCCAAAAGAGTCACATTTACTTGATCTGAAATGTATTATTAAATACGTGAGTGGGACTCTCTCATACGGTATTTGGTATTCCTTTTATACCGATGACCGTTTGTTCGCCTATTCGGATGCCGATTGGGCCGGGGATGTAGATGGTTGTAGGAGAACTTATGATGGGTCTTTCTAATTTCATTTTGCTCTTGTCTCCTGGCTGAGCAAGAAGTAAAACTCCATCTCTTTGTCCACTCCGGAGGCTGGGTACATCGCTGCCAGGAGTTGTTGCACGCAACTCTTGTGGATGAAGCAAATGTTGGAGGATTATGGGATCTCACAAGAGACCATGACTATTTCCAATGATAACATGAGTGTGATACACATATCTCGTAATCCAGTCCAACATTTGCGCACAAAGCACATCAGGATACGCGATCACTTTATACGTCAGTTAGTTGATGATAAAGTTGTATCCCTGAGTTTCGTACCCACCGACCGTCAGTTAGCCGATATTTTCACAAAACCTTTAGATGCCCTTAGATTTGAGAGTCTTAGGAAGTCTTTGGGGATTTGCACAGTTGACTGAGGGGTTGGTCTATGTCTAGGATAGGATGCTTTTTCGTGTTCATATCATATGCTTCCTATTGCTAGTTTGTTTTATATGTATTATTGCTTTGTTGTATAGCTATTTATTTATTTTTTATTTTTTTAAAAAATCCAAAAAGATTTTCGTTTTTATAAAAAATTTAGAAAAGCACAAAAAGATTTTTGTATTTTATTTGCACCTTTTATGGATGAGCATTTAAGATAGCCAAGTCACAATTTCATTCCATTTATCCATGTGACTGCTTGATAGAGATTTGAGACGCTACATCATTTCATCAATGTGCTTTACATCGCTTGGAGTCTTTGAGATGTGATTAGTGATATCTTTCTGCATGTTTGACTCCTATCTCCTTTATTTCACACATGCACGCCTATATTTGATTATTGTACTTGTCTATCACATATTGGCTTGAGTGTTTCCATCTCAATTTTGTCTATATAACTAACAATATGCGATAAAACTTGACAAGATTGGAATGCATGTAAAAACCGTTTTGGTAAGACTGTGTGTTTATTTGGAAATGGGGAAGGGCTGCGAAAGGTTCATTTAGACTTTGCAATTCTAATCCACAGTCAAAAGGACCTAAAAAATTGAGGAATTTTATTATCCGGGGTCCAAAGAGCTTAAAAGAGCCCGAAAAAAAATTAAAGGCAATAAAAAACAATATATGCCAAATATGGGCCATTAGGTTTCACCATCAATTCTCCAAAGTTTGAGAATTTAGATCGCCTCTATACAAAATATAAATTTGAGGGAGTTTGGTTGGAGAATATAAATGGGATTGCACTTCCTTAAAAGTCTTGAAAAAGCATGACATAGTTTTGGACGTTATTGGTGTGGAAATCACTTTGAGCTTTGATTTGTTGATTTGATTGAGTTAATGTCTCATATTACCACCTTTTTACACCTAAGGAAGATTTTTAGTTCATTCGTTAGGAGTATCCGATATTCATCGTGCACATATGTTATGTTTGTATGCATTGATTTTCCTATCGAATTTGATCACACCCCTACATTTTCACTATCATCGACTTGGTTGTTTTTGTGTTCTTTAATGGTGTGATTCTTTGTTGTATATTATGTGTAAAAATTTTTGAAAAATATAAAAATAGCAATTTATTCCCGTGTGTCATTCTCCATGTGCATTCATTTATGCTTCTCATATTTGTCTATTTGGGGACATCAGAAAAAGGGGGAGAAGAATTATTGGAGAGAATTATTTTTTGGTGTTTGGTTGATTTATGAATGATTTGCTTAAGCCTAATTTGATCATCAATTTTTGCATATCATTATATTTCAAACAGTTGCTTGTCATGGGTATTTGCTTTATCTCATGTGTGTAGGTACAACATTGTTCATTATTATTGAACTGCACACCCTGATGACAAAAGCTTTGGAAGTTTGTGGAGAGCTGAAGATTTGAAAGACATGTCATTTAGTACTCTCAGTTTGAGGGTTTAATGGGAATATTATCTTGTATGACATTTGATTGCATAATTCGAAGTTTTTATGTATGTACCAGCATAGACAAAGGGGGAGATTTGTAAGGACATAATTTTATAAATGTCCGGGGTAGAATATAGAAATTTTCTATTTTCTCCTAGATCACATTTTGTATGTATGATACCGCTACATTCGGCACGTCAACACGATCATCCTCGACGGCCTTTATCTGAATTCAATGCATCCATTATCTTCACGTGCATCATGATACATGCGACGTGTTGCTCAGCTCATTTCCACTACTCCACTATACTTTATATGTAAAATGTTTTATTGGAGCTTTAAATATTTGCATAAATATTTGGGAAATTTTTTTAAAATTATTTTTGAAGTCTAGATTAAATTTTTATCAAAAGCATAATTTTTTCCAAGTGTAGAAGCAAAGTGCCTTGAACGACGAGCTCGCTCAAATGACTTTGAATGTCATTCTTGCGAGATAGGCATGTCGCGCGATCTCGTTCGAACGACTTCTGTCCTTCATTCGAGCGACATGGCTATCTCGTTCGAACGAGCCACCGCCTCAATTTTTGTATAAATATCCGTTGTCCTTTAACACGTTTTTCAAGTCTTTTTGCAATCTCAAAATTCTGCGAAAACTGTCCGGAATAAGACTTCATCTTTTTAAGGTTTTCTAAACCTTTTTTATTCACAAAACCATTCCCATATATGTGTGTGAATCTTTAAACCTTCAAGATGATCTTTTACTCATCTGGAGTAATTTGGGAGGAAGTCACTCTCTTCTTCATTTCTACCCTACTGGAAAGGGATAGTTCCAGCCGCCAACAACAGAACCGACACCCGAGGGTATTTCTGTGTCACATATTTTCATTGTAATTCGTGTAAGCCGTTCTCTTACAAAATTATAGTGAAAATAAAAGGTTTTGCCCCTTTGGGGGATTTTTCCTCATTTGTCTGTGTTTGAATGTTCTTTCTTGATTTTATCATCATCAATCACACCTAGATGCATGTTAGGACTTAATTGATAAAAACTGAGTTTAATTAAATAACTTCCTTATTTGAACGCAAGCGCACTCTTCTCAATTTTCATCATAGCCCTTCGGTATCTTGAGGGAGCGAAATGGGATGTTTACAATGTGGATGGTTACTACATAAATGAGATTTACCTAATAACAGAATTTCTCAAATATTGATGATGAGTTATGGCAAAAGTATGGAAAGAAGGATGGAGCATCTATAGACACACCTTGCGAGGGCCCCTCCCATACACACTAAATTAATTATAAAATTATTTTTATAGCTTTTAACTTTAATGAATCCATTTAAAATAACAAAATGTTGTTAATTTCGATTTGATAATGCGAAAATGGGTTAATGTGTGCTCACACACCTAATAACAATCTCAGCAATCCATTAGCGGGATGCCGCCACAAAGCTAATCCCATTTTTGAGTTCTTTTGTGAAATTTGATGTTAAAGATGCACATTCAAAAAAGAAGGATCGCTATGCATTTATTTCTTTGATTGTGTTGGGTTAGTGGGATATTAATGAAATCTACTTAAGAATAATACATATTCTTATGTTTGATTTCTTTTATTACAATGATTCTATTGGATTACACTGAATGAATTACACATGGAAGAATATGAAAATTGTAAGATATGGTTTTACATTCCTCTTGTCTTCTAGTTTTGGATATATTATGGAATAAATGTCAAAGTGTATTGTTTAGTGTCTTTTGAGTTGTAATGGTATATAATGAAAGATAAATACAAAGCACTAAGATAATAATATTCATGGGACCAAATATATTTATAAATTCAGACTATCAAAGGTTTAATAAGCATTCGAGACTTATGTAATTTCCTTAAGTTTATTTTTTAGCAGGAAATCAACAGGACAAAACCATTTTAAAAATATGAGATTTTTTTTATTAATTTACAGCATTATCATAAGAGGGAAAACAAATCCCTTCTCTAATTGAAACAGTAGAATCCTCGTGTGAAAAGTTCTTCACACGAGAACTCTGAATTGTAAGTACGAGTCCTCGTACGAGATCGTTATCGCATGAGAGCGCTCGTGCAAGGAGACCTCGTTCAAATAAGGGATTCGTAATTTGAACAGGGGTCTGGTTATTAAAAAATGTGTTTTAGTTGGTATCTTATGATGGAAAGTATAAATAATAACAAATACACGTCGTTCGAGATATGCAATTCACTTTTTATAAAACCTTAAAAAGTTTTAGAGGGTTTTTTTGTGAGAGTGTGATCCTATCAAGTTTCACGCTTGAAAAGTATTTTACATCAATAAAAGAATTTAACATGATAAATCACGTGGGGGATTAAAACATAGCATACGTGTGCGTTGATCATTGACAACAAAGAGATCGGTGGATACCAAGGTCTAAGAATTGTGCAAAGAGTCTAGGCATGGAGTAACTAATTGCTAGTACGAACAGAGGCATTGGATCAGGACGCTAGGGAGAGACTTTGTGGAGGTAATCATTGTCTTATATGTAAGTTGTGTATGTCCATCGTAATGCTTGAATCTTATAGTAATAGTGGATTTGTTGGGCTAAGGCGATAGTGGTTTTCCCTACGAGGGTTTTCACTCTAAATCCTTGTGCATTGTGCATGATTGTTTTCATCTTTCGATTTTATTTTTGGATCACCCGGATGAAAATTGACCCAATTAGTTTTATTCAGTAAAATTAAAATTCGGTTCAATTAAAAAAGGACTTGATTTTAATATGAACTGGTAATTAATTAAATTGACTAGATCCCTTTCGTACATACTTTTTCATAAATAAACACTTATTTTTCATTAATAAAAGTCTCCCACTATAACAAAATCACATAACCAATTTCCTACATAGTTACGTACAATTAAGGTAAATCTCAAATTTTGTTCCCATAGTCTCATGCACCATATTCCTTACGTGTGCTGATTATGAGCCATATCATGAAAACCATTAGACCAAGGGAAAACCACATTTTGTTTAATCTTCTCCTTAACCTTCATTCTCTTATAATCCACACAAGAATGTCTTCCTAAATATAAAATGACATGGTTTATTTTTCATAATTTAGGGTGAAAATAAATTAGTATTTTTGCATGATATCGATTTTTTTAGAGGTTGATAGAAATAACAAGTGATTGTACATACAAGGTTATTTGGTCATGTAAAAAAGACCTTGACATGTTTTTGTTGAGTCTAAGAAGAGCAGTGAACAAACCTTTATCCGCAATAATAATTGATTTTCATTTGTCCTTTTTTCCTACTATGAATAAATTATGCCCACTCAACTCAACAAATCCTTCTCCCAGTTATTTGGGGTTGACTACATGAATATTATTTTTTTCATTCTTCTCTCTTTAGTGCAATATCCTTAGTTACAGCATATGATATCATGTACTTTTTAACGATTTCCAATCAAGTCAATTAAGGCCAGCCACTACCCTTAAAGTTACTTTCAATACTAACTAAATCACTTTTTATTACGTGGGAATCAATTGGTCTACGTTTGTTGAGTTCAAATCATCTAAGAAGATTTTCTCAAAATTTATCTTCTATAGGATCTAATTTTACCATTTCAAAAATTTGTTAATTTCTAAGATTATCCTTTCATAAAATTTTAAAATTTACCTCACATTCATCTTAGAATTTACATCTCCCCCATGCTCATTTTCTGCACAATTTTTGGTGCCCAACACTTTGCCCCATATAACATGGAATATCTAATGGTCTCCTATATAACTTTTCTTTTAACTTCATAGGTATACACTGATCACATAATACACCAACGATAATTCTCCATTTAACCCTACACATGATTTAATCTTATGAATAACATCATCACTAATATCTGCATCTTTTTGGATAACTGAGACTAAATAATAAAAATGATCATTTATAAATATCTCTTAACGCTCAAGTTTCACCACATCCCCATTTGTCCTATTATTATTAAATTGCACTCTACATATTCAATTTTAGTTTTACTTATTTTAAGCCCTATTTTTTCTAGAGCTTTTCTCCACAATTCCAATCTAGCATCAATCCCTACCTTAGCTTCATCCATTAAAACAATATCTTCTACAAATAACGTACATCGTGACACCTTAACTTGTATTGGCCCAATTAACTTATTCATAACAAGAGCAAAGAGATAAGGACTTAGTGTCGAACTTTGGTGCAAACTTACAGTAATTGAAAATTTATTACTTTCACCAGCTGTAGTTCTTTCTATAGTCAAGGCCCCATCATATATATCATTGATTACATAAATGAATGTACAAGTTATTTTTTATGCAAAACCTATCATATCATATCTCTTAGTGTTCTATTATACGCTTTCTAGAAATATATTAAAACCACATAAAGATCCTTTTTTCTCCCTATACCTCTCCATTAATCCCCTCAATGAATAAATTTCATATTGACATCCCATGAATAAATCCAAACTGATGCTTAAATACTATTATTTGTAATCTCAATCTATATTCAATCACTCTCAACCAAAGTTTCATTATATGAATCATTAACTTTATACCACGATAATATGGACAACATTGTATGCATCGTTTATATTAGGTATTAACACACTCTTTCCCCATCCATCGAGCATACTATTGTCCATTATAATTTTATTAAATTTTTTTTTTATCCAAGATACTTATTCCTCCCCCAAAACTTTTAATCCTCAATAGGTTTACCATCTGATCTCAAACCCATCCATGTTTTCGTCTCTTTAGAGCAATCCTAACCTCTATTGACCTAATTCTGCAAAACAAATATATATTTTCCACTCAACCTAAGTTCTTTAATATCCATTCTACTTTATTATCTTGAAACATTAACCCCTCAAAGTAATTTTTCATCTTTCCTTAATCTCGTCATCATTGACTATGATTGTTGTATTATCAAATATTTATACACTTGACGCTATTATTATTTTTTTTGTTTATTTATCCCTAAGTTGATCAAGCTTATATATAATTTCCCCCTTCATGTGTTTATAGTTTTGTATAACGATCATTATATGCCGTAAACCTAATATTTCTTACCATTTTCTTACCTTCTTTATTAGCCATTCATCATTCTCAAAATTTTCTTCATTAATAGTTATTCGCCATGTTTTAAGTCATTTTTATTTTTATTTTTCTATATTATGTACTTCTTCACTCTACCACTAAGTTTCTTTAGATTATGGCCCCCTACCTTTTTATTCTTCAAGAATGTCTTTCGATATTCTCATAATGCATGTTTCCATCTTATCCCCCATTATGTTCGTCCCAGATTATATATTTCATGATGCTTTATTCGATATTTTATCTTTAAATAGTTCTAATTTCTTTCCCTTTAAGTCCTTCCACCTAGTACCTGGGTTAATTTCCCAATTTTGTGCTCGTGGTTGATTTTTAATACCTATATCCAACACCATTATCCTATGTTGTGAAGTTAAGCTCTCTCCATTGATAACCTTACAATCCTTACATGTTAATAGATTCTCTTTTTTAGTAATGATAAAGTCTATTTGTCTTATATTTGTTCCACTTTTTTAGTTATAAAAATTTTTCCAAGCCTCTTTATAAAATATGTATATATTAGTACAAGATCATAAGCTATAGAAAAATCTATAATGGACTCTCCATCATCCTTCCTATATCCAAAATAATATCCTCTATGCAGCATCTTATATTCTACACAGTCTTCTCCTACAAGGCCATTAAAAACTCCCAATTGTGTTTTTTAAGAGTGAAAGAAGGCCGTACTAAAAAAATAGATTTAGAAAATGATTTTTCAAAGATTGCTTGAGTACAAAAGTCTTATTTTCAAGGATTAAAGAATGAATCAAAAATCTTGAAAATCACACAACAAAAGAACAAAGAAATATGATGAAAATATTTTTCTTCTTATAAGTTTATCTCTTAAAAATCAACACAACAAGAAAGCAGAAGGCTTGTAATTAGTATGAATAGGACTTGTATATGCAGATAAGTGAGTACAAAGTCAAACGAAGCATTCCTATTAGCTAATATACAATATTGGTTGGCTGAATATAAAGTTTGTGTCTAGGCATAACTTCTCATGATATATTAATAAAAATATGTCAAAAAGTGAAAAAGTCAAGTACAGTTCTTGGGTCCTTCACGAAATCGAAGGGTCGGCGACTAAGGTCATAGATGAAAATAAAAAATGCCTTGTTTTGCAATTTTTAACGAACATAAAATTTTAACTTGTTCAACCAAGGAGAAGTAAAATTATAAATAAAAAGATACATTAAAACGTAGTTTTTGTATTAAAAGAATATATCATATTTATATTTGGCAATTTTAAGTCTAAAAGAACCACAAGGTTAAATAAGAAAGATTTTTCAATTATGAAAATTAATCTAACAAAGGGTGAATCTAAATGCTTTACCTTCATTATAAAGCGCCATTATCCTTGGTTATGGCATGAGGTAGTTCTCAGATGAAGATGAAGAAGTTCGGCCTTAAAATTTTGAACATGAAGCTTTTCGAAACAACCTAGACTACAACCTAATGTGTTTTGATAACAAAATAAAACAATCGTAAAGCCAAGGGCACTTGAGCATATATGTGTTCTTAAAAAATGTACGCAACCTATTAATTTTTTTTTTCCCGATATTTATTGAATGCAATGCACTAGACAAATATTAAGTCCTGCAAATGTCATTTTTTATTGTACATGTCTCGAACCAGTGACACGACATAAATCTCACATATTGACAAAATAATATGCTAAAAATTTGGTTATGAAGCTTTTTGGGTAGAAACCTCTAATAGATGTTAACTTTTGAGAAACCCTATTAAATTTCGTTTTTATATTTAAGGGGTTAATTTTTGGACAAGAGAGATGGCTAACAATTAGGATTTGATTTGGTTTCATTTGTATGGAATGTTGGATTAGATGCAAGGTTAGAGGTTATTTTATGAATTTTCTTAATGGTTGAATTAAATTTTTATTAAGGGTATATGCTCAAATTTAACGTTATTTATTGGGTTGTACTTTCCTATATATGGTATTTAAAATATAGTGTAGGATGTAAATGGTATATGGATTTATGCTTAGCCCAAGTGTGGATACAAATGGAATTACCCAAACCTAAAATATGTTTCACTTATTTTTAATTAAAATTTATGTTTTATTTTTCTAAAAACTTTTGTTTTGATCAGTAGAGCATAAATCATTCTCAACATAATCTCAATTCCCCCCCCCCCCTTACATTTATTCCTTTAACGTGAATATGTACGATGGTCTCTAGATATATGGAATGTAAATTGAAGAAAAATACAAAATTGAAGAAAAAATAACTCCCTTGATAAAATTTAGGCCTTATTTAGTTGTAGTAAAATATAGTTGTTTTGTTTAAAAAAATAGTTAATAAAAAATTCAAAATACAAAACATTTTCGAAAATAAATAAATTTGAAAATCATTTTCTATTATTGGTAAAGTCCGCAAATGCTGTTTTTACCACTTTATTGGACTTTGGGGGATTTACAGCGGAGTAATAGGAGGGAATTCAATAGGCGTTCTAGAGAAGATGACACAATTGTAGGCATTAGTGGATATAGCCGACTAGACGACTTACCCTACAAAGAAGGAATAGTATTTCAAGTAAGTAAAGGCGTCTCACGATCTTTTATCAAATTAAAAATTACTGCAAGTAAACGGTCTACTATAGAATATTGAGTATAAGTACGGGTCAAACCCACAATAAAGGTTTGGTGAATTCGTAACAAGTTTGAAACTTTCCAACTAGATAATATGGTGTAGAGATGATAATTATAAGTAAGTTAAATAAAGGAAACCAAACCTAAATATGAGAGCAACAGATGGGAGTTGTAAATAATATGGAAATAATTAGGATTCAGTGCCCATTTATAACGTAACTAAAATCGTACACTAATTTAATGTTGTCATTACCTTTTTATAACTCAAATTAAACTAACTCTCATCGCGTTTAATTCATAAAATATAACATTTATATTAGAATTATTTTAAACCTCACTAATAAACGACGAAAATTCCTATTCCCTTTGAAAATACAAGTTTTAAAGTTCGCAAATGTATTTAGGCATGGACTTTGAAAATAAACAAAGTGCAGGTATAGTCCATAAAAAATAATATTTTTAAATCTCAAAACTTGATTTGATAAAATAATTTTTAAGGTTTTAAAATGTACTCTCGTGTCGTTTTAAAATGTATATCGCCTTGTTCTAAAAAACCCTCCTAGGCTTGAGGCTCAGGAGAAACGCCCCGCCTTACACTTTTTACACCTTACTCTTGGTAAAACCCTTAAGGCGCACTTTTTTCTAAAAACAACAATGTTGTAGTGAAACGATATCGCCTTTTAAAGATTTTTTTTACAAATCGGACCATTATCTCATCCAAAATAATCAAATAGTATTTTAATTTGCATATATTCAGACATATTTTTATGATATGTACAATTTAAGTATTTTAATAGTCTTGTTATGGTTAAAAAATATTACAATATATTAAGAAGTCCTAAACACCTTCTCACGTCTTTTTACGCCTAAGACCGACCTAGGCTTCTAAGGCTTAAGGCTTGGCCTCCACGCCTCGATCACGCCCCACATTTTTTAGAACCTTGGTATATCGAATTTTTGATAACAATTAAAACGTGTAAGAAACAAACAACAATTAAATTAACGTGACAATATTAGCTAACTATGATAAACTTCACCCTAATCTTACTAATAGAAGAATTAATATACCATAATGAAACACAATAAAAAATTTTAAGAATGAGTAGAAATTTTCATTAATATATCAGACTTACAACAGGTTCTCTCATAATAATCTTCATTCCTCTCAAAATGACAAAAACTTAACCATCAAATTGAATACAATCACTCAAAATTTATTCCCCGAAAATTGAATGTCAAATGTTGAGCCCAATGGTCCTTTTCATAGGGGAAGAGGTGATGTATTTATTTAGGGGTGAAACTCTCTTTAATGTTGGAAGCCAACACTCCACCTGATTTGATCATTGGATCACAATAGGGTAATAAGTTTTTTTGCTCTATTCACTAGTTGATTGTCAATTTGCACCAAATTCCATCATTACTTGTAAAATATTCACTAGGTGACTTTTTCATAAATTAGCTCAAGAAAATTATAAATACAACTTTTTGCCTCTAAAATTACCTTTTGAATCCGAATTCAATCATTCTTGCAATTTTTCTTTCTTTAACAAAATAGTCCTAAAAACATATCATAAAAATAAAATGAGCATCCCAAAGTATAAATTTGGGTATAAAATATACAAAATAATGCACTCATCACAATCCTTCATGACTCTAGAGTTTTATGAAAATTTAGACACGTTCATTGCATAAGACTACCTTCAACAAATTAGCCGAACCACCTCTACCATAACTGCATTCAACCATCTAAGAACGATATTTTGTTCGGTTTGAGAAGATGTATACCTAAACTACTGGAGTTTATCCTACACTCAATTAAATAACACTTTTCCATTTTATAACCCGAAATACATAAAATACTAATTTGTGCTTTTTCGATCTTTTAAAAAATCGAAAGCATAACTATTATGACTAGGTGTAAACCAGCGCGATGTGCAGGCTAACCTTTCGGTCCCAATATATAATTCTTCTGAAAGATCAAGACTGAAAATCAAGTCCCTGATTTCAAAAGGATATAAGCAAAAATCCAAAAATCACTCAACACACATTTTTGGAATAAGAAGCTTTAAAACTACTGCGGGTTTAAACGTCTAATAGAAGACTTCTAGACATAAAATAGACATACATATAAAAGTAAAAATGAGAAATAGGTATATAGTATTGTATATTTTAGTTTTATCAAATCATGATGTACAAAAAAATGAAGAAAATGAAGTTAGGGAAAAATATGTGCAAGTGTTTTGTCCAATTTTTTTTTTTGTTTAACCAATAGTCCATTTGTTTTTTCGAGTGGGTCACGCTAAACCATAGATGAGGCAACTTGTGTTACGTGACACCCTGCCTAATAAAATACCGGGTGATCATTCCTTTATTAAATTAAAATCAAGGTGAACGATTTTTTCATTCTTAGCATCATTGTCGCAAAATGATTATTTTCAATTTAAACACCCTAAATAATTAAGCTAAGTGTCAAAACAATTTAAAGTCATCATTTATTTAATTCCGTTGTAAAACCATTTTAAACATAAACAAGTTTGAATAAACAAGTTTGAATAATGCAAATGATAAAGATACCAATCATCCAACGAACCATGCCAACTAGATTATCAAATCCAAATAATTAACCACAAACCACAGATAATGTGAGAGATAAAATAATCCCAAATGAAAATAGAGTATTGAAACGATAGAATTATGAAATCCCTATCAAGTTTAAAACAAGTCTGGAAATGGGCAACACATGCCCTAACTAAAAGAACTAAACAGAAGTCTGAGGAACCAAAGGAAGAAGCGTCTACTGCAATGACATGAACCTCCCACACAAGTTGTAGCACGTCCAGTCAAATGATTCTACACCTGGCGCCCCTGTGGCTGGGCACCTGTAATATATACATATATATACAAGAAAGAGAGAAAATGAGAGAAAACGGGTCATAACCCGAGTGTCAAACATTTTTAAAAATAGTTTAGCAAGTATTTAAAATGCTTACCGGCTAATATAACCACCATGTTAGTACGCAACAGTCTCTTGAGAATTCTCACCTCTCATCTAGTGTGCACGCCTACCGTACGACTAAATACCACATAAGTCTATCTAACTGATTTCCCAATGGTTTTATTTCGAGAAGTCACAAGTCTATGATATTTAGTTCAGAGATTAATCTCTTAATGATTACTTACGTTACTTAATATATCTGAGTACCATTATAAAGTTTTCGAATACTTATTATAATATTTGGAGAATTTATTCACTACTTAACTACTTATACGCACAGTAGAAGATTTCCATATATATACATATATACTAATCACCTATATAATATATATATACTATCGTCACCCCATATAAAATCTATGGTGTTGTCATACTCTGCTATCAAGTCCCCGTATCACTCATACTAAGGGAAATACTAGATCGGAATCACTCTCGAACTGTATTAATACAATACACAAAATGGAGGTGAAGCATAGTTCCAAGTCACTAAGAGGTCAGCACATACCCCTTACGTCTCTTAAGCCCGTCTGACTATCATTCTCAGATAGCATGTACCAAGGAATCCTATGTTCTAGAGTACAAGTCAATATCCCTCATAAAGGTCCCATTGAGATAAGATTATCCCGGTGTGGCAACCTCCGTGATAGCAAGTAGCGCGGGTATGATTTTACACAAGCATAATATAAATCTATACACATGCACTTGGTCATAAATATAAATATAAATATTCTCATTTTCTAATTAGGTTCGCCCACGACCCATAATGATTATTATTAACCGTACTTAGTACAATTTTACCTGATTATCCCACATGAAGGATTCGTCTCGTTTATTATCAATTATAATAATTTCATACTTACTTCTTGTCTCTCGAATTATTCTCTTTCATTAAAGATAATTTCAGTAGGTTCACCCTCTCTAATCTACTGGTCTAAGTCATTTATAAACATCTCAATTCCGTAGCTAACGTGGGAACGATTTTCAATAGGTAGTAAACCCCCCCGTTAACCCTCGATTTCATCCCATATAAAATTTCATTCAACGGTATTATACTTAGACCCTACTAGTCTTCTTCATGACCCATTATGCTCTTTAAATAATATTCAAGGGTTCCTACGCATTTTATCCAGATTAATTGAAACAAGGAAAACATGTGGTTTTTAAGGAGGGATCGATCGATCAAGGAAAGGGGTCAATCGATCAATCAGTCGATTGATCAACACTCTTGGGTCGATCAATCGATCAAGGAGTTCTTTCCCATAAAACTGCAAATTCGACCTATGGATTTCATCCAATAGTTTCCTCCAAAACACCATTAATGATCCTCAAACTCCCAAACAAGTTTACTACTAGTTAGATATACCTATATACATGATTTTCTACATAAAGCATGTTCAAATTCATCAAAGGTATCGAATTAAAGGGATAATTCTTCATAATGATCAAGAACCCTAGTTTTTCATTAATTTCAAATCTTATAATTCTTTTTCTAGATTTCTCACTTCTAAATCAATACAATTTCATGGGTAATCCTCTACATATGTTGAGATTTCCAGAATACACTTATTTCCCCTAAAGCATGTGATTAAAATTCCCTAAATCATCAATTTCTTCCATAAAACCTATATTCATCAACCCTATTCTAACATGGGAGAAATATTAACTAGAAAAATAGCAAGATAGATACTTGCATGGGATTCAAAGGTCTGATTTGTTGGTGATAAGGATATGGCTGCGTTTCTCGTCTTACGATCTATGCCCTGGTGGTGTTAATCTTGAAAGAGGTGCTAAGGTTCGTGATCAATTCTTGAAAAGCTCTTTACCTTTCTTCTCTAATGGCCGTTCTAAGTTTCTGTGACTGTTAACCCTAAAACCTAACCTCTAATAGCTGATATAACTTAGAAAAATTCGTGGGTTTAATTACCTAAAAATACAAAATGACTATAATACCCTCTGGGGATGCCAGTTAGGCTTAAAAACGCCCCAAGACCCAAACTAAACCCCCGGCCGGGTACATTTTTCTGACTATCTCGACCCTTCCGAACGCGTTGGCTCACTCGAAATGACCATACAGACGAATTATAATTTATTCACTTATATAATACTAATATAGTCCCGACACGACACAGGTGCGTCCCGACTTAATTTCCATAATTGTCATATTATTCACTCGTGACAATATTAATAAAATCAATCTCATATATTACTTTACTCATCTAGTAATATTCAACATATTCACAATAACTACTAACTCTCGTCACGCTAGTAAATATTTAAAATAAAATTCCGGATTAATATTAAATTAATACATAATTAAATTTAATAAATCCCCAATTTTAAAAGCCATAAAAATACAGGGTATTACATACTTCCCACCTAATAATGGAATTTATTCCCCAAATTTGGAAAATAAGGCATACCTGGTAAAAATAGTTCAGGATATTTTTCGCGCATATCTGCCTCGCCCTCCCAAGAGAACTCCTCCACATTATGATGTTCCCACTGGACCCGTAAAAGTGTAACTACCTTCGACCTCAATTTCCTCTTGCTATGGTCTAGGATATCCACTGGTCTCTACTCAAGTAAACTTTTAGGGTTGTAAGTCAATCTCATCTATCGCGATGCGGGTGAGGGCCATATCATCCTGAAGATATCGTCTTAATGACGAGATGTGGAATACATCGTGAATACGGTGCAAGTGATCTGGCAACCCTAATCTGTTTGCCACCAACCCTATCCTCTCAATAACGGGAAATGGTCCTACGTACCTCGTATCCAACTTCCCCTTTTTCCCGAATCTCATTAGTCCTTTCATAGGAGACACACGCAGTAATACTTGGTCCCCCACGCTAAACTCTCGGAAGGACCGCTTTGCATCCGGGTAGCTTTTATGTCGGTCCTAGGCTACCTGAATGCGACTCCTGATAAGCTCAACCCTAGATGAAGTCTCCTAAATCACCTCTGGCCCGAGAAATTTATTTTCCCCCACCTCTAGCCAATAAGTGGGAGAACGACAAGGTCTATCATACAACGCCTCAAATGGGGTCATGCCGATCGTGAACTAATAGGAGTTATTATAAGAGAACTCCATCAGTGGAAGATACGGATCGCAACCTCCTCCAAAATTAAGGACGCACATGCGTAGCATATCCTCCAGCATCTGATTGGTACGCTTTGTTTGACAATCTGTCTGTTGGTGGTAAGCTGAACTCAATCTCAACTCTGTACCCATGGCTTCCTGAAAGCTCTCCCAGAAGCGCGATAAAAAAATCTTGTCTCTATCCGACAGAATATCCAGGGGCACCCCATGTAGCCTAACTATCTTGGCAATAAATAACTGTGCATACTGCCCGTGGTGTAGTTTGTCCGTAGTGGCAGAGAATGATCCACCTTGGTCAACCGATCCACTATAACCCAAATGGAATCGTGACCCTGCTGTGATGTAGGCAACCCACTAATAAAGTCCATGGAAATACTTTCCCATTTCCACGTAGGTATCTCCAACGGCTGAAGTAACCCTGGAGGTCTCTGGTGGTCCACCATTACCATCTCATAGGTAGAACATTTGGACACGAACTCTGCAATGTCCTTCTTCATCCCATTCCACCAGTACTGTTGCCTTATATCTTGGTACATCTTATCCCCTTCGAGATGTACCGTAAATCTGGATTCGTGCGACTGTGTCATCACTACATGACGTAAGTCTTCTCCCTATGGGACCATTAATCTCCCATTAAACCTCAAACCCCCATCAGAGCTCACTGAATAAGACTCTGACCCTCAGCTAAGAGTCGTACAATCTGCTCTTGGAAAAACGTATCCGCTGCTTGTTCCTGTATCACCCTCATAATAATCTCGGGTGTGACTGATATAATCGATATAAAGGAATGGGCCACCGCGTCCTGGTGTCCCAACTCTTTCCACTTAATTCTCCATACTTCCTCTATATCACCTACCGATTTATGGCTTAACGCATCAACAACTACGTTAGCCTTCCCCGGATGGTACTGTATCTCGAACTGGTAGTCTTTCACAAACTCCAACCACCTATGCTAATGCATGTTCAACTACCGCTGAGTGAACAAGTATTGCAGTGACTTGTGTTTTATGAACAAGCGAAACTTCTCCCCTAATAAGTAATGTCTCCAAATCCGCAATTCAAACACGACCGCTGCTAACTCCAGGTCGTGGGTGGGGTAATTCCTTTCGTGAGGCTTAAGCTTGTGGTAGGCAAAAGCTATAGCCTGTTCCTCCTGCTGAAGTACTCCCCCGAGTCCCTATAAGGAGGCGTCAGTATACACCAGGTACTCCACTTCCGGATTGGGTAAATCAAGAATTGGCGCCGCAGTCAACTTATCTTTCAGCTCATCAAAAGAAATTTCACAAGCTTCATCCCATACATATGGTACTCCCTTGGGAGTCAGATTCGTCAACGGTCCCTCTATCTTCTAAAAGTCTCGATGAACCACCTGTAGTACCTGTCTAAACTCAAGAAACTACGCACCACTATCGGTGTTATGGGTTGTCCCCACTCCCTCACTACCGACACTTTGATCGGGTCAACTGATATCCCCAATTCTGACACAGCATGCCCCAAAAATTATACTTCTCGTAACCAGAACCCTCACTTCTCATACTTAGCATACAGATGATGCTCTCGTAGAGTCGGAAGAACCTATCTCAAGTGCTCGGCATGCTCCTACTCAATCTGTGAGTACATCAGAATGTCATCTATGAAGATGATGATAAATTAATCCAAGAACTCTCGAAACACTCGGTTCATTAAATCTATGCATACGAATGGAGCATTTTTCTGCTCAAACGGCATGACTCTGAACTCATAGGATCCATATCTCGTCAAGAAAGCAGTCTTCTACACATCCTTCTCCCTAATCCGTAGATGATGGTATCCTGATCTCAAATCTATCTTTGAAAAGAAGGTTGCTCCTCTCAGCTGGTCGAACAAGTCATCGATTCGAGGCAACGGATATTTATTCCATATCGTGACCTTGTTCAACTCCCGATAATCCATGCACAACCTCAGTGAGACATCTCTCTTCTTTACAAACAACACCGGAGTGCCCCAAGGATAGGTGCTCCTACGAATGAAGTCCTGTCCCAACAACTGCTCTATCTAATCCTGTAACTCCTTCATTTCCGCTGGAGCCATACAGTATGGTACACGTGCTATCGGCCGAGTTCCCGACATCAAGTCTATAACAAAATCTATCTCTCGACTGGGGGTAAGCCCGGTATCTCCTGGAATACATATGAATACTCACGAAGAACTGTAATTGAATCTAGGGGAATCACAATATCCTTAGAGGTACCCTCCTGTATGTAATATAAATGGGAGGAAGATCCTCCCTCTAGGCGAGGCATCGCCACCAAAAACATCTCCTGACCCGAAATGTCAAAGATAATACTCCTACTGAAACAATCAATCATGTCTTTATACGCAGCGAGCCATTCCATGCCAATAATGGCGTCGTGCAAATGTATATCTAAAATTAGCATATCCGCAGGTAAAATCAAACTACCAATCTCTATACCTACACCCTGGCATATAAAAAAATAAAGGACCCACTCCCCAGTGGTGAGTCTATGCATGTCACTGTATTCTCTGTCATGTCTAATAACCCTAAGGCCCGTGCAAAGTGAGTAGCTATAAAACAGTGCTATGCCCCAGTATTAAATAAAACTTGACCCATAGTGCCATGGAGAGGAAACGTACCCTCAATCGCGGGTAGCGCCTGAGGTGTTGTGACCTGGTGGACATTATAGACACGTCCATACTGCAATTTCTCCTACTGGAATGGGGCTGCTGGGATGGTTGGTAGGGCTGGCATCTGAGCTGGCACTGGGAGGGTGGCTGGAAAGAGTGGCCTCTACGGCTCGCTACGAGTACCCTGCTGCTATGGGTCCCTATCCCCCTCTCGAAAATCCTGACGCCTATAGCCATTCTTGACAAATCCAAAACACCTGCCCCTGAAGTTTCCTCCCCTCTGTCCTTGCTGACCACGACCCTATTGGCCATTACCCCTTCTACTGGCCCTGCTGGCCTTGCTGAAAATGTTGTTAGCCCTGTTGCTGACGGTGTTGTCCCTGCTGGCCATGCTGACTGAACTGGCTCTAATGGCCCTGTATATAACCCCTAAATCCCTTCCTGGAATCACCTGATCAGAATCGCTTGGCAGGGTCCCCCAGATGAGAACTCTGCTCAGTATGACGGGTCTATCCTTGGGCTTCTGGTGCCCCACCAGTACTACTGCCCCTATCTGACCCTGCTGGATGGACTCCCCTACTCGTTTGCTTCCCTGCTAATAAAAGCGGTGATCCTGATAGTGAAACAGAGCGACATTAAGTACGTCAGTGTAAGTACCCAACGATAGATTACCTATGAGGTGCGGACGAATCCTCCAAGCCAATCCATGTAGAAATAATAAGACTTTCTTCTCCTCAGTGGGTACCTCATCTGACACTATAGTGAGAAGTCTCGTGATGTCCTCCTCATACTCATCAATGGTCATACTCCCCTGCTTAAGATTCAGTAACCTCCGCCTCATCTCAGTCTTCAGGGCGGATGGGAAATACTTGCGATCAAACTGCACCTAGAATGACTGAATCGAAATTCTATCCCTCTCCTCCAAGGTGGTGGTGGACTACCACCACTGCAAAACAACCCCCACTAGCTTGAAGGAATCCAGTAACTATCTCTGCACATTAGTGCACTCATACATGCGCAGATGCCTCTGTATATCCTTCTTCCTTTGGATAGAAATTACAATGTCCGAACTACCTAAGAACTCCGGGGGATGTGCCTTCTGAAACGCATCCCTGGCCCACTCCCATGCAGTGGGAAGTTGTGTTGGTACTGGTGCTACTTCCTGAACCTGGGGTGGAGCCTGATGCACCACTGCTAATGCGGCATTCACCGACTGGGAAACAATGGCGGCTACTTCAGTTGCATTCATCATTCCCCGAGCCGGAGCTACTAACTGCTTGGGCTGGGCATTCTTATCTCGGGATGCGCGTCTTAGAGGCATCAGAAACGAGAAGTAAGTTTATTAGTCTACAGTTATTATCAAATCTCAAATAGCTGAAGACGTAAGCGTAAATACAAGAATACAGCAATGTTAAAAATAGGGATCTACATCAAAGGCGCTAAGCTGAAAGCAAAATAAGCCGTACAGATCCAAAAAGACACTAGAACCTGATGCTCTGATACCACCTGTGACACCCCGCCTAATTAAATATCGGGTGATCATTCCTTTATTAAATTAAAATCAAGGTGAACGGTTGGTTCATTCTTAGCATCATTGTCACAAAATGATTATTTCCAATTTAAACACCCTAAATAATTAAGCTAAGTGTTAAAATAATTTAAAGTCTTCATTTATTTAATTCCGTTGTAAAACCTTTTTAAACATAAACAAGTTTGAATAATGCAAATTATAAAGATACCAATCATCCAACGAACCATGCCATCTAGATTATCAAATCCAAATAATTAACCACAAACCACAGATAATGTGAGAGATAAAATAATCCCAAATGAAAATAGAGTATTGAAACGATAGAATTATGAAATCCCTATCAAGTTTAAAACAAGTCTGGAAATGGACGACACATGCCCTAACTAAAAGAACTAAACATAAGTATGAGGAACCAAAGGAAGAAGCGTCTACTGCAATGACATGAACCTCCCACACAAGCTGTAGCACGTCCAGTCAAATGATTCTACACCTGGCGCCCCTGTGGTTGGGCACCTATAATATATACATATATATACAAGAAAGAGAGAAAATGAGAGAAAACGGGTCATAACCCGAGTGTCAAACATTTTTAAAAATAGTTTATTAAGTATTTAAAATGCTTGACGGCTAATATAACCACCATGTTAGTACGCAACACTCTCTTGAGAATTCTCACCTCTCATCTAGTGTGTACGCCTACCATATGACTAAATACCTCATAAGTCTATCTAACTTATCTCCCAATTATTTTATTTCAAGAAGTCACAAGGCTATGATATTTGGTTTAGAGATTAATTTCTTCGTGATTACTTACGTTACTTAATATATATCAGTACCGTTAAAAAGTTCCCGAATACTTATTATAATATCAGGAGCGTTTATTCACTACTTAACTACTTATACGCACAGTAGAAGATTTCCATATATATACTAATCACCCATATAGTATATATACTATCAGCACCCCACATAAAATCTATGATGCTAGCATACTCTGCTATTAAGTCCCCGTATCCCTCGTACTAAGGTAAATACTAGTTCGGAATCACTCTCGAACTGTATTAACACAATACACACAAAATGGAGGCGAAGCATAGTTTCAAGTCACTAAGCGGTCAACACATACCCCTCACATCTCGTAGGACCGTCTGACTATCATTCTTAGATAGCCTGTACCAAGGAATCCTATGTTCTAGGGTACAAGTCAATATCCCCCATAAAGGTCCCATCGAGATAAGATTGTCTCGACGCGGTATCCTCCGTGATAGCAAGTAACGCGGGTATGATTATACACAGGAAAAATATAAATCTATACACATGCACTTGGTCATATATATAAATATTCTCATTTTCTAATTAGGTTCGCCCACGACCCATAATGATTATTATTAACCGTACTTAGGACAAATTTACCTGATTATCACGCATAAAGGATTCATCTCGTTTATTCTCAATTATAATCATTTCATACTTACTTCTTGTCTCTCGAAGTATTCTCTTTCACTAAAGATAGTTTCAGTAGGTTCACCCTCTCTAACCTACTGGTCTAAGTCATTTATAAACATCTCAATTCCGTAGCTAATGTGCAAACTATTTTCAATATGTAAGAACCCCCCCCCCCCCCCCGCATTAACCCTCGGCTTCATCCCATATAAAATTTCATTCAACGGTATTCTACTTAGACCCTACTAGTCCTCTTCATGACCCATTATGCTCTTTAAATAATATTTAAGGGTTCCTACGCATTTTATCCGGATTAAACGAAATGGGGAAAACATGTGGTTTTTAAGGAGGGATTGATCGATCAAGGAAAGGGGTCAATCGATCAATCAGTCGATCGATCGACACTCTTGGGTCGATCGATCGATCAAGGAGTTCTTGCCCATAAAACTGTAAACTTGACCTATGGATTTCATCCAATAGTTTCCTCCAAAACACCATTAATGATCCTCAAACTCCCAAACAAGTTTACTACTGGTTAGATATACCTATATACATGATTTTCTACGTAAAACATGTTCAAATTCATCAAAGGTATCGAATTAAAGGGATAATTCTTCATAATGATCAAGAACCCTAGTTTTTCATTAATTTCAAATCTTATAATTCTTTTTCTAGATTTCTCACTTCTAAATCAATACAATTTCATGGGTAATCCTCTACATATGTTGAGATTTCTAGAATACACTTATTTCCTCTAAAACATGTGATTAAAATTCCCTAAATCATCAATTTCTTCCATAAAACATATATTCATCAACCCTATTCTAACATAAGAGAAATATTAACTAGAAAAATATCAAGATAGATACTTGCATGGGATTCAAAGTTCTGATTTGTTGGTGATAAGGATATGGCTGCATTCCACGTCTTATGATCTATGCCCCGGTGGTGTTAATCTTGAAAGATGTGCTAAGGTTCATGATCAATTCTTGAAAATCTCTTTACCTTTCTTCTCTAATGGCCGTTCTAAGTTTCCGTGATTGTTAACCATAAAAGGTAACCTCTAATAGCTGACATAACTTAGGAAAATTCGTGGGATTAATTACCCAAAAATACAAAATGACTATAATACCCTCCTGGGATGCCCGTTAGGCTTAAAAGCGCCCCGAGACCCAAACTAAACCCCCGGGTACACTTTTCTGACTATCTCGACCCTTCCGGACAAGTTGGCTCAATCGAAACGATCATGCAGACGACTTATAATTTATTCACTTTTATAATACTAATATAGTCCCGACACGACACAGGCGCGTCTCGACTTAATTTCCATAATTATCATATTATTCACTCGTGACAATATTAATAAAATCAATCTCATGTATTACTTTACTCATCTAGTAATATTCAACAAATTTCCAATAATTACTAACTCTCGTCATGCTAGTAAATATTTAAAATAAAATTTCGGATTAATATGAAATTAATACACAATTAAATTTAATAAATCCCCAATTTTAAAAGCCATAAAAATACGGGGTATTACATGTTACAGAATGCCTCCCTGAACTATATGAATTTGCCAAACAACCAAAATATAAGACATTTTGACTAACATAGCTAATATCACATAAACATTAAAATTAACAAAAAAAAGTTTCCAATTTACATACACTATCACCTCAATTGAAAGAGCCACTATGACAGTGCCTCTGCAGAATGAATTAGATGTTGATGATACAAATATGCCTTCTACAGTCCTTATCTTTTTCAGTTGACTACATATGCCAATTCAGTTGTGAATTTTTAACCATTTCACCCACACCTTCCCAAATTCTATCACCTCCCCCAACCAAAAACATAAACTCCTAGCCTAATTATAACTTTAACTTTCAAAATTCAATGTTTCCTAAATTATTTCATAGTGCGACAACTACTTTTTATACCCAAACGAAGCTACAACAGCATACTGATTTTTTTGTGAAGTGCATAAGGCCTAACAAAAATTAAAATAAAGATGTCCTTTATATTATATCAAATGAATGGAAAAAGAGATGGTAGGTTTATTTGTGAAATTTTCTCACACAATACATATGAAGATGAAATAAGTATTTAAAACAAAACAAACAAGTTATATCCGTTTGTGGCAGTTTAGCAAACAACGCATATACAACATGACATACCATAAGGAAAAAATCAATATCTGGAATTAAAAAAATAGAATTATTCTACGAATATAAGGCAAACACTGAAATTTGAGACGGGGGTGAGTTTCATAGTCGTCAAATGTCATCATGTTGTATAACCAAAAAATACTTACCGCTTTCTTATCATTAACAATAAAGAGATCACAGTTCTCACAAAAAGAAAAAAATAGAACATTAAACGAATAAAAAAAATTGACTAACTCAATTATCTCGTAAACATAGGATAATATAATCAACTCTATATTCCTTACATCCATAGGACTCTTCTTTAAAATTACCATTGACCTTTGATAATCAAATTTTGATTATGTTGAATATGATGCAGTTTATCCCGTAAAACAGATGCTATGATTTCGGCGATCCATGGTTTTACCCCAACTTACTAATTCTATCAACTCAACACCCAGACAATAAAGTGTTAACCCACTTTAAGATGTCAGCTATCAAGCCTTATACACAAAACTGAGGTTGGTTTCATTCATAATGAAATATGCAAAGAATAATATTATATATAAAGAAAATCTTAAATTATAAAAAAAAACAGAGTACCGTAAGAATAAAAACATATAATATAATAGTTCATGAATAAGTCACATACACATAAGCATCGACAAAATGGAATTCTATAATTTTACAACTAAAAAAACTGATGAATTATTAAATGAAAGTTAGAAATATTTAGTGGAGAGATAATATAGATAGAAAGAAGAAAAGCCAAAGAGGGAGAGAGCACTGTAGTATGAAGAGATTTTGGGGGGGAAATATCTGGACATTAAGAATGAGAATCAACTGAATATAATAGAGAGAACTGAAATATAATAAAAGTCCTTAGCTCCTCATAAAACATGCAAAATAAAAAAAATACAAACAGGAGACCTAATACATATTAACAGATGAAATTGAAAGTAATATCACTATAATTTAGATAACAATAGACATCATTCATACCATAAGAGAAGATAACGACATTTACCTCTTCATGGAGTTAATATCAATCTAGTTTAAATGCTCTACTTGCATCGCACCTCCATGAATGATGGACCCCTTTTATCTTTTACTCAACGAGTTTAGCATTGTCAAATCTATTTATATGCAGTAATACTTCATAGGCTCCTCATTCCTTATTTCGCCAAGTTTCCACTGCCAAAGTGGAAAGCTGAATAACGAATTTCACAAAATGAACCAAGCGTCTAACATCCATTTGATCTTAAATTTCTAATCCATATCCCCCATTATCCAAAAAAAAATCGAGCAGATATATAGATGTAGAGATATCAAGAAATTAAAAACTATTAATTTTTCTTCCCTTAATCTAAATTACACCAAAATAATGGAGACCCAAATGCGTAGAGGGAAGGGAGAGAAAGTTACCATGGTAAGCTTGAGAAATTTCTATAGAGAGTCACATTATGTAAGTTAAAGAGACATCCGATGAAAAGACAAAAATAAAACCAAAGGACATGAGAGAGAAAAATGTGCACTCAGAAGCAAGAAGGAAGAAATAAAATGGCTTATTTTGAAATAGAGAATTTGTACAGGTGAACAGTCCTTTTGATAGGAAATAGATAATGGGTGTATTGCAGAATAATGGTTAACACTGGATATCAATCGGAATCCTACGTAGATAGCTTCAACACAAAGAACTCTAAATTCTTTGTATAGCATTTTAGAGTATTATAGAGATTTCTTGTATTATTTCTTTATAATGAAAATTGACTTTTAAATTTACCATCAAATCACCTTCACATCTATCGAAACCACCATCGTCTCCACTACTTCCAACACTGCTATTGCATTATCGCCATCGACGCCACCATCACTATTACCACTGTAACTCCACTAACACATTGGGATGGTGGTGTTTATGGGAGAATATAGATAAAGATGATTTTTTTTTCTGAAAAGAGTGCGATTGAGTTCAAATAAGGAAGTTATTTAATTAAACAAAGTTTTTATCAATTAAGTCCTAAACGTGCATCTAGGTGTGATTGATGATGATAAAATCAAGCAAGAACATTCAAACACACACAAAAGAGGAAAAATCCTCCAAAGGGGAAAAACATTTTATTTTCACTATAATTTTGTAAGAAAACATCTTACACGGATTACAATGAAAATATGTGACATGGAAATACCCTCGGGTGTCGCATCTGTTGTCGTCGGCTGGAACTATCCCTCTCTAGTAGGGCAGCAATGAAGAAGAGAATGACTTCCTCACAAATTACTCCGGATGAGTAAAAGATCCTCTTGAAGGTTTAAAGATTCACACACATAAATGGGAATGGTTTTGTGAATAAAAAAGGTTTACAAAATCTTAAAAAGATGAAGTCTTATTCTGGACTGTTTTCGCAGAATTTTGAGATTCTAGAAAGACTTGAAATTGTGTAAAAGGTGAACGGGTATTGATATGAAAATCGAGGCGGTGGATCGTTCGAACGAGATAGCCATGTCGCTCGAATGAAGGACAGATGTTATTCGAACGAGATCGCTCGACATGTCTATCTCGCGCGAACGACAGTCAAAGTCGTTTGAGCGAGCTCATCGTTCAAGGCACTTCGCTTCTACACTTAGAAAAAATTTTGCTTTTGATAAAAAGTTAATCCAGACTTTAAAAATAATTTTCAAAAAATTTCCCAAATATTTATGCAAATATTAAAGCTCCAATAAACCATTTTACCAATAAAGTGTAGTGGAGTAGTGGGAATGAGCTGAGCAGGACGTCCCATGTAAAATGATGGCACGTGAAGATAAAGGATTCATTGAATTCGAATAATGGCGGTCGAGGTTGATCGGGTTGACGTGCCGAATGTAGCGGTATCAGACATACAAACTGTGATCTAGGAGAAAAATAGAAAATTCCTAGATTCTACCTTGGACATTTATAAAGTTATGTCCTTACAAATCTCCCCTTATGTCTATGCCGGTACATACATAAAAAAATCCAAATTATGCAATCAAATGACATACAAGATAATATCCCCATTAAACCCTCAAACTGAGAATACTAAATAACATGTCTTTCAAATCTTCAGCTCTCCACAAACTTCCAAAGCTTTTGTCATCAGGGTGTGCAGTTCAATTAAGCTTAAGCAAATCATTCATAAATCAACCAAACACCAAAAACAAAACACCAAAACAATTCTCCCCCATAATTCTTCTCCCCCTTTTTATGATGTCCCTAAATAGACAGATATGAAAAGCATAAATGAATGCACATGGAGAATGACACACAGGAATAAACTACTATTTTTGTATTTTTCAAAAATTTTCACACATAGTATACAACAAAGAATCACACCATGAAAGAACACAAAAACAACCAAGTTGATGATAGCGAAAATGAAGGGGTGTGATAAAATTCAATAGGAAAATCAATGCATACAAACATGACATATGTTCACGATGAATATCACATACTCCTAACGAATGAACTCAAAATCTTTCTTTGGTGTAAAAAGGTGGTAATATGAGACATTGACTTAATCAAATCAACAAATCAAAGCTCAAAGTGATTTCCACACCAATAACGGCCAAAACTATTTCATGTTTTTTCAGGACTTTCAAGGAAGTGCAAACCCGTTTATATTCTCCAACCAAACTCCCTCAGATATATATTTTTAATAGAGGCGATCTAAATTCTCAAACTTTGGATAATTGATGGTGAAACCTAATGGCCCATAGATGGCATATATTCCTTTTTATTGCCTTTAATTTTTTTCGGGCATCTTTAACCTCTTTGGACCTCGGATAATAAAATTCATTGATTTTTTAGGTCCTTTTTTTTAATGGTGGCTTAGAATCGCAAAGGCCAAATGAACCTTTCGCAGTCCTTTCCCGTTTTCAAATAAACACACAGTCTCACTAAAACGGTTTTTACATGCATTCCAATCTTGTCAAGTTTTATCGCATATTGTTTGTTGTATAGACAGAATTGAGATGGAAACACTCAAGCCAATATGTGATAGACAAGTACAATAATCAAATAAAGTCGTGAATGTGTGCAATAAAGGAGATAGGAGTCAAACATGTAGAAATATATCACTAATCACATCTCAAAGACTCCAAACAATGTCAAGCATATGGATGAAATGATATAGCGTCTCAAATCTCTATCAAACAGTCACATGAAAAATGGAAGGAAATTGTGACTCGGCTATCTCATATGCTCATCCATAAAAGGTGCAAATAAAATAAAAAAATCTTTTTGTGTTTTTCTAAAATTTTATAAAACGAAAATCTTTTTGGATTTTTCAAAATAAATAAATAAATATCTGTACAACAAAGCAATAATACATATAAAATAAACTAGCAATAGGAAGCATATGATATGAATATGAAAAAGCATCATATCCTAGACATAGACCAACCCCCAGTCAACTGTGCAAATCCCCAAAGACTTCCTAAGACTCTCAAATCTAAGGGCATCTAAAGATTTCGTGAAAATATCGACTAACTGACGGTCGGTGGGTATGAAACTCAGGGATACGACTTTATCCTCAACTAACTGACGTATAAAGTGCTCGCGTATCCTGATGTGCTTTGTGTGCGAATACTGGACTGGATTGCGAGATATGTGTATCGCATTCGTGTTATCATAGGAAATAGTCATGGTGTCCTGTGAAATCCCATAATCCTCCAACATTTTCTTCATCCACAAGAGTTGCGTGCAAAAACTCCCGGCGATGATGTACTCAATCTCCGCAGTGGACAAAGAGATGGAATTTTGCTTCTTGTTCAGCCAGGAGACAAGAGCAGAACCAAAATAAAAACACCCACCATAAGTGATCCTATAACCATCTACATCCCCGGCCCAATCGACATCCGAATAGGAGGACAAATGGTCATCGGTATCAAAGGAATACCAAATACCATATGAGAGATTCCCACTCACGTATTTAATAATACGTTTTAGAGCAAGTAAATATGACTCTTTCGGGGATGCCGGATATCACACATAGACTCCAACACTAAAGGCTATGTCGGGATGACTGGCTGTCAAGTATAGAAGACTACCTATCATTCTCCGATACAAGGTTTGCTCTACGTCCTTACCTCAAGTGTCCTTACTAAGCTTGGTAGTGGTAATCATAGGTGTACATGCATGCTTAGCGGAGTCTAACCCAAATTTCTTCACTAGGTCTCTAGAATACTTAGATTGGGAGATGAACATCCCATCCTCTAGCTGACGAATCTGGAGACCAAGGAAGAAAGTAAGCTCACCAACCATTCTCATCTCAAACTCACTTTACATCTCTTCCTCAAAGTGATGAGCATTTTGAGAGCACGTGGATCCAAAGACTATGTCTCCCACATACACCTGGGCAACCAAAATAGCATCGTCATCTCTCCTGATGAACAGCGTCATATCAACTCCTACTCTCTTTAAGCCACGGGCTAAGAGATAGTAAGTAACCCTCTCGTACCAAGTACGGGGTGCTTGCTTCAAACCATACAAGGCTTTCCTCAGATAGTAGACGTGCTCTGGGTGCTTAGGGTCTTCAAACCCTTTCGGTTGTTCCACATAAAGCTCCTCCTGTAGAATGCCATTTAAAAAGGCACTCTTGACATCCATCTGATATAACTTTAAGCGCAGATGACATGTGATGGCGAGTAGTAAGAGGACAGACTCAAGCCTCGCAACAGGAGAAAATGTCTCCCCAAAGTCTACACCTTCTATCTGTGTGTAGCCTTGAGCGACCAACCTAGACTTGTTTCTGATTATGGTACCATTTTCATCCATTTTATTCTTGAAAATCCATCTGTTACCTATCACATTAGTCTCACTAGGTCGAGGGACAAGTTCCCAGACATTATTCTTTTTAAACTGAAGCAGCTCATCTTACATAGCAGATATCCAATGTTCATCCTTGAGAGCTTCTTTGTGATTCTTGGGCTCGACTTTGGACGTGTAGTAAAAATGACTAACAACATTCTCGAGCGGATCACGAGTCTTGACCCATAGAGTGGGATCACCAACAATGACAGAAGGGTCATGACTCTTACGAACCCAAGCAGGTGTGTCCCCTAACATAGGAGTAGGGTCCACAGAGTGTGGGTGAGGTACAAGTAAATTACTGCCAGAAACATCATCATCATCCTCACACTGAAAGGCTAGAATCAATAAACGTCGAAGGTTCGTCATCTTGCACGGTGACGTTTATTGACTCCTTAACCTTAGATCTCTTCAGGTAAAAAACCGATACGCTCTACTATTCGATGAATAGCCTAATAGTATTCCCTCGTCGCTTAGGGAGTCAAAATTTCCTAATTGCTCTCTATCCCATAGGATGTAGCATTTACTCCCAAAAATACGAAAATATGCATGGTTGGGTTTCTTGCCAGTCCACAATTCATAAGGCATCTTAAGTGTGTATGGACGCAGGTAAACCCTATTCACCGTGTGGCATGCAGTGGACACTGCCTCTGCCCAAAATCTCATAGAGACCTTACGACCTAGAAGCATAGATCTAGCCATTTCCTGGATCGTCCTATTCTTTATCTCAACAATCCCATTTTGCTGAGGAGTCTTCACAGTAGAAAACTCATGTTTGATCCCAATGCTATCACAGTAAAGATCTACCTTTGATTCCTTGAATTCAGTGTCGTTGTCACTACGTATCCTGTTAATAGTGACTCCGTGTTGATTTTGCAGGATATGGCACTTGGTCGTTAAAAACTCCACAACATTGGATTTCTCTCTCTGAAAACCTACAATCGAGTATCTGGAGAAATCATCCACTATCACGAGGATATACCTCTTACCACCCAGACTCTCAGTACGAGTAGGACCCATAAGATCCATGTGAATAAGCTCAAGTACACGAGAGGTGGTAATGGAATGCAACTTCCTATGGGGGCTACGAATTTGTTTTCCCAACTGATAGTGTCCACAAAACGTTGAAGTTGGTTGTCCAAGAGATGGTAAGCCACTTACTAGGTCCTTTTTAGCTAAACGAGTTAGATCTCTAACGTTTACATGACCTAGACGTTGGTGCCACAGATCTATAGGAGTGATCGTGGCGCTGTTGCAGAAAAGTGAAGATGTGGGTCAGTCCCATAGCAATTATCCTTTGTCCTCACCCCTGGCACTAAAAGTTTACCATCTTAATTATAGACATTACATGCGTCCCGATCAAACTTTACAGTAAATTCAGCGTCGCACAGCTGGCTAATGCTGAGAAGGTTTGCTTTCAAACCTTTGACGTACAAAACATTCTCTAGCTTAGTAAATCCTGGTAACTCTACAGTACCCCGTTCTACAATGCTAGTCTTGCTCCCATCTCCAAAGGTGACTCTACCATCCTTATAATCCTCAAGAGAAGTGAAAAATGAGGCATCACCTATCATATGTATGGAGCACCCACTATCAAAATACCACTTTGAGGTATTATGTGCTTTGAGAGTGACATGAACAACAAAGGCCTTTTTATCTTTCTTAGGTACCCAAGAAGTGGTGACCTTTTGTTTACCTTTGTTATTGTTGGTTTTAGCCGAAATGTGAGAAGCATTCACTGACAGCAAACACATCCATCGGAATTCCTCCATCAAACTCTGTAATGTGCCAGCTAAAAACTCAACTCACTCTCTCAGATTGGTAAAATTACCAGTATGCTGTGGTGGAGCAGTAGTACGTCGTGTTCGACCCATACTATAGCAAAACTCCCTGAGATGGCCTTTTCTTTTGCAATAAGTACAAAAGAACACAATCAAAGGAGGACCTTGGTTTTCTTTTCTTTGTCGAACTCTCCTTTGAGGTTTTTGATGATGGCCATAAGGAGTTGTAGTAAACTCAGGAACTGGTCCGGGTGCAATTTGGGACGTGGAGGTACCGTCATAACCAATTCCCTGCCTATCACCAAAACCTAAAGCGGGGTCGAGGAGCATCTTTACCTTCTTCCTAGATCTATCCTCGATTTGTATCTTGACTTCCTGTTCTCTCTCTAGATCATGAGTAAGCTAAGATACAAGGGCTTCAAGTTTCTTCCGAGTCTCCATGGAGGAATGGAGCTCACTCGTAAGACTAGCCACTTGTTTAGTCAAGTCCCCACTCTTTTTCTCAAAACAACTCTCTCTGTCTCTAAACAAACTCTCTTTATCAACACAGGAAGACTCTCTCTCTCTTAAGGTAGTGTAGGTGGAGAACTCTCTCTCTCTTATTTTTCTTAAATCTTCCTCTAAATCGGTGACCCTAAGAACTAACGCTTTGTTACACTTTTTAGTTTTAAGTGACTCGGAATATAGCTCGGCATAGCTAGGCTCGTTGAAGATCACTATCATTCTCACTTGTGTCATCCTGCCCCTCACTCACATATATCTCACTGTCGAGGTGTCCCTATGAAGCAGCATCCTCATCTTCGTGAGGATCACTAGAAGTACTCACGTGACTAGCCATGAATGTGGTGAAGTTACATCATGCGGTGACTAATATTCAGAATCCACCGACTCGACCTCACTGTCATCACTAAGGGTAGCATTAAGGACAACTTTGCCCTTTTCTCTGTTCAGCCTAGTAGCACACTCAAAAGCTTTATGACCCCTACCGTCGCACTCAAAGAATCTCTCACTTTCTTTCTTAGGAGGATCTTTAAAATCTTTTTCATTTTTCTTTTCAAACTTATTTTTCTCAAACTTCTTTTTATCTTTAAAATTACCATTTTTCTTGAATTTGAAAATTCTCTTGAAATTTTTAGCAAATAGGGCCAAATCATCTAAGTCAAAATCACACTCAGAATCTAACGTATATGTCTCTCTTTTTCTAGATGACTCTCCCCTCTTTCTTACCGACCCCTTACTCTTTATATCCTGGGCATTAAGTGCAATTCCCTTATCTTTAGGCTTGACAGATTTAGGAAATATATTAATTTCATACGTTTGCAAGTCTCCTAAAAGTTCCTCCAATTTAAGCGTATTTAAATTACCCATAGAATTTAACATAGTGACTTTAGGGATAAAACGCTTAGGCAGTGATCTAAGAATATTTTTAACAACTCTAGCATTAGGAATGTGTTCACCAAGATTAAAGCTAGTGTTAACAATATCAGACAAGCTAGCATAAAATTCATCAAAACATTCAGATTCAAGCATGGTGATTCTCTCAAATTGAGTTGTTAAATTTTTGCAATTTAAACACTTTCACATCATTAGTACCTTCATGGGTAAGTTGCAAAACATCCCATGCCTCTTTTGACGTGGTGCACGTCATTATGCGTTTGAACTCATCAGGAGTGACAGACCCAGAAATAGCACTCAAACCCTTAGAATTAAAAGATGACCATTTAAATTCTTCTTCAGTCCATGTAGTAACAGGTTTTAAATTGGTCACATTTTCAAGAGTGACAGAGGGAGGTTTCCACCCTCTTTCAACCAAAATCCAGACACGTTCATCAATGGCTTTGAATGCAGATCTCATGCTGACTTTCCAATATGCATAGTTTGTCCCGT
This sequence comes from Sambucus nigra, assembly GCA_949130495.1. Classification (NCBI taxonomy): domain Eukaryota; kingdom Viridiplantae; phylum Streptophyta; class Magnoliopsida; order Dipsacales; family Adoxaceae; genus Sambucus; species Sambucus nigra. The sequence continues at coordinate 237,938,548 of OX422210.1, read as the reverse complement.
AAAAAACTGGCATTTTATTATATAACTTCTCCATTATGAACACACTCATTTTCAAAAATCAATTTTTTCAGAAAATTGATATCTTAAAAATTTTGCGAAAAATTACACGATAAAATTGTGTAACTGGCTCTGATACCAATTTGAAAAGAGCATGCTTGCGTTCAAATAAGGAAGTTATTTAATTAAACTCAGTTCTTATCAATTAAGTCCTAAACATGCATCTAGGTGTGATTGATGATGATAAAATCAAGAAAGAACATTCAAACACGCACAAAAGAGGAAAAATCCCCCAAAGGGGCAAAACTTTTTATTTTCACTATAATTTTGTAAGAAAACGGCTTACACTGATTACAATAAAAATATGTGACACTCAAATACCCTCGGGTGTCAGTTCTGTTATCGTCGGCTAGAACTATCCCTTTCCAGTAGGGCAGCAATGAAGAAGAGAACGGCTTCCTCACAAATTACTCCAGATGAGTAAAAGATCATCTTGAAGGTTTAAAGATTCACACACATATATGGGAATGGTTTTGTGAATCAAAAAGGTTTAGAAAACCTTAAAAACATGAAGTCTTATTCTGGACTGTTTTTGCAGAATTTTGAGATTGCAGAAAGACTTGAAAATCGTGTAGAAGGTGAACCTGTATTTATACGAAAATCGAGGCAGTGGCTCGTTCGAACGAGATAGCCATGTCGCTCGAACAAAGGAAAGATGTCGTTCGAACGAGATCGCGCAACATGCCTATCTCGCGCGAACAACAATCAAAGTCGTTTGAGTGAGCTCGTCCTTCAAGGCACTTCGCTTCTACACTTAGAAAAAATTCTGCTTTTGATAAAAAAAATTAATCCAGACTTCAAAAATAATTTTCAAAAAATTTCCCAAATATTTATGCAAATATTAAAGCTCCAATAAACCATTTTACCGATAAAGTGTAGTGGAGTAGTGGGAATGAGCTGAGCAGCACGTCCCATGTAGCATGATGCACGTGAAGATAATGAATGCATTGAATTCGGATAATGGTCATCGAGGTTGATCGTGTTGACGTGCCGAATGTAGCGGTATCAGACATACAAACTGTGATCTAGGAGAAAAACAGAAAAATCCTAAATTCTACCCCGGACATTTATAAAATTATGTCCTTACATTTTCTTCAAACATTTGGTAATTATAATTGTTTTAATAATTCGTAAATGAAAATTAGAAATGAGATGAAGTTGAAAATGGAAAACAAAAAATAATCTTTCACAACTAAGTAGGGATGTAATAGTAGACATGCCACACACCAAAATGCGTATTTTGTGTAATCATGAAAAATATCATGGATATGATCCAGATTAGGGGTGGATATGGATAGGTTTGGTTCGATTCTATATCAAAACCTAAACCAGAATCTATGTATTTTGGTTCTGTGATATTAGAATCATAACCAAACCAATAATGTTATAAAATCAACCCAACTATGACTCAATTTTTTAGGTTGCTTATGTTTGCTTCACAAATTTATTTATTTTATAAACAAAATATAATAAAATACCAAATCAACATATTATTATAAATTTAACACACATGTATAACAAATTTAACACGCAAATTAAGATTTAAAGAACATCAATTGTGTTTAATAATGGTTAAATGTGCCATTAACAAATATGAACAAATAAGTATTTCAATACATATTTCAAATTCAAAGATATTGCGCCTCATATGAACAAATAAATATGAATTAACAAACAAATTCATTTGTATTTAAAACCCTAATTCAAAATCTGGCTACTTCTGAAACTATGAACAAACAAATAAATATGTACTTCCATACCTAATTCAAAATTTTATTTCGTAAATAAATAGCCAACAATATTATTTCACCCTCGAGGCTTGATCTGCAAAGAAAATACGAGAGCTTCAGAGAGGGCATTTGGAGACGATAAGAATTAGAGAGGGGTGAGGGAATGAATTAGTGGGAGATAGTGAGAGCTTAATAAAGGGTTATTACCTTTGAGGCTTGCGAGCTAAGAGAGGTATGAATCATTGACGTGTGAGGGTCTGTGAGAGGAACATTAAGAGGGAGAGATAAAGAGTAAGAGGTTTTGATTTTAGTCTTTGACTAAATAAGATAATACCTAAAGTAAGTTTTCTTTCCAGTTTAACAAAAATACCCTATCACAATTTTATTTATTACTTATAAATCCCCTTATACAAAATATATATATATATATATATATATATATATATATATATATATATATTATCGGTTCCAAATAAGTTTATATAGGGTTGGTTTAAGTTTGCTTTATATTGATATTACATAGTTTTGGTTCTCTGTTTGGGCTGAGTTGAGTTAGATAGAAAACCAAGAATCAAAATAATCTGATCGAATTTTCGATTTTAGGAACAAGAACCTACCCAATGGTGTCCAAAAATCAAACCAAACCTTTGGTTTGGCTCTTCGGGTTGATAGGTTTCGCTATCCAGCCCCAATACAAATTATCCAAGGGATGCATATAGTATTTTTATTTTTGATTTTACTTTATAAAGTTATATATTATATTATCTTTGCCATAAGTTATAAATGGTATAAACTTTATTGTGAGAATTTAGTTAAACTCGCATAATTATAACTCTCTCTCTCTCTCTCTCTCTCTCTATATATATATATATATATATATATATATATATATATATATATATATATATATATATATATATATATATATGATAAGTTTATCGTCTAAATAAACTACCTTCCTCTTCCCCCCTAATACATTCCTCACAAAATCTAATGCAATTTCTCATATACCATCACAACCAAGCGAAGTCTTTACCACTTTCCTCCACATCTAAACATTGGCCCATGCATGTACCTAATTTTACTTTCCCTTTTTTTATATACACATTACAGCTTCATCCTTACTTCCAAGGTCACATCGATCGTTGGATGGCGATCACATTGACCCTTAATCAATATGAACACCACCCAACACAAACAAAACCCTTATGAAGTGGTATAAGCATCACTTGAGCCCCTCATATTCAAAACAATTGGCATGGATACCAAATATTTATCATTGGTACCAGATGAGACACCAGTTTTGTATAAGACCAAAGATTTCCACTACTTATGTTGGTTGTTGGCCCAATAGTTAATGATGAATTAAATTATTCTTCATAACACAATAATAATAATAGTAGAAGAATTAAGAGAGTAAGATAAAACTTTGAAGACCAAAATTTTTACTTGGTTTGGGTTTACCTATTTTTGGTCGAGATGGTACTTGATAACTTCACTTTATTCTTTCTCATTATGGTAGAGTAATCACATTACACAGATAAAGCACATCTTTCAACCACTACAAGCGAGACGTCCTTCTCTTTCTCAAACGGACATGATGAAGGTACAATAGTTATTACTTGACTTTGCGTACAAAGGTAATTTTGGCCTCGAAGATATAGTAAAATTTAACCGTAAATCAAAAGTAACTAGATGAAGTAAAAGCACATGAACAACTTCTTCAATAAGGAAGTAATTATCTCTCTCAATCATAGGGATTTATTACTTCTTAGATTGAAAAACAATTTGGCTCAAGTGAAACTTTCTTTGAACCCGAGTGTTATAATAAATAATTGATATTTTTTCTCTTATATTATCTTAGTGTGTTAAAACGTTTTTTTTAGAAGTGCAATTGTAAAGAGAAAAATCAAACTAGTTGTAAAAAGTGGTTAAAAAACATTAATGAAGTACTTAAAAAAAGTTTTAACTTGAATTTCAAATGAACTCGGCATTGGGTTTTCATTTACCCTAATTTAGCCGATAGAATCTAAGATGGAATCGACTTAATCATTTTAAAATGACTTTAATTTCAATTAAGTTCACTTAATCCCTTAAATTTTTGTTCAATTTATTCCCAGAACTATTTTGCCAATTTGAGTCTACTTAATCTAACTGAGTTGACTCGATTAGTCGAAATTATTGCTTTATGTTATCAAAATTTTATTTAGTTGCATGAACAATTTTTTGAGTGTTTGATCCAGAAGGAAAATCATTTCTATGAAGTATTGCATCTTTTACATCATTCCTAAACAACTCAAGTCATATATTAAGTCATTAGAAGCACGACTAGAAATATTGAAGATGAGATTTGTAAAGATGTTGATAGCATAGTTGATCATTCTCATCTTTCTTAGTTCAAATTTAAACTTTATTGATGTGAGATTTACCTTGTTTTGATCTTTTTCCTAAGTTGTAGTTTCTTTCTTGACCATTTTTGGTTGCAAGAATTATGATTTATTCCTTTGAGTTGTTTTACCTTGTTTTGAGTCAATGGTAAACATTCAAAAAATAAGAGTGAAGATAGTGAAGTTTGTATTTAATTCAACTGAAGTATTATCATAAAAACTTTATTTGTTTGAAATTTTTAGATTCACAATTTCTCCCCTTTTGATGATGATAATTATTTTATTGTGGATTGGGAAATAATTTTTGAATTTATGTTAAAAATATTTGTCTCCCCTTTTGTCATTATCAACAAGGAAAGAATGAGAAAATTGTAGGCCCAAAATAATAATTCTTAACTGATACATAAAATTATCAAGAAAGATGAGAATAGTGTAGGCATGATTTATAGACGAGACGTAGGGTGAAAGACACACTCATAAGACTCCATTGTAGATTATAGGATATCTTGAAGTAAATCCATGACAAGTTCACTTCTAATGGAACATAATTTATCTTTCGAAAGTGGTTTAGTAAAAAAAAATTAGAAGTTATTTTTTGGTTGAGATAAATTGAAGTTTTACATACCTTTTTTGAACAGGACCACATTAAAAAATTTGCCAAATTTTAATATGTTTTGTCTGAGAATGTTGCACCGAGTTTTTGGTGGTTCCAATGTCACTTGTGTTGTCACATAAAGTATGTAAATTTCTACAGATGATCTGAAACTTTCGTAGTTGTTGTTTTATGTATAATGTTTAGGAACAACTACCTACATAAATATATTTGGCTTTAGGCATAGACAATTCAACCTTGTGTTGTTTCTTACTAGCCCATGACACAAGTGAATGTCTAAGAAAATGACACAATTCACTGGTCCTTTTCCAACTTCCTTTGCACTCTGCCCAATCAGCGTCCAAGTAACTTGTGATATCAAAAATTATATTTTTGGGTAAAAAATACCCAAATCAATGGTACGCATAAGGTAATAAAAAATCCTTTAAACCGGACACCAAGTGGGATTTTTTGGGATCATATTGAAAACAAACACAAAGACTAAAAACTAAACATAATATCAGGGTAACGTGCAGTGAGGTATAATATAATCTCCCAACCATACCATCTAAGAGCATATATTCTATCATTGCTCAATGTCTTAGGATTGCATAGATTTTGGCATATCCCGTTACACTTCAACTCTAGCAGTCACGAAGATCTGAATATCCAACATCTCCAACTTCCATAGTTCTCCACGCTATGAAGATATAATGCTATTAAGAGTTTAAATATATTCATTAAATTATTATGGGATGTTTGATTTTTATTAAAACTGAGACATAACTATTTGTTTTAAAAATCGAGGCATTTTTTATGTTTAAAAAAATTTCAAAACTCGTCTGCCTCATTCAAATGAAAAGGAATTCTCGTTCAAATGAGTTACCCTTTTCATTTGAAGTATCGTTTTAAGTTTACATCGAACGTGTAACGAATGAGGGCGTACTGTTTTAGGTCGTTTGAAGCCGGTTCAAACGAGATAGCTATTTCATTCGTTCGAGATCCTATTTCTTTCTAATGAACTTCTATTATCGTTCAAATGAGCCTCATTTTCATTCGAACGAGATGCCGCCTCGAAATTCATGTTCACTTTATAAATACCTATTTCGTGTTCTATTTTTTTAAGACTTTTGCCAAATTATTTTTGCGCATATTTTGCAAAAGTTTTCAACCTTTTGAGTTTAGAAAAAAAAATTATTTACAAAATTCATTCCCAAAATATATTTGTGTGACTCCGTTTAAACCCTATAGTTTATATCCTTTTATACACAACTCTTGTGGAGAGATTTTCTTCACGGCTGACCATTGTGATTCTCCAAGGGATCATTGCTGAAGACAAAGGCTGATCAGTAAAAACCGAGCATGAAAGGCCGCGTGTGGACTGCTCCTCACCGAGTAGTAGTCTTTGGAGATTCTATGAAGATAGTGAGCATTATACTTGTGGATGGTATCAAGTAGTTTGTAAGTTGATAGTCTTGTAAACTCTCTAAAGTGTTGAAAATAAAAGGTTTTGCCCGCAAGGGATTTTTTCTCAAATTTCCTTTGTGGAATTCATGTTTTATTTTATCTATTTTACCATAGAAGCATGTCTTAGGTTAAAAGAGATAAAATTTGGATTTGTGTATTGGACATTTAATTATATAAATAATCCATTAAGATCCCGATAGCGCACTCTCATACCACGATATAACTTTTTTCATCCATCGTTTTACCATTTTCATCGAGTTTGAGTTTGATAGTTTTTCTCATGTGTGCTAAGGATTTTTGTATTTGATAGGGTAAATTTGCAATAATATCATGACCATATTTTGATTGATTGGTGAAAATACCATTTGTTGTTGTTTGACTTGAAAACCAAGGAAATATTCAAGTTCTTCCACTAAACTCATTTCAAATTCTCCTTGCATTAAAGAGGCAAATTTGTCACATAATTGTATATAATATATGTCCCATAAGTGATATCATCAACATGTATTTATATTAGTAAACTAACTTTGGGGTTGATTTTGATGAAAATAAATATTTTAACTTGTCCCCATTTAAAACCCTTTTAATAATTCATATCAAACCCTTGGGGGTTCTTAAACACCATATTAGGATTTTGTGAGATTGAAAACATTATTTGGAAATTGATGATTTTCAAAGTCGGGGGGTTGTCTTACATAGATTAATCCGTCAATGTAGTCATTTAAAAGGGCATTTTATGCCCATTTAAAAAGGTTTATTTTTTTTTTATAGAAAGTAACATTTTAATATATTCTAATCTTGTGATGAGAGTAAAAGTTCCTCACTGTTGATGCCTTCTTCTTGGTTTTACCCTTGTACAACAAATCTTGTTTTGCTACGAACAATAATTATGAAATCACTTCGTTTGTTCTTGAACCCACTTGGTTCAGATGATGGAGTATTTTTTGGTGGGAGAAATATATTCCATACATGATTTCATTCAAATTTTTCAAGTTCATCTTATATTTCCATCAGTAAAGATTCATCTTTTCAGCCACGTCTATAATACCCCGTAGTTTTAAGAGGATGGTAAAACTAATTAATTATGATAAATTAGGAATCTAGATCAAATGTATAAGTTAATTAGTGAATTTAAAATTATTTGATAGATTCTAAATTTAAAATGATTTAATATGGAATTACAAAGTTCATTTGGGAAATTGTTAAAGTTTTTTGGGCTAAACTTTAATTATTAAAAAGTTTGGGGCTAAAATGGTAATTATTATAAGTTAGAATTTGAATTGGATGCATGGGTGATTTTGGTAAAGGCTTTAGGGTATGATGGTATTTGTAAATTTCTTGGGAAACGAGTAGGGTTGACAAAGTTTGAATTTTCAGTAGAAATGTAGCCACCAAACTAATCCCGCGCCTTTAGTTGCAACCACGACAATGCAAGCCGGGACCACAGGCATGTCTAACCGTGGCTGGGATGTGGCCTGGTAACGAGGCCTACAGTTTAAATGTTGTTTTAATACTCATTTAAAATAATAAGACCTAATTTTAATCTATCATCCCTCATTTTAACCTGCCTTATTCTCACGGAAACCCTAAAATACTCTCTAGACCCTTCCTCAATCTAGCTTTCTCCTAAATCAAATAAAAGTGACTTTCAAGGATTTTCAAGTGGGGATTTAATATATGCTTTCAAAGCAATTAAACCAAGTTTTAAAAGTGGTTTATAAGAGGTATTAAAACTTAACATTTCAAGATATCATCTCATCAATTTATAAAAAAAATTGGTTCCTTTTAGAGCCAAGTTATTAAAATACTCCTCTCCTTTTATATATACATTTGTTGAATTAACTAAAACCATAATATTATACTTAAAATGTGTTAGTAGCCCTTAGAATTTTGAGATCCATAATTGTATTATCTCATTTAGGTGAAATTATTTAGCCTCACATGTTATACATTGGGATTTGGCCCTAATCAATGAATGAAATTGGAAATTGAACCCTTAGTAGTACACTTGCAATTTAGGGTTTGATATTTAACCTTTTATTCATGTTAATTTGAAAGTATGTTGAATAATTAAGACTTAATTAGTTTTGAAAATGCATGTGCTAAGAAGGTTTGTAGATTTTGCATTATGAGTATTACCTTTGGTAATAAATGCCTATTTTATGAAATTTCTAAGCATGTTCATTTATAATTAAAGCCTAATTACTTATGAGAATACATGATTATTAATTATAATCTTGAAATGTAAATATAATCCTTTTTATTCATTTATGCTTTTGAAATTGAGAATTGAACCCAATTGCACATGGAATCAATTTAAGCACTTGAGTATATTCCTTATGCTGTTGAAAATGAATTAATTGGGTAGATGGATTAAAAAGAGTATGGGAGAAACGTTGTTGTGTTAGTGGGTTGTCATTGATGTTGGGTTATGTTGGACGGATGCATTTGGAAATGAAAGTTGGTTGTTTCATTTATTAAATCCTTAATTTTATTCACATTAATAAATCCTTAACTAAATATAATGTCTTAACTAATACCCTATCTAAATGTAAGTGTATCGGGGGATTCCTTATTTGGACTTCATTTATGATACGTTCCATGCATGGAGTTTAGAGAAGGGTTAGAGTGATGACGTTAGAATCCTTAATTAATATACCTATTTTATTATAATATTAAAATTGTTGAGTAGTATCTTGTTAGATAGATCCTCATGAGCGATTCGAGAATCCCCTTAGTCTTTAATGAAACGACATAACGATTTGCTTAGGGAATTGATTATAATGGCCTACAAGGTGGGGTTAATGGAGTATGATAATGTAATGGTAAGTGATAATATAAATGTGAAATATGGAACGATAATTAAGTATAATATTATAGACTATTAAAGAGATAAATAATGAATGAGGTTATGGGTGTGTGCCAAGAGAGAACACTATTAATTGTGCGTGCTGAGGAGGAACTATTCTTATGTGGTAACCATGCTAGATATTCCTTATCCCTTCCACGATATCATGAAGTTGTTCCCAGTCAGTGGTGTGATGGGATGTGAATTTTTTGTATCACACGATTTAATTATGTATATAGTTATGTCCATGCGAATATCAGGTGACAAACATTTGTGTGAGGGGATATATTTGTGTGTCACACGGTTTTGTGGATCATTTTAGCGATGCGAATAACATGTGACATTTGGACGTGTGACGGTATATATATATATATATGTATCACAAGTTATTGAGATGGACAGGGAGAAGGGGTGCATGTCGGTTACAATTTAATTAATTAAGAGATTTATTAATTATTGAAACTAATGAGTTAATTAAAATGAACTATGAGGTTCTGTGTCACATGATTGGTTATCGGTATAGGTTAGATAGCTATGAATTTATCACTTGTATATATATCTTCTTTTGAGTTGCGTAGCTTAAGTGACTATCTATGTTTGAGATGTTTTATCGGTGGTAACCTTTCAGGTGCTAGTGTTGGTTATCGTAAATTCTTGGATGGTTCGAATAAACAAAAATACATTATTTTTATGTTCTTCCAATTTTAAAGATTGAACCTTTAAAAAAAATTCACCCACTTAAACTTAGCACAAATTAAACCTTTTTTGTGAAAACCAATTTACCAAATTTTATCTTTTTACCCTAAGCATGTATCTAGGTGATAGTAGATAAATTAAATAAATTAAATAAATCAAACAATAAGATGTTGATGTACGAGGAAACCACAAAGGAAAAAAATCTTGGATGGCCCGGCCAGACAATCACTATGATACAAAAATTACAAAGGAAGTATATCGTCTTACTCAATGACTCGATCCCCCATAAGTCTTAACGACTCTTTTTATCTTCAACCACTCATCCACAGTGCAACATAGGAGTCCACCTATGCAAGGTCCACAATACACGAGTCCATACGTACCTCAATGTCCACCGATGTTTCTCGACAACCGTCTATGATCTAGAATATAAAGTACACCGCTACTTCACCGCAATCAGCACGTACGAAGTCCACCAAATGAAAACAAGTTCTTCTAATGATGTAAGAAACAAACTAGGGGCCCAAACAAGATCTTAAAGTATATGCTTTATGAATATTGGATCTTGTAAACAAAAAGGGGAAAACTTTTGAGTTGGAACTTTTGAGAACAACTCTGTTTTTATTTTCTTCAAAAGTTCTTCGTCTCCATAGAAAACTAAGTCTAAAAATCAATTTATAGAAAAATCAAGGCGGCATGTCGTTCGAATGACTTGAAGTTGTCGTTATAACGAGATATCTATCGCGTTCGAACGAGATTTCATCTCACTTCTAACAACCATAGAAAAAATAAAACAATAAGCTTCATTTGATGTACATTTGAAAACATACTTTAAACAACCTTGCTATTTCGTTCGAGCAACATTGAGATGTCATTTGAATGATCTCAACGAATTTTAAAACTCTCCCTACAGCAAACTCAGAAAATATATTTTCGAAAAATTACTTTCCAAACATTTTTGAAAACACAAAACACCCTTAATAAAATTCCAAGGACTCATAAACTATACACGTTCATACCTGCGAGATCCTCGGCATATGTGAAGACAAACGTGGCATGATCAACACGGCTTAGAATATGCACTCTTTGAAGCTTGGTCGCTAGGTCTTCATCAAACAACATGATAGGGTAATGGGATCACAAATTAAACTCTATCATGTGACTCAAATGTTTTGTCCGGAATTATGCTAATTACATACAAATTGACTCGATTAGAAATTTGTTCTTACAAATCTCCCCCTTTGTCTATTTCGGGACAAAATCAAAACTAAAATCCTATGGGCCATCAATCTCTCTAAAAAGACTCATTCCCCAATCCCCAAAAGAAAAAATTACAGACTCTTGACAGACACACAAATATGAGCAGCTTTGCTTTGCTTGAAAACTTTGTCGCGCATTAAACTTAATCCTGTAATTCTGCACACTTAAACACACCTTCAAATGTAAAGAGAATATAATAAGTATAAATCCATAATTGAATAAACATATAATAATGTCTAAATAATCTCAACCCAGGTAAGACGTCTTCCCCTAAGATAAAGATATCCTAATCATGCAAAGGAAATATACCATTTCTCCCCCTTTTTGTTTAGGAATAAACAAAGTAAGATTGCATAAATAAATACTCCCAAAATCGAATCTCCCCCTAAATGTGTGATTAAAAGATACCAATACTAAGTAAAGGGATATGAGAATAAATCTTGAAACGGTGTAAAGTGTAGTAAGAACTCAATATGGAACATCAAGCACAAATAATCTAAAAGATCAACCAAATGATAATTAAGGACTAAATGTAAATCATAAAGACTCAAAACACAATACCACATATAATATATGCAAAATATATCAAATAAAATCCGGCATACATATATAGGTATAAATTTTATAAAAATGACACAAAACACATAATCTTCACACACTAGTATAGTATCGATGTGTCTAAATGTGTGGGATGGAATGAATGGGTGTGAACTAGACATAAATGAATTACAACCCAAACACTCAAATATGTTCAAGAAGTTCTAATTGATAGAAAAACTTTATCAAACTAAGCTTTAGCCTCATGTGACTAATAAAGTTGAACTTAATGAACAAAACAAGCACAATGCACACAAGCCTAGAATATTAAGGATACTATAAATCAATAGCGTCATGAAAAAATAAGCATAACTAGGCATCATTGTTCAAACCCGTTGATCTTCAACTAAACACCCTCAAAAGATAAGCATGATCAAATTTTCTATTCTTTTCATATCTTTTCTTTTGAAGTGATTTCTTTTGAATGATAAATCAAACTAAACTATTTGTCCCCTTTTTGGCAAATTGCTCTTTTTATTGCCTTTATTTTTTCTTGGGATCTTTTCAAATGGTGGCTTTCACGACGAGTTCACATGACTCTCACAGCCCTTTTCCGTGTGCAATCATATTTTTCCAATAATAATAAAACTCTCACAGGAAACGGTTCTTAAATGCACAAATCCACCATAGTCACATAAACATGTAGATGACAAAATTGATGGGAGAACATCTTACCAAGCTCAAACATACATCATGAAGTCAAAATCCATCAGGCTCATGCATGTGTGTGTGGAAGCATATACAAAGTCGAATTCATAAATCAAATCAAGTTCGAAGAAACTCTATAAACATATTTAAGATCAATCTAAGTATCTAAAATCATAACCAAATATCCATGCCACATGGAAATTGCGTAGTGAGTTGGATTAAAAAAAACCAATATGTCACACTAAATGTGTAAAACTAAAACACACAAAAACCAAAAATCTTTTTGTATTTTTCAAAAATTTTATCAAAATAAAATCCTTTTGTATTATTCAAATATGGCTCAATAAAAATATATAATACAGAAGATACACATGTCATCCCATTAGCAAACATATATCATGAAGCACAACTAGAGTGTGACAAACAACATGTGAAGAATTATTGATCTTAACTATGTTTATAAGAAATAGCATGTGAAGCATCATGTGCAAGAATGTGAAAATCAACCAACCTAATATTTAGTTTCTCTAAAACTGATTTCATAACCCAAACATGTGTTTAGCTAACTCGAGGGTTTATAGGAACTGTTGATGTAAAAAACTAGATCGCTCTAATTTTTCAATCACAGATAAATAAATAAGACAAAGATTTTTAAAGTGGTTCGGCTAGGAATAAAGCCTACGTCCACTGTTATGTTATTGCTGAGTGTTTGTGGAATTCTTGATTACAAGTTTTCTCAAGAAATTCCGGTCCCCTTGAATGAGGATGATACAAGGTATTTATAGCCTTTAGGCTGTACATGAAAGGTCCAATACATTAAATGATATACATATGAAAGGGTAATACATTTAATGCAGCGTGTGCATCAAGAATATAATGAATAGTTGAACAGTTGTCCGTCTGATAATTAATGATACGACCGAGATGCAGTTCGGACCGCCTTAGTTGCTCGTTGATCAAGAGTTCCTCGGAGTTCTTAGAGTATCTCGGGATGATGGAGTTCCTCGGATGGAGATCCTCGGGGTGTCATCCTCGCTGCTCGGAGAGAACATGACTTGGTCGGGGGAAATAAACTTCCTCGTTGTTATTGTGCCATGTAGATTGACACGTGTCTTCTTATTATTGGTCCACGTCAGTAGATTAAATTTGGTATCAACAGAAGCCCCCAATGCTTCATGCTTGATGGGTTACTTGAAAGGATGGAGTATTTATTCTGCAATGTTGCTCGGTGCTCGTGAAATTCTTGATCTACCTTCTTGATTTGTTCAACATAAAGTTCATTATCTCCTGGACGAAGTATGATGTAGGCTGATCGATGGTTGCTAATCTTTCTTTAGAGGAACTCTGTGTGCTATGTATCACCCATGGGAATTTGGATGCAGCCATGCCATAGTATGAAACTTGTAGCTTGTCATAATCTTCAAGTATGTTGATTGGTTTGCCAGCCGACCAACTGCTTCCTGTGTCGAGCAACTGAGTGCTAACTTCACGTGCTTGATTTTTCTGATTTATGCTCCTCTGAATACTTTGTTGAGTAACATATTAGCTTTTGAACCCAACTCTTCAATCTGATTAGTACCAAGCAGGTGGCAGACTTCGAAACATTTTCATACAACTTCTTCTTCAATGTTGGTCGAGACAGTAGTAGTAAAGATCTCAGTGCTGTAGATGCTGATTTTGACTTCTTCCTCTGCTCGGGGACGAATAAGAGGTTCTCAGGGACGAGCAAGTGCTTCTCGGATAGATCATCTGTGATGAATATCAGAATGTTGAAAGGTCTTAACTTCATAAACTCCCCTTATATTTTAGATGATCCTCCTGCTGGCAAGGAATCTGTTTCAAAAGTAGAAGGAGAAGAATCCAATAGAATAGGAATCTCAATGTAATAGTTAGTATACATTTTCATTCTCAATGTATTTTGTTTTTTGAATTTAACGAAAGACTTTCATTTTTATTCGCAATCTTAATTGCTATTGTCTTGTAAAATACTTTACATGTGTGCATATGTATAACAATATTGTGTTGTTCATCGACCAACTTAGTAATAAAGAAGTTACAAGTATTAGTAACGTTGCTCGATCACTTAATAATAAAGAAATGAGTATAAAAATGTTAAAATTTTTCCAACCAACCAAGGTTGTTAAATTATGCTTGTCGACCAACTACAGTTGATGGGTTTTTATCCCCGACCAGCCATACTTGGTTCAATTTCAAATATTTTCATAAAAAGTGTTCGACCAACTAAGGTCAATAATTTGTCCTCGTCGACCAACTACAGTTAGTGGGTTTTTATCCCCGACCAACTATACTTGGTGTATTTTGGAATATTTTGTTCTTCAAAGAATTTTTTGTAATAATCTTACCTCCCGACCAACATAAGTTGTAATGTGAGAATATATTTTTATCTTACCAACCGTAGTTGATCATGCTGGTGTACACGTTTTGGCTCCTTAAAGCTTTTGGCTCCTTAGAGCATTTTTTGGCTCCTTAGAGCATGTCCTCCTAACCAAAGGAGGTTGGCTACTTATAGCACTTTTGCTCCTTAGAGCTGTCCTCCTAACCAAAGGAGGTTGGCTACTTATAGCACTTTTGCTCCGTAGAGCTGTCCTCCTAACCAAAGGAGGTTGGCTACTTATAGCACTTTTGCTCCGTAGAGCTGTCCTCCTAACCAAAGGAGGTTGGCTCCTTAGAGCACTTTTGGCTACTTATAGCACTTTTTGGCTCCTTAGAGCACTTTTGGCTACTTATAGCACTTTTTGGCTCCTTAGAGCACTTTTGGCTCCTTAGAGCACTTTTGGTCCATTAGCTCTGACGATATCCTGGTGCTGAATGAACCTTCAAAATGTTTGACTGATGATAATATGCAGCAAACTCCTCGTTTTTAAATTGTGTTCCATGGTCTGTGATGAAGGCATGAGGGAGACCATATCGGCAGATGATGTTCTTCCAAACAAATTGGTACACCTTCCTTCTCGTATGTCATGTCAATAAGTGGCTCATCTTCTATCCACTAAGTAAAATAATCTACTGCGATGACGAGGTATTTGAATCTTCCTCAAGTCGTCGGCAATGGTCCAACCAAATCAATCCCCACATGGAAAATGGCCAAGGATAAATGATGGGTGTCAACAATGCTTGTGAAGTTCTTCGGATGGAGGAAAAGCGTTGGTACTTGTCACATTTCTTGGCATAAGCTATACAATCAGCTCTCATCGTCGGCCAGTAGTATCCCTGCGTCATCACCTTTTGCAAAAGTGTTCGACCTGCTACATGGGCTCCACAGGACCCTTCATAGATCTCTTTAATCAATTCACCTCGGAGGGATGTACACATCTTTGCAAACCTGCCATAATTCCTCGTCGAGCAGCTTTAAACTTCCATTTCTTGGCAGCGAGCTTATCTTCCGAATACCATTATACCGAGCAGCTTTAAACTTCCATTTCTTGGCAGCGAACTTATCCTCCGAATACCATTAATTAGTACATACCGAGCAGCTTTAAACTTCCATTTCTTGGCAGCGAGCTTATCCTCCGGTAATTGTTCCTCCTTAATATATGCTCTGATAGGATCCATCCAAGATGTTCCTAAATCAAGGGTAATAATATTCATCGTCAGGTCTTCATCTATGCTCCGACTTTCTAATGTTTCAATTGGTATCGTTCTTCGCAGCTCGGTACGAGTAGCTGATGCTAATCGGGCCAAGGCGTATGCTCTCACATTCTCCGTTCTTGATATTCTTACCAGTTGGACAGCAACAAACTCTGATACCAACTCCATCACCTTTGCTTGATACTTGATCATCAATTCTCCTTTGGCTGCATATATTCCCAACATTTGATTTACGATCAATTGAGAATCACTGAAGACAATAACCTGCTGTGCCTCCATAGTATTTGACAAATTAAGACCTGCTATCATGTCCTCATACTCAATCTCATTATTAGAAGCTTTGAATTAGAAACGTAGGGCGTATTCCCTGTCGACCTCATCTGGGCTGTTCAAAACGATCCCTGCCCCACAGCCTGTAGTGAAAGATGATCCATCTACATATAGCCTCCATATAGGCAACTTGTCTTCTAATTTCTGGTCTGACAGAGTTCCTCGGTGGAATACTTTTCGCTTTCTTTCATCATGTCCTGATACTTCTGAATACACCTCTTGAATTTCAATATACCTCCTGAACTTCAATATTCCTCCTGAACTTCAATATACCTCCTGAACTTCAATATTCCTCCTGAACTTCAATATTCCTCCTGAACTTCAATATTCCTCCTGAACTTCAATATACCTCCTGAGAAAGTGATTAGTCGGGGTTGAATTTGATGCTCGACTGCATGATGATATAAGAATGTGCCACCAAATGAACAAATATATCTGTAATAGAAGCCCCCAACTGTGGAATGTGAACTTTGAATGAGATTTATCGACCAATACCAACCGGAGTTGGATTTTATCTACCAACTGGAGTTGGATTTTGTCTACCAACCGGAGTTGGATTTTATCTACCAATCGGAGTTGGTGGTAATTGATAATAAATGATGAAGACTTCCTCGGAGCTGACCAACAGATTGTTGGGAATAAGATAATATAAATGCTGGAGACTTCCTCGGCGCTGACCAACAGATTTGTTGGGAATAAGATAATATAAATTCCGGAGATATCCTTGGAGCTGAATAAGATATAATAAATGCAGGATACCTCCTCGGCGATGACCAACAGATTGTTGGGAATAAGATATAATAAATGCAGGATACCTCCTCGGCGATGACCAACAGATTCGTTGGGAATAAGATAATATAAATGCAGGATACCTCCTCGGCGATGACCAACAGATTGTTGGGAATAAGATATAATAAATGCAGGATACCTCCTCGGCGATGACCAACAGATTGTTGGGAATAAGATATAATATAAATGCAGGATACCTCCTCGGCGATGACCAACAGATTGTTGGGAATAAGATAATATAAATGCAGGATACCTCCTCGGCGATGACCAACAGATTGTTGGGAATAAAATATAATATAAATGCAGGATACCTCCTCGGCGATGACCAACAGATTGCTGGGAATAAGATATAATAAATTCCGGAGATATCCTTGGAGCTGAATAAGATATAATAAATGCTAGAGACATCCTTGCTGAAATGAGAATAGAATATGCATCCAAATAGATATAAAGAATAATTAAAAATAATAAAGTGCCTCGCCGATCCGTCGAGGTAGAATCATATAATGCCGAACAAGAATAAGATCTTTCAGAACATAAGAATATGGCCGAGAACGTTGTCAGGCCTGAATATAAATAAGAATTATCCGAACGAATGTTGTAATTCTCCTTAAAGCTGAATAAGTATCTTGTCGAGGCATAATTGCAGAATGCCGAATAAGAATAATATTTTCCAGAACATAAGAATATGGCCGAGAACTTTGTTGGGCCTGCATATAAATAAGAATTACCCCGACCAACTATCCGTTGGGGGTGAAATATAATAAATGTTGTAGCTTTTCCTCGGAGCCGAATATATATAGAGAGAAGAAATTTTTTCGAGCTCCATGCTGAGATAAATATAAAATATGAATCCGAACGGATATAGAATAATTTGTGCTTCAGCATTCGTCGGCATTGAATCTTGTGCCTGTAAAAATTAATAATTTGCTCTACCATATGTGTAGGCTGAATTGATTAGTCATGAGAATAATTTACTCATCCAATCAATATATGATATGTATCAGCATAAAAATTTCAAAATATGAAATAATATGTTTTATGCCAAATGTGTGTGAGATGGACAAATTATTATCAAATATGCATCATAAGTAAGACGTAAAGTTTTTTTGTAAATTTATTTAATCTCCAACAACCAATCAGGTATTAGTTGCTGTTTAAAAATATTTTTGGGGTGATCATAAGTTAAAAAGACTTAAGCCCCCTGCTTGTCCCCAAGCCGAACTCGTGTTTAAAGAAATATCAGGGGTGCTTAGCATTTTTTTAATACCCCAAGATTCTACTGCTGCCGACAAACGACATGGATGTTGCCGACCAACATTTAAGGATATCTCAAGTTATAGAATATATGGTTGGATGACTAGAATATCTCGAATCTTGAGATCAAAAAATAACATTCAATGTAAAATTTAAGCCTTAAGAATGTTAATTAAATGAATAAATATATAACCCACTAGATCGTGTGATTTCGTCAAAGAAACCTTGTGATGTGATGAACGAGGGGCCAACATATCAAATTTGTTCCCAGAGTCTTGATATGGTCATGATTATTTTACTGATCCTCTTTTACAAGAGGTGGGTAATGATTTTTCAGGTGAGAGAAAATTATTTTTTATATTGATCCCTTCCTATTCCCAATTTGGAGAGATAAAAATATGGTGAATGATCGAAATTATTACCAAATTTATATAAAAAATCAATCAATTTGACTTTATTGACATAGATGGAAGATGAATCAAATTAAGTATATAGTTCATAAAAATGAATACAAAGAGACTTAAACTTGTGAATGCAAAGAGACTCAAACTTGAAGAGAGAAAAAATAGATATGGGTCATGATTTCCATGAGAAGACTTTTCATTGTCTTTAACCTTTTCCCATTCTTTTATTAAAAATATGATGGGAATTTGAATAAACATCAAATATCTTACAAAATTTATTTCAAAGTCAACAATGAAAATGATTAAATCTTATCATCGTCGTATATATTGGCATATGTAATCATTTAAAATATTTATTCCATGATTAAAACTTGAGAATCAAGCAAAGAATTATGATTTATGAAATCTACTATTTTTCAGATTTCTAAATAAGGATAAATCTACATTTATGATTTAAAAATCATGATATGCAACAATTTGCAGATAAAAATTGGACAATTAATTTATGTATATAAACATAAAAATCACGATTCAATCAAAAGATGTATGTATAATTGATTATACGTAGAGAAAATAAAAACTTAGCTTTTGGTGGAGAACAACGCTTGTAACACGTTCCCACAGACGGCGCCAATCTGTTGATGTAAAAAACTAGATCGCTCTAATTTTTCAATCACAGATAAATAAATAAGACAAAGATTTTTAAAGTGGTTCGGCTAGGAATAAAGCCTACGTCCACTGTTATGTTATTGCTGAGTGTTTGTGGAATTCTTGATTACAAGTTTTCTCAAGAAATTCCGGTCCCCTTGAATGAGGATGATACAAGGTATTTATAGCCTTTAGGCTGTACATGAAAGGTCCAATACATTAAATGATATACATATGAAAGGGTAATACATTTAATGCAGCGTGTGCGTCAAGAATATAATGAATAGTTGAACAGTTGTCCGTCTGGTAATTAATGATACGGCCGAGATGCAGTTCGGACCGCCTTAGTTGCTCGTTGATCAAGAGTTCCTCGGAGTGCTTAGAGTATCTCGGGATGATGGAGTTCCTCGGATGGAGATCCTCGGGGTGTCCTCCTCGCTGCTCGGAGAGAACATGACTTGGTCGGGGGAAATAAACTTCCTCGTTGTTATTGTGCCATGTAGATTGACACGTGTCTTCTTATTATTGGTCCACGTCAGTAGATTAAATTTGGTATCAACAGGAACCGAAGGGACACTACACTTAAACTTCCTAAGACCTCTTTCAAGATCAAACCAAAAATGCCTAAGATGACCTTTCCTACCATAATGTGAACATGTGTAAACTGGAAGAATGTTACCTATGGGTTGACCTTTTTTAACATCCTTAGATGCGATTGAGTCTCTAAAACAAACTATGGTTTTGGATTTAATAACGGAAGAATTGGAATAAGATAAGCCATTATTATCACTACTTGAGTCTTTTAAATCATCTTTTAACTTCAAAATTCTATACTCAAACAAAGAATTAGACTCTTCCAATTTTAGGGACTCATTCTTCATATTTTTAATCAATCCTATAAGGTTATCTCGCTCCCCCTTAATGAAAGCAAACTTATCCCTAAGATTCTTCTCTTGTGCCTTATAATCATCAATAAGTTTTTCTTTATCCTCAAAAGCTTATACACAAATTGTAGAATTTTTCAAGTCCTCTAATTCTTTGTCCAAAATAAGGACTATATTCTCACTCTCTTGGATAATTTTAAAGATTTAAAGTCATCATACAAGGCAACAAACTTCCCATGATAGATATCTCTTTGAGCTTGAACCGTTTGTAAATGTTCCATAATGGATTTAAAAAGATTATTTTTCTTTTTCAAGAATTTCAAATCTTTTTGCAAACTTCAAATTTAAAAGACATAAATTTTCAGAACGGCCAAGAAGCTTATTAAACTCATATCGATTAACAACATCACCACTATGGGAATCCATTAAGAAGAAAAATAAAAACAAGCGAGAATAACCAAAAACCACCCAAAAAGATGTAAACAAGGATCTACATAATAACTGAGTGCAACCCGCTCTGATACCAATTTGAAGAGGGCAAAAATAGCTAAAAGTTCTGATATCAAGTTGTAAATGCTTGGATGGTTTCAATAAACACAAGTTCAATATTTTTATGTTTTTCCAATTTTAAAGATTGAGCCTTTAAATAAAATTCACCCACTCAAACTTAGCACTAATTAAACCTTTCTTGTGAAAATCGATTTACCAAATTTTATCTTTTTACGGTAAATATGCATCTAGGTGATAAAATATATATTAAATAAATCAAACAATAAGATGCCGATGTACGAGGAAACCATATAGGAAAAAAAAACCTCGGACGGCCTAGCCAGACAATCACTATGATACGAAAATTACAAAGGAAGAATATAATATTACTCAATGACTCGATCCCCCACAAGACTTGATGCCTCTTCTTTTCTCTAACCTCTCCTCCATATTGCAATGTCAGAGTCCACCTATGCAAGGTCCGCAACACAAGATTCCATGCATACCTCGGTATCTACCAATGTAGCTCGATAACCATCTACGATTCAGAACACAGAGTCCACTATTTCTTCATCACAATCCTCACGTATAGAGTCCACCGCATGAAAAGAAGTTCTTATAATGATGGAAGAAACAAACTGTGTTCCCAAACAAGGTCTCAAAGTATATGATTTATAAAACTTGGATCTTGTAAAAAAAGGGTAAAACTTTTGGATTAGAACTTTTGAGAATATGTCTGCTTTTCGTTTTCCTCTACATAGAAAGTTGAGTCTAATCAAGGCGGCTAGTCGTTCGAACTATTTGAAGTTATCGTTATAACGAGATTTCATCTCGCTTCTAACGAAATTATAAAAATCAAAACGGTAAGCTTCATTTGATGTACGTTTGAAATCATAATTCAAACGAACTTGCAATGTCGTTTGAACGACATTGAGATGTTGTTTGAATGACCTCAACAAATTTTAAAACTCCGCCTACAGCAAACTTAGAAAATATATTTTTGAAAAATTAAGTTCTAAACAGTTTTGAAAAAACAAAACACCCTTAATAAAAATTCATTTGTGTTTTGGATTGAGACTCTGTATTGCCATACTTTGAGTTAGTGGTGCAGTGTGGAGATATCTCTTACTCTATCTTAGTTGATGATATCCTTTAGATTACGTACTTGAGGTTTTATCATATCGAATACCTATATTGTTACTTATTTCATTTGTTTCCATATATGTTGAGAATAATATTTAAATTGTTTTTACAAGTTGTATATTTTAATGTTAGGAAGTGATCAACCCTAATATTAAAATATATGGATTGTTACAACATCAACATTTTTGGGCTCAATTTATAATATTAAAGACACATTTTTTCATATGTTTTGAAGAGTAATTTTAGTTATTACTTCTCTTGACGATTCCCCAATGATTTGATCCTAGAGATGATTATTGACAAACTTTCAACTTTTAGGTAGAGCTTATTATTATTCACTCTTTATAGGAGCGACATATTTATAATCACCATATTTCTTCTATCCTAAGAAATTAGTCTTCATTTGCTTTTGTATATCCTCTACCTTTTCATTATTATCATCTTGTCTTTGATATGTGCAGGGGTTAATTTTATCAAACGTAACATGAAGGGATTCTTTCACTACTAGAGTTAATTTGTTGTAAATTAAGAATTATTTTTAATTCATTGAGTATCCTAAAAATATCATTTAATTTGATTTTAGGTAAAACTTTCTTAAATTGTCTTTATAGTTAATGATAAACTCTACTGAAGAACTTGAAGTATCCAATATTTGGTTTCTTTTCTTTCCATATATTATAGCGAGTTTTGTTAATGACTTTCTGGATTGTAACCCTATAGATTACATGACCAATAATGTTCATGACTCCTGACCAAAAGTATTCTAATAATTTGTGTTCATTGAGTATGGTGCAATCCATTTCTTGAAGTGATCGATTCTTTCTTTCAATTACTCCATTTTCTTTTGGGGTTATTATAGAAAAAAAGTCATGTTCGTAACCTTGATCATTATAGTATTCTTCTACATATTTGTTATTGAATTCTCTTCTTGTATCACTTTATACATTTTTATACTATACTTTTTATCATTTTAAACCTCTTTGCAAAACTTAACGAATATGCTACATGTTTCACTTTTGTTACTCAAGTAAAATACCCAAAAAATCTAGAGAAATCATCAACAATTAAGAATTCATGTACTTTATTGTTAATGCTTGTTATGGAATTAGGACTAAATAAATATAACTAAATTAATTCAATGTTTTTTATGTAGTAATGTCATATTTCCTTCTGAAATATGTCTTATGTACTTTTCCAAATTGGCATTCATCACAAAATCTATCATTTATATCTTTTGATTTTAGTAATCCTCTCACTAGATCTTCTATCTATAAATTATGAATTAATTCAATGCGATCCAGATCTAACCTTTTGTGCCAAATCCAAGAATAATAATTTAACGTGATGAGACATTTTAAGTTTTGATGTGTTAAATCATTTATGTCCAATGTATATCTGTTGTTGATATAAATGTAAAGAAGCAAATGCCATTATTTGAGACATTTTTAACTGAATAATGTTTAGTACAAAAATAACTTTATATCCTTTATCATAAAGTTAGCTGATACTAATTAAGTTGTGCTTTAGTCCTTCAACTAAAAGCACATTATCAATGTAAGGAGAGTTTGTCATACATATTGATCGAGTGCGAAAAGTAGCGTCACGTCAAAACATTAATCGTTGTTTTCATTTCGCCTGCTTAATAAAAAAAACTTGAACTACGACTGCACTTATGAGGCAAGTATAGCGGGAAGTCGGGTATTGATAATCCACAGGGAGTGTTGGAT
Organism: Sambucus nigra; assembly: GCA_949130495.1. Taxonomy (NCBI): domain Eukaryota; kingdom Viridiplantae; phylum Streptophyta; class Magnoliopsida; order Dipsacales; family Adoxaceae; genus Sambucus; species Sambucus nigra. Next base: position 237,914,986 of record OX422210.1, on the reverse strand, counting down.
AGATTTAAATCGATTTATTATTTCAAGAATAAAAGTGCAAAAGGTTAAGGGGGTATGGTGACAAAGGAAAAAGAACAAGTTACGCTACACAAAAGTAAAGCGATGATCGAGTCGCATTCGCACCACACACGGGATAAACAACTACTAATTAGAATTCCAGTTCAAAAACATTTAACCAAGCATTTACAATAAAGCATAAACTTAAACGCAGTAAGGAATTTAACCCAAAGTTGCTTGAATAAATATTTAATCAAAAATAGTCACACGCGGATTAAATTCGGATTGTCGCTATAAACATTTACATTGCGTGATAAAGAAAGTTAAACGCATAACAATCCAACTTTAATTCACACGGTTTCAACTTAACGCAATTTTACGCAAAAACTAACTTTCGGAGCTCGAGGTCCGTTAATGGCGAAACACAAACCCAACCCTATTTCTCTAGGGGCATGACATTAATTAAACTAATTAAACTATAACTAAACTAACAAAAATAATAAATAACTAGAAATAAACTAACTACAAAGCATGGAAACTAGCTACAAAGCAAGGGAATAAGGTAAAATAACTAATATATTAAGGAAGATAAAGGAATAGTAAACTTACATACATAAAAATGGGCAAAACACTCAAAATGGTGGAGTAGGGCTAAGCTCCCTTACAAACCCTAAATCTAATGTAAAATGTAAGATATGACGTCTAAAAATGAACGATAAATAATAACATCGGTATTTAAGTAAAAACCCTCATGCAAAAAATCACTAATGCAACCAACCCAATAAGTCCACTAGTGGGAAAAAAAGTTTACTGGATTTACAAATGAGACACACATGACTTACACCACTGAAACGAATCGCAACTCGAATTTTTAGTGCTATGACCTTCATTGGGTGAACTGCACCTTTGATCTTTGGTGCACTAATCAAATCTCAAACAAGGACCACCATGATTGGACAAAAATACATCTAAAGATGATGTATATGGTTATGATTTGGTTTGGTTTGCCTGTTCATGGGATAATTAGTTTGACAAGAAATCTCAAAATCTCTTAAAAATGTTAGAAATGTAAAAAGAAAACTTTCTATAGGATTTAAATCAAAGCATTAGAGGGAGAGGTTATTTTAAATCTAGTTTAGAGTCTTATTTATAAGTTCCAGATGAAAATAGGTAAAACACAAATCTAAAAAATCGAGCTCTCATACGACTGAGATGGTTTCACATATGAATGATCACGTCATAAGAGATGCCTACAAGCTTTCATGTGAGTGATTCTTCCTATTTCATAAATCCCATTAGATAACTTTGTATGTATAAGCCTTTCATATGAAAGATATCACTTCATACCAACTTCATATGTGGTTCATTATTTTAAGAATAACTTTTAACTGATATGTCAAAATAACCAATAATTTTTGCATTATAAAGCTTACTCAAAACTTTATAATTTTCATACTTTAAGATGTCTAAATTTCCAATATTTTATTTGTAAAATTACCCTTAGATCTATCAAAAATAGTTTTATGACTTAAAACATAACCAAAATAACAAAAAATAATTCCCCTCGCTATAAAAGATTCGTGCCAAACCAAATTTAGTGAAAGCACAACATAAAATGAAACGTCAACTTAAGAAACTTTCCAATACCTTGAAATGTGTTCATACGTATAGTGGTGCCATCTAGTAAGATGATGTAGGGAGACATGTGATAAATCCATAAGACATACAGACACATATAGACATACGTTTTGTTCAACTAAAAGAAAGCTAATAGAGAAGTGCACTTACATTATTTTTATGACAAATGTAGATGGGTAAATAGATTTCATATAGTCGTGGTTCTTTACGGCTTGAACTGTAGATCTGATAACTTTTAGGTCAGACCATGTAGTATCACACATATGAATGGGATAATAAAACTTGATGCTCTTTTAGTCATTTTCACCCTTAGATATTCTAGTGTATGATTACCTATGTGTTAGGAACTGATATTAGTTTATGGCCACATCTTCTTGAACTTGGACGAGCATTAAAGAAGTCTTGAAGCAATGACTAGATGGAGGAGAAACTTCCGCTGTATTCTTTGTATCTCCTAACCCATTCTCTTGTAATAATAAGTGAGTAAAGTGATTAGGGTTTATACTTGAGGATCTTATATAGGACTACAATATGGAACAACATGTAAATGGTTAAAAATAAAATTTCAATTAAAAATAAGAGATACAAATTAAAACTCATAATAAATTCTCATTTTTGTAATATATTAAAATTAACTCCACTATGAATTTTTTTTTCCAATATAACTATATCAAAATTATTATTTTTAGTCATTTGTTTACGATGTTAAATAATACATGATACAATTTCCCATACTAAGTACGAAACAAGCAATCGATGAAACTTAATTACTAATAATTTGATTTCATAAACATATTGAACCTTTATTTCCAACTAAACTTATTTGGTTTCTATCAAATGATGAATAATCCATTGGTCCAGTTTTTACTTGAATAAAAAAAATTATTAGTTTACTAAGGGAGTATTACAATCCAAGAAATTAATCTAGGATGTGGATTCCTTAAAGGTATGATACATAACATGTCCTTACAATTAATTACCCATCTTAAAAGGCTTATTAATCAAATCAAATTTGACCACACCATAAACAAATGAAACTGATAATTATCAAACATGAGAGCATTCAATATCCCCATAGATTAAAAATCTTTACACCCTGACACAAATCATGAAACTGTGGATGTCTGATATATTTTGTATAAGACATCAATTTGCACTTAGTAATGTTCAAATACATTCCTAGTGTAATGGTATGATCTTTCGATTAAAATAGTTTTTATTTTCAAGGCCAACTACTTTGATCGGACCATAACTAAACTGATGGTGTGTCTCGTCTATCTCAATTGCGAACATAACCAATTATACAAGGACAAAACATATGATCGTTTGCGCGTAAGAAAACTCTACCCACCAAAGTTTCCATTATGTATAATAATCGACACTCACTATATTTATTAAATAATTGTACGAAAAATCGTTAAGATCTCACCATAACCAAATATGACTCCATGGGGGAGGATAAGGTTTTCTTCAGTTGGAATAATAAATAAATAATGATGTATAGTGGTTTATTTCCATGCTGAGATGTTTATCTTCTTTCTATTAATGTAATGGTGAATAATACAAGTATTCCCATTCTCAGGCTTTTTGGATAAGGTCTTTATAACAAGTAGTGAGGCATTTAGAAGTAACTAAATTATGCCTCTAAATAATTTGTACCCACTTAAGACTCATAAGACTAAATTAAAGATAAGTCACCTAAGTATAGTGCTTAGAGTTGAATGTATGAGCAAGAAGTGGTCCAAAATCCTCTATAAATTCAAAATATTAATTTTTTACATTTGATTTCTAGAAAATGACTTGAATTCAAATACTTGTAGCCTTCTCAAAGCACTCCTTATCTATCCAGCCGTTGGGAGTTGTTGATAAGTGATGTTTAAAGCATGGGAGACCATGTCTTATCTCTATCGCTATAATAGAAGGGTTAGGTGTTGGTTAAAGGAGTTGAAGGTTAGTGATGATGGTTGTTGGGAACATCCACCACATCTTTCACTATGAGAAGAATGCCATCAACGTAAAGTAAAAGGAATATCTTCATATTTTTTTACACTTCTTATACACAAGGGCTTCATCTAGACTTTATTCAAAACCAAAAGATTTTATCTCTTAATCAAAGTAGAAGTTTAAAGAATCAGATTCTTTCTTAATCCCATAAACGGACCTCTTAATGTTGCATATATTACTATATTGGCCTCCAACCATGTACTTGTATGGTTGCATAATATATATTTTATCATGGCTAATGTTGAGAAGGATTCCTCATAGTGATCCCCAATTTCGAAGTAAAATCATTAATAACAAGACTCAACTTAAAGGTATCTAACGTCCTATAGACCCCTCTACGTTTAGTACATCCTTTCAGGCCCTGTGTCTTTTTATCTCATCCAGTGGATTTATAAGGTCCCAAACTTAGTTTAAACACACAAATTTCATATGGGCATCAATAACTATAAGCCAAAGATCTAATATATTGTCTTAGACTTCCTTATAATAGCTTTTGGGATCTACTTAATGTTATCATAGGTTCTTACCAACGTATTCACCTAAGTACACAACTTTGTTATGATATCGTTCGATCCTCCCATTGCGATGTATCTTAACCTAAGCGGGTGTATTAGATTCATGCTCTACTCATTCTTCACCTTGCAACTTATCATGTGTAATTAGTTTATTATGTGTTTGGTTATTGATAATTCTCCCATTATGACGAGGTGGTGAAATATCTATAACCGTGGGTATTTCATCATGTAGTGGTGGTATAAAAGATATATATGCCCCCTCTATTTATTTGCTTATAGTTTAAGAATCGAGCATTGGTGATAATAATGATTGTCTAGTCCTTACTATTATTAAATAAACTATTTTTATTACATTATGGATACCCAAAAAGAGACATACTTGTGTCCTGTATTACATATTACCTTTCTCATCATAAGAGCTGGGCACCCCAAATCTAAAATGTCGAAGCCTAGGCTTAATCTCGATTAAAGTTTTATGAGAGTTGTGGAGCTAGACACAGACGACACTAAGTCCAGTAAGTATGTAACTATTTTTAACGTGAAATCCCAAATGACTTAGGAAATACATCTTGGATATACTCATATCCAAAAAAGTCATATTCCCCCTCTCTTTTATAGTTCTTTTAAGGTATACCACGTGCAAATAACATGCATGTTATCCTCAAATTTGATAAGTTATCCATAAAATCTCCTAAGAGGTACTCGTCACCCCTATCAAATCGTAGTGCCTTGGTAAATTTAACATGATGAATTTTCCTTTTACCTTGTACACTTTGAATTTATTAAATAATTTGGACTAGTGTTACATTAATTGAACATATATGAACCTCAAGTACCCATCAATGAAATCAATGAAGTACTCGATGCGCCCTCTTACCCGAATAGTCATAGGTCCACACAAATCAGAGTGATGCATCATGCACCTTTAGCTATTTGTTGAGAAGGACCTCTTAGTCATCTTAGCCTCTAAGAAGGATTTATATTTTAGAAGTTTATCCACTTCTAATGAGATTAATTGCATATTTAAATCTAGTATTTATATCATTCTTTTATTAACATTACTAATGCGTAAGTACTAAAGGTATTTTTTATTCACGTGAGAAGGTTCCTTTCTTTTTACCTTATTTCAACATGTGTTATTCATTACTATTATTGACAGTGTAGGTGAGATATGTTGATAATATATAAATCATTAATCAATGATTTTACAAATATTTGAGTCTCAATTGAAATCTATTTTAGAATTTAAAATTAAATTTCTCCTCAAAGATTGTACATTAAAATAATTTTGTATTAAAACATTTATTTGTCAAGTAGATGAAAATAGTGTAAATCTTTATTAGCTCCCTATGAACATGAATCCTATGAGTATAATCTCTAATAATATGTCATTCCCTTTAAGTGATCTGTTGTGCCTACCACCACATTTCTCAAAAAATAATCAATGGGAATTGCACCTACCATCGGGTGTCTTGATAAAATGGCAACGGCATTGCATTAAAGCTCGTGTGTAATAAGAAATGGGTAAGGTTCATGCACCAATATAAACGTAGGCATGTAAAGAAGCTAGTATAGAATAATATGGCTAAGTTTGCGACTTGGAATATAGGGACTTTGATGGAAAATGGATGGAGCTAGTGAATGCCATGATAAGAAGAAAATTTAACACATCTTATTTACAAGAAACTAAATAGGCCAGTGAGAAATCTAGAAAAATAGAAAAAATAGGGTTTAAATTATATTATACATGCAAACATTGACTTAGTAATTAAATCGGAATAATAGTAAATAAGAACCTTAAGATATTGTAACTATTATTAGGAGAGCAAAGATAAAACTGGCAATGGGTGAAAATATAACCAATATTGTTAGCGCTTAAACACCCCCAGTAGGATCAAATAAACATATTAAGAACAATTTCGGAAATAAATGGATGAACTAATTCAATAAATACCTACCGGTGAGAAAATTTATATAGTGGAGATTTTGATGGGAATGTAGAAGAAGATCGTATAGGGTATTGGAGGTTGCATGAAGAATATGGTGCTAGAGATAGGACTATGATGGAGAGTCTATCTTAGATTTTGAGATGGATTATGAGATTGTAGTAGTAAATATATGTTTTAAAAAGAGACTTGAACATTTGATAACTTTTGGAAGTGGAACAAACGAGAGTCAAATAGAGTTTTTCATTACTAGGAAAGGAAAATGTTTAACGTGTAAAGACTGTAAGGTTATCTTGGGAGAGATCCTAGCCTTGAACCATAGGATAATGGTAATTGATATAAATACTAAAAATAAATCACGAGCGTGAAATGAAAAGATTAGCCCACATACTAATTTGTGGAACTTAAAAGGAGAGAAATTATAAGTATTAAAAGAATTTTTTTTAAAAGTAGTGACATATGATTCTGATTATGAGATTAATATAATGTGGAACAATATTGCTACGTGCCTTAGGATAATATCAAAATATATTCTTGGTGAATAAAACAGTATGGGTCCATAATACGAAGAAACTTGGTGGTGCAACGGACAAGTACAAAATATAGCCAAAACTAAAAAGGGAGTGCTTTAGAACATGGAAAACAACTAAACACAAATAAAATTTGACAAATCCAAATGGGCTAAGAAAGAAGTTAAGAAAGTGATAAGATATACTAAGCTTAGGGAGTATGATTATCTTTATAACAAATGAAGAATAAAAGAAGGAAAAAAGTATTTATAAGCTTGCTAAACTCAGGCATAGAAAAAATAAAAGATTTTAATAACATTAAGTGTACTAAAGTGATGATTCAAAAGTCTTAGTTAAGGATGAATATATTAAGGAAATGTGGATAACTTATTTTGGTAGGTTATTGAGAGAAGATAATGAGAGTAACTTGAATATGGAGATACTTAGGGAGATTCGAGATAATATATACTTTTTCAAATATAGGACAACAAAGGTTATGATTGCTATAAAGAATGAAAATAAGGAGGGTTTTAGGACCGGATGGTATTGCTATAGAATTTTGGAAGTGTTTAGGAGAGGAAAGGTGTCTTGGTTAACAAAGTTGTTCAATAAAATTATAATGACTAACTGGATTCCCAATGAATGGAGAAATAGTTTTTTTGTGCCTATTTATAAAAATAAATGAGATATACAATATTGTTCAAATTACCGTGGGATTATGTTAAGAAGTCATCCAATGAAAATTTGAGAGAGAGTGATAAAATGTATATTGAGATTGGAAATAAGAGATTATGAGAGTCAGTTTGGGTTTATGCCTGGGAAGGTCAATAATGGAAGCTAACTAATTATTGAGGATATTAATAAAATGGTATAAAGAGAACAATAAGGATCTTCGTATGATTTTTATAGATTTTGAGAAGGAATATGATAGAATACCTAGAGTTATAATATGGTGGACTTTACATAAAAAAGAATGACTTATAATACATTGATGTGATTAAGGATATGTATGATGGAGCAATCACTATAGTAAGAACAACAACTAGAGAAAGTAATGAATTCCCAATTATTGTAGGTCTGAACTCAAGGTTCAACAATAAGTCATTGTCTCTTTGCTCTTGTTATGGATAAGTTGATTGGATAAATACAAGATGAGGTGCCACGATGTATGTTATTTGTAGATGCTATTGTTTTAATGGATAAAGCTAAGATAAGGATTAATGCTAGATTGAAATTTTGGAAAGAAATTCTAAAAAACAAAGAGGTTTTAAAATAAGTAAGAGTAAAACTGAGTATGTGGAGTGAAATTTTAGCAATATTAGAAGGACAAATAAGATTGTGGTAAAACTTGGTGAAGATATACATAAAAGTGATCGTTTCCATTATTTAGGCTCAATTACCCAAAGACATATAAATATTAGTGATAAAGTTAGTCATTGAAATAAGTAAGGTTGGGTTAATGGGAGAAGTGCTACCAGTGTATTATGTGATTGACGTATATCTTTCAAATCAAAGGGGAAGTTATATAGGATGTCTGTTAGACCCATCAAGTTATATGGGATGGAGTGTTAAGTAATTAAGAAATAAAATGTGTAGAAAATGAGCGTGACAGAGATGCGGATGTTATGATAGATGTGTTCTAAGACTCAAAATAAAATATAATGACCCCAAATTTTAAATGGTTTCAACATTGAGATATAAAATATCTAATTTTTGTAGGTTTTTTATTCTATGATTTTTCATGTGTGAGGGCCATGTAATCCTAGGCAAAGAGGGTTTAATCAATTTAAAGTCTAAAATATCATACAAAATTTTAAAGTGTTATTTGGAGTTTGACTCACATTAATTATTTAGTATTAACTTTGACCCCAACATTTTCATTTGTTGGAACTCGATCCCTAGCAATGCAAAAACATATGGTAAAGTTTTTACAATACTTTCGTGTCGTTAAAAGTCATGTAAGAGGCAAACCTCAAAAACTAAAAAGTAAGGGAGTTAAATCCAATTATAAAAAATAGAAGGGGTCAAAACACCCAATGAAAATATACAATAATGGAAAAATACAATCGAATAAATAAATTGAGGCATCAATTCGTATTTTTGAATCGTGCTTAGACTCGATAAGACATGACATATACCATTTAAACACAAATATAATATGACATAACTTTTTTTTACTTAACTTAAGCACGACCTATTTAAAACACGTCATGATACTATTAATATAATTAATAAATTTTATATTCAATTATGCACGGCATTACATCGGAACAGAAATAATATGACAACGTACAATAACACTATTAATAAGAATCATAATTTTGACCCGATTATTATTACCACATGAGTTCAGGGGTGGATCTACATGGGAGGTTGGTGGGGTAAGTGCCCCACCCCAAATCTCAAATTCAAAATTTTACCCCTAAAAAATTGTAAATTTAGAGTTGTGCTTCACCCCAAAAAAGAAAAGAAACTCAAAATTTTACCACTAAAAATATTTTAACCCTAAAATAAATTTTGAGGACTCTCGCCTCCAAACTCCCGACAATAATTTTTATCCCACCCGAAATAAACACCTGGATCGGTCCATCATGAGTTAATGTAATTTTTTTTCACTATGAATACGATTTCTTATCCTGTTATGGTGCTGTGCTCGGCCGTCCTAATCTAGTTCATCATTGTGGCGGAGCCCTCCCATTTAAAAGTCAGAATTTGAAAATAAAGCCCATGCTATGATTTGCCATCATATCCTTGAATAAATGTAGTTGTATTGTAACTACAGTAGCCAATATCACCCCAAGTTTGTGGCATTGTGTCTTTTCTCATACGCTATGATTACTAGGCAACAACCAATTTTGATCGTTGTTCTTAGTATAATGTGAACCTTTCCCTTTATCGTACATCAAACTCAAAATCAACTCAGAAGTAGGCTTGTCCCTGTTTGTGTCGTCTATTAACGGATTTTTGTCAAAATATTCATAATTTATACACGATCAGTTAACTTCAACGATTTCAAAAATTATATTTAAATCCAAATCGTGGCTACATGACTTAAATCATTAACGAATATTAAATATTTTCTCAAATTTAAATAATAAAAAATTAAACAGAGTGAATTATAATTTATTATAATATGTGTCTATACTTGTAATTGCAATATGTTTAAAAAATATAGATATATTTACACAATGAAAATTGAATTTATACATTAAAATATATTTAATTTAATAAAGCTTATTTATTAATTATTCGGAATGAGATACATAAATTATATTTTTCTTACAATCTTTATCAAACATATTTAAGTGAAATGATTAAGCCTGATCCTATATAACTTGTTACTGTTAACGGGTAAAAACGAGTTTAATCGCATCTAGACAAATTTTTAAATTCAAATCGTTATTTTAACGAATTTATTGTGTTTACCTGATATTGATTCAAAATGATAATTCTAAATCTGTTAATTTATAATTTCATGATATATCATGTCTTAGTGTCACATTTTGAGACTTTTATGCTGAAATCGTTATTTAATTATTTATTACTTACGAAATTCAGCCAAATTTTATAATTATAAATTAAATAAATTATTGCTCATATTAACGTGACCCATATAAGGTGACGAATTTGATTACAAATTATTGAAATTTAGTCTTAGAAAATATTCCAAGAGACACATAACTCTTGGAATCTATGTGAATCCCTTATACTACTTTTATGGAGAGTAGATGAATAGACACCAAGAAAATTTCGAGTCCCCTTCCACCCTATATATAGTGAGTTATTCTCTACCAAATGGTTCACTCAAAAACACAAATATATTTGGGTTAGGAAAGAAAATTTTCAAATTTTCAAATTACCCTATTTTCAGATTTATGGGTTGTATTCTAAGGATTGTTCAGGATCTTCAGAAGGAAGAACAAATGAGTGTTTAGGAGTCGTTCATAGGATAAATCAACAACAACAACAAACACATCAACAAGCAATGGACAAATGTATTTTTTTCATAACTGTTTATAGTCAATGTTACGTCGTGATTGCATAAAAAAATTAAAGATCCTATAAGAACTAATAATATTCATATATATTGTTCTTATTCATGTTTATATAATTTTACATGTGGTATCAGAGTCGTGTTTAAATTTTGTCATGCTATCCCTCTACGGATTTGACTGATCAAATAATTAGTGCTAATATATACCTAGTATTATCATTCAATTCTGCACTTTTATTTTTAAGCCAATTTTTTTTTTTTTTGCAATTATGTCATATGTACTGGGACCATATATGTCATTTTGATGATATTTTAGTGATTTTCTAATCCGTTTCTATCAACCCCACAAATTTCAAGAAATTCTGGAACAACATTTTTTTAAAAGCACTTGCAGTGAATAGTATTTTTTCCACTGAACTTGTGTCGAATGATATGAAATTTGATAGTCTGATTGGAAACGGGCCAGAGATCACTTTTCACCACCTTCAATCTTGAAGTAAATAGTTTTTCGGCGATCCGAGATCGTTTAGGCCCTCAAAACTCTACTTTTGCCATTTATGGTAATAATCTCGGGGGTATATCTCACCGCAGAAAATTTATTTTGGAATTCCGTCGAATGTTTTGAGATTCTGGAGTAATTTTCACAATTTCATGAAGCTAACTCATTTTTTCCATTTTTGACAAAAAAATTATGTTTTACATATTTCATGAATGTTCCATCCAGAACTGTTTTAAAACCCTCGTTCTAATGATCCTGTTTTAGTTGAATATTCGTTCCAAACACAGGTAAACATATTTTATATGGTAGGACATTAGACTTGTGTTAATTTTAATATTCACAATTTTGATGAGGCTCGTGTCAAACACATGCCAATAATTCATAACATTGAATATTAAATTTTGTATTCATATTTTAGAAGAGTCTCGTGCCAAACATAGACAACGACTCAAATTATTGGATATTATTGATATTCATTTTTTAACGAGTCTCATGCCAAACACAGGCCCACGACTCATAAAGTGGAATATCATAATTACTGTTTATTCTATTAATGCGAAGAAGCGGTTATAATATCAACTTTGAATTATTGATTGAATATTAAATTGTCAAATAATGTGTTTGCTAAATAAAAAATTTCTATGTTAGACATTCAATACAGATTCTGCTTTTATGGTTTTGTGATTTAATAAACATTAAAGGGTACATTATGATAAATTACAAAACAATGTGACATAATTTATTATTATTCTGCCATTAAATTTTTTGACAATCATATATGTGTATATATATATATATATACTAGCGGAATGCCCGTGCCTGAAGGCACGACGAAACTTTCCAAAGTACATAATCGTAAGATGGGTAAAATTTCCAACGTGCATAATTATAGAACAACAAATATTTCGTTCCCCAGCAAAACAAAGTATAATTTAAAAAATGATTATAATCTCCGTTATTTAAAGGTCTATCAAAATATGTAAACAATTTAAGTCGAGTTTTATTACAACACTAACATGAAAAGAATTTATTAAATTTGGATAGAATTTCATTTATTTACAGGACTATCCCACTCTGTTAAGAAAAAAAATCCACAACACTAAAAGTCCGTTCTGGACCTCGAACAAACATCATAATAAAGCATCACTATAATACAAAAATATTGTTTAAGGCGCAAAAGTGTAAATATTTTTAAAAAATTTGGACAGAGTTTCCTTTGTTTATCGGACTGTCCACCCTGTTAAAAAAATAATCTAGCAAAAACTATACTATGACAATTATACAATTATGAAAAAAATATATCAAATGAACATCTAGTCCAATGTACACTAAATTTGTGATCAACAATTTGTTCCAAAGGTCGGAGGGAGTTTTCGCTGGAAGACGACACCAAGCATTGCAAATCCTACCATGGCTGCGGCACTGTACAAAAACAAAAATCAAATAATCGATAACATAATTTGTATTTGTTAAAGACATATTTATGCTTAAAAAATATCATGGCTGAAGGCACGGAGAAATAAAAAGATTGGGCAAAATTTCCTTTGTTTATAGGACAATCGACCCTGTTTAAGAAACAAAAACTACTCAATAATAATACAGATAGTCTGTCTTGAACCTCGTATAAGAAATATAATTGATTACACAAAAGCTTGTTCAGTATATAAAATTTTGAAATTCATCGAACTTTAAGTATTATTCAAAAAATTCCCCTCCCCCCCCCCCCCCCCCCCGAAAAAAAAAACAGACACGCAAAAATTTACTAAACCTATTGGAAATATATATTTAGAACACTTTATAGTTACCACCCATTGATTTCAATCCTACAAAAATCTATCATTGCGAAGAGATCGGCATACAATACCTGAAATTAAGTCTGGCACTCAACTCAAAGATTTGAATCGACATATTATATACAAATGGTTTCACACCCCTATCCACCGGCCCACTGTAACAAATATGAGAACATCATTATGGAAGGAAATTTCCATTCAAATTTATTCCAAACAACATATATAAAATGAGGAAACTATTCAAATGAAATTTCTTACTCTTTCGGATTAATAAAAAAATATCATAAAAATGCGATTAGACAAAATTACATACTCTTCATAAATCTTCCAAGGTACTTCGGACAACCATCAAACACCAAGCATTTATGCAAAATGTTAAATCATTAATTTTAGAGAGAGAGAGAGAGAGAGAGAGAGAGAGAGATTACCATTACCAATTCGAACAAAATTGTTCAAAGTCTTGATTTTGAAAATCCCCAACTCAAATTCGAAACAAATGGTCGAAGGTCAAAATAGAGTTACTTGTGCGACTGTGTGCGTGTGTGAAGATCAAATATCTATGTGTTCATGTGTGTGTGTGTGTGTGTGTGTGTGTGCATGTGTAATAGTTTGACAGAGTTTACCTGTGTACGTATGAGAGAGAGGGGCGGAGGAAGAGTTGGAGTCGGAGGTGGTGGTGGAGTGTAGCCTGCCATGTAAAAACAAAAGTTCGCTTTGTGAATTACACATTGGAGATAAAAGAAGAACTAATGCATTGTGATCATCTAATGGTGAGAAATCATTTAAGTCATAACCAAATAACAAAGCTACAACTATCTAAAAAACGCTTACAAACTGAAATTGTAGATACAAATTAACTGAGTTATTTTTAACACCCAACATAAATTTGAGGGACACAATTTAACCAGAAACACAACTGATCCATAAACACTATTAGTAGACTAAAGTTCACATAATATGAATAAGAAGCACTACCAAAAAATTTAATGGCCCAAATTAAACAATACCTTTGGAACAACATCACATTGTTTAGCGAAAATTGAAATCCCAATCACCAACATGATTGATAATGAAATTATGTAAAATGAACCAAAATAGTGGGTATCGAGAACATAGTAAACAATAATGGGTATAGTCTAATTGTTTCCTTCTCTTTTGATTGAATGAATACCCTTAGATATGGGGAATTATGCAAAACATCAGCAGTAATGATGCGATAGGTATGGGGAACCTGATTCAAGAATGTTGATGCGAAACAACAGCAGCATATATAGATGCAAAATAGCAACATGTATAGATGAAAAACAACAGCAACATATATAGACGCAACATATATAGATGCAAAACAACATCAGCATATTGAATGTTAGTGCATATATAGATGCAATGATGCAAAACAGCAGCAGTAGTAGCTTGAAAAAGCATGGGGAACCTCAATAGCTTGAATAAAACACCGTCTCACCTCCCAATTCATTAGCTTCTCATCCTCCACCGTCTCACTTCCCTAACAAAAGGAATCTCCGGAGCAAACATCATATATCAGTGGAGGTTTTGTCAACAGAAACTAAATGAATAAAAAACATTTGAACCTTTAATAACCAAATACGTAATCATAAAACCGCTAAAATTTGAACCTGAAGGCATGTTGAAATTTTTTTGCATATATTATTTTTACAAAACACTACCATACTATATGAAATAATATTTTTTACAATTTTTTTAACAAATCAAATCGTTATGTTTAGTCAATAGTAGGTCCAATCATTATGTTATGTTATTGAATCGTTATTGAATCCTTATTGAATCATAGCAGGTCTAATCTATATGTTATGACTCATTATTGAATCGTTATGTTTTCTTCAATAGCATGTCCAATCGAATCGTTCTGTTATTGAATCGTTATGTCTAGTCAGAGAGTTAGTGAGCAAGTAAAAGGGAAATAACAAAATTATAGGAATACCTATAAAGAAAACCCTATGAAGCAGTTTATGGGAAATAGCAAAAACCTTAAATCTTTATACTATCTAACCATTTAAATTTAAACATCACTGGAAAAATATTCATTGTAGTAACCACCAGCTCCATCTTCATCATCCCTTTATAAAACTTAAGCATAAACTCTCTGAGTATCCTAACTTTAAGATGTACAAAACTCTAGTGAGTTGATAATTTCTTATCTGGCATTTGAAGATGAGGTGATCATTTTTTGCTCTGGTAAGGTGAACTCTTTAAAGAGAGTTAAATCGGTGATAAATGATTATGACAAAGTTTCTCGTTAGGTGTTAAATGCTAAAAAAAATTCCATGTACTGCTCTAATTACCTTTAAGAAACTAAAGTGAGGAAATTATCTATTATGCTCAACATTTTTATAAAAAAATCTCATTTTAGATATCTGGGATGTTTAGTTTCCACAGGTAGGAAGAAAAGTGTCGTGTTTGAGAAGCTAATTCTGAAAATTAAAAAGTAAATAATTACTATGGAAAGCCAAATTTTTGTCCTTGATGGCCAAGCTCCTTCTAATTAGGCATGTGTTTTACTCTATGCATTTATATACTATGATCTTTGGAATATAAATTCCCTTTCAACCCAAAATCAAAATCAAAGACTTGAGATGGCAGTTCCATTGTCTGATTAAAACTCTTAAGAGTAGTATGTAAAAGAAATATGTTATGTCAATATTCATATACTGTTAAGAGTATCTCGCTAAGAAGAAAATGAGAACTATTAAGATTAGTATGAGTAGTATAATTTTCACCAAATTATATCATATCATTTGTAAGACAGCAATTCAAGTACATGGCTTAATCAAAAAGGTAATCAAAGAAGAGATACAAACCTTTGTCGCCGTCTTGAGTGCATCAATATTCACTGGACAAAGTTTTGAGATTTGCTCGTATGATCCAATAGCTATCTGATAATCTCCAAGCTCAACATAGAGTGAAGCAGATGTAATCAAAGACTAATATCTTCAGGAACTACTGTCATTGCTTTTGAAAGGCAGTACCTGACATGTCCACTACTCGCTTTCTCTCTGTATAAATGATTAAAAACTTCAGAATCTGATACATGACATAAGAAATGCTCGAGTAAAGAGATAAAATTAAGCAAAATCGAACATTTATAAACTGTAAATCACAATAATTCGGCACCTCTGTCATACCATGATTTTGTAAAATTTCGATCTGACTTCCATTTCCTTTGATGTTTCAAACTCGGTCTCTCAGTATTGAGATACCAAGGTGCAGATGACATATACTGAGGGATATGAGGGTTAATTTCTTTCCCATCGTCAACAGCCTAAGCCGGCGCAATCCCAGACTTACGTGCTTCTTCCAATTCCATATGCTTTCGATGGTCCTCCCTAGATTTGAATGCCACTGATGCACTAACCATGTATATGTTCACCTGCAGCAGTGACCAAAAGAAAGAAAGTCGACAAACGAAAATAAACATTACAATAAATGAAAATAAACATTCCATAGCAATGAGAAAGAATAATGGTGGGGTAAAGAACAATTTATATCTGCCCGAAAGTTATATTAGACGGATGTTTGTTGATCTTGGTAGTAATAAAGGCGATCATATGCAGCATGGATTTCGGCCCTTAGAAACATTAAAAATGCAAATAATTGTAAAAAGAGAGATTTTTTTAGTCTACAAATTTTACAAATTAATATTTAATTAAATATCCACACACTTCCTCTCTTAGATGTATTCTGTGATAACTTGTTACAGAAAAATGCATTATGTGATAACCTGTTACGACATTAAGTTGAGATAATGGAGTACCTAGTACAAAGTTGCAACAACCTTGACTTGGGACATTTAAAAAGGGTATAAAACTAAAAAAAGTACAAAACTCTTAGCCACACATCATAAACAAAAATGGTAAACACTAAACCTAAAAAATTGTATACCTTCAAGGAGTCCAATAACTCCAAATGGATAAAGGATGGTGGTGGGTCAAAATTTGGATTCAATGGGATACAAAACCTGTTGACAAAAAAAAGGTTAAACCCTAAAAAAATATTTCTCACAAAAAGAGGGTTAAATAAAAATAATAATTATAAAAATATCAGCAAGAGAAGAATGATACAATGAAGATAAGAATGATACACTCAAGAGAAGAATGATACACGAATATACAGAACCATTTTAGCAACAAACCAACATATACAAATCGGACAGAACAAACATATACAAAAACTAAAATCGGCCAGAACCAGCATATACAAAAACCTAAATTATATACATAACTAACATATAGATAAATGTCAATACAAACCAACATATACAAATCGAACATTTTCAACAGAACCAATACAAACCCCAAACCAACCAAACAAACCCACTTGAGTACCAAAAATCAGATTAAAAACATTAAAACGCATACCAGTATGAGAGAATGGGAGACAATTATTGACTATACCTTGGGGAGCGTTTCTGATTTGAGACAAATACGGGAATTGAGCGTGGGTATGGGTATGAGGAGTGTAGTAGATATGCTACAGTGTCTTGTGATGAGACATGTATGGGATCGAGGGAAAGTGTGGTACAGATAGAGGAGTGAGAGAGTTAATTTGTCTAAGTTACTACTTTAACCCTTATTTTGAATTAAAGTAGAAATGGGAAACCATTTAATGGGAGGGAAACTAAAAATAAAGGGGCAAAAGAGTAAAATGAAATAAATCAATCTCAACCTTTCATTTGATGCATTGTTGGCTCAATGTGAACCCTTAATTATGTTATGATTTATGGAATAGTAACAAAAATTTTACTCCTTATTATATAGATATATATTCATTACCTTACAAATTTCAGTTATGTAATTTTTTTTTAATTAGAGTGAGCATTTTGTTGCACCTCTTAACCTGTTTTCTCAAGGCTCAATTTTTAAAATTTGACAATACTAATTTGTTGGAATGGTGCTAGCCAATTTAATTCAGCCTTGGTTTCTTGGACCTTGACGTAACACTCCTTACTGTCGAACCCACTGCTATTACTGAACAAAGCAGTGAGGATGATGTGCTCATTCACATTACATGGTCAAGATTGAACAGGCTTTGTACGATGTTCATTAGAATGTGCATCGCAACAAATGTGAAAACTTCCCTACCTAAAACTACCAACGCGAAATATTATCTGAAAAATATTAAGGATAGGTTTCGCACTGCTGAAAAATCCCTGAATGGGAAACTTATGGATGACCTAACCACTATGAGCTTTGATGGCACTCGAAATATGAACGAACACATTATTGAGATGACGAACATTACTGCTAAACTGAGGATTTTAGGCATGACAGTGGACGATTCTTTCTTAGTTCAATTTATCCTAAACTCCTTGCCTCCTGATTATGGGTTTTTCTAGATTCATTACAATACCATCAAAGATAAATGGAATGTTAATGAATTTCAAAGCATGTTGGTTCAGGAGAAAGCACATATCAAGCACCAAGGTGGTAAGATGTCCAAATTACAAGTGGCGAATATGTTGGTCAATAAAGGAGCTGGTAAGAAAAGAAAAAAAGAAAGGGTATGAAGCGAGGTCCCGGTCCTTCCCACCAAAAAAAGGATAAAATAGTCACATGTCACTTCTGTCACAACAAAGGGCATATTAAAAAAGAATGCATTAAGCATAAAGCTTGGTTTGAAAAGAAAGGCAAGCCTTGTGCTTTTATTTTTTTTAATCAAACTTAATTGATGTCCCTTCTAACACATGGTGGATTGATTCTGGTTTCACATGTCATGCTTTCAAATTATATGCAGTGATTCCATTCAATTCGAAAAATAAAACCAAATGAAGATTTTCTTTACATGGGAAACAGGGCAAAAGAAAAGGTTGAAGCAATAGAAGTTTTTTGGTTAAAATTATAATCTAGGTTTTATTTGGATCTTGAAGATACTCTTCTTATACCCATAGTTTCCAAAAATTTAATTTCCTTATCTAAACTTTAAATAAGAGGCTTCACTTTTAACTTTAAAGATAATGGTTTTACTTTATATGAGAATAATTCTGTTTTTGGCGCGGGTTTCTTGTCAAATGGTTTGTTTCAAATTAATCTTGATAATAATTTTTTGGAATCCTTATTATCTCTGTATACTAATGTTGGAACGAAACATACCTCATTTAATGAGAATTCTGCTTTCTTGTAGCATAAAATATTAGGACACGTATCTAGAGAAATAATTGAAAGGCTTGTTAAAGAGGGAATTATCCCTGATATGGATTGGTCCGATTATAGTGTATGTGTAGACTGTATTAAGAGAAAATCGACAAAACGCACAAAGAAAGGAGCCACAAGATGCACACAACTTCTTGAAATTATACATACAGACATTTGTGGTCCTTTTGACATTCCATCCATTGGTGGAGAAAAATACTTTATCACTTTTATAGATTATTTTTCCCGATATTGCACATTGTATCAATTGAATGATAAATCTCAATATGTTAATGTAATACCCTGTTCTAACTATTCAATTAAATTATATATGAAGTATTCTGAAGAGGAGTTAAAGATGATTACGAGAGAATTTGTGGGCTAAGAATAAAATATTTAAAATTATGGTATAAGGGTCGTTCGAATGACTGGAAGGGGTCATTCTAATGACATCCTCGTGTCGTTAGAAACGAGATGGATGTCGCTAAAAGAAGGGCATCGAACGACATGCCACTGTTTTACAGTGGCAGATCACGTTAAGGGTCGCGCGAACCAAACATCGAACAAGATATAGAAATCGTTCGAACGACGTAAATCGAATTTTTTTACTCAGATGTCCTTGTGCACTGTCACATTTCTGGCCTTTAATTTGGTATGCTGTCAAGCCCAGATCAACCTAGATTGGGCCAAATGGGAATTGGGGTTTTTTGGAGGTTTTATAAGGGTGTGTTTGGCGCATTTTGAGTTAAGGGAAGATTGAAGAAGGAGAGAGAAAATGAAGAAGTTTCCACCATATTCCACCACCATTTTATGTACTATCCCACCATGTTCAAGCCTACAATATCTATTTCCACCACTATTGAGGTAAATCTACGAATTTAAGAGGAGTATTGAGAAATTTTTGGAGAAGATGATGAGGGCTTCCATGGACTTTGAAGTGGGTTTTGCTTGGAAGCTTGGAAAGAGCACGTTTTGGAGCATTTTGGGAGGTTGCATTTGGTAACCCTAAAGGCCATATTTGGAGGTGGGGGTTGCTCCTTCTATACCAACATTTCTACCACCATTGGAGCTATTAGAGGTGAAAAAACCTTACTCTTAGTATAAGACTTTATTTTTGAATGTTTGTAGTCTTGAAATTATATTACATGAGTAGGGTGTATGTGAATGAATGATAAAATTGATGTGTGGAATTAATAAACATTTTTATAAAATAAAAATGTTGGAAAAATATTATATTGTTGAAAATAAAGAATGAGTAAATATTTTAAGGTTTTGAAATATTAAAAGTTGGTACTTTATGAAAATTGTGTATTTTCTAGATAGATTGGTGTTAAACATTTGATGAAATAAAATGTTTGCAAATGATGATTTGCCTTGTTAAATATTAGTGTTGTAAGTTTCTTGCAAAAATGAAGATTTTATGAAAAATGGACATTTTGTGAGTTTTAATAAATTAAATATCTTTTATGCATTAAAAATGTATTTGCAAGTATGATGAAATTCTAGAATGAAATATGTGTTTAAACCAATTAATAGGATTTTAAGGTTTAAAGTCCATGTTCTCATGCATATAAACTTGTAGTATTATGGCATTAAGTGTATTAACAAGTTTAAAGAAGATTTTGTTGGGTTTAATCATGAAATAAGAAAAGTAAAAATTATTGTCTTTAAAGTGTATGAAAAATGGGTTAAAAATATGATAAGTACAAAGTTTTAAGACTACATGATAAAAGAAAGGAAATGATATTTTCCTATAAAAGTAGTCTTAAGTGTAAATGGATTTCTTGAATAAAGAAAGTAAAGAAATGCGCGATTTAGGAAATTTTAATAAAAGTGTTAAATAAGTGCTAATGGGTAAATATGAAAAAGTTAGTGCGTATAATTTAATAATGTTGTAGAAGATTAACACTTGTGAAATTGTAAAAAGGGATTAAGAAGGTAAAGGTGTTTTCAATTAAGAATAATATTACTCCAAGGTTAAAAAGGGTTCTAAGGTGTTAAAACACTTAAGAAGTTAGGGTGAGTAACTTAATTATATTTTGTAGGAATTGACATTTGTGGAAATGGAGTAAAAGGTGATTTTGGAAACAAATGGATAAAATGGTAATTTTACTTAAAGTGGAACATTTTTATCAAAATAAAAATGTTGGAAAAGGAGTTATACAAGGTGATCCTAAATGAATATGATTAATGGAATAAAATCAAAATTAAGGTATAAAGGACATGAAATGGTAAAATTTCAAAGTGTGACGCAAGTTGGGTTGTAACCCCACGTTTTAGTTTCGGTCGGATAAAAACTAGGGTAATGTGGACATTTTTAAAATGTTACAACACATTAGAAGTAACTCGGATGATACTTAGATAATTAAGAAGGACCAGGAGCCCTAGGGTGAAAATCCCAAAACAGTTGGCCAGAGCATATGGTGCGCATTGTCGGCAATGTGGAGCCTGTTAAAGTATACGGTATTTGGGAGATTCGGAGAAAAGATAAAAGGAATAAGGAACATGTCAATAAATAGTTTATGTGGTGAAATGTGTTAATACAAACTAACTTGAATGTATTAATAATTGTTCCAGTAAAGGATAAAATGGACAAGTAAATGTGTAATTGATTAATGTTCATAAAGTAAGGTAAAGGGTAAAGTAAGAGGGTAAATGGGTGATTATGCAATCTAAGCGGTTAAACCCATACCTAACACAAGAATGTGTCATAAAAGTCTCTCAAGGATCAAATATATATTTTCTAATACGGTGTTCAAGTGTGTTGAAAGGGCGAGTTTCAACGAAATACTTAAGTGTGTTGGATAAAATAAAAAGGATGATTTCGGTAGATGAATCATTTCGAGTAAATCAAATGTAGTGGTTTTCAAGTGTTGAACCGTGTGTATTAAATAAACCGATAGATGCTAAATGAATAAAGGGAAGTCTTTATAAGATTAAGGTAAACTAATCTGGATAAATAAGGTTTCAGAAGTAAAACTGTTCATGCATTAAGTATATGTATGTGTATGTTAAACTTAGTTGCATGTACACATAAGCATAACGTGTTTGAGTATCCTTTCTTCCATTCGATTCTATACTGCATTGTATATTTCCCAATGAGCACCGACTCAAACCCTCACTTTTGTTATGGCAGGTTGGGAGCGGTTTTGTATTTTGAGGGCATTATACAGGAACGTAATTTCTTTATTTTACGTTAGTAGCTTTGTATGCTTGGACTTGGGGGTGATATCCATGGGTCCCTCACGTAGTTTATTTTGAAACTATAATCTAATGATAAATAAATGAAATGTTAATTACAACATAAATGGACTAGCAACATTATATTGGTTGTTTCATTGCAATTCACACCTAACACTCCGGTCGGATTGGGTTGGCTACGGGTAACCCATAAATTGGATCGGGGCATTACAAATGGTATCAAGATCTAGGTTCAAGGTTCCTTTTGGGAGTGATGTGGTGAGGTCAGTATTGGATCTTTAAACTACAGTGTGGTTTCGGTTGATCATGCTAGTTTGGTGTCAGTTTGGTGTGTGTCCTCGACGGTAAAGTCAAAGGGGTTATCACGATAAGTATGTTAAATGTCACGCGACTAAGTTGATAGTTATTAATCGCTTCCGTGCTTCTGATTAGAATTGTAGTAATTAGCGGGTGTCCATGCAAGCCTATAGTGGTGACACCGTGGTTGTTAGTGTGAGGTTCTTGCGTCGAATTTTAATGACATAGAATTATTTGAGGTGTCGATAAAGTGAAATGACGCCCATGGGGCAAGTGGCATGAGATGAATATAGTGAACGGTAGAGGTTGATAGTTAGGGTGTCATGATTAGACACTAATGATGATGATTGAAAGGTATATAGCTCTCAGGTATGATGCTTACGGGTAGTTAACGCCGATAACGTAATTACACAAATTTGATTATTGGGTGATATCGCAATTGATGGTAGTTCGGTGAACATATGAAGTTGGGTAGGCTAATAGTGGAAATGCAATGATCCTTGTGTGAGATGTGTTATGTGATGACTTTGGTGATGAGAGTAAAATCTTGGTAGTAGCAACAATGAGTAGAGTTCGTTGCGACCTAGCTATAAAGGTTGTATATTTCATATGTGGAGGTTAGATGATTGAGTGGCATTCATTAATATTGGTTCTTTGTTAAGAATGTGTTGGGTCCCTTAATCGAGGACTTGGGTTTTGAATATTTTGTACATAATGGGGTATTGAGGGATAGGATCCCGCATGGTGCTTGCGGTATAGGCATTGGTATTATAGGCAACACCCAACGTCCCATATCCTACTAAGATCCATATAGTTGTGTTAATAGGTAGATTACCACATGATATGATGTTTACATAGTGAGGGGATTAAGTTGCCATAGTTGAACATTTATTAAGAATTGGGTGAGGCAGATCTTGAGGTCTATAGGTTGTAGGGTACGTCCTATATCCTGCCAAAAACCTTAGTAGCATTAATTATGATTTGTACGTGGATTATGGTCACAGTCATTTGGGAGAAAGATAAGATTAGCATCTAAGTTTTGAGCCTCGTATTAACGGTCGAGGTAATGGCTATGTGCGAGGTAATCGTAGTGTAAGAGTAGTTCATACTCATTTAAGGTGCCGATAATACAAATTATGTATGGCATCATTGAGTATAAAGATAAAATATTATGATGCCTTGAGGTATTTGATGGTTAAGGTTCACTGTAGGTAGAACCTCGTAGACTGGTGTCTTTACGAGCACCTAATAGTTGAAATGTGGGAAGTAGAAGGTTCGTAGAGTGCGCCTATAATGATAAATGTATGAATGATACAATCTTGTCTGGTTTGAGGACTTTTACATTAGATGTGTAATGCTCGACTTGGATTTATGGGTTACCCGTAGTCAATCCGGTTCGACCCGAGCATTAGGTGTGAAGTGCAATGGAACATACTATATAATTTTGCTAGTCCAATTTTATTTTAATTAACATTAACTTATTTAGCATGCGATTTCAGTTTCAAAATAAACTACGTGAGGGACCCATGGGGAGCAGCCCGAAGTCCAAGCATATAGAGATACTAACATAAAATAAAGAAAATACTTACCTGTATAACACTCTCAAAATATGAAACTGCTTCCAACCTGACGTAACAAAGAGAGGGTGTGAGACAATGCTCAGTGGAAAATATTCAAATCCAATATAGAATCAAATGGCAAAAAGGAGATCTAACACGTTATGCCTACGTGAATATGCAACTAGATTGTATATATATATATACACATATACCCATACTTAATACATGAAACAACTTTACTTTCGAAAACCTTATTTATCCAGATTAATTTATCTTAATCTTATAAATACTTTCTTTTACTCATTTTATCTTTTCTCGCGTTACTTAACCCACATGATTCGATACTTGAAACCACTCCATTTGATTTACCCGAAATCACCCCTTTTCTTTTACCCAACACATATTAGTATTTTCATTGAAATTTAACCTTTCAACAGACGCGAGCATCGTGTTACAAAATATTCATTTAATCTTTGAGAAGCTTTTACAACACATTCTTGTGTTAATTATGGTTTTAACCGCATAGATTGCTTATTCACCCATTTACCCACTTACTTTATCTTTTTTCTTCTTTGTAGACATTAATCAATTACACATTTACTTATCTATTTTAACCTTTACCGGAACATTTATTAATTTATTCAAGTTAGGTTGTATTAACACATTTCACCACACAACCCATTTCTTGACATGTTCCTTATTCATTTATCTTTTCTCAAAATCTTTCAAATACCGCATACTTTAACGAGCTCCACACCGTCGGCTATGCGCACTATATGCTCTAGCCAGTGATTTTGGATTTTTCACCCTTGGGATATGGACCCTTCTTAATTATCCAGGTTTCATCCGAGTTCCTTTTTAATGTGTTTTAATATTTTACAAATTTCCACATTAATCCGCTTTTCCTTTACCCCCCCCCCCCCCCCCCCGAAGCCAAAACCTGGGGTTTCATCCCAACTTGTGTTACATTTTGAAATTATTATTTCATGTCCCTCACACTTTAATCTTTATTTTTATTCCAAAAGTCATATTCATTTAGTTCCAATTTGTGTAAAATCCTATCCAAATTTTTTTATTTCATAAAATGTTCCACTTTAAGTAAAATTACCATTTTACCCATTTGTTTTCAAAATCACCTTTTACTCCATTTTCACAAGAGTTAGTTTTCCAAAAACTCTTAAAAAATCCACACTAACTTCTTAAGTCTTTTAACATATTAACACCCTTTTAACCTTGGAGTAATATTATTCTTAATCGAAAACATATTTATTCCATCATTTCCTTTCCAAGTTCATAAGTGTTAATTCTTTACAACATTACTAAGTTATACACACTAACTTTCCCATGTTTACCCTTTAACACTTATTCAATAACTTTACTAATAATTTTCCAAACCATATATTTCTTTACTTTCTTCATTCGATAATTCATTTATACTTAAGACTACTTTTATAAGAAAATACCATTTCCTTTATTTTACATTTAGTTTTACAACTTTGTGCTTATTATACTTCTAACCCTTTTTTCACATACTTTAAAGAAAAGAATTTCTACATTTCTTATTTCATGTTTAAACCCAACAAAATCTTCTTTAAACTTGTATATACACTTAGTGCCAAAATACT
Source organism: Sambucus nigra (assembly GCA_949130495.1). Classification (NCBI taxonomy): domain Eukaryota; kingdom Viridiplantae; phylum Streptophyta; class Magnoliopsida; order Dipsacales; family Adoxaceae; genus Sambucus; species Sambucus nigra. The sequence continues at coordinate 237,889,245 of OX422210.1, read as the reverse complement.
ATAAGTTTATAAGCATGAGAAGATGGACTTTAAATCTCAAAGTCCAATTAAATGGGTTAAACACATTTTTCATTCTGAAAATTCATCATACTTGCAAAAAAATCATTTTTAAGGCATAAAAGACATTTAATTTCTTTAAACTCATCAAATCTCTATTTTTCATAAAATCTTATTTCACCAGTGTTTACCAAAATAAATCATTATTTTCAAACATTTTATTTCATAAAATGTTTAACATCAATCTTTTTAGAAAATACACCATTTTTTTAAAATACCAACTTTTATACTTCAAAACTTTAAAATATTTATTCATTCACTATTTTCAAAAAAATATCATTTTCCAATATTTTTAGTTCATAAAAAAATTCATTATTTACTAGACATAATTTCATCATCTAATCATATGTATACTGCCCATGTAATCTTACTACAAGATTACAAATAATGCAAAATAGAGTCTTAATACTAAAGATAGATTTCCCACCTCTAATAACTGTAATGGTGGTAGAAATTTTTGTGTAGGAGGTGCAACCCTCACCTCTAAATGTGGCCTCATGGAATTACCAAATGCACACTCCAAAAATTCTCCAAAGTGTGCTCCATCTAAGCTTCCAAGCAAGATCCACTTATAACTCCGCGAAAACCCATCTTCATCTTCTCCAAAAATCCCCTAACACTCCTCCAAAATGCGTATTTCTTCATCAACAAGGTGGAAATGGGTATTGTAGGCTTGAACATGGTGGAATACTACATTAAATGGTGGTGGGATGGTGAAGGGGTGGTGGTTTGTGATGGGAGGAGGTAGAAGACCATCCATCTCTCTCTCTCTCTCCCACCTTCTATTTTTTCGCTACAAATAATCCCAAACACACCCTTATAAAACCCTCATAAAGCCTGAATTCCCATTTTTTCTAATCGAGGCTGATTTGGGCTTGACAGCACAACGATCTAATGGCAAAAATGTGACAGCGCACAAAGGCAATATGATCTAAACATTTTCGATTTACGTCATTCGAAAGACAAACCCAAGTCGTTTGAACAACTTCTTGATTATGTTTGATGTTTGGTTCGTGCGACCTGCCACTATAAAGCAGTGGCCTATCGTTTGAAGCCCTGCTTCTCACAACATTCATCTCACTACTAACAACACATGGATGTCGTTAGAACGACCCCTTACAGTCGTTCGAACGACCCATACTCTATAATCTTATTTATTTATTCAATTTGACCCAAAAATTCTCTCGTAATCATCTTTAAATCCTCTTCAGAATAATTCATAGTTGGAATAGGGTATTATAAACTTCCGTCCTTAAGGAATTTTATCCCCGAACCTCTCGATCCATTAGTCCTCATGCTTATTGGGTCTACCTATTATTATTATAAGTCCTAAAAATCCTCCAAGACAAATCATCGAAGTCTTAAATATTATGGTCACCAAATACTCAATATGCAACATGTTCTAAGGCTCACTATTTCTCTAATCATGACATTACATAATCGACTCTCAGTCTCCACTTGCCTTACAATTAAGTCCAAACCGTTTCGAGCATCACCTATGCTAGTACCTAATGTGTACCAGCGCCTCTATGGGTAAACCCTTTTTTTAATGGTCGACACTCACCCAATGTGAATCACAATACAACCAACTGTCGCATTCATCATCAAAATCAATTCTAGCTTAGGACCGTACATCCGGTGTTTCACAAATTCTCAGGTTATCTTAACTACACAACTCACTTGAGCTTCTTGATAACCATGCTATGTTATTCTCTCACTCTAAAGAGGAATATCCTCATTAAGTTATCACTGTATGCCCAATTTACACCTTCCGCTGCGTCACCTTGATGAACCAAATACTACCCCATGTGTCTCATCCTTGAGTATTCACTAGAGTCTCCCTTTAATCCACTCACCGTGGCAAAGCAACATTGTATGCTAAGTTTTCTCGATTTCTAACACTACACCGTATCCTCAAGTCATCATCTCTCTTTTTGTGACCCGAGCCACTGACTGCCAAGCCCACTCTTCAAAAGTCCACTAATCCTAAGAAAGATCTATACTACGAGCAAATCGTGTGGCCGAGAATGCAACCACCCGTACTAAGAACTGTATGCAATAGTAATAATACCTCAGATGGGCGCACCTAGTTATCCATCTTCATTGACCAAACCCTGTCTATCGCGCTCTCTACTAGGACCAACCGCACCGTACCATGACATGAAACCAATTCGAGTCACCTCATAGGTGAGAATACCGATTACCGAAATCGAAAGGAACACACGAGAGTAACAAAGAACAAGTAACTGTCCCAAGGAATTTCTCCCATAAAGGTCCAATTTTGACTTACGAAATCTAACCTATGCCGTATACTTGAAGTCATGCCACTCATTCCTGAAAGAGTATGCCATGAGTGATACCTATTCAAATAAATTCACAAATTCCCAATTTAAACTTATTTAACTGGAGTCAATTTTAAACCAAATTAAATCAGCTCCTAAACATGCAACTACATGTGTGTGTGTGTGTCAAATCATCACAAATAAAATTGCTAACTCCCAGATTTTACGAAAAATCCCCTTTCGGGAAAAAACTTTATTTCACTAATTATTACAATAAAATCCGCAATGAGTTAACCGCAGAAAATCCACATAGACTACAACTTGGAGTCAGCAAGAACTGCAGTTCCAATTCAACTCAGGAATACCCACGAGTACTCTCTATTGACACGCAGTCATCATTAGCCCAGTACTCTCCTCAAGAGCACCTGGATCAGCAGTAGAGATCTTCTCTATAAGAGAAACTTGACACAAGATGTGTTCTTGGGTTCCAAAACAACTCACATAAACAATTGCGATCTTGTGAATTGAAAACAAAAGGGATTAAAGCCCCAAAAGTGAGAAGATAAAGTATTCTGCCAAAGCAGTTTTGTCTCTTAAAAATTTCTCAAGTCTTCTGAACAAAAATAAGGTTGGAAAACCCAATTTATAAAAAATTTAAGGCGGCAGGTCGTTCGAACGAGATATTAGTGTCGCTCAAACGATGACACGTGTCATTCAAATGACTTCGCGTGATATAAGGATGTCGCTCGAACGAGATCTTCTATGGCTCGAATGAGATATTTTGTACTCTCGCAGCCCTTTCCCAACGAGTTAATTTTGGGCTCTTTTAAAACAATAGCTTTCACAACGATTTAATTTTGTACTCTCGCAGCCCTTTTCCGTGATTCACTCATCATATTTTATTACAATTAAATTCCTCACAGTAAACGATTTTTACATGCACTACTTCCATTGTCAAGTTTTATTGCATATGGTTCATCTTAAAGACATAATTGAGATGACAATACTCCGACCAACATGTGATAAACAAGTACAATAATAAAACAAATCCGTGCAAGTGTGCATTAAAGGAACTTAAGAGTCAAGCGAGTAGGTAGTAATAACTAATCACATATAAATGACTCCAAACATTGTAAACCATAAAATGAAATGATGACGCATATCAAAACACTATCAAACAGTCACATGGGTATAGAATGAAATTGTGACTCGGTCATCCTAAATGTCCATTCATATACGGTGTAAAAACAAAATACAAAACTCTTTTTATCTTTTTTAAAAATTTTATCAAAATAAAATCTTGTTGTATTTTTTAAAAGTTTTATATAAAAATAAAAAAAATTAATACAAAAAGTACACAAGTCATAACACTAGAAAGAATATATCATGAAACACAACTAGTATATGACAAACACATGAACATAATTATCTGTATGATATAGCAAGAGAAGAAACATGTTCAAGCAACCGAGAATCAACTAGTCTAACATCTAGTGCCTCTAAAAGTGATTTCCTAACCCAAATAGGTTTGCAATGACGCATGGGGGTTTTGGGAACCAAGGGAACACTATATTTTAACTTCCTAGTTTTCTTCGAAGATCAAAATAAAAACGCCTAAGGTGACCTTTCCTAACACAATGTGAACATGTGTAAACGGGTGGAACTACACCTATGGGTTGACCCTTTCTAACATCGTTGGGATTTATTAACCCTTTAAAACATATAATGGTCTTGGCTTTAACACTCAAAACATGAGAACACGACGAGCCACTACCATTACTACCAACACTACTCGAGTCTATCAAATCATTTTTAACTCCAAAATTTTTTACTCAATCAAAGAATTAGATTCTTATAATTTTAGGGACTCCTTCTCTAAATAGTCAATTATTCCTAGAAGGTTATCGCGTTCTTTCTTAAAATACGCACACTTATCCCTAAGAGTCTACTCATGTGCCACAAACTCATCGAGTAAAATATTTTTATCTACTTTGGCACAAACACAAATCCTAGAGTTTTTTAAAGTCCTCCAATTCCTTTTCTAAAACTAAGAATCTATCATCACTCTCCTTTTTGAACAATTTTGAAGCATTAAAATCATGGTCCAAAGAAACAACTTTCTCATGATAAAATCGCTTTGATCTTGAACCATTTTGCAAAAGATCCATAGCGGATTTAAAACGAGAATTTTATTTTTTTTTAAAATTAATTCTTTTTGCAAACGTCAAATTCAAATTATTTAAATCATCAAAACTCTAACTCGTGTCATCAAAGGGGGGCATCCGATTACTTAAGGGCCCCGTTGGAAAAATAACGATTTTTCACAAAAACAGATTTAAAAACAAGTTAATATCACACACTTTTACGAAAAACAAGGATCACTCGATAGCTTAGAGAAAGCCTCTCTGATACGAATTTGAAAGAGTGTGTCGTGCGTGATACCAATTCAAATAAATTCGCAAATTCCCAATTTAAACTTATTTAACTGGAGTCAATTTTAAACCAAATTAAATCATCCTTTAAATATGGAACTACATGTGTGTGTGTGTGTGTGTCAAATCATAACAAATAAAATTACTAACTCTCGGATTTCAGGAAAAAAAACCCTTTCTGGTAAAACCTTTATTTCACTATAATACTTATAATGATTACAATGAAATCCGAAATGAGTTAACCACAGAAAACCCACATAGAGCCTACAGTTAGCAAGAACCGCAGTTCCAATTCAGGCCAAGAAGACCCATGAGTACTCCCTATTGACACGCAGTCATCGTCAGCCCAGTACTCCCCTCAAGAGCACCTAGATCAGTAGTAGAGATCTTCTCTACATCAGAAACTTGACACAAGATGTGTTCTTAGGTTCCGAAAAAACTCACATAAACTATTGAGGTCCTATGAATTGAAAACAAAAGGGATTAAAGCCCTAAAAGTGAGAAGATAAAGTATTCTGCCAAAGCAGTTTCATCTCTTGAAAATTCTCAGGTTTTCTGAACAAAAACTAAGTTGGAAAAACCAATTTATAGAAAATCTAAGGCGGCGCGTTGCTCGAATGATGACATGTGTCGCTTAAACGACTTCGCGTGACATAAGGATGCCGCTCGAATGAGAGCTTCTATCGCTCGAACGAGATATTAAAAAATTATAATTTTCCTTTTGCGAGTAAATGTTTCGATTTAAAATTTCAAAAAATATTTTTTGACAAAAAACTTAAAAAGTTCGCTCCAACACTTAGGAGCAAGGCCCTACCTTTCACATATCTGGCGCACATGAACCATCCCGATTAGCAGACACCTCACACTCTAGTCTACATTGACCTTGTGCAATCTCTAGTACAATGCCACCGACCAACTATACCTAGGTTATTATCTGATTTAATATATTTTTATCGAAATTCCAAACTCTGATAGGCATCACTTAGTCCAAGCGAGGTACTAAGCTAACTGTGTTCTTTGACCACGCGAGATTGCCACCAAACTTACCTTCAGTTTCTACCCACACATATTTTCGTGACGACCACACCCGCCGCCATTGACATTCTAAGGCTTGTAAACACCACACTAGGATACATCTTGTAACCCGTACTAGCTTGTTACGATGCACCAAGAACTAATCCTTCCATTGTTAAGGCTAACCTAACGTACACCGTCACCATGTCGACATAATTATCATTTTTCGATGTTACCCCACCTCGGTTTCCATTTTCAAGTCTCCACATAGCGTCATCACTCTAAGTCTCGAATACATTTCCTAGTACATCCCGAAATCGAGTATCACCACACCCATACTAGTGATTTCATGACATCCGTGCATCATTCCAATAAGGACACAACTATCACTCTACCTTAGGGATTATACCACCAACCTGTGCCAACTTGGGACGTCACATCCGACACGTACACTATATGACCAACAATCTGGATTTACAACCTGACCCTTAATGCAATCATTACTGGAATGCCAAATCTCCTTCATATCGAATTAACTAGCCTCCTAAAAACACTAAACACATTTCATGTAACCGTCTTCAGGACCCTACAAGATTTCATCATCCATACTTTATCATTATAGGTGCGCTCTACGAACCTACCAATACCCACATCACGAGTTACTCAATGCTCGCATAGACACCAGTCTACAAGCTTATGCTTATTGTGCACCTTAAATACTAAACACCTCAAAGCATCACAATGTTCGATATTTTTCCTCAACGATGCCACACACAATTTGTCCTATAGGCACCTCAAAGTGCTTATGAACTACTCTCACACTAGGATTGCCTCGCACCTAGTCATTAGCTTAGCGGCTGAAATGAGTTTTTACACCTAGATAATCATCTCATCTTGCTCCCAAATGGTCGTGACCATAAGCCACATACAAATCACAACTAATGCTACTAGGGTTTTGGCAAGATACATGACGTCGCCTACAACCTATAAACCTCAAGGCCTGCCTCACCTAACCCTCAATGAATATTCAACTATGGAAACTAAATTTCCTCACAATGCAAATATCATATCATGTGCTAATTTGCCTATTAGCACGACTACATAGAATTTGGCAGGATATGGGACGTCATGTATTGCCTATAAATACCAAGGCCTATACCGTAGACTCCATGTAGGATACTATTACCCAATATCACATTATAAAAAATATACTAAACCTAAGTCCTCGACCAAGGGACCCAATACGTTCTTACCACTGGATCAATACTTTTGAATGTCACTCGATCATCTAATCTCCACATATGAAATATACAAACTTTATAGCTAAGTCACAAAGACCACTACTCACTGTTGCCACTACCAAGGCTACTCTCACCATCAAACTTATCATGCAATACATATCACGGAAAGGATCACGATGTTGCCACTGTTGGTATATACAACTTCATACGTTCACGGAACTACCATCAATTACAATATTACCCTTGAATCAAGTTTTCCTAACCATATTACCAGCGTTAACTACCTGTAAGCGTTGCACCTAAGGACTACATACTTTCTAATCACCAATCATCAATGCCTAGTCATGACAACCTAACTATTAACCTCTACCATTGACTGTATGCGACTCATGACACTTGCCCAATGAGAATCTTCTCACTCTATGAATATCTCAAGTAATTCTACACCATCAACTATTAAACATAAGCACCTCACACTAACAACCCCGGTGTCACCACTATTGTTTTGCATGGACACCCATAAATCACTAGCATTTTTAATCAGAAGTGCGGAAGTGATAAATAACTATCAACTTAGTCGCGTACCACTTGGAACTAACTTACTTATCATGCTAACCTCTTTGACATTTTCATCGAGGATACAAACTAAACTGTCATCGAACTAGCATGATCGGCCCAGACCAACACCGATGTCGAAAGATCCGATACCGACCTCACCAAAACACTCACGAAAGGAACCTTGAACCTAGAGCTCTGATAGTATTTGTAACGGCCCAACCCGAATTTATGGGTTACTCATAGTCAACCCAATCCGAACCGAGCATTAGGTGTGAAGTGCAATGGAACATCCTATATAATATTGCTAGTCATTTTATTTTAATTAACATTTCACTTATTTAGCATGTGATTCTAGTTTCAAAATATACTACGTGAGAGACCCGTGGGGAGTATCCCGAAGTCCAAGCATACAGAGCTACTAATGTAAAATAAAGAAAATACTTACCTGTATAATGCTCTCAAAATACGAAATCGCTTCCAACTTGCCGTAACGAAGTGAGGGTGTGAGCCAATGCTTAGTGAAAAATATACAAATGCAGTATAAAATCGAACGACAGAAAAGAGACTCTAAACATTATGCCTACTTGAATATGCAACTATATTTTATACACACACACACACACACACACATAATTATAAAGACTTTGTTGTACTCATTTTAGCATTTCTCACTTTACTTAAACCACAAGGTTCGACACTTGAAGCCACTATATTTGATTTATCCGAAATCGTTTCTTTACCGAAACCAACCCTTTTATTTTACCCAACACATATTAGTATTTTCGTTGAAATCCACCCTTTCAACACACGAACACCGTGTTAGAAAATACTTATTTAATCTTTGAGAACCTTTTACAATACATTCTTGTGTTAATTATGGGTTTAACATCTTAGGTTTCTTATCCACCCCTTTGCCCATTTACTTTACCTTTTTCCTTCTTCATCGATATTAATCAATTACACATTTACTTATCCATTTTAACCTTTACCGTAATATTTATTATTTCATCCAAGTTAGGTTGTATTAACACATTTCACCACACAATTCATTTCTTGACATGTTCCTTATTTCTTAATCTTTTCTCAAAATCTTTCAAATACCGCATACTTTAATGAATTCCACACCACCGGCTATGCACACCATATGCTCTGGATAATTGCTTTGGATTTTTACCCATAGGGCTCAGGGCCCTTCTTAATTATCCCGGTGTCATTCGAGTTCCTTTTTAATGTGTTTTAACATTTTATAAATGTCTACATTACTTCACTTTTCCTCTGCCCGGCTGAAACCACAACCCGGGATTTCACCCCAACTTGTGTTACACTTTGAAATTATTTTTTCATGTCCTTTACATTTTAATATTGATTTTTATTTCAAAAGTCATATTCATTTAAGATCACTTTGTGTAACACCTTTTTCTATATTTTTATTTCATAAAAATATTCCACTTTAAGTAAAATTATCATTTTACCCATTTGTTTCCAAAATCACCTTTTACTCCATTTCCACAAATGTTAATTTCCCAAAGACACTATTGAGTCATCCAAACTAACTTCCTAAGTGTTTTAACACATTAACACCCTTTTAACCTTGGAGTAATATTCTTCTTAATTAAAAATATATTTATTCCATCATTTCCTTTCCAATTTCATAAGTCTTAATTATTTACAATAGTACTAAGTTATAAACACTAACTTTTCCATGTTTCCCCCTTAAAACTTATCCAATAACTTTATTAACAATTTTTCAAACCACACATTTCTTTACTTTCTTCATTCAAAAAATCCATTTACACTTAAGACTACTTTTATAAGAAAATACGATTTTCTTTATTTTACATGTAGTCTAACAACTTTGTGCTTATCGTACTTTTAATCCCTTTTTCACACACTTTAAGGACAGGAATTTATACGTTTCTTATTTCATGCTTAAACTCAACAAAATATTCTTTAAACTTGTTTACACTTAGTGCCAATACTACAGGTTTATTATATACATGAGGATATGGACTTTAAACTTCAAAATCCAATTAAATGGGTTACACACATCTTTTATTCTAGAAATTCGTCATATTTGCAAAATTATATTTTCAAGGCATAAAAGATATTTAATTTCTTCAAACTCAACAAATGTCTATTTTTCATAAAATCTTCATTTTGTAAGAAAAATTATTTCACCAATTTTACCAAAATAAGTCATTATTTCTAAACATTTTATTTCATAAAATGTTTAACATCAATCTTTCTAGAAAATACACCATTTCCATAAAATACCAACTTTTGTACTTCAAAACTTTGAAATATTTATTCATTCACTATTTTCAACGAAATATCATTTTTCCAACATTTTTATTTCATAAAAAATGTTTATTATTTACTAGACATAATTTCATCATCTAATCAGATACATACTACCCATGTAATCTAACTACAAGACTACAAATAATACAAAATAGAGTCTTAATACTAAATATAAATTTCTCACCTCTAATAGATCCAATGGTGGTAGAAATATTGGTGTGGGAGGAGCAACCCTCACCTATAAAAGTGGCCTCAAGAGATTACCAAATGCACCCTTAAAAAATGCTCCAAAATGTGCTCCATCCAAGCTTCCAAGCAAGATCCACTTACAACTCCATGAGAACCCATCTTCATGTTCTCCAAAAATACCCCAATAATCCTCTAAATTCATAGCTCTTCATCAACAAATGGTAAAAATGGGTATTGTAGGCTTGACCATAGTCGAATACTACAAAAAATGGTGGTGGAATGGTGAAGGGGTGGTGGTTTGTGATGGAAGGAGGTGGGAGACCACCCATCTCTCTCTCTCTTTTCTTTCATTTTTTTGTACAAATAACCCCAAACACACTCTTATAAAACCCTCCCAAAGCCCAAATTCTTATTTTTCCCAATATGGGCTGATCTGGGATTGACAGCACAACGATTTAATGGCCAAAAACGTGACAGCGCACAAGGGCAATCTAATCTAAACATTTTTTGTTTACGTCGTTCGAATGATAAGCCCAAGTTGTTCGGACTACTTCTCCATCTCGTTTGATGTTTGGTTCGTGTGACCCTTCACGTGACATGCCACTGTAAAGTAGTGGCATATCGTTCGAAACCCTAATTCTCGTGACATCCATCTCACTACTAACGACACAGGGATGTCGTTAAATGACCACCTACAGTCGTTTGAACGACCTGTACTCCATAATCTTATTTATTTATTAAATTTGAACCAAAAATTCTCTCATAACCATCTTTAACTCCTATTCAGAATAATTCATATATAATATAATTAAAAAGTTGGAACAAGGTATTACAAGATGTGTTTATTGTTCTTAGGAGTCTAATTAAGTTCGGTAAAAAGAGGCAGTAGCATTCTAGCAACCGTTGTGTTGAGGGTCAGGTGATGATCCCAGATCATTGTTTAAATAGTGTACATACTGCGTATGGCATCCCAAAACTTCACATATGTGTAGTATGATGCCTAAGGTAGGGTGATAGTTGTGTCTTTATAAGAGTGATACTCAAATGCCATAGAATGACTAGGATGGGTGCGGTGATACTCGATTTCGAGATATAATAGGAGATGTATTCGAGACTTGGAGTGATGATGCCATGTGGAAACTTAAAAATGGAAACCGAGGTGGGGTAACATTGAAACATGATTATTATGTAGACGTGTCGAAGGTATATGCTAGGGTAGCCTTAGCAATGTAAGGATTAGTTCTTGGCACGTTGTGAAAAGCTAGCACGGGGTAAAAGATGTAGCCTAGTGTTGTATTTAATACCCTTAGAATGCCAATGGCGGTGGGTGTGGTTGTCACGAAAATTCTGTATTGGTAAAAACCAAAGGCAAGTTTGGTGGAAATTTCATGTGGTCAAAAGACATAGCAAGGTATGTGTCTCGCTTTAACTAAGTAATGACTATGGAATTTTGGGACTTCGATGACGATATGAAAAGGCAAATAATAACCTAGGTATAGTGGGTTGGTGACGTCGTCACTAGCGATTAGATAAGGTTAATGTAGACTAGAAAGTGATGTATCCGACAACCTGAATGGTTCATGTATGCCAAGGATGTGAAAGGTAGGACCTTTATCCCAAGGAGGAAATTCGGGTGTTGACTTCCTAAAGGACCACCGATTCGTAAATTACTTTCGTGTTGCGAGAGTGAATGGTTGTAATTCGATTCACCACTAGTGGTGACCCAAGTCGGGGTATGTGACTAGGATTCATGCTCGGTGAGAACCCTAGGAATGAGTGGCATGACTTCAAGTATACGGCGTAGGTTCGCTTTCGTAAGTCAGAGTCGGACGCCTATGGGCGAAATTTCTCGGGATAGTTTCTTGTTCCTTCTAACTCTCGTGTGTTCCTGTTGGTTTTGATAATTAGGAATCTGTATTCTCACCTATGAGGTGACTCATATTGGAGCCCTGTCATGGTACAACGCGGTTGGGATCGGTAGAGCATGGTGGACAGGGTTTGGTTAATGCAGCTCAATAACTGGGTGGGCCCATATGAGGTATTCTAGCTATTGCCTAAAGTTCTGCTTATGGGTGACTGCGCTCTCAACCACGTGGTTTTCTCATAGTATCGATCTTTCTTGGACTAGAACTTCTAACTGGATCGTTCGATAGTTAGTGGTATAGGTTACGAAGAGAGGGATGATGACTTAAGTATACAGTATAGTGTTCAAAATTGAGAAAACTTAGCATACAATATTGCTTTGCCACAGTGAGTGGATTAGAGTGAGACTCTAACGAGTACTCAATTATGATACACCAAGGGTAGTATTAGGTTCATCAAAGTGATGCAATGGAAGGTGAAAATCGGGCATACGGTGATGACTTTGTAATACCCCGTATTTTTGTGATATTTATTTATGGGATTAATTGAATTAAATGTGTATTAATTGGAAATTAATCCGGATTAAAATACAAGCGAGATGTGAGTTGGTATTTGATTATAATGAGTATATATGGCTATATATGTATATTGAACTGTGAAACTTGTCGTGAGATTGAAATACGGTAATTTGGGAATTTTGTTGAGACGCGTGTGACAGTCGCGTCAGGAATACAATTATTTTAATTATAAAAGTGAATTTTATTTCTATTAATAGTATGGTCGTTTTGAGTGCGCCAACGCGTCCGGAAGGGTCGAAATAGTCAGAAAACACTAGCCGGGGGTTTAGTTTGGGTCCCGGGGCATTTTTAGGCCATATCGGCAACGTATAAGGGTAGTTTGGTAATTTTGGATTTTTGGGAATTAAAACCCACGAAAATTAGGAATTAATATCTGATTTGGCAATTACCCACTAAACCCACTAATAACCTAATGGGATATGGAGGTTATTGAAATTAGTTCCAAAAGAGTTCCTAAGGCAAACCCTAGCCACCATTGTCACTTTGGAGAAGAAGGCTTGTAGAGAGAGAAGAGAGGAGAATTCTGCAGAGAGAGAGAGAGAACCATTCATCAGATCGACATCAAAATCAGAGATACACATAAGGCAAGTGGTTTAATTTCGTTTATTACAAAGAATGTTTCTTCCATGCGTAGGAAATTGACAAAATTTGTATTGTTCTTGGGAGTTTGATAAAAACCCATTAATTGGAATTAAAACTTTATATTTTGATGAAAGGATTGCATGTAGAATTGTGTTAGGAGGATTATTCTGATGGAAATACACCTTGTTCATAACAAAAACGGATTTTATTTATACCCATTGGTGATTTTAAATTTTAGGGTTCATGTTCATATGATTTGGGGATAAATGAAGGGATTTGATGATTCAATGATGGTTAGGAAGAATTGGCCCTATATAAACGTTAATATATGACCTAAGTATGTTTAGGAATTATTAGAACCCATGAAAAATTGTTGGATTGATGTTTAGATGAGATTTGAGGTGAAGAAAAGTTGGAAAAACGATATAGAAAAATCTGGGCTCGAATCTGGCCACTCGCTAGAAGACCTGCCCAGGTCGTTCGAATGAGATTCTAACGAGTTGACAGTTTGACTTCTAATGAGAGGGATGTTCATTCGATGACTTTCGTTCGAATGAGATCTCGTTAGAATTCCCAGTTCGTTCGAACGAACTCTCGTTCGAACAGCCTCGTTCGAACGAGACTTCTAACGAGCTGGCAGTTTAGGCTTTTTAGCCTGTTTTGATCCCGAGTGTTCCGTAACCTTGTTTATATGTAGAGATAACACTTCCTTGTGGATTAATTGATATATTTGGGATATTTGGGATATAATGAGGAGTAAAACCTAGAAGTGTAGTTTGAACCTAAGGGAAATTATGAATTAGGACGTGAGTGTCTATTACGATGCGAGAACTATTGGCGGCCTAAATAATTATATTAACCGGGAACATATAAATTGTGTAGCATTATATGTCGGTACGAGAATGAGATGTGTACTACAAATAAATTATGGTGACTACTAAGATGTGTGCATACTTAGTATATGTATATGATTTTATGTGTATGACATACCTACCATACTTGCTATCACGGGAGGTTTACGTTCGCTTAGGGCCCTCTAATCCTTGTGTTGCCCGGATTTAGATTGGTACCTCGATGAACATAGGTCAGAGAAGGACTTATTGGGATGTTAATAAGTCTGCTGATCGTGGGAGCGTAGGTATGTGCGTGACCCATGTGATGTGACTGTGTTCGCCTCTATTGTTTGTGATTATTGTTATCTGAGAACGATTCCTGAGAGATTCGGAATGCGTGATCCTTATGTACGTGATGTACCGGGATGGATAGCAGGGTATGTGTGCACCACAGCTTAGTCTCGGGGTGCTTGTATTGTATATTTATGACGTGAATAATATACACTTAATTAATGGGAACTTTAATGTTGGTATTATGAATATACTTATGGTAATGTTTTGAGAAAACATAACGGGTTAACCGATAGTGAATTGTATTACTAATTGAGAATCCGAGTGTATGTAAAGACCTCTATTTAATTGATAACTCTAGAATGTAATATGGGAATCGAGTAGTAATGGGTAGAACGTATTACGGTTTGGTTAGATATGTATGTTGTTTAGATGGGTACGGTACGTTAGGAGTGCACATGTAGTCGAGAGGTGAGAATTTCATGCGAGTGCACGTCCTAACATGTATTTTGCATTTAATGTTTTAATGTTATTAAAACACTTGCTGCTTTTAAAATGATTTCAACTTTCGGGCTCTGACCCATTTGCTTTCAAATCTATTTTTGTAAAAACCATTTTAGGTGCCCAGCCACAAGGACACCATGCTTAGGATCCTCATTCAGGTGACGAGCTGTAGCTGTTTGTGGAAGTTATAGGACTTTGCTTGTAGGCGCTTCATCTATCTTGACTCTATATTCAACATTTATCAGTTGTAGGGCATGTCGCCCATTTCTTTTAGAGACATTTCATTTATTTCAGTTATTCAGACTTCGGGCATGTAATTAATTCAGGATTCAGACTTGTCTTATTATTTTCGGTTGTGGGATTGTTGTGAGGAGTTTTCCTCCGGACTTCTTATTATTTTGTTGGTTATTATACTGCTTCGTTATGGTGAATGGATTTTGTTGTTCTTTCATTATTCTTTTATTGCATGTTAATCAGACTTAATTTAAAATTTGGCAACTTACTTTTTAAATACTAGGTGGTTAGTAATCTTTAAAATGTTTTCGACAGTGATGCTATTAACTGAACCAACTTGACATTTTGTATTAATTTAATAAAGGAGTAGCTACCCGGTATTTAATTAGTCAGGGTGTCACAGGTGGTATCAGAGCATCAGGTTCTCGTGTCCTTTAGGATCTGTACAGCTTATTATGTTTTCGCTGAGCTTTTTTTGATGTAGAGCCCTATATTTTAGGACTGTTGTATTCTCTTGTATATGCTATGTTCTTCAGCTATTTTGAGTTTATAACTGCGAACTTAAAAACTTTATTCTTATTTCAGATGCCTCCACGACATGCACAACGGGTTCCCAGGGATGCAACGCCAGAACCACAGCCCGCACCAGTTCAGGGCACGATGAATGCCACCGAAGTTGCAGCCATTGTAGCCCAAGCGGTAAATGCCGCACTAGCCGTAGTTCAGAAGGAACCACCTCAGGCGCCAGTAGCCGCGCCAGTTCAGGCACAAGCATTCCCATCTGCTTGGGAACGTGTTCGAGATGCTTTCCAGAAAGCACACCCTCCGGAGTTCGCAGGTAGCTCCGATGTTGTAGTTTCGAGTCAGTGGAGAAAGGACATTCAGCGGCACCTGAGAATGTATGAGTGCACCAATGTCCAGAAGCAGATACTAGCTACCTTTAAGCTAGTGGGGTCTGCACTGCAGTCGTGGGAGTCTATTACCACCGTGGAGGAGAGAGATACTCTCACTATCCATGAGTTTTGGGTGCGGTTCGACCGCAAATACTTTTCGTCAGCTGTTCACACGGAGATGAGGAGGAAGTTGATGAGCCTCAAGCAGGAGGGTAAGAATGTGGCCGAGTATGAGGCCGAATTCACTAATCTTCTGAACATTGTTCCGGATGAGATACCGACAGAGGATAAGAAGATACAGAAATTTACAGACGGGTTGACTTGGAGGATCCGTCAGCATTTGTTGGGGAACCTATCGTTGGCCACTTACTCTGATGTGGTTAACGTTGCACTGTTACACTACCAGGACCATCGCTTTCACATGGCTGAAGGCAAGAGGTCAGGAGAGTCAATCCATCAGGGCAGGACTGGGGGAAATGGTGCCAATGGGGCACATTCTGTTCAGGGGCAGAGGCAGGGTGATCAGGGTTCCCAGCAGGGGGATCACAAGAGGTTCAGGTCGGGAAATTTCAGGCACGGGCAGGGAGGTTTCCGACAGGGCCATCAGGGTCCGAATGGCCATCAGAACCAGCAGGGTCAGAATGGTCAACAACAGTTTCAGCAAGGCTAGTGGAGGAATGGTAACGGTCACCAGGGCCGGGGACAGCAGGGACAGAGAGGGGGGAACTTCCCGGGGAAGTGTTTTATTTGTGGCAAGACTGGCCATAAACGCCAGGACTGTCCTGATAGGGGCAGAGCCCCGCAGCAGCAGCAGGGTGCTCGACATGAGCCACAGAGGCCACTTTTTCCACCTGCCCTCCCAGCTCCAGCCCAGGTGCCAGCACTACCATCCATTCCAGCAGTTCCTATGCAGCAGGGGCAGTTACAGTATGGACGTGTCTATAACATCCACCAGGCAACAGCTCCACAGGCACCACCCGCGATTGAGGGTATGTTTCCTATCCATGGTACTATGGGTAGGGTTTTGTTTAATACGGGGGCAACGCATTATTTTATAGCTACACATTTTGGGAAAGCCTTAGGGTTGTTAGCCACAGCAGACAGCACAGTGACGTGTGTAGACTCACCATTGAGGAGTGGGTCGCTTATTTTCTTTATATGCCGGGGAGTGGGGGTAGAGATTGGTAGTTTGGTATTACCTGCAGACATGTTGGTATTAGATATGCATGTGCACGATGTGATTATCGGAATAAATTGGCTCGCTGATTATAGAGCCATGATTGACTGCTTCGGTGGGAGCATTATTTTTGCCATTCCGGGGCAAGAGATGTTTGTAGTGGCGATGCCTCGCCCAGAGGGAGGTTCGACCGCTCATTTGTACTACATAGAGGAGGATACCTCTAAGGAGGTTGCAATTCCTTTAGATTCAATCCCAGTTGTCAGGGTGTATTCTGATGTGTTTCAGGAGATACCAGGCCTACCCCCCAGTCGAGAGATAGACTTTGTCATAGACTTATTACCAGATATGAGACCTATATCACGCGCACCGTACCGTATGGCTCCGACAGAGATGCGAGAACTACGAGATCAGATTGAGCAGTTGTTGGGTCAGGGGTTTATACGGAGGAGTACTTCGCCGTGGGGTGCCCCTGTGTTGTTCGTGAAGAAGAGAGATGGTTCACTGAGACTGTGTGTGGACTACCGAGAGTTGAATAAGGTCACGATATGGAATAATTATCCGTTGCCTCGAATCGATGACTTATTCAACCAGTTGAGAGGAGCTTCTTTCTTCTCAAAGATTGATTTGATATCGGGATACCATCAGTTGCGTATCAGGGAAGAGGATGTCTCGAAGACTGCGTTCTTAACGAGATATGGTTCTTACGAGTTTTGAGTTATGCCTTTTGGTTTGACCAATGCTCCAGCCGTGTTTATGGACTTGATGAATAGGGTGTTCAGAGATTTCCTAGATCAGTTCGTCATTGTCTTCATTGATGATATTCTGGTTTACTCCCAGACAGAGGAGGAACACGCCGAGCATTTGAGGCAGGTTTTGCAGACGCTGCGTCAGAACGAGCTGCATGCAAAATATGAGAAGTGCGGGTTTTCTTGTAGACGCTTCATCTATCTTGACTCTATATTCAGCATTTATCAGTTGTAGGGCATGTCGCCCATTTCTTTTAGAGACATTTCATTTATTTCAGTTATTCAGACTTCGGGCATGTAATTAATTCAGGATTCAGACTTGTCTTATTATTTTCGGTTGTGGGATTGTTGTGAGGAGTTTTCCTCCGGACTTCTTATTATTTTGTTGGTTATTATACTGCTTCGTTATGGTGAATGGATTTTGTTGTTCTTTCATTATTCTTCTATTGCATGTTAATCAGACTTAATTTAAAATTTGGCAACTTACTTTTTAAATACTAGGTGGTTAGTAATCTTTAAAATGTTTTCGACAGTGATGCTATTAACTGAACCAACTTGACATTTTGTATTAATTTAATAAAGGAGTCGCTACCCGGTATTTAATTAGTCGGGGTGTCACAGACCTGATGAGAATATTCCTCCATGGAGTGAGAGAATAGGATAAGATTATTATCGACAAGCTCCTGCGAGTTGTGTAGTTAGGACAACATGAGAATTTATGGAACATAGGGTGTACATTCATAAGCTGGAATTGATTTTGATGATGAACGTGGTGGTTGGTTGTGTTATGATTCACATTGGGTGAGTTTTGACAGATAAAAAAAGGGTTTTCCCGTAGAGGCACCGATACGCCTTAGGTACTACCATAGGTGGTGCTAGAAATGGTTTGGGCATGATCATAAGGCAAGTGGAGACTCGGAGTCGATTAGGTAATGTCATAGTTAGCGAAATGGTGAGCATTAGAGCATGATGAATATTGAGTATTTGGTGACCTTAATATTGATGACTTCGATGATTTGTCTTGGGGGATTTCTAGGACCTAGAATAGAAATTGGTGGACCCCATAAACTTGAGGATTAATCGATAGATAATTTCGAGGATGAAATTCCCCAAGGAGGGAAGTTTGTAATACCTTGTTCCAACTATTCAATTAATTTATATATGAATTATTCTGAAGAGGAGTTAAAGATGATCATGAGAGAATTTTTGGGACAAGAATGGAATAAATAAATTTATGGAGTATGGGTCTTTCGAACGACTATAAGGGGTCTTTCTAAAGATATCCATGTGTCGTTAGTAGTGAGATAGATGTCGCGAGAAGTAAGGCATCGAACGAACCAAACATCGAATGATTTGGGCTTGTCATTCGAATGAACCAAACATCGAACGAGATGGAGAAGTCATTCGAATGACTTGGTCTTGTCGTTCCAACGATGTAAATTGAAATTTTTTACTCAGGTTGCGTTTGTGCAATGTCACATTTTTTTCCTTTGATTTGGTGTGCTGTCAAACCCAGATCAATCCAAATTGGGTAAAATGGGAATTTTGGGATTTTGGAGGTTTTATATGGGTGTGTTTAGGGCATTTTGAGTTAGGAGAAGATGGAAGAAGGAGAGAGAAAGTGGAGAAGTCTTCCACCACCATTCCACAACTGTTTTATTTAGTATCCCACCATGTTCAAGCCTACAATACCCATTTCAACCATTGTTGAGGTAAAGCTACGAATTTTAAGGAGCATTAAGGGATTTTTGGAGAAGATGATGAGGTCTTACATGGAGTTTGAAGTGGATCTTTCTTGGAAGCTTGAAAGGAGCACAATTTGGAGCATTTTGGTAGGCTGCATTTGGTAACCCCTTGAGGCCACCTTTGGAGGTGGGGTTGCTAATCCTACACCAATATTTCTACGACCATTGGAGCTATTAAAGGTGAAAAAATCTTACTAGTAGTATAAGACTCTTTTTTTTGCATAATTGTAGTCATGTAATTAGATTACATGAGTAGGGTGGATGTGAATGAATAATAAAATTGATGTGTAGAATTAATAAAAAAAATGAAATAAAAATTTTGGAAAAATATTATTTTGTTGAAAATAAAGATTGAGTAAATATTTCAAGGTTTTAGAATATTAAAAGTTCAGACTTTATGAAAATAGTGTATTTTCTAGAAGATTCGTGTTAAACATTTGATGAAATAAAATGTTTGGAAATGATGATTTTCCTTGTTAATTATTGGTGAACTAATGTTTTAGGTTTCTTCCAAAAATGAAGATTTGATGAAAAATGGACATTTTGTGAGTTTGAATAAATTAAATGTCTTTTATGTATTATAATTGTATTTGCAAGTATGATGAATTTCTAGAATGAAATATGTTTTTAAACCATTCAACAGGGTTTTAAGGTTTAAATTCCAACTTCTCATGTATATAAACTTGTGGTATTTTGGCACTATTTGTATAAACCAGTTTAAAGAAGATTTTATTGGGGTTAAACATGAAATAAGAAAAGTGGAAATTCTTGTCTTTAATGTGTGTGAAAAAGGGGTTAAAAATATGATAAGTACAAAGTTATAAGACTACATGTAAAATAAAGGAAATTATATTTTCTTATAAAAGTAGTCTTAAGTGTAAATGTATTTCTTGAATAAAGAAAGTAAAAAAATGTGTGGTTTGAAAAATTGTAATAAATGTGTTGAACAAGTGTTAATGGGTAAATATGGGAAAGCTAGTGTGTATAATTTGGTAATGTTCTAGAAGATTAACACTTACGAAATTGTAAAAAGGGATTAAGGAGGTAAAGGTGTTTCCAATTAAGAAGAATATTACTCCAAGGTTAAAAAGGGTGATAAGGTATTAAAGCACTTAAGACATTAGTGTGGGTAACTGAATTGTGTTTTGTAGGAAATTGACACTTGTGTAAATGGAGTAAAAGGGGATTTTGGAAACAAATGGGTAAAATGGTAATTTTACTTAAAGTGGAACATTTTTATGAAATAAAAATGTTGAAAAAAGTGTTACGGAGTGTGGTCCTAAATGAATATGATTTTTGAAATAAAATCAATATTAAGGTTTAAAGGACATGAAATTGTAAAATTTCAAAGTGTGACACAAGTTGGGGTGTGACCCTGGGTGATATGCTCTAAATGCACCACCTCGGCTCAGAGGCATCAACCTCGGTCGTTGGCATGGAAGATGTTGGAAGGGTCTTAGAACAATGACTAGCGGTCTCGTCCCAAGCAAGGTCGGCCATGGTCGACGTTACTACCAACCTCGTCAAGAGAGGCCCTCGTGATCCATGGGAATAGTTATTCATCAGGCCATCCAAGGGATGACAACCTAGGCTTGGAGTAGGCCGAGGTTAATGGCAACTTCGGTAGGTAATAAGCCAATGTCTCTAACATGTTCGAGCTTAACCTCGGCCCAGGCCGACCTTATGGTATCACTACCTAACCTCGGCTCCACATAAGCCGAGGTCATCATGATTGATCTCCGATTGGATGACGGTTAGACTCTACCAACCTCGTCCTATTCCAGGCCAAGGTCGTGACCAGACAGATGGCCGAGCTCTTCTGCGCATATGTGGGGATAAGAGCACGTGTACACAAATCAGTTATAACCGAATCATTCCCCCCACGTGAGGGAATATTGAGGTCATCATTATCTACATGAGATCAGCCAAGTGTCATCCTCATACCGGTTCGATCCTCATGCACATACTCATTGCATGCTTGGGGGGGGGGGGGGTACACTACACCCCCCAGGCACTATATATAGAGGTCATCCTCTACCTTGAAAAAGATTCGAAATTAGCAACCCTAGCTGGAACTATCTCCAAATATGCAGTAGAGAGAGAAAGATTGAGAGATTGTATCTATGGACATTAGAGCCCTTATACAGTGATATTAATCACACACTTGCACAGTGGACGTAGGCCTGATTGGCTGAACCACTTACGCGACTATGTTCATCCTCTTCTCATCACCTCCCTCTACTAAATCTGTATGTACCCTTATGCTGCCATTGTTAACATTGAATTGAGCTCACAAACACCTTGAAGGGTGGTGCTGTTTCCAGCATCATCATTTTGGCACCGTCTGTGGGAATCGAGAAGCTATCTCTTCCTCGTCTGTTGCTTAGCCTCACCGGAGACTCTGGTGGTGAACCAGGCCACCCCCCTTGCGCGGAGCTATTTCACCATTGAAAGAGGTCCTGTAAGGTATTAAGCTCATTTACTACACCAGCTCTTTTATGCTAACACATGGCACCGGAACTACCACCACCTCTTCCGCCGCCTATAGCGGGGGACCTAGCTCCAGCCAGGCACCACCCCAATCCGAAATGGCAGAGGTGGCCGCAGCCTTGAGGTCTTTGGCTGCAACGCAACAAGCAATGCAGGGGAAATTTGCACAGCTCAGCCAAAATATGATGAGGCCACCTGGAGTCTCATCAGAAATGATCAGTCTGACGACGGTTCGACCTCATCCTGACGCCAGGGGACCACCACAGGCACCGTGGAAAGAGAAACCTGCGCCCCAGTGGAGGAGGGACATTGCTGACCCTAGGCGCTTGCGCCTGGGGAGGTAAGGAAACCCTTGACCTGAGGATAGGTATGATGATCTAGAGGAGGAAGATGTTGCGAAAGATTATTGGAAACCGTATGAGGTTTCGAACAATACAATTCGTCCTATCTAACGAAGCCAAGGTTGCGGGGGCAGAAAAGGTGGAGAGGCCCAGCAACGAGGATCAACTTTTGATCGACTGAGCAGAGGGTCAACCTTTGAAAGGCTCGGTCCCATAAATGACCTAAGACAAAGGTTGTTAAGGTGGAGAAGTGAAGCTGGCTCACAAAGGGAAGAGAGACAACGTTAGCCTCATCAGGGACGAGGAAGAGACCAAGAAGAGGTCAACAACCGACGTTGTGCCGTGGCTGGGGAACCCTCAGTCCACCCCTTGGAGGTGGTTGGGGATAACCTCGGCCAGGCCGATATTACAAGACCATGGAACGACTTTATTCCACGTCTTGAGAATAAGATAGGAGATCTCATCAAAAGTCAGGACCCATTACAAAGAGGTTTCTCAGAGGGCTCTCCACTCGTGGCAAAGATAGTAATCTTCCCTACCCCAGCCAAGTTTAAGCCACCCACAATGACTCCCAAGTATGATGGTAGAACTAATCCTGTACATTATATTGAGATGTACCAATCAACGGCGGACATCTACTCGATACCGAATGAGATGAAGTGCAGAGCCTTCTCCGGGACCTTAACGGGGGCTGCGCACATATGGTTTACATCTCTTCTGAAGAATTCAATTGAAAACTTTAAGGGGATGGCTGAAGGGTTCATTCATAACTTCTTATTTGGGGTGAGATCTCAAAAGAAGACCACCCATCTGTTGTACGTCAAACAAGGAAAGCACGAGAGCCTAAGAGACTACATCGCTAGGTTCAATAAAGAAAAACTTGAGGTGGAAGATTACGAAGAGAATATTACCATGACGGTCCTCATAGGATGTCTTCAGAAGGGGAAGTTATTGTGGAAACTTGCGGAAGACCCTCCAAAGTCCATGGTGGAGCTATTGGCAACTGCGGGGAAGGTCGTGAATGCTGAAGAGGCCATGGCCGCTAAGTACGAAGATGAAAACGGTGGTAGCAGTGGGAAGTTCCAAAGAAAGAAGGATGGAAAGAAGAGGGCAACTGATGACAAGTTTGCGTGTTACACCCCTCTTACGGTAAGCTGCGAACACATCCTTAATGTGATCAAGAATGATCGATCCCTAAGATGGCCAGAGAAGCTGAAGGTCCTCCCCATAAGAGGAACCAGAACTTATGGTGTGAATTCCACCAAGACCATGGCCATATAACAGACAAGGGCTTCACCTTGAAGGATGAGATCGAGAAGATGTTAAAGTCAGGAAAATTGAGGAAATATATTGATGGAAAAGCTCCCAAAAAGGGAAGAGATGACTCCAAAAAGAATAGGAACGATAGGTGTCGTGACAATACCCCAGTAAGAAGGGATGGTGACTCAGACAGGGATGACGAAGACGATCCAGACCTCCTGCTAAAAGATGATAACACCCTAGTGAAGAGGGTTGGTATGATCTCCTTTGGCATTAGCACCATATGCGGAGGACTTGTGGGGGGTGGTTCTGAGGTTGCTGACAGAAAAGCTCATGTGGCAGGGGCCAAATCAATGACCAAACTTGAAGTGATAAACCTAACGTCTTTCGAGAAGCAGAAGAGAAAGAAGGTAGACATGGACACTCTCGTAGTTGGGTTCTCTCGACTAGACTTCAAGGTCATTCTAGCTCCACATAATGACCCTTTGGTGATCACGACAAGAGTTCATGGATGTGAGGTGCAGATAATTCTTGTAGATGGAGGAATTTCGACATATGTGATGTTTTGGCCCTGCTTCAAAAGCCTAGGTCTTAACAGAGCTAGGCTGGTACCCTATCATCATCCGTTGGGGTTCAGCGATGAAAAGGTCCATTCACTAGGCATGTATGAGATGGATGTGAGAATAGGTGATAAGTGGCCTAAGAGGTTAACCTGGAAGATCAATTTTTTCATTATGGATGAAAATGTCTTCTCGGCCTATAACCTCATCATAGGAAGAGTATCCCTTAAGGAGTTTGAAGCCGTGTCGTCGATAGTCCACCAGATGCTAAAATTCCTGACCCCCTATGGGGTAGGGGAAGTGCAGGGTGACCAGACCATAGCACGAGAATGTTACTTCAATTCGGCTGAAGAAAGAGAGGCCTACAAGAGAGCTACTACCAGTTATAACATCGATACACTTGACCCTAGAGATGAAACGAAGTTGAAGAAAGGAGAGGCCGCGGAAGAGGTAGAATCCATCGTCCTCAATGAGGACGAACCGAAAAAAATCATCCAGGTCGGCAAAGCCTTAAAAGCGGAGATCAATGAGGAGCTGATAAACTTCCTGAGGAAGAGGGAGAGTGTCTTTGCTTGGAGTCACGCAGACATGCCTGGCATCAACCCCGAGGTCATGTACCATAAACTCAACGTATCTAAGGATACTAAGACCGTCAAACAGAGATGAAGAATATACTCCAGGGAGAAGTACGACGTCATCTGGGAAGAGGTCAAAACGTTAGAAGAGGCTGAATTCATCAGGGAAGTGCTATATCCGGATTGGCTATCAAACACAGTCATTGTGCCCAAAGCTAAAGAAAAGGGGAGAATGTGTGTAGCTTTTACTGACCTGAACAAGTCTTTCCCGAAGACGGTTACCCCTTACCTCGAATCGATCGGATGGTAGATGCAACTACGGGACATGAGCTCATGAGCTTCATGGATGCATATTCAGGCTATAACCAAATCTTTATGGATGCCGAAGACTCAGAGAAGACATCCTTCATTACTAACAAAGGGACATATTGTTATAAGGTGATTCCCTTCGGATTGAAAAATACTGGGGTAACCTATCAAAGCCTTGTGAATAAGTTGTTCGAAGACTAAATAGGCAAGACTATGGAGGTGTATGTAGACGATATGTTGACGAAGAGCTTAAAGGCCTACACTCATGTGGCAGACCTGGAAAAGACCTTCAATACCATGGACTTGTATAGGATGAAACTCAACCCGACAAAGTGTGTCTTCGGGGTAGGAGCTGGGAAGTTTCTTGAATTCATCGTCAATTAAAGAGGAATAGAGGCGAACCTTGAGAAAATCAAGGCTTTTCTCGACAAGAAGACACCTAGGAGTATCAAGGACATTTAGAGGCTCACTGGAAGAGTGGTTGCGCTCAACAGATTCATTTCCAGGGCGACCGATAAGTGTCTTCTATTCTTCAAGGTGCTCAGAAAGGCCTTCGAGTGGGACAAAGAGTGTGATGAGGCTTTTGGTCAGCTCAAGTCATACCTTGGATCTCTTTTTCTCTAATCTCGGCCAATAGTGGGAGAGAGGCTATTTGTTTATCTAGCGGTCTCTGAATCAGCTATAAGTGCGGCTATTGTACGGGAGGACGTTGGGGTTCAAAGGCCCGTATACTTCAACAGTAAGGCCCTTCAGGGATCTGAGCAGAATTACCCTCGCATGGAAAAGTTAGCCTACGCCTTGATACATGCCTCTAGGAAGATGAAGCCCTACTTTCAAGCCCATTCGATGGTCATTCTCACTGACTCACCACTAAGATAGGTCCTCCATAAACCTGAGAAGTCAGTAAGATTGATGGCATGGGCCATTGAGCTAGGGGAATATGACCTTACCTATCATCCTAGGATGGACATCAAAGGGCAGGCACCGACAGATTTTGTCACCGAGTTTACATGGGAAGAGGTCGAGGGTGAGAATAGCCTAGAGGCCACAGAAGGGTCAAATAGAAATGTCTTCTGACACACGAAAGAGGTTATGCCAAAGAGAGTCAGAGATGGGATAATCAAGAATAAGGAAGACCGGTACCTCTTCAGGCAGGGAATTATGTTAGAAGAGGGTTTCTCATCAGATAAAGACATCTGGAACCTCTTCGTCGATGGGTCTTCTTGCGAAAATGGAAGCGGTGCGGGCCTAATACTTTCAGACCCGGATGGTACCACCATCGAATATTCCTTAAGGTTCAACTTTAAGGCGTCAAACAATGAGTCAGAATACGAGGCCATGATAGCATGCCTCTCCTTGGTAAGAACCGTTGGTATAAGATGACTACTCCTTCACAGTGACTCAAAGTTGGTTGTTAATCAAGTATTGGGGGTTTATGAGGCTAAGGACGAAAGGATGGCCAAATACCTGAAGAGGGTGAGAACGATACTTGAAGGCCTCGAGGAGGTAAAAATGAAAAGAATACCTCGACAAAACAACAGTCATGTAGATGCATTAGCAAGACTAGCTTCGACAACGAGGAATGATATCAGAAGGACAGTCCCAGTTGAGATCTTGCCCAGAGCAACCATTGAAGAAGAAGAGGACAGTAACCCTTACCTCAATTTGAATCTTGGGGACTCGTGGATGGATCCAATTATTATATATATGAGAGAAGGGGTGCTACCAAAGTCAAAGTTGAAGAGGAGGAAATTTAGATACAGAGATGCAAAATTCTCAATAGTAGGAGATGTCCTATATAGGAAGGGACCCTTATTACCCCTGCTCAGATGCGTCCATCCCATCGAAGTTCCCCGCATCTTACGAGAGGTACATGAGGGTTCTTGCTCCAGTCACATAGGAGGAGTACCCTTGGCCAAAAGAATTATTACGCAGGGGTACTAGTGGCCAACCTTGGCAAAGGACGCTGCAGCTTATGTAAAGAGGTGCGGCAAATGTCATAGATTCTCCACAGTCCCACATCAACCTCATCAGCCTATGACGTCTATCAGTTCCCCTTGGACATTCGCAGTATGAGGGATTGAATTGGTAGGTCCCCTGCCAAGGGCTGTAAATAATTATAGATTTCTGATAGTTGCCATTGATTACTTCTCCAAGTGGGTAGAGGCAGAGCCGATGATCATAATTACAGAGCGAAAGACCTTCCAACTTATTTGTAAGAACATCATATGCAGACATGGCCTCCCAAACACCCTTATTTTGGACAACAGAACACAGTTCAATAACTCTTCCCTGGAAAAATACTGCGAAAGAGTTGGGATAAAGCATTTTTTCTCTTCTCCTGAACGACCTCAAGCAAACGGTCAGACCGAAGTCACAAATACAATGATCCTTGACGGGATCAAAAAGAGGTTAGAAGAGGCTAAGGATAGATGGACCAAAGAAGTTTATGATGTTCTATGGGCCTACAAAACAACGGCTAGGACGCCAACGGGGGAGACCCCATTTATGTTATCACATGGCTCAGAGGCCGTCATACCAATAGAGGTTGAACTCCCTACTCATAGGGTGCAGACTTATGACCTTGAGAAGAATGGGGAGGAGAAAAGACTCGACCTAGACTTGATCGAGGAGAGAAGGGAAGACGCAAAAATTAGGCAAGCAACTTACCAACAAAGAACAACAAAGTTATACAATCAAAGGGTAAAATCAAGACCCATGGCTAAAGGGGACCTGGTGCTGAAGAAGACGTTACCGAAGGCAAACAAGCTTCACCCAAATTGGTACAGTCCTTACAAAGTAATCGAAGAGGTTGTATCTGGGACCTATAGACTAGAAAACCTTGAGGGGGAACCTTTTTCTAATCCTTGGAATGCTGATCACCTAAGGAAGTATTACATATGATGTTGCGAGAGTTTGTGTAAATATACCATCTTATGAAGAGGTTATTAATGAGAAGATCAATTTCCATGTTAATTCTTTGGTCATTGTTCTCTTTGGTGGAAATTATTTATGGGGGTAACATCTTAGTTGATGACCTCAGACCTTAAACATCATGATTTGGTGACAAGGTCTGAGGTCAGACATCATACTCGGATGACCTCAGACCCTAGACATCATTAATTTGGTGGAAATATTTATGGGGATAACATCTTGGTTGATGACCTCAGACCTTAAACATCATGATTTGGTGGCAAGGTCTGAGGTCAGACATCATACTCAGATGACCTCAGACCCTAGACCATTAATTTGGTGGAAATTATTTATGAGGATAACATCTTAGTTGATGACCTCGGACCTTATAACATCATGATTTGGTGATAGGGTCTAAGGTCAGACATCATACTCGGATGAACTCAGACCCTAGACATCATTAATTTGGTGGAATGTTTTATGGGGACAACATCTTAGTTGATGACCTCGGACCTTATAACATCATGATTTGGTGACAAGGTCTGAGGTCAGACATCATAATCAGATGACCTCAGACCCTTAACATCATTAATTTGGTGAAATTATTTATGAGGATAACATCTTAGTTGATGACCTCAGACCTTATAACATCATGATTTGGTGATAAGGTCTGAGGTCAGACATCATACTTGGATGACC
Organism: Sambucus nigra; assembly: GCA_949130495.1. Lineage (NCBI taxonomy): Eukaryota > Viridiplantae > Streptophyta > Magnoliopsida > Dipsacales > Adoxaceae > Sambucus > Sambucus nigra. The sequence goes on along the minus strand of OX422210.1, from coordinate 237,860,575 downwards.
TCAGACCCTTAACATCATTAATTTGGTGAAATTATTTATGATGGTAACATCTTAGTTGATGACCTCAGACCTTATAACATCATGATTTGGTGATAAGGTCTGAGGTCAGACATCATAATCCGATGACCTCAGACCCTTAACACCATTAATTTGGTGAAATTATTTATGAGGATAACATCTTAGTTGATGACCTCGGACCTTATAACATCATGATTTGGTGACAAGGTCTGAGGCCAGACATCATAGTTGGATGACCTCAGACCCTTAACATCATTAATTTGGTGAAATTATTTATGAGGATAACATCTTAGTTGATGACCTCAGACCTTAAACATCATGATTTGGTGACAAGGTCTGAGGTCAGACATCATACTCGGATGACCTCAGACCCTAGACATCATAATTTGGTGGAAATCTTTATGGGGATAACATCTTAGTTGATGACCTCAGACCTTAAACATCATGATTTGGTGACAAGGTCTGAGGTCAGACATCATACTCGGATGACCTCAGACCCTAGACCATTAATTTGGTGGAAATTATTTATAAGGATAACATCTTAGTTGATGACCTCGAAACTTATAACATCATGATTTGGTGACAAGGTCTGAGGTCAGACATCATACTCGGATGACCTCAGACCCTTAACATCATTAATTTTGTGAAATTATTTATGAGGATAACATCTTAGTTGATGATCTCGGACCTTATAACATCGTGATTTGGTGATAAGGTCTGAGGTCATACATCATACTTGGATGACCTCAGACCCTTAACATCATTAATTTAGTGAAATTATTTATGAGGGTAACATCTTAGTTGATGACCTCGGACCTTATAACATCATGATTTGGTGACAAGGTCTGAGGTCAGACATCATAATCAGATGACCTCAGACCCTCAACATCATTAATTTGGTGAAATTATTTATGAGGGTAACATCTTAGTTGATGACCTCGGACCTTATAACATAATGATTTGGTGACAAGGTCTGAGGTCAGACATCATAATAACATGACCTCAGTCCCTTAACATCATTAATTTGGTGAAATTATTTATGAGGATAACATCTTAGTTGATGACCTCGGGCCTTATAACATCATGATTTGGTGACAAGGTCTGAGGTCAGACATCATAGTTGGATAACCTCAGACCCTTAACATCATTAATTTGGTGAAATTATTGCATGGCAAAGAAAATCATCCAACGAACAATTCAGCAAGAGGAGAAATTAGAGCCCTCCTCAGAGGTTGACATATTAAATTATAAATGGCAAAAATATAAAGTAACATTGTTCATCAGAGGTTACAATTAATTGAGAGTTATAAAAGATTGCATATAGCTTCAGAAGAATTTAAGTGTTTGTAGCCTCAAGGTTAGTTGGCATGTCTGCATTTCCTTAGCCGAGGGTGGTCACTTCCACCCCATCATCTTGAGCACCGACATCTTCAGTCATGGTGTCTCCTTGGGGTGCGGTCTCAGTGGGTGCAACACCTCCCTTTTCTTCAACTTCCTGCAAGGCCTGGGCAAACTTAGGGTCGTCATAACCCAGGCCGATGAAGTCAGCAGCAGCAAGGCTTCCTTATTCCTTGTCCTCTATGGCAACCCACTTGCTAGTTGCCTTGACCCCTCTTTCTAGATATTCAAAGATGAAGTTGATAAACTCGTCAGAGACCTTGTACTACTTCAAGATCTTCTCGAAGGCATCATCTAAGGCAGCCTTAACAGCCACTTCGACTTTATGTTAAAGAGAGTCATCCTGAGTCTTCAGGGAAGTATTATGATCTTCTCTCTGCTTGTCTATATCCTTATTCAGTCCCTTCACATCCCTCTCAGCCTTCTTCAGAGCAGTCTTCAGACGTTCCACTTCAGCGTTCAAAGTGGCCTCAGTCTTCTCAGCCTATTGGCCCTTCTCAATCAGAGGAAGTTTTCCCAAGGTCCAGTTGACATAATGATTCATGGTGAGAAGACCCTGCAGAACATATGCAAAGATGTTAGACAGAGGTCTGAAATAGTTCAAATGACAATGTTATACCTTCAGAAGCTATAGTTAAAGGTCTTACTTGGATGGTACGATGAAGGGAGAATTCAACTAGCAGAGGTTTATCCATGGACCGACAAAAGCGCTTGTCAGACTCAATCATGACACTGCCGATAGCATCCAAGGCCTTCATACTGTGGCCAATGACACTATCACCAATCTTTAATTGCTCAAGACGAGCAATTAAGGCATCCTCAGAAGAAATAAGGATGGCACGATCCCCCCTTTCTTCTTCTGCCTTTGATCCACAGGGGCAGGGTCGGCAACCTTCCTCTTTTGGTGGCCTCAGCCCTCGAGGTAGATGGAGGGGGAGGAGGAGCATTCAGTCCAGCTTTTTTTACGAGCTTTGTCAAACTAGGGGCGGCCATCTCCCACAACTCGTCAGATATTCCTTTTGGGCGCTCTGCAAGATGGAAAGGTCTGAGTTAGAAAATCAGATATACAAAATTCAAAGGTATAAATTGTTAAAATAAAAAGACTTACGAAACTCTGTTAAAGGACTTCCCCCAAGCCCTATCTCAGAGAGATAGTAGGGGTTCATTAGATGTTCGAATTTGACAAGCAGACCATGCTCCCCCTGATCTTGAAGGTCTTTGACCTTCTGAAGATTATTTAGGCTTAGCCCAGGGTCGGCCTTGGCAGCCATTGTTACCTTTCCCCATCTCAGGGCATTCTCGGCTCTAATGAGGAAGTGGGGGCACTTGGACCAAATTCCCAGGGACCTGATGGAAAGAAATAGTGTGGCTTCCAGTTATGGTTCGAGGTTTGGGTGATCTACAATATCTTTTTATTTGACTTTCGAGCTAAGAAATGATAATAGCTCGGATGATTCCTGGCAGATGAAGGGATATAGCACCTCGTGAATACTTGGATCGGAAGGTCTGCGTGATGAACAACCCTCCATAAGACAATGGCTCTAATTATCACCCTCTAAGCATTGGGTGACAACTAGGAATGAGCCAAGTTGATATAGGCCAATATAGCCATGATGATGGGATGAATGGGCAAATGAAATCCCAACTTGAACATCTGCTCATATAGGAAGATCTCACCATCTCGGCCGTCATAAGCCCTCTTTTCCCTCAGAGGTCTCCTGAGTTTTATTGAGGGACTTATGGAATATAGATGTCTGGAGGCCAGAAGGTCGACCTCACTGACTATACTCTCAATCTTAGCCGCCTCAGAGGTGTCAACATCACTCTCAACACCATCATTGTCATCTAGCTTAACGTCGGCCCGAGCCGACGATGGGGCACCACCTAGAAACCTCTGAGCGAACTCAGCCCCTATGACTGCCGATAGAGGAATGGATTCAACAATTGGTGGAACAACCACACTTGGTCCAACAATTTCAACCTCTGAGGAAGAGGTTGATGTGCTTGAACTTTTGTGAGATGAGGCCCGACTAGAAACCTCTTCCTGATCAGGGACTTGTTCTTGTTGATTTGAGAAGTCCATGGCCTCTTGAAAGGAGTCCACATACATAGGGTCTGAGGTGGATGACTCAGACACCGACATTGGATAAGGATAAGTTGGGACCTCTGCTTGGTTAACTGGTTCGGTTGGTTCAGGGTATATGACCTTCAGAGATGGTGGAAAGATAGGTCTGAGGGGGAATTCCTCTGACCTACGAGCTTCCTCCTACGCTCTTTCTATTTGTCTAATTTTCTCTAAGGTCTTCTATCTAAGGGAGGGGAACTCCTCTAAAATTTGATAAAGGGGTTTGAGCATATAAGGCAGACGCTAGACTTATTGACTCTCCTAAATTACAAACAAGATTGGCAAATGGAATTAAAGATCAAGCTATTAAACTTTGAACAAAAACGCCAAAGAACAATTCAGAACAGTTCGTCGAAAAAACCAACAGTTTCACCGGAAACCTCTTGAAGCTCACTTGAAAATGTAAAAGCAAGAATAAAGGAAGAAAATGAAGAAGAATGGATGTCAAGGGATACCTAAAGAAAGGTGATGAGAAGCAAGGAACGAATCCCAAGGAATGACCACCCAAGCGCACTTCAAATCAGAGCTTTTCTAGAGAGAGAAAGTTACATAAATGACCAAATTCGGAGAAAGAGAGAAATTAGGAAGAAAGAGAAGAAAATGAGGTTTAAACCCTTAAGTAAGAGTGCAAGCTTCCCAAGTCCCATCATTGCCTTGGGAGCCCAAAAGACAGCCAACATCATCAAACCTGTCAGGCACGCTATCTACTCCAGCAGCTGACACTTGTCACGAGACTATTGACACCTGAAGAAATTCAACCTCGAGTAAATATATGCCTTAGACACCTGATCACACAGGTAACTAAGGGCTAGGGGTGATTGATATTCACTAAATGTAACACCTCAGCTCAGAGGTATCAACCTCGGCCGTTGGCATGGTCGATGTTGGAAGGGTCTTAGAACAATGACCAGCGGTCTCGTCCCAATCAAGGTCGGCCATGGACGACATTACTACCAACCTCATCAAGAGAGGCCCTCGTGATCCATGGTAATAGTTATTCATTAGGCCATCCAAGGGATGGCAACCTCGGCTAGGAGTAGGCCGAGGTTAATGCCAACTTCGGTAGGGAATCAGCTAATGTCTCTAATATGTTAGAGCTTAACCTCAGCTCAGACCCACCTTATGGTATCACTACCTAACCTCGACTCCACATAAGTCGAGGTCATCATGATTAATCTCGAATTGGATGATGGTTAGACTCTACCAACCTTGTCCTATTTCCGGTCGAGGTCGTGACTAGACAGATGGTCGAGCTCTTCTGCGCATATGTGGGGCTAAGAACACGTGTACATAAATCAGTTATAACCGAATCATTCCCCCACGTGAGGGAATATTGAGGTCATCATTATCTATATGAGATCATCCAGGTGTCATTCTCATACCGGTTCGATCCTCATGCACATACTCATTGCATGCTTGGGGGGTACACTACACCCCCCCACGCACTATATATAGAGGTCATCCTCTACCTTGAAAAATATCCAAAATTTGCAACCCTAGATGAAACTCTGTCCAAATATGCAGTAGAGAGAGAAAGCTTGAGAGATTGTATCTATGGCCATTAGAGCCCTTATATAGTGATATTAATCACACACTTGCACAGTGGACGTAGGCCTGATTGGCTGAACCACTTACGCGATTGTGTTCATCCTCTTCTCCTCACCTCCCTCTACTATATCTATATGTACCCTTATGCTGCCATTGTTAACATTGAATTGAGCTCACAAACACCTTGAAGGGTGGTGTTGTTTCCAGCATCATCACTGGGTTTTAGCTTCGACCGGATAAAAAGGAAAAATGGGGTAATGTGGACATTTGTAAAACGTTAAAACATATTAAAAGTAACTCAGATGACACCGGGATAATTAAGAAGTGCTAGGAGCCTTAGGATGAAAAATCCAAAATAATCGGCCAGAGCATGTGGTGCTTATTGCAAGAGGTATGGAACCTGTTAAAGTATGCGGTATTTGGAAGATTCCGAGAAAAGATAAAAGGAATAAGGAACATGTCAAGATATGGGTTGTGTGGTGATATATTTTAATACAACCTAACTTGAATGAATTAATAATTATTCTGGTAGATGTTAAAATGGACAAGTAAATGTGTAATTGATTAATGTCCATAAAGTAAGGTAAAGGGTAAAGTAAGTGGGTTAATGGGTGATTAAGCAACCTAAGTAGTTAAACCCTAACTAACACAAGAATGTGTTGTAAAAGATTCTCTAGGATTATATAAGTATTTTCTAACATGGTGTTCGCATGTGTTGAAAGGGAGAGTTTCAACGAAAATACTAAAATGTGTTGGATAAAATAAAAAGGCTGATTTCAGTAAAGGAATGATTTCGAGTAAATCAAATGTGGTGGTTTCAAGTGTTGAACCGTGCGTGTTAAAGAAAGAGAGAAATGCTAAATGAGTAAAAGAAAGTCTTTATGAAATTAAGCTAAATTAATCTGGATAAATAAGGTTTAGGAAGGAAAACTGTTCATGCATTAAGTATATGTATATGTATATTTATGTATATATATAGATATATGTATACAACTTCATTGAATGTACACGTAGGTATAACCTATTTGAGTCACCTTTTTGTTGTTCGATTCTATACTGTATTTATATATTTCCCACTAAGCATCAGCTCACACCTTCGCTTTGTTACGGCAGGTTGGGATCGATTTCGTATTTTGAGGGCGATATACGGGAAAGTACTTTATTTATTTTACATTAGTAGCTTTCTATGCTTGAACTTCTGGGTGCTCCCCATGGGTCCCTCACGTCGTTTATTTTGAAATAGAAATCGCATGCTAAATAAGTGAAATGCTAATTAAAATAAAACTAAACTAGCAACATTATATTTGTTTCATTGCACTTCACACCTAATGCTCGGGTAGTACCGGGTTGACTACGGGTGATCCATAAATCTGGGTCGGTACATTACAGTTAATGCAGTTGAAGTTTATATTACAGAAGTAGAACGACAATTAGGCAAAAAGGTGAAAATTATTATATCGGATAGAGGTGGTGAGTTTTATGGAAAATATGATGAATTGGGCTAACGCCCTAATCATTTTGCTAAACTCCTTAAACGTTTAGGTATTTATGCACAATACACAATGCCAGGTTCACTTTGGTAGAATTGTGTAGCTGAAAGGCGCAATCGTACTCTTATTGAAATGGTTAAGAGTATGATAAGTATAACTAATTTACCTATGTTTTTGTAGATGCATTCTTTCATGACTGCTGCACATATCTTAAAAAAGGTTCCTAGTAAGGCAGTTTCAAATACCTATTTTGAACTGTGGAAAGGATGGAAACCCTATTTAAATCATTTTTTTGTTTGGGAATGTGCAACAGAAGAAAAAATTTATAATCCACATGACAAGAAATTGGATCCTAGAGCATTAACTTGTTATTTTATTGGGTATCCAGAAAAATACAAAGGGCATAAATATACTTTCCTAACTATACAACAAAAAATATTGAAACCGAAAATGCTAAATTCATTGAACATGATGAACTTATTGAAGTAACGAAGTTAGGAATGTAATTATTCAAGAAGCCAAGGAAAATATTCGTCTTCCAAGAATTCAGGATAATCACAATTTTTCTAATGAGATTCCTAATGTTCCTATTGTTCATAATGATGTTGTTGAGTCGATTATTGATTCGACCAACAACGAAGAACAAGTGGATGGACTACATAATGAGACTATTGTTAAAACACCACAAGACATAACTTTAAGGAAATCTCAGAGAAATCGAAGATCAGCTATTTCGAATGACTATGTGGTATATTGGTATATATATAAAACAATAAATTTAATATGGAGGATATTAATGATCTCGTATCCTATGAAAAATCTATTTTTAGCATAGATTCTAATAGATGAATATAAATGGATTGATGCCATGAATGAAGAAATAAAATCTATGGATTTTAATCGAGTCTGGGAGTTAATCGATTTGTCTGAAGGTTATAAAACAATCGTATCTAAGTGGATATATAAGACCAAACGTGACTCACATGGTGAATGACATAAATCTACACTTGTTGCCAAAGGTTTTACTCAAAATGAAGGCATTGATTATAGTGAACCTTCTCTCTTATTTCAAAGAAGGATTATCTTAGAATGATATTAGCACTCATAGCTCATTATGACTTAGATCTACACGAAATGGATGTTAGACGACTTTTCTTAATAAGAGTTTAGAGGAAGAATTTTATATGGAACAACCAAAGGGCTTCATTAAGGAAGGAAAGGAACACAACGTCTGTTTGTTGAAGAAATCAATATATGGACTTAAACAAGCTTCTTGTTAATGGCATTTTAAGTTTCATAATACCATTACATCCTTTGGGTTTAAGGAAAACACTATTGATCAGTGTATCTACATAAAGTTTAGTGGGAGTAAGTTTGTATTCTTGGTACTATATGTTGATGACTTGCTTATAGCCAGCTGTGATATTGGTTTATTAAAGGAAACTAAGAAGTACCTTTCGCAAAAATTTGAAATGAAAGATCTCGGCAAGGAATCCTTCGTGATCGGGATAGAGATTTATCATGATCGATCATGTGGATTGATAGGATTATCTCAGAAGGCTTACATTAATAAAGTTTTACAAAGGTTTGGCATGCAAAAATGTAATTCCATTACTGTTCCAATTCAAAAGGGGATAAATTTAGCTTAAGTCAATGTCCACAAACTAAATTGAAAAGGAATGACATGTAAGGTGTGTTGTATGATTCTCTTTTAGGGAGTTTATTATATGCACGGGTTTATACTAGACCAAATATTAGTTTTTCTATTAGGATGCTAGACAAATATCAAATTAATTTGGGTGAATTCTATTGGAAGGATGCAAAGTAAGTGTTAAGGTACTTGTAAAGAACCAAAGACTACATGCTTACTTATAAGAGATCTGATCACCCTGAGGTGGTTGGTTAATCAGACTCAGATTTTGGAGGATGCCTTGATAGCAGAAAGAACACTTTGGGTTATGTTTACCTTCTAGCAGTAGGGGCCATTTCATGGAAAAGTGTTAAGCAGGGTGTCATCGCTTCTTCTACTATAGAGGCTGAGTTTGTGGCTTGTGTTGAAGCTATAAATCATGGATTGTGGCTGTGAAATTTTATTTCAGGACTTTGTATTATGGGTTAAGTATCTAAGCCGCTGAAAATTTATTGTGATAATGTCACATCAATATTCTTTTCAAAGAAGGATAGATATTCTAAAGTAGATAAGCATATTGAGATGAAGTATCTATCTGTCAAAGAAGAAGTTTAGAAACAAACTTTGTCAATTGAACACAATAATACTAGTGTTAACATATTAGATCCTTTAGCAAAAGGGCTATCTCCGAATAAATTTTTGCAACATACTAAAGAGATGGGTCTCGAGTATTTCATTGTGTAATTTCTATTTTCTTAGTTATTTGGCACAAATTTTGATATCAATAAAGAGTTTCTGAATTCTAAATTCCCATATTTATTGTATACATGCATGTGAATGAGTAACTATGACATAAATATTCTTTTATAAAAAAAATATTATGAGACCATTATGATAACTCACATATTTATCCTTATAAAGTAGGACATTGGTGGCGTGGTACATAGAAAGAACCATTCTCTTGAATTAGTATGGAACCGCCATGACTCACACTAATGAAGTATTTAGTTAAGGTACTTAATGATTGTTCTAAGACACTTACGTAACTTATGTTAATCGAATCATTAAGTATAACCTTACTAGGACCAAGCGGGAGACTGTTGGAATTTTTATTTAATTATCTACTAATTATGAAATTCGACAAAATTTTGTAATTATAAATTAGATAAATTATTGCTCCTATTAATGTGGTCCATATAAGGTGACGAATTTGACAATAAATTATTAGAATTTAATCTTAAAAAACATTTCAAGAGACACATGACTCTTAGAATCCATGTGAGTCCCTTAGGCTACTTTTGTGGAGAGTAGATGATGAGACACTAAGGGAATTTCGGATCGCCTTTCACCCTAGACATAGTGATCTATATATATAAGACACCAAGACAATAACTAACGCCTGATCAGTTCCCTTCCCTTCTGAGTTGACTTTACTACTCGAAGCTATTAAATGTTTTTATATTATATTTTTATGTACACTTCATTTATAACATTTGAAAGTATATAATCTTAATAAAATGTCTTTATTAAAATTAAAATGCCTGACATATAATGACGGTTGAAATAAAATTACCCATTTATAAATTCAAAAAATATTATCAAAAATAAGTTGTGATTTATAAAGTATATACTAATATATAAATTACATGAACTAGTTAATTTTCCGTTCTCCTTTCTTCGGTGAAATCACTTAAATATACGTGTACTATGTGGATATGCATATATAAATAAAGAAGGCATGGGTAAAAGAAGAATGGGTCATTTAATAAAAAATCCTTCGACAACTTTTTTATTAACGTATATTTCAATTATTTTTATTTTGTTTCAAAAAGTCTCCATCCATATAAGGAACTAAGAAATATTTTTTCTCCCCTCATCCTAAACCCTAAGAAAAATATGTAAAAAAAAGATAGCCGACGAACTTTTTAGAATATAAAAAAATAAGGTAGACTAAGTGCAAAATCAACTTAGTAACTATGGACTACACATTTATTGTCCCACGAAGAATTAAATAATTAATTTAATACACTCTCTCTCTCTCTCTCTCTCTCTCTCTCACACACACACACACACACACACACACACGCACACACACACACACATGCACACACACGTATATATATATATATATATATATATATATATATATAATATGTATTAAATAATATTGTACGATCATTATTCAATTTTAATAATTTATGTTCAACTTAAATATTAAGTAAAATTATGTGGAATTAGGTATATAAATAAAATAAAGGATAATTTAATATTTTAGCATATATAGTAAGTGAGTTAACGGCTAATAAGTCAGTTAACAGTTTCCATTAAAAAGGGATTCTGGTGTCACAATATGAAAAGTCTGAACCCTGAACTTAAATTAGGGAGAAATGATGAACCTAAAATATAAATAATCTAAATTTTTTCATCGTGTTGCCATTTTCTTTAGTGTCGAAACAAGATGCAAAAAATTCACCAAAACATCGTAATTAAATTAGGTCTCAATTTTTTAAATGTCTATAGCAATAGATTAAATGACAAAAAGCTATTGAAAATATATTTAGAGTGTGCTTAGTAACCTCAATTCAATGTCTTGGGCTTGGAATTTAAATTTTTTATTTAAAATTTAAAAAATTTTGAACCGTAAATATTCCATTTCCCATTCCAAGACATGGAATTGGGTCTCCAAAACTCATCCTTACGGTGTCTTAGGAAACTCCCATTGGAATTGGAAAAACAATTAATGAAATATTTGAATTCTGATCCCAAGGAACGAAACTGGGGTTGTGTTTGGGAACCCAATGATATTTTTTTGAGTAGGAATTTAGAAACGTTCAACTCAAATTTAAAATTTACCATTTGCAAGTCAAAGTTAATCAGGGGTGCTAGTGGGTTTTAAGATGTGAAGCCCATTTGAGTAGTGAGGGAAGGAAAATTGTAAAGTCATAAAAATGTAGTTGTAAATTGAGTAGTCACAGAAGGAAATAGTAAAACCTAATAAGCATAGAATCGATACGTAATATAGGATACGCCACGACTCGATACACGGGATACGTGATCTGTGACACCTCGCCTAATAAAAATACCGGGCGATCACTCCTGTACCAAATTAAAACAGAAGTCGCATAGGGATCATTCTTAGCATCACTGTCGAAAACCAAATTAATTACTAATAACCTATTAGGCTGGCGTCAAAATTTTATTTAACTAATCTTTTTAAACAAACTATACAATTTAAAAATTTACACAGTTTGTATAAATGAAACTGGAAAGAGATAAAATAACCGAACACTCGGTTCAAATATAATACAACCAAATCGAATGTTGCACTAAGAGGTGGTGAAAGAATAAACAAATACAATTGGGCTTTCGACCCGAAAATTACTACAATGCTTCCTATCTAGATCACAAGAATATAAGCGTCTAAAAATAAACCTGCATGCATCCACAGCTACTGCAGCAGACGTCTGACTCGAAAGGATCATCATCCAGGCGTCCCTGTATCTGGACACCTATATAAATATAATATATAGCAAAAGAGAGGAAAAGTAGATAAACGGGTCAAAGCCCAAGTTGTGTAAATATTTTTCAATTGCATAAATGGCTTATTTTAAAAAAATAGGTTTTAACTCATATTTAAATTGGTATCGCACTCCCATGAGATACCCCTCACCTATCCTCTAATAGTGCACACCTAGCGCATCCCTCTAAACATTCTAGTCAAGCTACGCTGCCTAACTAATCTGTCACCCCCAACTCTAGAAATCCTAAGCAAACCAAGTACTAAGGGCTAAACTTCTCCCCAGTTTCAACACTATGCCAAGTTCGTGCGTGGGGTGTCTCGCGACACGAAATCCAAATAAGGAACCTCCCCGATACACTACTACTTGGCAAGGTCGATCGTCGAGATCCATTAGATCCTCAGTATACAACATATATATATATATATATATATATATATATATATATATATATATAAAAGAAGAACCCAAAACTAGAGCACTAAGGGTTAAACTTCTCCCTAGTCTCAACACTAAGACATGTTAGTGCGTGGGGTGTCTCACGAAGCGAAATTCAAATAAGGAACCCCCCGATACACTACTACTTGGCAAGGTCGATCGTCGAGATCCATTAGACCCTAAGTACTCAACTTATATATATATATATATATATATACTCATATAAATAAATATACATAACCTCCTCATGCATAATACATATCACAATATAAGTCCGAATACGATCTCTCGGAATGAGAATTAAACCTTTTTCCTTATCTCTTTACTCTAACAGAGATATATAATATCTTGTTCTCATGAACAAGTAAAATACTATACACACTAGTATAAAAACCATCCCAACGAGCTATAACTCGCGGATGCTGTCTCTCAATACTATCATCTTCCAGGGCATCACTCACATACCATCCTGGGGACCAGTGGTCGGACTCAATATCACTGACATTGCAGAAAAAAATCACAACGTCTGGGAAGCGGTCATAGTTCCTCCCCGAAAATGAGACGAAACATACCCACCACGTCTCACCCAATATAAAAATCACACAATATAAAAATGGACGCTATGACCTGGGAACTATACGCTCCCTGCTCCTCAAGCCAGGGGCCTCACCCACATCGCGCAACTTCCCAAGATAGCATTAGAGGGGGTATGCTTCACATATATATATATATATATACCATCCACACATAGATATATATACATATCCGTATCATATAATATATATATATATATATATATACTTTAATCACATAGTATATATATATATTCTCCACATTGTTCCTCAAAGATACAAATAAATGGCCATAATTGCCAATCACACACAACGATGACCGATAATCCCAAAGATTATCATAATTAAAATATTCAAGCATTCACACACTCATAATACTAAACCCAAAAGTATTCCCTCACTTGACAGATAATGTGTACCTTATTCACGTTTAAGAATTTATATGATTTCTCCAACTATACCAATTCATAAAAAGTAAATAAGTATCTTCCCAAATTAATCCTAGTAGTCTCCCATGATATACTCAACCATAATCGATATAATTATGTTTTCTACGCGCACAATTATATAAGCCTAAATTCCCAATGAAATTATCCCAAGAAATATTCGTCACCAAACACCCTTAATTTAATTAGGTCGTGGATTCCATTTCTACGAATCCAAGGACTAAATTTTGTCCAATTAATTATTTATAGGTCCCCACTCTATTCTTGGGAAATCTCAACTCTCTAATTCCTCAATTTCTTTATTTCCTCGAGAACATAATTTCTAGTGTCACGCACTTAAAACACTCTCTTAGCCCCTATAAATTTCCCCAATTGGATAAATATATCTCCCTTAGTTAAGTCTAGTTATATCCTCGATTAAATAGGCTAGAAATCCTTAATTGGGGAATTTATCCCATATAAATTGAACCAACACAAATTGCCAAAATATCTGTAGGATCGATCGATCGATCCCAGGGCCTCGATCGATCGATCAAACAGGGCAGTCCATACTACTTCTTCTCCACATATCCATTTCAGCCATTAATAACCCCCAAGATTTATACCTCTTCTTACACCAACATCTAGTTGCACCCAACTAAATATACACAAAGGAAATAGGTTCTAAACATCCTAAAACCAAGAATCAACCATTAATTTCTATAATTTTCTAAGTTTCTCCAATTTCATAATTTTCGGGATTTACCAGTTAAACTTCAGAAAAAAACCTCGTTTAATCCACGAAAATCCAACCCAAAATCTTTAGGGTTTGTTATTACCAATTATGATATGAGATTTATTCTCAAAATTAAATAACGCAAGTAAACACTTGCCTGGAGGATAAAATCTGACGATCCCGAGTCGAATCCCGCAGAGCTTGGCTCGAAAATCCTTTTCCTCTCCTCTTTTCTCCTCTTCCTTTCTTCTCTTCTTCCCTTATCTCTTTTGTTTCCTTTCTTTCCCTCTCCCGTGTCTTATATAGGAGAGAATAAGGGTTTATCCCTTTAAAACCCAAAAATGACTCGTTTACTCAATTATGAGTTCCTTTTTAATCCAAAAATTCCCTAAACTCAATTACGACCCCCGAATACTCTATTCTGACTATCTCAACCATTTTGAGACTAACCACGCACTCGAAATCTCCATCTGAGGTACTTGACTGCAAATCACTAATTTAACACCACACAACTTAATGCGGTATTCCCATTAAAATATTCTCCTTTGTCGCTTTACCTAGTGCGACATATAATTAAAATACTCTGAATCATTTACTTAATCCCAAAAGAAATATAACACCCATCGAAAATCATCTAATCCTTGAAAACTCCAAAATTTACTATTCACGATAATTCTTAAATTTCCAAATTACACCGAATTATTGAATTTAGTTTCCCATAAAAGTGCGGGGTATTACATGATCTTTCCAAAATGTTTGATATGGATACGACAAGATACATTAAATATTTTTTTATTTTAATAGTATATGTTTTAATGAAAAATATTGTGAGGAAATTATTCGGCTTTTTCGACCAAAGAGGAATAGCTGACACTTGTTCGGTAGCTAGATAAGGATCACATCTTGAAGATGAGAACAAAAGGAGGTACCAATCAACTAGGATCTCAGACCTCGATTTATTCAATCACATCATAACTACTGTTTGGAGTCTCAGAGTCCTATACGATTCATCCTCTTCTTATTCCCTATAATGAAACCCTCACCCCTGGGAAATGGGGCATGTAATTCTTATTATTGAAAACTGATTAACAAGAATAAAGACAAACACAACGTGGATGTAGGTACATTATCGAACCATGTATACCCTGTATTGTGTGATTGTGTGACTTACATATACTGTTTGGCTCTGTTTGTTTAGAATTACTCTTAGTAGGATTTTACCTCCTATAATTGGCGTCGTCTATGGGAACCGAGTTTTCATTCTTTCAGCCAATGAAGTAAACAAGTAGATATGTCTTACCCTCACAGCTCACCCTCTTCGTTCAACAAAAATCATCAAAATAGTTTTTTAGCACATAGGGTTAGGTTTGAGGTCCATCCTAATAGGAGTCGTAGCACTCCTAACTCACGATATGATCCCTAGGAGAGACTTTCTAAGAAAATCAATGAACATCCCAGGTCTACCCAGGTCTCGTGACTTGTTGGCACTTAAGAAAGGCGACTCCGTCAATAGGAAGAAGCCACACGCCTTCAAAATGAGGAGAACGCACGATTACAACTTCATCTAGAAAGAATGGAACGAGATATACACGGAGACAAGTGTAAGCATCATGACTGAACCCTTACACCTCAGGCGAGTAAAACTCGCAATCGAGGAAGGAGGTCATTTCATAATCAATAACGCTTCATGCATAGGATTCTGCCAACACGATAAGATCAGGAAGGGGGCCATCTCATGCATGATCTTTGCTATCTCATTCGAAGAAAAATGGACCAACACCTCGCTTATCATGGGGCGAGATCCACCAAAGAGCTGGCCGGAAGGGCCTTCATCAGTTATATGAAGTCCCATTTTTCAAGGGCGATTAAAGAACCAAAACCTCCCAAAAAAAATTCCACTCCGAAGTTTAACATCCATGATAGGAATAATGGTCCCATTGACCATATATGTCACTATAAGCAGGCAATGACCCTATGGAACAACAATAACACTACTATGTGTCGCACATTCCCTCCCATCTTGGGAGATATCGTACAAAAGTGGTTCAAGAAGCTACCACATAGGTTAGTTCAAAAGTACTTCAACTATCTTGTAGATACACTTACTGCTCAGTTCATCACCAGTAGTGCCCATCTGAAAATGATGGACTCACTTCTCACCATGATGAAAAAGACCCGAGAAACATTGGGAGAATACGCAAGGCGATACTAGGAAACTTATAACGAGGTTGAAGATTGGTCCGAATAGGTCGATGTGGCCTCGTTTACCATCGAACTGTCGAGCAACTCTATGTTGCACCAGTCTCTCACTAATAAGGAGGCAAACACCATTAATGATCTCATGTCACAGATATAAAAATACACAAATATGGAAGATGTGGTCATTGACACCTAACACGAAAATGGTCATCTGAAGATGGCCAAGAATGACGGTAAGGGAAATATCCCCAAGAAGGGGGAAAGTAGTAGAACGACAGATAAAAAAATGATGACAGGGAAGATCCTGCCAAGGCCTTCCAGGTGATCAATATTATTTTCAAAGAACCAATTTAGAATATCTTGAATATGATAAAAGATTAAAATTTCCTCAAATGGACAAGAAAGTTGACAGGAGATCCATCAAAGAGGAGCGCTACCTTTAGATACGCTTTCCACAAGGAGCAAGGCCACAAAATAAAGAAATACAGGGCTCTCAATTCCTATTTAGAAGAGTTGGCCCAGGACGGACACTTGGATGACTATGTGGAGAAGAAGGGAACCAAAGTTGCCATTGACACTGACCAGAATCCCAATAACATCCTAAATAACGGTGAGATGGGTCACGAGTTCACATTCATCTATAGCGATTCAAACCTAAGACAGATCCAAGACAACGTTGTTCGACTGGAATTGAAGAAAATCACTATGGTAATGGAAGCTTTCCAACTTGATCCTACTAAAACTCGGGTAGGAAAACTTCGACGTTCGAAAGATGTTAATAACAACAAATATATAGTCTCACAGAGGACGACCTGGTCGGAGTCAAAGCTCCACATTATGATGCAGTGACAATCACCCTCAGAATCACTAACTGGGATGTAGATAAGATACCAGTTGATCATGGAAGCTCCTCAGAGGTTATGTACCTAATATTGTTCAACCAACTCAACCAACTCAACCAATATTGTTCAACCAAAGGACCTCAAAGAAGCGACCAGTCCTTTGGTTGGCTTCGCTAAAAAATAACTATGCCACTAAGGAAGGTGGTTATGCTTGTTCGAACTGGGAATATCTCAAAGATAATTTAGTTCCTAGTTTTGGACATGAATTCTCCACACAATGCCATGCTCGGGCGGGTATGGGTTCATGATGTGCAAAATGACCTTCCACCTATCACCCAAAGCTCAAATGTATCACTTACGGGGGGATAATAGAGATTAGGGGAAATCAACCATTTCTCGATAATACTTTATGGTTGCTATCAGGCCTAAGTAATAGAAGAAAAAAGAAAAGGCAATCGCAGATGAGCCGACCAAAGATAAGGATACCCCATCCAAGTATAAATTATAAAGTATGACAAATAGGGGTAAAAGAAATAAGGGTAACCCCCATAGATAGGGTCATGAAAATGTTATAAGAAGTAATATTCGATGACTCGCACTCGAAGAAGAAATTCCTGATTAACAACTCGCTTACCGACTAGGAAAAGGAAGAACTGATTTCTTTTGATCAAAGATAACTAAGATGTTTTTGCTTGGTAGACTTATAGCATGCCTAGGATTGATCCCGAAGTCATGTGCCTCCGACTTCACGTGGACCCAGCATTCATGACGATCACGTAAAATTCTTTCCAAACATCCCCAAAGAAGGGGAAGGTTATCGAAGAGAAAGTGGGAAAACTTTTGGAGGCAAGCTCCATTAAGGAAGTATAGTTCCCCAAATGGATCTCCAATCCAGTGGTCGTTAAGAAAATTAATGGAAAATAGAGAGTCTGCATAGATTAACCTAAAATAAGTGTTCCCTAATGACAACTTTCCCCTGTTAAAGATTGACCAATTAGTCAATGCTATATCCAGTTATATACGAATGAGTTTCCTGGATGCATACTTAAGGTATCATCAAATTCTTCTATTCAACCCAGACTAGGATAAAACCTCGTTTAATATAACTCTTGAATTGTACTGCTACACAGTCATGCCATTTGGGATAAAAACTATAGGGGAATCATACCAACGATTGGTCACTAAGATATTCAAGCATCAACTGGGCAACACTATGGAGGTCTATATAGATGACATGCTCGTAAAGAGTAAGTATGAAGTATACTATCTCCAAGACCTGTCGAAGACGTTTGAGATACTCAAGTTT
The DNA here is from genome assembly GCA_949130495.1 of Sambucus nigra. Lineage (NCBI taxonomy): Eukaryota > Viridiplantae > Streptophyta > Magnoliopsida > Dipsacales > Adoxaceae > Sambucus > Sambucus nigra. The sequence continues at coordinate 237,842,330 of OX422210.1, read as the reverse complement.
TATATAATGAAATTTAATACAGCTAAGTTCTCTTTTGGATTCAGTCAGGGAAATTCCTGGGATACCTGGTCAGCTATAAGGGGATTGAGGAAAACCCCGACTAAATTAAGGCAATCAATAATGTTCAGTACCCAAAACCATTTGCGATATTCAAAAGTTGGGAAGAATGCTATAAGCACTCAATCGTTTTATCTTTAAATTATTAGAAAAGTGTCGACCATTCTTTCAACTATTAAAGAAAAAGAATGGTCTGACCTGTAATGAGGAATGTTTAAAGGCACTTGATGAAATTAGGTCCTATCTAAGCCTACCACCTCTACTCGTAATCTCAAATCTAGGATATCCAGTTTAATTGTATCTTGTGGTGTACGACCATGCAGTTTTCTTGACCTTGCCGTGTGAGAAAAAAGGGCACCAAGCCTCGATTTAGTATGTCATTAAGATGCTCCCAGACGTTGAGAAACACTACCTTCCACTTCAGAAGCTAGCCTATTATCTAGTTGCTGCTTCAAAGAAGTTGAAGCATTACTTTGAATCCCAATCAGTCATAGTCATCACCTCATTTTCTCTCAAGGCAGTCCTCAGAAAGGCCGACGGATGTCCAAATGGTTGGTAGAACAAAGAATATTTGGCATCCATTATCAACCAATGACTGTAATAAAAGGGCAGGTGTTGGTAGATTTCATTTTTGAGTTCACAGGGGGAGGATCCAGACGATAAGGAATTCGCTGATCAAATAACCAACCAAGAGTTTAACCAACTCAAAAAGCGGAAACCTTATATCGACGATGCCTCCAACTCAAAAGTGTAAGGATTTGGCATTGTCCTTATCACTCCAGAACAGACTATAATCGAATAAGAAATTATAATGAAGCATCCAATAATGAGGTCGAATAATAGGCCCTCATCGTCAGATTAAAGAAAGATTGATCTCTTGGTGCAAGTAACCTTGACGTCTACTATGACACAAGGCTATTATCTAATCAAGTATTTAAAATAATGCAATGCTAGAGATGAACAGATGTTATCATATTTACAGGTTGTCCAAAACCTACTCACCCAATCTGAGAAGATTCTTATTCAATAATTCCCTTGTGTGAAAAACATTCATGTTAATGCTTTGGATGCTTTGGGTTCAGTAGTTGATTCTGACCTCAAATGAACAATTGAGGTGGAATACCTCCCCCAGCTAAGCATTGTGATGCCAATGGTCGTTGAACAAATTCTCAGTGTTTAAAAAGCTCCCAGTTGGATGGATTCGATTATGGCATATTTACAAGAGGATACTTTGCCAACTGATAAAAAGCAGGCCCATTAGATCAGGGTAAAAGTTGGTCGATTCTACTTGTCACATAAAGACAAGCTCTATAAGTGTTGTATTACAGGTCTATACCTTCAATGTGTTCACCCAAAGGATTTTGAATAAGTCTTGTAAGAACTACAGGACGGGATATGTGGAAGTCACACCGGAGGAAGTCCTTGGCATTCAGATCCATTAAAGGATATTGGTTTCCTTACATATAGAAATATGTAGTATCTTATGTTAGGAAGCATAGTAAATGTTAATACTTCTCAACCATACTTTACCAGCCATCCAATGATCTAAAGTCATCGACTAGATTGTGGACCTTTGTTTAATGGGGATTGAACATTATGGGTCCCCTATGTATAGCTCTAGGAAATCGCAAGTATTTCCTGGTTAGCACGAACTATTTCACTAAGTGGATAGAGGTTGAACGTCTGGAAAACATCAGGGATATCGATATGATTAGGTTCGTTCGAAGGAGCATTATAACACACTGTAACATGCCAAGGAAGATCATTACTGATAATGGGGTGCAATTAGAAAGCGAATCATTTTAGGATTTATACAATAGTTAAAACATCATGCAATATTATATTTCGGTAACCTATCCCCAAAATAATGGGTAGACTAAGGCTTCCAATAAAATCGTGCTCTGTAAAATGAAAAAGAGGCTTGAAAAAAATAAAGGTTCTGGGGTTCACGAGCTCCCCCATATCCTCTAGGCATGTCAAATAACTCCCAAGAAATTAATCAGGGAAATTCCCTTTGCCATAACTTATGGAATGGAAGCTATAATCCCATTGAAAGTTGGCTTGTCGACCATGAAGACAACTACTGCCGACTGAAGCTTGAATGAGGAAATCATAAAGGCTGAGCTCGACCTGTCTAAAGACAGAAGAGAACAAGCCTCAATCAAACTATCTTCATACCAACAGTATTTGGTCAAGCAGTATAGCAAATGCATTAATCCAAGAAGGTTCCAGGTCAAAGATTATGTCCTTAGAAAATTGCTCAGTAGTGTGAAGAAGGAATCAAATGGAAAGTTAGTTCCTAATTCTTAAAGACTTTTCTAGATTATTAGAGGCGACTTCCAAGGAGACTACCATTTAGAAACAATAGGGGCAGGGGTATCCCTAGGGCCTGGAATGCGTCTAACCATAGGATATTTTATTTTTAAACTTTACTCAAAGTTTTGTTTAGAAAATGATTTAAATAATATTAATATAATTACCTATCTCATTTTTCCAAACGACAAGCTAACTCTATTATAGAAAATTTATCTTCGTTTATCTGATCTAATCCTTATCGCTGATTTGAGTTCCCAATCAAACCTTGATCATCAAAATTGAATGACTTAGTAATATTATACTTAATAAAAACTTTGAGGTTGCATGGTTTTGTGATGAACAAACACGAAAGCATCAAGAATTTCTCAGCCAAGGAAAAGACCTACGGAGGAGCCCTAATCATTAACTGTCCCGACTTTGGTCAGCTAAAATCTTGAACTGGTGAATGGCCCTACGATCAGGGGCATTTTCGTCATAGTTTGATCTAAGCCTAAGACTGTGTGATAACACTCTCTAAAAGGTAAGGTAAATAATAAGCAACATGCTCACCACAAAACATGGGAAAATGCAAAAGTGAACATTTCATATATATTAGGCTTTACGAAGTAGCAAGACCGATACATTACGAAAATCTACATATATTCAACCATTATTCCATCCTCGACGATTTAGATTGACGAATATTATAGCTCAATGACCGTTATCATCTAGGTTTGGTTGGAGTTTATCGTTGCTATTATGATCATTGATATAACTCTGTATTAATTGAATCAGAATGGAATCGACAAAGACACACGATTCCTCACTCCTAATTGGAGGAATCTGAACATGGGGAGAATCTACCTCATACCAATGCCATTGTTGGGAGTCCTTGGGTACCTTCATGACATCCAGGGAATTAAGCTACCCATGTTTATAAGTAATATCCTAGGCTTCATCTAGATGCGAGAGGGCATCAATCCAACCTTCATCATAACTTGATGCCCCAACCTCTTAGGGGTCATGATGAAATTGATACCTCAGCCTTATTATCTTATTCTGAAGGTTTTTTAGTCACTTTGTCTTCTCGGTGGGGCTACTCGTCCTTTTCAAGCATCCCTTTAGACCGTTGTTCTCCCTTTCTAGTAGCTTGCCCACATTATCAATGTCTTTTATTTCGGTCCTTAATGAAGTGACCGAATGAGCATGCTCACCATAGGCACTTGCTAATTTTTGGAGATCTTTCCCAATAAAAATAAATGCTCCACGAGCTCGGCTATTGGCATCCCGACCAAGAATAAAATCCAAATCATCAGTTTCTAAAAGTATTGACACCATTGTCAATCTATTTTTAAGCTACAAAGATAAAAAGAAAGGCATCCAGATATATGAAAAATCATTAAAAACATTCGCAAACAATCAATAATTTGACATTTGATTACAAAATAACAATTGGAAATTTTTTTGAAAATTCATAAGATGGGGCTTGTCCTTATAGCATTTTAAAAAATAAGGAAATATAAGGAACAAATAAACCTAACTAGCTTGGATCTCCTTTTCCTTCACCTTCTCTTGAATGGCTAGAGCCTTGGCCTGGTTATCATTCACCATCTCCTGGTCGGCCGTATCCTTTATCTGACCATTGCCTGAGACCTCTCCCTCTTCATCTTCCTTTAGTGAGGAACTTGGATTATGCTCCCCATTAAGTTCAGACTCAGGGGAACTTCAATCTCGGTCAAGTTTACATCTTATCCCTTCTTAAAACTAGACTTATGGATGTACGCCAAAAAATTCTTGGCCAAATCGAAGGTATCACCAATCCTTAATGGTAGGCCTTATCCTTGGAAGACAATGCTTAAGATAAAATTTAAGATTTCTCCTCAGCAGCTTCAGTTAATCATTTTCCTTCTTAACCTTGTCCATATCGAGGTCGGTGGCCCTTTTCTTAATCTCGTAGGCCTTCTTAGAATTATTTCTCGCCTCGTAATCCTTCTTCAGAGCATCATCAATTTGATCATAGGCTCTGGGATGGTCGACCCACCTATCAAGAATGTCGAAGAAGTCGACCAGGAATTATAAAAGGAGAAACACAATTTAGGAATGTCCAAAAAACTACAAAGTGAATTATCTGACCAAAAGTTCAAAGACTTGCTAAAGATAATAATAGGGTGGTGTGGGACATAAGTTGGTTAGTGGTTAACTTGACAACCCGCTCCTTATCGGCTTGTACAATGGCTCCCTTCAGTAAGGCATGGGCCAAGTCAAAATTTTCACGATCGAAATCAAAATATTCTTCTTGTTTCGAGAATCCACTTTTTTTATGGGAATATTAGTAACAGAAGTAAGAGGACCAGTACTGGCCTTCTTTTTGGGCCAGAGTTTTGTCAGGGGAATCTGATAAAATTCACAAGGTCGTATGGCACCCCGACCTCCTTCCTCGTGGGAAGATGTTATTTTAGGGAATTAGGGGGGTCGCACTCATTGAGCAAATTTGGGATCCTCTTCCTTGGAGTCATCTCCTTTTTTAATGTAAGAAGAACAATAGAAATAACGCTCATGTCCACAATCTCAAAGGAGGCAAAGGGGGACGTATTTGATGATCTTTTAATAATTAAAGGAACTTAGATACTAGAAATTGAATTGATAGGCTTGACGATGAATGAAGTGGTGTTATTTGTGTACTAGATCAATAAAAATGTCGATCTGGGATGCTTGAAACCAGGATATAAAGGTTTCCTCAAATTCCCCTTTGGCAATGTTGATGTGAGAATCAGCAAATCATTTCATACAATGACAGATCGACAACAATAAAATATAATTGGAAATCAGCAATTGACCTATCTTATGCCCTCTATTGGGGAATCTAAAACCCCTATAGGTCTCACCACCCTTAAGAATTGGCGGATGTTTCCATTGCCAATCAATGAAACCATGACTCCAATAGACCTAATTAGAGTCAGGAAGGTTAACCACGAGAATAATGTCCGCTTCATTTCCTTCATATAAAAGGTATTATCATTCATTTTGACCCACAAATAACAATACCTGATTTCGGGAATCCCAATTTGAGTTTTATACGAATAATTAATTCCATGAACCCCATTCACAAAACTCTATGTGTTTGAGGTGCATTAGGCAGGAACAACTCTGAAGAATTCAAAAAACTCCAAAAAACAACCAGTTTGGGGGAAAAGTAATACCTCCCTCAACCACTTATTGGTTGTGTATCCGATATCCCCCTCAGCATTATAACAATCGTCCGACTCTTCATTGCACTTAATTACTACCCAATTTCGGATCGATAACCTTTCTTTAAACTCTCCTATGGTTTTATCATTCACATCATACATTTTTTTTTCAAATCGAAGCATTTTTTCATCAATTTTTTTATAAGTTTTAGTGCTCTACAACATTATCTTCAACTAGCGCTCAGACATCACTGTCGACCAATGCTAGAAGTCACTCATGATCTAACCTTTCCACCTCTACTAGGCTGCAAATCTTTGGGGGCAATTGTGGGGAAATTATTCAAATTGTCCAACCAAAGAATAATAGATGACACATGTACAAAACGAGGACCCGATTAGCCAGGATCTCGGACCTAGATCTATTCGATTACATCAAACTACATCTGGGAGTATCAAAGTCCTACACGATTCATCCTGTTCATATTCCCTATAAATATAACCCCCACCCCTGGAAAAAGGGGCATGTAATTCTTATTACTTAAAACTGATTAATAAGAAGAGAGAGTTACACCCCGTGGACATACGCACATCACCAAATGACATATACCTTGACTTGTATGATTATGTAATTTGCATATACTATTCGGCTCTGTTTGTTTGGAATTACTCTTAGTAGGATGTTACCACCTACAAATATAATAAAAGGAAATTATATAACATCAATTATATCAAATAGTCATATACAAAAAAACTATTTTAAAAAAATAATCATATACAATAAATGTCACTAATCACAACACCCTTAACATGAAATTGTTCCAACATATTTGTATTAATTATGGAATAGAGACATATTATCATGAAAAAGAATTAGAAAAACTACCAAACAAAAAAAATTGTTAGGTAATAAAGGAAAATACATATACAAAAACATTTAACTATTAAACGCCTATAATTTTTAGTTTTTAAAGTCTCTCTAACCAGTATTTTCAAGTCTCAAAAGGAGAGTATAAATTAAGTTTATCAATTTTAAGGGTAAGTGTTAAAATTAGCTTCAATTAAATTTGATTCGAAACATACTAAAACCAAAGGCTTACCTTTCTTTTTGAATTAAACCTTACATTTATTGTGGTCTTTCTAATAGTGCCCTTTCTTTTTTTTTTTTATAGAATTGAGACTTATCACTCCTTTCCTTCTTAATAGTAGGTGGAACATGTTTTACTTGATTGGAAGGGTTGGGTCCACACTTAATTCCCTTTCCATATTTATTCTTTCCATCTCCTTTCACCATCACATTATCCATATACCCTTTAGACACATGACAATTTTATTGACTCAATCTTCCCTTCTCTTTCATTAACATACTGTACAGTTGATTTACATTCCCATTTATCCTTTATACCGTTCTAATGAATTTGAAAGGGTCCATATTTCAGGAGGTATAGAGTTTATGAAAAATCGGATAAGAAACGTGTCACCCACATCCATGCCCAAACTCTTTAATTTAATAGCCAAATTGGTAATTTCAATTATGTTTTCATTCATGGTTTGAGTACCATCGAATTATATTGTGGTGAGGTCAACTAGCAGTTTCCTAGCTAGGGACTTATCAATAATGAGAAAACATTCTTTTATATTGTTCAGATATTCTTTAGCTTTAGCTATTGCAGTTAGGGAGGTTTTGACATTAGCATCAATACACATTCGAATAATCATAAGGCTAACATGTTGAAACTTGACCATACCTGATAAATGACGTCTCTTCATCCTCATTGCTTTGATCAGTAAGAGAAAGAGGTTCTTCCACAATGAGTGTCATGTCTAAGTCCAAAATATCAAAACTGAACTCAATTTGATCATTCTAGTTTGAAAAGTTAATGCCATCAAATTTTTAAAGGGACACAGCATGCGAATACAAGTTAAGAGGAGCAACAAAAATTTAGTGCTCACATTTAGTAACTAAGACCCATCACAATAATTTGCAAGGGGATGAATATTAAACTGTTGATGGTTATCATGATTTGGTAGAATGTAAATTAACCCCAAGGTTATGGCATCTGCATTTGATGTCTCACAAGTTTATCATTAAGAATAAGGCTACCCATAAATTTTCATTTAATCATAGTCCCAGACTTGTGCCATTTGCGTTTGATGTCCAATAATTTCAAAATTATGATTGAATGAACGTAATATGTCGACAATTTAACATTTATACAAATAAGTCTAAAGATGTTAATTATCATATTATAGTCTGCATTTGGCATCTAATATCTAACATAAATAACAATAATTAGAATATAGTGATACATTCATCTAATATCCATACACATGAGCTATTGGCATGCGTTTGGCACTTAATTCAACTTAACATGAACATTAGTATTACCAATTAATCATACATCTAATATCCATACATACGAACTTTTTTCCCGCGTTTGGCACTTAATCGAACATAAACATGAGCATTAGAATCAATATGAACAAACATAACAACCCTTATTGTGAAAAAATACACAAAAATTGGGAAAAAACTTAATTCTTACCAAAAACGAAAAGTTTTAGTTAGCACCACATGGTTGAACATAATCACACAAGGATATTAAAACAGTTGGTGAAATTCAAAATTAATTTTCTGGAGTCAGTTATGGCCACCTACATTATTACCAAAAAGGACAAATTTGGGATTTTGAGGGCCTAAACGGTATCAGATGACCGAAAAACACTTTTAATCACGACCAAAGTTCATGACTATAGATCATTGGGCAATTTTCAATCACCTACAGAGTTTCAAAAAATTTTGAGCTAGTTAGTTTTGATTTCTACTATGCCGTGCAATAGGCAATGCAAAAATCTTATCACGAAAAACGTCCCCAAAGAGTAAGGCTTACAAAATCGACGTTAAGAAGACTAAAAGACATAATTAAATCATCCTAGAATGGTTGCGTAAGGTTCTTGGCATTTACAAAAATAATTTTTCAAGGCAGATTCATATAACATAAGTAAAACATCGTAGAAAACATACATAAGTCCCAGGGGCGACCGCCCTATCGAAGTTTTGGGGATTTTTTCTGACATATATGGTATTTTTTTACCTAAGTGTTTATTTTAAATGAAAGGCGTTGATTTTCAGATGTTTTAAAACCACAGGGGGCAAATACATAATATATTTATCCTATCAAAATTATAACACGTGCCTTTCTGTTAAAAAACCCTAATTATTCCCTCTTTCCACCAGACAACTCTCTCTCTATGTAATACGCCACTAAATTTAATTAATTAAAACTAATCGAATTAAAATTTTAGTAATTTAAATGGTTCACATGTGAATAACTTGGAATTTAATTAATAAAGCATATGGAAGTAAATTGAAGATGTTAAACACGAATAGATTTAATTTGATAAATTAATTTAACTATGTCTGAGTATATTAAACTAGATTAATGAGTTTAATTGATGGCCTTAATAAATATGGAAATAAATATGTTGATTATTTATTTGAAATGTTAACAATTATTGGGTCGTGAGGTAATATGTAATAAATATATTGAGAGAAATAAGTAAGGTGACAGAGTTTGGGCTTTTGCTTGAAAGACAAAAATATAGTTGTTAGGTAGTATAGCCTATTTAAGGTTGACGGGCCTACTATTTTCATTTACTATCTTTTAGAGAATAAATACCCTTTTTGTATATTCCTAGGGCATCCAATCATCAGACCATATCCTTAAAACTCTCGTCGAAATCAAGGGTGGTAGGCATCGCACTCATTCTTCCTTACTCCCTTCTCTAAAAGACCTCGTGTTTGTGATCTGACCCACCTCCCAAGGCTCTACACTTGGGTTCTTCCCCTTCCTTTCATTGGCAGCACGTGTCTCATAAAGGGATACCTGCTTGAAATTAGCCTCTATTCTTTTGGTTGTCGACAGACCTTATTTGTCTTATTGTAGACTTAAAAAGTTAAGGCAAGGTAGTGCATTTAAGACCAACGGCGGTACCACCATTTGAATTCTTCAGACCTTATGGCTTTGACACTTTTGACGTCTGGATTAACTAGGAGGTGAGTTGCTTGAACTACCCTTTTTTCCTTTTTCTGCCTCCCCTTCATTTTTAGCTTTCGGTGACTGTAAAGGGTAAATAATCGAATTTAGTCATCTATTTTTATTATTTAATAGACGCATTAAGATTTGGTCATTTAATAAACTCAGTCCCCGATATTTTTATTATTATTTTCCTTTTCAAGAAGACTTAGAGGAAAATTTAAGGAGGCTTCGAAAGGGATTTTTGCCATCAACTAGTTAAGGAAATTTTGGGTCACGTAGTTTTCTACTCCTCTCCTTTGATATGTGTTGATGCCTATTTCACTTAAATTAAATTTGTGGAAAATTAATTAAAAATACTTATTTAACTCGGCATAGATCAGATGAAAACTTGAGTATATTATTAGGCCCAAGATATTTCTTGTATGAACAGTACTCCATGACTAAGAAAAGTTATTGTCCGAGCGTAAGAATAAATTATCGTGTAGGCCTCATTTTATTTTTTTTAAAATGTCACGAGTAAGACGTAACGATTATACCATAACAAATTTTGTTAAACGAATTCCAAGAAAGGTTTGTCTGCTTAGTAGAGTAGTAACCTGTCTTTTATTAGTAGTACCTTCATTATGAATGCTTTTATTATTATAAATGAACGTGAAGAAAATTTTATTATTAGCTATACGAATTATATAATAATATTGGGAATTGATATGGAATACTTGACACTCGTGAATGTATTTTATATAAGAAAGTTCGTTCGTATGTCAGTTACATGTGACTTTATGTGAGAACTCATGTACACCCTGACTTGTCATATTGTTAGATAATTTACCTTCGAGACAATAGAAGGAGTATGGGGAATAATTGTTGGTTTTTGGTTTGATTAATTTTGTGCTGATTAGGTTAGTTAAGATGACAGCACTAGCAACGTTAAATCCCTAAACACATGTTCCCATAAATTATGCTAAATAATTTCCTTTTAACTACTACCCTATCTATACGTAAGTGTATCGGGGGAACCTTATTTAAATTTCACTTCGATGAGACGTCCTACACACGGAGTCTAGATACGGTTATGAGTGAAGACCTAAATCTCTAATAAAATTTACATGCTTTCAATTTCATACTTCGTCCCTTTAAATTACTTGCGTAATTTATTATTTCCCTTTACCTTTTTATGAGATTATGCATAATGTGAAATAAAGTCTGAATAGTGTAATCGAGATGGAGTACATGGGATAAATAGGGTTTTGAGTGGTTTTCACGGAGTGAATAATTATGCGTAAGTATGTCAATAATAATTGAACATATTATATGGAGATAAACGGGTGGGAACCCCGGTGGGACACTTTATATTGTGATATATTCTTCCGGCCATGCCAATAATAATTGGCGTGAGGGCATGAGATATGATATATGTGATCTATTGTGATATATATATATATATATATATATATATATATATATATATATATATATATATATCCCCGACCATGCGAATAACATGTGGCGTCTAGATGGGAGGTGAAATATGTATGTTTGGCGTACCACATGTTTGGAAGACAGTCGAGACGAAGGGGCACATGTTGGTTACGTAGTATCTAATTTATGATTACAAATAAATAATGAAAGAAGTTGAGAATCATTATGCTATATTGTGATTATGATGCTTGATGGACTGACTAATTATATAATGATGTGAGAAAATTCAAGCTTATTATGAGATCTTGGTCATGGGATGGTCCGTTTCATTAAATTAAATATTGTGACTTTATTAATCGATACATATTACTATTTGAGTTGCGTAGCTAAATTACTTGATAGGGTTTTAACCCATTTTTTGTGAAAACCAAGTGCTAGTGAGGGACCCCAGACATAGATTATCTTGCCATCCAGTCAGCGCGTGATATACATCTCTCAGGACCTTTGACTCCAAAAGACATTATAGACCACTATCTCCTTATGTTATCATTTTCCTTTTTAGTCTAAACTATTTGGGATGTTTAGTGTTTTATTAAGACTTAGTTGGGATGTATTGATTTCGACTTATGGTAAAAAGCATATATGTGTTCAGTTGAAACACTACTTTTCATAGTTTTTGAATCTTGGACACTTTAATTTATATTTGAGTATTTTCACATCATTTTCCCAAATTTTCTTTCCTATTACTCTTTAATATCCTCATGCTAAGAATGATATTATTTTGTTTTAGTATTCTATAATGATTTAATATTTGGACTTGATCAACCTACGTATTAAATTACACGGGGTATTACTCTCTCTCTCTCTCTCTCTCTCTCTCTCCATGTTTCCCTTCAGATGCCCACCTGTCTACCCGCCCCTTTTCCGAGCTAGCCGCCGGCCAGAGTCTATCTCCCTCCGAGGCTCTATAACAACTGTCGATAGTGAGACTTTAAAAATATCACTTGTAGCTTATAGGCTCCTACGAAAGATGTGGATATTATTAAAAGTATTACATGTCGTCTCCGTATGAAGACTTCAAAGGTATGTGTTAAATCTGTGACTCCAATAATATATTTTTCCAATCATTATGATCCCATCATTTTGGTGCTGAGGTCTCACATCATACAATTTAGAACAATTTTATGCTTTTCGAGTTTGCTAATAGAAAATAGATATAGTCTATTAGAGTTGGGTTATGTATTCCATTTAAAACCTCAAATGTAATTTTTGAATAAAAATTGCTAAATTAATTTAAACTTTAAAAATTAAAATTTGAATTTATTGGGTTGTTAAAAATATTGATTTGTTGACTTGTTAAAAATATCGGTTTGTTTGGTGAATATATTAGTTTTCTCATTGTTTATTATCTAAATTAATGTCATTTAATTGTTGAAATATAATTTAAAAAAATTAGGGAATTATTCTAAAGTGTTTTAATATATTTCAGATTTACTTCAATATTATCTTGAGGTATTTTTAATTCTTTTTTGAATATTAAACTCGACATTTTTTGGGTTAAATAAATTATAAAAAAAGTATAAATGATCTTAATAAAATTTGCCGAGGAGACTTTCGCCACTGAACCCCCGACATTTATTGAAAATTTCCCCTGACGAATAATCCTAGGTCCGCCGCTAGTCCCAGGCATGTAAAATCAATTTTAAGCAGACTTTATGGTTGACAATTATCATAATGGAATACACATGAGATTATAACACACTAAAGTCTGATACCACATGTAAAATCATACTTAAGAATAATGTAGATAACCAAAATATATGATTTGTTGTTAATAATGAGATCTTGATCTTCATATATTCACGAGTTGTACCTTCACTATAATGGAACAAGAATACATACCTTTCTCAATTTATTTGAACTTGATTGACACATAATTTCGTCTCTTAGTTTCTTGATTAATTGCTCCAACAAATCCTTCTTCTTTGACAGAGAATTGCTATGATTTGGAATTTTGAATTTTCTCTCTTTACCCCAATATACTGTGTGTTGTTATGCAGATTATTAATAAAATATAATCTACTATATATAGTGTGAGAGAGGACCCAAATTTCCTAGTTTAACCATAAATCTACCATCCATCACAGTTAGACTTAAATTTGAAAACTAACCCACCCATTATCTTGAATCCTAATGACTTATCCAAAAGAATCATTATTAAAATCTCACTCCTTATTTGGACCACATCAAGTAGGACACTTACATTTAATTAATTAACTAATTTTGAATGTACTTAATTTAAAAATGAATTATCTAATTAAAAAATCTTAACAATATGTAATATATGTGATGTCCGTGCGACTTTGCATTTAAGAGAGGGGGTGGATAGATAGATAGATAGATAGATAGATAGATAGATAGATAGATAGATAGATAGATAGATAGATAGATAGATAGATAGATAGATAGATAGATATGAGCACACAAGTTTTGGGTTAAGGTGTCTTTGATGTAAACTGGGCTCAATTTTGATGGACTGAGTTTTAACCCGTAAACAACCCATTTTCGACTTGTGGATAAAAACAAACACCCCATATTTAGCCTGTAATGGGCCGACATGGGTAGCACAATAAATATGCGCTATGTTTTCCCCTTTTACTTAAAACCTACCATTTTCACATGGAAACTTATCACTCGTTATACAACCACCTATTCCACTCGACCCCCTCATTTGATTCCCTCCACACTAGCATGACTAGCCCTTGGGACAAATGATGTATTACAAAAATAAGTTTAACTGTTAACTTATAAGGATCATTATCCATATTTAAACAAACAATTCATGAAAAAAAATCCAATATGGTTGATCATCCCAATATTTTTCATAATACAATATTGTTAGGTACTGGAATTGACCTAAAGTAGGGCAAGTATGGAAAATTCACATAATTACTGGCTTAACTGCACATTTTTATGTCTTAGAGCCTCTTTAACGTGGTTAAAAGTTCACTAGATAAGTAAGCTTCTTAATCGGTTTAACTAAGCCCAAAACTTTCCCGAGCTTGATCCAAATTTTCAAGCCGGAACTATATTTTGCCCCGAGCTTGAGATACGTGTGTGACCATCCTCGACACGAGATATTGGTGACTACTTGTTCGGGTTAGGGATAGGTATGTAAAACGAATTAGGATTATAGCTCATCTCGTGTTCATTTGAATATTAGCTCCTTCAAGTTCGATTCGTAGAATAAACAAATCAATTTTAAACATATTTTCAAGCTTGTTCGCTTACTGAGCTCGATTTGAATTCAATTAAATCTCCAATAATCATAATAAAACAATATAAAAATATCAATCTACTCGAGCTTGACTCGTGAAAAATTGAATCATCTTGAAGCTTTTCAAACCAAGCTTAAGCATCCTACTGTTCGTCTGAACTTGACTCATTTACACCCTTACTGTCAGTTGGAGAAGAGTGGAGATTTTAGAGTTTTGGAGAAAGAGATCCCAAAAAACCATATTTCCATTTATTTGCTTAACGAGAATGAAGAAATACAAATGAAAGTATTAATAAGGAGAATAGTTATTGTATTAGTAATTACTCTTTTGTATTTCAATATTTTTATCTAGTCGAGGACAAATAAAGAAATTTTGAGATTTTCCAACATGTGTTTGATAGCGAGTATTTATAGGGGTGGTGGGTTAGAAATATTTGTAATGGAAAATTTCCCTACCAAACACACCCTAAGGGTTATCTCAGCACATGCCTTTTAGTGCTCTTATGATTAGAGGTTTTGTACTTTCCAGTAATCTAAAATAGTAAATTTATATACAAAGTCTTTTAATTCATGTCAAGAGAGTAAAAAATAAGCTTAACTTCATTTCTTAAACAAAAACTTTACATATGAATTTATCAATTCAGAATTCGAAAAAAGTAATAATAATAATAATAATAATAATAATAATAATAATAATAATAATAATAATAATAATAATAATAATAATAATAATAATAATAAATAAATAAATAAATCGAACAAAACAAGTACTTTCTGCTTTCCCGAAGTCCTTAATCTCTATGTAAATACTAGTTTTCAGTCCAATTAATTTTTATTCAAGTAGATACTGTTGAAAAGTGAGAAAGTGTACAATTCTTCTTTCGATTAGTGATTGAGAAAAGGGAAAAAGAGAATGGACCATACAACAATTTTCTTTCGGTGATTGCTAATCAATTTGAGAATTTGTCTCCTCCTTATATGCCTATATAAGGAGGTTCAGATAGATGAACCAAAACACACAGAACACCAGCAACAAAGTTGAGAGTAGAGAGATCATTTGGATATACATTTGTATAGAAAAATACACATTATATTTTTCATTTGGAGTGTATTTGTGAGAGTCCTCTTTTGTAACCCATTTTTGAATTAATCTGAGTTATTAGTAGATATAGCCAAATTAGTGAACCACTTAAATATTGTGTCTTTCTCTGTGTGTGTGTCGTTTTATTCATTATACTTTTATTATGTGTGTGTCATATTATTATTCGGGGTCATAGTCAATATCATTTGTTGACATTCTTTCACACAACAAATTGGCATCAGAGCCAAGGTCCTCCGATCTAGGCATTTGGATATTTTTTTGGTGGATAAATAACCATATGTATATACTATTCATACGTTTACAATTCACAACCCAGAAAAATTTCTAAATTTGGAATTTTTTCATCTCCATTTTTTTATGACTGTGATCATCTAAAAAATGTCAACTGCAAAAATTTGACATAAAAAAATTTGATGGGCAAAGAAACTTCAGCATGTGGCAATGTGAAGTTATGGATGTATTAGTCCAACAAGAGCTAGAAATTTCTCTTGGAGTTATGCCGGAAGACATATAGGAGGGTGATTGGAACAATATCAACCGCAAGGCTTGTGGTCATATTCGTCTTTATCTTGGCAGGGATACAAAATATAGGTTTTTACGGTCTAGTCCTTTGACTAAACATTTTGGACAAAAAAAATGGTGAAACAAATTTTAAACGATTAGGTCCAACATATAAATACTGCTAATCTAAAAAAATTATAAACCAAATCGACTATTGGAGGTTTCTCTGCAACTAACCACTATTCTTCGAAATTGAAAATAAGATCAATCTTGATGCTTTTTTCATCTGCCGAATAATCAATTACAGTGTTCTTAATTGATTCTACATGTATCACTTGGCTCTATCATTTGTAAGTTTATCTTTATCAGCAGTTGGTTTTTCTATTTTCGATTGATTATAATAGGTCAATGTACTTCGTTTTAATTCAAGAGACTCATTGTAATTTCGTAATTCATCTGATTGAATAGATTTTTATATGTTTTATATGTATATGTTTTGATTTTGTGTTTTTTATGCATTTATGTTTGGATTCTTTATATATAAGTTATATTTATCAATATTTGTAATTCTTAGTTGAATGTGTTGAATGAATATTATTGATGTTTCATTCTAATTTTAAGAGTAGTTGATTTTGAGTTGGTATTGAATCACTTACTGATATAGGTCCGTGCCAGCGGAACTAACCAGTTCGACATCAGTTTTCAAAGTACACGCAGTGTTTATAAAGTAGACGTGATTATTTTTTTCGAAAATATGCGTCTACTTTATTGCTTCATGTAAGGGTTTTTAAATAATGCATGTAAATCTATATTAATTATATATAAACGTTTTCATATTTCATGCATTAAATTATTGCAAACATTTTTAGAATTGTTGACCTTGAAGTAAATGTTTTTCGTCTCTCTTTTACTGCAGGACATTATGGTAAGTAGTATAATAGCAAGGTGTTGTTATTTGGATAATGTGGCTTGTATTGAAATATTTGAAGATAGCTCATTAGATTTCATATGCAATGAGTTGCGTATTAAATTTACTAATTTGAGAAGTGGGAGTTTTTCATTGAGGTATTCATTTGGTGATGAATGTGGGTTCATCTTGGTTTGTGACAACGATGTTTGTTGTATGTTGCGATCCCAATTAATTGTGAAAGCTAATTTTATTTGGATATATGTAATTGATTCATTAGCATTGCCAAGTAATACATGTCGTGAAGGGTTGAATGCTCTAATCGAATTTTTAAAGGGGTTGACTGTAGTAATACAAGTTCTGAGAGGGTTGACAGTGGCGATACAAATACATAGAGGTTAGAGTCTTTATCATCAAGCACTGCAAATTATATTAATAGTTGCATTGAAAATGACTTTCATCTTGGAGGTGTGGAGCCAAGTAATTCGAAAGTCTATCTTTCGAGTGATTGAAAGACATATATAAGTAATGAGTAGCAGTGTTTTGAAGGAGGTGTAGTGGAATTTCGGGATAAATTAAGAAAGTATGCCGTTGAGGTTAGGTTCAAGTATGTGTATTTAAAGAATGATAAAACTCGAGTGACGGCTGAATGCTCTAAAAAAAACTACTGAGAATTGCATGTGGAGAATTCATGCTTCATTATATATAATAAATGGATACTTTTACATACGTGCAATGAATAATGAGCATACATATAGAGGTGTCTTTCGTAGTCCGTCAGCCAAAATGATAGCGTCCAAGTTGGTTTTAACATTGGTAGCTGATGATCTTAGAGATAACCCACTATTGAGACCAATTGATGTAGTTAGAGATATGAAGAAGAATTATGGTCTTGATATAGCTTATCAACGTGTATGGCATGCGAAAGAGATGGTTGCTGTTGATATACATGGTGATGAAAAGGTTTCTTATGCATTAATGAATAATTATCGTGACCTTCTATTGCAGTATAATCCTGGGTTGCATTGCATCCTTGACGTGGAACATGAGAGTAAAAATTCAAGAGAATATTTGTAATGTTTAGAGGATGTATTTATGGATTTCAATACTGCAGACCTGTTTTATTTCTTGATGGTGCCTTTTTGAAGAGCCGTTACCATGGAACAATATTATCAGCAACTACAAGGAATGGGAACAATGGTAAATTAATTCTAAATATTTTATTTTGTATATTGCGTTGACATTTTGTTTGTTCCATTCCAGATCATCAAAATACAAGAATAAAAATATAAAGTACCTTTAAATGTCTTTGTTTTAATTCATGTGTACTTTTCATTTTTCTGCGTGTATTTTGATGATATGTCTTATTATGTGTCATACTAACAAAAGTACACGCATAGTACATGTCAAGTACACGTGAACGTTTTTGTTAATTTCACGTGTACTATTCATTTTTATGCGTGTACTTTGATGATGATGTTGTTATGTTGAATACAAACGAAAGTACACGCATAGTACATATCAAGTACACGTGAATGTTTTTATTAATTTCACGTGCACTTTTCATTTTTATGCGTGTACTTTGATGATGATGTTGTTATGTTGAATACAAACTAAAGTTACGCATAGTACATGTCAAGTACATGTGAATGTTTCTGTTAATTTCATGTGAACTTTTCATTTTTATCTTTATCACGTGTACAGTACATTTTTATGTTTTGTCTTGTTATTTACAAATAATTTAAATTAAACACATAATATATTTTCCATGTGTTTTAAGGTCTGGGCCAGCAGCATCAATTTACGACGTGTTCTACATGGATATATCCTTTATTTTAATTTTGATATATTTTTATATTTCAGGCCTTTTTCCTATTGCATATGCTGTTGTTGATTCTGAAATCGAAGATAACTGGATGTGGTTTCTTGTCAATTTGCATAGTGCAGTAGTTGAGCAATATCGAAACATAACATTTATATCAGATCGAAATAATGGATTACTTGAAGATGTTTCGAGGGTATTCCCGTTGCCTGCACATTCCTACTGTATACATCATTTACAAGGGAATATAAGAAAGAAATTTCGTGGGAATTGTGCTGGATTTCGAAAGAAAATTGTTAAAGATTTTTTGTCTTGTGCATATGCTGTCTCAGTAGATGTATTTCACAATAATATTGAAGCATTGAAGAAGGAAGGAGGAGCTGCTATTGCTGATTTCATTGATAGTTTGCCTCCCGAGAATTGGTCTTGTGCATATTTTCCTGGTAAACGGTATGGTTACATGGCATCTAGTGTTGCGGAGTCATTCAATTCATGGATATTGGAGGAAAGGCATTTACCAGTAATGAATATGCTTGATAAATTGAGAGTGAAGATTATGAATTTCAATGTAAACAAACTTGTTGAGTCTAACACTTGGACAAATGAGCTATGTCCTTTTTTCAAAAGTTACTGAATGAAAATTGGAATAAAATCCGACATTGGACTATTAGTCGCTCAAGTCAAAACGTATTTGAAGTTCATTCAAAAGTGCGAGCAACAGTTGACTTGGGAGAAAGGACTTGTTCTTGTAAGAGTTAGCAGATTAAATATTTTTCATGTTCTCATGCTGTTTGTGTTGTACGGAGGAAAGGGACCAGTATTTATGATTATATTGAAGAGTACTATAAGGTATCTTTCTATAGAAAATCATACTCGATACCTATAGTTCCTCTTCCTGATTTGATATCCTTAAATATTCCTATACCTGAAAATCCATCTGTCCTTCCACCAATGACTAAGAGACCGACAGGTAGGCCAAGAAATAAGAGAATAAAGTCTTCTAGTGAGATCACAGTAAGGGAAATTACTTGCTTAAGGTGTAGTAAAACGGGTCATTATAGGTCTACTTGTAAGGAACCCATTTGAGTACGTTTAAAATTGTTGAATTCATTCATTTTAACCATTTGATTGAATAAATTAATTAATAAACAATTTCTTTCACATAAATGAATGTAATTTTAGTTTTTAGCCTCATTTTTTAGTTTATTTTGTGTAGCTGTACACGTATTTTTCATAAAATACACGTGATCATTTTTCCTGATGGTCACGTGTACTTTACATTTGTATATGCATATTACGTACAATACACGTGCATTTTGATGACCAAAGCCATTTTATCAATGCGTGTACTTGATAAAATATGCGTTTACTTTACAAAGTACACGCAGAATATATAAAGTACACGCATTTAAAAATGGATTTGGTCAGTTCAGTCTGCGTGTACTATATAAAATCATGCGTGTACTTTATTAATTACATTTAATTTAGATTTACTTGATGAAATATGCATGCACTTTATGATGTACACGCATAAAGTACACACATAATATAAATATAATATGCGTGTACTTTATAAAGTACACACATATTGATATGACCAAAATCTAATTCAATATACGTGTACTTTATGTATTTTACATGTAATTTTATCAAGTAGACGTATATAAATGCATGTACTATTTGGAAAATACTTTTGGACATTACAATGTGCTTGTATTATATAAAAGACATTTAGGTCACTCATATTCTTAAATTCCTATGTGTATTATGATCCGCGCCAGCGGCATTATTATACAAATATTTCAATAAGCGTGTACTTTATAGAATATCCGTGTACTTTATAAAGTACACGTGTAATATATAAAGTACACGCATTTATATAATGGTTTGGGACAATACCTTTTGCGTGTGCTTTATAAAAACTTGCGTGTATTATAATTTATAATAGATAGAATCATATTTTGACATATTTTGACAATACACTCATATTTTGACATACCAATTTTTTTGCAATAAATGATATCAATGTTTACATCTTTTACAATACATGTGATTATTTTTATAAAGGTTCACGTGTACTTTACTATATTTGGTGTATGATATAAGTGAGAATACATGCATGAAAGAAATAAATTTTTTATTAAAATAAAAAAATAACGTACAATTTTTTCACATAACAAAAGCTGAATAAATTAGAGAATCCTTCTATTAGGAAAATTTGTTAAAGGCATCTATGGTGTCAGGAACAGAATCAATTAAATTTGACCAGTGTCGAATTTCTTCTTCTATGACAGCTACAAGGCCTTCATGGTGCTCCTTCTTCTCCTTCAGCTTGGCAATTTTCAAGAGAACTTCTTGTCTATAGAAAGACATGAGGTCTTCATGTGTTTGAGGAGGGTCCTCATCCACATCAAATAAATCTATGGGATTGGGTGGAAGTCCAGAGGAGTCTTCCCTCACATTTTTTTGAAACTACTCAAAGGCAGTTTCATATGAGGAAAGATTTTCCATAATTTACCTTATTTTTTTTATTTCTTTCATCTCTCTCAAGAGTATTTCGCAACTTTTCTGCTGGAATAGTCATTATATAATCTTTACCCTAGATGTAATGGTTAAGAAAGGAACAAATACTACTCTTTTACAGAAAAAGTTAATGCTATTTATTTATTTGACCAGAAGTAGTTGGGAAGTGAATAGTTGAGCTTAATAAATTGATTTTGGTTATTATGTCCTTCTGAATAAATATATAAAGTAGTTTTCAATTAAAAATAAAAAATTATTACATTAACTAGTGCGTGTATATTGTTTATATTGTGTGTACTTTGAAGAATTCATGTGTGTACTTAGTAATTATCACTTGTAGTTTTAGTTAAAATGCGTGTACATTATTTCATAACACTCAGGTGCATTATTTGTCTATACCTTAGGTGGATTGTGGTCCGCGCCAGCGAAAATAAACCATTTTGGTGTAATAAATATTGTAAACAATAACCAATATATCACAAAATAAATTACAAATATGGTTTGTATTTGAATCAATTTATAGAAGTTTTTTCTCCTTTCGGGGGAAGAAATATTTTGATAGAAGAATTTCCCTTAGGACATATGCTCTGTGTTTTAGCATGTCGGGATCTTGAAACAATTTTTGTATTTCCTTGTTTCTGCTAATTTGTTCAATATAGTACATGCAGAACACCCCACAGTTAACCCTGAAATTAAAATAAAACAAATATACAAATTAGTATGATATGAATGAAATTTTTTGAAAATATACAAATTAGTAATTTTTAGAAATGAAGTTTTTGCTTACCCATTATATTGCTTAGGGCATTCCTGATCTCTTATTAGGTCAAATTTGAGATCACTTTCCAGAAAGAAATCTATTGTCCTTTTTTCTTGCTCTGTCAATGGATCATCATCCAATGTAAACTCATTTGATGTACCTTCATAAAACTTTCTCTGAGTTTTGAAACCATTATTTTTCATTGTTTCTGCTTCAGTCTTCAATAGGTACAGTGTTTTTTGGAAGATAGAAAAATGTTAAGAAGACAAATATTTAGTGTATACAAATAAAAAAGTATATGAAGATTAAAGAGTGAAAAGTACATGCATAATATTAAAGTACACGTGTATTTTATTTGTACATTTCACGTGTATTTTAAAATATGATGCGTGTACTTTGCTTAAAGAGTTAAAAGTACAAGCATAATATTAAAGTACACGTAATTTTTATTGATTCATTTCACGTGTATTTTAAAATATGATGCATGTACTTTGATAATCTGGGTGATTATGTGAAACTAATACAAAGTACACGCATTATATGATAAAGTACACGTGTATAATATAAGTACAGGTAACATTACTAATTAAGTTTAGGTACTAACCATTTTTTTCGCATCATCGAAGTATATTGTGATTGTTTCCTTGTTGTTCGCTCGAAGGGAATCCATATGGATGACTTTTTTTTCTTTTTTGTATATCGCAAGTAATGTGAAATGTCCTATGTTATGTCTTAGCACAATGAACAAACTATTACAAGTACCGAAGTATTCAAATAAATCTCTGTATAACTCCCCCTTCTTATTGACTTCATTTTTGCTACAAGCTTCTATCTGAATAAAAATTATAGACATTGTGTTAATAAAAAAAATTGAAATTTTATTTCACATAGCTTTCGGTGTAATTGTACTTACCCAAAAATAATCAGAAAAAGTGTGTGAATGGGAGAGCCCTTCCTTGACAATTTTAACCTCAATACTTCACTAAAGACAAGTATTATCTGTTTCACACAATATAAAATGGTGAGGAAATAATAATATTGAAATTTAATAAATGTCTAATATTTGAACTACATACTTGGCTTGAAATTTCTTGATTCTTGAGGACTTCAATAAAATATTCCCATGGGACATACGAAACCAGCCCTTGGAAAATAAATTCCCTGTAATTTATATAATCAATAAGAATTGTATAATAATAATAACCTTATTCTTTTGTACCAAAAAAAATATAAATTAGCGAAGTGATAAATCATAAAACAATACACTTTGCCCTAGCTCAGCCTTTTGAATAAACTCATCAATTTTTTTCTTCGCAGCTTCATCGAGATATTTGTATGCTTTGATTGCTTCAAGCTTGAAGTGAGTTTCTTTCATTCGTTGAGCTATTGTTAGAGGGCCTTTTTCAGCTTTGTCTCTTTTTGTTTCTTAATTGGTTCATGCTTCTTGGTTTCACTGTCATCTTTTCTTTTCTTCTGTCCTCTAGTAACAGGCCCTTTTGTTTTCGTTCATGCTTCTTGGTTTCACTGTCATTTATAAAACTGTACTTTCATCATAATTTTCGTTTACTTTAGAAATTAAACGCGTGTACTTTATATCTATTGCACTTTATACATACCTGATCAGTTTTTTTCAATGCTGATTCATCAGGCATTTTCTTCAACTCCGAAATTTCGTCATTAAGGATTTTATTATTGTTTTTTCTGTTATACAAAAAGAATGTTAGATTATAAGCAATACTTGAATAAAACTTCATTATTTCTAATCAAACAATGCATGTACTCTGCATTATTTCTAATATCAAATAAAACTGCATTAAAAATACTATCAAATAAAACTGCATGTACTTTAGGAAAACTGCGTGCTCTGCATTATTTATAATAAAAAGCACCTGTTGAGTTCTTTTCAATTCTAACTCCTCAAGATTCTGCCTCAATGTCATCTTTTCTATGTCAGCATCTTTCCATTTTTGCAATGTATCATCATACTTTTTTTAGATCTTCATTAATCAGAGACATATATCGATTTTTTTGTTCCAAAATTCGTGATGATTCTGCCTATTTTTTTAATGATTCATCCAATTCTTTAATTCTATCTGAGTCACTCATTGTGACTTGATCAAGCTTTTCTTTTAAAGAATTGCTTAACTCAACTAGTTGGGCATTTTCCACCTCCAACTTATTTAGTAAATCTTTTTCCTTCAAAAGGTTGGAATTCTCCACCTTTAAATTCTTCATTTCCTTTTGGGCTTCCAAAAGTGAATCACGATATACCTGCAACTGTACATTCAAAATGACACTTTCCACCTCCAAAGAGGTCACCTTATCTAGTGACCATTAAAGTCTTCAACTGCTTTAGATAGTTGGTTATTTTTTTCTAATAATTCCCTTTTCAAAACAACAATTTGTTCCTCCAAATTAACCTTTGGTTGATCTTTTTCCTTCTTTTTCTTTGGAGTCACAATGTTTTTAAGGTAAATATTCCAACCATGTGAAAACTCATTGTCATTAATATCTTCAGCAACTTTTTCTGATAATGAACCAGCATGTATAGGACTTT
The DNA here is from genome assembly GCA_949130495.1 of Sambucus nigra. Classification (NCBI taxonomy): domain Eukaryota; kingdom Viridiplantae; phylum Streptophyta; class Magnoliopsida; order Dipsacales; family Adoxaceae; genus Sambucus; species Sambucus nigra. The sequence continues at coordinate 237,817,885 of OX422210.1, read as the reverse complement.
CTGTAGAAATGTTCAAAGAGTAACTTGGCCCTTCCAACTGAGATTTCTTTTGTACAGAACTTTTCTTACAAGATGGTTTATTTGTAGCCTGCTTCAAATTTTCCATTGCGATGTCATTCTTCATAAACCATTGTCTCAAAGAAGATAATTTTCACCTCAGGAATTTTTGCCTCTTATCTTTAAATTCTTCAACAGGAGAAATAATTTCAAATTTCTCACATGCCCAATATTGTGATCATACAAAAAACAAAATGATATTAATAATTGTATTGCCTAGGTATTCATAATGGAAAGTACAAGTGATTTGTTCAAAATACACGCAAAATTTAACATGTACGTTGTAAATTTTACAAGTGTATTTTGAAAGTACACGTGATTTTTAAAAAGTCTAAAGTACACTTATAATATTAACAAAAAATATAACAAGTGTATTTTGAAAGTACACTAGTTATATTTACAAAATATAGTACACGTTATATTTACAAAACATAGTACACATGTACTTTGTAAAATATAGTACACATGTACTTTGTAAAATACAAGTATACTTTATAAAGTAAAAGTGTACTTTCAAAATACACGTGATATAAGACGTGTATTTTGAAAATACACGTGAAATTATCACGTGTATTTTGAAAATACAAGTAAAAATATCACGTGTATTTTGAAAATACACATGAAAATATCACGTGTGTTTTCAAAATGCACGTGATATTTTCACTTGTATTTTCAAAATACACGTGATAATTTCACGTGTATTTTGAAAATATGCGTCATATATCATGTCTATTTACAAAATACACATGAAAATATCACGTGTGTTTTCAAAATACACGTGATTTTTATTAAGTACACGTGAGTATTGGTATGTAAATTTTGAAATATCAGGATTTTTTTTATCACCAATAGGGAAATGACACATCGAGTAACTGTGCTAGGTTTTGAACTTGCTGATTTGTCAAGTGAATGTATGAGAAACTCATGCACAGTAGATGCCCAATCATACTTATTCATTTCCTCAATATTGTTGATATATTTCAACCAAAATTCCGCGAGGGTGAAGTTTGAGTTGGAGAAAAACAACGTGTTCAAGAAGTGGAGACACAATTTTTACAAAATCGGCAATGCCTTCATCTGTATCCAATTCGATTGATTTCTTCAAACCATTCAATATTTTTGACTTTCCTATTCTTTTTGCGAAGTATCGTGCTTGTAATCCATGTTTTTTAGCAGTATTCGGTCGCTTTTTCAGTTCTATTGATTTTAAACCCTCAACCAGTGGTATGCCAAATATTTCACTTATATCTATTGGCATTATTGCAATCCTACTCTTAATACGAAAACTTTTGATTTTCGTATTGTACAGGTAGATAATTGATAAAATATTTTTATTTGTCTTCTTGTGGTCCACTTCTACCACTTTCTCACTGTAGTAGGCATCGAAAAGCTCCCAAAATGGAGTTTTCTTAAGAAGTTCAATATGAATATTGTTTATTTTCTCTTTAATATGATGCAAATCATGAAGAAAGCTAACAATATTTGATCGATATTGGTCATTCTTCTTTATATGACGTTTATATTTCAATGTCACACTAGAACTAGAACTAGAACTAGAACTAGAACTATAACTAGAACTAGAACTGGAACTAGATGAAGAACTATCATCAGAACTGCTCTTTTTTGTTTCTTTCCTCTTCTTGCCTTCATCTTCATCCCCATTCTATTGATCTATAAACAAAATTTAAATTACTAACCTATAATGATATGTACAAAAAATAAAATACATGCGAATTAGAATAAAACATTGATTAAAATAATAAAATACAAGCATATTTAACAAAAGTACATGCAATATTCTCACAAACAATTCATACAATTCTCAACAAAGTACATGCTAAAGGGGGTAATATATATCGTCTGTTTCATGATAAAACCTAACAGAGGTTGTTCGACAAGTCAAAAATCAAGATTCTCTATTCCTAACATATTTAGTAAAGAAGTGATACAATAGCTGCATGCTAAAAGCTCCAACATTGTCAAAACCCCTCAAGCAATACTGCTCAATTCGTTTAGCTAAATCATTCGCTTTCGATTCAGTTACTTGAAGCTGTTGTACATCAAAAGTGCAGTAAATGTCTTCATAGTAGTAGTAGAAACCAAGTAACCTATTAGCTTTATCATTGATGCGAAGGAGAAAATGAATTTCGTCATCATTAGTGCTATTGACTGTCAATGTGAAAGGTCTTGTATTATTAAGATCTTCGAAAGTGCAAGCAACAGTTTTGTAGTTGAACATGCTTGATCATATGATTCCTAAATAATAACACAACAATACAAAATAGTACACTCATAATACGCAATAGTACACGCATATTGGATTGAAAAAATTGAATTTCAATGTGCGTGTACTTTATGAATTTTTTGCGTGTACTTTCAACAAAGTACACACAAAAATAAAAAGTACACGCAATAATACTGATTACAAACTAATAAAATATCATTCAAATGCCGCTGGAACGGACCAAAATAACATGGGATTGATCAAATATGGATTTGAAATATATATTTTATAGAGTACACATATAAAACATAAAAGTACACGCATATTGGATTGAGAAATTCAATTTCAATGTGTGTATACTTTGTGTATTTCGCGAATACTTTTTTAAAGTACACGCAAAATACAGAGAGTACACGCAATAAAATAGGGCTTGTACACGTACATATTCCAATCATGTATATATTCCTAGTCCTCGATAAATCATCGATAAATGATGTATACAGGAGGAAAAGTACAATGATGAAATACATATATCTAACATGCAAAAAGTGTGTTTTGCAATTAAAATGAGGGAAACAAATATATTTTTTCATATCATGAAGAAAAAGAATGTGATTTCATCAGTCTATGTGTCTAAAAATTTATACATATGAGAACACAAAATATACAAGGACAAACAGGTGATAAGAGAATGTATACATGTTTGTTAGTGGTGTTTGGAAGAATTTGATTTAGAATGTAAAATGGTCGTTAGAACTTCAACGATTAGGGTTTGATCGAAGAGAGTTAGGGTTTTGATCGAAGAGAATTTTTGGCGCTTCGATTAGGAGTATTTATATGTTGTTATTGACCAAATTTTGATTAAGAAATAGATTCGTTTTGGGGTTTTGATCGAAGAGATTGTACGATTAAGGTTTTGATTCAAGAGAGAATACAGTATTTTTAGCGCTTCGATTTCTTAATAGTGCGTGTTTGTTTTAATTTTGGGGTATTTATATGTTGGACCTAATCGTTTAAAATTTGTTGGGCCTGGTTTTTTTGTCCAAAATTGTTAGTTCAAGGACTAGACCGTAAAAGCCCCTAGAAAATGTCCTTTTATGCGGGAGACCTCGACACAAAAATTATGGAAACAACTCGAGGACAACTGCCTGACAAAGAGTGTAGAAAATCAGCTCTATTTGAAGAAGAAACTCTTCCAGTTCCACACAGAAGATATTTTTATGTCTGAGCATTTGGACAATTTTGACAAAATTATTGCTGATTTGTAAAATTTGGATGTTGAAATTGACGATGAGGATTAAGCACTGTTAATGTTGAATTCTCAACCTGAATCGTATGAACATCTCATTATCACACTATTTCATGGAAATGAGTAAATAAATATGTTGACATCTCCAATACCTTAATGAATAATGAAGTTCGTAAGAAGGATAAGGAGGTATATAGAAACTCAACATCTGAAGCGTTGACAGCCCGTGGTAGAGAGAATGAAAGAAATTATAGTAGTCGTGTAATATCTCGATCTAAATCGAGAGGTGGAGCATCAACTTCAGATAGGATAATTCCTTCCAAAGAGAACGCACCTTTTATCACTAGAAAGGGCATTTGAAGAAAGATTGTCATAAGTTAAATAAGGACACGAAGAACCCCACTGCAAACGTCACGACCAGTGGAGATAAAGATTCTGAATTTGCTTTGTCTATTTCACTAGTTGGATCTAGTCCTATGAATGGATTTTGGATTTGGGTTGTTCTTATCATATGTGTCCCAACAGGGAGTGGTTTTCTAGCTTTAAAGAGCTAAAAGGTGGAGTTGTTTTGATGGACAACGATCATGCATGTAAAACAAAAGAAATATAAAAAATTCGATCGAAGTTGTATAATGGAATAGTCAGAGTGCTGGAAGACGTTCGGTAGGTACCGAACCTGAAGAAAAACCTTATCTCATTGGTGATTTGGCAGCTAAGGGTTATGAGATCACGTTAAAAGGTGATGGAGTGATAGTTATGATGAAGGGTACAAAGAAGAGTAACTTGTATTTTCTCCTTGGAAATATAGTTACATAGTTCAGAGGAGGTTGCATCTAATGCTACCAGATTATGGTATGTACGCTTGGCACGTGTAAGAGAGAAGACTTTGCAGGGTTTAGTAAAGTAATGTCTATTGAAAGGTGCCAAGACCTGCAGGCTTATATTTTGTGAATATTGTGTTCTGGTCAAGCAAACAAGAGTCAATTTTAGCACATCAGTACATCGTACGAAGGGATTCTTGAATATGTTCACACAAATATTTGGGTACCTACCAAAGTTGCATATTTAGGAGGTAAGCATTATTTTATGTCTTTTGTGGATGAATTCTCCATACGAGTTTAGATTTATACCATGCGAAATAAGGATGAAGTCTTAAAAATTTTCTTGAAGTGAAAAAAGATGATAGAGACCCAGACTAGCAAAAAAAGTAGAAGACTAACGTCAGATAATGGCGGCGAATACAAGTCAGACCCATTCTTTTATGTATGCCAGGACGAGGGGATCGTACGATACTTCACAATGAGAGGCATACCGCAGTAAAATAGGGTAGCCGAATGTATGAATCCAACTTTGCTGTTGAATGTGCGATGCATGTTGTCCAATACTGGTTTAGGCAAGGCATTTTGGGCTGAAGTTGTTATATATGCATGTCACCTCATTAATAGGTTACCTGCAGTTGCGAATGAGGGTAAAACGCCTATGGAGGTTTGGTAGGAAAAACTTGCTACAAATTATGATTTTTTTAATGTATTTTTGGCTCCCTTATTATATTTTCATATTAGGGAAAGCGAGTTTGATCCTAGAGCTAAGAAAATTATATTCATGGGTTTTAGTGATGGAGTGAAGGGGTATAGACTTTGGTGCCCCGAGATGAAAAAGATCATAAATAGCAGTTACATTACATTTGATGAATCTTCAATGTTAAACAGTTCTCATATGGAGAAAAAAACCAAAGAAGTTTCGCAGCACGTGGAGCTTGAGTCTCCAATTGTTCCAGTAAGACTTGTCAAAAATTCAAAAGATGATGAGATAAGTACAAATATGGTGGAGTCTCATACACACGAGTCCCATCAGCAACCAGATTCTATTACAACTAGTAGACCAAAAAGACAAAAAAGGAAACCTGGATGGCTTACTACAAACATGGTGGCATATGCACTACCCATGGTTGAAGATGACATTACATCTACTTAGAGAGAAGCCGCAAGAAGCTCAGAAAGTGTAGATTGGAAGAAGGCAATAGACGAAGATTTAGTCTCTTCATACGAAGTAGAAATGGGAGCTAGTTCCACTTTCAAAAAAGAAGAAAGCCATTGGGTGCAAGTGGGTATACGCCACGAATGAAAGCTCATTGGAGAACGACAATGTAAGATTCAATGCCAGGTTGGTGGTGAAAGGCTACGCGCAGAAGGAAGGGATCGATTATAACAAGGTATTTTCCCCGGTTGTGAAGCACTTTTCCATTCGAATTTTTCTGGCATTGCTTGCACAGTTTGATCTAAAGTTGGAAAAATTTGACGTGAAAACTATATTCTTACATGGAGATTTGACAAAAGAAATTTATATGACTCAGTCATAAGGGTAGACAATTGCTGGTAAAGAGAATTGGGCTTGCAAACTACAAAAATGCTATATGGGTTGAAACAAAGTCCAAGACAGTGGTACAAGCGATTTGATCGGTTTATGTTTGGGCAACAATACACAAGGAGCCACCATGATCATTATGCATATTTTTGTAAATTTCGTGAGTGATCCTTTATTTATTTGCTCTTATATGTTGATTATATCTTGATTGCTTCTAAGAGCAAGTTAGAGATCGAAAAATTGAAGATTCAGTTAAGCCGTGAATTTGAGATGAAGGATTTAAGACTTGGCATGGAGATTAGCAGAGATCGTTCCATATGCCTTATTTATTTGTCCGAAAAGTAGTGTTTGAAGAAGGTATTACAACGTTTTGGTATGGATTCTAAAATCAAACCTGTAAGTACTCTGTTAGTCCCGCACTTCAAGCTAAGTGCCATGGAATCTCCACAGACAGATCAGGAACATTCAGAGATGGATCATGTTCCCTATGCTAATGTAGTGGGAAGTTTGATGCATGCAATGGTATGTGCAAGGCCTGATATTTCACAAGATGCTAGTATGATGAACATATACATGCATGATCCAGGAAAAATGAATCGATAATCTATAAAATGGATCTTACGGTATAGCTATAGTACCATAGATGTTGGTTTAAAGTTTGAGAAGGATTCACGTGCTCGTCAGCATGTGTTTGGATGTGTATTCAGTTACGCCGGTTATTTGGATAAACGTCGATCCACCACGGGTTATGTGTTTACACATGTTGGAGGATCGATGTGTTGGAGGTCTACGCTAAAGTCTATAATTTCTTTGTCTCATATAGATGCATAGCATATGGCAGCAACGGAGACCGTTAAGGAGGCCATTTAGATTCATTGTTTGATTGCAGACTTGGAAATTGTTCAGGATCACATAGATATCTTTTGTGATAATCAGAGTGGCATCCACTTAGCAAAGAACCAAGTTCATCATTCATAGGCAAAGCACATCGACATTTGTTTCCACTTTGTTCGAGAAATTTTGGATGAAGGGACTATTCTCCTAAAAAAGATTGGAACTGCAGATAATCCCGCGAATATGATAACGAAAGTTGTAATTGGAATTGGATTTGAGCACTATTTGAACATGATCATCATACTTGTGATTTGAACACCTTAGGGTGCATAACACTTACGAGCGCATTTAGAGGCTACTTGGATCATTTTGGATAATATGTGGTTAAGTGTTTGGGTGGGGCGTTGCATATCTTGCTAAGATGGAATTGTCAGAGTTTGTTGACAAAAGTTTGACAATGTAGAATCGCTACAACGGAAATATTGCGACTTCTCAAATAAAATACAATTTTAATTAATCCCTACTTTTAGTTAAGCCCTAAAATATGCATTTAGATGATTTATCAAATAAAATATAGCATGTAGGATAAAAGAAACAATTTCAGGAAAAATCTCCCAAAGGGGCAAAACCTTTTATTTCACTATAATTTGTAAGAAAACAGCTTACACGGATTACAATGAAATAAGTGCGACATACGAAATACCCTCAAGCGTCGGTTTCAATGTCTCGGCTGAAATCTCCCACAGGAACTCCAGGTAGTCAGCAATGAAGAAGAGAAACGGCTTCTCCACAAGTTTGTCGGCTATAATTTTCCCTTTCCAGGAGGGCAGCAATGAAGAAGAAAGACCGTCTTCTCCACAAGGGTTTGAACAAACACGAGGTTGTGTTCTTGGGTTGCAAACGGATTCACAAAGGTTTGGCAATGATGTGTGAATCAAACATGAGTTTTGGGACTAAAAAATATGGAGACTTGAGGTAATAGAACTCTCAAAAACGTCTCTAAAAGTCTTGCAAAACAGCTCCCCCGAAGTTGGCTTTTAAAGGAATCCAAAACGAATTTTAAAATTTTGGGACTCTTGACAGCGTCAGGTACCCCGAACCGGTTCTTGTGTACCCCAAACCGGTTCCCCATGCGGTTTACGGTACCTCACTGGTTTGGGGTTAAAAGAAAATAACATTCTTTAAGGAATTTTCTCTATCTTCAAAAAGTCATAACTCCTTCACCGTAGCTCGGATTGGGGTACCGTTTCTTCCAGTATCTTTGTGGCGTCGAGCACTTCAATTTTCCAGTTGACCAGACCTCCGGACTATGGCTGTAAAATTACGAAAATGCCCTTGAACGTTCATATATTGCCCTTTTTCACTGTTTTGACTTCTCTTGCGTACCACTTGCATAAAGTCCCTAAAATCATGGAACGTGAATCCATTGAGGCATATGTGGGACACTTGATGGAGATGTTGAATGCTTGATTCTTGGAATTTGGATTGAGGCCGTCGTGTGAGATCTTTAGGTTACGTGCCAAATGTAGCGGCGTACGACATACACAAAAGTAACATGTTGGACGTGAGAAAAAATGTCCTTACAAATCTCCCCTTATGTCTATACCGGTACATACATAAAAAATCCGAATTATCAAATACGAAATTGCCTATACAAATCTACCCTCCCATGATCCCAAAACTGGAATAGGTATAAATGAATAGTCTCCATCGTTTGTTCTTCAAATCTTCAAGAATCTCAAATCTTTTCTCATAGGGTGTGCAATTCAGTGATCATCAATGTAGTACCTATACACATGAGATAAAGAAAAAATACCACGGGGTGTATCGAGTTTGAAATGAGATATACACAGAAACCATGAATGATAAAGGCATAAGTCAAATCTCAAAACTCCCCCAAAATTCAAACTCCCCCATGAAATGATAATTCTTTCTCCCCCTTTTTATGATGTCCCCAAATAGACAAATAAGAAGAAAAAAGCAAAGTCGGGGTGCCACGGTATACAAAACAAAGGCATCAATCAATATGGAAAACGTGCTCTTGCAAAGAGATACAAAAAAAATCTTCATAAACTATTTTTGAATTTTTTAAATTTTTCGTACAAAAATAAGATACCAATTTGAAAAAAAATGATACAAAAATCACACCATGGATTTAAACTGAAACAACCAAGTCATGGAAACGGAATGTATGGGTGTGAACACATTCGATAGGTAAATCAACTCAATCAATCATATGTGCACGATGCATACGTGTACTCCTAACAAATGAACATCAAAGTTATCCTTAGGTGTAAAAAATTGTTGAATTTAGATGACATCGTCTTATGCAAATCAACAAATCAAAGTCAAAATGATTTCCACACCAATAACATCCCAAAAAAATTTAGAGCTTTTTCAAGATTTTCAAGGACGTGCAAACCCGTTATAAAATCTCCAACCAAACTCCCTCATATATATTTTCTTTTAGAGGTAATCTAAATTCTCAAACTTTGGAGAATTGGTGCAAAAACCTAAATGGCCCATAATTGGCATGAATTTCTTTTTATTGCCTTTAAATTTTTTCGGGCTCTTTTAAACCTCTTTGGACCCCGGATAATAAAATTCCTCCATTTTTTAGGTCCAATTTAACGACGTCTTAGTATTCGCAAAGGCAAAATGAACCTTTCGCAGCCCTTCCCCCATTTTCAAACAAGGCACACAAACTCACAAAACGGTTTTTATATGCACAATTTCCTTATCAAAATTTATCACGCTTGGTTCGTTTTAAGGACAGGATTGAAGTGAAAACACCCAACCATCATGTGATAAGACAAGCACAATAATCAAACAAATCCGTGCATGTGTGCAATAAAGGAAACATGAGTCAAACATGTAGGAAGTAACACTTAATTACATCTTAATGACTCCAAACATTATAAAGCACAAAGATGACATGATATATTATCTCAAAACACTATCAAATAGTCACATGAAAAATGGAATGATGTTGGGACTCGGCCATCCTAAGTGTACATCCATAAACGGTGCAAACCAAAAATAAAAATCTTTTTGGATTTTTCAAAAATTTCAAAATAAAATCTTTTTGTATTTTTTCAAAAATTTTCAATAAACAAAACTTTGTACAAAAAGTACAAGTCATCACACTAGCAAAAATATATCATGAAACCACAACTAGTGTATGACAAACATGCAAACATAATCAACCAAAAGATTTCACATGGCGTGAATCATGTGCAAGCAAATGGGAATCGTGGACAAATAAACCATAAGCCTCTAAATCCGATTTTCTAACCCAAATTGATGTGTAAAGGAGTGTGGGGGTTCGGGAAATCAAATTTATTCTTTTATTAACCTTCCTAGGTCCATTTAAAAGCTTGTAACAAAAGCGCCTAAGATGACCTTGCTTACCGCAATGTGTGCAAGTGTAAATCGGGCGGTGTGTGTTACCTAAAGGTTGCCCTCTCCTCAAATTTATCGGTTGCTCTCTCCGAATTTTCCTAGGTGGGTCTCTCCTAATGATCCTAGGAGGTTCTCTCATGATGTTCCTATGGGGATCTTTCCTAACAAACTTAGGTGCCTCTTTCTTAACAATCCTATGAGGCTCTCTCACACGTGTGGGAATGGGTGCAACATATTTTTCAAGACCAATCCCACCCCTATCCGTTTTGATCTCGACTGTGCCTAAAATCGTATCAAGTTTTTCAGACCTAGACTCCAAATCAAATTTCACCCTACTTGAATCTTTCAATTTCACCTCAAGTTCACATATCCTAGATTCAAGTACACGTTTAGAATCCTCAAACTCTAAAAGCTCCTTTTGCATAGTCTCCATCAACCCTCTAAGACTATCTCTCTCACCCTCGACGTACTCAAGCTTCTCTTTCAAAATTTTCTCATGTGCCCTAAGTTCTTCAACTAAAACATCATTATTTTTTAAGGCACACTCTTTCAATTGAGCTTTTAATTTCAAATTTTCTTTCTTTGTTTTCAAAGTTTCAGCATAAAGTTTATTGAAAGCAGTTTGCCAGTCACGCTCATCTACACTTTCATCCTCACTCCCATCACCCTCACTATCATGGGATTCACTCTCAGTGGCTGTGGAAGAAGTATCATCGTCATTCTCATGAGTAGACACACAGTTGGGAAGGACACGCTTACTTGCATAAAAATTTTCTTCACTCGGGTTACTCTCACTAAGGGTGGCAACACAAACAATTGGTTTGTTAAAACTGTCCCTAATTATGGTGGGGCACTCATCTATGTTATGGCCAATCCCCTCACAACAAAGACATCTCTCAGATTCTTTCCTTTTAACAAGAGATTTAAAAACAGATTTCACTCGAGATTTCCAAATAGAGTTTTCAAACACTTGAGTTCTAATATCATCAAAACCACCGAAAGCCATTTTTGCGAGAAAAATAGGATAAAACACAATAACTTAGTGCAACAGACTTTGACACAAAGGTGCGTGCAAAAAATCAGGCGATAAATTAGCGTAACCCGCTCTGATACCAATTTGTAGAATCGCTACAGCGGAAATATTGCAACTTTTGAAATAAAATCCAATTTTAATTAATCCCAAATTTTAGTTAAGTCCTAAAACATGCATCTAGATGATTTATCAAATAAAATATAGCATGCAGGATAAAACAAACAATTTCAGGAAAAATCCCCCAAAGGGGCAAAACCTTTTATTTCACTATAACTTGTAAGAAAACAGCTTACACGGATTACAATGAAATAAGTGCGACATACGAAATACCCTCAGGCGTCGGTTTCGATGTCTCGGCTGAAATCTCCCGCAGGAACTCCAGGTGGTCAGCAATGAAGAAGAGAAACGGCTTCTCCACAAGTTTCACTACACCAAAATGACAAAATTGTCACCTTTCATTCGGCCACCCTTGTCAAGGTCATTGATCGTGATAAAAAACACGCGTTTTGTGTCACGGTCATTGACCTTGACAGGACCGTGACAAATAATTGTCACGGTCATTGACCGTGACAAGTCCGTGACAAATTTACTTGTCATGGTCAATGACCGTGACAATTCTTTAAATAATTATCACGATCAAGGACCTTGACACGACCGTGACAACTTCTTCAGCAAAAACCCTTTCCCCTTCTCCCCCCCCCCGTCGTTCCCTCCTTTTTACAACTCTCTCTCTCTCTCTCTACGCTGCTCTCTCTCTCTCTCTCTTCCATTTATATATATTTTGTGTGTATATATATGTGTGTGTGTGTGTATATATATATATATATATATATATATATGTGTGTGTGTGTGTGTGTGTGTGTATGTGGTGGTTGAGTATGTGAAAAATAGGGGATTATTATATTAGAGGCAAATAATTGATGATAATGTATATAATATTAACCTTGTATGGGTATAAGCTAATTTAGATTAATATTGATGATTATGTATATAAAGATTAACTCATTTTCATTCGAATTAGACAATTCACATGTTAATATGTCGTTGCTAATTTAGATTAATTTGTGTCTAATTTTAATTTCAAAGGGAAGATTACTATATTTTGACTATGGTTAAAGATAAAAAATAATTCGTTGTGATTTTATTTCTAAGTGATTCTAGAATTTTTATTCTTGGAGTTAAAGAAATTAATCCATTCTTTCTGTTGAAACATATTTATTTTTTAATAATGCAGGTTATTTTGAACTTTCCTTCACCATTAAAACATTATATTGGTAGCATTTTTCTCCTACCAATTTTTTTCATCGTGGATGTCGCCAAATTCTTAGTAGATTAGTATTTAACAAACAAAAGCGAAAGAACCATTATTGTTCACTAAATGTTGGCAAAAGTCTTACTGAAAATGTAAACATTCGTATTATATATAAATTGGCTCTCTCATGTATCAAAACGTTTGAGTCTATCAAGTTAAATAGACTTGGTTCGTTATGAGTGAGACACAATCTATAGTTTAGGTCAGATGAACCTTAAGGACTAAAGATTGATATATCCTTTCGAGAAGTTTGATATAATATTGGCTAATTGCACACACTAAAATATTTTTTTAATTGAGAGAATTTTTTCATAAAATGTGTTTTAAAAACCTTTTGAAGTATTGAAGAATTTTTTTGAGTTGTGTATTTACCTTTTGAAGTATTGGGATCTAGGAACAAGTTTTAAAAATAATTTTGGAATTTTTTATTTTGAGGCATTCGAACGGACATAATATATAACATATATTCCATGCTTTACATCTATTCCGGCATATATAATATATATAATAATAATTCCATGCTTTACATCTATTCCACGTTAGATGTTTTCAACTAATTTAGACATATTTATGTGTGTATGTGTATATGTGTGTGTATACACTACACCAAATCTGCCCATTTGTCAAGGTCATTGACCTTGACAAATTCACCTTGTCAAGGTCAATGACCGTGACATTTCGAGGCCATACAACTTTTTTTGTCACGGTCGTGTCACGGTCATTGACCTTGACAAAAAAACTCGCGTTTTGTGTCACGGTCGTGTCAAGGTCAATGACCGTGACACGTTTGTCACGGTTTAGAACCGTGACAAAGCCGTGACCCTTTTTAAAAAATTTGTCACGGTCATTGACCGTGACACGTCCATGTCAATTTTGTCATGGACGTGTCACGGTCAATGACCGTGACAATTCTGGGCAGAATTAAAAAAAAAACTGCTCGGCAGTATGGCCACTGCCACTGCCCAGCAGTATATTTGTACCTGTTATAGCAACGTTGTACCTGTTTCAAACATCATATATCCGAACAAACTAAAGATAATGCAAATATATATTCAAATAAGAAACTATTTAAAAAGAAACAACATCACCATCATTTTATCTCAAATCTACAAACTATTTGCATGGAAAAGAGATTTTGTACCGCGACGCTCGGGAACACCTCCTTATCCTTCCCTTCTCGTTCGAATAGCCACATAAGTATAGAGCATATGTGGCCTACCCTTAGGGCCACTCCCTGTCCCCTGAATTGAAATAAAGTAAAATTAGTATCCGCCCCTCAAATATAGATAAATATAAATCATAATTGAAATCGAAATCGAAATCGAAATTGACATATAAATATAAATACATTACCTGTAGTGTCACTCAAACAGCTAACTTGAGCTCATATGGCACCTCCTTCCAACTAATGTACCCCGGGCAATCGTGTCAATTATAATTCTCTTCATATCTAAACACTAAGAAATACCATAATCCTATGGAGGTATGCGTTGCAAATTCCTTCCAACCGTTGTGTAGCCAAAAATCAGCAGTTGAAGTTGTCAACTCCACCTTTGAATGGGGTATGGAAAGTGGTGGGGTATGGAAAGTGGAATTGACAACTTCAACCGGTGATGTTTGGATACATAACGGTTGGGAGGAATTTTCAGAGCATCGCTCCATAGGATTATGGCATTTCTTAGTGTTCGGATAGACGAAGAGATTCAGTCTCCTCTCCACAAATAGGACACCCCAAATAACTATGTACTAATCACCTATTAAAGGTAAGAAGCGTATATTCATGGATTAGTATAAACAAAACTTAGATGTAGTTGGAATATTTATGTATTAATCTCCTCTCCACACACGCACACTACACAAGAGTGAAAATGACAAAGTGCAGATCAAGTAAAAGCATTAAAAATGGATGTTTCGGTACAAATTGAAATATTTATTACAAATTGAAAAATTGTTTCAAATTCGGGTTATCATCAAAAATGGATTGATATTCGGTAGGAGCAGCCAAGTCATCCACACTACTATTTAGACGCCTTGGCGCGTGTTGGACAATTGACCACGGCTCGTTGTTGATATACTCCGAGTAAAACACTTGCTTAACCTTTTGAAATGCACAAACAAACGGCTCATCGCTCACGTGGTCGTTGCTCTTCAACTTGGACAAGTCAACCATGATCAAATTGGTGACAGGATCAACTTTAGAAGCATTTTTATCCTCAACTCTTACCCATTCACAGTAAAATACAACCTCTTTGAAGCTTATATAATCCAATTCAAATATATTTTGGATTACACCATAGTAAGTCATTTCAGCTTCAACGAGGTTTTTATCTTTTGCGCTCGCTCGAAAGAAAGTAAGAGCCTTGTATGAAATTCCCGAGTTCTGTACATTTGTACTTTCCTCGTACACTTTAGCGCCGAAAATGTAACCGTTCAATCGATATTTTTTGTACTCTTGTGCCACGAACAAGGGTCCAGTGGCTAGACGAGCAAGCCTTGATGTCGCATCACCCATCTTTAGGAGCTGAGAATATAGATAAATTAATTATATTAGTGGTAAAATTTGAGTGTAATGTAACGTTATATAACGACTGTTTTCATTGTAATTACCTCTTGTGTCAACCATAGCCTAAATTCGCTATCTGATTGTACCACTGTTTTTCGTCTTTTATTGTTCTCACGGGCTTCATATTTACTGCATATTACAAAATTAATCATGTATAAAATAATCTAAAATAATGTTAAACATTATAATATTCGAAACTTACTTTTTCCATTCTTCGACATCTTCATGTGTGTCAAATAGATAACGAGCTACTTGTTCATGTTGCAAACTCGTTAATTTCACTCGTTTTCCCATCACATTACCACCATCATCGAGGAATTCATCAGTGTCATCAACGCTGGTAGAGTCAGTCATATATTCCCGAGTATATATTGATGACTCCACGGTGATGTATTTCTCTGCAATTGATCCTGCAATATATCGCGTATTCTTGACGTAATCTTAAAAAATTTCATCAATCTTTCAAACGGATACATCCACCGATATCTAACTGGACCACAAAGAAGTGCCTCATCGCATAGGTGTACCAACAAGTGAACACTTATGTCAAAGAATGCTGGGGGAAAGTACTTCTCCAATACACTTTCACAGCTAATTTTGCGGCCACTATGTGTTCTCGATTCACTACCTTCTCACACAAGAGGGAGAAGGTAATACTAATTTGCATAATAGCCCTACGCAAATCCTTGTGCTTGGAGAAACAGTGCTTAAACAATAGAGGAACCAATTGCATGATCACATGCCAATCGTGGGACTTACACTTATGTAAATCATGAGTAACATAATTCACAATCCTTTGCAAGTTGGACGAAAAAGTAGATGGGCCCTTCAAATTATATATTGTGTCTAGAAGCACCTTCCTTTCCTCACTCGTCAAAGTAAACGCACCAGGGGGAATTATTGTCCTTCCCCTACTATCTTCTTTCGACCATAGTTGTGGTTTAAGTTTTAACGTTTTAAGGTCTTTTCGTGCATTTTCTCCATCCTTCGAATGACTCCCCCAAGGCAAGTACCCACAATATGTTCAGCGAAGTTCTTCTCTGCATGCATCACATCCAATACATGGCGCACCGGGTTTTTCTTCCAATAAGGCAAGTCAAATAAAATTGACCTCCGAGACCATGCCTTTCTTATCTCAGTTTCATTCCCAGTTGGGGTCTTCTTATGCTTGACATTCTTAAATTTGGGATTCTTACCTGGCATATTTGGGCCATATTCAGAAGATTTACTTTTAATTTCTGAACCCGAAAGTTATCTCGACGGTAGCCTATGCTCAACTCCGCCCAATAAAAAATTGGAAGCTTTCTCAAATCTGAAACTACCAAAGGAGCCAGGTAGATATCAATGTCTTCACTTGGTGCCTTTGGCCCAGGTATCAATAAAGCCATCATCGAAAATTCAGGTCTCATACACTGTGAAGGAGGGAGGTTGAGTGGGGCTAGGATCACTGGCCATACACTCTGATTGGTGCTTAGATTTCCAAATGGATTGAAACCATCTGTTGATATAGCCAAACGAATGTTGCGTTGTTCTCGAGCAAAATCGGGATACTCATAATTCATCCTCCGCCAGGCAGTAGAATCAATAGGATGACGCATGATATTACCCTCTACTTCTGCCCTAGCATGCCAAGTCATTGCCTTTGCAATCCATGGTACTGTGAAAAATCGCTTTAATCTAGGCCCAACGGGAAAATATTTCAATACTTTTTAGGCACTTTTGAGCTTGTGCCTTCCTTACTAGTAGATTGGATATATCTAGGTTCATCGCATACCGGACAACGATCGAGATTTTCATACTCCTTTCGGTATAGTATGCAGTCATACACACAAGCATGAATCGATTTATACTTCATTCCCAAACCTTTCAAACTGTTCTTCATAACAGGATAGCTATTTGGAAGTATATTCACCTTGGGTAATAAGCCCTTCACCCATTTTAGAATTCCCGTCACGCTATTGCCAGACAAACCGTACTACGTCTTCAAACTGTGCAAACCAACCATGGCATGTAAAGTTGTTTGATCTTTCTCACAGCTAGAGTATAACGGTTGGGTCGCCTTAAATTTTAAACTTTGGTAGTCATCGTCAAGTTTTATCGTGTTATCTTCACGAGCACTTGAATCTTCTACATCATCAGTAACCTCATTCTCCTCAGCTTCATAAACTCCGTACGCATCATCAACTAAATCCTCTAACATATTATGATCTACGTCGTCCCCTTCTTCATCTATTCTACTTGTTGAAGGATGTTGTGAAGGTTGGTCAGGGACAAAAGGAACTTTCAATTCACCGTGAAAACTCCAAAGTCGATAACTATCTTGCATACCCGATCTTAACAAATGTAGTTCAACTGTTTTCCACTCAAACACCTTACCATTCTTACACCTAGCACACGGACACGGAAACTCTTCATCATTACGACATCTCTTTGCATATTTCACAAATTCGTTAGCACCTCTGCGAAACACATCCCCCATTCTATTAGTCTCACCCATCCACTCTTTGTATTTCGGATATCCCATCACAGCTACCACAACTAAACACCTATTAAAGGTAAACAAAACTTAGATTTATAGTATGTTTTATTTAATTATCCCATCATTTAATTATCCTATTAAAGGGTATGTGGTCCTATCCCATTCAAGAATGCATTTTTCTGTAATATACTTAACAGCTCATGCACATTGTTACGATTTGAAAAAAATTCGACAGCATATCACCTTAGTTCTCCAAGTACACGACGTAGATTGGCAGGTGTGAGTGTTATTTCAATTGGTCAATTAAAATAACAGTCACACTTGTCAATCTAGTATGTACCCAGAGAACATTAAGATACGACTGCAGAACTTCCTCCAAAAGTAACAACTTTAAGCCAATAAGAATATTATACAGAAATTATACAGTCTCAAACTGTTCAAACGGGACAATTCGAGAGATCTCATTACAGGGGTAATGACTCTCGAACGGGTCTAAGGGTTATTGAATGCGTACGCATAAGAACTAGAATGCTAGTATCTATGCGCACTATATTTAATTTCAAGTATGTTTCATATAATGGGTTAATTCAAATACAAAAATAAATTCATGGGATAATTCAAATACAAATATAAATTCATGGGATAATTCAAATACAAAAATAAATTCATGTATTGACCACATACACACACACATACACACTATCTAAGCTGTTCTATAGGTATAAAAATAATTATTATCCAATTATTATCCAACTATTATCAATTATTTATTTTGAATGTAAATAATATTCAAAACCCCACCCACCCCCACCCCCTCCCCCACCCCCTCCCGATGTTTATTATCCAATTATTATCCAACTATTATCAATTATTTATAAAATTGATGTCTACTTTTAGTGTTGTGTATATATGTTAGTCCTCGGCTTTTTTATTGAACTTTTAGTTATTTAGTGTATTGTAGATTGATGAGGCCACACAATGAACTACTATTTCGCCTTTTACTAAAGAATATCATATGCTCACAAATAGGCGGCATACGCCCATTTTTTTAATTGTTTATACCCCCTCCCCCACCACACACCACCTGATGATGCTTAAACCCCTTTTGATAGACGGCTCTCTTAGTATTTTTTTTGTCTATACTATCAAGTGTTCAACTAGTTTGGAGAGTTGTACCAAACAATATTAGTTGAGATCCAACTTCAGACATAAGACCCTAAAGAGAATCCTATCTGCAACAAGATTCTAGTTAGTAAAGAAGACATAACAGAATATGGTGGAATCCACTACACTACACACCCATTCCCACACTTAAAAACCATTTAATAATATTTAAAAAAATTGAAAACCATTGAATAATATTTAAGCACTAAAATTAATTTAATTTAATTTAACCAAGGAATTAATCAGATATTTTTATCCTATGTTTACTAATGCTAAAATTATGAAAAATGATATTTTGAGATAATAATGTGTGAAAATTTGTTTTATGATTTTTTTCTTAACTGAAAATTATTTAGGGGTATTTTTAATTGAATATATACACATTTTTAACTCTTTAAAAATTACATTTTAATCCTTTCTAAATCTTAGGGAGAGTTTGGGTTGTGTTTTTCGACCATAACACCACACACACCACCACCACCCCCTCCCCCACCACACACCACCACACACACACACACACCCCACCCTACCCCACCCCCTGCCCCCCTCCACCACCCCCTCCCCCCTCCCCCAAAACACACCACCACACACACACACACACCGCACCCCACCCACCCCCTGCCCCCTCCACCACCCCTCCCCCACCCCGCCCCACCCCCTGCCCCCCTCCACCACCCCCTCCCCCACCCTGCCCCACCCCCCACACACGCACACACATACACACACATATATATATATACACATACACACATAAATATACAGACAAATATATATATAAATGGAAGAGAGAGAGAGAGAGAAAGAGAAATTGGACCTGAGAGAGAGAGAGAGAGAGAGAGCAGCGTCGAGAGAGAGAGAGAGAGAGAGAGGGAGGGAACGGTGGGAGGGAAAAAAGAAGGGGGAAAGGGTTTTTGCTGGAAAAGTTGTCACGGTCGTGTCAAGGTCATTGACCGTGACAAGAATTGTCACGGTCAATGACCGTGACAATTAGTTGTCACGGTCGTGTCAAGGTCAATGACCGTGACATAAAACGCGTGTTTTTTTGTCACGGTCAATGACCTTGACAAAGCTGGCCGGCTGAAAGGTGACAATTTACCCATTTTGGTGTAGTGATATATGTGTGTGGTGGTGTGTGGTGGGGCAGGGGGCAGGGGGCAGGGGGAGGGGGGTGGGGGGGGGGGTGTACGTGTACGTGTACGTGTACATGTGCGTGTGTGTGGTGGGGATGGGGTGAGGGTGGAGGGGTGGGGGCAGGGGTGGTGTACGTGTACGTGTGTGTGTGTGGTGGGGGTGGGGTGAGGGGGTGGGGGCAGGGATGGGGGGTGGGGTAGGGGTGTATGACTATGTGTACTAATAATTCCATGCTTTACATCAATTCCGTGCATATATAATATATATAATAATAATTCCATGCTTTATATCTATTCCACGTTAGATGTTTTCAACTAATTTAGACATATTTATGTGTGTATGTGTATATGTGTGTGGCGGTGTGTGGTGGGGGAAGGGGGCAGGGGGTGTGGTGGGGGGAGGGGGTGGGGGGGGGAGGGAGGTGTACGTGTACGTGTGCGTGTGTGTGTGTGTGTGTGGTGGGGGTGGGGTAGGGGTGTGTGTCTATGTGTACTAATAACATTTTTTTTATCTGTACTAATAATTTTTTTTACAGCAAATGTCTCCTTCAGGTATCAAGGCGAAGATGATGATGCTGTTTATGATGATGTCGTCTGGGCTCGGTGATAACGGAGGCGACGAGGGCTCCTCGGCCCCTAGGCTCCCCAAATATGGAAAATTTGGGACTACCATCGAGAACAAATCGGAGCTATTAGCGAGATCCCTCGAGCTGCTAAAGACGGTCATCGGCCCGGGGTTTATGAGTTGGAAGGAGGTGTCATATGAGCTCAAGTTAGCTATTTGGACAGCACTACAGGTATTTCAATTTCAATTTCAATTTATATTTATATTTATTCGCAACTAACATTGTATTTGTTGGACAGGAACAATTCAACTTGGATCCAAAGTTACGCGATTCCGTCTTGGAACAGTTGAGGGAGCAACACAAGACGTGGAAGAAAAATATGCGGACACGGTACTTTTGAAAAATACGAGAGTCCATTATCTAATGGCGTGGATCCGTCCCGCCCAAGGAGCCGATCTCATTGGCACAATGGCAAAAGTTCATTGGCAATGAGATCGAGGATCGACAATTCGTATCTCGCCAATCGGGGAGGGAAAATCGGGCAAAAAAGACGGACGTGCACTACTCCGGCCGGACGTCTTACGCCGAAGTGGAGCATAGGATGAATGTTAGATTTAATTTTTCTATAACTACAAAAATATATTATTCTTCATTATTTTACTTTGCGGGGCCGATACTAATTTTACTTTATTTTAATTAAGGGGGTATGGAGTGGCCCAGGGGGTAAGCCACATAGGCTCGATACTTTTGTGGCTCTTCGGACGAAGAAGGGGAAGGACAAGGAGGTGTCCCCGAGCATCGCGGCCACGATTGTAAGTAATCCGACAATTTAATTTTTGTTAATTACGTTATAATTTTTTAGTTTACTTATTTTACTAATCATGTGCTTTTTATCGTTTCAGGCAAAGCTTAAGGAAGTGCATGAGTCGCAGTCTGATGCCGACAAGGCGTCTTTGTCCACAGACGCACTCAGCCAAGTGCTTGGCTCTGATCATAAGGGGAGGACAAGGGGGGTGAGCTCGCGGGTGGCCAAATTTAGGATCATCGGATTGGAGACGAGCGCATCGGGTTGGCTCGAACGGTGGATTCACATGACGCGAAGCTGTCCCGTTTGGAGGCGACAGTCCAAGATATGTACTCATTCATGAAGCGTACGTTGGGCGGAGACCGTAAGGGTAAAGGGAAGGAGGAGGCGGTGGAGGAGGAGGAGGAGGAGGAGGAGGTGCGGGAGAATGAGGCGCAGGATGACGAGGATGTGGACCTCGCTGCTTCATCACCGACACGTGCGTACTTCGATGATCCACTTCCTTATTTGGCTCCCTTCCCCAGACCGATGTCGACAATTGGTTGGCCGAGCGTGTTCATATTGGACGTATTTGATGGCCAGCGGATAGGGTTGGGGTTGAGGAACCCGAATATCGTCCAGGGTGGAATAGTTCATGGACGTGTGCTTCAAGAGATCGAGTCCAAAGTGCTCGTCACGCATATGATACCCGAGAAGGAGAACTCCCTATTGTGGTTGCGCGAACAATGCGGCACGATGTATATTAGTGGGTGTGTCAATTCGTATATCGTGTGGCTTACTCACCTCCTCACATTTACCCTAGACATGTAGTGATATTATTTTTAAGTTGGTACATTTTAACTATATTTGGATTATATCGTCATGTATATTGTTTCTATTTTGAATATATATTTGCATTATCTTTAGTTCGTTTGGATATATGATGTTTAAATAGGTACAACGTTGCTATAACAGGTACAAATATACTGCTGGGTAGTGGCAGTGGCCATACTGCCCAACAGATTTTTTTTAAATTCTGCCCAGAATTGTCACGGTCATTGACCGTGACAATATTTTTAAAAAGGGTCAAGGCTTTGTCACGGTTATTAACCGTGACTAAACTTGTCACGGTCATGGCCCGTGACACGACCGTGACAATTCTAACGAACTTGTCACGGTCAATGATCGTGACACGTCCGTGACAAAAAAAGTTGTCTCACCCCGAATTGTCACGGTCATTGACCTTGACAAGTCCAACTTGTCAAGGTCAATGAACGTGACAATAGTGCAGATTTGGTGTAGTGTTTGTCGAATGGAATTTTTCCTTTCCAGGAGGGCAGCAATGAAGAAGAAAGACCGTCTTCTCCACAAGGGTTTGAACAAACACGAGCTTGTGTTCTTGGGTTGCAAACGGATTCACAAAGGTTTGGCAATGATGTGTGAATCAAAACATGAGTTTTGGGACTAAAAAATATGAAGACTTGAGGTAATAGAACTCTAAAAAACGTCTCTCCAAGTCTTGCAAAATAGATACCCCGAAGTTGGCTTTTAAAGGAATCCAAAACGAATTTTAAAATTTTGGGACTCTTGACAGCGTCGGGTACCCCGAACCGGTTCCCCCCGTAACCGGTTCACCATGCGGTTTGCGGTACCTCACTGGTTTGGGGTTAAAAGAAAACAGCATTCTTCAAGGAATTTTCTCCATCTTCAAAAGGTCATAACTCCTTCACCGTAGCTCGGATTGGGGTGTCGTCTCTTCCAGTATCTTTGTGGCGTCGAGTACTTCAATTTTCCAGTTGACCAGACTTCCGGACTATGGCTGTAAAATTACGAAAATACCCTTGAACTTTCATATATTGCCCTCTTTCACTGTTTTGACTTCTCTTGCGTACCACTTGCATAAAGTCCCTAAATCATAGAACGTGAATCCGTTGAGGCAGATGTGGGACACTTGATGGAGATGTTGAATGCTTGATTCCCGAAATTCGGATTGAGGCCGTCGTGTGAGATCTTGAGGTTACGTGCCAAATGTAGTGGCGTACGACATACACAAAAGTAACATGTTGGACGTGAGAAAAAATGTCCTTACAAACAAGATGACCTATAAATTGTTTTGCCAAGGTGAAGATTGTTGAAAAGTGAGAAAGCAAACAACCCTGCTTTCGGTGGGTGATTGAGAAAAGGGAAAAGGATAATGGTTCAGACAACAATTTTCTTTCGGTGATTACTAATCAATTTGAGAATTTATCTCCTTCTTATATGCCTATATAAGGAGGTAGAGATGGGTGAACCAAAACACACCAAACACCAACAACAGAGCTGAGTGTAGAGAGCTCATTTGTGTCTATATCTATATAGAAAAATATACAATGTATTTTTCATTTGGAGTGTATTTGTGAGAGTTCTCTTTTGTAACCCATTTATTAATTGTTATGAGTTATTAGTAGACGTTACCAAATTGGTGAACCACTTAAATATTATGTCTTCCAGTGTGTGTGTCTTTCTACTCATTATACTTTTATTGTGTGTGTCATATTATTATTTTGAATCACGGTCAATATTATTTATTGACACGCTTCCGCACAACATATACCATGGGCATTTTGTGACAAGCCTTTCTATTTGCACAGAGAATATTAGTACCGAGGATGTACATAGTGACGTGTCATTGAGCTTTTTTCCCTCTTTTTTGGTAACTGAATCTTTCATTTTTTTTTCCTTATAAGTTTCTTATTCTTTTACTTTTTATATAAAAAAACGTTTTTCTATTAAGATATAAAAAAAATTATTTTTAATAAAAGTATGAAAAAACATTACACATTTTTTTTTTAAAATGACTTTTATTTAAAATACATATTTTAAATAAAAGTTATTTTAAAAAAAATAGTGTAATGGTTTTTTTAAACATCTAGAAAAAGTTAAAAACATATGAAAAATTGCATTTTTTAAATTAAAAACATGAAAAATTATTTTTTAAAAGCTGGAGCGGACCTACATCATCATCGCAATTGGTTAGTACTGCTGACGCGGACCCATAATATCATTGCATTTGGTTAGTGCCACTGGCGCCGACCCAAAATATCATCGCGATTGGTTAGTACCGCTGACATGGAGCACATCATCATAGTGTTTGGTTAATGCCGTTGGCGCGGACCCACATCATCAACGCGTTTGATTAGTGTCGCTGACGCGGACCAACATTATTATCACGATTGGTCAGTGTCGTTGGCACGGACCCATGTCATTTAAATGTTTTTTTTTGTTTTTTAAAACAGTTATAAAAAGTTAAAAACAGTTTTAAAAAAACGTTTTTATTAAAAATACAAAAAAAATATTTTTATTAAAAAAAATCAGTTAGACAAATAACTCTTCCTTTATTTTTTTGTCTTTTAGCCCTATGTACAAATCTCGGTAGGTGCAAATTAGGGCTGTGTTTTTTTTCCGAACATTCCGATTTTTCCGATGTCCGATCCGATATTTTCCGATTTTGGAACATATATAAGGTTTCCAATTTCCGATTTTCCGATTTCCGATTTTTCCGAATTAAATTGGATAGGAAATTGGAACTATGTTTTAAATTCCGATTTTTCGATCCGATTTTTTCGATATAATTTCCGAATATTTTTTCCGATTAATATTCCGAATATATCTTCCGATTAATATTCCGAATATTTTCTATATATTTTTTTTTACCTTATAAGTTATATCCTTATGTAATAAGAATGTGTACAATTTAGATTTCCTTTATTTTTTACCTTACCCCATATATTTATATATGCTGTTAGTAGAGAGCAACTAGGGTTGTATGATATCCTTATTAAAATATCTCTCACATCTCTCTCTCTCTCTCTCTCTCTCTCTCTCTCTCTCGTCTCGCCCCTTTCTCCTCGGCGGTGCATATATCTCACCTCTCTCTCTCGACCCAATCTCTATACGGTCGTCCAACCCCTTTCTTCTACTTTCGGCGGCGCATATTTGTTTACATCGTCCGACCCTTATAGTCTCGAACATAGGTAAGCCTTTTCTAGTTTATTTTTATCTGTTTACTTTTTTTATTTCTACTTATTTACTAATCTGTTTACATTGGTTTATAGGTTCTGTTTACATCTTATTTACTTCTGTTTATAAGATCGGTTTACATCTTATTTACATCTGTTTACATCTTTTTTATTTCATCTACTTATTTTGATCTTGTTTACATCTGTTGGGATCGATTTATAGGTTTAATAGGTTTGTTATATTGATCGGTTTATAGGTTTACGGATTTGTTTACATCGATTTGTTATATTGATGGTTGCGGCAGAACAGAAAAAAACTAATTTCTAATTTCTCATACTTTCTTCATGCGGCAGAACAAAAAAAAAATACCATATTTCTAATTTCCGAATTTTTCCGATTTTTTTCCGATTTTCCGATATTTCCGAATTCGGAAACTTTTTTGATTTTCCGAAAAAATTGGATAGGAAATTGGAACAAATATTTTATTTCGGAAAAAATTGAAATTTTTTCCGAAAGGTCATTTTCCGATCCGATCCGGCCGAAACACAGCCCTAGTGCAAATAGATTTTTTCTTTTGTGACTGCAAAGAGATGCATGAAAGCCATGCTAAGTAGTAAGTACTATGACAAATGTCGAGCATTTATGAAGTTGCGTGTTTTTATTCAAAAGTGGAGCAGAAATTGTGCAAATATGCTACTCATAATTTGGCTTCAGATATGAAGAAACCGTCCAAGGATAATAAATTTACAAAGACAAAAAAGGAAGCTGGACACAGCAAGCTTGCTAACCACAAATATACACAAACCTATTATCTGGATCTAATCACCATTAACCTATACATTGTCGGGGAAGATTCAACAAATCTGAATATATATAGCCATATAGTAAGAAGAAAAAGTACATATTTAATCATCATGTAGGTTATGAAATATATTATTATCAAAATCCCTTGGTTGGCACCTCTGACCTCTTTGAGCTCTGCTACTAAAGGTCTAATTTCAGTAGATCAAAGCTCATTAACTTTGTTAGTCTTTCAGCTTTCTGCAGAGGAATTGCAATTGACAAACCATATCCATGAGTAATTGGGTTCTGCAGCACAAGGGGAAATTCCTTTGGAGAGCTGAGTTTCTTATATCTTGTTATTGTCAACTGAGAACACCTTCCATTTATTTTCAGTGTTTCTTACCTGAAAATCAAAAGTGAACAACAAATCATCGTGGCTGTGATTATTGATCAAGAGCATAAAGTTCACAACCTTTATTTAACAGGGTATTAACCAACGGATTTAATTCAACTATTAAGCAATCTCACACTATGGAGAGGTTGTGAGATGGAAACTCTTTGAGATGGTTTAATATTGAAAAAGAAAAAAAAGATAAATATTATTGTATTTAGAATTCTACATACAAATATAATTTATAACACTGAAAGTTACCTCTTTGGAACCATGTTCTTCGAACAGCTTGGCGTACGTGGCGCTCGTGCCTCTCTAGTAGTTCATCAATTTTGTGGGATTGAGACAACAAGGGTCCTGAAAATTCAACCTTGTCCCCTTGATCCTGATAAACCTGTCTCAGGCCAAATTCTAAAAATGTCAAGGAAGTAAAACTGCAAAATGAAAATGCATATGGCTGTTCTTAAGACTATTTTCTGCTCCGCGGTTGAGTTTTGACTATAGGCAAAGTCACCAGAAATTCAGTCATCCACTCAAGAAAAACTTCAATCATCACGTGGTTTTTCTTCATTGATATTTAAATTATATCTTTGGTTGTTCACCAAAGTTCACTAAGGGCTTGTTTGATTATCAAGTTAATTTTTCTTTTTTTTTTTGGTAAAAAGTTCTTTCTTACGAAAAGTAGGAAAAGTAGTGGAAGCATAGAGAAGTAGCTGGTGAGATGCTCTCTTACTCTTTTGGTTTTCCATAATTATCAAAATTCCTTTTCCACTTTTCTCCAACTTTTATTTATTTTTAATAAAAATCAATTGATCTCCAATAATTTTCCCAACTTTGTAATCTAGCTCACCCTAAATATTTTGCAATACTGCAGCCACTATATATTATGAAAGTCTTCAACTTACCAAATTGATTTTCTTGGCAGCCATCTCCTCTCTCTCATAAAGAGCCAGTGACAGTTCCTGTGAGTGGTATCCTTCAGAAGCATCAAAGGAACCTGAACTCTCTAATTGGCTCCAACTTTTAAGCATTGCTTGCCTGACGGTCTCATATGAATCATGGCCTCTAGAATTTGTGTGCCTTCCATTTACAACCTCAACATTTTCGAGAGGTTTAGGCTCAAAATTGTTCCTCGAATTCAACGCACCTGAAGGTTCCAAAACGAGACTTCTTGAACTAGACCTACTGCGCGATCTTACAGATGAATCATCTATTCGCCTTTTGGCCCACGCAAAACCACTTGATCCCAAAACTTGCAAAGGACCTGAAAAGGGAACGTCCCCTTGAGATGCATTTTTTATGTGGGAAGCCTCTTCCATAACATCGATTGATGGTTTAGGCAGATCTAAACCCAAGACAGTATCTCCCTTCAGACTACCTACAGAGTTTCCATTGATTTTATAGGTAGCTTGGGTTCGGGATGATAAATTCTGCACCAGTTAAATAATTTTCAGTAAGAATAAGCTTCCCTTGATAACCGAAACAAATAGTCAGACAAGACACATAAAAAACATGAGAGGAAGAGGAGACCTCATCTGGTGCCAATTTACTGATGCCATTTTGTTTTCGAGTTGACTTTCTTGTTGCTTCAGATCCACGTGCTCTGCTCCCAGGCCTTTTCCTAAAAACCAGTGAAAGTTTATCATAATCCAGAAAGATAACATTTTTAATTATAAATACAGCACTTGGGGTTCCAAGAAGTGGCAAGTCACAAGAATAAAATTCACTTAATTCAATCTCTCTGTTGGGTGGAAAGCATTGAATCCCCAAACTATATAACTGGATAACTGGAAATGAGTAAACTCACCTTGCTGCATCCTCGCGTTGTTTTGCATCAATCTCTTTGCTTGGTTGGTATTTTGGCAAGCTTGATGGGTCGCATGCATAAGGCTTTGTCATGAAATACTAAAATAACAGGCAGAAGAGCAATCTTAAACCTCAAAATATTTAGAACAATTTTTTGTTTTTAGAAATCCTTGGTGAGGCACTTGACCCTCCAGGTCCACAACAGGTCCGCCTCAGATCAGATATATATAGAGAATATGGGTAGGCAAAAGCTCTATATCATGAATAATAACTATCTTTAAAATGCCTTATGTTTCATTCATATTCCCTCCACCAAAATTAAGAGTGTTTTCTATTTTGGGGCTACCTCAATTTAAGAATTTTGTTTCTAAATAGTACATAAAACAATGTAAAATTCCAACAATACCAGGGGCGTAGAAGCTCAACATAAGGTAAGTTGGTTACGTTGATCTGGTGCGTTAGTTAAGTTGGGAGACTAAGATTGGAGAAATACGTTTCTTTACTATATGTGAATTTCAAACAAGGACTCTTAATTCCGTACGGAGGAAATATGAAGTAATCAAGATGTTCAAAATGGTTAGTTTACTTTTATGCAGGTCAAATTGGTGAGTATATGCAACATGTAATTTAGAAATCATAAAAAAATACAAACAGTTCCCATGGGAATACCTCGGATGCAAGAGCAGAAGAGGCAGTTCCACGCTTGTGTGGTTCCACAGAAAGGAATGTTTCTATCAGATTCACGGCAGTCTTGGGAAGCTCTTTGAAGGTATCCCAGAGACTGCTTTCATAAGGATGTTGTGGTTTAAATAGAGTTGCATGAGGAAGCTTAGATTTTTTCCAGTAATCTTCAGGTGGGGACCCACAGAGCTTGAATATTTTGTGCAACTGTTCAACCTGGAATAGAAGTACATCCCCTCAGACTTCAAGTGCCAAAGAGCTCAAACTTATATACAACAATGGCTGTTTGTTATTGTGGTATTTGTATGAGGTAAAAGTATTCATGCATTTCAAAGTAGTGTAAAATTTAAATGGAATAAGAAATAGCCCCATGTGATAAGTATTACTTCTGAAATATTTGAAGACTATCAGGCAAAGTGATACCTCAGTTCTCCCCTGAAGAACAGGTGTGCCAAGGAGGAGTTCTGCGAATACACAGCCAACACTCCAGAGATCCACACAAGCACCATAATCTGTAGAACCCAGTAGAAGTTCAGGTGGGCGGTACCATAAAGTGACAACTCGACTGGTTAACGGTTGCTTTTGCCCAGAATAAAAAAAGTTTGCCAACCCAAAATCAGCCACCTTCATAACTCCATCATTATTTACCAGAAGATTTGCTCCCTTGATATCCCGGTGCATTACACCCCGAGAATGACAGTGCTCAAGCCCAGATAACAACTGTTTCAAGTAGCATTTAACCTGTAAAAAGATGACCAATAGAATCTTCAGTATAGAAACTAACAACGATTAATATTACCTGTGTCTGATTCAAAAACAAAAAGGTTAACAATGTTTTAACACATTTTGAAGAAGGGAGAGGTGCTCGGAGACCTGCAAATGAAAGAAGCCTTTAGATCCTGGTGCCTCAAATTCAACAGTCCCTCACATGTGAAACAGTCATTTTCCACTTTCATATTTACTGCCTCCGTCCCAAATTAATAGTATGCGCATGCTTGCATGTTTATTTTAAAAGTAGGCAAATAAATTTTCAAGTGCATAGTTTTTCTCAACAAATATATTGTAATTTCAGCATTTCCGAAAATAAGTTTAGCATTCCACATATAGTTATCCTATCCGTGTGGTGAGACATTCTGTTAAACTAGCGATAGGGGATAGGGCACAGGCGACGCGTATGCGACACAAACTAGAATACAAACTTGAAAAATATATTAAATCATTGTTGTGATATTTCAGGAATTTTATTATGTAATCTTAAAAAATCTAATGTTGGGTAGTATTTTATTAGAAAAAGTTAATTAAAACAAGTGACATTGGATACATTCTTCCTTTGGATATATTACTAACATCAGGTGTAGACCAAAAGTTGGTTACAACTCTTCCTCCGACTTGATACATCGTATAGGTATATTAAAGACTAAATATCCATGTAGATGGGAAAGTAAAATGTTTGTTTTTTCTTGTCTATCTCCAAACAAACACCCATCTAAACTTCTGGAAAAATATGAACAAATTGGATAGCAGCAAACCTGTGCTTCACTGAACTTGATGTCAGGACAAGATAAGAGTCCAGAAATATCATGTTCCATGTACTCGAATACAAGGTAAATGCTACATGATAGCCGCGAGGTAATTATCCCCTCCAACTTTATGATATTCGGATGGTCAAGCCTGCGAAGAATCAATATTTCTCGAGCCATAAATCGAACACTTTCAGGCTCAAAATTGTCAAATCGCACCTTCTTCAGAGCAACTATCCTTCGAGTTTCTAGCTCCCGTGCTCGGAATACACTGCTATATGTGCCCTGTCCAATCTATTCAACCAGTTTAAAGTGTATGTTATTTGTCTGATATATAGCTACACTTCAAAGATAGATAATTTCTTTGATGTATATAATTCTGATCAATAGCCTATACTTTTTCCCAGTAAGACTATTTTGTTATAATTAGAGATTTGAAAGAAAAAAATAGTGAATGAAAGTTTATAGTCACTGTAGCATAGTGGATTTCGGATTTGAGTACTTTTTTGTACAAACTTCATTCTAGGCAATATCATGAATTCTGCAAGCCGTTAATTCAATCATCTTAACAATTGTCCTAGCTACTTGAATGCAAAATGCTCACCACTACTTAAGTAGCCTTTTAATAGGTGTGGCAACTTTCGACACGATGCCATGTTTTACCAATACAATCCAATTATGACACGACACATAGCACAGTTAGTTGTAGTTGTTTAGGATTTATTAGTACTCAAAAGGTCGTACCTTGATGCGATGACAAGTGCCCTCACCCCAAGTCACGACTGGTCTCGGATTCGAGACATGAGAGAAGCCTCTCCATATATGGATAACACAACTAACCCAAATTGACACCCTTACATTTTTGTGCAGTAAAATATCTACATGGTCAACTTGTGATAATGCAGATAAGAATGGAACACAAAAAAGCGTGCAATATCCTCAACAAAACTAGAAAAACTTGAGACCTGTGAAGAAGAATTTATTGCTGATCACACTTAAATCACATAACAAGACAAACAAATTATATACAAAGAGTGAATGAGTGAAGCATGAATAGTAGTGGCAAAACTATGGGTTGGGCCTAATATGGACGGGTCAAATATGGGATGGGTCAATCCATTTTTTTGCCCTAAATAAGTATTACAATTCCGAATATATGTTAAAAAAAACATAGTTTACTCTTGAACTTTTAAAAATAGATTTTGTATTTGACTCGTCGCTTTTGAAAATGGACTCCATATTTGACTGATAGCTTTCAAATATAGATCCCATATTTGACTCCTAACTTTTAAATATGAACTTCATATTTAACTCATAACTTTTAAAAATGGATCTCATATTTAAATGACTGGGTTAATATAGATTCTTTATTCTTTGGGGCCCATTTTGCCACTGCTACGCATGAAACTGGTAAAATTTCTTTATCTACCTATTCTCTTAAACTGGCATATCTTTCAATCCTTTGAATGCAGAAACCCAACTCTGAAAAAAACTAACAAAAAAGAAATAAATAAAAGAAACATGGAAAGAAAAAAATTTACATATATAAGAGTGTAAATGAGCCGAGCCGAGTGTTTGGTTTGTAAATGTAAATAAGCTTAGAAATATGTTCAAACTCGGTTCCATTTATCTTAGCTAACCAAATGAACACCATCGAATTTCGAATAGCCTGATTATATAATGCTAAATTAATATGACTATTGGTGACCGAACCGAACACGAGCCGAGGTCAATAAGTTAAGATGATTAAAAATAGGATGAAGTTTGATTCCTTTATTTTACAAGCAATTGTTTGGTTTTGGTTAGTTTTAGAATCTTGCGGGTATAGTAATCTGGATTTAAAGTGAAAAGATGAGCGTATAATTTAGAATATAAGTGCATTATTTATTGTGCGGCACTCGTTGAAGAATATAAGAAATATGTAGAAACCTTGTCGAGTTTGTGAAAAGAATCAGCTCTAAGTGGTACCCAACCATAAATGGCTTCAGCAGCGACGGTACTGAGCCAAGCTGGCCAACCGGCAGCAACTTGCTCTCCTTCCACATACTTTTGTAAATTCCCCAACCTAAAGCTCCGTGACTCACCACCACAATTTGAACTCGCCCTCCCTGACTCACTCAGCTCGCTCCCACAATCACTTCGTTTATTCTTCTTTTTCTTCTCCTTCTCCTTCTCCTTCTCCTTCTCCAACTCCACGCCCGACCCACCTATGCTCCGACCTGAACCCGAACCCTCCTCCGCGAACCCACCGGAATGGTCGACGGCAGGCGTCACCGTCACCGCCTGCTTTGAGGACACACAACCCATCGAAATGGAAATGGAAATGGAAATGAAAAACAGCCCACAAACATAACACTCAGTTGTTTTGTTTTCAAGGCATATACATATTATATTATTAGCAACCGCAAGGGTCAATTGAGAAGAGGTCTGACCTGAGTCAACCTCAATGGATCCTTTATATTTATATATACCCCACCCACAAAGTCACTTTCTCTCTGTCCTCTCACTAGTGCGAGAATTGCGGAACATAATCAACGGGGACATATATTTGTGCAACTGTTGACTACTGTCTTTGTCTCTTGTTGTGCTTCATGAACAACTAAAAGGCCCAAAAAGCAAAGTCAATGGGAGTTTCATGGGATTTCTACTGTTTTTTGGCTTTGCCCGTGCATTGGAAATTCTCTGCTTTTTTTCCTTCTATTTATCTAATACGTTAAACCCGTAAACTGGGATTCATGAATTTATATTGTATCCACTCCAAATGCGATACATTGTAGACGTAGGAACATCAACGGAGATGGACCCACTTAGTGCTTCCCAATAATGACCCCGTTAGTTGGGTTGGTGTGACTGAACGGGCTGTAGTTTTGGAGTTTTACGGATTATATACAATTTGCACCTCGAACCACCTATTTATTAATAGGGTTAGATGACTTTTGACATCAATAATTATTAGTTGTTCTATTCCGTCTAAAATATCTTATATGTTTTTATTTTTTTAATAAATTTTTTTATACATATAGTGAATATTTATTAAATATTTATAAATAGGATCTATTGAAGCAAAAATCTTTTTTAAAAAAATTTTTTAGAGAAGAAAAAATTATAGGACCTATTTAGCTACATACTTAGTGTGGGGACTAAGCCTGTCAATGGGTAGGCTCTGGATCCGGACTCGACCCGAACTCGATCCGTATAATAGGGTCTGAGTATATTTTTTTGAACCCGAGACCCGAATACCCGAAGACCCGTTTATTAAACGGGTAGGGTCTGGATCTTATACAAGACCCGGACCCGAAGACCCGTCCCGAATTGTACATTATTATTTTATATATATATATATATATATATATATATATATATATATATATATATATATATACTATAAATTTATATATATTTATATATATATCTTATCAATATAACATGTTATATAATAAATATAAGTAATATATGTTTTATTTATACTAATAATATGCTATAATACATTACAAAATATTTTAATTTAGGATTAAAAAAATAAAGAAGGGGGTTAAAATAAAATAAATATAAAATAAATGTATATATTTGGCCAGACCCAGACCCGAACCCGAGACTCGAAGACCCGAACGGATCCGGGTCTGGATCCAATATTGTAGACATGATGAAGACCCGGACCCGAACCCGATGAAGACCCGATTACACGGATCTGGATCTCCCTAAACCCGACCCGTCTCCGACCCGTTGACAGGCCTAGTGGGGACCTTAATTATTAATTAGGCCCAATTAATAATAGGCCAACAAAGCCCAACAGCATGTGGGTCACGTCCGACCCAACTCCTCCAAGAAATCAACGCAAGTATTTGTCACGTGGATAAATACGAACATTTATCACATCAATATTGATAAGCTTAATTGGTTACCTACACTCTCGGACGAGATATTCAGAAGTCACCACACGAGCCAATATACAAGCTGGGAGAGTTCCTTAAATAACTTAGCCACTTTACACCACTATAAATATAACCTTCAGCTTAGGGTCAAAGGGAATGTAATTTCGAAACTTTGAGAGAATTTAATAAAATACAGTAACCTCTCCGTGGACGTAGGCAATTTTTCGAACCACGTACTTGTGTTGTGTGATTGACATCTCTTTATTCGTTCTTTAATTGCTCCTTGGATTCCTTTTTATTGTAATTAATTTGCACTCACAATTACCGTCGTATGTGAGAACGATTTTCCTTTTCACAAAGAACAACTACGATGTTTCACCAACCAAACAGTGTGCCCCAGCCCGGAGACATGCGAGATAATATGGCTCCACTGAGGATTATATTTGAGGTTCGTCAAGATGAGAACCCAAGGTTTCGACCAAAACGGTAGCCTTCGGAGGAAAGCCATAGGCAACCTAGGTCTACTCAGATCTCATGCATGGTTGACACCTACAAAGCAATGCTTCAACAATATGAGGAGGCAACTCGCCTCCAAGTTGAAGATAATTCTCACCTACAAAGCAATGCATATCTCGTCTCGTCTGCAATCCTTGACAACCGAGATATTAAGCCTATTTCAATTTGGTGCTTATATGGTCGAGACTACACTCCTCCAACATATGTTCAAACAGGATTTCATGGGTTTCATACTCGACCCAACCGAGACCTATCCAGACGACATCTCCACCACGTCTGATATAAGGCACCAGCGTGGTCAGTCCACGTAGACAGATAGTTATAACTGAATCGCATGTATACGCGGGGGGAATATTTATTTCATTATGATTTACCTATGCTAGAGACAGGTGGCTTAACCTTATTGGCTAGGAAATACTGTACATGCTTCTTACATGCTTGGGGGGTGTATTAAGCCACCCAGGCACTATATAAGCTTGCCTTATCCAATATTGTAAATGATCAATAATTTCAAACCCTAGCCAATACTCTGTTGAAATCACAGTAGAGAGATAACGTTGAGTGTGTTGTATCACAAGGCCATTAGAGCCCTTTTTCATTGTGAAACTCACTCACCCTTGCATAGTGATGTAGGCCAGATGGCTGAACCACTTGCCTTATAGCCTCATTCTCTATTGCCTCACCTCATTTTTCATTTATATTGCTATATTTTCACCATTATTGCTCCTTCAAGGTTTTATTGGTTTGAGCTCTTACTCATTTACTAGGTGGTACCATAAGCGATATCATCAGTAGGAACCATCTGTGGAAAGAGAGATTATTATCTTCTTCCTCTCGTTTACAACTTACTCTTCATCGGATTCTCTGTTGGTGGTCCAACCCCACGTTTGGCTGGGTTTGAACCACCATTGAAAGAGCTTTGGTTTGAGTTCAAGCTTCTTTCCAGTTCATTCAGCTCTACCAGAGCACCTCCTTATCTTTTCGTTCACTAGAGTCCATGGCATCAGATCTTCCACCAAGCACTAGCCCCAGTTCTAGCCAAACATCGCCTCAGTTAGAAATGGCTGAGGTCACGAAAGCGCTGCGATCACTAGCGGCGAGCCAAATGAAAATGCAGGTGCAACTGGCTACTTTCATCTAGAATGTATTGACTATGCCCACTTGCATAGGAGCAGAGATGATAACTTCGATCAGGTGACAAGGGGGACACCCTCGGCCCAAAAAAGGAAATACGGTAGAAATAGAGACAAATGGATACTTCTAACCCCAGGCGTCTATGCTTGGGGAGGCAAGACCAAGAATATGAAGACAATGAATGTGATGATGATGAAGAATTTTGGGAACCATATGAAATCTCTGGGGATACTGTGCGCCCTATTCAAGTAAGAAAGGGAAACAGTGTCAGGCCGAGCCGAGAAGGCAAGCCTCGTGCCTCAACTTTAGACAAACTCAGCAGAGGGTCTGCATTTGATAAACTCGGCCCGATGGGTGATTTGAGGGACCGGCTCTCCAGGTCTCGGAGTATAGCTGGTTCCAAAATGAATGGAAAATGTGCTAGTCATCGAACCCCATGTGGCGGAGATGAGGAGCAGATAGAATTCAGTAGTCGTCAAAGGATGGTTGCCAGAGAGCCAGTGCAATGGTCGATCGACAAAGAGAGAGCTGATGATAATGCTATTGTGGCCGTGGTAGATGCTGCAGCCGCAACCGACAAGCCTTGGAACAGTTCTATCCAGAGGCTGGAAGACAAGATTAAAGACATTTTGAAGAGACGAGACCCTTTGTAGAGGGGTTACATGGAAGGCTCACCGTTCTTTGCCAAGATAGTTAGCTATCCCACCCCGGCTAAGTTCAAGCTTCCGGTGGTCACACCAAAATAAGATGGAGGCACCAATCATGTCTACCACGTGTGATACAAGGCACCAACGTGATCAGTCCACGTAGATAGAAAGTTATAATCGAATCACATGTACACATGGGGGGAATATTTATTTCATCATGATATACCTGTGCTAGAGACAGGTGGCTTAGCCTCATTAGCTAGCAGATATTGTGTATGCTTCTTACATACTTGGGGGTGTATTACGCCACCCAGGCACTATATAAGCTTGCCTTCTCCAATATTGTAAAGGATTGATAATTGTAAACCCTAGCCAATACTCTGTTGAAACCAAAGTAGAGAGAGAACGTTGAGTGTGTTATATCACAAAGCCATTAAAGCCCTTTTTCATAGTGAAACTCACTCACCCTTACATAGTGGAGTATGCCAGATGGTTGAACCACTTGCCTTATAGTCTCCTTCTCCATTGCCTCACCTCATTCTTCTATGAAGAAGAAACCACATAAGTCCCGTGCGATTGTGCCAAACGCTACTAGGAAGTTTTCAATGAAGTAGAAGATTACTCAGAGCAAGTTGTTGTAGCATCCTTCAAAATAGGTCTACCCCCCACGTCAATGATGTATCAATACCTTACCAAAATGGAAACTATACAACCATTGACGATCTCATGTCACTCATTGAGAAATATGCCAAGGTGGAGGACGTGGTCCGCACTGATCAAGCTGAGACTGGTCGCACCAAGGTAAACAGAGGGGGAGATAAGGAGAACACCCCTAAAAAGGGGAATAAAAGGCATAATGGTACCAAGAATGGGGGCATAACTGATTCCTCGAAATCTTTTCAAGCAGTCACCACAATTTTGAAAAAGATGATTTACAAGATCTTAGCAAAAAAGAAAGATCAACAGTTAGTCAAGTGGCCAAAGAAGATGGGTGGTGATCTGGCCAAAAGGAACAATGCGCTCCACTGCAGATTTCATAAAGAAGGCGGCTACAAGATTGAAAACTATAAGGTGCTCAAATCTCATCTAGAGGAATTAACCTAATTTGGGCTTCTAAACGAGTTTATTAAGAAGAAGTCTGACCAGACTGAAGCCAACGGTGAATAATAACCAAATAATATCCTAGATGATGACATGGGGCCTGAGTTCACCGTCATACACAGAGCGTCTTGCATTAAGAAGATCCAAGGGTATGTTGTTCGGATGGAACTCAAAAAATTTATAACTATGATGGAAGATTTCCAAATTTATGTAGCTAAAAGCCAGGCTGCAAGCGCCAATGACCAGCGGAAGTTGATTATAACAAGCGCATTGTCTTCACGGAGGAGGCCTTGGTTGGGGTACGAACCCCATACCAAGATGAGCTAGTAATCACTCTCAGAATCGCAAATTGGGACGTGGAAAAGCTACTAGTGGACCAGGGGAGCTCTTAAGAGGTGATGTACTTAGATCTCTTTTAAAAATTCAAGATTAAAATTTTAGACCTCAAGGAGGTAACCGTTCATCTGGTCGTCTTTACAGGGAAGATAACGATTTCGTTAGGAAAGTGGTCTTGCCAGTAAGGGCAGGGAATATTTTAAAACTCATAGAGTTTTTTGTGGTTAACATTAATTCACCTTACCACACCATTTTAGGCAGGGGTGGATTCATGCCATGAAGGTTTTCCCTTTCACATACCATCAGAAGCTCAAGTGCATCACGGACAGAGGGATAATAGAGATCATAGGCGATCAATCCGTTGCTCAAAAGTGCTTCATCGTCTCCATTAGGAAAAGTAGGAAAAGAAAAAAGAGAAAGAAGTTATTTCAGAGGTAACCCAGGATGGGGCTACTTCATCCAAATAGCAACTAAGGCACGATCGACCAGGGATGGAAGAGACTAGGATCCATCCCATTGATGGCGTCGTAGAAGACCTGGAGGAGATTGTTTTTTATAAAGCCAAGAAAAAGAAAAAGTTTTTGATTAGGATAAGTATGACTGACCCTGAAAAGGAGGAGTTGATAGCCTTCCTAAAATAGAGCTTAGATGAATTCGCGTGGGAATCGTACGACATACTGGAAATCAATCCCGCAGTCACCTGTCATTGACTCCACGTGGATATAAAATATGATTCCATTACATAAAAAGCTCGCCAAAAAGCCCTAAAGAAGGAAAAGGAAGTGGATAAGGAAGCAGGGAAACTGTTGAAGGCAAGGTCCATCAGAGAAGTTTAATTCCCAAAGTGGCTCTTAAATCCAGTCATGGTTCGAAAGAGAAATGGGGGCTAAAGAGTCTGTATAAATTTCATCGACCTCAACTAGGTCTGTCCCAAGGATAATTTCTACCTACCGAAGATATACCAGCTGGTCGACACCACATCAACTCATGAGCAGATGAACTTTTTAGATTCTTACTCGGGGTATCATCGGATCCTTATATTCGATCCTAACCAAGATAAGACTTCATTCATAATGCTAGCTGGTTTATATTATCGTATAGCCTTAATAATATAGGATCTACATATCAAAGGTTAGTCATGAATATGTTTCAACACTAGATGGGGGAGACCATGTAGGTTTACATCGATGATAGGCTCGTCAAGAGAAGGAACAAGAACGACCATCTTCAAGACCTAGCTAACACCTTCAAAATCCCCAGGCACTATAGAATGAAACTTAACGCCATTAAATGTTCATTTGGAGTCTAATTAGGAAAGTTTCTGGGTTATCTGGTCAGTAAAAGAGGGATCGAGTCTAATTCAGATCAGATAAAAGCTATTAGCAGGGTCCAGCTGCCAAACACATCACGTGAGGTTCAAAAGCTCATTGGGATTCTCACAATACTCAACTGCTTCATTTTGAAGTTATGTGAGCATTGTCGACTATTTTTTTTAGATGCTCAAGAAGGAAAAGGGCTTCACCTTTAAAGATGAGTGCTTTAAGGCCCAAACCTTCACTACTGGCGATCCCCGATCAGAGGGATCCCCTTTATATTTATCTTGCATTATATAGTCATGGTGTTAGCTCGGCCTTGGTCTGTAAAATAAAGGCAAAGCATTTCCTATTTACTATGCCAGCAAGACTCTCTTGGATGCTGAGCAACGCTCTTGCCTCTCGAGAAATTGATTAATGCATTAGTGATCACTTCACGAAAGCTTAATCATTATTTTGAAGCCCATTATATCACTATGATTACTTTCTTCCCCCTTAATGGATGTCAAAGTGGTCAGTAGAGCTTGGGAGGTTCGATATTCACTTCTAACTAAGGACAACAATCAAAGGATATGTTTTTGCCAACTTCATCGCAAAATTCACTAGAGAAGGTTCCACCGACCAGCAGCTGGTTGATCAATCAAAGATGCACGAACAGTCCCAAGGCAAAAGGTAGATATTGTATGTTGATGGTGCCTCCAATTCAAAGGTTGTAGGCATGGGCATTATCCTTGTGACTCCATAGAATTACATGATTGATTAAGGGATCATATTGGTATTTCATGCCTTCAATAATGAGGCTGAGTATGAGGCGCTCATCGCTGGACTTCTCAAAGCACTTTTGTTCGGAGCAAGAAGACTTAATGTTTATTGCGGCTCCAAATTAGTGTCCAATCAAGTCAGTGGGGATTTTAATGTCAAAGATGATCGGATGGCAGCTTACCTCGCAATCGTACATGAGCTAGTTACGCAATTCAAAAAATTCACATTTAATAGTTCCTTTAGGGGCACAACAGTCATGTCAATGCTCTAGCAGCACAAAGTTCAGTAGTGGACTCGGATCTCAAGAGAACTATTGAAGTGTAATTCCTCGCCAAGCTTAGTATTGATAAGACAGTAGACCCCAAGCACATCCTCTCTATCGACAAAGGTTCTAATTGGATGAATAACATCATAACGTACTTGTAGAACGAAACACTACCTATAGATAAGAAATTAGACCATCAGTTTAGGGTGAAAGTTATGCATGTTTACTTGGACAGTAAGGGCAAGCTGTACAAGACATCTTTCATTGGCCCATACCTCCAGTGTGTGCACCCAAATGACGTCGAGCAAGTTCTTTATTAAGTTTATGATGGAATATGCAAAATCCACGAAAGAGGAAGATCTTTCACATACTGAGCAATCAAATAAGGCCACGAGTGGTCTTATATGCAGAGAGATATAAGTTTTTATGTTCATAAGTGCGAAAAGTGCCAAAAATTCTCTCCCTTGGTCTATCAATCGGCTAACGACCTGAGGCCCTTAACCAGCCCATGGCCATTTGCACAGTGGGGTTTGGACATCATAGGACCGCTACCTACCGCGTCTGGGAATCGTAAGTACTTACTGGTCGGCACAGACTATTTCACCAAGTGGGTGGAGGTAGTGCCACTGGCCAATATTAGAGATGTCGGCATGATAAGGTTCATCCAGAGGAACATCATAACACGCTTTGGGGTACCAAGAACCATCATAACTGATAGCAGCACACAGTCTGAGAGTGAACCTTTTAAGGCTTTTTATGATGTGCATAAAGTCAAACACCACTTCAGTTCGGTGTCGTATCCCCAAAGCAACAGTCAAATGGAGGCCTCTAACGAAATAATGCTCAACAGCCTTAAGAAGAGGATGGAAAGAGCAAAAGGCACCTAAATGGACGACCTTCCCCATATTCTCTGAGCATATCGTACAACGCCAAAAAGACCAATCGGGGAAATCCCCTTTGCATTCACATATGGAATGGAAGTTGTCATACCACTTAAAGTAGGCCTCCCGACCATGTGGATAAGGTTGGACGACCAAAGACTAAACGATGATACCCTTCACGCTGAACTCGACCTGGCCGATGAATGAAGAGATCAAACCTTGATCAAGCTGGCCTCATACCAGTAGCAGTTAGCAAAGAAGTACAATAATGGGGTCAATTTGAAAAAGTTCCAAGTAGGAGGTTACATCCTCAAAAATATTTTTGACAGCACAATAAGATCGTCGGACGGTAAGTTGGGGCACAATTGGGAGGGACCATTTAAAGTGACCAGAGATGATCTATAGAGATCCTATCACTTTGAAACAATGGAGGACAAAGAGGTACCCAGAGCAAGAAATGCGATCAACCTCAAGAAGTTTTACTTTTAGTCTTTTTTTTACTTTTCAGCACTTAGTTTATATTTCGAAACTTATATTGCTCGCAATTTATTATTTTGGTCATGAATAAAGGCCCTTATTTCCATATATCAAATCTCTTAACTTATTCAATTAATTTGCAATATTTTCTAAGTAGTGGGCTCATAATTGGCTCTTAGTCTTTGAAAAGTGTCGATCAGGCTTTAACTTGATTACAACGGTAATTCTGCTAACTATAATTAAAATTAAAGCCCTCAGATCTGTGTCATGACTAGCACATGAAAACTCATGACTTTCCTAGGCAAGGTAAAATCCATACGAGAGATCCTTAGGCAATAAACCAACAATGCTTGGTCGACTAAATCTTGAACAGGTGGATTATCCGTAGACTAGGTGCATCTTTTCCATTGTCTTTTCTAGGCCTAATGGGGTATGACGATATGACCTATATGGTAAGAAAGGAAGAATAACACATACAAGGCATAATGGACTAGAACAATGCATAAAAATTAGTATTGACTTAATTCATTCGGTAGATTATGATTACAAAAAGTACTAATTACGTAATAATTACAAAAAGTACTCAGATCTACAACAATTTATGGGTGATGAGACAAAAATTGTTTTATTTACTTCCTCCGACCACCATCAGGGTTATGCCTGCATTCGTCATCATTGTCATGACCTTCCAGGTAGCTATCTACAAGTTGAAGGGGAATGGAGTCTAAATGGATTCATATTTCATCACACCTAAAAGGAGATCAGTTGTAAGCAAAGAAATTAACTTGGTACATATACCATAACTGAGAGTCCTGGGGTTCCTTAATAACCTTGAGGGCGTTCAGCCAATTGTGCTTATAGGCATTGTCTTGGGCTTCCTGTAATCTCACTGGGTCATCTTGCCAACCCTCATCCTAACCTGCAGACCAAATCATTCGGGGACCCATCACGAATAAATATCGAAGCTTTTTATTGTT
This sequence comes from Sambucus nigra, assembly GCA_949130495.1. Classification (NCBI taxonomy): domain Eukaryota; kingdom Viridiplantae; phylum Streptophyta; class Magnoliopsida; order Dipsacales; family Adoxaceae; genus Sambucus; species Sambucus nigra. The sequence continues at coordinate 237,775,263 of OX422210.1, read as the reverse complement.
GCAGCTTAACCCTATCACCATTGCATTGCTCATTTGAACTCGCTCTTTGGCTTCAGAAAGTTTCTTCTTAAAGTCATTATTTTCTGGCTAGACTAGAGTTCTGACCTCATCCATGTCCTTGTATTCATCCAGTTGGTACTTCAAGTCATTTATTGCTTTTTGCAGAAAAGCACTCACCTTTTCCAAGTCTTTAAGGTTATTTTTTAGCTTGACAACCAGGGTGGACTGATTCTTGTAGGCCTTAGTCCTTTTTTTTAAATCCTTACAGGTAGTTAGAAATTCTCTATAAGCTTGCGTGCTAGTATCTCGCCCAAGCACGTTGTATACGTTACTGGAAGAAAGGTTTTTCTCGATAACAAGCTACAACATCAAGGCAGAACAAGCAATAGTTTATCAAAAAATGCATAAATTGGCACACTCAAGAAAATATAAATATTATTTTGATTAACAAAATGAGGGGTAGGAAGAGACATTACAATCCAAGAAAAGAAAAAGAGTGAAGTGCAAGAGCAAAAAAGGAAAAAAACCCTAGAACTATGGGTTTCACTTCTTCACCTGCTCTTCTATCTCAGCCTTTTTCCCCTTAGATGCGACATCTTTCTCCTTGGGTGCCATCTCCTTCGCCTGGTCGGTAAGATGGCTTGTAGAAGGCTCTTCGTTGGCTATAGGGGGAGGACCTGGATGGTGCTGAACAAACATCTCGAACTCAGCGACGACTCCATCTTTTGCCAAGGTATGATCCCAGCCCTTTTTGAAGCTCACCTTTCGAGCGTAGGCAATATAAATCTTGGCATCAACACTCACCTCGTCTTAGCCTTGCTAAAAAATGGTGTCACTAGTGAGAGGAATCTGAACTACTTCCGTACTCAACTGAGAATTCTCATTTAATAGGCGAGTGTTCTCTACCTTCAGTAGATTGTTCTCAATCTCAGTGAGGCCATGTCCTCGATGGTGATCTTTTCTCTTTCTCATGGGCCTCTTTAGCTTGAAACATGACCTCTTCAAACTTTAGGAGGGAATCCTTTGATTCATTATTTAATCTGGTCTGGTCGGAACAACTATCCAGAAAACTAATAAATTCTGCCACAAACTGCAGAATAAGAAAATAGTCAAGTATTAAAAGATCCAACAAATCGCAATTGAGAAAATTAAATACAGAAAATAAACAAGACAGAGGAAAAAATCTCTTACCAAGGATAAAGTTTAGAAAACTCGAAGGGATAGCTGGTTAGGTCCCAGTATCCTTAATCTCTCGCAATTACCCATATGCACTGCCCCCCTCAACAAGCCTGGGTAAGGGTTGGACTGTGGGCTATAGATTGGGCCTCAAAGATGTTAGGAAGTGAAGGGTGAACATTATTCTTCTTCGCAGAGGCTATAAGGGCATTTTTCTTCTCCTCTTCCTTCTTCTTCTTTTCCTCTTCATTCTTTTTCTCCTTGGTGACTAAGCTTAGGTCACCAAACTTGAAGGATTCACCCTCCGTCTTTTTTAGGACTTAGCCCTAGCAGAAAGGAGGACCTCATCATCATCATCATCAATAATAAAAAGGACTCTCTTTTTGGTGGGAGCCATTGGATCTTCCTCTTCTAACTGTATTAACCCAACATCCAGCAATTCAAAATAAGAAGACATTTCCTCATCAGGAAAAAGAAAATCTGGTATGTTGTCTACCGGGCAAGTAGTAAAGTTGTTGATAATATTGGTGTTCTCGAGCAGAAAGTCCAACAACCTTGGGTGCTCACCATCAGGCAAAATTTCTCTCACACTCCAAGCCTTTAAGAGGTCGATAACTTTGATATATCTGAGGAAAGGCTCCTTATTTTTCTTACGAGCTGTTCAAAGATAACAGGATAACATAATCGACAATAACAAAGAAAAATGATAAGAAAAATATACAAAATTAAAAGAGGGAGTGTTAACCTATGTGATCATCATCTTAGTCAGGGCATAGATATCCTGTGTATTCTTCTCCCTTAGGGAGTGGTGGATGTTTCCAGTTCCTGGCAATGAACCCTTGATCCCATTATCCCTTATTGGAATCAGGGAGGTTTACAACCAACACCCAGTTGGCCTTCCTTGCCTTTAAATAGAGGAGACCATCAGTGGTGTGAGACCAGGTGTAGTAGTACCTAATTTATGGAATGCCCAAGTTAACCCCATAAAGTTCGTTTATATGATTAACCCTATTGACTCCAAGTATTGGGGACACACTGAGCAGGGACCACCCTAAAAAAGTCGAATAATTCCAACGAATTTGGGGGAAATGTCAACCCGCTTGAACCACAACCAAGGTTTGAATCCAGTGCCGCCCTTCGATGTCCCTGATATCTTTGGGTATGAGGGCACAATCTATGTCCACCCAAGAAGGAATGGAATAGGTCTTATTGAACTCGACAACAATTTGTCTATGGATGGTCGACATTTTTAGAAGAATAAATTATCACTAATGAATACAAATAAAAGGAAGAAGAAGAAAAAAGTTGTGAAAGTAATAGAATGAAGATGGAAACTTACAAAGGTGAAGAAGTGCGAAGGCAAAAGCTCTAGAGTTTGGATAGTAGAAGACTGGAAGAAAAGTGACTGGTGTTGACGCAACCCAGTTTGAAACCTTGTGCACAATCCTAAGGTGAAATACCCAAGAAGATTTTATCGTTTCACTTCCTTCTCGGACAAGCGTATCCGAGAAACTTCTGCATAATCACAAGTCTGCCCAGCCAATTCAAATTCATAAGAACAAATTAAAATCATTTTAGCCCAAGGCAATGATAAAACCTACTGGACCTATAAACCTTAGCCCAAAGATTTTAAGGACAATTATGAGGATTAAATTATTATTTAGGACCAATTGAAGACCGACTGACCAAGCCCAGCAGCATGTGGGGCACACCTGACCCAACTTCTCCAAGAAATCAGCATAAGTATTCGTCACGTGGATAAATACGAACATTTATCAAGTCAATATCGATAGACTTAGTTGGTTACCTACAATCTCGGACGAGATATTCATGAGTCACCACACGACCAAATAACAAGTTGGGAGAGTTCCTTAAACAACTCAACCATTTTACACTACTATAAATATAACCCTCACCCTAAGGTCAAAGGATATATAATTTCAAAACTTTGAGAGAAGGCAATTTGCTGAACCACGTATATTTTTGTGTTGTGTGATTGACATTGATATACCCAAGTATGACCTCGGCCTAGGGATACCTACCTCGGCCGAAATAAGAACCGAGACAATGACCTACCCCCCCCCCAGTGGGAAGGGGCCCGCGATATCATCCCTCGGCCACGACTACCTTGGCCTCGGCCGACACTACTGCATGCACCTCCCCAAGGACACTTCACACGCCGCAGATATCAACATCGACCTCAAGTACCAAGGAATAGTAACCTCGGCCAACAGTAGGCCGAGATAACAAGAAGCTCTACGCGATCATCTTCAACATGGACCCTACCTCAGCTTAGGCCGAGGTTGCCAGAGGTATTAATAATCATCAGCATGCCCAGTCTCGGCTCAAGCCGACACCGGCATATACCTCGGCTGACATCAGGCCGAGACTCCTCATGACACTTCGCGGATTGAGCGGACGACCAACCTTTATAGCTCGGCCTCACCTAGGCCGAGGCCATTCACCAACATGAATGCCGAGCATCTATTGACATCTGGATAAGGACACCTGGGCACAAATCAGTTATAACAAGATTATTCTCCACATGTGGGAGAATATTTCATCATTGCTTACATGTGGCCATGACAGGTGGCACACCCCCGTTGGTGAGGAAGCTACACACATGCACATTACATGCGTAGGGGGTACATTACACCCCCTAGGCACTATATAAAGGGATCACCCCTACCTTGCAAAGGGATCCAGAGATAAAAACCCTAGCTAAAACTCTGTCTAAATACACACAGTAGAGAGAGAAAGAGCTAGAGAGGTTGTATCCATGGTCATTAGTGCCTTCTTACAGTGATATTACTGACACACACTCACAGTGGACGTAGGCCGGATTGGCTGAACCACTTATATTCAGGTGTCATTCCTCTTGTCCTCATCTCATTCTTACCTTATTTATATAGCTGCGATGCCATCGTTATACCTATATTGAGCTTGCAAACACCTCACCTGGTGGTGCTGATTTTCAGCATCATCATTTTGGCGCCGTCTGTGGGAATTTGAAGACATCTCTCCCTCTTTTTCTGCTTAGCCTCACCGGAGACTCTGGTGGTGAACCAGAAACCACCCCTTGCGTGGAGCTGTTTCACCATTGAAAGAGATCCTTTAAGGTATTAAGCTCACCTGCTACTCAAAGCTCTATAGTGGTAACACATGGCACCAGACTTGCCACCACCTCTCCCGCCGCCCGTGGGTGGAGGGGCTAGTTCCAGTCAGGCTTCGCCTCAGTCCGAAATGGCGGAGGTGGCAGCTGCTTTGAAATCTTTGGCTGTAACACAACAAGCCATGAAGGAGCAGTTTGTCCAACTCAACCAAACCATAATGATGAGGCCACCTGGAGTCTCACCGGACATGATCACCCCGACGGCAGTTCAGCCCCAACCGGACGCCATGGGACCACCCCAGGCACCGATGAAGGACCAACCTGCACCCCAGCGAAGGAGGGACGTTGCTGACCCTAGGCGCTTGCGTCTGGGGAGGTAAGGAAACCCTTGCCCAGGGGATAGATATGATGACCTGGAGGCTGAAGAGGCCCCGGAAGACTGTTGGGAGCCATATGAGATGTCAGATAACACTGTACGGCCTCTTAGGCAGAGCCAAGGATGTGTCGTCCGAAGAAGAGAAGAGGCCCAACCAAGAGGTTCCACTTTCGACAGACTGAGTAGAGTCTCGGCCTTCGAGAGGCTGGGTCCGGTTAATGACCTAAGACAAAGGCTATCAAGGTCGAGGAGTGCAGCAGGCTCCCAAAGAGGAGATAGGCAGGCTCGGCCAGATCAAGGCCGACCCATAGAGAGAAGGGTCAGGGAGCAGGAAGAGGTTAACAGTCAGAGGGTCGTGGCTGGGGAACCCTCTGTCCACCGCAGAGAGGTGGCAAGGGATAACCTTGGCCAAGTTGACGAGAGAAGACCATGGAATGACTCGATCCAACGTCTCGAGGAGAAGATAGGGGACCTCATAAAGAGCAGGGACCCATCACAGAGGGGCTACTCAGAGGGCTCACCGTTTGTGGCTAAGATAGTAGGGTTCCCAACCCCAGCTAAATTCAAGCCTCCTGTAATGACTCCTAAGTATGATGGCAGCACTAACCCTGTGCACCATATCGAGATGTATCAGTCGGCGGCAGATATTTACTCGATACCTGATGAGATGAAGTGCAGGGCCTTCTCAGGCACCTTGACAGGGGCAGCGCATAGCTGGTTCACCTCTCTTCCAAAGAACTCGATCGAAAACTTCAAAGGCTTGGCCGAGCAGTTCATCCACAACTTCTGCTTTGGGGTAAGACCCCAAAAGAAGACTACCCACCTCCTATATGTCAAACAGGCTAAGGGCGAAAGCCTAAGAGACTATATAGCAAGATTCAACAAGGAGAAGTTGGAGGTGGAGGATTACGAGGAGAGCATAGCCATGACCGCCCTTATAGGAGGGCTCCAAAAGGGAAAGCTACTGTGGAAACTGGCGGAAGACCCTCCTAAGTCTATGGTAGAACTGCTGGCAACCGCAGGAAAGGTGATGAACGCGGAAGAGGCAATGGCCGCCAAATATGAGGAGGAGAACCGTGGTAACACCGGGAGGTCGCAGGGCAAGAAAGAGAGCAAGAAGAGATCAGTGGATGACAAGTTCGCTCATTATACTCCTCTGACTGTGAGCTGTGAGCACATCCTTAATGAGATCAAGACTGATAGGGCTCTGCGGTGGCCAGAGAAGCTGAAGGCCCCACCGCATAAGAGGAATAAAAACCTCTGGTGTGAGTTCCATCAGGATCACGGCCATGTCACAGACAGATGCTTCGCTTTAAAGGATGAGATTGAGAAAATGTTGAAGTCTGGGAAGCTGAGAAAGTATGTGGATGGAAAAGCCCCGAAAGCTGGAAGAGAAGACCCTAGGAAGAAAAGAGATGACATGTGTCGTGGCGATGTCCCGGCCAGAAGGCATGATGATTCAGAGGGTGATAATGGAGATGACCCGGATCTCCCACCAAGGGATGACAACACCCCAGTGAAGAGGGTAGGAATGGTGTCCTTTGGTGTTAGCAACATATGTGGAGGATTCGCAGGAGGTGGCTCTGAGGTAGCCGATAGAAAGGATCATGTAGCGGAGGTCAAGTCAGTGGTCAAGCCCGAGGTTGTGAACCTGACGTCTTCTGACGCTGTGCAGAAGAGAACGAAAGTGGACATGGACACCCTAGTGGTGGGGTTCTCCCGGATCGACTTCAAGGGAATCTTAGCCCCCCATGACGACCCACTGGTCATAACGACAAGGGTACATGGGTGCGATGTAGGGAGAATCCTCATAGATGGGGGAATCTCAGCAGATGTGATGTTCTGGCCTTGTTTTAAGAGCTTGGGTCTTAGCAGATCAAGGCTAGTGCCATACCACCACCCCTTGATAGGCTTCAGTGGTGAGAAAGTGCACCCGTTGGGCATGTATGAGATGGATGTGCGCATGGGGGATGAGTGGCCTAAGAGGCTGACTAAGAAGATAAACTTTTTTGTTATGGACGAGAATGTCTTCTCGGCCTATAACCTCATCATCGGAAGAGTAGCCCTCAAGGAGTTTGAAGCCGTGCCGTCAACGGTCCATCAAATGCTAAAATTCCTGACTCCTTATGGGGTAGGGGAAGTGCAGGGGGATCAGACCACGGCACGGGAGTGTTACTTCAACTCAGCTGAAGAGAGGGAGGCCCATAAGAGAGCAACCATCACCTACAGAATAGACACTCTTGACCCGAGAGATGAAACAAAGCTAAAGAAGGGCGAGGCCGCGGAAGAGGTAGAATCCATCGTCCTCAATGAGGACGAGCCGGAAAAAACCATCCAGGTCGGTAAGTCCCTATAACCAAAGATTAAGGAAGAGCTGGTAAGCCTTCTCAGGAAGAGGCAGAGTGTCTTCGCCTGGAGCCACACCGATATGCCTGGTATAGATCCTAAGGTCATGACCCACAAACTCAACGTGGACAGGGATGCCAGGCCAATCAAGCAGAGGAGAATAATTTACTCCAGAGAGAAGTATGAGGTCATTCGGGAAGAGGTGAAAAAGTTGGAAGAGGCCGAGTTCATACGAGAGGTCACCTATCCAGAGTGGCTCTCAAATGCAGTGATCGTGCCTAAGGCCAATGGAAAGTGGCGGATGTGTGTAGATTTCACAGACCTGAATAGGTCTTGCCCGAAGGACAGCTATCGCCTACCTAGGATAGACCAGATGGTGGACGCAACAGCAGGGCACGAGCTCATGAGCTTCATAGATGCTTATTCAGGTTATAACCAAATCTTCATGGACGCCGAAGACTCTGAGAAGACAGCCTTCATCACTAACAAGGGGACGTATTGTTACAAGGTGATGCCCTTTGGTCTGAAAAATGCGGGGGCAACATATTAACGTCTCGTCAATAGGATGTTCGAGGAACAGATAGGTAAGACCATGGAGGTGTACGTGGATGATATGCTAACGAAGATCCTGAAGGCATGTACTCACGTGGCAGACCTTGAGAAGACCTTTGATGTCATGGACTCGTATAGAATGAAGCTCAACCCGGCGAAATGTGTCTTCGGGGTAGGAGCTGGGAAGTTCCTAGGGTTCATCGTTAATCAAAGGGGGATTTAGGCAAACCCAGAGAAGATCAAGGCATTGCTCGACATGAAAACTCCTAGGAGTATCAAGGATGTCCAAAGACTCACTGGAAGAGTGGCATCCCTGAACAGGTTTGTTTCCAGGGCAACGGATAAGTGCCTTCCATTCTTCAAGGTTCTAAGGAAAGCCTTCCAGTGGGATGAAGAGTGTGAAAAAGCCTTTTATCAACTCAAATCCTACTTAAGGTCTCCCTTGCTACTGTCCCGGCCCATCGCGGGAGAAAGGTTGTTTGTGTATCTAGCAGTCTCTGAGTCGGCCATTAGCGCGTCCATCATACGAAAAGAGGATGGAGTTCAGAGGCCTGTGTACTTCAACAGTAAGGCCCTACAAGGGTCTGAACAGAACTATCCCCGAATGGAGAAGTTGGCTTATTCTCTTATCCATGCTTCAAGGAAAATGAAACCCTACTTTCAAGCTCACTCTATGATAGTCCTTACAGACTCCCCACTAAGGCAGGTCCTGCACAAGCTTGAGAAGTCCGGGAGATTGATGACCTGGGCCATTGAATTAGGAGAGTATGATCTTACTTACCAACCCAAGACAGCTATTAAGGGGCAGGCCCTTGCTGACTTTATTGCAGAGTTCACTTGGGAAGAGACTGAGTCAGAGAAGATCTTGGAAGGCGGTGAAGAGAAGTGCCGAGGTGTCTTTCGATATTCGGAAGAGATAGACACGTACGTCTTTCGGGGCCGAGAAGAGGTTGCCCCAGGCAAGGCTCGGAGGAGAGTAAAAGAAAACGAAGAGGATCGATACCTCTTCAAAAAAGGAGTAATGAGAGAAGGGGTCTTCTCTTCAAATAAAGACGTATGGAGCCTCTTCGTGGATGGATCATCATGTGATGGTGGAAGCGGCGCGGGGCTAGTACTCTCGGCTCCAGATGGTGCCCACATTGAATATGCCTTAAGATTCAACTTCCAGGCTTCAAACAACGAGTCAGAGTATGAGGCCATGATAGCAGGTCTCTTGTTGGCAACAACTCTTCGAGTAAAGCGGCTTCTACTCCATAGCGACTCAAGGTTGGTTGTTAACCAAGTGTTGGGGGCGTATGAGGCCAAAGACGAAAGGATGGTCAGGTACTTAAAAAAGGTAAGAGGGTTGCTAGAGTTTTTCGAAGAGGCCAAACTGAAGAGAGTGCCTAGACTGAGCAATAACCACGCTGATGCATTAGCAAGACTGGCCTCAGCAATGAAGACATATTTGGGAAGAACCATCCCAATTGAAGTTCTAAGAAAAGCAAGTATCGAAGAGGACGAGGTATGTAACCCTTGTCACAATGTAAACTCGGGAGACTCGTGGATTGACCCGATTGTCAGATACCTAAGGGAGGGGGAGTTACCTGAGTCAAAGATAGAAAGAAAAAAGTTGAGATACAGGGCTGCCAAGTTCTCATTAATAGGAGACGTCTTGTACAAAAAAGGTTTCCTCTTGCCCCTCCTCAGATGTGTTCACCCCTTGGAGGTACCCCGGATCTTACAGGAGGTCCATGAAGGCTCTTGCTCTAGCCAAATAGGGGGAAGGCCCTTGGCCAAAAGGATCATCACTCAGGGATACTGGTGGCCCACCTTGTCTAGGGACGCTGCTGACTATGTGAAGAGGTGCGACAAATGTCAGAGGTTCGCCACTATCCCTCATCTACCCCATCAGCCTATGACGTCAATCTCTTCTCCATGGCCGTTTGCGATATGGGGAATTGACCTAGTAGGACCTTTTCCAAGAGCAGTCAACAACTATAGATTCTTGATAGTTGCTATTGATTACTTTTTAAAGTGGGTAGAGGTGGAACCAATGATAACAATTACGGAGCAGAAGACCTTTCAGTTCATCTGGAAAAACATCATATGTAGGTATGGCCTCCCAAACACGCTCATCTCGGATAATGGGACCCAGTTTAAGAATGCCTCCTTGGAGAAATATTGCCAAATTATGGGGATCAGACAGTTTTTCTCATCCCCCGGTCGACCTCAAGCAAACGGCCAGACCGAGGTCACAAACAGAACCATATTAGATGGAATCAAGAAGAGGTTAGAAGATGCGAAGGGGAGATGGATAGAAGAGGTCTACGCTGTGATCTGGGCTTACAGAACTACGATAAGGACACCTACAGGAGAAACCCCATTCATGCTGGCACATGGCTCGGAGGCAGTCATACCAACGGAGGTAGGACTACCAACTCATCGAATTCAGACCTACGACCCTGACAGCAATGGGGAGAAGAGAAGGCTAGGCCTGGATCTCATTGAAGAAAGAAGAGAAGACGCAGAGGTCAGGAAAGCAGCCTATCAGCAGAGGGCAGCAAGATTCTACAATCAAAGGGTGAAGTCAAGGCCCATTGCGGTAGGAGACCTAGTGCTTAAGAAAACCCTACAGAAGGCAAACAAGCTACACCCGAAGTGGCATGGCCCCTACAGAGTAACGGAAGAGGTCATGCCTGGCACGTATAGGCTAGAGAACCTAGAGGGAGAACCCTTCACCAACCCGTAGAATGCCGACCATCTAAAGAGATATTTCATATGATGTTGCATCCATTTTAAATTGTTTTGACTTGTAATCAAGAAGAAGTTGTTAATAAAGATCAGTTTCCATGGCAAATCCTTGTTCCATTCTTAACATCATTCATATGATGATGTATTATGAGGCTTACCTCAGCTCAGGTGATGACCTCAGACCCTCATAACATCACTTGGTGGTGAAGAGGTCTGAGCTCAGACACCTTGGCTAGAGGACCTCAGACCATTAACATCATTAATTTGGTGATCTATTATGAGGCTAACCTCGGCTCAGGTGATGACCTCAGACCCTCATAACATCACTTGGTGGTGACGAGGTCTGAGCTCAGACACCTTGGCTAGAGGACCTCAGACCTTTAACATCATTCATATGATGATATATTATGAGGCTTACCTCAGCTCAGGTGATGACCTCAAACCCTCATAACATCACTTGGTGGTGAAGAGGTCTGAGCTCAGACACCTTGGCTAGAGGACCTCAGACCCTTAACATCATTAATTTGGTGATCTATTATGAGGATTACCTCGGCTCAAGTGATGACCTCAGACCCTCATAACATCACTTGGTGGTGACGAGGTCTGAGCTCAGACACCTTGGCTAAAGGACCTCAGACCCTTAACATCATTAATTTGGTGATCAATTATGAGGATGACCTCGGCTCAGGTGATGACCTCAGACCCTCATAACATTACTTGGTGGTGACGAGGTCTGAGCTCAGACACCTTGGCTAGAGGACCTCAGACCCTTAACATCATTAATTTGGTGATCTATTATGAGGCTAACCTCAGCTCAGGTGATGACCTCAGACCCTCATAACGTCACTTGGCGGTGACGAGGTCTGAGCTCAGACACCTTGGCTAGAGGACCTCAGACCCTTAACATCATTAATTTGGTGATCTATTATGAGGATTACCTCGGCTCAGGTGATGACCTCAGACCCTCATAACATCACTTGGTGGTGACGAGGTCTGAGCTCAGACACCTTGGCTAAAGGACCTCAGACCATTAACATCATTAATTTGGTGATCTATTATGAGGATTACCTCGGCTCAGGTGATGACCTCAGACCCTCATAACATCACTTGGTGGTGACGAGGTCTGAGCTCAGACACCTTGGCTAAAGGACCTCAGACCCTTAACATCATTAATTTGGTGATCTATTATGAGGATTAACTCGGCTCAGGTGATGACTTCAAACCCTCATAACATCACTTGGTGGTGACGAGGTCTGAGCTCAGACACCTTGGCTAGAGGACCTCAGACCCTTAACATCATTAATTTGGTAATCAATTATGAGGATTACCTCGGCTCAGGTGATGACCTCAGACCCTCATAACATCACTTGGTGGTGACGAGGTCTGAGCTCAGACACCTTGGTTAGAGGACCTCAAACCCTTAACATCATTAATTTGGTGATCTATTATGAGGCTAACCTCGGCTCAGGTGATGACCTCAGACCCTCATAACATCACTTGGTGGTGACGAGGTCTGAGCTCAGACACCTTGGCTAGAGGACCTCAGACCCTTAACATCATTAATTTGGTGATCTATTATGAGGCTAACCTCGGCTCAGGTGATAACCTCAGACCCTCATAACATCACTTGGTGGTGACGAGGTCTGAGCTCAGACACCTTGTCTAGAGGACCTCAGACCCTTAACATCATTAATTTGGTGATCTATTATGAGGATTACCTCGGCTCAGGTGATGACCTCAGACCCTCATAACATCACTTGGTGGTGACGAGGTCTGAGCTCAGACACCTTGGCTAAAGGACCTCAAACCCTTAACATCATTAATTTGGTGATCTATTATGAGGATTACCTCAGCTCAGGTGATGACCTCAGACCCTCATAACATCACTTGGTGGTGACGAGGTCTGAGCTCAGACACCTTGGCTAAAGGACCTCAGACCCTTAACATCATTAATTTGGTGATCTATTATGAGGATTACCTCGGCTCAAGTGATGACCTCAAACCCTCATAACATCATTTGGTGGTGACGAGGTCTGAGCTCAGACACATTGGCTAGAGGACCTCAGACCCTTAACATCATTAATTTGGTGATCAATTATGAGGATTACCTCGGCTCAGGTGATGACCTCAGACCCTCATAACATCACTTGGTGGTGAGGAGGTCTGAGCTCAGACACCTTGGCTAGAGGACCTCAGACGCTTAACATCGTTAATTTGGTGATCTATTATGAGGCTAACCTCGGCTCAGGTGATGACCTCAGACCCTCATAACATCACTTGGTGGTGACGAGGTCTGAGCTCAGACACGTTGGCTAGAGGACCTCAGACCCTTAACATCACTAATTTGATGATCAATTATGAGGATTACCTCGGCTCAGGTGATGACCTCAGACCCTCATAACATCACTTGGTGGTGACGAGGTCTGAGCTCAGACACCTTGGCTAGAGGACCTCAGACCCTTAACATCATTAATTTGGTGATCTATTATGAGGCTAACCTCGGCTCAGGTGATGACCTCAGACCCTCATAACATCACTTGGTGGTGACGAGGTCTGAGCTCAGACACCTTGGCTAGAGGACCTCAGACCCTTAACATCATTAATTTGGTGATCTATTATGAGGATTACCTCGGCTCAGGTGATGACCTCAGACCCTCATAACATCACTTGGTGGTGACGAGGTCTGAGCTCAGACACCTTGGCTAAAGGACCTCAGACCCTTAACATCATTAATTTGGTGATCTATGAGGATTACCTCGGCTCAGGTGATGACCTCAGACCCTCATAACATCACTTGGTGGTGACGAGGTCTGAGCTCAGACACCTTGGCTAAAGGACCTCAGACCCTTAACATCATTAATTTGGTGATCTATTATGAGGATTACCTTGGCTCAGGTGATGACCTCAAACCCTCATAACATCACTTGGTGGTGACGAGGTTTGAGCTCAGACACCTTGGCTAGAGGACCTCAGACCCTTAACATCATTAATTTGGTGATCTATTATGAGGATTACCTCGGCTCAGGTGATGACCTCAGACTCTTAAGTAATGGTTATGGCGTCATATTCAGTAATGACTTCAGAGAGTGCATAGCATTCATATACATTCACAAATAAAGATGAAGGAAAAACCTTGACATTCAATAGAAGAAATTACAACATTTAAATGTCTCAGAAAAACAGATGTACATAACGTACAAAAGATTACAAGTCAAAACAAATTAATGCAAAATACAAGTCAAACATCTGAAGGAGGAACATTCGATGTCTCGTCTGGGTTGGCCTGCTCGGTATTGGTCACCTCAGCCACTTCATTTGCAGGGTCAGTCCCTCCGAGGTCAGTCCCTTCCAGAGTAACAGTTTGACCAGGGGCAGCAGCTTCATCCTCTATCTCCTGCAAGGCCTGAGTAAACTGGGAGTCGGCAAGGCCGAGGCCCACAAAGTCTGATGCCTTAATGGTGCCAACCTCGGCCTCCTTTACCTCGGCCCATTTGGTGGTGGCCTTGATACCCCTCTCAAGGTATTCAAGACCAAAGCCTACAAACTCCTCGGAGACCTTGTAATCAGCAATTATTTTCTCCGAGGCATCTGCAAGAGAGGCCTTCACGGCAGCATTAACCTTCCTCTGTAGGGCATCATCTTTGTCCTTCAGGGCCTTGGTGTGGCTCTGGACGAGTGCAAAGATGTCCTTTTCTAGGCCTTGGGCCTTATTTTCAGAATTTTGGGCCTTGGTCTCAGCATTTTGTAACTCTGTCCTCAGACGTTCGACCTCGGCCTTCAGAGTGATCTCAACTTTCTTAGCCTCCCACCTCTTCTGAATGAGAGGCAATTTCCTCAGGGCCCAGTTGGATAGCTGGTACATGGCAGCTGCACCCTGAACAGTAAATGAAGAAGTTAGATGAGAGCAAAATCAGACGTTGCACTTTGGACAAAGGAACAAGTTATACCTGGACCACTCTGTGAAGGCCGAATTCAACCATCATAGGGGTTTCCATGCCCCTGAAAAAATGCTTGTCGGCCTCGGTCATCATGTTGTTAAGAGCGTCCATGGCCTGTTGGCTTTGGCCGACCACGCTATCGAAAAGTTTTAACTGGTTCAGATGAGCTGATAATGTGTCGGCTGTAATAGGGATCGCAGCGTCTGAAGTTCTCTTTGTCCTGAAGCTCGGCCTCTGATCCTCAGGAGGATGGACCTCAGGTGCCCTCTTCTTGGACTTGGATGTTGAGGGAGAAGGTGAAGGAGCATTCATGCCAGTCTTCTTGACAAGTCTGGACAAGCTTGGAGCTGCCATCTCCCACAACTCGTCTGAAATATCTGGTGGCCTCTCTACAAAAGTGAAAAGATAAGACTCAGAAATAAAGCATGTATGATAAGAGGCTACTCAGAAATAAAAATCCTTACCAAAGTCAGCTAGGGGACTTACACCCAAGCTCGTCCCCGAGAGATACTGGGGGGTCAGCAGATGCTCGAACTTGACAAACATCCCATGGGCCCCTTGGTCCTGCAGGGCCTTCACCTTCTTGCCATTTTGAACACTTAGACCAGGATCGGCCCTGGCAGACATGGCGACTTTACCCCATTTCAGGGGTATTCTCGGCTCATAGATAGAAGAGGGAATGGAAGAACCAAATTCCCACGGCCCTGAGGCAAAAACGTACCTGGGTTTCCAATTATGATTGGAGGTCTGAGTTACCAGAAGCATCTTTTTCTCAGGCCTCCGAGCCACGAAGTGATAGTAGCTCGGATGATTCTTGGCCGAGGTGGGGACGTAACAACCAGCAAAGACCTGCACTGGGAGGTCAGAGTGGTGGACCGCCCTCCACAAGATGATGGCCCCTATAATAACTCTCCAAGCATTGGGAGAGAGCTGTGAGGGGGCTAAGTTAATGAAGGAAAGGATGGACCTGATGACAGGGTGAAAAGGAAGACGAAAACCCAACTTAAACATCTGCTCGTACAGGCAGATTTCTCCCTCTTGGTCGTGGTAGGACCTCTCCTCCCTCAGAGGTCTTTTTAAATGGATAGAAGGACTGATGGAGTATAGGTACCTGAAGTGCAATAGGTCCACCTCAGTAACTGTGCTCTCATACTCGGCATCCTCAGATGTGTCAACATCGCTTTCGGCATCCTCATCGTCGTCAGACTCAACGTCGGCTGGAGCAGACGTGGATGGGTGACCAGGGAACCTCTGAGCAAACTCTGCCCCGGTAACGGCCGAAAATGGGATGGCGTCTAGAATGGGTGGCACAGCCACACTTGGCTCGACAACTTCAACCTCGGAAGAAGAATTGGAGGTACTAGAGCCATGTTGGGAAGAGGCACGACTGGAGACCTCGGCATGGTCAGGGTTATGATCAGCCCGAGGAGTGAAGTCCATGGCCTCTTGGAAAGAGTCCACAGACATCGGGTCGGAGGTGGAAGACTCAGACTCAGACATCGGCAAGTTGTTGGCAGAGACGCCTGTCTGATAAAAATTCTCAGGTGGACGAGGGTTTACCAACTTGAGAGGTGGAGGAAAGAGAGGTCTGATAGGGAACTCCTGTGACCTACGAGCTTCTTCCTGAGCCCTCTCTATTTGCCTAATTTTCTCTAAGGTTTTTTCACTAAGAGATGGGAATTCTTCAAGAAGTTGGTACAGGGGTCTGAGCATCTGGGGACGACCCAAGGCTTTGGCAGACCCTAAACTTGAGGAAAAGTCTTAAAAACTACAAATAAATCTAGCTTAGAAAGTTAAGGGAACCAAAGATCAAACCAAGGAATCTATGCAGGAAACCTGGCTCACCGGAAAACTCAAGTGCTCACCGGAAAACTCAAGTGCCCACCGAAAAATTCAAATTAAAAAGCACTAAAAATGAAGGAAATGGAAAGGAAGGATACCTGAGAATGAGTTGATGAATAAGGTGGAAGAAATCGCGCAGGAAATAAGGTATTCCCCAGCAAGAACAAGCACTGGAACAAGGGCTAGCTTCGGAGCGAAAAAGGTTGCAGAAAACAGTTGGGCGCTTGAACTGGAGAGAAATGAGGAAGAAGAAGAAGAAGAAAGGTTTTTAGCCTTTAAATACTTGGGCACGATTCCCAAGGCTCATCATTGCCTTGGGAAGCCCAAGAGACAACTGACAGCATGTGCCAACCAAATGGGCACGCCTTGGCTTAGGACAAGTGTCATGCAGGTGTTGGCCTTAGGGTGAATAGACCTCGGAGGCAAGAATCCCCTAGCCACCTGCTCACGCAAATGACTAAGGTCTGGGGGGTGATTGATATACCCAAGTATGACTTCGGCCTAGGGATACCTACCTCGGCCGAAATAAGAGCCGAGAGAATGACCTACCCCCCAGTGGGAAGGGGCCCGCGATATCATCCCTCAGCCAGGACTACCTCGGCCTCGGCCGACACTACTGAATGCACCTCCCCAAGGACACTTCACACGCCGCAGATATCAACATCGACCTCAAGTACCAAGGAATAGTAACCTCGGCCAACAGTAGGCCGAGATAACAAGAAGCTCTACGCGATCATCTTCAACATGGACCCTACCTCGGCTTAGGCTGAGGTTGCCAGAGGTATTAATAATCATCAGCATGCCCAGTCTCGGCTCAGGCCGACACCGGCATATACCTCGGCTGACATCAGGCCGAGACTCCTCATGACACTTCGCGGATTGAGCGGACGACCAACCTTTATAGCTCGGCCTCACCTAGGCCGAGGCCATTCACCAACATGAATGCCGAGCATCTATTGACATCTGGATAAGGACACCTGGGCACAAATCAGTTATAACAAGATTATTCTCCACATGTGGGAGAATATTTCATCATTGCTTACATGTGGCCATGACAGGTGGCACACCCCCGTTGGTGAGGAAGCTACACACATGCACATTACATGCGTAGGGGGTACATTACACCCCCTAGGCACTATATAAAGGGATCACCCCTACCTTGCAAAGGGATCCAGAGATAAAAACCCTAGCAAAAACTCTGTCTAAATACACATAGTAGAGAGAGAAAGAGCTAGAGAGGTTGTATCCATGGTCATTAGTGCCTTCTTACAGTGATATTACTGACACACACTCACAGTGGACGTAGGCCGGATTGGCTGAACCACTTATATTCAGGTGTCATTCCTCTTGTCCTCATCTCATTCTTACCTTATTTATATAGCTGCGATGCCATCGTTATACCTATATTGAGCTTGCAAACACCTCACCTGGTGTTGCTGATTTTCAGCATCATCAGACATCTCTTTATTCATTATTTAATTGCTCTATGGATTCCTTTTTTATTGTGATTAATTTCACTCACACTTAGTAAACGAGATTAAATTGTAAAAAAAATCATATTTATATATAAAAAAATTACATGAAAAAATAATCTTATGCAGATAAAAAAATAGTCTCTCATAAAAAAACTGTTCAAATTATTTTTAAAATGTTATTTAAAAAAAAATCCCCCAAAAAAAAACTATTTTGTTATATAACCAAACTCTTTTTCTTGAACTATTTTTTATTGTGTTTGTTTTTATGAGCAAGATTTTTAAAACTATTTTTTAACATTTTTCAATATATAAACTCGATTCATTATATTGAATGTTTTTAATTTTAGGAAGAAAATGTGTGTATATTAACTATTTTTATTTTAAAAAAAACTATAGGTTATTTGAAAAATATATATTTTAAACTTATTCTACAAATAAAAATAGATGAACAGTTAATTTTTTTTTTAATTTTAAAAAGTCAAAAGAAGTTATTTTATATTTAAAAATAATTAAAACATAATTTTTTTTTATAAAAGGCATTTTTTCATTATTTGAAAAAAAGATTTTTCCTTTTTTTATAAAGAAATTTAAACACTTTTATAAAGTTTATGCCAATTAAAACATTATTTGATTTTTTTTTTTAAAAACGTTAGATTTTTAAAAAAAATATTTTTTTCGATTATAAGAAACTTATTTTTTTTACGACAAATTATTGAAAAAAATTGTTTCTTATAAAAATGATTTTAACTCTTAAATTTTTCTTAATAAATATAAAAAATATTTTAACTATTTCAAATTGAAATGTTTTAACTTTATGATAAATAATTTTTTCTAATTGTTTTACACAATTTTTATTTGTAAAAATCAATAAAAAGTTTTTTTTTGTAAATTATGTACAATTAAAAAAATAATAAAAAATTTGTAGAGTTTTTTCTAAAATAAAAAATTAAATATAACATATTTTTTTTTATTTATAAAGAATAATATAATTTTTTTTAAATAGCATACAGTTAGAAACATACATAATAAAAAATTCAAATAAGGTACATTTTATTTAAGAAAAAAGTTTTTTTTATCTGAAAGCAGTTTTTTGATTTTAAAAACTATTTTTTATATGCTTTTTATACATATAAAGTTTTTTAAAACAGTCAAAATAATATTTTTTTTGTAAATGTTTTTACAATAAAAAATTTATTTTTATTCCTAATGGTATTTATTTATGCAAAAAACTAGACTAGGCTAATTAGGTGATCACATATTATTAGAAATAAAAGTGACAAGAGATTTTTATAGTGGTTCAGCTTGATGGAAGAGCCAACGTCTATTATTGTTTATTACGTTAGGATTATTCAATTGCCTCTCTTTTCATCTCCCTTGGATGTAGGGTTTACAATGTATTTATAGCCCCTAGGGGGTGGATAAAAGATGGAATATCAAACGATGGAATGTCTTTATATCATAGACATTTACATTTGTACAATCATTAATATATACAACTGCTGGTGTCTGCCTGTCATCGTTGGTCGGCATCCTTGACGTTGGTCAGTATTCCTAGTGTTGGTCAGTATTTCATCCTTGATAACTAGGATTAATCTTCCACTGTACAATATGTGTCAGTATCTAAATGGTCCACGTAGATGGACAATTTTTGGTATCAATAGAAGTCCCCAATGTTTCATGCTTGAAGTTTTCACAAGAGTATGGAACATTTGGCTCTTAAAGTTGTTCGGGCAACAATTTTAGGCCTGGTTGGTTGCCGACCTCCCATACTTGTAAAATGTTATGGTTTAATTATGAAAATATAATGCGCGTGGCATTTTTGAAATTATCCACAACTTTAAAGAATCGTATTTGGGCAAATTCGTCTTTTCTGCCTTTAGCCGCCACCAGTTCAATCGACGCTGCATTTTAATCAATATTTTTTCAATTTTTGAGGCGACCTATAAAGAGCGGGAAAAGTCACGAACTTTCACTACCTCAATTTTTTTTAGTGTTGTTAGCTACAGTGTCTTCAAGCTTTCTTTCTATCTCTTGTGTGATCGTTTTCTGTTCTTCAGTTCTTGCTGAATCCTTAATTCCTGTAAGAAATATTTCTCTTCTCTTCTCTTCTTCATCATGGTTTACTTTATCGATTCTCTTGATGAATTTAAGATTCCCTCTTGGGTTGTTTTGGAACACGCTACATTACCGACCGATTTTTATAGCTGAGTGTGAGTTTACCTTTCCTCCCAACCCACTGTGCCTTGAATTTTGTCAACACTTTGACGTTGTCCCAGCTAGGGTAGCCCCCAATACTTGGAGGGTCTTAAACGGGGTGTATAGGTTGAATCAAATTCATGAAATCCATTTGTGGATTCCGAAAATAATGTTTTGTTATAAGTGGGTGACTAGTGACACCACTTTTTATTTAAAGACTAGGGTTGTAAATGAAGCGTTGGTAGTTAATCTTCCAGACTCCAGTAGGGATTATTTTGATCATGGAGTTATTGTATAGTGGAAGATTGACATCTCTTAATTCATTATTTAATTGCTCTATGGATTCCATTTTATTGTGATTAATTTCACTCACACTTAGTAAACGAGATTAAATTGTAAAAAAAATCATATTTATATATAAAAAATTACATGAAAAAATAATCTTATGCAGATAAAAAAATAGTCTCTCATAAAAAACTATTCAAATTATTTTTAAAATGTTATTAAAAAAAAACCCCAAAATAAAAACTATTTTATTATATAAACAAACTCTTTTTCTTGAACTATTTTTTATTATGTTTGTTTTTAAGAGCAAGATTTTTAAAAACTATTTTCTAACATTTTTTAATATATAAAATCGATTCATTATATTGAATGTTTTTAATTTTAGGAAGAAAATGTGTGTATATTAACTATTTTTATTTTAAAAAAAACTATAGGTTATTTGTAAAATATATATTTTAAACTTATTCTACAAATAAAACTTGAGTAACATTTAATTTTTTTTAATTTTAAAAAGTCAAAAGAAGTTATTTTATATTTAAAAATAGTTCAAACATATATTTTTTTTTATAAAGGACATTTTTTCATTATTTGAAAAAATGATTTTTCCATTTTTTTATAAAGAAATTCAAACACTTTTATAAAGTTTATACCAATTAAAAAATTATTTGATTTTTTTAAAAACGTTAGATTTTTTTAAAAATAGGTTTTCCCATTTATAAGAAACTTGTTTTTTTTTTACGAGAAATTATTGAAAAAAATTGTTTCTAATAAAAATAATTTTAACTCTTAAATTTTTCTTAATAAATATAAAAAATATTTTAACTACTTTAATTGAAATGTTGTAACTTTATGATAAATAATTTTTTCTAATTATTTTACCCAATTTTTATTTGTAAAAATCAATAAAAAGTTTTTTTTTGTAAATTATGAACAGTTAAAAAAAATAATAAAAAAATTGTAGAGTTTTTTCTAAAATAAAAAATTAAATATAACATAATTTTTTATTTATAAAGAATAATATAAATTTTCTTAAATAGCACACAGTTAGAAACATACATAATAAAAAAATTCAAATAAGGTACATTTCATTTAATAAAAAAGTTTTTTTTATGTGAAAGCAGTTTTTGGTTTTTAAAAACTATTTTTTAATATACTTTTTATACATTAAAAGTTTTTTAAAACAGTTAAAATAATATTTTTTTTATAAATGTTTTTTCAATAAATATTTATTTTTATTCATAATGGTATTTATTTATGCAAAAAACTAGACTAGGCTAATTAGGTGATCACCTATTATTAGAAATAAAAGTGACAAGAGATTTTTAAAGTTGTTCAGCTTGATGGAAGAGCCAACGTCCATTATTATTTATTGCGTTAGGATTATTCAATTGCCTCTCTTTTCGTGTCCCTTGGATGTAGGGTTTACAATGTATTTATAGCCCCTAGGGGGTGGATAAGAGATGGAATATCAAAGGATGGAATGTCTTTATATCATAGACATTTACATCTGTACAATCATTAATATATACAACTGCTGGTGTCTGCGTGTCATAATTGGTCGGCATCCTGGTGTTGGTCGGTATTTCATCCTTGATAACTAGGATTAATCTTCCACTGTATAACATGTGTCAGTATCTGAATAGTCCACGTAGATGGACAATTTTTGGTATCAACAGAAGCCCCCAATGTTTCATGCTTGAAGTTTTCACAAGAGTATGGAACATTTGCCTCTTAAAGTTGTTCGGGCAACAATTTTAGGCCTGGTCGGTTGCCGATCTCCCATACTTGTAAAATGTTATGGTTTAATTATGAAAATATAATGCGCGTGGCATTTTTGAAATTATCCACAACTTTAACGAATCGTTTTTGGGCAAATCCGTCTTTTCTGCCTTTAGCCGCCACCAATTCAATCGACGCTGCCTTTTAATCAATATTTTTTCAGTTTTCGAGGCGACCTATAAAGAGCGGGAAAAGTCACGAACTTTCATTACCTCAAATGTTTTTAGTGTTGTTAGCTACAGTGTCTTCAAGCTTTCTTTCTATCTCTTGTATGATCGTTTTCTGTTCTTCAGTTCTTGCTGAATCCTTAATTCCCGTAAGAAATATTTATCTTCTCTTCTCTTCTTCATCATGGTTTACTTTATCGATTCTCTTGATAAATTTAATATTCCCTCTTGGGTTGTCTTGGAACACGCTACATTACCGACCAATTTTTATAGCTGAATGTGAGTTTACCTTTCCTCCCAACCCACTATGCCTTGAATTTTGTCAATACTTTGACGTTGTCCCAGCTAGGGTAGCCCCCAATACTTGGAGGGTCTTAAACGGGGTGTATAGCTTGAATCAAATTCATGAAATCCATCTGGGGATTCCGAAAATAATGTTTTGTTATAAGTGGGTGACTAGTGACACCACTTTTTATTTAAAGACTAGCGCTGTAAACGAAGCGTTAGTAGTTAATCTTCCAGACTCCAATAGGATTTATTTTGATCATGGAGTTATTGTACAGTGGAAGATTGACATCTCTTTATTCGTTATTTAATTGCTCTATGGATTCCTTTTTATTGTGATTAATTTCACTCACACTCAGTAAACGAGTTTAAATTGTAAAAAAATCATATTTATATAAAAAAAAAAATTACATGAAAAAGTAATCTTATACAGATAAAAAAACAGTCTCTCATAAAAAAACTGTTCAAATTATTTTTAAAATGTTATTTAAAAAAAAATCCCCAAAATAAAAACTATTTTGTTATATAACCAAACTCTTTTTCTTGAACTACTTTTAGTTATGTTTGGTTTTAAGAGCAAGATTTTAAAAAATAATTTTTTAACATTTTTCAATATATAAAATCGATTCATTATATTGAATGTTTTTAATTTTAGGAAGAAAATGCGTGTATATTAACTATTTTTATTTTAGAAAAAACTATAGGTTATTTGAAAAATATATATTTTAAACTTATTTTACAAATAAAACTTTGAGCAATAGTTAATTTTTTTTAATTTTAAAAAGTCAAAAAGAAGTTATTTTATATTTAAAAATAGTTCAAACATATATTTTTTTATAAAGGACATTTTTTCATTATTTGAAAAAATGATTTTTCCTTTTTTGTATAAAGAAATTCAAACACTTTTATAAAGTTTATACCAATTAAAACATTATTTGATTTTTTAAAAAACATTAGATTTTTTTAAAAATATTTTTTTCGATTTATTAGAAACTTGTTTTTTTTATGAGAAATTATAGAAAAAAATTGTTTCTTATAAAAATGATTTTAACTCTTAATTTTTTCTTAATAAATATAAAAAAAAATTTAACTATTTTAAATTGAAATGTTTTAACTTTATGATAAATAATTTTTTCTAGTTGTTTTACCCAATTTTTATTTGTAAAAATCAATAAAAAGTTTTTTTTTGTAAATTATGTACAATTAAAAAATAATAAAAAATTTATAGAGTTTTTTCTAAAATAAAAAATCAAATATAACATAATTTTTTTATTTATAAAGAATAATATAAATTTTCTTAAATAGCATACAGTTAGAAACATACATAATAAAAAAATTCAAATTAGGTACATTTTATTTAATAAAAAAGTTTTTTTTATGTGAAAGCAGTTTTTTGTTTTTAAAAACTATTTTTTAATATATTTTTTATACATAAAAAGTTTTTAAATCAGTCAAAATAATATTTTTTTTATAAATATTTTTTCAATAAAAAATTTATCTTTATTCATAATGGTATTTATTTATGCAAAAAACTAGACTAGGCTAATTAGGTGATCACATATTATTAGAAATAAAAGTGAAAAGAGATTTTTAAAGTGGTTCAGCTTGATGGAAGAGCCAACGTCTATTATTATTAATTGCGTTAGGATTATTCAATTGCCTCTCTTTTCGTGTCCCTTGGATGTAGGGTTTACAATGTATTTATAGCCCCTAGGGGGTGGATAAGAGATGGAATATCAAAGGATGGAATGTCTTTATATCATAGACATTTACATCTGTACAATCATTAATATATACAACTGATGGTGTCTGCCTGTCATCGTTGGTCGGCATCCTTGACGTTGGTCAGTATTCCTGGTTAGGTCGGTATTTCATCCTTGATAACTAGGATTAATCTTCCACTGTATAACATGTGTCAGTATCTAAATGGTCCACGTAGATGGACAATTTTTGGTATCAACAGAAGTCCCCAATGTTTCATGCTTGAAGTTTTCACAAGAGTATGGAACATTTGGCTCTTAAAGTTGTTCGGGCAACAATTTTAGGCCTGGTTGGTTGCCGTCTGTTGATACCAAAATTAATATGCTGATATGGACGAATAACACGAAGACACGTGTCAATCTACGTGGCACAATAGCAGCGAGGAAGATCATTTCCCGACCAGCCATGTTTCTTTCCGAGCAACAAGAATACACCGAGGAACTCTATCACACCGAGGAACTCCAACACACCGAGGTACTCTAACTACTCCGAGGAACTCTTGATCAACAAGCAACTAAGGCGGTCCGAACTGCATCTCGGCCGTATCATTAATTATCAGACGGACAACTGTTCAACTATCCATTGTATTCTTGACGCACACGTTGCATTAAATGTATTACCCTTTCATATGTAAATCATTTAATGTATTGGACCTTTCATGTATAGCCTCAAGGCTATAAATACATTGTATCTCCCTCATTCAAAGGGACCGGAATTTCTTGAGAGAACTTGTAATCAAGAATTCCACAAACACTCAGCAATAACATAACAGTGGACGTAGGCTTTATTCCTAGCCGAACCACTTTAAAAATCTTTGTCTTATTTATTTATCTGTGATTGAATAATTAGAGCAATCTAGTTTTTTACATCAACAGATTGGCGCCGTCTGTGGGAAACGACTGTTATTATCGTTTTTCATAAAAATCATTTATCACCAATGGCTGATAATCCAGAATCCAGTAATCGAAATGTTGGAAATACTGGAAATCTTCCAAATCCATCTGCATCCCCAGATCTGGCTGGGATTATAACGAATCTGGCTCAAGGACAAACCGCCATGCAAGAATCCATGAGGCAACTCATTCAAACTCTTCAGGGCGGTGCACCTACCTATTCAGGGCAAAGAAGTGATCATAGGCAATCGCAATCTAGACGCACTGGGTCATATCGCAATGAGGAGTCTAATGATTTTTCTTATCAACCTGGGCGAACTTCATCAATACGGGCTTCGGATACAGATCAACGTATCACTCTCTCTCCGGAGAGAACTAGCGCTTTGGAGAGGTTAAGTAGAGTATCTCCTTTCAGTCGGTTAGGACCAAGGAGGAACATGAATCCACCTAGGGCTCCATCAAGAAGTTTTCGACCGCCATCAGGATTAAGAGAAGGATCTGCGCAATCGCGACCAACCACTCGTCGAGATAAATCTCAGGAAGCTACGTCAGAGCAATCAGTTGCTCGGACTAAACGGCCCGAGGAAGGAAATGAAGCATGGAAAGGTTCCATTCAACGATTGGAGGATAGACTGGGAGAAATGGCTAAGGCAAGAAATCCCTTACAGAGAACTTTTGTTCAAGGAACACCTTTTGTGCAAGCCATTGTGGATTTCCCTACGCCGTCGAAATTCAAAGCACCCGTAGTGACTCCCAAGTACGATGGAAAGACAGATCCCGTACTTCATATAGAACAATACCAAGCTGCTGCAGATATCTACGCTGTTCCCGACGAGATGAGGTGTAGAGCATTCTCGGGAACTCTTACTGGATCTGCACAGATATGGTACAATAATCTTCTTCGGGGTAAGATTTCAACTTTTGTTTAGTTGGCCGAGTTGTTTATTGGCAATTTTTGTTTTGGAGCAAAGCCGGTAAAGCGAGTAGCACACTTGCTAAGTGTTAGACAGAAATCAGGTGAAAGTACTAGAGATTACATAACTCGTTTCAATAACGAAAAGTTGGAAGTCATAGATTATGAAGAAAAGACAGCAATCACTGCTTTGATGAGTGGTTTGCTGCCTAACAAGCTGTATTACACTTTGGCTAAAGATCCACCTAAAAATATGTCGGAGTTGATGGCAAAGGCGGCCAAAATCATGAATGCCGAGGAGGCTATGGCTGCGAAGAAGAGTATGGATAAAGAAGTTAAAGTGGAGGTCGACAATTCTAAGAAGAAAGATCAGAAAAGTAATGGTGGTGACAAATATTCCAAGAATAACAGGATGAAGTTGGAAGCCCTAAAGAAGTATGATAATTATACTCCATTGAAAGTGGGTATTAATCATGTTTTGGAAGAAATCAGGAATAGCGAGGAAATCAAATGGCCAGAGAAACTGAAGACAGATCCCGACATGAGGAATAAGACCAAATATTGCGAATTTCACAAAGATCATGACCATATGACCAAAAATTGTATAGCCCTTCAGAACGAGATTGAAACACTCATCCGAAGAGGAAAATTATCAAAGTACGTAGATCGCAGGAGTGAGAGGAAGAATGATAATAGAACTAGAGAAAGATCTAGATCTCCTCGTCGTGCAGAGGAGAAAAAGAGGAGGGACCATGAAGAGGATCCAGATGATGACCCCGATCTTCCCAAGAAGCCAAGGAAACCTGAACGAGAGGTATTTTCCATACGTTTTGGGTCATTTGATTGTAATGTTATTACAGGAGGAGATGCAGGAGGAGGAGACCTTACTGCAGAAAGAAAAGCTTATCTCGGAGAGGCTCAAGCTTGTTCATACATTCAGCGAATAAACCTGGCCGAGGATGATCGTCCGAGGAAAGTAAACAAAGATAAGCTAGTGATTGGTTTTTCAAAAAACGACCTGGCAGGTGTTCTCTACCCTCATGATGATCCGCTGGTGATCAAAATGAGGATGAAGGATGTGGTCATTTCAAGGGTGTTAGTAGACAATGGTAGTTCGGCAGACATCATGTATTATTCATGCTTTGATAGCTTGAATTTAAAATTATCTCAGTTAGAACCTTATCACAGACCCCTTCTGGGTTTTGCTGGCGAGAAAGTTTTTCCACTTGGGACGATCAAGTTGGATATACTCATTGGAACTTGGCCTGCTTGTCGAACGGAAAGAATACGCTTTTTTGTAATGGATAAGAATGTGCAGTCCGCCTACAACATCATCATGGGA
Organism: Sambucus nigra; assembly: GCA_949130495.1. Classification (NCBI taxonomy): domain Eukaryota; kingdom Viridiplantae; phylum Streptophyta; class Magnoliopsida; order Dipsacales; family Adoxaceae; genus Sambucus; species Sambucus nigra. The sequence continues at coordinate 237,748,092 of OX422210.1, read as the reverse complement.
AGAGTTGGATTGAAGAAGTTCGAAGTAGTTCCATCTACAGTTCATCAATGTTTGAAATTCCCAACGAATTTTGGAGTAGGAATTATGAAAGGTGATCAAAAAGTAGCTCGGGAATGCTATTATTCGTCGACCGAGCAAGAGGAACTTGAAGAGTTACAGAAAAAGACTACTACTTACCAAGTGGAGGAAAGCACAGAAATTGAAACTCTTGACCCTAGGGATGAATCTCAACTCGTTAAAGGACAGGTTTTGGAATCTACAGAAATTGTTATCCTGGACGACGAGCATCCTGAGCGAATAACTCAGATAGGGTCGTCGTTGGATTTTTCAATAAAACAGGAGTTGATAACTTTCTTGAGAAACAGGAAGAATACTTTTGCTTGGAGTCATGAAGACATGCCAGGAATAGATCCAAACTTCTTATGTCATGAACTCAATGTGAATAAGGAGATCAAACCTGTAAAGCAAAGAAGAAGAGTGTTTAGTCCCGAGAAGAACCAGGCCATACAAGAGGAGGTCGAGAAACTCCAGAAAGCCCAATTTATTGAAGACGTGAAATATCCAGATTGGTTGGCGAATGTGGTGATGGTAAAGAAGAAGAACAACAAGTGGAGAATGTGTGTTGATTTTACTGATCTCAACAAAGCATGTCCAAAAGATCATTTTCCATTGCCCAGAATTGATCAACTAGTGGATGCTACTTCGGGACACGAGCTACTCAGCTTCATGGATGCTTATTCTGGCTACAACCAAATCAAAATGAAGCCTGAAGACAGGGAAAGTACTTCTTTTATTACCCCAAGGGGAACTTATTGTTATAACGTTATGCCTTTTGGTTTAAAAAATGCAGGTGCAACATATCAGCGGTTGATGAACAAGGTATTCACCGAACAAATCAGCCGCAATATGGAGGTCTATGTCGACGACATGCTCACCAAAAGCAAGAGAGCTGCAGATCATTTGGTTGACTTGAGTCAAACTTTTGATCAACTGGATAAATACCAGATGAAGCTTAACCCGACGAAATGTACCTTTGGAGTACGAGAAGGAATGTTCCTCGGATACATCGTCAACCAACGAGGTATTGAGGCAAATCCAGAAAAGATCAAAGCTCTTTTAGGGTTGCGATCCCCGACGACAAAGAAAGAAGTGCAAAGTCTTACCGGACGAGTTGCAGCACTCAACAGATTTGTATCCCGAGCAACTGATAAATGCCTCCCATTCTTCAAAACGCTACGAAAAAGTTTTGAGTGGACTGATGAATGTGAGAAAGCCTTTCAAGATCTGAAGAAGTATTTGGGAGCCCCACCATTGTTGTCTAGGCCAATAAATGGAGAGAAGCTGTACTTGTATTTGGCAGTATCAGAAAATGCAGTTAGCTCGGCGTTGATCAGATTGGAGAATGGAGTCCAGAAGCCAATTTATTATACAAGCAAGGCCTTCCGAGGTGCGGAAATCAGATACCCAAAGCTGGAAAAATTGGCACTGGCATTAATTGAAGCAAGTAGAAGAATGAGACCATACTTCCAGGCCCATACCATCATTGTGTATACCGACATGCCGTTAAGACAAGCCCTTCACAAGCCAGAAAAATCAGGAAGATTGATGTATTGGGCAATAGAACTCGGTGAATATGATATTGTGTATGAACCCAGATCATCATTGAAAGGGCAAGCCGTGGCAGATTTTATAGCAGAGTTCACATACCCTGATACCCCCGAGGAGCAAAAGATGCTTGCTGACCTACCTGTGGACGATACAGGATCGACAGACACAGATCCAAACCAACCAAGGTTGGTAAAAGGACTTGTGGATGTAGAAAAATCATCATATTTAAATACCGACCAACTCCGATTGGTGGAAGGGCACGAACAAATGATCGACGAGGAACGAAGGATACCCGGGGATGATGAAAGAAAACAGATGATATTTCACCGAGGAACTCTAACAGATAAGAAATTTGAAGACGAGTTACATACATGGAGATTATATGTAGATGGATCATCTTGCACCGCTGGTTGTGGAGCAGGGATTGTTTTAAATTCTCCAGATGATATTGACATGGAGTACGCCTTGAGATTCCAATTCAAAGCTTCCAATAATGAAGCTAAATATGAGGCTATGATAGCAGGTTTTCATTTGGCGAAAGTTATGGAGGCACGTCAAGTAATTGTTTTCAGTGATTCTCAGTTAATTGTGAATCAAATGATGGGAATATATGCAGTGAAGGGAGAGTTAATGGTGAAGTACCATGCAAAAGTGATGGAATTGTTGAAAGAATTTGATGCTATTCAATTGGTGAGGATACCGAGAATGGAGAATGCCAGAGCAGACGCATTGGCTCGACTAGCGTCAGCTACGCGCACCGAGCTGTGAAGAACAATACCAATTGAAGTATTAGAAAGTCGGAGCATAGAAGAAGATCTGACGATGAAGATTATTACCCTTGATTTAGGACCATCTTGGATGGATCCTATCAGAGCATACATTGAAGAAGGAGTACTACCGGAGGACAAACTAGCTGCCAAGAAATTGAAGTATAAAGTTGCTCGGTATGTGTTAACTAATGGTGTTTTGTATAGACGAGGAATTATGGCAGGTTTGCAGAGATGTGTGCATCCATCAGAAGTCAAAGAATTGATTGAAGAAATCCATGAAGGATCTTGTGGAGCTCATGTAGCAGGTCGGACCCTACTGCAAAGGGTGATGACACAGGGATACTATTGGCCGACGATGAGAGCTGATTGTATAGCTTATGCTAAGAAGTGTGACAAGTGCCAACGTTTTTCTTCCATCCGAAGAACTCCACAGGCATTGTTGACACCTATAACATCACCTTGGCCATTTGCCATGTGGGGGATTGATCTGGTTGGACCACTGCCGACGACCCGAGGAAGGTTCAAGTATCTCGTCGTGGCAGTAGACTATTTTACTAAGTGGGTGGAAGCTGAACCACTAATTGATATGACGTACGAGAAGGTGTATCAGTTCATATGGAAGAATATCATTTGTCGATATGGTCTCCCCCACGCTTTCATCACAGACCATGGAACACAATTTGATAATGAAGAATTTGCTGCCTATTGTCATCAGTCAAACGTCTTGAAGTTTCATTCAGCACCAGGCCATCCCCAAAGCAATGGGCAGACTGAAGTGACGAACAGAACATTACTAAATGGGTTGAAAAAGAGGTTAAGTGAGGCTAAAGCAAATTGGATTAATGAGCTACAGTCAGTTTTGTGGGCTTATCGAACAACTCCCCGAGCAGCAACAGGAGAATCACCATATATGCTAGCATTTGGAGGTGAGGCTGTGATACCTGCCGAGTTGGGCCTACCAACACATAGGGTGTTAAATTTCAATTCTCCGATCAGTGATTTGATGAGAAGGATGGATTTAGATATGCTCGAGGAAGTCAGAGAAGAGGCAGCCATTAGGAATGCAGCTTATCAACAACGAACAGCTCTGTTTTACAACAAGAGGGTAAAGAAATGTGATTTAAAAGAAGGGGATTATGTGCTAAAGAAGGTCATTCAGAAGCAGAATAAACTAGAAGCAAACTGGCATGGACCTTACCGAGTTACAGAGGTTGTTCGACCAGGAACTTACAGAATAGCAACTCTAGAAGGAGAAGAATTTAAAAATGCATGGAATGCTGAACACCTGCGCAAGTATTATCAATAATGTCCAATGTAAAGCATTTCTCTCATTATGAATAAAACGAAGATGTTTCACCATTTTTCCTTCTGGATGAAAGTTTTTCGGGGAATACTAGTGTAATACACTATACAACGAAAGTGCTCTAAGGAGCCAACCTCCTTTGGTTAGGAGGACAGCTCTTCGGAGCAAAAGTGCTCTAAGGAGCCAACAAATACAGCTCTTCGGAGCAAAAGTGCTCTAAGGAGCCAACAAATGCAGCTCTTCGGAGCAAAAGTGCTCTAAGGAGCCAACCTCCTTTGGTTAGGAGGACAGCTCTTCGGAGCAAAAGTGCTCTAAGGAGCCAACCTCCTTTGGTTAGGAGGACAGCTCTATTGAGCAAAAAGTGCTATAAGTAGCCAACCTCCTTTGGTTAGGAGGATATGCTCTACGGAGCCAAAAAATGCTCTAAGGAGCCAAAAGCTTTAAGGAGCCAAAAAGTGTACACCAGCAGGATCAACCACGGTTGGTAAGATAAAAATATACTCTCATATTACAACTTATGTTGGTCGGGAGGTAATATTGTTACAATGAGTTCTTTGAAGAACAAAATGTTCAAAAAATACACCAAGTATAGTTGGTCGGGGATAAAAACCCAATAACTGTAGTTGGTCGGCAAGGACAACTTATTGATCTTAGTTGGTCGGACGCAATTTTATAATCAAACCAAGTATAGCTCGTCGAAGATGTATTTGGTCGACAAACATTATTCACCCACCTTGGTTGGTTGGAAACAGTTTGAACATTTTCTCATTACTTTATTATTAAGTGATCGAGAAACATTACTAATACTTGTAACCTTTTATTAAGTTGCTTATTGAACAATAATACTGTTAGCTGTTTAATAGATACATAGATACATATGTACAAATATAAATGTGCTTGATAAAACAAAATTGGCAAACAGAAAATGAAAATCTTTTCATTAATCTAGAATAAATTACAAATTACAAAATTGTTACATGGACATTACTATTCTATTGGTTTTTGACCCTGTGCTTTAGAAACAGGTTCCTCGCCGGCAGGAGGGTCTTCTAGGCAAAGGGGAGAATTGATGAAATTAACATCTCTGAGCATTCTGACGTTCATAACAGAAGGTGTATCCAAAATATGCTCAGGACGAGATAATTCAACTTGGGAGTGAAGGCTATAATCACCAAGATATTTCGAAATTAGACTGCGAGGAATGGAGCGAGCTGGAATCCATGCCATATCCAATTTGAAAGGTGGTACAGGCAGGTCTAATAGTGATGGAGCATGATAGTCCCATAAAAAATGCCCTTGCTCCAACTTTAATACACCCAATGCATTTAACCATCCTTGCTTGTAACCTTCATTATTAGCATGTTCAATGCGAGCATCCAGATGAACGAGAGCTTCATTGTATCCTGCCATCCAGAATTCTCTTGGCTGTTTATGGAATTGGAAGGTTAATCTATCCAATTGTTCATGAAGGCTTTTGGCAAAGAGATCTTTGTTATGCAAGGCAGATTTCGTTGATGCCAGCTGATCTTCCAGAGACAGATTTTTATTGGACATTTCAGTCAGAGCACGGTCTTTTACTTTCAATTGGAATGCTTGAGTTTCCAGAGTAGACTGAGTGCGAGCTTCCTCAACATTTTGGCTGACTCTTCCTCGCCCCCGAGAACCTCTTCCTCGTCCCCGAGCAGTTCCAGAAATAGCAGATCTTCTTAAGTCCTCCAGCTCTTGCCTCAGTTTGGCATTTTCGACTTCTAAGAACGAGAAGCCTTCATCAGTGACTGGTATTAATGCAGTAGAGGATGAAGCAGCAGATTCATACTGAGCTAATTTCTTCTGCAAATTGTTATTTTCTTGCTCCAGGATCTCAGCGATTTGTCTACAGGCTTCAATTTCACCTTTTAGGGTCCTCTCCCTGACGTCATACCCAGCAATGATCTTTTTGTGGCCTGTTTCTGAAGAGAGCTGCTGGTATCTATTTTCATAATCTTCATGTAACAAAACCATTGATTCGTTATGTTGATTTTGAAGATCCTTTAAGGAACCATGAAGCTCTTCAATCAACTCATAGTAAGCGACATTGTTGGCCACTGCTCGGTCGAGTAAAGCTTTCAAGTATTGATAAGCTTCAATAGCCTGCTCTGAAGCACCGTGACCAAGGATATCAACAATTTCCGATGTACTAAGATCTGTATGACCAGCCTTATAGTATTGATGACATTGCTGCATCAGCTCGGTATCATGAGAAGAGATCAATTCCATTCTAGCAACAAACTAATGACAAGAAAAAGACAACAATTAACAAAAACAAGTTATCAACAACAGAGATGAGCAAAGATATATTTTATTAGATCATCAAAAAGTTACATCGTTCGATTACAAGGAAATACAGAAAGACTACCGAACAACTTCACACCTTTTCCTTGTCCCCCAAGACTTCCTCGGGAGGTTGGGACCAGGAGCTCGGTTGCTCGGTGATAACTACAGCTTGATCGGTAGAAGTCTTCTCGGGAGGAGGAGGCATGGAGGAAATGTCCTCGGTGGCAGATGGTTGAGAAGCATAAACTTGATCGCCCATAGCCATGGAAGATTCATCTGAAGCAGGTTCATCTTCTTCTTCTTCCACAATTGGTGGAGGAGGACCAGGGAGATGCCGTTGGAATAGCTCAGAATCATCTTGGACTTTTAGCTCTTGCAGAGCAGCTACCCAACCATCATAGAAGTATTTCAACTCCCCATATTGGACTTGGGACGTCATTGCAGCTATCCCTCTCTCCCATCCTTTCTCCCAACCAACACTGAAATGTTTCTTGATTGCAACTTTTCTCCTCGATTTCTCCGAGGAGAGCTTCACCTCCAGTTCCTCTTTCTTAACCTTAATATCTCGCAGAGTAGATATTTCTTCTTCTGCCTTCTTCAATTTATCATCAGATTCCTGATGTTTAACTTCCAAATCTTTAATTTTCTCCTCCAAACTCTTGGAGGTTTCAGCCATCTTCATCTTATCAGCCTCAGCCACAGCCAATTTTTTCTCCCAAACAGTTTTCTCCTCGATGTACTGTTGGTGAGATTCCTTCACAGATTGGGTTAAACCCAACAAAGCATCGTCAACATCGGACGAGGAAGTGGAAGCTTTAATAACTTGATCTTTCTTCACGATGGTATTGAAGCAGTTCACCAGCTGAAAAATAAGAAAAACAATAGAGTCAACACAAATACAAGCATTCAAGAAAAAGAAAGAAAGATCAAAGGTATGAGAAATTTACTGAAGAAAGATGGCGAGCAGCTAGGGACGTCAGTGTATCCCTAGGAATTTTTTCATCAACCCCGAGAACCTCGGGTATAACTGAGTTCGTTGAAGAACTCGGAAGAAGGATGTTTGAAACACTACTACCACCAGCGGGTAGAGAAGATGCAGTCCCAGCAAGATTAACTGAGGATGATTTCCTCAATCTCTTCAAAGGACGGTCAGCAGCATCAACCAAGGAAGAAGTCTTGGTCGGAGAGATGACAATTACATCAGCAGGAGCATTTTTCTTGCTCGGGGCCACTGGGGGCTTCTCGGCAATTTTGGAGGAACCAGCATCTACTTTTTTAGTCCCCTCCGGGACATCAATTTTGCCTTTCTGGGCTCCAACAACAGAAGAAGTGTCACCAAATAGAGCAGGAGGAGCTCTTTTCTTGCCCATTCTCTGAGATAGGGGGATATGAGAATCTGAAGATGAACTTTCTGGTGTTGAAGCTGGTTCAACAGGGCGAGCAGTATAAGAGGTTGTGTAACTCTTATACTGTAGTAAATATGAAGCAGATCTAATATGCTCGTCAGCAATGGTCTTATGCAAATTCCAGATAAGTTTCAAATGCTTGATATTCACTTCTGACTCTTTTGGAGTTTTTCTTTTGCTATCAACTGCAAACAAATACATAATAGAATATCAGTCATACATTTTGTCAAACAGGATGAAAGCATAATTTCATAAGTAAAATAAAACGAAAAATAAACCTATCCCATTGCCGTATGGGGGGCATCTGGGACCGTTGTATACTTCATTCCCAGATAAAGGCGCATGTTGCCAATTTTTTATGACCAACCCATGCTCAAAATAATCCCTATTTGAGTCAGGGAGATTAACTACAAGAGCCCTATTCAAATACCTAGTTTTCAAATAATAAATATTATCTAGAACGGCCCATTTATAACAAAACATAATTTCAGGGATCCCAATACGAGTCCCATGAGTTAGATTTAATTTGTGCACCCCGTTAATTATTCTCCATGAATTGGGGGCTATTTTTGCAGGAACAAGATCAAAATATTGACAAAACTCAAGGCATAATGGGTTTGGTGGAAAGGAAAAACCGCATTCAGCAACAAAAAGACTGGGGAACCAATGTCCCTCAGCCAATCGAAAGTAATCTAAAGGCTCAGAAAGAACCTCTAGAGTTACCCACGAAGGAATGGAAAAATCAGAACGGAATTTCTCAACAGATTCCACAATATAAACCATATTGAATAAAAGAGATACAGAAGAAAGAAAGAAGATCTTACAGAAAGAAAGGAGATGTGTTGACAACGAACGGAAACAAAGATGAACGCACAAGAGAAGAAGAGAAGAGAAAGCTTGAATGCAGAGAATGAAAAATGTAGACGACGGTATGGTTACCAAAGAAGTTTAAATACTTTGCATTGGGAAGCGGCGAAAGAAATGATTACCAAAAAGAAATTACTAAACTTCCGGCGGCCAAAAGGACAAAAATTGCACGAAGATCGAAGCGTTTATAAAAAAAGGCGGAAACTGCGAAATAAGAAGGAAATTTGAATACAGTGTTCCTGAAACCCAGGAAGGACATTTAATATTGCCATATACCGAGAAAGAATGTTCCATACTCCTCAAAGTTCGAAATATGAAACATTGGGGGCTTCTGTTGATACCAAAATTAATATGCTGATATGGACGAATAACACGAAGACACGTGTCAATCTACGTGGCACAATAGCAGCGAGGAAGATCATTTCCCGACCAGCCATGTTTCTTTCCGAGCAACAAGAATACACCGAGGAACTCTATCACACCGAGGAACTCCAACACACCGAGGTACTCTAACTACTCCGAGGAACTCTTGATCAACAAGCAACTAAGGCGGTCCGAACTGCATCTCGGCCGTATCATTAATTATCAGACGGACAACTGTTCAACTATCCATTGTATTCTTGACGCACACGTTGCATTAAATGTATTACCCTTTCATATGTAAATCATTTAATGTATTGGACCTTTCATGTACAGCCTCAAGGCTATAAATACATTGTATCTCCCTCATTCAAAGGGACCGGAATTTCTTGAGAGAACTTGTAATCAAGAATTCCACAAACACTCAGCAATAACATAACAGTGGACGTAGGCTTTATTCCTAGCCGAACCACTTTAAAAATCTTTGTCTTATTTATTTATCTGTGATTGAATAATTAGAGCAATCTAGTTTTTTACATCAACAGATTGGCGTCGTCTGTGGGAAACGACTGTTATTATCGTTTTTCATAAAAATCATTTATCACCAATGGCTGATAATCCAGAATCCAGTAATCGAAATGTTGGAAATACTGGAAATCTTCCAAATCCATCTGCATCCCCAGATCTGGCTGGGATTATAACGAATCTGGCTCAAGGACAAACCGCCATGCAAGAATCCATGAGGCAACTCATTCAAACTCTTCAGGGCGGTGCACCTACCTATTCAGGGCAAAGAAGTGATCATAGGCAATCGCAATCTAGACGCACTGGGTCATATCGCAATGAGGAGTCTAATGATTTTTCTTATCAACCTGGGCGAACTTCATCAATACGGGCTTCGGATACAGATCAACGTATCACTCTCTCTCCGGAGAGAACTAGCGCTTTGGAGAGGTTAAGTAGAGTATCTCCTTTCAGTCGGTTAGGACCAAGGAGGAACATGAATCCACCTAGGGCTCCATCAAGAAGTTTTCGACCGCCATCAGGATTAAGAGAAGGATCTGCGCAATCGCGACCAACCACTCGTCGAGATAAATCTCAGGAAGCTACGTCAGAGCAATCAGTTGCTCGGACTAAACGGCCCGAGGAAGGAAATGAAGCATGGAAAGGTTCCATTCAACGATTGGAGGATAGACTGGGAGAAATGGCTAAGGCAAGAAATCCCTTACAGAGAACTTTTGTTCAAGGAACACCTTTTGTGCAAGCCATTGTGGATTTCCCTACGCCGTCGAAATTCAAAGCACCCGTAGTGACTCCCAAGTACGATGGAAAGACAGATCCCGTACTTCATATAGAACAATACCAAGCTGCTGCAGATATCTACGCTGTTCCCGACGAGATGAGGTGTAGAGCATTCTCGGGAACTCTTACTGGATCTGCACAGATATGGTACAATAATCTTCTTCGGGGTAAGATTTCAACTTTTGTTTAGTTGGCCGAGTTGTTTATTGGCAATTTTTGTTTTGGAGCAAAGCCGGTAAAGCGAGTAGCACACTTGCTAAGTGTTAGACAGAAATCAGGTGAAAGTACTAGAGATTACATAACTCGTTTCAATAACGAAAAGTTGGAAGTCATAGATTATGAAGAAAAGACAGCAATCACTGCTTTGATGAGTGGTTTGCTGCCTAACAAGCTGTATTACACTTTGGCTAAAGATCCACCTAAAAATATGTCGGAGTTGATGGCAAAGGCGGCCAAAATCATGAATGCCGAGGAGGCTATGGCTGCGAAGAAGAGTATGGATAAAGAAGTTAAAGTGGAGGTCGACAATTCTAAGAAGAAAGATCAGAAAAGTAATGGTGGTGACAAATATTCCAAGAATAACAGGATGAAGTTGGAAGCCCTAAAGAAGTATGATAATTATACTCCATTGAAAGTGGGTATTAATCATGTTTTGGAAGAAATCAGGAATAGCGAGGAAATCAAATGGCCAGAGAAACTGAAGACAGATCCCGACATGAGGAATAAGACCAAATATTGCGAATTTCACAAAGATCATGACCATATGACCAAAAATTGTATAGCCCTTCAGAACGAGATTGAAACACTCATCCGAAGAGGAAAATTATCAAAGTACGTAGATCGCAGGAGTGAGAGGAAGAATGATAATAGAACTAGAGAAAGATCTAGATCTCCTCGTCGTGCAGAGGAGAAAAAGAGGAGGGACCATGAAGAGGATCCAGATGATGACCCCGATCTTCCCAAGAAGCCAAGGAAACCTGAACGAGAGGTATTTTCCATACGTTTTGGGTCATTTGATTGTAATGTTATTACAGGAGGAGATGCAGGAGGAGGAGACCTTACTGCAGAAAGAAAAGCTTATCTCGGAGAGGCTCAAGCTTGTTCATACATTCAGCGAATAAACCTGGCCGAGGATGATCGTCCGAGGAAAGTAAACAAAGATAAGCTAGTGATTGGTTTTTCAAAAAACGACCTGGCAGGTGTTCTCTACCCTCATGATGATCCGCTGGTGATCAAAATGAGGATGAAGGATGTGGTCATTTCAAGGGTGTTAGTAGACAATGGTAGTTCGGCAGACATCATGTATTATTCATGCTTTGATAGCTTGAATTTAAAATTATCTCAGTTAGAACCTTATCACAGACCCCTTCTGGGTTTTGCTGGCGAGAAAGTTTTTCCACGTGGGACGATCAAGTTGGATATACTCATTGGAACTTGGCCTGCTTGTCGAACGGAAAGAATACGCTTTTTTGTAATGGATAAGAATGTGCAGTCCGCCTACAACATCATCATGGGAAGAGTTGGATTGAAGAAGTTCGAAGTAGTTCCATCTACAGTTCATCAATGTTTGAAATTCCCAACGAATTTTGGAGTAGGAATTATGAAAGGTGATCAAAAAGTAGCTCGGGAATGCTATTATTCGTCGACCGAGCAAGAGGAACTTGAAGAGTTACAGAAAAAGACTACTACTTACCAAGTGGAGGAAAGCACATAAATTGAAACTCTTGACCCTAGGGATGAATCTCAACTCGTTAAAGGACAGGTTTTGGAATCTACAGAAATTGTTATCCTGGACGACGAGCATCCTGAGCGAATAACTCAGATAGGGTCGTCGTTGGATTTTTCAATAAAACAGGAGTTGATAACTTTCTTGAGAAACAGGAAGAATACTTTTGCTTGGAGTCATGAAGACATGCCAGGAATAGATCCAAACTTCTTATGTCATGAACTCAATGTGAATAAGGAGATCAAACCTGTAAAGCAAAGAAGAAGAGTGTTTAGTCCCGAGAAGAACCAGGCCATACAAGAGGAGGTCGAGAAACTCCAGAAAGCCCAATTTATTGAAGACGTGAAATATCCAGATTGGTTGGCGAATGTGGTGATGGTAAAGAAGAAGAACAACAAGTGGAGAATGTGTGTTGATTTTACTGATCTCAACAAAGCATGTCCAAAAGATCATTTTCCATTGCCCAGAATTGATCAACTAGTGGATGCTACTTCGGGACACGAGCTACTCAGCTTCATGGATGCTTATTCTGGCTACAACCAAATCAAAATGAAGCCTGAAGACAGGGAAAGTACTTCTTTTATTACCCCAAGGGGAACTTATTGTTATAACGTTATGCCTTTTGGTTTAAAAAATGCAGGTGCAACATATCAGCGGTTGATGAACAAGGTATTCACCGAACAAATCAGCCGCAATATGGAGGTCTATGTCGACGACATGCTCACCAAAAGCAAGAGAGCTGCAGATCATTTGGTTGACTTGAGTCAAACTTTTGATCAACTGGATAAATACCAGATGAAGCTTAACCCGACGAAATGTACCTTTGGAGTACGAGAAGGAATGTTCCTCGGATACATCGTCAACCAACGAGGTATTGAGGCAAATCCAGAAAAGATCAAAGCTCTTTTAGGGTTGCGATCCCCGACGACAAAGAAAGAAGTGCAAAGTCTTACCGGACGAGTTGCAGCACTCAACAGATTTGTATCCCGAGCAACTGATAAATGCCTCCCATTCTTCAAAACGCTACGAAAAAGTTTTGAGTGGACTGATGAATGTGAGAAAGCCTTTCAAGATCTGAAGAAGTATTTGGGAGCCCCACCATTGTTGTCTAGGCCAATAAATGGAGAGAAGCTGTACTTGTATTTGGCAGTATCAGAAAATGCAGTTAGCTCGGCGTTGATCAGATTGGAGAATGGAGTCCAGAAGCCAATTTATTATACAAGCAAGGCCTTCCGAGGTGCGGAAATCAGATACCCAAAGCTGGAAAAATTGGCACTGGCATTAATTGAAGCAAGTAGAAGAATGAGACCATACTTCCAGGCCCATACCATCATTGTGTATACCGACATGCCGTTAAGACAAGCCCTTCACAAGCCAGAAAAATCAGGAAGATTGATGTATTGGGCAATAGAACTCGGTGAATATGATATTGTGTATGAACCCAGATCATCGTTGAAAGGGCAAGCCGTGGCAGATTTTATAGCAGAGTTCACATACCCTGATACCCCCGAGGAGCAAAAGATGCTTGCTGACCTACCTGTGGACGATACAGGATCGACAGACACAGATCCAAACCAACCAAGGTTGGTAAAAGGACTTGTGGATGTAGAAAAATCATCATATTTAAATACCGACCAACTCCGATTGGTGGAAGGGCACGAACAAATGATCGACGAGGAACGAAGGATACCCGGGGATGATGAAAGAAAACAGATGATATTTCACCGAGGAACTCTAACAGATAAGAAATTTGAAGACGAGTTACATACATGGAGATTATATGTAGATGGATCATCTTGCACCGCTGGTTGTGGAGCAGGGATTGTTTTAAATTCTCCAGATGATATTGACATGGAGTACGCCTTGAGATTCCAATTCAAAGCTTCCAATAATGAAGCTAAATATGAGGCTATGATAGCAGGTTTTCATTTGGCGAAAGTTATGGAGGCACGTCAAGTAATTGTTTTCAGTGATTCTCAGTTAATTGTGAATCAAATGATGGGAATATATGCAGTGAAGGGAGAGTTAATGGTGAAGTACCATGCAAAAGTGATGGAATTGTTGAAAGAATTTGATGCTATTCAATTGGTGAGGATACCGAGAATGGAGAATGCCAGAGCAGACGCATTGGCTCGACTAGCGTCAGCTACGCGCACCGAGCTGTGAAGAACAATACCAATTGAAGTATTAGAAAGTCGGAGCATAGAAGAAGATCTGACGATGAAGATTATTACCCTTGATTTAGGACCATCTTGGATGGATCCTATCAGAGCATACATTGAAGAAGGAGTACTACCGGAGGACAAACTAGCTGCCAAGAAATTGAAGTATAAAGTTGCTCGGTATGTGTTAACTAATGGTGTTTTGTATAGACGAGGAATTATGGCAGGTTTGCAGAGATGTGTGCATCCATCAGAAGTCAAAGAATTGATTGAAGAAATCCATGAAGGATCTTGTGGAGCTCATGTAGCAGGTCGGACCCTACTGCAAAGGGTGATGACACAGGGATACTATTGGCCGACGATGAGAGCTGATTGTATAGCTTATGCTAAGAAGTGTGACAAGTGCCAACGTTTTTCTTCCATCCGAAGAACTCCACAGGCATTGTTGACACCTATAACATCACCTTGGCCATTTGCCATGTGGGGGATTGATCTGGTTGGACCACTGCCGACGACCCGAGGAAGGTTCAAGTATCTCGTCGTGGCAGTAGACTATTTTACTAAGTGGGTGGAAGCTGAACCACTAATTGATATGACGTACGAGAAGGTGTATCAGTTCATATGGAAGAATATCATTTGTCGATATGGTCTCCCCCACGCTTTCATCACAGACCATGGAACACAATTTGATAATGAAGAATTTGCTGCCTATTGTCATCAGTCAAACGTCTTGAAGTTTCATTCAGCACCAGGCCATCCCCAAAGCAATGGGCAGACTGAAGTGACGAACAGAACATTACTAAATGGGTTGAAAAAGAGGTTAAGTGAGGCTAAAGCAAATTGGATTAATGAGCTACAGTCAGTTTTGTGGGCTTATCGAACAACTCCCCGAGCAGCAACAGGAGAATCACCATATATGCTAGCATTTGGAGGTGAGGCTGTGATACCTGCCGAGTTGGGCCTACCAACACATAGGGTGTTAAATTTCAATTCTCCGATCAGTGATTTGATGAGAAGGATGGATTTAGATATGCTCGAGGAAGTCAGAGAAGAGGCAGCCATTAGGAATGCAGCTTATCAACAACGAACAGCTCTGTTTTACAACAAGAGGGTAAAGAAATGTGATTTAAAAGAAGGGGATTATGTGCTAAAGAAGGTCATTCAGAAGCAGAATAAACTAGAAGCAAACTGGCATGGACCTTACCGAGTTACAGAGGTTGTTCGACCAGGAACTTACAGAATAGCAACTCTAGAAGGAGAAGAATTTAAAAATGCATGGAATGCTGAACACCTGCGCAAGTATTATCAATAATGTCCAATGTAAAGCATTTCTCTCATTATGAATAAAACGAAGATGTTTCACCATTTTTCCTTCTGGATGAAAGTTTTTCGGGGAATACTAGTGTAATACACTATACAACGAAAGTGCTCTAAGGAGCCAACCTCCTTTGGTTAGGAGGACAGCTCTTCGGAGCAAAAGTGCTCTAAGGAGCCAACAAATACAGCTCTTCGGAGCAAAAGTGCTCTAAGGAGCCAACAAATGCAGCTCTTCGGAGCAAAAGTGCTCTAAGGAGCCAACCTCCTTTGGTTAGGAGGACAGCTCTTCGGAGCAAAAGTGCTCTAAGGAGCCAACCTCCTTTGGTTAGGAGGACAGCTCTATTGAGCAAAAAGTGCTATAAGTAGCCAACCTCCTTTGGTTAGGAGGATATGCTCTACGGAGCCAAAAAATGCTCTAAGGAGCCAAAAGCTTTAAGGAGCCAAAAAGTGTACACCAGCAGGATCAACCACGGTTGGTAAGATAAAAATATACTCTCATATTACAACTTATGTTGGTCGGGAGGTAATATTGTTACAATGAGTTCTTTGAAGAACAAAATGTTCAAAAAATACACCAAGTATAGTTGAGATTCCCTCTTGGGTTGTTTTGGAACACGCTACATTACCGACCGATTTTTATAGCTGAGTGTGAGTTTACCTTTCCTCCCAACCCACTGTGCCTTGAATTTTGTCAACACTTTGACGTTGTCCCAGCTAGGGTAGCCCCCAATACTTGGAGGGTCTTAAACGGGGTGTATAGGTTGAATCAAATTCATGAAATCCATCTGGGGATTCCGAAAATAATATTTTGTTATAAGTGGGTGACTAGTGACACCACTTTTTATTTAAATACTAGCGCTGTAAACGAAGCGTTAGTAGTTAATCTTCCAGACTCTAATAGGGATTATTTTGATCATGGAGTTATTGTAAAGTGGAAGATTGACATCTCTTTATTCGTTATTTAATTGCTCTATGGATTCCTTTTTATTGTGATTAATTTCACTCACACTTAGTAAACGAGATTAAATTGTAAAAAAATCATATTTATATAAAAAAATTACATGAAAAAGTAATCTTATGCAGATAAAAAAACAGTCTCTCATAAAAAAACTGTTCAAATTATTTTTAAAATGTTATTTAAAAAAAAATCCCCAAAATAAAAACTATTTTGTTATATAACCAAACTCTTTTTCTTGAACTACTTTTTATTATGTTTGTTTTTAAGAGCAAGATTTTTAAAAACAACCTTTTAACATTTTTCAATATATAAAATCGATTCATTGTATTGAATGTTTTTAATTTTAGGAAGAAAATGTGTGTATATTAACTATTTTTATTTTAGAAAAAACTATAGGTTATTTGTAAAATATATATTTTAAACTTATTTTACAAATAAAACTTTGAGCAATAGTTAATTTTTTTTAATTTTAAAAAGTCAAAAGAAGTTATTTTATATTTAAAAATAGTTCAAACATATATTTTTTTACAAAGGACATTTTTTCATTATTTGAAAAAATGATTTTTCCTTTTTTTATAAAGAAATTCAAACACTTTTATAAAGTTTATACCAATTAAAACATTATTTGATTTTTTAAAAAACATTAGATTTTTTTAAAAATATTTTTTTCGATTTATTAGTAACTTGTTTTTTTTACGAGAAATTATAGAAAAAAATTGTTTCTTATAAAAATGATTTTAACTCTTAATTTTTTCTTAATAAATATAAAAAATATTTTAACTATTTTAAATTGAAATGTTTTAACTTTATGATAAATAATTTTATCTAATTGTTTTACCCAATTTTTATTTGTAAAAATCAATAAAAAGTTTTTTTTGTAAATTATGTACAATTAAAAATTAATAAAAAATTTATAGAGTTTTTTCTAAAATAAAAAATTAAATATAACATAATTTTTTTATTTATAAAGAATAATATAAATTTTCTTATATAGCATACAGTTAGAAACATTCATAATAAAAAAATTCAAATAAGGTACATTTTATTTAATAAAAAAGTTTTTTTTATGTGAAAGCAGTTTTTTGTTTTTAAAAACTATTTTTTAATATACTTTTTATGCATTAAAAGTTTTTTAAAACAATCAAAATAATATTTTTTTTATAAATATTTTTTCAATAAAAAATTTATTTTTATTCATAATGGTATTTATTTATGCAAAAAACTAGACTAGGCTAATTAGGTGATCACATATTATTAGAAATAAAAGTGAAAAGAGATTTTTAAAGTGGTTCAGCTTGATGGAAGAGCCAACGTCTATTATTATTTATTGCGTTAGGATTATTCAATTGCCTCTCTTTTCGTGTCCCTTGGATGTAGGGTTTACAATGTATTTATAGCCTCTAGGGGGTGGATAAGAGATGGAATATCAAATGATGAAATGTCTTTATATCATAGACATTTACATCTGTACAATCATTAATATATACAACTGATGGTGTCTGCCTGTCATCGTTGGTCGGCATCCCTGACGTTGGTCAGTATTCCTGGTGTTGGTCGGTATTTCATCCTTGATAACTATGATTAATCTTCTACTGTATAACATGTGTCAGTATCTGAATTGTCCACGTAGATGGACAATTTTTGGTATCAACAGAAGCCCCCAATGTTTCATGCTTGAAGTTTTCACAAAAGTATGGAACATTTGGCTCTTAAAGTTTGTTCGGGCAATAATTTTAGGCCTGGTCGATTGCCGACCTCCCATACTTGTAAAATGTTATGGTTTAATTATGAAAATATAATGCGCGTGGCATTTTTGAAATTATCCACAACTTTAACGAATCGTTTTTGGGCAAATCCGTCTTTTCTGCCTTTAGCCGCCACCAATTCAATCGACGCTGCCTTTTAATCAATATTTTTTCAGTTTTCGAGGCGACTTATAAAGAGCGGGAAAAGTCACGAACTTTCATTACCTCAAATGTTTTTAGTGTTGTTAGCTACAGTGTCTTCAAGCTTTCTTTCTATCTCTTGTGTGATCGTTTTCTATTCTCCATTTCTTGCTGAATCCTTAATTCCTGTAAGAAATATTTCTCTTCTCTTCTTCATCATGGTTTACTTTATCGATTCTCTTGATGAATTTAAGATTCCCTCTTGGGTTGTTTTGGAACACGCTACATTACCGACCGATTTTTATAGCTGAGTGTGGGTTTACCTTTCCTCCCAACCCACTGTTCCTTGAATTTTGTCAATACTTTGACGTTGTCCCAGCTAGGGTAGCCCCCATTACTTGGAGGGTCTTAAACGGGGTGTATAGGTTGAATCAAATTCATGGAATCCATTTGGGGATTCCGAAAATAATGTTTTGTTATAAGTGGGTGACTAGTGACACCACTTTTTATTTAAAGACTAGGGTTGTAAACGAAGCGTTAGTAGTTAATCTTCCAGACTCTAATTGGGATTATTTTGATCATGGAGTTATTATAAAAATTGGCAATATTCCCATTTGACTGGAAATGCTGAGTATCAGGGGCCTAGATGCCTTCCTTTTGGCAATGGGATGGGTTATTCCTCATTTAACTATTTTACCCTGTACATATCTGTTTAAATGTAACACTAATTATTTCTCTGTAAATTTTGATTGCAGTTAATATGAAGAGAAGGTGCCCAAAGGAAAGTGAAATGAATCTTAGGGAGTTAAAATTCATTTGGGGACTTCATCAGAGGATTAGCGAGGAGCACGTCAGGTCTGCATATTATTTGCTGTAGGACAAGAACATAATTTCCTCTTTTATTTCTCGTCCTACTCCTTCCCCTATAATTGACCCCTAGCAAGAACCTCCTTCTACTTTTTCAGCTGCTATATCTGGCAATGGTGATCTTGCTTCCCTTTCCCCTTCTTTCTTAGATTCAAATTTTCCCCTTGTTGTATTAATGGGAAATAGGAAAGTCTCAACATTTTGGGAGACATAGCTGCCAATCCCCCTTCCAAAAAAGATGATGAAAGGGTGAAAAATAAAGATGAGGCTAGGAAGAATCCCCCAACCAAGAAAATTTAAGAGAGCCCTCTGAAAAGAATAAAGAAATGGTTGCCTTTTAAGTTCAAAGAAGGTTCTTCTACTCTTCCTGACCATCGCGAGTTGGTCGATATATCTTCTTTTGCCTCTCCAGTGGTCCTTTGCCCTAGATTGGCAAGACATATAATATAGTCTGGGACTTTTTCAGACCACATGAGTGCTGCAGCTGCATTACCTCGTTCCAAAAGTTCTAAGAGGGCTGCTTAAAGCCTTGCTCTGGTATATCTTTTTGCCTTCTTTAATTTTCTGACTCTTAATATGTTCTTCATAATACTGACTTTCCTTATTGTTCTTATGCAGTTCCTCGTTGAATTCAATAATATATTGGAGAAAGACGAGACTTTAAGAGCTTCTTCCTCTGGTGAAGTTGAAGAAGCTTTTAATGAGTTGAAAAATTCATTGCTTGATTCCCAATAAACATTGTCTAATGAACAAAAAAAATGTGAGGATAAGATTAAAGCTACTGAAAGAGATGCTAAAACTGCTTGGGGGCTGAATGACAAGTTGCAAAAAGACTTAGATTCGCAGAAAGTCAAGTCTGCCCAGCTACAGAAGGACTTGGGTGTTGAGAAGGCGAAGAGGATTAAGGCTAGGGAGGCTGGCTTCAATAGAGGTTGGAATAGTGACATTGGAGCATCTTCTTTATAAATTGAGTTTGCAAAGAAGAAATGCTTTAAGGATGGTTGGTCTGCTACCCTGGTGGAGGTCGACACTCCAAAACATTCTGAGCTATTCTCGCAACATGATCCTGGGACCCCTCCAAACCTGGACGAGGAAGTTGATGATGATCGGGGGTTCTAGTGAATCCTTGGTAATGGTGGAATCTGTCGATCAACACGAGGATATTGATTCTGATGTTCCTTCCATAATTAATCCTCCTCCTCCTTCTATTCCGGCTTCTACTTTAGCTAATCCCGAGGCAGATAAGAAGAAGCTGTAGAACCGAGCAACTTTTTGTTTTCCTTTTTCAGTAGTTGTACCTTTTCTTTTTTTTAAAGATGTATTTGTACTTTCCATTTTTTATTAATGAAAAGAGAAATCTTTTTATTCCTCTTCTTGTGTTTTTCTATGCTCTGCACCTTGTTGATTGATAACTTTCTTCTTCTTAATAGTTCATGGATAAATTGAAATATTTATCATCTACTGACTCCGAGCTACTCCATAGGTGTAATGAGATTTTCAAAGCTGATCACTTATCTCTGACTGATGTCGACCTACATTTATTTGTTTGGGGAAGTGGTATTCGAACAATCCAAAGAGTCCTATGTTCATCTGAAGTGTTTTCTTAATCGAGCAGTGGCCAATAACGTTGCCTACTATGAAATGATTGACGAGCGACAAGAGGAGCATAATGAAGCTAGGGGACTTTTTCATGAGGATTATGAGAAGAAATTCCAGGCCCCTAATGAAGGTTGGGGCTTTGAGCAAAAGTTTAATAAATTTTCTTCTCAATTTCGAAGATAAGAATTCATGCTAAAATGTGAAGTGGATGAATCAAGGGATATTGCCAAGCTTCTAGGAGAAGAAAATAACAACTTGAGAGATGAACTTGATGCCCTGAAGTCATTCATTGCTGTTGTTACTATTACAGATGAGGATCATTCCTTCTTAGAGTCTGAAAACGCAAGCTTGAGTGAGGAGTTAGAGGCTTTAAAGAAATTAAAACCTACTTCTTCATCTTTTCGAGCTAGAGTCAAACCTAGCCGAGGTACTATAGAGGAAGTTAGGACCCAACAGACCCTTACCAATCAAGCTAGACAATTAAAGGCCAAAAATCAAGACATTGCTGATATATCGTAGAATCTATAGTCCTTATCCGAGCAACTATCCACTCAATCTTCTCAGTTACAAGCTAAGGATGGAGTGTTGAAGAAACTACATTACCAAGTTGACAGATTAACTTTTCAATTCCATAAACAACCAAGGGAAGTCTGGATGGATGAGTATAATAAAGATCTAGGGCATTTTGATGATAAGCTTTAACAAGCTAAGAATGAGAGCTATAAATGGGGTTGGTTGAATGCTTTGAGAGTGATGAAGGTGGATCAAAATAGCTCATTATGGGACTAGTATGATCCAGGCTTTCTTGAGCTTGATAATCCCCCCTTTAAATTAGATGTCAATTGGATTCCAGTCCATCGTATTCCTCAATGCTTAGTTTCATAATACTTGGGAGATTACGAGCTTTATGATGAATTATAAATCGCCCGACCCCTTCACCTTCTTGATCGTCCTACTAGAAATAATACGAGAATTCTTTAGGATTTTAACTTCATTAATTCTCCTTATACTTTAGATGATCCTCCTACTGGAATGGATTCTATTTTCAAAGCTGAAGGGAAACGTCCTACAGAATGAAGCTTTTTATTTTATTTTGTTAACACAATCATGTAATTAATTTGATTGAATGGAATGGAAATTTGATCAACTTATCTTATGTTGAATGTTAAACCTAACTTTATCATTAGTTATATGTATACACTTTGATTAATTTGAGTATCAATGACCAATGAGTGCAGATGTTATACTGCCATACTTAGATTAAACTATAAATTTAGAACTAGTTAGATGAATACATAGGTTCTAATAGAATACTTAGATTAAAATATAAATTTAGAGCTAGTTACCCATGTGTCTCCGAAGGTTTTATTAAAGCACCCAAATGTTAGGATTTTTGCATGATATACTATTGGTGTGACCAGGCGTTTGTGGAATATGTGTTTACATTCCTCTTGAGGAATCTTTGCAACGTTCTTACTGTCCTTTGCCCAATAGGATATATATCTTGTTTTATCCTTATGTTTATGGACCAAGTTTATTGATGATTTAACATCCTATTGACTTGGACTTTGTGTATCAACGACTAAGTTTGTGGATACTCCAAGCAAATTATTGCATCTGTCGAGCAATGTTCAGGGCAATATTTACTGAGCCGAACAATAATTTTCTGATCCGAGTAACAATTTATAGTTTTATATCAATTAGCTAGAATAGTGTATAGCACTAGTACTTCCAAAAAAAAAAATTAACAACAAAAATGGAAAGAACTGAAGATTTTATTATATTGCAAGTTAATTTCAAACTGATTAAAACATCATTGATAATATTTTCTGAGATGCTCTGCATTCCATGGGTTTTTGAATTTTTCTCCTTTTAAGGTTTCATTTCGATAGGTTCCAGGTTGGATCACTGCTGAAATGCGGTATGGCCCATGCCAATTGTCCTCAAGCTTGTTATTTTTTCGTAACACTTTTTTCAGCACATAATCTCCTTTCTTCAAGTTGGTCAGTTTCATCCTTTTATTATAAAAACGAGTTGTTCTTTGTTGGTAGGCTGCATTTCTTAGGGCGGCGTCTTCTCTTACTTCTTTCAGCATATCTAAATCCAACTTTGTTATTAAGTCACTTACAAGAGAGTTAAAATTTAAAACTCTATGGGATGGCAATCCTAGCTCTATGGGAATGACAGCTTCAGTCCCAAATGCTAACATATATGGGGATTCTCCAGTTTCTATTCTCGGTGTTATTCGGTATGCCCAAATGATAGAGTGGCTCTTTTATCCAATTTCCTGTAGCATCATCAACACGTTAAGCAAGGTTATATTCGTAACTTCAATTTTTCCATTACTTTGAGGATGTCCTGGAGCTGAATGCATTTTTTGAACATTGGACTGAGCACAGTAATTTGCGAATTCATCATTATCAAATTTTATTCCGTGGTCGGTAATGAAAGGATATGGCAACCCATACCTACAAATGATGTTTTTCCATATGAATTGATAGACCTTTTCATAAGGCATGTCTACAACCCATTTTGTAAAATAATCCATAGCGACAACCAAGTATTTAAATCTTCCTCGAGTGGTTGGCAGTGGTCCGACCAAGTCTATACCCCATATGGAAAATGACCATGGTAAAGTAATTGGAGTGAGAGCAACCTGTGGAGTTTTTCGAATGGTAAAGAATCTTTGACATTTATCACACTTCTTGGCAAAAGTTGCACAGTCTGCTCGCATTGTTGGCCAGTAATACCCTTGAGTACTGATTCTTTGCAGAAGTTTACTCCCTGCTATGTGAGCTACACATGATCCGTCATGCACATCCTGAATTAGATCTTGGACCTCTTATGGATGAACATAACGCTAAAAATTGACTGTTAGTCCTCTCCTGTACAAAACACTGCTTTGTATTTTAATTTCTTTGCTTCCACCATATCTGTTGGTAGAGTTCCTTCTTCAATGTATGCTCTAATCTGGTCCATCCATGATGGTTCAATTTTAGTAGCAGAGGCTAGTTGAGAAAAGGCATCAGCTCGGGCATTTTCCAACCATAGGATTCTGTTCATGTGATTAGTTAGTAATTTTGTAATGACTTCCATCACCATGGATAAATACCTGGTTGTCAATTCTCCTTTAGCTCCATATATGCCCAGTGTTTGGTTTACTACCAGCTGAGAGTCACTGTGTACCACAACTTGCTCGACATTCAGTGATTAAGCTAAACTTAGTCCCACAATAAGAGCTTCGTACTCTGCTTTATTGTTTGAATCCTGTAATTGAAAACGTAATGCGTAATCAATATCAATACCATTAGGAGTGTTAAATATTATACCTTCCCCGCTGTCGGTTGAATAAGATAATCCATCAACATATAAGTTCCATATTAGGATGTTGTTGTCAAATGCTTGGTCTGTCAAACTCCCATAGTGGAATATTTTTCCCTTTGTTTCTTCATACTTCCTGGTCATCTCCTGTGTTCGGTAAGAGGAATCTGGTAGGTCTGCAATCGCTTCTTTTGAAGAATGCTCTTCAAGAGCTTTCTTGTTAACATCACTTTCTCCTGATTCTTATTCTGCCTGCTTACTGTTCCTCGGGGATCTCAGAGTAAGTGAACTCCTCTATGAAATTTTCCAGTGCTTGGCCTTTCAAAGAAGACCTTGGCTCATATATGATATCATACTCCCCTAATTCCACGACCCAATACATTAATATACCAGATTTCTTCGGTTTATGCAAAGCCTACCTTAGAGGCATATCAGTGTAAAGTACGATTGTATGGTCTTGGAAATAAGGTTTCATACGTATGGATGCTTCAATTAGTGATAAAGAAAATTTCTCCAAATCAGGGTTCCTGATTTATGCTCCTAAAAAATCCTTACTAGTATAGTAGACGGGGTTTTGAACTCCATTCTTTTCTCGAATCAATGCAAAACTTACTGCCGATTCAGAAACAACTAAGTACAGGTATAATTTTTCACCTATGATTGGTCGAGAGAGTAATGGAGGTGACCCCAAATACTTTTTTAATTCCACAAAAGTTTTTTCACATTCTTCGTTCCATTCAAAACTCTTTCTAAGCACCTTGAAGAACGACAAGCACTTATCTATAGCTCGGGACACGAATCTGTTCAATGCTGCTCCTTGTCCAATCAGTCTTTGTGCATCCTTCTTGTAAGTTGTGGATTGCATTTCAATTAATTATTTAATCTTAGATGGATTTGCTTTATTTCCCTTTTTATTTACTATGTACACAAGGAACATTACCTCTTGCACTCCAAAAACACACTTGGTTAGATTCAGCATCATCTGGTGCTTCTTAAGTTGATCAAAAGTATGGTTGAGTTCGGCAATGTGATTAGATGCCTTTTTATTTTTGTTAGTATATCATCCACGTAGACTTCCATAATCTTGCCTATCTTCTCCTCGAACACCTTATTAACCATCTTTTGATATGTAGCACCGTTATTTTTCAAACCAAAATGCATAACATTATAACAGTATGGTTCTCGGGGAGTGATGAAAGAAGTGTTTTCCGTGTCCTCAGATTTTATTTTTATCTCGTAATAACCAGAATAAGCATCCATAAATCTGAGTAACTCATGTTCTGATGTTGCCTCCACTAGTTGATCTATTCGGGGCAAGGGAAAATAATCCTTTGGGAATGCTTTATTTAAATTTGTGAAGTCTACACACATTCTCCAGTTGTTGTTTTTATTTTTTACCATAACTACATTGGCCAACCAGTTTGGGTATTTCACTTCATTAATAAAAGCTTATTTATAAATATTCTTAACTTCGTCCTGTATGGCTTGGTTCTTCTTGGGGCTGAACACTCTTCATCTTTGTTTTACTAGGTTGAATTCTTTGTTTATGTTAAGCTCGTGACAAAGGAAATTGGGATCTATCCCAGGCATATCTTCATGACTCTAGGCAAACAAATTCTTTCTCTATTTAAGGAAGCTCACGAGTTCCTGTTTAAGAACTGGATCCAATGTTATCCCAATTTAAGTGATGCGCTTCGATTTGTCATCTTCTAACACAGTACCTTCAGTTGATTCTATAATTCATCCCTTTACCAACTCTGTTTCCACCCTTGGGTCTAAGGTTTCAACCTCAGAATCTTCATCAAGCTCAGGAGTATACACTTGGTAGGTAGTGGTTTTCTTTTTTATTTCTTCCAAGTCTTCTTGCTCAGTAAAAGAGTAGTAACATTCCTAAGCTACTTTCTGATCACCCTTCATAATTCCCACACCAAAATTAGTAGGGAATTTCAAGCACCGATGAACAGTGGATGGCACTACTTTTAACTTCTTTAGCCCTACTTTTCCCATGATTATATTATAAGTTGAATGGACGTTTTTATCCATTACAAAGAATTGGATCTTATCTGTTCGGCTAGATGGCCACGTGCCTATCATTACCTCCACTTTAATGGTTCCCAAAGGAAAAACTTTCTCACTTACAAAACCTATTAGTGGTCGATGATAGGGATCTAATTAGCTGAGTTTAAAATACAAGTTACTGAAATAAGGATAGAACATAATATTCGTCGAGCTGCCATTATCTACTTATACTTTAGAGACAATGATTTCTTCCTTTCTGACTTTGATTACTAACGGGTCATCATGAGGATACAGTACTCCTAAAAGGTCATTTTTAGATAAACCAATTACTAGTTTGTCTTCATTAACCTTCCTTAGTTGATCTTCTTCTACAAGGTTGATTCTCTGTATATACGAGCAAGCTTGTGCCTCATGAAGGTAAACTTTTCATTCTGTTGTATGATCTCCTCCTCATGCATCTCCACATGTAATAATTTGGTAATTAAAGGAACCAAAATTGATACAGAATACCTCATATTCTAGTTGTCAGGTTTTTTTACGGAGTTCGAGCTCATCATCCTGATCATCTTCATGAGTTCTTTTCTTTTCTTCTCTGGGCTTACATGGAGATTTTGATCTACACCAAATTCCTTCGTTGTTGTGCCGATCAACATACTGATTCATCTTTCCTTTTTGAATGATAGTTTCAATATCATTTTGAAGATCTATGCAACGTTCCGTCGTGTGATCGTGATCCCTGTGGAATTTACAATACTTAGTTTTATCTCTCTTAGTCGGGGACCTTCTCAACTTATCAGGCCAACGCACATCTTTATTATTCTTGATTTTTTCCAAAACATGGTGAATTCCCATGGTTAACGGAATATAGTCATTGTACTTCTTGAGTCGCTCCATAACTCCTTTCTATTTTGATTCCCTGTGTTCTCTGGGGTCTTTATGATCTATGTTACCATTTTTTCCATCAACTTTTTTTCCGAGCTAGGCTTGGCTGCCATTACTTCCTCGACATTCATGATCTTTGCTGCTTTAGCCATCAACTCTGCCATTGTCTTTGGAGGATCCTTGGTAAGCGTGTAATACCATTTTTAAGGAGTAATCCACTCATGAGGGAAGTTATTTCAGTCTTCTCCTCATAATCTACGACTTCTAGTTTCTCGTTATTAAAACGAGTGGTGTAATCTCTGGTGCTCTCTCTTTCTTTCTGTCTCACACTAAGTGTGCCACCCTTTTTCACAGGATTTTCTCCAAAGAAAAAGTTATTAATGAATAACTCGGCCAGTTGGTTGAAGCTAGAAATTTATCCCTGAGGAAGACCAATGTACCAGATTTGGGCAGATCCAGTAATGGTTCCAAAAAATGCTCTACGTCTCATTTCTTCGGGAATGACATAAATATCACCAGATACCTGGTATTGTTCTATATGGAGGATTGGATCAGTTTTTCCATCATATTTGGGTATTAGTACTGGAGCCTTGAACTTTGCTGGAGTAGGGAAATCCATAATTTCTTGCATGAATGGAGACCCTTTTACGAAACTTCTTTGTAGTGGGTTTCTTGTCTTTACCATTTCTCCTAATCTGTCTTCCAATCTCTGTATGAAGCCTTTCCATGCATCATTGGCAATACCAAATTTATGCATTTCAACTTTATTAGTTGCTGAGATTTCTTCCTGAAGTCGTTTCTCGGTCCGAGTAGCAGTTCATTGGGCATTTGATCTAGATTGAGTTGTGCTCCCTTTGATCCGATAGTCATCGAGTATTACCAAATCTTACCCTAAGAACATTTTTGTTCCCCCTGGGTCCCAAACGATCGAAGGGAGAAGCACGACTTAGTCTCTTTAAGGCACTTGACCTCTCTAGAGAATAAGACTTTATGTGGAAAGATTCTGATGTCCTAAGTAATAAAGTTGACCTTGGATGGTAGGAAACATCTCTTGTCGATATCGAGTGGCTGCGCCGACCAACTCTTAGTGGGGGTGGTGGCATATTTTCTTGAGCAGATAGAGGAGGTGCCCCAATTTAAAGAGTTTGTGCAAATTATCTGATAGTATCTTGCATAGCCTATTGGCCTCATGTAAGACTGGCCAGAATTCTAGTTAAATCATTTGCAGATGGAGGAGTAGAAGGGGTTGGCGGAATACCTTTGTTATTGATACTTGATTCAGGAATATCAAGAATTTAGATGTTTAATTGAATGAGATCGATTAGAAAAATCTCCCTTTCTCACAAACGATGCCAATCTGTTTATGCAAAAAACTAGACTAAGCTAATTAGTTGATCATAGGTAAATATAAATAAAAGAAATAAGAGATTTTTAAAGTGGTTCGGCTTGATGGAAGAGCCTACGTCCACTGTTGTATATTTCTTTGGGATTCTTAAATTGCCTATCTTTTCGTGTCCCTTGGATGTAGGGTTTATAATGTATTTATAGCCCCTAGGGGGTGTACAAGAGCTGTAATCAAAGGATAGAATGTCTTTATATCATAGACATTTACATCTGTACAATCATTAATATATATAACTGTTGGTGTCTTCTTGTCATCGTTGGTCGGCATCCCCGACGTTGGTCGGTAGTCCTGGTGTTGGTTAGTATTTCATCCTTGATGACTAGGATTAATCTTCTACTCTACAACACGTGTCAGAATCTGAATAGTCTACGCAGATAGAAAATTTTTGGTATCAACGGTACTTAAATGAATAAGGGTATATGAGATGTGTTAAACCTAAATGAGTGAGTTAGCAATCAACTAACATAAAAATGGGGCTCAAACTCCAATAAGTGAAAATTAAGCGAATTTGACTTAGCAATAAATAATTTATGGGGGTTAAATGTTAAATAACCATTAGAATATGCTGTCAAAATTTATCTCCAAAATTTTACCACTCTTCAAAATAAAATTGGATCATGTCAAATCATTAAAAAGTGCATTAGTGTATAGTACTTTAGAATTTGGCATGAGAAGTAGCATATATCAAACATGTCAAAAGATTGGAAATTTAAACGATTCCCTTTTTGTCATGACAAATTTGATCAATAAGTTCAATCAAACAAACCTTAAGCTTTTAAATAAGTCGATTTTAAATTTGAGTAAATTACAATAAACTCCATTGGCTTATTTTCAAGTTTACGGGTAATCCCCTCATAAAACAACTCATTTTTTTAAAATTTTGCATAATGATAACACAAAAACTTGAAGATATTTTGTGGGCCTGAAATACCCCTACTGTTATTTCAACACTTTGACTAAAATGTATACTATCAAAAAATAAATAAAAAAAGTTACACCCATTATGAATTTAACATACGCACACACATACACAATTTCCAAATTACACATGTAGGGAAATCGAATCCACAACAATATATGTTGCTAAATCTAACTTCAAAGGCACAATAACAATACTGAACACAAGATATATGTAATTTCACAAGTTGTCCTTATTTGAAATCAGAGGTGTTTTTTTATATTAATAATTGGCTTTGGATTCTAGATGGTAGTTGAGAGTTCGATACCCCCCCTAAATGTGGCTCTCATATGAGTACAAATAAGTCCATTATCACTAAAAATCCTACCACATTACATCCTCATTATTTATTTGTGATTCATTAACTGATTTTATTTCACGATCACCAAACTATTAAGTCATTAGCATATTTCTCACTTTGTTTTGGTAGACGAACATTATGGGGCTTCTTACTTGATAGTCTTCATTTACCTGATTGGCCATTAGTTTTGAGTCACAATGTATAATGACATATTTTTACGCATTGCAACTGCCTTGCATAGATCGACTATCGTTGTTTCATTATCTGCTTCATTGTTGGATCCCTTAAATCTCATTTGCACTATCTATTTGAAGAGCCAAGGTCAATTTCTCATTAACATATTCTCGTAATATGCATAAAAAAGGGTATGAATCACGTAAAAATGGGTTCGTTCTCTTCGTCTTCTAATCAAACTAATGCCCCACTGGTAGTATGCTACAAAATGACCAATTACAAGTGAAGTTTCTCACCACTTTTGGTGTTGAGTTCAAGGGTGAGGAATTGAGGTAGAGCTTGATTTCTTCCAAGGCGTCATCATTTTTCCATGTTCACACCTTTGCACGTGCCTTTTTAAGTACCTAGAATAATGGTCTGCATCTTTTAAAGATCGAGAAAGGAACTAATTAAAAGCTACAACGAAAATGTATTTATATATATATAGTCCTGCTCTTGTGCGGATTAATCCGCATTTTAAGAATGCGGACCGGACATGTGTCAACTGGCGGTGAGCCC
Source organism: Sambucus nigra (assembly GCA_949130495.1). Classification (NCBI taxonomy): domain Eukaryota; kingdom Viridiplantae; phylum Streptophyta; class Magnoliopsida; order Dipsacales; family Adoxaceae; genus Sambucus; species Sambucus nigra. The sequence goes on along the minus strand of OX422210.1, from coordinate 237,718,030 downwards.
AGAAAAGAGAGAGAGTGTGCTTATAATTTAGGCGATAATTTCTTGCCACACTATTAGGTGACACATGTCCGGTCCGCATTCTCAGGAGCATTATTATATATCTAAATATATATGAGAGTGCAGCTACAGCGGAAATATTGCGACTTCTCAAATAAATTTTTTTTTTTAATTAAACCCAAATTTTAGTTAAAACCCTAAGACATGCATCTAGATGATTTATCAAATAAAATATAGCATGCAGGATAAAAACAAACAATTTCAGGAAAAATCCCCCAAAGGGGCAAAACCATTTATTTTCACTATAATTTGTAAGAGAACGGCTTACAATCGGATTACAATGAAAATACAGTGACTAAGAATTACCCTCAGGTATCGGATTCTGTAGTCGGCGGCTGGAAATATCCCTTTCCAGGAGGGCAGCAATGAATCCACACGCAGCGAACCCACATGAACCTCAGTCCAATCAACAAAGGAAGAACCGCAGCACTCCTCAATGACACGCAGCCATGAAACTTTGTAGAGACTCCCTCAGCAATGACACGCAACCCTCGGTTGCAAAGATCTCTCCACAAAGATGAACAACAACAAAGTTTGTGTTCTAGGGTTCCAAAAGATTCACAAAAGTAATTGGGATTTTTGGTGTGAATCAAAAAGAGTCTTGGGACTCAAAAAGGTGAAGACTTAGAGTATTTAGTACTCTGAAAATCGTCTTGAAAAGTCTTAAAAAATAACCCCCCGAAGTTGGTTTTAAATAGGAAAACTTTGAGCCTAAAAAATCTCGAACAGATCTGGCCGAATTTATCCCAGGCGGACCGGTCCGGCTTGGAGGCGGATCGGTCTGACCTCGGATCGGTTCTTTTAAAAAAAGGCTTCTTCGGTTCGCTTTCGGTCCGGGGTTTACTGGATCTGCAGCAAGCGGATCGGTCCGGTTGAGGGGCGGACCGGTCCGGTGGCGGATCGATCCGGTTGAGGGGCGGACCGGTCCGGCTTCCCAGAAAAAATAAAAAACTTTTAAAAGCCTCATTTTGCTTGAAATAACTTACTTCTTATTTTTATAAAAAACATTTTATAAAAATTTCCCAATACTAAATATGAACTTTAAGGAACGTAAAAACAAAATTTTACCAAGTTCATTCTCGCAGAGGCTATGATGTTGAAGACACTTTGATATTCGGATCCGTTGTTGTAGATGCGATCTTGAGTTTCTTCAACGGTGTAACGGCGTACGACATATAAATTGATAATGGACAAAAATGTCCTTACAATATATATATATATATATAAGATTGGATTCTCTCGTGTGAAAATAATGAGACTTGCACAAATCAATCTCAAATCTTGATTCCATTTAGATGTCTTAGGTGTGAATGACCTGAAATCACTTTAATTGCCTTTGCACTTCATTCGATAGCATCAGTTCAATACATATATAAAAGCTTCTAACCCGATGCGTGCTTTGATACCCTTTTAGTGGTTGTGATTTTGACATCTTGGATTTACACACATGCACATTTTAATAAAAATTATTGGTGGTTTGAGTGATTTTAGAGAACATTTTTGATAATGTGTAAAGTTTTTCAAACTTTCGGGGTTTGTGATTAGACCATTGCACAAGTTAAAAATTAGCCTTTATTACAGAAATGTGCGAGTGACGCCAATATTCCCATGTGCGTGGTTTAGTTGAGATGGTTAAATTTAACACATTGCTCATTCTCATCCAATAAGATATGCACTATGTGAACGATACCCATAAATTTTCAGTATCCTATAAATTTAATTTCTGGATAAAAAATACATAATTATATATTTTTAGAGTTTTGTTCAACTCATTTTTTAGAGTTTTTCCATACTCTCCACAATTACTTTTCTCTTCACATTTGAGGGAATTGCTTAAGTTGATATTATTCTATGATTTGAGACTTTTGAAAATGAGTGTTCTTTTTAAAATCCACTAAAGCTCGGATCAAATCACTTTTTATATTAGATTCAAACCATATTTCATATCTAAATCTAGATCCAATAGGAACTAGGTGATATATTGGATGAGTCTCTCAGTGGTGTGATTCTCTGAAGAGAACGAACTTCTTCTCAAGCTTGGTGGAGATCCTATAATGGGATAAAGTTTAAGTGTTTAAAGGAAACTATTTGTATTGGAGTTTAGGTGAGAGTTATCCTCTTGCATTTTATGAAGAATTATTTTTAAATTTAATGAGAGAGAGAATGCATCCGATGATTTTCCCCAAGTGAGGTTTTTCCTAATTGATTAGTGTCATGTGTTGAGTTTTTGATTGATTTGTTAGTTTATATAAAGTCACACACTTAATCATTTTAGATTTAATGTTTGATTATAATTGAATAAGTAATTGAACTATTTAAAAAGGTTATAACCTAATCATTTTACATAATTGTTTTTTTTGTCCTTGTACATGTGAGTACTCATATTGATCAATTCAATGCTTATTTTATCAGTTAAAAACATCATCGTACTTGTTTAATTATTAGATCTACTATTTAAAACCAGTTTTTAGAGTTTTCCAAATCTAGTTTGCTAGTTTTCAAAATTGAGGATATTTTTTCTTTGATTGAGCTTGAGTCCTATTTACCATCTCTAGGACTTATTAGAGTGGTTTATACATACAATCTACCTACGGATTCAATTGATACTATCTTTTTAATACTCATTTGCTAGAGTGGATATTATATTTTTTATTTTTCTGAATTTTCATTTTTATTTTGAAATTTTTTCCTCCTGATCTCTTTAGTTGTTTGTGCTGACCGATTTTTTTTTTTATGGATATTATGAGGGGTGGAGCTTCTACGAAGTGTTCACCTCATTTTAATGGATAAAATTATGGGCATTGGTGTTGGGGTTTTATTCTTAAAATCATATTTAAATGATAATTATATATTTTTTAATAAAGAATTGTCTTCGCTCATTTTAAGATATGAATCGTGTTTGCTGGAATGCCTTATATTTGTTTTAAATTTATTACATATGCCTGTCAATTATATTTAATATGAATTTTGGTGAGTTGGGTTCGGTCTGATCATAGAGTATCAGAATTTTAATTCTGGTACAGTTCGACAATTCACAATCTAAATAGGAAGTTCACATCCTATTGGTAAAGTTGCGTGTACAATCTTAGTAGTTTATCTTGACTAAAGAACATGTCTGATGGTTAAAAAAATCATATGATAGTTTAAAGAGTCTTATACATGTACATTAGGAATGTATTGAACATGAACAAGGATGATATTCAAATCTAAGTGCTGAATAGATTTGACTTGTACAATCTCACAAGTTTTCAAATAGTGCATAGATTCTTAATACCTAGGATTATAAGAATTAAAATATTCACATAATTATTGCTTTAATTTTCTATGGGGAGATTCAGTTTATTGGGTCAATAATCTCTATAACTTGGGCAATCATTGTGTGAATATGTATGAGATCATCGTCCAAAGGAATATGCATCCATGAGATATTATGTATTGTGATACCCCTTTGATAGACTTATAAATTTTGATTTTACCAGAAAACTTGACCAATTGATTTATATTTGGTGAAAATCAATTCGAGGAAAATTGAATTTAACCAAGCGATTACTGAATACTTTTACATAAGGAATGATATTATGTTATATTTAACGTTGCAAACAAGGCCTCATTATTCAAGCAAATATGAGATAATTAAATTGGAGTGGGTTGTAATTATTTAAAGGAATTAATTATAACTAAATAGAAGAAACGTAAATTATGGGGCATAATTTGGGATTTTTTCATTTCTACTTAAAAGCCAATTTAATATTTTTGGGGGGTATATAATAGCAAGCCAATTTAACCAAGTAACAAACCCAAAACTCTCTGAAAACCATAATTGGTCCAAGCCCACTTTATGTACCTATATCTATGGGTCGAGGGAAGGGGTATAAGCAACATTAACACTTTTAAGGGTGAGAGAGAGAGAGAGAGAGAGAGAGAGAGAGAGAGAGAGAGAGAGAGAGAATTTATATTTTTATGAGGGGTGAGGACAGAGAAAATTAAATTTCTCTTATTTCACTAACTTTTCATCTCCAAAAGTGCCCACACATATATCTTTCTTTAAGTGAATCATATACTAGAATATCTAAGGTCTTTTGCATATTTAATTTAGGTTTAGGATGTGGTTGAACCACAATATCATCTTCTTCATCAACTGAAAGGCATAGTGATCTAAACCTTAGATCTATTTATTATTGATTTAATTTTAGGAACATGTTCAATCAAAGTCTTTCGACAGTAATGTTTTTTTATCAGTAATACCAATAATTTGTATCAGATCCCTAGTTAAGAATTGATCATGTTCTAGATAGATCTAAGTTTTCCACCACGAAAACCCTAATTTTACATGATAAAAAATATACCTGGTTGGGTATATTTTTCTATAAATATTATTTTGTAGGATTCTTATTACTCCCTTCATCATGGTAATATGATTCAGTTGTGTGCCCGGATCCTATGGTAGTTTATTAGTAGTTGTTATTCCTAGATTCGATTTTGTTGTAATGATTAAGTTATTTTAATTATTGCATGAATCGACGTATATAGAGGAGTGAGTGAGGGATGTAATAATTTTTAGGTAATTGAATCCTATGTAATGATGGGGTTTGATCATGGTGGATGTTTCATAAGATTTGGTTGTATTCTGTTCAAGTTTTAATTCCCAAAAATGGAGCTTTCAAAGTTTTAGAAGGTTTCAAAATGATGTAGTTTTGATCAGAGGTTCAAACCCTAGAAGAAGAAGAAGAAGAAGAAGAAGAAGAAGAAGAAGAAGAAGAAGAAGAAGAAGAAGGAGGAGGAGGAGGAAGATGGGGGTATACTTGACATGCGTCACATAGTCGTGATCGCGACTTTGGGTGGCACCATCGCAACTCTTTTCATTGCATCTACAGTTCCAACGTGCAGTAATGGGAGTTTTAGTGGAGTTGGATATTGCTTATTTCTATAATTTTATTTCATGATGACTTGTTCTTCAAATTAATTTTTCATCCTCAAGAGACTATACCAGGATCAAGTTATGTCCATGATGTAAAGGGAGTTATGTTTTTTTTTATATATAAGTTCATGTGTTAGTTATTGATTATATCTTTATCATCTCATATTAATATGTTAGTAATTTTTCATGCTAATTATTAAATTAATTAGGAACCCACATTATTGAGAACGTAAGTGCTCGCGTTCAAATGATAAACTTATATATTAAACACCTTTTAACCCAAACAAACCCTAAACATGCAACAATATGTGATTGAATACGATAATGATCAAAGCAAGAACATTTAAACACATGATTGTGAGGAAAAATCCCCCAAAGGGGCAAAACCATTTATTTCATTATAATATTGTAGGCTATACAATTTCGGATTACAATGAAAATACAAGTGACTAAGAATTATCCTCAGGTGTCGGATTCTGTAGTCGGCGGCTGGAACTATTCCTTTCTAGTAGGGATGCAATGGAGAAGAAGAACGGTCTTCTCCACAAGGGTGTGAACAGCAAAAATGCGTTTCTGGGTTGCAAAGTGATTCACAAAGGATTGGCAATTTGTGTGAATCAAATACCTAGAGTCTAGATGCTGAATAGGTGAAGACTTAGGGCTTTATGCACTCTAAAAATCGTGTGTATAAGTCTTAGAAAACCACTTCCTATAGTGGGATTAAATAAGAAGTCTCGGGCCTTAAAAATCTGAACACGATCTGAACACGATCTATTTAAGTTTATCCCAGGCGGACCGGTCCGGGTCTGAGGAGAATCGGTCCGATTGACCGGATCAGTTCTTTTATTCTGAGGCGGATCGATCCGTTGATGATCGGATCGGTTATTTTCCAGGCTTCATCGGTTCTCTTGCGGTCCGGGGTATACTGGCCTTCAGCAGTCGGATCGCTCCGAGTCTGAGGCGGATCGGTCCGATTGACCGGATCGGTTCTTTTATTCCAGGCGGACCGGTCCGGTTCTGTCAGACTTTGATTCCTCTTCTTCTTTTGATATTCGGATCCGTTGATGAATGTATGAATCTTGAATTTCTTCAATGGTGTAATGGCGTGCGACATAACAAATTGATAATGGACAAAAATGTCCTTACAAATCTCCCCCTATGTCTATGCCGATACATACATAAAAATAAACATCCGAATTATCAAAACAACTAAAAATGCCTATACAAATCTACCCTTCCATAAACCCAAAACTGGAAAGATACAATTGAATAAGACTACAGCGTTTGCTCTTCAACTCTTTCAGGAATCTCAACACTTTTCTCATCAGGGTGTGCAATCCAATGATAATCCATGTAGTACCTACACACATGAGAAAAAGCAAAATACCAAGTGACATATCGAGTTTGAAATGAGATAAACAAATATACCAATTTATGAGCAAACTCAAACTTTCAAATCTCCCCATAATAAGATAATTCATTCTCCCCCTTTTTATGATGTCCCCAAATAGAAAAATGAGAGAAATAAATCAAATAAGCAAGTGCGGGGTGTCACTAGGATAAAATCACACCATGAATGAACACAAACCAACCAAGTCGATGATAGCGTAAATGAGGTGGTGTGATTAAATTCGATAGGAAAATAAATGCATACAAACATGACATATGTGCACGATGAATATTGGATATTCCTAGCGAATGAACTCAAATGCTTCCTTTGGTGTAAAATAATGACAATATAAGATATTGACTCAATCAAATCAAAAAATCAAAGCTCAAAGTGATTTTCACACCAATAACGTCCAAAACGATTTTATCCTTTTTCAGGACTTTCAAGGAAGTGCAAACCCGTTTAAAGATTCTCCAACCAAACTCCCTCAGATATAATTTTGAATAGAGGCATTCTAAATTCTCAAACTTTGGAGAATTGATGGTGAAACCTAAGTGGCCCATATTTGGCATGAATTGCTTTTTATTGCCTTTAAATTTTTTCGAGCTCTTTTAACCTCTTTGGACCTCGGATATTTTATTCCTCCATTTTTTAGGTCCTTTTTAACGGTGGCTTTTGCGCAAAGGATAGATGATTACCTTTCGCAGCCCCTCCCCATTTATACAAAAACACACAGTCTCACCAGAACTGTTTTTACATGCATTCCAATCTTGTCAAGTTTTATCGCATATTGTACATTGTATAGACATAATTGAGATGGAAATACTCAAGCCAATATGAGATAGACAAGTGCAATAATCAATTATAGCCATGCATGTGTGCAATAAAGGATATAGGAGTCAAACATGTAGGAAGATATCACTAATTACATCTCAAAGACTCCATACTAAGTAAAGCACATGGATGAAATGATGTAGCGTCTCAAATCTCTATCAAACAGTCACATGGATATATGGAATGAAGTTGTGACTTGGCTATCTTAAATGCTCATCCATAAAAGAAGCAAAAACATAAATCTTTTTGGATTTTTCAAAAATTTTATCAAAATAAAATCTTTTTGTGATTTTCTTAAAATTTTTCTTAAAGGAAAATCTTTTTGTATTTTTCAAAAGAAATATAAAAAGCAAAAAGAATAAATAAAAGCTGTACAACTAAGCAATGGTACATATAAAACAGACTAGTAATAGGAAGCATATGATATGAACATGAAGAAACAACCTATTCTATACAGAGACCAACCCCTCAGTCAACTGTGCAAATCCCCAAAGACTTCCTAAGACTCTCAAATCTAAGGGCATCTAAAGGTTTCATGGAAATTTCGGCTAACTGACGGTCGGTGGGAACAAAACTCAGGGATACAGTGTTCTCCTCAACTAACTGACGAATAAAGTGCTCACGTATCCTGATGTGTTTTGTGCGCGAATGCTGAACTGGATTGCGGGATATGTGTATCGCGCTCGTGTTATCACAGGAAATGGTCATGGTGTCCTGTGAAATCCCATAATCCTCCAGCATTTGCTTCATCCATAAGAGTTGTGTGCAACAACTCCCGGCGGCTATGTACTCAGCCTCCGCAGTGGACAAAGAGATGGAATTTTGCTTCTTTCTCAGCCAGGAGACGAGCAGAACCAAAATAAAAACACCCACCAGAAGTGCTCCTACAACCATCTACATCCCCAGCCCAATCGGCATCCGAATAGGCGGACAAACGGTCATCGGTATCAAAGGAATACCAAATACTGTATGAGAGAGTCCCACTTACGTATTTAATAATACGTTTTAGAGCAAGTAAGTGTGACTCTTTAGGGGACACCTGATATCGCGCACAGACTCCAACACTAAAGGCGATGTCGGGATGACTGGAAGTCAAGTAGAGAAGACTACCTATCATACTCCGATATAAGGTTTGCTCTATGTCCTTACCTGAAGTGTCCTTACTAAGCTTGGTAGTGGTACTCATAGGTGTACGTGCATGCTTAGCGGAGTCTAAACCAAATTTCTTCACTAGGTCTCTATCATACTTGGATTGGGAGATGAACATCCCATCCTCTAGCTGACGAACCTGGAGACCAAGGAAGAATGTAAGCTCACCAACCATGCTCATCTCAAACTCACTTTTCATCTCCTCCTCAAAGTGGTGAGCATGTTGGGAGCATGTGGATCCAAAGACTATGTCATCCGCATAGATCTGGGCAACCAAAATAGCACCGTCATCTCTCCTGACGAACAACGTCATATCTACTCCCCCTCTCTTGAAGCCACGAGCTAAGAGATAGGAAGTAAGCCTCTCGTACTAAGCACGGGGTGCTTGCTTCAAACCATAAAAGGCTTTCCTTAGATAATAGACGTGCTCTGGGTGCTGAGGGTCTTCAAACCCTTTTGGTTGTTCCACATAAACCTCCTCCTGTAGAATGCCATTCAGAAAGGCACTCTTGACATCCATCTGATATACCTTGAAGTGCAGATGACATGCGATAGCAAGCAAAAGACGGACGGACTCAAGCCTCGCAACATGAGCAAATGTCTCCCCAAAGTCTACACCCTCTATCTGTGTGTAGGCTTGAGCGACCAACCTAGCCTTATTTCTGATTATGGTATCATTTTCATCCATTTTGTTCTTGAAAATCCACCGGGTACCTATCACGTTAGTCTCACTAGGTCAGGGGACAAGTTCCCAGACATTATTCTTTTTAAACTGAAGCAACTCATCCTGCATAGCAGATATCCAGTGTTCATCCTTGAGTGCTTCTTTATGATTCTTGGGCTCGACTTTGGACGTGTAGTAAAGATGGCTAACAACGTCCTCTAGCTGAGCACTAGTCTTGACCCCTAGAGTGGGATCGCCAATAATGGCAGACGGGTCATGACTCTTGCGAACCCAAGCAGGCGTGTCCCCTAGCGCAGGAGTAGGGTCCACAGAGTGTGAGAGAGGAACAGGTAAATCATTGTCAGAACAATTCTCATCCTCACACTGAAGGTTAGGATCAATAACCGTCGAAGGTTCGTCATCTTGCATGGTGACGTTTATTGATTCCATAACCTTAGAGCTCTTCAGGTTAAAAACCTGGTACGCTCTGCTATTCGATGAATATCCTAGAAATATTCCCTCGTCGCTCCGGGAGTCGAACTTTCCTAATTGCTCTTTATCCCGTAGGATGTAGCATTTACTCCCCAAAACACGGAAATATGCCAGGTTGGGCTTCTTGTCAGTCCACCACTCATAAGGAGTCTGAAGTGTGTGTGGACGCAAATAAACCCTATTCACCGTGTGGCATGCAGTAGATACTGCCTCTGCCCAAAATCTCCTAGAAACTTTATGACCTAGAAGCATAGATCTAGCCATTTCTTGGATCGTTCTATTTTTTCTCTCAACAATACCATTTTGCTGAGGAGTTCTCACAGCAGAAAACTCATGTTTGATCCCGAGGCTATCACAGTAAAGGTCTACCTTTGCTTCGGTGAATTCAGTGCCATTGTCACTACGCATCCTATTAATAGTGACACCGTGTTGATTTTGCAGGACACGGCACTTGCTCGTTAAAAATTCTACAACATCGGATTTCTCTCTTAGAAAACCTACAATGGAGTATCTGGAGATATCATCTACCATCACGAGGATGTACCTCTTACCACCTAAACTCTTAGTACGAGTGGGACCCATAAGATCCATGTGAATCAACTCAAGAACACGAAAAGTGGTAATGGAATGCAACTTCCTATGAGGACTACGAATTTGTTTTCCCAACTGACAGGGTCCACAAATGGTCGAAGTTGACTTTCCAAGAGATGGTAAGCCACGTACTAGGTCCTTTTTAGCTAAGCGATTTAGATCTCTAACATTCACGTGACCTAGACGTTGATGCCACAGATCCATAGGAGTGATCATGGCGCTGTTGCAGACAAGTGACGATGTGGGCTCAGTCCCATAGCAATTATCCTCGGTCCTCACCCCTTGCATCAAAAGTTTATCGGCTTGATTATAGACTTTACACGCGTCCCGGTCAAACTTTACTGCAAAGTCAGTGTCGCACAGCTGGCTAATGCTGAGAAGGTTTGCTTTCAAACCTTTGAAGTATAAAACATTTTCTAGCTTAGGAAATCCAGGTAACTTGACAGTACCACGTCCTATAATGCTAGACTTACTCCCATCTCCAAAGGTGACTCTGCCATCCTAATAGTCCTCAAGAGTCGTAAAAAATGAGGCATCACTTGTCATGTGTCTGGAGCACCCACTATCAAAATACCACTGTGAGGTATTATGTGCTTTGAGAGAAACATGAACAACAAAAGCCTTTTTATCTTTCTTAGGTACCCAAGTCGGGATGACCTTTTGTTTGCCTTTGTTGTTGTTGGTTTTAGCTGGAATGTGAGAAGCATTCACTAACAGCAAAGACATCCGTCGGAATTCTTCCATTAAACTCTGGGTCGTGGCAGCTAAGAACTCAACTCGCTCTCTCAGACTAGAAAACTCATCAGTATGACGTGGTGGAGCAATAGTACGTCGTGTCCGACCCATGCTATAGCAAGACTCCCTAAGGTGGCCTTTTCTTTTGTAATAAGTACAAAGGAGCACAGTCAAAGGCGGACCTTGGTTTGCTTTTCTTGGTCGAACTTTCCTTCAAGGTTTTTGACGGTGACCATAAGGAGTTGTAGTAAACTCAGGAACTGGTCCAGGTGTAATTTGGGACGTGGAGGCACCATCATATCCAATTCCTTGCCGATCACCAAAACCTAAAGCGGGGCCGAGGAGCATCTTTCCCATCTTCCCAGATCTGCCCTCGATTTGTACCTTGACTTCCCGTGCTTTCTCAAGATCATGAGTCAGCTGGGCAACAAGGGCTTCAAGTTTCTTCCGAGTCTCCATGGAGGAATGGAGCTGACTTGTAAGACTAGCCACTTGTTTAGTCAAGTCCCCTCTCTCTTTCTCTAAAACACTCTCTCTCTCTCTAAACAGAATCTCTTTCTCGACACAGGAAGATTCTCTCTCTCTCAGGGCGGTGACGGTGGAGGACTCTCTTTCTCTCGCCTTTCTTAAATCTTCCTCTAAGCCGGTGATGTTAAGAACTAGAGCTTTGTTACATTTTTTAGTTTTAAATGACTCAGAATATAACTCAACGTAGGCGCATTGAATATCACTCTCGCTCTCACTTGAGTCATCCTCCCCCTCACTCACATCTATCTCACTGTCGAGGTGTCCCTGTGAAGCATCATCTTCATCGCCGTGAAGAGAACTAAAAGTGCTCACTTGACTGGCCATGAATGTGGTGAAGTTACACTCATGCGGTGACTCATCTCCTAAATCCACCGTCTCGACCTCACTGTCGTCACTAAGGGTAGCATTAAGGACAACTTTCCCTTTCTCTCTATTCAGACGATTGGCACACTCAAATGCTCTATGACCCCTACCATCGGACTCAAAACATCTCTCACTTTCTTTCTTAGGAGGATTTTTGGAGTCTTTTTCATTTTTCTTTTCAAACTTATTTTTCTCAAATTTCTTTTTATCTTTACAATTGCCATTTTTCTTAAATTTGAGAATCCTCTAGAAATTTTTTGCAAAAAGAGCCAAATCATCTAGGTCAAAATCACACTCAGAATCTGATGTGTCAGCCTCTCTCTTTCTAGACGACTCAACCCTTTTTCTAGCCGACCCCTCACTCCTTCTATCTTGGGCTTTAAGTGCAATTCCCTTATCTTTAGATTTAGCAGTTTTAGGGAACATATCAATTTCATAAGTTTGCAAATCTCCTACAAGTTCTTCCAATTTTAACGTATTTAATTACCCATAGAATTCAGCACAGTGACTTTAGGGATAAAACGCTTAGGTAAAGAACGAAGAATCTTTTTAACAACTCTAGCATTAGGAATATGTTCACCAAGATTAAAGCTAGTATTCACAATGTCAGAAAGTCTATCATAAAATTCATCAAAGCATTCAGATTCATGCATGGTGATGGTTTCAAATTGAGTTGTCAAATTTTGCAACTTAGATTCTTTCACAGCATTAGTTCCTTCATGGGTGAGTTGTAAAACATCCCATGCCTCTTTTGACGTGGTGCACGTCATTATGCATTTGAACTCATCAGGTGTGACAAACCCAGAAATAACACTTAGACCCTTAGAATTAAAAGATGACCATTTAAATTCTTCATCAGTCCAAGAAGTGTCAGGTTTCAAGTTGATCACATTATCAACAGTCACGGAGGGAGGAGTCCACCCTCTTTCAACTAAGATCCAGACACGTTCATCAATGGCTTTTAAAGACGACCTCATTCGGGCTTTCCAATAAGCATAATTTGTCCCGTCAAAAACAGGCATTTTATTATATAACTTCTCCATTTGAACACGCACTATTTCAAAAATCAATTTTTTCAGAAAATTGATATCTTAGAAAAATTTTGCGAAAAATAGGAATACGCGATAGATTAGCGTAACCTGCTTTGATACCAATTTGAGAACGTATGTGCTCGCGTTCAACTGAGCAAATTATATATTAAACACCTTTTAACCCAAACAAACCCTAAACATGCAACAATATGTGATTGAATAAGATGATAATCTAAGCAAGAACATTCAAACACATGCTTGTGAGGAAAAATCCCCCAAAGGGGCAAAACCATTTATTTTCATTATAATATTGTAGCCTGTACAATTTCGGATTACAATGAAAATACAAGTGACTAAGAATTACCCTCAGGTGTCGGATTCTGTAGTCGGCGGCTGGAACTATCCCTTTCCAGTAGGGCTGCAATGGAGAAGAAGAACGATCTTCTCCACAAGGGTGTGAACAGCAAAAAAGCGTTCCTGGGTTGCAAAGTGATTCACAAAGGGTTGGCAATTTGTGTGAATCAAATACCTAGAGTCTAGATGCTCAATAGGTGAAGACTTAGGGCTTTCTGTACTCTGAAAATCGTCTGTATAAGTCTTAGAAAACCACTTCCCGTAGTGGGATTAAATAAGAAGTCTCGGGCCTTAAAAATCTGCACACGATCTGTTTAAGTTTATCGCAGGCGGACCGGTCCGGGTCTAAGGCGGATCGATCCGATTGACCGGATCGGTTCTTTTATTCTGAGGCGGATCGGTCCTTTGATGATCGGATCGGTTCTTTTCCAGGCTTCATCGGTTTGCTTGCGGTCCGGGGTATACTGGCCTTCAGCAGTCGGATAGGTCCGGGTCTGAGGCAGACCGGTCTGGTTGACCAGATCGGTTCTTTTATTCCAGGCGGATCGGTCCGGTTCTGTCAGACTTTGATTCCTCTTCTTCTTTTGATATTCAGATCCGTTGATGAATGTATGAATCTTGAATTTCTTCAATGGTGTAACGGCGTGCAACATAATAAATTGATAATGGACAAAAATGTCCTTACAAATTATAAACAATGAGGATTAATTATGTGACCGACCTAGAAAACGATTTTTTTTGGAAAATCAAAATTGTGTATTTTTTTCTAAATTGAAAATCCCATTAGTGACCTTTGGTTCATGGTATTTGAGATTATACCCCAAATTGAAAAAGAGGTCGATGTATAATAGTTTTAAAGAAATTTCTTAATCTATTTGGATTCTCTTGAAGTCAAAATTTGTGACCCTTAGTGTAAGAACTAAACTCGTATTTTGGGGAAAGTTAACTCTAACTAAGGACTCATCCTACAATATGATTATGAAGAAATTGTCACCGACTTTAGACATAATGTCTAAATTTTTCTTTGGCGCAAAAGATAGTTTACATTCAAAAACTCCTTTTGAGTAACCTCTATTGATTAATATGGTTACTGAATAGTATCAAAAGTTGTAAAACTATTAAAACTCTATTCTAATAATCTTATAGCAATTTTAATTATGGAGATATTGATTAAGATTTTATCAAAAGCAGTTGAACTATTAGTTTAGTACTAATCCCAGACAGTGTAGAAATGGAAAACAAGTAATAACATATCAGACCAATATTTATACTGAGTAAAGGCTCCATGGAGGAAAGATCCCAGTAGTTTTGGGTACTAAACCATGAAATTAAAAATTCACTATAATAATAAAAAATAAGGATACAAGTATAGCTAGGAAAAGAACATAAATATACCTAAATGAGAGTCATACTCTATGGATTGATTCTTATTCCTGAAAGAGACCGCTCCACTCGTGCTTCATTTCTTGAAAATAATATTCTAGCTTCTTCAGTATACCAGGTGATATTGTGTATGTATATGTATTGGTGTTCCTAAGTGTGTGAATGTAAATATAATTACCAAAACTCATTCACACTTTTTACAAAAAATACATACAGATTACAAAATATTAATTAACTGCCACTACACCAAAATCACTATTTTATAACTCACATAAAAGGAATTTGCAAGTGTTTATAACACTTATCAAATTTACAATGGTTATTGGCACTTACAAAAGTTGTTAGTGTTGAAAAACGTTGTTATGTGTTTGATTTTAGGCAAAACTCACCCGTGAGTTGCCCTAAAATGTAAAATGAAAATTGACTAAAACAAATCGGTCATAATCCTTCCCGTTAGTTTTCACTTCCCGCTTTTCACCTCTTATTCAATTTGACCTACCGTGTGAGCATTTATTCTTCCTCTTCATCCCTAGTTTGTGAAAACCACCATTAAAATCACTGTGAGTTTTAATTGACAAATTCCTATGCATTTTAGTTTGACAAACCGCTGCTATTATCCCTAATTTTAATATAATTTTATAAACATTTGTGATTAAACCAGAAACAAGAGAGAAAAGAAGAAGAACGTATTGCCTCTCAGGAAGCCACCAAAAAGAGGTCATAAATATTCCACGTTATCTTCAGAATTACTTCAACTTGACTTTTACGAGTTTCCATATTTATGCACAAATGTGAGTTTTCGTTGATATCATCTTTTCGTTCATTGTGTAATTTTTACAGGCTTAGGATAATACTTTTCCATATAATTAACTTTTAATGTTGATGAGGATGAAACCTAGAGTAGGGCACCTTGTTTTTTTAATGATCAGGGAACCTAATTTTAAGTAAACATCTATTTGCTTTAATTAAAAATGACAAAGTTTAGGTTAAACGGGAAATATATGAATTCTAAGGAAGCGAAGACAACATATTATGGAATTGTCCTTAGAATATTTGTGTTGGTTTATACGTATTTTAGAATAATTATGTTTTATTATGATTGATTGGGAGTTGATGAATGATATACCCATATATACACTCGGCTGGGTCGAGGGTGTCCTCCGCCCAGACGAGGGCTCAGGTCCAGAATGAGACCAATTACCCCAGTTCCATGACAGGAAGGGTCGGTCAAGATGATCCCTCAGACAAGATCAGATGACCCTTCAAGGGGCCGACCCCTCATCACGAACCAGACGACCCTAAAAGGGGCCAACCCCTCATCATGAACTAGACGACCCTACAAGGGGCCGACACATCATTAAGGACCAGATGACCATACAAGGGGCCAACCCTTCATCATGGGCCGGACGACCCTATGAGGGGCCGAAAGTACAAGGCCCGCATCCATCCGGGCTCAATTCCAGCATCAACTTTAGCCTCGGTCTGACATCCTAGGACGAGGGTGACATCATCACAATGCGTGATTTGGGAGACGCGTGGAACAGTGCGCGTGGGACTCATACAGCACGTGGACTAGATCGTTATAAAAATATCATACCCTCACGTAAGGGAATATTATGTCATCATTTATTGTAAGTGGCACATCTAGGTGTCAATAGGGGATTGGCTAGATCATCATTCACATGCACCATGCATGCTTAAGGGGTACACTACACCCCCCAAGCCCTATATATACTGGTCATTTCAACCTTGTAAAGGGATCAATAATTATAACCCTAGCTAAAACTCTGCTTGTAAACATAGGAGAGAGAGTGTGAGCTTATGTGCATTGTATCCAAGGCCATTAGTGCCCATATTTAGTGGATCACACACTCAAAGTGGATGTAGGCCTAATTGGTTGAACCACTATACATCGTTGTCTTCATTCCTCTTATACTCATCCCCTTCTATACACTTATACGCATATATAACCCTATTGCTTCCATTGTTACTACTGTTTGAGCTCTCCACCTCTTATCTGGTGGTGCTAAATCTTAGCATCATCAGTTTGGCGCCGTCTATGGGAACGAGAAAATATCTCTTCCTTTATGCAGCTTAACCTCATCGGAAACTCTAGTGGTGAACCAGTTCTCCTCCTTCGTGTGGAGCTGTTTCACCATTGAAAGAGGTTCATTAAGGTTCTCAAGCTCTTTTGATCATTCAGCTCTTTATAACTCAAACATATGGCACCAAAGATGCCACTACCACCTCCTCCATCGAATAGTGGAGTAGGACCTAGTTCCATTCATGAACCACCTCAATCTGAGATGGCTGATGTGGCGTCCTCCCTGAAGTCTTTAGAAGCAAGAAGGCGAATTATACAGGAGCAATTTACAGCTCTTAGCCAAACTGTACTAAGACCACCAAGAGTCTCACCGTAGATGATTACTTTGGCAGCGGCTCCAAGGAAACATGAGGCCAGAGGACCACTCCAGGCACCTCGTAAAGACTTTCCACCTCCACAACGGCGAAGGGATATTGCTGACCCACGACGTCTACGCCTGGGGAGGCAAGGAAACCCTTACCTAGAGGACAAATATGATGATGTGGAGGGGGAAGAGGCTCCGATAGAATGCTGGGAGCCGTATGAGGTCTCCAATAATACTGTGTGACCTATCCAGGAGAGCAGAGGGAAGTGTGGAAGGCAAAATCTCGACAATCGCCCGAGAGGCTCTGCTTTCGATCGTTTGAGCAGGGGCTCGACCTTTGAGAGGCTGGGCCCAATAAATGACCTATGGGAAAATTATCCCGATCGAGAAGTATTGCGAGGTCCAGGAGGGAGGCAGCAGATGGCTGACCCCACATGGGATGACCCCATGAATGGGATGATGATCAGGGAGAAGTAAATAGCCGACACAGGCCTGCCTCAGCAGAACCCTCTGTTCACCTCAAAGAGGCGATATGGGATAACATCGACCAAGTTGACCCTACGAGGCCATGGAATGACTCGATCCAAAGGATGGAGGATAAAATTGGTGACATCCTGAAGATTCAAGACCCTCTTCAGAGAGGATACTCCATAGGCTCACCCTTTGTGGTGACGATAGTCAACTTCCCAACACCCTACAAGTTTAAACCACATGTGGTCACCTCAAGGTGTGACGGGAGTACCAACCCAGTCCATCATATTAAGATGTACCAATCAGCAATAGACATATACTCTATCTCAGATGAGATGAGGTATCGTGCCTTTTTCGTCACTCTGACTAGGGATGCACATGTCTAGTATATGTCTCTTCCAAAGAACTCCATTGAAAACTTTAAGCAGTTAGTAGACCAGTTTATCCATAACTTTTTCTTTAGAGTGAGGCCACTAAAGAATACCACACACCTGCTCTATGTTAAGTAGGGGAATAACAAGAGTCTAGGAGACTACATATCCATATTTAACAAAGAAAAGTTAGAGGTTGAAGCCTATGAGGAAAGCATAGCCATGACAGCCCTCATTGGAGGACTCCAGAAGGGGAAGCTTTTATGGAAGATTGCTGAAGACCCTCCGAAGACGATGGCTAAAGTATTGTCAATAGCGGGAAAGGTGATGAACACAGAAGATGCGATGGCCGTAAAATACGAAGATGAAAAAGGAGGTACTAGCGGGGGTAAGTATTAAAAAAAGAATAAGGAAGGGAAGAAGAGGTCTGGAGATGACAAATTCGCTAATTACGCCCCTCTGATGGTCAGCTGCGAACATGTTCTGAATGAGATAAAGAGCAACTGGTCCTTGAAGTGGCCTGAGAAGTTGAGGGCAGCTCCCCACAAGAGGAACAAGAACCCGTGGTGTGAATTATACCAAGACCATGGCCATGTGATCGATAAGTGTTTTGCTCTGAAAGATGAAATTGAGAAAATGCTAAAAGAAGGGAAGCTCAGGAAGTACGTTGACAAAGGTTCCTTCAAGAGGGGTCGAGGGGACGACCCTAAAAAGAAGAGAGGTGATACGTGTAGAGAAGATCCTCTAAACAGAAGGGATGGCCCTTCGAATGATGAGGACGACCCTGACCTCCCACCGAGAAATGACCACGTCCCTATAAAAAGACTTAATATGATCTCACTCGGCATTGGGATGATCTCTGGGGGCCTAGTAGGAGGAGGATCAGAGGTTGCCGATAGGAAGGCCCATGTAGCTGAGGCCAAGGCAGTAATAAAGACTGTACACTCGACCTCTATTGAAGCAAAGTCAGAAAAGATGAAGAAGGTTGATATGGATACTCTCATAGTGGGTTTTTCAAGAATAGACTTTAAGGGCCTATTAGCCCCGCATGATGACCCTCTTGTCATTACCACCAGGGTACACGGATGTGAGGTGTCGAGGATCTTGGTAGATGGGGGAGTTCTACAAATGTGATGTTCTGGCCGTGCTTCAAAGCCTTAGGCCTCAGCTGTGCTAGGCTCATCCCATATCATCACCAATTGATTGGTTTCAGTGGGGAAAAAGTTCATCCTCTAGGAGTTTATGAGGCTGATGTTAGGATGGTGGATGAGTGGTCGAGATGGCTTACCAAGAAGGTTAACTTTTTTCTAATGGATGAACATGTCTTCTCAGCCTACAACATTATACTAGGGCGAGTGTCTCTCAAGGAGTTTGAGGATGTGTCATCTACGATTCATCAGATGATCAAATTCCCGACCCTTTACGGGGTCGGGGAAGTTCAGGGAGACCAGACGATAGCACGAGAATGTTACTTCAACTCCGTCAAAGAAAGAGAGGCGCACAAGAAGGCAACAACTACTTATAATATTGATACCCTCAACCCCAGGGATGAGAAAAAATTGAAAAAAGGTGAAGCTGCAGAAGAGGTAGAATCCATCATCCTCAATGAGGATGAGCTAGGAAAAAATGTCCAAATTGGCAAAGCTCTGAGGACAGGCATAAAATAAGACCTCATCAAGCTGCTAAGAAGAAGACATGACGTCTTTGCATGGAGTCATGAAGATATGCCGGGGATTGACCCCAAAATCATGAGCCACAAACTCAACGTGGTAGAGGGTGTAAAGCCGATGAGGTAGAAAAGGATAATCTATTCTCGGGAAAAAATATAAAGTCATAAGGGACAAGGTCAAGAAGCTAGAAGATGCTGAGTTCATCAGGGAGGTCATTTATCCCGAATGACTATCTAACGTGGTCATAGTCCCCAAGGCCAACAGGAAATGGAAAATGTGTGTGGATTTCACCGACCTCAATAAACATTATCCCAAAGTCAGCTTCCCTCTCCCCCACATTGATCAGATGGTAGACTCTACTGCAGGCCATGAGATAATGAGCTTCATGGATTCCCTATTCAGGTTACAACCAGATCTTCATGAGCCCTAAGGACAAAAAAAATGGCTTTCATTACCGACAAGGGGACCTACTGTTATAGGGTCATGCCCTTTGGCCTAAAAAATGCGGGGGCAACGTATCAGTGCCTTATGAATAAAATATTCGAAGACCAAATTCGGAAGTCCATGGAGGTATATGTAGATGACATGTTGACCAAGAGTTTAAAGGCCGAGGATCATGTGGCCGACCTCGAGAGGACCTTTAACACGATGGACAACTACCGAATGAAGCTCAACCTGGACAAATGTGTCTTCAGGGTCGGAGTAGGGAAGTTCTTAGGGTTCATCGTCAACCAAAGAGGCATTGAGGCTAATCCTAAGAAGATAAAGGCCCTCCTAAAAATGAAGTCCCCCAGGACCATCAAAGACGTTCAGAGGCTCATAAGGTGAGTGGTTTCTTTGAATAGGTTCGTGTCCAGAGCTACAGACAGGTGTTTACCGTTCTTCAAAATTCTCAGAAAGGCCTTTGAATAGAACGAAGAGTGTGACCAGGCTTTTAAAGAACTAAATTCGTACCTAGGGTCTCCCTTGTTATTATCATGGCCAGTACAGGGTGAACGACTACATGTGTACCTAGGCATCTCAGAATCAGTCATCAGCGCAGCCATTGTGAGAGAAGAGAATGGGGTACAGAAGCTCGTGTATTTTAATAATAAGACACTCCAAGGGGCAGAGCAAAGATACCCAAGAATGGAGAAGTTAGCCTATGCCTTTATCCATGTATCAAGAAAGATGAAGCCGTACTTCCAGTCCCATACAATGGTCATCCTCACTGACTCTCCTCTTAGGCAAGTCTTGCATAAGCTAGAAAAATTAGGGAGGCTAATAGCCTGGGCTATAGAGCTGAGAGAGTTTGACATTGTATAACAACCTATAATGGTCATTAAGGGACAAGCATTAGCAAATTTCGTAGTTAAATTCACTTGGGAATATGATGAGGTTGAAGATGAGAGCCTCGAGAAGACAACTACCTCGCAAGGTAGAATTGTTGACCCATCGACAGATAAGGCTGAGACAAGCACCGCTAGAGAAAAATTTTCCAAAAATAAAGAGGGAATATATCTCTTTTGACAGGGGTCCCTCACCGAGGGAAATTTCTCAGAGGAACAGGCTGTGTGGAACCTCTTCGTTGACGGGTCCTCTTACGAGAGCGGAAGTGGGGTTGGATTAATAGTATCAGCACCAGATGGCACAAACATTGAGTATGCCCTGAGGTTTAACTTGAAAGCCTCCCACAACGAGTCTGAATATGAGGCCCTGATAACAGGCCTCTCCTTGGATAGATCTCTTAGTGTTAGCCAGATCTTGGTACATAGTGATTCAATACTTGTGGTGAATCAAATATTAGGGGCATACGAGGCTAAGGATGAGAGAATGGTCAAATATCTTGAAAGAGTAAAGACACTATTGAAGAGCTACGGGGAAGTAAAGTTGAAGAGGATACCTAGGCTTAATAATTTCTGATCCGGTGCACTTACTAGGTTGGCCTCAGCAACAAGGATAGATATCAAAAGGATCGTCCTAGTGGAAATCTTACCTCGACCAACGATTGAAGATGCAGAGGGAACACTTGGCTTTTGCTTAAATATCAACAGGTAAGCTTCATGAATGGACCCTCTAATTAGATACATTAATGAGGGGGAAATTCCAGAAGCAAAACAAGAAAGGAAGAAGTTGAGATACAGAGCCGTGAAATTCACTGTTATCAGAGACACCTTGTAAAAAAAGGGGTTCTTGCTCCCCTTTCTCAGATGTGTGCACCCGTATGAGGTCCCACACATCTTGCAAGATGTGCACGAGGGGTCTTATTCAAGCCATATTGGGGGCATGTCGTTAGCAAAGAGGATAGTAACCCAGGGATATTGGTGGCCGACCTTGGGGAAAGATGCCACAACATACGTAAAAAAGTGTGATAAATGTCGAAGGTTCGCCACCATACCATCATCCCCATCAGCCTCTTACCTCCATCATATCCCCATGGCCATTTGCAATATGGAGAATAGAAGTAATAGGCCCCCTGCCTAGGGCCGTTAATAACTATCGGTACTTGATCATAGAAATTGACTATTTCTCAAAATGGGTGGAGGTGGAGCCAATGGTAACGATCATCGAGCAGAAGACCTTCCAGTTTATCTGGAAAAATATTATATGCAGATATGGTCTTCCCAACACCCTCATCTCAGATAACGGGACTCAATTCAAGAATGCATCCCTGGAGAAATAATGGGAAAGGGTGGGTGTCAAAAAATTCTTCTCTACACCAAGCCGAACTCAAGCTAGTGGGCAACTGAAATTACAAACAGAACAATCCTAGATGGGATCAAGAAAAAACTCGATAAGGCAAAAGGAAGATGGGTTGAGGAGTTGTACGCGATACTACGGGCCTACATGATGACGTCCAAGACTCCTTCTTGGGAAACCCCGTTCATGCTGGCGTATGACTCAGAAGCCATCATCCCTACAGAAATTGGGTTTTCCACTCACAGAGTCCAAATGTATGACCCCTAGAGAAATATGGAAGAAAGGAGACTTGATCTAGACTTGGTCGAGGAGAGAAGAGAAGACGTTGAGATAAGGCAAGCAGCCTATCAGCAGAGGACTGCCAGGGTTTTTAACCAAAGGGTGAAGCAAAGGCCAATCGTCGTAGGGGACCTAGTCCTCAAAAAGACATGGAAGAAACCTAACAAGCTCCACCCAAATTGGCATGGACCATATAGGTCATTAATGAAGTTTTCCCTGGAACCTATAGACTAGAGAACCTTGAAGGGGAAACCGTTTCCAACCCCTGGAATACAGATCATTTGAAGAAATACTATTAATAATGTAGTGTCCTATCGGACCACGGTTGTAATGAATGTGTTGCTCTAACAAAACACTTGAAATGTTAATGAGAATGTCATATTGGCCCCTCATATTGTGTTTGTTATTTCTAGTATGATTTGGGTTATCCTCGCTAAACCACCCTCGGCTATGATGAGGGTGAATGGTGGGGGCGACCCCCCATTCACTCTGAAGAAAGACGAGGGGGACTTGAAATAATTGAAAACATAATTTGTTTGTTGGTAACCACCCTCGGAAATGATGAGGGTGAGTGGTGGGGACGACCCCCCATTCACTCTCAAGAAAGACGAGGGGGGACTTGAAATAATTGAAAAAAACATTTGTTTGGTGGTAACCACCCTCGGCTATGATGAGGGTGAATGGTGGGGACGACCCCCCATTCACTCTTAAGAAAGATGAGGGGGGACTTGAAATAATTGAAAACATCATTTGTTTGGTGGTAACCACCCTCGGCTATGATGAGGGTGAATGGTGTGGACGACCCCCCATTCACTCTTAATAAAGACGAGGGTAGACTTGAAATAATTGAAAACATCATTTGTTTGGTGGTAACCACCCTCGGCTATGATGATGGTGAATGGTGGGGACGACCCCCCATTCACTCTCAAGAAAGACGAGGGGGACTTGAAATAATTGAAAACATCATTTGTTTGGTGGTAACCACCCTCGGCTATGATGAGGGTGAATGGTGGGGATGACCCCCCATTCACGCACAAGAAAGACAAGGGGGGACTTGAAATAATTGAAAACATCATTTGTTTGGTGGTAACCACCCTCGGCTATGATGAGGGTGAATGGTGGGGACGACCCTTCATTCACTCTCAAGAAAGACGAGGGGAGACTTGAAATAATTGAAAACATCATTTGTTTGGTGGTAACCACCCTCGGCTATGATGAGGGTGAATAGCGGGGACGACCCTCCATTCACTCTTAAGAAAGATGAGGGGGGACTTGAAATAATTGAAAACATCATTTGTTTGGTGGTAACCACTCCCGGCTATGATGAGGGTGAGTGGTGGGGATGACCCCCCATTCACTCTCAAGAAAGACGAGGGGGGACCTGAAATAATTGGAAACATCATTTGTTTGGTAGTAACCACCCTCGGCTATGATGAGGGTGAATGATGGGGACGACCCCCCATTTACTCTCAAGAAAGACTAGGGGGGACGTGAAATAATTGAATACATAATTTGTTTGGTGGTAACCACCCTCGGCTATGATGATGGTGAATGGTGGGGATGACCCCCCATTCACTCTCAAGAAAGACGAGGGCGGAGTTCATAAGATGGTTAATTCAAATATCATAAGCTAAGACAAATCACGCAAGAGGCAAGCATAGAAGATAGGAAGAGACATTATATTGTAAATCGTGTTACAATTGCTTGTTCAACAAAAATAAAGTACAAAAATATTTGTTACGTGGAGAGGGTATGGGCTACAAACAGCCACCCTATTGGGCAATATCAGTAGGCAAGGTTTCAACGTCCATTAGAGGAGTCTCTTCAGTGACCAAAACAGGTCGATCCTCAGAGGTGTCGGTGCCTTCGATGTGTACCTGAGACTCTACATGGGCTAGAGCCTCTGCTATGAGGGGGTCTTCCATCTCCACTACTTTAAGAGAGGGACGGATGGTCGACACGACATTAGCAAATTTTAAGACGACCCACCGACGGGCCGTCTTAATCCCTCTTTCCACATACTCAAGGACAAAGCCTTGGAATTCATCCGAGAGCTTGTAAGCCTCCACATCACCGGTCTCGGCCTTCTTCACTGCCTCTTCAAGTTCAACCTTGAATTGGGCCCCCTGTTTGGTCAAGGCCTCTTCCTTTTCTTTGATGAGGGAGTCATTCACCTTCAGGTCGACCTCATGCTGCTTCACCAGCTCATCCAGGACCCTATCATGCTCAGTCCTCACACTCTATAACTCTTCCTCGTAATATCCAGCTCGGTCTTTAGATCAACCTCATGCTGAATAGTTCTTTCAGCATCGTAAAACTTTTGCTGATTGGTAGCCATCCATTTAGTAACAGAGGTGAAGGCACAGATTGAACAAACACACGTTAAAAGGGGCCGATGGAACAGTTCATGAAATGGTGGTAAATAAAAAAGAATGAAGTTGAAAGAGATACCTGAGCCAGAGTGTGCAGACCGTAGTCATAGACCTTAGACGGGGACATCTTTGATAAGAATTCATAATCTGCGATCGAGGGTGCAAAAAACATTGAGGCTTTGGCCTCCCTCAGGATGGCTATTAGGGAAGAGGGTTCAGCTTTGAGGAATGCCAAATTCTGATACCAATAGGAGACCATACTGGAAGAGGAGCTGGTCCCCTTAGTGTTATGCTTGAGACACCTCTACCCTCGCCCTCGTCCGTGAGTCAGGCCGAGAGCCCCCAGGGACTTCAGGCTCCTTCCTTTTGTGATTGTCGGTAATCGGCTCAACATGTGTCGACCCCACGGCCTTTTTCTTCTTCTGATCCTGCTGAGGCTCTTTGCCTTTTTTCTTTCCCAAGCCACACAGTAAACATGGGGCAATTATCTCCCCGAGTTGATCAGATATATTTGCAAGACGACCTAAAAAGGAGACGATACGTCAAAAAGATACAGTGGCAAAGAGGAAACACTTGGAAAAAATTAAAAATTGAGCAAAAATCTACTCACATAATTCTATAAGGGGGCCGACCCTCAGAACAACTTATTTGAGGAATCGAGGGGTCATCAAATCTTTAAATTTGTTATGTTAGCATTCTTTCCCTTGTTCCCTCAGGTATTCAATAATATCCCGCTCATCCAAGATAAGTCTAGGGTCTGACCGTGCTCTCATTGAAGGGTTGGACCATGACCTTGGAACCCTTGGGTTATCTTCTAAAGGCTCTACCTCGACGGTGAATTACTAATCCCCAGAGATGAAGAAAAATCTATTCTTCCAATCATGGTTTGAAGTTTGGACCACGTGAAAGAGTCTTTTGTTAAACTTCCTCGCCCCTAGATGAAAATACCCAGGTTGCTTGGAAGAGGAAGTGATATTGTAGCAAGCTATAAAAAGATCAGCCTAGGGCTCGTCAATGAAAATATTCTTCCAGAGGGAGATATAGCCAAGGATGATTCTCCAAGAGTTAGGAGGAAGTTGAGAAGGAGAAACCCCAAGGGCAGATAGTATGTCAACTATTGCAGGGCACTGAGGGAACCTAACACCTACCCTGAGCATCTGTTCATAAACATCAACCACCCCCTCATTCCCCTGGAAGACTCTCTCATCTGCATTTGGGACTCTCATAGTTATATTGGGTTGTATACCAAATGTGTGCCTCCACAGTAAGAGGTCACGATCCCTAACAGATGAGACGTAAGCCGAGGCACTATAAGTGTAAACTTGATTAGCATCCAGATCCTCATTATCGTCCTCATAACCATCGTCCCCAGATCTCTCAGCCTCAACACCTATCGGCGGTCCATCTGGAAAGGCCACCTGGAAGGCAAGAGGGTACAGGGTTGTTATAGGGACAACCTCAGAATTTATCGTACCCTAGGCCTGTCGCCTTGGATTAAGAGTTAACATATCTCTCCTCCCATAAGTCCCAACACCTGTTGGTGACGATGCTCTCTCATTCATCTCTCCCTCATATGTCTGACTCTCGGCTGGACGACAGGATAACCCACAGGACTCAGATGGAATTATTGTGGCCAAAGGAATGGGGAAGATGGATCGTACCCAATTAGGGTCAGCTCCTCGTCTTCGCTCGTACTCTTCCTCTAAATGCCTGATCCCAGCGAAGAATTTCTCTCTCAAGGTTGGAAATTCCTCAGCTAAATCATAAAGCCTTCTAAGCATTAAGGGGAGGACCCTATACTTGAGAAATTTGTCTAAGCTAACTACAAACAAGTTCACAGTTGACTAAGTTTTACTCTCGGATCAAACATATGAACATTCAAAAACAAGGGGAACCCAGTTCGCCAGAGATAAATGTCAGGGAGCACGAAAACCTAAGAAAGGCCACAAAAAAGAGCTAAACCACCACTGAAACGTGGGGGGGGGGGGACCCTAAGGAGACCTAGGATCTATTATCTAACCCTAAACCACCATAGGAAGGCGGGCTTTCACGTCGGAAAAATGTAAATAGCTAAGAAAACCGGGGAAAGAAACCCAAATGAAAAACAAATAAAAATTAAAGTCTAAAAGTGGAATCTAAGGCAGAAGAGTTACCTGAAGACGAAGACGATGACTGGGCAAGGCCTGAGGCACAGAAGTTGCAGAAATGGCGATTTGGAACTGCTAAGGAATTATAGAGAGAAAGCTGGCGCGCGAAGAAGAAGAGAATAAATGTTTCAAAAATCCTTTAAATACCTTGTTATTAGTGGGACCAATAATCAACGCAAGACGCAGTCCACGAGGAGATGCATCATTAGGGCACCAAGCCCCACACATAGTGTGCAGCCGCCACACCCGGGGAATATAAATGATGATGAACACCTGACAATATGATAAATGTCACTTATCCATATGACCACACTTGAGAATTCCAAGGCAACATTACCCCTCAGCCATCTCAACAAACATCGATGGCTAAGGTATGGGAGGTGATTGATATACCCATATATACCCTCGGCTAGGCCGAGGGTGTCCTCCACCCAGACGAGGGCTCATGTCCAGGACGAGTCCAATTACCACAGTTCCGTAATAGGAAGGGTCGGCCAATACTATCCCTCAAACAAGATCAAACGACCCTTCAAGGGGCCAACCCCTCTTCATAGTTGAACGACCCTATGAGGGTCCAATAGTACGAGGCCCGCATCCAGTCAAACTCAATGCCAACATCAACTTTAGCCTCGGCCTGGCATCCTAGGCCGAGGGTGACATCATTATAGCGCGTTTTTTGGGAGACGCATGGAATAGTGCGCGTGGGACTCATACAACACGTGGACTAGATCGTTATAACAATATCATCCCCTCACGTGAGGGAATATTATGTCATCATTGATTGCAAGTGGCACATCCAGGTGTCAGCAGTGGATTGGCTAGATCATCATTCACATGCACCATGCATGCTTGTGGGGTACACTACACCCCCCAAGCCCTATATATACTGGTCATCTTCAACCTTATAAAGGGATCAATAATTGTAACCCTAGATAAAAATCTGCTTGTACACATAGGAGAGAGAGAGTGAGATTATGTGCATTGTATCCAAGGCCATTAGTGCCCATATTTAGTGGATCACACACTCAAAGTGGATGTAGGCCTAATTGGCTGAACCACTATACATCATTGTCTTCATTCCTCTTATACTCATCCCCTTCTATACACTTATACGCATATATAACCCTATTGATGCCATTGTTACTACTGTTTGAAATCTCCACCACTTATCTGGTGGTACTATGTCTTAACATCATCAATGACAAAGTAAATGGTTTAAAATTAGATCCCGACTTAAACTTGATGATGGTAAACTTAAATAAGCTTGAGAGTAAGGATAGAATAGACGAGACATTCATTCTTTTGTCTGAAGCATCTCAAGTGTTCTACGCAAATGATTTTGAAATAACGGTCAGTATATCCTTTTACATGCACTATAGATATTGACAAAAAGTGTTGATAAACTTGAGGTCTCTATATCAGTCTATTCTTGAAGATAATTCCAATTTGAAAAATCTGCTCTAGGAGTTCTAGTTAAAGTTGAAGTTGACTTTTATGCTTTTTACATAAAATTTACTACTTTAATGCACAATTATTTAAAGATTTTAGATATTTCTTCAAGCGTTCATTCTCTTTTCCTCTTTAATGCTCTACTTTTTCTCTTTCTATATCTTGATACTTTGAACTATTTGGGATTATTAGCCCACTGGTACTTTCGGTGAACAAGAAAATAAATGGGGTTTGGGTTTGATTTGATATGTTCCCTTGCTTTTGAAAGGGGCTTGTTTTGTTTAACTTTTGTAATATATCAAACTTGAAAAAAAATGGTTTTAGTTTTACCTTCACTAATGTTGTATTTTACCTTCAAAGTGTGAGTCTTAAAGGTAGGACTAGTTCTCATTTCTCAATCATGCTGAATTTATTATGATCATCTTTTTATTATTTTGCTCATATTATTATTATTTATAGATAATAACCTTATTTTAGCATGCATAGTATATCTAACATGAGTTTAGTTTTATTATAATGTCTAATGAAACTGATTTCTCCAACCAACATAATGGTCCAAATGGATCATATTCAGACTCAAAAATTGAGGCCGAGATCAATAAATATAATTAAAGTAGGAGATGAAAAGTCAAATTCAAGGTTCGACTTGTAAATTTGGTCCAAGTTCAGCTCCCGATATCGTATACTGATTGGTGCAAGGTTCCTAAAACATACAAGGAGGATGTTTGGAATGAAATACAAGTTAGATTTCCAAAGTATTATTAATTTGTTCATTATTTTTTATTTTGTATATCCTTACCCATTTATAATAATTACAAATATTAATTATCTTGTCAGGCCAAATATTGACTTCCAAAAAGTCGCAAGATTAATTGCTACAAAAATACAAGCAACTTAAATAATATAAATCTACATTACGTTAGAAATATTATGATAAGTATCCAATAGATGCTGAAAGGTTGGACAATGTGCCTCCACTTGTTAAGATGAAATAATGGAAAGAGTTTGTGGAGTGAGGGTTCAGAAGACGCTAAAAAATAGGCAATTGGGAAAGGATAATAGGGCAACGATTGGGGCAACTCACACAAGTGAGTGTGTCGGGAAGGCAAACGTTGAGTACAATATGGTATGTATCACTATCATATTTTACTTATTTTTTTATTCCTATTGTTGATACCAAATTTAGTCTGCTGACGTGGATCAGTTAAGTGGAGACACGTGTCAATCTACATGGCACTTACAAACATTTTGACTTCGAGGAACTCAACCTCCCCGACCAACTCAGATACTCCGAGCAACAGGTGCTCTCCGAGGAACTTTACTGTACCGAGCAACTCATGGATATCGAGCTACTTAGGTGGTCTGAGCAGCTTAGGCGGTCCGAGCTGCATCTCGTACTGAGCATTAATGTCCGGATAATCAACAGATCGACTGCACATTAAATGCTCATTATTATCATATAGATGTATACGCCTATTGGACAACTTTGTATTACCCTTTCACATTTACAGCCCGAGGGCTATAAATACATTGTATCATCCTCATTGTGTGGGGACGGGGAATTTCTTGGTAAAATCTGTTATCGAGAATTCCCAAACAGTCAACAATAACAAAACAGTGGACGTAGGCCATTCCTTTAAGGCTGAACCACTTTAAAAATCTTTGATTTTGTTTATTTTTATCTGTGATTGATTAATTAGAGATAATCTAATTTTTTACATCAACAGATTAATGTAGATTGACACGTGTCTCCACTTAACTGATCCACGCTAGCAGACTAAATTTGGTATCAACAGAAGCCCCCAATGTTTCACAGTTCGAGATTTGAGGAGTGTGGAACATTCTTCTCGAAATATTGTGGGATTAAATAGTCATCCTAAATTTTAGGAGTGTTTTCATTGTATTTATTTTTCCCTTCGAATTCATAGAATTAGACTTTTTGAATTTTTCTCACTGCTTTGGTCTCCGTGCCTTTTTTGTCCTTTTAACCACCGGTAACGCAAACGTCTTTCTTTGTAATCATTATTTTTACCCCTTCCCAAGGTAAGGTATTTAAGCGTTGCAAAAAATCCTATCGTCTCTTACTTTTTCAAATCTGTATCTTTGAGCTCTCTATTTCTTCTCCATCTTGTGCGTCCATTCCTTCCATCGTTCGTTATCAACTGATCTACCCTTTTTCTGTAAGATCTTCTTCCTTCTCTTTTATTTTCTTTTTTCATCATGGTTTACCTTTTTGAGTCGCTTGATAAATTTTGTTCTGATTTTTCTATTCCTTCCTGGGTCATTTTGGAAGAACTTTCTGGTCCTTCTGATTATTTTCCTTTGGCCGAGGGACATTGGTTCCCTAGTCTCTTTGTAGCCGAATGTGTCTTTTCTTTTCCTCCAAATCCGTTGTGTTTGGAATTCTGTCAATATTTTGACGTGGTACCTGCAAAAATAGCCCCCAATACATGGAGAATAGTTAATGGAGTCCATAGGTTAAATCAGATTCATGGAACCCGTTTAGGAATTCTAGAGATTATGCTTTGCTATAGATGGGCTGCCAGTGATAGTACTTTTTATTTGAAAACTAGGTTTTTAAATAGGACTTTAGTTGTCAATATCCCAGATGCCAACAGGGATTACTTCGAGCATGGGGTTGTTATAAAAAATTGGCAACATGCTCCATTAACTGAAAATGATGTATATCAGGGTCCTAGATGCCCTCCTTATGGCAATGGGATAGGTTGTTTTTCTTTTATTTAGTTTTTGAAATCATGTTTTCTTTATATTCGATAAAATGCGTCACTGATATTTTGATTTTTATTTATTTGCAGTTGACAGCAAAAGAAGGTCTCCAAAGGAGACAAAAGTTAATTTAAAGCATCTGAAACTTATCTGGGGTTTGCATCAAACTATCACTGACGAACATATCAGATCAGTCTCATACTTGTTGTAGTACAAGAGACACCTCGTCTTTTACTGCTCGTCCAGTGATAAGTAACATAGAACCAACACCAGTTTCTGAAGGTTCTTCTCTTGAATAACATATTCCTCTCAGTGACAGAATGAAGAGAAGAAGAGCTCCTGACCTCTTCGATAAGTCTTCCTCTACTACTAGAGAGGCAAAGAAAAGTAAGCAGGATGTCCTAAAAGAAGGGACAAGACAAATTGATGCACCTTCTCCAGCTACTACTAAGAAGGTTGCCGAGAAGCCCCTTGTGGCTCCAAGCAAGATTGCAGCTGTTTCCCCTCTAAGCGAGGTTATAGTTATATCACCGACCAAGACGACATCCTTGGTCGAGAATATTCAAGCTCCCACGAGGAAGTTGAAGAAAATCTCCTTGGACAATTTGGCTAAATCTATCTCTCAGCCTCTAACTACTGGAAGTGGTGTTCCCACTTTTGTTGCTCCGAGCTCTGCCATGAGCTCGGTGAAGTCTTGGATTATCCCCAAGATCCAAGGTGTTGAAGAAAATCTTTCTCGAGAGAGGGTTACTACCTTGGCATCTCAACACATTTCCTATGTAAGTATTACTATTTTAAACTTTCATTTTTCAATGTTATGTGAAGACGCAAGTCTTGTAATTTCCTTTTTAATATAAAACACAATAGAGATGATGCGGAAGCGTTGTAAAACAGGTGATGGTTCAACTTTCAAAAATAATAACAAGTTTTAATTTCTCCAACTCAAATTAAAACATAATTCAAGTCCTAGAATTTGCCTAAGTCATAATTAACAATTATCCAAAGTTAGGCGAAACCAATTTTAGCAAATGACTTGAATAAACCAATTTTACCCAATATATAATTTAAGTCCCAAATTAAATGAGTGTGATAATTAAACCAAATTTTATCTTGAAATTATCCTAAGCATGGATTCTAAATTATTGTGCAAGATAAAATAAACAATGTCACACTACGCCGAGATGTACGAGGAAAAACCCAAGACGGGAAACAACCTCGGACGGCCCTAGCCACAAGTCCACTAGATACGGAATTACAATTACAAGACAAGAGACTTACAACACTCGACTCGAATCCTCTCAAGCCCCGATGCACCTCCTTGTAGAAACCTCTTCCTAGCGAACAACCTCGGAACACCACCGCGGTCTCGGAGTCCACCGATGGGACTTTATATGGTCACCGTCACCCAAGCATGGAGTCTTTCTCTGTGTGGGTAGAATCTCAACAAAGGTCTTCTTTGTGATGGGGTGTAGAAGCAAACCTGAAACGTCTCTTGAATTCGGTAGAGAAAACCGGTGCCAAAAACTCCAAGAAATTGATATAAATATAGAAACTTGGATAAACAATTATTGGGTGTAAACTAGAGTGTGTATGAATTTTTCATTAAAAATGAACACTCAAAACTTGAACATTTTCCTAAACTAATTTTGCTCTCAAAGTCTCTCTAGGAGATAAAAAATGTTGGAAAAGTTGATTAGAAAAATGTGATTCCCGCACATATTAAGTCTTGAAAAAGTTGGTTAAAAACCAAGTGGGGAAAGTGGGAGAAAACTGCAAAAAATTTCTCAAAACTGTTCCCGCCCTGGCGTCTCGTTCGAATGAACTTGACTCTCGTTCGAACGAGACTTCTAATGAGTGACCAGCCTGGGCTCGTTAGAATCTCGTTAGATACCTCGTTAGAAAGAAAAACTCTTTCGAACGACATATCGAACGACTGACCAGTTTAGGGTCGTTGGCAGACTCGTTCGAACGAAACTGGTTCGAACGACAAAACTCGTTCGAACGAAATCTGGTTCGAACGAAAAAACTCGTTCGAACGACATTTCTAACGAACGACCAAAAAGTTTGTAAAATTCGATTTTGGCCCAGAAATTTTTATATACTTATTTTAAAGTTCTAAATGATTCTTTCTGAAAATAAAATGCAGTTTTTTATTACTCCTAACACCCAATAAACTTTGTTCCAAGCTCCTATATAAATATAATTACATTCATACCTTGGGAGCATGGAACCTTAGTTGATGACGTAGAAACGAGGCGCACAAATCGGCATTTTGATGAAGCTTTAAATTCTTTGCCACTACGTCTTCAACATACACTTCATAGGTTTGAGAATATTACAATTGAATACTATCCTATGAATAAATGTTTTTGTCCGGAATTGAGCCAAAACTATATATGGACTAAATTGGTAATTTGTGTCCTTACATTATGCCCTTGCACTGACTTACAATTATTTTCTTTTTCCAGTTGGTAACTTGTTTCAACACCATTCTGAAAAAAGATGAAGCTATTAAAGCTTCGAGCTCCTCGTCAGGTGTGGAGGAGGCTCTTGTAGGTCTGTCACATTCCTTAAATGATTCTCGTCAGAAGTATGACGAAGACAAAGCTGCTTGGGGGAAGCAACTAAAAGCCACCGAGCAAGAGAGAGATAAAATCGTTGAAGTCTCTAAGGGTTTGGAGAAGAAGATAAAAGACTTGGAAAGTAAGAATAAAGATCTCGAGGGGAAGCTCCAAATTGCTGGAGAGCTTGAGACCAAATTCAAAGCTGCTGAAGAGGAGTTAGGCAAACTTCGTGAAGCGAATCTCCAGAGGGAAGAGGTAGAAATGAAATTAAAAGCTGAACTCATGACTGAGAGGGTTTCCTCAGAGAAGGAGAAGAGGAAACTTGCTGTTAAAAAGTCCTTCAGTACTGGCTAGGACAAGGGTTGGAATAAGGGTTTGGCTTCAATGATCTCACAAATGGAGTATGGCAGCCTTAAATATTTTAGGGATAGTTGGGTGGCTGCTCTGAGAGAGATAAATGACGATGAGAATTCAGACCAATTTTAGCGACACATTCCTGTCCCCCATCCTTCTCCCGAGGAAGAAGAAGAAGACGAAGCTGCTTCCGAGGAATCCTCTATGGTGATCGGAGATCAGATTTCTCATCCCCTGGTTGTCCAGACCTTCTGCGAGAAAGTTCAACCAATCAGCATTTCAACTGATCAATTTCCAACACCCTCTGAGCAACCTTCTATGCCATCCGAGCAACCTACCTCTTCGTCCCAACCTCCCGAGAAAGTTTTAGGAGACAAGGAGAAGGTGTAGAGTTGTTCGTACTTTTTCTCTTTGCTTTTTTTATTAAATGTAACTCTGGGTTATGTACTTCTTTTATGATGTAATAAGATTTGAAGTTTTTGGTTGTGCAACTTAACTCCCTTTTTCTTGCTCTGCTTTTATTCTTCTTGCTCTGTCTGCATTTTATTTATTCTTTCTGTCTCTTTTCTTTACTAGTTTATGGCTAGAATGGAACTCTTGTCATCCCATGATACAGAACTGATGAAAAAATGTAACGACTACTTCAAGGCTGGCCATGCTGACTTGAATGAATCTCAAATCGTCGATATCCTCGATCCAGATGCTTCAGAACGAGCAATTGAAGCCTATCAGTATTTGAAATGCCTGCTCGACCGTGCAGTTGCTAATAATGTGGCATACTATGAGATGATTGAAGATCTCCAGGGTACCCTCGAGAAACTTCAATAACATTACAAGGAGTCTACTATCCTTCTGCATCAGGGATATGAGAAGAAGTATCAGTAACTAAGTGCTGATAAGGGATATGATAAGTTGGTTGCTTCTTATGATATAAAGGAAAGGACTTTGAAGACCGAGGTTGAAGGGCATAGGCAGATCGTCAAATTGTTAGAGCAGGAAAACAATAATTTGCGAGGAGAGATATCTCAGCTGAAATCTGCAGCCTCTACCTCGGGAGCCTTGGTTCCTATCAACGATGAAGGTTTTTCTTTCTTGGAGGTTAAAAATGCCAATCTGAGAGACGAATTGGAAACCTTGAAGAGAACTAGTCCTTTTAACTCTGCTCGCGGAGGGGCAAGAG
The DNA here is from genome assembly GCA_949130495.1 of Sambucus nigra. Classification (NCBI taxonomy): domain Eukaryota; kingdom Viridiplantae; phylum Streptophyta; class Magnoliopsida; order Dipsacales; family Adoxaceae; genus Sambucus; species Sambucus nigra. The sequence continues at coordinate 237,682,870 of OX422210.1, read as the reverse complement.
CTTCTCGAGGACGAGCAAGGTTTTCTTGGGTTACTATTAAAGAACAAAGAACTCAATCAGCTTTGGAGAATCAGGCCTTTCAGTCAATGGCGAAGAATCAAGCCTTAGTAGAGATGTCCAAGAATATTCTGAATCTGGATGAGCAGCTCTCTGCACAAAATTCTTCCTTGGAGAGTAAAGAACTTTTAACGAAGAACCTCTACGAGAAACTGGAGAGGTTAACCTATCAATTCCACAAGTATCCAGAGAGTTATGAATGGCTAGTTATAAAGAAGCCCTTTATCACCTAGATAACCAGATCCAGCAGTCGAACAACGAGGGGTACAAGCAAGGATGGCTGAATGCCTTGGGTGTGCTGCAGCTGGAACAGGGTCACTATTTGTGGAATTACTATGACCCTGGGTTGCTCGAGTTACCAGTGCCACCTTTCAAACTTGATATGAGCTGGATTCCTGCTCGGGCCATTCCTCAATGTCTGATTTCAAAGTATCTCGGTGACTACAGTCTTCATTCTAATTTCGAGATATCTCGCCCTAAACACCTACTTGATCGGCCCTCAGTAATGAATGTCAGGATGCTCAAAGATCTAAATTTCATCAATTATCCCTATGCCTTAGACGATCCTCCCGCTGGTGAAGAACCTGTTTCAAAGGCAGAGGGGAAGAAACCAATAGAATAGGATTCTTGATGTAAATTTTTTTTTATGTATTTCATTCTCAATGTATTTTGTTCTGAATTTAATGAAAAAAAATTTCTTTGCAATCTTGATTGTCACAGTCTTGAAAATATTCTGTAAAACATTTCTTTTATTAATTAATGAATGTGCATGTATATCTGTTAAAAAGATAAAAATATTGTGTTATTTTAAATATTTGATCAACTAAAGTTGGTGAAAACTTATTGTTGATTATCCTGAATTGATGATAGTCATCTGACGATCAACCTGAGTTGGTGATATTTCGATTTTTGTCCAACTATGGTGGTAGTTTAAAATGTCATAAGTATCAAGAAATTTATCACTTTATAATTTTAATGACTAAAATGACTTTCATTTGTTTAACCAACTGTTTTCGACCAACCGGAGTTGGTGGTTTTTATTCCCGACCAACCTTAGTTGGTAGATTTTTATTCCCGACCAACCTTAGCTGGTGGTTTTTCTTCCCAACCAACCGTAGTTGGTGTTTCTGGGAAATTTTTCATTCCCGACCAACTATAGTTGATGGATTTTCTTATTCCCAACCAGCCTTAGCTGGTGGATTTTCTTATTCCCGACCAGCTTTAGCTGGTGGATTTTCTTCCCAACCAACCGTAGTTGGTGTTTCTGGGAAATTTTTATTCTCGACCAGCCTTAGCTGGTGGATTTTCTTATTCCCGACCAACCGTAGTTGGTGTTTCAGGGAAATTTTTATTCCCGACCAGCCTTGGCTGGTGGATTTTCTTCCCAACCAACCGTAGTTGGTGTTTCTAGGAAATTTTTCATTCCCGACCAACTATAGTTGGTGGATTTTCTTCCTAACCAACCGTAGTTGGTGTTTCTGGGCTTGATGCGTAGTGTGTAGCACTAGTACTCCGAAAAAATTTCAACAAAAGGAGAGAATTGGGCGAAATATCCAAAATTTATTCATATCGAAGAAAACTGCATTACATAGAGATTAAATTACTGATAATATTTGCGCAGATGCTCTGCGTTCCATGCATTCTTAAACTCCTCTCCTTCTAAGGTTTCGATTCTATACGCCCCTAGTCGAACAACCTCTGTTACTCTGTAGGGCCCATGCCAGTTAGCTTCCAGTTTGTTGTGCTTTTGAATTACTTTCTTTAGCACATAGTCTCCTTCTTTCAGGTCGCATTTCTTTGCTCTCTTGTTGTAGAACAGAGTTGTCCGTTGCTAGTATGCAGCGTTTCGGATTGCTGCTTCTTCTCTAACTTCCTCGAGCATATCCAAATCTAATCTTCTCATCAACTCACTAATAGGAGAGTTGAAATTCAGCACTCTGTGTGTGGGGAGACCCATCTCGACAGGTATAACAGCTTCACTTCCAAATGCCAGCATATATGGAGATTCTCCTGTGGCTGCTCATGGAGTAGTACGATAAGCCCATAGTACAGAATGTAGCTCGTTGATCCAATTTTCCTTTGCATCATTTAATCTTTTCTTCAAGACATTTAGCAGCGTTCTGTTTGTCACTTCAGTTTGTCCATTGCTTTGAGGGTGTCCTAGTGCAGAGTGGGTTTTCAATATGTTCGACTGATGACAATACGCAGCAAACTCCTATTTGTCGAATTGGGTTCCATGGTCTGTGATGAATGCATAAGCAAGACCATATCTACAAATGATGTTATTCCATATAAATTGATACACATTGTCATATGTCATATCGATAAGGGGCTCGGCTTCCACACACTTAGTAAAGTAATCCACTGCGACGACGAGATATTTAAACCTTCCTCTGGTCGTTGGAAGTGGCCCGACCAAGTAAATTCCCCACATGGCAAATGGCCAAGGGGAAGTAATGGGTGTCAACAATGCTTGGGGAGTTCTTCGGATAATGGAGAAGCGTTGACATTTGTCACATTTTTTGGCATAGGCTATGCAATCAACCCTCATTATCGGCCAATAGTATCCCTGCGTCATTATCCTTTGCAGAAGTGTCCGACCTGCTACATGGGCTCCACAAGACCCTTCATGGACTTCTTCAATCAAGTCTTTCACCTCGGTGGGATGTACACATCTCTGCAAGCCATCTATAATTCCTCGTCTATATAGAACACCATTGGTCAACACATAATGAGCAGCTTTAAACTTCAGTTTCTTGGCTGCTAGTTTGTTAGTTGGTAATTTCCCTTCCTCAATATATGCTCTGATGGGATCCATCCAAGATGGCTCTAAATCAAGGGTAATAAAGTTCATCATTAGATATTCATCTATGCTCCGACTAGCCAAGACTTCTATTGGGATTGTTCTTCGTAGCTCGGTGCGTGTGGCTGAAGCTAACCGAGCTAAGGCATCTTCTCTTGCATTCTCCAATCTTGGAATTCTAATTATTTGTACTGCAATCAGGCTTGATAAAACTTCCATTACTTTTGCATGATACCTGATCATTAATTCTCCTTTGGCTGCATATACTCCCAGCATTTGATTTACGATCAACTGCGAGTCACTAAATACAATAACTTGTTCTGCCCCCATATTTTTTGCCAAATTAAGACCTACAATCATAGCTTCATATTCAGCCTCAATATTAGAAGCCTTAAATTGGAAGCGCAGAGCATACTCCACATCGACCTCATCCGGGATTTTCAAAACAATCCCTGCCCCACAACCTGTAGTGCAAGATGAGCCATCCACATATAGATTCCATATAGGTACCTCGTCTTCAAATTTTTGATCGGACAGAGTTCCTCGGTAGAATATTTTCCGCTTCCTTTTATCCTCTAGCATTTCTTGCTGCTCGTCGACCATCTTCTCTTGCTCTCCGACCGCCTTAAGTTGACCGGGGGTTAAATTTGATGATCCTGTAACATCCACAGGTTGGTCGGTGTGCAGCTTTTGCTCCTCGGAGGCATCAGGATATGTGAACTCTGCTATAAAATCTGTTACTGCTTGCCCTTTTAGCGACGATCTAGGCTCATAAACTATGTCATATTCACCAAGTTCTACTGCCCAGTACATCAATCTCCCTGATTTTTCTAGTTTGCGAAGAGCTTGCCTCAATGGCATATCACTATACACAACTATGGAATAATCTTGGAAGTATGACCTCATTCTCCTACTAGCCTCGATCAATGTTAGTGCTAACTTTTCCAGTCTTGGATATCTGATCTCTGCTCCTCGTAAGGCTTTGCTAGTGTAATAGATTGGTTTTTGCACTCCATCCTCTATTTTTATCAATGCCGAGCTAACTGCATTCTCCGACACTGCCAAATACAAGTACAATCTTTCCCCCATCACTGGCCTGGATAACAGTGGAGGTGCTCCCAAATATTTCTTCAATTCTTGAAAATCCTTATCGCATTTGTCATTCCATTTAAATGTTTTTCGGAGTGTTTTGAAGAATGGGAGGCATCTATCTATTTCTCGTGATACAAATCTATTAAGTGCTATAACTCGCCCAGTGAGACTTTGTACTTCCTTCTTCGTTGTTGGAGATCGTAGTCCCAATAGAGCCTTGATCTTCTCTGTGTTTTCTTCGATTCCTCGTTGGTTGACAATATACCCAAGGAACATGCCTTCTCGTACTTCGAATATGCACTTGGTGGGATTCAACTTCATTTGATATTTATCTAGTTGATCAAAGGTCTGGCCTAAGTCAATTAGATGGTCAGCAACTCTCTTGCTCTTCGTCAGCATATCATCAACATAAACTTCCATATTGCAACTGATTTGTTCTGCAAATACTTTGTTCATCAGCCGTTGATATGTTGCACCTGCATTTTTCAAACCAAAAGGCATAACATTATAACAATAAGTTCCCCTAGGGGTAATGAAAGAGCTACTCTCCCTGTCTTCAGGTTTCATTTTAATCTGGTTGTAACCAGAATAAGCATCCATGAAGCTCAACAACTCGTGTCTCGAGGTAGCATCAACTAATTAATCAATTCGGGGCATAGGAAAATGATCCTTTGGGCATGCCTTGTTAAGGTCGGTAAAGTCTACACACATCCTCCACTTGTTGTTTTTCTTCTTCACCATTACTACATTTGCCAACCAGTCTGGATATTTGGCATCATCAATAAAGCAAGCTTTCTGGAGCTTCTCGACCTCCTCTTGTATGGCTTGGTTCTTCTCGGGGCTGAACACTCTTCTTCTCTGCTTCACTGGCTTGATCTCCTTATTCACATTGAGCTCGTGACATAAGAAATTTGGGTCTATTCCTGGCATATCCTCATGACTCCAAGCAAAAGTTTGTTTTCTGCTTTTTAGAAAAACTATAAATTCTTGTTTTAGTGAGGCATCTAACGACGAACCTATTTGAGTTGTTCGTTCCGGGTGCTCGTCATCCAGAATAATATTTTTAGTACCTTCCACCACCTGACCTTTCACGAGCTGCGACTCGTCTCTAGGATCTAATGTTTCAATCTCTGCACCTTCATCCACTTGGTAGGTAGTAGTCTCTTTCCTAGATTCCTCCAGTTCTTCTTGCTCGACAGATGAGTAGTAACATTCCCGAGCTACTTTTTGGTCACCCTTCATAACTCCCACTCCAAAGCTGGTTGGAAATTTCAGGCATTGATGTACAGTTGATGGTACTTCTTCGAACTTCTTCAATCCTACCCTTCCTATGATGATATTGTAAGCTGACTGGACATTCCTATCCATTATAAAGAAACGTACTCTTTCAGTTCGACAAGCAGGCCATGTACCGATGAACATATCCAACTTGATCATCCCAAGTGGAAAGACTTTGTCACCAGCAAACCCGAGGAGGGGCCTGTGATAAGGTTCCAACTGAGACAACTTTAGATTTAAACTATCGAAGCATGAGTAGAACATGATATCCGCCGAGCTACCATTATCCACCAGTACTCTTGAGATTATTACTTCCTTTATCCTCATTTTGATCACCAGTGGATCATCATGAGGATATAATGCACCTGCTAGGTCGTTCTTGGAGAAATCGATGACCAATTTTTCTTTGTTCACCTTCCTCAGGCGATCATCTTCAGCTAGATTTATTCACTGAATGTATGAACAAGATTGAGCCTCATTGAGGTAAGCTTTACTTTCCGCAGTAAGGTCCCCACCTCTTGCATCTCCACCTGTAATAACATTACAATCAAATGATCCAAAACGAATTGAAAATACCTCACGCTCTGGCTGTCTTGGTCTCTTGGGGAGATCGGGGTCGTCTTTTGGATCATCTTCATGATCTATTTTCTTGTTTTCTTCTGCTCGATGAGGATATCTAGACCTCTGTCTTGCTCAGTCATTGCTTTTTCTTTCATTTCTTCGATCAGCATACTTGGCCAGCTTTTCTCATCTGATGAGTGCTTTGATTTTATTCTGGAGAGCTATGCAATTTTTTGTCGTGTGACCATGGTCTTTATGGAACTCGCAATATTTGGCCTTATTCCTCTTGTCAGGATCTGTCTTCATTTTCTCAGGCCAGTTTAGTTCCTCACTGTTCTTGATCTCTTCCAGGACATGGTTTATGTCTACTTTTAAAGGAGTATAATTTTCAAATTTCTTCAATATTTCCCATGATGGCTTTGCTTTTGACTACTTTTCACCACCATTGTTCTTGTGTTCTTTCTTTTTAGCCTTATCAACCTCCACCTTGGTCTCTTTGGTATCCATGTTCTTCTTCGCAGCCATATCCTCCTCGGCATTCATGATCTTGGCTGCTTTTGCCATTAGTTTTGACATGCTTCTGCGTGGATCTTTGGACAAAGTATAGTACAATTTATTGGGAAACAATCCACTCATCAAAGCAGTAATTGATGTCTTTTCCTCGTAATCAATAACTTCGAGCTTCTCGTTATTGAAACGAGTTATGTAATCCCTGGTGCTCTCACCCATTTTTGGTCTAACACTTAACAAATGTACCACTCGTTTAACTGGTTTTGCTCCAAAACAGAAATTTCCCATGAAGAGCTCGGCCAGTTGAAAGAAAGTTGAAATCTTCCCCCGAGGAAGATTATTGTACCATATTTGTGCAGATCCGGTAAGAGTTCCCGAAAATGCCCTGCATCTCAACTCGTCTGGCACGACATAGATGTCAGCAGCAGCTTGGTATTTTTCTATATGAAGGACAGGGTCAATTTTTCCATCATATTTAGGGGTCATAACAGGTGCTTTGAACTTCGATGGTGTGGGAAAATCCATAATTGCCTGTATAAAAGGCGTCCCTTGGACAAAAGTTCTTTGTAGAGGATTCTTTGCCTTAGCCATTTCCCCCAGTCTATCCTCCAACCTTTGAATAGAGCCTTTCCATGCATCCTTTCCCTCCTCGGGCCTATTGTTTCAAGCAGTTGATCGTGTTGAAGTCGTTTCCTGGAATCTATCATGTCGAGCAACTGGTAGTGATTGGGCAGAACCCCCTCTTAGATCAGATGGTCGTCGAAAGTTTCTCAACACAGCCTTAAGAGGACTTTTATTCTTCCTAGGGCCCAATCGATCAAAAGGAGAGACCCTACTTAATCTCTCCAATGCACTAGTCCTTTCTGGAGAGAGAGTGATGTGTTGTTCAGTATCTGTGGCTTGTACTAACGAAGTTCGACCCGGTTGATAAGAAAAATCATCAGATCTCTCAGTGCGATATGAATCACTCTGCCTAATATGCGAAGAAACTAAACGGGTATTTCTTTGAACACTTCGTTATCCTGAATGGGTCGGCGCTCCACCCTACATAGTTTGCATGAGTGTCGCATAGTCTCTTGCATGGCCGTCTGGGCTTGAGCCAAATTGGCCATAATTCCAGCCAGATTTTGGACATTTGGAGGAGCGGATGGATTCGGGGGGTTTCCAGCGTTTCGATTACTGGATTCAGGATTATCAGCCATTGGTGATAATGTTTTGGTGAAAAATGATAATTATAGTCGATTCCCACAGATGGCGCGAATTTGTTGAAGACAGAAAATGGCCATTGCCATTTTAGTGGCGTCAATAGCAGATAAATGACGAGGATAAGATTTAAGATGAAGATAAACATTCACATAAAACATATAAGAGATAAAGGTTTTTAAATTCGTTCGGCTATGAATAAAGCCTACGTCCACTGTTATTTTATTCCCAGTGGTTTATAATAGCACAATATGGTGTAGAGAGAGAGAGGATGTGTATCTTGTGTATGGTGTTTCTTAGTTTTCTCCCACCGTCCCCCCCTTTTGGCTAAGGGAATACATGTATTTATAGTGATGGGAGATAAAGAGCTACAATGTCTTTATACATTCAGGCATTTATGTCTACATACAATGAATCTAATTGTTGGCCTTCTATGATGGTTGATCCTCCTTGAATTTCTTGGTATGCTATGTGTTGTCATCTATTAATACAGTACAAATGTACATTAAGGCTCATTAAATGCGCTGTCATCTTCATTAATGCACATTAAATGCATAATTATCCTTTGATCTTCCTGGTTGGTATGCCGATAAACTGTCCTCGGGTGCCGACCAACTCTCCTCGGGTGCCGACTAACTCTCCTCGGGTACCGACCAACTCTCCTCGGGTGCCGAATATTGCCACGTAGGATGACATGTGTCCTTTTCTGATTGGTCCTCGTAGATGGAGAATTTTTTGTCAACACCTATTATTTTGAAATAATATATGCTGTATTTTTAATTTATAGGAAAAGAAATTGTGTAAAAGCCCAAAGCGTGTTGATGTGTGGATAGCTGGCCACACTTGCAAAGATTGGTCAGTAAAAGAGAGCATTGATCAAACCATGGTTATTTTAAACCAATAGTGAATGATGAATATTACATGAATACAAGCCAAATTGTTTATGCTTTCATAACTTTCTATTGTGCTTTCAACACTTATCTTCATTACAATATTGTTGAAGTTTAAATTTGAAGAACTTGTATTTTAAAAAAACATTTTATTTTGAGATCTGACCCAAGAAATTTTATATCTAAATGTTTTATAAGTTTTAAAACATTATATATTAGAAAACTTTTAGATCTAAACATAAAATCATAAAATAAGAGTTTTGAAACCTTACAAAGTTTATATACATCCTACTAATGATTATAGAGTGTGAAAGTGAGTGAATATGTTAGAGTGGGTTATAAGGATTTCTAAAAATGTAAAAACCTATCAACCATATCTATTTTTATGAACTGGATATGTTGATTGATCAAGAGATCAATATCAGGTGTGCAATCGGGATTTGCAAGTGACAAAATCTCCTTAAAATGCCAAGATTATCACATCACCTTATATCGTCTTTTGTTGTGTTTCATCTCTCTTTCTTTTGTATATATTATCCTCCACACTCTATTTTTTTCTCAGTTTTCTCTTTGTTTTCACTCTCCTCTCTCTCCCCCTCTCTCATGAACTGAGTTATCTATTTCTCTTTAGGGTTTTTCTCTTAAAGACCACCAAAAATGTTATGAGAGAGACGACATATACTTTTATACAAAGAGATGATAAGAAAATTAATATGGTTTAAAATGGACGGTATGGATGAACTATAATCGGTTGGATGAGATCTAACGATTTTTGAGGATGAGTTTTAACTAAGCTAACCGAAAGTGATAAGTAAATCGATAAACTCTTTATGATTGGCCAGTCAATAACGTTACAAACTAATCTTACAACCCGTGGGATCTAAAATCTTAATGAATGGTTGCTAAAGATCTCACAGATACTAGATTTATAAGAGCAACAATAGTGGTGGATAGATACGAAAGGTAGGTTTACAGTGGTTTTAGCTTTTGTTAATGATTTCATTTACAGTGGTGGAGGCTGTTCAATTGGTAAGTATAAGATCCTACGAACTACTCTTGTTCGTAGGAAGTAAATAAACATTTCTAACGAACAACATTTGTTCGTAGGAACTTGTTACGGACAAATGTTGTTCGTAGGAACTCACATATATAATAAAAAAATTATTTATTGTTGTTACGAACTTTATTTGTTCGTAGGAATTTACTACGAACAAATGAAGTTCGTAGGAATCACTTGCAAATTCAGTAGTCAAATGGTAACTTTACAAAACGACTACCATTTCTGATGCTGAATTTGTTGATTTGAGTACACCATTGCGGAGCTTCTGATTTGTAAAATTACATTTTTCTCTGTCTTTTAACATCACCACTACGGATGCTTTAAGAAATACACGATTTGTGGGCTGGGTTTGTTTCAAGACACATGAATAAGGTATCAACAAACTAATTCTCAAGATCAAATCTAATCAAGGTTTATCAATGGTTGATAATAATGTGCATTTTATGATTTAGGGATATTCATATGAATGATTAAAAATGTTTAAAACATCCCACTTTATCCTTTAAAAATGTACAAAAATTATTTTAAAAATAATAATTCTTGAAATAAACTTGACAAAAGTGTGAAAATTATTTTTAGGGGTAATATACTTATTTCCCATTTTATCCAAATTTTATGTATTTCTAAATCGTGAAAGTGAATAAATGATGTGCTCATTAATGTGATGTTAATTTTTTGCAATGTCCACCTGACACACTTTTTATCTTTCTATCATTGTGGCATTCCTGATGACTTGATCTTAAGGTTGATGTTGATCCAAGATTACAAATCTCAATAAAATTGTAAATCTTTGGTTAAAAAGAATCCAAATTTGAAATACCAGAAATTAGTAGGGACTCAATTAAACCTTGGTTACCTTATAATTTTGGTGTTTTAGATTACTCAGTCTGGGTCCTTATGTAGAGTAGGTTTACAAACTTTTTCCTAAAATGCCTCCTGAACATTTGTGGCAATCATAATCATTTCATTGAGTTTTCCCCTAGTGCACTAAGAATGGATTGTAAATCCATAAATAGTGATAACCATTCTTGATTGCAACTCATCATCGTCACTCAACTACAAAAGTTCATCTTAGTTATAAATCATTATTCTGAAATTCCTGGTTATATGATCGTGATCTTTGTGGTAAATGAATCATACGACCTCAATTTTGGAAGGCCATTTGAATCATGGTTTCTCTTTAATTTGGGGAAGGAACTTGTATATTGACTCCTTGAATCTCTTATTTCCCCTTGCGAGGAGTCTTCATGAGTTAGGGCCTTATTTTTATCTTTAAATTTTCATAGTTTCCCTTTTTAAGATGAGGTTAAACCTTTGTCACTAGTTGATCCCGGTTTGGCACCTTACTTGGAGTCCCCATTTTTAAAATCTTTTTAGGAGGTTGATCATCTTACACATCGACCAGGAAAAGTTTGTCCTCAACTATGGAATATATTTCTAATCCATATGATAAGGTCATCGATGGAAGTAGAATTATTCATAGTGAGGTATTGATACAATTTATATGTTTGGAGAATGCCTAATTTGAATGAAACATGATCAACTTATCGAAATAGTTGTCAATATTATTATAGGTCTCTCAATACCTTTTAATATAATTTTAAAAGGTTCTCTTATCTTTTTTAGAGAAAGATAAAGCAATCCACTTCCTTGATCTCCTTATTTATGGTGATGATATGAGAAGTAAACTCTTCGATTGATTCTTTAAAGGTGGTGATCGACATATGAATTAGCTTATCAAATCCCTTAAGGCTAACTTCACCAAGAGTTCAAGGGAACATATAACATTTTAATGCATCATTGATTTTCCATCAGTTCATAGACTGTTATTAATGATGAATATGAGTGATTGGGATAAATTTCTCATCGTATGTGTGTATTTAGGAACCAAGAACTTCTTGTGTAGATGAATGTATTTTATACTAGGCTAGGTGGCGACCCTAAACCCAAATATCTTCTACCTAGGTCTTCAGGGATTGGGGCATTTGCTTCAGTGAGTTTTACTTATAACTCTATCTAAATAAAGTCCCTTGCGTCTATTATCAAGGCATTGATCTTCCTGATGAGGCTCTTTAGGGGGTACATCATTCCAACAACGTTGATAGCATACAATCGTACGATTTTTTACCAAATTAGCACAATGACGTGGTGGTTGCCTCTTTTATAATTGGCTATGATGATAACCATAGGGGATTTTAGATAGAAAATTCGATAGTTTTTGGGAGATGAGGGTATTTTAGGAGATTGGATCCTCCTTCTATGATAACGAGTGGAATCATAGGTGTTGGACGCATAATTTTATGTTTTATCACTCATTTGGCTTCTTAACCGAGCATTATCATTGATATGCCTCTAGATCTCACCATCTTGTTGTTGCAAATGTTCCTCATACGTGTTAACCAAATAATCCCCAAGGTTTCCATATGGAGACACCATAATAGAGTCAAAGCGATATCGATTGTGAATGTTGCAACTAGAACAGTAGATTAAGTATCCCATATATTGCGCATCACCATGAGATGATCGAGATATGGTAAGATATTCATTAGGCATATTAATTCAAAAATTTTATCCAATTCTTTAACATGGCTGCAAACCTTACAATAATGTTTGGGTGGGATAACAATATATTTTCCAAAAATGGCACCATTTTTCTAGCGGAATTGAATCCACAACAATATAAAGTGCAAAATCTAACCTTAAATGCGCAATAATAAACATAATATATACATCGTTCAATAAGTCACCCTTGCCTATGTCTATGAGAGAAAGGGAAAAATAATTTTATGAATAATGGAACTTAGGTTTTAAGATGCTAGCTGAGAGACAAGACATTCAGGGTTATAAAAACCCTCATAGATGGGGGGTATCATATAATTACATAAGATTTTATTGTTACTAAAATTCCTATAAATGTTATTTACTCCTTAATTCTTAGAAATTTTGTAGTTGAATCATATCTTCTTGCTATAAAAAGGTCATGTAAGTTTTGGTGTCATTGTTGAATATTTATCCTTAAATATTCTCCAATAATTTTGGGATCTTTTAATCTAATAAAATTTAACCTATCAGTTGTGCGTTTTCCTTTACTTAGTCGATGGTTGACTTATTGAGGAGTAAAAGAGAGAGTTGGTCCACATTTTGTCAATTAATTTGTAGAATGATTTATCCTCCTTCAATACCCATTCCAAATTAACCCCAAAATTTACTTACTTGATTCAACACACTTATTCACAGAAACAAAAATCCAAAAATTACAATACCACCGTCAACTATTTATACCTTATAAACCTACTCGAACCCCAAAAAATTACAACTCCATAATCATTTACATCCCTAAGAAGTTATTGAATTTCAAAGATTTGTGTTCAATGTTGATGTTTCAAGTAGTTAGAATATGTTTTCAACGTTAAATTATTTATTTAATCCTCTTTTGATTTCAGAATATAATAAAAATCATACCCAAATTAAAAGAACAAATAGAACACAAACCTTCATATCATTTGAACCCAATTATCCTATATCCATCTAAGAGAACCCATAATCCAACACAATTAAATCATATGCAAACCTTAATCGCACTGTGGCCATCCCGATCGAGATCGCGCGCCACTTCCTCTCCCCCACCTCCTGAAGAAGGGGAGGGGGATAAATGTAAAGAAATGGAGTCGCCAACGTATTTTTCATAAAACAGGCAAAATAACATGTTGCCGCCTTGAGAGAGCGGCATTGAAGACAAATTGATGCATAATCTCTCACGGGCTAGTGTTATTATTTTCCTTTATTTTTCAATGAAGTGTATGTGCATGCATATATAATGGATATCGGAATCGTTCAACTCATACCATGGGAAAGATAGAGTGAGGTCATTTATAGGAATATTCCCAAAATAATATATATAGAAAATATAATTTATGTGTTTATCGCGATATTGATCGTTATTATGAAATGACAGTATGTATTGGATGAAACGCTAACAAACATAATATGTCTATTAATACAAGAATATTGATAAATATGAAAATGTGGAATTGAGAAAAATTAGAGGATTTAGAGCAATTGATAAATTAGAATATTGGATCAATGGGAAAAATTAATAAATCCTGTAGTTCAAATCTGTTTGAATCTATGGGATAAATTAAAACGTCCCCGTAGTTCGAATGCGTCATGGTGGTGGGGTTTATCCCATAGATTCAAACAGGATTTTATTATGGGTGTGTGTGTGTAGAAAAATGTGTTTTAGTTTTGAAAAAGTGTGATGGATAATCCCATTCGGAATTTATGGGTGTAACTCTTTTTTTCTTGTTTTGGGTTTTTTATAGAAAATAATTATATGAAATATACTAATAAAAATGTAGATATTAACATGTATGAACTAAAGTAATAACTAGATTATGAATCTAATGAAACTTATGCAAAAACATGGAATTTAAAGATAGAGGGAATGATTTGGACCTTCTTTAAAGCTTAATCTTTGATCTTGGATGAACTCCATTAAATGTGAGATGAATGTTGGATGAGAAATAATGTTGTTTTTCCAAATTGGGTATGAAAATGATGGAAATATAAGCTTGAATGGAACTTCACATGGAGGAACTTCACTGATTTCGAGAGAATATTACTGAGATCACTGATGCTGATAGATCTGAGGTGTATCTTGGGAGTGAGGTTAGGACCTCTATTTATAGGGTGAGGGGTGGTGCCAATCATCATTGCCCTAGTTCTGTCAATCAGCAGGTGACCCTAGACACACTGGCGATAGGAAAGGAACTGGACCTGCCAATTGGAAGTCTCATGCAGATTTTCTTAGAAAAATAGTCGTAGAATGTAATCCGTTGATCTGAATTGTGGATGGGACATACTATTATAAAGGTACTTCAGATACCTTCAAGAGTCCTTTGGACCGCTCTTGGGTAGGGGAGTTGACTTTAGGTCAAATGTGGCTTGGAAGCGCACGTCGGTCCTTTGGACGGGAGATCATCGAAAGGAAACAGATAGTTCGTCCACATGGTAAGTCAAAATTGTGCATGGAGTGAACTGCTAGAAATCTTAGGATATGTAATTAGACATTACCAAGAGTTTCGCTCGGTTAGGAAAGTTGACCTTGGTTAATTGGGGCCAGGAAACGCCCAAAGATCTCTCAGAGTAAACGAATCGTTCCTCCACACTGTAATTCAAAATCATGCATGGGTTGGACCGTTGGAAAGGGTATTCAGTTCCCTTTGAATATTCATTCAGTCTCATTCAAGCTGAAGAGTTATCTTTGGTCAAACGAAGCCCGGGAGTGACTAGTGGCCTCTGGATCAATTTTTAGGGGAAAATGGATCGTTCGTCTGAACGGTTATGCCTTTTTGCACATGGGGTAGATCTTTGGGAAGGGGCTTTAGTTCCCTTCGATGATTCAAAGATATTTTTCTCTGACAATGAAGTTCATTGGGATCAAATTGGGGCCTGGGGGCTCCTAATGGACTCTAAATCGATTTTCGATAGTAAAATAGTCTGTTACTCCAAATCGATATGCTGATTCATGCATGGGGCAGATCACTATAAAGGGTATACATATTCTTTCAAAGATTAAATGAGCTTTTGCTGTCATTATATAGTTGACCAGAGTCAAACGTGGCCTGGGAGTGCCCGATGGCCTCTAGATCGGTACTCGGAGTGTGACTTAGGGTTTGTACTTAAATGAGGAAGTGATAAGAACCTAAGAAGAGGCTTAAGGGGGGATAGAATGTGGTGTCTACTGATACCCTTGATGGGTGATCTTAGAACAAGTTAAAGATGTCGAATAAACATGACATGATGTTTTGGAAAGTGGTCGATTCTAAGAACCTAAGGGAATTCGAGGGATGGACAATTCGGAGGCTTGAGGTCAATTATGAGGATCTATAAGAGGTGACGACCGAGGGCCGAGGTCAATCCTAACCTAGAAGAGGTGACAATTGAGGGATGAGGTCAATTCTGACTTGAATAAGGTGACGACCGAGGGTCGAGGTCAATTATGACCTAAAAGAGGTGATGATCGAGGGACGAGGTAAATTGTGACCTAAAGAAGTGACGATTGAGGGACGAGGTAAATTCTGACCTAGAAGAGGTGAAGACCCGGGGTTAAGGCCAATTTTAACCTAAAAGAGGTGACGATCGAGGGATGAGGTCAA
The DNA here is from genome assembly GCA_949130495.1 of Sambucus nigra. Classification (NCBI taxonomy): domain Eukaryota; kingdom Viridiplantae; phylum Streptophyta; class Magnoliopsida; order Dipsacales; family Adoxaceae; genus Sambucus; species Sambucus nigra. The sequence continues at coordinate 237,667,258 of OX422210.1, read as the reverse complement.
TTTTGACATAAAGGAGATGATGAACGAGAGCCGAGGTCAATTCTGACCTAAAATATGTGACGACTCAGAGCCAAGGTCAATTTTGACCTAAAAGAGGTGACGACCGAGGGTCGAGGTCAATTCTGACCTAAAGGAGGTGACCATCGAGGTTGACGTCAATTATGACCTAAAAGAGGTGACGACAGAGGACTGAGGTCAATTTTGACCTAAATTAGGTGATGACCCAGGGCCGAGGTCAATTTTGACCTAAAAGAGGTGACGACCCGAGGCCGAGGTCAATCTTGACCTAAAAGATGTGATGATCAGGGGTCGAGGTCAACTATGACCTAAAGGAGGTAACGACTGAGGGCTGAGGTCAATTCTGACCTGAAAGAGTTGACGAATTAGTGTCGAGGTCAATTTTGGCCTAAAAGAGGTGACGACCCGAGGCCGAGGTCAATTCTGACCTAAAAAGAGGGCGACCAATACTGGGGGTCTAAATTTTCAGGGTTTAAGATAGAGATTTTCTCGGAGAATTTTGGAGACTCCACTGGGGATATGTATCTTATGGTTTCGCTAGGGATTTGGGAGTTGGACGTGATTTTAGGTTCCGTAAGGGAATTTCTTGGTTTTTGTGGTGTCCTTTGGATACGTTGCTGGGGAGAATATCCAATTGTTTTCAGGAATTCCACTGGGGAGATAAGAGTTCCGGCGGGGAAATGAGTGTGGTAAAAAAAAATCTTGGTGAAAAAGGTTCTAAAATCCAATTGGCAAATTTAGGAATTTTTTGAAATTTTCTGGCCTTTTTTGGGACTTTTTGTACATAATTTGTGGAAGGGTGCCAAACGGTAATAGCACAGTCTTTTGGGATACCTCAAGTAGGTGGAGGGACAGTGCCAATCAATGGGTGGTAGGGAGATGTCGATCAACATGCCCCTTTGGCCTTCTATAAAAAAGGGGCGAGTTTCCCTCATTTTTCACAGCCTTCTGACATTCCTTCTTATGCAATTACCTTATGCAAATTATTCTAACGTTCCAAAGTAAAAAAGATGGTTGATTTCTCAAGTAGCGTAGCACACATGGTGTGTCTCGATGCTGGCGATTGGGACGGCTTGGAATGGAGGGCTAGGGTGCCAAGCGAAAACTCTTTTGACTCATTTGAGCTAGTGGCGGATGATCGGACTCTCTTGTGCGAGCCTACACATCATCACTAGTCTAGGGTAGTGAACCCTGGTGGTTATGTAAGTATTGATGACTTTTGGTATTCCGTTCCTTTTTTCTTAGCGATATTTCCTTATTTCTTAAATTTTTATAAGGGTTTTTGGTTTTTTCTTTTAACAGTCTGATGTTTCTATGTTGACTATGCGTGCCCAATGGACGACGGGGCTTAGGGACGTTTTGGATCACCTTCCTTTCGTGGTGCGTTAGATGGTGTCATCAACCAATTTTGGGAGACTGACATCTTCTTTTGGATGAGATGCCTCATTCTACGATTTTTCTTTGTACTCTGGGGTACAGGTGGTGGGACACCACCCACACATTTCATTTTGGCTTTGGGGAGATGACGGTGACTCCTATAGATGCGCAACAGCTTCTGAGGCTAGATTATGATGGGTGCAAATTGAGGTGGATAGGACACATAGGGTGACGCCAGAGGCGGTGACGACGGTGTTGGGTGATGTGGAGAGGATAGTCTCTGGGGACTCTCTTCATTTGTCTCTTTTGAGAGAGTTATTTCCGAGGAGGAGGATTGACGAGAGTGACGGGTGACACGTGCGACAGATGGCTCGTTTATTAATTCTGCTGGTGTTGGGGGGTTTCTTGGTGGCGACGAGTGGCGACGTTGTCCATTTGTAATTTTTTACCATTTTAAGGGTATTTTCTGACACCCTTCTTTATGACTGGGGGAGCCTAGCCTTATCGACCCTTTATTATTCTCTTGATGCATTCAACCGGTGCTGCCGACAAACTTTTACTAAGTCCACATATCTTCTTGAGGTATTCTTTATTTTTTCGCATTTTTCTTTATGCATTCAAATTTTCCTTCACGCGTTTTATTATTGGTTTCTTAATCGCTGACCTTTATCCTTTGCAAATGTGGTTCTATGAGGTGATTAGGTTTAACACCCAATTGATAGCTTTGAAGGACGAGCCTGCTGGGGGTTTCTGCTGGATGTACTGGTGCCGAAAGTCCAATCGATAGTCGAAGAAGTCCTTTTCTCTAGAGGCAGTGCCTCAGGTCTTGAACGGCCTCACGAGTGAGCGGGTAAATCATGCTTTCTCTTCTTGAGACTGTCTTTCCTTTGATGATCTTTTCCTAATATTTATCTTTTTCTCTTGTTGGGGAATTTTCAAGTGACCTTGTATCCCTGGGGGATGGCCATCTAGCACACGAGGTTGACTGAAGAAATGCACAGATGCGGCATTTGGTTATGCATGAGTTTGGCCACTCTTGGTATCTTGGGGAGAGAGTAGTTTGAAAGATTATAGAGTATGAGCTTGCGGTGCCACCGACGAGACCCTCGGTATACATGAGGCGAGTGCGGGATATGTCAGACGATGCACGGGTAAGGTGAACCTTACTCTTCATATACCTACACGGCGGTGATTTATGACTATATGGACTTTGTGTCGAGCTGGTTAATCCTACCCAATATATATGAATTGATGCCTCTCCTAGTGGGGTCGTCCCACAGCGCAGGCAGTGTATCGACATCAGCAACGGCGATAACTTCAGAGGTTCCTTTTGTTCGGCTGGCCGCTCCTACTTACAATATCCGGTGGGTCGATGGAGGGTCGGTGAGTATGATGCTCCGTCCTAATGAAATGGACCTGGAGGAGTTGGGCTTGACAGAGGAGGTCTTTCGACCTGGGGTATACTTTTCATCTCTTTATCTTTTTGATTTCCAGATTTCTTCCTTTGCCTCAGACAGGCAGACTAATTTTCTTTTTTTTTTCTTTTGCTGCACATCCAGGTCTCCACCACTTGGCTTAAGGATATTGGGGATTGGATATCTTTGGCGATAACCCATATCCATGATGCGATTCTAGTTCCTTCTTATTTGGTATCGTCTGCCTCGTCTAAGGAATGGTCGGGATCGGGGAGTGGAAGTACAATGTCTCGTCGCAGAGGGAAGAGAGCGTGCCGTAGGGAAGGAGGCTCCTAGAGAGAGAAAGCGAGAGAAGGAGAAGAGAGGAAAAAAAAGAGATAGAGATATAAATATAAATATTGTAGGTGAGAGAGAGAGAGAGAGAGAGAGAGAGAGAGAGAGAGAGAGAGAAAATAGGCTGGTTTGGGCTGAGTTGCGTTATATTTCCATATTTTCCTGCAATGTAACACAATAAATATCTATGCAAATGGAATGAAGTTTTTACTTTATAAATGGAATGAGTCGCGTTGTAATTTTTTTTAGTGACTAAAGCACATGCTCTTTTTACTTTGCTACTGAGACTGTAAAAAGAATAAAAAATGATTGGAGAAAGTTTTTATTTTAAAATGGGATAAGTAAAAACATAAGTATAAGGAAATTCAAAATGCCCATAAAATAAAATTATTTTTATTGAGTTTTTTGGTTTTGACAAAAAAGGAAAAAAGGAAATTTTTCCAAAAATAGAGGGTTATCGATCGGCATGACCCATGTCCTGCCTATCATCATATCAGTCCAGTCTAATCAACCCAAGGCTTTGATTGCACTTTCTTCAATTGCTTGGTACTTAGTGGGGTAAGTTTTCCTCCGATTTTTGCAAGGTTTCTTATCTTTATTTGAGAGCTTTAATGTATAAATAGGGGTGTGGATGGAGATTTTTCTTCACACTTCCACATTCCTTCTTCTTTACATTCTTCTATGCTCACTATATTTTTGTGCTATGGTTCTACCTGGTAGTGTTGAGTTGTAAACTGCCTTGAAACCTTGGAAGCGGTGTGATCCTACAATATTGACTATGACGCTTTTAACATGCGACGAGTCTCTTTGTAGCGCAACCGGCCCGTAGAGTGGAATATGCTGATGGCGACAGTTGAGTTTTGGTACCACGAAGACCATGTCTTTTGCTTCGGGTTGGACAAAATCTATCCGACCTATGAAGAGTTTTCTGTCATTTTGGGGATAAATCTTAGCATTGCTACGTCTATGCCTGAGTTTTCCCGGTCTCTTAGGGAGCTATTAGCGGGACTTATCCATATTTTGCCTTCGATAACTAGGTCGTGGTCATGGGAGGGATGATTTCTCTTCCTACGGTGCTGCGATCTGTATATTTGCAGGATGTTGGCGATGTTGGCTATGCTGGAGCCATCATTCTAGGCGAGGTTTCAAAACTATTGTTGGTAACTGGGGAAATACTAGTGGACCCTTAACTTGCAACTATTATATCCTGGATGTCGTACCGTCGCAATCCTGCAGTGGTGATACTGGCGGAGACTTTGAATGGCCTGGATGCCTGGCGGGAAGGTCGTTCCGAATTTCTGATGGGTAGCCCTATAATGCTGTTCATGTGGTTGTTAGAGAGATTCTATATGGCGATCTTACCTGAGTAAGCTTTGTCGATGGTGTAAAACTTTTCTCATGCTATTTTTTTAGTGTAGGCCTGGACATCGAGAGGTAGGAGAACTTATTCTTGGAGCATGGGGTCGAGGCTTACGCTAGTTACTGCTTTGGTGGGGAGGAGTTATTGCCCATTCTAGAACTCGAAGAATACCAGTATGTTCGGTTGGTAGGCCTCCAACAGACCTCTTTTAACTTTCGCTGGAGGCTTCTGCGCTAATTTGATTGGGAACAAATTGTGCCACCGCAAACACTGGACTTCTTTCCTGTGGAAGATCTGACAGAGCATTTGCACATGCGGCTTGACTCTTTGTGGGAGAATCTCTGACGATCGACCCATCCATCCCAGTATATTGGTAGAGTTTATCATATCTTAGGGGACTACATGAAGTGGTTATGAAGAAGAGTAATTGCCAAGATGCTGGATGTGGAGACTGGACAAATGTGGTTCTCCATATCTGACACCATGAAGGGAGGTGTTGTGGTTTTCCCTAAGCTAGTTCGGGCTTATCATTTAATGGATCTTCAGCGGCACTCTCTTCAGGCAGGAGAAGTTTGGAGACCCTAGTATGTGGGTGATGATGGGGCTGGTTCCTCTGGAAGTTGCGGGTAGGGTTTGTGAAGATTTTGTACTGGGTGTGGTTCTGTGTTTTGGAATAATTTGAAGGTTATTTTGTGTGTAGTGGAGGGATTATTTTTATTTGGTTTTGAGAAAGGTAGGAGTAGATCGATAAAGGATGTCATTTTATTCCTTATGCCGATGTAATTGTACTGGAATTTTCAAATAATGTAATAAAAGAGTTTCTGATCATCTAGTTCTGCCTCTTGATGAGTTTTGCATTTGAATTATCTATTTCGTTCACCAAGGCATACATAATCCTTTTGTTCCTGTATACGTAAAAATGAACTATCGTTATCGGCGATAAGAAGAGAATAACATTTTGTGAAAAAGAAGGGAGTTGTGCTCATATAAAGCAAATCATATACCTACGTACCTGTGAGGGTTTTGAAATTCATTTTTGAAAGAATTTTTTTTTTAGAGGGTCAGGCCCTATATAATTCTGAGTAAAGGGAAATGATGATTTTTTTTTGAATAGGAGGGAGATGAGAAGAATCGTAGCGTGCTGATATTTTGAACTAGGGGTAGAATTTCTTAAAACGGTCCAGGTTGACCAAATGCACTATTTCTACTCCGTTAAGATCGACAAGCATAGCGGTGACGCCTGACAAGATCTTTTTCAGAATATATAGGCCGCTCCAATTGGGCTTGAATTTTCCTCTGGGGTCCCAAATGGGATCTACTATCTCTTTAAGGGTTAAGTCCCCTTCTCGGACACCACGGTTCTCGATTCTCTTATTGAATGATCGCCCTATATGGCGATGGTAACCGTGTATGTGATATAGAGCTTTCAGCCTCTTTCATCGAAGAGTGACAACTCGTCAAGATGGATTTAGTGCCAGTCTTCCTCACTAACTTTTCTTTCAAGCGTGACACGCAACGAAGGGATTTCCATCACTATGGGTATGACTGATTCAATGCCATAGACTAGAGAGTAAGAGGTAGCCCTCCCCCCCCGCCCCCCCAGTAGTGGTTCGAACTGAGGTGCGGTAGCCCCAGTGGGTGTAAGGGATCCTGTCGGCCCAATATCGGTAACTCTCGGTCATCTTGCTAATAATGACTTTGAGATTATTATTGGTGGCTTCAACTGCTCCGTTAGTTTGAGGTCGGTGGGGAGAGATTTGTGTCTTTGAATCCCATACTCGTCGATGACCTTTGTAACCTCTTCCTCGAAGTGTAACCCGTTGTATGATACTAGCTCGTATGGGACCCCATACCGACATATTATGTTTTTCTTGATGAACTTGGCCACTTTATTGGCATTCAGAACAACGTATGACTCGACTTCAACCCATTAAGTGATGTAGTCAATGGAAATCAGGATGAATTCATATTTGCTGGATGCTTTGGATGTGACCTTCCCTATGATGTCAATGCTCCATGTGGAGAACGGACAGGCAGAAGTAATGTTGTACAATTATTGTGGAGGCAAGTGTTGTATATTAGAAACTGCTGGCATTTGAGGCATTTTCGAACGTAGGCTGTGCAATTCTGAACCATGGTAGTCCAGCAGTAACCCTGTTGGATTATCTTCTTGGAAAACATATGGCCATTCATGTGGGGTATGCATTACCTGCTGTGGATTTTCTACATCATCTCTTCAATGTCAGCCCCTGCGATGCAGTGCAAATGGGTTCCATCAAAGTTTCTCTGGAACAGTGCTTCTTCGTAGATAATATACTGGGCAACCATTCTGTGAAAGGTTGCTCGGTCTTTCTCATCATAGCCTTTGGGATACCTACCATGCTTAAGGAGGCTCCAAATATCATAGTATCAACAGTTAATTATATCAAGATCTTGTTCTGCGATGAGCTCAATGTGGTATCAGTGGGTTGGTTTATCTTTTTTTTAGACTAAGAATGGGGCCATGGTTATTCCTTCGGGCATGTCAATCATGGAGGCTAAGGTAACAAGGGCATCAGCTATGTTATTCTTTGCTCTGGTCAGGAAGTGGAAGGTGATTTCTTAGAATTGGGAAGCTAGCTCTTACAGGTGGGCATGGAAGGGTAAGAGTTCCTCGTCCTTGACTTTCCATCTCCTGAGTACTTGACCAATGATGAGGGATAAATCCCCATAGACATAAAGATATTTAATTCTTTTCTTGAGGGTAACTTTGAGGCCTACTATGCACTCCTCGTACTCAGTCATGTTGTTGGTGCAAGGAAAATCCAATTTATTGGCAATAGGAGTGTGAGAGTCATCAGGGGGAAATTAGGAGTATCCCAATGCCATACCCTTTCTTGTTGGTGACACTGTTAAAGAAAACTTACCATCGAAGATCTTCTCGGGATGTACATTCAAGAACTCAGAAATCCAGACATCGACTTCTTCCATAGGGTATTTAACAAGGTAATCAAAGATGACTCTTCATTTCATGACTTTTTGCGTGATATATACAATATCAAATTTGGCTAGAAGCATTATCCAACAGGACATTCGACTGGACATGGCAGGATTTTCGAGTAGGTACTTGATGGTATCCATTCAGGATATAAGTTTGATAAGAAAGGCGAGCATGTAGTGCCATAACTTTTGGGTGACCTAGACAAGGGCAACACATGATTTTTCCAAGGCTATGTAGTTAACTTCATACCTGGACAACTTGCTACTGGCATAATATATGGCTATTTCTTAGCGGGTTTATACAAGGTATTATGCTAGCAAAGCACCAATTACGGTATCTGTCACAGTTAGGTAAAGGAGTAGGCGAAGACTAGGCTGCAATGCGTAGCTTTAGAAGTTTTTTCTTGATTGGTTTGCATTCTGGGAGAGTAGGAATCTCATGTTGAGCTATCTCAGGGTTAATGCCGGGCATGTCGTCATAGGACCATGCGAAGATGTCCAAAAATTATTTTAGTAATTCCTTGAGTTGCGCACGCTCATGCTCATCAAGGGTGTCCCCTATCCTAATTTCGCACAGTTGGCTACTAGAACCAAGATTAATAACAACAGTTTCATCTTCATTAACTTGAATGCGATTATGTTGTTTGTTATTAATCTTGTTTAGATCAGTTAAGAATTATTCATTTGTAAAATCATCATCATCAAAAGTTTGATTAGAATCAAGACAATTAATGTAAGGAATAACAAGATACTCAAAATCTTTATTTATTTCATTGATAGGAAAAATAACATTGAGAACCTCATCAAAGGCAATTTTTATTACATTATAGTAAGGAGGAACAACTAGGGAAGAAGAAAGGGGATAAAGATTACGGTTAGGTTTAATGTCAGTAAGTGGCATAGGTGCAACATGCCTGCTGAGAAGAGGTTCATTAGTAGCTTTAATTAGGCGGGATGGATCCATTAATGTAGCCCCTGAGTGGATCATACAAAGTGTTAGCCCTAGTGTTTGTAAGTTAAAAGATTTATCGAAGTCACTTTCCTCAGAATATCCGGTATCTGTTATGGTCTTCTCCATGAGTGGTTGCAATTGATGATAGGAACTTTTGGCCCATGAGTAGCTATCTTGGAAAAATATCTCCATTCTAGGTTTCATCTTCTTGTCCACATGATCATACTACGATCGCAGAAGGGGAAATCTTCACCCTCTTTGATGAATCTTTCATTCAAGGAATCTCTCGAGACAGTCTTGGCACTTTCTAGCCTTTTTTTTAGTCGAGGCTGAAGGATCATTCTAATTTCTTCTGCCGACGGTTGATAGCCCAAGCCACAGGGAGGAAAATTTTTCTTCAATATAATGGATTCAGGTATCCCATACTGTCATCATCCCAGCCCCAGTCCGGGAATGAAGTTCATGTTCTTGAACATCTGGATTACATTGACATTTCCATGGGCGTTGTACTCTAGGCAAACCCTATATTTAAAATCATCCATTGCTGGGAATAGAAGTGGTTTAACCCGAAAACCTGATAGAAGCATATCATTTATCCCATGTTGTATCTCCAGTACTGAATTACAGGTTCTTGCATTCTCGATGTTGCCGTCATCGCCCAAGATGGTGATGACCATCCCATTAGCGAAGAACTTCAGTTTTTGATAAAGGGAAAAAGACGCCCCTTTGATGCTATGGAGCCACAATCGTTTGAGCAGCAGATTAAAACAGGCTGGGATATCCATGACATGGAATTCAATAATCGAATTTATAAGTCCATCCCCTATTACAAGATTTATAGATCCCATCACTTCTCGGTGGGCTTTATCATAGGCCCGTACTATAGAAGAGGTTGGAGCAAGGTCGCTTACTTTCAGTCCTAAACAATTGAGGGTCATAAAGGGGAAGATATTAAGAGTCGATCCATTATCGACAAGTGAAAGTGGGAAGGTCTTTCTTATGACTTCAACAGAGATTTTGAGAGTATAATTTTGGTTTGGACCAATCTTTGGGATTTCTTCTTTAGAGAAGGAGAGCATTCTCATAGAGGTTAGACATCCAACCGGATTCACTGCTTCTTCTAGCCTGGTTGAGGGAGGAATTGTGGGTCCTGTGAGTAGCTTGATCAAGGAATTTTGATGCATCTAGGAAGACATAAAGAGTCCCCATAGAGTGATGTTGTCTTGGGTTTTCTTTAATTGATCGAGGATCTTACTTTCCTCGAGGGTCATTTCTGGCATAAAAAGATTCTTAACACCCTTTTCTTTGTCGATGTCTGATGGTAGTAGGTTTGGGACTTTGTAATGCCTCCATGATCTAGTCATATGGTTCTTAGAAGAGGGGAAGAATAGAAACCCCATTTCCTCATTAATCTTGGGTTATTTAGCTACCTCGTTGATTTTTTTTAGTAGATCCTAAAATGATATCATCCCACATATGTTGACTACTGGACTAGTCTTTCTTGGACTCTGATCTTCGTCTGAATCATCGAATTCATCCCCCCATCCGATAGCAATGATATTATATTTCCATAAAAAGTTAATTCATTCCACAACTTCAATGGCCTCTTCGTATAAGTCGCTCTATTTGGCGGGGAGTGTATAAGTGAAGGCATTAGACGCCGTTGTAGTTTTAAAGAAACAAGTAACTCAGATATACTCTAAATATCATTGGTCTGTCAAAATAATTCCACCATGATCTGGATCATATCATCTTGACTGACTTCATCGGTCGATACCACCCATTTTTCTTACTCTCGCACCCATTTTCAAGCTTTTAAGAACAGCACGTTGAATCTCTGACAGTCAACGGTGATCTGCGAGGGTAATTTTATCCCGAACTCTAGGAGGTTGGTTCAATACTTTTGTCAATTCCATATATTTACCTCCAGAACGGGTGTGAACAGCGATGCAAGCTCTGATAAGAAAGGATAAGGCTTGATCAGCGAAGCTGGTAGGGTGTAGGAGGAAGTATGGGCATGTTTGGAGAGGTTTAGGAGAGTATATGGGTATGAGTGGTGAATTTCTTGGTATGGGTTCTGGGTCTTATTATAGGAAGATGGCATTTGTATGATTCGGGAGTAGATTATGGGTAGTATTTGGTTTAGGATTGGCTGGTAGGACGATGACACCCCGGATGGGTAGTGTTTGGTTTAGGATTGGCTGGTGGGGCGATGACACCTCGGTTGATTAGACCTAGGATTATATTTCGAAGGTGGAAACACTAGTTGGTGGTATGGCTGGTAGTTTGGTGAAAGTTATAATGGGCATCTGGTTTGAAATTTTTGGGAAGTGAGTTTAGTATTAGACGAGGGTCAAAGGGCTTGATAAGATTTCGTCTTAAGAGGTCCGGGTAAACTTTAGAAAGGGGAGCGTAAAGCTCGGTGTATTCCTTTCAGACTAGGTTAGGGCGACTTTCTGGTGCCCATTAAGTGGCAAGCTGAGAGATGTTGTTGATGGTTGAAACTGTGGTATTGATTGGCTTTTCAAACTTTCTGGGAGCGAATTATCCAGATACTTTCTTTGGTTCAACTTATATCTTGGAAAAACCTTCTTCCATCTCTACTCCTGCATATCAGAGGTCTCGAAAATAAGGGTAGTACTGTCCTTTAATCGTCGCTCGAAAGGTCATTTGGTTATGGTGGCTGCTTTCTTTCTCCACCTTGCTATGAAGTTACTAATTGATTCCCCAGGATTCTGCATGAGTAGCTCTAAATCACGATGGGTAACCTCTAACTCTTCATTGTACTTATACTGTGACATGAATTCGCGAGCAACATCCTCCCAACTGTGGATTCTGGACTCCTTGAGATATAAGAACCAACGTAGAGCACTATCCTTCAAGGTCTATTGGAACATTGGTGCTATTATTTTCTCAGAGGCCCCTAGGAGAGTCATGACTCGGTGATAGCTACGAAGATGAACGATCGGGGGTCCACTACCCCCGAACTTCTCGATATTAGGCATCTTGAACTTTTTTAGTAACCTTGCTTTAGGACAAGGAGACATGTGGGTGCAGTCCATGTAGTTTTTAGAGAGTCTAACTTGGTTGAACTTGTTGGTCAACATCCTAAGGATTCAACTCTTCCTCCTTTGGATCAACAGTCATGAGTAAGTTAGCCCCTAGCTGGGCATGGTTCAGCATAGGGAGCTGGGCTGGAGAAGGCCCATTAGTAGGATGAGCACATGGAGAATGTTGCTATTCCCCGGGAACCCAAATAGGCTCGGGTGCGGGCGGATCCATAGAGCGAGGGAAGAAGACCTCTGGCTCTTTGGGGACAGGGACCCGATTTTATTGCATCTCATAAACCTCGGTTTGAAGGTTATCAATCTTGGTAGTGAGCTGTGCTGGGACTATCAACAAATATGGCTACACATTCGGTACTCTATGTTTTCCACGGAAAATGGATGAATTTCGGACTTAGAGGAAGTAGCGAAGGAACTGACGGAGCTTCGGGGCGGTTCTACTAAAAACCAAAGCCAATAGGGAGATAGGCCAAGGGTATGCGAACGACCTGAGGTGGAGAAAAAATTGGGATTTATATTTGAAAAAGAGAAAGGGAAAATTGTTATTTTTAGAAAAGGAAGGAAAAATATTTTTGACATTTTTGGAAAAGAGGAGGGCAAACATTTAGGGTAATGGGAAGGAAAAATATTTTTGGGATTTTTGATAAAAGAAGAAAAAATATTTTAACACTTTTGGATAAAGAAAGAGTAAAAAGACAATAAATTATTGATAAAAGAAGAAAAAATGATTATTATTATTATTATTATTATTATGTTCATTATGTTCTCACTTACATTAGGTTTACCTAAATGCAAGAAGAATGTCGGAGGAGGCCCCAGCCTGAAAAATTGGGTTTGAAAGATATGTACAAACTATGGTTGGACTTGTTACTAGGCTCATGGCAAGGGTTCTGTTTTAAAAAATTGCGCGAAAATTTGGGTGGCATGCCGACCTGGCATTTTGGCGGAGTTTCGAGTTGAAATCGGCAAACTTAATATGAGTGCCCTAGGTTTGACACCTATATGCGGGTATGAAGTTGTTGGGTTAATTGGAAGGTGTTCCCACATTGGCATGACTTCCACGATATACGTCTTACTTTTGAGGGAAATCGGTGCTTGTGGACAAGCCATTTGATATACCCGAGTGTACGTGAATTTCCTTACTATATACCTCATGGGTACAGTACGTGTGAGAGTGAATTTGATATACTTGACATACATGAACGAGTTCCCTGCGATATACCTCCAGTCATGACTTCGATCAAGTGGTACGATGCAGGGGGAACCGTTCCATATACATCGAAGGTACTTGACCAATAGAAGGTGACAGTCATATCGGTTAGTCTAACTGCGCCCTGCCAGAACAGAGCCCATCACGAAGTGACCCCCTAATTAAGTGACAAAATTTGGTCAATAGCTATGCTCTTTGGTGATGTAGAGTGCAAAGATGCATGATCCTTGATTAGTACATTATAGAAAGAGTATCTTCATTGATGAGCATCACGCCAAGTAAGGGGTAATGTAACAAGTATAGAAATAAATCTATACTAGGCATGGATTATGTGAAAGTGAGTGATTTGTGAATATCTACAAGTGAGTGTATGGTAGTGAACCTAAGCATGAATCAACTAAAAGTGGTGTGTGATAATTGTGAGTGAGCGTGGATATATACAAGTGTGATAAGTGGAGGTGTGTGTTAGTGACACCTAAGCATGGATATTCTAAGTGGTGTGTGAAACATGTGGATATATGTGATCCTAGGTGCACGTAGTGTGAAGTGTACATGGAGAGTATCTAGAAGTGTGTGAGTGAGTAGTGATATACGTATACATGTACAAGAAATAAAAGCGGAGAAAAAAGGGAACACACGGGTAGGTGCATACGCACACAAGCAGAGAAATAAAACACCCATGCAAACAACGTCTAGCCCTCTTATGAAAACTTCCCAAACAGAGTCGCCACCATTTCCATCCCGATAGAGACCGTGTGACGCTCCCTCGCCTACCGAGGGGAGGAATGGGGAAGAAAGGGGGGATCGAAAGGTCTCGCGCCCTACTTAGGAACAATTCGGTCGTCGTCATTGTGGGGTAAATGTAAAGAGATCATCACCAACCTATTTTGTACAAAACAGGCAAAATGACATGTTTTCACCTTGAGAGAGTGGCATTGATGACAAACCGATGCATACGAAATCAATAGTTCGAAGGTTCGGGGGCTAAGTTATGCAATGGGAAGGTGTTAGGCACCCATCCCACCCTTTCGGTCTCTCACGGGCTAGTGTTATTGTTTTCCTTTATTTCTCTGTGAAGTGTGTGTGCGTGTATATATAATGGAGATCGGAATCGTTCTATTCATACCATGGAAAAGATAGAGTGAGGTCATCCATAAGAATGTTTCCAAAATTATATATATAGACAATATGATTTATGCGTTTATCGTGATATTGATCGTTATGATGAAACAACAATATGTATTGGACGAAACGCTAACAAACATAATATGTATATTAATGCAAGAATATGATAAATATGAAAATTAGGAATTTAGGAAAATTGGAGGATTTAGAGAAATTGATAAATTAGAATATTGGAAAATTGGAAAATTGGAGTCGAGTCTCGGGTTTTAATCCGAAATGCCTACGTAGCCTATAAAGGCATCGACGTCCCCTTAGTTCGAATGTGGCATGGTGGTGGGGTTTATCCCATAGATTCGAACGGGATGTTATTATGTGTGTGTGTGTAGAAAAATGTGTTTTAGTTTTGAAAAAGTGTGATGGATAATCACATTCGGAATTTATGGGTGTAACCCTCTTTTTGTTTGTTTGTTTTTTAAAAATAAAAATAAGTATGTGCAATATACTAATAAAAATGTAGATATTGACGTGTATGAATTAAAGTAAGAACTAAATTATGAATCTAATGAAATTTATACAAAAATAAGGAATTTAAAGATAGAGGGAATGATTTAGACCTTCTTTGAAGCTTGATCTTTGATCTTAGATGAACTCCCTTGAATGTTAGATGAATGTTGGATGAGAGAGAATGTGGTTTTGCTAAATTGGGTATGAAAATTATGGGGATATAAGCTTGAATGGAACTTCACATGGAGGAACTTCGCTGATTTTGAGATAATTTTGCTGAGATCACTGACGCTGATGGATATGAGGTGTGTCTTTGGAGTGAGGTCAGCCCCCTATATACAGGGTGAGGGGTGGTGCCAATTGGCATTTCCCTAGGTCACATTACCAATAGGCGGGGAACTGGACTTGCCAATTAGTAGTCTCGTGCAGATTTTCATGGAAAAATTATTGTAAAACGTAATCTGTTAATCCGAATCACACACGGGGCATACCGTTAGAAAGTTACTTCAGACCTTAAAGTGTCCTTTTCCCTCTCCTGGGTTCGAGAGTTTACTTTGGGTCAAATGTGGCTCGGAAGCGGACGTCTGTCGTTTGGACGAAAGATCGTCAGACGGAAATAGATCATTAGTCCACATGGTAAGTTTGAATTGCGCATGAGGCGTACCATTGGAAAGGTTACAAGATGTACTTTGAAATTTTAAAGAGTTTCGCTCGGTTCGAGAAGTTGATCTTGGTCAATCGGGTCCCGAAAGCGTACGAGGTGGACTATTGGAAAAGGTAGTGCCCTTCAAATATTTATTCAGTTTCATTCGTGCGGAAGAGTTGGCTTTCGTCAAACGGAGGCCGGGAGTTCCCAGTGGCCTCCAAATCAATTTTTGGGGAAAAATGGATCGTTCGTCCGAACGGTTATGTCATTTTACGCACGGGGTAGATCGTTGGAAAGGGGTTTCAGTGCCATTCAAAGATTTAAAGAGATTTCACTCTAAAAATGAATTTAATTGGGGTCAAATTGGGTCCTAGTGGCTCCCGGTGGCCTCTGAATTTTTTTTCGGTAGTAAAATGGTCCATTTGTCCAAACCCGTATGTCGATTCATGCATGGGGTGAACCATTGGAAAGGGTATTCATATGCCTTCGAAGATTCAATGAGATTTCACTCTGACGATAGAGTTGATCGGAGTCAAACGGGGCCCAAGAGCACCCGATGGCCTCTACATGTGGACTTGGAGTGCGACCTAGGGTTTGTAGTGAAATAAGGAAGTGCTAGGGAACTAAGGGGAGACTTAGGGGGCCCTAGAATATGGTGTCTACACGCACCAATGTTCGGCTTCATCCTTGTGATGGAGGTGAGTTTTCTCTACACCATTAATTGCGACAAAAAGTTAATTTGTTGATTTAATGAGAGGGGGAGATAGGTTCATAGGTTTTATATGGATGAAATGGGAGAGGGAAAAGATGTTAATAGTTTATATTGAAAAAGAGATAGAGGGTATATATATATATATATATATGTGTGTGTGTGTGTGTGTGTGTGTGGAGAGAGAGAGAGAGAGAAAATAATAATGATTTCAATGGTGAATTCTGACTTGATTCTACTTGGGTGTGTATACTTAAGACAATTTTGTTTTCTCTCTGTGTGTGTGCGTGTTTGATCTGGAATGAGTATAATTTTATATTTTTAGTATAATTTTTTTTGGTTTTATCAAAGTGTTAAGATAACATTGGGTGTATATTAGTCATTTTAGGACCCAAACCCTAAAACTTTGAATTTCTGAGTTAGTTGTCTTGGGTTTTAAGTGTAAGGGGAACGCGGTACAGTCTTTTAGATAAGGCGGGGTAAGACTTAAACCCAAAATATTTCATGGAGTTTATATAATTTACCCTTTATATTTTGACAAATAAGCACCATAATTCAAATCTAGGCGTTTTTATTGAAAGCAAGTCCAGGTAAACTATCTGATATATCATGACTCTCCTCAAACGATCCTTAATCTATAGTGGAGTACAAGACACCCAACAGCTATACTTTTATTTATATAACCTTAAAATTTAATAAATAATACTCATCACACTCTCAAAGATAATATGATCCTGTTTCAACTCAAGATTTCTTCTTTCCAAACACCAGTCTCCCCGAATGGGGTCAGAATAAAAAAATCGAAGTGTGCTAGGACAAGAAGAATAATTTCATGTATAAGGGATACATGTTTCTTTATTGGTGTTTGTAAAAGAATTTTGGGTACTCCATTACCAACACAAATCGAAAACGACTAATGGTAATCATCACAACTTTTAACATAATGCATATAGTGATTGATTTCCATACCATCTACTCTCAGTCTAGATAATGGATAATCATACACAATTTCCATCTGTAATACCCTTACTTTTGACAAAATATTATTTCCACATGTGCATTAAATTATTAATTTATTTGGGAAATCGAATTATTTCCGGTGATATTAATTAGCGAGTTTAGGATTAATATTTATGATTAAAATTATTTATTTGCACATAATAATAAATAAAGGTGTGGATTATTATATTATCATTTAATGAGTGAAAAGCGACATATTATTATATTGTCGTTAGAGAATTAAAATGACGGTTTTAAAATGGTTTATGGGTGACACATACTATACGCACGTGTCAGGTCCGGTTAATGAGATGGTTGAACATTTTGAGTTTGGTGACTCGGATGGCCTTTTTTTGTGCACCAGTGATCCAAAATGGGTCGAAATATCCCAAAAAAGGTACCTGGGGATTATATTTGGGTTCGGGGGCTTTTTAGACATATTACGGACTATATGGGGGTATGGTCATCTTTTTACCCTTAGAACTACACCTGAAAATGAGATTAAGGATTAATTAAGAGGTATTTAAGGTTAAGTGGGGTGAATGGTAACCTCATTCTAACATTTTCTCAATGAAGATTAAGGGAGAGAACCAAAGAGAAGAGAAAAGAGAAGAAAATGAGAGCAAGAAATCTTGGAGAAGAAAGGAAGGATCATCTCCGATAATCAATTCATCTCTACATGTCGAACTTCAGATTTTAATCCCACAAGGCACGTATTTACTTGCTTTATATTTGTGATCTTCTGCAGTTATTTACGTTCATAGTTAATTAGTATTAATCTAGGAATTTAAGATCAAATCATGGAGATTAATTAAGAGGGTTTGATTCGTGTTTATTAATGCGTTTGAGAATTAATATGGAAGAAATTCTTGATATAAATTTGGGAATATGATAATGAAAGTAATGAACATTGATACAATATTAGATCAGTGGGTTTTATGGTTTGATAAATTCTGAGTTGAATGAATTAATATAATGATTAGGAATCCCTACGATCAGATATCGGATTCGGGTTTAAATCGGTGTTAAAATACTTCTGGAATGATTATTGTGGGGACCTAAATAACTAACTAGACCCAAGTAAGGGGAAGCCGACCATGACCAGTAGAATCCCGACACGCCTGCCCCAAGATACTTAAAGATAATCAACAACTTCATTTATAACATGGATAAATATAATTATTTATCACGTCAACCTTAATAAGCTCAAACGGATACTAACAATCTCGTAGGATATATTCAGGATAACCACATGAGACAATGGCATGATAGGGGAGTTCCTTATATAACTCAACCATTTCACACTACTATACATATAACCCTGACCCTAGGGTCGACGGGGATGTAAAATCGAGACTTGAGAGAACTTAATAGATAAGCAGTGACCTCTTTGTGGACGTAGGCAATTTGCTGAACCACTTATACCTTGTGTTGTGTGATTGGTATCTCTTTACTCTACTTCTTTAATTTCTTTCTAGATCTATTTAATTGTGATTAATTTTCACTCTCAATTTGCGCCATCTGTAGGTAACGAATTTCTTCTCCACGAAAGTAATTCTTACAAGGAACACCCATGATGTATCAATAAAAAAACAATTCTCCTAACAGTGTGCCTTAACCTGGATATGTGCGAGCTGATTTAGCCTCCTCAAAAGTTAATTCTGAGGTTCGCTAAGTTGGAAGCCAAGGTTTCGATTGGAACATCAACTTTTAGAGGAAAACCACCTAGATCTACTCATATCTCATCCTTGGTCGACGCCTATAAAGTTATGCTTCATCAGCATGAGGAGGTAGCCCGCCTAAGAATTGAAGAGAATTATCACCTCCAATGGAGATTAGAAGAGATGGAAAAGAAACTCTGCCATAGACGGAAGCACCGACCTTAGACTCCTAACCCTCTGGCCAGCAAGATGAGCAGTTGAGGAATGATCACCAGATGCGATCAAGAATGCTCAGTGCATGGAAGTTATCAAGGCAGGCACTACAAGGATGAGGAGTGCCCTAGAAATGACATAAGGAGTATGGTTCGAAGGGAGATGGACCAACACCCCACTCTTAGGGGAGCCGGGTAAACTAAGAACCTAGCAAGGTGATCCCTCATCACCTCGATGATGTCTCCATTCTGAAGAGTTATCGAAGGGGAGGAACCCCCTAAGAAATTTGTAACCATTCTTAAGAGCTATCCAGTCTGGGTAATGTCTCATAAAAATTGTTTAAGAAAATCCTTTACAGGTCCAAAGCTTTATGGTTCCCATTACCTCTCGGCGATTATTATCATAAGAACTCACTATGATAAAAGTTGGAGTAAGGTCGCTTACTTTTAAACCTAGGCAGTTAAAGGTTGTTAACGAAAAAACATTGAGTGTTGATCCGTTATCAATAAGTGAGAGTGGGACTGTATTTCCCATTGCCTTAGTGGAGATATTCAGAGCATAGTAATGATTAGGATCAGGGGGCGATAAGGAGACCACCCCCCAAAAAGGAATAATAAACATAATGTCGCCAAGAGCGGGGGCTGAACTGACTCCTCTAAGGATTTTTAAGCCGTCAATATAGTTTTTTAGGAGCCGATCTATAATATCCTCACAAAAATCAAAGATTAGTAATTTGTTGAGTGGCCCAAGAAGATGGGTGGTGACCCGACTAAGAGAAATAACGTGCTTTGATATGCATTCCACAAAAAGGCAGCCATAAGACTAAACATTGTAAGGCACTTAAGGCCCACTTGGAGTAATTAGCACAAGCTGGGCATCCTAATGAATTTATCAAGAATAAGTTTAATCAGGCTGCAGCGAATGGATACTGAAAACTAGATAGTGTCCTTGACGATGACATGGGACATGAGTTCACCGTCATTCACAAGGCATCTGACCTTAAGTAGATTATAGGGAATGCAATTTGGATGGAGCTCAAGAAAGTTATAGTCGTAATGGAACCTTTTCAGATTGATCCTACAATAATCCAAGATAGAAAGAACTGGCGACCAGAGGACGTTGATTACAACAAGTACATTATTTCACAGAGGAGTATTTGGATAGGGTACGAACCCTACACCATGATGCATTGGTTATCACTCTCAGAATCATGAACCAGAACATAGATAAGCTACTAGTAGACTAAGGGAGCTCTTTCTAGCTGATTTACTTAGAGCTCTTCCACAAACTTAAGCTTAAGATGTCGTACCTCAAAGAGGCGAATGTTTCGCCAGGAAGATGACGACGCCATTAGGAAAAGTGGTCCTACCATTAAGGGCAGGAAATATTTCAAAACTTATAGAATTCTTGGTGGCCTATATTGAGTCACCTTACCATGCCATTTTGGGCAGAGGATGGATTTAATCCATGAGGGTTGTCCCTTCTACCTACCACCATAAGCTCAAGTTCATTACCGACAGGGGGATAATAGAGATCGAAGGTGATCAAGCATCTACTCAAAAGTTCTTTATTACTACTATTAGACTCAAGCAGGAGAGGAAAAAGGAGAAATAAGTTGTTCCAAAGGAAACTCATGATGGTTCCACTCCTTCCAAATAGTAACTACGGCATGGCTGACCTGGGGTGGAAGAGACCAGGATCCACCTCACCAATAGGGTTGCCGAAGACTGGAAGAAGGTTACCTTTGATAAAGCCAAGCTAGAGAAGAAGCTTCAGATAAAGAGAAGCATGGATGACCTTGAAAGGAAAGAGTTGATCACCTTCCTGAAATAAATATTAGATATTTTTGCATGGGAACTATATGATATGCCTAGGATTACCCTGCAGTTGCCTGTCATCAATTTCATGTGGATCCAACATTCAAGACGATAGTAAAGGAGGCTCGCTGAACTACCTTGGAGAAGGAAAATGCAGTAAAGAAAGAAGTAGGAAAACTTCTTGAGGCAATGTCCATCAAAGAAGTTCAATTCCCAAAGTGGCTCTCAAATTTGGTCGTGGTCCGAGAGAGTAATGGGGATTGGAGAGTCTGCAAAAATTTCCCCGACCTTAACAAGGCCTGTCCCAAGGACAGTTTTCCCCTACCAAAGATAGACCAGCTGATCAAAGCCACAGGAGCTCATGAGAGAATGAGTTTTTTAAATGCTTATTCGAGGTAATATAAAAAACTTCTATTCTTCCCAGCTAAGATAATACTTCATTTATAACGTATGTTGGCCTGTATTGCTACAAGGTCATACTATTTTGCATTAAGAATGCAAAAGCCACATATCAGAGGTTACTCACCAAGGTGTTCTAACACCAAATAGGGGACACCATGGAAGTGTACAATGACGACATGCTCCTTAAGTGAAGGAATAAGATCCACCATCTTCAATATCTATCGAGAACCTTTGAAATACCAAATGAAAATTAACTCTCGTAAGTGTTCATTTGGGGTCCAGTCAGGTAAATTTTTGAGTTATCATGTCAGGAAGAGGGGGATCGAGGCAAACTTAGATCAAATAGAGGAATTCATCAGGGTCCAGCTGCCAAAGACATTATGCGAGGTCTGAAAGCTTACCAGAATGCTCGTATCACTCAACCGCTTCATCTAAAAGTTGTTTGAGTGTTGCCGCCCATTTTTCTAGCTGTTTAAAAAGAAAAAAAAGGGCCTTACTTGGAACGACAAGTGCTCTGAGGTCCTCGATGAAATCAAATCCTACCACAGCAAACCTTCCCTTTTAGCGATCCTTAATCAGGGGGATCCGAATTATCTTTCTCTCGAGGTATCAAGCCACGCAGCTAGCTCGACCTTGGTTTATGAGAAAGAAGTAAAGTAGTCCCCATTTATTATGCCAACAAGACGCTCCTGGATGCCGAGTAGCATTACTTGCCTCTGGAGAAACTAGTTTATGCATTGATGATTGCTTTCCCCCAACTGAAGCACTACTTTAAAACCCATTCTATCACTGTGATCACTTCCATCCACCTTAAAACTATACTTCATAAGGATGACCTCTCGGGAAGAATGTCTAATTGGTAGGTAGAGTTTGGGAGATTCGATATCCATTTCCAACCAAGGATAACAATCAAAGGGCAGGTTTTGGCCAACTTTATCGCAGAATTTACTAAAGAAAGACACACCGGTCAGTAGCTGATCGACCAACCAATGTTACTCAAACAGGCTCAAAGCGAGAACTAGATGTTGTATGTTAATGGACACTCCAACTCAAAGGCTTCAGGCATATAAATTGTCCTTATGACTTTCGAGAACACCATAATCAAGCAAGGGATCAGACTGGGATTTGACCCTTCCAATAATGAGGCTGAGTACGAGGCGCTCATCGACGAACTTCAAAAAGCATATTTGCTCGAAGCAAGAAGATTTACCGTTTATTATGTTTTCAAATTAGTGTCCAATCAAGTTAGTGGGGATTTCAATGAAAAAAATGATAGAATGGTAGCCTACCTTGCATTCGTACACAATCTAGTTACAAAATTCGAGGAAGTTCATGTTCAATAGTTCCCCCAGGGGCATAACAGTCATGCTGATACTCTAACAACACTATCTTAGTAGTAAATGCAGATATCAAGAGAACCATTGAAGTTAAGTTCCTTACCAATCCCAGTATTAAAAAGATAACAGACCCCGAGGACGTCCTCTCTATCAACAGAGGTCCCAGTTGAATGAATAACATTATAGTGCACTTGGAGAACAAAACAATGCCTGCAGATGAGAAATTGGCCCATCAGGTCAGGGAGAAAGTCGTGTATTTTTACTTGGATAGTGGGGTTAAGATATATAGGAGATCCTTCATAGGCCCATACCTCCAGTGTGTGCACCCGAACGACATCGAGCAAGTTCTCTCAAAACTTCATGATGGGATATGTGGAAGCCACACTAGAGGAAGATTAATGGCATTCCAAGCAATTAAAGAAGGCTACTGGTGGCCGTATATGCAGAGAAATGCAAGTGTTTATGTTTATAAGTGCGAAAAGTGCTAGAATTCTCCCCATGGTCCATTAACTAGACAACGACTTGAAGCCATTGACTAGCCCATGACCTTTTGTACAATGGGGATTGAATATCTTGAGACCACTACCTACTGTATCTAGGAATCATAAGTACCTTATGTTAAGTATAGACTATTTCACTAAGTGGATACAAGTAGGGCCACTCGCCAATATTAGAGACACTAAAATGATAAGGTTCATTTATAAGAACATCATAACGCGCTTTAGGGTATCGAGGACCATTATAAATAACAACGACACACAGTTTGAGAGTAAACCCTTTTAGGCTTTCCGCGATAAGCATAAAGTCAAACACCACTTCAGTTCGGTGTCATATCCCCAGAGTAATGGTAAGCGAAGGCCTCTAATAAAATGATGCTCGATGTCCTTAAGAAAAGGCTGGAAAGATCCAAAGGCACCTGGGTGGATGAGCTCCCCCATGTTCTTTGGGCTTATTGTACCACACCCATAAGACAAACTAGAGAGATACCCTTTGCACTAACTTATGAGATGAAACTGTCATACCACTTGAAGTAGGCCTCCCCATCATGAGAATAAGATTAGCCGACCAAGCACTAAACGATGATGCCCTTACCCCAAAACTTGACCTGGATAATGAACAAAGGGAGAAATACATGATCAAGCTCGTCTCACACTAGCACTAGTTGGCAAGGCAATACAACATGGGGGTCAGTTCTAGGAAGTTCCAAGTAAGATATTACGTCCTCAACAACGTAATCGACATGGCCATTAGGCTATTTGATGGCAAATTGGGGCCCAACTAGGAAGGACCATTTAAAGTGATTATGGACGACCTACATGGATCTTTCCACTTAAAAAAAATAGGGGGCAGAGAGATACTCAGGTCAAGGAATGCCGCCAACCCCCCAAGAAGTTCTTTTTTTTAGTATAAATTTTACTTTTCAGTATTATGCAAATTTTCATTTCAAAACTTATGTTGCTCGAAAGTTATGATTTTTGTAATGAATAAAGGCATTTCTTCCAGTTTCTCAAGGCTGTTAAGTTATTTGATTACTTTACATTATTTGACTAACAAGATCATAATTAACTCTTAGTCGGCAAAAGAGCATTGATCGGGCTTTAACTTAATTATTACGGCAACTTTGCAAAATATAATTAAAACAAAAGCCCTCAGGTCCTTATTATAATAAAAAATGGTGACCTCATAACTTGATTAGGCAAGAAAAAATTCCTACGGGGTATCCTTATGTAATAAACCAACTTGGCTTGGTCGACTAAAATCCTGAATGGGCGGATTACCCTTAGATCAGATGTATTTTTTCCAGTCTTTTTAGGCCTAAGGGACTGTGAAAATATGACCTAAAAGGTAAGAAAGACATAACAACACATGCAAGGCATAACGAACTAGAAAATGCATGAAGAAATGATATTAATTTGATTCATTCGGCAGAGCCCAATTACAAGAAACACCGACTACATGATACTTACAAAAAACATAAAAATTTACAACAGTTTATAATCGGCGAGCCAAATATTATTCTATTTTCTTCCTTCGACCATCGTCAGCATTAGGCATGCACTCATCATCACTATTATAACTTTCCAAGTATCTCTCAACAAATTGAAGAGGAATGGTATCTAAAGGAATCCAGGTCTCATCATGCCCAAATAGGGGTCGACTATATGCAAGATAATCAACCTGGTACATATACTAGAGTTGAGAGTCCTGAGGTTCCTTAACAACCTTGAGGTAATTCAACCAGTCGTGCTTCTAGGTGACATCTTGAGCTTCGTGCAACCTCACTGGGAGATCTTGCCAACCCGTATCATATCCTGCCGCACATGCCGCTAAAGGACCCATCCTGAATAAGTAACAAAGTTTTTTGTTATCACGGTTTGAACCCAACACCATGGTGTTGCTTCATTGAACATGCTCTTCGGACTCAGGGAGTTACTTCTTCAAGTCATCATTTTCTAACTACACCAAAGCGCTGACCATGCCCACATCCTTGGATTTTGCCAACTGGGCCTCAGGTTATTAATCTCCTTTTGCATGAAGGAACTTAAGTCTTCCAAATCCTTGAGGCCAACCATTAATTTGGCGACCAAAGTGGATTAATCCTTATAGACATTAGTCCTCTTTTTCAGAGATTTACACTCGGTGAGAAATGATCGGTGAGATTTTGCGCTAGCATCTCACCCAAGAACATTATCTAAGTTACTAGAAGGAGGAATTTCCTTAGCATCAGTCTACAACATCAAATCAGAACAAGCAAATAGATTATCAGAAAAATACGTAAATTAGAACACTCAAAATGTTATTTTTATTAAAAAAAACAAAGGATAAGAAGATCCCTTACAGTCTAAGTAAAGGAAAAAGAGTACACTAAGCGAGCAAAAGAAAAAAAAAACTAAGACTACAGGCTTTACTTCTTCACCTTCTCCTCTATCTCAATATCTTTACCCTTGGTCACCACCTCCTTCTCTTTAGGTGCATGCCCCTTTTCTTTCTTTTCTCCCCAAGATCTTTCAGGAGGATGATGAAGAGGAAGAGATAAAGGTCCCGTGCCCCTTGTTACATCATGTGGTGCTTTAGCTATCTTTGGTTTTAGGGTGATGTAAAGAGATAAAGTCACCAACCTATTTTTCACAAAACGGCTAAAAGAACATGTCGCAGTCTTGAGAGAGTGGCATCAAAGACAAACTGATGCTTGCGAAACCAATTAGATGATAGGTTCAGGGGCTAAATTACACAATAGGAAGGTATTAGGCACCCATCCATCCCTTTCGGTCACTCATGGTCTTATGCTACTATTTTCCTTAACGTCTTCGTTAAATGTGTGTGCGTGTATATATAAGTGGAGATCAAAATCACTCAACTCGCATCATGGAAAAGATAGAGCGAAGTCATCCATAGGAATGCTCCCAAAATAATAACTAGAAAATATGATGTGTGCACTTATCGAGATATTGATCATTGTGATGAAACGATAATATGTGTTAAATAAGACACAAGTATGAATCACAAGTATGATATATATGAACAATAGATGGATAAAATAGAAAAAAGTGAAAATAGGAAAATAGGGAAATAGGACTTGAGTCTTGGGTTTTAGCTTGAGACGCCTATGTAACCTGTAGACACCTCATTCTATTACCCCCTAACTCTCCTTAGGTCCCTAGTACCTCCCTTCATCACTCTAAACCCAGGTCACGTCCCGAGTACTAACCTGAAGGCCATCGGGCACTCCCTGGCTCAGTTTGACCCAAAAGTCAAACTTTTCATCTCGATCGAGACTGAATGAATCTTTAAAGGTCACTGAATACCCTTTACAACGGTCTTTCCTGTGCGCGATTCCGACTTACCATGTGCAAGAACGATCCGTTTGCGTCCGAAACCTAACCTAGAGGCCACCAGGCGCTCCCGAGCTCTGTTTGACCTATGTCAACTCTTCATCTCGACCGAGTCTGAATGAATCTTTGAAGGTCACTGAATACCCTTTCCAACGGTCTGTCCCGTGCGCGATTCTGACTTTCCATGCGGACGAACGATCTGTTTGACTCCGGGAGGCCACCGAGCGCTTCTCGGGCCCGGTTGACCAAAGTCAACTCTCCAAACCAGGTCAAACTCTTTGGAATATCGAAGTACATCTCCTAACTTTTCCAACGGTCTGCCCCATGTGCGATTCGGACTTACCATGCGGACGAACGATCCGTTTGCGTCCGAGCGATTCCCCGTCCAATGGATCGACAAATGCTTCCGAGCCATATTTGACTCAAAGTCAACTCCTGAACCCCGGAGCGGTCCAAAGGACTTTCAAAGGTCTCTGAATTACCTTTCCAATAATAGGCCTCGTGCGCGATTCTGACCAACGGTTTTCCCTCGGCGGTCAATTTTCTGAAAAAGCCTGAAGCGCACTGCCAAATGGCAGGTTCCAGACCCTGCCTATCGGCATCTTCCGATAGACAGGAACAGGTCTATGCCGATCGGCACCCACCTGGGACTATAAAATGAGGCCTTCACCTTATTTTCAAGGGGAGCCCAGATCTGATAAAAATCTCTCTCAACGAATACCAGAAACCTCTCTCGAAGGCAGCGTGATTTCAACTCCCAAATCCCTTTTTTACTTCCACTTTTCATCATTCTTTTCATCAAACTTGGTGAATTAACCACTCTCCATCATCATCCAAGCTCAAGGGATGTTATTCAACACTTCAGATCAAGCTCAAGATCTTCAAGCAGGTCCAACTTTCTCAAACTCTCTCTTGAATTCTATTAAATTCCCATAACTTGTTTTCTTATTTAGCTTTTTATTATCTCATTTCACACATCCTAATATACTTTTTATTTAGTATTATTGTACCTCTTTTATTTTCATAAAACCCAAAAAATAAGAAAAATAGGGTTTTCTCATAAATTCCAAGTAGGGATTCTCACACTTTTTCCACACTTTTCTCACAACTAAAACACATTTTTCTACACACACACACACACTTACAAATAAGAGATTCCCCATTTGGATTTATGGGATAAACCCCACCCCTCATTTTGTATGCGAACTACGTGGACTTTGATGCATTTATAGGCTATGTAGGCGTTTCGGGGTAAAACCCGAGACTCGAGTCCTTTTTCTCACTTTTTCTCTCATTTTTTATCTTCTCTAAATCCATTTTCCTTATATTCTATATACTTGCCCTTAGTGACGCATTGCTCCATATGTGTTATCGTTCCATTATAACGGTCAACGTAGGGGTAATCGTGTAAATCTTATTTTTCTAATATTACCTTTATATCTTCCTACGGATGACTCGCTTTATCTCTTCCATGATATAAGTCGAGGATTCCTACCTTCATTCTATATATGCTCATGCACACATATCACGGGGGGAAACAAAAGGAAAATAGCAAATATCCACGAGAGGCCGAAAGGGCGGAATGGGTTCCTAACACCTTCCCATTTCATAACTAAGCCTCCGAAACCTTCTCGAATCATTTTGGTTTTGCACGCACCAGTATGTCTTTAGATGCCATCCTTCGGGGTGGCTTCCCCTTTTTCTTTTGTCTGTTTTGAGTAAAATAGACTGGTGACTCTGAATCTCTCTACATTTTTACACCACATCTCAAACGACGCCGATCGAAGCGCTCTTGAGAGGGACGCGCGGGACTCGAAGGATCCTTCTCCTCCGCGACGGGGATCGTGGATGGCCACAGTGGCGACTCTGCTGGGGATATTATTTTTTTATATTGAGGGCTTGACTCTATTTACATGGATACTATATTTTCTTTTGTCTCCCCCCCATATCTGCATGTTCCCCTTTTTCCATATGTATCCCATGTTTATGCTTATATTCACACACTTGTAGAAATTTCTCCATGTACACTTCACACCACGTGCACCTAGGATCACATGTATATCCCCATGTTGCACACATCACCCATCTATACTTGGTGTACCTTTTGGGGTACTTGTACTTTGCTCCCTGGCTGGCATAATCAAGAAAAGCATTCTCATCATAAGATACTAATAAGAGGATCATGCATGATTCACGCAACATCACCAAAGAGCATTGATATTGACCAAATTTTACCCCGTAAGTAGAGGGTCACTTCGTGATGGGCGCTGGTCCGGCAGGGCTCACCTTCCATTGGCCAAGTACCTTCGACGTATATCGAACGGTTCCCCTGCATTGTACCTCTTAACTGAAGTCGTGACGGGAGGTATATCGCAGGGAATTCATTTACGTAGGCTGAATATATCAAATTCTCTCTCACACGTACCGTCCTCACGAGGTATATGGTGAGGCAATTCATGTACACTCAGGTATATCAAATGGCTTGTCCACACGTACCGATTACCCGCAAGAGCAAGACGTATATCGTGGAAGTCATGCCAAAGGGGGGAACCCATGCCTATTCACCCAACCAACTTCATACCCGCATATAGGTGTCAGACCTAGGACACGCACTTTAGATTGTCGATTTCAACCCGAAACTCTGTCGAAATTCTGGGTCGACCTGCCGCCCAAATTTTAGCGCATTTTTAAAACAGGGCCCTGTCCGTGAGCCTGGTTACAAGTCCAAATCGTAACTTTGCATATATTAAGACCCCCACTATTCCAGGCTCGGGTCCCGTCCGGCATTGCATTTAGGAGAATTAAATACAAGTGAAAACATAACAATCATAATAATCATGCTGAGTTCCGTCTCCAAAAATATTTCTCCCTTCTTTATCAAAAATCCAAAAACATTTATCCCTTCTTTATCAAGAATCCAAAAATATTTCTTCTTTTTTTTCAAAAATAAATCTCATCCTACGCCTTCTCAGTTCGATCGCAAGCCCTTGACTTGGCTCCCTATTGGCTTCGGTCTTCAATCAGATCACCCCGGACTTTCATCCGTTCTTCTACTACTTATTTCGAGTCCAGAATCCATCCATCTTCCATGGAGAATACAGATCAAGCACCAGTCATACAGCCGGATTTGATGACAGTCCTAGCTCAGCTCATGTCCAAGATTGACAACCTCCAAACCGAGGTCCAAGAGATGCAATGAAACCAGGTTCCTATTCTTCAAGAGCCCGAGGCCCTATTCCCTCATGCTATGGGTCCACCCCGAGCCTATCTGGGTTCCGAAAGAATATCAACACGCTCCACGTATCCCTCTTGCCAATGGGCCGCCACTTCCCACCTTCCAATGCCAAACATTGCCCACCCTATGGATAAGCTTCTTGTGGTCACTGTTCTAAAAGAGGAGGAGTTGAATAAAGTCAAGGAGGACCTTAGGATGCTCACTAAGAAGTTTGACCAAGTCAGGATCTTTGGGAATTACATGGACTACACCCACATGTCTCCTTATCCTAAAGCAAGGTTACCCGAGAAGTTCAAGATGCCAAATATCGAGAAGTTTGGAGGGAGTGGACCCCCAATTGTTCATCTTCGAAGTTATCATCATTCCATAACTCTACTAGAGGCTTTTGAGGAGGTGATGGCCCAATTATTTCAACAAACTTTGAAGGATAGTGCCCTCAGATGGTTTTTATCTCTTGAGGAATCCAGAATCCGTAGCTGGGAGGATGTAGCCTGAGAATTCATATCACAGTATAAATACAACGAAGAGATTTAGGTCACCCGTCATGATTTAGAGATACTCAAATAGAATCCTGTAGAATCAGTCAGTAACTTCATAACTCGGTGGAGGGAGTAGGCAGCTACCATGACTAATCGGCCATCCGAGGAAGAACAGGTCAACATAGTAAAGAAGAACTTCTTGCCCCATGTCCGAGCGACGATGGGAGGACAATACTATCCCCACTTTCGAGCTCTCAGATAAGTAGGAGTGGAAATCGAGGAAAGCCTCGTTAAAACAGAGATTGAACCAAAGAAGGTGTCTGGACAATTCACCCCTAGAAAGTATGACAATCCTGCCGGTGCTACCGTCTCGACCATCAACAACATATCTCAACCAAAGACATCATGGACACCAGAAAGCCGCCCTACTCCCATCTGAAGGGAATACACTGAGCTCCATGCTCCCCTCTCCAAAGTTTACCAAGCCCTGCTAAGCCTAAACCTCATTAGACCCTTGGATCCACGTCCATTGCCAAATCCACTCCCAAAAAACTTCAAAACCGATGCTCACTGTGCCTTTTACCAAACCTCCGGTCATACCACCGACCAATTCTTTCACCGTTGGAACGTAATCCAATATCTCATTAACCGGGGTACCATCGCCCCACCAGCCAATCCTAATCCAAACACTACTCACAATCCACTTCCGAATCACACCAACGCCATCTTCTTAGAAGAAAACCCATATTTCGATCCCTTAACTCAAATCACACCCATATACTCTCCTAAACCTCCTCAAATTTACCCATATTTCCTCCTACACCTTACTAGCCTCGCTGATCAGGAACTGTCACTCCTTACCAGAGCATGCATCATTGTCCGTACCCGTTTTGAAAATGGAAGTATGGAATTGTCAGAGGTGTTAAACCAACTCCTAGAGTTCGGGCTAAAATTTCCCTCACAGATGATCATCGATTGCCAAAAGTTCAGCACACTATTCTTAGAGGCACGGAAATGGGCCCGAGATTCAGACAAATGGGTGGTACTAACCGACGAAGTCAGCTTAGATGATGTTGTCCAGACTATGGCAGGATTTTTCGAGCAAACCAACAACATTTGTAGTATCACCAGGTTACTTAACACTTTGAAGTTGCAAGGGCGTTTGTTCCCTTCAATCACACATATCCCCACAGAATGGGAGCACCTGTATAAAGAAGTCGTTGAAATTGTGGAATGCATTGACTTTACGTGGAAAGACAGAATTTTTTCCATCGAATGGGGGGAAGAATTCGAATATTCGAGTGAAGAACAAGCTTCAGGAAGAGCTGGCCCAGTAGCCGACATATGTGGGATGTTATCATTTGAAGAACTCCTCGGAGAAATAAATAGGGTGGCAGCACAACCTGAGATTGACGAGAAAATGGGA
The DNA here is from genome assembly GCA_949130495.1 of Sambucus nigra. Taxonomy (NCBI): domain Eukaryota; kingdom Viridiplantae; phylum Streptophyta; class Magnoliopsida; order Dipsacales; family Adoxaceae; genus Sambucus; species Sambucus nigra. The sequence goes on along the minus strand of OX422210.1, from coordinate 237,636,163 downwards.
TTTATGTTCTTTCCTTATTCAGTAAATCACATAACTAGATCAGGGAGACATTAACAGGTTCCAAGCTCACTACCAGCAAATAACAAAGGGAAGGCCGTTGAAAACCTTCTTATGCCAGAGATGACCATCGAGGAGAGCAAGATCCTCGATCAACTGAAGAAAACTCAAGCTAACATCACTCTATGGGGACTTTTCATGTCTTCCCAACTACACAGAATTGCTTTAATCAAATTACTCACTGGACCCACAATTCCCCCCTCTACCACACCAGAAGGAGCGATAAATCTGGTCGGTTCCTTGACCTCTACCCGAATGCTATCATTTTCTGAAGAAGAAATCCCCAGAATTGGGCCAAATCACAATCATGCACTCAACATCTCCGTCGAAGTCATGGGGAAGGCAGTGCCACTCTCTCTTGTCGATAACGGATCCGCCTTGAATGTTTGCCCATTGAGAACCTTCAAGTGTTTAGGCCTGAAATAAAGCAACCTCGCTCCAACCTCTGCCGCTGTGCGTGCCTACGATAATACCCATCGTGAGGTGATGGGGTCCATAAAACTTGCAATAGGGGTTGGCCCTATAAACCCTGTCGTCGAATTCTAAGTCATAGACATCCCAGCTTGTTTCAACCTGTTGCTCGGACACCCCTGGCTCCACAATATCAAGGGTGTGTCTTCCTCATTCCATCAGAAATTGAAGTTCTTCATCGACGGGCGAGTCATCACCATTTTGGGCGACAACAAAAATACCGAGGGTGCAAGCACTAGTAGTCCAATCCTTGAGATACAACACGGGTAAAATGATATGTTACTATCAGGATTCCAAGTTGAGCCACTCCTACTCCCGACAGGAGACGATTACAAAGAAAGGGTTTGTCCAAAATATGACCCCCACGGTAATGTCAATGTGATTCAGATGTTCAAAAACATGCACTTCATGCCCTGACTGGGGCTAGGGCGAAGGCAGCAGGGGATACTTGATCCCATCGAACTAAAGAAAGCTTTCCCTCCTTGCGGCTTGGGGTATCAACCATCAGAACAAGAGCTCATAATGATCCACTAATCTTGACCAAAGAAAAGATCAGACTGCATCCGAACTATCTCAAGAGACTCCTTGAATGGATGATTCATCAAAGAAGGCGAAGATTTCCCCTTTTACGGTTTTTCAGAACCATGGTATGACCACACAGACAAGAAGATGAAGCCTGGAATGGAGATCTTTTTCCAAAACAGCTACCCATGGGCCGAAAGTTTCCCACACCAAGTACAACCACTCATCAAAGATGCCTAAGAGACTGAGGAAAGAAATTCCAAAGATTCCTTCAACTTACAGACGTTGGGGCTGGCACTCTGCATGGTTCATTCAGGCACTACATCAACGGACCCATCCCGTCTGATTAAAGTTGCTTATACTCCTCTCCTCAACTGGCATGCTGCGCCAGTTCTACCCCTTGAACTCTCCCTTAACCCCAATGTTTACCCTATTTCTTCTTCTGTTGTCTATCCTTGCTCAAATATAACCGAGACCTCTTTTGATGAGGTTCTCAATGCTATTTTTCCTATCAATGAAATAAACGAAGATTTTGAGTATCTTGCTGTGCCTTACATTAATTGTTTAGATTATAATTGAACTTTTGATGATGATGATTTTGCAAATGAATAATTATTAACTGATCTAAATAAGGTTAATAATAAACAATATAATCGTGTTCAAGTTAATGAAGAAGAGACTGTTGTTATTAATATCGGTTCTAAAAGCCAACTGTACGAGATTAGGATAGGGGTCTCCCTTAACAAGAATGAGCGTGCACAACTAGAAGAATTGATGAAGGAGTTCGTAGATGTCTTCGCATGGTCCTATGATGACATGCCCGACATCGATCCTGAAATAGCTCAGCACGAGATCCCCACTCTCCCAGATTACAAGCTGATTAAACAAAAGTTGAGAAAACTCCACACCGAATGCTCGCTCAAGGTCAAAGAAGAGGTGGTCAAAGAGTTAAACGTAGGCTTCATTCGGGTGATAGAATATCCCACATAGCTTGATAAAATTGTACCTATACCGAAATCAGGAGGGAAGGTTCGAATGTGTGTAGATTATCGAGATTTAAACAAAGCTTCTCCGAAGGATGATTATCCGCTACCCAATATCGACATGATCGTCGACAACACATCCAGTCATGCTCTCAAGTTGTTCGTCGAGGGGTTTTTCGGATACAACCAAATCAAGATGCACCCCGACCACTAAGAAAAAACCGCATTCATCACCCTATGGGGAACCTTTTGCTACACTATTATGCCATTCGGTCTCAAGAATGTTGGGGCTACCTAACAAAGGGCTACCACAACCATCCTGCATGATCTGATTCACAAAGAGGTCGAGGTCTATGTGGATGATACGATTATCAAGTCCAAAACTAGAGAAGGTCATGTTCCCTCTCTCCGAAAGTTCTTCAAATGACTGCGACGGTATCAAATGCGACTTAATCCAAAAAAGTGTGTCTTTGACATTACAAAGGGAAAACTCTTGGGATTCATGGTCAGTGAAAAGGGGATAGAAGCAGATCCTGCGAAGCTGAAGGCCATACTTGAGATGCCATCACCCCGAACAGAGAAATAAGTCCGAGGTTTTCTTGGGAAATTATAATACATCAGCCGGTTCATCAGCCATCTAACCTCCATATGTGAACCGATCTTTAAGATCCTTCGAAAAGATTCAACCAAGGTTTGGAATGAGGCCTGCCAAGAAGCTTTTGATCGCATCAAACAATACCTGACCCAACCTCCAATGCTCATGCCACGACAGTCTGGTCTCCCTTTGCTCCTATACCTAACCATAACCAACACTGCAGTTGGGGCTTTGCTAGACCAATAAATTGAAGACTCCCGCAAAGAAATAGCCATATATTATGACAGTCGCAAATTGGCCGAGTACGAGGTCAATTACACTGCTTTAGAAAAGGCATGTATCGCACTTGTCTGGGTCACCCAAAAGTTGCGACACTACATGCTCGCCTTCCCCATCAAACTTGTATCCCGAATGAACCCCATCAAATACCTTCTTGACAAACTCGCCTTATCCAGTCAAATGGATCAATGGTTGATGCTCCTAACCGAGTTCGATATCGTGTATGTCATACAAAAAGCTGTTAAAGGAAGAGCCATCTCTGACTACCTCGTTTACTACCTTGTAGAAGAAGCAGATGTTCGGATCTCCAAATTCCCAGATGAAAATATCCTCTACACCACTTAAGACCGCCTTAGATGGAAAATGTTCTTTGATGGCACTGCCAACAAAAAGGGATACGTCATTGGGATCCTTTTGATCGCCCCAGATGGCTCCCACACTCCCATCGCCATTAAATCGGATTTCCCTTGCACCAACAATATGACGGAATACGAGGCATGCACAGTGGGCCTCAAGGTTTCTCTCGAGAAAGGTATTCAATACCTTGATGTCTACGAGGACTCTGCCCTTATCATCGGTCAAGTGCTCAGAAAATGGAAAGTCAAAGACGAAAACCTCCAACCCTTTCATGCCCAATTAGAAGAGTTAGCCTCCCGATTCCGAGATATCGCCTTCCATTACCTACCCCGAGCAAAGAATAACCTAGCCGACGCTCTCGGTACCTTAGCCTCCATGGTCAACATGCCTGAAGGAATAACAATGGCCCCCTTCCTAGTTCAAAAGCAAGACAGACCGACCCATTGCTACCATATTGAGCTTGTCTCCACTGAAGATCCCGAACTAGCCGATTGTCGGTACTATGATATCTGGTGCCTCCTCAAACATGGTAGGTATCCCGAGGGTTCCAACAAGAAAGATCGAACAACCTTCTGAAGACTGGCCGCCCAGTACATCATCTGTCATAAGGCTCTACTCAAGAGGAATTTCGATGGAACTCATCTACATTGCATCGCAGGGGATAAGATTGAGAAAACGGTGCAAAAAATCCACAGTGGGGAATGCGGACCCCACATAAATGGTCATATGCTCCCCAAGAAGATTGTCCGATAGGGATACTACTAGACCACCATGATCCAGGATTACACCGCCTATGTCCGGAGGTGCCTCAAATGCCAACAATTCTCCAATCTTCAACACCTGCCTCTGTGAGAATTATACAACATGACCTCTCCCTGGCCGTTCTCCACCTGGGGTATCGACATCATAGGGAAGGTTACACCAAAGGCTTCAAACGGACATGAGTTCATCCTGGTTGCCATCGATTACTTCACCAAATGGGTCGAGGCTAAGTCATACGCATTGTTGAATGCCAAGAAAGTCGCCAAATTCTTCAAGAAAAATATCATCTGTCGATATGGGGTCCCGTATGAGCTAGTGTCAGATAACGGGTTGCATTTCGAAGCATAAGTCACAGAAGTAGTCAAAGAGTACGAGATTCAGAGACACAAATCTTCTTCCTACCGACCTCAGACCAATGGTGCAGTAGAAACTGCCAACAAGAACCTCAAAGCCATCGTCAGCAAGATGACCGAAAGTTGTAGGGATTGGGCCGACCGGATCTCTTACGCCCTCTGGGGCTATCGAACCTCAATCCGAACTTCTACTGGGGCTGCCCTTTACTCCCTGGTCTACGACATGGAAGCAGTCCTACCCGTGGAGCTGGATATACCCTCATTACGCGTCATGCTCGAAAGCAAAGTTAGTGAAGAAGAATGGTGCCAAAGCCGTCTTGATGAGCTAGCCCTCCTAGATGAAAGAAGATTAAAAGCTCTTTACCACATACAGGGGTACCATCACCGAATAGAGCAATCATTCAACAAGAGAGTCAAGGACCACGGCGTCCGGGAGGGGTATTTATCCCTCAAAGAGATAATAGAACCCATCTGGGTCCCTAGAGGGAAATTCAAGCCCAATTGGAGCGGCCCCTACACTGTGAAGAAAATCTTATCCGACGGTGCCGCCATGCTCACTGACCTGGATGGGGAAGAGATGGCTCATCCAGTCAATCTGGACCATCTCAAGAAATTCTACCCTAGTCCAAAATATCGGCGCGCTATGACTCTTCTCATCCCCCTTCTATTCTAAAAAAAAGAAAAAAAAACTCTTCATTTCCCTCTACCCAGAACTACGTGGGCCTGATCCTCTATAAAAACTATTTTTAAAACTTTTCAAAAAAACCCCAGAGGTACTTAGGCAGCTCATACTCCTCACATGAGTGCGTCCCTTTCTTTTTCACAAAATACTATTCTTTTCTTACCTCCGAGAACGACGGTTTATTCTAAAATTATTTGAACAAAAGGATTATGTATGCCTTAGCGATCAGTATAGATAATTCAAAAATACAAAATTCATCGAGAGGCACAGCTGGATGATCAGAAACTTGTTTATTTCATTAATAAGAAATTACAATACGGATTACATAAGAAAAAGGAACGGATAACTCCCTTCCCCCCTACTACCATAAAAAAGCCAAATAAAACCCCCACATACATTCCCTATTACGTAAATAAACTCCCCAGGAGTCCTACCCACAGCTACCAGAGGAGCCTGCACCCTCATCATCTACATCCTGAGGACCCCAAGTTTCCCCTGCCTGAATAGAGTGCCGTAAACATTCAAATCTTCGAAAAGACCACAACACCCCCTTCTATGGAGTCAGATAAAACAAACCATCTTTGTCCAGTCTCTACTGCCAACATCTTGCTGACTACTTTCCTCCACAACCACTTCATATAATCTTTGGGGACAGGACAAACATTCCCGATTGGTCGGGCGGAAAAAGTGTGTTCGTGTGAGGACACAATCGTTGTGTGTTTCGCCGCCACGATACAAAAAGAACCTAAGCTACTACTACACTTGACAAGCAAGCACAGCGGTAAGTCGAGTGTCGTAAGAAATCCACAGGGAGTGATTAAATTTTAGATTTTAATTATTTAATTACTTCAGGAATAAAAGTGTAAAAGAAACAAATGAAAAGGTGATAGGGTGGTTATGGTGACAAAACAAAAGAATAAGTTAATGCTAAATTAAAGGAAAGCGAGGATCGGGATCGCATTCCACCACACGGGCTAAACAACTACTAATTAGAATTACGGTTCGAAAACATTTAATCGAGCATATTCAATTAAGCATAAACATCACACAAGAAGGAATTTAACCCAAAGTTGCGAGATTAAACATTTAACTGAAAATGGTCGCACGCGGATTAAATTCGGATTATCGCTATAAACACTAAAGTTGCGTGACAAATAAAGTTAAACGCATAATAATCCAACTTTAATACACGCGGTTTCAATTAAATGAAATTTCACACGAAAACCTAACTTTCGAGGTTCTAAACCCGTAAATGGCGGAACACAATCCCGAACCTATTTATCTACGGACAAATCATGGATTAAACTACTTTAAACAACTAATTAACTAATAAAACAAGAATTAATTAAACTAAACTAATTTATCTAGGCATGGAAATGAAGAACAAAGTAAGAAAAACAACTAAAATAACTATATTAAGGAATAAAAGGTTAAGGTACAACTTACAAAACAAAGAGTACAACCATCCAAGGCAAGAGGGATAGGGTTTAGCTCCTAATTATAAAAGCCCTAAAACTAGAGAAAAATGAAAATATCTAGATGTCTTCTCTTCAAAATGAAGAGATAAGGGTTAAATACAAAATATCCCATGGCAAAATTGTAAATAAAAGGAAAATTGCCAAATATCAGCAGGGCCGAATCGATTTGGCTTTGGGGCGAATCGATTCGCCCCCTACAGGTCTGAATTCTGCAGCTTTGTCCTGTTTTACGGAAAATGCCGCCATTTCTTCGTTATAGCTCGGAATGAGGCACGGTCGGAGGCTACGCGAAGATAACTCAGAGGAATACAACATCCAAGAAGACATTGGGCCAAAAATCCAAAATATGAAATGACTAAAATGCCCTTGAATGTGACCTTGAGTGTACTTTCCATGTCAAAACCATCCTAAAAATGCCATAACTCCATCGATACAACTCGGAATCATGCACCGTCGGCGGCCACGCGAAGAGAAATCAAAGGGCTTCAACTTCCTTGAAGAGCTCAGGATTCAAACCCGAATGATGGAATTACTAAAATGCCCCCGAAGATGCAAAAGTCGACGAAACAATTCCGGAAAGCGTCCGAACTTCATACTAAGCATCCAAATACCTACAAAAGCTCAATTAACCCCTGCAAAACATGTTAACATAGAAATCCGAGGTTGTCTGGTTAACGAGCATAAATATAGGGATTAAGATACCCGAGGGGGCTAATAAGGCGTAGGTTAACGGGTGAAATACGCAATATTTGCGCCGTATCACACCCCCTAACTTACACATTGCTAGTCCCTAGCAATGAAATAAGAAACTACAAGAACTACAAGAAAACCAAAAGTAGGATACAAGTACAAAATGGGATGAAAAAGTAATAAAAAGATAAGGCCACTTTCGCGGGCGAACGATTGCATTTAGCATATGCAATAAGCCGTTAAACCCCTAGGTTACCCTAGTGGACGAGTGTCGTCTCGTGAGGGTTTTCAGGGATGAAACCCACAAACATCATACAGTTTCCTCAAAATATGCCCAACCCAGCATGCGACAAACTCAACAACAACGAAAAAGATTTCAAACATATTATTAGCATATTGAACGAATTCAAGCTAAAGTCCGTTGTTATTAACAAGTTGAATGCACCCCATAGAATTGAAACTTTAAAAGTGGGAGAGGGGAAATCACATGCAAAGTATGATTTGGTGAAAAACTTATATAAACCGGATACTAATCAAAGCATGCATACATTCAATCCTCACGGGCATTACGCTCAACAAATGAAATCACTCGGAATGGGAGGTAATACACGAAACATGCGGGCATAAAGAGTAAATGTAAATGGAAACTAGGTCGCACACATGTCACAAATGAAGAACGCTATATAAGAAATGAAAAACTTGTAATCTCAATGAAAGATACCACTCATCAAAAGAGGCGAAATGCATTTTCACAGATTATCAAAATTATTTAAACCTTTGAATTACATCAACCTAAGATCACATAGGACTTTATAGGGTTGTAATGTAGGTTAGGCTAGGGTACGAAATGAAGGAATGTATATACGGATTCAAAGTGTTCGGGATGAAAACTCGGGATAATGGAAAAATGCGGGCAATATCAAAAATTGGAAAGTAACTTCCAAACAAGCATTAGATATAACAATTGGAGAGTAATCAAAGCTTATTGAACTATATACACAACATATACAACTTTCTCTTTTCTTTTTCTTTTCTTCTTCTTCTCATGTTTTCTTTTGTTTTCATTTTCTTTTGCTTTTTGCTTTCTCTTTTTCTTCACTTTTTCACTACTTTCTTTTCTTTACTTATCAAACTCTCATATGCCTAAATTGCAACCGACATCATAAAAACATCATTCAATCCCAAGTAACATTCCAAACAAAGGTATGGAAAGTGTATGTATGGGCTAAAACTCCAATTTGGAGTTGGTTATTGGATTTGGGTTATGAAACGAAAGACTATATTTAGGCTCAAAGGGGTTAACGAGGGTAAACATATAAGGGTGAGGTCAAGTCTAATATGGTTGATATAAGAAAGAGGGCCTATGATCATTTCATAAAGTTTACGCAATTCTCGAGTCAAAACAATATATGAAAATCATGCTCAAGTAACACATTTCAAGTATGGACTCAATTAATGAACGATCAATGAAAGAATAGTGAGATTACCAACGAATTTAACGTTTTCAATGAGAAAAGAATAGTGTATAACACTCACAAACGACGAAAGGTACAAAGCTTACTCGGTGTAAGTATATACAATGCAACAAAAGATTACCGGGTTATAAAAATCTTAAACCAAATCAATATAATAAGGAAAGTGCATATGCTCATGGGATAAAGTTTAATTCATGAAGTTATTCACAATATCAATGATTTGAGGACTAAAGTCTAATAACTTCTAAAATCGAGAACATGCATCATTGAGTTGTCTATTGGATCGGGCAATTATTGAAATTTATCACTGGAAACAAGGCAAAATGCCCAACAAAGGAGAAAAAAGAAAGAAAATATTTTTGAAAATTTTCAAATTTTTCACAAAAAGGCATACTAAGTAACTAAATGTGAGCAAATCCATGGACTACACATGAAATGGATAGAATATCCTACACCCCCTAACTTAAATGTTGCATTGTCCTCAATGCGCATTAAGAACACAACACAAAGAGAGGAAAAGAACGATATTACCCAAAATTGGAGCGATCTCCATAAGCGCGAGTCCAAAGGAATCTACAAAACAAGTTAGTACCGAGCATAGCAAAAACAAATAACAAAAAGTTAACTAATTACACTAGACTAAATTAAAAGGAAAGAAAAATGGAAATAAAGAAAATTAAAAAGCTAACTATTTACAACCTACTATTTAGGCTTCACACTAACTATACACTAGAAGTCTAAATAGTTGAGGGTCCACCCAAAAAGGCATTTGACTTTGAAAGATCAACGGTGGACCCTCCAAAGCGAACATGCCTCCCGAAAGATATGAATTCCGTTTGAACAACGGAAGGCATGTGGGTGGTGAAAAAAGTGAACCATCGCCAATTTGAAATTTTGGGCGGACGATGGGGGATTTGGATAACAAGGGGGAAAGGTACACTAGAGATCCAAGAAAAGTCGATTCATCTCCCAAAGGTTTTTCAAGTGGAATGGGAGATAGTGCACACACGGGGATAGGATCCATCGAAAACAAGTCCGGTAAAGAGTCCTCGTCGGAAAAAAGTGTAGAAGTTTTAAAAGTTTCTACCGACTCATAGGAATCAACCGATAATTCTAATGGTTCAATGACGGAAAACGTATATGGTGATGAAACAAATTCAATCTCAATCGACTCATCGTCAGAAGGAGATTGAATTTCGGAGGAGAAAGATTCACATTCGATGAGAAATTCTCTGAAAAAGTGAGGTGAAACACAAGTTTCCACCTCCTCATTGTTTTGTGCATAAGAATTCATCTCATCGGAAAGTGCACCTAGTCTCATTCCAGCATCATTTAAGCTTTCCAAACCTTGGGAGTAAAGAAGCAAAGTCTCTTCCAAAGTAGGCTTCCTCGGCTCAAGAGCCTCGGACTCCTCATTCGGTTGAAATTCGTCTTCGAAAGTAATGAAATGAAAATCGTCATTGGATTCGAATAATGAATCCAACTCAAGCTCCCAATAACGATTTTCATTCCGATAAATGTTTTCAAGTCTTTCATTTTCAAGAAAATCTTGAAAATGGAAAACTTGAAAACTATCCCCAAAGTAAGAATCATTAGAATGACCGCTATAACTATAATAAGGACATGATTACCTCGTTGTTTGCAGATGGAGAATCCGAGCAAGAAAGTGAGCAACCGCGAATCAAAGTTTATTAGCGCTCAAGTATGCTATCTTGCAAAAAAGGTTAAAACAAAGAATACAAATACAAAAGGAAAAATACTACGAAATAATAAAACAATTACAATCTAAAACACACTCCCCGGCAACGGCGCCATTTTGATCGAGCACGAAAAGTAGCGTCGCGTAGGTACGCTAATCGTTGTTTTCGTTTCGCCTACTCAATACAAAAACCTAAACTACGACTGAACTTGTGAGGCAAGTACAGCGGTAAGTCGGGTGTCGTAAGAAATCCACAGGGAGTGATTAAATTTTAGATTTTAATTATTTAATTACTTCAGGAATAAAAGTGTAAAATAAACAAATGAAAAGGTGATAGGGTGGTTATGGTGACAAAACAAAAGAATAAGTTAATGCTAAATTAAAGGAAAGCGAGGATCGGGATCGCATTCCACCACACGGGCTAAACAACTACTAATTAGAATTACGGTTCGAAAACATTTAATCGAGCATATTCAATTAAGCATAAACATCACACAAGAAGGAATTTAACCCAAAGTTGCGAGATTAAACATTTAACTGAAAATGGTCGCACGCGGATTAAATTCTGATTATCGCTATAAACACTAAAGTTGCGTGACAAATAAAGTTAAACGCATAATAATCCAACTTTAATACACGCGGTTTCAATTAAATGCAATTTCACACGAAAACCTAACTTTCGAGGTTCTAAACCCGTAAATGGCGGAACACAATCCCGAACCTATTTATCTACGGACAAATCATGGATTAAACTACTTTAAACAACTAATTAACTAATAAAACAAGAATTAATTAAACTAAACTAATTTATCTAGGCATGGAAATGAAGAACAAAGTAAGAAAAACAACTAAAATAACTATATTAAGGAATAAAAGGTTAAGGTACAACTTACAAAACAAAGAGTACAACCATCCAAGGCAAGAGGGATAGGGTTTAGCTCCTAATTATAAAAGCCCTAAAACTAGAGAAAAATGAAAATATCTAGATGTCTTCTCTTCAAAATGAAGAGATAAGGGTTAAATACAAAATATCCCATGGCAAAATTGTAAATAAAAGGAAAATTGCCAAATATCAGCAGGGCCGAATCGATTTGGCTTTGGGGCGAATCGATTCGCCCCCTACAGGTCTGAATTCTGCAGCTTTGTCCTGTTTTACGGAAAATGCCGCCATTTCTTCGTTATAGCTCGGAATGAGACACGGTCGGAGGCTACGCGAAGATAACTCAGAGGAATACAACATCCAAGAAGACATTGGGCCAAAAATCCAAAATATGAAATGACTAAAATGCCCTTGAATGTGACCTTGAGTGTACTTTCCATGTCAAAACCATCCTAAAAATGCCATAACTCCATCGATACAACTCGGAATCATGCACCGTCGGCGGCCACGCGAAGAGAAATCAAAGGGCTTAAACTTCCTTGAAGAGCTCAGGATTCAAACCCGAATGATGGAATTACTAAAATGCCCCCGAAGATGCAAAAGTCGACGAAACAATTCCGGAAAGCGTCCGAACTTCATACTAAGCATCCAAATACCTACAAAAGCTCAATTAACCCCTGCAAAACATGTTAACATAGAAATCCGAGGTTGTCTGGTTAACGAGCATAAATATAGGGATTAAGATACCCGAGGGGGCTAATAAGGCGTAGGTTAACGGGTGAAATACGCAATATTTGCGCCGTATCACCGATAGACTGAGAATTACGGGTCGGTGGACGCCGATTTTCCCACAGAAACCCAAGCAACAGATGCACGCGCTCAGTCAAATCTTCTACCGGAAAGAAATTTGAGGCCCGAGGGGACACGACCTGCGCCCAGCCGAATTAGCGCAAAAGTCGCCAAGGGAAATAAAAGGATGTCTGTCTGAGACCAACCAGCCGCACATATGAATACTCTCCTAGCTCCAGAACGGGCTACAACGGCCCCCACTAAGGCACTGACCAATACAACCCACAAGCCTCATGCTCCACAAGCCAATTCTCCCAGTTCTCAACATACAGGCCAATGCGGATAAAGTAGCACGAAAAGAAGTTGGGTATGGCCGACAAGGGATATTCTGGAGGAGTCGACAAGTGGAATCTTTCAGATAACCACATAAACAGCATCACAGGGCTACCCCTCAAAAAGTCAGAACGACCTTCTCTCCAGGCATCCAGGCCATTCAGAGTCTCCGCCAATATCATCGCCGCGGGATTGAGACGGTATGACATCCATGAAGTAATGGCTGCAAGTTGTAGGTCCACCTGCAATTCCCCAGTCATCAGCTGTAATTTTGAAACCAGACCCAGAATAATGGCTCCAACATAGCCAACATCACCTACTTCTCGCAAATGCACAAACCGCAGCACCTCCAGGAGGGAGATCATTCCTCCAACACCCAATGATCTAGCCGCCGAAGGCGAAATATGAAGAAGCCCGGCCAATAAATCCCTAGGAGAATGGGAAAATTCGGGCAAAGCCGCAGTAACACTAGGATTTACACCTAATATGGCAGAAAATTCCTCGTAGGTAGGACAAACCTCTTCCAACCCAAAGCGGAATACATGGTCTTCTCAGTACCAAAATTGTACCGCCGCTATCAGCATATTCCACTCAAAAGGCCGACTGTGCCACAAGGAGACTCGACGCATGTTGAAAGCATCGTAGTCGACATTATAAGATCACATAGCTTCCAATGCTTCGAGGTAGTGGGTAAACTCGGTGCTACCAAGGAGATCCATCTTACAAGGCTAAAAGATGGTGGGCAAGTAGGTGAAAATGCAAAAGTGTGATGAAAACACTCCACCCATCCCCCTTTTTTTTATACTTGAAAATCCTCACAAGGGACATAATCCCTGCAGAAATCGGAGGGAATCCTACCCCACAAGGTACCAAAGGCTGAAGAGGGTACCAATCAAAGCCTTAAATTGATGGGATTGGACTGAACTGTCGATAGGCAGGACAGGGTGCTTGCCGATCGTCACCCCCCCCCCCCCCCCCCCCATTTTTAGAAATTTCCCTTTTTCCTCCTTTGTCAAATCAAAAAACTTAAATAAAAATAAATTGATATTCTCAACATAATTTCAAAATCCTTTTAATTCTCCCTTTTTAATCAAAAACTTTCCTTAATTTTTTTTTTCTTTTCAAAAATATTCCTTTTTTACGATCTCAGCAGCAAAGTAAAAAGCGCATGTGCATGCATTCATTCATCATTAATAAAAGATAATAAAAAAAACTCCATGGCATTGCATATATTTGTGTTATGTATTACATCAGTTTTGCAAGAAATAAAAAGAAAAGCCCAAAACAACGGGACTCAGCCCGAACCCTCATTTCATTCTCTCTCTCTCTCAAGAGCTTCCACCCCTGCGACGCGCTCTCTTCCCCCTACGGTGAGACGATGCACCACCACTTCTCGAACCAGAGTCCTCTCCGAACGAAGAAGACGACACCAAGCAAGAAGGAACAAGAACCGCATCCCGAATATGGATAGTCGCCGAAGATATCCAGTCTCTGATGTCCCTTAGCCACCCGGACTTGCTGCAAGAAAAGGTGAAATCATTATCAAAGCAGAAATGACTAAAACAGAAAAGAAAGAGAAAAAGAAAGGAGCAGAAAGGTATACCGTAGGTCGAAGGACCTCCTCTATCAAACCCAACTCCTCCGAATCCATCGCATGAGGGCGGTGCAACATAGTCACCATCCCTCCATTAGCTCACTGAATGTTGTATGAAGGGGTATGCAGCCGTACAAAAGGGACCTCCGAGATCGCCACTGCCGCAGATGCCGACGGGCCACCATCGTTGTGAGAAGATCCCACCGCCCGACTCGAACCCAGCGGAGGGAAGGGAAGTGCATCATATATGTTGGGCGCCATCAATCAGCTCGTCACGAAATCCATATAGTCATACGGCGCAGCCGTATCGGTGTATAGCAAGTAGGACTTATCGATCATCGCTGCGATCCTCTCATCCTCCAACATCAGTTGCTCCCACCTCATAGACGTAGGAGGCTGCGCGGGTGGCACCACCACCTCCTCCTCAGTAATCTGGCGAGTCACCCTCTCCCCGAGGTACCAGGAATGGCTGAACTCATGTGCCAGCAAATGCCTCATCCGCCCGTTCACCTCGATTTCCCCCGCGTCCTGAATGGCTATCCCCCACGGGTAAAAGGTCACCTAAAAATTTCCAAGTGAGCATAAATCAATACAAGACCAGAAGGAACAAAAACCAAGACTGAAATGGAAAGAATCTTACCCTACCACTGATCAGGTCATTCAAGACCTGACGCACCGCCCCCAGGGAAAAAGATCCCTTCGACTGTCGATTGGACTTATGCCATCGATACAATAGACAAAAATCCCCAACAGTTTTGTCATTCAAAGCAACCAGTGGGGTGCTACACCCAATCACCTCATAGAACCACGTTTGAATTCACAAGCAAAAAAGAGACGCATAAGGAAAATGCGAATGCATGAAAGGAAAATGCGAATGCATGAAAAGAAAATGCGCGAATTAAAGAAAACTTCAAGAAGGTACGTGTCCCCAATAAAGGTCTGCCGGCAGCAACGACTGAATGAATCCAGAGAAAAGTAAAGGGTCGCCAAGGTCAGACTCCCCCAATCATAGAAAGGGATGTTAAAAAACATCCTCAAGTACGACAGAAACCACAAATGAACAACGTCGCTGCTCGACGTCACCATGAAGCCTCCCAGCACCAGAAGAATGAATAACCGGGCCATCTGCCACACTTGCAGCCCGTCCTCCACATCAATCTCCCTACCCAACAGAACATCCTTTAGCAGGGACAGTCGGATAGAATCCCCAGAAACTATCCTCCCTACATCACCAAGTGCCGCACGCACTGCCTCCGGTCTCACCTGTAAAGAGCGATCCACCTCTATCTGCTCTCCATCATAATCCAGCCCCAGCAACTGCTGCACGTCTATGGGACTCACCGTCATATCCCCGAATCCAAAATGAAAGGTATGGGTAGTGTCCCACCACGTCTCTCCTAAAGCGGACAAGATCGCTGTCGAACGAGGCATCTCATCCAGCGCAGATGCCAACCGCACAAAACCTGCTGATGATACCACCCAACACACCACAGGCGGGAGATGCTCCCAGACATCCTTGAGCCCCGTTATCCCACGGGAAATCATGTTCTTCAAAGAAATATCAGACTGGCAAAAAGAAAAGTCTCATCAAAGATCAAGAAAGAAAAATCACTAAAAAGATAAGAATGCCAAAGGTCGGGTTACTTACATAACCACTGGGGATCACTCTCGAAGAGAGATGATGCGATGGCTCCCGCAGCAAGGTCCCCTCATCCGTAACAGGCTCAAACGCAACAAAGGAGTTATCACTCCCCAAAGCAAAAGGCGCCATATCCCTCCACTCCACATTCGCCCAATCATCAACGGTCAACCACTCCTGGTGGACAACAGTGCTCATGAAAGCGGCCATTTATTGAAGATCAAAATACTAGAACGATTTGCAAAAGAATCGTAGAGAGAGAGAAGGCAAAAGAAGCTGTGAAAAAATGAGGGGATTCGCCCCCTTTATATAGGATGCCAAGCGCCATGCCGATTGGCATCTCCCCCTACCATACCGATCGTCACTGACTCCTTACCTTCCCGAGGCAACCCAAAAGTCCGTACCACTGCCGAATGGCACCTCTCACACCATGCCGACCGGTACCCCACCTTAAATTTCGTACAAAAATTCCCAAAACATACCAGAAAGCCTCGAAAAATCCTCGAAAAATTCCTAAAAATCCCAGGAATAATCTAGAGCCTTTTTACCAAGAAAATTTTGCATTAGCGAAACCCCTCTTCCCTAGAAGAATCCTCAAAAACCTAGTGAAAACTCCTCCCGGTAAAGATCCGGAGGATCCCTAAGGATTACCTGATCACTTCCCCAGCAGAATTCTCTTACAATATTCAAAATAGGTTATTCCCTCATGCGAGGTATCCTAAAAGCTTCCCCAGCTATCAGCTCCCCAGCTCAGGTCAAAATCACAAAGCTCTTTCTCCAGCAGAATCAAAATCCAATATTCATCCACTCTTGGGTCAGAATTGGCCCCGGTATTGGATCGTCAACAGAGTTAGGTCAGACTTGACCTCGATCCTCGGTCGTCACCACTCTTGGGTCAGAATTGACCCCGGTCTTGGATCGTCACCTGAGTTAGGTCAGAATTGACCTCGGTCCTTGGTCGTCACCACTCTTGGGTCAGAATTGGCCTCGGTCTTGGATCGTCACCTGAGTTAGGTCAGAATTGACCTCGATCCTCGATCATCACCACTCTTGGGTCAGAATTGGCCCCGGTCTTAGATCGTCACCTGAGTTAGGTCAGAATTGACCTCGGTCCTTGGTCGTCACCACTCTTGGGTCATAATTGGCCTCGGTCTTGGATCGTCACCTGAGTTAGGTCAGAATTGACCTTGGTCCTCGGTTGTCACCACTCTTGGGTAAGAATTGGCCTCGGTCTTGAATCGTCACCTGAGTTTGGTCAGAATTGACCTCGATCCTCGGTCGTCACCACTCTTGGGTCAGAATTGGCCCCGGTCTTGGATCGTCACCTGAGTTAGGTCAGAATTGACCTCGATCCTCGATCGTCACCACTCTTGGGTAAAAATTGGATCCGGTCTTGGATCATCACCTGAGTTAGGTCAGAATTTACCATGGTCCTCAGTCGTCACCACTCTTGGGTCAGAATTGGCTCCGATCTTGGATCGTCACCTGAGTTAGGTCAGAATTAACCTTGGTCCTCGGTCGTCACCACTCTTGGGTCAGAATTGGCCCCGGTCTTGGATAGTCACCTGAGTTAGGTCAGAATTGACCTCGGTCCTCGATCGTCACCACTCTTTAGGTCAAAATTGACCTCGGTAGACCTTTACCCTAAGCCCACAGATTAGGCCTTGACCCGCAGAATTGGTCATCCCCAACACACTCCTTAGGTCCTCAGAATCGACCTCGGCCCTCTGAATCGGTCATTCCTCCTCAAAAGCATCATGTGGTGTCCATTTGACTGTCATCATTTCTTCCAAACTCACCCGTCGAGGGGCTCTATAGACACCACTTTCTATTACCCCTAACTCTCCTTAGGTCCCTAGGGACTCCCTTCATCACTGTAAATCCAGGTCACGTCCCGAGTACTGACCTGAAGGCCATCAGGCACTCCTCGTCTCAGTTTAACCCAAAAGTCAAACTCTTCATCTTGATTGAGACTCAATGAATCTTTAAAGGGCACTGAATACCCTTTCCACCCTGTGCACGATTTTGACTTACCATGCGGACGAATGATCCATTTACATCTGAAACTTGAAACCTGACCAAGAGGCCACCGAGCTCTCCCGGGCTCTGTTTGACATATGTCAACTCTTCATCTCAACTAAGGCTGAATGAATCTTCGAAGGTCACTAAATACCCTTTCCAACAATCCATCCCATGCATGATTCTGACTTTTCATGCGGAAGAACGATCCGTTTGACTCTAGGAGGCCACCGAGCACTTCTCGGGCCCAGTTGACCAAAGTCAACTCTCCAAACTAGTTCAAACTCTTTGGAATGTCGAAGTACATCTCCTAACCTTTCCGATGGTCTGCCCCGTGTGCGATTCGGACTTACCATGCGGAGCGATTCCCCGTCCAATGGACTGACAAATGCTTTCGAGCCATATTTAAACCAAAGTCAACTCCTGAACCTGGGAGCGGTCCAAAGGTCTCTAAATTACCTTTCCAACGGTATGCCCCGTGCGCGATTCTGAACAATGGCTTGCCCTTGGCGACTGATTTTCTGAAAAAGCCTGAAGCGCACTACCAAATGGTAGGTTCCAGACCCTGCCTATCGGCACCTGTCAATAGGCAGGAACAGTTCTACGCCAATCATCACCCACCTGGGCCTATAAAAGGAGACCTTCACCTCATTTGCAAGGGGAGCCCTGATCTGATAAAAATCTCTCTCAACGAATCCCAGAATCCTCTCTCGAAGGCAGTGTGATTTCAACTCCCAAATCCCTTTTTTACTTCCAGTTTTCATCATCCTTTTCATCAAACTTAGTGAATTAACTACTCTCCATCATCATCCAAGCTCAAGGGCTGCTATTCAACACTTAAGATCAAGCTCAAGATCTTCAAGAAGGTCCAACTTTCTCAAACTCTCTCTTGAATTCTCTTAAATTCCCATAACTTGTTTTCTTATTTATCTTTTTATTATCTCATCTCACACATCCTAATATACTTTTTATTTAGTATTATTGTACCTCTTTTATTTTCATAAAACCTAAAATATAAGAAAAAGAGGGTTTGCTCATAAATTCCAAGTAGGGATTCTCACACTTTTTCCACACTTTTCTCACAACTAAAACACCTTTTTCTACACACACACATACAAATAAGATATTCCCCATTTGGATTTATGGGATAAACCCCACCCCTCGTTTGTATGCGAACTATGTGGACTTTGATTCCTTTATAGGCTACGTAGGCGTCTTGGGGTAAAACCCGAGACTCGAGTCCTTTTTCTCATTTTTTCTCTCATTTTTTATCTTCTCTAAATCCATTTTCCTTATATTCTATATACTTGCCCTTAGTGACGCATTGCTCCATATGCGTTATCGTTCCATTATAACGGTCAACGTAGGGGTTATCGCATAAATCTTATTTTTCTAATATTTCCTTTATATCTTCTTAGGGATGACTCTATTTATCTCTTCCATGATATAAGTCGAGGATTCCTACCTCCATTCTATATATGCACATGCACACATACCACGGGGGTAAACAAAAGGAAAATTGCAAATATCCATGAGAGGCCGAAAGGGCGGAATGGGTGCCTAACACCTTCCCATTTCGTAACTAAGCCTCCGAACCCTTCTCAAATCATTTTGGTTTCACATGCACCAGTATGTCTTTGGATGCCATACTTTGGGGTGGCTTCCCCTTTTTCTTTTGTCTGTTTTGAGTAAAATAGACTGGCGACTCGGAATCTCTCTACATTTTTGCACCACATCTCAAACGACGCCGACCGAAGCGCTCCCGAGAGGGACGCGTGGGGCCCGAACTATCCTTCTGCTCCGCGGCGGGGATTGGGGATGGCCACATAACATATAAAGGCATCAAAGACCACATAGTTCTCATGTGGCACAAGGATGGGGTTTATACCATAGATTCAAATGGGTGTCTGTATGTGTGTGTGTGTAGAAAATATATTTTTAATTTTGAGAAAATGTGATGCAGAATCCCATAATAATTTATAGGAGTAACCCTTTTATACATATATATATATATATATATATATATATATATATATATATATATATATATATATATATATATATAATTTAAATTATGTGAAATATAACTAATAAAGGATGAGGTATTAATGTGTATGATCTAAAGTAAAAGCTAAA
Source organism: Sambucus nigra (assembly GCA_949130495.1). Classification (NCBI taxonomy): domain Eukaryota; kingdom Viridiplantae; phylum Streptophyta; class Magnoliopsida; order Dipsacales; family Adoxaceae; genus Sambucus; species Sambucus nigra. The sequence continues at coordinate 237,616,370 of OX422210.1, read as the reverse complement.
TTGAGAATTTATATAACTAATGCGAAAATAAAGAAATTAAAAAAGAAAAGGATGTTTGGATTTTCTTTGGAGACTTGAGCATGATCTTGATCCTTGATGAGATTACTTGCAAGTTGGAATGAATGTATGATGAGAGAGAAGGATATTTTTCCTAATTTAGGTATGAGAGTGATGAGAATAAAAGGGGGAGAAGAATGGCAAACAAGGAAACTTCATTGATTGCAGAAAATGTTGTTGAGATCACTGATATTGATGAACCTGGGGTGCCTTTTGAAGTGAGATCATGCTCTCCTTATATCGGGTAGGGTGATTACCGATCAACATTGTCCTTGTCCTACCTATTGGTAGGTAACCCTAGACACACTGCCGATTGGCAGGGAAATGGACCTGCCAATTAGTAGTCTCATATAAATTTGTCAAAAAAATGGTCGTAAAACGTAATCCGTAAGTCCAAATCGTGCACGGGACATACCGTTAGAAAGGTAATTCAGAGACCTTAAAAATCCATGTGCCTCTCCCGGGTTTGGGAGTTGACTTTGCATTAAATAGGGCTAGGAAGCACTCGTCGGTGCTTTGGACAAAAAATCGTCGCACGATAATTGATCGTTCGTCCAAACTATAAGTTCGAATCATGCATAAAAGCGATTTTTCGAAGAAGACTAAAAATGGAGGCTGAAAGACCAATTATGCTATTTATGTGGATGTCTGAGAGATTTTATTTAGTGGTCCACCTTGAATATCCCTTGGCAGCTGTGCCGAATTTCTTCACTACTGGTTTATGGAGCATGGAGCTCGATGTCTGCACTAGTAGGTGTCCTAGTGGGTGGAATAACATCCTATTCTAGAACTGGGGGAATACTGGTAAGTTCGATTAGTTAGCCTCCAGTAAACCTCCTTCTATTTCCCTTGGCAGCTCCTGCGCCAAGTTGGATGGGAGAAAATTATGCCTTCCTGTACCCTAAATTTCTTTCCTATAGAGGATTCGACTGAAGGCATGCACATGCGGTTAGGCTCTTTGTGGGAGAGTCTTTGGCCGTCAACCTATCCTTACCAATATGTTAGAAGGGTTTGACATGTTTCTGGAGAATATATGAAATGGTTATGGAAGAGGTTAGAGGATAATATCTTAGCGGAGGAGATCGAGTAGATATGGTTTACCATGTTTGACACTATAGAGGGGTGTAGTGGTTTTATCGTTTGTCTTAGGTATACCATCTAGGTAGGTAAATTTTGAGGTCCTCAAAGAGTAGATGATGATGGGGTTGGGTCTCCCGACAACTGTGGATAGGGTCTTTTGTGAAGCTGGTGTTTATCTGTGAAGCTTTTGTGATGGATATGTGTTTGGTTATTTTGACTTTTTGGAAATAATCTGGGAAGGTTTGGTTAGTTTTTTTAGGAGTAGTTTGGTTTGATTTGTTTAAGGAAAATTTGGTTGGCTGGGGTAGTTTTTTGACTCCCTACGCTGATATTTCGTGTAATTTTATCGAATTTTCCCTTTTATTGTATAAAAAAGGATTTTAATTATATTGTTGTGCCTCGTGATGAGTTTTACATTTGGATTATCTCTACCAATCGCTAAGGTATACATAATCCTTTTTTTCATGTAAATTCTAAAATGAACTGTCATTCTCGGTGGTCAGAAAAGAATAACATTTTGTGAAAAAGAATGGGACCGTTCCCATGTAAAGCATATGATCAGTCTACGTACCTATGGAGGTTTTGAAAATTTTCTAAGTTTTATTTTTGAAAGAAAAATGATTTTTAGAGGATCATGCCCTACGTAGTTCTGAGTAGAGGGAAATTAAGATTTTATTTATGTTTTTTTATAATAGAAGGGGGATGAGAGGAGTCGTAGCGTACCGAGATTTTGGATTAGGGGAAGAATTTCTTAAGACTATCGTGGTTGACTGGAGGCACCATATCTTCTTCGTCAAGGTCAGTGATCATAGAGGCTCCACTGGATAGGTTTTTCTTTAAGATGTAGGGGCCATTCCAGTTTGGCTTGAATTTCCTCTTGGGGTCCTAGATGGGTTCTATGATTTCTTTGAGGGATAAATCCCCTTCTCGAATACCACCGTCCTTGATTCTACTATTGAAAGATTGCACTATACGACAATGGTATCCTTGTATATGATATAGAGCCTTTAGCCTCCTTTCGTCCAAGAGCGACAACTCGTCAAGTGGGCCCTGATGCTATTCTTTTTTGTTGATTTTGTTTTCAAGCATGACGCATTGTGAAGGTATTTCTAATTCAAGAAGTAGGATAGTTTCCATGCCATATGATAAGCACCCAAAAGTGTATATTTTATGCCTCTAATAGATGCATTTTAGTCATTAGTTTTAATTAAAAAAGACCTTATGTTCGTATTTTATCATTTTGCAGGTCAGTACGCAGTCGTAGTATCAAATACTGCTAAATCCAGTAAATTGCGACACAATAGAGGTTAAAAGCATGCATCGAAGTCAGAAGACAAGTTTGACCTTGCACCGATTAGTTTCGATACCCTAAACCATCTCTTGTAACCCGAACCTATCCCAGGCCTAGACCAAACCAACCCCGAGCCCGGTGTGTGTTGAGTTTGTACTTTTATTTATTTTTTTAATTTTTATTTTGAGTCATTTTTATTTTTAGGATTTATTTAGAATTTTTAGGATTTATTTCCAATTTTTATATTTAGTGTAATTTTATTTTTTAATCTTTATTTTAATTTATTTTATTAGGATTAATTTTTTAGGAATTTATTTTCAGTTTTATTAGATATTATTTTCTTTAGGACTTTAGTTTTTAGTCTTATTAGATTTTTACCGTTTTATTTTCTTGTTTTTTTTATTTGAGTTTTTTTAAAGAGTTTAATTTTTATTTTAATATATTCTTATCAATTTTAGTTATAAATATTTTTAATATGTTTTCTTAAAAGGTACAATTTAACTCACACACACCCTAACTACCATACGCACTCACACATCCAACTCCTCACCCTCACCCTTAAGCCATACACCCTATCACACATAAACCCCACCTCCATCACTATTCACCATCTTCCACCATCCCACACTCTCTCTCCTCATTCACCATTAACAAACACAAACCACTATCGCCACAAACTTTAAACCGAGAACACCTAAATCCACTGTCATAACTCAAAAATTGAGCCAAACCCGACCCCTTTGCTACCATCTCCAACCTGGTAACCATGACCCAATCGATCATCTTATGCCTCCATTGCACTGATTACCACCGAACCTTCTCCGACCAGCAACATCAAACCTGAAAAACCAAAATCCAATAAAACTCATCACTCCGACCTCCTAACCCAGCTCCAAGACTCCATGCCAACCGAACCTCCATTAAACCAAACAAAAAATAACCCGACGTCGTCAAACCCGAAACCCACTTCACCTGACAACAAAACCCACAACTTCCACCTGCACCTGCCATATGCCAAAGAAATCGACACATTAAAACAAGCCACTTAGCTGCCAAAAAAGAAAAAAAATTCCTTTGACTTGGTTGAAATTAAATCCCCCAAATATCTCTCAAACCAAGGCACTTCGTGGGACTATAAAAATGGATGGAAAGTTATAAAAAATAAGGAAGCGCGGTTAAAAAAAGAGATCGGACTCTCACGGAGGACACTACAGAGAGAGAAAAACCCAGTGTATATTATGTACAGAGTAGGAAAATAAAAAATTCAGAAAAATACAAAAAAAAAAAAAAAATTGTGTTAGAATAGATTTTTAGGTTTAGTGTTTCTTTTTATTTGTGTAATCAAGTTTTGGATTTGTGAAGACATTGGGACACACATGCATGAACGCGTTCATGGAATCAATTCAAAAGGAGACATTTGTGTATTATATTTCTTGCTCTACTCTTTAAATTATTGTTCCATGTTTATGACTGTGATTCATGTTTAATTATGTTTGGCTAGTCACCCGGTTCAAGGGGTGGGATGTGATGCGTCTGATACTAAATTAATTGATTAATTTCATTAATGTTATATTTCTAGGTTAATTAATTTAAATTGTCACAAATTAATTTATGTAACGAGTGTTAGTAAATTGGAACTCGATAATGGGATTTATAGGGCCAACCCCTATTGTAAAGTTTGGGATTTCTTTTTCAACGAATGAAAGCATTATAGTAGAGGTTAAGGACCCAACTAGGTTCATGGCTTCTTCTGGAGTGGTGGAAGGAGGGACTATGGGCCCGATAAGCAATTTTATCAAGGCATTTTAGTGTAGTTGGGAAGACATAGAGAGTCCCCACAAGGTGATGTTGGCCTGAGTTTTCTTTAGCTAGTCGAGGATCTTGCTTTCCTCGATGGCATTCTAGCATGGGGAGTCCCCTGACAATACCCTTTCATCTATCTGTTATTACTGATTGATATTTTGGACTATGGTAGTGTCTTCGAGATCTTATCATATGGTTCACACAGGAAGGGAAGAATAGAAAGCCAATTTCTTCGTCTATCTCAGGTTGTTCGGCCACTTTGCTGATTTATCCTAGCAGATCTTAAAATGATATCATCCCATATATACTGATTTCCGAACTGATATTTTCTTGGATTGGTTCTTAATCTGAACTATTAAACTCATCCCCTCATCCTTTGGCAACGATGTCATCTTTCCATAAAAAGTCAATGCGTTCCACAACCTCAATAGCTTCTTCATATAGCTCCTCCCACTCAACTGGGAGACACAACAGTTAAGGGGCCAATCTCCCTTGTAGCTTTAAGGCATCGAGTAACTCGAATATGCTGCAAATCTCATCGATCTGTTGGAACAAGCCTTCCATGATCTGAACTGCATCATCCAAACTGACTTCGTCAACGGGTACCACCCAATTATCTAACGCTTGATCCCACTTTCGGGACTCCATGAATAAGGTACTGAACTTCTAGCAGTAATTGGTCATTTCATAGGGAATTTTAGCCCAAACTCTAGATGCTGGTTCAATACTGCTGGCAATTCCATATCATCCCCTCCGAATCGGGTACGAACAGTAATACACGGTTTTTTTTGATAAGCGACACAGCTTGATCGACACTATAAGTAGGGTGTAGGAGAGAATATGGACAAACTTTAAGGGGTTTAGGTGAATATACGAGTATAGTGGGTGATTTACTGGGTATAATCTCGCTAGATGGGTCAAATTTTGGATCATTTTCTAGGAAGATAGCATTTACATGATTTGGAACTGGATTGTGGGTGGTGTTTGGTTTAGGATTGACTGGTGGGGAGATAACACCCCGGTCAATCAGACCTTGGATTACATTTCGAAGATGGAAGCACTTATTAGTGATATGGCCGACATTATGATGGAAATCACAATAGGCCTCGGGTTTGATATTTTGGGGAAGTGGGTTTAGTAATGGACGAGGGTCCAACGGCTTGATGAGATTTTGGCCCAATAGGGCTTGGTAAACTTTGGAGAGGGGAGCATGTAGCTCGGTGTATTCTTTTCTGACTGGGTTAGCATAATTTTTTGGCGCCCAAGAGGTAGCAGGCTATGAGATGTTGTTTATGGTCAAGACTGTAGCAAGCTTCTTATATTTTCTTAGAGTCAATTGTCCTGATACTTTCATTGGCTCAACTTTTGTCCTGGCAATTCTTTCTTCAATTATTACTCTTGCTCCCTGGAGGGATCAGAAATGTGGGTAATACTGTTCTCCCATCGTCACTCGAATACGGAGTAAGAAGTTTTTTCTTTACAATACTAACTTTCTCCTCTTCGAAAGGCCAGTTGGTCATGGTGGCCGCTTTCTCCCTCCATCTTGCTATGAAATTGCTGATAGTTTTTTTCGGTGGTTTTCTTGAGAAGTTATAAATCATGGCGTGTAACCTCCTATTCCTTGTTGTATTTGTACAATGACATGAATTCACGGGCAACATCCTCCCAATTGTGAATTATGGAATCTTCGGGGGATAGGAGCCAACAAAGAGCGTTGTCCTTCAAAGTATGTTGGAACATTTGGACCATTATTTCCTTATAGTCACCTTGGAGAGTCATGGCTTGCTGGTAACTTCGAAGATGAACAATTGAGAGCCCGCTAACCCTTAACCTTTCAATGTTAGGCATCTTGAATTTTTCTGATAGCCTTGATTTAGAGTAGGAAGACATATGGGTGTAATCCATGTAGTTTCTAGATATTCGGACTTGGTCAAACTTATTGGTTAATAACTTAAGGTCCTCCTTGACCTTCTTTAACTCTTATTCCTTACAATCAGCAGGCATTGGCAGGTTAGCCCCTGGATGGGCAAGATTTAGTATAAGGAGCTGAGCTGGTGGTGGACCATTAACAAGAGGGGCATGTGGAGCGTTCTAACATTCTTTTGGAACACAAATAGGCCAGGTGCGGATGGAACTATAGCACAAGGGAAGAGGACCTCGGGCTCTTCAAGAATAGGGACCCGATTTTGTTGTATCTCATGAACCTCGATTTGAAGGTTGTCAATATTGGTGGTAAGTTGGATTAGGACCGTCATCAAATCAGGGTGCACATTCGATACTTGGTTTGCATTCTCTGTGGAAAGTTGGTGAAAGAAGATTTCGAACTCAGAGAAAGAAGTGGGAGAGCTGATAGAGCTTCGGGGCAGTTCAATGGAAGGCCGAAGCTAATAGGGAGACAAGCCAAAAGTCGGGTATACGATCGACCTGAGAGGGAAAAATGATTCGAATTTATTTTTGAAAGAGAAAAGTAAAAATCTTTATTGGAAAAGAAGAAAATGTTTTTAACATTTTATGGGAAAAAGGGGGGAACGAAATGTTTTTGGTATTTTGTTAAAAGAGGGGGGAAAACATTTTTTAGTGCTTTAATAAAAGAGGAGGAAAAGTGTTTTGGATACTTTTGGTAAGGAAGGAGAAAAAACGAGATAAGTGTCTCAATATGACTATTATTATGTTTTATATTTTCACTTGTATTACGTTTACCTAAATGCAAAAGAAATGCCAAACGGGACCCAATCTGGGGAAAATTGGGTCTTAAACAATATGTAAAACATGGTTTGACTTGTTGTCAGGCTCATGGACACGGTCTCATTTTGGAAAAAAAGACAAAATCATGCGAAAATTTGGGCGACATGCTGACCCGGTATTTTGGCAGAGTTTTGAGTAGTAACTAGAAAACTAAATATGAGTGTCCCAAGTTTGATGCCTATATCAGGGTATGTAGTTGTTAGGTTAGTGGAAAGGTTCCCCCTTTGGCATAACTTTCACGATGTACATTTATCTTTTGAGGACAATTAGTACGTGTGGACAAGCCATTTAATATACCTGAGTGTACGTGAATTACCTCACTATATACCTCGTGGGGATAGTACATGTGAGAGAAAATTCAATATACTCGACATACGTGAACAAGTTCCCTCCTATATACCTCTCGTTATGACTTCAGTGAAGCGATACGATGTGGAGGAACCATTCGATATGCATCGAAGGTACTTGGGTAATGGAAGGTGAGAGTCATATTGTTTGGGCTAGCTTCAAACTACTTGACCAGTTCCCATCACAAAGTGACCCCCAATACGGGATAATTTTTGGTCAATATCGCAATGCTCTTGGTGATGTAGTGTGAAAAATGCATGACTCTTGATTCGTATATTATGGAGAGAGTATTTTTTTTGGCATGATGAACACTATACTAATAAGGAATAATGTACAAATATTATGAAAAGTAAATCTAGCATGGAGTATAAAGATTATACTAAACATGGATTCATGAGAGTGACTGATGTGTGAATATCTATAAGTGAGTGTGTGGTAGTGAATCTAAGCATGGGTCAACTACAAGTGGTGTGTGATAAGTATAAGTGAGCATGGATAAGTGTGATAAGTGGAGGTGTGTGCTAGTGGCACCTAAGCATGGATATTCTAAGTGGTGTGTGAAGCACGTGGATATAAGTGATCATATATACAAGTGTAAGTAGGGTGAGGTGTACATGGAGATTATTTAAAAGTGAGTGAGAGGTGATATAAACATGAGGTATATATATACAAGAAATAATAGAGGAGAAAAATGAAACATACATATAGGTGCATATGTACACAAGCAGAAAATGATAACATCCATGCAAACAGAGTCTAGCCCTCTTAAGTATATCCCCAGCATAGTTGCCACTGTGGCCATCCCGAGATCTTCCCACTTTGATTTATTTTCTCCCCTATCACTTTTGGGAGGAGGATGAAGAGGGAGAGATAAAGGTCTCGTACCCCTTGCTATGTAGTGGGGTGCTTCGACCGTCGTCGGTTTTGCGATGATGTAAAGAGATAGAGTCGTCAGCCTATTTTACACAAAATAGGAAAAAGAACATGTCGCCATCTCGAGAGAGCAACATGAAATACAAACTGATGCTTACGAAACAAATTAGATCAGAGGTTCGGGGGCTAAGTTATAGAATGAGAAGGTTTTAGGCACCCATACCTCCCTTTCGATCTCTCATGGGCTTATATTACTATTTCACTTAACTTCTACGTGAAGTGTGTGTGCGTGTATATATAAATGGAGATCAAAATCGCTCAACTCGCATCATGGAAAAGATGGAGCGAGGTAATCTATAGGATTGTTCCCAAAATAATAATTAGAAAATATGATATTTGTGCTTATCGAGATATTGATCACTATGATGGAACGATAATATGTGTTAGATAAGACGTAAATATGAATCACAAGTATAATATATATGAATAATATATGGATAAAATTGGAAAAAGGTGAAAATATGAAAATAGGGAAATAGGATTCGGGTCTCAGGTTTTAGACCGAGATGTGTACATAGCCTATAAAGGCATCAAACTCCACGTACTTAGCATGCGGCACAAGGGTGGGGTTATACTATATATTTGAACGGGAGTTTGTATGTGTGTGTGTAGAGTATTTTTAATTTTGAGAAAATGTGATGGAGAATCCTGTTAGAATTTATAGGTGTAATCCTTTTTTTTTGTAGAAAATAAATTATGTGCAATATAACTAATAAAGGATGATGTGTTAATGCGTATGAACTAAAGTAAAATCTAAATTGATAATTTATATAACTAATGTAAAAATAGAGAAATTTAAAGAGAGAAGGATGTTTGAACCATCTTTGGAGACTTGAAGCTTGATTTTGATCCTGGATAAGCTTCTTTGAAGGTTGGGATGAATGTAGGATGATAGAGAAGGATATTTTTGCTAAATTGGGTATGAGAGTGATGGGAATGAAAGGTGGAGAAGAATTTCCTATAAGGAAACTTCACTGATTGTAGAAGAATGTTATTGAGATAAAAAATATTGATGGATCTAGGGTGACTTTCAAAGTGAGATCATGCTATCCTTATATAGGGTAGGGGTTACTAATGGGAATTGTCCTTGTGCTGCCTATTAGCAGGTAAACCTAGACACACTGCCGATAGACAGGGAAATGGACCTGCCAATTGGCAGTCTCATGCAGATTTTTTGAAAAAATGGTCGTAAAACATAATCCATAAGTCCAAATCGTGCACGGGACATACCGTTAGAAAGTTAATTCAGATACCTTGAAAATACATGGTCCTCTCCCGGGTTTGGGAGTTGACTTTACGTCAAACAGGATTAGGAAGCGTCTGTCCGTCATTTGAACATAAGATCGTCGGACGATGATGGATTGTTCGTCCAAACTGTAAGTCTGAATCGTGAACAGGGCGCACCGTTGGAAAGGTTATGCGAGGTACTTTGATGTTTCAAAGCGCTTCTCTTGGTTAAAATAGTTCACTTTGGTCAAATAAGGCCCGAAAGTGCCTGGTGAACCTTTGGGTTAAAACAAATCCCTCGTCCATACCATAAAGATGATTTGTGCATGGGGTGAACTATTAGAAAGGGTATTCAGTTCCCTTAGAAGATTTATTTAGTCGTATTCCAACTGAAGAGTTGACTTTGGTCAAATGGAGCCTGGGAGCGCTTGGTGACCTCCAAATCAATTTTTGACGAAAAATGGATCGTTCATCTGAAATGTTATGTCGTTAGGGGTTTCAGTTACCTTTGAAGATTTATGAGATTTCTCTCTAATGGTGAAGTTGATTGGGGTCAAATCGGGGCTCGAGAGCGCCTGGTGGCCTCTAGATCAGTTTTTAGCTGTAAAATGGTCCGTTCATCTGAACCATTATGCCAATTTGTGCATGGGATAGATCGTTATAAAGGTAATTCAGAGCCCTTTGAAGATTCGTTGAGGTTTCTCTCTGATGATGGTGTTGATCGGAGTCAATCAGGGCCCGAAAGCACCCAATGGCCTTTAGATCGATACTCGGAGTATGACCTAAGGTTTGTAGTGAATTGGGGAACTTCTAGGGACCTAAGGAGAGACTTAGGGGGTTTTAGAATGTGGTGTCTACAATACCACCTCCTTCTCCAGGTCGACATGATGGTTGGCAGAAGGCTCCTCGTTAACAGTAGGAGGGGGAGCTGGTTGGTGCCTCCCAAATAGCTCAGACTCAGAGGGGACTCCTGTTTCTATGAAGGCTTCATCCCACCCTTTTTTGAACCTCGACTTATGATAATAGGCGATCTGGATTCTGGCATCGTCACCTCATTCCAGCCTTTCTCGAAGCTGGCGTCCTCAAGGGCAGGGATCTTCTCTACCTCCTTAGTCAACTTAGGGTTCTCCACCTTTAGAAGGATTTTCTCAGAATTTAAGGAGGCCATAGATTCATTAAAGGTATTCTTATCATTATCATAGACCTCACTGTCCTTATTCATGGCCTCCTATGACTTTCAGAGGGCCTTAATTAGTTCATCATTTTTCTTTAGACTGTTCGGTGCGACCATTCAAAAAACTTGTAAACTCTGCCATGAACTACAAAGCAAGGAAAATATCAAGTGTTATAAGAAATAATGAATAGCATTCAAGCATTCCTAGTACAGAAAATAAAAAAAGACCCTTACCATGGTAGAGTTTCGGATGCTTGGAGAGAGAGTTGGTCAAGTAATAGCATCTTCAACCGCTAATGATCACCTGTGAGTTGCGCCCCCTTTTGGAGACCTGGGGTAAATGTTGGATTATGGGCCATGGAATGGGCCTCCAGGATGTTTGGGAGAGGAGTGGTAACACCACTCTTCCTCGTGGAAGCGACAAGAGCCATATTCTTCCCCTCTTCCTTTTTTCTCTCCTCTTCTTTCTTTTAGGCGACTAAGTTTGGGTCGTCGAACCTTGAGGAATCACCTTCTTCATTCTTTTGGTACTTAACCCTAGAATAAAGGAGTAAATCATCATCTTAATCTTCACCAAACACCAATAAAACTGTATTCCTAGTGGGATTCATTGGGCCTTCTTCTTCTTCTAGTCAAATTAACCCAGTGTCCAATGACTCGAAATTGGCAGAGCAAGATGTGATATAGCTTCAACTAAGAGAGTAGTGAAGTTGATAGTGGTGTTAGTGTATTCAAGTAGAAAGACGTCTAATCAGGGATATTCACCGTCGAGAAGACTATCTCTAATCCTCCAAGCTTTCAGGAGGTCTGAAACCTTGATGTATTTGAGGGAGGGATATCTATTCTTCTTTCTACTTGTTCACAAGGTAAAAGAAAAATAAAATCACCAGAAACAAAACAAATAGTAGAGCAATCAGCGAATTAAAGATCCAGGTGTTAACCTAAGTGATCATCCCCCAATTCAGTGCACAAAAATCCTGTGTAATCTTCACCTTCATGGAACGATGGATGTTGTTAATTCCTGGCGATGAAACCCTGATCTCAATAACCCTTGTTGGAATCTGGGAGGTTTACGACTAATACCATTTCAACCTTTCTTGCCTTAAGATAAAGGAGGCTTTCAGAAGTACGAGACTAGGAGTAGCAAAATCTATTCTCAGGAGTGCCCAAGTTGGTCCCATAGAGCTCATTTATACGATTGACCCCATTAACTATTCACCAAGTGTTGGGGGCACACTGAGCAAGGACCACCCCAAAGAAATAAAAAAAAATCAAAAAATAAAGAATTTTGGGAAATGTTAACCCCTTTTGGACCACAGCCAAGGTGTGAATCCAGTGCCTCCTTCGACGTCTCTGACATATTTGGGCATGAGGGTACAGTCGATTCCCACCCAGGAAGGAATAAAATAATTTTTCTAAATTCCTCTATGATCTTCTCTTAAATTGTTGACATGGTTAGAGGAATAAAACTACCACTACTAAAGATAAGCACTAGAAGAAAGTAGAAAAATGATAGAGGAAGGAGTAAAGTTGAAGGCTTACAAAGATGAAAGAATGAGAAAGGAAGATTTGAATATTTGTATATGCAGAAGATCAAAGGCAAAGTGACGATTTGAGAGTGTACACACTCTATTTAAATCCTCATGCGTAATCATAATACGCAACTCCCGAGGTAGGTTTTGGCGCTTCACCTACTACTCAGACGAGCGTACCCATGAAACTTCCATATAATAATAAAGCAGCCATGCTGGTTTACATCTACCATCATGTTTAAAAAATGAGTGGGCCCAAATAGTGAATAAAATCTACTGGCCCAGACTAATCTAGCCTAGATATTTTAAGGAAAATTGTGGGGACCTAAATAACTAATTAGGCCCAAGTAAGGGCTAACTGACCAAGAACATCAGAATGCTGACTCGCCTGTCCTACGATACTTAAAGATAATCAACAATTGCATTTATGACATGGATAAATACAATTATTTATCACGTTAACATTGATAAGCTCAAATGGTTACCAATAATCTCGGAGGGGTTATTGAGGATAACCACACGAGCCAGTGGCAAGCTGGGGGAGGGGGTTCCTTTTATAACTCAACCACTTCACACTACTATATATATAACCCTCACCCTAGGGTCAAAGGATTATACAAACTCAAGACTCGAGAGAACTTAATAGAAAAATGGTGACCTCTCTGTGGACGTAGGAAATTTCTCGAACCACGTATACCTTATGTTGTGTGATTGACATCTATTTACTTTACTTCGTTAATGGCTTTCTGGATCTATTTATTTTTATTAATTTGCACTCATAATTATGTATTGGTTTGGGATATTAATTCATATTTTTGGGAGGCTTAGACGTCCATTGATGGTTTTGAGAGGTGAAATCTCGAGGTTGAAGACGAAGGGCATCCCAACAAACTAAATTGATTTACAGGGGAGCGGATAGGCTCGCTTGGACAAACCGATTCAGTCTTCTAGAAAATCGGTTCGGTTTGCTAGTCTATGCCGATTTTTGTTATACATTGTTCTAACCCGTTGGCATTGGGTAAATGGGTGTACGAATTTTCGGGGTAAATTGGGTTTTCCTTGGAAAATTACCCAGGGTTGGTTCATGTATTAGGACAACTGTTAGATGGATTCAAGTGAGACGAATCAGATTTCAAGTAAGTGAACACTTAAATGGAAAATCTAGGCATCGGTTCGGACTTTAGGATCGGTAGACTAGTACACAATGGGATTTTTGTACATAGTCAGTACTTTATATATATGTATATATATATATATATATATATATATATATGTGTGTGTGTGTGTGTGTGTGTGTGTTTGTTTGGAATATACCTACTCGGTAATGCTATCGTTAGAAGGTTGCACGTAGTGGGCAGTCCACCCTGGCATTGACTAGCAGGTGTTGGATTAATTCCCTAGTACATAGTATTATTTCTTGGCCAATATCCATGTGTGAGGATAGGTACTAGTTTGGAGACCGATTGGATGCGATGTGGTACAATTATGACCCCTGGACGTATGTTTATGACCTCCTATGTTGTTTATATTTACATTTTGAGTTCGATGGTGGTATTCCAACTTGGTGGCCCAGTTGTGGTACATGGTATACTTGAAGACCGATAACACACGAGGGATGCATCCACGAGGTCCATGCTCTCAGGATGCGATATATACGTATATATCGAGCGATATATATTTATGTGTATATGAGATAGGGTGAATCTCTATTTATAACCTGTGTGTAGCTATGCAATTATTTACCATAAAACATACCTTGAGAAGGTAATACTTTTAGCTAATGGTGATTATTAGTAGGATGGGTTATGATAGAGTCTATTACCCTAGTTAGACTGGGTACCATGGTTAGGACTATAATATGAATGCGTTAGGTGCACACAGTAGATGAGAGGAGAGCATAAGTCTCATGTGAGTGGGACTAAAAAGTTAATTATGAAGGTAATATACTGCACCTTTATGTTTAAAGCATTTAAATACTTGCAAAATATTTTAAAGTGTTTTTCAGTATTTAATCCGCTGTCAAATTATTTTCCCAAACCCAAGGTTTGCAATAGCAGGGACAACATGGTTAGTATCTCATCATGCCATTGCCAACAATAGATGTTGGTGCTGCAAGATTTGATTGTAGCCGCCTCAGTTCATTCTATATAGATAGGATTCAGTTTCCTGTTTTGGACGTGTTTCCCTTAGTTGGGTCAGACATTTCATTTATGTAAGATATTTTACCATTCCTCTATATTTGTTACGATGGTTTTTATTGCTATAATTGATGATTTATTCGGTGTACTTTATTAATGCTTATTTGATTATCAGTTATACTGCCATTTTATTTGATGTATGTTTATCTTGGTTCTATATATATATATATATATATATATATATATATATATATATATATATATATATATATATATATATATATATATATAATAAAGCACCAATCTTATGTATGTCATAAGATGAAAAAATGATGTCATCTTTTTGGGGTTTGTGAATTGATGGTTGAGATTGAATGTAGGAGATTTAAATCTAATGGTTGAGAATCACTCCAACACAAATGGTTCGGATTGATGGTGTGGACATATTTTATATTGGGACCCACAATAATAGATCGGCTAAAGTACAACCTAAGATATGGATTTCTCCATATCTTCACTTCAAATCACATACTTGACAACATCTGCACCAAAAACCAGGCGAGAGAAAGTTGCAGAGGAAAGCTGAAGCTCAAGTTAAAACCTGATTGAGTTTCTCCTCACGGTGAGTTTCTACTTTCATTGTTTCCTTTACTTTGTAAACCAATAGTTTTTAACTGCAAACAGGGAATTTTTGGTTACAAAACCAATATCAGGGCATTGTTTTTTTTATACATACTCGGGCAACGAACAACAGTTATTTGAGATATATACGAATTTACTTTTCTATATCTGATATCAGATATAAAAACATGGACAACAGTTATATGGTTCGTATAGGAACCATATGCGAAAAATGGACAACAGTTTTGGCTATATGAACAATAGATGTAAACCAATATCAGGGCATTTTTGGTTCCAAAACCAATATCAGGGCATTGCTCTTTTTTTTTTTTTTTTTTTATACGTACTATGGCATGAACAACTCTGTTGTTCATTGGCTATAAACTAATACCACCATGTAATTTTTGGCTGTAAACTAACAACCAACAACAGTTATTAGAATGCGTTTTTTTTTTTGCATTTTACCCTGGGCTGTAGCCCATGTGTGCCCCCCCTTATACCCGCCCTCCGAACCACTTAGTCTCTGAACAGGTACATGCGAAGCCTTTAAACATCCCCGATCTCTGAAAATCTTCCACCTTTGAGTAAGTATCTCCGAGAAGCTTACCTCCAATCTAGAACAAAAATTTCCGAGGAACTTTGATCTGCGAGTTACCTTACGAAACATACCCGACCTCCATCCAGTTGACCTCTGAGGCGGGACCTCCAACCAGTCTCCAGAAACTTCCTCGCACACTGAATGTGCGAGCTGCCACAAAAATGGGTTTCAAACTTGGGTATAATGTTTTTTTTGTTATTGTTGTTGTTAGCCGTGATTTTATACGTACCATTTGGAGCTCCAAAGCTCTTGCGGGTTCTGCTTTTGTTTAAAACTTAATAAGGCCTTGAGGCAGAGGTACCTATTTTAGAGATTATTATTTAAAAAAAACAGTTATTATATAGACAAGGAATAACAGTTATTAGAGATATAATATCAGATATAAATGTTGACAACAGTTACTTTTCTAGATCTTGGGGTATAATATGTTTATATCAGATATATAAGAATCATAGACGCATATATAATTTACTTTTTTATATCTGATATCAGACACGAACGGGCCAACGGGTTGTGTTTAACGACAAGATTTTTTCAGACACGAACACGACACGACACGACACGAATTCGTGTTTTTTTAGTTGACATGAACACGACCCGAATAAAAAATAACACGACACGACACGAATACAAGAATTTTTTAAATTTCACGCCTCAAAAATACGATAACACGACACGACACCACTCATAATTAAGACGCGAACACGACATGACACGACACGACTTCAAAACAACACGACACGAACATGAAATATCGAGTCAATTTCGTGTCGTTCCGTGTCGTTTTTTCATGTCGTTTCTAAAATTGTCACCCCTAATGAGTGTGATGGAAATGTTTAGTACCTAATGCCTCTCCATTTTTATTTTTTTTAAATCAATTTTATAGGTAATTTTATATCTTTTTTTTAGATAGTTTTATTTCATTACAATCAGTTTTTTTTCTTAAATCAATTATATATATATTTTTTTTAATAACATCAGTCTTATTTGTTTTTTATGTTTTTATTAATTAAAAATCTGTTTTATTTTATAAAAAATCTGTATTTTGTATATAAAAAAAGTGTTTTTATATGTATAAAAAAAGAGGAACATGAACATGACTAAATTAAAATTAAAAAAAAACATAATTGTTTTTGGTTAAAATCAGTTTTAACACTTTTTTTTCGTTTTTTTTATTTATAAAATCAGTTTTATGTCATATCTAATGTCAATTAAATTATGTTAGGTAAGACACGATACGAGTTTTTTTATGTCCTATCTAATGTCAATTAAATCAATTTTATGTCCTATCTAATGTCAATTAAAATTAAAATAAATTTTTTTAATTTGTGTGCCGTTGACGCGAAATTTTTTTAATACACAGTTTTATGTCCTTTTTATTATGTTTACTATTAAAAAAGCTCTCACCACATAAAAACACTCAATGCGTGCCGCTGACACGAACTTTTAAAAATAAGAGAATATGGGTTAAATTAGTGTTTGAGGACTTTTTGGAAAAAAATATAAAGGATTGAACTTAATGTGTATTATAAAATGTTTGAGGCACTTTTTGGTAATTGATGCATTAAATATTAGTTTAAATACCAACTGTAGACATTAAATATATTATTTTTTAGAAATAGATTAAGGGTGAAGATTGTTTTGGCATGAAATTAAGGGTGATGATCAAATTGGGTATGAAATCGATAGACTCCCTTTCGGGGAGTTTATCATTATTCATTTATTGTGGTGTATGAAGAATTGTATAATAGATAAGTCAAACAGGTATATAAATAGCAAACATGTATAAAAATGGGTATTGAAAACAATTTTCTTTTGAAATGAGATTGATATTTATACCCTCATTCTCATAATTCTCAATACAAAAGAGAAATATATGTAACGTTCTATGTCTATATATAATACACCATACAAACAATACATTTTCTGCCAATTATATTTTCCATCTTTTGTCAATCATTGATTGTTCATATTCGGAAGGAAACAAATAAATATTGGAAACAATTATAAGCCATAAATGAAATGAGATGGGTTAAGAATTATAGGTGATTTAGTTTTAACATATTCAGTTTTGTAGAGCTTTAGTTGTTGTAAAACATATTCGGTTTTATTATTTATTAGTGCGTTTGTTTGTGTTTTAGTTTTTGATTTTATGGTCATTTTCATTCATTTTTGGCAGGTTTATACTGATCTATTTTCGTTTCTGGTTGATCTTCTTTCACATGGAGAACATTACTATATACGACATTGTATGTTATTTTTCATTCTTATAGGTGGTTGTAAATTGTGCCAATCTTCATATGAAGTACATCGAGCTAGATACGCGAACATTTCGTAGAGTTATTACGAGGATGTTTACTACGAATCTATGATTGACTATCAAAAGGATAATTTTTTGGGATGTCGACCTTTTCGACTTTTTGTAAAGCTTTGGATTAGAGTTATTACATGTTTTTGAATGATTGATAAGCTTTTTTTGTATAGTCAGGTAAGGCTATTTTTGTTGTTGAAGTGTTTTTTATACCTTAAATCAGGTAGACCGTTATTTTGTTATTATTACGTTAGTTTTCCCCGAATATTATCGTGATTTTTTTAAAGAAGTTTGTTTCGTTCAAGCATTTGTATCATGAATTTGGACATTTCGAATATCGTACGATTGATTGTTACCCCTTAACAAGGGTGGATAGTCCAATACAAAGGAGACTATGCCTATTTTTTTAGAATTCACACATTATTAATTCAAGTGAAGAATTTAAACTATCTGAGCGTTGTTGGATTATTTGTTATTTCTTAAGCAGGTTGGTTATTCATATAAACAAATCAGATTATGACTAATGTTTTTGAAATTGCATTTTTTTTCTTAACAAACGAATTTTTTTGCCTTTTTACGATCATCAACGTGCCTTCAGGCACGGGCATACCCTAGTATATATATATATTTGTTTTGACAGTGATGCTAAGAATGAGATCATAATGATTTTCATTTAATTTTAACAAAGGTCTGATCAACCGGTATTAGAATAGCTGAGGTGTCACACCATCACCCAGTTTACCATCATCCATGTATAGATGCGTAAATATTTAAGGCACGTTTTGGACCAGACAATGTGCTGAAGTTTGACAATTAAGCATATTAATTTGAGGTGTGGGAAACCATTAACTTTGACTTTATTGGGAAGTTCTTATATGCAACGCGAATATAGTTACCAACATATTATTGCAGTGTAAAAAGACCAACCTCTCTAATATTGATAAAGAGAACTTTTCGGTAAATTTTTGTCGTTGCTTGAAAAGCACCTCCAATCAAAATTCTCAAATTACCTACAAAATATAACAAACTCAAGTGTAGAGGTAAGTAAAGGTATCAATCCACATCAAGGGGGTAAGCTAGAGACAAATTCAATTGTAATTCACTTTTTATTTTCTTTTTGGAATTTTTCTTTTCTATTTTTTTAGCTTTTTTAAATATTAAAACAATTAGGGTGAGGATGTGAAATAACACTAACTAAAATGAGAGGTGGAAAAAAAACTAAAAAGTGACTAAGATGAAAAACAAAGTCTAACACTAAAATAAGAGATAAATGAGGTAAATAAATGTGAGAATAATCAAGGAGTGGGATTACACCACAAATTTGAGCTATTCTAACTAATTAATTTAATTAATTGAATTCTCCCAAATTAATATCAAAATTACAAATCAACTCTCGTTGCAAATGTAATTTTAATAGTAACCTTTTAGAAAATTAAGTTTAACCCTCCACAACTCTAGTAAATAGATCTACACTCCTTTTAATTAACCACCCGCTAGGATCGATCAATTAAAATTTATGTAAATCTTAGAAAATAAAAATAGAGTTGAAATTCAAGTAATAATATCACACTTAAGAAACCCCTATCTCTAGTTCGAATCTAAAATGAGTATTATAACTAAAATTTTGATTTTCTCTCGAAAATCATTTACCCTCTCTCGAGGGGTAAATTTAAGGGTGAGGGATCAAAATTAATATTCAAAGGAAATTTTCAAGTAATCAAACTAATTAAATTAAAATTACATCAAATAAGGGTTTTTCCCCACCCCTTGAAAGGGGATTTAGCCTAACATAATATCAAACATGATAATCAAATAATCAAAGGCTAATAAAATAAAGTAGAAGAGAAGAATAATCAAACCAAATCTCTTTGAGTGAAATTGGACTCTAATCCTTGAATTTGCAATTTACATCCCTCCAATTTGTGTGATCAAACCAAATTACGTCAACAATTACACTAAAAAATGGATTCTCACTAAATTATTTTTCTCACTAATCTAAAAACGTAAAATAAAAATAAATTCTAACCTAAAAAAAAAACTAAACTTAAAAAAGGTGTTTCTCTCTCTACAATTCTCTCTACTAATTCCTATTCTAAAGCTTCCTTTCAAATTGAGTCTTCCATTATTTAAATAGTAGGTATGGAGCATGGGGGTAATTTGGGTAGGTTTAATGTGTAAGAGGTGTGTAAGGTGTTGAGGTGAGGGTATAAAATCAGATTTGGGCATGAGAGGTTTGGGGGCATTTTTGTAAATGGCATGTGGAAAAAGGCATGTGGGTTTTATTTTGTCTTTGGTTTAGTGTTGGCTTTGGCTTTGGCTTTGGCTAGGTTTTGAACAGCTCACGATTTTGGCATTTGGGAGAAAATGGGTTTGGGGTTTAATGGGTCTTCATTTTGAAAATGGGTAAGGGATTGGAAAAGGGTTATGGCTATAGCAGGTGTAGGAGCTGGTAAGGAAGGAGGGTATGGAGGTACTGAGGTTCGGAGATGAGGAGGTTATGGGTTGGCGAGTTTGGGTTAGCTCCGACCCGGGTTGGTTGCCGCCGGAGGTGGTCAGATTGGTCAGGATGTCGGGAAAGGGGGGTTCCGGGTTCAGAGGGATTGTTGGGTTAGGTATTAGGTTGGCTTGAGGTCGGTTGGGGATGTCACGGGTCGTGAGGTCTGTGAGGATCTCAGGTATGGGGGTTGCGATCGGAGCTCCGGGTAGGGATGCGGGTCTGCCCGCCGGAGTAGGGGTGAGTTGTGAGAGTGCTGAAGGTGGGTGGTGAGGTCAGTTTTTAATGGAGGGTTAAAAATGGTGGGTTTGAAAATGGTGGAAGAGAGAGGAGAGAGAAAGTAAGTGGATGGGAGGTTGAAGATGAGTTGGGTGGTGATTGTGTGTAGTAAGGGTGTATGGGATATAGTGGGGAAGAGGGGTTGTTTGTGTGTGTTTGAGTGAGTTGGTTTAGGTGTGTGTGATTGTGTATGGTATTGGGGTGTGAGGGGTTGTGTGTGTGTTTAACTTATGATTCCTAAAAAAATAAAGTAAAACTAAAATAAAATTTTAACTAAACTAAAAAAATAAAGATAAAAATTAACTAAAATAAAAATGACATAACACGACACACTAAACAAACTCTAAAAAAATCTAAACACAACTAAAATAAAAACTATAAAAAATAAAAACTAATAAAATAAAAAATAAAAATAAAATAAAATAAAAAATGAAATAATAATAATAAACTAACTAAATGCTATGAAAATAAAAGAAAATATAAAAACTAATACATGAAGCGCTAGAAAAAAATATAAAAATCCTAAAAATATGTACACGACTCAATAAAATAAAATAATAAAATAAACCCTAAAAAATAAAATGACACAAATAAAATAAAACGAGATAAATTAAACACACACGGTTCGGAACAGAGTTTAGGCTAGGCTATGGTACGAGACAAGCGTAATTCGCTCCATAATCCACACAAATGCCTTGAAATACGCGTTTGGACACCGCAACGTGCATTCGACCTACAAAATAGATAATAAAGCGCATAAGACCCAAATTACTGAGAATTAACAACTAAAGTACGTCTATTCGGGGTATAAAATTATCACACCACTCCCAAACAGAGCGTTGCTAGTCCTCGAGCAATAAGATAGAGAGAAAAAGTAAGAGAAAGATAAGAAACCAAAAGTGTACCACTTTCAAGGGCACTTGCGATTGCACTTAGCATGTGCAACAAGCCTTTAAACCTATAAGTTTCCCTACAGGACGTGTTGTGTCTCGTGAGGGTTTGCATGGAATATACCCACAAAATTCTTATTTGCAAAAATTTATTGAAAAGCAGTCAATCTCTTATTAGACGTAGAATGATCGCACAATCCATCATAAGAGAAATAATTTGAGAAATACAAGATAGAATGTGTAAAAAGATTAAGCTAAGTAAATACTCAAGGCACATCCTTTCTAGAACTCAACGTGTGTAGTGTGAATCAGTCAAAACGGGTTGAGTATCATAAGTGTAATTCCTAGATTACCTTTTCGGAATCAATGCTTCAACTTCAAATCTTACTGGATATATCTCTCTCAAACGAACTCTCGAAATTAGGGTCAGTTTATTGCTCTTGTGTGTGAGGAGGTGAGTAAATGTAAGCAAGTTCAAATGTCTCACACACATATAAGAAAGAACAAACATTAAGAAATAAATTGATCTCATGAAAAAAATGTTAATCACTATAGTGAGAACGTCGAGTTATTCACCACGTTGACTTTCATTTGCCTGAACACCTAGGGGAACATGAATTATTATGGGTGAGGGGTAAATGAAATGGGGTATGTGGGATAAGGTGAGGTAGGATAGGATGGGGTGATGATGGATGGTGATGAAAGATGGATGCGATAGAAGAGTGTATAGAACTTGAAGCAAAAATGTCTTTATTATACAAGAACAAACAATAACTCTCTTTTTCTTTTTCTTTTCTTTTCTCTCTTTATTTTTATTTTTATTTTTATTTTCTCTATTTTTACGATTTTTCTATTTTTTTCCGTTTTTTTCTTTTCTGCTTTTTTCTTTTTTCTTTTTTTTTTCTTTTCAGACCAATAATGAAGACATTTAACATTTGGAATAAACACTCTTTTTCTCAAAAATGATGATGGATGATATATGAATGGAGTGGGGAATGTGTATGGATGATGAGGGGAATAAATGGAAATATGAGTGAAGTGAATGGTAAATGGTAGGTGTATGGATGAAAATTTAGTGATCAGAATAAATTTCAAGACACGCGTTTCTTACAACTTGAAAGTGATGTCATTCTCAGTAATCAAGCCAAAATTTTATGAAAGATAATGAGATCATGCACTAATTTAAAGTGCGGACCCAAAAGAAGTTGAATCAACTTGTGACTCGGAGATTGCGTAAAACTCTCTTAAATGTGAAAGGCACAAATCTCACGGGCTAAAGTCTCTACTAGTGATCCTTAAGATTTTCTTGGGAATTGTATTACTCCTCAACTCTAAACCATATTGACGTGATAAGTGCTCAAATTTTTATTGATTCTAGGAATTCATTGTCCAACATGCCTTGTTACGTATTACATAAGCTATTTAGAAAAAAAAAATCTTCTAGCTTGATTCCTAGACTTAAAAGATGGATGATTGAAAATTCACATCAATAAAAAAGAAGAAAGAAACTGCACGAAATTTTTAAAAATAAAAAAAATTCAAAAGAGGTACGATTTTGATAAAATTCCCCACCCCCAAATAAAAAGGAATATCATCCTCGATGTTAAGTAAAATGATTTTTAAAATTGAGAGCATAAGGTGGAAAGAGATTACCAGAAACAACCACTAATGAAATGGACAGAGATAGCCAAGAATAAACCTGAATAAGAAGTGATAATAACAAAAATGTGTACAAGTGCATAACATGGTAAAGCATTGGGTGATATGAAATGCCACCCCCAAACAGGATGACACTAGTACAAGAAACGTGGGCTGCCTCTTAGTAGTGCTAAGTTTAATGTCTTCAGCCAGACCGAAGGGATCTCACCCTAAGGATAAGAATGAGGAAAATGCTAGGCAGTAGAAAAATCGAGTGATGATAATCACCCCTAAACAAGACTGAAGCGTTAGTCTTGTTGGGTAAAGGCTAAAGGGGTCAACGGACCTGTATAGTAAAGCGCATCACACGATGCAAAGCATCGATGGGCCATGGGCACGTGGGTATTAGGGTAAGGGTGAAAAGACATCGGTCTCGGGCCTTATTAAGCTTGAAGGTGAGGGAAACTAGGGCCCTATACGATGGTGCTCTATTTGGTGAGGGAGGAAAAATGGTTTGATAAGTTGAATCGAATGGTCCTAAAAAAAATCACACGACCATTCTACGAATAGAGGATGATAATGGTGGTGCCGTGACACACTAGGGAGTTGTCAATAAGAAAATCAACACCACAAGAGAGTGGTGTTCATGGAGGAACAAGCTCGGTGTCACGAAAGTGGAGAGTATCACCATAGATACTCTCGTAAAAGGTGGAGGATGGTTTTAGGTTAGGACCTAGATAAACATAGGAGAACTGTTGAGGAATAATTACTAGGTCCAAACAAGGTGGTGGTGGAGAAGGAAAAATAATGGGTGGGTCGGGTTGGATAAATGGTGGGGGAAGATGATCCAACTCAAGAGTACATAACAGACACTCCTCATGAGGCGCGGAGTGATCCTCAAGGACACTCACAGGAGGAGGTGTGGGTTCTAAAGATGGAGTGTTCAACTTCTCCACAAGAATATCATCGATGAATGGGGTGGGTGGGTAAGACGCGGAACCAAGATCTAAGATAGAGGATTAACGAAAAATATTCGGCTCAAAGGGAGCCATGCATGGGAGGACATCATCCATATCCGGATAGGTAGGAACTATCACAAATTCTATCACGGGAAAATGGTGAGCACTCGTAGCCGGAGCTAACTTAAAATGAAGTGGTTCCTCGGGAACATATACGGTGGGATCAATAGGCATAGACTCAGGCATTTTTTTGGATTCAGCGAGAGTGGGAAGGTGAACTGAAATGATGGGTTCATGTGGACATGGTGGGGTTGGATTAGTCTCACTATCTAAGGTAAGTCAACACAATTGTCGACTTGGGACCCGGACCATGGAATGGTCTCAACTTCGAGATTCTCAAGGTGGTAGGGTTGGTCACACTCAAAATTCGTGTCACAAGAGGACACATCATCATCACACCCAGGAGCAACAATGGGTGGATCCATGGGAATATCTGACTCTCTTGCACACTCCAATTCATTTAATCGTTGTTCAAGCCTTTGGAGAGCTTGAGTTTGAATTTGAGTGGCTTTCTCTTGCTCGAGTATAAACTTTTGCAAAAGGCTTTCAAGAGCGGATGTGGATGGTGGTGGGTGAGTGATTGGTGGTGGTGGTGGGTGAGGTGGACACAACTCGCTATGATCATGAATATATGGAGAGTACTCAAATGAAGTGGGTGGAGTGGGGCTAAGTTCATCATACACGAAAGGATCGCTTTCGTGAAGGACAAATGGTTGATATTCAGTGGGTGCAGAGTGAGGGAACTGACCGTGAATGGGTGCACAAGGTTGCCATGACAACTATGGGAACGTGTGAGGATCCATAACATCGGGTTGGGATTCGTATTACGTGAAAGGTTGATCAGGCCTCCACGAATAACTTGGGTACTCATACCACTCGGGATTGGGTATATCGCGATAATAGGACGAGGTGGGTTCCAGAACAGTGTCATATGGATTCACATGCTCCATGGTGGGTTCGGATGGATATGAATAGTAAGGGAACTCGTAGGACATGTGATTGGGATAAGAACAATGGGTGCACGACAATATTTACAACACGTCGACACTTGACACCGAGGGTTATGGAAAATGAGGTGTGTGCATATATGGGTCAAGAGTACCAACGGTACTCGTGAGAGAGCGGTGACCACTAAGAATATCATAAAGAGACGTCTCAGGATCACTCTCACATGTGTCGCGTGTCAATAGAAAATGACCAAAGTAGTCCCGTAAAGGACATTCTTCGGCCATGAGGAGAGAAATATTTTTTTTTATTTTTAAATTTTTTCAAAAGGAAAGAAAATATTTTTTGGATTTTTCTAAAATGAAAGAAAATATTTTTGGGGTATTGTGAAAAATAAAGGAAGAAAATATTTTTGGATTTTCTAAAAATGAAACAAAGAAAATATTTTTGGATTTTTTGGAAGAAAAGGTGGGGAAAAAATGGACTCTTGATTTTGGACGAACCAACTAAAACTGACTACCGAAAAATAAATTGGACACACACACGTCAAGGAGAATTTCTAACTAGCACATAACCAATTTTTATCTTTAAATTTAGTACAAGGGGTAGTCAAATTTTAATTAAGTCCGCGGACAATAAAAAAATCACGAAAATCTTTGTGATTGCCTTTGCAAAAATGTTCTCCTATTGGTATACCTAGTTGATTGATTTTAAATTTAGTGATGGCTAGGGTAGCACATAATTGTTAAGCGAGTGAGTCAGGTGATGAAATCCCTTCTCGTGAGTGACCGAGTGTAGGTCTTAGCAATTTAATTCATCACACCATTCGAAAATAAATGCGAGAATAAAATCAAGAGCACACAAAACACACAAAAGAATTGACTCGCTAACAAGAGAGGAGCGAGGGTGTAGAAATGTACCTCCCACGGTTTTTAGGCCGTGGGGTGCCGAAAAATTTGAGTCGACTAGAGAGAGATCACTCCTATCTCAGTCGGTCCCAGAAGTCCGACCAACCCAAGGTAGAGAGGCTTCTAAATCCTCGCCTTTGGACCCCCTCTCCATATCTTGTTCAGTTTCCCTATCACGCTTTCTTCGATTATTACAATTTTTTTAAATGAAAAATAAAATAAAGGTGTCTCTATGAACCGCAATACAAACAATGATAAAATCCTAATACAATCCTTCTAAAATAAAGAAAAATGGTACTAAAATACAACAAAAGATAGGAGACAAATGAACTACAAAATTGAATCCGCTCTGAGTGCTTCACGCTCCCAAGAATGGCAGCGGCGCCATTTGATAGTAAGAACTTTTTGGTATATTTTTATCGTTGCATGAAAAGCTCCTCTAATAAAAATCCTCAAATTACCTACTAAATATAACAAACTCAAGTGTAGAGGTAACTAAGGGTATCAATCCACATCAAGGGGGTAAGCCAGAGACAAATTCAATTGTAATTCACTTTTTATTTTCTTTTTGGAATTTTTCTTTTCTATTTTTTGTAGCTTTTCAAATATTAAAACAATTAGGGTGAGGATGTGAAATAACACTAACTAAAATGAGAGATGAAAACCACTAACTAAAAAGTGACTAAAATAAAAAACAAAGTCTAACACTAAAATAAGAGATAAATGAGGTAAAGAGATGTGAGAACAATCAAGGAGTGGGATTACACCACAAATTTTAGCTATTCTAACAAATTAATTTAATTAATTAAATTCTCCCAAATTAATATCAAAATTACAAATCAACTCTCGTTGCAAATGTAATTTTAATAGTAACCTTTTAGAAAATTAAGTTTAATCCCCCACAATTATAGAAAATAGATCTACCGTCCTTTTAATTAATCACCCGCTAGGATCGATGAATTAAAAGGAGTGTAGATCTATTTTCTAGAGTTGTGGGGGGTTAAACTTAATTTTCTTAAAGGTTACTATTAAAATTACATTTGCAACGAGAGTTGATTTGTGATTTTGATATTAATTTGGGAGAATTCAATTAATTAGTTAGACATTACCATTAATCCAACGTGCCTAAGTTGGATCAATAATGCCTAAGTTGGACATTAACATTAATCCACCGTGTTTTTAAAGATAGCGTTGACAATGTATTGTACCAATTGAGGGTCATTTGACCAATTGGAGGAAATGCGATAAAGGAGATGAGAAAACCAAACGATGACCATTTTCTCAATGAATTCATGCTGAAGATAGTTTTTTGTGTTAACTCGAAACTTGCATTATTGATGCAAGTCAAGCAAAATTCTGAACAACTAAAAGAGATTTGATGGAGCTAAAAATATTTTTTTTTTTAAAATCATCCATTACAACAAACTGATTTGGATAAAGACCTGAACAACGCCCCTCTTTATTAGTGTGCGTACTACGAAAAAGAAAAGAGAAAAAATTGTAGGGGTTGGAAGAATCAGAACCAAAGAATATGGTGAGAGTTAAACATTGTAGTGACTTTGATCATAGTAAAACTGAGTTTTACGAGGATTTAGATTAATTTTTATGTTATTTTTTATTTTATATACTATTTAATGTATCTTTTATTTTATTTGCTTAGCTATATAAAATCTTATTTTTATAATTAGTGCAATATCTTAATTTTTTAGGTCTTTAATTTCAAAACTATTTTATTTTTCATATTTTTTTAATTATTGTGAAGTTTAATAATGTTTATTTAGTTTAAAATTTATCTAAAAAATACTTTAAGGAATAAATTTAGGAAGGTCACCTCAGACTTGTGAATATTTGGGTAAAATGACTTAAGTCTTAGTTATGAAAATAGATAATGGAAATTTTACAACCACTCTTATAATGAGATTTAACTTTATAGATGGAGTATAATTCATTTGCAAGTAGGCTTAGAGTTGTCTTAGAATGCCATCCTTCATTTTTTACTTGGTAACCTAAAAAACTGTAAGGGTGATTAAACTTAGAAAATACATTATATTATTAATTGCTTTGATCATTTTCTCATTTATTTAGTTACGGGGTTATATTATTTATGTCTTTTGGAGTAATAAGAACTAATATTTCATATTGAAAGTAAAAATGGGTAAAGAATTAAATTTTACAATGTTTCAAGGATCGAAGTCAAATATGGAAGAAGGTGTAGAGCTCAAAAAAGAGAACCAAAAATTAAATGTTGTAAATGATGTGCTAAAATATTGGAAAATGGACAATGGAGTGTTTTTTTGAAATATTTTCCCCGGTTGGATTTATAATACAACAAAAGGCCCCAATACTTTATTCATGACTGGAACGAGAAGTAGCTTATTTGAAGCGTACGATCTTCAGAGTAACCAAGCTTGTGGAATGAATGGGTGGAGTATTAATCAGTAGGAGTTAATCGGCTTTATGGAAACCTGGTTGCAAGCCTTTGGCTGTGGCTTTGGCTTCTTGAGGTGATTAGTCAGCAGGCGATATATGAGAGTTGGACTTTTTGGGAAATTTTCACTCTAGGTGCAGTGGAAAGTTTGTAAATAAGGACAAAAACCGCAAAGCATTCGGGGGTACGCCGGTAATAAAGCGTGCTGGGTAATGAACCGCCGTCAAAATGAAACGACGAATAATTTTAATCATACCATCTCTGAGCAACCCAGGATACGTCATCCATCTTATAAAGTGTTATTTCCCCCTTCTACTCATTTCGGCCTAAATTAAAAAATCTCTTTCTTCCTCTCCAAGCTTTTTTCCCATTCGTGAGAGCCATATTCTTCCTTTCTGCTGTAAGAAATCCTTCTCCTTTACCCTTTGTAATTATTTTATAATTCTTTGCTAAAATATGGTCTATATTGTGGATGAGATTTCATTGGTGCTTTTTAGTGTTACCCATAGAATCCCCACATGGGTAAAACCTAAGTTACTGAATGGGGCTTGTGACCTCTGTGCTTTAGTTGAGGGCCATTGTTTACCCACCATTTTTATTGCTGAGTGTGGGGTTACTTTTCCCCCCCAATCATTTTTTTTCCAGTACTTTAATATGGTTCCTTCCCAAGTTGCCCCAATCACTTGGAGAATCATTAATAGGGTTCACCGCATTAATGAGCAATATGGGACACACATTGCTATAAAAGAATTAATGTACTATTACCACTATGGTATAACTAATGGGAACATTTATTACTTGAAGTAAATTCATTCTAATAAGGATTTAGTCATGAACCTACCTGATTCCAGTAAGGACTATTGGGATCACAGTTTAATTATGAAGAATTAGCATTTTGCCTCTCTTCCTGAGGGTGCCATGTATAGCGGTTTTAGGTACCTTCGGGAAGGCCAAGGAATAGGTTGGAACATGCACACACATTTTAAATAGTTTCCCCTTTATTTCCTGAGATAACTGATTATGTGTCTCTAATTTCTATTTTACAGAGAAGAGTAAGAAGAAAATCGCTCGCACTTCCAAGTTCAACTTTGCTAATTTTGAATCCATTTGGTCGATCCAATAAAGACTTGGTATCGAAGACCATCCCAGGTCAACCTCGCTCTTGCTCAGCTACTGTAGTTATACTACTACATTTATTACAAGTCCAACTGAGGAAATACCTCTAGCCCCCATTTGTTCGGATGACCTTGCCTCTTCCTCCCCTGATACCTCAGGTTCTGGTTCTAGTTTCTCTCACAGGGAAGAAGGTGATTTCTCGACAGAAATCACCTCATCCTCCTTTGAGCCTATAGACATTGCTCTAGTGCTGAGCAACAACTCTCCCTCAGATATAGTGAAGTGAAAGATTCCTAATCTCCTTGTTGGGGCTAGTTCACCTCATCCTGCTCGGCCAATGGTAAATAAAGAACCTAAAGCTAGTGGTTCCAACCTTCCAATCATCTTAGACAAGATTTTTGTAAAGGAATACTAACCTTTGTCTAAGAGAGTGAGAATGGATCCTCCTCATCTATTTTGGATTATTAGGAGAAAAATAATTGACAAGGGCAAGGGTGTTGCCCATTTTATTATAGCGTGTCTTGAGCTTGCTCAGTACTTGATTGGTGTTAGATTTCTCCCTACAGTTGAGGTAGTTGCGTCTTATCTATCACATTAAAGGTTGCCTGATAAGGCAAATCACAATCTGGCTCTTGTAAGTTGGTCATTTATTACTTAATTTTCATTTATGCCTTCTCCATTCTATCTATTAATATCCCCTATAATTATTATTTTTACAGTTTCTGATTGATTATGGTCAGATATTGAGGAGGAATGATAAGATGAAAGAGTCATTTCCTAGCATTGAATTTGTCTTTGATGAGCTAATCAAGTCCTTTGAGGGAGCTCATCTGGCTAATGAATCTTTGTTCACAAAGAAGTTTAAGGTGGATGAGAGAGTCCAGAATTTGGGGGAAGAGAAATCGACATTTAATAACACAGTGAAGACTGCTAAATAGGAGGATTATACTATTAAACAAGAGGTTGTTGTTGCTAAGGCTACTACAAAGCAGGCTAAAATACAACTTCCTACTACAGAATCTAAGGCCGAATAAGCGTGGACTTCTATTGCCAAGGCCAAGGAGGATGGCTTCCCCAAAGGTTGGGAAAAGACATTTTCCCATGAATCTATGTAAATTTATTATCTAATGAAGTCATCATTTAAAGATGTATGGGATGCTAACCTTGTTAAAATCGGCACTGATGAAAGGTCTGAGCTCTTTCTCTTGCACAATCCTAGCATTCCTCCTCAAATTGATGAGGAGACAGTTGATGGTGAGGAGGTTTGTGAGTCTTCATCCAATGAGCAACTGGTTGTCATCGAGCGAGCAGAGGATGGGGTTAACACCAATAAGGAGAAGGTAGGGGATGGTTCCCTGTAGTTTAGGAGTTTTATATTTTATCTTGTTCTTTTTTCTCCTTGTAATATATTACCTTGATGTAACTCCCATCTTTGTTATATTATATTTCCCGTATTTTTGTCTCTCGGTAAATACTTATATTCGACCACTTATTTTTTAGTTTAACACCGGGATGGTATATCTAGTTTCCATCCAGAGCGATTTTCAGGAATGGCATAATTAGCTGTTCGATATTGGTCATGAAGAGATGGGGTGAGAAAGAGCTTGTAGAGTTTCTCGGCCAAAATATATTTGCTTAAGCCAAGGAAGCATATTTAAATATGTGTCACCTTTTTCATCCGACAATGGCAAATAACGTTGGTCATCATGAAATGATTCTCGACCTTCAACAAATCTAGAAAGAAATTTCATCTAATCTATATGACGATTATGCAAAGAAATTGGATGGCTTGTAGAAAAGATGTGGATTTGATCAAAAGTTTCTTTCTTTATCGTCAACTTATTCCAAGAAAGAGTTCATCCACAACTCAGAGATGAAAAGTGCCAGATAGGTCACCAAATTTCTCGAGCAAGAGAATAATGCCTAACGTATTGAGATTAAAGTCCTTAAGAACCCAGTGTCCATCGAATAGAATAAAGGTGTTTCTTTATTTGAATATGAGAATGCTCATCTGCTGGAAGATTAGAGAAAATAAATAAGTCTAAGGGAAAGGATTAGTCCTATCAACAACAGAGTAGGAATTTATAATCAGTGGGGGAAGAACAGACCAAGAAGACTTTTCTGACCAGGCTTCCACTATGAAGAATAAAATGTCCACTATTAAGAGGTTGACTCAGAAGGTAGACCGTCTCACCTATCAATTCCATAAATAATCACGTACTGTCTTAATAGATGGTTATGATGAGTTCCTTATATACATGCTCACACATGGTTGGCTCAATGACCTTACCGTAATGAAGGTGCCCAAGGAAAATGAACTATGGTATTGGCATGAATCGGAGTGCTTCGAACTTTTAAACCCTCCTTTCAAACTGGATGTAGATTGGATTCCTCCAAATACTATTCCCGTAAGCTTAATTAAAAAATACCTTGGGTATTATGGCCTACATGGGGAGATGAGCTTCACCGAACGTTATAATTAATGGATAGGGCAAGTTCTAGAAGTTAGATAAGGGTTAGAGATATGAGGACTACAATAAACCTCATGCATTGGATGTTCCTCCAGCTGGTTGTGAGAAGGCCCCAAGATATAAATCTCATTCTCTTAGACAACTTGTTGTATTTTCATTTTGTTTCCTTTGTAATAATTTTTCAAGACATATAATGAAAATACAAATCTTTCTATCTTCTTCATCAACTTATTGATTGTTAGTTACTTAGAAAAAGGGTCTAGAAGTAGTTTAGTCTTTTGACTATATGTGAAAATCTCATTCTTCTTGTGTTGGCTCAATCTTGAGACAAACAATTTTTTATTTATATGCTCTTGCATTTTTTTAGTGTTATTCAAATCTATTTTATATCTTAAATCATATTTTTCTATAATGATTTATTATATAAATTATTTTTTGAGACAATCATTTTTTATGTGCTTTTGCATTTACTTTTTATTAAAATCTATTTTTTATTCCTTAAATCATATTTTCATATATTGATTTAATATATAAATATTTTTTGATAAAAATAATTTTTGTGTAGTGTACAAATTATTTTGGGTGTCACATAATTTATTTTTCTCATGTGTGAGCTTTTATATTTTTCTGAAGTTAAATTTTATTTTATATTCCAAGTCTTTTGTCTCACTTGACTTGATATATAAATTAAAATTTATTTTCAAGATATATTTTTTTTGTTTCCTAACTTTGTAGTATGATCTGTATTTTTTATGAGTATCATTATTTTTGTGTTTGAGTTTATTTTATTTTTTTTATTTTCGGATTTTATATTTTTTTTGTGTGTTTTAAGTTTTGGGCTTTTGGAGAAAGCCCTTTAGGGTTTGTTTTTGGTTTTAGTTTAAAACCCTTTCTCTCCCTCTTCTCTTTTCAACTCTATCGGCCGTCATTTTTTTTGAAGACATTCTCTCTCTCATTTTTTTGCTCTCTTTTCTCTCTTCATCTTGAGAGATTTTTTTTTGGAGCTTTGATTTAAGTTTTGAGATCCGAGTTTGGAGGTTCAAATTTTCCGGTGTGGTGGACTGCTTTCCAGGTGATCTCGATTTGGGGGTTTCGTTTTGAGATCGTGTTTTCCGGCCTGTTCAGTGGTTGTCGATTTTCGGTGTGACGTTTTCCGGCGTGGTCCCCAATCCTGTTATTTTTTCCGGTGATTTTTCTTGGTGTGGGATCCGGCGATCTCCTTCCGATGGACGTAAGTTTATTTTTAATATAGATATATACATACTGTATATATACATACTGTATATATACATACTTATATATAAAACTGTTTTATATAAACTGATTTATATATATATATATATATATATATATATATATATAAAACTGTTTTATATATATTTATATAAACTTTTAAATATATTTATATAAACTGATTTATATATATATATATATATATATATATATATATATACACTCGTGGATCTGTTGGTACTCATATACCATTTTTTGTGTTGCAGTTTGGAGATTGATTCTAGTGAATCAATTTTTTTTGTTGTCATAACTATTGCTCCAACTGTTTTGATCTAAAGGTTGTTTTGGACTAGTTTGTTTGGTTGTTGTGGCTTGAAGTTGCTAGATCTAAACTTTGGCCTATACATCTTTGGACTAAATATTTTATTTGGATTAAATCCTTTTGACTAAAATTAATTTATTCTTGGACTTCAATTTGAACCAACAATTAATTTGAACTTGGATTTATTTTGAACTGAAATTTGGAACTGTTTTGGACTAAGTCCTTTTGTTGGGTGTTGGGTATTTGTTGTTGGAGCTTATTTTACACCCAACTCATTTATTGTGTGTACACATTTTATATTGAACTTAGATTATTGAAATTTTGTGTCACACATTGTTTATAAAAATAATCATTTAATCTGAAATAAAATTTATTTGGGTGTTGGGTAGTTGTTGTTGGAGCTTAGTTTATACCCAACTCATTTAGTGTGTACACTTTATTTATTTGGACTGTGACTTTATTTTGGGCCAACTTTATTTGGATAAATTTATTTGAACTCAAATTTATTGGGACTGAATTTTAGTAGGCTTATTGGGTGTTTGGTTTGGAGAGTTTATTTACACCCATTTCAGTTTGTGTGTACACTTTGTTATCAAAACTTATTTTTGTGTCACACATTTTTTTATTTATGATTTAATTTAATTTATTTGGGAATAAAGATATTTGATTTTTGACTCTAACTAGTTACACCCTCTAAGTTGAACTTTTGTGTGTTCACTTTATTTAGTTGGGTTTAATTAGTGTGTAGTCTTTATATCACATCTTTATTTATTTAAATTTTATTTTATTTAAACCCATCCTATTTTAGTGAGTGGAGTGCTACACTCTTTATCTCGTACTCACTTGACTTGGATTGGACCATTTGACTCGTACACTTTTTATTGCCTAAGTTGAATACTTTTTATTGTATTCTTTTATAACTTAAGGTAGTGTTTGTGTGTGTATGAGTATTTGATCCAACCCTTGTCATAGTTTTGGTTTATACTAAAATTGAAATTTAATTCTTGAAACCTTATTTTATTTATTTTAATTAAGTCCTATTTTGTATGAGCTAAGTGCTACACTTATTTATCTTTTGCTCATTTTACTTGGACTTAATATTTTTAACATAACACCTATTTAAATTGATTCATATTATATTTGGTGTTAGGTTAATTTTTTATCTTAGTTGCGCGACACAATTATTGGAATTTTATTTGTGGTCATTTGCGCCAACTAATTTGTTTTTAGAATTAATCTTTACTTGAATATTAAATATTAAGGAAGACCTTACTTGTGTCTTGGGACTTAATATTTAAGCATTCTTTTTAGTATTGATTAATTAAATATTGTCTTACCTTTCAATTAGTCCTTGATTGGTAATTTATCTTGTCAATTAAAATAGATTTAAACCTTGGTTGTTTGGTCTATTTTTAAACAAGATTATTTTTGTTGTTTTGATTAAAACAATATCTATTATTATATTTGTGTGTTGCACAACTTCACGGGGTCTCGGGTTTGAGTGTGTCGTTGTGCGTGTGTAGTGAGTGAGTGATAGTCTCTATTACCGGGGTGTTATTGGGTTGACTGATTTTCAGTCAAGTTGGGTTGTTTTAGACTAGGCTGGGTGTACTGGTTTGTATTTGCCTTGTTTAATTCATTGTGGACTTGGAGGACTGTAATCTATAACTTGTAATCGGTAATAGTGGACTTGGGTGCGTGCGTTGTCCTGGGACTAGGGACACGGGGTTTACCACTAAGGTGGGTTCCTCGAGAAAAAATCTTGTGTCACACTCTACTTTTCCTCACCTCATTCTTAAAGGGAATCATTCTTTACATCTAGCATCATAACCTTTTACTTACTAGTGTGCATGAGTGTTTTCTCACTTAAAATTTATAATAGATTTTTTATCAAAGATTAAAAGAGTTAAAGAATTTTTAAATAACCTAATACGCATTAGCAAGTACCCCTTGGTTCTTTCTAGTGTGACCCTTATGTCCTTTTTCAATATGGTCGGATGTTTCCTGACTAATCTGTTACCAATGTTGGATGAACCTGTGTTATCCTGACTTCAGTTCTACTAATGTTTAACTCAACTTACTGGTCGTATAAACAAATCTTATCTTCTTGAATAAGTGTTAATGTTAGTTATCAAAGGCGACCAAATGTGTTAGGATCTGTCCTTGCATTTAGCCAGTTATAGTTGGAACTTGTCGTCCATCTGATTGACTGCAACAGATTTCCTTAATTTAGTTTGGAAAACTTCTTATTCGTGGTCTTCCATAGGGTGGGCACATGTATTAAGTTTGGAACTTCTTATTCTTGACCTTGCGGGGTCATACATGAATTTTATCATTTAGTTCGCATGGCTGAGATTTCTTTAGCTTTGAATTTATTTTAATTTTTAGCACATCTCCCATGTCAAACCAAAAAAAACATAAAAAGGAGCAATAACATTAACGGGGAATTAAAAAATTTTTGTTGATTACTGAAAATGGGTTATAGGGAAATGAAAAGACTTTGTATTTTTGAGATTACTGGTAGTACTTCTCAAGTGTTCGACTATCTAAGGGTTCTTGAACTGTTCCCTTCCAATGTTTCAATTTTGTAAGTCCCCAGTTAGACAATAGTAGAAATTCAATACAGACCATGTTAATTTGGCTCTAACTTATTTGCATGTTGTAGAACTTTTTTCAGCACGTAGTCTCCTTCCTTCAAAGTGCTCGACTTCACTCTTTTATCGTAAAATCGATGGGTTCTCTTTGGGTATGCTTCCACCCTAAATGTTGCACACTCTCTAACCTCTTTCGCTAGGTCTAGGTATAACCTTCTCATGAGGTCACTCTTTGGAGAGTTAAAATTAAGGACACGAAGACTTGAAAGACCAATTTTTATTGGGACCATTGCCCCTATTTCGAAAGCTAACATGTAAGGAGTCTAGCAAGTATCTATTCTTGGTGTTGTCCTGTAAGCCCAGAGTACACTTTAGATCTCATTGATCTAGTTTCCTTTAGTGTCGTTGAGTCCTTTCTTCATTCTATCATGTAGATTTTTATTTGATACTTCAGTTTACCCATTTCACTATGGATGACTAGGTGCAAAATGTAGTTTCTGGATTTTAGAATGAATACAGTATTCTTTAAATTTCAGATTATCAAACTGCATGTCGTGGTTAGTGATGAAGGCATATGGCTTTCCATAACGATAAATAATATTCTTCGAAATTAAATGTAAGACCTTTTCATACGCCATTTTCTACACGAATTCAACCTCTACCCATTTAGTGATATAGTCCACTGCAACGACCATATATTTGAACCTTACTCTTATTTTTGGCAGAGGGCCAACCAGGTCTATACCCCATATAACAAACGACTAAGGGGATATGATCGACGTGAGTGAATCTCCTCAGTATTTTATGAATTATGGCATAGTTCTAGCACTTGTCACATTTCCTTGCATAATATACTTTCATAGTGGGCCATTAATAGCCTTATGTGGCCCCTCGCTTGACCAATGATCTCCCTACTAAATATTCTCCACATGAACCTTCATGTATATCCTTTATTAAGTCATTGACCTCAGTCGGATGGACACATGGAAGTAATGAAATGATTAACCCTTACCTAAGTAAGAGTCCTCATTCTAGGACATACCTCGCAACTTTATACCAAAGTCTCCCCGCTTCCTTAAGCTCTACTGGGACAATGTCTTTTTCTAGGTAAGCCCGTATTGGATCCATCCACAATGACCCCAAGTCTAATTCAACTGTATTGGTAATTTTTTCATTAGTACTCCGATGCATGAGGATTTTTAATAGAATTCTTCTTCTTATCTTTGTTCTTATAGCAGAAGCAAGTTGAGAAACTGTGTTTTCTCTGGCATTCTCTACCCTAGGGATCCTGACACCCTTAATCGCTTGGAACATTATTACCAGTCTTTATATTTTGGTTATATCTTTTTCCATCGACTCCTTTCTTCCCTCGCACACTCCCAATACTTGGTTCACTATTAGTTGAGAATCACTACGGGCCTGTATCAACTCAGCGCCAAGAGATGAAGTTAGGCCAAACCGTGCTATGAGAGCCTCATACTTTGCCTCATTATTAGAGGCTTCAAATTGGAACCTAAGAGTGTATTCCACGTCAATGTCATCCGACGTGCTAATTATTAAGCCTGCTCCACTACTAGAGGAACGTGATGAACCATCTACGAATATTTTACAAACATGGTGTCTTTTTTGAAATATGCTTCGAGCAAGGTCCCATAATTAAACACCTTTTTTAGATGCTCCAGGTTGCAAGCAATTTCTTCTTGTTTGGATGATGATTTTGGTACATTAGTGATCTAGCCAGTCAGTCTTATCACTGAGCTATCTCCTACAAAATTTTGCTAATCTAGTTGAATTAGGGAGATCTCTTTCGGAGAATTCTTTTCTGACTACTTTGGGGTTATGCTCTCTTTCGTAGAAGTATTCTTTGCCTCTTTTCTTGCTAATCTCTCTTTTGTAGAAGTCTATTCGGTGGAATTATCTTCGTATATGAACTCAGAGATGGCTTGGCCCTTTATTGTCGTTCTTGGTTCATAATGTATGTCATACTCTCCTAATTCTACAGCCAAAACGATCAGTCTACCCATTTTTAGGTTTGTGAATATAGACTATAATTATATGGGCTTGGAAGTACGACTTCTTCTTTCAAGATGCTTTGATTAGGGTTAATGCTAGTTTCTCCAACCTTGGATATTGAATTTCCACTCCTCGATGTGCCTTGCTTGTATAGTAAATCGATTTTTGCACTCCATTTTCTAGTCACATTAATGTCTGGCTAACTACTGATTCAGATACGACCAAGTGAAAGTAAATTTTTTCTCCTATAATAGGCCTTGAAAAAAGAGGTGGAGATCCAAGGTACTTCTTTTATTCCAAGAAAGTGGCTTCACATTCATCATTCCACCCAAATGATTTTAACAACACCTTAAAAAGGGAAGGCATTTGTTGTTAGCACGCAAAATGAATTAGTTTAGCACAATCACCCTGCCTGTTAACTTTTGTACTTCTTTTTTATTCGTTAGCGACTGCATATTAATAAATGCTCGGATTTTATCTGGATCTGCTTCAATGCCTTTTTGGTTTACTTTGAAGCTGAGGAATATTCCTTCCGTACTCCGAAGACATATTTTATAAGATTCATTATATGTTTTTCTAACTGGTTGAATGTCTGACTTAAGTCTCTGAAATGGTTGATAGCTATCTTGATTTTGGCGAGCATGTCATCAATGTACACCTTCATGTTCCCGTCGATCCGTTATTCAAACATTTTGTTTACCAACCTCTGGTACGTTTCCCCACCGTGTTTGTGCCTAAATGTCATAACATTATAATAATGGGTACCTCGACTTATTATAAATGAAGTATTTTCCTTATCCTCTAGTTTAATCTTGATTTGATTATAGCCTAAGTATGTATCCATAAAGTTTAGTAGCTCATATCCAACAGTGGTGTCGACCAGTTAATCAATCCTTAGTAAAGGATAATAGTCCTTCGAGCAAGATTTATTTAGATCAATAAAGTCAACGCACATACGCTATTTGTCATTATTTTTTCTAACCATCATTAAAATATAAAGACAATATGGGTACTTTACTTCCTCAATGAAATTTTCTTTTTATAATTTCTCTACATCTTCTTTAATGGCCATGTTCTTATCCTGGCCGAAGACACATCATTTTTTCTTGATCGGCTTGGCATCCTTGACTATGTAAAGTTTATGACACATGAACTCTGGATTAATTCTAAAAATGTCCTTATGACTCTAGGTGAACACATTCTTCCTTTGCCTAAGAAGATTAACCAACTCCTTCTTAACGGTAGGGCCCAGTGATGGGCCGATCTGAGCTATTTTCTTTGGATGTTCATCATCCAAGACAATTGATTCTACTCCTTCCACGAATTTCCCTTTTACTAACTTTACCACCTCACATGGATCTAATGTTTTAATCTAGTATGTTATGGTTAGTTTCTTCTGTTCCTCTTAGTCGATTAAAGTATAGTACCATTCTTTAGCTTCAACTTGGTTCCTTTTAACCACATCGACCCCATAATAAGTGAGGAACTTCAACAATTGATTCGCGCAGAGGGTACTGGTTTAAATTTTTTTAACCCTACTCCACTGAAGATAATATTACATGCCAAGTTAGCGTTCTTATCTAAGATAAAGAAACGGATCTTATTTATTCGACAGGTCGGCCAAACACTAATCACTGCTTCCATACTAATTTTTCCCATGGGATAAACCTTCTTGCTCGAGAAATCGATCAGGGGACTATGGTAAGCTTAAAGTTTACTGTCTTGTAGTCCCAAACCTCTGAAGCAATTACAGAATAAGACGTCGATTGAACTGTCATTATCGACCAACTCTCTAGCCATATTTCCTTCGTGTAGAATCATCATGGCAACTGGGGGGTCATTATGAGGATAAAGCACTCATGATAGATCATCATTAGAGAAACCAACCACAAAATGATCTTTGTTTACTTTTCTCGAATGAGTATCTACATCACATGTTAGGTTGATCTGCCTAATATAGTGATAATATTTTTCTTCATTGAGGTAAGATTTCATTTCTGCTATTGTATCTCCTCCGCTAGCATCACCTCCTGTAATAAAGTTTTACCCAAAAGAGATAATATTTACATCACGCACAGGCTCCTTAGGCCTTCTGGGCAAGTTCAGGTCGTCTTCGGAGTCGTTATCTCTAACTCTTTTCTTCTCGTCTCCTTTTATATAAGGGGATTTTGACCATATCCTGGGTTATTTTTTATCCCTTTGATATTCCCGACCTCACTTTTCCATGAACTTTATCAATTTTCCTCTTAGGATTAGGTTCTCTATCTCATTCTTCAAGGCTATGCTGTTATCAGTGTTGTGATCGTGATCTTTATGGAAATCGAAATACTTACTCATATCACTTTGGTTTGGAGGAGATTTCAGCTATCCAGGCCACTTTAGGCCTCTACTTCTATAGATATCTTCTAAAATATGATGGATTCCAATTGTCAGAGGAGTGTTTTCATCATATCTTTTCAACTTTTCCAACTTTCTATCCTTTTCTTCTTTCTTCTTCGAGCTCTTATTGGCATCAGTGTTGGAGTTTTTGGTCGCTTTAGTGACTATAGTCTCCTCTATGTTCATAATTTTAACTATTTTGGCTAGAAATTCAGTCATAGTCTTAGGTGGCTCCTTCGCCAGTGCATAATATAACTTATCAGGTAGCGGGCCACTCATTAATACGGTGATCTCTGTCTTCTTGTCATAATCAATGACTTTCATCTTCTCACTATTAAAGCAGGTGATGTATTCGCGAGTAGTCTCGTTGACTTTTTGGCAAACATTTAGAACATGGGCTAACCACTTTCTAGGCTTGGCTCCAAAGTAGGAGTTGCTAACGAAAAAGTCGGCCAACTGTTGAAAGTTGGAGATTTTCCCTCGTGGTAGATTGTTATACCAGGTCTATGCTGACCCAGTGATCGTAATGGAGAATGAACGACAACGCATCTTATCAAAGATTGAGTAGATGTCGTCAACAGATTGGTATTATTCCACATGTAACATTGGATCAGGTTTACCATCATACTTCGGGGTTACCACAAGTGACTTGAACTTAGTAGGTGTGGTGTAATCCATAAAAGAATGTGTGAACGACGACCCTTTACAAAACTTATGTATAAGGATGATATGCCAATTACTGGTACCACATCTGCAGAAGGCTTAATACATAGCCGATACTTGGGGCCCATACAGGCCATGGAAGTCCTCTTACTTATAATATATAATGAGGCCACGACTTCATCCCTAGCACGCCGCGACCACATACCTCTTCAGGAGAACACACTCTATCGCAGACTTAACCATGTAAGCATTTACTTGCAAAGTGTCGAACTTCTAGAAGTATTACCTACTTGCATCACTTGTCCACATCTCATGTTCTCTGCGCATGTGACATCTCCTTTTGACTTCTATAAATAGAAATGCTCACCCCACAATCAGGGGAACAAAATACTAGAAAGTGAAGCTCTGGAAAAATCTCTACACACCCTCTTTCTAGAAGCTCCTAGGTCACTCTTAGTCACCTGGGACACTAAAGTTCGTAGCCCTCTACAAACTTGCTCAACACGCTATATCCCGCATCGCACAAGGTTACATTTTTTTTATATATTCATCTCTCTCTCTCTTGTATGCCTCGAATGGCAAATCAACCTCGTATAAATGATTGTATATAATGAGAGTAAGGCACCAAAGTGGAAATAGGCTCATTTTATATCCGAACCACTCTATATCTTGTGTTATTTCTCTTTATTCACTTATTTATGCTTTTTATACTTGATAATGACTCGGCATGATTTCTCGCATCATTATTTTTGGCGCTGGCTATGGGAAATAAGGTGTTTTACCAAGTTTCCACTCATATTGGGTTCTTAACACCTTATGTCATCCATGGGGACCCCCTGGTCATTATCACATGGATGAGATCTTGGTTATTAGGCCCGTATTTTACATTTAAACTCCTTAAAGGGATTTCTTATTTC
Organism: Sambucus nigra; assembly: GCA_949130495.1. Lineage (NCBI taxonomy): Eukaryota > Viridiplantae > Streptophyta > Magnoliopsida > Dipsacales > Adoxaceae > Sambucus > Sambucus nigra. Next base: position 237,574,203 of record OX422210.1, on the reverse strand, counting down.
CAAATTTTCTTTATAGGCTTTCTTTTATTGCATTAGATTTATATGTATTACTCCAATGATGTTACCGTACCTACTTTATGTTGAAAAACTCAAATAGGCCATGGCCTCAGAAAGGTGGGTAACCAAGGATGCACCTTTCTTAACCTATCTATGTTTTTAGGCATTTTATGCCTTTTCACTTCTTATACTTTGGGATTTTTTCTAAAAAATTGGTGCTATTTTGCAAATGAGGATTTTTATGTATTTGACTAGCTCTTAGAGGACTTTTTTGGTCATGTTTTTATGGGTGAAACCCAATTGTTAGATCCATTTATGGAAAAAAAACATCACAACATCTTACTGGATATGGCTTAGCATGCTGACTGCCTATAGGCCGCATCCCCTATGCAACAATTTAACCAAATATTTGTATCTTGGCATATTTTTGCTTTCCATTATTAAAATTGAAATGTTTGAGACCAAAGATGCTGGGTATTTTTTGACAAACTACCGTTATGGGCCTTATAGTTTATAAGCAGAGATACATAGGAAAAGACTAGGTCAAATTGTCGAGAAATCGATGATTTAACAGACAAACTCCAACTAGGATTTAGCTCTAAGGATCGATGAACTGGCCAAGATAGGTTATAATACCTTTTTAACTAAATTTTTAGCCACTTTACCACATGGAGAGAGAAGCCCGATGAATCGTCCAGTTCGGTGAAATCGTGAGTCCTTAAATTAATTCTGGTGAATAGTCCTTCATTGAGGCCACGATCGCGTCCATATTGGACACGGAGGTCACAACCTCACTCTTCTTGCCTTAAGAGGCCACAACAGCTTGCTCTTTCTTGGATAGGCCTCGGTCAATGATACAAGTTGCATACTTATATTCATACTTTGATTTTCCTCTGCATATCTTGGTCTTCCCACCATGGTTTAGTTTATCTCAGAATACATTTTTAAAGACTAACACAATAGAAGCCATGGAAGGAAGCTTTGGATCAGGTCCTTAGCAGTTTGAAGATGTGGCCCACTTATTGAGATTCATTGACCATCTAGATGATAGTCAAGCCTCACTCCAGAGCTATTAACCCCCTGGGACAAAGGGTTATGATGCAAGAGTCTGAAACCTTCACTTCCCTGTAGAGGTCGTAGCCTTTGAAGACAGGGATGAAGTCAGGGCATTAAAGAGGAAGAATAAAGAGCCAGAGGTAGAAAAGACCTATAAGGACTTCACCCCCATTGAATTCTAGTTCATAGGACATCCTTGAGAGCATCAAGGAGGATAAACTGCTCAAGTGTCCGGAGAGGCTCAAATCCTCGCCACATAAGAGAAACATGGCTAAATGGCATTAATTTCACCAAGATTACGGTCTCACCATTGACAGGTGATTTGCTTTGAAGAATGAGATTGAAAGGCTCATCCATAATGGGATGCTCCAGTGATTCCTAGGGGATGCAACGCCTAACTTAGACAGTTGTATGCCTGTCTTTCCCTTAGATTTTTTTTTCTTTCTATTTTAAAAACAAGAAAAACTCTAAGTTTAACTTTATATGTCTTGTATTTCTTTACAAATCTAATATCTATATATGTGGATGAATTCTTCATCTTTGAGTCCTTACTCTCCCTATCTAAAATCTTCTTATCTAAACAGGTTGGAAGGGAACTTGACAACTGATTATCCCGAAGATTTAAACACACAGGAAAAGGTGTCTATATAAGAAAAAGGAGTGACGGCCTTAAATGGAATTTAACAGCACTCGCATCACGAAGAATTTTGTTGGCGCATAATGCTTCTATTATCCTTAAGGGATCTTAATACTCATTATTAGCCATGGGTGTCTTGAAAATATACCTAGCCTAGGGAGGCTTGATAAAACCCATATATATATAGTCGCGTGTGGCTTGAAAATAAACCTAGTCAAGGGAGGCTTGGAAATACCCATAAATAGGTGTGGGTGGATTTATAATAAACTCAACATGGGGAGGTTTGAAAATTCCCTAAAGGAAGAAAAAATATCTCAACTTAGATAGAGAAGTCACGACTTGAGGAGGAAAGTCGGATACAGACATGATTCTGCAGTAAGAGATTCAATTCTCAAGGAACCACCATAATCCAACAACACTGTAGCATGAATTCAATAAGAGCAGCCTACACTAAAATTTGAGGAGGGGTAGTTCAATACCCTTTAGTTTATAGCCACTGCGATAGGCATCTTAAGAAAGTCGAGAGGCAGACCTAGAGTCATCTGGTAGAGAAGAATACAGACTTAATACCACAACCAATTTTGAGCATAAGTCCAAATTAATCGTGGTAGGCAGTCTACTGTAGTCTGTTACTAAAAGCTATGAATCCACAGCCTAAGTTGTATTACAAGCTACTGCCTAAAGTTACAGTACAAATGAGCATTCAATCATTCAAGGCAAAATAACTAAAAGACTACGAAAGATAAAGGAGAATAATCAAATACAAGTTCAGCAAAATTATATATCAATTGAATATAGCCAAAGTAATTGTACAATTAAAGGCCGCAGAGGGCGTAAACAGTTCAACAAAAAATTAAATTACATGGTTGTGGAAAATAATATATATATATATATATATGTGTGTGTGTGTGTGTGTGTGTGTGTGTGTGTGTGTGTGTTTAAAAATACAAGACTGCAAAGGGAAAGAACAATCAAGAATAAAATGTACAGATTAAGTGGTTATGTCATCATAATTATCATCTTCAGCATCATCAACTCCAGTTTCCATCTCCTCTTCCTATGTAGTAATAGCCTCCTCAAGCAGTTTCATTTCTAGCCAGTCTGCATCTCTCAGCTCAGCTATGCAATTAAGGTGCTCAGGTTCGTTGAACTGTGAGGAAAATATCTTATCCTTAGCCTCTGGGAAGTTATTTATAACCATATGCCTCAGCTCTTTATAGTCGTGGAGGTAGGCCTTATTATTAATCAGGTAGAAATTGCTTAAAGTCTTGAAGGAAGTAATAACATCTTTAATAACATTTTTTATAGTTGCGTTATGCTCCTCATCCTTTTTTTATCCGGCCTCAACATGTTGATCTTCAAGCGCCTTCAAGGTTACAGCATGGCTTGTTAACAGCTCTTGATTCTTGGCCTCAGCCACATTCAACTTATCTTAGATGGCCTCATCTTTCCTTGCATTCTCCAGGGCTTTAGCCTCAACTATTTTTAAGGGCTCCGCAGCTTGGGTAAATTTCTTATCTGCCTCACCTTGAGACGTGACTGTTCCATCCACCTTAGAGTCCACACCCATTTTATAATCTTAAAGATATATATCAAAAGATTTTTTCCCAGCCTCATAAGATGAAGTCCTAGCACTTTTAAATTGAGATTAGTGGAGGACTCCATAACCCTATGAAGTTTATAAAGACCTTCATACTTGTCCCTTTAGGCCATGGCAACCTCCTCAGCCTAAAATAATAAAATTAAAGTGTTAAAGATAAAAATAAGCAACTATCTGCGAAAAGGAAAATAAGGGAAAAAAAATTAGAAATGAAACATACCCTCAGAAGGATATGCAAGCATATTCCTCCAGAGCCTCCAGATCCTCATCCATCAGACGTCCAAGGTTAGAAGTTTTCGCAGCCCTTCTCATCCTTAAGACTACAATAGTAGTTGTATCTCAAGGAGATTCGGGGTTTGTTTTCCTGAGGCATGGTCGCAAACGACCATCTGCATCTCTTTCTTCCCTTCTAAGTGGAGTTGGCAAGTTGGCATTAATGACTACCACAGTTTGGGGGGGACCTGGTATTGGAGACATGAATGGGGATGGAAACCCCTTAGAAGTTCCCCCCAGAGTAAGACATTGAACCAATCGCGGTCAGTTCGGCCCTAATATCATCATCAATAATTATGGTCTACAACATGCACCTCTGACTCTGGCGCAGTGGTCGCTACATCCTTCTCAGTTGGAGTCGCGCCCTTCTTCTCAACTTGAGGGGCAGTAACTTCTTTACCTTCCCTCTTCCTCTTCTTCCCCCTCTTCTTTGGGTCTTAGTTAAGGCCTTGTATGACCTCTTCTAACTCATTAAGTTGGGAAATTAGGATCTTCCTTTCGATCTCCTCCGCGGCACAAGATGAAAAGAGATGTCAGCAATTTAGGTTAAAAACTAATTTCGCAAAAATAATTAGAATTGAAAGAAACCAAGACAAAAATAGTATTGCAAAATTATTTTAAGTTATAACTTTCGCAATAGCCATTAGAGCCTTTGCACTAGATTGTATCCGTAATTATATAGTGATTGCAGAGTCACTATGTCAGGGATTTTTTTTATTATCTTCAATTGAGACTGTAGTCTCAATCCTTTACCTCTGTCTCTTAGAGGGTATTAGACCTGCACAAACTGTAGCAAGGGCTTAATAGAGGTTGGAGATATTATTAGTAAAGGAAGTGAAAGATGTAGTAGGTGAAATAATTAAAGAAAGAAACAAAGGTCGCGATTAAAGTTATAACTTCTTAGGGTGGGCGACCTCATGTTCGCGACACCTTGAACTCTTTCTCTCTCTCATTTTCTACTGGGTGGATCTACAATATGTCCCCAAAAAAGAAGAAGAACTTGACTTTCCATTTTTTGACAGTGGAAGGCCTCCCTCTCACCAAGTATCTATCTCCACGCTGTAGACCCATGTAAATATACCACGGATTGTCCACAAAGTTCTCTTTTGGTCTATAGAAGTCGAAGAAGTATGTGACTGTAATGTCTCTCTTGAAGTTCTTCTTCCAGATAACTAGTGCGGAAAGGATGGCCCTCCAGCCATTGGGATCAACTTGGGTTGGGGCCAAGTTCTTGGCACTTAGAATTTTTCTGATGGGAATTAGAATGGGTAGCAACATTACCAAGAGAAAAGCATGAAGCGGGGAGAAGACCTCATTATCTAGGACTGCGAACCATGACCTCTGCTCCACAGACGAAAATATGCAAACAGTGCCCTCTAGGAACTCACAGACCTCATCCATTTCTTGTTCATAATATAAGGGTAGTGAAGTGATGCGGGCTATCTTTCAGACTACTGGACGCTTCCATAAGTACCTCCTAATTATTTCTTGTCTCCACAGTCACAACTGATATTAGAGTGGCTGCCTCAGTATCCACTTCTACAAGGGGATGGTTTCTGGAACAAGTGTCTTTCTCCATATTGATTGAAGCCTCCTTCGAATCCCTATAGTTAAAAAAATCCACGAAATCAGAATCTACTTGGGCGTTATTTTGGCAATCATTATGCCTACAAGGCCTATTGGTCTTTAAGGGTTTTATGTGAAACATCTCTGGATGAGGAACACCAGAGTGTCTCTTGCATAAGTCATCTAAATACTCCCAAGTATTCCAATGCATAAAGCCTCGATAAAACCTATAAAAGTAGAAGGGCTTTGCAGTTAGGTACCGTAGCCTTCTTGATCAGAATACAAGGTTAAGGCCATTATAAAGGCCGTGATAATATATAAAGAAAATAGAATACATAATGAAAAATATACAAGTTCAATTCAAATTAAAGACTACACTTAGGGAATTTTGTCCAGAAGTCTATCAGGTCGTATCCATGAGAACATAGGATTCTAACACAGAAAGGTACGAAGTTTAATTCAGAGGCTGCAACCAGTTAGTTCAATTTCACTAAAAATCTGCATCCATGGGGAATTAAGACCCAGGAATTAAGTTGAAGTACACACCGCAACCAATTAGTTCAATTTCCTTATTGAGCTGCGGCCAGAGGGATAGACATATAAACAGTTTGATTTTCTATTTTCTAAGATCAAAAGCCCAAACCCTAAAGGTTTTGGTCAAGAACACCAAGAACATCATATAAGTTTTCTTGGCTAAGAATTCAATCCAAAATAGGGCTAGGCTAAGAAATTCAAACATTTAAAGGTTCCTATATACCAAATCTACCCATTCCTAATCACCACAAACCTAGAATTATGTGCCAAACACAAAAAATCCAATTTCACAAAAAAGTGAAAAAAAAATCATATTGGAAACCCAAAAAAATAATCAGTTACAGTTGCCTTATCAAAACCCTAAAAAAATTACCCAAATCTCAGCAACAGTTAGGTCTTAGTAGGCATAAATTCTTATGATGAAGATAAAGAAGAACATAGGAATTACAAAATTGAAAAGACTCTAGGAAAGATATTAAAAAGAAAAACAATCGATTAAACTTCTATTACAAAAGAAAAACCATATGGGTCCACGAAGTCAAAAATATTTTGGGAAAGAAATAGAAAGCGGATCATGGCAACAAGAAATTGTAATGCAAAAAATAGGATTGGAAAGAAGAAAACCTACCCCAAAAAATGAAAATGATTGAAGAAGATGATTCGCCACTCAAACCACCACTGGACCACCACTAAACCGCCACAACGTCGCCTGAAATCGCCAAAGTGATTGAAGCTCGCAAAGGTGTTTAAAAGGTAATGAGTCCACGACCTAGCTCAATATGTATAAGAGGGTGCTGGAAGGTGAAACCTAGAATTATGTAATTCATTGGTTGTGGCAGCACTCTGCATCCCAAACAAAGGACAACTGAGACCACTTTATGCAATGACACTGCATCACATGGGCATTGAACACAATCGCAGCACCAACTCGCAACCTCTTGGCACTGAGGGTTGGGGGCTTATTGATATGCCCAATACTGGTACAATGACCGTGAAAGTCTTAAGACATAACCGCTACCTGGGGTTAAGACAGGCCGAGACAGTGACCTTACTTGCAACATATAATGAGGCCACGACTCCATCCCTAGCAGACTGCGACAACACACCTCTTTAGCAGTATATACCCTATCGCAGACTTAACCACGTCAGCATTTACTTACCAGCTATCCAACTTCTAGAAGTATTCCCTACTTGCATCACTTACCCACATGCCACATTCTTTATGCACGTGACATCTCTTTTTTACTTCTATAAATAGAAATGCTCACCCCATAAACAGGGGGACAAAAGTTTAGACCGCGAAGTCCTACCCAAATCTCTACACACACACTCTCTCTAGAATCTCTCGGTCACCCTTGGTCACCTGGGCGGCTACGGTCTACATCCCTCTACAGACTTGCTTTATAGATTGCATCTGAATCGTACAGGGCTACATTTCTCATGTATTCATCTCTCTCTCTCTCTCTCTTATATGCCTCTAATGGAAAACCAACCTTGTATTAATGATTGTATATAAAGAGAGTAAGGCACCAAAGTGGACGTAGGCTCATTTTAAAGTCGAACCACTCTATATATTGTGTTATTTATCTTTATTTACTTATTTATACCTTTTATACTTGATAAGATGGTTGAGAATGATTTTGGTATGATTTATCGCATCATCAAAGGAAAATTTTGATTTAGTTATTTCCCCTAAAAGATTCTCTAGTCATTGGACAAGCCCTTCCAGGGCTAGTCATCTGGATTAACCTTGACCGAGACAATTTTGGCTGCTCGATCACTATTTTGTGCTAAGCTATCTTCCTAGGAAGTCTGTTTGGCATGTACTGACCCTCGCACACTCGTCCTTAACCTTATGGAAACTTCTCGTGTTCTCTGAACCCTTTAGGCTCTCTTTGATAACGTCATCTCCCTACTCGGGGACCTAGATGATCAAATGCGGATCCCCTGCTCAGCCTCTCCGATACACTTGGCCTTTTCTCGGAGAATGATTGATCGTCATAGTGATCAGTTGTCGTAAGGGATGAGGTGGCTCTTGGGCTATATGTAATCTAGAGTATCTAGATATACTTTCTTCATTTCATGATCTCGAATTCATCCTTATAGGGTTCTTTAGTACCCGTCCACGATAAGCTAGTTGCATATCTCTGTAGGGGACAGGAGGAAATATTTCACCTCTCCTGTCAGAGGATTTTCTTCTAGATGTCATGATAAGGTCTGCTCCATGCCTGTTTTGACTGGCTTGGAGCGTCTGTATTAGTTTCTTCACCGTTTCTTACATTGTCTCTTGGTCTTTGGCTATGCTCATCAAAATTTCTTGTAGATTCCTTATCCACATAGGGGTGGAGGGAGGAACGATTTCATTCGTCAGACTACTTTCTGGATTGTCTCCTAGTTTCCACAACAAAGGAGTTGATATGCGTCTTGAACGAACTTGAATAGGAAATAACAAAGGGCTTATCTAGTCCTTTTCCACAGACGACGCAAATCTGTTATTGTCTAAAACTGGTATTGGAATATTTTTGAATCTTAGTTGATAAATACCAATAATAAACTATGACGAATATAAAAGTTAACGGTCTGGAATTGAGAGAGAGAGAAGAGAGAGAGAATGAGGCAGGATATTAATGTTGTTCAGCCAAATGAGGTGCCTACATCCACAAGCACAATGTCATGTTGCATTATAAATGAGTACTAGTTCTCAAGAATCTCTATAGGGTTTTATGTATGGCCATTTATTCATGGCCTTATCATGTGATAAGGGGTGCCATTTATAGAAGGAGTGAGAGAAGAGGAAGAGGTGGAATGCCATTATAAGTCAGGCAGTTACACCTTTCTACATTCTAAGTAACAACTAATAATGAGCTAATAGTAGTTAGTTTGAAGGATTAATCCACGTTTGTGTGTAATGAGACTGCACATATTCCCACATGTGATTTACATGTGTTTGATAGAGTTAATCATTGGTGGTCGGTCACTGAGCCGACTAAAGGAAACACTGAGTCGACTAGAGAAATGATGTGCCGACCATGTTAGATGAGCATTTTATGATGACTGGTCTCACTATACCATTGGTCCATGCCACATTATGAATTTATAATCCGACACCATCTCTGGAGAATGTGACAATGTCATAAACAAAGTTTACATAATGACTTTAGAAAAACAGGCACACTCTAAAACATTGAACATAATAACATTGCAATACAAATTTAACAATGCGCAACATTTGGAATACTACGAAAACTTGTAACAATAGTACAATTATTTCCTAACTATATGTATGTGTCACTCAATACTTCTCCAAAGCGATTACGCCGATCCTTGACGGACTTAACCTTCAATCCTCAATCACCATCCGCCTCCTACAGTTAGCTGGACAAAATAAATAATATTTTGTAAAATTTGTATATGTAAATTGTCTAAGAATCTTTTTCCGTATATAAAAGTTCACAAAAAAATTCCATATCTTTGCTCCATCATGTAGAGAAGTTTTCCTTTATTTTTTATTTTTTACTTATTTAACATAAAAAATCACCTTTATAAATAGTTCCACTATTGCCTAATTAAAGTAGTTCCACTTTGTGACGATGTGCCAATACAAACCTGATTTTTAGCACATGTTCTATATTGCAGGCTATGAATATCAAGTCGTAAAGCCATAGTTGTTGCCTCACATTACTAAATCAAGATTTTTTTAATAGTAAAAAGAACACTCGTTTGCCAACGAAAATGTTACATACAGTAACAAACCCTCCGGATATTATAATTGGTATTGCCCCTTTAATCGTGAATAAATGTCACTTTATCTCTATCAACAAATAAAGGACTAATGTCAAAATGATCATAATTTTAACCAAACAAAAAAGTCACTTCCAAAAGATATATCAAATTGATCATTTGAACAATCTAACCATTTTTAGGAAATTATATTTTTCACATCAGTCTTAATTTTTGGATTAATTTAAGAAATCTTTTCATTTTTTGGATCGATTTGAAAAATATTGTGAGGGTCTTATATTTGGAGAATAATGCGGTAGAACGTGATCGTTTTGTAAATTTTTAATGAAAAAAAATGCAATTCATGAAATTGAAAGGGATATATTTAATGAATAAAAAAGCACTTAGTAATATTCCATACTAGGCGAAAAATTATGTCCGTGAAAATTATGTCCACTTCTTTTCAATACTATTCTTTGAAGGGGCAAATTACTTGAGTCTTCAGTGCAAGAGATGTACCCGAGGCTTGAGAAGTGGAGGAGGAATACAACGGATGTGGTCGTATAAGATCCTGATTTTTGGTCACTAAAGCTGAAGAGCTCCAGGATAATTATCAATTATCTACCAAATTTGAATTATAATGGAATAAAAATTCTTTCAAGCAAGAAAAAGAGTTTATATAATTCATCATTTTGATTCAAATAGAATATAACTCTAAAATTGCAATTACATTATCATGTTGAGAAAATTAGGAGGAAAAAAGTCACCGAGGTTAAAAGTCCTTGCACTTTTTTCCTTTAATTAGCTGTAGTAGAGCTACTTTAATTGAAGATATCTAACTCTTACCAAAACCAATAATAGCAAATAAACTATTAGCATATCTATATATATATATATATATATATAGAGAGAGAGAGAGAGAGAGAGAGAGAGAGAGAGAGAGAGAGAGAGAGGATGAAAAGGGTGGAGGTGGGTCAAAGGTTGGTGTAATGGTGTGACAAACCCATCATTGTGCAACAACTTCACTCATAAGTACTCGTTGCACTAAAGGAGCAGCATTAAGATTTATTTGATATTCCCAATTAGTTGGTGAAAGTACTCTCTGCGTAACCATAAGCTTCGAGAGTAAAAGTAAATACTGCAAGCTGTTATTCTTCGTAGACTATAATGGCTTTAGTATCATTTCATGAGCATTAGTGATCCAGTGTGGTGTAAGAAAATGATGGAATGGGTAACGAATGGTACATAGAAACAAAAAAAAAAAATGGTCCAACCAACATTGACATGTTGACAATCATTTTGGTTGATGCACGCCTACAATATTCTAAAGCTCTCACCTCTTGTATTTGTACTGATGATCGTGTAGACTATAATAAAACCTCTCCTTTTAGTAGATTCTTCAGTTATACTTACCCTCGCCCCCATATGTAGTTTGGTGAGTCGAATTACTCCAAACTTTAGTATCATTTAAACTTGCAGGAATAGGTGGGTTTCCTGCTGGAGTAAGAACAGGAGTACTCTTGCATGCTTGGGTTGCCATTATTTATTGACCGTTTTGCTACTGCTAACTATCCAGATTTGGTGCAGGTTCAAATGTTTTAAAAAAATCATAATAATAACAATATCCCTACTCCTAATGTTTACTTTTTATTTAATTTAAAAATCAAATTCTGGCAACCACTCCCAATTTATCATTAAGCATAAGACATCAAGTACCTACCCCTGTCCCTTATATGGCATACTTGAAAAGGAGAAGAGGAAAGATGGCGATATGGAGGATAGAAAATCAGAGTGATGGATTAGATTTCATTATTGTCTTAGAAAGCACAACTATGCATTTTAAATACTCTATCCGTCATAGATTAAGAATCTTTATACATTTTTTCACATATATTAAGGATACACTCAATCAATGATCAATATCAACGCTTATCCACTATTATGAAATTTGATTCGTTGATTTTGTCAAAAAAAGGAAAGTATTATTAATTTGGGATAACCAAAAATAGAATAGTGAACTCATAATATGTGAAAAAAAGACTATAAGATTCATGTTTATACCCTAGATTAAAGTCAATTGATTGAATAGCCAGCATCAAGCCGACCATTCATAATGTATGTGTTTATGTCACTAGCTTAGTTTGTGTGTTATGGTTATGTGCGAGCATGCCAAACAATATTGTGGTCTTGTCAACTAATTGATTATCTTAGTCTTATGATAGTCAGGCGATTGTGTACCGTTCGATGCTTCAATTAAGAAGACTTGTGCTTCCCTTATGATAAATTTTACTGTGAATGCTATATAAGTTTATTTAACTAGAATCTAAGAAAGCCCATGTAAAGTGAATAAATCTAGGTAAAAGAAAGCTTGAATTGAATAAAATAATAATTTAAGATAACCAAAGAAAGAGAAAACAGTTACGCTAAGAAAAGTGAAGCAAATTACACTAGAAAATGTAAAAGCAGTTTAAAAATAAAGGCAAATGAACTTGCAGTTTAAAATTAAAGCCAATTAACTTTTCATAAAATGTAACGAGAATTACAATCTACCTAACAAACTACTATGAACACAAAGGAAAGCTCTAAATAAATGAAAAGAAAAGGAAAAAAGAGGTAAAACGAGTAAATATAGTTCTTTTAATTGAGGGAGTCATCTTTTCCTTTGTCCTCTAGCTGCTTATTTAAAAAGTTCCTTGTCATGCAATTTCTTCCATAATTATAGGGTGGTTACCCAATTGAATTTTCTCGATTAGGTACTAAAACACCCCAATAACCGTCACTTTAGTACTTTAACCCACGTTTGAAGTTTTGAATCAATCATTTGAGCAACCCTTTATATTAAACTAACCCATTGTATTTCGATTGATTTTAGGCTTATAATTCCAATGGGCACTATATTATTGGACGGTGATTATATGGTGTAAATATACCCCCGGTACTAATTGATTTCTATGAAAAAACGATTAGTGGATTGTACGCCATTTTCTCACGTCTTACTTATTATTACTTTGTGGTAAACGTGCATAAGTAGTTGTCTTTTTGGTAGTGAAAAGATCTTAGTCGTAATCCATCAATCCATTGGTCTTAGACCTGAGCTCCTTGTCTGTTCCTCTTCTGTAAGGACAAATTTTCATTGTGTCAAGTTTATGTTTATTGTAAAATTTATAATACTGACTTTATTTCATTTGGACAAAACTACATAAGTAATATGTTAGGATTGTGTTCAGTTTGACCCGAGTTCACGCGACATTAACTTCCATCCAATTTCTTCTTCATCCATGGTGTTTCAAGAAAAGTATGAATGATGTATTATATAGATCCCTAGATTTCGTTTTGGTTGTTTATGTTTTTAAAATTATTCGAGGCTCATTTTTTGAAAAGATTTTTCAAAGAAATATATTTTTTCCAAAGTCGTTCAAAGGAAGTCAGTTTTTCGTTTGAACGAGTTTGAAGGTTTCGTTCAAACGAGTTGTTTATCTCGTTCAAATGAGTTGAGGGGTTTTGTTCAAACGAGCATCAAATGAGATCATTCGATTTTGGCAAAAATATTTCACTGAAAGTTCGACCAATCATCGTTCAAATGAGAGTTATCGTATCGTTTGAACAAACTTGAGGTTCATTCAAATGAAGTAGCCAATCTCGTCCTAATGACTTTGAGTTTCGTTCGAACGATATGGCTCATAATGTGTGCCACCATCCTTTTATAAAAATCTATAAAATATAAGGTTTGGCACAACAATTTTTTAGATAAGGGTTTAGAAAATAGTTTTATATATCAAACAAAAAGCCTCTTGTAACCCTAGTTTTAAGATCCAAGAATCGATAGAATATGCTTGTTTGAGATCTCAAGGTTCATACACCAAGATTATTCACTCTACATCTTCGTGAGAGTTCGTTTCACGTGCTGGATTCTGTAAGGACATTTTTCTCATGTTCGATATCTTACATTTGTATATGTCGTACGCCGCTACAAAAGGCACGTCACTTCACGATCTCACATGACGGCCTCTATCCAGATTTCGAGAATCAATCATTCAATATCTCCATAAAGTGTCCCACATCTGCCTCAACGACTTCAAGTTCCACGATTTTAGGAAATTTTTGCAAGTGGTACGCAAGAGAAGTCAAAACAATGAAAGAATGCAAGATATGAAAGTTCAAGGGCATTTTGGTAATTTTACAGCCACCTTTCGGAGGTCCGGTCAATTGGAAAGTTGAAGAGATCAACGCCACGAAGATACTGGAAGAAACGGAACCTCAATCCGAGCTACGGTGAAGAAGTTATAGCCCTTTGAAAATTGAGAAAATCCCGACGAAATCCCTATGAAGAATGCTATGTGTTAAAGCCCCAAAACCAACGAACTATCGCGAACCGAAGGGTGAACTGGTTCGGGGGCCGAAACGGTTTGAGGTACATGCCGAATCGGTTCGGGGTACCTGACGCTGACAAGAGTTCCAAAGTGTTAAAATTCCTTTTGGTTTCCTGTAAAAGTTAACTTCGGGGGAGTTATTTTACAAGACATGGAGAGACGATTTTAAGAGTTCTATTTTCTCTAGTCTTCATATTTTTGAGTCCCAAAACTCATGTTTTGATTCAGACATCATTCTCATACTTTTGTGAATCCTTTTGAAACCCAAGAACACTGCTTTGCTTTTGTTCATACTTGTAGAGAACTCGTTCTCTTCTTCATTGCTGACCACCTAGAGTTCTTACGGGAGATTCCAGTCGAGACATCGAAACCCACGCCTGAGGGTATTTCATGTGTCACTATATTTCATTATAATCCGTGTAAGTTGTGATTTACTTATTATAATTAAATAAAAGGTTTTGCCCTGCGGGGATTTTTCCTTAAACTTGCATCGCATGATTTATCTATTTATGGTTTGACACACGCACACACGTAGTTACATGTTGACGGGATGATTTAACTTTTTTTTAAATATAGACTCTAATTGAATAAGGTTTAATTGGAATCTTGCGAATCTATTTAATCAATTATCACACACAGTATTTAGTCGGTTTTACAGATTCCATGTTGTTACCGTGACTATTTGCTAGCCAAGATCGGTGGACACTGAGACGTATGATGTGCACACGTTGTGTTGATCATTGGTGTCTTCCTATGGTGTCACTGTGAAGAAAGTTCAAGTAGTGAAGACTGCACCAAGACTTGAAGGTGTTGAGTGAAATGGAGTAAGTATGTCTATCACTATTGCATAAATCCTATATCATAGTAAATTTTCATAGGCTAGGCTATCCGAGGTTTTTTCCATTGCGAATTTTTCTCATACATTGCTGTGGTGTGACATTGATATTTTTTTATTCTTGCAAATCACACAGATTAATGTTTATGGCAAGATAAAATTTGTTAATAGTTTACACAATGTATGCTTGAAAGGTTCTTGATTAAAATTGGATTAAATGTTAATTCGGTTAATTTAATTGGGTGTTAAAATTTGGTGTCTAGAAATCCATATCCTTATTAGCATTGTTGTTATTAAAATGTTTCTCAAATTGATATCAGAGTGGGTTACCCTACATTATTGTGTTGATGCCTATTTAGTGTGTGTTTAGGGTTGTTTGTTTGTTTCTCTCAATGGGTCCTAATTTTGATAATTCAACAGATGTTTTCAGTGATGAGAATGATTTTGATATACGAGAGGAATTTAATGAGCTTCATTGTCGTATAGAAAGGTTGTCTAAATTGAATTGAAAATTTGCAAAAAATAAGAATTTTTGGAAAAGTAAAATTTTCTTTGAAAAATAAGAATGATTTTTTGTAAAATATTAAAAGTCAAAGAGATATTCTTTGTGAAAAGCTCAAATGAATAAAATTAGAGGCTAGGTTGAAAGAATGTGTCGTAAGACATAATGATAAACTGATTGAGGATTTAAGGGCACATGAGAAGATTCCTAGGGTGAAGCTCGAATATATTGAGGGAGAGAGGGATAACCTTCGTGGATTGTTTGAAAATTTAAAAAAGGAATCCCTAAATTTTGACGAGTCTAAGCTTTTTCTTGAGTCTAGGACTTTGGAGTTAGATGCAAAATTAAGAGACTCAAGTCATGTCATATTTGATTTGAAATCTAGGTCAGAGAAGTTGGATAAAATTTTAAGAACCATCCAAATAAAAAAATTATAAGGTAGATCTAGTCTTTGATGATCCCATTTCTTCTGCTCCTAAAGCAAATACCAAAATTTTGATAGACTCAATCGCTTCCCAAGAAGTTAGAAAATGTTAACCCATAGGTAACATTCCTTATGTCTACACTTGCACACATTGTGGTAGGAAAGGTTGCCTTAGAAAGTTTTGTTATGATCTGAGAAAAGGTCCTAAGAAGTATAAGTCTCTTGTCACCATGATTCCCAAATCCCGAGGTGTTAAATTTTCATCTACTTATGTCAGAAAATTCGATTTGGAGGAATTGAATGTTAAACTTATTGATTCTCGCATGCTTTCATATGATTATTCATAAATTATATCTTATGAGTGATTGTGTTTCCATGTTTTTTCATACACTAGTTTTTGTGCATTATGATATATGTTATGACTAGTTGTATGATATTTTTGTCTTTTGTATTTTGATTCTTCATTTTTTAGTCTATATGAGAAAGATATAAAAATATTTTGTTTGTCTTTTGAGTTATTTTAAAAATGTTTAACAACTCAAAAAGTTTTTTGTTTTGTTCATGTAGTTTTTTTTACACATTTTGTGTGGCATATTGGTGTGATTGAATCCCATTCATTCCATGCTTTTCATGTGGCTAGAACATTAGAGTATGATTTGCAATGCTTCAGATTGTTTCTTAATCATGCCTAGTATGGAGTTGTTTGAATTTGGTTTGCTTAATTGATTCATCTAAGTATATGTCTCTACAAACACTTTTACGAGATCTTTTGGATTTTAACTTCTTATGTTGCACGAGATGAGTAAGGTATTCTCTTATCAATCTTATCATATACATATTTATATATCTGGGGGGATTTGTGTATGTAAGAACCATTGCAGTGAGTTTTCTCTTAGGTTTGAAAAGTAAGATCGTGAAATGGAAATGGTTATGAAGGTAGTAAATCTCTTTTGCATGAAGGGCCACCATTGACAAGAGCCTTTAAAAAAAGAAAATATAATATTTGTTAATGTTAAAGTTTAGATATTGATCATAAAAAATGTGATATTTTGAAAAAGAGCAAAAAAAAAATAAAATATGTATTATTTTTAGGGTGTTATAAGTTTAAGATCAATGGGCTTACAAAATGATTCATAGTTCATTCTTAATATTTGACGCCATTGATTTGAGAAACATTAATATTTTTTAGGCTTCTGTGTATTTATTCTATTTGTCAATTTTGAGTTCACATTATTTGTCACATGAGGCTAAGTCTAAGTCTGATAAATTAATGCGATCAAATAGAACTCCTTAAAATATCTTGAGTGTTTGTGACATATTTATTTGGTTTTTTAGTTCACTCCCCTTCACTCCGCACCACATTTCATTTAGACACATTTACGCCATACGAGTGTGGAAAACTTACTTTTGTGTCTTTTGTGGTGTGTTATACCTATATATTTATGTGCATATATATATACACACAAACACACACACACACACACACACACACACACACACACACACACACACACACATATATATATATTATCAATTTATAAAATATCGCAAGTGAAGGGACTATTCTAGAATAACGAGTGTAAGTACGGGTCAAACCCACATAGATTTATCAATTTCTTCGTTCAAAATAATTGTGAATATTCAACTAGACAAAATGAGTGTAGAGAAGATATGTAATATTAAACTAAGATAACACAATTAAAAAGTGTGACAGCGAAAGATATAAACTAATGTGTGAGAAACTAGGACATTAGATCCATTTATCATGTTTAACTAACACTATAAAATAATTTAAACTCGTTATTCCCAATTTTATAACTCAAATTAAATGGACTCTCGTCATATTTAATTCGAAAAATAACACGATTACGTTCACACTAAAATTTAACGTCTCAAAATTTAGACGGCTAAAATCCCTATTCCCTTAAAAGTTCACTTTTAAATTTCAAAGTTTAGTATTTAAGCATGGACTATCAAAACAATCGAGTGCAAGCATAATCTATCAAAAAATAATCACACTTAAAAAATAAAAATATGATTTGTTTTCAGACAAAGCCGAACGTTTAAAACACACTCTCGTGTCGTTTATATGAATACCGAATTTTTAAAGCCTTTAGCACATATCGGGAATAAAGACGAATTTAAATCACACACAATATTAATCAAACATGATAAATTTCACCTAGTCCTAGTAAGGAAATTAAGCTAGCATAATTGTGTAACAACCCAGGTTTTTGAGCGACTATTTTATACTATTTTGCTTGATGGGCTAATTTTATAAAATATGGGATGTTGGAGTAAATATTATTTCCCGTGAGACTTAGGGATAATATTTACTATGTTTTGTCTATTTACCGTTATGAGAAGGTAAATAGCGTCATATTGTGTATTATTGCGTCGTTATATGTAAAACGACGGTTATGACCTATATTTAAATTTGGGTACAATTAATGAAATAAAATGAAATTAGAACGTAAAAATAGTTCAAACTTTCCCGAATGCCAAAATACGGGGTGTGGTTGTTTTTATAATAGTCGAGATAGTCGAAATAAGTGCCACGCTATATTTTTGGGTTTCGAGCACTTTTACGCGTTATGGCTCAATTAAGTGGTTACGAGTCATTTTAGTGGTGTATTAACCATTAAAGGTGGGGATTTATGTTTTGAGACCCGTATAAGTCCCCCACCCCCCTTTCTTTTTCTTCATTTGTGTGAGAGAAACCAAAGGAGATAGAGAGAGAGAGAAGACAGTTGGGAGAAAATGGGAGAAAGAGAGAAAATGAAGATTTTGGGCCGGATTCCGTCGCTACCGGAGGTGATCCGAGACTACGAACCTCGAGGCAAGTTTCTTACTTGCTAGATATTGATTTAATGTGATAAATCTGCATGTGTAGTTAAGTTTTGGGAGGTTTAAACCATAAATGGGTCTTTGTAGATTTTGGTGTTTAATCCCTTAATTATGTGTTTTAATTTGATTTGAGGTGAAATAATTAATTGTATGATGTTTAGAAGTGATTGGGTAGCATTATTTGTTGTTTTGGTTGGGTTAATAGCGGGTAGAAGCTTGGATGGCTCGTTAATGGCCGAAACAGCTTCTCGGAGAAGAAGCTGTCCGCCAGGATCGATCGATCGAGCCTGGGGGATCGATCGACCGAAGCCTTCGATCGATCGACGGCCAGGGGTCGATCGATCAACCCCTTCTGAAAAGGTGAGATTTTTCTAGTTTTGTTTTAGCCCTTTTCTTTTAGGTTCAAGGTTTAGGAACCTTCCTTTGGGAAGTAATGAGGAGTCTTAGAGGGTTGTTTTGGGTAACTAATGTCCTAGGTTAAGATGGGATATTTGGGCTTACCCGAGGGCTAGTTTGTATAGGTTAATGTCCGAATGATATAGGAAGTTAACCTAAAGTAAAATTTGAAGATTACAATATTAATTTTGAGCTTTTGGGAGACACTCCATTATGGAGACTCACTTTGAGGGTTTATGAAATAATATGAACTCTTGGAGGCTATTTTGAGGTTAGTGGCACTTTGGATTTTAGGTCATTAATAAAATATGACTTAATAAGAATGAATTGCACATTCTAAAACTTGGTGCTTAATGGCTAAATGAATGATTTTTGGAAAAGTAAAATTGGAAGTTTTCAAAATGGAAAAAAAGTAATGTTTTTCATAAATGTTAATTTATGGATACACACCTCTCTAAATCGCCATCATAAGGGAAGTTGCGCGCGTTGTGGTGAAGCCCCCTGGCTAATGAATGCAGGGTGGATATAGTCCCTAGGCCATGTGAGCGCTTATGATTGTATATTTTTCTGCGATGGTTAGGAGATTCCGGATGTGGTCTTGACTATCCCGCAGGCACATGGTCGCTTCCCGACGTTTCGATAGGATCCCAGGTTGTCTTAGTGATAGGCCCTGGAAGATGATAGCCATTTAGGGGCGCGTACAGTGGGAAAACCCGGACGGGCGGTCTTAGATTGCGTTATATTATATGATATATAACTATGTTCAATAATGTGGGACATTATTGGTTATTAAAGCATTTTATGATAATAAAAGGGCTTTAATTTACATTTCCCGGATGGAAGAAGGGAAATGGGATGTTAAATATATTTTCCGGATGGAAGAAGGAAAATGGATGATATGAAATGAAAGTAAAGCATTTTTATGATAATAAAACTTGCTTTAAATTATGTATTTTTCCTAGATGGAAGAAAGGAAATAAAATTTGGTAAAGAAAGTTTTGAAATAAGAAAGTGCCATAAAGAGCACGATGAAATGCCACAAAGAGCACAAAAACTATGATTATATTTCCTGATAAGGAATAGAATTTCGAAATGAAATAGTATGATGAAAGTAATTTGGTAAACGTTTAATAAAATGTTGTACCATTTATATGTGTTCCTAAAGATGAATTAAGAATTGTGCCATGAGATGATGGATGGGTTTATTTTTATAATCGTTGAGTAGCCGTAGATGTGACCTCCCACACTTATGCACACACATACATTTATTGATTATTTCGTGCTAAGGATCAAATGGATCTCGACGATCAACCTTGCCTAAGTAGTAGTGTATCGGGGGGGGGGGGGTCCTTGTTTGGATTTCGCTTTGCGAGACACCCCACTCACGAATAGGGCATAGTGTTGAGACTGGAGAGAAGTTAGCCCCTAGTAATTAGGGTTAACTAGAGCATCTCATAATATTGCGTTAGGTTGCTGCTAGAATGAGAGGTGAGAAATATTACTGTTATCTGCGAGAGAATTACGCACTTAACTGTCATGCATTTTTAGTCACATGGTAATCATATCAAACCGGGCCCTGACCCGTATCTATATTTCTCTGTTTCTGCATATTCTTTGCCGCTACAGGTGCTCTACCGCATGGACACCCGTGATTACATTTCCATTTCAGTTGTCATGGAGCTACAACATATTGCGGATGTTGTAGGTTACTTGTATTAGACGCTTCTTTCTATTGCACTCTAGTTATGTTCAGTAGATTTATTCGGGCGTGTTTTTCCCAAGGTATTACACTCATTCATTATATTGTAAATATTGAAATGTAATACTCTACGTAATTATTTGTATTGTTCTGTTCGCCGACAGCTTATTCAGTGATAGTTATTATATTGTCATTCTTTATCCATTGATTTGTGGTATCCACCGTTTTTGCAAATGGGATTGTCTAAGTGTTTTTCTTTTACTTTCTAAATTTTTAAATTTGACAGTCCATTTTCTAACATGATTGGTGGTTATCTCATACTATTATTTTAATCGACAGTGATGCTGAGAATGGACCACCTATGATTCCTGTGATTATTAGAGTATTGGGCTGGCCACCTATTATTTTAGTAGGCGGGTTGTCACAAATTGAAGACATAATAAAATTACAAGAATGAATACCAATTTTCATTAATAAAACAAACTTAAAAATGTTGTGTCTCATATATAATCTTGACAAAATTCCTCCCACAAAAATACAATTTTTGGCCCTCAAATATAAATAAAACTGTCAAAATAAAACTACTAAAATTCTTCTCAAGTGGCTCTCTACAATCTTCATCGAAATAATGAGCCCAAGGGTCTTATTTACAGGCTTAGGAATAAGGTATTAGGGTTATGGTGGAACTCAACCTGATTAGTCAAAACGTGTTGAAACTTATTACTTCACCTCTTCAATCTTTGGATCGGGATAAGGCACATAATTTCCCCCACTTGATAACTCTTAGGATTCTTTGTTGAACACGCATGACAAATTTTTTCCAAATTGGAGAATAAAAATTCTCGACTTTTTTCGAACGACTGTAAAAATTAGCTTTTTTGTGCTTTTTTCGAGTTGATCAACAATTTGCACCAAATACCATCATTACTTGCAAAATTTTCACTAGGTAGTTTTTCATAAATTAGCACAAGAATGTTATAAATTATCGAAGTGCACATTTTTTTACTTAAAATCGCTGTTTTGAATTCAAATTCAATCATTCTTGCATTTTTTCCCCTTTTTAATAAAATGATCCTAAGAACTTATTAAATAAAATAAAATGGGACTAAAAAAGTATAAATTTGAGAATAAAATATACAAAATAATGCACTCATCATCATCATCATCATATATATATATATATATATATATATATATATATATATATATATATATAGTTTTTGCAGGCATTTAATACATGTTCATCGTATATGATTTTATTGGTATCATGTGCTTCAAATTTGTACTTGCTATTTCACTTCACATTGCATGGTACGATTGTTTCCTTTATGACCATTTGTGTCCCATTAAGGAGAAAAATTTATTTCATATTATGCACATTTACATTTGTCTATTCAATAACAAAAAGGGGGAGATGTTTAACAAATGGGGAAGATTATTGTTCATATACGGTTTATATATTTTATATTATCTTTGAATTTGAAAGGTGTGTTAAGTGTGCAGGTTTAAGCGACGACACGATAAAGTTTCACAAGAGCAAATCCACTTAAAAGGTAGAGTTTGTCTAGTGTCAGTTTGTAATTTTTCCTTTTGGGGTCGGGATTTCGTATAGAGAGCTTGACGATATCCCCAAATAGCCAAAGGGGGAGATTTTTAAGGACAAATTTTTATTGTTTCAATTTTATGTTTTAAGCACCCAAAAGTATTTATTTTATACCCCAAATAGAAGCATTTTAGTCGCTCGTTTTAATTAAAAATGGTCTTATGTCGTATTTATTTATTTCTCAGGTCAATCAGCAGTCGTAGTGTCAAATATTGCTAAACGGCGCAATTGCGATCCAGAAGTGTTTAAACGGTGCAACGAAGAAATCAAAAGAGACCGCGAAGTCAAAGTCTCATTGAGCTTGCCCGAAAGAAATCTGATGTCCCGAACTAGTTCCGTAACCCTAACCGAGCCTACACCGAGTCCAGACCATTCCCCGAGCCCGGTGTGTGTTGTGTTTGTACCTTTATTATTCTTTTAGATATTTATTTTTAGTCCTTTTATTTTTAGGATTTATTTTAGATTTATTTAAAATTTTCTAGGATTTATTTTCTATTTTTCTATTTCTTTATTTTGATTTTGATTTTTATTAGTTTTTAATTTTTAATCTTTATTTTATTTATTCGGATTAATTTTTAGGAATTTATTTTTTAGTTTTATTAGATTTCATTTTGTATATTTTTTATTTATTTTAGTTTTATTTTATTAGGATCATATTTTTTAGTTTCAATAGAGTTTTATTTTATTTCTTTTTATTTTCAAATTCTTTATTTAGTTTGGGATGTTAGTCTTTTTTAGTTTTATTTGATTTTAATTTTCTATTTTATTTAGTTTTAGTTTTAGTTTTTTAGGTTGTGTTAATTTTTAGGGCTACAAATTAAACACACATAACCCACTCACACCCTAAACCCATACACCTAAACACACTCAAACACATCCCTCTCCCTCACCCAACATACCTTACACCCTCGTATACCCAATAAACTCCCTACCCTTCTTCTTCTTCTTCTTCTTCTTCTTCTTCCCTACACTACTTTTTCTCTCTCCTCTCATCACCAAAAGCCCAAAACCTCCATTACCAAAAATCACACCTCAACTCAAACCACCATTTGCTGATACCCATAACTAACAACCCAAGACCCGAGCTCCGACCAAAACCCGGTGAAACTCGGACAGCCCCAACCCTTACCCATCACCAATTTCCAAACCCGAAATCCCCAAAAATACAACCCATCTACTCCGTCGCCCTAGTCGTCGGACCCGACGACAGTCCTCAGGTCGGACTTAACTCGCACCGGCGGCCTGACCCACCAACCGAGCTTCGAAACCCGCCAGATCCCTCTCGCCCATCTCCGGCCAGCCAACCCCCCATACCCGCGACCTCGTCCGGACCAACCCGAACTCGACCCATCTCCTAACCAAACCCGATTCTCCTTAATCCCATTTTTAAAGCCCACCTTTGACCCTAATCGATTTCATCTCATACCTGCCATATCCCACAAAAGAATGAGCCAAATTCAAGCCAAATAAAATCCCACCAATAGCTCCTCTAAAATCAAAACGTGGGACTCTAAAAAAGAGATGAAAGCCACTATAAAAAAGGGCATCTGCTCACTTTTGAAGGGACACACGGGACTCTCAGATACAAAAAAAGGAGACGCAAGAGAGAGACAACATTGTGTATATTATGTACAGTTTAGGATCATGAAAAAAATTCAGAAAAATAAAAAAAAAATTAGTTTAGCTTTAGAATAATTTTTAGGTTTAGTTTTTAGTCTTCTTTTTGTAATCAGGTGCTGAAAATTGCAAAGAAGTTGAATGCATGTCAAGGCGCATTTCAAGATAAATTGTGAAAAAAATTGTGTATTGTATTTCTACATTCTCTTTTCAATTTATTTCCTTATTGGCATATTATTTATTGTTGTTTATGCACACATGAGAATGTTTGGCTAAACACTTCGTTCAAGGGGTGGGATGCACTGCGAATGATGTTAGTTTAATTAATCAATTTTATTAATGCTATAATTCTAGGAAAATTATTTTTAACTGTCACCAATTAATTTATGTAACGAGAGTTAGTAAATTAATTGAACAAATTAATGTTTGAATTTAGGAATCGAACTAGAGATAGGTTTTTTCGATATTTGAATAGTAATTAGATATTGAAATTTGAGGATCAACATTGTTTCCGTTAAATTGTTCCTAGTGGGTAATTTTATGAAAATAGTATGATTCTTAATTTTTCATTGTGTGACATTTTAAAATTTATTTTCTGAAAAAGATTTTATTAAATTTATAACTTTAACGAGGGTTAGATTATAGATTTAATATTATCTCGAAATATTTCACATTAATAAATTGAGAAATTAAATAATTGAAAATGTAGTGTAATCCCATCTCTTGACCTTCTCACAGTATTTCACACTCGGTTGCACATTCTTTTTCATTATTTAGTCATTTTATAATTTTGGCATTTAATTAGTTAATTTTTCCCTTGAAATTGTTTTAAATAAAAAAAGATTTTAATAAAAAAAAATTGAAATTGCAAGTATTCACATTAATTGTTTCACCTTGGAAGTTGGATTGATACCCGTGCTTACCGCAATACGAGTTATTTTTAGACAAGTTTTGTAGGTACTCAAGGGAATTTTGAGAGTGACTTTTGAAGGCAACGATATACCCAAAAAGCTTCTTATCATTTATTGTTAAATTTGTAATGTTGACTTTATTCCATTTGTACAAAACTACTTAATCATAGGTTAAGATTTTGTTCAGTTTGTCCTTCAAGCCTAAGATGCATTGAAGATCCTAGAGTCCCGAGTTCAAGCGACATTAACTTTCGTGCCGAGTTTTGTGTTCATCCATAGGATCTAAAAAAAGGTATGAATGGTGTATTATGTTGATCCCTAGATTTTGTTTTGGGTGTTCGTATTTTTAAAATTAATCGAGACCTATTTTTCGAAATGGTTTTTTAGAGATTTTTTTTTTCAAATTCATTCAAACGAAGTTAGTTTTTTGTTCGAACGAGTTTAAAGGTTTCGTTCAAATGAGTTGAGGGTTTTCATTTAAACGAGCATCAAATGAGGACATTTTTTCTTAGTGGAAACATTTCATTGGAAGATGGATCGATCCTCATTCAATTGAGATTTTAGATCTTTTTTGAATGATCTTGAAGTTCGTTCCAAAGAGGTAGCCATATCATTCGAACGATTGTGAGTTTCGTTCTAACGAGATGCCTCGCTATGCATGCTATCGTCATTCTACGAAAATCTATCAATATAAGGACCAACACAACAGTTTTCAAGAGAATGGTTTCGAAAACAGTTTTATATATCAAACCAAAAGCCTCTTGTAACGCTAATTTACACCTTAGTTTTGAGATCCACGAATCAATAGAATATGCTTATTTGAGATCTCAAGGTTCTTGTAGCGAGATTATTTACTCTATATCTTTCTAAGGGTTCGTTTCGCGCATTGGATTTCATTTTATTACGGTGACGGTTTGCTAGCCAAGATCGGTGGACATCGAGATGTGTGATGCACACGCGTTATGGCGATCATAGGTGGATTCCTGCAGTGCCACTGTGAATAAGGTTCGAGTAATGAAGACTATACCAAGATTTAAAGGCGTCGAGTCAAGTGGAGTAAGTTTATCTGTCACTATTGTATAAATCCTATATAATAGTAAATTTTCATAGGCTAGGTTGTCCGAAGTTTTTCCCGTTGTGGGTTTTCCTCTTACATCGCAACATTTGTGGTATTGATCTTCATTTTATTCTTGAAAATCAACTAGATGCATGCTTTGGTAAAGATAAACTTGGTTAACTATTTACACAATGTATGTTTAAAATGTTCTTAATTAAAATTGGATTAATTATTAATTCGGTTACTTTAATTAGAAATTAAAAATTAAAAATTGGTGTTTGGCAATCCATATCCTTATTAGTGTTACCTATATTAATATTTTTCTCATCTTCCATCTTCTCCACACTCAACAATGAATTTTTCATAAATATAATGGTGCTAGCCCTGAAAGCATTTACAAGTCTGTTTTAACCTCAAACTTGATCAACAATGGTGTAATCCCATGAGGGTTTCCATTATCTCCATGGAGCAATTTTGTGATGATTGTATCTTGTTGGCGTCCGGATCAAGGCTACTTGTGAACCAACCTTATATTATGAAATCCATACTCCACCCTCTCTTGGTGGAACTTTCTCTCGTACTAATAGATCGGTTGTTGTAATCCTAGCTCCCCCCTTTTTTGAAGAAGAAAGTTTTGAGGATGCCATGGATGTTGAGGACGATGATTCCTTCAAGTAATAAGTTATTGTATATAAGCCCAATTACAAACTACATAACTCGTCTAATGGCTATGGAGAGAATTCCACTGTAGTTCATGGTGGTTCCTTGCCAATTCCTCCATCTGGACCTATTTTGGAAGAATATGTTTTGTAAGCTCATGATAATACATGCTTTGTTTATGATAAAACTCTTACTCTTCGTCCCTTCCCACTTGAGTTCCGAACGCATGTGACCTACCCCACTTTCACCTTCCATCTTAATAAATATTACGATTGGTCGAAACCAGATCAACCCTACCTCTACACCAAAAAGGCCAAATTAGAACCCCCTCAGCTGGCCACCCTTGTCACGGTCAATGACCGTGACAAAGAAACACATATTTTTTTTTATCACGATCATTGACCGTGACAAGTTTGTCACAATGGATTGTCATAGTTATTGACCATGACAAATACGTGACAATTACAGTTGTCACGGACTTATCATGGTCAAAGACTGTGACAAGCTTATAAAGTTATCACGGTCGAAGACCGTGACAGGTCCATGACAAATTTGTCAGTAAAAAAACCCTCACCCTCCTTTTTTTTCCCACCATTTTGGTTTCCCTCCCTCTTTCTCTCTCTAAGCGACTGCTCTATCTCTCTAATCGATTTTCAGGTTTTTCCTCTCTTTCTCCTTCCTTTGTATATATGTGTGTATGTATATGTATATGTGTGTGTCTGTATATATGTGGGTGGTGTGTTTGTGTGTGTACAGAGGTGTGTGTGTGTGTGTGCATGTGTGTGTGGTGGTGGGGGGTATGGGGGTGGTGTGTGTGTGTGTAGGTGGGTGAGTGTGCATGTGTGTGTTTTTGCAGGTATGTGTGTATGCGTGTGCGTGTGGTGGGGGGGGGAGGGGGAGGGGGAGTCGTGGGGCATGGGGGAGGGGGGGGGGGGGGGGAGGGGCATGTGTGTGTGTTTGATTAATGTGTAAATACCCAAATATATGTTATACCCTTAAGTATAAATACCCAAATATATGTTGAGATTTTTCTCACGGAATAATCATAATCGGAATTGAAATTGGAACTTATAATTATTATTATTAATTTAATTATGAATTAATTGAGTAGATGAATTAGAAGGAGTACGGGATACACATTTGTTGGTTTGTTATTATTGTTGCTGTTGCTGTTAGATTATAGTGGACCGATGTTGGGTTGGTTAATTTTGGAAGTGGCATGACCATTGCATTATTATCCAAATGAGGGGGGGGGGGGGGGGGAGTTTTCAACTTTTTTCTAAAATTAATTTGTGTCACGAATAATATATTATTAATTCATATATATAGTATGTTTCATTTATGATGATTAAATGAAACATACTTGATATTACATATAGTGCGCATAGATACTAACCTTCTAGTTCTTATGCGTACGCATTCAATAGCCTTTAGACCCGTTCGAGAGTCATTACCCCTGTAATGGGATCTCTCGAATTGTCCTGTTTAGACAGTTTGGACCGCATAATTTATGTATAATAATATTGTTAGTGGCTTAAACTTGTTACTTTTGGAGGAAGTTCTGCAGTCATATCCTAATGTTCTCTAGGTACATACTAGATTGGCAAGTTTGAATGTTGTTTCAATTGATAAATTGAAACAACACTCACACTTGCGAATCTACGTTGTGTACTTGGAGAACTGAGGATATGTTGCCGATTTTTTCTCAAATCATAACAATGTGAATGAGATATTAAGTATATTACTGAAATATGCGGTCTTGAATGTGATAGGACCACTCACCCTTTAGAGGAGATTGAGTAAATATGAATTACTATTTGGGCGCCACTACAGATAATGTATTTATATTTCAATTTCAATTTCAATTTCTATTTATATTTATTCACGACTAACACTTACATTATTTTTGTATTGTATTTGTTTGATAGGAACAATTCATCCTGCCCCAGAACTCCGCGATTATGTGTTGGAGCAGTTGAGGGAGCAACACAAGACATGGAAGAAGAATTTGTGGGCTCGGTGTTTGGGAAGACCCGGGAGTCCATTATCATAATTAGTGAGTCCGTCCCGCCGAAGGAGCCGATCGCATTGGCACAGTGGAAAAAGTTCATTGACAATGAGATCGAGGAGCGACAATTGGCATCTTGCCAATCAGGGAGGGAAAATTGGGCGAAAAATATGGATGTGCACTACTCCGGCCGGACGTCTTACGCCGAGGTGGAGCACAGGATGGTAAGTTTTTATTTTTGTATAATTATAAAAATATGTTATTCTGCATTATTTTACTTTGCATTACTTACTAATTTTACATTATTTTATTTCAAGAGATGGGGAGTGGCCTTGGGGGTAGCCTATGTTGTAATTCGGACGAAGAAGGGCAAGGATAAGGGGGTGTCCCCGAGCTTCGTGGCCACGATTGTAAGTAATTCGACGGTTTAATTTTTGTGAATTACGTTATAATTTTTTTATTTACTTATTTAACTAATCGTGTGCTTTTTGTCATTTTAGGCAAAGCTTATGGAAGTGCATGAGTCGCAGTGTGATGATGATAAGGAATCTCTGTCCATGGACGAACTCATCCAATTTCTTGGCACTGATCGTAAGGAGGGACTAGGGGTGAGCTTGCGGGTGGGCAAATCTAGGATCACCGGAATGGAGACAAGCAGCACCGAGTTGGCTCGTCAGGTGGACACGCATGATGCAAAGCTATCAAGGTTAGAGGCGACAGTCCTAGATATGTACGCAATCATGAAGTGTTAGTTGGACGAAAAGGGCAAGGGCAAGGGGAAGGAGAAGGTGGTGGTGTAAAGAGGGAGGAGGACGAGGACGTGGACATCGCTTATTCATCGTCGATACGGGCGAAATCACCTCTTGATGATCCATTCCCCTACTTGGCTCCCGTACAACGGTGTATGTCAACAATCGGTTGGCCGAGCGTGTTTTTACGTGACATGTGTGAGGGCCAGCGGATAGCGAGGGGGTTGTCGGTTCATGGGCATAACCTTCAAAACATCGAGGCCAAGGTGCTCATCACGCATGTGATACCCACAAAGGAGAACTCCGCATTGTGCTTGTGCGAACAATACGGCGTGACACATATTGAGGTGTGTCTCAATGCATATATCATGTGGCCATCCTTCCTCCTCGAACCTGTCCCAGACACTATGTCGTGACATTATTTGTATTTATTTTTATTTTGACACTTGGATTATATTTGAATTGTTTTGAGTTGGACATTTGGATATGGAAATATATATGCAATGAATTGGTGCATTCTTTCTATTTTATTTGGATATATGCTGTTTGAAGAGGAACAATTTTTCTATAACAGGTACAAATATACTGTTGGGCAGTGGCAGTGGCCAAACTGCCCAATATATTTTTTTTAAATTATGTCCAGATTTGTCACGGTCATTGACCGTGATAATTTTTTAAAGGTTGCCATGGGTTTGTCATGGTATTTAACCATGATAAACCTTGTTAAGGTCAAAGCTCGTGACAGGACCGTGACAAGTTTAATGAACTTGTCACAGTCATTGAACGTGACAAGTCCATAACAACCCCAGAATTATCACGGTCATTGACCTTGACAAGTTGGACTTGTCACGGTCAATGACCATGACAATCCGACATATTTGGTGTAGTGTACTTCCATTTTAACACTATCATAAGTGAATATTTGAGCCTCTTAGATACCTAGCATTGTGAAACATACAAGGTTCCAAGATATGGGTCCATTTATGCCAATTATCCCTATCACACCTTTGTGTATCACACATTGTATTTCATCACCAATGGCCTCAATACCTCATATGTATCAGTTGTGGATGGCTTTGACACTAATGCCTTTGAAAATCTAGTGAATGATACTAGTTTCTTTGGTATTCCCCTTTATGATATGGTGGTCTTCCCACACACACTTTCTGGGGATTTAATTTGTGGTTTGGATAAATATATCCAAGATAGTTTGGACATTGGTTATCATAGATTAAGTCACTCTTCTACTTCAAGTAATGTTGGAGAATATCTAAAAGTTATCCATACCTTTTCCTATATTTTCTTAAATCCAATTCCTAAGTCTCAAATATAATTTTTCTTCCAAATTTATCCCCATTTTTATTATAATGTTATGGTGATACGAAGTTGAGTTTGAAGAATACCGAAAATTAGTGGTTTTCCATGATGAACATTTTACTACGCCACTCGTTTCTTAGAGGATTTGAAGGATTTATCCCTAGTTTTTGTTCATGAACAAGATAACCCTGAGTATTATGGATTTAATTCTCTTTTGCCTGAAGAAATTTCCTACAAATCTTAGCAGCTGCAGGAGGAAGCCAAAGAGGCGATTCGAAGTTTGCAAAATCATGGGGCATTTTTACTAAAGATTGATTAAGATTATGCCTAATTGGATTCAAAACAAAAACACATCATTTCATTATGGAATACATCCAATAAATTTATCACTTATGCATTTTACCATTATTAATCAATCGAAAGGGGGTGATATTGGTTTTCTCTATATTTTTTTTTGTAATTTATAGACTTTGGATTATTAATGAAAAATATTACTTGTGTCTCGAATCACTATTAAAAGCTTGTGGCTCATCCAATACACTATAAATGTCTATGTAGTCTATTTTCATAATTGTTTGGTAATTAATATATTGCATTTAACGAATTCTATTATTTTTGGCACAATGTTTATTTCAGCCATTTGATGAGCGTTTTATGCTTTAACAAAATTTGGTATGTTTCATGTACTTGAAACTATTTTTGTACTTTTAAACCCACAAATATTTCAATTTTTGTCTATTTCGTACGCATGTTTTATTATTGGTAGTGGTCCACCAATTCTCAAAACACATGTGGATGTGTCCTAACCTTTTGTACTCTACAGGGATAAATAATCTTCATAAATGGATGAATTTTTGTTATTTTCTCAAACCAATATATGTGGTTGCCTTGAGACTTCCAACATTTGATATTAACATGCTGCAAATCTAATCACGAGATCAGTTTGATTGACTTCGTCCAAAAAGGAATGTTTTATCTCTCCACTTCCCTATACCATTTTTCTTTTGGAGGGAAGCCTCTTGAGACATGTGCTAGTTTTTGCTTGGTGCTATTTTGAATCTCAAACGGGCTATTTGAGCTTACTTAAGCTTATCTTTTAATTTCCTTTCCTTTTTACCGTTTACTTTCTCTTTTCAAGCATCTTCCTAACTCTCTAGACTATTTTCTCTCTCTTCATTACTTTTCATCATTAATGGCATCCATATCGAAAAACCCTAATGTTTACTCTCAATTTGACAAGATTGTCAATAAGTTTTATGGCTAATAAATCCGTCATTATTAGGGATATTGTTTTCCCCATTCAACTTCCATGTGGAGCAACTC
Source organism: Sambucus nigra (assembly GCA_949130495.1). Taxonomy (NCBI): domain Eukaryota; kingdom Viridiplantae; phylum Streptophyta; class Magnoliopsida; order Dipsacales; family Adoxaceae; genus Sambucus; species Sambucus nigra. The sequence goes on along the minus strand of OX422210.1, from coordinate 237,542,502 downwards.
GCTTCATTATTGTCCCCCCTTTTAAAGATGAGATTCCCTTTATTGCCCTCCCTTTTATATCCCAAGTTTGGAAATCAAAACCTTCTCATATAAGATTCCACCCAAACTAAATCATTTTCCTCTTTTATGTTTAGGTTTTGGCCTAAAAAGTTGGACACCACCATATAGACTAAATGGGTGAACCGGATACTGATAGCCAAGGCATCAGTAATGGAAAGAGCTCACCTCTTAGACGAAGTTAAACTCAGGTTAATGAACATAGAATATGATCCTTTTATTATCTCTAGTACCATTCACTTTTGGAACTCAATGTTTAATTACTTTGATTTCAATTTTTGGTATGGTTGAACCCACTATATCTGATATTTTAAATCTATTAAGGAGGATCCTCATCCTTACATGTCATCAACTCAAAGCCCTGCAAAGTTAAAGAGGGAAAATTTTATTTTTTCTTACTCTAATTTCATTAATAAACAAATGAAAAACACAAAGGCTATATATAGCAAGGAGTATTATTTCTTTATTGTGCTCTGTCTCTCAAGGCATTTTTTGTGTTTAGTCTCAGCGAGTTATGCTGGAGTACGCCTTTCTAGCTTCCAATCTTCCTACGGGCAAAGAGGTGGCTCTAACCACATATCTCTTGAGGTCTCTTTATGAGATTTGTTCTAATCTTTAAGATGACCCATTTATTGCCAATCAAGGTGGGTTATTGTGGTTCTTCCAAATATGTTTGCATGCATATTTTACTGAGATTGGGCATGTCAAAGGTAATTATGACTTTAATCATCTCAAGGCCTTTTATATCTCCAAACCTGGCAATAAGAGCTTCGAATCTCTCATTAGTATATTTAGAGGTCTAAAGCTTAATAGACTAAGGATACTTTTGTAACCATAATTGGCAGCTGCTCAAGATCCTTACTTGCTTGCTTTGATTTTAAGAAAGTCTTCTCCCAATGTGAATCTAGATCTCTGTTAGGGAAGTTTTTTTTATTCATAGAGATCTTTACTATGGTATTTCACCACCCAATGCCCCCAATTCTAAGTCTTTTGGGGAAATTTACATGTCTGCCCAGTTTTCCAAGCAATTTGGCATCCACCATGAAGTTCTAATTCTTAAGAGGCATCTTTCCACCCTGAAACAACTATTTTAGCACGCATTGCAAACTATTTTAAGGTTTGAAGCAGTTTCAACATTGTTGGTGTGGATTTCAATGTTGGAGGGACTTATGTCTTTGAGAAGTGGTCCATTTAAATCCATGGACATTCAACGACATGCCTGTTAGAGAATTTTTCTACTGGTAAGGCTTTGTCATTTCTTATAACTCATCCTTAGCTTTTTGTCATTTGCTTATCCAATTTTTTTTTATTATAGAAGCTCCAACTCCGATTGCTTTTGTTTATTCTCGTAAGAGGAAATTAGCTCCGGAGGAAATGGATGCTCTAATGGAGGAGGAAGAAGAGGTAGACATGTTCCTCTTTTTTGAACAATAAGAGAGATATTTTCTTCTAATGTTCCATCTAGAATTTCTTCAGGTACCCCTAAGCCTGCTTAACCTTCCTTACCAGCCTTGTTTAATATCAAGAGGGAGAAAATAAGTCTATATCTAACAAGCCCTCTCATAAGGTCAAGCTAGAAGGTACAACAATATATTATCCTTAAAGAAATACCTTTATTTTGGTATTATTACACCAATGGTCTTAACTTTAAACAATATTTATCTCATTATAGAAATGGCTGAGACTTCAGTTGTAAAGGAGAACCATTGCTAGCTGAAGATCCTAGGACTCTTCCTCCCGCATCACCTATAATTGAGCTATTTTATATTATTGCTCAACCATATACCTCACTTTCGAAACCAAACCCTAGACTAGAATCAACTACCATTAACAATGATTGACCTAGTTTCATTACAATTTTTACATATGAGGTTGATGGAAATTTAAGTTTTGAGGAAGAGAATCTCAATCAAAGGAATAATCCCACAGAGGACGCTCCTAAGTCCCCTACATTCCTAATCCTCATAAATTTATTCTAGATCCAAGGGCTTCACCTTTGATATTTTTTCAGCACTCCCAGTTGTTATTACACTAATTGCTACTCTTCTTGAGTTGTTGAACCCAAGAGAGGCTAGTTATTTTCAAGAGGAAATACAACTTGCGATGTCAAAAGCTCATGTCCAGTCACCAGACATCTCTTCTTCTAGCGTGGAACAACAGTTGCAACATTTTCTCTAAGCTCCACTATCGCGCCCCGACTTAATTTTGTTAAAGTCATCCTTTTAATTAGAGATAAATTGGCTTAAACAACGCTTTAATTTAAATCTCTAAGGAAAATAGCATAAGATTTTTTTTCTAAAGGTATGTGTAGATGAAAACATAACTGCCTTTAATTATAACTAATAAGTACTACATAGCTTTACATAACCAAGATCCTTAGTTTAATAATTACACAAAAGAAATCCTGATATTCAAACCATACTAAATATCCGTCACTCCCCCGTTTTAAGGTCCTAAATTGGCAGTGAACTCCAAATTATAAGCATACCTGAAACATAACATTACAGGAGTGTAAGCTATAAAGGCTTAGTGAATGACCACATACCACACATATAACCAATTTGAATAACCATTTTTATTTTGTTCTAATGCTATAACCCAACAGGAATTTTGAAACTCTCTCAAGCCTGGACCCGCCACAGTCCAATTAACCCACCACAGTTATTAGGAACCACCACATCCCTTTATTAGGCCCGAGTACACAAACCTTTAAGTTGGATTAACAGGACCACCACATCCCGTAGGACCCACCACAGTCCTTAACATTAGATAAAGGACTCACTAGTCCATATCATTATGTAACATCGCTTAACATTTTTAATCATATGCATATGTTTCATAAATACAACATCACTCCCATAAACACTTTCACACATGTGTTTAACTACACATTTCCATATGAAATTATAAGCATTTATATTTCATAAGGAAGGTCACTCACCTTGGATTTAGTGCTAAGATTAATACCAACTACTTCCTTGGTATGGTAGTATTAGTTGCTTCCCCACCTAATAAGTCAATGTCGTTAGTATTTGAATACACCGATTAACATCAAACCCAGTAATACATCACATCATTTGGTCAATCAGACATAACTAAGGAGGAATTAAACATGACACTTCACATTTATATAACACCCAATTAATTAGGGTTCTAACACAATTTACAGAATTAAATTATGAATTTTCTAGACAAAGTTATGCCCATTTTATTACAGCCTTTTCCAAATTGTTTCTCAAGAAAAATAACAACACAACTTCAACTTCCTGGAATTCTCATAATTTTTGTACAACATAACTTTTCATGATATTCCACCCAATATCAGTAAACAAATTGAATAATAAAAATTTAATGTTTCATAAATTTTAGGGCTCATTTTCTATGTCGAGCAAAACATCAAACACCTGGTATGCGTTCTTGCTCCTTTAGAGCAGATTTTAAACCAAGATTTCAAACCATCACCAAGGGTTAATTCCTTGGTATTTTTAGACAATTTTCGGATATTTTATACATGTATGAGTTTATTTTACTCTCCAACTTGAATCACTCAATTCCAATAAGTATTCCATGATTTATGCCATTTTTAGCATAACTAGGTCAAAATACAACATTAAGGCATAACTTAACATTTTTAAGCATACATAACCTTGACCTTGAGTATAATTCATTGAAACATATAATAAACATGTTTTATCAGATATATACATCATAATCATGAATTTTCTAAATCAAAATGCTTTACGAAAAGATGATGTAAGTTTAGGACTTTAAAGTATGCATTTACGATCCTAGCTCCAGTTTTAACTTATGTTCTTAACCCATCCTTGTTCCAACACAATTCAGCAATATGGATATCATTAAAATATATATCCAAATCAAAAATAAAAACATGATAAGTATAGAACTCATCCATGTGACCAACTTTAATAAAGATGTAATTACCTTACGAGGATTCCTTGATTTATGGAAAATTTCCAAAGATTTATTCCTTAACTTTCTTCTCTTTCTCTCTCTTTAGGCAAAACTCTTGTTCATGGCTGCATTTTCTGAACAAATGAGTTGTTTTATACAGTTTAAGTCGGCCAAACCATCACCCACCCTTTAACCAATCAAAAAATAGCACATGGTCTGCTAATAAGACAATTGTCACTTAAAGGATGGACATATTTGCCCTTGTTTCGTACTTTCGGTATAACTTCTTGTACGAGCCTCCGTTTAACCCACCGTTTGTTGTGTTATAATATTAATTCATATATCTAAAACTTTGATAATTTATGTTTTCCCAAAATCATAAACTAATACGCCTAATTTGGGCATCAAACAGGAAAGTAGCAATTTACCGAAAATCTCAAAACTTTCACATTTGGCGACCAAACATTGCCAATTTCGTATCAACACCCTTATTTACTTTTATAAACATAATCATGCATTAAAAACATAATTTATGATGCATTTAATCACCTAACTTAATCATATGTTCTAAACATGGTATCCCCTATCATAAGCTCAATTAGCACCTAATGTAAACAACACATATATCACATGAGCATGCATCCCCCAAATATGATAATTAACATGTTTAACACACATAACCAATTTATAACTTATAACTCCTAAGTTATAATTAATCATGTAATTAACCTTCCTAATCATGTTTTAGGGCCTTACATCCACTAACTTCCTTCTATTGGAAATTGGATCCCTCTCAAGCCCTGAAACTATTTTGAAGCTTTGCTAGAGTACCATTCAAATATTTTATTAACTTCTCTTTCCAAACTGAGCTGAAAACATTACGATCTTGTATTTCCTAACTTGAGGGATTAGGAGTCTACAAGACTTAGAGACTAGTGTCCAAGCTCTCTCATTTTTTAAGACGTAATTGCCAAGGTGGATGTTGAGGATAATGATTTATTTGCAAATCAAGCTCACTTTTCACACTAGAAGGCTGAGCCATTCAAAGGATTATAAGATCTGAAAGTTGCTTAGGCAAAAAGGACAACCCTTTTGATATGGAAGGAGGAATTAGACATGAGTCTAGCTAAAGTCAATGCTGAGGTAGAATTGACTGTCGTGAAGGAGGCTAACTTCTAACTTAGGCTGAATCAATTGATGTGAGATATCCAGGTGTCAGCCAATAATGCAACATTGTTTGAGTAGAGGGTGGTTCAAATCCAAACCAAGAGGGACATGTGTTAGAATTTCTGGACTAATTTTAGGTCTTTTATATTTGAACAATATTCCAACACACACACACACACACACACACACACACACACACACACACACACACACACACACACACACACACACACACACACACACACACACACATATATATATATATATATATATATATATATATATATATATATATATATATATATATATATTATGACTTTTGATTATTCATCGTGTTTCTTTCCAAATGGTTGGATAATATGCAATCTTGTATTTGTTTTCCTCATGTGTATATGCCCATTCATTCCCCTCAAGTGGTATGATCCACCTTTGAATGACCCATAAATTTTGAAAGGTCCTTCCCATTTTAGGGACCACTTTCCGTAAAGACAAGATAGATTTCCAAACCAACTACTCTTTACTAAAGGTCCTCTTTTTTCACTTTGTTGTTATAGTTGTAACTTATTTTATTCTTTTGGACCAATATGTTATTTAGGTCTCTTACTCTATCTTCGTATATTTTTTTCTTATTCCATGTGCATAGCTTGATCATAGCCTTTTATAGTTAATCCATTTTGGGTTATCACTCTTAATGATTGTAGGATGATTTCAACTGGCAGGACCGCATCAAGCCCATAAGTCAAAGAATATGGAGTGATTCCAATACTTGACCTTTTAGATATCCTATATCCCCATAATACTTCTAGAAACAAATTGTGTCAATCTCTTAGATTCTTCTCAATCACTTTGGTAAGGTTATTTTTAATTACCTTATTGATAGCCTCTGCTTAACCATTTGATTGAGCATAATAAGGTTATTCTTCAGCTGAAGTTATTGTTGATCTTGAAGTAAATTCTAATACCATTTCTGCCTAAAAAAATGCTTTCCTTTTCTGAGGTTATGGTTTTGTGGATTCTAAACCTATACATAATGTATTGTAAGAAATCTACCAGTTCATTTTGGGTAACTGACTTTAAAGCCTTGGCCTCCACCCATTTGGTAAAAATATATATTACATAAGTAAAAAACTATATAAATTAAAGGATGAAGGATAAATTGTTCCAATAACACCAATTAACCATCCTCTAGATGGCTATAATTTCATTGCATATTGTAAATCAATAGTAGGTTCATGTTTTAGAGGGCCATTTTATTGGCATTTTTAACATCCTTTAGCAAAATCAATGCAGTCTTTTAGAATAGATGGCCAATAAAATCAATGTCTCCTTTACAAAACCATCTTACCATAGGACAAGCTTTATGAGCCCCATAAATATATTAATAGATGTTGGCAATAGTTGTTAATTCCTCATCTTTACTTAGGCACTCTAGGATCATTCCATCAGTACCTCTTTTAAATAGCTTTCCATCATACATAACATAATTAGTTGTCCATAACCTTACAACCCTAACAATTGTGATGTTTAGGTTAGTTTGAAATTTAATTAATGGCCTTATCCAATCTTTATGAACATATATATTTATATTTCGACTAAAGAAAATCTATTATGGAGTAGTGGCAAGATTACATTAATGAAACCTAGTTTCAATTTGTCTTCGAAGCTATCATCGAGCCTAAAACTTGAAAACTTTTGAGCTATTTCATCGGCCTCTTCATTTAAAAACCTGTGAACATAGTTCAACGTGACTTCATCAAACTTTAACAGTAATTTTAAAGCCCCTGGTTTATACAAAATTAAATTATCACTGGCACAATTATATTCACCAGTTAGCTTCCTTAGAACTTGATGAGAATCCCCAAAGATTTCTATTATATAAGCATTATAACTTTGAAGGGTCTCTAAGCCTATTATTATAGCTTTATATTCCACTTTATTCGAACATGAATTCTCTTCAAGTTTATATCCATGTTTGGTTTTAATATATTCAGGGGACTCAATGTCTTTCCTTATTCCTGACATTATTTCAGTGTTCGAACCATTGGACCAAAGCTTCCATGGTCTGAAGGATATATATCCTATTTCATATTCACCTTCTGGCCCTCCTGACGTGGATCATGTGCCAAAAATCAGCCAATGCTTAACTTTTTATTTCTCTTTGAGGTACATAATGTCGGCAAAACTCATATAGAGATAACACCCATTTATAAATTATATTACATAAAATAAGCCAGGTTAACATATATTTTATTAAATCGAACTTTGAAATGACATATACCTCTTTAGGCAATAAGTAATTTCTTAATTTCATTGTTGCAAAATTCTAAGTTTTACATAGTTTTTTCTCTACAGAATATCTACATTCATAATTATGTAGAAATCTAGAGAGATATTACACAACCTGCTCCTTATAATTCTCATAGTGTCGTGCCAACATAACTCCCATTTTTCCATCATAGGCAAAAATGTACAGCTTTAATGACCTATTTTCGTTGGAGGTTCCAAAACTAGTGGCCTGACTAAGTATATCTTGAGATTTTGGAAAGATAACTCATTTTATTCCTTCCAATTGACCGCTTCTTGATCTTTTAGCTTTAAGAAAGGAGAAAATCCTTTAGTTTTTCCAACTGCATTAGATAAAAATTTACGAAGAAATTAACTTGTCCTAAAAAGCTTATAATTATTTTTTTATTCTTAGGGACCGTGCTTTCAATTATATACTTGTCCTTGTTCACATAAACTTGAATCTCCTTTTGTGTACCAAGTATCAAAGTAAATTCCCTGCAGAAACTCCAAAGGAACCTTTCAAAGAATTAATTTTAATTTGATAAAGTCTCATTCTTTATAAGGATTTTGAAGGTGTACTATATGATCATTTTTATTTTTTTTGAAAATTATATCATCAATACAAAATTTTAAAAAGATTCCAAGCATATCATGGAAAATGGTATTCATTACCCTTTGATAAGTGGGTCTTTCATTCATTAATACAAATGGCATTTTAATCCATTCGAAGGTTCCCAAATTACTGGGGCACCTAATAGCAGTCTTATGGACATCTTTTTTAACTATATATATTTAATTATAACCTGGATGACCATCTATCATAGACATGACAGAATAACTAGAAGATCTACCAACCAATAAGTCTACCACTAGTATTGAATATTCATCTTTTGGAATGGCTGCATTTATATTTCTAAAGTCAATGCACACTTTTAATTTTCCATTTTTCTTAATGATTGACCCTAAGTTAAATATCCATTCAACATACATGGTTGTTCTAATAAATCTAGCCTTCAACAACCTTTAAATTTATTCTTTTATTTTTATTTTAACATCTAGAGTCATTTGTCGTGGTAGTTGTTCGACAGGCTTGTATCGTTCTTTGATTGGAAGTCTATGCTCCATCAATTTCCTTTTTTTAACTAGGAAACTCATCATATTCCTAAGAAAAGTAGTCCTTATACTTATATAGAAGGTTTATAACCAATGGCGGGTCTTCCTTGCTATGGTTTGCACTAATATATGTTACCTTTTTTATTTTGTTTGGTTCTTAAGTTCACTTATAACAAAGGATATGGTTGTCTTACCTTGAGTTCTTTATACTCTATCCGTGAACTTTCTATATCATCACTATTTGGAGGTGTTTCACCCTCCCATTCTTCTTAGAACACATAATCAACCCAAGATATGATTTTTCTTCACTAATCCTTGTACTAAAATCTAATTCTCTGAATTTATACAACACTATGGACAAAGTTTTATTGGTATTTCCAATATTAATAGGTGCGCTATCCGTTAACCAACTATGTTGTCTTTTTCAACTTGTCCCATCAGACTAAACGTTAGTTCTTCCTAAGACTCATTTGAGACTTATCATTTTTATACCTTTAGTACAAAAGCATCTACCTTCATAGGTCCTACAATTTTTTAGTAAAGTCCAACCTCTACACAATTAGAGTTTGTGTGGGAAGGAAAAAGATCTGCATCAACCTCCTCAGCATTCCCATCCTTCTTCATCAATAGCAGTTTTTTATGCATGGAAGAATACATACATTTATTAGAGTGATTTAAATATCTACCGAGTAAACCATTTAAGCTTGGTTAACCAATAATGATAAAGAAAAAAGTTTATATTTCTTAGTTCCTACTTCAATCTATATTGGTAGTACACACGTGGTCGATTTTTTTATCTCCAACAAAGCCAAAGATTATGATTTGAGTATGGAACAATTTAACATTTTATTTGTTCATCATAGAAAACATGGAGTATGTCATTATGTTAATAACAACAATGTTATTTACCAATATTTTATATATTAGCCCTCCATTTATCCAAGATTTTATAAACAAAGCTTTAATATGATTAGTCATGTTCTTAATAGGATATTTAAACCCATATATTAAATCTGGAGCGGATATAAATAAGTCAGAGTTATCTACCTCTCATTTATCATCTTTATCCAATTCTATTTCTTGAACATCTTGTCTCTCTTCATCCTCGAACCTCTTTAGGAGGATTACAACCATGTTAATTGGCACTTGCAGTGGCAGGGATCCAAATTGGATGAATTTTTGTTCAATAATCCCTTGATCAAGTCTTATTCCATCCAAAACCATAATTTCTTTCTTTTCTGACTCACTAGAAGTGTTATCTCCATCTACACTCATGGCCTTTTCTAGCTCTTGAATCTTTTTAACTAACATATCTGAAGAAGATCAGCTTCCTTCTAGATTTATAATTATATGAGGGGATTATTTGTAAAACTTCTTAATCAGAGATAAGTTACTTCATTAAGGAAAATGGTAGGTCATTTGATGTTGTATGGAAGAGTTTAATCAGGAACACTCAAAAGACCAAGTCTGGCATAACTGAGGAAACTCAATGCATCATTGATCGACCTAGCTAGGAAGGTTTCCGAGGAAACTGATTCTAAGAATACGAAGACCAAAATAACTCTTTATGATCAAGCATGTTACGAAATATCTCACCCGATTGAATAGGTTTCTAGTAACCATCATCTTGCTCGACTAAAAGTATTAATGAGTTGTAAAAATATGCTGATGTAAAGGGTACTATCTGACATGAAAGAATATTCCTTTTCTCACATAATCCCATGAGTGCAGACTTTATATTATGTATTAGACAATGTGCTTATTACTTTTAGTTAAAGTAATACTTTCGTCCATGATTTAGGATAACTTTAACCTATGATTAACGGGTTTGTTCCCCATTAAATGATTGGTGGTGCACTCAAGGTTCCACGAGATTAAAGTGGAGACTAGATATGGTTTAGTATTCCTATTGAATGAGAAGAACAATGGAGAAGACACAACAGCGAGACATAAGCAAAAGAGATTTCGGGATAGGCTTAAGTATCTTGAAGAGATCTAAAAGATTTTAAACACTGTATACACTTTGAGAGGAGAAGTTTTATTATTGATATTGAGTGTTTGTAAACGTTTATTTTCATTTTCTAAGTGAAATAAAACTCGAGCTCCTGTGGATATAACCCAAGTTGGATGAACCACATTATTTGTTGTATTTTTACAATTGACTCTCCTTTATTTATATTTTCGTTATTATTGAGCTTACCTATCACCATCGTTGCAAAGTATAATTTCCTATTACCATTAACATGGGTTATGCATCAGTTTTATTATAAACACCTAGGTGATAAGACATATTACCACTTCTTCTTACAACCTAAAGATAAGTGGTGTATTACATTTGGTGAGTCTATTGGGGAGGTATTCTCTTAGAGATGACAATTAAAACTATAAATCGTACTCTTTCATTCGATGATGTTCAACATGAGGAAGAGAAGGCTATTATTACACATGCTACTGAGGTTCCTCAATTCACTACTTCCACGGGGAATGTTTAGGGGGAGGGGGAAGCTTACACAAGCTCTGTTTTGGGGCCCAACCAAATGACCAATATCATAGTCAAATTCATGGAATTACTCTAAAGTCAACAAGGAATGACAATGTTTGGTTCCACGATAGATTTAATTTCATTCGTTACACCAGTGGAATAACATTTCTCTCCTTTAATGGGAATTCCCGTTACACCTCCCAGTCCAGTTATGGTCAATCATTCTACTGCTATAGCACTAACCATTGAAGCTTAAGTTGTCATTACTTCTTTGCATGTGGTCACTTCACTCCACTATAGTATAATAAGTGGAAGAAGTTATTTATTCTTCTTTAACTATTGAAGAGTTGAAAAGGTAAATGATGAAGATGTTAACATCATCCTCACATATATTTAGTGAAGCAGTATCCATTTATGATGATTTTCGTACTCCTTACCCAGAGGAGTACAATGATGGACCTTATCCTGAGGGGTATATTCCTACTTTATTTGGCAAGTTTTATGGGAGAAGAGGCAACCCGAAGGAATATTTTAAGATATTTGCTGAGCATCTTGGTGCTCATTGGAACAATAAAAAGCTGTGTGTAGGGGAGTTTTTAAAATCCCTCATTGACAAAGGGTACACATGGCATTCTCACTTATCCCCAAGGAGTGTGGCTACATGGGAATATATGCATGTTAAATTTCTCCAAAAATTCTTTTTGGGAGATGATGAGTATACTCTAGCTCATCTCGATCGAGGGAGAAAAGTCCAGGTGAGGAGTTGATGGATTATATCAAGAGGTGTAGAGAAAGATCTCTAGACATATGGGAAGTAACAATAGGGATTGTGCAGATGGTTTTCTACCATATTTTATTTATCACTTGATAAATTAGACTAGATAAAGTACATAAAAAGTCTCCATGAGAGAAACTCAAAATATTGCACTGGTCATTCCACCTCTCCCTGTCATCACAAATGTTGTGTGGAAAAAACAAGTTCACCAAGTAGTTAGAGGATCCCAGTTTCACGAGTTAATTATACTGAGGGAGGTGAAGAATCAAGCAAAAGTGGGAAGAAGTGTAATAAAAGGAAGTTTGATCGTGAGTATCCACCCCCACTGTCTTATAGTGTTGAAGAGGCAATGAGTTGTTATAACATAATGTTGGGTAATGGATTAGTTTTTCCTCTTAGAAACACTCCACCTTATGCTTCGGGGGTAGATATTCAAGTTGATCCAAACTACTACCAAATCCATTGGCTCATTAGTCATCCCACAATTTCATGTTTTACCATGAGAAAGATTATCAACAAGCACATAGTGGCAGGGACTTTGAAGATCCCCCAATGCAATGTTGATAACAATTCATTGCTAGCCCATGGGGCACACATGGTTATTACTTTTGACGATGATGAAGAAAATCGAACGAAAGGAGAATAGGATTTCCAAGATATATATGATAGTTATTTGTATGGAATGGATAATTTCATCATCACTTACGATGAAATAAGTGGAAGAGATAGTGAACAAGCTTGTTAGGTAGAGGAATATGAGTTGAACCCAAGCCTAGAGTACCAAGTTGTATTGAAATCACCAAAGTTTTCATGGTTCTTTGATCTCCATGAGAAAGAAGGTTGGAAATTACTCAGGCCATTTTGGACATCACTAAGAAAAATGTTATTCTATCGTTAAGGTAGAGAGGACCTATGGTTAGGCTGATGCGAAAGTTTATGTCTGAGATCATTTTCTCAGATGAAGATAGATCAATTAGGTTCCCTCATAATAGACTTTTTTTACGTGACAACAGGTATCAATAGAATAAGCTTCACTAGAGCTTTGCAATATGGAGGTTCTTCGATAAGTATTATGCACATTAGCTCATTGTATGATATTAATATCTCAGAGACAAGGTTGGTTGCAATACCTCTTTTAATATCAGGTTATGATAATGAAACTCCCGAGTCCATTGGTTATGTGAATGTCGAAATAAAAATGGTTAATCTCACATCATACATTAAATTTCACGTTATTGAGTCAGCTACCTCATACCATTTGTTAAGTGGGAGGGTTAGGATGCACAACTATGGTTTGGTTCCTTAAACATTCCATCAGTGTATAAAAATCAATGTCAAAGGAACATAGATTGTGATACGATTAACAAAAAAGCCTTTTGGAAAGAAGGAAGAACATTTGGTCGATGTTTCCTTTTATACCAAGTTAAACAAGAAATAATGTATCCTCATAAGGTGTATTGAATGGATAGTTTGGGACCTGTGAGAGATCAAGATGCAGAGTTTGAAGAAGCTTTTCAAGTTAAACTAGAGAGGTAGCTTATTCCTAAATATAATTTTAATTCTAAATATCTTAGAGATAGAATGACAAGGATATATCTAATGGAATAAGAGGTGAAACGACAGAGTGCGTTGAGCATGACTAACATATCGGTCGTAAGAGGGTAGTGTGACTAGGGTCTGGTAAAATACTGAATCGGGTGAGGCGTAAATCACGGGTTCTCAAGAACCTCTAGAGCAGATTCTAGTAAAACCTTCTCCTTTTGGTAAAACTGGAACTCAAGATGGAACTCACTCATTGCAATAAGATGAACTTCACAACAATAATGGTAACTTTTCCCAAGAGAAACTCCTGAGAGTGATGGTTGTTAGTGGGCAGTAAAAGAACAAAGCACTTAGCACTAAAGAGAGAGCAGGGAAAGAATAATAGGAGGTTTTGGTGTGATTTTGATAGTGTAACAGTGTAACTTGAGTTATCATTCTTTACTTGACCTTTCCCAGGGGTCCTATTTATACTTAGGCACTAGGGCTGAGTTGGCACTTTTGGGCGCCAAAATTGAGAAGGTTGGTGAGGTACAAGGTCTGAAATGTACCATTTGTCCCTACATGTGTGCAACCGCTTGTCCCCTTTAGCAGGTTGCAAACCAAAGTCAAACCAAAGTCAAATATGTCTGCACTTGAAGACAAAATATCTAATTTGGTAAATATCTTTTAAAATGGTAACTTATGATACAAACTTTGTAAACTTGAGAGGGTAGGCCTCAAGGACCACCTCCTTTAAAATCATTTCTGTTGAGAGGGAGGGTCTTCAGGACCCCCTTCTCTAAAATCATTTTTTATAACAAAAATTCATTTCTAGTGAACATCCTCTTGGTTGTCCATTTCAGTTATGACTGAGTGTACTGTGTAAGGACTTGATTGACTCCTAGGGTCTTTTTACTAGTATTCTCTCAATCCTAAAGTTCTAAGTGGTTGAGCTCGCTCAACAAACCTTGTTCCTCAGCTACTAAGCCAAAACTCCCAAGAGATCCTAACTGTTCCATTTGAGCGCTGCTTGCTCAACTAGGCTACATGTATAAGAAACTAAGTGTTAGTACTTTTTCTATAAAGAATAGCTTTACATTATGAGGGGTTGCTCATGGTAGGCCCTCCCTCATCCCGATATGTTTTCTCGAAGTTAAGGGGGAGTAACTTGAGGGTTCCTCACCCAAGACTTTATGGAAGCTGAAGGGAAGGACCTTGAGGGTTCCTCACCCCAGATTTTTAGAAAGCTAAGGGGCCTTAAGGGTTCCTCACCCAATATTCTCTAAAAGCTGAGGGAGATGACCTTGAAGGTTCCTCACCCAATATTTTCTAGAAGATGAGGGGGATAACCTTGAGGGTTCCTCATCCAATATTTTCTGGAAGCTAAGGGACCTTGAAGGTTCCTCACCCATTATATACTAGAAGCTGAGGGGGAGGGCCTTGATGGTCCCTCGCACCAATATTTTTTGGAGGTTGAGGGGGAGGGCCTTGAGCGTCTGTTACCCCATAATTTTTTGGGGGTTGAGGGGGAGGTCCTTAAGGGTCATTCGTGCCAAAATATATATTGGGTAGACTTGAGAAACCCTTCTAATTAGCCCCTTGTGCAAAGTCTTTTGTGTTGGGCAGACCAAAAGGCTTTGTATGCCATAAAATCAATTTTCAATCATAATGTTTTTGAGGGACCCTAGGGTTCTTCATCATCATTACTGGGGTCATTAAATGTACTGTCCCTTCATTTTAGGTTTTGGGGCCTCGAAAAGCCACGTGTCAGCAAGGGAACTATCATCTCATCATTTGGGGGGAAAAATCTGCCAATCTTTTGGTATTCCCACATGTTTTACCATTTTCATATAAAAGCTAATATTTTGAATAAAATCGTTTACTTTTACCATCTTCTCAAAACATTCACAGAGAGGTTAGTTTTCTAGTGAGAGAAATTCCAAATACTCCATAACTTTTTTCTTTCAAGATTCTTCAAAATACCATCAATGGCTTCATCATCGCCTATATCTTCTTCAGAAGTTCATGCCACCATCATTCCTATCGTGATATGCTCTTTACCTATCTCTATTTCCATATCTATGGTGATGGCCACTGGCACCACCACTATAACCACCGCCTAAGGCAATTCCATCACTCCAGCCCCTTCTATTTCATATTTAGTTGACGACGTCACCCTAGGCCCCTCGCGACCAGTGGATTTTTCTTTTATATAGGAGATTTTTTAATCCAACTTAGTTAAGGTCTCTATTGGCAACGAGGGTTCCTCGCGTAAAGTTCCATTCACCGCCGGTTCCTCGCTTGGTTTTAGGGCGGGGTTCCTCATTGGTGATTTTTCAACTAAGGCTTTCTCGTCTACCACTTTGAATACAAATGTTTCCTCATTGGTAGTTTTGATAACTTTGGGTTCCTTATCAGAGGCTATTGTGATGGCGGGCTCCTCGTTGTTCTCACAACTTTAGGTTCCTCGTCTGAGTCTTTACCTATGAAGGGTTCCTCATCGGAGGCTTTTCTGATGGCGGGTTCATTAATCTACAGTTTGAATATGAGGGGTTCGTCATTGGGCACCTTCATAACCTTGGGTTCCTCATTTGTTATTTCGCATGTGATGGTTTCCTCGTCAGAGGCTTTCGCAACTACAGGTTCCTCGATCGCCAGTTTGAATATGAGTGGTTCTTAGTTGGGAGTCTTCGCAACCTTAGGTTCCTCGTCTGCTATTTCACCTATAATGGATTCCTTATCAGAGTCTTTCACTAATATGGGTTCCTCGACAACTAGTTTGAATACGAGGGGTTCCTCGTTGCCATTTTTCCTGTGATGGGTTCCTCATCAGAGGCTATTGCGACTGTGGGTTCGTCGACTTACCATTTAAATATGAGGGGTTCCTTGCATGAGGCACTGACCATGTGGAGTTCCTCACCTAGTCACTTTTCAACTATGTGTTTCTCACCCAAAGTATTGAGAATGGGGTGTTCCTCATCTTGGCCTTCTATAACTGTGGCATCCTCACTTGAGCCAATGTCTATCAGCAACTCTTCCACCACTTCATCTTCTTCTCAGGCTTGGGAAGATTATATGCACACTCGTCAGGGAAGGGATTTTGGCATCTATCTCCCTGCACCCTTTTTTGGAGCAAGTGATAATTCCATGGCTTCCCTTGCTCAGTTTGAGGAGAAGTTTATTGCCAATGTTCTCGAGCGACCCCACGTGGGGTTAGGTGAGTCTATTGATTCCCCTATTTTTCTTCTCGGCTCTATTATCAGAGTTAGAATTGATCATGGGGACTTCCCTTACTCCAATATTGAAATTAAAGCTACAAGGTCTACCTTAGAGGAGTGGGTTGTATGGGTTGACTATATTCTGTTTGTTCCTTCTTATAAGGATATCCTTAACTGACTTGGCCTCCTTACCACCATCGATAGTTTGAGGTCTTACACTATGGTCAAACACAATTCTACCCTCAACCTTTTATTATCTCGGTGGAGTAGGGAATCTCATACTTTTGTGACTGGTTAGGGGCAGTTTATCATTACTATGGACGATGTTTGCGAGATGTATTCCCTACCTTTCTTTGGGGAGCATGTTTTTAGTGATGGCTATAAGGATCCTCTTGAGATGGAAATGGTGGAAGAGTGGCAAGCGACACTCACTGAGTGTTCAAAATATGTGGTTATAAATGTAACTGGTCTTACCAAACACTCTTTCACCAAATTGCAGAGGTACTGGTTCAAAGAATTTGAGCAGCCGTCGAAAGGGGAGATTTCCAGCAGAGGCCTCAAAGTTCAAGATGGTCCCAAGCTTCACTCATCCTTGCACTTAGCCACTTTCCTAGTTACTTTTTGTGCCAATTCTTGTTCCTAGGTAAACCCGAAGACTCTCCCCGTGAGCTCCTTTTCAAATTAATCGTGAGATTATTGCGAGGGAGGTCAGTACCCCTCACTGCTTTAGTTCTTAATTCTCTTTATTTCTGGCTGGATCGTGCCCATATAGATGTTGAGATATCTTGTCGTCGTTATGATGATTCTAACTTTGCCAATTGTCTTCTCCTAATGGCTTTCTTATTTGAGCATTTTCCCCATTTTGGACTTGAAGCACAGGCTTGCCACAGTAATGATGCTCGTCTTATGAGGTGGTATAGGAATGCCCCCAAGAAGCCCCTACGGCCTTTGATTGACGATATTGAGGAGTTATATTTTCTCCCTTACAACAAATTCCCCAGTGGCATTTTTAGCTGGCTTTCTTTACCGAGTGACGGTGGCAGTTTTTATTTCCCTTCTGATGTTGACTCTACTTCTTTCTATCCACATATTAATGTTATGGCGATGCTATTACTTGGCCTCCTCCCTTCTTTGACAGAGCTAGGTCAATGTGCTAAATTCTATCACTCAGAGAGAGTGAGAAGACAGTTGGTTATGATCAAGGTGTTCACACCCCTTCTTACCCTTCGTGCAGTGACCCTTCAGGGTTATACTTGGAAGCATGTAGAAACTTCACCTTTCAAGGAATGCTTCATTGGGTACGCCACTTGGGGGGACTATATGTGCCTTCCCATGATTACCTGCCTTCATTCACTTCATTTTGGTTCTTACTTTGGCAGCGGTAGGTTCTCCTTATTCAGAACTGTGTGGCCAATCCTCCCCACGAGACCACTCCCACTAAGTATGTCAAGGCCCAATTATTAATCAGAAAAACCCATAAATAGGTTTGGCATCTTAAACCCACACCTAAGATGCCACTTGAGCATAGTACTCCCATTCTAGTAAAACTACTCCTTGATGAGTCCACCTGGCTACAGCAAATCGAGATGCCTCCCGCTAAATCTAAAGGCCAATCTAAAGGTAGGGGAAAGAAAAATCTCCTGCGATGGGTAAGAGAAAGGATCCATATGTGGATATGTCAAACTTTATTGCTGCTACTACTGTTGCTCCCTCTCTACCCCTTCTTTTGTGAGGACTAGAGCTTCCTAAAAGAAGAAGGGGATCGATGATAATGTTACTTCTCCTTCTGCACAGGACCAGGGGTCAGATACCGATGATATTGGGGTAGAGGAGACTTATAGGACTATCCAGGAGAAATGTTATATGTCTTTGGGCTTCTCTTCTAAAAAGACGCAATTCACGTCTATTTCGATTGTAAAAAGTACACCCAAACGTTCTTCACTTAGTGAAACTAGTTTTTAGAGAGTTTCACATGTTGGTTCCCCCTCCCCCTAATTAGAAGAGGAACTAGTTGATTATGGAATCACACCTTCCTACGATGATCATAGTTTTTCTTTGAATGATGTGGATAGCTCGGATTTTCGCGGTGAAATCACTACTGACAATTGTGCTTTGTTATAAATTTTGAGGGAGTCTTCCAGTGATGATGAGACATCGCATTCTCTATCAGGGACTAGCTCTACTTCCAGGCCTCTTCCATATGGTCAGACTGTGCGTCCTGCTGCTGTAAGTCTTTCCTTTCTTGGGATTTTTATGCATATTATTTTCTTCTTCTTTCATCATTGTCTTGTTTACTAATTATTTCTCTTGCGATGTTTCCACAGGTTACTTCTCCGGAAGCGAGTGGTCCTTCACCTCCCCCACTACATCGTGCTCCTTTCTAGTGAGAGAGGAATTCAATGCTCATTTCTTCCCGAGGGAGGCCTTTTCAGAGAGGTTTGTTACTCCCTCCAGGGATCTTTGAAACATTGATAATCACAAATTACTCTTATCTTACTGATTGTTATATATTGTTATTCCCTTGCATCTTTCATATATGCATCCTACTAATATAAGGGTCCCTTCTGTGACCTCACGTTCTACTCAGGTATTTTTCTGAAATTCTTTATATGAATAATCTCACTATTCTCTTTTTTTTGTCTTTTTTTGTGTTTTTTACCTGTTTCTGATTGCATAGGATTATGACTTCTAGCCCTGCCATTTCATCTTCTCCAGCAAGCACTTCTACAGTTGAGCCCCTGGTTACCTCGTTTTCAGAGGTCTACTTGTTTTCTTGGCTCCCCCCCTTTTTTTACCATGTTTTTTTGGTAATTATATCCTTTCTTACTTTTTTTTCCCAGTGCCCTATATCTCTTGGCCTCTCCTCTATAGGAAGGACCCTTACTTTTCTTGCAACTACTGTTTCAGGATTATTCCCCTTAGGGAGGATTTTTATCCCTCGGGTTCACATATCTATGGATGGTAGGCCTCTGATCCAACCTATCTCTTATGGGCAAATATTTACTCTGGCCTCAACTGGTCAACCTATTTCACTAGTTTCTTCTTCTGCTCAGGTACCAGTAGATTCTTTTCCCATCGTCGTGATAATAATATCGTTTAATGTCTGCAGGTCATTAACACATCCCCTGCTACGCTAGTAGTTATCTTCCGCTCTTCCTCCATAGATGGTGCTCAGGTATTCTATTATCCTCTTGTCTGTTATTTCTCTAGCTAACCTGTACTGATATGCCCATTCATTCTTTCCTTTCAGTTGTCCCCTGTTACTATTTCATCGGTGGCTCTTGCTATTATTCCTCCAGTAGCCCCTGCTACATATGAGCCACATCGCCCTGTTACTTTCAGTGAGAGCCATGTCATAGTGCTCCTCCCGGTAACCAATTCAGTCATGGGTCTTTGGGTTTTGTTCTATATACTTGCCTTTGTGAGGTAAGTGACTTGATGACTCTTGCCCCGTTCTCTTCATTTTTAGGCTAGCTTTGTGGAGGATTCCTTATCCATCGTGTTTGCGACAAGTGTTGATGAGGCTGACCCTTTGGGAGAACCTGTTGCTCCTCCCTGGGCTGTTGTGGACGGAATTACTCAGGTATCGTATATGAGAGTAGTTATTTCTATACCACTCTTTTAACTGGTATAACCCATTGTTCTTTTTTTCAAATTTTGTTACCAGGCTAATATAGCTGAGGTTCCTCCATATACAAAAATTATCACTAGCTCTGCTCTTACTGCTGCAGGGCTTCCAGCTAGCACATCAGATGAAGCTATCCGGGTAAATACTTGATTTGTCTGTGTCTTTTTATTAGCATTTATATATATATATTTTTAAAAAGAATATATATATTATACAAATGTCTGCTAAAACGTACCTGTTTCTCTGTTTCCAGGTTAGTGTTGTGATCGTTCTAGTGACTTTGGAACATATTGGGGGTTAGCGAAGGGAGAGGGATTAGACTGTCATACATTTCCCTATTTTCCACTTACCATTTTTTCTTCTTGATTTTACTGTGCAAGTATGCTTACCTCTGCCCTCGTTTCATTATTTCCAGGCTAGCGAGGCAGCTGCTCTGGTAACTGTGGAGCACGTCGGAGAGATTGCTGTGAGAGAGGTATTATACTGGCATTCCTTCTCTCCTTTTATATTTCTCCATTTTCTTTTTTCTTATATTGTGTCAGTTCTCTCACCTTCACCCTTATTTCATTGTTTCCAGGTGAGTGAGGTTGCTTCTCTGGCAACTGTAAAGCTTGTTAGGGGGATGGCTGCGAGAGAAGTATTATACTAGCATACCTTCTCCCTTTTACTGTTTCCCCTTTTTCTTATTGCTTATATTGTGCAAGTGATATCACCTTCACCCTTGTTTCATTATTTCCATGTGAGTGAGGCGACTGCTCTGGGATTTGTGGAGCAGACAGAGAGTGCAGTGCTATGCACTCCTCAGGTATTTGACTGTAATACCTAAGTTACTATGGCCTAATTTCTAACTTGTGAGCTGTATTGATATTTCTCATTGCTATTTATTGCACCCAGCTTGGCACCCTCCATTCAGCTGACCCCTTCCGACTGGTGGCAGCATACTCACCCCCTTGAGTTTTGAGGTAAGCTCCCTACCATGGCTTTTTTTAGAGTCTGGATACAATTGTCATTATCTTATTTCTCTTTTGACCCGTCGTGAACACTTGTTTAATGATCTTATTAGTGGGTCCACCGAGGTAGCTGATGAGGGGGATCAGAGTTCTGAGGCCACTCCTACAACCGATGATGATGATGATTCTGGTGGGGAGTGTTCTTTCCTTCCCTCTGAGATAGGGTTGTGACATTTTGATGGAGACGCTGAGGTAGAATCTTCTACATCCTTTATGAGTAAACTGTGGCACGAGGAGCGACCAGGGCGCTTCTGGACACATGAGCACCAGATCTTAGATTTGATCCTAGAGAATCAACCTGCGACATTCACATCTCAGAGTGTACTTCACATTAATAGCCTCACGATGTTCAACCTGAAGGATCTTGCTAACCATATCCATGACTTCTTGGTTACTTCTCCTGCTGAGCTGACTAGGGCCTCCACCTTGCTGTTTTTGGATGATCTTCGTGATTTGCAGCAGTTTTATCATTTTCATATAGATTGTCTTGATGCGGGAGTTCGTTATTTTCTGAGCATTCCCTTTCATAAAATGGTGAGACTTCACTCATCCAGACAGTCTTGGACCGAGCATCGATAGGGTGAGGCTACGAGGATTCAAGGTCATATTGTGTCGCGTCAATCTCAGATTGCATCACTTCAGTCTCGGCTTGACAGACTTGAGTCTGGTGACCAGGAGGATGAGGCCGAGTTGGCCAAGCTATATGAGGAGTTCTTGCAAGAGGTTGTTCCATCATATGCTGGTGACCTCACCCGCGATGACTTGTTTTTTGTTATTTCTAGTGAATAGGCTAGTTTTGCCTTATACTATTTTTTTTCATATGTAAAGAAGTGATCATTTATAAATGAGAAAATTTTGTTTTGTTTCTCTTGAAATTTTCTTTTCCTTCGCCCCCATCTATACTTTTGACATATGTTTACTAAGACCTGATGTAATTTTTTGTGAGCATTTGGTCAATTTAGGCTGCCCCATATACCGTGGGCTACTTCCATTAATCTGAGCAAGTTATGTACATATACACATTGTTCTTTTAAGTGCAACCCCATATGACTGTGGGGTGTTCGCATGTTATCTGGGTAAGTTACTATTTTTGGAGCTATCCCCCTCTGTTTGTGGGGGTGCTCCTACACATTATTATTTGTGTTTATAAGGAATATCTTGGGGGTGACCCCACCTCCTTCCTTTAGGTTCTGTTTCAAAAGAATCTTTTTCAAAGAGTATAAGTAAATGATAACTGATTCTTCTCTTTTTTTTAATTAACTACCCCCTAGTATATGGGGTCCTTTCTCTACATTTTTCTTAAGATCTTTCATGGTCTCAAAATACTAGAGGGACCCCCCCTTCACATTTCTATTAAACTGGTCAAGTAAAGCAATTCTTTGAGAACAGAGGTTAAAACTTTCTCTCTAGGATAAAAATAATTTTTTATTACTTGGAGGATGTCCTCCCACTGGTCAGGTGACAAAAAATAAAAATTATATGTTATGTCTGGGAGGACTTTGCCCTGTATACTTTCTCGTAGGATGAACTTACCCCCGCCAAGTGTAATGAGCAAAGTTCATCTTTTTTTTTTCATACACCCTCTTCTAGCCTAGTGGAGAGCATTTCTGGAAAAAATATTCCATTGGGTCTACCTCATACAATAAGTAAGTAATCAAACAAAACATCAACAATTGAGCAAAAGTGCTGCTATTCATTTCTCTTCTATTGTGCACTGTTTACAAGATAGTACTACTCTATAAAAAAAAATTCACAAAAATAAACAAAAACTTTGCTGGTATGAGAGAAAACTGCTTTGACTTTATTAAAGAAATAAAAATTTAGCAAAGTTAGGCATAGTATCTCTTTAACCATTTGCAATTGATGGATTGGAGGCAATCGCTATCCGGCTCAGAAATCTGACAGTATCTTGATTTCCCTACCCCTCTCACCACAAAGGGGCCTTCCCAGTTAGGTTTGAACTTTGACGCTGACATGCTGCGAAGGTGATGAGTAGATGCTCGGAGGACCAAGTCTCCCACTTGAAACTCTCTAGGCTTGACTAGGTTTTCATAAGCTCTGGACAACTGTTGCGTGTAAACTTTAAAGTTCTCCCTTGCCTTATCTTTGTGCTCATATAATACCTCTAGCTACACACGTAACGGGTCAGGGATGAGTCCATTGCTTAGAGTGACCCTAGATGAAGGCACTGCCAGTTCCACCGGTAGGACAACTTTAGTCCCATACATAAGTGAGAATGGAGTAAACCCAATCGGCTTTCTTTTTTAAGTGTGGTAGGCACATAACACCATGGGTAACTTCTCATCCCATGCCCCTGGCATGTCTTCTAGCATCTTTTTCCGGATATTGATCAAAGTCTTGTTGGTGGCATCTGCCTATCCATTTCCCTTTGGGTAGAAGATGGTTGAGTGATTATGCAAAATTTTATACTTGTCAGTGAGAAGTATCATCTCCTTACATACAAATTGTTTCCCATTATTTGTTAGAATTACCTTGGGTATACCAAACCTACATATACTGGGTTACCACTTGGGCAGTCACCCTTTTTAGAGGAATGACCTTTGCCCACTTTCTATACAATTCTGTAGCTACAATGATGAAAGCTTTTCCATGATAGGCTGGGTTGATCTTTTCCACCAGATCAAATGCCCACATGTGGAAGGGGTAGGGAGATACTAGGCTTTGCAGGCTGACAGATAGGGCATGCACCATGTTACCATGTACTTGGAAAAATCTACATTTCTTCACATAACCAATGGAATCAACCTCCATGGTTTGCTAATAATACCCCAGCATCATCAACTGATCATACCACTTAGCACCTCCCATATGGCAGGGCTCATGGGCTTCCTTCAATACTCTCTTTGTGTATTCCTTAGCTATGCACTTCAGTTCCTTCTCATTATAGCCTTTCATGTAGATCTTTCCTTCAACCAAGTAGAAATGGGTTACCCTTTTCCAGAGATAAATATCATCTGTTATTTCCGTGGACAACTTATCGTCTTTCAGATACGCTATGTACGGTTGCCTCCAATCTTCAAGGGCCTCAACAAAATTGGCTTCTACTGGATGTCAAAATGAATTTAGCACTTTAAAGAACCTTGTTGCAGATGATGAGCCTCTGTGCTCATTGTGGGTCAATAGTAACCCCACCCCCTCCCTGTTGTAACTGGTGATAAAGTGGGATATATGTGTCCCCGCGATGCTTGTCATGCATCTCGGCCAACCTCTCTTTAGCTTCTTATTCTCCAACACAACTTGCTAAAAAACCTCCAGGGCTTTTGAAGTAAAGTGTTCCTTTCAGCAGGTGGTAGTTAGCTAAATCTAACATCTTCATCGTCCCCTTTTTTGTCTCTACCTGCTTCACAACTAGGTGTCTCCAGTCTTCTGGCTCATTGCTTGGGAATAAAGACTTCATCGTGGTAGGCACTGTCCTCCATCGCACTGTGATCATGGCTTCTTCTTGATCCATGTATAACTTATTCTCTATCTTAGCTAGCACGTCTAAGCGCCTGTTTATTGTTCTTACATGCCTCCCAACTGTTACTTCCAAGAATTATCCCAGCAACCTCTGCATGATGTATCTGTAGGGTGCCAAGTTAGCATGTTTGAGAGAGAAATCTCCATTAACCTGTTTCACCACTAGGTTAGAGTCCCCCGGGATGCATAATACCCTAACACCCTTCCATAGTGCTTCCAACATACCCAAAATGAGAGCTTCATACTCACCCTCATTGTTTGAGCATTTGAAGTCTAAATTGAAAGAGGGGGTGATCTTCTCCTTGTTGTTTGAGAGTATGAGGCCCGCATCTCCTGTGCTTTGGGTTCTAGATCCATCAAACTCCATTTCCCACTTTTCCATTTCCTCCACCATGCATGCTTGGAATTTCTCCCTAGGTAGCTCTTCATTAGGGGTTTCAAAGTTTCGGCTTGGAAAATGGGCCAACAGATCTGCTACTAATTGACTCTTGATGGCTTTGGGAACTATGCATTTTAAATCAAACTTTGACAAAATCAAAAACCACCTTGTTGATCATCTTACAAGTACTCTCCGCGATACGAGGTACTTGATAGGGTCACACTTAGTGACTATATGAACTAGGGGTGTAAGCGGTACGGTTTGGTCGGTAAATAGTAGATACCAATACCAAAACCAAACTCTAGATGGTAAAACCAAACCGTACCAGTTTACCACCCGGTACACCAAAATCAATACCAAAACCAAACCGGCTGGTATTTCGGTTTTTTCGGTAATTTTGGTTTTTTTCTGGTTTCGGTAAATTTTGGTTTTTTCTGGTTTCTTCTGTTTTTTTTAGTTTCAGTAAATTCTGGTTTTTTCTGGTTTATGGTTTCGGTATTTTCTGGTTTCGGTAAACAACACTAAAAGTCCTAAAAAATCAAAAACAAAACCAACCAACTTTTTTAAATATTAAGGCCAAAACCAAAACTAACTTTTTTCTGTTTTTGGTAAATTCGGTATGGTAATTTTGGTAAATTCGGTACGGTACAGTAATTTCGGTACGTTTTTTTTTATTTCGGTAAATTCGGTACGGTAATTTTGATAAATTGGTTTTTTAAATATTAAAACCAAAACCAACCAACTTTTTTGTGGTAATTTCGGTTTCGGTAAGACTGGTTTCTGGTATTTTAATATATGAAACCAAAACCATTTTTTTTCCGGACCAAAACGGTACGGTACGATAAAAACCCGTACCGCTTCCACCCCTAATATGAACTATAAAGGCTAACAAATAATGTCTCATTTTTTTAGCCACAAAAACTAAGGCAAGGCAGTGCCTTTCCACGTTGGTGTATTTAGATTCAGTTTCTGAGATCACTCTTGACAAGTAGTACACTGGCTTCTCTACTCCTTCTTTCTCATGGCCAAAAGTGCTCCTATGGACCTTTTTGTTGAGGTGAGGTAGAGCCGCAGCGGTGCTCCAGCCTTGAGTGGGATCATCGTAGATGAAGAGGCTAAAATTTCTTTAATATTCTCAAATGCTTTCTTCTACTCCTCCCCCTAGGTCCACTTAGCTTTTTCCTTCAGCAGGGGTGTAAATGGGTGAGTCACTTTCTTTAGTGCAAGTTTGAACCTCCTCAGGTAGGACACTTTTCCCAAGAAGCTGTTAAGTTTCTTTTGAGTATTCGGGGGTGGCATCATCACTATGGATTTCATCTTATCTGCATCTAATTGTACCCCTTCCTATTCACAAAAAAATCTTGAAACTTTCCCGCGATGATCCTGAAGGCACACTTCAAGGTGTTCATTGGCATTTTGTGCACGTGGCACCTCTTAAACACTCTTCGGAGGTCTTGCATGTGCATGCTTTCTTTCACATAAAATTCTAGTATCTCATGAAATAGATCACGAAAAATTTCCATCATGGTCCTTTGGTATGTGGCCCCGGCATTCTTCAACCCGAATGGCATGACTGTGTAGTGCAAGTTCCCTAACGGCATGCAGAAGGTAGTCTTCTCCGAGTCCGTCGGATCCATCTTAATATGATTATAGTCTACAGACCCATCCATGAAACTATACATCTCATGGCCTGCGGTTGTGTCGACTACGCTGTCTATACTTGGCTGAGACATGCCCAATTCAAATCACCAAAATTCACACAAATTAGAATTTGTCTCTTGTCCTTCTTTGCCACTTGTACTATGTTAGAAAGCCATAGAGTATGATGGATAGGCTTGATGAACCCTGCTGCCAACAACTTCTCCACCTCCCCTTTTTTCTTCAGGTCAAGATCAGCTTTGTACGTATGTGTTGCTCGCCTTACATGAAGAGCATTAGGAAGAACATTCAATCTGTGAGAGCTCACCTCTGGATCTATACCTAAAATTTATGTGTACTTCCAGGAAAACACGTAGGTGAACTCTTTGGGCATGTCAATGATCTTTTCCTTTAATTTGAGGTCCAGACTCTTGGAAATGAGGATGGGTCTACCTTCACCCCCTTCTACCCCCAGTTTGACCTCTTCCAACTCTTGTAGTTGTTCCCTAGGTTCGTCTTACATGCATTCTGGATGTTCCTCTGGTCCCTCAATATGCTCAATGATATGGGATTCATCAACAACAAAACATTTTGGTGCTGGGTCGATGCTCTTATCCCAGAACATCGCCCGCTCAGACCGTTATAAATGGTAAATAACTTTCCCATTGGGAAGGACCACTTTTTTACATGTTCGAGGAGGTTTCACCACATCCTCCACCTTCCTCTTGCCTTTTTCTATGTGGGGTATCACCCCCCAGACGATAATGGACAGATTTCTTTGGCTCGGCACTTCCTCTAACCACTTGCTTCTCTTATAGCTTTCTTACTGAATTCTTTCTTTCCGCGTCTAGCTCCGTGTAAAATGGCGTATCCACCAAAAGGGAATTTTCAATGGAAAAGGGTTTCTGCATTGCTTTGATGATGATATATGTTCCTAGAATATCGGCCTTTGCACACTAATATTAGGTGGAGGGTACTATGCCATTGGTATGCATCCATACCCTCCCAATGAGTAGCTGGTAGTGGTATTCGCATTGATGACATGGAACTTGATGTGGAAAGTGAAATTTCCCAACTTGATTCCCACGTTTACATATCCGAGGGATTGCATTCTGGCACTGTCAAATCCTGAAATCACTAGTGGTACTGGCACTATCTTCTCTTGATCGATCCCCATCTCATATAATATATTGATTAGCATAATGTTAATAGATGCTCCTACATACATTAATGCTTTGGTAAATGAGACTCCATTGATCATAGATGTAATATACAGTGGGCGTTGTGGAAGTAAGGTACCTTCATGTTTGCCTTGGAAAAGACCACTTCAGAAGTGTATCTTTTTATCAACCTCCTAATTGGTTCCTGTTAATTCAGTGAGGGGTCTCTGCATTGCTGAACAGCTTCTATGACGTTCCTTGTGATGACTACTCTGATGTCATACTTCACTCCTATTTGGTCAAAAAACCACATAAAATTAGAGCTCCTCGCTATGGCCTCACATTCAGAATCTAGGTATACCTCATATGTTTGGGCATTACAAACATATTCTACCGCGGATGTTCCCCCTTCATCCAAATCGAGGATGACATCCACTATGCCCTCTAGGAGGTTTACCCCTCAATTTCTTCACTTTCATCCTCTTCTTGGTCTGGAGTGAAGAACCACTCCTCTTGCTTCCTTTCCAGCTCAATTCTTTCTCTACTTCTCAATGATAACCTTTCCAACCCTTCACATATTTGATCACCACTCTCCCACTCCATTATCTCTTGGGCTGCTTCATCATCATATGCCACTACCATATTGGCAGGGCCAAAGTGATGTGATGGATGTGGATTTTCATTAACATCCATAGGAGGAATATTCTAGCTTCCATTGGCCACCTGCTCACCAATGATCCTCCTTAAGTAGTAACGGTCCTTGGTGGAGTGTTGCACTCGTTGGTGTAGCTCGTAATATTTTGGGTTGGCTTTTTCAGTTTCTATTGGGGTTTCCCCATTCAAGTTAGGAGGACGTGCTACCCCTTTTCGTACCAAAGTACGATAATAATCCATAACTTTCGCTACACTTCAAGGTAGCGACGGTGGGGCATCTTCCCCAAACTTCCTCTTATTTCCTGGGCTGTTGTTCTTGGATTTGGAGCCTCACTTATTTCCTTTGGGATTTCCATCCACGTAGTTAAATTCTTTCCTCCTCGAGACTCGAAACCTCCTAGAAATTCCATTTCGAGGTCCTTGGCTTGATTATCATAGCTATATTGCTAGCAGCCTTAGTGAACTCTCTAAAAGTTCCATCTCTGGTTTCATTGATCAAATGCAACTTGTACTCCTCCAAGAGTCCCTCAGCACATATTTGCAATAGCCTTTCCCGCACTACATCCTCATGGACATACAATTCCCTCTCATGGAAACGTTTGATATACTGCAATAACTCCTCACCAGGCTTATGAACCACTTTTGCCATGTGTCTCAATGTGAATTCATCCTCCGTTACGAAGAACTTATCGAGGAACTGCCTATGCATCTCTTCCAAAGTACGGATACTATTGGGTGCCAAATATGAGTACCATGTATTGGACTTCCCTATGAGGGTCTTGGAGAAATCCCTCAACCTAAGATTTTTATCATAGGCATGCACTCCCAAGTACTCAATGAACCTTTTTCACGTGCTCTCTTGGATTCTCACATTTGTCGCTAAACTTGATAAATTTTAGTGGAATATACCCCTTCGGGTACGGCTTCTCGTTCACCTCTTATGGGTAGGGTTCCTGCAACTCCTCGTATAGATGAGGACCCTCCTTCTGAGATGAGGAGAGTAGCTTCCTCACCTCCTCTATAGTAACAGATTTGGAGGGTGATTCCTCCAAACTCATGCCCTTGGCTTCTAGGGAACTTTATGGTGCCACAACTTGCTCCGACACCACTTTCCGTGGAGGAGACACTTTTGCCGAAATTATTGCAGGAGTGGCTACCCCACCAGAGGGGGCAGTTGCTGGTGTTACACAGGCTTGACCCAAACATGATAGGTCTATATTATTTTTCTTTAAGAAGTCAAAAACATTCTCATAAGACTCATACCTATCATCAGAGCTACTTCCATTGAGTTGATCTTCCCTTCTTGAGGAGTAGGTGTCTTTGCTCCAATTACCACCACATCCTCCTGAGTGGTTTGGTCATTTTGACTTCCATTCCCAGGTGGAGTGTCATTAAAAACTAGCTGCTTAGAAATGTTAAAACCTTCTTTGTCCATTAAAGAAAGAATACCTCCCCAGCAGAATCGCTAAATATAAGAGGGTAAAGTGACTGGAGTTTGGTAAAATACTAAATTGGGTGAGGCGTGACCCACTTCAATGAACTCTGCCTTCAAGGTTCTCAATAACTTCTCGTAAAACCTTCTCCTTTTGGTAAAAATGGAGCTCAAGCTGGAACTCACTCCCTATAAGAAGATGAACTTCACAACAATAATGGTAAATTTTCTCAAGAGAAACTCCTAAGAGTGATGGTTGTTAGTGGGGAGTGAAAGAACAAAGCACTTAGCACTAGAGAGAGATCATAGAGAGAATACTAAGAGGTTTTGGTGTGATTTTGATAGAGTAACAGTGTAACTTGACTTATCATTCTTTGCTTGACCATGCACAGGGGTCCTATTTATACTTGGGCACTAGGGCTGAGTTGGTACTTTTGGGCACCAAAATTGAGAGGGTTAGTGAGGCACAAGGTCTAAAATGTACCATTTGTCCCTACCGGTGTTCAGTTGCCTATTCCCTCTGACATGTGCCACCTGTTGCAAACCAAAGTGAAAAAACAAATATGTCTGCGCATGAAGACAAAATATTTGATTTGGTAAATATCTTTTAAAACAATAACTTATGGTAAAAACTTTGTAAACTTAGAGGGTAGGCCTCAAGGACCACCTCCTATAAAATCATTTATGTTAAGAGGGGGTTCTTGAGGACCCCCTTCTCTAAAATCATTTTTTATAACAAAAATTTATTTCTGGCGACCAACCTCTTAGTTGCTCATTTCGGTTATGACTGGGTGTGCTGTGTAAGGACTTGATTGACTCTTAGGGTCTTTCTACTAGTATTATCTCAATCCTAAAGTGTTAAGTTGTTGAGATTGATCAATAAACCTTATTCCTCAGTCGCCAAGACAAAACTCCCAAGAGATCCCAAATGTCCCATTTGATCCCTGGTTGCTCAACTGGGCTACCTATAAAATAAAGTAAGTGTTAGTACTTTTGTTCTATAAAGAATAGCTTTTCATGATAAGGGGTTGCTCATGGTATCCCCTCCCTCATCCTAATCTATTTTCTAGAAGTTGAGGGGGAGGACCTTGAGGGTTTCTCACCTAAGACTTTCTGGAAGCTGAGGGGGAGGACCTTGAGGGTTCCTTACCCCAGATTTTCTGGAAGCTGAGGGACCTTAAGGGTTCCTCACCCAATATTCTCTAAACGCTGAAGGGGAGGAACTTAAGGGTTCCTCACCCAATATTTTTTGGAAACTTAGGGGGAGGACCTTGAGGGTTCCTCACCTAATATTTTCGGGAAGCTAAGGGACCTTGAGGGTTCATCACCCAATATTTTCTGAAAGCTGAGAGGGAGGGCCTCGAGGGTCCCTCACCCTAATATTTTCTTGAGGTTGAGTAGGAGGGCCTTGAGGGTCCTTCGCCCCAAAATATATATTGGGTAGGCTTAAGACACCCTTCTACACCGGCAATGAAGAAGATGGGAAGCTGTAAGAAAAGTAAGGCTTCATCAACTTTTGCACGACATTGCCAAAAAGTGGTGCTCAATGATGGAAGGGTGATATATCGCCTTTGAATATGTGAGCGAGTAGTTGAAAATCTTGAAGAAGTTAACCTGGAGTATGAAAATATTTTGATAGATAATAAAGGAAAATGTCTTGTTATTGATAACTAAAATATCCAAGAGTTTATGGAAAAAGGTTGAAGATGAGCCTGAATGTATGAAAGATCATCCTAAATCATAAGTTTAAGATCTAGAAAAGATTGATTAAGCTGAGGATGGGGATGAATCAAGGCCAGTTTTCATTTTGAAAGACCTGAAAGATGCAAAGAAGCTAGAATTGATCAATCTCATTTTGGAATTCAAAAACATGTTTGTGTGGAAGCAAATTGATATGCCGAAGCTACATTAATAAGTGACCTGCCACAAGTTGAACGTTTTGCCTTTAGAAATACCAATCAAGCAGTAAACCAGAACGTATAGGCCTAAGTTGGACCTCAAAATCTAAGCTATAGTATAATGATTACTGCCAGCAAGATTTATCGAGCCAATTCAACATCTAGTTTAGCTTTCTAAGATTATGCCAGTGGGGAAGAAAGATCAAATCTAGATTTGCATTTGTGTTGATTTATAAATCTTAATAGAGGGTATCCCAAAGCTTAGTTCCATATACTTTCTATTGATAGCATGATCAAGTAAACTACTAATTATGAGATGTATAGCTTTATGAATGGTTATGTTGGTTATAATAAGATCAAGATGGATCCAAATGATGTAGAAAAAGATAGCTTTCAAGACTCCTTTAGGAAATTTCATGTACAATGTAATGCTTTTTGGTCTGAAAATTTTCATGACCACTTCCATGAAATCGTGGAATTTTATATGGATGATCTAGTCATTAAATCATAGAAGGGAGATACTCACTTAGCTAACCTGAGAAGAATTTTTAACAAATGCAAAAGAAAAATTGAAGATGAACCCACTCAAGTGTGCCTTTAGGGTAATGAGTGGAAAATTCTTGGGTCTGTTAGTTGATGGATAAGGAGTAGATATGGGCCAAATAAAACAAAAATTAATTTTTGATATGCCTTGTCCAAAGACCCAAAAGGAGTTGAAAAGTTTCCTCGAAAAGATTTCTTACTTGAGGAGATTTATTCCAGTACTATCTGTGATAACTCATCCACTGATGGATTTCTTGCAAAAGACCACAAAATTCAAATGGGAGGAACTACACCAGGAAGATTTTGACAAGCTTAATGGATTTATAACCTATCCTCAAACGATGATTCCACCCAAGGCAAAAGTAGCCTTGTTGCTTTATCTAACATCCACTACGAGTTCCATTGGTACATTATTAACATAGGATGTTGATGAACAAAAGTGACCTATTTACTGCTTGAGTAGAATCATCCATGGTCCTCAGGCAAGATATATAAGTATAAAAAGACATTATTTGGATCTAGTATTTATGGCTCAAAAACTTAGGCATTATATGCTATATTTTCACATCCACATAATGACAAGATGTGATCCAATTAAGTTTTTGATGGCACTAACAATCTTGATTAGGAGAACAATAAGTGTTTCCTCATTATTTTTGAGTATGACTTAAAGTGTGTGGTTCCTCGCGCATTCAAAAGCTACGAATATGTAGATTTATTGGCTATATTTCCTTATGGTTTCTTTGAAGCACCTCATGAAAATACCTAGAGAGCATTCAACATCATTGGTGGCTCTGTAATTTCATTTAAATTATCTATTGAAACATTGGGACATTTAAACTTTTATTTTAGCTTTAGGCCATATGTTGTAATAATACATGGATGACTATGGTTTATTTCTTATTTAATTAGTATTGTGGATTAAATCATATTTTTCATAAAAAAAATCTTGTAAATTAACTTAATTACTTAAAGTGGTCAATTCTTTTCTCGAATTCAAACCCGATAAGCTAGTCTCGAATAAATGGTGAAATTAAAGTGTTTTCATAAATAATAAAATTGGACTTCCCCCTCCCCCTTTAACTCCTTGATTCGGTGCGGGTTGATCCCACGGTGATCCAAACTCGGGTCAGATCAATAGGATCCTCAAGGTGTAACAGAGTGTTTATGCTTTCTTAGTATGCTTTCCTTATAGGTTTTCGTATAGTTAACGTTTTAGTTACTGTTTAAGTAAATTGCCTTCGCTATCACTTTAATTTGTATCATTGTGTATTGAACTCTCCTATATCATGTAGATGCGTCCATGTCTTGATATTTCTAGTGGGTCGGGTAATAGAGAGCTTAGATGCATGGAACAATTCGGGTGCCAACTTGAAAACTCCCTCTCATAATAATAGAGGGCCAACCTTAGTGGAACGGTTGAGAGTACTACTTCTGCCTCGATCTTGAAGGAGTTCAGGAGGCTACACCTACCCACCTTTAGCGGGGAACTTGGCCCCAATGCTGCAGAGGAGTGGCTCGATGAATTCACTTGAGTCATGGAGATTCTTAACATGCTAGCCGAGCACAAATTCAAGATAGCTACATTCTAACTTACAAAGAAGGCACAACATTGGTAGAGTGCCTACTCCACCAATACTGTTGATACCATAGACTGGGGTAGCTTTAGAGTTACTTTCCTTGACGACGTACTTTCCCAAAGCATTTAAGGATGCCAAGAAGGAAGAGTTCCTTCATCTGATACAGGGAAAGTCCTCCGTGAATGAGTAACTGGTCAAATTTGAAAGCTTTTATAAGTATGTGGACACTGTACAGAGATACATGATTAAGAAGATGAGGATATTTGTCAAAGGCCTCAATTTGGGCATTTGGCGGATCCTGGAAGGTATGGATCTGCCAAACTTCAGGTCAGTGGTGAATAAGGCTATCAGTATGGAGTTAGATGCTGAGGATGACAATGCCATCAGGGAAAAAAAGAGGGAGACCAATGGGTACTAGAGCGACGATTATAAGAAGTCCAAGAGTGGTGCTCAAGGCTTCTTTACGAAGCTAAAATTTGTTATGGGGGTTGGTTCCTCATTCACCTAGTGTACTAGTGATCAGGGTCATATAGCCCCCACTGAGAGGACTTGTTTTTGTTATGGGTCTCCTAATCATTTCAAGAGATATTTCCCATATTGAACTTCGATCAATCAATAGGGTAGTCAACATACTATCAATTATGTGTTGGATTGGATTTCTAGTTACACGGGTCCTACCCAACAGAAGCAATAGTTATCCTCGGTCTATCATCAGCTTACAAGGCATAGTGTAGACAGTTCATGTTTGAGTAAGGGGAAGAGTAGCCGCGGTCTAGGTCAAGTGCTCAACGACCAAAACTGCGAGTTTAACGCCGGATGAGCCTACGTCATGTCATAGTTTTCTGTACCTTCTGGTGATTCAACCGTGATGGAAGGTATGATTCTTTTGTTCAGTACGTGGATTAAGGCGCATCGTATTCATTTATTTTGAGCTCCTTAGCATTCAGTTTGGGATTAGAGGTAGATCAATTTCGTCGTCCTATCTTCATAGGACATTTTATTGGTGGTGGTATAGTTCTCGATAAGGTCCACCGTAATTGCGTGGTTATGAATGGAGAATATAATCTGGAGAATGACTTGATTCTCATGGACATGGATGGGTTCAAGATGATCCTCGATTGAAATACAAAATTATTTTTTCTTAAAAACATGTAAATGATAAATATCATCAAAAAATATTATCCAAATACAAGTATGAATATTTCGATAAAAAAATATCATATACCTTAGATTTCGAGAAACGTATAGCGCGTCCAATCATGTAGTACCAAGTGTAGTCGCTTACGATTCTTGGCTCATAGGCTTGAGTAACAAATATATGACTATTTTAAACCTACATGTTTTTACTAACGGAATAAGACTATATATATATATATATATATATATATATATATATATATATATATATATATATATATATATATATATATATAAGACTCAATTGGAAATTTTCCCTTACAAATGTCCCCCTTTAGCTATATCGGGACAAAACACGAGACAAAGTGAAAAATGCTAAGTGAGGCCTTCAAGCCACCTATGCCCATACTAAAACCCAAAAAAATGAACGCGGAAAACCTAACAACTACTCAACATCAATGTTTCATTGTGTAGCTTATAATGAAGTCATGAAGGCGAAAACCTACACATATGAAACAACAAATACCTATGACATATGGGAGAATAAAAAATAGGGATGGAAGATAAAAACTCCCCAACATCTAAAAACTCTATCCCCCTTTTTATCCAAAAAGACAAAGGAATAAAGTATCAAAATATTCTAAAAATAAGAGCACATATATGGATAAAGAGATAAAGACTGTCATTGTTTCATACATAAATAAGACGGGAAAATCATGCAACATAATGAACAGTACCATCCATGTATGATAGAACAAAATCGTATACCCACAAGTCAGGATATAAAAAAGATAGCAATATGGATAAATATATATGATAAGAAACAAAAATCTCCATATAAAATGTAACAGTGATACATTGTAATAGATAACCATTCGAAATAATAGACTGAAAATAATATTAATCAAAGTATCACAAGTTGTCTGAAAGTAACAAACAAAAAATCTCTCCCAAAATACATCAAGGAAATTACAAAATACAGAAGATCTCAACAAGTAATGCACTCTCTAAAGGAGAAGGAAGATCATCTTCAGCACTGCTCGGCTCATGTCCAGTTCCAGATGAACTAGTTCCTCATGGTTGCTTAGCACATTGCATCTCCTTAATGTGAGCAAGCACGACTAAATCCATCTGAACCTAGTGCCCACTCTCATGATTAAGATATGCAAGAAGACTGTCTTGAAGATGATGAGACTCTGTTAACTTAGCCTCAATGTGCTGGTGATCCTCCAGCTACTGGGAATATATAGTTTAGACCTGTTGAATTAACTCTTAAACTGTCGGTGACTCCTCATACTGATAGAATGAAGAGGGAATTAATGAATCGATAGACTCTGAAGTTGGACCCTACCTAGAAAAAGAGGTAGAATGAGCAAATGGATGATCCCGATGAGAAATTGAAGGAAGATGGCTCTTTGATCGACGAACATAGTTCGTGTTAATGATAGAAATTAAGCTTATCTGAACCTCATCAGTAAGAAGAGGAACCTCGGTAGCAAGATTGATACGGCTGATCAAGATCCCATAAGAAAGAGTTGGCCTAAGAGGGGATGTCCCGCTATTCAGTAAAAAATCCATAACACCTTGAATGATTGTGGGAAGATCGATGATCATCCTAGTGCTAGTAGTGTGTATGAATCGATAAATGTCATCAGATATCTGTGTGGAGTAAATTTATGGAATAAAAAATGAGCAAGTGATCCAATTAAGGATTTAGTAGTCAGGGTAGAGATCGATGTGATATCAAGTGATAGTGTTAGGCTGACAGGAATGCAAAAGATCGAAAGTATATCATCAATGGTAATACTCTCCTCTTCGGACTGAGGGAAAGTTGCATTGATTACTCGAGGAATGCCCAGAATAGCGACTTTACTGTCAGGTGTCACAATAAAAGGAAATGGTGGAGACAATGACAGCGGTGTGATCTCTCATGTTCTGATAGAATTCCTAAACTAGATCTGGAAGAATCGCACACATAGAGAAAAAAGGATGCCACCCATGTCTCGCAAACCATTCAGGAAGATGTGTAAGAGGAAACTCGGCGAGCATAAAGACATGCTCCTTAAAAACTTCTCGAGTATGGAAACCTGGAGATCAATAGTGCTCTTAATCGACAGAGATCACCGAGCGAAGAGAAGAATCACTACACCAAAAATAGAAATCTCACATGGTTTTAAATTGGGCCACACACTGTCCCAAAATTAGAGGTGCCATATTTTCTGGCATGGTTTAAAACCGTGCTAGATTGCCCAATCTGACAGGCTTTTGGCAAACTTTTAAGCCGTACCAAATTTTAATCTGGCACACTTTGTAAACCGTACAAAATATTGAATCTGACACGCTTTTGGCACACTTTTAAACCGTGTCAGATTTCTATTTTCTTGCACGGTTTTAAACCGTGCCAAATTTTTCATTAATAAAAAAATATTATTTGAAAACAAATTTGAAAAATCAGCAAATTCCAAATCTCGTAGGTAAAATATTTATTATTTGCAAAAAGAATCAAGAAAATTCACAAATTGCGAATTTCACACGTTATTGATAAACTAATGTACATAAACACTTTAAAATATTACAAGTCTTAATATTTGACAGACCGAATCGAAAATCTCATAACTATGCGATTAGTTTTTGCAAGCTACATTGGTCCCATGCGAGGCGTTAGTGCCTCTTACGAAACCGTTTGGGGGCTAATTTGAGTTTTCATCCTCAAACGACATATTTTTAAGTCTAATCGAGATATTTTCAAATTATCGTCATATTCTCAAACTGGGAGACCCATGAATACGTGGTAAGTTCCTACAAGTTACATTGGTCCCGTGCGAGGTGTTCATGCCTCTTACGGGACCGTTTGAGGGTTGGTTTAGGTTTTCACCTTTTAACGACATGCTTTTAAGCCTAGTGTAGATATTTTTAAATTATCGTCATATTCTCAAACCGTGAGATCCGTGATTACGGGATCAATTCCTATGAGTTACATTGGTCCCGTGCGAGGTGTTAGAGCCTCTTACGGGACCGTTTGAGGGATATTTTATATTTTCACCCTCTAACGACATGCTTTTAAGCCTAATCTAGATATTTTCAAATAATCATCATATTTTTAATTCGGGAGACCCGTGACTACGCCGTCAGTTCCTATAAGTTACATTGCTCCCGTGAAAGATATTCATACCTCTTACGGGGCCTTTTGAGGGTTGGTTTGGATTTTCACCCTTTTAACGACCTGTTTTTAAGCCTAATTTAGATATTTTTAAATTATCCGCATATTCTCAAACCGGGAGACCCGTGAATATACGATCAATTCCTATAAGTTACATTGGTCACGTGCGATGTGTTTATGCCTCTTACGAGGCCGTTTAGGGGTTGGTTTGGGTTTTCACCCTTTAACGGCTTATCTTTAAGCGTAATCTGATTATTTTCAAATTACTATCATATTCCTAAACTGAGAGACTCACGACTAAGCAGTCAGTTCCTACGAGTTACATTGTGCGAGGTGTTAGTGCCTCTTAAGAGGTCGTTTGAGCGTTGGTTTGGGTTTTCACCCTCTAACAACATCTTTTTAAGTCTAACCTATATATTTTCCAATTATCGTTGTATTCTCAAATTAATAGTCATGTGACTACGTGGCCAGTTACTAAGAGTAACACTTGTCCCGTACGAGATGTTCATGCCTCTTATAGGGCCGTTTGGGGGTTAGTTTGGGTTTTCACCCTCTAACGACATGTTTTCAAGCCTAAGTCTAGATATTTTCAAATTATCATATTCTCAAATTGGGACTCCTGTGACTAAGTAACAAGTTCCTATAAGTTACATTAGTCCCGTGCGAGGTGTTCGTGCCTCTTACAGGGCCATTTGAGGGTTGGTTTGGATTTTCACCCTCTAACAGCATGTTTTTAATCCAAAGTCCAGATATTTTCAAATTATCGTCGTATTCTCAAATTGTAAGTCTCGTGACTATACAGTCAGTTCCTACAAGTTACATTGGCCCCATGCGATATGTTCATGCCTTTTAAGGTGCCGGTTGGGGGATGGTTTGGGTTTTCACTATCTAACGACATATTTTTAAGCCTAAGTTTAGATATTTTTAAACTTAGTCGTATTTTTAAACTAGAAGTCAAGTGACTACGCGGTCAGTTCCTACGACTTAAACTGGTCTTGTGAAAGGTTTTTGTGCTTGTCGCAGGTCCGTTTGGGGCTTGGTTTGGGCTTTCACCCTCTAATGAAATGTTTTTAAGCCTAATCTAGATATTTTTAAATTATCATCATATTCTCAAATCGGGAGTTCCATGACTACGCGGTCAGTTCCTACTTGTTATATTGGTCTGGTGGGAGGTTTTCGTGCCTCTTACGGGGTCATTTATGGATTGGTTTGGGTTTTCACCCATTAATGGCATGTTTTTAAGTCAAAACCTAGATATTTTCAAATTATCGTCCTATACTCGGTCTAGTTTGGGTTTTCACCCTCTAACAACGTGTTTTTAAGCATAAGTCTTGAATTTTGCAAATTATCACCATATATTCAAAGCATACTAAAATATGCATCTTAGCAATTATGGTATTAAAATATAAACTTCAATGAAGTTGACAAATATTATTTTATGTATTTTGTAGTGAACTAACAATAATGGTGGTGCCTTTGATGATTTCAGTCGTAAAGGTTTATTTGTGTTTGCGTTACAATTATTAGCATTTTCATTTGTCTAAAAGGAAATGATTTTTTTATTAAACATGTATGTTTTCTAATCTTTGTAGCTCCTTTAACCAGACAACTATAACCATAAGATGAATCAATCGAACACGAACATAAAGAAATTTACAAACTTGTAGAACTAGTGTGTCAACATCAACAAAGCCTACAGATTCCATCGTCTTACGTATCTCTAATAAAATCCACATAAGGCAAACATAGATCAGCAAATTATATACATTCCCTTATCCTCATGGAAGTTGTGTCCAATTCATCAACCTCCTTCTGCCATCTAGCAATTCCTGGCTGCGGGAATCATGTTTCAGCCCCTATAGATATGCTTCTAAAGCTTTTTCATACTCTTTCCTGAATAATTAGACAACACTTTTCCTCGTATACCCCTTGGAGAATATGGGGTCTAGCTCAATGCACTTCTCTGCATCCTTGAGTCCCTCAGGTAGGACCTCAAGTTTTGTGTAGCAAGCATCCCTATTACTATATGCCAGAAAAAGCAGCAAACATGGATGAATTATGATAGTTATAGCCATTGCTATGACTTGTCACAAACTATTTAGAAATAGGGCCAAAGTTGAATAACTGGAACTTTTAGTCTGATACTCAATTTTCAACTAAATCGAGTAAAAAAAATGAACCAATGATTTTTTATGTCTACTCATAATAACCAAGAACAAGAATAAGTACCTTTAGGTCTTTGTAGTCCTCCTCAAGGATTCTGTGTAGTGCTTTATAGCCTCTGGGTAATTTTTCTCTTTAAAATACTCATTTCCTAACAGAATATGATAAACATATTAAGTATTTTAAAAACACCAATCTAACAAAAAGGGAGAAGTAAATAGCTAAGGGCCTACTTGGTCCAGGGTGAATATGTTTTCCGCCTAGGTTGAAGTAAATAGTTAAAAATGTCTTCATCTATTCAACTGACAATAGTTTTCGCTTGTACGGAAATATTGTAACCCGAACCAAACAAGGCCTAAGTGAAAAAGAAAGATTACTATTCCCACGCTTTGCATCAGCTAGTTTAAGATCAAAATATTCTTGTTGCACAAGTTCTTTCTCTTTTTTTTCAGCGCCATTGATCTTCTTTAATGTGTTTGGATTACGATGCTCCGTAAGGGGTTTATGGAAGATATCAATAGCAGGTTCATAATCCTTTGAGGTTTTGTCCATCTTCACTAAGGTAGTTCATTTCTTGTCAAGGCCCTCACTGCCATCTTAGAATCTAACATAAGCTCTCTTCCCCTCTCGACAACTTTGTCACAATATTTTATGCATCCCTCATACTAAAAATAATATAGAATTGAATACACAAAAGTTTATCTATACGGAAAATGTTATCTACCGATAGCAGAATTTATTGTCAGTTAAGCACATTCTTTAATGAAATAATTAGTTTTCAACTGCTTTTCCCAATATTTTTTAATTAAAATTTTTATCACCATATATATGAGGATGAGCACAAATATGCCATATCTGAAACAAACATGTCATTATCCCTAGAGAAAAAACATATAACAGAGCAAACGAATACTAATGGTTATATTAATGATACATTTCATTCAGATTTCCTCTCTCGGAACCTAAAATATATATGGTAACTAATAACTTTATTCTTTCCAATAATAAATAATATTTTCAAAATATGACACTCCCTTACTTTGCCTCTAATGAATCATTTTTATTCATCTTCTCATGAGTAATTTTAGCTACAGTTTCCAATACAACCCGCAGAACATGATCAGAATAACCATATTAGTACAATAGAGATCATAGCAAAAAAACTAAGATCGTATCATAAATGGTTCACTTAGTAGTGTATTCCAGACTTGAATCCGTCAATTAGCGCGCTATCCCATTCCTTAGTTACTTGCAATACGAATATAAAACAATTATATAACGGACATATATTAAACCTCTTAAAAAACAATATATAGATTAAAAAAACAAATATGCAAATAAAGTTCAATTCTATTAAATTTACCTTAGTCATTGATTGTAACTCACTAACTATTTTATCAAATAGAGACATGTGATCGTAACCTTCATTATTTTAGTAGCTCACTTCCCTTGGTCAAGTTGTAACAAAATCAATGACAAACAAATTAAAAAATAAAGTCAAACAATTCGAGTGAATATGTAATGAATTCACAACGATAATTTGTTAATGCTCATCAAATTACCACATAAAGTAGGACCCCTTAAAAGTTTTCTTTTACGAATGTTTTGTGTGGTTTGACAACAAAACACATAAAAACATGATATAATAAAAGGGAATATGAAAAATTGGAAACAAAATATTCAATATAGCATCTATACCGAAACTCAAAATATAGAGAACTTATAAATTTTTTCCTTCTAAATTTCTCTGTGTCATTTCAACGAACATTGTGTATACAGGACAACATAAAAGGGTGAAACTGACTTTTCAAGCAATTATTTATTTGGTAAAAAATAGGATGCATACACGAAAATTTTACACAAATAACTGAAGCGTGTGTCATTTTGTTACTTGAATTTGTCTTCATGATATTAGATTCAAAAAATCCCCTCACTCGTCTTTCTTAAACGTTCACTCATACAAATCCTATAAGATTTTAAAAAGTACAAACCCTAATATATAACTTAAACAAACAGTACAATTAAAATAAAAAAAATTCAAACCCGAACATATATATCTCCTTACCCTATTTCTCAACTAAACCTTAACCTAAACCCTAATTCTAAATCCAAACCAAAGAAAAAGAAATTCCAAACATTTGAAGAATTTAAATGTTCCTAATTGAATTTGGAAAATTACAGCCTCGATCCCAAACTTAAATGCGAAAGGGCATTGGTATATACCTCTGAAGAGGTTGTATTTGATTCCCATCTCTAAAAGGTATTGGTATATACCTCTAGCGCCAAATTTGCCACTGTTTTTTCAAGGCTATCAAGACCGGAGCAAAGTCCTAAAATAGTAGTTGACGAGGGCGGAACGATCGATAAATCACCTCCCTTCTGTTCATCCCCTATATCTCCAGTGTCATCCGTAACTCTGTTCGCCGAACGATGATGGAAGACGATCTTTGTTCGCCGGAACATCATGAGATTTAGCATTTGTGATACCCCTGAATCGATATTGGGTGAAGAATGGGAGAGGAGAATTGGGTGTAGGGAGGGAGAGTGAGCGGGACTGGATCCAAATGAAAAGTCTTTCGACTTCAACAAAAAAAAATTATTTTATTTAACCTTATTAAATTTGGGACGATTTTGGCACGATTTTAAACCGTTCCAAAATTTGACACGGTTTTAAACTTTGTTATATTTTTAAAAAATCGTGCTAAATTTTGGCACGGTTTTAAACCGTACTAGATTCTCCTTGTCCAAGCGTGTCATATTGACAATTATTGTGTAGTGAATATACATGACGATGTGCCTGGGAAACTCGTACTCATCACGAGATGAGCGTCATTTGCGACCACTAGCCATAGAAAACACACAATAAATGGAAGGAAAGAGGGAGAATTGGACTAAAAGGGATAAAAGGGGATGGATAATACACGCTCTAAGAACCTATCTCCGTCAACAACCAACTGACCCCCGAGGAACCTAAACCAGCAAAACCAACAACACAACAACAATAAGATATATATGCATATATAATAAGCTCAAAAGAATCTAATAATATGTAATAATATTCAAGAGTGAAATATTACCAGTTCAGTGAATAAAAATTTGAACAATTAGGAATTAAAACTTGGTAATATTTCACATATGAAAGGGATAAAAACAAAATATTTTTGGGTGTTTAAAAAATTAAATACAAGAAAAATTCCTCCAATATATATATATATATATATATAATCAAGACAAAACATGTATATATACATAATAAAATTGAGGTTTGGAAGAAAAAATCAGTGTATATATATATAAAGATAAGAATTGTAATATATAAACATCCAACACTACAAAAAATAAATAAAAGAGTGAAAAAAATACCTCAAAACAATGGTGAAACTCGAGATAGGAACACCAGCAGATAGAATGCAAACCCAACAGAAATATTGTGAGAAACTAAACCTAGGCAAGAATCGCAGGAACACGTGTTGCGTAAATATAAACAGAGAAAAAGCCAACAAAAATAGAAGAGAATGAAAATGGAGGACATAGGAGAAGAATAAAGCAATAATAATCGCGTAGAGATAGAAGAGAAGAGAATAAAGAAAAGAGGCTGAAAGAAAGCCCAAAAAAAACAAAAAGAGATTTTAAGTTCATTAAAACAAAAATCAGTAATCCGTTCGAACGAAATGAAGGTCTCGTTCGAACAAGGTTCAAATGATATTTCAACACGATAGGGGTTGACAAATAGAGGATCCTCGTTGGAATGTCATTAGAAGATTGTTCCAATGAAAACACCAACTTTTTTGAATGAGGTGGTGATCTTCGTACTAACGAACACACCAACTTTTTTTTAATTCTTTAAAAAAAACGCACAACTAACCATAACCAAATTAAGAAGAACCAAACAAATAAAAATATAAACATGAAGAAATATAAACAAAATAACATTGTGACATGACGTAACTCAATGAAACATCAAAATGTAATGAATGGGTATGAACCTAAAACACGCGAG
Organism: Sambucus nigra; assembly: GCA_949130495.1. Lineage (NCBI taxonomy): Eukaryota > Viridiplantae > Streptophyta > Magnoliopsida > Dipsacales > Adoxaceae > Sambucus > Sambucus nigra. The sequence continues at coordinate 237,498,109 of OX422210.1, read as the reverse complement.
AATCAATACAAAAATTATGCTATAGTGCACGAAGGCAAATAAACACACGCCAAAAAGTTAAGTACTCAAATTAAACTTAATGGCAAATAAAGTGTCCCTCACAGGAGGCTGACACACCTATAGACATCGAAGTCTCAATGATTCTCAACCCAATATAGTCAATGAATGAAAGATGAAAATAGGAATAAGGTTATGCAAACCCATTGATCTTCAACTAATCTCCTCAAACAGTCATGAATTTTTTTAGATAGGGATTTTCTCATTTTATAACATTTGAGAAGACTTTTCCCTTTTTTGATATAGAAAGAAATATCTCTCTCTCTAGCCCTTAATATCATCATAAATCATTCTGCTTCAATCAAATGGGCTCTTGCCAATGGTTGCTTTTCATGCAACGGAGTATTTTCTACGATCACAGCCCAAGCTATTACACACTCATACATAAGCATAACATACGTTAATCTCGTGCAATGGTTCTTACATGCACAACATTCTCGGGTAAACACGATGAAAATGATATTATTGGAAGGAGAACATCTCATTTAGTTCATGAAAACAACACCAAAACTCGAGAGAGAGAGAGAGAGAGAGAGAGAGACCGTGAAAGGTGTGTGTAGAAAAGCAGATGATAAGAGACAAACATATAGGACATAATCATATATCAACATCGCGATGCCCAAAAAAGACATAGTTAAGCATTATATTAGCATAATCGAATCTACTACACCATGATAGTACATGGGGAAATGGAGTGAAGGGTTCTTCAAAGAGCGTAATCACGTTACATAAAAACACAAAAACACAAAAGCAAGGAAAATCTTATTGAATTTTTTATAATGAAAAAGAAAAAAAATGTTTTTGGAATTTTTGTTATAAAAATATATACAAACATATACAATCTAGCTTAGGAAGATAAATTATAGAACTAAACACACACCCCAAACTAGATAACGACCCAAACTCAATCGAAGGAAAGAACACCAATAGATTTCCTAAGATTTTCAAAGCTAAGCATATCTAGCGGTATAGTGAAAAGATCAGCGAATTGAAGATCGACAGAAATAAAGCTTAAGGATATAACTTTTTCTTCAATAAGGTCACAAGTGAAATTCTCTCGGGTCCTAATATTATTTGTCCTATAATGTTGGGCTGAAATATGAGAAAGATAAATGAAAATCATATTATCATAAAATATGGCCATGGTGCCTTATTTTATCCCAGAATCGCCCAACATTTTTTTAATCTGTAAAAGTCATGTGTAATAACTCCTGGCTGCAACGTATCCGACTTCAGCAGTTGACAAAGATATCGAATTTTATTTCTTAATCAACCACGAAACTAAAGCACTACCAAAATATAAACACCCATCTGGGGTGATTTTTCATCCATCCACATCCCCAGCCCAATCAGCATCAGAATATGCTGATAAATGATCATCGGTATTGAAAGAATACCATAGTCCATACTCTAAAGTACCACTCACATGTTTGATAATTCTTTTAAGTGCATGAAGGTGAGATTATTTTGGGGATGCCTGATACCTAATATACACAATTACACTAACGAAAATATGGGGATGCCTAGCGGTTAGGTATACAAGACTACCTATCATACTCCTAAAGAGGGTTTGATTAACGTCCTTTCCTGATATATCTTTACTAAGATTATTCGTAGAACTTGTCGGTGTACGTGCATACCTAGCAGTGTCTAAACCAAAATTCTTCACTAGATCTCTCGCATATTTAGCTTGGGGTATGAAAATCCCATACTCTAATTGGCGAATATAAAGTCCTAAGAAGAACTTAAACTCACCTACCATACTCATCTTGAACCCACTATTCATCTCCTCCGCAAAATGATGAGTAAGTTGGTCATAAGTGAATCAAAGACTATGTCGTCGACATAGACTTGAGCAACCAAAATACCCCCATTATCTCGACATACAAATATTGTCATATCAACTCCCCCGATCATGAAACCACCGTCCAGAGGATAAGAAGTAAGACTCTCATACCAAGCTCGAGGAGCTTTATTTAATTCTTATAGGGCTTTCTTAATATAAAAAACATGATCGGGGAATTTTTGTATCTTCAAATCCTTTCGATTGTTCCACAAAGACCTCATCCTATAGAATGCCATTAAGGAAGGAACTCTTGACATCCATTTGATACAACTTGAATCTTAGATGACATGCAATGGATTGCAAAAGACGAACAGACTCTCGTCTAACAACATGAGAAAATATCTCGTCAAAGTCGACACCCTCAATTTGAGTCTAACCTTAAGCAACCAACCTAACGTTGTTATGAACAATAATACCGTGCCCTTCCATATTATTCTTATGAAACCATTTGGTACCAATGACATTTTTTTCTATTGGTCGGGGGACTAACTCCTAGACATCATACTTTTTAAATTAAAGCAACTACTCCTTCATGGCATTAATTTAATATTCCTCCTTCAGTGATTTTTAATGTTCTTGGGCTCGATTTGAGATGTATAGAAAAAATGGCTAACCTGATTTTCTAATTGAGCACGATTCTTAACACCTTGATTTAGATCTCCAATGATGTTCGTGGGGTCATGACTCTTGCGAACCCAAGAAAGTGGATCCTCTTTGTCAAGAGTGGGGTCCACCATATCATTGTGAGACATGATGGGATCATCACTAGGGGTGCATCATTCTCACAAGCGAGATCATCCTCGATAAATGTTGCAGGAGCATCATCTTTAATAGTAACATTTATCAATTCCATGATCTTAGAGCTTTTAAGGTTGTAAACACTATAGGCTCGATTATACGATGAATAACCTAAAAATACTCCCTCATCGCTCCTAGAGTCAAACTTTTTTAAGTACTCTCTATTATGAAGAATGTAATAAAGACTCCCAAAGACACGAAAATAGGATAGGTTGGGATTTTTCCCAGTCCACAATTCATATGGCATTTTAGTGGTGCATGTATTGAGATAAACCCGGTTCACCGTGTGATAAGCGGTGTTAGCGGCTTCTGCTTAAAAATGCTTAGGCACATTTTGAGGAGCATAGATCTTGTTATCTCCTGAATGGCCCTGTTCTTTCGCTCTACAGTGCCGTTTTGTTTAGGTGTGACTACCACCGGCAATTCATGTTTAATGCCCAACTCATCATAAAATTCTCCAACACCGGCATTAATGGATTCCGTGCCATTATCACTTCTAATTCAATTTAAAGTGATACTAGATTGATTCAGTAAAACACGAAATTTGATTGTAAAAAACTTAACAGCATTCGATTTTTCCCTAAGGAATCTCATAATAGAAAACCTCAAAAAATTGTCAACCATCATTAATATATACCGTTTACCATTTAGGCTTTGTACGCAATGGAACCGTAAGATCCATTAACTCTAATACACGATAGGTAGTAATAGCATTTAACTTCTTCTGTGGACTCTTGATTTATTTTCCATGTTGGCACAGGCCACAAACCAAAGAAGTTGGCTTTCCTAGTGATGGTAAGCCTCAGACTAAGTCTTTCCTTACAAGACGATCGAGATTCCTATAGTTCACGTCACCTAGTCTTTGGTACCAAAAATTGATAGGGGGACCCTAGAACTATTGCAGGCGAATGAGGATTTAAGAATGATACCATAATAGTTATCAGATGCCATCACACCTTGCAGTATAATCTTACTCGAATCATTGTAGACACAACATTCCGATTGGTAAAACTTGACTATAAGATTTTTATCACATAATTGCCTTATGCTTATCAAGTTTGCTTTCAATACATCAAGATAAAGCATGTTTTCTAGCTTTGGGAACCCAAAAATCTCAATATTTCCCCGTCCCAACACACTAGATTGACTCTCATTACCATAAGTGACTTTACCTTCCTTCCTCAAGTTTGGTAAAAAGATATTTGTCACATCATATGTCTTCAGCAACCACTATCAAAATACCATTAGGTGGTATTCTAAGCTATTAATTCCACATGAATAACAAGATCTTTTATGTCTTTCTCTTTCATAACCCAAGTAGGAGTACAATGTGAGGGCGTTGTCGTTATTTTGCTATTTCTATTATTGTTCCTAGAATTTGGTTTTAACGAGTTTCCATACGGAGTAGAAAACTTTTGGAACTCTTTAATTAAACCTTCCAAAGTAGGAACAAGATATTAAACATGTTCTCTCAAGCAAGCCAAGTGGTTGTAGTAGGGTGCGGGAGTTTGAGAATGAGAATCCCTCTCAAGCTTGTAGCAAAATTCTCTAAGATGTTCCTTTTTTTTGTAATAGGTACAAATATAGGGTTTATCGAATTTTATCTTCTTAGTTTGCTTAGGAGGGTTACCCTTTAGAGGGTTTGGTTTATGAGTTTTAATTTCAAAAATAAAATTGGCAATGGGTTCAAATTTAGACTTGGAAGATTCACCCTCATTTTAACCTATATCCTTTCTCTCTTGATAGCCTTTATCCTTATACCCGAGGACAGGTCTGAGAAATAACTTCCCAATCTCCTGAATTTATCCTCAGGAGTGATTTTTACCACATGAGAAGCCTCAAGATATTTTCTGAGAATGAGAATATTTGTTTCAAGCTTCTTACGAACTTCAAAACAATCACGAAGATCATCAAAAAGTCTTGTGATTTTGGACATTAAGTCATCTCTCTCTTTTCCTACCAAAATAAGATTTTTAGACAAAGAAAATTTATCTGCCTTGAGTTGACTAACCAACACCTCATTTTGCTTCAAGGCAATCAACTACTTTCCAATTGTTAACAATTTAATAATCAACTTTATATTCCTCTTTTGAATTTTCAAGGACTAGGTGTAGAGCTCGGAAGAAGCAGATTGGAAATCACCTTCATCACCATCTCCATCACTGAAATAATTATTATCTTCACTGTCTTGGGAAGGGATAGACCTAGAGTCAATCCCATCATGCAAAATATTGCCATCATTAGAATCATATGTACTGGAGTTACTGGCATGACTAGTAGTGAATGCAGTGAAATTGCATTCAAGAGGAGAACAATTACCTGAATCATCTGACTCGATATCAATATCGAAGAAAGTGGCATTGTAAACAACTTTGTTTTTTCCTTATCTCTTAAGCTTCGTCGGACATTCAAATCCACTGTGACCGTGACCAACACACTCATAACATCTCTCGAAATCATCTTTATTAGAGTTATCATTCTTTTTTTTACTAAAATCGTAATCATTGAAATTCTTTCCTGCCTTATTCTATATGTTTTCTCAAATTTTTTTATTAAATTTTGAATTTTGTTGAGAAATTTTTTAATTTTTTTAGCGAATAAGGCGATGTCATCGAAATCTAGGTTAGACTTGGACATCTCTTCCTTTTGGGCTTTTAAGCCGATGCTCTTGTCTTTCTTCTTCGAGTTTTGAGGAAACATGTCGAGCCTGTAGGTTTGAAGGTCACCATAAAGGTTTTCTAATTTCATATTATCAGTGCTTCCTAACGAATTTAAGACAGTGACTTTCGGGTTTGGACCCTAAGATTTTCTTTATAACCCGAGCTTCAGGAATTTTTTCTCCTAAATTGAATGTAGAATTCATGACATTTGAGAAGCGAGCATAGAATTCATGAAACATTTCACTCTCATTCATATGGATGGTTTAATATTGGGTATTTATATGTTGAAGTTTGAAAATTTTCACAACATTTTTCCCTTCATACATAAGTAAGAGTGTGTCGTAAGCCTCCTTAAATTTTTCACACAACATTATTCAATGGAACTCCTCAGGTGAGACATCACTAAACAAAGCGTTGAGGCCACGAGAATTATAGTTACAAAGCTTGTGATCATCCTCACTCCCAGTACGCTCTCTTAAAATTATTCTGGGTGGATTCCAGTCTCTAACTACTTCCATCCACACTAAATAAAGCGTTGATATAATTAATTACTAATTTTTCATGCAAGATAAGTCAGGTAATGATCAATAAGTACAATCACACGAGAAACGTCGATATACTAGGGAAACCCAATTGGGAAAAACCTTGGATGGCCAGGCCTAGAACACAATAAACTTACAACACTTGACTGCTCAAGCCTATGCTGATAAATGTCTTGACCCCTTTTTTATAGTAATCGTGTAATCCAACATCATCTTCACTGCATCTCCATATCACAGACTCCTTAGATAGCTTTAACCGTCACCCACTTTTGTGGAATCTATAACATCAAAAATATATAATGAAGAGTTTGGGATTTAATCTTGAACAATAATCAAGATAAACAATCTTGAATTTGGATTTAGTTTTAGAAGGTGTTTTTAATAGTGGCATGATCAAAAATGTTTTCCTGTAAAGGTGGGTTACAAAATATGGATGAAAGACCTAGTATTAAAAGAGTAGCCATTTTGAAAAAGTCAAAAAACTATTTCTTGAGAAACATGAAGTTCAGTAGAATGAGAATGCAGGGTTATTTGAACGAATTTGCATACCTCATTGAAACGAGGTCAAAGTTCATTCAAACGACCAAGGATTTTCATTCAAACGCCCTTCCAGTGAGTTGGATCATGATAAAGAGAGGTCATTCTTTTAAGTTCGTTTGAAGCACATTAGAATGAGAATGGATTCTCCTTGGATTCCTCATTTGAACAAGAAAGGCTTCTCGTGAGAACAAGAATGCCAACTCGTTAAAATAACGAAATAAAAAATATTTTTTTTGTAAAAGATTTTAAATGATAAATAACCTCAAAGCTGCAAGTCTCGATTCATAGGCTTGAGTAACAGATGTATGGCAATTTTAACTCTACGTGTTTTGACTAACGAAATAATTCAATATATATACATAAGACTCAACTGGAAATTTGCCCTTACAAGTCTGTAATTGTTGATCACAGATTCATTTAAAATATTTTAAATGAATTTGTGATCACCAATCAGGAAATCCTTTTAACATGCCTCATTAATTATAATTATGGATTCATCTAATCTAAAGTGAATTATTGGTTGACAATCGCTAATTCCTCTACCCTACGGGGTTGTTAACAACAAAATTTAAAAGTGACATTTTCTAATCAAAAACTCATGTTACAAGGCCACGGTTCATATCATATCCCCGGTATCCATCTCTAGCATTGTTATGGATTGAATGCGATAACTTTACTTAGCTGGGATATAATGGGTACTATTTACACCATATAATCACCATCCAATAATATGGTGCCATATAGAATTATAAACTGAAAATCACAACTGAAATATAATGGGAAAGTTTAATATATAGGGCTACTCAAATGATTGACACATGTCTAGACTTTGAAAGTGGGTTAAAGCACTAAAATGACAGTTATATGGGCATTTGAGAACTTAAGTGGGAAAATTCAATTGGGTAACAACCCAGCAATTATGAAAGCAATTTTATGGCAAGAAACTCTATAAATAAGGAGCTAGAGAGAAAGGAAAAGAAGAATCCCTCAACAAAAAACTACATTTACTCATTTTACCTCTTTTTTACTTTTATTCCCTTTTCATTTAATTCATTTTCAACTTTCCTTTTCGTTCAAAGTAGTTTGTAAGGTAGGTTGCAATTCTCTTTACATGTTATGAAAAGTTTCCTGGTCTTTACTTTTAAACTATTTTTACATTTTTGAGTGTAATATGCTTTACTTTTCTTAGCGCAACTTTTTTCTCTTATTTTGTTTATCTAAATTATTGCTTTATTCAATCCAAGATTTATTTTACCTTGATTTATGCACTTTACATTCATTTCCTTAGATTCTAGTAAGGTAAACTTATTTAGCACTCATAGTAAAGTCTTCCCTAAGGGAAGCACAAGTCTTCTTAATTAAAGCATTGAACATTACACAATCGCATGATTATCGAAAAGCTAAGGTAATCAATTGTTTGGAAAGACAACAATCTTGCTTGTCATGCTCGCACATAACCACAACACATAAACCAAGCCAGTGACACAAACATATTTTTGGCATACCCAGTGGGATAATAGTGTTATATAATCGTGTATCATGGCTAGAATGAGAATGAGCAATGATGATACTAAAAATACTAGTGAAATTAGTTCAGTTAGCCAACACATCACCACTACAGAACAAACAATCATTGAAACAACCCCATAATTGAGACTAATTGCTCAAAGCCAAGAGTTAAATATGACTACGACTCCAAGAGCCAAAAATATCAATGCAACACCTAATTTTAGTGTATCCTCAAATACCCAAGATCAATTAATACAACAGTTTAACTAGTGCTTCATCATATTCGGAATATAATACGGAATATTGGCATAATGGTCACGACCGTAATTAGTAGGTTGTCTACCCCTATTTTTTAGTGTCTTATGGTCAAGTGCATGCACCACAAAATTGGTGTAAGTAAAACTACCCAACCCAATCCTTATCATCATGTGTATTACATGCCTAATACAGGTGAAACTAACTTTGGAACAAACCTAAGGATGGGAAACTAGACAAACACCACTGGTTTAGGTGTAAACAACACACTAGAGGGTTTGGGATCATCTAACACATAACAACAAATGAGCTATAATAAACCAATAGGGAGACTATATGTTCCAGAATTCGGAGGAACTAAACCATATGATAATAAAAACACTTTAGGCTTCCAAGGAACTTTTAACTATAGGTAATCAATAATCCTGTGTTTGAAAATGAACCTTGGGGGTTGGGAACCAATAGGATATTTCGTAATAATCATCGCCAAAGGGAAAACAACCAGGTTCTTTAGGCATCTCAACCAATGACTTTCCAAATAGAACAAAATGTTCCTCCACAAATTCCACCTCCATTTGTACAACCAACACCAATAATGAACTAACTAATTATCCCACGAAATAGGTAGTTGCATGGGGGAGTTAGGAGAAATGAAATTATGGACCTCCACAATATTTGAGGGCTAATGGCTTGGGGGTGAAAACTTGAGTCTATAAGAAGCCATACACTAAATGGATTTGAACTCCCAAAGGGCTTTAAGGTCCCAGCATTTACTCTTTTCTCGGGAGATGGGAGTTATTCTATCGAGGAACACATAAAAAGGTTCACTATTCAATGTGGTAATGCATGGACTAAGGACTATTTTAAAATACGCTTGTTCTCTATTTCCCTCACTGATGTATAATTTTCTTGGTTTATAAGCTTACCACCTAACAATAACACAACTTGGTAACAAATTGAATATATGTTTCATCCGTAATTCTTCCAAATTGAACCAAAAGTGTCCATGGCTGACTTAGCGAGACTAACATAAAAATCAAATGAAAAGACAACTACCTTCATAAATAGGTTCAAAAGGGTAAGGGATAAATGTAAAATAATATTACCGAAGTCTGAATTTGTCAAATTAGCCCAAAATGGGCTGGAATTTAGGCTTCAAAAGAAGTTTGATGCTACTAAATTTAGAGATTTGGTAGAATTAACTACCAAAGTATCCAGATATGAAGATATTTTATAGGAAGAGCATGAAAAAAAACTTCTTATTTCAAAACATATAAGAAGAACCAAAACTTATAGATAAATGTTACAGAGATTATAGGAAGCAATACTATAGCTTGTCAACCAATAGTTTGAAATAGATCAACAACAGAGTCTTATGCCCCAAAATCACTGCAAATCCTCATGAGACAAAACTCGTCCACTAGGGTAACCTAGAGGTTTAACGGTTTATTGCACATGCTAAGTGCAATCGTGATTCCTACGAAAGTAAGTTGGATTTTAAAATTTTGGTTTATGCTCGAGGACTAGCAAAGTTTAGGTTTGGGGGTATTTCATGAGTGCATTATTTTGCACGAATTATGTCCAAATATGGACCTTGTTGGGCCCTTTGTATCATAAATAATGAGATTTTAGAGTCGTTTTCATAAAATGAAAGAAAAATGCAAGTTTGAATAAAATTCGAGTTTAAATGTAGTTTTAATAACTCTATGGGGTGAAATCATAATTTTTAAAACTTTATGAGCCTGAAAATAATTTTTAAATATTTATCTAGGCAAAATAAAGTTCTATCTGATATTTGGTTGATCCGGATTAAAACGTGCAATTTATGAATTTCGGGGGCTAATATGCAAAGAGGGGTAATTATGTAATTTTTAAAATATTTATGTTCATAATTTTGAATTAATTATTTTTATTTTGTATTATTATAGGTGCCCCGAAAATGTGGACAACAAAGGAGTCGATGTGAAAAAATTGTTACGATACGTCGCGACATGACACGATTGACACAGCTGGACTAAATATTTTTACAAAATCGCTCAAGTGTCCGTTGAGGCCATGCCATAGCTTTTCGAAAACTTCTTGACAAGAACCACAATTTTGAAGTTTGGATGAAAATGAGATTTTGAAGTTTTGGGGGTCAAAAATGCGATTAAAGCTGATGTTATGAATAGTGACGTGAATAGTGCCAAAATTGGGGATACTTATTTGAAAAAAATGGCTTCTCAATTATCTCCAACTCTTCCCAAGACTGCAAGAGATAATTATCAGCTCAAGTACAACCAATCAAAAAGAGTTTCACTCCAACCCTAATTCCTCACCCTAACCCTATAAATAGGATCCTTGAGCTCGTAATTTGGGAGAAAAAAATTAGAGAGAGTTTTGAGAGATAGTGTTTGGTTCCTTCATTTTGAGAGTTTTATTTATATTTGAGGGTCAAGAATTGTATCTTTGTGGAAGGAGTTTTGTCAAGAGTATTTATGAGACACAATATATGTAAGTTTGTTTTATTAATGAAAATTAGTATTTGTTCTTGCAATTTTATTATGTCCTCAATTATACTAGTTTAATTTCTTTAGTAGGACTAGGTTAAATTTATCATGTTTGACTAATATTTTGTGTGATTTAAATTCTTCTTTGTTCCTGATATGTTCTAAAGATTTTAAAAATTCGGTATTAATTTAAAACGACACGTGAGTATGTTTTAAACCTTCGGTTTTGTTGGGGAAAAAATCATATTTTTATTTTTAAGTGTATGTACTTTTTGATGAATTATGCTTGCACTCGTTTGTTTTGATAGTCCATACTTAAAGACTACACTTTAAAATTTAATAGTGAACTTTTAAGGGAATAGGGATTTAAGTCGTCTAAATTTAGAGACGTTAAATTTTTTTTTGAACTTAACCGTAGTATTTTCCGAATTAAATGCGACGAGAGTCAATTGAATTTGAGTTATAAAATTGGAATGACGAGTTTAAATTATTGCATCTTAATAGTTCAATGTGATAAATGGATCCGACGTCCTAGTTCTCTCACACACTAGTTTATATATTTCGTATTCGCACTTTAAATTATTTTTAGCTTAGTTTAATAATACACCTCTTTTCTACACTCATTTCGTCTAGTTGGACAGTTGCAATTCTTTTGAAAAAAATTTTACAGATCCTTGTGGGTTCGACCCGTACTTACACTCGCTATTCTATAATAGTACGTGCACTTGCGGTATTTTATAAAATTGAAAACAACTGGACCTTTCCTGACGTCAGTTAGGATAGTGGATGAGAGACGTCCTTGTTGATGAAATTATTCCCTGGGTCTCTGCCTATTGGATGGCGAGGTTATAAGTACGAGTTTGACCCTGATCTGAACTTATCTTATAAACGACCTGCGAGTTCCTTGTTGAAGCTCGACTATTGGAGATAGAGGCTCTCATCCCCAGATGAGGTAATACTTGGTCATATCACATGCAAACCATTCAAATGCCTCGAAATTAAGGGCATGTTAAGTTCAAAATAATGACAAAGTCGATACCAAGACTTCCAATTTTGAAGAAATTACTGACCCAAATCAAAAATTCATGAAGCACATGTGCATTAGGTGTGGAGAACAATATGTAAAAATGTGATAAATTGTTGCCACATAAGAGAAACAACAGCATATGGTCAAGAGGAGTTGGAATAATGGATGCTATGCTGCCCAAACCCAAGGGTTCCAAGGCCAAGAATAATTCCAAGGGAATGACTCTGTAAAAATGATATAATTTTTAATCCCTTACTACCCTCAAGGAAATATCAAAACAGCAAGAAACTAATAATACATCAGGCATGATTTTAGTGAAGAAAAATTACGCCAGTATTAGGGAGTTTTAGGGCCTATGGAACTTTTAAATCAATCTCAATGGTGAAAAGGGTGCATAATTGGTTTGTTGCTTAAGACCCAAAGGTTGCTTGCCCGGGATTCGAACCCGAAACTAATCGGATGGACTAGATAATTTCCTTTTTAAATAAGTAAAAACCCCTCCCCAAACTATTATTTTGGAACTATTTGAAGAAAATGGGCACTCCCCTCTTATTTTGGACAGAAAAAAAAATCATTCAATGAGATGCCTATAATGCCAAAGACATTTAATCCTTAACAAGTAGCACCTGTGATTTAACATTTACTGTAACCACCAAAATTAAAGAAACGAGAACCTGATATTGTGATCTCTCAAACTGAACAAAGGATAATTCAAAGAAAATATAGAGCCTAGAAATAGTCCTCAGAGATTGTGTGCCCAGGTGGATCAGACACTACACTAAAATAGTCAAATGGTCATAGAAATTTGGTCACTGTCTTGGTCCTTGAATAGAGGATCGTGGCCCAAAGACGTGACCAAAGTAGAAACACACGTGACCAGTTCCATGACTATAGAATTTTGTGACCTAAATTAGAGTTGGGCACGGTCTAGGTCCGTGACAAGGTTGGGTCGCGGCTATGATCTGTGACTAGTGTGTGACCATTAAAAATTATGCTAAAATTCCCTCCAACTGTGGACACGGTTACTAACCGTGACCGTCTGCATGACCATGGCCAAAATTTCCTCCAACTGTGGTCACAACTTTAGGATGTGATCAGTATGAATTGGTCACGATAGTGGGTCACGACTTAGGGTCATGACCAATCCAATTATGATGACTTAGTCACAGATGATGATGTGGAAAAAAATGGTCACAACATGTGGTCACGGCCTTGATCCATGACCAACCTCTTTATTTGTCGACCCAAAACCCTTCATCCATTTCACACGCCGACTCATTCTCTCTCTCTGTCAAATCGCAAACCCCTCTGTCTCTCCCCGGCTTCCCCTCTTTCACTCTCTTAGGAAAAATTATCTATCTATATATATACATGTGTATTTGTATGTGTATTAGTGTGTGTGTGTGTGTGTGTGTGTGTGTGTGTGTGTGTTTGTGTAAATATGTCATGTATATGTGTGTGCATATGTGTGTATTAGTATGTATGCATATACACTTGTATATATGTGTAAATGTTTATATAAATACGCAGTGTGTGTAGCGGGACTCTCGGTTTGAGAATATGACCAAAATTTATAAATAGGCACACTTAGGCTTTAAAATGTACTGCTAGTGGGAGAAAACCCCAAACAACCCTCATACGGCCTTGTAAGGGGCACGAACACCTCTCATATGACCAACATAACTCGTAGTAACTGACTGCATAGTCATGGGTTTGAGAACAGGAACACGAACACCTCTCATATGACCATATTTTTTTCAAATAAATATGGTCACGGTGTCCGTGAGCATATTTAATATTTTATCTATAATAAATATATGGTCACGGATTTGGTTCGCAACCACATTAAAGCATGTGTAGAAAATGGGTCACGACTTTGTCCCATGAATACATTAAAGTATGTATAGGAGTTGGTCATGGCATAGGTCCGTGACAACATATAACCATATGTAGAAGATGGGTCACAGCTTAGGTCCATGACTAGCTATTCACTGATGGGGTTTGTGACTTACTGGTCACGGATCTTGTTCATGACCAGTATGTCATAAATTATCCCATGCTCGGGTCCGTGACAATTTATTTTGTTCTGGGATCAATTCTATGACTAGTGATTTTTGTCACACCCGTTTTGGTCACCTGGAGGAGTGGTCACAGCCCGAATCTGTAACCATCTGGCTATTTTGGTGTAGTGAGAAGAAATTTCTTCTTCATCATCGAAACCAAATCCAAGGTTCCTTATTGTAAGAGATCACTAATGTTTAGGTTTTAAGAATAATCGATAATTTCTCTTGTCACTTGGGTTTTTATAATAAAACTGACGCGTGACCCTTGTTAATGGTAATGGTAAAATATACTTTGGAAGGATGATGATAGGTAATCTGAATAATTAGGTAAAATATGAAAAAAAAAAAAAGAAAATCAACTGCAAGAATATAACAAATAACGTGGTTCACCCGACTTAGGCTATGTCCACACGTGCTCGAGTCTTATTTCACTTAAAGAATGAAAATCAATGTTTACAAACACTCAATATCAATAATAAAACTTCTCCTTTCAGAGTGTTTAAGTGTTCAAACTTTCTTAGAATCTCTTTTAGTCTATTAAAGTCTCTCTCTCTCTCTCTCTCTCTCTCTTCGGTTTCTCGATTGTGTATTCTCTGTAGTTCTTCTTGTTCAATGCAAATACTGCAACATATACAGTCTCCACTTTAATATTGGGGGACCTTGAGTGCCACCATCAGTCATTTAATGGGTAACAAACCCATTAGGCAAGGGTTAAAGTTGTTCTAAAACATAGACGATAATATTACTTTAACTAAAATAGATAACGCATTTCCTAATACATAATATAAGGTGCGAACACATGGGATTATGTGCAAAACGGAATTTTCCTTTATGTTAGATAGTTCTCTCTACATCAATACCTTTTTATAACTCATTAATACTATTAGTCGAGCAAGTTGATGGTTGATCGCAACATGTTCAATCGGGTGAGCTATTTTGTAACATGCATGGCGTAGAGTTGTTTCAGCCTTTGTATTCTTAGAATCAGTTTCCTTGGGAACCTTCCCATCTGGGTTGATTGATGATGCATTGAGTTTCCTCTTTTCTTCCAGACTTGGCCTTTTAAGTGTTTCTGATTAACCTTTTTCATATAACATTAAATGAACTCCCATTTGCCTTAGTGAAGTAACTTATCTTTGATTAGGGATTTTTATAAATAAGCCCCTCTTATATTTTCCCCCTTTTAGAAAAAGTTGTTGTGTATACAAAAAGTTTCCGTACGAAAAAACTCATTTAAATATTTTTTAACTTAAAAGGCCTTAATCGAAAAAATTGAAGCAACACATTTCTACACTTGTAAGTTTGACTCTCGGGGATCATTTTTTGCAACCTTTTAATTTTAAATATTGTATAAAGTACCTTGCGGTAGTGAATTCTATTTGGGAATACTTTGAAGTGATGGATCTAGAGTCGAGGAAGCTTTATTCGAAAAATCTCAAACTAAATAACCTTTTACCAAAGGACCTCCAATCGAAGAACCTTGCTTGTACATGAGTTAATTTTCATCCACTTGCATCTTAAATGTGTGAACTGGGCATTTATATATCTTTGCATTAAATTCTAAGATCATTAGCTCTGACATCACTGTCATTTTTTTCCACGTAAAGACATAAAATGATTTCTGAGACATTGGGTTACCCAATCATTATTTTGCCCCCAATTTTAAACGGTTTCTTTGTTTAGTGATTCGTCAAAATTGTTGTTTTAATTGGATGTTTTAAAAAAGAAACCCTATAAAATGTTTTCTCCTTCATTTCTTTAAATCTTCTAACTCTCCTTTTCACAACCATTAAAACCTAAGCTCCTAAACATTTATAGAAATAGAAATCGTGTTCTTCTATGCCAATATGTCATTCGTTGATAAACATGTTTAATTTCTAGTCACTTTCATACCGTTTGATCAATTTTCTCCTCATAATATTATTCATTGTGTATCGGTGGCATCGTCAAGTAAAGTTGTTGAGATTTTTGACAAGAGTCTAGGCAGAGCTCTGCCGCCGGAGTTAGCAAAGAGAGAATACGTATATAATTGTTACCATCATGCTCTATTCTTTGGGGAGAAAAATAAGTTTTGGGAAGCGGGTAAGTATTTTTTTAATTAATTTGCAAGGATTAGAAAATCCTTTACTAGTAGCAGACCAACACTACACCAAATCCTGCGAATGGTCACGCCCAGCTGGTCGTGGATTTGGGCCGTGACCAGCTGGTCGCGAACTTGGGCCGTGACCTACTCAATATTTGGCATGACCATATTTATTACCAAACTAAATTATCGATGCACTGGAAGTGGTCACGGACCAAATCCCTGACCATTGTGGATCATGTACTTGGACCGTGACCAACTTGGCACCAAACTCGTGCCAAAATTCCCTCCAAGCTTGGTCGCGGAAGGGTCACGGCCCAAGTCCGTGACCCATGGCATGACAAAGAAGATAGTACACACATTGAGGGTCACGACTTAGGGCCGTGGCCATTTATTGGTATGGGTCACGACAATGGGTCTTGACCATACCTCATTCAAGCACTAGGGTTCATGAAAAAGGGTCGCGCATCAGAGATTGAGGGTCACGGTAATGGGCTGTGACCATTTCTTGGTATGGGTCACGACTATGGGCCGTGACCATACCTCATTCAAGCACTAAGGGTGGATGGAAAAGGATCTAGCATGTTGGGTCACGGCTCTAGGCCGTGACCAGGTCGAAGAAGCCAGAAACACCTCATCTGTATTTTATTGGTCGCGCGCATGGGGTCATAGCTCTAGGCCATGACCAGATTCAGGTATTAAAAACAAAAATTACCGGCTGTTTCTCATTTCTTATGTGCGGTTTGCAAGGTTGTTAGGGCTAAGCGATTCACTTGAGATTTCGTTTGGATTTGAGTTGGATTTCAGTTGGATTTGCAAGGGCTAAGCGATTTCAGTTGGTTTTCATTTCGATTAACCCCTGGTATGTATTGATTCATTTTGATTTCATTTGGATTTTGTGATTTTTGTCTAAAGCCATAATTTCTGTGTATGTATGTGTATATTTATGTTTGTATGTGTGTATGTGTGTGTATGTATAGATTTATGTTTATACATGTGTGTATGTATAGATTTATGTGCATATGTATGTTTATGTATGTAACTATGAACAAATAAATTATTTTTTTATCAATAAACCCTATATTGTGTGTGTATGTGTGTATAGATTGTATGTGTGTATATGTATAGATTTATGTCAAAAAAAATATTAGGGTTTAGTAAACCCTAAATAGTATGTTTGTATGTATATATTATGTCAATAAACCCTAGATTGTATGTGTGTGTTTGTATAGATTATGCCAATAAACCTAGATTGTATGTGTGTGTATTTTTTTGACAAAATATAATTAAATGGATTTTTAATGAGTAAAAATATTTACATCCACCTTGTCGTGATTTTATTGCGGGATATATGCGTGCCATCATATTATATTGGGGGTTATATGCATGTCATGATATTTTGCACTACAATATGTGTGTAAGTACATTGTGTATTTCTGTTAAACTTTCTCATAATAAACCCTAACAAAACATGTTATAAATAAATACGACGGGTTGTTGTTGGGATTTCACACATACTTTTAAACTCTCATAACTTTCAAACCCAAGACTTAATAGTAGGACTCGTATTCACGCCCTCGTATACTTTTCTCAGGAAAAATAAGGCACGGTGATAATTACTGTCAACAAGAGTGGGAGAGGTTGAAATTAGACTGCACACATAACTATTTTATTAGCGTGCATCATATAGAGGGTACTCCAATTTATAGGTATGGAAATAAAAAAGATCGAACAATTTAACTACCATGTAAATCGTGGATTTGATCTCCAGCAAGATTACTTGTTCGATCGTATTCTATTTTCTCTACCAAAAAACTGGGATGGCGTTATACAAAATATATTTCACACACATAATCCCAACATAGCCCTGACCTTGGTTACATTGTTGGAGAAGGCAAAAAAAAATCCACCCATTATGGATACAACTGCGTACAGAGATCATTGACATAGACTGTGATGTCTTGTGCCACATGCATGTAAAATTGAATCTTGCCAACAAGTTGAGAAATAGGGGATTCCGAGTTCATGTCATGGATATCTACACATCAATCATAGATACCCTTCCTCCTAGTTGGCCACATGCAAAAATTCATAGGTTCTTAAAAACTAATACGTAATGGATGGAGATCAGACACATTGAACTTATTCTAAAGTCTTACTTTGAAAAGGTATCTGTCTATATATATATATATATATATATATATATATATATATATATATATATATATATATATATATATATATATATATATATATATATATATATATAATCTTGATTAATTAGTTATAATTTCATATTATTATAATTATTTAGTCACTTATAGTTTTTCATTTTTGTAGATAATGTCGAGAGGAAACAACCCAAGGGTACCAAGTGTCGAGGTGACACCACAACGAGGTTCACCATCTCGTGCAGAACCCAGATTCTCAACACCAATGGCTGAGCAATTCACAACTCCACCAATGGTTCACTCCTCACCAAGTCCAACACCAAGTGCTCCTACTCCCCAATCCAGCACTCCCGTTGCTTTAACGCCCCCATTCAGCACTCCTGATGCCTCTCGCTCAAATTAAAAGAAGCCTATTGGTTTCTCCCTTCTCGGGAATAACCTGGAGGGTGATATGAATGACGTGATGAACTTTAAATCCCGATGTTTGTCGCTGGGAAAAATGAATGTGGGAGTCAATGGACTAGACAATTGGACCCTTGTTCATCAAGTTGCCAAAGATGACATACATGACCAACATTGCAAGCATTTCTCATTTCCTAACCGTTCCAAGAATAAGGTTCTATCTCGGGTTGCTGAAGGATTGAGGACGTACAGGAGAAACCTTCGGAAGAAACATTTCCCAAAAGAGGCAGCGAGCTCAGATATTTTGGCTTTGAAAGAGAGAGTTCCTCCCAATGTTGAAATGTCGTTGGAGTAGTGGAATAAGTTTTGGAGAATGAGGCGAAGGAGAAAAATTTGGTCCAGAGGGATCAAAACAAAATAAAATAGGGAACAAAAAACTGATATTCATAGGCTGGGATCCAAATCATATGAGGATTTGAAGAATGAATGGGAGAGTAGGACAAAGGATAGTCCAGATGCCGATAAATACCCAAATCGGTCCAACTTATTCCTTCATGCTCGACGGTACAAAGATACTAAACTCTCGTCGCACTTGGCTAAGACACTGGAATCAATAGAGGCCATCATCATTCAATCCAATTCGATCCCTACTGATGACTTTAACCTTGAAAATGATGCCTTAACACTGACCTTTGGAAAGGACAAAAGGGGGAGGACAAGAGGTGTTGGCTCACATATGACAAAAACAAAACTTCTACACATTGCACCTCTTGTGGACGAGCATTCTTCAGTCAAGAATTGTATCTCATCCCAAAAGGAGCACCATTTGAAGACCGATGGGGATGTCCATGAGATTAAAAATACCATGGTATTATTGACGAATCAAATTGGGAAACTTGTGAACTTTTTTAAAAGTTATAGGCCCCCAATGCCTCCTCAAGGTTACCCTTACCCTACTCCTAATAAAGGTTTCACACATACTTCCCCTCCAACATTCCCCTATCAAATTCCTCATCCTCTAACATTACCCTCCCCTGCACCTCCGCCAATCACAGGGCTTGGCTCATCGTCAACAACTCACAGTGACTCTGGCGAAGAGTACTATATCAAGGACATGATCAATTAGAGGTTTGTTGTCGTGTGCATACTCATCTCCATGGTTCCTGGAACTCTAGTACATCCCCGACCTTTGGAGAAGGGTGAGGCTAAAATAATGGTCGATGAAATATACAACGGCTGCGGAGATGTACCTGTGTACGTTGACAGCGGGGATGGGATGGAATTGAGGAATTATGTAAAATCTTTTACTACTTGGCCAGTTTATTTATTGGCCAAGATTTAATAATATTTTCTTTCGTTTCAGTTGTAATAATTTTTTTTTGTTTTAGTTGTAAGAATATTGGTTTTGCTTCAGTTGGAATGATATTTTTTTGTTTCAGTTGTAAGAATATTGGTTTTGTTTCGTTTGTAATGATATAATTTTTGTTTCAGTTGTAAGAATATTGGTTTTGTTCCGTTTGTAATGATATTTTTTGTTTCAGTCGTAAGAATATTATTTTTGTTTCAGTTGTAATAATATTTTTTAATCTATTACCACAGGACTGGAATTTGAAGATTATTACATGGATTTCCCATAATACAAAGAGTGGATGGGAGAGACTAACCGAATATCAAATAATCATGTAAAGGGCGTTTATGAATTTGTTAAATATGCTTCCAAAAATCTTAAAAGTGAGAAGATTCCGTGTTCGTGCACTCAATGTATTAACGAAAAATATAAGTCATTGGAAGATGTTGAGTTGCATTTACTAAAGTGGGCAATCTGTCAAGACTATATAATATGGACATACCATGGTGAAAAAGTTATACTTTATGTTCCAGAAGAATTATCGGCACCCGACCGTGTAACGGAACCCCAAGGAGTAGAAGTGGTACATTATTCACCAACACATCGTCCATTGACCGACTTAATTGGTGATGCTTACGGACTCCACAACCAACAAAACCACAAACCTATGGATACAAATAATGCTCATTATGACCACGTAAATGAACAAATTGATGTTGAACTACTAGGAGATCGGGAATACATACGGTTGAAAGTCGATGCAGCTAGACCGTTGCGATGAAGATCACTCGGTATTATATGCAATGATTGGTTTGCATAATTTGAAGAGTCAATTTGGTTTTTATGGAAACAGCGTAATCGAAATTCTTAAGTGGGTTAAAGAAATTCTCCCAAAAGAGAACATGTTACCAGACAATTATCCTACCATGAAGAAGAGTTTGAAGGGTTTAGGTTTGAAATACAAATCTATTCATGCTTGCAAGTATGACTGCATATTGTACCGGAATGAGCATCAAGAGAAGGATGAATGTCCTGTATGCAGTGAGCCTAGATATGTGATTTGTGAGAATGGAATGATAAACATGCAAAAAATCGTAAGTGATCGCAAGTCCCACAAAAGGTTTCGAAGTATTTTCCACTTGGGCCATGGTTAAAACATTTTTTACTGTACCGTGGATAGCTGAGGCCATGACATGGCATGCTCGATGCGAGGTGGGTGGGAATTTGATGCGTCATCCGGTTGATTCACTCATCTGGCAAATTTCAAATGCACAACACCATGAATTTGCAAAGTAACCGTGCAACGTTCGTCTTGCAATCTCAATCGATGGGTTTAACCCTTTCGGTAATTTAAGTACTAGTCAGAGTTATTGGCCAGTTCTCATGGCACCTTTAAGTCTTCCTCCGACATTATGCATGAGAAAGGAGTTCACATTGTTATCTTTTTTTATACGCGGGCCGAAGGCTCCCAGTGATGACATTGATATATTCTTAGCACCATTAATCGAATAACATAAAGATTTGTGGGATAAAGGCGTGACGGCCTTCGATTCTCATAAGGGTGAAGAGTTCACACTTAAAGCAATGGTGATGTGGGCGATCCATGATCTTCGTGCTTATGGGACCTTGTTCAATTGTAATGTTCATGGTTAATATGGATGTCCCATATATGGGGAGGAAACTGAAGCATGTTGGTTAAAACATAGTGGTAAGATGAGTTACATGGGTCATCATAGATTTCTTCCGATCAGTCACCCTTTTAGGAAAGACAAGTCTAAATTTTTGCTTGTCGGTCAAGAGCGCAGAAAGGCACCTGTTCGGCTTTTTGGTCAGCAAATTGAGGAGAAGGCGGAGGTTGTGACTGTGGGGAATAGGTACATAGGCAAACACCCCCAATTTGTAAACCTGAAGTGTAAAGCTAGGGAGGATCCAAACAACCCTAGTAAAGCGAAGCCATGGTCCAGGCGATCAATATTTTTTATTTGCTGTATTGGAAAGATCATCGTGTAAGGCATATAATTGATGTGATGCACACAGAGAAGAAAGTTGCAGAACATTTGATAGGAACATGTCTGGGTGGATCACATTCCAAAGATGGAGAGAGGGCCCTCCGACATCTACAGGATATGAAAATAAAGAAGATACTGTGGTTAAAAAATAATCCAACGACAGGAAGAATTTCTATCCCCCTGACTGCTTTCACTTTGACTACTAGTGAGAAGAAGATCCTCTTAGACATGTTGTTCAACTTGAAGACTCCAACTGGTTATTCTGGTAATTTACATAGGGTAGTAAGCTACCAAGCAAATGACTTGAAACAGTGCAAGTCTCACGAGTGGCACGTAATCATCCAATTAATCCCGCTGTTATTTCGGCATTGCTTCTCTGAACACAAAGATCTTCATTGGGCAATTATGCAAATCAGTTTGTGTTTTACCCTACTTTGTGCAAAAGTGGTAAACAGAAGGCACATTAAAGCTGCGAAATCAACTTTAGCTGAGGTAGTTTGTGTATCAGTGGGGGAAAAACATGGCTAAAGTGGGGAAAAATTCGAAACAGCCCCCGAACGTCCCCGTGTGAGGCACCAACACCTCCCACGGGACCAATGTAACTCGTAGGAACTGATCCCGCAGCCGCGGGTCTCCCGGTATGATAATACGACGATAATTTGCATATTTTTAGACTTAGGCTTAAAAACATGGCGTTAGAGGGTGAAAACCCAAAACAGCCATCGAACGGCCCCGTGGGAGGCACCAATACCTCCTACGGGACCAATGTAACTAGTAGGAATTGATCGCGCAGCCGCGGGACTCCTGATTTGAGAATACGACGATAATTTTTTTATTTCTAGACTTGGGCTTAAGAACATGCCGTTAGTGGGGGAAAATTAGATACATCCCCCGAACGGCCCCTTGGGAGGCACCAACACCTCCCACGGGACCAATGTAACTCATGGGAACTGATCACGTAGCCACGGGACTCCCAGTTTGAGAATACGACGATAATTTTCATATTCTAGACTTAGGCATAAAAACATGGCGTTAGAGGATGAAAACCCAAAACAGCCCCCGAACGGCCCCGTGGGTCGCACCAATACCTCCCATGGGACTAATGTAACTCATAAAAACTTACCGCACAGCCTCGGGACTCCTGATTTGAGAATACGATGGTAATTTGCATACATTTAGACTTAGGCTTAAAAACATGGCGTTAGAGGGAGAAAACCCAAAACATCCCCCGAACGGCCCTATGGGTGGCACCAACACCTCCCACGGGACCAATGTAACTCGTAGGAACTGACTCCGCAGCTGCGGGACTCTCGGTTTGAGAATACGATGATAATTTATATATTTCTAGACTTAGGCAAAACGTGGCGTTAGTGGGGGAAAATTTAAAACAGCCTCCGAACGGCCCCGTGGGAGGCACCAACACCTCCCATGGGACCAATGTAACTCGTAGGAACTGACCCCGCAGCCGCGGGTCTCCTGGTTTGAGAATATGATGATAATTTGCATATTTCTAGAATTAGGTTTAAAAACATGGCGTTAGAGGGTGAAAACCCAAAACGGCCCCCGAACGGCCCCGTGGGAGGCACCAACACCTCTCACGGGACAAATGTAACTCGTAGGAACTGACCGCACAGCCGCGGGACTCCCAGTTTGAGAATACGACGATAATTTGCATATTTCTAGACTTAGGCATAAAAATATTGATATGTTGATAATTTTAACTCATATATGCAATTTTTCAGCTTGATTAAATTTTTTGTAAAACTACTTGGTTACTTATATTTTATTTTTTTTGTATCCTATCATTTGTTAGATTTTTGCACGTGGAACAAATGAAGGAGGCAATGGTTTACAACATGAAGATTATTTATATGTTGTGGACATTCAGGATTATATTTTTTATGTGTTACAGTCGTGCGGGCTTTTATTGTTTAGTTTTATCGCCGTGCGGGCTTTTATAATTTGATTGTTGAATTTTATGGCTATGGAGACTTTATAATAAGCAGGTTTTACATTTACAGGTTTGGAATGTCAAGAAAATAGAGGAAACTCTGTCCAATTTTTTTTGGTCTGTGAATTATTAAGACGTGTAATATTTTTAAGTTTTTATTTATTTTTGTTTATTAACAACGTTCTCGATTCGCAATTTGTGAATTTTTTTATTATTTTGCCAATAATAAATATTTGTAGCACCTCGTACGCGTTCAACGTTACACGTAGCAACCGAAGATACACTCACAGGATCCCCAAGTTTAGGATTGGACCAAAAAAATACATTTTTTTAAAAATTATCGTTAAATATGGTCATCGACTTTGTCCATGACCTTTTTTATTTTTTCCGTCGCGCATAAAAATGGTCGCGGCCAAAGTCCGCGACCATTTTTTTCCTTTATTTGGTCACGGTTGTGGGCCACAGACTTGGGCCGCGACCATTTTTTTTGTCATGGTTGTGGGTCGCGGACTTTGGTCGCGACCAATTTATCACGGTTGTGAGTCACGAATATGGGCCGCGACCAATTTTTTAAAAATTTTTTTGTCACGGTCGTGGGTCGCGGACTTTGGTCGCAACCAATTTGTCACGGTTGTGGGTCATGGATGAGGGCCGCGACCAATTTTTTTTATTTTTTTGTCACGGTGGTGGGTCGTGGACTTTGGTCGCGACCAATTTGTCACAGTTATGGGTCACGAATGAAGGCCACGACCCGTCACGTCATGGGTCACGGCCCAAGTCCGCGACCCACAATTTTGGTCAGGGATTTTGGCCGTGACCAATCGCCAGTTTTGGTGTAGTGCAACCTAAGAATCAGTTTGAGGGAGGTAATCTTCCCCTATATGGTATCATGAGACTTTGACTAGATAGAGGAGATTCCCTTATTCTAACATTGACTTTGAGGCACCAGGTGGTTCTGCTAAGGGTTTTACTGCTTGAACCACTCATATCTATAAGAAATATTATGACATTCTTCTCTAAGTTTGCCTTTCTAATACTGCTTATTAGTTTGGAGATTTTATTCTATGTAAAATAACTTTGCCCTCCACCTGCTAATTTCTAGGTGGAATTATGTATCCCATACTTTTTTGTCATCTTGGGATGAATTCACAGTCACATTGGAAGATGTGTGTAAACTGATAGGAATAGGTCCCTATAGTGTTGTTCCTTATAACAATGAACCACTAGATAATGAGGAAGCTGATGCCCAAACGGAGCTTGACAAACTCTGTCCTAAGTGCATCGGTGATTCTTCTAAGGTTACTTTTGGTTAATTGATCAAATATTTTTATAAGGTTCCTTTAAAGTTGACCAAGGAACATAAGGAAAATGGTATAATACCTAATATACCATTTGGTACTAGAAAATATCATCCTTTAGAGCTAGTTTCCTACCTTTTATGCATGATTTCTCGCTTCTTAAAGCGTGGCAAGCTCAATGACTAACCATGTAGAGACTTGATAAATTTCTCAATTAGGTTAGCTCATGGATTCACCATTCCTTTGGTTGTAATAATGTTGGGATGTTTGTATAGTTGGTTAAATATATCTAATTTTGATATGGATCATTCTTTTGCTATATATAATGTATTCAACTTTGTAAACACAATCTTTTTATGGGGTTCATCTATAGTAGGTTCCCTAATCTTCCTCCAGTTGAGCTCCCCCTTAACAAGTTTCCAGTCAGGTGCCCAAGATTGTTGTGTTAGAACCATAAGCAGTGTAAGAAGGATTTTCTTCATTTGATTGATGTCCAAAGTGATTTTTTTGATGACCTTATTTCGAGAAAATTTCTACCAAAACATATTGATTTTTCGAAGAAGAAGCTTACACGATTCGTTTAATCAACTATGAATGTGATTAAACATCCTTCATTGGCTATAGTACTTATGCTTACACCTAACCATCTTCTTTCATTCACTGATTAGGAGAAATAAAATGAAGCTTACAATCCTCATTGTTGTCCCAAATAATTTGGTTTTGACCAAGATGTATCCTTAGCAATTTGCGAATTAGCAAAATTGATGATTCTTTTTATGCTACATTCATTGACTTCACTCGCCATAACGTATTTTCTCTTTTTATGAAATTTAATAACAAGATGGTTATCCTTGATAAGAGAAGGCATGATGATGTTTTGATGAGCCGTCTTTGGTACTTTTAGCTAACACAACTTAGGCAGTTTAGGGCCTTCGTAAAAACTCAACCAATTTATCCCGATGTGGAATATTTTGTGGACAATGAACTTAGACTTAAAATTAACTCCATTTTTAGTTTGAAGTTTAATTGAAGCACTACCAACATTTATCAACCTCTAGAGTTCCCTCCTTTGTCCCCAATTATTGAGATTGTTCAAGGGGAAAGAAAGGCAAGAAATCCAAGAAACGAATTATTGGCGCAAAAAAGAAAAACTTCTTTGAATGCAGATCCTATGAAGTCTAAAGCTCCTAAGAAGTCCAAAGTAACTCAAGGTTCTTTAAGGTTCTTGGAATACCCTTAGAGTCTCTTGGCCCAATCAGACATGACCTCTTTTATATGGTGCGATTAACGGTAGTTGATATTCTATCTAGAATGAATCATATTCATGTTAGTGTAGATTATGCTTTAACTGGTTTCGAAAGAAGTCACCTAGTTGATGATTTTGCTATTTCTCATGTCCATCCCAAAGGATTTGCTCTAGAACTTCCAACGGAGAAAGGATTTCCCCGTGATCTGCCTCCTCAAAGAAAAGAAATATTATAGGAAGAACTAAGTCAGACACGTGTGAACACAACTCCAACTCCTTCACTTTTAGGTTCCTCTGGGAAAACTTTAATCGATAGGCCAAGTCATATAGTGAAGGATGTTTTCACTTGTGATGCTTTATCAAATAAACCTCATCAAGCTCGTCATGTAAGTCTTTTCTTTAAGTGTGGATCTTTTTCTTTGTAAAATAAATATATATTATAACATTTTTTAATTTTTATTTTGCAAAATGCTCCTTCATCTCCAATGGGCATTATAAATATTGATGAAAGCCCTCCATCCAAGTATCAGTTAAATCCAGTTATTGAAGACACTAACGTTGCACCTTCTCCATTGCCCCAATCTTCAATGATCGAGCTTACTTATTCACGGAGCCCCCCCCCCCCCCCCCCAAGCATGTTTCCATTATATAATAAACATTACCTATGAATGAAGATCTAGTGATAGTTCCAACTGAAGATGATGAATCTTACATTCCCTCATATTAACTTCAATGGGGTTAACATTGGCTATGGTCCCTCCTACTAGTTCTGTCGAGGTAGGTTGAAAATAATATTAATTGTGCATGTTGTTAGATCATCTCAGTATGTTAGATTTCAACACTTAGATTAATGTTGTAAGTGCAGGTGAACATAATGGCCAAATCTATGATTCATATGGATAAACTTTCACCTGCTCCTGTAAACATTATTGAGGTAATATCCTTTAAAATGAAATATCATTCTTTGTATTTTCTTCAGTAAAGACTTTATTAGTAAGATTCTTCGGTTTGTGGTATTTTTACTTGTTAGGAGTGAAAAGAGAGATTAGTCAGGTCCCTCAAATGAGTTTAATTTGGTTTTAGTCCTAATTATTTCATCAATGTAACCTTAAGCTTTCTCTAGTAGTGAATTAGTTCAAGCTTCAGAGGATATGGTTCTTCCTCTTTCTTCTACTAATGAGGTAGTTTTTTCATGACTTTGTATGAATCTCTTTATGACTTAGCTCAATGATAGCTGAGATTTCAAAATATATTTACACTTTTTAAGTCAACTTAGTAGGTTACTACTTAGGTTATTTATAAAAAAAAGTTACGCTATGTAAGTCAACTTAGTCGCTTACTACTAAAGTTTTTCTAAAAATTTACACTTTTTAATTCAACTTAGTATCTTACTACTAAGGTTTCTCTACAAAAATAATTTACACTTGGTAAGTCAACTTAATAGCCTACTAATAAGGTTTTTTCTCAATATTTACACTAACTTTGTAGCTTACTACAAAGATTTTTCTGAATATTTACACTTTGTTAGCCTACTAAGGTTTTTCTTAATATTTAAACTTGCTTGGTGACTTGGCACAAATCTTGCTAAGGTTTTGACTAACTCTTATATTTCATTTGTCTTTCCAGCTTGTCATAGGGAGTAGTCCTCCCGAAGCACCTTAACTAGTTGTGTTTGTTGTTGAGGTTGATCCAGCTATTTCATCTCATTCTCACTCGTCCTCCCATGATGATCAAGGTTATACTGTCAGCATGCAAATGGAGGAAAGTGATTCTGGTTTTGAGTTTTTGATGCCTACTGTTTCTCCAACTCAGTTTTTTCGACAAGTGCTTGATGGTAATACTATTATTTCTAGTTCGTCCAAGTATGTGCTGGATCGAATATTAATTTCTCATCCATAGACCTTTACTAGTGAGTACGTGAGACCTCATTATTTAAAGATAACATATCTTCTTCGCACGGTAGCTGCTATTGTTTCAGAGATCGAACAAACTCTTACATCTTCCCTCGCGAGATCTATGCTTAATCAATTTATGGGAAATCTCAAAGCTCTAAGGAATGATGGTTTGGATTTTTCATGGTTCATCGACAAGTCGAGAGACCTCAAAAATATACAAATATTAGCTTGTCATTCCATCTACTTCAAAGTTGTTGAGTATTTAAAGTTTGAAGAGGAGAAGCTAAAGAACCTCATTCCTCGACTTGAGGAGTATGAACGATAAGTGTCAGTAGCTAAAACAACTTTAGTTGTTGTCAAAAGTGAACGTGAGACCATCTTGATGCCGAAATTTGAGGCTGAAATGAACATCTCAATCATGTATGAGCATCAACGGAAGGTCGCTCATGATAGAGATGCTTCATTTTTTTTTGGGGGGGGGGGGGTCACTGCAGCTAACTTAGGATATTTGGTATGATAAATTCACCACTTTATATCTCTGGTCAGTAGTCCCATTTTCAATTGTAATTATTTCAAATTAAAATACAAATAAAGTATTCGTTCTTGAATCTCATGTGCACCCCTCATTTCCTATTTAAATATTTATCTCACAAGTATTGTAAATTAATGTGCTTTTTTGCATTTCTTTAAACAAACGAAAATTACAAGTGTATTTGTCAAACATGATAAATTTGTAACCACTTATTGTTAACATTGAAATACGTATCATCTTTAATTTTTGAAATTAGACAATAACATGATTCATCTGCGCGCTTCTCTGACAATATATGGTTCTTCCCAATTTTCTATAAAATTTGTCAAAGGGAGTCCTTTAATGTGAGTAACAATAGCCTTCAATACTAAATGGTCTTCCACGAACTTCCTTAGTCTCACAAACTTCTCATAAGGTTTGGAGAGTTGCTTCGTGTGGAATTCAAAGTGTTTCCTCATGTTGCCTTTGTGTTCATCTAGTGCTTCTATTGATTATTCTTACTTTGAGGAACCATGTTGCTTAGCAAGGTGTATATAAAATATGCTTCTTCTAACTCCACTAGAAGGATTACTTCAGCTACATAAACCAAGGAAAAGGGTGTATAACCTGTCAGTTTCCTCTTGGTTATTCGATAGGATCAAAGTACCATAGGCATCTTGTCATCCTATGCACAAGGGAAATCTTCCATCATTTTGGCTAAAATATTGACCAAAGTCTTGTTTGTATCTTCTGCTTGACCCATTAACTTTAGGATATGCCATTGTTGAAGTGAGGTGAATAATTGAATATTTGTCACTCAACATTATCACTTCTTTATTGATAAATGGAGTTCCATTATCTGAAACAATAACCTTAGGAATACCAAGTTGACAAATGATACATTCTCTAATGAATTATGCCACCACTCCTGCTATTGATCTTTTTAAAAAAACTATTTTTTCCCACTTTGTAAAGTGCTCAGTTGCTACAAGAATCCATATTTTGCCCCTAGATGGTTTAATTTACCCACAAGGTTAAATGCCTAAGTATGAAAAGGATAAGGTGTTGTCAATAAGTGTAGATCGGTCGATGGAGTAGGATTTATATTCCCATAAAGTTAGCAAGCTTTTCACTTTTGAACGAACTCAGTTGAATATTTCTCCATTGTTGGATAATAATAGCCAAGTGTAATTAGTTGCTCATATAATTTGGGTCCTTTAATGTGATATGGATCATGACCTTGCCTAAGAACCTCTTTTTCTCCTCTGCAGTGATTCATCATAAAGGCTTGTTGAAATATCCTCCCAGATAGAGCTTCCCTTCCACTAAGTAGAACCTTAGGGATCTTCGTCTAAGTGTTATGGCATCTGATTTTTCTTCTATAAGAACTCCATCTTTGATAAAATCAATGTAAGGTTGCCTCCAATCCGTTTGAGCTTTTAAGAAGTTTCACTCAACTAGTTGGAAATAGATTTGACATTTATCACATTCTCTTTGTTCTACTATTGCATCATGATCCATCATAGGATAAAAATAAACTTCTCTTTGGATTATTATATATAAAGAAATATCAATGGTCTCACAATGATTCTTTTGAGTTTCCTTTAATCATTTTTTATCATCCTCGGGGCCAAGGCATCTAGCCAACCATCCACTAATATTTGTGTAATACATACTTCCTTAAAGATAAAGAATTGTGTTAACTCAATGAGCTTCGTTGAACCATATCTTGTTTATAGATACTTTCCTCTATAATATGAATCGTCATCAGTAGGAAAGAGTTGGAGTACAAAAGATATATATGATAGATCACAAAAGTTATGGAGTCACCTTGTATAGCTATCTTTATGTAATTGTGGCATAGGCATCAGCATGTCGATTCATCATTCATGGATGTCTCTCCATTTTAACCTCATAAAATTGATCAATCAACCTTTGTATGAATGTTCAATATGGAGCTAGGCTATCGTGCTTTAAGGTGTATTCATCATTCACTTATTTGACAACCAAGTTGGAATCTATTTTGATACAGAGTGAACGAATGCCTCTTAGAAGGGATTCGGATAACCCTAGAATCAAAGCTTCATACTCTACTTAATTATTTGAACAAGAAAAGTTCAATTTGAAAGATAGAGAGATCTCCTCCTTTCCTCTAGATAAAATTAATCAAGTTCCTCCTTTTCCTTGAGTCGATGAACCATCAAACTCCATGGACCACTTCTCCAAGTCTGTCTCACAACTGCTAGCTTGAAAACCATCACTAGGTGGGCTTTACCCGTGTCCTTCCCGACGTCCTACTCGAAGTACCTATTGTGGGGTGGGGTGGTAGGGGTGAGAGAACTCTCAACACGGTGGGTAATATTAAGCTATACGCTTTCTACAAAAATACTATAAATATAACGTGTATTTTAATAATTCCTAAAATATTTAACAATTGACGTATAAATGAGAAAGGGATAAAATCTTGGGCACGAGTATTACATTCCGCCCAACTTAATAGATTTTGTATCCAAAATTAGAACAACCTACTAGGGAAACAGTTCCTAGTGCTTCCCCCGCATCTCAGACTCGTGTTACCAAGTTGCACATTCGATGCCCTGAAACTTCTAAAGACCCTACACCAAAGGAATGACCATATTGCGTAGGATCTTTACTCGTGATCCAAAATTGATATAAGTTGATATGGAAACGTAACATCTTCCTCTAACTCAATGAGTTTCTAATCCATGACATGTTGGGGATCGTGAAGATACTTCTTCAACGTAGAGACATGGAACACATTATAAACTTGGGGCAACTGTGGAGGTAGCACCAAGCGGTACGATACATCCCCAATCCTCTCCAGGATCTCTAAGGGACCGAGGTACCATGGGATCAACTTATCTTTCTTCCCGAATCATTGATTATCAATTCTCCCTCTAACTTTCAATGTCACATGGTCACCCATTCAAACCCCCATGGGTATCCGATAATTATTGGCGTAATTATTTTGTCGACTCTATGCTATCATGATCCTCTGTTGAATTACCTGAACCTTCTCCATTATTTCTCTAATCAGTTACGAATTAGTGAGATGTTTCTCACCCACCTTATACCAACAAACCAGAGAGCGGCATGACCTCCCATAAAGTACATCATAGGGGCCATCTTAATGCTCTCCTGATAACTATTTTTATAGGAAAAGTCTGCTAGATGCAGATTCTCTACCTAACTACACAAAAAGTCGAGTTACCAAGTGCTCAGCATGTCCTCCAACCGAATTTGGGTATCGAGATAAATATCTGGATGGTTTGTTATGATTGCCCGTCGGTCTCATGGTGGTACGCCGTACACATATTAATCTTAATACCTAACTCCGATTGAAACT
The DNA here is from genome assembly GCA_949130495.1 of Sambucus nigra. Taxonomy (NCBI): domain Eukaryota; kingdom Viridiplantae; phylum Streptophyta; class Magnoliopsida; order Dipsacales; family Adoxaceae; genus Sambucus; species Sambucus nigra. Next base: position 237,466,042 of record OX422210.1, on the reverse strand, counting down.
TCTTCTAAAATCGAGATACAAATTGGGGATCCTTTTCTGAGATGATCGTGAGAGGAACACCATAAATCTTGAATATGTTCCGAACATACATCCTCGCCAACTTAGCCACGTTGTCCATAACCTTAGTCGACAAAACTTATGTGGATTTCGGACTAATGATATATTTTCCTCCAAAAATTCCTATCTAGTGACCAACTGGTGCTTCCGATCCCATTTGACCTCGATCAACTCCTGAAACTAGGAGTGGCTTACTGGATTATCGAAGGGATCTGAATACCTTTTTCATCAGTCCACCCCATGCGTGATTCTGACTTATGGTTTGCATTTTATTTTCATTTTTTCAAAAAACCTAATATGGACTGCCAAATGTCACCTAGGGACCCTGCCTATTAGCAGTATTCCTCAGGTGTTATGCCGATAGGAGGGACTAGACCCCTACCGATCGACAATTCGCTTGGTCCTATAAAGAGATGCCATGACCTCACTTCAAAAAGCACATCTAAAGACCCCTCTTAGCAAGTTAGATAACATTCTCTCGAATTCAGAGTTGTTATCTTTTCTAAGAAAACCATTTTCCCACATTTTCCTTCCACCACTTTCTTACCTCACTTGGTAAATTCACCTCACCTCTCCCTACCACTTTCATAACATTGTAAGATCATCATATCTACATTCAAGATCAACACCAAGCATTCATAAAGAGGTCTAATTCTCGATCATTGTATCTGATTCTCTCTTTTTAGTATTGCTTGCTTTGTTTATACTTTATCATTTTGTTTTATTACATTACGTCACATATATTGAGCTCAAACCTTTATTAGTAGCATTTCACATATTCTATTTCCGTAGAAAAACACAAAAAATAAGAAAAGGAGGGTTTATCTATAAATTCCAAAGTAGGATTTTCATCTCACATTCTCGCTCTTAAAGAACATTTCTCTCTCTACACACACATATAAGAGAAATTCTTCGTTTGGATTTATAGATTAAACCTCACCATATATTATCTTCGAACTACATGGACTTTGATACCCCATGGGCTATGTAGGTGTCTCGGGCTAATCCCGAGATTCAAGTCCTCCTTTATGCATGTTCATATGTTTCCCTCCTATATATATTCTTTATAAGTTCATGTTCTTACATGCTTGTGTTCCGTCCGATTTACACATTCTCTCTTCCATAACAACTTGTGATTAGACAAGCACTCATATTATATTTTGAATTATTATTTTTGGAAACACTCCTATGGGTGAATTCACTTCGTCCTTTTCCATGACACGAGTTGAATGATTCCATTCTTCACCTACATTAAGCACATGAGCGTACACTTCACGGAGTCTAACATGAGAAGATTAACACATACCCATGAGAGACCGAAAGGGCGGTATGGGTTCCTAACACCTTTTTATTTTGTAAATTAGTCTTCGAACCTCTGAATTACTTGGTTTTATCAAGCATCAATATTGTACTTGATGTCATTCTCTCGAGGCAATGAAATTTCTTTTGCCTATTTTGAGAAAAATAGGTTGGCGACTCTATCTCTATGAATTATCCCCCACATTGACGAAGACCGAATTCCCCAAGAAAAGGCGCAACCTCGCACGCACCCCGAAAGGAATTCGAAAAGGTAGGCCTCGGTATGACCATAGTGGAAACTCTGTTGGGGACCTATTTTAAGAGGACTAGAATCGATTTCTACATGGGTGTTATTCTTTTCTATGGCTGTCCATATTCTCCTGCTTATATGTTCCCTTTTACTCCTCTATTTACTTTTTTATGTTTACCTTATTATTAAATCTATCATGCTCTCTTCTCATGTATATATCAATTTCCACTCACTCATACACTTCATAAATTTGTGTACACTCTCCTTGTTCACTTAATACACTTACACTTAACTTCACTACTATTCACATGTTCCACACACCACTTAGATTATCCATGCTTAGGCTTCACTAGCACACACCCACACTTCTCACACTTGTATATATCTCCATACTCACTTACACATATCACACATTAATTGTAGTTGATCCATGTATAGGCTCACTACCACACACACTCACTTGTAAATATTCACAGGTCACTCACTCACATGTATATATCCCCATAACCATGCGTAGTATAGCCTCCATGCTTCATGCTAAATTTACTTTTCACAATTCTTGTATATGCTCCCCCATTAATATAGTATGTTTTTTAATCATCACACGAATAAATAAAAAACCTCTCTCTATATTATACTAATTAAGACTCATGCATTTTTGCACACTACATCATCAAAATCATGGCAATATTGACAAAAATTGTGTCATGTACTAAGGGGTCACTTTGTAATGGATGCTGGACCTGCAGGGCACACTTAACCTAAGTTATATGACTATAACCTTCTATTAGCCTCATACCTTCGAGGTATTTTGAACGGTTCCCCTCACATCGTACCGCTTAATCGAACTCACGACGGGAGATATATAGTAGGGAACTCGTTCATGTACATCGAGTATATAGAATTTGCTCTCACACGTACTGTACCCATAAGGTATATCATGAGGCCACTCACAAACATTCAGGTATATCAAATGGCTTGTCCACATGTACCGATGAATGATTGCCCTTATAGGCAAGAGGTATATCGTGGAAGTCATGCCAAAGGAGGAAACCCTTCCACTAACCTAACAAGTGAATAAACCTCATAGAGGTGTCAAACCTAATGCACTCATGTTTAGTCTTTCGTTTCCCATGAGAAACTCTGTCGAAATTTGAGGTCGACGTACCTCCCAAATTTTTGTGCTATTTTTCCTTTTTCAAAATAGGACCATGTCTATGAGCCTGGAAACAAGTCAAATCATGTCTTATACTTTTAAACCCTATTTTTCTAGGCTCATGTCATGTCCGGCATTTTTCTTGCATTTAGGCAAACCTAATACAAGTGAAATAATAATAACAATAATAATAATAATAATGCTGAGATTCCTCTCCTTCCCTCCTTTTAAAAAAAAAATGAAATACCAAAAATATTTTTCTCCTCCTTCCAAAATACAAAAAAAAAGTCTCCCTCTTTTCTTCAAAAATAAATTCGAACTGTTTTCCCTCTCAGGCCGATCGAATACCCGATTTTGGTATGGCTCCCTATTAGCTTCAGTCTTCCATCAAACCACCCCAAAGCTCCGTCGCTTCTTCTACTACTTCATCGAGTTTGGGATCTACCTCCACGAGCTCTTCATAGAGAACACTGACAAGGCACCGAATGTGCAGCTAAATCTGATGGTCGTCTTAGCCCAACTCCGCTCCAAGAACCTTCAAATTGATGTCCAAGAAATGCAGCGACACCGAGCCTAAACTCTCGAAGAACCGAAGGTTATGTTTCGGTGTGCTATGGTCCACCAACTCCTGAGCCTATCTGGGTTCATAAAGAGTACCAGCATGTTTTGCGTGCCCCACCTGCCAATGGGCCGCCACCAGCTCAACTCCCGATTTCGAACCTTGCCCAGCCAGAGGCAAATCTTCTAATACCCGTGGATTTTAAAGAGCGGAAACTAAACAAGGTTAAGGATGAATTTAAATTTCTGTCAAAGAAGTTTGACTAAGTCAAGATATTTAGGAACTACATGGATTACCAAACAACGAGAAGTTAGGGGGGAGAAAACCCCCAATTGTGCACCTTCGAAGCTATCACCAAGCCATGACCTTTCTTGGTGCTTCCAAAAAATAATGGCCCAAATGTTTCGGCAGACTTTGAAAGAAAGTGTACTTCGATGGTTCCTATCTCTTAAAGAATCCAGAATCCGTAGCTGGGAAGATGTGGATCGAGAATTCATGTCTCAGCACAAGTAAAATGAAGAGTTAGAGGTCATGTGCCGAGACCTGAAGCTGCTCAAATAGAATCCTGGTGAAACAGTCAATAGATTTATCAGAAGGTGGAGAGAGAAAGTTGCCACTATGACGAACAGGCCCTATGAGGAGGAACAAGCCAGCATTGTGAAGAATAATTTATAACCCCATACTTGAGCATCCATGGGAGGAGAATATTACTCGCACTTTCTAGTCCTCCGAGAGGCTGGTATGGAAATCGAAGAAGGTGGTACCAAAGTGGAATCTGAACTGAAGAAGTGATAGAACAGTTCACCCCCCCTCCCCCCCCCCCCCCCCCCGAAAGTATGAGAAGCCTGATAGTGCTACAGTCTCAACCATCAATAATACATCCTAACCCACAACTTTTTGGTAACCCAAAAGCCACCCCAATCCTACTAGAAAAGAATACACCGAGCTTGATGCCCCCGTATCCAAAGTCCACCAAGATCTAATGACCTGAAATCTCATCGAACCATTGGACCCCCGTCCATTACCAAATTTACTCCCTAAAAACTTCAAGCCCTATGCCTGTTCTAACTTCCACAAATCCACGGGACATAACATTGAATAATGCTTCCACCTTAGAAATGTGATCTCAGGCCTGATAGACCATGGTATCATCGCCCTTCTAGCTAATCCTAAACCCAACACCGCTCACAACCCACTTCCAGCACATACAAATGCCATCTTCCTAAAAAGTGACCTAGAGTTTGACCCATCTACTCAAATCGTGCCTAGCAAAGCACCCATCATCCCCACAATCTCACCTAAACCTCTACGGGTTTGCATGTCCTTCCTCTTTCACCCTACATGCTTCACTGACCAAGATTTTTCCCTCCTTATAAGGGCCTGCATTGTTGTCCGCACCCGGTCTGAGGGGGGTATGGAATTACCGACTGTGTTGAACTAACTCCTAGAATTTGGGCTAAAATTTCCCACCGAGATGTTCGTCGACTGTCAAAAATTTAGTGACTTGTTCATGACTGACCGATAGTGGGATTGGGAATCAGACGAATGGGTAGTACCTATTAAAGAAGTCAGTCCAGATGATGTGGTACAGATCATGGCCGATATGTTTCGCCAGACAAATAAAATTTATAGTATCTCTTAGTTGCTTATTACTTTGAAACTTCATGGACGGTTGGTCCCTTCACTGCTGCACTTCCCCGCTGAGTGGGAAGACTTATATGATGAAGCCATTGAGGTTGTCGAGTGTGTTGATTACTCTTAGCAAGAAGACATATTCACCATCGGATGGGGAGATTACTTTGAGAGTTCATATGATGAGTCGAATCATGAAGAGGCTAGTCCAGTTGTCAGCTTGGATAGAATGATCTTCTTTGAGGATTGGTACGATCTTGTTAACAAGAAGATGAAATCGAGGATGGAAATCATCTTTCATGATAGTAACTCTTGGGCCGAAGAATAAAAACATGAAGTGCAACCTCTCACCAAGCAAAAGACTCTGAGAAAAGTTATTTCGAAGAATCTTTCAACTTACAGATACTGGGGCTGAGTCTCTGAATGATCCGATCAGAAACCGCGCCATCAGACCCGTTCGCTAAGATCACGACTACTGACATGTATCTCCTCAACTGGAATATTGTACCAGTCTAACCTGCTCAAATTCAACCCAACCCTGATGTTTACCCTATTCAAGTCTCTTCACTTATTCCTATTTTTCCTTTTCCTGATATAAATATAACTGAGACCTCTTTTGATGAGGTTCTCAATGCTATTTTTCCTGAAAATAAAATAAACGAGAATTTTGAGTATCTTGATGTGCCTTATATTAATTACCTTGATTCTAATCAAAATCTTGATGATGGTGATTTTTCAAATGAATAGTTCGTAGATGATCTTAATAAGGAAAATATCAAGCAACATAATCGCGTTCAAACTAATGATGATGAGACTGTTGTTATTAATATCGATTCTAGTAGCCATTAGGATGTGGTCCACCCTTAACGAGCATGAGCATGCAAAATTTGAAGAAATACTGAAAGAATTCATGAAAGTCTTTATATGTTCCTACGATGACATGTCCGGCATTGACCGAAAAATAGCTCATCATGAGATCCCGGTATTCCCATCATGCAAGCCAGTCAAATTGAAGTTAACAAAACTCTGTACCGAATGGTCACTCAAACTTAAAGAGGAAGTGGTTAAACAATTGAGCGTGGGTTTTATTTGCCTGGTCGAATACCTAACATTACTTGCCAAAATTATCCCCATGGCAAAGTCGGGAGGAAAAATCGGCATGTGCATCAACTACAAAATTTGAACAACATCCCCAAAAGACGATTACCTGTTGCCCAACATCAACATGATCATGGGCAACACAGCTAACCACGCCATCAAGTTGTTTATCGATGGATTCACCGAAGATAACCAGATCAAGATTTATCCTGACCATCAGGAGAATACCGCCTTTATCACCCCAAGGGGAACTTTATACTACACTTCCATGCCATTCGGGCTCAAGAACACTAGGAATACCTACCAAAGGGCTACCATAACCATCTTGCATAAACTTATTCACAAGGAGGTCGAATTCTATGTGGATGACATGAGCATTAAGTCTGAGACTCGATAAGGTCATATTATCACCCTCCGAAAGTTATTTGAGCATCTGCAATAATACCAGATGCGATTAAATCCACGTAAGTGTGTTTTCGGCACACTAAAGGAAAACTCTAGGGATTTATTGGAAGTGAGAAGGTAATTGAAGTAGAACCTTCCAAGATGAAATCCATACTTGAGATTTCACTATCACAGATGGAGAAGGAAGTCATCAGTCGGTTCATCATCCAGCTGACCTCTATTTGCCAACCCATTTTTAAACTTCTCTGGACGGATTCAACTAAGGTCTAATATGAGGTCTGCTAAGAAGCCTTTGACCAAAGCAAGTGATATGTCACCCGAACTTCGATGATCATGCCTCTGAAACCAGGTCTCCCTCTCCATTATAATTTACTGTCATAGATATCGCAATTGGGTCTTTGTTAGCGCAATAAGTTGAAGAATCCCGCAAGGAAAAATCCATCTATTATGCCTGTTAAAAACTGGTCAGGTACGAATTCAAATACACTACTTTGGAAAGAGCATGCGTCACTTTAGTTTGGGTCACACTGAAGATATGGCATTACATGTTTGTATTTCCCATCAGACTAATATCCTGAATGGATCCCATCAAGTATCTGCTAAAAAAACTCGCTTTGTCCAACCGAATGGCCCATTTATTGATGTTATTAGCCGAATTCGATATTGAGTATGTCACGCAAAAAGTTATGAAGGGGAGGGCCATATCCGACTACCTTATTGATTACCCCATAGAAGGAATCGATGTTTGGGTCTCTAAATTCCCAGATGAAGACATTCTATGCACCTCTCAAGAGGACCTTAGATGGCAAATGTTCTTTGATGGAGCTACCAATAAGAAAGGATATGGCATTGGGATACTCTTGATTGCCCCTATGACTCTCACACCCCCATTGCCATCAAATTAGACTTTCATTTCACCAACATGACTGAGTATCACGATGCTTCCACTATAAGCCTACACAACTTCATATGTTCACCGGACTACCATCAATTGCGATATCACCCTAAGGATCGAATTTTCCTAATTACATTACCGATGTTAACTACCCATAAGCTATGAACCTAAGGTCTATATACATTCTAATCATTAATCATCAGCGCCTAGTCAGGACACTCTAGCCATCAACCTTTATCGTTGATTGTACGCAAATCGTGCCACTTGACCAATGGGCGTCACTCACTCTATGAACATCTCAAATGATTCTATGCCATCAAGAATTTAACACAAGTACCTCACACTAACAACCACGGTGTCACCACTATTGGTCTGCATGGACACCGGAAATTTACTAACAATTCTAATCAGAAGGGCAGAAGCGATTAATAACTACCAACTTGATCACATGCCAGTTGGCACTTATTTACTTGTCATGCTAACCTCTTTGACTTTTCTGTCGAGGACACGAACTAAACTTTCACCAAACTAGCATGATCGGCCCAAACCAACACCGACGTCGAAAGATCCAATACCGACCTTGCCACGTCACTTACGAAAGGAACCTTGACCCTAGATCTCTGATACCATTTGTAATGCCCAGGCTCGGATTTATGGGTTACTCGTAGTCAACCCAGTCCGACCGGAGTATTAGGTGTGAAGTGCAATGAAACAACCTATATAATGTTGCTAGTCCAGTTTTATTTTAATTAACATTTCACTTTTTTAGCATGCGATTCCAATTTTAAATTTAAACTAAGTGAGGAACTCATGGAGAACACCCCAAAGTCCAAGCATACAGAGCTATTAACGTAATAATAATAAAGAAGTACTTACCTGTATAATGCTCTCAAAATACGAAACCGCACCCAACTTGCCGTAACAAAGCGAGGGTGTGAGCCAAATACTCAGTGGTAAATATACAAATGCAGTATAGAATCGAGTGACAAAAAGGAGACTCTAACACATTATACCTACGTGCACATATAACTACCTTGTATGCATATATACACATAAATATACATATACTTAATTCATGAAATAGTTTAATTTCGAACCTTATTTGTCCAGATTAATTTACCTTAATCTTATAAAATACTTCATTTTCCTCCTTTTGACATTTATCACCTTATTTAACACACGCGGTTAAATACTTGAAACAACTACACTTGGTTCCACCGAAAATTATTTCTTTATCGAAATTACCCTTTTTGTTTTAACCAATACACATTTATATTTTCATTGAAACCCACCCTTTCAACTGTGTTAGAAAATACTCATTCAGCATTTGAAAACCTTTTACAATACATTCTTGTGTTAATTATGAGTTTAACCACTTAGGTTGCTTAACTACCCATTTACTTTGACTTTTTCCTTACCTTATTGTGGACATTAATAGATTTAAGCATTTACTTATCCATTTCACTTTTACCAAAATATTTATTAATTCATTCAAGTTAGGTTGTATTAACACATTTCACCACACAACCCATTTCTTGACATGTTCCTTATTCCTTTATCTTTTCTCTGAATCTTCCAATAACCGCATACTTCAACGGGTTCCACACCGTCGGTTATGCGCACCATATGCTCTTATCAGTTATTTTGGGTCTTTCACCCTAGGGCTCCGGCCCTCCTTAATTTTTTCGGTGTCATCCAAGTTCCTTTCAATGTATTTTAACATTTTACAAATGTCTACATAATTTCACCTTTCCTTTTACCCAGTCGAAGCCAAAATCAGGGGCTCACCCCAAATTGTGTTACACTTTGAAATTTACCATTTCATGTCCTTTAGACTTTAACCTTGATTTTATTTCAAAAATAAAATTCATTTAGGACCACTTTGTGTAACACCTTTTTCAAAAATTTTATTTCATAAAAAAGTTCCACATTAAGTAAAATTTTCATTTTACCCATTTGTTTCCAAACTCATCTTTTACTTCATTTCTCCGCGTATTAATTTTTTCAAAATAATATTAGGTTACCCACACTAACTTCTTAAGTATTTTAACACCTTAATACCATTTTAAACTTCGAGTAATATTCTTCTTAATTGAAAATAATTATATTCTATTATTTCCTTTCTAATTTCATAACTGGTAATCTTTTATAACCTTATTAAGTTACACACACCAACTTTCCAATGTTTAACCATTAACACTTACTCAATACCAGAACTAACCCTTTTTTCCAAACTATACATTACTTTACTTTATTTATTCAAGAAATCTAATTACACTTAAAGACTACTTTTGTAAGAAAATACCATTTCTTTTTGTCAACACATGTAGTCTTACAATCTTATGTTCATTACACCATTAATCTATTTTTCACACACTTGGAGATTAGAATTTTCACTTATTCTATATCCCATGTTTAAACACAACAAAATCTTCTTTAAACTTGTTCATACATTCATCATCAAAATACTACAAGTTTATATGCATGAGAAGATGGATTTTAATCCTTAAAATCCCATCAAATGGGTTAAATACATTTTTCATTATAGAAATTCATCATACTTGCGAAAACATACTTTCAAGGCATTAAAGAAATTTAATTTCTTTAAACACAACAAATGTCCATTTTTTATAAAATCTTCACTTTTGCAAGAAACATTATTTCACCAATGTTTACCAAAATAAATCATTATTTTCAAACATTTTATTTCATAAAATGTTTAACATCAATCTTTCTAGAAAATACATCATTTTCATAAAATAGCAACTTTTAATATTTCAAAACCTTGAAATTTTTATTCATTCTTTATTTTCAACAAAATAATATTTTACCAATATTTTTATTACATAAAAATATTTATTATTTTCTACACATCAATTTCATCATTTAATCAAATGCACCCTACTCATGTAATCTAATTACAAGACTACAAATATGCAAAATAGTTTCATCTTCATTTTCTCCAAAGGCGGCTTCAAGGGATTACCAAATGCATCCTCCAAAAATGCTCTGAATGTGCTCCATTCAAACTTCCAAGCAAAACCCCTTCAAAACCCACTTCAAACTCCATTAAATTTTCATCTTCATCTTCTCCAAACATTCCCAACAACACCTTACAAATTCATAGCTCTACCTTAACAATGGTGAAAATGGGTGTATATGGTTCAAATATGGTGGAATATATTAAAGAAATGGTGTTTTATGGTGGTAGAAAGATGGAGGAATGGTGGTTTGTGGTAGGAAGAGGTGGAAGAAGAACCCAAAAATGGTGGAAAACCAAATTTCTCTCTCTCTCTCTTCTTGCATTTTTCCCAACAAATGGACCAAACAAGCCTTATAAAACCCTCCTTAAAGACAAAAAATTCCATTTTACCCAATCTGGGCTTGACAGCACACCAAATCAAGGGCAAAAAATGTGATAGCGCATAAGGGAAATCTGATTAAAAATTCTTGAGACACATCGTTCGAATGACATGCCTATCTCATTCAAGTGACATCTCAACCTCGTTCAAAGTTTGGCTTCGTGCGATATGGGATTGTTATATAGTTGGATCTCGTTTGAAGGTCTGCTTCTCGTGACCTTCACGTGACAATCCCATCTCGCTTCTAATGACAGGACAATGTCGTTAGAATGACCTTTCTTTATATTCTTTTATTGTCTTCAATTTTTAACTCATAATTATCAATAAATTCTCATCAGACCTTACACCATTACAACTTATACAAAATTTAATGGGTATTGTAGATAAATTTCCGTTGGTAAAAATGCTTATAAAGTGTTTGAGATATTGACCAAATGGATAATGGGTGTTTATATATATATTACTTGTAATTTGTTAGAATTCATAAATTAGTTATTTTTGCAAAATAATAAAGCCTTCGTCAGTTTTGTCAAAAGTTATTGTCATTGCAACTCCCTCCCTTTTGTGGTATGAATAAAATTTTCTGAAACGGTAATATATAATTATTTAAGTCTTGCATTTTATGAATTGATGAAGTTAAGTGTTATACATGTATGAATATATACCCATAACTTGATTGAATATGAGTGTCCATCATATGTTTCATAAAATGCACAAGTGAGAAAGAACACATAAGCTATTAAAGAACAGTATCATTGAGAACTTATATATTCAGTTATACTTGTAATTTATAATTTGATTTGAGTACATAAATTTTGTATTAAAAAAATTAATATTAATTTTGAAGATTTCATAACTTTTTCTCAAGAATTTTCAAGGTTATTATGCCATTCTCATTGTGAGTTCTTACTTGAATATTGGTTCACTATGTTTTGATAACCTTGTTAAGAATGCTAAATGCGTGCTTAGGAAAGGATGGTCCGAACAAACAAAAATTCTATTTTTAGATTTTTCAATTTTAAAGATTAAAGCTTTAAACAAATTAAGCCTATAAAAACAATGCACCAATTTTAAACTTTTGTTGTGAAAAAATGATTAATCAAATTTTATCTTTTTAATCTAAAACATGCATTTAGGTCATAAGCAAATAAAATAGATAAATCCAACACAACACGTCGATGTACGAGGAAAATCACAAAGGGAAAAATATTATACGGCCCATCCAACAGATCACTGTGATACGGAATTATAAAAGTTGATAGTAGACTTACTCAACGATTCGATCCCCACAAGCCTTGACGCTCTTCAATCTTCGACCACTCCTCAACAGTGCAATGCAAGAATCTACCCATGTCAGCCGCCATAATGCATGAGTCCATGCATGTCTCGGTATCCACCGATGAGCAACAGAATTCGTCTACGGATTGGAACACAAATTCCACTTCTTCACTGCAACACTACAAACACGGAGTCCACCGTGTGCAAATAGCAAGAACAGAATCCACTGAACATAACACGTTCTCTTCAGATGTAGAGAATCAAACGTGGTACCCAAACTAAAGATCTCAAAATATATGAATATGAATAACTTGGATATTTAAACTCACAGGCTGAAACTAGGATTTTGGAACTTTGGTAAACATGTTAGGAATTTATTTTCGCAAAAGGTTTTTCAAAAAATCTGAGTCCAACACGCCTTAAATAGTAAAATGCAAATTTTTAGGTGGCAAACTCGTTCGAATGAAAACTAAGGTCATTCGAACGAGATTAGCTTCTCGTTATAACAAAACTCCCTCTCATTCGAATGAAGAAGCATTCCCGTTCGATCATCCTTATAACGATCTTCTAACGAGAGTGGCAGTGTTAAACAGAGAAGACTTCATTAGATGTACGTTAAATGGTTGTTCCAACGAGATTTCAATGTTGTTTTAACGATAAAAACTTCATTTGAACGAAAACTCAATTTAATTCTAAAGAGGTACAAATCTTGTTCTAACGAGGTACAAATATCGTTCTAACGAGATTAGAATCAAAAAAATATTTTTCTTAAAAAAACATTTTAAAACAGCTCCAAATGATTTTGTTCAAAAACAAACACCCTTAAAAAATATCCAAGGATCATATTCAAAATGCATTCATACCTGTAAGATTATCGATAAATGTGAAGATAAACTTAGCACTAAACACAGCACAATATATCCAACTTTGAAGATTAGTCACTACGTCTTCATCAAAACACGACAGAGGCTTATGAGATCGAAAATAAAATCCCTAACCTATGACTCAAATGTTTTGTCCAGAATTATGCTAATTACAAATAACTTGAGCTGATTGGAAATTTATCCCTTCACTTGTTTAGTTAGTACAATTCAGAGGGTGAAAAGTATATTATGATAACTTTTCTACCAAAATCAAAGTTTAAACAGCCAGCTGAATCTTACTTTTTGCATTTGGCGTTAGACAAACATGATGAACTTTTTTAACATAGCCTACAACAATGGGTCCCTTAGTGGTGTTGAACGAAAAATTCCTTCAACATCTCTAAACTTTATAAGTGAATTTCCTTATGATTTATCAAGATTGATAACTTAAAAAAGTACTAAAAATACCCTAAATAGCTTGTATACCACAATGCATTTTCCAATATCACCTTGTACATGTTCTTAGTCATGCATCAGATGATATTAAGAATATATTTATTAAGGTACAAATCATTATTAAAATTATTTCTGAGCTCCTTACGTTGATCGTTTTTGTGTTTTTTTCTTCATTATTTTGGGATAACCAAACATGTTTTTTATTGAATTATAAATATTAATATATTTTGTCTGAAATTTCATCTATATACGTCCAAATTAACTTTTTTATTCTTTCTTTCTTTTTTAAGATTATATTAGTTGCAATTAAGATTTTGATATGGTTTTAGATGGGCATGGGTTTAGGGGTGGGTTATAAAGAGGTATGGTTAATTAGTTGGTTTGGTTTTCAGTGATGGTTATGGGGTTATTTTCAGTAGGATTATTATCTTGGTTCATGAGTGCGCCTGATGCTTTGTACACTTTTTTCGGGTTTCATTCACTTGATAGATTTTATATTATATTGAATGAGGGAAGATTTGAGTGATGATCTTAGGTGTGCATTACTGAATTTTCTTTGTATGTGATTCTTATCCATGTGTGATTATCTATACATTTGTGTGTCACTATACTTTTTAAAGATCTTGTATACCCCTTATAAATTTATCTTTTTAGAATGAAGAAACTGTACTTTTTTTAAAGATCTTGCATACCCCTTATAACTTTATATTTTTAGGATGAAGAAAACATCATACCCAGTGCTCATGGATTGACTATTCTAGAAGGAATAAATCTATCTTTTGGAAGATAGAAGGAATTTAGTAAATATATTTCATATATTTTCTACTTTAAATCATTTTTTTGAACCCATATTGAAAGAAGTCCATTTCATGACCACAACCAATATTTAAAGTACCCACAACTCCCATAAGTATACACATCAAAATAAGGTCAAAGCAAACACTTCCATGTCAAGTTAAACAAACACAGTTTAGAAGTCAAATACAAGACAAACATATTAATTTTCAAATGTAAAACATTTTGAATAGATAAAAAAGATAAGATAATTAGAAATATTTGTGAAGTTAAAATACACTATTGTATAGCCTAAATCTTAGTATCATACTCTAAATTTGGGATATCCAATAATTGTAATACCGCAAATGGTGTTTTATCGGATTCTACCCCTGTGCACCCCATTTTTTGTCTTTCTAAAAATATATATGCCAAAACCTAGTGTTTGGAGTTATGTGGGAAATTAGATTTTTATTTTTCAATTCAACTATGGTCACTATTTATTTTTTAATATGAATTTAGTGGTTCAGATTATTGAAAAATACTACATATTCTACGTATGATTTCTGATGTAAAATTTCCAATTGAGTTATACATTACTTAATCAAGTAAGGTTCGAGACCTTTACGCGTAATATTAAGAGTGTGCTATCTCGATCTTAATGGTATATTTATATAATTAAATGTCCAACACACACATATTTAAATTTTATGTTTTTAAACCTAAGACATGCATCCAGGTGATAAAAACAGATAAAGTAAAACCTGCATTCAAACCAAGGCAAATTTGAGGAAAAATCCCTTGCAGGCAAAACCTTTAATTTTTTGCACTTTAAAAACATTATAAGACAGTCAACTTACAATACTACTTGATACCATCCACAAGCATAACGCATTAATCTTCGCAAATCTCAAAGGAATACTACTTGTCTCCAAGCAGTCTATAGGTGGCCTTCCACCCTCGATATCCACCGATCAGACTTTCTCTTCAACAATGATCCCTTAGAGAATCATAATGGTCAGTCATGAAGAAACTCCCTCCGTAAGAGTAGTGTATGTAAGGATACAAAACTATAGGGTTAAAACTTATTCATACAAATATATTATGGGGATGTGATTTGTGAATAAAAAAGGGTTTCTAAACTCAAAAGGGTGAAATTTTTTGCAAAGGATATACAGAAACAGTTTTGGCAAAAGTCTTAACAAAAATAAACACGAAACAAGTATTTATAAGGTGAACATAAATTTTGAGGCGGCGCAATTCGTTCGAATGAAAATAAAGCTCCTTCGAACGAGAACAGCAGCTCGTTAGAACGAATGCAAGTTCGTTCGAATGAAACAACTATTTTTTTGGAACCAGCTTCGAACGACATTCAAACGAAGCAAAATAGTATGCCTTCATTCGATACACATTCGATGAAAACTTCGAACGAGCCTTTGGATGAAAAGGACAACTTGTTCGACTGAGAATATGCTCTCATTTGAACGAGGCAAGCGAATTTTGAAAATTTTAAACATATAAAATGCCTCGGTTTTTAGAACAAAAAAAAACTTGTTTTAGATTTAATAAAAAAAAATAAAACATGCCAAAATAAATTTAATGAATAAATTCAAAACCCTAAAAACTTTATACCTTCATAGTGTGGAGATCCTTGAAAGTTGGAGATGTTGGATATTCGATTCTTTATGAGGGCTCGAGTCGAATAGCAACGGGATACGCCAAAATATATGTAAGACTAAGCTACTAAGCAATGACATAAAATATTCTCTTACAAAGATGAGTTAAAGTGAAGTCAGGAATATCTTTCATCAACAAGACGCTTAACTACTTAGTTAATTGCATTCATCTTAATTATATTAAACAATTTTATTTCCAAGTTTCCTTTTACTCTGTAATGTTTAAACATATTGTGACAATCGTAATGACATATTCAAAAGAATATGGAGGTCGAACTATTGGATTTTCACTCCCGCATTCACCCGATTAGCTTCCCATCGCTCTCTTTCTTACTGTTGAACGATGATGGTTCTTACAAAAAGGTATATAAAAGATTTCATAGTGATTTTTAGGCCATTTAGGGTTGGTTAGGATGTAGAATTCATTTTTGGAATGCTTATATTTGGAAGCCTTCTAGAAATTTACATATCTATTTTTTGTGTAACGGGTTGTTGGAAATTTGTATGGTATATAAATGCAGTGCACCTTTAATAGAAGCACATTTAAGGATATAAACAGACGAGATGAATGAATAAAAAAATCTTGAATCTTACTCTCTTTCTCTCACCATGTCACTTAGTATAATTGTGTTATTTTCATTTTTTTTATTATCTGACTTTTAAGAACCTAGGGGTGATATGTAACTCACACAGCTTGAATAAAAAAATATCCCGCCTCTTAAATTATCTCTATAATTTTTTAATTTCGTCTTTATTTTATTTAATGGGATAAGTTTTATTGACCTCCCTTAGTTGAGTTCATATTAATTTTTTTGGGAAATATAATATTCCAATATATATTTTGCAGTTTTTTCTCAATTGCAATTATTTATCTATCTATAATTCTAGTCCGACTTACAATTGCGAGAGTGGTGTGACACGAATTGGCATGTGTCTGGGCTCCACTACTATTGGTCTGAGGCACGATCCAATACGAGTACGATGCGTCAGTGTATCGCATCAAATGTGTCGAAATCATTAGTCGATATAGAAGAACTCTTTAACTATAACAATTTACTAATTGTATAAAGGTTGTGATGATAATTGTATTGATTCATTTTGTTGTTCTTGAAAGTTCTTTAATTAGATATAGTTATATTCCTATACTAATGTACTTAATGAAGAATTGAATTGAAACACATTTCTCATGTTTGTATAAAAATACTTTGTGTTCGTACACTAATTGGATTGTGTTGTTATTGATCCTTAATTTGTTTTAGTTTGTTTTTATTATTTGTACTTTTACTTTTGTATATATCTTTGTCCACCAAGTGTTTGGTAAATTTTCTAAAGCAATTGTATGTTGTTCTTTAAAAATTCATATCTTTCACTTCCTTTAAAACCCAGAAAAAGTAGTCACATTATAATTTTACTTTACGTAAATATGTTGACCAATTAAGACAAAGAAGATCCCCTACTTGGGGTTCATGATTGTGATCATTCTTAATATTGTATAGACATATTATATGTTCCCATAACGGCTTCCTACTCTAACCAAATGCAGTATTTATTTTTTTTTGTTAATTTTACTTATTTAAAGCTTAGCAATTACAAAAGCTTCCTACTCTAGACAAATACAATGTTCATTTTTTTTAAGCATTAGCAATTACAAAGCTTTACAAGAATGACGTATAACTAAACTGGAGATGATAAATTCATCGTTGTAGAAGATTCATGTGTGGAGAGTTCACATGATGATGGAAACCCGATTTTGTAATACCTCGAAATTTGGGGGGAAATCGGAATTGTTTTAAGTTGAAATTCGAAATTTCTAATGAGTTGGGTTTTATGAAAATTTTCATTTTGGATCTTACTTAAAAAGATTAAAATTTATAATTAATTTAATTGTTAAAATAAGGATTCTTAGGAGGAGGATTCGACCTAAGGAAGATAAGAAATCTGACAGTCAATCTCCAAAATGTGATGGAGACGACCTTAACGATGTCCAATCGAGTTGATTTTTCTTACACGACTTTGTCTCGCCTTCAGCTAGAACATATTCAAAATCCAAGGAAATTCGACGGTCCGACCTCTAAAATGTGATGCAGATGACCTTAACAACGTCCGATTGAGCGGATTTTTGGACAGAACCTTCAGCTCGCCTTCACGATGATCCGATCATCCGAAACTGATTTGTGTGTGTTTGTGTTTGATCATGACTCTTTCTTTAAATCCTTTATATAATGGACGAAATTTAGACTTTTTAAAACACTTTTAACCCTTCTCAAAAAGAAGTACCTTCCCAAATTATTTTCTCCTCTCTTTTTCAAAACATAAACCCCATTAAAAACAAGTTTCAACCCAAGTTCTAAAAATTTAAATCAAGTTTTCTCAAGAATAACCAAGAACGTATCTTTGCTATTTTCACAAGAGAAATGCAACTATGTAATCAAATTGTCAAGATGACTTATTTAAAGGCATAAATACTTATATTCTTCCCCTTAAGTGTTATGTGTTTTAGATATTGCATAAATATTAATAAATTATGTTTTTGTTAAAAGAAATTAGGAAAACTAATTAGAAAATGTGAAAATAAGCATGGGGATATTTTTATTCAAATCCAATAATATATTTAAGGCTTAAAACAATCATATGTGTAGATTAGAGGATTGGGTTACGATATAATTTTGGGACATTCACATGTTTAAACTAAAAATAAGAAATTATTATAATGTTTCAACTCGTATAATTACGTTATTGACGTGTAGATTGTAGAATGGATTTATATTCGTGAAATATTGTGAATATGCATGTTAACGTGAAATCTTTTGTTAAACAATAAAATATCACTCGAATAAAAATTATGAAATTTGATCATTTGTGTGATGTTTGGTAAGATTTGTTTAATTATATAATTAAGCGGACGTAATTTGGATAATATTGTAATCGTAGAATTAATTGGAAGAATTGTAGCGACAGATTTAACATGTCCTTTATGTGAATATTGCTTGTGTTAATATTTCGACATTGCAGGTACGTGCGGATTTTGGGGTAGTTATGCTTTCACCCTTACTTTTGGGTTGTTTGTTAATGGAACTAGTAGGTAAGCCTCGTTGTTATTAACACTTTTTAGGTATGGGACTAGCAAGTGTATGTTTGTACGGTTCGGTATTTCCTGGGTGGCGCTAGATAGTACACCGTTCAGTTGTTCCGTTAACCTAGGTACGATACTAGGTAGTAATTATTGGTAGGTATTCTTCCTAAGTTATAGGCTACGAAATACTTGTGGTTTTTGTGATCTCTAGGTACGAGACTAGGGATGGATTTTAGGATCTGATTCTCGAAAAGGGTGGGACAAATAGAGAATTATGAGGACATGGTATTGAATAAATAATTAATGCCTAAGATAAAGAACGGGTATTAAAATGAATTTGCGTTGCGAGTATATGCAGGAATAATTAAAATTGCACTGACTAGCTATAGTGACGTGGTTGTGTGTTGGCGTCATGAGTATGAGTAGGGCTAACAAAAATTGGGCAAACTGGTTATAGTGACGTGTCATGCATGGAACCTCAAAGTATGTGCAGGGCTAACGAAAATTGGGCGAACTGGCTATGGTGAGGGGATTGCGTGTGGTGTAAAATTGTGGGAGCACCATGTGTATGTGTAGGACTCGTAATAGGGTGAACTGGCTATACTGATGCCGCATTAATTAAAATTGGGTACATTAATTCATTTAATGATTATAAATTTATAAGTTAATGTTGAAATAACATAATTGGATTTAAATAGTGGGGTGGCCTGATTATGTGGGTAGTTAGTATTGGATACCTTACTCGCATATTCTTACATCGCGTAATTTAAAATACTATATTGTGATATTTATCATGTATAATGCTTATGTATAGATTTATGGTCCCTAATTGGGAGGAGTAGATGGTATTCATGTGATGGGATCTTACCCATTTCATTGACTAACATTTCAGGTATAGTTACTAGAGTAGCTTCACAGGAAGAATTCGACATTTATGGAGTGTAGCTGGAGATTTATTTCTATTGTTGTAGTAGTTTTGATTACATTTCGTCGTTTTCTTCATGAGACATTTATTTATGGATTTTGGTTGGCCATTCGGTTTCACATTTGTTTATGGTTTTTAGTTATATATTTTAGTTGGATAATTTACTGAGTTTTAATCTATCGTTTGGAGTTTTATTTTATTTAGGAGTTAGCATGGTGATGGATTTTATTGCATGAATGATTATATTCATTGGATTAATTTGCATTATATCTTATAGAATAAAGTTTTTATTGTCTCATATATCTGTCACATGTTGAAAATGGTATTTTATGTTTGACGCCCGGTGTGGGTTGGTGGCAGTCGATGCCAAAATGCACGGGGTGTTACAATTTGATTAGTATTATTTTTAATGCAACAAATGAGAGCCTTTAATTATATTGGTTATAACATAAATCTATATATGTGTGTGTATGATTGAAAAGATTGATTTTGAAGCTTACTGAACAAATGGTAGAACTCTCCCCGTCGTCTTAAATCATAGCAATAAAAGTCATCGGATAACCTCAAACACTTGAAGTCGTTTCAATACCTTTGTGTACGCTTGAATTACTCCTCTGCCACTCAAAATCACAACAAAATTATTTGTTGTCGAAGTAATTGAGAAGTGTGTAATTGTTTAATTAAATACCAATGCCATTATTGTTTACAATTGAATTCAATGCTCGAGTTTAAGGATGTGAGGCAAACAATATGTAAATTAAAGTATGTTATACTTTGCAAATTGTTATTTTTCTTTGCTTCTTAAATTTGATGAGCTCATAGTTTCTTAAAATTGTATGGACTGCATATTTACTACCTCTTGGCTTGTTATACATATGGGTAGAGATCATGAATTGCAACCAAATGCATTCAGTATTTATACATGTGGGGGAGAGCATGGTAGTCACTACAAAAACAAAGCAATCTTTATGAAATGCACTCATCGGGCGGACCGAGCTGGTAAAGACACACAGGTTGCGTAGGAATGAGCCATGAAGGTAGGTATGCGAGAAATTATCATACAAAAATGAACCTACTACAACTTCGATCGGTAAAACCACTTACGCTTATTGCGGGAGATCATGGAAGCTACCTAAATAGAGAGCCCAGGCGTGCATGGGTGGTTGATAAACACGTATTATTGGGATGGGGTAGGAGGCAATGGATATCGTGTTTGGACTTCAGTACAAAAGTAGAAGTGATTGTACTCTGGAGAGTTATCTTCCACCTTTTCTTTTATTTACTTAATTTGAATCATGTACTATATTTAATTAAATTCATAAACATATTTTGACGATTTAATAACAAATGCATCCATCCAAAGTGCATTACATGTGAAACGCACATGAGTGCACACTAGTATACAAAAAAAAATCATTTTTTTACTATTTTTAAAAAATGAGATGCAAAAATGATTAATATGTTGATTTTCGGTCATTGAAGTTGAAATTTTTATGAAACTTTTTATAGTTGATCTCCTCACTACAGAGATCATTCCCAAAAAAATTCAAAAAATTCAATTTTTTACTATATAAAAAAATGGTCCACAAGGGGTTCAAATCGTCTCAGGGCCGCGCACACGTGCATTTTTTTAGATTTTTCAAGGTTTATTTTGCATTTTCAGATTTGGAAAATACATATATGAAATTTCTGGATTTTTCCCTCTTGGATTTTTCAAATCTGGAAATATATGAATTTATATGTAAATCTATGTTTAGAGAGAGAGAGAGAGAGAGAGAGAGAGAGAGAGAGACTCGTGCATACAACATAAGAGGTCCATCAATATGGACCATTTATTTTAATAGTAAAAAATTATAATTTTGAGCTGATATTTTTATAGTATTTAAACATTTCAGGGAACCCTTAAAAAATCAGCTCAAAATGATTTTTTTTGCCATCAAAATATTGCAAGCTTTTAATCAGATTAAAAACTGTCATATTTTGACTAATTTTTTTTAAATAGCAAAAAAATCATTTTGAGCTAATTTTTTTGTGAGGTTAACTCATATGTTTAAATACCAGACAAAATAATCAACTCAAAAATATCTTTTTTACTATATATAGGGAGACTCCTGTACTTAAAATATTGGGATTTTTTCCCCTTTTTTCCTTACGATTTGCCAAAAATCTTCGGATTGCATTTGATTAACTAACATTAAATTTGTGAATTAACAGATTCCTTTAAAAATAAGTGACTAATAATACAACAATTTTTGGGGGTATCAATCCAAAAACATTCATAACTAACTGTATAAAAACTCATATAAAATTTACCTCTAAATTTTTTTACTATTATAACAAATAATCTTCCAAAAGTGCACTTAATCCATTGAACTAAGAATTAGTGAATCACTATTTTAAAATCAAATTATAAAAGAAATATTAATTATAATGCAAGCGTTGACTTGAATAAAATTTACTTCATAGAATTCGTTATATTAATGATTCATACATAGCTATTAAGTAAGAAGGGTTATTTGACGTTTGATCTCTACTTTTTACGTGCATCACGAATTTCGCAATTAAAATTTTGCATTTAAAAGTATTGTAAATGCTCTTTTATGATTTTTTTTTATATGATTTTGAGGATATTATTTTATTAACCATGACACTTTTTAAATGTCAATCCCATATTAAGAGGAAAAAAAAACTAGGTACCACATCAGGATACACATAATATGCAACTTAATTTGAGAGGATGGAGTTTAAACTCTAGTCTCCCCAAAGATGAAGAATTATACTTCACAAAATGTGCACAAAAATTGTTCACATAATGATGAGACAGTTTATGTGATTGATTAAATAGTAATAGCCAGTAAAGCCCACTAACATCCTCATAAATCATTATTGTTGCAGCAACTTCTTGTGCACATTTTGTGTGCCTTCTTACACATGCCATAAGGCATGCGTGTTCCAGCGAAAATACTTACATATGGAGGCTAGTGTTCATTTCACTATATTCTTGATGGGAATTAGAATTACTTTAGTTTTTTCTTGCTTTTATTGTTACTTTCCCTTTATTTTGTCTTTTATTAGTTTTCAAGCATGTTTGGGACTAATGTGTGGTTGGTGATTTTTAAAATAAGTGAGTAAGAGTTTTTTGGGTGTAAGAGCTTTAAGAGCTTGTCCCACATTGGAAGTGTGAGGAAGAGGTGGGAAGCTAACCCAAATATAAAAAGGGATAGTGTCCCACATGGAAAAATGTACAAAGCTAAGTGTTACAACTAAGCTATAAAAGGAGTGGGCAACCTTTGAGTCCCACATTGGAAAAATATTAAGAATTTGTACACTTAATAAGTACAAATGGAAGATGAACAGTTAATTCATCTAGCATTTAAGAGGCTATTCAAGAGACCTCAATACGGTGCGAAGCACCGTACGCACACGCGCCCCCGCAATGGGCTGTAGAGGCGCTAGTGGCGCACTTCGCACGCTGCGTGTCCGCAGTGGTACCGGGTCGCCGGGATTCGTCCGGGTCGGATCACGGTAGCACGGGCGCGGTCACTTTTTGGTTGACACGTGCAAAACCGATTCGGTATTAATTGTACCTGTTCGGAAATGACTTAAGATTGTTGGTAATTAACAGTCATACCATTTCGGAATTGATTAGGACTGTTAATCCAACAGTCATGACTCTTGAAGACAAAGCCTTTCATTATCTATAAATAAAGGTTGCCTAAAACGAATTTGCACATATAATAGATATTACCCAGTTCCGAAATTTCCAACCCTTGCTATTACTCTCTTACAATTTTCAGGAGATATAAATTATCTTATTCTGTTTTGTGCACATAAACAGAATAAGAACTTGATTGACTATTCTTCGCTGCTGCATCCAAAGTCTGTCTTCAAATATACAAGTTGCAGGCAGTGCAAGTTGCTTCATTATATCTTGAGTACGGATTTGCGAATTCCCATTTGTATACCGAAATTATTCGTGTGGGGCAAATACTGTATTTAGGAAAGTGACATCACGCCTTGAAGCTTTCTACTATCTATTCAGAAGTTACATTTTTGTATTGAAGTTGACATTATTGTGATATATAAAGAGTTCCATTTCTGTATTTGCATTCATAATATCCAACAATCTAAATACAGTATTATCAGAAATGGCCGACTCTTCCAAATCACTTCGACAAATAACATAAAGCTTTGTCAAGTTGGACCGTTTTGATGGTGGTAATTTTTTGCGTTGGCAGAAAAAGGTTCATTTTCTTCTAAAAACATTGAAGATTGTATATGTCTTGTCACAACCGAAACCAAATGAAGATGAAGATGAAACCGTGGAACAGACTAGGCAACGCATAAAATGGGAGACCGATGATTACTTGTGTCGTGGTCACATTCTCAATGCACTTGCTGACAATTTGTTCGACTTGTACCAAAATGTTGGGACTGCAAAAACTTTGTGGGAAACATTGGAGACCAAATATCTTATGAAAGACGCTACAAGTAAGAAGTTCCTAATCGGTCAGTTTTTAAGCTTTAAAATGCATGATAATAGGCATGTGCTAGAACAATTTCATGACATCCAATGCATCATAAATCATTGCAAACTGAAAAAATTAAATATGGATGATAATGTAATTATTGCTGCCATAATTGAAAAACTTCCTACTTCTTGGAAAGATTATAAGAAAGAACTCAAACACCAAAAGGAGGATCTTTCACTTGAAGAATTAGAGACTCATTTAAGAATTGAACAAGAGTCTCGAATTCTAGATGGTAAAGAGGAACAAGAAAATTATGTTTCTAAGGTCCATGTGGTGGACGAAGGAAAGGTGAAAAAATATGGCAATCGTGGAAAAAATAACAAGCGGAAGAATTTTTCAAATAATTCTAAAGCAAACAAAAAGAAGAAAGGAAATTGTTTTCATGGCAACAAACCAGGTCACTTCAAGAAGGATTGTCGTGAGTTCAAGAAACTAAAGGAAAAAGGAGGGACATCAGACACAAAGCAAAAATTTGTTGCTATGATATCCGAGGTTAATATGCTTGGAGAAGACAACTCTTGGTGGGTTGATTCTGGTGCCACAAGGCATGTTTGTAAGGACAAGAACTTGTTCTCTGCCTATGAAACAGTGGAAGGATATGTTCTCTACATGGGAAATTCATCTACTACTGCGGTTAAAGCTAAAGGGACAGTGAATCTCGAATTCACCTTCGGGAAAATCCTTAGCCTCACCAATATTTTTCATGTTCCTGATGTTAGGAAAAATTTAGTTTCTTGAAGTCTTCTTAACAAATTTGGCTTTAAGCTTGTATTTGAGTCAGACAAATTTATTCTGACTAAGAATGGTACCTTTGTAGGCAAAGGATATTTATATGAGGGCATGTTTAAGCTCAATATCAATGAAAAAGATCCTTCTGCTTATATCGTTGATTGTCCTTCATTATAGCATAGTCGTTTAGGACATGTTAACACAAAGAAAATGCATTTCATGGTTAATTTAAATTTAATTCCTAAATATGAGAATGATATGAATGAAAAGTGTAAAATATGCATGAAAACTAAAATAACAAGATTGCCTTTTCCAAAAATAGAAAAAACTACATCTTTGTTGCAATTAGTGCATAGTGATGTTTGTGATTTGCATGGAACACCTACTAGAGGTGGTAGTAAATATTTTGCTACATTTATCGATGACTTTTCAAAATATTGTTATGTCATATTGTGAATATAATACCTATTAAAGATAATAAAAAAACTCCTTACGAATTATGGAAGAATAGAAAACCTAATTTAGGTTATCTTAAAGTTTGGGGTTGTAGAGCTATTGTAAGACTACCTGAAACTAAGAGAAAGAAATTAGGAAGCAAAGGTGTTGAGTGTATTTTCATAGGTTATGCACAACATAGTAAAGCCTATAGATTTTTGGTTAGTGAACCTAATGATTCTATTGAGGTAAATACAATAATTGAATCAAGAGATGCAATTTTTTATGAACAAAGGTTTTCTTCTATTCCTAGAATTCATAATGAAAAAGAAGTAAGCACTCCTTCACAGTTACCTGAAACTCCACCAGTAGAACAAAAAGAGATTAGAAAAAGTAAAAGACTTACGAAAGAAAAAAGATTTGGTCCCAACTTTGTAGTCTATATTGTTGAAGGAACTAGAGACACATCTTGTAATCAATATGCTTTGACTCTTAGCGTTGAAACATACCCACAAACTTATAGTGAGGCAATTAAGTCTGTAGATTCAGCATTTTGGAAAGAAGCTATAAATGATGAAATGGATTCAATCTTGGGAAATAAAACTTGGAAGTTAGTAGATTTACCTCCTGGGTCTAAACCCATTAAGTGTAGATGGATTTTTAAAAAGAAAATGAAAATATATGGAACAATTGATAAATTCAAGGCTAGATTGGTTGCTAAAGATTTTACACAAAAAGAAGGAATTGATTATTTTGATACCTATGCACCTGTTGCTAGAACCGCCACTATTAGAATTTTAATTGCAATAGCATCTATATATAATTTTGAGATTCATCAAATGGATGTGAAAACTGCCTTTCTAAATGGTGACTTAGAAGAAGAAATTTACATGGAACAACCTGAAGGGTTTGTTATGCCTGGAAAAGAAAATAAAGTATGTAAACTTATTAAGTCCTTATATGGCCTAAAACAAGCACCTAAACAATGGCATGAAAAATTTGATAAAGTCGTTATTTCTTATGGTTTTAAAATTCATGAATCTGATAAGTGTGTTTATAGTAAATTTGCTAATGGTAAAGGTGTGATCATTTGTTTATATGTAGATGACATGTTAATTCTTGGTACTGATTTAGAAAGTATTAATAATACAAAGAGTTTTCTGTCTTCTAAATTTGACATGAAAGATATGGGTGTAGCTGAGGTCATATTAGGAATGAGAATAATAAGAAAAGATAAAAATATAATTCTCACTTAATCTCATTATGTTGAGAAAATTTTAAAGAAATTTAATTAGTTTGATTGCACACTTGTTAGTACACCTATTGAACCACAGCAAAAGTTGATCCCGAATAATGGTAGAGCTATTTCACAATTGGAATATGCACGAGTAATTGGTAGTTTAATGTATGCCATGACATGTACTCGACCTGATATTGCTTATGCTATTGGTAAATTAAGTAGATATACTAGTAATCCAAGTTTATTGCATTGGCATGCTGTCAATAGAATATTAAAATATTTGAAAGGAACTATGGACTATGGTATATACTATAGTGGATATCCTTCAGTATTAGAAGCGTTTTCTGATGCCAGTTGGATAACTGAGCGGGAGGATCATTCCTCAACAAGTGGATGGATTTTCACTCTTGGTGGAGGATCTGTTTCTTGGGGATCAAAGAAACAAACTTGTATAGATGATTCTACTATGGCAGCTGAGTTTATAGCATTAGCTGCAACTAGTAAAGAGGCAGAATGGTTAAGGAATTCATTAATTGAAATTCCAGTTTGGCCAAAACCAATGCCTCCAATATCTATACATTGTGATAGTGAGTCTACACTTTCCAGAGCTTATAGTAAAGTGTACAATGAAAAATCTAGACATATTGGCCTGAGACATAGTTATGACAGACAAATGATTACAGATAGTGTAATCACCGTGGATTATGTAAAATCCAGTCAAAATTTAGCAGATCCTTTTACAAAAGGTCTTGCAAGAGGACTGGTGTCTAAGACATCAATAGGGATGGGACTAAAGCCCATTAATAATAATCACTCTTGATGGAAACTCAACTTGAAACTTGATATATTCAAGTCTCAAGTTCAATGATTAAAGTACATCATACGACGTGGTTGTAAGCACTATAAAATTTAACATCCCAAGGATAAGTGCTTAGAACATGTAATGAATTATGAAAGAGGATGAGCTTAACCTTAATAGATTTATGGTGTTTTAAGTTACATGGACACCTATGATAATCTACCTATATGAGTGTGGAAGTGTGTAATACCCCGTGATTTTAATGACTTTTAAAATGGGTTATATTTTAAATTAATGGATTAATTGGATTTTATTATAAATTAATTCATTTGGGTTTTATCCGAACTGTGGATATTAAAATGGATGATTCTGAATATTACTTAAAGATATTTAGGTAATATATGAATATGATGTCATTATTATGACGGTGTGATATAATTTCGGTAATTTGGATTTTTAGTCAGACGCGGTATGGGACGTGTCGGGACTAATTTATTAAGGAAATTTATTTTCTATCGACCTTATAGTCATTTCGACTGCGTCGTTGCGTCCGAAAGGATTGAAATAGTCAGAAAAGTCTATTTGGATGTTGGATTTGGGTCTCGGATCATTTGGAAATGAAAAGACAACCCAAAAGGGCATTTAGTGATTTCGGGTTTTGTCTTATTATAAGTAGTTGGAGATTAGTGTATGTAGGTTCATTTCATCTCTTCTACACAAAATTGAAAATTCATCTTCTTAGAGAGAGTGGAAGGTTGCTTGGAAAGAAAAAGAAGTTTGCTTAGGAAGGAGGAGAACCAAAGGTCAAAGGTCATTACCACCATCACCACCTGTGTTGTTCAACTCCAAAGGGTCAGATCTTCATTAGAGGCAAGTGTTTGATATTTGGAACTTAAGTTCGTATATTGTCCATGTTAGAATAATTATGAAAAAAGATGATTTTTCATGTTTGGAAGATAAAAATGGAGTAGTAATGGATTTCTGGAAGTATGAAATATATAGGAATTAAACTCATGTTGTAGGTAGTTAGTAATCCAATAAATATTCATCAATATGTGGAAGAAATTCTGAAAATAATTTAGTGTTCTTGAAGATAATATGTTGATAATTTTCTGGAAAAAGAGGCAAAAACGAGTGGAATGAGAAGAGCCAATTTGGAATGTTTAGATCTCCTTTTCGAGTGCATTTGGATGAGATTTAAGAAAAACTCAAAACACATACATGACTCAATTTTTCGTGTAGAATCCAAACCTGAACTCGGATTGATGATTCGAATAATTTTTGGATCTAATTTTTCTGAGTATTTAAAATATTAGAATTCATGATGTTGTTTCTTTTTAATGTTGGTTCTTATCCCAAAACTTTTGTAGATCTTCGGTGATTATTAATTGGATATTATGGGACTTAGAGAAGATCAGTAAGCCCTAGTTAAGATTTGAATTAATTTGATTGGGATTTAATTGATTAGAATTATGATAATTAAAGTTAAAGAGATTTCGGTTGCTAGATTCATGTGTTGGATTCTAATCTGTTTGTATGAGGATTAACGATAGTTCAAGTAGGGGAGATTTAATATAACACCTGGGTAGCCTTAGGGTTACAATTTAAACATCAAGGACTGAGTTTAAGCTCATTATTGATTGTGCAAGGACTAAGTGCAATACGAGCGCTTAGCAGTATGACTCTTGGATAGAGATGGGAGTTTAGAACACATTTGGTTGAAAGAAGGTATGAGGTTATCCCAATCACGTATTTAAAGTTGACGGACCTCCTCGATCGACAAAGTTAAGTAGTAGTGTATTGGAGGGGTTCCTTGTTTGGATTTCGCTTTGCGAGACGCTCCGCGCATGAACCTTAACGACATCGGGAGTGGAGAGATGTTATAGGATGCGAGGATAATTAAATTATGAAGTAAAGATATGCTATTTTAATACGTGGAATTTAAAAGAGATATAATGGTACGTATGGGAATTATCTTAGGGTAGTGATATTACCTTATTGATATTATATTATAGGTATGATAATGCCTATTTGATTGATTGATGATTTATGTGTATGACATACCTAGCTTACTTTCTATCGGTGGGAGGTTTGCGCGTGAGGGCAGTCATATCCAGATGAATCCATGGGATCTTTGATTTGTCGCTCGAGAACATAGGTCTATGAAAGACTTATCGGGGAGTTGATAAGTCTGCTGACTGTGGGTACGTAGGTATGTGCGTGACCCATGGATACGAAAACTATGTTCGCCTCCAATGTTTGTGTTATTGTTTGTGGTTCGAGGAATCCTTACCGAACCTTTTGTCCACTATTCGGCGACTAGCGATGATGGGACATGATAGCAGAGTAATGCATTGCACCGCAGCTATGACTCGGGGTGTCGTATTATATATATATATATATATATATATATATATATATATAATGGATTAAATGAATGAATGGATATTTATTATGGTTAAATCTATCTACGGTGATAATTGTAGATAACGGTGAATAGAGAAAGATAATTGAATTAAGTTAATGAATGTTTATTGAAAAACTTAATTCATATTAATTGAGAAATAATTCATGTTAATGAGAAACGATGAGAAATGTAAATGAACAATAATGTGACGTGTGGTATGGGACATACGGGGATTATGATATTGGGATGGAATTATAATATGGAGACTAGAAAAGAGGAACCATTAACTAGGAGGTTAATAGGAAACGTTAAGTGTGCACTCTAGTTGAGAGGTGAGAATGGCAAGTGAGAGTTGGGTCTAACATGTACATAATAAAAGATTTATTGCACTTGTTAAATACTTGCTGTTTTAAAAATCATTTTCACAATCGGGCTCTGACTCGTTTCCTTGCATATTTTCTTTTCTATTGTACCTTCTATATTAGGTGTCCAGCAATAGGGACGCCAACCTTAGCGGATTATGACAGGCTATGGATTTATGGATTTTTTCTTAGACGCCTATCATCATTTGATTCACAATATTCTCTTAGTAGGGCATGTCGCCCAAAGGATTCAGTTATCTTCTTCTATCGGGGTCAAATACTATGGTATTCGTGTCATTTTAATACATTTGATATTGTTGGGATTACTGTAATGGATTAATATTATTTGGGAATGTTTATTCCAATTGCATTTAAATTCTTTTGTGTTATCTACTTGGTTATCAGTGTTGTAGAATAAAATGTGTTGTGTTATTCTTAAACTGGAAATGGATTTTGTTAAATTAAAATTTGTAAAGTTTTTAACACCAGCTTAATTGGGTATTGGGTGAGTTGTAATTGTTTTCGACAGTGATGCTAAGAATGAGCCAACTGTATATTCTGTTTTAATTTGGTATGGGATTGGCCACCCGGTATTTAATTAGGCGGGGTGTTACAAAGTGGTGCCGCTTCCGATGAAAATCGGGCTTGACTCTAAAGCACTCATGAAATCAAGGTACAGACATAAGGCCTAATACATGTGTCGACAAATATGGATAATCAGTGACTAAAAGATTTGTGTGTGAAGACAAATCCGGATAATCAATATAGATTGATAGTTAAAAGACAAGTCTACTATACTTTCATGGTTAACTTTGACGAACCTTCACAGGGTATTGGTTCAAGTCGTGAGACACAAATGCTTATACACAGTCTTACAGAAAATCAAAGATTTACAAAACTTATTTTTAAAATGGTGGAGGAATGTTGGTGATTTTTAAAATAAGTGAGTAAGAGTTTTTTGGGTGTAAGAGCTTTAAGAGCTTGTCCCACATTGGAAGTGTGAGGAATGTACCTATTCGGAAATGACTTAAGACTGTTGGTAATTAACAGTCATACCATTTCGGAATTGATTATGACTGTAAATCCAACAGTCATGACTCTTGAAGACAAAGCCTTTCATTATCTATAAATAAAGGCAGCCTAAAACGAATTTGCACATATAACAGATATTACCCAGTTCCAAAATTTCCAACCCTTGCTATTACTCTCTTACAATTTTCAGGAGATATAAATTATCTTATTCTATTTTATGCACATAAACAGAATAAGAACTTGATTGATTGTTCTTCGCTGCTGCATCCAAAGGCTGTCTTCAAATATACAAGTTGCAGGCAGTGCAAGTTGCTTCATTTTATCTTGAGTACGGATTTACGGATTCCCATTTGTATACCGAAATTATTCGTGTGGGGCAAATACTGTATTTAGGAAAGTGACATCACGCCTTGAATCTTTCTACTATCTATTCAGAAGTTACATTTTTGTATTGAAGTTGACATTATTGTGATATATAAAGAGTTCCATTTTTGTATTTGCATTCATAATATCCAACAATCTAAATACAGTATTATCAGAAATGGTCGACTCTTCCAAATCACTTCGACAAATAACATAAAGCTTTGTCAAGTTGGACCGTTTTGATGGTGGTAATTTTTTGCGTTGGCAAAAAAAGGTTCATTTTCTTCTAACAACATCGAAGATTGTATATGTCTTGTCACAACCGAAACCAAATGAAGATGAAGATGAAACCGTGGAACAGACTAGGCAACGCACAAAATGGGAGACCGATGATTACTTGTGTCGTGGTCACATTCTCAATGCACTTGCTGACAATTTTTTCAACTTGTACCAAAATGTTGGGACTGTAAAAACTTTGTGGGAAACATTGGAGACCAAATATCTTACGAAAGACGCTACAAGTAAGAAGTTCCCAATCGGTCAGTTTTTAAGCTTTAAAATGCATGATAATAGGCATGTGCTAGAACAATTTCATGACATCCAACGCATCATAAATCATTGCAAACTGAAAAAATCAAATATGGATGATAATGTAATTGTTGCTGCCATAATTGAAAAACTTCCTACTTCTTGGAAAGATTATAAGAAAGAACTCAAACACCAAAAGGAGGATCTTTCACTTGAAGAATTAGAAACTCATTTAAGAATTGAACAAGAGTCTCGAATTCTAGATGGTAAAGAGAAACAAGAAAATTTTGTTTCTAAGGTCCATGTGGTGGAGGAAGGAAAGGAGAAAAAATATGGCAATCATGGAAAAAATAACAAGCGGAAGAATTTTTCAAATAATTCTAAAGCAAACAAAAAGAAGAAAGGAAATTGTTTTCATTGCAACAAACCAGGTCACTTCAAGAAGGATTGTTGTGAGTTCAAGAAACTAAAGGAAAAAGGAGGGACATCAGACACAAAGAAAAAATTTGCTGCTATGATATCCGAGGCTAATATGCTTGGAGAAGACAACTCTTGGTGGTTTGATTCTGGTGCCACAAGGCATGTTTGTAAGGACAAGAACTTGTTCTCTGCCTACAATCCAGTGGAAGGAGATGTTATCTACATGGTAAATTCATCTACTGCTGGGGTTGAAGGCAAAGGGACAGTGGATCTCTAATTCACTTCCGGGAAAATCCTTAGCCTCACCAACGTTTTTCATGTTCCTGATGTTAGGAAAAATTTAGTGTCTGGAAGTCTTCTTAACCAATTTGTCTTTAAGCTTGTATTTGAGTCAGACAAATTTATTCTGACTAAGAATGGTGCCTTTGTAGGCCAAGTATATTTATATGAGGGCATGTTTAAGCTCAATATCAATGAAAAAGATTCTTCTGCTTATATCGTTGATTGTCTTTCATTATTGCATAGTCGTTTAGGACATGTTAATACAAAGAAAAAAAGCATTTCATGGTTAATTTAAATTTAATTCCTAAATATGAGAATGATATGAATGAAAAGTGTAAAATATGCATGCAAACAAAAGTAACAAGATTGCCTTTTCCAAAAATAGAAAAAACTACATCTTTGTTGCAATTAGTACATAGTGATGTTTGTGATTTGCATGGAACACCTACTAGAGGTGGCAGTAAATATTTTGCTACATTTATCGATGACTTTTCAAAATATTGTTACGTATATCTTTTAAAATCCAAGGATGATGTGCTTAATAGATTTAAGACATACAAAAATGAAGTTGAAAATCAATGTGATTCTAAAATAAAATGTCTTAGATCTGATAGAGGTGGTGAATATCCCTTTTCTCAATTTTGTGAAGATATGGAAATTATACACGAAATTACTACACCTTATACACCACAACAAAATGGAGTAGCATAAAGAAAAAATAGAACAATAACTGAAATGGTTAACGCTATGCTTTCTTATTCTGGTTTAAGTAAAGGGTTTTGGGGAGAAGCACTTTTAACTGCATGTCATATTCTGAATAGAATACCTATTAAAGATAATAAGAAAACTCCTTACGAATTATGGAAGAATAGAAAACCTAATTTAGGTTATCTTAAAGTTTGGGGTTGTAGAGCTATTGTAAGACTACCTTAAACTAAGAGAAAGAAATTAGGAAGCAAAGGTGTTGAGTGTATTTTCATAGGTTATGCACAACATAGTAAAGCCTATGGATTTTTGGTTAGTGAACCTAATGATTCTGTTGAGGTAAATACAATAATTGAATCGAGAGATGCATTTTTTTATGAACAAAGGTTTTCTTCTATTCCTAGAATTAATAATGAAAAAGAACTAAGCACTCTTTCATAGTTACCTGAAACTCCACCAGTAGAACAAGAAGAGATTGGAAAAAGTAAAAGACCTAGGAAAGAAAAAAGATTTGGTCCCGACTTTGTAGTCTACCTTGTTGAAGGAACTAGAGACACATCTTGTAATCAATATGCTTTGACTCTTAGCGTTGAAACAGACCCACAAACTTATAGTGAGGCAATTAAGTCTGTAGATTCAGCATTTTGGAAAGAAGATATAAATGATGAAATGGATTCAATCTTGGAAACTAAAACTTGGAAGTTAGTAGATTTACCTCCTGGGTCTAAACCCATTAAGTGTAGATGGATTTTTAAAAGAAAATGAAAATAGATGGAACAATTGATAAATTCAAGGCTAGATTGGTTGCTAAAGGTTTTACACAAAAAGAAGGAATTGATTATTTTGATACCTATGCACCTGTTGCTAGAATCGCCACTATTAGAATTTTAATTGCATTAGCATCTATATATAATTTTTAGATTCATCAAATGGATGTGAAAACTGCCTTTCTAAATGGTGACTTAGAAGAAGAAATTTACATGGAACAACCTGAAGGGTTTGTTATGCCTGGACAAGAAATTAAAGTATGTAAATTTATTATGTCCTTATATGGCCTAAAACAAGCACCTAAACAATGGCATGAAAAATTTGATAAAGTCATTATTTCTTATGGTTTTAAAATTCATGAATCTGATAAGTGTGTTTATAGTAAATTTGCTAATGGTAAAGGTGTGATCATTTGTTTATATGTAGATGACATATTAATTCTTGGTACTGATTTAGAAAGCATTAATAATACAAAGAGTTTTCTGTCTTCTAAATTTGATATGAAAGATATGGGTGTAGCTGATGTCATATTAGGAATGAGAATAATAAGGAAAGATAAAAATATAATTCTCACTCAATCTCATTATGTTGAGAAAATTTTAAAGAAATTTAATCATTTTGATTGCACACCTGTTAGTACACCTTTTGAACCACAGCTAAAGATGATCCCTAATAATGGTAGAGCTATTTCACAATTGGAATCTGCACGAGTAATTGGTAGTTTAATGTATGCCATGACATGTACTCGACCTGATATTGCTTATGCTATTGGTAAATTAAGTAGATATACTAGTAATCCAAGTTTATTGCATTGGCATGCTGTCAATAGAATATTAAAATATTTGAAAGGAACTATGGACTATGGTATATACTATAGTGGATATCCTTCAGTATTAGAAGGGTTTTCTGATGCCAGTTGGATAACTGAGCGGGAGGATCATTCCTCAACAAGTGGATGGATTTTCACTCTTGGTGGAGGAGCTGTTTCTTGGGGATCAAAGAAAAAAACTTGTATAGTTGATTCTACTATGGCAGCTGAGTTTGAAGCATTAGCTGCAACTAGTAAAGAGGCAGAATGGTTAAGGAATTCCTTAATCGAAATTCCAGTTTGGCCAAAACCAATGCCTCCAATATCTATACATTGTGATAGTGAGTCTACACTTTCCACAGCTTATAGTAAAGTGTACAATGGAAAATCTAGACATATTGGCCTGAGACATAGTTTTGTCAGACAAATGATTACAGATAGTGTAATCATAGTGGATTATGTAAAATCAAGTCAAAATTTAGCAGATCCTTTTACAAAAGGTCTTGCAAGAGGATTGGTGTCTAAGACATCAATAGGGATGGGACTAAAGACCATTAATAATAATCACTCTTGATGGAAACTCAACTTGAAACTTGATATATTCAAGTCTCAAGTTCAATGATTAAAGTACATCATACGACGTGATTGTAAGCACTATAAAATTTAACATCCCAAGGATAAGTGCTTAGAACATGTAATGAATAATGAAAGAGGATGAGTTTAACCTTAATAGATTTATGGTGTTTTAAGTTACATAGACACCTATGATAATCTACCTATATGAGTGTGGAAGTGGAGCCGCTTCCTATGAGAATTGGGCTTGACTCTAAAGCACTCATGAAATCAAGGTACAGACACAAGGCCTAATACATGTGTCGGCTTATATGGATAATCAGTGACTAAAAGATTTGTGTGTGAAGACAAATCCGGATAATCAATATAGATTGATAGTTCAAAGACAAGTCTACTATACTTTCATGGTTAACTTTGACGAACCTTCACAGGGTATTGGTTCAAGTCGTGAGACACCAATGCTTATACACAGTCTTACAGACAATCAAAGATTTATAAAACTTATTTTAAAAATGGTGGAGGAATGTTGGTGATTTTTAAAATAAGTGAGTAAGAGTTTTTTGGGTGTAAGAGTTTTAATAGCTTGTCCCACATTGGAAGTGTGAGGAAGAGGTGGGAAGCTAACCCAAATATAAAAAGGGATAGTGTCCCACATTGGAAAATGTACAAAGCTAAGTGTTACCACTAAGCTATAAAAGGAGTGGGCAACCTTTGAGTCCCACATTGGAAAAATATTAAGAATTTGTACACTTAATAACTACAAATGGAAGATGAAGAGTTAATTCATCTAGCATTTAAGAGGCTATTCAAGAGACCTCAATACGGTGCGAAGCACCCTACGCACATGCGCGCGCGCGCGCGTGGGGGTGCGGGGCAGTGGGGTGTAGAGGTGCTAGTGGCGCACTTTGCACTTCGCACACTGGGTATCCGCGGTGGTAGCGGGTTGTCGGGTCGGATCGCGGTAGCTCGGGCGCGCTCACTTTTTGGTTGACCCGTACAAAACCGATTTGGTATTAATTGTACCTGTTCGGAAATGACTTAAGACTGTTGGTAATTAACAGTCATACCATTTCGGAATTGATTAAGACTGTTAATCCAACAGTCATGACTCTTGAAGACAAAGCCTTCCATTATCTATAAATAAAAGCTGCCTACGAATTTGCACATATAACAGATATTACCCAGTTCCGAAATTTCCAGCCCTTGCTATTACTCTCTTACAATTTTCAGGAGATATAAATTATCTTATTCTCTTTTGTGCACATAAACAGAATAAGAACTTGATTGAGTGTTCTTCGCTGCTGCATCCAAAGGTTGTCTTCAAATATACAAGTTGCAGGCAGTGCAAGTTACTTTATTGTATCTCGAGTACGGATTTGCGGATTCCCGTTTGTATACCAAAATTATTCGTGTGGGGCAATTACTGTATTTAGGAAAGTGACATCACGCCTTGAAGCTTTCTACAATCTATTCAAAAGTTACATTTTTGTATTGAAGTTGACATTATTGTGATATATAAAGAGTTCCATTTCTGTATTTGCATTCATAATATCCAACAATCTAAATACAGTATTATCATAAATGGCCGACTCATCCAAATCACTTCGACAAATAACAGAAAGCTTTGTCAAGTTGAACCGTTTTGATGGTGGTAATTTTCTGCGTTGGTAGAAAAAGGTTCATTTTCTTCTAAATACATTGAAGATTGTATATGTCTTGTCACAACCGAAACCAAATGAAGATGAAGATGAAACCGTGGAACAGACTAGGCAACGCACAAAATGGGAGACCGATGATTACTTGTGTCATGGTTACATTCTCAATGCACTTGCTGACAATTTGTTCGACTTGTACCAAAATATTGGGACTGCAAAAACTTTGTGGGAAACATTGGAGACCAAATATCTTACGGAAGACGCTACAAGTAAGAAGTTCCTAATCGGTCAGTTTTTAAACTTTAAAATGCATGATAATAGGCCTGTGCTAGAACAATTTCATGACATCCAACGCATCATAAATCATTGCAAACTGAAAAAATTAAATATGGATGATAATGTAATTGTTGCTGCCATAATTGAAAAACTTCCTACTTCTTGGAAAGATTATAAGAAAGAACTCAAACACAAAAAGGAGGATCTTTCACTTGAAGAATTAGAGACTCATTTAAGAATTGAACAAGATTCTCGCATTCTAGATGGTAAAGAGGAACAGGAAAATTCTGTTTCTACGGTCCATGTGGTGGAGGAAGGAAAGGAGCAAAAATATGGCAATCATGGAAAAAATAACAAGCGGAAGAATTTTTCAAATAATTCTAAAGCAAACAAAAAGAAGAAAAGAAATTGTTTTCATTGCAAAAAACCAGGTCACTTCAAGAAGGATTGTCGTGAGTTCAAGAAACTAAAGGAAAAAGGAGGGACATCAGACACAAAGCAAAAATTTGCTGTTATGATATCCGAGGCTAATATGCTTGGAGAATACAACTCTTGGTGGGTTGATTCTGGTGCCACAAGGCATGTTTGTAAGGACAAGAACTTGTTCTCTGCCTACAATCCAGTGGAAGGAGATGTTCTCTATATGGGAAATTCATCTACTGCTGTGGTTAAAGGCAAAGGGACAGTGGATCTCGTTTTCACTTTCGGGAAAATCCTTAGCCTCACCAATGTTTTTCATGTTCCTGATGTTAGGAAAAATTTTGTTTCTTGAAGTCTTCTTAACAAATTTGGCTTTAAGCTTGTATTTGAGTCAGACAAATTTATTCTGACTAACAATGGTACCTTTGTAGGCAAAGGATATTTATATGAGGGCATGTTAAGCTCAATATCAATGAAAAAGATTCTTCTGCTTATATCGTTGATTGTCTTTCATTATGGCATAGTCGTTTAGGACATGTTAATACAAAAAAACTGCATTTCATGGTTAATTTAAATTTAATTCCTAAATATGAGAATGATATGAATGAAAAGTGTAAAATATGCATGCAAACAAAAGTAACAACATTGCCTTTTCCAAAAATAGAAAAAAGTACATCTTTGTTGCAATTAGTACATAGTGATGTTTGTGATTTGCATGGAACACCTACTAGAGGTGGTAGTAAATATTTTGCTACATTTATCGATGACTTTTCAAAATATTGTTACGTATATCTTTTAAACTCCAAGGATGATGTGCTTAATAGATTTAAGACATACAAAAATGAAGATGAAAATCAATGTGATTCTAAAATAAAATTTCTTAGATCTGATAGAGGTGGTGAATATCAATTTCCTCAATTTTGTGAAGTTATGGGAATTATACATGAAATTACTGCACCTTATACACCCCAAGAAAATGGAGTAGCAGAAAGAAAAAATAGAACACTAACTGAAATGGTTAACGCTACGCTTTCTTATTCTGGTTTTAGTAAAGGGTTTTGGGGAGAAGCACTTTTAACTGCATGTCATATTCTGAATAGAATACCTATTAAAGATAATAAGAAAACTCCTTACGAATTATGGAAGAATAGAAAACTTAATTTAGGTTATCTTAAAGTTTGGGGTTGTAGAGCTATTGTAAGACTACCTGAAACTAAGAGAAAGAAATTAGGAAGCAAAGGTGTTGAGTGTATTTTCATAGGTTATGCACAACATAGTAAAGCCTATAGATTTTTGGTTAGTGAACCTAATGATTTTGTTGAGGTAAATACAATAATTTAATCAAGAGATGAAATTTTTTATGAACAAAGGTTTTCTTCTATTCCTAGAATTAATAATGAAAAAGAAGTAAGCATTCCTTCACAGTTACCTGAAACTCCACCAGTAGAACAAGAAGAGATTAGAAAACTAAAAGATCTAGGAAAGAAAAAAGCTTTGGTCCCGACTTTGTAGTCTATCTTGTTGAAGGAACTAGAGACACATCTTGTAATCAATATGTTTTGACTCTTAGCGTTGAAACAGACCCACAAACTTATAGTGAGGCAATTAAGTCTGTAGATTCAGCATTTTGGAAAGAAGCTATAAATGATGAAATGGATTCAATCTTGGGAAATAAAACTTAGAAGTTAGTAGATTTACCTCCTGGGTCTAAACCCATTAAGTGTAGATGGATTTTTAAAAAGAAAATGAAAATAGATGGAACAATTGATAAATTCAAGGCTAGATTGGTTGCTAAAGGTTTTACACAAAAAGAAGGAATTCATTATTTTGATACCTATGCACCTGTTGCTAGAATCGCCACTATGAGAATTTTAATTGCATTAGCATCTACATATAATTTTGAGATTCCTCAAATGGATGTGAAAACTACCTTTTTAAATGGTGACTTAGAAGAAGAAATTTACATAGAACAACCTGAAGGGTTTGTTATGCCTGGACAAGAAAATAAAGTATGCAAACTTATTAAGTCCTTATATGGCCTAAAACAAGCACCTAAACAATTGCATGAAAAATTTGATAAAGTCATTATTTCTTATGGTTTTAAAATTCATGAATCTGATATGTGTGTTTATAGTAAATTTGCTAGTGGTAAAGGTGTGATCATTTGTTTATATGTAGATGACATGTTAATTCTTGGTACTGATTTAGAAAACATTAATAATACAAAGAGTTTTATATCTTCAAAATTTGATATGAAAGATATGGGTGTAGCTGATGTCATATTTGGAATGAGAATAATAAGGAAAGATAAAAATATAATTCTCACTCAATCTCATTATGTTGAGAAAAATTTAAAGAAATTTAATCATTTTGATTGCACACATGTTAGTACACCTTTTGAACCACAGCTAAAGATGATCCCTAATAATGGTAGAGCTATTTCACAATTGGAATCTGCACGAGTAATTGGTAGTTTAATGTATGCCATGACATGTACTCGACCTGATATTGCTTATGCTGTTGGTAAATTAAGTAGATATACTAGTAATCCAAGTTTATTGCATTGGCATGCTGTCAATAGAATATTAAAATATTTGAAAGGAACTATGGACTATGGTATATACTATAGTGGATATCCTTCTGTATTAGAAGGGTTTTCTGATGCCGGTTGGATAACTGAGCGGGAGGATCATTCCTCAACAAGTGGATGGATTTTCATTCTTGGTGGAGGAGTTGTTTCTTGGGGATCAAAGAAACAAACTTGTATAGCTGATTCTACTATGGCAGCTGAGTTTGAAGCATTAGCTGCAACTAGTAAAGAGGCAGAATGGTTAAGGAATTCATTAATCAAAATTCCAGTTTGGCCAAAACCAATGCTTCCAATATCTATACATTGTGATAGTGAGTCTACACTTTTCAGAGCTTATAGTAAAGTGTACAATGGAAAATCTAAACATATTGGCCTGAGACATAGTTATGTCAGACAAATGATTACAGATAGTGTAATCTCAATGGATTATGTAAAATCAAGTCAAAATTTAGCAGATCCTTTTACAAAAGGTCTTGGAAGAGGACTGGTGTCTAAGACATCAATAGGGATGGGACTAAAGCCCATTAATAATAATCACTCTTGATGGAAACTCAACTTGAAACTTGATATATTCAAGTCTCAAGTTCAATGATTAAAGTACATCATACGACGTGATTGTAAGCACCATAAAATTTAACATCCCAAGGATAAGTGCTTAGAACATGTAATGAATAATGAAAGAGGATGAGTTTAACCTTAATAGATTTATGGTGTTTTAAGTTACATGGACACCTATGATAATCTACCTATATGAGTGTGGAAGTGGTGCCGCTTCCTATGAGAATTGGGCTTGACTCTAAAGCACTCATGAAATCAAGGTACAGACAGAAGGCCTAATACATGTGTCGGCTTATATGTATAATCAGTGACTAAAAGATTTATGTGTGAAGACAAATCCGGATAATCAATATAGATTGATAGTTCAAAGACAAGTCTACTATACTTTCATGGTTAACTTTGACGAACCTTCACAGGGTATTGGTTCAAGTCGTGAGACACCAATGCTTATACACAGTCTTACAGACAATCAAAGATTTACAAAACTTATTTTGAAAATGGTGGAGGAATGTTGGTGATTTTTAAAATAAGTGAGTAAGAGTTTTTTGGGTGTAAGAGCTTTAAGCTCTTGTCCCACATTGGAAGTGTGAGGAAGAGGTGGGAAGCTAACCCAAATATAAAATTGGATAGTGTCCCACATTGGAAAATGTACAAAGCTAAGTGCTACCACTAAGCTATAAAAGGAGTGGGCAACCTTTGAGTCCCACATTGGAAAAATATTAAGAATTTGTACACTTAATAAGTACAAATGGAAGATGAAGAGTTAATTCATCTAGCATTTAAGAGGCTATTCAAGAGACCTCTATACGGTGCGAAGCACCGTATGCACACGCGCGCGCGCGCGGCAGTGGGCTATAGAGGCGCTATTGGCGCACTTTACACTTCGCACACCGCGTGTCCGCAGTGGTAGCGGGTTGCCTGGTCGGATCGCGGTAGCTCGGGCACGGTCACATTTTGGTTGACCCGTGCAAAACCGATTCAGTATTAATTATACCTGTTCGGAAATAACTTAAGACTGTTGGTAATTAACTGTCATACCATTTCGGAATTGATGAAGACTGTTAATCCAACAGTCATGACTCTTGAAGACAAAGCCTTTCATTATCTATAAATAAAAGCTGCC
Source organism: Sambucus nigra (assembly GCA_949130495.1). Classification (NCBI taxonomy): domain Eukaryota; kingdom Viridiplantae; phylum Streptophyta; class Magnoliopsida; order Dipsacales; family Adoxaceae; genus Sambucus; species Sambucus nigra. The sequence goes on along the minus strand of OX422210.1, from coordinate 237,423,679 downwards.
TAAAACGAATTTGCACATATAACAGATATTACCGAGTTCCGAAATTTCCAACCCTTGCTATTACTCTCTTACAATTTTCAGGAGATATAAATTATCTTATTCTATTTTGTGCACATAAACAGAATAAGAACTTGATTGATTGTTCTTCGTTGCTGCATCCAAAGGTTGTCTTCAAATATACAAGTTGCACGCAGTGCAAGTTGCTTCATTGAAGTTGACATTATTTTGATATATAAAGAGTTCCATTTCTGTATTTGCATTCATAATATCCAAAAATCTAAATACAGTATTATCAGAAATGGCCGACTCTTCCAAATCACTTCGACAAATAACAGAAAGCTTTGTCAAGTTGGACCGTTTTGATGGTGGTAATTTTCTACGTTGGTAGAAAAAGGTTCATTTTCTTCTAACAACATTGAAGATTGTATATGTCTTGTCACAACCAAAACCAAATGAAGAGGAAGATGAAATCGTGGACCAGACTAGGCAACGCACAAAATGGGAAACCGATGATTACTTATGTCATGGTCACATTCTCAATGCACTTGCTGACAATTTGTTCGACTTGTACCAAAATGTTGGGACTGCAAAAACTTTATGGGAAACATTGGAGACCAAATATCTTACGGAAGACGCTACAAGTCAGAAGTTCCTAATCGGTTAGTTTTTAAGCTTTAAAATGCATGATAATAGGCATGTGCTAGAACAATTTCATGACATCCAACGCATCATAAATCATTGCAAACTGAAAAAATTAAATATGGATGATAATGTAATTATTGCTGCCATAATTGAAAAACTTCCTACTTCTTGGAAAGATTATAAGAAAGAACTCAAACACACAGAAAGGAGGATCTTTCACTTGAAGAATTAGAGACTCATTTAAGAATTGAACAAGAGTCTCGAATTCTAGATGGTAAAGAGGAACAAAAAAATTATGCTTCTAAGGTCCATGTGGTGGAGGAAGGAAAGGAGCAAAAATATGGCAATCATGGAAAAAATAACAAGCGGAAGAATTTTTTAAATAATTCTTAATTAGGCATAAATTCTTCCTAATTTATCCCTTGATTTAGTTACTTTTAGCACCTCGAACAACGTAATTGAGTCGGATTTATCTCATAATTGTGCTACTGACTGATCCTAATGAGTACACCGAGTTTCTGGTATTTTGTAGTGATTTTGCAGGTATTTGATGTCACAAAACGAAAGAAGGAAATCGGTAGAATCAAGAAAGAAAGAAGGAAAGGTCTCAAGGGCAAAAGCATAATTTCTACATGGAATTCGGATAAGGTACCTGAAGATAAGTTGAAGATATCTCATTCACGAGCACAAAGGAAGAAACGGCACCTTAATCGGAATCCCGGAACAAAAGTTATGAGCAGTCAAAGTGGAACAAAAAATGTCAAATAGCCGGACTGGTCCGCCCCTACCCCGGACGGTCCGCCTTGCCAAACTCCAGAAGACCCCGGATCGCATGCAAACCTAAGGACAAAGAAATAAAAAGAACCGATCCGCCCCAAAATAAAAAGAACCGATCCGCCTTGGGGGCAGACTGGTCCGCCTAAGACACGGACCGGTCCGGTCTTCGAGTTTTGAAAATCTTTTCTCTTCCTAAAAAGGCTCCTAGTGCAACTGACTTCCGATATTATTGTAGGGTATAAAAGACCCGATTTAGTATTGTTATAGGAACGGAGAATTAGTAGGTTTTTCTTTTTCTTTTCCAAAAACCCTATCTTAGTTAATATTTTCAGATTTATTTCAAGGATTGAAGATTTTATTCAGTGATTTCTGTGAGTATATGTTTCTTTCATTGTTTCACTTATTGGTTGGATAATATTAGTGAGTAATTTTTAGTTCTAATTCTTTTCTGCATCTAATCATTATTTTCCTTAGAGTAATTATGGGTTCCTGCACATTAATCCTTGTATCTATTGTTTTTAACATGTTAGGCTAGATTTCCTAAGGTCGGGATGCATGAACCCAGCCTGATGTGTTAGTGCGTGTGTATAAAATTAACCCACTAAATTTAATGATTGACCTTGATCGTTGTTGATGCAAAAAACTGGACCGAATCCCATTTGTATGATCACAGATAAATAGATGACAGCAATCCAATCAAGCACATAAGAGACAAAGATTTTTAAAGTGGTTCGGCTATGAATAAAGCCTACGTCCACTGTTATTTTATTACCAGGGTTTTACAATAGCACCATAGGGTGTAGAGAGTGAAAGGATGTGTATCTTGTGTATGGGGTTTATAGGTTCCCCCGGATCTCCTCTGGATCTCTTTCCTTTTTGCTAAGGGGATACATGTATTTATAGTGATGGAAGATAAAGAGATTCATTGTATGCAGACATTTATGTCTACATTCAACGAATCTAATTGTTGAATTGTTTGGTATGCTATGTGTTGTCATCTATTAATACAGTATAAATGTACATTAAGGCTCATTAAATGCGTTGTCATCTTCATTAATGCACATTAAATGCATAGTTATCCTTTGATCTTCCTGGTTGATATGCCGATCAACTCTCCTCGGGTGCTGACTAACACTCCTCGGGGGCCGACCAACTCTCCTCGGATGCCGACCAACTCTCCTCGGGTGTCGAATATTGCCACGTAGGATGACATGTATCCTTTTCTGATTGGTCCTCGTAGATGGAGAATTTTTGCGTTAACAGAAGCCCCCAATGCTCCATGCTTGATGGTTTACTTGAAAGGATAGAGTATTTATTCTGCAGTGTTGCTCGGTGCTCATGAAATTCTTGATCTACCTTCTTGATTTGTTCAACATAAAGTGCATTATCTCCTGGACGACATATGATGCAGGCTGATCGATGGTTGTTAATCTTTCTTTTGAGGAACTCCGTGTGCTATGTATCACCCCTGGGAATTTGGATGCAGCCATGCCATAGTATGCAACTTGTAACTTGTCATAATCTTCAAGTATGTTGATTGGTTTGCTAGCCGACCAACTGCCTCCTGTGCCGAGCAACTGAGTGCTAACTTCATGTGCTTGATTCTTCTGATTTATGCTCCTCTGAATACTTTGTCGAGTAACATACTAGATTTTAAACCCAACTCTTCAATCTGATTAGTACCAAGCTAGTGGTGGACTTCAAAACATTTTCATACAACTTCTTCTTCAATGTTGGTCGGGCAGTAGTAGTAAAGATCTCAGTGCTGTAGATGCTGAATTTGACTTCTGAACTTCAATAGTATGTGCATAATAACTCCTGAATATGCCTCCTGAACTTCAATATGCCTTCTGAACTTCAATAGCATGTGCATAATAACTCCTGAGTATGCCTCCTGAACTTCAATAGCCTCCTGAACTTCAATAGCATGTGCATAATAACTCCTGAATATGCCTCCTGAACTTCATAAGAAAAATTAGCTCCTGAGCAAGAAAAATAACTTCTGAATGATAATTAGTTGGGGCTGAATCTGATGCTCGACTGCATGATGTTATGAGAATGTGCCACCGAATGAACAACTGGATTTTTAATAGAGCCCCCAAGTGTGGAATGTGAACTTTGAATGCTTTTTGCTTGATCGCTTTCACATACTCATAAAATGTTTCCGACCAACTGTAGTTGACAGCTTCTTATTTCCGACCAACCTGAGTTGACATTTTTAGTAATAGTTTTACTTCCCGTAGGAATACATAGTTTTACTTCCCGTAGGAATACATAGTTTTACTTCCCGTAGGAATACAAGTTTTACATCCCATAGGAATACAAGTTTTACTTCCCGGAGGAATACAAGTTTTACTTCCCGGAGGAATACAAGTAGCTTTACTTCCCGGAGGAATACAAGTAGCTTTACTTCCCGGAGGAATACATTTTTGATAATAAATGATAGAGACTTCCTCGGAGCTGACCAATAGATTGTTGGGAATAGAATAAGATATAATAAATGCTGGAGACCTCCTCGGTGCTGACCAACAGATTGTTGGGAATAAAATATAATAAATACTGGAGACCTCCTCGGAGCTGACCAACAGATTGTTGGGAATAAGATATGAGAACGTATGTGCTTGCGTTCAAATGAGCAAATTATATATTAAACCCTTTTAACCCAAACAAACCCTAAACATGCAGCAGTATGTGATTGAATAAGATGATAATCTAAGAAAGAACAATCAAACACAAGCAATTGAGGAAAAATCCCCCAAAGGGGCAAAACCATTTATTTTCATTATAATATTGTAGGCTATACAATTTCGGATTACAATGAAAATACAAGTGACTAAGAATTACCCTCAGGTATCGGATTCTACAGTCGCGGCTGGAACTATCCCTTTCCAGTAGGGCTGGCGGCTGGAACTATCCCTTTCAAGTAGGGATGCAATGGAGAAGAGAACGGCTTCTCCACAAGGGTTGAACAGCAAGAATGCGTTCCTGGGTTGCAAAGTGATTCACAAAGGATTGGAAATTGTGTGAATCAAAAACCTAGAGTCTAGATGCTCAATAGGTGAAGACTTAGGGCTTTCTGTACTCTGAAAATCGTGTGTTTAAGTCTTAGAAAACCACTTCCCGTAGTGGGTTTAAATAAGAAGTCTCGGGCCTTAAAAATCTGAACACGATCTGAACACGATCTGTTGAAATTTATCCCAGGCGGACCGGTCCGGGTCTGAGGCGGATCGATCTGATATACCGGATCAGTTCTTTTATTCTGAGGCGGAGCGGTCCGTTGATGATCGGATCGGTTCGCTTCCAGACTTCATCGGTTCGCTTGCGGTCCGGGGTATACTGGCCTTCTGACAAATAAGCGGACCGATCCGGGTCTTTAGGCGGACCGGTCTGGTTAACCGGATCGGTTCTTTTATTTTAGCGGATCAGTCCGACTGTCAGACTATGATTCCTCTACTTCTTTTGATATTCGGATCCGTTGAATCTTGAATTTCTTCAACGGTGTAACGGCGTGCGACATAATACATTGAAAATGGACAAAAATGTCCTTACAAATCTCCCCCTATGTCTATGCCGGTACATACATAAAAACAAACATCTGAATTATCAAAATAACTAAAAATGATGCCTATACAAATCTACCCTTCCATGAACCCAAAACTGGAAAGATACAATTGAATAAGACTACAGCGTTTGGCCTTCAATTCTTCAGGAATCTTAACACTTTTCTCATCAGGGTGTGCAATCCAATGATAATCCATGTAGTACCTACACACATGAGACAAAGCAAAATACCAAGTGACATATCGAGTTTGAAATGAGATAACCATATATACCAATTTATGAGCAAACTCAAATTTTCAAAACTCCCCCATAATAAGATAATTCATTCTCCCCCTTTTTATGATGTCCCCAAATAGACAAATGAGAGAAAGAAATCAAATAAGCAAGTGCGGGATGTCACTAATATAAAATCACACCATAAATGAACACAAAGCAACCAAGACGATGATAGCGTAAATGAAGTGGTGTGATTAAATTCGATAGGAAAATCAATGCATACAAACATGACATATGTGCACGATGAATATTGGATATTCCTAGCGAATGAACTCAAATGCTTCCTTTGGTGTAAAATAATGACAATATAAGATATTGACTCAATCAAATCAACAAATCAAAGCTCAAAGTGATTTTCACACCAATAACGTCCAAAATGATTTTATGCTTTTTCAGGACTTTCAAGGAAGTGCAAACCCGTTTAAAGATTCTCCAACCAAACTCCCTCAGATATAATTTTGAGTAGAGGCATTCTAAATTCTCAAACTTTGGAGAACTGAAGGTGAAACCTAAGTGGCCCATATTTGGCATGAATTTCTTTTTATTGCCTTTAAATTTTTTTCGGGGCTCTTTTAACCTCTTTGGACCTCGGATATTAAAATTCCTCAATTTTTTAGGTCTTTTTAACGGTGGCTTTTGCGCAAAGGATAGATGATTACCTTTCGCAGCCCCTCCCCGTTATATAAAAACACACAGTCTCACCAAAACGGTTTTTACATGCATTCCAATCTTGTCAAGTTTTATCGCATATTGTACATTGTATAGACAGAATTGAGATGGAAACACTCAAGCCAACATGAGATAGACAAGTGCAATAATCAAATATAGCCGTGCATGTGTGCAATAAAGGATATAGGAGTCAAACATGTAGGAAGATATCACTAATTGCATCTCAAAGACTCCAACCAATGTAAAGCACATAAATGAAATGATGTAGCCTCTCAAATCTCTATCAAACAGTCACATGGATAAATGAAATGAAGTTGTGACTTGGCTACCTTAAATGCTCATCCATAAAAGAAGCATAAAAATAAAAAATCTTTTTGTGCTTTTCTAAAAAAATTTCTTAAAGGAAAATCTTTTTGTAATTTTCAAAAGAAATATAAATAGCAAAAAGAATAAATAAAAGTTGTACAACTAAGCAATGGTACATATAAAACAGACTAGCAATAGGAAGCATATGATATGTACATGAGAAAGCGTCATCTTCTAGACATAGACCAACCTCTCAGTCAACTGTGCAAATTCCCAAAGACTTACTAAGATTCTCAAATCTAAGGGCATCTAAAGGTTTCGTGAAAATGTCTGCTAACTGACGGTCGGTAGTAACAAAACTCAGGGATACAGTGTTCTCCTCCACTAACTGACGAATAAAGTGCTCACGTATCCTGATGTGTTTTGTGCGCGAATGCTGGACGGGATTACGGGATATGTGTATCGCGCTCGTGTTATCACAAGAAATGATCATGGTGTCTTATGAAATCCCATAATCCTCCAACATTTGCTTCATCCACAAGAGTTGTGTGCAACAACTCCCGGCGGCTATGTACTCAGCCTCTGCAGTGGACAAAGAGATGGAATTTTGCTTCTTGCTCAGCCAGGAGACAAGAGCAGAACCAAAATAGAAACACCCACCAGAAGTGCTCCTACAACCATCTACATCCCCAGCCCAATCGGCATCCGAATAGGCGGACAAACGGTCATCGGTATCAAAAGAATACCAAATACCGTATGATAGAGTCCCAATCACGTATTTAATAATACGTTTTAGAGAAAGTAAATGTGACTCTTTCGGGGATGCCTGATATCGCGCACAGACTCCAACACTAAAGGCGATGTCGGGACGACTGGCAGTCAAGTAGAGAAGACTACCTATCATACTCCGATATAAGGTTTTCTCTACGTCCTTGCCTGAAGTGTCCTTACTAAGCTTGGTAGTGGTACTCATAGGTGTATGTGCATGCTTAGCGGAGTCTAAACCAAATTTCTTCACTAGGTCTCTAGCATACTTGGATTGGGAGATGAACATCCCATCCTCTAGCTGACGAACCTAGAGACCAAGGAAGAATGTAAGCTCACCAACTATGCTCATCTCAAACTCACTTTTCATTTCCTCCTCAAAGTGGTGAGCATGCTGGGAGCATGTGGATCCAAAGACTATGTCGTCCACATAGACCTGGGCAACAAAAATAGCACCGTCATCTCTCCTGACGAACAACGTCATATCTACTCCCCCTCTCTTGAAGCCACGAGCTAAGAGATAGGAAGTAAGCCTCTCGTACCAAGCACGGGGTGCTTGCTTCAAACCATACAAGGCTTTTCTAAGATAGTAGACGTGCTCTGGGTGCTGAGGGTCTTCAAACCCTTTTGGTTGTTCCACATAAACCTCCTCCTGTAGAATGTCATTCAGAAAGGCACTCTTGACATCCATCTGGTATAACTTGAAGCGCAGATGACATGCGATGGCGAGCAGAAGACGGACGGACTCAAGCCTCGCAACAGGAGCAAATGTCTCCCCAAAGTCTACACCCTCTATCTGTGTGTAGCCTTGAGCGACCAACCTAGCCTTATTTCTGATAATGGTACCATTTTCATCCATTTTATTCTTAAAAATCCACCGGGTACCTATCACATTAGTCTCACTAGGTCGGGGGACAAGTTCCCAGACATTGTTCTTTTTAAACTGAAGCAACTCATCATGTATAGTAGATATCCAGTGTTCATCCTTGAGTGCTTCTTTATGGTTCTTGGGCTCGACTTTGGACGTGTAGGAAAGATAGCTAACAACGTTCTCTAGTTGAGCACGAGTCTTGACCCCTAGAGTGGGATCGCCAACAATGGCAGATGGGTCATGACTCTTGCGAACCCAAGCAGGTCTGTCCCCTAACACAGGAGTAGGGTCCACAGAGTGTGAGAGAGGAACAGGTAAATCACTGTCAGAACAATCCTCATCCTCACACTGAAGGTTAGGATCAATAACCGTCGAAGGTTCGTCATCTTGCACAGTGACGTTTATTGATTCTATAACCTTAGAGATCTTCAGGTTAAAAACCCGGTATGCTCTGCTAGTCGATGAATATCCTAGAAATATTCCCTCGTCGCTCCGGGAGTCGAACTTTCCTAATTGCTCTCTATCCCGTAGGATGTAGCATTTACTCCCAAAAACACGGAAATATGCCAGGTTGGGCTTCTTGCCAGTCCACAACTCATAAGGAGTCTGAAGTGTGTGTGGACGCAAATACACCTTATTCACTGTGTGGCATGCAGTAGACACTGCCTCTGCCCAAAATCTCCTAGAAATTTTACGACCTAGAAGCATAGATCTAGCCATCTCTTGGATCGTTCTATTCTTTCTCTCAACAATCCCATTTTGCTGAGGAGTTCTCACAGCAGAAAACTCATGTTTGATCCCGAGGCTATCACAGTAAAGGTCTACCTTTGCTTTTGTGAATTCAGTGCCATTGTCACTACGCATCCTGTTAATAGTGACACCGTGTTGATTTTGTAGGACACGGCACTTGGTCGTTAAAAATTCTACAGCATCGAATTTCTCTCTCAGAAAACCTACAATGGAGTACCTGGAGAAATCATCTACCATCACGAGGATGTACCTCTTACCACCTAGACTCTCAGTACGAGTGGGACCCATAAGATCCATGTGAATCAACTCAAGAACACGAGAGGTGGTAATGGAATGTAACTTCCTATGAGGACTACGAATTTGTTTTCCCAACTGATAGGGTCCACAAACGGTCGAAGTTGACTTTCCAAGATATGGTAAGCCACGTACTAGGTCCTTTTTAGCTAAACGATTAAGATCTCTAACGTTCACGTGACCTAGACGTTGGTGCCACAGATCCATAGGAGTGATCGTGGCGCTGTTGCAGATAAGTGAGGACGTGGGCTCAGTCCCATAGCAATTATCCTCGGTCCTCACCCCTTGCACTAATAGTTTACCGGCTTGATTATAGACCTTACAAGTATCCTGGTCAAACTTTACTGCAAAGTCAGCGTCGCACAGCTGGCTAATGCTGAGAAGGTTTGCTTTCAAACCTTTGACGTACAAAACCTCTTCCAGCTTAGGAAATCCAGGTAACTCGACAGTACCTCGTCCTACAATGCTAGACTTGCTCCCGTCTCCAAAGGTGACTCTGCCATCCTGATAGTCCTCAAAAGTCGTAAAAAATGAGGCATCACCTGTCATGTGTCTGGAGCACCCACTATCAAAATACCACTGTGAGGTATTATGTGCTTTGAGAGCAACATGAACAATAAAGGCCTTTTTATCTTTCTTAGGTACCCAAGTAGAGCTGACCTTTTGTTTGCCTTTGTTGTTGTTGGTTTTAGCTGGAATGTGAGAAGCATTCACTAACGGCAAAGACATCCATCGGAATTCTTCCATTAAACTCTGAGTCATGGCAGCTAAGAACTCAACTCGCTCTCTCAGACTAGAAAACTTATCAGTATGACGTGGTGGAGCAGTGTATTCGACCCGTGCTATAGAAAGATTCCCTAAGGTGGCCTTTTCTTTGGCAATAAGTACAAAAGAGTACAGTCAGAGGTGGACCTTGGTTTGCCTTTCTTGGTCGAACTCTCCTTCGAGGTTTTTGACGATGGCCATAGGGATTCGTAGTAAACTCAGGAACTGGTCCAAGTGCAATTTGGGATGTGGAGGCACCATCATAACCAATTCCTTGCCGATCACCAAAACCTAACGCGGGGCCGAGGAGCATCTTTCCCATCTTCCCAGATATGTCCTCGATTTGAACCTTGACTTCCCGTGCTTTCTCAAGATCATGAGTCAGCTGGGCAACAAAGGCTTCAAGTTTCTTTCGAGTCTCCACGAAGGAATGGAGCTCACTCGTAAGACTAGCCACTTGTTTAGTCAACTCCCCTCTTTCTTTCTGAGAAACACTCTCTCTCTCTCTCTAAACACACTCTCTTTCTCATCACAGACAGATTCTCTCTCTCTCAGGGCGGTGAAGGTGGAGGACTCTCTTTCTCTCGCCTTTCTTAAATCTTCCATTAAGGCGGTGATCTTAAGAACTAGCGCTTTGTTACATTTTTTAGTTTTAAATGACTCAGAATATAACTCAGCGTAGGCGCATTGAATATCACTCTCACTCTCACTTGAGTCATCCTCCCCCTCACTCACATCAATCTCACTATCGAGGTGTCCCTATGAAGCATCATCTTCATCATCGTGAAGAGAACTAGGAGTGCTCACTTGACTGGCCATGAATGCGATGAAGTTACACTCATGCGGTGACTCATCTCCTGAATCCACCGTCTCGACCTCACTGTCGTCACTAAGGGTAGCATTAAGCACAGCTTTCCCTTTCTCTCTATTCAGACCATTGGCACACTCAAAGGCTCTATGACCCCTACCATCGCACTCAAAACATCTCACTTTCTTTCTTAGGAGGATTTTTGGAGTCTTTTTCATTTTTCTTTTCAAATTTCTTTTTATCTTTAAAATTGCCATTTTTCTTAAATTTGAGAATCCTCTTGAAATTTTTAGCAAAAAGAGCCAAATCATCTAGGTCAAAATCACACTCGGAATCTGACGTGTCAGTCTCTTTCTTTCTAGACAACTCTAACCTTTTTCTAGCCGGCCCCTCACTCCTTCTCTCTTGGGCTTTAAGTGCAATTCCCTTATCTTTAGATTTACCAGTTTTAGGGAACATATCAATTTTATAAGTTTGCAAATCTCCTACAAGTTCTTCTAATTTTAGCGTATTTAAATTATCCATAGAATTTAACACAGTGACTTTAGGGATAAAACGCTTAGGTAAAGAACGAAGAATCTTTTTAACAACTCTAGCATTAGGAATATGTTCACCAAGATTAAAGCTAGTATTCACAATGTCAGAAAGTCTAGCATAAAATTCATCAAAGCATTCAGATTCATGCATGGTGATGGTTTCAAATTGAGTTGTCAAATTTTGCAACTTAGATTCTTTCACAGCATTAGTTCCTTCATGGGTGATTTGTAAAACATCCCATGCCTCTTTTGACGTGGTGCACGTCATTATGCGTTTGAACTCATCAGGTGTGACAGACCCAAAAATAGCACTTAGACCCTTAGAATTAAAAGAAGCCCATTAAAATTCTTCATCAGTCCAAGAAGTGTCAGGTTTCAAATTTATTACATTATCAACAGTCACGGAGGGAGGAGTCCACCCTCTTTCTACTAAAATCCAAACACGTTCATCAATGGCTTTTAAAGCCGACCTCATTCGGGCTTTCCAATAAGCATAATTTGTCTCGTCAAAAATAGGCATTTTATTATATAACTTCTCCATTTGAACACGCACTTTTTCAAAAATCAATTTTTTCAGAAAATTGATATCTTAGAAAAATTTTGCGGAAAATAGGAATACGCGATAGATTAGCGTAACCTGCTCTGATACCAATTTGAGAATGTATGTGCTTGCGTTCAAATGAGCAAATTATATATTAAACCCTTTTAACCCAAACAAACCCTAAACATGCAGCAGTATGTGATTGAATAAGATGATAATCTAAGCAAGAACATTCAAACACAAGCAATTGAGGAAAAATCCCCCAAAGGGGCAAAACCATTTATTTTCATTTTAATATTGTAGGCTATACAATTTCGGATTACAATGAAAATACAAGTGACTAAGAATTACCCTCAGGTATCGGATTCTGTAGTCGCGGCTGGAACTATCCCTTTCCAGTAGGGTTAGCGGCTGGAACTATCCCTTTCCAGTAGGGCTGCAATGGAGAAGAGAACGGGTTCTCCACAAGGGTTGAACAGCAAGAATACGTTCCTGGGTTGCAAAGTGATTCACAAAGGATTGGCAATTGTGTGAATCAAAAACCTAGAGTCTAGATGCTCAATAGGTGAAGACTTAGGGCTTTCTGTACTCTGAAAATCGTGTGTTTAAGTCTTAGAAAACCACTTCCCGTAGTGGGTTTAAATAAGAAGTCTCGGGCCTTAAAAATCTGAGCACGATCTGAACACGATCTGTTGAAGTTTATCCCAGGCGGACCGATCCGGGTCTGAGGCGGATCGGTCCGATATACCGGATCGGTTCTTTTATTCTGAGGCGGATCGGTCCGTTGATGATCGGATCGGTTCGCTTCCAGGCTTCATCGGTTCGCTTGCGGTTCGAGGTATACTGGCCTTCTGACAAACAAGCGGACCGGTCCGGTTAGCCGGATCGGTTCTTTTATTTCAGCGGATCGGTCCGGCTATCAGACTATGATTCCTCTTCTTCTTTTGATATTCGGATCCGTTGAATCTTGAATCTTGAATTTCTTCAACGGTGTAACGACGTGCGACATAATACATTGAAAATGGACAAAAATGTCCTTTCAAGATATAATAAATGCTGGAGACCTCCTCGGCGCTGACCAATAGATTGTTGGGAATAAGATATAATAAATGCTGGAGACCTCCTCGGCGCTGAATATATGATTATAAATATTTGTCAAGCTCCATGCTGAAATAAGAATAGAATATGCATCCAAATAGATATAAAGAATAATAATAAAGTTCCTCGTTGATCTGTCGAGGTAGAATTATATAATGCCGAACAAGAATAAGATCTTCCAGAACATAAGAATATGGCCGAGAACGTTGTCAGGCCTGAATATAAATAAGAATTATCCGACCAACTATTCGTTGGGGGTGAAATACAACGAATGTTGTCATTCTCCTTAAAGTTGAATAAGTATCTTGTCGAGGCACAATTTCATAATGCCGAATAAGAATAATATTTTCCAGAACATAAGAATATGGCCGAGAACTTTGCTGGGCCTGCATATAAATAAGAATTATCCCGACCAACTATCCGTTGGAGGTGACATATAATAAATGTTATAGTTCTCCTCGGAGCTGAATATGATAATAAGTATCTCGCCGAGATCCATGTTGAGAAGAATATAGAATATGAATCCCAAGAGATATATAGAATAATTTGTGCTTGAGCAGATATCTGGGCCTGAATATAAATGAGAATTGCCCCGACCAACTATCCGTTGGGGGTGAAATATAATAACTGTTGTAGCTTTTCCTCGGAGCTGAATATGATAATAAGTATTTCGCCGAGCTCCATGAAGAGATGAATATAGAATATGAATCCGAACGGATATATAGAATAATTCGTGCTTGAGCACAAATCAAAGCAATAATAAAATATATAGTTCCCTGCTGAGGTGAAATTTCATAATGTTGAGCAATGATAATAGTTTCCAGATTGTTTCCGAGCATTCATCGGCGTTGAGTCTTGTACCTGTAAAAATTAATATCTTGCTCTACCATTTGTGTAGGCTGAATTGATTAGTCGTGAGAATAATTTACTCATCCAATCAATATATGATATGTATATGCTTGAGAAATAAAAATATTAATTTTAAAAAATAAAATAATATATGTTGGCTGATATGTCGAGGCACAATTGCCTGATGTTGAGCAATACTACTTTTCCAGAGGTTTACGAGAGCTTTCATCGGGATTGAATCTAGTCCCTATGAAATTTTAATAAGCTTCCCGAGCACCTGTCGAGACTAGAGAAAATAATTATTATCATGAGAATAATTATTCAGCCAAACAATATGTGATGTGTATCAGCATAAAATAATAAAAATTTCAAAATATGAAATAATATTTTTATGCCAAATGTGTGTGAGATGGACAAATTTTTATCAGATATGCATCATAAATAAGACATAGAGTTTTTTGTAAAATTATTTAATCTCCAACAACTAATCAGGTATAAGTTTCTCTTTGAAAATTATTTATCACTTGGTTTTAAAAATATTTTTGGGGTGATCACAAGTTAAAAAAGACTTAAGCCCATGTTTGTCCCCGAGCTGAACTCCTGTTTAAAGAAATATCTGGGGTGCTTCGCATTTTTTAATACCCCAAGATTCTACTCCTGCCGACAAACGGCATGGATGTTGCCGACCAACATTTAAGGATATCTCAAGTTATAGAATATATGGTGCCGACCAAGAAGGAAATGGTCCCCGACCAGCTGAGCAATTTCGTCGATCAACAAAAATGGTGCATTGACAGCATCGAACAACATTAGATGTCACCGACCAAAAAGTGGATGGTTGGATAGTTACCGACCAGTAAATTGAACCCTCCGAACAAGACTGAGATGTCGCCAATCAAGAAGTAGATGATCGTCGACCTGCAATTGGTTCCATCGAGCTACAATAAGAGTCTCTGACCAACAATAAGATACCTCGTAGTTGGATAAAATTATTTCAACGTTGCTGATGGATCTTCACATCTTTTCTTCGACAAACAAAAATGGTCTGGTTAAGCTTCCCTCTAATAAAAGATGGCCCAAGATGATGCCGACCAACAATATGGATGGATGACCAGAATATCTCGAATCCTTAGATCAGAAAAATAACATTCGATGTAAAATTTAAGCATTAAGAATGTTAATTAAATGAATAATTACCTAATCCACTATATCGTGTGATTCCGATAAAGAAACCATGTGATGTTATGAACGAGGGGCCAACATATCAAATTTATACCCAGAGTCTTGATATGGTCATGATTGTTTTACTGATCCTCTTTTACAAGAGGTGGGTAATGATTTTTCAGGTGAGAGAAAATTATTTTTTATATTCATCCCTTCCTATTCCCTATTTGGAGAGATAAAAATATGGTGAATGATCGAAGTTATTACCAAATTTATATCAAAAATCAATCAATTTGACTTTATTGACATAGATGGAAGATGAACCAAATTAAGTATATAGTTCATAAAAAAGAATGCAAAGAGACTCAAACTTGAAGAGAGAGAAAATAGATCTGGGTCATGATTTCCATGAGAAAACTTTTTATTGTCTTTAACCTTTTCACATTCTCTGATTAAAAATATGATGGGAATTTGAATAGACATCAAAGATCTTACAAAATTTATAATGAAAATTATCAAATCTTACCACCGTCATATATATTGGTATATGTAATCATTTAAAATATTGATTTCATGAGATAAAATTTTAACTTGAGAATCAAGCCGAAAGTTTTGATTTATGAAATCCACCATTTCACAGATTTCTCAACAAGAATTAATTTAACAGTTATGACTTTGAAATCATGATATGCAATTTTTGCAGATTTCATAAATAAAAATTGGACAGTTAATTTATGTATATAAACATAAAAATCATGATTGAATCAACAGATGTATGTATAATTGATTATACGTAGAGAAAATAAAAACTTAGCTTTTGATGGAGAACAATGCTTGTAACACGTTCCCACAGACGGCGCCAATCTATTGATGCAAAAAACTGGACCAAATCCCATTTTTATGAGCACATATAAATAGATGAAAGCAATCCAATCAAGCACATAAGAGACAAAGATTTTTAAAGTGGTTCGGCTATGAATAAAGCCTACGTCCACTGTTATTTTATTCCCAGGGGTTTACAATAGCACCATAGGGTGTAGAGAGAGAAAGGATGTGTATCTTGTGTATGGGGTTTCTAGGTTCCCCCGGATCTCCTCTTGATCTCTTTCCTTTTTGCTAAGGGGATACATGTATTTATAGTGATGGGAGATAAAGAGATTCATTGTATGTAGACATTTATGTCTACATTCAACGAATCTAATTGTTAAATTGCTTGGTATGCTATGTGTTGTCATCTATTAATACAGTATAAATGTACATTAAGGCTCATTAAATGCGATGTCATCTTCATTAATGCACATTAAATGCATAGTCATCCTTTGATCTTCCTGATTGATATGCCGACCAACTCTCCTCCGGTGCCGACTAATTCTCCTCAGATACTGACCAACTCTCCTCGGGTGCTGACTAACACTCCTCGGGTGTCGACCAACTCTCCTCGGGTGTCGAATATTTCCACATAGGATGACATGTGTCCTTTTCTTATTGGTCCTCGTAGATGGAGAATTTTTGCGTTAACAACCGTATTGCGTAGTTTCACAACGATTGTAGATCTTTATATCTTGTTTGCCTCTAGGTACTCATGATGATTTAGAGTACAATTCGAATGCTACTATCGCGATACTGATTTACTCATCCTCAGATTAAGTATGACGCGGGCTTGAACCTCGTATACGTAATGCTTGGGAGTACTAAATTCCGGGTCAAATCAATCAGATAAATTTAAGATTAGTATTATATCCGCACTACACTAGGGGTGGGGGATTGTATTCCCGTCCTATTTTTCGCATCATTTAAATAAAAAGTTTCGGACTATTTTTCACTCATAAGTTAGTTAGATTAGTATACTTGCATCTTTTTATAATTTCATATTTGCATTTTGTTATAATCATTCCCAAAATCAAATCATTTTCCCTTTACTTTTAGAGTCAAGGTTAGGATTCTTCCGTCTTTTCCCATCGTCACAACTTCGTTGTCCTTTTTCCTTGAGGATCGATACCCGACTTGTCGGATTATTACTTGACCGACAGGCTTGCACTTAAGCCTAGAGTGAACGCATTTCTGAGACACATTTCTAGTCGCGTCAATTCTAAAGAAAACAAAAACAAGAAAGGAAATTGTTTTCGTTACAACAAACTAGGTCACTTCAAGAAGGATTGTCGTTAGTTCAAGAGTCTAAAGTAAAAACGAGGGACATCAGACACAAAGTAAAAATTTACTGCTATGATATCCGAGGCTAATATGCTTGGAGAAGACAACTCTTGGTGGGTTGATTCTGGTGCCACAAGGCATGTTTGCAAGGACAAGAACTTGTTCTTTGCCTATGAAATAGTGGAAGGAGATGTTCTCTACATGGGAAATTCATCTACTGCTTCGGTTAAAGGAAAAGGGACAGTGGATCTCAAATTCACTTCCGGGAAAATCCTTGGTCTCACCAATATTTTTCATATTCCTGATGTTAGGAAAAATTTAGTTTCTGAAATTCTTCTTAACAAATTTGGCTTTAAGCTTGTATTTGAGTCAGACAAATTTATTTTGACTAAGAATGGTACCTTTGTAGGCAAAGGATATTTATATGAGGGCATGTTTAAGCTCAATATCAATGAAAAAGATTCTTCTGCTTATATCGTTGATTGTCTTTCATTATGGCATAGTCGTTTAGGACATGTTAATACAAAGAAAATGCATTTCATGGTTAATTTAACTTTAATCCCTAAATATGAGAATGATATGAATGAAAAGTGTAAAATATGCATGCAAACAAAAAAAACAAGATTGCCTTTTCAAAAAATAGAAAAAACTACATCTTTGTTGCAATTAGTACATATTGATGTTTGTGATTTGCATGGAACACCTACTAGAGGTGGTAGTAAATATTTTGCTACATTTATCGATGACTTTTCAAAATATTGTTACGTATATCTTTTAAACTCCAAGGATGATCTGCTTAATAGATTTAAGACATACAAAAATGAAGTTGAAAATCAATGTGATTCTAAAATAAAAATGTCTTATATCTGATAGAGGTGGTGAATATCACTTTCCTCAATTTTGTGAAGATATTGGAATTATACATGAAATTACAGCACCTTATACACCACAACAAAACGGAGTAGCAGAAGAAAAAATAGAACACTAACTGAAATGGTTAACGTTATGCTTTCTTATTCTGGTTTAAGTAAAGGGTTTTGGGGAGAAGCATTTTTAACTGCATGTCATATTCTGAATAGAATACCTATTAAAGATAATAAGAAAACTCCTTACGAATTATGGAAGAATAGAAAACCTAATTTAGGTTATCTTAAAGTTTGGGGTTGTAGAGCTATTGTAAGACTACCTGAAACTAAGAGAAAGAAATTAGGAAGCAAAGGTGTTGAGTGTATTTTCATAGGTTATGCACAACATAGTAAAGCCTATAGATTTTTGGTTAGTGAACCTAATGATTCTGTTGAGGTAAATACAATAATTGAATCGAGAGATGCTATTTTTTATGAACAAAGGTTTTCTTCTATTCCTAGAATTAATAATGAAAAAGAAGTAAGCACTCCTTCACAGTTACCTGAAACTCCACCAGTAGAACAAGAAGAGATTAGAAAAAGTAAAAGACCTAGGAAAGAAAAAATCTTTGGTCCCGACTTTGTAGTCTATCTTGTTGAAGGAACTAGAGACACATCTTGTAATCAATATGCTTTGACTCTTAGCGTTGAAACAGACCCACAAACTTATAGTGAGGCAATTAAGTCTGTAGATTCAGCATTTTGGAAAGAAGATATAAATGATGAAATGGATTCAATCTTGGAAACTAAAACTTGAAGTTAGTAGATTTACCTCCTGGGTCTAAACCCATTAAGTGTAGATGGATTTTTAAAAAGAAAATGAAAATAGATGAAACAATTGATAAATTCAAGGCTAGATTGGTTACTAAAGGTTTTACACAAAAAGAAGGAATTGATTATTTTGATACCTATGCACCTGTTGCTAGAACCGCCACTATTAGAATTTTAATTGCATTAGCATCTACATTTAATTTTTAGATTCATCAAATGGATGTGAAAACTGCCTTTTTAAATGGTTACTTAGAAGAAGAAATTTACATGGAACAACCTGAAGGGTTTGTTATGCCTGGACAAGAAAATAAAGTATGTAAACTTATTAAGTCCTTATATGGCCTAGAACAAGCACCTAAACAATGGCATGAAAAATTTGATAAAGTCATTATTTCTTATGGTTTTAAAATTCATGAATCTGATAAGTGTGTTTATAGTAAATTTGCTAATGGTAAAGGTGTGATCATTTGTTTATATGTAGATGACATGTTAATTCTTGGTACTGATTTAGAAAGCATTAATAATACAAAGAGTTTTCTGTCTTCTAAATTTGATATGAAAGATATGGGTGTAGCTAATGTCATATTAGGAATGAGAATAATAAAGAAAGATAAAAATATAATTCTCACTCAATCTCACTATGTTGAGAAAATTTTAAAGAAATTTAATCAGTTTGATTACACACCTGTTAGTACACCTTTTGAACCACAGCTAAAGATGATCCCTAATAATGGTAGAGTTATTTCACAATTGGAATATGCACGAGTAATTGGTAGTTTAATGTATGCCATGACATGTAATCGACCTGATATTGCTTATGATATTGGTAAATTAAGTAGATATACTAGTAATCCAAGTTTATTGCATTGGCATGCTGTCAATAGAATATTAAAATATTTGAAAGGAACTATGGACTATGGTATATACCATAGTGTATATCCTTCAGTATTAGAAGGGTTTTCTGATGCCAGTTGGATAACTGAGCGGGAGGATCAAGTGGATGGATTTTCACTCTTGGTGGAGGAGCTGTTTCTTTGGGATCAAAGAAACAAACTTGTATAGCTGATTCTACTATGGCAGCTGAGTTTGTAGCATTAGCTGCAACTAGTAAAGAGGCAGAATGGTTAATGAATTCATTAATCAAAATTCCAGTTTGGCCAAAACCAATGCCTCCAATATCTATACATTATGATAGTGATTCTACACTTTTCAGAGCTTATAGTAAAGTGTACAATGGAAAATCTAGACATATTGGCCTGAGACATAGTTATGTCAGACAAATGTTTACAGATAGTGTAATCACAGTGGATTATGTAAAATCAAGTCAAAATTTAGCAGATCCTTTTACAAAAGGTGTTGCAAGAGGACTGGTGTCTAAGAAATCAATAGGGATGGGACTAAAGCCCATTAATAATAATCACTCTTGATGGAAACTCAACTTGAAACTTGATATATTCAAGTCTCAAGTTCAATGATTAAAGTACATCATACGACGTGATTGTAAGCACTATAAAATTTAACATCCCAAGGATAAGTGCTTAGAACATGTAATAAATAATGAAAGAGGATGCGTTTAACCATAATAGATTTATGGTGTTTTAGGTTACATGGACACCTATGATAATCTACCTATATGAGTGTGGAAGTGGTGCCGCTTCCTATGAGAATCGGGCTTGACTCTAAAGCACTCATGAAATCAAGGTACAGACAGCAGGCCTAATACATGTGTCGGCTTATATGGATAATCAGTGACTAAAAGATTTGTGTGTGAAGACAAATCCGGATAATCAATATATATTGATAGTTCAAAGACAAGTCTACTATAATTTCATGGTTAACTTTGACGAACCTTCACAGGGTATTGGTTCAAGTCGTGAGACACCAATCTTATTGTGACAACCCGAATATAATTTGATAAATTATATTTTAATCATGTTTATATTATGTGATATGAACAATGTATTATTAGTATATCTAATATTAAGTGCTTATGTTTACTCTAATCCTACTTTCATAAATCATGAAATGTCGAGTTATGTACGAACACAAGATTTGGTTATTTTCGATAGAAATGTTCCTGTTTAAGACTAGTTTTGACCATTGTAACATTACAATTGACTTGAGGTGAAAACTACATAGTTGTATAAATGTGAGTTAGGGTCGTAACACAACAAACGGTGCATCAAACGGATGCTCGAGTAAGAAGTTAGGTCGAAATTACGAGAAGGGGCAAATATGTCAATTCCCTTAAGTGGTAAATTGTCTTTTATCAAACCAAATGGTTTAATTTGATTGGTTGGCTTGGGAGGCAGCCTTGGAAACCTCATACCCTTGAAATATCCTTATCCTTCAGCCAAAACCAGCCATGAAAGGGTTTTAAGCTTAGGGAAAGAGAAAGTAGAAGTTAAGGAAGAAAAGTAAGGAGAAAAAGTGTAGAAAAATCCGTAAAAATTACGTAAAAAGCCCTGAAGGTAATACTAATTGTAATTCTTGTTATTTATCTTATATTACTGATTTACATGATATAAATTATCATAAGTTTACGAAAGTTTCAGCCCTTTATATGTATGTATGGTTATATGCAAGTTTATGTTAAGTTGAATGTAGAAACCCTTAAAATTGCTGTGTATTGAAACCCCTTGTATTCAAACTTGCATATCTATTTGTGTACTTACTCTAATTGATAAATTCCAATTGGATATGAAATTAGACTTATATATTCATATCATATCTGAAAATTAGAATTTATCTCCTTGTGGTTAGGCCGTAATGATGATTTCAAGTTGGTACATGGTTTCTGTTTTTATACTTCATTTCGGTATGCCCTGAGTTTAGTCAAGATTTTGAGATAGCAAATGAAGTCAAAAAATTATGAAACTTTAATTCTGTACGATTAAATATGTGTACTGAAAATGGGTTGAAAATCATGGAAAGTTATGCAGGAGAAAAATTATGAAAATTCTTGGAAGTTGAAGGAACAATAGAGGAGCTTGTAGGGCAGATTTCTTGTGTTGTAGAGAAATGGTCATAACCTGCCCTATGAAGCTTGAAAATTTACACCGTCACTTGTACTGGATAGTATATTCATATATGTTTTCATATTGATGAGGTTGGACCCCTGTATTTGTACAATTTAGGAATATAGGATGGGTAAGTATGTAAGACCATAATTTCAGGCCATACTGGGTACCCCTTGAATGAATGTTTGTATTTCGTCCTTACAAAGAGTACTTTGAGTACATGTTTCATGTATATATACATTGAGGAGTATAATTTCATTTTTACTTGACTTTGGTTATAAATTCCTCATAAGGTATTTCCTACGGTTGAATGTCCGTAACTTTATCAACATGTATATCATTGTTTTGCCTTTACCTATGTTTTATGGAATGTGACTTAATTGGAATTATATGGTTGATGTATAGTCATGGAAAGTTACATAATTATGTTTGGATAATATTTATGATTGAGGTTCAGTACTGATTTAGTTGTATTGACAGGTGTAAGGTCTAATCAACCCAGTTCAGCTCCACCAAAAGAAAATGTGAATACATAGTTGTCAACCAAGGTGAGTGTACTCACTGGAAAGAAATATTTGTATCGTGTTGTTGGTATGATCATAAAAAATGAATATGAAATTGTTCATTTCGGTTTATCGAAATGAGGGGTTGCTCCTCGACCAGGAATGGGGGAGCTTTGTCTATTAATGACAAGGGGTTACTCCTCGACCAGGAATGGGGGAGAATTGCCTATTTAGACAGGATATGTGAATCATGATTCGTAAAAGTTGGTCATTCATTATGAATGAGCCGGATAAGTTAATACATAAGTATATGGACATGATTTATTGCATTTAAATTCATGCAGTGGTATAGTAGTGATGCATTCACTTGGCTATTTTGCTCACGGTTCCTATGTTCACATTTTTCAGGTAACGCGATGTCACTGCCAAATCTAGGAGGTCGGGTTGGGTTAGCCAGGAATGGGAGAAATTATGATTTTGTGTAAATGTAAATGATGTAATTAAGTTAACTTATCCTTCAAGAAAGTTTTTTATGGGCATGATTACTCTGATGTTGTAAAAAGGTTTTCAGTTACATGAATTTACAATGATGACTCTGAAATCAAAACTCGTGATTATGGTTTGGTTAGATTAATTATGGTTTGACTCACTTTGACTTTCAAACTTAATTATAAGTAACTGGGTTGGGGTGTGTCAACGTTTGGTATCAGAGCCTAGGTTTTAGAGGTTCTGGAGTGAGAAGAGTCTAGATTTGGCAGTGAATGTCAGAAATATATTTTATTTGATACTAACGATCATGTTAGGAAAGATATCTATATCTGCATGTTGTTATATCTTTGATCCATTTCAGATATAAAAGAATGGAAGAAGGGAATGTGAATGTGGAAATAGAAGATGAGGCTTCCAACATGGCAGCAGAGGCAGAGGTTGAGCAACCTGTTCATGGAAATATGGAACCTGACCCTGAACAATTGACAGACATGCAAAAAATGGCACGTGTTATGACTCTAATGGCAGAGCAGCAAGCTATATTTATGACTCAGATGGAAGCACAACAGGTCAGGAAACTGGAGGCACAAGCATTGTCCAGGGCTCAGGAGGTTATACACCGGGAAGAAAGGAGTACTTCACATGAGAAATTTATTAAAATGAATCCACCCTCATTTGAAGGAGCAGTTGATCCAGCAGAGGCAGAAGTCTGGGTTAAAGAGGTTGAAATTATTTTTTGGGGTAATGAGAATGCCTGACAATCAACGAGTGACCTTGGCGACGTATATGCTAAGAGGAGAAGCTAAGTATTGGTGGGATGCCACAAAACATTTGTTGATTACTCCAGGAGGTGGGAATGTGATCTCATGGGATGCTTTTGTTAAAGCCTTGTATGATAAGTATTTTCCTCCGATGTATCAAAAACAAAAGGAGAAAGAATATTTCATGTTGAATCAGGGAAGTATGACAGTTAGAGAATACGAAGCTAAACTTACAGCTTTATCTCGGTTTGCTTCGAGGTTTATACGGAATGAGGAAGATATGTGCAGTCGATTTCTCGATGGGCTTGAGTTAGTCATTAAATCACGATTGTCGGCTTTAGAGACTGTTAATTATTCAGCCTTGGTGAACAAAGCCATGTTGGTAGAAAGGGACGTGAATGAAGCTAGAGGGAATCGAGAACGAGGTGTAAAGAGAAGCAGATTTGATCCAAATTATCAAAAGAGTAGTGGTACATAATATTCGAGGTTTGGAGGGCAGAAATTCCAACAGGGTAGAGGTGGAAGTAGTTTGCAAAGGGGTGAGGCTAGTGATGGAAGAGGTTCAGGAGTTTCAGCACAAGGATATCCTAATGTTTGTTTCTTTTGTGGGTCATCGGGTCATATAAAGAGAAATTGCCCAAAGTTACTGAATATAGAATGTTTCAACTATCACCAAAAGGGTCATCTGAGAAAGAATTGTCCTATGTTGGCGAGAATAGTTTCTGTCAGTAGTGTGGGGCCTCATAATGGATCTTCTCCAGGCAGTGCCACCAGGGGGAGAGGTACAGAACAAGCAACTGGATCGAGGTCAGGAGGAAGAGTGTTTGCGATGACGCTACAAGATGCCCATGCTACACCGAAAGTGGTTACAGGTAAACTTTCTATTGCAAACAAAGATTTATATGCACTCATTGATCCTGGATCTACGCATTCATTTGTGGCATTACATATTGTTTCATATTTGGGTAGACCATGTTCATTTCTCAATTGTGCCTTATATATTTCTACCCCAATGGAAAGTGTGAATCTGGTTGATCATGTTTATAAAAATTGTGTCTTACGAATGGGTGAGCGAGATTTCTATGTTGATTTGATACCGTTGGCCATTCGGGATTTTGATATTATATTGGGGATGGATTGGTTATCATCGTATCATGCTTCCATTGATTGTTTTCGAAAATAAGTTACATTTCATCTTCCTGGTGAACCAGAGTTCCAATTTACAGGGGAAAGGAATGTTGTCCCTAATTGTCTTATCTCAGCCATTAAGAGTAGAAAGTTATTGAGTAAAGGTTGTACAGGGTATTTAGCTTATGTTGTTGATGTTAGTAAGGAAACACTTAAAGTTGAAGATATACCAGTGGTTAGAGAATTTTCTGATGTCTTCCCAGAAGAATTGCCAGGATTGCCACCCGATAGGGAAGTAGAGTTTTCTATTGAATTAATTCTAGGTACTGGTCCAATTTCTCTTGCTCCATATAGAATGGCACCAGCGGAGTTGAAAGAATTAAAAGTGCAATTACAAGATCTGATAAGCAGATGTTTCATTCAGCCTAGTGTTTCACCATGGGGAGCACCCGTGTTATTTGTGAAAAAGAAAGATGGAACAATGCGATTATGTATTGATTATCGGCAATTGAATAAGGTGACCATTAGAAACAAGTACCCTCTACCTCGTATCGATGACTTCTTTGACCAATTACAGGGGGAAACAGTATTTTCAAAGATTGATTTGAGATCGGGTTACCACTAACTGAAAGTGAAGGATAGCGATATTTCCAAAACAGCTTTTCGGACTCGATATGGGCACTATGAGTTTTTGGTGATGCCTTTTGGATTAACGAATGCTCCAGCAGTTTTTATGGATTTGATGAATCGGGTATTCCACCCTTTCATTGATTCATTTGTGATTGTATTCATAGACGATGTGTTGATTTACTCGCGTAGCATGGAGGAACATGAGAAACATCTGAGACTTGTATTGCAGATTTTAAGAGAGAAGAAATTATTTGCTAAATTTATCAAGTGTGAGTTTTGGTTGAATGAAATTATGTTTTTAGGGCATGTTGTCTCGGGAAATGGGATATATGTTGATCCAAAGAAGGTGGAAGCAATTGTTGAATGGGAGAGTCCTAAGAATGTGACAGAAATTAGGAGTTTCCTAGGATTGGCAGGTTACTATCGCATATTCATTAAGGGATTTTCAGCAATAGCATTACCACTGACAAATTTGACTAGTAAAGAAGTGAATTTTGTATGGGATGAAGAATGTGAGAGGAGTTTTAATGAATTAAAGAATCGGTTGGTTTCAGCCCCTATACTTACTATTCCATGTGGGAATGAGTCTTTTGTGATCTATACAGATGCTTCATTTCAAGGTTTAGGATGTGTTCTTATGCAGAATGGGAAGGTAATAGCATATGCTTCCAGACAATTAAAGATGCATAAACGAAACTACCCTACACACGATCTGGATCTAGCAGCCATTGTTTTTGCTTTAAAGTTGTGGAGACATTACTTGTATGTATAAACTTGTGAGATATTTACGGATCATCAAAGTTTGAAATACTTGTTCACACAGAAAGAACTGAATTTGAGACAGAGGCGTTGGATAGAGCTGATTAAAGACTACGACTGTATCATTCATCATCACCCTGGGAAGGCCAATGTAGTAGCAGATGCTTTGAGTCGAAAATCATCAGGGATTCTCGGTTGCATACGGTGTGCTCGTGTTGGAAATATTCTTGACTTGGCATTAATGGGGATTGAATTGAAGTTTTCAAAAAGTGGAGGATTATTAGCACATGTCACAGTGAGACCTTTATTGGCCGAACGCATACGAAATTTGCAGACCAGTGATCCATTCCTTGAGAAGAAGAAACAAGAAGTTCGGGATGGTAGAGAGAGTGACTTTGAGATTAAGAATGATGAATCGTTGTGTTATAAAAATAGAATTTGTGTACCAAATGACCCACCCTTAAAGAAGGATATATTAGAAGAGGCACATAGTTTTATTTACTCTATGCATCCGGGAGCTACCAAAATGTACAGAGATTTGAAGGAGTATTATTGGTGGAACAATATGAAGATTGAGATTGCAGAATTCGTAGCTAAATGTTTAGTATGCCAGCAAGTAAAAGCAGAGCATCAGAAGCCGGCAGGATTATTGCAGTCTTTGCCTATTCCGGAATGGATGTGGGAGCATATAACGATGGATTTTGTTACGGGATTACCACAGTCACCAAAGGGGCATGATTCTTTTTGGGTGATTGTAGACCGATTGACGAAGTCAACTCATTTTCTTCCAGTTAAGACCACCTACAATGTTGACAAGTATGCACGTATATATGTTGATGAGATTATCCGTTTACATGGGGCACCAGTGTCAATTGTATCAGATAGAGATCCAACGTTCACTTCTAAGTTTTGGCCTCGTTTACAGAATGCCATGGGCACAAGTTTGAAGTTCAGCACTGCGTTTCATCCACAAACCGATAGGCAATCTGAAAGGACAATTCAAATATTAGAAGATATGTTACGGGCTTATGTATTTGACTTCAAAGGTAGTTGGGATGATCATTTGCCATTGATGGAATTCTCGTATAATAATAGTTATCAGTCAACTATTGGTATGGCTCCTTATGAAGATTTATATGGGAGGAGATGTAGAACACCTTTGTGTTGGGATGAAGTGGGTGAGAGAAAGATTTTGGGTCCTGAATTGATAGATATGACAACTAAAAAGATCAAAATGATTCGGGAACGGATAAAGATAGCGCAAAGCAGGCAAAAATTTTATGCAGATAAGAGGAAGCATCCATTGGAATTTCAGAAGGGAGATTTTGTATTCCTGCGTATTTCACCGTGGAAAGGCGTTATGAGATTTGGCAAAAGGGGAAACTAAGTCCAAGATACATTGGACCATATGAAGTGTTGGAAAGAATTGGGCCCCTGGCTTATAGATTAGCATTACCTCCAGATTTATCCCGTTTACATGATGTGTTTCATGTATCGATGCTTCGTAAGTATTTGGCGGATTCATCTCATCAGTTGAAAACTCAACCAATTGAACTGAAGGAAGACTTGTCGTACATCGAGGAACCATTGGAAATTATTGATCGTAAGGAGCAGGTATTGAGGAATAAAGTTATTCACTTAGTTAAAGTTATGTGGATGAGCCATGGAGTTAAAGAAGCAACTTGGGAAACGGAGGATAGCATGAGGAAACAGTATCCCCATTTGTTTGGTAAGTGACCTTTATATTAAATTTCGGGGACGAAATTTTCTAAGGGGGGAAGTTGTGACAACCCGAATATAATTTTGATAAATTATATTTAATTAATGTTTATATTATGTGATATGAACAATGTATTATTAGTATATCTAATATTAAGTGCTTATGTTTACTCTAATCCTACTTTCATAAATCATGAAATGTCGAGTTATGTACGAACACAAGATTTGGTTATTTTCGATAGAAATGTTCCTGTTTAAGACTAGTTTTGACCATTGTAACATTACAATTGACTTGAGGTGAAAACTACATAGTTGTATAAATGTGAGTTAGGGTCGTAACACAACAAACGGTGCATCAAACGGATGCTCGAGTAAGAAGTTAGGTCGAAATTACGAGAAGGGGCAAATATGTCAATTCCCTTAAGTGGTAAATTGTCTTTTATCAAACCAAATGGTTTAATTTGATTGGTTGGCTTGGGAGGCAGCCTTGGAAACCTCATACCCTTGAAATATCCTTATCCTTTAGCCAAAACCATCCATGAAAGGGTTTTAAGCTTAGGGAAAGAGAAAGTAGAAGTTAAGGAAGAAAAGTAAGGAGAAAAAGTGTAGAAAAATCCGTAAAAATTACGTAAAAAACCCTGAAGGTAATCCTAATTGTAATTCTTGTTATTTATCTTATATTACTGATTTACATGATATAAATCATCATAAGTTTACGAAAGTTTCATCCCTTTATATGTATGTATGGTTATATGCAAGTTTATGTTAAGTTGAATGTAGAAACCCTTAAAATTGTTGTGTATTGAAACCCCTTGTATTCAAACTTCCATATCTATTTGTGTACTTACTCTAATTGATAAATTCTAACTGGATATGAAATTAGACTCATATATTCATATCATATCTGAAAATTAGAATTTATCTCCTTGTGGTTAGGCCGTAATGATGATTTCAAGTTGTTACATGGTTTCTGTTTTTATACTTCATTTCGGTATGCCCTGAGTTTAGTCAAGATTTTGAGATAGCAAATGAAGTCAAACAATTATGAAACTTTAATTCTGTACGATTCAATATGTGTACTGAAAATGGGTTGAAAATCATGGAAAGTTATGCAGGAGAAAAATTATGAAAATTCTTGGAAGTTGAAGGAACAATAGAGGAGCTTGTAGGGCAGATTTCTTGTGTTGTAGAGAAATGGTCATAACCTGCCCTAGGAAGCTTGAAAATTTACACCGTCACTTGTAATGGATAGTATATTCATATATGCTTTCATATTGATGAGGTTGGACCCCTGTATTTGTACAATTTAGGAATATAGGATGGGTAAGTATGTAAGACCATAATTTCAGGCCATACTGGGTACCCCTTGAATGAATGTTTGTATTTCGTCCTTACAAAGAGTACTTTGAGTACATGTTTCATGTATATATACATTGAGGAGTATAATTTCATTTTTACTTGACTTTGGTTAAAAATTCCTCATTAGGTATTTCCTACGGTTGAATGTCCGTAACTTTATCAACATGTATATCATTGTTTTGCCTTTACCTATGTTTTATGGAATGTGACTTAATTGGAATTATATGGTTGATGTATAGTCATGGAAAGTTACATAATTATGTTTGGATAATATTTATGATTGAGGTTCAGTACTGATTTAGTTGTATTGACAGGTGTAAGGTCTAATCAACCCAGTTCAGCTCCACCACAAGAAAATGTGAATACATAGTTGTCAACCAAGGTGAGTGTACTCACTGGAAAGAAATATTTGTATCGTGTTGTTGGTATGATCATAAAAAATGAATATGAAATTGTTCATTTCGGTTTATCGAAATGAGGGGTTGCTCCTCGACCAGGAATGGGGGAGCTTTGTCTATTAATGACAAGGGGTTACTCCTCGACCAGGAATGGGGGAGAATTGTCTATTTAGACAGGATATGTGAATCATGATTCGTAAAAGTTGGTCATTCATTATGAATGAGCCGGATAAGTTAATACATAAGTATATGGACATGATTTATTGCATTTAAATTCATGCAGTGGTATAGTAGTGATGCATTCACTGGGCTATTTTGCTCACGGTTCCTATGTTCACATTTTTCAGGTAACGTGATGTCACTGCCAAATCTAGGAGGTCAGGTTGGGTTAGCCAGGAATGGGAGAAATTACGATTTTGTGTAAATGTAAATGATGTAATTAAGTTAACTTATCCTTCAAGAAAGTTTTTTATGGGCATGATTACTCTGATGTTGTAAAAAGGTTTTCAGTTACATGAATTTACAATGATGACTCTGAAATCAAAACTCATGATTATGGTTTGGTTAGATTAATTATGGTTTGACTCGCTTTGACTTTCAAACTTAATTATAAGTAACTGGGTTGGGGTGTGTCACTTATACACAGTCTTACAGACAATCAAAGATTTACAAAACTTATTTTGAAAATGCTGGAGGAATGTTGGTGATTTTTAAAATAAGTGAGTAAGAGTTTTTTGGGTGTAAGAGCTTTAAGAGCTTTTCCCACATTGGAAGTGTGAGGAAGAGGTGGAAGGCTAACCCAAATATAAAAAGGGATAGTGTCCCACATTGGAAAATGTACAATGCTAAGTGTTACCACTAAGCTATAAAAGTAGTGGTAAACCTTTGAGTCCCACATTGGAAAAATATTAAGAATTTGTACACTTAATAAGTACAAATTTAAGATGAAGAGTTAATTGATCTAGCATTTAAGAGGCTATTCAAGAGACCTCAATACGGTACGAAGCATCGTACGCACACGCGCGTGTGGGTGCGGGGCAGTGGGTTGTAGAGGCGCTAGTGGTGCACTTTGCACTTCGCACGCCGCGTGTCCGCTGTGGTAGCGGGTTGTCGGGTCGGATCGCGATAGCTCGGACGCGGTCACTTTTTGGTTGACCCGTGCAAAACCGATTCGGTATTAATTGTACCTGTTCGAAAATGACTTAAGACTTTTGATAATTATCATTCATACCATTTAGGAATTGATTAAGACTGTTAATCCAACAGTCATGACTCTTGAAGATAAAGCCTTTCGTTATCTATAAATAAAGGCTGCCTAAAACGAATTTGCACCTATAACAGATATTACCCAGTTCCAAAATTTCCAACCCTTGCTATTACTCTCTTACAATTTTCAGGAGATATAAATTATCTTATTCTATTTTGTGCACATAAACAGAATAAGAACTTGATTGACTGTTCTTCACTGCTGCATCCATAGGCTGTCTTCAAATATACAAGTTGCAGGCAGTGCAAGTTGCTTCATTGTATCTTGAGTACGAATTTGCGTTGTATACCGAAATTATTCGTGTGGGGCAAATACTGTATTTAGGAAAGTGACATCACGCCTTTGAAGCTTTCTACTATCTATTCAGAAGTTACGTTTTGTATTGAAGTTGACATTATTATGATATATAAAGAGTTCCATTTCTTTATTTGCATTCATAATATCCAACAATTTAAATGCAGTATTATCAGAAATGGCCGACTCTTCCAAATCACTTCGACAAATAACAGAAAGCTTTGTCAAGTTGGACCATTTTGATGTTGGTAATTTTCTGCGTTGGCAGAAAAAGGTTCATTTTCTTCTAACAACATTGAAGATTGTATATGTCTTGTCACAACCGAAACCATATGAAGACGAAGATGAAACCGTGGAACAGACTAGGCAACGTACAAAATGGGAGACCGATGATTACTTGTGTCTTGGTCACATTCTCAATGCACTTGCTGACAATTTGTTCGACTTGTAACAAAATGGTGGAACTGTAAAAACTTTGTGGGAAACATTGGAGACCAAATATCTTACGGAAGACGCTACAAGTAAGAAGTTCCTAATCGGTCAGTTTTTAAGCTTTAAAATGCATGATAATAGGCCTGTGCTAGAACAATTTCATGACATCCAACGCATCATAAATCATTGCAAACTGAAAAAATTAAATATGGATGATAATGTAATTGTTGCTGCCATAATTGAAAAACTTCCTAGTTCTTGGAAAGATTATAAGAAAGAACTCAAACACAAAAAGGAGGATCTTTCACTTGAAGAATTAGAGACTCAGTAAAGAATTGAACAAGAGCCTCGAATTCTAGATGGAAAAGAGGAACAAGAAAATTCTGTTTCTAATGTCCATGTGGTGGAGGTAGGAAAGGAGCAAAAATATGGCAATCATGGAAAAAATAACAAGCGGCGGAATTTTTTAAATAATTCTAAAGCAAAAAAAAAGAAGAAATGAAATTGTTTTCATTGCAACAAACCAGGTCACTTTAAGAAGGATTGTCGTGAGTTCAAGAAACTAAAGAAAAAAGGAGGGACATC
This sequence comes from Sambucus nigra, assembly GCA_949130495.1. Classification (NCBI taxonomy): domain Eukaryota; kingdom Viridiplantae; phylum Streptophyta; class Magnoliopsida; order Dipsacales; family Adoxaceae; genus Sambucus; species Sambucus nigra. The sequence goes on along the minus strand of OX422210.1, from coordinate 237,391,836 downwards.
AGACACAAAGGAAAAATTTGCTGCTATGATATCCGAGACTAATATGCTTGGAGAAGACAACTCTTGGTGGGTTGATTCTGGTGCCACAAGGCATGTTTGTAAGGACAAGAACTTGTTCTCTGCCTATGAAACAGTGGAAGGAGATGTTCTCTACATGGAAAATTCATCTACTGCTGTGGTTAAAGGCAAAGGGACAGTGAATCTCGAATTCACTTTCGAAAAAATCCTTAGCCTCACCAATGTTTTTCATGTTCCTGATGTTAGGAAAAATTTAGTTTCTGGAAGTCTTCTTAACAAATTTGGCTTTAAGCTTGTATTTGAGTCAGACAAATTTATTCTAACTAAGAATGGTACCTTTGTAGGCAAAGGATATTTAAATGAGGGCATGTTTAAGCTCAATATCAATGAAAAAGATTCTTCTCCTTATATCGTTGATTGTCTTTCATTATAGCATAGTCGTTTAGGACATGTTAATACAAAGAAAATGCATCTCATAGTTAATTTAAATTTAATTCCTTAATATGAGAATGATATGAATGAAAAGTGTAAAATATGCATGCAAACAAAAATAACAACATTGCCTTTTCCAAAAATAGAAAAAACTACATCTTTGTTGCAATTAGTACATTGTGATGTTTGTGATTTGCATAGAACACCTACTAGAGGTGGTAGTAAATATTTTGCTACATTTATCGATGACTTTTCAAAATATTGGTACGTATATCTTTTAAACTCCAAGGATGATGTGCTTAATAGATTTAAGACATACAAAAATGAAGTTGAAAATCAATGTGATTCTAGAATAAAATGTCTTAGATCTGATAGAGGTGGTGAATATCACTTTCCTCAATTTTGTGAAGATATGGGAATTATACATGAAATTACTGCACTTTATACACCACAACAAAATGAACTTGGAGAAAGAAGAAATAGAACACTAACTGAAATGGTTAATGCTATGCTTTCTTATTCTGGTTTAAGTAAAGGGTTTTGGGGAGAATCACTTTTAACTGCATGTCATATTCTGAATAGAATACCTATTAAAGATAATAAGAAAACTCCTTACGAATTATGGAAGAATAGAAAACCTAATTTAGGTTATCTTAATGTTTGAGGTTGTAGAGCTATTGTAAGACTACCTGAAACTAAGAGAAAGACATTAGGAAGCAAAGGTGTTGAGGGTATTTTCATAGGTTATGCACAACATAGTAAAGCCTATAGATTTTTGGTTAGTGAACCTAATGATTCTGTTGAGGTAAATGCAATAATTGAATCGAGAGATGCAATTTTTTATGAACAAAGGTTTTCTTCTATTCCTAGAATTAATAATGAAAAAGAAGTAAGCACTCCTTCACAGTTACCTGAAACCCCACCAGTAGAACAAGAAGAGATTAGAAAAAGTAAAAGACCTAGGAAAGAAAAAAGCTTTGGTCCCGACTTTGTAGTCTCTCTTTTTGAAGGAACTAGATACAAATCTTGTAATCAATATGCTTTGACTCTTAGCGTTGAAACAGACCCACAAACTTATTGTTAGGCAATTAAGTCTGTAGATTCAGCATTTTGGAAAGAAGCTATAAATGATGAAACGGATTCAATCTTGGGAACTAAAACTTGAAAGTTAGTAGATTTACCTCCTGGGTCTAAACCCATTAAGTGTAGATGGATTTTTAAAAAGAAAATGAAAATAGATGGAACAATTGATAAATTCAAGGCTAGATTGGTTGCTAAAGGTTTTACACAAAAAGAAGGAATTGATTATTTTGATACCTATGCACCTGTTGCTAGAACCGCCACTATTAGAATTTTAATTGCATTAGTATCTATATATAATTTTGAGATTCATCAAATGGATGTGAAAACTGAATTTTTAAATGGTGACTTAGAAGAAGAAATTTACATGGAACAGCCTGAAGGGTTTGTTATGCCTGGACAAGAAAATAAAGTATGTAAACTTATTAAGTCCTTATATGGCCTAAAACAAGCACCTAAACAATGGCATGAAAAATTTGATAAAGTCATTATTTCTTATGGTTTTAAAATTCATGAATCTGATAAGTGTGTTTGTAGTAAATGTCCTAATGGTAAAGGTGTGATCATTTGTTTATATGTAGATGACATGTTAATTCTTGGTACTGATTTAGAAAGCGTTAATAATACAAAGAGTTTTCTGTCTTCTAAATTTGATATGAAAGATATGGGTGTAGCTGATGTCATATTAGGAATGAGAATAATAAGGAAAGATAAAAATATAATTCTCACTCAATCTCATTATGTTGAGAAAATTTTAAAGAAATTTAATCAGTTTGATTGCACACCTGTTAGTACACCTTTTGAACCACGGCTAAAGATGATCCCTAATAATGGTAGAGCTATTTCACAATTGGAATATGCACGAGTAATTGGTAGTTTAATGTATGCCATGACATGTACTCGACCTGATATTGCTTATGTTGTTGGTAAATTAAGTAGATATACTAGTAATCCAAGTTTATTGCATTGGCATGCTGTCAATAGAATATTAAAATATTTGAAAGGATCTATGGACTATGGTATATACTATGGTGGATATCCTTCACTATTAGAAGGGTTTTGTGATGCCAGTTGGATAACTGAGCGGGAGGATCATTCCTCAACAAGTGGATGGATTTTCACTCTTGGTGGAGGAGTTGTTTCTTGGGGATCAAAGAAATAAACTTGTATAGCTGATTCTACTATGGCAGCTGAGTGTGTAGCATTAGCTGCAACTAGTAAAGAGGCAGAAAGGTTAAGGAATTCATTAATCAAAATTCCAGTTTGGCCAAAACCAATGCCTCCAATATCTATACATTGTGATAGTGAGTCTACCCTTTCCAGAGCTTATAGTAAAGTGTACAATGAAAAATCTAGACATATTGGCCTGAGACATAGTTATGTTAGACAAATGATTACAGATAGTGTAATCACAGTGGATTATGTAAAATCAAGTCAAAATTTAGCAAATCCTTTTACAAAAGGTCTTGCAAGAGGACTGGTGTCTAAGACATCAATAGGGATGGGACTAAAGCCCATTAATAATAATCACTCTTAATGAAAACTCAACTTGAAACTTGATATATTCAAGTCTCAAGTTCAATGATTAAAGTACATCATACGACGTGATTGTAAGCACTATAAAATTTGACATCCCAAGGATAAGTGCTTAGAAAATGTAATGAATAATGAAAGAGGATGAGTTTAACCTTAATAAATTTATGGTGTTTTAAGTTACATGGACACGTATGATTTTCTACCTATATGAGTGTGGAAGTGGTGCCGCTTCCTATGAGAATTGGGCTTGACTCTAAAGCACTCATGAAATCAAGGTACAGATATAAGGCCTAATACATGTGTCGGCTTATATGGATAATCAGTGACTAAAAGATTTGTGTGTGAAGACAAATCCGGATAATCAATATAGGTTGATAGTTCAAAGACAAGTCTACTATACTTTCATGGTTAACTTTGACAAACCTGTAAGGACATTTTTCTCATGTCCGAAATGTTTCATTTATTTATGTCGTACGCCGCAACATTTGGCACGTCACCTCACGATCTCAGATGACGGCCTCTATCCGAATTCCGGGAATCAAGCATGCATTATCTCCACTAATATGTCCCTCATCTGCATCAACGACTTCACGTTCCTTGATTGTAGGCTCGTAATGCAAGTGGAACGCAAGAGAAGTCAAATCAATGAAACAAGGCATGATAGGGATGTTCAAGGGAAAATTGGTAATTTTACAGCCACCGTCCGGAGGACCGGTCAACTGGAAAGTTGAAGAGCGTTCCGCAACAAAGATACTGGAAGAAACGGCACCTCAATCCGAGCTACGGTGAACAAGTTATGGCCCGTTGAAAATGGAGATATGTTCATTGAAAATTCTGGGAATTTTTCTAAGTGTTTAAGCACCTGTTCCCAGCACACTTTCCCGAACCCGGCTTGGAACCGGTTCGGGGGGGCGAACCGGTTCGCAGGGGTACCCGAACCAGTTCGGGGTACCTGTACGCTGGATAGAATTTCAGCAGTTTAAAATCGTGGGTCTCTTCATGTATTTCCCTATAAATACCAACTTCGGGAGAGTTGTTTTGCAAGACTTTAGGAGACGAATTTGAGAGTCCAAATACATCTAGTCTTCATAGTTTTGAGTCCCAAGACTCATGTTTTGATTCACACATCCTTGCCAAATATTTGTGAATCCTTTTGTAACCCAAGAACACAACTTTGGTTTGTTCAACCCTTGTGGAGGAGACCGTTCTTCTTCTTCATTGCAGCCCTACTGGAAAGGGATAATTCTAGCCGCGACTACTGAATCCGATACCCGAGGGTAATTCTTAGTCAACTTGTATTTTCATTGTAATCCGATTGTAAGCCGTTTTGTTACAAATTATATTGAAAATAAATGGTTTTGCCCTTGAGGGGGAATTTTCCTTAATTGCATGTGTTTGAATGTTCTTGCGTAGATTATCAATTTATTCAATCACATACTTCTGCATGTTTAGGGTTTGTTTGTGTTAAAAGGGTTTTATATATAATTTGATCATTTGAACGCGAGCACACACGTTCTTCAAATTGGTATCAGAGCAGGTTACGCTAATCTATCGCGTATTCCTTTTTCCGCAAAATTTTTCTAAGATATTAATTTTCTGAAAAAATTGATTTTTGAAAAAGTGCGTGTTCAAATGGAGAAGTCATATTATAAAATGCCTGTTTTTGACGGGACAAATTATGCTTATTGGAAAGCCCGTATGAGGTCGGCTTTAAAAGCCATTGATGAACGTGTCTGGATTTTGGTTGAACGAGGGTGGACTCCTCCCACCGTGATTGTTGATAATGTGACCAACTTGAAACCTGACATTTCTTGGACTGATGAAGAAATTAAATGGTCATCTTTTAATTCTAAGGGTCTAAGTGCTATTTCTGGGTCTGTCACACCTGATGAGTTCAAACGCATAATGACGTGTACCACGTCAAAAGAGGCATGGGATGTCTTACAACTCACCCATGAAGGAACTAATGTTGTGAAAGAGTCTAAGTTGCAAAACTTGACAACTCAGTTTGAAACAATCACCGTGCATGATTCTGAATGCTTTGATGAATTTTATGCTAGACTTTCTGACATTGTGAATACTAGTTTTAATCTTGGTGAACATATTCCGAATGCTAGAGTTGTTAAAAAGATTCTTCGTTCTTTGCCTAAGCGTTTTATCCCTAAAGTCACTGTCCTAAATTCTATGGGTAATTTAAATACGCTAAAATTGGAAGAATTTGTAGGAGATTTGCAAACTTATGAAATTGATATGTTCCCTAAAAATGCTAAATCTAAAGATAAGGGAATTGCTCTTAAAGCCCAAGAGAGAAAGAGTGAGGGGTCAGCTAGAAAGAGGGTAGAGTCATCTAGAAAGAGAGAGACTGACACGTCAGATTCTGAGTGCGATTTTGACTTTGATGATTTGGCTCTTTTCGCAAAAAATTTCAAGAGGATTCTCAAATTTAAGAAAAATGGCAATTTTAAAGATAAAAAGAAATTTGAGAAAAATAAGTTTGAAAAGAAAAATGAAAAAGTTTCCAAAAATCCTCCTCTGAAAGAAAGTGAGAGATGTTTTGAGTGTGATGGTAGGGGTCATAGAGCTTTTGAGTGTGCCAATCGTCTGAATAGAGAGAAAGGGAAAGCTGTTCTTAATGCTACCCTTAGTGACGACATTGAGGTCGAGACGGTGGATTCTGGAGATGAGTCACCGCATGAATGTAACTTCACCGCATTCATGGCCAGCCAAGTGAGCACTCCTAGTTCTCCTCACGACGTTGAGGATGATGCTTCACAGGGACACCTCGACAGTGAGATCGATGTGAGTGAGGGGGAGGATGACATAAGTGAGAGCGAGAGTGATATACAACGCGCCTACGCTGAGTTATATTCTGAGTCATTTAAAACTAAAAAGCGTAACAAAACGTTAGTTCTAAAGATCACCTGCTTAGAGGAAGATTTAAAGAAAGCAAGAGAAAGAGAGTTCTCCACTTGCACTGCCCTGAGAGAGAGGGAATCTGCATGTGTCGGGAAAGAGATTCTGTTTAGAGAGAGAGAAAGTGTTTTAGAGAAAGAGAGAGGGGACTTGACTAAACAAGTGTCTAGTCTTACGAGTCAGCTCCATTCCTACGTGGAGACTCGAAAGAAACTTGAAGCCCTTGTTGCCCAGCTGACTCATGACCTTGAGAAAGCATGGGAAGTCAAGGTACAAATCGAGGACAGATCTGGGAAGATGGGAAAGATGCTCCTCGGCCCCGCTTTAGGTTTTGGTGATCGTCAAGGAATTGGATATGATGGTGCCTCCACGTCCTAAATTGCACCTGGACTAGTTCCTGAGTTTACTACAACTCTTTATGGTCACCGTAAAAAACCTCGGAGGAGAGTTCGACCAAGAAAAGCAAACCAAGGTCCACCTTTGACTGTGCTCTTTTGTACTTATTGCAAAAGAAAAGGCCACCTTAGGGAAACTTGCTATAGCATGGGTCGGACACGACGTACTACTGCTCCACCACGTCATACTGATGAGTTTTCTAGTCTGAGAGAGCGAGTTGAGTTCTTAGCTGCCACGACTCAAAGTTTAATGGAAGAATTTCGACGGATCTCTTTGCCGTTAGTGAATGCTTCTCACATTCCAGCTAAAATCAACAACAACAAAGGCAAACAAAAGGTCATCTCGACTTGGGTACCAAAGAAAGATAAAAAGGATTTTGTTGTTCATGTTGCTCTCAAAGCACATAATACCTCTCAGTGGTATTTTGATAGTGGGTGCTCCAGACACATGACAGGTGATGCCTCATTTTTACTACTCTTGAGGACTATCAAGATGGCAGAGTCACCTTTGGATATGGGAGTAAGTCTAGCATTATAGGACGAGGTACTATCGAGTTACCTAGTTTTCCTAAGCTAGAAAATATTTTGTACGTCAAAGGTTTGAAAGCGAACCTTCTCAGCATTAGCCAGCTGTGCGACACTGACCTTGCAGTAAAGTTTGACCGGTACGCGTGTAAAGTCTACAATCAAACCGGTAAACTATTGATGCAAGGGGTGAGGACCGAGGATAATTGCTATGGGACTGATCCCACATCCTCACTTGTCTGCAACAGCGCCACGATCACTCCTATGGATCTGTGGCACCAACATCTAGGTCACGTGAACGTTAGAGATCTAAATAGTTTATCTAAAAAGGACCTAGTACGTGGCTTACCATCTCTTGGAAAGTCAACTTCAACCGTTTGTGGACCCTGTCAGTTGGGAAAACAAATTCGTAGTCCTCATAGGAAGTTGCATTCCATTACCACCTCTCGTGTTCTGGAGTTGATTCACATGGATCTTATGGGTCCCACTCGTACTGAGAGTCTAGGTGGTAAGAGGTACATCCTCGTGATGGTAGATGATTTCTCCAGGTACTCCATTTTAGGTTTTCTGAGAGAGAAATCCGATGCTTTAGATTTCTTAACGACTAAGTGTCGTGTCCTGCAAAATCAACACGGTGTCACTATTAACAGAATACGTAGTGACAGCGGCACTGAATTTAAGGAAGCAAAGGTGGACTTGTACTGTGATAGCCTTGGGATCAAACATGAGTTTTCTGCTGTGAGAACTCCTCAGCAAAATGGGATTGTTGAGAGAAAGAATAGAACGATCCAAGAGATGGCTAGATCTATGCTTCTAGGTCGTAAAGTTTCTAGGAGATTTTGGGCGAAGGCAGTGTCTACTGCATGCCACACGATGAATAGGGTTTATTTGCGTCCACGCACACTACAGACACCTTATGAGTTGTGGACCGGCAAGAAGCCCAACCTGGCGTATTTCCGTGTTTTGGGGAGTAAATGCTACATCCTACGGGATAGAGAGCAATTAGGAAAGTTCGACTCCCGGAGCGACGAGGGAATATTTCTAGGATATTCATCAAATAGTAGAGCATACCGGGTATTTAACCTGAAGATCTCTAGGGTTATGGAATCAATAAACGTTACCGTGCAAGATGACGAACCTTCAACGGTTATTGATCCTAACCTTAAGTGTGAGGATGAGGATTGTTCTGATAGTGATTTACCTGTTACTCTCTCACACTCTGTGGATCCTACTCCTGTGTTAGGGGACACACCTGCTTGGGTTCGCAAGAGTCATGACCCTTCTGCCATTGTTGGTGATCCCACTCTAGGGGTCAAGACTCGTGCTCAGCTAGAGAACGTTGTTAGCCATCTTTGCTACACGTCCAAAGTCGAGCCCAATAACCATAAAGAAGCACTCAAGGATGAACACTGGATATCTGCTATGCAGGATGAGTTGCTTCAGTTTAAAAAGAATAATGTCTGGGAATTAGTCCCCCGACCTAGTGAGACTAATGTGATAGGTACCCGGTGGATTTTCAAGAATAAAATGGATGAATATGGTACCATAATCAGAAATAAGGCTAGGTTGGTCGCTCAAGGCTACACACAGATAGAGGGTGTAGACTTTGGGGAGACATTTTCTCCTGTTGCGAGGCTTGAGTCCGTCCGTCTTCTGCTCGCCATCGCATGTCATCTGCGCTTCAAGGTGTATCAGATGGATGTCAAGAGTGCCTTTTTGAATGGCATTCTACAGGAGGAGGTTTATGTGGAACAACCAAAAAGGTTTGAAGACCCTCAGCACCCTGAGCGCGTCTACTATCTGAGGAAATCCTTGTATGGTTTGAATCAAGCACCCCGTTCTTGGTACGATAGGCTTACTTCCTATCTCTTAGCTCGTGGCTTCAAGAGAGGGGTAGTAGATATGACGTGGTTCGTCAGGAGAGATGACGGTGCTATTTTGGTTGCCCAGGTGTATGTGGACGACATAGTCTTTGGATCCACATGCTCCCAGCATGCTCATCACTTTGAGGAGGAGATGAAAAGTGAGTTTGAAATGAGAATGGTTGGTGAGCTTACATTCTTCCTTGGTCTCCAGGTTCGTCAGGTAGAGGATGGGATGTTCATCTCCCAATCCAAGTATGCTAGAGACCTAGTGAAGAAATTTGGTTTAGACTCCGCTAAGCATGCCCATACACCTATGAGTACCACTACCAAGCTTAGTAAGGACACTTCAGGCAAGGACGTAGAGCAAACCTTATATCGGAGTATGATAGGTAGTCTTCTCTACTTGACTGCCAGTCGTCCCGACATCGCCTTTAGTGTTGGAGTCTATACGTGATATCAGGCATCCCCAAAAGAGTCACATTTACTTGCTCTAAAACGTATTATTAAATACGTAAGTGGGACTCTCTCATACGGGATTTGATATTCCTTTGATACCGATGACCGTCTGTCCGCCTATTCGGATGTCGATTGGGTTGGGGATGTAGATGGATGTAGGATCACTTCTGGTGGGTGTTTCTATTTTGGTTCTGCTCTTGTCTCCTGGCTGAGCAAGAAGAAAAATTCCATCTCTTTGTCCACTGCGGAGGCTGAGTACATAACCGCCGGGAGTTGTTGCACACAACTCTTGTGGATGAAGCAAATGCTGGAGGATTATGGGATATCACAGGACACCATAACCATTTCCTCTGATAACACGAGCGTGATACACATATCCCGCAATCCAGTTCAGCATTCGCGCACAAAACACATCAGGATACATGAGCACTTTATACGTCAGTTAGTTGAAGAGAAAGTCATATCCCTGAGTTTTGTTCCCACCGACCGTCAGTTAGCCGATATTTTCACGAAACCTTTAGATGCCCTTAGATTTGAGAGTCTTAGGAAATCTTTAGGGATTTGCACAGTTGACTGAAGGGTTGGTCTATGTCTAGAATAGGATGCTCCTTCATGTTCATATCATATGCTTCCTATTGCTAGTCTGTTTTATATGTACCATTGCTCAGTTGTACAGCTTTGTTTTATTCTTGTTGCTTTTTATATTTCTTTTGAAAAATACAAAAAGATTTTCCTTTAAGAAAAATTTTGAGAAAAAGCACAAAAAGATTTTATTTTGATAATATTTTTTGAAAAAGGCCAAAAAGATTTTTCTGTTTTTGCACCTTTTATGGATGAGCATTTAAGTTAGCCAAGTCACAACTCCATTCCATATATCCATGTGACTGTTTGATAGAGATTTGAGAGGCTACATCATTTCATCCATGTGCTTTACATTGAGTGGAGTCTTTGAGATGTAATTAGTGATATCTTCCTACATGTGTGACTCCTATATCCTTTATTGCACACATGCACGGCTATATTTGATTATTACACTTGTCTATCTCATGTTGGCTTGCGTGTTTTCATCTCAATCCTGTCTATACAATGTACTATATGCGATAAAACTTGACAAGATTGGAATGCATGTAAAAACCGTTTTGGTGAGACTGTGTGTTTTTGTATAACGGGGAGGGGCTGCAAAAGGTAATCATCTATCCTTTGCGCAAAAGCCACCGTTAAAAAGGACCTAAAAAATGGAGGAATTTTAATATCCGAGGTCCAAAGAGGTTAAAAGAGCCCGAAAAAATTTACAGGCAATAAAAAGCAATTCATGCCAAATATGGGCCACTTAGGTTTCACCATCAATTCTCCAAAGTTTGAGAATTTAGAATGCCTCTATTCAAAATTATATCTGAGGGAGTTTGGTTGGAGAATCTTTAAACGGGTTTGCACCTCCTTGAAAGTCCTGAAAAAGCATAAAATCATTTTGGACGTTATTGGTGTGAAAATCATTTTGAGCTTTGATTTGTTGATTTGATTGAGTCAATATCTTATACTGTCACTTTTTTACACCAAAGGAAGCATTTGAGTTCATTCGCTAGGAATATCCAATATTCATCGTGCACATATGTCATGTTTGTATGCATTGATTTTCCTATCAAATTTGATCACACCACTTCATTTACGTTATCATCGACTTGGGTGCTTTCTGTTTATTCATAGTGTGCTTTTATCCTAGTGACACCCCGCACTTGCTTATTTGTTTTATTTCTCTAATTTGTCTATTTGGGGACCTCATAAAAAGGGGGAGAAAGAATTATCATATTATAGGGGAGTTTGAATTTTGGGGGAGTTTTTGAGATGTTGCTTATGTTTTTATCATATATTGATATCCATGTTATCTCATTTCAAACTCGATATGTCACGTGGTATTTGCTTTGTCTCATGTGTGTAGGTATGAAGATTGCAGATCTATATGTTGCACACCCTGATGAGAAAAGTTTTGAGATTCCTGAAGAATTGAAGAACAAACGATGAAGACTATTCATTTGTACCTTTTCCAATTTTGGGTTCATGGGAGGGTAGATTTGTATAGGCAATTTCATATTTGATAATTCGGATTTTTATGTATGTACCGGCATAGACATAGGGGGAGATTCGTAAGGACATTTTTCTCATGTCCGAAATGTTTCATTTATTTATGTCGTACGCCGCTACATTTGGCACGTCACCTCACGATCTCACATGACGGCCTCTATCCGAATTCCGGGAATCAAGCATGCATTATCTCCACTAATATGTCCCTCATCTGCATCAACGACTTCACGTTCCTTGATTGTAGGCTCGTAATGCAAGTGGAACGCAAGAGAAGTCAAATCAGTAAAACAAGGCATGATAGGGATGTTCAAGGGCAAATTGGTAATTTTACAGCCACCGTCCGGAGGACCGGTCAACTGGAAAGTTGAAGAGCTTGCCGTAACAAAGATACTGGAAGAAACGGCACCTCAATCCGAGCTACGGTGAACAAGTTATGGCCCATTGAAAATGGAGATATGTTCATTGAAAATTCTGGGAATTTTTCTAAGTGTTTAAGCACCTGTTCCCAGCACACTTTCCCGAACCCAGATTGGAACCGGTTCGGGGGGGCGAACCGGTTAGCAGGGGTACCCGAACCAGTTCGGGGTACCTGTACGCTGGATAGAATTTCATCAGTTTAAAATCGTGGGTCTCTTCATGTATTTCCCTATAAATACCAACTTCGGGAGAGTTGTTTTGCAAGACTTTAGGAGACGAATTTGAGAGTCCAAATACATCTAGTCTTCATAGTTTTGAGTCCCAAGACTCATGTTTTGATTCACACATCCTTGCCAAATATTTGTGAATCCTTTTGCAACCCAAGAACACAACTTTGGTTTGTTCAACCCTTGTGGAGGAGACCGTTCTTCTTCTTCATTGCAGCCCTACTATAAAGGGATAATTCCAGCCGCGACTACTGAATCCGATACCCGAGGGTAATTCTTAGTCAACTTGTATTTTCATTTTAATCCGATTGTAAGCCGTTTTCTTACAAATTATAGTGAAAATAAATGGTTTTGCCCCTGAGGGGGATTTTTCCTTAATTGCATGTGTTTGAATGTTCTTGCGTAGATTATCAATTTAAAAAGGGATAGTGTGAGGAAGAGGTGGGAAGCTAACCCAAATATAAAAAGGGATAGTGTCCCACATTGGAAAATGTACAATGCTAAGTGTTACCACTAAGGTATAAAAGTAGTGGGCAACCTTTGAGTCCCACATTGGAAAAATATTAAGAATTTGTACACTTAATAAGTAAAAATGAAAGATGAAGAGTTAATTCATCTAGCATTTAAGAGGCTATTCAAGAGACCTCAATACGGTGCGAAGCACCGTTCGCACACCCGCGCGCGCGCACGCTAGTGAGGGGAAGTGGGCTGTAGAGGCGCTAGTGGCGCACTTTGCACTTCGCACGCCGCGTGTCCGCAGTGGTAGTGGGTTGTCGGGTCAGATCGCGGTAGCTCGGGCGCGGTCACTTTTTCGTTGACCCGTGCAAAACCGATTCGGTATTAATTGTACCTGTTCGGAAATGACTTAAGACTGTTGGTAATTAACAGTCATACCATTTCGGAATTGATTAAGACTGTTAATCCAACAGTCATGATTCTTGAAGACAAAGCCTTTCATTATCTATAAATAAAGGCTTCCTAAAACGAATTTTCACATATAACAGATGTTACCTAGTTCCGAAATTTCCAACCCTTGCTATTACTCTCTTAAAATTATCAGGAGATAAATTATCTTATTTTGTTTTGTGTACATAAACAGAATAAGAACTCTATTGACTGTTCTTCGTTGTTGCATCCAAAGGTTGTCTGCAAATATACAAGTTGCAGGCAATGCAAGTTGCTTCATTGTATCCTTAGTAGGGATTTGCGGATTTCAATTTGTATACCGAAATTATTCGTGTGGGGCAAATACTGTATTTAGGAAAGTGACATCACGCCTTGAAGCTTTCTACTATCTATTCAAAAGTTACATTTTTGTATTGAAGTTGACATTATTGTGATATATAAAGAGTTCCATTTCTGTATTTGCATTCATAATATCCAACAATCTAAATACAGTATTATAAGAAATGGTCGACTCTTCCAAATCACTTCGACAAATAACAGAAAGCTTTGTCAAGTTGGACCATTTTGATGGTGGTAATTTTCTGCGTTGGCAAAAAAAGGTTCATTTTCTTCTAACAACATTGAAGATTGTATATGTCTTGTCACAACCGAAACCAAATGAAGATGAAGATGAAACCGTGGAATAGACTAGGCAACGCACAAAATGGGAGACCGATGATTACTTGTGTCGTGGTCACATTCTCAATGCACTTGCTGACAATTTGTTCGACTTGTACCAAAATGTTGGGACTGTAAAAACTTTGTGGGAAACATTGGAGACCAAATATCTTACGGTAGAAGCTACAAGTAAGAAGTTCCTAATCGGTCAATTTTTAAGCTTTAAAATGCATGATAATAGGCATGTGCTAGAACAATATCATGACATCCAACGCATCATAAATCATTGCAAACTGAAAAAATTAAATATGGATGATAATGTTATTGTTGCTGCCATAATTGAAAAACTTCGTACTTCTTGGAAAGATTATTAGAAAGAACTCAAACACAAAAAGGAGGATCTTTCACTTGAAGAATTAGACTCATTTAAGAATTGAACAAGAGTCTCGAAATCTAGATGGTAAAGAGGAACAAGAAAATTCTGTTTCTAAGGTCTATGTGGTGGAGGCAGGAAAGGAGCAAAAATATGGCAATCATGGAAAAAATAACAAGCGGAGGAATTTTTCAAATAATTTAAAGCAAACAAAAAGAAGAAAGGAAATTGTTTTCATTGCAACAAACCAGGTCACTTCAAGAAGGATTTTCGTGAGTTCAAGAAACTAAAGGAAAAAGGAGGGACATCAGACACAAAGCAAAAATTTGCTGCTATGATATCCGAGGCTAATATGCTTGGAGAAGACAACTCTTGGTGGGTTGATTCTGGTGCCACGAGGCATGTTTGTAAGGACAAGAACTTGTTCTTTGCCTATGAAACAGGGGAAGGAGATGTTCTCTACATGGGAAATTCATCTACTGCTGCGGTTAAAGGAAAAGGGACAGTGGATCTCAAATTCACTTCCGGGAAAATCCTTGGCCTCACCAATATTTTTCATATTCCTCATGTTAGGAAAAATTTAGTTTCTGAAAGTCTTCTTAACAAATTTGGCTTTAAGCTTGTATTTGAGTCAGACAAATTTATTCTGACTAACAATGGTACCTTTGTAGGCAAAGGATATTTATATGAGGGCATGTTTAAGCTCAATATCAATGAAAAAGATTCTTCTGCTTATATCGTTGATTGTCTTTCATTATGGCATAGTCGTTTAGGACATGTTAATATAAAGAAAATGCATTTCATGGTTAATTTAAATTTAATTCCTAAATATGAGAATGATATGAATGAAAAGTGTAAAATATGCATGCAAACAAAAACAACAACATTGCCTTTTTCCAAAAATGGAAAAAACTACATCTTTGTTGCAATTAGTACATAGTGATGTTTGTGATTTGCATGGAACACCTACTAGAGGTGGTAGTAAATATTTTGCTACATTTATCGATGACGTTTCAAAATATTGTTACGTATATCTTTTAAAATCCAAGGATGATGTGCTTAATAGATTTAAGACATACAAAAATGAAGTTGAAAATCAATGTGATTCTAAAATAAAATGTCTTAGATCTGATAGAGGTGGTGAATATCACTTTCCTCAATTTTGTGAAGATATGGGAATTATACATGAAATTACTGCACCTTATACACCACAACAAAATGGAGTAGCAGAAAGAAAAAATAGAACACTAACTGAAATGGTTAATGCTATGCTTTCTTATTCTGGTTTAAGTAAAGGGTTTTGGGGTGAAGCACTTTTAACTGCATGTCATATTCTGAATAGAATACATATTAAAGATAATAAGAAAACTCCTTATGAATTATGGAAGAATAGAAAACCTAATTTAGGTTATCTTAAAGTTTGGGGTTGTAGAGATATTGTAAGACTACCTGAAACTAAGAGAAAGAAATTAGGAAGCAAAGGTGCTGAGTGTATTTTCATAAGTTATGCACAACATGGTAAAGCCTATAGATTTTTGGTTAGTGAACCTAATGATTCTGTTGAGGTAAATACAATAATTGAATCGAGAGATGAAATTTTTTATGAACAAAGGTTTTCTTCTATTCCTAAAATTCATAATGAAAAAGAAGTAAGCACTCCTTCACAGTTACCTGAAACTCCACTAGTAGAACAAGAAGAGATTAGAAAAAGTAAAAGACCTAGGAAATAAAAAAGCTTTAGTCCCGACTTTCTAGTCTATATTGTTGAAGGAACTAGAGACACATCTTGTAATCAATATGCTTTAACTCTTAGCGTTGAAACAGACCCACAAACTTATAGTGAGGCAATTAAGTCTGTAGATTCAGCATTTTGGAAAGAAGCTATAAATGATGAAATGGATTCAATCTTGGGAAATAAAACTTGGCACTTAGTAAATTTACCTCCTGGGTCTAAACCAATTAAGTGTAGATGGATTTTTAAAAAGAAAATGAAAATAGATGGAACAATTGATAAATTCAAGGCTAGATTGGTTACTAAAGGTTTTACACAAAAAGAAGGAATTGATTATTTTGATACCTATGCACATGTTGCTAGAACCTTCACTATTAGAATTTTAATTGCATTAGCATCTATATATAATTTTGAGATTCATCAAATGGATGTGAGAACTGCCTTTTTAAATGGTGACTTAGAAGAAGAAATTTACATGGAACAACCTGAAGGGTTTGTTATGCCTGGACAAGAAAATAAAGTATGTAAACTTATTAAGTCCTTATATGGCCTAAAACAAGCACCTAAACAATGGCATGAAAAAATTGATAAATTCATTATTTCTTATGGTTTTAAAATTTATGAATCTGATAAGTGTGTTTATAGTAAATTTGCTAATGGTAAAGGTGTGATCATTTGTTTATATGTAGATGATATGTTAATTCTTGGTACTGATTTAGAAAGCATTAATAATGCAAAGAGTTTTCTGTCTTCTAAATTTGATATGAAAGATATGGGTGTAGATGATGTCATATTAGGATTGAGAATAATAAGGAAAGAGAAAAATATAATTCTCACTCAATCTCATTATGTTGAGAAAATTTTAAAGAAATTTAATCAGTTTGATTGCACACCTGTTAGTACACCTTTTGAACCACAACTAAAGATGATCCCTAATAATGGTAGAGCTATTTCACAATTGGAATATGCACGAGTAATTGGTTGTTTAATGTATGCCATGACATGTACTCGACCTAATATTGCTTATGCTATTGGTAAATTAAGTAGATATACTAGTAATCCAAGTTTATTGCATTGGCATGCTGTCAATAAAATATTTAAATATTTGAAAGGAACTATGGACTATGGTATATACTATAGTGGATATCCTTCAGTATTAGAAGGGTTTTCTGATGCCAGTTGGATATTTGAGCGGGAGGATCATTCCTCAACAAGTGGATGGATTTTCACTCTTGGTGGAGGAGCTGTTTCTTGGGGATCAAAGAAACTAACTTGTATAGCAGATTCTACTATGGCAGCTGAGTTTGTACCATTAGCTGCAACTAGTAAAGAGGAAGAATGGTTGAGGAATTCATTAATCAAAATTCCAGTTTGGCCAAAACCAATGCCTCCAATATCTATACATTGTGATAGTGAGTCTACACTTTCCAGAGCTTATAGTAAAGTGTACAATGGAAAATCTAGACATATTGTCCTGAGACATAGTTATGTCATACAAATGATTACAGATAGTGTAATCATAGTGGATTATGTAAAATCAAGTCAAAATTTAGCAGATCCTTTTACAAAAGGTATTTCAAGAGGACTTGTGTCTAACACATCAATAGGGATGGGACTAAATCCCATTAATAATAATCACTCTTGATGGAAACTCAACTTGAAACTTGATATATTCAAGTCTCAAGTTCAATGATTAAAGTACATCATACGACGTGAATGTAAGCACTATAAAATTTAACATCCCAAGGATAAGTGCTTAGAACATATAATGAATAATGAAAGAGGATGAGTTTAACCTTAATAGATTTATGGTGTTTTAAGTTTTATGGACACCTATGATAATCTACCTATATGAGTGTGGAAGTGGTGCCGCTTCCTATGAGAATCGGGGTTGACTCTAAAGCTCTCATGAAATCAAGGTACAGACACAAGGCCTAATACATGTGTCGGCTTATATGGATAATCAGTGACTAAAAGATTTGTTTGTGAAGACAAATCCGGATAATCGATATAGATTGATAGTTCAAAGACAAGTCTACTATACTTTCATGGTTAACTTTGATGAACCTTCACAGGGTATTAGTTCAAGTCGTGAGACACCAATGCTTATACACAGTCTTACAGACAATCAAATATTTACAAAACTTATTTTGAAAATGGTGGAGGAATGTTGGTGATTTTTAAAATAAGTGAGTAAGAGTTTTTTGGGTGTAAGAGCTTTAAGAGCTTGTCCCACATTGAAAGTGTGAGGAAGAGGTGGGAAGCTAACCCAAATATAAAAAGGGATAGTGTCCCACATTGGAAAATGTACAAAGCTAAGTGTTACCACTAAGCTATAAAAGGAGTGGGTAACCTTTGAGTCCCACATTGGAAAAATATTAAGAATTTGTACACTTAATAAGTACAAATGGAAGATGAAGAGTTAATTCTTCTAGAATTTAAGAGGCTATTCAAGAGACCTCAATACGGTGCAAAGCACCGTATGCACACGCCCGCGCGCGGGTTCGCTTGCCGTGCAGTGGGCTGTAGAGGCGCTAGTGGCGCACTTTGCACTTCGCACGCCGCTTGTCCGCAGTGGTAGTGGGTTGCCTAGTCGGATCGCGGTAGCTCGGGCGCCGTCACTTTTTTGTTGACCCGTGCAAAACCGAGTCGGTATTAATTGTACCTGTTCGGAAATGACTTAAGACTGTTGGTAATTAACAGTCATACCATTTCGGAATTGATTAAGACTGTTAATCCAACATTCATGACTCTTGAAGACAAATCCTTTCATTATCTATAAATAAAGGCTGCCTAAAACGAATTTGCACAAATAACAGATATTACCCAGTTCCGAAATTTCCAACCCTTGCTATTACTCTCTTACAATTTTCAGGAGATATAAATTATCTTATTCTGTTTTGTGCACAAAAACAGAATAAGAACTTGATTTACTGTTCTTCACTGCTGCATCCAAAGGTTGTCTTCAAATATACAAGTTGCAGGTAGTGCAAGTTGCTTCATTGTATCTTGAGTACGGATTTGCGGATTCCCGTTGGTATACCGAAATTATTCGTGTGGGGCAAATACTGTATTTAGGAAAGTGACATCACTCCTTGAAGCTTTCTACTATTTATTTAGAAGCTACATTTTTGTATTGAAGTTGGCATTATTGTGATATATAAAGAGTTCCATTTCTGTATTTGCATTCATAATATCCAACAATCTAAATATAATATTATCAGAAATGGTCGACTCTTCCAAATCACTTCGACAAATAACAGAAAGCTTTGTCAAGTTGGACCGTTTTGATGGTGTCTGCGTTGGCAGAAAAAGGTTCATTTTCTTCTAACAACATTGAAGATTGTATATGTCTTGTCCCAACCGAAACCAAATGAAGATGAAGATGAAACCGTGGAACAGACTAGGCAACGCACAAAATGGGAGACCGGTGATTACTTGTGTCGTGGTCACATTCTCAATGCACTTGCTGACAATTTGTTCTCCTTGTACCAAAATGTTGGGATTGCAAAAACTTTGTGGGAAACATTGGAGGCCAAATATCTTACGGAAGACGCTACAAGTAAGAAGTTCCTAATCGGTCAGTTTTTAAGCTTTAAAATGCATGATAATAGGCATGTGCTAGAACAATATCATGAAATCCAACGCGTCATAAATCATTGCAGACTGAAAAAATTAAATATGGATGATAATGTAATTGTTGCTGCCATAATTGAAAAACTTACTACTTCTTGGAAAGATTATAAGAAAGAACTCAAACACAAAAAGGAGGATCTTTCACTTGAAGAATTAGAGACTCAGTAAAGAATTGAACAAGAGCCTCGAATTCTAGATGGTAAAGAGGAACAAGAAAATTCTCTTTCTAAGGTCCATGTGGTGGAGGCAGGAAAGGAGCAAAAATATGGCAATCATGGAAAAAATATCAAGTGGAGGAATTTTTCAAATAATTCTAAAGCAAACAAAAAGAAGAAAGGAAATTGTTTTCATTGCAACAAACCAGGTCACTTCAAGAAGGATTGTCGTGAGTTCAAGAAACTAAAGGAAAAAGGAGGGACATCAGACACAATGCAAAATTTTGCTGCTATGATATCCGAGGCTAATATGCTTGGAGAAGACAACTCTCAGTCGGTTGATTATGGTGCCACAAGGCATGTTTGTAAGGACAAGAACTTGTTCTCTGCCTATGAAACAGTGGAAGGAGATGTTATCTACATGGGAAATTCATCTACTGCTGCGGTTAAAGGCAAAGGGACAGTGGATCTCGAATTCACTTCCGGAAAAATCCTTAGCCTCACCAATGTTTTTCAGGTTCCTGATGTTAGGAAAAATTTAGTTTCTGGAAGTCTTCTTAACAAATTTGGCTTTAAGCTTGTATTTGAGTCAGACAAATTTATTCTGACTAAGAATGGTACCTTTGTAGGCAAAGGATATTTATATGAGGGCATGTTTAAGCTCAATATCAATGAAAAAGATTCTTCTGCTTATATCGTTGATTGTCTTTCATTATGGCATAGCCGTTTAGGACATGTTAATACAAAGAAATTGCATTTCATGGTTAATTTAAATTTAATTCCTAAATATGAGAATGATATGAATGAAATGTGTAAAATATGCATGCAAACAAAAATAACAACATTGCCTTTTCCAAAAATAGAAAAAACTACATCTTTGTTGCAATTAGTACATAGTGATGTTTGTGATTTGCATGGAACACCTACTAGAGGTGGTAATAAATATTTTGCTACATTTATCGCTGACTTTTCAAAATATTGTTACGTATATCTTTTAAACTCCAAGGATGATGTGCTTAATAGATTTAAGACATACAAAAATGAAGTTGAAAATCAATGTGATTCTAAAATAAAATGTCTTAGATCTGATAGAGGTGGTGAATATCACTTTCCTCAATTTTGTGAAGATATGGGAATTATACATGAAATTACTGCACCTTATACACCACAACAAAATGGAGTAGTAGAAAGAAAAAATAGAACACTAACAGAAATGGTTAACGCTATGCTTTCTTATTCTGGTTTAAGTAAAGGATTTTGTGGAGAATCACTTTTAACTGCATGTCATATTCTGAATAGAATACCTATTAAAGATAATAAGAAAACTCCTTACTAATTATGAAAGAATAGAAAACCTAATTTAGGTTATCTTAAAGTTTGGGGTTGTAGAGCTATTGTAAGACTACCTGAAACTAAGAGAAAGTAATTAGGAAGCAAAGGTGTTGAGTGTATTTTCATAGGTTATGCACAACATAGTAAAGCCTATAGATTTTTGGTTAGTGAACCTAATGATTCTGTTGAGGTAAATACAATAATTGAATCGAGAGATGCAATTTTTTATGAACAAATGTTTTCTTCTATTCCTAGAATTAATAATGAAAAAGAAGTAAGCACTCCTTCACAGTTACCTGAAACTCCACCAGTAGAACAAGAAGAGATTAGAAAAAGTAAAAGACCTAGGAAAGAAAAAAGCTTTGGTCCCGACTTTGAAGTCTATCTTGTTGAAGGAACTAGAGACACATCTTGTAATCAATATGCTTTGACTCTTAGCGTTGAAACAGACCCACAAACTTATAGTGAGGCAATTAAGTCTGTAGATTCAGCATTTTGGAAAGAAGCTATAAATGATGAAATGGATTCAATCTTGGGAAATAAAACTTGAAAGTTAGTAGATTTACCCCCTGGGTCTAAACCCATTAAGTGTAGATGGATTTTTAAAAAGAAAATGAAAATAGATGGAACAATTGATAAATTCAATGCTAGATTGGTTGCTAAAGGTTTTACACAAAAAGAAGGAATTGATTATTTTGATACCTATGCACCTGTTGCTAGAACCGCCAGTATTAGAATTTTAATTGCATTAGCATCTATATATAATTTTGAGATTCATCAAATGGATGTGAAAACTGCCTTTTTAAATGGTGACTTAGAAGAAGAAATTTACATGGAACAACCTGAAGGATTTGTTATGCCTGGACAAGAAAATAAAGTATGTAAACTTATTAAGTCCTTATATGGCCTAAAACAAGCACCTAAACAATGGCATGAAAAATTTGATAAAGTCATTATTTCTTACGGTTTTAAAATTCATGAATCTGATAAGTGTGTTTATAGTAAATTTGCTAATGGTAAAGGTGTGATCATTTGTTTATATGTAGATGACATGTTAATTCTTGGTACTGATTTAGAAAGCATTAATAATACAAAGAGTTTTCTGTCTTCTAAATTTGATATGAAAGATATGGGTGTAGCTGATGTCATATTAGGAATGAGAATAATAAGGAAAGATAAAAATATAATTCTCACTCAATTTCATTATGTTGAGAAAATTTTAAAGAAATTTAATCAGTTTGATTGCACACCTGTTAGTACACCTTTTGAACCACAACTAAAGATGATCCCTAATAATGGTAGAGCTATTTCACAATTGGAATATGCACGAATAATTGGTAGTTTAATGTATGCCATGACATGTACTCGACCTGATATTGCTTATGTTGTTTGTAAATTAAGTAGATATACTAGTAACCCAAGTTTATTGCATTGGCATGTTGTCAATAGAATATTAAAATATTTGAAAGGAACTATGGACTATGGTATATACTATAGTGGATATCCTTCAGTATTAGAAGGGTTTTGTGATGCCAGTTGGATAACTGAGCGGGAGGATTATTCCTCAACAAGTGGATGGATTTTCACTCTTGGTGGAGGAGCTGTTTCTTGGGGATCAAAGAAACAAATTTGTATAGCTGATTCTACTATGGCAGCTGAGTTTGTAGCATTAGCTGCAACTAGTAAAGAGGCAGAATGGTTAAGGAATTCATTAATCGATATTACAGTTTGGCCAAAACCAATGCCTCCAATATCTATACATTGTGATAGTGAGTCTACACTTTCCAGAGCTTATAGTAAAGTGTACAATAAAAAATCTAGACATATTGGCCTGAGACATAGTTATGCCATATAAATGATTACAGATAGTGCAATCACAGTGTATTATGTAAAATCAAGTCAAAATTTAGCAGATCCTTTTACAAAAGGCCTTGCAAGAGGATTGGTGTCTAAGACATCAATACGGATGGGACTAAAGCCCATTAATAATAATCACTCTTGATGGAAACTCAACTTGAAACTTGATATATTCAAGTCTCAAGTTCAATGATTAAAGTACATCATACGACGTGATTGTAAGCACTATAAAATTTAACATCCCAAGGATAAGTGATTAGAACATGTAATGAATAATGAAAGAGGATGAGTTTAACCTTAATAGATTTATGGTGTTTTAAGTTACATGGACACCTATGATAATCTACCTATATGAGTGTGGATGTGGTGCCTCTTCCTATGAGAATTGGGCTTGACTCTAAAGCACTCATGAAATCAAGGTACAGACACAAGGCCTAATACATGTGTCGGATTATATGGATAATCAGTGACTAAAAGATTTGTGTGTGAAGACAAATCCGGATAATCAATATAGATTGATAGTTCAAAGACAAGTCTACTATACTTTCATGGTTAACTTTGACGAATCTTCACAGGGTAATGGTTCAAGTCGTGAGACACCAATGCTTATACACAGTCTTACAGACAATCAAAGATTTACAAAACTTATTTTGAAAATGATGGAGGAATGTTGGTGATTTTTAAAATAAGTGAGTAAGAGTTTTTTGGGTGTAAGAGCTTTAAGAGCTTGTCCCACATTGGAAGTGTGAGGAAGAGGTGGGAAGATAACCCAAATATAAAAAGCGATAGAGTCCCACATTGGAAAATATACAAAGCTAAGTGTTATCACTAAGCTATAAAAGGAGTGGGCAACCTTTGAGTCCCACATGGGAAAAATATTAAGAATGTGTACACTTAATAAGTACAAATGGAAGATGAAGAGTTAATTCATCTAGCATTTAAAAGGCTATTTAAGAGACCTCAATACGGTGCGAAGCACCATCCGCACACGCGCGCGCGCTCACGGGTGCGGGGCAGTGGGCTATAGAGGCGCTAGTGGCGCACTTTGGACTTCGCCCGCCGCGTGTCCGCAGTGGTAGCGGGTTGACGGGTCGGATCGCGGTAGCTCGGGCGCCGTCACTTTTTGGTTGACCCATGCAAAACCGATTCGGTATTAATTGTACCTGTTCGGAAATGACTTAAGACTGTTGGTAATTAACAGTCATACCATTTCGGAATTGATTAAGACTCTTAATCCAACAGTCATGACTCTTGAAGACAAAGCCTTTCATTATCTATAAATAAAGGCTGCCTCAAAACGAATTTGCACATATAACAGATATTACCCAGTTCCGAAATTTCCAACCCTTGCTATTACTCTCTTACAATTTTCAGGAGATATAAATTATCTTATTCTGTTTTGTGCACATAAACAGAATATGAACTTGATTGACTGTTCTTCGCTGCTGCATCCAAAGGCTGTCTTCAAATATACAAGTTGCAGGCAGTGCAAGTTGCTTCATTATATCTTGAGTATGGATTTGCGGATTCCCGTTTGTATACCGAAATGATTCGTGTGGGGCAAATACTGTATTTAGAAAAGTGACATCACGCCTTGAAGCTTTCTACTATCTATTCAGAAGTTACATTTTTGTATTGAAGTTGACATTATTGTGATATATAAAGAGTTCCATTTCTGTATTTGCATTCATAATATCCAACAATCTAAATACAGTATTATCAGAAATGGTCGACTCTTCCAAATCACTTCGACAAATAACAGAAAGCTTTGTCAAGTTGGACCGTTTTGATGGTGGTAATTTTCTGCGTTGGCAAAAAAAGGTTCATTTTCTTCTAACAACATTGAGGATTGTATATGTCTTGTCACAACCGAAACCAAATGAAGATGAAGATGAAACCGTGGAACAGACTAGGCAACGCACAAAATGGGAGACCGATGATTACTTGTGTCGTGGTCACATTCTCAATGCACTTGCTGACAATTTGTTCGACTTGTACTAAAATGTTGGACTGCAAAAACTTTGTGGGAAACGTTGGAGACCAAATATCTTACGGAAGACGCTACAGGTAAGAAGTTCCTAATCGATCAGTTTTTAAGCTTTAAAATACATGATAATAGGCCTGTGCTAGAACAATATCATGACATCCAACGCATCATAAATCATTGCAAACTGAAAAAATTAAATATGGATGATAATGTAATTATTGCGGCCATAATTGAAAAACTTCCTACCTCTTGGAAAGATTATAAGAAAGAACTCAAACACAAAAAGGAGGATCTTTCACTTGAAGAATTAGAGACGCATTTAAGAATTGAACAAGGGTCTCGAATTCTAGATGGTAAAGAGAAACAAGAAAATTTTGTTTCTAAGGTCCATGTGGTGGAGGCAGGAAAGGAGCAAAAATATGGCAATCATGGAAAAAATAACAAGCTGAGGAATTTTTCAAATAATTCTAAAGCAAACAAAAAGAAGAAAGGAAATTGTTTTCATTGCAACAAACCAGGTTACTTCAAGAAGGATTGTCGTGAGTTCAAGAAACTAAAGGAAAATGGAGGGACATCAGACACAAAGCAAAAATTTGTTGCTATGATATCCGAGGCTAATATGCTTGGAGAAGACAACTCTTGGTGGATTGATTCTGGTGCCACAAGGCATGTTTGTAAGGACAAGAACTTGTTCTCTGCCTATGAAACAGTGGAAGGAGATGTTCTCTACATGGAAAATTCATCTACTGCTGCGGTTAAAGGCAAAAGGACAGTGGATCTCGAATTCAATTCCGGGAAAATCCTTAGCCTCACCAATGTTTTTCATGTTCCTGATGTTAGGAAAAATTTAGTTTCTGAAAGTCTTCTTAACAAATTTGGCTTTAAGCTTGTATTTGAGTCAGACAAATTTATTCTGACTAAGAATGGTACCTTTGTAGGCAAAGGATATTTATATGAGGGCATGTTTAAGCTCAATATCAATGAAAAAGATTCTTCTGCTTATATCGTTGATTGTCTTTAATTATGGCATAGTCGTTTAGGACATGTTAATACAAAGAAAATGCATCTCATGGTTAATTTAAATTTAATTCCTAAATATGAGAATGATATGAATGAAAAGTGTAAAATATGCATGCAAACAAAAATAACAACATTGCCTTTTTCAAAAATAGAAAAAACTACATCTTTGTTGCAATTAGTACATAGTGATGTTTGTGATTTGCATGGAACACCTACTAGAGGTGGTAGTAAATATTTTGCTACATTTATCGATGACTTTTCAAAATATTGTTACGTATATCTTTTCAACTCCAAGGATGATGTGCTTAATAGATTTAAGACATACAAAAATGAAGTTGAAAATCAATGTGATTCTAAAATAAAATGTCTTAGATCTGATAGAGGTGGGTGAATATCACTTTCCTCAATTTTGTGAAGATATGGGAATTATACATGAAATTACTGCACCTTCTACACCACAACAAAATGGAGTTGCAGAAATAAAAAATAGAACACTAACTGAAATGGTTAACGCTATGCTTTCTTATTCTGGTTTAAGTAAAGGGTTTTGGGGAGAAGCACTTTTAACTGCATGTCATATTCTGAATAGAATACCTATTAAAGATAATAAGAAAACTCCTTACGAATTATGGAAGAATAGAAAACCTAATTTAGGTTATCTTAAAGTTTGGGGTTGTAGAGCTATTGTAAGACTACCTGAAACTAAGAGAAAGAAATTAGGAAGCAAAGGTGTTGAGTGTATTTTCATAGGTTATGCACAACATAGTAAAGCCTATAGATTTTTGGTTAGTGAACCTAATGATTCTGTTGAGCTAAATACAATAATTGAATCGAGAGATGCAATTTTTTTATGAACAAAGGTTTTCTTCTATTCCTAGAATTAATAATGAAAAAGAAGTAAGCACACCTTCACAGTTACCTGAAACTCCACCAGTAGAACAAGAAGAGATTAGAAAAAGTAAAAGACCTAGGAAAGAAAAAATCTTTGGTCCCGACTTTGTAGTCTATATTGTTGAAGGAACTAGAGACACATCTTGTAATCAATATGCTTTGACTCTTAGCATTGAAACAGACCCACAAACTTATAGTTAGGCAATTAAATCTGTAGATTCAGCATTTTGGAAAGAAGCTATAAATGATGAAACGGATTCAATCTTGGGAAATAAAACTTGAAAGTCAGTAGATTTACCTCATGGGTCTAAACCCATTAAGTGTAGATGGATTTTTAAAAAGAAAATGAAAATAGATGGAACAATTGATAAATTCATGGCTAGATTGGTTACTAAAGGTTTTACACAAAAAGAAGGAATTGATTATTTTGATACATATGCACCTGTTGCTAGAACCGCCACTATTAGAATTTTAATTGCATTAGCATCTATATATAATTTTGAGATTCATCAAATGGATGTGAGAACTGCCTTTTTAAATGGTGACTTAGAAGAAGAAATTTATATGAAACAACCTGAAGGGTTTGTTATGCCTGAACAAGAAAATAAAGTACGTAAACTTATTAAGTCCTTATATGGCCTAGAACAAGCACCTAAACAATGGCAAAATTGATAAAGTCATTATTTCTTATGATTTTAAAATTCATGAATCTGATAAGTGTGTTTATAGTAAATTTGCTAATGGTAAAGGTGTGATCATTTGTTTATATGTAGATGACATGTTAATTCTTGGTACTGATTTAGAAAGCATTAATAATACAAAGAGTTTTCTGTCTTCTAAATTTGATATGAAAGATATGGGTGTAGCTGATGTCATATTAGGAATGAGAATAATAAGGAAAGATAAAAATATAATTCTCACTCAATCTCATTATGTTGAGAAAATTTTAAAGAAATTTAATCAGTTTGATTGCACACCTGTTAGTACACCTTTTGAACCACAGCTTAATATGATCCCTAATAATGGTAGAGCTATTTCACAATTGGAATATGCACGAGTAATTGGTGGTTTAATGTATGCCATGACATGTACTCGACCTGATATTGCTTATGTTGTTGGTAAATTAAGTAGATATACTAGTAATCCAAGTTTATTGCATTGGCATGCTGTCAATTTTATATTAAAATATTTGAAAGGAACTATGGACTATGGTATATACTATAGTGGATATCCTTCAGTATTAGAAGGGTTTTGTGATGTCAGTTGGATAACTGAGCGGGAGGATCATTCCTCAACAAGTGGATGGATTTTCACTCTTGGTGGAGGAGCTGTTTCTTGGGGATCAAATAAACAAACTTGTATAGCTGATTCTACTATGACATCTGAGTTTGTAGCATTAGCTGCAACTAGTAAAGAGACAGAATGGTTAAGGAATTCATTAATCGAAATTCCAGTTTGGCCAAAACCAATGCCTCCAATATCTATACATTGTAATAGTGAGTCTACACTTTCCAGAGCTTATCGTAAAGTGTACAATGGAAAATCTAGACATATTGGCCCGAGACATAGTTATGTCAGACAAATGATTACAGATAGTGTAATCACAGTGGATCATGTAAAATCAAGTCAAAATTTAGCAGATCCTTTTACAAAAGGTCTTGCAAGAGGATTGGTGTCTAAGACATCAATACAGATGGGACTAAAGCCCATTAATAATAATCACTCTTGATGGAAACTCAACTTGAAACTTGATATATTCAAGTCTCAAGTTCAATGATTAAAGTACATCATACGACGTGATTGTAAGCACTATAAAATTTAACATCCCAAGGATAAGTGCTTAGAACATGTAATGAATAATGAAAGAGGATGAGTTTAACCTTAATAGATTTATGGTGTTTTAAGTTACATGGACACCTATGATAATCTACCTATATGAGTGTGGAAGTGGTGCCGCTTTCTATGAGAATCGGGCTTGACTCTAAAGCACTCATGAAATCAAGGTACAGACACAAGGCCTAATACATGTGTCGGCTTATATGGATAATCAGTGACTAAAAGATTTGTGTGTGAAGACAAATCCGGATAATCAATATAGATTGATAGTTCAAAGACAAGTCTACTATACTTTCATGGTTAACTTTAACGAACCTTCACAGGGTATTGGTTCAAGTCGTGAGACACCAATGCTTATACACAGTCTTACAGACAATCAAAGATTTACAAAACTTATTTTGAAAATGGTGGAGGAATGTTGGTGATTTTTAAAATAAGTGAGCAAGAGTTTTTTGGGTGTAAGAGCTTTAAGAGCTTGTCCCACATTGGAAGTGTGAGGAAGAGGTGGGAAGCTAACCCAAATATAAAAGGGGATAGTGTCCCACATTGGAAAATGTACAAAGCTAAGTGTTACCACTAAGCTATAAAAAGAGTGGGCAACCTTTTGAGTCCCACATAGGAAAAATATTAAGAATTTGTACACGTAATAAGTACAAATGAAAGATGAAGAGTTAATTCATCTAGCATTTAAGAGGCTATTCAAGAGACCTCAATACGGTGCGAAGCACCGTACGCATACGCGGGCGCGCTCGCGGGGGTGCGGGGCAGTGGGCTGTAGAGGCGCTAATGGAGCACTTTGCACTTCGCACGCTGCGTGTCCGCAGTGGTAGCGGGTTGCCGGGTCGAATCGCGGTAGCTCGGGCGCTGTCACTTTTTGGTTGACCCGTGCAAAACCGATTCGGTATTAATTGTACCTGTTCGAAAATGACTTAAGACTGTTGGTAATTAACAGTCATACCATTTCGGAATTGATTAAGACTGTTAATCCAACAGTCATGACTCTTGAAGACAAAGCCTTTCATTATTTATAAATAAAGGCTGCCTAAAACGAATTTGCACATATAACAGATATTACCCAGTTCCGAAATTTCCAACCCTTGCTATTACTCTCTTACAATTTTCAGGAGATATAAATTATCTTATTCTGTTTTGTGCACATAAACAGAATAAGAACTTGATTGACTGTTCTTCACTGCTGCATCTAAAGGCTGTCTTCAAATATACAAGTTGCAGGCAGTGCAAGTTGCTTCATTGTATCTTGAGTACGGATTTACGAATTCTTGTTTGTATACCGAAATTATTCGTGTGGGGCAAATACTGTATTTAGAAAAGTGACATCACGCCTTGAAGCTTTCTACTATCTATTCAGAAGTTACATTTTTGTATTGAAGTTGACATTATTGTGATATATAAAGAGTTACAATTCTGTATTTGCATTCATAATATCCAAATTGTGTCATTTCTAGATATTAGTTGTCTTGTTTAGTTTTTTTGGGTATTAGCTTGATTAGCAAGCTAACTCTTCCTATAAATAGGTCACTTGTCCCTTATTTGTATTCAACTTTTAATATGGAGAATAGAGAATAGAGAGAGAAAGAACTCATTTCATTTCTTTAGTTGTTGTTGTTGTTGTGTAGTGTAGATGCTGTGTAAATTAGTTGTTGTGTAGATTAACTTCTTCTTTTACGCTTTCGCACCCTAATTCACATCAAATTGGTATCAGAGCGTGGTTTGTTCTTGGATCAGCCATGTTCATAGAAGATTGGAATTCTCATTGGAATTATCTGGATAATGTTCCAATAAACCCTAGCTCTAATGTTCCACAACATCAATTCGTTAAAACCTTACCCAACTCAAAATCCAACCATCCAAATTCTCAAACCTCCCCACCGGAGCTCAATTTTCGGCCCCATCTACAAACCTGAAGGTCGGACTGCCCCCATGGCTACCGACCGATGTCACAGACCACCGAAACCCTAAAAAAAACTACCAGAACAGCCCTTGGTGGTCAAACAATATGGCCGAACCCCACAACCACTTCTGGCCTGCCTCCATTTTGCACAACATCTTTTTCAGATCTATCCGGAAGGATACTAGCAAATTCTAACGCTAAAATTCAGTCCAAATCACAAGAAATCCACCGGAAATTCAAGAACCCACCCCGAACAATTCAAGAATTACTGGAGATTCAAGAAAACATTAACCATAACCAAGATTCATGGCCTACTACTTCCAACCAATCCAAGATCATTTATAATGCAAATCCTAGCCAATATCAACAAAAAAAAAAAAATTCCAAACCCTATTTACTCCATTTTCAAGAAACTCCCAAACCCACTCCATCACCAAACCCTAACCCTAATAAACATTCTTATTTATCCCCAACAAGCGTCCACCACATCACATACCCTGACCAAAATTTTCCACCGCCCGGACCTCTTCACCACACTAATTCCCAACCAATTTCTGAAAATTACAATTCAACCCCTGCATTTTTCAATAAATACAAATTTTCTCCAAATCTCTCAAGGTCTTACGATTTAATCCCTCACCCGAAGAATACCTCTCTTACAAATTCTCGTGGGATGGTGCCAAATACGGCCTCGATATGTATGAATGTGCTCATTTTGATACGGTTAGTTGTGCCATCATCAAGGAACTCCAAAGTCTTCAAGCTTCTTGGGCCGAGACGGATTCATATCTCTCTCAAAAGCTTCACACATTGGCATATAGTGTTTATTCTATTGGAGAGTATGAGATGTCCCATCAACACCTACATAGATGTCGGTCCGAGTATTATGAGATGGAGATGGCACGTGAACAATGGATCCGTGCACGAGCGAGGTATTTGGGTCCATATTTGGAGTACTTGTCCACCGGTGTACCCCCTCCTACATCTGATGTCATTCTGGCGCACACCGATGATCCTATCTCTTCGGATATGCTTCACGAGGATGTCTTCGCGGTTGTTGAGACCCAGGCGATGCTTGATAGTGCATCTGTATTCCTTCCTTGTGATTTTTTCCCCATATTTGAGAAAGATGGATGGATCACTCGCACCCGATATAAGGATTTGGAGGCATTTGCGATGGTGGACTTCTTTCCTATCTTTGAGGTAGAAGATGAGGGGTAATTCCTATGTGATTTTTTTGTTGAAAATGGTTGGAAGATTCGCACTCATTATCGTGAGGTGACAATATTTGATTTCATGGATTTTTTTCCCATTTTTTATCACGATTATGAGCTTTGTGATGATGGTCTGGTGGTTCTTTCTTTGAGAAGCATATGTTGCATGAGGAGATCACGCTTGGTGTGGGATTTGTGGATCCTTTTTGGGTTCCTTATGAGGCGCGCTCCATGACGCATTTACATGCTTCGATGTTACGAAGGCTCATCATGAGCACTTTGGATGAAATTTGGCATCAATGGCCTTCTCCACGTCGATCTTGTGTTAGCGCTTCATTTGGACGGACTAGAGGTCACATTCCTCTTCATCGACCATGGCATACATTTGGAGTTTCTCTTCAAGGATATTTTGCAAGTCGTTATGTGGGACGCTTCAAAGGACGACTTCTTTTTCAAGTAGGGGAGCCCGCAGATGTTGCCCTCACCCACACTTTTATCGCTCGGGACGAGCTCTCTCAAGTAGGGGAGAATGATAGGAATTAAGGTTACTTTAGTCTTTTCTTGCTTTTATTGTTACTTTCCCTTTATTTTGTCTTTTATTAGTTTTCAAGTATGTTTGGGACTAATACGTCATTTCTAGATATTAGTTGCCTTGTTTAGTCTTTTTTAGTATTAGCTTGATTAGCAAGCTAACTCTTCCTATAAATAGGCCACTTGGCCCCCATTTGTATTCAACTTTTAATATGGAGAATA
Source organism: Sambucus nigra (assembly GCA_949130495.1). Classification (NCBI taxonomy): domain Eukaryota; kingdom Viridiplantae; phylum Streptophyta; class Magnoliopsida; order Dipsacales; family Adoxaceae; genus Sambucus; species Sambucus nigra. Next base: position 237,359,632 of record OX422210.1, on the reverse strand, counting down.
GAGAATAGAGAGATAAAGAACCCATTTCATTTTTAGTTGTTGTTGTGTAATGTGGATGTTGTGTAGATTAACTTCTTCTTTTTACGCTTCCGCACCCTAATTCACATCAATTCTATATTCTGAGTAAGATGAAATTTGGCACACTTGTCACTCTCATATATGTACATTACACAAATTTTGCACCAAGCGTGAGTTCAAGACTGATATCAACTAATAACAAGTGTCCCTTTTCGAAGACATTCAGGGATTATGCACATTACACAAAAAAAGTCGCGCACAAATTCTAGAGTAATGCAAGAAGAATTATCATATACAGTTCTCATTTTTAACTGTTCCACCAACAGGGCAGACAGTACATATAGAGCTGGTTTCAATCTAAGCAACAGGTATAAAATTAAGGTGTTGTACAAAGACTAGCAACAATCGAGAATTAGAGAATAGGTTAAAAAATCTAGTACAGGTTTTCTCCAAATAGTCCTGCATTAGAGTTTTAAACAATACTCGACTGCTATAAGGACTCATCACTGGATGGCAACCTACAGGGAGCCGTGCGATCTTTGGACTTGTATTTGCCAAGCATTTCGGCAACAGTTCTGCAGCGGCATTGATTTCCTGGTCGGACTACATCCCCATAAACCGCCATTTCAATTACGTCAAGCTCCTTATCTGGGAAACATGTAACTTATATATTATTTAGTTCACCACTGAAAGAAAATGTTACAATGGCAAGATAGCTGAACCATCAGAATGTAAATATGCTGTTTTACTCTTCCCTCATTTAAATGAAGAAAGATCTACAAGAAAAATCCACCACCCCACTCAAAACCCACCTCCTTCTATCCTAACCTAGGACAAGTTCCTTCCAAAAACTACAAACGCAAACTGCTCATATTTCACTCACTTTAAAATTTTCTTTTAAAGGATACATATTCAATTATACAATGCAAGGAATAGAAGTTTTGAAAGGGTTCCCCTATCAAAGCATCCTCCCAAAATTATATATAAGATTCTCCCGAGGGCTACACACCTTAAGAAAGAGTTATGGCCTCTAGAGATGAATGTTCATTGGATTCTATGCAGTAACAGACCCATGATTTTTGGTCAATGGGGACGGAAGTTTCCACTAGTATCGGGAGTTTGCGGGCGGGAGCCCCTAGGGTGAAGTAAGGTCATTTTTTTATTTTTTTAGTCCTAATGAGGATAGTTGAATCCTCGCGACGTTTTTCAGAAATGATGAACATGTAAAAGGATCGTTTTTTATAAAAAAAATTATAATTACAACAATGAATGTTATCCAAAAATTAGTATTACCCTTAGTGACGGAGAAAATTAATGATGGTGAACTCAGCTAAGAAATTATGTTTTTTAACCAGAATGTTGGCAAAATTATATTACCAACCTTATAGTCCAAAAACTTGCATTTAAGCCTTTCAAATATAGACTGAATATGAAAATTTAAATAAATAAATCAAATAAAAAACACAATCTCGGTGGGGCGGGCGCCCCTGCTCAGGACCATGTAGATACCCTATGATACTCCTGAGTACCTTTGCCATTCTCCATTCTCACTCAAGCGTGTCAATACTCTAGATAATGGACTACCATAGAGATTATTTTCTAGTCTGAATCTCCACAATCATTTACCCCAAAGTGCTTTGTTTTTTAGAAGTTCGCTCCCTATTGCTAACCCCTCAATTCTTTCTAGCTTTTGAAATGACAGAATATGCACAAATTTATTAGGACTTTAATCAATGGTTAGTTTTTTTTAGTTCGATGAGTAAGACGACATGCTTTTACTCACTACACCCCAGTTTGAGCTTAGAAGGTTTTAATGGATAATATTTCTGTTGATAATATATAAATCTTACCCAGGGAAATTGAAGACTTGCACCATAATATATAAAATCTTGGGTACCCACCACTCATTGGCAATTAAATAGATGGTACCAACAATGTTCACAAAGGCGTGAATATGTTAGAAGCATTTTGTCAGGGCAAGGGGAGGAGTAAGCCCCGAGGTGGATTGAGGTGAAATCCTCAATATATATATATATATACCATGGCTATCATCATAAGAATGACACTTCATCTATGTCACCATGACGATAAAAATTGGACAAGCCAACAAGGCATGAGGTTAGCTTCCAATCAATAATTAATGTAAATAATAAAGCAAGGGGGAGGAGGAAGAATGAAATACACAGGTTTACGTGATTCTGACGGGATGCGGTAACTCTGCAATATAATCAGGGTTAGAGCACACATGGTTTCTCAATGCCCTAAATTACCGTTCAAGGCCACAACCTTCACATATATAACTCTCTCTCTCTCTCTCTCTCTAGAGTGACTCGATGAGGCTGCTTGTGAGAAATGAGGATAGACAGAATGAGGCTGACATTAAAGGATAATGCAGGAGAAGATGAGGATGGAGCGGATATTAACTGGAGATGGAATATAAATCCGAGACCAACCAGAAAGGAGCCCCGTACCCTGTTGACGGAGAGACTTATTTATAGGTGAGAAGGTCACAGGTTGAGGTCACATGACCTCGGTAGAATCCTCTTAGCATGTGCGTGAGATATCATGTGACAAGGAGTCAACTAAGTATCACGTAACCGCTTCTGCTGCACTCTGACATGGGGACCCGATGTTCATGGAGATGACTAGTCCTCTTATGGTGCAAGGCTAAGGGAGAGGTATTGGGGTTGCGGGCACCTGGCTATTTGGACCATCTTTGTTGTACACATGATACTAACATGTATGTCATGTAGGTATGTTCAAAATATACTATTATCAGTCACTAACATAATAAATAGCATATAATTACAAAATTATACAACTAGCGTACCATGATTATCATCACAATATTAGTTAGAATTTGATGTTAACACTATTAATGGTACCCAAAAAGGAAAGGCAAACAAGTTGAAACTCTAAATAAAGTGTATTGAATGATTTCCCCAATATGTATAGGGGAAGGTTCTAGAGATAGCTATCTAAGACCATCTCCGGAGCATTGGGCAAAATACCATATTGCTATTTTGCACAATGCTTTTTGTAGAAATGGTACTCCAGATCATTTAGCATAATAACATTTCACATAAAAAGTGGCAAATTTGATTACGAAATGCTCTCATATTGCCACACGGGGTGTGGCAACCTGGAAAAACATACGGCATTTCAAATGCCGCGTCAATGGGTCCCGCAGCAATCGAAGTCCCCGTGTCAAATCTGCCCGAATTTTTAATAAAAAATTAATTCCATAGCCAATTAAAGTCAACAAGAGCTAATCTATTAATCCCAACTATAAATACGTTTAGATTGTTATCAAAAATTATGTGAATTTAATTTAATAACGCAATCGATTAAATAATAAAGCGTAGTATTTAAACACTGAAATATTAAAAAATTAGAACATAAAAACATAAACATTTTTTTTGAAACAAATAAACATAAACATTTTTTTCGGAAAACAAATAAGCATAGTTAGGGAGAATGGACAGCCGAGAGGTTTACGGATTGAAAGCATGCGGAGCGAGCGAGGAAGCAGGACGGGTAGGCTTTGTAGGAACATTTTTTTGGAAAATATGTGTCTTCCCGATCGACTGCCTCCCACTTCTCGAGGATGGATTTCTTGTTCTCCTACCAATATGCGCGTGCATGGGGTCCAAGATAGAGTAGTCGTGGTTTACAATTTCTTCTTTCTTCCTTTCCATCGCTTGTTATTTTTTTAGGACAATTCTTAATTTTGCCTCCAGCAAGAGTGCTTAATTTAAGCCTCTGCGGCAAGGGCAGTTTGCCATGAAGTTAGGTAAACTGGTGGTGGAGAAGTTGTTGTCAGCCTTCCCTTGTCTTTTAGCAGAAATCATTTTTGTTGATTGGCCGTTCAATCCTCGACTGGGTAAACGCGGACAGGGCGTCATCGCCCAATGAAAAGCTAGCCATAAAAGGCATACAACACTCCTCGTCGATCGCAAATAATAGACTGGGCTTGAAGTGAAGTGTGGGGACACACTCCCACCCAATGCAGACATGGACTCAACCTTATTTGGCATACACCATGTGTGGAGCTCATAATTCCATTTTGAAGTGTCCTTCAAAACAAGGTAACACTTCATGAAACTAAAAGACTCCTTCGTCTGAATCTTTTACGTTTTATAGGCAAGGGGAAGCACGTTGTGGTTGGTGCGGCCACTAATCAGTCCCCGTTCGACTCCCCCAACAATGTCGTAGAATTTTCTCACTGCCCTTATAATATTGTCAAACCGCGTTAAGAGCGAACTCGCATCTCCGGATTTGAACTGGGAAAAAAGGATTTGCAGTCCCCCGCGTTACCACTCGGCCATGCCGCCAAAACAATATAAAATAGATGAAACTTTTCCCCTTTTGGTTTGGATTACTGAACTTCTTTTTTTTTATTGTACTTGCATCTTGCATCCTGTTCTTTTCCAAAAAGAATACCCTGAACAGTTCCGGTATGCTAAGCACCTTTTTCAAGGAAATATATAAAGGCAGGAACATTTAAATAAGTTTCATTCTTTATCGGATCATAAAAACCCACTTTCTGAAGATCTCTTCCTTCTCTTCGGGATCGAACATCATTGCAACGATTTGATTCATTGGGAGCACTATCTAATAAAGCGAGAATTTATTTTCTTCAAGCGGACGAGAGAATTCAGCGTATCCATACTGAAGTCACCGAGAATTTAAAGGCTGCTAATGCTCAATATAAGCATGATGCCTATAAGCACGATGCCTATTTTAAATATAACCTGAAGGTTATATTTTTGAGTCCTTACTATTTTCGAGTTCTTATTATTTTCGAGTCCTTAATATTTTAGTTTCTGCGATGCCTATTTAAAGGCTTCTGATGTGTAAAACATTCATTATTCTCATATTCAATAAATATTACAACCTAGAGGAATTTCAGCCAAGATTGTCTTCAAGAACACTCTCGAAGGAGTAACTTTCATCTCATTCTTTCTGCCTTATCAAGAGTCGAGTCACGACAAAGAAGGGTCTGTAAAGTTGGGTTTTCACTTAAACACAGAGAAGTAAGCCTGTAATGCCTCAAGGCAACAGTATGTTTAGAAAAAACATTAATAGGACATTCTCCATTTATAACAATTTTTTAGATTTTTTTTCACACATTCAAGAATGGTATACAACAGAGTAGAGTCTTCCAATCATCCTCAGAATGTACCTCTTGACATTCATGCGAGTGTCATTGGGGTGATAACTAGTCTGATCGTAGTGATCTGAGCATTGTGGTACCTCTGTGACAGACCTAAGCTTCCAGCTAGGTAATAACCACATGGTCAAAATGACCTACTATTATTCACATAGTAATTATCATGATAATGTCCCATCTTATCTATATCATCTAATCCACTAATAACTTTAATTTATGACTCTTTCAAGCGGGAATAGCTCACCAATGGACTTTTAACTCTCTCGGGCTGGAATAGCTTTGCTAATGATATTCTTCTCTCTTAACTCTCCCTGAAGGAATCTTGCATATAACAATGTCGCGGTCCAGTTGATAGTTTCTTAGAAAACATGGAGGGTAAAACAAAGAAAACTAATGTAATGGAAATGCAAGTGCTGATACCCTGATCAAATCACATTAAGTAAATTAAAATATCAGTACCACTGTGTCAGGCATTAAGTAAGAAAATACAAAAAGACTGATGCAATTTCATGCGCAGTTAAGTGTGAGCATGTACAAACAGAAATCATTGCAAACCTTAAAATAATAGCTGTGGGGATGAGAATAGCAATGAGTCAATGACAAATGTTGTTGGTCAATGCTGAACTTAGTGCCAATGATTAGGTGTTGACTCAATAAAGACTTTGATCTCAAACAGGTTTTGTGATTGCTTTATTGGCTTTAATACAAGTGACAAAATGATGAAGAATAAAATGCTACAGCAAGAATGGCTAGTGGTTCTACAGAGATGGGAGACTGGTAGCAGTGATGAAATAACGCTGTAGGCATTAACAACTTATGTTTTTTGCATCTGTAACAAATTACCCACAATGCCCTTTGATTGTTAATTTGAATTAACAGTAGCTAATGATAGAGAGGTCCTTGTCTATTTTCCAAAGAGTAAAACTACGGCTACCCCATATTATCACCCTTTTTTTATACCCCCTGAGCTGGATTGTCCAAATCAGCAAAAAGTAAAGTGGGTCATGTGGGTCTTTTAATTCCTTTTGTCTATGTCAGAACAACCAAAATTATTGGCGCCAACTCTTCTGCTATGTAACTCACCGGATACACAGCTTGGTCTCCAATTAACAATCAAAGAGGTATGATTTTTCTCTCATTTTCTTCTCCTCGTACACTTCCTTTTCTCCCAAATTTAAACTAGTAAATGCTCTGTATTGTTAAAAATAAGTAAAACCTAACTAAAAAAAACTTTCATCTCAAATGTTAAAATACAAATCAAACCATTTCATATCCTAAAGCTCCATTGAGTTTTCAAACAGTTTTGGTGTGATGTTTCATTAAGTGATACATTATAGTTAAGAAATATAATTTTTTGGTGTGATGTTTTACATGTGTAGTGTTGCTAAAATGGAATTTCAAGGGACCTCAAATAATGAGATAAATGAAATTGACATGGAGGGGATATATATGGAGGGGATAGATATGGAGGGAATACATATGCAAGAAAATGAAGTTGACATGGAGGGGATAGATATGGAGGAAAATGAAGTTGAACAGAAAAAAATAGAAGACCCCAAAGTAGGAATGACGTTTGATACCATTGACGAGGTTTATGACTATGATAAAAAATATGGAAGTGAAATGGGATTCCCCGTTAGAAAACGATCTTCGGGAAAAGACGATGATGGAGTGGTTAAATTTGTGGTGTTTTCATGTTCTCATTCCGGAAAACCGAAAAGCAGATCAAAGAATGCCTTTAAAAAACGCCCAGTTACCAACACGGATTGTAAGGCTAAAATTCGCATTGCTTTGTGTTTCGATGGAAAGTGGGTGGTGACAATCATAAACCTTGATCACAATCATGCGGTGAGCCTGGGAAAATCAAGATATTACAAGAACAATCGAATTTTGCGACCTTTTGTTAAAAGAAGACTTGAAATGAATGATAAGGCAAGAATTCGTCCAAACAAGAACTTTGATTCAGTAGTTGTTGAAGCGGGTGGGTATGAGAATGTTATATTTTTGGAGAAAAATTGTTACAATTTTATTAACCGGGTAAGAATGTTAAGACTTGGTGAAGGCGGTGCTATAGCGGTTCAACAATACTTTATGAATATGCAATCCAACAATGTCAATTTCTTTTATTTGATTGATTTTGACAATGAGGGTAGGTTCAGAAATGTTTTTTGGGCGGCTGCGAGGAGTAGGGCTGCATATGATGAGTTTGGTGATGCCATTACATTTGACACTACATACCTCACAAATAAGTACGATATGCCATTCGCTCCGTTTGTTGGTGTAAATCACCACGGGCATTCAACACTTTTGGGGTGTGGGTTAATATCCAACGAAGATGTTAAAACATTCACTTGGCTTTTTAATGCTTGGATCGTTTGTATGAATGGTCGTACTCCTACTGCAATAATTACCGACCAAGATAGAAGAATGAAAAATGCGATTGAAGTTGTCTTTCCCCATACAAAACATAGGTGGTGCTTATGGCATATCATGAAAAAGTTGCCTGAAAAGTTACGGGGTTATAGCAAATATGAAGCAATGAAGTATTCGATGCATCATGCAATTTATGATTCACTAACCCCCGTGGAGTTTGAAGGACGTTGGAGAAGTTTTATTAGTAGATTTCAACTTCAAGAAAATGATTGGTGGAGTGGCTTGTATGATGAGCGACATCGTTGGGTTCCGGCATTTGTAAAAGGTACTTTTTGGGCGGGAATGTCGACCACACAAAGAAGTGAGAGCATGAATGCTTTTTTTTATGGCTATGTGAACTCAAAGACGACCTTGAAACAATTTGTCGAGCAATATGAGAATGCTCTCCGAAGCAAGGTGCAAAAAGAGGAGCAAGAGGACTTTAACTCCTTCCACTCTTTCATCCCATGTATTACTCATTATGCATTAGAAAACCAGTTTCAAGATGCGTACACTACTACAAAATTTAAAGAGTTCCAGAAGGAGTTAAGCGGGAAACTTTATTGTGAAGTGGCTCATGTCAAAGAGGAATGTGGTTGTGTCGTGTATGACATTTTGGAAGATATGATCGGAGAAACAAATCGGCGTGCTAATTTCACAGTTTGGTTGTATGGTGATGGTCGGGATTTTAAATGTAGTTGTCAGTTGTTTGATTTCAGAGGCATCTTATGTCGTCATTCTATCACTGTGTCGATTAATCGAAAGGTTGACGTTGTACCCGAGAAGTACATCCTTCGTCGATGGAGGAAAGATGTCCGAAGGTCTCACACGAAAGTTAAAATCATGTATTATGACTGGGCATTTCACCCTGGAAATGAGCGTTTTGATAGAATGTGTAACGCATTTTATGAAGCGGCGGACTTAGCTACCGACAATGAAGAGAATACAAAATTGGTGATGCGTTGCACTAGGTGGTTGGTTAATGAATTAAAGAGTGGTAAAGGAACATGTGAAAGTAGTGACCCAAGTGTGGGTGATGTAACTAACCATTTTCAAACACCCTCACCGAGTCTTGATATCCATATTCATATCGTGGTCCATGGTAAAGGTCGACCACCTTTCAAAAGGAAACAATCGAAGCTAGAGCTAGTTGTTAAAAGGAAAAAAGAAAAGGCAAAGAAGAAAAAAGAAAAGGCAAAAAAGCAAGTTGTTCATGCCTCTCAAGTTGTTGTACAGATGGGGAATGCAGATTTTGAGAATGTTGTCCAGGTACACAAGTTTGTGTATGCCACTGTTTTGACATGAATTGTGTTTATGTCGCTGCTTTGTTATTGAGTTTTTTTTTTGTAAATTTCCAGGATTTCGTGGCGAATGGTTCACAACAGCAACGTACTTTTCAAGTATTCATGGAACAATATTCACAAGACCTTTCTTTCCATGATTTCAATCCCTTTGTGTAACTGAAGAGATGATCTGTTATTTTATTTCTCAAGAGATGCTATATTATAGGATGTGATGTTATTTTATTGCTCAGGAGATCCCTTTGGTATGCTTTGTAATTTTGGTTCACATAGAAGGGATGAATTGTAAGTTTGGTATGCTGCTTGGTTAAAATAGAAGGGAATGTTTTGTAAGTTTGGTACTCTGTTTGGTATAAATTATGAAACACTTTGGTTTGGTTTGAATTATGAATTGAATTATGAATTGAATTCTGAATTGAATTACGAATTGAATTCACCATTATTCTGTTTGGTATAAATTAACTATTGTCACAACTTTCTTCAACTCAATCCTACAAAAAAAATGAATACACCAGTTGTTAAAAAAAAGCAAGATATCAAGATATCAGTTGTCAAAAAATTTACATATCACCCAACGGAAAATTGTTTTATAAAAATGAGGTGCCGGATTTATAAAAAAAAGGTGAAAATGGTCTTATAAAAATTGAGGTGCTGGCTTGTGATTTTTGCCGGAGATTGGGAGCTGCCAGATTGGGGGAAATATTTTTGCCGAATGCAGAGTTTTAAAAGAGCTCACGTTGCAGTTTGTTTGTGTGTTTGTGTTGAGAATTAAAAATGGAAGACTCATATGATCCACTGTAGTCTTTGCTGATTTGGACAATCCAGCTCAGGGGTATAAAAAAAGGGTGACAATATGGGGTAGCTGTAGTTTTACTCTTTTCCAAATAAGTGGAGGTTATGTGGAAATAAGGCCAAACCACAAGGAGGTAAGAGATATCTACCCATTTTTAGATGAAATACAAAACTACATAAGATGTAGATATTACATTCATTAATAGTTCAATAAACTAAACAAATCTTTACCATATAAATTTACCTTACTAAACAGGTATCAGTATATGCATTGTTTTCCTGACGCCTCAGAATTCAAAGAGGACGACTCCTATGGACTACTCCAACTAGAAGTGGCAAAATGTTGATTTCCAAAGATTCTCCGGGAGGGAACTATTATAAAGCACCAAATGATGGGTGTAACTCAGCACAAGTCCATATTCAGACAACAATTATAAAATCACAAGACCTAAGGAGATTATAAACATAATTAAGCATAATATATGTTCGTTCACATTTTCTTTCGAATTTTTTTTGTTGGCACTTGGGGTGGGTTGGGGGATAGTGAGTGTGTGTGTGGTGGTATAAACTAAATCGTTGCTAGCCAATGAAAATCCACCAATTAAAACTGACTAAACAAGTACAGTATGCAGATGCCTAAATCAGCATGAAAAATATGCCAAACCCTTAGAGCTTCTAAGTACCATCCAATGGCATTTGATATTTCAAATAAGGTAATGCATATTTGAAAAAATCTAAAATTTACTTTAATGATCAAGCATCCGTATTTTGAATGGTTGTGCATAATTCAATGGATCAAACTTATATGGGCTGAACATTTTCCAAGTTAATCTTAAATGCCGCAAACAGCCCTCAGATATTGGTTTGTTAGGGGCTCATAAAACTTGAGAACGTTGATCAATTCTCCAGCAGTTCTGTTCCCTCTTAATGCTAAAAATAAAAAATATGGAGTGTGACAATTGGAAAAAAAACCACATTAAAAGAGAATTAAAACTTAAATATAGGTTAGTGAAGTAAATATGACAAAAAAGAGTGAATATTAGTATGTTGTTAAAATATGTGAATATGAGATAAGTGAATATTGAATGAAAAGAAAGATAGAAGAAAAAGGGTACCAGTGAAGTTGATATCACAAGAGTAACCTTGCAACAGAGCTGTATCAACCTGCTCCTTGTCTGATTTATATCTATTCACCCTGGTTTGAAGAATTTGACAATTCTCTGCTACAGATTCGCCTCCTACAAGAGAAGTTGAATTTTGTAATATTTGGAGAAAAGGGCAACGTACCATTCATGAAGAATGAAAAAAAGAGAGACCTTTAGAGTAGGGGATGATGTGATCGTATTCGAAGCAGAGACAGCCATGACAGTTCGCAAAGCGTTTGCAGACGATGTTACCGGCGGCATCTTTACGCCATCTCTCAGGGTGTCTACCAGGGACCGTCTCCGCATTTCCCCAGCAAACGCTCTTGGCCTTTGAATCGAAGAAGCGAGGTCTATCGTCTTTCTCACTCTTACTATTACTGCCACTACGATGACGATGAGGAGACGAAGAACTAGAATTAGAACTAGAACTACAACTCATCTCTCTCCCTACCAACGCGGGGATTGGTTGGGTACAAAAATACAACAACTTTTAAGAAGATTGGAGAGAATTCTTTTACTTTTTCTTATTTATGGACTTGAACGAGTATGAGCTGAAAGTATGTAACAATGCCCCCTCCGATTCGATTCACACTTTTCATCTTTTGGTATAAGTTTTTATTATCTTATTTTCTTAGGGGAGTATGAAAATGTGTAAGTGTAGTGATATTCTTTACACTAATAGTTCTTGCATTTCGAGTTTAAAATTTCTTACTTTTTGATTAAGTCAAACAGGATGTTATTTAGTTTTTATCTCTTAAATTTCAATTTGTATCATTGGATCTTAAATTTTAATGTGAATGATTCAAATTTAAGATATAACAAATAGTATTTATTTTCTTAGGTTTGTATTTTTTTTTATTATTTATTTTCTTAGGTTTGTAAATTTCAATTTCTTAGGTTTATTTATTTCGAATTTGGAATGAAATTTTAGTTTGTCGATTTTCGATTTTCGGATTTCATATTTTTTCGAAAAAAATCAGATCAAAAATTAGAAATAATTTTGAATTTTCGATTTTGCGATTTTTTTCGATCTGATATTTTTCAAACTTGTCGATTCGATTTTTCCAAATTATTTCCATTTTTTCAAATTATTTTTCGATTTTCGAATTTTTTTTACGATTTTTTGAAGCTTTCTTATAACCCACATCTATTGGGAGAGGATGAGGGTTCCAAAGTAGTGCTTAATAAAATGACATTCTCCTCCTAACCTCTACACAAATGAAAAAGTGGATCAAATAACTTTTTTCTTTGTTTATTTAAAATCAGAATTTCGAGTAACGAAATCCCAAATTTATTTTTTTTGAAATTTTAGAATTTTTGAAATTTTTTTATTTTTAGTATATTTTGTGAATTTCCAATTTTTTCGAATTCAGAAAAAAATTTAATTTTCCAAAGAAAAAAGATCAGAAATCGGAATAATTATTTTATTTCCAAAAAATCGGATTTTTTTTTCGAAGAGCCAATTTTCGATTCAATCCCGTCGAAGCATAGGCCTAGTTTTTTAAGTGATTAAGAGTTTAACGTCTATATTTGCCTCTGAATAATTAAGAGGTACATGTACCTCGAAAATTTGAATCTAAAATCTAAATCGGTCTAAATACATTCATTCAGATGTCCATTCAGACATAAAAACAAACATATTTTTCAAATCCAAACTTCAGATTCAGATGAAAAAATAAACGCAACCTTAATTGTTGTTTTCATCTCATGAATCTAATCTGACTAAATACTTCATTTAGACATAAAAATAAATATATTTATCAGACTTTAGATTAAAAGTTCTGATCTAGACTTGAGACAAAAAATAAAAATAAACACACCCTTACCCTTAATCTCCATGTGTGTAAGATGATTCAAGAATATCATTTACCATATAATAAAAAATGGGGTATATTTACTATTTGGAGTCTAGTAGTTCCATCATTAAGTGGTTGAGCTCCACTAATTTTGGTATTTGTTGGTTAGAGTCTGACTTGGATGGAATCCATCTAAGAGTCGATACATGGACCCCATACAAAAAGACTTTGTAGACACTCCATCATAGTATTCCCCTAAGTACCTTCGTAGGTTCCTAACACTCCACACTCAATAGACCCTAGGTCCTACTCCGAGTACTGATCTAGGGGCCATCGGGATCTTCAGAGACCTGTTTGACTTCGTTCAACTCTTTAACCTAAGTGAAGCTCAATGAAACCTTGTAAGGCTCTGAATTTCCAACGGTCCATACTGTGCACGCATCGGCCTCACGGTATGCACGAATGATCCTTTTCACTCCAAGAATGGATCTAGAGGACAGCGGGCATTTTCGGGCCCCGCTTAACTCCGGTCAACTACCCAACCCGAGATAAGCTCAATGAAACCTCACAGGGCTCTGAATCCCCTTTCCAACGGTCCATACCGTGCGTGAATTGGCCTCACGATTCGCACGAATAATCATTTTCACTCCGAAAGACCATCGGGCGCTCCTAAGCCCCATTTGACTTTGGCCAATTATACAAACCGAGCAAAACTAAATGAAATCTTATAGAGATCTGAATTACCTTTCCAACAGGCAATGCCATGCGCAAATCAGTCTCACGGTTCACACGAACGACCCTTTTTATTCCGAAAATCTCAGTATAAAAACCATCGGGTGCTTCCAAGCCCCGTTTGACTTCGGACAACTCTCAAACCCGAGAGTGGATCAATGGATTCTTGTAGGTATCTTAATATCCATTCCAGCGGTCCTATATGTGTGCAATCCGGAATTTACGGTTTGCATTTTATATCCGTTTTTTCGAAAAAGTTCATTCGGGACTACCTATAGGCACCCCATACTCCCTGCCTATCGGCAGGGTGTACTTTCCTTGGCCCGTAAGGCAGAGGCTATGTTGATAGGCAGGTCAGGGGCCATGTCAATCGGCACCTCCCTAAATCCTAATTTGGTACCATTTAAGGAGGCCATAACCTCACCCCAAGGGAACTCGTTTTTCAGCAATCAGAAATATTCTCTCAAAATCAAAGCGTCGTCATTCCCCAAAAAAATCAATTTTCCAACATTCCTTTCATTTCTCTTACCTCACTTACCTCACCCTGCTTCACCACCATAAAATCAACCTACTCTCCTTAAAAATTCAGTTGCAAAGTCTTCTAGGAGGTCTACTCCTATTCCTTTCTAGCTTCTTTATTTAGTATTATTTCCTCATGTAATACCCCGTAATTTTTATGACTTTTAAGATGGGTTATATTTTAAATTAATGGATTAATTGGATTTTATTATTAATTAATTCATTTGGTTTTTATCCGGATTGTGGACATTAAAATGGATAATTCTGAATATTACTTAAAGATATTTAGGTAATATATGAATGTGATGTCATTGTTATGACGGTGTGATATAATTTCGGTAATTTGGATTTTTAGTCAGACGCGGTATGCGACGTGTCGGGACTAATTTATTAAATTAAAATGGAAATTTATTTTCTATCGACCTTATAGTCATTTCGGCTGCGTCTTTGCGTCCGGAAGGTTCGAAATAGTCAGAAAAGTCTATTTGGATGTTAATTTTGAGTCTCGGGTCATTTGAAAATGAATAGACAACCCAAAAGGGCATTTTGGTCATTTTTCTAGGGGGATGAATAGTGATTTCGGATTTTGTCCTATTATAAGTATTGGTAGATTAAGTGTACGTGGGTTATACATCTCCTCTTCACAAATTAGAGAAGTCATCTTCCTAGAGAGAGTGAAAGGGTGCTTGGGAAGGGAAAAGCTTACTTGGGAAGGAGAAGAACAAAGAACCAAGAGTCACCACCACCGGAAGCTCACCGAAAAAGGGAGAACCACCTGAGATATACTACACCAAAAGATCAGACCTTCAGTAAAGGCAAGTGTTTGATAATGGCAATTTAAGTTTGTATATTGTCCATGTTAGAATAGTTATGAAAAGAGAAGATTATTCAAGTTTGGAAGAAATAATGGAGTTATTAAATGGATTTCTGGAAACTGAAATGATATAGGAATTAAAATCATGTTATAGGTTGATAATAATCCACGAAACAGTCATGAATCTGTTGAAGAAATTATGAAAACCATTGATGTGTTCTTGAAGATGATATGTAGATAAATTTCTGGAAATAAGGATATAAACATGCTTTTTAATCCAATCTCTTGATGATTCTAGGATGTTTAGATCATTAGAAATCATTTGTATATATTGTTACATCATGTAGTAAGGATTATAAGTCATTTTGGATGTTAATATGAAGGATAGAATGAATAAAAATGGTGAAACCCGTAGTTGCAGAAATGCAGAAAACTGGGTTGTTATTGGAGGGATCGATCGATCGACCCCCTGCCTTCGATCGATCGACCTCCCCAGAATTCCTATAGTTGTTTCTTTTAAATGTTGATTCTTATTCCCAAACCTTTTGTGGATCTTTGGTGATTATTATTTGGATATTATAGGACTTAGAAAATATCAGTGAGCCCTTGATAAGATTTGAATTAATTTAATTGGGAATTAATTGATTGGAATAATGATAATTAATTTAAAGGAATTTTGGTTGCTGGATTCAATGGTTGGATTTTAATTAGTATGTATGAGGATTAAAGATAGGACCAGTAGGGGTGATTGAATATAATACCTGGGTATCCTTAAGTTTACAAGAGGGTTTAATCCTAAGTTGAAGAAGAGGTGTTTATAAGAGATTTGAAACTATCGGTTTTAACCCTAATGAAAAGGAGAGTTTAATTCGTAGTAATTTGGGAGTTATGACGATATGGACCAGTAGGATATTAGTGACTTCTTACTGAATATACGTTGAGGAAAAACCTATTTGAACCTTGAGTATTGAGTGAGGCTCGGGGATAATTAAATTAAGAAGTAAAGTTATGACATACTAATACGTGGGATGTAAAGAGATACACCGCTACGTATGGGAATAATCTAAGGGTAATTTGAGTACCTTGTTGATAGTATATTATAGGTATGATAATACCTATTTGATTGATTGATGATTATGTGTATGACATACGTAGCTTACTTGCTATCGACAGGAGATTTGCATGTGAGGGCAGTCATATCCTGATGAATCTATGGGATCTTTGATTTGTCGCTGGAGAACATAGGTCTATGAAAGACTTATCGGGGAGTTGATAAGTTCGCTGACTATGGGTACGTAGGTATGTGCGTGACCCATGGGTATGAGAACTATGTTCGCCTCCAATGACCCCGAACCTTTTGTCTCCTATTCGGCGATCAGCGATATTGGGACATGATAGCAGAGTAATGCATTGCACCGCAGCTATGACTCGGGGTGCCGTATTATATATGAATATATATATAATGGATTAAATGAATGAATGGATATATTGTGGTTAAATCATCTACTGTGTGATAATTGTAGATACGGTGTAATTGAGAAAAGAATTTAAGTAAGTTAATGAATGTTTATTCTTAAACAATTGAAAAGCTTGATTCATGTTAATGAGAAACAATTCATAAATGAGAAATATATAAGAAGAATTATAACGTATGGTATGGGACATACGGGGTTATGATATGGGAATGGAATCATATGATGGAAATTAGTATTGAGGAACCATTAAATAGGAGGTTAATAGGAAACGTTAAGTGTGCACTCTAGTTGAGAGGTGAGAATGGAAAGTGAGAGTTGGATACTAACATGTACATAATAAATGCTTTATTGCACTTGTTAAATACTTGCTGTTTTAAAAATCATTTTCACAATCGGGCTCTGACCCGTTTCCTTGCACATTTTATTTTCTATTGTATCTTCTATATCAGGTGTCCAGCAGGAGGGACGCCAACCTTAGCGGATTATGACAGCTATGGATCTATGGAGTTTTGCTTAGACACCTATCATCTTTTTGATTCACAGTATTCTTAGTTAGGGAATGTCGCCCAAAGGATTTAGCTATCTTTTTCTATCGGGGTCAAATACTATTGTATTCGGGTTTTTTTAATACATTTAATATTGTTCGGATTTCTGTAATGGATTTATATTATTTGGGAATGTTTATTCCAATTGCATTTAAATTCTTTTGTGTTATCTATTTGGTTATCAGTGTTGTAGAATAAAATGTGTTGTGCTATTCTTAAACTAAAAATGGATTTTGTTGAAATTAAAATTTGAAAAGTTTTTAACACCAGCTTAATTGAGTATTAGATGAGTTGTAAATGTTTTCGACAGTGATGCTAAGAATGAGCCAACTGTATATTCTGTTTTAATTTGATATGGGGCTAGCCACCCGGTATTTAATTGGGCGGGGTGTTACAGGTGGTATCAGAGCATCAGGTTCTAGTGTCCTTTAGGATATGTACGGCTTACTGTGTTTCCATCTTAGCGTTCTTTGATGTTGAGCCCTATGTTTAGGATTATTGATTTCTTTGGTAAGATTCCGTATATATTAGTGAATCTTATTTGTGTTCGGACGGGTTCGTACAAGAAGTATGGCAGATGAGGGTCATTGGACGGATAGAGGAGATCGTACTTAGGAGATTATGAAGTATGTTCGAGTATGATGACCATAGTCGAGGTCACCCCTATTATGGAAAATTGAGGAGAGTCATCAGTAGAAGTTCTTGAAATGCGGGAATTGTGTGTGTTATCTAACGAAGGCAATATATTCAAAGGCTTGGGCATATAGTGGAGTGTGGTGAACTAGAACTAAAAATTTGGGGTAAAATTTTTCTTGACTCATCGGAGCAAAGTTATAATAGTGGGAGTCAACAACCACCGCCCACGAACGAGGGTATGTTTTCTATCTAAGGAGTTATGAGGCACCTACTGATTGTTGTAGCGATTAATATTGTGTGGGAAAAAAGGGTTGCTAAACTTAGCCTATAGCATCGTTATTTACGTAGACTCACCGAGCGGTGTGGGACACCTATATTTTACATGTCATCACATGGGTTTTATTTTTATCATGGGATTATTTACTTTGGGCATGTCCGAGCATGATGTGACTATCGGCATGCATTGACTTGTGGTATACGAGAGCGTATGTACTACTACTAACCAACATCTTGTCTTCTAGAGAAGAGTAGATGAGTAGACTCTATTTGAAATCAATAAAACCACATTTTTTAAATCGATAAACCAAAATTTTTATATACTATTGACTAAGGACCTGAGGAGTTTCGATGACCGACTACTTTAGGTAGTAGTGTATCGGGGGGGGTCCTTGTTTGGATTTCGCTTGCGAGACACCCCACGTATGAAACTATTAACCGTTGGGAGTCGAAATAAGTTAGGCTTTTGGAATATGATTTTATAACCTTTGCGATAAATTTTATAATGAAAACGGTACGATAGGGTGTATGGGCGCCCTGGATGATTGGATTGTAGTAGTTTTCATAATTGTGAAACGGTAAGTAGTTGTGAATTCGAGATGTATTTACTAAATGATTAAGGATCACTTTTTCCCAAACTTTGTCACGAGGATGGTATAGGGAAGATTGCGTTAAGTTTAAATTTGATTCAATTGAAACTATATGGTGAGGCTTGGCGTATAACATCGATAGGAATTTTCGTTAATGTACTGTATGGGCGGTAAGTCTTAGATTTATTTTGCTATGAGATTTATACTCGGAGTTGACCTTACCGGTATGACTTATATTCCTGAATTTCGGGACGAAATTCTGTTATAAGGGGGGAAGTATGTAATACCCCGTAATTTTTATGACTTTTAAGATGGGTTATATTTTAAATTAATGGATTAATTGGATTTTATTATTAATTAATTCATTTGGTTTTTATCCGGATTGTGGACATTAAAATGGATAATTCTGAATATTACTTAAAGATATTTAGGTAATATATGAATGTGATGTCATTGTTATGACGGTGTGATATAATTTCGGTAATTTAGATTTTTAGTCAGACACGGTATGCGACGTGTCGGGACTAATTTATTAAATTAAAATGGAAATTTATTTTCTATCGACCTTATAGTCATTTCGGCTGCGTCGTTGCGTCCGGAAGGTTCGAAATAGTCAGAAAAGTCTATTTGGATGTTAATTTTGAGTCTCGGGTCATTTGAAAATGAATAGACAACCCAAAAGGGCATTTTGGTCATTTTTCTAGGGGGTGAATAGTGATTTCGGATTTTGTCCTATTATAAGTATTGGTAGATTAAGTGTACGTGGGTTATACATCTCCTCTTCACAAATTAGAGAAGTCATCTTCCTAGAGAGAGTGAAAGGGTGCTTGGGAAGGGAAAAGCTTACTTGGGAAGGAGAAGAACAAAGAACCAAGAGTCACCACCACCAACCACCACTGGAAGCTCACCGGAAAAGGGAGAACCACCTGAGATATACTACACCAAAGGATCAGAGCTTCAGTAAAGGCAAGTGTTTGATAATGGCAATTTAAGTTTGTATATTGTCCATGTTAGAATAGTTATGAAAAGAGAAGATTATTCAAGTTTGGAAGAAATAATGGAGTTATTAAATGGATTTCTGGAAACTGAAATGATATAGGAATTAAACTCATGTTGTAGGTTGATAATAATCCACGAAACAGTCATGAATCTGTTGAAGAAATTATGAAAACCATTGATGTGTTCTTGAAGATGATATGTAGATAAATTTCTGGAAATAAGGATATAAACATGCTTTTTAATCCAATCTCTTGATGATTCTAGGATGTTTAGATCATTAGAAATCATTTGTATATGTTGATACATCATGTAGTAAGGATTATAAGTCATTTTGGATGTTAATATGAAGGATAGAATGAATAAAAATGGTGAAACCCGTAGTTGCAGAAATGCAAAAAACTGGGTTGTTAGTGGAGGGATCGATCGATCGACCCCCTGCCTTCGATCGATCGACCTCCCCAGAATTCCTATAGTTGTTTCTTTTAAATGTTGATTCTTATTCCCAAACCTTTTGTGGATCCTTGGTGATTATTATTTGGATATTATGGGACTTAGAAAATATCAGTGAGCCCTTGATAAGATTTGAATTATTTTAATTGGGAATTAATTGATTGGAATAATGATAATTAATTTAAAGAAATTTTGGTTGCTAGATTCAATGGTTGGATTTTAATTAGTATGTATGAGGATTAAAGATAGGACCAGTAGGGGTGATTGAATATAATACCTGGGTATCCTTAAGTTTACAAGAGGGTTTAATCCTAAGTGAAAGAAGAGGTGTTTATAAGAGATTTGAAACTATCGGTTTTAACCCTAATGAAAAGGAGAGTTTAATTCGTAGTAATTTGGGAGTTATGACGATATGGACCAGTAGGATATTAGTGACTTCTTACTGAATATACGTTGAGGAAAAACCTATTTGAACCTTGAGTATTGAGTGAGGCCCGGGGATAATTAAATTAAGAAGTAAAGTTATGACATATTAATACGTGGGATGTAAAGAGATATACCGCTACGTATGGGAATAATCTAAGAGTAATTTGAGTACCTTGTTGATAGTATATTATAGGTATGATAATACCTATTTGATTGATTGATGATTATGTGTATGTCATACGTAGCTTACTTGCTATCAACAGGAGGTTTGCGAGTGAGGGCAGTCATATCCTGATGAATCTATGGGATCTTTGATTTGTCGCTCGAGAACATAGGTCTATGAAAGACTTATCGGGGAGTTGATAAGTTCGCTGACTATGGGTAAGTAGGTATGTGTGTGACCCATGGGTATGAGAACTATGTTCGCCTCCAATGATTGTGTTGTTGTTTGTGGTTCGAGGTATCCTTACCGAACCTTTTATCTCCTATTCGGCGACCAGCGATATTGGGACATGATAGCAGAGTAATGCATTGTACCGCAGCTATGACTCGGGGTGCCGTATTATATATGAATATATATATATATAATGGATTAAATGAATGAATGGATATATTGTGGTTAAATCATCTATTGTGTCATAATTGTAGATACGGTGCAATTGAGAAAAAAATTTAAGTAAGTTATTGAATGTTTATTCTTAAACAATTGAAAAGCTTGATTCATGTTAATGAGAAATATATAAGAAGAATTATAACGTATGGTATGGGACATACGGGGTTATGATATGGGAATGGAATCATATGATGGAAATTAGTATTGAGGAACCATTAAATTGGAGGTTAATAGGAAACGTTAAGTGTGCACTCTAGTTGAGAGGTGAGAATGGAAAGTGAGATTTGGATACTAACATGTACATAATAAATGCTTTATTGCACTTGTTAAATACTTGCTGTTTTAAAAATCATTTTCACAATCGGGCTCTGACCCGTTTCCTTGCACATTTTCTTTTCTATTGTATCTTCTATATCAGGTGTCCAGCAGCAAGACTCCAACCTTAGTGGATTATGACAGGCTATGGATCTATGGAGTTTTTCTTAGACACCTATCATCTTTTTGATTCACAGTATTCTTAATTAGGGCATGTCGCCCAAAGGATTTAGCTATCTTTTTCTATCGGGGTCAAATACTATTGTATTCGGGTCTTTTTAATACATTTAATATTGTTAGAATTTCTGTAATGGATTTATAGTATTTGGGAATGTTTATTCCAATTGTATTTAAATTCTTTTGTGTTATCTATTTGGTTATCAGTGTTGTAGAATAAAATGTGTTGTGCTATTCTTAAACTAAAAATAGATTTTGTTGAAATTAAAATTTGAAAAGTTTTTAACACCAGCTTAATTGAGTATTGGGTGAGTTGTAAATGTTTTCGACAGTGATGCTAAGAATGAGCCAACTGTATATTTTGTTTTAATTTGGTATGGGGCTGGCCACACGGTAATTAATTGGGCGGGGTGTTACACCTCACTTTATTTCCATTTTGATATCTTTTAGTCTCACTTCATTGTCTCTCATCAACTACCATCCTTTTTTATTATTAGTATTCACATAACCTGTTTTCATAAAATCCAAAAGACAAAAAAGAGAATTTACTTTTAAACTCCAAAAGTAAGATTTCCTCACTTTTTCACACTTTTGAACTTGAGCACGTTTTCATAAAAAATAATTAAAGAGTAATCTTATATTTGGATTTATGGGTTAAACCCCATCCCTATGGCATATCTAACTACGTGGAATTTGATGCCAATTGAGATACGTAGGTGTCCAGGGCCAATCCAAGGATTCGAGTCCTACTAGTTCCTATTTTATGCATTATGCTCTCTTTTATTTATTTTGGTGAGTCATGAACTCCTATATATTTGTGTCTCGCTCGACATACACATTCATTTTCCATAGTGACTTGTGATTCGACGGACACTCAAATTATATTTATTTTTAGTTTTTCGGTATACTCCTTAGTATGATTCCGCTCTGTCTTTCCCATGATGTGAGTTGGATGATTTCTTTCTCTCGGTATTCACACTGCATCTATATACACACATTTCACACTTTGAAGAAAAAGAGAATATTAACATAGCCCATAAGAGACCGAAAGGGCAGGATGGGTGTCTAACACCTTCCCATTCCGCAACTTAGTCCTCAGACCCTCAACTAATTTGATTTCGTATGCATCAGTATGACCTTGATGTCGTTCTCTCGAGACGGCTACATTCCTTTTACTTGTTTTGAGCAAATTAAGATGGCACCTCTATTTTCTTTGTGTTTATCCCCTTTTGACAACGGTCAATTTATATCTGAGGTAGCCCGCGAAGATACCAGTGCGAGTGGCGGAAAGATGACTCGCATATCCTCGAATCACCCTCATGCGCATAGGGGAGAGAGAGGGAGACTTCTCCGATTTTTCCTCCCATCTTCGATTTCAAGGTCGGCTTGTACTGGAGGAATCCAACCCGGATGGCCACAGTGGCGACTCCGCTACGACCTTTTAAAGGACAATACTCTATTTTCACATGGATTTTATTTCTTTGCTCTCCTACTTTTCTACATGTGTACATATGCCTCCAAGTGTATGTTCTCCTTACTCCTATGCTTACATCTCATATATAAATCTCATTCTTATCGTGATGTTTATCTCTACCGTGTTCTTTTCTCAGCACATGTACATATCACCTTCTTATCACACACTTCACTTTTTACTCACTTATATATATTCACCATATTTCACCGTATGCTTACCTATACATATTCACTATGCTCACTTCACACACTCACACCCATATATAGTTTCACTCTTACTTACATATTTTACATACCACTTGTATATTATCCATTCTTAGCTTCATTAGCGCACACCCTCACTTTTTTCTCTCTTATATATATCTCCATGCTCACTTACACACACCAGTTGTAGATTATCCATGCTTTGTCTCACTAGCACACACCTCCACATTTCTCTCACTTGTATATGTTCATATGCTCTTTTCACTCACACTATTCTCATGTCACTCTCTCACGTTCCATATTTATCACTCACTTGTATATTCACATGCTTCACACTTTGTATCTATCACCATGCCTTATATAGTTTCTATTCTCCATGTATATACTTGTTAGTTTTCCTTTCAATGTGTGACACCCCACCTATTTTAATCATGGGTGATCAGTCCATTATTAAATTAAATAGGAATCATTAATGGTTTCATTCCCAGCATCACTGTCAAAATTTAACAAATTACTAATACCCTAATGGCCTAGTGTTAAAATTTTAATTCTTGTTATTAACATACAGTTGATATAAACTGAATAAATCATATTCACATTTTCCACACACATAATAATGAACGATAAGCTAACGAAATAGAATAAATGTGTCTGGTATAACACTCCAGATAAAAATCCCAATACAGTCATCCATAAATAAAATGTAAATCCAATGCTGAAAATAAAATAAAAGTACAATGTCCCAATAAAAACCATCGAATAAGAATGGGCGATGTGCCCGGAATAGATAAAATGCGAAACAGGTGCTGAAAGATGTGGAGGCGTCAAATACCAAGGTTCTGCAACTTCCACAGCAGCTGCAACATGTCAAGTAAAGGAACTCCTAAGCCTGGCATCCCTGTGGTTGGGAACCTAAAATGTTTTTACAAAACTGGATTTGAAACGGGTCAAAGTCAAAGTAAAACAGTTTGAAAACATTTTAGCAAGTATTAAAAATGCATTTAAATAGTCCATATTATATACATGTTAGTTCACGTGCTCTCACTTGAGATTCTCACCTCTCAACTATTGTGCATGCCTAACATACTCTTCTAACTCACCTAGTTATGTTATCCCGCCTAACTAATTTGACTTAAATCTCCTCTCTCTTAATAATTTTATGCCCACCTGTATTGCCCATATAATACGATATAAAATTTCCATTCCCTTTCATTTATTATGAGCTACCAGCTCATTATCAAATTCACACATTCTGAGATTAACTTAGATATTACCATACATAATATCTACTAAAACACCCATAGTAGAATCAATCACATGTGTGTATATATATATACATCACTATCATAATATATACATATACGACATCCCTAGGTGGAGACCCGTGATGCGGGCATACTTTGCTATCAAATCCTGGTACATCACGTACTAAATAAGAACATCAGTTTGGATATCACCCTCGAACCATAAATCAGATCGCACATATTGGAGGCAAACATAGTTCAAAGTCTATCACAAGATTCGGTTCAGTAGATGAGGACTAACCTTTTTCCTTTTTTGAGTGGCTCACTTGGAGACGACTTCACTATGTCTCACTCAACCCGAAATCAACACACTAAAAATCTCACTTAACGTGGAACATCTTAATCTTCTTATTCATATATATACAAAAATTATGTCCCTTACATTTTCTCCAAAACTGAGCACTTCCTAGGCCCTTTTCCATCTATTAGATTTTTAACAACCTATCTACGCGCGAACCACTCTACGCATTCGACTAGGTGAGACTCCATTTGTTCCCAACGTATTTCGACTCACCTTTCAACTGACCTCGGTTGTGGGAGTTTTCTCATGACATACACATAGTCAGACTATCTCCTTTCCTCGAACGAAGTTTAGCCTTTCCTATATTTCCACTTGTTTTTCTCAATGTCCCACAAACACATTTACAACATCTTTCTAAGCCTCCTTATCATAGACGATATTGGAAGTTAAATAGAATAGGGCGCCCATACACCCTATATCCCGTGCACAACTGCATAATCATCTCTAATGTTTCACACGTAACATATTTATCTCAAGTCCAACCCCGCATTCTCAGCGTGGCTATACCGTATGGCTAACCTCAGTTACCCTACTAAAATGATTTAATTCTCCTCCGAGACTGCCCCACCCATCAACTAGTGGTGGAAACAAATTTCCCCCGTGCACCGTACATAGCACTACTCAACTCTACAGGTATTAAATTATAGAATAGCTCTCAGCTCATCCTTTCATCCACATACACGTTTAATAAATAAAGTGGTAAATCATGCCCTAGCAACCAACACATCTCTCAACTCTTGACATTCGCTGGGATTGATGCCTGGAGTGTCTCACAAGCAAAATCCAAATAAGGAACCCCCTCGATACACTACTACCTAGTATTGTCGGTCATCGAGATCCGTAGGTCCTATGCACATAACCAGAATATCCAAAATCCTATCCTTAGTCGTACAAGTCTAACCGTTCACTCCCACATCACTAAAGGGGTTATACAATGCTGGCCTCTCATTATTACTAGTTTTTCCTGCGCTGAGTCGATAGAGAGCTAAATTTCTTCGCTCGATAGTAAACTTAATATACCCTGAGTCATATCAATACAGTCCCTACACACTGGGATTAGATATAATGAAATGACTATTACCTCTAAAGTTTCCCCCATGATATAATATAAATGCGAGCTCAACCCTCTTCCGAGTGACACATCGCTAAACAACACATCCTGCCCTAGAATAGTGAACAAGGTAGCCTTGTTGTAATAGCCAACTATCTCTCAACCCATCGCTAACCAAACCATACCCAAGACAACATCATACTTGAATATCATCTCTCAAAATGAGTAATTCCACTGAAACATATCCTCTTTATGACTATACCTACTTTCCTGCAGATGGGACCAAAGAGCCCTACTACTAAATGGTAAAATGTAGGCACATATTAGTTATACTAACAATACCCCCACTAAACCCGTCTTACATGCAAATCTAGTGATAACGAGATACTGTAACTCGTTCGTGTCACACAAGCATACCCTATTCACCCTAGGATAAAACTCACACTTCTACTCGGCGTTCCAAATGCTCCAGGTACATGACACTCTTTTCCAAACCAATTCAAAAATGTTTGCAACTATTTCCCCTACTGGGCATCCCTCTCATGTCCCCTAACTCACTGCGGATAAGGTCGATACATGTGGACCTACACTCAACACATAAAACACCTCTTGGTGTCACTCCCCTATCTCTGGCCTATTGGCCATATCGGGATTGTCCTTTTCTCGAACCTAGTAGTCTGGCCCCTATTGTTACCCTTGTTGTTCCTTTGGCTTTGTTGCCCCTGTGAAACATATTGTTGTCCCTAGTGGACCTAATTGAATCCATCGTCACTTGGTAGGAATTTCATTGATCTACATCATTCAAATGGGTCCCCTTCAGGGTATCCCTATGTGGTGCATCACTATCACCAATTACCTTTAGTCTTTCCCTTCTGGCTATTCTTTCCAACTCTCTTGTCTCCCTTTACATAGAAGCGTTGATATAAACATTGTAAAAGTACGTCATTGACTCCATGTGCATAATTCGTCCAAGACTGATTTCCAATAAATACTGGCGACTCCTACTCGCGAGTCCATCATCACCTTTAAGAACCTTCCCCTCCATAACCTACCTTCTCGAGTATGAAGTTCACTTAAATAAATAAATTCTTCATCACAATCAGCCTCTGCTCGTCCCTCTTGCGAAAAGTCTCGAAACTTCCTTTGCATCTTCGTCTGAATAGCAGATGAAAGAACTTGTGGTTAAACCATGTCCCAAAATTTCTCGATTAATTCCTTATCTACTTCCTTATACGTGGTGATTATCTCCCACCATGACAGCACTACTCCTACGAGCTAAAATTTTAAACCAAAATTTAAATCATGAGTGCCACTACACTCCATCATATGACATTGTCTTTGGATTATCTCCTTCCGTTGGCCCGTTACTCTTCCTCTCTTACCCGAATCCTTACGAATGGCTCTTCAAAGGAGCTCTTCCACCCCCTTCCAACTACGCTGGGTGAGTCTGAATTTGAACCACCATTATCTATGATAGTGCTTGGGGAAACTACTACTCCCGAGTAATTATCCTATGAACCATAGTCATAAGGACTTATATCGCGATCACCGTTCCCCCAAATACTTAATGGTTTCTTTCGAGCCTCTCCTCCTGCAGTCCTACTAATGCTCCTTGCTGGTCGTCTTATATTGTTTGATGTACAAAGCCCAACCGAACACATATATGAATCGCATCAACTATACTTAGTAGCAGGAGAACGTAAACGTGCTTACGAAGAGAAACACAATAATCCTATAATAGGGCTCTATATTAAAGAACGCTAGGTTAAAACTCAATAATCCGCACAGATCCTAAGGACACTAGAACCTGATGTTCTGATACCATCTATGACACCCCACCTATTCTAATCATGGGTGATCAGTCCATTATTAAATTAAACACCAATCAGTAATGGTTTCATTCGCAGCATCACTGTCGAAATTTAATTAATTACTAATACCCTAATGGAATAGTGTCAAAATTTTAATTCTTGTTATTAACATGCAGTTGATATAAACTGAATAAATCATATTCACATTTTCCACACACATAATAATGAACGATAAGGTAACGAAATAAAATAAATGTGTCTGGGATAACACTCCAGATAAAAATCCCAATACAGTCATCCATAAATAAAATGTTAATCCAATTCTAAAAATAAAATAAAAGTACAATGTCCCAATAATAACCACCAAATAAAAATGGGCGATATGCCCGGCTGGAATAGATAAAATGCGAAACAGGAACTGAAAGATGTGGAGGCGTCAAATACCAAGGTCCTACAACTTTCACAAGAGCTGCAGCGTGTCAAGTAAAGGAACTCCTAAGCCTGGCATCCCTGTGTCTGGGCACCTAAAATGTTTTTACAAAAATATATTTGAAACGGGTCAAAGCCAAAGTAAAACAGTTTGAAAACATTTTAGCAAGTATTTAAAATGCATTTAAAGAGTCCATATTATATACATGTTAGTTTCACGTGCTCTCACTTGAGATTCTCACCTCTCAACTATTGTGCACGCCTAACATACTCTTCTAACTCACCTAGTTATGTTATCCCACCTAATTAATTTGACTTAAATCTATTCTCTCTTAATAATTTTATGCCTATCCGTATTGTCCATGTAATACGATATAAAATTTCCAATCCCTTTCATTTATTATGAGCTACCAGTTCATTATCAAATTCACACATGCTGAGATTAACTTAGATATTACCATACATAATATCTACTAAAACACATGTAGTAGAATCAATCACACGTGTATATATATATATATATATATATATATATATATATACACACATCACTATCATAATATATACATATATGACATCCCTAGGTGGAGACCCGCGATGCGGGCATACTTTGCTATCAAGTCCTGGTACATCACGTACTAAATAAGGCCATCAGTTCGGATATCACCCTCGAACCATAAATTAGATCACACATATTAGAGGCAAACATATTTCAAAGTCTATGGGTCATGCACACACCAATTGTGCCCAATTGACCGTCAAAACTATCATATACTCAGATAGCACATACCTAGGTTCTATGCTCTGGGGTACAAGTTTAAAATGCCCCCAATTGGGCTCATTAGGATAAGACTGTACACAATACGAAAACCTCCCCTGATAGCAGGTAACATAGGTTTGTTTACACACATAAGAAAGCATATAATAAGCATACACACAACCTATCCATATATATATTTAACATAGGCATACACACAAGTTATAATAATTACCCGTATAGGTATACCATCCACCTATCGATATCATTCATATAGGTACGCACTCAACCTATAATAAGAATCCATACGTAGTATAATAACTCTCGAATATCCTACGTATCATTACTTTACCATAACACTTCTCATTGTATAATCTCGAGTGTTTACCAATGCTCGAATGTTACCAATTGTCCCCTAAGTTAGTTCAGTAGATCCTCACTCATATCCTACTGGTCTAGGTCATACGTTCTCTTGATTTCTCGTGGCACAATATCATTCTCCGAGATAGGTTTTATTACCCAATTAAACTTGATCAACTTTAGCCTAAAGTTTTCCTCATGTGACTAAGTCTCAATCCCAACATTAGCCTACTGGTAATTGAAATATATCCCATTATGTTTTAAAATTACTCCAAAGTTTAACCCGATCGTTTCCCATGAGTTCTAAGCAAAAAGGGGGGAAATGGTCAAATTTTGGGAAACTGAATCGATTCGTCCTTATTTCGAATCGATTCGCTTTCTGAATCGATTAGGCCAAGGGGATAATCGATTCATTTTAATAGGTCTCGTTTTGTGCATAATACCAGTTACGGGTTCCACGAGTTTTATCCCTCCAAATTACCATAATTCAACCCCAATCTCCAAACCAAGTGTTCTAAACATTATACAACATAATTACATTATTTCTAACGTAATTGAATCATTTAATTCTCAAAGATTTTCTTTAAATCAAATTAATTCAACATTTAACTCCAAGAACCCTAGATTATCCTTTTTATTCAAGAACATCAGGAAGAAATTAGATTTCTTCATATGTTCATCATAATAATACCTCAAATTCGTTCTACATGCATAAAGGATTAAACCTATCATGATTCCTACCCAAGAATATGATTTTAGTCTTCCAATTCAATTAAACATTCATATTTTTATGGGGTTATTCATTATACACTAACATGGATGTTATATATGCTCAAGAAGTAGAAAGATAAAAACTTGCCTCTAAATGTAGGTCTGAATTTCTACAGATTGGTGATCGGGTGGCGTTCCTCTCCTTCTGATTTACCCAACGGTGGTGGTGGTGGTGCAAGAATGGTGGAAAAGCCTTAGAGTCTCCTTGAAACCCGTTTCCTTCCTCCTCTTATAGCCTCTCTTTGGTTTGGTAATTGATAACCCTAGCTTCCCCAACACATAATCCGATATGCACTTATAAAATTCGTCGGTCTATATTCCCGAAATTTCAAAAGACAAAAATTTTCCTCTAGGGTGTCAGTTTGGCCTAAAAAGGCCCCGGGACCCAAACTAAACCCCTGCGTACACTTTTCTGACTACTTTGACCCTTCTAGACACACTAGCGCACTCGAAATGATCATTTGAATTATCTAAATTTAAATTACCTTTTATTTTCCAAAATTAACTCTCGAAACGACTCACACTTGCATCCTGATTAAATTTACCATAACTATTGTATTTCTCACTCACGACAATCATAATATTTTCTTATCATTACTTTTACTCATTCACTAAGTAGTATTCAATATAAATATATGTTAGCCCTTGTCTCACTAATTGATATTTATTCTAAGCAGGATTAATTTCTCAATTTAATTTAACAAATCCCAATATAAAAATCATTAAAATTATGGGGTGTTACACCATGATTACCCCCCTTGATCTCATGTTACTTTTATATTCTCCTTTATAGTGGTAGTATTCCATTTATTTAGCATACATAAAACTTTCCATACGATATTAATCAAGACTCGTGCATTCTTGCGCACTACATCACTTGAGCATGGCAATATTGGCCAAAATATTGTCTCGTACTGAGGGGTCACTTCGTGATGGGTGTCGATCCTGCGGGGCACAGTTAACCTAAGCGATATGATTCCCACCTTCTATTGGCCTAGTTACTTTAACGTATATTGAACGGTTCCCCCCGCATAATACCTC
The DNA here is from genome assembly GCA_949130495.1 of Sambucus nigra. NCBI lineage: Eukaryota > Viridiplantae > Streptophyta > Magnoliopsida > Dipsacales > Adoxaceae > Sambucus > Sambucus nigra. Next base: position 237,328,926 of record OX422210.1, on the reverse strand, counting down.
TTGACCGAACTCACGACGGGAGGTATATAGTAGAAAACTCATTCACATACGTCGAGTATACCGAATTGTCTCTCACATGTACCATCCCCACGAGGTATATCATGAGGCAATTAATGTACACTCAGATATATCAAAAGGCTTGTCCACACGTATCGATGAATAATTTCCCTTATAGGCAAGAGGTGTATCATGGGAGCCATGCCAAAGGAGGGAACCTTTCTGTTAAACCACCCAATGCATCAACCTCATGTTGGTGTCTACCTAGGACACTCATGTCTAGTTTACTAGTTACAATGCAAAAATCTTTCGAAATTATGAGTTGTAATACAGCCCAAACTTTTGCACTACTTCTCCCATTTTTAAAACAAGGCCCTATCCGTGAGTCTGGAAACAAGTTAAACCGTATCTTACATCAAGTACCCTATCTTTTCCCCAAGTTCGGGTCCTTTCCGGCATTTTCCTTGCATTTTGGGCAAATATAATACAAGTGGAACCTAAAAATAAAATTAATATTAAGCACGTTGAGGATTTTCCCCTTTCCCTCTTTTCAAAAATACCAAAAATATTTGTCCCCCTTCATTTAAAAGAAAAAACAAAATACCAAAAATATTCTTCTTTCCCTCAAAAATAAACCAAAGCCATTTTTCCTCTCAGGTGTGATCGCATATTTTTAGCTGGGCTCCCTATTGGCTCCGGTCTTCCGTCAAACCACCCTGAAGCTCTACTGCTTCCTCGGATGCTTTCACCGAGTTTGATATCTCCCTCCGTAAGTTATTCATTGAGAACATAGACTAGGCTCCAAATATTCAACCAAATCTAATAGCCATCCTTGCCCATCTCAGTACTAGGATTGAAAATTTCCCAAATGGAAATCTAGAATTCGACTCCTCTAAATCATGCCTATAAAAATACTCAACATACCTGCAATCTCATCAAAACCCCTTAAGGTTTGCCCATCATTTCTCCAACATCCCATGAGCTTTATCAATATAGCTCTCTCACTCCTCATTCGAGCCTCCATTATCGTTCGTACTTGCTCAAAAGGGGGAGGCATGGAATTGCTCACAGTTCTAGACCAGCTTCGGAAGTTTAGGCTGAAATTACCCATAGAGATGACTATTGACTATGAGAGTTTTTACAATTTATTTATGGAGAGCCTAAAGTGGGCTCGAGAGTCGGATGAATGGGTTGTTCCCATAGGAAAATTAAGTCTAAATGATATCGTGTGAGCCACGAAAGATGTCTTCATGTAGAAAAAGGAGATATGTAGCGTCTCCGAATTTCTTTCGATTCCGAAGATCCATGTGACACCCCACCTAATTAAATACCGGGTGATCAGTCCTTTTATTAAATTAAAAGCAAAGTGTCTGGTTGGTTAATTCTTAGCATCACTGTCAAAAAACCATTTTTCATTATTAATCACCTAGTAATTAATTAAACTAAGTGTCAAAACATTTTCTCATTTAATTATTTTCAATTAATCCATTAACAAATTCCATGCTTTAAAATATAAGCCATTCCCATTTAAGAAGAATAAATACTGAACAAGAATTAAATACAGAAATAGATAAGACTGGATAAAACGTTCCAGTTCAAAATATAAAAAACAATAGAATCATAATAATCAATCCAACAGGAAAAGAAAAGCGAATAAGGAAAATACAATCTCCGAAATAATTAAACTAGGAACGAGCGACACATACCCTATCTGAATGTTTGAACTAAGAACTGAAATGAAAAGATCAAAGCTTCTAATATCAATAATCTACAGCTTCCACAACAGCTGCAGCTCACTGAATGATCCACGCGTCTAAGTCTGGTGGTGACCCTGTGGCTGGTCACCTAGTATATATATATATATATATATATATATATATATATATATATATATATATATAACAAAAGAGAAGAGAAATAGCAAGAAACGGGTCAGAGCCTGATTTCTAACAATATTTGTTTTAGCAAGTATTTAAAACTGCATTATTGCAATTATTATGTGCATTATTAGTTCTGAAATCTCACATGAGATCCTCACCCCTCTAATAATATGCACACCTAGAATATGTCTACCCCAACCTAGTCATCTATAATATTCTCAACTAGGTCATTGAAATGAACTCCTAAATATATCTCAAGGGAGTAACCCGTATCGCCCATACAATATGCTAACAATAATTCTTTTATGCCAGTTGCCCATTTTATATGCACTATTTTGATAGGAAGTCTTTTATCCACTGGAATTACTTTACTTATCCATACTTATACATTTTATAATTTCACACATTAGAATCATACATTCTCAAGTATATTTATATATATACATATACATATACATATAGTCACAGCATCCCCATATATATATAACCTTCACCCCTTGGTTAGGACCACTTGGCATAATGGATACTCTCCTATCGTGTCTCGGTGCATCACTCACTGCATAAAGGACAATTGGTTTGGCGTCTCTCACGAACCGTAAATCTCATAACACAAATATTGGAGGCGATCATACTCACCAGCTAAATAGGTCACGCACATACCTACGCTCCCATTCAACCGTCGAAACTATCCTACGTAACAGATAACACGTATCCAAGTTCATATGCTCTGGGTATAAGTCAAATATCCCCCCATCGAGTCACCAGAATAAGACTGTCCACTGCGTGAAACCTTCGCTCGATAGCAAGCAGTGTAGGTATGCTATACACACAATAATGATAACATATAATAATAGGCATTTCCGAAGCCTTACAACAATTTAGGTATTCACCCAACCCATATTCATATTTCTACACGTAGTATATTTCCCTTCACTACTTACGCAATTTACTCGATTATTCACACTCTCAAATTTCCCAAGGTTAATTAACTTATTCAATACTTAAGGTAACATTCTAGGATTACTTGCCAAATAATTCTGCACTAAACTAATTTTAGTAAATGGCAGTATCCCTTAAACATAATTAGCTGCGTAGAATGATCTGGGAAAAATGGAATTTCTAAGATTCTGGGACCTGTCGTTCGAACAATTTAGTAGGTCGTTTGAACGACGCTGACTTCTCGTTCGAATGAGACTCCATCTCGTTTGAATGATATGGGGTCTTTTTCTCTTCTGGCCAGACTTGTTACGTTTTACTGTTCATACTTCATCTTCCCCAAAATTTCAGTCCTAAACCCTCTAAATTTCTCAAACCCAACACTAAGACATCAATCCTAATTAATGTCCTACCATGTAGAAATGATTTCCCTTAACTTTGAACCATTAATTCACCATAAATAGTTATAAATCCAAAATTGCTAATTTTAACAATTCAAAACCCTAGTTCATCAAATTTCTTAACATGAACTCCAATTCAGATTCGTCTATTACAATTAATCAACAATTTGGGATTTTTAAACTATCTACATGAGGGATTTATCCTAATTCATTTTTCAGATTTCAATTCATAACTTTAAATCTCCAATTTCATCAAAACCCATAAATCAAAAGTGAATATAATCTACATACACCAATATGAACACATTTATTGCTATGAATCGAAAGTAATAAACACTTTCTTTAATTTCAAAGGTTTAATCCGTTGTTAATATGGGTATGAGTGTGTTCCTCGTCTCGCGATCTATGCTTTGGTATAATTTTATGTGTGTGTTCTTGAGTTAGGCACCAAGAACACCAATATCTTTTTCTCCCTTCCTCTATGCCTTTCTCTTTTCTCTCACATAGGTTTAAAGTTGATAAGTCCCCACCAACCCATGTATATCTATCTTTATTTCCAAATTTTCGTCCATTTTATTATTCTAAAATTCCAAAGGACAAAAATACCCCCACAGGGTTTCGGTTAGGCCTAAAATTACCCCGGAGTCCAAATAAAATGCTCGAGTAGAGTTTTCTGACTATCTCGACCCTTTCGGACTCAATGGAGCACTCCAAAATACCATACGAGTCATACAAAAATAATTTATCTTTTTATTCCATACAATTAGTCCTAACACGACTCGCATGTGCGTCCCGACTTAAAATACCAAATTATCGTATTTCGCACTCCGACAAATTATAAAAATTATACAATTACATATTATGTATACCCACGGTAATAATCAATGATTTCCATCAATAAGTATTAACCCCTGGCACGCTAGTTAATAATTGTTTTAAATTCGGATTAATTCACAATTAAATTTCCCGACCTTTTTACTTTAATTAATCCAACAATAATAATAAATCCCATAATTATTTAATATCATAAAAATGTGGGGTATTACATACTTCCCCCCTAATAACGGAATTTTTCCCCGAAATTCAAAAAGTAAACCACACCTGTTAGGGATAAGTCTGGATATTTCTCGCGCATATCCTCCTCTCGTTCCCACGTAGACTCCTCTACGTTATGATGCTCCCAATGAACCCTCACCAGTTGAGCTACCTTTGACCTCAGTTTCCTCTCGCTATGGTCTAGGATATCCACAGGCCTCTCCTTATATGAACTGTCGGGTTGTAAATCAACCTCCTCAATCACAATGTGGGTGTGGGCCAACGCATCCCTAAGATACCGCCTCAATGATGAGATGTGGAACACGTCGTGAATACGGTGCAAGTGTTCTGGCAATCCAAGTCTGATGCCACCAATTTGATCCTCTGGATAATGAGAAATGGTCCTACATATCTCGGAGCCAATTTTCCATTCTTTTCGAACCTCATCACCCCTTTCATAGGAGACACTCGCAGTAATACTTGATCCCCCATGTTAAACTCCCTGAAGAACCTTTTTGCATCGGCGTAGCTTTTCTGCCTGTCTTGGGATACTCGAATACGGTTTCTGATCATCTCAACCCCGGCTGACATTTCCTAAATTACCTCTGGCTCGAGTAACTTATTTTCCCCCACCTCTATCCAACAAGTAGGAGAATGACAAGGTCTGTCGTACAACGTCTCAAATGGGGCCATGTCGATCGTAAACTGATAGGAGTTATTATAAGAGAACTCTACAGTGGAAGATGCGGCTCCCAACTCCCTCCAAAGTCAAGGACACACATGTGCAACATGTCCTCCAGCATCTGATTAGTACGCTCAGTCTGCCAATTTGTCTGTGGGTGATAAGCCGTACTCAACCGCAGTTCAGTACCCATAGCCTCCTGAAAGCTCTCCCGTAAACGTGATACAAAAGTCTTGTATTTGTCAGACACGATGTTCAAGGGCACCCCATGAAACCTTACTATCTTGGCAATAAATATCTGGTCCATATCGACAAAAAATAAGCTACCTTGGTCAATCGATCCACCATTACCCATATAGAATCGTGACCCCGCTACGAAGTAGGTAGCCCTGTGATGAAATCCATGGAAATGCTCTCCCATTTCCACGCGGGTATCTCCAGCGGCTGAAGTAACCCTGGCGGCCTCTGGTGGTCCACCTTTACCAGCTGACAGGTGGCACACTTGGACACGAACTCTGCAATCTCCTTCTTCATCCCACTCGACCAATAATGTCACCTCATATCCTGGTACATTTTATCCCCTCCAGGATGTACCGCAAATCTTCATCCATGAGACTATTTCATCACTGCATGATGTAAATCCTTTCCTTCTGGGACCACTAATCTCCCATTAAACCGTAGTCCCCCATCTGAGCTTACTGAGTAGGACTCTGCACCCTCCACTAGAAATCGTAAAATCTGATCCTGACAAAATAAATTAGCGACCTGGTCCTGGATCACTCTTGTAACAATATTTGGAGTGACTGTCATAACGAATATAAAGGATCGGGCCACTGCCTCCTGATTCCCCAATTCTTTCCATTTCGCCTTCCACACTTCTGCCACCTCACCTACTGGCCTACGGCTCAACGTATCAGCAACTACGTTGGCCTTCCTCGGGTGGTACTATATCTCGAATTGGTAATCTTTCACAAACTCCAGCTACCTGCGCTGATGCATGTTTAGCTCCCGCTGAGTGAACAAGTAATGCAGTTACTTATGGTTTGTGAAGAGGCAAAATTTCTCCCCCAACAAGTAGTGTCTCCAGATCCGTAGAGCAAACACGATTGTTGCTAACTCCATGTCGTGGGTGGGGTAATTCCTCTTGTGAGGCTTAAGATTACGGGAGGCATAAGCTATAGCTTGTTCCTCCCGCTGAAGTACTCCACCAAGACCCTATAGAGAAGCGTCAGTATACACTAAGTACTCCACTCTTAGTCTGGGTAAGGCAAGAACGGGCGCCGAAGTCAACTTATCCTTTAGCTCATCGAATGCTAACTGACAAGCATCATCCCAAATGAACTTCACCCCTTTGCGAGTCAAATTTGTCAATGGACCCGCAATCTTTGAGAACCCTTTAATGAATCGCCTGTAATACCCGGCTAACCACAAGAAGTTACGCACCTTCGTCGGTGTCGTGGGTTATCCCCACTCCCTCACTGCGGACACCTTACTTGGGTCCACTTATATTCCCAATTCGGATAAAATGTGCCCCAGAAACTGTACCTCCTGTAACCAGAATCCGCACTTTTCATACTTGGCATACAACTGATGCTCTCGTAGTGTTTGAAGAACCCGTCTCAAGTGCTTGTCATGCTCCTCCTCAGTCTAGAAATAAATCAGGATGTCATCAATGAAGATAATGACAAACTGATCTAAGAACTCTCTAAATACCTGGTTCATTAAGTCCATGAATACGACTGAAGCATTTGTCAACCCAAACGACATGACTCGAAACTCATATGACCCATACCTCATCAAGAAAGCAGTCTTCGAAACGTCTTGCTCCCTAATCTGTAGCTGATGGTATCCCGATCTCAAATCAAATTTTAGAGAAGAAGATAGCTCTTCTCAACTGGTCGAACAAATCATCGATTCGAGGCAACGGATATTTATTCCATATCGTGACTTTATTCAACTCTCGGTAGTCCACACACAAGCTTAACGAACCATCCCTCTTCTTCACAAACAGAACGGGAGCACCCCAAGGTGGGGTACTCCTACGGATGAAGACTTGTCCCAACAGCTACTCAATCTGATCCTGTAACTCCCTCATTTCCGCTGAAGCCATACGGTATGGTGCGCGGGCTATCAACCGAGTACCCAACATTAAATCTATGATGAAATATATCTCTTGGCTAGGTGTTAGTCCCGATATCACCTAGAATACATCAAAAAACTCTCGAACAACACGAATCGAGTAAAAAAGAATCACCACCTCCTTAGAGGGCTCCTCCTCTATGTAATACAAGTGGGTGGATGATCCTCCTTCAGGATGAGGCATCGCCACCAGAAATATCTCCTGGCCCGGTATCGTAAAAATAATAGTCCTACTAAAACAATCTATCATGGCTCTATAAGCTGCAAGCCAATCCATGCCAATGATGGCATCATGCTCGTGCATATCTAAGACTAACATATCCGCGGGTAAAATCAAACTCCCGATCTCTATACTTACCCCCCGGTATATAAAGAAAATCAAATACCTACTACCCGGCGATGAGTCTACACTAGTCACTATGCTCTCTGTTGTGGCTAATAACACGATGGCCCGTGCAAAACTAGTAGCTATAAAATAATGCGAAGCACCCGTGTCAAATAAAATGCATCCTATTGTACCATGGATAGGAAACTTACCCTCAACTGCGGGTGGTGCCTGGTGGGCGTTATAAACACGTCCATACTGTAATTATCCCTGCTAAATCAGGGGTGCTGGTAAAGCTGGGACCTGCGCTGGTGCTGGTAGGGTGACGGGAAAGATGGGTCTATGGGGGTCCCTGCTACTGGGGAAACCTGCCCTTGTCGGGGCAATCATGCTTCCTATGGCCAGTCTTGCCATAAGAAAAGCACTTGCCGCTAAAGTTACCTCCCCTCTGCCCTATTGGCCTCGGCCTTGCTGGCCATTGCCACCTCTCCACTGGCCCTGCTGACCCTGCTAATGTCTCTGTTGGCCCTGCTGCTGGCTCTGCTGATAATGATGTTGGCCTTGGTGGCCATATTGACTAGACTGGCCCTGTTGGCCCTATATATAACCCCCATATCCCTATCTCGAGTCACCAGATCGAAACCGCTTAGTAGGGTCCCCCTAGTGGGAACTTTGCTCACCTTGACGGGTCTGCCCCTAAGCTGATGGTGCCCCACTAGAACTACTACCTCCGGTTCGGCCCTACTGGATGGAATCCCCTGCTCGTTTACTCCCCTGGTGATGGAAGCGATGGTCCTGACAATGCAATAGAGCGGCGTTGAGTACATCAGTGAAAGTACCTAACGACAGATTGCCTATGAGGTGCTGACGAATCCTCTGGGTCAATCCATCCATGAACATCAGGATTTTCTTCTCTTCCGTAGGTGCCTCATCAGGCACCATAGTAAGAAGCCTCGTGAATTCCTCCTCATACTCCGCCACTGTCATACCCTCTTGCTTCAGATTCAATAGTCTATGCCTCATCTCTATCTGCACGGCGGAGGGAAAGTATTTGCGGTCAAACCATAATCAAAATCTCTTAATAGACATATTATCCCTCTCCTCCAAGGTGGTAGGGGATTCCAACCACTGTAAAGCATCACCCATTAGATTGTAGGAGGCCAGTAACTTCCCCTGAATGTCGGTACACTCGTACATGCGAAGATGCCTCTGGAAATCTTTCTTCTATTGGCTCACTATGATGGTATGAGAACCGCCCGAGAACTCTGGGAGATGTGCCCTTTGAAAATCATCCATGACCCACTCCCATACAGTGGAAAACTGTGTTAGAACTGGCGCCACAGCTTGTACCTGTGGTGGGGCCTGCTGCACCACCACTAGAGCTGCATTTACCGCCTGAGCAATAATGGCGGTAACGTCAGCTGCGTCAATCATTCCCTGAGCCTGAGCTGCTGGCAGTTCTGGATGGGCATTTCTATTTCTTGGGGCTCATCTCGGAGTCATCTGAAATGAGAAGGGATTTATTAGTCCACAATTATTATTAAATATTAAATAGCTGAAGACATAAACGTATAAATAAGAGTACAATAGTCCTAAAGATAAGTCTCTATATCAAAGAACACTAAGCGAAAAACATGTTAAGCCCTACAGATCCTAAAGGACACTACAACCTGATGCTCTGATGCCACTTGTGACACCCCGTCTAATTAAATATCGGGTGATCAGTCCTTTATTAAATTAAAATCAAAGTGTTCGGTTGGTTCATTCTTAGCATCACTGTCGAAAAACTACTTTTCATAATTAATCACCTAGTATTTAATTAAGCTCAGTGTCAAAACATTTTCTCATTTAATTATTCCCAATTAATTCATTAACAAATTCCATGCTTTAAAATATAAGTCGTTCCCATTTCACAAGAATAAATACTGAACATTAATTCAATACTGAAATAGATGAGACTGGGTAAAACGTTTTAGTTCAAAATATAAAAACTAATAGAATCATAATACTCAATCCAACAGGAAAATAAAAGAGAATAAGGAAAATACACTCTTCGAAATAATTAAACTAGGAACGGGCAACACATGCCCTATCTGAATTTCTGAACTAAGAACTGAAATGAAAAGATCGAAGCGTCTAATATCAATAACCTACAGCTTCCACAACAGTTGCAGCTCACCGAATGATCCAGGAATCTAAGTCTGGTGGTGACCCTATGGCTGGACACCTGGTATAATATATATAGCAAAAGAGAAGAGAAATAGCAAGAAATGGGTCAGAGCCCAATTTGTAAAAATATTTGTTTTAGCAAGTATTTAAAACTGCATTATTGTAATTATTATGTGCATATTAGTTCCGAACTCTCACATGAGATCCTCACCCCTCAACTAATGTGCACACCTAGCGTATGTCTACCCAAACCTAGTCATTTATAATATTCCCAACTAGGTCATTTAAACGAACTCCTAAATATATCTCAAGGGAGTAACCCGTATCGCCCATACAATACGCTAATAATAATTCTTTTATGCTAGTTGCCCATTTTATATTCACTATTTTGATAGGAAGTCTTTTATCCACTGGAATTACTTTACTAATCCATACTTCTACATTTTATAATTTCACACATTAGAATCATACATTCTCAAGTATATTTAGATATATACATATACATATAGTCACAGCATCCTTATATATATATAACCTTCACCCCTTGGTTAGGACCACTTGGCGCAATGCATACTATGCTATCGTGTCTCGGTGAATCATTCGCTTCATAAAGGACAATTGGTTTTGCATCTCTCATGATCCGTAAATATCATAACACAAATATTAGAGGCGATCATGCTCACCAGCTAAATGGGTCACGCACATACCTACGCTCCCATTCAACCGTCAAAACTATCCTACGTAATAGATAGCATGTATCCAAGTTGATATGCTCTGGGTACAAGTCAAATATCCCCCCATCGGGTCACCCAGGATAAGACAGTCCACGGCGCGAAACCTCCGCTCAATATCAAGTAGTGTAGGTATGCTATACACACAATAATGATAACATATAATAATAGGCATTCCCGAAGCCTTACAACAATTTAGGTATTCACCCAACCCATATTCATATTTCTACACGTAGTATATTTATTTTTACTACTTATGCAATTTACTCGATTATTCACACTCTCGAATTTCCCAAGGTTAATTCACCTATTCAATACTTAAGGTAACATTCTAGGATTACTTCCTAAATAATTCTGCACTAAACTATTTTTAGTAAATCGCAGTATCCCTTAAACATAATTAGCTGGGTAGCATGATCTGGGAAAAATGAAATTTCTGGGATTCTGTGACCTGTCGTTCGAATGAGTTAGCAAGTCGTTTGAATGACGCTGACTTCTCGTTCGAACGAGACTCCATCTCGTTCGAACGAGATGGGGTCTTTTTCTCTTCTGGCCAGACATGTTACGTTTTACTGTTCATACTTCATCTTCCCTAAAATTTCAGTCCTAAAATCTCTAAATTTCTCAACCCCAACACCAAACATCAATCCTAATTAATTTTCTACCACGTATAAATGATTTCCCTTAACTTTGAACCATTAATTCACCATAAACAGTTATAAATCCAAAATCCCCAATTTTAACAATTCAAAACCCTAGTTCATCAAATTTCTAAACATGAACTCCAATTCAGATTCGTCCATTACGATTAATCAACAATTTTGGATTTCTAAACTATTTACATGAGGGATTTATCCTAATTCGTTTTTCAGATTTCAATTCATAACTTTAAATCTCCAATTTCATCAAAACCCATAAATCAAAAGTGAATATAATCTACCTAAACCAATATGAACATATTTATTGCTATGAATCGCAAGTAATAAACACCTGCCTTAATTTCAACGGTTTGATCCATTATTAATATGGGTATGAGTGTGTTCCTCATCTCGCGATCTACGCTTTGGTATAATTTTTTGTGTGTGTTCTTGAGTTAGGCACCAAGAACACCAATATCTTCTTTTTCCTTCCTCTATGCCTTTCTCTTTTCTCTCACATAGGTTTAAAGTTGATAACTCTCCACTAACCCATGTATATCTATCTTTATTTTCTAATTTTCTTCCATTTTATTACTCTAAAATTCCAAAAGACAAAAATACCCCCACGGGGTTTCGATTAGGCCTAAAATTACCCCGAAGTCCAAATAAAATACCCGAGTAGAGTTTTCTGAATATCTCGACCCTTTCGGACTCAATGGAGCACTCTAAATTACCATACGAATTATAAAAAATAATTTATCTATTTATTCCATACAATTAGTGCTGACATGACTCGCACGCGCGTCCTGACTCAAAATACCAAACTGTCGTATTTCGCACTCCGACAAATTATAAAAATTATATAATTCCATATTACGTATACCTAGAGTAATAATCAATGATTTCCATCAATAAGTATTAAACTTTGTCAAGCTAGTTACTAATTATTTTAAATCCGAATTAATTAACAATTAAATTTCCCGACCTTTTGAATTTAATTAATCCAACAATAGTAATAAATCCCATAATTATTTAATATCATAAAAATGCGGGGTATTACACTCCAGGGGTGTCTGGTCCTTTCATTCCTTCACTTCCCCGCTGAGTGAGAAGACTTGTATGAAGAAACTGTGTAAGTTGTTGAGTGTGTTAACTACTATTGGCAAGATGATATCATTTCCACTGGTGGGGTGATATTTTTTGAGATCGAATGACGAATTAGAGGTTGAGATTTTCCTCTTATATTGGTTCCCTGAACGGTGGTGTAACCCTGCTGATAAGAAGACGAAACCGGGAAAATAAATCTTCTTTGAGGATGATATCGCCTGAGATAAATTGAAGAAATATGAGGTGGAACCTCTGACTGACAAAACCATGGAAAGCACTAAAAATCGTGGGAATAGTGACACCAAGGAGTCGTTTGATCTGCACACACTGGGGATGGTCCTCTGCATGATCCACTAAGAAGTTTCACTTTCTAAACCGTCTGAGAAGACTGCCACCACTGAAATACCTCTCCTCAATTGGCATGTCATTCCGGTTTAACCTGATCAAGTTAACCTAATCCCTATTATTCATTCTCTCCAAGAGATACCTGAGCTAGCTACTTTTTCTCCTATTTCTGATATCATTGTAAATGAGGCGTCCTTTGATGAGGTCCTCACTTCTATATTTCTTGAAAACTCTTTTAATGATATAAACGAGGATTTTGAGTATCTTGTTGTGCCTTACATTAACTGTCTTGATTTTAATCAAACTCTTAATGAATATGATTTGCTAAATAAACAATTCTTAAATGGTCCCAATAAGGAAAAAATAAATAACATAACCGCGTCTCAAACCAATGATGATGAGACTGTTGTTATTCATCTTGGTTCTAGCAGCCATATGCATGAGATTAGGATAGGGACCACCCTCGATGAGCATGAGTGATCGCAATTTGAAGATTTTTGAAATAGTTCATGGATGTCTTTGCATGGTCCTACGATGACATGCCTGGTATTGACCCAGAGATAACTCATCATGCAATCCCTACCTTCTTAAAGAGAAAGCTCATCAAATAGAGACTGAGGAAGCTCCGAACATAATGGTACCTCAAGACCAAAGAAGAAGTGGTGAAACAGTTGAACGTAGACTTCATTCGTGTAGTCTAATACCCTACATGGCTTGCAAACATCGTCCCCATGCCAAAATCGAGAGGGAAAGTCCCTATGTGCATCGACTATCGAGATATAAATAAGGAATCTAAAAAAGATGATTACCCTCTGCCTATATCGATATGATCGAAGACAATACGGCTTGCCATAGTCTCAAGTTTGTAAGGACATATTTTTATAAATGTCCGTCACAATTAATTATGTCGTATACGGTTACAACCGTCGAAGAAGTTCAAGAGTAATCTACATCAAGACGGATCCGAATATATCAAGGTTCTTCATCAAAAATCCTCCGCAAAGTTTACTTTGGTAAGGTTATGTTTTAATACCTTAACTTTGCACTTAGAGCTTTGGAATATTTTTTCAAAATATTTAGTGTTGGAGTGGACTTTTTTCGTCAAAATTTGAGAATGAGTATTTTTTCTAAGTGTTGGAGTGGATATAAAAATAATATTTTCTGACGTTCCAGTCGTTCCAACGACTTTGCTCTGTCGTTCGAGCGACATTGCATTGTCGCGCGAAGTCGCTTGAACGAGATCTCCTTTTCGTTTGAACGACTGAGGCGGTGCGATTTTTTATAAATAATCATTAAATGGTTTCGTTTTCATTAGAAGTCCCAGCGTTTTGAAAGACAGAAAACTGCGAATTTGCAGAATTCTTTTTGACTTCTTCTTTTAGGGTTTTCATCCCTTTTGTTTTTAATTCACAAAAATCTCATATGCTTTGGTGAATTGTTTTGGTGTTCAAGAACACACTCTACTTTTGTTCATTCTTTGTGGGGAGAGCTCTACAATCGACAACCGCGTGCTATTGTGAAGGGAGTCCTTGTGAAGATTTTAGACTGCGTGTCTGGACCGCGCAACCTGGTGGTATAGCTGCGTGCGAACCATTGCTAATTTATTTCTAGCCGTTGCTTTGGAGGTTTGACGAAGACACCATGCATTACTCTTGTAGGCGAAATCAAGATGGTATGTAAGTCAATGGTTTTGTAAACTATTCAGAGTTCTAGAAATAAAAGGTTTTGCCCTTCGGAGATTTTTCCTGAAATTTTGTGTCGCATGCTTTATTTATGGTTTGACACACGAACACACGTAGTTTCTTGTTTAGGGGTTGTTTCTAAATAGACTCTAATTAAATGAGGTTTAATTGGAAACTTGCGAATTAATTTAAATCGATATCACACACTGTCACATTTTACAAATTGGTATCAGAGCGGGTTACGTTAATTTATCACGTGATCCTGATTTTTCAAGGATTTATTTTTTTATACAATTTGACTTTTCACATCGTCAAATTGGTATCACAGCGGGTTGCCCTAATTTATCGCGTATTCCTATTTACCGCAAAATTGTGTGATATTGTTTTTTTTAAATCAATTTTTTTGAAAAATCACAATTTTTCCAATGGAACGTTCATTTAATAAGGTGCCTACTTTTTATGGGAAAAATTATGCCTATTGGAAAGCTCGCATGAAATCTAGTTTAAAAGCCATTGACGAGCGTGTTTGGTTGCTTTGCAAAAATGGATGGAATCGTCCCACTATCACCGTCGAAAATATCACATCTTTAACCTGTGTTAAATTGAACTGAGGACGATTTTAAAATGTCGAATTTTAATTCCCGTGGACTGTGTGCTAGGAGTTGTCACTCCTGATGAGTTTTATCGAATTATGACGTGTACCACGTCTAAAGAGGGTTGGGATGTTTTGAAATTGACACTTGAGGGTACGAATGTGGTTAAAGAATCAAAATTATAAAATTTGGCCACCCAATTTGAGACTATCACCATGTCTAAGTCTGAATGCTTTGATGATTTTTATGCACGTTTGTCGGACATTATAAACACCAGTTTTAATTTGGGTGAGGTGATTGATAACACGCATGTCGTTAAAAAGATTTTGAGATCTCTCCCAAAACGGTTTATTCCTAAGGTCACCGTGATAAATTCCATGAGTACTTTAAAAAATATCAAGTTAGAAGAGTTGGTAGGAGATCTTCAAACCTATGAGATTGACATGTTTCCTGACACCCTTAAGCCTAAGGAGAGTGGAGTTACACTTGGGACACATTCTGAGAGGAGAGAGAAGAAAAAAAGTAAGAGTTTGTGAGTCTCAGTCTGAGGAAGATTTTGATTTTAAAGATATGGCTTTGTTTGCAAAATTTTTTAAAAAATCTCTCAATATGAACAAAAATAATTCTTCCAATAAGAGATTTTTTGAGAAAAATAAAAAGTCCAAAGAAAGCGGTGAGAAAGCGAAGGAGAGAGAAAAAGAAAAGGAGAGTGAAGAGAATTTAGAAAGTTTGACGTGTTTTGAGTGTGGGGGTAAAGGGAATAAGGCGTATGAGTGTGCCACTAGACTTAGGAGAGAGGGAAATAAAGTGGCTATGCCTACCACACTTAGTGATAGCGAAATAGAGGTTTTTGATTCGGATGATGAAAAAGAGCACGGTATGTGTGTCACGTTTTTAGCTAGTCGGGTTAGCACACCTAGTTTGGATGGATGTGAGGGGACTAGTTCTCGTGAGACCCTCGATGAGGATGATTTGAGTATTTCGAGTGAGGGTGAAGGTGAGTGTGAAAGTGGGGATGAAAGTGAAATCCAAATTGGTTTTAGAGATTTGTATGCTAAGACTTTAAAGAGAAAAAAATTGAATAAAGAGTTAAGTCTCAAGGTGAAAAATTTGGAGAGAGAGATTGAGATTTTGGGTGAGTTTGAGGCCAAAGCAAGTCAACTTGAGAAGGCAAAAGTGAGTTTGAGTGAGAAGTTGATTCATTTAGGTAAGGACAAGTGTGATTTGACCAACACGATATCTAGTTTGACGACACGTGTATCCCAACTCAAGAGTGATCTCGAACGTGCTCGGGAGGTCAAAGTCCCTTTAGAGAACGCATCTAAGAAGGTTGGAAAGATGATTATCAATCCTATTTTGGGTAGTGGTGAGAGTTTAGGAATAAGTCATGAAGGTGCTTCTAGTTCCCAAGTAGTACCCTAGCTGGTTCCCACTTTAGTGTTAGATTCACATGAGTCTCACCCTAACCCACCTAGGCGTCCCATTCCTATTAGAAGAGCGCGTCCTAGAGTTTTTGAGAGAGGTGTTCCTAGGCCTATATATGTTTGTTCCCATTACAAAAGGATAGGACACCTTAGGGAATTTTGTTTCAAGTTGGGTTATGTGTCACATTTGGCTACTACACGTGTTTCTGTCACACATGCACCCACACATGATACTTTACGTGTTCCTAGAGACTACATGAGAGAGTTTGCACATCTAGGTGAACAAGTTAAGTTTTTAGTCAAAACTTCACAAAATTTGATGGAGGTTTTTCATAAGTTGCACCACCTTTGGAAAACCCCTCCGCACCTAACGATTGAGGTTTGACTTGTTTACTAGCATAAGTTGATTTGCATGATGATATTATTTGCCTATTTCTAGTCTGTACCCAGTTTGTATGTTTTCTATTTTTTTGAAAAATCTTGAAAAATACAAAAAGATTTTATTTTGAGAAAATGCAAAAAGAGTTTTGTATTTTGTTTTACACCTTTTATGGATAGACACTTAGGATGATCGAGTCAAAACATCATTCCATTTTTCTTGTGACTATTTGATAGTGTTTTGAGACAATATATAGTGTCATCTTTATGCTTTATAATGTGTGGAGTCATTGAGATGTAATTAAGTGTTACTTCCTACATGTTTGACTCATGATTTCATTTATTGCACACATGCACGGATTTGTTTGATTATTGTGCTTGTCTTATCACAGGTTGGTTGTGTGTTTTCACTTCAATCCTGTCTTAAAAAACGAACCAAGCGCGATAAAACTTGACAAGAAAGTAGGGCTTGTAAGAACCGTTTGGAGAGATTGTGTGCTTTATTTGAAAATGAGGAAGGGCTACGATATGTTCATTTGGTGTTTGCTAATACTAAGCCACCGTTATATCATACCTAAAAAATTGAGGAATTTTATTATTCGGGGTCCAAAGAGGTTTAAAAGAGCCCGAAAAAATTTAAAGGCAATAAAAATAAATTCATGCCAAAAAGGGTCCATTAGGTTTTTGCATCAATTCTCCAATGTTAGAGAATTTGGATTACCTCTAAAAGAAAATATGCATGAGGGAGTTTGGTTGGAATTTAAAACGGGTTTTCATGTCCTTGAAAGTCTTGACAAACCATTAAATAGTTTTGGACCTTATTGGTGTGGAAATCACTTTGACTTTGATTTGTTGATTTGCATAAGACAATGTCATCTAAATTCAGCAATTTTTACACCTAAGGATATTTTTTATATTCATTCGTTAGGAGTATACGTATTAATCATGCACATATTATTGATTGAGTTGATTTTTCTATCGAATGTGTTCACACCCATTCATTCCATTTCCATGACTTGATTGTTTTAGTATAAATCCATGGTGTGTGATTTTCATATCATTTTTTTGCTTTGTTTGAAAAAATTTAAAAATCCAAAAATAGTTTGTGGAATCTTTTGAGATACTCCTTTGCATGCGTAGTTTTATCCATGTTTGCTATGATTTTGTTGTGACACTCCTGTTTTGATTGTTTCTTCTTATCTATCTATTTGGGGACATCATAAAATGGGGGAGAAAGAATTATCATTTTATGGGGGAGTTTTTGGAGTATCGGGGAGATTTGATTTATTATTTATTTATTCTTATATCATTTCAAACTCGATACGTCACGAAGGTTTTTTCTTTATCTCATGTATGTACGTACAAATATTGAAAATCATTATGTTGCACACCCCGATGAGAAAAGCTTTGAGATTTGATGAAGATTTTTGAAGAAAAGTTTGAGAACTTGCAAATTTATACCTTTTCAATTTTGAGATTCATGGAAGGGTAGATTTTTATAGGCATTTTGGTATTTGATAATTCAGATATTTTTATGTATGTTCCGGCATAGACATAGGGGGAGATTTGTAAGGACATATTTTTACAAATGTCCGTCACAATTAATTATGTCGTACACCATTACAACCGTCAAAGAAGTTCAAGAGCAATCTACATCAATACGGATCCGAATATATCCAGGTTCTTCATCAAAAAGCCTCCGCAAAGTTTACTTTGGTAAGGTTATGTTTTAAATACCTTAACTTTGCACTTAGAGCTTTGGGATATTTTTTCAAAATATTTTCTAAGTGTTGGAGCGGACTTTTTTTGTCAAAATTTGAGAATGAGTATTTTTTCTAATTATTGGAGAGGATATTAAAATAATATTTTTTGATGTTCCAGTCGTTCAAACGACTTTGCTCTGTCGTTCGAACGACATTGCATTGTTGCGCGATGTCGCTTGAACGAGATCTCCTTTTCGTTTGAGCAAGATCTCCTTTTCATTCGAACGACCGAGGCGGTGTGATTTTCTATAAATACTCATTAAATGGTTTCATTTTCATTAAGAAGTCCTAGCGTTTTGAAAGACAGAAAACTGCGAATCTGTAGAATTATTTTTGACTTCTTCTTTTAGGGTTTTCATCCTTTTTGTTTTCAATTCACAAAAACCCCATATGCTTTGGTGAATTATTTTGGTGTTCAAGAACACACTCTACTTTTTTTCATTCTTTGTGGGGAGAGCTCTACAACCGATAGCCGCATGCTATTTTGGAGGGAGTCCTTATGAAGATTTTAGACTGCGTGTCTAGACTGCGCGTCCTGGTGGTATAGCTGCGTGCGAACCATTGCTGATTTATTTCTAGTCGTTGCTTTGGTGCTTTAACGAAGACACCGTGCGTTACTCTTGTAGGTGAAAGCAAGATGGTATGTAACTCAATGGTCTTGTAAACTTGTCAGAGTTCTAGAAATAAAAGGTTTTGCCCTTCGGGGATTTTTCTTTAAATTTTGTGTCGCATGCTTTATTTATGGTTTGACACACGCACACACATAGTTGCTTGTTTAGCGGTTGTTTATAAATAGACTCTAATTAAATAAGGTTTAATTGGAAACTTGCGAATTAATTTAAATCGGTATCACACACCTTCGCATTTTACAAAGTCATTTGTCGATGGTTTTGCCGGTTACAATCAGATTAAGATGCATTCTGACCACCAAGAGAAGACAACCTTCATTACCCCGTGTGAAACCTTCTGATACACAATCATACTATTTGAGCTCAAGAATGTCGGGGCTACCTACCAAAGGGCCACTACAATCATCCTACATGACCTTATCCATAAAGTGAGCGAGGTCCATATTGACGACATGATTATTAAGTCCAAGACTCCAGAAGTTACTGCCTTGAGTAGATTCTTCGAGTGACTATGACGGTTCCAAATGCGACTCAACCAACAGAAATTTGTCTCTGGAATCACTAAAGTAAATATCCTCAGGTTCATGGTCAATGAGAAAGGTATTGAATATAACCCCGCTAAATAAAAAGTCATACTCGAGAGGCCACCACCCCAGACGGAGAAGGAAGTGCGAGGATTCCCGCGTAAGCTACAATACATCAGTCGATTCATCAACCAACTGACCTCTATTTGCGACCATTTTCAAACTTCTTCAAAAGAATTCAACTAAAGTCTAGAATAAGGTGTTCCAAGAAGCCTTCGATCAGATCAAACGATACCTCACCCAACCTCCGGTGCTCATGCCTCCACAACATGGTATCCCCATCCTCTTATACTTGACTATCACTGATACTGTCGCAAGGGATTTATTGGCCTAATACATTAAGGATCTCATAATGAAAGAGTAATATACTACATTAGTTGAAAGCTAGTTAGGTAAGAAATCAACTACACTACCTCAGATAAGGCGTGTATCACCCTAGTTTAGGTTACACAGAAACTATGACATTACATGCTGGCATTCCCCATTACTCTAGTATCCCGAATATGTTCCATAAAATACATTCTAGAAAATCTAGCTTTGTCTCGGTGTATGACCCACTGACTGATGCTACCGATTGAGTTCGACATTGTTTATGTCACACAAAAAGCTATGAAAGGGAGGGCCATCTCCGATTATCTTTCGGACCATCCCATGGAAGGAACTGAAGTTTGGATTTTTGAATCTCTCAATGAAGACATCTTATGCACCTCTCAGGAGGATATCAGGTGCAAATGTTCTTTGATAGAGCTGCCAACAAGAAAGGGTATGGAATTGGGATACTCCTGATCAATCCCGATGACTCTCACACCCCCATTTCCATTAAGTTGGACTTCCCTTACATCAATAATATGATAGAATATGAGGCATGCACCGTAGGGATCAAGATTTCCCTCGAGAAAGGAATCAATCAGATGGACATCTGTGGAGACTCAACCGTCATTATCGGGATAATTCTTAGGATATTAAAAGCCAACGATGGGAAACTCCTACCTTTTCACTCTCACCTAGAAGAGCTTACCTCCCAATTTCAAGATGTCACCTTCCATTACCTTCCTCTCTCCAAAAATAGCCTTGCCAATGCATTAGCAACCTTAGACTCTATTGTCGACATGATTAAGGGAATAACAATGGCACCCTTTTTGGTTCATAGACAAGTTGCACCCACCCGCTACTACACATCGAGCTCGCTATAAAATAAGATATAGATATGAAAGTATTATGGTACTACGACATATGGCTCCTTCTAAAAAATTGTAAGTATCCTCGGGATGCGAATAAGAAAGACTGTGCGGCCCTTTGCAAGTTGGTTGCCAAGTATATCATCTGTGACAAAGTTATTTTCAAGAGAAACTTCGATAGATACCACTTGCATACATATCAGGGGATAAAAATTTAGATATCATGCAGAAAGTCCATGGTGGGGAATGCAGGCTACATATGAACGGTCACATGCTTGCTAAAAAATCATCCGTTAAGGATACTTCTAGACCATCATAGTCCAATACTGCACCGCTTATGTTCGAAGATTCCTCAAATGTCAATAGTTCGCCAACCTTCAGCACTTGTCTCCCCAAGAGTTGTACAACATTACCTTTCCCTGGCCCTTCTCTACCCAGGGCATATATATATCATAGGGAAGGTCACTCGCAAAGCTTTAAATGGGCACGAATTCATCCTGGTTTCCATTGACTACTTCACAAAATGGGCTAAAGTTGAGTCATACGCGGTACTTAATGCTTATAAAGTGGCTAACTTTATCAGAAAGAACATCATATGCCTTTATAGAGTTCCCCATGTGTTGGTGTCAAATAATGGACTCCATTTCGAGGTTAAGATCACAGAGTTAGTCGACGAATATGGAATTCAAAGACTCAAGTCTTCTCCCTACCGAACACAAAGCAATGACGTTGTCAAAGCCTCTAACAAGAACCTTAAAACCATCATTAGTAAGATGACTGAAAGCTACAGAGATTGGGCCGATCGGATCCCATATGCCCTCTGGGGCTAGTATACCTCCATCAAGACACCCACTAGGGCTACTCCGTATTCTCTAGTATATGGCATGATGGCATTTCTCCCAGTCAAACTTTAAATACCTTCTCTGGTGGTTATGCTCGAAAGTAAGGTGAGTGAGGAAGACTGGCATCAAAGCCGTTATGATGAACTCTTGCTCCTAACTGAAAAGAGATCAAAAGATTTGTATTACATACAAGGGTACCATCACCGAATTACACGATCGTTCAATAGGAAATTCAAGGACCACAGTGTACAGGAAGGAGATTTTGCCCTCAAGGAAATTATGGAACCCATTTGGGATCCGAGAAGAAAGTTCAAACCCAATTATAGTGGCCCTTACATTGAGAAGAAAATCCTATTCAGTGGTACTGCTATACTCACAAATCTCGACGGAGAAGAAATGGCGCATCGAGTCAACTTGGACCATCTCAAAAAGTAATACTCTTAATTTAAACTCTCCTCGTGCTATGACTCTTCTCACACCCTTCTATTCTTTAAAAACATCTATTCCTTTCCCTCTACTCAAAACTACGTGGGACCTGACCCTCTCAATTCACCACTTTTAAAGAATAAGATCACAAACTTTCAAACCCACAGAGGTACATAGGTAGCCCATAAAACATATATGGGCGCGGTCCTTTCTTTCTTACAAAATACTATTCTTTTCTCCCCTCGAGAATGATGGTCCCTCTCATTATTTAAACGAACAAAAGTACTATGTATGCCTTAGTGACTGATATATACAGTTAAAATACAAAAGTCATCAAAGACACAATAAAATGTGTCAAAATTCTTCTATTTAAAATTAGGGATATGACCATTACATGTAGTATCGTTGTTGGGAGTCAAATAAACCACTCCATTCCAATCCCCTATACAACATACAGACCCCTACCATTAACAACTCCACAAAAGATCCAAATACCTACTAAACACCTACCCAAAACCAAACTTAAATTTATAAAAACCTACACCAACTTCTCTAATCTTGCCTTCAACTACCTGATGGTCCCACCTCATTATCATTTTCTATCCCTGGAGGTCTCCAGAAATCCCACTCCTGGTTATGCCTACTAATGTGCTCCATGCAATGATAGGCCTTAATAAGCTTAGATGAGACTTTGACACCTTATTACCAGGTGTCAAACACTACGACCCATCTCTTCCTAGTTCTTTCCACTAGAATCTTCTCAATCACTGATTTTCACATCCACTTCAAAAAGTCCCCTAGTATGAACCCAAGCCTCTCCAACAGATTGAGATGGATGGGTAGACGGTCTGCGGCATTGTAATAAGGGCCCCAATATCATTCTCAAAGACTCGGTTAAATATTTCACCATAAAGAAGTTTGTTATGCAGGGAGGAAACAAATTTCTCCCATCCTACTTGGTGTAGAAGCCGCTATGTAAAATTGAAAGAAGTCTGTTGAAGACCCACCAACTGCACATACCAGTAGTCCCCTAATTACAAAAGATACTATAAGTTTCCCCACCACGATATAGACTAATAAAGGCATTACGACCCATGCTGCATAATCCAATTAACCTAGTTCTCCGTCGACAGGTCAAAGTTGAAGAATGGCTTAAAAAATAAGTTAGGAACACCCGACAGAGAATACTCAGGAGGTGACTCTAGATGCAGTCTCTCAGATAACTAAATAAATAGCATGACAGGGCTCCCACAGAAAAAGACATCCTGATCCTCCTTCCAGGAATCTAGGCCATTTAAAGTCTTCGTTAATACCACCGCAGCAGGACTGCATTGGTAGGACATCCACAGTGCTATTGTGGTGGCTTGAGGATCAATCGTCAAATCGCCCATCACCGACATATGGAATTCATTAATGTTGGGAGGATGATATTTCCTCCATGCACCAACAGTCGGGACGCTAAAGGGGAGATGTGGAATAACTCCATCAATGACACTCGAGGAGAATTGGATAAATTCGGCATGGATGTCGTTACACTAGGGATAACACCTAACATTGTAGAGAATTCCTCGTAGGTGGGACACACTTCATCTAAGCCAAATAAAAAAATATGGTCTCCAAGGTACCGAAACTCTACCGCTGCTTCCAAGATGTTCGAGTCTATGGAACGATTACGCCACAAGGAGACCTTGCACAGACCAAAATCTTTGTAATTAATGTTATAGAGGCGCATGGCCTACAAACCATCAAGGTAAGCTGAAAAGACTTCGGACGTTGGAAAAGCCATTTCAAAAAAGAAGCAAAAGGTTACAAAGAAAAGAAAGTGGGATGTGGTGATGGAAAACACCTCCAAAGGCCCCCTTTTATTCTAAAAAATTCACAAAAATCAAATCATTAAAAATGCCACCGGATTCCCTGCTCCAAAAGTACCCAGAAGTACGCAAAAAGTGAAATCAAAGCTAAGGAAGTGATTTGTAAACCGATAAGAAGGCCAAGGTGTATGTCGATCAACAACCCCATTTTGAGAAATTCTTCGTTTTCCTCTTTTGTACATATCATTTCCAAAATAAACATTTTACTTTGGAAAAATAAATCTTCGAGTTTTCCACTTTGAAAATTCCTTATTTTCTCTTTTGTACATAATTTCTGAAATAAGAATTTTCTTGTGAAAAATCAATCTTCAAGTCCCTTTTTCATTTTATCCTATCTTTGTAAATAATGAAAAATCTCAGCAGCAAATTAAAGTGCATGTAGAGTAAGCCATTTAACCAAGATAACACAAAAAGATGCATTTATTATATTTAACTTGCTATAATTATTACATCCTCATACAGGTACAACCAGAAAAAAAAGATATATCGGGACGCAAATCGCATTCCTTCAAAACCTCTCTCAAAACCCCCACTTTCAACCACCTCGACGGACGTGTTTCCCCTGACAATGAGCAGTAAAGCCTATACTCCTAGAACCAGATATATCCTCAGACGTGGCTGACGGCACCAAGAAGGCATTGTCCGAATTCCTCACGTAGTCCGACATCAATGTCATCCAATCATTGATATCTCGTAGCCAAGTTTTCGACATGTGGACATACTACAAAAATAACCAAAGCACAAAAATCAAAGCAAGTCAGTAAAAAGGAAAAGAAAATAAGAAATGAAAAAGAGAAATAGATGGTCGTACTTCTCCTTGGAGAGCCTCCTCTGGAAGACCCGCCAACCCATCTATAACCGCATGAGGGCGGTGAGGCGCCGATATCACGCCCCCGCTGTGCATGTGAATGTGATAAAAGGGGTTGGAAATATGAAGAAATGCAGCCTCCCCCACTACCGTCGTCATGCCCCCTCCGGAACAATGGGCCGACATTAGCGATACGCTGATACCTCTCCCTGATCTTGTCACAATTAGAGGAATATTCTTCACATCATATATGCATGATGACATCAACCAACTGGTCACAAAATTAAGGTAGTCATACCCCACCGTCATATCAATGTAATGCGTATAGGGCTCACCCTCCAGCGCCGCCGCCTTAGCTCCATCAGTTATATCATTTACCTGCCTCATGTACTTAGGGGGTACCTATGGTGGGACCTCCACCTCTCCCTCCATGATCTGTCGCAACACTCTTTCCGCAAGGTACCTGACGTACTCAAACTCATGTGCCAATGACCCCTAATTTGCGCATGCATACCCGTAACCCCTACGACCCCTAAGGATAGACGCCAGGGGTAGAAGGTCATATGTTTCCCCAGTATATAATAAGTATTCTACCCATAAATAAAGTTCTAAAAACTCATAAAGAGACTATGATCAAAAACTTAACTTGGTTGCTCGCCAGGGCATTCATCACCGCCCGCACATCCCTCAGAGAAAGGGATTGATTCGAATGCGTGTTACACTTCCTCTATATATACATTATGCAGAAGTCTCCCGGATCATTTTCCTTCAAGGACACCAACCCCACTTTGTGCCCTATAACCTCATAAAATCATGTGTGTAAAAGGATACACCAAAATTCAAAAGAATGAAAGTGAAAAGACAACAAGAAAAGAAAGAGGAAATTGAACTCAAAGATTACCTACAAAAGATATGTGGGTCCTTTAAAAGTTTGTCGATCGCACCGACTAAAAGAATTTAAGAAATCATAAAGGGATGCCAACGTAAAGCTCCCCCGATCATATAAATGGATGTTTGAAATGATCTTCAAAAATGATAAAAACCATAGATGGACGATATCGCCGCTCGTCGCCACCAGAAATCCCCCCCAACAGAAGCAAAATGAATAAATAGGTTGACTGCCTCACCTACCTCCCGTCAGTCTTGTCAATCTTCCTAGACAACAGAGCCTCCTTTAGCATATATATTAGGATAGAATCCTCGATAAGGTTATTCCTTTATCCCTAAGGGCAGCCCGTAGTTTCACCTCTGTAACCTGTAGAGTGCGATCCACCATAAACTGTCGACCTACACACTCCAACCCTATAAACTGTTGAATATCCGAGGGAGTAACCGTCATCTCCCCAACTCCCAAATGAAATGTGTAGGTCGTGTCCCACCACCTCTCACGCAATGCGCACAATACCATTGTGGAGCACGGTGTCTCATCCAATTCCCTCGCCAATGGGCCAAAACCAGTAGACCCTACCATCCATTATAAAGCCATAGGAAGATGGTCCCAAATCTCCTTCATCCTGATCATACCACAGGATTGAATGCTCGAAGTGGCTTTGTTAACCTGCACAGAAATCAAGAAAAACCCTTAATTATCCTAAAAATAAGAAGAAAAAGAAGAAGGTGAAAAAACAAAGGACAAAAACTTACATAGCTATTAGGGTTCTTCACCCTAACAGAATGGTGATGTGTAGGCTCCCGCCGAAAAACCCTCTCATCCACCACCGACTCGTAGTTGTCATACTGTAACAGTTCGAATTGAATTTATGGGTTACTCATGATCAATCCGGTCTAATGCGAGCGTTAGGCGTGAAGTGCAATGGAACAATCTAAATAATATTTCTAGTCCAGTTTTATTTGATTAACATTTCACTTATTTATCACGCGATTCCAATTTAAACCAAACTATGTGAGGGACCCATGGGAAGCATCCTCGAAATCCAAGCATACAGAGTTACTAGCGTAAAATAAAAAGGATACTTACCTATATAACGCCTCAAAATACGGAACCACATTCAACTTGATGTAACAAAGACGGGGGAATGAGACGAATGCCCAGTGGGAAACATACAACAATGCAATTATAGAATCGAATGAAAAAAAAGAGACTCTAATACGTTTTACATACGTGCATATGCAACTACCTTATATATACACACACATATATAGTTTAATACATGAAACCATTTTAATTCTAAAAACTATACTAATTTCGATTAATTCACCTTAATCTTATAAACGAACTCATTTTACTAGACTGGACAATTATTTCTTGATTTAACACACAATGGTTATATACTTTAAACAATACCCTTTGTTTAAGGAAAAACATTTCTGTCATTGAAATTACCCCTTTGCTCATGCCAATTTGCATTAGTATTTATTTATATTGAAAATTACCCTTCAACACACATAAATAATGTGTTAGAAAATACTTTTTTCTTTGAAAACATTTCATAAACACACTCTTATGTTAAGTATGGGTTAAACCTCTTAGGTTCCTTAACTACCCATTCCCTCACTACACTTTACCATTCATTTACTCTATGGACATTAATTAATTTTCACATTTACTTGTCCATGTTATCCTTTACCAGGACACTTATAATTCTTTCAAGTTAGGTAGCCTTTTCTCATTTTCATCCCACACCCCATTACTTGACATGTTCCACTTTTCATTATCTTTTCCTCAAAATCTTCCAATATTCGCATACTTTAACATGCTCCACACCGTCGGCTATGCTATTATATGCTCTGGCCAGTGATTTTGGATCTTTCACCCCAGGGCTTCAGGCCCTCCTTAATTATCCTAGTATCATCTAAGTCCATATTAATGTGTTTTAATATTTTTCAAATGTCTACATTATTTCACTTTCTATTACAAGTCGAAGCCAAAATTCGGGGTTTCACCCCAACTCGTTTTACACTTAAAAATCATCGTTTCATGTCCTTGCATTGATTTTATACCAAAAATCACTTTCATTTAGGACCAATTTGTGTAACACCCTTTTGAATATTTTTATTTCATAAAAATGCTTCACTTTACATAAAATTACCATTTTACCCATTTGTCTCCATACTTGTCATTTTCTCTATTTTCTTAATAAAAATATTAAAGAAATAGAGAGATTTCCAACTTGATATATATGTTACTACAAAATGTTAAATAAGTGTTAAAGAGTAAAAAATATTTAAGAAGTTAGTGTGTGTAACTTGATAATGTTTTTGGGAAATAACACTAGTGAAATGGAGAAAATGATAAGTTTGAAAACAAATGGGTAAAATGGTAATTTTACGTAAAGTGAAACATTTGTATGAAATAAAAATATTGGGGAAGGTGTTACAGAAATTGGTCCTAAATGAGAGTGATTTGGGGGATAAAATTAATGCAAGTGCACGAAACGATGATTTTAAAGTGTAAAACGAGTTAGCGGTGAAACCTCGAGTTTTGACTTCGACCTATAAAAGAAAGTGGAATAATGTAGACATTTAAAAAATGATAAAACACATTAATATGAATTCGGATGACACCGGAATAATTAAGGAGGGCCCGAAGCCCTGGGGTGAAAGACCCGAAATCACTAGCCAGAGCATATGGTAGCATAGCCGGCGGTGTGGAGCCCGTTAAAGTATGCGAATATTGCAAGATTCCAAGAAAAGATAATGAAAAGTGAAACATTTCAAGAAATGGTTTGTGGGATGAAAATGAGAAAAAAAACTAGCTTGAATAAATTAATAAATGTTCTGGTAAAGGATAATATAGATAAGGAAATGTGAAAATCAATTAATGTCCTAAAGGTAAAGGAATGGTAAAATGCAGCGACATAATGGGTAGTTAATCAACCTAAGAGGTTTGACCCATAATTAACACAAGAATGTTTTTATGAAAGGTTCTCAAAGAAAACAACTATTATAACATGGTGTTTGCGTGTGTTAAAGTGTAATTTTTGATAAAAATACTAATGGGAATTGGTATAAGTAAAGGGGTAATTTCAGTGACACAAATGCTTTTCCTTAAACAAAGGGTATTGTTTAAAGTATTTAACCGTTGTGTGTAAATCAAGAAGTAAATGTCAAGTATAGTAAAAGAGTTCTTTTATAATATTATGGTGAATTAATCGGGAAAAGCAACATTTCTAGAATTAAAATGGTTTCATGCATAAAATTATATATATGTATGTGTATATATATAAGGTAGTTACATGTGCACATAGATAAAATGTGTTAGAATCTCTTTTCTACCATTCGATTCTATAATTGCCTTGTTGTATGTTACTCACTGGGAATTCGCCTCATTCCCTAGTCATTGTTACAACAGGTTGAGTATGGTTCCGTATTTTGAGGGCATTCTACAAGTAAGTATCATTTTTATTTTACGCTAGCAACTCAATATGCTTGGATTCCGGGGACACTTCCCACAGGTCCCTCGCGTAGTTTGATTTAAATTGGAATCGTGTAATAAACAAGTGAAACATTAATGATATTAAATAGTTTTAGTAACATTATTTAGGTTGTTTCATCGTACTGCACACCTAACGCTCGGGTCGAACCGAGTTGATCATGGGTAATCCATAAATTTGGGCTGGGGAGTTACATACATATTCTCGTTGCCCAACGCCTGCAACACTCCATCCTGCCATTCCAAGCCCTCCTAATCGTTAATTGTTGACCAGTTGCTATTGTTGCCAGCAGTACCCTCCATGGAGTTCATGCGAAGGAAATAAACTCAAAATTAACTTTCAGAGAGAGAAAGCAAGAGACTCAATCACTTGAAGGTGTGAAAAAATGAAGAGGGTCGCCCTTTTTTTTATAGGAGTCTAAGGGGTACGCCAATCAGCAGTCCTTTGGTCTTGCCTATAGGTAGTGAGCTTTTTCTTTCCCCAAGAAACTTAGAAGTTCATGCCCTATGCCGATAGGCACCTCCCCAGCCCTGCCTATCGGAAGTCCCCTCAAATTTTCGTAATAAAAGGCCAGAAAATATAAAAATTGCTCGAAAAAATCACAAAAAATCCCGAAAAATCCTCACAAAGTCAAAAAGATTATTACTTTAAGAAAAACCCATTGTGGAGCACCAAACCAGTAATGAGTTCTTGCTAATCCCTAACAGGGTCATTGGCACTCACTCTCATCACCAGCATACTCCCTAGCGGAACTGAAATCCAAAGTACACCTACACCCTTAAAAATCTACACCTTCCTCGGTGGAGCCCTCAATTAGAAAAATGCTCCTTGTAAACAAAAACCTTTAGGTCCACAGAATTGAACATGACTTGCTGAAATGGTCATTTTGATTCTTAGGTCTGCATAAATGACATCGACCCACTGAATCCTTCATTTCAAACCTTAGGTCCATATAATCGACCTCGACATGTTGAGACGGTCATTTCAATCCTTAGGTTTGACTAGACTCGTTGAATCGTTTATTTTAAATCTTTAGGTCCACAAAATTGATCTCGACCTCTCAATTGGTCATTTCATCCCTTTAGATCCACATAATCGACCTCACCCTGTTAAAATGATCATTTCAAACTTTAGGTCCACATTATTGACCTTAACCCACTGAAATAGTCATTTCAATATTTAGGTCCACATAATCGACCTCGACCAGCTGAATCAGTCATTTTTATCCTTCGGTCCGCAGAATCGACCTCGACACGCTGAATCAGTCATTTCAAAACCTTAGGTCCACAGAATAGACCTCGACCCTATGAATCGATCATTTTTGTAAGGACTAAATTTTCAATTGAGTCTGTTGTATAGTTTTAACTTATTCCCATTGTTCTAAAAACCCGCCTAGGCTTAAGGCTTGGGAGAAATGCCTCGCCTTAAGATATTGACACCTTATGCTTGGTAAAACCCTTAAGATGCACTTTTTCTTTATAAACAACAATGCTTTAGTGAAATGATATCGCCTTTTAAAGATTTTTTTACAAACCGGACCATTATCTCATCCAAAATAATCAAACAGTATTTTAATTTGCAAATATTTAGACATATTTGTATGAAATGTACAATTTTAGTATTTTAATAGCCTTGTTATGGTTAAAAAATATTAAAATATATTAAAAAGGACTAAACTCCTTTTCACGGCTAAGGACCGCCTAGGCTTCTAAGGCTTAAGTCTCGGCCTCCACGCCTCGATGACGCCCCGCATTTTTTAGAACCTTGCTTATTCCCGAATCAAAACACATTTGAGTCACATGGACATTTTTATTATCACGATCCCATACAGATGATGACATGCTAAAGTTTATTTAAGACTTTACGACAAATCTTTAAGGAAATATATATGCAAAAAGTCTAATTGGTGCAAGTTTATTCATCTTCAAGTTTAATTGTGTTCTGAAATCACTCAGGTATGAATGCGTAATGTTAATGGGACACGGAATTTATTTTTAAATGTTTAAGGATTTTATTTTATTAAAGAAATGATTTTAAAATGTTTTCAAAGTGTTTGAAACCGTTTACACTTCATTTTAAAACTTATAAGGATGGATTAAAGTAGTGTTTGAGTTGGACTTTAATTCGAGGTGTCATTCAAACGACATGACGGGTCGTTCGAGCGAGAAGTTGCCTTAAGGAAATTATTTAATGGCGTGTTTCCTTCAGATTTTGGGTGTGTGCATTCTGTGAAAACAGTTTACAATCTAGAATGTTGTTTGCACATGTTTTCTAAGGTTTTCCAAAGCTAAACACATCCTTATTGTTTCAAATATCCGAGTTTTCATTACTATATGCTATAGTGATATTTGGTAGCACCAATAAGAGTTTTTTCTACACTTGGACATTGGGTTTTTTGGTGAAGAAGTAAAGGAGTTTGTGTTCAACATCATAGACGTTACAAGCCATGTCGATGGACACCGAGACATACATGGACACGTGTGTTGTGGATAGGTATCGTGAAAGAAGGACTTTCTATGTGGGCACTATTAGAGGAGTGGTTCAAGATCAAAAGAGCGTCAAGTATCGTGGGGATCGAGTTGTTGAGTAAGACTTGTCTGTTCATTGTAAATCCACATTCATAGTGATTGTATGGCTTGGTTCATCCAAGGTTGTTTTCTCGTTGTGGTTTCCTCGTACATCCGGTGTTGTAATTTTTTTCCTTACTTTACTTGCTTTAATCACTAGATGCATGTTTACGATTAATCAAGATAAATTTGGTTAAGTTAAAATTAGTTCACAACTTAGTGCGAATTAAAAATTGGAAAAAGGTTTTTCATAAAAAGAGAAATTATTTGTCATCCGTAAAACACTTTCCACATAAGAAATAAAAAGGGAACCTACAAATTGGTATTAGAGCTAGAAACATATTTTTATTGTGTTTGATCCCTTGTGTTTTTTGGAATGAATTTTGGAGGTTTTGAAAGTTTTCGTGCTCCTATTTTTTATGGCACAAATTGTGCTTATTAAAAAATACGAGTGAGAACTGCTTTAAAATCCATTGATGAGCGTGTGTGGTTAGCGGTCGAAAAGGGTTGGCCACCACCAGTCACACGAGAGGGTGAGATCACTAATTTGAAACCTGTTGAGTCATGGACTGAGGTTGAGCATAGGCTTGAACTTTACAACTCTTAAGGTCTGCACGTAATTTCCTCACATGTCACACCTGAAGAATATAATGGAATCATGACTTGTGAAACATCAAAAGAGGCTTGGGATGCACTTGCACTTACTCATGAGAGCACTAGAACGGTTAGGGAGTCTAAGTTACAAAACCTCACTACACAGTTTGATACGATGAAGATGTTAAATAGTGAGTAATTTGCTGAGTTTTACGCTAGGTTGTCTAATATTGTCAACTCGTCGTTTAAATTAGGAGAAAATATTCCCAACAACTGTGTGATAAATAAAATTTTGAGATCTTTGTCGAGTAGGTTTGTAGAAAAAGTGACCGTTTTAAACTCCTTAGGTATGCTTGGTTTGATGAAACTTGAAGAGATTATAGGTGACTTACAAATCTATAAACTCAATATGTTTACCTCCAAGAAAGTGCCAAAGAAAGAAAGGGGCATTGCTTTGAAAGCCCGGAAGGAGGAAACTAAAGTTTCGAATAATGATTATGATTTCGATTTTGAGGATGTCGCCTTGTTGGAAAAAAAGTTCAAAAAATTTCAAAAGCAATCGAAAGATGCCAAAAAGTTTGAGAAATTCAAGAACAACAAAGTAGATACCACCCCTAAAGATAAAAGTGAGAAATTTAATAGAGTTGAGTCGAATAGTTGTTTTAGGTGCGAGGGGTATGGTCACAAGGTTGCTGAGTGTCCCACTAGAGTTAAGAAAGAAGGCAAGAAATCGATAGCTTATAGTGCCTCCTTAAGTGATAGTGATCCCAAAGAAGGAGAGAGTTCCGCCAATGAGAGAAAGTTTGTTGCTTTCTTGGCATGTCATGTGAACGAAGATGATAAATCTTCCGACGAAGATACTCATGTGTATGACACTTTCGAAGCCGTTGAAAGTAAACCCCTAGTGTGTGAGGGTGATAAGATTGAGGAGGAAGAAATTGATGTGAAAGAGTTACAAGTTGCATTTAATGAGTTGTAAGTCGAGGGGGTGAAAGTGAAAAAGGCAAACTCTAAATTGCAAGCTAGATCGAATGATTGTGCCGTTGAAAATAATGTTGCTTTGATTTATGATCTTAGGCCACGAGAGAAGATGTTTAAGGATAATCTATAATATGTGAGAAAGAGAGAGATAATCATCGTGGTTTTATGGAAACTTTGAAAAAGGAGTTTCCAGAGTTTGAGGAGTCTAGGCGTGTGCTTGAGTCTAGGATTTGTGAGTTAAAGGAGAAGTTAAAAGACTCGAGTAAGGTTAAGTTTGAATTGGAATCTAGGTCAGAGAAGTTGGATAGGATGTTAGGCACCATCCAAGTCAAAAGTGATAGGTTTGGTATAAGTTACTATGATAGAGTTTTTCCCATTCCCAAAGACGATATCAACCATGTGAGAGAGTCCACTAGGAATGTGGGGAGACTTTGATATTTTGGTAATAATTCCCGCCGTCTTTACATATGCACACATTGCGATAGGAAAGGTCACCTTAGATGTTTTTGCTATGACCTTAGGAATGCTCCTAGAAAGTTTGAGAATAAAGTCGTTTCGGTTCTCAAAACCCCCATGCGTAATGTCACACCTGCTTGGGTTAGAAAATTGAACTTAGACGCTTTAGGACTTAAACTTCATGGTTCTCATTTGCTTGCACTTGATTCGTCCCATGATAAATCTAAAGGATGATTGTGTTACCATGTTTGTCATACGCTAGTCTTTGCATTATGATTTCTATCTTGCTAGTGTTATGACATGTGTGTCATTTTGTATTACTCTGCATTTATTGAGTCTTCTTTGAAAAATACAAAAAGATTTTATTTTTGAGACTTTTTTTAAAATAATGCAAAAAGATTTTTGGTTTATTATATTTTTGAAAAATTCAACAAGATTTTGCTTTTATTGAGTCAAAATATGTTGAAAAACCAAGAAGATTTTTGGTTTGTTTCTATTTTCGAGTTTACATATTTGATTTGGCATATTGGTGTACTTAGACACCCATCCTTTCATTATCCATGTGGTTAGGCATTTGGTCATAATTATTGATGCTTAGAATGATCTTAACTATTTTATTATGGGGT
Organism: Sambucus nigra; assembly: GCA_949130495.1. Classification (NCBI taxonomy): domain Eukaryota; kingdom Viridiplantae; phylum Streptophyta; class Magnoliopsida; order Dipsacales; family Adoxaceae; genus Sambucus; species Sambucus nigra. The sequence goes on along the minus strand of OX422210.1, from coordinate 237,294,745 downwards.
TGTTTCGAAGTTGATATGCATTTTGATTCGACTTTGTATATATGCCATCCTTGCACACATGCAAGAGTTTATATGAATGTTTGACATCTCTTGCAGATTTGAGTTTGGTGAGACGTTCTTATCTCTATTTTGTCATCTATGCGTAAGTAGACATAAGGAGGATGTGTGCATGTAAGAACTATTTAGCATGAGGATTGAAATTGAAAAAATGATGAGTGTTCACGAGAAAGGGCTGCGAGAGTATAAAATTAACTCATGGTGAAAGCCACCGTTTAAAAGAGCCTGAAAAAATTAAAGACAACAAAAAGAATCATATACCAATATAGGACAATTAGTTTATGTTCATTCCCAAGTAAAAAATATAATATATTTGAGGGAGTTGGATGGATAATTTAAACGGGTTTGCACCACGAATCCTAACGTTGAAAAATCGTATCAGACGCTATTGTTTGTAGAATCGTCAATATTCCGGATCTGTGAGCATGTTTTATTGTTTTGTTCATTTAACTCACACTTTAAATATCACATATGGCTAAAATAAAGTTTGATGATTTATATCTATCAATTAGAGCTTCTTGATCATTTCGATATGTTAGAAATTGTGATTCATTTGTTGTAGTTCATGCCCATACATCCCATTTTCATGTTTGATCACATCGGTACTATGTTAGCATGTAACTCATATTGTTTTTCTTTGTTTAGCTAATGTTTTTCTGCATTTTTGCTATTTTCTGCCACTTCTAGTTAGTTTTTTCTCAAAAAATTTTCACTGGGCAAAATTGTTTAATTTTTAGAACTCTATGTGAGTGTTTTACTTTCTCGTTCGAGCGAGAAGCAGATGTCACGCGAAGTCGTTCGAGCGATAGAGCTATCTCGTTCAAATAACGGGCTAGAATTCTTTTCTGTTTTCAATACCTTGGTTCTTATGGTTATGTATTTTTGGTACTTCTGGGTTGATTCTGGTCAGTTTGTTTATGCAGTTTACTTTGATAGATTTGATATTTTACTGCATTGGATTGTTTAGTCACACCTTCTTAGATTGTTGATTTCTATTGTGTGATTATTATTTGCTAGCTACGGATTGGATATTGTTGATCATTATTAGCTGGTTGTTTGCATGATTATCTTGATATAGTTCATTGATTTATCTGATTTTAGATATGTTTATCTTTTCACCGGGTTGTCTATTCGAGACAAAAAGGGGGAGAGATATATGTGATGTAGGGAGAGAGTTTTTTTGATGAACAGATACATTTAATGCATTACTTATTAGTATTATATTTGTGATCATATACTTTCATGATTATATTGGTTAGTTTACGCGAATTGGTATCATTTTGTTTTTGCATCGGTATAAATTAGTATCCCCATTTAGATATAGTTTACATATTGATATCATGTTTTGCTCACATAACATAGGATTTGGACTTGATTTTAAATATTGGTTTATATCATTTTCGGGTTTATATCATTTTCTCCTATACTTCACTGGGTATTTTTCTATTTTATATGTGTAGATATGATTTAGAGATTGGAGATTTTAAGACTACATCACATGCAGACAGTTCATGCTTATCGGACCATCATTTACTAATCTTGTCCTGTATTTTTAATTTTGGGTTTTTGGGCTGGGATTTAGTTGTCATACGACTTAACGGCCCAACTTAGACATTTCACTATTGGTATTGTCCCCAAATAGTCGAAGGGGTAGATTTGTAAGGACAAAATTTCCAATTTAGTCTGTTATATAGTTTTGACTTATTCCCGAAACAAAACACGATTGAGTCATAGGGAGATTTTTATTGTCATGATCCCACACAGACTATGATGTGTTAAAGTTTATTGAAGACGTTGCAGCAAAGCTTCAAGGAAATATTTATGCCAAACGTTTAATTGGTGCAAGTTTATTCGTCTTCAAGTTTAATTGCGTCCCGAGATCACTCAGATATGAATGTGTAATGTAAATGAGACTCGAAATTTATTTTAAAATGTTTAAGGATGTTATTTTATTAAAGAAATGATTTTAAAATGTTTTTAAAGTGTTTCAAGCAGTTTACACTTCGTTTTAAATCTGATAAGGACGGATTAGAGTAGTGTTTGAGTTTGACTCTAATTCGAGGCGTCATTCAAACGACCTGACCGGTCGTTCGAGCGAGATGTCAATCTCGTTCGAGAGACATGCCAATGTCATTCGAGCGAGAAGTCGCCTTAAGGAAATTATTTAATGGCATGTTTCCTTCAGATTTTGTGTGTGTGCATTATGTGAAAACAATTTACAATCCAGAACATTGTTTGCACACATTTTTTATGGTTTTCTAAAGCTAAACACATCCTTAGAGTTTCAAAGATCTGAGTTTTTATTATTATATGCTATAGTGATCTTTAGCTTCACCAAGAAGAGTTTTTTCTACACTTGAATATTGGGTTTTGAGGTGAAGAAGTGAAGGAGTTCGTGTTCAACATCGTAGACGTTACTAGCCACATTGGTGGACATCGAGACATACGTGGACGCGTGTTTTGTGGACATGTATCGTGGAAGAAGGGCTTTATACATGGACACTGTGAGAGGAGTGGTTCAAGATCTTAAGAGCGTCAAGTCTCGTGGGGATCGAGTCGTTGAGTAAGACTTGTGTCTGTTCATTATAAATCCACATTCATAGTGATTATCTAGCTTGGGCCGTCCGAGGTTTTTTTTCCCGTTGTGGTTTTCTCGTACATTCGGCGTTGTGATTTTTTTTCTTACTTTACTTGCTTTAATCACTAGATGCATGTTTAGAATTAATCAAGATAAAATTTAGTTAAGTTAAAATTGGTTCACAACTTGGTTCGAATTAAATATGGGAAAAAGTTTTTATTCCATCCTCTGAATCAGTCATTTTAAACCTTAGGTCCTCAGAATCGGCTTCGACTCGTTGAATCGGTCATTTCAAACCTTTAGTTCCATATAATCGAACTCGACCCATTAGATCGGTCATTTTGAAACCTTAGGTCCACAAAATAGACCTCAACTCACTAAATCGATCCTTTCAACACTTTAGGTCCAAAAAATTGACCTCGACCTGTTGAATCGATCCTTTCAATCTTTAGGTCCATAGAATTGACCTCGACCTTTGCATCTGAGAAACGTGTGTGCTCGCGTTCAAATGATCAAACCATATATAAAACCCTTTTAACACAAACAAACCCTAAACATGTAGCAGTATGTGATTGAATAAATAGATAATCTACGCAAGAACATTCAAACACATGCAATTAAGGAAAAATCCCCCTCAGGGGCAAAACCATTTATTTTCACTATAATTTGTAAGAAAACGGCTTACAATCGGATTACAATGAAAATACAAGTTGACTAAGAATTACCCTCGGGTATCGGATTCTGTAGTCGCGGCTGGAATTATCCCTTTCCAGTAGGGTTGCAATGAAGAAGAAGAATGGTCTCCTCCACAAGGGTTGAACAAACCAAAGTTGTGTTCTTGGGTTGCAAAAGGATTCACAAAGGTTTGGCAATGATGTGTGAATCAAAACATGAGTCTTGGGACTCAAAAATATGAAGACTAGGTGTATTTGGACTCTCAAATTCGTCTCCTAAAGTCTTGCAAAACAACTCCCCCGAAGTTGGTATTTATAGGAAAAAATATGAAGAGTCCCACGTTCTTAAAACTCTAAAATTCTATCCAGCGTACAAAAAAAACAGCATTCTTTAAGGAATTTTCTCTATCTTCAAAAGGTCATAACTCCTTCACCGTAGCTCGTATTGAGGTGCCGTTTTTTCCAGTATCTTCGTTACGGCGAGCTCTTCAACTTTCTAGTTGACCAGACCTCCGAACTATGGATGTGAAATTACGAAAACGCCCTTGAACTCTCCTATTGTGCCTTTTTTTTCACTGTTTTGACTTCCCTTGCGTACCACTTGCATTAAGTCCCTAAAATCTTGGAACGTGAAGTCATTGAGGCAGATGTGGGACATATTAGTGGAGATAATGCATGCTTGATTCGCGGAATTCGGATAGAGGCCGTCATGTGAGATCGTGAGGAGACGTGCCAAATGTAGCGGCGTATGACATAAATAAATGAAACATTTCGGACATGTGAAAAATGTCCTTACAAATCTCCCCCTATGTCTATGCCGGTACATACATAAAAAATCCGAATTATCAAATATGAAATTGCCTATACAAATCTACCCTCCCATGAACCCAAAACTGGAAAAGGTACAAATAAATAGTCTTCGTCGTTTGTTCTTTAATTCTTCAGGAATCTCAAAACTTTTCTCATCAGGGTGTGCAACATATAGATCTGCAATCTTCATACCTACACACATGAGACAAAGCAAATACCACGTGACATATCGAGTTTGAAATGAGATAACATGGATATCAATATATGATAAAAACATAAGCAACATCTCAAAAACTCCCCCAAAATTCAAACTCCCCCATAATATGATAATTCTTTCTCCCCCTTTTTATGATGTCCCCAAATGGACAAATTAGAGAAATAAATCAAATAAGCAAGTGCGGGGTGTCACTAGGATAAAAACACACCATGAATAAACAGAAAGCAACCAAGTCAATGATAGCGTAAATGAAGTGGTGTGATCAAATTCGATAGGAAAATCAATGCATACAAACATGACATATGTGCACGATGAATATTGGATATTCCTAAAGAATGAACTCAAATGCTTCCTTTGGTGTAAAAGAGTGACAGTATAAGATATTGACTCAATCAAATCAACAAATCAAAGCTCAAAATGATTTTCACACCAATAACGTCCAAAATGATTTTATGCTTTTTCAGGACTTTCAAGGAAGTGTAAACCCGTTAGATTCTCCAACCAAACTCCCTCAGATATTGTATTGAATAGAGGCATTCTAAATTCTCAAACTTTGGAGAATTGATGGTGAAACCTAAGTGGCCCATATTTGGCATGAATTTCTTTTTATTGCCTTTAAATTTTTTCGGGCTCTTTTAACCTCTTTGGACCTCGGATATTAAAATTCCTCCATTTTTTAGGTCCTTTTTAACGGTGGCTTTTGCGCAAAGGATAGATGATTACCTTTCGCAGCCCCTCCCCGTTATACAAAAACACACAGTCTCACCAAAACGGTTTTTACATGCATTCAAATCTTGTCAAGTTTTATCGCATATTGTACATTGTATAGACATGATTGAGATGAAAACACGCAAGCCAACATGAGATAGACAAGTGCAATAATCAAATATAGCCGTGCATGTGTGCAATAAAGGATATAGGAGTCAAACATGTAGGAAGATATCACTAATTACATCTCAAAGACTCCAATCAATGTAATGCACATGGATGAAATGATGTAGCCTCTCAAATCTCTATCAAACAGTCACATGGATAAATGGAATGAAGTTGTGACTTGGCTATCTTACATGCTCATCCATAAAAGAAGCAAAATACAAAAATCTTTTTGGATTTTTTCAAAAATTTGGAAAAAAAAAATAAAATCTTTTTTTGTGCTTTTCTCAAAAATTTTCTTAAAGGAAAATCTTTTTGTATTTTTTTTTTCAAAAGAAATATAAAAAGCAAAAGTAATAAAACAAAGCTGTACAACAAAGTAATGGTACATATAAAACAGACTAGCAATAGGAAGCATATGATATGAACATGAAGAAGCATCCTATTCTAGACATAGACCAACCCCTTAGTCAACTGTGCAAATCCCTAAAGATTTCCTAAAACTCTCAAATCTAAGGGCATCTAAAGGTTTCGTGAAAATATCGGCTAACTGACGGTCGGTAGGAACAAAACTCAGGGATACGACTTTCTCTTCAACTAACTGACGAATAAAGTGCTCACGTATCCTGATGTGTTTTGTGCGCGAATGCTGAACTGGATTGCGGGATATGTGTATCACGCTCGTGTTATCACAGGAAATGGTCATGGTGTCCTGTGATATCCCACAATCCTCCAGCATTTGCTTCATCCACAAGAGTTGTGTGCAACAACTCCCGGCGGCTATGTACTCAGCCTCCGCAGTGGACAAAGAGATGGAATTTTGCTTCTTGCTCAGCCAGGAGACAAGAGCATAACCAAAATAGAAACACCCACCAGAAGTGCTCCTACATCCATCTACATCCCCAGCCCAATCGGCATCCGAGTAGGCGGACAGACGGTCATCGGTATCAAAGGAATACCAAATCCCGTATGAGAGAGTCCCACTTACGTATTTAATAATACGTTTTAGAGCAAGTAAATGTGACTCTTTTGGGGATGCCTGATAACGCGCACAGACTCCAACACTAAAGGCGATGTCGGGACGACTGGCAGTCAAGTAGAGGAGACTACCTATCATACTCCGATATAAGGTTTGCTCTACGTCCTTGCCTGAAGTGTCCTTACTAAGCTTGGTAGTGGTACTCATAGGTGTACGTGCATGCTTAGCGGAGTCTAAACCAAATTTCTTCACTAGGTCTCTAGCATACTTGGATTGGGAGATGAGCATCCCATCCTCTAGCTGACGAACCTGGAGACCAAGGAAGAATGTAAGCTCACCAACCATGCTCATCTCAAACTCACTTTTCATCTCCTCCTCAAAGTGGTGAGCATGCTGGGAGCATGTGGATCCAAAGACTATGTCGTCCACATAGACCTGGGCAACCAAAATAGCACCGTCATCTCTCCTGACAAACAACGTCATATCTACTCCCCCTCTCTTGAAGCCACGAGCTAAGAGATAAGAAGTAAGCCTCTCGTACCAAGCACGGGGTGCTTGCTTCAAACCATACAAGGATTTCCTCAGATAGTAGACGTGCTCAGGGTGCTGAGGGTCTTCAAACCCTTTTGGTTGTTCCACATAAACCTCCTCCTGTAGAATGCCATTCAAAAAGGCACTCTTGACATCCATCTGATACACCTTGAAGCGCAGATGACATGCGATGGCGAGCAGAAGACGGACGGACTCAAGCCTCGCAACAGGAGCAAATGTCTCCCCAAAGTCTACACCCTCTATCTGTGTGTAGCCTTGAGCGACCAACCTAGCCTTATTTTGGATTATGGTACCATTTTCATCCATTTTGTTCTTAAAAATCCACCGGGTACCTATCACATTAATCTCACTAGGTCGGGGGACAAGTTCCCAGACATCATTCTTTTTAAACTGAAGCAACTCATCCTGCATAGCAGATATCCAGTGTTTATCCTTGAGTGCTTCTTTATGGTTCTTGGGCTCGACTTTGGACGTGTAGCAAAGATGGCTAACAGCGTTCTCTAGCTGAGCACGAGTCTTGACCCCTAGAGTGGGATCACCAACAATGGCAGAAGGGTCATGACTCTTGCGAACCCAAGCAGGTGTGTCCCCTAACACAGGAGTAGGGTCCACAGAGTGTGAGAGAGGAACATGTAAATCACTGTCAGAACAATCCTCATCCTCACACAGAAGGTTAGGATCAATAACCGTCGGAGGTTCGTCATCTTGCACGGTGACGTTTATTGATTCCATAATCTTAGAGCTCTTCAGGTTAAAAACCCGGTACGCTCTGCTATTCGATGAATATCCTAGAAATATTCCCTCGTCGCTTCGGGAGTCAAACTTTCCTAATTGCTCTCTATCCCATAGGATGTAGCATTTACTCCCAAAGACACGGAAATATGCCAGGTTGGGCTTCTTGCCAGTCCACAACTCATAAGGAGTGTGAAGTGTGTGTGGACGCAGATACACCCTATTCACCGTGTGGCATGCAGTAGACACTGCCTCTGCCCAAAATCTCCTAGAAACTTTACGACCTAGAAGTAGAGATCTAGCCATCTCTTGGATCGTTCTATTCTTTCTCTCAACAATCCCATTTTGCTGAGGAGTTCTCACAACAGAAAACTCATGTTTGATCCCAAGGCTATCACAATACAAATCAACCTTTGCTTCCTTGAATTCAGTGCCGTTGTCACTACGTATTCTGTTAATAGTGACACCGTGTTGATTTTGCAGGACACGGCACTTGGTCGTTAAGAAATTTACAGCATCGGATTTCTCTCTCAGAAAACCTACAATGGAGTATCTGGAGAATTCATCTACCATCACGAGGATGTACCTCTTACCACCTAGACTCTCAGTACGAGTGGGACCCATAAGATCCATGTGAATCAACTCCAGAACACGAGAGGTGGTAATGGAATGTAACTTCCTATGAGGACTACGAATTTGTTTTCCCAACTGACAGGGTCCACAAACGGTCGAAGTTGACTTTCCAAGAGATGGTAATCCACGTACTAGGTCCTTTTTAGATAAACGATTGAGATCTCTAATGTTCACGTGACCTAGACGTTTGTGCCACAGATCCATAGGAGTGATCGTGGCGCTGTTGCAGACAAGTGAGGATGTGGGCTCAGTCCCATAGCAATTATCCTCGGTCCTCACCCCTTGCATCAAAAGTTTACCGGCTTGATTATAGACTTTACACGCGTCCCGGTCAAACTTTACTGCAAAGTTAGTGTCGCACAGCTGGCTAATGCTGAGAAGGTTTGCTTTCAAACCTTTGACGTACAAAACATTTTCTAGCTTAGGAAAACCAGGTAACTCGATAGTACCTCGTCCTATAATGCTAGACTTACTCCCATCTCCAAAGGTGACTCTGCCATCTTGATAATCCTCAAGAGTAGTAAAATATGAGGCATCACCTGTCATGTGTCTGGAGCACCCACTATCAAAATACCATTGAGAGGTATTATGTGCTTTGAGAGCAACATGAACAACAAAAGCCTTTTTATCTTTCTTAGGTACCCAAGTCGAGGTGACCTTTTGTTTGCCTTTGTTGTTGTTGATTTTAGCTGGAATGTGAGAAGCATTCACTAACGGCAAAGACATCCGTCGGAATTCTTCCATTAAACTCTGAGTCGTGGCAGCTAAGAACTCAACTCGCTCTCTCAGACTAGAAAACTCATCAGTATGACGTGGTGGAGCAGTAGTACGTCGTGTCCGACCCATGCTATAGCAAGTTTCCCTAAGGTGGCCTTTTCTTTTGCAATAAGTACAAAAGAGCACTGTCAAAGGCGGACCTCGGTTTTCTTTTCTAGGTCGAACTCTCCTTCGAGGTTTTTTACGGTGACCATAAGGAGTTGTAGTAAACTCAGGAACTGGTCCAGGTGCAATTTGGGACGTGGAGGCACCATCATATCCAATTCCTTGACGATCACCAAAACCTAAAGCGGGGCCGAGGAGCATCTTTCCCATCTTCCCAGATCTGTCCTCGATTTGTACCTTGACTTCTCGTGCTTTCTCAAGATCATGAGTCAGCTGGGAAACAAGGGCTTCAAGTTTCTTCCGAGTCTCCACGGAGGAATGGAGCTGACTCGTAAGACTAGCCACTTGCTTGATCAAGTCCCCTCTCTCTTTCTCTAGAGTACTCTCTCTCTCTCTCTAAACAAATTCTCATTCTCGACACATGTAGACTCTCTCTCTCTCAGGGCGGTGCAGGTGGAGAACTCTCTTTCTCTCGCTTTCTTTAAATCTTCCTCTAGGCAAGTGATCTTAAGAACTAACGCTTTGTTACGCTTTTTAGTTTTAAAAGACTCAGAATATAACTCAGCGTAGGCGCGTTGTATATCACTCTCGCTCTCACTTGTGTCATCCTCCCCCTCACTCACATCGCTCTCACTGTCGAGGTGTCCCTGTGAAGCATCATCCTCAACGTCGTGAGGAGAACTAGGAGTGCTCACTTGGCTGGCCATGAATGCGGTGAAGTTGCACTCATGCGGTGACTCATCTCCAGAATCCACCGTCTCGACCTCACTGTCGTCACTAAGGGTAGCATTAAGAATAGCTTTCCCTTTCTCTCTATTCAGACGATTGGCACACTCAAAAGCTCTATGACCCCTACCATCACACCCAAAACATCTCTCACTTTCTTTCAGAGGAGGATTTTTGGAAACTTTTTCATTTTTCTTTTCAAACTTATTTTTCTCAAATTTCTTTTTATCTTTAAAATTGCCATTTTTCTTAAATTTGAGAATCCTCTTGAAATTTTTTGCGAGAAGAGCCAAATCATCTAAGTCAAAATCGCACTCAGAATCTGACGTGTCAGTCTCTCTCTTTCTAGATGACTCTACCCTTTTTCTAGTTGACCAAGAGCAATTCCCTTATCTTTAGATTTAGCATTTTTAGGGAACATATCAATCTCATAAGTTTGCAAATCTCCTACAAGTTCTTCCAATTTTAGCGTATTTAAATTACCCATAGAATTTAGCACACTGACTTTAGGGATAAAACGCTTAGGCAAAGAACGAAGAATCTTTTTAACAACTCTAGCATTCGGAATTTGTTCACCAAGATTAAAACTAGTATTCACAATGTCAGAAAGTCTAGCATAAAATTCATCAAAGCATTCAGAATCATGCATGGTGTTAGTTTCAAATTGAGTTGTCAAGTTTTGCAACTTAGACTCTTTCAGAACATTAGTTCCTTCATGGGTGAGTTGTAAAACATCCCATGCCTCTTTTGACGTGGTACACGTCATTATGCGTTTGAACTCATCAGGTGTGACAGACCCAGAAATAGCACTTAGACCCTTAGAATTAAAAGATGACCATTTAATTTCTTCATCAGACCAAGAAATGTCAGGTTTCAAGTTGGTCACATTATCAACAGTCACGGTGGGAGGAGACCACCCTCGTTCAACCAAAATCCAGACACGTTCATCAATGGCTTTTAAAGCCGACCTCATACGGTCTTTCCAATAAGCATAATTTGTCCCGTCAAAAACAGGCATTTTATAATATGACTTCTCCATTTGAACACGCACTTTTTCAAAAATCAATTTTTTCAGAAAATTGATATTTTAGAAAAATTTTGCGGAAAAAAAAAAGGAATACGCGATAGATTAGCGTAACCTGCTCTGATACCAATTTGAGAAACGTGTGTGCTCGCGTTCAAATGATCAAACCATATATAAAACCCTTTTAACACAAACAAACCCTAAACATGCAGCAGTATGTGATTGAATAAATAGATAATCTACGCAAGAACATTCAAACACATGCAATTAAGGAAAAATCCCCCTCAGGGGCAAAATCATTTATTTTCACTATAATTTGTAAGAAAACGGCTTACAATCGGATTACAATGAAAATACAAGTTGACTAAGAATTACCCTCGGGTATCGGATTCTGTAGTCGCGGCTGGAATTATCCCTTTCCAGTAGGGCTGTAATGAAGAAGAAGAACGGTCTCCTCCACAAGGGTTGAACAAACCAAAGTTGTGTTCTTGGGTTGCAAAAGGATTCACAAAGGTTTGGCAATGATGTGTGAATCAAAACATGAGTCTTGGGACTCAAAAATATGAAGACTAGGTGTATTTGGACTCTCAAATTCGTCTCCTAAAGTCTTGCAAAACAACTCCCCCGAAGTTGGTATTTATAGGAAAAAATATGAAGAGTCCCGCGTTCTTAAAACTCTAAAATTCTATCCAGCGTAAAAAAAAACAGCATTCTTTAAGGAATTTTCTCTATCTTCAAAAGGTCATAACTCCTTCACCGTAGCTCGTATTGAGGTGCCGTTTTTTCCAGTATCTTCGTTACGGCAAGATCTTCAACTTTCTAGTTGACCAGACCTCCGAACTATGGATGTGAAATTACGAAAATGCCCTTGAACTCTCCTATTGTGCCTTTTTTTCACTGTTTTGACTTCCCTTGCGTACCACTTGCATTAAGTCCCTAAAATCTTGGAACGTGAAGTCATTGAGGCAGATGTGGGACATATTAGTGGAGATAATGCATGCTTGATTCCCGGAATTCGGATAGAGGCCGTCATGTGAGATCGTGAGGAGACGTGCCAAATGTAGCGGCGTACGACATAAATAAATGAAACATTTCGGACATGTGAAAAATGTCCTTACAGCATCGATTATTTCAAGGTCCACTGAATCGAGCTCGACCCTCTGAATCAGTCATATTCATCCCCTAAGTCCGTAGAATCCACCTTAATCCTTACTTAACCATCATCTCAAACATCGATGAGAATCCACCTTAATCCTTACTTAACCATCATCTCAAACATCGACGAGGTGTCAATCTTTTGATGACCTCCGCTTATTCCAACTCGCCTGTCGAGGGGCTTTATAGACACCCCATCCTAGTAAACACCCCCGCCCAAGTTTCTTTTTAGGTCCCTAACACTCCTCCTCCTTTCGTAGACCTTAGGTCCTACTCAGAGTACTGATTTGAAGGCCACCGAGCACTTTTAAGCCCCATTTGACTTTAGTCAACTATCCAACCTAAGGTAATCTCAATAAACCTCATAGGGCTCTAAATCTCCTTTCTAACAGCCCATACTGTTCACGAACGATCCTTTTTTACTCTGAGAACTGCTCTGGAGGCCATTGGTTACTTTGGGGCACCGTTGGACTTCGGTCAACTGCTCAACCCAATCTAAGCTCAATGAAACCCCGTAGGGCTCTAAATCCCATTTACAAGGTCCATACGATGAGTGAATCGGCCTCATAGTTTGCACGAACGATCCTTTTCACTCCAAAAGTCATCGGGCACTCTCGAGCCTTATTTGACCCTGGTTAATTATTTAAATTGAGTGAAGCTCAATGAAATCTTATAGGACTCTGAATCTCCTTTCCAAAGGTCCATGTCGTCCACGAATGGGCCTCACAATTCGCACAAATGACCCTTTTTACTCCGAATATCCCTCGTCTAGAGACGATCAGGTGCTTTTAAGCCCCGTTTGACTTTAGTCAACTCTTAAACTTGCGAGTGGATCAATGTATTCTTATAGGGATCTGAATTCCCTTTCCAACGGTCCTTACCGTGTGTGATTCAGACTTACGGTTTGCATTTTATGCCCATTTTTCTGAAAAAGTCCGTTTCGGACCGCCCATAGGCAGGCAAGACCCCCTGCCTATCAGCAGAGTGTACTTTCCTTGGATAGTAAGGCAAAGGCTATGCTGATTGTCACCCTCCTAAACCCTAATTTAGCATTATTTAAGGAGGCGATGAACTCACCCTAAGGGACCTCCTTTTTCAACAATCAAAAATATTATTTTGAAATCAGAGCGTCGTCATTCCAAAAAAATCTAATTTTCCAGCATTCCTTCCATTTCTCTTACGTAACTTACCTCACCCTACTTCCCCACCATTACACCACCAAAAATCAACCTACTCTCCATCAAAATTCAGTAGTAAAGTCTTCTTGTAGGTCTACTCCTATTCCTTTCTAGATTATTTAACTAGTATTATTTACTCCAAAAGATAAAATCCAAAAGATAAAAAAAAGGGTTTACTGGTAAACTCCAAAGGAAATATTTTCTCACTTTTTCACACTTTTACACTTGAGCACGTTTTCTTCAAAAAAAATTAAAGAGGAATCTTAAATTTGGGTTTATGGGTTAAACTCCACCCTTGTGGCATATCAAATTACGTGAACTTTGATTCCCCTTGGGCTATGTAGGCGTCCCAGCCCAATCCTAGGATTTGAGTCCTAGTTTCCTATTTTATGCATTTGTGCTCTCTTGTATTTATTTTGGTGAGCCACGAACTCCTACATATTTGTGTTCCGCTCGACATACACATTCACTTTCCATATAGTGATTCGTGATTCAACGGACACTCACTTTACATATATTTTTATTTTTTCGGTACACTCCTTAAGATGATTTTGATGCATCTTTCCTATGATGTGAGTCGTATGATTTCTTTCTCTCGTTATTCACACAGTACACATGTACACACATATCACACTTTGGATAAAAGTAGAATATTAACATAGCCCATGAGAGACCGAAAGGGTGGGATGAGTGCCTAAAACTTTCCATTTTTGTAACATAGTCCTCGAACCCTCGACTCATTTGATTTCATATGCATTAGTATGACCTTGATGTCATTCTCACGAGACAAATACATTTCTTTTGCCTGTTTTGAGCAAAATAGGTTGGCGACATCATTTTCTTCATGTTTATTCCCTTTTAATGACGACCAATTTATATTCGAGGCAACCCATGAAGATACCATCACGAGTGGTAAAAAGAGGACTCCTATATCCTCCAATCACCCTCATGTGCATGGGGGAGAGAGGGAGGCTTCGCTTTTTTTCACTCTCATCTTCAATTTTGGGGTCGGCCCACGCCGGAGGAATTCGACCCAGATGGCCACAGACTTCAATTACCTTATTTAAAACAAGGTATGCATTGTCAAACAAAACATGACCTTAGCCATAAATGACCCAAATGTAAACCCCTTGCTTTTGACTCGATATAAACCCATTTGGGTGTCTTCTTCCCCATAAATATGATTTCAACAAATAAAATCACTACACCAAATCCTGTGAATGGTCACGGCATGGAGGTCACGGCCCAGAGCCGTGACCATATCCAAAGTTGGGGTAACCAAGTCCATGACCCAGTGTGGTCATAAATCGTCTTGCAGATGGTCACGGACCAAGTTCGTGCCTAGTATGGGTCACAAACCATATCCGTGACCCGTGCGTGACCATTATGGCACCAAGTTTCCCTCTAAGTGTGGTCGTGAATGGGTTCACGGTCCAAGTTCGTGACCATAAACAAAAATACACACTGACCTAGTTACAGCTTGGGACTGTGACCATCCTATGAATGGAGTCACGGCTTTGGGCCGTGACCATCATCTTATTTCCACACTGACGTGTTAAATTTTAACGGGGTCATGGCATGTGGTCACGGTTGAGGTCCGTGACCAGTGTCTTTATACTTAATTGCCCAGACGAGTATTTCATTGGAAAATTTCTAAACCCTCTCAAGTTTCACTCTCTTTGGCGATTTTGGCTCTCTCTCAATCTCAATATCAAGTTTTTCACTCAATCTCAAAGATATTATTTTGTGCATTTGTATATACGTGTGTGTATTTCTATGTGTATTTATGTGTGTGTGTGTGTGTATGTGTATTTTTTTATGTGTGCGTGTGTATTTATGTGTGTGTATGTGTATACTTGTGTGTGTATATGTATGTATACATGTGTGTATTGTATATGTTTGTATTGTTTAAGTATGTCTATATATTGTATATGTATATAGTATATGTGTATGTGTGTGTAGTGTATGTACATGTATGTGTGTGTGTATTCTAGAAAAAAATACATATATATGACTAATGTTGGTTTAAGTTTATGGATATTTTTTTTTTAAGTTTCAAACTAGTGTCAATTTTAATTTTATGGATATTGTTGGTTTATGTTTGGGGCTGAAATATAAAAAAAATACCTCCCTTTTAATATTTGTAAGGGATTAATTTTATGATTAACGTTTGTAAGGGTTAATTTTAGGGATTGTTGGCTTAAATGACAAAATTAGGTATTCAAAACCTAATAAATTAATGATGATATCCAACATGCATGGGATTCACGCCCTCGTACATAATAACTAGTTAATGATTCATTAGAGCCATTATTTATAGAAATCATATTCACGCCCTCGTTCATTTTTCTCCGAAAAAATGAGTCACAATGATAATAAATGGCAACAAGAATGTGAAATGTTACAATTGGACCGCACTCGTACCTCTTTCATTAATGAGCCTCATTCATAGGGTACTCCGATTTATTTGTATGGGAATAGGAAGATCAAACAATTTAACTACCTTGTAAATCGTGGAGTTCATCTCCAGCAAGAGTACTTGTCCAATCGTATTATGTTTTCCCTACAAGAATGCTTGGATGAAGCTTTACAATATATATATCGCGTACATAAACCCGACAGAGCACTGATCTTGGTTACGCTGTTAGAGAAATCAGATTATGGATAGAATTACGTACAAAGAGCATTGACGAAGACTGTGATGTATAGCGACATATACACGTCAAACTCAATCTTCCCAATAGGCTGAAGACAATGAGATTTTGAGTTCATGTTGATGACATCTATGCATATATTATAGATACACTTCCTCCTAATTGGCCACGTAAAAAAATCCATAGGTTTTTAAAAATAAATCCCTACTGGATGGAGATCAGACACATTGAACTTTTATTAAAGTCTTACCATGAAAATGTAGATTATAATATATAGTCAAAAAATTTATTTTGTTAGTTATAATTTCATATTGAACTTTAAAATTCTGCGTCTATTATAGATAAACATTGAACTTTTATTATTTTTGTAGATAATGTCGGGCGGTAATGGATACAACGCCCCAACCGACTAGATGATACCACCCCAAGGAGAATTATCATCACCAATTGGTGAGCAATACATAACTCCACCTATGATTCACTCCACTACTCTGAGTTGCATTAGGCAAGGTACTCCCAGTAATCCAACAGACATACCCAACGCTCTTGAAACTGTCGGATCAGTTGAGAAGAAGCCCATTGGTTTCTCTATATTGGTAAATAACCCCATAGGGGATAAGAATCACATTAAAAAATTTAAAGCCTACTATTTTTCCTTGACAAAAATGAGCGTGGGAGTGGGAGGAGCTGAAAATTGGAACCTCGTAGATAAAGTTGTTAAAGATGACATCTACTAGCAACTCAATAAACAGTTTTCGTTTTTCATAAACTCAAAAAATAAGGTTCTTTCTCGGGTTGCTGAACAACTTTGAACATATCAAAGAAACCTTAGGCAAAGGCATTTCCCTAAGGGAGCATCAAGCTCGGACATTTTGGCGCTCAAAGATAAAGTCCCTTCGAACATTGAGATGACAGTCGATCAACGGAATGATTTTCTGGAAAATGAGGTGAAGGACTAAAAAATGCTGCACATGGAGAAAAATTAGCAGAATTGGGCCAAAAACTGATGTCCACTGGCTTGAGTCAAAATCTTATAAAGATTTGAAGAACAAGTGGTCGAGCAAAACAA
Source organism: Sambucus nigra (assembly GCA_949130495.1). Lineage (NCBI taxonomy): Eukaryota > Viridiplantae > Streptophyta > Magnoliopsida > Dipsacales > Adoxaceae > Sambucus > Sambucus nigra. The sequence continues at coordinate 237,277,952 of OX422210.1, read as the reverse complement.
AAGGTAGCCCATATAAAAGAAAGGTACTGAATCGAGCCAACTTGTACGTGCATGCAAGACGAGACAGAGATAATAAATTCCTTCCTCACTTGAAAAAGACTCTAGATATAATAGAGTTTATGAGTAGTAAGCCAGCTTCAAGCCCATTCGACAACCTTGACAATGATGCCCTCGCACAAACATTGGGGAAGGACAGTAGAGGGAAGACGAGAGGTATGGGGTCGCATATGTCAAAAAGAATATTCAAACACACCACACCTTTTGTGGACGAGCTTTCTTCTGTTAATAAGAATTTTTCGTCCAACGATGAACATCATTCTAGGATCGAAGGGGATGTAATGGGGCATCAAAATCAATTGGGAGGTGTGACTGTGAAACTTTCACAAATTGTGTCCCTTTTAACCAGTCGTATGCCCCTGTAACCCCCAATGCATCTCGGTTTTCCTTTACCACCTCAAATATTCCTCCTTCTCCATTCTCTTCACAGATGTTAGTTCCTCCTTCAACATTACACTTGTCAGCGCCTCAACATGTCACATGTCTTGCATCATCCTCAAAAACCCACGGTGACGTTGGTAAGAAATACTATATGAAGGACCTGAGTGATGAAACTATCATTGGGGTGTGAACGCTCATCTTCAATCAAGTAGGAACTTTAGTACATAGTCGTCCTTTGCAGGAGGGTGAGTCTCAGATCATGGTTGATAAAATATTTGTCGATTTTTAAGATGCTCCAGTGCACGTCAACAGTGGAGAAGGTAATGGGTTGAAAAACTATTTAAACTCCTTTATCATTTGGCCAGTTTATCTTTTAATGAAGATGTAGTAATATTTTTGTTATGTTGTAATAATATCAGTAGCCAAATTTATTTAATTCGAGTTTAAGTGGTTGTGTAGTATCGTTGATTGGTGTGTTCTTGTATTTGAGTTTGATTGCTTGGTGCGTTGTTGACACTATATTAGTGCTTTACTTTACACTATATTATTGCATAGTTTGTTTGATTGGTGCGATGTTCACACTATATTAGTGCTTTACCATGCAAAATGATATTTATGCAACATGATATTTAAAGTTCACCAAAACAACTGACTTGTCATGATCTTTGATCGTGATAAGTAAAACTTGTCAAGGTCTTTGACCGTGGCAAGTCTGGGGGTGACAATTGTCTTTATCATAGACTTGTCATGGTCAAAGACCATGACAAGTTCATTAGAATTTTCATGGTCTTTGACCTTGACAAGTTTTATCACGGTCAAAGATCGTGACAAAACAAAAAAAACTTGTCACGATCCAAGACCGTGACAAGTTTCTTTATCACAAACTTGTCATGATTTTTTACTGTGACAATTCTGGGTAGAATTTAAAAAAAAATTGTTGGCCAGTATGGCTACTGCCCAACTGTATATTTGTACCCGTTATAGAAAAATTTTACCTGTCCAAACAACATATATTCAAATAAAATAGAAATAATATACCAAATCATGGCATATATAATCCATATCCAAATAAAATAGAAATGCAAATATCCATATCCAAACCAACATGTACTAAAATAAAAAAATATACAAATAAAATCCAATATCCAAATAAAAAGATTGAAATAATGTCATGAAGAAGGAGCGGGTCGGAGGAGGAAGGAAGGCCACACGACATATGAATTGAGACACCCTTCAATATGTTGAACGTTGCATTGTTCGTGCAACCACAGAGGTGAGTTCTCCTTTCCTTCTACTACATGCGTGATGTGCACTCTTACCTCAATGTCTTGGAGGGGACGTCCATGAACCAGCATACCCGAGAGGAAGCTTGGATCCCTCAACCCCTCGCTATCGGCTCCCCATAATAAATGTCAAGTAGAAACATACTCGACCAACCGATTATTGACATAGGCCTCTTGGCAGGGGTCACGATGGTAAATGGATCATCACATGGCCTCGAGTCCGTACGTATCAGCGATGTAGCAGTGGCGTCCTCGTCCTCGTATACCTCTACCTCCTTCCCCTCGCCCTTGCCCTTACCCTTCCGCAACTGACGCTTCATGAAGCTGTACATATCTAGGACCGTTGCCTCCAAATTTCAATAGCTTATCGTCATGGGTGTCCACCTTATGTGACAACCCAATATTGCTCTTCTCCATTCCGATGATCCTATAATTCCTCACCCGTGAGATCACCCCTAGTCCTCCCCTTGCGATCCACACCGAGCACTTCGTTGAGTACGTCCGTAGCCAAAGATGCATTCTCGGCATCAGACTGCGGCTTATGCACTTCCTTAAACTTTGCTTAAAAAGACAAAAAGTACACGATTAGTTAATTAATAAAATATATAAATTATAGCGCAATTGAAAAAATTAAACATTTATAACTTACAATGGTGGTTGCGACTCACGGGGCCATCTCCTTGTCCTTACCCTTTTTCATCCAAATTTCCACATAGGCATCGGGCCTATATGGCCTACCCCTAGGGCCACTCCCCGTGTCCGGCAATAAAATAAGACAGAATTAGTAAGTAACACAAAGTAATACTAAATTAGAATAACTAAAATTAAAGAAAAAATAAAACTTACCATCCTGTGCTCCACCTCGGCATAAGACGTTCGTCCAGAGCAGTGCACGTCCCCGTTTGGCAAGATGCCAATTGCCGCTCAGTCTCATTGTCGATAAACTTTTGCCACCATGCCATTGAGATCGGCTCTTTCGGGGGGATAGTGTCCGTAGTCTCAGAATGGACTCCCGGGTCTTCCCAAAGTACCGTGCCCGCAAATTCTTCTTCCACGTCTTATATTGATCCCTAAATTGTTCCAACGTGGAGTCGCGGAGATATGGGGACAGGTCAAATTTTTCATGTCAAACAAATTCAAACAAAAAATAAAGTAAGTGTTAGTTGCTTATAAATATAAATACACTACATGTAGTGCCCCCCAGATATTCAACTTGAGGTCAAAAGGCACGGCCCTCCAATCAGTTTACCCCGGGCCAACGATCGCCTTTAGCAACTCTAGCGCTCTAGCCAATAATGCCGTCTTATTCTTGACGACAAGCCCCAATTTCTCCCATTTTGGGGACCTACTGGATGAGGAGCCCTAGTCACCTCCGCTACCGTGCCCGGATGAAGTCATTTTCTGCAAAAAATATTATTAGTAGTGCAAACATGTATATGGACTTTGAATTAATGCTTAAATCCGACAATACCAATACATACCAATACCAATTTATATCAATACCAATACCAATACCAATACCAATTTCAATTTATACCAATATCAAGATCAATTTACACACACGCACACTGCCCTCCCCCCTCCCACACACACTCCCGGGTCATGGACTTTGAATTAATGCATAAATTGATTAAAATTCCAATTAACATATTCACTTGGTTATTACAAGCATTAAAATGATCAAGCACAAATGAATAAAAAGTATTAAATTATCGTCTGATAATAATAAAGCTCTAGAATAATACAGCCACAGGTCATTGCAAATAATTTGAATACTTATTACAAATCTAAAAATTGTTCAAATTCGAGTTATCATAAAATGGATTGATATTCGGTAGGTGCATCCAAGTCATCCACACTACTATTTAGACGCTTTGGCGCATGTAAGACGATTGATCATGGCTCATTGTTGATATACTCTAAGTAAAACACTTGCTTGACCTTTTGAAAAGCAAAAACAAATAGCTCATCGCTCACGTGTTCGTTGCTCTTCAACTTGGAAAATTCAACCATGATCAAATTGGTGCTAGGATCAACTTTTCAAGCATTTTTATCCTCAACTCTTACCCAATCATAGTAAAATAGAACCTCTTTGAAGTTTATATAGTCCAATTCAAATATATTTTGAATTACCCCATAGTAAGTCATTTCAGCTTCAACGAGGTTTTTATCTTTCGCGCTCGCTCGAAAGAAAGTAAGAGCCTTGTATGAAATGCTCAAGTTGTGTACATTTGTATTTTCCTCGTACACCCTTGTACCGAATACGTAACCGTTCAATCGATACTTTTTGTACTCTTGTGCCATGAACAAGGGTCCAGTGGCTAGACGAGCAAGCCTTAATGTCGCATCACCCGTCTTTAAGAGATGAGAATATAGATAATTTAATTAGGTTAGTTGTAAAGATTTATTGTAATGTGACATTTAATAACATCCATTTTCATTATAATTACCTCGTGTAACGACCCCAGCCTAAATTCGCTGTCTTATTGTGCCATTGTTTTTTGTCCTTTATTTTTCTCACAGGCTTCATATTTACTACATAGATCATGATGAACATATTACAAAATTAATCGTGTAAAAATTAAAATAATGTAAAAGTTAAAATAATTTAAACTTACTTTTTCCATTCGTCGACATCTTCATGTGTGTCAAATAGATAACGAACTACTTATTCATGTTGCAAACTCGTTAATTTCACTCATTTTCCCATCACATGACCACTCTCATTGACGAATCATTGTCATCCACGTTGGTCGAGTCGGGCATATATTCCCGAGTGTAGATTGATGACTCCACGGTGATGTATTCCTATGCAATTGATCCTTCAATGTATCGTGTATTCTTGACGTAATCTTTGAAAACTTTCATCAATCTCTCAAACAGATACATCCACCGATATCTAATCGGGCCGTAAAGAAGTGCCTCGTCGCATAAGTATACCAACAAGTGAACACTTATATAAAAAAAAATGGGGAAAAGTACTTCTTCAAAACGCAAATCTCTTCATTCATCGCCAATTTTATGGCCACTATGTGACCTCGATTGACTAACTTCTCACATAAAAGTGAGAAGCAAATACTAATTTTCATAATAGGCCTCCGCATATCCTTGTGCCTGGAGAAACAATGCTTAAGCAATAGAGGAACCAATTACATGATCACATGCCAATCGTGGGACCTACACTTATGTAAATCATGGGTAGCATAATTCACAATCCTTTGCAAGTTGGACGAAAAATTAGATGAAACTTTCAAATTATATATTGTGTCTAAAAGTACCTTCCTTTCCTCACTCGTCAAAGTAAATGCACCAGGGGGAATTATTGTCCTTTCCCTATTATCTTCTTTCAATCATAGTTGTGGCTTAAGTTTCAACGCTTTAAGGTCTTTTCGTGCATTTTCTCCATCCTTTGAATGACTGCCCCCAAGGCATGTGCCCATAATATGTTTAGTGATGTTCTTCTCTGCATGCATAATATCCAATACATGGCGCATCGAGTTTTTCATTCAAGAAGGCAAGTCAAATAAAATTGACCTCTTAGACCATGCCTTTCTTATCTCAGTTTCATTCCCAGTTGGGGTCTTCTTATGCTTGACATTTTTAAATTTAGGATTCTTACCTGGCATATTAGGGCCACAATCAGAAGATTTACTTTTAATTTCTGATCTTGAAAGTTTTCTCAACTGTAGCCTATGTTCAACCCCGCTCGGTAAAAAATTAGAACCTTTGTCAAATCTATAACTATGAGGGGGGATAAAAACCTCCTATGGCAATGTTATATATTTTTTGAGCTAGCGAGGAGATGAAGAGATTCAATCTCCTCTCCACAAATAGGACACCCCAAATAACCATGTACTACACAACCGAATAATGTCCCATAAGCTGGAAAATCATGAATTGCCCAGATAAACATAGCTTTCAGCGTAAACTCTTCTTTTTCTAAAAGAGTCAAATGCTTGCACACCCTTTTCCCACAACTCATTTAATTCTTATACCAAACGATCCAGGTATACATCGATGTCCTAACTTGGTGCCTTTGGCCTAAGGATCAACAAAGACAACATCAAAAATTCAGGCGTCATATACTGTGAAGGGGGGAGGTTAAGTGGGGCTAGGATCAATGGACATACACTCTGATTGGAGCTTAGATTTTCAAATGGATTGAAAATATTTGTTGATATTGCCAAACGAATGTTACGTTGTTCTCGAGAAAAATCGGGATACTCAAAACTAATCCTCTTCCAAGCTGTAGAATCAAAAGGATGCGCATGAGATTTTCCCTCGCTTCTTCCCTAGTATGCGAAGTCATTGCCTCTGCTATCCATGGTACTGTGAAAAAATGCTTTCATCTAATCCCAACGGGAAAATATTTCAACACTTTTTGAGGCACTTTTGAGCTTGTGCCTTCCTTGCCAGTAGATTGGACATATCTAGGTTCATCGCATACCGGATACCGATGGAGATTTTCATACTCCTTTCGGTATAGTATGAAGTCACACTCACGAGCATGAATTTATTTATACTTCATTCCCAAACCTTTCAAACTATTTTTCTTAGTAGCGTAGTTGTTTAGAAGCGTATTCTGCTTGGGTAGCAAGCCCTTCACCCAATTTCTAATCATGCCACGCTATTGCCAAACAAACCATATTGGGTCTTCAAACTATGCAAACCAACCATGGTTTGTAAAGTTGTTTGTTTTTTCTCACAGTCAGAGTATAACGGCTGGCTCGCCTTAAATTTTAAACTTTTGTAGTCGTCATCAAAGTTTATCCCGATATCTTCATGAGCACCTGAACCTTGTACATCGTCAGTGACCTCATTCTCTTCCACCTCATTAACTCCATGCGCATTATCAACTAAATCCTCTAGCATATTATAATCCACACTGTCATCCTCCCCTTGTACATCTATCCTACTTATTGAAGGTTTTTGTGAAGGTTGCTCGGGGACAAAAGGAAATTTTGGTTCCCCGTGAAAAATTAAAAGTTGATAACTATTTTGCATACCCCATATTAACAAATGTAGTTAAACTATTTTCCACTCAAACACCTAACACACGGACATGAAAACTCTTCATCATTATGACATATCTTTGCGTATTTCAAAAATTCATTAGCACCTCTGTGAAATACATCCCCCAATCTATTTGTCTCACCCATCCACTCTTTGTATTTAGAATATCCCATCACAACTACTACAAACAGTCACCTATTATGGGTAAGAAGTGTACATTCGCGGATTATCATAAACAAAAGTGTGAATATTTAGTTCCCATTAGTATAAACAATCACCTATGGAATGCATACACATAATAACTAGAAGGCTAGTTTCTATGCGTAAATTTATTCGTGGATTCAAATTCAAATTCAATTTTAATTTGAAATTAAAATTAAAATTCAATTTATAATATTAATTCCTATTCCCTACATCTCCTCTAAATGGTGAGTGGTCCCATCCCATTCAATACCACATATTTCTATAATATACTTAACGTCATGTGCACTTTATTCCAATTTAAGAAAAATTCGAGAGCATATCCCCATAATTATCCAAGTACACGACATAGATTCACAAGTGTGAGTGTTATTTCAATTTATCAATTAAAATAAAACTTAACATCGCATTATCTAATATGTACCCAGAGAACATTAAGATACGACTGCAGAATTTTTCCCAAAAGTAACAAGTTTAATCCACTAAGAATATTATTATACTGAAACTATGCAATCCCAAACTGTCCAAATGGGACAATTCGAGAGATCTCACTACAGGGGTAATGACCGGTCTAAGGGTTATTGAATGAGTACGCATAAGAACTAGAAGGCTAGTATCTATGCGCACTATATGTAATTTAAAGTATGTTTCATTTAATTATGTCTTATCACAATTCGAGAGATTTCATTTAATTATGTAATTTAAAGTATATTTCATTTAATTTAAGGTACGCATAAGAACTTTAGAATTACAATGTATACAAATTAAAAAAGGTAATTAATGTTTAGAGCATTTCATATTTTTTAGTCCATTTCATAAGGAGCATTTCATATCTAGGTTCGTGTGTGGAATGTCTAACCGAAGTGAAATCCAAACAATGACCCCCCTCCCGGCGCAATACCCTTTCATTTAGATAAGGTAGTTGTTAAGACAATTTAATTAAAATATCAATACCAATTCAATTCAACTTGTCCAACTCAATTCAACTTGTCTAACTCAATTCAATTTGTATAACTCAACTCAATTCAATATAAAAATATCAATACCAATGCAATTCAATTCAATTCAATTCAATATCAATATCAATATCAATACCAATGAAATTCAATTTCAAGAAACAGTTGTGATTTACATAATTGAAAAATATATACATACACACACACATGGACTTTACTCTCACAAAACATATATATACACACACACATCCCACCACTGCCCCCCAAATTCGCGGATTATCCATGTGTGTGTTATACACCTATATACACACAAACAATCCCCACCCTCCGCCCCCTATCCCCACACACCTACACACACACACTAACACACGCAGACACACATGCAGACCCACCTACACACACACACACCTTCACATACACACCCCTACAGTTCTACACGCACACACACATACACAAAGGAGAGAGAGAGAGAGAGAGAGAGAACCGTCACTCGAGCTAGAGAGAGAAAATGGAGGGAAGAGAAATGGTGGGAAAAAAGTGGCGCCTAAGGTTTTAATAATAAGACTTGTCACGGACCTGTCAAGGTATTTGATCATGACAACTCTTTAAAATAATCACGGTCATTGACTGTGACTAGTCCGTGACAATTGTACTTATCACGGACTTCTCACGGTCAATGACTGTGACAAACCATTGTCACGGACTTATCAGATCAATGATCGTGATAAAAAATGCGTGTTTTTTTAGTCACGGTCAATGACCGTGACAAAGCTAGCCGGCTCAAAGGTGAAAAATTAGACTTTTTGGTACAGTGTTATGCAACATAATATATCATGTTAACACATGACTGCAATTTGAAGATTTTTAAATGGATTTTCCACAATACAAAGAGTGGATGGGGAAGACTGGCCGAATAGCTAATAGTTTTGTTAAAGGCGTTCAAGAATTTATTAGCTACACTTGTAAGATACTTAAAAGTGAGAAGATTTCGTGTCCGTACATCCATTGTATGAACCTAAAATATTAATCTTTAGAAGATGTTGAGTAACATTTAATAAAGTGGGGAAATTGTCAATATTATAACAAATGGACATACCATGGTGAAAAACATATACCTTATGTTTCCGAAGAATTATCAGTAACCGACTTCATAACAAAACACCAATGAGTGGAAGTGGTAAATGATTCGCCAACACATCATCCATTAACCGACCTAATTGACAATGCTTATGGAGTCCACCATGACCAAAATCACCAACTTATAGAGACAAATAATGTGCACAATGAACAATTTGATTTTGAACTACCAGGAGAATGAGAATATATATGGTTGAAAGTATATGCCACTATACATTGTATAAAGATGGTAATGAAGATCAATCGGTATTAGATGCAATAGTTGGTTTGCATAATTACAAGAGTCATTTTGGTTTGTCTGGGAAAAACGTAACCGAAATTCTTAAGTGGGTTAAAGAAACTCTCCCAAAAGAGAACACGTTACCAGAAAATTATCCTACGATGAAGAAGAGTTTGAAGTCTTTGGTATTGAAATACAAATCTATTAATGCATGCAAGTATGATTGCATATTGTACCGCAACGAGCACAGAGAGAAGGATGAATGTCCAGTATGCGGTGAGCCTAAATATGTCATTTGTGAGAAGGTGAAGGACAAACTTGCAAAATATCAAAAGTGCTATCAAGTCCTATAAAAGGTTTTGAAGTATTTTTCACTTGGGACACGGTTAAAATGATTTTTTACCGTACCATGGATAGCGAAGGCCATGATATGGCACGCTCAATGCGAGCTGGGTAGGAATCTGATGCGTCATCCGATTAATTCACTAATCTAGAAAATTTTAAATGTACAACACCATAAATTTTCAAAGGAACCGCACAATGTTCATCTTGCAATATCAACCGATGGTTTTAACCCTTTAGGTTATTTAAGTACTAGTCAGAGTTATTTACCGATTCTTATGGCGCCTTCAAGTCTCCCTCTGATACTGTGCATAAGTAAGGAGTTCACATTATTATCTTTGTTGATACCCGGGCCAAAGGCTCCAGATAATAATATTGATATATTCTTATCCCCATTAATCGAATAACTTAAAAAGTTATGGGATAAATGAGTGACGGCGTTTAACTCTCACAAGGGTGAAGAGTTCACACTTAAAGCAATGGTGATGTGGGCGATCCACGACCTGACTACTTATGAGACCTTGTCCGGTTGCAATATTCATGGTTATTATGGATGTCTCATATGTGGGGAGGAAATTGAAGCCAGTTAGCTACAATATAGCAGTAAGATGAGTTACACGGGTCATCATAGATTTTTGTCGACCAGTCACCCTTTCAGGAATGACAAGTCTAACTTTTATCCTATTGGTCAGGAGTGTCGAATGCCACCTGCTCGACTTTCTGTCAGTAGTTCAAAAAGAAGGCAGTGGTTGTGACTGCGACTGCGAGGAATGTGTACATAAGAAAACACCCCAAAGTTTGTAAACTTGAAGCGTAAAGTAAGGGGGACCTAGTAAAGCAAAACCATGGTCCAAGCAATAGATATTTATTTATTTTTCGTATTGGAAAGATCATTGTGTAAGGCATGTAATTGATGTGATGCACACAGAGAAGAATATTGGAGAACATCTGATAAGAACATGCTTGGGTGGATCTCATTCCAAAGATGGAGAGCAGTCCCGCCGAGATCTACAAGATATGAAAATAAATAAGAAACTCTGGTTAAAAAATGATCTAACAACAGGAAAAATTTCTACCCCTCCGGGTGCTTTCACTTTGACTACAAGTGATAAGAATATCCTCTTAAACTTGTTGTTCAACTTGAAGACTCCAACGAGTTATTCTAGTAATTTATATAGGGTATTAATATACTAATGAAATGATTTAAAACAATGCAAGTCTCACGACTGTCATGTAATCATCCAATTAATGCCTTTGTTATTTCGGCATTGCTTCTCTGAACACAAAAATATCCGTCGGGTAATTATGCAAATTAGTTTCTGTTTTACCCTACTTTGTGCAAAAGTGGTAAACAGAAGGCACATTAAAGCTGAAAAATCAACTTTAGCTGAGGCAGTTTGTGTACTAGAGAAATATTTTCCTCCGTTGTTCTTCGATATCAACATCCACCTACTTATGCATTTATGCGATGAAGCTTTATTATGTGGTCCCGTTAGGTATCGTCGGATGTACCCTTTTAAGCGCTTGATGAAAACCTTCAAAGATTATATAAAGAATACACGGTATAATAGAGGGTCAATTGCTGAAGAATGCGTAATTATGGAAGCATCATTATATGTTGGGGAATATATGCCTGAAAAAGAGGTGAGGAGGTTCAATCCTCGAGGAGGAGGAGGAGGAGGAGGAGGAGTGATCAAGGAACCTGACGAGTTTGAGGAGGAATTACCATTTGGGAACCCTAAAGAGGTGAAATTGACAAAAATACAATATGATGAAGCAACTCGTTATGTCTTCGAATCGTAAGATGAAGCCAAAGAATGGAGAGAGTGAGTACCTACTGAATTCTTCTTCTTTGATTATATGTATTTTATATTTTATGATCTAAACTCTACAATTTACTCGTAGGAAGTACGAGAATTAAATTGCCTAAAATCAAAGGATAAATTGCACGACAACTGATTTTAGGGCATGGGAATCAAAAGAGGTAAATTTCACATCTTATGTGTGCGTTTATTTATTCGTGCGTGATAAAAATATGCCCTAATACAAATTCATTAATAAATGCATCTCCTAAAAAGAGGTGATGTCTCTTCCAGGCTTGCACGCCTAGCAAAAGGCCCTAGTTTTCGTGTGAAAGAGTTTAAGAAATTCCGTACCAATGGTTTTGATTTCATTTCATTATAAGGAAAAGATTTTGACGCAAAATAATGGAATATCAATTTTTGCCGTGACCACCTGTATCGCTAGAAAAAGTGATAAAAAAATCCAAAGAATACGGTGCAACCTATTATGGAATAATCCAACAAATTCTAGAACTTGATTACTTAGATTTCACAGAAACCGTATTCTATTGTGATTGGGTAAAGGTGGATGATACTACGAACGCTTGCAAAGTTGATCCTGACACCAAACTTATTATGGTAGATTTATCAAAGCTAAAGAGTAAAGATCGCATAGTCAAGGAGCCTTTTATTTGTGCTTTTCAGAACATAAAGACGGTATTCTACTCGAAGTACATAAACGATGGCAATTGGTATATATTGTTGTGCATGCACCAAAGGGTATGGCTACTCAAGTGGATGTATTAAAGGCTCTAAAAGAGTTCCAGTCAGCTCTTGATGACAACCCAAATTTGAAGTATCTTTTAGTTTATTTAGAGGAAGATTGAGTATCAAAATATTATTTTATCCTTGTCATTCTTATTTGTATCCTATTATAATAGTGACATTGTTTTAGCGCTTTACTTTGATGTATCAATGTTCAGTTACTTTTACGAATGTTTAATATGATTTATGTAAGTTAACTTTGGATAATATGTTATATTCAGTCGAATGTTTAGTTACTTTAACAAGACGCTTGATTTGAGAATAGAGTCATTTGAGTTTATGATTGGATCAAATTGACCCAGCTCAATTTCCACGTGTTCCTGTACATATACGTTTGTTGATTAGTTTCATTGATGCAGTCTTCATAAAATGAAGTTAAATTATATAATTGATATGCATTATCTTTTAAATCTTTTAGATGATAGAAGGAGTACGGGATAATTATTGGATTTGTTTGGTTTGGCTGTTGGATAATTATTGGTTGTTGGTTCGTTGTTGGATAATATGTTAGAATGAGTATGGGATAATTATTGGTTTTTGGCTTGTTGTTGGTTTTTAGCTGTTGGATAATCACGGGACCCCCGGTTTGAGAATACGACGTTAATTTCAAAATATCTAGACTTAGGCTTAATATGATGCATTTTCTCGTTTGGAGTTTGATAGAGTATTCCAAATATGACTCATCTCATTACAGGGAGTGTGGCCTTCAACAAGAACCACCAACCCAGGACACTCCAATAGTATTTTCCCCCATTCTTGATGTTTCTCATTTACAACACTCCTTTTCCCTTTCTTTGAGAGTTCTTTTGTCGTGATTTTCTCTCCGAAAAGCTTCTCATATAAATTATAGCTTACTCCGAGGACATTTTGGTCTTTCTTCCATAAATACCTTCATCACGCGTACAACTTCTTTACTCGCACACTTATTCTCTTGGAGAAGATTAAGATCTATATTTTCATTTCTAGATTTGTCAGGGTTGTTGAGGTCATGAAATGGGAATTTAAGCTTCCATTTTTTGTCAAAAAATGGAAATTTGGAAATACCCGATTCATAACCTCAATAATCATGAGAAATCTAGAAATAAAAATATAGATCTTAAGCTTCTCCAAGAGAAAAGATGTGCGAGTAAAAAAGTTGTACTCGTGATGAAGGTGTATTCATGGAAGAAATACCAAAGTGTCCTGGGAGTAAGCTATAGTTTGTATGAGAATCTTGTCGGAGAATAAATCACGGGGAAGGAACACTCAAAGAAAGGGAAAAGGAGTGTTGTAAATAAGAAACATCAATAATGGGGGAAAATACTATTGGAGTGTCCTCGATTGGTTGTTCTTGATAAAGGCCACACTCCCCTTAATGAGAGGAGTCATATTTGGTGGTTCTTGATGAAGGCCACACTATATAAAACAGCCACTAAACGGCCCCGTGAGAGGCACGAACACCTTGCATGGGACCAATGTAACCCGTAGTAACCGATCGCGTAGTCACGGGACCCCCAGTTTGAGAGCACGATAAAATTTACAAACAGTTAGACTTAGATTTAAAAACATGCCATTAGAGGATAAAAACGTAAAACAACCACTAGACGACCCCATGAGAGGCACGAACACCTCGTACTGGACCAATGTAACCCGCAAGAACCGACTGGTAGTCACGGGACCCCCAATTTGAGAGCATGATCAAAATTTGCAAACTGTTAAACTTAGGCTTAAAAAAATGCTGTCAGAGGGTGAGAATGTAAAATAGACACTAGACGACCCCGTGAGAGATACGAACACCTTGTACGGAACAAATGTAACCCGCAGGAACTGACCGCGTAGTCACGAGACCCACGATTTAAAGAGCACGACCAAAATTTACAAACTATTAGACTTAGGCTTACAAATATGTTGTCAGAGGGTGAGAACATAAAACAGACACTAGACGGACCCGTGAGAGGCACGAACACCTCACACGGAACCAATGTAAGTCGAAGAAACCGATCGCGTAGTCACGGGACCCCTAGTTTGAGAGCACGGCCAAAATTTGTAAACTGTTAGACTTAGTCTTAAAAACAAGCCGTTGGAGGGGGAGAACGTAAAACATCCCCTAGATGGCCCCACGAGAGGCACAAACACCACGCACATGACCAATGTAACCTGTAGGAACTGATCGCGTAGTCATGGGACCCCAGTTTGAGAGCACGATCAAAATTTGCCAACTATTAGACTTTGGCTTAAAAACATGTTGTCATAGGGTGAGAACATAAAATAGCCACTAGAAAGCCCCGTGAGAGGTACGAACACCTTGCACGGGACCAATGTAATTTGTAGGAACTGATCGCGTAGTCACGGGACCCCCGATTTGAGAGCACGGACAAAATATACAAACTGTTAGACTTAGGCTTAAAAACATGCCGTCAGAGGATGAGAACGTAAAATAGCCACTAGACGGCCCCGTGAGAGGCATAAACACCTCGTACATGACCAATGTAACCCACAAGAACCGACCACATAGACACGGGACCCCCGATTTGGGAGCACACACGACCAAAATTTGCAAACTGTTAGACTTAGGCTTAAAAACAAGCCGTCGGAGGATCAGAACGTAAAACAACCACTAGACAGTCCCGTGAGAGGCACGAATACCTCACACGAGACCAATGTAATCTGTAGGAACTGATCTTGTAGTCACGGGATCCCCGATTTAAGAGCACGGCCAAAATTTGTAAACTGTTAGACTTAGGCTTAAAAACACGTCGTCGGAGGGTGAGAACATAACATAGCCACTAGAAGGCCTTGTGAGAGTCACAAACACCTCGCACGTGACCAATGTAACCCGCAAGAATCGACCGCTTAGTCACGGGACGCCCGGTTTGGGAGCTGGACCAAAATTTGCCAACTGTTAGACTTTGGCTTAAAAACATGCTGTCAGAGGGTGAGAACGTAAAATAGCCACTAGAAGGCCCCGTGAGAAGCACGAACACCTCGCACGGAACCAATGTAACCCGCAGGAACCGATCGCATAGTCATGGGACCCCCGGTTTGAGAGCACGATCAAAATTTATATACTTTTAGATTTAGGCTTAAAACATGCCGTTAGAGGATGAGAACGTAAAACAACGGCTAGACGGCCCCGTGACATGCACGAACACCTCGCATGGGACCAATATAACCCGTAGGAACCGATCGCGTAGTCACGAGAACCCTATTTTGAGAGCATGACCAAAATTTGTAAACTAGGACTTAGGCTTAAAAACATGTCGTTAGAGGGTGAGAATGTAAAACAACCACTAAATGGTCCCATGATAGGTATGAACACCTCGTACGGGACCAATGTAACACGTAAGAACTGATCGCGTAGTCACGGGACCCCCGATTTGAGAGCATGACCAAAATTTACAAACTGTTAGGACTTTTACGGGACAAATGTAACCCGTAGGAACATACCGCGTAGTCACCCAAGGGGCTAATGTAACCCAAATGGGACTCACAATAATTAATCGATTAGACTCTCGGTTCGAGGAAAAAATGCTTTTTTAAGATAACCATAACTTTTGGCCGTGACTGTTTTATTTTTGAAATAAAAGGAGGTCGCGGTCCAAAGTCGTGACCAACTTTTACTTCAATGATGAGGTAGTCACAACCCAAAGCCGTGACCATATTTTATGTAAAAATAAAATGCTCATGGCCTAAAGCCATGACCACCTTTTATTTCAAAAATAACATTGTCACGGCCCACAACCGTGACTATTTTATTTTTAAGATAAATGTGGTCACGGCTTTGGGTCGTGACAATGTTTCATGGACATAAAATAGTGGGTCGCGAATATGGGTCATGACCATGTCCATGACCATCCTAGTCCGTGACCAATGTTGATGGTCAGGAATTTGAGCCATGGCCACTAATCTTAGTCAGGCGAGATTGGGTCACGGACCAAATTAGCGACCATGCGCAGTATTTGGTGTAATGAAGATTTAAATTTTTCCATTCTCTCTCCCAAATAAATCACCAATTTAGACCACCGTTTGGTGGTTTTTCAATCAAAGGGAAGTTTTTTGATGGAAAAAAACTTATATTTCCTCTTCCCTTTCTCAAAATCGATGATCTCTCTTTTCAGAAATCAATATAACATAGGTTATAATATATTAAATTCTCCTTCTCTCAATCTATTTGAGATGGGTTTGAATTGGTTTTGAAATTTGAAAGAGCATATAATGTTTGGGTGTGGATTTTACTAGGTATAAAGATGGTGTTGTCGGGTTACAATGATTGGTAGTTGTAAAGGTGTTTTAATAGATGGTGTGTTTGGTACCGGTGATGATGCAACTGAGCCTTCTTACTGTCATGAGCTATGTACCCTTTGATGTTTCTTACTTCGATTGTTGGTGGTGGTGGTAGTTCTAGTAGTGGTCTAGTGATGGTGTTGGGTGGCTGTAAAAATGGTGATGGTGGTGGCCATGGTGGTCTTGAATAGATGATGCTGGTGGTTGAGAAATTAGTATAGGTCGTGTTTGGTTGTCTCAAAATTATAAATTGTCCCATTTATAAATTTTCCTTATTCACATATTGTCTCATTAGTTGTGTTAGGTTTTATTAATGAAATGATTCATTCACTGGCCCATTTTAGTTCATGCGTAAAATCTGAAATTGGAGCATTTCACAAAAAAAAAAACGTGAAATTCATCAATTTGAAATATGAGCTTTATATAAACTTTATACAGAAGGTCATCCCTACCCTTAAGCTTTCACTATCTCTCCATTTGTTTTTAACTTTTTTTTTAACTAAACCTTAACATCGATTTCAGATTACCAAACATCGTGTGAAATTGGATTTAAATTCATTGCAAATCGACTCATTTATAATTCATGAATTCATAATGAACTAGTTTAGATAATTAAGCAATTTACGCAACCAAATGGGCTATAATATTTGTATTGGCTGCGAATGATTTATTTGATTAAACAAGACACTAATGTCTTTTTGTATGGGAAAAACAACTGTGTAACGGCTCCTTGAGGGATTCCATTCAAATCAGATCTCAACAAACTAATATCAAGACTAGTTGTAAGGGCTAATGGTCCTCACCAACAATCCAAGGTTGTAGCATAGTTGACGTTGAATGTAAAGGATCTACTGCTGGATAGATACATTTTGCGGCTAGTACTCATGATAGTATGGTAGTAGCATCAAAATGTGAAAATGTCATAGAAGGAGCAGGGTTGGTCAAATCGTATGGGGGTACATAAACTAATTGAATAAAAGTTATAGACCCTTCTTTGGTAGAAGACATTACAACACCCATCAAAGGATTCGTTCCCCATCTAAGAGCTACTTTACCGTATTTCTAATTCAATGGTTTCAATAAAGTCCCTAAACTAGTTATTGCACATTTTATTTTTATTTATCTTATCCCATTACACCCCACTACATCTTTATGATCATTTTCAAGTCTTCGAAGAGAAGAATCGTTGGTGACATTTGAAAAAATTGAAGATCGTTCGTCACAACTTTATCCAAGAAGAGTTATGAGGTGGTTTGATAAACTTAAAATATCCAGGGGTCTTTTTAAAAGAGTTTGTTTTACAAAGTTTTTCAAAATATTTTTAAAAAGTTTTTTTAGAATCTCACTTGTTCGATATAACTACTTGACATGTCGTCATAACGAGATGTTGCTCGTAGTTAGAATGAGTTTCTTTCATTCGAATGAATTTTGAAGCGTCGCCTTTTAGATCAGCTCTGGAATCTCGTTCGAAGTCTCGTTGGAAGACGTTCGAACAAAAGCAGGTAATTCGTTCAAATGAGATGGCAGTTCTTTCAAAAAAGTACATATGTTTTTGTTTTTTTAAAACAAATTAAATGCAATGTTTTATCCCTATCTCATTGACACCTCTTTCCCTATAAATAGAGATGTAAGGATGCATTTGTTTCTAAGAATTTTTAGAGTTTTATTTTTTATCAAAATTTATAATTTTTTCATCCAAACCCCTTAGTTCTTTTAGTATCATCTTTCCAAACCAAGAGGAACACAATCTGAGTTCTAAACCCTTGTAGATATTTTTCTTTACTGATGATTTGTGGAGTCAAGGCTTTACGACTGATGAAGAAAGAAATTGCAAAGGCTGATCAGTGGATATCGAGGGAAGATCTTCTTTTTAAGGGTGGTGCTGGACTGTATCACTTTCTATTGAAGATATGAAGACTCTTTTGCATTATACTTAGTGGATCTCTAAGTAGTTTGTAAGTCATTGCGTGTCAGTCTTATCTTAAACAGTGTTGAATATAAGTTTTTCCCGAAGGGGATTTTTCCTCTATTTCTTTTCTTCTTATTTGGTTTGGATATTGGCTTCACAATCTATCTTCCATGTTTACCTAAGTCTAAAGAAGATAAAATTTGATAAAAAGTGAATCTTTATATGTGTGACCTAATATATAAGTAAATCCATATAACCCACGTTTTCAAATTGGTGTCAGAGCTGGTTACACTAATTTATTATGTGATTTTTACTCTAAGATTATATGAATAATTTTTATAATAGAGTTCTTATTTTTTATGGGTCAAATTATGCATATTAGAAAGCTTTAATGAGATCATCCTTGAAATAGATTGACGAGCGAGTCTGTCTTGTTTGTAAAAGAGGTTAGACACCACCCACTGTGATTAATAACAATGTTATAAGTCTTAAACATGTCACTGCCTGAACTGATGATGATTTTAAATGGAATAATTTTAACTCCCGTGGCTTAAGTGCAATTTATGGTGCAGTCACTCCCAATGAGTTTCTTCGTATCATGACGTGTACCAAGTCTAAGGAAGCATGGGATATACTCCATCTCACTCACGAGGGTACCAATGTTGTGAAAGCTTCTGATCTGTAGAATCTCACCATACAGTTTTAAACGATTTCCATGCTAGATACTGAGACTTTTATGAGTTTTATGCACGATTATCTGATATAGTCAATTCCAGTTTTACTTTGGGCGAGAAAAATCCTGAGACGAGAGTTGTGAAAATGATTTTGAGATCCCTTCCGTCTCATTTTTTTTTATTCCTAAAGTCACAGTCCTAAATTCTTTGGAAATTTTAGATACTCTTAGGTTAGAAGAACTCGAAGGAGACCTTCAAACAAAATTAACATGTTCCCCACAACTCAAAATAAGATTGAAAAAGGGATTGTGTTGAAAGCCCAATCTAAAAATATAAAAGATGAGGTCTCTTCTTACTCCGAATTTGATTTTGATCTTGATAATCTTGCCCTTTTTGCGAATTTTTTTAAAAAGAATCTCGAACTAAGAAAAGAAGATTCTTACAAAGAAAATAAAGATTTTGAGAAAGATAAAAATTTTAAGTTGGGCATGTAAGGTTTTGAAAAATTGAGAGGAGAGTACCCTAAGAAACGTGAGGAGAGATGATATAAGTGAGATGGTAAGGGTCACAAATCCCACGAGTGTGCTACGAGGCTAAAGAGGCCGAGCAACGGTAAAGCCGCCTATAATTCCACTCTTAGCGACAATGATGTCGAGTCGATGGATTCCAGGGAAGAATTACAGCATGGACGTAACTTCACCTCATTCATGGACAGTCATGTTAGTACATCTAGTGCACCTAAAGCCGACGAGGAAGTTGATAAACATGATGACCTTGACAGTGAGTTTAGTCATTCCGGAGAAAGTGAGGGAGATGATGCTTTGAGTAAGGGAGAGAGTGGCCTTCAATGTGCTTTCGCCAAGATTTATGCTAAGCCTTTTAAAACGAAGAAACAAAACAAAGGTTTAGCGCTTAGAGTTTTATTTTTAGAGGAGTTAAAAGAGGCGAGAGAGAGCAAGTCCTCAGTGAAAGTTTCTTTAAGAGAGAGAGTCGTTTTAGTAGAGAGGGAAAATTGTGACTTCACCAACAAAGTGGATAGTTTTACGAGTGATCTTAAAGATTCATTGAAGACTCGTGAGAAACTTAAAGCCCTTATATTTCAACTCGGGAAAGATCTCGAACGTGTTGTGAGGTTAAGGTTACTATAGAGGATACATTGAAGAATGTAGGGAAGATGTTCCTCAGTCCCGCTTTAGGTTTTATGGAGAGGCAAGGAATAGGTTAAACGATGCATCCACTTCTCATGCCGCACCCGAACCGGTTCCTAAGTTTATGGTGGATCTATATGGGCCTCGAGCTAACTTACCAAAGAGAGTTCAACGTAAATGAGCTAACCAAGATACACCTAAACAACTTTATGTTTGCACCCATTATAAAAGGAGTGGTCACCTTAGGGAATTTTGTGACAAGTTAGGACGAATTCCACATACGCACACTCTCTCACACCACTCTAGAGACTTTGCTAGTTTTAGAGAGCAAGTTGAGTTCCTAGTCTCCACTTTTTAAAGCTTAATGAAAGAATTCCAAAGGATGTATATGCCTCTTGAGAATGCTTCCAACGCTACGATTACAACCAACAGCGATAGGGCAAACAAAAGGTTATCTCCACTTGGGTACCTGAGCATATGCTTAGGTACCCAATGGAGGTAACCTATTCTTTGCCTCTCAAATGGACTAAGATCGTACCAGGTTGTCATGACTATCCACCAATTTTGGTATAGTGTCATGATGACAAAGCCCTTATTGTTCACATTTCTCTCAAGGTTCAAGATACTTCCTAGTGGCATTTTGATAGTGGGTGCTCTAGGCACATTACCAGTGATAAGTCGTATTTTACTGACCTTGTGGATCGCAAGGAAGGAAAATTCATCTTTACAGATGGGAGTAGGTCTGGCATTTTAGGAAGTGGTTGTGTTAAGATACCCGTGTTTCCTAAGCAAGACAATGTGTTATACGTCGAAAGGTTGAAAGTGAACTTAATAATCATAAGTTAACTTTATTGCACAAACTTTGTGGTAAAGTTGGACCGATTTGATTGTAATGTTTATTATAAACCAACCGCAACATTGGTAAACACCTTGTCTCTTTGATCCAAGCATTGAATGACTCAGCCGCATTCGAATACAATTCCCCGCAACACCAATGCTTCTCCGGATAATTTTGCAAAAAATATTTCATGAAACCATATCCCTCATTTATCAATGAATTTCAATATTTCCCAAAATACTCCACAGTCATAGCAAATGCAAACATGTTAAACATTTTCACCATTCTCTCCATAAAAGTTGGAGAGAAGATGGAAAAGACAATAACCATGTGGAGAGTTTGGCAAATGCCTGGGAACAACATCCAAAATTCCTTGATTGCGATCCGATATTAATGTTATCTCCTTCCCCATAAGATTAAAAACCTCGGTAATGTAGTTCATGAACCAATTCCAATTTCTCTTATTTCCAGCAAAAACAACTGGATATGTACTTGCAAAAATTTTAAAAATATAAATATAACAACGGTAGTAAAATTGAACAACGTAGGATCAATTGTTTTATGCCATTATGTTTCCACACTATTAAACTCACTAAAAACTGTACAAAACAGATAAAGTCACTAATAGTAAAAATATTTTTTCAAAATCATTTAAAGACATTGAATAAAACTTATAAAGACAAGAACTGGTATGGTGTCACATACCTTGATCGCTATTTTTCGAGGTGGCAGACAACAACATTCCTTTGTATTTACTATTCAAGTGTGTCCCATCCAAGAATAATATCGGTGTACAATATTGAAAGCCTTTTACATATGCTCCAAAGCTTATAAACAATCTTTTAAACCGAAAATTGATTACATCATGCTCAAGAAAACATAATGAATTTGGGTTTGTTTCGATTAATCGGTTGAAATACGACATTAAGTGCTTCTAAGATTGTTCCTCATGCCCATGTAACTCAACACTTGCAAGTTTCGTTCCCTTCCAAGCTAGATGATAAGAAATGTCAAATCCATTTTTTTCTTAAAGTTGTTCATTATATCAATGGGCCTAACTGAAGGCTTTGCATGAACTTCATCCATAAACTCAGATGAAACAATTTGAGAGGACATCATTTCACCAGCTGACTTACAAACATGGCTTCTACAACTATGCTGATTATTCAATGTCCGACTATAGAAAAAATCATTCATGCGATTCACCGATGCATGCATACACCAACTACATTTGACATCCTCATATTGAACACACTGAGCCGTCACTCTAACATTATCATTACTTATATACTTCAACTTAAATCCAGTCTCCATTGCATACTTATGTAAGGTTATGTGAAACTCTTTTGCCGCCTTTTCAAATTTTTGTCCAACTTCAATAATTCCATGTGCCCAAGACTCAGACGATAAAACTTTTGATTTTGATGATGTAGATTCAATTTTAATATTCATCCATAATATCAAATGTATTAATAGCTAATGGATGATCCATATCAATAAAACTGCCCCCAATCTCAAAACTTCACTACCAACACACTTACAATCTTTTACCTTTATTTCAATAAAATTATAGTTTGACTTCTCGCAACAAAGTATCACAAGTCTAAAATTACCATCTGATTCCAAAATAACTATTGAGAAATTTCCAGATGAATATGAAAACTTAACACTTTCTCTTTCCAAAATCTTAAATTTTGCCCACATTTCATTGACAAATGAAAAATACGAAATTTCGACTTCAATGCTTATAGCAACTGACATGCAACTGTATGAACACATACAATCAGGTATATAATCCATCACACTACAAAATATAAAAAAAGAAGTAATACACATTATATAACAATAAAAAATCATTTGAACTGTAATTGTCCAAATACTCAATTAATGAAAACAAGAATAATCGAAGTATCACTATATAAAACAAACAAATAACAAGAACACTAATATCATCTAAAAACAAAAAGAGTAATACTTTCAAAAACGGAACAAAACAGGAAAAAAACAGAGCATATACAAACATATATACTTACATACAATATACAAATCCATGGATAAAAACTAGACAATATTCAAACAAACCCTCACTCTCATACTAAACAATATAGATATATAATACATCAATTAATTTCACATAAATTTCACTTTCATTAGAAAATCAAACAATCATATAACATTAAAAATTAAAACATAATAACTATGATTTCAATAGAAACCCTAACTGATTAATTTCTTATAAAACCTAAAAATAGAGCATCTAAAAACCTATAACTATACAATACATAATCAAATCACAAATCACAGCCAATAATGATGCATCAACAACCTTAATTGGAAATTGGAACTCAGAAATACATAACCTAATCTCATAAATTCAACATCAAATCCTAAATCAAACATTATTAATCAATTAAACATATAAATACATACCTATCAATAGAGATTTGAATCAAATTGACAAAATGAATAGCAAATATCTTTGAATCTGAAGCGAAAATATAATCGCGAATTGCTTTTCATTTTAAAGTATGATGACAACACTCGGATTGAAAATTGAATAAGAGAATGATCTCGTCAAAGCCGGTTTTCAGTTTTTGTTAAGAATGAGCATTATTTTTGAAATGTTTAACAAACTTACTTGATATGGGTCCACCAAAATAGGATGCAAACGTAAGCTAAAACTCCTTCAAAAAATGCTAAGGTTAATTTTGGAAACACAAAATTTTTTAACATAAGTAAAGGGACTAAAAAGGATAAACTAAAAATAAGTGTCACCTTAAAAAAAATGTATTTTTGTTGGAACTATACATGAATTGACCATTTTTTTATATCATGCTCATAAAAGACTTGAATTTATTAATAGGCAGATTATTTTTTATTTTTTATTGTAAAAAGATAGTCATTTATAGGAATAATACCTACATATATATACTCTATTATAATACAAAATGTTGAAAACTAAACATCGCCTGGGCTGAAAAACTAGTATCTAGTTATTTTCTACATTCAGATTTATCATATATATCTTGTCCGAAGTTTTGCACCATGCTGATAAATATTTCTGGGAGTGTACTTCAACAAAATGATTTCTCAATTGTATTCATCTCTCAATGAGAAAATTCATAGCTTACTAGCACGCCCCCAAATTAATAGTCACTATTTGAAAACTACTATTTTTAAGAATTTAATCAATCAATGACCAAGATCCAAAATTGTTCATTATCATGGAATTCGGCTCATTACTTATGTCCAAAAAGGTAAAACGACTATTAATTTGGGACGACCCAAAATGGAAAAGGTTATTAATTTCGGACGAAGGGATTACAAAAGTGTTGAAGATGAATGAAGATATATGTTCTTCCTAAACTTAGGCCTATAACCAATTATACAATCAAGAAACTATATCTACAGAATAATGAAAAGGTGCCACCTAACATGTAGCCAATGTGGACTAAAATTTTAATAATCTTGAAAGCTAAATAAAAATAGGGCCTGGCCCTGCAACAGCAGCAAAAAAAAAGTGCGATAGCATCATCCTTAAAACACCTATTAAGATTAAACTAACCAGCTAAACCACAACCTGGTTCCAGTCAATAGGTGTGGCTCATTTAAGCAAAAAAAGAAATACCAATGTTATCTATCGATTTCCCACGAGAAAGAAAAAAGTAAAAAACAATAATTGGCAACAGCACAAACCGAACAAAAACAAGAAGAAATGGTTGTCTGGACCAGTCGACCTTCACTTTGAAAGCTATATAACATATATATAAATCTTACTATAAAAAATGATAAATGTAATGATGATTAAGGTCATGCATACATATTTACTGACAGTATGCTAGCAAATGAAATCTTAAACCATTTGGGCTCAAAACTCTTCCACTTTGATGGCATTGCGAGGCATCTCATAAGCATCTTTGGGCCTCGACTTCTTCACACCAGCAGTGAACCACACCTTATCAGACCTGTAACTCTCAACGGATACACTGGTAACTTTGACCCATACCAGGACTTTGGTCTTCATCCCTTCAATTCCACTAAGCTTTCCTCTTGACAATATCCCTTTGACGCGAGTGGCGTACCTTAAAACAGATGAGTCTTTGAAGCAGACCTCGCATGCAGAGGGCAAGTACACAATGAGCTTGGCCTTGGACTCATCAAATTCGTAACATGTTATGTTCTGGGGAAACAGGCCAGGGGGAAGGTTGTACTCTCGGAGGAGATCTGGCAACGCTTTCAATGGCTTACCTATTTTAAAAAAAAAATAGGTGAGCTTCATGTATTACAATAAACATCATTATAATGCTGTGACAGAAATACTCTGTAATATACACTTCCTTACAAAGGGTAAACACAATTGAATGTATGTCTCCTGAGAAGTTGATAATTTTAAAGTAGCGCTCAGGTTGTGAACATGGGAAGACAAGTTACAATGCTACAAGTACTTTATAATAAGGGGGCCACTACAGTATAATCATTTAGAATTTTAACAAGTGAATGATTAGAATTATGGTCGTACCTTTAAGCTTGTTGAATACCCATTTTGCCTTCTCTTCAACAGTGTTTGAGAAAATCTGGAATCATGGCCACACACTAAATTCAAGAACCAAAACAGCAGTTACAATTACATGCCAGAGTAAAAAAAGGTAGTCATCAACATTTCTCTTTTTCCTTTAACAAGTAAAATTCATTGACTGAGTGCAATCAATCCTAGAATGACCAAAGTACACAAGATTATGATTCATGTAGTTTTTGTTTTAACATATATTTTCAGCTGGTTAACGTTGCATCATATACAAGGATTGGGCAGTTAGAAATTCGAAAGGCAGCCGAAGTGATGCATCTCCACCAAGTTTGGTTAAAGATTCAATTTTTTTTACTCCCTCCGTGTCAAATTAAGAGTCCACATTCATTTTTTGCATAAATTAAGGATACACTTAATCAATGGCCAAGATCAACCCTTCTTCACTATCATGGAATTTGGTTCGTTGATAATATCCCAAAAGGAAAAGTGGACTCTTAATTTGGGACAGTCCAAAATAAAATAGTGGACTTAATTTGAGACAGAGGGAGTAGTATTTTAAATGTTGGTTCACATAGGTGGTAAGCACGGTTTGGTTATATACACAAGAAAGTATTGACAATTATATGTTCATGAAAAGTAAATCTAATATTATAAGGCTGTAGTGTGGAACAAAGTGCAAAAATAATCCACGAAGAATACACGAGGAGAAATGAAAATGTAAATATAAAGGGAGAAAATAGTAATATGCACAGTATGAATTATCAAGCCATTTTACCACAGCACTGTAGTCTAATTTCCCAGCAAATATAAATTCCAACAGTAGAAAATTTCTTGAAGGAAAAGGCTCAAAATGATGCAACAAATTAACTTAATATACCCAGTATAAACACATTTTTAAGTGTGTTAGGAAAGCGTCTAGTGCCTGTCTCTGACACGCGTCGAACACAGATTTGTAATTTTTTAGGAATGCTTGTGCTTCTTAATTTCGCTCACTCCACAAATCACATCTGATTCTTTGCTTGCGAATCCATCCCCCCCCCCCCCCCCCCCCCCCTCCCACTACTAACTCCATGCACATAACTTACCCAATTTTGTTTGGTAGAGCCCCAACAATCTCGAAGCATCTTGCTCCATGAGAAGGAAGAGAAACAACTTTCTTCTGCAATTTTTGCACATAATGCAACATATAGTAGAAATCAATGTTGTCAATATCGGCCGATACACGATACATATCAAACATCGTATCGTATCGAGGGTAAAACTTGTTGTATCGGTGGATGTATTGTTATTTGTAAGTATCGGCGATACATAAGTAAGTATCGCCCGAAACATACATATCGGACGTATCGTATCGCCGATACATACTTCTCTATTTTCGGCTAAACGACACCACTTTGCTTTTTTTAAACAAAATAATAATAATAGAAGAAGAAGAGGGTTTGGGAGTTTGCAAAAGGGTTTTGGGATTTGGTTGAGCAAGTTGCGAGGGTTTCAAAAAAACAAGGAGAAGAACTTACAAACCATAATAGTTTAGAAATTTTTGCAATGTAATATGATATGATCGCAATGTAATTAATGTGGTGCTTGTCATTGGTGAGGAACAACTAGAAAATTTTGGCTTTTCGAATAATGTTATGAAAGTGTATATAACGATGTGATATACGATACACGATACGATATACATTTTTTGAAAAAACGATATAGCGCCGATACGCATTTTGACAACCTTGGTAGAAATATACAAGTATGGTCTTCTAGATTGCAATATGTCACAAGTCGTAGCCTATCCCTGCAGAACTAACCATGCAGAAACCTATACCTTAGATGGTATGTCCGGGGCTAAAATTAGTAGGTGCAAATGAAGTAGTAGAAGATGGGCTTTATAAAACATGGAAATACGAAGCTCGGGCGAAGACCACCATATTTAAGTCCTATTGGTGACAACCTTCAAGGTAAACAAACTCTCTCAATTTTCCCACCAATGAAAAGTACTCCACGAATTCAACATCATTAAGATTTCTTTTAAAGGAAAGATTCCAACAATACAAAGGGGGAATTCAAAAAAGCCAGGGAAGCAATTGACATATTAAGATTCTAAGAGATTCTAAGATATAAAAGTTGTAAAAGAAATATCCCCAAACCAAGCATCCTCCCAAAACAGAATGTTTTCCCCATCCCTCGCCACAAAGTAAGCAAACCTCAAAAAAAAAACTCAAGACATTGGGATATATTTCCAATGGTTTATAGGGGATTCTCATTACCAAATTTGAATCTAACCCATTCTCCGCACATCCATATATACTCCTAATGATAGAATACCACAAGGCATGTTTTTCAAGGCGAAAACGTTCCAAGTATTTTGCCAATAAAGCCGTGTTTTTATTATCAAATTCCAATTCTCAATCCCCCTTCTACCTTGGAATTAGACACAACATCCCAATTTATTAGGTGGTCCTTCTCCCCAACCATCCACCATTCTCCTTTCAAATATTATAGCCATTTTACATAGATTTTTGAGTGATGATAAAAAGTAAGCGCTGAGTACTACTCTATACAACTTTTACCAAATTGTACCCCCCTCCCCCGCCAACACACACACAGACAGCTCTCATTCATTTTTATTACCAAAATAACGTTTACTGAAACTTATTTCAGTAAACAACATCTAATAAGGGTTCATTTTTAGATGTTTAAACAACATCTAATAAGGGTTGATTTAGTCGGAAACAAACAAGTTATTGAGTGAATATTGAGTGTAATGATGGTAAAAGCGGTGTGGTACAACAAATCAAAAGAGAATTGTTGGGTCGTGAGCAAGGGCTTAAATTACACGTTAAAAAAGGGTTAAACTGTTAGATCAATATTTTTTCAATTTTTCCAAAGCTTCCTCCACACAACATCCAAATTCCATTGTTCAACATTCAAAGGTTTACAAAACAAACGACACCTCAATTACAATCAAAATTAATTAGCAAGAACATGCCAAATGTATCCTGATTTATTTTCCACATACAAATGTATCGAATGTGTTGGATCAATTCTTGTTTCTCTTTCTTACAAAATAAGGAACAAAGAGCAAGTAATAGTAGTCAAATGCGATTTAGAAAGAAGAAAGAAACCCTTTTGATGTCATCTCCGAAATTCCGTTTGATATATATTTCCAAAACAAAGAAAAACTTGGGTCAAGTTAAATGAAACAGCATTATATAATGAGTATAAAGAGAGAATGTGTAGATACAGAGAGATCTTGAGTGATGTTGGAGATCTCTTCCTTGGCTTTCTTGGAAACCCAAAAGGTACTAGATTTTAGGCTTCCCACTTTAGTGAGAGCTTTCTCCATTTTTGTTTTTGGACTCCTCTGCAACCCTCCTCTTCTCACTTAACACCTGTTTCTCTACCTTATTTTCTATGCAGCAGCAGTATATAGAGATTCATTTATTTATCTCTACTCTGTTGTTGGATGGACAACTCATTTTGTTGTGTCACTATCATTGCCACTGCAAGCAAGTGAAAAAATTGGCGCTCACCCTCCAAAAGAAAAGGAAGGAATTAAAAATGTAGATATAATTAATTACAAGAGGTTGTGAATTATGCAAGTTATCTTTTACCTTCTTCATTAATTTAGTGTTATATGATCTAAGTTAATATGTACATTATACAATAACTCTTCAAAATATATAGTAAATAAAAGCATAGACATAATTAAATATTGAGTTGATGTCTAAATGATTTACTCCAATTATAGTTTCTTTTAAATTAAAAAAATACTTGCAAAAGATTTTTCAAATCGATCCAGAGATTAAGAAAAAATATGGAAAATATTTTGCATTCTTCTTCTTAACTCTAGCAAGGACCACTCATAGGTGGCGAGGAATGTAAAAGATTTTTTAATACAAGTCCTAATTTCTTGATGGATTCGAAAAATATTTTATGTGGTTTTTTATTAAAAAAATGTTGTTGGAGTGGATCATTTTGTAATATTCTATTAAATATTAGTAAAAGTTTAATAAAGAATAATCTTAACATAATGTTAATTTAAATTAAATTTCAATCCAAATCATTAATGATTTTACTTTATGAGCTTTACGCTTATTGCAATTGATATATTTTTAATCAGAAAACTAATAATTCATAACACAATATCCAAATAATTGGTGCATTTTGATCCACCCAAATGCTCTAATGTTATTTTGCTCCCTCTTAAGCAATTGCTCCAAGGCAATCAACATTGGGCATATTCATGCGATATTTCATTAGTTGCGCATTTTTCTTTCTCGCGATATTCTAATTGCTACGGGAACAATCATCATTTTTTCAAGTCCCCTTTATCATCCTCACTCCTTGTGTCTAACAACCAGTTTTCCATATACGCTGTAAATAATAACTCATATTGTAATCAACTTCAACACCATTTCTTGACTTTTCTTTCGACAAAATGTCTTCTTCGTCCAACGATTTTCTCAATAATTTTCTTGATGAGTCATTGGATGATGACAATTATGAAGAACAAATGTTTCGCTTGATGGAGAGTGTAATTCTTCGACTTTTTGAGCGCAACAAAAGTGTTCCCCTCGCCAAAGCTCTTACCCGGGCAAAATGTTATCGATGAGAACACACTACACCAAAAACATCAATTTGGCACACTGTGATATTAAAAATCTGGCACAGTTTAAAACTGTGCCAGATTTTGGCACGGTTTAATAGCAGTTTGGCACACTTTGAAACAATGCCAAAATTTGGCACTGTTTTAAAGTGTGCCAAAATTGAGTACACTTACTAAAATATACAATACCCAAAAAAACATTACACTCACTTTTCATTCCCGCTCTCACGGTGCCCACTCTCTCTCCTCGTTCCCGCTCACACTTTTCTCGTTCCCGCTCACTGTCACGGTGGTCGGAGCTCACTCTCTCTAGGTCGGTGGTCGACGGTCAATCTCTCTCTCTAGGTCGGCGATCGGAAATCTCTCTCTCTACGATCGACATTCTCTCTCTCCGGCCCACTCTCTCTTTCTCCGGTCACTGCATTGTTCTCTCACTCCACTCATCCCAATCAGGTAATTGTTTAAAGCATCCGTATTTTTTTTAACCTAAGTTAGGTATAAGATTTGATCCTAGAGTTTATGATATGTGTGATTTGATTCGTGTTTGCTTTTTAGGGTTTTATATATATATTTTTAAATATTTATTATTTTTTTTTAATGTGAGAGTTTTTGGTGCAAATTGAATGTTGATAATGAAAAGAAATAAATCATTGGTTTTGGGATGGACCTTGGAATCTTTTAGTGTTAATCTATGTTTTTATGTTCTTACCCTTCTATTTAAAATGCATATTTGATCTGATTCGTATAGGTTACGGAGTTTTAAGAAAATTTAAGTGCTAAATATTCAATAATAATGTAAAAATAATAAATTGAAAAGTAGATACCCCACTAATTAAATGGATAAATGAGATTATGTGTTGAAAATTTAAGAAAAAGAAAAAGAAACTATTTAAATAGTAAGTAGACATTAATACTAAACATTCAATAATGATGTTACACATATAGAAAAACCTTAGACCCATTCAAGAGGTCTCACTATGATTGTGGTGAGAACTCTTGAATTGTACCATTTTTGGACAGTTTGGAAATGCAAAAGTTTGTATTGTACATAATATTTATGCATGTCCTATTTTGAAAAATTCGGTGGTATCTCTTTATGTTCTTTGGGTGCATACTAGATTGATGTAGTGTTTTGTATTTTCTTGGTTGAAAAACTTAACACATGAACACTCCCAATTTAAGTTGTGTACTTGAAGAACTGTAGGGAGATGCTAGCGAAATTTTTCAGATTAGGACATGGCATGAGACATTATGAACAATACAAAATATGCATTTTCGAATGGGATAGGACCCTTACCCTGTAGAGGAGATGGAGGAAATATAGGAGCTCATTTAAAATTGATGTGAACCTAATTGTGTAGGCAGTGATGAAGCCCCCCCAACTTTTGAGGTTCCCAATGATTCGCACACACATAAATACAAAGGCAAGAAGTATGATCGTTTACATCAACTCGCACAGGAGCCATTGCACCCAACTACTGGTTCTTCGCGTCATACCACAATATATGCTCTTATAAAGTTGAATGATTTGAAATCACAATTCAATTTATCGGATGGTGCTACAGGTGGAATTCTTAGATTGATAATTGAACTACTTCTTGAAGAGAACAACTTGACAACTAGTTATATAGAAATGAAAAACACCGTTAGAGATCTCGGTATGGATTATGTTAAGTATGACGTATGCATTAACAACTGTATGCTATTTTGGAAAGAGCATGAAAAATCTACTAGATGTATAAAATGTGGTTCTTTACGGTACAAGTTTACTTATCTAGACAAGGACGAGGTAGAAATTCAGAATACTAATGGAAAAAAAAGTACTCTAGGGTTCTTAAGAAGGTAATGCAACATTTCCCTCTAATCCCTAGGCTAAAACGTTTGTATACCATAAAATGGGTAGCAGAAAAAATGACTTAGCACGCTTGTGCAAGCTCTTGTATGGAATTCTTGCATCATCCCCAAGATTCAGCAGAATGGGTAAATTCAAACATTATGTGGAGAGATTTTGCAAAAGATCCGCGAAATATTTGACTTGCAATAGCAACTGATGGTTTCTGCCCGAATAACATGTTTGGCCGTAAGTATAGTTATTGGCCAGTGATAATTCAACCTCTCAACCCTCCTCCATCAATGTGTATGAAAAGTGAGTTTTCAATGTTGTCTGTATTAATTCCCAGACCAAAGTTACCATCAAGTAATATTTATGTCTTCCTCCAACCATTGGTCGATAAGTTAAAGATCTTATGGTCTAGATTTGAGGCTTGGGATGCATACAAAAATGAGAAATTTCAGTTAAAAGCCATGTTGATGTGGGGTATACATGATTTTCCAACTTATGGGATGTTAGCAGGTAGTTCAACTCAAGGTTACAATTGGTGTACTATTTGTTCTACAAATACACCTTCTCAATATCTTCCTAAGTCAATGAAATGTTGTTACCAACGATCTCGTATGTTTCTTCCTAAAGACCATCCTTACAGGTTGGACACATCAAAGCAAACATTTAACGGTAAAATAAAGGATGCTATGGCTCCAAGAAAGTTAAAAAGTGTAGAAGTTGAGCAGATAGTGTCACTTATCGCTCGAGAAGGTGTTCAAAGAGAGGGAGAGGGAGACAAAAAGGGAAAGGCAAAGGGAAGGGGAAGGATAAGGAGGATGTCGTAATGGAAGACAATGATTATCCAAGTGGGGGTGACGATGAGAATCTAGCTGGTACCGAGGGTTTTTTAAGGAGTTTAATTTTCTTTAACTTAGAGTACTGGAAGGATCATGATATTAGACATAATTTAGATGTTATGCATGTTGAGAAGAATGTCACAGAGACTCTTTTAGGTACAATACTCTCGGTGAAAGATTCATCAAATGAAGATACGGTCAAAGCCCGTGAAGACTTAAAAGTTTATTTGAATCTTAAAAGAAAATTATAGATGAAAGATGTTGAAGGCAGTAACAAAAGGCTGATGCCAAAGGCACCTTTCGCATTAGGAAAGTAAGAGGAAGAAGCCTTTTTCGTACAGTAAAAACATTAAAGGCACCAATTGGATTTTCATCAAATTTCAGAAATAATGTTAACCTCGATCCACCTGGATTTACCAATCTCAAGTCCCACGATTATCACGTCATTATGCAATGGTTTCTTCCTGCATTGCTTATGTATTCATTTTCGGATCATAAGCCTTTGTTTAAATCTATACAACGGATAAGCATAGTCTTTAATGTGTTGTGTGCTAAAGTGATATTTAGGGAACATCTTTTGAAGGTTAAAAACGCATTGGTAGAGGCACTTTGTGTCTTTGAAATTTATTTTCCACCTGCCTTTTTTGGGGTGATGATCCACCTCATGCACCATTTAGCCGATGAAGCTTTGACAGCTGGGCCACTAAGATATCGGGCGATGTGGTTGTTTAAGAGAGAAATGGGAAGATATAAAAAGTGGTAATAAAACAAGAGGTACATTGAAGGGAGCATTGCTAATGCATATTTGTTACATGAAGCTTCTTTATATGCCATAGAGTACATATCGAAAAGAGGTGAAGGAACTCATAAGAGGAATCTTGAAGATTTTCTTGATGATGAGTTTGATGACTCGAAAGCCAACGAGGGTAAAAGTAAAGAATTAATCTTAAATAATGTACAATATGAGAAAGTGCGAAGATGGGTTTTATCTTAATGCGACGATGTTGACGAATGAAGAAGGTACACACTTAGTTCTATGTTGATTCATATTAATTGATTGTAATGTGATATTTCTTAATTTTAAAACTAATTTCTTGTAGAAAATTTGTGGTAACTGAGACTCAATCGAGGCATAGAATTGATGATTTCATACCTTAGCCAAGGAAAGAGGCAAGACTTTATTTATACATGTCCTTTTTCATCAACCATAATTATTTTTAATGAAACTCTAAAAAATTATCAATTCCTTACAGGCCTCAAGATTTAATGATACGAGAATTTTTCCATATGCCGATGGTCCGCTCCATAGGGTTACCAGTTATGAGAAATTTCAATGAAATGGGTACACCTTTTGTACTTCTGGACATGAAGAGAATCATAAATTTTAGAGTAGTGGTGTATCCACTAAGGCCTTTAATAAGAAGGGGAATATGATAACCTTTTATGGAGTTATTAGACAAATACTCGACCTCAATTATATTGAGTTCACACATACTGTCTTTTATTGTGATTGGGTGGATGTTGACGATAAGAATGCTTGCAAAGTTGAACCCACCTCAAAATTGGTGATGGTGAATCTTAGTAAGCCCGTGAGTAAAAATACCATTCACGATAATCCGTTCATCCTTGCATCTTAAGCCAGTCAAGTATTTTATTATCAAGATGTAAAGCTGAAGGGGTGGTCAGTTGTTTTACACTCTCCCAAGAGACTGATAAAATAAATCGATGCGATTGATATTCACCGTACGATGTATGACTCTATTCTCGCGAAAAATGATAAGTGGCTGGAGCTTTTGGACACGGATTTCTAGTGTAGTGATTTAGTTCTAAAACTGTTTTTGAATATGCAATATTATATTTTTTTGTTATTTTGAATGGGTAATATTCTATTTATCCTGTTTGTTGTTGTTGTAAACATTTAATTGTTTATTGTTGTTTGAACATTTAATACAGGTATGGCTGTTTGAACTTGTAATTCTATGTTTACTGATGTTTGAACATTGTGACACCCCGCCTAATTAAATACCGGGCGATCACTCCTTTATTAAATTAAAAATCAAGGTGAACAGTTGGTTCATTCTTAGCATCACTGTCGTAAAGATAACTTTTTCCAAATTAACACCCTAATTAATTAAGCTAAGTGTCAAAACCATTTTTCAACATTTCTGACCAATTTTATTTTTAAAGGAAAATTATTTATTTAATTAGTAACAACATTTTCAATAAGTAAGAATCATAAACCAATTATCCTGGAACATAATCCAAATACTTTAAACATTCAACATCCAAAATCCCAACATTTAAAACTTAATGTAAAACATACCATGCAGAATAAATCCCAAACTAACCGTACTAGGAATAACTGAAATACAAATGTCCCAACAAAACAGATAAATAGTGGAAAGGGCGACACATGCCCCAATAACTGAGAATCATACGAGTGGAATCAAGTAAATGAAATCGTCTAAGCAAGTGGCCTGCAACTCCCACCTAAGCTGCACCACGTTCCTTCCAAGGGATCCTAAGCAAGACGCCCATGTGGCTGGGCACCTGTAGTACATACATATATATACAAGAGAGAGAGAGAGAGAGAGAGGGGGGGGGGGAAACGGTTCAGAGCCCGATAGTGTATACGATTTAAAAATTATTTAGCAAGTATTTAAATTGATACAGGCCAATGCAACAACATATTAGTGCGACACTCTCTTGAGAAATTCTCACCTCTCTTCTAATGTGCACACCTATCGCACTAACCTTCCCAGTGGTCTAACTCATCATATATCACGCTATCCTTTCCCAATGGTTTAACTTATCTTAGATCATTCACAGGATTCAAAATTTAACGATTTAATTGTTTGAAAAGAATATTTCAATTAGTAACCAAAGTTCTCATTTTAACTTTATTAATCAATAAAGTTTTCCAGTGTCATATTATACTTTCTCAAAACAAGTATTTACAATTTGAGTCATCAATAATGTCCTACATATCAAATCATAGTAGGCAGTTCCAGATTTCAAAATTTCATATATATATTAACTACTCGTAAAATATATATATATCATAACAGCACCCCAAATAAAACTATGGTACGGGCATACTCTACTATCTAATCCCCGTATCACTCGTACTAAGGGAAATACAAATTCAGAATCACTCTCGAACTGTATTAACATATACTCAAACAATATTGAGGCAAAGCATAGATTCCAAGTCTCTAAGAGGATGGCATATGTCTGCGTCTCTTAGGACCGTCTGAACTATCACTGCGATAGCCTGTACCAAGGATATCTATTCACAAATAATAGGAGGCGAAGCATAGATTCCAAGTCTCTAAGAGGAAAGCACATACCCGCGTCTCTTAGGACCGTCTGAACTATCATTCCGATAGCCTGTACCAAGGATATCTATCTTCTAGGGTACGAGTCAATATCCCCCATAAGGCAACACAGGATAAGATCGTCCCAGCGCGGCAACCTCAAGGATAGCAAGTAGCGTGGGCATGTTTTTCACACATAGATAGTATATGCATACACAATCATATAACTATACTAATATTACCATAACAATAATGGGTATATTCTCAATTCCCATAATTACGACATTTGTATTTATTTCTCATTATTTAGTTATCACGTATAACCATTCACATCTTACTTTAATTTGAGGAACTTTTTCACTTACTACATAACGCTCATGGGTTCTATCCTCCCAAGTATAAAATTTAGTAGGTATACACATTTGTCCCAAAGTACCTCTCTTACGTGTCTCTCTCTTTAAATCATAAATTCACCGACCCTTATGTAATTATCCCAAAATACAATCTTTTCCCGACATCAAGGGTCCCAAAATCTATTCCCATGTCCTACTGGTCTTCCCTATCTCCCAAAACATTTTATTAAGGATGCCCAAGAATTATCTCACAATAAATTGAATTTAACTCATTTAA
This sequence comes from Sambucus nigra, assembly GCA_949130495.1. Classification (NCBI taxonomy): domain Eukaryota; kingdom Viridiplantae; phylum Streptophyta; class Magnoliopsida; order Dipsacales; family Adoxaceae; genus Sambucus; species Sambucus nigra. Next base: position 237,241,170 of record OX422210.1, on the reverse strand, counting down.
AAAGGAAATAGGAGTCTGCCAGGAGGGGTCGATCGATCGAGGTCTGGGGCTCGATCGATCGAACCTTCGATCGATCGAAGCTCTGGGCTCGATCAATCGATCAAGCAGGTATTTCGATTTCTGCAGAATTGCAATTACGGGTTCTAACACATTTCTTCATCCAAATCCATATTTTTCAATCCCAAACGTCTCAAAAATTGTACTACCAACATTATATCATCCTACTAGGTATTTCCAACGTGAAGCATGAGGAATTCTATCATTATACATGGATTAACCAACCAAAAACTGTTATAATTATCAAGAACCCTAGAATTCTCTTAAACATGGTTCTAACAAGTATTTCCAGAAATTTCCTTCTTGTAAACATCATAATTTCATGGGTAATTCCTCTACATGGCAAGGGTTTCCAGAATTATCAATTTATTCATCACTACATGCAATTTCCTAACTCATATCTTAGGTTTCTTCCATAAAAACTCATTCTAATTACTCCTACACTAATATGAAAGATGCACCAACGAAATAAGAAAGATAAACACTTGCCTGGGATTTTTGGTGTTCTAATTTGCAGATGTTTTTGGTGTGGTTGCGTAGCCCGTTGCGCGATCTACGCGTTGGTGGTGGTGGTGGTGCAAACGGATGGCTTTTGGGCCTTGGATTGCCTTGGAAGCTCTCTTCTTCCTTCTCCTATGGCCATCACTTGCCTTTGGTTGTTCTAACCCTAGAAGACAACCTTAGGCATCTGATATAACCCTAAGAATTTCGTGGGTTTAATTGCCCAAAATTGCGAAATGTCCAAAACGCCCTCCCGGGGTACTAATTTGGCCTAAAAACGCCCCGAGACCCAAACCAAACCCCAGGGTATACTTTTCTGACTATCTCGACCCTTCCGGACGCGTTGGCGCACTCAAAACGATCATACAAATGACTTATAAAATATTCACTTTTATTTTCCACTATTTAGTCCCGACGCGACACAGGCGCGTCCCGACCCAATTTTCCAAAATTGTCATTTTATTCACTCGTGACATTCAATATAACCAATATTATATATTACTTTGCTCATTAGTAATATTCAACAAATTTTCCATAATTACTAACTCTCGTCACTTTAATAATTATAACATAATTAATTTCCGGATTTTTATTAAATAATTATCTCACATTAAATTTAATAAATTCCCAAATTAATATAGCATAAAAATACGGGGTATTACAAACATGTAATATACTGGTGTCTATTTGAATATGTAATTTTCTTTATATTGCTATTTGAACATGTAATATTCTTGTAAATGTTTATTCTGATTATTTTTGTGTCCAACAGTCACTTTTTTTCAGATAAATATTTCATATGGGTGATACTTCGCAACCGTCAATAAATGGGGTGACACCTATATCAACCTCTCGTTCTAAGGTTTCTTCAGGTGATTCAAGAGTAGGTGATGACTCTTCCGCTAAGAAATTAAAATTTAATGAGCACGGCCTTCCAGTTAGTGAAGATTCATATACACTCTCAACCAGATTGGGAGACTTAGCAAGGACACATGTTCCCATTTCTTATAGGAGTTGAAAATAAGTGGATATGCGATATAAGAACTCAGTTTGGTCATTATTAATGGTATACTATTCCTTTCAATTCCAAATAATGTAATAGTTAGTAAATTCAATTATGTGATGTTTTAATTTTATTTCTTCATATATTGTAGAAAGAGTTCCCAAATGTGCGCGATAGTCAAAAGCAAATTTTTATGAAAAAAACAAACGATGCTTGGAAAAAGTTCAAGTCAAAGGTAAGGGTTAATTTGAAGGATGGTGGTATTGGAAAGTGGAAGGAGAAAGTGCCACGCTTTAGAGGTTCAAAAAACTTTGCGAAGAAAGAACAAAGAGACTAAACAAAATTGTGTGAGAAAGACAACTCATAACACAAGTCATCATGGTTATGCCCGAGCTTCAGAGAATTGGAGAAAGGAGTATGGGCATGCACCCACTCGTGCTGAATTGTAGTTGGCAACTCATATAGTTAAAGGAGTTGGTTATGCCCCTCATGATAAAATATTTGCCATAATTTAAATTTTTTAATGTTCGTTTTGTCTAAAAAAAGTATCATATCATCAAACCTAATGTTAATATATTTTTGTACAGGACCAAATTCAATTGCTTTTGGCTGTATATAAAGCGAGTGGTCAGGAGGAGACCTTGAATGCTGGGCCTATTTTTGAGGTTTTCAAAAAAGATATGTGAGGACGTGTTCGTTGTGTTGGGTCCACAATTTCGAGAACCACTATATTAGGGTCGGCATTTGCTAGAGAAATGCTTGAAGAGGTGAAAGAGGACACCGAAAATTGGAAGGATCATGTTGACCACCTTAGGAGTGACATAGAGGGGATAAAATCCTCATTATCAGAATTCATTACTGACTTCAAAATCGAGAAATTTTCTTGTGTTGGACACAACGTTCAGGAGTTACCTACTTTAGGCACTGGAACTCCTTTGTGTTCTCTCTCCTCCCCTACATTCGAGGTTCCAAATTTCACCTCTCTAATTGAATGCAAAATACTATCCCACACACGTGAACTTGTTGGTTATGGGAGGAAAACTCAATCAGGAGCCGTATAGATCATTCACTTCTATACGTTGAGAAAAAATGAAGTGAGAGTTTTACTCGATGACATCAAAGTGCCTGAGTATCCAGTTTGGGGTGGGAAATAAGCTCATTGTGAGAACTTGGAAGGTGTTGGTAAAAATGGAATTATGTATTGACTCGGCGACCTTTGTCCTCCCATTGGTGACACCGACGAATGATGTAATTGAGTCAACTTTTATAACTTTTGTGGTATCGTGTTTGATGAACATGGAGCTCTTACATCGTTAAAATAGTTGTCTTGGTGCTAATTAGGTATTGCATCCACTAATGTAGTCGCAAGTGTAAAAGTAACTATCACTTCTAACAATATAAGTACTATCTTTGTTTTTTGTTTGTTTGCATATTATATTTACTTTTGTGGTGTTGGGATAAAATATTATTATCACATCCTTTGTTTCTTTGCATCAAATATTTTTGTCATGGATAATGATTATAGTTTCAGCAAAATGAGCATTCGGGACTCGATTATGGATCACTTAAGGAAATCTTAGTTTAATTTATGTTGGACGCTAACATCTATATTTTCCAATTTAACATTTAGTTATTAATTTTTAATTTCATTTCTTGTGAGGTACACATATACGGTTAGGAAGGATGCAGACAAGGGGATTATCCACAATATCCTCTCCCACCTACGCCACCTTGCTTCGAAGTACTTCCCTCTAAGGTATAAATCTACAAAATCTCTACTTATATTCCTAATTTATGCTTCTATAATCCTGCTCCACCACCAACTATCTCGTTTGGCATATTTGAGGTGATTTGAATTTGTTAGACGGATAAAATTACTCAATATGCTACTATAAAACCTCTAATTGATGTATATGGATTGTATAAAATTACGCAATTTGTAGGGCATTTCACTAATAGCAATTGGTAGGGTGTTGCAATTTGCAGGCTCAAAATTTTTTCATAGGGTCTTCATTGGAATGGCTTAATACTTCGGCCATGATGACCTCGTGACACTAATGACCTCTGCTTTTTCTGCTGATTTGGTTCACTGTGATGCTCCACCTGGAGGACTGGTCGTCTCCGTAGACAAGCTATTGTTCTTTTATCATATCCTAACTTTTTTGGTCAAATCTTAGGCAATATGTACAACTAGCTTTAGCGTGTAAACGGACCCGTAAGAGGTACGAACACCTCGCACGGGACCAATGTAACTTGTAGGAACTGACCGCGTAGTCGCGGGTCTCCCGATTTGAGAATATGACGATAATTTGGAAATATCTAAATTAGGCTTAAAAATAAATCGTTTGAGGGTGACAACCCAAACCAGCTATCAAACGGCCCCGTAAGAGGCATGAACACCTCGCATGAGACCAATGTAACTTCTAGGAACTGACCGCGTAGTCGCGAGTCTCCTGGTTTGAGAATATGATGATAATTTGAAAATATGTAGATTAGGCTTAAAAACAAGCTGTTTAAGGATGAAAACCCAAACCAGCCGCAAAACGGCCCCATAAGAGGCACGAACACCTCGTACGGGGCCAATGTAACTTGTAGGAACTGACCGCGTAGTCGCGGGTCTCCCGGTTTGAGAATATGATGATAGTTTAGAAATATCTAGATTAGGCTTAAAAATAAGCAATTTGAGGGTGAAAACCCAAACCAGTCTCCAAACGCCCCTGTGACAGGCACAGACACCTCACACGGGACCAATGTAACTTGTAGGAACTGACCGCGTAATCGTGGGTATCCTAGTTTGAGAATATGACGATAATTTGAAAATATCGAAATTAGGCTTAAAAATAAGCAGTTAAAGGGTGAAAATCCAAACCAGCCCCCAAACGATCCCGTAAGAGGCACGAACACCTCGCACGGGATCAATGTAACTTGTAGGAACTGATCGCGTAGTCGTGAGTCTCCTGGTTTGAGAATATGACGATAATTTGGAAATATCTAGATTAGGCTTAAAAATAAGCCGTTTGAGGGTAAAAATTCAAACAAACAGCCAAACGGCCCCGTAAAAGGCACGAACACTTCGCACGGGACCAATGTAACTTGTAGGAACTGACCACGTAGTCGCGCCCGGTTTGAGAATATGAAGATAATTTGGAAATATCTAGAATAGGCTTAAAAATAAGCCGTTTAAGGGTGAAAACCTAAACCAACCGCCAAACAGCCCCGTAAGAGGCACGGACACCTCGCACGAGACCAATATAACTTGTAGGAACTGACCGTGTAGTCGCAGGTCTCCCAGTTTGAGAATATGATGATAATTTGAAAATATCTAGATTAGGCTTAAAAACAAGCCATTTAAGGGTGAAAACCCACACCAGCCGCCAAACGGCCCCGTAAGAGGCACGAACACCTCGCACGGGACTAATGTAACTTGTAAAAACTGACCGCATAGTCTCGGGTCTCCCGATTTGAGAATATGAAGATAATATGTAAATATCTAGATTAGGCTTAAAAACTAGCCGTTTGAGGGTGAAAATCCAAAGTAGCCGCCAAACAGTCCCGTAAGAGGCACGAACACCTCGCACACGACCAATGTAACTTGTATGAACTGACTGCGTAGTCACGGGTCTCCTGGTTTGAGAATATGAAGATAGGTTGGAAATATTTAGATTAGGCTTAAAAATAAACCGTTAAAGGGTGAAAACCCAAAACCAGTCGCCAAACGGTCCCGTAAGAGGCACGAACACCTCGCATGGGACCAATGTAACTTATAGACACTAACCGCGTAATTGCGGGTCTCCTGGTTTAAGAATATGATGATAATTTTAAAGTATCTAAATTAGTCTTAAAAACAAGCAGTTAAAGGGTGAAACCCAAATCAGCCCCCAAACGGCCCCGTAAGGGGCACGAACACCTCGCACGAGACCAATGTAACTCATAGGAACTGATCAGGTAGTCATAACTTGCGTAAGATTTTTAATTTTAGAATATAATAATAATTGCAATTCCTATATGTAATTTTTTAGCCTGGGTAAGTTTTTTTTATAAATTGCTTGGTTACTAATATCGTCTCTTTTTTGTATCCTATTTTTTGCAGGAGAACATTTTATCTTTAGCATTTATTCACGTGGAACACACAGAGAAGTCAATGGTTTACAACAAGGAGTTTATTTATTTAATGTCGTTAATATTCATGACTCTATTTTTTTGTGTTATGGGTCGTACAGGCTTTTGTAGTTTTATTGTTAACTTTTATGGTCGTGCGGACTTTTGTAAGTTTATTATTATATTTTGTGGTTGTGCGGACTTTATATTACGCAGGTTTTAGAATGTTCAAAAAATAGAGGAAACTCTGCCCAATTTTTTTGGGTCTGTGAACTACTAAAGACTTGTAATATTTTGAAGTTTGTATGTACATTAGTTTATCAACAGCGTGCAATATTTGCAATTTTTGAAATTTTTTTGTTTTCAAATAATTAATTTTTTTTCTTTCATCCAAAAATTTGGCACAGTTCAAAACCATGCCAAAAGTGTATCAAATTTTGGCACGATTTTGAACTGTGCCAAATTTTTATGAAAATGTGCTCAATCTGGCACAGTTCAAAACTGTGCCAGAAATATCAAATTCTGGCAGGGTTTAAAGTGTGCCAAATCTGGCACACTTTTAAACCGTGCCAGAAAAAATGGTCATTTTGGAAAACCTGATTCTGGCACAGTTCAAAACTAGGGGTGTAAGCGGTACGGTTTGGTCGGTAAATAGTAGATGCCAATAGCAAAACCAAACTCTGGATGGTAAAACCAAATCGTACCTGTTTACTTCCCGGTACACCAAAATCAATACCAAAACCAAACCGACCGGTATTTCGGTTGTTTTGGTAATTTTGGTTTTTTCTGGTTTCGGTAAATTCTGGTTTCTTTTGGTTTTTTTCTGGTTTCGGTAAATTCTTATTTTTCTGGTTTCTGGTTTCGATTTTTTGTAGTTTCGGTAAACATCACTAAAAGCCCCAAATAATCAAAAACAAAACCAACCAACTTTTTTAAATATTAAAACCAAAACCCAAACCAACTTTTTCTGGTTTTAATAAATTCGGTACGGTAATTTTGGTAAATTCAATACGGTACGGTAATTTTGGTACAGTTTTTTCTGGTTTCGGTAAATTCGGTACGGTACGGTAATTTCGGTACAGTTTTTTCGTGTTTCGATAAATTCAGTATGGTAATTTTGGTAAATCGGTTTTTTAAATATTAAAACCAAAACCAACCAACTTTTTTGCAGTAATTTCGGTTTCTAGTATTTTAATATATGAAACCAAAACCATTTTTTTCCGGACCAAAACGGTACGGTACGGTAAAAACCCGTACCGCTTCCACCCCTATTCAAAACCGTGCCAGATTTGATCTGGCACCGTTTTAAACCGTGCCAGATTCCTGTTTTTGGTGTAATGACATAGAGGGAGAGAATCGACGAATAATGAAAGACTACTTTGATGAGTCCCCAACATACGACGTTGATATCTTCAGGCATCATTTCTTCATGAAATGCTAGTTGCTCCTTCATAATTTTAATAAGATATCTCTGTACGTCGACTATTTCGTACAAAAGTGAAGCATGGGAAAATGGAATTTTTTCACTGTCCAAAAAATAATCGCGACTTTCCAAAATCTGGTGTATGGGTGCTCGACCGATTGACTTGACGAGTATGTCTGAATTCTAGAGAGCACTTCAATTAATACGTTGAAGATATTTTGCGATATTGAATACTCATGTATTAATACCAGTTGTTGAGGAAACCTACGACCTAAGATGTTCGACGATTTCTCATAAAAGGGGAGGAACATGGTTTTCTAAGCATGCTAGGTAGCGTGGTACCGCATGCATTGGGAGTGGAAATTTTTTTGATGGCGTATGAGGAAAACATAGATGTCACTAATACTAGAGGTCGCAGTTGACAATGACATATGGTTTTGACATGCATTTCTCAGTATGTCGGGTGCGAACAACAATTTGATTAGACATTTTCAAGGAGCTAATACACGTAAGGCCCTGAATTCATTTACATTATCAATCGACGATCTTGCGACACGAATTATAATTTCACTGATGGAATTTATATGAAATAGTCTACTTTTATCTAAACAGCTTCAGAACTGCACGTCGAAAAATAATAAACTGCACATAGTGTCAAGATGGTGCTTGGAAAGATCTGGAATGAGCTTTTAGTGTTTTACAAATTTGCTTCGCCATTTTCAAATGCACAACGTGATGATGTAAGGCGGATCATGACGACCTATATCATTCTTGACAATAAGATTATAGAAGATTAACAGGACAAAACTGATTTTTCGCTACGGCAAACCAATAATAGTGAATGTGCACTAAACCTTATGGAGTTCTTCGACTGTAACGACATATATGATGCAACCTAAATATTTTTACAAGTCCTCCTTCACAACTCGAAAACAAATATGGCTTTGTATTATGATTTACAAAAGAAAATATGGAATTTGTGTTGTCGCATGTAGTGTTTTTTGATATTGTTAATGTTTTTTTAAGTGTACGAGTTTTTTACTTATATGTTTTCTATAGTTGTGTATTTTTATTGTATGGGTTTATTATTGGATTTGTTTTTTCCATTATGCATTGGACGTACTTAAAAAACATTTAAAGGATTAAACAAACATAAAAATAAAACCAAAACCAAAACCAAAACATACATAAAATATAAAATAAAGGGGGGTTACTGCGCGTTCCATTCCTACGGAGGTTGAACTATCACACTAAGGTAACCAATAAATTCCCTTAATTTTTTTTTTTGTTTGGAATAAAATTATTAGTTTGTGCAATGCTTTAGAGTACCAAAATCATAGAATTATGGATCAAAAATAAATTTAACTAATATTGCAAAATGCCTTAAAAATGGCATAAGAATTATGAATATCATTTTTATAAAATCAATGGATCTAAAAACTAAGATCAATGCTAAATTTGAAAGTGAAATTAAAATAAAGTCAAATATCTACTTTGGTTGGACTATGATAGTAAAGAATTTATCACATGCCTAATTCGCCTCATGGGTAGGCTTTTATACACCAAGCCAACTAGACATGTCCTGCACATGACTATGTACTGCGTATGACCTACCTCTACATATGGCCATGTTATACACATGATCTACCTCTACATATGGCTATGTCCTATGCTTGACCTACCCATACACATGCCCATGTCCTGCGTATGACCTACCCCTGCACATTACCATGTCCTCCACATGACCTACCCCTTCATATGACCATGTCCTGTGCACGACCTACCCATGCACATGATCATGCCCGACGGACGACCTACCCATGCATATGACCATGTCCTACACACTACCATGTCATGCTCATGACCTACCTTGTGTATATGACCATGTCCTGCACATGAACAAGTCCTGCACATGACCATGTCCTGTATATAAATAGACTAACTCAGTAATGGGATCAAGGATTATTTGTCCAATGCCTCACTTACCAAGTCTATAACACTCTCAACCTTGTAACTCAAATCTTTCTCAACCCATTATATCAATTTAAAACTTATAATGTAAGTGCAAAAGAGAATGTTTGACCATAATAGTGTTATAGCCCCAACTGATCATTAATGGCTTTGACAGACCCTTAAAGAAAGTGAGAACAATAAATGCATGATAGGTCCTTGGAGAAAGTGAGCATTAATGGCTCCCAACCACCATAATTAATATATCCTTCTCACCTAAAGCTCTAGCAAGTTCACTCCAAAGCTATAAATACCCAACACTTCACTAATGAAAAGGAGGTTAGGAGTTGAGCTTCATTTACTACACACGTGTATTCTCTTTTTCTTGTAATACTTATAATTCCCAGCCCCCGATACATTTTGTGTTTGGCCTCTGGGTACTTGTAACTCAGCCTCTGGATAATCCTTCGGGCACTTGTAATTCGGCTTTTCGGCCCCATATTAAAACAAAATTAAGAAAGAGAACATTCCAATAGTGGACGTAGTCCCAACACACTGGTATGAACCATGTTAAACACTTGTGTTAAATTCATTTATTGTCTTTTATCTCCTAAGTCTAACTGACACATATTTCATATTAGGCGGAATCCAATTCTCACCAGATTTTGACCTCATCAGACTATAATAATATAGAAAATAGGCCTCTAATATTTTTTTTTCTTTTTTTTAAAGAAGAGGGACAGTACCCCCACGCATTTTTATTAATAATTGGAGAAATAGCCTCTCCAAAATGGCATTACAAGCTCAAAGACAACGTATAAATAAAAAATAATGCTTAGAGGAGACAATTGCCAAAAGCATTTAATAGAAATTAAATTTATGGATTTATAATAACCCCATTACAATCAAAATAAGGTATAAATCCCTAGAAAATGAAAAACTAGATATAATATAGTGACTACGAATCCTGTCCAACTTATATGTGCCTCTAACCATTTTTGGAAGATCCATGTTATTTTTAAAGATTTTAAGATCAGGATAAGAAATCCCAAAGTTGGATAAACCATCACTTACCATTTTTTCTTCCCTATAGTAATTAACCAAAGAATATTTAATCTTTTGCAAGTCAGACTTGATTTCTTCAACACAAGCTTTAAGTCTCTATGGAGGTTTTCAATCTTTATTGGATAAAATCACAACCAAAATAGAGTCTGATTCAATTTGAATATCCTTAATATTGAATTCCAAACAAAAATTTATACCCATATTTGATCCTTTAAGTTAAACAAAGGAATTAGTGGATATATGTTCAGATTTAGCATAAGCAAATATCATAACACCTTTATCATTTTTGACAATACCCCCAAAGCCACTAATACATGGACTCTCTTTAGAAGCCCCATCCACATTTGGATAGAATCCCTAAGCAGGAGGAGGTATTCATTCAATGGATTTAAATTGGATTTTCTTCTTCACAAAATATAATCCAAACATATCATGTATGCCCTTGTCAAAACTAGATGTTACTAGAACTAATATATTAAGAATATAACTCAAATTTGTCAAAGTCTTAAAAATTATCAACTGAGAGTATCCTTGATGCGTATGGCATGAAAAGACATTATAAAGCCATTTATTATAATCCAACTACATCGTAATCACGATAGGCACTGCTAAATATATTGTAAACATAAAAAATAACTTTATTTTAAGAAACCTTTTTTGGGGCATAATATTAAGTTCTTGTGCGAGGCAAAACTTGATCAATCGCATGAGATAAACTTATATTTGGAAGTAAAGTTGAATATAAAAATTGACAAGCTAAAAATTATGATTAAATTGATCCAAACCAACCTAAAAATGACTACTTTTCTAATTCCACTCATATATTATGGGAAAGACTTATCACTTTCCTAAATCCCCCTTTAACTAGTGAGTTGGATTCCTTCCCCGGGGATTCCACAACAATGTTTGAAGGCATGCAATGTATACTCAATAACTAAGTTGTGATATAAGCCCAACTAGCGGAACTGCTACCTAGGCCTAATGCCTAAGGTCCTCCACTAGAGGGAAATCATGCAGAGAGTATGGATGAGGTGGAAAGGCCCTCGCAAAGGCAACGAGTATACGTCCACCAATGACTCTCCTATGCTTATGGAAGACCACAACCCTCTAGAGCCCAATTCCCATATGAGAACCATCCCCAGGCACCGTCTGAGTATTCGTGTACTCACATCTCAATCAAAAAGAGGTTGACCTTCCCGGATAACCGCTCACATGCCTCTTGTAGGGCGATTGAGATTGCTAGGGATGAGAGCATCTATTAGGAAATGAGAAACCAAATTGGATATTATGTAAAGGTTGACGGGTTTAAGCCTCCAAATATGGATGAAATTGTCTTATGGTACAAGTCCCCCTTCTCAGAGATGGTCTGTACATATAAAGTTCAAACTCCCCAACCTTGATAGATACTATCGGGCCAAAGATCCTACTGACCACGTCCAATAATACAAAGTGGTAATGAGGTTCCCAATGCCATCAAATGCAGATCATTTGCCACCACATTGAAAGGGTCTGCAAGACAGTGGTACAATAAGCTCTCACCTGGGTCTATCACATCCTTTAAAGAACTCAACTCTCTATTTGTAGCGCACTTTTTTTTAAGAAGGAAGCATCTAAAACCCAAAACCTACTTGTTAAATGTTAAGCAATAAAAATGAGAGTCCCTCAAGGACTACGTAAAAAGGTTCAATAAGAAATATCTCATAATGGATGGTCACTGATCAAGTATCCATTACTTCATTTCATTCACAACCAGAGTCCAGTCCACCAGGTGTCTTTCGCTTAAAACACTTGAGGTAAAATGACAAAAGGAAACAACGCTCTGGAAAAAGGGCTTTTAAAATTGAAGAAACAATGTGGGTTCCCTGCCTTTAATTTATTTTCTACCAAAAAATATATGAGGGTGATCAATATGGGCCCGCCCCCACATATGTTTTCTAAGTTTTCCAAGTAAAATAACTTAGCTATAGAAAAGAGCAGTAGAAATGGAAGATAAAACTGGGTCCGCCTACACTTACTTCCTATACAAATAAAACATGAATATGATTTTGTGGTGGGACCCTATGTATGAGAAACATATGTTAGCATATGTTACACAAAGGAGAATAACTAAGTATGGATTGAACATGAGCCCATAATACTCATCACCTGCTAAAGTTCGTGGTGAAATTTACACCCATGTAAGTCTTGAATGGGCGAGGTCATGGTTCCCCATACTACATATATCTGCATTATGTGAAAGAGGGAAGTACTCGTCTTTCACCGACATAAAAGCTTAGGACCCACACCAAATATCTTCAACATTAATCAAGAAGATATGATTTAAATTTGTGGCTAATAAGTGTATGTCTTTACATAAGACAAAGCCTAATAGAGATAGTGTGAGATAACAAGACTAAGGCTATCAATGTTGGTCTAACTGACAAAAAAAAATTCTCCAACTTACGCGACGACTCTAAATGTGACTCTGGTGTGTGTAAATACGGCTTAAGTGTAAGTCGGTCATTCAAGTAATAATCCGAGAAAGTAGGGTATCGAACTCAGGGACTAAAACACAAGGCGTACCGACAACTATGGTAGATGATTAATCTAACACTCAACTCACCAAACGGAAAGGAAATATGATGATTTGGAGAATAATAATAAAGTAATAAATTAAAATAACTCAATTAATTATAATGAATGCAAGAATGAAGAATTGTTGATTTAAACTACATGCAAGAAAAATAAAGTCGAGATACGATCCTCCAACACCTAGTAATTTTACTAAATATAAAACTAGTCAAGGTCTAAATATTTAATCGAAAAGAGACTTTAATTATTCCAAGAATTATATATATGAGGGAATCAATCCGCACAATATATAAGAAAGAAATAATATAACGCGCGTGATAGAATTATCAAAATGTGTGTCCATACTTAAACACTTCGATTACTTAGGACAAACGAAGTTAAAAGTTCTACAACGGTGGTTTCAATAATACAACACATTTTAATTTTTTTTTTATTTATTTCAAGAGATTGTTTTATATTCATGCAAAACACATAGGGTTGGATTCAGGCATCCCAACCCCTAGAAAAGTAGCCTAGAATATTTCTTTGAACAAAACCAACAATTTTTACGTCACATGTAGTCATCTTCAACAATTTTTATGTTACATGTAGTCATCTTAAAGATTAAATTAACTCTAAGAATGCGGTGATCAATTGTAAACCCAGATATATAAAGAAAACATGCATAAATTGAAATAACAAGATGGAGAAAGGACACAAACTTTATTGTTGATGAATAATATCCATAAAATGCATTAAAACTTGAAATATAGTTCTTTTAGGGTTTGTGTCTCCTTTTAGCTCTCAATTATCTCTCTAAAAGTTCCTTACTAAACCTATAATGAATAATATACAAAGATATTATGTTTTTTTTTCAAAGTGTTTCACTTTTGCACAACTCTTATTTTTAAAAGGATAAGGATGAAATTTTTTTCAGCCCGGGGAACCGGTTCCGATAAGGTGAGAATCGATTCGCAATTCTAGTACCGAGGCCAATTTTTCTAGCAACATCAAATCGGTTCCCTTTTGGGACCAAACCGGTTCGCATCTTGAAATTTTCTTCTTTCTTCCTTTAATTCTTCTCATTTTCATATCTTCATAATTTCACAATCGAGACTCGAATTTGGGTGTTGTTTCTTCCTACACGCTCGTGAGCTCATGAACTTCATCTTCTCTTTAGGTCTCGCGTTAGGATTTCAGTTGTGTAATTACAAATTTTCCCTTAACTTTACTTATTGATTTTCGATCTTCATTCCGATTTCTCATTTGCTTTCAAGTGTATCGAATATCTGCACAAAGTAAGAGAAATACACGAAACATGATGTACTCATAGGAAATCGTTAGTAGCAATGATATGAGATCAAATCAACGAATTTACACCTCACGAGATGATAAATGTAGCTAAATTAAGCTGATAAATATGAAGAAATTATGCATAATCAAACTCCACCAACTTAAAATTTTGCTCATCCCGAGCAATGTAAAAGAATCATGCAAGGTCAAACACTTATATAAAAATATCTTATTTGGTATAAATACCTTTTTTCGCGGGCAAGCGATTGTATTTAGCATATGCAACAAGCCGTTAAACCCCTAGGCTGCCCTAGTAGGATGAGTGGTGTCTTATGAGGTTTTGTAGTGAATATACCCCCAAAATTTATTTTTTGGATCAAAATAAAATCAAAATACTTAAAAAATGTATAACTTTAATTTCCCAAAAATTGTCACCTTAAATTCATATTCAAGAGTCTCAATTCGTAGCGTGCGTGTGCGAAGGCAAAAATTAAACTGTTAACTTCAACAAATTGATCATTACGTTGATTTTTGAAAATTCATTTTGATTCAATTTTCATGGGATATTATCACAAACGAATCACTCGAAATGTGGCTATCTTCTCTCGGTGTTTACGATATTAAGAGTAAATATAAAGGAACACGAATTCATGCACGCAAATAGAAAGACATAATTATTTATATGAAAAGATCTCATGAACAGGTCACGATCATTGAAAAATGGGAAACATCATCTTTTAGTTGCACCATTTTATCCCCTTCATTATCTTTTCGTGTTTTAGCTCTCCCTGCAATAATTAATTTCATTATTTAGACTTGGTTAGGACTTTTTCAAGTTATGGTATATTGGGTAAAAAATGGGATGGTTGGAAAATTCGGAGTTGGAATTTTTTTCTCTCGATGTCCTTAGGTACTATTCTGGGCATTTGCTCTTTTTCTCTTCTTTATTTTTCATTTTATTTTTTTTCGGATTTTTTTTTCAATTTTTTTTTGTTAATCATTTTGCCAATTTTTTTCTTGCCCCTTTTTATTTCATCATTTGGACTTGATTGACGAATCTTTATTTTCATAACTCCGGGATAAATGGGCTTTTTGGGTTATCAAACGAAATTGAAAAATTTATTTGGCTCAATTGAGTTTGCAAAGGGGTATTTTTCACAACTTTTTATGGCTCATATTTTTAGGTGACAAATGATGGACTAACTTCATCTACCGAATTACTCATTATTTTACCACATGCATCTCGAAATTCATTTAATTTAGAGATATTTTTAGCACATTTTCAAGGTAACATCTCACTCGTTTTTTGTAACCAGTCAAAACAAAGAAATAGAGATCTTCAACGACTTATTCAATACTAAATTGAACTTTGAGTTAACCATTAACTTGGGTTAATTTAATTACTTGCAAAAGATAATGGGATTGAAATCTTACTCGGTTAATAATCTCCACACTTATTCATTAAATCGTCAATTATTGCTCAATTTTCGTTTTTGGTCAATTTCAGATTTGTGCATTAAGTTTTTACAAATTGAGACTTCAAACACAATTTTTAGTGATATTTTTAAAAAATTTAAATTCCAAATTTTATTTATTTTGAAGAAAACTATATTTGATTTTTTTTGGAATTTTTCAATTTTTGAGGGGCATTTTGAAATTTGTGAAGTTTAAAGACCCACATATACCCCCCTAACTTAGACTTTTCATTATCCTCAATGAAAAGAACTAAAATCTAAAGTAAAAAAGAGTGCGTAATTAAAAAAAACATAGTAAAATGCGATATGTTCATTACTAACATCCATGTGTTACAAAGAAAGAAAGGAAAATACATAGCATCAATGAAACTAGTAATCATAAAAAACAAGAGCAACATAATCCATGGGGCAACCATAACCAATCATCAAAAAGCTAGCGGGAGGGACTAGGGGTATCGGGGTCTCGAGCGTAAGGATCTCGAAAATAGATCGATAACTCGGTCCACGGGCCCATTTGCATGAGGTACATCTCCATTTGGAGACGTGCCATCATCCTCGTATCTCGCTTATAGACTGAAATAAACCTGCCAAGCTAGTCCTCGATAGTATCTAGGCGCTATGTGAACACCACCGAGTCGGTCTCGTAGTTCGGGTCCGCCTCTTCATCGTACTTTTTCTCCTCCTTCACCATTTCAACGTCCTCCTCCACCGATGGAGGTGGGTGAGAAACCTCCACTTTCCGCATGCTCCTAGTAAGTGATGTTTGGCCAATGTCTCTCGGGAGTCGGCATGTAGCAATCGGTGGGGAATTCCCAGCATCTTTGAGTATGGATGTGATAAACCGAGCATATAGAAGGGACGCTTTACCGGTCCTATTGTAGGCGACATGTACAATTTCGGCATATATGAGCACGCCGAGGTGGATATGTGCTACAGGATCGAGGATGTGGTAAAGAAAATTTGCTTAGTGAAGACGCAAGGCGGAATAGTTGGAAGTTTGAAGAATGGACCGCAAGTGATTAGAAAGGCAAGGCATTCCCTTTGCTAAGCTCCCTTACCAGAAATGAATCGCGATCCCAATGGCGATTGGGTCCAATCCAGGCTGTGCAAGTGGCTTTATTTACTCCGGCGCCTAAGGTGGGGTAGGCATATTATTCAGGGCGGGGACTCTTTTAGCTCGCAATTTGTCGATGACTTGTTGACGCGTAAATGGAATGCGTCTATGATCAACCCGGGCCTCACAAGTGGAGTTGGTTACTTTGACTAAAGTTCGGTAGAAATTACGGATATCTACGGACCACACCTTGTCCGTTATGGTGGCCAAGTAATGGTAGCACCCGATGTGGCGAAATAGGGCAATGAGATCATTGGGCAACTCATTCTATAAGACCTTCCTCTCGATATGGTGTGTGCGAACGTTAGTGAAATGTGTATAAACCCAATTCCGTTATTATATGGAACGGTAGACATCAGCATCCTCATCCTCAACCAAAAACTTGACATGATTCTAAATGTGTCTCTAGTGCGTGTAAATATGGCTCAAGTGTAAGTCGGTCATGTAAGTAATAATCCGAGCAAGTTGGGTATCGAACTTAGGGACTAAGACGTGAAACGTAATGACTACAAAAGAAGGTGTCTAAAACCTAATGACAATCTCACGAAAAAGAAATAAAAAAGTGATGAGTTCTTATGAAATTTACGTTACTAATGCAACCTAATAAACAAATGCAAATGAACTAAAATATGCAAAGAATATACTGCCCCGAACCGTCGGTAATTTTGTTGGATACAAAATTTTCAAAAACTGTATCTATAATTAAAAGAAAACATTAAAATTTTCAAAGAGCTAAACATATGAGAATTTTTCTCCGCATAATATCTAGTCAATAAATAATTTAATGTGCATGATATGATTGTCGACACACATATTATATCCTCAAACACTCCGGTTACCGAGGTCAAATGAAATTAAGAGACTTATAATACCGAGGTTAAATCTAATTATGCATGCATTAATAACGTAGAATCAAGACATGATGATGAAAATATAGTAAGAAAACAAATAATTAATATCAATAAAGTAATAAGGAAATAAGAACAATCACAAACCAAGCTTGGAAGAAAAATTTGAAAGAAATCTTGTTTTTTTTATTGAAATTGCATGTATGAAAAGTAATAAATCTTTCTCTAGATGTTCCTCTACCTCTCTAACCTTCTCCTTAATAAAATCTTGGTTAAAAGACTCCTAATACATGTTTACATAGGTCCTTCAGTCATTAAGAATAGTCTTCAAAGCATAAGATTCTCTAGGCTAAAAAATAGGGCCAAAATAAAAATCCCGCTTCAACTAATTTGTCATGGTTATGAAGCGTGACAAATTTTGTAACGTTTCTGAAGCATAAAATTTTTTATCACATTTTTGGAGCATTACTAATGGTGATCCGGTTCCCTTTAGAACCTATCCGGTTCATTTTTCTACTACAGTCCAAGTGATGCCTTATGTACTTGAAGTTCTCTTATTTATAATTCTGCTACTAAATTTTCTTTTCAACTTCAAACGCGCATTACTTCTTCACCGTAGCTCGAATTATGGTGTCATTTTTTCCAGTATTCTTGTGACTTTAAGATCTTCAATTTTCAGTGGCTCCTCCTTTCGGGTTCTGGCTGAAAAATTATAAAAATTCCCTTCACTTCTTTTTCTTTTGATTTTTTCACTATTTCGATTTTTCTCTTTCCATCCACTTGAACAAATTACCTGTAAAACTTGAGAGAAATAGACAAAACACGAAATACTCTTCGAAAAAGGGTTAGTAGCATAAATACAAGATAAATGCGGGTTAATTACAATGCACGGTACCATAAAATAATCGAAATTAAAGGGATAAATATGAAATATTTACGCCTAATCAATGACCCACGGTCCCCGAGACCAAATAAAGTCTACAACCCATAGTCCTCATGACCAAACAAAGGCTACGACCCACCGTCCTCGAGACCAAACAAACGCCACACCTCAGGGTCCTTAAAACCAAGAAAAGGCTATGAACCACCCCGAGACTAATGAAATGCTACGATCCCATTATCTTCGAGACCAAACAAAGGCTACGATTCTCGAGACCAAACAAAGGTAACAAGCCACGATCCTCGAGACCAAACAAAGGCTATGCCCTATGGTCCCCGAGACTAATCAAAGGATATTAAACCACGATCCCCGAGACCAATCAAAGGCTATGGCCCATGGTTCGAGTGGTTAACCTAAGGCTACTTCCCAATGGTCCGAGTGACCAAACTAGGGTTATGCCCCAAAAGTCCATGTGACCAACGTAAGGCTACTACTCATGATCTAAGTGATCAAACCAAGGCTACACCCCATAGTACAAAAGGATAAAATTAAGGCTATGACCTTTAGTTTACAAGACTAACTTAAGGTTACGACCCATGAACCGAGTGACCAATTTAAGGTCACGACCCACGATCCGAGTAACTAACTCAAGGCTATTTCCCACAGTCCAAGTGCCCAAACAAAGGCTAATGCCCACGATCCAAGGTGATCAAACTAAGGTTTTGACCCATCTCAATTTTGTCAAAGTTGGTATGAACCAATGTTATTTCGATAGTTAGTATTGTTGACACTTTTTTTTTATCATAATAGGAAAAATTACCATTCCCTAATGTCCATAAACATGAACAATAATTTTCATACGATGCAGACTTTGAATATTTTACTCAATCCTCAAACGTTATCCTCAGACTAATTCTTTACTCAATTTAGACATTGTCCTCGGACTATTTTTTTACTCAGTCCTCAAACATTGTTCTCAAACTAATTTTTTACTCAGTCCTCATATATTATTCTCGGCCTAAATTTTTTACTTAATCCTACGACTATTTTACTAAGTCCTTTGGCAAATTTCACTCAACTAAAACTATGCGTAGTGGGAACTTGATGTTATTTTTTACAAAAAATTTAAATGTTTGTAGGTCCTCCAATTAATCTTTAAGTAGGCGTGAATGATAATTTCCATGTGATCGAGTCGTCCCAAGTGGAAATTGGGGGCATTTAATGGTGAAGAATTTTTTATAAGCCCAATTTTCCTCATGCACATGTACATGCCAAGGCCACCATATACAACTACATGTAAATATATTTAAGCCTTATCGGAGTAAAAAATATGGGACCTCCAATATATATCCATGGTATAAGTTAGCATTCGTGGGGCCCTTAGCTTATGGCAGAATACTCTTGAGGCATGATTCTACAAAGGAGTATGGGCCCCTAATTAGATACAACTGGTTAAACAAGAAGGAGAGGCCAAGGCTTTCTTATATTTTCATCCTCCAGTTGATCTTTAAACAAGCATGGACAGTAATTTCCATGTGATCGATCAAGGTATCCTACGTGAAAAATAGGGGGCAGGTGATAGTGAAGAATTTGTCCCAGGCCTAATTCACTTCATGGGTAGGCTTTTATATGCCAAGCTAACTATACATGTCCTCCACATGACCATGTCCTGCTCATGACCTACCCCTGCACATGACCATGTCTTGTGCACAACCTACCCCGACACACGACCATGTCATGCGCATGACCTACCTCCTACATATGACTATGCCCTACACATTACCAAGTCCTGCACATGACCTACTCATACGCATGACCATGTCCTGCACATGACTATCCCAACTTAGCAAGGGGACTAATGATTGTTTGTCCAATGCCTCACGTACTAGTACATAATACTCTCACTCCCGTTACTCAAATCTTTCTCAGCCCATGCTATGAATTCAAAACCTATAATGCAAGTGCAAAAGAGAATGTTTGACCATAATAATGTCAGAGCCCTAAGTTCCCATTAATGGCTTTGATAGGCCTTTAAAGAAGGTGAGCACAATAAATGCATGATAGGTCCTTAGAGAAGGTGAGCATTAATGGCTACTAACCACCACAATTAATACATCCTTTATGCCTAAAGCTCCAATAAGTTCACTCCAAAGCTATAAATACCCAATACTTCACTAATGCGAAGGAGGTCAGAAGTTGAGCTTCATTTACTACAAAACATGTATTCTCTCTCTTTTGCTATAGTTGTAATTTCTAGTGTGCGACTCATTATGTATTTGTCCTTCAGGCAACTATAACTCAGCCTCCGAACATTTGTAAGTTGGCTTTTCGGCCCCATATGAATACAAATAGAGAAATATAGCATTCCAATAGTGGACGTCGGCCCAACACATTGGGCTGAACCATTTTAAACATTTGTGTCGAATTAATTTATTGACTTTTATTTCGTAAGTCCAACTCAAACATATTTCATATTAGGTGGATTCCAAGTCTCACTAGATTTTTTCCTCATCGGACTATAATAATATCGCAAACAGGCCTCTAATATATTAAGAATATAACTCAAATTTGTCAAGTCTTAAAAATTAACAAATGAGAGTATCCTTCAGGCATATGGGCATAAAAAGACATTGTAAAGCCATGTATTACAATCCAACCATGTCGTAATCACAATGGCTACTAGAAAATATGTTGTAAACACACAAAAATAAATTTATTTTGAGAACCCTTTTTAGGGACATAATACCAAGTTACCATCCGAGGCAAAACTTGATCAACCACGTGAGATAAAATTATATTTTGAAGTAAAGTTGAACATAAAAATTGAAAAGCTAAAAATTATGATAAAATTGATCCGAACTGACCTAAAATAACTAATTTTCTAGTTATACTCATATATTGTGTGAGAGAGTGTTTTACGCAACAAAATAGTGAATACGCCAAATTAAAATTATTCTTTGAGATTTAATTACTTTTTATACAAAGATTACACCCTAAAGGTTTGTGTGACAAGACTTATAAATGATTTAACAACAATGCCAAATTTTAATACTAATTAAATGTTTGAGTTATAAATTATGCAGAAAAGTAAATCAATGCTAGCACTTGGATGTACGAGGAAAAACTCATTGATAGGAAACAAATTCGGTCTAATGTAATAATCTCACTAACAACTTGATATAGACTTACAAATGGAATAAATGTCTTATGATCACATAACACGCTAACTCACACCTCACCCCTTTTCCACCAATCCTGGCAAGTTGGAGACTTTTATAACATCGACGAGAATGTCAATATATAATATGTCTTGTTCAACTGATCAAAATATTACCCTTGAACCAACTCGAACTTTTCATTCTTTAGAAATGAAGAACCTTTTTTTTTTCTTTTAGCAAAGAGGGACGGAACCCCCACACGTTTTATTAATATTAAATGGAGAAAAAGCCTCTCCTATAGCTTACAAACCCATATGAACTTAAATTCTAGAGGTTGGGCCAAATACTCTAGAAATAAATAATGAAATATGGGGTTTTATCTTAACCCCATTTACATAATGATAACTTGAAAATAAATATGGGGATTTATCATATCCCCATTACAACTTTTTTATTCTATGTCTATTTTGAGGAGTGTGAAGTTTGTCAAGCTTAAGTAAACCTTTAACCAATCTAGGGAGCGCGTTAAAATTCCAATACCAAGCATCAATTTTGGATGAAGAAGCTCGAGAAGCTAGATGATCAGCAACTGAATTTGATTGTCTCCAAACATCATTGAATGACACATTTTCTGAGCATTGGATATCTTGAAGCATATTTTTGTCTTCCCAAGGTGGTTTGGCCTTTTTCTGAACCACATAAATCAAGAGCTTGCAATCGGACTCTACAATCACTTTTTGAATATTTAATTGAGCTAACAATTTCATTCCTTTATTAAGAGCCAAACTTTTAGCCATAAATGAGGATTGAATTCCTATAGATTTTTCAAAACCTGCTATGAAAAACCCATTAGAATCTCTAATCACCCCACCTATACCACTTTGTCCAGGATTTCCTTTAGATGTGCCATCAATGTTTACTTAAAAACTACACATGGAGGATAAGTCCAATAATATTTGATAATCTGCACAACCTTTGGTCTAATTTTTACTTGAAAATAGTTAATAATATGGAGATATTCAGAACTTGTAGAATCATAGAATTTTGTATTTTGAAGAATTGATGATGTTAAGAAAATAATTTGATGAATAATATAATTAATAGTAGATTTAGAATTTTCAAAAACCAGTATATTTCTAGCCTTCCACAATTCCCAAAAAATAATTTTAGGAATTATAGAAAATAGAATTCTTTGAAAATCTTTTTTATTATTAATCGTCCACTAAGATAATAGCATAACCCTGCAAGAGATATGGTTAGGAGTAACTTTAAAAATAGAAGAAAAGTATTTCCAAACTTCCTTATCTACTTTACAATCAATTAACACATGCTTACTACTATCCTCTTTAGCAAGACATTCTCTACAAGCAGGAGCTAATCTTATACCAATTTTTTTGAATTTAGTCTCAAAAGGCACAGAGTTGTTTAATAATTTCCAAATAAAATTTGAAATTTTCATAGGACAATCTTTGGACCAATTTATTTTCCAAGTAAGAGATGTTGGATTGTGAATTCTACATATTTGATATGCTTCTTTTAATGAAAATTCACAAGTTTTGGAAGGAAACCATATTTTATTCTCGAAGTCAATATGCTCATCAGCAAAGGCAGATATAGCCTTTATTCTCTTGAAAGTTGTAGATCCATCATTTGAAATCAATCTATTATTATATTTAGATCTCATAAAAGAAGCCCAAATACCTTTATCAAATAAGAATTTCCAATATAATTTCATACTTGAAGCATTTATAATCTCTTCCAAACTTCTAAAATTTAACCCACCTTCTTCAAAAGGAGAACACAACTCTTGCCATTTTGACCATTGGAATAGATTATCTTTATTGGCCCCTCCCCAATAAAATTTAGAAAAAATAGTATTCAATCTTTTAATAATAATTTTAGGAGAACTTAGAACATAAATAGTATGAACTGGGAAGGATAAGAGCACACTTCTAATTAGAGTGTCCTTGCCATCTTGAGAGATTAACTTAGCCGACCAAGAGTTTAATTTCTCCCTAATTTTATTCAAGAGATCTGAAAACTGGGACAACTTATTTCTCCCCTTATTAATATAACATCCTAAATATTTCATAGGAAGTGTCTTAATAGCCAAACCTGAATTTGATACAATATTATGTTTTCTAGTAGGAGAAATATTTTTATTAACAAAGATAGAGATTTTAGAAAAGTTTATAGTCTAGCCTGAAGTTTGTTCATAAGATTTAAGAAACTTAGTAATAGATGATAAACTTTTCTTATTCCCATTGGAAAAACTAATAATATCATCGGCATAAGCCAGATGACAAATCAAACTATAATTCCTAAGATGAGAAAATGGGGTAGCTTTATCATTTAAGAATAAATTGTTAATATTCTTACTTAAACATTTAGCAGTTATAATAAATAAGGAAGGAGACAGAGGATCTCCTTGTCTAAGCCCTCTAAAATATTTGAAGAAACCTTTACTTTGGCCATGTATGGAAATAGAGAACCAATTATTAGAAATTAATCTCCAAACCATATTAATGAACATTTCATTAAACCCAAATTTTCTCAAAACTTGACATATACACCTTTTCTATGTCTAATTTAATAATAACATTATTCCCACGAACTTTTTTACCAATAGACTGAGCTAATTCTTAAGCTAAAATAATGTCATCATGAATACTTCTTCCTTTAACAAATCCATATTGGTTAAGAGATATTATACTAGGGAGAACAAAAGCTAATCTCTCATTCAGAATTTTAGAGATAATTTTATTTGAGAAATTACATAAACTTATAGGTCTGAATTGAGAGCAATTAAGAGGATTGGAAACTTTGGGAATAAGAACTATGTTAGTAGAAGACCAACTTTTGGGAATTTCAGCTCCAGCAAAGAAAGAATGAATTGCATTAACTAAGTCATGCTTAATTATCTCCCAAAACTTTTGATAAAATTCACCTCTATAACCATCTGGGCCAGGAGAGCTAGTAGAATCCATATTTTTAATAGCATTAAAGATTTCTTCTTCAGAGGGAAGCTCAATGAGTTTTAGATTGATCTCTTTGGTGATAGATTTATCAATAACATTTAAGAAAGAATCATTAATACTAATAAGATATGCTTTCTAGATGCTCTGAAAGTGAGATATAAACATATTATCAATATCCTCTTGCTTATCAATCCAGTTGCCATGAGAGCTTTAAATATATTCAACCTTCTATGACTTGTATTAACTGAAGCATGAAAAAACTTAGTATTCAAATCCCTATGTTTAAGCCATTTTTATTGCTTTTTTAGAACCAAAAGCATTCCTCCCTTTGTAAAGAGATATTAAGTTTAGCCCTAGTTTCAAATAATTCAGATCTAGTAGTTTCAGTGGGATTTTGTTCAAATGCCTGCTCATTAATCATAACTTCATCTTCGAAATCCTTAACAGATTGAAAAATATTTTTGAACTCTTCATTGTTCCAAACTTTAAGTCTAGCTTTAAGCATTTTTAATTTTATAGAAAATTTATTCATAGGGGGGGGGGGGGGGGCATGTATATCATAGCTCCAAGATTGCTTAATAATATCTTGCATATTAGAATGAATACACCACATAGATACGAATTTAAAATGTCTAGGACCATCATCAACAGTACTTTTAATTAACAGAAGTAAAGATCTATGGTCAGAGCATGTCTTATTTAAATGAGATATGGTAGTTTATGGAAATTTATTAATCCAATGAATATTAACTAGACCTCTTTTTAGCCTACAAAAAATAGTTCCATGTATTCTATTATTGGACCATGTAAATATAGACCCTATGTAACCAAGGTCTGTAAGAGAGCATGTACTAATCATATCATTGAAATCCTCCATAGAATGAAACTCAATCTCAGCACCACCTAATTTTTCATACTCATTATCAACTGCATTAAAGTCACTTATGATAAGCCAAGGAATATCAATGTTTTGGGAAGTTAACTGCAAAATATCAGACCAAGAGCTTTTTCTCTCATTAGCAGTGCACTTAGCATAAATGAAGACCAGGATTATTGAAGTATTAATGAACTCTAAATCTACTTTTAAACAAAGTAATTGATAAGTGTTATATTTAACAACAACTTTTAAGTCATTATGCCATAGGAACCAAATTTTATTAGAAATGTTAGAGGCACTATAAGGGAACTGCCACTTAAGTTGGTATTTTATAATCTTTTGAATTTCAACTTTAGGCTCTAATAAGGAAATATCAAGTAACTTATATTTTTTAATTAGGTTTTTAACTCTTCTATTAGTTGCTGAATTAGAAACACCCCTAATATTCCAGCAGATAAGGTTCATCATTAAAAAGTTGAGTCAAATTTTAAGGAAGAAGACTTACCTGAGGCTCTAGTGATTTTTTTGAAAAGCGGATCATGTCAGACCTGCTCAGTAGGATTTCCTTATTGTGACGTCTTGGCAGGGACTGTAGTTATATCAGGACCTTTTTTAACTTTCTCTTTTTCTTCTTTTGATTTTTGAATGGCCTTCCACTTTATGCCTAACCAACTAGCAAACAATTGTAGCTCTTCAATCTTTGGAAAATATTTTTTAGTTGAAACAATTCAATTAAAAAGTGTTAATATTTTTGTTAATCTTTGGAAACAGTTTCGACACTATTTGGAAACAATCTTCCACTTTGGAAACCGTTTCTAAACGATTTTTGTTAACAAACACTTTTTAATATTTTTGTTAACAAAGAGGAAGAATTTTCAAAGATCAATAACAAAAGTTTTGGAAACTGTTTTTTTAGTTGAATGGCCTTCCACTTTACATCTTTGTTATTGATTAATCAATTAAAAATTGATTAAATGCAAAGAAGAGTAAGAAAGAAAAAAGATAAAGTAGGATTTAATGCAAAAAGAATTCTTAAAAAGATTTTAAGTTCTTAAAAATGAAGAATAAATGGATTATCCCTTGGATATTTTCTCTCTTGAAGAGTATTTGAAGCTCTTTTAAAATGAAGAGAAAATGTGGTTTATGTAGATTTGCAAGTGAAAGTAATGATGATAAAACCCTAATCCAGGCTAAGCCATACATATATACCATGCTTAGGATGAAAAGTGTGTAAGCTATCATGTCCCATCAACAAAAAGGTGATTTAAGAGAAAATCTAATAAATCTTTGGATCTTCAATAGAAATACCTTTTAATTTGTTGATCGACGAGGTGTCTCTAACGCGATAAAAGTGTTCGCAGTCGTAAAGGGTCAGCGACCAAAGGTCATGGATATTTTTAGAACTTTTCTCTGTCATTAATGATTTTAGCACAACCAATGACAAGGAGTACGTGAAAGTAAAATCATGATTAGTGTTCATAAACTCTCTACGAAGGAAGTCACAAACAAAATTAGAGTTTTGCCCGAGGATTGTTAGTGGACTCACGACCCATGAAGAGAATGCTTTGCGTTAGCGAACTCCCTAGGACTTTACACAAATGTCTTTTAAAAATATATATTTTTATAGATAAAATTACTATGACATTTAGTAGGGGTAAAAGGCAAAAAAAGGGTTTGAGAATTTTTTTTATCAATTTATTTTCTTAACCATTTAAAACACTAAGTCCTCTAGGTCACATTCATCCTAAAGGTGATCTTGTGATTACAGAAATGAAAAAGGTACGCCTTCAAGATCTTGAACTTTGATGAAGCGTTTCGGTAGAACAAGTACCTCAAGGACGAATACACAAAAAGTGATTTGGAAATCAAAATAAAAAATATAACAAGCAAGGTCACATGAGTATATTGTACTCTTACATTATGCTTGGAAGAAGAAGAAGTAATGACATAAACAAGTCCGATTCACAAATTTTCTAAAAAATGGTCTAAGAGAATTGAACCGACATATGTTTTTAATATTAAAATCTCAAAATACCGAGAGAGTTAATCCTTCACACCAACTTTAAGACTTCAGTCTCCCCTCAAAAGTCAAAACCTTCGCCCCTCTCATTTTCAGTCTCTCAACACCAAACATGTGATTTTGAATTGATCTAACGGGTGTTTGTTAGTTCTTGAAAAAATCATTTATTTCGGCACAAATCTTGTTGATATTTGATTGTGTCTTTGAATCGTCTTCTCCTTTATTTGGAGGGAGTGAAATAACCTAAGAATGACCACAAACCAAACCAAAACTAAATAAGAGTGAAACCAATTAATTAATTTTGGTCTCCGTCTAAAAATTTGAAGGATTGATTAATTCATTCCAAACCCCCAAAAACCTTAAACCTGAACCGAAATATATGGTGAACAACCTCCTTTGGAAGGTCTTACCGCAAACGTTTTTTCCCTTTCTCGCGAAACATCATTTTCCATCTAAAATGGCACCCATAAAGTTGTACGTTGTTCCCAAATTTCTTCGCTCAGTATTTGGAAAAGAGGTCGTAGGTATTTAGTTCTACTTTTAAAGATTCATTTGTCCACTCTCATGTTTTTTTTAGTCGTTAGTCCTGTTGTAACCACTATGAGACAAATGTCATTCTCTGCGAAAAGAAAGAGAGGTGGTCACAAGGCGGTTGGGGGAGGTTTTGAGTGATTATGGGACTTAATAAAATTTAGAAAATACATGGGAGGGTAGCATAATAAAACTTTAGATATAGGGCTAAACCCCAAAAAACAAATTGGAAAATGTATAGATCAATAACGGTTCTTTTTTGGATAAGACTAACAATGATTCAAATGGATGTTTGATATACTGTTACATATTAAGGCAAATCTGAAGGCATTAGATACCCAATAAGGATGCTCTGATGATGGCACATTGTTGTAGTAATTAGCTTAATACATATAATTGATTCATATGATGTCATAACTTTTATTATATAATAGATATTTAACTATATTTCTTTAATGTAAACATGTAATATAGTATACTCTTTGAAATATATATGTAATTAAATATACTCTGTGATATATATATATATATATAGAGAGAGAGAGAGAGAGACTCATATACATCATGTTTCATACATCACACCTAGTTCTAGGCCCTAAAAAGTTTTTTTTTCAATTTTTTTATTTTACCAGTAGAGTTAACCTTTCTATCACTACATGTTCAAAAACTTAGGTCAAAATAATATTTCTAACTATTGTTTAAATATCCAACACAAAATTGCTAAAAATACCTTATTTATAAGAATTTGTGCCACCAGAATTTCGAGAATTTTTTAAAAATAGTTAGAAAATGTATTTTGTTCTAATTTTTTGAACATGTGTTGATTGAAAGGTTAATTTTAATGAAAAAATAAAATATTTGGAATCTATTTTTTCCTACATCACACTTAGTTCTAGGTCTGAAATTTTTTAATTTTAATTTTACCCACAGAGTTAACCTTCCAAGCACCACATGTCCAAAAACTTAGGTCAAAATAAAATTTCTAACTATTTTTTAAAAATCCAACACAAAACTGCTGAAAATACCTTATTTATAAGGGTCCGCGCCAACAGAATTTTAAGAATTTTTTAAAAATTGCTACAAAATGTATTTTGATATAATTTTGTGAACATGTATTGATTGAAAGGTTAATTTTAATAGAAAAATAAAATATTTGGAATTTATTTTTCTTAGGACCTAGAACTTGGTGTGATATATGGTGTGATGTATAGAATTTCATGTAAGAGAGCCTTTTTTTTTTTTATATATATATATATATATATATATAAAACAAGGATCTCCGACGGGTGCCCAAAAACGGGTGCCTGTGACGAACCATTTTTTAAAATACCAATATTTTTTTAAAAAAATTTGTGTTGTTTAAACATTCCAGGGAACTTATAAAAAAATCAACTCAAAATTCATATTTTTTGCTATTTTAACAAAATGG
The DNA here is from genome assembly GCA_949130495.1 of Sambucus nigra. Taxonomy (NCBI): domain Eukaryota; kingdom Viridiplantae; phylum Streptophyta; class Magnoliopsida; order Dipsacales; family Adoxaceae; genus Sambucus; species Sambucus nigra. The sequence continues at coordinate 237,211,920 of OX422210.1, read as the reverse complement.
ATCAAAATATGTCAGTTTTTAAGTTGTTAAAAACTCACATATATTTGATAAATTTTTTAAAATAGCAAAAAAAACTATTTTGATTTGATTTTTCTACAAGTCCCCTGAAATGTTTAAACAACACACAAAAAAATAAAAAGAAAAACAATTTTTAGTATTCTAAAAAAAATGTGTCGTTAGGGGCAACTGTCGGGAAAGAGAGAGAGAGAGGGAGCCTTTCTCCAACGGGTGCCCCTGATGGCGCATTTTTTTAAAATTACTGAAAAGATGTTTTTATTTTTATTTTCTTGCGTGTTGTTTAAATATTTCAGAGGACTTGTAAAAATTAACTCAAAATATTTTTTTTTACTATTTTAAAAAATTGATCAAGTATATGTCAATTTTCTACAACTTAAAAACTAATATATTTTGATCCGTTTTTTTAAAATACCAAAAAAATGCATTTTGCATTGATATGTTTTATAAGTCCCCTAAAATATTTAAACAGTACATGTGTGTGTGTGTGTGTGTGTAATTTATGTGTATTTCTTTAATTCAAAGCATGAAAAAGAGAGAGAAGCTCCGACTTCTCTCTAAAAAAAACTTCATCTTCATGATATTTCTTGTCCTTGTTGATTCACCATAGTTCTACCTTTTCTGAGTTTATATGGCATCCTCTTGTCCACCTAAATCGTTTATTAATATACTCAAGAAACAAATTCCATCTCAACATGCTGCCATTAAATTTTTTGAGAACTTAGCCCCACACTTTAACAATCTCCCCACACCCACCTATCAAGATGATACCCCTCATATCAAAATCACACCCCAAATTTATCAATAATCACTCGAGTCTTGTTAAAATAAATTACTCGGAAGATTGATTCCGTCAAAAGGTCAAAAACCCATTACGACTGTAGATTTGAAAGGCCTTCTAGACAACATTTGGAATGCATCTCATGCATGGAGAATCACCCTAAAAGGTAGAGGATTATACAGTATTAACTTTGATTCTATGGATGATTTGAAGAAAGCATGGATTATTAGTCCTCTTAATCTTACGGTTGGCCAATTTAATGTTATGAAACAGTAACTGAAATTCTCACTTGCAAATTATGTTTCTTTGAAAGATCATTTATGGGTTAAATTTCTAAATTTACTGGATGAGTTTTGGAATCCTCATCTTATGCTAGAGATTGAACGGGGAGGGGAAATCCGATTCGTATTGATTCAACTACATTGGAGCAAAAATATAGCCTATATGCTAGAATTCATATCGATGTTGATTTCGCTTTTTAGATACCTAGTGTCGTTATGGGGGATGTTGATGGGGTTAATGTTCCAATAAAGTTTGGATTCGAACGGCTACCATCCTTCTGTGATTTTTATGTGTGTTTCCTAACCAATCTCAACATGTAATATGATAAAAAAGAATTGTCATAGTTTAAAGATTCCTGTTCAAGTTACTGGAAAAAATGGTCATAAAATCAAGTCCATTTAGCAGTATGATATTCTAACTATTGAGAAGGATCTTCAACCTATTACTAAAAATAAGCATGCTCCTGGAAGACTTCCTTTTTTGTTCATACATGGTGTAATTTTCAGACTACGGAGTTGGTTATGTGCCCAGATTCTGCCGAGATGCATGGAGAAAAAATTGTAAAAAATGAGTCAAATTTGGAAATATTAAATGGGTCACCCTTAATTTATGATGGGGCTGTCAACCAACTATGGTGAATCAAGAAGGACATAAAAGTTGAATCAACCGGATTATGTCAAACATAAAAGTTGTTATAGTTCCTCATATGACTCCAATATATGAGAAGCAAGATAACGACAAATATTTCTAGGAAGCATTATGTTTGAAAAATGCTCATGTGGATTCAATAAGTGAGGAGCAAGAAAATATAAAGTCTTTATCTTTATTAGATGCTACTGAATCAAATAGAGGTAGGGATATTAACGTAGAAAATACAATTAGTGATAAAAAATGGATATAGAGAATTTTCCTAAGAATATAGATATAGTCATATCTGATAATGTGGACCCACATTTTGATGATGAAATTCCACCTCTAGAAGACATTTCAAAACTATATGATAATATGTCATCTGCATCAAAAGATTTTTTAGGTGTAGAAGAGAATATTTCATCTACAGGAGTAAAGTTATATGTTGAGATCCCAAAGTTTGATTTAGGAATGGATTCTAATTGTGTTGATATTGAAGACTCGGTACGTAAAAAATGTGGCAATATTCAATATCAAATGTTCAATGATACGTCACGAATATTGCATACTCGCGCCCATTATCTTTATGAATTCTAGCACTTTTTGTATTCTTTATGCCTATAATTATGCTCGTTAACTAGAAAATCTCTATTACGTATGTTTATATGCTTTGTAGGGTTTAATTAAGCTTTTATAGGTATTGGAACGCTTAAAGTGAGGAATGGTTGCATTTTGGAGAAGTTTCGTCGTCGGACTCAACATCAAGGGTATTTTAGACATTTCAAACTTCATCTCTTGCTCAGTGGAATTCCATTGAATCATATTTCGTTGAGTTAGCTTCGCGTGGCCACGAACAGGAAGTCGTTCCGAGTTTGGACGAAGAAGTTATGGCCATTTTCGAAAAGAAGTTTTCCTTCCATATGAAGACCAAAGGAGCATAGAAAATAGGGGACCGGTCGACCGGCCCTCAGCCCTCGGTTGACCAGTGATTCAAATTTAGCCTATGAAGGAAGCAGGGGACTTTTAACCTCGGGCCCAGTCGACCGCCCCCGACCGTGGTCGACTGGTCTTAGTAGATATCCGACACTTGTTTTATTTTATTTTCTTTTTCCATTTTTTTTATTTTCTTCTTTTCTCACTTACAATATATAAAACCCTTAGTTATTTTTTAAAGAGATATATTCATTTGTTATTAGATTTTAGGGTTAGAAGAACATTGAGGATTTTTTTGGAGCCTCCCCACTACTCCTTTTCTCTATTGGTATATACCTATTTATGTAAGTTTTATTTACTTTTCATTGTCTTCTCCACTTTGTTTATGCTTTGTTTTGGGTAGTTCTTGCTTTATAACCTAGGTTTACCTGCTTCCATTTCTTGATTTCATTTATTGTCATGCATTTAAATACATGTCATTTATGATGCTTTGTAGCTAGTTTAATCTAGGTTGAGATTGATTGAACTCACTTTGGGTTAATGGGTTGCTTTGCTTTGGTTATGGAGTTTACTTGTTCAATTCGATTGGGTTGTTCTTAATTTTATACCTAGAAGATTTAATGGGGTATATCATGTATGCTCCATGTTTACAACCTTGCATGTGTAATTTCCCGGATATTTGTTGATGCCAAAATCATAGTAGGCTTTTATGACGATTTAGGGGGTGACAATTCTAGATTTAATTAACTATTGAAATGAGATTCAATATTGATAAATTTTTAGTCCCATGTAACCATTTATACAAATTAATCCGAGGTGAGGGATACTAGTCTCAATATATAGTTTTTATTCCTTTTGTTAATCGTTGTTTAAATACACATGCCTAGATTATCTTTTTTTTGTTACTCGATATCTTTTACACTTTTATTTGAGAAGTATTAAATCAATATAATTCTAAGAACTAGTCTATGTGGAATTCGATACCTTGAATGGCCATTGTACTCCCTTATAAGAGTGTAGTTAATAGCAGAATTTTGTATAATAGTGGGAGCCGAGCATAACGACCGACATATATCTTTATACACTTGCGGAGCGATTTTCCTCTGTTATCAAAGTGGCGTCGTTATCGGGGTCGTGTTTGTTTTAGAATTTAATTGTTTTAGTATTTTGTATTGTTTTCGTTCTATTTGTATTTTTTGTTAACAAATTTTGTAGGACTTCAACATTTGAGCGCCAAGAAACACTTGAATTTTTCGGATGCACATACTTTGTGGATATTGCTAGCTTAATCTATTTTTGGGGTAAGCATATCTTATTCTAATTTTTTCGATAATCGTAATGATAATTCTGAAAATCCCTCTAAACCTATGACTTTTGACGAATACTCACAAGCCCAAAAAATTGAAACATCTAAAATGTCTTTGGGTGAGTATTACCAAAGTCAAGTAATGGATTACGAGAATTTTGAGAATGATTATTTTGATTTTGGGCCTCAAAATCCTTATGATAAGAATCTTGAAACGATTTGCAATAGCTTTCAAAATTCTTATGATAATGATTTTGATAGTTGTTCCGAGGATAGTTTCCAAACTTTTCATTATCAAGAATTGACGTCTCCACCTATGACCTTGTGTGAGGGCTTGCGCCTTCTTGAAAATGAAAAATTTAAAAACCGTTATCGAGAAGAAAATCATTATTGGGAGCAAGAGTTGGATGCATTATTCGAATCCAATGACGATTTTTCTTCGGAGACTTTTGAAGTCGAGGAATGTTTTGAACCAATTGAGGATTTTGTGCCTCCTTTGAAATAAACCATTCTTGACTTAGCCCATGGCATAATAGAAATAAAAAATGAGGAAGAAATGGACCTAGTACCCATTTGTAATGAAATGATTTCCTCTTTGGTCCCCCCTAAAGAATATTTCATTGAAAATGATCTTATTTCCTTCGAAACTTAATCTTTAAGCGATGTTGACTCATCTCTTGAGTTTGAATTTATTTCTTCCCCATCTTTATTCTATATTGTCGAGTCGATATAATTATCCAATGAATCGTTTCCAAACTTTAGAATGTTTAACCATTTCACCGATGAGGATTACTTGTTCGAGTTGCTTTCCATAAAGGCAATTTTGCCTCCATGTGCATTACCTCCCATTACAATTGTAAAATCTTTAGGAGAAAATTCTATTTTTCTTGGATCCCATATATTTTCATCTCCCGTTCAATCCAAACCCCCCATCATGCTCCCCAAATTTTTAATTGATGATGGTTTATTTCTTCCTCCTTACACATACCTTCCATTGTTTGAACGAAATTCCTATTTTCTGGAAGGTATGCATGAAAGGGAGGGTCCCCCATTGATCCTTCAAAGTCAAATCATATTTTGGATGGACCCTCAAATATTTCAACTTTCTAGTGTATAGTTAGTTTGAAGTTCAAATTGTAGGTTGTAAATAGTTAGTTTTTTTTTTCATTATTTTTCTTTTTTCTTACTTATTGTCTAGCGTAATTAGTTAAGTTTTTGTTAGTTATTTTTTGTTATGCTTGGTGCTAAAGTGTTTTGTATAATCTTTTGACTTGTAATTTCACGAGATCACTCCATTTTGGGTAATATCGCTCGTTTTCTTTCTTTAGCTTGGTTCTTAATTCACATTGAGGACAATGCTAGGTTTTAGTTAGGGGGTGTGGGATATTCTATCCATTTTTTTCTTAGTCCATGATTTGATTATATGTTTTTTCCAATCATGCGTTTCTTGTAACAATAGAAAATTTCAAAAATATTTTTTGTCTTTTTTCTCATTTTTTGAGCATTTTGCCTTTGTTTCTGATGATAAATTTTAATAAATGCTCGATCCAATAGACAATTCAATGATGCATGTTCTCGATTTTAGAAGTCATTAGACTTTAGTCTTCAATTATTGATATTATGAATAACTTATTGAATTAAACTTTAATCCCATGAGCTTATGCGCTTTTCTTGTTTAATTGATTTGGTTTAAGATTTTTATAACTCGATAATCTTTTATTGCATTGTATTTACTTACACCTAGTGAGATTTGTTCTTTTCTTCATTTGTGAGTGTTATACACCTCTCTTTCCTCTTTGAAAATGTTACCGTCGTTAGTAATCTCACTATTCTTTCATTAATCGTTCATTAATTGAGTTCATATATGAAATGTATTACTTGAGCATGATTTACAAATTTTTTTTGACTCGAGAATTGCATAAACCTCAGGAGATAATCATTGGACATATTTGTTATAACACCCATATTGGTCTTGAACTCACCATAAATGTTTTCCCTCGTCAACCCTTTGAGCCTAAATATAAATATAGCCTTTCGTTTCATAACTCAAAATCCCATAACTGGCTCTACATTGCAGTTATAAACCATATATTTCACCTTCTATACCTTTATTTGTAATGATACTTGGGTTTGAATGATGGTTCGCATTACGTGGTTGCAATTAAGCATGTGATAATGTGAAAGAAAAGAAAATGTAAAGAAAAAGAGAAAAAGAAAATAAAAGAAAAAGTGAGAAAATGAAGAAAAGAAAAGAAATCATTTTTTCTTTATGTACATAGTGTTCAATAACGTTTGTCACTCTCCAATTTTATATCTAATGCTTGTTATGAAAATCATATTCCAATTTTGTATTTGCCCACATTTTCCATTATCTTGAGTTTCATCTCCAAACACCTTTGAATCCATACATAATTCCCTTTTTTTCATAGCCTTAACCCTAACCCTACATTACAACCCTATAAAAGTCATATGTGATCCTAGGATGAATTTAATTCAAAAGTTTAAATAGTTTTGATAATCTGTGAAAATACATTTTGCCTCCTTTAATGGCGGTATCTTTTATTAAGATTATATATTTTTCATTTTATATATAACATTCTTATTTGATGACATGTGCGCGGCATAGTTTCCATTTCCATTTACTCTTTATGCCCGTATGTCCCGTGTATTACCTCCCATTCATAGTGATTTCATATGTTGAGTGTAATATCCGGTGAGGATTTATCTATGCACGCTTTAACGCTTATCCGATTTATTTAAGTTTTCTCCAAATCATACTTTGCATGTGCTCACCCCCCTCCCATTTTTAAGGTTTCAATTCTACAAAATTCATTCTATAATGTTAATAATATGGACTTTTGTGTGAATTCATTCACTTTGCTAATAATGCGTTTGAAAAAATTTTCATTATTGTTGGGCTTGTCGCATATTGGCTGGGCATATATTTTGAGAAAACTTTAATTTTTGTGGGTTTCTTTCTTGAAAACCCTCACGAGACAACACTCGTCCATTAGGGTAACCTAGGGGTTTAATAGCTTATTGCATTTTCTAAATGCAATCGTGTTCCCTACGAAAATGGCATTTATATATTTTATGCTTATATAAGTTTTGCACTGCCTTCTGTGGTCTGGTTTTGTTTGTTTTATCACTAGGGACTAGCAATGTCTAAGTTAAGGGGTGTGATACGTCACGAATATTGCATAATCGCGCCCATTATCTTTATGCATTCTAGCACGTTTTGTGTTATTTATGCCTATATTTATGCTTGTTAACCAGACAACCTCTATTATGTATGTTTATATGCTTTGGAGGGTTTAATTGAGCTTTTGTAGGTATTTAAATGCTTAAAGTGAGGAATGATTGCATTGCAGAGAAGTTCCGTCATATGACTCAATTTCAAGGGCATTTTAGACATTTCACACTTCATCTCCTGCTCACTAGAATTCTACAAAAGCGTAGTTCATTGAGTTAACTTGGCGTGGCCGTGAACGAGACGTCGTTCCGAGTTAGGAGGAAGAAGTTATGGCCATTTTTGAAAAGCACTTTTCCTCCCATGTGAAAACCAAAGGAGGCGAGAAAATTGAAAGCGACGCGGTTGGGTCCCCGGGTTTTGATAATCTCAAATTAAAATATAATTTCCTTTTCAATAAATGCGGAAGCGTATGTAAGTGATGGTTCAACAATAATTAACAAGGCCGAGTTTTAATTTCTTAAGAAACAAATTAAAGCATAATTCAAGTCCTAGAAATTTGCCTAAGTCATGATTAACAATTATACAAAGTTAGGTGAAACCAATGTTAGCAACTGACTTCAATAAACCAAATTTACCCAATATTTAATTTAAGTCCCAAATAAAATGAGTGAGATTGTAAAATCAAATTTTATCTTGAAATTAATCTAGCATGCGTTCTAAGTGATATAGAGCAAGATAAAATCAACAGTCACACAACACCGCGATGTACGAGGAAAAACCCACTAACGGGAAAAAACCTCGGGACGGCCCTAGCCTCAAATCCACTAAAAACGGTATTACAAAATACAAGACAAAAGACTTACTTCCTAAACTCGAACCCTCTCAAGCCGTGATGATCCTTATTGTATCAACCTCCAATTAGCGAATAACCAACGGAGCTCCACCGTGGTCTCGGAATACACCGATGGGACTTTATATGGTCACCGTCACCCAAGCATGGAGCCTTTCTCCTTTTGGGTAAAATCTCAACAAAAGTCTTCTTTGTGATGGGGTGTAGAAGCAAACCCGAAACGTCTCTTGAATTCGGTAGAGAAAACCGGTGCCAAAACAATCTCCAAGCAATTGATATTTATATAGAAGCTTGGATAAACAATTGGGTGTAAACTAGAGTGTGTATGAATTTTTCATTAAAAATTGACACTCAAAACTTGAACATTTTCCTAGAGTAATTTTGCTCTCAAACTCTCTTTTGGAGGTAAACAAATGTTGGAAAAGTTGTCTTGGAAAATGTGTTTCCCGCACATAATAATGCATGAAAAAAGTTGGTTGAAAACCAAGTGGAAGAGTGGGGAAAAACTGTAAAAAAACTGCCAAATAACTGTTCCCGCTGGAAGTTCGTTCGAACGAACGTGATTCTCGTTCGAACGAGACTTCTAACGAGTGACCAGTCTGGGCTCGTTAGAGGTTCGTTAGATACCTCGTTAGAACGACCATTCGTTCGAACGACATATCGAACGACATATCGAACGACATATCGAACGACTGTCCAGTTAGGGTCGTTGGCAAAACTCGTTCGAACGAACCTGGTTCGAACGAAAAAACTCGTTCGAACGAAACAGGTTCGAACGACAAAACTCGTTCGAACGAAATCTGGTTCGAACGAAAAAACTCGTTCGAACGACATTTCAAACGAACAACCAGAAAGATTGAAAAATTCGATTTTGGCCCAGAAACTTTTATATACTTATTTTAAAGTCCTATTTGATTCTTTCTGAAAATAAAATGCAGTTTTTATTAAACCTAACACCCAATACATATTGTTCCAAGCTCCTATATACATATAATTACATTCATACCTTCGGAGCATGGAACCTTAGTTGATGACGTAGAAACGAGGCATGCAAACCGGCATTTTGATGAAGCTTTAAATTCTTTGCCGCTACGTCTTCAACATACACTTCATAGGCTTGAGAATATTACAATAAATACTATCCTATGAAAAAATGTTTTTGTCCGGAATTGAGCCAAAACTATATATGGACTCAATTGGAAATTTGTGTCCTTACAAATCTCCCCCTTTGGCTATTCCGGGACAAAAACCAAACAAAAATCCTAAAGGGACGTCAAGCTCTACTAGATTCAAAACATAACCCGCCCAATCTTGACTCAACCCAAGGATCAAACGCTTTGCCATAGAAAGATGCCGCTTTAGAATAATTCCTACACACTTAAGCAAACTCATCAAATGCATAGGGAATATCAAAGTATTAAATGCAATTAATTAATTACTCCCCCTAAATTAATTCTCCCTTTAAACACATGACCTACTTAGAAAGACATCTCCCCCTAAGATAAATCTCCCCCAAACGAAGATACGATAATAATAGGATTAGATACCATTTCTCCCCCTATCATCATTCTCCCCCTTTTGTTCGGGAATAGGCAAAGGATAAAGAACTAATAAACAACATGTGAAAGCTTAAAGTGAAACGACATGAAAGCATATGGGCAATAAAAGCAAGGCAAAGACAAACAAATATCATATATATATACTATAAATATACCAATAAGTACGTGCATATATAGATAGATATAAACACACACATGACACAAAATACAATAAGTTTGCACACTCGTATGGCAAAAATGTGTCATATGGAAACGGAAGTGTAGGGGCGTGAACTAGCAACAATTAAATTTAGACCCAAACACTTAAGAAACGTTCACGGAGTTCTCATTTGATTGCAAACTTCATCACAGTTAAATATAACCTCATGTGACAATATAAAGATTGAACTCAATGAACAAACATACACAATGCATACAAGCCTAGCATGATGATGATTCTACAAACCAAATAGAGTCATGACATTAAAGACAACTAGGATAAACGGACATTGTGCAAACCGTTGATATACCATCCAATTCTCCCTCAATGAGCATATATATTCTTTTGTTTTGAATGAATATATCAAACAAACATAGGCCTTGGCAATTGCTTTCTTTGAATGCCAAATATTCTGTTTTTAGGCCTTTGGATCACGTATTTCTTTTAGATCCAATCAACGGTGGCTTACTATCGCAAAGGATTTAATTCATCCTTTCGGAGCCCTTCCCCATGCATATATTAATTTATCATGTTTTCATTTTTCACACAAATCTCACATGCAACGGATTTTGACATGCACTAGTCCTCCTAGGTCATAGATATGTAGATGACTAGATTGATAGGAGAACACCTCAAAAAGCTCAAATATAACATGTGACATTAAGATTTCAAAAGAGCTCGTGCATGTGTGAATTGAGCCATATAGAAATAGAATCCATTTAAACAATACAAAATCCAACTACTCCATATAAAACATGGTAAAGAACATTTTAAGGATTGAAAATCTAAACCAAAAGTTCTAGCCACAGGGGAGCGTAAACGATAGGATTCAAACACAAATATATGCCACATAAAGTGTGTCAAACAAAAATACACACAAAATAAAATCTTTTTGAGTTTTTTTTTAACATTTGTTAAACAAAAATAAATATTTACTCAAAAGGACAAACAAAAATCATTTGTATTTTTCATTAAGCTTAAATGAAATAAATAAAACACAAATGATAAACAAAAATCTTTTTATATTATGCAGTCAATTCAAACACAAAATATAATACAAAAAGATAAACAAGTCATAGTTTCTAGCATATGATATGAAATGGGCAATGACTAGAAAATGACTAAACAAGCATACATTTAGCATATGAATATGGCATGAAGTACAAAAGCTAAAGTATGCAAACACTAACACATTCATCCATTAGATTTAGCAAGGGAGGAAGCATGTGTAAGTAAATAAGAATCAAAATCCCTATTTTGTAAGGCAACCAAGTCGGATTTCCTAACCCAAATTAATGAAGAATTACTATCTTGGGGTGTAGGAACGTTAGCTATCGTGGTTACTTTACTATGGGATTTTCTAGGAATTCGTTTAAGATCTAAACAAAATTTTCTAAGATGACCTTGTCGACCACAATGTGTACACGTAAGAATATGTCGAAAAGATTTATCTAAGGAGTGATCATTAAATGCATTCCTAGAAGATTCTCCTAAAACATTGGTTTTGACTTTAGGGTTAAAATCATTACAAGAATTGAAGCCTAAACCAAAAGTGTCATTTTTAATTTGGACCGTTCCTAACATTTTATCTAGTTTTTCCGAACGACACTCCGAATCAAATTTGACATTACTAGAATCTTTTAATTTATTTTCCAATTCTAAAATTTTAGATTCTAGTAAAAAATTCGCTCTTCAAAAGCAAGAAGCTCCTTTTTCAAGGATTCCATTAAACCCCTAAGGCTATCTCTCTCGCCTTCTACATAGTTAAGCTTCTCTTGAAGAGTCCTCTCATGAGTCCTAAGGTCTTCTATTAAGGCACTTTCATCAATGACCTTGACACTCTCTCTTAAACTCGCTTCTAACTTCAAATTTGCTCTTTTCAATTTAATAGATTCTTTATATAATTCATGAAAAGCATTTTGAAGTTCACTCTCATCAACCTCTTCTTCATTTTCACTCTCTCTTTCTTCTTCACTCTCACTATCATAAAAAATAAGAGAATCATGTACAATGACCTTGGAAGTGGCATGTGCTATAATTTCATCATTAGATGAGTTCTCATTATCACTCACATGTCTAGCCATAAAAGCCACAAAAATTTTCTTAGTGGGGGATTCGGGCTTCTCTTCCTTATCACTATCACTAAGGGTCGCATTATATGAAATGGGTCGTTTACCCTCTTTCCTTAGTTTAGTGGGGCACTCATAAGCCCTATGGCCATAACCTTCACAACCAAAACATTTATTAGACTCGTCCCTATCAATATTTTCATTACTAGGTTTAGGGATCTTATCGGCTTTAGAAATCTTCTCGTTTTTATCCTGTTTAGAAGACTCAAATTTCTTAAAATCATTTTTAACTTTATCTTTGTTAAATTTAAGAAATTTTCTAAATTTACGAGCAAACAAAGCCATGTCTTCCGAGTCACTATCACTATCGCTCTCTACTACTTGTTTAACCTCTTTTCGGGCTTTTAAAGCAACGCCCTTTTCAATTTTCTTTTCAGTTTTAGAGGGAAACATATCTAGTTCATAGGTTTGTAAATCACCTACAAGCTCTTCTAATTTCGTAGAGGCTAAAGTGGGTAAAGAATTTAAAACGGTCACCTTTGGAATAAATCTATCGGGTAGGGACCTTAAAATTTTCTTTACTACACGGTCGTCATGTATTTTCTCTCCCAAGTTAAAAGATGAATTAACTATATCAGAAAGTCTAGCATAAAATTTATCAAAAGTTTCTTTTTCATCCATTTTGATAGTTTCAAATTGAGTGGTGAGGTTTTGGAGTTTTGAAGCTTTAACGACACTAGTTCCTTCATGAGTTAATTGTAAAATATCCCAAGCTTCTTTAGCGGTTTCACACGTCATAATACGTCGGAACTCATCCGGTGCGACAGTGCTAAATAAGGCATTTAAACCACGGGAATTAAAATTTGCAAGTTTAAACTCATTTTCGGTCCATCTATCAACGGGTTTGGGAACATGTTCATTTTCAATTAAATGTGTTGGTGGGGTCCAACCGTTAACAACAGACATCCAAACACGTTCATCGATAGATTTAAGTGCCGATTTCATTCGCGCTTTCCAATACGCGTAGTTAGAACCATCAAAAATAAGAAATTTTGAAAATGGAGAAAAATCCATTTTAGCCAAAAATTAAAGGATCTTAACGAAATAATTTATCGTTTTTGTCTCTGATACCAATTTGAAAGCGACGCGGTTGGGTCCCCGGGTTTTGATAATCTCAAATTAAAATATAATTTCCTTTTCAATAAATGCGGAAGCGTATGTAAGTGATGGTTCAACAATAATTAACAAGGCCGAGTTTTAATTTCTTAAGAAACAAATTAAAGCATAATTCAAGTCCTAGAAATTTGCCTAAGTCATGATTAACAATTATACAAAGTTAGGCGAAACCAATTTTAGCAACTGACTTGAATAAACCAAATTTACCCAATATTTAATTTAAGTCCCAAATAAAATGAGTGAGATTGTAAAACCAAATTTTATCTTGAAATTAATCTAGCATGCGTTCTAAGTGATATAGAGCAAGATAAAATCAACAGTCACACAACACCGCGATGTACGAGGAAAAACCCACTAACGGGAAAAAACCTCGGGACGGCCCTAGCCTCAAATCCACTAAAAACGGTATTACAAAATACAAGACAAAAGACTTACTTCCTAAACTCGAACCCTCTCAAGCCGTGATGCTCCTTCTTGTATCAACCTCCAATTAGCAGATAACCAACGGAGCTCCACCGTGGTCTCGGAATACACCGATGGGACTTTATATGGTCACCGTCACCCAAGCATGGAGCCTTTCTCCTTTTGGGTAAAATCTCAACAAAAGTCTTCTTTGTGATGGGGTATAGAAGCAAACTCGAAACGTCTCTTGAATTCGGTAGAGAAAACCGGTGCCAAAACAATCTCCAAGCAATTGATATTTATATAGAAGCTTGGATAAACAATTGGGTGTAAACTAGAGTGTGTATGAATTTTTCATTAAAAATTGACACTCAAAACTTGAACATTTTCCTAGAGTAATTTTGCTCTCAAACTCTCTTTTGGAGGTAAACAAATGTTGGAAAAGTTGTCTTGGAAAATGTGTTTCCCGCACATAATAATGCATGAAAAAAGTTGGTTGAAAACCAAGTGGAAGAGTGGGGAAAAACTGTAAAAAACTGCCAAATAACTATTCCCGCTGGAAGTTCGTTCGAACGAACGTGATTCTCGTTCGAACGAGACTTCTAACGAGTGACCAGTCTGGGCTCGTTAGAGGTTCGTTAGATACCTCGTTATAACGAGCATTCGTTCGAACGACATATCGAACGACTGTCCAGTTAGGGTCGTTGGCAAAACTCGTTCGAATGAACCTGGTTCGAACGAAAAAACTCGTTCGAACGAAACAGGTTCGAACGAAACAGGTTCGAACGACAAAACTCGTTCGAACGAAATCTGGTTCGAACGAAAAAACTCGTTCGAACGAAATTTCAAACGAACAACCAGAAAGATTGAAAAATTCGATTTTGGCCCAGAAACTTTTATATACTTATTTTAAAGTCCTATTTGATTCTTTCTGAAAATAAAATGCAGTTTTTATTAAACCTAACACCCAATACATATTGTTCCAAGCTCCTATATACATATAATTACATTCATACCTTCGAAGCATGGAACCTTAGTTGATGACGTAGAAACGAGGCACGCAAACCGGCATTTTGATGAAGCTTTAAATTCTTTGCCGCTACGTCTTCAACATACACTTCATAGGCTTGAGAATATTACAATAAATACTATCCTATGAAAAAATGTTTTTGTCCGGAATTGAGCCAAAACTATATATGGACTCAATTGGAAATTTGTGTCCTTACAAAAATAGGGGACCGATCGACCGGATCTCAGCCCCCAATCGAACTATAATTTAGAATTTAGCATATGAAGGAAATAGGGGACTTCTAACCTCAGGCCCGGTCAAACGCCTCCTTGGCCGCGATCGACCGGTCGTAGTAGATATCCGACACTTGCTTTTTTTTTCTTCTTTTCTCACTTTCTATAAATGGAACCCTTAGTTATTTTTGTGAGAAAGATATCATTTGTTGTTAGTTTTTAGGGTTAGAAGAACATTGGGAATTTTTGAGGAGCCTCCCCACTCCTCCTTTTCTCTTTGGGTGTATACCTATTTATGTAAGTTTTATTTACTTTTCATTATCTTTTCCACTTTGCTTATGCTTTGTTTTGTATATTTCTTACTTTGTAACCTAGGTTTACTTGCTTTCATTTACTTTCTTGCATTTAAATACATGTCATTTATGATGCTTTGTAGTTAGTTTAATCTAGGTTGAGATTGATTGAACTCACCTTGGCACTACACCAAAATGATAAAATTGTCACCTTTCAGCCGGTCACCCTTGTCAAGATCATTGACCGTGACAAAAAAACACGCGTTTTGTGTCACGGTTATTGACCTTGACACGACCGTGACAAAGAATTGTCACGGTCAATGACCGTGACAATTCTTTAAATAATTGTCACGGTCAATGACAGTGACACGACCGTGACAATGTTTGCAGCAAAAACCCTTTCCCCCTTCTTTTTTCCCTCCCGTCGTTCCCTCCCTCTCTCTCTCTCTCAACGCTGCTCTCTCTCTCGACGCTGCTCTCTCTCTCTCTCTCTCTCTCTCTCTCTCTCTCTCTCTCTCTCTCTCTCTCTCTTACTTTCAGGTTTAATTCTCTCTCTCTCTCTACTTTCAGGTTTAATTCTCTCTCTCTCTCTCTCTTCCATTTATATATATTTTTGTGTGTATGTGTGTATATATGTGCGTGTGTGTGTGCGGGGAAAGGGGGTGAGGCAGGGTGGGGGTAGGGTGGGGGCAGAGTGGGGGTAGGGGGTGGGGTAGGGTGGGGGTCGGGGGTAGGGGGTTAAAAATATAATATTATTTTGATACAACATTAATTTGTGTATGAGTTTCATAATTATAAATAATATCCAAAAATATTGGATAACAATTTATTTTCATTCAAAATAAATAAGTAATTTTCTATAAATTTCATAAAAAAATGAAGGCCGGCTTAATATGTGATTTAAGTGTGAAATAATCGCTATATACTTATACTAATGGAGAAAAAAACCATATATGGCGTTTTTTGTTTTCATTAGATGCAAAATAACACATATAGGTATCACATGACTTTATATCCATCAAATAAAATTTTACCATAAAATATCATTTTGTGGAAGGCAAGATCTATTACAATATATTTACATACCTAAATGATTTTTTTTAAATGACATTACAACAAAAAACTACAATAAGGGTTAAAATGGCATCCGAAATTGCTAAAAGCATGAAAAATAAAATATCATTTAGTCTATGTTGTTGAAAAATTTGATCAAATTGGTGAGCCCTTCATATTTTAAAAATGTTGTTTTTATTCCTATTTAACTTTTCTTTCTATACACCCTTAATTATATTTAAATTTTAATAAAATAGGAGTTACAGAAAGAAAAGTGGGGTTTAAATAAAAACACTTTTTTTAAATTTTAGGTTCTGGTGCATAATCTTACTTTGCCACAATTAATTTATATGCCTCAAAGTTATTTTATCACTCTTAGTTTATATTTGTGATAATACTTTATGAACCACAACTTTAGGTTGATTATTTTAGAACTTAAACTTCAAGATACAAAAAATAATTCTATAGAAGAGCTTAGATATCTTAACAAAACACATATCTAACATTGAATATGATTTATAAAAAGCATAAAACAATAGTAGAAATTCAATACATGAAATTAACATTGAGATTATTTTAAATAGACAGTCATTACTGTGTGTGTGTGTGTGTGTGTGGTGGGTGGGGGGCTATTGTGTGTGTGTGTGTGTGTGGTGAGTGGGGGTGGTGGTGTGTGTGTATGTGGTGAGTGGGGGGTGTGGTGTGTGTGTGTGTGTGTGTGTGTGTGTGTGTGTGTGTGTGTGTGTGTATTTGAATTAACCCATGAATTTGTTTTTGTATCTGAATTAACCCATTATATGAAACATACTTGAAATTAAATATAGTGCGCATAGATACTAGCCTTCTAGTTCTTATGCGTACGCATTCAATAGCCCTTAGACCCGTTCGAGAGTCATTACCCCTGTAATGAGATCTCTCGAATTGTCCCGTTTGGACAGTTTGAGACTGTATAATTTTTGTATAATATTCTTATTGGCTTAAAGTTGTTACTTTTGGAGGAAGTTCTGCAGTCGTATCTTAATGTTCTCTGGGTACATACTAGATTGACAAGTGTGACTGTTATTTCAATTGACCAATTGAAATAACACTCACACCTGCCAATCTACGTCGTGTACTTGGAGAACTAAGGGGATATGTTGTCGAATTTTTTTCAAATCGTAACAATGTGCATGAGCTGTTAAGTATATTACAGAAAAATGCAGTCTTAAATGGGATAGGACCACTTACCCATTAATAGGATAATTAAATGATGGGATAATTAAATAAAACATACTATAAATCTAAGTTTTGTTTACCTTTAATAGGTGTTTAGTTGTGGTAGCTGTGATGGGATATCCGAAATATAAAGAGTGGATGGGTGAGACCAATAGAATGGGGGATGTGTTTCGCAGAGGTGCTAACGAATTTGTGAAATATGCAAAGAGATGTCGTAATGATGAAGAGTTTCCGTGTCCGTGTGCTAGGTGTAAGAATGGTAAGGTGTTTGAGTGGAAAACAGTTGAACTACATTTATTAAGATCGGGTATGCAAGATAGTTATCGATTTTGGAGTTTTCACGGTGAATTGAAAGTTCCTTTTGTCCCCGACCAACCTTCACAACAACCTTCAACAAGTAGAATAAATGTATAAGGGGATGACGTAGATCATAATATGTTAGAGGATTCAGTTGATGATGCGTACGGAGTTTATGAAGCTAAGGAGAATGAGGTTACTGATGATGTAGAAAATTCAAGTGCTCGTGAAGATAACACTAGCTTAAAAAAGGGTGTCCTATTTGTGGAGAGGAGACTGAATCTCTTCGTCTATCATTTAGCTTAAAAAATATATACCATTGCCACAGGAGGTTTTTACCCCCAGCTCATAGTTTCAGATTTGAGAAAGGTTCCAATTTTTTATTGGGCGGAGTTGAATATAGGCTACCGCCGAGACAACTTTCGGGTTCAGAAATTGAAAGTAAACCTTCTGAATGTGGCCCAAATATGCCATGTAAGAATCCCAAATTTAAGAATGTCAAGCATAAGAAGACCCCAACTGGGAATGAAACTGAGATAAGAAAGGCATGGTCTCGGAGGTCAATTTTATTTGACTTACCTTATTGGAAGAAAAACCCGGTGTGCCATGTATTGGATGTGATGCATGCATAGAAGAACTTCGTTGAACATATTGTGGGTACTTGCCTTGGGGGGAGTCATTCGAAGGATGGAGAAAATGCACGAAAAGACCTTAAAACATTAAAACTTAAGCCACAACTATGGTTGAAAGAAGATAGTAGGGGAAGGACAATAATTCTCCCTGGTGCGTTTACTTTGACGAGTGGGGAAAGGAAGGTGCTTCTAGACACAATATATAATTTGACTTACTATGGTGTAATCCAAAATGAAAACCTCGTTGAAGCTCGTTGAAGCTCGTTGTGCTTCTAGACATAATATATAAAAACCTCCTTGAAGCTGAAATGACTTACTATGGTGTAATCCAAAATATATTTGAATTGGATTATATAAGCTTCAAAGAGGTTGTATTTTAGTGTGAATGGGTAAGAGTTGAGGATAAAAATGCTTGTAAAGTTGATCCTGTCACCAATTTGATCATGGTTGACTTGTCCAAGTTGAAGAGCAACGACCACGTGAGCGATGAGCCGTTTGTTTGTGCATTTCAAAAGGTTAAGCAAGTGTTTTACTCGGAGTATATCAACAACGAGCCGTGGTCAATTGTCTAACACGCGCCAAGGCGTCTAAATAGTAGTGTGGATGACTTGGCTGCTCCTACCGAATATCAATCCATTTTTGATGATAATCCGAATTTGAAATAATTTTTCAATTTGTAATAAATATTTCAATTTGTACCGAAACATCCATTTTCAATGCTTTTAATTGATCTGTACTTTTCTCTTGTGTAGTGTGCGTGTGTGGAGAGGAGATTAATACATAAATATTCCAACTACATCTAAGTTTTCTTTATACTAATCCATGAATATACGCTTCTTACCTTTAATAGGTGATTAGTACATAGTTATTTGGGGTGTCCTATTTGTGGAGAGGAGACTGAATCTCTTCGTCTATCCGAACACTAAGAAATGCCATAATCCTATGGAGCGATGCTCTGCAAATTCCTCCCAACCGTTATGTAGCCAAACATCACCAGTTGAAGTTGTCAATTCCACTTTCCATACCCCACCACTTGGAACTTCTTGCAAAACATGTGAGACCATTGAAAGGTGGAATTGACAACTTCAACTGCTGATTTTTGGCTACACAACGGTTGGAAGGAATTTGCAACGCATAACTCCATAGGATTATGGTATTTCTTAGTGTTTAGATATGAAGAGAATTATATTTGACACGATTGCCCGGGGTACATTAGTTGGAAGGAGGTGCCATATGAGCTCAAGTTAGCTGTTTGAGTGACACTACAGGTAATGTATTTATATTTATATGTCAATTTCGATTTCGATTTCAATTACGAATTATATTTATCTATATTTGAGGGGTGGATACTAATTTTACTTTATTTCAATTCAGGGGACAGGGAGTGGCCCTAAGGGTAGACCACATATGCTCTATACTTATGTGGATATTCGGACGATAAGGGGAGGATAAGGAGGTGTCCCCGAGCGTCGCGGTACAAAATCTCTTTTCCATGCAAATAGTTTGTAGATTTGAGATAATTGATGGTGATGTTGTTTCTTCTTAAATAGTTTCTATTTTGAATATATATTTGCATTATCTTTAGTTTGTTTGGATATATGATGTTTGGAACAGGTACAACGTTGCTATAAAAGGTACAAATATACTGCTGGGCAGTGGCAGTGGCCATAGTGCCCAGCAGATTTTTTTTAAATTCTGCCCAGAATTGTCACGGTCATTGACCGTGACACATCCGTGACAAAAAGTTATCACGGACGTGTCACGGTCAATGGCCGTGATAATTTTTTTAAAAAGGGTCACGGCTTTGTCACGGTTATAAACCGTGACAAACGTGTCACGGTCATTGACCGCGACACAATCGTGACACGACCGTGACAAAAAAAGTTGTCTCGCCTCGAAATGTCACGGTCATTGACCTTGACAAGTTAGATATGTCAAGGTCAATGACCTTGACAATTCGACAGGTGTAGTGTGGGTTAATGAGTTGCTTTGCTTTGGTGATGGAGTTAACTTATTTAATTTGATTGGGTTGTTCTTGATTTTATGCCTAGGAGATTTAACGGGGTATATCATGTAAGCTCCGTATTTACGACCTTGCGTGTGTAATTTTCGGAGTATTTGTTGATGCCAAAATCATAGTAGGAGTTTATGACGATTTAGGGGGTGACAACTCTAGATTTAATGAACTGTTGAAATGAGATTCAATCTTGATAAACTTGTAGTCCGATGATATGAATTAATTTGAGGTGAGGGATATTAGTCTCAATCTATAGTTTTTATTACTTTTGTTAATTGAAGTTTAAATACACACGCCTAAATTATCGTTTTATAATGTTATCTGATATCTTTTACACTTTTATTTGAGAAGTATTAAATCAATATAATTCTAAGAACTAGTCTTTGTGGATTTCGATACCCGGACTAGCCGCTGTACTCCCTTAAAAGAGTGTAGTCAATAGTCTAGATTTTTGCATAGCGGTGGGAGCCGAGCATAATGATCGACGTATATCTTTATACACTTGCGGAGCGATTTTTCCCTGTTATCATTCAACTCTCAAGTCAACAACTCTTTTGATATTTTCGATAGCAATTAAGATTCAACATTTAGTAGTCATGACGTAGTAGTTGAATTAAAAAAAAAGGGAGAATCTAAAAATTCTCAAGTGGACTCGTTTCCATCTTTAACTGCTGAGGAGAAATTGACTCTTAAATATAATTTAGGGCCTTCCGCTTCTCGTTCAAGACTTCGTAAATTTTCGTGATTTGTTATTTTCTTTATCACTTACAAGAGCCACTAAAAGCGATTTTTTCTCCAATCTGTTTATAAAATAAATTTAGTTTCTTGTTAAAAAAATGTGTATTTCTTTTATAAATTACAAAACTAAAACATTTGTAATTTACTATGCACATGTGTGTGTGAATAACTATGTAAATGTATAAAAATGGAGGTTGAGGTTTGTGTAAAAGTGGGAGAGGTTTAAGTCTCTATTGTATTTAAATGACAAATAATAATTTTAGTTTAATTAAATAGATGATATCAATAATATATTAATTGTTTGATGTAAAAATGATCGCTACGATATTTCAATATTCGTTTTTTATTTACCTTTTAGTAGATAAGTTTTTTGGGGTTCACGTCACGATGGAAAGTAATATCCGGTGAGGCCCTTGCGTGTACATTATACTTGATTTTACATTAATGTATGCGTGAACATTGTAATGTATACGTGAATTTTGTAATATGTACGTAAATTTATATAAATTATAAGTGGAATTCTTATAATGTACACATGAATTTTTATAACGTACACATGTTAGATATGTGTATACAAAGGTTTGAGGCCAAGCCCTAAACCTTAAAAGCATAGGCGGGCCTTAGGCGTAA
This sequence comes from Sambucus nigra, assembly GCA_949130495.1. Lineage (NCBI taxonomy): Eukaryota > Viridiplantae > Streptophyta > Magnoliopsida > Dipsacales > Adoxaceae > Sambucus > Sambucus nigra. The sequence goes on along the minus strand of OX422210.1, from coordinate 237,190,408 downwards.
AAAGACGTGAAAAGGAGTTTAGACATTTTTTAATATAGTTTAACATTTTTAACTATAACAAGGTTATTAAAAACAATAAAATGGTACATACCTTAAAATATGTTTGAATATATGCAAATTAAAGTACTATTTTTTAAAATAATAAGAAAAAAACCCCAAAAAGAAAAAAAAGAAGAAAAAACGAGCGATTTTTTGGACGAGAGGTATATGGTTTGGGATACCATTTGTCTTTTGATTGTTTTGAATGAGATATTAGTCCAGTTTTTTAAAATAAGTCTTTAAAAGGCAATATCATTTCATTAAAGCTTTGTTGTTTTAAAAAAAATGCGCCTTAAACCTTTTACCAAGAATAAGGCGTAAAAGACTTAAGGCGGGATGTTTCTCGCAAGCTTCAAGCTTAGGCGCACCTTTTAGAATACTGGTGTATACCATAAAATATAAGGTATACATTAAGGGTTAATGAAAATTAGTGCCATGAAAAAAAGTTAGACAAGAGCCCAAAACAACTTATTGGCTAATGACTAATTTTTTGTTTTGGATTTTTTATTTATTTTAATACGTTCATAATATCCCGTTTTGAGTTTGATATCTTTCACTGATTTTTATTTGACTTTAGTACATCTTTCATCGTTAATATCATCACAAATTACTTTTCAAGTGCGCAATTTTCACATTTAACAAGGAAAATGTATTAAAGTCAATAAAAGTTAGTGAAAGATACCAAACTCAAACCAGGTTAATTATGGATGTATTAAAGTAAAAAAAAAACTTTTATTTTTTTACTTTATAATTTACCCAAGAACAATTATTAACTTGAAGTGCCACGTAGCATTTTAATTATAATAATTAAATACTCCATAAAATTAGTTAAAAAATGAAAAAATAAAAAGAAACTGCATTATAAGTTGAAGATAATTCAAAAAATATAAAAGTCATGTCTAAACACCCCTGAAGATTACCCCTATAGCCAAACACCATTGAACAAATAGTTTTCAAAATTCAATCCATTAAAAAGAAAAGAAACTAGCCAAACACCCCTGATAAAACCATCATTTGCCAGTAGGCCTGTCAATGGATCGGATTTTATCCGAATTCGAATCCGAATCCGATCCATTTAAGCGGATTTGGATCATGTCTAAAATTCGATTACCCGATTACCCGTTTATTAAATGGAGCGGATTTGGATTCATATACTCCGATCTGTTAATAATCCGATCCAATTAATATTTTTAATATATATATATATATATATATATATATATATATCACTGTTCTAAAAAATCCGCCTAGGCACGCCTAGGCTTAAGGCTTAGGAGAAACGCCTCGCCTTAGGCTTTTCACGCCTTATTCTTGGTAAAACCCTTACGGCGCACTTTTTTCTAAAAACAACAATGCCTTAGTGAAACGATGTCGCCTTTTAAAGAATTTGTTTACAAACCGGACCATTCTCTTTTCCAAAATAATCAGATAGTATTTTAATTTGCATATATGCAGACATATTTTTATGATATGTGCAATTTTTGTATTTTAATAGCCTTGTTATGGTTAAAAAATATTAAAATATATTAAGAAGGCCTAAACGCCTTTTCACGCCTTTTTACGCCTAGGCCCGCCTAGGCTTCTAACGCTTAAGGCTTGACCTCCACGCCTCAATCACGCCCCGCGTTTTTTAGAACCTTGATATATATATATATATATATATATATATATATATATATATATATATATATATATATATATATATAGAGAGAGAGAGAGAGAGAGAGAGAGAGAGAGGAAGACTCACCTAAATCATGCACTATACACCACACTGTACATTACACCTAATTTTAGGCCCCAGAAAATCTTTTTTTCAAATTTTATATTTTTTTCCTTGAAATTAACCTTCCAATCAACACATATGCAAAAAAGTAGGTCAAAATACATTTTTTTAGCTATTTTTAAAAAATTCACAAAAAAATTGCTGGCGCAGACCCTTATAAATAAGGTATTTTTAACAGTTTTTTGTGAATTTTTTAAAATAGTTACAAAATGTATTTTGATCTAATTTTTTGCATATGGGTTGATTAGAAGGTTAATTTTAAGAAAAAAATATAAAATTTGTAAAAAATAGTTTTTTAGGGCCTGTAATTAAGCGTGATGCATGGATGATGTATAGAGCATGATGTAGGTGAGTCTTCTCCTATATATATATATATATATATATATATATATATATATATATATAATATATATAAATAAATTAGATATAATATATTTTTAATTAATATATATTGTATTTAATAATATTTTAAATATATATTTTAAATATTTATTATAATAGTTCTTTATTTCATTATCTGTTTTTTTGGGAACATTTGCAAAATAAATTTATGAAGAGTTGAAAATAAAATTGTTGCAAATCAAGTTTGACATAAATGGATAATCGGATAAACGGATCGGATCCGAATCCGTTTAATATAAACGGATATGGATTTGAATTTGCCTGATCTGATTCGATTAATAAACGGATCAGATCCGAATCTGTTTAGCATAAACGAATATAAATTTGAATTTGCCTGATTCGATCTGTTTACAGCCTACTTGCCACCATCTTTATCACCACGATATTCAAAATTAATTCCACCAAATACAACATCAAACACCTTGGTACAACACAAGAATAAAGAGTTTTTGTAGAGCCCTAGCCCTCTCATCTAACAAACTAGTTTTGTTTCAGATTCAGTTTTGGTTTTGGTTTAGGCTAATAGTTTTGTAACGATTTTGGACAAAATCTATTTTTCTTAAATTAAAATTGTATATGAGCTAAATTCGAAAACTATTAATGTGTTAGATTAAAAAAAATTATAAAGACATGATGTGTAGAAGTATTAATATTGTTTTTTTAGTGAAAATTTTATTTTTATTATTTTGAAAAAATCTAGTTAATAATATTTATAGGTGGTACCCTATTATATTTGGGGAATTAGTATGACGACAGGTAATATAATCAACCCAAAAGTTGTTCAAAGCTTTAAACACAATCAAACATCTCAAAGACGTTTCATGAGCTTGCAAGATTAAACCGAAAAGGGCATATCAACACACATATAATTATGACAGTTCACCTCTAGTTTGAAAGATTTCCTAAAGAAGTTAATTAGTTTGCAAGATCAAACGATGAAGATCAACATTCGTATATAACTAGTATTGCACCCACGATGCACGAGAGGTTTAAATGAAGAAAATGAAAAAAAAATACAAATAAAAATTTATTTTTAAAAAAATCAGTATAAATTAAAAGCAATGGACTAAAAATAATCATTTGCCGTGAAAAGATAGATAAATTAAGGGAGAGGAATAAGTAAAAGTAATAAAGTTGGAGAGATGTACAAATAAAAGGAGAGGAAAAAATATAAATGATAGGAGAGAAATTGATAAGAGTAATAAAACTGATAGCTTCAAATATTAACACATAATATAATCGAAAAATGCTTTTTGCACAAATAATTTGAGCAGCCCTTTTTTGTACAAATAGATGTAATATCAATTAATGTTGAAAAGAAATAAATATATTATATAAAAAGTGTGATTCCTAAAATTATTGATTGCCAGTCACATTAATTTGTACAAGTAGCACTACTCACACAATAAAATACACATATACAAAATTTATATTCGATTGTATAATTTAAAGTTGAAATACAACCAATGGATTCTTACATAAAAAGTCTAATTTTATTCTCATAAAACTTACGCGGGACACAAGAGCATTGTCCAATTTTTAAAAAGACAAAAACCATCTCATCACACATGGTTGCCTTCATTCTATGTGGACGATCACGTGGGCTGTTTTCTTCATTTCGTGTGAAATGTCTTCTTAATTGAACAATCATATAGGCTCCCACAAAGTTTCAGTTTGATTAGAGCATTCCAACTGCATATGGGATAAATGTTAATTTTTGCAGCGTCAATGTCCACGTCCAAATTTACCCGTTTGCTTATTACATTGAGATATTTTTTGTCCAAATATACAAATTTAATAACAGTGGTGACAATCTTTTTACTTCAACCAAAATATTAAAAAAAAGTGTTAAGAAAAAAATGGGCTCATAAAAAATTTAGAGGAAAAGAGTTTCTCATTAACATGCGTGTTAAGGTGTGTCAATAATGAGGGAAAGCCACCCCTTATTTATAATAGAATTTGATAGATAGTCTTAATAAGAGTAAACATCTAATTAAATATGATAAATACACATATTTATAACACTTTCGTTTGGATGCATATTTCACATGAGTGTTATCTCATTAAATCCTTACTAAAGAAAACTCATTGGGAAAAAATCAAAATGGAGGAAAAATAGTACAACTTTCGTGATCACTGAATCGATGTTAGATGTGCTTAATGATATCTCGTTAAAACATTTACTAGAAAAATCCAGTGGGACAAAACCTAGTAAAAAAATAGTATAATACATATATGTCTCAAACAACATATTCTGGTATCCTTATCATGATAAGATGCTTCCCCTGATTGATATTGTGAAAAATCTCAGCCATAGACATTCACTACTAGCTTTCTTTATGAAGAGCTAAAATTTCAGAGTGGTTAAAAGAAGTAGCTATTAAAATTTGCTTAGTAGAACGCCAAGAAATAACAATATTACCATTAAGAAATACATAATCTGTCTGAGATCGACCCTTATGATGATCAAAGAGACATTTAGAATTCGCATAACCAATTAAATTAGAACTATTAGAATTAAAAGAATAAAATAAACCTATGTCAACGGTTCGACATAGATATATTAATATATGCTTGGCACCAACCCATTGCCTTTTGGTTAGTTCAAAACTATATCTAACTATATGTAGATCGTTAGAATTAAAAGTATCACACAAATAATTCCACGAGAGTGATATTAGTTCCATACTTGCAAGTCAATGATAACTATTTCTTTCCAAGAGATTAACGGTGAATATTATATCCGATCTCATGCATTGTGATATGTATAGTAATATACTAATAACGTATAAGTATGGTACTTCTAAACCAAACTTAACAATGTTATAATAACATGAAATACGACACTTCTGGACCAAATTTATATTTGTCATCTTCTTTAGGATGATTTCAATATTTTAATATAAAAAAACCAAACATCATGGGAATACTAAAATGGTGTGCTCAATATATGCTAAAGAATAATAGGACTTTTCAATCCATTTAACTGACGAATAAGTATTTAACTAATATTATTCTCGATCTATCGGCCGAGACAATATCTAAATACCCCATGGTCAATCATTTTTGAATTACTTATAATTGGGTAATTTACATTTTAATTTATCTCTTTAGGATCACATCCTTTTAAGGATATTTGTATAATGGTAAATTAACATATATAATGATTTTTATACCTTTCTTCAGACAAGTGTTTGTTAAGACAGGTCTTAGCTATATTTTTCGAATTGCTTGAAGTTGTATAATGAACGTCTTATTCGAATTGAGTACGTACTCACTGACTTTGCTTAAGGCAAAGAAAATCCTTCTAGGATTTTTATAAGTATTCTTTGTCTAAGCCCCGCATAGATAAGAAGTTATAATATTTATGAGTTTCATATATAATATATTTCAAATACTATTAAGCTACTCAGATATCTGAAAAAGTTTTTACGACCGTAATGGGATGGTATGTTCGTATATATTCAATTTTCGATTTCTCCGGGAAACCATGTGCCATTGGTCATGAACTTTATAGCGAGTTTATCACTTTGCTTTCTTATAAACACCTATTTGTAACTTCCAGGGTCAACATATCATGGGATTCGTACTATAGGTCCGAAAAAATCACGTTTATTTAGGGACTCGAATTATACCATCATGGTATTTTCTCATTTTTGGTCAATATATTCTTTGTCTATATTCATTTATAGTACGCGGATTTGTATCATTGCCCTTGAATTTTTGTGTAGCTAGAACATATATAATGATGTCATCGATAATCATCTTTTGCGATCATACATTTCTATTGTATATGTATAAACCATAGAGATCTCATTTAGTATTAGGTACCTTTGTCTACTTCACGGGCTTTATAGTCACTTCAGGAACTTGTGTCTTTTCATAGACAATAACCTCTTCAGGAGTTTTAGAGAAAGTGAATATTTTGTTTATAACCTCTTTTTGAGCGTTATATATAACCTTGTCTGGAGCGTTATTTAGCATTATTTTATCTTACCTCAACTACTAGGGAGTCAAGTCGTTAGGACCTACAGGGTTGTCACGTTTATGGCGTGCACTAAATTTATTTACTGCCGAATATATTTTATCCTTCCGGGACAATTATTTTGGCAATCACATTCACAATTACTATATGTGATTACATCTAACATTTTAAGTTCTATAATCATTTAATGTTGCAATATCATTATTCACTTAATTTTTGCATTGAGCGATACTGGGGATTTGATAAGACAAAGTTGAAGTATTTCACGATAATTCTTGATGTTCTTTCGGAACGGACCATTCTTCAGGAACAATTTGTACTTTAGGTACGTTCTTCCTCCTCAACGAAGGGAGGAATGTCTCTTTAAAATAAATTTTTTAAAAATATACGAGAAACATTGCATTTGTCAATGAGTCAATAGAGGGTGAATCATAAACACCATATATACATACATTCATGATAACAATAGTTGTCAAAAATTGATCATTGTATAATATCAAATAGTTAAACCATGGAGCTTCAGACTCATTACTAAGTTTAATTCTTCAACAATAAATGTTGTATAGTATAAACCCGTGAATAATGAAATGATTGTTTTATAGTATAAGCTTCTGGCTTCCGACACTATAAATAGTGCAAAATTAATTTTATTTATTAATACGGTACCGATGTATTCTTATGCCCATAAAATGAAGAAATTTTCTTCATGAATTGCTTTCACATAACTCATCGCATATGAATGGGCGAGTACCACATAACAATATCACATAGGATCTTTTGGAGCCTTAGGTTAAAATATAGTTGAAACTTATATTACATACCAAGTTTGAAGAAAAAGCTTTTGACGTTTCAGAATAATGTGAGTTGTTTCAATATCTTCTAGAAAAATATCATCGTTTTCTATTACTTTTGAGTCCATACCTTTAACACGAGTAAATATAATTTGAAATTCAAGCCACCAATCATATAAGCATTGCAAAAAATGTAAATTAATCCATTAACTTGTAACAACCCCCATTTTGTCACGTAAAGGCTGGCCAGGCTCAATACGCTGAAGATGGGGCTTATCAACAAGTTATATCATCCTCAGCACCGGAGAAAATAAAAGTTTCTTTATTATATGTCCAAATCCACAATAAATAAAAATTTCAGAATAAAACTAATTTAACACACGAATGATAAAAACTGAATCTTCATACAATGTCCATAATGTAGAACTAAGTACAACTGATATAAATAAACTTTTGGGCTTGTGCTTGTATAAATCCCAATATGAAATAAAATGACCAAATGCTAAAGTACAACCTATGCTACAATCAATGGAGTGAAATCCGCTACGTCCAATGCAAGTGAAAGTCTGATCCATCGTCAGCCCTGCTATCCCTATCATTAAGAATACTTTGGGGGGGGGGGGGGACATTTATAATTTGGGTTGGATCCCTAGAGTTTCAAGGATTCTTCACCAGTAAGTATGCAAAATCTTATTAACTCATACTTCACGTCTCTCCATCGATGCTCACACGTAACGAGTACCTCACCTCTCATCTAAAAGCAGTCCTACTCGTATCCTCAAACAAAATACCGATTGTAAATTCCACTGTTTAATCCGACATGTAAAGAATAAGCCATCTAGCTATGCGTTAACTAAAAGTGGGTATTTATACTTAACACCGCAATCCCTGAATAAATTTCATATTGTTGGCTACTCAATTTGAAATAAAATCGGTGTGTATTTTTACTTCATATAATATTCCATAACCTTAGTATATCTCTTCAAACTATTTGATATTTAATTCATACTCCATCGTCAGTCCTGCTATCCCTGTCATTAAGAATACTTTGGGGGGGGGGGGGGGGCATTTATAATTTGGGTTGGATCCCTAGAGTTTCAAGTATTCTTCACCAGTTAGTATGCAAAATCTTACTAACTCATACTTCACGTCTCTCCATCGATGCTCACACGTAACGAGTACCCCACCTCTCATCTAAAAGCAGTCCTACTCGTATCCTCAGACAAAATACCGATTGTAAATTCCACTGTTTAATCTGACATGTAAAGAATAAGCCATCTAGCTATGAGTTAACTAAAAGTGGGTATTTATACTTAACACCGCAATCCCTGAATAAATTTCATATTGTTGGCTACTCAATTTGAAATAAAATCAGTGTGTATTTTTACGTCATATAATATTCCATAACCTTAGCATATCTCTTCAAACTATTTGATATTTAATTCATACTCCTCATCATCTACCCTATTAGACTATAAGTTTCATTCTATTAGACTACCAAATTATTATTCTCATTATTAATTGTCTACCATATTATTTATTCTCTTTAATTACTGTCTACATTCTTAGACTGTCCAATTATTATTCTCGTTAATAATTATTTATCCACATCAGTATATTTACCCGACTTTGTTATCATTAAGGATTGTGAACATCTATAGACTAAGAGGACACATTCCCATACAAGGCACACCACAATGTGTAAATGGAGAAATATATATATATATATATATAACACGAAGACATCCATCTTCGGCGTCTTGTACGTGCTCTATCGGTAATACCCAGAGGAGTCTCTTATGCTAAACGAGAAACAAAACATAAGCAAGTGGGGTGGTACCTACGCAGTACACCAGTTCATGGCCCATTCCCAGCTTTGAAAAAGGATCTCAACATCAACACCTACCATGTCGTAAGTGGCGCTGCTACGTAGTACCTAAATGACCTACACAATGTCTAACCCACCTGTGCCGACATGTGTTACGCAGTCTCGATCGCACTTAAACCCCAACTGATAGGATGGTCCATGAACCCAGGTATATCCATGCAAAATAATATAATACAGACTATTATCCAATATGTATAAGTAGTTACTCTTTTAGGGTTACATCCAATAAGCATAACAATAAGTAGTTACTCTTTTAGGGTTACATCCAATAAGTATAATAATAAGTATAACAATAAGTAGTTACTCTGTAACTACCTTTACCTAAGGAAATATTCATCTATATTAATATAGCCCTTCGGGCTTAACGATAACATTTTAGCCTGTTATTACATAATACATTTTAAGTCGATATCTTACGACCACTTCCCAATTAAATAATAGGTCCCACACATTGCCTTTTAGATTTAAAATTTGATTCATCATTTATTTCTCTTTAAATATATAGGTACAATTATTCCCAAACTAACCTTTCCAAAACATTATAGGTATAGTTATTTCCTAACTACCCTTACCAGCATAATTATAGGTATAGTTATCCCCAAACTAACCTTACCAATACTATTATAGGTATATTTATCCCCAAATTAACCTCATCATATAATTATAGACATAGTTATCCTTAAACTAACCTTACCAATACAATTAATGATTTTAGCCTGTTGTCCTCTTCACTTTGACTTAATTCATTCCCGATTATTAATAATTATTCACTTCTTGTTACCTTTTCAATAAGGTTTATATGTACATATATAAGGAATCCACTAATATATATATATATATATATATATATATATATATATATATATATATATATATATATATATATATATATATATATAAGTATTTTCACCCTAACTACTGTCATGACTGATACTAACCATTTAAACTTAGCCCACTACGCTTAAGGTGCAATTCTACTTAGTATCTTCATACGATAATAATTTGAAGGAACTACCTATTAGTTAAATTCTCAAGCGTTCGACTTATCTCTAATAAGTATTTCTTTTATTCAAACCTATCTTTAATTAATCATAATTGCCTCATCGTATCTTTTAGGGTCTTATCATCTATGAGCTCTGACCAAAATTTTCAAATCATCTGAGCATATTTATTCCTTTTAATATATTTATTCCGTATTACGTTATTCAAGAATTCTATATAAATTGTTTCGTTTATATAGTTACTTGTATTTTAAGTCATCACGCATGCACTACCATAACATCAACCCATACCGGTTTAACGATGTATATAAGTTCCTAACATTATAATTAATATCTTGGAATATGTCTTTATCCCCCACTTGGACAAAAATGGTCTCGCACACCCTTTCGTATAAAAATTATAACTAATTAAAAAAATTAGAGAAATATGCGATCGGCGGCCACGCGATAGTAACGAATTTTTTTACAAGAAGGTATATCGAATCTATTCGGTGGGAGGCCGAATCGATTGGGTTTGCCCATTAAGCCGAGAGTAGGTCTTCTTCAAGACGAGATTTTCCTCCTTAAAACTTCCTTCATCAAATATCATTATAATGGTTCAACAACTTAAAGAGTGGTATGTATGTAGTTTCTAAAACATCATAGGACCATTATACGTATGATTGAACTTCAAATTCAACCCTAGTTTGTCATCAATTTTCAAGGTCCTTTCAATAACTCATGAACATACAATTTTTTAGATTTCATCTTACACTACAACACGAATTCCAAGATTTGTGAAAAGGTTTCTACAATATGCTTTCCTCAATAACTCTTCAATTTAAATCGCATGAATACAGATTCAATATGAGGGATTACAGATCTACGCATGGATCATATGGTTATCATCAATTTATGCACTAATATAAAGATCTCTAAAACTGCAGTCCCATAACATGATTCAATATTGATCTAAGCATGGAATGAACATTAATATAAGATTAGTAAACTTTGAATAAGAACGGTAAGAGAATTCTTACCTGAAAATGGTGGACAAACTCCTCTTTTCTTCCTCCTAGGGTGTTCCTTCCTCCTCTTCTTGGGTGGGTGTTCTTAGGGTTCTTGGGTGTAACTCCCAATGATTGGATTAACCCTTAATAAACATTACTAGACTTCAATGTGACAACCCGCCTACTAAAATAATAGGTGGCCAGCCCAATACTTTAATATTCACAAAAATCATAGATGGTCCATTCTCAGCATCACTGTCGATTAAAATAATAGTATGAGATAACCACCAATCATTTTAGAAAACTGACTGTCAATTTGAAAAGAATTTGCAAGTAAAAGAAAAACACTTAGACACTCCCCTTTGTAAAAACGGTGAATATAAAAAAATCAACGGATATAGAATGAAAATAAAATAAATAATCACCGAATAAGTTGTCGGTGAACAGACCAATACAAATAGTAACACCGAGTATTATAATTTAATATCACAGTAATACAAATGAATGAAATGCTTGGGCAACACGCCCGAATAAATACTGATCATAACTAGAGTACAATGAAAAGAAGCGTCTACTACAAATACCCTATAACATCCGCGATATGCCATAGCTCCATGACAACTGGAATGGAATGTCAATATGGGTGTCCTCGCGGTAGAGCACCTGAACGGATAAAGAGCTGCATGCAAAATAAAGAAATATAGGCGGGTCAGGGCCCGGTTTGATATGATTACCATGTGACTAAAATGCATGACAATTAAGTGCGTAATTCTCTCACAATATAAATATAAAGGTTCTCACCTCTCATACTAAAAGCACAACCTAGCGCAATATCAATGATGATGCTTTAGATAACTCAAGTACTAAGGGCTAACTTCTCCCCATTTTCAACATTATGCCCTATTCGTGTGTGGGGTGTCTCGCGAAGCGAAATCCAGACAAGGAACCCCCCGATACACTACTACTAGGAAAGGTTGATCGTCGAGATACATTAGAACCTTAGCACGTAATCAATATATATAAATCTATATGGGAGGTCACATCTACAACTACTCAAAGAGGCATAAATACACTCATTTACCATCTAAAGGCACAATTCCTACTTTCTTTAGGAAACACAGATATGGTAATTCATTTTATCAAATGTTTACCAATTCAATCTCATTTCAAAACTTTCTTTACCAATTTTTTTATTTCCTTTCTACCATCCAGGAAAAATTACATGTTTAAAGCAAGTTTTATTAACCTAAAAATGCTTTTTTTTTTCATTTCATATATTTCATTTTCCTTCTTCCATCCGGAAAATGTATTTAAAAGCCCTTTTTATTATCATAAAAATGTTTTTCCAAAACATATGCTTCCATTTCCCTTCTTCCATCCGGGAAATGTATCCGAAGCCAATTCGTTTATCCAATTTCCCTTCTTCCATCTAGGAAATGTATTTGAAGCCAATTCATTATCATGAATTGCTTTAACATATCTAAGACCGTCCCTCCGGGTTTCCCCACTGGACGCACCCCTAAATGGCTATCATCTTCCAGGGCCTATCAAACAAGACAACCTGGGAACCTATCGAAACATCGGGAAGCGGCCATATGCCTGCGGGAGAGTCATAACCACACCCATAATTACCTCACCAGTGCAGAAAAAAAATAACAAACGCTCATATGGCCTAGGGATATATCCACCCTGCATTCACTAACCAGGGGGATTCACCACACGTGCGCAACTTCCCTTATGATAGCGATTTAGAGAGGTGTGTAATCACAAATTAACATTTATGAAAATCATTTTTCCATTTTGAAATCATTCACTTTTACATTCTCAAAAATCATTCATTTGTACTTATTCATTTAGTACCACATTTTAAAATATGCCTTTCTTATCCTTAGAGTCATAATTTATTAATGCCCTAAGAACCCAAGTGCCATTATCCTCAAAATAGCCTCCAAGAGTTCAACACAATGTCCTAAGTCATCAAAGTGAGTCTCCCTCAATAATAGACTCCCAAAGTCCTAAACATTGTCATTTTATCTTCTATTTATATTAGGTTAACTTCCTATGTCATTCAGATATTAACCTACACAAACTAACCCTTAGGATAAACCCAATTATCCCCATTTTAACCTAGGACAATTGTCTATCCAAAACAACCCTCTAGGACTGCTCATTACTTCCCAAAGGAAGGTCCCTAAACTTTGGACCTAAAAAGAAAAAGGGCTAAAATCAAACTAGAAAAAATCTCACAAAAACAGGGCATCCGAATTGATTCGCCCAAGGCCGAATCGATTCGCCCCTGGTTGCGAATCGATTCGCCCAAAAGCGAATCGATTCGGTGAGTAAAATAAACTTTCTGTATTTGTCCGAATCGATTTGGCCTTAGCCCGAATCGATTCGGTCTCCTAGACCTGTATCCTTCCCCTTATCTGAATTGATTCGCCCTAAGGCCGAATCGATTCGGCCCTACAAATTTGCCCAATTTGGGCTACGGGTTGAAGAACCCTAAAATCCCAAAACTCTCAAATCTCCAATTTTTCTCAACATCAACAACAACTACTTCTACCCAATCATTCCTACACATCATCTAACTTATTTATTTCCCTCAAATCAAATTAAACTACAAGATTAAGGGTTGAATCACCAAAATCAACAAAAACCCATTTATGGTTTAAATCTTCAAAAACTAACTATACATGCAATTTATCACATTAAATCAATATCTAACAAGTAAGAAACTTGCCTCGGGTTTGTAGTCTCGGATTCTCTTCGCGAAGCAACGATTTCCAGCTCAAAATCTTCATTTCTCTCTCTTTTCTCCCATTTCTCCCAAGCTCTCTCTTCTCTCTCTCTCTCTTGGCTTATAACACAAGATAAGGGAAATAAGAGGGGTGGGGAGACTTAACCGGGTTTAAAACACAAATTCCCATTTTTTAAGTGTTAATACACCATTAAAATGACTCGTAACCACATAATTGAGTCATAACCCGTCAAAAGTGCCAAAAACTCAAAAATACAACTTGACACTTATTTTGACTATCTCGAGTATTCTAAAAACAATCGCACCCCCTATTTTGGAATTAGGAATAAAGTGAACTATTTTTATGTTCCAAATTCATTTTATTTTGTTAATTATACCCAGCTTTAAATATAGGTCATAACCGTCGTTTTACATATAACGACGCAATAGAACACAATATAATGCTATTTACCTTCTCATAATGGTAAATAGACAAAACATAATAGATATTATCCCATAATATCGTGGGAAATAATATTTACTTCAACATCCCCCTATTTTATAAAATTAGCCCATCAGGCAAAATAATATAAAATAGTTGCCCAAAAGTCTGGGTTGTTACATTCAAATCCTGAGTTAGGCCTTAGGCCACAACTTTGGCCCCCCAATGTGCCCAAATATATTATTGAATTAGCCCGATAACAATCCAACTCATATATGTAGACCCCGGGACCATTCCTAAGGGTCTAAGTTGCCAGAACGAGCCCGTAATACCTCTCAAAGTGTGTCCCGAATATTTTTATTTAAAAATATATTTTAATTGCGATGGGACACATGTAAATACATTTTATTTAAAATAAAATCCATTTTGATTTATTCCAAATCACTCAACATTGATTAATGAATTTCATCGAATTAAATTTTATTTTATTCCAAAAATACGGGATATTACATAACTAATAACTATTCGATTAAAAACATATAGATTATGATAAACAGTTCATGTCTCAATACCAAATATTAATCTAGTATTTTGGAACTTTATGTTCTATTAAATGTGTAATATTTAAATATTTATCCAATATTTTAGAACTTCAAGTTCAATCTTGAATCAAGTCTGAATCTTCAAAGCTTTAGGTCCTCTCATTTATTTGAGAAAACTTTTGGTTCCACACATAATATTATTGAACGTTTAGTTCAATTTACAAAGGTTCAACATTGACATTCATAGTACATTAAGGTCCCTACCCTAAATAATAAAAAATTTAGCTTTGAATTTTGGGAATATGTATTCGGGAGCTTTAGGTTCCAATTCTGAAGAACTTTAGGTCTCAAATTTTATTTTATTTCTCAATAATAATGAAGAGAATTATACCCCGGTTACAAATAATAATTTGTGAACTTCTAGTCAGAAGAATGATTAGGTTCAAGTGATTCAGGAACTTCAGGTCCCAGTATTTAAACGAAGAGAACTTCAAGTTCTTGTAATTATTTATTAGAACTTAGGATTCAACACATAAAATAATTGAATTTTGGGTAAATTTTTATTAAGTTTGGGGACTTTAAAGTCCTTTCCCTATTGTGTCAAAACTTAAGGTTTGATTAGGGCTTTAAAAAAAATTACTTGGAACTTCAGGTCCAAATTACAAATTATTTGGGGACATTCAATGCCCCTTACCCTATGATACAATTAATTAAGGCTTCAGGTTTTGATTGGGGGTATATATTTTTTTGGAACTTCCGGTCCAAAATTTAAATAGCAATTCAAGTCCCAAATTTAAAGGGTAATTGAGAACTTCAGGCCCCAACTATAGATAACATTAGAAATTTCAGGTCCATATAATAATTAAAAAACTTCAGGTCACAAAATTAAAATACTAATTGAGAACTTCAAGTTCCAAATTTAAAAGGTAGTTGAGAACTTCAAACCTAAATTATAAATAACATTAGGAACTTCAGGTCCATATAATAATCAGAGAACTTAAGGTCCCAAAATTTTAATAGTAATTGGGAACTTCAGGTCCCAAATTTTAAATAGCAATTGGGAACTTCAGGTCCTAAAATTTTAATTAGCAAATGGGATCTTCAGGCCCAGATAAAAGAGTTAAGGAGTTAAATTCCCTTAAAATAAAACACTATTTGAGAGTATTAAGTATTTTGTTACATAATAAAAACATAAAATTGAAACTTCGGGTCCTAAATTTGAAGTAATAAGGGAAATCATGTCCACAATGAACTAAATTTTTTAAATTATGATAAGTCAACTTTATAAGATGTAAAAAATATAAAAAATTATAATTAAGTGTTTCTATAATATAAACTGTACATGCATGAAAGTAATAAATATACAAATAATCAAGTTCTTCATTGTTCCTAATCACTCTTAGCATATATTGATCAACATGAATGTGCATAATTTAAAAAATGACTGAAGAATTTGATGATGGGGTTGTCGAGATTGTGGAGCCAACATGTTGCTGTGAGAAAGTCAACAAATGTTATACAAGGAGATGTACTCTAAAATCAGGTTATATTCATATACACACATATCTAAGTATTAAACGATTGCACATAGTCTTTGGGATCTATGAGTCACATTCAAACAAGTGGGTGTAGTGTTAATCAATTGCAATGACTGTAATGTGTAGATTAATGCTTTGTTCGTGATGTGTTAGGAACATAAAATCGTGTACATACTTGATTGGTGGTGATGCATTATTGACCATAATTGAAGGCGGATGGATCAATTTTATATTATTTTAAACTTTTTTTTCACAAATTGATGGTGGCGATACTATCAAAGTTAAAAACATTATGGAACTTCGTGGTGATAATGTGTTAGGAGAAAATAGCGCACATAAATAATTTAGAGGGAAAGAGAGTTTTTCATTAATAGGTGTGTCAAGGTATGCCAATAATGGACGGAGGGAGAGGGAGTCACTCCTTATTTATAGTACAAGTTGGTAGAGTTCTAATAAGAGTGAACATCCACTTAAATATGATAAATACAAATATTTATAACAAAAATGAAGTTATTATAAAAAAATTTAATGCTTTGATACGTCCACAATTATTCGTTTTTAAATTTAGTATTTCTTAATAATTGACTTTAAGTTTGGTACAATTTATGTTAATGGTCATTACACCTATATGTGAAAAAAAATAATTAAAAAATCTAGAAAAAATTTAGAATTAATTAAAAAAGTGAACATTAAAAAAAAATAAAAAAAAAAGTAAAAAAAAAGGAAAATATGACTCCCAAACCCCTAAACCCACCAATTATCCCCCACTCCCCTCTATGCCCAATGCAGACAACCCTCCACCCCCAATGCCACCACCGTCAGTGATTCATCATCCTCCCCATCCCTAATGCCACCGTCGTCCCTCAACCCACCCAACCCTAACCCTATTTTCATCCCTGGTTGATTTAAGGTTTAGTTGGATATATATATATATATATATATATATATATATATAGAGAGAGAGAGAGAGAGAGAGAGAGAGAGAGAGAGAGAGAATGGACCTTGTTTGCGAACTAAGTATGCGGACTAGCTACAGTCCAAAACTTACCTAAGGACCACCTTGTTTTTATATGCTTTTGTCTTTTTCTAAAGTTTTAGGGAATAGAAATTTCTACCCCAACAACTTCTAATGTCTCGAATCTGGGAGTCTAAGAGAGGTTTCGGAGTTGCTACTTCTACGGCTTCTTCCGTCGCTATCGTATTGAAATTCTGAATAACTAAGGTTTTCTATATAAATAGTTTCTTCAGGGAGTCTAGAAATTTCAAGAGGTTTTGAAGGGAAATATTCTAGTCTTAAATATTTTATACGGTATTATGGTTTTAACAGTCTAGTTTCTTTATATATCTGATTAACAATATCAATTATATCATTTTCTATAAATTTGTCTAATTCGTTATCTCCGTAAGATGACAAAAATCTTCGATATGTTCTAGGGGCAGCTGTCTCTACGTCTTTAAGGAGAGGGCGGATTCCTGCGTCTTTAATTAAAATATTTTTTGTTTCAGCTAACCTTTTGCGTCTAATATATTTTAATACGTCTATACTATCTTCACATATTGTAGTGTATTCTTGATATTTTTTAGGTCTTGAAAGTTCTTCAGCGAATTCTTTCGTTCTTATCTTTTGTCTAAAGAGATCTCGTATTCCTGTTCTAATTATTTCTATTCTAGGTACTTCATGTGCTAACCACTTAATAACCTGATCTATATATTTGAAAGTACCACCTGCGTATGTTAAAGCAATTTCTATAAGTTCTTTATCTTTAAGGTCTGTAAGAGTCCGATATTGAATTTCTCTAGTTATGTCTAGACTAAAAAGTCTGCAGTGATTTGTAGGCTCATACATTATTTTTTAAAATAATAATATGTAAAATAGTTAAGGGTTTGGTTCGAGTAATACCTTCCTTTTGGTCTGCAATATCTTTATCTTCCTTCTTTCTTCTCTTTAGCCTTGTTACTATTCTTCTTCGGTCTCGATCTCCTACAACTCTCTCTTTATGTGTCGCACCTCAATACACTATTTTGGCATTAAACCCGCTTCCTGCCTATACGCCTTCACGCCTAATGCCCACCTGGCTAACGGCTCACGACAAATCGACAACTGACGACGGTTCACCATTATAATGCCTTGTGTAATACACCAGAGGTTCCACATAATAGTACTCTATGAACAGAAAGTTGGAGACAATTTGGAAAATAATAAAAACTCAACATAAGAGATTTCTGGGAAATAAAATACTTTTATTGCATAGCATAAGTAGTTATAACTCTCCCCTCTCCCCTAAGTACGAGAGGTTTACTCACTCATGTACATATTACTTACTACAAGCTTACACACTATTTCTAACTTCTAAACTTCGATATCTATTCCTACTCCCTACCTCTCCTTTTATAGCATGCAAATTTAAAATTTGGTTCAAATTAAAAAAGATATTTTCTGATTAATTAATTAAATTGAAACCTTAAGGAACATACCTATTTCAGGATGATATCCGAGGGAATATTTATTGAGTGTTAGTCGGTTACACCACTTCCTGTGTTTGGAGTGGTAGTAATTTCATGTATTGAGCGGCGCGTATGACATTTTTTCTTAAGTCCCAAATTGAGAGGGTGTGGTTATCCGTAGTTAAGGTGTGGAGATGTTAAATGAGCTTGCTAGGATATACCTTTTTTCCAAAACCCGTAAAATCTTGGTTTAAGGATGAACATAGTGTAGCTAATTATAACTCAAAAGGGCTTAATGCCATTTTTTGTGGAGTAATAAAAGAAGAATTCCGTTGGATCTCTATGTGTACTATATACAATAAGCCATGGGATATTGTACAACTCACCTGTGATAGTACTAATACCGTACGAGTCTCAAAGATCCAACATCTCGCCACCCAGTTTGAGTTGTTAAAGATGAAAGAGAATGAGACCTTAAATGAGCTTTATGTAAAACTTTAACGTCGTGAACTCTCACTTTTATTTTTTAGATAAGATCCTAACCTCTATGGTTATTAGAAAAATTGTTAGGTCACTACTACCTAGGTTCCTCCACCATGCCTAATCCTTAATGTCATTGAATGTATAGATAACATAAAGGTAGAGGAAATCATAGGGCCAATTCAAGCCTTTGCGTTTGAAAATGGTTCTCCACATAAGAAAGAGAAGGTCATCGTTGTAACACCCCATGCATTCTGGTGTTGTCTGCCACCAAGACTACGCTGGGCGTTACTAAATGAACTATCATTCTTAGCATGTGATAGATGTGAGACATATAAAAAATTTCCACAAGATAATAATTATATTAACCCAATAAATATAATCATCCATGCAATATTAAAATCCATCACCATTCTAATCTTAAAGCCCTTATACCTTTGACTCACTCGAGTCTATATTGTATAAGTGATCATCTAGTTTGGAAATTGTGACAAAATTATGTCCATCCTAGAAACCAAAGAGCCTCTGAAGTTGGATTGCCTATTCATCTCTCTTACTTGTAGTGATCAAGAGACTATTGCCAACTCTCACACACAGTAGAATTCAATTCATACATGTCATACTGCATAATAATGTGTGTACATATGTTGAGTGTGTTTAAATCCCTAAGTTTGATTTTTAATAATTTTTTGGGATTTTTTAAATAATTTTTAAACCTTGTTTTATTAATTAAAACTTGATTTATAAGTTTTTGGGGTCAAACTCTAAATATACTTTGTTGTGTATTATGGCCTAATGTTACCTTGGGTAGAAACCGAAAGCGTCATAAACATGAGGGTTATGGTTTTAATTATTTTAGACGCGCGTTTCAGATCCTGTATTTTCCCTACATCTGTCTACCTCTGATTGGTTGGAAGTGTGTTTCTTTACTGAGATAACAACGCGTGTGTTATCAACCCTTGGATCATTTGTTATCAATGGTCTGCATGTCATCGTGATGAATCCTTGTGTAACCTTTTAAACCAATCAGCTTTCGTTTAACCACCGCCTTGTTTGAGCCCTTAGATTCAAGTCAATTTAAATTGACTTAATCCTGACCCTTGATTTTGAACCAGCATCTCGAACCTTCTCCTCTCACTATAAAAGGGACTCTATTCCCAGACTTTGAAGACTTTTGCCATTTCATTGTTTCTGAGAGAAGAGAGAGTAGAGAGAGAAGAGAGAAGAGAGAAGAGAGAAACCAGAGAGAGAAAGAAAGTTAGAAACCCTAACTTCATTCGTCTAAATCCTCTTCAAACCTAACCCAAACACCTCTTTAAAACACCATATCCAAAAACACTACCCTGAGTGTTCTTGAGTGTTTGAGAGTTTGAGTTGAGTTATTTTTGTTGCTGTAACCTTGTGTTCGTGAGATCTTATTTCCAACTTAGACTTTTACTTAGATCTAGTTTCTGATTTCATAGAAATCTCAGATCTGAGTTATTCATGTTATATTACACTTAGTTTCATTCTTTATTTCTCATCTTGAGAAATATATTGTTGATTATTTTCTCTAAAATGTTTTCTTACTTTAAAATCAACAATAAATGCTGTCTGTTTCTTGTTCTTGTAAAACTAAACCTTTGACCTAGTTTGGAATCTCACTTGGAGGTTTTCAATCTCAAAAATCTTTTCAAAACTGAGATTGATTAAGATCTTGGCTGATTTCTAAGCAAGATATCCGTGGATTCTGGGATTAAGTGAAAGGTCAAATAAGGTTCAAAGTTTTGTAAGAAGAAAGAAAAGAAAAGATCACAGCATATAGTGTAACTGTAATTTGTTAGGACTGTTTGTACTTAATAAGTGTGTGTGTGTGCATGCATGTGTTAGAAAGCACCTCCACAAACACTTACACCCTACAACACGAAAAGTATTGGTAATAAGATCTTGTGAACATAAGTCGACGTAAAGTACCGGAACAATAATGAAGTTGACAAACTGAGAGAACTACATCTACAATCAGAACTGCAGAGAAGTTATAAGGACACCTGAGGGTACATTCCTAAACTTATATAGGTCTGAGTTGTTTGCATGTTAGTTATATAGTTTGTAACTCATAAATTTGTTTTAGTGGATTTTTCATTTTACTCCGTAGAGGGAGTCGTGGATGTTTCCTCAATTGGTGAGGTTTTACCACGTAAAAAATTGTGAACATAATCTTTCTACCTTTTCTCATCTCATTCTTGGTTGTGTTGTGTTTAAAACTTGCTTAAACTATCTTTTAAACTTGTTGCCCAAATCTTGAATAAGATCTCGTACATACTGTTTTATTAAACACTTCTTGTGATTAATCCTTTTTGATTTAAGAAAAGAGTTTCTTCAAAAAACAACTCGGAGTTACTTAAATAGTTTATTTTCAATAAACGGCTTTAGTAACACATTTTTCAAATCTCCCAAATAATCCAACTCCAAATGAATATAAGTTCAAATAAATAATTCAGCTCTGAATATTTGATATAAACCGTAAACAACTTTGGAGCCGATTGACCCAAAAATCCATAAATAAAGTCTCATAATAAATACGACAAAAGGGAAAAATAAATCCTAACTAATAAAACATCTAAAAATGAAACTCCAACTGCATCTTTAAAAATACCTCCAATTGCTCCTATGCAACTACACCAACGCTACACCTGAAATGTTAGTCAACACAATGGGTCAGAGCCCATTGAATAGATACCAATAACTCCTCTCAATTAGGGTCTTTGAACCCATACAATAGCATTATATATAATAACCACAGCAATAAAATCTTTTAAATTTAATGAGATATGTTGATAAACATGTGAGTAAAATAAGCTACAACTATCTATCCACATAACCAAGCCACCCCAGTATATTAATCTAAATATTTCGTGCCAAAGATAATCAAAATACCTGCTCTTAATTTAATTTAATTTGATTAACCAATTATTTTATTTATCCAGTCAATACTTTATCGATTATCCACACACTCTTAGCGCGCTTAAGATTATTCACATCACATATATTCCCCTCACGATAGCCCATCAGCTCATTTAACTGTTAGCCCGCACATACTCGTGAGTTTTCACACATGACACGTCACTATAGCCATTCGCCTATTTAACTGTCAGTCCACACATACTCGTGATGCCACACATCCCCACGTCACTATAGACAGTCGACTTATATTCTGTCAGTCTGGCACGTACTCGCGTCGAAAATTCATTTTAATACCCGTTCTTAGTCTTAGGTATTCATTCATTTATTTCTCAAGTTCACATTTTTTTTACTATTAGCCCCATCCTTTATTCGACGATGAGTCCTCAAAACAACTTCTAGTCCCATACTTAGAAGTCTCCAAAATGCAAACGTAACCTAACCTAATATTTAGGAGGAATACCTACTAGAAAATATCATCTTGTCACGCACCTAGACTACCGAAAACACGAAACAACGTAAAAATCAGCCCACCCCGAAATACTCATCCGTAAATTTTCTACACTAACTAGTTCCACACTTAGAAAGTGATAACAACGTAAAGTCCTACCTACTAGTCCCATACATAGAGAGCATCCTAAAAAGATGAAAGCAACAACTACCCCTTTATCCTGTCGTTCGCGCGGTGTCGAATATAGTTTAAATCAATAAGTTATATAAGACATAATATTAACAATTTTATCAATAAATACTAACATCAGTATACGTCCAATTATTTATTTAAGTCAACATAAACGATTAAACAATCCAATCACATAATTTTCTAAATTTTCTAATCACATGCATAAATTTTTGTAATCATACAACAATAATTCCTCTACTTAACGAGATACGCATTTTCAACATGGATTTTCCTTATTTAAACAAGTTATAACAATTCTACGTAATTTCCCACATACAAACATCATACCATTTATCGAAAACCCATCTCTACACTAAACATGCAAGGATTTTGAGTCTTGATTCGTATTAATATTTTCAGAAAAATCAGTCCCAACTTTTGGTTCAAATATTCTATTAGCATCTCGATTAATTTTAATAAAACGATGATTGTCACTGTTTAGGCCATGATTAAGACGCATAATACTAAATAAGAGAAATAGAGATATCCATGTCTGGAAAAATCGTTGAAGAAATCTGAATATATGAACGAGTTCTTTGTGAAAGGACGCCAAAAATATTCTCTTGGACAAT
This sequence comes from Sambucus nigra, assembly GCA_949130495.1. Lineage (NCBI taxonomy): Eukaryota > Viridiplantae > Streptophyta > Magnoliopsida > Dipsacales > Adoxaceae > Sambucus > Sambucus nigra. The sequence continues at coordinate 237,167,152 of OX422210.1, read as the reverse complement.
CTTGAGAAAACCCGGTTTAGTTCTCTAAATCTCAGGTTGAATCTTGTTTATGAACGGGGCTAGGGTTTTGGAGGTAGGAGACGATGAAAATATAGAGGACTACTGCTCTTAGGTTTCTTAAGAATGTGTTTTAAAAGTCCTAACTGAAAATCGCTTGAGTAGGTGCTATAGTATACAAGACTCAAGTACGAAAGAAAACAGTTGTCGAGTAAACGCAGTTTACCTACGAGTTTTTATAGAATATTCAAGTAGGGACCAATTCAAACTTTTCTTGAAATTGTTAACTCTACTAAAGCTGATTAAGATTGGTAAGGTCAATTTAAGTCCTAATTATTATCTTTAGTTAATCTAGGTGATTTACAAGATAATAATCAATTCAGTTTTTAGGCGAGTTTCTAATTGTTTAACCTACTTTTTCGTTTGAGGTGAGATGCAGAAAATGTAAATTACAACGATAGTAGGCCACGCATGCATATACTATTAATCATATATAAAAGAATATATATACAATATATTACTATATAAAGGTAATAGGTATTACTCATTAAAAATTAGTTATACACGCATATATAAAATAATATACACACACATATAACCATTCACGTGATTTTAGTTAAAATTTACACTTTAAATTTAATTCTGAAAATTTATTTTCACAAAAAAATGTTAAATGACATATTCTAAATTAAATTTTCAAACATTTTTAATAAAATATTTTTAAGTATAAAGAACCCATAATCATTAGATATGATAAAATGCAAATGCAGTGTAGTGTTGTGCATCCTACGTGAATAAAAAAAATATAATCATATGAGCCATAAAGTGTATGGGAATTACCTTCTTCTGAGATGACGGACCAAGTCAAGAGATGATTTGATGTTGACGGTCATAGAGAGCTTAGCATAGGTAGGCAGGACGTAACCTAAATTACAAATATATTGTGTTAAAATTCAAGTCCAACTAGATGAAGGTCTATATAGATACAGTACAGAAAACAAACCCTACGAGTTCTCTATATAGGTACCTTCAATCTCCCCCATTGGACTAATTTTGATAAAAGCCAAGGTAAAATAATTCCTAAATTATCGTATACAAAAGTGTATTTAATCCTAGAAAAGAAAGGACTCAACTCTTGACGACCGCAAGCGAAGCTTCAAAACATAAATACCTTTCTGCCGAGAAATCAAGTTAGTAGGATTTGCTCTACCAAAATATTAAAAGACAGAATTAAAAGTGCAGGAAATAACAAAACATAATAATATGTATAAAGAATATCAACAACACAAGCCAAGAATATGTACTCAACTCTCCCCCATTTTAGCTAAATTAGATAAAGGTAAGAGAAAATAATAAATGTTTATAGACTGCAAAATAAACGTCTCCTACATTAAACATGGTTTTAAGAGATACCGATTATTAGTAGATATCTTTATCCTAAAACCTCAGTGATCTTAGTAATCAAGATGCATAAAAAACATAAACTAATTATCGAGTACGGTCATTCCGATCATATGTCGTAATATTTCAAATCTGGATTTATCTAACGGTTTTGTAAAAAGATCAGCGAGTTGTTTATCGGTGGAAATATGTTCTATAATGAGCTCTTTTGATTCTACCAACTCACGAATGAAGTGATATCTTATATTAATGTGTTTAGTCCTACTATGCTGGACATGATTTTTGGCTATACAGATAGCGCTCGCGTTATCACAATAAAGGTGAACATTGGACTCAATTATACCATAATAAGATAACATCTGTTTAATCCAGATTAGCTGGGCACAATAGGCACCAGCAACAATATACTCAGATTCAATAGTTGATAAAGTTATACTAGTCTGCTTTTTACTAGACCATCCTACAAGATTTTGTCCTAAATAATAACAACAACCCGAAGTGGAACGACAATCATTTGTCCTACTACCCCAATCCGCATCCGAGTACCCTACTATCTCACATGATGATTGATGATACGAGAAATTGGCCATAAGACGTTCTCATACCATCAAGTCAAGAGCAAAGTGCGTAATAAACAAGTAAAGTAAGTAAATAGAGAGAAGACACAATATAGAGTGGTTCAACCTTTAAAATAGGCCTACATCCACTGTGTTGTCCGTTCTCATTATATGCATTGCATTGTACAATATAATCGTGTCTAAAGAGGCGTACAAGTATGAGAATAAAGGAGAGTACATGACAATATTAAGGATTCTGGTGTGACAGAGAGGTGGTTGTGATATAGATGTGTGGCCTCTGAGTCATATGTTGAGGTTATGTAGAGAGGATCTCTATTGTAGAACTTGCCCCGAGCGTGTGGAATCCTCTTCCTCCCTTATCTAGAGGTGTGTACCTTTATTTATAGGAGGTATGTGAGTTGTGTCACGTGCAATGAGCACGTGACATATATGTAGTCTGGAGTAGTTATGAATGAGGAGGATGCGGCCTGCAGTGCAAGCAATATAGTATCCTGCGGCCCTGGAGAAAAGCTGTCGCGCCCTGAATTGAGTGTGTTCGTGGCACGTTGATCGTGACCGCTCCTTGATAGGAGGCCGCACCCTGTATGAGATGGGGCCGTGAGTTATATGAGGTACGACTACGCCTTATGTGAGGTTGGGCCATGACATGTAATCATGTGAGCATACTATCCGCAGCAGGGTGCTATATTTGTATTATCAATAAGCCCCCAACTCGTAGTGCTAAGAGAATTCAATTAGGGCTGCGGATTAGACCAGTCCTCTTAAGTGCCGCAATTCTTTCAAAGCGACGATTCATTTTCCGCGCTCTCTTATATAAATTATATCTGGCCGTGGACTTCATTACGTTTCCAAAACTTTGAGAGCAAATCAAGAGCGAACCTCTGCGTGTCCAACTTCATTCATTTTTCGGCGACCCTTCGAGGCTGTGTATGGCGGTTCCAAGCAGGTGTGGGGCTGAGCATCGCTGACTTCTTCATTTCTAGGTAACTTTTTTGACCAATCATCCTTTTTAATTAACTTCGTAGCTTATAATCGAAAAAATAATTGTAATTATGGTTTGAATCAATCGTCGTATGCTGAATCCCATGTTGAATCCCATGGTAAAGGCTTTTGGTGAAGGGTTCTTGCTTTTCATGGTGTTCTGAAGGTTTTTAATACAAATTATTCATATTCTGGATATTGGATCTTAAAAATGGCTAAACAATAGATACTTAATTGTTTAAGGGAGTGGCCGTGACACGATAGGATTTCAATAATCCATTCCCCTGAAGTGTTTTGTAATTTATCTGCGTCATACCGTTCCCGATGGCCGCAGCACTTTGATGCATATACTCGAATTCTACCGCGGCGAAGGAGTCTTTTAAGGCTCTGAATCACCACCCTTGTATTTTCGAACAGTCTTCTAACTTTCATGAACTAAATACACTGTAATACCCCGTATTTTTATGCTATATTAATTTGGGGATTTATTAAATTTAATGAGAATGATTATTTAATAAAAATCCGAAAATTAATTATGTTATAATTATTAACTTGATGAGAGTTAGTAATTATGGGAAACTTGTTGAATATTACTAATGAGCATAGTGATATACTATATTGGTTATATTGAATGTCATAAGTGAATTAAATGAATATTTCGGAAATTTAAGTTGGGACGTGCCCGTGTCACGTTGGTCTAATTTTGTTAAATAAAAAGTGAATATTTTATAAGTTGTTCGTATGGTCGTTTTGAGTGCGCCAACGCGTTCGGAAGGGTCGAGATAGTCAGAAAAGTGTACCCGGGGGTTTAGTTTGGGTCTTGGGGAGTTTTTAGGCCTAATTAGTACCCCAGGAGGGCATTTTAGTCATTTTACATAATTGGGTAATTAAACCCACGAATTTCAGCCACCTATATCAGCCATTAGGTTAGCCTTTTAGGGTTAGAACTTTCAGAAATCAAGTGACGGCTATTGGAGAAGAGAGGAGAGAGATCCAAGGCAAATTCAAGGCCAAAAAGCCACCGGATTTCACCGCCACCACCACCACCGCGTAGATCGCGAGACAAGGAACGCAGCCATACCAAAATCATCCGGAAATCTGCATACCAAAAATCCCAGGCAAGAATTTGACTTGCGTATTTTCGTTAATGCAATCTTTATATTAGTCTAGGATTGTTTAGAGATGGAAACTATGGAAGAAAACTCAAATTGTGTTAGGATAATGCATGTAGTTTTGATAATATGGAAATTCTGGAACCCTTGCCATGTAGAGGAATATGACCCACGAAATTTTGATGTTAAATTAGAAGGAATTTCTTGTAAAAATAGATTAGAACCTTGTTTTAGGAAAAATCTAGGGTTCTTGATGATTAGATGGGATTTTGAGTTAATTATCCATGTTTAATGATAGTTATACGCATGCTTTACGTTATAAACACCTGGTATAACGTTATAATGATGATAGTAGGATTTTTGGGGCGATTAGAATGGAAAAACATCGTTTTAGATGAAGAAGTTGGATGAAACCCGTAACTGCATTCTGCAGAATTTTGCCCAGACCTGCTTGATCGATCGATCGAGCCCCAAGCTTCGATCGATCGACCCCTCCTCGCAGACTCCTAATTCACTCTTTAATTGCGTTAAATTCAAATTTTCGTGATATAATTCTTGGGCGTTCTTGATAAATTGATTTGGGAGACATTGAGGACCGATCAGGTATATGAATAGATGTTGGAACCTTTAATCTTCAGCAAGAATGGTATTTATGGAATAATTACTTTAGGTTGGTAGATTTATGAATTTAAAGGGTGAGGTGAGTAAGAGAGTTACGTTGGAACCTAATAATGACACTTACTGAAATTTAGATTTGTGAGGATATAGCCCACGAGTGTTAGGTAATAAGTGAGAAAACCCTTCGAGTTAAGGTTAGGAACGAAACCTTATACGTATTTCTATAAATGTGAAATTAAGGATAAATGGTATAATTATGGGTAACGTGAAGAACCTATGTTAATATGATAAAGTGGTATATTTATATGATTGTGTGTACATATATTATATACATGTGAAAAACATACCGCGCTACTTGCTATCCTTGAGGTTTCCGCACAGGGACAGTCTTATCTCGATGGGACCTTTATGGGGGATATTGACTTGTACCCTAGAAGATAGATATCCTTGGTACAGGCTATCGAATTGATAGTTCAGACGGTCCTAAGAGACGCGAGTATGTGCCATCCTCTTAGAGACTTGGAATCTATGATTCACCTCGATATTATTTGTATATGTGTTAATACAATTCGAGAGTGATTCCGAATTTGTATTCCCCTTGATTTGAGTGGTATGGGGTTTGGATAGTGGAAGTATGCACGCACCATAGTTTTATTCGGGGTGCTGTTATATATATATATATATATATATATATATATTATACGAGTAGTTAATATATATATGAGATTATGATATTTGAAACTGCCTACTGAGATTTGATAAGTAGGACAGGGTCGTTGGCTCAAATTATAAATACTTGTTTTGAGAAAATATAATATGTCACTGGAAACTTTAGTGTTTTTATAAAGTTAAAAATAGAGAACTTTGGTTACTGATTGGAACATCTCTTTTAAAGTGGAAATAGTGAATTGTAAATCTTACGAGTAATCTAAGATATGTTAATCTTTTAGAAAGACTAGTGCGATAATTGATAAAACAAACCGTTGGGAAGATTAGTGCGATAGGTGTGCACATTAGAAGAGAGGTGAGTATTTCTCAAGAGAGTGATGCACTAATATGTTGTTGCATTGGCCTGTATCAATTTAAATACTTGCTAAACGTATTTTAAATCAAACACACTTTCGGGCTCTGATCCGTTTCTTTTCCTCTCTCTCTCTTGTATATATATGTATATATTTCAGGTGCCCAGCCACAGGGGCGTCTTGCTTAGGATCCTTTGAGAGGAACGTGCTGCAGCTTAGGTGGGAGTTGCAGGTCACTTGCGTAGACGGCTTCCTTTATTGACTCCACTTCTAGAATTCTCATTTATTGGGCATGTGTCGCCCTTTCCATTATTTCATTTGTTGTTGGGACATTTATATTCCAGTTATTTCCAGTATTGTTCTATGGGATTTATTCAGGTTGGATTTGTGATTTTAGTTTCATATGTTGACATTCGATTGACGAATGGTTTATGTTATTTGGTTTATTGTGGTGTGATTCTTAATTGTAGAAATGTTGTTTTAATTAAATAAATCTTTTTCGTTAATTAAAATTGGCAAAGTTTGTTTGAAAATGTTTTTGACACTTAGCTTAATTATTTAGGGTGTTAAATTGGAAAATTTATTTTTATCGACAGTGATGCTGAGAATGAACCAACTGTTTACCTTGATTTAATTTAATAAAGGAGTGATCGCCCGGTATTTAATTAGGCGGGGTGTCACAGGTGGTATCAGAGCATCAGGTTCTAATGTCCATAGGATCTGTACGGCTTATTTCGCTTTCAGCTTAACGTTATTGCTATAGAGCCCCTATTTTTAGGATTGTTGTACTCTTGCTCTTACGTTTAAGTCTTCAGCTATTTGAGATGTGATAATAACTGTAGACTAATAAACTTGTTCACGTTTCAGATGCCTCCGAGATGTGCTCCGAAAGATAGGCGTGCCCAAGCCGAGCAGCCAACAGCTCCGGCACCAGGCACAATGAATGCGAACGAAGTAGCCGCCATTGTTGCTCAGGCGGTGAATGCCGCGATATCGGTGATTCAGCAGCGCAGCTTCCATCCGCATGGGAGAGGGTTCGGGATGCTTTTCAGAAAGCGCATCCCCCTGAGTTTTCTGGTAGCTCCGATATTGTTACAGTCAACCAATGGAAGAAAGACATCCAGCGGCACCTCCGTATGTATGAGTGCACTGATGTGCAAAAACAGTTATTGGCTTGCTTTAAGCTGGTGGGAGCCACATTACAGTGGTGGGAGTCCACTACTACTTTGGAGGAGAGGGACACGATCCCTATTCAGTTGTTCTGGGAGCGGTTTGACCGCAAGTATTTTCCACCCGCAGTGCAGACTGAGATGAGGCGGAAATTACTAAATCGGAAGCAGGAGAACCTTACTGTAGCTGAGTATGAGGAGGAGTTCACGAGACTTCTCACTATTGTGCCGGATGAGGCACCCACTGAGAGCAAGAAGATTTTGCTGTTTGTCGACGGGTTAGCTTGGAGGATCCGTCAGCACCTTATTGGGAATCTATCCCTGAGTACTTTCACTGATGTACTCAATGAAGCGTTACTACATTGCCAGGATCACCGCTTCCATCTTCAGGGAAGCAAGAGAGCAGGAGAGTCCAGCCAGCAGGGCAGGACCGGGGGTAATAGTGCCGGTGGGGCACCATCTCAGGGACAGACTCGTCTGCACGAGCAGAGTTCCCATCAGGGGGACCCTGCTAAGCGATTCCGTTCAGGTGATTCTAGGCAGGGATTCGGGGGTTTCAGGCAGGGCCATCAGGGCCAGCCTAATCAGCAGGGCCAGCAGGGCCAACACCGACCACAGGGACAACAACAGGGCCAGCAAGGCCAACAACGTGCACATCAAGGCCAACAGGGCCAGTGGCGTGGAGGTAACGGCCAGCAGGGCCGTGGACAGCAGGGTCAGAGGGGAGGAAACTTCAAAGGCCGATGCTTTGGGTGCGGTAAGCATGGCCACAGGCGCCAGGATTTCCCAGAGGGAGATAGGGCCCCACAGCAGCAGGGAGCCCGTAATGAGCCGCAGAGACCACTCTTTCCACCTGCCCTCCCAGCTCCAGCCCAGGTGCCAGCCCTACCAGCCATTCCATCAGCTCCAGTGCAGCAGGGGCAATTGCAGTATGGACGTGTCTATAACGTCCACCAGGCAGCAGCTCCACAGGCACCACCCGCGATTGAGGGTATATTTCCTATCCATGGTACTATGGGTCGGGTATTATTTGATACGGGGGCAACACATTGTTTTATAGCTACGCATTTTGCGTAGGCCTTAGGGTTGTTAGCCACAGCAGAGAGCACCGTGACGTGCGTCGACTCACCCCTGGGGAGTGGGTCACTTATTTTCTTTATATGCCGGGGAGTGGGGGTAGAGATTGGTAGCTTGGTATTACCTGTAGACATGTTAGTCTTAGACATGCACGAGAATGATGTGATTATTGGTATGGACTGGCTCGCAGCTTATAGAGCCATGATTGATTGCTTCGGTGGGAGCATTGTTTTTGCCATTCCGGGGCAAGAGATGTTTGTAGTGGCAATGCCTCGCCCAGAGGGAGGTTCGACCGCTCATTTGTATTACATAGAGGAGGATACCTCTAAGGAGGTTGTGATTCCCTTAGATTCGATCCCTGTTGTCAGAGAGTATTCCGATGTGTTTCTAGAGATACTAGGCCTACCACCCAGTCGTGAGATAGACTTTGTTATAGATTTACTGCCAGATACGAGACATATAGCACGCGCACCGTACCGTATGGCTCCAGCAGAGATGCGAGAGCTACGAGATCAGATAGAGCAACTGTTAGGTCAGGGCTTCATTCGTAGGAGTACCTCACCTTGGGGCGCTCCAGTCTTGTTTGTAAAGAAAAGAGATGGTTCACTGAGATTGTGTGTGGACTATCGGGAATTGAACAAGGTCACGATACGGAATAAGTATCCGTTGCCTCGAATCGATGATCTGTTCGACCAGTTGAGGGGAGCAACTTTCTTTTCGAAGATAGATCTGAGGTCGGGGTACCATCAGTTACGTATTAGAGAGCAGGATGTTTCAAAGACTGCCTTCTTATCGAGATATGGGTCCTATGAGTTCAGGGTGATACCGTTCGGACTCACAAATGCCCCAGCCATTTTCATGGACTTGATGAATCGAGTATTCAGAGAGTTCTTGGATCAGTTTGTAATCGTCTTCATAGATGACATCTTGATATATTCACACTCCGAGGAGGAGCATGCCGATCATTTGAGGCAAGTTCTTCAGACTCTACGAGAGCATCAGTTGTATGCTAAGTACGAGAAGTGTGGATTCTGGTTGCGAGAGGTACAGTTATTGGGCCATGTTGTTTCTGAGCAGGGGATTGCAGTTGACCCGAACAAAGTGTCAGCAGTGAGGGAGTGGGGACGGCCCACGACACCGACAGAAGTGCGTAGTTTCTTGGGGTTAGCCGGATACTACAGGAGATTCATTCGGGGATTCTCCAAAATAGCGGGTCCATTGACAAATCTGACTCGCAAAGGGGTACCATATGTTTGGGATGACGCTTGTCAATTGGCTTTCGATGAGCTGAAAGACAAACTTACTTCAGCGCCAGTCCTTTCGTTACCGAAGCCGGGTGTGGAGTACCTGGTTTACACCGATGCGTCTTTATGGGGACTTGGAGGTGTGCTCCAGCAGGAGGAGAAGGCTATAGATTTTGCTTCCCGCAAGCTTAAGCCGCATGAGAAGAATTACCCCACCCACGACCTGGAGTTAGTAGCGGTCGTCTTTGCATTGAGGATATGGAGGCACTATTTATTGGGGGAGAAATTCCGTTTGTTCACAGACCATAAGTCACTGCAGTACCTGTTCACTCAGCGAGAGATGAATATGCGTCAGCGCAGATGGCTAGAGTTTGTGAAGGACTACCAGTTCGATATACAATATCATTCGGGGAAGGCCAACGTAGTTGCTGATGCGTTGAGCCGTAGACCGGTAGACGATGTAGCGGACGTCTGGAAGGGAAAGTGGAAGGAGTTGGGTCACTAGGACGCAGTGGCACGTTCTTTCATATCCGTGATGTCAGTCACACCCGAGATTATTACGAGGGTGATACAGGCACAGACTACAGACCCGTTTTGCCAGGAGCAGATTGTGCGACTCCTAGCCGAGGGTGCTGAGTCCTATTCTGTTAGTTCTGATGGAGGTTTGCGGTTTAATGGGAGATTGGTGGTTCCAGAAGGAGCAGAATTACGTCATGCAGTGATGACTCATTCTCATGGGTCCCGATTTGCAGTACATCCGGGAGGCGATAAGATGTACCAAGATATGAGGCGATAATACTGGTGGAGTGGGATGAAGAAGGACATCGCCGAGTTTGTGTCCAAGTGTTCTACCTTCCAGCTGGTGAAGGTGGACCATCAGAAATCGTCAGGATTGCTTCAGCCATTGGAAGTACCCGCGTGGAAGTGGGAGAGTATTTCCATGGATTTCCTTACAGGGTTGCCTACATCACAGAGGGGCCACAATTCTATCTGGGTGATTGTAGACCGTTTGACCAAAGTGGCTCATTTTCTGCCAGTGCGGACAGATTATACTACGGGTCAGTATGCTCAATTGTTCATTGCTGAGATTTTCAGATTACACGGGGTGCCCCTGAATATTATGTCAGATAGAGACAAGATTTTTGTGTCACGTTTCTGGGAAAGTTTTCAGGAGGCTATGAGTACTGAGTTGAGGTTGAGTTCAACTTACCACCCATAGACAGATGGACAGACATAGCGTACTAATCAGATGTTAGAGGATATGCTACGCATGTGTGTTCTCGATTTTGGAGGAGGTTGGGAGCCACATCTTCCACTGGTAGAGTTTGCTTATAATAACTGTTATCAGTTTACGATTGGTATGGCTCCATTTGAGGCTTTGTATGGCAGGCCTTGTCGTTATCCAAATTGTTGGCTCGAGGTGGGGGACAACAAGTTTCTAGGAACAGAAGTGATTCAGGAGACCTCCGCGAGGATTGAGATAATCAGGAGTCGTATTCGGGTAGCCCAGGACAGGCAGAAGAGCTACGTCGATGCGAAACGGTTCTTCCGGGAGTTTAATGTGGGAGATCAAGTGTTATTGCGTGTATCTCCTATGAAGAGAGTGATGAGGTTCGGGAAGAAGGGGAAATTGGCCCCGAGGTATGTGGGACCATTTCCCATCATCGAGAGGATTGGGCCGGTTGCATACAGGTTGGGATTGCCAGAACATTTACATCGCATCCACGATGTATTCCACATCTCGTCGTTAAGACGATATCTTCGGGATGATATGGCCTATACTCACATTGCGATAGATGAGATAGATTTATAGTCTGATAGCTCTTACGAGGAGAGACCAGTGGCTATTCTAGACTATAGTGAGAGGAGATTGATGTCGAAAATAGTTCCACTTGTGCGAGTCCAGTGGGAGCATCATAATGTGGAGGAATCCACTTGGGAGCGTGAGGCAGATATACGCGAGAGATATCCAGAGTTGTTTTTACCAGGTATGCCTTATTTTCCGAATTTCGGGACGAAATTCCGTTATTAGGGGGGAAGTATGTAATACCCCGTAATTTTATGCTATATTAATTTGGGGATTTATTAAATTTAATGAGAATGATTATTTAATAAAAATCCGGAAATTAATTATGTTACAATTATTAACGTGACGAGAGTTAGTAATTATGGAAAACTTGTTGAATATTACTAATGAGCATAGTGATATACTATATTGGTTATATTGAATGTCATAAGTGAATTAAATGACTATTTCGAAAATTTAAGTTGGGACGTGCCCGTGTCTCGTCGGGACTAATTTTGTTAAATAAAAAGTGAATATTTTATAAGTTGTTCGTATGGTCGTTTTGAGTGCGCCAACGCGTCCGGAAGGGTCGAGATAGTCAGAAAAGCGTACCCGGGGGTTTAGTTTGGGTCTCGGGGAGTTTTTAGGCCTAATTAGTACCCCGGGAGGGCATTTTAGTCATTTTACATAATTGGGTAATTAAACCCACGAATTTCAGCCACCTATATCAGCCATTAGGTTAGCCTTTTAGGGTTAGAACTTTCAGAAATCAAGTGACGGCTATTGGAGAAGAGAGGAGAGAGCTCCAAGGCAAATTCAAGGCCAAAAAGCCACCGGATTTCACCGCCACCACCACCACCGCGTAGATCGCGAGACAAGGAACGCAACCATACCAAAATCATCCGGTAATCTGCATACCAAAAATCCCAGGCAAGTATTTGACTTGCGTATTTTTGTTAATGCAATTTTTATATTAGTCTAGGATTGTTTAGAGATGTAAACTATGGAAGAAAACTCAAATTGTGTTAGGATAATGCATGTAGTTTTGATAATATGGAAATTCTGGAACCCTTGCCATGTAGAGGAATATAACCCACGAAATTTTGATGTTAAATTAGAAGGAATTTATGGTAAAAACAGATTAGAACCTTGTTTTAGGAAAACTCTAGGGTTCTTGATGATTAGGTGGGATTTTGAGTTAATTATCCATGTTTAATGATAGTTATACGCATGCTTTACGTTATAAACACCTGGTATAACGTTATAATGATGATAGTAGGATTTTTGGGGCGATTTGAAAGGAAAAACATCGTTTTAGATGAAGAAGTTGGATGAAACCCGTAACTGCATTCTGCAGAATTTTGCCCAGACCTGCTTGATCGATCGATCGAGCCTAGAGCTTCGATCGATCGAAGGTTCGATCGATCGAGCCCCAAGCTTCGATCGATCGACCCCTCCTGGCAGACTCCTAATTCCCTCTGTAATTGCGTTAAATTCAAATTGTCGTGATATAATTCTTAGGCATTCTTGATAAATTGATTTGGGAGACATTGAGGACCAGTAGGGTATATGAATAGATGTTGGAACCTTTAATCTTCAGCAAGAATGGTATTTATGGAATAATTACTTTAGGTTGGTAGATTTATGAATTTAAAGGGTGAGGTGCGTAAGAGAGTTACGTTGGAACCTAATAAAGACACTTACTGAAATTTAGATTTGTGAGGATATAGCCCACGAGTGTTAGGTAATAAGTGAGAAAACCCTTCGATTTAAGGTTAGGAACGAAACCTTATACGTATTTCTATAAATGTGAAATTAAGGATAAATGGTATAATTATGGGTAACGTGAAGAACCTATGTTAATATGATAAAGTGGTATATTTATATGATTGTGTGTACATATATTATATACATGTGAAAAACATACCGCGCTACTTGCTATCCTTGAGGTTTCCGCGCTGGGACAGTCTTATCTCGATGGGGCCTTTATGGGGGATATTGACTTGTACCCTAGAAGATAGATATCCTTGGTACAGGCTATCGAATTGATAGTTCAGACGGTCCTAAGAGACGCGAGTATGTGCCATCCTCTTAGAGACTTGGAATCTATGCTTCGCCTCGATATTATTTGTATATGTGTTAATACAATTCGAGAGTGATTCCGAATTTATATTCCCCTTGATTTGAGTGGTATGGGGTTTGGATAGTGGAAGTATGCACGCATCATAGTTTTATTCGGGGTGCTGTTATATATATATATATTATACGAGTAGTTAATATATATATGAGATTATGATATTTGAAACTGCCTACTGAGATTTGATAAGTAGGACAGGGTCGTTGGCTCAAATTATAAATACTTGTTTTGAGAAAATATAATATGTCACTGGAAACTTTAGTGTTTTTATAAAGTTAAAAATAGAGAACTTTGGTTACTGATTGGAACATCTCTTTTAAAGTGGAAATAGTGAATTGTAAATCTTACGAGTAATCTAAGATATGTTAATCTTTTAGAAAGACTAGTGCGATAATTGATAAAACAAACCGTTGGGACGATTAGTGCGATAGGTGTGCACATTAGAAGAGAGGTGAGTATTTCTCAAGAGAGTGACGCACTAATATGTTGTTGCATTGGCCTGTATCAATTTAAATACTTGCTAAACGTATTTTAAATCAAACACACTTTCGGGCTCTGACCCGTTTCTTTTCCTCTCTCTCTCTTGTATATATATGTATATATTTCAGGTGCCCAGCCACAAGGGGCGTCTTGCTTAGGATCCTTTGAGAGGAACGTGCTGCAGCTTAGGTGGGAGTTGCAGGTCACTTGCGTAGACGGATTCCTTTATTGACTCCACTTCTAGCATTCTCATTTATTGGGCACGTGTCGCCCTTTCCATTATTTCATTTGTTGTTGGGACATTTATATTCCAGTTATTTCCAGTATTGTTCTATGGGATTTATTCAGGTTGGATTTGTGATTTTAGTTTCATATGTTGACATTCGATTGACGAATGGTTTATGTTATTTGGTTTATTGTGGTGTGATTCTTAATTGTAGAAATGTTGTTTTAATTAAATAAATCTTTTTCGTTAATTAAAATTGGGAAAGTTTGTATGAAAATGTTTTTGACACTTAGCTTAATTATTTAGGGTGTTAAATTGGAAAATTTATTTTTATCGACAGTGATGCTGAGAATGAACCAACTGTTTACCTTGATTTAATTTAATAAAGGAGTGATCGCCCGGTATTTAATTAGGCGGGGTGTCACATACACATCCATGTTAAATAACTGTAATTGCTACTAGAGTCTCTTGAATCGTCTTTTAGCAAATTTAGGAATGGCCGTGGCCAAGAATCTTTTAAACCAATTTGAGCCTATGTCCACGGAAGTATATGTTCCCTTGCTGATTTAGGAGGTGGCCGTGGCTAGTAGGGCCAGATGACGATCCCTTAGGTTCAAGTAATAGAGTTGGCCCATTAATAAACATGTTAGGGAAATAATTCCCAACATATATTTACTATTTATATATAATCTTCCTGCGGCTTCTTGAAGTCTTTTCCAAACCATACTGGCTGTGGCGCCTAACTGCGAACTCTTCTTTTCGGGTACTACTGCAGCCATATGAGCTTTGACCCAGACGAGTTTCTGAAAGGGTTTTGGGCAAAGCAATTTGGAACCTCTCCTCCTAAACTCACTTCCGTGCCCCCTCTAAGATCAATAGGGCCTTGCAAACTAAAGGATTGCCCAAACTGCGTGATACTAGACTCAGACTCCGCGGACTCTGCGTCTGTGAATGATTTTCAATCCGTGCCGATGGAAGAAGAATCCAACTCAAGTAATCATCCATTGGGTGCAAGAGATGATGCCACGAAATTTAGTAATAACCCAGCTGGTATATCTGGGAGGGCTGAGAGACCCTTAGCTGCACTTGATATCCACAGCGCCATGACCTAAGATTGGGTTGAGCAGGTGACTGGGGACTTCAAATTTCTAGAAAATTTAATATGCTCGGCACCTGCCGTGAACCAAAGACCTTGCACAATTCTAGCCGATGGAGTTTGCTTCCCACTCCATGCTTTTATTTATGGGCTGCGGCTTCCTATTCCTGTCCCCATCCACCGCCTTTTTTAGACAATGAAATTGGCTCCAGCCCAGTTGGATCCCAATGGTTGGAGATCCATTCTGGTTGCGATTGTCCTTTGGGAGAATCTATTCAAGAAGGACATAACTCCCGCGGAGTTCTTTCACTTCTACCGTACAAAGGAGAACTCAGTGAAGTTCGCTAGTTACTACTACTTTTCTGTCCGCGACAGGGACGAGACCCTTTACACTGGGAGGCCGACCAGTGTGAAGAACTGGAAGGGGAAATATTTTTACATCTTTGGGGAAGGCTGGGAGATTCACCCCGAGGAGAATGAGAGGGAAATGTCATATAGAATGCCGCGGCAATGGGGGTCTCCCTCTAAATTAGGTACTAAGATTATAGCCGCGTCCTTTCATTATATTTTGTATATTAACTTCCATTAACCTTTAAATTGTCTTTTCTGAAGTTCTTGATAATTTTCATTTGAACAAGCACCAGGAGAAGAGAGTTGCTGAGGCCGCGACAGTTCCAGCTAAACATAAAAATTTCAGCACACTCGTCACATCAGCGACCATATTCGAAGCAGAGTTTTTCCCCAACAAGTCAATTCCACAACAATTGTCTATGGAAGGTAATCTCCTGACCGTCATAACTTTACTGCACGGTAACTTATGCTCCTAAATTCTGTTTCCAATATTTGCTGTTGCTTTTTTTTCAGGTGAGGAAGTTGACAGGGAATTGCTGGCCGCGTAATTGGCGAAAATGGATGAGGACGCAGTCGTCCTAAACAACACTGCGCGGAGCATAAAGAGAAAAATGTCCAAAGCCAAGACACCTGCCATGGCTCCATCAAATAATTTGGAAACACCGGCCGCGGACTCGACTCCTATCGTGGAGAATACTAGTGTTGCCGCCCATACAACATCTGAATTTGATGACGATATTGGGGCCAACCTGGCCGCGACAGGTTTGATGACCGATGATGTCCCTTTAGATACAACTTCTCCCCCATCGCCACCTGTTATTGCAGTAAATGCAAATATGGCACCTCCTCAGTTCTGCAGTGGAGCTGGTCCCGACAGTAGACCGCGGCCCCAATTGAGACAGCTTGACCCAGAGTCTTCCTGGGACACTACCGCAAAGGCTGTGTGAAGAATGAAAAGAATTTTTGATGCCGCGGACCTGGACAGGTTGGTAGAGGTAGACCACGACAACTTGGAGGACTGTGGTCTCCATAGCCTTCTGAGGGTAAGTGCTATTATTTAATTTTGCCACTAACTTTTTGCATCTCATACTTTGCTTCTTACTTGTTTTATTTCAGGCCACGGATGTCATGGTGGCCTAGAAGAGGAAGTATGAGGCCCTTTATAAATTAAAAGCGGTAGAAAAAAGGGTTCACACCGCAGACCTTGAGACTGCTCGGATAACATCATTTGAGGCCGAGAAATAGTCCTCTGCTGCGGCTCTTCAGGCGGCCCATATGAACTTGGAAGCAACAAATAAGGCCAGGGAGGAGGCGGAAGAGAATTTCAAACAGGCCGCGGACTCCCTTAAAACCTCCCAAGCCCAGACTGCTGAAGCTGCTCGTGTTGCGAAGATTTCGAGCAGCAAGCTCGCCCTCCTCCAAAAGAAGTATGAAGAGCTGGAAGTTAAGTCCGCTCAAGAAGCCTTAGATCACGCCGCGAAGATAAAAAAGATGGAGGCTAATCACGGCGATTCTCTTTAACTAGCCATAGATCATTCTGTGGAGTCATTCAAAGGCTCCAAGGACTTCTTCCTCATTAACAACAGGGCCTACCTCCGCGGCTACCAAGAGCTTCGACAGAGATTTATAAAAAACTTCCCTGAGACCAAGGATTCAATTCTTGCTTGGAAACTCAGTGACGCCGAGCATCAAGAATGCATTGTTGAGCTTAAGTCCGCGACCGAAGAAAAAGCGAGGCTGAGGACCGAAGTAGAAGCAGAAGCCACAGATAGAGAAACTGAGATAGCCGCGGATGGCGAGGAGCGTGATGAGCATGATGATCCAGCTTCTTGAACTAGTGATCATCTTAGTTTTTGAACTGATCATTAATACAGGGCTATGTCCCTTCTGCTAGTTTTCTTTTATTGTGGCTGCGACCTACTTTTTTGTAATCTCAACTTCTAATATCAAAGCTACGGCTATATTTACTGCCTTGTACATATTTAATTGCTTACAACTCTTTGCTCTTTTACTTTGCTTGCTTTAATGAATTCTTGGACGTAACTGCTCTCATATTTAAAAATGCATTCCTGATTGGATGAACATAATGATCATTTGCTAATGTCCCCGTCCATATAAACAGTGCTACGACACCTTCAATACAGGAAACAGGCTGCGACCATGTTTTATATGGCTGCTGTATATGGGCCGCGATCCCTTTCTCATTTTCAATGATTGCTGGGACTGCCCCTTGAGTAAGGCCGCGCCCCCTAAATGATTTCACTTGATGGTTATAGCCGTACTTATAAAGCTGCGGCACTATAAGTACATGGATCCTCAGGCTGCTTTCTTTGCACTTGGTTACTTGAACCACTTAGGTGTTGTCATCCCATGACCAAAATGAAACATATAAAGTAGGTCATCTTTTCCCATGGCGAATGTTGCTTTTACCGTTTGCAGCTGAATTAATCTGAACATGAGGCTTCGTGTATACACACGATACTTTCAAACCTCCTTAGATTGGATTATGTTATTAAGCCATCCACAGCTAATATATAGGATACTATCAAGCCTCCTCAGGCTGGATTATGTTATTAAGCTACCCACAGCTAATATATAGGATACTATCAAGCCTCCTCAAACTGGGTTATGTTATTAAGACACCCACAGCTAATATATATGATACTATTAAGCCTCCTCAGGCTGAGTTATGTTATTAAGCCACCCACAGCTAAATATATAGGATACTATCAAGCCTCCTCAGGTTGGGTTATGTTATTAAGCCACCCACAGCTAAATATATATAGGACACTATCTAGCCTCCTCAGGTTGGGTTATGTTATTAATCCACCCACAGCTAATATATATATATAAAGCCATCCCTGGATGGATATTATAAGCCTCCCATCTTGATGACGCATCCCGAAAGCTAAGAATGGGCATTGTAGGCCCTCGTGGCTAATGACAGCATTTCGAGAGTAGAGAATTGGCATTGTAAGCCCCTGTTGCTAATAAAAGCTCCTTGAATCCTCAGATGCTTTCGTGAATATGATCATCATATGATAAGATATAGTTGCACATCGTGAGGGGAACTTGTGAGATAATTAAGATCGCAATCCCTCCATAGGTGCATCTCGAAATAATAATAATCTCCCAAGATAATTTGTTATTCCTCCATTGGAGTCTGTTTAAGACAAAAGGTCTTTTTGTGAGATGACAAATTATAAAAACAAGAGAGAAATCAGATATGGCAAAATTTGTTAATTCATATATTTATATATGTATGCTCCAGCTAATGACTTTGTAAGGATAATATAAAGTTTAGTTTAAAACAACGTAAGCAGAAGTTGTCTCTGTAAAGTAGGGACATATGGAATATAATAGATAAGCATGGAAAATGAGCATGCAACATGCAAGATGAGGCTGCATCCCCTAATCATCTTTGAGGAACCTCCTCAGCATCCCTTGCCCAATTAGCCTTTCAATTTCATGTTTCAGAGCATAGCATTGCTCAGTGTCATGGCCATGGTCTTGATGGAATTTGCACCAAGTAGCTTTGTTCCTATTGTGGGGTGGAGTTCTCATCTTTTCTGGCCATCTCAGCAACTTTTTCTCTCTGATGAACTCAAAGATATCTTAAATCGAGAAGGTTAGCAGAGTGTAGGCCCCTGATTTCTTCTATGCCTTCTCCACTTTCCTTTTCTGGCTCCTGCTGACTGCTTATGTGGTTGGATCCTTTTGTACTGCCACAACAGTAAATAATGTTGATGTTATTTTCATGGGTACCGCACCCACATCAGGAGAGGCCGCGACCTCTAGCATTAGGACCCTCTGAGTTAGGTAATTGACCTGTGTCTGGAGTGAGGCATGACTGTCGTAGAGGTGGTTAAGGTGATTGTATAGCTGCACAATCTCATCTTTGATTTCTGTGCTCTGGCTGTACTCTCCCTCCATTTTTCTTCTTTTGTTAGTCTTTACAAAGTATGTGTAATATGGGAAAAAACTAACAAAAGTTAGTAATCACAGAAACACAAGTAGGAAATGGGGATGCGGAGTTTTACTACTGCGCTATTGAAGGGTTCCGCGGCCAGTATATAACACCTAAGTGCACTTCCGTGGCCTTTGTATGACATTCACCAAGGTTGAGATGGAGACCACCCAAGTCCATTCCTTGATTTTTTGAAGGTTCGATAAGTACTGCCTTAACCTAGACCGCATCCCTTACTAGGTAGGGGTAGGGGAGCAACCCCAAAATCGAAACCCAGGAACCGAGTTTTTCTCCCAAAACATGGGAGAGCATGCCTACTAGGGTCTATCCATGAGAGAATAACCTCTCTGTGCGCATAATAGCACAATTATAATGATAAAACCCCATATCATAGGCAAAGAATCACAAAAAAGAGTGTAAACATAATTCTTCCCTAATCATCCATCTTTTCGGGACTGAAGTCCATCATGGTTTCCAGCATTACATAGATGAAACGATATCCCAGGGGTATGTAAAATAAATCTAAGGTCATCAAATGAAGACCCAAGAGCAGATCCGGATATAAGAAATACCCATTTAAGGTTTGCAAATATAGAGCGGAGCTCAATAACCAGAATCGACCCCCGAGAAGGTGTTTGAGGACTCAAATATATAGAGAAGCAAGATTGAAATATCTTTTTCCCACAGACGGCGCCAAATTGATGATACGAAAAACCGGCCATAAGACATTCTCATACTAGCAAGTCAAGAGCAAAGTGCGTAATAAACAAGTAAAGCAAGTAAATAGAGAGAAGACACAATATAGAGTTGTTCAGCCTTTAAAGTAGGCCTACATCCACTGTGTTGCTCCGTTCTCATTATATGAATTGCATTGTACAATATAATCTTTCCTAAAGAGGCGTACAAGTATGAGAATAAAGGAGAGTACATAACAGTATTGAGGATTCCGGTGTGCCGGAGAGGTGGCTGTGTATAGATGTGTGGCCTCCGAGTCTTATATTGAGGTTGTTTAGAGAGGATCTCTATTGTAGAACTGCCCCAAGCGTGTGGAATCCCCTTCCTCCCTTAGCTAGAGGTGTGGACATTTATTTATAGGAGGTATGTGAGTTGTGTCACGTGCCCCGAGCACGTGACATATATGTAGTCTAGAGTAGTTATGAATGAGGAGGATGCGGCCTGCAGTGCAAGCAATGTAGTATCCTGCAAGCCTGAAGAAAAGCTGTCGCACCCTAAACTGAGTAAGTTCGCGGCATGTTGATCGTGATCGCTCCTTGATGGGAGGCCGCACCCTGTATGAGATGAGGCCTCGACTTATTTGAGGTACGACTGCGCCTTATGTGAGGTTGGGCCGCGACATGTAATCATGTGAGCATACCGTCCGCAGCAGGGTGCTATATTTGTATTATCAATGAGTCTTTGGAGTACCAAATTCTATACTCAATTGTGCCTTTAATGTATTTTAAAATATTTTTAGCACAAGTAAGATGAAACTACTTTGGACAGGATTGAAACTGTGCACAGATACCGACAACATATTAAATATCAGGCCTTGAAGCAGTCAAGTATAACAAACTACCAATGATACTACGGTATAAGTTTGGACCTATATTAGGGCCATTTTTAGATTTCGATAACTTGGTTTGTAAGGCCATTGGTGTAGATGAAATTTTAGCATGATCAAGTCCAAATTTAACAATTAAATCCTTAGCATATTTTGACCGTGATATATACAAACCATCACTACGTTATTTTATTTGGAGACCTAGAAAATACTGCAACTCCCCCATAAGTAACATTTTAAATTCACAGCTCATATCTTTTGAAAACCGTTTAACATAATTTTGAGAGGTTGACCCAAAAACAATGCCATCTATGTAAAATTGAGCAATTAAAACATCACTTTCACTAGACTTCTTAGCAAACAAAGTTTGATCAGCACCTCCTCTAACAAACCCATGTGAGGATAAAAAGGCAGTTAAGTGTTCATACCAAGCTCGAGGAGCTTGTTTCAAACCATATAAGGCCTTTTTAATTCTATAAGCATGATTAGGGTGTTTTGGATCTTGAAATCCTTTGGGCTACTCAACCAAAACTTCTTCAGATAGAATACCATTAAGAAAAGAAGATTTAACGTCCATTCAAAATAATTTAAATTGTAAGTGACACGCAACAGCTAGAAGTAATCTCACAGATTCAAGACGAGTTATCGGAGCAAACGTCTTGTCACAGTCTATTCCTTCTATTTGGGAGTAACCCTATGCCATAAGCCTAGCTTTATTTCAAATGACTATCCCTCTTTCATCGATTTTATTTTTGGAAATTCATTTCGTGCCGATTACATTGATATCCTTAGGCCTTGGAACTAGATACCAAACATCATGATCTTTGCATTGATCTAGCTCCTCTTGCATTGCATCAACCCAATAAGAATCACGAAGGGCCTCATCAACTATTTTTGGTTCCACAAGGTATACAAAAGCAATCATATGGGCTACTTTACGTAACTGGTTCCTAGTTTGCACAGGTTCAGATATATCACCAATAATTTTAGAAGAGGGATGATCTTTTGAAACCCAATTAGGCACAATAGGGTCTAGTGTTGGAAAATATTCATCATCTGCTGAATTTAAATTATTTAAAATATACGAGTCAAATTCAGTTTCAACAGGTGGATCTTTACTAACGAGTTCTACTTTGTTGTCAATTACTACAACATTAATGGGATCAACAATGGATTTGGTTCTTGGATTGAATACTCTATATGCCCTACTATTCTGAGAACACCCAAGAATAATTTATTTGTCCCCCTTGGCTTCAAATTTAGAAAGATTTTCACAATCATTGCAAACATAATAGATTGAGCCAAAGGTTTGAAAATATTTTACATTGGGATTTTTGTTGAACCAAACCTCATAAGGGGTCATTTTGGTATTCTTTCTGAGGTAAACGCGTTTAATAATATGAATGGAAGTCAAGCATGCATCTTCCCAAAAATATAATGGTAAATTCTTAGCATGGATAAGGACTTTGGCCATTTCTTGTATGACTCTATTTTTTCGTTCAACACCCCCATTTTGTTGAGGTGTTTATGGAGCACTAAACTCATGAGAATAACATTGGGCATCATAATATTCAACGACTTCGGTTTCTTTAAACTCACCACCTCTATCACTTCTAATTCGTGTTACTTGGGGCGTCTTTCTCATTTTCTAATTTAGTCAGAATTTTGAGAATTTGATTAAAAGTTTTCGACTTATTTTTCATAAACGTAACCCATGTAAAACAAGAGTAATCGTCCATGTGGAGAAGTTATAGAGGAGCGGTGGTGTTAACATCTTTAACTTTTTTATGAGGTGATTTGGTAATTTTACCTACTTGACATGAACCACAAACAACAGTTGGATATTTCTTAATTTTTGTTAAGCCTTTAATAAGATCCTGTGATGAAAACCTGTTTAATGTATCAAAACTGATATGTACCAACCGATTATGCCATAAGTTGGAATCATATAAAAGTGTCACATTACAAGACAGAGCACCATATGATTTATAGAAGTTGTCTGCGGTACGATTACCTTTAATAAAATCCTCCCCTGTTTTGGTCAACACGTCACATGAGGTTTTTGTAAATTCGACTTGGCAACCATTATCACTGAACTGACTGATAGAAATCAAATTGGCTCTCATCCCTTGAACTAATAACACGTCATTGATATTAGGTAAACCCTATTCGTTTAGGGTGAATTTACCAATGATTTGGGAGGTCTTACCATCTCCAAAGGTAACATGGCCACCTTTATAATGGACAATATCCTTGAGTTTGGTAACATCCCCCGTCATATGGCGTGAGCAACCACTGTCTAAGTACCAACCAACAGTTTGCATCTGACAACGTAGGGCTGTCAAGACCACAACAGACTTTAAATGAAAATGACATAGCTGGGGTCTAATATCACCACTCTGAATCCATATAGGCATGGTTTTGAAACTATTTTGTGCCTCTATTATGAATCGTGAAGAGGTTTTTCCTATTGGTTTTGAATTGCCGTTAGTCTTTGATCTAGGCTTATAAAACGAATGAAATGATCCAAAATAATTCGAGGTTTTATTACCAAATCTCCTAGATTTTGAGTTAAAGTAAAAATAAGAATTTTTCTTACGAAACCTTATGCACTCATAGTTTTAGTGTCCAAAAACATCACACTTAGAACAAAATTTATTACATGTGGGGAGGTCTGAATGGTAAAATTTCCTACCTACACACTTAATAGAATCATTAAGAATTATAGGCTTCGGAGGACGGAGGGGGAAAATATGTGGATGTATATCGTCCTACAAAGTTCTCAATGAAACTATCAATGTCACTTTCATAACCACTTTCAATTATAACTAGTTTTCTTTTGGCCTTTTCAAATAGCCTACTATCCAACGGTAGATCCAGTTCTTCTTGAGCTTTTACAAAAAATATTGGTCTATTCAGATCAAATTTTTCAAGAGGCCCCTCATAACCAAACCCTCTTATATCACCATTATAACGTTGTTCAATAAGCAGTTTGTCAAGGTCAAAACACTCGATATCATGACTACGACATATTTTGAAAGCTGTTTCACAAACTTCTTTGGATTTTTCCACTTGTAAAAGAGATGCCTTGTATTTTTCTTCTAAAGAAGACAAATTTTCTTTCGATGTCGTGATCTGAATTTTGAATTCAAGTGATTATTTTTCAAAATCGGTTTTGACATTGCTTATTTCAATGGAATTTTGTTGAACAATCTTGTATTGATTCTCTAGGTACTCGCTAAGCAGTTTAACCAAATTAGATAACTCTTGTCTATTTTGCAAGGTTGTTACATACAATTATGAATAGCCATCATATCCAATAAAATTTTCATTTTCATTAGTGTCCGTGTGTGAATTTTTGCAATCATCAGATTTAGTATCATACACAACACATTTTGCATCAAATGGGGTAGTTAATTCAAGCATAAAAGGTTGTTTATCTAATAGAGATTTAGCAGCATCAATCAAATCAAGTACATCATCAGATTTCAATTCATCCTCAGCATCAGTCATACTAGCTAAGTACATGTCTCCGCAATAGTCATAAACTTCTCCTAAAAACTTAAGGCAATTTGAATCGGAATCTTCTTGTTCATCTTCTAATTCTGAATCAGAAGAATCATCCAAGTTTTATGAATGTGAGCCTTGTGTTGTTTAGAATGTTTCAACTGTGGCTTAGACCTACACTCAACAATGAATTGATCGAGTTTCCGACAATTGTGACAAGTCATTTTGGATTTATCGATCTTACTACTTCTACTGTCATAATCAGAACTTTGTTTTGAATTTCTTTTATGGGGCGGATTGAATTGACTAGATTGACTATTCGCTTGCATACATCTCTTAGCAATAGAATTTCTATGCTTCAAAAGTTTCTTAAATTGAGAAGATATAAGAGGAAGTTGATTGTTGATCTTATCAATTTCATCCGAATCCACATGAGATTCATTGTCGACTCAGATTGTTGTTTAACTACCTTATGCATACGTTTATTAGGACAAGCAACTTTTGATGAGTTAGTCAAATCATTCTTATCATAAGAAGTTAGCGTCTTCCTAAGGGCTGATTCAAGTTCCATAGTTTTCAATTTAGAGCTAAGCAATTCAGGTGTAAGAGATGGATCAACAATTTCTTCAATGATGTAACGTTTATGGTCAAATCTAGGTGCAAGGGGACTTAAAATCTTAGCATAAACATCCTTTTTAGAATATTCAATGCCATTAGTATCCAATTGGGTAATTATACCGGTCAAGCGTATGTAGAAATCATCAAACGGTTCATTATCTTTCATAACTGACATATTATGTTGTTGAACCAGCATTTGAGTTTTACATTATTTTACCCTAGCATCACCCTCATGTGCTATTACCAAGGTATCCCAAGCATCCTTACTCGTAGTACTGTGACATATACGTTTCAATTCATTTTCGCTCACACTCATGAAGATTGCATTTTTGCCCTTATTATTAAATTTGCTTATCTTTGTCTGTTCCGGGCCTAATTCAGTTGTTTTTAACTTTAAAAGGATAGTGCTACCTTCAGCTACAGGGACCGTAGGGTGATTATAGCCGTCTTTAATTAAGTCCTAAACATCATCCCGTAACGTGCCTTGAATAAAAGAAACCATTCAAATTTTTCAGTAAGAAAAATTGGTGCCATCGAAAATAGGTGGTCTACTAAAATTTCCTAGCCTAAGCAACTGACTTGACTCGCCCATTAAAGCAAGGTAAAATGTGTTTAGCAACAGTTCTGAAAACAGATCTTTTAAAAGTCTAGCTCTGATACCACTTGAAAAATGCTTGAGTAGGTGCTATAGTATATAAGACTCAAGTACGGAAGAAAACAATTATCGAATAAACGCAGTTTACCTACGAGTTTTTATAGAATATTCAAGTAGGGACCAATTCAAACTTTTCTTGAAATTATTAACTCTACTAAAACTGATTAAGATTGGTAAAGTCAATTTAAGTCCTAATAATTATCTTTAGTTAATCCAGATGATTTACAAGATATTAATCAATTCAGTTTTTAGTCGGGTTTCTAATTATTTAACCTACTTTTTTGTGTGAGGTGAGATGCGGAAAATGTAAATTACAATGATAGTAGGCCACATATGCATATACTATTAATCATATATTCAAGAATATATATACACTATATTACTATATAAAGGTAATAGGTATTACTCACTAAAAATTAGTTATACACGCATATATAAAATTGTACACACACATATAACCATTCACGTGATTTTAGTTACACTTTAAAATTTAATTCTGAAAATTTATTTTCACAAAAAATGTTAAATGACAAATTCTAAATTAAATTTTCAAACAGTTTTAATAAAAAAAATTTAAGTACAAAGAACCCATAATCATTAGATATGATAAAATGCAAATGCAGTGTAGTGTTGTGCATCCTTTGTGAATAAAAAATATATAATCCTATGAGCCATAGAGTGTATGGGAATTACCTTTTTCTGAGCTGACGAACCAAGTCAAGAGCTGATTTGATGTAGACGATCATAGAGAGCTTGACGTAGGTAGGTGGGACACAACCTAAATTACATATATATTTTGTCAAAATTCAAGTCCAACTAGATGAAGGTCTATATAGCTACAACACAGAAAAGAAACCCTAGGAGTGCTCTATATAGGTACCTTCACTAACCCCGAATTACTTTTATTTTAAGAAGGGAAGAATTTGTTTTAACTCAAACTCTTAGAACACTACAAAAATTTTCTAAACTGACCAAACTGAATCGTATCGCCATCTAGGATGAATCGATTCGACCCTGGTCAGGTCGCAAGTTCGCTCAATTTGTTTGTATATAGCTATAAAATCCCATTTGTCCCCTGATTCCAATTCCGATTAAAATTCTACCCTGATTCCAATTCCGATTAAAAATTTATTTCCATAAATGAAATCCAACATGTTAAATTGCTAAAAATAATTAAATCCAAGTTTTGTATTTTTTCGAATTCCAAATTAAATTAAATTATTACCGATTTAAATTTACTGGGTGTTACATACTTCTCAACTAGCACAAGAATTTCGTCCTCGAAATTCGGCAAGCGTAAATGTGTAAAAATAAAATATGGCTCACATATGCCTGCCGTAACGTGCCACAATTGGACCCCCACACACCCAATCCTACACTCACCTACCCATGATCAAAATACAATGTATATATAACATATATATAAGTATCTAAGAAAAATAATACATATCGTGCTACTCCACTAGCCTCATCTTGGCTCCTATGGCACCTTCTCTGCCTAAGGCTTCCGAGTCGAAAATATATAACACCTACCCACTATGGGCACTGCTTGCGATCCCTGTGAACCTGACACTGTAGGTAGTGGAGGCCCTTTGCCTTATGATCCTTGACCCTGCTGGTCCTACGCCTTCGGACACCTAGAAGCTCGGTACCGTATTTCCCCACAAATGAAACACGCACCCCTAAAAACTCGAGTGTCCTTGCCCTTGTCCCTGAGGACCCTGTGGACCACCATTGCCCTGCTGCTCCTGACCTGTCCTCTATCTCTTCCACGCCTGGTCATTGCGATCCTTGTTCTCTCCTCCTTGACCACTTGGCTCCTGTCTCTTTCCCAACTTCTTTTGGTAGTTATTTTCTCTTACCATAACAACAATGCGACGTCCACCACCTGGGTGTAAGTAGTGTACGCTGGATTCCCCAAAATTATCTATTTAATAGGGTAAGACAAATCTTCTTTGCCTCGGTATTTACCTCCTCTCGTACAAACATCGAGATATTTATGAACTCCTGTTCATACTTAGCAGTTTATTTCGAACCCTGCTCTAAGTCTAGAAACTCCCTTTTCTTCGCACTCCTAATCCCATACAAGAAATACTTGTCATTAAACTTTAAAAAAAAAAAAATCCATAGTTCAGATGGTCCCTATCCTCTGATGTGGTGACACTCTCCACCACTATAAAGCATCTTCGGTCAGATTGAATGTAGCCAACATCTTCTTCTGCACATGTGTGCAATCCACTATCCTCATGTGTCTCTCTTTCACTGGTGAGCAATCGTTAGGTCCGATCCCCCTTTGAAAGTGGGATGATTGCCCTTAGGGTAGAAGGCCCTCACCCTGTCCCAAGTCGAAGCAAGTGTACCATGCTGCTGCACCTCTAAAGTCACCTATCTCTATCTCCCTACCTCAATATCGGTCACTGTGGCCTCATGCACAATAGTCGCTAACTCTACGACATCCAAAACAATCTACGTCGGCCTCTCCTGAACCGCAGAACCAGAAACAAAATCCTGTCTCCTCTCTGCAGATCTCCTAGTGTTCTCCATCTGGAAAGATAGGAACAAAAACATTAGACTCAGAATAACTAAGAGTACAAATCATTAAAGGAATCAAAGATACGCAACACGAAAGCTAAAACGGACTCACAACGTATGAGACCTAAGACCATGCTCTAATACCATCGGTAACACCTCATGCATTCTGGTGTCGGCCACCACCAAGACTACGCCAGATGTTACTAAATTAAATATCATTCTTAGCTTGTGACAGATATGAGACATATAAAAATTTCCACAAGATAATATCAGATTAATCCAATAAATATAATCATCCATGCAATATTAAAATCCATCACCATGTTAATATCCAAAATAATCCAACTCCAAATAAATATAAGTTCAAATAAATAATCCAACTCTGAATATCTAATATAAACCGTAAATAACTTTGGAACCGATGGGCCTACAAATCCATAAATGTGGTATCATAATAAATACGATGAAAGGAAAAAATAAATCCTAACTAATAAAGCATCTAAAAATAAAACTCCAGCTGCATCTCTAAAAATACCTCCAATTGATCCTATGCAGCTCCACCTAAAATGTTAGTCAACGTAATGGGTTAGAGCCCACCACATGGATACCAGCTACTCCTCTCAATAAGGGTCCTTGAACCCAAACAATAACATTATACATAATAAGCACAATAATAAAATCTTTTAAATTAAATGAAATATTTTATAAACCTGCGAGTAAAATAATCTACAACTATCTATCCACATAACCAAGCCACCCCAGTATATTAATCTAAATATTCCGTGCCAAAAATAATCTAAACACCCGCTCTTATTTTTATTTAATTTAATTAACCAATTATTTTATTTATACGACACCATTATGGCCAGTCAACCCCTTGTCGGTTCTACACACACTCTTGGCGTGATTAAGGTTCTACACACCACACCCATTCCCCTCACTATAGCCCTTCAGCCCATTTAACTGTCAGCCCGCACATACTCTTGAAGTTCCACACATGACACGTCACTATAGCCAGTCGCCCATTTAATTGTCAACCCACACATACTCGTGACGCCATACCCACCCACATCGCTATAGCCAATCGATACTTATTCTATTAGCCCTGCACATACTCGTGCCGCAAATTTATTTTAATACCCATCCTTAGTCTTAAGTATTCATTCATTTATTTCTAGATTTCTCATTTTTTTTTGTTATTAGCCACACCCTTTATTCGACGGTGAGTCCTCAAAACACCTTCTAGCCCAATGCTTGGAAGTCTCCAAAACACAAGCGTATCCTAATCTAACATTTAGGAGGAATACATACTACCAAATATCATATCGTCTCTCACCTAGACTAGCGAAACCATGGAACAACGTAAAAATTAACCCCACCCCAGAATACTCAATCGTAAACTTCTTACACTAATTAGTCTTATACCTAGAAAGTGAGAACAATGCAAAGGCCTACCTACTAGTCCCATACCTAGAAATCATCCTATAAAGTTGAAAGAAACAACTACCCATTTACCCCGTCGTTCGCGTGGTGTCGAATATAGTTTAAGTTAATAAGTGGCAAAGACGTAATATTAACAATTTTATCAATAAATACTAACATCAGTATACTGCCAATTATTTATTTAAGTTAACATAAATGGTTAAACAATCCAATCACATAATTTGCTAAAATTTCTAATCACATGCATAAATTTTTGTAATCATACAACGAGAATTCCTCTACTTAACGAGATACACGTTTTTAACATGGATTTTTCTTATTTAAATAAGCTATAACATTTCGACATAATTTCCTACATGCAAACATCATACCATCTATCAAAAACCAATCTCTAAACTAAACATGCAAGGGTTATGAGTCTTGATTAGTATTAATATTTTTAGAGAAATAAGTCCCCATTTTTGGTTCAAATATCCTATTAGACTCTCTAATTAATTTAATAAAACGGTGATTGTTAGTGTTTAGGCCATGATTGAGATACATAATACTAAATAAGAGCAATAGAGATATCCATGCCTGGAAAAATCGTTGAAGAAATACGAATAAATGAATGCGTTCCTCATGAGTAGACGACAAAAATATTCTCTTAGACAATCTTGAGAAAACCGGTTTAGTTCTCCAAATCTTGGGCTGAATCTTATTTATGAATGGGGCTAGGGTTTTGGAGGTGGAAGAAGATGAAAATATAGAGGACTATTTCTCTTAGGGTTCTTAAGAATGTATTTTAAAAGTTCTAACCCCGAATTACTTTTATTTTAAAAAGGGTAGAATTTGTTTTAACTCAAACTCTTAGAATGCTACATAAATTTTTGGAACTGACCAAACCGAATCAATTCCCCCTTCAGGCTGAATAGATTCGGACCTGGTCAGTTCGCCTGTTGGCCCAAAATTTTTATATATAGCTATAAAAATCCCATTTGTCCCTCGATTCCAATTCCGATTAAAATTTTATTTTCCATAAACGAAATCCAACATATTAAATTGCTAAAAATAATTAAATCCAAAATTTTTATTTTTTCAAATTTTGAATTAAATTAAATTAATATCGATTTAAATTTATGGGGTATTAATATCGTGGCAAAGGCATAAAGAGTTCTCACTCGATCTCAGATGATGATTCAGATAAGAATGAGTTTGATATTTCCTTGCTAGCCAAATAATTAAAGAAGTTTCTTAAATCCAATCGACAAAAGATTTGGGGCTAAGTTGAAAAAGGATGAAAACTTTAAGAGTAATGGGGCTAGAAACTCATCTTGTAGATGAAATACAAAATCTCAGAATGACGATGGCAAGGAAAAATTCTTTGAATGTCAAAGGGTTGGAAATCAAGTTTTAAAGTCCTCCCTTGACTAAGGAAGAAATGCAAGAAGAAAACGGGGTTAAATTCCTTCCTTAGTGAAAACGACTCCAGACTCTAGCATTATTGGCTCTTAGTTGAGAGCATTATCAATGCTCTCACTATTGTTAAGGATTTATTTATCTCCCCATTTTGCCTTGTTGAAGTCAGTGTTGAGAATAACGATGTAGAGTTAAAACTCGAGCGTCCCAATGATGAGATAATTACAAGGTAAAAGAACATGATTGCTCATACTGTCTTGAAAGAAAAATGTACCTCCTAGTGGTACTTCGACAGTGGTTGCTTAAGACTCGTGAAAGCGGGAAATACCTTTTTTCCCACTTTGAGTATCACATGGATAGTAAAGTTAGGTTTGGAGATAGTAGTTTTTCTATAAATTTGGGTAAGGGAACCACTGCTATTCTGGGTTTCCTAAGCTAAAAAATGTTTTTTTTGTATAGGGTCTAAAAACTAATCTTATTAATATAAGCCAATTGTGTGACAAAAAACTTGTGGTTAATTTCTCTCAAAAGTGTGTTGATGTTTTTTTTTTAGAAAGAAAAGATGGTATTTCATGGTGTAAGGACTCCCTACAACTGTTATGGGTTGACCTTTTATCCTCATTTAGTTTTCACAATGCCAAGATGACATATTTTGATCTTTGGCATTAACGACTAGATCTTGTAATAAACATAGGGAACTTGATCGTCTTATCAAGATGGAACTAGTTCATGGCTTACCATCAGTTGGAAAGTCTTCCTCGAGTGTGTAGAGGATATGCTAGAAGGGTATACAAATTAAAAGCCCAAATAGGATGATTGGTATTATTTCTACCTCTCGAGTGCTTAAATTAAGACACTTGGTCTTTATAGGGCCTATGCGTACAGAGAGTATAGATGGTAAGAAATAAATCGTAGTGATGGTGGATGAGTTATCAAGGTATGACATCATTGGATTCCTTAGGTAGAGTTCAGAGAATCCTCCATATGTGGAAACTCAGTGTTTTTTGCTTCAAAATCATCATGATTGCTACATTGTTCTTTTGAAAAGTGATAATGGTACTGAGTTTATAGACTAAGGAGTGGACAAGTATTGTGACGAACACAATATTAAGCATGAGTTTTTTGATGTTATTACATTACAAGAAAACGATATTATGAAGAGAAATAAAAAATGATTCAAGAGATGGCAAGTTTCATGTTATACGGATGGAAAGTACCTTTGAGGTTTTGGTGGAGGTAATGAATACTACAAGCCACACGATGACTAAGGTATATCATAGTCTGGGATCTAATGTGACATATTATGAGTTATGGACTGGATATAAATCCAACCTAAAGTATTTTTGAGTTTTTAGGAGTCCTTGATACATTTTACGAGATAGGAGTTATGCAAGTTTTATTCTCAAAGCGATGGAGGGATATTTTTAGGATATTCATTAAATAAGAGAGCTTATAGGGTGTACAACTTTAAAATTTCTAAGGTCATGGAATCACACAATGTCGTGGTCAAGGATAACTTTATCACCTCATTTATTGATGAAGTTGACCATATCCACGAGATTAATGCACCTCCAAGTGATGATCCCTGATAACTGGCTTTTTGGGTGTCTATCGTTGTCTTTAAAAGTCAATCTTAAAAATCCCTTGAAATACCTACAAAACTTGTTAAAACAACTCGTATTGCGGTAAGTACGGGTATCAATACAACTTTCAAGGTGAAACAATTATTGTGAATGCTTGCAATTTCAATTAATTTTTTTAAACTTTTTTTAAAAACAATTTCAAGGGATAATTAACTAATAAATGCTAAACATATGAATGACTAAATAACGAAAAATAATGTATAACCGAGTGTGATAAATGTGAGAAGGTAAAGAGATGGGATTACACCGCATTATCAATTATTTTAATTTCTCAATTTATTAATTTGAAATGTTTCGAGATAATATTAAACCGATAATCTAACTCTCATTACAATTATAAATTTAATAGTATCTTTTTCAGAAAACTAATTTAAAAATGTCACACGATGAAAAATTAAGAATTATACTATTTTCAAGAAAATTACCCACTAGGATCAATTTAATAAAAACTGTATCAATTCTAAAATTTCAACAACGAATCAATATTTAATTTTAGGAAAAGCCTATCTCTAGTTCGATTCCCAAAATCAAACATTAATTTTTAAAATTAATTTATTAACTCTCGTTATATAAATTAATTTGTGACATAGTCTTATTCTTTGAGATCTAAGTTTGTGGGAACCAGTATTTTTACTCTACATCTTATTGAGTATCTGTTTCATGCTGTTGATTTCGTGCTTGGTTTGTTTATATATGGTGGACTCCATGTGTGATGCTTGTTGAGCCTGTTCGGTGGATACTGAGGCGTGTGTGGAGTCACAGGTTGTGGCGCTGCATAAGTGGACATTTACATGCATTGTGGAGGGGAGGTTAAAGACTAAAGAGCGTCAAGTCTTGAGAGGGCATCGTGTTTGTGTTATAAGTGTAATGTTTGTCTAGTGTAATTCCTTATCATAGTGAATTGCATTGGCTGGATTGTCCAAGATTTTTTTTCATTTGGGTTTTTCTTGTACATTGAGCATTGTGGTTTGATTTAATTACTTTATCCTTCCCTCACCTAGATGCATGTTTAGGTTAAGATGAAATTGGTTAGTTAGTTTATCACAACAATTTATTTAAAATTGGTGCTAAGTTTCTTTTGGGTTAATTTGTTTACTTGAACTTAAAATTGAGAAAATTTTAAAAATAGTGTTTTTTTGGTTTTGCACCCTTTCTCATATATCAAAACCCTTTTGGTATAGTACTTTCACCCACACCTTGATTTATGCTTGCTTCGAGGCCAATTGAGCTGGAGATGCCGACGGTCATACGAGAACCTCTGGTGGGTTTTTCTACTTAGGGAGTGCATTTTTTTTCTTGGCATAACAAGAAGTAAAATTCGATTTCTATGTCGCTCGGGGAGGTTGAGTACATAGCTGTTGGGAGTTGTTGTATTCAAATCCTTTGGAAGAAGCATATCCTTATAGGATAGATCGAGATACCATGATTACATATTGCGATAACACGAGCATGACTAAAATCTTTTGTAGTCTTATTAAGTATTCTAGGACTAAATACATAGACATTCACCACCATTTTATTTGTGATATTGTTGAGGGGAGTGTAGTGGCTTTGAGTTGTGTTCCTACGGATTCTCAATTTGCAGACATACTGAACAAACCTCTTGTTTCCACTAGGTATGAGAACCTTTGAAAGTCGATAGGGGTTTGCTCACTAGCTGAGTTCAGAGAATTTTTATCTGGGATGTGGTATATTATTATTTATCTACGAATTGTTGATATCCTTCCTAGAGATGTATCTTATGTGCATTTTTTTATTTGGTTTTATAAATGTAAAATATATATTTTTAATTTTTCTTTGAGTCATATAAGAAAATTCGAAAAGATTTTGTGTTTTGTTGTCTGGGTGGATATATAGTGTTGAGATGATTGAAAATTTATGGAACACATCTTTCTATCTCTTTATTCTTAAATTAAAATCTGAGGAAGGTATTGCGAACCTATGTATGTTTGTCTTAATCATTCCTATGAAGTTCTCCAATACGGACTCATATTGACTATGTTGTGGTCATTCCATATTGTACGCACATATACATGAGTTAACTATCCTATATTTTCTACTTTTATCCATAATATTTTTAGTTGCACTTGTTTTCACTCAACCGGGTCATTCTTTCTCCGCTAGATTTTTGGGATGTGCTTGTAAAAACCCTTTATTTTTATCTAAATAAAAAAATTATTGAAATGATTTTGTGAGTGTTACCAAAAGGGGTGTTAGCAACCATTGGCAGGAAACTTAATTTTATGTGCTAATGAGAGGTAAGATAGAATGAAGAATCTATGCAAAACCATACTCTTAATCAATGAAAATAATTCTTTTAAAAGCATTTGTTTGAAGGTGTTATAAGTTGAAGATCAATATGATTTCACAATTCCGTCTAGTATGTGATTTTTTAGTCTTATTGAATTGTTAGCATAAGCGGCATACTTTAGGTCTTAATTGCAATGAACCTATGAACACTCATTTTTTCCAATATGGTTGAATTTTAATAATTTTCAACTATGGGTTGCATGAAAGGATTCATGCATAACATAAGTGGGGTATACTATTTTTCCCAAATTTCGAGTTCATCCCTCTTCTCATTGGATAACTTGAGTGGAATTTCATAGATTTGACGTTGTCTTGCTCTTGATATTAAATTGTGTTTAGTTTTACTTATTTTTTTTTGTTTTCGTCACGTTGAGATATGGATACTATGCTCTTTATTGATATATTTGTTATCATGTTATTTTTATGCATATCTGTCACTTATCTCATTGAACACATGTTTTAATTGATTATTTTATATGCTTAATATAATTGATTTATTATAGAATTTTTATTTGATTTCTTTCATAATATATCCGAGACAAAAAGTGGGATAAATATTGGGATTTAAGGGGAGTAGTTGAGTGCATGCATTGCATTTTATAATTCCAATATACATCTCTTGTATCTTTAGTGCTTAAGTTTTTTGTTTAAGTGAGGAGGACATATAGGGCTCGTGATGTTGATACTCCATTGATTGAAGATGATATTAATCTCTATCGAGTCTCAAGGGGATTTGTATAAGATATATTGATGCATAGGAATTTTCATTTGGCCATTTTTTTTTTATCTTTTCCATTTTTGGTTTTGTCATGAGATAGACAAAGGGGTAGATTTGTAAGTTTGTGTTTTACACTCCCCTTAGGTTTTAGTTTCGTGTTAGCTTAAATCTAGAACAAACCTTTGAGTCATTATATCTTTGTATAGAGTATATGGATTTTTAATGCTACATATATAAATACAAAAGGTAAAAGCATTGTGGCTGGGATTACCGAACCGAATTAGATAACTTCATTTCATACTCGAGATTTGGTAGAGGTAACAAGTTGTTAAAGTTTTTTAGTTTCTTGTAGTTTATTTTATTTTTTTGGAAGTGACAAGGCAAGATTTTAATGAATTTTTTTTTGAAAAGTTTTAAAACATTTTTTTACATTCTTTTGTCAATGATCATTATAAAGTGACCTCATTCGAATGAAGTTACCCTCGATTGAAGATGGTATCGATCGAGAATATATTTTTTGATGCTTGATCGAAGATAATTTTCAAACAAGGAACCCTTCATCAAGAGTGTTACAAAAGTGAGCTTAATGATCACAAAAATGACCCTCGACCAAGAATTTTATTAGTTGATAGCCCTCAATCGAAAGATCTTACTTTAACGAGGGGGAATTCGTCTTGGAAAACATGTTTAAATGTATTTGTTTCACTACAAAAACTATTTAAACCTTTATACACCTATTCTAATTGACGAAGCCCAACTTTTTTAAAAACCTAATATATTTTTTCTAGAGTCCTTCTATTTTAAAGAGTTTGTCATATTTATGTAACCAATGTATACTCTAGGTTTACCAAATTATGGTGATCTTCTACATTCAAGTGGATAGCACATAGGAGGTCACCTTTCACCAACTAGATCATTGGATATCGAGGCCTTGGAGGTTGTTGAACTATTTTACTGGGCTGGATCGACTATCATTAATAAGAGAAGATGTATAGGAATATAATGAAAGGGAGGGATATCATGGTGATAATCATTACCATATATATAAGTCGTATTTAGGTACTGTTTAAGTCCCGTGTTCATACATTCAGTACTATTGAACTTGTTGTGGGTCAGGTGTCATAGTAGTTTTTTTCCAAGATGGTTTCCACTCGAAATCCTGGTGTGTTGTTTATAATTGTTTAATCTACTTCTGTTGTTAATAATCATTTGCATGAAATTTGTACTAAATAAATTTATTAGGTAAATTTAAAATGTGGTTCAAATTGAAAAGTATTTTTTAATTTGTTTTACTTGTTCATCAATTAATTAGTTAGTTTGGACCCTTGAGGCACATACCTATTTCCATTTAAATCTTTTCATGAGCCTAAATCTCAATGGTTAAGATATTTTGATATTATATGATCATCTGGTCACCTTTATTTCTTTTTATCAGTCTATATTTATTTTTTAATTGATGTACATGTTTATGTCATAAAATCTTTGATAATTATTATTACCATAAGGGTTGGTATATGTTGGTTGTGATTCACTCTCAATAATATGCTATAGTGAACCACTAGAAATTATAATGTTTACCATTAGTTTTGCATATTTTTATTTCGGTGATACACACTTCCCACCATTAGGGGGAGGGTAGAACTTACATGAAGTTCGAATTTAGATCAATATTTCGTTTATGATGAATGACCCGTTCTTAAAGAAGGATAAGAAATATCGTGAAATACTTCCACGTTGTCTCATCTAAAGCCCTATATTGCTCAATGTGAAAATGAATTAAAAATGATATTGAAACATCAAGTGATTTCAAAGATAAGATGTTAGATACTATCACATAGATTAGTATATGCCTTCCACAATCATTGTTATATAATGATAAAATTTTAATTTGGTATCAAATAAATTTATTGCATGTTAAAATCCTGACATACTTAAATATATCTAATACTTGACACCCCAATATTTGAGGTAAAATAAAATCATGCCAAATTATGATGCAAAAGTTGATATTATCTATGGAAGGACTGAAGTCCTTGAAGTGACTATAAAGCCCTTGGAGTAGGTAAAGGTACCTGAAACAATGAGATTGATAGGTAAAGGACTGAAGTCCCCTAAGCGACGAAAAGGCCCCTAGAGTTGGTAAATGTACATAAAACAATGAGACTTATATGTAAGAGAGTAGTTTGATTTGAGATATTTTATGAATAATAAAGGTGTAACTCATTTAATGGTGAAAGAATAGTATAAATGCACTTATAATGATAAAAGACAAAGTCCAATATATATATATATATATATATATATATATATATATATATATATATATATATATATATATATATATATATATCAAAACAATGGGAAATAAATACAGAGTATTTGAGTGATAAATAAGCCTTAGGTGCATGTTAGTTTTGTGGGATAGATAAACAAGAACTTTAAATACACCATTGGTAGGCAGGTAAGCACTAGTAAATGTGTGGAATAATGTTTTAGGATAATAAATACTTGAGTTCATGATGAGAACTAGGCAAGCGTATTAATGGAGAGAGAATGTGTTAGCTAGTTTCAAGGTTTTGACAACTTCACAACTGGACGATCTTATGGATTAAAGATCTGAAGACTTATCAAAGGATAAGTGGGGTATTTATAGGTCGGGCTTGGTCGTGAGGGACCTTAGGGTGCATTAAATGGGTTGGATTACCATACCTAACATGTCATTAACACTTAATGTTGAGTGAAATCTCGAGTGACTAATTATTTGTGTCAGGTGGCGCAGCATGTCGTCATTGTCTTTTTAGCCACAAGCTCACCAAACTGTCACTATTGAGGTATGTTTGCTCTCACATGGTTAGGTATAATATAATTTAACTCATATATTTTAGGTATTACTTTTGATGCCAAAATATATATATGGTTGGGAATGAGTTTAGCCAAGGTTGATCGAGAAATGCTCTTTCGGTTGTGTTGATGCTTTGCCTAGTGTATTTAAAATGGTTAAGTATAATGCCTTAGTGGTGTCTTACTCTTTATACTCCAAACCAATTCCCTCAAAGGTTCCCCAAGTGAGCTTTCTCGATAGAGTATATAAGAATTCCTAGGTCTTGCTACACCTGTTCCATCGCTGAAACCTGAGTCACCTCACATATATTAAAGATATATTATTATAAAGAAATAGAAAAAGTACATAATGGATCATGTTGCTTCTGAAGAACCTCATTATGCTCCATTTAAGGTCCATTTGATCATGATCTTTCGTTAAACACTTAATGAGGAAGTTTATCACCAATCTCCTCCTACATTTGCCCCCTTGTAGTGAAAGTCGATATCTCAGTAAGAATTTTCTGTTCAAAACACCTGGAACCAATTTATCATATATCGAGAGACCTTATTTGTGCACACTCCATCTAAATCTTTCTTCATCTCTATCATTTAATCATAAAGTCCCTCCACATGCCTTCTTTATTCCTTAGTGACACATGGTTCCCTGGGGTTAACTCTGGGCTAACTTTAGTTTATGCAATTCATTTGTCGCCAATTTTTAAAATATTCCTTGGGTAAATCAATTATTGAGTAGCCTTAACGACTATTTTCCTCATCACTTTAAATACTCAATTTTCTTGTTGTTTAAAACTTTCATACATTTCATCCATTTTTGAGAGAGTTCATAGCTTTGTTTTTAAAGAGCAAAATTCATCGTGATTGTGTTTTCTTTGCTCAAACACCACCTTTGATCATCCTTTTTCGGTTGATTTTCTACCTTTGTTCTTTTTCTCAAAGTTTTACAACCTTTCCACCATTAAAAACCCTCAAATATCCATGACTTCTTTATCTTCCAAGAATTAAAAAGCTCTAACAAAGAACCTATGATGGAAGAGGCGGAGAAGTAGGCTTTGTATGTATTTCACCATCTTGATTCCTGCTTTGGCAAGGGAGATGAGTTTTTTGAGATGTCCATAATTTTTTCTAGGAGTATCGAATGTAAGGATGAGTCCTTGTTAATGGTGAAGGATCCCTATAATAAACACATGATGGTTGTAATATACTGGTGCCATGGTTGGTTTCGTATCCATAGAGTTACATTCCGTATTGCCCGGGTGAGGGAAATTAAGGTTCATATATGCATAATTTCACTCTTCTAACACAGATACCTTTCAAGTTCCACTAGTAAGGAATGTGGTTTATGAAATCATTCACACCAGTTTGTGAATGTGATTTTGAATAAAACCCCATACCGCTATGGGCGGTGATTAAATTAGGGACAATACCGATGGTGGTAGAGGGGTATTACATAATGGTATTAGAGCCAGTACCCAATTGTAATAAGTGTTCCATCGTATGGGGTGATGGTTTATTTAATCCCAATGAGGATGTTAGGCTTTTTAAGGGGGTGGATTGTAACAGACTTGTGCCATGGTTGAGGGAAAGTAATGGTTCATATACGTATAATTGCACTCTTCTAATACCGATGACTTTTCAGCTCCATTGATAAGGCATCTAGTTTATAACACCACATATCATGGGTTCAAATCCTGTTGGCACTAGATT
This sequence comes from Sambucus nigra, assembly GCA_949130495.1. Classification (NCBI taxonomy): domain Eukaryota; kingdom Viridiplantae; phylum Streptophyta; class Magnoliopsida; order Dipsacales; family Adoxaceae; genus Sambucus; species Sambucus nigra. The sequence goes on along the minus strand of OX422210.1, from coordinate 237,126,977 downwards.
ATGGATATGATCTTGGATAACACCTCATACTGTTGTGAATGGTGGTTAAATTGGGAAAACTATCAATAGTGGTGGAGTGGGGTATTATAATGATTACCTATCTTCGTATGCCATTCTATGGTTTAGGTTGGATCGAGGGGATTTTCCCTATTCTAGCGTTGAAGTTGAGGGATATAGTGGTTCCACTGACGGGTTTGCAGCTTGGTCGAACTATATCAAAAAAAATTATAAGGATGAGTTAGTCGGTCTAGCACGAACAATTACTTAGTTTGGGGATTTTACTTTGTCCAAGAATATTACTTAGCTACTTTTATCCAATTTTTCAAGTATTTTTACAAGCCTCGTGTCAAACTAACTCAAGAGTAGAAGGACCAGGGAGTTCAACCAGACACAACTTTTGGCCTAGGTTACGTTCACTCTTTATAATTAGTCGCTAATATCTTGGGCATGCTTTATCGCTTTTTTATCCTTAGGAATCCAAATGACCAACCTCGTCGGGGTTAGTGAAAATCTTTATGAGGTTAGTTGTGGAGTCAACATCTCTATTAATGTTGTCACTCGTATCTGTCTATATACCTGCTTAGACCTGATATATTTTGACATAGAACGATTAATGGGTTGCTATGATGTATTAAGTTTTTTTAACACCATCCTTTTAATGGGGTTTCTCTACGCATGGTTTCCTGGTCTTTCCCCTAAATCTTACCATATCAACGTATTCCCATTGAGACATCCAAGTATTATGCACTGGAACAAGAGGAAGAGCAAGTAATCATTTCTCCCTTTGATTGGTGATTATACTTGCTTCAAGAACCGTCCTTATGGGGATACTAACTGCCAAACTTAGTCTTTGTTCACCTAATAATATTCTATGATTCAGGTTATTCGGTCAAAAAAGGATTGGAAGGACATAAATTTCCAATTGAGTCCTTTGTAGTTTTGGATCAATTCCGGAGAGAAACGTTTGAGTTATAGGATAGAGTTATTGACCATCCTTCAAGCCTATGACATGCTAATGTTGAAGACGTAGCGGCCAAGTTTAAAGTTGTACCAAAATGCCGAGTTTATTGTGCCTCGTTTCTACGTCATCAACATAGTTCCATTGCTCCTAAGGTATGAATGCATATTAAATATATATATAGGAGCTTGGAACAATAGTTCATTGGGTGAAATTTTATTTTAAACTGTTGTTTATTTTCAGAAAGATTTTATTAAAACTTTAAAATAGAGTATATAAAGTTTCTGGGCTAAAACTCAATTTTTTAGCTTTCTGGAAGTTCGTTCGAAGTTGTCGTTCGAACGAAAATTCCGTTCGAACGAGAATTCCAACGAGATTTCTAACGAGTTCACACTGGAACTTCATTATAAGGTTCATTTGAACGAGACTTCGTTCGAACGAAAATCTCGTTCGAACGAGATTTGGCGGGAACAACTATTTTGGCATTTTTGAGAAGTTTTTCCCACTTTTCCACTTCTTTTCCCACTAACTTTTTACCTGATTAATTAAGTGCGAAAACTAACTTTTTCAATTAAACTTTTTCATATCCTACAACCTCCAAGAGAGAGTTTGAGAGAAAAATTCCAAAAAGAAAAAGTTCATGTTTAAAGTGTTAATTCTTTCAAGAAAATCTTTAAAACACTTTTGTTTAAACCCATAGTTTGTTTATCCAAGTTCCTTTATATATATATACATTGCTTGGAGTTTTGGCACCGGTTTACTCTACCTACTGAAGAGTTCGTTTGGGTTTTCTTCTAAATCCCTCAAATAAGAAGAAGTTTGTTTTGCTGCGGCATTCTCATATGGTGAAAGGCACCATGTGTGGTTGACGGTGTACCTATGTCTCATTGGTGAATCCCAAAATATTGGTGGAGCTTAGGGGTTATCGACTAGGCGGAGGTGTTTACAAGAAGACGCGTCAAGGCTTGAAAGGGTTCAAGTCGAGGAAGTAAGTCATCTGTCTTGCGATTGTAAAACCATACTTAGTGGACTTAAGGCTGGGGCCGTCCGAGATTTTTTCCCGTTGTGGGTTTTTCCTCGCACATCGTGGCGTAGTGATTCATTGGTTATTTTATCTTTCGAAATACTCACCTAGAATGCATGCTCAGGTAAAAAGATAAAATTTGGTTTTAATCACTACTTAATTAAATTAGGTGCAAATTTAATTTGGGTAATGTTTTGTTAATTTAGTTCAATTCGTCGCTTAATTTGATAAAATTGCTTTGGCCTAATTTGGTAATATTGAAAATATGATTTAGGCAAATTTCTAGGACTTGGGTTAAATTAATTGTGGTTAAGTGAAATTAAAATTGTGTGTGTGTTTCATCATATTTCACTTGGTTTTAATTTTAATTTGAAGTAAATTAAAATTTTTTATTTTTGTGAACCATCTCGCTTCCGCATATTTAAAAAGGAAATTATCTTTTTGTGAAGTAAAAGGTTTTAAAATTAGGGGCCTCGTGTTCCAATAAGAATATTGAGGAAGACATGGTAGTGGTAATGGTTATCTGCTCAAACCCATCTGTCTTCCCATGCACATATAATGGTGTGTCTAGAGTGAGGCTTATAACCCTCATCGATGAGCCAGTTAATATATGTATGATCAAGGCATACCAAAGCCAATATGTTATAGAAACTGAGTTGATGAGTCCTTTCTTTCTTCATGCGTTGACTTTTCTTACCATAATATGTTTACTTTTTGCGTAAAAAAACATGTCCATTTGGTCATTCGTGAGAATGATAGAGAGGGCTATGCCTCTTTGGTTTGGTATTGCCATTTTCGGCTGATCCAGTTGGTTGTATTCAAAGACTTTATACAGATGGAACCTAATTATCCTCCCATTGAGAGGTATGTTCCTCTTCATATTGGTCTTAAGAATAACTCCATAATTGGTGCTGAATTTACTCTAAGTGCTTTAGAGAAGATTTATGCCAAAGAATTCCCCCCTTTAGCCTCAACTGTTAAGGTTCCTCACGATCTTAAGAAAGACAAGAAAATGGGTGCCACTACTGGTGTTGGAATAAAGAGAAAATATTATTTTACCGTTAGTTATTCTAAGGAGGGAGCTGGATTAAAAGCCACTGCCCGCACCCCCCCTCCCTCCCCCCCCCCCCCCCCCCCCCAAAAAAATGAATTCCACCATAGGTTCTTCTAATATTGACGGTATTCCTTTTAAATCAATTCCACTAACAAATCCCGTTTTGGTAGTTAAGGTATCCAACATAGTGTTTGAGTTTATTTTCCAAATGGATTCCAAACTTGTTACTATTGTTGATACTTTTGCTAGTAATGAGATACAACACCCCATTGATGATCTCATCGTATTTCCTTAGGTTGTTTGTAAGAAGACTGTTCGTGTGGAGCCAATGGAGGAGGTTCTTTCTATTTTTGTTTAAAAAAAATGCCAGAAGAATTTATTGAATAAGAACTCTGAAAGGCACGTGAATCCAACTCCTACACTCCCAGCTTCCTCTAAACAAACTATGGAAACCGATCAGGATGATTATTCGGTGGATGTTTCCATGATAACTAGTCCATTTATGCTGGTTGTTGAACCTCATAAGGTAATCATATATTCTTTTTAGTATTTATATTTCAAGTGTTGAGGTTCTTCTATGATGTTGTTGTTTATTCTTTAGGATGCTACTCCTCAATCATTTGAGGTAGTGTCTATTCCAGATGACACTCCATCCATGGAAGGTCCCTCAAATCTTGTTGTTGAAGAAGTTCCTATTCCACTTCTCTTTTGCCCTTGTAATACCCCGTATTTTTTATGTGAATTAAATTAAATTATGAAATTATATATTTTTCCTACGGTGACATGTGATGTCGCTACTTATATTTTACATGTGCGATATGTGTTATATAATTCCAAATTGAAATCAGACTTAATACACAAAAAATTATTAATTAAATAGTTGGAAGTGACTGCGTATTATGGATGACTATGGAATGGTCAGGAATTTGGTATCGAGGGTTTTCGTGTTTGGATTATCCCATTGGTGTTGGGATCCATCGGCCATGAAGTAGATTCTATAATTCTATGTCACGTTAAATTAATAAATAATTATATAACTGGTTTTGGACTCGTATCAGATAAAGTATTACTTTATTTTGTCTTATAATTTGGGTTGGATAGTAGGACATTTGAAATGTACATTTCTGACTTAAATTGAATGGTTTTAAGTCCATTGGGCTGGTACATAGCTTGAATAGTGTTTCAGATCTTTTAGAGATGTATTTGGGCTCATTAGGATGCTGTGCATATGGGACTAACACTAATTTCGTGGGTAAGGCTATTAGGAGGTGATTATACTATACCTAAACTCATTCTAAACAATTGAGAGGAACCCTGAGTCTAAAGAAAAGAGGCTCTCAAGAGAGATTAAGCTTTGGAGATATTTTGGTTTGGATTCAACACCCTTTTGTTAAGTCAATTTTACCTAGTTTAAAGATTTAATTTAGGGTTTGTTTTATAATGATAATTGTACTTTGGAATTTGTTAATTTCATGTTTATTAATTTGATTTGTGATAATAAAATCTTAATTTCGAGATTTGCTTAATCTGAAAATTTAAACTTTAATCCATTGTTAATGTTATAGGGAATATTAATGTTGGATCTCATGAATCGGATAAGATTATGAATGAAATTCGCCTATTGTTGAATCACATTCATAAATAATTAGAAAGCCCCTTCTAATATGATGATTGAACTTAAGTAGAGATTGGTTGTGTAAAAATTAAGAAGTTAAGATTCATAATCTATAGTTTGAATTTAATCCTCAATATCATGTTAGAATAATGTAGAACTCAAATATATAAGTTAATAATGTTATTAGGTAATTTATCTCTAAAGGAAAATGGGATTTGTGTTGTTTGATTTAGGTGTTTTTGATCATTACTGGCGAATTTTAGTGATTTGGAGAATAAAATAGCATTAATCTCATTCGAATAAGATTAGTATCTCATTTGAACGAGGTTAAATGGTTCATTCGAATGAGTTTGGAACTCATTAGAATTAGGTGAGGCTTCTCATTCGAACAACTGTAATATGCCATTGGAATGAGCTGTTGAGTCTCATTTGAACAAGAATAGGTACTTCATTTGAACGACTTTGAAACTGTTTGAATTTTTAATTCTTAGTTAAATGAGAATAATTAACTTAAGAATATTGGTTTATGTCTTAATAATCTTTAAGTGATTAGGATTGCTATTCTGTGCTTTTATGTGTAAGCATACTATGCATTAGTGCTCGTGGGTGGCGTACTAGGAAGGATTTTAATGGGGCACGTATGACATTGACCATGCGGGTGCCCCGATGATATAGGGGGGCTTTACCCCAATCTTATGACTGATGTACCTGTATCTTGATGATGGGACCCTTTTTAATTAAACTTGAGAAGAGTACACTGACATATATAATGAGATCATATTTAATTAAATTCAATTGAGAAAAATGATATTTAAATATCTAGGTTCTCTTGGGATTATGATAAGACGCATTTGATATTTAGGGTTGTTTGGGTTGGGATAACATAAAAACAACTATAATATGAGAGGAAGGTGCTTAGTTATTTATTGTAGCCCAAATTCGATCAAGTCTTTAATCTTTATAGACTTGTTGTTTGCATTGTCGTGTATTCTATTTTCAGGGCCTAGGCCGCCTCAGTCGCCTTAGCCCTGATTCATCTATTTGCATGCTCTCTAGTTGCTGATACAGTAGGATGTAGATGTAGAGCCAGCATACTCATTCACTTTACTTTGCTTTACATTCATGTCTTGTCGGATTAAATATTTAGTTTAATTTGAGTCAGTATTACCATTACAGTTGGTGTTGAATTTATTATGAGACAATTGCAGTTCTTAGTGATGTTTCTATTACTATTAGTTAAAGTGTGTGACTTTTTCATTTGTGTCTCAATTATTTATATTATGCATCTTATTTTTATTTCAGTCATGCTTATAATGATATTCAATTATTTCAGACTCTTGTATTATTTATCAATCTAGATTAGATTTTTCGGGGTGTCACACCTCCATCTTCAACAGTTTGGTGTGCTTAGGATGACTGTGCTTCTTTTGTGGCTAGGAAATTACTGATGGTTAAATAGTGAAACTGTATAAATTTCAAGTCCCATTGATCCCTCAGTTTTGTCTGAGGCACCATCCATTATCATATCACTTGGCCCACATACTGAGGTATTTATGAGTAAACTTAGTTTCATCACTTTATTTGCCTTGGTTTTCTATGATCCTCGAGAATTTATTTGTTTTAAAAATGTAGGAAGTTATTGATATTCTTCCTGTTGCTCCCTCTATGGATATTCTAGCGCATATAAGGTCTATAAATGAGGAAATGCTTCCTCATAGCTTTTAAGGTTGGTTGTGGATCTTTATTTCCCAGTGATGATACCAACTTTTGTGGTTCCTTTAGATTTCTTATCTCATATGCATTATAATAACGACCATGTATTTGCTATGTAAAGTTTTTGTTGCCTTTTCATCTACTTTATATATATATAGTTCTGATCTTGTGCATACCAGTATGTATTTTAAGAGTGCGGACTGGACATGTGTCACCTGGAGGTGATCACAGAAGAGAGAGAGCGAGTGCCTATAATTTTTAGGCTCACTGCCAAGTGACACATGTTCGGTCCACTTTTTTAAAAGACATACTTGTATGCACAACAGTAGTACTATATATATATATGTGTGTGTGTGTGTGTGTGTGTGTTTTACTTCCTCTTCTTATGGTTTCTCATCCTATTGCAACTATAGATAGGGAGTAGGCTGCTCCTTACGCCAAGGTTGATCCTACTTCGATGGAGCCTTGTGTATTAGCTCTCGAAGATACACTAATGCTTGACGCTCAGGATGAGTATACAATGTCGTGGTTCCCTCACCTTTGGCCATCATTACAAATGTTAATGAGGTAGAATTCTACTCTTATCTTTTACGTAACCTTTTCTCTTAGTACTTTTCATTTATGAACAGTTCTTTTAGCAGTACAACCTACCTGGGTGTAACATGGTGAAAACCTAACCTGCATGGTGATTTACTCTATCTTATTGAGTAATATATGTATATATAATTATATTTTGTCACTTGCTTGCTGATGTACCTTTCTTGGATATGTTGTTTCTAATAATGCACCTGCTTTGTGACTTGACTATCATTTACTAAGATTTTATAGATCTACTCGCTTACTATCAACATATTGGCTATCAATATGTTGTCGAGTTTTGACTAATATTTTTCTCTTTCTAATGTTGCATACATTAGGAGAGAAAAATTCTCCAAATGAACCTCAGGTGGCACATCCCATTATTGATGTGCCTGTCCTAAAAATGGAGGTTGAACTTAATGAGCCGAGTCGTCGAACCATAGCGACTAAGGATCAATGGATAATGTGAATAAGGATGAAAGTGAGTCTGCATATGGTGGACCCATCCTTGACATGGAACTAGATGAGTATTGTCGTCATCTTGTTTGAAATAATGCTTACTTTCCTGACCAACTTCGTGTTGTGATTGATCGAGTTTTGGATTCACACCTTAATTGTTTCACTTTTGAATGTTTAAGAATGACAGGACTATTAACGACTTATCACCTTCAAGGTGTAGCAGTAGTGGTAGTTGATATTATTAGTAATTCCTCTTCTTCGCTTGACAGATCCATCATTAATAACCACTTAATCTCCCTCCTTGATATACAGAAGAATGGGTTTAATTTTAATGGCTCATCAATAGTTTAAAATACCTTAAGGACCCCCACATGATGACATATCGCTCTTAATTTTTGAAAAATGTGGAATACTTGAAGGGAAAACTAGCAAGGGTGAGGGAAATTGTCTCTCAAATTGAGAAAGTTTCTCAGATTGTTAAGCTTGCGGAAGAAGCATTGGCCCAAGCAAAAATAACTCATGAGGCAAATATTAAAGAAAAGGCATAAGTTGAGTCTATCATTTCAGCTATTTCTGACTATCAACGAGAGGTTTCCTCTAATGCAACTTTTTTGATAGGAGATGGTTTCTTCACCACACAAGATCTATGGTTCCTTTTAGGACGGACTTTCTTTGATATGTATTTCTAGGAAATAGTCCCATTTTTTGTATAAACTCATTTACAAATGAAATACAAAGAATATTTTTCTTTTATATGTTTACTTTGTTCACTTTGCTTGCTTCAGCATTTGTTTATTTGTATTATAATAAACTATAATAAACTATAATAAACATTTACATGTGCTCATTCACAATTCCATGTGAAGTAAAATTAAGAACAAAAAAATTACATTTCTTTCTCATACATGGTATGCCTACAACCATTTGTTGTTAACCCTGAATGGACTATCTTTGTCGATCTTTAAGATTATAAGCCTATTTGACAATATAAGGTCCTTCCCAATTTTCTACAAATTTTGTCAAGGGGAGTCCTCTAATGTGATTGACAATAGATTTTAGAACCATGTCACATTCTATAAATTTTTGTGGTTTCACCAAATTTTATAAGCCCCGGAGAGTTGCTTTGTGTCACTACAAGAAAATGACCCTTATATGACGGTTTTTAAAATTGATTTAATGACGATTTACACAAAATTGTCATGTAATACCCCGTATTTTTATGCTATATTAATTTGGGGATTTATTAAACTTAATGAGAATGTTTATTTAATAAAAATCCGGAAATTAATTATGTTATAATTATTAACGTGTCGAGAGTTAGTAATTATGGGAAACTTGTTGGATATTACTAATGAGCATAGTGATATACTATATTGGTTATATTGAATGTCATACGTGAATTAAATGACTATTTCGAAAATTTAAGTTGGGACGTGCCTGTGTCACGTCGGGACTAATTTTGTTAATTAAAAAGTAAATATTTTATAAGTTGTTCGTATGGTCGTTTTGAGTGCGCCAACGCGTCCGGAAGGGTCGAGATAGTCGGAAAAGTGTACCCGGGGGTTTAGTTTGGGTCTCGGGGTGTTTTTAGGCCTAATTAGTGACCCGGGAGGGCATTTTGGTCATTTTACAAAATAGGGTAATTAAACCCACGAATTTTAGCAGCCTTTATCAGCTGGTTAGGCTAGACATTTAGGGTTAGAACATTCAGAACCCTAGAACGGCCATTGGAGAGGAAAGGAGAGACCTTTCAAGGAGATTCAAGGCCAAAACACCATCGTTTGCACCGCCGGCACCACCAACGCGTAGATCGCGAGGAGGAGAACGCAACCACACCATAATCAATAGGAAATCAGACTTCTGAAAATCCCAGGCAAGTGTTTAACTTGCGTATTTCGTTAGTGCAATGTTCATATTAGTTTAGGATTAATTAGGAATGTAATCCATGTAAGAAAACCCAAAATTTTGATAGGAAGTTGCATGTAGAGAAGATTAAAACCTTATGCTGGAAACTTTTGATGATATAGATGTATTACCCACGAATTTTTGATGTTATATTAGGAAGAAATTCTGGAGAAAAACTGAATTGAATCATAGTTATGAAAACTTTAGGGTTCTTGATGTTTAGATGAGATTTTGGGTTGTATAACCATGATTAATGATGTATACACGCATGCTGAACGTTAAAAACGTCTGGAATTATGTTAGTATGTTAGTAGTAGAATTTATGGGTCGATTAGTGTTGGAAAATATGGAATTTGATGAAGAATTTTGATGAATCCCGTAACTGCAATTCTGCAGAATTTTTGCCCAGACCTGCTTGATCGATCGATCGAGCATAGAGCATCGATCGATTGAAGGTTCGATCGATCGAGCCCAAGCTTCGATCGATCGACCCCTCCTGGAAGACTCCTATTTCCCTTGTTTAATTAGTTAAATTAAGTTTATCGTGAAATAATCTTTGGGCATCTTAAATAAAAGGATTTGGGAGACATTGAGGACCAGTAGGGTATATGGATAAATGTTAGAACCTTTAATATTCAACGAGAATGATATTTATGGGATATTTACCCTAGGTTGTTAGATTTATAAATTTTAAGGGTGAGGTGCGTAAGAGAGTTACGTTGGAATCTAATAAAGTCACTTACCGAATTTCAGATTTGTGGGGTCATAATCCACGAGTGTTAGGTAATAAGTGAGAAAACCCTTCGAGTTAAGGTTAGGAATAAAACCTTATGCGAAATTCTTTAAATGTGAAATTAAGAATAAATGGTATAATTAAGGGTGATGAGAAGAACCCACATTAATATGATAAGGTGGTATATTTATATGATTGTGTGTACATATATTATATGCATGTGAAAATCATACCCACGCTACTTACTATCCCTGAGGTTTCCGCGCTGGGACAAGTCTTATCTCGATGGGACCTTTATGGGGGATATTGCCTTGTACCCTAGGAGATAGATATCCTTGGTACAGGCTATCGATGTGATAGTTCAGACGGTCCTAAGAGACGCTGGTATGTGCCATCCTCTTAGAGACTTGGAATCTATACTTCGCCTCAATATTGTTTGTGTATTTCTGTTAATACAATTCGAGAGTGATTCCGAATGTATTCCCCTTAATATGAGTGATATGGGGCTTTGAATAGTAGAGTATGCACGCACCATAGTTTTATTCGGGGTGATGTTATATATATATATATATATATATATATATATATATATATATATATATATATATATATATATATATTAAATGAATAGTTAATATATATATGAGATTATGATATTTGAAACTGTCTACTGAGATTTGATAAGTAGGACATGGTTGTTGACTCAAATTATTAAATTCTTGTTTTGAAAAAGTGTAAGATGTCACCGTAAAACTTTATGGATTTTATAAAGTTAAAATGGAGGACTTTGATTACTGTTTGGGAACATTTCTTTTAAAATGAAATCGTGAATTATAAATCTTGCGAGTAATCTAAGTTAAGTTAAATCTTTTAGAAAGACTAGTGCGTTAAATGATAAGTAATCATGGGGAAAGTTAGTGCGATAGGTGTGCACATTAGAAGAGAGGTGAGTATTTTCTCAAGAGAGTGACGTGATAATATGTTATTGCATTGGCATGTATCATTTTAAATACTTGCTAAACGTATTTTAAAATCAAACACTTTCGCGCTCTGACCCGTTTATTTTTTTTTTCTCTCTCTCTCTCTTGTATATATATGTATATTTTCAGGTGCCCAGCCATAGGGGCATCTTGCTTAGGATTCCTTGAGAAGAACGAGCTGCAGCTTAGGTGGGAGTTGCAGGTCACTTGAGTAGACGACTTTTGTTATTGACTCCACTCCTATTACTCTCATTTATTGGGCATGTGTCGCCCCTTTTTATCATTTAATTTGTTGTTGGGACATTTATATTCCAGTCATTTCCAGTATTGTTCTTTGGGATTTATTCAGTATGGACTTGTGATTTTTAGTTTTTATATGTTGACATTCGATTGACGAATGTATTGTATTATTTGTCTTATCGTGGTGTGATTCTTAATCGTAGAAATGTTGTTTTAATTAAATAAATCTTTTTCTTTAATTAAAATTTGGAAGTTTGTATGAAAAATGTTTTTGACACTTAGCTTAATTATTTAGGGTGTTAAATTAGAAATTTATTTTATTCGACAGTGATGCTGAGAATGAACCAACTGTTAACCTTGATTTAATTTAATAAAGGAGTGATCGCCCGGTATTTAATTAGGCGGGGTGTCACAGGTGGTATCAGAGCACCAGGTTCTAGTGTCCATATGATCTGTACGGCTTATTTCACTTTCAGCTTAACGTTATTGCTATAGAGCCCTATTTTTAGGATTGTTGTATTCTTGCTTTTACGTTTAAGTCTTTAGCTATTCGAGATTTGTTGATAACTGTAGACTAATAAACTTGTTCACGTTTCATATGCCTCCGAGACGTGCTCCGAAAGATAGGCGTGCCCAAGCCGAGCAGCCAGCAGCTCAGGCACCAGGCACAATGAATGCGAACGAAGTAGCCGCCATTGTTGCTCAGGCGGTGAATGCCGCAATAGCGGTGATTCAACAGGCTCCACCCCAGGTTCAGGCAGTGGCGCCAGTACCAGCATAGCTTCCATCCGCATGGGAGAGGGTTCGGGATGCTTTTCAGAAAGCGCATCCCCCTGAGTTTTCTGGTAGCTCCGATATTGTTACAATCAGCCAATGGAAGAAGGACATCCAACGGCATCTCCGAATGTATGAGTGCACTGACGTGCAAAAGCAGTTGTTGACTTCCTTTAAGCTGGTGGGAGCCACATTACAGTGGTGGGAGTCCACTACTACTTTGGAAGAGAGGGACACGATCCCTATTCAGTTGTTCTGGGAGCGGTTTGACCGCAAGTATTTTCCACCCGCAGTGCATACTGAGATGAGGCGAAAATTACTAAATCTGAAGCAGGAGAACCTTACTGTAGCTGAGTATGAGGAGGAGTTCACGAGACTTCTCACTATTGTGCCGGATGAGGCACCCACTGAGAGCAAGAAGATTTTGCTGTTTGTCGACGGGTTAGCTTGGAGGATCCGTCAGCACCTTATTGGGAATCTATCCCTAAGTACTTTCACTGACGTACTCAATGCAGAAAGAAAAATTCCAAATGGACTTGAGTTGGAAACAAAAATGCCAAATGGACTTTATAAAGGATACAACTCAAGTTATAATATCATCCAGAAAGATAAACATTGTAGTCGACACCTTATATCATAACCTTGCTAGGAAACTTAACCATATGACCTTATAAAATGTTGTTGCTACCAAAGAACGATATGGCCTTTAGCGAACCCCGCACTTTTTCCAAATGTCACCACTACCATTGCCTATCCGAACCTGAGAAATAAAATATTAGAAAAATAGCCTATGATATTCCTTTGTGATGAAACACAAACTAAAATGAGAACCAAGAATTATTTTACGATAGGAAAATGAACCTATAATTTAGAAATAGATTACATGCCCCTCTACGTGGAAAGATATCACCAAAAGCTCATGATACATCCTTATAAACATATTCCCCTTATTAGTCTGAGCGATATAGATGTTAGTAACTCCATTTACATTGTTATATGAACTACGTTTAAGGAAACCCTTTTGGACTACGTAAACCCCATTCATCCAAGAACTATGAATTTTCCTAATTTAAAGGATATATCTAGCATAACCCAGATGTACCTTAAAAGAATCATGCTGTCTGGTATGAGTACCGAAAATCTTCAGAGGATAATTCTAAACTATTAGATATCATACTTCTAGTAACTTTTAGTAAATTTATATAAACCCCAGATGCGGTCAAATTAATGGACCTACTTAAGAAATCCAACCCTTAGTAGGCGCCGCCTTATATCTCAAATTGCGATTTTATAAGAATCAAAACCCTACGAATACGTTAATTTGATGTTCAGAAAGTTAAGTACACATTACATCAAGATCCCATATACATTCTTCCTTAGTATGAGAATTTTTATATGAACCGCTCTCGGAATTATAAAGCACAATGAATAAGAGATAGATTTTTCTAATGAACCGATAAGTGATTTCATAAACATAGTAAAACATTTAATCATTCCTTAACACACTCTATATCAATGGAAACGCTAGCAAAAGAAATAAATGTGAAGTACGACATCACTAGAATCTGGATTGAAATTCTTATAATAGCCTTGGTATTGATGAAGCAATATATTCGATCTAATAATTATAATCAACATTTTATCATCACGCTTTGCTTACCTTTACCGTAATTAGTAAAGATTGAAAGTTATTAGAAGTTTTAAATTATGTTTAACATTATTCTAAATAAACATTACTCAACCTCAAGAACGATTGTCCTTATTACTTATTACTTCTACCACATAACCCTCGAGTTTACACTGTTGAACCTCAACCTATATTTCCAAATACATATCATGAGAACAACTAGAAAGCATTATTACTACGAGATCCATGATTCAATTTATAGTATCCTCTTACCTGTAACTAGGGGTGGCCATAGGCCCGAGGCCCGCCAAGCCCGCCCAGCCCGCCCAATAAAAAAATAGGGCTTGGGTAAGGTGAATAGCCCGCAAAGCGGGCTTGGCAAAATTTTATAGGCCCGATTTTTTTTCGGGCGGGCTTGGGTATGAGTTCTTAAGCCCGATGAGGCCCGGCCCGACCCGAGGCCCGAAATATATATATATATATATATATATATATATATATATATATATATATATATATATATATATATATATATATATATATATATATATATATATATGCATGTGGGGGAGGGGGGGAGACTTTTATAAATATAAAAACGTATACCAAGTCTTTTCATGTAGAATGGAAAACTTTATATATGGGCTTTGTAATATGGAGTTTAAAACAGATTTTTAATTAAAAAAATTTGCCTTTAAATAAAAAAAATAGGTATTTTAATTTTTAAAAAAAATCTTTTAATTAACATAATAAGGCCCGATTGGGCAGGCTTGGGTAAAGAGCTTTCAAATCTGGGCGGGCTTGGGATTACATAACAAGGCCCGATCTAGGCCCGAGCGGGCTTGGGATAGCACTTAATTTTTCAAGCCCGGCCCGAGCCCGACCGGGCCTGCCCAGGCCCGGCCCACGGCCACCCCTACCTGTAACCATTTGTATAGTATGACGAAATGCATTGTATGAAACGAAGTTCAGACCCTATACGAACTATGTTACCAAAACCCTATACAGATGCATGATTCCTGGAAAAGCTTATAAAAATACTTATTAATTATCTGAAACCACTTTTTCATTTATATTCCTCAATGTGGAATTTTCCCTTATATGAGTAGGTTATTTTACTTATCCCGAGAAGACCGACCTTGGTCAATTGTAAACTCATGAACTATCTTTCTAAATATGCTACATACCTTAGACGATAGACGCACTAGACTTTGAAACTTTCGAATATCATAATTTTGAGGACGAATTTTTTTAAGGTGGGTAGATTGTAATAACCCAAAATATATTTTATTAATTAAATGAGTTTTGATGACTCGAAATATTAAGTTTAAGCCAAGTAGCGATTTTTATAAATTTTTATGTGTAGGTATTAACGATTTAGTTAGTATTTTAATGATTTTTTTAGTCAAGACTTGAACACGAGATGATTTGACAAGACTCAAATATAAAGCTGGAGTAGTTATTTAGTAATTTACCAAAGTCTTAGTTCCTAAATTAAACTTACAAAAACTTTTGTCATTAAAATAAGAATAATCGAAAAAGAATTTTAAACCTAATATATAAAGGAAACAAACCCTTATTTGTTGTTTGTTTTTACAAATTTAACTCTCTCAAACCCACGATTTATTCTCTCTGGAGATAACCCACAACCCCTATCACCCCAAACCCGATGTCCTCACCTTCTCCCCCTTATCCCTCACCGCCGATCTCTTCTTCCCCCCTTTCCCTGTTCCACCGTCAACCAACTCCATATTTCCCCCCCTTTTTAATTTCGTTTTCTGCCATGGATCTAGATGTATTTGTATATGTTACTGAACGTGTATGTGTATGGGTATGTGTACGATTGAACGCTGACACCACCCCTTTCCATGGTGGTGGCCGGCGACAGCA
Source organism: Sambucus nigra (assembly GCA_949130495.1). NCBI lineage: Eukaryota > Viridiplantae > Streptophyta > Magnoliopsida > Dipsacales > Adoxaceae > Sambucus > Sambucus nigra. The sequence continues at coordinate 237,111,426 of OX422210.1, read as the reverse complement.
ACCACCCCCAATTTGGGGTAGGGCTTCTTTTTACTGCTACTTTTTTTGTCTTATATATATATATATATATATCACGAATCGAATACAGTTCCGAATTTGATTTCATTAGATTTTTGGGTTTGGGTTGAGTAATTAAAAAATTGTTAATTATTTTTCTGTTAAAAAAAATTGTCTGAGTCAGTTATGACTCGGGTTTGAATTAAATGTTATAATTTAAATTAGATATTAGGATATGGTGATTTTTGATAAATTAGTGTTAAATTTATTATTTACACTAAATTTCGTATAAAATTGTCATAAAGACAAGATCCTGACACGTACGAGTAATCACACATTTTTTTATATAAATATTTGGATCCGTTGTCAATTTTTTTTATAAACTAATCCTTTTCTTTTAGAAATATATTTAAATGAGTTACACACCAAACGCTCGAGGTTATGTCATTTTTATAACTCGAGACTATATTACCAGTCATATTTATTAAAAATTGTGATTATGCAAGTGTTGGATAGTTTGTTGTGTTGTGTTGGTTAATTTTGGAAGTGGCACAATCATTGGATTATTCTGCAAATAAGGTAGGGAATTTTGACTTTATTTTAATTTTATGGTGTTATGGACATTAATTTTATACTAAATCTGATGATATTGACACTCGAACAATAAAAAATATGGCCAACGGGGAATATTAAACATTATCATGATAACAGATTCGAATTAATATTTTAATCAATTTAATTAAATAATTAATCTCGAACCAACTGTGAAAATTAATATTTTTGAAATGATCTATGGGGACAATACCAGGAAAAACATCTTTTCGTTAGTATAAAATTGTGGATTTTGTTAAAATAATCAAATCCTATATTTGACTCGGTTAATATTAAAAAAAAATATAAATCGTTGCTTATACAAACAAACCGAATCCTTTAATTCCATATAAAAAATATTTTTTGAAATTTGTATTATTCAAATATAGAGTTGCCATATAAACGTATTTTCTAAATTTTAAATATTACTTATTTTTGTTAATGAACTAAAGAGCTTAATTTAGAATTTTGTACAAAATTCCTATATTTATGCTTGTCATAGCATAATCTTTATTTGTATTATTGAATGATGTCAGATATCCCAAACCCGAACTAGTTTTCTCAAACACCAATATAACCACTCTCATTTAGACCCTCAAGCCAAATAACTACGGGAACTTGAATGCAACATTGAAAGATCCATGAATAATAACGAAAATCTCGTAAACTCTGGTAGGTGGTTCTATTTTACTATTATACCTTGAACTTATGACTTTGACATTACTTCTTGTTATATCACCGTGTGATAGCTTTGAACTCGTATTCTCATTTATGAACTTTTTGATAGTTTAACTATACCGTGAATATTGATTCAATCTTTTATTTGATTAAACTCAATCCAGCCCAACTCTGACAACCTATTTGATTTCAGTAAATTATTCGAATTACAGTACCCCACTGTATCTTGTTCAATAATTATTTAAACTATTTTACCATATTATAATATACCCTGCATATTAATAAACTTGGTTTCAATTATTTGATTTGCATCATAGCTTGCCATTTTTATCAATGAAACCTTTAGTAGCATATCGTATAATCCAGGGATTTGACCCGGTAAACCCCCAATAAATCTAATTGACCTGAAGGAATCAGATGTTGAGTGCCTTGTTGTTATATTTTTTCTACGTATGAGTGCCATTTTAGCTAAGTGTGCCTATTTATTATTCCCCAATTATTTGGGATTGACTGTTCAAGTGCATTTTATGTCTACGCATTTGCTGCCACTATAGATGATAATTTATGGGTTATCGTATTATAGTCTGAAACTTATTTATAACTCGATAAATGCCATATCCGGTTATAATCACGGTCTAGTTCTTTCATATATATCGTAGACTTTAGTATACCCCTGTTTAATTCTGTTGATATTTCATGTTGTTTCAGATTACCATACAATGTTTTATATTTCAAGAATTTCAAACCCAGTTATGGTATTCTCATATTTATATTGTTATAGAACTAGAATTATCTACTGGACAAGTTTTGCTTATTCCTTCCTTTTTATTTATTTTACAGAGGTACCAATAGGCAATGATGAATAGTTCAGAGATCGGGAGATTCATAGAGACAAAGAAACGTTAGGTTAGAAGAAAAGGAGCCTAGCTAACAGGAAAAATGCTTTTTTATTGTTCCTAGATTTCAGTTGTACCCCATTTGAGAATCAATAAATGCCTCAGTTACTCCAGTATTATGATTTATTTATGATTCAACAATTATTAGGTTAACCCTCAACCTCGGATAACTGAAATGTGGCAATATCCATCCCTTTGTATTTTTTGTTTCACAATGCTCATCATTAGTCTTCTTGATCCATTCTCATTCTTCCTCTGGATCCATACACGTAGACAATGGGAATCGAGAGGCTATCTCTTCCTCTTTTTCTGCTTTACCTCACCGGAGACTCTGGTGGTGAACCAGGAACCACCCCTTGTATGGAACAGTTTCACCATTGAAAGAGGTCCTTTGAGGTATTAAGCTCACTTGCTGTTCAAGCTCTTTATTATCAACACATGGCACCTGAATTGCCACCGCCTCTTCCGCCGCTCGGAGGTGGAGGGGCTAGCTCCAGTCAGGCTCCTCCCCAGTCCGAAATGGCGGAGGTGGCAGCAGCTTTGAAATCTTTAGCTGCAACACAACAAGCCATGAAGGAGCAATTTGCCCAGCTCAGCCAAACCATGATGATGAGGCCACCGAAAGTCTCCCCGAACATGATAACTCCAGCGGCAGTTCAACCCCATCCTGATGCCAGGGGACCACCCCAGGATCCCATGAAGGACCAACCTGTACCCCAGCGGAGGAGGGACGTTGCTGACCCTAGGCGCTTGCGCCTGGGGAGGCAGGGAAACCCTTGCCCAGAGGACAGGTATGATGACCTAGAAGATGAGGAGGCCCCGAAAGATTGCAGGGAGCCGTATGAGGTGTCAGATAACACCGTACGACCCCTTAGGCAGAGCCAAGGATGTGTCGGTCGAAGAAGAGACGAGGCCCAACATAGGGGGTCGGCCTTTGATAGGCAGAGCCAAGGATGTGTCGACCGTGGAAGAGATGAGGCCCAGCAGAGAGGCTCGGCCTTTAACAGATTGAGCAGAGGGTCGGCCTTCGAGAGGCTAGGCCCAGTCAATGACCTGAGGCAGAGGCTATCGAGGTCAAGGAGCGCGGCAGGCTCTCAAAGAGGGAGTAGGTAGGCTCGGCCAGATCAAGGCCGACCCATGGAGAGAAGAGCTAGGGAGCAGGAAGAAGTCAATAGTCAACGTGTTGTGGCGGGGGAACCCTCTGTCCATCGTAGGGAGGTGGCAGGGGATAACCTCGGCCTAGCTGAAGAGAGAAGACCCTGGAATGACTCAATCCAACGTCTCGAGGAAAAGATAGGGGACCTCATAAAGAGCAGGGACCCACTACAGAGGGGCTACTCGGAGGGATCTCCGTTTGTAGCTAGGATAGTGGGATTCCCAACCCCAGCTAAGTTCAAGCCTCCTACGGTGACGCCTAAGTGTGATGGCAGCACTAACCCAGTGCACCATATCGAGATGTATCAGTCGGCGGCAGATATTTACTCAATCCCTGATGAGATGAAGTGTAGGGCCTTCTCAGGGACCTTGACAGGGGCAGCTCATAGTTGGTTCACCTCTCTTCCAAAGAACTCGATTGAAAACTTCAAGGGCCTAGCAGAGCAGTTCATCCACAACTTCTGCTTTGGGGTAAGACCTCAGAAGAAGACCACCCACCTCTTGTATGTCAAACAGGCTAAGGGTGAAAGCCTAAGAGACTATATAGCAAGATTTAACAAGGAGAAGTTGGAGGTAGAGGATTACGAAGAGAGCATAGCCATGACCGCCCTGATAGGAGGCCTCCAGAAGGGGAAGCTATTGTGAAAGCTAGCGGAGGACCCCCCCAAGTCTATGGCAGAGCTGTTGTCCACCGTAGGGAAAGTGATGAATGCGGAAGAGGCAATGGCCGCCAAATATGAGGAGGAGAACCGTGGTAGCACTGGGAGGTCCCAGGGTAAGAAAGAGGGGAAGAAGAGGTCAGCCGACGACAAGTTCGCTCATTACACTCCTCTGACTGTGAGCTGTGAGCACATCCTTAATGAAATCAAGACTGACTGGGCTCTGAGGTGGCCAGAAAAACTGAAGGCCCCACCACATAAGAGGAATAAAAACCTCTGGTGTGAGTTCCATCAGGATCACGAACATGTCACAGAAAAATGCTTCACTCTGAAGGACGAGATCGAGAAGATGCTAAAATCCGGGAAGCTGAGAAAGTATGTGGATGGCAAGGCCTCGAAGGGTGGAAGAGAAGACCCTAGAAAGAGAAGAGATGACAGATGCCGCGGCGATGTCCCGACTAGAAGGCATGATGATTCAGAGGGTGACGATGGCGATGACCCGGATCTCCCACCTAAGGGTGACAACACCCTAATGAAGAGGGTAGGAATGATCTCCTTTGGTGTTAGCACCATATGTGGGGGATTCGCGGGAGGTGGCTCTGAGGTAGCCGATAGGAAGGCTCATGTAGCGGAGGCGAAGTCAGTGGTCAAGACTGAGGTTGTGAATCTGACCTCTTCTGATGCAGTACAGAAGAGAAAGAAGGTAGACATGGACACCCTAGTGGTGGGATTCTCCAGACTTGACTTCAAGGGCATCTTAGCCCCCCATGATGACCCTTTGGTCATCACAACAAGGGTGCATGGGTGCGATGTAGGGAGAATCCTCATAGACGGGGGAAGCTCAGCAGATGTGATGTTCTGGCCTTGTTTTAAGAGCTTGGGTCTTAGCAGGGCAAGGCTGGTGCCTTACCATCACCCATTGATAGGCTTCAGTGGTGAGAAGGTACACCCATTGGGCATGTATGAAATGGATATATGGATGGGAGATGAGTGGCCTAAGAGGCTGACTAAGAAGATAAACTTTTTTGTGATGGACGAGAATGTCTTCTCGGCCTACAACCTCATCATCGGAAGAGTGGCCCTCAAAGAGTTTGAAGCCGTGCCGTCAACGGTCCACCAGATGCTAAAATTCCCGACTCCTTATGGGGTAGGGGAAGTGCAAGGGGACCAGACCACGGCGCGGGAGTGTTATTTCAACTCGGTCGAAGAGCGAGAGGCCCATAAGAGAGCAACCGTCACTTACAGCATTGACACACTTGATCCCAGAGATGAAACAAAATTAAAGAAGGGCGAGGCCGCGGAAGAGGTAGAATCCATCATCCTCAATGAGGACGAGCCAAAAAAAACCGTCCAGGTCGGCAAGGCCCTGGAGCAAGGGATCAAGGAAGAGCTGATAAACTTCCTTAGGAGGAGGCAGAGCGTCTTCTCGTGGAGTCATGCAGACATGCCTGACATCAACCCTGGGATCATGACCCACAAGCTCAACGTGGACGGAGATGCTAGACCTATTAAACAGAGGCGAAGGATCTACTCCAGAGAGAAGTATGAGGTCATCCGGGAAGAGGTGAAGAAGTTGGAAGAGGCCGAGTTCATAAGAGAGGTTACTTATCCAGAGTGGCTCTCAAATGCAGTCATCGTGCCTAAGGCCAATGGAAAGTGGCAGATGTGTGTAGATTTTACAGACCTGAACAGGTCTTGCCCGAAAGACAGCTATCCCTTGCCTAGGATAGACCAGATGGTGGATGCAACAGCAGGGCACGAGCTTATGAGTTTCATGGATGATTATTCAGGTTATAACCAAATCTTCATGGATGCCGAGGACTCTGAGAAGACAGCCTTCATCACTGACAAGGGGACGTACTGTTACAAGATGATGCCCTTTGGTTTGAAAAATGCAAGTGCGACCTATCAACGTCTTGTCAATAAGATGTTCGAGGAACAGATAGGTAAGACCATGGAGGTATACGTGGACGATATGCTAACGAAGAGCCTTAAAGCATGTACTCACATAGCGTACCTTGAGAAGACCTTTGATGTCCTGGACTCCTACAGGATGAAGCTCAACCCAGCAAAATGTGTCTTCGGGGTAGGAGCAGGGAAGTTCCTGGGGTTCATCGTTAATCAGAGGGGGATTGAAGCAAACCCGGAAAAAATCAAGGCATTGCTCGACATGAAGACTCCTAGGAGTATCAAGGATGTTCAGAGACTCACTGGAAGGGTGGCGGCCCTTAACAGGTTTGTTTCCAGAGCCACGGATAAGTGTCTTCCGTTATTTAAAGTTTTGAGAAAGGCCTTCCAGTGGGATGAAGAGTGTGAAAAAGCCTTTAATCAATTGAAGTTCTACTTGGGGTCTCCCTTGCTTCTGTCCCGGCCTATCGCGGGGGAAAGGTTATTTATGTACCTGGCAGTCTCTGAGTCAGCCATTAGCGCGGCCATCATACGGGAAGAGGATGGGGTTCAGAAACCTGTGTATTTCAATAGTAAGGCCCTTCAAGGGTCTGAACAAAACTATCCCCGCATGGAGAAATTGGCTTATGCCCTGATACACGCCTCTAGGAAGATGAAGCCTTACTTTCAAGCTCACTCCATGACAGTCCTCACCGACTCACCACTGCGGCAGGTCTTGCACAAGCCTGAGAAGTCTGGAAGATTGATGACCTGAGCCATCGAGCTAGGAGAGTATGACCTTACCTACCAGCCCAGGACAACCATCAAGGGGCAGGCCCTCGCAGACTTTGTCGCAGATTTCACCTGGGAAGAGGCAGATAGAGGTTCGAAAGAGGCCGAGACAGAGAAAGGCCTGGATGATGGCGAAGAGACAAATCGTAGTGTCTTCCGAAATTCGGAAGAGGCAGAACCAAACGTCTTCCAAGGCCGAGAAGAGGTTGTACCAGGAAAAACCCGGAGCAGAGCGGAAGAGAACGAAGAGGATCGATACCTCTTCAAGAAGGGGGTTATGAGTGAAGGGGTCTTCTCATCCGATGCGGACGTGTGGAGCCTCTTCGTTGATGGCTCTTCTTGTGACCATGGAAGCGGCGCGGGGCTAGTACTCTCGGCTCCAGATGGCGCTAACATTGAGTACGCCTTGAGATTTAACTTTAAGGCCTCCAACAACGAGTCTGAGTATGAGGCCATGATAGCAGGTCTCTTATTGGCAACAACTCTTCGAGTAAAGCGGCTCCTACTCCATAGCGACTCAAGGTTGGTTGTCAATCAAGTGCTGGGGGCATACGAGGCCAAGGATGAAAGGATGGCCAAATACCTAAAGAAAGTAAGAGGGTTGCTAGAGTACTTTGAAGAGGCCAAACTCAAGAGAGTGCCTAGTTTGAGCAATAATCACGCTGATGCATTGGCAAGGCTGGCCTCAGCAATGAAGATAGACTTGGGAAGAACCATCCCAATTAAAATCTTAGGAAAGGAAAGTATCGAGGAGGACGAGGTATGTAACCCTTGTCACAGTGTAAACCTGGGAGACTCGTGGATTGACCCGATTGTCAGATACCTGAGAGAGGGGGAGCTACCTGAGTCTAAGATGGAAAGAAAAAAGTTGAGATACAGGGCTGCAAAGTTCTCATTGATAGGAGATGTCTTGTATAAAAAGGGGTTTCTCTTGCCCCTCCTCAGATGTGTGCATCCTGTGGAGGTACCTCGGATCTTACAGGAGGTTCATGAAGGCTCCTGCTCCAGCCACATAGGAGGAAGACCCTTAGCCAAGAGGATCATCACTCAGGGATACTGGTGGCCCACCTTGTCTAGGGACGCTGCCGACTATGTGAAGAGGTGTGACAAATGTCAGAGGTTCGCCACTATCCCTCACCAACCCCATCAGCCTATGACGTCGATTTCTTCTCCATGGACATTTACGGTATGGGGGATTGACTTAGTAGGACCTTTGCCAAGAGCTGTCAACAACTATAGATTCTTGATAGTTGCCATTGACTACTTTTCAAAATGGGTAGAGGCTGAACCAATGATAACAATTACGGAGCAGAAGACCTTTCAGTTCATCTGGAAGAATTTCATATGTAGGTATGGCCTCCCAAACACGCTCATCTCGGATAATGGGACCCAGTTCAAGAACTCCTTCTTGGAGAAGTATTGCCAAAGTGTGGGGATTAAGCAGTTCTTCTCATCTCCCGGTCGACCTCAGGCAAATGGCCAGATCGAGGTCACAAATAGGACTATCTTGGATGGAATCAAGAAGAGGTTAGAAGACGCGAAGGGGAGATGGATAGAAGAAGTCTACGCTGTGCTATAGGCTTATAGAACTACGGCAAGGACACCCACAGGGGAAACCCCATTCATGCTGGCACATGGATCCGAGGCAGTCATACCAACGGAGGTAGGACTCCCGACTCATCGGATTAAGACTTACGACCCTGACAGCAATGGGGAGAAGAGAAGGCTAGACCTGGATCTCATTGAAGAGAGAAGAGAAGACGCAGAGGTCAGGAAAGCAGCCTATCAGCAGAGGGCAGCAAGATTCTACAATCAAAGGGTGAAGTCAAGACCCATTACGGTGGGAGACCTAGTGCTTAAGAAGACCCTACAGAAGACAAACAAGCTACACCCGAACTGGCATGGCCCCTACAAAGTAACGGAAGAGGTTGTGCCTGGCACATATAGGCTAGAGAACTTAGAGGGAGAACCTTTCACCAACCCGTGGAATGCTGACCACCTGAAGAGATATTTTATATAATGTTGCATAGGATTTGTAATTTGTAAATGTATCGTCTTATAGAGAAGAGGTTGTTAATAAAGATCAGTTTCCATGGAAAATTCTTGTTCCATTCTTAGAGCAAAGATATTATAGGGAAATAACATCATTAAGTTGGTGATATTTATTATGAGGCTAACCTCTTAGGTGATGACCTCAGACCCTTGTAACATCACTCGGTGGTGACGAGGTCTGAGCTCAGAAACTTTGGTTAGAGGACCTCATACCCTTAACATCATTAAGTTGGTGATATTTATTATGAGGCTAACCTCTTAGGTGATGACCTCAGACCCTCGTAACATCACTCGGTGGTGACGAGGTCTGAGCTCAGACACTTTGGTTAGAGGACCTCAGACCCTTAACATCATTAATTTGGTGATACTTATTATGAGGCTAACCTCTTAGGTGATGACCTCAGACCCTCATAACATCACTCAGTGGTGACAAGGTCTGAGCTCAGACACATGGGTTAGATCACCTCAGACCCTTAACATCATTAAGTTGGTGATACTTATTATGAGGCTAACCTCTTTGGTGATGACCTCAGACCCTCATAACATCACTCGGTGGTGACGAGGTCTGAGCTCAGACACCTTATTTAAAGGACCTCAGACCCTTAACATCATTAAGTTGGTGATATTTATTATGAGGCTAACCTCTTAGGTGATGACCTCAGACCCTCATAACATCACTCGGTGGTGACGAGGTCTGAGCTCAGACACCTTGGTTAGAGGACCTCAGACCCTTAACATCATTAATTTGGTGATATTTATTTATGAGGCTAACCTCTTAGGTGATGACCTCAGACCCTCGTAACATCACTCCATGGTGACGAGGTCTGAGCCCAGACACTTTGGTTAGAGGACCTCAGACCCTTAACATCATTAATTTGGTGATACTTATTATGAGGCTAACCTCTTAGGTGATGACCTCAGACCCTCATAACATCACTCGGTGGTGAAAAGGTCTGAGCTCAGACACATGGTTTAGATCACCTCAGACCCTTAACATCATTAAGTTGGTGATACTTATTATGAGGCTAACCTCTTAGGTGATGACCTCAGACCCTCATAACATCACTCGGTGGTGACGAGGTCTGAGCTCAGACACCTTGGTTAGAAGACCTCAGACCCTTAACATCATTAATTTGGTGATATTTATTTATGAGGCTAACCTCTTAGGTGGTGACCTCAGACCCTCATAACATCACTCGGTGGTGACGAGGTCTGAGCTCAGACACCTTGTTTAGAGGACCTCAGACCCTTAACATCATTAATTTGGTGATATTTATTTATGAGTCTAACCTCTTAGGTGATGACCTCAGACCCTCGTAACATCACTCGGTGGTGACGAGGTCTGAGCTCAGACACTTTGGTTAGAGGACCTCAGACCCTTAACATCATTAATTTGGTGATACTTATTATGAGGCTAACCTCTTAGGTGATGACCTCAGACCCTCATAACATCACTCGATGGTGACAAGGTCTGAGCTCAGACACATGGGTTAGATCACCTCAGACCCTTAACATCATTAAGTTGGTGATACTTATTATGAGGCTAACCTCTTAGGTGATGACCCCAGACCCTCATAACATCACTCGGTGGTGACGAGGTCTGAGCTCAGACACCTTGGTTAGAGGACCTCAGACCCTTAACATCATTAATTTGGTGATATTTATTTATGAGGCCAACCTCTTAGGTGATGACCTCAGACCCTCATAACATCACTCGGTGGTGACAAGGTCTGAGCTCAGACACATGGTGATAAGGTTATGACAGACATCATATTAAGTAATGACTTCAGAGATTGGATAACATTCCAATACATTCAGAGATCAAGATGAAGGAAGACATTGGCATTCAATAAAAAGAAGAAATTACATAGCATTTAGATGTAAGAAATTACAAGTGCAATATTACAAGTCAAAAAATACGAAGGCCAAGTCAAACATCTGAGGGAGGAACATTCGATGTCTCGTCTGGGTTGGCCTGTTCAGCGTTGGTTACCTTAGCTACTTCATCAGCATGGTCAGTCCCTCCGAGATCGGTCCCTTCCAGAGTAACAGTCTGACCAGGGGCAGCAGCCTCATCCTCTATCTCTTGCAAGGCCTGGGCAAATTGAGGGTCGGCTAGGCCGAGGCCCACAAAGTCGGAGGACTTTATAGGGCCGACCTCCTTCTCCCTGACCTCGGCCCATTTGGTGGTGGTTTTGATACCTCTTTCGAGGTATTCAAGACCAAAACCTACGAACTCCTCAGAGACCTTGTAATAAGCAATTATCTTCTCTGAAGCATCTGCAATAGCGGCCTTAGTAGCAGCACTAACCTTCCTCTGCAGAGAATCATCCTTATCCTTCAGGGCCTTGGCGTGGCTCTGGACGAGGGCAGAGATATCTTTTTCTAGACCCTGGGCCTTATTTTCAGAATTCTGGGCCTTGGTCTCAGTATTCTGTAACTCTGACCTCAGACGGTCAACCTCGGCCGTCAAGGTGCTCTCAACCTTCTCAGCCTCTTGCCCCTTCTGAATCAGAGGCAATTTCCTCAGGGCCCAGTTAGATAGCTGGTACATGTCGGTCACACCCTGCACAGATGATAAAGAGGTTAAAGGGAATTAAATTCAGACATTGCACTTGCAAAATTATTGGCTAAAGGAACAAGCCATACCTGGACGGCTCTGTGGAGGCCGAAATCAACCATCATATGAGTGTCCATGGCCCTGTAAAAACGCTTGTCGGCATCAGTCATCACATTGTCAAGGGCATCCATGGCTTGCCTGCTGTTGCCGACCACGCTGTCGGTAAGCTTCAGTTGGTCCAGACGAGCTGATAATGTGTCGGCTGTGATAGGGATCGCAGCATCTGAAGTCTTCCTTTGCCTGGAGCTCGGCCTCTGATCCTCAGGGGCATGGACCTCAGGGGCCCTCTTCTTGGATTTGGATGTTGAGAGAGCAGGTGGAGGAGCGCTCAGACCAGTTTTCTTGACGAGCCTAGCCAAACTTGGGGCTGCCATCTCCCACAACTCGTCTGAAACGCCTGGTGGTCTCTCTGCAAAAGTAAAAAGATAAGAGTTAAAAATCAAATATGAATGATCAGAGATTAGACTTGTGAACTAAAAAGAAAAATCCTTACCAAAGTCAACTAGGGGACTTCCACCTAAGCTCGTTCCCGAGAGATACTGGGCGGTCAACAAATGCTCGAACTTGATAAACAGTCCATGAGCCCCTTGGTCTTGCAGGGCCTTCACCTTTTTGCCGTTTTGAACACTTAGTCCAGGATCGGCCCTTGCAGACATGGTGACTTTACCCCATCTGAGGGGTATTCTCGGCTCAAAAATGGAAGAGGGAATAGATGAGACGAATTCCCATGGCCCTGAGGCGAAAAAATACCGAGGTTTCCAATTGTGGTTCGAGGTCTGAGTGACCAAGAGCATCTTTTTCTCAGGTCTCCGAGCCACGAAGTGATAGTAGCTCGGATGATTCTTGGCCGAGGTGGGAACGTAACACCCAACAAAGACCTGAACTAGGAGGTCAGAGTGGTGGACTGCCCTCTACAAGATGATGGCCCCTATAATAACTCTCCAAGCATTGGGAGAGAGCTGCGAGGGGGCCAAATTGATGAAGGAAAGAATTGACCTAATGACAGGGTGAAAGGGAAGACGAAAACCTAGTTTGAACGTCTGCTCGTACAAGCAGACTTATCCATCTTGACCATGGTAGGCACTCTCTTCCCTCAAAGTTCTCCTTAATTGGATTGAAGGACTGATGGAGTATAGGTATCTGAAGTGCAATAGATCCACCTCAGTGACCGTGATCTCGTACTCGTCCGCCTCAGAGGTATCAACTTCACTTTCGGCGTCCTCATCGTCGTCAGGCTCAACGTCGGCCGGAGCAGACGTAGACGGGTTACCAGGGAACCTATGAGCAAACTCGGCCCCGGTAACGGCCGTCAGAGGGATAACATCTAGAATGGGTGGTACAACCACACTTGGCCCAACAAGTTCAACCTCGGAAGAAGAACCTGAGGTACCTGTGCCATTTTGAGACGAGGCGCGACTAGAGACCTCGGCCTGGTCAGGGTTCTGACCAGTCTGAGGATTAAAATCCATGGCCTCTTGGAAAGAGTCCACAGACATTGGGTCGGAGGTGGAAGACTCAGACTCAGACATCAGCAAGTTGTTGGCAGAGACGTCTGTCTGATAGAAATTCTTAGGTGGACGAGGGTATACCACCTTGAGAGGTGGAGGAAAGAGGGTTCTGACAGGGAACTCCTGTGACCTACGAGCTTCTTCCTGAGCTCTCTCTATTTGCCTAATTTTCTCTAAGGTCTTTTCTCTAAGAGATGGGAATGTTTCGAGAAGTTGATACAGGGGTCTGAGCATCAGGGGACGACCCAAAACTTTGACAGACCCTAAACTTGAGGAAAACTCCCAAAAACTACAAACAAGTTTGGCTTGAAAAATTAAGGAGCCCAAAAATCAAACCAAGGAATTTTTGCAGAAAACCTAGCTCACCGGAAAACTCAAGTCCTCGCTGGAAAACTCAAAACCTCACCGGAAAATTCAAATAAAAATGCCAAAATGAAGGAGATGGAGAGGGAGAGGTACCTGGAGATGAGTTGATGGATGAAAAAGAGGAAATCGCGCAAGAAACTAGGCAATCCCCTTGAAGAATGAGCGTTGGGACGAAGGAACTTCGGAGAGAGAAATTGTAGAAAGCAGCGCGCGAAAGAGAGAAATGAGGAAAAAGAAAGGGTTCAACCCTTAAATACTTAAGCACGATTTCCAAGGCTCATCATTGCCTTGGGAAGCCCAAGGGACAACTGGCAGCGCACGCAAACCAAGTGGGCACGCCTTAGCTCAGGACAGGTGTCACGCAGGTGTTGGCCTTGGGGTGAACAGGCCTCGGAGGTAAGAATCCCATAGCCACCTGCGCTCGCAAATGACTAAGGGCTGGGGGGTGATTGATATGCCCAAGTATAACCTCGGCCCAGGGATACCTACCTCGGCTGAGATAATGGCCGAGACCTTGATCGACCCAATGAGGGGTAAGGGCCCACAATATCATCCCTCGGCCAGGACTACCTCGGCCCCGGCCGACACTACTACATTGACCTCCCCAAGGACACTACACACGTCGCAGACATCAACAGCATTCTAAAGCACCTGGGAATAGAAACCTCGGCCATCAATAGGCTGAGAGGACAAGAAGCCCTTTTCAGCACGGCTCCTACCTCGGCTTGGCCCGAGGCTACCAGAGGTATTAATAATCATCAGCATGCTGCAAGCCCAACCTCGTCTCTGGCCGACCCAAACATATGTCTCGGCTGACATCAGTCCGAGACTCCTCGTGACACTTCACGGATTGAGCGGACATCCAACCTTTACAGCTCGACCTCTCTTGGGCCGAGGTCATTCACCAACATGACTGCCGAGTTTCTGTTAGCATTTGGATAAGGACACTTGGGCACAAATTAGTTGTAACAAGATTATTCTCCACATGGGGGAGAATATTTCATCATCATTACCTACATGTGACTATGACAGGTGGCACACCCCCATTGGTGAGGATACCACACACATGCACAATTCATGCATATGGGGTACATTACACCCCCTAGGCACTATATAAAGGGATCATCCCCTACCTTGCAAAAGGATCTCATTCATGCAACCCTAGCAGAAACCCTGTCAAAATATATAGTAGAGAGAGAGATCTTGAGGGAATTGTACCCATGGTCATTAGTACCATCTGTCAGTGATATTACTCACACGCTCACTGTGGACGTAGGCCAGAACAGGCTGAACCACCCATATTCCGGTGTTAATCTCCTCATATCCTCACCTCCTTCTCTTCTCTTTTTATAGTTGTACTGCCATTGTTATATACATATAGAGCTTGGAAACACCTTACCTGGTGGTGCTGATTCCCAGCATCATCACTCATCATTAGTCTTCTTGATCCATTCTCATTCTTCCACTGGATCCATACACGTAGACAATGTTCCCCTAGGGGTTTTGTGTTACAAAGGTCCTTGAAGAAGGAAATATTTTGCTAACTCTTTGAGGTTTATCTTTCCATATCTTCTCTCAAGTTCCTTTATTATTTCACCCTTATAGTCCAAATCATTATTTGTAGGGAAGAGTTAGAGCATAGATGACGGAGTTTTTATTCTTTGGATCAAAACCATTGTAGATTCACCATCCACGATAACTTTCTATGCAATTGTGGCATATGCATCTATATGATGATTCATTGTTCTTGGGTGTCTTTCCACTTTTACCTCATGGAATTTCTCTATTAACCTTTGGATAATAGTTATGTATCGTGATAGGCTAATGTGATTTAAATCATATTCACCGTTCACCTATTTGACTATAATGTTAGAGTCTCATTTGATAAAAAGGGAGAAAATACCTCTTCACAAGGCTTCGAGAAACCCCAAATTCAGTTCTTCATACTCCGCTTCATTGTTTTAACAAAGAAAGTCCCTTTAAAAATACAGAGTAATATATTCCTTTACTCTAGAAAATATAACTCTTTCTCCTCCTTTGACTTTTACAGAAGAACCATTAAGCTCCATAGACCATTCCTCTAGATATTCTTCACAAATGTTGTCTTACAAATCATCCCCTAGTATATCCTTATGAGGTGGTTCGAAGATCTGCGATGAAAATACAACCAAAATATCCGCATAATCTTAGCTCTTGATCGCTCGAGTGAACACACACTTAGGATCATACTCAGTAAGAATGAGGGAACATCTTACCGCTCTTTCTATCAAAATTATTCATGATAGCAAGAACATGATTGGGTCACATCTAGTCACTATATGGATAGTAAAATATAACATGTAGTGCCTTATCTTTTGGGGTATAAAAAGACTAACACCAAATAATGTCTCTTTATGCTAGTGTATCTGAACTCAAGCCTTACTCGGGTAGTAGACATGTCCTTCATTCTCTTTTATTTCCTATGCCAATAGTGCACCCGTGAACCTTGTTGTATAGGTAAGCTAAAGCAACAAAGGTTCTCTAGATTTTGGCGGGATTATCGTTTAAGTAGAAGTGGACAATCTCTTAATTTTTTCAAAGACAACTTGGTGTGGTTCCTTCCATTTGAACTTGGTGGTTTTTCCAATCATCTTTATCAATGGATGAATGATCACATATAGACTTAGGGCAAATCTTCTTAGGTAAGAAATTTTTCAAAGAAAACTTTTCATCTCCCTCCAGGTCTTTGGATATGGTATATAAAGGATGGATTTTTGCTTGTTTTGGTCCATCTGAACCTCTTCCTGATCCATCACAAAACCTAGAAATTTTCCACTCATTACACTAAAAGCACACTTGGGTGGGTTTATTTTGAGTTTTGTACTTTCTACACCTGTTGAAACTCTCCTCAAATTAGCCAAGAGCGTGTCCTCCTTAGATTTAATGACTAAATCACCCACATAAAATTCCAAAATATCATAAAATAGCTTATGGAATTTTTCCATCATTCTTTTTTGATAGGTTGACCTCGACCAAAAGGAATAACATTGTATTAAAAGTTGAATAATGGGGTCCTGAATGTCGATCTAGTTGTATTCAACGTAACCATTCATAAATCTATACATTTCATGGCTAATTGTGGAGTTGATCAAGCTGTCAATTGAGGGTACAAGGAACTCATTCTTGGGGCTTGCTCTATTGAGGCTGAAATCCACACAAATGAATATTTGTGTTTTGTCCTTCTTACCTATTGGAATAATAATAGATAACTAGAATGGGTATTGATTCAACTGAATGAATCAAGTAGCATGTAATCGTTCCAACTCAGCTTTAATCCTTAGATGCATCTCTGGATTAGAAGTTCTTATTGCTTACGTGACTAGAATGGTTGAGGGAATTACGTTCAACTTATGACACCTCACATATTGGTTTAGGACATCAATTTTAGTTTATTTCCATGCAAAGACATATTTATATTCTTTGATGAGATTCATCATCTTAAGATTTTTCAACTCTTTCGGTTGTTTTGAGATAAAAAGTGGCATCAGTTCCTCCTCACTGTTTTCTAGATTAATTTGGTCTAATTCTTGCACTTGTGGCTTTAGATGATCTTGCATGAATTTTGGCTCATCCTCTCTATCTCTTCAACAAACTCCTGTATGTTGGAATTATTAATGACGAGACATTATCCATGGTTATCCTTTAGAAAACATTCATACTTTGCCATAGGGTCATATTTACCAAGAAAATTAGCTGCCCACTCGCACCTTCATAGACGATAGACCACATTCCATCACTGAGCAAAACTTACTTGAATTTTTTCTCACGACATGGGAGTGACTTTCTCTTATTGGAGGTCCTAACATCTTTATACTTGTGTCTTATCAACCCACTTAATGTGCTATGGCGCCTGACTTCTCTTTCCTCTGGGCCAATGCTTATCCTTATCCCCTCTTCCAACTGTTTTGAGGTAACATGGGTTTAGGGAACAACCTCATCAACTGTCTCAGCTTTCTCTAGTTATTCATGTTGGATCATCATAGGGCCTAAACGATCTTTGATGGTTGGTACTGTAACTCCTTCGACATGTTTTGTTAAGATGTGTGTGCTCATGTTCATCTAAATGTAAAAATTTACATCCACCAAATGTGGTACTTCTTCAGAGAAGGGATTCTTATTTGCTTTAATGACAATCTCTATTCCTTTGACATTGGCCTTGTCATATATTTAGTATCTCTAAGGGATCAAACCATTGTTGTACATCCACACTCGCCCAATTAATATGTGGTAAGAGGTAGCTGACTCAATCACATGGAATTTTATGTGTGATGTGAGGCTACCCATTACTATCCTCATATTTACATACCAAATCAATTGGCAAGTTTGGTTATCATAGCCAGAGATTAACAAAGTCATTATGATCAACCTTATTTTTGAGATTTTAGCTTCATACAAAGATCCAACTCGAATGATATTCATCAAATCACCTCCATCCATTAGAGATCTAGTAAAGATGGTTTTATTGATGCTTATTGTTATATATAACAATCTGTTGTGGGGGAATATAATTTGACTGTATGCTTATGAGGAAGTGATTTCAGCCAAAAAGTGATGGACTAACCTTGATATGGGGCCTTTCTGGTTTAGCAAAGGAATAACATTTTTCCTTTTTATCTCAAGAATTTCTTGAGTAATCTCCAATCGAATTTCATAGGACATACTGATCTGGTAAAAAAACCATGTGAATTTTGGGGATTTTGACATAACCTAATATTACAAACTGGAATCCACCTCTTAGTCCTCTTTCAAACAGGATTTTTAGCATCCCTGATACTTGGTTCGTCATACTAAATGACCACATTTCCATTCCTATAAGACACTCATCATATATACGGTCAAACTCTTAAGCTTCTCCATGTTCTTCTCTACTTTATGACTCTGTTTATTCATCATAGGCCACCACTATATTTGATCTGCGAACAAGCAAAGGGTTATGATTGAAATTGTCTTGGGAGATTTTTAAATTTCCTTCCATCACTATCGTTTTAATGACCCTCTTCAATATGTAGCACTCAATAATTGAATGAACCATAAGCTAATCTATATGATAGTATTTAGGGCTGGCTTAGAAATTTATCGATGGAGCATATAGAGTAGAGCTTATTGGGGAAAAAATGTGGCCATTAGCTATGATATTAGTGTAGCATCTTATTTTCTCCTCAAAAGAATAAGGTAACAATAATAGGTCTTTGTGGCAATACTTTCTCTTCTTACCTCACTTTACTTCTCCCACTAATTGTGCTTCCTTTCCACTTAGGCATAATTAACTCACATTTATTTTTGGTTGGTGGTTCCTTTGCCATAGCCCCATATGTTTAACTATCCCATTGCTAGCTTCCATACAATGTTAAACATGATGGGGTTGGGGTAAAAGACCATATAGTTGATCATCCCTAGTAAAATCCTTAAACGTCCTTTCTTTAGTTTCGTTTATCAAGGGGCTAATTTACTTAGGTTGTATACCTAAAAAACCCATATCTGTAGGAGTTTTCTTTCTGTCTCATACTGTATCATGTCGAAAGACCTCTCTCCAAACCTTCGAATATATGCTATAAATTATTTATATGGCCTTTTTTTTATCTAGCTTGGCTAAGGTAAATTCATCCTCATTGAGGAAAAATTTCTATAAAAACTGGATATGCATATCCTCTCACGTGGCAACACTCCTTGAAGTGAAGCGAGAATTCCAAGTATAGGTGTTTCTGTTAGATATTTGGAAAACTCCCTTAAAACGAGCCTCTTGTTATTATAATGAGCATCCAAATGTTCAACGAAGCGTTTGATGTGCTCCTTCGGGTTTCCTCTCTTTTCGATAAATTTTTCAAATATTGGGAAAACACAACTCTCAGGGTATGGGTTGTCATTGTATTCCTCTGGATAGGGAGTTCAGAATTCAACTTAGATTGATAAAAACTCATTGGAAGACTGAGAGGTTAACATCATTATCTTCATCAAACTTGGGCGACCATTGCCTCAACTGATTTGGCTTTTGGTTAGGTGATTGCAGGGGAGGTATTGATAGTAACAATTGCCTATATGGTTAGTACTTCCAATAAAGTTGGAAGATTACCCACCCATGGACCAGTGGATATGGAGGTTTAATGTTAAAACCCACCAATGGAACTGCTGGTGGTGCTATTGGAGTAGCGAAAGAGATAGGTTCCTTCGTTAGATCAAATCTAATGAGTTTGTAAAAATTATAAGAACTTGGCCTTGATGTTCTACATCTTAGTTGGCCCCATTACAACGCTCATGGAAGCTTGTTCCACGTGAACACCTCTAATAATGGTGGTGTTTTGAGGGAGGTGAGCTCCGGGAGTATCATATTCTCCCTCAGGTTAGTTTTCATAAAAAAGAGTGAAGTTAATGTTGTCGTCCACCATTTTAAGAAGAATACCTTCACAACGGATTCAAAAAATGTAAGAGAGTAGTTTGATCTCGGATATTATATGAATAATATAGGTGTTACCCGTTCAATGGTGAAACAACATTAATAAATGCACTTCTATTGATAAAAGACAAAGTCTTATATATATCACAATAATGGGCAATAAATACATAGTGTTTAAGTAATAAATAAGCTTCTGATAAATGCTAGTTGAGAGGGAGAGAGTAATAATAACTTTAAATACATCAATGGTAGGCCAGTAAGTACTAGTAAATTGGTGGGATAGTGTTTTAGGATAAGACATACTTGAGTTCTTAATGAGAAATTGGAAAGTGTATTGATGGTGAGAAAATATATTCTCTGGTTTTAAGGGTTTGATAACTGGATGATCTTATGACTTAAAGATCTAATGGCTTATGAAAGGATAAGTGTGGTATGTATAGTCTGAGCTTGGCCGTGAGGGACCTTAGGGTGCATTAAATTCCGTGTCAGACTACCTTAGCTAACATGTCAATAACACATAGGGTTCGTTTGGATGCACGAAATTGAAATCTAATTGGAATTATAATTCAATGAATTCAAATTCTATGGTGTTATAATTCAATTTTTTGGTTCAAGTATAGAATTGTAGTGGAATTCTAGTAGAATTCCAAATCTCTTGTTTGGATCCTAACAAATTTTATAAAAACGATTTTGTGAAATATAAACAATTAACTATTTAAAAAACATTCTAATTAAAAAATGAAATCAATTCAAATCACAACTTTAACAAGAATTAATTTAAGTATCATTAGTAAAATTAGATAGATTGAAGTTAATATAAATTTAAGAGTCAGTAAAACTAGAATTAGTTTCTAAGAACCATCACCATAATGAAAATTGTCCACCCAATTACAAAACAAGTTGATACATATTAGAAAGATAAATTTGCATTATCATCAGGCCCAAAGATGTATCAGTATCCATTGGCTCTTCAGCTCATCAAGAAGACTGGAGAAAGTATTAAATTTCAACTGAATGCATTTTCTGAAATTAAACATGTCAAGAAATTATATGCCTATAAACCTTTTAAATTAAACATAATTTTCATCTTTTTACAAACACTATTATAAAAAATATAAGATTTATTATTTTTTTAATTAAGGATGAAAGGAATATGAATCATTGAAAAATGTTGATTGCCTTAACTCTATATAATGATTTATAAAAAGAAGTAAGGTTGAATTATTTTTTAAAAAATAAATTCAACTAAAAAAAATATGGACTATTTCTACAAAAATAGAGTTAAATGTCTTATATCCATAACCATGAACACACGTTTTTTTTATAAAAACATGAACATGACTTAATTAAAATGCAACACGACATATAATAACTTTTAGTCTTTATTTTTTTACCTAACATGAACAGGTTCCGATAAAAAAAGTGAGACAACACGGCACCAAACAATTTTTTTAACAAAACCTAAATAAAAGTGACATGACATGCAATGGAATCTTATTTTTTTACCAAACCCAACATGATTCAATTAAAATGCAACATGACATTATATGTTAATTTTTACCTAATATGAGGATAGAGAACTCCCCAAAAAAGGCTGGGAACTGTGACAACCCGCTCATCAAAATAAGGGGTGGCCAACCCGATACTCAAATAAAAATAGGAATCATAGATGGATGATTCTTGCATCACAACAATAAAATAAGTATGCGGGAAAACCGCCCTATATTTTAGAAAAACAGGTTGCCAAATTTTTTGTTTTATAAATTAAAGAAAGAATTAAACAATCCAATTTTAGAAGAAAGTGGAAACCCAAAAGAACTTATGTTACATCCACATTATAAATACAATAAGGGGACCAAATATGCTGTCGGTCAACAGTCACATACAACAATATTCAACAAGTTTAATTAAATTACATAATACATCACAATAAGCAATTACAAGAATTTAGGCCACACGCCCGAGTAAACGACCCGATCATAACTAGAGTACAAAAATGAAGGCGTCTACAACAAAATATCCCGTAATATCCGTAAAGTATCACAGCTTTTCCAAAACACCATAATAGGGAAGTTAGAACGGGCGTCCTTGCGATGGAGCACCTGATCGGATACACGATTCATGCAAAATAAGAAATATGAACAGGTCAGGGCCCGGTTTTATATGATCACCAGATGAATAAAGAGTATGCAGTTATGAACAGATAATCATGATAGATAAAGGTGAGAATCTACCTACACAGTTTTAAAGCATGAACTAAGGCAATTTAATGATCATAAGTTTAATTCAATTATGCAAGAGGATATGAATAATTAACATTAATTAAAAACTTCCATCATTCTCACAGATTCATTTCATCGTTATGTTCCTTATCAGGAAACATAATCACAGTTTTATGCTCTTTATGGCATTTATAATCCATCTAGTCCCACTTAATTAGGAATAGTTATATTCATATACATATAATAATTCTAAGACCGCCCGTCCGTGTTTTCCCACTGTGCGCGCCCCTAAATGACCATCATCTTCCAGGGCCTATCAACTAAGACAACCTGGGCACCTACAACGCAAGACATCGGGAAGCGTCCATATGCCCGCGGGAGAGTCATAACCACACCCGAAATTACCTCACCATCGCAGAAAACATACCATAAGCGCTCATATGGACTAGGACTATATCCACTCTGCATTCATTAGCCAGGGGGCTTCACCTCGCGCGCGAACTTCCCTTATGATGGCATTTAGAGAGGTGTGTTTAAGTAAATTATCATTTACCATTTTCAGTCTCATTTTCATTTCCATATTAATAGATATAACACATTTTATCCGGAGCCATACGTAATTTATCCTCATTATTATAATCTCAAGGAATAAATAAATTCTCAATTTATTCTCCAAACATTTTTTTGTGGTGTTATAATCAACCACCAAGACTATCATACCTCGATTGAGCCTCTAAAGTCTCCTAATATGACCTTACAACTCCTAGGCTCCTAAGAATTTAATAAAGGAAAAGAATGCCCTATCATCAATTTGTACACCCCTAAAAACACCCCAGTTAATCCAATTCTAATTTAGGGTAGTTAACTAACTCATCTAGGACTCTAAATTTACTTCATACACGAAGGTTCCTAAGTCCTAAGCCTAAGGAAAAAGGATCAAAATCGAGTTTGAAAAATAACTCAAAACTACAGGATTTTTGAATCGATTCGCCCCGGCCGAATCGATTCGGTATGGAAGTGAATCGATTCGGACCAACTGAATCTATTCGGATAGGAAAACCTGACTTTCTGCATAATTTCCAAATCGATTCAGACAGGCCGAATCGATTCGGTCCACTCAGACCTGTAAACTGTCCCTTTAGCGAATCGATTCGCTAGGGGCGTATCGATTTGCCCAACCCAGATTGGCCAATTTCGGCTATGGAGTCTTAAACTCCAAATTTCCCCCAACTCATTTCTACCCAAACCAAGATCATTTATGGGCATTCAACCAATCATAAATGCATTCAACTACTATAATTTACACCATTAAACATCTAAATCAACTTCCAAGGGTTTAAAACCTACTAATCCATAAAAACCCTAACATTGTTAAACCATAACCAATCCACAACAATCAGTACAAATTATTCATATGAAACCATATATTAGCAAGTAAGAATACTTGCCTTGAGGTAGAAATCTCAAATTTTTTTGTGGTA
Source organism: Sambucus nigra (assembly GCA_949130495.1). Taxonomy (NCBI): domain Eukaryota; kingdom Viridiplantae; phylum Streptophyta; class Magnoliopsida; order Dipsacales; family Adoxaceae; genus Sambucus; species Sambucus nigra. The sequence goes on along the minus strand of OX422210.1, from coordinate 237,088,092 downwards.
GGAACAATCCCAAGCCTCAATCTTCAATCTCTTTATTTTCCCCCTCAATTCTCTTCCTCTCTCTTTCCCTCTAGGTTAGTAAATACACACTTAAGAAATGAAATGAGGTGCAAGATTTAAATCGTGGCTTTAGTCTAATTCCCCAACTTAAATGGTTAATACCACATTTAAATGACTCACAACGATAACTTTAAGCTATAACCAGTCAAAAGTGCCCGAACCATAAAAATACATTATGGCACATATTTCGTTTATCTCGCACATTTCGGGACTAACTACGCCCTCTAAATTGGCATCTGACAATCTTATAAATCATTGCAAGTTCCGGTTTTATTTAAACCATAATTGTCATTTAAAACATGTGACACTATAAAACGTAGCATGATGATATTTACTTACACAGACAGTAAATATGCAACAATCTAGTAAATATTAAATTTTAACTCATACAATTAATATTTACTCCATTTCTGAACATTTTATATAATTTCTTCACGCAATAAATTAATATAAAATAAATTCTCAAAAGCGAGGGTTGTTACAGGAACTTTGTAGTTACAATATCAGATCTTCAAATATTTATCAAAATTTACTTGTTATATATGGGAACGAAATATTATGTAAAAATAGTACCTAATAACGAAAAATAAAAAATTAAAAAAATGTATGAAAACAAACTTGTATAGTCTTTAGTATGAATCCAACATTCAATATTTATATGTATGTGACAAATATTTCAATATCAGATCTATAATTTGCATTTCAAACAAAACATTCGTATAATATATATATATATATATATATATATATATATATATTAAAAGAGGGACGGCACCCCACGCATTTTATTTATAATAAAATTATAGAGAACAAGCCTCTCCATAGCGTACAAACCTAAACTTTCCTATATCTAGAGGTTGGGCCCAATACTCTAGAATGACAACTTTAAATTGGGGGCTTTATAAGTATCCCCATTACATATAAAGCAAACTTGGAATATTTAAATTTGGGATTTTATTTTAATCGCATTTACAATTTTTTTTGCCTTATTTTGATTTGAGGAAAGTTTTGTCTATCCATGTTAATATTTCCTTTGTTTAATCTAGGGAGGTTGTTTAATGACCAATAAGTATAAGAAGAGATAGCTTGAGACGCTCTTGATGCAAAAAGATCTACTACAATATTATGTTCTCTCCAAATGTGTTTGATTTGGAATTGAGGATGCCTTTTGATATTGTTGATGATTTCAATAGAATTCCAAGGAGGTTTATCTTGCTTTTGAATCACTTCAACTAGAAACCTGCAATCATATTCTATAATATCATTTTGAATGTTTAATTGGGATAAGAAATTGATACCTTCCTCTAGAGCCATAACTTCTGAGTTGAAAGAAAATTGGAAACCTATTGATTTTTCAAATCCATCAATAAATAAGCCTTCTGAGTCTCTAATGATTCCACCTATACCACTTGGATGAGATTTTCCTTTAGAAGCACCATCTATGTTTATTTTGAAAAATCCCATTAGAGGTTTAGACCAACTTCAATTGATAATCTTGATTTTTTTTGGTCTAATTTTGATGTTAAATCTTTGGGCTAACAGAATATCTGAAGGGTTGATTTTATTATAGAATTTGCAAGATAACGTAATATCAGTAGTAAGTGATATTGAGTCTTGAATAATTTTGAGAGGTGTTGTGTTAATATTCTCAAAAAAATTATTGTTTCTTCCTTTCCATAGCTCCCAAATAATTATTTTAGGAATTATAGAATAAAGAATTTTGAGGTAATATTTCTTAATGTTGGGCATCCACCATGATAGAAGGATTGATTTAGAAGAGAACGAATTGATTTGAATATCAAAAAGAGAAGAGAAAAATAACCAAACCTCTTTTGCAACTTTGCATTCAACAAAACATGATGACTACTTTCTTCATTAAGATATCATAATCTACAAATAGACACCAATCTAATGCCAACTTTTTGTATTTCAGTTTAAAATGGAACACTATTATGTAACTCTTTTCAGATGAAATTTGAAATTTTCATATGGCATTCTGCATTCCAATTATATTTCCAAGAGACAAATATCGACCTTTTTTGTCTACAAATGTTGTAGGTTGACTTGAATGAGAATTCACCTACAGGGGAAGTGCTTCAAACTTGAATATCTTCTTTGATATTTTCATCAGTAAAGTCTTTGATGTCAGTGATACTTTTGATGATTTTAGAACCTCTGGAAATTGAAAAACCTTTGTAATATTTGTTTATAATAAAATTTCCCCATAATCCTTGATCAAATTTGTATTTATAGTATAACTTGATACTTGAGGCTGTTATGAAATCCTCTAAACCTCTAAAATAAGACCTCGTTCTTCAAAAGGATAACAAATCTTAGACCATTTTATCCATTGAAATGGCTTGTCTTTAGAAGGAACTCCCTAATAAAATTTACTAAATTTTTTTATTAATTCTTTAAAAAACTGCTTTGGGAGGGTTATAAACTTCCATGGTATAGACTGAACTAAAAGGCAAAACATGTCTGATTAGGGTTGCTCTTCCTGCTTGAGATATGAGTTTAGATGACCAAGAATCGAGCTTTTCTCTAATTTTAGAGATTAAGTATGAAAAGTGTATTATTTTGGTTCTACCTTTATTTAGAAAAGATCCTAAGTATTTGATTGGAAATTGTTTATGAGTAAGGATTGTTTTAGAGGAGATAGCTTTAATTCTATTCTGACCAGTCTTTTTATTCACATAGAAAGAACTTTTAGAAAAATTTATTTATTGGCCTGATGCTTCTCCATAAATTTTATGAAGGTTGAATGAAGCTTTCAGACTTTTACTACCCCCATTGATGAAAATTATTCTGTCATCAGCAAATCCTAAATGAGAGATTAGTTGGCACTTTTGAGGGAGGGAAAATGGGATGGATTTATTTTGAGAAAAGATATTATCTAAATTTTTACTAAAGCATTATCATACTATAAGAAAAAGAGTTGGGGATATTAGGTCACCCAACCTTATACCAATAGAAGATTTAAAAAAGCCTTTCCTTTGACAATTTAGCACAAGAGAATACCATTTATTTGAAATAATTCTTCATATCATGTCAATGAATGACTCATGAAAATTAAATTTTCTTAAAAGTTCACATTGAAAAGGCAATTAGACTTTGTCATATGCCTTTTCCATATCAAGCATTATGATAGAGTTATTGCCATGGACTTTCTTACCAATGTATTGGACCATTTCTTGAGCTAGGAGGATATTATCTTGAATACTTCTACCTTTGAGATATCCACTTTGATTAGGAGATATAATGGTAAGAAGAATAGAAGAAAGTTTATCATTTAAAATTTTAGAAATTATTTTATTTCAAAAGTTACACAGACTAATTGGCCTAAATTGATCATAAGTAGAAGGGTTTGTGACTGTGGGAATTAGAGTAATTGCAGTGGATGACCAACTTTTAGGCATATTAGAACCTACAAAGAAAGCTTGAATTTCATTAATTAGGTCTATCTTTATAATATAAAAAAATTTAGCAAAAATTTCTCCACCAAAACCATCAGGACCTGGGGCACTGTTTGAGTCAAGACACTTAATAGCTAAGTAGATTTCTTCCTCTTGTGGGAAGTCAATAAATTTTAAGTTCATCTTGGTAGATATAACCTTATCAATGAGTTACAAAAGATCTTTGTTGTGAGGATTATATTCTGATTTCCAAAGGTTTGGAAAATGACTTAAGAATCTATTCTCTATTTCTTCTTTTGATTGCACCCATTGGCCATTAGCATTTTTTATTCTGGCAATGTTTAGTTTTCTATATCTAGCTTTTACTGAAGCATGGAAGAATTTTGTGTTTTGATCTCCTTCTTTTAGCCATTTTAAATGGCTTTTTTGATACTAATAACGTTCTTTTCTTTTTAAAGATATATTGAGTTGAAATCTAGATTCATTTAGATTATTTCAAGTTGAATTACTAGGATTATTTTCAAAAGCATTTTCTTGAATTAGAAGTTTATCCTCTAAGTCCTTATAGATTGAAAAATGTTTTTATTTTGTTCTTTATTCTGAATATTTAACTTCTATAATAAATTTTTTAGTTTAAAAGTAAAAATAACCATTAGAGGATCATTAGATTGGATGGACCAGGATGATTCAATCATATCTCTAACATTTGAGTTAGTTGTCCACATTATGTGAATTTTGAATGACTTTGGACAATGATCATTTGATTTTTTAATAGATAGCAATAAGGGGTTATGATCTGAACATGATCTATGAAGGTTAGAAATATAAGTATTAGGAAAATTAGTAGTCCTATAGGAATTGACTATATCTCTGTCTAGTCTGTAGAATATAGTGCCATTGACTCTATTATTTGTCCATATGAATATACAACCTGAGCAACCAAGGTCTCTAAGAGAACAAGAATCTATCATGTCTTTAAAGTCTTCAGTAGCATGAAATTCCATTTTGTTTCCCCTAATTTTTCTAGTCTCATTACGAACTACATTAAAGACCCATGTGACAAGCCAAGGACAACTTATGGATCTACTAGAAATTGAATCTAAATCAGACCATAAAACTCTTCTGTCAACAGTAGTGCATTTAGCATATACAATCACTAAGGCAACAAATTTATCTAAAAATGGGATATTTATTTTAAGTCATATTAATTGATCTATAACTTGCTTTATTTGGACTTTTAGATCATTTGACCAAAATAACCATAACTTGCTTGAAGTGTTACTTCGATTATTTGGAAAAGACCATTTGTTTTGATATTTTGTTATTTATTATGTTTCAACTTTGGGTTCAAGAAGAGCTATAGTAGTTAGTTTGTGAATTTTGATGAGCCTTTTAATTCTTAAATTTTTTGCTTTGTTAGCAACTCGTCTTACATTCAAACATATAAATTTAACATTTAAGATTTGTTAGAGGCGATATCAGATTTGGACTTACCATATGATCTTGTGAATCTTGTATCTAGAGGATCATAATGTTTGGTTTTAGAGATTATACCTGGTTATTAAGCAGCACCTTATTCTTTAATAATACTTGGATTGTATTTTTTTTATCTACAACATCTTTTTGGTCTTAGATTTTCTTCCATTTGATTTCGAGCCAAGAAGAAAAATTCTGCAGTTGGAGTACCATTATCATCATCTTATTTTTTTGATTGGCTATATTTATCCATTTCTAAATGCTTTTTAGATGAAGGAATTATATACCCTTTAGGAGATATGTTTAATTTATGGAAAATGCTTTGAGTCCCAAATAATTCCCCCAAATCTCCCCCAAATCCTACTTGGACGCCACATCATTCTTCCACTTGCCTGTCATCTATTGCCATGTGATGCAGATCCCGCCAGGGCACAGAGCCCAAATCATTTTGGGGAAGGTTTGGTGGAGTTATTTGGGATACCTAGCATTACTATCAATTTGTCTACAATAAAGGTTTCCTCAGAAGTATACTCCCCATGATAAATTTTTTCCAAAATTTGTGCTGAGACTTATATATATGTATTTATGTAATGTGAGAGAGAGGAGAGAGAGAGAGTACCTGAAGGCTGTCAAAGAAGTTATCGACGAGGGTGCCAACGATATCTGCCAAGGAGAGATGTTGGGAAGTGAGGGGGTGAGGAGTGATCTTTTGTGGGACTCGATTGTAATTCCAAATGGATTTGGTTTTCAAATTCTTTACAAAAGTTGTGGAATTCAAATTATAGAATTGGGGCCTATGGAATTGTAAATGAATTCCAAATTCATGTTTTTTTTATGAACCAAACAATAAAATTATAATTGGGCTGCGTAATTCCAATTTCAAAGCTTGGAATTGAGCTCCCAAATAGACCCTTAATGCAGAGTGAAATCTCGAGTGACTAGCCGTTTGTGTCAAGTAGCTTAGTAGAGTGTCAATAACTTTTTTGCCACCATCTCACTAAAACGTTACTATTGAGGTATGTTATATTTGACATGGTTAGATATGATATGAATTCACTCAAATATTTGAGAAAAGATATTACTTTTGGGACCAAAAGATATGTGGATGAAGATGAGTTTAGCCTAAGCTACTCGAGAAATGCTCTTCCGGTTTGTGTTAGTACTTAACCCGGTGTATATAAAATATCTAAGTATAATGCTTTAATGATGCCTTTATCTCTATTCTCCAAATGGTTTCTTGAGTGAGATTCCTTGATAGAGCTTGTAAGCTCTCCTAGGTCCTTCCAGACATGGTCCATCGCTGGTACTGAGTTACCTCACAAATATTACAATATAAAACATAATTATTAAGAAATAGATGAATTACATGTTGGATCGTCTTTCTTCTTCTATACGACTTCATTATGCTCCATTTAAGCTCCATTTTGTCTTAATCTTCCATTAACCACTTAATAAGGAAGTTTATGAGTAAGCTCATCCAACAACTTATACAAGAAAAAAATTGAATTGCCAAATTCATAAATGGCCTAATTATATGTGTTATCGCTATACATATTGAATGATAGTGATGCTAAAAATCTACGGACTATAACTTAATGTCAAATAATAATATATTGACACAATTCATGAACATTCCATGATTTCATAATTCGAGTATCTAAAATAGATGTGGTATATTCGTACCTATATTATGAAACCAATAAGATATTAACCTTGAAGGTTACTAATGGGTGTTATAAGAAATCAAAGTGAGAAATCGTTAAGCAATACACGACCTGTAAGATAATATTTCTCACAGAAACTAAAGATTGATTATATACAAACATACCCTCCCATTACAATCATAAATAGTTTTTTAATATCTAACTAGCATTGTAAATATTAAAATACGTTATATACAAGACTCATAAGTATTATAGCTACTTATTTGTATAGTACATAGACAAAACATATCATAATCTTATAAGCATGAAGTAAAACCAACAAGCATATAGTCAATTAGACCAAAATATTCATTTTACAACATAAACCAATGACCAAGGATGTGTAACAACCATCTTAGTAAATATTTGCTTAAGGAAGGGTATGAAAACAATCATATTTGCTAACGTGTCGTTATAAAAATGTCCTATGAAGGATTTTCTCCTTAATAGCTCGATAAAAATGGGAAATACCTACGAAACAAATTCCAAAATAAAGACCTTGGTGTAATTACTTATTGTCTCATCTTTCCGGATCAAGCATAGTTTTGGTGAAACAATAATCCATTAGACAAAAGTATTGAAAAAGTCATGCAATGCTTTTATATATATTAAATTACACCATTGTAGTATGCCCATAGTCCATGGTCTTTTAATAATGAACTATCTATATTGTCCTAAAAGAATGAAAAGATGACTTTGGTCCAAAAGTAATATATATCTGTTTTATTAGTACATTATTAACTTTGGTCCTAATGATCATAGTTGTACATTATTAGTGCATTATTATATGTAGAACAATGTATAAGATTGTTCATAGTTGAGGAATCAAATCCCCCAATTTTAAATCCTTTTTTAAAATGTATATGCAGAAGCGTAAAGGTGATGGTTAAATAAATCGAATTACCAAATTTTAATTTACTCCAAAATTAATATCAATCCAAAGTGAAATTAACTTAAACACACACAATTTGAATTTCACTTAAACATCATTAATCAATCCAAGTCCTAGAATTTGCCTAAGTCATATTTATCATTATTTCCAAATTAGGCCAAACCAGTTTTAACAATAGACTTGAATTAAATAAACTTTACCCAAATTTAATTATGCACCAAATTAAATTAAGTGTGACAATTAAAACCAATTTTATCTTGAATTATCCTAAGCATGAGTTCTAAGTCATTATGCAAGATAAAATAAGTCAATCACACTACGCCGCGATGTACGAGGAAAAACCCACAACGGGAAATAACCTCGGACTGCCCTAGCCTCAAATCCACTAAGTACGGAATTACAATTACAAGATAGATGACTTACTTCCTCAACTCGAACCCTCTCAAGCCTTGATGCGTCTTCTTGTAACCACCTCTGCCTAGCGAATAACCCCGGAGCTCCACCGCGATCTCGGAATCCACCGATCGGACTTTATGTGGTCACCGTCACCTGAACTAGGAGCCTTTCTCCAAGTGGGTAAATAACAAAAACCTCTTCTTCTTTGTGGGATTTATAAGCAAACCCAAACTTCTCTTCAAACTAATCTAGAGATAAACCCGGTGCTAAACTCCAAGAAAGATGTATATATATGAACTTGGATAAACAAAATTATGGGTGTAAAACTAAAGTGTATTATGATTTTTCATTAAAAATTGACACTTTAAAACAATGAACTTTTCCCTACAACAATTTTTCTCTCAAACACTCTCTAGAGGTTGATAGGATATGAAAAGTTTAGTTAGAAAAAGTTATACCCGCACATAGATATTCAGCAAAAAGATAGTGGGGTAAAACAAGTGGGAAAGTGGGTAAAACTGCTCAAAACTGCCAAAAAACCTGTTCCCGCCAAATCTCGTTTGAATGACATTCTCGTTCGGACGAGTCTTCTAACGAAGTTCCAGTATGAACTCGTTAGAAGCTCGTTAGAAATATCGTTAGAACGACCATCTCGTTCGAACGACATTTCGAACGAAGTTCCAGTATGCCATAATGGGAAGTCGTTGGCAATCTCATTCAAACGACTTGTGGTTCGAACGACATTCTCATTCGAACGACACTTCGAACGAACACATAGAATGTTAAAAAAAATTCTTTTTAAGCCCAAAAACATTATATATTTTTTATATAAGTTTTAATAGAAACATTCTTAAAACAAAAACACAGTTTTAAAAACCTAACACCCAATATAAACATGTTACAAGCTCCTATATATATATGTAATGCATTCATACCTTGGGAGCATGGAACCACTATTGATGACGTAGAAACGAGGCACTTAAACTTAGCCTTTTGATGAAGCTTTATACACTTGGCCGCTACGTCTTCAACAAACACGTCATAGGCTTGAAAGATGATTAATATACTCTGTCCTATGACTCAAACGTTTTTGTCCGGAATTGAGCCAAAACTACAAAGGACTCAATTGGAAATTTTTGTCCTTAAAAATCTCCCCCTTTGGCTATTCCAGGACAAAAACCAATAAAAATTCTAAAGGGCCGTCAAGCTCTACTAGTCTAATAAAAAGTCCCACTCAAAATAAAATTACAATATTTGACTCAAACAACCTAAAGGATCAACAATCTTTGTCGCTGAAAGATGCCACTTTATAAAATAATTCCTGCACACTTATGCAAACACATTACACGCATAGGGAATATCAAAATATTTAATGCAAGTAAAGTAACTACTCCCCATAAATTAATTCTCTCCCTTTATCAAGTATGATCAACTTAGAAAGACGTCTCCCCCAAGATAAATCTCCCTTAAACTATGATACGATAATAATAGGATTAGATATCATTTCTCCCCCTATCATTCTCCCCCTTTTTGTTCAGGAATAGGCAAAGGTAAAAAATTAAAGCATATGGGCAACAAAAAATCAACTAATCCAATAAATAACAACTTAGATCAACTAGGATGCAATAAAATGATACCAATATGATATATAAATTAATAAGCATGTGATATCAACAAAGAATGCAATAAGATGGATACCAAGTATGAATTAAAGCATATATGGATTAGAAATCAAGGCGAAGACTAAACAAAAATATTAAATATATGTATACATAATATATACCAAAGAGATTCAAGTACACACACACACACACACACACACACACACATATATATATATAAACATACAAATGACACACACAAAATATAATAGGAGTCTTTCACACTCGTATGGAAAAAATGTGTCATATGGAAACGGAAGTGTTGGGGTGTGAACTAGTAACGATTAAATTTAGACCCAATCACTTAAAACATGTTCACGGAGTTCTCAATTGATTGCAAACTTCATCACATTTGAATATAACCTCATGTGACAATATAGATTGAACTCAATGAACAAACACACATAATGCATACAAGCCTAGCATATTGATGATTCTACAAACCAATAGAGTCATTACATGAAATACGCAACTAGGATAAACGAACATTGTGCAAACCATTGATATACCATCCAATCGCCCTCAATAAGCATATATTTATTTTGAATGAATAAATCAATCAAACATAGGCCTTGGCAAATTATTTTTCTTTTTAATGCCATATTTTCTGTTTTTAGGCCTTTGGACCATGTATTTCTTTTAGGTCCATTCAAAACGGTTGCTTACGATCGCAAAGGATCACTAAGTCCTTTTGGATCCCTTCCCCCTGCACATTTATATTTATCATGTTTTCATTTTTCACACAAATCTCACGTGCAACGGATTTTGACATCACTAGTCCTCTTAAGTCACAAATATGTAGATGACAAGATTGGTAAGAGAACACCTCACAAAGCTCAAATATACATATGAAGTTAAAATTTCAAAAGAGCTCGTGCATGTGTGAATAGAGTCATATAAAAATAGAATCCATTATATCAACACAAAATCCAACTACTCCATAAAAATATGGTAAAGAATATTTTAAGGATTGACAATCTAAACCAAAAGTTCTAGCCACATAGGAGCGAAATAGATGGGATTCATACACAAGTATATGCCACATAAAGTGTGTCAAACTAAAATACACACAAAATAAAAACATTTTGAGTTTTTGAACTTTTTAACCAAAAAAAAGTATATACTCAAAAGACAAAAAAAAAAATCATTTGAACTTTTCATTAAGTTTAAGTTATCAATAGATAAAAACCCAAATGATAAACAAAAATATTTATGTATTTTTCAATTAATGCAAACAAAATAGATATAATACAAAAAGATAAACAAAAATCATAATTCTTGCATGTGATAAGCATGAAGCATAGACTAGAAAATGATTAACAAGCATACATTTAGCATGTGAATATAGCATGAAGTACAATCGCTAAAGTATGCAAACACTAACACATTCATCCTTTATATTTAGAAAGGGAGGAAGCATGTGAAAGTAAATGAAAATCAAAAACCCTATTTTGCAAGGCAACCAAGTCGGATTTCCTAACCCAAATTAATGAAGAATGACTATCTTGGGGTGTAGGAATTTTAAATACCTTGGTAGCTTTACTTTGGGATTTTTTAGGAATACGTTTAAGATTAAAACAAAATTTTCTAAGATGACCTTTTCGACCACAATGTGTACAAGTAAAAACATGTCGAAAAGATTTACCTACGGAGTGATCTCTAAAAGCTTTCCTAGTAGATTCTCCTAAAACGTTGGTTTTGAATTTATGAGTAGATTCATTAGAAGTATTGAAGCCTAAACCACACATGTCATTTTTAATTTGGACTGTTCCTAAGATTTTATCTAATTTTTCCGAACGACACTCCAAATCAAATTTGATATTACTAGAGTCTTTTAATTTATTTTGCAATTCTAAAATGTTAGACTATAATAAAACATTTCTCTCTTCAAAAGCAAGAAGCTCCTTTCTCAAGGATTCCATTAAATCCCTAAGGCTATCTCTCTCACCTTCTACATGTTCAAGCTTCTCTCTAAGAGTCCTTTCACGTGTCCTAAGGTCTTCTACCAACAAACTATCATCAATGACCTTGACACGCTATTTTAAACTAGCTTCTAACTTCAAATTAGCTCTTTTAAACTTAATAGATTCTTTATAAAGTTCTTGAAAAGCATTTTGAAGTTCACTCACATTAACCTCTTATTCATTTTCACTCTCTCTTTCTTCTCCACTCTCACTATCATCACAAACAAAGGAAATCAAAAACTTTGACCTCGAAAGTGTCATGTGTTAAAGTTTCATCAATCGATGAGTTCTCACTATCACTCACATGACTAGCCATAAAAGCCACAAAATTAGGCTTTGTGGCGGAATCGGGTCCCACTTCCTTATCACTATCACTAAGGGTCACATTATATGAAATGGGTCGTTTACCCTCTTTCCTTAGTTTAGTGGGGCACTCAGAAGCCCAATGGCCATAACCCTCACAACCAAAGCACCTATTTGACTCGTCCCTATTTAGTTGTTCATTAATAGGTTTAGGGATCTTCTCAACTTTTTCATTCTTAGAAGTTTTAAATTTCTTAAAATCATTTTTAAATTTATCTTTGTTAAATTTAAGAAATTTTTTAAATTTTCAAGCAAACAAAGCCATGTCTTCCGAGTCACTATCACTCTCGCTCTCTACTACTTATTTGACCTCTTTTAGGGTTTTTGAAGCAACGCCCTTTTCTATTTTCTTTTCAGTCTTAGAGGGAAACATGTCTAGTTCATAGGTTTGTAAATTACCTACAAGCTCTTCTAATTTCGTAGAGGCTAAAGTTGGTAAAGAATTTAAAACGGTCACTTTTGGAATAAATCTATCGGGTAGGGACCTTAAAATTTTCTTTACAACTCGGTTGTCGGGTATTTTCTCTCCCAAATTAAAAGATGAATTGACAATATCACAAAGTCTAGCATAAAATTCATCAAAAGTTTCATTATCGTTCATTTTGATGGTTTCAAATTGAGTGGTGAGGTTTTGGAGTTTTGAATCTTTAACGACACTTGTACCTTCATAGGTGAGTTGAAAAATATCCCATGCTTTTTTAGTGGTCTCACACGTCATAATACGTCAGAATTCATTCGGTGTGACAGAGCTAAACAAGGCATTTAAACCTCGAGAATTAAAGTTTGAAAGTTTAAATTCACCCTCACTCCATCTATCGACCGGCTTGGGTACACGTTCATTTTCTACTAAATAAGTTGGTGGAGACCACCCATTAACTACAGACATCCAAACCCTCTCATCGATAGATTTAAGTGCCGATTTCATTCGCAATTTCCAATACGCATAGTTCAAACCATCGAAAATAGGATATTTTGAAAAAGGCGAACATTCCATTTTGGCCAAAAATTATTTAAAGGATCTTTAATGAAATAATTTATCGCTTTGGCTCTGATACGAATTTGAGGAATCAAATCCCCCGATTTTAAATCCTTTTTTAAAATTATATTTCCTTTTTATGAAATAGATATGCAGAAGCGTAAAGGTGATGGTTAAATAAATCGAATTACCAAATTTTAATTTACTCCAAAATTAATATCAATCCAAAGTGAAATTAACTTAAACACACACAATTTGAATTTCACTTAAACATCATTAATCAATCCAAGTCCTAGAATTTGCCTAAGTCATATTTATCATTATTTCCAAATTAGGCGAAACCAGTTTTAACAATAAACTTGAATTAAATAAACTTTACCCAAATTTAATTATGCACCAAATTAAATTAAGTGTGATAATTAAAACCAATTTTATCTGGAATTATCCTAAGCATGAGTTCTAAGTCATTATGCAAGATAAAATAAGTCAATCACACTACGCCGCGATGTACGAGGAAAAACCCACAACGGGAAATAACCTCGGACGGCCCTAGCCTCAAATCCACTAAGTACGGAATTACAATTACAAGACAGATGACTTACTTCCTCAACTCGAACCCTCTCAAGCCTTGATGCGTCTTCTTGTAACCACCTCTGCCTAGCGAATAACCCCGGAGCTCCACCGCGGTCTCGGAATCCACTGATCGGACTTTATGTGGTCACCGTCACCCGAACTAGGAGCCTTTTTCCAAGTGGGTAAATCACGAAAACCTCTTCTTCTTTGTGGGATTTAGAAGCAAACCCAAACTTCTCTTCAAACTAATGTAGAGACAAACCCGATGCTAAACTCCAAGAAAGATGTATATATATGAACTTGGATAAACAAAATTATGGGTGTAAAACTAAAGTGTATTATGATTTTTCATTAAAAATTGACACTTTAAAACAATGAACTTTTCCCTAAAATAATTTTTATATCAAACACTCTCTAGAGGTTGGTAGGATATGAAAAGTTAAGTTAGAAAAAGTTATACCCGAACATAGATATTCAGTAAAAAGATAGTGGGGTAAAACAAGTGGGAAAGTGGGCAAAACTAGTTAAAACTGCCAAAAAACCTATTCCCGCAAAATCTCATTCGAACGACATTCTCGTTCGAACGAGTCTTCTAATGAAGTTCCAGTATGAACTCGTTAGAAGCTCGTTAGAAATCTCGTTAGAACGACCATCTCGTTCGAACGACATTTCGAACGAAGTTCCAGTATGCCGTAATGGGAAGTCGTTGGGAATCTCGTTCGAACGACTTGTGGTTCAAACGACATTCTCATTCGAACGAACTCACAGAATGTTAAAAAAAATCTTTTTAAGCCCAGAAACATTATATATTTTTTATATATGTTTTAATAGAAACATTCTGAAAACAAAAACTCAGTTTTAAAAACCTAACACCCAATATAAATATGTTCCAAGCTCCTATATATATATTTGTAATGCATTCATACCTTGGGAGCATGGAACAACAATTGATGACATAGAAATGAGGCACTTAAACTCAGCCTTTTGATGAAGCTTTATACACTTGGCTGCTATGTCTTCAACAAACACGTCATAGGCTTGAAAGATGATCAATATACCCTGTCCTATGACTCAAACATTTTTGTTCGAAATTGAGCCAAAACTACAAAGGACTCAATTAGAAATTTGTGTCCTTACAATAGTATTCGCGATCAATCTCTAAGCAAGAAAAAATACCACTCAGTTGCAGAAATAGGACTAATATCAATCATATTATGTGAAAATATGTGAAACTATTAATGTAATACATTTAAATCTGACCTTACATGTCTAATTGGTTATGTAGATGCAAGTTAACTTTGCGATACTCAAAAGTAATGATTCAAGATAGGATATTGCCTACCTTATTAGTGAAGTTATCATCTCATGGAGATTTACCAAGAAAACATTGATGTCTAATTTGTCCGATCACGTCAAACTTTTTTCACTACATAGAGAAGATAAAAAATTTGTACTGATGAGATCATACATTTGATACATGACACTTATGACTTTCCTCCAAAACCAGTCTTTTTTACCATTACTTATAAAGATAACAATGCTTGTATACTCAAATTTATAGAGATTACATCGAGGAAGATAAGACCAAGCACATATCATAAATGTCTTTATTCATACATAAAACTCTAGGAGTGTCTTGAAAATGAAAACAATTAGATTATCTAAAGTGATACTTTCACCCATCAATAATAAAGTCTTGTCAAGTTGAAGTTTCAAAATAAATATAAAATTGAAGTGACAATGTATCTAATCTTTTCATTAAGTCAATGACGAAGGTAACATTCAAGAAGCTTGTGTATGAGATAGGAATGAGTCAACTCAATCATCATAAAAGTGATATAATCATCAGAAGGAGCTTCTTATTAGGAGAAAATTGAAGAAGATGATATGTTGGACATATGAGTATTGTACAGTTTTTCCTTTAACTGAGTTTTTTTAATAGAGGATTTAACAAAGCGACATTAAGCGCATATAATACCGATTCAATGATCATAAAATTCATACTTTTACCTTTGCTTTGGTTTTATGCCACTGACTTTTCCTTGGCAGGCTATTGATGAGGAAAGAGTCACTGAATAGTGTATATTGAAAGTGCTAAGTCTCGGCGGTAGCTACGTAAATAAGATTAATTACATACTTTTGATAGATTATTTGATTTATTCTTTGAAAAGGTAAAGAAATCACAAGTCGATATAAGAAAAATATTTCACTAGGTTTAGAATCCAAAATTTATCTTATTTGGTTAAGACAATGAGGTTAGAAATGCGAAAAAGGTATAACAATATCACAAGACTTGATATAGGAGGGAAAACCCCACTAACGATAAGAACGAAAAATGAACAATAGTAGAGTTTTACAAAAAGAAAATTATGAGAAGCTTAATTAACAATGACTAGACACTCTTTCGCACTATACTTTTTGATGAAGGCATCATCAGCTGGAGCACGCTACACAACTGCCACCGATTTTTGTCGCAGATAATGTCTTTAAATTTTTATCCGGAAAAAAATATTTGAAGTTGAAGCAAACTTTTGTTCCTAGTGTCGAAACTTCAAGAAATTAAAAAAGCTACGTCTAGGCTGTGTTAGGGTATCCTAAAGGTTAAAATGCGTTTAGGGAAGTGTATGGTGATTTAAATCTCACAAAATATTTTACATGATTTTTGGAAGAAAACTTAAATGCAATTATAATGGTTTTGTAAAATGATTTGTTCTAAAGAGTTGAGTTATAAATTATCTTGGAGTTTTTACTAAAGGGAAAACTCAAAAGGAAAATACGAAATAACAAAAAGAAAGTGAAAAAAATATGCTCTCAAATATGAATGGATGTGATTTAAAAAATTATTTTCCTTTTTTCTTTCTTAAATTTGGAAGACTCTCTTTCTTAAAGTTGGAAGAGTGCTAAAAACATGAGTTATATAGCTAAGGATAGGACACTTAAGGTGATTTATAGCTCATGTGTCAGACATATAAATGTGACACCCCGCCTAATTAAACATCGGTTGATCAGGCCTTTATTAAATTAAAACAGGTTTCTCAAATGGTTCATTCTTAGAATCACTGTCGAAAACTTTTTAATTACTAATCACCTAAGTAAAATTAGACCGGTGCCAAATTTTATCTTTCTTAAAACAGGTAAATCAACCATGCGGAAAAATAGTAAAACAACCACCATGTACTAAAACCCAATCAACAAAGTTTAAGTACAAAAGAATAACAGTAATACCGAATAAACCATCGGCTAAAAATACTAAACAACCATAGAACAAGAAAAAACCACTAATATGAAACTAAACATCTGAGACTGATACCGGACCACAAATCCATACATTAAATAGTGTGAGATCCTGTACTAGATCTGAATGAGAGATATCGTCTAGTCAAAATCCTGTAAGCATCCACTGTTCTACAGTTTCGAGTCCCTGGAATGAAATCATCATGCATGGCGTCCCTGTGGCAGGATACCTAAAAGGTTTTGAAAATATTTTATAGCAAGAGTTAGTACTCAAAAACATTTTGAAAATATTTAGCAAGCGTTTATCACAATATAAAATGCGATTATTGATTACACATGTTAAGTTCTCGTACACTCACTTGAGTTTACTCACCCCTCATCTTTTGTGCACACACCTAACGTTCTACACTTAGGCTACCTAGCCATATCTTCCAAGCTATCTAGGACTAAGTAATCATCTGAACTTATCTATACTTAAGTTCCATTACCGCCCATGCAATACAACCGTTTCAGTAACATCTTGCGTATGTTAATTAATTCTCAGGTAACATTTCTTCTATGTTATTTTTCAATACATCTCATTTAGTTTCACTACTAAAATTACTACAATTCTCACAATTGTTGACTTCCCACTTGTGTAATTAAGTTTCACTACTTGAATTACTAAATAGATTTTCTCTATCTAAAGGTGCATTTCGTAATTAAGTTTCACTACTTAACTTACCAGTTCAGTATGTATCTTTAAATACATAGTATATATCAATCTACTAATACACAAAAGTAGAATATCATCAAGTATATATTTCACACACAATATATATACTAAATATCAGTCACTACTATTTTGCCCTTTTTATAAACGTAAAGGAATCTTGGTTCAGAATGATTCATCGACCCCAAGGTAAGGATTAGTTCGGAATGATACATCGACCCCAATTATTTATATACACAAATAAAGATCTCTTGGTTCGGAATGATTCATCGACCCCAAGTGAGAGTTGGTTCGGAATTATCCATCGACCCCAACTATTTTAAATATATATATATATATATATATACATATTCTGGTTCGAGACTCTTTCATCGCGACACCAGTTCAAGGTTTGGTTCGGCATTTCTCATCGACCCCAAACATATAGTAACTTTATGTTAGTTCGGAATGTCTCATCGACCCTAACATAATTAATTTAGGTATAAATCTCTCGACCTAAAAGATCACGTAATTCAGTAGGTACACGCCCGACCTATTAATTATATACGTACGTAATATTTTATTCTCATATATTAGCCGTACAACATTCGCTTTACGATTTATCTCATTAATCGTATTTATTTGAGTATTCACATAATTCTAAGGGTCCTAGTTACCCCTTACATATAATTTTAGTAGTTATTGCTTACCCTACTGGTCTATTACTTAAATTGAATTTACTTCGCCCCGTAACTCAATTTCCGAAGTCCCGGATACTCTACTAAATCGGATTATTCTCCTCGGTCCGTAATCCAAGCCCTACACCCAATGGCCTTATCGGACCTCAACAATATACCTATTGGTCTTATTCTCACTCCCATATAAGTATATTATAAACCCTAGGATACTCATTCATTCTCGAAAATCAACGAAGACTTAAACACAAAAAATTCGGGAAAAATAACTTGCATCGATCGATCGACTGCTGGGTTCGATCGATCAATATAGTCGATCGATCGATAGTTCGAGATCGATCGATCGATCAAACAGGGACATACGCAGTTCGTCTTCTTCGTTAATCTTTTCCTCCATTAACAAATCTTCAAACTCCATTATAGTCCACCAAACTTCGACCCAATGATCCTAATATGTTTTCACGTATATGAGGACAATTTCTAACATGTCAAATATATCAAAAACTCCAATTCCTTTAAAGAAACAGTGAATTAAACCTAGAATTTCTTGAAACCCTAGTTATGGTGTTCTTACCATATTTTCATTCAAAATCCAGATTTTATTCCGAAAAATCATCATGTCTAATCTGAATATTAATCCTCTACATCAGTTAAATCATTCTACATGCGATTCCTATCCCATCATGTATAAATATCATCCTTCTCCAATCAAGATATTGATTTAAATAAGACTATTAAAAAAAAACCTACACATGGGTATTATAACTTTATAATTTTTGCAATAAACAAATTGCCTTATGATCAGTGTTGATACCAAAATTAGTATGCTGATGTGGACGAATAATAAGAAGACACGTGTCAATCTACGTGGCACAATATCAACGAGGAAGATCATTCCCCCGACCAACATACTCACTCCGAGCAACAGGTGTACTCCGAGGAACTCTTGTCCTCCGAGGAACACCAGCCCTCCGAGGAACTCTTGGACGATGAGCAACTAAGGCGGTTCGAGCTGCATCTCGACCACAGCATTGATTGCCAGATAATCAACAGTTCAACTATTCATTGAATGCTTATCATCTTGACGCACACGCTTGAAGAACATTAAATGAGTTACCCTTTCATATGTATATCATTTAACATTTCATGTACAGCCTAAGGGCTATAAATACCTTGTACCACCCTCATTCAAAGGGACCGGAATTTCTTGATAGCACTTGTAATCGAGAATTCCCAAACACTCAGCAATAACATAACAGTGGATGTAGGCCATTCAAATAAGGCTGAACCACTTTAAAATCTTTTGTCTCATTTATTTATCTGTGATTGAATAATTAGAGTAATCTAATTTTTTCCATCAACAGATTGGCGCCGTCTGTGGGAACGATTGTTATTATCGTTTTTCACCGAAAATCATTCATCATCATTGGCAGATAACCCGGAATTCAGCAATCGAAATGATGGAAATGCTGGAAATCCTCCAAATCCCTCTGCACCTCCAGATCTGGCTGGAATTATGATGAATCTAGCTCAAGGACAAACCGCCATGCAGGAAACAATGAGGCAACTCATACAAACCCTTCATGGCGGTGCACCTGCACGTTCAGGACAGCGAAGTGGTCAGAGACAAACTTATTTACTTCCTTCACGATCCAGGCGTACTGAGTCATATCGTAATGAGGAATCTGATGATTTTTCTTATCAACCTGGGCGAACTTCGTCAATAAGGGCTACAGATACTGATCAACGTATCACTCTCTCTCCAGAAAGACCCAGTGCCTTGGAAAGACTGAGTAGGGTGTCTCCTTTCAGTCAATTAGGCCCTAGGAGGAATAGGAGTCCACCTAAGACCATATCGAGGAGTTTTCGATGACCATCAGATCTAAGAGAAGGATCAGCACAATCACGACTAGTGGCTCGTCAAGATAGATCTCAAGCGGCCACATCAGAAAAATCAATTGGTCGAACTAATAAGCCCGAGGAAGGAAACGATGCGTGGAAGGGTTCCATTCAGCGCTTGGAGGATAGATTGGGAGAAATGGCTAAGGCAAAGAATCCCTTACAACGAACTTTTGTTCAAGGGACACCTTTTGTCCAGGCCATTGTGGGTTTTCCTACCCCGTCAAAGTTTAAAGCACCAGTGGTGACCCCCAAATATGATGGAAAGACAGATCCCGTTCTACACATAGAGCAATATCAAGCTGTTGCCGACATCTATGCTGTCCCCGACGAGATGAGATGGAGAGCATTCTCGGGAACTCTTACTGGATCTACCCATATATGGTACAACAATCATCCTCGGGGTAAGATTTCAACTTTCTTTAAGTTGGCCGAGTTGTTCATCGGCAATTTCTGTTTTGGGGCAAAGCCAGTAAAAAGAGTAGCACACTTGTTAAGTGTTAGACAAAAATCTGGTGAGAGTACTAGAGATTACATAACTCGTTTCAATAACGAGAAACTGGAAGTCATAGATTATGAAGAAAAGACAGCAATCACTGCCTTGATGAGTGGGCTATTGCCTAACAAGTTGTATTACACTTTGGCCAAAGATCCACCTACAACTATGTCAGAGTTGATGGCGAAAGCGTCCAAAATCATGAATGCCGAGGAGGCAATGGCTGCGAAGAAGAATATGGATAAAGAAACAAAGGTGGAAGACGACAAATCCAAGAAGAAAGATCATAAGGGCAATGGCGGTGACAAGCATTCCAAGAATAATAAATCGTCATGGGAAGTCCTGAAGAAATTCGATAATTATACTCCTTTGAAAATGGGTATTTTTCATGTCTTGGAAGAAATCAAGAATAACGAGGAAGTAAAGTGGCCAAAGAAACTGAGGTCAGACCCTGACCTGAGGAATAGGGAGAAATATTGTGAGTTCCATAAGGATCACGGTCATATGACCAAAAATTGCATAGCTCTTCAGAACGAGATTGAAACACTCATCTGAAGAGGGAAGCTAGCGAAGTATGTTGACCGGGGAGGCGAAAGAAGGAATAATGACCAAACTAGAGAAAGGTCTAGATCTCCTCGTCGAGCAGAGGAGAAAAAGAAAAGGGATCATGAAGATGATACAGAAGATGACCCCGATCTTCCCAAGAAACTAAGACAGCCAGAACGAGAGGTATTTTCAATACGCTTTGGGGCATTTGATTGTAATGTCATTACAGGAGGAGATGCAGGAGGAGGAGACCTTACTGCATAATGAAAAGTGTATTTCGGTGAGGCTCAGGCTTGCTCATACATTCAACGGATAAATTTGGCTGAAGAGGATCACCCGAGAAAGGTAAACAAAGAAAAGTTGGTCATCGGTTTTTCAAAAAATGACCTTGCAGGTGTTCTTTACCCTCACGACGACCCTTTGGTGATCAAAATGAGGATGAAAGAAGTAGTGATTTCAAGAGTGCTGGTAGATAATGGTAGTTCGGCAGACATCATGTACTATTCATACTTTGACAGTTTAAATTTGAAATTATCTCAATTGGAACCTTATCACAGACCTCTATTGGGTTTTGCTGGCGAGAAAGTCTTTCCACTTGGGACGATCAAGTTGGATATATTCATTGGAACTTGGCCTGCTTGTTTTACAGAAAAAATACGCTTCTTTGTGATGGATAAGAATGTGCAGTCAGCTTACAACATCATCATGGGAAGAGTTGGTTTGAAGAAGTTCGAAGCAGTCCCATCAACAGTACATCAGTGCTTAAAATTCCCTATAAATTTCGGAGTAGGAGTTGTGAAAGGTGATCAGAAATTAGCTCGGGAATGCTATTATTCGTCTGCCGAGCAAGAGGAGCTTGAAGAATCAAGGAAAAAGACTACTACCTACCAGGTGGATGAAGGTACAGAAATCGAAACACTCGATCCTAGAGATGAATCCCAACTTGTAAAAGGACAGGTGGTGAAATCTACAGAAAATGTTATTCTGGATGACGAGCATCCTGAACGAGTAACCCAGATAGGTTCGTCGTTAGATGCTTCAATAAAACAGGAGTTGATAAATTTCTTGAGAAATAGGAAGAAAACTTTTGCGTGGAGTCATGAAGACATGCCAGGAATAGATCCAAACTTTTTATGTCACGAGCTCAATGTGAATAAGGAGATCAAGCCTGTAAAGCAAAGAAGAAGAGTATTTAGTCCCGAGAAGAATCAAGCTATACAAGAGGAGGTCGAGAAGCTCCAGAAAGCCCAATTCATTGAAGATGTGAAGTATCCAGACTGGTTGACAAATGTGGTGATGGTGAAGAAGAAAAACAATAAATGGAGAATGTGTGTTGATTTCACTGATCTCAACAAGGAATGCCCAAAGGATCATTTTCCATTGCCCAGAATTGATCAAATAGTGGATGCTACCTCGGGACACGAGCTACTCAGATTCATGGATGCTTACTCTGGTTACAACCAGATCAAAATAAAATCCGAAGACAGGGAAATCGCTTCTTTCATTACCCCTAGAGGAACTTATTGTTATAATGTTATGCCTTTTGGTTTGAAAAATGCAGGAGAGACATACCAGCGGCTGATGAACAAGGTTTTTGCCGAACAAATCAGTTACAATATGGAGGTCTATGTCGACGATATGCTGACAAAGAGCAAGAAAGCTGCGGATCATCTAGTTGACTTAGGTCAGACCTTTGATCAACTGGATAAATACCAGATGAAGCTCAACTCGACGAAGTGCACCTTTGAAGTATGAGAAGGAATGTTCCTCGGGTACATCGTTAACCAGCGAGGCATTGAGGCAAATCCAGCAAAGATCAAAGCTCTTTTAGGGTTGCGATCTCCAACGACAAAGAAAGAGGTGCAGAGTCATACAGGACGAGTTGCAGCGCTCAACAGATTTGTATCCCGAGCAACTGATAGATGCCTCCCATTCTTCAAAACACTTCGAAAAACTTTCGAGTGGAATGATGAATGTGAAAAAGCCTTTCAAGACTTGAAGAAATATCTGGGAGCACCTCCACTGTTGTTCAGGCCAGTAATGGGAGAAAAGTTGTACTTGTACCTGGCAGTATCAGAGAATGTAGTCATCTCGGCATTGATCAGAATGGAGAATGGAATCCAGAAGCCAATTTATTACACAAGTAAGGCTTTTCGAGGTGCAGAGATCAGGTACCCGAAGCTGGAAAAATTGGCACCGGCATTAATTGAAGCAAGTAGAAGAATGAGGCCTTATTTCCAGGCCCATACCATCGTCGTATATACCGACATGCCATTGAGACAAGACCTTCATAAGCCAGAAAAATCAGGAAGACTGATGTATTGGGAAATAGAGCTCGGTGAATATGATATTGTGTATGAACCCAGATCATCATTAAAAGGGCAGGCTGTAGCAGACTTTATAGCAGAATTTACATATCCTGATACCCCTGAGGAGCAAAAGTTGCTCACTGACCAACCTGTGGATGTTACAGGATCAACAGACATAAGTCCAGATCAACTCCGGTTGGTAAAAGGGCTTGTGGATGTAGAAAGATCATCAAATTCAAACCCAGACCAACTCCGGTTGGTAAAAGGGCGAGAAGAGATAGTCGACGAAGAACAAAAAATACCAGGGGAGGATGAAAGGAAACAACAGATATTTCACCGAGGAACTCTGTCAGATAAGAAATTTGAAGACGAGTTACCTACATGGAGATTATATGTAGATGGTTCATCTTGCACAACAGGTTGTGGGGCAGGGATTGTTTTGAACACCCCAGACGAGATTGACGTGGAATATGCCTTACGATTCCAATTCAAAGCTTCCAATAATGAGTCTGAGTATGAAGCCTTGATAGCAGGTCTTAATTTATTAAAGATTATGGAAGCGCAACAAGTAATGGTATTCAGTGATTCTCAATTAATTATGAATCAGATGATGGGAACGTATGCAGTTAAAGGAGAATTAATGGTCAAGTATCATGCAAAGGCGATGGAGTTGTTGGCAGAATTTGATGCCATTCAGTTGATCAGAATACCAAGAATGGAGAATGCACAAGCAGACGCACTGGCCCGACTAGCATCAGCTACTCGTACCGAGTTGCGAAGAACTATACCAATTGAGGTGTTAGAAAGTCGAAGCATAGATGAAGACCTGACGATGAATATTATTACTCTTGATTTAGGACCATCTTGGATGGATCCCATCAGGGCATATGCCGAGGAAGGATAATTACCGGAGGATAAGATCGCTGCCAAGAAATTAAAGTTTAAAGCTGTTCGGTATGTACTAACTAATGGTGTTTTGTATAGACGAGGAATTATGGCAGGTTTGCAAAGATGTGTACATCCCTCCGAGGTGAAAGAATTCATTGAAGAGATCCATGAAGGGTCTTGTGGAGCCCATGTAGCAGGTCGGACACTTTAGCAATGGGTGATGACGCAAGGATACTACTGACCAACGATGAGGGCTGATTGTATAGCCTATGCTAAGAGATGTGATAAATGCCAACGTTTTTCCTCCGTCCGACGAACTCCACAAGCATTGTTGACACCCATAACTTCCCCTTAGCCTTTCTCCATGTGGGGAATGGATTTGGTTGGACCACTGCCAACGACCCGAGGAAGATTCAAGTACCTCGTCGTCGCAGTGGATTATTTTACTAAGTGGGTAGAAGCTGAGCCACTTATTGATATGACGTACGAGAAGGTATACCAATTCTTTTGGAAGAACATCATCTGCCGATATGGTCTCCCTCATGCCTTCATCACAGATCACGGAACGCAATTTGATAACGAGGAGTTTGCCACCTATTGTCATCACTCAAACATTTTGAAAGTTCATTCAGCACCAGGCCATCCTCAAAGCAATGGACAGACTGAAGTGATGAACATAACATTACTAAATGGTTTGAAGAATAGGCTAAGTGAGGCTAAAGCTAATTGGATTAATGAGCTACAGTCAGTATTGTGGGCTTATCGAACAACTCCCCGAGCAGCAACTGGAGAATCACCATATATGCTGGCATTTGGAAGTGAGGCTGTAATACCTGCCGAGTTGGGTCTTCCAACACACATAGTGCTGAATTTCAATTCTCCAGTCAGCGACTTGATGAGGAGATTAGATTTGGACATGCTCGAGGAAGTTAGAGAAGAGGCAGCCATTAGGAATGCTGCTTATCAACAGCGAACAACCCTGTTCTACAACAAGAGGGTAAAAAAATGCGACTTAAAAGAAGGAGATTACGTGCTAAATAAGGTCATTCAGAAGCACAATAAGTTGGAAACAAACTGGCATGGACCTTACCGAGTTACTGCAGTTGTCCGACCAGGAACTTACCGAATAGCAACTCTAGAAGGAGAGGAATTTAAGAATGCATGGAATGTTGAACACTTACGCAAGTATTATCAGTGATGTAAAATGTAAAGCAGTTCCATCAATATGAATAAAATGATGATATTTCACAATCTTCTCTCCTTTTATTGAAAATTTTTCGGGGAATACTAGTGTGTTTAACACTACGCTGGTCGGTACGCAAACGCTGCTCGGTAATAAAAAGATGACGATAGTTCAAACCCACGACCAACTCCGATTGGTAAAAGGGCGAGAAAAAATTATACTCATTTGGTTAGGAGGCATACACTAGAGTGACTAACTCAGGTTGGTAAAAGAACTAGTGGACATGATAGTTCAAACCCATGACCAACTCCGGTTGGTAAAAGGGCGAGAACAAACTATACTCCTTTGGTTAGGAGGCGTACACTAGCGTGACCAACTCAGGTTGGTAAAAGAGCTAGTGGACATGATAGTTCAAACCCACGACCAACTCCGGTTGGTTAAAGGGTGAGAACAAACTATACTCCTTTGGTTAGGAGGCGTACACTAGCGTGACCAACTCAGTTTGGTAAAAGAGCTAGTGGACATGATAGTTCGAACTCAGACCAACTCCGGTTGATAAAAGAGCGAGAACACAAGATGATCGACGAAAGGCCAATCTCGGTTGGTTAGGAGGAAACAAAATATGCTCTCAAATGCCAACTTATGTTGGTCGAGAAGTAAGATATTATCTCAAATGCCAACTTATGTTGGTCGGGAAGTAAGTTTATTACATAAAAGTTCCTCGAAGAACAAATATTCCAAACTGAACCAAGAATAGTTGGTCGGGGATAAAAACCCACTAACTGTAGTTGGTCGATGAGGAAAAATCATCGACCTTGGTTGGTCGGGCACATTTTATGAAAAATCATCGACCTTGGTTGGTCGGGCACATTTTATGAAAAAGACAAAAATTTACCAAGTATAGCTGGTCGGGGATAAAAACTCTCACTAACTATAATTGGTCGACGAGCACAATTTAACAACCTTGGTTGGTTGGAAAAATTTTAAACATTTTTATACTCATTACTTTATTATTAAGTGATCGAGCAACATTACTAATACTTGTAATTTTTTATTACTAAGTTGGTCGAGGAACCATACAATATTGTTATGCAAGCACAAATATAGAGTGTCTGATAATGACAAGACAATAGCAAATACAGATTTTCAAACAGAAAACGAAAGCCTTTCATTAGAATTCAAAACGAATTACAAGTTACATATGTGTACTAACTATTACATTGAGATCCCTACTCTATTGGTTTCTTTCCCTCTGCTTTTGAAATAGGTTCCTCGCCAGCAGGCGGATCATTTAAAGTCTGAGGAGAGTTAATAAAGTTCAAGTCCTTCAGCATCCTAACGTTCATCACAGAAGGTGTGTCCAGTAGATGCTCAGGACGAGATACCTCGATCTGAGAATGAAGATTGTAGTCACCAAGGTATTTTGAAATTAAGCTCCGAGGAATGGCACGAGCTGGGATCCATTCCATGTCCAATTTATAAGGTGGCACAGGCAAGTCTAGTAGCCCAGGAGCATGATAATCCCATAAATAATGGCCCTGCTCTAGTTTTAATACACCCAGGGCGTTCAACCATCCCTGCTTATAACCTTCATTATTGGCATTTTCAAGGCGAGCATCCAAATGATAAAGGGCCTCATTGTAGCCTGCCATCCAGAACTCACGAGGTTGTTTGTGGAATTGGAAAGTTATTCTCTCTAACTGCTCATGAAGGTTCCTAGCAAAAACATCCTTATTATTCAGAGCAGACTT
Organism: Sambucus nigra; assembly: GCA_949130495.1. Lineage (NCBI taxonomy): Eukaryota > Viridiplantae > Streptophyta > Magnoliopsida > Dipsacales > Adoxaceae > Sambucus > Sambucus nigra. The sequence goes on along the minus strand of OX422210.1, from coordinate 237,060,920 downwards.
TGTCGAAGCAAGTTGATCCTCCAGAGTTTGGATTTTCTTAGACATTTTAGACAAAGCCCGATTTTTTGCATTCAATTGGAACGCTTGAGTTTCCAATGTTGATCGAGTACGAGCTTCTTCCACATTACGACTAAGAGCTCTTGATCCTCCCCGAGTAGGTCGAGAACTTGGTTTCTCGACGACATTCTGAGAAGCTCTTCCTCGACCACGAGAACCTCTTCCTCGTCCCCGAGTAGCAGTAGAAGTACCAGACCTTCTCAAGGTATCCAACTCTTGCCTTAATTTGGCATTCTCAACCTCTAGAAAGGAAAATCCCTCGTCAATCACTGGGATTACAGCTGTTGAAGAAGATGCTGCAGACTTATACTGTGCCAGCTCTTTCTACAAATTGTTATTTTCTTGCTCTAGCAGCTCGGCAATCTGTCTACAAGCTTCAACTTCACCATTTAGGGTTCTCTCCCTGACATCGTACCCAGCAAGGATCTTTTTGTGGCCTGTCTCGGCAGAAAGCTGTTGATACCTCTTTTCATACCCCTCGTGCAAAAGGGCAGTTGATTCTTTGTACTGAGTCTGAAGAGCTTCTAAAGTATATTGAAGCTCCTCGATCATGTCATAGTAAGCCATGTTATTGGACACAGCTCGATCAAGTAAGCCCTTCAGGTATTGATAAGCTTCTACTGCCTGCTCTGAAGCATCATGACCGAGGATGTCAGCAACTTCTGATACACTCAATTCTGTGTGACCAGCCTTATAATATTCATGGCATTGCTGCATTAACTTTGTATCATTGGCAGATAATAATTCCATTCTAGCCACAAACTAGTAAAGAAGAGAAGGCAAGAGTTAATAAAAGAAGAAGACAGAACATCAAAAACGCAGAGGAACAAAAAAAGGTAATTTTATTACATCATCAAAAGGAGTACAACGTTCAGAATACAGAGTACAAGTAAAAGAAAAACAGAAAGAGAATACCTAACAACTTTACACCTTTTCCTTGTCTCCCAAGACTTTCTCGGGAGGCTGGGATGAGGAGCTTGGTTGCTCGGTGGGAACACTGGGTTGATTGGCAGAAGTTGAGACTTGTTCAGGAGGAGCAGGCAAAGACGAGATCTCCTCGGTGGATGTCTGATTGGGTTGTGGAGCAAAGACTTGATCACCTACTATCATTGAAGACTCCTCGGAAGCAACTTCGTCTTCTTCCTCATCTTCAATCACAGGAGGGGGGCCAGGAAGATGTTGCTGGAATAGCTCAGAGTCCTCGCTCACCTTCAATTCTTGCAGGGCAGCAACCCAACCATCTCGGAAGTATTTCAAACTCCCATACTTGACCTGGGTCATCATTGACGCTAACCCCTATCCCATCCTTTATCCCAACCGGTGCGGAAATATTTTTTCACATCCACCTTTCTTTTCATTTTCTCCGAGGAGAGCTTCTCGGATAGAAGATCTTCGGAGGCTTTCAACTTGGCCTCCACCTCCTCCTTCTGTCGATTTACTTCTCGCAGAAGGGTCAGCTCTTCCTCAGCCGATTTCAACTTATTTTCAAGCTCCCCAAAGCTTGTGAGCTTCTCAGCATATTTTTTACTCTCCCTCTCCAAGTCTCTCACCTTATTTCCCACTTGTACTTTCTCTGCTTCAGACGTAGCTAATTTCTTCTCCCATTCACCCCTATCCTCGTCGTATTTTTAACGGGATTCCTTCAAAGATTGGGCCAAGCCCTGGAAAGCATCCTCTACTCCAGACGAGGAGCTGGAAACCTTGATTGCTTCATCTTTCTTCACTATGGTGTTAAAGCAACTCACCAGCTGAAAAAGAAAATAATGATAAGTCAGTGTCGAGATACATATATTGACTAGAATAAAGAAAAATTCAGGATACGAGAAACTTACTGAAGCAATGTGACGAGTAGCTAGGTATGTCAGCATATCCCTAGACATGTTTTCTTCAATTCCTTGGACTTCAGGAATAGTCCAAGTCTTTACCGAGCTCATTGCAGAACTCGAGGGAATAATGGTTGGGACACCAGCTCCACTAGCTTGGAGTTGGGGAATGGTTTCAGTCAAAGTGACCGAGGAGGATTTCTTCAATCTCCTCAGTGGAACTTCAGCAGTTTAAACTAAAGAACATTTGGTGGTAGAGATGGTGACCACTTCCACAGGTGCATTTTTCTTGCTCGGAGCCACTGGGGGCTTCTCGGCAGCCTTCTGAGGAGCAACAGAAGAGGCACCATCTAGTTTCTTTGTCCCCTTTGGGACTTCAGCCTTGTTTCTTTTTCCATCTCCAGCAGAGGAAGTCTCCTCGAAGATAGCAGGAACTCTTCTCTTACCCATCTTCTGACTTAGAGGAATGTGAGATTCTGGTGAAGATTCCTCAGAAGCTGGCAATGGCTCACTAATGCTGACCACAGGACGAGCAGTAAAGGATGATGTGTAGCTCCTGTACTGTAACAAATATGAAGCAGACCTGATGTGCTCGTCTGCAACTCTTTGATGAAAATCCAGATATGTTTCAAATGTTTAATATTTACTTATGATTCTTTTAGAGTTTTTCTCTTACTGTCAACTGCAAACAAATACATTGTGAAATATCGGTCATACATTTTGTCAAACACAATGAAATCGTAATTTCAAAAATAAAATAAGATGAAAATAACCTATCCCATTGCCATATGGGGGGCATCTGGGACCTTCATATACTTCATCTCCAACCAAAGGGGTATGTTACCAATTTTTGATAACTACCCCATGTTCAAAATAATCCCCGTTTGCATCAGGGAGGTTGACTACTAAGGCCCTATTCAAAAACCTAGTTTTTAAATAAAAAACATTGTCTAAAACAGTCCATCTATAACAATACATAATCTCAGGAATTCCTATACGAGTTCCATGAGTTTGATTTAACCTATACACCCTATTAACTATCCTCCATGTGTCGGGGGCTATTTTTGCAGGGACAACATCGAAATACTGACATAACTCTAAACACAAAGGGTTTGGTGGAAAAGAAAATCCACATTCAGCAATAAAAAGGCTAGGGAACCAATGTCCCTCAGCCAAATTAAAATAATTTGAAGGCTCAGAAAGACTCTCCAAAGTTACCTAAGAAGGAATAGAAAAGTCAAAACGGAATTTCTCAAGAGATTCGATAATATAAACCATGGTGAATAAAAAGAAATAAAGAAGAAGGAAGAAAATCTTACAGGAAAAAGGAGATCTGTTGACAAACAAACGAAGAAAGGGATGAATGTACAGGAGAGAGAAAAGCTATAGAAAACTCGAAAGAAGAAATTAAAAAGGTAGAAGACGATGGGATTTCCTCTGAAGCTTAAATACTTTGCCTTGGGAAACGGCGAAAGAAATGATTACAAAAAGGAAACTATTACGCTATCGGCGGCTAAAAGGACAAAAAGTGCACGAAGATCGAAGCGCTTATAAAAATGCAAAAAGGCGGATTCTGCGAATTTGGAAGGAAATTCAAATACAAAGAAACGGCTCCTAAAACCCAGGAAGGTCATTTAATATTGCCATATACCGAGAAAGAATGTTCCATACTCCTCAAAGTTCGAAATGTGAAACATTGGGGGCTTCTATTGATACCAAAATTAGTATGCTGATGTGGACGAATAATAAGAAGACACGTGTCAATCTACGTGGCACACTAGCAACGAGGAAGATCATTCCCCCGACCAACATACTCACTCCGAGCAACAGGTGTACTCCGAGGAACACCAGTCTTCCGAGGAACACCAGCCCTCCGAGGAACTCTTGTCCTCTGAGGAACTCCAGTGCTCCGAGGAACTCTTGGACGATGAGCAGCTAAGGCGGTTCGAGTTGCATCTCGACCACAACATTGATTGCCAGATAATCAACAGTTCAAATATTCATTGAATGCTTATCATCTTGACGCACACGCTTGAAGAGCATTAAATGAGTTACCCTTTCATATGTATATCATTTAATGTATCACCCTTTCATGTACAGCCTAAGGGCTATAAATACCTTGTATCACCCTCATTCAAAGGGACCGAAATTTCTTGATAGCACTTGTAATCGAGAATTCCCAAACACTCAGCAATAACATAACAGTGGATGTAGGCCATTCAAATAAGGCTGAACCACTTTAAAATCTTTTGTCTCATTTATTTATCTGTGATTGAATAATTAGAGTAATCTAATTTTTTACATCAACAATCAGTAGGGTCTGATTTCGTGGTTGTTATTGATGATTGATGATCTTCATCCTTCAATCCTTCTTCCCCAACAAGTTGATAGTGAAAATCTCCTTTGAATCCTTCCTAATTCTTCCTTTTGCCTTGAGAATGGCCTCTCTCTTATCTCTAATGGCTATGGTGTGTTTTCATGGGTTTTCTAACCCTAACCCCTCTATCATACGGCTGATATAAAGCTCTCAATTTCGTAGGTCTCCATACCCTCTTATGTTAAAAGACCAAAACGCCCCCGAACGGTCTCGGTTTAGTCCAAAATCACCCCGGGACTCAACTAGTACCCCCGGGTATACTATTTTGACTAATTTGACCCTTCCGGACTCATCTCTGACCTCTAAATTATTATTTGAGTCACTTAAAAATATTACTCGTTCTCACCCCAACACGGTCTACACGCGTCAAGTAACTATTTACCACCCGCACTAAGTAAATATAATGAGGCAATATAAACCGGTATCTATCTCTTGATTAATATTCCATAATTACAATTTTAAATAAAACTCTTTAAATTACTACTCTTACATAATTTAAATTAAGCCGTATTTTCTCATTTAATTCTCCAATCTAATTAAATAGAATATTTGGAATATTAAGAAATACGGGGTATTACATACTTCCCCCCTTACAAAGGAATTTCGTCCTCGAAATTAGGATAAGGCTGGTATTAAGACTAAGGACCTTAAACGTCATTGCATCCTCTAATACCCAAAATCAAATCATATCATCCTAACGGTCACCCCAAGTACATGTCTTACTTCATTATAAACCCTTATTACATGTTACCTATGCTGCCTATATCATAATTAAGTCTCACTTAATTTACCCTCTTGATGTATAACTCTCTATATATAGCATCCATGTGTCTACTATCACTCTTGAGTAGAATATTATAATGTATATATTTCGCACACAATATATACTATAAGGAAATTGGTCTGGCAAAATCATCGGCCGCAATAATCCTATCATTTACATTGGTCCGAAAATCCCTCGACCCCAAGGTAAATGTAACGCATATGTTGGTTCTGACCTTCCGTCGATACCAATATTTATCATCGGTTTGGTTCGGAAACATCATTGACCCCAAATCGATCCCTCATGTATTGATCCGGAACATCATCGACCCCAATACAGAATTTAAGCACACTTATCATCGCACACAAGTAGAAAAAAAAATCAATAGGTATATATCTTACACATAACATATACTATAGACACTTATTTTATAATCACCCCCATTCTGTAAAACTTTTGGGGTTATTGGCTCAGGATCTCTCCTCGATCACCAATGGTGATTAATTATATTGTCTCATAATCACATCTCGAGCACTAATGTATGTATGTATATCTCATCGCACATGAGTAGACAGTTTGTGAGCCATATATTACACATTTCATATACCCTAAAATGTCATACTCCAATAGAATGTACTCATATCACGTGTTAAGGACTAAAAGTTCGAAATGTCTCCTCAAACCACCACTCAAAGTACACATGTCCTCGAACCACCACTCAAAGTACAGATATGTTCATAATAGGTACCCAAGAACCTAAACTTTATGTACAGATCATATAGGCACTCACACTACCTATAAGTATGCTCATATGGGTATACATTCAATCTACGAATTTATCAGTGGGCTTCTCCAAAATTCCACTATCGTAAGGGCATATTATCCTCCTTTCTCACTAACATTGAGTCGTAGGCAACACAACATACTCAAAATAATACTTAATCTCTATTCCTCCCTGACCATCTCTCACAGGGTGGAATTTTAGGATTTTCTCTTGATTCACAATCATGTAGAGCTGCACCGTTCACTCTCCCTTTTCAACTACATACTAATCCATCCCGCTCACCCGATTTCGCTACCCCAATGAAATGTTGGCTTAATTATGATGTTAACAACCTATCAATAATTTATAAGTCTGTCTCCTCATTCCATCATTGGAAATGTAGGTTCACTACCACATTCCGGTTGCTCATTTCGAGTCCATCTCGCTCTATTAACTAGAGGTGTGTCTGGAGACAATCTCACTATGTCTCCCCTCAACATCGCTTCCCACTTATCAACATTTTAGTAACGTGTAAGTCACTCTCAACACTCAGTTGAGTAACACCTTGTATCACTTCTTCACAACAGTTAGGCCTCCCAATTCAAGAGATAACTTTTGAACGGCTTCCCACCGACTTTCATCCCATAGGGTGTGCTGGATCTCTCAGCACATATAATCTTGGATCATCGTCTATCTCCCATGACGTTCAACCCATTTCATAGATACGACTTGTCTCCAAATGTCCCCACCGGCGTACAAAATAATTTTCCACATCCCTCTATCTCGGATGTCTAAGGAATCCAATTGATTAGGGCGCCCATACACCCTTTCCTCCGTGTACATTTGCAAAAACATTGCAAGCGTCGTACCCGTAACATGTTTTTCCTCAACTCTATCCTTGTGTACATGTCATGACTACAATCTTGTGGGTATTCTCCATCCCCTATAGACAAAAATCAAATCCTTGCCCATAAAGTCCCACTTATCCCTTCGTGGGGATGTAAGCCATTCGTTGTTCCTCCACAACTCTACCGGCTTCACTGATGCCCTAGCATCTATCAACGTCTCTTCTCCTGACGTGCATAAAAATTCAGTCTTATCCCCTTTCGCAACCTTACTTAAACAAGGGACCTCTCCCCATGCATTCTTACTGAGCTTGTCGGAACAACACATAGTCGAGATATCCAAATTCGATTCCTCGATAATATGTGCAACCATACTCCAATATTTCTAAAGGAGTCAAGTGGCACCGCACTTATACTATCACTAAGTCCTTAGCACTAATTACAACGGCGAGCTCGATCTCTCCGCTCAGCGGTCATAATCCATACCTTGACTCACATCATTTAGGTTCCCAAACACCGAAATCAATTACTATAAGATGTTCATAATCTCCGAAGTCTCTCACATATTGATGAATAATGACAACTCGACCCTCTTTCAGGTGAGGCATCGTCATATACCCCATTCACTCGAGGCTAAGACCCATATACTTCCTTGTCCACAGCTCTGGTGGTTCATATAGTTTCCGGACATAACACGCTTGTCCTCTCCAGAATGCAAAACTAAACGGAGTTATTATTTCCTCAAATAACTGCAAGCTAAAATAAAACGCGTGGCCCTACAACCACACTAAACATCTTTTCAAAAATTCCCTTACTCTAGGCCGCACCGACCGGTTTGGGTATCCCTCCTCTCGGACCTAGTAGGCTCGATTTTGAACACTATCATTCTGGTTCCCTTAGTTCTGCTGACCAAGAGGAACGCACTATGGGACTTAACAACCCCGACTTAGAATTTAATCATTAAATACCCTAGTGGGTTTCCACTTATGGCTTGCACCAGCCCCATTACATTCAGTCTTACTCTTTGACTAAATCCTTAAACTCCCTTATCTCCGCCCACCTAGGAGCATTTACCTCGACCTTGTAGGAAGTACCATATTGTCTTTATATACATAAGTCGTCCAAGAAGAGTTTTACCAAAATTGCGAATTATAACTCAAGAGTCCATTCTCTCAAGGGCTCTTTTTCCCTTATACCTATCTCATCGGTACAAGTTCACTTAAAAGGATAAATTTCTCTCTCACGATTGGCCTCTACCAGGCTTTCACGTGAGGGGTTCAGATATTCGTATTCACTTCGCTTCTGAATCATCATTAGAGAACTTTGCGGTTAAACTATATGTAAGGTCCCTCTATTTGTATACGGACCCTCAGCCCGAATGTAGTGACTGGTATCTCCGCCACGTTGCCTCAAAATTTACTCAAATTTTCACTTCTGAGTATTTCTACTCCATCGTTAATATCAAAGCCTCTGGACATACTACTTTCATTGGTTAACATGAACAGTCGCCGTTTTATCACGTTTTTACGGCTCGTTCTCATCAAAATTTCTTCAGACCTACTCCCACTATCACTGCATTGGGCAGTCTAGATTAGCATCCCTCTTTGCTGTCGCGATACTTGGAAAATGCCTACTATGCCTCAACAACCCTTGCAGCATCTACTTCCATTAAACAGTAGGAGTGACCTCAACAACGGTCATCTCTCCTATGATTACCATATTTGAACACTCCAGGCTTCATGCCGAGCCTCCCTCCTGCAGTCCTTCCAACGCCAATGCTGGTTCTACCTCTATGTTCGATTTACCATGACCAGTCAAACTCGTATATATAAAACTATATCTACTAAATAGCAGGAGAACGTAAACTACGTACGTAGAGGAGTACAACAATCCTAAGATAGGGCTCTATATCAATCAAACGACACACTGAAAACGTAGTAAGCCGTACAGATCCTATGGACACTAGAACCTGATGCTCTGATACCATCTGTGACACCCCGCCTAATTAAACATCGGTTGATCAGACCTTTATTAAATTATAACAGGTTTCTCAAATGGTTCATTCTTAGCATCACTGTTGAAAACTTTTTAATTACTAATCACCTAAGTAAAATTAGACCGATGCCAAATTTTATCTTTCTTAAAACAGGTAAATCAACCATGCGGAAAAATAGGAAAATAACCACCATGTACTAAAACCCAATCAACAAAGTATAAGTACAAAAGAATAAGAGTAATACCGAATAAACCATCGGCTAAAAATACCAAACAACCATAGAACAAGAACAAACCACTAATCTGAAACTAAACATCTGAGACTGATACCGGACCACAAGTCCATACATAGAATAGTGTGAGATCCTGTACTAGATCTGAATGAGAGATATCGTCTAGTCAAAATCCTGTAAGCATCCACTGTGCTACAGCTTCGAGTCCCTGGAATGAAATCATCATACATGGTGTCCCTGTGGCCGGATACCTAAAAGGTTTTGAAAATATTTTATAGCAAGAGTTAGTACTCAAAAACATTTTGAAAATATTTAGCAAGCATTTATCACATTATAAAATGCGGTTATTGATTACACATGTTAGGTTCTCGTACACTCTCTTGAGTATACTCACCCCTTATCTTTTGTGCACACACCTAACGTTCTACACTTAGCTTACCTAGCCATATCTTCCAAGCTATCTAGGACTAAGTAATCATCTGAACTTATCTATACTTAAGTTCCATTACCGCCCATGCAGTACAACCGTTTCACTAACATCTCGCGTATGTTAATTAATTCTCAGGTAACATTTCATCTATGTTATTTTTCAATACTTCTCATTTAGTTTCACTACTAAAATTACTACAATTCTCACAATTGTTGACTTCCCACTTGTGTAATTAAGTTTCACTACTTGAATTACTAAATAGATTTTCTCTATCTAAAGGTGCATTTCGTAATTAAGTTTCACTACTTAACTTACCAGTTCAGTATGTATCTTTAAATACATAGTATATATCAATCTACTAATACACAGAAGTAGAATATCATCAAGTATATATTTCACACACAATATATATACTAAATATCAGTCACTACTATTTTGCCCTTTTTATACACGTAAAGGACTCTTGGTTCGGAATGATTCATCGACCCCAAGGTAAGAATTGGTTCGGAATGATACATCGACCCCAATTATTTATATACACAAATAAAGATCTCTTGGTTCGGAATGATTCATCGACCCCAAGTGAGAGTTGGTTCGGAATTATCCATCGACCCCAACTATTTTAAAAATATATATGTATACACATATTCCAGTTCGGGACTCTTTCATCGCGACACCAGTTCAAAGTTTGGTTCGGCATTTCTCATCGACCCCAAACATATAGTAACTTTATGTTAGTTCGGAATGTCTCATCGACCCTAACATAATTAATTTAGGTATCAATCTCTCGACCTAAAAGATCACATAATTCAGTAGGTACACGCCCGAACTATTAATTATATACGAACGTAATATTTTAATCTCATATATTAGCCGTACAACATTCGCTTTATGATTTATCTCATTAATCGCATTTATTTGAGTATTCACATAACTCTAAGGGTCCTAGTTACCCCTTACATATAATTTCAGTAGTTATTGCTTACCCTACTGGTCTATTACTTAAATTGAATTTACTTCTCCCCGTAACTCAATTTCCAAAGTCCCCGATACTCTACTAAATCGGATTATTCTCCTCAGTCCGTAATCCAAGCCCTACACCCAATGGCCTTATCGGACCTCAACAATATACCTATTGGTCTTATTCTCACTCCCATATAAGTATATTATAAACCCTAGGATACTCATTCATTCCCGAAAATCAACGAAGACTTAAACACGAAAAATTCGAGAAAAACAACTTCATCGATCGATCGACTGCTGGGTTCGATCGATCGATATAGTCGATCGATCGATAGTTCGAGATCGATCGATTGACCGAACAGGGACAGATGCAGTTCGTCTTCCTCGTTAATCTTTTCCTCCATTAACAAATCTTCAAACTCCATTATAGTCCACCAAACTTCGACCCAATGATCCTAATATGTTTTCACGTATATGAAGACAATTTCTAACGTGTCAAATATATCAAAAACTCCAATTCCTTTAAAGAAATAGTGAATTAAACCTAGAATTTCTTGAAAACCTAGTTATGGTGTTCTTCCCATATTTTCATTCAAAATCCAGATTTTATTCCGAAAAATCATCAAGTCTAATCTGAATATTATTCCTCTACATCAGTTAAATCATTCTACATGCGATTCCAATCCCAACATGTATAAATATCATCCTTCTCCAATCAAGATATTGATTTAAACAAGACTATTAAAAAAAAAACCTACACATGGGTATTATAACTTTATAATTTTTGCAATAAACAACTTGCCTTATGATCAGTAGGGTCTGATTTCATGGTTGTTGTTGATGATTGATGATCTTCATCCTTCAATCCTTCTTCCCCAACAAGTTGATAGTGAAAATCTCCTTTGAATCCTTCCCAATTCTTCCTTTTGCCTTGAGAATGGTCTCTCTCTTATCTCTAATGGCTATGGTGTGTTTTCATGGGTTTTCTAACCCTAACCCCTCTATCATACGGCTGATATAAAGCTCTCAATTTCGTAGGTATCCATACCCTCTTATGTTAAAAGACCAAAACGCCCCCGAACGGTCTCGGTTTAGTCCAAAATTACCCCGGGACTCAACTAGTACCCCCGGGTATACTATTTTGACTAATTTGACCCTTTCGGACTCATCTGTGACCTCTAAATTATTATTTGAGTCACTTAAAAATATTACTTGTTCTCACCCCAACACGGTCTACACGCGTTAAGTAACTATTTACCACCCGCACTAAGTAAATATAATGAGGCAATATAAATCGGTATCTATCTCTTGATTAATATTCCATAATTACAATTTTAAATAAAACTCTTTAAATTACTACTCTTACGTAATTTAAATTAAGCCGTATTTTCTCATTTAATTCTCCAATGTAATTAAATAGAATATTTGGAATATTCAGAAATACGGGGTATTACAATAAATTCCCAAGGGTTAAGTCTATGGTTGATAAACAACTATTTTTCCTTGACATGATTTCTAAATAGATATTATGGATAGTTCTCCTAAAAATTGTAATATGCGAAAAATTAATTGTTCATTCATTGCACGTTCTCTACAATAAAATTATGTTTCACTGTAGTAAACATGTGGTGAAGTAGGTCATAGTAAGTTCTTGGGTCTTTGTACCTGGGCCAAGCTTAGAAATGTTAAGGCTTTGTTACATTGAAGCACGTCTTTATTTCAGTGAAGCACAATTTCACTATAGCGAATACGTAGCGAACTAGGATGCACTATAGTGTGGAAAGAAATTGTTCAGTTTTGCTTGTAAAAGTTTGGAAAAATATTGTTAGCAAAACTCCAAAATATGTTGTACACAACTAAGTAGCACATATTAAAAACACTTAAAGATTCATTAATTAATAAATAGATTTTTGGAAGAACAATACACTGCATCTTGTATTTGACATTTGCACAAAAACATTCACATAGTTAATTTTGAAAAGTATTTTTATTTTTATGAAAACATTTAATGATGGAGGTGATTCTAAGCCTGCTAACCAAATTATACCTTTTTTTTAAGTGGTGTACTTGAGGTGTTGGCATGAATAATCCAGGATAAAGTTGATGAAGATTTTTGGAGAGCTCATGGCAAAGTACTCAAAGAATGTTATGGTTAAGGAATATAAACAATCTAATCCTATGGGGAACTTTGATTATACAAGTACTTTTATTATTTTAGCCTTTATCGTATTTTGAGCTAAAACATATAAAAAGAAAAACTACAAGAAAATGAAGTAAATATACACATATAACATAACTCTCATCGCTAAAGCCATAAAAGGTACAAGTTTAAGTAATTAAACTATTAAAACACTTGTTCTTCCTCAAAGAGCTCTTAAAATTTTATTTTCTTGTCACACACCAACGGACTCATCAAAATACTAATGTGGAATAATAGACATGGAAAGATGAATAATAAAATAAGCATGTGAATTTAGTAATGTGTACATGTTATCATAAAAAAGTAACTCCCCTTCAACTATGCAATCCATCTCAATAAAAATGTTTTAATAACAAATACTCTTGAATCCTAAACATGGATAAGATTAATACTCCGCCTATCTACAAACATCTCCCCCACTTTTATCACAGAAAACGTCAAAGGAAATAACTAATTATATATTGAGGTAATGTTAAATTAAGCATTTTAATAGTGTAAAAAATGCTAATCAAATAAACAAAATGATAATGAACCATATAGTGAGTGAGAAATTACAGTGAATTCAAGGTAATAGATGTTATGTGAATACTAGGCTTAAAGAACCTCAATTAATAACTTCACACGGAGATACGAGATATATCAAGTAAACATATATGCAAAGGTATGATAAAAGTTAATAAGCATTTCATTCAAAATAAATAGTTTTAAGAATTACAAAGATGTGAATCAAATAAAGATAATAGACTAATACTCTTAAACAAATAAATCCCAATACAAAATAACCAAGATACGTTATATATTCCTCATAGCACACATATCTTGAATACTTGTAAGAGCATCATGAAAGGTGTCCCTAAAGATAGATAACTCAGTGTGTATGTTACAAGAAGATGAATTAGCTTAACTCAAATAAGAATAAAATCTCGTAGAGTCTTCAAAGGCAGAAAAAAAGCTAGAACACATTCAAGTAGACATTTGAGATATAACATCATCCAACTCTTCTTTTGGGAACGAGAATGTGAGACCGAAGTCTTTGGTGCACGGTTATGATGTGGAACATGGGAAGGAGCAACATGAAGTGGAATAAGAAGAACACTATAGTCATCCGCTAAGAAATTAATCGATAATAAGACTAGAGAGTCAATATAGGCTTAGGCTTTTACATAAATTTATCATAAAAGAATGGGAATCTTAAATTCAAAAAGTTAGCGGACAATCAGAGAATCGAAGGGATGAGTGTAAGACTTTTCATCATCCTTTGAGTGATCTAAAATCAAATAAAAAACTTGATCACCTAAATCCATCTTTACACCCTTTCCAATTTCATACAAAAAGTGTGTGTTCAAAGGAAACTTTGTGTACATGCCAATTTGGCAAAGTGCAATGAAAACACAATCATACAAAGAATATAATAATCCTTAGCCATGTAGGCTCATGGAAAATTCTTTCCAGACCAAAACTAACTATGGTTGTCGCTCATAAGAGAAATCATTTCTATATTGGAAAATTCCATGCATATGGATAACCGGAATAATTTTCTCAAGAAATATGATAATACATGTGAATCCACTTTGAATTAATATTAATATCCATATTATGAACTATGTCAAAAAGAAACTAACCCTGATATATTTACCTCCAGCCAAAAAGACATAATAAAGTTCTCTAAGCATGTTAAAGTAGTAAGGAACGATGTGAGAATAAACACTATGCCATCCTCTCTCTATGAAAATCTTAAAAATATGGTTCTCAAACGGAGAGTCCAATTTGATACAACTTTCCCAATACATGGAACAATATGAAAACAATTCATTAAACCAGAAGGAAATCTAAGTAAGTCGGGTCATGTGAGTGAGATTTGGGAGCCACGAAGATAACTTGAAAATTACACAGCAAGACAACATCACATTTTTGGCCTAGAAATATACTCAAAAGAGCGGGAGTGAATTCAGTATATGTGTTAAATGGAAATTTAAAACTTTCTTAACTATGTTGTAAAGATTAATTTCAATATGATCAATCAATTTAATAGTAAGCCAGTAATTAACAATAATCATAAGCACTTAAGAGAGAAAACAAAATAATAAAAGTATGCAAATCGAGATTTTAACATGGTTTAACCACTACCTACATCCATGCTCGAGGAGATAATTGATAACTTCACTATCTTCGATTTACTTACAATTGAACCAAAAACACACAAGGAATATTACCTTGTAGACCGTAACCAATAAGATGCCAATATCCCATGGATTTTAAATGCCTTGACTAACTGCAATAACGACACTACCGGTCGATAAGATATAATAAAGTTAACCATAAGTCTTAACAATAAGATCCATAATCGAAACATAAATCCAAGTATCCTTAAGTAGAAAAATGAAGTGGGTTTACTTTCTGTCGAAAAAGAAAACATACAAGTTACACAAGTATAATTCTCAAATGGTTTTTTGGGTATAGATTTAGCACACGTGGCTACTGGGTTTATAAATTTGCTAAAGAGGGATTGCAATGGAAAATTTTGGTTCAAGTGGGTTTTCTTGAAGCTAGAGCTTTAATGGATTTTTGGGGACTAAAACTCTCAAATGGGTTTTGATATTTGGATTCTCTCTCTAAGGGACTTTGGGATATTTACAAAAGATAAGAAGACGGAACTTTACTGAAGGAGATGTTGTTGTATGCTTGTGTGTTTTGGAGTGGAAATGAAGGGCTCTATTTATAATTATAATAGGCAACCAAAGGTGGGTAATATGTTGGTAATCAAGTTAGGAAATTTAAGGTATTAGAATGAAGGTTTTAATAAAATGCATTCTTGAAATTCTGACACTTTTATCCAACTAAAACTCCTTCTAGTTTATAGGTTGGCTAGGTATAGTTTGATGTCAAAAATTTTAGTTGGCAAAACCAATTTTAGTTGACTAAAACTTAGGTTTAATCGACAAAACCTCCCAGGTTTTAGGTAACAGGGTGTTTGGTTATGGTCCATGATTTAGGGAAGGTTAAAGAGCTATAGGGTTGATTTAAGTGTGTAGGTTTTGAGCATACACAAGATAAAACATGTTAATTAACTTTTGTACAATGGTTCCTAAAGTACAACAAAAAAAAGTAAAAAATAATCAGGGCTTTTGAGAATTCCTGGACTTACTTGAATCAACAATTTGCGAGATTGTGATGTGATGCTTACATGAGTTTGATCATAACAGGCTGCCGGATGTGGCAGAACTTTCTTGTTTGACTTGTTGATGATAGAAAAAAACTTGAGGCTTGAGATCTAGGGTCAGATACAAGTTTTATGTCAACTTTGAATAACTTATGATATTCATTGTCTTTGGTTTGTGCTATTCGTTGTCTTAGTTGAAAGGCTTCATTGTATTGCATGTATATTTTATATGATTGAATGATGATGTGTTCCTTATGACATATCTTATAATGTATTTAATGTTGGTTTTAATCTCAAGCGCACTATAGAGATGATAGTGAGGCTTGATATTATATCAATTGTGTTGTCATCATAAAAAATCCTTTTGGTTTCACAATCTACCCCTTTTTTATGATGACAATACATTTGATATAGTTTGAGAAAAATGATTTAAAGTCTACCCATTTCTTTAAGACTTGGTTTTAAGAAAAACTCTTCTCCCCCTTTGTTGTTGCATTTCTTTTGCTCATATCATATCTCTTCCCCTTTGTCATTATCGAAAAGGGTGGGGGTTCTTTTGAAAAGTGTATTTTTGGTGATTCATGGTGTGAACATATTTATTGATATCACATGACTTGTATCCTTCTTCACTTTCTTGATCATTGACTGAAAAAGTGGGTTGCTATACATAGAGGAGAGTCATTTCATGGGTTTGGATCAATGTTACTCTGATGTTGTCTTAGAATTCTAAAGAATTCCTGAAATGTGGTATGTGTGTGTATGTTTTAAGGAATTGTAAAGTTTAGTATTGTAGGTGAATGCGTACTTAATTTAAGACATATTATATGTGGTATGAAGATGGAATTTTGTTAGTTTTGAGAGTATTTGTTTCAACATGTTTTTGTTAGAATGTAAAATTAAGGCATAATTTTTATGGATTGATTTAAATGAGACATGAAGAGATATTATGAGTCAAAACATAAACATAATATACTTTTATTCATTAAGTTATAATACACATACAAACGTCATAAAACTATGGGAAATAGGGATAGTTAGGGTAGTATGGGTAATGCTTTGAGGGAGGAATAGTTGGTTCGTTTTCATTAATAGGGTTGAATTCTCCGAATTGAATGACTTGAGGAGTATCATCCTTAGGGTTTTGAGGAGGGAAAATATATTCCGTAGGAAAATCAAACATTCTTTTGTTTTGGAATATTTAATCATATGATTTTAGAGATTGTACAAGTTGTTGTGAGGTCCATGAGTACCACTGGATTGAGTTATTATTACAAAGGTTCACTTGAAGATTTACATGTGAATGGAATTGGTGTGTGTGGTTGTCGATGGAGTTGGAAAGTTGTACTTAGTTTGAGTGGAATTGGGGACTACAGTTTGAACATAAGAGTATAGATGGTCTTTTTTGAGAGAGAGGTTATGGAGATTGATGTCAATGGGGTTGGAGGTACCGACTTGGATTTGAACGTGAAAAAAAGATGTTTTCGTCTTGATTTTTAAGGGGGCATACCGCATGATATTCTTCATTGTTGTCAATGGCTTAGTTGTGGTCCGAGAGAAATTATTAGTATGTTTAAAGCATGAATTATTTTTGTTATAATCATGCTAAAAGGAGGGTAACCACTACTTCTTATGTGGGTAGTTACCATATGTTTAATGAATAGGAAGGGAAGATCAAGGTTGATTTCCTTTTGGATGCACGAATTTAGGAATACGTCAAATTTTTGGGACAACGAAATGTTGCCCTCACCGGTGAAGGATGCATTTCCTAATAATGTTATGGATCATCCGAGAAGTGGTAGAGAGTTATGATTTATGTAGATAGAAATGAGGAGAGTTAGTAACATGTTTGTTTACCAAGAAATTCATGTCCCCAATAGGTTTGAAGTTCGGACTATTAAGCATATATGGGTGGCGATGAGAGATTGCCCCCTATCATGATGTTTGCAAGAGATATTTAAGAATGTACTGGGATATAAGAGCCGGTCCTAAGTAAATAGAGGAGTTAATAACATAATTTTTAGTGAAGAAGTTAGTGTTGAAAACTTGATTAAAGTCTGGAAAGATAGTTTTTGATGCTTCCAAGAATCTTAGCCATCCTTGGATGAGTAAAGTCTTATGAATGTGAGGCAGATCATTCCATATGACATTAGCGGGGTGGATTCTACCTCGTTTAATGGGGTTGATGACTAAAATTCTTATTGAAATGGAATTCACATTTTGAGTTAGGAAAAAATGATCATTTTTAGGTTAAGTTGTGGGGTTTGAGAAATGGTATTATTAGATCCTCCTAGTTCCATTTTTGTTGATGAAGGTTTTGAACTCAAAAATAGCTTTGAGTCTGTTAGGTTTAGTCGATTAGATCTCTATTTTAGTCGACTAAAAGTATAAATTTTTTTACCTTTTTAAATGATTATATAAATTCAAAAGTAGGGTCTTATTGGTAATGATTAATATACTTTAAAGTTTATTTTTAGGCATGACATATGAGTTATATCATAAGAGCTTAATTTACTAAGGAATTTCAAGCTATATAATTCTACACATGCAGTATGTATTTCATAAATAAAGCCAATTCTAAAATAAATAAGCATGAAGGTTTGTACAAGTCATATGGGATAAATGCATACCTACAAACATAAAATACCAATATTGTAAGGCCAAAAAATTCTCTCTGGTGTGAATAACTGAAATAACATCGTAAAAAGTAAAAGATGGGACCATGCCTAGATGCCACCAAGGATTTAAAGAATAACTCCAACGTACATCTCAAGAACCTAACTATGATGAAAAGAGAATGAGGAGTTTATCCTAAACTGTTCTCCTAAGGTTTCTAGCTCAGCCATATTAATAATGTATCTTATAATCCAACTATGATTAACATGTGAAATTGTGGTTTCGAAAACCACATTGGGAGGAGCAACTTTAAATGCAATTCTTTCAGGAACCATTGGAGGGGCTCTTATTTTCTTATTCTTCCCCTTGCTATCAGCATTCCCACCACTCTTATTATATTCCAAAGGTAAGGAATGCATGAGAAAATATAAAACTCTCTAAGGTGATCTCATTTGTGGCAATGGGTACACTTAGATGTTTTGTCTCTATCGAAATGATGAGGCATTTGAATAATTTCAATTTTAACTTATAGAAAAAAATTTCAAGTGTCCTTCCTCATTACAATGGGAACATAAGAACTTCAACTTCTTTTGGTCCTTGTCAATAAAATCGTTGGTAGAAGAAATAAATTGAAATGCAAAGATAGTATGTCTATTAGAAGATATTACATAACCATTAAGAAATTCTAGATCACGAGTAGCTTTTGGTGATTATTTTGGTCCTAGAAACCTATTATCCAAATTTTATTATCTTCATGTCTATCTTCACAATAAATGAGGATAAAATCTCAATCTCAAGGAAATAGATTTGGTTAAATAATCTTAGAGTTTTTACTCTCAAGAAATGATTTTTAAGAACTCAACCTCAATACGAAGAAATTCATTATTACTTCCCTCTAAAGAAAGTGGTTATCTAAACCCCACACATTGAGCATCCACATTGCTTTAACTACTCGCACTCACCATAACCCTTTTATTTTCAAATTTGGCTAACATGTTGAGATTTATATGTTACACTATATAAGTTCTATGGACTCCTCATAAAGATTCACATATTCTATTTGAATATCATCTCCCTCTTCCTCAATAATGCTAAAAGAAGGGTAGAAATGAATCATATCCTCAAAATCGGTAGAAGGAATGTCAAAGTCCTCCAATTCATTTAACTCATCAATATTTTCTCGGGACATAAAAGTGACATACTCACTAATATGATAATTGTCTTCCAAGTTTAAGTCATCATCACTAAAACTGGCTTGATAAGCATTTTTCCATTACATTGACTCATTTCCAAGGGACATTCTTAAAGACATGCCCTTGACCACCATAATTAAAAGAAGTGATAGGTTTTAGAGAATCATACTTATTTTCTCCACCTCGTTGACCGATTTCAAACTTATACGTGATTCCTTTTTGAAAGCCTTTGGTTTAAATCATTTTACCATGTCTTGGAAAATTTCCAAGTGATAAAGGAAAAATCCTCATCACAAACATCAAGGTAATAAATAGGAGGTACTTTGTGAAATTTATTCTTGAAAGCTCTACTAATTCCTTTATTAGTTACTATTTGGCAAAAGCCCAAATTCATCTAATAGGTTTTAAGGTAGCTAACTAAATCATCTACATACAGGGGCATTTTGAGAAGAGATTTACACTACACCACAAATCGAGAATGTTCACAACAAGTGGGTTACAGCCCAAGTCAATGACTAGGTGGTCACGAGATAGGACCGTGACTAGATCCAAAATCACGTGATGAAGGCCGTGATTAAGAAAAAGGGTGACATTAAATGTCTATGGTCATGACCATATATTGTGACCACGAGGGTTATAGCATTGGTCCATGACCATGAAAACTCGGGCCAAAGTGGGTCACGACCCTGGATCATGACCATGGGCATTATTATTTTTTTAGGATTTTAGTTAAGATGGGTCACGGTTAAGGGTCGTGACCATTTTGAATTTTTCATGGTAACTACTCATGGTCTTGGGTCGTGACTATTGAATGTGACTATTTATTTTATTACAAGTCACTATTCTAGTCACGGTCCTAAACCTCGACCAAGTTCGTGACACGTTAAAAAATAAATGGTCACGTCCTATGGTCACGACCCAAGACCGTGATCATATACTCTACACATAAAACTCCCCATCTCTTTTTTCATTTCACGACCTCTCTCTCTCTCTCTCTCTCTCTCTCTAACCCCTCTCCCTCTGATTTATCTCTCTCTCTCCTCCGCCCCCACCTGCTTTCCCTCTCTCCTTCGACTTTCTCTCTTAGGTACTCTCCCTCTTCGGCCAATATTATGTTTTCATTTCTTGTTTTAGGACAGGTAAGAATGCGTTTCTATTAGCTTCTGCTATAGCCTTCAGTTGTATGAAATAACCATTGGTATTCATTAACTTCATTCATGCCAAGTTGGTTTTAAATTCATTCTAATTTTGTCAATGTTTATGATAAAATTATTATATAAAAATAATATAAAGGTTTACAATTAAATTTTATAGGATCTTTTTTGTTGATCTAAGAAATAGAAACTTTCACATGACTGTCAAATTGTGATGGTTTATAGTCGTTATTGTTCTTTACCATTGCACATATAAATGTTCCCTTATTGAGATTTCCACGATTTCTTAAATCTTAATTTTTTGGTGAAAGTAGGATGCTATAATTGAATAGCTTATTATAATATTTATGTCACATTTGGAGGATGAATTTTCTGATGGGGCTTTAAAGTATGCTAATATTTTCTGAGTCATATATGGTTTTCGTGATGAGGAAGTCTATTTTAGTTATTATTGTTATAATTTTTGCAATTACATCTTTCCATTTTTGTTTTCAATTTATTAAATGTTTCTGGTTCAGGTGTCCTTATCTTCTGATTGGGTTATTCATTAGCTTCGTTTCATAAACTATAGATTAATGTGGAAATTCATTTTATATTTTGTTATCAGTACATTATGGATATCATTTCTACTTTTAGTTTTTTGCTTCCTTAGACATTTTCTTATGTCTCTGTTCAAAAAATTTTAATGCATGGTTTTGATTTATATAAGAGGATATAAATCATGTATTACCATTTGAATTAAGCAATACCTGCTATGTTTTTTTTAGCAGAGGAAATATCAAGTTATCTCTTTTGCTTCAGATTTTAGTGGTGATCTTTCAAATTTAGTTTTTTTCAGGTAATTGCCCCTTGTTATAATGTTGCTTATGACTATTGTGTAAATGGAAATACAAACGATAAAATACTAATGCTAAAATCAATCTTTATTTCGTGACTAATAATTATATACACATAATTATGTTGACATTTCTTCCTCTGTACATGCCCATTATTTCATATAATCGTCTTTAGCCCTACTCTTTGTGAAGTCATTATGATCATTCAATATAATTTATTAAAATTTATGACTTCTAAAAATTGAGTAACCCATAAATGATTCATCAATGTTGTGACCAATTTGAACTCTACTTTTGTTGGGATCATTATTTTTTAATTTTTTTAGTTTCTTCTCTTATTACCTTACCATACGCTTCTAACTTTATTTTCTCCTACATACTACGTTTCGGTGTCTATAAACTAGACTTGTACCATCTCTTTCGTGTTGTGACAGAGAAGCTGTTGGAGATGAATTCGGTTTCATACTTGACAAAAACCTTGCAGTTATGGACTTTTAAGGGAATTACCATTCTCAGCATCAGTTTCCATTTGAACATGAGTTGAACATCTTGGAGAATCACAGGTCGAGGAAGAAGCTTCAAGCCAAGACTAAGCTTAGCAATGGCATTCAAAATCTCAATTATGTCCACTCTGAGCCCACGTAATGAGGAAGCATGGCACATTAACTCATCCAAACCACTAGACAAGGATCAGAAATTTATAATATTGAGACAAAGTTAGGTAAGGGGGGCTTGGTCAGGTATTTACGGGTCATCGCGTGTCGGGTGGGAATGAGCGTGGAATAGGTGCCACATTGATGGGTGGACCCCTTTAGGTCATTCACTTTGATTATGTAACGAGTTCTTTATTTACTTCAGTTTCTCATGGAACCTATTATGCGACATTCTTTGATTGATTATTTTTTTTAATTTTAATAACATTCTTTTTTTTCCATTAGTAATTTTAGGTGGCACCAACTCTAGCAGTTGCATATTCTATTTCGCTTGTTGTGAAGATACTTGCTATGTGTTCGGTTGGAATAAGTGTAGTTACAACACCAATGGCCACCACAACAGGGGCAGCTGGTGTGGTATGCAAATTCCCAAATGGAGATGAACAATTCTTAGATTTCCCAAATTGCCTTGTGTATTGAGATGAATTTTCTATTAATACAATTTGGGCTATTACTTTTTATTGAGATTATTGTCCGAATGTGTATTAGTGTTGTTGTTGCGGACTATTTGTACTGTTGTACTATTTTTTATACCTTAAACAAGTGGATTATACTATAAATAAAGGAGATTTTGTTCATTTTTTTAAAATTTAACTTATTTGTATTGAAATTAAATCGGATCGACAGTTATTTTGTTTATGTTAGCATTTTTGAATATTGTATACCCTAGTGTGTGTGTGTGTGTGTATCTATATATTAATATTATTTTTTTAATATTAGTAACAGACCTATACCGTTACTAAACGTGTTACAAAAATTGAGTTAAAAATGTGTTACGAAATTAGTAACACTTTAGTAACGGTAGAAAAGTGCTAGTAACACAGAATTTAGTAACACTTTAGTAACGGTAAAAGAGTGTTAGTAATTTGATTCCCCACGCCTTTTTCTAACACTTTTTTAGTGTTAGTAATTATTTTAGTAACACTACAGTAGTGTTACTAATTGACTGTTTTGGTGTAGTGAAATTGGTTATCCCAAGTAAAATAGTTTAAAAATGTTTAGCGAGTATTTAAAATGCAGTAAGAGCCGATATTGTATACATGTTAATTCCACGTGCTCTGACTTGAGGTCCTCACCTCTCAACTATTATGTACACCTAATGTATACTCCTAAACTGTCCTAGTTATGATATCCCGCCTAACTAGTTCAAACCAAGTCTCGTCCCGTCTAATCATTCATTGTACCCACCTGTATGGCCCATACAATACGTTATTAAATTTCCAAGATCAGTTATACATGAAAATTACTAATTAATTATTAAATTCCCACATGCTTAGATTATTTTAGATATCAATATCTATCTCATCTACTAGTTCACTCGTAGTAGCTAAAATCACACGTATATATATATATATACACACACACTAGGCATGCCCGTGCCTGAAGGCACGCTGATAATTTTGAAAAGCATAAAATCGTGTTTTGGTGCATTGGCATGTGCTCTCATCAAAACTATGATTGGTCTCAAGTTCGAAACATGGAAGGAGCTTCTTCTCGAAGAAATTTTTTCAAAATATCAAGTCATGTATAATTTATGTCTATTTCTTTAATATAAAATAAATAGTCGTAAACAATTTTAATTGTTTGGATATAGTTTCCTTTGTTTATAGGATTATCCACCCTATATAAAAAAAATGCAACAAGAACAAAACTAATAGTTTGTAATTCAAATACAATATCATTGTCTATTTAGATATGTATAATATGTGGAGTACACATTTCTAGTTGCTTTCACATTTTGCAAGGGCCAAACAACATTATATAGAATGCATCCAGCTAAAATAAATATTTTACAAAATAAATAAATAAGTTCTCAATATTACCAACATACATCATCTTGATTTATAAAAATACTTTTGAAGAAAAAATAGAAATGGTAGATGCTCGATCTACCAGTTTCCTATCTTCCATCCCACTAAATATCTCATTTAAATCATCTTTTATATAATGGTGCCAGTTTCCAGACAACGGGAGCTACTACACAAGGACACTTTTGATGAGTCGATCAATTTCTGAAGCACGAGCTACAAACTGATAATAACAATAAAAAATAGTATAGTAGTTATTATAATAATGATTATTATCATTATTTAAATTCAGATCAAGTAAAAAGTCCGAATATAGACTATGCAAGAAATTCTCACGGTGAAAATTTTACAAAGTACGTATATCGCAAAACGGTGAAAATTCTTCAAAGTACGTAATTGCAAAGTGAAATATGTAATCTAAATATGTCTAAACAATTTTCAAATATTGGACGAAACTTCATTTGTTTATAGGACTATCCACCATTTAAAGAAATAATAAAAATTCCATCCACAATGCAATCTTAATAACATTCAGGACTCGCATCCTAAAGATCTGATATAATACCCAAAAGATCCATACTTCAGTAAAGAAAAAGAAAAAAAGAGACTTAAAAAAAGTTTTAGATTAAAATAACTTTCTCCATCTTGCTACCTGCATTATCAGCATCAACTTCCTCCAATTGCGATATGTTCGCATTACCCTCTATTGTATCCTCACCAATGCTAGGACCAAGATATAACATCTTATTTATTCGGCTCCCAAACATTTCAGTAGGGAAGGTGATATGTTAGAGCTTACATAATAAATATTTTCAATATTTAAAAACCAAGTTAGTTACAAATATAATAATTCATGTAAACACGACAGTGTCAGATCATTAGGGGTCATTTTTACACTTTCCCCTTAATATTATGCTAGAAAGTATAATAATTGTGCACTCACCTACACAATATTCAATCTCCAGGTCTTGAGCATCTCTTGCAACATGAACAATTGGAAGAAATATGTAAAGGAAGAGGAAGGAGCAATCAACTACATATTCAAAGAGAAATTAAAAGACAAAGAGCACTTGTAAAAAACATTTAATCAACCCCAAAAATAGCATTTTCATCACAAACATATTTAGATGAAACTTGAGTTAGATTGCTTCCATCTTCTTGCATTTTACTTCTTGAAGATACTGTTACTTGGGAAGAGACGTGAGTGCAAGTATCTCCATTTGACTTTGAACCAGTGTCGACAAGCAATGGAGTCTTAACTTCTTTAAAGGAATCAATCTTCGAAATACCTCCAAAGCAATCTTTATACATTTGAAGTTTAAAAAAAAAATAATGCACTGCTATAATAATGAAAGAAAAAAAAACATATAAAGATCACAAGCAAAAGAAAAGATACTTACAAGGCTCAAAAGAAAGAGATGAAGAATTGAAAAGTAGAAGTCATGAATGGAAATCAAAAGTAATGATTCATATGAACCATTCCCAAACATTCCCGTGCCTACGCAGCTAAACACTCCCAACTGAAGGAGTTAGATGAAACTGCAAAATTCATGATAAAAAAAATGATTAGAAGAAGACAAAATAATTAGCACATAACAAAGAGTTTTAAAAAAATGGATTCAATTAAACAAAAAAATCAAAGTGGGACTTATACAAAATTATTCAATTTCAAATCTTTCAAAGCTCGTAGACATAACTCAAAACCCATAAACATGCTCACAATCATTTCGTTAAATAACTTCAATGCCAATATTTAGTGTCCAACAAATGCAGGCTTACAATCGAAGAAAGTCTGCCTAATGCTCTTGTATGATGCATATCAGGTGAGGATTTTGATTTCCATGCTCCTGTGTCATATTTGAGGATTAGTTTTCACCGTATCTCGCAGAACTTACATTTGATCCATATTCGGAAGGCCCTGTGGAACAATAGTACAACATAAGCCAAAAATAGGAGAAGTAATGTAGTAGAATATGATATAATTGACATTTTACAAGTTTGGAACTATTGTGATAAGAAGAAATTAACCAAATGGCTTAAAATTTTACCACCTGGTTCATTTATACAAAATTAAAGAAAACACAACCAAACATATCATAAATTTATCCAATCACCACAGGCGAATTCCTTGAAATATGGAGAGGCAAATAAACAGCAAAATCAATCAATGAGCATAGCAAACCTCAAAAAATCAGTTCTCATTTTAGAAGTCTTGGAGCAGAACAGTGAAACTATTTTTTACTGTTAAAACTAAAAACAAAATGAGGTTTTATTGTTAAACCAAACCTGCAAAAATAATGCAATTGATCACTTTCTCAGTGCTTTTGTCGAATATGGCAAATGTTGATTCCCCACTTGTGTCTTGTACATTAATTTTCAACTTATTCCTGGATTAATGGCTTTGGATTATGTTAAAATTAAGACTAAACTTGTACTTGGATTATGTTATGAAATTAGAAGTTACATTATTGTTGGGAATTTGTGGTTCGTCTTGTATAATTCTTACCAGTAGGAGTTGTGGAGCTACATAAGCTATTTATTGCAGCATTTTCAAGTCGGGTAATAGCATCCCATAACGACAGAAGCCCTCCTATATTGACTTGTGACTTTGTTACGTAGTTACCAAATCCATTTAGTAATTTATTATAGTACGCAAATAACATATATGTTAGTTTGATGTTTACCTCAGGGTCATTATTATAAACCTGTGAAATTGGAACATGCGTAATTTTTTTTGCTTCTCCGTCGAAAATGAAGAATTTAGTTGATGTTGAGTTGTCACATACTTGTAGTTCATATCTGGAGGACATAGAAATAATTTATAAGCATATATCACTTGTATAATTTTGAAAGAGGATGTGTATACATATACCATGTTTCTGGTAAAGATTCAAAAAATTATTGACATCAAACAAACAAATGACGTGATAACCTCTCATGGAAATCACTCGTATGCGCAATATGTTTATGCACAACGAAGGATTGGATTCAACTAAGAAACGAAAGTGATAATGTCTTATGGAAATCACTAATAAATGATGACATTCATAACTAACCAAAAAACAAATAGCACTCTGGATTGGCTAGGCAGGAAAATAAAGAGAAATCCAAACTGTTGGGTATATAGCTAAACATTTATAAAGATAATCATTTAAGTAAATAATTTACAACACTATGGTCACAAACAAAGCATACAAAATGGTGCAACTAACATGGAATTATACACTTAAACAATGACTTGATTTGTCATATATTAGTACATATCAATTCAATCTATAAATACCAAGAATCAATGTAGTATATATATATTATATAGCATCAAACATCATGCTCCTGATTTCATTAATGTTTATCATTTTATGAATTATAACCCCCGATTCAAACTAATGCATATTTTGCAAAGAGCATCAATAAAAACTTATTTTGTATAAATTTCATTGAAATCCCCACATTATGTATATGAGGAAAGTGTCCAACTTACATTGTTATTCCTTCACCACTCCATCCCTCCATCTCCATATAAATGTTAAGAATTCTTAAGAGTTACACCTTGAATTATTTATCATTTAAAGTATATAGGAGTGGTATTATAAACAACAGTGATTACATGAGTTACTTTATAAGGTGAAGGATTAAGTCATTTAAAGTATACATCAATATTCACAAATGAGATACCTCTGTTAACATTGAGATATATTAAGTCAGCATTATAAGGACATAAATTTCCAATCGAGTCCTTGTATTATTTTGACTTAATTCCGTGAACAAAACTGTGTTTGTAATATGTCATAGGGGGATTTTATTTTTGTCACGATCCCACTTGGTCTATGATGTATTGAAGAAATTGAAGACGTTGCGGAAAAGCTTCAAAGATTTAATCATGCCGAAGTTTAACTGGTGCAAGTTTATTCGTCTTCAAGATAATTGCACACCGAGATCATACAAGTATGAATGCATATTGTTAATGAGATTCAGAATTGTTTTTATAAAAGATAAGGATCTAATTTTATAAGAAAAAGTAATTTTAAATGTTTTTTAAAGTGTTTTAAATGTTTTACACTTCTTTTTATTCTGATACGCTCGAAAAGGAGTTTGATTTAATTGGATCTCTTTCGAAAGAAACATTTTAAAGAAAAAGTCAAACTGACACGCGCGTCATTCAAACGACAACTCGGCTCGTTCGAGTGAGATGGCTATGTCGCGCAAATGACTGGTCAATCTCGTTTGAGAGACACATTTTCGAGGCGGTTAAGTTTTCCTATTTAAGGCGTGGTTTCATCAGAATTAAAGAGGCGTGTAATCTAGAAAACAGTTTTCAATCCAGTACGAGTTTTGCACATGTTTTTCTAAGGTTTCAAAGCTTAAATAAATCCTTAGAGTTTGCAAAGATCCGAGTTATCATTACTATATGTTTATGTGACCTTGCTGCACCAAGAAGTTTTGTTCTAAACCTGAACATCTGGGTTTTGCGATGAAGAAAAGATAAAGACTTATTATTCGACATCGTAGACGTATCAAAGCCATTCGATGGACACCGAGACATACGTGAACGCGTGTGTTGTGGATAGGTATCATGGAAGAAGGACTTTCTGCGTGGGAACTATGAGATGAGTGGTTGAAGATAAGAAGGGAATCAAGACCCGTGGGGATCGAGTCATTGAGTGAGTCTTTTTCTGTTGGTTGTAATTCCACAGTCATAGTGATTGTCTGGCTTGGGTCGTCCGAGGTTTTTTCCCATCTAGGGTTTTTCCTCGTACATCCTGCGTTGTGAGTATTCTCTACTTTACTTTAATTGCATTAATCACTAGATGCATGTTTAGGATTAATCAAGATAAAATTGGTTTAAAGTAAAAATTGTTTTTTCACAACATGGTTTGGTGCACATAAAAAGTTGGATAATTTTTGGTAAAAATTGTATTGATTTGAATCACACTTGTGTAGGGCCACTCTTTCAAGTTGGATAATTCTAAGGGTTTGAACATTATTTATTCACATGTCACACTGGAAGAATATAATATAATTATGACTTGTGAAACATCAAAAGAGGCTTGGGATATTTTGGCACTCACTCACTAGGGCACTAGCACGATTAGGGTATCGAAACTTCAAAATCTTACTAAACAGTTTGAGACCATTAGGATGTTGGAGAGTGGGACTTTTGATGAGTTTTACATTAGGTTGTCCAATATTATCAACTCGTCGTTTAACCTAGGTGAGAAAATTCTCGACAATCGTGTCATTAAGAAAATCCTTAGGTCATTGCCTAGTAGGTTTGATGCGAAAGTGACTATTTTAAAATCCTTGGGTAAGTTACAGTCGACGAAACTAGAAGAGATAGTAGGTGACTTACAAACTTATGAAATCGACATGATTACCTCCAAGCAAGTTCCTAAGAAAGAAAAGGGTATTTCTTTAAAAACTGGAACGAAGGAAATTAAAGTTTCGGATTTCGATTCTGATTTTGAGGATGTTGTTTTGTTGGCAAAGAAATTTAAATAATTTATTAAGTTTCAAAAGAAATCGAAAGATGCCAAGAAGTTTGAAAATTTCAAGAACAACAAAGTTGATCCCACCTCTAAGGATAAGTTTGAGAAGCCTAAGAGAGATGAGTCGGATAAGTTTTTTGGGTGTGAGGGGTACGGTCACAAAGTTAAGGAGTGTCCCACTAGACTTAAGAAAAAGGGCAAGCAACCCATTGTATATAGTGCCACCTTAAGTGATAGTGTTCCGAAAGAGGGAGAGAGTTCCCCCATTGAGCATAACTTTGTTGCGTTTATGTCATATCATGTGAGTGATGACGATTCTCATGTGAATGACACTTCCAAGGAGGTTTTGAGTGAATCCCATGTTAGTGAGGGAGAAGAGAGTGACGAAGAGGAGGCAAATGTGACAGAATTGCAAGTTTAATTTAATGAGTTGTATGCCGAGACGGTTAAGGTGAAAAAGGCAAATGCAAAATTACAAGATAAGTTGAATGAGCGTGCCATAGAAAATAATGATAGTTTAATTGAAGATCTTCAGGCACGAGAGAAGACTCTTAGGGAGAAATTAGATTATGTCGAGGGCGAGAGAGATAATCTCCGTGGTTTCATGGAGTCTTTGAAAAAGGAGATTTTAGAGTTTGAGGAGTCTAGGCATTTGCTTGAGTCTAGGATTCAAGAGTTGGAGGAGAGATTGAGAGACTCATCTAGAGTTAAGTTTGATTTGGAGTCTAGGTTGGAGAAGTTAGATAAGATCTTAGGCTCCATCCAAATTAAGGGAGATAAGGGAGGTATAGGTTTTGATTAGAGAGTTGTTCATGTAAGGAAATGAATTTCCAATTGAGTCCCTGTATTGTTTGGACTTAATTTCGTGAACAAAACATGTTTTTAATATGTTATACGGTTTTTTTTTATCACGATCCCACTCGGTCTATGATGTATTGAAGAAATTAAAGACGTTACGGCAAAGCTTCAAAGATTTAATCATGTCGTAGTTTAAATTGGTGCAAATTTATTCGTCTTCAAAGTTAATTGCATTCCGAGATCACTCAGGTATGAACGCGTATAATTAATGGTGCTCGGAATTATTTTTATAAAAGTAAGGATGTATTTTTATAAAGAAAAATGTTTTAAAATGTCTTATTGTGTTTTAAAAGGTTTAAACAACGTTTTATGATGATAAGCTCGTAAAAGAGTTTGGCATTTTTAGATCTCTAATTAGAAGAGACATTTTAAATAAAAAGTCAAACTTTCGCACTGTCGTTCAAACGACATCCAATCTCGTTCGAACGAGATGGGATGTGGCTCGAACGAGTTCCTCAAGTCGTTCGAACGACACATTTTTTGAGTCAGCGTTTAAATCATATTTAAACAATGTGTGCATCATAATTTCGCTGGTGTGCTTTTTGGAAAACAGTTTTACGAACCCGAACCTTGTTTGCACATATTTTCTAAGGTTTACAAAGCATAAACACATCCTTAGAATTTTGCAAAGATCCGAGTTATCATTATTATATGCTTACGTGATCTTGCTGCACGAAAGTTGTTTGTTCTACACATTAAACACAAAGCATTTTGCGGTGAAGAAAAGAGAAGGACTTCTTGTTCGACATCGTAGATGAATCAAAGCCATATCGGTGGATACCGAGACATACGTGGACGCGTGTGTTTTGGACAGGTATCGTGGAAGATGGAATTTCTACGTGGGCACTATTGAAGAAAGGTTGAAGATCAGAAGGAGTGTCAAGACCCGAGGGGATCGAGTCTTAGTGTGAGGATAATCTGCCTTTGTAAAATCATTGTTCATAGTGATTGTCTGGCTTGGGCTGACCGAAGTTGTTTTCCCATTTTGGGTTTTTTCCTTATACATCCGGTGTTGTGAGTATTCTTTACTTTATTTTACTTGCTTTAATCACTAGATGCATGTTTAGGATTAATCAAGATAAAACTGGTTTACAGTGAGAATTGGGTTTTCCCAACTTGGTTTGGTGCTTAATTAAAAGTTGGATAGTTTTTTGATAAAAATTGGTTTGAAAGAAAATACACACATATTGGGCACTCGTCAAATTGGTATCAGAGAAAGTTACGCTAATTTATCGCGTGATCCTGATTTTTCAACGGTTTGCTTTATGATACAATTTGACTTCTCACGTCGTCAAATTGGTATCAGAGCTAGAAAACATTTTTATTTTTTTTGTGATCCCGTGCGTTGCTTTTTATCTCCTGTGACTGTTTTCTCTCAATGGATTCTCTAAGCTTTGACAATTTACATCGTTTAAATTTAAAGATTGCAAAACGTATTGAAGTTTTGGAAAAAGAAAATTTCAGTTTTAAAAATAAGATTGAATATTTGCAAATGTTTCAAATTCAAAGAGATATTTTTCGTGAGCATTTTAGTTTCTTGTTTAAAGATTTTAATATGATAAAACTGGGAAAAAATGAGAGTGATGATAGAGTCCTCGGTTTAGAAAAAGAGTTAGAGGATTTGATAAGTTCTAGTGTTTGTGCCACTGAGGAAAATAATTCGATTAATGATTTTGTGGAACGAGAAAAGGCTCTTAGGGATAAGTTTGCTCACATTGAGGGAGAGTGAGATAACCTTCTACGGGTAATTGAAAATTTAAAGAAGGAGTACCAAAAGTTTGAGGAGTCTAATCATTTTCTTATGTCGAAAGTTTTGAAGTTAAAAAATGATTTAAATGACTCGAGTAGTGATGGTAGCAGCTTATCTTGTCCTAGTGGTTCGATTGTTGTGACACCCCGCCTAATAAAATACCGAGCGATCACTCCATTATTAAATTAAAACAGGAGTCTCATATGGATCATTCTTAGCATCACTGTCAAAAATCCATTTAATTACTAATAACCTATTAGGCCGGTGTCAAAAGTTTACTTACCTACTATTTTTAACAACAACGAATAAAAATATCCACACAATTTTTGCATAAATGAAACTGAAATGAAATAAAATAACCGAAAACTCGGTCAAAATATACAACCATAGCGAATGATTCTCAAAAAAGAATAAATAAATGCAATCGGGCCATTGGCCCGAATACTTATACAGTACCTCCTATCTAGAGTACAAAGGTAGAAGCGTCTACTGAGAATCCTGCATGCATCCACAGCTGCTGCAGCTGACGTATAACTCGAAAGAAATGTCATCCAGGCGTCCATGTGTCTGGACACCTATATATATACATATATAGTATAACAAGAAAGGGAAAAGTAGATAAACGGGCCAGAGCCCGAGTTTTGAAAATATTTAGCAATGCATAAATGCCTTATTTTTAGAAAATGGTTTTATCTCATATTTAAATTTGGTATCGCACTCCCATGAGATACCCCTCACCTCTCCACTAACAGTGCACTCCTAACGCATCCCTCTAAACATGGTAGTCAGGCTACCCTGCTAAACTAGTCTATCGCCCAACCACTATCAATCCTATATAGTCAAGTAATGTACTAAGGGCTAAGCTTCTCCCCAGTCTCAACACTAAGTCATGTTCGTGTGTGGGGTGTCTCGCAAAGTGAAATCCAAACAAGGAACCGCCTCGATACACTACTATGCGGCAAGGTCGATCGTCGAGATCCTCCAATCCCTCAGTATAGAATATATATATCTATATATTTATACACATATAATAAATCTCAATATAAGAGCACTAAGGATTAAACTTATCCCCAGTCTCAACACAATGCCATATTCATACGTGGGGTGTCTCGCAAAGAGAAATACAAACAAGGAACCCCTTCGATACACTACTATACGGCAAGGTCGATCGTCGAGATCTGTTAGACCCTCGGTACTCGATTCATCTATATATACATTTTCATTTTACAATATACATCCAGATTTATCTCCCGGACTGAGGATTCATATACAAAGTATTTATCAATACTATTCATTCTTATCTCAAAACTTTCCATTTCCCTTCTCATATCCAAGAAATGTATTTAAAAGCCAATTCATTATCATGAATTGCTTTAACAAAACATATATCTTTTCAAAAGCCAGTTTTATTATCATAAAAATGTTTTTCCGTCTCAAAATATCCCATTTCTCTTTTTATATTCAAGAAATGTATTTAAAAGACATTTTCATTATCATAAAAATGCTTTTACCATATCATATGCTTCCACATCTCTTCTTCCATCCGGGAGTGTTACCGAAGCCAAAACCTTTATCCCATTTCCCTTCTTCCATCTAGGAAATGTAAATTAAAGACAATTTATTATCATAAATTGCTTTAATGTATAATGCATTCTAAGACCGCCCGTCCGGGTTTCCCCACTGTGGGCGCCCCTAAATGGCTATCATCTTCCAGGGCCTATCATCAAGACAACCTAGGATTCTACAACCCAACGTCGGGAAGAGACCATATGCTTGCGGGATAGTCAAGACCACACTCGGAATCTCCTAACCAGCGCAGAAAAATATACATTAAACGCTCATATGGCCTATCGGACTATATCCACCCTGCATTCATTAGTTAGGGGGCTTCACCATACGCACTCAACTTCCCTTATGATAGCGATTTAGGGAGGTGTGTAACCATAATTTTATTAATTATGAAAATCTTTTCTTTTCCCTTTTGAAAACATTCATCTTTATATTTTCAAAATCATTTACATCATATCATATATACTTTAATCACATAGTATATATATATATATACCATATATTCCTCCTCGAATATATAAATGTCCATATTTTCCAAACCATCTAACGATGACCAATAATCCAAAAGATTCTCTCAAAGAATCATAATCAAGCATTCATATATGCATGATACTAAACCCAAAGTATTTCCTTAATTTAATAAGTAATACATACTTAAATCCCATCTAAGGATTGTATTGAATATCTCCAATTATACTAATTCACCCTAAGTGAATATATATATATATATATGTACTCCCAATACCTCAAGTCCTTTAGGACATAACCCGCTATAATACTTTTAATTTAGAAGGCCCTTCAACTTTAAACTCAAAGAGGAGAGTGAATAAGAATCTCCAAAATCTTGGGCTAAAAATAGGGTACCGGTCGACCGGTCTTGGACCCCTGGTCGACCGCGGTTTGCAAATAAGCCTACGAAGCAAAGCAGTAGGCCCCTTTTCCTTGACGCGATCGACTGGCCTTAGGGGCGCGATCGACCGGTCACACCAGGTCTCCCAAAATTAAATTCCTCAATTACTTGATCCAATAACCCAAATTCATTAACGGTATTTCTAAACTACATCGAAAATTATCCTGAACATCTACACGATTTATTTTAGCCTTCATTTTTCTAATTCCCGATTTGATTTCCGAGTTGATGATTTCAACCCGGAACTGCCATCTTGTAAAAATCATATCAAATCGAGAAAAAATTTGAAAAATATGCAATTGGAGCCCACACGACCGTATCGAAAAGATCTACAACTTTTGTGTTTTGGATGAAAGCTAAATCAGATCTCTTCCTGGCCGAAATGGCCCTACAAGCCACGGGTTACTATTCGTCATCTTCTTCGAGAAGATTTCGGCCATTAACGCTTCTCCCAAGCTTTTGTCCCCTTACCCAAAGTCCTACCACCTCAACCAACTACAACTACACACATAATATGGGTTCTAAACATCCTAGAACCCGAAATCACCAATTAGTTTCGATTAATTTCTAAGTTTCTCCAAATATGAAATTTTTAGGGGTTTATTTGTTTTAACTCCCAAAAACCCGTTTTATCCACGAAAACCCAACCCAAAATCTTTAGGATTTGTTTATACCAAACTACAGTATGAGATATTTATGCAAAAAAGTAAATAAAGCAAGTAAACACTTGCCTCGTGGATATAATCCGACGACCTCGAGCCGAATCCCACGGAGTTTGGCCGGAATCTCCTTTTTCTCCTCCTCTTTCTTCTTCCTCTCTCTATTCTCTCTCTTTTCTTTCTTTCTTCTTCTCTTTTCTTTCTTTATCTTCTCTTTAAATAAGAAGAAAAGGGTTATACCCCTTAAAATCCAAAAATGACTCGTTTACTCAATTACGAGCCCTTTTAACTCCAAAATTCCCCGAACCTCAGTTTTGACAATCGGACACTCTTTTTCGACTATCTCGGACATTTCGAGACTCACGGTGCAGTCGAAATTCCCATCCGAGGTACTTGACCGCAAATCACTATTCTAACCCATAAAAGTTAATGCGGATTTTCTAATCAAAATCTTACCTCTTTTGTCGCTTTACTCCACGACGGCATATAATTAAAATACTAGACCTATTTAGTCCCAAGAATAATCACAACACCCATTAAAAATCATTAAATCATCGAGAATCCCCAAAATCACTATTTCGAGAAATTGCTTAAATCTCCAATTTATATCCAATTATGGATTTTAATTATCTCCAAAAAGGACGAGTTGTTACATACTCCCCCCCTTACAATGAAATTTCGTCCTCGAAATTCGAATACAACCTACACCACAAATCCTAGAATGTCTCCACATCCTGATACCTCAAAGGGGAACGATACTAACCCAATGGTTCCCAACCATATACCGTACGACTACCACAGTCGTAAAGTGACTCTAATAACGTTACATTGTACCCATCATCTATAATGCCTCTCGGCATAAATTTCAACTTTATACACTACGCCCCTTCTATTTCAGGCGGTATATAAACCAACCCACTAAGGTTCCCATACACCTTTCTAACCTGTGCGCATCTATACATCTATCGTGAACGTCTGACACGTAACACTCTCTCCCAATAAGGGTCTCCTTTCCACGGTGTAATACTCACCTCTGGGTCCTCCCAACCCGCAAAATTCAATTCTCCTAACCTCGGCGCCACTAATTCTACTAAACTTACATCCTAATAATACTAAAGTCTATGCGATGTCCTACCTACGCGAGACGAGTCTAATCCTAAATATATCCCTAGTGCCCAAGGCCTCTCTCAACTCCCGACATTTGCTTAGTTTCATGCGTGGGACGTCTCGCCAAGGCGAAATCCAAACAAGGAACCCTCCCGTTACACTACTCCCTCGCGTTGTTGGTCGTCGAGATATAGAGACCTAAGGCACACCAGCGGGACGTCCTAGATCCTACCACGCTAACCTACGAACGCATGTCTACTATTCTATTCTTCCGCCCATACGAAAGGAAACCTAACTAATCGAAGTGACCAATCTCTATGAAGCTCTACGAACATCATACCCAAAACATATTTCCTCAAAATCTGCCTTTTCATTAAAGCCTGACTATAATCCATCCACCCACTGTGGCGAGAGGACCACTTTAGTGCTTTTCCATAGCACAATATTTCCATAAGCATACCATCATCACATGGCTCATAGTCTATAGTGGTTCATCCACACTATAAGACTTTTCACAAAACCAACATCCTTGTATCCTATAACAGCTCTCCACTCCCGACGCCGTTAAGAGTCATGTGTGGAGCGTCTCGCAAAGTGAAATCCAAACAAGGAACCCCTCCACACATTGACACTTGACTTCGTCGGTCATGGAGTTTCGTTATTTCAAGCATGCAATCGGGATAACCCTATCCCCTATTCTAACAAAAAGTTGATCTGAACTCCTATCTCTAACAAAGAGTCACACCACCCAGCGCTCGCACAAATTTTAAGTCCTTGCACAATCAATAATGAGATTTATCTTATAGCTCAACAATAATCCTGCGGCCTTAAATCATATCTATAAGGTCGCCATATACTCAAATCACAATAATGAAACCTCTACTCATCGAAGTTCCATCTCTACACATAATAAAAGCGAACTCAACCTGTATCCAGGTGAGAAATTGCAACAACAACCCGTTCCACCCTGGAACTGCGGACACGATAGTCTTACCATCATTAACCTGCTATCGCTCTGAAAATACCATAATGTCTTATACTCACCATATTTCCATACTCTTATAAACATATATAACGAGTATCCCAAACTATATATATATATATATATATATATATACAATATATCAACACCCGCCTCTATGGAGAATGAGGGAAAATAAAACTCCACTATTGCGGACAACATATAGTAATACATGATATAATGTTATCGATACCACCACAAAGCTCAAATTACAAACATGAGTCTAGGGTTAACTAATACCGTGACTTTATCTAGCCACGCCAAACATACCTCAATTATTGAGGCAAAACTCATAACAACTACTTAATCTTGCTCCTTACAATCATCTTACTAGTCCTCTTAACTTCTCTGTTAAAAAGGAAACTCCACTACGAGATTCAACCTTAAAGCTCCAACTAAGCCCCATCTCCTGCCACCATCCAAGCCTCGCACACGAATCTCAACCGAGCGTGTAAAAGATTTCTATAATCTTATAATATGGCAGGAGAACAAAATCTCACAAGAGAAATCAACAGTCCTTGTCCCGAGGCTCTATAACAAATCAAGAGCAATGCTGAAAACGTAGTACGTCCGCACAGATTCCTAAGGACACTAGAACCTGATGCTCTGATACCATCTGTGACACCCTGCCTGATAAAATACCGGGTGATCACTCCAATATTAAATTAAAACAGGAGTCTCATATGGATCATTCTTAGCATCACTGTCGAAAATCCATTTAATTACTAATAACCTATTAGGTCGGTGTCAAAATTTTACTTAACTACTCTTTTTAACAACAACGAATAAAAACATCCACACAGTTTTTGCGTAAATGAAACTGAAATGATATAAAATAACCGAACACTCGGTCAAAATATACAACCATATCGAATGATGCTCTAAAAAGAATAAATAAATGCAATTGGGCCATTGGCCCGAATACTTATACAATACCTCCTATCTAGAGTACAAAGGTAGAAGCGTCAACTAAGAATCCTGCACGCATCCACAACTGCTGCAGCTGACGTCTGACTCGAAAGAAATGTCATCCAGGCGTCCCTGTGTCTGGACACCTATATATATATATAGTATAGTAAGAAACGGAAAAGTAGATAAACGGGTCAGAGCCCGAGTTTTGAAAATATTTAGCAAGTGCATAAATGCCTTATTTTTAGAAGAAGGTTTTATCTCATATTTAAATTTGGTATCGCACTCCCATGAGATACCCCTCACCTCTCCACTAATAGTGCACTCCTAACGCATCCCTCTAAACATCCTAGTCAAGCTACCCTGCCAAACTAGTCTATCGCCCAACCACTATCAATCCTAGATAGTCCAAGTAATGTACTAAGGGCTAAACTTCTTCCCAGTCTCAACACTAAGCCATGTTCGTGCGTGGGGTGTCTCGCAAAGCGAAATCAAAACAAGGAACCCCCCCGATACACTACTATGTGGCAAGGTCGATCGTCGAGATCCTTTAGTCCCCCAGTATAGAATATATATATCTATATATTTATACACATATAATAAATCTCAATATAAGAGCACTAAGGATTAAACTTGTCCCTAGTCTCAACACAATGCCATATTCATACGTGGGGTGTCTCGCAAAGAGAAATCCAAACAAGGAACCCCCCCGATACACTACTATAGGACAACGTCGATCGTCGGGATCCGTTAGACCCTCGGTACTCGATTCATCCATATATACATTTTCATTTTACAATAAACATCCGGATCTATCTCTCGGACTGAGGATTCATATACAAAGTATTTATCAATACTATTCATTCTTATCTCAAAACTTTCCATTTCCCTTCTCATATCCAAGAAATGTATTTAAAAGCCAATTCATTATCATGAATTTCTTTAACAAAACATATAACTTTTCAAAAGCAAGTTTTATTATCATAAAAATGCTTTTCCGTTTCAAAATATCCCATTTCCCTTTTTATATTCAAGAAATGTATTTAAAAGCCATTTTCATTATCATAAAAATGCTTTTACCATATCATATGCTTCCACATCTCTTCTTCCATCCGGGAGTGTTACCGAAGCCAAAACCTTTATCCCATTTCCCTTCTTCCATCCAGGAAATGTAAATTAAAGCCAAATTATTATCATAAATTGCTTTAATATATACCGCATTCTAAGACCGCCCGTTTGGGTTTCCCCACTGTGCGCCCCCCTAAATGCCTATCATCTTCCAGGGCCTATCATCAAGACAACCTGTGATTCTACAACGCAAGACGTCGGGAAGCGGCCATATGCTTGCGGGATAGTCAAGACCACACCCGGAATCTCCTAACCAGCTCAGAAAAATATACATTAAACGCTCATATGGCCTATAGGACTATATCCACCCTGCATTCATTAGTTAAGGGGCTTCACCATATGCACTCAACTTCCCTTATGATAGCGATTTAGGGAGGTGTGTAAAAATAATTTTATTAATTATGAAAATCTTTTCTTTTCCCTTTTGAAAACATTCATCTTTATATTTTCAAAGTCATTTACATCATATCACATATACTTTAATCACATAGTAAATATATATATACCATATATTCCTCCTCGAATATATAAATGGCCATATTTTGCCAAACCATCTAACGATGACCAATAATCCCAAAGATTCTCTCGAAGAATCATAATCAAGCATTCATATATGCATGATACTAAACCCAAAGTATTTCCTTAATTTAATAAGTAATACATACTTAAATCCCATTTAAGGATTGTATTGAATATCTCCAATTATACTAATTCACCCTAAGTGAATATATATATATATATATATATATATATATATATATATATATATATATATATATATATATATATATATATATATATATATATATATTCCCAATTCCTCAAGTCCTTTAGGACATAACTGTGACACCCCGCCTAATTAAATACCGGGCGATCACTCCTTTATTAAATTAAAATCAAGGTGAACAATTGGTTCATTCTTAGCATCACAGTCGTGATTAGGCTGGCCCTGCCAAAAACCCCCGAATCCCTGCCTAGAATCACCTGAACGGAATCGCTTAGTAGGATCTCCCTGATGGGAACTCTGCTCGTTCTGAGGAGTCTGTCCATGAGATGGTGCCCCACTAGCACTATTTCCCCCGAACCTGCCCTGCTAGCTGGACTCTCCTGCTCTCTTGCTTCCCTGAAGATGGAAGCGGTGATCCTGGCAATGTAGTAACGCAGCATTGAGTACATAAGTGAAAGTACTCAGAGACAAATTCCCTATAAGGTGCTGACGGATCCTCCAAGCTAACCCGTCCACAAACAACATAATTTTCTTACTCTCAGTGGGTGCCTCATCTGGCACGATGGTGAGAACTCTCGTGAACTCCTCCTCATACTCAGCTACGGTAGAATTCTCCTGCTTCAAGTTCAGTAATTTCCGCCTCATCTCAGTCTGCACGACGGGTGGAAAATACTTGCGGTCAAACCGCTCCCAGAACGACTGAATAGGGATGATGTCCCTCTCCTCTAAGGTGGTAGTGGACTCCCACCACTACAAAGCGGCCCCCACCAGCTCAAAGGAAGCCAATAACTGCCTTTGTACGTCGGTGCACTCATACATACGAAGATGCCGCTGGATGTCTTTCTTCCATTGGCTGACTGTGACGATATCTGAGCTACCAGAGAACTCAGGGGGATGCACCTTCTGAAAAGCATCCCTAACCCTCTCCCATGCAGATGGAAGCTGTGCTGGTACTGGCGCCACTGCCTGAATTTGGGGTGGAGCCTGCTAAACCACCGCTAGTGCGGCATTCACCGCCTGAGAAACAATGGCGGCTACTTCATCAGCATTCATAGTGCCTTGTGCTGG
This sequence comes from Sambucus nigra, assembly GCA_949130495.1. Classification (NCBI taxonomy): domain Eukaryota; kingdom Viridiplantae; phylum Streptophyta; class Magnoliopsida; order Dipsacales; family Adoxaceae; genus Sambucus; species Sambucus nigra. The sequence goes on along the minus strand of OX422210.1, from coordinate 237,019,802 downwards.
AGCTGGTGGCTGCTCGGCCTGGGCATGCCTATCCTTCGGTTCACGTCTCGGAGGCACCTGAAACGTGAAGAAGTTTTATTAGTCTACAATCATTATCAAATCACAAATAGCTGAAGACGTAACATAAAAGCAGAAATACAACAATCCTAAAAATAGGGCTCTATATTAAAGAAAGCAACGCTGAAAGCATAATAAGCCGCACAGATCCTAAAGGACACTAGAACCTGATGCTCTGATACCACCTGTGTCACCCCGCCTAATTAAATACCGGGCGATCACTCCTTTATTAAATTAAAATCAAGGTGAACAGTTGGTCCATTCTTAGCATCACTGCCGTGAATATAAATTTCCAAATTAACACCCTAATTAATTAAGCTAAGTGTCAAAACCATTTTCAACATTGCTAACCAAATTTTATTTTTAAAGAAAAATTATTTATTTAATTAGTAACAACATTTTCAATAAGTAAGAATCATACCACAATTATCCTGGAACATAATCAATTTAATTTAAACATTCAACATTCAGAATCCCAACATTTAAAACTTAATGTAAAACATACATGCTGAATAAATCCCAAACTAATAGTGCTAGAAATAACTGAAATACAAATTTCCCAACAAAACAGATAAATAGTGGAAAGGGCGACACATGCCCCAATAACTGAGAATCATAGGAGTGGAATCAAGTATATGAAATTGTCTAAGCAAGTGGCCTGCAACTCCCACCTAAGCTGCAGCACGTTCATTCCAAGGGATCCTAAGCAAGACGCCCCTGTGGCTGGGCACCTGTAGTACATATACATATATACACAAGAGAGAGAGAGAGAGAGAGAGAGAGAGAGAAACGGGTCAGAGCCTGATAGTGTATATGATTTAAAAATTGTTTAGCAAGTATTTAAATTGATACAGGCCAATGCAACAACGTATTAGTGTGACACTCTCTTAAGAGATTCTCACCTCTCTTCTAATGTGCATTCCTATCGCACTAACCTTCCCAATGGTTTATCTCATCATATATCACACTATCTTTCCCCAATGATTTAACTTATCTTAGGTTATTCGCGGGATTTAAAATTGAACGATACAATTGTTTGAAAAGAATATTTCAATTAGTATCCAAAATTCTCGTTTTAACTTTATTAATTTATAAAGTTTTCCAGTGTCATATTATACTTTCTCAAAACAAGTATTACAATTTGAGTCATCAACCATGTCCTACATATCAAATCACAGTAGTCAGTTCCAGATTTCCAAATTTCATATATATATATTAACTACTAGTAAAATATATATATCATAATAGAACCCCACATAAAAACTAAATTGCGGGCATACTCTTTTATCCAAACCCCGTATCACTCATATTAAGGGGAATACAAATTCGGAATCACTCTCGAATTGTATTAACACATACACAAACAGTATTGAGGCGGAGCATAGATTCCAAGTTTCTAAGAGGATGGCACATACCTGCGTCTCTTAGGACCGTCTGAACTATCCATTCGATAGCCTGTACCAAGGATATCTACCTCCTAGGGTACGAGTCAATATCCCCCATAAGGCAACACAGGATAAGATCGTCCCAGTGCGGCAACCTCGGGATAGTAAGTAGCGTGGGTACGATTTTCACACATAGATAGTATATGCATACACAATCATACAAACTATAATAATATTACCATATCAATATTAGGTATATCTCAAATCCCATAGTTATGACTTTTATCCATATTATCATATTTTAGTACATAATTATAACGGTTCGTTTTTAACCTTAATTCGGTATTATGACAACGCACCACACAACTCTCATGGCTCCAAATTATAAAATTCAGTAGGTATACACATTTGTCCCAAAGTAACTCTCTTACATGACTCTTTCTTTAAATCATAAATTCACCGACCCTTATGTAATTATCTCCAAAATACAGTCTTTGCCCGACATCAAGGGTTCCAAAATTTATTCACATGTCCTACTGGTCTTCCCTATCTCCCAAAACATTTTATTAAGGATGCCCAAGAATAATTTCACAATAAATTGAACTTAACTAATTTAAAAAGGGAAATAGGAGTCTGCCAGGGGGGGTCGATCGATTGAGGTCTGGGTCTCGATCGAGCGAACCTTCGATCGATCGAGGCTCTGGGCTCGATCGATCGATCAAGCAGGTATTGCGATTTTTGCAGAATTGCAGTTACGGGTTCTAACACATTTCTTCATCCAAATTTAAGTTTTACATTCCCAAACGTCCAAAGATTCATCCTACTAACATTATATCATCATACTAAGTATTTCCAACATAAAACATGTGGATTTCTATCACTATACATGGATTAACAGCCCAAAAATTATCATAATTATCAAGAACCCTAGAATTCTCTTAAACGTGGTTCTAACAAGTATTTCCAGAAATTTCTTCTTTTAAACATCATAAATTCGTGGGTAATTCCTCTACATGGCAACGGTTTCCAGAATTATCAAATTATCCATCACTACATGCAATTTCCTAACTCATATCTTAGGTTTCTTCCATAAAAACTCATCCTAATTACTCCTAAACTAATATGAAAGATGCACCAACGAAATAAGCAAGATAAACACTTGCCTGGGATTTTTGGTGTTCTGATTTGCAGATGATTTTGGTGTGGTTGCGTTGCCTGTCGCGCGATCTACGCGTTTGTGGTGGTTGCGGTGCAAACGGGTGGATTTTGGGCTTTGGATTTCCTTGGAAGCTTTCTTATTCCCTCTCCTATGGCCGTCACTTGCCTTTGGTTGTTCTAACCCTAGAAGACAACCTTAGGCATCTGATATAACCCTAAGAATTTCGTGGGTTTAATTACCCATAAATGCGAAATGTCCAAAACGCCCTCCCGGGGTAATAATTAGGCCTAAAAACTCCCCGAGACCCAAACCAAACCCTCGGGTATACTTTTCTGACTATATCGACCCTTCCAGACGCGTTGGCGCACTCAAAATGACCATACGAATGACTTATAGAATATTCAATTTTATTTTTCAATATTTAGTCCCGACACGACACGGGCGCGTCCCGACTCAAATTTCCAAAATTGTCATTTTATTCACTCGTGACATTCAATATAACCAATATTACATATTACTTTGCTCATTAGTAATATTCAACAAATTTCCCATAATTACTAACTCTCGTCACGTTAATAATTATAACATAATTAATTTCCGGATTTTTATTAAATAATTAACTCACATTAAATTTAATAAATCCCTAAATTAATATAGCATAAAAATACGGGGTATTCTATACTTCCCCCCTAATAATGGAATTTCGTCCTGAAATTCGGAAAATAAGGCATACCTGGTAAGAACAAATCTGGATATCTCTCGCACATATCGGCCTCGCGCTCCCAAGTGGATTCCTCCACATTGTGGTGCTCCCACTGGACCCGTACAAGTGGAACTATCTTTGACCTCAATCTCCTCTCATTATAGTCTAGGATAGCCATCGGTCTCTCCTCTTAAGAGCTGTCAGGCTGTAAGTATATCTCATCTATCGCAATGTGAGTATGGGCCATATCATCCCGAAGATACCGTCTCAACGACGAGATGTGGAATACATCGTGAATGCGGTATAAATGCTCTGGTAGTCCCAATCTGTATGCTACCGGCCCAATCCTCTCGATAATGGGAAATGGTCCCACGTACCTCGGGGCCAATTTCCCTTTCTTCCCGAACCTCATCACTCCTTTCATAGGAGATACACGCAGTAACACTTGGTCCCCCACATTAAACTCCCGAAAGAACCATTTCGCATCGGCGTAGCTCTTCTGCCTGTCCTGGGCTACTCTAATGCGACTCCTAATCATCTCAATCCTCGCGGAGGTTTCCTGAATCACCTCTGGTCCTAGCAACTTGTTATCCCCCACCTCGAGCCAACAAGTTGGAGAACGACAAGGCCTTCCATACAAAGCCTCAAATGGAGCCATACCAATCGTAAACTGATAAGAGTTATTATAAGAATACTCTACCAGTGGAATATGTGACTCCCAACCTCCTCCAAAATCAAGAACACACATGGGTAGCATATCCTCTAACATCTGATTAGTACGCTCTGTCTGTCCATCTGTCTGTGGGTGATAAGCTGAACTCAACCTCAACTCAGTACCCATAGCCTCCTGAAATCTTTCCCAGGGCACCCCATGTAATCTGACAACCTCAGCAATGAACAACTGAGCATACTGACTCGTGGTATAGTCTGTCCGCACCGGAAGAAAATGATCCACCTTGGTCAAACGGTCTACAATCACCCAAATAGAATCGTGGCCCCGCTGTGATGTAGGTAACCCTGTAATAAAATCCATGGAAATACTCTCCCACTTCCACGCGGGTACTTCCAATAGCTGGAGCAATCCTGACGGTTTTTGATGGTCCACCTTCACCAGCTGGCAGGTAGAACACTTGGACACAAACTCAACAATGTCCTTCTTCATCCCATTCCACCAGTATTGCCTCCTCATATCCTGGTACATCTTATCTCCTCCAGGATGTACTGCAAATCGGGACCCGTGAGACTGGGTCATCACTGCATGATGTAATTCTGCTCCTTTTGGAACAACCAATCTCCCATTAAACCTAAAACCCCCATCAGAACTAACATAGTAGGACTAAGCACCCTCAGCTAAAAGTCGTAAAATCTGCTCCTGGCAAAACAAGTCTGTAGTCTGTGCCTGTATCACCCTTATAACGATCTCGGGTGTGACAGTCATAACAGATATGAAGGAACGGGCTACGGCGTCCTGGTTACCCAACTCCTTCCACTTCGCTTTCCAGACATCCGCTACCTCATTTATCGGTCTACGACTTAATGCATCAGCAACTACGTTGGGCTTCCCCGGATGATACTGTATGTCGAACTGATAGTCCTTCACAAACTCTAACCATCTGCGCTGACGCATATTCAGCTCTCGCTGAGTGAACAGGTACTGCAGTGATTTGTGGTCTGTGAACAAACGGAACTTTTCCCCCAATAAATAGTGTCTCCATATCCTCAATGCAAAGACGATCGCTGCTAACTCCAGGTCGTGGGTGGGGTAATTCTTCTCATGCGGATTAAGCTTGCGGGAGGCAAAAGCTATAGCCTTCTCCTCCTGCTGAAGTACTCCCCCAAGTCCCCGTAAAGAGGCATCGGTGTAAACCAGGTACTCCACACCCGGCTTCGGTAAAACAAGAACTGGTGCTGAAGTAAGCTTGTCTTTCAGCTCGTCGAAAGCCAACTGACAAGCATCATCCCAAACATATGGTACCCCGTTGCGAGTCAGATTCGTCAATGGACCCTCTATTTTGGAGAATCCCCGAATGAATCCCTGTAGTATCCGGCTAACCCCAAGAAACTACGCACTTTCGTCGGTGTCGTGGGCTGTCCCCATTCCCTCACCGCTGACACTTTACTCAGGTGAACTGCAATCCCCTGCTCAGAAACAACATGGCCCAAGAACTGTACTTCTCACAACTAGAATCCATACTTCTCGTACTTAGCATACAACTGATACTCTCGCACTGTCTGAAGAACCTGCCTCAAGTGCTCAGCATGCTCCTCCTCGGAGTGTGAATATATCAAAATGTCATCTATAAAGACGATGACAAACTGATCCAAGAACTCTCTGAATACTCGGTTCATTAAGTCCATGAATACGGTTGGAGCATTTGTGAGACCAAATGGCATCACTCCGAACTCGTAAGACCCATATCTCGTCAAGAAGGCAGTCTTTGAAACATCCTGCTCTCTAATACGTAGCTGATGGTACCCCGACCTCAGATCTATCTTCGAAAAGAAAGTTGCTCCTCTCAGCTGGTCGAACAGATGATCGATTCGAGGCAACAGATACTTATTCCGTATCGTGACCCTGTTAAACTCCCGGTAGTCCACACATAATCTCAGTGAACCATCTCTCTTCTTCACAAACAAGACTGGAGCGCCCCAAGGTGAGGTACTCCTGCGAATGAAGCCCTGACTTAACAGCTTCTCTATCTGATCTCGTAACTCTCACATCTCCGCCAGAGCCATACGGTATGGAGCGCGTGCTATTGGTCTGGTATCTGGCAATAAATCTATAACAAAGTCTATCTCTCGACTGGGGGGTAGGCCTGGTATTTCCTGAAACACATCGGAATACTCTCGAATAATCGGAATCGAGTCTAACGGAATCACAACCTCCTTAGAGGCATCCTCCTCTATATAATAGAAATGAGCGGTCGAACCTCCCTCTGGGCGAGGCATGGCAACTACAAACATCTCCTGCCCCGGAATGGCAAAAACAATGCTCCCACCGAAGCAATCAATCATGGCTCTATAAGCTGCGAGCCAATCCATACCAATAATAGCATCATGCTCATGCATATCTAAGACTAACATGTCTGCAGGTAATACCAAACTACCAATCTCTACCCCCACTCCTCGGCATATAAAGAAGATAAGCGACCCACTCCCCAGTGGTAAGTCTACACACGTCACTGTGCTCTCTGCTGTAGCTAACAACCCTAAGGCCTTCGCAAAATGTGTAGCTATAAAATAATGAGTCGCCCCAGTATCAAACAAAACCCGACCCATAGTACCATGGATAGGAAACATACCCTCAATCACGGGTGGTGCCTGTGGAGCTGCTACCTGGTGGACATTATAGACTTGTCCGTACTGTAACTGTCCCTGCTGCACTGGCGCTGCTGGAATGGCTGGTAGGGCTGGCACCTGGGCTGGAGCTTGGAGGACAGCCGGAAAAAGTGGTCTCTATGGCTCATTACGGGCTCCCTGCTGCTGTGGGGCCCTATCTCCCTCCGGACAATCTTAGCGCCTATGGCCATGCTTACCACACCCAAAACATCGGCCTTTGAAGTTGACTCCCCTCTGACCCTGCTGACCGTGGCCTTGCTGGCTGTTACCTCCCCGCCACTGGCCGTGTTGGCCCTGATGAACACGCTGTTGGCCTGGATGCTGACCTTGCTGTCGGTGTTGGCCTTACTGGCCCTGCTGATTAGGCTGGCCCTGATGGCCCTGCCTAAAACCCCCTAATCCCTGCCTAGAATCACCTGAACGGAATCGCTTAGCAGGATCTCCCTGATGGAAACTTTGCTCGTGCTGACGAGTCTGTCCATGAGATAGTGCCCCACTAGCACTATTTCCCCCGGTCCTGCCCAGCTGGCTGGACTCTCCTGCTCTCTTGCTTCCCTGAAGATAGAAGCGGTGATCCTGGCAATGTAGTAACGCAGCATTGAGTACATCAGTGAAAGTACTCAGAGGCAAATTCCCTATAAGGTGCTGATAGATCCTCCAAGCTAACCCGTCCACAAACAACATAATTTTCTTACTCTTAGTGGGTGCCTCATCTGGCACGATGGTGAGAACTCTCGTGAACTCCTCCTCATACTCAGCTACGGTAGAATTCTCCTGCTTCAAGTTCAGTAATTTCTGCCTCATCTCAATCTGCAAGGCGGGTGGAAAATACTTGCGGTCAAACTGCTCCTTGAACGACTGAATAGGGATCGTGTCCCTCTCCTCTAAGGTGGTAGTGGACTCCCACCACTACAAAGTGGCCCCCACCAGCTTAAAGGAAGCCAATAACTGCCTTTGCACGTCGGTGCACTCATACATACGAAGATGCCGCTGGATGTCTTTCTTCCATTGGCTGACTGTGACGATATCTGAGCTACCAGAGAACTCAGGGGGATGCGACTTCTGAAAAGCATCCCTAACCCTCTCCCATGCAGATGGAAGCTGTGCTGGTACTGGCGCCACTGCCTGAATCGGGGTGGATCCTGCTGAACCACCGCTAGCACGGCATTCACCGCCTGAGCAACAATGGCGGCTACTTAATTAGCATTCATAGTGCCTTGTGCCGGAGTTGTTGGCTGCTCGGCCTGGGCATGTTTATCCTTCGGTGCACGTCTCGGAGGCATCTGAAATGTCAAGTTTTATTAGTCTACAGTCATTATCAAATCACAAATAGCTGAAGACGTAACGTAAAAGCAGAAATACAACAATCCTAAAAATAGGGCTCTATATCAAAGAAAGCAACGCTGAAAGCATAATAAGCCGCACAGATCCTAAAGGACACTAGAACCTGATGCTCTGATACCACCTGTGACACCCCGCCTAATTAAATACCAGGCGATCACTCCTTTATTAAATTAAAATCAAGGTGAACAGTTGGTTCATTCTTAGCATCACTGTCGTGAATATAAATTTCCAAATTAACACCCTAATTATTTAAGCTAAGTGTCAAAACCATTTTCAACATTACTAACCAAATTTTATTTTTAAAGAAAAATTATTTATTTAATTAGTAACAACATTTTCAATAAGTAAGAATCATACCACAATTATCCTGGAACATAATCCAATTAATTTAAACATTCAACATTCAAAATCCCAACATTTAAAACTTAATGTAAAACATACATGCTGAATAAATCCCAAACTAACAGTGCTAGAAATAACTGAAATACAAATGTCCCAACAAAACAGATAAATAGTGGAAAGGGCGACATATGCCCCAATAACTGAGAATCATAGGAGTGGAATCAAGTATATGAAATCATCTAAGCAAGTGGCCTGCAACTCCCACCTAAGCTGCAGCACGTTCATTCCAAGGGATCCTAAGGAAGACGCCCCTGTGGCTGGGCACCTGTAGTACATATACATATATACAAGAGAGAGAGAGAGAGAGAGAGAGAGAAATGGGTCAGAGCCCGATAGTGTACATGATTTAAAAATTGTTTAGCAAGTATTTAAATTGATACAGGCCAATGCAACAACATATTAGTGCGACACTCTCTTGAGAGATTCTCACCTCTCTTCTAATGTGCATTCCTATCGCAGTAACCTTCCCAATGGTTTATCTCATCATATATCACACTATCTTTCCCCAATGATTTAACTTATCTTAGGTTATTCGCATGATTTAAAATTGAACGATACAATTGTTTGAAAAGAATATTTCAATTAGTATCCAAAATTCTCGTTTTAACTTTATTAATTTATAAAGTTTTCCAGTGTCATATTATACTTTCTCAAAACAAGTATTACAATTTGAGTCATCAACCATGTCCTACATATCAAATCACAGTAGTCAGTTCCAGATTTCCAAATTTCATATATATATATATTAACTACTAGTAAAATATATATATCATAATAGAACCCCACATAAAAACTAAATTGCAGGCATACTCTACTATCCAAACCCCGTATCACTCATATTAAGGGGAATACAAATTCGGAATCACTCTCGAATTGTATTAACACATACACAAACAGTATTGAGGCGGAGCATAGATTCCAAGTTTCTAAGAGGATGGCACATACCTGCGTCTCTTAGGACCGTCTGAACTATCCATTCGATAGCCTGTACCAAGGATATCTACCTCCTAGGGTACGAGTCATTATCCCCCATAAGGCAACACAGGATAAGATCGTCCCAGTGCGGCAACCTCGGGATAGTAAGTAGCGTGGGTATGATTTTCACACATAGATAGTATATGCATACACAATCATACAAACTATAATAATATTACCATATCAATATTAGGTATATCTCAAATCCCATAGTTACGACTTTTATCCATATTATCATATTTTAGTACACACTTATAACGGTTCATTTCTAACCTTGATTCGGTATTATTCCAACGCACCACACAACTCTCATGGCTCCAAATTATAAAATTTAGTAAGTATACCCATTTGTCCCAAAGTAACTCTCTTACATGACTCTTTCTTTAAATCATAAATTCACCGACCCTTATATAATTATCTCCAAAATACAGTCTTTGCCCGACATCAAGGGTTCCAAAATTTATTCACATGTCCTACTGGTCTTCCCTATCTCCCAAAACATTTTATTAAGGATGCCCAAGAATTATTTCACAATAAATTGAACTTAACTAATTTAAAAAGGGAAATAGGAGTCTTCCAGGAGGGGTCGATCGATCGAGGTCTGGGTCTCGATCGAGCGAACCTTCGATTGATCGTGGCTCTGGGCTCGATCGATCGATCAAGCAGGTATTGCGATTTCTGGAGAATTGCAGTTACGGGTTCTAACACATTTCTTCATCCAAATTTAAGTTTTACATTCCCAAACGTCCAAAGAATCATCCTACTAACATTATATCATCATACTAAGTATTTCCAACGTAAAGCATGTGGATTTCTATCACTATACATGGATTAGCAGCCCAAAAATTATCATAATTATCAAGAACCCTAGAATTCTCTTAAACATGGTTCTAACAAGTATTTCCAGAAATTTCTTGTTTTAAACATCATAAATTCGTGGCTAATTCCTCTACATGGCAAGGGTTTCCAGAATTATCAAATTATCCATCACTACATGCAATTTCCTAACTCATATCTTAGGTTTCTTCCATAAAAACTCATCATAATTACTCCTAAACTAATATGAAAGATGCACCAACGAAATAAGAAAGATAAACACTTGCCTGGGATTTTTGGTGTTCTGATTTGCAGATGATTTTGGCGTGGTTACGTAGCCCGTCGCGCGATCTACGCATTGGTGGTGGTTGCGGTGCAAACGGGTGGATTTTGGGCCTTGGATTGCCTTGGAAGCTTTCTTCTTCCCTCTCCTATGGTCGTCACTTGCCTTTGGTTGTTCTAACCCTAGAATACAACCTTAGGCATCTGATATTACCGTAAGAATTTCGTGGGTTTAATTACCCATAAATGCGAAATGTCCAAAACGCCCTCCTGGGGTACTAATTAGGCCTAAAAACGCCTCGAGACCCAAACCAAACCCCCGGGTATACTTTTCTGACTATGTCAACCCTTCCGGACGCGTTGGCACACTCAAAACGACCATACGAATGACTTATAAAATATTCACTTTTATTTTTCAATATTTAGTCCCGACGCGACACGGGCGCGTCCCGACTCAAATTTCCAAAATTGTCATTTTATTCACTCGTGACATTCAATATAACCAATATTACATATTACTTTGATCATTAGTAATATTCAACAAATTTCCCATAATTACTAACTATCGTCACGTTAATAATTATAACATTATTAATTTTCGGATTTTTATTAAATAATTAACTCACATTAAATTTAATAAATCCCCAAATTAATATAGCATAAAAATACGGGGTATTACAATAACCCGCTATAATACTTTTAATTTAGAAGGCCCTTCAACTTTAAACTCAAAGAGGAGAGTGAATAACAATCTCCAAAATCTTCGGCTGAAAATAAGGTACCGGTCGACCGGTCCTGGACCCCCGGTCGATCGCGGTTTGCAAATAAGCCTACGAAGCAAAGAAGTAGGCCCTTTTTCCTTGACGCGGTCGACCGGCCTTAGGGGCGCGATTGACCGATCACACCAGGTCTCCCAAAATTAAATTCCTCAATTCCTTGATCCAATAACCCAAATTCATTAACGGGATTTCTAAACTACACCGAAAATTATCCTGAACATCTACACGATTTCTTCTAGCCTTTATTTTTCTAATTCCCGATTTGATTTCCGAGTTGATGATTTCAACCCGGAACTACCATCTTGTAAAGTTCCTATCAAATCGAGAAAAAATAAGAAAAATACGCGATTGGACCCCACACGACCGTTTCGAAAAGATCTACTTTTGTGTTTTGGCCGAAAGCTAAATCAGTTCTCTTCCTGGCCGAAATGGCCATACAAGCCACGTGTTACTATTCATCATCTTCTTCGAGAAGATTTTGGCCATTAAAGCTTCTCCCAAGATTTTGTCGCCTTACCCAAAGTCCTACCACCTCAACCAACTACAACTACACACATAATACGGGTTCTAAATGTCCTACAACCCAAAATCAGCAATTAGTTTCGATTAATTTCTAAGTTTCTCCAAATAGGAAATTTTTAGGGATTTATTTGTTTTAACTCCCAAAAACCCGTTTTATCCACGAAAACCCAACCCAAAATCTTTAGGATTTGTTTATACCAAACTACGGTATGAGATATTTATGCAAAAAAGTAAATAAAGCAAGTAAACACTTGCCTCGTGGATATAATCCGACGACCTCGAGCTGAATCCCGCGGAGTTTGGCCGGAATCTCCATTTTCTCCCCCTCTTTCTTCTTCCTCTCTCTATTCTCTCTCTTATCTTTCTTTCTTCTTGTCTTTTCTTTCTTTCTTTTCTCTTTAAATAAGAAGAAAAGGGTTATACCCCTTAAAACCCAAAAATGACTCGTTTACTCAATTACGAGCCCTTTTAACTCCAAAATTCCTCAAAACTCAATTTCGACAATCGGACACTCTTTTTTGACTTTCTCGGACATTCTGAGACTCAAGGTGCAGTCTAAATTCCCATCCGAGGTACTTGACCGCAAATCACTATTCTAACCCATAAAAGTTAATGCGGGTTTTCTAATCAAAATCGTACCTCTTTTGTCGCTTTACTCCACGATGACATATAATTAAAATACTTCGACCTATTTAGTCCCAAGAATAATCACAACACCCTTCGAAAATCATTAAATCATCGAGAATCCCAAAAATCACTATTTCGAGAAATTGCTTAAATCTCCAATTTATATCCCATTACGGATTTTAATTATCTCCAAAAAGGACGGGTTGTTACAATTATCAAAGACAAAACCCTAATTTGTTTTAGAGCGTCAACCACATCCGAGGGTATTAGAAAAGGTCAACCTAAAGGTCCCGTTCCTCGTCGTGTTTTCACATGTTCGCATTGTGATAGGAAAGGTCACCTTAGGAGTTTTTGTTTTGATCTTAGAAAAGACCCTAGGAAGATTAAACGTAGTTCCCCCTTGGTTACCAAAACCCATTGTGTTAGGTATACACCTGTTTGGGTTAGGAAATCCATTTTGGATATGCTAAATGCTTCGTTGGTTGATTCTCACGTGCATGCACATGATTCATCTCTTGCTATTTCTTATGGATAGTAGATTGCATTTTCTGTCATACGCTCGCCCTCGTATCATGTTAATAATTTTCTAGTGTTATGACATGTTTTTCTCTTTGTATTTTATTTTTCACTTGTTTAAGTCTTATTTGAAAAATACAAAAAGATTTTGTTTTTGAGAAAACCTTTTAAAAAGCCAAAAAGATTTTAGGTTTTTGTTTTTGAGTTTACATGTTTGATGTGGCATATTGGTGTTCTTGGACCCCCCATCGTTTCGTTATCCATGTGGCTAGGAAATTTTGTCATTATTATCAATGCTTAGAATGATCTTAACCATTGTTTATATGGGGTTATTTCGAAGTTGATATGAATTTTTATTCGACTTTGTATATATGCCAACATTGCACACATACACGAGTTTATATGGATGTTTGACTTCTCTTTCATATTTGAATTTGGTGAGACGTTCGTATCTCAATCTTGTCATCTATGCGTAAGTAGACTTAAGGAGAAGTGTGCATGTAATAACCGTATACCGCGAGGATTTGAATTGATCTAATTGAAAAAATGATGAGTGATTCACGGGAAAGGGCTGCGAGAGTTCAAATTTAACTCGTCGTGAAAGCCACCGTTTAAAATATCCCCAAAAGAAAATGCAATATGCTAAGAAAAGGGCTAAATTTGTTGAGTTCATTCCAAAGAAAATATGATATTATTGAGGGATTTTGGATGGATTAAAAATTTAAACGGGTTTGCACAACTAATCCTAATGTTGAAACATTGCAATTTGACGCTATTATTTGTAGAATCGTCCAAATTCTGAATTTGTGTGCTTGTAGTATGTTTAGTTCATTAAGCTCACTCTTTAATTGTCATATGGCTATGATAAAGTTTGATGATTTAACGCTATCAATTAGAGATTCTTGATCATTTAGATGTGTTGAAATTGTGACTCATTTGTTTTAGATTAACGCCCATTCATTCCATGTCCATGTTTGTGCACATCGGTACCATGCTTGCATGTAACTTGCATTTTAAGTTTTTATGAGTTTTGTGTTTTGTGTTAGAAGCCTACATTTTTTTGCACTGTTTTACATTTGTCAAGCCCTTCCTAGAATTTTTTTGTGGAATTTTTTTCACTGGGATATATTTTATAATATCTCTGGGAAAGAGGGAAATTTTGGTAGGTCGCGCGAAGTCGTTCAAACGATAACTAATCTCATGGGAACGATATCTATAATTCGTTCGAGCGACATCCTCATCTCGTTTGAGCCATGTCCCTGGATCATTCGAACGACAGGCTGAAAAAATGGCTTCTGATTGGTTTGTAGTCCTCTGGTTCAAATTGGTATATTTTTTGGTACTGTTGAGGAATTTTTGGACTGTCTGGTTTATATGCAGGTTCTTTTATTTCAAAATTGGTATTTTTCATATTGTATATTTATCACACCTGATTAATTTTCTATATTCTTTATGTGATTCCTTGGTTTACTAGCTACTGATCTGTCAGGACATGATCATATTTAGCTGGTTGTTTCATGATTATCTAGCGTTTTCACTCTTCAAATTGGTATCCAATTGATTTAAATTGGTTTTTATTCTCATGCTAGATATTTCTAATTGGTTTATCTTTTCACTAGGTTGTCAATTCGAGGCAAAAAGGGGGAGAGATGTATGTGATGTAGGGGGAGATTTGAGCATGTTTTGATTTCATATTTTACAAACTGGTACCTCTGAAATATGTTGGTAGATCACATTGGTATCATTTTCGCACTCATCAAATTGGTATCGTTTTGTTGTTCAAGTTATTTAACAAATGAGTGTTTTCAGAGATTATTCATATTGGTATCTATTATTGTTTGGTATCATTTGGATAAATGTATTGGTTTCATTTGTTCCTACATACTTCAGTAGGTATTTGTTCATCTATTTCATGTGTGTAAGTATGCTTCAGCGATTCAAGATTTCAAGTCTACATCACATTCAGACAGTTCATGATTGTCGGTGTTACATATTCTAGTCCGCGTTCTGTAATTTATGATTTTGGGTTTATGGGATGGGATTTAAGCGTCACACGCCTTGACGACCTGGTTAGGCATTTCACTGGTTTAATTTTTTCTCAGAATAGTCAAAGGGGGAGATTTGTAAGGACATACATTTTCAATTGAGTCCCTATATTGTTTTGACTTAATTTCGTGAACAAAACGTGTATGTAATATGTCATAGGGTGTTTTTTTATGACGATCCCACTCGGTCTATGACATATTGAAGAAATTAAAGACGTTGTGATAAAGCTTCAAAGATTTAATCATGTCGTAATTTAAATTGGTGCAAGTTTATTCGTCTTCAAAGTTAATTGCATTCCGAGATCACTCGGGTATGAATGTGTATAATTAATGGTGCTCGAAATTATTGTTATAAAAAATAAGGATGTAATTTTTATAAAGAAAAATGTGTTAAAATGTTTCATAGTGTTTTAAAAGGTTTAAACTACGTTTTATGATGATAAGCTCCTAAAGGAGTTTGACATTTTTGGATATCTAATTAGAAGAGATGTTTTAAACAAAAAGTCAAACTTTCGCGCTGTCGTTCAAACGACATCCAATCTCGTTCGAATGAGATTGGATGTCGCTCGAACGAGTTCCTCAAGTCTTTCGAATGAAATGTTTTTTGAGGTGGCGCTTAAATCCTATTTAAATAGTGTGTGCATCATAATTTCGCAGGTGTACTTTCTGAAAAACAGTTTTATGAACCAGAACCTTGTTTGCACATGTTTTCTATGGTTTACAAAGCATAAACACATCCTTAGAAATTTGAAAAGATCCGAGTTATCATTCTTATATGCTTACGTGATCTTTCTGCACCAAAGTTGTTTGTTCTACACATTAAACATAAAGCGTTTTGCGGTGAAGAAAAGAGAAGGACTTCTTGTTCGACATCATAGACGAATCAAAGCCATATCGGTGGAGACCGAGACATACGTGGACGCGTGTGTTGTGGACAGGTATCGTGGAAGATGGAATTTCTATGTGGGCACTATTGAAGAACGGCTAAAGATCAGAAGGAGTGTCATGACCCATGGGGATTGAGTCTTAGTGTAAGGATAATCTGTCTTTGTAAAACCATTGTTCATAGTGATTTTCTGGCTTGGGCCGTCCGAGGTTGTTTTCCCGTTTTGGGTTTTTTTCTCGTACATCCGGCGTTATGATTATTCTTTACTTTATTTTACTTACTTTAATCACTAGATGCATGTTTAGGATTAATCAAGATAAAACTGGTTTAAAGTAAGAATTGGGTTTTCACAACTTGGTTTGGTGCTTAATTAAATGTTGGATAATGTTTTGATAAAAATAGGTTCGAATGAAAACACACACATATTGGGCACTCGTAAAATTGGTATCAGAGCGGGTTACACTAATTTATCGCGTGATCATGGTTTTTCAACGGTTTGCTTCGTGATACAATTTGACTTCTCATGTCATCAAATTGGTATTAGAGCTAGAAAATATTTTTTATTTGTTTTGTGATCCCGTGTGTTGGTTTTTCTCTCCTGTGACTGTTTTCTCTCGATGGATTCTCTAAGCTTTGACAATTTACATCGTTTGAATTTAAAGATTGTAAAACGTATTGAAGTTTTGGAAAAAGAAAATTTATGTTTTAAAAATAAGATTGTATATTTACAAACATTTCAAATTCAAAGAGACATTTGTCTAATCGTTTGAGGAGTCTAATCGTTTGCTTGAGTCGAAAGTTTTGAAGTTAAAAAACGATTTCAATGACTCGAGTAGTGATGGTAGCGACTTATCTTGTCCTAGTGGTTCGATTGTAAAAGCCAAAACCATAATTTGTTTTAGAGCGTCAACCACATCCAAGGGTATTAGAAAAGGTCAACCTAAAGGTCCCGTTCCTCGTCGTGTTTTCACATGTTCACATTGTGATAAGAACGGTCACCTTAGGAGTTTTTGTTTTGATCTTAGAAAAGACCCTGGGAAGATTAAACGTAGTGTCCCATTGTTTCCCAAAACCTGTTGTGTTAGGTATATACATGTTTGGGTTAGGAAATCCGTTTTGGAGCTGCTAAATGCTTCGTTGGTTGATTCTCACGTGCATGCACATGATTCATCTCTTTCTATTTCTTATGGATAGTATATTGCATGTTTTGTCATACGCCAGCCCTTGCATCATGTTAATAATTTTCTAGTGTTATGACATGTTTATCTCTTTGTATTTTATTCTTCACTTGTTTAAGTCTTAGTTGAAAAATATAAAAAGATTTTGTTTTTGAGAAAACCTTTTAAAAAGACAAAAAGATTTTAGGTTTTTGTTTTTGAGTTTACATGTTTGATGTGCCATATTGGTGTGCTTGGACCCCCCCCCCCCCCCATCGTTTCATTATCCATGTGGATAGGAAATTTGGTCATTATTATTGATGCTTAGAATGATCTTAACCATTGTTTATATGGGGTTGTTTCGAAGTTGATATGCATTTTTATTCGACTTTGTATATATGCCAACATTGCACACATACACGAGTTTATATGGATGTTTGACTTCTCTTGCATATTTGAATTTGGTGAGGCGCTCTTATCTCATTCTTGTCATCTATGCGTAAGTAGACTTAAGGAGGAGTGTGCATGTAATAACCGTTTACCGTGAGGATTTGAATTGATCTAATTGAAAAAATGATGAGTGATTCACGGGAAAGGGCTGCGAGAGTTCAAATTTAACTCGTCGTGAAAGCCACCGTTTAAAAGAGCCCCAAAAGAAAATGCAATATGCTAAGAAATGGGCTAAATTTGTTTAGTTCATTACAAAGAAAATATGATATTATTGAGGGATTTTGGATGGATTAAAAATTTAAACGGGTTTGCACAACTAATCCTAATGTTGAAACATTGCAATTTGACGCTATTATTTGTAGAATCGTCAAAATTCTGAATTTGTGTGCTTGTAGTATGTTTAGTTCATTAAGATCACTCTTTAATTGTCATATGGCTATGATAAAGTTTGATGATTTATCGCTATCAATTAGAGCTTCTTGATCGTTTCGATGTTTTAGAATTGTGACTCATTTGTTTTAGATTAATGCCCATTCATTCCATGTCCATGTTTGTGCACATCGGTACCATGCTTGCATGTAACTCGCATTTTAAGTTTTTATGAGTTTTGCGTTTTGTTTTAAAAGCCTACATTTTTTGCACTGTTTTGCATTTGTCAGGCCCTTCCTAGAATTTTTTTGTGGAATTTTTTTCACTGGGCTATATTTTATAATATCTCTCGGAAAGTGGGAAATTTTGGTAGGTCGCGCGAAGTCGTTGAAATGACAACTAATCTCATGCGAACGATATCTATAATTCGTTCGAGCGACATCCTCATCTCGTTTGAGCGATGTCCCTTGATCATTCGAACGACAGGCTGAAAAAATGGCTTCTGATTGGTTTGTAGTCCTCTAGTTCAAATTGGTATATTTTTTGGTACTGTTGAGGAATTTTTGGACTGTCTGGTTTATATGCAGGTTCTTTTATTTCAAAATTGGTATTTTGCATTTAGTATGTTTATCACACCTGATTAATTTTCTATATTCTTTATGTGATTCCTTGGTTTACTAGCTACTGATCTATCAGGACATGATCATATTTAGCTAGTTGTTTCATGATTATCTAGCGTTTTCACTCTTCAAATTGGTATCCAATTGATTTAAATTGGTTTATATTCTCATGCTAGATATTTCTAATTGGTTTATCTTTTCACTGGGTTGTCAATTCGAGGCAAAAAGGGGGAGAGATGTATGTGATGTATGGGGAGATTTGAGCATGTTTTTATTTCATATTTTATAAATTGGTACCTCTGATTGATGTTGGTAGATCACATTGGTATCATTTTCGCACTCATCAAATTGGTATCGTTTTGTTGCTCAAGTTGTTTAACAAATGAGTGTTTTCAGAGATTATTCATATTGGTATCTATTATTGTTTGGTATCATTTGGGTAAATGTATTGGTTTCATTTGTTCCTCCATACTTCACTAGGTGTTTGCTTGTTTGTTTCATGTGTGTTGGTATGCTTCAGCGATTCGAGATTTCAAGTCTACATCAAATTCAGACAGTTCATTCTTGCCGGTGCTACATATTCTAGTTTGTGTCCTGTAATTTATGATTTTGGATTTATGGGATGGGATTTAAGCATCATACGATTGACAACCTGGTTTGGCATTTCACTGGTTTAGTTTTGTCCCGAAATAGTCAAAGGGGGAGATTTGTAAGGACATAAATTTTCAATTGAGTCCCTGTCTTGTTTTGACTTAATTTCGTGAACAAAACATGTTTGTAATATGTCATAGGGTGTTTTTTAATCACGATCCCACTCGGTCTATGACGTATTGAAGAAATTTAAGACGTTGTGACAAAGCTTCAAAGATCTAATCATGTCGTAGTTTAAATTGGTGCAAGTTTATTTGTCTTCAAAGTTAATTGCATTCCGAGATCACTCAGGTATGAATGCGTATAATTAAGGGTGCTCGGAATTATTTTTATAAAAGATAAGGATGTATTTTTTATAAAGAAAAATGTTTTAAAATGTTTTAAAAGGTTTAAATAAGATCGTAAAAGAGTTTGACATTTTTGAATCTCTAATTAAAAGAGACGTTTTAAACAAAAAGTCAAACTTTCGTGTTGTCATTCAAACGACATCCAATCTCGTTCGAACGAGATTGGATGTCGATCGAACGAGTTTCTCAAGTCGTTCGAACGACACATTTTTAGAGGTGGCATTTAAATCCTATTTAAATAGTATGTGCATCATAGTTTCGCAGGTGTGCTTTCTGGAAAATAGTTTTATGAACTAGAACCTTGTTTGCACATGTTTTCTAAGGTTTACAAAGCATAAACACATCCTTAGAATTTTGCAAAGATCCAAGTTATCATTATTATATGCTTACGTGATCTTGCTGCACCAAAGTTGTTTGTTCTACACATTGAACACAAAGGGTTTTGCGGTGAAGAAAAGAGAAGGACTTCTTATTCGACATTGTAGACGAATCAAAGCCATATTGGTGGACACCGAGACATACGTGGATGCGTGTGTTGTGTTCAGGTATCGTGGAACACAAAATTTCTGCGTGGGCACTATTGAAGAACGGTTGAAGATGAGAAGGAGCGTCAAGACCCATGGGAACTGAGTCTTAGTGTAAGGCTAATCTGCCTTTGTAAAACCATTGTTCATAGTGATTGTATGTCTTGGGTCGTCCGCGGTTGTTTTCCCGTTTTAGGTTTTTTCCTCGTACATCCGGCATTATGAGTATTCTTTACTTTATTTTCTTTCTTTAATCACTAGATGCATGATTATGATTAATCAAGATAAAACTGGTTTAAAGTAAGAATTGGATTTTCACAACTTGGTTTGGTTCTTAATTATAAGTTATATAATTTTTTTGATAAAAATTGGTTTGAAATAAAACACACACATATTAGGAACTCTTCAGTTTCCATTCCCCCCGCATATGTGATAAACACTAGGAAGGTTAGAAAAGGTCCACATATAGGTAATCATTCCCACCGTCGCTACACTTGCGCGTTTTGTGGTAGGAATGGTCACGTTACGCGTTATTGTTATGACTTTAGACAAGCTCCTAGGAAGTTTAGGAATAAAGTTACCTCGGTTCCCCAAACCCCCATGCATCGTTTTACACCTACTTGGGTTAGGGAATCGGATTTAGTGGCTTTAGGAATAAATCGTCATGATTCTCGTTTGGGTGCACTTGATTCTTCCCATGCTAAATCTAAAGGATGATAGTGTTACCATGTTTGGCATATGCTTGTTTGCTTCATGATATATTCATTACTAGTATAATGACTTGTGTATTATTTTGTATTATAGTTTTCATTTGTTTGAGTCCTATTGAAAAAATACAAAAAAAATTGCTTTTGAGAATACTTTTGAAAAACCAATAATATTTTGCTTTTATTTGAGTCAAAATATGGGTGAAAAGCCAAAAATATTTTTGTTTTTTTGTTTTTGAGTTTACATGTTTGATATGGCATATTGGTGTGCTTGGACCCCCATCGTTTCATATCCAGATGGCTAGGACATTTGGTCATATTTATCGATGCTTAGAATGATCCTAAACATTGTTTATATGGGGTTATTTCAAAGTTGATATGCATTTTGTTTCGACTTTGTATATATTCCATCAATGCACACATGCACGAGTTTATATCTTGCATATTTTAATTTGGTGAGGTGTTCTTATCTCAATATTGTCATCTATGCGTAAGTACACTTAAGGAGAAGTGTGCATGTAAGAATCGTTTACCACGAGGAATTGTATTGATATCAAAATTAAAAAAATGATGAGTGATTTATGGGAAAGGGATACGAGAGTTCAAAATTGACTCGTCGTGAAAACCACCGTTTAAAAGAGCCCAAAAGAAAAAGCAAAATGCTAAGAAAAGGGACAATAATATTTTCTCTTAGTTGAGAATTCTAGAAACCTCAAAAGAACTGAAAAAGGTATTTATATATGAGGGAGTTTGGTTGGAGAAAATTAAACGGGTTTGCACAACTAATCCTAATGTTGAAACATTATAATTTGACGCTATTTTTTTGTAGAATTGTCAAAAATCTGGATTTGTGTGCATGTAGTATGTTTAGTTCATTAAGCTCACACTTTAATTGTCATATGTCTATGATAAAGTTTGTTGATTTATCTCTATCAATTAGAGCTTTTTGATCTTTTTGATGTGTTGGAATTGTGACTCATTTATTGTAGTTTCATGCCCATACATTCCATGTCCATGTTTGAGCACATAAGTACTATGTTTGCATGTAACTCGCATTGTTAGTTTTTATGCGTTTTTACGTTTTGGGTAAAAAGCATACTGTTTTGCTGCTGTCAGGCCCTTCAAGTGTGATTTTTCTGGAAATTTTTTCACGGGCAAAAAATTATGACATTTCTGGGAATTTGGGAAAGTTTGGCCTGTCGCGAGAAGTCGTTCAAACGACATATCCATGTCGCGAGAAGTCTCGTTCGAGGAACGCCCTCATCTCGTTTGAGCGACATACCTGGCTCGTTCAAATGACAGTCTGGGATTTTTTTTGCCTCTTTTTGTTTGCAACTCCCTGGTTATTGTGGTATATTTTTTTGGTACTGCTGTAAGCTTTCTACACTAACTAGTTTATATTCAGGTTATATTGATTCAAAATTGATATTTTGCATATGATTATGTTTATCACACTTGATTAGTTTGATATATTCTTTGTGTTATTCCTTTGTTTACTAGCTACTGATTTGTCATTACTTGATCATATTTAGCTGGTTGTTTCATGATTATCTAGTGGTTTTTATTTGGTATATTTTCATGCTAGATACTTGTTGATTGGTTTATCTTTTCACTAGGATGTCGATTCGACACAAAAAGGGGAAATATTTATGTGATGTAGGGGGAGATTTGTTGATCATGTTTATTGAGATTTGATTTAAATGCGGTTTGATTACATATTTTACAAATTTGTATCTTATTATTTCTCAATTGTTTAACAAATGATTTTTCAGTGTTTATTCATATTGGTATCTATTGTAAAATTTGTATCATTTGGATATATATATTGGTTTCATTTGTTCCACCATACTTCACTGGGTATTTATTCGTCTATTTCATGTGTGTAGGTATGCTTCAGAGATTTGAAATTTCAAGTCTTCATCACATTCAGACAGTTCATGCTTGTCGGTGCTACATATACTAGTCCGTGTCCCTACATATACTAGTTCGTGTCCTGTGTTTTGATTTTGGGTTTATGGGATGGGATTTAGGCGTCATACGACTTGACGACCTGGCTTAGTCATTTCACTAGTTTAGTTTTGTCAGGAAATAGTCAAAAGGGGAGATTTGTAAGGAAATAAATTTCCAATTGAGTCCCTGTATTGTTTTGACTTAATTCCGTGAACAAAACTATGTTTGTAATATGTCATAGGGAGATTTTATTTTTGTCACGATCCCACTGAGTCTATGATGTATTGAATAAATTGAAGACGTTGCGACAAATCTTCAAAGATTTAATCATGCAGAAGTTTAATTGGTGCAAGTTTATTCGTCTTCAAGATAATGGCATTCCGAGATCACACAGGTATGAATGCATATTGTTAATGAGATTCGGAATTGTTTTTTATAAAAGATAAGGATGTAATTTTATAATAAAAAATAGTTTTAAATGTTTTTTAAAGTGTTTTAAATGTTTCACACTTCGTTTTATTCTGATAAGCTCGAAAAAGAGCTTGATTTAATTGGATATCTTTTGGAAGAAACATTTTAAAGGAAAAGTCAAACTGACACGCGTGTTGTTCAAACGATAACTCGGCTCGTTCAAGCGAGATGGCTATGTCGCGCGGACGACTGGTCAATCTCCTTCGAGCGACACATTTTTCGAGGCGGTTAAGTTTTCCTCTTTAAAGCGTGGTTTCATCAGAATTAAAGAGGCGTGCAATCTAGAAAACCGTTTTTAATCCAGTAGGAGTTTTGCACATGTTTTTCTAAGGTTTCAAAGCTTAAACACATCCTTAGAGTTTGAAAAGATACGAGTTATCATTACTATATGTTTATCTGATATTTCTTCACCAAGAAGGTTTGTTCTATACTTGAACATCTGGGTTTTGTGGTGAAGAAAAGAGAAGGACTTCTTGTTCGACATCGTAGACGTATCAAAGCCATTCGGTGGACACTGAGACATACGTGGACGCGTGTTGTGGACAGGTATCGTGGAAGAAGGACTTTCTGTGTGGGCACTATGAGAGGAGTGGTTGAAGATCAGAAGAGAATCAAGACCCATTGGGATCGAGTCATTGAGTGAGTTTTTTGTCTGTTCTGAGTTTTTTGTCTGTTCGTTGTAATTCCACATTCATAGTGGTTGTCTGGCTTGGGCCGTTCGAGGTTTTTTCCCGTCTTAGGTTTTTCCTCGTACATCCTGCGTTGTGAGTATTATTTACTTTACTTTACTTGCTTTAATCACTAGATGCATGTTTAGGATTAATCAAGATAAAATTGGTTATAAGTAAAAATTGTTTTTCACAACTTGGTTTGGTTCATAAAAAAAGTTGGATAATTTTTGGTGAAAATTAGTTTGATTTGAAACACACTTATGTAGGGCCACTCTTTCAAGAATGTATATCAACAAAGTGCACAAAAGGATTATCTCCAATTGAGATATAATAAATGATGCCATAGTTAAGTCCTAGTATATGTTCACATCACCAAAGTCCTGGTACCTCTGTCATAGTTAATACATAATACATGTTCTGTCATAGTTAATACCTCTGTTAACATAATACTTGTTATGTGATTGTTAATACAATAGCAAATTAACAACAAAAGACAGTTAGAGACAACCAAGTACAGTACCAGATTAACAATCTTATCAATCCAAAGAACCTACAAAAAAAGAAACCACATAGAAGCAAAAACTACAATCCACAATTACACTTTTAACTCTAAAAATCAGAGCGAGATGAAATACAATTAGTGACACATGTTTAGTGACACGTGTTCGCGCACACAAAACACTGCAGGTCACATATACATAACACTGAGATTCAAATCATAATGAAATGTTAATCAGCTATGTAGGTCCATGTATCTATTAATCACAATAAAACTCAGAAATCATAATAACACACTTTCATCTCAATAAGCAGAGGCATGTTAAGATGTCATTGCCTGCAATTCTTTCCAAATCAAGGACGTACCTTTGAAAACTCGTTAACCATTCATCCATCCAATGTAGTGCAGAACATTGAGGAAGTGAACATTCACCGGCCCTAGGAAATATCTACCAGAATGAACATATGTTAGCCCATATGTACTTGAAATATGTATTATTATCATTAATTCAAAAGATCACCGATTAATAAGCTTACAACTGTCATCATTCTTACTTGTACTTTCTAATAGAAAATCATTATAGTAGATTTAAGATCATTCACCTCTTAGAATTATATTTCCAGTACATATCATATTAGTAGGTCTAAGATCTCTTATTTTCTATTACATTCAAAATATTGTAAAATAATATTTTCAAATATATACGATGTAGCTTAAGTGTAAGTACCATGAAAACAATGTGACAATAAGCACGATAAGGATACCACACATTTTAAATGTAAGTACAATGACTTGCTTGCGTATCAAAGCCACAACATCTGACACAAAACGTAATAGTAATCCCATTTCAACCATGGGCATACAAAGAAAAATTAAGGGACTAAATACGATTTCAATTTTTTTCTAGAGATACATCAACTCAATTTTGTTCTTCAGAAATCACTATTACAAATGCATCTAATTACCCCTCAAATTTTTATATATCTCAAATGGTATAAAGTGTGAAACAAGACTCAAGAACACAAGAGTAAGGTAATGGGATTTCATACATTGCAAGCAAGGACCCATGTTGTCACGAATAGTGACTACGTTGTTGCCGAGGATCACTCCATATCCTTCGTAATAAACAGTGATCGAAGACGGTGGCCCAGTTTACGCATTTTGATAGTGACTTATGGGCATTGACTCGATTTTGACCTATTATTTCTCTTTAACATAATGCATCCATAAATAAAATTTAGAAATTTAGGATCATCAGTGATATGCCCAAAGTGTACCTTCTTAACTTAGAGCAACTAACCTCGGCTAGTCTCACAGCGGAGGTGACAGAAGCTTATGACAACTATCAGCAAGGTCGTCTCTCATAAGGTCAACCCCTCATACATAATCCTCGGCGGGTCATCAGTCGAGGTTAGAAAGGTCTCATGGGCTCAGCCATCTCCTAACATCATCATCGATCCCAACCGACGTTGCAGTGTCAACTAAAATCAACAATGTCTCATAAGCTCAATCAACAACCAATGTCATCATCGGCCTCAATCGACGTTACAACTACCTCCTACATAACCTCGGCCAGCTCTCTTGGCCGAGGTCCTAACGATTAGACAAGATAAAGAAACTATATCTGACTCCACAAACCTTGTACCTATCTAGGTTGAGGTTACATCAGTCGAGGACACGACCGAGCATTTACAAGCATATGTATGGTTTGGCACACAAAACAAATCTTTTATAACCGAATCATTCCTTCCGCGTGAGGGAATATTGAGGTCATCATTATCTACATAAGATCAGCCAGGTGTCATCCTTAGATTGGTTTGATCCTCACGCACATGATCATTGCATGCTTGGGGGTGCATTACACCTCCTAACCATTATATATAGAGGTCATCCTCTACTTTATAAAGGGATCCATAATTGCAACCCTAGATAAAACTCTGTCATTTTGCACAATAGGGAGAGAGAGAGCTTTAGAGATTGTATCTATGGCTGTTAGTGCCTTCATCTAGTGATATTACTCACACACTCACAGTGGCATAGACAAACTTGGATGAACCACTTACATACAAGTGTTAATCCTCTTCTCCTCACCTCCTTCTATTATATATACACTCTTGTCCTGCCATTGTTATCGCTAGCTTGAGCTTGTCAACACCTCATCTGGTGGTGCTATTTATAAGATCATAATTTTGGCACCGTCTGTGGGAACGAGAAGATTCATCTCTTTTTTTACTGCTTAACCTCACCGGAGTCTCTGGTTGTGAACAAGGCCTCACCCTTCCTGTGAAGCTGTGTCACCATTGAAAGAGGTACTTTAAGGTATCAAACTCTCTAATATTTTCATTGCAAGCTCTTTAATCTTAAAAAATGGCACCGGATTTCCCACCACCTCCTCCACCATCTGGTGTGGGAGGACCCAATTCCAATCAGGCACCACCCCAGTCTGAGATGGATGAGGTGGCATCAACCTTGAGGTCTTTAGGTGAAACGCAGCAAACGATGAAGGAATAATTTGCCTAGCTAAGCCAGAATATAATAAGACCACCTAGGGTCTCACCGGAGATTATCACTCCGATAGCTGTCTAGCCATATCATGAGGCTAGGGGACCACCCCAGGCACCGCGAAAATACCAACCTACTCCTTAGCGGAGGATGGATGTTGCTGACCCTAGGCATTTATGCCTAGGGAGGTAAGGAAACACTAGGCCTGAGGATATGTACGATGATATTGAAGCAGAGGATGCTCTAAAAGACTACTGGGAGCCATATAAGGTTTCAAATAACACAATACGTCCTATACAGCAGAGCTGAGGTTGTGGAGCAGGACGAGGCGAGCTTCGTGATGCCCAGCAAAGAGGGTCTACTTTTGATCGCTTAAGTAGAGGGTCGGGCTTTGAAAGGATTGGCCCAGTTAATGACCTAAGGCAGAGGTTATCTATGTCAAGAAGTGCAGCTGGATCACAAAGGGAAGGTGGAGAACATCGACATCATCATGGCCAACCCCAACAAGACCGAGACTATGGCTAGGAGGTCAACAGTCGACGTTGTGGAGCAGCTGGGTAACCCTCGGTCTACCCCTTTGAGGTGGATGGGGATAACTTAGGCCAGGACAACATTGCTAAACCATGGAATGACTCCATTGAACGGCTGTAAGAAAAGATGGGGAAACTCATAAAAAGCCGGGACCCACTGCAAGGGGGATTCTCAAAGGGCTCTCCATTTTTGGCAAGGATTTTTAACTTCCCAACCCCTTCCAAATTTAAACCACCAATGGTGTCTCCCAAGTATGATGGAAGTACCAACCCTGTACATCATATTGAGATGTATCAGTCTACAGCGAACATTTATTCAATCCCTGATGAGATGAGGTGTCGTGCTTTTTCAAGCACCTTGACGACCCATCTACTCTTCATAAAAATTATGATACACCAAGTATGATGTATCAGCCCTCATTTTTTCAAGCACACATTTGATTCACTTCTCTTCCTAAAAATTATGTTGCGAACTTTAAGGGGTTGACTGAGCATTTTATACATAAATTTTGTTTTGGGGTAAGACCTCAAAAGAAGATGACCCATTTACTCTACGTAAATTAAGGCAAGAATGAGAGCCTCAGAGACTACATTGCAAGATTCAATAAGGAAAAATAGAGGTTGAAGATTACGAAGAGAATATAGCTATGACAGCCCTCACTGGAGGACTTCATAAGGGAAATCTACTTTGGAAGCTTATTGAAGACCCTCCTAAGTCTATGGCCGAGCTGTTAGCACCAATTGGTAGGGTCATGAACGCTGAAGAAGCAATGGACGAAAAGTATGAAGATGAGAATGGAAGTAGTCGTAAGAAATTTTAAAGGAAAAAGGATGGAAAGAAGAGGGATGCAGACGATAAGTTTGCACACTATACCCATCTAACTGTGAGCTGCGAGAACATCCTCAATGAAATAAAGAATGACAGGTCCTTGAGATGGATAGAGAAGCTGAAGGCTCCTCCACATAAGAGGAACAAAAACTTATGGTACGAGTTCCACTAAGATCACGGCCATCTGACCGATAAGTTTTTGGCCTTAAAGGAAGAGATCGAGAAGATGTTAAAGTATTGAAAACTCAGGAAGTATGTGGATGGTAGAGCTTCTAAGGGAGGAATAGATGATCCTAAAAAGAAGAGAAATGATAGGTGCCGAGAAGATGCCCCTTCCAGAAGAGATGAGGACTTAGATGATGATGATAATGATGACCCTGACCTCCAACCAAAAGATGACAATGCCCCAGTAAAGAGGGTCGGTATGATCTCTTTTGATGTGAAAACCATCTGTGAAGGACTGGAAGGAGGTGGCTTAGAGGTAACAGATCGCAAGGCTCATATGGCAGTGACTAAAGCCAAGGTTGTAAACTTGGCATCTACGGAGGTTAAGCACGAGAAGAGAAAGAAGGTAGATATGAATACCCTCATAATTGTATTCTGGATACGTGATTTCAAAGGTATCTTAGCTCCTCACGATGACCCTCTGGTAATCACAACAAGGGTGAATGGGTGTGAAGTTCAGCATACATAATGTTCTGGCCCTGGTTTAAGAGCCTAGGCCTCAGCAGAGCTAGGCTTGCCCATTATCATCTTTCGTTGATTGGCTTTAGCGAAGAAAAAGTTCACCCATTGGGCATGTATGAGATGAATGAACGAATGGGAGACGAGTGGACTAAGAGGTTGACCATAAAAATCAATTTCTTTGTGATGGATGAAAATGTCTTGTCATCCTACAACCTCAACATAGGACGAGTATCCCTCAAGGAGTTTGATCCAGTGCCTTCAACGGTCCACCAAATGTTAAAATTCTGGACTCCCTATGGAGTAGGGGAAGTGCAAGGTGACCAAACATCGATGTGAAAATGCTACTTTAACTCTACGAAAGAGAGAGGGGCTCATAAAAAGGAAACAACCACATACAATATCGACACACTTGATCCTAGAGATGAGGCAAAGCTTAAGAAGGTAAAGGCCACAGAAAAGGTAGAATCCATCGTCCTCAATGGGGACGAGCAGGAAAAAACCATCAAAATCGGTAAAGCCCTAAGACCTGAGATCAAGGAAGAGATGGTTAAGCTTTTAAGGAAGAGACAAAGTGTCTTTGCTTGGAGCCATGTAGACATGCAAGGTATTGACCCTGAGATTATATGCCATAAACTCAACGTTGCAGAAGATGCTAAGTCCATTAAGTAGAGAAGAAGAGTATACTCAAGAGAGAAGTATTATGTCATCAGAGAAAAGGTCAAAAAACTTGAAGAGGCCAAATTCATCAGAGAGGTCATATACCCTGAGTGGTTATCAAACGCAGTCATTGTGCCAAAAGCTAATGGGAAGTGGAGGACGTGTGCAGACTTCACTGATTTGAACAAGTCTTGTCCAAAAGACAGTTTCCCTTACCTTGTATTGATCAGATGGTAGATGCCACGGCAGGACATGAGCTCATGAGCTTTATGGATGCCTATTTTGGGAATAATTAGATCTTTATGAACCAAGAAAACTCAGAGAAGACATCATTCATCATATACAAGGGAACATATTGCTATAAGTCCATGCCCTTCGGGCTAAAGAATGTAGGGGCTACCTACCAACGTCTTATAAATAAGATGTTCGAAGATCAGATAGGCAAAGAACTTTTGATACCATGGACAAGTATAAAATGAAGCTTAAACTAGAAAAATATGTCTTCAGAGTAGGAGAAGGAAAGTTTTTTGGGATTCATCATAAATTAGAGGAGTATAGAGGCTAACCCTGAGAAGATCAAGTCCTTGGTAGAAATGAAGACACCCGGAACTATTAAAGATGTTCAAAGGCTAATCGGAAGAGTTACTACACTTAATAGGTTCGTCTCAAGAGCTACAGACAAGTGTCTTCCTTTTTTCAAAGTGATTAGAAAGGCCTTTGAATGGGCTGAGGAATGCGACAAAGCTTTTAAGGAGCTCAAGTCCTACCTCGAGTCTCCCCTACTCCTATCTCGTCCCATTCTAGGGGAGAAGTTATATGTATATCTAATAGTCTATGAGTCATCCATTAGTGTTGCAATAGTAAGAGAAGATGATGGAGTGCATAGGCCAGTATACTTCAATAGTAATTCTCTTCAAGGGTCTAATCAAAAGTACCATAGGATGGAACAATTAGCCTATGCTTTGATACTTGCTTCTAGGAAAATGAAGCCATACTTCCAAGCACACACTATGGTCATCCTGACTGATTCCCCACTCAGATAGGTCCTCCATACGCCTGAGAAATCAGGCAGGCTGATGACCTAGGCCATCGAGTTGGGGGAGTATAACATTGTTTATCAAGCCAAGGTTTCCATTAAGGGGTATGCACTCGCATACTTTGTAGAAGAGTTTACCTGGGAAGAGGTTGAGATTGAAGATAGACAAAAGGCTGCAGATGAACCAGACATAAACGTCTTCCAAGATGTGGATGAGGTTGAGTCAAGCAAGGCTAGAAATAGATTGGTTGAGAATGAGGAAGAAAGGTACCTTTTCAGGCAAGAGACCCTGTCAGAGGGGAACTTCTCTTCAAATGAAGATGTTTAGAACCTCTTCATTGATGGGTCGTCCTGTTAAAATGAAAGTGGAGTGGGGATGATAGTTTCATCAATAGATGGTACCGATATTGAATATGCACTGAGGTTTAACTTCAAAGATTCGAACAACGAGTCAGAGTATGAGGTATTAATGGTAGGTCTCTTCTTAGCAAAAGCCCTTAGTGTTGTCCAACTCCTATTCAATAGTGACTCAAGGCTGGTCGCCAACCAAGTCCTGGGAGTGTATGAGGACAAAGATGAAAGAATGGACAAGTACCTGAAGAGGGTGAGAATGATGCTAGAAAGCTTCAAAGAAGTGAAAATGAAGAGGATACCTCAGCAAGACAATAGTCGAGCCAATGAACTTGCAAGGTTAGCCTCAGCATCAAAGACTGACATAAGAAGAACAGTACCCATTGAAATTCAGCTCAAGACGACCATAGAAGAAGAAGAGGTTGCCAAAACTTGCCTGAATCTGAATATGGGAGCGTCATGGATGGGACCTCTTATCAAATACATCAAAGAGGGAGACCTACCAGAGTCAAAGTCAGAGAGAATAAAACTGAGGTTCAGAGCTGCCAAATTCTCAATTATGGGAGATGTCTTGTACAAGAAGGGGTTCCTACTCCCTCTCCTCAGATGTGTCCACCCTTCAGAGGTTCCTCACATCTTGCACGATATGCATGAGGGCTCTTGCTCCAGTCACATAGGAGGAAGACCTTTAGATAAGAGGATAATCTCTCAGGGGTACTGGTGACCTTGGCCAAAGATGCAACTACATACGTAAAAAAGTGTGATAAGTTCCAGAGGTTCTCCACCATACCACATCCACCTTATCAACCTATGACGTAAATCAAAACCTTGGCCATTTGTAATATGTGGCATTGACTTGGTAGGTACCTTGCCAAGAGATGCGAAAAACTATCGATTCTTAGTAGTGGCAATTGATTTCTTCTCCAAATAGGTAGAGGATGATCCAATGATCACAATTACAGAGCAGAAGACCTTTCGGTTCATCTGGAAGAACATCATTTGCAGGTATGGTCTTCTAAACATCCTCATCTCAGACAATAGAACCTAGTTCAAGAATGTTTCCTTAGAAAAATACTGTGAAAGAGTGGGGTTCAAGCAGTTCTTCTCTTCTGCTGGCCGACCACATGCAAATGGTCAGACCAAGGTCACGAATCGAATAAAACTTGATAGGATAAAGAAGAGGTTAGAAGAGGCCAAATGGAGATGGACAGAGTAGGTATATGTCGTATTATGGGCCTACCGGACGACAACATGGACACCAATGGGGGAGACCCCATTTATGTTAGCCCATAGCTCAAAAGCTGTCATCCCTATAGAGGTAGGACTTCCCACTCATAAATTTCAGACCTATGACCCTCAGGGGAATGGAAAAGACATAAGACTTGATCTGGATTTGATTGAAGAAAGAGGAGAAGATGTAGAGATTAGACAGTTAACCTACCAACAGAGAACTACGAGGTTCTACAACCAAAGGGTGAAATCAAGGCCCATAGTTATGGGGGACCTAGTCCTAAAGAAGATGTTGTAGAAGGCAAATAAGCTCCATCCAAACTGGCATGGTCTTTACAGAGTAGTTGATGATGTTGTGCCTAGTACCTATCGGCTAGAAAATCTCAAAGGGGAACCTTTCTCCAATCATTGGAATGCGGATCACTTGAAAAAATATTACATATGATGTTACAATTGTTTCGTTGTAATACATATATCATTTTATGAAGAGGATGTTAATGAAAAGAGCAATGTTGTGATAATACTTTTGTTATATGCTTAAACATCATTATTTTGTTGAAATTTATGAGCGTAAACATCATAATTTGGTGACCTAAGACCTTAAACATCATTAGTTTGTGAAATTTATGAGGGTAAACATCATTACATGGTGATCTCAAACCTTAAACATCATTAGTTTGGTGAAAATTTAAGAGAGAAAACATCATTATATGGTGACCTCAGACCTTAAAACATCATTAGTTTGGTGAAATTTATGAGGGTAAACATCATTATATGGTGACCTCAGACCTTAAACATCATTAGTTTGGTGAAAATTATGAGGTTAAACATCATAATTTGGTGACCTCAGACCTTAAACATCATTATATGGTGACCTCAGACCTTAAACGTCATTAGTTTTATGGTAATTAATGAGGGTAAACATCATTATGTGGTGACCTCAGACCTTAAACATCATTAGTTTGGTAAAATTTATGAGGGTAAACATCATAATTTGGTGACCTCAGACCTTAAACATCATTAGTTTTGTGAAATTTATGACGGTGAACATCATTATGTGGTGACCTCAGACCTTAAACATCATTAGTTTGGTGAAAATTATGAGGTTAAAACATCATAATTTGGTGACCTCAAACCTTAAATATCATTACATGGCAATCTCAGACCTTAAACATCATTAGTTTGGTGAAAATTATGAGGGTAAACATCATAATTTGGTGACCTCAGACCTTAAACATCATTACATGGTGATCTCAGACCTTAAACATCGTTAGTTTGGTAAGAATTATGAGGGTAAACATCATTATATGGTGACCTCAGACCTTAAACTTCATAATTTGGTGACCTCAGACCTTAAACATCATTAGTTTGGTGAAAATTATGAGGGTAAACATCATTATTTGTGACCTCAGACCTTAAAGATCATTAGTTTGGTGAAAATGATGAGGGTAAACATCATTATTTGTGATCTCAGACCTTAAACATCATTAGTTTGGTGAAAATTATGAGGGTAAACATCATTATTTGTGGCCTCAGACCTTAAACATCATTAGTTTGGTGAAAATTATGAGGGTAAACATAATTATATGGTGACCTCATACCTTAAACATCATTTAAGAGGTAAGAAATTCAAGCATAACATTGAAAGAAGTAATACAATCTAGAGAAGATGAGATTAGTGATTATCATTAAACAACATTCAAGAGAGTTACAAATCAGATATACTAAGATGCCATTAGATTTCACAAAAGCTAAGAGTTACCGTCAAGGAAGGAAAACAAAATTATAACTTAAAAGTTCACAAGAAAAGGCCTAGGTCTCTGCAACTACAGTCGTATCTTCATGGCCGATGTTGGTCACCTCAACCCCATCATAAAGAGGATTAGCATATTCAGTCTTAGTGACTTCTAAGGGATCAGTCTCAATAGGAGCAACATTCGCCTGCTCAACCTCTTGCAAGGCCTAAGCAAACCGGTGGTCACCAAAGCCAAGACCCTTAAAGTCTGCGGCAGTCAGGCTCCCTAATTCTTTCTCCTTAGTGGCTGTCCATTTAGTTGCTCTGATACCTCTTTAAAGGTATTCAAAACCAAAATTGAGAAATTCATCAGAGACCTTATAGTCTTCGATGATCTTCTTTACAGTCACTTCTAAAGCAACCTTGACTGCGACATCCACCTTAGCCTGAAGGGCATCATCTCTAGACTTAAGGGATGCATCATAATCCTTTTGAAGCTTAGATATGTCGTTGCCTCTTTGCTTGAAAACTTCCATCAGCTTGTTAACCTCCTTCAGCTCTTCCTTCAGACGTTCAACCTCTGCCTTTAAAGAGGCTTGAACTTTCTCAGATTCGTAACCCTTCTCTATAAGGGGCATCTTTTTCAAGGTCCAATCAACAAAATGGTGTAAGGATAAGACACCTTGCAACAGAAGGTCAAACATATGTAAATATGCGCTATGATATCTAAAAAGAGCCGAGGTTACACTTCAAGAGAGAAAATGAATAAAAAATAATACCTGAATTGATCGATGAAGAGTAAACTCAGCCAGCAATGGGACGCCTAAGGAGCATAAGAAATGCTTATCCTCTTTAGTCATTACTGTGTCGATAGAACCGACAACCTTCAGACTATAGCCAATGAGGCTATCACTGATCTTCACCTGGGAAAGACGAATAACCAGGGCATCGTCTGTAGAAATGGGAATTCCACGATCCCCTCTTTGAGTCTTTCTCGGCCTCAGATGCTCTGGGTTAGCTGTGGTCTTCCTCTTTTTGGTAACATCGGCCTGGGATGTGCCAACGTTCTTCTTGGTGGTAGCAGGGGGTGCATTTTTGTTGGCCCTCTTTTGCATCAGGTTCACAAGACCTGGAGCAGACATTTTTGAAAGGTCGTCTAATATACCTTCAGGGTGATCTGCAAGAGACAAGTATCTGAGTTAGTAAGTCAAAGATATAAAAAGTATGAGCTATAACTTATAAAAAATGAGATTTACGAAGATCTGTCAAAGAACCACCCACAGGCCTGTCTGAGAGAGGTAGTAGGGGGTCATCAGATGTTCATATTTTACTAGACGACTCTGGTCCCCCTAATCGCGAAGATCCTCAACTTTTTGGCAGTTATCCTCCATAAGTCCAAGGTAGGCTTTTGTAGTAAGTGAGATCTTCCCTCATCTCAGAGGGGTCCAAGGAACCGATGTTCCAGTAACCACATTTGGACCAAATTCCCATGCCCCGAGGCAAAGAAATATCGAGGTTTCCAGTTATGGTTTGAAGTCTGGGTAACCAACAAGATTTTCTTTTCTGACTTCCTAGCTAAGAAGTGGTAATAGATAGGGGTGTTTTTGGTAGAGGAGGGGATGTAACAACCTATGAAAACCCTAACTGGAAGGTCTGAGTGGTGGAAAGCCCTCCAAAGGATGATGGCCCCAATCATAACCCTCTTGGAGTTAGGGGAGAATTTTGAAGGGGCCAGATTTATGTGGGATAATATGTCTCTGATGGAAAGGTGGATAGAAAGACGTAAGACCAACTTGAACATCTGATCATAAATGAAGATCTCTCCATCTCGGACGTCAAAGGCCCTCTCTCCCCTCAGAGGTTTCCTGAGGTGGATGGAAGAGTTTATTGAATAGATGTGCCCAAAAGCTAGAAGGTCGTACTCGCTGACGGAGCTCTTAATCTCGGCCACCTCAGATGTATCTATATCACTCTCCTGACCATCATCATCATCCCCAGCAGCATCAGCCTGAGCATGTGCAGGGACACAGCTAGGAAACCTCTGAGCAAATTGAGCCTCGGTGGCGACCGACAGAAGAATGGCATCAATGATGGGGGGAATGGCCGCACTTGTCCCTACAATTTTAATATCAAAAAAATGTTGTGAGGTGCTAGAACTATGGTGAGATAAGGAACGTTTCGAAACCTCAACTTCCTCAGGGAACTCACCCTATCTAGGAGAGTAATCCATAGCCTCTTGAAAAGAGTCTACACGCATGGGGTCTGAGGAGGACGACTCAGACTCAAACATTGGTGTTAAGTCCATAGAAACCTTTATAGGTACATAGGCTCATCTGGCTCGGGGTAGATGACCTTCAGAGTTGGAGGAAAGATGGGTCTAAGAGGAAATGGCTCAGCCCTACGAGCTTCCTCTTGGGCTAGTTCTATCTGCCTGATTTTCTCAAAGGTCTTCTCATGAAGAGATGGGAACTCTTCTATTAGTTGGTACAAGGGTCTGATCATATAAGAGACGACATAACACTTGGATTCAAAACTGTAAATAGATAAACCACTTGGTCTACTCAAACTAAAAGATCAAAAAGGAGGGCTTGAAAGATTTTGAACGAAGAACACCAAGAACTTTAAAAACGTTTAAGAGAAGGGTCGCTGGAGAAGGTGATCGAAACTTCGTTAAAAACCTAAAAAGGGGTTGTTTTTGTCTGAAACAACCTATGAGCAGCCTAGATTAATCCCAAAACCATTCAACCACCACTATCCTATCCATACAGCCACTTCACTAAGGAAAAACTCCTCGTCAAAAAATAGAAAACTTCGCTGGAAATTTTAAAATGAAAAAAAGCGACTACAAATGAAAAAGAAGGGTCTAAAAATATACCTGGTACTTTGGGAAGGAGAGAAGAAGAGACTTTAAAGCAAAAGAAACCTTCAAATGTAGCCAATAATGGAAAATTAAAGGAAATGGAAGTTGCAGTTATAGAGATAGTGCTCAGGCGGGAAAATAGAAGAAGAAAAAAGAATGAGGAGAGAGAATAGGGCTTTTAAACTGAAAACAATGATGGGGAGTGAGTTATAATTCCCCCTCATTTCCCTAGGAAGCCTAAAAGGCTGTCCAGAATCACATCATCTTGGGGAACAAGCTTCACTTCAACAAGTGACATGTGTTAAGAGAATATTGGCACTTAAGGAAACACAACCTTGACCTTGCATACCCCTCAATCACCTACTCACGTAGGTAACTAAGGGCTGAGGGTGGTTGATATACCCAAAGTTGACCTTCTTAACTTAGAGCAACTAACCTCGGTAAATCTCACAGCCGAGGTGACAGATTCTTCTGACAACCATGATCAAGGTCGTCTCGCATAAGGCCGACCCCTCATACATCAACCTCGGTGGGTCATCAGCCAAGGTCAGCAAGGTCTCATGGTCTTAGCCATCTCCCAACATCATCATCGGCCCAAGCCGATGTTATTGTGTCAGCCAAAATTAGTAATGTCTCATGGGCTCAATCCACTTCCAATGTCATCATTGGCCTCAGCCGGCGTTACAACTACCTCCTACATAACCTCGGCCATCCCTCCTAGCCGAGGTCCTCACGGTTAGACAAGACAAAGCAACTATATCTGACTCCACTAACCTCGTACTTATCCAGGATGAGGTTACATCACTGGAGAACATGGCCAAACATTTATAAGCACATGTATGGTTTGGCACACGTGGATAAATCTATTATAACTGAATCATTCCCTCCATGTGAAGGAATATTGAGTTCATTAATATCTACATAAGATCAGCTAGGTGTCATCCTTAGACTGATTCGATCCTCATGCACATGCTCATTGCATACTTGGGTGGTGCATATTGCACCCCCAACCACAATATATAGAGGTCATCCTCTACCTTGTAAAGGGATCCAGAATTGCAACCCTAGCCAAAACTCTATCATTTTACGCAGTAGAGAGAGATAGAGAGAGCTTGAGATATTATATATATGGCTGTTAGTGCCTTCATCTAGTGATATTACTCACATAACTTGGATTATTTAATTGGTTATTTATTTTGTACAGTGTCTTAGGTGTGGTTTGGAACTTCTAATAGCTACATCAAGCTTTAGAATATACATTCATCACATTTTTGACGCGTTTGAGGTTTGTGTCGTAGCTCTAACATTTGAATCCAGTGCAAATAGTGCATTATTAACTCAAATAATTATATTTAAAATGCTGATTGATGATACGATAAACAACACCACCAGATGAGGTACTGACAAGCTCAAGCTAGCGATAACAATGGCAGCACAAGAGTGTATATATAGTAGAAGTAAATGAACACTTGTATGCAAGTGGTTCAGCTAATTTGGCCTATGTCCATTGTTTCAGGATCCACATTATGATCTCTTTTTTATATTATAGTAAACCAATTGAAATTTACAAAACATGAAAAAAATTAGTGTACAACAAAGACTAATTTCTTAGGAGAACTGTGGCCACAAATGCATTACTTTAGAGTGTAGCGTGAAAACCTCTAATTCTTCCTCTCTTCTATCAAAAACAAAACTTTACTTCATTGCATATCCACTAGTTGAAGCATTGAATAATCACTGAGTAAAAAAATAAAAATAGAATTCTACATCAAACAATATATATATTGATCACTACCATCATAGAACTGTATTGCTATCCACTAAAATCACAAATATACAATGTAAACTTTACATGTACTGAAATAGCAATCAAAATGGATTCTAAGAATTGAACTCCATGTTTAGAAGACCAATATAAAATCACAAATCATGATACCTCAAAACCATTAAAAACATTTTAGGAGGCACAAAAAACATTTTATGGAAAACTTTTACATTCAATCAATATATAAAAACCACCAAAATCATTTTAGGAGGCACCATTAGGCGTGAGAGGCATAGAGTTCCAAAATGAATAACCTTTAGTAACTAATTAATTTCCAGTGCCTATCTATACAACCTATAATACAAAGTTCCAGTGCCGATGGAACTTTCTTATTTTCGCCGTGCAATTTCATCATTAATTACCTAATGAAATTTGTCGTAGGTTAATGAATTAAGTCATGCAATCCAAAAGAGAATAAGACATGGATAAAAAGAAAATACAAAGGTGTATACCTAAGAGGAAGAGTGTTGAGAGGAAGAGTGTTGAGAGAGAGAGAGAGAGTACCTGCATTATAATGACCATAATTAGTAAGCATCAAAAATTAAAATATGTCTCGAAACCCTATCCAAATTATAGAACCCTAAGATCCCTGAATAATACCGAAAAACCTATAATGAAATTCATATTCCAAAAATATAAGGACATAATTTTATAAATGGCCAAGGTAGCATCTAGGAATTCTCTATCTGTCCTAGATCATAGTATGTATGTATGATACCGCTACATTAGGCACGTCCACATGATCATCCACGACGTCCTTGATACGAATCCATTTATCCAGCATCTTCACACGTGCATCATGCTACATGCGACGTGCTGCTCATCTGTTCCCACAACTCCACTACGCGTTATTTGTAAAATGGTTTATTGGAGTTGTTAATATTTGCATAAATATTTGAGAATGTTTTAAAAAATATTTTTCGAAGTCTGATTTATTTTTAACACAAAAGCATAAATTTTTCTAAGTGTAGAAGCGGATTTTTTTTGGTCATCGAGCTCGTTCAAACGACATCGCTCTGTCATTCAAGAGACATGAGGATGTCTCGCGATCTCATTCAAGCGTCATGCATATGTCGTTCGAGCGACGCCGCCGCCTCGATTTTCGTATAAATATCTGTGCCCTTTCTGCACATTTTTCCAAGTCTTTTTCATACACATTTCTACGATTTATAGTCCAAAAAATAGACTTTAAGTTTTTAAGGTTTTATACGTTTTTTATTCACAAAACCATTCCCATATATGTTTGTGAATCTGTAAACCTTCAAAGGTTCATTTTTACTCATCTGGAGTAAATTGTGGAGAAGCCGACTCTTTTCCATTGTTGCCCATCTGGACTTCTTGGCGACACCGGAGGGTATTATGTATGTCAATCTTATTTTAAGTATAATCCGTGTAAACCGTTCTTTACAAATTATAGTGAAAATAAAAAGGTTTTGCCCCTTTGGGGGATTTTTCTTCATTTGTGTCTTTTTTTGTGATTGAATGCTCTTGCATGATCATATTGTCTTCAATCCCACCTAGATGCATGTTTTAGGATTCAATTGAAAAATTGACTTTAATTATAATTTATTTGTTTGAACTAAAGCGCACTCTCAAATTGGTATCAGAGCCAATTACACAATTATATCACGAAATTTTCTGCAATTTTTTTTAAGATATCACTTTTTCTGAAAAATTGATTTTTGAAAAACGACGTGTTCAAAATTGGAGAAATTATATAATAAAATGCCATTTTTTGACAGGACAAATTATGCTTACTGGAAAGCCCGTATGAAATCTTCTTTAAAAGCCATAAATGAAAGAGTTTGGATTTTGGTTGAAAGAGGGTGGACACCTCCCTCTGTCACTATTGACAACATCACAAATTTAAAATCTGTGACTGCATGGACTAAAGATGAATTTAAATGGTCTTCCTTTAACTCTAAGGGTCTTTGTGCTATTTTTGGATTGGTCACTCCTGACGAGTTCCGACAAATAATGACGTGTACCACATCAAAAGAGGCATGAGATGTTTTACAACTTACCCATGAAGGAACTAATGCTGTGAAATAATCAAAGTTGCAAAACTTGAGAACTCAATTTGAAACTATCACCATGCTTGAGTCTGAATGTTTTGATGAATTATATGCTAGATTATCTGATATTGTAAACACTATCTTTAATCTTGGTGAACACATTCCTAATGCTAGAGTTTTTAAAAAGATTCTAAGATCTCGGCCTAAGAGTTTTATCCATAACGTCACTGTGCTAAAATATATGGGTAATTTAAACATGCTTAAATTAGAGGAATTGGTTGGAGACTTGCAAACCTTTGAAATTGACATGTTTCCTAAGTCCGTTAAACCAAAAGATAAAGGAATTGCACTTAATGCCTAGGATAGGAAGAGTGAGCCGTTGATAAGAAATATAGTAGCGTCATCTAGAAAAAGGGAGATAGAAATGTCAGATTCCGAGTGGGATCTTGATTTAGAAGGTTTGACCTTGTTTGCAAAAAAAATTCAAGAAAATTCTCAAATTCAAGAAAAATGGAAATTTCAAAGATAAAAAGAACTTTGAGAAAAATAAGTTTGAAAAGAAAAATGAATATTATTTTAAAGACTCTTCTAAGAAAGATGGTGAGAGATGTTATGAGTGTGATGGTAAGGGTCATAGAGCTTTTTAGTGTGCAACTAGGCTGAACAGACTTGCCAAAGAAAAGGGTAAAGTTGTCCTTAACGCTACCCTTAGTGACGATAGTGATGTCAAGTCGATGGACTCTAGAGATGAGTCATCGCATGAGTGTAACTTCACCGCATTCATGGCTAGTCATGTGAGTACCTATAGTGGTCCTCACGATGATGAGGATGTTACTTCGTAGGGACACCTCGACAGTGAGAACGAAGTGAGTGAGGGGGAGGATGCTGCAAGTGAGAGCGAGAGTAATCTTCAACGTGCCTACGCTGAGTTATATACTGAGTCATTTAAAACCAAAAAGCGTAACAAAGCGTTAGTTCTTAGGATCACCGCTTTAGAGGAAGATTTAGAAAAAGTGAGAGAGAGAGTCCTCCACCTGCACTACTTGGAAAGAGAGAGAGTCTGACTTTGTTGAGAGAGAAAGTCAGTTTAGAGAAAGAGAAAGACTTTTTTAAGAGAGAGAGAGTTATTTTGAGAAAGAGAAAGGGGACTTGACCAATCAAGTGGCTAGTCTTATGAGTGAGCTCCATTCCTCCCTGGAGACTCGGAAGAAACTTGAAGCCCTTGTAGCCCAGCTTAATCATGATCTTGAGAGAGCACGAGAAGTCAAGGTTCAAATCGAGGACAAATTTGGAAAGATGGGAAATATGCACCTCGGTCCCACTTTAGGTTTTGGTGATAGGCAGGGAATTGGTTTTGATGGTGCCTCCATGTCCCAAATAGCACCTGGACCAGTTCCTAAGTTTACTACTACTCCATATGTCCATCGTCAAAAATCACGAAGGAGAGTTAGACCAAGAAAAGAAAACCAAGGTTCGACTAAGACTGTGTACTTTTGTACCTACTGCAAAAGAAAGGGCCACCTCAGGGAGTTTTGCTATAGTTTGGGTCGGACACAATGTACTACTGCTCCACCACATCGTACTGATGATTTTACCAATCTAAGAGAGTGTGTTCAATTTTTATCCGCCACGTCACAGAGTTTGATGGAAGAATTCTAATGGATGTCTTTGTCGTCAGTGAATGCTTCCCGCATCCCGACTAAAACCAATAACAACAAGGGTAAACAAAAGGTTACCAATTCTTGTGCACCTAAGAAAGACAAAAAGTCTCTTGTTGTTCATGTATCTCTCAAAGCACATAATACCTCACAGTGGTATTTCGATAGTGGGTGCTCCAGACATATGACCAGTGATGTCTCATTTTTTACCCACCTAGAGGATCATAAGGAAGGTAGAGTTACCTTTGGAGATGGGAGAAAGTATAGCATCGTAGGACGAGGTACTGTAGAGTTACCAGGATTTCCTAAGCTAGAGAATGTTTTGTACGTCAAGGGTTTGAAAGCAAACCTTCGCAACATTAGCTAGCTGTGCGATGATGACTTTGCTGTAAACTTTGATCGGGATGCGTGTAATGTCTATAATCAAACCGGTAAACTTTTAGTGGGGACAGAAGATAACTGCTTTGGGACTGTGACCAAGTCCTCACTTGTCCGTAACAGCCCCACTATCACTCATATGGATTTGTGGCACCAACGTCTAGGCCACATGAACTTTAGAGATTTGACGCGATTAGCTAAAATGGACCTAGTATGTGGTTTACTAACACTTGGAAATACAACTTCCATGGTTCGTGGACCCTGTCAGTTGGGAAAGAAAATCCGTAGTCCCCATAGGAAGTTTCATTCCATTACCACCTCCCGCGTGCTTGAGCTGATTCACATGGATCTTATGGGTCCTACTCGTACTGAGAGTCTTGGTGGTAAGAGGTATATCTTCATTATGGTGGATGATTTCTCTGGATATTCGATTGTAGGTTTTCTGAGAGAGAAATATGATGATGTAGAGTTTTTAATGACCAAGTGTCGGGTCCTGTAAAACCATGATGGTGTCGCTATTAACAGGATACGTAGTGACAATGGCACTGAATTTACAGAGCAAAAAATAGATCTTTACTGTGATAGCCTAGGAATCAAACATGAGTTTTCTATTATGAATACTCCTCACCCAAATGGTATTGTTGAGAGAAAGAACATAATGATTTAGAAAATGGCTAGACCTATGCTTCTAGGTCGTAAAATTGCTAGGAGATTTTGGGCATATACAGTGTCTACTGCATTCCATACGATGGATAGGGTTTACCTTCATCCACAAACTCTTAAAATTCCCTATGAATTGTGGACTGGAAAGAAGCCCAACCTTGTATATTTCCGTGTTTGGGGGAGTAAATTCTACGTCCTACGGGATAGAGAGAAATTAGGAAAGTTTGCCTCCCGAAGCGACAAGGGAATATTTCTAGGATCTTCATCAAATAGTAAAGCCTACCGAGTTTTTAACCTCAAGAGCTCTAAAGTGATGGAGTCGATAAAAGTTACTGTGCAAGATGACGAACCATCGAGATCTATTTACTCCACCCATTTGAGTGAGGATGACACACTCCTTTTTGATGATCCGACTGTGTCTCCCACATCTAGGGTGGACCCTACTCCTGTTCTAGGGGACACACCTTCTTGGGTTCACAAGAGTCATGATCCTACTTCTATCCTAGGAGATCCCACCCTAAGGGTCAAGACTCGTGCTCAGCTAGAGAATGTTGTTAGCCATGTTTGCTACATATCTAAAGTTGAGCCCAAGAATCATAAAGAAGCACTCAAGGATGAACAAGGGATATCTTCTTTGCAAGATGAGTTGCTTTAGTTTAAAAAGAACAATGTCTGGGAACTTGTCCCCCGACCTAGTGAGACAAATGTGATAGGTACCAGGTGGATTTTCAAGAATAAAATGGATGAAAATGGTACCATAATCAGAAACAAGTCTAGGTTGGTCACTCAAGGCTACACACAGATAGAGGGTGTAGACTTTAGGGAGGAAATTTGCTCTTATTGAGAACCTTGACTCCGTTCATTTACTACTTGCCATCGCATGCCATCTCCACTTCAAGTTATATCATATGGATGTCAAGAATGCCTTTTTAAATGGCATTCTACCGGAGGAGGTTTATGTGGAACAACCAAATGGGTTTGAAGACCCTAAGCACCCGAAGTATGTTTACTATCTGAGGAAATCCTTGTAAGGTATGAAGAAAGCACCCCGTGCTTGGTACGAGAGGCTTACTTCCTATCTCTTAGCCTGTGGCTTAAAGAGAGGGGGAGTTGATATGACATTTTTTGTCAGGAGAGATGATGGTTCTATCTTGGTTGCCCAGGTCTATGTTAACGACATAGTATTTGGATCCACGTGCTCCCAGTATACTCACCACTTTGAGTATGAGATGAAAAATGAGTTTGAGATTATCATGGTAGGTTAGCGTACTTTCTTCCTTGCTCTTCAGGTTCGTCAGCTAGAGGATGGGATGTTCATCTATCGATCCAAGTATGCTAAAGACCTGGTGAAGAAATTTTGTTTGGACTCCACTAAGCACGCACGTACACCTATGAGTACTTCTGTTAAGCTTAGTAAGGACACTTTCGCAAGGATATTGTGAAAACCTTGTATCGAAGTATGATAGGTAGTCTTCTCTACTTGACTGCCAGTCGCCCCGATAAAGCCTTTAGTGTTGGAGTCTGTGCGCGATATCAGGCATCCCCAAAAAAGTCACACTTACTCGCTCTAAAACATATTATCAAATACCTGAGTGGGACTCTCTCCTACGATATTTGGTATTCCTTTTATATCGATGATAGTCTGTCCGCCTATTCGGATGTTGATTGTGCCAAGGATGTAGATGGTTGTAGGAGCACTTCTGGTGGGTGTTTCTACTTTAGTTCT
This sequence comes from Sambucus nigra, assembly GCA_949130495.1. NCBI lineage: Eukaryota > Viridiplantae > Streptophyta > Magnoliopsida > Dipsacales > Adoxaceae > Sambucus > Sambucus nigra. The sequence continues at coordinate 236,974,867 of OX422210.1, read as the reverse complement.
TCTCTTATCTCCTGGCTGAGCAAGAAGCAAAACTCCACCTCTTTGTCCAATGCGGAGACTGATTACATCGCTTCCGGGAGTTGTTGCACGCAACTCTTGTGGATGAGGAAGATGTTGGAGGATTATGGGATTTCACAACACGAGCGTGATACACGTATCTCATAATTTGGTCTAACATTTTCACACAAAGCACAACAGGATATGCAAGCACTTTATACGTCAGTTAGTTTAGGAGAAAGTCGTATCTTTGAGTTTCGTAACCACTAACCTTCAGTTAGATGATATTTTCACGAAACCTTTAGATGCCCTTAGATTTGAGAGTCTTAGGAAGTCTTTAGGTATTTTCACAATTGACTGAGGGGGTTGGTCGTTGTCTAGGATATGATGCATTGTCATGTTCATATCATATGATTCCTATTGCTAGTTTGTATCATTTGTATTATTATTATTATTATTATTATTATTATTATTATTATTATTATTATTATTATTATTATTATTATTATTATTATTATTATTCCCTTGTATATTTTTTTCGAAAAATCCAAAAAGATTTTCCTTTTATACATTTTTTTACAAAAGCACAAAAAGATTTTTGTATTTTGTTTACACCTCTTATGGATGAGCATTTAAGATAGTCGAGTCATAACTTCCATTTCCATTTTTCACGTGACTGTTTGATAGTGATTTGAGACGCTACATCATTGCTTCCATGGGATTTACATTGTTTGGAGTCTTTGAGATGTGATTAGTGATATCTTTCTACATGATTGGATCCTTATCTCCTTTATTGCACACATGCATGGCTTTATTTGATTATTGTACTTGTCTATCACATATTGAATTGAGTTTTTCCATCTCAATTATGTCTATACAATAAACCATATGCGATAAAACTTGACAAGATTGGAATGCGTGTAAAAACTAGTTGGCGAGATTGTGTGGTATTTTAAAACGGTGAAGGGCCATGAAAGGTTCTTATCTATCCTTTGCGATTAAACCACCGTTTAAATGGGCCTAAAAAATTGAGGTTTTTTAATTATTCGGGGTCCAAAGAGGTCAAAAGAGCACGAAAAAATTTAAAGGCAATAAAACGCAATACATGTCGAATATGGGCCATTAGGTTTCACCATAAATTCTCCAATGTTTGAGAATTTAGATCACCTCAAATCAAAATATAAATCTGAGGGAGTTTGGTTGGAGAATTTAAACGGGTTTGCACTTCGTTGAAAGTCCTGAAAAAGCATTAAAAAGTTCTGGACGTTATTGGTGTGGAAATCACGTTGAGCTTTGATTTGCTGATTTGATTGAGTCAATTTCTTCTAATTCCATTTTTTACACCTAAGGAAGATGTTGAGTTCATTCGTTAGAAGTATTCGATATTCATCGTGCACATATGTTATGTTTGTATTCATTGATTTTCCTATCGAATTTCTCACACCCCTACATTTCCACTATCATCGACTTGGTTCTTTTTGTGTTGTTTCATGGTGTGATTCTCTGTTATATATTTTGTGTGAAATTTTTTGAAAAATTAAAAAAAAAAGTTTATTACCTTGTGACATTCTCCATTTGCATATATTTGTGCTTCTCATATCTGTCTATTTGGGGACATCATAAAAAGGGGGAGAATGAATAATGGAGGACCATTGTTTGGTTGATTTATCAATGATTTGCTTAAGCTTAATTGATCTTTGATTTTTGCATGTCCTTATATTTCAACTGTTGCTTGTCACGGGTATCTGATTTATCTCATGTGTGTAGGTACAAAATTGATGATTATTAGATTGCACACCCTGATGAGAAAAGCTTTGAGAGTTTCTGAAAAGCTGAAGATTTAAAGATGTTGAAGTTTGATTGACGACATGCCAATTAGTATTCTCAGTTTGAGAGATTAATGGGGATATTATCTTATATTTCATTTTGTCTTATGGAGATAGCATAATTCGGATTTTTTATGTATATACCGGCATAGACATAGGGGGAGATTTGTAAGGACATAATTTTATAAATGTTTGGGATAGAATCTAGGAATTTTCTATTTGTCCTAGATCACAGTATGTATGTCTGATACCGCTACATTCGGCACGTCAACACGATCATCTACGACGGCCTTGATCCAAATCCATGTATCTTCCATCTTCACACGTGCATCATGCTACATGAGACGTGCTGCTCATCTGTTCCCACTACTCCACTACACGTTATTAGTCAAATGGTTTATTGGAGTCGTTAATATTTGCATAAATATTTGGGAATGTTCTAAAAAATATTTTTCGAAGTCTGATTTATTTTTAACACAAAAGCAGAAATTTTTCTAAGTGTAGAAGCGTATTTTGTTTGGTCGTCGAGGTCATTCAAACAACATCGCTCTGTCATTCAAGCGACATGAGGATGTTGCAGGATCTCGTTCAAGCGACGCCGCTGTCTCGATTTTAGTACAAATATCTGTTCCCTTTCTACACGTTTTTCCATGTCTTTTTTGTACATGTTTTTGTGATTTACAGCCCAAAAAAAAGACTTCAAATTTTTAAGGTTTTATACCATTTTGATTCACAAAACCCTTCCCATATATGTGTGTGAATCTTTAAACCTTTAAAGGATCGTTTTTACTCATTTGGAGTAACTTGTGGAGAAGCCGACTCATTTCCATTTCTACCCATCTGGAGTTATTACGGGAGATTCCAGTGGACGACATCGGAACCGACACCTGAGCATATTTCGTATGTCACTCTTATTTTGAGTATAATCCGTGTAAACCGTTCTTTACAAAATATAGTGAAAATAAAAAGGTTTTGCCCCTTTGAGAAATTTTTCCTGATTTGTGTGTTTGTTTTTGATTGAATGTTCTTGCATGATCATATTGTCTTCAATCACACCTAGATGCATGTTTTAGGATTTAATTAAAAAACTGAGTTTAATTAAATAATTTCTTTGTTTGAATAAAAGCGCACTCTAAAAAGGGACATATACCAAATAGTCCTTCGGACATTTTTTAATACCCATTTAGTCCAAACTTTTTTATTTTGCCTCAAAAAGTCCTTTGCCACATATTTTGGAGAGGGAGTGCCGCTGGCGCGGACCTCTAAAAATAAGAGGATATTGAGTGCTTGAGGGACTAAATGGGTTAAACTAAAAATATGTGTCCTTTTTAAAAAATATATATTTATAGTAGGGACTATTTAATAATTGACCCCTCTAAAAAAATCATAAAAATTATGAAAAATTACAAAATAGTTACCAAAATTCCTAAATTCTATGTACATACAAAAAATCCTCATATTATATAATAATACCCACAACCCTATAATCAAATCCATGTTCCAAAAACTGTAAAACCTAGAATCAAATTAAAATTTTAAAAACCATAAAAGTTACGAAAAATTTCAAAATAGTTACCCAAATCCCTAAAAATCCATATACATAAAAAAAGCCTCATCTTATATAATAATACCCAAAACCCTATAATCAAATCCATGTTCCAAAACCCGTAAAGGTTACCAAAATCCCTAAAATCCGTATACATACAAAAAATCCTCACCCTTAAACTTCTTGGTATATTTCTTCTCATCTTTTCCATAAATAACGATCTTCTTTTCTTCCCTTTTTGTACAATTTCAGATTTCTCCTTAGGCCTCCAAATGGTAAGAGACTTGATAGAGTAACATGGTGAAAACACAAAATGAATGGCAAACCAACAAAAAGTACCAAAGGCAAGGAATGATAACCAACTTATAGCTATCAACTCAATAATATATGTAAGAACTGATTACAGTCCTATTTTAGAAACAAAATGTCAAATTAAATTGGGGATAAATGACCTTTATTCTTTGCTTCTAACTCTACACTAAAAAACTAACTGTTAGGCTCTACACTAAAAAAATAACTCTTAGACTTAATATTTTTAAAATATTCACATCCACCTTTTTGCCATGCATTTTTTTTGCAGGCCATGCAACAAAAATGTACGCATGATCCACCAAGTCATGATCCTTTTTTAGTTTCAGACATTCTGCCATCTTGCTGAGATCTATATCTTATAGCACCCTAATCCACCAAGTCATCAATTTCCAAGAATAATATATATATGACAAACCATGGAATTGCAGTAACTGTAATAGGATACTTAGAATCACATTATTTGAAAAATATTAATATGGCATCAAGAAAGCATAGAAATTATTCAAATTATAAAAAAAAGTTACAGTTATAAATCTCATTGTTACAAAAATATAGCCTTATTTTTAACCTCAAAGAAACCCATCTATGATACAATATTTTTTTTGTAAAGAGATCCGAGATGATACCTTGAATGGTTGAGGGAGAAAGAGAATCGATAAGGAAACCTGTAAAATTATTCTAATTAGAAAAAATCTATTACTTTAAACAAATCGAAGTGTGGATACTAAAATTACCATAGCTCTAAAACATCAAATCATTATTAAAAACAACCCAAATAATAGAAGACTAAATGAACACAAAAATGCAGCGATCGCCTTAAGGGGGTGCGAAGTAAGGACGATGATATTATGAGCTTCAAAATAATGCTTCAGTTTCCTCGAGGCTATCACTAGTGCAAAGGCGAGCTTCTCTAATGGCAAGTACCTCTGCTCGGCGTCTAATAAGGTCTTGCTCGCATAGTAAACGGGGTGTTGGATTCCTTCGACCTCGCATATTAACACCAAGCTAGCAGTGTGTCTAGATACCGAGAGGTATAGGTACAAAGAATCCATTGGTTGTGGTATGACAAGCAGCGGTGGAGAGATTAAGTAAGACTTGAGTTCGTCCAATGCTCGCGAGCAATCATGGCTCCATTCTATTCATTTATTTCCTTTTAGAAGCTAGAAAAAAGGCTTGCACTTCTCGGAGGATTTGGAAATGAAGCGATTTAGGGCAGCGAGCATTCCAGTGAGCTTCTGCACGTCCCTGACTGTTCGAGGTGGTTGTACCCTGTTGATTGCATCGATCTGGTCCGGATTAGCTTCTATGCCTCTCTTGCTGACTAAGTATCCCAGAAATTTTCCTGATTGGACACCGAAGGAACACTTGCTCGCATTAAGCTTCATTCGGTACTTCCTGAGGATTTCGAAGGTCTTTGACAGGTCTGAGAGGTGATTTTCCTTCTTCTTGCTCTTAACGAGCATATCATCGATGTAGACCTCCATTGTATCTCCCATTTGATCCTTGAACATTTTTGTGACCAGCCACTGGTAGGTTGCCCCTACATTATTGAGCCCAAATGGCATGACTTTATAGCAATACAACCCAACCGTCGTGATGAACGCCGTTTTGTCTTGGTCTGGGGCATACAAGGGGATCTGGTGATATCCTGAGTATGCGTCCAGGAAACTCATTTGCTCGTGAGCTGCAGTGGCATCTACTAGTTGGTCTATCTTTGGGAGGGGGAAACTATTCTTTGGGCATGCTCTGTTGATGTCAGTGAAGTCGATGCAAACTCTCCACTTCCCGTTGTTCTTCGGAACTACTACTGGGTTGGACAACCACTTGGGGAATTGTACTTCCCGTATGGATCCTGCATCCAGTAGTTTTTTGACCTCCTTTTCGACCGCTTTAGCCTTCTCAGGTGCATCTCTTCGTGCTTTCTGCGTGACTGGCTTGAACGTGGGGTCGACGTGCAACTGATGACAGAGCATACCAGGATCAATGCCAGGCAGCTCGTATGGTTCCCATGCAAAGACATCTACATTGTGTCTCAACAAGGTCGTCAACTCCTTTTGTTCTCGATCGGGGAGAGATGCTCCAATTAAGAAGACTCTGCTACTGTTACCAACTTCGGCTATAACTTCTACCAGGTCCTCGATGACACGCTCGGAGGGGAGGAGCCTGGTCTCCTCTACTCCTGGTCTTCCATACTTTAGTTGCTATTTAGAAGGTATCACACCCTCTTTAACTTTCTCGCTGGGTTGACCGACCTTCTTCTCTGGTTTTGGTCGGATGGCTGGTACGACAATTTGATGTCAACTACCAAAAACTCAATCATTTTGGAGACATTCCCAGCATGAACTGACAGCACTATCTTGCCTAGAGGCATGGTCATTTTCCCGGCGAAGCCGACCAAAGGAACAGTAGCTTCCTTTAGGTCGGAGACGCTCAACTTCAATTTTCTGAACAGGTCCAGGGACATTACTTCGGATCAGCTTCCTTGATCGACGAGCAGCTTGTCGATGTCAAAGTTGGCTATCCTGAGTGTAATGACCAGAGCATCATGATGTGGGTTCCTTACTCCCATCAAATCTTCATCCGTGAAAACAATATGCTTGTTATAGTTGACGTCCTCTGCTCGTCGACGTTTTCCCGACTGTGATTTTGCTGGATCGATTTGAAAGGCCTGCATTAACCCTGTAAGTTTTTTCAGCTCCATTCGAGCTGAGTTCCCTTGTATCTATTTGACGTCAGATACTCCGTGAATTATGGTGAACTCGTGTACGGCATCATCCTCCAGCACATTGTCGGGTCTTATCTCTTTGTTGGCAGTCACTTTCTCTGCCCTTTTCTCCACAAAGTCGTTCAAATGCCCGGACTGGGCCAACTCTTCGAGGTGAGACTTAAGAGGTTTACAGTGCTCGGTCTTGTGCCCTCCCACTTTGTGAAAAGCGCATCTGAACGCATTGTTTCTCTTAGAGGGATCTCCCCCCATCTTCCTAGGCCACTTGATGAATGCCTCATCCTTGATCTTCGCGAGAACCTTGTAAATTGGTTCTTTGAAGACGGTGTTAACCTCCTAGAATGCTTTCGATGCGTCCTGGTTCCCTCCGTTCTTGGAGCCATTTTTGCCCCCATTCTTTCCTCCTTTCCTCTGGTTCTCAGCTTTCTCACCTACCTTGGTAGTGAGCTTAGCTCGACTACTTTCTCCTGTATTAGAGCAGGTGACATCTTCCACCTTTGCGTATTTCTCGATTCGGGCCATAAAGTCGTCAATGGTCATAACTTCCTTCTTTGTCAGGGATTGGTAGAGGAGGGAAGAATTAGGGAGACCAATTTTGAAGGAGGCCACTGCCACCTCCTCCGCGTAGTCTTCGATCTCATTGAATAACTCCCAGTACCTCTTCACGTATTCTCGGAGGGTTTCTTGAGGCATTTTCTTCATTGTCAATAGAGCATCCATCCTTTTGGGATGGGAGCTACTAATAATGAATCGGGTCGTAAAGAGTTCGGTTAGGGATTTGAAATTCTTAATCGACCGGTGGGGGAGCCTTTCGAACCACTTATGTGCTACATCATGAAGGCTCGAGGGGAAAATACAACACATCAGGGCATCACAGTGACTCCAGAGGATCATTGCCTGTCGGTATTGCCTGACGTGATCGATGGGATCAGTTTTTCCGTCGTAAACCTTGAACCTTGGAATGGCAAATTTCTTGGGAGCTTCCTCCTCTTCGATTTCTTTCGTGAAAGGTTACTTCATCTGGGTTTTGAGAGCTTGCCTCGCGAGTTCTCTAGTTGATCTTGTCCCGTGGTGAGCGGGATGCTGGTCCATCTCCCTGCGGACCATGTTTTGTACGAGCTCGTCGCTGCGAGCAGGGCTCTGGTGGCGGCGGGCTCTTCGCAGATGTTTGCGGAGGTCGTCATCTGACTCGCCTCCTTCGTCCCTTTGAGATTCTCGCCTAGAGCTCCTTCCTCGGCTGCTAGACTTGCTCGCCTGAGGGCTAGGAGTATGATATGGGTGTCTCTGGTTATCAGGAGGAAGCTCCCTTTCTATTCTTTCAAGTCTTCTTTTCAAACGAGCATTCTCAGCATCGTACCTGTGAGAAGACTCTCTCTTCTCGTGGAGCCTTGCCTCGTACGCATCAATCAACCTGGATATCTGCGTGGACCTCGCTGGTCCCTGACTTTCTTTTGAGGCTGGTCTTTCCAGGTGAGCTCTCTGATCTGAAGGCCGAACTTCAGACCTAATCCTGTGAGGAGCAGGTGGCTCTTGAATATCTCCTGCTTGGGGGGCATTGCTGCTGTGACCAGACATCTTAAACTCCTTTCTTGATGTGGGCTCTTCTCAGGGAAAGATGAACATTTCCCACAGACGGCGCAAATTGTAGAAGCAATTGTTATGCAACACAAATAAATATGAGAGAAAGATTACCAAGAAGAGAATAAGGAATAAAAGATGCTAAACACACAACAAATGATGTACGTGGTTCAACCAAAATGTGCCTACGTCCACGGTGATGCAGTCGATGTTATTTATATATACTCCGGAGAGTGATTACAGAGAATACAACTTGTCCTTTTGCCCCGGACCTAGGGTTCAATATATACATGTTCATGTAAATGAGTGGAGGTGATGGGTTCCTCCACGTTTTCCATTTTGCCCTATAACTTCCCTTCATGGGATCGTGGGGGGAGACCGGATCAAATATAAGGATCAATTATAAGGATTAATTATAAAAGAGGAGGGGCCTGGACTTTGGGCCGCCAGAACTGGGCTACTTGTCCAGACCCATAGTTCTAAATTTCGGGTACCCGCAAGAACCCACAAAATTTTGCCTAGTCTTGATGAACGAATCTGGGTTAATTATGTTTTTAAATTAAAAATTGAGGAACTAGGGTTTATATGATAAAATTTGGGGATCTCGAATTTAATTAACGATTCTTAATGATTTAATGATTTTGGAGTATTAGAAATCATTCTTATATGTTAGAATAGTGATTGGAATTCATTATTGGGAGATTGGGAATGTTCTGTAGAGCTTTTAGAACCCAAAAATGGTGAAAAACACAATTTCTAGAGGTTAGAGACGAAACAGGTCAGGCCATTTGAAGTCGCGCGAAGACACGCTTGAACGAAATGGCATCTCGTGCGAAGCTATCTTTTGAGCAACCTGTATTCTTATTCAAACGAGATGCACTCTCATTCGAGCGACATGTTTGAATTTTGGAAATTTTTAATTTGTTCCAATTTATGCGACGTAGTTAATTCGAGTGAAATAAAATGCTATACGATGAACTCAGTCCAGTACAAAAATATTTGGAATAATTGGGTACAATGCTTTAAAGTATTTTTGAGCGGGGAATTATCATTGGAAATTATGAGAGAGAGAATATTCCTAATTTAATAAATATATTGTAAGTAGTAACGAGAATAATATTACGTATGAATTATAATATTTGGGTTATGTGTATACCTAATGATCTTAATAGGTTGTGTAAATACCTATAGTATTATCTATTATGTGTATGACATACCTATGTTGCTTGCTATCGCAGGACGTCTTTTTAAAGGCGACAGTCTTATCTTGTATAACAACCCTTGACTTTGGAGACTAAGAAATTAAATTTTGGGGAAAATAAATTTAATTAAATTGGAGAATTCTAAAATTTGGGAATTAAGGTCCAAAAATAGAGGACATTTCAAAGTATTCCGGACGATGATTTTGAGGGTACCATCGATCCCGGAAGGGTCGAGATAGTCAAAATGACTGTCATTGGGTTTTATTTCGGCTCCAGAATATTTTGAAGTCAGTTGACTCGAATTGGAGTAAACAAGTTATTTAAGGTGTGTATTAACATTTAAAATTGGGACTTATGTTTTAAAGGCTTAAGAGGCTTACGGACTAAGCCATTCTCATTTAAGAGAAAGAGAGAAATAGCCCTAGAAAGAGAGAGAGAGAGAAAGAAGAGAGACAAGAAGAAGAAAAGAAGAGGAAAGGAAGAGAGAGAGGAAGAAATCTTGGAGATTTCTGGCCCAACCGCGACATCGAGGATGATCCAACCTCTACAAATCTGAGGCAAGTGTTTAATCTTGCTAAATAAGTCATTTGTGTATTTCATTTCATGATTTGTGGGGTTCAAGAAATGATTTTGGGTATAAATATCAAAACCTAGATTTTTGGGTTTAATATTGAAATCAATGTTTAAATATGTGTTTAATGGTGTAGAATTGGTTGGGATCAACTTCGGGTTGATTTATTGGCTTAGAATCATATTTTGATGAAGGTTTAAGGGTTAGAAATGGAAGTTTAGGGTTTAGAATTCGTGGGTTTTGATGAAGAAGAAGAACCCTTCAAATTCTGCAGACCCGGATCGATTCGCCCCTTAAGTGAATCGATTCGGCATAGGCAAATTGGCAGGTCTGCATTGACCGAATCGATTTGGACCCAAGCCGAATCGATTCGGCCTGAGGCAGAAGCCCAGGTCTTTGGACTCGAATCGATTCGCTAGACCGAATCGATTCGGAATAGGGCCGAATCGATTCGGAAACAAGGCATTTTGTGTAATTTTCTCCATAGTGATTTCAATCCCTTTTTGGTTGGGTTTATTGATTTGGGGCCTTCTCTTATGAGGTAAGAGATACGTTTTGGAGACACTAGGGGTTTCTCACATATTGTGATTATGGGGACTTCTTGGGACAATTTGGGAAAAATATATCCATGTATGCTTTTGGAGTTGTGTATTGAGATTGTGAGGAAACCTCATTGGGATTGAGGATCCTAGTTATAGATCAACAGTAAGTATAGATATGATGTGAGGTTAATAACTCTTAGAAAGAGTTGAGAAGGCATGGCTTGTAATTGTAGGCTGAGGATAGTGCCAAATCCTTATGGTAAATAGGATTCCATTGAGATTAAGGTTTGGGTACCGAAGAGAGAGAGGGGTCACGTATCCTTAGAAACGTTTAAATTAAGGAACAATGGATAACCCAATAGGATTAAGGGTTCATAAGATCAATTGAACCGTAGGTGAAATTGGGAATGATTTGGATCGGACTATCAACTAGAATAGGCGGTAGTATAATTCTAGTCAGGATAGTATACACATAATTGTGTGGAAATAATCATTGGAATTCCAACACTTGAAATGAAGTTGGAATAAGTTGAGGTTTGTAGACTTTTGGTTAGGCGTATACCTTTAGTCCAAATTTTTATTGGAAGTATTGATATGCTCTCGGATATTGATGGTATGTGTAGTAATGGTTTCCTACACTAAACTTTGGGTGATAACCCTAATGTTGGATATATATATATATCCGTATGTTTTTTGGGAGACTATTCATCATAGGAACAATGGATGAATATGCTTCAAGTGATGGATTGTATTCACATATCGAGGTAAATTAAATGATTTTCGGGTGACGGCTCGTATATAGAGGATTATATATACTTATAGCCGAGTTTATATATCTTATGCATTTGGACGAGAATTAGTTTGTATATATAGATATATAGATATGTGAATATATGTGTATGTATCTATATAGATATGAATATATGGATATATTTATGTTGTGAACATACATGGTATGGTTATTTAAACCATATATGATGGCTTAATATTTGGATCATATGATGGGATCGTATGGATGTATGTATATTGTGCATGTGAATGATATATGTACTTATGCAGTTAAGCATACCCCTCTCATGCTATCATTGGGAAGTCTTCACATAGAGGGTGAGCATCCTGGATCGAGGAGCAGGGTGTGGATATTCCTCAGGTCATAGTTATCTCGTGTGTTATTATGTGATTTATATTTTTGGGATGAGACGTGGTGGGTATGTTTCGTCTCATTGCCGGTTAGGAGCTATGACCGCTTCCCGGGATGTCGTGTGTGAGTTTACCACGAGATGGGTGTCGTTGAGCCCCACCATGGTGGTCCCCAGTATTTCTACGTGAGCCGGGCATTGGGAAGATGATAGCAAGATGCAGTTTATCAGCGCTATATATAGCCGGGTATATTATTATGCATGGCCATTGTACATCAGATGTGATATGTACACTTGTTCATGGGTCTGGATGATATATATATATATATATATGGTTAAAATAAAAGGTCTATATATATATATATTTATATATATCCTATAGATGAAAGGATATGGAATCTTGGTGGAGTACATCTTGGATGATTATGGTGTACTAGATTGATGGGGGTTTATGTATCGCATTTAAGGAATATTTCAGTTACATCATCCCAAGGATATTATTGGACATTTTTATGTTCCTTTCATATTGTAACCTAAATTTAGTAGTAGTAGTAGTAGTAGTAGTAGTAGTATAATTTTATATGTATGGCATAATGTATCTCTAGGATCGACATTGTCAAGGATTAGTGTAACGGGTTGGTTCCTTGTTTGGATTTCGCTTTGTGTGACACCCCACGCACGAAACGTGGTGCAGTGTTGATATTGGAGAAAAGTTTTGTCAAATTATTATGTGTGGCATGATGGATCTCTAGGATCGACATTGTCAAGGAGTAGTGTAACGGGGTGGTTCCTTGTTTGGATTTAGCTTTGCGAGACACCCCACGCACGAAACGTAGTGCAGTGTTGAGATTGGAGAAAAGTTTCATTAAATAATTATGTGTGGCATGATGGATCTCTAGGATCGACGTTGTCAAGGAGTAGTGTAACGGGGTGGTTCCTTGTTTGGATTTCCCTTTGTGACACACCCCACGCACGAAAAGTAGTACAATGTTGAGATTGGAGAGAAGTTTGGTCAATAATAATTTGTATGCATGTTATTTATTAATTAAATTACATGATAACCCAAATATAAATGGGTAACGTATTAAGAATTATAATTGAATAAATTATAAACCGGAATCCATTAAGCCTAATGTGGCATACATGTTTATAAAAATAATTAAGTGTGTTTAGAAAGAGTGGATTCTTGGGTTAAGATAGGAAGGCAAATCTCATGGGTATAGGCTGGGCCTATGTTAAGTTAGGTTGTCCTTATAAATTGGGGTAATTTAACTAAAATCTCAGGACGCGAATAGGTGCGCGCCGTTAGATGAGGGGTGAGTGGGGTTTCACGAGAGTGCGATTTCACTTTAATTATGAAATAAGTGCACCGATATTTATTATGCACGGTTAACACTTTTGCTAAATATTTCGGGCTCTGACCCGTTTACTTTTCTCTCCTGCCTGTATATATATATATATATATATATATAGGTGTCCTACCGCATGGATGTCGGATGACCTCCTATCTAGAGTCTTTGGGGCCGTGACATGTGCGGACTGTTGCGGGATGTATCTTGTAGTAGCTTCCTACTTATTTAAAAATCTAGGTAGGATTCATGTTGTACATCGGGTTTATACCCAAGGGATATCTATGGATGTGTATATTTATTTCATTTCAGTTATTGTATTGGCTGTGACCCAACAGCTTATTCGGGTTTATTTCTTTGAGATATATTCAGTTGTAGTTATTCATTTCATTTTATTCTAGTATTTCATTTATCATAGTTCTTTCATGCATCTTTCTTTCCTTTATTAGTAGCGTTATAGTGTTGGTTTGTTGTTTGTTGCATATTTTATTTAATTTTAACATCTCGCTTATGTGATATCGGGTAGTTAGTCTATATTATATTTGTATCGATAGTTGGTGTTGAGACTGAGCCATCTGAAACTCCTGATTTAATGTAGTATAGGGCGGACCACCCGTTATTATTTTAAGCGGGGTGTTACCGATGGTATCAGAGCATCAGGTTCTAGAGTCTTTAGGATCTGTGTGGGTTTTTTGCGTTCTTCCGTTAACTTTCTTGATATAAAGCCCTACTATTAGGACTGTTGTATTCACTGCGTTTATCTTCTTTTGTGAAATGTATTAACTTGATCGACGTTCTGATAACTGTTGCTTTCATTGCAAACGTCGCGTAGATTATGTCGTATAGGACAGGACCAGATTAGAGAACTCAAGCAGTGGTTCAGGGTAACCTATAGGTGGTTGAGTAAGAAGGGAGATTTACTCGAAGGGCGAATCTTGGAATTAGTCAGGAAAGTATGAGGAGAGGTGTATAGTGTAGTCCTTAGGAAGTTTAGGTTGAGAAACCCGTCAACTTTCGTTAGGAAACCTGGTATTGGTGACTCTAACCTATGTGAGGTAGGTGGAGTTCTTCCAATATCATGATTATCACCTTTTGGGATGAGGGAGAAAGAAACTGGAGACTCAGTTTCGTTGAGTAGGACTGAGGGAGTTCCCGGTAGTTACAATCACGTTTTGTTCTTCAAAATGGTTAGGAAGGAGTGTGCATGTATGGCGTCTTTTGAGAAAATATACTGTCTCGTAAGGAGACAATAGGGAGTTTTGTTGTTGAATTCTGGAAGGGCGGAATGTCGAGGTTTGTTGAGTGTGGTTATAAGTCTATTGTCTTATGGATAGGTTAGGACATGAATTGTAGTGTTCCAATGAGGGAAGAACTTATTTTATGGAAAGGTGTTGATGTAATGTAGATAAATTTTTATACTTGAGAGGTTCAAGTTGGTAGATTTATGTTGAGTGAATAATTTAGCTCATAGTTGTGCTAGTTTTGAGAACTTGGTAGTGGTTAGAAGTGTTGTATTTGTTGAGGCCTTGTGTTCTAAACATAAGGTATTTGTTTGGCGTGTCGAAAGACGCGGGATTTGTTTATATTATATATTGTTACATAGGCCTTCGGGAAGTATCTAAAATATGAAAAACTTTTATAAAACCTTAACCCTGGTTCAACTAATCTCAATCCCCGACCTAGCTACACAGTAGTGTATTGGGAGGGTTCCTTGTTTGGATTTCGCTTGCGAGACCTCCCCCGCACGAAGGTGGCTAGTGTCAGGAATTGAGGAGAGTTCAACCATTGCGAATTTTCAAACTTTTATATAGTTAATATGTTGTTATAGATTATATTGGTGACAATATATTACGATTTGAGGCTAATGGAGCCTGATTATAATTCTACGAGTGGATCTCGGGTAAGGGGTGTATGGTCACCCTGGGTAGTTAGTTGGTTTTTTAAAATTTATATGGTTCGACGTGAGAACTATAAAGGATCGGTATAATGATCCTGAGGATTGATGTAAGGACTAGATGAGATTGAGGTCCTAGGCATATCTTAAAATTTCGCGGGTGAATTTTTTGTAAGGGGGGAAGTATGTAACAACCCTTGACTTTGGAGACTGAGAAATTAAATTTTTGGGAAAATAAAATTTAATTAAATTGGAGAATTCTAAAATTTGGGAATTAAGGTCCAAAAATAGAGGACATTTCAAAGTATTTCGGATGATGATTTTGAGGGTACCTTCGATCCCGGAAGGGTCGAGATAGTCAAAATGACTATCATTGGGTTTTATTTCAGCTCCGGAATATTTTTAAGTCAGTTTGACTCGAATTGGAGTAAACGAGTCATTTAAGCTGTGTATTAACATTTAAAATTGGGACTTATGTTTTAAAGGCTTAAGAGGCTTACAAATTAAGCCATTCTCATTTGAGAGAAAGAGAGAAATATCCCTAGAAAGAGAGAGAGAGAAAGAAAAGAAAAAATAAGAAGAAAAGAAGAGGAAATGAATAGAGAGAGGAAGAAAGTTTGGAGATTTCCGGCCCAACCGTGACCTCGAGGACGATCCAACCTCTACAAATCTGAGGCAAGTGTTTAATCTGACTAAATAAGTCATTTGTGTATTTAATTTCATGATTTGTGGGGTTAAAGAAATGATTTTGGGTATAAATATCAAAACCTAGATTTTTGGGTTTATTCTTGAAATCAATGTTTAAATATGGGTTTAATGGTGCAGAATTGGTTGGGATCAACTTTGGGTTAATTTATTGGCTTAGAATCATAATTTGATGAAGGTTTAAGGGTTAGAAATGGAAATTTAGGGTTTAGAATTCATGGGTTTTGATGATGAAGAAGAACCCTTCAAATTCTGCAGACCCGAATCGATTCGTCCCTTAAGCGAATCGATTTGGCCTAGGCAAATTGGCAGGTCTGCATTGAACGAATCGATTTGGCCTAAGGTATAAGCCCATGTCTTTGGACCCGAATCGATTAGCCTCTGAGGCAGAATCGATTCGCTAGACCGAATCGATTTGGAATAGGGCCGAATCGATTCGAAAACAAGCCATTTTGTGTAATTTTCTCCATAGTGATTTCAAACCCTTTTTGCTTGGGTTTATTCATTTGGGGCCTTATCTTATGAGGTAAGAGATATATTTTGGAGACACTAGGGGTTTCTCACATATTGTGATTATGGGGACTTCTTAGGACAATTTGGGAAAAATATATCCATGTATGGCTTTGGAGTTGTGTATTGAGATTGTGAGGAAACTTCATTGGAATTGAGGATCCTAGTTATAGATCAATAGTAAGTATAGATATGATGTGAAGTTAAGAACTCTTAGAGAGATTTGCAATGGCATGGCTTGTAATTTTAGGCCGAGGATAGTGCCAAATCCTTATGGTAAATAGGATTCCATTGAGATTAAGGTTTGGGGACCAAAGAGAGAGAGGGGTCACGTATCCTTAGAAACGTTTAAATTAAGGAACAATGGATAACCCAATAGGATTAAGGGTTCATAAGATCAATTGAACCATAGGTGAAATTGGGAACGATTTGGATCGTACTATCAACTAGAATAGGCGGTAGTATAGTTCTAGTCAGGATAGTATACACATAATTGTGTGGAAATAATCATTGGAATTCCAACACTTGAAATGAAGTTGGAATAAGTTGAGGTTTGTAGACTTTTGGTTAGGTGTATACCTTTAGTCAAAATTTGTATTGGAAGTATTGATATGCTCTCGGATATAGATGGTATGTGTAGTGATGGTTTCCTACACTAAACTTTGAGTGATAACCCTAATGTTGGATATATATATATATATTTATATATATATATATATATATATATATATATATATCCGTATGTTGTTTGGGAGACTATTCATCGTAGGAAAATTCAATGAATATGCTTCAGGTGAGGGACTTTATTCACATATCGAGGTAAATTAAATGAGTTTTTGGTTACGGCTTGTATACACAGGATTATATATACTTAGAGCCGAGTTTATATATCTTATGCATTTGAACGAGAATTAGTTTGTATATATAGATATAAAGATATGTGAATATGTATGTATCTATATAGATATGAATATATGGATATATTTATGTTGTGGACATACATGGTATGGTTATTTAAACTGTATATGATGGTTTAATATTTGGATCATATAATGGGATCATATGGATGTATGTATATTGTGCATGCGAACGATATATGTACTTATGTGGTTAAGCATACCCCGCTCATGCTATCATTGGGAAGTTTTCGCGCAGAGGGTGAGCATCCTGGCTCGAGGAGCAGGGTGTGGATATTCCCCAGGTCATATTCATCCCGTGTGTTATTATGTGATTTATATTTTTGGGATAAGACGTGGTGGGTATTGTTCATCTCATTGCCGGTTATGAGCTATGACCGCGTCCCGGGACGTCGTGTGTGTGAGTTTACCACAAGATGGGTGTCTTTGAGCCCCACCATGGTGGTCCCCAGTATTGCTACATGAGCCGGGCACTGGGAAGATGATAGCATGGTGCAGTTTATCGGCGCTATATATAGCAGGGTATATTATTGTGCATGGCCATTGTACATCAGATGTGACATGTACACTTGGTCATGGGTATGGATGATGGTGCATATATATTTGGTTAAAATAAAATGCCTATATATATTTATATATCCTATAGATGAAAGGATATGGAATCTTGGTGGAGTACATCTTGGATGATTATGGTGTACTAGATTGATGGGGGTTGATGTATCACATTTAAGGAATATTTCGGTTACATCATCCCAAGGATATTGTTGGAGATTTTTAAGTTTCTTTCATATTGTAACCTAAATTTAGTAGTAGTAGTATAATTTTGTATGTATGGCATAATGGATCTCTAGGATCGACATTGTCAAGGAGTAGTGTAACGGGGTGGTTCCTTGTTTGGATTTCTCTTTGCGAGACACCCCACGCACGAAACGTAGTGCAATGTTGAGATTGGAGAATTTTTTTTTCAAATAATTATGTGTGGCATGATGGATCTCTAGGATCGACATTGTCAAGGAGTAGTGTAACGAGGTGGTTCATTATTTGGATTTCGCTTTGCTAGACACCCCACGCACGAAACGTAGTGCAGTGTTGAGATTGGAGAAAAGTTTTGTCAAATAATTATGTGTGGCATGACGGATCTCTAGGATCGACGTTGTCAAGGAGTAGTGTAATGGGGTGGTTCCTTGTTTGGATTTCGCCTTGCGAGACACCCCACGCACGAAACGTAGTACAATGTTGAGATTGGAGAGAAGTTTTGTCAATAATAATTTGTATGCATGTTATTTTTTAATTAAATTACATGATAACCCAAATATAAATGGGTAATGTATTAAGAATTATAATTGAATAAATTATAAACCGGAATCCATTAAGCCTAATATGGCATACATGTTTATAAAAATAATTAAGTGTGTTTAGAAAGAGTGGATTCTTGGGTTAAGATAGGAAGGTAATTCTCGTGGGTATAGGCTGGGCCTATGTTAAGTTAGGTTGTACTTATAAATTGAGGTAATATAATAAAATCTCAGGACGCGAATAGGTGTGCGCCGTTAGATGAGGGGTGAGTTGGGGTTTCACGAGAGTGCGATTCCACTTTAATTATGAAATAAGTGCACCGATATTCATTATGCATGGTTAACACACTTGCTAAATATTTTTCACAACTAGGGCTCTGAGCCGTTTACTTTTCTCTCCTGCCTGTGTGTGTGTGTATATATATATATATATATATTATAGGTGTCCTATCGCCTGGATGCCGGATGACCTCCTATCCAGAGTCTTGGGAGCCGTGACATGTGCGGAATGTTGCGGGATGTATCTTGTAGTCGTTTCCTACTTCTTTAAAAATCTAGGTAGGATTCATGTTGTAAATCGGGTTTATACTCAAGGGATATCTGTGGATGTGTATATTTATTTCATTTCAGTTATTGTATTGGCTGTGACCGGACAGCTTATTCGGGTTTATTTCTTTGATATATATTCAGTTGTAGTTATTCATTTCATTTTATTCTAGCATTTCATTTATCATAGTTCTTTCATGCATCTTTCTTTCCTTTATTAGTAGCGTTATAGGGTTGGTTTGTTGTCTGTTGCATATTTTATTTAATTTTAACATCTCGCTTATGTGATATCGGGTAGTTAGTCTATATTATATTTGTATCGACAGTTGTTGTTGAGACTAAGCCATCTTAAACTCTTGATTTAATATAGTATAGGGCTGGCCACCCGTTATTATTTTAAGCGGGGTGTTACATCTTTATGAGCCCATTGGGGGGATTTTAGATTTAGTGCCTCTGAACATGGAACCTAGGTACGGGCTATCTGTGATAATTATAGTGATGACGATCATATGGGTGTGTAGGTATGTGAGTATCCCATAGGCTTGTAACTATGTTCGCCTCCAATACGTGTGATTTCTGTTTATATGGTTCGAGAGTGATTCCGAAATGATTTTCCTTATTCAGTACGAGATGTACCGGGACTTGATAACAGAGTATGAACGGATCGCAGCTAAGTCTAGGGGTTCCATATTAGTATATATTTATAATAGTGTGATGAAAATATAAATACGTGTGATTTAATCTATCGTGTGAATATGTAGGTGAGAATGATAACATAATTTGAATTAAATCAGGTACGTGCACACTTAACCTTATTGTGAATATTTTAATCGGAATAGTAAATGAAGAAATATTTAATAACATATATATTATGTGAAAAATATGGGATATTACTACGGGCGATGGTTTAGAAGGTTTATGACGACTATCTAATTATGCGTGGTAATTATAATTAGAATGGCTTAGAGATATGTTAGACGTGAAAAATAGTTGAGAGGGGAGAATCTCAAGAGAGAGTCGTGAAGCTAACATGTCTATAACATTTGCTTTACCGCATTTTAAATACTTGCTAAACTGTTTTTAAAATATTTTATACTCAGGCTTTGAACCTTTTCTTGCAAATCTATTTTTCTTTGTGAAATTATTTTTAGGTGTCCAGCCACAGGGACGCCAAGCTTAGACTATCAGACTGTTCGACGTGCTACAACTATTATTGGAGTTGCTTGTCCTCTTGATTAGACGCCTCCACACTTATTTCATTTAGTTCCTGTTTTATTCATCTCAATTAGTGAATTGTCGCCCCTTTCCAGATATTATTATGTGATAGATATGTTGTACTCGTTTTATATCAGTATTCAGTTTGTAGTTCGATTCAGTTTTATATTATTATTTGGATTTGAGACTTTGAACTAGAGTGTTTATTCCCGTCTTATTTATTTCAGCAGTTGGTTTTATATCCAATATTATTGTACGCATGAGTATGATAAATGAGTTAATGTTTCAAATTAATTGAATTGAAAAAATAAAACGGGTTATATGTTTTGGCACTAGTTTAATTAAATATTAGGTGATTAATCAAGTAAACGTTTTCCATAGTGATGCTAAGAATGAGCCAAACGGATACTCAATTTTGAATTTTATAAAGGACTGATCACCCGATATTTAATTGGGAGGGATGTCACATGATCACCATCCTAGACCATGACCATTTATTTATTGATATTTACTAAACATTGGGGGTGATGGATTTAGGCCATGACCCAATTTGAACATTGTCCCATCCATGATCACTACTTAGGTTCGTGACCATGGGGTTACTTATTATGTCCGTGTCCATCAAGACAATATTTTCCGATAGGAGAGACCATGACCCTCATTTAGGGTCATGAATGAGGTTGGAGACCATTATTTTTGGTCACGGCTAAAATAATCACGACCTTGGTCTGTGACCCATGCCCTGGTCATGACCTAGGTCCGTGACCATCTTCGGTATATGGTATAGTGTTAACTTTTTTGATGGCATCAACCTTGATAATAAACCTATATGGACGGTATCTTATAATTTTGTTAATTAAAATTTCCTCATTGATCACCTTTCCTAAAGTGAAGGAAAAATTAGCTATGTCATTTATCTCGATATATAATTCATAAAAAGTTTGGTCTCCTTCATAGTATGAAGCTCAAACAGGGTGGTTAACCGTTGATGATTGGAATGATTAGCAGTGGCGGTTCCTTTATGGGGTTTGTAAAACATTCCACGTACCCTTAGACGTCTTGTAATTTAAAAAGTGCCTAAATTCACTAACGTTTACATAACTAAAAATTATAGTAAAACATTGAATATTCTACCCATTCTCCTCAAAATTGTTGTCATACAAACTATATCTAACTTTTTTTTTTAATTTTGACATCATTAACAACAAACTTGGTCCACTTCAAACTGTTAACACACTATTTCATACCGCTCATCTTAAGACATTAAATAAGCTGTCATGTGAACTTTATAGTAAACATAGTCGATATATAAAGTGGAGGTTGTAGGATATGTGAAATTTTATCAATTTCGTACAAAAAGGGATCTAGTCTAGGGTTTAAATCCCCGAATAAAAGAAACGTTCTCTAATACCATTTGAGAGTGAGAGGTCCAAATGGTAGCTACCCAAATAAAATTTATTACCCTTTTTTGAAAGATAATTTACTTTCTTCCTAAAAAGGGTAAATAAATCTTATATTTAACGTGAAAAAATGTTTTACTAAGCTTATAAAAAAACTTTTAAATTATTTAGTTATGACAATGATTCTAGGTTTTTCAAAGTTAAAACAACATCATAAGATCGGATGTAGAAGGGAAAAAACAACTAACGGGAAAAATCTTGGTGCAATAAGAATAAAAAATGCACTATGGTAGAGTTTAACAAAAGGAAACTACGACACACTTACAAAAGTTTCACTTGACATTTTCCCACCTTATCTTTTGAGCATGGTGTCAACTGCTAGAACGAGCTACACAACCATCACTGGTTTTGGTTGTAACCCATGTTTTAACATCCTTAATTGGATAAAAAGCTTCTTTTAAGTTAAAGAAAACTTTTGTTCCAAGTGTTGGAACTTTAAGCAACCATTAAAGATAAAGTAGGATGTGTGAGGGTATCCAAAAGGTTGAAATGGGTGTAGGAAAGTATATAGTGCTTTAAATATCACACAATATTTTTCAAAATTTTTGGTAGAAAACTTAAGCTCAAGAACAAAGGTTTTGTAAAAATATTTATTCTAAAAAGTTCAGTTATAGTTTTTTTTCTTGAGTTTTGAATAAAGGAAAAAAGAAAAAGAAATTTTTTGAAGAAGACAAAGAGAAAGAGTGAAAATATGATCTCAAATATAGTTAGGCATGATTTACAAAATGAATTCCTTTTTCTCTTTCTTCAAGTTATAAAGAGTGTTAGGAACATGAGTTATATGGACAATTTAGGATGCTTAGGGTGTCTCATAGCTCATGTGTTGAACACATAACACCCCAAGGGTCAAATTTATGGATGACAAACCAAATATTTGTACGGGGAGTGCTTTCCAATGAGATCTTGTTGGAAAATCTTCTAAAAAATTCAATCTATGAAATAATACCAGTCTATTCATTATAAGTTCTCTATAGTGAACCTGTGGCAAAGCAGGTCGAGGTAAGAGGCAGGGTTTTTGCACTTGGACCAAGCTTAGCAGCGATAAGGTTTCATTGTAGAAAACTTGTAGCGAACCAGGTGGCGCCATAGTACATAAAGAAATTTTATAGTTTTGCTTCTAAAATTTAAGAATTTTTTAGCAAAACTCCAAAATATGTTATACGCAACCAAGTAGCAAATATTGTAAAATACAATCAAAGATGAATTTTCTAATAAATTTTTATAAGAAAAATATATTGCATCATGTATTTGATATTTGCACAAAGTTAATTTTTAAAATTACTTTCTTTTTATGAAAACATTGAGGGATGGAGGTGACTCTATGTTCGCTAGTCAAATTGTACCTTTTCCTAAATGGTCTACTTGAGGTGTTGACATGAATGATTCAGGATGAAGTTGATGAATATTTTCGAACATATCATGGACAAGGACTTGAAGAATGTTTTGTCGAGGACTTTATATAATATAATCCTATGGTTACTTCTACTATACAAGTACTCTAACATAAATGGAGTACAACCAAGGGGACATATGATATTTTATTATTAAGTATGTCACTATATGTTGTCTTACAAATCCCACATCGACATCAAAATTATCGCGGGAGCATCAATTTTTACTATAAATAAGAGTGATGAAGTTAAAGGTTATATAGATTCGGTTGAAATTCATGAAATACACTCCGTGATACCAATTATAATTAGGTTAGCAGGATGATACTTTACAAATTTTAATCTTGGTTACTAAGTCCTACATGAGCATTCACAATTTCAAAAGCACCGATGTATAAGGAAAACCCCAAATTTTAATGTTGGAGATTTTTTAATAAAGAGAAATATGGTTTTCTTCTAAAGTTCACAAAATTTTTTCTGCAGTTTCTCTTAAGCTCGTATATAGTTTCAAAAGTGGAACTAGTGGAAAAGGTAGGTTAAGGGGAAAACTACATTTTTCAAAAACACCACCGCTCGGTCGAAAGAGAAAACTGAATCATTTTAAATGACATGAAAAAATATCGTTTAAACGAGCCTTCAAGCGACAATGTAGACGAAACCATTAAGGATCTCGTCCGAAGTCGTTTGAATGACTATGATCTAAAAGTCGTTTAAATGAGATTTCAAACGACATTACATTCAAGTCCTATAATATAACTCGACTGAAGACGTTCGAACATACAAGTATGGAAAATATTAGAACTCTTTACCACACCAAGTACCTTAGAGATTAGAACCCTTTCATATACAAGCATGGAAAAGAACTCTTAGATAAGGTCTAGATATATAGGATCACGAAGGTTAAAAATGGGATCCCAACCATGAGTGACAAGCCATGTGAAAATAATTATTTCAAAAAGCGAAACCAGGTTGATAATATATTCTATAATGATTGACCCAGAAGGGAACCCTAGTGAGTGGAAGAGGGTGTTATTGGCATGCGTTCCTGTGACAACCCGCCATCCGAAATAGGGGGTGGCCAGCACGATACTCCAAAATAATGGAATCATGGATGGAGTCATTCTCAGCATCACAACAAAATATGAAGTATACGGGATAACCACTCCTTATTTCAGAAAAAGGGTTGCCAAAAATTTTGGTTTTAATGTTAAAGAAGAAAATAATTTAACAGCCCAATAAAAAGAAAGTGGAAATCCAAGAATATATACTACAATAACGAAAGGAAAACAATTAGAGTACCGAATATGCTGTCGGTCAACAATCTCATACAATAATATTAAACAAGTTCAATAAATTATATAATACATTACATTAGACAATTACAAAAGCTTGGGACTCTCGCCCGAGTAAAAGACCCGATCTTAACTAAAGTGGAAGAATGACGGCGGCTATTGTAATATGTCCCGTAATACCCGCAAAGCATCACGGCTCGCCAAAAATACCGGGATAGGAAGTCAAATCAGGCATCCTTGCGGCGGAGTAGATGAACGGATATAAGATGCATGCATAACAAGAAATATGAACAAATCAGGGCCCGATTTTATATGATCACCAGATGAATAAAGAGTATGACAATTATGAATGGTAAATCATGATGAAAAAGAAATAAGAATCTACCTACATAATTTAAAAATAAGATAAGACAATTTAATTAATAATGAATCTAATTTTAATTATGCAAGAGAATAAGAATAATTAACATTAAATTAAAAGATTACATCATAAATTCTGATTCATCTCATGGTTCCATTCCTTATTAGGAATTTATAATTACAATTATGCTGTTTATGGCTTTTATCTCAATTACATGGCATTTATGGCATTCCATTCCTTATCAGGAATATAATCATCATCAAATGCTCTTTGTGGCATTCCACTGTGCTCTTTATGGCACTTCATCATACTCATTATGGCATACCTCATCCATCAAGTCCCACTTGATTATGAATTGTTATATTTATATACATATAACGATTCTAAGACCTCCCCTCCGAGTTTCCCCACTAGGCGCGCCCCTAAATAACCATCATCTTCCAGGGGCCTATAAAACAAGGCATCCTGGGCACCTATCGCAACATCGGGAAGCAGCCATATGACTGCGAGAGAGTCAAGACCACACCCGGAACCTCCTCACCAGCGCCGAAAAATATACAACAATGCTCATATGACCTAGTACTATTTCCACCCTGCATTCACTTTCCAGGGGGCATCACCTCGCGAGCGGACTTCCCTTACGATTGCATTTAGAGAGGTGCGTTTTAAGTAAATTAGCATTTACCGTATTCATAATTAAGTAAATTAGAATTTACCATAATTATTACCATTTCCTTTTTCTATTTTCAGTTCCATTTCATTTTCATTCACCATTATTCATATATATGTTTCATTTTTATCCGAAACATTAATCGTTTACATTATGTAAATAATTCACCTTTTTCCAGAGCCATACGATAAATTATATCGTCATTGTAACCTCAATGAATAAATAAACTTTCAATTTATTCTCCCAAGATTTCTTGTGAAGTTATTATAAACCATCAAGACTAATATAGCTCAATTGAGCTTCTAAAGTATCCCAAACACAATACTATAACTCTTAGTTTTATAGTAATCAACTAGAAGAAAAGAATACCCTATCATCAATAGGCATAACCCCAAAAAACCCCATATAAACCACTACTAATTTAGGGTAGTTCCCCAACTCATCTAGAACTTTAGGAATCTATGTTTACTTCATATAAGAAGGTTCCCAGATCCTAAGCCTAAAGAAAAAGGAGAAAAAATGAGTTAAAAAAATAACTCAAAAACAACATGATTCCGAATCGATTCGCCCTAGGGCCGAATCGATTCGCCCAAAAAGCGAATCGGTTCGGACATAAGACCTAGGATTCTGCAACCTGCCGAATTGATTCGGCCTTAACCCAAATCGATTCGGGTACCCAAACTTGGGAACTGACCCTTATCGAATCGATTCGCCCAGGGGGCCCAATTGATTCAGCCTCGAGAAATTGCCAAGAATGGCTTATGGGTTGTAAACCCTAGATTTTTCTCCAAACTCGAATCTCTTCCATTTTTACACATATCCAACATCACTAATCTACCCCAAATGAACCTACATGATTATTAACTACTATTATCCACAATTTCATAATCCAAAAACCAAGATTAAGGTTTAAACACCATAAATTCCATTTTTGCTCCATAAAGACAAATACATAAATATCACAAAAATTATTCATCTTAAATCACATATTAGCAAGTAGAAAACTTGACTTAAGGTTGAAATCTCTGATTTCTTGGTGGTAGAAGCAATCCCAATCCTTCAATCTTCAATCTCTCTTCTTTTTCCTCTTTTCTCTATTAATCTCTCTCTCTCTCTCTCTCTCTCTCTCTCTCTATCTATCTATCTATCTATCTATCTATCTATCTATCTATCTATCTATCTATCTATCTATCTATCTATCTATCTATCTATCTATCTCTCTCTCTCTAAGTTGGTAACACACAAATGAGTAATGAAATAAGGGGCAAGACTTAAAATCGTGGCTTAAGTTTAAAGTCCCGAACTTAAATGGTTAATACCACATTAAAATGACTCGCAAATACGCATTTACATTAAAACCAGTCAAAAGTGCCCGGAACCCAAAAATACAATATGGCACTTATTTTGACTGTCTCGGACATTCCGGGACTAACTACGCCCTCTAAACTGGCATTCGACAATTTTATAATTTATTTCAAGTTCCAATTTCATTTAAACCATAATGCCATTTAAAATACATGACACTATAAAACATGCAACCTGATGATATTTACTTTCACATACAGTAAATATGCATCAATCTAGTAAATATTAACTTCCAACTCATTCAATTAATATTTCCTCCAATCCCGACATTTTATATAATTACGTTATACAGTAAATTAATATAAAAAACGAGTCTCTTAAAAGCGAGGGTTGTTACATACTCCCCCCCTTATGAGGGAGTTTTGTCATCAAAATTCGGGCATACCCTATACACATAAAGGGTATACTATCCTAAACTATCATTCAATCGCCTTTAACAAACCCTCGTTATTACGGAGTCCCAAAATGGACTTGGACTAAGGTCGTATCGATCTCAGTCTATAATCTTTGTGCTCTGTCATAGCACAAAACGTTCCTCACAACTATCAATTCTAACTTCCTACGGCGGAAGATGATAACCAGGCGACTCGGCGCAAACTAACTTATTTCCTAAGTCATGTTACATCCCTCCTCGAGGTACATACACCAATGCTAAATGGCTTAACTCCAACGTTACTCAACTTCTCCTCGCATAGCGTAGCCCTTCAAAGCATATGGCTCAAAAGCCCAGTCATTAAGGAAGTGTTCCAGGACCGCTACAAGTCCAAGGAACCAATTGTTCGCTGGCCTCATCCAACGAGTATGCAAATTTCTATCCCAGCTACAAAAGGCCACTCATGGTGCCAACTCACCAGGTGCCACACCTTAGGAAATGATTCATAAGGCCACTCAAAAAGCCTAATTATTGTACGAGAAATTTTTCATCCTTACAAGATGCTACCCCCGTCCATCTATTTAACCTAAGGTGCCCGTGTAAGGTATGCCTTTCTGCCTTACGTTAACCTCCTCCATTCAACCATCCACTTTAGGGTGGTAAGATATACGCCATTTCCATACAGTTCCCATTACTTCATGGAAACTTTATCAAACCTTCGACATGAATATCTAGTCTCGGTCCACCACTATTGTTAGGCACTTCACACGGTTTTACCACTTCTCCATAAAAAGCGGGGCGTACTCCTATACATTTCGTCCGCCCGTAATTTCTAGAAAAGAAACGGCTTGGTTGAACAATCCACACTTTTCTCAAATAGGATCATGACCAGTTCGGTGCCGGCAATTTAATGAAAACGTCTATGAATATACCCTTCTTCATTCCACCACTACTCTTTTTCACACGAGTAGGTGAAAAGGTCAATCATAGACATGAGTGCTCTTTCTACAAAGTCTTCCTAGCCATGCTCGTTCTACTTAGCTTTCCATGCCATCACAAATTCTCCGATGGGTTTCCTACTCGGTGCATCTACTACCTCAATCTCATTCCCTTAGCGAAAGGAAATTTCCAATCGATGGTCCTTTATGAACTCCGTACACTAACTCGATTCCTCCCATAACATATTTCAACAACTTGTTACTCGCGAGAAAGACGAAATTTCCTGCCCAGGAAGTAGTGGCTCCAACACTTTAAGGCGATTCCTACCGTAATGAATTCAAAATCAAGCGTGGAATAATACTTCCCACAAAGTTTATGTTTGTGAGACGCATAAAAAATGGGTCCATGCATCAGTATTATTTCTTCCCGCTCCTGGCAGAGACTCATTCATTAAATCCACCCTCGAGCTTAACCACATGGACTCAAGAGTAGAAGTCAATTCATCCTTTTTAACTCCCCAAAAGTTAAGTTACCAACGTAACACTCTATCTAAGAAAGGCCTCATCTACTTCGGCCTAACCTTCCAAACCTCTCGGGATTCCATACTTCTCGTTCCTATGGATCCAATCCCTCATAGAGTTAACCCACAACCTTTTCGTGGTCAACTCCCTACTGCCTTCCTAAGTCAACATCGCATGCCCTAAAAGCCTTACATCCTAATAATCCTAAGGTCGATCTATATAGATATATCCTATCTATGTTGTACACGTATGATAATAAGTATATCCCTAGTGTCCCAGACCTTTCTCAACTCCCAAAATTTGCTCGATTTCACGCGTGGGACGTCTCGCCGAAGCGAAATCCAAACAAGGAACCCTCTCGTTACACTACTACCTTGCATGTCATCAAGATATAACAGTCTAAGACACATGATCGGGACCGATAAAATTCTAATTCACAACCCTACTAATAAGATTCCACTTCTACATATTACTGTAACAAGTAATTGAAAATTTCAACTAATCGGACATTCACCTTTTGTGAAGTCTTACAAATTTTATCCCATAACATGTATGCATCTTTTCTAAATAGCCTTCTTATCAAGGCATAACCCGAAGTCTCAATTCGACTTCGTATCTCAGTCTCCCTCACATCGATCAGAGGAGAGAACTATGTTCAGTGCTTCTATCTCGCACTTTAATATCCCTTAATCACTTTACTACGTGATTCTTAACTGAACCTTTCAACCCATCTCTCAATCAAAAAAATAAAATAAAATAAAATGGAATGAACTAAAAGAAGAAAGAACAACATCTCTCCACTTCCAACGTCGTTGAGGTTCACGCGTTGAGCGTCCCGCAAAAGCGAAATCCAAACAAGGAACCCCTCCTATGCATTACTACTCAACCTTGTTGGTCGTGGAGATAAGGCATAACAATCACATACAATGCAAACCAACAATCAAACACACACGCAGGATACACAACAAGTAATAAAAACCTCCTACTTACCTCAACCACCCCTATAAAGTCTCAACCTGTATCCAGGAGAGATATTATAGGACAACTAGTTCCATTTTGAAACTAGAAGTAGGATATCCTCGCAATCTATTTGCTTGCTATCACCCCAATCAAACCAAAATATCTTTACTTGTATAGTATACATCATACACGTAGCACATTACGCACATAGTACTTAAAAGAAAATATATCATCACTTGCTTTATAACGAGCGAAGGAAAATATAAAACTTCCCTACCACGGAAGTCATATAATTACTCTATCTATAGTAGCGTCAATATTACCACAAGCTCGAGATACACACCCGAATTTATAGTAAACACAATACTACCCTATCTTATCATGGGGAATGCACCACCCACAAACAAGGTGGAATTCCCACCAACATTCTTACTAATCACTCCGGGTGAATACTAATGGTTCCCAGACACCGTACTAGAGTCTTATCCTAACCAATATTACTTCCGTCACTCCCCAACCAGGCACCTTATCCTTGCCCTTATTCTCCAAATCAATAGAATCAAAATTCGTGGTTCTACATTCCACGTCATAATAGCCCGCGTAGTTCCTTTTCCTTCCCCCACAAAAGAGAACACGCTACCGGCCTCCCCTACCATAGTTCAACGAAACCTCCCCGGGCAAATGGCGAATATCCACCAAGGGGGTTCATGAACACTGTTCCTTCAGAAGTGTTAACAACACTTATTCTGGAGCCTATCATTCCACTGAAGGGATCTTTCTCCCATATACCTACCTTTCTTTAGTGTACGACCTCCCTAATCACATAACTCTTTATTCACATGTCGGCCTCTGACCGAGCCTCGCGTGGACATTTGAGAATTTTACCTTCTCATCAGTCCAATTGTCCCAGAGAAACTTACTGTTGAAAGTATCCACCGGGTTTCTTCATGGACCAAAACTTCCTGCACCCACAATTATGGTGACTACGTTCCCACCATTTCAACACTACTCCTACGGGTGAAGGATTTTCCTCCATCCTTTTTAGATGGGCACTTCTACACTTCAATTTAACATTGCTTGAAATCTCAAGCCTAGTACCACTCTCTACTTCTAGCGGTATATGGGAAGACTATATCCACTGTAATTAGTAGTCGCAGTAGCAAGATAAGAAAATGCTACAAAAAGGAAGTGACTTCCAAATCGGTCCTCATCCCCGACCACAACTTACAGCACAAAATAATTCCATCTCGCGACGCATTCACAACGACTTTCCCCGGCGCCCTTCTTCAGTCGACCTACTAATCTCACACGAACGCGCAACAAATTATATAAGTTTTACCTCATGGTGGGAGAAAAAAATCTCACAAGAGAAATCAACGATCTTAATCCTAAGGCTCTACGTCATATCAAAAGCAACGCTGAAAGTGTAAAGCATTCACACAGACTCCTAAGGACTCTAGAACCTGATGCTCTGATACCATCTGTGACAACTCGCCATCCAAAATAGGGGGTGGCCAGCCCGATACTCAAAAATAATGGAATCATGGATGGAATCATTCTCAGCATCACAACAAAATAAGAAGTATACGGGATAACCACTCCTTATTTCAGAAAACGGGTTGTCAAAAATTTTGGTTTTAAAGTTAAAGAAGAAAACAATTTAACAACCAATAAAAAGAAAGTGGAAATCCAAGAATATATACTACAATAACGAAAGGAAAACAATTAGAGGACTGAATATGCTGTCAGTCAACAGTCTCATACAATAATATTAAACAAGTTCAATAAATTACATAATACATTACATTAGACAATTACAAAAGCTTGGGCCTCTCGTCCAAGTAAAAGACCCGATCTTAACTTGAGTGTAAGAATGACGGCGTCTATTGCAATATGTCCCGTAATACCCGCAAAGCATCACGGCTATCCAAAAATACCGGGATAGGAAGTCAGATCAGGCATCCTTGCGGCGGAGTACCTGAACGGATACATGATGCATGCACAACAAGAAATATGAACGGGTCAGGGCCCGGTTTTATATGATCACCAGATGAATAAAGAGTATGACAATTATGAATGGTAAATCATGTTGAAAAAGAAATAAGAATATACCTACACAATTTAAAACATAAGCTAAGACAATTTAATTAATCATGAATCTAATTTTAATTATGCAAGAGAATAAGAATAATTAACATTAAATTAAAAGATTACATCATAAATTCTGATTCATCTCATTGTTCCATTCCTTATTAGGAATTTATAATTACAATTAAGCTCTTTGTGGCTTTTATCTCAATTACATGCCCTTTATGGCATTCCATTCCTTATCAGGAATATAATCATCATCAAATGCTTTTTGTGGCATTTCATTGTGCTCTTTATGGCACTTCATCATGCTCTTTATGGCATACCTCATCCATCAAGTCCCACTTGATTATGAATTGTTATATTTATATACATAAAATGATTCTAATACCTCCCCTCCGTGTTTCCCCACTGGGCACACCCCTAAATAACCATCATCTTCCAGGGGTCTATCAAACAAGGCAGCCTGGGCACCTATCACAACGTCGAGAAGCGGCCATATGACTGCGGGAGAGTCAAGACCACAGCGAAAATATCCTCACCAGTGCAGAAAAATATACAACAACGCTCATATGGCCTAGGAATATTTCCACCATGCATTCACTAGCCAGGGGACATCACCTCGCGCGCGGACTTCCCTTATGATGGCATTTAGAGAGGTGTGTTTAAGTAAATTACCATTTACCGTATTCATAATTAAGTAAATTATCATTTACCATAATTATTACCATTTCCTTTTTCCATTTCCATTTCCATTTCATTTTCATTCACCATTATTCATATATATGTTTCATTTTTATCCTAAACATTAATCGTTTACATTATGTAAATAATTCACCTTTTTCCCGGAGCCATACGATAAATTATATCGTCATTGTAACCTCAATGAATAAATAAACTTTCAATTTATTCTCCCAAGATTCGTTGTGAAGTTATTATAAACCATCAAGACTAATATAGCTCAATTGAGCTTCTAAAGTCTCCCAAACACAATACTATAACTCTTAGTTTTATAGTAATCAACTAGAATAAAAGAATGCCCTATCATCAATAGGCATAACCCCGAAAAACCCCATATAAACCATTACTAATTTAGGGTAGTTCATCAACTCATCTAGAACTCTAGGACTCTAAGTTTACTTCATATAAGAAGGTTCCTAGATCCTAATCCTAAAGAAAAAGGAGAAAAATTGAGTTAAAAAAATAACTCAAAAACAGCATGATTCCGAATTGATTTGCCTTAGGGTCGAATGGATTCGTCCAAACAGCGAATCGGTTCAGACATAAGACCTGGGATTCTGTAAAATGCCGAATCGATTCGGCCTTAACCCTAATCGATTCGGGTACCCAGACCTAGGAACTAACCCTTATGAAATCGATTCGCCTAGGGGGCCGAATCGATTCAGCCTGGAGAAATTGCCAAGAATGGCTTACGGGTTGTAAACCCTAGATTTTTC
Source organism: Sambucus nigra (assembly GCA_949130495.1). Lineage (NCBI taxonomy): Eukaryota > Viridiplantae > Streptophyta > Magnoliopsida > Dipsacales > Adoxaceae > Sambucus > Sambucus nigra. The sequence goes on along the minus strand of OX422210.1, from coordinate 236,942,121 downwards.
TCCAAACTCAAATCTCTTCCATTTTTACACATATCCAACATCACTAATCTACCCCAAATCAACATACATGATTATTAACTACTATCATCCACAATTTCATCATCCAAAAACCAAGATTAGGGTTTAAACACCATAAATTCCAGTTTTGCTCCATAAAGACAAATACATAAATATCACACAAATTGTTCATCTTAAATCACATATTAGCAAGTAGAAAACATGCCTTAAGGATGAAATCTCATATTTCTTGGTGGTAGAATCAATCCCAATCTTTCAATCTCTCTTCTTTTTCCTCTTTTCTCTTCCAAGCTCTCTCTCTCTCTCTCTCTCTCTCTCTCTCTCTCTCTCTCTCTCTCTCTCTCTAAGTTGGTAACACACAAATGAGAAATGAAATAAGGGGCAAGACTTAAAATCGTGGCTTAAGTCTAAAGTCTCTAACTTAAATGGTTAATACCACATTAAAATGACTCACAAATACGCATTTACATTAAAACCAATCAAAAGTGCCCGAAACCCAAAAATACAATATGGCACTAATTTTGACTGTCTCGGACATTCCAGGACTAACTACGCCCTCTAAACTGGCATCCGACAATTTTATAATTTATTTCAAGTTCCAATTTCATTTAAACCATAATGTCATTTAAAATACATGACACTATATAACATGCCACCTGATGATATTTACTTTCACATATAGTAAATATGCATCAATCTAGTAAATATTAACTTCCAACTCATTCAATTAATATTTCCTCCAATCCCAACATTTTATATAATTACTTTATACAGTAAATTAATATAAAAAATGAGTCTCCTAAAAGCGAGGGTTGTTACAATTCCCCAACGTAGACGAAGGTTGAGAATGATAACATGTTCATTCAAAGAATGTTCATCATCCGATGGAGTCGAACACCCTAGATGTCTAATTCTAGCCATAAGGAAAATGGAAGAGATGATACCCAAACACAACCAACCAATCCTCCACAACACCAAAAACAAACAACAACAACACAAATCCCATTTTCCATCAGAATAACAAAAATATGGATATATAAAACTAATAAATAAAATTAAATGAAATTTCATGACTTTTTGACGAAAATATTAAATTAAAAATATTGTCAAAAATTCACGAGATGTCATTTAACTGGGGCAAAAAAAACTTTTTATGATAAAATTTGTGTGAAAAAATATGTATAATATAGACATAGCCCCCCAAAAATGTTGAGTTTATATGAAATGGGTCAATCATGAGAAATAAACAACACAAAAGTGTTGCATGTTAAGAGAAAATACCCAGAACATATATACTCAAATCAAGATACAAAAATATACAAGTGAAGGGATGAAAAAGGAATAACTTAAAATGAAGATTGATAATCCCAACACAACTCTAAGAGATATGGAAAATCTTTTTAGGAAATCAGGGTTTTATATGGGTGAGGGTGGAGATGAGGGGTTGAGAATATACAAAGTGTGGAACTTACAGAAAGAAGCATTGAGAGATATTAGGGGAGAGAAAACGTCCTTGACTTAGAGAGAGAGGGACACATTAGAAAATGAAACGGACAAAAAATATCCCAACCGACCTGTTATAATCCGACATCATTAGAATGACATATGTACGAACAATCGAACGAGATTGTAGGCCAGGTTTGGAGGAAGGATCTTTTGAATATCATTCGAACGAGATCACAGACCTTACAAAAATAAATAAAAGGAAACAAATTGAAAAAGTAAAGATTATAAAGTTCTAACAAGGTTAAAACCCTCGAAAATTTTGATTTGCAATTGTCCTAGGTAGTGTTTAAAATAATCAAACCGTGGAAACATAATGAATGGGTTTGAATAATGCGAGGTAGAGTATCGCCTAAGATAACGCATAAGTTCAAGATGCCAAACAATATATCTACCCAATATGCACTCACATCAACCTTGTGACAGATAAGGGAAATTCAATTGGAGACTAGACACATAAACAAAACACTTAGAAGTTTGATGATTCTCTAACCAATAGCATCACTTTAAAAACAAATATTATGACTTATTGTGCAAACCCAATGATCTTTAATCTATGTCTCCCACAATATATATATATATATATATATATATATATATTTGAATTTTGTACAATATCAAGCACACTACACATCGGCCTTCGTAATTTTGAATTTTTTTGGGCCATATATTCTTTTAAGAACTTTTTCTCTTTGGAAATGGTGGATATTCATGCAAAGACAACTTATCTTTCACAGCCCGATTCCATTTCTCTAAATATACCAACTTTATTGGATACATATTTTTCTATTTTTCTCAATCCAAGCAATGGTTCATACATGCTCAATTATTATATCAATTGCCTATAAGGTTAGGTGACAAAATTGATTAGACAACAAGTTAATTCACCTAACATATGTAAAGTGACATAGACATCCTCAAGATTTTGTGATAGGTATATGCATGAAAGGAAATGATATGAGGCAATCATAGAAGAATATATCATAAACAAGCATCAAAGTGTCATATCAACGCAAAAAGTGTACAAGTGAGACGAAATCTGGACTAGCTACTCAGCAAAAGCTGCATGAACATGGGACGATATATTTATCCGAAAATCTCACACATATCCTAAAAGATTTTTTTTTATAAAATCCTTTATACATAAAAATTATGAAAATATTTTTTAGAATTTTTGAAATTATATGTACAATAATAGAATCTAGTTCATAAGAAAAAAAAAAGATATGAGGCACAACATAAACTAGATATATGACTCCGAACTCAACTAATGGAGAAAACCCCAATGGATTTCCTATGATTCTAGAATCTAAGGGCGTTTAGAGGTTTAGTAAAGATGTCGACCAGTTGATGATCGGTGACTATAAGGATTAAGGAAATGACTTTCCGTTTAACTAACTCTTGGATAAAATGCTCACAAATCCTAATTTGCTTTCTTCTAGAATGTTGGACGGGATTTCAAGAAATATGGATTACACTCATATTATTAGAATAAAAAGTCATCGTGCCTTGTGAAATACCATAATCCTCCAACATTTTCTTCATCCAAATGAGTTGAGTGCAACAATTTCCAACAACTATATATTCGTCCTCCGCCGTGGATAAAGAAACTGATTTTTCTTTCTTTCTCATCCATGAGACAAGTGCACTTCCAAAAAAGAAACATTCACTCGAGATTCCCTTACAACCATCAACGTCACTTGCCCAATCGACATCTGAATACGCCGATATATAATCATTTGTGTCGAAAGAGTACCAAATCCCAAACAATAGAGTCCCACTAACATATTTGATAGTATGCTTGATGGTAAGTAAATGGGACTCTTTTGGGGCATCTTGATAACGGGTACAAAACCCTACACTAAAGGAAATATTCGGACAACTGGATATTAAGAAGAGTAAACTACCTATCATACTCCTAAAAGAGTGTGCTATACATTCTTTCCTTCGGTGTCCTTATTAAGTTTAATGGATGAACTCATGGGTGTATGAGCATGCTTAGCGGAGTCTAGATTAAATTTCTTCGCAAGATCTTCCATATACATAGATTGGGATAAAAACATCCCGTTATCAAATTGATGCACTTGAAGGCCTAGGAAGTGATCTCGTCGACCATTCTCATTACAAACTCACTTTTCATTTCTTTTACAAAGAGTTTAGTATGTTTGTCACATGTGGATTCGAAACTATATCATCGACATACACTTGGGTAACTAAAATATCACTCTCATCTTGACGAATAATACGCTATATCTACTCTCCCTCTAGAGAAGCCATGAGTAAGGGGATAGGATGAAAGCCTCTCAGACAAAGCTCAAGGTGGTTTCTTCAAACCATATAGGGATTTCTTGAAGTAAAAGAGGTGATTCGATTGCTTAGGATCTTCAATGCCTTTCAGTTGTTCCACATAAACTTCCTCCAGAAGAACACCATTTAGGAAGGAACTCTTGACATTAATTTGATGAAACTTGAGTTTAAGATGGCATGTTATGGCTAGTAAAAGGCGAACGAATTCTAACCTAGCAGTAGGAGCAAATGTCTCATCTAAATCAAAGCCTTCTATTTGGGTTTATTCCTAGGCAGCTAACCTAGCTTTGTTACGAACAATGACAATAATATCATCCATGTTATTTTTTAAGATCCATTTGGTACCAATGACATTAGTATCACTAGGCCGGGGAAATGACTACCAACCATCATTCTTTTGAAATTAAAGCAACTTTTCTTGCATGTCATTTATCCCATGTTCATCTTTTAGTGCTTCTTTGAAATTTTTAGGTTTCATTTTAAAGGTATAACACAAATAAGTAACTTGATTTTCAAGTTGCACCCTAGTCTTGACACCTAATTAAGGATTCCCAATCATTTTGGAGGGTTCATGACTTTTATGAACCCAAGGGCCTGGATCCCTATTCTCAAATTAGGGGTCCACCGAATCATTTTGAGATGAACTCTGATCCACATTCGGTGGGGGTGGGGGATGCATCATCTCGTGTGAGGAATCATCCTCAATATAAACAAATATGGCTGGAGCATCGTCTTTTACTGCAACATTTATTAATTGCATAATTTTAGAGGTAGCAAAGTTGTAAACCCTATAAGCTCTACTATTTGGTGAATACCCTAGAAATATACCTTCATCACTCCTCGAGTCAAATTTTCCAATGAGATATCTATCCCTAAGGATGTAACGAGGACTCCCAAAGACTTTAAAATAGGCTAGGTTGAGTTTCTTACCAATCCACACACTACACCAAAAATAGGAATATGGCACGATTTAAAACTGTGCCAGATCAAATCTGGCACGATTTTGAACTGTGCCAGAACAGGTGTTCCAAAATGGCCATATTTTTCTGGCAGGGTTTAGAAGTTTGCCAGATTTGACCAAACAATAACACTTCTGGCACACTTTTTAACCGTGCCAAAATTTGATATTTCTGGCACACTTTTGGCACACTTTTGAATTGTGCCAGATTGAACACATTTTGATAAACTTTTGACACAGTTCGAAACCCTGCCAAAACTTGATACACTTTTGGCACGGTTTTGAACTGTGCCAAAAAAGAAATTTTTTTTTTGAAAAACAAGAAAATTCACAAATTGCAAATCTTGCACGTTGTTGATAAACTAATGGACATACAAACTTCAAAATATTACAAGTCTTTAATAGTTCACAGACAAAAAAAAATTTGGGCAGAGTTTCCTATATTTTCTGGACATTCTAAAATCTGCTAATACAAAACCAGCATAATATTAAGACCGCACAACCACAAAATATAACAACAAACTTACAAAAGCCCGCACATCCATAAAAGTTAACAATAAAACTACAAAAGCCCGTACGACCATAACACAAAAAAATAGAATCATGAATAAATCCCTCGTTGTAAACCATTGAGTTATCCGCGTGTTCTAAGTGAATAAATGCTAATGATAAGATGTTATCCTCCAAAAAAAATAGGATACAAAAAAGCTACGATATTAGTAACCAAGTAATTTATGAAAAAAATTTACTCAAGGTAAAAAATTCCATATAGGAGTTACAATTATTATTATATTCTAAAATTGAAAATCTTATGTAAGTTAGGACTACCTGATCAGTTCCTATGAGTTACATTGGTCTCGTGTGAGGTGTTAGTGCTTCTTACGAGGCCGTTTGGGTGTTGGTTTGGGTTTTCACCGTCAAAGGGCATGTTTTTAAGCTTAATCGATATATTTTGAAATTATCATCATATTCTCAAATCGAGAGGCCCGCGACTACGCGGTCAGTTCATACAAGTTACATTGGTCCCATGCGAGGTGTTCATGCCTCTTATGGGGCCGTTTGGGTTTTCACCCTTTAACGACTTATTTTTAAGCCTAATCTGCAAATTTTCAAATTATCGTCATATTCTCAAATCGGTAGACCCGTGATTACACGGCCAGTTCGTACAAGTTACATTGGTCCCATGCGAGATGTTCGTTCCTCTTACGGGGACGTTTGGGTGCTAGTTTGGCTTTTCACCCTCAAACGACTTGTTTTCAAGCCTAATCAATAAATTTTGAAATTTTCCTCATATTCTCAAACTGGGAGACCCGCAACTACGTGATCAGTTCGTGCAAGTTACATTGGTCTCCTGTGAGGTGTTCGTGCCTCTTACGGGGCCGTTTGGGGCTGGTTTGGGTTTTCACCTTTTAACGGCATTTATTAAGCCTAATATACGTATTTTCAAATTATCATCATATTCTCAAACTGGGAGACCCATGACTATGCGGTCAGTTCGTACAAATCATATTGGTCCCGTGCGAGGTGTTCATTCCTTTTACGGGGCTGCTTGGGGGCTGGTTTGGGTTTTCACCCATTAATGGCTTTTTTAAGCTTAAACGATATATTTTGAAATTATCGTCATATTCTCAAACCAAGAGACCCTCGACTATGTGGTTAGTTCGTACAAGTTACATTGGTCCCGTGCGAGGGCTCTTATGGGGACGTTTGGGGTCAAGTTCAAACGACTCGTTTTCAAGCCTAATCAACATATTTTGAAGTTATCATCATATTCTCAAACCGGGATACCCATGACTACGTGATCAGTTCGTACAAGTTACATTGGTCCCGTGCGAGGTGTTCGTGCCTCTTACGGGGCCGTTTTGGGGCTGGTTTGGGTTTTCACCCTCAAGCGGCTTGTTTTCAAGCCTAATCTATGTATTTTGAAGTTATCATCATTTTTTCGGACCGGGAGACCCCGACTACACTGTCTATTCGTACAAGTTACATTGGTCCCGTACGAGGTGTTCGTGCCTCTAATGGGGCCGTTTGGGCTCTGGTTTGGATTTTCACCCTCAAACGACGTATTTTCAAGCCTAATCTACGTATTTTGAAATTCTCATCATATTCTCAAATCAAGAGACCCGTGACTACGCTGTCCATTCGTACAAGTTACATTGGTCCCGTGCGAGGTGGTCATGCCTCTTACGGGATCGTTTGTGGGCTGGTTTTGGTTTGCACACTCAAACGTCTTATTTTTAAGACTAATCTACATATTTTAAATTATCATTATATTCTTAAACCGGGAGAAATGCCACTACGCGGTCAGTTCGTACAAGTTACCTTGGTCCTGTGCGTGGTGTTCGTGCCTCTTACGGGGCCGTTTGGGGGCTGGTTTGGGTTTTCACCCTCAAACATCTTATTTTTAAGCCTAATTTACGGTTGTTGGAATTATCGTCATATTCTCAAACCGGTAGACCCGCAACTACGTTGTCAGTTCGTACAAGTTTCATTGGTCCCGTGAGATTTGTTCATGCCTCTTACGGGGCCATTTGGGGACTGGTGTGGGTTTTCCCCCTCAAATGCCTTATTTTCAAGCCTAATCTATGTATTTTTAAATTATCATCATATTCTCAAATTGGTAGACCCGCGACTACGCGGTCGGTTCGTACAAGTTCATGGGTCCCGTGGGAGGTGCTCGTGCCTCTTACGGGGCCGTTTGGGGGATGGTTTGGGTTTTCACCCTCAAACGGCTTATTTTCAAACCTAATCAACATATTTTAAAATCATCGTCATATTTCTAAATCGGGAGACCCGGACAATGCGGTCAGTTCGTACAAGTAACATTTGTCCCGTGCGAGGTGTTCGTGCTTTGTACGGGGCCGTTTAGGGGTTGGTTTGGGTTTTCACCCTTAAATGGCTTGTTTTTAAGCGTAATTTACATATTTTTAAATTATCATCATATTCTCAAATCGGGAGACCCACGACTAGGTGATCATTTTGTAAAAGTTACACTGGTCCCGTGTGAGGTGTTCGTATATCTCATGGGGCCGTTTCGAGGTCGATTTCGATTTTCACCCTCAAACGACTTGTTTTCAAGCCTAATCTACTTATTTTGAATTTAACATCATATTCTGAAACTGGGAGACTCGCGACTATGCGGTCAATTCGTACAAGTTACATTAGACCCGAGCGAGGTGTTATTGCCTTTTACTAGGCTGTTTGGGACCTGGTTTCGGTTTTCACCCTTTAAGGGATTTTTTAAGCTTAATCAATATATTTTCAAATTATCATCATATTCTCAAAGTGGGACACCCGCGACTACGCGATCAATGCATACAACTTACATCGGTCCCGTGCGAGGTGTTCGTGCCTCTTACGGGGCCGTTTGGGGACAGGTTTGGATTTTCACCATCAAATAACATATTTTGAAATTATTTTCATATTATCAAATCGGGAGACCAACGACTACGCGATCAGTTCATACAAGTTACATTGGTCCCGTACGAGGTGTTCTTGCCTCTTAGTGGGCCGTTTGGGGGCTGGTTTGGGTTTTCACCCTAAAACGGCTTATTTTTAAGCATAATCAATGTATATTAAAATTATCATCATATTCTCAAACCGGGAGACCCACGACTTCACTGTTTGTTAGTAAAAGTTAAATTGGTCCCATACGAGGTGTTCGTTCCTCTTAGGGGGTCGTTTGGGTGCTGGTTTTGGTTTTCATCCTGAAACAACTTATTTTCAGGCCTAATCTACGTATTTTGAAATTATCATCATATTCTCAAACCGGGAGACCGGTGACTACGATGTCAGTTTGTACAAGTTACATTAGTCCCGTCCGAGGTGCTCGTACCTCATACGGGGCCGTTTGGGGGATGGTTTAGGTTTTGACCCTCAAACAGTTTATTTTAAAGCCTAATCAACATATTTTGAAATTATCGTCATATTCTTAATCCAGGAGACCGGCCACTACGCGATCAGTTCCTACAACTTACATTGGTCCCGTGCGAGGTGTCCGTGCCTCTTACGGGGTGGTTTGGGGGTTGGTTTGGATTTTCACCCTCAAACAGCTTGTTTTCAAGCCTAATCTACATATTTTGAAATTATCGTCATATTCTCAAATCGGGAGACCCGCCACTACACGGTCAGTTCGTATATGTTACATTGGTCCCATGTAATCTGTCCGTGCCTCTAACGGGCCCGTTTGGGGGATGGTTTGGGTTTTCACCCTCAAACGACTTATTTTCAAACCTAATCAACATATTTTGAAATTATCATCATATTCTCAAACCGAGAGACCCGCAACTATGCGATTAGCTCATACAAGTTACATTGGTCCCGTGCAAGTTGTTCGAACCTCTTACGGGGCCGTTTGGGGGATGGTTTGGGTTTTCAGCCTGAAACGGCTTATTTTCAAGCCTAATCTATGTATTTTGAAATTATCATCATATTCTCAAATAGGGAGACCCGCGACTACGCTGTCTGTTTGTACAAGTTACATTGGTCCCGTACGAGGTGTTCGTGCCTCTTACGAGGCCGTTTAAGTGCTGGTTTGGGTGTTCACCCTCAAACGGCTTATTTTCAAGACTAATCTATGTATTTTGAAATTATCATCATATTCTCAAATCGGAAGACCCGTGACTACACTGTCAGTTCGTACAAGTTACATTGGTCCCGTGTGAGGTGTTCGTGCCTCTTACGGGGTCGTTTGGGGGATAGTTTGGGTTTTCACCCTCAAACGGCTTGTTTTCAATCCTAATCTATGTATTTTGAAATTATCATCATATTCTCAAACCGAGAGACTAGCGACTACGCTCTCAGTTCGTATAAGTTACATTAGCCCCGTGCGAGGAGTTCGTGCCTCTTGTGAGGGCCGTTTGGGAGCTGGTTTTGGTTTTCACCCTCAAACGGCCTGTTATCAAGGCTAATCAATATATTTTTAAATTATCATCCTATTCTCAAATCGGGAGACTCTCCTCTACACAGTCAGTTTGTACAAGTTACATTGGTCCCGTGCGAGGTGGTCGTTCCTCTTATGAGGCCGTTTGGGGGCTAGTTTGCATTTCACCCTAAAATGCCTTGTTTTCAAGCCTAATTTATGTATTTTGAAATTATCTTCATATTCTCAAATCGGGAGACCCACGACTACCCTTTCAGTTCGTACAAGTTCCATTGGTCCCATGCGAGGTGTTCGTGCATCCTAGGAGGCCGTTTGGGGGCTGGTTTGGGTTTTCACACTCAAACGGCTTGTTTTTAAGCCTAATCTACGTATTTTGAAATTATCCTCGTATTCACAATCCGAGAGACCCGCGACTACGCTGTCAGTTCGTACAAGTTACATTGGTCTCATGCGAGGTGTTCGTACCTCTTAAGGGGCAGTCTGGGGGCTGGTTAGAGTTTTTCACCCTCAAATGACTTGTTTTCAAGCCTAATATATGTATTTTGAAATTATCATCATATTCTCAAAGTGGGTGAACCGTGACTATGCGATCAGTTCGTATAAGTTACATTGGTCTCGTGCGAGATGTTTGTGCCTCTTACGGTGATGTTTAGGGGCTATTTTGGGTTTTCACCCTCCAACGGCTTCTTTTTTAGCCTAACCTATGTATTTTGAAATTATCATCATATTGTCAAAACAGGAGACTCGCAACTAAGCGGTCAGTTCATTAAAGTTACATTGATCCCGTGCGAGATGTTCGTGCCTTTTACGGGGCCATTTGGGGGCTGGTTTTTTTCGCCTTGAAGGGCTTTTTTGGAAGCTTAGTCGTTATATTTTCAAATTATCGTTATATTCTCAAACTAGGAGACCTGCGGGTACGCGATTAGTTCGTACAAGTGACATTAGTCCCCTCCGAGGTGTTCGTACCTCTTACAGGGCCGTTTGGGGGCTGGATTTGGTTTTCACCCTCAAACGGCTTATTTTCAAGCCTAATCAACATATTTTGAAATTATCGTCATATTCTTAAACTGGGAGACCCGCCACTACGCGGTCAGTTCGTACAAGTTATATTGGTCCCGTGCGAGGTGTCTGTGGCTCTTACGGGGCCGTTTGGGGGCTGGTTTTGGTTTTTACCTTCAAACAACATGTTTTCAAGACTAATCTACATATTTTGAAATTATCATATTCTCAAATCAGGAGACCGACCACTGCGCGGCCAGTTCATAAAGGTTACATTGGTCCCATGCGATGTGTTCGTGCCTCTTACGGGGCCGTTTGGGGGTTGGTTTTGGTTTTCACCCTCAAACGTCTTATTTTCAAACCTAAAAAACATATTTTGAAATTATCATCATATTCTCAAATCGATAGACCCGCAACCACACGGTTAGCTCGTAGAATTTATATTGGTCCGGTGCAAGGTGTTCATGCCTGTTACGGGGCCGTTTGGGGATGGTTTGGGTTTTCACCCTCAAACGACTTATTTTCAAGCCTAATCTATGTTTTTTGAAATTATAATCATATTCTCAAACAGGGAGACCCGCGACAATGCTGTCTGTTTGTACAAGTTACATTGGTCCCATGCGAGGTGTTCGTGCCTCTTATGGGGCCGTTTAGGTGCTGGTTTGGGTTTGCACCCTCAAACGGCTTCTTTTCAAGACTAATCTACATATTTTGAAATTATCATCATATTCTCAAACCGGGAGACCGGTGACTACGATATCAGTTCATACAAGTTACATTAGTCCCGTCTGAGGTGTTCATACCTCTTATGGGGGCCGTTTGGGGGATGGTTTTGGTTTTCACCCTCAAACGGTTTATTTTCAAGCCTAATCAACATATTTTGAATTTATCAGCATATTCTTAATCCGGGAGACCTGCCACTACCCGGTCAGTTCCTACAAGTTGCATTGGTCCCGTGCGAGGTGTCCGTGTCTCTTACGGGGTCGTTTGGGGGTTGGTTTGGATTTTCACCCTCAAACAGCTTGTTTTCAGGCCTAATCTACATATTTTGAAATTATCATCATATTCTCAAACCAGGAGACCCGCCACTACGCGCTCAGTTTATATAAGTTACATTGGTCCCATGTAATGTGTCCGTGCCTCTTACGGGGCCGTTTGGGGGATGGTTTACGTTTTCACCCTCAAACGTCTTGTTTTCAAACCTAATCAACATATTTTGAAATTATCATCATATTCTCAAACCGAGAGACCCGCAACTATGCGATTAGCTCATACAAGTTACATTGGTCCCGTGCAAGTTGTTGGTGCCTCTTACGGGGCCATTTGGGGGATGGTTTGGGTTTTCAGCCTCAAACGGCTTATTTTCAAGCCTAATCTATGTATTTTGAAATTATCATCATATTCTCAAATAGGGAGACCCGCGACTACGCTGTCTGTTTGTACAAGTTACATTGGTCCCGTACGAGGTGTTCGTGCCTTTTACAAGGCCGTTTAGGTGCTGGTTTGGGTTTTCACCCTCAAACGACTTATTTTCAAGACTAATCTATGTATTTTGAAATTATCATCATATTCTCAAATCGGAAGACCCGTGACTACACTGTCAGTTCGTACAAGTTACATTGGTCCCGTGTGAGGTGTTCGTGCCTCTTACGAGGTCGTTTGGGGGATAGTTTGGGTTTTCACCCTCAAACGACTTGTTTTCAATCCTAATCTATGTATTTTGAAATTATCATCATATTCTCAAACCGAGAGACTAGCGACTACGGTCTCAGTTCGTATAAGTTACATTGGCCCCGTACGAGGAGTTCGTGCCTCTTGTGAGGGCCGTTTGGGAGCTGGTTTTGGTTTTCACCCTCAAACGGCCTGTTATCAAGGCTAATCAATATATTTTTAAATTATCATCCTATTCTCAAATCGGGAGACTCTCCTCTACACAGTCAGTTTGTACAAGTTACATTGGTCCCGTGCGAGGTGGTCATTCCTCTTACGAGGCCGTTTGGGGGCTAGTATGCATTTTCACCCCAAAATGCCTTGTTTTCAAGCCTAATTTATGTATTTTGAAATTATATTCATATTCTCAAACCGGGAGACCCACGACTACCCTTTCAGTTCGTACAAGTTCCACTGGTCCCATGCGAGGTGTTCGTGCATCCTAGGAGGCCGTTTGGGGGCTGGTTTGGGTTTTCACACTCAAATGGCTTGTTTTTAAGCCTAATCTATGTATTTTGAAATTATCCTCATATTCGCAATCCGAGAGACCCGCGACTATGCTGTCAGTTCGTACAAGTTGCATTGGTCCCGTGCGAGGTGTTCGTACCTCTTAAGGGGCAGTCTGGGGGCTGGTTTGGGGTTTTCACCCTCAAATGACTTGTTTTCAAGCCTAATCTATGTATTTTGAAATTATCATCATATTCTCAAAGTGGGAGAACCGTAACTATGCGATCAGTTCATACAAGTTAAATTGGTCCCGTGTGAGATGTTCTTGCCTCTTACGGGGATGTTTAGGGCTAGTTTGGGTTTTCACCCTCCGACGGCTTCTTTTTAAGCCGAACCTATGTATTTTGAAATTATCATCATATTGTCAAAAAAGGAGACCCGCAACTGAGCGGTCAGTTCATTAAAGTTACATTGATCCCGTGCGAGATGTTCGTGCCTTTTACGGGGCCATTTGGGGGCTGGTTTTTGTTTTCGCCTTGAAGGGCTTTTTTTGAAGCTTAATCGATATATTTTCAAATTATCATTATATTCTCAAACTAGGAGACCTGCGGGTACGCGATCAGTTCGTACAAGTTACATTAGTCCCGTTCGAGGTGTTCGTACCTCTTACGGGGCTGTTTAGGGACTGGTTTTGGTTTTCACCCTCAAATGGCTTATTTTCAAGCCTAATCAACATATTTTGAAATTATCGTCATATTCTTAAACGGGGAGACCCGCCACTATGCTGTCAGTTCGTACAAGTTACATTGGTCCCGTACGAGGTGTCCGTGCCTCTTACGGGGCCGTTTGGGGCTGGTTTGGGTTTTCACCTTCAAACAGCTTATTTTCAAGCCTAATCAACATATTTTGAAATTATCATCATATTCTCAAATCTGGAGACCAACCACTACGAGGCCAGTTCATAAAAGTTACATTCGTACCATGCGATGTGTTCGTGCCTCTTACGGGGCCGTTTGGGGGTTGGTTTGGGTTTTCACTCTCAAAGGGCTGGTTTTCAAACCTAATAAACATATTTTGAAATTATCATCATATTCTCAAATCGAGAGACCCGCAACCACACGGTTAGCGATTTAGAATTTACATTGGTCCGGTGCAAGGTGTTCATGCCTTTTACGGGGCCATTTGGGGGATGGTTTGGGTTTTCACCCTCAAACGACTTATTTTCAAGCCTAATATATGTTTTTTTAAATTATCATCATATTCTCAAATAGGGAGACCCACGACTACGCTTTCTATTTGTAGAAGTTACATTGGTCTCGTGCGAGGTGTTCTTGCCTCTAACGGGGCCGTTTAGGTGATGGTTTGGGTTTGCACCCTCAAACGGCTTCTTTTCAAGACTAATCTACATATTTTAAAATTATCATCATATTCTCAAATCGGGAGACCTACGACTACACGATCAGTTCGTACAAGTTACATTGGTCCCGTGCGAGGTTTTCGTGCCTCTTACGGGGCCATTTGGGCGCTTATTTGGGTTTTCACCCTCAAACGGTTTGTTTTCAAGCCTAATCTATGTATTTTGAAATTATCATCATATTCTCAAACCGAGAGATCTGCGACTACGCTCTTAGTTCGTATAAGTTACATTGGTCCCGTGTGAGGTGTTCGTGCCTCTTATGGGGGCCGTTTGGGAGTTGGTTTTGGTTTTCACCCTCAAACAGCCTGTTTTCAAGGCTAATCAATATATTTTTAAATTATCATCCGATTCTCAAACCGGGAGACCCGCCACTACACAGTCAGTTTGTACAAGTTACATTGGTCCCGTGTGAGGTGTCCGTGCCTCTTAAGGGGCCGTTTGGGGGCTGGTTTGCGTTTTTACCCTTAAACTCTTTGTTTTCAAGCCTAATTTATGTATTTTGAAATTATCTTCATATTCTCAAACCGGGCGACCCACGACTACCCTTTCAGTTCGTACAAGTTCCATTGGTCCCGTGCGAGGTGTTCGTGCATCTTACGAGGCCGTTTTGGGCCAGGTTTGGGCTTTCACCCTCAAACGACTTGTTTTTAAGCCTAATCTACGTATTTTGAAATTATCCTCATATTCGCAATTCGGGAGACCACGACTACGATATCGGTTCGTACAAGTTACATTGGTCCCGTGCGAGGTTTTCGAGCCTCTTACGGGGTCATTTGGGGGCTGGTTAGGATTTTCACCCTCAAATGACTTATTTTCAAGCCTAATCTATGTATTTTGAAATTATCATCATATTCTCAAAGTTAGAGACCTGTAACTATGCTGTCAGTTCGTATAAGTTACATTGGTCCCATGCGAGGTGTTCGTGCCTCTTACGGGGATGTTTAGGGGTTGGTTTGGGTTTTTACCCTCAAATGGCTTCTTTTCGAGCCTAACCTACATATTTTGAAATTATCATCATATTGTCAATCCAAGAGACCCATGACTAAGCGGTCAGTTCATTAAAGTTACATTGATCCCGTGCGAGGTGTTCGTGCCTTTTACGGGTCCCCTTGGGTGCTGGTTTTGGTTTTTTCCCTTAAAGGGATTTTTTTGAAGCTTAATCGATATATTTTAAAATTATCATCATATTCTCAAACTAGGAGACCCGAGACTACGCGATTAGTTCGTACACATTACATTGGTCTCGTACGAGGTGTTCGTGCCTCTTATGGGGATGTTTGGGGATTGGTTTGGGTTTTCACCCGCAAACGGCGTGTTTTCAAGCCTAGTCAACATATTTTGAAATTATCATCATATGCTCTAATTGGGATACTCGCGACTACGTGGTCAGTTCATACAGGTTACATTGGTCCCGTGTGAGGTGTTCGTGCCTCAAACGGGGCCATTTGGGGGCTGGTTTTGTTTTTCACCCTCAAATAATTTGTTTTCAATCCTAATCTACATATTTCGAAATTATCATCATATTCTCAAATTGGGAGACCCGAGAGTACGCTATCGGTTCCAAGTTACACTGGTCCCGTACGAGGTGTTCGTGCCTCTTACGGGGCCCATTGGGTGCTATTTTGGGTTTTCACCCTCAAACGACTTATTTTCAAGCCTAATCTATGTATTTTGAAATTATCATTATATTCTCAAACCAGGAGACTCGCGGCTACGCTGTCAGTTCATATAAGTCCCATTGGTGCCGTGCGAGGTGTTCGTGCCTCTAACGGGGCCGTTTGGGAGTTTGTTTCAGTTTTCACCCTCAAACGGCTTGTTTTTAAGCCAAATCTACATATTTTCAAATTATCATCATATTCTCAAATCGGGAGACTCGCGACTACGCGGTTAGTTCGTACAAGTTATGTTGGTCCCGTGTGAGGTGTTCGTGCTTCTTCCAGGGCCGTTTGGGGGCTGGTTTGGGTCTTCACCCTCAAACGGCTTGTTTTCAAGCCTAACCTACATGTTTTGAAATCATATTCCCAAACTGGGAGACCTGCGACTACGCGATCAGTTCTTGCAAGTCACGTTGGTCTCGTGTGAGGTGTTCGAGCCTCCTATGGGGCCGGTTGGGGCTGGTTTGGGTTTGCACCCTTTAACAACTTGTTTTTAAGCCTAATCTATGTATTTTGAAAGTACCATCATATTCTCAAACCAGGAGACCCGCGTCATCGCTGTTAGTGCGTACAAGTTATATTTGTCCCGTGCGAGATGTTCGTGCCTCTAACGGGGCCGTTTGGGGATTGGTTTTGATTTTCACCCTCAAAAAGCTTATTTTCAATCCTAATCAACGTATTTTGAAATTATTGTCATATTCTTAAACTGAGAGACCTAAGACTACGCTGTCAGTTTGTAAAAGTTACATTGGACTCGTACGAGGTGTTCGTGCCTCTTACGGGGGCCCTTTGGGTGCTAGTTAGGGTTTTCATGCTCAAACGACTTATTTTCAAGCCTACTCTACGTATTTTAAAAATATCATCATATTCTCAAATCGGGAGACCCGCGACTACACTGTCAGTTCGTAAAAGTTCCATTGGTCCCGTGCGAGGTGTTCGTGCCTCTTATGGGGCCGTTTGGGGGCTGGTTTTGGTATTTACCTTCAAACGACTTATTTTCATACTTAATCTACGTATTTTGAAATTATCGCCATATTCTCAAATCGGGATACCCGTGACTACGCTGTCAATTTTTACAAGTTACAATCGTCCCGTACGAGGTGTTCGTGCCTCTTACGGGCCTGTTTAGCTGCTGGTTTGGGTTTTCACCCTCAAATGGCTTCTTTTCAAGACTAAACTCCGTATTTTGAAATTATCATCATATTCTCAAATTGGGAGACCATCGACTCCACTATCAGGTCGTACAAGTTACATTGGTCCCGTGCGAGGCGGTCGTGCCTCTCACGGGGCCGTTTGGGGGCTGTTTGGGTTTTCACCCTCAAACGGCTTGTTTTCAAGCCCAATCTACGTATTTTGAAATTATCATCATTTTCTCAAATTGGGAGACCCGCGACTAAGCGGTCAGTCCGTACAAGTTACATTGGTCCCGTGCGAGATGTTTGTGCCTTTTACGGGATCGTTTGGGGGCTAGTTTGGGTTTTCATCCTCAAACGGCTTCTTTTCAAGCCTAATCAACATATTTTAAATTTTTCCTCATATCCCCAAACCAGAATACCAACAACTATGCGGTCATTTCATACAAGTTACATTGGTCCCGTGCGAGGTGTTCGTGCCTCTTACGTGGCCATTTGGGAGCGGGTTTGGGTTTTCACCCTCAAACGGCTTGTTTTCAAGCCTAATATACATATTTTCAAATTATCTTCATAATCTCAAGCCGGGAGAGCCACGACTATGCGGTCATTTTGTACAAGTTACATTGGTCCCGTGCGAGGTGTTCGTTCCTCTTACGGGGCTGTTTGGGGGCTGGTTTGGGGTTTCACTCTCAAATTGCTTGTTTTTAAGCCTATTCTATGTATTTTGAAATTATCATCATCTTCTCAAATCGGGAGACGCGTGACCACATGGTCTATTCGTACAAGTTACATTGGTCTCGTGCGAAGTGTTCGTGCCTTTCACGGGGCTGCATGGGGGCTGGTTTGGGTTTTCACCCTATAAGGTTTTTTGTGAAGCATAATCGATATATTTTCAAATTATCATCAT
This sequence comes from Sambucus nigra, assembly GCA_949130495.1. Taxonomy (NCBI): domain Eukaryota; kingdom Viridiplantae; phylum Streptophyta; class Magnoliopsida; order Dipsacales; family Adoxaceae; genus Sambucus; species Sambucus nigra. Next base: position 236,924,185 of record OX422210.1, on the reverse strand, counting down.
ATTCTCAAATCGAGAGACCCAGGACTACGTGGTCAGTTAGTACAAGTTACATTGGTCCCGTGCGAGGTGTTCGTGAATCTCACGGGGCCGTTTGGGGCTGGTTTGGGTTTTCACCCTCAAACGGCTTGTTTTAAAGCCTAATTAACAGATTTTGAAATTATCATCAGATTCTCAAACCGGGATACCCGCGACTACGCGGTCAATTCCTACAAGTTTCATTGGTCCCGTGCGAGGTGTTCGTGCCTCTAATGGGGCCGTTTGGGGGCTGGTTTGGGTTTTTACCCTCAAACGACTTATTTTCATACTTAATCTATGTATTTTGAAATTATCATCATATTCTCAAATCGGGAGACCCGTGACTACACTGTCAATTTGTACAAGTTACATTGATCTCGTACGAGGTGTTCGTGCCTCTTAAGGGGCCGTTTGGGTGCTGGTTTGAGTTTTCACCCTCAAATGGCTTATTTTTAAGCCGAATCTAAGTATTGTGAAATAATCATCATATTCACAAATCGGGAGACCCGCGACTATGCTTACAGTTCATACATATTACATTGGTCCTGTGCGAGATGTTCGTGCCTCTTACGGGGCCGTTTAGGGGTTGGTTTGGGTTTTCACCCTCAAGCGGCTTGTTTTCAAGCATAATCTACGTATTTTGAAATTATCATCATATTCTCAAACCGAGAGATGAGCAACTACGCGATCAGTTCATACAAGTCACATTGGTCCCATACGAGGTGTTCGTGCTTCACATGGGGCCGTTTGGGGGCTGGTTTGGATTTTCACGCTCAAACAGATTATTTTAAAGACTAATCTACATATTTTCAAATTATCATCATATTCTTAAATCGGGAGATTCGCGGCTATGCGATTAGTTCATACAAGTTACATTGGGCCCATACAAGGTGTTCGTGCCTCTTACGTGGCCGTTTGGGAGCTGGTTTGGATTTTCACCCTCAAACGGCTTATTTTCAAGCCTAATATACATATTTTCAAATTATCGTCATATTCTCAAGCCGGGAGATCCGCGACTATGCGGTCATTTTGTACAAGTTACATTGGTCCCGTTCGAGGTGTTCATGCCTCTTACGGGGCAATTTTGGGGCTTCACCCTCAAATGGATTTTTTTCAAGCCTAATCATCATCTTCTCAAACAGGGAGATGCGTGACTATGCGATCAGTTCATATAAGTTACATTGGTCTCGTGCGAAGTTCGTGCCTTTTAAGGGGCCGCATGGGGGTTGGCTTGGGTTTTCACCCTATAAGATTTTTTGTGAAGCTTAATCGATATATTTTCAAATTATCATCATATTCTTAAACCGAGAGACCCACGACTACGGGATCAGTTTGTACAAGTTACAATTGTCCCGTGAGAGGTGTTCGTGCATCTCATGGGGCCGTTTGGGAGTGGTCTGGGATTTTACCCTCAAACGACTTATTTTAAAGCCTAATCAACAGATTTTGAAATTATCATCAGATTCTCAAACCAGGATACCTGTGACTACGCGATCAATTCCTACAAGTTTCATTGGTCCCGAGCGAGGTGTTCGTGCCTCTTATGGGGCCGTTTGGGGGCTAGTTTGGGTTTTTATCCTAAAACGACTTATTTTCATACTTAAACTATGTATTTTGAAATTATCTTCATATTCACAAATGGGAGACCCGTGACTATGCTGCCAATTTGTACAAGTTACATTGGTCCCATACGAGGTGTTCGTGCCTCTTACGGGGCCGTTTAGGTGCTGGTTTGGGTTTTCACCCTCAAATGGCTTATTTTCAAGCCTAATCTACGTATTTTGAAATTATCATCATATTCACAAACGAGGAGACCCGTGACTATGCTTATAGTTCGTACAAGTTACATTGGTCCTGTGCGAGATGTTCGTGCCTCTTACGGGGGCGTTTAGGGGTTGGTTTGGGTTTTCACCCTCAAACGGCTTGTTTTCAATCGTAATCTACATATTTTGAAATTATCATCATATTCTCAAACCGAGAGATGTGCGACTACGCGGTTAGTTCATACAAGTTAGATTGGTCCCGTGCGAGGTGTTCGTGCTTCTTACGGGGTCATTTGTGGGCTGGTTTGAGTTTGCACCCTCAAACGGCTTATTTTCAAGCCTAATGAATATATTTTCAAATTATTGTCATATTCTCAATCCGAGAGACCCGTGTCTACGCGGTGAGCTCGTACAAGTTACATTGGGCCCATACGAGGCATTTGTGAATCTTATGGGGTCGTTTGGGGACTGGTTTGGGATTTCACCCTCAAGCGACTTGTTTTCATGCCTAATCTACTTATTTCAGAATTATCGTCATATTTTCAAACCGAGAGACCCGCGATTATGAGGTCATTTTGTTCAAGTTATGTTGGTCCGTGAGAGGCGTCCGTGCCTCTTACGAGGCCGTTTGGGGGGCTGGTTTGGGTTTTCACACTCCAACGGCTTGTTTTCAAGCCCAATCTATGTATTTTAAAATTATCATCATATTCTCAAATTGGGAGACCCGCAACTATGCGGTCAGTTTGTACAAGTTACATTAGTCCCGTGCGAGGTGTTCGTGCCTCTTACGGGGGCGTTTGGGGGCTGATTTGGGTTAAACGCTCAAACGGCTTGTTTTCAAGCCTAATCAACATATTTGGAAAATATCATCATATTCTCAAATTGAGAGACCAATGACTACGCGGTCAGTTTGTACAAGTGACATTGGTCCCGTGCGAGCTGTTCGTGCCTCTTACAGGGCCGTTTGGGTTTTCACCCTCAAACGGCTTATTTTTAAGCCGAATCTATGTATTTTATAATTATTGTCATATTCTCACACCGGGAGACCCATGACTATGCTATCAGTTCATACTGGTTACATTGGTCCCATACGAGGCGTTCGTGCCTCTTACGGGGCCGTTTGGGGGCTGGTTTGGGTTTTCGCCCTCAAATGGCTTGTTTTCAAGCCTAATCTACGTATTTTGAAATTATCGTCATATTTTCAAACCGAGAGACTAGCGACAAAGCGGCCAGTTCGTTGAAGTTACATTGGTCCCGTGCGAGGTGTTTAAGCCTCTTACGGGGCCGTTTGGGGGCTAGTTTCGATTTTCACCCTCAAATGGCTTATTTTCAAGCCTAATCAACATATTTTAAAATTATCATTATATTCTCAAATCAGAAGACCCACGACTACGCGATCATTTTGTACAAGTTACATTGGTCCCGTGCGACATGTTCGTGCCTGTTAAGGGGTCGTTTGGGTGGCTGGTTTGGGTTTTCAACCTCCAATGGCTTTCTTTCAAGAAAAATCTATGTATTTTGTAATTATCATCAGATTCTCAAATCGAGAAACCCGCGACAATGCGGTCAGTTCGTACAAGTCACATTGGTCCCGTGCGAGGTGTTCGTGCCTCACACGGGGCCCTTTGGGGGCTAATTTGGGTTTTCACGCTCAAACAAATTATTTTAAAGCCTAATCTACATATTTTCAAATTTTCATCATATTCTTAAACTAGGAGATCCGCGACTAAGCGATCAGTTCGTACGAGTTACATTGGTCCCGTGTGAGGTGTTTGCGCCTCTTACGGGGCCATTTGGGGGCTGGTTTGGGTTTTCACCCACGAACGGTTTGTTATGAAGATTAATCTAAATATTTTGAAATTATCGCCATATTTTCAAATCGGGAGATCCGCCACTACGTGGTCAGTTTGTACAAGTTACATTAGTCCCATGCGAGGTGTTCGTGCTTCGTACGGGGCCGTTTTGGGGCTGGTTTGGGTTTTCACCCTCAAACCGCTAGTTTTCAATCCTAATTTATGTATTTTGAAATTATTATCATATTCTAAAACCAGGAGACTCCCGACTATGCTGTGAGTTCGTACAAGTTCCATTGGTACCATACGAGGTGTTCATGCCTCTTATGGGGCTGTTTGGGGGATGGTTTGGGTTTTTACCCTCACACGGCTTCTTTTTAAGCCGAATCTATGTATTTTAAAATTATCATCATATTCTCAAACCGGGAGACCAGCGACTACGCTGTCAGTTTGTATAAGTTACATTGGTCCCGTGCAAGGTGTTCATGTCTCTTACAGGGCCGTTTGGATTTTCACCCTCAAACGGCTTATTTTCGAGCCTAAACTACATATTTTGAAATTATCATCATATTCTCAAAGTGGGAGACCCATAACAATGCAGTCATTTCGTACAAGTTACATTGGTCCCGTGCGAGATGTTCATGCCTCTATCGGGGCCGTTTGGGGGTTAGTTTTGGATTTCACGCTCAAACGACTTTTTTTCAAGCCTAATCAACATTTTTTGAAATTATCGTCATATTCTCAAACTGAGAGACCCGAGACAACACTGTCTTTTTATACAGGTTACATTGGTCCCGTACGAAGTGTTTGTGCCTCTTACGGGGACATTTTGGGGGATGGTTAGGGTTTTCACCCTCAAACGACTTATTTTCAAGCCTAGTGTACGTATTTTGTAATTATCATCATATTCTCAAACTAGGAGACCAACAACTGCGCTCTTAGTTCGTATAAGTTACATTGGTTCCGTGCGACCTCTTAGGAGGCCGTTTGGTTGCTGGTTTGGGTTTTCACCCTCAAACGGCTTATTTTCAAGCCTAATCTATGTATTAGGAAATTATCAACATATTCTCAAAGCGGGAGACCCGTGACTTAAGCGGCCAGTCCGTACAAGTTACATTAGTCTCGTGCGAGGTGTTCGTGCCTCTTACGGGGCCGTTTGGGGGCTGGTTTAGGTTTTCTCCCTCAAACGGCTTATTTTCAAGCCTAATCAACATATTTCAAAATTATCCTCATATTCTCAAAATGGAATACCCACAAGTATGCGGTCAGTTTGTACAAGTTACATTGGTCCTGTGTGAGGTGTTCGTGCCTCTTACGGAGCCGTTTTGGGGCTGAGTTGGGTTTTCACCCTAAAACGGCTTATTTTCTAGCCTAATTCTCATATTTTGAAATTATTGTCATATTCTGAAATTGGGAGACCGACGACTATGCGGACAGTTTGTACAAGTTACATTAGTCCCGTGCGAGGTGTTCGTGCCTCTGACGAGGCCGTTTGGGGGCTGGTTTGGGTCTTCACCCTCGAACGGCATTTTTTCAAGCCTATTCAACATATTTTGAAATTATCATCATATTCTCTAACTGGGAGACCCGTCACTACGCGGTCAGTTCATACGGGTTACATTAGTCCAGTGTGAGGTGTTCGTGCCTCATACGGGGCTGTTTGGGGCTGGTTATGGTTTTCGCCATCAAATTAATTATTGTCAAGCCTAATCTACGTATTTTGAAATTATCATCATATTCTTAAATCAGGAGACCCGAGAATACGCTGTCAGTTCGAACAAGTTACATTGGTCCCGTACGAGGTGTTCGTGCCTTTTACGGGGCCCTTTGGGTGGTAGTTTGGGTTTTCACCCTCAAACGACTTATTTTCAAGCCTAATCTACGTAATTTGAAATTATCATTATATTCTCAAACCAGGAGACCCACGGCTACACTGCCAGTTCATACAAGTCCCATTGGTCCCGTGCGAGGTGTTCGTGCCTCTAACAGGGCCATTTTTTTCAGTTTCCACCCTCAAACGGCTTGTTTTTAAGCCTAATCTGCGTATTTTCAAATTATCGTCATATCCTCAAACCGGGTTACCCGTGACTACGCGGTCAATTCCTACAAGTTTCATTGGTCCCGTGCGAGGTGTTCGAGCCACTTATGGGGCCGTTTGGGGGGCTGGTTTGGGTTTTTACCCTCAAACGAGTTATTTTCATACTTAATCTACGTATTTTGAAATTATCATCATATTCTCAAATCGGGAGACCCGTGACTACGCTGTCAATTTGTACAAGTTACATTGGTCCCGTACGAGGTGTTCTCACCTCTTACGGGGCCGTTTGGGCGCTGGTTTGGGTTTTCATCCTCAAATGGCTTATTTTCAAGCCTAATCTACGTATTGTGAAATTATCATCATATTCACAAACCGGGAGACCCACGACTACGCATACAGTTCGTACATATTACATTGGTCCTGTGCGAGATGTTCGTGCCTCTTACCGGGACGTTTGGCGGTTGGTTTGGGTTTTCACCCTCAAAGGGCTTATTTTCAAGCGTAATCTACGTATTTTGAAATTATCATCATATTCTCAAACCAGGAGACCCGTGTCTACCGGGTCAGTTCGTACAAGTTACACTAGGCCCATACGAGGTGTTCGTGCCTCTTACCGGGCCGTTTGGGGGCTGGTTTGGGATTTCACCCTCAAACGACTTGTTTTCAAGCCTAATCTACTTATTTTAGAATTATCATCATATTCTCAAACTGAGAGTTCCGCGACTATGAGGTCATTTTGTACAAGTTATGTTGGTCCCGTACGAGGTGTTCATGCCTATTACGAGGCCGTTTGGGGGGGGGGGGGGCTGGTTTGGGTTGTCACACTTCAACGGCTTATTTTCAATCCCAATCTAAGTATTTTTGAATTATCATCATATTCTCAAATCGTTAGACCCGCGACTATGCGGTCAGTTTGTACAAGTTACATTAGTCCCGTGCGAGGTGTTTGTGCCTCTCACGGGGCCGTTTGGGGGCTGATTTGGGTTTAAACGCTCAAACGGCTTATTTTCAAGCCTAATCAACATATTTGGAAATTAACATCATATTCTCAAACCGGGAGACCCACGACTTCGCGGTCAGTTCATACAAGTGACATTGGTCCCGTGCGAGGTGTTCGTGCCTTTTATAGGGCCGTTTGGGTGCTGGTTTGAGTTTTCACCCTCAAACGGCTTATTTTTAAGCCGAATCTATGTATTTTATAGTTATTGTCATATTCTCAAATCGGGAGACCCGCAACTACGCTGTCAGTTCATACAAGTTATATTGGTTCCGCGCAAGGCGTTCGTGCCTCTTACGGGGCCGTTTGGGTTTTCACCCTTAAACCGCTTGTTTTCAAGACTAATCTACGTATTTTAAAATTATCATCATATTCTCAAATCGAGAGGCCCGCGACTAAGCGATCAGTTTGTTCAAGTTACATTGGTCCCGTGCGAGGTGTTTAAGCCTCTTACAAGGCCGTTTAGGGGCTGGTTTTTGTTTTCACCCTCAAATGGCTTATTTTCAAGCCTAATCAACATATTTCGGAATTATAATTATATTCTCAAATCAGGAGACCCGCGACTATACGATCATTTTGTTCAAGTTACGTTGGTCCCGTGTGAGGTGTTCGTGCCTCTTAAGGGGTCGTTTGGGTGGCTGGTTTGGATTTTCACCCTCCAATGGCTTTCTTTCAAGAAAAATCTATGTATTTTGTAACTATCGTCATAATCTCAAACCGGGAGACCCGCATTAAGGCAGTCAGTTCGTACATGTCACATTGATCCCGTGCGAGGTGTTCGTGCAATACACGGGGCCGTTTGGGGGCTAATTTGGGTTTTCACGCTCAAACAGATTATTTTAAAGCCTAATCTACATATTTTCAAATTATCATCATATTCTTAAAACAGGAGATCCGCGACTTCTCGATCAGTTCGTATGAGTTACATTGGTCCCGTGCGAGGCGTTCATGCCTCTTACGGGGCCGTTTGGGGGCTGGTTTGGGTTTTCAGCCTCAAACGGTTTGTTTTCAAGATTAATCTACATATTTTGAAATTATCGTCATATTCTCAAATCGGGAGACCCGCCACTACGTGGTCAGTTTGTATAAGTTACTTTGGTCCCGTGCGAGGTGTTCGTGCTTCTTACGGGGCCATTTTAGGGATTGTTTGGGTTTTCACCCTCAAACGGCTAGTTTTCAAGCCTAATTTACGTATTTTGAAATTATTATCATATTCTCAAACTAGGAGACCCGCGACTATGCTATGAGTTCGTACAAGTCCCATTAGTACCGTACGAGGTGTTCGTGCCTCTTATGGGGCCGTTTGGGGGATGATTTGGGTTTTTACCCTCACACGGCTTCTTTTTAAGCCGAATCTATGTATTTTAAAATTATCATCATATTCTCAAATCGGGAGACCGGTGACTACACTGTCAGTTTGTATAAGTTACATTGGTCCCGTGCGAGGTGTTCGTGTCTCTTACAGGGCCGTTTGGGTTTTCACCCTCAAACGGCTTATTTTCAAGCCTAATCTACTTATTTTGAAATTTTCATCATATTCTCAAACTGGGAGACCCGTGACAATGCGGTCATTTCGAACAAGTTACATTGGTCCCGTGCGAGATGTTCGTGCCTCTAACAGGGCCGTTTGGGGGTTGATTTTTGATTTCACACTCAAACGGCTTGTTTTCAAGCCTAATCAACATATTTTGAAATTATCGTCATATTCTCAAACTAAGAGACCCGAGACTAGGCTGTCTGTTTATACAACTTACATTGGTCCCGTACGAGGTGTTCGTGCCTCTTACGGGGGCATTTTGGGGGCTGGTTAGGGTTTTCACCCTCAAACGACTTATTTTCAAGCCTAGTCTACATATTTTGAAATTATCATCATATTCTCATACTAGGAGGCTAGCAACTGCGCTATTAGTTCGTATAAGTTACATTGGTCCCGTGCGAGGCATTCGTGCCTCTTACGGGGCCGTTTGGTTGCTGGTTTGGGGTTTCACCCTCAAACGGCTTGTTTTCAAGTCTAATCTACGTATTTGGAAATTATCATCATATTCTCAAAGCGGGAGACCCGTGATTAAGCGGTCAGTTCGTATAAGTTACATTAGTCCCGTGCGAGGTGTTCGTGCCTCTTATGGGGCCATTTGGCGTCTAGTTTAGGTTTTCACCCTCAAATGGCTTAGTTTCAAGCCTAATCAACAAATTTCAAAATTATCCTCATATTCTCATAACGGAATACCCACAATTATGCGGTCAGTTCGTACAAGTTACATTGGTCCCGTGCGAAGTGTTCGTGCCTCTTACGTGGTCGTTTGGGTGTTGGTTTGAATTTTCACCCTCAAACGGCTTCTTTTCAATCCCAACCTACATATTTTGAAGTTATCATCATATTGTCAAACCAGGAGACCCGCGACTAGGCGGTCAATTCATTAAAGTTACATTGATCCAATGTGAGGTGTTCGTGCCATTTACGGGGCCGTTTCGGGGCTGGTTTTGATTTTCCCCTTTAAGGGCTTTTTTTGAAGCTTAATCGAGATATTTTGAAATTCTCGTTATTCTTAAACTAAGAGACCCGCGACTACGCGATTAGTTCATATAAGTTACATTGGTCCCGCACGAGGTGTTCGTGCCTCTTACGGAGCCGTTTGGGGGCTGGTTTGGGTTTTCACCCTCAAACAGTATGTTTTCAAGCCTAGTCAACATATTTTGAAATTATCATCATACTCTCTGACTGGGAGACCCGCGACTGTGCGGTCAGTTCATTTGGGTTACATTGGTCCCGTGTGAGGTGTTCATGACTCATACGGGGCCGTTTGGGGGCTGGTTTGGGTTTTCACACTCAAATGATTTATTTTCAAGCCTAATCTACGTATTTTGAAATTATCATCATTTGATCAAATCGGGAGACTCGAGACTACGTTGTTAGTTCAAACAAGTTACATTGGTCCCGTACGAGGTGTTCATGCCTCTTATGCCACCCTTTGGGGCTAGTTTGGGTTTTCACCCTCAAACGACTTATTTTCAAGCCTAATCTATGCATTTTGAAATTATCATCATATGCTCAAATCGGGAGACCCGAAACTACGCTTTTAGTTCGAACAAGTTACATTGGTCCCGTACGAGGTGTTTGTGCCTCTTACGGGGCCCCTTGGGGGCTAGTTTGGGTTTTCACCCTCAAATGACTTATTTTCAAGCCTAATTTATGTATTTTTAAATTATCATTATATTCTCAAACCAGGAGACCCGCCGCTACGGTGTCAGTTCATACATGTCCCGTGCGAGGTGTTCGTGCCTCTAACGGGGCCATTTGGGGGTTTGTTTAAGTTTTCTCCCTCAAACGGCTTCTTTATAAGCCTAATCTACGTATTTTCAAATTTCCATCATATTCCCAAATTGGGAGACCTGCGACTACGCAATTAGTTCTTATAAGTTATTTTGGTCTTGTGTGAGGTGTTCGTGCCTCCTATGGGGCCGCTTGGGGTTGGTTTGGGTTTACACACTTTAGCGACTTATTTTTAAGCCTAATCTATGTATTTTAAAATTATCATCATATTCTCAAACCAGGAGACCCGCAACAACGCTGTTAGTTCGTACAAGTTACATTGGTCCCGTGCGAGGCATTCGTGCCTCTTACGGGGCCGTTTTGTTGCTGCTTTGGGGTTTCACCCTCAAACAGGCTTATTTTCAAGCCTAATCAACATATTTTGAAATTTTCATCATATTATCAAACTGAGAGACCTGAGACTACGCTGTCAGTTTGTAAAAGTTACATTGGACCCGTACAAGGTATTCGTGCCTCTTACGAGGGCCCTTTGGGTGCTAGTTAGGGTTTTCACCCTGAAATGACTTATTTTCAAGCATATTCTACATATTTTGAAACTATCATCATATTCTCAAATCGGGTGACCCGCGACTACACAGTCAGTTCGTACAAGTTCCATTGGTCCCGTGCGAGGTGTTCGTGCCTCGTACGGGGCCATTTGGGGGCTGGTTTCAATTTTCACCCTCAAACAACTTATTTTTATGCCTAATGAACGTATTTTCAAATAATCATCATATTCTCAAATTGGGAGACCCGCGACTACGCGATCATTTCATGCAAGTTATGTTGGTCTCGTGTGAGGTGTTCGTGCCTCTTACGGGGCCGCTTAGGGATGGTTTGGGTTTATAGCCGTTAACGTCTTGTTTTTAAGCATAATCTACGTATTTTGAAATTATCACCATATTCTAAAACTAGGAGACCAGTAACTGCGCTATCAGTTCGTATAAGTTACATTGGTCCCATGCGAGGCATTCGTGCCTCTTACGGGGCCGTTTGGGGGCTGGTTTTGGTTTTCACCCTCAAACGGCTTGTTTTAAAGTCTAATCTACGTATTTTGAAATTATCACCATATTCTCAAATCGGGTGACCCAAGACTAAGCGATCAGTTTGTACAAGTTACATTGGTCCCGTATGAGATGTTCGTGCCTCTTACGGGACCATTTGGGGGTTGGTTTGGATTTTTACCCTCAAACGGCTTATTTTCAATCCTAATCATCATTTTTTAAAATTTTCTAGATATTCTCAAACCAGAATACCCAAAACTATGCGGTTACTTCGTACAAGTTACATTGGTCCCGTGCGAGGTGTTTGTGCCTCTTACGTGGCCGTTTGGGAGCTGGTTTGGATTTTCACCCTCAAACGGCTTGTTTTCAAGCCTAATATACATATTTTCAAATTATCGTCATATTCTCAAGCCTAGAGAGCCATGACTATGCGGTCATTTTGTACAAATTACATTGGTCCCGTGCAAGGAGTTCGTGCCTCTTACGGGGCTATTTGGGGGTTGGTTTGGGTTTTCACCCTCAAATGGCTTGTTTTCAAGCCCAATCTACGTATTTTGAAATTATCATCATCTTCTCAAATCGGGTTACGCGTGACTACGCGGTGAGTTCGTGCAAGTTACGTTGGTCTCATGCGATGTGTTCGTGCCTTTTACGGAGCCTCTTGGGGGCTGATTTGGGTTTTAACCCTATAAGGTTTTTTGTGAAGCTTAATCGATATATTTTCAAATTGTCATCACATTCTCAAATTGGGAGACCCATGAATACGCGGTCAGTTTGTACAAGTTACATTGGTCCCGTGCGAGGTATTCGTCCATCTTACGGGGCCATTTGGGGCTGGTTTGGGTTTTCACCTTCAAACGGCTTGTTTTCAAGCCTAATCAACAGATTTTGAAATTATTATCATATTCTCAAATCGGGATACCCGCGACTACGCGGTCAGTTCCTACATGTTTCATTGGTCCCGTGCGAGGTGCTCATGCCTCTTAAGGGGCCGTTTGGGGGATGGTTTGGGTTTTTACCCTCAAACGACTTATTTTCATACTTAATCTACGTATTTTGAAATTATCATCATATTCTCAAATCAGGAGACCCATGACTACCCTATCAGTTTGTACAAGTTACATTGGTTCCTTACGAAGTGTTCGTGCCTCTTATGGGGCCGTTTGGGTGTTGGTTTGGGTTTTCATCCTCAAATGGTTTGTTTTCAATCCTAATGTACGTATTGTAAAATTATCATCATATTCAGAACCCGGGGACCCGCGACTAAGCTTACAGTTCATACAAGTTACATTGGTCCCGTGTGAGGTGTTCGTGCCTCTTACGGGGACATTTGGGGGTTGGTTTGAGTTTTCACCCTCAAACGGCTTGCTTTCAAGCCTAATCTACATATTTTGAAATATTCATCATATGATCAAACCAGGAGACCTGCCACTACGCGATCACTTCTTACAAGTTATATTGGTCCCGTGCGAGATGTTCGTGCCTCTAACGGGGCCGTTCGGGGCTGGTTTGGGCTTTCACCCTTAAACGACTTGTTTTTAAGCCTAATTACGTATTTTGAAATTATCATCATATTCTCAAATTGGGAGACCCGCGACTATGCTGTCAGTTCGTTAAAGTTACATTGCTCCCATGCCAGGTGTTCGTGCTACTTACGGGGCCGTTTGGTGGTTGATTTGGGTTTTCACCCTCAAACGACTTGTTTTCAAGCGTAATCTACGTATTTTGAAATTATCATCATATTCTCAAACCGAGAGATGAGAGACTATGTGGTTAGTTCGTACAAGTTAGATTGGTCCCGTGCGAGGTGTTTGTGCCTCTTAAGGAGTCATTTGGGGACTGGTTTGGGTTTTCACCCTCAAACGACTTATTTTCAAGCCTAATCAACATATTTTCAAATTATTGTCATATTCTCAAATAGGTAGACCTATGACTACGCGGTCAGTTTGTACAAGTTACACTGGTCCCGTACGAGGTGTTCGTACCTCTCACGGGGCCGTTTGGGGGCTGGTTTTGGATTTCACCCTAAAACGACTTGTTTTCAAGCCAAATATACTTATTTTAGAATTATCATCATATTCTCAAACCGAGAGACCCGCGACGATGCGGTCATTTTTTTCAAGTTATGTTTGTCCCGTGCCTCTCACGGGGCCGTTTGGGGGGCTGGAATGGGTTTTAACACTCTAACGGCTTATTTTCAAGCCCAATATATGTATTTTAAAATTATCATCATATTCTCAAATCAGGAGACCCACGACTATGCGGTCAGTTTGTACAAGTTACATTAGTCCTGTGCCAGGTGTTCGTGCCTCTTACGGGGCCGTTTGGGGCCTAATTTGGGTTTTCAAGCTCAAACGGCTTCTTTTCAAGTCTAATCTACATATTTTGAAATTATCATCATATTCTCAAACTGGGAGACCTGCGACTACACGGTCAGTTCGTACAACTAACATTGGTCCCGTGCGAGGTGTTCGTGCCTCTTACAGGGTCGTTTGGGGGTTGGTTTTGATTTTCACCCTCAAACGGCTTTTTTTAGGCCGAATCTATGTATTTTAGAATTATTGTCATATTCTCAAACCAGGAGACCCGCGACTATGCTGTTAGTTCATACAAGTTACATTGCTTCCGTGTGAGGCAATCGTGCCTCTTACGGGGCCTTTTGGGGGTTGGTTTGGGTTTTCGTCCTCAAACAGCTTGTTTTCAAGCCTAATCTACGTATTTTTAAATTATCATCATATTCTCAAATCGAGAGACCAGTGACTACGCGGTCAGTTCGTTCGAGTTACATTGGTCCCGTGCGAGGTGTTCATGCCTCTTACGGGGCCGTTTGGGGGATGGTTTGGATTTTGACCCTCAAAAGGCCTATTTTCAAGCCTAATAAACATATTTAGAAATTATCGTTATATTCTCAAATCGGGAGACCCACGACTACGTGGTCATTTTGTGCAAGTTACTTTGGGCTCGTGTGAGGTGTTCGTGCCTCTTATGGGGCCATTTTGGTTTTCACCCTCCTATGGATTGCTTTCAAGACAAATCTATGTATTTTGTAATTATCATCATGTTCTCAAATTGGGAGACCCATGATAATGCGGTCAGTTCGTACAAGTCACATTGGTCCCGTGCGAGGTTTTCGTGGCTCACACAGGGCCGTTTGGGGGCTGATTTGGGTTTTCACACTCAAACGGATTATTTTAAAGCCTAATCTACATATTTTCAAATTATCATCATATTATTAAACCAGGAGATCCGCGACTACACGATCAGTTCGTACGAGTTACATTGGTCCCGTGCGAGGTGTTCGTGCCTCTCACAGGGCCGTTTGGGGGCTGGTTTGGGTTTTCACCCTCAAATGGCTTGTTTTCAAGATTAATCTACATATTTTGAAATTATCATCATATTCTCAAATTGGGAGACCCGCCACTACGCGGTTAGTTTGTACAAGTTACATTGGTCCGGTACGAGGTGTTCGTGGCTCTTACGGGGCCGTTTTGGGGCTGGTTTGGGTTTTCACCGTCAAACATCTTATTTTCAAGCCTAATTTACATCTTTTGAAATTATTATCATATTTTCAAAAACTGGGAGACCAGTGACTATGCTGTGAGTTCGTACAAGTTCCATTGGTACCGTACGAGGTGTTCGTGCCTCTTATGGGGCCGTTTGGGGGATGGTTTGGGTTTTTACCCTCACACGGCTTATTTTTAAGCCGAATCTATGTATTTTAAAATTATCATCATATTCTGAAACTGAGAGACCCGCGAATACGGTGTCAGTTCATACAAGTTACTTTGGTCCCGTGCGAGGTGTTCGTGTCTCTTACGGGGCCGTTTGGGTTTTCACCCTCAAATGGCTTCTTTTCAAGCCTAATCTACATATTTAGAAATTATCGTGATATTCTCAAACTGGGAGACCCGCCACTACGCGGTCGTTTCATACAAGTTACTTTGGTCCCCTGCGAGATGTACGATACTCTAACGGGGCCGTTTGGGGGTTGGTTTTGAATTTCATGCTCAAACGGCTTGTTTTCAAGCCTAATCAACATATTTTGAAATTATCGTTAGATTCTCAAATCGAGATACCCGAGACTACGCTGTCTGTTTATACAAGTTACATTGGTCCGTACGAGGTGTTCGTGCCTCTTACGGGGCTGGTTAGGGTTTTCACCCTCAAACGACTTATTTTTAAGTCTTGTCTATGTATTTTGAAATTATCATCATATTCCCAAACTAGGAGACCAGCAACTGCGCTATCAGTTCGTATAAGTTACATTGGTCCCATGCGAGGCATTCGGGCCTCTTACGGGGCCGTTTGGGGGCTGGTTTGGGTTTTCACCCTCAAACGACTTGTTTTCAAGCCTAATTTACGTATTTCGAAATTATTATCATATTCTCAAAGGGGGAGACCCGTGACTAAGCGGTCAGTTCATACAAGTTACATTAGTCCCGTGCGAGATGTTCGTGCCTCTTACGGGGCCGTTTGGGGGCTGGTTTAGCTTTTCACCCTCAAACGGCTTATTTTCAAGCCTAATCAGCATATTCAAAAATTATCCTTATATTCTCAAAACGGAATACCCATAATAATGCGGTCAGTTCGTACAAGTTACATTGGTCCCGTGCGAGGTGTTCGTGCCTCTTACGTGGTCGTTTCGGTGCTGGTTTGGATTTTCACCTTCGAACGTCTTATTTTAAAAACTAATATACATATTTTCAAATTATAGGCATATTCTCAAGTCGGGAGAGACGTGACTACGTGGTCATTTTGTACCAGTTACATTGGTCCCGTGTGAGGTGCTCGAGCCTCTTACAAGGTTGTTTGGGTTTTCGCCCTCAAATGGCTTGTTTGCAAGCCTAATCTACATATTTTGAAATTATCATCTTATTCTCAAATCGGGAGACCCGTGACTATGCGATTAGTTCGTACAAGTTACGTTGGTCTTGTGCGAGGTGTTCGTACCTTTTACCAGGCCGTTTGCGGGATGGTTTGGGTTTTCACCCTATAAGTTTTTTTAAGCTTAATCGATATATTTTCAAATTATCGTCATATTCTCAAACCGGGAGACCCACAAACACGCGATAAGTTCGTACAAGTTACATTGGTCCCGTGCGAGGTGTTCGTGCATCGTAGGGGGTCGTGTGGGGGCTGGTTTTGGTTTTAACCCTCAAATCGCTTATTTTCAAGCCCAATCTACGTATTCTGAAATTATTGTTATATTATCTAACTGAGAGACAAGCGACTACGCGACCAGTTCGTGCAAGTTACATTGGTCCCGTGTGAGGTGTTCGTGCCTCTTACGGGATCGTTTGGGGACTGGTTTGGGTTTTCACCCTGAAACGGCTTGTTTTTAAGCCTAATCAACGTATTTTCATATTATTGTCATATTCTCAAACCGGGAGACCCGCGACTACGCGATTAGTTAGTACAAGTTACGTTGGTCCCGTACGAGGTGTTCGTGCCTCTTACGGGGCCGTTTGGGTTTTCACCCTCCAACGACTTGTTTTCAAGCCCAATCTATATATTTTTGAAATTATCATCATATTCTCAAATCGGGAGACCCACGACTATACGGTTAGTTCGTACAAATTAGATTAGTCCCGTGCGAGGTGTTCGTGCCTCTTACGGGGCCGTTTAGGCGCTGATTTGGGTTTTTATGCTTATACGACTTGTTTTGAAGCCTAATCTATATATTTTGAAATTACCATCATATTCTAGAAATCAGGAGACCCGTGACTATGCTGTCAGTTCGTACAAGTTACATTGGTCCCTTGCCAGGTGTTCGTGCCTCTTACGGGGCCGTTTGGGAGTTTATTTGAGTTTTCACCGTCAAACATCTTATTTTCAAGCCTAATCTACATATTTTGAAATTATCGTCCTATTCTCAAATCGGGAGATCCGTGACTACTCTATCAGTTACTAGAAGTTCCATTGGTCCCGTGCGAGTTGTTTGTGCTTCTTACAGGGCCATTTTGGGGATGGTTTTGGTTTTCACCCTCAAACGACTTGTTTTTAAGCTGAATCTATGTATTTTCAAATTATTGTCATATTCTCAAACCGGGAGACCTGCGACTACGTTGTCAGTTCATACAAGTTACATTGGTCCCGTGCGAGGCATTCGTGCCTCTTTCGGGACCGTTTGGGGGATGGTTTGGGCTTTCACCCACAAACAACTTATTTTCTAGCCTGATCTACGTATTTTGAAATTATCATCATATTCTCAAATCGAGAGACCAACGAATAAGAAGTCAGTTAGTACAAGTTACATTGCTCGCATGTGAGGTGTTCATGCCTCTTATGGGGCCATTTAGGGGATGGTTTGGGTTTTCACCCTAAAACGGCTTATTTTCAAGCCTAATCAACATATTTTGAAATTATCATCATATTCTCAAACCGGGAGACCCACGACTACGCGACATTTTGTACAAGTTTCGTTGGTCCCGTGCGAGGTGTTCGTGCCTCTTACGGGGCCGTTTAGGGGGTTGGTTTTTCTTTTCACCCTCCAACGGCATGATTTCAAGCCAAAACTATGTATTTTGTAATTATCATCATATTCTGAAATCGAGAGACCCGTGATAACACGGTCAGTTCGTACAAGTTACATTGGTCCCGTGCGAGATGTTTGTGCCTCTTACGGGGCCGTTTGGGGGCTGATTTGGGTTTTCACACTCAAACGGCTTATTTTAAAGCCTAATCTACATATTTTCAAATTATCATCCTATTCTCAGACCGGGAGATCCGCGAATACGCGATCAATTCGTACAAGTTACATTAGTCCCGTGCGAGGTGTTCTTGCCTCCTACGGGGGCCGTTTGGGGGTTGGTTTGGGTTTTCACCCTCAAACGACTTGTTTTCAAGCCTAATCTACAAGTTTTGAAATTATCATCATATTATCAAACCGAGAGACCCGCCACTGCGCGATCAGTTCGTACAAGTTACATTGGTCCCGTGCGAGGAGTTTGTGCCTCTTACGGGGCCGTTCGGGGGCTGGTTTGGGTTTTCACCCTTAAAAGACTTATTTTCAAGAATAATTTATGTATTTTGAAATTATTACATATTCTCAAACCAGGAGACCCGCGACTATGCTGTGAGTTCTTACAAGTTCCATTGGTACCTTGCGAGGTGTTCGTGCCTATTACGGGGCCGTTTGGGGGCTGGTTTGGGTTTTTACCCTCACACGGCTTGTTTTTAAGCCGAATCTAAGTATTTTGAAATTATCATCATATTTTCAAATTGGGAGACCCACGACTATGCTGTCAGTTCATACAAGTTACATTGGTCCCGTACGAGGCATTCGTGCCTCTTATGGGGCCGTTTGGGGGCAGGTTTGGGTTTTCACCCTCAAACGACTTGTTTTCAAGCCTAATCTACATATCTTGAAATTATCATGATATTCTCAAATGAGGAGACCCACGACTAAGCGGTCAGTCCGTACAAGTTACATTGGTCCTCCACGAGGTGTCCGTGCCTCTTACGGGGCCGTTTAGGGGCTGGTTTGGGTTTCCCCCCTCAAATGTCTTATCTTCAAGCTTAATCTACTTATTTTCAAATTATCATCATATTCTCAAACCGGAAGACCTGCAACTACACAGTAATTTTGAACAAGTTACGTTTGTCCCGTGCGAGGTGTTCGTGGCTCTTGTGGGGCCGTTTGGGGGCGGTTTGGGTTTTCACCCTCCAACGGCTTGTTTTCAAGTCAAATTTATGTATTTTGAAATTATCATAATATTCTCAAACCGGGAGACCCGCGATTACGAGGTCTGTTCATACAAGTTACATTGGTCCCGTAAAAGGTGTTTGTACCTCTTACAGGGCCGTTTGGGGGTTGATTTGGGTTTCATCCTCAAACGGCTTGCTTTCAATCCTAATCCAGTTATTTTCAAATTATCATCAAATTCTCAAATCGGGAGACCCACGACTACGCAGTCATTTTGTCCAAGTTACGTTGGGCCCATGCGAGGTGTTAGTGCCTCTTAGGGGGCTGTTTGGGGGGATAGTTTGGGTTTTCACCCTCCAACGACTTGTTTTCAAGCCAAATCTCTGTATTTTGAAATTATTTTCATATTGTCAAACTAAGAGACTCGCGACTACATGGTCACTTCATACAAGTTACATTGGTCCCATGCGAGGTGTTCGTGCCTCTTATGGGGCCGTTTGGGGGCTGATTTGGGTTTTCATGCTCAAATAGGTTGTTTTCGAGACTAATATACATATTTTAAAATTATCATCATATTCTCAAACTGGGAGACCCGCGACTACACGGTTAGTTCGTACAAGTTACATTGGTCCCGTGCGAGGTGTTCCTGCCTCTTAAAGGGCTGTTTGGTGGATGGTTTTAGTTTTCACACTCGAACGGCTTATTTTCAAGCCTAATCTATGTATTTTGAAATTACCATCATATTCTCAAATCGGGAGACCCGCAACTATGCGATCAGTTTGTACAAGTTACATTGGTCCGGTGCGAGGTGTTCGTGCCTCTCACGGGGCCATTTGGGGGTTGGTTTGGGTTTTCACCCTCAAAGAAATTATTTTGAAGCCCAATCTACGTATTTTGAAATTATCATCATATTCTCAAATCGAGAGACCCGCGACTAAGCGGTTAGTTCGTTCAAGTTACATTGGTCCCGTGCGAGGTGTTCATGCCTCTTACGGGGCCATTTGGGGACTGGTTTGGATTTTCATCCTCCAATGGCTTGCTTTCAAGACAAATCTATGTATTTTGTAATTATCGTCATATTTTCAAATCAGGAGACCCGCGAAAATGCGGTCAGTTCGTACAAGTCACATTGATCCCGTGGGAGGTGTTCGTGCCTCACACATTGACGTTTGGGGGATGATTTGGTTTTCACACTCAAATAGATTATTTTAAATCCTAATCTACATATTTTCAAATTATCATCATATTCTTAAACCAAGAGATCCGTGACTATGCGATCAGTTGGTACGAGTTACATTGGTCCCGTGCGAGGCGTTCGTGCCTCTCACGGGGCCGTTTTGGGGCTGGTTTGGGTTTTTACCCTCAAACGACTTGTTTTCAAGATTTATCTACATATTTTAAAATTATTGTCATATTCTCAATTCGGGAGACCCGCCACTACGCGGTCAGTTTGTACAAGTTACATTGGTCCTGTGCGAGGTGCTCATGCCTCTTACGGGGCCGTTTTGGGGCTGGTTTGGGTTTTCACCCTCAAACATCTTATTTTGAAGCCTAATTTACATATTTTGAAATTATTATCATATTCTCAAACTGGGAGACCCGCGACTTTGCTGTGAGTTCATACAAGTTCCAATGGTACCGTACGAGGTGTCCGTGCATTTTATGGGGTCGTTTGGGGGATGGTTTGCGTTTTTACCCTCACACGGCTTGTTTTTAATCCGAATCTATGTATTTTAAAATTATCATCATATTCTCAAATCGGGAGAACCGCGAATACGGTGTTAGTTCGTACAAGTTACATTGGTCCCGTGCGAGGTTTTCGTGTCCCTTACGGGGCCGTTTGGGTTTTCACCCTTAAATGGCTTCTTTTCAAGCCTAATCTACATATTTTTAAATTATCAACATATTCTCAAACTGGGTGACCCGCCACTACGCGGTCAGTTTATACAAGTTACATTGGTCCCGTGCGAGATGTTCGTGCCTCTAACGGGGCCGTTTGGGGGTTGGTTTTGAATTCCACGCTCAAACGGCTTATTTTCAAGCCTAACCAACATATTTTGAAATTATCGTCATATTCTCAAATCGAGAGACCTAAGACTACGCTGTTTGTTTATACAAGTTACATTGGTCCCGTACGAGGTGTTCGTACCTCTTATGGGTGCTGGTTAGGGTTTCACCCTCAAATGTCTTATTTTCAAGTCTAGTCTACGTATTTTGAAATTATCATCATATTCTCAAACTAGGAGACCAGCAACTGTGCTATCAGTTCGTATAAGTTACATTGGTCCCGTGCAAGGCATTCGTGCCTCTTATGGGGCCGTTTGGGGGTTGGTTTGGGTTTTCAACCTCAAACGACTTATTTTCAAGCCTAATCTACGTATTTGGAAATTATCATGATATTCTCAACTAAGGAGACCCGCGACTAAGCGGTCAGTCTGTACAAGTTACATTGGTCCTCTACGAGGTGTCCGTGCCTCTTACGGGGCCGTTTAGGGGCTGGTTTGGGTTTCCACCCTCAAACGACCTATTTTCAAGATTAATCTACTTATTTTCCAATCATCATCATATTCTAAAACCGGGAGACCCGCAACTACACGGTCATTTTGCACAAGTTACGTTTGTCCCGTGCGAGGTGTTCGTGGCTCTTGCGGGGCCGTTTGGTGGCGATTTGGGTTTTCACCCTCCAACGGCTTATTTTCAAGCCAAATTTATGTATTTTGAAATTATCATAATATTCTCAAACTGGGAGACCCGCGACTACGAGGTCAGTTCGTACAAGTTACATTGGTCCCGTAAGAGGTTTTTGTGCCTCTTACGGGGCCGTTTGGGGGATGATTTGTGTTTTAAAGCTCAAACAGCTTGTCTTCGAGCCTAATCTACGCATTTTAAAATTATCATTATATTCTCAAACTAGGAGACCCGCGACTACACGGTCAGTTCGTACAAGTTACATTGGTCCTGTGCGAGGTGTTCATGCCTCTTTCGGGGTTGTTTGGGGTATGGTTTGGGTTTTCACGCTCAAACGGCTTGTTTTCAAGCCTAATCTACGTATTTTGAAATTGCCATTATATTCTCAAACTGGGAGACCCGCAACTACGCAGTCAGTTTATACAAGTTACATTGGTCCAGTGCGAGGTGTTCGGGCCTCTTATGAGGCCGTTGTGGGGCTGGTTTCGGTTTTTACCCTTAAACGATTCGTTTTCCAGCCCAATCTATGTATTTTGAAATTATCATCATATTCACAAATAGAGAGACCCGCGACTAAGCAGTCCGTTCGTTCAAGTTACATTGGTCCCTTGCGAGCTGTTCGAGCCAATGACGGGGCCGTTTGGGGGCTTAGTTGGGTTTTCACTCTCAAATGGATTATTTTCGAGCCTAATCTACATATTCTGAAATTATTGTCATATTCTCAAACCGGGAGACCTGTGACTATGCGGTCAGTTCGTACAAGTTACATTGGTCCCGTGTGTGGTGTCCATGCTTCTTACGGGGCTGTTTGGGGGCTAGTTAGGGTTTTAACCCTAGAACGACTTATTTTCAAACCTAATCTACATATTTTGAAATTATTGTCATATTCTCAAATCGAGAGACCCGCGACTACGCGGTCAGTTCATACAAGTTACATTGGTCCCATGCGAGTTGTTCGTGCCTCTTACGGGACCGTTTGGGGGCTGGATTGGGTTTTCACCCTCTAACATCTTATTTTCAAGCCTAATTTACATATTTTGAAATTATTATCATATTCTCAAACTGGGAAACCCGCGACTATGCTGTGAGTTCGTACAAGTTCCATTGGTACCGTACGAGGTGTTCGTGCCTCTTATGGGGCCGTTTGGGGGATGGTTTGGGTTTTTACCCCCACGCGACTTGTTTTTAAGCCGAATCTATGTATTTTAAAATTATCATCATAGTCTCAAACCAGGAGAACTGCGAATAGGGTGTCAGTTCATGCAAGTTACATTGGTCTCGTGCGAGGTGTTCGTGTCTCTTACGGGGCCATTTGGGTTTTCACCCTCAAACGACTTCTTTTCAAGCCTAATCTACATATTTTGAAATTATCATCATATTCTTAAACTGGGAGACCCGCCACTACATGGTCAGTTCATACAAGTTACATTGGTCCCGTGTGAGATGTTCGTGCCTCTAACGGGGTCGTTTGGGGGTTGGTTTTGAATTTCACGCTCAAACGTCTTGTTTTCAAGCCTAATCAACATATTTTGAAATTATCGTCATATTCTCAAATCGAGAGACCCAAGACTACGCTGTCTGTTTATACAAGTTCTATTGGTCCCGTACAAGGTGTCCGTGCCTCTTACGGGGGTTGTTTAGGGTTTTCACCCTCAAATAACTTATTTTCAAGTCTAGTGTACGTATTTTGAAATTATCATCATATTCTCAAACCAGGAGACCAGAAACTACGCTATCAGTTCCTATAAGTTACATTGGTCCCGTGCGAGGCATTCATGCCTCTTACGGGCCCGTTTGGGTGTTGGTTTGGGTTTTCACCCTCAAGCGGCTTATTTTCAAGCCTAATCTACGTATTTGGAAATTATCATCATATTCTCTAAGCGGGAGACCAGTGACTAAGCGGTCAGTTCGTACAAGTTGCATTAGTCCCGTGCGAAGTGCTCGTGCCTCTTACGGGACCGTTTGGGGGCTGGTTTAGCTTTTCACCCTCAAACGGCTTCTTTTCAAGCCTAATCAACATATTTAAAAATTATCCTTATATTCTGAAAATAGAATACCCACAACTATGTGGTCAGTTCGTATAAGTCACATTGGTCCTGTTCGAGGTGTTCGTGCCTCTTACATGGCCATTTGGGTGCTGGTTTGGATTTTCACCCTCAAACGGCTTGTTTTCAAGCCAAATGTACATATTTTCAAATTATCGTCATATTCTCAAGTCGGGAGAGATGTGACTACACGGTCATTTTGTACCAGTTACATTGGTCCCGTGTGAGGTGCTAGAGCCTCTTACAGGGCTTTTTGGGTTTTTTTCCCTCAAATGGCTTGTTTTCAAGCCTAATCTACATATTTTGAAATTATCGTCATATTCTCAAACCGGGAGGCTCGTGACTATGAGATCAGTTCGTACAAGTTACGTTGGTCTCGTGCGAGGTGTTCGTGCCTTTTATCGGGCCGTTTGCGGGCTGGTTTGATTTTTGACCCAAGAAGTTTTTTTAAAGCTTAATCGATATATTTTAAAATTATTGTCATATTCTCAAACCAGGAGACCCACGACCACGCGGTCAGTTCGTACAAGTTAGATTGGTCCTGTGCGAGGTGTTCGTGCATCGTAGGGGGTCGTTTGGGTGCTGGTTTTGGTTTTTAGCCTCAAACGGCTTGTTTTCAAGCCTAATCTACGTATTCTGAAATTATTGTTATATTATCAAATTGAGAGACAAGCGAATACGTGGTCAGTTCGTGAAAGTTACATTGGTCCCGTGCAAGGTGTTCAGGCCTCTTACGGGATCGTTTGTGGGATGGTTTGGGTTTTCAACCTCAAACGACTTATTTTCAAGCCTAATCAACATATTTTCATATTATTGTCTTATTCTCAAATCGGGAGCCCGCGACTACGCGGTCACTTAGTACGAGTTACATTGGTCCCGTCGAGGTGTTCGTGCCTCTTACGGGGCCATTTGGGGGCTGGTTTGGGTTTTCACCCTCAAATGGCTTGTTTTCAAGCCTAATCTACTTATTTTAAAATTATCGTCGTATTTAAAAATCGGGTGACCCACGACTACACGGTTATTTTGTACGAGTTACGTTGATCCCGTACGTGGTGTTCCTGGCTCTTACGAGGCCGTTTGGGATTTCACCCTCCAACGGTTTGTTTTCAAGCCAAATCTATGTATTTTGAAATTATCATCATATTCTCAAATCGGGAGACCCATGTCTATGTGGTCAGTTCGTACAAATTAGATTAGTCCTGTGCGAGGTGTTCGTGCCTCTTACGATGCCGTTTGGGGGCTGATTTGGGTTTTTACGCTTATACGGCTTGTTTAAAGCCTAATCTATATATTTTGAAATTATCATCATATTCTAAAACCAGGAGACCCGCGACTACTCTGTCAGTTTGTACAAGTTACATTGGACCCGTTCGAGGTGTTCGTGCCTCTTACGGGGCCGTTTGGGGGTTGGTTTGGGTTTTCACCCTCAAACGGCTTGCTTTCAAACCTAATCTACACATTTTGAAATTATCGTCATATTCTCAAATCGGGAGATCCGCGACTACGATGTCCGTTCCTAGAAGTTCCATTGGTCCCGTACGAGTTGTTTGTGTCTCTTACGGGGCCATTTTGGGGATGGTTTTGGTTTCCACCCTCAAACGGCTTGTTTTTAGGTCAAATCTATGTATTTTCAAATTATTGTAATATTCTCAAACCGAGAGACCCGCGACTACGTTGTGAGTTCATACAAGTTACATTGGTCCCGTGCGAGGCATTCATGCCTCTTACGGGGCCGTTTGGGGCTGGGTTGGGTTTTCACCCTCAAACGACTAGTTTTCAAGCCTAATCTACGTGTTTTGAAATTATTGTCATATTCTCAAACTGAGAGACCTGCGACTAAGCAGTCAGTTCGTACAAGTTACATTGCTCCCGTGCGAGGTGTTCATGCCTCTTACGGGGCCATTTGGGGGCTGGTTTGGGTTTTCACCCTCAAACAGCTTATTTTCAAGCCTAATCAACATATTTTGAAATTATAGTCATATTCTCAAACTTGGAGACCCACGACTATGCGGTCATTTTGTCCATGTTTCGTTGGTCCCGTGCGAGGTGTTCGTGCCTCTTACGGGGCCTTTTAGGGGTTGGTTTTGGTTTTCACCCTCCAACGGCTTGCTTTCAAGCCAAAACTATGTATTTTGTAATTATCATCATATTTTGAAATCGGGAGACCCGTGAGAACACGATCAGTTCGTACAAGTTACATTGGTCCCGAGCGAGATGTTTGTGCCCTTTACGGGGCCGTTTGGGGGCTTATTTGGGTTTTCACACTCAAACGGCTTATTTTAAAGCCTAATCTACATAATTTGAAATTATCATCATATTCTCAAATCGGGAGATTCGTGAATATGCAATCAGTTAGTACAAGTTACATTGGTCCAGTGCGAGGTGTTCTTGCCTCCTACGGGGCCGTTTGAAGGCCGGTTTTGGTTTTCACCCTCAAATGGCTTGTTTTCAAGCCTAATCTACATATTTTGAAATAATCGTCATATTCTCAAATCGGGAGACCCTCCACTACGAGATCAGTTCGTACAAGTTACATTGGTCCCGTGCGAGGAGTTTGTGCCTCTAACGGGGCCGTTTGGGGGTTGGTTTTGGTTTTCACCCTTAAAAGACTTGTTTTTAAGCAAAATTTATGTATTTTGAAATTATTATCATATTCTCAAACCAGGAGACCCGCGACTATGCTGTGAGTTCTTTCAAGTTCCATTGGTACCGTGCGAGGTGTTCGTGCCTATTACGGGGCCGTTTGGGGGCTGGTTTGGGTTTTTACCCTCACACGGCTTATTTTTAAGCCGAATCTAAGTATTTTAAAATTATCATAATATTCTCAGATCGGGAGACACACGACCATGCTGTGAGTTCGTACAAGTTACATTGGTCCCATACGAGGCATTCGTGCCTCTTATGGGGCCATTTGGGGGCAGGTTTGGGTTTTCACCCTCAAACGACTTATTTTCAAACCTAATCTACGTATTTTGAAATTATCATGAAATTCTCAAATGAAGACACCCGCCGCTAAGCGGTCAGTCCGTACAAGTTACATTGGTCCTGTACGAGGTGTCCGTGCCTCTAAAGGTGCCGTTTAGGGGCTAGTTTGGGTTTCCCCCCTCAAATGACTTGTTTTCAAGCTTAATCTACTTATTTTCAAATTATCATCATATTCTTAAATCGAGAGACCCGCAACTACGTGGTCATTTTGAACAAGTTACGTTTGTCCCGTGCGAGGTGTTTGTGGCTCTTGCGGGGCCATTTGGGGGCGGTTTGGGTTTTCATCCTCCAACGGCTTGTTTTCAAGCCAAATTTATGTATTTTGAAATTATCATAATATTATCAAATCGAGAGACCCGCGACTACGAGGTCAGTTCGTAGAAGTTACATTGGTGCCGTAAGAGGTGCTTGTGCCTCTTACGGGGCCGTTTGGGGGCTGGTTTGGGTTTTCATACTCAAACGGCTTGTTTTCAATCCTAATCCAATTATTTTCAAATTATCATCATATTCTCAAATCGGGAGACCCACGACTACGCAGTCATTTTTTCCAAGTTACGTTGGTCCCGTGCGAGGTGTTAGTGCCTCTAACGGGGCCGTTTGAGGGGCTAGTTTGGGTTTTCACCCTCCAACGACTTATTTTCAAGCCAAATCTCTTTATTTTGAAATTATTTTCATATTCTCAAACCGAGAGACTCGTGACTTTGTGGACACTTCATACAAGTTACATTGGTCCTATGCGAGGTGTCCGTGCCTGTTACGGGGCCGTTTTGTGGTTGATTTGGGTTTTCATGCTCAAATAGCTTATTTTCGAGCCTAATCTACATATTTTAAAATTATCATCATATTCTCAAACCGGGAGACCCGCGACTACACGGTCAATTCTTACAAGTTACATTGGTCTCGTGCGAGGTATTCATGCTTCTTATAGGGCTGTTTGGGGGCTGGTTTGGGTTTTCACACTCAAACGACTTGTTTTCAAGCGTAATCTACATATTTTGAAATTACCATCATATTCTCAAATCGGGAGGCCCGTAACTATGCGATCAATTTGTACAAGTTTCATTGGGCCGGTGCGAGGTTTTCGTGCCTCTTACGGGGTTGTTTGGGGGCTGGTTTGAGTTTTCACCCTCAAACGACTTGTTTTCAAGCCTAATCTACGTATTTTGAAATTATTGTCATATTCTCAAACCAGGAGACCCGCAACTAAGTGGTTAGTTAGTACTAGTTGCCTTGGTCCCGTGCCAGGTGTTCGTGCCTCTTGCAGGGCCGTTTGGTGACTGGTTTTGGTTTTCACCCTTAAACGGCTTGTTTTCAAGCCTAATCATCATAATTTGAAATTATCGTCACATTCTCAAAATGGAATACCCGCAACTCCGTGATCAGTTCGTACAAGTGACATTGGTCCCGTGTGAGGTGTTCGTGCCTCTTAAGTAGCCGTTCGGGTGTCGGTTTCGGTTTTTACACACAAACGGTTTGTTTTTAAGCCTAATCTAAACATTTTGAAATTATCGTCACATTCTCAAATAGGGAGATCCGCGACTATGTGGTCATTTTTTAGAAGTTACGTTGGTCCCGTGCGAGGTGTTCGTGCTTCTTACGGGGCCATTTGGGGGGTTTGTTTGGGTTTTCACCCACCAATGGCTTGTTTTCAAACCAAATCTATCTATATTGAAGTTATCATCATATTCTCAAATCGGGAGACCGCGACTACGCGATCAGTTCGTACAAGTAACATTGGTCCCGTGCAAGGTGTTCGTACCTCTTACAGGGCTATTTGTGGGATGATTTGGGTTTTCACACTCAAACGGATTCTTTTCAATCCTAATCAACATATTTTGAAATTATAATCATATTCTCAAATCGGGAGACCTGCGACTACGTGGTCAGTTCGTACTAGTTACATTGGTCCCGTGTGAGGTGTCCGTGCCCCTTATGAGGTCGTTTGGGGGCTGGTTTATGTTTTGACCCATTTAACGGCTATTTTTAAGCCTAATCTACGTATTTCAAAATTATCATCATATTTTAAAATCGGGAGAGCCGTGACCACGCGGTCAGTTCACACAAGTTACATTGGTCCCGTGCGAGGCGCTCGTGCCTCTTACGGGGTCATTTGGGGGTTGGTTTGGGTTTTCACCCTCAAACAACTCTTTTTTTAAGCCTAATCTATGTATTTTCAAATTTTCTCCATATTCTGAAACTGGGAGATCCGTGACTAAGCGGTCAGTTCATACCAGTTTCACTAGTCCCGTGCGAGCCGTTCATGCCTCTTATGGGGCCGTATGGGGGCAGGTTTGAGTTTTTAACCTTTAAGGACTTTTTTAAAGCTTAATCGGTATATTTTAAAATTATCATCATATTCTCAAAGTGGAAGACCCGCGACTACACGGTCAGTTCATACAAGTTACCTTGGTCGAGTGTGAGGTGTTCATCCCTCTTATGGGGCCGTTTGGGGGTTGAGTTGGGTTTTCACCCTCAAACGGCTGGTTTTCAAGCCTAATCTACATATTTTGAAATTATTGTCATATTCTCAAATCAGGAGACCCGCGACTACGCGGTCAGTTCGTATAAGTTACATTGGCCCTGTACAAGGTTTTCATGCCTCTTACAAGGCCGTTTGGTGGCTGGTTTGGGTTTCCACCTTCAAACGGCTTTTTTTCAAGCCTTGTCTACTTATTTTCAAATTATCGTCATATTCTCAAACTAGGGAGACCCGCGAATACATGATCATTTTGTACAAGCTATGTTGGTCCCTTGCGAGGTGTTCTGGATCTTATGGGCCGTTTGGGGGCCGGGTTTGGGTTTTCACCCTCCAACGGCTTGTTTTCAAGAAAAAATTATGTATTTTAAAATTATCCTCATATTCTCAAACTGGGAGGCCCGCGACTACGCGATCAGTTCGTATAAGTTACTTTGGTCCCTTACGAGGTGTTTGTGCCTCTTACAGGGCCTTTTTGGGGATTGTTTGGGTGTTCCCCCTCAAATGGCTTGTTTTCAATCCTAATCTACTTATTTTCAAATTATCATCATATTCAATAATCGGGAGACCCACGACTATGCAGTCATTTTGTATAGTCACGTTGGTCCTGTGCGAGGTGTTCGTGCCTCTTATACGGCCATTTGGGGGACTGGTTTGGGTTTTCACCCTCCGACGACTTGTTTTCAAGCTAGACTTATGTATTTTGAAATTATCTTCATATTCTCAAATCGTGAGACCCGCGAATATGTGGTCACTTCGTACAAGTTACATTCGTCCCATACGAGGTGTTCGTGCCTCTCACAAGGCCGTTTGGGGGTTGATTTGGATTTTCATTCTCAAACGACTTATTTTCAAGCCTAATCTATATATTTTGAAATTATCATCATATTCTCAAATCGAGAGACCTGCAACTACGCGGTCAGTTCGTACAGGTTACATTTTGTAAAAAATGTCGTAATGACTGTGTGATAATTGATTTAAATTCGCAAATATCTAATTTGGCACACTTATTTAATTAGGGTCTATTAATTCATCCCCCAAACATGCATCTATGGTGCGTGTGTCAAACCATAAACGAATAACGCATGCGACACAACAAATATGCTGAGACACAGATTTCAGGAAAAAATCCCTTTCGGGTAAAACCTTTATTTCACTATGAATCTATAAATCGCAACTTACAATTACATAGAGAAATCTGCAATGGATCAACGCGCAGCCAACCCACAAAGACTCGCAGTCTTGAACTCAGCAAGAGAATACCCGCAGCACCCTCCAAGGACTCTCAGTCCTATCTTCAGCAAAGAATCTACACGCAATAAGATCCTTAATGACACGCAGCAATACGGTTTAGAGACGCACTCCACAAAAGATGAATAAAGGCAAAGATGTGTTCTTGAACAACAAAACAATTCACTAAAGCAAGATGGGAGTTTTGTGAATTTTAAATAAAAAAGGGATTAAAACCCTAAAAGAAGAAGCCTAAAGATTACTGCTTTGGCAGTGTTTCTGTTCTGGAAAAAGTATGAAATTCTTAAAGAAAACGTTACCATTTAATGAGTATTTATACAAAAACACACCGCCTCGAAATTCGAGCTCGTTCGAACGAGAAGTATATGTCGCTCGAACGAAGTACGCATGTCGTTCAAACGACATCGCGCGACTTCCAGTCCCGTTCGAACGAGATGCTTATCTCGCGCAAATGACCTGGGCGTCAAAATCGATGTCCGCTTCAAAACTTAGAAAAAATACTCATTCTCAATATTTGATGAAAAAGTCCGCTCCAACACTTAGAAAATATTTTGTAAAAATCTCCCAAAAGCTCTAAGCGAAAAGTAAAGGTATTTAAAACATAACCTTACCAAAGTAAACTTCGCGGAGTCTTGAATGATGAAGAACTTGAGTAATTCGGATCCATCTTTGATGTAGATGTCTCTTGAATGCTCTTCGATGGTGAGCGGTATATGACATAATAAATGTATAACGGACCTATGAAAATATGTCCTTGCAAATCTCCCCCTATGTCTATGCCGGTACATACATAAAAAATCCGAATTATCAAAAACCAAATTGCCTATACAAATCTACCCTCCCATGAATAAATTTGCAAGACTTCAAAACTGTTCTTCAATCATCTTCGTTAAATCTCAAAGCTTTTCTCATCAGGGTGTGCAACATATCAATCTTCAATTTTGTACCTACACACATGAGATAAAGAAAAAACCTTCGTGACGCATCGAGTTTGAAATGATATAAGAATAAAGCATTAATAATCAAATCTCCCCCATAATGCAAAAACTCCCCCATAACATGACAATTCTTTCTCCCCCTTTTTATGATGTCCCCAAATAGACAGATAAGAAGAAAAAAATCAAAACATGGAGTGTCACGAAAAAATGCATTGCAAACAAAGATAAAGCTACGCTCATGTAAAGGTGTGTCCCCAAAAATTTCACAAACTATTTTTGGATTTTTTATTTTATTTTATAAAAAAATAGGATACAAAAAAAATTACACCATGGATTTAAATTCAAACAACCAAGACATGGAAACGAAAGGAATGGGTGTGAACATATTCGATAGGTAAATCAACTCAATCAATCATATGTGCACGATGAATACGTGTACCCCTAACGAATGAACATCAAAAGAATCCTTAGGTGTAAAAATTTGTTGAATTTAGATGACATCGTCTTATGCAAATCAACAAATCAAAGTCAAATGATTTCCACACCAATAACGTCCAAAACTATTTAGCGCATTTTCAAGACTTTTAAGGACGTGCAAACCCGTTTTAATTCTCCAACCAAACACCCTCATATATATTTTCTTTTAGAGGTGAATAAACTAAATTCTCAAACTTTGGATAATTGGTGCAAAAACCTAAATGGCCCATAATTGACATGAATTTCTTTTTATTGCCTTTAAATTTTTTCGGGCTCTTTTAAACCTCTTTGGACCCCGGATAATAAAATTCCTCCATTTTTTAGGTCCAATTTAACGGTGGCTTAGTATTAGCAAAGGAAAAATAAACCATTCGCAGCCCTTCCCCGTTTTCAAACAAAGCACACAAACTCACAAAACGGTTCTTATATGCACAATTTCCTTATCAAAATTTATCGCGCTTGGTTCGTTTTAAAGGACGGGATTGAAGTGAAAACACCCAACAAACATGTGATAAGACAAGCACAATAATCAAACAAATCCGTGCATGTGTACAATAAAGGAAACATGAGTCAAACGTGTAGGAAGTAACAATTAATTACATCTTAATGAACCCAAACATTATAAAGCACAAGGATGAATTGACATATTGTCTCAAAACACTATCAAATAGTCACATGTAAAATGGAATGATGTTGTGACTTGGTCATCCTAAGTGTCCATCCATAAACGATGCAAACAAAATCCAAAAATCTTTTTGGATTTTTCCAAAATTTTTATCAAAATAAAATCTTTTTGTATTTTTCAAATTTTTTTTTTTAAAATATACAAAAATGATACATACTAGAAATAGGCAAACAATGTCATCATGAAAATCATCCTATGCTAGTAAACAAGTCAAACCTCAATCATTAGGTGCGGATGGGTTTTCCAAAGGTAGTGACAACTTATGAAAAACCTCCATCAATTCTTGTGAAGTTTTGACTAAAAACTTAACTTGCACACCTAAATATGCAAACTCTCTCATGTAGTCTCCGGGAGCATGTAAAGTATCATGTGTGGGTGTATGCGTATCAGAAATACGTGTAGAAGTAAAACGTGATACATACCCCAACTTAAAGCAGAATTCCCTAAGGTGTCCTCTCCTTTTGCAATGTGAGCAAATATAAATTGGCCTCGGAACACCTCTCTCAAAAACTCTAGGACGCACTTTCCTAATAGGAATGGGATGCCTAGGTGGGTGAGGGTGAGACTCCTGTGAATCTATCACTAAAGTGGGAACCGGCTCGGGTGCTAATTGGGAAATAGAAGCACCGTCATGACTTATTCCTAACTTCTCACCTTTACCCTTGAGAACCACCTTTTCAACCTTCTTAGGTGCGTTCTCAAAAATGACTTTGACCTCCCTGGCACGTTCCAGATCACTCTCGAGTTGGGATACATGTGTCGTCAGATTAGACAACATGTCAGTCAAATCACACTTCTTCTTTCTCAAAACCTCCTTCTCTCTCTCCAAATCTAAAACCCGACGACCTAAATCATGATTATACTTCTTTGTTTTCAAGGTCTCGGTGTACAAATCTCTAAAAGATTTTTTGAGCTCACTTTCATCTCCACTTTCTTCCTCGCTCTCACCCTCACTAGAAGAACACAAATCACTATCATCGCTCTCGTGTTCAGTCTCGTGAGACAAAGTGGGTGTGCTCACATGACTAGAAAAAGCGACAACCATCCCATGTGCTAAACCTTTATCGGACTCATCTCCCTCACCACCCTCACTATCACTAAGTGTGGCAGGCATGGCTACTTTCTTACCTTTCTTTCTAAGCCAAGTTGGATACTCAAACGACTTATGTCCCTTACCCCCACATTCAAAACAAGTCACGTTCTCAAGATCTTCCTCACACTCCTCATCTGAGACATTCTCTTTTTCTCTCTCAACGCTTTCTTTGGCCTTTCCCTTCTTTTTATTTTTCTCAAAAAATTTCTTTTTATTTAAAGAATTATTTTTGTTCATGTTGAGCAATTTTTTAAAAATTTTCGCAAACAAGGCCATATCATTAAAATCAAAGTCTTCCTCAGCATCGGACTCACAAACTTTTTCTTTCTTTTTCTTACATTGAGTCCTTAAGGCAATGCCATTATCCTTAGCTTTAATGGTTTTGGGAAACATGTCAATCTCATAGGTTTGAATATCTCGTACAAGTTCTTCCAACTTAAATGATTTCAAATTTCCCAAAGAGTTCAAAACAGTTACTTTAGGAATAAAGCGTTTTGGGAGAGATCTCAAAATCTTTTTAACGACGCGCGTGTTATCAATCACCTCACCCAAATTAAAACAGGTGTTAATAATGTCCGACAAACATGCATAAAAATCATCAAAGCATTCAGACTCAGACGTGGTGATTGTCTCAAATTGGGTGACCAAATTTTGTAACTTAGATTCTTTAACCGCGTTTGTACCCTCATGTGTCAATTTCAAAACATCCCAAGCCTCTTTAGACGTGGTGCACGTCATAATTCGGCGAAACTCATCGGAGTGATAGCTACAGAAATAGCACTCAAACCACGTGAATTATATTTACACATTTTATGATCATCTTCAGTCCATGCTGACACAGGTTTTAAAGAGGAGATATTGTCAACGGTGACCGTGGCAGGAGTCCACCCATTTTCACAAAGGTACCAAACACGCTCGTCAATGGCTTTTAAACTAGATTTCATGCGAGATTTCCAATAGGCATAATTAGACTCGTAAAAAATAGGCATCTTATTATAGAAGTGCTCCATAGAAAAAAATGCAATTTTTCACAAAACTGATTTAAAAAAAATCAATATCACACCATTTGGCAGAAAATAGGAATACGCGACAAATTAGCGTAACCTGCTCTGATACCAATTTGTAAAAAACGTCGTAACGACTGTGTGATAATTGATTTAAATTCGCAAATATCTAATTCTGGACACTTATTTAATTAGAGTGTATTAATTCAGCCCCTAAACATGCATCTATGGTGCGTGTGTCAAACCATAAACAAATAACGCATGCGACACAACAAATATGCTGAGACACAGATTTTAGGAAAAAACCACTTTCAGATAAAACCTTTATTTCACTATGAATCTATAAATCACAACTTACAATTACATAGAGAAATTTGCAATGGATTAACGCACAACCAACCCATAAAGACTCGCAGTCTTAAACTCAGCAAGAGAATACCCGCAGCACCCTCCAAGGACTCGCAGTCCTATCTTCAGCAAAGAATCTTCACGCCGTAAGATCCTTAATGACATGCAGCCATACGGTGTAGAGACGCACTCCACAAAATATGAACGAAGGCAAAGATGTGTTCTTGAACACCAAAACAATTCACTAAAGCAAGATGGGAGTTTTGTGAATTGTAAATAAAAAAGGGATTAAAACCCTAAAAGAAGAAGCCTAAAGATTACTGCTTTAGCAGTGTTTCTGTTCTGGAAAACATATGAACTTCTTAATGAAAATGTTGCCGTTTAATGAGTATTTATACAAAAACACACCGCCTCGAAATTCGAGCTCATTCAAACGAGAAGCATATGTCGCTAAAAACGAAGTACTCATGTCATTAAAACAACATCGCGCGACTTCCAATCCCATTCGAACGAGATGCTTATCTCGCACGAACGACCTGGGCGTCAAAATCGAGGTCCGCTTCAAAACTTAGAAAAAATACTCATTCTCAATATTTGAGGAAAAAGTCCGCTCCAACACTTAGAAAATATTTTGTAAAAATCTCCCAAAAGCTGTAAGCGAAAAGTAAAGGTATTTAAAACATAACCTTACCAAAGTAAACTTCGCGGAGTCTTGAATGATGAAGAACTTGTGTAATTCGGATCCGTCTTTGATGTAGATGTCTCTTGAATGCTCTTCGACGGTGTAGCGGTATATGACATAATAAATTGATAACGGACCTATGAAAATATGTCCTTACACATTTGTCCCGTGCGAGGTGTTCATGCCTCTTACGGGGCTGTTCAGGGGCTGGTTTGGGTTTTCACACTAAAACGACTTGTTTTCAAGCCTAATCTATGTATTTTGAATTTTCAGTCACATTATCAAATTGGGAGACCCACAACTACGTGTTCAGTTCGTACAAGTTACATTGGTCCGGTGACAGGTGTTCGTGCCTCTTCGGGGCCGTTTGGGGACTGGTTTGGGTTTTCACCCTCAAACGACTTGTTTCAAGCCTAATATATATATTTTGAAATAATCGTCATATTATCAAATCGGTAGACCCAATACTAAGCGATTAGTTTGTAGAAATTACATTGGTCCCGTGCGAGTTGTTCGTGCCTCTTGCGTGGCCGTTTGGGTACCGGTTTGGGTTTTCACCATCAAACGGCTTGTTTTCAAGCCTAATCTACATATTTTCAAATTATCATCATATTCTCAATCCGAGAGACCCGTGACTACGTGATCATTTTGTACAAGTTAGTCCCATGCGAGGTGTTCGTGCTTCTTACGGGGCCATTGCGAGGGCTGGTTTGGGTTTTCACTCTCTAACAGCTTGTTTTCAAGCCAAATTTATGTATTTTGAAGTTATCTTCATATTCTCAAATCGGGAGACACGCGACTACACGATCAGTTCGTACAAGTTACATTGGTCCCGTGCGAGGTGTTCGTACCTCTTACGGGGTTGTTTGGGGGCTGATTTGGGTTTTCACACTCAAACAACTTCTTTTCAAGCGTAATCTACATATTTTGAAATTATCGTCATATTCTCAAATTGGGAGACCCGCGACTACGCGATGAGTTCGTAAAAGTTACATTGGTCCCGTGTGAGGTGTTCGTGCCCCTTACGGGGCCGTTAGGAGCTGGTTTGGGTTTTGACCCTTTAACGACTAGTTTTTAAGCCTAATCTACGAATTTTAAAATTATCATCATATTCTAAAATCGGGAGACCCGCGACAACACGGTCAGTTCACACAAGTTACATTGGTCCCCTACGAGGCGTTCGTGCCTCTTACGGGGCCATTTGACGGCTGGTTTGGGTTTTCACCCATAAACAGCTTATTTTTAAGCCTAATCTATGTATTTTTCAAATTATCGCCATATTCTGAAACTGGGAGATCCACGAATAAGCGGTCAGTTCGTACCAATTTCATATATCATGTACGAGGTGTTCGTGCTTCTTATGGTGTCATTTGTGGGCTGGTTTGGGTTTTCAACCTTTAAGGTTTTTTTTAAAGATTAATCGATATATTGTAAAATTATCATCATATTCTCAAAGCGGGAGACCCGCGACTATGCGGTAAATTCGTACAAGTTACCTTGGTCCAGTACAAGGTGTTCGTACCTCTTACGTGGTCGTTTGTGCGCTGAGTTTTGTTTTCACCCCCAAATGGCTTGTTTTCAAGCCTAATGTACATAGTTTGAAATTATCATCATATTCTCAAACTGGGAGACCCGTGATAATGTGGTCATTTCTTACAAGTTACATTGGTCCCGTATGAGGTGTCTGTGCCTCTTATGGGGCCGTTTGGGGGCTAGTTTGGGTTTTCACCCTAGAACGTCTTGTTTTCAAGCCTAATCTACATATTTAGAAATTATCATCATATTCTCAAACCGAGATACCCGCGACTACGCGATTAATTCGTACAAGTTACATTGGTCCCGTGCGAGGTGTTCGTGCATCTTACAGGGCCGTTTGGTGGCTAGTTTGGGTATTCACCCTCAAACGACTTGTTTTCAAACCAAATCCATGTATTTTTAAATTATCGTCATATTCTCAAACCGAGAGACCCGCGACTATGCGGTCAGTTTGTATAAGTTACATTGGTACCGTATGAGGTGTCCGTGCCTCTTACGGGGTCGTTTGGCGATTGGTTTGGGTTTTCACCTTCAAACGGCTTATTTTCAAGCCCAATCTACTAATTTTGAAATTATCATCATATTCTCAAACCGAGACACCCACGACTACGCAATCATTGTGTACAAGTTACGTTGGTCCTGTGCGAGGTGTTCGTGCCTCTTACGAGTCCGTTTGGGGGGATGGTTTGGGTTATCACCCTCCAACGGCTTGTTTTCAAGCCAAATCTATGTATTTTGAAATTATCGCCATATTCGCAAATTGGGAGACCCGCAACAATGCAGTTATTTCGAACAAGTTTATGTGGTTTAGTGTGAGGTGTTCGTGTCTCGTACGGGGTCGTTTATGGGCTGATTTGGGTTTTCATGCTCAAACAGTTTGTTTTCAATCCTAATCTACATATTTTGAAATTAAAATCATATACTCAAACTGGGAGACCCGCGGCTACGCAGTTAGTTCGTACAAGTTACATTGGTCCCGTGTGAGGCGTTCGGGCCTCTTATGGGGCTGTTTGGGGGCTTGTTTGGGTTTCACCCTCAAACAGCTTATTTTTAAGCCTAATCTACGTATTTTTAAATTTTTTCCATATTCTCAAACTCGAAGACCCACGACTAGGCAGTCAGTTCATGCCAGTTTCATTGGTCCCGTGCGGGGTGTTTGTGCCTCTTACGGGGTCGTTTGGGTGTTGGTTTGGGTTTTCACCCTTTAAGGGATTTTTTAAAGCTTAATCGGTATATTTTCAAATTATCATCATATTCTTAAAGCGGGAGACCCGCGACTACGCGATCAGTTTGTACAAGTTACCTTAGTCCAGTGCGAGGTGTTCATGCCTCTTATGGGGCCATTTGGGTTTTCACCCTCAAACGACTTGTTTTTAAGCCTAATATATGTATTTTCAAATTATCACCATATTCTGAAACTGGGAGATTCGTGATGAGGCGGTTAGTTAGTACCAGTTTCATTGGTCCCGTGCGAGGTGTTCGTGCCTCTTACGGGGCCGTTTGGGGGTTGGTTTGCGTTTTTAAGCTTTAAGGGCTTTTTTAAGCTTAATCAGTATATTTTAAAATTATCATCATATTCTCAAAGTGGGAGACCCGCGAATACACGGTCAGTTTGTACAAGTTACCTTGGTCCAGTGCGAGGTGTTCGTGCCTCTTATGGGGCCATTTGGGGGCTGAATTGGGTTTTCACCCTCAAACGGCTGGTTTTCTAGCCTCATCTACATATTTTCAAATTATTGTCATATTCTCAAAGTAGGAGACCAGCGACTCCGCGGTCAGTTCGTACAAGTGACATTCGTCCCATGCGAGGTGTTCGTGCCTCTTAAGGGGTCGTTTGGGGGCTGGTTTGGGTTTTCACCCTAGAACGACTTGTTTTCAAGCTTAATCTACGTATTTTTAAATTGTCATCATATTATCAAAATGAGAAACCCACGACTATTCGGTCAGTTTGTAAAAGTTACATTGGTCCCATGCGTTGTGTTCGTGCCTCTTACGGGGCCGTTTGGGGGCTGGTTTGGGTTTTCACCCTCAAATGACTTATTTTCAAGCCAAATCAATGTATTTTAGAATTATCATCATATTCTCAAACCGAGAGGTCCATGACTATGCGATCAGTTTGTACAAGTTACATTGGTCCCTTGCGAGGTGTCCGTGCCTCTTACGGGGCTGTTTGGGGGCTGGTTTGGGTTTTCACTCTCAAACGGCTTGTTTTCAAGCCAAAAGTACTAATTTTAAAATTATTGTCATATTATCAAACCAGAAGACCCGCGACTAGGTAGTGATGTTTTACAAGTTACGTTGGTCCCGTGCGAGGTGTTCGTGCCTCTTACGGGGCCGTTTGGGGGGATGGTTTGGAGTATCACCCTCCAATGGCTTGTTTTCAAGCCAAAGCTATGTTTTGAAATTATCATCATATTCTCAAATCGGGAGACTCGCGACTACGCGTCAGTCACACAAGTTTCTTTGGTCCAGCACGAGGTGTTCGTGCCCCTTACGGGACCGTTTGGGGGCTTATTTAGGTTTTCATGCTCGAAGGGCTTGTTTTCAAGCCTACTCTACATATTTTGAAATTATAATCATATTCTCAAAATGGGAGACCTGCGACTACGTTGTCAGTTCACACAAGTTACATTGGTCCCGCGTTAGG
This sequence comes from Sambucus nigra, assembly GCA_949130495.1. Taxonomy (NCBI): domain Eukaryota; kingdom Viridiplantae; phylum Streptophyta; class Magnoliopsida; order Dipsacales; family Adoxaceae; genus Sambucus; species Sambucus nigra. The sequence continues at coordinate 236,884,765 of OX422210.1, read as the reverse complement.
TGCTCGTGCCTCTTATGGGGTTGTTAGGGGGCTGGTTTAGGTTTCCATCCTCTAACAACTTATTTCAAAGCCCAATCTACATATTTTCAATTTTTTCCCATATTCTCAAAATCGAAGACCCGCAACTAGGCGCTCAGTTTGTAGCCGTTGCATGGGTCCCATGCGAGGTGTCCGTGCCTCTAACGGGGCCGTTTGGTGGTTGGTTTGGGTTTTCACCCTAGAACGGCTTGTTTTCAAGCATAATCTATATATTTAGAAATTATCATCATATTCTCAAACTGATATACCAGCGACTAGGCAGTTAGTTCGTACAAGTTACATTGGTCCCATGCGAGGTGTTCGTGCATCTTACAGGGTCGTTTGGTGGCAAGTTTTGGTATTCAACCTCAAACAGCTTGTTTTCAAGCCAAATCCATGTATTTTCATATTATCGACATATTCTCAAATCGAGAGACCCGCGATTATGCGGTCAGTTCGTATAAGTTACATTGGTACCATATGAGGTGTTTGTACCTCTTACGGGGTCGTTTAGCGATTGGTTTGGATTTTCACCCTCAAACGGCTTATTTTCAAGCCCAATATACTTATTTTGAAATTATCATCATATTCTCAAAACGAAAGACCCACGACTACACAGTCATTTTGTACAAGAAACGTTGGTCCTGTGCGAGGAGTTCGTGCCTCTTACGAGTCCGTTTGGGGGGATGATTTGGGTTATCACCCTCCAACGGCTTGTTTTCAAGCCAAATCTATGTATTTTGAAATTATCGTCATACTCTCAAATTGGGAGACCCGTAACTTCGCCGTTATTTTGGACAAGTTTTTGTGGTTTAGTGTGAGATGTTCGTGCCTCTTACGTGGTCGTTTATGGGCTGATTTGGGTTTTCATGCTCAAACAGTTTGTTTTCAAGCCTAATCTATATATTTTGAAATTAAAATCATATTCTCAAACAGGAAGACCCGCGACTAAGCAGTTAGTTCGTACAAGTTACATTGGTCCCGTGTGAGGTGTTCGGGCCTCTTATGGGGCCGTTTGGGGGCTTGTTTGGGTTTTCACCCTCAAACAACTTCTTTTTAAGCCTAATCTACATATTTTCAAATTTTCACCATATTCTCAAAATCGAACACCCACGACAAGGTGGTCAGTTCATGCCAGTTTCATTGGTCCCGTGCGAGGTGTTTGTGCCTCTTACGGGGCCGTTTCGGGGTTGGTTTGGGTTTTCACCCTTTAAGGGATTTTTTAAAGCTTAATCGGTATATTTTAAAATTATCGTCATATTCTTAAAGCGGGATACCCGCGACTACGCGGTCAGTTCGTACAAGTTACCTTAGTCCAGTGGGAGGTGTTCGTGCCTCTTATGGGGCTGTTTGGGTTTTAACCCTCAAACGACTTATTTTTAAGCCTAATCTATGTATTTTCAAATTATCACCATATTCTCAAACTGGGAGATCCGCGACTAGGCGGTTAGTTCGTACCAGTTTCATTGGTCCCGTGCGAGGTGTTCGTGCCTCTTAAGGGGCTGTTTGGGGGTTGGTTTGAGTTTTTAACCTTTAATGTCTTTTTTAAGCTTAATCGGTATATTTTGAAATTATCATTATATTCTCAGAGTGGGAGACCCGCGACTACACGGTCAGTTTGTCCAAATTACCTTGGTCCAGTGCGAGGTGTTCGTGCCTCATACGGGGCCATTTGGGAGATGAGTTGGGTTTTCACCCTCAAACGGCTGGTTTTCAAGCCTAATCTACATATTTTGAAATTATTGTCATATTCTCAAACTAGGAGACCCGCGACTACACGATCAGTTCGTACAAGTGACATTCATCCCGTGCGAGGTGTTCGTGCCTCTTATGGGGCCATTTGGGGGGTGGTTTGGGTTTTCACCCTAGAACGGCTTGTTTTCAAGCTTAATCTACGTATTTTGAAATTTTCATCATATTATCAAATAGAGATACCCGCGACTACGCGATCTGTTTGTAAAAATTGCATTGGTCTCGTGCGAGGTGTTTGTGCCTCTTACGGGGCCGGTTGGGGGTTGGTTTGGGTTTTCACCCTCAAACGACTTATTTTCAAGGCAAATCTATGTATTTTCAAATTATCGTCATATTCTCAAATCGAGAGACCTGCAATTACACGGTCAGTTCGTACAAGTTACATTGGTCCCGTGCGAGGTGTCCGTGCCTCTTACAAGGGCGTTTGGGTGCTGAGCATGGTTTTCACCCTCAAGCGGCTTGTTTTTAAACCTAATCTATGTATTTTAAACTTATCACCAAATTCTCAAACTGGGAGATCCGCGAATAGGTGGTCAGTTCGTACCCGTTTGATTGGTCTCGTGCGAGGTGTTCGTGCCTCTTATGGGGCCTTTTGGGGACTGGTTTGGGTTTTCACCCTAGAACGGTTTATTTTCAAGACGAATCTATGTATTTTGAAATTATCAAATTATTCTTAAACCAAGAGACCCGTGACTACGCGATTAGTTCGTACAAGTTACATTGGTCCTGTGCGAGGTGTTCGTGCCTCTTACGGAGCCGTTTGGGGGCTGAGTTGGGTTTTCACCCTAAAACAGCTTATTTTCTAGCTTAATCCAGATATTTTGAAATTATCATCATATTCTGAAACTGGGAGACCGACGACAATGTGGACAGTTCGTAAAAGTTACATTGGTCCCGTGCGAGGTGTTCGTGCCTCTTACGGGGCCGTTTGGGGACTGGTTTGGGTTTTCACCCTCAAACGACTTGTTTTCAAGCCAAATCTATGTATTTTCGATTTATCATCATATTCTCAAACCGAGAGACCCATGACTACGCGGTCAGTTCGTACAAGTTACATTGGTCCATTACGAGGTGTTCGTGCCTCTTACGGGTCCGTTTGGAGGCTGGTTTGGGATTTCACCCTCAAACGGCTTGTTTTCAAGCCTAAAGTACTTATTTTCAAATTATTGTCATATTATCAAACTAAAAGACCTGCGACTATGCAGTGATTTTGTACAAGTAACGTTGGTCCCGTGCGTGGTGTTCGTGCCTTTTACGGGGCTGTTTGGGGGGATGGTTTGGGTTATCACCCTCCAACGGCTTATTTTCAAGCCAAAGCTATGTGTTTTGAAATTATCATCATATTCTCAAATAGGGAGACCCGCGACTACGCGGTCAGTCATAAAAGTTACTTTGGTCCAGTGCGAGGTGTTCGTGCCTCTCACGAGGCCATTTGAGGGCTGATTTAGGTTTTCATGCTCAAACGGCTTATTTTCAAGCCTACTCTACATATTTTGAAATTATAATCATATTCTCAAAATGGTAGACCTGCGATTATGCGGTCAATTCGCACAAGTTACATTGGTCCCGTGTCAGGTGTTCGTGCCTCTTATGGGGCTGTTAGGGGGATGCTTTGGATTTTCATCCTCAAACAACTTGATTTTAAGCCCAATCTACGTATTTTCAATTATTTGGCATATTCTCAAACTCAGAGACCCGCAACTAGGCACTCAGTTTGTGCTAGTTCCATTGGTGCCGTGCGAGGTGTTCGTGCCTCTAACGGGGTCGTTTGGGGGCTGGTTTGGGTTTTCACTCTTTATGGGCTTTTTTAAGCTTAATCGGTATATTTTCAAATTATCATCATATTATCAAACTGGGAGACAAGAGATTATGCAGTTAGTTCGTAGAAGTTACATTGGTCCTCTGCGAGGTGTTCGTGCCTCTTAGGAAGCCGTTTGGGGGTTGAGTTGGGTTTTCATCCTCAAAAGTCTTATTTCCAAGCCTAATCTATATATTTTGAAATTAACATCATATTCTCAAACTGGGAGACCCGTGAAAATGATGTCATTTCGTACTAGTTACATTGGTCCCGTGCGAGGTGTTCGTGCCTCTTACGGGGCCGTTTGGGGGCTGGTTTGAATTTTCACCCTAGAACGACTTGTTTTCAAGCCTAATCTACGTATTTTGAAATTATCATCATATTCTCAAACCAAGATACCCGTGACTACGCAGTTAGTTCGTACAAGTTACATTGGTCCCGTGTGAGGTGTTCGTGCCTCTAATGGGGCCGTTTGGGGTGTTGGTTTGGGTTTTCACCCTCCAGCGGCTTGTTTTCGAGCCAAATCTATCTATTTTGTAATTATCGTCATATTCTCAAATCGAGAGACTCGTGACTACACGGTCTGTTTGTACAACTTACATTGGTCCTGTGCGAGGTGTTCGTTCCTCTTGCGGGGCCGTTTGGGGGCTGATTTGGGTTTTCACGCTCAAACAGCTTTCTTTCAAGCCTAATCTACGTATTTTCAAATTATCTCCATATTCTCAAATCGGGAGACCCGCGATTACGTGGTCAGTTCGTACAAGTTGCACTGGTCTCGTGCGAGGTATTCGTGCTTCTAACGGGGCCGTTTGGGGGCTTAGTTGGGTTTTCACCCTCAAGCGGCTTGTTTTCAAGCCTAATCTATAAATTTTAAAATTATCGTCATATTATCAAATCGGGAGAACCACGACTATACGGTCAGTTCGGATAATTTACATTGGCCAGTGTGATGTGTTCGTGCCTCTTACGGGGCTCGTTTGGGTATTCACCCTTTAATAACTTATTTTTAAGCCTAATCTAGTTATTTTCAAATTATCGTTATATTCTTAAATCGGGAAACCCACGACTACGCGATCAATTCGTACAAGTTACATTGGTCCCGTGCGAGGTGTTCGTGCGTCTTACGGGGTCGTTTGGGGGTTGGTTTGGGTTTTCACCCTCAAACAGCTTGTTTTTATGTCTAATCTACGTATTTTCAAATTATCACCCTATTCTCAAACTGGGAGATCCGCGACTAAGCGGTCAGTTCGTACCAGTTTCATTGGTCGCGTGCGAGGTGTTCGTGCCTCTTACGAGGTCATTTGGGGGTTGGCTTGGGTTTTCACCCTTTAAGGGCTTTTTTCAAAGCTTAATCGGTATATTTTCAAATTATCGTCATATTCACAAATTGGGAGACGAGCGACTACGCGGTCAGTTCGTCCAAGTTACATTGGTTCTATGCGAGGTGTTCGAGCCAATGACGGGGCCGTTTGGGGGCTTAGTTAGGTTTTCACCCTCAAATGGATTATTTTCGAGCCTAATCTACATATTCTGAAATTATTTTCATATTCTCAAATCGGGAGACCTGTGGCTACGCGGTCAGTTTGTACAAGTTACATTGGTCCCGTGTGTGGTGTTCATGCCTCTTACGGGGCCGTTTGGGGGCGGGTCAGGGTTTTCACCCTAGAATGACTTGTTTTCAAGCCTAATCTACATATTTTGAAATTATTGTCAAATTCTGAAACTGAGAGACCCGCGACTATGCGGTCAATTCGTACAAGTTACATTGGTCCCATACGAGGTGTTCGTGCCTCTTACGGGACCGTTTGGGTGCTAGATTGGGTTTTCACTCTTAAACAGCTTATTTTCAAGCCTAATCAACATTCTTTTTATTTATCATCATTTTCTCAAACTGGGTGACACGCGACTACACAGGTAGTTCGTACAAGTTACATTGGTCCCGTACGAGGTGTTAGTGCCTCTTACGGGGCCGATTAGCGGCTGGTTTGGATTTTCACCCTCAAATGGCTTGATTCCAAGCCTAATCTACTTATTTTAAAATTATCATCATATTCTCAAACCGGGAGACCCGCGACTACGTAGTCATTTCATACAAGTTACGTTGGTCCCGTGCGAGGTGTTCGTGCCCGTTATGGGGTCATTTGGGGGGCTGGTTTGGGTTTTCATGCTCAAATGGCTTGCTTTCAAGCCTATTCTACATATTATCAAATTATCACCATATTCACAAATCGGGAGATGTGCGATTACGCGATCAGTTCGTACAAGCTACATTGGTCCCGTGCGAGGTGTTCGTGCCTCTTACGGGGTCGTTTGGGGGCTTGTTTGTGTTTTCACACTCAAACGGCTTGCTTTCAAGCCTAATCTACATATTTTAAAATTATTGCCATATTCTCAAATCGGGAGACCTGCAATTACGCGGTCAGTTCGTACAATTTACATTGGTCCCTTGCGAGGTGTTAGTGCCTCTTACAAGGCCGTTTGGGTGTTGAGCATGGTTTTCACCCTCAAGCGACTTGGTTTTAAACATAATCTATGTATTTTCAAATTATCACCATATTCTCAAACTAGGAGATCCGCGATTAGGTGGTCAGTTCGTACCCATTTCATTGGTCCCGTGTGAGGTGTTCGTGCCTCTTATGGGGCCGTTTGGGGGCTGGTTTGGGTTTTCACCCAAGAACGGCTTGTTTTCAAGCCAAATCTACGTATTTTGAAATTATCAAATTATTCTCAAAACCAAGAGACCCGTGACTACACGATCAGTTCGTACAAGTTACATTGGTCCTGTGCGAGGTGTTCATGCCTCTTGCGGAGCCGTTTGGGGGCTGAGTTGGGTTTTCACCCTAAAACAGCTTATTTTCTAGCTTAATCCACATATTTTGAAATTATCATCATATTCTGAAATTGGGAGACCGACGACTATGTGGACAGTTCATACAAGTTACATTAGTCCCGTGCGAGGTGTTCGTGCCACTTACGGGGCCGTTTGGGGGCTTAGTTGGGTTTTCACCCTCAAACGGCTTGTTTTCAAGCCTAATCTACATATTTTAAAATTATCGTCATATTATCAAATCGGGAGACCCGAGACTATACGGTCAATTCGTATAAGTTATATTGGTCCTGTGTGATGTGTTCGTGCCTCTTACGGGGTTCGTTTGGGTTTTCACCCTTTAACGAGTTATTTTTAAGCCTAATCTAGTTATTTTCAAATTATCGTTATATTCTCAAATAGGGAGAACGCAACTACGCGGACAATTTATACAAGTTACATTGGTCCCGTGCGAGGTGTCCGTTCATCTTACGGGGCCGTTTGGGGGCTGGTTTGGGTTTTCACCCTCAAACTGCTTATTTTTAAGCCTGATCTACGTATTTTCAAATTATCACCATATTCTCAAATTAGGATATTCGCGACTAGGTGGTCAGTTTGTACCCATTTCATTTGTCCCGTGCGAGGTGTTCGTGCCACTTACGGAACTGGTTTGGGTTTTCACCCTAGAACGGCTTGTTTTCACACATAATCTATGTAATTTGCAATTATCAAATTATTTTCAAACCAAGAGACCCGTGACTACGCGATCAGCTTGTACAAGTTACATTGGTCCTGTGCGAGGTGTTCGTGCCTCTTACGGAGCCGTTTGGCGACTGAGTTGGGTTTTCACCCTAAAACGTCTTACCTTCTAGCCTAATCCACATATTTTGAAATTATTGTCATATTCTGAAGCTGGGAGATCGATGACTATATGGACAGTTCGAACAAGTTACATTAGTCCCGTGCGAGGTGTTCGTGCCTCTTACGGGGCCATTTGGGGGCTTAGTTGGGTTTTCACCCTCAAACGGCTTGTTTTCAAGCCTAATCTACATATTCTGGAATTATTGTCATATTTTCAAATCGGGAGACCAGTGACTACGTGGTCAGTTCGTACAAGTTACATTGGTCCCGTGTGTGGTGCTCATGCCTCTTACGACGCCGTTTAGGGGCTGGTTTGGGTTTTCACCCTCAAATGGCTTGTTTTGAAGACTAATCAATATATTTTTGAATTATCGTCACATTCTCAAACTGGGAGACACGCGACTACACGGTCCATTCGTATAAGTTACATTGGTCCCGTACAAGGTGTTAAGAGGCCGATTGACGGTTGGTTTAGGTTTTCACCCTCAAATGGCATGTTTTCAAGCCTAATCTATATATTTTCAAATTATCATCATATTCTCAAACAGGGAGACCAACGACTACGTGGTCATTTTATACAAGATACGTTGGTCCTGTGTGAGGTGTTCGTTCCTCTTACGGGTCCGTTTGGGTGGCTGGTTTAGGATTTCACCCTCCAACGGCTTATTCTCAAGCCCAATCTATGTTTTTTGAAATTATCATCATATTCTCAAATTGGGAGACCTGCGACTATGCAATCAGCTCGTACAAGTTACTTTAGTCCCGTGCGAGGTGTTCGTGCCTCTTACGGGGCCGTTTGGGGTGATTTGGGTTTTCACGCTCAAACGGCTTGTTTTCAAGCCTATTCTACATATTTTGAAATTATTATCGTATTCTCAAACCGGGAGATCCGTGACTAAGCGGTCAGTTCATACAAGTTATATTGGTCCCGTGTGAGGTGTTCGGGCCTCTTATAGGGCCGTTTGTGGGATGGTTTGGGTTTTCACCCTCAAATGACTTGTTTTTAAGCCTAATCTACGTATTTTCAAATTATCACCATATTCTAAAACTGGGAGACCCGCGACTATGCGGTCAGTTCGTACAAGTTATATTGGTCATGTGCGAGGTGTTCGTGCCTCTTACGGCGCCGTTTGGGGGCTGAGTTCGGTTTTTACCCTAAAACGGCTTATTTTCTCTCCTAATCCACATATTTTGAAATTATCATCATATTCTAAAACTGGGAGACCGACGACTATGTGGACAGTTCGTAAAAGTTACATTAGTCCCGTGCGAGGTGTTCGTGCCTCTTACGGGGCCATTTGTGGACTTGGTTGGGTTTTCACCCTCAAAGGACTTGTTTTCAAGCCTAATCTACATATTCTGAAATTATTGCCATATTCTGAAATCGGGAGACCGTTGACTACGTGGTCAGTTCGTACAAGTTACATTGATCCCCTTGTGTGGTGTTCAAGCCTCTAACGGGGCCGTTTGGGGGCTGGTTTGGGTTTTCACCCTCAAACGGCTTGTTTTGAAGCCTAATCAACATATTTTCGAATTATGGTCATATTCTCAAACTGGGAGACACACGACTACACAGTCAGTTCGTACAAGTTACATTAGTCCCGTACGTGGTGTTAAGAGGCCGATTAATGGCTGGTTTAGGTTTTCACCCTCAAACGGCATGTTTTCAAGCCTAATCTAATTATTTTCAAATTACCATCATATTTTCAAATCGGGAGACCCGCGACTACATGGTCATTTTGTACAAGATATGTTGATCCCGTGTTAGGTGTTTGTGCCTCTTACGGGGCTATTTGGGGGGCTGGTTTAGGTTTTCACCTCCAACGACTTGTTTTCATGCCCAATCTATGTATTTCGAAATTATCGTCATATTCTCAAATTAGGAGACCCACGACTATGGGGTTAGTTCGTACAAGTTACATTAGTCCCGTGCGAGCTGTTCGTGCCTCTTATAGGGACGTTCGGGGCTGATTTGGGTTTTCATGATCAAACGGCTTGTTTCCAAGCCTAATATACATATTTTGAAATTATCATCATATTCTCAAACCGGGAGACCCGCGACTACATTGTCAGTTCGTACAGGTTACATTGGTCCCGTGTGAGATGTTCGTACCTCTTACGGGGCCGTTTGGGGGGCTGGTTTAGGTTTTCACCCTCCAACGACTTGTTTTCAAGCCCAATCTATGTATTTTCAAATTATTGTCATATTCTCAAATTGGGAGGCCCGCGACTATGCGGTCAGTTCGTACAAGTTACATTAGTCCCGTGCGAGGTGCTCGTGCCTCTTACAGGGCCGTTTGGGGCTGATTTGGGTTTTCACGCTCAAACGGCTTATTTTCAAGCCTAATCTACATATTTTTAAATTATCATCGTATTCTCAAATCGATAGTCAGTTCATACAAGTTACATTGGTCCCGTGTGAGGTGTTCATGCCTCTTATAGGGCCGTTTGTGGGCTGGTTTGGGTTTTCACCCTTTAACAGCTTGTTTTTAAGCATAATCTACATATTTTTAAATTATCATTATATTATCAAATCGGGAGACCCGCGACTACGCGGTCTATTCGTAAAAGTTATATTGGTCCCGTGCGAGGTGTTCATGCCTCCTATGGGGCCGTCTGGGGGGTTGTTGTTTAAGGTTTTTTTTTAAGCTTAATCGATATGTATTCCAATTATGGTCATATTCTCAAACCGGGAGACTCGCGACTATGCGGTCACTTCCTACAAGTTACATTGGTCACGTGCGAGGTGTTCTTGCCTCTTACGGGGCCGATTGGGGGTTGGTTTGGGTTATCACCCACGAACAACTTATTTTTAAGCCTAATCTATGTATTTTCAAATTATCGTCATATTCGCAAACTGGGAGACCCACGACTAGGCGGTCAGTTCTTACAAGTTACATTGGTCCTATGCGAGGTGTTCGTGCATCTTACGGAGCCGTTTGGGGGCTGAGTTGGGTTTTCACCCTAAAACGGCTTATTTTCTAGCCTAATCCACATATTTTGAATTTATCATCATATCCTAAAACTTGGAGACCCACGACTATGTGGATAGTTCGTACGAGTTACATTAGTCCCGTGCGAGGTGTTCGTGCGTCTTACGGGGCTGTTTAGGGGCTTGGTTGGGTTTTCAACCTCAAACGGCTTGTTTTCAAGCCTAATCTACATATTCTGAAATTATTGTCATATTCTCAAACCGGGAGACCTGTGACTACATGGTTAGTTCGTACAAGTTACATTGGTCCCGTGTGTGGTGTTCATGCCTCTTACGGGGCCGTTTGGGGGCTGGTTTGGGTTTTCACCCTCAAACGACTTGTTTTGAATCCTAATCAACATATTTTCGAATTATCATTTTATTCTCAAACTGGGAGACACGCGACTACACGGTCAGTTCGTACAAGTTACATTGGTCCCGTACGAGGTATTCGTGCCTCTTACGGCGCCGATTGTCGGTTGGTTTAGGTTTTCACCCTCAAACGGTATGTTTTCAAGCCTTATCAACTTATTTTCAAATTACCGTCATATTCTCAAACCAGGAGACCCGCGACTACGTGGCCATTTTGTACAAGATACGTTGGTCCCGTGTGAGGTGTTCCTGCCTCTTACAGGGCCGTTTGGGGGGCTGATTTAGGTTTTCACCCTCCAACGACTTGTTTTCAAGCCCAATCTATGTATTTTGAAATTATCATCATATTCTCAAATTGGGAGACCAAGGACTATGCGGTCAGTTCGTAAAAGTTACATTAGTACCGTGCGAGGTGTTCGTGCCTCTTACGGGGCCGTTTGGGGCTGATTTGGGTTTTCACGCTCAAACGGCTTGTTTTCAAGCCTAATCTACATATTTTTAAATTATCATCATATTCTCAAATCGGGAGTCAGTTCATAAAAGTTACATTGGTCCCGTGTGAGGTGTTCGTGCCTCTAATAGGGCAGTTTGTGGGAAGGTTTGGGTTTTCACCCTTTAAATAGCTTGTTTTTAAGCATAATCTACATATTTTCATATTATCATCATATTCTCAAACCGGGAGACCCGCGACTACGCGATCTATTCGTACAAGTTACATTGGTCCCGTGCGAGGTGGTCATGCCTCTGATGGGGCCGATTGGGTTTTCACCTTTTAAGGGCTTTTTTTAAGCTTAATCGATATATATTCAAATTATGGTCATATTCTCAAACCGGGAGACTCACGACTACGCGGTCACTTCATACAAGTTACATTGGTCGCATGCGAGGTGTTCGTGCCTCTTACGGGGCCGATTAGGGGTTGGTTTGGGTTTTCACCCTCAAACAACTTATTTTTAAGCCTAATCCACGTATTTTCAAGTTATCGCCATATTCTCAAACTGGGAGACCCGCGACTAGGCGATCAGTTCATATAAGTTATGTTGGTCCTGTGCAAGGTGTTTGTGCCTCTTACGGAGCCGTTTGGGGGCTGAGTTGGGTTTTCACCCTAAAACGGCTTATTTTCTATCCTAATCCACATATTTTAAAAATTATCATCATATTCTGAAACTAGGAGACCGACGACTATGAGGACAGTTCAAACAAGTTACATTGGTCCTGTACGAGGTGTTCGTGCCTCTTACGGGGCCGATTGTCGACTGGTTTCGATTTTCACCCTCAAACGACTTGTTTTCAAGCCTAATCTACTTATTTTCAAATTATCGTCATATTTTCCAACCGGGAGACCCGCGACTACGTGGTCATTTTGTACAAGTTACGTTTGTCCCGTGTGAGGTGTTTGTGCCTATTACGGGGCTGTTTGGGGGGCTGGTTTTGGTTTTCACCATCCAAAGGCTTGTTTTCAAGCCCAATTAATTAAATTATCGTCATATTCTCAAATCGGGATACCCACGACTGTGTGATCACTTCGTACAAGTTACATTAGTCCTGTGCGAGGTGTTCGTGCCTCTTACGGGGCCGTTTGGGGGCTGATTTGGCTTTTCACGCTCAAACGACTTTTTTCAAGCCTAATATACATATTTTCAAATTATCATCCGATTCTTAAACCGTAAGACCCGTGACTACGCGATCAGTTCGTACAAGTTACATTGGTCCCGTGTGAGGTGTTCATGCCTCTTACAGGGTCGTTTAGGGGCTGGTTTGGGTTTTCACCATTTAACACCTTGTTTTTAAGCATAATCTACATATTTTCAAATTATCATCATATTCTCAAACCGAGAGAATCGCGACTACGCGATCGATTCGTACAAGTTACATTGGTCCCGTGCGAGGTGTTCGTGCCTCTTACGGGGCCGTTTGTGGGTTGGTTTGGGTTTTCACCCTCAAACAACTTATTTTTAAGCCTAATCTACGTATTTTCAAATTATCACCATATTCTCAAACTGGGAGATCCACGACGAAGCGATCAGTTCGTACAAGTTACATTGGGCTCGTGCGAGGTGTTCGTGCCTCTTACAGAGCCGTCTTAGGGAAGAGTAGGGTTTTCACCCCAAAACGGCTTATTTTCTTGCCTAATCCTCATATTTTGAAATTATCGTCATATTCTAAAACTCGAACACCGACGACTATGACGACAGTTCGTACAAGTTACATTAGTCCCGTGCGAGGTGTTCGTGCCTCTTACGTGGCCGTTTGGGGCCTGGTTTGGGTTTTCACCCTAGAACGGCTTATTTTGTAGCCTAATCTATATATTTTGAAATTATCATCATATTCTCAAACTGAGAGACTCGTGACTACGCTGTCAGTTCGTACAAGTTAAATTGGTCCAATGCGAGGTGTTCGTGCCTCTTACGGGGTCGTTTGGGGGCTGGTTTGGGTTTTCACCCTCAAACAGCTTATTTTTAAGCCTAATCTATGTATTTCCAAATTATCACCATATTCTCAAACTAGGAGATCCACGACTACGCGGTCAGTTCGTACCAGTTTCATTGGTCCCGTGCGAGGTGTTCGTGGCTCTTATGGGGTCGTTTGGGGGTTGGCATGGGTTTTCACCCTTTAAGGGCTTTTTTTAAAGCTAAATCGGTATATTTTCAAATTATCGTCATATTCACAAATCGGAAGATCCGTGACTATGCGGTCAGTTCGTCCAAGTTAAATTGGTCCCGTGCGAGGTATTCGAGCCTCTGACCGGGCCGTTTGGGGGCTTAGTTGGGTTTTCCCCCTCAAACGGCTTATTTTCAAGCCAAATCTACATTTTCTGAAATTACTGTCATATTCTCAAACCGGGAGACCCGTGACTACGCGGTCAGTTCGTACAAGTTACATTAGTCCCGTGTGTGATATTCATGCCTTTTATGGGGCCGATTGGAGGCTGGTTTGGGTTTTCCCCCTCAAACGTCTTATTTTCAAGCCTAATCAAAATATTTTCGAATTATTGTCATATTCTCAAACTGGGAGACACGCGACTACACAGTCAGTTCGTACAAGTTACATTGGTCCCGTACGAGGTGTTCGTGCTTCTTATGGGGCCGATTGTCGGTTGGTTTATGTTTTCACCCTCAAACGGCTTATTTTCAAGCCTAATCTACTTATTTTCAAATTATCGTCTTATTCTCAAACTGGGAGACCTGCGACGATGCGTTCATTTTGTACAAGTTATGTTGGTATCGTGTGAGATGTTCGTGCCTCTTACGGGGCCGTTTGGGGGGTTGGTTTAGGTTTTCGCCCTTTAGCAACTTGTTTTTAAGCATAATCAACATATTTTCAAATTATCATCATATTCTCAAACCGGGAGACTCGCGACTACGCGATTTATTCGTATAAGTTAAATTGGTCCTGTGCGAGGTGGTCATGCCTCTTATGGGGCCGTTTGGGGGGTTGTTGGGGTTTTCACCCTTTAAGGGCTTTTTTAAGCTTAATCGATATATATTCAAATTATGGTCTTATTCTCAAACCGGGAGACTCATGACTACGCGATCACTTCATACAAGTTACATTGGTCGCATGCGAGGTGCTCGTGCCTCTTACGAGGCCGATCGGGGGTTAGTTTGGGTTTTCACCCTCAAACAACTTTAAGCCTAATCTACGTATTTTCAAGTTATCGCCATATTCTCAAACTGGGAGACCCGCGACTAGGTGGTCAATTCGTACAAGTTACATTGGTCATGTGCGAGGTGTTTGTGCCTCTTACGGAGCCGCTTGGGGGCTGAGTTGGGTTTTCACCCTAAAACGGTTTATTTTCTATCCTAATCCACATATTTTAAAAATTATCATCATATTCTGAAACTAGGAGACCGAAGACTGTGCGGACAGTTCCTATAAGTTACATTGGTCCCGTACGTGGTGTTCGTGCCTCTTACGGGGCCGATTGTCGACTGGTTTCGATTTTCACCCTCAAACGACTTGTTCTCAAGCCTATTCTGCTTATTTTCAAATTACCGTCATATTTTCCAACCGGGAGACCCGCGACTACGTGGTCATTTTGTACAAGTTGTGTTTCTCCCGTGTGAGGTGTTTGTGCCTCTTACGGGGCCGTTTGGGGGGATGGTTTCGGTTTTCACCATCCAAAGGCTTATTTTCAATCCCAATCTATGTATTTTGAATTTATCATCATATTCTCAAATCGGGAGACCCACGACTATGCGGTCACTTCGTACAAGTTACATTAGTCCCGTGTGAGGTGTCCGTGCCTCTTACGGGGCCGTTTGGGGGCTGATTTGGGTTTTCACGCTCAAATGGCTGTTTTTAAAGCCCTACATATTTTGAAATTATCATCCTATTCTTAAACCGAAAGACCCGCGACTACACAGTCAGTTCGTACAAGTTACATTGGTCCCGTGTGAGGTGTTCATGCCTCTTACACGGTCGTTTAGAGGCTGGTTTGGGTTTTCACCCTTTAACACCTTATTTTTAAGCATGATCTACATATTTTCAAATTATCATCATATTCTCAAACCGAGAAACCCGCGACTACACGATCTATTCGTATAAGTTACATTGGTCCCGTGCGAGGTGGTCATGCCTTTTATGGGGCCGTTTGGGGGTTGTTGGGGTTTTCACACTTTAAGGGCTTTTTTTAAGCTTAATCGATATATATTCAAATTATGGTCATATTCTCAAATCGGGAAATTCACGACTACGCGGTCACTTCATACAAGTTACATTGGTCGCATGCGAGGTGTTCATGCCTCTTATGGGGGCGATTGGGGGTTGGTTTGGGTTTTCACCCTCAAACAACTTGTTTTTAAGCCTAATCTACGTATTTTCAAGTTATCGCCATATTCTCAAACTGGGAGACCTGCGACTAGGCGGTCAGTTCATACAAGTTACATTGGTCCTGTGCGAGGTGTTCGTGCCTCTTACGGGGCCGGTTGGGGGCTGATTTGTGTTTTCATGCTCAAACGGCTTATTTTCAAGCCTAATATACATATTTTGAAATTATCATCGTATTCTCAAATCGAGAGACCCGTGAATACGCAGTCAGTTTGTACAAGTTTTATTGGTCTCGTGTGAGGTGTTCGTGCCTCTTACAGGGCCGTTTGGGGGCTAGTTTGGGTTTTCACCCTTTAGCAACTTGTTTTCAAGCATAATCTACATTATTTCAAATTATCATGATATTCTCAAACCGGGAGACCCGCTACTACGCGATTTATTCGTATAAGTTACATTGGTCCCGTGCGAGGTGTGCATGCCTCTTATGGGGCCGTTTGTGGGGTTGTTGGGTTTTTAACCCTTTAAGGCGTTTTTTGAGCTTAATCGATATATATTCAAATTTTGGTCATATTATCAAATCGGGAGACTCGTGACTATGCGGTCACTTCATACAAGTTACATTGGTCGCGTGCGAGGTGTTCGTGTCTTTTACGGGGACGTTTGGGGGTTGGTTTGGATTTCACACTAAAACGGCTTATTTTTAAGCCAAATCTACATATTTTCAAATTTTGACCATATTCTCAAAGTGGGAGACCCGCGATTAGGTGGTCAGTCCATACAAGTTACATTGGTCCTGTGCGAGGTGCTTGTGCCTCTTACGGAGCCGTTTGGGGGCTGAGTTGGGTTTTCACACTAAAGCGGCTTATTTTCTAGCCTAATCCACATATTTTGAAATTATCATCATATTCTAAAACTGAGAGACCGACGACTATGCATACAGTTCATACAAGTTACATTGGTCCCGTGCGCGGTTTCGTGCCTCTTACGAGGCCGTTTGGGGGCCTATTTGGATTTTCACCCTAGAACGGCTTATTTTGAATCCTAATTTATGTATTTTGAAATTATCATCATATTATCAAATCGAGAGACCCGTGACTATGCAGCCAGTTCGTACAAGTTACATTGGTCCCGTGCGAGGTGTTCGTGCCTCTTAAGGGGCCGTTTGGGGGCGGGTTTGGGTTTTCACCCTCAAATGACTTATTTTCAAGCCTAATCAACATATTTTTTAATTATCATCATATTCTCAAATCGGGAGACCCGCGACTACACGGTCAGTTGGTACAAGTTACATTGGTCTCGTACGAGGTGTTCGTGCCTCTTACGGGGCCGTTCGGTTGCTGGTTTGGGTTTTCACCCTCAAACGGCTTCTTTTCAAGCCTAATCTACTTATTTTTAAATTTTCGTCAGATTCTCAAACCAGGAGAAATGCAATTACGCAGTTATTTGGTACAGGTTACGTTGGTTCCATGCGAGGTGTTTGTGCCTCTTACGGGGCCGTTTAGGGGGTTAGTTTGGGGTTTCACCCTCCAGCGGCTCGTTTTCAAGCCAAATCTATGTATTTTATAATTATCATCATATTCTCAAACTAGGAGACCCGTGACTACGCGATCAGTTCATATAAGTTACATTGGTCCCATGCGAGGTGTTCGTGCCTCTTCTAGGGCCGTTTGGGAGCTGATTTGTGTTTTCACGCTCAAACGGCTTGCTATCAAGCCTAATCCATGTATTTTCAAACTATCACCATATTCTCAAATCGGGAGACCCGCGATTATGTGGTCAGTTCGTATAAGTTACATTTGTCCCGTGCGAGGTGTTCGTACCTCTTACGGAGCCCTTTGGGGGCTGAGTTAGGTTTTCACCCTCAAATAAGTTGTTTTAAAGACTAATCTACATATTTTGAAATTATCGTTGTATTCAGAAATCGGGAGAACCGCGACAATGCGGTTAGTTCGTACAAGTTATATTGGTGCCGTGCGAGGTGTTCGTGCCTCTTACGGGGTCGTTTGGAGGCTGTTTGGGGTTTACACCCTAGAACGACTTGTTTTCAAGCCTAATCTATGTATTTTGAAATTATTGTCATATTCTAAAACCAAGATACACGCGATTTACGCGGTCAGTTTGTACATGTTAAATTTGTCCCGTGTGAGGTGTTCGTGCCTCTTACGGGGCCGTTTGTGGGTTGGTTTGGGTTTTCACCCTCAAACGACTTATTTTCAAGCTTAATCAACATATTGTTGAATTATCATCATATTCTCAAACCAAGAGACCCGCGACTGCGCGATCAGTTTGTACAAGTTACATTTGTCCCGTACGAGGTGTTCATGCCTCTTACGGGGCCGTTTGGTGGCTGGTTTGAGTTTTCACCCTCAAACAACTTGTTTTCAAGACTAATCTACTTATTTTCAAATTATCGTGATATTCTCAAACCCAGAGACCCATGACTACGCGATCATTTTGTACAAGTTACTTGGTCCCATGCGAGGTGTTCGTGCCTCTCGCGGGGCCGTTTGAGGGGATGGTTTGGGGTTTGACCCTCCAACGGCTTGTTTTCAAGCGAAATATATGTATTTTGAAATTATAATCATATTCTCAAACCGGTAGACCCGTGACTACGTGGTTAGTTCG
This sequence comes from Sambucus nigra, assembly GCA_949130495.1. NCBI lineage: Eukaryota > Viridiplantae > Streptophyta > Magnoliopsida > Dipsacales > Adoxaceae > Sambucus > Sambucus nigra. The sequence continues at coordinate 236,866,792 of OX422210.1, read as the reverse complement.
TACAAGTTACATTTGTCCCGTGCAAGGTGTTCGTGCCTCTTTCGGGGTCATTTAGGGCATAATTTAGGTTTTCACGCTCAAACGACTTGTTTTCAAGCCTAATCTACATATTTTTAAATTATCATCGTATCCTCAACTCAAGAGAGCCGTGACTATGTGGTCAGTTCGTATAAGTTACATTGGTCCTGTGTGATGAGTTTATGCCTCCTACGGGGCTGGTTTGGGTTTTCACCCTTTAACGGCTTATTTTAAGCCAAATCTAGGTATTTTCAAATTATCATCACATTTAAAAATCGTGAGACCCGTGACTACGCGGTATTTTTGTAAAAGTTACATTGGTCCTGTATGAGGTGTTCGTGCCTCTTACGGGGCTGTTTGGGGCCTGGTTTGGGTTTACACCCTCAAACAGCTTATTTTTAAGCCTAATCTACGTATTTTCAAATTATCACCATATTCTCAAACTGGGAGATCCGCGACTAGGCTGTCAGTTTGTACAAGTTACATTGGTCCTGTGCGAGGTGTTCGTGCCTCTTACAGAGTCGTTTGGGGGATGAGTTGGGTTTTCACCCTAAAACGATTTATTTTCTAGCCTAATCCACATATTTTGAAATTGTCATCATATTCCGAAACTGGGAGACCAACGACTATGCGGACAGTTCGTACATGTTACATTGGTCCCGTGCGAGGTGTTCTTGCCTCTTACGGGGCCGTATGTGGGTTGCTTTGGGTTTTCACCCTGGAACTGGTTGTTTTGAAGCCTAATCTATGTATTTTGAAATTATCATCATAATCTCAAATCAAGAGACCTGTGACTATGCGGTCAGGTCGTACAAGTTATATTGGTCCCATGCGAGTTGTTCGTGCCTCCTACGAGGCCGTTTGGGGGCTAGTTTGGGTTTTCACCCTCAAATGACTTATTTTCAAGCCTAATCAACATATTTTTTACTTAGCATCATATTCTCAAATCGAGAAACCCGCGACTATACGGTCAGTTCATACAAGTTACATTGGTCTCGTATGAGGTGTTCGTTCCTCTTACGGGGCCGTGTGATGGCTGGTTTGCGTTTTCACCCTCAAACAGCTTGTTTTCAAGCCTAATCTACTTATTTTTAAATTACCATCAGATTCTCAAACAGGGAGAAATGCAATTACGCAGTTATTTTGCACAAGTTACGTTGGTCCCATGAGAGGTGTTTGTGCCTCTTACGGGGCCGTTTGGTGGGCTGGCTTGCCTTTTCACCCTCTAACAGCTTGTTTTCAAGCCAAATCTATGTATTTTATAATTATCATCATATTTTCAAACTGGGAGACCTGTGAATACGCGGTTAGTTCGTACAAGTTACATTGGTCCCGTGAGAGGTGTTCGTGCCTCTTACTGGACCGTTTGGGGGCTGATTTTGGGTTTTCATGCTCAAACGGCTTGCTTTCAAGCCTAATCCATGTATTTTGAAATTATCACCATATTCTCAAATTAGGATACCTGTGATTATGTGGTCAGTTCGTACAAATTACATTGGTACCGTGCGAAGTGTTCGTGCCTCTTACGGAGCCGTTTGGGGGCTCTGTTGGGTTTTCAGCCTCAAACGGCTTATTTTCAAGCCTAATCTACATATTTTAAAATTGTCATCATATTCTCAAACTAGGAGAGACACGACTACGCGGCCAGTACGTACAAGTTATATTGGTCCCGTGTGAGGTGTTCGTGCCTCTTACGGGGCCATTTGGGGGATGGTTTGGGTTTTCACCCTCAAACAACTTGGTTTTAAGCCTAATCTACGTATTTTCAAATTATCACCAAATTCTCAAACTGGGAGATCTGCGACTAGGCGGTCAGTTTGTACAAGTTTCATTGGTCCTAGGTCAGGTGTTCACCCTTTAAGGGATTTTTTAAAGCTTAATCGGTATATTTTCAAATTATTTTCATATTCACAAATCGGGAGACCTGCGAGTACGCGGTCAGTTCGTCCAAGTTACATTGGTCCGGTGCGAGGTGTTCGAGCCTCTGACCGGGCCGTTTGGGGGCTTAGTTGGGTTTCACCCTCAAACAGCTTATTTTTAAGCCTAATGTACATATTCTAAAATTATTGTCATATTATCAAACCGGGAGACCCATGACTATGCCGTCAGTTCCTACAAGTTACATCGGTCCCGTGTGTGGTGTTCATGCCTCTTACCGGGCCGTTTGGGGGCTGGTTTGGGTTTTCACCCTCAAACGGCTTGTTTGCAAGCCTAATCAACATATTTTCGAATTATCGTCATATTCTTAAACCGGGAGGCACGCGACTACACGGTCAGTTCGTACAAGTTACATTGGTCCCGTACGAGGTGTTCGTGACTCTCACGGGGCCGATTATTAGCTGGTTTAGGTTTTCACCCCCAAACGGCTTATTTTCAAGCCTAATCTACTTATTTTCAAATTACCATCATTTTTCAAACTGGGAGACCCGTGACTACACGATCATTTTGTACAAGTTACGTTGGTCCCATGTGAGGTGTTCGTGCCTCTTACGAGGCCGTTTAAGGGGCTGGTTTAGGTTTTCGCCCTCTAACGACTTGTTTTCAATCCCAATCTATGTATTTAGTAATTATCCTTATATTCTCAAATCAGGAGACCCGCGACTATGCCGTTAGTTCGTACAAGTTAGGTTAGTACCGTGCGAGGTGTGCGCGCCTCTTACGGGGCCGTTTGGGGGCTGATTTGGGTTTTCACGCTGAAATGGCTTATTTTCAATGCTAATTGACATATTTTGAAATTATCATCGTATTCTCAAATCGGGAGACCCGCAACTATGTGATCAATTCGTACAACGTAATAATTGTCCCGTGTGAGGTGTTCGTGCCTCTTACAGGGCCGTTTGGGGGCTGGTTTGGGTTTTCACCCTTTAACAGCTTGTTTTTAACCATAATCTACATATTTTCAAATTATCATCATATTCTCAAATCCGGAGACCCGCGACTACGCGGTCTATTCGTAAAAGTTACATTGGTCCCGTGCGAGGTGTTCATGCCTCTTATGGGGCCGATTGGGAGGTTTTTGGGGTTTTCACCCTTTAAGGGCTTTTTTTAAGATTAATCGATATATATTCAAATTATGGTCATATTCTCAAACTGGGAGACTCGCGACTACGCGGTCACTTCATACAAGTTACATTGGTCGCGTGCGAGGTGTTCGTGCCTCTTACGGGGCCGTTTGGGGGTTGGTTTGGGTTTTCACCCTCAAACAACTTCTTTTTAAGCCTAATCTACGTATTTTCAAATTATCTCCATATTCTCAAACTAAGAGACCCGGGAATAGGCGGTCAGTTCGAACAAGTTACATTGGTCCTGTGCGAGGTGTTCGTGCCTCTTACGGAGCCGTTTGGGGGCTAAGTTGGGTTTTCACACTAAAACGGCTTATTTTCTAGCCAAATCCTTATATTTTGAAAATATCGTCATATTCTAAAACTCGGAGATCGACGACTATGCCGACAGTTCGTACAAGTTACATTAGTCCCGTGCGAGGTGTTCGTGCCTCTTACGGGGCCGTTTGGGGGCTGGTTTTGGTTTTCATCCTAGAACGGCTTATTTTGAAGTCGAATCTATATATTTTGAAAGTACCATCATATTCTCAAATCGAGAGACCCGTGACTACTCTGCCAGTTCGTACAAGTTACATCTGACCCATTTGAGGTGTTCGTGCCTCTTACGCGGCCGTTTGGGTTTTCACCCTCAAGCATCTTGTTTTTAATCCTAATCTATGTATTTTCAAATTATCACCATATTCTCAAACTGGGAGATCCGCGACTAGGCAGTCAGTTCGTACAAATTCATTTGTCCCGTGCGAGGTGTTCATGCCTCCACGGGGTCGTTTGGGAGTTGGCTTGGTTTTTCACCCTTTAAGGGATTTTTTTAAATCTTAATCGGTATATTTTCAAATTATCATCATATTCACAAATTGGGAGACCCACGACTGCGCGGTCAGTTCGTCTAAGTTACATTGGTCCCGTGCGAGGTGTTCGAGCCTCTGACCGGGTCGTTTGGGGGCTTAGTTGGGTTTTCACCCTCAAACGTCTTGTTTTCAAGCCAAATCTACATATTTTGAAATTATTGTCATATTCTCAAACCGGGAGACTCGTGACTACGCGGTCAATTCGTACAAGTTTCATTGGTCCCGTGCGTGGTGTCCATGCCTCTTACGGGGCCGTTTGGGGGATGGTTCGAGGTTTCACCCTCAAACAGCTTATTTTCAAGCATAATCAACATATTTTTGAATTATCGTCAGATTCTCAAACTGGGAGACAAGCGACTACACGGTCAGTTCGTACAAGTTACGTTGGTCCCGTACGAGGTGATCGTGCCTCTTACGGGGCCGATTGCCGATTGGTTTAGGTTTTCACCCTGAAACGGCTTATTTTCAAGAGTAATCTACTTATTGTCAAATTACTGTCATATTCTCAAAATGAGAGACCCGCGAATACGCGGTCATTTGTACTAATTACGTTGGTACCGTGTGAGGTGTTCGTGCCTCTTACGGGGCCATTTGGGGGGCTGGTTTAGGTTTTCACCCTCCAACGGCTTATTTTCAAGCCCAATCTATGTATTTTGAAATTACCATCATATTCTAAAATTGGGAGACCCGCGACTGTGCGGTCAGTTCGTACAAGTTACATTAGTCTTGTGCGAGGTGTTCGTGCCTCTTACGGGGCCGTTTTGGGGGCTATTTGAGCTTTAACACTCAAACGGCTTGTTTTCAAGCCTAATATACATATTTTGAAATTAATATTGTATTTTCAAACCGGGAGACCCGCGACTACGCGGTCAGTTTGTACAAGTTACGTTGGTCCCGTGTTAGGTGTTCGTGCCTCTTACAGGGCCGTTTGGGGACTGCTTTGGGTTTTCACCCTTTAACAGCTTGTTTTTAAGCAAAATCTACATATTTCAGAAATTATCATCATATTCTCAAACCCGGAGACCCGTGACTACACGGTCTATTCGTACAATTTACATTAGTCCCGTGCGAGGCGTTCATGCCTCTTATGGGTCCGTTTGTGGGGTTGTTGGGGTTCTCACCCTTTGAGGGCTTTTTTTAAGCTTAATCGATATATATTCAAATTATGGTCATATTCTCAAACCGGGAGACTCGCGACTATGCGGTCACTTCATACAAGTTACATTTGTCGCGTGCAATGTGTTCGTGCCTCTTACGGGGCCGTTTGGGGGTTGGTTTGGGTTTTCACCCTCAAACAACTTGTGTTTAATCTATGTATTTTCAAATTATCACCATATTCTCAAACTGGAAGACCCGCGACTAGGCGGTCAGTTTGTACAAGTTACATTGGTCCTATGCGAGGTGTTCGTGCCTCTTTTGGAGCCGTTTGGGGGCTGAGTTGGGTTTTCACCCTAAAACGGCTTATTTTGTAGCCTAATCCACATATTTTGAAATTATCTTCATATGCTGAAACTGGGAGACCGACGACTATGGGGACAGTTTGTACAAGTTACATTGCTCCCCTACGAGGTGTTCGTGCCTCTAACGGGGCCGTTTGGGGGCTGATTTGGGTTTTCACCCTAGAACGACTTGTTTTGAAGCCTAATCTATGTATTTTTAAATTATCATAATATTATCAAACCGAGAGACCCGCAACTATACGGTCAGTTCGTACATGTTACATTGGTCCCATCCGAGGTGTTCATGCCTCTAACGGAGCCGTTGGGGGCTGGTTTGGGTTTTCACCCTCCAGCGGCTTATTTTCAATCCAAATCTATGTATTTTATAATTATCATCGTATTCTCAAACCAGGAACCTGTGACAATGCGGTCAGTTCCTACAAGTTACATTGGTCCCGTGCGAGGTGTTCATGCCTCTTACAGGGCCATTTGTGGGATGATTTGGGTATTCACGCTCAAACGGCTTGCTTTAAAGCCTAATATATGTAGTTTCAATTTATCACCATATTCTCAAATCGGGAGAATATATGATAACGTGGTCAGTCCTTACAAATTATATTGGTCCCGTGCGAGGTGTTCGTGCCTCTCACGGAGCTGTTTGGGGGTTGAGTTGGGTTTTCACCCTCAAACGGCTTGTTTTCAAGCCTAATCTACATATTTTGAAATTATCGTCATATTCTCAAACCGAGAGACCCGCGACTACGCGGTCAGTTTGTACAAGTTATATTGGTCCCGTGCGAGGTGTTCGTGCCTCATAAGGGGCCGTTTGGGGGCTGGTTTGGGTTTTCACCCTCAAACGACTTTTTTCCAAGCCTAATCTACTTATTTTCAAATTATCCTCACATTTTCAAACTAAGAGACCCGCGACTACGTGGTCATTTTGTACAAGTTACGTAGGTCCCGTGTGTGGTGTTCATGCCTCTTACGGGGCCGTTTGGGGGCTGGTTTGGGTTATCACACTAGAATGACTTATTTTCAAGCCTAATCTATGTATTTTGAAATTATCATCATATTCTCAAACCGAGAGACCCGCGACTACGCATTCAGTTCGTAAAAGTTGCATTGGTCCCGTGCGAGGTGTTCGTCCATCTTACGGGGCCCTTTGGGGGTTGGTTTTGGTTTTCAACCTCAAACGACTTGTTTTTAAGCCTAATCAACAGATTTTTCCTTTACCGTCATATTCTCGAACCAAGAGACCCGCGACTATGCGATCAGTTCGTACAATTATCATTGGTCCCGTGCGATGTGTTCGTGCCTCTTACGGGGCCGTTTGGGAGCTGGTTTGTGTTTTCACCCTAGAATGACTTATTTTCAAGTCTAATCTATGTATTTTCATATTATCATCATATTCTCAAACCGAGAGACCCGGGACTACACGGTCAGTTCGTACAAGTTACATTGGTCCCATGCGAGGTGTTCGTGCCTCTTACGGGGTCGTTTGAGGGATGGATCGAGTTTTCACCCTCAAACGGCTTGTTTTCAAGCCTAATCAACATATTTTTGAATTATTGTCATATTCTGAAACCGCAAGACACACGATTATACAGATAGTTCTTAGAAGTTACATTGGTCCCGAACGAGGTGTTCGTGCATCTTACGGGGCCGATTGGCGTCTGGTTTGGGTTTTCACCCTCAAACGGCTTATTTTCATGCCTGATCTACTTATTTTCCAAATTATCGTCATATTCTAGAACTGAGAGACCCGCGACTACGCGGTCAATGTTTTACAAGTTAATTTGGTCCCGTGTGAGGTGTTCGTGAATCTTACGGGGCTGTTTGGGGGGATGGTTTAGTTTTTCACCCTCCAACGACTTGTTTTCAAGCCAAATATATGTATTTTGAAATTATCGTCATATTCTCAAATCGGGAGACCCGCGACTACACGCTGAGTTCGTACAAGATACATTTGTCCAGTGCGAGGTGTTCATTTCTATTATAGGGCTGTTTGGGGGCTGTTTTGGTTTTTGATGCTCAAATAGATTGATTTCAATCCTAATCTACATATTTTAAAATTATCACCATATTCTCAAACTGAGAGACCCAAGAATACGCATTCAGTTTGTAGAAGTTAGATTAGTCCCGTCTGAGGTGTTCGTGCCTCTTACAGGGCCGTTTGGGGACTAGTTTAGGTTTTCACCCTTTAAGACTAATGTACATATTTTCAAACCGGGAGATCCGCAACTACACGACCTATTCGTACAAGTTACATTGGTCACGTGCGAGGTGTTCATGCCTCTTATGGGGCCATTTGGGGGGTGGTTTGGGTTTTCACCCTTTAAGGGCTTTGTTTAAGCTTAATCGATAAATTTTCTAATTATGCTCATATAATTAAAATCGGAGACTCGGGACAACACGATCACTTCATACAAGTTACATTGGTCCCGTGTGAGGTATTCGTGCCTCTTACGGGGCCGTTTGAGGGTTAGTTTGGGTTTTCATCCTCAAACAACATGTTTGTAAGCCTAATCTACGTATTTTCAAATTATTAGCATATTCTCAAACTGGGAGACTCGCGACTAGGACGTCAGTTCGTACAAGTTACATTGGTCCTGTACGAGGTGTTCATGACTCTTACGAAGCCGTTTGGGGGCTGAGTTGGGCTTTAACCCTAAAATGGCTTATTTTCTACCCTAATCTATATATTTTGAAATTATCGTCATATTCTCAAACTGGGAGACCGACGACTACGCGATCAGTTCGTACAAGTTACCTTGATCCCATGCGATGTGTTCGTGCTTCTTAAGGGGCAGTTTGGGGGCTGGTTTGGGTTTTCAACCTAGAATGGCTTGTTTTCAAGCCTAATCTATGTATTTTTAAATTATCAACATATTCTCAAACCAAGAGACCCGTGACTAGGCAATCATTTCGTGCAAGTTACATTGGTCCCATGCTAGGTGTCCGTGCCTCTTACGGGGCCGTTTGGGGGCTTGTTTGGGTTGTCACCCTCAAAAGACTTATTTTCAAGCCTAATCAACATATTTTTGAAATAGCGTCCCCGCCACTACACAATCAATTTGTACAAGTTACATTTGTCCCGTACGAGGTGTTCGTGCCTCTTACGGGGACGTTTGGAGGTTGGTTTGGGTTTTCACCCTCAAACGGCTTGTTTTCAAGCTTAATCTACTTGTTTTTAAATTACAGTCATATTCTCAAATCGAGAGAAAGGCAACTAAGCGATCATTTTTTACAAGTTATGTTGGTCCCGTGCGAGGTGTTTGTGCCTCTCGCGGGGCCGTTTGGGGTGTTGGTTTGGGTTTTCACCCTGCAGCGGCTTGTTTTCAAGCCACATCTATGTGTTTTGTAATTATCATCATATTCTCAAATTGAAAGACCCGTGACTACTCAGTCAGTTCGCACAAGTTACATTTGTCCCGTACGAGGTGTTCGTGCCTCTTACGGGGCCGTTTGGAGGCTGGTTTGGGTTTTCACCCTCAAACGGCTTGTTTTCAAGCTTAATCTACTTGTTTTTAAATTATAATCATATTCTCAAATCGAGAGAAAGGCAACTAAGCGATCATTTTTTACAAGTTATGTTGGTCCCGTGCGAGGTGTTTGTGCCTCTCGCGGGGCCGTTTGGGGTGTTGGTTTGGGTTTTCACCCTGCAGCGGCTTGTTTGCAAGCCACATCTATGTGTTTTGTAATTATCATCATATTCTCAAACTGAAAGACCCGTGACTACTCAGTCAGTTCGCACAAGTTACATTGGTCTTGTACGAGGTGTTCGTGACTCTTACGGGGCTGTTTGGGGGCTGATTTGGGTTTTCATGCTCAAACGGCTTGCTTTCAAGGCTAATCTATGTATTTTCAAATTATCACCATATTCTCAAATTGAGAGACCAGTGATTACACGATCCATTCATACAAGTTACATTGGTCCCGTAGGAGGTTTTCGTGTCTCTTACGGGGCCGTTTGGTGGGATGGTTTGGGGTTTGACCCTCCAATAGCTTGTTTTCAAGCCTAATCTACTTGTTTTTAAATTATCGTGATATTCCCAAACTGGGAGACTCATGACTACGCGGTCAGTTCGTACGAGTTACATTGGGCCCCTGCGAGGTATTCGTGCCTCTTTCGGGGCCATTTTGGGGCAGGTTTGGATTTTCACCCTCAAACAACTTATTTTTAAGCCTAATCTACGTATTTTCAAATTATCTCCACATTCTCAAACTGGGAGACCCGCGAATAGGCGGTCAGTTCGAACAAGTTACATTGGTCCTCTGCGAGGTGTTCGTGCCTCTTACGGAGCCGTTTGGGGGCTGAGTTGGGTTTTCACACTAAAGCGGCTTATTTTCTAGCCTAATCCTCATATTCTAAAATTATCTTCATATTCTAAAACTCGGAGACCGACGACTATGCCGACAGTTCGTACAAGTTACATTAGTCCCGTGCGAGGTGTTCGTGCCTCTTACGGGGCCGTTTGGGGGCTGGTTTTGGTTTTCAGCCTAGAACGGGTTATTTTTAAGCCTAATCTATATATTTTGAAAGTACCATCATATTCTCAAACCGAGAGACCCGTGACTACGCTGCCAGTTCGTACAAGTTACATTGGTCCCATGCGAGGTGTTCGTGCCTCTTACGCGGCCGTTGGGGTTTTCACCCTCAAGAAGCTTGTTTTTAAGCCTAATCTACGTATTTTCAAATTATCCCCATATTTTCAAACTGGGAGATCCACGACTAGGCGGTCAGTTCGTACAAATTCATTGGTCCCATGCGAGGTGTTCGTGTCTCTTACGGGGTCGTTTGGGGGTTGGCTTGGGTTTTCACCGTTTAAGGGCTTTTTTTAAAGATTAATCGGTATATTTTCAAATTATCGTCATATTCACAAATCGAGAGAACCGCGACTACGCGGTCAGTTTGTCTAAGTTACATTGGTCCCGTGCGAGGTGTTCGAGCCTCTAACCGGGCTGTTTGGGGGTTAGTTGTGTTTTCACCCTCAAATGGCTTGTTTTCAACCCTAATCTACATATTATAATATTATTGTCATATTCTCAAACCGGGAGACCTATGACTACGCGGTCAGTACGTACAAGTTTCATTGGTCCCGTGTGTGGTGTCCATGCCTCTTACGGGGCCGTTTGGGGGCTGGTTCGGGGTTTCACCCTCAAACGGCTTATTTTCAAGCATAAACAACATATTTTTGAATTATCTTCATATTCTCAAACTGGGAGACAAGCGACTACACGATCAGTTCGTACAAGTTACATTAGTCCCGTACGAGGTGATCGTGCCTCTTACGGGGCCGATTGTCGATTTGTTTAGGTTTTCACCCTCAAACAGCTTGTTTTCAAGAGTAATCTACTTATTTTCAAATTACTATCATATTCTCAAACTGAGAGACCCGTGAATGCGCGGTCATTTGTACTAGTTACGTTGGTACCTTGGGAGGTGTTTGTGCCTCTTACGGGGCCATTTGGGGGGCTGGTTTAGGTTTTCATCGTCCAACGGCTTATTTTCAAGCCCAATCTATGTATTTTGAAATTATCATCATATTCTAAAATTGGGAGACTCGCGACTATGCGGTCACTTCATACAAGTTACATTTGTCGCGCGCGATGTGTTCGTGCTTCTTATGGGGCCGTTTGGCGGTTGGTTTGGGTTTTCACCCTCAAACAACTTGTGTTTAAGCCTAATCTATGTATTTTAAAATTATCGCCGTATTCTCAAACTGGGAGACCCACGACTAGGCGGTCAGTTCGTACAAGTTATATTGGTCCTATGCGAGGTGTTCGTGCCTCTTTTGGAGCCGTTTGGGGGCTGAGTTGGGTTTTCACCGTAAAACGGCTTATTTTGTAGCCTAATCCACATATTTTGAAATTATCTTCATATGTTGAAACTGGGAGACCGACGACTATGGGGACAGTTTGTACATGTTACATTGGTCCCCTGCGAGGCGTCGGTGCCTCTAACGGGGTCGTTTGGGGGCTAGTTTGGGTTTTCACACTAGAACGACTTGATTTGAAGCCTAATCTATGTATTTTTAAATTATCGTAATATTATCAAACCGAGAGACCCGTGACTACATGGTCAGTTCATACATGTTACATTGGTCCCATGCGAGGTGTTCGTGCCTCTAACGGAGCCGTTGGGGGGCTGGTTTGGGTTTTCACCCTCCAGCGGCTTATTTTCAAGCCAAATCTATATATTTTATAATTATCGTCATATTCTCAAACCGGGAGACCCGTGAGAACGCGGTCAGTTCGTACAAGTTACATTGGTCCCGTGCGAGGTGTTCATGCCTCTTACGAGGCCGTTTGTGGAATGATTTGGGTTTTCACGCTCAAATGGCATGATTTAAAGCCTAATCCACGTATTTTCAATTTATCACCATATTCTCAAATCGGGAGAATATGCGATAACGTGGTCAGTCCGTACAAATTGTATTGGTCCTGTGCTAGGTGTTCGTGCCTCTCACGGAGCCGTTTGGGGGTCTAGTTGGGTTTTCACCCTCAAACGGCTTGTTTTCAAGCCTAATCAACATATTATGAAATTATCGTCATATTGTCAAATTGAGAGACCCACGACTACGTGGTCAGTTCGTACAAGTTATATTGGTCCCGTGCGAGGTGTTTGTGCCTCTTACGAGGCCGTTTGGGGGCTGGTTTGGGTTTTCACCCTCAAACGACTTGTTTCCAAGCCTAATCTACTTATTTTCAAATTATCCTCACATTCTCAAACTAAGAGACCCCCGACTACGTGGTCATTTTGTACAAGTTACGTATGTCCCGTGCGAGGTGTTCGTGCCACTTACGGGGCCGTTTGGTGGGCTAGTTTGGGTTTTCACCCTCCAATGGCTTATTTTCAAGCCAAATCTTTGTATTTTAAAATTATCATCGTATTCTAAAACCGGGAGACCCATGACTATGCGGTCAGTTCGTATAAGTTACATTGGTCCCGTGCGAGGTGTTCGTGCCTCTTACGGGGCCGTTTGGGGGCTGATTTGGGTTTTCAGGCTCAAACGGCTTATTTTCAAGCCTAATCTACCTATTTTGAAATTATGATCATATTCTCATATCGAGAGACCCGCGACTACGTGGTCAGTTTTTACAAGTTACATTGGTCCCTTGCAAGGTGTTCGTGCCTCTTACCGGGCCATTTGGGGGCTGGTTTGGGTTTTCACCCTCAAACGACTTGTTTCCAAGCCTAATTTACTTATTTTCAAATTATCATCACATTCTCAAACCAAGAGACCCGCGACTACGTGGTCATTTTGTACAAGTTACGTAGGTACCTTGCGAGGTGCTCGTGCCTCTTACGGGGCCGTTTGGGGGGCTGGTTTGGGTTTTCACCCTCCAGCGGCTTATTTTCAAGCCAAATCTTTGAATTTTGAAATTATCATCATGTTCTCAAACCGGGAGACCCATGACAATGCGGTCAGTTCGTACAAGTTACATTGGTCCCGTGCGACGTGTTCGTGCCTCTTATGGGGCCGTTTAGGGGCTGATTTTGGTTTTCACGCACAAACGGCTTGTTTTCAAGCCAAATCTACATATTTTGAAATTATTATCATATTCTCAAACTAGAAGAACCACGACTACACAGTCAGTTCATAAAATTTATAGTGGTCCCGTGCGAGGTGTCCGTGCCTTTTACGGGGCTGTTTGGGGGCTAATTTGGGTTTTCATGCTCAAACGACTTATTTTCAAGCCTAACCTACATATTTTGAAATATTCATTATATTCTCAAATCAGGATACCCGCGACTGTGTGGTTAGTTCGTATAAGTTACATTGGTCCCGTGTGATGTGTTCATGCCTCTTACGGGGCTTGTTTGGGTTTTCACTATATAACAGCGTATTTTTAAGCCTAATCTATGTATTTTCAAATTGTCATCATATTCTCAAACTGGGAGACCCTCGACTACACGATCAGTTCGTCCAAGTTACAATGGTCACGTGCGATGTGTTCGTGCCTCTTACAGGGCCGTTTGGGGGTTGGTTTGGGTTTTCACCCTGAAACAACTTATTTTTAAGCCTAATCTACATATTTTCAAATTATCGCCATATTCGCAATCTAGGAGATCCACGACTAGGCGGTCAATTCATACCAGTTTCATTGGTCCCGTCCTAGGTGTTCGTGCCTCTTACGGGGACGTTTAGGAGCTGGTTTTGGTTTTCACCCTTTAAGGGCTTTTTTAAGCTTAATCGATATATTTTCACATTATCATAGTATTCTCAAATCGGGAGACCCGCGACTACACGACCAGTTCGTACAAGTTACATTGGTTCCATGTGAGGTGTTTGTCCCTCTTATGGGGCCGTTTGGGGGATGAGTTGGGTTTTCTCCCTCAAGCGGGTTATTTTCAAACATAATCTACATATTTTGAAATTATCATCATATTCAGAAATCGGGAGACCCGGGACTACACGATCAAGTTGTACAAGTTACACTGGTCCCGAGCGAGGTGTTCGTGCCTCTTACAGGGCCGTTTGGGTTTTCACCCTTGAACGACTTATTTTCAAGCCTAATCTATGTATTTTTAAATTATCGTTGTATTCTCAAACTGAGAGACCCGCAACTACGTGGACAGTTCGTACAAGTTATATTGGTCCCGTGCGAGGTGTTCGTGCCTCTTACGGGGCTTTATGGGGGATGGTTTGGGTTTTCACACTAGAATGACTTTTTTTCAAGCCTAATCTATGTATTTTGAAATTATCATCATGTTCTCAAATTAAGAGACGCACGACTACGCGGTTAGTTTGTACAAGTTACATTGGTCCCGTGCGAGGTGTTCGTGCCTCTGACGGGGCCGTTTGGGGGATGGTTTGGATTTTCACCCTCAAACGACTTATTTTCAAGCCTAATCAACATATTTTTGAATTGTCGTCATATTCGTAATTTGGGAGATCTGCGAGTATGTGGTCAGTTTGTACAAGTTACATTGGTCCCGTACGAGGTGTTCGTGCCTCTTACAGGGCTATTTGGCGGCTCGTTTGGGTCTTCACCCTCGAACGACTTGTTTTGAAGCCTAATCTACTTGTTTTGAAATTATCATCATATTCCCAAACTGAGAGACTCGCGACTACGTGGTCATTCTGTACAAGTTACATTGGTCTCGTGCGAGGAGTTCGTGTCTCTTACGGGGCCGTTTCGGGCGATAGTTTGGGTTTTCACCCTGCAACGACTTATTTTCAAGGCAAATCTTTGTATTTTGAAATTATAGTCATATTCTCAAATCGGGAGATCCATGACTACACGGTCAGTTCATCCAAGTTACATTGGTCCTGTGCAAGGTGTTCGTGCCTCTAACGGGGCCATTTGGAGGCTGTGTTGGTTTTTCACCCTCAAAGGGCTTGTTTTCAAGACTAATCTACATATTTTGAAATTTTCGATATATTCTCAAACCGGGAGACCCGTGACTACACGGTCAGTTTGTACAAGTTACATTGGTCCCGTGTGTGGTGTTCATGCCTCTTACGGGGCCGTTTGGGGGTTGGTTTGGGTTATCACACTAGAACGACTTATTTTCAAGCCTAATCTATGTATTTTGAAATTATCGTCATATTCTTAAATCGAGAGACCCACAACTACACGTTCAGTTCCTAAAAGTTATATTGGTCCCACGCGAGGTGTTCGTCCATCTTACGGGGCCCTTTGGGGGTTGGTTTGGGTTTTCAACCTCAAACGACTTGTTTTTAAGCCTAATCACCAGATTTTTGCATTACTGTCATATTCTTGAACCAAGAGACCCGCGACTATACGATCAGTTCGTACAAGTGTCATTGGTTCCGTGCGATGTGTTCGTGCCTCTTACAGGGCCGTTAGGGGACTGGTTTGTGTTTTTACCCATGAATGACTTATTTTTAAGCCTAATCTATGTATTTTGAAATTATCATCATATTCAAAAACCGAGAGACCAGGGACTACGCGGTCAGTTCGTACAAGTTACATTGGTCCCATACGAGGTGTTTGTGCCTCTTATGGGGTCGTTTGGGGGTTGGATTGGGTTTTCACCCTCAAACGGCTTGTTTTCAAGCCTAATCAACATATTTTTGAATTATTGTCATATTCTGAAATCGCAAGATACGCGACTATACTTATAGTTCGTAGAAGTTAGATTGGTCCCGAACGAGGTGTTCATGCCTGTTACGGGGCCGATTGGCATCTGGTTTGGGTTTTCACCCTCAAACGTCTTGTTTTCATGCCTGATCAACTTATTTTCCAAATTATCGTCATATTCTTGAACCGAGAGACCCGCGACTACGCGATCAATGTTTTACAAGTTAATTTGGTCCCGTGCGAGGTGTTCATGCCTCTTACGGGGCTGTTTGGGGGGATGGTTTAGTTTTTCACCCTCCAACGGCTTGTTTTCAAGCCAAATCTATGTATTTTGAAATTATCGTCATATTCTCAAACCATGAGACCCGCGACTACGCGGTGAGTTCGTACAAGATACATTGGTCCCGTGCGAGGTGTTCATTTCTATTATAGGGCTGTTTGGGGGCTGATTTGGTTTTTGATGCTCAAACAGATTATTTTCAAGCCTAATCTGCATATTTTAAAATTATCACCAAATTCACAAACTGAGAGACCCACGAATACGCGTTCAGTTCGAAGAAGTTACATTGGTCCCATGTGAGGTGTTCGTGCCTCTTAGAGAGCCGTTTGGGTACTAGTTTCGGTTTTATCCCTTTAAGACTAATATACATATTTTTAAATCGGGAGTTTCGCAACTACACGACCTATTTGTACAAGTAACATTGGTCATGTGCGAGGTGTTCATGCCTCTTAAGGGGCTGTTTGGGGGGTGGTTTGGGCTTTAACCCTTTAAGGGCTTTTTTTAAGCTTAATCGATAAATTTTCAAATTATGCTCATATTCTCAAACTGGGAGACTCGGGACTACACGATCACTTCATACAAGTAACATTGGTCCCGTACGAGGTGTTCGTGCCTCTTATGGGGCCGTTTGGGGGTTGGTTTGAGTTTTCATCCTCAAACAACTTTTTTTTAAGCCTAATCTACGTATTTTCAAATTATTAGCATATTCTCAAACAGGGAGACTCGCGACTAGGACGTCAGTTCGTACAAGTTACATTGGTCCTGTGTGAGGTGTTTGTGCCTCTTACGGAGCCGTTTGGGGGCTGAGTTGGGTTTTCACCCTAAAATGGACTATTTTCTATCCTAATCTACATATTTTGAAATTATCGTCATATTCTCAAACCGGGAGACCGACGACTACGCGGTCAGTTCATACAAGTTACCTTGATCCCGTGCGAGGTGTTTGTGCTTATTAAGGGGCCGTTTGGGGGCTGGTTTGAGTTTTCAACCTAGAATGGCTTATTTTCTAGCCTAATCTAAATATTTTGAAATTATCAACATATTCTCAAACCAAGAGACCCGTGACTACGCAATCAATTCGTACGAGTTACATTGGTCCCATGTGAGGTGTTCGTGCCTCTTACGGGGCCATTTGGGGGCTTATTTGGGCTTTCACCCTCAAATGACTTGTTTTCAAGCCTAATCAACATATTTTTGAAATAGCATCCCCGCGACTACACAGTCAATTCGTACAAGTTACATTTGTCCTGTACGAGGTGTTCGTGCCTCTTACGGGGCCGTTTGCAGGCTGGTTCGGGTTTTCACCCTCAAACGGCTTGTTTTCAAGCCTAATCTACTTGTTTTTAAATTAGAGTCATATTCTCAAACCTAGAGAAATGCAACTACGCGATCATTTTGTACAAGTTATGTTGGTCCCGTGAGAGGTGCTTGTGCCTCTCACAATGCCGTTTGGGGTGTTGGTTTGGGTCTTCACCCTCCAGCGGCTTGTTTTCAAGCCACATCTATGTATTTTGTAATTATCATCATATTCTCAAATCGAAAGACCCATGACTACACAGTCATTTCGCATAAGTTACATTCGTCTTGTACGAGGTGTTCGTGACTCTTACGGGGCTTTTTGGGGGCTTATTTGGGTTTTAATGCTCAAACGGCTTGCTTTCAAGGCTAATCTATGTATTTTCAAATTATCGCCATATTCTCAAATTGAGAGACCCGTGATTACGCGATCCATTTGTACAAGTTACATTGGTCCTGTAGGAGGTGTTCGTGCCTCTTACGGGGCCATTTGGCGGCTGGTTTGGGTTTTCATCCTCAAACGGCTTATTTTCAGACCTAATCTACTTATTTTTAAATTATCGTGATTTTCTCAAACCGAGAGACCTATGACTACGCAATCATTTTGTACAAGTAACGTTGGTCCCGTGCGAGGTGTTCGTTCCTCTTACGGGGCCGTTTGGCGGGATGGTTTGGGGTTTGACCCTCCAACGGCTTATTTTCAAGCCAAATCTATGTATTTTGAAATTATAATTATATTCTCAAACCGGGAGACCCGTGACTACGCGGTCAATTCGTACAAGTTACATTGGGCCCGTGCGAGGTGTTCGTGCCTCTTTCGGGGTCGTTTGGGGGATGGTTTGGGTTTTCACCCTCAAACGACTTATTTTCAAGCCTAATCAACTTTTTTTTGAATTAGAATCATATTCATAAAATTGGGAGACCCGCTACTACACATTCATTTTATACAAGTTATATTTGTCCCGTACAAGGTGTTCGTGCCTCTTACGGGGCCGTTTACAGGATGGTTTGGGTTTTCAACCTCAAACAGCTTATTATCAAGCCTAATTTACTTATTTTTAAATTTCAATAATATTCTTAAACTGAGAGAAATGCAAGTACACAATCATTTTGTACAAGTTACGTTGGTCCCGTGAGAGGTGTTTGTGCCTCCTACGGGGCCGTTTGGGGTGTTGGTTTGGGTTTTCACCCTCCAGCGGCTTGTTTTTGAGACAAATCTTTCTATTTTGTAATTATCATCATATTCTCAAACTGAGAGACCCGTGACTATACTGTTAGTTCATACAACTTACATTGGTCCTGTGCGAGGTGTTCGGACCTCTTACGGGGCCGTTTGGGGGCTGATTTGGGTTGTCACGCTCAACCGGCTTGCTTTCAAGCCTAATCTATGTATTTTCAAATTATCGCCATATTCTCAAATTGGGAGACCCGCGATTACGCGGTCAGTTCATACAAGTTACATTGGTCCCATACGAGGTCTTCGTGCCTCTTACGGCGCCGTTTGGGGGATGAGTTGGGTTTTCACTCTCAAGCGGCTTGTTTTCAAGCCTAATCAATAAATTTTAATTTTTTTTGTCATATTATCAAACCGGGAGACCCACGACTATGCGGTCAGTTCGTATAAGTTACATTGGTCCTATGTGATGTGTTCGAGCCTCTTATGGGGCTCGTTTGGGTATTTACCCTTTAACGGCTTATTTTTAAGCCTAATCAAGTTATTATCAAATTATCGTCATATTCTTAAATCAGGAGGCCCGCGACTACGCGATCAACTCGTACAAGTTACATTGGTCCTGTACGAGGTGTTCGTGCGTCTTACGGGGCCGTTTGGGAACTGGTTTAGGTTTCCACCCTCAAACAGCTTATTTTTAAGTCTAATCTACGTATTTTCAAATTATCACCATATTCTCAAACTGGGTGATCCGCGACTAAGCGGTCAGTTCGTACCAATTTCATTGGTTCCGTGCGAGGTGTTCGTGCCTCTTAAGGGGTCATTTGGGGGTTGGCTTGGGTTTTCACCCATTGAGGGCTTTTTTTAAAGCTTAATCGTTATATCTTCAAATTATCATCATATTCACAAATTGGGAGACCCGTGACTACGCGGTCAGTTCATCCAAGTTACATTGGTCCCGTGCGAGGTATTCGAGCCAATGACGGGGCCGTTTGGGGGCTTAGTTGGGTTTTCACCCTCAAATGGCTTGTTTTCAAGCCTAATCTACATATTCTGAAATTATTGTCATATTCTCAAACCGAGAGACCCGTGACTATGCGGTCAGTTCGTACAAGTTACATTGGTCCCGCGTGTGGTGTTCATGCCTCTTACGGGGCCATTTTGGGGGCTGCTTTTGTTTTCACCCTAGAACGACTTGTTTTCAAGCCTAATCTATGTATTTTGAAATTATCGTCATATTCTCAAATCGAGAGACCCGCGACTACATGGTCAGTTCGTACAAGGTACATTGGTCCCATGCGAGGTGTTGGTGCCTCTTACGGGGCCGTTTGGGGGCTGGATTGGGTTTTCACCCTCTAACAGCTTGTTTTCAAGCCTAATCAACATATTTTTTATTTATCGTCATTTTCTCAAACTGGTAGACACACGACTACACGGTCAGTTCGTGCAAGTTACATGGGTCCCGTACGAGTTGTTCGTGCCTCTTACGGGGTCGTTTGGAGGGCTGGTTTGGGTTTTCACGTTCAAACGACTTGATTTCAAGCCTAATCTATGTATTTATAAATTATCGCCATATTATCAAATCGGTAGACCTGCGATTACGCGGTCAGTTTATACAAGTGACATTGGCCCCGTGCGAGGTGTTCGTACCTCTTACGGGGCCGTTTGGTTTCTGAGTGGGGTTTTCACCCTCTAGCGGCTTGTTTTCAAGCCTAATCTACCAATTTTAAAATTACCGTCATATTATCAAACTGGGAGACCCGAGACTATGGGGTGAGTTTGTATAAGTTATATTGGTCCTGTGTAATGTGTTCGTGCCTCTTACGGAGCTCGTTTGGATTTTCACCCTTTAACGGCTTATTTTTAAGCCTAATTTAGTTATTTTCAAATTATCGTCATATTCTCAAATCGGGAGTCCCGCGACTACGCGGTTAATTCGTACAAGTTACATTGGTCCCGTGCGAGGTGTCCGTGCATCTTACGGGGTTGTTTGGGGGTTGGTTTTGGTTTTCTCCCTCGAACAACTTGTTTTTAAGCCTAATCTACGTATTTTCAAATTATCACCATATGCTAAAACTAGGAGATCCGTGACTAGGCGGTCAGTTCGTACCCGTTTCATTGATCCCGTACGAGGTGTTCGTGCCTCTTACGGGTTCGTTTGGGGGTTGGCTTGGGTTTTCACCCTTTAAGGGCTTTTTTAAAGCTTAATTGGTATATTTTCAAATTATCATCATATTCACAATTCGAGAGACCAGCGACTATGCGGTCAGTTCGTCGAAGTTACATTGGTCCTGTGCGAGGTGTTTGAACCTCTGACCGGGCCATTTGAAGGCTTAGTTGGGTTTTCACCCTCAAACGGCTTGTTTTCAAGCCTAATCTACATATTCTGAAATTATTCTCATATTCTCAAATTGAGAGACCCGTGACTACATAGTCAGTTCGTACAAGTTACATTGGTACCGTATGTGGCGTTCATGCCTCTTACGTGACCGTTTGGGGGTTGGTTTGGGTTTTCACCCTCAAACGGCTTGTTTTCAAGCCGAATCAATCTATTTTGAAATTACCGTCATATTCTCAAATCGGGAGACCCACGACTACGTGGTCATTTTGTACAAGATTCGTTGTTCCCGTGTGAGGTGTTCGTGCCTCTTACGGGGCCGTTTGGGAGGCTTGTTTACGTTTTCACCCTCCAACGACTTGTTTTCAAGCCCAATCTAAGTATTTTGAAATTATCGTCATATTCTCAAATCGGGAGACCCGCGACTATGCGTTCAGTTCGTACAAGTTGCATTAGTCCCGTGCGAGGTGTTCGTGCCTCTCACGGGGCCGTCTGGGGGCTGATTTGGGTTTTCACGATCAAATGGCTTATTTTCGAGTCTAATCTATAGATTTTGAAATTATCATCGTATTCTCAAACCGGGAGACCCGCGACTATGCAGTAAGTTCATACATGTTGCATTGGTCCCGTGTGAGGTGTTCGTGCATCTTACATGGCCGTTTGGGTGCTGGTTTGGGTTTTCACCCTTTAGCAACTTGTTTTTAAGCATTATCTACATATTTTCTAATTATCGTCATATTCTCAAATCGGGAGACCTGCGATTACGCGGTCTATTCCTAAAAGTTACATTGGTCCCGTGCGAGGTGTTCATGCCTCTTATGGGACCGTTTGGGGGGTTGTTGGGTTTTTCACCCTTTAAGTCTTTTTTTAAGCTTAATCGATATATATTCAAATTATGGTCATATTCACAAATCGGGAGACTTGCGACTACGCGGTCACTTCATACAAGTTACATTGGTCGCGTGCGAGGTGTTTGTTCCTCTTACGGGGACGTTTGGGGGTTACTTTGGGTTTTCACCATGAAACAACTTGTTTTTAAGCCTAATCTACGTATTTTCAAATTTTTACCATATTCTCAAATAGGGAGACCCGCAATTAGGCGGTCAGTTTGTACAAGGTACATTGGTCATGTGCGAGGTGTTCGTGCCTCTTTCGGAGTCGTTTGGGGGGCTGAGTTGGGTTTTCACCCAAAAACGGCTAATTTTCTATCCTAATCCACATATTCTGAAATTATCATCATATTCTGAAACTAAGAGACCGATGACTATGTGCACAGTTCGTACAAGTTATATTGGTCCCGTGCGAGGTGTCCGTGCCTCTTACGGGGCTGTTTGGGGGCTGGTTTGGGTTTTCACCCTAGAACGGCTTGTTTTCAAACCTAATCTATGTATTTTGAAATTATCATCATATTCTCAAACCCAGATACCCGTGAGTACACGGTTAGTTTTGACAAGTTACATTGGCCCCATGCGAGGTGTTCGTGCCTCTTGCGGGGCCGTTTGGGGGCTGGTTTGGGTTTTCACCCTCAAATGACTTGTTTTCAAGCCTAATCAACAATTTTTTTAATTAGTGTCATATTCTCAAACTGGGAGACCCGCGACTACACTATCAGTTCGTACAAGTCACATTGGTCCCGTACGAGGTGTTCGTGCCTCTTACGGGGTCGTTTAGTGGTTAATTTGGGTTTTCACCCTCAAACAACTTGTTTTCAAGCCTCATCTACTTAATTTTAAATTACCGTCAGATTCTCAAATTAGGAGAAATGCAACTACGCAGTTATTTTGTACAAGTTACGTTGGTCCCGTGAGAGGTGTTGGTGCCTCTCACGGCGCCGTTTGGGGGGTTGGTTTGGGTATTCACCCTCCAGCGGCTTATTTTCAAGCCAAATCTATGTATTTTATAATTATCATCATATTATCGAATCGGGAGACCAGTGACTACATAGTCAGTTTGTACAAGTTATATTGGTCCCGTGTGTGGTGTTCATGCCTCTTACGGGGCCGTTTGGGGGCTGATTTGGGTTTTCACCCTCAAACGGCTTGTTTTGAAGCCTAATTTATGTATTTTGAAATTACCATCATATTCCCAAATCGGGACACCCGCGACTACGTGGTCATTTTGTACAAGATTCGTTGGTCCCGTGTGAGGTGTTCGTGCCTCTTACGGGGCCGTTTGGGAGACTGGTTTAGGTTTTCACCCTCCAACGACTTATTTTCAAGCCCAATCTAAGTATTTTGAAATTATTGTCATATTCTCAAATTGGGAGACCCGCGACTACGCGGTCAGTTCGTACACGTTACATTAGTAACGTACGAGGTGTTCGTGCCTCTCACGGGGCGTCTGGGGGCTGATTTAGGTTTTTAGGTTGGCTTATTTTCGAGCCTAATCTACGTATTTTGAAATTACCATCGTATTCTCAAACCGAGAGACCCGCGACAATGCGGTCAGTTCGTACAAGTTACATTGGTCCCGTGTGAGGTGTCCGTGGCTCTTACATTGCCGTTTGGGGGCTGGTTTGGGTTTTCACCCTTTAGAAACTTATTTTTAAGCATTATCTACATATTTTCTAATTATCATCACATTCTCAAATTGGGAGACCCGCGACTACGCGGTCTATTCCTACAAGTTACATTGGTCCCGTGCGAGGTGTTCATGCCTCTTATGGGACCATTTGGGGGGTGGTTGTGTTTTTCACCCTTTAAGGGCTTTTTTAAAACTTAATCGATATATATTCAAATTATGGTCATATTCACAAATCGGGAGACTCGCGACTACGCGCTCACTTCATACAAGTTACATTAGTCGCGTGCGAGGTGTTTGTTCCTCTTACGGGCCCGTTTAGGGGTTGGTTTGGGTTTTCACCCTCAAATAACTTGTTTTTAAGCCTAATCTACGTATTTTCAAATTTTTGCCTTATTCTCAAATAGGGAGACCCGCGACTAGGCGGTCAGTTTGTAAAAGGTACATTGGTCCTGTGCGAGGTGTTCGTGCCTCTTACGGAGCCGTTTGGGGGCTGAGTTGGGTTTTCACCCTAAAATGACTTATTTTCTATCCTAATCCACATATTCTGAAATTATAATCATATTCTGAAACTAAGAGACTGATGACTATGCGGACAGTTCGCACAAGTTACATTGGTCCCGTGCGAGGTGTTCGTGCCTCTAACGGGGCCGTTTGGGGGCTGGTTTGGGTTTTCACCCTAGAATGGCTTATTTTCAAACCTAATCTATGTATTTTGAAATTATCATCATATTCTCAAACCCAGTGACCCGTGAGTACGCAGTCACTTTTTACAAGTTACATTGGTCCCATGCGAGGTGTTCGTGCCTCTTGCGGGGCCATTTGGGAGCTGGTTTGGGTTTTCACCCTCAAATGACTTGTTTTCAAGCCTAATAAACATATTTTTTAATTAGTATCATATTCTCAAATCGGGAGATCCGCGACTACACCGTCAGTTCGTACAAGTCACATTGGTTCCGTACGAGGTGTCCGTGCCTCTTACGGGGCCGTTTAGTGGTTAATTTGGGTTTTCACCCTCAAACAACTTATTTTCAAGCCTAATCTACTTAATTATAAATTACCGTCAGATTCTCAAATTGGGAGAAATACAACTACGCAGTTATTTTGTACAAGTTACGTTGGCCCCGTGAGAGGTGATTGTGCCTCTCACGGCGCCGTTTGGGGGGTTGGTTTGGGTTTTCACCCTCCAGCGGCTTATTTTCAAGCCAAATCTATGTATTTTATAATTATCATCATTTTCTCAAATTGGGAGACCCGTGACTACGCGATCAGTTAGTACAAGTTACATTGGTCCCGCGTGTGGTATTCATGCCTCTTACGGGGCCGTTTGGGGGCTGGTTTGGGTTTTCACCCTCAAACGGCTTGTTTTGAAGCCTAATCTATGTATTTTGAAATTACCATCATATTCCCAAATCGGGAGACCCGCGACTACATGGTCATTTTGTACAAGATTTGTTGGTCCCGTGTGAGGAGTTCGTGCCTCTTACGGGGTCGTTTGGGAGGCTGGTTTAGGTTTTCACCCTCCAACGGCTTGTTTTCAAGCCCAATCCAAGTATTTTGAAATTATCATCATATTCTCAAATCTGGAGACCCGCGACTATGCGGTCAGTTCGTACACGTTACATTAGTAACGTGCGAGGTGTTTGTGCCTCTCACAGGGTCGTCTAGGGGCTGATTTGGGTTTTCAGGTTCAAATGGCTTATTTTCGAGCCAAATCTACATATTTTGAAATTATCATCATTTTCTCAAATCGAGAGACCCGCGACTATGCGGTTAGTTCGTACAAGTTACATTGGTCCCGTGTGAGGTGTACGTGCCTCTTACATGGCCGTTTGGGGGCTGGTTTGTGTTTCCCCCCTTTAGAAACTTGTTTTTAAGCATTATCTACATATTTTCTAATTATCATCACATTCTCAAATTGGATGACCCACGACTACGCGGTCTATTCTGACAAGTTACATTGGTCCCGTCCGAGGTGTTTATGCCTCTTATGGGACCGTTTGGGGGGTTGTTGGGGTTTTCACCCTTTAAGGGCTTTTTAAAACTTAATCGATATATATTCAAATTATGGTCATATTCACAAATCGGGAGACTCGCGACTACGCGGTCACTTCATACAAGTTACATTGGTCGCGTGCGAGGTGTTTGTTCCTATTACGGGGCATTTTGGGGTTTGGTTTGGGTTATCACCCTCAAACAACTTATTTTTAAGCCTAATCTATGTATTTTCAAATTTTTGCCATATTCTCAAATAGGGAGACCCGCGACTATGCGGTCAGTATGTACAAGGTACATTGGTCCCGTGCGAGGTGTTCGTGCCTCTTACAGATCTGTTTGGGGGCTGAGTTGGGTTTTCACCCTAAAATGACTTATTTTCTATCCTAATCCACATATTTTGAAATTATCATCATATTCTAAAACTAAGTGACCGATGACTATGCGGACAGTTCGTACAAGTTACATTGGTCCCGTGCGAGGTGTTCGTGCCTCTTACGGGGCCGTTTGGGGGCTGGTTTGGGTTTTCACCCTAGAACGACTTGTTTTCAAACCTAATCTATGTATTTTGAAATTTTCCTCATATTCTCAAACCCAGAGACCCGTGAGTACGCGGTCAATTTTTATAAGTTACATTGGTCCCATTCGACGTGTTCGTGCCTCTTGCGGGGCCGTTTGGGGGCTGGTTTGGGTTGTCACCCTCAAATGACTTGTTTTCAAGCCTAATAAACATATTTTTTAATTAGTGTCATATTCTCAAACCGGGAGACCCGCGACTACACCGTCAGTTCGTACAAGTCACATTGGTCCCGTACGAGGTGTTCGTGCCTCTTACGGGGCCGTTTAGTGGTTAATTTGGGTTTTCACCCTCAAACAACTTGTTTTCAAGCCTAATCTACTTAATTTTAAATTACCATCAGATTCTCAAATTGGGAGAAATACAACTACGCAGTTATTTTGTACAAGTTACGTTGGTCCCGTGAGAGGTGTTTGTGCCTCTCACGGCGCCGTTTGGGGGGTTGGTTTGGGTTTTCACCCTCCAGCGGCTTATTTTCAAGCCAAATCTATGTATTTTATAATTATCATCATATTCTCAAATCGGGAGACCCGTGACCACGCGATCAGTTCATACAAGTTACATTGGTCCCGTGTGTGGTGTTCATGCCTCTTACGGGGCCGTTTGGGGGTTGGTTTGGGTTTTCACCCTCAAACGGCTTGTTTTGAAGCCTAATCTATGTATTTTGAAATTACCATCATATTCCCAAATCGGGAGACCCACGACTACGTGGTCATTTTGTACAAGATTCGTTGGTCCCGTGTGAGGTGTTCGTGCCTCTTACGGGGCCGTTTGGGAGGCTGGTTTAGGTTTTCACCCTCCAACAGCTTGTTTTCAAGCCCAATCTAAGTATTTTGAAATTATCGTCATATTCTCAAATCGGGAGACCCGCGACTATGCGGTCAGTTCGTACACGTTACATTAGTAACGTGCGAGGTGTTCGTGGCTCTAACGGGGCCGTCTGGGAGCTAATTTGGATTTTCACGTTCAAATGGCTTATTTTCGAGCCTAATCTACATATTTTGAAATTATCATCGTATTCTCAAACCGAGAGACCCGCGACTATGCGGTCAGTTCGTACAAGTTACATTGGTCCCGTGTGAGGTGTTCGTGCCTCTTACATGGCCGTTTGGGGGCTGGTTTGGGTTTTCACCCTTTAGAAACTTATTTTTAAGCATTATCTACATATTTTCTAATTATCATCATATTCTCAAATCGGGAGACCCGCGACTACGCGGTCTATTCCTACAAGTTACATTGGTCCCGTGCGAGGTGTTCATGCCTCTTATGCGACCGTTTGGGGGGTTGTTGGATTTTTCACCCTTTAAGGGCTTTTTTTAAGCTTAATCGATATATATTCAAATTATGGTCATATTCACAAATCGGGAGACTCGTGACTACGCGGTCACTTCATACAAGTTACATTGGTCGCGTGTGAGGTGTTTGTTCCTCTTACGGGGCCGTTTAGGGGTTGGTTTGGGTTTTCACCCTCAAACAACTTATTTTGAAGCCTAATCTACGTAATTTCAAATTTTTACCATATTCTCAAATAGGGAGACCCGCGACTAGGCGGTCAGTTTGTACAAGGTACATTGGTCCTGTGCGAGGTGTTCGTGCCTCTTACGGAGCCGTTTGGGGGCTGAGTTGGCTTTTCACCCTAAAACGGCTTATTTTCTATCCTAATCCACATATTCTTAAATTATCATCATATTCTGAAACTAAGAGACCAATGACTATGCGGACAATTCGTACAAGTTACATTGGTTCCGTGCGAGGTGTTCGTGCATCTAACGGGGCCGTTTGGGGGCTGGTTTGGGTTATCACCCTAGAACGGCTTGTTTTCAAACCTAATCTATGTATTTTGAAATTATCATCATATTATCAAACCCATAGACCCATGAGTACGCGGTCAGTTTTTACAAGTTACATTGGTCCCATGCGAGGTGTTCGTGCCTCTTGCGGGGCCGTTTGGGGGCTGGTTTGGGTTTTCACCCTCAAATGACTTGTTTTCAAGCCTAATCAACATATTTTTTAATTAGTGTCATATTCTCAAATCGGGAGACCCGCGACTACACCGTCAGTTCGTACAAGTCATATTGGTCCCGTACAAGGTGTTCGTGCCTCTTACGGGGTCGTTTAGTGGTTAATTTGGGTTTTCACCATCAAACAACTTGTTTTCAAGCCTAATCTACTTAATTTTAAATTACCGTCGGATTCTTAAATTGGGAGAAATGCAACTACACAGCTATTTTGTACAAGTTACGTTGGTCCCGTGAGAGGTGTTTGTGCCTCTCACGGCGCCGTTTGGGGGGTTGGTTTGGGTTTTCACCCTCCAGCGGCTTATTTTCAAGCCAAATCTATGTATTTTATAATTATCATCATATTCTCAAATCGGGAGACCCGTGACCACGCGATCAGTTCATACAAGTTACATTGGTCCCGTGTGTGGTGTTCATGCCTCGTACGGGGCCGTTTGGGGGTTGGTTTGGGTTTTCACCCTCAAACGGCTTGTTTTGAAGCCTAATCTATGTATTTTGAAATTACCATCATATTCCCAAATCGGGAGACCCACGACTACGTGGTCATTTTGTACAAGATTCGTTGGTCCCGTGTGAGGTGTTCATGCCTCTTACGGGGCCGTTTGGGAGGCTGGTTTAGGTTTTCACCCTCCAACGGCTTGTTTTCAAGCCCAATCTAAGTATTTTGAAATTATCGTCATATTCTCAAATCGGGAGACCCGCGACTATGCGGTCAGTTCGTACACGTTACATTAGTAACGTGCGAGGTGTTCGTGGCTCTCACGGGGCCGTCTGGGGGCTAATTTGGGTTTTCACGTTCAAATGGCTTATTTTCGAGCCTAATCTACATATTTTGAAATTATCATCGTATTCTCAAACCGAGAGACCCGCGACTATGCGGTCAGTTCGTACAAGTTACATTGGTCCCGTGTGAGGTGTTCGTGCCTCTTACATGGCCGTTTGGGGGCTGGTTTGGGTTTTCACCCTTTAGAAACTTATTTTTAAGCATTATCTACATATTTTCTAATTATCATCATATTCTCAAATCGGGAGACCCGCGACTACGCGGTCTATTCCTACAAGTTACATTGATCCCGTGCGAGGTGTTCATGCCTCTTATGCGACCGTTTGGGGGGTTGTTGGATTTTTCACCCTTTAAGGGCTTTTTTTAAGCTTAATCGATATATATTCAAATTATGGTCATATTCACAAATCGGGAGACTCGTGACTACGCGGTCACTTCATACAAGTTACATATGTCGCGTGTGAGGTGTTTGTTCCTCTTACGGGGCCGTTTAGGGGTTGGTTTGGGTTTTCACCCTCAAACAACTTATTTTGAAGCCTAATCTACGTAATTTCAAATTTTTACCATATTCTCAAATAGGGAGACCCGCGACTAGGCGGTCAGTTTGTACAAGGTACATTGGTCCTGTGCGAGGTGTTCGTGCCTCTTACGGAGCCGTTTGGGGGCTGAGTTGGCTTTTCACCCTAAAACGGCTTATTTTCTATCCTAATCCACATATTCTTAAATTATCATCATATTCTGAAACTAAGAGACCAATGACTATGCGGACAATTCGTACAAGTTACATTGGTTCCGTGCAAGGTGTTCGTGCATCTAACGGGGCCGTTTGGGGGCTGGTTTGGGTTATCACCCTAGAACGGCTTGTTTTCAAACCTAATCTATGTATTTTGAAATTATCATCATATTATCAAACCCATAGACCCATGAGTACGCGATCAGTTTTTACAAGTTACATTGGTCCCATGCGAGGTGTTCGTGCCTCTTGCGGGGCCGTTTGGGGGCTGGTTTGGGTTTTCACCCTCAAATGACTTGTTTTCAAGCCTAATCAACATATTTTTTAATTAGTGTCATATTCTCAAACCGGGAGACCCGCGACTACACCGTCAGTTCGTACAAGTCATATTGGTCCCGTACAAGGTGTTCGTGCCTCTTACGGGGCCGTTTAGTGGTTAATTTGGGTTTTCACCATCAAACAACTTGTTTTCAAGCCTAATCTACTTAATTTTAAATTACCGTCGGATTCTTAAATTGGGAGAAATGCAACTACACAGCTATTTTGTACAAGTTACGTTGGTCCCGTGAAAGGTGTTTGTGCCTCTCACGGCGCCGTTTGGGGGGTTGGTTTGGGTTTTCACCCTCCAACGGCTTATTTTCAAGCCAAATCTATGTATTTTATAATTATCATCATATTCTCAAATCGGGAGACCCGTGACCACGCGATCAGTTCATACAAGTTACATTGGTCCCGTGTGTGGTGTTCATGCCTCTTACGGGGCCGTTTGGGGGTTGGTTTGGGTTTTCACCCTCAAACGGCTTGTTTTGAAGCCTAATCTATGTATTTTGAAATTACCATCATATTCCCAAATCGGGAGACCCACGACTACGTGGTCATTTTGTACAAGATTCGTTGGTCCCGTGTGAGGTGTTCGTGCCTCTTACGGGGCCGTTTGGGAGGCTGGTTTAGGTTTTCACCCTCCAACGGCTTGTTTTCAAGCCCAATCTAAGTATTTTGAAATTATCGTCATATTCTCAAATCGGGAGACCCGCGACTATGCGGTCAGTTCGTACACGTTACATTAGTAACGTGCGAGGTGTTCGTGGCTCTCACGGGGCCGTCTGGGGGCTAATTTCAGTTTTCACGTTCAAATAGCTTATTTTCGAGCCTAATCTACATATTTTGAAATTATCATCGTATTCTCAAACCGAGAGACCCGCGACTATGCGGTCAGTTCGTACAAGTTACATTGGTCCCGTGTGAGGTGTTCGTGCCTCTTACATGGCCGTTTGGGGGCTGGTTTGGGTTTTCACCCTTTAGAAACTTATTTTTAAGCATTATCTACATATTTTCTAATTATCATCATATTCTCAAATCGGGAGACCCGCGACTACGCGGTCTATTCCTACAAGTTACATTGGTCCCGTGCGAGGTGTTCATGCCTCTTATGCGACCGTTTGGGGGGTTGTCGGATTTTTCACCCTTTAAGGGCTTTTTTTAAGCTTAATCGATATATATTCAAATTATGGTCATATTCACAAATCGGGAGACTCGTGACTACGCGGTCACTTCATACAAGTTACATTGGTCGCGTGTGAGGTGTTTGTTCCTCTTACGGGGCCGTTTAGGGGTTGGTTTGGGTTTTCACCCTCAAACAACTTATTTTGAAGACTAATCAACGTAATTTCAAATTTTTACCATATTCTCAAATAGGGAGACCCGTGACTAGGCGGTCAGTTTGTACAAGGTACATTGGTCCTGTGCGAGGTGTTCGTGCCTCTTACGGAGCCGTTTGGGGGCTGAGTTGGGTTTTCACCCTAAAACGGCTTATTTTCTATCCTAATCCACATATTTTTAAATTATCATCATATTCTGAAACTAAGAGACCAATGACTATGCGGACAATTCGTACAAGTTACATTGGTTCCGTGCGAGGTGTTCGTGCATCTAACGGAGCCGTTTGGGGGCTGGTTTGGGTTATCACCCTAGAACGGCTTGTTTTCAAACCTAATCTATGTATTTTGAAATTATCATCATATTATCAAACCCATAGACCCATGAGTACACGGTCAGTTTTTACAAGTTACATTGGTCTCATACGAGGTGTTCGTGCCTCTTGCGGGGCCGTTTGGGGGCTGGTTTGGGTTTTCACCCTCAAATGACTTGTTTTCAAGCCTAATCAACATATTTTTTAATTAGTGTCATATTCTCAAACCGGGAGACCCGCGACTACACCGTCAGTTCGTACAAGTCATATTGGTCCCGTACAAGGTGTTCGTGCCTCTTACGGGGCCGTTTAGTGGTTAATTTGGGTTTTCACCATCAAACAACTTGTTTTCAAGCCTAATCTACTTAATTTTAAATTACCGTCGGATTCTTAAATTGGGAGAAATGCAACTACACAGCTATTTTGTACAAGTTACGTTGGTCCCGTGAGAGGTGTTTGTGCCTCTCACGGCGCCGTTTGGGTGGTTGGTTTGGGTTTTCACCCTCCAGCGGCTTATTTTCAAGCCAAATCTATGTATTTTATAATTATCATCATATTCTCAAATCGGGAGACCCGTGACCACGTGATCAGTTCATACAAGTTACATTGGTCCCGTGTGTGGTGTTCATGCCTCTTACGGGGCCGTTTGGGGGTTGGTTTGGGTTTTCACCCTCAAACGGCTTGTTTTGAAGCCTAATCTATGTATTTTGAAATTACCATCATATTCCCAAATCGAGAGACCCACGACTACGTGGTACGTTCGTACAAGTTACATTGGTCCTGTGCGAGGTGTTCGTGCCTCTTACGGTGCTGTTTGGCGGTTGAGTTGGGTTTTCACACTCAAACGGCTTATTTTCAAACCTAATCTACATATTTTGAAACTATCATCATATTCTCAAACTGGGAGACCCGCGACTATGCGGTGAGTTCGTACAAGTTATGTTGATCCCGAGTAAGGTGTTCGTGCCTCTTACGGGGCCGTTTGGTGACTAGTTTGGGTTTTCACCCTCAAACTGCTTGTTTTTATGCCTAATCTACGTATTTTCAAATTGTCACCATATTTTCAAACTAGGAGATCCGCGACTAGGCAATCAGTTCATACCAGTTTCATTACTCCCAGGCGAGGTGTTCGCGCCTCTTACGGGGTCCGTTGGGGGTTGGCTTGGGTTTTCACCCTTTAAGGGCTTTTTTTAAAACTTAATCGGTATATTTTCAATTTATCGTCATATTCACAAATCGGGAGACCGACGACTACACGGTCAGTTCGTCCAAGTTACATTTGTCCCGTGCAAGGTGTTTGAGCCTCTAACCGGGCCGTTTGGGGGATTAGTTGGGCTTTCACCCTCAAACGGCTTATTTAATAGCCTAATCTACATATTCTAAAATTATTACAATATTCTCAAATCGGGAGACCCATGACTACTCCGTCAGTTCGTACAAGTTACATTGGTCCCGTGTGTGTGTTCATTCCTCTTACGGGGCCGTTTGGGGGCTAGTTTGGGTTTCACCCTCAAATGACTTGTTTTTAAGCCTAATCAACAAATTTTTGAATTATCGTCATATTCTCAAACTGGGAGTGACGGGATTACACGGTCGGTTTGTGCAAGTTACAATGGCCTCGTACGTGGTGTCCGTGCCTCTTACGGGGCCGATTGTCGGTTAGTTTAGGTTTTCACCCTGAAACGGCTTGTTTTCAAGCCTAATCTACTTATTTTCAAATTACCGTCATATTCTCCAATAGGGAGATCCGCGACTACCCAGTCATTTTGTACAAGTTACGTTGGTCCCGTGTAGTGTTCGTGCCTCTTACGAGGCCGTTTGGAGGGCTGGTTTAGGTTTTCACCCTCTAACCGCTTATTTTCAAGCCAAATCTATGTATTTTGAAATTATCATCATATTCTCAAATCGGGAGATGCGCGACTATGGGATCAGTTCGTACAAGTTACATTAATCCCGTGCGAGGTGTTCGTGCCTCTTACGGGGCAGTTTGAGGGGTTGTTACGGGTTTCACCCTTTATGGGCTTTTTTTAAGCTTAATCAATATATATTCAAATTATCATCATATTCTCAAATCGGGAGACCGGTGACTGTGCGGACAGTTCGTACAAGTTACATCAGTCCCGTGCGAGGTGTTCGTGCCTTTTATGGGGCCGTTTGGGGGTTGGTTTGGGTTTTCACCCTCAAACAGCTTGTTTTTAAGTCTAATCTACGTATTTTCAAATTATCGTCATATTCTCAAACTGGGAGACCCGCGACTAGGCGGTTAGTTCGTACAAGTTACATCGGTCCTGTGCGAGGTGTTCGTGCTTCATACTGAGCCGCTTTGGGATTGAGTTGGGTTTTCACCCTTTAAGGGATTTTTTTAAAGCTTAATCGGTATATTTTCAAATTATCGTCCGATTCACAAATCGTGAGACCCAAGACTACGCGGTTAGTTCGTCCAAGTTACATTGGTCCCGTGCGAGGTGTTTGAGCCTCTGACTGGGCCGTTTGGGGGGTTAGTTAGGTTTTCACCCTCAAACGGCTTGTTTTCAAGCCCAATCAATGCATTTTGAAATTATCATATTCTCAAACCGGGAGACTCGTGACTACGCGGTCAGTTTGTACAAGTTACATTGGTCCTATGTGTGGTGTTCATGCCTCTTACGGGGCCGATTGGGGGTTGGTTTGGGTTTTCACGCTCAAACGGCTTATTTTCAAGCCTATTCTTAATATTTTGAGATTATCATCATATTCTCAAACCGAGAGACCCGCGACTGCATAGTCTATTCATACAAGTTACATTGATCCCGTGCGAGGTGTTCATGCCTCTTATTGGGCAGTTTTGGTGGTTGTTGGGGTTTTCACCCTTTATGTTCTTTTTTTAAGCTTAATCGATATATATTCAAATTATGGTCATATTCTCAAATTGGGAGACTCGCAACTACGCGGTCACTTCATACAAGTTACATTGGTCCTGTGCGGGGTGTTCGTGCCTCTTACAGACCCATTTTGGGGCTGAAAACGGCTTATTTTCTAGCCTAATCCTCATATTTTGAAATTATCATCATATTTTGAAACTCGAAGACCGACAACTATGCAAACAGTTTGTACAAGTTTCATTTGTCTCGTGCGAGGTGTTCATGCCTCTTACGGGGTCATTTGGGGGTTGGTTTGGGTTAGAATGACTTATTTTGAAGCCTAATCTATGTATTTTGAAATTATCATCATATTCTCAAATCGAGAGACCCGAGACTACGAGGTTAGTTCTTACAAGTTACATTGGTCCCATGCGAGGTGTTCATGCCTCTTAAGGGGCCGTTTGGGGGCTGTTTTGTGTTTTCACCCTCAAACAACTTGTTTTTAAGCCTAATCTGCGTATTTTCAAATTATCACCATATTCTCAAACTAGGAGATCCACAACTAGGCGGTCAGTTCGTACAAGTTTCATTGGTCCCATGCGAGGTGTTCGTGCCTCTTATGGAGTCGTTTACGGATTGGCTTGGCTTTTCACCCTTTAAGGGATTTTTTTAAAGCTTAATCGGTATATTTTAAAATTATCGTCAGATTCACAAATCGGGAAACCCATGATTACGCAGTCACTTTGTCCAAGTTACATTGGTCCCGTGCGAGGTGTTTGACCCTCTGACCGGGCCGTTTGGGGGCTTAGTTAGGTTTTCACCCTCAAACGACTTGTTTTAAAGCCTAATCTACATATTCTAAAATTATTGTCACATTCTCAAACCGGGAGACCCGTGACTACGCGGTCAACTTGTACAAGTTACATTGGTCCCGTGTGTGGTGTTCATGCCTCTTACGGGGCTGATTTTGGGCGGGTTTGGGTTTTCATCCTCAAACGGCTTGTTTTCAAGCCCAATCAAAATATTTTGGAATTATCGTCATATTCTCAAACTGGGAGACATGTGACTACACGGCCAGTTCCAACAAGTTACATTTGTTCCGTACGAGGTGTTCGTGCCTCTTAAAGGGCCGATTGTCAGTTGGTTTAGGTTTTCACCCTGAAACGGCTTGTTTTCAAGCCTACTCTACTTATTTTCAAATTAACGTCATATTCTCCAATCGGGAGACCCGCGACTATGCGGTCATTTTGTACAAGTTATGTTGGTCCCGTGTGGTGTTCGTACCTCTTACAGGACCATTTGGCGGGATGGTTTAGGTTTTCACCCTCCAATGTATTTTGAAATTATCATCATATTCTCATATCGGGAGACCCTCGACTATGCGGTCAGTTCGTACAAGTTACATTAGTCCCGTGCGAGGTGTTCGTGCCTCTTACGGTGCCATTTTGGGGGAGGATTTAGGTTTTCAGGCTCAAACATATTGTTTTCAAGCCTAATCTACATATTTTGAAATTATCATCGGATTCTCAAACCGGGAGAGCCGCGACTACGCGGTCAGTTACTGCAAGTTACATTGGTCCCGTGTGAGGTGTTCGTGCCTCTTACAGGGCCGTTTGGGGGCTAGTTTGGGTTTTCACCCTTTAATAACTTGTTTTTAAGCATAATCTACATATTTCACAATTATCAGCTAATTCTAAAATTGGGAGACCCATGACTACGCAGTCTATTCGTACAAGTTACATTGGTCCCGTGCGAGGTGCTCATGCCTCTTATGGGGCCGTTTGGGGGGTTATTGGGGTTTTCACCCATCAAGAGCTTTTTTTAAGCTTAATCGATATATATTCAAATTATGGTCATATTCTCAAATCGGGACACTCGCGACTACGCTGTCACTTCATACAAGTTACATTTATCACGTGCGAGGTGTTCGTGCCTCTTACGGGGCCGTTTGGGGGTTGGTTTGGGTTTTGACCCTCAAACAACTTATTTTTAAGTCTAATCTACGTATTTTCAAATTATCGTCATATTCTCAAACTGGGATACCCACGACTAGGCGGTCAGTTCGTACAAGTTACATTGGACCTGTGCGAGGTGTTCGTGCCTCTTATGGAGTTGTTTTGGGGCTGAATTGGGTTTTCACCCTAAAATGACTTATTTTCTAGCCTAATCCTCATATTTTGAAATTAACGTCATATTCTCAAACTGGGAGATCGACGACTATGCGGACAGTTCGTACAAGTTACATTAGTCCCGTGAGTGGTGTTTGTGCCTCTCACGGGGCCGTTTAGGGGTTGGTTTGGGTTTTCACCCTCCAGCGGCTTGTTTTCAAGCCTAATCTATGTATTTTTAAATCATCATCATATTCTCAAACCAAGAGACTCGTGATTACGCGGTCAGTTCGTACATGTTACATTTGTCTTGTACGAGGTGTTCGTGACTCTTACGGGTTATTTGGGGGCTGATTTGGGTTTTCATGCTCAAACGGCTTGCTTTCAAGGCTAATCTACGTATTTTCAAATTATCACCATATTCTCAAATCAAGAGACCCGCAATTACGTGATCCGTTCGTACAAGTTACATTGGTCCCGTAGGAGGTGTTCGTGCCTCTTACGGGGCCATTTGGCGGCTGGTTTGGGATTTCATCCTCAAACGGCTTGTTTTCAAGCCTAATCTACTTATTTTTAAATTATCATGATTTTCTCAAACTGAGAGACCTATGACTACGCAATCATTTTGTACAAGTAACGTTGGTCCCGTGCGAGGTGTTCGTGCCTCTTACGGGGCTGTTTGGCGGGATGGTTTGGGGTTTGACCCTCTAACGGCTTATTTTCAAGCCAAATCTACGTATTTTGAAATTATAATTATATTCTCAAACCGAGAGACCCGTGACTACGCGGTCAGTTCGTACAAGTTACATTGGGCCCATGCGAGGTGTTCGTGCCTCTTTCGGGGAGGTTTGGGGGCTGGTTTGGGTTTTCACCCTTAAACGACTTGTTTTCAAGCCTAATCAACATATTTTTACATTAGCATCATATTCATGAAATCGGGAGACCCGCGACTACATAGTCAGTTCGTACAAGTTATATTTGTCCCGTACATGGTGTTCGTGCCTCTTACGGGGCCGTTTACAGGATGGTTTGGGTTTTCACCCTCAAATAGCTTGTTTTCAAGCCTAATTTACTTATTTTTAAATTTTTGTAATATTCTTAAACTGAGAGAAACGCATGTACACAGTCATTTCGTACAAGTTACGTTGGTCCCGTGAGAGTTGTTTGTGCCTCCTACGGGGCCGTTTGGGGTGTTGGTTTTGGTTTTCTCCCTCCAGCGACCTGTTTTCGAGCCAAATCTTTGTATTTTGTAATTATCATCATATTCTCAAACTGAGAGACCCGTGACTACACGGTTAGTTCATACAACTTACATTGGTCCTGTGCGAGGTGTTCGTGCCTCTTACGGGGCCGTTTGGGGGCTGATTTGGGTTGTCACGCTCAAACGACTTGCTTTCAAGCCTAATCTACGTATTTTCAAATTATCGCCATATTCTCAAATTGGGAGACCCGCGATTACGCGACCGTTCGTACAAGTTACATTGGTCCCGTACGAGGTCTTCGTGCCTCTTACGGGGCCGTTTGGGGGATAAGTTGGGTTTTCAACCTCAAGCGGCTTGTTTTCAAGCCTAATCAATAAATTTTAAAATTATCGTCATATTATCAAACCGGGCGACCCACGACTATGCGGTCAGTTCGTATAAGTTACATTGGTCTAATGTGATGTGTCCGTGCCTCTTATGGGGCTCGTTTGGGTATTTACCCTTTAACGGCTTATTTTTAAGCATAATGAAGTTATTGTCAAACTATCGTCATATTCTTAAATCGAGAGAGCCGCGACTATGCAATCAATTTGTA
Organism: Sambucus nigra; assembly: GCA_949130495.1. NCBI lineage: Eukaryota > Viridiplantae > Streptophyta > Magnoliopsida > Dipsacales > Adoxaceae > Sambucus > Sambucus nigra. Next base: position 236,828,946 of record OX422210.1, on the reverse strand, counting down.
CAAGTTACATTGGTCACGTACGAGGTGTTCGTGCGTCTTACAGGGCCGTTTGGGGACTCGCCCTCCAACAGCTTATTTTTAAGTCTAATTTACGTATTTTCAAATTATCACCATATTCTCAAACTGGGTGATCCGCGGCTAAGCGGTCAGTTCGTACCAATTTCATTGGTCCCGTGCGAGGTGTTCGTGCCTCTTACGGGGTCATTTGGGGGTTGGCTTGGGTTTTCACCCATTAAGGGCTTTTTTTAAAGCTTAATCGTTATATCTTCAAATTTTCATCATATTCACAAATTGGGAGACCCGTGACTATGCGATCAGTTCATCCAAGTTACATTGGTCCCGTGCGAGGTATTCGAGCCAATGACGGGGCCGTTTGGGGGCTTAGTTGGGTTTTCACCCTCAAATGGCATGTTTTCAAGCGTAATCTACATATTCTGAAATTATTGTCATATTCTCAAACCGAGAGACCCGTGACTACGTGGTCAGTTCGTACAAGTTACATTGGTCCCGCGTGTGGTGTTCATGCCTCTTATGGGGCCGTTTAGGGGCTGGTTTTGGTTTTCACCCTAGAGCGACTTGTTTTCAAGCCTAATCTATGTATTTTGAAATTATCGTCATATTCTCAAATCAAGGGACCCTCGACTACGCGATCAGTTCGTACAAGTTACATTGGTCCCATGCGAGGTGTCCGTACCTCTTACAGGGCTGTTTGGGACATGGATTGGGTTTTCACCCTCTAACAACTTGTTTTCAAGCCTAATCAACATATTTTTGATTTATCATCATTTTCTCAAACTGGTAGACACACGACTACACAGTCAGTTCATGCAAGTTACATGGGTCCCGTACGAGATGTTCGTGCCTCTCACGGGGTCGTTTGGAGGGCTGGTTTGGGTTTTCACGCTCAAACGGCTTGATTTCAAGCCTAATCTATGTATTTTCAAATTATCGCCATATTCTCAAATCGGTAGACCTGCGATTACGCGATCAGTTCGTACAAGTTACATTGGTCCCATGCGAGGTGTTCGTGCGTCTTACGGGGCCGTTTGGGTGCTGAGTTGGGGTTTCACCCTCAAGCGGCTTGTTTTCAAGCCTAATCTACCAATTTTAAAATGACCATCATATTATCAAACTGGGAGACCCGATATTATGGGGTGAGTTCGTATAAGTTATATTGGTCCTTTGTGATATGTTCGTGCCTCTTATGGAGCTCATTTGGGTTTTCACACTTTAACGGCTTATTTTTAAGCCTAATCTAGTTATTTTCAAATTATCGTCATATTCTCAAACCGAGAGACCCGCGACTACGCGGTTAATTCATACAAGTTACATTGGTCCCGTGCGAGGTGTTCGTGCGTCTTACGGGGCTGTTTGGAGGTTGGTTTGGGTTTTCACCATAGAACAACTTGTTTTTAAGACTAATCTATGTATTTTCAAATTATCACCATATGCTAAAACTGGGAGATCCGTGACTAGGTGGTCAGTTCGTACCCGTTTCATTGGTCTCGTGCGAGGTGTTCGTGCCTCTTACGGGTTCGTTTGGGGGTTGGCTTGGGTTTTCACCCTTTAAGGGCTTTTTTAAAGCTTAATTGGTATATTTTCAAATTATCATCATATTCACAATTCGGGAGACCCGTGACTACGTGGTCAGTTCGTCCAAGTTACATTGGTCCCGTGCGAGGTGTTTGAGCCTCTGACCGGGCCGTTTGAAGGCTTAGTTGGGTTTTCACCCTCAAACGACTTGTTTTCAAGCCTAATCTATATATTCTGAAATTATTCTCATATTCTCAAAGTGGGAGACCTGTGACTACATAGTCAGTTTGTACAAGTTACATTGGTCCTTTATGTGGTGTTCATGTCTCTTACGGGGCCGTTTGGGGGCTGGTTTGGGTTTTCACCCTCAAACGGCTTATTTTGAAGCCTAATCTATGTATTTCAAAATTACCGTCATATTCTCAAATCGGGAGACCCGCGACTACGTGTTCATTTTGTACAAGATTCGTTGTTCCCGTGTGAGGTGGTCGTGCCTCTTACGGGGCCGTTTGGGAGGCTGGTTTAGGTTTTCACCCTCCAACGGCTTGTTTTCAAGCCCAATCTAAGTATTTTTAAATTATCATCATATTCTCGAATCGGGAGACCCGCGACTATGCGGTCAGTTCGTACAAGTTACATTCATCCCGTGCGAGGTGTTCGCTCCTCTCACGGGGCCGTATGGGGCTGATTTTAGTTTTCACGTTCAAATGGCTTATTTTCGAGCCTAATCTACATATTTTGAAATTATCATCGTATTCTCAGACCGGGAGACCCGCGACTATGCGGTAAGTTCGTACAGGTTACATTGGTCCCGTGTGAGGTGTTCGTGCCTCTTACATGGCCGTTTGGGGGCTGGATTGGGTTTTCACCCTTTAGCAACTTGTTTTTAAGCATTATCTACAAATTTTCTAATTATCATCATATTCTCAAATCGGGAGACCCACGACTACGCGGTCTATTCCTACAAGTTACATTGGTCCCGTGCGAGGTGTTCATGCCTCTTATGGGACCGTTTGGGGGGTTGTTGGGTTTTTCACCCTTTAAGGGCTTTTTTAAGCTTAATCGATATATATTCAAATTATGATCATATTCAAAAATCGGGAGACTCGCGAGTACACGGTCACTTCATACAAGTTACATTGGTCGCGTGCGAGGTGTTTGTTGCTCTTACGGGGTCGTTTGGGGGTTGGTTTGGGTTTTCACCCTCAAACAACTTGTTTTTAAGCCTAATCTACGTATTTTCAAATTTTTGCCATATTCTCAAATAGGGAGACCCGCGACTAGGCGGTCAGTTTGTACAAGGTACATTTGTCCTGTGCGAGGTGTTCGTCCCTCTTACGGAGCCGTTTGGGGGCTGAGTTGGGTTTTCACCCTAAAATGGCTTATTTTCTATCCTAATCCACATATTTTGAAATTATTATCATATTCTGAAACTAAGAGACCGATGACTATGCGGACAGTTCGTACAAGTTACATTGGTCCCGTGCGAGGTGTTCGTGCCTCTTACGGGGCCGTTTGGGGGCTGGTTTGGGTTTTCACCCTAGAACGGTTTGTTTTCAAACCTAATATATGTATTTTAAAATTAACATCATATTCTCAAACCCAGAGACCCGTGAGTACGCAGTCAGTTTTTACAAGTTACATTGGTCCCATGCGAGGTGTTCACGCCTCTTGCGGGGCCGTTTGGGGGCTGGTTTGGGTTTTCACCCTCAAATGACTTGTTTTCAAGCCTAATCAACATATTTTTTAATTAGTGTCATATTCTCAAATCTGGAGACCCGCGACTACACCGTCAGTTCTTACAAGTCACATTGGTCCCGTACGAGGTTTTCGTGCCTCTTACGGGGCCGTTTAGCGGTTAATTTGGGTTTTCACCCTCAAACAACTTATTTTCAAGCCTAATCTACTTAATTTTAAATTACCGTCAGATTCTCAAATTGGGAGAAATGCAACTACGCAGCTATTTTGTACAAGTTACGTTGGTCCCGTGAGAGGTGTTTGTGCCTCTCACGGCGCCGTTTGGGGGGTTGGTTTGGGTTTTCACCCTCCAGTGGCCTATTTTCAATCCAAATCAATGTATTTTATAATTATCATCATATTCTCAAATTGGGAGACCCGTGACTATGTGATCAGTTCGTGCAAGTTACATTGATCCCGTGTGTGGTGTTCATGCCTCTTACGGGACCGTTTGGGGGCTGGTTTGGGTTTTCACCCTCAAACGGCTTGTTTTGAAGCCTAATCTATGTATTTTGAAAGTACCGTCATATTCTCAAATTAGGAGACCCGCGACTACGTGGTCATTTTGTACAAGATTCATTGGTCCCGTGTGAGGTGTTCGTGCCTCTTACGGGGTCGTTTGGGAGGCTAGTTTAGGTTTTCACCCTCCAAAGGCTTGTTTTCAAGCCCAATCTAAGTATTTTGAAATTATCGTCTTATTCTCCAATTCGGAGATCCGCGACAATGCGGTGAATTCGTACTCGTTACATTAGTCCCGTGCGAGGTGTTCGTGCCTCTCACGGGGCCGTTTGGGGGCTGATTTGGGTTTTCACGTTCAAATGGATTATTTTCGAGCCTAATCTACATATTTTGAAATTATCATCGTATTCTCCAACCAGGAGACCCGCGACTATGCGGTCAGTTCGTACAAGTTACATTGGTCCCGTGTGAAGTGTTCGTGCCTCTTACATGGCCGTTTGGGGGCTGGTTTGGGTTTTCACCCTTTAGAAACTTGTTTTTAAGCATTATCTACATAATTTCTAATTATCATCATATTCTCAAATCAGGAGACCCACGACTACGCGGTCTATTCCTACAAGTTACATTGGTCACGTGCTAGGTGTAAATGCCTCTAATGGGACCGTTTGGGGGGTTGTTGGGTTTTTCCCCCTTTAAGGGCTTTTTTAAGCTTAATCGATATATATTCAAATTATGGTCATATTCACAAATTGGGAGACTCGCGACTACGCGGTCACTTCATACCTGTTACATTGGTCGCGTGCGAGGTGTTTGTTCCTCGTACGGGGCCGTTTGGGGGTTGGTTTGGGTTTTCACCCTCAAACAACTTATTTTTAAGGCTAATCTACGTATTTTCAAATTTTTGCCATATTCTCAAATAGGGAGACCCGCGACTAGGCGGTCAGTTTGTACAAGGTACATTGGTCCTGTGCGAGGTGTTCGTGCCTCTTACGGAGCCGTTTGGCGGCTGAGTTGGGTTTTCACCCTAAAATGGCTTAATTTCTATCATAATCCACATATTCTGAAATTATCATGATATTCTGAAACTAAGACACCGATGACTATGCGAACAGTTCATACAAGTTACATTGGTCCCGTGCGAGGTGTTCGTGCCTCTTACGGGGCCGTTTGGAGGCTGGTTTGGGTTTTCACCCTAGAACGGCTTCTTTTCAAACCGAATCTATGTATTTTGAAATTGTCATCATATTCTCAAACGAGAGACCCGTGAGTACGCGGTCAGTTTTTACAAGTTACATTGGTCCCATGCGAGGTGTCCATGCCTCTAGCGGGGCCGTTTGTGGGCTGGTTTGGGTTTTCACCCTCAAATGACTTATTTTCAAGCCTAATCAACATATTTTTTAATTCGTGTCATATTCTCAAATAGGGAGACCCGCGACTACACCGCCAGTTCATACAAGTCACATTTGTCCCGTATGAGGTGTTCGTGCCTCTTACGGGGCCGTTTAGTGGTTAATTTGGGTTTTCACTCTCAAACAACTTATTTTTAAGCCTAATCTACTTAATTTTAAATTATCGTCAGATTCTCAAATTGGGAGAAATGCAACTATGCAGTTATTTTGTACAAGTTACGTTGGTCCCGTGAGAGGTGTTTGTGCCTCTCACGGCGCCGTTTGGGGGGTTGGTTTGGGTTTTCACCCTCCAGCGGGCTTATTTTGAAGCCAAATCTATGTATTTTATAATTATCATCATATTCTCAAATCGGGAGACCCATGACTACGCGATCAGTTTGTACAAGTTATATTGGTCCCGCGTGTGGTGTTCATGCCTCTTACGGGTCGTTTAGCGGCTGGTTTGGGTTTTCACGCTCAAACGGCTTGCTTTCAAGGCTAATCCATGCATTTACAAATTATCACCATATTCTCAAATCGGGAGATCTGCGATTACGTGGTCCATTCGTATAAGTTACATTGGTCCTGTGCGAGGTGTTCGTGCCTCTTACGGTGATGTTTGGCGGCTGAGTTGGGTTTTCACACTCAAACGGCTTGTTTTCAAACCTAATCTAGATATTTTGAAAATATCGTCATATTGTCAAACCGGTAGACCCGCGACTATGAGGTCAATTCGTACAAGTTATGTTGGTCCCGTGCAAGGTGTTCGTGCCTCTTACGGGGCCGTTTGGGTTTTCAACCTCAAACAGCTTATTTTTAAGTCTAATCTACAAATTTTCAAATTGTCACCATATTCTCAAACTAGGAGATCCGCGACTAGGCAATCAGTTCATACCAGTTTCATTGCTCCCAGGCGAGGTGTTCGTGCCTCTTACAGGGTCAGTTGGGGGTTGGCTTGGGTTTTCACCCTTTGAGGGATTATTTAAAAACTTAATCGGTATATTTTCAATTTATCATCATATTCACAAATCGGGAGACCCGCGACTACACGGTCAGTTCGTCCAAGTTACATTTGTCCGGTGGAAGGTGTTCGAGCCTCTAACCGGGCCGTTAGGGGGCTTAGTTGGGCTTTCACCCTCAAACGGCTTATTTAATAGCCTAATCTACATATTCTGAAATTATTATCATATTCTCAAATCGGGAGACCCATGACTACACCGTCAGTTCATACAAGTTACATTGGTCCCGTGTGTGTGTTCATGCCTCTTACGGGGCCGTTTGGGGGCTGGTTTGGGTTTTCACCCTCAAATGACTTCTTTTTAAGCCTAATCAACAAATTTTTGAATTATCGTCATATTCTCAAACTGGGAGTGATGCGATTACACGGTCGGTTCGTACAAGTTACAATGGTCTCGTATGAGGTGTTCGTGCCTCTTACGGGGCCGATTGTCGGTTGGTTTAGGTTTTCACCCTGAAACGGCTTGTTTTCAAGACTAATCTAATTATTTTCAAATTATCGTCATATTCTCTAACAGGGAGACCCGCGACTACCCAGTCATTTTGTACAAGTTACGTTGGTCCCGTGTGGTGTTCGTGCCTCTTACGGGGCCGTTTGGGAGGTTGGTTTAGGTTTTCACCCTCTAACTGCTTATTTTCAAGCCTAATCTATGTATTTTGAAATTATCATCATATTCTCAAATCGAGAGATGCACAACTATGCGATCAGTTCGTACAAGTTACATTAGTCCCGTGCGAGGTGTTCGTGCCTTTTATGGGGCCGTTTGGGGGCTGATTTGGGTTTTCACGCTCAAACGTCTTATTTTCAAGCCTAATCTATATATTTTGAAATTATCATCGTATTCTCAAACTGGGAGACTCGCGACTAGGCGGTCAGTTCGTACAAGTTATATTGGTCCCGTGTGAGGTGTTCGTACCTCTTACAGGGCCGTTTGGGGGATGGTTTTGGTTTTCACCCTTTAACAACTTATTTTTAAGGATAATCTACATATTTTCAAATTATTATCATATTCTCAAATCGGGAGACCTGCGACTACGCGGTCTATTCGTACAAGTTACATTGGTCCCGTGCGAGGTGTTCATGCCTCTTATGGGGCCGTTTGGGGATTGGTTTGGGTTTTCACCCTCAAACAACTTATTTTTAAGTCTAATCTACATATTTTCAAATTATCGCCATATTCTCAAACTTGGAGACCCGCGACTAGGCGGTCAGTTCGTACAAGTTACATCGGTCCTCTGCGAGGTGTTCGTGCCTCTTACTGAGCCATTTTGGGACTGAGTTGGGTTTTCACCCTTTAAGGGATTTTTTAAAGCTTAATCGGTATATTTTCAAATTATCGTCCGATTCACAAATCGTTAGATCCGCGACAACACGGGTAGTTCGTCCAAGTTACATTGGTCCCGTGCGAGGTGTTTGAGCCTCTGACCGGGCCGTTTGGGGGGTTAGTTAGGTTTTCACCCTCAAACGTCTTGTTTTCAAGCCCAATCAATGTATTTTGAAATTAATGTCATATTCTGAAATCGGGAGACCCGTGACTACGCGGTCAATTTGTACAAGTTGCATTGGTCCCGTTTGTGGTGTTCATGCCTCTTACGGGGCCGATTGGGGGCTGGTTTGGGTTTTCACGCTCAAACGGCTTATTTTCAAGCCTAATCTACATATTTTGAGATTATCATCGTATTCTCAAATAGAGAGACCCGCGACTGCGCGGTCTATTCGTAGAAGTTACATTGGTCCCATGCGAGCTGTTCATGCCTCTTATTGGGCCGTTTGGGTGGTTGTTGAGGTTTTCACCATTTATGTTCTTTTTTTAAGCATAATCGATATATATTCAAATTACGGTCATATTCTCAAATCGGGAGACTCGTGACTACGCGGTCACTTCATACAAGTTACATTGGTCTCGTGCAGGGTGTTCGTGCTTCTTACGGAGCCATTTTGGGACTGAAAACGGCTTATTTTCTAGCCTAATCCTCATATTTTGAAATTATCATCATATTCGGAAACTCGGAGACCGACAACTATGCGAACTGTTCGTACAAGTTGCATTAGTGCCGTGCGAGGTGTTCATGCCTCTTATGGGGCCATTTGGGGGTTGGTTTGGGTTTTCCCCCTAGAATGACTTATTTTGAAGCCTAATCTATGTATTTTGAAATTATCATCATATTCTCAAATCAAGATACCCGAGACTATGCAGTTAGTTCTTACAAGTTACATTGGTCCCATGCGAGGTGTTCGTGCCTCTTAAGGGGCCTTTTGGGGGCTGTTTTGTGTTTTCACCCTCAAACAGCTTGTTTTTAAGCCTAATCTATGTATTTTCAAATTATCACCCTATTCTCAAACTAGGAGATCCACGACTAGGCGGTCTGTTCGTACAAGTTTCATTGGTCCCGTGCGAGGTGTTCGTGCCTCTTATGGAGTCGTTTAGGGGTTGGCTTGGCTTTTCACCCTTTAAGGGATTTTTTTTAAACTTAATCCGTATATTTTCAAATTATCGTCAGATTCACAAATCGGGAAACCCATGACTACGGAGTCACTTTGTCCAAGTTACATTGGTCCCGTGCGAGGTGTTCGAGCCTCTGACGGGTCGTTTGGGGGCTTACTTAGGTTTTCACCCTCAAATGACTTGTTTTCAAGCCTAATCTACATATTCTAAAATTATTGTCACATTCTCAAATCGGGAGACCCGTGACTACGCAGTCAGTTTGTACAAGTTACATTTGTCCCGTGTGTGGTGTTCATGCCTCTTACGGGGCCGATTGGGGGCGGGTTTGGGTTCTCACCCTCAAACGGCTTATTTTTAAGCCTAATCAACATATTTTGGAATTATCGTCATATTCTCAAACTGGGAGACATGCGACTACACGGCCAGTTCGTACAAGTTACATTGGTTCTGTACGATGTGTTCACCCTGAAACGGCTTGTTTTGAAGCCTAATCTACTTATTTTCAAATTATCGTCATATTCTCCAATCGGGAGACCCACGACTACGCGGTCATTTTGTACAAGTTATGTTGGTCCCGTGTGGTGTTTGTGCCTCTTACGGGGCCATTTGGCGGGCTGGTTTAGGTTTTCACCCTCCAACGGCTTATTTTCAAGCCCAATCAATGTATTATGAAATTATCATCATATTCTCATATCGGGAGACCCGCGACTATGCGGTCAGTTCGTACCAGTTACATTAGTCCCGTGCGAGGTGTTCGTGCCTCTTACGGTGCCGTTTGGGGGCTGATTTAGGTTATCACGGTCAAATGACTAGTTTTCAAGCCTAATCTAAATATTTTGAAATTATCATCATATTCTCAAATCGGGAGAGTCGGGACTACGCGGTTAGTTAGTACAAGTTACATTGGTCCCGTGTGAGGTGTTCGTGCCTCTTATAGGGCCGTTTGGGGGCTAGTTTGGGTTTTCACTCTTTAGCAACTTGTTTTTAAGCATAATCTACATATTTTACAATTATCATCATATTCTCAAATCGGGAGACCCACGACTACGCGGTTTATTCGTACAGTTTACATTGGTCCCATGCGAGGTGCTCATGCCTCTTATGGGGCCGTTTGGGGGGTTATTGGGGTTTTCACCCTTCAAGAGCTTTTTTTAAGCTTAATCGATATATATTCAAATTATGGTCATATTCTCAAATCGGGACACTCGCGACTATGCTGTCACTTCATACAAGTTACATTTGTCACGTGCGAGGTGTTCGTGCCTCTTACGAGGCCGTTTGGTGGTTGGTTTGGGTTTTCACCCTCAAACAACTTATTTTTAAGTCTAATCTACGTATTTTCAAATTAGCGCCATATTCTCAAACTGGGAGACCCACGACTAAGCGGTCAGTTCGTACAAGTAACATTGGACCGGTGCGAGGTGTTCGTGCCTCTTACGGAGCCGTTTTGGGGCTGAGTTGGGTTTTCACCCTAAAACGACTTATTTTCTAGCCTAATCCTCATATTTTGAAATTATCGTCATATTCTCAAACTGGGAGACCGATGACTATGCGGACAGTTCGTACAAGTTACATTAGTCCCGTGCGAGGTGTTCGTGCCTCGTACGGATGCCGTTTAGGGGTTGGTTTGGGTTTTCACCCTAGAACGACTTGTTTTGAAGCCTAATCTATGTATTTTGAAATCATCATCATATTCTCAAACCGAGAGACCCTTAATTACGCGGTCAGTTCGTACATGTTACATTGGTCCCATGCGAGCTGTTAGTGCCTCTTACGGGGCCGTTTGGGGGCTGGTTTGGTTTTTCACCCTCAAACGGCCTTTTTTAAGCCTAATCTAAATATTTTCAAATTATCACCATATTCTCAGACTGGGAGATCCGCGACTAGGCGGTCAGTTCGAACCAGTTTCATTTGTCCCGTGCGAGGTGTTCATGCCTCTTTTGGGGTCGTTTTGGGGGTTGGCTTGGGGTTTCACCCTTTAAGGGATTTTTTTAAACCTTAATCGGTAGATTTTCAAATTATTGTCAGATTCACAAATCGGGAGATGCGCGACTACATGGTCAGTTCGTCCAAGTTACATTGGTCCTGTACGAGGTGTTCGAGCCTCTGCCCGTGCCGTTTGGGGGCTTTGTTAGGTTTTCACCCTCAAACGGCTTATTTTCAAGCATAATCTACATATTTTGAAATTATTGTCATATTCTGAAATCGAGAGACCCGTGACTACGAGGTCAGTTTGTACAAGTTACATTGGTCCCGTGTGTGGTGTTCATACCTGTTACGGGCCCGATTGGGGGCTGGTTTTGGTTTTCACCCTCAAACGGCTTATTTTCAAGCTTAATCAACATATTTTGGAATTATCGTCATATTCTCAAATTAGGAGACACGTGACTATACGGACAGTTCATAAAAGTTACATTGGTCCCGTCCGAGGTGTTCGTGCCTCTTACGGGGCCGATTGTCGGTTGGTTTAGGTTTTCACCCTCAAACAGCTTATTTTCAAGCCTAATCCACTTATTTTCAAATTACCATCATATTCTCAAACGGGGAGACCCGCAACTACGTGGTAGTTTTGTACAAGTTACGTTGGTACCGTGTGAGGTGTTCGTGCCTCTTACGGGGCCATTTCGGGAGCTAGTTTAGGTTTTCACCCTCCAACGGCTTATTTTCAAGCTCAATCTATGGATTTTGAAATTATCATCATATTCTCAAATCAAGATACCAGCGATTATGCAGTCTTTTCGTACAAGTTACATTAGTCCCGTGCGAGGTGTTCGTGCCTCTTACGGGGCCGTTTGGGGGCTGATTTGGGTTTTCACCCTTTAACAGCTTGTTTTTAAGCAAAATCTACACATTTTAAAATTATCATCATATTCTCAAACCGGGAGACTCGCGACTACGCGGTCTGTTCGTAAAAGTTACATTGGTCCCGTGCGAGGTGTTCATGCCTCTTATGGGGCCGTTTGGGGGGTTGTTGGGGTTTTCACCCTTTAAGGGCTTTTTTTAAGCTTAATCCTGATATATTCAAATTATGGTCATATTCTCAAACCGAGAGACTCGCGACTACGTGGTCACTTCATACATGTTACATTTGTCGCGTGCAAGGTGTTCGGGCCTCTTACGGGGCCGTTTCGGGGTTGGTTTGGGTTTTCACCCTCAAACAACTTGTTTATAAGCCTAATCTAAGTATTTTCAAATTATGTCCATATTCTCAAACTGAGAGACCCACGACTAGGCGGTCAATTCGTCCAAGTTACATTGGTCCTGTGCGAGGTGTTCGTACCTCTTACGGAGTCGTCTGGGGTTGAGTTGGGTTTTCACCCTAAAATGGCTTATTTTCTAGCCTAATACACATATTTTGAAATTATCGTCATATTCAAAAATTGGGAGACTGACGACTATGCGGACAGTTCGTACATGTTACATTGGTCCCGTGCGAGGTGTACGTGCCTCTTACGAGGCAGTTTGGGGGATGGTTTGGGTTTTCACCCTATAACGGCTTGTTTTGAAGCCCAATCTACGTATTTTGATATTATCATCATATTATCAAACCGAGAGACCCGTGACTACACTGTTAGTTCGTACAAGTTACATTGGTCCCATGCGAGGTGTTCGTGCCTCTTATGGGCCGTTTGGGGGATGGTTTGGGTTTTCACCCTCAAATGACTTATTTTAAAGCCTAATCTATGTATTTTGAAATTATCAACATATTCTCAAACCAAGAGACCCCTGACTACGCAATCATTTCGTACAAGTTACATTGGTCCCATGCGAGGTGTTCGTGCCTCTTATGGGGCCGTTTGGGGTCTTGTTTGGGTTTTCACCCTCAAGTGACTTATTTTTAAGCCTAATCTACATATTTTGAAATTATCATGATATTCTCAAACCGGGAGACCCGTGACAATGCGGTCAGTTTGTACAAGTTATATTAGTCCCGTGCGAGGTGTTCGTGCCTCTTACGGGGCCGTTTGGAGGTTGTTTTGGGTTTACACCCTAGAACGACTTATTTTCAAGCCTAATCTACGTATTTTGAAATTATTGTCATATTCTCAAATTGAGAGACCCGCGACTACGCGGTTAGTTTGTACAAGTTACTTTGGTCCCGTCCGAGGTGTTCGTGCCTCACACGGGGCCGTTTTTCGGCTGGTTTGGGTTTTCACCATCAAACGACTTATTTTAAAGCTTAATCAACATATTTTTAAATTATCATCATATTCTCAAACTAGGAGACCCGCGACTACGCGATCAGTTTGTACAGGTTACATTGGTACCGTACAAGGTGTTCGTGCCTCTTACGGGGCCATTTGGTGGCTAGTTTGGGTTTTCCCCCTTAAACGACTTATTTTCAAGACTAATCTACTTATTTTCAAATTATCGTGATATTCTCAAATCGGGAGACCCATGACTACGCAATCATTTTATACAAGTTACTTGGTCTCGTGCGAGGTGTTCGTGCCTCTTACGGGGCCGTTTAGGGGGATGGTTTAGGGTTTGACCCTCCAACGGCTTGTTTTCAAGAGAAATATATGTATTTAGAAATTATCATCATATTCTGAAACTGGGAGACCCGTGACTTCGCGATCAGTTTGTACAGGTTATATTTGTCTCGTGCGAGGTGTTTGTGCCTCTATCGGGGTCGTTTAGGGGATGATTACGGATTACTCGCTCAAACGGCTTATTTTTAAGCCTAATCTACATATTTTGAAATTATTATCATATTCTCAAATCAAGAGACCCGCGACAATGTGGTCAGTTCGTATAAGCTACATTGGTCCTGCGTGATGAGTTCGTGCCTCCTACGGGGCTGGTATGTGTTTTCACCCTCCAGCGGTTTATTTTCAAGAAACATTTATGTATTTTATAATTGTCGTCATATTCTCAAACTCGAAGACCCGTGACTATGCGATCAGTTCGTACAAGTTACATTGGTCCCGTGCGAGGTGTTCGTGCCTCTTACGTGGCCGTTTGGGGGCTGATTTAGGTTTTCAATCTCAAACGGCTTGCTTTCAAGCCTAATCCATGTATTTTGAAATTATCACCATATTCTCAAATCGGGAGACCTGCGATTATGTGGTCAGTTCGTACAAGTTACATTGGTCCCGTGCGAGGTGTTCGTGCCTCTTATGGATTCGTTTGGGGGATGAGTTGGGTTTTCACCCTCAAACGACTTATTTTCAAGCCTAATCTACATATTTTGAAATTATCGTTATATTCTCAAACCGGCAGACACGCGACTACGCTGTCAGTTCGTACAAGTTATATTAGTCCCGTGCGATGTGTTCGTGCCTCTTACGGGGCCGTTTGGGGGCTGGTTTGTGTTTTCACCCTCAAATAACTTAGTTTTAAGCCTAATCTACGTATTTTCAGATTATCACCATATTCTCAAACTGGGAGAACCGCGACTAGACGATTTGTTCGTACCAGTTTCTTTGGTACCAGGCGAGGTTTTCGTGCCTCTTACGGGGTCATTTGGGGGTTGGCTTTGGTTTTCACCCTTTAAGGGTTTTTTTAAGGCTTAATCGGTATATTTTCAAATTATCATCATATTCACAAATCGGGAGACCCGCGGCTATACGGTCAGTTCGACCAAGTTACATTGGTCCCGTGTGAGGTGTTCGAGCCTCTGACCGGGCCGTTTGGGGGATTAGTAGGGTTTTCACCCTTAAACGGCTTATTTTCAAGCCTAATCTACATATTCTAAAATTATTGTCATATTCTCAAATTGGGAGGCCCGTGACTACGTCGTCAGTTCGTACAAGTTACATTGGTCCCGTACGAGGTGTTCGTGCCTCTTATGGGGCCGTTTGGGGGCTGGTTTGAGTTTTCACCCTCAAACGGCTTGTTTTCAAACCTAATCAACCTATTTTGAATTATTGTCATATTCTCAAACTGGGAGACACCCGACTACATGGTAAGTTCGCACAAGTTACATTGGTCCCGTACGAGGTGTTCGTGCCTCTTACGGGGCCGATTGTCAGTTGGTTTAGGTTTTCACCCTCAAATTGCTTATTTTCAAGCCTAATCTACTTATTTTCAAATTACTATTATATTCGCAAACCGGGAGACCCGTGACTATGCGTTCATTTTGTACAAGTTACGTTGGTACCGTGTGAGGTGTTCGTGCCTCTTACGGGGCCGTTTGGGGGATGATTTAGGTTTTCACACTCAAACGACTTGCTTTCAAGCCTAATACATGTATTTTCAAATTATCACCATATTTTCCAATCGAGAGACCCGTGATTACATGGTCAGTTCGTATAAGTTATATTGGTCCCGTGCGAGGTGTTCGTGCCTCTAACGGAGCCGTTTGGCGACTGAATTGGGTTTTCACCCTCAAATGGCTTGTTTTCAAGCTGAATCTACATATTTTGAAATTATCATCATATTCTCAAACCGGGAGACCCGCGACAACGTGGTAAGTTCGTATAATTTATATTGGTCTCGTGCGAGGTGATTGTACCTCTTACGGGGCCATTTGGAGGTTGTTTTGGGTTTACACCCAAGAGTGACTTATTTTCAAGCCTAATCTACGTATTTTGAAATTATCATCATATTCTCAAATCGAGAGACCCGCGACTACGCGGTCAGTTTATACAAGTTACATTGGTCCCGTGTGAGGTGTTCGTGCCTCTTACGAGGCCATTTGTGGGCTGGTTTAGGTTTTTACCCTCAAACGACTTATTTTCAAGCCTAATCAACATATTTTCGAATTATCTTCATATTCTCAAACTAGGAGACCCGCGACTACGCGATCAGTTTGTACAAGTTACATTGGTCCCGTACGAGGTGTTCGTGCCTCTTACGGGGCCGTTTGGTGGATGGTTTGGGTTTTCACCCTCAAATGACTTGTTTTCAAGACTAATCTACTTATTTTCAAATTATCATGATATTTTCAAACTGGAAGACCCATGACTACGCGATCAAATTATTCAAGTTACTTGCTCCCGTGCGAGGTGTTCGTGCCTCTTACGGGGCCGTTTGGGGGGATAGTTTGGGGTTTGACCCTAGAACGACTTGTTTTCAAGCCTAATCTACGTATTTTGAAATTATCATCGTATTCTCAAATCGTGAGACCCGCGACTACGCGGTCAGTACGTACAAGTCACATTGGTCCCATGCGAGGTGTTCATGCCTTTTATGGGGCCGTTTGGGGGCTGGTTTGGGTTTTCACCCTCAAATAGCTTGTGTTTAAGCCTAATTTACGTATTTTCAAATTATCGTCATATTCTCGAACAGGGAGATCCACGACTAAGCAGTCATTTTGTAAAAGTTACATTGGTCCTGTGCGAGTTGTTCGTGCCTTTTACGGAGCCGTTTGGGGACTGAGTTGGGTTTTCACCCTAAAATGACTTATTTTCTAGCATAAACCACATATTTTGAAATTATCGTCATATTCTGAAAGTGGGAGACCGACGACTATACGGACAGTTCGTACAAGTTACATTGGTCCCGTGCGCGGTGTTCGTGCCTCTTACGGGGACGTTTGCGGGCTGGTTTGGGTTTTCAGCCGAGAACGGCTTGTTTTGAATCCTAATCTATGTATTTTAAAATTATCATCATATTCTCAAACCAAGAGACCCGTGACTACGCGATCAGTTCATACAAGTTACATTGGTCCCATGCGAGGTGTTTGTGCCTCCTACGGGGCCGTTTGATGACTGGGTTGGGTTTTCACCCTCAAACGGCTTGTTTTCAAGACTAATCTACTTATTTTCAAATTATCGTGATATTCTCAAATCGGGAGACCCATGACTTCGCGATCATTTTGTAAAAGTTACTTTGTCTCGTGCGAGGTGTTCGCCTCTTACGGGGCCGTTTGGGGGGTGGTTTGGGATTTGACACTCTAACGACTTGTTTTCAAGCGAAATATATGTATTTTGAAATTATCATTATATTCTCAAACCAGAAGACCCGTGACTACGCGGTCAGTTCGTACAAGTTACATTGGTCCCGTGTGTGGTGTTCATGCCTCTTACGGGGCTGTTTGGTGGCTGGTTTGGGTTTTCACCCTCAAATGGCTTATTTTTAAGCCTAATCAACATATTTTTGAATTATCATCATATTCTCAAACTGGGAGACAGGCGACTACATGGTCAGTTCGTAAAAGTTACATTGTTCCCGTACGAGGTGTTCGTGCCTCTTACGGGGCCGATTATTGGCTGGTTTAGGTTTTCACCCTAAAACGGCTTATTTTGAAGCCTAATCTACTTATTTTCAAATTACCGTCATATTCTCAAACTGGGAAACCCGCGACTAGGCGGCCATTTTGTACAAGTTACGTTGGTCCCGTGTGAGGTGTTCGTGCCTCTTACAGGGCCGTTTGGGGGGCATGTTTTTGTTTTCACCCTCGAATGACTTGTTTTCAAGCCCAATCTATGTATTTTGAAATTATCATCATATTCTCAAATCGGTAGACCCGCGACTATGCGGTCAGTTCGTAAAAGTTATATTAGTCCCGTGCGAGGTGTTCGTGCCTCTTAAGGGGCCATTTGGGGGCTGATTTGGGTTTTCACGCTCCAACGGCTTGTTTAATGCCTAATCTGCATATTTTGAAATTATCTTTGTATTCTCAAACCGGGAGACCCGCGACTATGCGGTCAGTTTTCCCAAGTTACATTTGTCCCCTGTGAGGAGTTCGTGCCTCTTACAGGGCCGTTTGGGGGCTGGTTTGGGTTTTCACCCTTTAACAGCTTGTTTTTAGGTGTAATCTACGTATTTTCAAATCATCATCATATTCTCAAATTGGGAGACCCGCGACTACGCGGTCTATTGGTAAAATTTGCATTGGTCTAGTGCGAGGTGTTCATGCCTCTTATGGGGCGATTTGGGGGGTTATTGGGGTTTTCACCCTTTAAGGCTTTTTATTCTTAATCGACATCTATTCGAATTATAGTCATATTCTCACGACTACGCGGTCACTTCATAAAAGTTGCATTGGTCGTGTGCGAGGTGTTCGTGCCTCTTACGGGGCCGTTTGGGGGTTGGTTTGGATTTTCACCCCCAAACAACTTGTTTTTAAGCCTAATCTACGTATTTTGAAATTATCGACATATTCTCAAATAGGGAGACCCGCGACTAGGTGGTCAGTTCGTACAAGTTACATTAGTCCCGTGCGAGGTGTTCGTGCCTCTTACGGGGCCGTTTGGGGGCTGGTTTGGGCTTTCACCCTAGAACGACTAATTTTGAAGCCTAATGTATGTATTTTGAAATTATCATCATATTCTCAAACCGAGAGACCCGTGACTACGCGATCAGTTGCTACAAGTTACATTAGTCCCATACGAGGTGTTCGTGCCACTTACGGGGCCGTTTGGGGGCTGGTTTGGGTTTTCACCCTCAAATACCTTATATTTAGGCCGAATCTACATATTTTCAAATTATCACCATATTCTCAAACTGGGAGATCCGTGACTAGGTGGTCAGTTCGTACCAATTTCGTTGGTCCCGTGCGAGGTGTTCGTGCCTCGCATGGGGTCGTTTGGGGGTTGGCATGGGTTTTCACCCTTTAAGGGCTGTTTTAAAGCTTAATCGTTATATTTTCATATTATCATCATATTCACTCATCGGGAGACCTGCGACTATGCGGTCAGTTCGTCCAAGTTACATTGGTCTCGTGCGAGGTGTTCGAGCCTCTGACCGGGCCATTTGGGGGCTTAGTTGGATTTTCACCCTCAAACGGCATGTTTTCAAGCCTAATCTACATATTTTGAAATTATTGTCATATTCTCAAATCGGGAGACCCATGACTACGCGGTCAGTTTGTACAAGTTACATTGGTCCCGTGTGTGGTGTTCATGCCTCTTACGGGGCCGTTTGGGGGCTGGTTTAAGTTTTCACCCTCAAATGGCTTGTTTTCAAACCTTATCAACCTATTTTGAATTATCGTTATATTCACAAATCGGGAGACTCACGACTAGGCGAACAGTTCGTACAAGTTACATTGGTCCCGTACGAGGTGTTCGTGCCTCTTATGGGTCGTTTGGCGGCTGGTTTGGGTTTGCACCCTCAAACGGCTTGTTTTCAATGCTAATCTACTTATTTTCAAATTACTGTCATATTCTCAAATCGGGAGACCCGCGACTATGCGATCATTTTGTACAAGTTACGTTGGTACTGTGTGAGGTGTTCGTGCCTCTTACGGGGCCGTTTGGGGGGCTGGTTTAGGTTTTCACCCTCCAATGGCTTGTTTTCAAGCCCAATCTATGTATTTGGAAATTATTGTCATATTCTCAAATTGGGAGACCCGCGAATATGCGGTCAGTTCGTAAAAGTTACATTAGTCCCGTGCGAGGTGTTCATGCCTCTTACGGGGTCGTTTGGGGGCTGATTTGGGTTTTCACACTCAAACGGATTGTTTTCAAACCTAATCTACATATTTTGAAATTATCATCATTTTCTCAAACCAGGAGACCCGCGACTACTCGATCAGTTCGTACAAGTTACATTGGTCCCGTGTGAGGTGTTTGTGCCTCTTATATGGCCGTTTGGGGGCTGGTTTGGGTTTTCACCCTTAAACAGCTGGTTTTTAAGCATAATCTACTTATTTTCAAATTATCATCATATTCTCAAACCGAGAGACCCACGACTACAAGGTGTATTCGTACAAGTTACATTGGTACCGTGTGAGGCTTTCATGCCTCTTATGGGGCCGTTTGTGGGGTTGTTGGGGTTTTCACCCTTTAAGGGATTTTTTAAAGCTTAATCGGTATATATTCAAATTATGGTCATATTCTCAAACCAGGAGACTCGTGACTACGCGGTCACTTCATACAAGTTACATTGGTCCCGTGCGATTTGTTCATGCCTCTTACGGGGCCGTTTGGGGGTTGGTTTGGGTTTTCACCCTCAAATAACTTATTTTTAAGCCTATTCTACGTATTTTCAAATTATCGCCATATGCTCAAACTGGGAGACCCGCGACTAAGCGATCAGTTCGTACAAGTTACATTGGTCCTGTGCGAGGTGTTCATGCCTCTTACGGAGCCGTTTGAGGACTGAGTTGGGTTTTCACACTAAAACGGCTAATTTTCTAGCCTAATCCACATATTTTGAAATTATCATCATATTCTGAAACTGGGAAACCAACGACTATGCGAAAAGTTCGTACAAGTTACATTGGTCATGTGCGAGGTGTTCGTGCCTCTTACGGGGCCGTTTGCGGGCTGGTTTGGGTTTTCAGCCGAGAATGGCTTGTTTTGAAGCCTAATCTATGTATTTTGAAATTATCATCATATTATCAAATCGAGAGACTCGTGACTACATGGTCAGCTTGTACATGTTACAATGGTCCCTTGCGAGGTGTTCGTGCCTCTTATGGGGCCGTCTGAGGGCTGGTTTGGGTTTTCACCCTCAAATGACTTGTTTTCAAGTCTAATCAACATATTTTTTAATTAGCATCATATTCTCAAATTGGGAGACCTGCAACTACACGATCAGTTCGTACAAGTTACATTGGTCCCGTACAAGGTGTTTGTGCCTCTTTCGGGGCCGTTTGGCGGCACGTTTTGGTTTTCACCCTCACACGGCTTGTTTTCAAGCCTAATCTAATTATTTTTAAATTACTATCAGATTCTCAAACTGGGAGAAATGCAACTACGCGGTTGTTTTGTAAAAAGTTACGTTGGTCCCGTGAGAGGTGTTTGTGCCTCTTATGGGGACGTTTGGGGGGATGGTTTGGGTTTTCACCCTCCAGCGGCTAATTTTCAAGCCAAATCTATGTATTTTATAATTATCACCATATTCTCAAATCGGGAGTCCTGCGATTATGCGTTCAGTTCGTACAAGTTACATTGGTTCGGTGCGAGGTGTTCGTGCTTCTCACGCGGCCGTTTGGGGGCTGATTTGAGTTTTCATGCTCAAACGGCTTGCTTTCAAGCCTAATCCATATATTTTCAAATTATCACCATATTCTCAAATCGGGAGACCCGCGATTATGTGGTTAGTTCGTGCAAGTTACATTGGTCCCGTGCGAGGTGTTCGTGCCTCTTACGGAGCCGTTTGGGGGTTGAGTTGGGTTTTCACCCTCAAACGGCTTATTTTCAAGCCTAATCTACATATTTTGCAATTATTGTCGTATTCTCAAATTGAGAGACCCGCGACTATGCGGTCAGTTTGTACAAGTTACATTGGTCCCGTGCGAAGTGTTCGTGCCTCTTACGGGGCCATTTGGGGGCTAATTTGGGTTTTCACTCTCAAACGACTTATTTTCAAACCTAATCAACATATTGTCGAATTATCATCATATTCTCAACCAGGAGACCCGCGACTACACGATCAGTTTGTACAAGTTATATTGGTCCCGTACGAGGTGTTCGTGCCTCTTACAGGGCCGTTTGGTGGTTGGGTTGCGTTTTCACCCTCAAACGGCTTGTTTTCAAGACTAATCTACTTATTTTCAAATTACCGTGATATTCTCAAATCGTGAGACCCAAGACTTCGCGATCATTTTGTAAAAGTTACTTTGTCCCGTGCGAGGTGTTCGTGCCTCTTACGGGGCCGTTTGGGGGGATGGTTTGGGGTTTGACACTCTAACGACCTGTTTTCAAGCGAAATATATGTATTTTGAAATTATCATTATATTCTCAAACCAGAAGACACGTGACTACGCGGTCAGTTCGTACAAGTTAAATTCGTCCCGTGCGAGGTGTTCGTGCCTCTTTCAGGGTCGTTTGGGGGCTGATTTGGGTTTTCACGCTCAAACAGCTTATTTTTACGCCTAATCTACATATTTTGAAATTATCATTATATTCTCAAATCGAGTGACCCATGACTATGCGGTAGGTTCGTATAAGTTACATTGGTCCTGCGTGATGTGTTCGTGCCTCCTACGGGGTTGGGGTGGGTTTTCACCCTTTAACGGCTTATTTTAAGCCTAATAAAGGTATTTTCAAATTATCTTCATATTCTCGAATTGTGAGACTGGTGACTCCGCAGTCAGTTCGTACAAGTTACATTGGTCCTGTGCGAGATGTTCGTGCCTCTTACGGGGCCGTTTGGGGGTTGGTTTGAGTTTTCACCCTCAAACAACTTGTTTTTAAGCCTAATTTACATATTTTCATATTATCACCATATTCTCAAACTGGAAGATTCCCGACTAAGCAGTGAGTTTGTACCAGTTTTGATGGTCCCGTGCGAGGTGTTCGTGACTCTTACGGGGCTGTTTGGGGGCTAGCTTGGGTTTTCACCCTTTAAGGGATTTTTTTAAAGCTTAATCGGTATATTTTCAAATTATCGTGATATTCACAAATTGGGAGACCCACGACTACGCAAATAGTTCGTCCAAGTTACATTGGTCCTGTGCGAGGTGTCCGTGCCTCTTACGGGGACGTTTGAGGGCTTAGATGGGTTTTCACCCTCAAACGACTTGTTTTTAAGCCTAATCAACATATTCTAAAATTATCATCATATTCTCAAACCGGAAGACCCGTGAGTACGCGGTCAGTTCGTACAAGTTACATTGGTCCCGTGTGTGGTGTTCATGCCTCTTACGGGGCCGTTTAGGGGCTGGCTTGGGTTTTCACCCTTGAACGACTTATTTTCAAGCCTAATCTATGTATTTTGAAATTATCGTCATATTCTTGAATCGAGAGACCCACGACTACATGATCAGTTCGTACAAGTTACATTGGTCCCGTGCGAGGTGTTCGTGCCTCTTACGGGGTCGTTTGGGGGTTACATTGCGTTTTCACCCTCAAACATCTTGTTTTCAAGCCTAATCAACATATTTTTGAATTATCGTCATATTCTCAAACTGGGAGACACGCGACTACCCAGTCAGTTTGTACAAGTTTCATTGGTCCCGTACTAGGTGTTCGTGCCTCTTACGAGATCGATTAGCGGTTGGTTTGGGTTTTCACCCTCAAACGGCTTGCTTTAAAGCCAAATCTACTTATTTTCAAATTATAGTCATATTCTCAAACCGGTAGACCCGCGACTACGCGGTCATTTTGTGAAAGTTACTTTGGTCCCATGCGAGGTGTTCGTGCCTCTTACGGGGCCATTTAGGGGGACGGTTTAGGTTTTCACCCTCCAATGGCTTGTTTTCAAGGCAAATCTATGTATTTTGAAATTATCGTCATATTCTCAAACCGGGCGACCCACGACTATGCGGTCAGTTCGTACAAGTTACATTATTCTCGTGCGAGGTGTTCGTGCCTATTAAGGGGCCGTTTTGGTGCTGATATGGGTTTTCACGCTCAAACGGATTGTTTTCAAGCCTAATCTACATATTTTGAAATTATCATCATATTCTCAAACCGGGATACCCGCGACTACGTGGTCAGTTCGTACATGTTACATTAGTCCCGTGTGAGGTGTTCGTGCCTCTTAAGGGGCCGTTTGGGGGCTGGTTTGGGTTTCACCCTTTAAAAGCTTATTTTTAAGCCTAATCTACATATTTTTAAATTATCATCATGTTCTCAAATCGAAAGACCCGCGACTACACGGTCTATTCGTATAAGTTACAATGGTCTCATGCAAGGTGTTCATTCCTCTTATGAGGCCGTTTGGGGGATGGTTCGAGTTATCACCCTTTAAGTGCCTTTTTTAAGCTTCCTCGATATATTTTCAAATTATGGTCATATTCTCAAACTGGGAGACTCTCAACTACGCGGTCACTTCAACAAGTTACATCGGTCGCGTGCGAGGTGTTCGTGCCACTTACGGGGCCGTTTAGGGGTTGGTTTGGGTTTTCACACTCAAACAACTTATTTTTAAGCATAATCTACGTATTTTCAAATTATTGCCATATTCTCAAACTGGGAGACCCGTGACTAGACAATCAGTTTGTACAAGTTACATTGGTCCTGTGAGAGGTGTTCGTGCCTCTAACGGAGCCGTTTGGGGGCTGAGTTGGGTTTTCACCCAAAAACGGCTTATTTTCTAGCCTAATCTACATATTTTGAAATTGTCGTGATATTCTCAAATCAGGAGACCTCCGACTACGCGGTCAGTTCGTTCAAGTTACATTGGTCCTATGCGAGGTGTCCGTGCCTCTTATGGGGCCATTTGGGGCTGGTTTGGGTTTTCACCCTAGAACGGCTTGTTTTCAAGCCTAATCTATGTATTTTGAAATTATCATCATATTCTCAAACCGAGAGACCCGTGACTATGTGGTCAGTTCGTACAAGTTACATTGGTCCCATGCGAGGTGTTTGTGCCTCTTACGGGGCCGTTTGGGGATTGGTTTGGGTTTTCACCCTCAAACGACTTGTTTTTAAGTCTAATCTACGTATTTTCAAATTATCACCATATTCTAAAACTGGGAGACTCGTGACTACGCGATCAGTTCATACAAGTTACATTGGTCCCGTACGAGGTGCTTGTGCTTCTTACGGGGTCGTTTGGTGGCTTGTTTGGGTTTTCACCCTCTAACGGCTTGTTTTCAAAACTAATCTACATATTTTCAAATTATCGTGATACTCTCAAACGGGAGACCCATGATTATGCGATCATTTTGTACAAGTTACGTTGGTCTCATGCGAGGTGTTCGTGCCTCTAACAGGTCCGTTAGGGGGAATGGTTTGTAGTTTGATCCTCCAACTGCTTATTTTCAAGCGAAATATATGTATTTTGAAATTATCATCATATTCTCAAATCGGGAGACTCGTGACTACGCGGTCAGTTCGTATAAGTTATATGCATCCCATACGAGGTGTTCACGCCTCATTCGGGCTCGTTTGGGGGCTGATTTGGGTTTTTAGGATCAAACGGCTTATTTTCAAGCCTAATCTACATATTTTGAAATTATCATCATATTCTCAAATCGAGAGACCCGCTACTATGCGGTCAGTTCGTATAAGTTACATTGGTCCTGTGTGAGGTGTTCGTGCCTCCTACGGGGCTGGTTTGGGTTTTCACCCTTTAACGGCTTTAGTTTAAGCCTAATCTAGGTATTTTTAAATTATCATCATATTCTCAAATCGTGAGACCCGCGACTACGCAGTCAGTTCGTACAACTTACATTAGTCCCTTGCGAGGTGTTCGTCCCTCTTGCGAGGCTGTTTGGGGGCGGGTTTGGGTTTTCACCCTCAAACAACTTCTTTTTAAGCCTAATCTACATATTTTCAAATTATCACCTGCGAGATCCGCGACTAAGCGGTCAGTTCCTACTAGTTTCAATAGTACTGTGTGAGGTGTTCGTGACTCCTACTGGGCTGTTTGGGGGCTGGCTTGGGTTTTCACCCTTTGAGGGCTTTTTTTAATGCTTAATCGGTATATTTTCAAATTATTGTCATATTCACAAATCGGGAGACTCACGACTATGCGAACAGTTCGTACAAGTTACATTGGTCCCGTACGAGGTGTTCGTGCCTCTTACGTGTCGTTCGGCGGTTGGTTTGGTTTTTAACACTCAAAGGGCTTATTTTCAAGCCTAATATACTTATTTTCAAATTACTATCATATTCTCAAACCGGGAGACCCTCGACTATGTGCTCATTTTGTACGAGTTATGTTGGTACCGTGTGAGGTGTGCGTGCCTCTTACGGGGCCGTTTGGGGGGCTGGATTAGGTTTTCGTGTTCCAACGGCTTGTTTTCAAGCCCAATCTATGTATTTTGAAATTATTGTCATATTCTCAAATCGGGAGACCCGCGACTATGCGGTCAGTTCGTACAAGTTACATTAGTCCCGTGCGAGGTGTTCATGCCTCTTACGGGGCCATTTGGGGACTGATTTGGGTTTTCACACTCAAACAGCTTGTTTTCAAGCCTAATTTACATATTTTGAAATTATCATCATCTTCTCAAATCGGGGGACCCGCGACTACGCGATCAGTTCGTGCAAGTTACATTGGTCCCGTGTGAGGTGTTTGTGCCTCTTATATGGCCGTTTGGGGGTTGGTTTGGGTTTTCACCCTTTAATAGCTGGTTTTTAATCATAATCTATTTATTTTCAAATTATCATCATATTCTCAAACCGGGAGACCTGCGACTACGCGGTCTATTCGTATAAGTTACATTAGTACCGTGCGATGCGTTGATGCCTCTTATGGGGCCGTTTGTGGGGTTGTTGGGGTTTTCACCCTTTAAGGCATTTTTAAGCTTAATCGATATATATTCAAATTATGGTTGTATTCTCAAACCGGGAGACTCGCGAATACGCGGTCACTTCATACAAGTTACATTGGTCGCGTGTGATGTGTTCATGCCTCTTACGGGGTCGATTGGGGGTTGGTTTGGGTTTTCACCCTCAAACAACTTGTTTTTAAGCCTAATCTACGTATTTTCAAATTATCGCCATATTATTAAACTGGGAGACCCGCAACTAAGAGTTCACTTCATAAACGTTGCATTGGTCCTGTGCAAGGTGATCGTACCTCTTACGGAGCCGTTTGGCGAGTGATTTGGGTTTTCACCCTAAAATGACTTATTTTCTAGCCTATTCCACATATTTTGAAATTATTGTCATATTCTGAAACTAGGAGACCGACGACTATGAGGACAGTTCATACAAGTTACATTGGTCACGTGCGAGGTGTTCGTGCCTCTTATGGGGCCGTTTGGGGGCTTATTTGAGTTTTCACGCTCAAACGGCTTACTTTCAAGCCTAATCCATGTATTTTCAAATTATCACCATATTCTCAAATCGGGAGACCCGCGATTATGTGGTCAGTTCATACAAGTTACATTGGTCCTGTGCGAGGTGTTCGTGCCTCTTACGGAGTCGTTTGGGGATTGAGTTGGGTTTTCACCCTCAAACGGCTTGTTTTCAAGCCTAATCTACATATTTTTCAATTATCATCATATTCTCAAATCGAGGGATCCACGACTACGCGATCAGTTTGAACAAGTTACATTGGTCCCATGCGAAGTGTTCGAGTCTCTTACGGGGCCGTTTGGGGGCTGGTTTGGATTTTCACCCTCAAACGACTTATTTTCAAGCCTAATCAACATATTGTCGAATTATCATCATATTCTCGAACCAGGAGACCTGCGACTACGCGATCAGTTTGTACAAGTTACATTGGTCCCATACGAGGTGTTCATGCCTCTTACGGGGCCGTTTGATGACTGGGTTGGGTTTTCACCCTCAAACGGCTTGTTTTCAAGACTAATCTACTTATTTTCAAATTATCGTGATATTTTCAAACCGGGAGACCCATGACTACGTGATCATTTTGTACAAGTTACTTAGTGTCGTGCGAGGTGTTCGTGCCTCTTACGAAGACGTTTGGGGGGATGGTTTGGGGTTTGATACTCCAACGACTTGATTTTAAGAGAAATATTTATATTTCAAAGTTATCATCATATTCTCAAATCGGAAGACCCGTGACAACGCGGTCAGTTCGTACAAGTTACATTCGTCCCGTGCGTGGTCTCCGTGCCTCTTTCGGGGTCGTTTGGGGGCTGATTTGGGTTTTCACGCTCAAACGGATTATTTTCAAGCCTAATCTACATATTTTGAAATTATCATCATATTCTCATATCGAGAGACCCGCTACTATGCGGTCAGTTCGTATAAGTTACATTGGTCCTGTGTGAGGTGTTCGTGCCTCCTACGGGGCTGGTTTGGGTTTTCACCCTTTAACGGCTTTAGTTTAAGCCTAATCTAGGTATTTTTAAATTATCATCATATTCTCAAATCGTGAGACCCGCGACTACGCAGTCAGTTCGTACAACTTACATTAGTCCCTTGCGAGGTGTTCGTCCCTCTTGCGAGGCTGTTTGGGGGCGGGTTTGGGTTTTCACCCTCAAACAACTTCTTTTTAAGCCTAATCTACATATTTTCAAATTATCACCTGCGAGATCCGCGACTAAGCGGTCAGTTCCTACTAGTTTCAATAGTACTGTGTGAGGTGTTCGTGACTCCTACTGGGCTGTTTGGGGGCTGGCTTGGGTTTTCACTCTTTGAGGGCTTTTTTTAATGCTTAATCGGTATATTTTCAAATTATTGTCATATTCACAAATCGGGAGACTCACGACTATGCGAACAGTTCGTACAAGTTACATTGGTCCCGTACGAGGTGTTCGTGCCTCTTACGTGTCGTTCGGCGGTTGGTTTGGTTTTTAACACTCAAAGGGCTTATTTTCAAGCCTAATATACTTATTTTCAAATTACTATCATATTCTCAAACCGGGAGACCCTCGACTATGTGCTCATTTTGTACGAGTTATGTTGGTACCGTGTGAGGTGTGCGTGCCTCTTACGGGGCCGTTTGGGGGGCTGGATTAGGTTTTCGTGTTGCAACGGCTTGTTTTCAAGCCCAATCTATGTATTTTGAAATTATTGTCATATTCTCAAATCGGGAGACCCGCGACTATGCGGTCAGTTCGTACAAGTTACATTAGTCCCGTGCGAGGTGTTCATGCCTCTTACGGGGCCATTTGGGGACTGATTTGGGTTTTCACACTCAAACAGCTTGTTTTCAAGCCTAATTTACATATTTTGAAATTATCATCATCTTCTCAAATCGGGGGACCCGCGACTACGCGATCAGTTCGTGCAAGTTACATTGGTCCCGTGTGAGGTGTTTGTGCCTCTTATATGGTCGTTTGGGGGTTGGTTTGGGTTTTCACCCTTTAATAGCTGGTTTTTAATCATAATCTATTTATTTTCAAATTATCATCATATTCTCAAACCGGGAGACCTGCGACTACGCGGTCTATTCGTATAAGTTACATTAGTACCGTGCGATGCGTTCATGCCTCTTATGGGGCCGTTTGTGGGGTTGTTGGGGTTTTCACCCTTTAAGGCATTTTTAAGCTTAATCGATATATATTCAAATTATGGTTGTATTCTCAAACCGGGAGACTCGCGAATACGCGGTCACTTCATACAAGTTACATTGGTCGCGTGTGATGTGTTCATGCCTCTTACGGGGTCGATTGGGGGTTGGTTTGGGTTTTCACCCTCAAACAACTTGTTTTTAAGCCTAATCTACGTATTTTCAAATTATCGCCATATTATTAAACTGGGAGACCCGCAACTAAGAGTTCACTTCATAAACGTTGCATTGGTCCTGTGCAAGGTGATCGTACCTCTTACGGAGCCGTTTGGTGAGTGATTTGGGTTTTCACCCTAAAATGACTTATTTTCTAGCCTATTCCACATATTTTGAAATTATTGTCATATTCTGAAACTGGGAGACCGACGACTATGAGGACAGTTCATACAAGTTACATTGGTCACGTGCGAGGTGTTCGTGCCTCTTATGGGGCCGTTTGGGGGCTTATTTGAGTTTTCACGCTCAAACGGCTTACTTTCAAGCCTAATCCATGTATTTTCAAATTATCACCATATTCTCAAATCGGGAGACCCGCGATTATGTGGTCAGTTCATACAAGTTACATTGGTCCTGTGCGAGGTGTTCGTGCCTCTTACGGAGTCGTTTGGGGATTGAGTTGGGTTTTCACCCTCAAACGGCTTGTTTTCAAGCCTAATCTACATATTTTTCAATTATCGTCATATTCTCAAATCGAGGGATCCACGACTACGCGATCAGTTTGAACAAGTTACATTGGTCCCATGCGAAGTGTTCGAGTCTCTTACGGGGCCGTTTGGGGGCTGGTTTGGATTTTCACCCTCAAACGACTTATTTTCAAGCCTAATCAACATATTGTCGAATTATCATCATATTCTCGAACCAGGAGACCTGCGACTACGCGATCAGTTTGTACAAGTTACATTGGTCCCATACGAGGTGTTCATGCCTCTTACGGGGCCGTTTGATGACTGGGTTGGGTTTTCACCCTCAAACGGCTTGTTTTCAAGACTAATCTACTTATTTTCAAATTATCGTGATATTTTCAAACCGGGAGACCCATGACTACGTGATCATTTTGTACAAGTTACTTAGTGTCGTGCGAGGTGTTCGTGCCTCTTACAAAGACGTTTGGGGGGATGGTTTGGGGTTTGATACTCCAACGACTTGATTTTAAGAGAAATATTTATATTTCAAAGTTATCATCATATTCTCAAATCGGAAGACCCGTGACAACGCGGTCAGTTCGTACAAGTTACATTCGTCCCGTGCGTGGTCTCCGTGCCTCTTTCGGGGTCGTTTGGGGGCTGATTTGGGTTTTCACGCTCAAACGGATTATTTTTAAGCCTAATCTACATATTTTGAAATTATCATTATATTCTCAAATCGAGAGACCCGTGACTATGCGGTCAGTTCGTATAAGTTACATTGGTCCTACGTGATGTGTCTGTGTCTCCTACGGGGCTGGTTTGGGTTTTCACCCTTTAACGACTTATTTTAATCCTAATCTAGGTATTTTCAAATTGTCTTCATATTCTTAAATTGTGAGACCGGTGACTACGCGGTCAGTTCGTACAGGTTACATTGGTCTCGTGCGAGATGTTCGTGCCTCTTACGGGGTTGTTTGGGAGATGGTTTGGGTTTTCACCCTCAAAAGGCTTATTTTTAAGCCTACTCTACATATTTTCAAATTATGACCATATTCTCAAACTGGAAGATCCGCGACTAAGCAGTGAGTTCGTACCAGTTTCGATGGTCCCGTGCGAGGTGTTCATGACTCTTACGGGGCTGTTTGGGGGCTGTCTTGGGTTTTCACCCTTTGAGGGCCTTTTTTAAAGCTTAATCGATATATTTTCAAATTATCATGATATTCACAAATCGGGAGATCCATGACTACGCAAACAGTACGTCCAAGTTACATTGGACCCGTGCGAGGTGTTCGTGCCTCTTACGGGGACGTTTGTGGGCGTATTTGGGGCTTCACCCTCAAACGGCTTATTTTCAAGCGTAATCAACATATTCTAAAATTATCATCATCTTCTCAAACTGGGAGACCCGTGACTACGCGGTCAGTTCGTATAAGTTACATTGGTCCCGTGTGTGGTGTTCATGCCTCTTACGGGGCCGTTTAGGGGCTGATTTGGGTTTTCACCCTAGAACGACTTGTTTTCAAGCCTAATCTATGTATTTTGAAATTATCGTCATATTCTTGAATCGAGAGACATGTGACTACGTGATCGGTTCGTAAAAGTTACATTGGTCCCGTGCGAGGTGTTCGTGCCTCTTACGGGGTCGTTTGGGGGTTGGATTGTGTTTTCACCCTCAAACAGCTTGTTCTCAAGCCTAATCAACATATTTTTGAATTATCGTCATATTCTCAAACTAGGAGTCACGTGAATACAAGGTCGGTTTATACAAGTTACATTGGTCCCGTTATAGGTGTTCGGGCCTCTTACGGGGTCGATTGGCGGTTGGTTTGGGTTTTCACCATCAAACGGCTTGCTTTAATGCCAAATCTACTTATTTTCAAATTATCGTCATATCCTCAAACCGATAGACCCGCGACTACGTGGTCATTTTGTGAAAGTTACTTTGGTCCCATGCGAGATGTTCATGCCTCTTACGGGGCCGTTTGGGAGGACAGTTTAGGTTTTCACCCTCCAATGGCTTGTTTTCAAGGCAAGTCTATGTATTTTGAAATTATCGTCATATTCTCAAACCTGGCGAACCACGACTATGCGGTATGTTCCTACAAGTCACATTGGTCTCGTGCTAGGTGTTCGTGCCTATTAAGGGGTCGTTTGGGGGCTTATATGGGTTTTCACGCTCAAACGAATTATTTTCAAGCCTAATCTACATATTTTGAAATTATCATCATATTCTAAATTGGGAGACCCACGACTATGCGGTCAGTTCGTACATGTTACATTTGTCCCGTGTGAGGTGTTCGTGCCTCTTACAGGGCCGTTTGGGGGCTGGTTTGGGTTTCACCCTCTAAAAGCTTGTTTTTAAGCCTAATCTTTATATTTTTAAATTATCATCTTATTCTCAAACCAGGAGACCCACGACTACACGGTCTATTCGTACAAGTTACATTGGTCCCATGCGAGGTGTTCATTCCTTTTATGGGGCCGTTTGGGGGATGGTTCCAGTTTTCACCCTTTAAGGGCTTTTTTTAAGCTTCCTCGATATATTTTGAAATTATGTTCATATTCTTAAACTGGGAGACTCGCGACTACGCGGTCACTTCATACAAGTTACATTGGTCCCGTGCGAGGTGTTCGTGCCTCTTACAGGGCCGTTTGGGGGTTGGTTCGGGTTTTCACCCTCAAACAACTTGTTTCTAAGCATAATCTACATATTTTCAAATTATTGCCATATTCTCAAACTGGGAGACCCGTGACTAGATGATCAGTTTATACAAGTTTCATTGGTCCTGTGCGAGGTGTTCGTGCCTCTAACGAAGCCGTTGGGGGCGGAGTTGGGTTTTCACCCTAAAACGGCTTATTTTCTACCCTAATCTACATATTTTGAAATTATCATCATATTCTCAAACTGGGAGGCCCACGACTATGTGGTCAGTTCGTTCAAGTTACATTGGTCCCGTGCGAGGTGTTCATGCCTCTTCCGGGGCTGTTTGGGGGCTGGTTTGGGTTTTCACCCTAGAACGGCTTGTTTTGAAGCCTAATCTATATATTTTGAAATTATCATCATATTCTTAAACCGAGAGAATTATGATTATGTGGTCAGTTCGTACAAGTTACATTGGTCCCATGCGAGGTGTTTGTGCCTCTTACGGGGCCGTTTGGGGGTTGGTTTGGGTTTTCACCCTCAAACGACTTGTTTTTAAGTCTAATCTATGTATTTCCAAATTATCACCATATTCTCAAACTGCGAGACCCATGACTACGCGATAAGTTCGTACAAGTTACATTGGTCCCGTACGAGGTGTTCGTGCTTCTTACGTTGTCATTTGGTGGCTTTTTTGGGTTTTCACTCTCAAACGGCTTATTTTCAAGACTAATCTACTTATTTTCAAATTATTGTGATACTCTCAAACCGGGAGACCCATGACTATGCGATCATTTTATACAAGTTAGGTTGGTCTCGTGCGAGGTGTTCGTGCCTCTAACGGGGCCGTTTGGGGGGATGGTTTGGGGTTTGATCCTCCAACGGCTTGTTTTCAAGCGAAATATATGTATTTAGAAATTATCATCATATTCTCAAATCAGGAGACTCGTGATTACGCGGTCAGTTCGTACAAGTTACATTCGTCCCGTGCGAGGTGTTCATGCCTCTTTTGGGGTCGTTTGGGGACTGATTTGGGTTTTTTGGCTGAAATGGCTTATTTTCAAGCCTAATCTGCATATTTTGAAATTATCATCATATTCTCAAATCGAGAGACGCGCTACTATGCGGTCAGTTCGTATAAGTTGCTTTGGTCCTGTGTGGTGTTTTCGAGCCTCCTACGGGGCTGGTTTGGGTTTTGACCCTTTAACGGCTTTTTTTAAGCCTAATCTAGGTATTTTCAAATTATCGTCATATTCTCAAATCGTGAGACCCACGACTACGCAGTCAGTTCGTACAACTTACATTGGTCCTGTGCGAGGTGTTCGTCTCCCTTAGGGGGCCGTTTCGGAGCTGGTTTGGGTTTTCACCCTCAAACAGTTTGTTTTTATGCCTAATCTACATATTTTCAAATTATCACCTGGGAGATCCACAACTAAGAGGTCAGTTCGTACTAGTTTCATTAGTCCCATGCGCAGTGTTCGTGACTCCTACGGGGCTGTTTGGAGGCGGGCTTGGGTTTTCACCCTTTGAGGGCTTTTTTTAATACTTAATCGGTATATTTTAAAATTATCGTCATATTCACAAATCGGGAGACTCGCGACTACGTGAACAGTCCGTACAAGTTACATTGGTCCCGTACGGGGTGTTCGTGCCTCTTACGGGGCCGTTTGATGGCTGGTTTGCGTTTTCACCCTCAAACGGCTTGTTTTTAAGCCTAATATACTTATTTTTAAATTACCGTCAGATTATCAAACCGAGAGAAATGCAACTACGCGGTTGCTTTGTATGAGTTACATTTGTCTCGTGAGAGGTGTTTGTGCCTCTTACGGGCCCGTTTGGGGGGATGATTTGGGTTTTCACTCTCCAGCGGCTTATTTTCAAGACAAATCTATGTTTTTTATAATTATCGTCATATTCTCAAACCAGGAGACCCGAGACTACGCGGTTAGTTCCTACAACTTACATTGGTCCCGTACGAGGTGTTCGTGCCTCTTACGGGGCCGTTTGGTGGCTGATTCAGATTTTCACGCTCAAACGGCTTTCTTTTAAGCCTAATCCATGTATTTTAAAATTATCACCATATTCTCAAATCAGGAGACCCACGATTATGTGGTCAGTTCGTACAAGTTACATTGGTCCTGTGCAAGGTGTTCATGCCTCTTACGGAGCCGTTTGGGGGCTGAGTTGGGTTTTCACCTTCAAACGGCTTATTTTCAAGCCTAATCTACATATTTTGAAATTATCATCATATTCTCAAACCGAGAGACCCGCGACTACACGTTCAGTTCGTACAAGTTATATTGGTCCTGTGCGAGGTGTTCGTGCCTCTTACGGGGCCATTTGGAGGATATTTTGGGTTTACACACTAGAACGTCTTGTTTTTAAGCCTAATATACGTATTTTGAAATTATCATCATATTCTCAAATCGAGAGACCCGCGACTACGCGGTCAGTTTGTACAAGTTACATTGGTCTTGTGTGAGGTGTTCGTGCCTCTTACGGGGCTGTTTGGGGGTTGGTTTGGGTTTTCACCCTCAAACGACTTATTTTCAACCTTAATCAACATATTTTCAAATTATCATCATATTCTAAATCTAGGAGACCCGCGACTACGCGATCAGTTTGTACAAGTTACATTGGTGTCGTACGAGGTGTTCGTGCCTCTTACGGAGCCGTTTGGTGGCTTGTTTGGGTTTTCACCCTCAAACGACTTGCTTTCAAGACTAATTTACTTATTTTCAAATCATCATCATATTGTCAAACCGGGAGACCCATGACTACGCAATCATTTTGTACAAGTTACGTTGGTCTCGTACGAGGTTTTCGTTCCTCTAACGGGGCCGTTTGGGGGAATGGTTTTGGGTTTGATCCTCAAACGGCTTATTTTCAAGTGAAATATATGTATTTTGAAATTATCATCATATTGTCAAACCGAGAGACCCATGACTACGCGGTCAGTTCGTACAAGTTACATTCGTCCCGTGCGAGGTGTTCATGCCACTTTCGAGGTCGTTTGGGGGATGATTTGGGTTTTCAGGCGCAAACGGCTTATTTTCAAGCCTAATCTACATATTTTTAAATTATCATCATATTCTCAAATCGAGAGACCCACGACTATGTGGTCAGTTCGTATAAGTTACATTGGTCCTGTGTGATGTGTTTGTGCCTCCAACAGGGCTAGTTTGGGTTTTCACCTTTTAACGGCTTATTTTTAAGCCTAATCTAGGTATTTTCAAATTTTCATCATATTCTCAAATCGTGAGACCCGCGAGTACGCTGTCAGTTCGTACAAGTTACATTGGTCCCGTGCGAGGTGTTCGTCCCTCTTATGGGGCCGTTTGGGGGTGGTTTGGGTTTTCATCCTCAAACAGCTTGTTTTAAGCCTAATATACGTATTTTCAAGTTATCACCTGGGAGATCCGTGAAAAAGCGATCAGTTCGTACCAGTTTCATTGGTCCCGTGCGAGGTGTTCGTGACTTTATACGGGACTGTTTGGGGACTGGCTTGGGTTTTCACCCTTTGAGGGCTTTTTTAATGCTTAATCGGTATATTTTCAAATTATCATCATATTTACAAATCGGGAGAGTCGTGACTACGCGAACAGTTCGTCCAAGTTACATTGGTCCCGTGCGAGGTGTTCGTGCCTCTTACGGGGCCGTTTGGTGGCTTAGTTGGGTTTTCACCCTCAAACGGCTTGTTTTCAAGCCAAATCTACATATTATGAAATTATCGTCATATTCTCAAACCGATAGACCCGTGACTACGCGGTCATTTTGTGAAATTTACTTTTGTCCCATGCGAGGTGTTCGTGCCTCTTACGGGGCCGTTTGGGGGGATGGTTTAGGTTTTCACCCTCCAATGGCTTTTTTTCAAGCCAAATCTATGTATTTTGAAATTATCGTCATATTCTCAAACTGGGCGACCCACGACTATGTG
The DNA here is from genome assembly GCA_949130495.1 of Sambucus nigra. Lineage (NCBI taxonomy): Eukaryota > Viridiplantae > Streptophyta > Magnoliopsida > Dipsacales > Adoxaceae > Sambucus > Sambucus nigra. The sequence goes on along the minus strand of OX422210.1, from coordinate 236,793,439 downwards.
GTATGTTCGTATAAGCTACATTGGTCCCGTGCGAGCTGTTCGTGCCTATTAAGGGGCCATTTAAGGGCTGGTATGGGTTTTCACGCTCAAACGGATTATTTTCAAGCCTAATCGACATATTTTGAAATTATCATCATATTCTCAAACTGAGAGACCCGCGGCTGCGCAGTCAGTTCGTACAAGTTACATTGGTCCCGTGTGAGGTGTTCGTGCCTCTTATAGGGCCGTTTGGGGGCTGGTTTGGGTTTTCACCCTTTAAAAGGGTTTTGTTTAAGCTCAATCCACATATTTTCAAATTATCATCATATTCTCAAACCGAGAGACCCGCGACTACGCGGTCTATTTGTACAAGTTTCATTGGTCCCGTTCGAGGTGTTAATTCCTCTTATGGGGCCGTTTGGGGGTTGGTTTGAGTTTTCACCCTTTAAGGGCTTTTTTTAAGCTTCATCGATATATTTTCAAATTATGGTCATATTCTCAAACCAAGAGACTCGCGACTACGAGGTCACTTTATACAAGTTACATTGGTCGCGTACGAGGTGTTCGTTCCTCTTACGGTGCCGTTTGGGGGTTGGTTTGGGTTTTCCCCATCAAACAACTTGTTTTTAAGCCTAATCTACGTATTTTCAAATTATTGCTATATTCTCAAACTAGGAGACCCGTGACTAGGCGATCAGTTCGTACAAGTTACATTGGTCCTGGGCGAGGTGTTCGTGACTCTAACGGAGCCGTTTGGGGGTTGAGTTGGGTTTTCACCCTAAAACTGCTTATTTTCTATCCTAATCCACATATTCTGAAATTATCATCATATTCTGAAACAAAGAGACTGATGACTATGTGCACAGTTCGTACAAGTTATATTGGTCCCGTGCGAGCTGTTCGTGCCTCTAACGGGGCCGTTTGGGGGCCGGTTTGGGTTTTCAGCCTAGAACGACTTATTTTCAAGCCTAATCTATGTATTTTAAAATTATCATCATATTCTCAAACCGAGAGACGAGTGACTACGCGGTCAGTTCGTACAAGTTACATTGGTCGCATGGGAAGTGTTCGTGCCTCTTACGGGGCCGTTTGGGGGTTGGTTTGGGTTTTCACCCTTAAACGACTTATTTTTAAGCCTAGTCAACATATTTTTGAATTAGCATCGTATTCTCAAACCAGGGACCCGCGACTACACGGTCAGTTCGTATAATTTACATTGGTCCCGTACGAGGTGTTCGTGCCTCTAACGGGTCCGTTTTGCGGCTGGTTTGGGTTTTCACCCCCAAACGACTTGTTTTCAAGACAAATGTATTTATTTTTTTAGTTACCGCCATATTCTCAAATCGGGTGAAACATGACTACGCGGTAATTTTTTACAGTTATGTTGGTCCCATGAGAGTTGCCCGTGCCTCTAACGGGGCCGTTTGGGGGGCTGGTTTGGGTTTTCACCCTCCAGCGGCTTGTTTTCAAGTCAAATCTATGTATTTTGTAATTATAATCATATTTTCAAACCGAGAGATCCATGACTACGTGATCAGTTCGTACAAGTTACATTAGTCCCGTTCGAGGTGTTCGTGCCTGTTACGAGGCCATTTGGGGGATGATTGGGTTTTCACGATCAAACAGCTTGCTTTCAAGCCTAATCTACATATTTTGAAATTATCATCATATTCTCAAATCGGGAGACCCACAATTATGCGGTCGGTTCGTACAAGTTACATTGGTACCGTGTGAGGTGTTCGTGCCTCTTACGGGGATGGTTTGGGTTTTCACCCTCAAGGGCTTATTTTTAAGCCTAATTTATGTATTTTCAAATTATTGTCATATTATCAAACCTAGAGACCACTGACTACGTGGTCTGTTCGTACAAGTTACATTGGTCGCGTGCGAGGTGTTTGTGCCTCTTATGGGGCCGTTTGGGGGGTGGTTTGGGTTTTCACCCTTTACAGGGTTTTTAAAGCTTAATCGATATATTATCAAATTATCATCATATTCTCAAACTGGGAAACCCGCGACTACGTGGTCACTTCTTACAAGTTACGTTAGTCCCGTGCGAGGTGTTCGTGCCTCTTACGGGGCCGTTTTGGGGCTAGTTTGGGTTTTCATCCTCAAACGACTTGTTTTCAAGCCTAACATACTTATTTTGAAATTATCATCATCTTCTCAAATCGGGAGACCCATCACTACACAGTCAGTTGGAACAAGTTACATTGGTCTCGTGCGAGGTGTTCATGCCTCTAACGGGACCGTTTGGGGGCTGGTTTGAGTTTTCACCCTCAAATGGCTTATTTTCAAGCCTAATTTATGTATTTTTAAATTATCGTCATATTCTCAAATCGGGAGACCTTCGACTATGCTGTCAGTTCATACAAGTTACATTGCTCCCGTGTGAGGTGTTTATGCCTCTTATGGGGCCGTTTGGGGGATGGTTTAGATTTTAAACCTCAAACGACTGATTTTCAAGCCTAATCTACGTATTTTGAAATTATCGTCATATTCTAAAACCATGAGAGCCATGACTACGCGGTCAGTTCGTACAAGTTACATTGGTCTCGTGTGATGTGTACGTGCCTCTTACGGGGCCGTTTGGGGATCGTTTGGGTTTTCACCCTCAAATGACTTATTTTCAAGCCTAATAAACATAGTTTCAAATTATCGTGATATTCAAGAACAGGGAGACTTGGGACTATGCGGTTAGTTCGTACAAGTTATATTAGTCCCGTACGACGTGTTCGTGCCTCTTACAGGGCCATTTGGGGGATGGCTTGTAACACCCCGCCCGCCCGGGGAGAGCGAACAGAGCGCCAATGAGATAATAATAAATCCAAATCCACAAGTGACAAGGTATAGAGGATCTAAATCCCACAACAACAATAGAGAAACTACAAATCTCAATCTCTTCAAATAAAATACAACCAAAATTCTTTTGAAATAAATACAACATCTAACTCGAATAATAAATACAAATCTCCGAAGCTCTATACATCAAAATAATACAAATCTTTCCCAAACAATCCTCACTAAAATCAATCTCCATAGCACCCCAAAATCTGCGCTAACCTGCCACTAAAAGAAAATATGGGGAAGTACACAATACGACAGGAAAGATGCTCAACAAATATGGATTAGCAATGAATAAAGCGTAATAACACGAGTACGAATATTCAAATCAAAATGCAAATCTCAAATCATTTATCAATATAATTTCTCAACAACACTTTAACCGGGTCACCAGGCCTCACCACATCCGTATATGCTTTATCAATCCATAGCCCGGGAAACAGGAATTTTGGCGGGTGCCCAACATCCGTGCCATATTAAAATCTCATGACAACGTGCTCAACAATAATATAGTGATACTACATGAATCAAAATAATTTCAACAATTATTTACTAGATTTCAATGAATTTATCAATTCAAATATGAGTTCAATTAACAAGAATTCAAAGAGAATGACACTCGCGAGATTTAAGGAGCATATTGTGTAAAACCCCATACCTCAAACCATGATGAGAAACCAATGATCACATCCTCAAGATCAACACAAAAGATCTACAAAAGCTCATCCAAGAACCTCCAACAAAATAGGCCCAAGAACACCTATAATCTAAGGTTGGAACTCACAAATCTCAAGGGCCAATGTGTATATAAAAAGAAGAGGAATATAAAATATATTTGCTGCCAAAATTTGTACCAAAAGTAGGTCAGAAAGGGTTGCCCATGACTCCTTTTATAATGCAAAGAAATGAAGAGTTGGAATCCAAAAGACGCCTTTAAATAAGACAAAGAAATGAAAAGTTGCAAGCCAAAACAACTCTAAGAGTTAAAAACATTTAAAAATCATTTCAAAATCCGTTTTAACTCCGATTTTGAAACCGTTTGAAATTATCGCCTTTAAAAATAATAACCAACATATTTGAGCAATAAAAATAATTTTATCTAAAACTTTATTTTCCTCCATTTTCCAAAAATTAATTAAAATAGCCCAAAATTACGTGGGTTGTTACATGGCTTGGGTTTTCACCCTCAAACGGCTTCTTTTCAAGTCTAATCTACATATTTTCCAATTATCGTTATATTCTCAAATCGAGAGACCCGCGACTATGTGGTCTTTTTGTACAAGTTACGTTGGTCCCGTGCGAGGTGTTCGTGCCTCTTACGGGGCCGTTTGGGGGGTGGTTTTGGTTTTCACCCTCCAATGGCTTGTTTTTAAAGCCAAATCTATGTATTTTAAAATGATCGCCATATTCTCAAACCGGGAGACCCGCGACTAAGCGGTCAGTTCATACGAGTTACATTGGTCCCGTGCGAGGTGTTTGTGCCTCTTACAGGGCCGTTTGGGGGCTGATTTTGGTTTTCACCCTCAAACGGCTTATTTTTAAGCCTAATCTACGTATTTTAAATTATCATCATATTTTCAAACCAGGAGACCCGTGACTACGTGGTCACTTCGTACAAGTTACATTGGTCTCGTGCGATGTGTATGTGCCTCTTACGGGGCCGTTTGGGTAGTCATTTGGGTTTTCACCCTCAAACGGCTTGTTTTCAAGACTAATCAACATAGTTTCAAATTATCATCATATATATAAATAGGGAGGCCCACGACTACGTGGTCAGTCCGTACAAGTAATATTTGTCCCGTACGAGGTGTTCGTGCCTCTTACGGGTCCGTTTGGGGGCTGGTTTGGGTTTTCACCGTCCAACGGCTTGTTTTCAAGTCTAATCTACATATTTTAAAATTAACATCATATTCCCAATGGGAGACCCAAGACTATGCGGTCATTTTTTACAAGTTACGTTGGTCCCGTGCAAGGTGTTGGTGCCTCTTACGGGGCCTTTTGGGGGGCTGGTTTGGGTTTTCACCCTCTAACGGCTTTTTTGCAAGCCAAATCTATGTATTTTGAAATTATCTTCATATTCTCAAATAGGGAGACCCGCGACTATGCGGTCAGTTAGTACGATTACATTGGTTCTCTGCAAGGTGTTCGTGCCTCTTACGGGGCCGTTTGGGGGCTGATTTTGTTTTTCACCCTCAAACGACTTATTTTTAAGCCTAATGTACATATTTTGAAATTCTCATCATATTTACAAACTGGGACACCCGTGACTATGTGGTCAGTTTGTACAAGTTACATTGGTCCCGTGTGAGGTGTTCGTGCCTCTTACGGGCCCGTTTGGGTGCTGGTTTGGAGTTTCACCCTTTAACCGCTTGTTTTTAAGCATAATCTCTGTATTTTCAAATTTTCATCATATTCTCAAACCGAGAGACCCGTGACTACGCGTTATATTCGTATAAGTTATATTGGTCCCGTGCGAGGTGTTCGTGCCTCTTACGGGGCCGTTTGGGGGATGGTTTGGGTTTTCACCCTTTAAGGGCTTTTTTTAAGCTTAATTGATATATTTTCAAATTATCGTCATATTCTCAAACCGGGAAACCCGTGATTACGCAGTTACTTCGTACAATTTACATTGGTCCCGTACGAGGTGTTCGTTTCCCTTAGAGGGCCGTTTGGGGTCAGTTTGGGTTTTCACCCTCAAACAGCTTATTTTTTAGCCTATTCTATGTATTTTCAAATTATTGCCTGATGCTCAAACTCGGAGACCCGCGACTACGCGGTCAGTTTGTACTGGTTACATTGGTCCTGTGCGAGGTGTTCGTGCCTCTTACGAAGCCATTTGGGGGCTAGTTTGGGTTTTCACGCTTTAAGGGCTATTTTAAGCTCAATCGATATATTTTCAAATTATCATCATATTCTCAAATTTTGAGACACGCGACTACGCGGTCAGTTCGTCCAAGTTACATTGTCCCTCTGATAGGGCCGTTTGAGAGATGGTTTGGGTTTTCACCCTCAAACGGCTTATTTTCAAGCCTAATATTCATATTTTGAAATTATCGTCATATTATCAAACCGGGAGACCCGCGACTACGCAGTCAGTTCGTGTAAGTTACATAGGTCCCGTGCGAGGTGTTCGTGCCTCTTTCGGGGCCGTTGGGGGTTGGTTTGGGTTTTCACCCTAGAACGACTTGTTTTTAAGCCTAATCCATGCATTTTCAAATTATTGTCATATTCTCAAACCGAGAGACCCGCGATTAGGCAGTCAGCTCGTACAAGTTACATTGGCCTCGTGCGAGGTGTCCGTGCCTCTTACGGGGCCGTTTATTGACTGGTTTGGGTTTTCACCCTTTAAGGATTTTTTATGCTTAATTGATATATTTTCAAATTATCATCATATTCTCAAATAGGGAGACCCGTGACTACGCAGTCAGTTCGTACAAGTTACGTTGGTCCTGTGCGAGGTGTTCGTGCCTCTTATGCGGCCATTTGGGGGCTCGTTCGGGTTTTCATCGTCAAACGGCTTATTTTCAAGCCTAATCTAAATATTTTGAAATTATCATCATATTATCAAACCGTGAGACCCGCGACTACGTGGTTAGTTCTTACAAGGTACATTGGTCCCGTGCGGGGTGTTCGTGCCTCTTACGGGACGATTTGGGGGCTGATTTGGGTTTTCACTCTCAAACGCTTATTTTCTAGCCTAATATACATATTTTGAAATTATCATCATATTCTCAAATCGGGAGACCCGTGACTACGATGTCAGTTCCTATAAGTTACATTGGTCGCGTGTGTGGTGTTCGTGCCTCTTACGGGACCGTTTAGGGGCTGATTTGGGTTTTCACCCTTTTACGACTTATTTTTAAGCCTAATCCACGTATTTTCAAATTACTGTCATATTTTCAAATCTGGAGACCCGTGACTAGGTGGTCAGTTCGTACAAGTTACATTGATCCCGTGCGAGGTGCTCGTGCCTCTTACGAGGCCGTTTGGGGGCAGGTTTGGTTTTTCACCATTTAAGAACCTATTTTAAGCTTAATCGATATATTTTCAAATTATCATCATATTTTCAAACCGGGAGACTCGCAACTAGGCGGTGAGTTCGTACAAGTTACAATGGTCCCGTGCGAGGTGTTCGTTCCTCTTACAAGGCCGTTTGGGTGCTGATTTGGGTTTTCATCCTCAAACGGCTTATTTTCAAGCCAACTGTACATATTTTCAAATATTGTCATATTCTCAAATCGGGAGACCCGCGACTATACGGTCAGTTCCAACATGTTACATCTATCCCGTACGAGGTGTTCGTGCCACTTATGGGGCCGTTTGGGGGTTGGTTTGGGTTTTCACTCTTTAACGGCTTATTTTTAAGCCTAATCTTTATATTTTAAAATTATCATCATATTCTCAAACTAGGTGACCCGTGACTACGCGGTCAGTTCCTACAAGTTACATTGGTTCCGTCTGAGGTATTCGTCCCTCTTACGGGGACATTTGGGGGTTGGTTTGTGTTTTCACCCTTTAACTGCTTGTTTTTAAGCATATTTCAAATATTTCCAAATTATCGTCATATTCTCAAACAGGGAGACCCACGAATACGCTGTCAGTTCCTACAAGTTACATTGGTCCTATGCGAGGTGTTCATGCCTCTTACATTGGTTTATATTAGAAAGATCTTCCCAAAGCACCCTTCATTGGACATAATCAGTGCTGGCATAAACTGTGACTAGGCGGTGAGTTCCTACTTGTTACATTGTTCCGGTACGAGGTGTGCGTGTCTCTTTGGGGTTGTTTGGAGGGTGTTTTGGGTTTTCATCCTCTAATGGTATGTTTTTAATCAATTTAGAACGTTTATTGATTTTAGAAAATTTTGATATAGTTTCATTTGTTAATTCGTTAAATCCAACATGCTTTAACATTTAATATAAACTCAACTGCAGCAGAAAATTTCAAAACCAAACCACCAACAAATCCCTTCCTCCAATTTAACTAAACAAGCTCTAAAGTACGCCATTTTAAGTTTGACTACTTGTTGCTGCTATTTCAGGCAATTTTTTTATTTAATGCTGCAACATTTAAAGAGAATTTGAGACTTTGAGACTAACCAGATTTCATTTGTATTTTGATAGCCACCCGATGAACTCTTCGTGCCATAACTTCTCGAAAGTATCCCATTTGGTCCAACAATGTTTGCAAATTCTGAAATCTTCTATTATGAGAAACATCGATATCAACCACATTAAAAGTTCAACATAAGCTACGTGAAAAATAATTTTAATGATTTAGGCACGAAGTTAATGTTAGTATTGTGCGCCATTTTGGCTCTATAATATATGTAACTACTCCAAAGCTTCATTTTGCTTACACCAATTTCCCAAATCAACTAAAATAACCTCTCGAGTATAGAAATGAAATATATACGTGCAGAGAGAAGTGGAGCGACAAATCTTGATTATTACCTGCCTATGTATTATGGTTGCTAATAAAACCTAAAAATAGAAGGAGTTGTCAACCCAAATATTACACATTCAACTATTGTACCAATAACTCGTTAAATTTAAGAGTCGTTCAAAATTGAGTATGGAGTCTAATCAACGAACTCCTAAAATACCTTTAAGCTTATTGTAAATTAAAAAAAAAACGGTCATAAATTTAAACATAATAAAACTAATTTTGGAACTCCTAATTTAAATTTTAAACCCCAAATCCCAAATATGACCTAAGATATAACAATTTAATTCTAAACAATATATGAGAACAAAGTCTATGAGAACAAAACCTTAGTAATGAAGTTTGAGCTTCGAAAGTTTGAGCTTCTTGGTTAAAAAATATCCTGCAACAAAGAATAGACAAATCAAAGTTAGGTATAAATTTGATATTTTAAAATAATTATTTTGAGAATTATTAAGTTAAGAAGTAATTAGTACGTATTATTTATATGTGAGGGGTTTAATTCAAGCAAGGAAATTAGTGAGAAGATAAGTAGTTATATGCATATTTATATTTTAGTTAACATATATTAACAAAATGAGAAGTTTAATGAATCGAAATAGATGAATGGTGGAACTATTAGTTAAATTGGATTTCTAATATATAGATGGGAGAAAGGAAATGGGAAGAAGAACATACATGTAGCCTTGTTAGAAGAAGACGATATGGGGAGAACCATGGTAGCGTGTACCTGTAATACCCCGTATTTTCTGTGATATTTATTTTTGGGGATTAATTGAATTAAATGTTTATTAATTGGAAATTAATTCAGATAAAAATATTAACGAGATGTGAGTTAGTATTTAATTATAATGTGTATATTTGGCATTATATGAATATTGGTAATATTGAAATTCTCGTGAGATTTAAATACGGCAATTTGGGAAATTTTGTTGAGACGCATGTGACCGCCGCGTCATGGTATTTTATTATTTTATTAAAAAGTGAATTTTAGTTCCATTAACCGTATGGTCATTTTGAGTGCGTCAACGCATCCGAAAGGGTCGAGATAGTCAGAAAACACTAGCCGGGGGTTAAGTTTGGGTCCCGGGGCATTTTTGGGCCATACCGGTAACTTATAGGGGTATTTTGGTAATTTCAGAAATTTGGGAATTAAAAGTGACGAAAATTGGGAATAGAAATCTGACTTCTTCCTTAACCCACTAAACCCACTAACTACACTAAGAGACTTAATGGGCTACGGGAGAAGTTGAAATATAATTCCAACTTACCAAAAACCAAACACACCTCCATCACCTCCTTTGTCTTCAACCTTGGGAAGAACTTGTAGAGAGAGAGAGAGAAAGAGAGAGAAGGAAGAAAATTCTGCAGAAAGAGAGAGGGAGAAAAACTTAGCTTTCAAGATTCAACACCAAATTCAGAGAAAGATTAAGGCAATTGGTTTAAACTCATTTGATTCAAGCTATGCTTTTCCATGTTTAGGAAATTTTCGAAATTGATTTTGGAAGATAATTTAGACCCATAAATTGGAAGTTAAAAGCCATGATTTATGTAGGAATTTGCATGTAGTGATATTCTGGACGAATTATATGTTCTAAACAGAACCTTTGATGATTTAAAAATGGAATTAGAAGAAGTTTATTGATGTTCTTGAATGAAGAAGAATTCTGGAAATTTTTGATATAGTTTTGATCTAAACTAAGCCTTGGAATGATGAATTATGGAATTTGGAATGTTAATACTGCTGTAGGATGTTAGTATGATGATTTTTTAACCTTGTCTTAGAGTTTCATGCTTAAAAATGGTGTTTTGGGACGAATTGGTAACTGCAAAACGAAGCAGTCCGTAACCAGACCTGGTGCGTTCGATCGATCGATGTTCTTCAGTCGATCGATCGACCACCATCGATCGATCGAAGGTAAAGGTTGATCGATCGACCTTCCCAGAAAGAGTAAAGTTTTTCCCTATTTAAATTTTAATGATGTTAACCCTTGATTAATATTGTTGGAGACCATATGAAGACCCTTAACCTTAAGGAAGACCAGTAGGCTTGGTTATGAGATTTGGACCTTAATTAGAATTCAAGTTGAGGAATTATTCTAAAACTAATGAAATTCGATAAGTGAGTAAATATTTGGGTTAATAGTGTAAATTTGAATACTTTGATGAAATGAGGTTTGGGGCAGAAGTAAGGACCTTAAAATTAAAGATGCTATACATGGGAATAATAGGAACTTAATAATCTATTTTAGATAGGTTTTAAGTATAAGAAACTACGACGTGAGACGTGCCGACAGGTTAACTTTTATATTATCGGGAGATGTAAAATATACAAATTTGGAATAATGGTATAAAGATGTAGAGTATACCTTTATTAATATTGAATTATCTAAGATGTGTGAATGCTTAGTATATGATTTTTATGTGTATGACATACCTACCATACTTGCTTTCACGGGAGGTTTACGTTCGCTTAGGGCCTTCTAATCCTTGTGTGTCTGGATTTAGTTTGGTACCTAGAGGACATAGTTCAAGGAGAACGACTTATTTGTGAGTTAATAAGCCCGCTGACTATGGAGCGTAGGTATGTACGTGACCATGGATATGTTGAATTATGTTCGCCTTCATTTATGTGTGTGGTGTTTATTCCAACAATTCCTGAGAGATTCGGAATTTGTAATCCTTATGTACATGATGTACCGGGATGGATAGCAGAGTATGTGTGCACCGTAGCTTAGCCTAGGGGTGCTTGTATTGTATATATATGATGTGAATAATATACGGTTAAAGATAAAAGGAAATTGTTATGTTTAATTGTGAGTATGGTTATTGTAACATAATGAAAAGATAAAAGGGAACTGATATCAATAAATGGTTTTGTTAATAATTGGGAATCCGAGAATTAAAGTAGAACTCTCTATTAAATTGTTAAGGTTGGAAATTAAACGTGAACCGAGTAGAAGTGTTAGAAACTCTTTAGATAGTTATGAGATAACACATGAATGGGTACAGGAACGTTAGGAGTGCACAGTTAGACGAGGGGTGAGTATCTCATGTGAGAGCACGTCCTAACATGTATTTTGCATATACTGTTTTAAATGTTTTTAAAGCACTTGCAGGTTTTTAAAATATCTCCACATTCGGGCTCTGACCCGTTTTCTTTCAAATCTATCTTTTTGTAAAACCATTTTAGGTGCTCAGCCACAAGATCACCATGCATAGGATTCTCACTCAGATGACGAGCTGTAGCTGCATGTGGAAGCTACAGGGATTTTCTTTTAGACGCTTATATCATTTGGATTCCATACTCAGTATTCCTCAGTAATAGGGCATGTTGCCCAAATTCTATTAGATACATTTCCATTTCAGTTTTTCAGACTTTGGCATGTATTAATTCAGTATTTTAGTTCTCGTTACTTAGTTCAGTCGTGGAATTTGTAGTGAGGAGTTTTCCTCCAGATTTATTTATATCATGTGTTGGTTATTCTATTATTTCGTTATGGTGAATGGTGTTATTATTCTTCATTACACTTGTTGCATGTTAATCAGGCTTTAATTAAAATTTGACAACTTACTTTTTAAATACTAGGTGGTTAGTAATAATAAAAATGTTTTCGACAGTGATGCTATTAACTGAGCCAACTTGGCATTTTGAATTAATTTAATAAAGGAGTAGCTACCCGGTATTTAATTAGTCGGGGTGTCACAGGTGGTATCAGAGCATCAGGTTCTTGTGTCCTTTAGGATCTGTACGGCTTATTATGTTTCCGCTGAGCTTTCTTTGATATAGAGCCCTAATACTAGGAATGTTGTATTAATCTCTATACTTTGGGAATTCGTACTTCCGTGATTTGTTTATTTGAATGATGAACTCATCCAAATTTACTTAAATTTTCAGATGGACCGTCAACAAGAACTGGCTAAAATGATTAAGGGAGTCAACGGACAAGCTCGACTCACACCTCAAGTATCTCCAGAGAGAATATCAACCGATGAGTTAGCAGGTATCGTGGCACAAGCAGATACCACTGCAGTTCTATAATACCAAGAACGCAGCATACAACTTAAAAGAGGCAAAAGACCTAGAGAGGTTAGCCAGATGCATGTGAATAAAGCTGAAAAATGTGGGAAGACCCCGAAATTGCGACAACAAACTACCCAAGACCGAGTCAGTTCTAATCAACTACGTGGTAAGATGAAACAATTTCGAAAGGGGAATAAGGTCCCAAGTCAGCAAGGCCGACACCGTCAACAGCATGGTCAGAAGGGGAGTAACTTCAAAGGCCGATGTTTCATATGTGGAAAACATGGCCATAAACGCCAGGATTGTCCAGATAGGGGCAGGACCCCATAGCAACAGGGTGTCCAACAGGAGTTGCAGAGGCCTATGTTTCCCACCGCCCTCCCAGCACCAGCTCAAGTACTAGCCCTAACAACTTTTCCAGTAGCTCTAGTGCAGCAGGGGCAGTTACAGTACAGACATATCTATAATATCAACCAGGCAGCCGCCCCATAGGCACCACCCGCGATTTGGGGTATGTTTTCTATCCACGAGACTTTTGGGTTGAACTTTGTTTGTTACTAGGATAACTCAATTGTTTTATAATTACATATTATGCGAAGACCTTAGGGTTATTAACCACAGTATTGAGCACTGTAACGTAGGTAGACTCATCACTGGGGAAATGGTTCTTTTTATATGTCGGGGAGTGGGAGTAGATATTGGTAGATTGTTATTACCTGTAGATATGTTAGTATTAGAGGTGACCGAGTATGATGCCATTATTGGTATAGATTGGCTTGTCGCGTACCGAGCCATGATTGACTGTTCCAGTAGGAGTATTATCTTTGCCATTTCCGGACAAGAGATGTTTTTGGTGGCGATGCCTCGTTTCTAGGGAGGATCGTCCACTCATTTGTACCGTATAGAGGAGAAGACCTCTAAGGAGGTGGTTATACCACTTGATTCGATTCCGGCTGTTAGAGAGTTTGTCAATGTATTTCAGGATATACATGGATTGCCCCAGTCGAGAGAAAGACTTTGTCATAGACTTACTACCAGATACGAGACCTATAACACGCGCACCGTACCGTATAGCTCCGGGAGAGATGTGAGAGCTACGCGATCAGATTGAGCAGTTATTGGGTCAGGGGTTTATACGGAGGAATACTTTGTCGTGGGGTGCCCCTGTATTGTTCGTGAAAAAGAGAGGTGGTTCACTGAGATTGTGTGTGGACTACCGAGAGTTAAACAAGGTCACGATACGGAACAAGTATCCGTTGCCTCGAATCGATGACCTATTCGACCAGTTGAGAGGAGCTTCTTGCTTCTCAAAGATTGATTTGTGATCTGGTTACCATCGGTTGCGTATCAGGGAGGAGGACATCTCGAAGACTGCGTTCTTATTGAGATATGTAGCTTACGAGTTTCGGGTTATGCCATTTGGTTTGACCAACGCTCCAGCAGTGTTTATGGACTTGATGAATAGGGTGTTCAGGGATTTCCTAGATCAGTTTGTCATTGTCTTCATCGATGATATTCTGATCTACTCCCAGACAGAGGAGGAGCACGCCGAGCATTTGAGACAAGTTTTGCAGACGCTACGTCAGAACGAGCTGTATGCAAAATATGAGAAGTGCGGGTTTTGGCTGAAGGAGGTCCAGTTTTTGGGACATATTATTTCCGACAGGGGAATATCTGTTGATCTGAGGAAGGTATCCGCGGTGAGGGAGTGGGGACAGCCCACGACACCGACTGAGATCCGTAGTTTCTTGGGCTTAGCAGGATACTACAGGAGGTTTATTCGGGGTTTCTCCACGATAGCGGGTCCCATGACACATCTAACTCGTAAAGGTGTGTCATTCATTTGGAGTGATGCCTGTCAGTTGGCATTCGATGAGTTGAAGGACAAGTTAACCTCAGCACCTGTGTTAGCATTGCCGAGATCGGGAGTTGAGTATCTTGTTTACACCGATGCATCCTTACAAGGACTTGGAGGTGTACTGCAGCAGGAGAGTCAGGCCATAGCTTATGCTTCCCGTAAGCTTAAGCCTCACGAGAAGAATTACCCTACCCATGACTTGGAGTTAGAGGCAGTGGTATTTGCCCTTCGTATTTGGAGACATTACCTTTTGGGGGAGAAGTTTCGATTGTTCACGGATCACAAGTCCCTACAGTACCTATTCACGCAGAAGGAGTTGAATATGCGGCAATGGAGGTGGCTTGAATTCGTGAAAGATTATCAGTTCGATATCCAGTATCACCCGGGGAAGGCTAACGTGGTGGCAGACGCGTTGAGCCGTAGGCCAGTAGATGAAGTGGCAGGGGTGTGGAAGGCCAAGTGGAAGGAGTTGGGACACCAGGATGCAGTGGCCCGATAATTCATGTCTATGATGACCGTTACACCGCAAATTGTCATGAAGGTGGTAAAGGCACAGGCAAAAGATTCATTCTGTCAGGAACAGATAGTTCGATTACTAGCAGAGGGAGCCGAGTCCTATACCGTTAGCTCAGACGGGGGATTACGCTTCAATGGGAGATTGGTAGTTCCGGAAGGGGAAGAATTACGGCACGAGGTAATGGCAGAGTCGCAAGGCTCACGGTTCGCGGTACATCCCGGAGGGGACAAAATGTACCAAGACATGAGGCAACAGTATTGGTGGAGCGGGATGAAGAGAGATATTGCCGTGTTTATTTCAAAATGCGCCACTTGTCAGCTAGTTAAAGTGGATCATCAGAGACCGACAGGACTTCTACAGCCATTGGAGGTCCCGATGTGGATGTGGGAGAGCATCTCCATGGACTTTATAATGGGATTGCCTACGTCACAGAGAGGTCATGACTCCATTTGGGTAATTGTGGACAGGTTGACCAAAGTCGCTCATTTCCTACCCGTAAGGACAGACTACACTGCGGGACAGTATGCCAGCTCTTCATTTCAGAGATAGTGAGACTTCACGGTGTGCCCCTAAATATCGTGTCTGACCGAGACAAGATATTTCTTTCACAGTTTTGGGAGAGTTTTCAGGAGGCCATGGGCACAGAACTGCGGTTGAGTACGGCGTACCACCCGCAGACCGATGGTCAAACTGAACGTACAAACCAGATGTTGGAGGACATGCTACGTATGAGTATCATTGACTTTGTGGGTGGATGGGAGCATTATCTTCCACTGGTGGAGTTTTCTTACAACAACTCCTACCAGTTCACCATTGGCATGGCTCCATTTGAGGCATTGTACGGTAGACCTTGTCGTTCCCCAGCATGTTGGGTGGAGGTGGGGGACAACAAACTACTTGGGCCGGAAGTGATTCTGGATACTTCGGCAAGGATAGATTTGATTTGGAGTCGCATTCGGGTAGCTCAGGACAGGCAGAAGAGCTATGCTGATGCGAAGAGATTTTTCAGAGAGTTCCAAGTGGGGGACCAGGTTTTGCTCAGAGTATCTCCTATGAAGGGGATTATGCGTTTCGGGAAGAAAGGGAAGTTGGCACCGAGATATGTGGGACCATTTCCTATTATTGAGCGGATCGGACCGGTTGCGTATAGACTTGGGTTACCGAAGCATTTGCATCGGATTCACGATGTGTTTCATATTTCCTCGCTTAGGAAATACCTTAGAGATAATTTGGATCATTCTCTCATTGCTGTGGAAGACATTGATCTCCAGCCAGATAGCTCTTACGAGGAGGGGCCGATTGCTATTCTGGACCGAAGTGAGCGGAAACTGCGGTCAAAGATAGTTCCGTTAGTGCGTGTTCAGTGGCGACATCATAATGTCGAGGAGTCCACATGGGAGCGCGAGGATGAGATGCGCGAACGTTATCCAGAGTTATTCTTACCAGGTACTTTCTAGTTCCGAATTTCGGGACGAAATTCAGTTATTAGGGGGGAAGTATGTAATACCCCGTATTTTCTGTGATATTTATTTTTAGGGATTAATTGAATTAAATGTTTATTAATTGGAAATTAATCTGGATAAAAATATTAACGATATGTGAGTTAGTATTTAATTATAATGTGTATATTTGGCATTATATGAGTATTGGTAATATTGAAATTGTCGTGAGATTTAAATACGGCAATTTGGAAAATTTTGTCGAGACGCGTGTGACCGCCGCATCATGGTATTTTATTATTTTATTAAAAAGTGAATTTTAGTTCCATTAACCGTATGGTCATTTTGAGTGCGCCAACGCGTCCGAAAGTGTCGAGATAGTCAGAAAACACTAGACGGGGGTTAAGTTTGGGTCCCGGGGCATTTTTGGGCCATACCGGTAACTTATAGGGGTATTTTGGTAATTTCAGAAATTTGGGAATTAAAAGTGACGAAAATTGGAAATAGAAATCGGACTTCTTCCTTAACCCACTAAACCCACTAACTACACTAAGAGACTTAATGGGCTACGGGAGAAGTTGAAATATAATTCCAACTTACCAAAAACCAAACACACCTCCATCACCTCCTTTGTCTTCAACCTTGGGAAGAACTTGTAGAGAGAGAGAGAGAGAGAGAGAGAGAGAGAGAGAGAGAGAGAGAAGGAAGAAAATTCTGCAGAAAGAGAGAGGGAGAACAACTTAGCTTTCAAGATTCAACACCAAATTCAGAGAAAGATTAAGGCAAGTGGTTTAAACTCATTTGATTCAAGCTATGCTTTTCCATGTATAGGAAATTTTCGAAATTGATTTTGGAAGATAATTTAGACCCATAAATTGGAAGTTAAAAGCCATGATTTATGTAGGAATTTGCTTGTAGTGATATTCTGGACGAATTATATGTTCTAAACAGAACCTTTGATGATTTAAAAATGGAGTTAGAAGAAGTTTATTAATGTTCTTGAATGAAGAAGAATTCTGGAAATTTTTGATATAGTTTTGATCTAAACTAAGCCTTGGAATGATGAATTATGGAATTTGGAATGTTAATACTGTTGTAGGATGTTAGTATGATGATATTGTAACCTTGTCTTAGAGTTTCATGCTTAAAAATGGTGTTTTGGGACGAATTGGTAACTGCAAAACGAAGCAGTCCGTAACCAGACCTGGTGCGTTCGATCGATCGATGTTCTTCAGTCGATCGATCGACCACCATCGATCGATCGAAGGTAAAGGTCGATCGATCGACCTTCCCCGAATGAGTAAAGTTTTTCCCTATTTAAATTTTAATGATGTTAACCCTTGATTAATGTTGTTGGAGACCATATGAAGACCCTTAACCTTAAGGAAGACCAGTAGGCTTGGTTATGAGATTTGGACCTTTATTAGAATTCAATTTGAGGAATTATTCTAAAACTAATGAAATTCGATAAGTGAGTAAATATTTGGGTTAATAGTGTAAATTTGAATACTTTGATGAAATGAGGTTTGGGGCAGAAGTAAGGACCTTAAAATTAAAGATGTTATACATGGGAATAATAGGAACTTAATAATCTATTTTAGATAGGTTTTAAGTATAAGAAACTACGACGTGAGACGTGTCGACAGTTTAACTTTTATATTATCGGGAGATGTAAAATATACAAATTTGGAATAATGGTATAAAGATGTAGAGTATACCTTTATTAATATTGAATTATCTAAGATGTGTGAATGCTTAGTATATGATTTTTATGTGTATGACATACCTACCATACTTGCTATCACGGGAGGTTTACGTTCGCTTAGGGCCTTCTAATCCTTGTGTGCCTGGATTTAGTTTGGTACCAAGAGGACATAGTTCAAGGAGATCGACTTATTTGTGAGTTAATAAGCCCGCTGACTATGGAGCGTAGGTATGTACGTGACCATGGATATGTTGAATTATGTTCGCCTCCATTTATGTGTGTGGTGTTTATTCCAACAATTCCTGAGAGATTCGGAATTTGTAATCCTTATGTACGTGA
The DNA here is from genome assembly GCA_949130495.1 of Sambucus nigra. Classification (NCBI taxonomy): domain Eukaryota; kingdom Viridiplantae; phylum Streptophyta; class Magnoliopsida; order Dipsacales; family Adoxaceae; genus Sambucus; species Sambucus nigra. The sequence goes on along the minus strand of OX422210.1, from coordinate 236,775,292 downwards.
TGTACCGGGATGGATAGAAGAGTATGTGTGCACTGTAGCTTAGCCTCAGGGTGCTTGTATTGTATATATATGATGTGAATAATATACGGTTAAAGATAAAAGGAAATTGTTATGTTTAATTGTGAGTATGGTTATTGTAACATAATGAAAAGATAAAAGGGGACTGATATCAATAAATGGTTTTGTTAATAATTGGGAATCCGAGAATTAAAGTAGAACTCTCTATTAAATTGTTAAGGTTGGAAATTAAACGTGAACCGAGTAGAAGTGTCAGAAACTCTTTAGATAGTTATGAGATAACACATGAATGGGTACAGGAACGTTAGGAGTGCACAGTTAGACGAGGGGTGAGTATCTCATGTGAGAGCATGTCCTAACATGTATTTTGCATATACTGTTTTAAATGTTTTTAAAGCACTTGCAGGTTTTTAAAATATCTCCACATTCGGGCTCTGACCCGTTTGCTTTCAAATCTATCTTTTTGTAAAACCATTTTAGGTGCCCAGCCACAAGGTCACCATGCATAGGATTCTCACTCAGATGACGAGCTGTAGCTGCATGTGGAAGCTACAGGGATTTGCTTTTAGATGCTTATATCATTTGGATTCCATACTCAGTATTCCTCAGTTATAGGGAATGTTGCCCAAATTCTATTAGATACATTTCCATTTCAGTTTTTCAGACTTTGGCATGTATTAATTCAGTATTTTAGTTCTCGTTACTTAGTTCAGTCGTGGAATTTGTAGTGAGGAGTTTTCCTCCAGATTTATTTATATCATGTGTTGGTTATTTTATTATTTCGTTATGGTGAATGGTGTTATTATTCCTCATTACACTTGTTGCATGTTAATCAGGCTTTAATTAAAATTTGACAACTTACTTTTTAAATACTAGGTGGTTAGTAATAATAAAAATGTTTTCGACAGTGATGCTATTAACTGAGCCAACTTGGCATTTTGAATTAATTTAATAAAGGAGTAGCTACCCGGTATTTAATTAGCCGGGGTGTCACAGTACCATTTTCTTTCAGAACCATGGAAAGAATAACATGACTGATATCTCCGATCTTTTCCATATCAAGTGCCATTTTCTCTTTTGTATTTCCCTTTTTCTTTCAGAATTTGTTATTGTAAGTGTTAGTCTAGTAGTTTAAGAATGCTAAACTTGAAACATACTTTTTTTACTCTATTTATGTATGTGTATTCAATTCATATAATGAATCGATAATCATTATATGTCACAGGATTATGGGGGATTTATTGATTAGGATACTCGTCTCTCTTTAACATTAAATTACACAACTTGCATTATTACACTAGGGCCTAGTTAATTTATCAATTACGCATCCCAATTCGTACATTTTTGTCGGGTTACGAACCGATACGACATAATAAGATAAGTTTGTTTTAGAAACGAACATGACATACTTTGTGTTTTTTCTATCCCACATAAACACGACTCGCATATAAACACTACACCACATGACTATGTACGTGAGCTTATAAAAATGCTATGGACATATATACGACAAATATGAACAATGGCAAAGCCTATTTTAACAACTAGCAAAATAAATATGAAGCATGAAATTTTTATAAAGAATTATTAATCAGTTTCTTTATTTTTCCTCAATCTAAACTAACAATAGACAAAATAAAAGAACACAGCTAAATAATGATGCAAAATAACAACAAAAAAATATGTAAAAAAAAAAGGAAATATGTTGATGCTTGGGGAAAAATAGGGAACAAAAGACTGAAAAAGAAATAAGTTTTCTTGCAGATTCGTAATAAATACATTGTAGTTATGATACTTTTTCTTTAGATCCATAGTAAAAAAAGGCACAAATATGTAAACCAGATACTCAGATATACACACTTACCATTGTTGGGGGTTGGAGACAGAGGCGGCTCTGAATAGATGAAATCAATACCTTGCGATGGAGCAGAGCGAAGAGGGAATGAAATATACCTTGCCATGAGAGAATGAAGAGGGAATGAAATCAATACATTGTGAAGGTAAGCGGCTCAGAACGACTTGTTTTTCGTCATCAAGTAATAAGGGGGAATGAAAGATGAGAGAAGTAAGCGGTGGTCAGAGGCTTGTCGAACAGAGCTCTGGATGCCGCAGTAGAGCCGATAAGTGGGTGAGGGGAGGGAGAGAGACCGGGAGTGGGAGATTAAAAGATGAGAGAGGAAAGAGGAGGGAATGATTTTTTTAGGGGCTTTTATATTTTAATCAAGTGTACTCAATTTTTGCACACTTTAAAACAGTGCCAAATTGTCATTAAACCATGCCAGAATTTGGCACAGTTTGAAACTCTGCCAGATTTTTAACATTCGGGTGTGCTAAATTGTTGTTTTTGGCGTAGTGACAGTTCACAAGAACTTTTATTAGTATGGGGACGCAAGTATACCCTATTTAATGTATGACACACGCTGCTTCCCACTTTTTCCCATAACCTATGGGGAAATGTCCTACCTAAAAGCATCTACCTTGACATTTCTTACATCGTTCAATTATTCCTCTCTACTATACCATTTTATTGAGGCGTTCGAACGATTGAAAATGCTTAATTCCAACTTCATCATAGAAAGCATTCACACCAGATTCCTTAATTTCAGTTCCATTGTCACATCAAAACCGATTTATCGTGACACCATGTTGATTTTGAAGGACTTGACATCTAACCATTATAAACTCAACTACATCAAACTTTTCTTGAAGAAATCCAACTATTGAATATCTTGACATGTCACCTACCATCACTGGGACATATCTCTTTCCTCCTATACTCTTAGTAAGAGTGGGACCCATAACATCCATGTGAATTAATTCTAAGACAACAAAGGTGGTTATAGAGTTCAACTTCTTATGAGGACACTCAATTTTCTTTCCAAGTTGACAAGGATCGCAAATTGAGAGGTTGGTTTTCTTGAGGATGGAAAGCGTCGAACTAGGTCTCTCTTCACTTAACGATCAACATCTCTAAAATTTACCTGATAAAGACGTTGATGCCAAAGGTAAATGAGGGAGACCTTGGAACTATTGCAAACAAATAAAGACGTTACAATGATCCCATAATAATTTTCGCTAGTCCACATAACCTGTAGAATAGTCTTGCAAGATTTATCATAAATCGTTCACTCCATCTGGCTAAACCTAACAACTAGGTTTTCATCGGATAACAGACTAATTCTTATTAAACTAGATTTGACTCCATCAATATAAAGAACATTTTCTAGTTTTGGTAAACCATAAACTTCAATGTTCCCTCTTCCCATAATTTTAGATTTACTCCTATTGCCAAAGCTGACTTTACCATCTTTGTGATCTTGAAGAGTGGTAAAATATGATTTATCACCTGTCATATGTCTGGAGTATCCACTATTAAAATACCATTGGTAGATATTTTAATCCTTAAGATCAACCTGAACAACAAAAGTCTTCCTGGTCTAATCTTTTGCAAACCCGACTTGAGTTGAGTTCTCGCCTTTATTGATTCTAGTCTTTGGTTGGAATCATTTTCTTGGGCCATGGATAACCTTAGAAAATCTTCCATTAAACCTTTGTATCTATTAACTAAATACTCAACTTGGTTTTTATATGTAACTAAAGATCTATAGTGTGGCCCACGAGTAGTGGGATCAAAATTCTTCCTAAGCTTGTAACAAAAATCTCTAAGATGACCCCTTTTGTGGTAAAAAGTACAAACATAGGGTTGATTTGGAGTCACTTCTATAGGTTGTTTAGGTATATTTCTCTTAGGTTGGTTAGGTTTAGAAGGTTATTTTTCAAAACAAACATTATTAAAGGTTCGGAGTTAACATTGTATGACTCACCATCTTCATATCATATACATTTTCTCTCTTGATATCCTGTCTCCTTATAACTGAAAACGGGACCGAGAAATAACTTCCCCATTCTCTCAGAATTGTCCTGAAGTGTTACTTTGACTTATGTTTCTCAAGTTTGATAATTTGTGCTTCAAGTATTTTTCTAATCTCCAAGGATTCATGAAGATCTTTAGTAACACGAGTTAGAGAATCAGTCAAATCACATTTTTCTTACCCACCAAAATAAGGTTATCAAAGAGAGAAATATAAATTCCCTCTAGTTGAATAACTAAAGCCTCCTTCTCCTTCAGGCTTTTCAACTCTTTTTCTAAAGTTATAAAATTTAGCTTTTTATTAATCCTTTGAATTCACATAGACTTTATGTATAACTCAGAATAGGTGCACTGTAAATCACTTTCATCAACATCACTCTCACTTCTATTATCATCCCTACCTTGTGAGTGATTGTATACAACTTCAAGTTCATGTCTAGAAATGTCAACACTAAGATGTGACTCACTCGAAGCGCTAGAATGAATTGTTATACAAGCAGTGAAGTTATTTCTAGAAGGAACTAAATCATTGAAATCTTCTCACTCATTTTCACTACCGCTAAGTGTGGCATTATAAACGACTTTATCCTTACCTTGTATCTTAAGCTTAGTGGGGCACTCATACGCTCTATGACCTCGTCCCCCACACTCAATACATCTCTTTGAATTATCGTTTTTAAAGTTATCTCTTTTAGAGTTCTTTTTTTTTTAATTTCTTTTGATCCTGCTCATTAGAACTTCTACTTGCCTTGTTTTTTTTTTGTCAAATTTAGGTATTTGAAAATTTAATTTTTTCTCTTTAAACATGAGAAACCTTTTGATTTTTTAGCAAATAAGTACATATCATCAGGATCCCCATCGGACTCATTGAATTCGAACACTTCTTCCTTTTTAACTTTTAGAGAAGCTCCCTTGTCTTTCTTTTTGTTATTTTTAGGAAACATATCTAATTCATATGTTTTGACATTACCTACAAGCTCTTCGATTTTTAATAAATCTAATACTCCTAAAGAATTAAGAACTATGACTTTCGGGATGAAACGACTAGGGAGAGATCTAAGAATCTTCTTGACTACACGATTTTTACGGATCTTATCACGTAGGTTGAATCATGAGCTGATAATATTGGAAGTACGGGAATAAAACTCATCGAAAGATTTCAAATTGAGAGATTAATTTTTAAGTTTAGATGCCTTAACCGCACTCGTTCCCTCATAAGTAACTTAAGGAATATCCCATGCCTCCTTTGAAGTTTCAAAAGTCATGATATGAAGAAACTCCTCGGGAGTAACGACACTAAACAAAGCATTTGAACCTTTAGAATTAGGATTAGATAATTTTAACTCATCCTCACTCAATTTCTATACATATTTTAAAATAGTTTCTTCTTCAACAACAATAGTAGGAGGGGACCATCTTTTTCAATAACAAGACAAACACGTTCATCAATTGATTTTTGTGCAGATTTCATACGTGCTTTCCAGTAGGCATAATTAGTTCCATCAAACATAAGTGGTCTATTTGATGAATAACTATCGATATAACCTCCAGGATTCATATAAATAAGTTTTAAAAACTAGCTCTGATACCAATCTGAACTTGCAAGGTCATATGGGTTCAATTCAAATTCGTAAAATACACTCCTTGATACAAATTAATTACACAGGATACAAATTATAATTAGTCTAGTAGGATGATACTTTCCAAATTTGAATCTGTGTTACTAAGTCCTACGTAAGCATGCATGATTTCAAATACGCAAAGAGAAAGCACAACCACAATGCATTGATGTACGAGAAAATCCCAAATGGAAAAAACTCGGACGACAATACCTAGACAAAATCCACTATGAATATGGTTTTTACAAGAAGACACACAAGACTTATGTAACACCCCGTATTTCTGAGTATTTATAATTTAATTAATTCGGGTATTTTTAAATTTCATATGTTCCTTAATTTAAACGAACTATTTATCATGTGTTTATTTAAAATATTAATTAGGAGAGTGTGACACCCCGACTAATTAAATACCGGGTAGCTACTCCTTTATAAAATTAATTCAAAATGCCAAGTTGGCTCAGTTAATAGCATCACTGTCGAAAACATTTTTATTTTTACTAACCACCTAGTATTTAAAAAGCAAGTTGCCAAATTTTAATTTAAGTCTGATTAACATACAACAAGTGTAAAATGAAGAAATATATATAACACCATTCACCATGCTGAAATGAAATGAATAACCATCACAATAGAGTAAATAAAGTCTGGAGGAAACCCCTCACTACAATCCCATAACTGAAATGAATAAACTGAAACAATACATACTGAAGTCTGAAAACTGAAATGTAAAAGATGCTCTAAATGGAAATGGGCAACATGCCCTACAACTGATAGATAGTGACTCTGGAATCCAAAGAATAGAAGCGTCTATGAACAAATCCCTGTAGCTTCCACAAACAGCTACAGCTCGTCACCTGAATGAGAATCCTATGCTTGGTGTCCTTGTGGCTGGGCACCTAAAATGGTTTTACAAAGAAAAAGAGATTTGAAAAGCAAACGGGTCAGAGCCCGAATGTGTTATATTTTAAAAACCTGCAAGTGCTTTAAAAACATTTAAAACATTAAATGCAAAATACATGTTAGGACGTGCACTCACATTATACTCACCTCTTGTCTAACTGTGCACTCCTAACGCAAGTACCCATCTATAACTACCCTTTCCACTAGCTAAGTGACAACGTAACTAGCTAGACTACCAACGGTTCTACCCATAATACTTGGTTCCTTTATCATGTAACGCTCTTAATCAAATAGGGTTTAGTTTAACTCAGATACTCAATATACACTATATATATATTACTATTAGTCAACTCACTATATAACTCGAAACAACGCCGTAATATATTTACAACATTAACATGAGGATTCCCATTAATTAAATGTATATTATTCACATCATAAATATACGATACAAGCACCCCGCAATCTAAGCTGTAGTGCACACATACTCTGCTATCCATCCCGGTACATCACGTACATAAGGATCACATATTCCGAATCTCTCAGGAATAGTTCAGATAACACAAATCACAAATAGTGGAGGCGAACACAGTCACCATCACATGGGTCACGCACATACCTACGCTCCCATGGTCAGCGGACTTAATAATGTCACAATAAGTCTTTCTATGACCTATGTTCATCAAGGTACCAGTCTATATCCCCCCCCCCCCCCCCCCCGTAGGCACACAAGGATTAGAGGGTCCTAAGCGAACGAAACCTCCCGTGATAGCAAGTATGGTAGGTATGTCATACACATAATCCATATACTAATACTAAGTAAACACACATCTTAGTAATACCGTATTATTTTAGTAGTACATCGCACTCTCGTACTAATTATAATAATCACAATTTATTTTATTCCGGTTCATAATTATACATGTCATAATTTATCCTCACATCGTAGTAGACACTCACGTCTCAACCCAAACGGTTCATTGAATATAACTCTCGTGTATGGTTTACTCATCTCAATAACCCAAAAGTCCCAAATCAATCACTATATCATCAAAGGAATACTAACACTACCCTTGAACCAGCTCCCGGGACTCCAAAAGTCAAAACAGTCCAAAAAGGACCAAACTGTCAACTCGTTAGAAGTCTCGTTCGAATGAGGCTTCGAACGAGTTTGGACTGTCAGGTCGTTAGAAGTCTCGTTCGAACGAGGCTGTTCGAACGAGATCCCAGTTCGTTCGAACGAACTGACGCTTCTAACGATATCTCATTCGAACGAGATATCGAACGAAAATCCCTACTCGTTAATAACGACTGGTCAACTCGTTAGAAGCTCGTTCGAACGAGCTCGTTCGAACGACCTGGGGGCTGCTTCTAACGAGTGGCCAGTTTCGGCCCAGATTTTTCCCCAATTCGTTTTTCACCATTTTTACTCCTCAAACCTCTTCTAAAATTCGTTCCCACAATATATTGAGTTCTCTAATCATCCTCAAACATGTTAAGGGCTATACTAACATCATTAAAGGGTTTAATATCTTCTAAACATCATTAAATCACAATTTCTACATTAATTCCCAATTTTCTTCAAGAACCTAAACCCTAACTTTTTCTCATCATAAATTCCCAGATTTTAATTCGTTTAAACATCACCTAGATATGAAATCTCCGAAATTAAATCTCCCAACAATGTTTCTACATGCAAACCTATCCCAACATTCAATAATAACTTCAAATTTCATGGGTTTTCTTTTAATCTTTCAAGAACAATCAAGATTCTTCAATTTCTAACATGGAAAAGACATTCTTCGAATTTAAATGAAATAAAGTCACTTGCCTTGGTTTGATTTCTGAATTTGGTGTGGATTTGGTGTCGAATTTCTGCAGAATTCCTCTCTCTCTCTCTCCTTCTCCACGCTTTCTTCTCTAAAAAGCTATGGTGGCTAGGGTTTGCTTGGGGAAACTTATGAAAACCTAATTTAATAAACCTCCTTAGCTTGTTGGGTTAATAAGGGTTGGTTGGGGTCAATCCTTATCAGATTACAACTCTCAATTTTCGTCACTTTTAATTACCCAAAAATACCAAATTACTAAAATACCCTTTATGGTGCCGGAATGGCCTAAAAATACCCCGGGACCCAAACTATACCCCCGACTAGTGTTTTCTGACTATCTCGACCCTTCCGGACGCGTTGGCGCACTCAAAACGACCATACGGATTATAGATTTTAAATTCACTTTTAGTATCAAAATTTTATACCGTGACGCGGCGGTCCCACGCGTCTCAACAAAATTTCCAAATTGCCGTATATAAATCTCACGACAAATTTTATAATACCAAATACATATATAATCATATATGCACTTAATCAAATACCAATTCGTATCTCATTAGTATTTTTAACCCGGATTAATTTCCAATTAATACGCATCTAATTAATTAATCCCAAAAATAAATATAGCCAAAAGTATGGGGTATTACATACTTCCCTCCTAATAACTGAATTTCGTCCCGAAATTCGAAACTAGAAAGTACCTGCTAAAAATAGCTCTGGATAACGTTCGCGCATCTCATCCTCGTGCTCCCATGTGGACTCCTCGACATTGTGATGTCGCCACTGAACACGCACTAACGGGACTATCTTTGACCGCAGTTTCCTCTCGCTTCGGTCCAAAATAGCAATTGGCCCCTCCTCGTAGGAGCTATCCGGCTGGAGATCGATTTCCTCCACAGCAATGTGAGAATGAGCCAAATCATCTCTAAGGTATTTCCTCAGCGAGGAAATATGGAACACGTCGTGAATCCGATGCAAGTGCTCTGGTAGTCCAAGTCTATACGCAACCGGTCCGATCCGCTCAATAATAGGAAACGGCCCCACATACCTCGGTGCCAACTTCCCCTTCTTCCCGAATCGCATAATCCCCTTCATCGGAGATACCCTGAGCAAAACCTGGTCCCCCACTTGGAACTCTCTGAAAAACCTCTTCGCATCAGCATAACTCTTCTGCCTGTCTTGAGCTACCCCTATGCGACTCTGAATCAATTCAATCCTTGCCGAAGTATCCCGAATCACTTCCGGCCCAAGTAGTTTGTTGTCCCCCACCTCCAACCAACATGCTGGGGAACGACAAGGCCTACCGTACAATGCCTCGAACGGAGCCATGCCAATCGTGAACTGATAGGAGTTGTTGTAAGCAAACTCCACCAGTGGAAGGTACTGCTCCCATCCACCCCCGAAGTCAATAATGCACATGCGTAGCATGTCCTCCAACATCTGATTGGTGCGCTCTGTCTGCCCATCGGTCTGCGGATGATAAGCCGTACTCAACCGCAATTCCGTGCCCATGGCCTCCTGGAAACTCTCCCAAAACCTCGAAACAAATATCTTGTCTCTGTCCGACACGATATTCAGGGGCACACCGTGAAGTCTCACAATCTCTGAAATGAAGAGTTGGGCATACTGACCCGTAGTGTAGTCAGTCCTTACGGGTAAGAAGTGAGCGACCTTGGACAACCTGTCCACAATTACCCAAACGGAGTCGTGGCCCCTCTGCGACGTAGGCAACCCCGTGATAAAGTCCATGGATATGCTCTCCCACATCCACACCGGAACCTCCAATGGCTGTAGCAATCCTGCTGGTCTCTGATGGTCCACTTTTACAAGCTGACAAGTGGCGCATTTCGAGACAAACTCAGCGATATCTCTCTTCATACCGCTCCACCAATACTGTCGTCTCATGTCTTGGTACATTTTGTCCCCTCCGGGATGTACCGCGAATCGTGAGCCGTGCGACTCTGCCATCACATCGTGCCGCAATTCTTCCCCTTCCGGAACCACCAATCTCCCATTGAAGCGTAATCCCCCGTCTGAGCTAACGGTATAGGACTCGGCTCCCTCTGCTAGCAATCGAACTATCTGCTCCTGACAGAACGTGTCATTAGCCTGTGCCCGTACTACCTTTGTGACAATCTGCGGGGTAACGGTCATCACAGACATGAAAGATCTGGCCACTGCATCTTGGTGTCCCAATTCCTTCCACTTGGCCTTCCACACCTCTGCCACCTCATCTGCTGGCCTGCGGCTCAACGCGTCTGCTACCACGTTAGCCTTACCCGGGTGGTACTGGATGTCGAACTGGTAGTCCTTCACAAATTCAAGCCACCTACACTGCCGCATATTCAATTCCTTTTGCGTGAACAGGTACTGTAGTGACTTGTGGTCCGTGAACAGCTGAAACTTCTCCCCCAAAAGATAGTGCCTCCAAATCCGTAAGGCAAATACCACTGCTGCCAACTCCAAATCATGCGTGGGGTAATTATTCTCATGAGGCTTAAGCTTACGGGAAGCATAAGCTATGGCCTGTCTCTCCTGCTGCAATACACCTCCAAGCCCTTGCAAAGACGCGTCGGTGTAAACCAAATACTCAACTCCCGGTCTTGGCAATGCTAACACAGGTGCTGAGGTCAACTTGTCCTTCAATTCATCGAATGCCAACTGACAGGCATCACTCCAGATGTATGGCACACCCTTACGAGTAAGATGTGTCAAAGGACCTGCTATCTCCGAGAATCCCCGAATAAATCTCCTGTAGTATCCTGCTAAGCCCAAGAAACTACGAATCTCCGTTGGTGTCGTGGGCTGTCCCCACTCCCTCACCGCTGACACCTTTCCCGGATCAACAGATATCCCTTGGTCGGAAATAATGTGACCCAAGAATTGGACTTCCTTCAGCCAAAACCCGCACTTCTCATATTTTGCATACAACTCGTTCTGACGGAGTGTCTGCAAAACCTGCCTCAAATGCTCGGCGTGTTCCTCCTCTGTCTGAGAGTAAACCAGAATGTCATCAATGAAGACAATGACAAACTGATCTAGGAAATCCCTGAACACCCTGTTCATCAAGTCCATAAACACTGCTGGAGCGTTGGTCAAGCCGAAAGGCATAACCCAAAACTCATAAGAACCATATCTCGACAAGAACGCAGTCTTCGAGACATCTTCCTCCCTGATACGCAACTGATGGTATCCTGACCTCAAGTCAATCTTCGAGAAGAAAGAAGCTCCTCTCAACTGGTCGAATAAGTCATCGATTCGAGGCAACGGATACTTATTCCGTATAGTGACCTTATTCAACTCTCGGTAGTCCACGCACAATCTCAGTGAACCATCCCTCTTCTTCACAAACAAAATCGGAGCGCCCCAAGGTGAGGTACTCCTGCGAATAAATCCTTGTCCCAACAACTGCTCTATCTGATCCCGTAGCTCTCTCATCTCAGCTGGAGCCATACGGTACGGTGCACGTGCTATAGGTCTCGTATCTGGTAGCAAATCTATAACGAAGTCTATCTCTCGACTGGGTGGTAAGCCTGGTATCTCCTGAAACACATCCGAATACTCCCTGACAACCGGGATCGAATCCAAAGGAATCACAACCTCCTTAGAGGTATCCTCCTCTATGTAATACAGATGAGCGGTCGATCCTCCCTCTGGGCGAGGCATCGCCACTATAAACATCTCTTGCCCCGGAATGGCAAAAACAATGCTCCCGCTGAAGCAATCAATCATGGCCCTATATGCTACGAGCCAATCCATACCGATGATCACATCGTGAACATGCATGTCTAACACTAACATGTCCGCAGGTAATACCAAACCACCAACCTCTACCCCCACTCCCTGGCATATAAAGAAAATAAGTGACCCACTCCCCAATGGTGAGTCGACACACGTCACTGTGCTCTCTGCCGTAGCTAACAATCCTAAAGCTTTCGCGAAGTGTGTAGCAATAAAACAGTGTGTAGCACCCGTATCAAATAACACCCGACCCATAGTGCCATGGATAGGAAACATACCCTCGATCGCGGGCGGTGCCTGTGGAACTGCAGCCTGGTGAACGTTGTAGACACGTCCATACTGTAGCTGCCCCTGCTGAGCTGGGACTGCTGGAATGGGTGGCAAAGCTGCCATCTGTGGCGGTGCCGGAAGAGCGGCGGGAAACATAGGTCTCTGTGGCTCCTGGCGAGCACCCTGCTGCTGCTGCTGTGGGGCCCTGCCCTTATCAGGACAATCCTGCTTCTTATGGCCAGTTTTGCCACAAGTAAAGCACTTCCCTGGGAAGTTCCCTCCCCTCTGCCCCTGCTGTCCCCGGCCCTGGTGGCCGTTACCATTCCTCCCTTGGCCCTGCTGGCCCTGATGGAACTGCTGCCCATTCTGCCCCTGCTGGCCCTGATGGCCGTTTGGACCCTGATGGCCCTGGCGGAAACCTCCCTGTCCCTGCCTGTAGTTACCTTACCGGAACCTCTTATTGTCCCCCTGCTGGGTACCCTGCTCAGTCTGTCTCTGCCCCTGACCGGTTTGTGCCCCGCTGGCACCATGTCCTCCAGTCCTGCCCTGATGGCTAGACTCCCCTGACCGCTTGCCCTCGGCCATATGAAAACGGTGGTCCTGGCAGTGTAGTAATGCAGCGTTAACCACATCAGAATACGTGGCCAACGATAGGTTCCCAAGCAGATGCTGTCGGATTCTCCAATTCAACCCATCAGTGAACTTCTCTATCTTCTTCTTCTCTGTTGGAATCTCGTCTGGAACGATATTCAACAGGTTAGTGAACTCGGCCTCATACTCGGCCACGGTCTTGCCCTCTTGCTTCAAACTCATTAGCTTCCTCCTCATCTCTGTATGAACTGCGGACGGAAAGTACTTGCGGTCGAACCGCACCCAGAACTCCTGAATCGTGAGGGTATCCCTCTCCTCCGCGGTGGTAATGGACTCCCACCACTGCAGTGCAGATCCCACTAGCTTGAAAGTAGCTAGCACCTGTTTCTGGACGTCAGTGCACTCATGCATCCTCAAATGCCTCTGTATGTCCTTCTTCCATTGGCTCGAGACTACCACGTCTGAGCTACCTGCAAACTCTGGCGGATGCGCTTTCTGAAAAGCGTCACGTACACGCTCCCAAGCAGACGGGAATGCATTAACCTGTACTGGCGCGGAAACCGGCGCCTGAGGTGGTGCCTGCTGAATCACAGCAATCGCGGCATTTACCGCTTGAGCCACTATAGCTGCAACCTCAGCGGCGTTCAACATGCCCTGAACTGGAGCGGGCTGGGGTTCGGGCACTGCATTCCTGGGAACTCGTCGTGCACGTCGTGGAGGCATCTGAAATAAGAACAAATTTTATAAGTTCACGGTTATAAACTTAATATAGCTGAAGAACGAAGCATACACAAAAGAGTACAACAGTCCTAAAATATAGGGCTCTATATCAAAGAAAACGTAACGGAAACATAATAGCCGTACAGATCCTAAAGGACACTAGAACCTGATGCTCTGATACCACCTGTGACACCCCGACTAATTAAATACCGGGTAGCTACTCCTTTATAAAATTAATTCAAAATGCCAAGTTGGCTCAGTTAATAGCATCACTGTCGAAAACATTTTTATTTTTACTAACCACCTAGTATTTAAAAAGCAAGTTGCCAAATTTTAATTTAAGTCTGATTAACATACAACAAGTGTAAAATGAAGAAATATATATAACACCATTCACCATGCTGAAATGAAATGAATAACCATCACAATAAAGTAAATAAAGTCTGGAGGAAACCCCTCACTACAATCCCATAACTGAAATGAATAAACTGAAACAATACATACTGAAGTCTGAAAACTGAAATGTAAAAGATGCTCTAAATGGAAATGGGCAACATGCCCTACAACTGATAGATAGTGACTCTGGAATCCAAAGAATAGAAGCGTCTATGAACAAATCCCTGTAGCTTCCACAAACAGCTACAGCTCGTCACCTGAATGAGAATCCTATGCTTGGTGTCCTTGTGGCTGGGCACCTAAAATGGTTTTACAAAGAAAAAGAGATTTGAAAAGCAAACGGGTCAGAGCCCGAATGTGTTATATTTTAAAAACCTGCAAGTGCTTTAAAAACATTTAAAACATTAAATGCAAAATACATGTTAGGACGTGCACTCACATTATACTCACCTCTTGTCTAACTGTGCACTCCTAACGCAAGTACCCATCTATAACTACCCTTTCCACTAGCTAAGTGACAACGTAACTAGCTAGACTACCAACGGTTCTACCCATAATACTTGGTTCCTTTATCATGTAACGCTCTTAATCAAATAGGGTTTAGTTTAACTCAGATACTCAATATACACTATATATATTACTATTAGTCAACTCACTATATAACTCGAAACAACGCCGTAATATATTTACAACATTAACATGAGGATTCCCATTAATTAAATGTATATTATTCACATCATAAATATACGATACAAGCACCCCGCAATCTAAGCTGTAGTGCACACATACTCTGCTATCCATCCCGGTACATCACGTACATAAGGATCACATATTCCGAATCTCTCAGGAATAGTTCAGATAACACAAATCACAAATAGTGGAGGCGAACACAGTCACCATCACATGGGTCACGCACATACCTACGCTCCCATGGTCAGCGGACTTATTAATGTCACAATAAGTCTTTCTATGACCTATGTTCATCAAGGTACCAGTCTATATCCCCCCCCCCCCCCGTAGGCACACAAGGATTAGAGGGTCCTAAGCGAACGAAACCTCCCGTGATAGCAAGTATGGTAGGTATGTCATACACACAATCCATATACTAATACTAAGTAAACACACATCTTAGTAATACCGTATTATTTTAGTAGTACATCGCACTCTCGTACTAATTATAATTATCACAATTTATTTTATTCCGGTTCATAATTATACATGTCATAATTTATCCTCACATCGTAGTAGACACTCACGTCTCAACCCAAACGGTTCATTGAATATAACTCTCGTGTATGGTTTACTCATCTCAATAACCCAAAAGTCCCAAATCAATCACTATATCATCAAAGGAATACTAACACTACCCTTGAACCAGCTCCCGGGACTCCAAAAGTCAAAACAGTCCAAAAAGGACCAAACTGTCAACTCGTTAGAAGTCTCGTTCGAATGAGGCTTCGAACGAGTTTGGACTGTCAGGTCGTTAGAAGTCTCGTTCGAACGAGGCTGTTCGAACGAGATCCCAGTTCGTTCGAACGAACTGACCCTTCTAACGATATCTCGTTCGAACGAGATATCGAACGAAAATCCCTACTCGTTAATAACGACTGGTCAACTCGTTAGAAGCTCGTTCGAACGAGCTCGTTCGAACGACCTGGGGGCTGCTTCTAACGAGTGGCCAGTTTCGGCCCAGATTTTTCCCCAATTCGTTTTTCACCATTTTTACTCCTCAAACCTCTTCTAAAATTCGTTCCCACAATATATTGAGTTCTCTAATCATCCTCAAACATGTTAAGGGCTATACTAACATCATTAAAGGGTTTAATATCTTCTAAACATCATTAAATCACAATTTCTACATTAATTCCCAATTTTCTTCAAGAACCTAAACCCTAACTTTTTCTCATCATAAATTCCCAGATTTTAATTCGTTTAAACATCACCTAGATATGAAATCTCCGAAATTAAATCTCCCAACAATGTTTCTACATGCAAACCTATCCCAACATTCAATAATAACTTCAAATTTCATGGGTTTTCTTTTAATCTTTCAAGAACAATCAAGATTCTTCAATTTCTAACATGGAAAAGACATTCTTCGAATTTAAATGAAATAAAGTCACTTGCCTTGGTTTGATTTCTGAATTTGGTGTGGATTTGGTGTCGAATTTCTGCAGAATTCCTCTCTCTCTCTCCTTCTCCACGCTTTCTTCTCTAAAAAGCTATGGTGGCTAGGGTTTGCTTGGGGAAACTTATGAAAACCTAATTTAATAAACCTCCGTAGCTTGTTGGGTTAATAAGGGTTGGTTGGGGTCAATCCTTATCAGATTACAACTCTCAATTTTCGTCACTTTTAATTACCCAAAAATACCAAATTACTAAAATACCCTTTATGGTGCCGGAATGGCCTAAAAATACCCCGGGACCCAAACTATACCCCCGGCTAGTGTTTTCTGACTATCTCGACCCTTCCGGACGCGTTGGCGCACTCAAAACGACCATACGGATTATAGATTTTAAATTCACTTTTAGTATCAAAATTTTATACCGTGACGCGGCGGTCCCACGCGTCTCAACAAAATTTCCAAATTGCCGTATATAAATCTCACGACAAATTTTATAATACCAAATACATATATAATCATATATGCACTTAATCAAATACCAATTCGTATCTCATTAGTATTTTTAACCCGGATTAATTTCCAATTAATACGCATCTAATTAATTAATCCCAAAAATAAATATAGCCAAAAGTACGGGGTATTACAGAGAGATAATTGTTAATATTTATGGAATATAATTACTATATGAATAGTAAAAGACTAATTTACATCGTAGCGAGTGATAGTAACGTGGCAATATTTTACTTCGATCGGGAATCACATGTTGACTTTATGAGGTCGAGATAGGAAAATATTTTAGGGTGACTTGGACGAAAATTTTGAGGTCACGGTTGGTTCCCGAAGGGTCGAGATAGTCAAAATAGTGTACCTGGGGTACTAATTGGGTCCCTGGCCCGTTTGAGTCATAACCAAGCCCACACAAAGGTGTTCAGGTCATCTGGGCTTGGCCCGTTAGCCTCATTTTGGGATTTGAGTTATTTAACCTGGGTTAGAGAGTTTGGGACAACATCAAAACATAATTAAAACCCTTATATTTAAGATAAGGAAGAAGGAAGAAAATGGAGAAGCCTTAGTAGTCAAGATCAAAGGAGATTGAAGAGTACGATCTTCGTATTCATCATCTACAAAGTGTAATCAGACCCTACGAACATAGAAAGGAAATTAATTAACTTTCTTCATGTTTTTTATTTGTAAAAACTCATGTTCATATCATGGTAGGTGTAGAAAAACTCGTTTTGGGGAGGGTTATCACATGTTAAAATGGGTTTTGGGGGATTTGGGCATTAGATACGAAATTAATGCTAAATTAATGATGAAATGATATCATATGTTGTTGAAATTAGTATTTGAGCCAAAATCTTGTAGCTAATCTCATTAAATTTGGAGTATATAATCGACTTGAACGAGGAATTTGAATAAAAGTGAAAAAACCCAATTCGTGGATAAATTGATTAAAGTAGAAATTGTTACTGTGAAAATATGTTCTTGATGATTAGAGACGGTTGGGAACATGTATTAAACGTGGGCTATTATTTGGTTGAGGTTTGGATTGAATTTTATGAGTTTTATAGTTTAACAATGGTGGAAAATTGACTTGGGGAAGAAGTTGGTTCGTCAGTCCATCGATCGATCGTTGACCTCTGAATAGGCGCAATTCTGCTTATTTTAATTTAAAGGCCTCATTTACTCGGGGTTCATTCTAGGCTTATTTATTTAGTGAAAAATGAAGAGGGTGCCTATTACCTAGTTATTTTGGGTGAACATAATTGGTATTAGAAAGGTGAGAAACCTAAGTAATGAATTGAGTGAAATAAATTCAGAAATGTTTAAATACGGGCCGATTGAGTGTGTCCGGGAATTTTAGCAAGTGAAGCTACATAAAGTATTTAGTGCATGTGAAATTAAATAAATTTAGAGTCATAAAATAGACTCGGGGAATATGGGCTAGTGCAACGGATGTTAGGCACGAGATAGTCGAATTTAATTAAATTGTGTATACATATACGGGATTGTGATAGTATATATGTGTAGTTATGTATTTTATAAATATCGGTGTGAGTGATATTTACATGAAATCATACTCCTCTAGTGCTATCATCAGAGGTTACGCGATGTGGGTGAATCCCCTGACTAGTGAATGTAGAGAGAGTATATTCCCCAGGTCATATTGTCCAATGTTTTTATTGTGTGATTTATTTTTCGAGGTGAGACATTTTGGGTATGATTCGGTCTCACTCTCAAGGAAATATGGCCGCCTCCACTACAATTGCGATATTTTTACAAAATTTGAGTGTGACCTAGGCCGAGTTATGGTTACCGGGTTAGAGTGATCATACATGGAATATGATATCATTGTAGAGACAAGCATCTGATGAGTTATTTCTCGGAAGGATGGTTACTATATGCGACATGTGTGTCAACGTTGTAGTAGACTAATACGTATATAATACGAGTAAATAATTATATATGGGATAAATACATAAAGTGTGAATGTATTTCACATATAATTAGTGTGAACATTATATGCTTTATTAGTATTTCAAATACAACTAGTGTGACATTATACGATTAAGGAGTATTCTATATATAACTAGTGAGAACGTTATGTGAGTAATAAAAGTTGATATGATTAAATAAGTTAATGAGTAGAACAACTTATAAATAAAAGTAAGGAATACTAGGATGAGAGTAGAGTGATACAATGAAGTGTATTAAGTCTAGTTAGGTGGGGTAGAGTAACTTGTTTGGTTAGAAGGTCAGCGTCAGGTGTGCACAATGGTTGAGGGATGAGTAATATCTCAAGAGAGTGTGACACCCGCTTATGTATGAAAAGTATTAACTCTTATTTAATTTTTACATTTTAATTTCTTGCTAAATATTTTTCAAATGGTTTTGTGATTTGACCCGTGTCAAAATATCATTTTTCAAAAACATTTTAGGTGTCCAGCCACATGGATGCCTAACTGCAGCCTTGTGGAGGCTTGTAGGACTTTGAGTAGACGCCTCAATTATTCATTTCTAGACTAGGTTGCCAATTCAATAAATTCTTTTGAGCATGACGCCCCTTTTAGTGGGTACATTTGAGTTTTTATTTATCAGATGATGTACATGGATTTATTTTATTGCTCTAAACTTATGATTTGGATTTGTTGGGAATGGATGGTTTATTCAGTATTATTATTTATATATCTCTTGTGTGATTGTTTAGAGTTGTGTGGATGGTTTGGTTATTTTGTTTTATTTCCACATGTTGTTAATTTAACGAAAAGATAAAATTTGGCACCTACTTAATTTAACGTAAGTGGTTAGTAATTAAAATGGTTTTCAACAGTGATGCTAAGAATCAACCAAATGAGATTCCTGGTTATTTTGATAAAGGAATGATCAACCGTGATTAAAATAGGTGGGGTATCACAGATGGTATCAAATCCAAGTTTTAGTGTACATAGGATTACTGTGGCTTACTACCATTTCAGCGTAGTGTTCTTTGATATAGATCCCTATTAGAGGATTATTGTATGCCTCTTTGTACACAGGGTTATGTTCTCCTAATATTGAGTATAGTTCATATGAATCATATACGAGTTCAGTTGGGTTTCGTACACTGAACAATATAGGGCGACCATCGAGCGCCATTAGAGGGACTGCAAGAGGAGAGGCTTAGCAGAAGCCATAAAGTATTTTGGGAACGGTGACCGCGATAGGAGCCGCCATAATTATTATTCAGGTAGATGACGATAGGTTAATCACTAGGGAGCAATAGCTTCCCCAAGCACCATTATAGAGAATGGTGGTGGGAATTCAGACTCACCTAGTGTAGTCGGTAAAGGGGGAAGTCGAAGGGACTCTTTTGAAGAGCCATATGTAAGAGTTAGGGGAAGAGAGGAAGTGTGATGAGCCAATAAAAGGAAATGATCCAAAGCCAATTACGTATGGTGGAGTGTAGTGTCACCCAAATTTAAATTTTGGTTTTAAAGTTTTGCTCATAGGAACAGTGTTTATGTGGTGGGAGATAGTCACCAGATATAAGGAAGTAGATAAGGAAATAATCGACAAATTTTGGGTGTAGTTTGACTACAAGTTCTTTTATATGTTGTTTAGACAGAGATGCGAAGGAAGTTTCTCTACTTATCACATGAGGGACGAATAGAGGCCGAGTGTGATGAAGGATTTATTTGTTTATGTGGACTTTGTACCTGAGGAGGCAGGTAGGTTGGAGAAAAAGGTTCGTAAGTGTGATGATGGACTCACGAGTAGGAGTCGCCAGTATTTATGGAAAATCAGTCCTGGATGACTTGAGCATATGGTGTCAATGACGTACTTTTACAATATTTATATCAATGCTTCCATGAGAAGTGAGCCAAGAGAGTTGGAGAGCCTATCTATAAGGGCAAGACTGAATGTAATTAGTGAGGCACCACAGGGGGATACCACAGGGGGATACCCCATTTAAATTATCTAGATCAATGAAATTCCTACCAAATGACGGTGGATTCAATCTGGGCCATCCGGGCTAGCGATGTGCTCCACAGGGCCAACAGGTCCAAAGGAACAAGGAGGATAAAAATTGGGGACAAGACTACCAGGTTCGAGAAAAGGACAACCACGATATGACTAGTGGATCCAAAGACAGGGGATGACACATAAAGGTCACAGGTGGGGAGAGTAGGACAACATATATTTACCTTGGCCGCAGTGAGTTAGGAGACGAGTGGGATGACCAGTAGGGGCAATTATTGTAAAAGTTTTTTGATCGATTTGGATGAGAGTGTTATGTCCAGGAAGCAATTGAAATAGTGAGTTTTTATCCTAGGGTGAATGTGGTATGTTTTGTATAACATGATCAAACCACAGTATTTCGTTAGCATTAGGTTCGCGTGTGAAATGGGTTTAGCGCATGTATCATTAGTAATACAATTGCGAGTATAAATTTACCATTGAGTGGCCAGGATCTCTTTGGATCCATCCGTAGGGGAGCAGGTGGTAACACTGAGAGGATGTATTTTAGTGGGTTAAATCGTCTCGAGATATGATATTCTAGTATGATGTTATCGTGAGTATGGGTTGGTTAGAGAGGGTTTAATCCATGGTGGGATGTTACAACAAGGCTATCATGTTTGCAGTTCCAAGGAGGACGTGTTATTGAGCGATGTGTCACCTGGAAGAGGGTTGAGTTCGCGTTTTGAATATATCATAGAGGAGACTTAATAAGTTATAGTCATCTCGTTATATTTGATCCCAGTATGTAGGGACTGTACTGATGTGATTCAGGGTATATCGAATTTACTGTTGAACGGAGAGATTTAACTCATTATTGACCTAGCACGGGATACTTAGTGACAGTGAGAGCGTCGTATTGTATAACTCCCTTAGTGATGTGGGAGTGGACGATTTGGCTTGTACGTCTAGGGATAAGATTTTTAGGATATACTGGTTATATTCTTTGGACCTAGAGATCTCGATGACCAGTAATGCTAGGTAGTAGTGTATTGGGGGGGAGGGGGTTCCTTGTTTGGATTTTGCTTGTGATACATCCTACGCATGAACCCCAGCAAATGTCAAGAGTTGGGAGCTGTGTTGGTGAAAAGGTCAAAGGTTTAGGACTTTGGATGTTATACTGTGTGTGGAAAAAACCAAGAGCTTAGAGCTATTATATGATATAAGACTTGCAGAATCCAGTAGTGCAGTGTGGGGAGCACCCGAATTTTTTTTCCCCACTAGTTAATAAGTGGGGTATTCTCGAGGAAAACTAAATCATTTTAGTAGGGTAAGTGAGGTTAGACATACGGTATAGCCACGTTGAGAATGAGGGGTCAGACTTGAGATATGTTTGTTGCGTATGGGACATTAGAGATGATTGTGAAAATGTGCATGGGATATAGGCTGTAGGGATGCCTTGGCTAATTCGACTTTTAGTATGATCTGTGATATAGAGGCGTGGTTATAAAGGTGTTGAAACTATGTCTATGGGACGGTAAAAAATAGAAGTGGAATATTATGATGGATTGAACTTCGTTTGAGGAAAGGAGATAGTCTGATTATGTGTATGTCACGAGAAAACTCTTACAATTGCGATGAGTCAAAAGATGTTGGAAGAAAATAACAAAGGTATTGCTTGACACGGGAGGAGTCCACAACTTTGGGAAGTTAAATGGAGTCTCACCTAGTCGAATGCATAGAGTGGTTTGCGCATATATATAGGTTGTTGATTCTAACAAATTAAAAAGAATGGGTCGTAATTTTTGTATATATCATAAAAAGGGAAATAAAATGTTCCACTTACATGAGATATTGAGTGTGTAGATTTCGGGTTGAGTGAGACATGGTGAAGTTGTCTCCAAGTGTGCCACTCATAGAGAGAAAATTTTATTCTAAGGTTACCAACCAGAATGTTGTGAAAGATTGATAATTCCAGAGACGAAATGGATATGCAGACTGATAAATTTCATTATTAGATTATCAAAATCGAGAAAGGATCAGGATTTTATTTGGGGTTATGAAATTAATTGACCAGGAAGGAAATAATTGTCATTCATTTATGGTGTGTTATACTACCGGACAATATGACCAATATGTTTTTAAAGAGAAGAAATGAACTGACACAAGGTGCCGCCTAATATTATTGTGAATTGGGACAAGGCCCTTGAGTCCCACCTTTGATAGGGAGTGTCAGGAGGCGATAGGGACAGAGTTGAGTCTTGGACTAGATGTGTCAACCATAGGCCGATGGATAGTTAGGAGGGGTGGCATAGAA
Source organism: Sambucus nigra (assembly GCA_949130495.1). Classification (NCBI taxonomy): domain Eukaryota; kingdom Viridiplantae; phylum Streptophyta; class Magnoliopsida; order Dipsacales; family Adoxaceae; genus Sambucus; species Sambucus nigra. The sequence goes on along the minus strand of OX422210.1, from coordinate 236,752,454 downwards.
TGTGGTAGAGTGCGAGAATGAAAGTTTTGAATTTTTGGAGTAATTGTGAATGTTAACTTCAACTGGTATAACTGCATGTGATGACTTATAGCATGATATTACTTAACGTGGTAACTTATGAAGCTTCATAGGAAGAAATATTTTTCCCACCCTTTGGATAGTTGAGAATGACGAATTAATCCGCATCATTTTCGTATAGTTCAGGAATGTAGTGAGAGTAAATTGACATGAAACAAAGTTTTGAGGCCTGACATGAGTGGTCGGGGGTTGATGAGGGTGTCTCCCATGAAGAGAGATGACGTGGTTTGACAATAAGGGAAATTAACACCTATAGAAGTTGGGCCTTTTAACATAGAGATTATTAAGTAAGTGTAGTATAGGCTCATCTTTTGAGACATTATTATCGGATTCAAGATAGTTTTTCATGTCATTTTATAAGTGAGACATTAAGCATTAGGGAATGTATCAGTATGTAAAGGTTTTAATGGACTTGTCGCTAATCGAGGGTTGTAGTGAGTAGACCTTCGGTCAAAACGGTACCATTGGTGTGTGTATAGTGGAAATACCAAAGGATTAGTGCGGGTAAATTTTAGATACGTTCGGATGCAATTGTGTGTAAGGATCCGAGGTGCTAATACTGAGCATATCTGAATTTCCAGGGAGAAATTCCTTTAAAAGGGGTAAGTATGTAACACCCCGTATTTCTGAGTTTTTATAGTTTAATTAATTTGGGTATTTTTAAATTTCACGTTTGACGTGATTTATATAAATTAATTATCGTTTCATTATTTAAAATATTAATCGGGAGAGATAATGGTTAATATTTATGGAACATAATTACTAAATGAATAGTAAATGACTATTTTACGTCATTGCGGGTGACAGTGACATGGCAGTGTTTTATCTTGATCGGGAGTCGCGTGTAGACTATATGAGGTTGAGATAGAAAATTGTTTTAGGGTGACTCGAAAGGAAATTTGGATGTCACGATTGGTTTCGAAAGTCAAAATAGTGTACTCGAGGATAGTAATTGGGTTACGCAACCTTTTTAGTCATAACCGACCGAAGGGTGTTAAGGTCATTTGGGCCTAACCCGTTAGCCTAATTTTGGGATTTGAGTTACTTAACCTAGGTTATAGAGTTTGGGGAAGCATTGAAACATAATTAAAACCCTAGTATTAGAGAGATGGATGAAGGAAGAAAAGGGAGATGCCTTATGAGTCAAGATCAAAGGAGATTGAAGAGTTCGATCTCCAGATTCATCGTCTACAACGTGTAATCAGACCTTACGAACATAGAAAGGAAAGTAATTAACTTTCTTCTAATTTTTATTTGCAAAAACTCATGTTCATACCATGTTAGGTGTAGACAAACTCGTTTTGGGCAGGGTTGTCACATGTTAAAACGGGTTTTTGGGAATTTAGGCATTAGATATGAAATTAATGCTAAATTAATGATGAGATGATATCATATGTTATTAAAATCAGAATTTGAGCCGAAATCCAGTAGCCAATCTCATTAAATTTGGAGTATAGGATCGAATTGAATGAGGAATTAGAATAAAAGTGAAAAAACCCAATTCGTGGATAAATTGATTAAAGTACAAATTAATTAGTGTAAAATGATGTGTTTGATGATTAGAGACGGTTGGGAACATGTATTAAACATGGGGTATGATTGGGTTGAGGTTTGGATTGGATTTTTGGATTCTTAAGGTTTAACAATGGTGGAAAACTTACTTGGGGAAGAAGTTGGTTCGTTGGTCGATCGATCGATGACCTCTGAATGTGGGAAATTCTTCTTATTTTAATTTAACTGCCTCATTTGGTTGGAGTTTATTCCAGGCTTTTTTTTAGTGAAAAATAAAGAGGGGGCCTATTACCTAGTGATTTTGGGTGAATATAATTAGGATTAGAAAGGTCATAAAAGGTGAGAAACCTAAGTAATGAATTGAGTGAAGTGAATTCATAAATGTTTAAATACGATCTGGTTGAGTGAGTGCGGGTATTTTAGCAAGTCAAGCTACATAAAATATTTAATGGATGTGAAATTAAATAAATTTTGAGTCATGAAACAGACTCGTGGATTATGGGCTAGTGCTACATGTGTTAGGTACGGGATAGTCAGAATTAATTTAATTATATATACACAGGATTGTGGTTGTATATATGTATACTTGTTTATTTATAAATAGTGGTGTGAATGATATTTACGTGAAAGCATATTCCTTTAGTAATATCATCGTAGTTTCCCAATGTGGATGAATCCCCTGGCTAGTGAATGTAGGGAGATTAAATTTCCCAGGTCATATCGTCTAGTGTTTCTATTGTTTGATTTATTTTTGAGGTGAGACGTGTTGGGTATGATTCAGTCTCACTCTCTAGGAAATATCATCTCCTCCACTAAGTTTGCGGTATTTTTACCAAAGTTCGGTGTGAGCTAGGCCTACTTGTGGTAACTGGGTTACCTGGGATATAATCGCATTGTAGAGACAAGCATTCGATCAGTTATTGCTCGGAATGATAATTTCTATACACGACATGTGTGTGAACATTGTAGTATAGTAATACGTATATAATACGAGTAAATAATTCTATAGGGAATAAATACATAAAGTGTGAATGTATTTCAAATATAACTAAGGTGAATGTTATATGATTTCTTAGTATTTTAAATACATATAGTGTGACATTATACGATTGAGGAGTATTCTATATATAACTAGTGCGAACGTTATGTGAGTAATAAGAGTTGAAATGATTAAATAAGTTAATGAGTATAACAACTTGTAAATCAAAGTAAGGGGTTAGAGTAAAGCGATAGAATGAAGTGTAACAAGGCTAATTAGTTGGGGTAACGTTATGAATTAGGTTGGAATTTCAGCATTAGGTGTACACAATACCTAAGGGGTGAACATTATCTCAAGAAAGCACGACACCCGCTTAAGTATGAAAATTGTTAATGCATATTTAATTGTTTCATTTTACTTACTTGCTAAATATTTTTCAAATTGTTTTGGGCTCTAACCCGTGTCAAAATATCTTTTTCTTGAAATATTTTAGGTGTCTAGCCATAGGGACGCCCAACTTGAAGATTCATTCCAGGGATGCATAGCTGCATCATTGTGGAGGCTTGCAGTACTTTGAGTAAATGCCTTAGTTATTCATTCCTAGACTAGGTTGTTGATTAAGTAGATTCTTTTGTCCATGTCACCCCTTTTAGTGGATACATTTGAGTTTTTATCTACCAAATGATGTACCTGGATTTATTTTATTATTCTAGACTTATGATTTTGATTTGTTAGGAACTGATGGTTTATTTGGTATTATTGTTTATATATTTTTCATGTGATTGTTTAGACTTGTGTGGATGGTTTGGTTATTTTAGTTTTATTTTCGCATGTTGTTATTTTAATGAAAAGATAAAATTTGGCACCGACTTAATTTAACATAGGTGGTTAGTAATTTAAATGGTTTTCGACAGTGATGCTAAGAATGAACCAAATGATATTTCTAGTTATTTTTGTAAAGGACTGATCACCCGTGAGTAAAATAGGCGGAATGTCACAACTTAGAGACTTGACACGATAATACCCGCGAATGCCATCTTCAACACCTCCTTCCGTAGTACGTGTATATCCAACACGCTGCACGGCACCTCCTGTGTCTTGGTATCCACAAAAAGCCAAACACCATCTACAAAAAAACTTGTGCAGAGGTCCAGTGCACCTAAACGGGGATGAATGTATGAGAGGATGATTTTGGGGTTTTTGTTTCTTGGGAAAATGTTCTAAAAGATCACATAAATGCTGGAGACTTTTTAAAAAGAGAAATATGGTTTTCTTCTAAATTTCAAGAACACTTTTCTGCAATTTTTCCCAAGATCCTATATAGTTTGAAAATTAGAAGTAGTGGACAAGGGAGGTTGAGATAAAAACTACATTTTTCAAAAATATAACCGCTCGTTCGAATGACAAAATTGACTCATTCGAACGACATGACAAAATGTCATTTGAACGAGTCTTCAAACGACAATGCTATCGAAACCCATTACGGATCTCACCTGAATTTGTTTGAACGGCTATGATTGAAAGTTCGTTTGAACGATATTTCAAATGACATTGCAGTCAAGTCCCGTAAAAGAATTCGTCTGAAGACGTTCGAACATACACATTCAAATGAACTCATTTGAATAACCTTATTAACTTTGGAGAATTAAATTTAACTTTAAAGATCAAAATATGTTTTGAAAAATTTCACCAGGAAGCATGTAACAACATAAGAAATGTCTCTAACTAAGTGTAAGATAATCGGGTCATACACCTTTGGGAAAAAGAGCAATCGGATGATAAGGTGAAGACTTGTTGAAGGGAGAAATATCAGATGCTCAAATTATTCATCGTGGATAGAAGTATGACGTTAAATGATCTCAATATTTTGTCCAATGGAAATAAACAATACCATAAATTGACTCTATAAAAAATTTTCCTTACAAGTGACCCTATTGACTATGATAATAACAAGAAATGAGAAGTTTCTTCCTTCCCCCATTTTCTCTTTTTGCGATATTTTTCAACAACCTAAGTCTTATTTCAAGTCTTCTATTATAAGGGTGCTATTGAATGAATTAATTTTTATCTACCTAACACTGCACAATGCTTAAAAGTAAGTATACACTATAAGACATATGTATACTCATGTGCCCCAGATCATATGGATTGTCTTATCCAAGTGGTCCCTGGATTTCTTTGTCAAATTCATATCAAAGCGTACATGTTGTTTCCTTGAGTTAATCACTTAGGATAAAAGTATTTTTTTAGAAACATTAGATTAGACCTCGCAGTTAAATTTTATCTTAAATTTCAAAATGCTTTAATTTAACCTTGTGGTTTTTGAGATTTGATAAATACATGAAGCTATGTATTTTTCTTATATAAGACTCATATTTGATATTAGGAGTTTTATGAAAGTCTGCTAGACTAACAAACTTCGATTTCGTTCACGTCCTTGTTCGCCCCATAGAAGGAAGACTTTAAGTATGTAAAGTGTATCCTTTGAAGTGATAGTGCAACTAATTAGGGTAAATGAATTGTCAAACACCGATTTTTTAATTTCTAATTAATTTAACCGAGTGAACAATAAATCAAATTTTAAATAAGAACCATTTAAACATGCGTTTTGCAAACTAATCCAATTTTATCTTGACTAAAACATGCATCTGGGTGATTTGGAAGAATAAAATATATCAATATACAACACCGCAACATACGAGCAAAACCCACATCGGGAAAATTCTCGGATGACCTAGCCACAAAAGTCCACTATGTATAGGTATCATATAAGGAAAAATAAGACTTAGTCACAAACATCACATCTTCAATCCTTGATGATCTATTCACTACTTTTTACTTTCGTCATAGCCTCCACAGGTGGTTCCCATGTCTCGGTATCCACCAATCTTACTTGCTTCTTAGCTTGTCCACCATCACTGCAAACACAATAAATAATTCACTATACAAAACATACTCAATCAATAATGAAGAGTAAACTGATCTTAGTTCTTACAAATGGAGATATCAGATAAGAATATTATGCAAAAACATAGATCTCAAACTAGGGTTTTGATGGCTCTAGTTTTGTCTATAAAAAATGTTTTCGCAAACCATCTCTTTTTTAAAATGTTGTGTTAACACTTTAATCTATAGTTTTTCAGAAAAAAATGACACCATGAATTATGAGGCGTATTGTTCTAACAAAAATCCAAGTCGTTAGGGAGAGAATGGTAACCTCATTTAAACGAACAACAAAGTCGTTTGAATGAAGACACTAAACGTTTTTGAATAAGGATTGAGAAAGCTTCCCATGATAACTTTCTTCCAAGCAGAAACATTTCTTTTGAAAGTCGATTAAAGATCGCTAGAATAAACTTTTAAACTCGTTTAATGAAAACTGAACTCATTCGAATGAAATGGTAGAACTTATTTGAACGACTCATGAAACTTGTTCGAATGAATTTAAAAACCAAAATAATTTTCTTCAAAAAATCTACCTTGAAAATGGATGCAATAAAACTTTTAAAAACTAAACACCCAAATTGAAATCCAGGGATCATACATAATGAGCCACTCATAACTTTGTATAGATCCCTAGGATAAGGATGAAACTGGCCTTGAATTTGGTAGACATTTTACTTGGACTCTACGGTCTTCACTATGCATTATGGGCTTGAAGGACAAACTGAACTCAAATTATAACCTATAACTCAAATAGTTTTGTCCAAACAAAATAAAGTTCGCCTTACAAATTTTACAATAAACATTACAAATTGACTCTATGTGAAGTTTTTCCTTACAAATCTATCCCTTTGGCTATATCAAAACAAAATCAAAAATGAAAAACTATTAGGTTATCAAGCTCTGTAAGACTCAATCTCAGCCCCAAAAGAAAAAACTACAAACAGACATTTGACAGACACAAACTCTTGAGTATCTTTGCTCTTGTGAAACTTTGCCATGTTGTTGCTAAAACTTGAACACTTAATACACATTTTAAATGCAAAGAGAATAAGAAATATATAATCCCCATATGAAAAAGAATAAACTCCCCCTTTTGTTTAACATCTCTACCTTAGAGAATCTTCTTTCCCTTAGGTTAGACTTATCCCCCTTTTTTTTAGGGAATAGACAAAGGCAAGGTACATAATATAAACAACCTCTCCCCCTTAATGTGACACATATTAACATAAAGAAAAACAAGAAGTATCATGAAATATGAAGTGAAATTGCAACGATAAAAAAACTTGGCAACACAATCCCAAATAATGAAACATATGTTATAAATGTGACACAAATATGAAGAATATGATATGAGTGTAAAAAAGAATGATGATCATGGATTAAATGTAACACAAAGACTCAAAACAAACTTATCCAGTAAATATAAATGCACAAATATATAGGGATATGCACCACAAAAAATATAAAAATATAGCTTTCCACACTCGTATGTCATAAATATGCCTATGGTATGGAAAAAACAAAAGAAATATGTCTTAACAACTCAAGATAGTCCAAGCAGTTCTATCTTGATCACATTAATTTATAAAACATAGATTTGACCGCATGTGACAAAACATGTGAAATCATAATGGGAAAATGTACAAACTCCACATTAGACTAAAATATATTGATGATTCTCAAATAAAAAGCGTCAAACATTAATGATTAAGAAGGACTCATTGTGCAAAATCATTGATCTTCAACTTATAACACCTTAAAAAATAAACATGTTGTATTTTTTTTTTGCTTTTTCGCAGATATCACACTTTTGATGATCAATTTGTAGAGTTTGGCCTTACAAAATGTTTTTTTCTTCTTAAAGGCTCTTGACAATAGTGAACGTTCATGCAAAGTGGATTTACTCCCTTCATATCCCTTTCCATTTCACACTCTTATTTTTTTTGAACTAAAACGAACCTACGTGAAATGGTTCGTATTTGCACAAATCCCTTAGACATATAGATATAAATACGAAAAGATTGATCGGACAACACCTCGCTTAGCTCATGCAACATAAGTAGTTAAAATCCAAAAGGGCTCGTGCAAGTCTGTGCGGATGCATATACTTATATGGATCCATTAAGAAACCAAATTAGAATAACTCCATGCAATCTTGATTAAGAAAAAATCCAAAGCGCTATAAACCATACTCTAATGTCTTAGCCACATGAAAATTTTGGAATGAATGGATTCAAACATGCCAATATGCCACATAAAATGTGTAAAACAATATTTTTTAGTTTTTCAATTTTTTTTTCCAAATCACTAAAAAGACACAAAAAAAATCTTTTTGTATATTTCTCATATAGACAAAAAAAATAATAAAAAATAAAAGACACAAACATCATACAACTAGTAATAACATATATCATGAAGAACAAAAAATTAGTATATGAAAATATGCAAAAACAACTACTCATAATATATAACATGTGAAAAATCATGTGAAAGCATGCAAAAACCAACATGTCTAACATTTAGCGCCTCCAAATCAGATTTTCTAACCCACATAGGTGTAACGTGAAGAACTTGGGTTTTGGAAACCTTGGTAACATTATATTTAAACTTCATAGGACCTTTTCTAAGATCAAAACAAAAATGCCAAAGATGACCTTTCCTACCATAATATGTGTATGTATAGACATGAGGAATGTTGCATTTGAGTTGACATTTCCTAAACTCCTTAGCAATGGTGGACTCTCTAAAAATTTTGCCTCGGTTTTAAGAGTGGAAGCAGTGCGATCATCGAAACCAATTCCAACCTTTCTATTTTTTATTGGGATGGTCCTTAAAACTTACTTGACTTCTTCGACCTATATTCCAAAATTAATTTGACACAATGCGAGTCTCTTAATTTATCATCTAACTCCACTATCCTAGACTCATGAAAATTTTTAAACTCATCAATCATTAGGCTCTTTTTTTAAAATTTCAAGTATTCCGTGAAGTTCATCTCCTTCTTTCTCAATGTATTTTAGCTTCTCCCTAATATTCTTCTCATATGCCTCAGGTATAATAAAATTACCCCTAGATTGGCCTAGCTACCTACTGGTTACGATCCTCCCTCTGACCACGTTGGAGTTTCACTTAATTTTCACCTACTTCAGTAGAGACAGAATAATCTTATCGCAGTTACCTTAAGGAGAATCCTAATCAGTAAGTCAATGTCCAACCATATTTAATGACCATAATAGCTCAATTCACTTCCAAGATCGACAACCTACAGTCACATGTTCATGAATTGTAGAGAAACAAGGCTCTCCCAGAAATGCCAAAACTAGAATTTTTCAAAATCAGAATGCCTCCTTTCCACCTGTTATAGGCCAGGTAATGCCCGATCCTATGTGGGGACCTGAAGAGTATCAACATTTTTTACACATCGGAATGCCTTTGAACATCCCGCCAATCAACAAGTCACTTCTTTCTCATTTGCTTATGTCAAATCTCCCTAAACCAAGGGCTAACTTACCCATGTTTGTTCCGTCTGATCTTAAATAAGAAGAACTCAATAGGCTAAAAGAAGACCTCAATATTTGCTCTCAAAAGTTTGATCAGGAAAAACTCTTAGGAAATTATGTGGACTATACCCACATGCCTCCCTACCGAAAGGATCATGTGGTCGAGGAATTTAAAATGAAAGATATTGTGTCTACTAGGGAATATATTATAAATTATACCCCAGATGTTCCACCAAACCCTCAAAGAGAGCGACCTCCACTGGTTCTTCTCTCTAGAAGAATCTTGATCCAAAATTAGAAAGATGTCGCCAAAGAATTCATGGTCCAATATAAGTACAACGAAGAAATGGAAGTGACCCTCCATGACCTTGAGCTACTTAAATAAGGAATTGAGGAATCCGTCAATAACTTTATAACCAGTGGAGAGAGAGAGAGAGATGCTACTATGACCAACCACCCATGAAAGGAAGATCAAGTTAGTATTGTGAAGAGGAAATTCCTACCGCATATAAGAAACAATATGGGTAGCCATTATTACCCTCATTTTAAAGCCCTTTTAGGGGTTGTGGTGGAGATCGAATATAATGCCTTCAGTCAGAATGTAAAGGCTGAGTTAGAAGCAAAGAACATTTAATTTACTCCTAAAAAATGTGAGAAGCTCACTGCTGCTACCATCAACAACATTTCCTCCCAACCTACCATTTCGTTTTGCGGTAAAAAAAAAAAGAGTATACTGATCCCATTACTCCCTTTTTCCAAAGTGTATCATGACATTCTCTCTCCTAACATTATCAAACCTTCGTACCTTCATCTATTACCTTATCCCCTTACTACATAATTCAAGCATGATGCCCACTGTGACTTATAGCTAGGGGTGGAAATTCGAGTTAGTCATGTCATTTTCGAGTCGCGTTGATTTTTATTTTAGTATAAGTTTTGGGTACTTCTAAATCTATACTAGTTAATCGGGTCATGTTTGGGTCATTTTGTATTATTATCATAAACGTGTTATCGGGTCAAAAATTGCCAGCTCTTTCTTTTACCAAAGTAATGGACATACAACTCACTAATGCTATCTCCTCAAAAACATTATGTATGGTATCATCGATAAAGGCATAATCTCTGCTCCTATAGGCCCAAAACCAAACACCACCCAAAATCCTCTACCTCTGCATGAAGGTAGCATTAACTCCATACTCATCGTTGAAGATTTTGATTTTGACCCCTCAACCAAAATCAAGCCCATAAATAGTCCCACTTCATCTGTTAACCCAAATGAATCCATTGTTCCTCTCCAAATATACCAAACTTATATATTGCATCCTGAAACTACTCATGGATGAGCCCTCTCCCTGATGACAAGAGCTTATGTAGTTTTTCATATCAAATTAGAAATGTAGAGTATGGATTTTCCTTCCATCCTTGAACAATTGAAAGAAATTAAGGTTAAATTTTTGCCAAGTTTGATTCTTGGAGAGGAATAATGAGCAAGATTATGTGATATTTACATAGAAATAGAAAAGTGTTCCCGCCAATCCCATGAATGGCTTGTACCTACCAAAAAGTTCAGCCTCGATAGCATTGTTCAAGTCCTAACACAGAAAAGTATCAGAGAAGAAGAATCTGTGAAGCTCCTAATCTCCTCATTGCTATGAAACTAAATGGGTACTTAGCCTCTTCTCAGAGCCACTTACCTTCAGTGTGGGAGGACTTATAGTTTGAATCATTAAAAGTAATTGAATGCATAAACTTCTCAGGGAACAACTGGATATCCACCACGGGATGGGTAAATGACTCTAACAAATTAGATTATTTAGACAACAAACCCGATAATGAAGCTCCTAGTGTGCTTACCTATTTTATGGGGTGATTTCCTTTGAAGAACTTTTCTAAAAAATGAAATCTATGGTGTCCCTAAGATAGATGAATAAACAAGTTTCTTTTTTTTATTCTTGATCAGTAAATCATATGACATGATTGGACTGATACTGCAAAGATCTAGTTCCTCCTATACACAACACGCCCGTAAATAAAGGGAAAATAGTTTTTGAAGACCCACTAATGCTTGAAATTACCATCGAGGAAATTAAAATTCTCGAGCAACTAAAAAAGACATAAGAAATCATCACCCTACGGGGGCTATTCATGCCCTCTAAGATCCATATAAATCCCCTCATCAAGCTGCTCACACAAGTTACAGTTCTTCCCTCTTTCTTTCCTAATGAGTCCATCCATATAGTTGGCACCTTGACAACCATGGGACTCATCTCCTTTGTCGATGAATAAATCCCTAAATTTGGCTTTGATCACAATTATACTCTCAATATGTCAATTGAGGTTATGAAGAAAATGGTTATATTGGTATATGTTGATAATGGTTCCTCTCTAAATGTGTGCCTGCTCTGAATGCTCCGATTCCTTGGGCTAAAAGTCAGTGATCTCACCCCTACATTGGTTGTTGTACGCACTTATGAGAACACGCATTGTCAGGTTATAATTTCCATTCTCCCAACACTTGGGACTGGTACAATATTCCCTTAAGTTGATTTTTAAGTGATCGACATCCCATCCTACTTCAATCTACTTCTTGGTTTCCCATAGCTCCACAACATTATAGGAGTTTCTTATTCTCTTCATCAAAAGCTCAAGTTCTTTGCAGACAATCAGATCATCACGATTTTTAGGAACGATGACAATTAGGATGGTGTCAACACTTGAAATCCGATCTCAGAAATCCAACAGAGTACCAATGATATATTCCTCTGAGGCTTCAAGTTTGATCCACTCCCTCTACTTGTAGGAGATGAATTCAAATAAAGGGTAAGCCTCAAGCAAACCCTTATGGGAATGCTAATATGATTCAAATGTTCAAGAAAATACATTTTATCCCTGTAATGGGGCACGATCGCATACAGGAGGGGGTTTGTAATCTAATTATCTTGAAACCATCTTATCCACCACATAGTCTAGGGTATTAAAAATTCCCAACTAAACTCATGTCTCTCATCAACCATAAAGAAAAATGGTTCTGTAGAGAAAGAAATTCATACATGGGGACTCTCTAAATAGTCACTTCATCAAAGCTGGAGAAGACTTCCCCTACTGTGAATTCCCTAAGCCATGGTATGATGAAACTGAAAATAAGGTAATAATATGTTTTAAAGTATTTTATGAGGATAAGATCACCTAGACTGATGGATCCAAGCATGAGTTCAAGTCGTTGTCCATCAAGTCTTTTGATTTGGGATCCTACGATATTAAAAGAACTGATAATGGGAAATCTTTGGCCTTGCTGATCTCATAATGGGCATCTGTATACCTCGTGTTAAATCTGAGAAATGTAACCCTACCAAGAAGATCTATCTTGCTCACAAACCTCTCCTTAATTGGTGGAGCATCTTTTGCCGAACCAACCCTGCCAACTAAGAAAAATATTGTTTACGAACTAGTGACTAACCCTATTTATACTTATTTGATTTTTTATGTTAATGTAAATAAGGCCTCTTTTGAGGAGATCCTCATCGTTATTTTTGCTAAAAATGATATCAATAAAATAAATGAAGATTTTGAGTATGTTGTTGTACCTTATATTAATTGGATTGATTTTAATCAAACAATTGATGATGATGATGATTTATTGTATGAACAATTATTAACTGATCTCAATAAGGAATAATAAAATAACATCACCATTTTCAAACTAATGATGAGGAAACTATTATCATTAATCATGGTTATAGTAGAAATCCATGGAAGATTAGGATATGATCAACTCTCAACGAATAATAGTGGTAACAATTCGAAAAGCTTCTAATAGGGTTCGTGAATGTCTTCGCATGGTCATACAATGATATTCCCAACATTGATCCAAAAATTGTTCAACATGAGATCCCTACATATGCTAATGCAAACCCGTTAAGCAAAATCTAAGGAAGCTTTGACCTGAATGGTCCTTCAAGGTTAAATCCAAAGTGGTTAAATAATTGAATGTGCATTTTATTTGTATAGTCGAGTATCCAACTTGGCTCGCCAACATAGTCTTTGTGCCGATATACCCAAGGAAAGTCCACATATGTGTCGACTATTGAGATATGAATAAATCTTATCCAAAGGATGATTATCTGCTTCCCAATATTGTTATGATCATCGAAAAGACTACCAATAATGCTTTTAAGTCATTCGTTAATGGATTTATCGTGTATAATATGATAACAATGCACCTTTATCACCAAGAGAATACAACTTTCACTACCCTATAGGGAACCTTTTACTACACTGTCATGCCTTTCGATCTAAAAAATATCGGGGATTCATACCAAAGAGCAATCACAATTATCCCATATGATCTCATCCACAAGGAAATAGAAATTTATGTTAAGGAAATGATCATCAAGTCTAAAACTCAAGAAGGTCATGTCTCTACCTTGAGGAAATTCTTTGAGCAGGTGCGACAATACCAAATACCACTCAATCCGTAAAACATGCATCTTCAGGGTCATAAAAGGAAAACTTCTAGGTTTTAGGTCATCAAGAGGGGAATTGAAGAAGATCCTTCCAAACTCAAAGCAATCCTTAAGATGCCACCGCCTTGAACTTAGATATAATTATATGGTTTATTAGGAAAGATCCAATACATCAGTAGGTTTAGCAGCCAACTCACTTCTATATTTGAACCTATTTTTAAATTCCTTAGAAATAATTCAACCAAAGTCTAGAATGAGGTATGCCAACAAGATTTCAACAAAATAAAGTAGTACCTTATTCAACTGTCGGTGCTTATGCTACCATAGCCTAGTCTACCGCTCCTCTTATACTTAACCGTTACTACTACTGCTATTGGGGCAATGCTGGCCCAATACATCGAAGAGTCATGCAAGGAGCGAGCCATATACTACGTTAGTCAAAAGTTGGAAGGATATGAAGTAAACTATACAACATTGGTAAAGGTTTGCATCGCCTTAGTTTGGGTCACACAGAAGATCCGACACTACATGTTTTTCTTCCATATCAAATTAGTGTCCCTAATGGATCCCATTAAGCATCTATTGGAGAACCCCTCTTTGTCAAGTCGCATGGCCCGATGGTTACTTTTATTAGACGAGTTCGACATTGTATACATCACCCAAAAACCCATCAAAGGAAGGGACATTTCTGATTATCTTATGGATCATCCCATGACATATGGATATATGAATTCCCATATGGAATGATTCTCTATACTTTCTCAAAGGAACTCTATTGGCAGATGTTCTTTGATAGAGCCGTCAATAAGGATATGGCATTGGGATGCCCCTAATCGCACCTGGTGACTCGCATACTCCTATCACCATCAGGATAGACGTCCCTTACACTAACAACATGACATAATATGAGGCATGCACTGCAGGCCTCTAAATTTTCCTAGAGAAGGGAATTCAATACCTCGATGTGTACGTAGATTCTATCCTTATCATAGGACAAGTCCTTCAAAAATGTAAAGTTAAAAATGAAAAACACCCACCCTTTCACGCTTATCTTGAAGAGCTTGCTTCACAATTTAAAGATGTCACCTTACATTACCTCTCTCATTCTAGGAATAGTTTTGTCCATGCATTGGAAACATTAAATTATATAGTTAACATGACTAAGGGGATAACCATTGCTCCCTTGAAAGTTCAAAAATGGTCCAAGCTAACTCACTGCAACCACATCAAGATCGCCACCGAAGAGGATTTAGACAAAGTCGGATTTTGGTATTATGATATCTGGTTCTTTATCAAATATGGTCGATACCCATAAGGAGATGATAATAAAGACCATATGACCCTCCAAAAACTCATAGTATAATACATCGTTTGTGGAAAATATTTGTTCAAGATAAACTTTGATGGCACTCATTTACAATTCATAGTGGGGGATGACACTGAAGAGATCCTGAGAATAATCCACAGATTGGGGTACGAACCCCACATGTAGGGGGTTTAAAGGTAATATCTGAAATAGAGAGAGCATCTCCAATTAATAGAAGAGACTCAAAAGAAGGAAGTAAGATGAAGGAAACGAGACAATTTATCAAGGTTTTCCTAGAGATATTTTCTTTATCTTTTGTTTTTACTTAATCAAATTGTAACCTTTTAATTACATTGATTGTAATACTTTAATGATTGTAATATCGAGTGTGAGGTCAAATGATACTCGTGAGCTTACATGATCTATCGAATGACCTCATCGTGGTAAATTCAGAGGGACTTGGTTTTGAGGATTAGGAAGTGATGCATCGTTAAGTCTTATCTTGACCATTTTAGATACACCTGGTAAAACATCGAGAGACCTTTTACCACAAAAGCTTGTGCATAGTAACCTTGAGTTCCATCGTATAATGAGATTTGTGCCAAGAAACCCTCTACCAAATGTCACATCTATTTTAGGTGATGTCACTAGCCACCTACCCACTATCCAATCCGAACTTGAATGAACCACTGTGGTATTGGGACAGTCAAATAGTTTGGTGAGCCACCACTCTCGTGAAAGTTTTCTGACACATAGTTGGTGGGTAAAAGGCATGTACTGGCATTTAATAATTATGACGTAGGGTGTGTTGACCCATTAGGCATTGAATGCTTGGGACTTAAAGTGTGAGAGGAGTGTCTTTCACATAAAGAGGACTAAGACATCTCGGGAGGGGTGTGGGGATATTTATTGGCCTTAACCACTTATTATAAGAGAGAGTTCTTTTTAGAGAGAGAAAAAACATTGAGAGAGAAAGAGTTATTACAAACCAAAGCTTTATCCACCTGCTATTAACATTTATTATGAAGGTTTTATTAGCTAACGAGAGAGATATCAGAGGATTGTGGTGTGTTGACTATCTGTCAAGGTATAACTAGGCTTCTTATTTATCTTTCCCTTTGAATGTGATGTTTATGAAGTTTTCTTTATTATTATTTGAGTTATACACGAGAGATTTGTGAGTCCAATCTGAGTGCTTATTGTATGCAATACTATTGGTTCATTTGTGATAGTTGAGGATATTTGGGTTATTTTTTTATCACCATATCTATAGGGTTACACCTCTGATTGTATTATCACACTCCCAGCCTTCAAGGAGACTACCCTATTAAATTTGGCGACTCCGTTGGGGAGGCATTCTTCTAGAAAGTATGGCACAAGATAAAGTTAACCGTACCCTTGACTTCGATTCTATTCAGCGAAATGAGGAATAGATGACGAGGGAGCTTGGAGCTTTCAGAGATGGGGTGCCTCGGGTGGAGACCTCACAAGTTCAAACGATTATAAGGATCATAATGGTTGCACATGACTCCACTACCATTGTGATGGGACCAAAACTGATGACCCTTTTAATGGGTAAATTCTTTTAGTTTTTATAGACTCCTATAACGCAATGGCTTCTGGGGGAGGAATAGACCCCAGTTATTTTGTCACTCCAATAGAGACTCTAATAGCCCCCATCGAGTTCATCCCAAACGGGTGTAGTCCCCATGACCAATCCCCCACTCATTTCCTAACGGTAGGTACCCCAGGTGTCACCGACATTCCACCTGTGCTCTCTCTTCCCATTGCTCCAATGACTGATAAAACTCCTCCATCTTCCTTGGAGGAAATGAGGAAGGAGATGCCAAAAGAAATGATGAAGATGATAGAATCTTCCTCACAGTCAGCCAGCGAGGTAGCGTCAGTATATGATGATTTCCATACTCCCTACCCAGACGGGTACAATGAGGAATCATATCTGAAGGATTATATATCTCCTATCTTTAAAAAATACACAAGGAAGGGAAGAAATCCGAAGGAGCACATCAAGAGGTATATTGAGCATTTGTGGGCCCATGATAATAACAAGAAGTTAAGAATAAGGTAATTTTATAAGTCCCTTACCAATAAATCATACACCTGGTACTCTCACTTGGCTCCGAAGAGTGTATCAACTTGGGAGGAGATGCACGTTCTTTTTGTCCAAAAGTTCTTACAAGAAAAGGACGAATTTACATTGACACAGCTGGATAGGAAGAAACAACGAGGTGGCATACATTAGAAGATTCAGATAAAAGTCCCTCGACATGAGGGAGGAGGCCAAGTTGCTTCAGATCTATGATGAAGGCTTGATACCGGAGCACATCTATCATCTTAAAAATAAAGCGCATGAAGGAACTTTTGTGTAGTTCTTAAAAGTTATTAGAAACATGGTGGTATGCCCAAACCCAATCATGGTGCCTATGATGTTCAGGAAGTAAGTATAACCCGTTGTAGGACGTGGCTAGCTCGTACGAGTGGGTTTCTCAGATAGGGGAGAAGGAGAGGTTAAGCATTCAAAGAAGGATAACAAGAGGAAGTTTGACTGAGACATGGAGGATCCACCACCTATACCTTGCACTATTGAGGAGGCAGTTAGCTAGTACAAAGCCGTGATCTGAGGAGGGATAGTCTATTCACCTAAACATTCTCTAGCAATGGATCCAGAAGAAGAAGAGGGGGCCAACCCCAATTACTTCCAGATCCATGGGGCAATTGGTCATCCAATGGCGTCATGTTTAATTCTGAGGAAGATCATTAACATGACTTTGAAGGAAAAAAACTTTACAGATCCCTCAAGGGAATGTCAACAATGACCCATTACCATCATATGAAACGTACTTGGTGGTGGACTATGATGAAGAAGTCGAGAGGGATGCAACAGAGTTGTCGTTTGAGCAGGAGGATTTTGATGAATCCATGGAGGATTTTACAAGGGGTTGGCTAATATTGTGATAGCTTATGACGAAGAAAGTGCAAGGGATGTGGAGGAAGTATACAACCTTAGCAATGAGGAGATAGATCAAGGGCTGGAGTACCAGGCTGTGTCGCAGTCACCATGTTCGTATGATTCTTTGATCAAGTGGGAATGCCCAAGGAACTCATGTAATTTTGGACATTTCATAGAAGCATGCATTTTCATCGCTGAGATGGAAGGGTCCTGTGGCTAGACTGGTGAGGAAATTTATATTCTAAGTGACTTTCTCTGATGCCATTAAGGTTGTGAGGTTACCTCTTAACACACCCCTGTACGTAATATGAAAAATTAACGGGGTGAGTTTTATAAGAGCACTGATATATGGGGGAGCTTTCATAAATATTAAGCCTATCAGTTCATTCTATGCATCCAACATTTCTGAGGCAAGCTTGCCTTTGGTGATCTCTGGTTATTACAACTAGTCTTCCAAATCAATTGGGTATGTGAACGTAGGGATAATGATGAGGAATCTCACTTCACTAATTAAATTCCATGGGATTGAGAGTGATACTTCATACCATCTCTTGATATGAAGGGTGTGCATTCACAACCATGGTTTAGTTCGTTTGACGTATCACTAATGCGACAAGGTAAATGTGAAAGGGATTGAGATCGTTATGCGAGAAACTACAAAGCTATTTGCAATCAAAGAGGCTCACTTGGTGAATGCTGAGGATGAGGCAAGGGTCTTAAGGAGACACTTGGAGGGTGTTAGAGTACCCTCTATAAGATAAAGAATAGGGCCTATGAAAGGTCAAATCAATGAAGGAATGAAGTAGGTGAGGATGTCAATAGTGAAAATCCCAAACCTCAAAATATCTGTAAGAAATTAAAAGATAAGATGAGGCCCAGGATTGATCCGATATAGCATGAAGCTAAAGGACAAAGTGTGCTGAGCAGGTTTTCAGGGGATAGGCTTGCAGAAGCTTCGAGAGATAGAAAATGGAAGGCAGACGCATCGTCCAATCGTTAGTGCATGAAGGTTCTAACGGAGGTTAGAAAGGTGATCTATCACCTTTGAAGGTGTGAGAGAGAAATCAAAGGAGTTATTAAAGAGGTTGGCGAGGAGGCTGACCCAGAATATGAGTGTTTTCCAGTGGACAATAAAGGGAAATATATGGTCATAGATAACTCCAACATACAAGAATTTATGGATAAAGTGGAAGATGAACCAGATTACATGATTGATCGCCCAAAGAAGCAGGTATAAGATTTGTAACAACTTGATCTGGAAGAAGGAGAATATCCAAGGCCAATCTTCATTTTGAATGACCTAACTGTAGAGAAAAGAAGGGACCCGATTGAGCTAATTCGAGAGTATAAAGATGACTTTGCATCCAAGTAAATAGAGATTGAATGGTTGGATAAGGAGGTAAGTTGACATAAACTAAATCGCGTGCCTCCATCCATACATATAAAGCAAGCGACAAGAACTTACAAGCCGAAGTTAGATCTCTATTTAGTTGTGCCTTCAAAGCTTTAAATGTTGTGCCTTCAAATATTAAAATGTTGTGCCTTTAAATCTTTAAAGTGTATGCATATCCATATGGCTGTTGGTAGGAGGGTTCATCAAATTGATCCAGCACCCACTTTGGTTGTTTAGCATTGTTCTAATGGGAAAGAAGGATAAAAACCATGAATGAATCTGCGTACACTTTAAATATTTGAATAAATCTATCCCAAAGGATGAGTTTCCTCTTCCCTCGATTGATAGGTTGATTGATATCACTGCTGGGCATGAAATTTATAGATTCATGGATGGCTAAGTGGGGTACAACTAAATCAAAATGGATATAACTGATATAGAGAAAAAACCTTTCAGAACTCCATTGAAAAATTATATGTACAAAGTCATGCCTTTGGGGTTAAAGAATATTGGAGTGACATACCAAAGAATGTTGATGGAAATTTTTTATGACTTCTTTCATAATATCTTGGAATTTTATTTTGATGATTTGGTCATTATTTTGAAGGAGGAGGAGTCCCATCAGGATGACTTGAGGAATGTGTTCATTCGATGTAGGAAGTACAAACTGAAGATGGATACATTGAAATTTGATTTCAGGGTAACATATAGGAAGTTTATGGGCTTCGTAGTGGATCAACAAGGAGTACGGATGACGTTGGACAAACATCACACAATTTTAGAGATTCCATGTCCACGAACTGCGAATGAGATTTAGAGTTTCCTCAACAAAATCTCCTACTTAAGGATATTTGTGCCAGGACTGGCCGAGATAACTCATACATTGATGGATCTAATATGGAAGGGAACAAAGTTCAAATGGGAGGATTCTCACTAAGAGGCACTAAACAAGCTGAAGAAGCTGATCACTTCTCCACAGATAATGATTCCTCCCAAGGGAGGGATACCGTTGCAGTTCTATCTCACCTCTACAACTAAGTTCATCGGAGTTCTATTGGCATGGGAAATTGATGGGTAAGAAAGGACAGTCTACTACCTGAGTAGGATCATACATGGACCTGAGTTAAGGTACACTAGTGTAGAGAGCCATTGCTTAGCCTTTGTATTTATAGAACAAAAACTTAGACATTATATGCTATCTTACACAATTCATATTGTAACAAGATGTGATCCTAGCAAGTTTTTATTAGATAGAGCTGTTTGAATTGGAAGAGAGGATAGGGGTATCCGTATCCTTTCAGAATATGACTTGAAGTGTGTGGTCCTTCGAGCGATTAAGAGCCAAGCGAATGAAGATTTATTGGTAATCTTTCCATCAGGAGTACTTAAGACACCTTGTAAGAGCATTCCGGGAGGTGTTTGCAAGACAATTTCTTATAAGCAAAATTTGAGGAATGGACTATGGAATTTGATGGTTCATCGACTGAGAAGAAGGGGGAGAAGGGGTTATTCTTTCAAAAGGGAAGGAAGAGATAGTCCTTTCCTACAAGTTAGTTTTTCCTTGCTTAAATAATGAAGAAGGGTATGAGGCGTTAGTGCTCAGATTGCTAGAGGCCCTTTGAAGGGCATCCATTCACTTTGCATCAAAGGTGATTCGAAGGGTATCATCATCATTTTGTAATCATCCAATGGTTCCACATTATTCCACTAGCATTTTGATGGGACCAACAGTGACAGACCTCCTAATGGGTAAATTCTTTTAGTTTTTATAGACTCCTATAACACAATGGCTTTTGTGGGAAGAATAGACCCTAGTTCTTTTGTCACTCCAATAGGGGCTCTGATATCCCCATCGAGTTCATCTCAAATGGGTGTAGTCCCCATGACCACTCCCCCCACTCATTTCCTAACGATAGGTACCCCAGGGGTGACCAACATTCCACTTGTGCTCCCTCTGCCCATTGCTCTAATGGCTGAGAAAACTCCTCCATTTTCCTTGGAGGAAATGAGGAAGGAGATGTAAAAATAAATGATGAAGATGATAACATCTTCCTCACAGTCATCCAGCGAGGTAAAGTCAGTATATGATGATTTCCATACTCCCTACCCAGAGGGGTATAACGAGGAACCATATCCGAAGGATTACATATCTCCTCTCTTTGAAAACTACACAGGGAAGGGAGGAAACCCGAAGAAGAACATCAAGAGGTTTATTGAGCATTTGGGGGCCCATTAAAATAACAAGAAGTTAAGAATGAGGAAATTTTATAAGTACCTTACCAATAAATCATACACCTGGAACTCTCACTTGGATCCAAAGAGTGTATCAACTTGGGAGGAGATGTACGTTCTTTTTGTCCAAAAGTTCTTCAAGAAGAGGATGAATTTACATTGACACAACTGGATAGGGAGAAATAACGAGGTGGCATACATTCGAAGATTCAGAGAAACATCCCTCGACGTGAGGGAGGAGGCGAAGTTGCTTTCGATCTATGATGAAGGATTGATACCGGAGCACATCTATCATCTTAAAAATGAAGCACGCGAAGGAACTTTTGTGGAGTTCTTAAAAGTTATGAGAAACATCTCGTTGGTGGTATGCCCAAACCCAATCACGGTGCCTATGATGTTTAGGCATCAAGTATAACCCATTGTAGGACATGGCCATCTCGCACGAGTGGGTTTCGCAGATAGGGGAGAAGGAGAGGTTAAGTATCTGAAGAAGGATAACAAGAGGAAGTTTGACTGAGATGTGGAGTATCCACCACCTATGACTTGGACTATTGAGGTGGTAGTTAGCTACTACAAAGACATGCTATGAGAAGGGACAATCTATGCACCTAAAGATTCTCTTGAAACAGAGCCGTAAGCATAAGTGAGGGCCAACCCTAAGTACTTCCAGATCCATTGGACGATTAGTCATCCAACGGCATCATGTTTAATTCTGAGGAAGATTATTAACAAGCATGTGAAGATAAAAACTTTGCAGATCCCTCAAGGGAAAGTCAATAATGACCCATTACCATCATATGCAACATACTTGATGGTGGACTATGATGAAGAAGCTGAGAGGGAAGAAACAGAGTTGGCATTTGAGCAGGAGGAGTTTGATGAATCCCTGGAGGATTTCACAAGGGGGTTGGCTATTATTGTGATAGATTATGATGAAGCAAGTGCGATGGATGTTGAGGAAGTATACAACCTTAGCATGAGGAGATAGATCAAGGTCTGGAGTACCAGGCTATGTCGCAGTTACCCAAGTTCATATTGATATTTGATCAAGTGGTAATGCCCAAGGAACTCAGGTGATTTTGGACATTTCATAGAAGCATGCAGTTTCATCGCTGAGATGGAAGGGTCCTGTGGCTAGACTGGTGAGGAAATTTATATTCTAAGTGAAATTTCTCTGATGCCATTTAAGTTATGAGGGAGATTCCATAAATATTATGCCTATCCGTTCATTCTATTCATCCAACATCTCTGCGGCAAGGTTGCCTTTAGTGACATCTGGTTATGACAACTAGTCCTCCAAATAAATTGGGTATGTGAACGTAGGGATAATGATGAGGAATATCACTTCACTTATCAAATTCCATGTGATTGAGAGTGCTACTTCATGCCATCTCTTGATAAGAAGGGTGTGCATTCCCAACCATGGTTTAGTTCGTTTGATGTTTCACCAATGCGATAACATAAATGTGATAGGGATTGAGATCATTATACGAGTAACTACAAACCTATTTGTAATCGAAGAGGCTTATTTGGTGGATGCTGAGGAAGATGCAAGGATCTTAAGGAGATACTTGAAGGGTTTCAGAGTACCCTCTATCAGATAAAGAATAGGGCATATGAATGGTAAAATGAATGAATGAACGAAGTAGCTGAGGAGGTCAACAATGAAAATCCTAAACCTCAAAATATCTCTAAGAAATTGAAAGATGAGATGAGACTCAGGATTGACCCGATAGAGCATGAGGTTAAAGGATAAAGTGTGCTGAGCAGGTTTTCAGGAGATAGGCTGGCAGAAGCTTCAAGAGACAAAAAATGGAAGCTAGATGCATTATCCAATCGTTAGTGCACGAAGGTGGTAACGGAGGATTTAAAGGCGATCTATCACATTTGAAGGTGTGAGAGGGAAATCAAAGGAGTTTTTAAAGAGGTTAGTGAGGACACTGACCTAGAATATAAGTATTTTCGAGTGGATAATAAACGACAATGTATGGTCATAGACAACTCTAACATACAAGAATTTATGGAGCAAGTGGAAGATGAACCAGATTACATAATGGATCACCCAAAGCCTTAGGTACAAGATTTGTAACAACTTTATCAGGAAGAAGGAGAATATCCAAGGCCTATCTTCATTTTGAATGACCTAAGTGTAAAGAAAAGAAAGGACCCGATTGAGCTAATTCGAGAGTATAAAGATGACTTTGTATCCAAGTAAATAGAGATTGAATGGTTGGATGAGGAGGTAAGTTGACATAAACTAAATGTCGTGCCTCCATCCATACATATGAAGCAAGCGACAAGAACTTACAAGCCGAAGTTAGATCTCTATTTAGTTGTGCCTTCAAATCTTTAAATGTTATTCCTTCAAATATTTAAATGTTATGCCTTTAAATCTTTAAAGTGTATGCATATCCATACGGCTATTGGCAGCAGGGTTCATAAAATTGATCCAGCACCCACTTTGGTTGTTTAGTATTATTCTAATGGGAAAGAAGGATAAAAACCATATATGAATCTGCATACACTTTAAAGATTTGAATAAATATTGCCCAAAGGATGAGTTTCCTATTCCCTCCATTGATAGGTTGATTGATGCAACTGTTGGGCATGAAATGTATAGCTTCATGGATGGCTACGTGGGGTACAACCAAATTAAAATGGGCATTACTGATATAGAGAAAAAAACTTTCAGAATTCCATTGGATAATTATATGTACAAAGTGATGCCTTTCGGGTTAAAGAATATTGGAGTGACATACCAAAGAATGTTGATGGAAACTTTTCATGACTTCTTTCATAATATCTTGGAATTTTATGTGGATGATTTGGTAATCATTTCGAAGGAGGAGAAGTCCCATTGGGGTGACTTGAGGAATGTGTTCATTCGATGTAGGAAGTACAAACTGAAGATGGATCCATTAAAATGTGCTTTCGGGGTAACAAATAGGGAGTTTCTGGGACTCATAGTGGATCAACAAGGAGGACGGATGAACCTGGACAAACAACGCACGATTTTAAAGATTCCATGTGCATGAACTGTGAAGGAGATTAAGAGTTTCCTCAACAAAATCTCTTGCCTAAGGAGATTTGTTCCAGGACTGGCCGAGATAACTGATACATTGATGGATCTAATATGGAAGGGCACAAAGTTCATATGGGAGGATGTTCATCAAGACGCACTAAACAAGCTGAAGAAGATGATCACTTCTCCACAGATAATTATTCCTCCCAAGGCAGGGATACCGTTGCAGTTCTATCTCACCTCTACAACCAAGTTCATCGGAGCTCTCTTGGCACGGGAAATTGATTGGTAAGAAAGGCCAGTATACTACCTGAGTAGGATCATACATAGACCTGAGTTAAGGTACACTAGTGTAGAGAGCCATTGCTTAGCCTTTGTATTTGTAGCATAAAAACTTAGACATTATATGATATCTTACACAATTTATATTGTAACAAGATGGCATCCCTATAAGTTTTTATTGGAAAGAACTATGTGAATTGGAAGAGCGAATAGGGGGATCCTCATCCTTTCAGAATATGACTTGAAGTGTGTGTTCCTTCGAGCGATCAAGAGCCAAGCGTATGAAGATTTATTGGTAATCTTTCCATTATGAGTACTTAAGACACCTTGTAAGAGCATTTTGGGAGATGATTTGCAGGCCAATTTCTTAAACGTAAAATTTGAGGAATGGACTATGGAATTCGATGGTTCAGCAGCAGAGAAGAAGTGGGAGCAGGGGTTATTCTTCCAAAAGGGAAGGAAGAGATTGTCCTTTCCTTCCAATTAGATTTCCCTTGCTCAAATAATGAAGAAGGGTATGAGGAGTTAGTTCTCAGATTTCTAGGGGCCCTTCGAATCACCTTAATTCCTCCTTATTTCGATCATCCAATGGTTGATCAGCCAGTTCCACCAGGTCAAAATATGGAGGAATTATTGAACGATGAACATAGATGTTGATGCTTATGCCACCATTGCTCAGAAAGTGTCCATAAAAAGTGACACAATAAAGATTGTGATACAATAAAGAAAAAATCTATCGGTGGTACAATCGATCTTGCCTATGGAAGATGATTCATATTAAAGAGATGAGATCAGGACGCAGTTAGAGTCTGGGGAGGGAACGATGGAACTCAGAGAATTGGCGTAATACTTTGCAAGCCAATAAAGTTTTTACTTCAGGAATATGGGAGGATGGATATCAAGATGCATCGGGCCAGAGGGAGTAGAACGCAAGTTAAAGAGAACACTTAACGAACATTGTGAGACAACTGAGATCCCTCTGTGCAGAAGAATACAAAGAGAGGGGTACTTTTGGACAATGATGAAGAATGATGCAATTGAGTTACAATAATGGTGCAATAAATGTTAACTTTTCGTTCAGGCAGCTGAATGTCATTTCATTGAGGCTCAGGCAGATTGGATCTAGCCTTACATTGATTTCATTAAAGATGGAGTTGTTCCTTCAGAGAAAATGGATGTTATGGTAATCAAGAGAAGGGAGCCACGATTCTATGTCCAATAGGAGTAGCTCCATCGTAGAGGATACTCTGATACTCCCTTATGATGCATTATAAAGGGAGGAAGCAACATAAGTCTTGAAGAAAGCTCATGATCAAACTCACATAAGAGGGGAAAATCAATATGACCAATTAATGACCTTAGGTTATTATTGGCCAACCATGTAGAAATATTTGGCTTAGTTTGTTCATAAGTACAAAGCATGCCAACTGCATGGAAACATGATCCATGATCCCTCGGTGAACTTACACTCATTAGCCACTCCTTATCCATTTCATACCCGGGCATTCGACCTGGTAGGGGAAATACATCCATCTTCTAAAGGAAATATCTGGATACTGGTGGCAACATAATGTTTCACCAAGTCGGCTAAGGAAATACCTTTGAAAAGGGCAACAACAGGTGTGGTGGCAAACTTCATCAGGGAGTATATAATTTGCAAATTTGGGATTCCAAAGGTCAATCTCTATGATAATGTAACCCCATTTATTAACAAAGAAGTAACAATGCTAATGGATAAATACTCCATCATTCACCATACCTCAACGGTGGCATACCCTATGGTCAATGGGCAAGCAGAGGCAACTAACAGGACCTTGGTTAAAATTTTGGCTAAGATGATGGAAAACCTTCTAGG
Source organism: Sambucus nigra (assembly GCA_949130495.1). NCBI lineage: Eukaryota > Viridiplantae > Streptophyta > Magnoliopsida > Dipsacales > Adoxaceae > Sambucus > Sambucus nigra. Next base: position 236,725,915 of record OX422210.1, on the reverse strand, counting down.
AGAGTGGGATGACAAGCTCCCAGAAGTCCTATGGGCCTATCGAACAACAAAGAGGAAGTAAATAGGGTATACACCTTTCTCACTAGTGTTTGGAGTTGAAGTTATTTTGCCAGTGGAGCTGGAAGTTCCATCGGCCAGATATGCCTTGTGAAGCAGCATGCTACCTCAGAGTAGGTACGTTCAGTTAGAAGTGCTTGATGAGAACAGAGATAACGCGATGCAACACTTACAAATGTACATGGAGAAGCTCTCCAAGGCATACTAGAACTTAGTGAGACCACAGAAGTTTACGTAAGGAGACCTAGTTTTAAAAGGAAGTTATGAAGAACATTCGGGGGATCCCATTACCCAAATCTTCTATCAATTGGGAATGACCTTTCATAGTAAAGGAAGCTCATGATTCAGGTTACTGCTCAATCTCAAAGGTAGAAGAAGACATGCTTCATTTTTTGTATTAACCTTTATTATGATAAAGTCCAATATTTTGTTGTTGTAATTTCTTTTCCTTTGAGAAGTTAAAGTTAGAGTGGAAAATAGAGTGTAAATTATAAGACTTTTCACTTTGCAATGAGAATATAGAAGAAATGACTTAAAATGTAAATTGAGATATGATGTAGCCAAAACAATCTCCTTTTATATATTTTTCACTTCAAAATGTTATAAGAAAGGGGAACTACTACCCAGAACTACATATATGAAAATAAAATAAAATACATCTAAGGGGCTCAACCCAAAAGAATCCAAAGGTCAAGGGAAGAGAAAAAGTCCCTAGGCATGACTGAAGTAGCTTGCAGACATGATTTTGTGCCGTAATAGAACCCTCAATACTAGTTTGGACTTAAGTCAATTAGATGACCAAAGCTTCACGTTCTTGCACTGCTTTAGCCAAAGCCTCCTCGGTTGCCTTTACCTTCAAATCTGCAGTTGCTAAGAGATGTTCCAGTTCCCTTAGTGTGGCTTCCTCAGATCGTTGGGACTCAATGTGCTTCTGGTATATATCCCTCTGACTCTCCTATTTGACATCCTTCAATAACTTTAAATATTTGATTAGGCAATCAAGTTGGAACGCATCCTTGGCTAGATCTCTCAAATTACCAAAGTGTTGAATTGTGATGGGTATTGAGACGTCCATAGTTTGGGTGTTAAAAATATCGAAGATGATATTAGCTATGCCAGAACGCATGTAATCCATCAACACTCTATTTGATAGAAAACATTCAGTGGTAAAAGTATCTGGATGGTGCATTATAAGTCATTAAATGATAGATCGATGTGAGGCTAGAATTTGGGGATATTGCTGAAGGACCTGAAGGCAGAATTCATGAGGAGCCATATCAGGCAGAGGAAACTCACAACTAGATTCACTATCATCTTGAATACATGTGGTAAAACCACGATTGTTGTGACTTGACTCATCCGGGGTGGCAGGCTATCGATGTGGTGAGGCAATGGGTGAAGGAAAATGTTGAGATTCCACAGGGGAAGGTGTGGGTTCCCTTACGACCTATAATGAAAAATATAAGAAGGAGCTTGAGTTAAAATATTAACAAATGTGTTTTCATTATTAAGTTACCTCTAAGGTGTGAGATTTTGAAAAAATCTTAATGAGTGTGTTTTCATTGTTCAGTCACATCTAAGGTGTGAGATCTTGAGAAAATCTTAACAAGTGTGTTTTCATCGTTAAGTCACCTCTACGGTGTGAGATTTGGAGAAAATCTTAACAAGTGTGATTTCATTGTTAAGTCACCTCTAAGGTGTGAGATATTGAGAAAATATTAACAAGTGTTTTTTCATTATTAAGTCACCTCATAGGTGGAGTTTCGAAAAATCATAAGAGGTGTGTTTTCATTGTCAAGTCACATATAAGGTGTGAGATCTTAAGAAAATCTTAACAAGTGTGCTTTCATTATTAAGTCACCTCTAAGGTGTGAGATTTTTATAAAAAAAATTTAACAAGTGTGCTTTCATTATTAAGTCACCTCTAAGGTATGAGATTTTGAGAAAATATTAACAAGTCTTTTTTCATTGTTAAGTCACCTCACAGGTGGAGTTTCGAAAATCTTAAGAAGTGGTTTCATTATTAAGTCACCAATAGTTGTGAGTTATGCTTCCCTTTTTTTGTTTTCTCTTAAAGATAAGCATAATAGAAAAATTTATGCAAGAGAAGTACAAGTAGAAGTTACCTCTGTAGGAATGGTACTGGAAGGGGGAGTAGCTCCAATACCCCTAGGAGAATTAGAGGAACCTTCATCCAGGGGAATCTCAACTCCTGCCAAAGCAGCTTCTCGTGAAAAAGGCACAAGTGCCAAAACAGGGTAAGTTCCCACTGAAGTATCTTAGGGTTTAACAACTTCAACCACTAACGATGCCGAAGGAACTTCGGGATGAGAGGATGACCCAATGGAAGATTCAGGAACCCGTGGAACCTCATAAGGGGAAGGCAAAGCAACTACAACTTCAGAACTATATGGTACCTCTCGCATGGGAAAAAGAGGAACTCCTTGAGAAGGTAATGAATAATAAAGAAGTCTTAAACACATAGAGACACCACGTGAGTTGGAAGCCAATATACACAAAATTTGCATTAACTCTGAAACAGATAGGAAAGGAACACATCTAGTGATGGGTCTCTCCAGAGGAGCGTTAAATAAACAATCCATAAATATTGTGTCCAAGGATGAAACAACAGTCTGACAGAAGAATGACATAACACTTAATATGTAAAGAGATTAGTTTTTAAAAAGTATGCAAACAAAGAAACTGTTACCTATGAGGGAATTAACGCTAAAGGTAGCACAATTACTGGTGCACCAGTGCGGGGGGGGGGGGGGGGGGGGGGAATGCACCAGAGGAAGCCAATGGAGTCTACTCTTACTAATAGGAGGGACTAATAGAGTCTTGGGATGTTGCCTCCTATGAACAGCCTCCTTCGCACATTGAGATGGAGAACGCCTTGAATATGTAAGTTTCGTTGTGGGAGAATGGGGAAGAGGCTCAACCCTACCAAGGCTTTTTGTTATCAATAATTTTATTATGATATTTATAATATCCATGATTTTAGAATCCCCAGTATACCACTGTGAGAATGAAGATCAACTACAACCAACCTGAAATTGAAAAAGTAGGCAATTCTATTTCAATATTATCTTTAAGATTACACCCTTGAATTAATGCATTTGTTTATATCACTATGTGATAGTCCCCGAACTTTTGTCCACATTGACAAAATATTTTGTGTGGTTCATAAATACCGTGAATATCGATTCAATTCTTGTTTGTAATGCCCCGGTCTTGACTTATGGGTTACCCGTGGTCAACTCGGTCTGACCCGAACGTTAGGTGTGAAGTGCGATGAGACAACCTAAATAATGTTGCTAGTTCACTTTTATTTAATTAGAATTTCACTTGTTTAACATGTGATTTCATTTAAATCAATCTACATGAGGAACCCATGGGAAGCGACCCCAGATTCTAAGCATACAAATCTACTAACATAAAATAAAAAGGATACTTACCTGTACAACGCTCTCAAAATAAGAAACCAAACCCAATATGCCGTAACAAAGATGATGGAATGAGCCAAATGCCTAGTGGGAAAATACAACAATACAGTATAATATCGAACAATAGAAAAGATACTCTAACACGTTATATCTACATGTACATGCAACCACTATATATATGTTTGTGTGTGTATATATACACTTTAATGCATGAAACCATTTTTATTCCAAAAACATTACTTATCCTGATTAATACATCTTAATCTTACAACAAACCCTTCTTACTTGACTTGACATTTATATCTTGATTTAACACACCTAATTAAATACCTTTAACAAATACCCTTTGATTAAGAAAAATATTTCTTTACCGAATTGACCCCTTACTCATACCAAATTTATATTAGTATTTTCCTTGAAAATCACCTTTCAATACACACATGCACCGTGTTAGAAAATACTTATTTTTTGTTCAAACCTTTCATAAATACGTTCTTAGATTAGTTATTAGATAAACCTATTTAGGTTACTTAATTACCCCATAGATCACCCCATAGGTTACTTAAATACGTCCACTACACTTTCATTGATTTTATCCAAAAAATCACTTTCATTTAGGACCATTTTTTGTAACACCTTCATAAAAATGTTCCTCTTTACGTAAAATTATCATTTTACCCATTCATTTTAAACTTGTCCTTTCCTCCATTTTCACAAGTATTATTTTCCAAAAATATTGGTAAGTTGCACAAACTAATTTCTTAAATATTTTTAACTCATTAACAATTATTTAGCACTTTGAAGTGACATACTTCTCAAGTTTTAAATCTCTCTATTTCACTACTTCCTTTCTCTAAGACATCATTTAACATTTTCAAGACTACTTTGCAAGAAAATTACCATTTTCGTCTTGAGACCATACACTTATCACATCTTTAACACTTGTTCACACACTTTAAGGGAAGAAATTTATATTCTTTATTTCAAGTTAACACTCATTAAAAGCTCCATTAAACTCATTTTTATGCTTATCATCAAAATACTACAAGTTTATATACCAAGGAAAAGGAATTTTAAGTCCAAAAGTTCAAAATAACGAGTTTAACACATGATTTATTCAAGAAATTTCACAATGTTTGAAACAATGTGATTTTCAAGACTAAAGACATTTTTTCATCCTTCAATCTTGAATAAATATCTATTTTTATCAAAATCCCAAATTTTACAAGAAAACTTTAAAACATTTGTTTACAAAATATCTTTAATAAGATAAACATTATTTTTAAAATATTTTATTCCATTAAGTGTTTAACACCAACACTCTTGAGATAACTTTTTAACCTCTTTACACAAAACCATGAGAAACAGCCTCTTTAAACCATATATGCATCCTACTCTTACAAACTCAACTAAAAGACCAATGCTATGGAAACAAATAGAGTTTTAAGCTAAGAGTAGAGCTTTTCCACCTCAAAAAAGTTCCTAAATGATAGTATGAATGTAGAAGAATCTGGCAGCCTCCCACCTTCTAAGGTGGCCTTAAAGAGGTTGCCTAGCTCCACCAAGATTTTCTCCTTGAATGCTAAAAAAAACTCTCTTCAAACTCCATACTTCGTTTTACATTTGTTCTTCAAAATCCCCCAACAATATCTCCCAAATTTGTAACTTTGTCCAATAATGGTTTATATGGATTTATAAGTCTTAAATATGCTAGAAAAGGGTTAGAATATGGTGATTTCGGGTACAGAGATAGTGGTGCTTGGGTGGTGTGTGGTGGTTGGTGGAGCGAAAGCTCTCATAAGCTAGAGAGAGAGAGAGAGAGAGAGAGAGAGAGAGAGAGAAATGACTAAACAATTGTGGAGAGGGAACCCACCATCTCTATCTTCTAATAACCATAAAGAAACCCACAAATGAATTAAAAACTCATTCCTCCACATGTTATACACATTTTAATTAATCATATGCTCTAAACTGTCGACACATTATCAATCCAATGGATCTAAACATGACATCACAAAAGGGCAACTCGAAATAATCAATTTCAGCTGCAGTCCTTCGAACGAAATTTGGCCTCGTTCAAACGAGAACCCTCCTCATTCGAACAAACTATCTAACGAGGATCAAACGAGGCCAAAATGAGGTTAATTGTGGGTGTGCGAAGTGCCTCATTTGAACGAAAAAGGACCCCTCGTTCGAACGACAGGTGACTTTTTTCCAACTAAACCTTCTAATGAGATTCTGGAGGCAAAAGTAAATCGAACATTTTCCATGTCGTCAGAGGCCCGTTCGAACCTCGTTCGAATGAGAATGACCTTCATTTCAAACGAATTTTATTTACCTTTAAAGAAACTTTAGGCCATAAAAACTCCAATCCAATTGCATTGGGTCTACTACATTACCTAAATTTGACTTATGATCCACCTCAACAAGCCTAGAGCCCAATTGGTCATACGAAGTCACCAAATTATACAAGTATGATCAAAATTTCCGGGTGGGTGTTACATTCTTCCCTCCTTAGGGAATTTCATTCTCGAAATTGTTTACCCATTAATCCCTCAAATTTCCAGGTTACCACTCTTATTCTAAGTTGTAAGAATCTTTCATGACTAAGTCATCAAAATCCTTAAGCACCAAAAAATCATTATACATCCTTTCACAAGAGGTTGTCAACAAAGAACTCGGCATATGACATGTTCTAACGCTCACCATTAGGTTAGCAATCAAAATTACATAACAATCCTAGAGTCTCCACTTGCTCGATGATCACGCTTAATCAATTCCTAAGGCTTCTTTACTAACACCCAAGAACACCGTGGCCTCTACCAGGGCAACGGTCCCAAGTAATCGACACTCACCTAAGAGCAAAATGACATACAACCGACACCCAATCCATCATCATAAATTATTTCAATCTTAGGATGACATAACCTATTCCTTCGAATCATCGGGTCTTCTTGACCATGCGAATTCACTTAAACTTGATACTAAGCTCGCATCTCTAGTCTCTCAGCTCGAGGGGAGAAATACCAACTAAGGCGCAAATAATGAGTTCAACTGAAACCTTCCACGAGATCCTTTTGTGAACCTAGTATCATTCTAGGCGTCTAACTATGGAACACTCGATTGGTTAAAACACTAATCCACTCACCGTGGAAAAAAACATTTCATTCTATGTGTCCTCAAGTTCTAACAGTATATGATGTCCTTTAATCATCAACCTGCTCTTTACAACCAGAGCCGTTAACTTCCATGTCAACCAATCATAAGGTAAATAATCCTAAGGCGAATAGATATTATGAGAAAATTGTGTGGATGAAAGCACAATCACTCGTACACTGGACTTTGTGTAATACAAAGGGATACTTTAAACAAGGGAACACACCATTGTCGAGTCGCATCGACAACGCCAGGTACAACCACACTCTACCGGGCCAAACCGCACAATATCATAACACGATACAAATTCGAATTATCACAACCATGAGAAGACACTCCTCGATTACCGGAACTGAAAGGGACACAAAGAATCAGAAAGAACGAGTAACCATTCTGAGAATATCCCATTCGTACGCAATGGAATGTGGATTATGAAAAGGGAATCTATGCCACATGATATGAAGTCTATGACTCCTCCCGAACGTTCTCACTGGATCCTAATCTAGCACAACACCTGGATAGAGTCACTAGCCATGATTAATCGGATCACAAACCGTTCATCCACACAAGGCGAGAGCAACATATGAACCTTTTATCCTTTTAAAAGCACTGAACTTCCGTCCTTAGTGGTAAGGCTTCCTCCTTATATTCTTGACAGATGCGAACCACTTCGGTTGGAAAATGCCTAACGTTTTTTTAAGAATAGGGATAGTACCCCCACAAGTATTATTAAAAATTATAGAGAAAAAGCCTCTCTAGTGGCGTTTACAAGATCAATAGACAAAATCCTAGACTTGAAAGTTAACTGTTGAACCCAATAAGTTAACTTTAAAAGTAAGAAATTTGGGAATTTATAAATATCCCCATTACAATGAACGTGAACATAAGAAAAATAAACTTGGGGCTTCATATTGCCCCATTACATAGAGAATAAAATGATTGATCTTATGTATCTTATTAGCACCTTTAGTTAATGCTAACCTTGTCCACATCTCTAGTCAACGTGACGTCATGACCAACCTAACATAACTAGTTCATTGTCGACATTATGGTACCATTATCGTATCCTGAACGTCTCTTTAAGTAGTGTCCCAACTAAGCGAAGCATTCTCCTTATTATAACCTCCACTGACACAAGGTCATCATTACGCCTATCTCCATATTCTACCTAATTCGAAATTACGTGACGGACACAACGGTTGCCATTAGAACCATAAGGATAGCACTTACTACATAGGTTTTTGCTTCCAATTCCATACCAGTCTAGCAAGACATGCTAAGAACTGGTCCTTGCCCTTCTAGAGCTATTCTAACTAACATTGTTGAGCCATGTTGATTTTCTAATCATGCTTCGATATCCCTTCAGGGTTGCCATTTTCAAATTTCTAATATCACATCATAAATGTAAGTCCAAATGCATTTCCTAGTACCCATCAAAATCGAGTTCTACACTTCTTACAGTAGTTATCTTAGGACAAATGAGCATTATGCCTAATCACGACACATCTCTCCAATTTCCCTTTGTAGGTGGAACCACCTATTTATATCAAATTGGATGTCCTTACCAAGGATTACACGATTTGATTCCTTAAAATTTTACCAATAACCAACAATCATCAAATGACTCTCAATACAACCATCATTAGAACACTATCACTGCATAACGTCGAACTTAAATGGTTGCCCAAGGACACTGAGCATACCTAATGTAATTGTCACCAAGGACTTGAGAAGGATTCATCTCCCTTGATTTCCTCATCATAGGTACACTCTATCGATTTCATAATATTAGCATCGTGGCCATTAGGTACTCACAAAGATACTCGCCTACAAGTCTCCATATATGTGCGTCTTAATCATTGAACACCCGAATGCATTACAACAAGTCGGTTTATATTCCTGAATGATGCCACAAGCAATTAGTCCAAAGGATAATCACTTAAATCATTTCCATACTAAAATCGTCTCGCATTCTATCATCACTTAGTCCGCTAGGCCGGGCTACAACACCTAGACAAGAATCTTATTTCCCTTTTGACTGAAACTCTATCATAAGTTTAACCTATGACTTTCTTACCACCATCCAATAAAGATTATAAAACTTTCTTCCAAATGCCTGATGACCTAAACCACACATTAAACCACAAACTGACACTACTAAGGATTCTGGAAGGATATATGACATTGTGTACAACTTATAAGCCCTAGGTCTACATAATCGACATCACTAGGGATATTAATCCTCAAAGTTGCATCATATTCTATAAAACCCTGTCACAGACGGATATCAAGGGTTCACTCCTATATCACTTCAACTATCATTATTACATACATAACATACTTGAAACTAGTGGGTTGTAACTCTCATCATAGTTTGCAAGATATGACTTTCAATCGATAACTACCATGGCATATACCTATAATTATGGTATCCTATCAACTACGATCGAGTACACATCCTCAAATTATGACCAACACGATTCTACATGCTTACCAAATTATCAATTACTTATGACATGACACTACCCCAAAAATCAACCTATACTAATCATATTAGTGGAATTAGCTACTCGTAAGTCCCTCGCCCACGAACTTAATGTATCTTTGTCACAAATCAACACAACCTAGGAATGATACTCGAGTCACCAAACCTCCATGGTTGACTTCACACAATTACCTCCTTTCACTCAATGGACGTCATTTAGATTTATTAACATATTTATAAACCTCTCACGTCATCAAGGGTTAACATAAAACCATGGTCTCGCCACTATCGGATCTCACAAACACTCGCAAATTACTAACATTTTTAAATCAGAAGCACATAAGCAATTAATGATAACTAACTTGGCAACACTCCACTTGGCAATGAATTACCCATTGTGCTAATCTACTTGGCTCCAACATTGAGAACAAGAACTCAAATCGTCAATAATCTAGCATGATTGATCCAAAATCAACACCGAAGTCGAAATATCCACTTCCAACCTCCCTACATCACTCCCGAAAGGAACTTTGAACCTAGAGCCCTGATACCATTAGTAACGCCTTGACTTGAACTTATGAGTTACCCGTGGTCAACCCTGTCCAACCTAAATGGTAGGTTTGAAGTGCGATGAGACAACCTAAATAATATTGTTAGTTCAATTTATTTTAATTAGTGTTTCACTTGTTTAACATGCGATTTCCATTTAAATCAATGTACATGAGGGACCCATGGAAAACATCCTTGGAATCCTAGCATAGAGAGCTAGTAACGTAAAATAATAAGGATACTTACCGATAGAATGCTCTCAAAATACAAAACCGCACCCAACAGGTCGTAACAAAGATAAGAGAATGAGCAAAATGCCCAGTGCGAAAATACAACAATACAATATAGAATTAATTGGGAGAAAAGAGACTCTAACACATTATATATATGAGCCCATGCAACCACTTTATATATATATATAAATAAATAAAATAAAGTAGTTGGTTTTTGAATTGTTTACACATTTTAACTGTTCAGATATGTGCCACCTCCTTACACATTTTTCCAAAATGGATGGTTGAGATCATCTCCCTCAATTAATTTTAAATTCACTTTTGCTTTTTGGTTCCCGCCATACATTTTCTTCTTTTTCTTTTCCCATACCACACATCCCCATGTTCTCCCTCTCGCGGACTCCTTTCTTAAGCACCAGATCTCTCTTTCACTCCCACCCCCTCCAGCTAAACCAAACCAAAAAAAGGGTTGAAGCCCCATCAAAACCCATACCCAAATATGATTAAAACCCCATTTAAACACCTAGATCTTTTGGGGTTTCCATTTTTTTGCATGTACTAATTGGGTTTCTTATTTTTTATTTGGGTACGAAGTTCACAGCCAAAGCAGGTGGTTCCATTGTCAAGGTATTTTTTTTCCTTTCTCATGCGATTTTTGGATGTTAGGCGTTGTTTTTGTGATTTAAAAGGATTGAAATTGATTTGTTTCTCGATTTTGCATTAGCGGAGATTTATTCATGTTTAATTGTTCCTGATCACAAACAAAGGATTCTGAGCACTCACATGTGAGAATACAATCTTAATGTGTGGATATAACCACATTCTAGGTATGTTTATATTTTATGGGTGGTTTGGATTTTGTTAATGTTTACTTTGAATTTTATTCGGGTTTGCCTAAATGAAAACAAATTGATGATGGAGATTTAAGATCCAAACTCATATTTTTGTTTTTCTCTAATTTTTTTCTTCTTTCTTGTCATTTGTACCAACTAACTATTTTTTTCTCTAATTTTGATTATTTTTCCTTTCAATTTCCTAATGTCGGAAATTTAATATTTAGGCTATTTTTATTTAAATCCATTGTTTTAACATATGATAAGAGGCTAAAAATTTAGGTTGTTCCCCTTGTTTGTATTTGATTTGGGTTCCAAAAACACGTATATTTAGAGATTTCAAGATCATTAACATGTTGTAAATAATAGTGGCATCACTTCTTTAGTAATGGTATTGTCAATTGTAAATGAAACAGGTGATGCGACCGTGTATTCGTGGGGAAAAGGAAGGATGGGGACATGTTCGAAGGATGATGAAGTTGGGATCGTCTATCTCTGTTTTTTCTTTTTTTTGGTAAATTTGTAATGTGCAAGATGTTTTGAAGATTATGTGACTTTTGTTTTACAGATCTTTATGGATCTTGGAGAAATGAAGTGAAATTTTTTCAGTGTAGTCCTTTATGGCCTGGATTTTTTGCAAGGTAAGAAATATTCTAAATATAACATTTTTTAATCTTTGTTTCATAAAAGTTTTCTACTTTGGGCATGATTGATTCCTTAAAACAGAGTAGTTTGTAGTATGAGATTCTATATTGGGTTTTATCATGTTGTAATTTTCATTTTTATGTTCTGGTAGAGTTCATTATGATTACGTTGGCTACTGATTTAAAATTTAGAGTTGGAATTTTAGGTAGCCAACGTTATGTTTCTTTTTCTATAAACTCATATCTCACACCAAAGATCGTATATCAGGTAGACAACGTTATGTTTCTTTTTTTTTCTTTCCTTATATCAGTAATTTGCAAGTGAGAGCACTAAAAGAAGAAACCTTTTGCGAGGTAATCTAAATGTATTTTTGTTTTCATTTTTATTTTCATTATTCAAAGATTTCTAAGTGGAGAAACTTTGTATTTTTTTTACTGTGTATACAGATCAGAAGTGATGAAAGAGGAAAGTGCAGCCCTTGATGTTGAATCTAATGAATAGGTACAATTTGGTGTTTAATATTTGATGCTAATAATTTTATTTATTGTTTTCATTAGTACTAGGGAGTATCCGTGTGAGAAGCTTTTTATAGATTGGGTCTCAAAAAGGTTCGTTTACCTCAAATTGAGTGTGTTTGAATCTTATACAAGATTCGTATCCGTGTGAAAAGATTTTTTATGTAATTATTCTTTTTTCTCTTATTAGAGTTAGTAGTCCCCTCGCCTAGAGGTTTAAGCGATTCAATAGTTGGGTTGCATTTCAAATGTTGCTCCCTCGCCTTGAGGCTGATACGATTCAATAGTTGAGGTGAGACTGGCGAGGAAAGTCGTGTTTTATGCTGATGATAAATATTATACTGATTACGCTAATGATGAATTATTTTTTTCTCCATTTGCAGAATTCTTCTTATAACATTAGGTATGAGCGCTGACGAGGAGGCCTCTTGATTGAGCTGTTTGTCAATCCGTAATTATGTCGCATTCATGAACAAGGAGTGTCTTTGAATTTGAATGATTTGGAACCGTAGTGAAGATGAATGACAACAGCAACTGCTATTATACATATTCTATATAATAGCAAAGCTGTTATATAGAATATGTATAACAGCAACCTCACGACGACAATTTAACATTAGGTCTGATATGATTGGGAAGGATCTATTTGGGGGACTGATATGATTGGGCAGGATAATTTTGCAGAACGTGTCGCATTAGGTCCATTTGAGTTCTGCCTAAATCAACTCTGATTTCCTTTGGGGATTCAGACACATTTGACAATATCAGTAAGTGTCCAGTTGCTTCTTTCAATATTTTTGCAGAGTGTGTCACATTAGTAAGTGTTCAGTGATTCTCGAATGGTTCTCAATTTTCTTTCAATTTGTCCAATTTTTCCGGAACACATTTATATATCATATTTTCCAAATTTGAAAACGAAACACCCCTAAACGCTTACACTTTTGGGGTTATTTGGGGTTATTTTTTGTTTTTGGATGTATTATTTCTATTCTAATTCGTTGGATTAGGTATGTCGAGAAAAGTGTGTGATTTATCTAATTTTGGGTTTGTTTTGTTTATGAAATAAACAAAAGTTTGTTTAAATAATTGTACTAATTGAGGGTGTCATAGGTTAGTAGTTCCCTCATTCGGTAAATTCCATCCCTTTCAATATGGGATCTCTAAACAAGGGTTGTATATCATTTTATGTTTTGGGTGTCATAGGTTAGTAGTTCCCTCATTTTACTCATGAAGAAGGAGTTTGACCACAAACTTATCTCGGCATTAATACTAACATCTCATACTCTCTCTGTAATCCTCTTTTGGTAGTCCTCCCGATACATTTAGCCTATATCAAACATGTATAGATGATTCTAATTTGGTAGTGTTAGAAATTCATCACTACACCAAAACTGGCGATTGGTCACGGCCAAAATCCCTGACCAAACCTGTGGGTCGCGGACTTGGGCCGTGACCATTTCGGGCGTGACCATTTTCGTGGGTCGCGGCCCAAGTCCGTGACCAAAAAATGGTCACGGCCGAGAGGGGTCACGGCAGATGGTCGCGGACTTAGGCCGTGACCCATGCCGTGATGGGTCGCGGCTCTAATCCGTGACCCATAACCGTGACAAATTGGTCGCGGCCAAAGTCCGCGACCCATGTGCGTGACAAAAAAAAATTAAAAAAATTGGTCGCGGCCCTTGTCCATGACCCACAACCGTGACAAATTGGTCGCGGCCAAAGTCCGCGACCCATGTGCGTGACAAAAAAAAATTTAAAAAATTGGTCACGGTCCTTGTCCATGACCCACGACCGTGACAAATTGGTCGCGGACTTTGGCCGCGACCCATGTGTGTGACAAAAAAAAATTAAAAAAAATTGGTCGCGGCCCTAGTCCGCGACCCATTACCGTGACAAAAAATAAAAAAAATGGTCGCGGACTTTGGCCGCGACCATTTTTAAGCGCGACAAAAAAAAGTAAAAATGGTCATGGACAAAGTCCATGACCATATTTATCTGTAATTTAAAAAAAATGTATTTTTTTTTGCCCAATCCTAAAATTGGGGTTCCTGTGAGTGCATCATCGGTTGCTACGAGGTGTTACAAATATTTATTATAGGCAAAACAATAAAAAAAAATCACAAATTGCGAATTGAGAATGTTGTTAATAAACAAATATATATACAAACATAAAAATATTACACGTCTTAATAATTCACAGACCAAAAAAAAATTGGGCAGAGTTTCCTCTATTTTCTTGACATTCCAAAACCTGTAAATGAAAAACCTGCTTATTATAAAGCCCGCACGGCTATAAAATTCAACAATCAAATTATAAAAGCCCGCACGGCCATAAAACTAAACAATAAAAGCCAGCACGGCTATAACACATAAAAAACATTATCCTGAATGTCCACAACATATAAATAATCATCATGTTGTAAAACATTGCCTCCTTCATTTGATCCACGCGCAAAAATCCTACAGATGATAGGATACAAAAAATAAAAGTATCAGTAACCAAGTAATTTTACAAAAAAATTAATTAAGCTGAAAAATTGCATATATGAGTTAAAATTATCAGTAACCAAGTAGAAATATAAAAATTAAGTGTGGAAATAAGCAAATTATCATCGTACTCTCAAACCGGGACACCCGCGGCTGCGGGGTCAGTTCCTACGAGTTACGTTGGTCCCGTGGGAGGTGTTGGTGCCACCCACGGGGCCGTTCGGGGGCTGTTTCGAGTTCTCACCCTCTAACGCCATGTTTTTAAGCCTAAGTGTGGAAATAAGCAAATTACCGTCGTACTCTCAAACCGGGACACCCGCGGCTGCGGCGTCCGTTCCCACGAGTTACGTTGGTCCCGTGGGAGGTGTTAGTGCCACCCACGGGGCCGTTCGGGGGCTGTTTCGAGTTTTCACCCTCTAACGCCATGTTAAGCCTAAGTGTAGAAATAAGCAAATTACCGTCGTACTCTCAAACCGGGACACCCGCGGCTGCGGGGTCAGTTCCTACGAGTTACGTTGGTCCCGTGGGAGGTGTTGGTGCCACCCACGGGGCCGTTCGGGGGCTGTTTCGAGTTCTCACCCTCTAACGCCATGTTTTTAAGCCTAAGTGTGGAAATAAGCAAATTATCGTCGTACTCTCAAACCGGGACACCCGCGGCTGCGGGGTCCGTTCCCACGAGTTACGTTGGTCCCGTGGGAGGTGTTGGTGCCACCCACGGGGCCGTTCGGGGGCTGTTTCGAGTTCTCACCCTCTAACGCCATGTTTTTAAGCCTAAGTGTGGAAATAAGCAAATTACCGTCGTACTCTCAAACCGGGACACCCGCGGCTGCGGGGTCCGTTCCCACGAGTTACGTTGGTCCCGTGGGAGGTGTTAGTGCCACCCACGGGGCCGTTCGGGGGCTGTTTCGAGTTCTCACCCTCTAACGCCATGTTTTTAAGCCTAAGTGTGGAAATAAGTAAATTACCGTCGTACTCTCAAACCGGGACACCCGCGGCTGTGGGGTCCGTTCCCACGAGTTACGTTGGTCCCGTGGGAGGTGTTGTGGCCACCCACGGGGCCGTTCGGGGGCTGTTTCGAGTTCTCACCCTCTAACGCCATGTTTTTAAGCCTAAGTGTGGAAATAAGCAAATTACCGTCGTACTCTCAAACCGGGACACCCGCGGCTGCGGGGTCCGTTCCCACGAGTTACGTTGGTCCCGTGGGAGGTGTTAGTGCCACCTACGGGGCCGTTCGGGGGCTGTTTCGAGTTCTCACCCTCTAACGCCATGTTTTTAAGCCTAAGTGTGGAAATAAGCAAATTACCGTCGTACTCTCAAACCGGGACACCCGCGGCTGCGGGGTCCGTTCCCACGAGTTACGTTGGTCCCGTGGGAGGTGTTGGTGCCACCCACGGGGCCGTTCGGGGGCTGTTTCGAGTTCTCACCCTCTAACGCCATGTTTTTAAGCCTAAGTGTGGAAATAAGCAAATTACCGTCGTACTCTCAAACCGGGACACCCGTGGCTGCGGGGTCCATTCCCACGAGTTACGTTGGTCCCGTGGGAGGTGTTAGTGCCACCCACGGGGCCGTTCGGGGGCTGTTTCGAGTTTTCACCCTCTAACGCCATGTTAAGCCTAAGTGTAGAAATAAGCAAATTACCGTCGTACTCTCAAACCGGGACACCCGCGGCTGCGGGGTCAGTTCCTACGAGTTACGTTGGTCCCGTGGGAGGTGTTGGTGCCACCCACGGGGCCGTTCGGGGGCTGTTTCGAGTTCTCACCCTCTAACGCCATGTTTTTAAGCCTAAGTGTGGAAATAAGCAAATTACCGTCGTACTCTCAAACCGGGACACCCGCGGCTGCGGGGTCCGTTCCCACGAGTTACGTTGGTCCCGTGGGAGGTGTTGGTGCCACCCACGGGGCCGTTCGGGGGCTGTTTCGCGTTCTCACCCTCTAACGCCATGTTTTTAAGCCTAAGTGTGGAAATAAGCAAATTATCATCGTACTCTCAAACCGGGACACCCGCGGCTGCGGGGTCAGTTCCTACGAGTTACGTTGGTCCCGTGGGAGGTGTTGGTGCCACCCACGGGGCCGTTCGGGGGCTGTTTCGAGTTCTCACCCTCTAACGCCATGTTTTTAAGCCTAAGTGTGGAAATAAGCAAATTACCGTCGTACTCTCAAACCGGGACACCCTCTAACGCCATAGTAATATGAAATTATAACTAATTAATCAAGCTTAATTAGTTTTAGATATATAAATAGATAGATAGATACCTTTTCAAAGTAAGACTTTAGAATAAGTTCAATGTGTCTGATCTCCATCCATTCGGTATTAGTTTTTAAGAACCTATAAATTTTTGCACGTGGCCAACTAGAAGGAAGGGTATCTATGATTGATGTGTAGATGTCAGTGACATGAACTCGGAATCCCCTATTTCTCAACTTGTTGGCAAGATTCAATTTTACGTGCATGTGGCGCGAGACATCACAGTCTATGTCAATGCTCTCTATACGCAGTTGTATCCATAACGGGTGGATTTTTTTTTCCGCCTTCTCCAACAACGTAACCAAGGTCAGGGCTATGTCGGGATTATGTGTGTGAAATATATTTTGTATAACGTCATCCCAGTTTTCTGGTAGATAAAATAGAATACGATCGAACAAGTAATCTTGCTGGATATCAAATCCATGATTTATAAGGTAGTTAAATTGTTCGATCTTTTTATTTCCGTACCTATAAATAGGAGTACCCTCTATATGACGCACGCTAATAAAAGAGTTATGTGTGCGGTCTAATTGCAACCTGTCCCACTCTTGTTGACAGTATTTATCACCGTGCCTCATTTTTCCTGAGAAAAGTAGTATCCAACAAATTTTATAACATATACATTTATCGACACTAGTATCAATTCAATAAATTCAACATAGTATCCAACACGACATGCATATAACCCCCAATATAGTATGATGGCACGCATATAACCCCCTATAAAATCCCACGAGGTAGATGTAATTTTTTTTTTTACTTATTAAGAATCCATTTAATAATATTTTGTCAAAAAAAATATAATGTCTAGGGTTATATTTTGAATAATATTTTGTCAAAAAAAAAAATCCCAATACAATGTCTAGGGTTTATTGAAATAAAATGTCTAGGGTTTATTGAAATAAAATACAATTTGTTTGTAGTTACACACATAAACACACATACACACATACATATAAACATAAATCTATACATACACACACATATATACAAATCTATACATACACACACACATATAAACATAAATCTATACATACACACACATATATACAAATCTATACATACACACACATAAATCTATACATACACACACATATACACACATATACTAACACAATGAGAATCGAAATGCACGAGAATCGAAATGAGGGATGGAAATCGCACAAATAAACACACAATACCTTTCTGAGCCGAAATCTCAAGGATGGAAATCGCACAAATCACCTAGGGCTTTAGACACTGACCTCGATCGACAGAAATGAAATGAGGGAGGCGCGATTCTTTTTTTTAAGGACTGAACCTGGTCACGGCCAACCACCGTGACCCACCATGCGCGACCCTTAAATGAAACTCAACTGCTGCTCGATTGAACCTCGTCACGGCCCAGAGCCGTGACCCCCAGTGCGCAACCTGCAAACCATCACCACCACTGCTCGAATGAGGGATGGTCACGGTCTAAAGCCGTGACCCATACAAGGAAATGGTCACGGCCCTCAGCCGTGACCCGTGACCCCCATTGCGCAACCTGCAAACCATCACCACCACTGCTCGAATGAAGGATGGTCACGGCCTAAAGCCGTGACCCATACCCAGAAATGGTCAGGGTCTTCGGCCGTGACCCTAAATGTGTGTGTTATTTACTTCGTCGTGCCTTTGGTCACGGACTTGGGCCGTGACCCCATCCGCGACCAGTTTGGAGGGAATTTTGGCGCGAATTTGGCGCCAAGATGGTCACGGCCTGGTCACGGCTCAAGTCCGTGACCCACTGTGGTCAGGGACTTGGGCCGTGACCACTTTCAAAGCATCCATGGTCTAGTGTGATAATAAATATGGTCACGCCCAAAACAGCCTTGGTCATGGCCCAAGTCCGCGACCAACGGGTCGCGGACTTGGGCCGTGACCAACTCGGCGTGACCATTCGCAGGATTTGGTGTAGTGCATGTATATAACTTCATACATAGTTTGTATGTAGATCTGGATTGATTGGACTGATATTTGTTTTTAATTCTGGTATTTTACAATTTTGCATCATTAAATTATTTGCTCATCATTTTAGAAACTATATATGAATGTTTCTCTCTTTATTTTGTTTCCTTTTTGGAAGTTTTCCCGTTTAATATCAGGGTTTGAAAGTGAGTTTTTTGAATATTTATTCAACATCATGGTTTTGTGAATATTTCAAGTCTCCATAACTATTCAACATCAAGGTTTTGTTGAACTTTTGGGTTGTGCATACGTCAATATTTACATTTATGATAGTTCGAGTTTGATTTATTTGTAGATACAATGAAAATTGATATGGATGTTAGAGACATTGATGGCAATGGATGATGATTGCGGTTTGCGATTTTGCACACGGTAACTAGGTTCTTTAATTATTTATAATCAACTAATTTGTTATTGCACTTAGTTGTGTTCTTTATATAAAAACGAAATCCAAATCGATTTGACAATTTGGTTATGAACGATCGAATGGGAGGCTATAAGTATCGAGTTATGAATCTAATTGTGTTCTTTCTCTCGGTACTACTCGGTTATTCAAGGTAGTGGGATTTCATTTTCCTCTAATATAGGTCCTAGACTATTAGTATTGAGTTATCAATCTAACTGTACTTCCCTTACTTTTCATTAAGACCTAAATATGTGTGTTATATATAGATGTTTGTGGTATAATTCATGCATATGTTTTTTATATGGTGCGTACCGACAGTGGTTCCATTTGTTTTTTTAGATAGGTATGAGTTTTTCACTAATACATGTGTTTAAATTTAAAGTCGAATCATTTGGAATGGGTAATTTCTTGACTAATTCGGAATTTCATCCATTGTTAACTAATGAATGACCACTGGAATCCATCAATTCCTTCAATTGATCATTCTAAGAATTATGTTGGTGCTCTTTCTTAGTGATTTTGGTTTTCTTTTAAGAGATAATGTGTTGAAAGAAGTTTATAACAATCTGTCTCTTAACGTGATTTTGGTTTTGGGGTTTGTTGCAGGTTATGGATACTGGTTCAGAATGTTGTGATTTAAAAACTCAAGGTAAAGATTGGATATTAGGACCCTGGATTAAATGCAATTGGATGTCGTTCAAGAGCATCAATCGCTTCACTAGGTTTATCGATTAAACCATGAAACACTGTATCAAGACAAAGAGACATTGCAGCTGATCATCGTCGCAGATTGCTGAGAGACTCGATGCATTGTAGGAACTGATTCAATATGCTAAAGAGGGTGGTCAAGCTTCTCTACTAGACAATATAGTAGACCACATCAAGTACTTGCATCTTCGGATAAAAGATCAGAGTCAACAGATTGTGAGGCGACCACATTAAGCACTTTCTTACTTCAATTACATATGGATGGCTAACAAAATTTATAATCTGTTTTCAAAATCCTATTTTTTAAATTATACAAGCTAGGTGACTGTTGATACCAAAATTAGTATGCTGATGTGGACGAATAATAAGAAGACACGTATCAATCTACGTGGCACAATAGCAACGAGGAAGATTATTCCCCCGACCAACATACTCACTCCGAGCAACAGGTATACTCTGAGGAACGCCAGTCTTCCGAGGAACAACAACCCTCCAAGGAACTCTTATCCTCCGAGGAACTCCAATGCTCCGAGGAACTCTTGGACGACGAGCAACTAAGGCGGTTCGAGCTGCATCTCGACCGCAGCATTAATTGCCAGATAATCAACAGTTCAACTATTCATTGAATGTTTATCATCTTCACGCACACGTTTGAAGAACATTAAATGAATTACCCTTTCATATGTGTATCATTTAATGTAACAGATTGGCGCCGTCTGTGGGAACGATTGTAATTATCATTTTTCACCAAAAATCATTCATCATCAATGGCGGATAATCCAGAATCTAGCAATCGAAACGCTGGAAATGCTGGAAATCCTGCAAATTCCTCTGCACCTCCAGATCTGGCCGGGAATATGACGAATCTGGCTTAAGGACAAACCGCCATGCAAGAAATAATGAGGCAACTCATACAAACCCTTCATGGTGGTGCACCTGCACGTTCAGGACAGCGCAGTGGTCAGAGGCAAACTTATTTACTTTCTTCACGATCCAGGCGTACTGAGTCATATCGTAATGAGGAGTCTGATGATTTCTCTTATCAACCTGGGCGAACTTCGTCAATAAGGGCCATAGATACTGATCAACGTATCACTCTCTCTCCAGAAAGACCCAGTGCCTTAGAAAGACTGAGTAGGGTGTCTCCTTTCAGTCGATTAGGCCCTAGGAGGAATAGGAGTCCACCTAAGACCATGTCGAGGAGTTTTCGACAACCATCAGATCTAAGAGAAGGATCAGCACAATCACGACCAGCTGCTCATCAAGATAGATCTCAGGAGGCTACTTCATAACGATCTATTGCTCGAACCAATAGGCCCGAGGAAGTAAATGAAGCGTGGAACGGATCCCTTCAGCGGTTGGAGGATAGATTGGGAGAAATGGCTAAGGAGAAGAATCCCCTACAACGAACATTTGTTCAAGGGACACCTTTTGTCCAGACCATTGTGAATTTTCCTACAACGTCAAAGTTTAAAGCACCAGTAGTGACCCCCAAATATGATGGAAAGACAGATCCTGTTCTTCATATAGAGCAATATCAAGCTGCCGCCGATATCTATGATGTCCCCGACGAGATGAGATGCAGAGCGTTCTCAGGAACTCTTACGGGAGCTGCCCAGATATGGTACAACAATCTTCCTCGGGGTGAGATTTCAACTTTCTTTCAGTTGGCCGAGTTGTTCATCGGCAATTTCTGTTTTGGAGCAAAGCCAGTAAAACGAGTAGCACACTTGTTAAGTGTTAGACAAAAATCTGGTGAGAGTACTAGAGATTACATAACTCGTTTCAATAACGAGAAGCTGGAAGTCATAGATTACGAGGAAAAGACAGCAATCACCGCCTTGATGAGTGGGTTGTTGCCTAATAAGTTGTATTACACCTTGGCGAAAGATCCACCTAAAACTATGTCAGTTCGGCAGACAATGGTGATCAAAATGAGGATGAAAGAAGTAGTGATTTCAAGGGTGCTGGTAGACAATGGCAGTTCGGCAGATATCGTGTACTATTCATGCTTTGACAGTTTAAATTTGAAATTATCTCAATTGGAGCCTTATCACAGACCTCTTCTGGGTTTCGCTGGCGAGAAAGTTTTTCCCCTTGGGACGATCAAGTTGGATATATTCATTGGAACTTGGCCTGCTTGTCGAACAGAGAGAATACAATTATTTGTGATGGATAAGAATGTGCAGTCAACCTACAACATCATTATGGGAAGAGTTGGTTTGAAGAAGTTCGAAGCAGTCCCATCTACAGTACATCAATGTTTAAAATTCCCAGAAAATTTCGGAGTGGGAGTGGTGAGAGGTGATCAAAAAGTAGCTCGAGAATGCTATTATTCATCTGTCGAGCAAGAGGATCTTGAAGAGTCAAGGAAAAAGACTACTACTTACCAGGTGGATGAAAGTACAATTGAAACACTTGATCCGAGAGATGAATACCAACTTGTAAAAGGACAGGTGGTAGAATCTACAGAAAATGTTATTCTGGACGACGAACACCCTGAACGAGTAACCCAGATAGGTTCGTCGTTGGATGCTTCAATAAAACAGGAGTTGATAACTTTCTTGATAAACAGAAAGAAAACTTTTGCGTGGAGTCATGAAGACATGCCAGGAATAGATCCAAACTTCTTATGTCATGAGCTCAATGTGAATAAGGAGGTCAAGCCTGTAAAGCAGAGAAGAAGGGTATTTAGCCCCGAAAAGAATCAAGCTATTCAAGAGGAGGTCGACAAGCTCCAGAAAGCCCAATTCATTGAAGATGTGAAGTATCTGGACTGGTTGGCAAATGTGGTGATGGTAAAGAAGAAAAATAATAAATGGAGAATGTGTGTCGATTTCACTGATCTCAATAAGGCCTGCCCAAAGGATCACTTCCCATTGCCCAGAATTGACTAACTAGTGGATGCTACCTCGGGGCACGAGCTGCTCAGCTTCATGGATTCTTACTCTGGTTACAACCAGATCAAAATAAAACCTGAAGAAAGGGAAAGGACTTCTTTTATTACCCCTAGGGGAACTTATTGTTATAATGTTATGCCTTTTGGTTTGAAAAATGTAGGAGTGACATATCAACGGTTGATGAACAAGGTTTTTGCCGAACAAATCAGTTGCAACATGGAAGTCTATGTCGACGATATGCTGACAAAGAGCAAGAAAGCTGCTGAGCATCTAGTTGACTTAGGTCAGACCTTTGATCAAATGGATAAATACCAGATGAAGCTCAACCCGACGAAGTGCACCTTTGGAGTAAGAGAAGGAATATTCCTCGGGTACATCGTCAACCAGCAAGGCATTGAGGCAAATCCAGCAAAGATCAAAGCTCTTTTAGGGTTGCGATCTCCAACGACGAAGAAAGAAGTGCAGAGTCTTACAGGACGAGTTGCAGCGCTCAATAGATTTGTATATCGAGCAACTGATAGGTGCCTTCCATTCTTCAAAACACTCCGAAAAACTTTCGAGTGGAATGATGAATGTGAAAAAGCCTTTCAAGACTTGAAGAAATATCTGGGAACACCTCCATTGCTATCCAGACCAGTGATGGGAGAAAAGTTGTACTTATACCTGGCAGTATCAGAAAATGCAGTCAGCTCGGCATTGATCAGATTGGAGAATGAAGTCCAGAAGCCAATTTATTACACAAGTAAGGCTTTTCGAGGTGCAGAGATCAGGTACCCAAAGTTGGAAAAATTGGCATTGGCATTAATTGAAGCAAGTAGAAGAATGAGGCCTTATTTCCAGGCCCATACCATCGTTGTATACACCGACATGCCATTGAGAAAAGCTCTTCATAAGCCAGAAAAATCAGGATGACTGATGTATTGGGCAATAGAGCTTGGTGAATATGATATCGTATATGAACCCAGATCGTCATTAAAAGGACAGGTTGTAGCTGACTTTATAGCAGAATTTACATATCCTGATACCCCCGAGGAGCAAACGTTTCTTGCTAACCAACCCGTGGATGTTACAGGATCAACAGACATGAGTCCAGATCAACTCCGGTTGGAAAAAGGGCTTGTGGATGTGGAAAGATCATCAAATTCAAACCTAGACCAACTCCGGTTAGTAAAAGGGCGAGAAGAGATGGTCGACGAAGAACAAAAAATACCAGGGGAGGATGAAAGTAAACAACAGATATTTCACCGAGGAACTCTATCAGAAAAGAAATTTGAAGATGAGTTACCTATATAGAAATTATATGTAGATGGGTCATCTTGTACAACAGGTTGTGGAGCAGGGATTGTTTTGAACACCCCAGACGAGATTGATATGGAATATGCCTTACGATTCCAATTCAAAGCTTCCAATAATGAGGCGGAGTATGAAGCCTTGATAGCAGGTCTTAATTTAGCAAGATTATGGAAGCGCAACAAGTGATGGTATTCAGTGATTCTCAATTAATTATGAATCAGATGATGGGAACGTATGCAGTTAAAGGAAAATTAATGGTCAAGTATCATGCAAAGGCGATGGAGTTGTTGGCAGAATTTGATGCCATTCAGTTAATCAGAATACCAAGAATGGAGAATGCACAAGCAGACGCACTGGCCCGACTAGCATCAGCTACTCGTACCGAGTTGCGAAGAACGATACCAATTGCGGTGTTAGAAAGTCGAAGCATAGATGAAGGCCTGACGATAAATGTTATTTCCCTTGATTTAAGACCATCTTGGATGGATCCCATCAAGGCATATGTCGAGGAAGGAGAATTACCGGAGGATAAGATCGCTGCCAAGAAATTGAAGTTTAAAGCTACTCGGTATGTACTAACTTTTGGTGTTTTGTATAGACGAGGAATTATGGCAGGTTTGCAAAGATGTGTACATCCTTCCGAGGTGAAAGAATTGATTGAAGAAATCCATGAAGGGTCCTGTGGAGCCCATGTAGCAGGTCGAACACTTTTGCAAAGGGTGATGACTCAAGGATACTACTGGCCAACGATGAGGGCTGATTGTATAGCCTATGCTAAGAAATGTGATAAATGCCAACGTTTTTCTTCCACCCGACGTACTCCACAAGCATTGTTGACACCCATAACTTCCCCTTGGCTATTTTTCATGTGGGGAATTGATTTAGTTGGACCACTACCAACGACCCGAGGAAGATTCAAGTACCTCGTCGTCGCAGTGGATTATTTTACTAAGTGGGTAGAAGCTGAGCCTCTGATTGATATGACATACGAGAAGGTGTACCAATTCGTTTGGAAGAATATCATCTGCCGATATGGTCTCCCTCATGCCTTCATCACAGACCATGGAACACAGTTTGATAACGAGGAGTTTACCGCCTATTATCATCAGTCAAACATTGTGAAGGTTCATTCAGCACCAGGCCATCCTCAAAGCAATGGACAGACTGAAGTGACGAACAGAACATTATTAAATGGTTTTAAGAAGAGGTTAAGTGAGGCTAAAGCTAATTGAATTAATGAGCTACAATCAGTATTGTGGGCTTACCGAACAACTCCCCGAGCAGCAACTGGAGAATCACCATATATGCTGGCGTTTGGAAGTGAGGCTATAATACCTGCTGAGTTGGGTCTCCCAACACACAGAGTGCTGAATTTCAATTCCCCAGTCAGTGACTTGATGAGAAAATTAGATTTGGACATGCTCGAGGAGGTTAGAGAAGAAGCAGCCATTAGGAATGCTGCATATCAACAACGAACAGCTCTGTTCTACAACAAGAGGGTGAGGAAATGCGATTTAAAAGAAGGAGATTACGTGCTAAAGAAGGTCATTCAGAAGCACAATAAATTGGAAGAAAATTGGCATGGACCTTACCGAGTTACAGAAGTTGTTCGACCAGGAACTTACCGAATAGCAACTCTAGAAGGAGAGGAATTCAAGAATGCATGGAATGCTAAACACCTACGCAAGTATTATCAGTAATGTAAAATGTAAAGCAGTTTTATCAATATGAATAAAACGATGATGTTTCACCATCTTCTCTCCTTTTATTGAAATTTTTTCGGGGAATACTAGTGTACAAAACTACGCTGCTCGACAGCAAAAAGAAGACGATAGTTCAGACCCACGACCAACTCCGGTTGGTAAAAGGGCGAGAACAAACTATACTCCTTTGGTTAGGAGGCATACACTAGCTTGATCAACTCTGGTTGGTAAAATAACTAGTGGACACTGATAGTTCAGACCCACGACCAACTCCGGTTGGTAAAAGGGCGAGAACAAACTATACTCCTTTGGTTAGGAGGCATACACTAGCGTGATCAACTCCGGTTGGTAAAATAACTAGTGGACATGATAGTTCGAGCGTGATCAACTTTGGTTGGTAAAATAGCGAGAACAAACTATACTCCTTTGGATAGGAGGCGTACACTAATGTGATCAACTTCGGTTGGTAAAAGAGTTAGTGGACATGATAGTTCAAACCCATGACCAACTCTGATTGGTAAAAGGGCAAGAACAACATTCTTAAAAATGCCAATCTCGATTGGCTTGAAAACAAAATATGCTCTCAAATGCCAACTTATGTTGGTCGGGAGGTAAGATTATTACAGAAAATATAAAAGTTCCTCAAAGAATAAAATATTTCAAACTGAACCAAGTATGGTTGGTCGGGGATAAAAATCCACTAACTGTAGTTGGTCGACGAGGATAAAATTATCGACCTTGGTTGGTCGGACACATTTTATGAAAAAAATTACCAAGTATGGTTAGTCAGGGATAAAAACTCTCACTAATTATAATTGGTCGACGAGCACAATTTAACAACCTTGGTTGGATGGAAAAATTTTAAACATTTTTATACTCATTACTTTATTATTAAGTGATCGAGCAACATTTTTTATACTTGTAACCTTTTATTACTAGATTGGTCGATGAACCACAAAGTATTGTTATGCAATCACAAATATAAAAGTGTTAGACAAGTACAAAACAATAGCAATACAGATTTGCAAACAGAAAATGAAAGTCTTTCATTAAAATTCAAAATGAATTACAAATTACATGTATACTAACTATTACATTGATATCCCTACTCTATTGGTTTCTTTCCCTCAGCTTTTGAAATAGGTTCCTCGCCAGCAGGAGGATCATTTAAGGTCTGAGGAGAATTAATAAAATTCAAGTCCTTCAGCATTCTGACATTCATTACTGAAGGTGTGTCCAAAAGATGCTCGGGATGAGATACCTCGATCTGAGAATGAAGATTATAATCACCGAGGTATTGTGCAATTAAGCTCCGAGGAATGGAACGAGCTGGGATCCATTCCTTGTCCAAATTGAACGGTGTCACGGGCAGGTCAAGCACCCCGGGGTCATAATAGTCCCACAAGTAATGTCCCTGTTCAAGTTTCAACACGCATAAGGCATTCAACCAGCCTTGTTTATAGCCCTCATTAGTGGCATTCTGGATATGATCATCTAAATGGAATAATGCCTCGTTGTACCCAGCCATCCGAAATTCCCTGGGCTGCTTATGGAATTGGAAGGTTAGTCTCTCCAACTGCTCGTGAAGGCTTTTTGCAAAAATGTCCTTATTCTCTAAAGCAGACTTCGTCGCAGTAAGTTGATCCTCAAAAGTTAGGATTTTTTTGGACATTTCAGACAAAGCCCGATCTTTGGCATTCAGTTGGTACGCTTGGGTTTCCAATGTTGACCGAGTACGAGCTTCTTCAATACTACGAGGAGTTCTTGATCGACCCCGAGCAGGTGGAGTACTTCTTTCCTCGACAACATCCTGGGAAACTCTTCCTCGCCCACGAGAACCTCTTCCTCATCCCCGAGTAGAAGTAGAAGTACCAGATCTTCGCAGGATATCCAACTCTTGCCTTAATTTGGCATTCTCAACCTCTAAGAAGGAAAATCCCTCATCGGTCACTGGGATTACCGCTGTTGAAGAAGAGGCTGCAGACTTATATTGTGCTAGTTCTTTCTGCAAATTATTATTCTCTTACTCCAGCAGTTCAGCAATTTGTCTACAAGCTTCAACTTCTCCCCTTAGGGTCCTCTCCCTGACATTATACCCAACAAGGAGTTTGTCGTAGCCCTTCTCGGTAGAAAGCTGTTGATATTTCTTTTCATACCCCTCATGTAACAGGGCATTTGACTCCTTGTACTGAGTCTGAAGATCTTCTAGAGTATATTGGAGCTCCTCGATCATATCATAGTAAGCCACGTTATTGGCCACAGCTCGATCAAGTAAGCCCTTCAGATATTGATAAGCTTCTACTGCCTGCTCTGAAGCACAATGGCCAAGGATGTCAGCAACTTCTGATGCACTGAGGTTTGTGTGACCAGCTTTATAATATTCATGGCATTGCTGCATCAACTTTGTGTCATTAGCAAACAAAAGATCCATCCTGGCCAGAAACTAACAGAGAAAGAAAAAGAAGATCAAGACAGAGTGCAGATAATGAAGAGACAATCATATGGAAGAAAAGAACTCAAATTTTATTAGATCATAAGACAAAGTTACAAAGATCTGAGATACAAAGTACAAATAAAAGAAAAACAAAAAGAGAATACCGAACAACTTCACACCTTTTCCTTGTCTCCCAAGACTTTCTCGGGAGGCTGGGACGAGGAGCTTAGTTGCTCGGTGGAAATAATGAGTTGGTCGGCGGGAGCTGGAACTTGTTCTGGAGGAGCTGGCAGAGATGAAAGCTCCTCGTCAGCAGGCTGGGTAAGGATGATATCACCCACTACCAATGAAGATTATTCTGAGGCATCTTCGTCCTCTTCTTCATCCTCGATGGCTGGGGGAGGACCAGGGAGATGCTGTTGAAATAGCTCGGAGTCCTCGCTCACCTTCAATTCTTGCAAAGCTGCAACCCAGCCATCTCGGAAGTATTTCAAACTTCCATATTGCACCTGAGTCATCATAGCAGCTACTCCCTTGTTCCACCCCTTGTCCCAACCTGTGCTGAAAGACTTCTTTATTTCCTTCTTTCTTTTCATTTTCTCCGAGGAGAGCTTCTCGGATAGAAGGTCCTCGGAGACTTTCATCTTGGCCTCCAACTCCTCCTTCGGACGATTTGCTTCGCGCAGAAGGGAAAGCTCTTCCTCAGCTGATTTCAGCTTATTTTCAAGCTCCCCGAAGGTGGTGAGATTCTCAAAGTATTTCTTATTCTCCTTCTCCAAGTCCTTCACTTTATTTCCCAACTGCACCTTCTCTGCTTCAGATGCAGCCAGTTTCTTCTCCCATTCACCTTTATTCTCGTCGTACTTCTGACAGGATTCCTTCAGAGATTGGGCCAAACCCTGGAATGCATCCTCTACTCCAGACGAGGAGCTTGAAGCCTTGAGCGCTTCATCTTTCTTCACAATGGTGTTAAAGCAACTCACCAGCTGAAAAAAGAAGGTAGTGATGAGTTAGTGCCGAGATACATATATTGATAGAAGGAAATAAGCATTCAAGATAAGAAGAAACTTACTGAAGCAATGTGACGAGTAGCTAGGGATGTCAGCATATCCCTAGGCATGTTTTCCTCGATTCCTTAGACTTAAGGAATAATCCAAGTCTTTACCGAGCTCATTGCAGAGCTCGGGGGAATAATGGTTGGAACACCAGCTCCACTAGTTTGGAGCTGGGGAATGACTTCAGAAAAACTAACCGAGGAAGACTTCTTCAATCTCCTCGATGTCTTCTCAACAACCTCAACCAAAGCAGAATTTTTGGTTGGAGAGATAGTGATTACTTCCACAGGCGCATCCTTCTGTACAGGAGCCACTGGGGGCTTCTCGGTGACCTTCTGAGGAGTAGCAGAAGGGGCAGCATCCATTCTCTTTGTCCCCTTTGGGACATCAGATTTATTTCTCTTTCCATCTCCAGCAGAGGAGGTCTCTTCAAAGAGAGCAGGAACTCTTCTCTTGCCTATCTTCTGACTCAAAGGAATGTGAGAGTCTGGTGAAGAGTCTTCAGAAGCTGGCAATGGTTCGCTGATGCTAGCCACAGGACGAGCAGTATAAGAGGATGTATAGCTCCTATACTGTAGCAAGTATGAAGCAGACCTAATGTGCTCGTCTGCAACCTTCCGATGCAAACTCCAGATATGTTTTAAATGCTTGATATTAACTTCTGTTTCTTTTGGAGTTTTTCTCTTCCTGTCAACTGCAAATAAAAACATAGTGAAATATCAGTCATACATTTTGTCAAACACAATGAAATCATAATTTCAAAAAACAAAATAAGATGAAAATAACCTATCCCGTTGCCATATGGGGGGCATCTGAGACCCTCATATACTGCATCTCCAACCAAAGGGGCATGTTGCAAATTTTTTATAACTACTCCATGTTCAAAATAATCACTGTTAGCATCAGGGAGGTTGACTACTAGAGCCCTATTCAAAAATCTAGTTTTTAAATAATAAACATTATCTAAAATAGCCCATCTATAACAGTACATAATCTCAGGAATTCCTATACGAGTTCCATGAGTTTGATTTAACCTATACACCCCATTAACTATTCTCCATGTGTTGGGGGCTATTTTTGCAGGGACAACGTCGAAATACTGACAGAACTCTAAGCATAAAGGATTTGGTGGAAAAGAAAATCCACATTCAGTAATAAAGAGGCTAGGGAACCAATGTCCCTCAGCCAAATCAAAATAACTTGAAGGCTCAGAAAGAACCTCCAAAATTACCCAAGATGGAATAGAGAAATTAGAACGAAATTTCTCAAGAGACTCAATAATGTAAACCATGATGAATAAAAGAAGAAGGAAGAAGAGCTTACAAGGAAAAAGGAGATCTGTTGACAAACAAACGAAGAAAGGGATGGACGCACAGGAGAGAGAAAAGCTATAGAAAACTCGAAAGCAGAAATTGAAAAGGTAGAAGACGATGGGATTGCCTCTGAAGCTTAAATACTTTGCCTTGGGAAACGGCAAAAGAAATGATTACAAAAAGGAAACTATTACGCTACCGGCGGCTAAAAGGACAAAAAAGGCACGAAGATCGAAGCGCCTATAAAAATGCAAAAAGGCGGATTCTGTGAATTTGGAAGGAAATTCAAATATGAAGAAAAGGCTCCTAAAACCCAGGAAGGTCATTTAATATTGCCATATACCGAGAAAGAATGTTCCATACTCCTCAAAGTTTGAAATATGAAACATTGGGGGCTTCTGTTGATACCAAAATTAGTATGCTGATGTGGACGAATAATAAGAAGACACGTATCAATCTACGTAGCACAATAGCAACGAGGAAGATTATTCCCCAAACCAACATACTCACTCCGAGCAACAGGTATACTCCGAGGAACGCCAGTCTTCCGAGGAACACCAACCCTCCGAGGAACTCTTAGACGACGAGCAACTAAGGCGGTTCGAGCTGCATCTCGATTGCATCATTAATTGCCAGATAATCAACAGTTCAACTATTCATTGAATGTTTATCATCTTGACGCACACGTTTGAAGAACATTAAATAAATTACCCATTCATATGTGTATCATTTAATGTAACACCCTTTCATGTACAGCCTAAGGGCTATAAATACCTTGTATCACCCTCATTCAAGGGGACCGGAATTTCTTGATAGCACTTGTAATCGAGAATTCCCAAACACTCAGCAATAACATAACAGTGGACGTAGGCCATTCATATAAGGCTGAACCACTTTAAAATCTTTTGTCTCATTTATTTATCTGTGATTAAATAATTAGAGTAATCTAGTTTTTTACATCAACAGTGACTAAAACTTTTTTTTCATCGTCTTTCCACCCAACTTCTCATAGATTCCGTCTATGACATTTTATGGTCTAGATGTTTATTGTACCATACATTGGATTCTCATGAAAAAATTATTTCACATGTGACGTAAATTGTGCGAGTATACTGCTATTTAATAGACCTGTCTTGATTATGTCCACAATTACCTGCATTTGTTGGGAGAAAAGGGAGAATGAAGGAGGCTGCATACAAATGTTAGTGTATGCTACGTTTACATACTAATGGTAAAGTTGTTATAGATTTTCCTTACTAATTATATCCAGAAATAAAAATACATATTAGCAAATCATGGCTTTGTTTTTTGCTATGTTTTTTGGAGTATATATATTTCTAAACTTTCAAGTGCTTGACTATATAAACTAATTTTCTAAACATTCAAGTGATTGACCTGCAATGTCACCCCATGGAGTGGAGCAATGGGAAATTCTATGTGTTCATTTACCCCGACCTAAAACCTTCGACAGGTAAGTGTAAAAATCATTGTCTTTCTTGCAAATTTAGTTTGGGAAATTTACATACAACATATCATCATTAATGTGAAGATACACCATATGAGGTATACCATGTGTTCTGTCTCAGACTCCCTAGTTCCTTTTTTCAATTTGAGTTTTGGGCTTCTAATTTCTTTTGTTTGTTTCTGCTATCCGCTTTTATTTTTTTCCTTTACTATTCTAACATTGGAGATATATTTTTGGAGTATTGGTGTTAAAGATACTTTTCCAGATATTGGGCTTTACTTGAAACATGATGGATACTAAACCGTTGGAGATAAACGAAATTAAGGCACAATCTGAGTTTGAATATTTATTCACGTTCATACTTATAGCAATAACTTAATGTGAGTATAACTCCTAAATCCTATCATCCTCAACCATGGTAAGATTAAATCTATGTTTGTATGTAATTGGTTATTGAGGTTGATAGCTAGAATTCATTATGAAATCTATGTTTGCATGTAGTGAGAATTCAAAATGCAATTGTCATATATTAATTGATATTTCACGGTACGATCTTTATATATATTATTTATCCACACACTAGAGAACTATTATGAATGCTCAAGGTTTTCAATTTTTTTTACTTTTTTTTGTGACAATGTGCATTTTTTAATCATTAATAGATAAACCGCGGATTTGGTATAATTGTCAAAATTGGGATTCATTTACCATTGTACTTTTTTCAAATTTAGTTTATGAAATCTTTGTTTTCTTATTTACTTAATATGATTTTATAATTTTATTCATTGCAGTTATAAATGATAATGGAGACTTTAACACTCGAGGAGAAAACAAGTTTGGTTGAAAGTAGTCCTACCGAAGTGTTCGACATTAATCTTGACACCCAACAGGTTATTGTGGTTGACCCTGAGGAATAAACGTATGTGGATGAAGTTCCTAAGAAAGCGGAGGTTGTGGGGAATTCGAGACTTAAAAAATATATGACAAAGAAGACAATTTTATATTCATAGTTAAGTCCATAGGTGCGGTTAATGCCATTGATATCGTGATATAGAAACTCAATGAAATTAATCTTTCGGATGATACTTTAGAAGAGAATGAACAGTTTGTTTAACCATTGAGCTCTATACTTTTCCATTGAGATCTGTACATAGATGCATCCCCTCTGTAGCCCCCTCCCACCCCTGGTAGAATCCCTCCCCCTCCCCCTTCCCCACATGAACACACGCACACACACACACACACACACACAACTCTCCCTCATCTTCTCCCCCTCCATCGCCCCCTTCCCCTCGCCCTTACCCACTCACACGCACACACGTGTACACAAACACACACACATAGCTCTCACTCATCTTCTCCCCCTCCGCCACCCCTGCCCCCCCCCCCCTTCCCCACTCACACACGCACAGCATATATGCGATGCATATATGCAATCTCCATATACGCATCTGCATATATGCATATTGCATATATGCAGCACCCTCCCCCGCCCCTGGTAAAATCCCTCCCTCCCTCCTCCCCCTTCCCCCTCCCCCTTCCCCACTCACACATGCTCACACAAATATAAACACACACACACACACACAACTCTCCCTCATCTTCTCCCCCTGTTATACCTGCTTAGTGTATATAGTGTTCTTTTTTCTTAAGTATATAATCATGCTCTCTACTTGAGAGCTTTGGACATTATTAGGATGTTATTTGTAATTTTTATCGAAGCTGATACAATAGTTTGCTCTCCATTTATGTTCGATATTGCCACAGTTTGGAATTTTTATCGAATAACATGGCTAGGAAATTACTATTACTTTTTATTGTTGCCCACTTTTTAGCTTCACTACAATAATCGAATTGTTTTCGTTGGATGCAAATAAGATTAGGATGAAAAAAAGCTCATGTATGTTACTGATTGTATATTTACTCATGTGATTGTATCTTTGTTCGAGAAATTGATTAATTATGTTTATTGTTTGTCAAATCGTACAGAAAATCGAGAGGGAGAGAGTGATAATGGCGAGAGGTGGGAAGAAGGATGGGAAGACAACAGTAGTAGCACCTAATCCAGAAGAAGATGAGTGCAAAAGACTTAAAAAGAATTCCAATTTCCAAAACATGCTCTTCGATGCTCCCCCAAAGACCTGCTCAGTTTCTCTCACCCCATCCAAGATGGTGGTCAAACACTACGGCACATACATTTTGAGGAAGTCCCACAGAAAGAATAAATTCATATTCTCCTTTCTCGACCTTTTAGCTCCCATCTCCGAATTTGGGATTTTTTTTGTATTGTTGGATTTGTTGTTACCCCTTAAATAGGGTGGATAGTCCAATAAACAAAGGAGACTATGCCCAATTTTATATAAAAATTGACACTTTGTTTTATTGAGACACAGTGAATTTTATTGATGAATATTGTATATTTCATTTTATATGTGAATTAGTTTGATGAATTTAGACAATTTGGATGTTGGACTATTTTTTATTTGTTAAGCACAGTGAAAAGTTCTATAAACAAAGGAGACTAAGCCCAATTTTTTTAAAAGTATGACACTTTGTTTTTTTTAGACACAATGTGAATTCGATGGATGAATATCGTATATTTCGTATTATATGTGAATTTATTTGATGAATTTAGACTATTTGTTGTTTGTTAAGCATGGTGAATAGTTATATAAATAAAGGATATTATGGGCAATTGTTTTAAAATTCGCTTCAAAAATTTTGCGTTTCGCTATTACGTACATTGAAAAATTGTCGATGTTTTGTGATTATGTACTTTGAAAATTTTCGTCGTGCCTTCAGGCACGGGCATACGCTAGTGTGTGTGTGTGTGTGTGTGTGTGTGTGTATATATATATATATATATACTTCAATGCATGAAACTGTTTTTATTCCAAAAACGTTACTTATTCCGATTAATCCACCTTAATCTTACAAAAGCCCCTTCCTACTTAACTAGACATTTATTTCTTGATTTAACAGACCTGATTAAATAACTTTAGAAATACCCTTTGATTAAGGAAAGCATTTCTTTCACCAAAATTACCCCTTACGCATACCAAATTTACATTGGTATTTTCCTTGAAAATCACTTTTCAATATACATATGCACCGTGTTAGAAAATACTTATTTTTCGTTGAAACCTGCCATAAAAACGTTCCTTAATTAGTTATGGGCTAAACATCCTTAGGTTACAAAATTACCCCATTAATCACTTCACTTCACCATTTCTTTTATTTCATGGACATTAGTGAATTTTTCACTTTACTTGTCCACATTATCTTTCAACTGGAACACGTATTAATTTCATTCAAGTTAGGTTGTATTTTCTTATATTCACAACGCAACCCATTTCTTGACAGGTTCCTATTTTTATTATCTTTTCTCGGAATCCTCCAAATATTTGCATACTTTAATGGGATCCACACCGCCGACTATACTACCATATGCTCTGACCAGTGATTTTGGGTCTTTCACCCTAGGGCTTTAGCCCCTCCTTAATTATTCCTGGTGTCATTCGAGTCCATATTAATGTGTTTTATCATTTTTTAAATGTCCACATTATCAAACTTTACTTTACCGGCCGAAGCCAAAATCCGATGTTTCACCCTAACTTGTGTTACACTTTAAAATCATCATTTCTTATTTTTTATACACTTGCATTGATTTTATCCCAAAAGTCGCTTTCATTTAGGACCACTTTTTGTAACACCTTTTCCAATATTTTTATTTCATAAAAATGTTCCTCTTTACATAAAATTATCATATTACCCATTCGTTTCCAAACTTCTCCTTTCCTCCATTTTCATAAGTATCATTTTCCAAAAATATTGTTAAGTTACGCACACTAACTTCTTAAAATTTTTAAATCTTAACACTTATTTAACACTTTGGAGTGACATAATTCCCAGGTTGTAAATCTCTCTATTTCACTACTTTCTTTCTCTAAGATATCATTGAACATTTTGAAGAATACTTTACAAGAAAAATGAGATTTCCTTTATTTACACAAGTAGTCTTGAGACCATACACTTATCACATATTTAACACTTAATATACACACTTTAAGGGATAAAATTTATATTTTCTTTATTTCAAGTTAACACTCATCAAAACCTCTATTAAACTCATTTTTATACTAAGAGGGAATTTAAGTCCAAAAGTCCAAAATAATGAGTTTACCACGTGATTTATTCATGATATTTCATAATGCTTGAAACAACATTCTTTTCAAGACTAAAAACATTTTTTTATCCTTCAAACTTGAATAAATGTCTATTTTTATGAAAATCCAAATTTTACAAGAAAAAATTAAAAAATTTGGTCATAAAATATCTTTAACAAGATAAACATTATTTTTAAAACATTTTATCCCATAAAATGTTTAACACCAAGTTTTCTTGAAATATATCATTCAATCAACACTCTTGAAATTCCTTTTTAACCCATTTACAAAAAACCATGAGAAATGCCCTCTTTAAACCTGTGGCTATCCTCGATCATCACGGCAGGAGAGACGAAGAAGAGGGGGTCTTATTGTCGAAAGGATCTTGGTCCCGCGCATCCCTCTCGGGAGCGCTTCGGCCGACATTGATAATGAGGTGAAAAAAGTAGAGAGATGGAGTCGCCAGTCTATTTTACTCAAAACAGACAAAAGAAAAGGGAGCCATCCCGAAAGACAACATCAAAAGACATACTGATACATATGAAACCAAAATGATTCGAAAAGGGTCCGAAGGCTAAGTTACGAAATGGGAAGGTGTTAGGAACCCATTCCGCCCTTACGATCTCTCATGGGTTATTGCTATTTTTCTTTATTTCCCCGTGATATGTGTGCATGTGTATATGTAGTGGAGATAGGAATCATCGACTTGTATCATGGAAAAGATAAAGGGAGTCATCCATAGGAATTTACCTAAAAGTAATAATAGAAAATAAGATTTACGTGATTATCCTTACATTGATCGTTATAACAGAACGATAACACGTATAGAATAATGGACCACTAAGAACGAATATATGTATATGTAAATATATAGAATCTAAGATAATTAAGTTTAATAATTTAGGAAAATAGAAAATAGTAGAAAAGTAGGAATAGGACTCGAGTCCCGGGTTTTACCCCGAGACGCCTACGTCGCATGTAGAGACATTAAAGTCCACGTAGTTAGTATATAAAATGAGGGGTGGGGTTTATCCCATAAATCTGATCGGGGACTTCTCTTATTTATGTATGTGTGTGTGTGTTTAAAAATGTGTTTTAGTTATGTGGAAAATGTGATAATAGTGTGAGAATTATCGTTTGGAATTTATGAGCAAACCCTATTTTTCTTTTCTTTTTTTGGGTTTTATTTATATGAAAATAAGAGATGTGAAATAATACTAAATAAAAAGTATATTAGGATATGTGAGATGAGATAATAAAAGTGCTAAGTAATAAAATAAGCTAATGCGAATTTAGGAGAATTTGAAGAAGGAGTTGAGAAAGTTGGACCTTCTTAAAGATCTTTAGCTTGGTCTTGAATGTTGGAGAGCAGCCCTTGCGCTTGGATGATGATAAAGGGTAGTTAATTCACCAAGTTTGGTGGAAAGGATGATGAAAAGTGATGGTTGGAAAAGGATTTGGATGTGAAAATCATGCTTATTTCGCGAGAGGTTTTCTGAGTTCGCTGAGAGTGATGGGTTTTAGATCGTGGGTCCTTTTTGAATTGAGATGAGGCCCTCCTTTTTATAGGCCCCGGGCATTGCCGATCGGTATAGCCTTGGTCCTGCCAATCAGTAGGTGATTTTAGGCACACTGGCATTTGGCAGTCTCTTTCAGGTTCCTTCGAAAAAATGGTCGTAAAGCGCAAACCATTGCTCTTAATTATGCATGAGGGTGAACCAT
Source organism: Sambucus nigra (assembly GCA_949130495.1). NCBI lineage: Eukaryota > Viridiplantae > Streptophyta > Magnoliopsida > Dipsacales > Adoxaceae > Sambucus > Sambucus nigra. Next base: position 236,688,114 of record OX422210.1, on the reverse strand, counting down.
TGGAAAGGTATTTCAAAGACCTTCAAAATTCCTTGGATCACTCCCAGATCCGGGAGTTGACTTTGGGTCAAATATGGCTCGAAAGCGCTGATCGTTACTTTGGATGGGGAATTATCGGACACAAATGGATCGTTCATCCGCCTAGTAAGTCAAAATTGAGCACCGGGTGAACCGTTGGAGAGGTTAACAGATGTAATTCTACATTCCAAAGAGTTTGACTTGGTTTAGGAAGTTGACTTCGATCAACTATGGCCTATAAGCGTTCGGTGACCTTTCAGAGTAAAACGGATCATTCGTCCGCACTGTAAGTCAGAATCGTGCATAGGGCGGATCATTGGAAAGGGGTTTTAGCACCCTTTGAAGATTCATTCAGTCTTTGTTAAGCTGAAGAGTTTAACTTTTGGTCAAATGTAGCCTGGGAGTGTCCAATGGCACCTAGGTCAGTACCCGGGGTATGACTTCGATTTGTAGTGATGAGGGGAGGTGCTATGAACCTATAGAGAGGTTAGGGGGTGCTAGAATGGGGTGTCTACAGAGCACATCGACGGGTGAGTTTACAAAAAACAATAGCGGCCGAATAGACACTGCATGATGCCTTTGAAAGAGCATGACCAATTCAGAGGGTCGAGGCCGATTCTGAGGACCTAAGGATAAGGATGACTGGTTCCATGGGTCGAAGTCAATTCTGAAGGATTAGATATGAGGGTGACCGGTTCTGTGTGTCAAAACCAATTCTAAGGGCTTGAAGATGAGGGTGATCAATTATACAGGTAGAAGCCAATTCTGAGGGCTTATGTTGAGATGACCAATTATACAGGTCAAAGCTAATTCTGAGGGCTTAAGTTGAGATGACCAATTCCGTGGGTCGAAGCCAATTCTAAGGGCTTAATTTGAGATGACAAATTCTGCGGGTCGAAGCGAATTCTGAGGGCTTAAGTTGACATGACCAATTATGCAGGTCGAAGCCAATTATAAGGGCTTAGGTTGAGATAACCAATTCTATGGGTCGAAGCCAATTCTGAGGGCTTAAGTTGAGATGACTAATTCTGCGGGTCGAAGCCAATTATGAGGGCTTAAGTTGATATGGCTAATTCGGCGGGTCGAAGCCAATTCTGAGGGCTTAAGTTGAGATGACCAATTCTACGAGTCGAAGCCAATTCTACGGGTCGAAGCCAATTCTGAGGTCTTAAGTTTAGATGACCAATTCAGCGGGTCAAAGTCAATTATGAGGGCTTAGGTTGAGATGACCAATTCTGTGGGTCGAAGCCAATTCTAAAGGCTTAAGTTGAGATGACCAATTCTACAGGTCGAAGCCAATTCTGAGGGCTTGGGTTGAGATGACCAATTATGCGGGTCGAAGCCAATTCTGAGGCCTTAAATGGAGATGTCCAATTTTGCAGGTCGAAGCCAATTCTGAGGGCATAAATTAAAATTTTCTCGAGGAACTCTGCTGGGGAAATTACCTCGTGATTTTGATTTGCGCTGGGGAGATGATTACTAGGGAAACTTTCATGTCTTTTGGGGACTTTGCAGGGGAACATCCAATTAGATGCCATAAATTCCACTGGGGAAGTGATTAGGTGGTCCAGGGTTAGGAGGCTTTATTCGGGGAAACTGTAGGGGTACAGGAGATAACCTGAGGTTTGGGATACTTTAGGGGTCCTCCGGTGGATGTGGCTGGGAGGAGATTTACTTGGCTTTTGAGAGTTCTTCTGGGGAAGTAAGTGTTCCGCTTGAGGGGGTGTGAAATTTTCTTGGTGAAAATGTTCTAAATGCTCATCAGGATTTTTAGGAATTTTTTTGAGGATTTTTTAGGGTTTTGTGGTATTTTTTGGGAATTTTTTTACGAATATTCAAGAGGGGTGTCGGCCGGCATGGTGTGGAGGGTGCCATTCGGCAGTGGTACAGACTTTTGGAATGCCTCGAGAAAGTAAAGAGGCAGTGCCGATCGGTAGGTTTGGGGTCATTGTCGATCGATATGACCCTTAGCTTCCTATAAAAAGGGGCGGGTTCCCCTCACTTTTCATAGCTTCTTTCCTTCTCCCTCTCAACAATTTCCTTATGTGAATCATTCTAGAAATTCGTACTCTGAAAAATGGCTGCTTTTGTGAGCACTACAGTACACCAAGAGTGGTTGGCTATTGAGGACTGGGTGAACATGGAATGAAGGGCCAGGGCGCCTCTTTCTTTGGGGAGTGAAAACTCTTTTGATGCATTTGAGCCAGTTGCGAATGAGCGAACCTTGCTGCGGGAGCCATCGCATCATCGATCTTCGAGGGTGGTGAACCCTGGTGGTTATGTAAGTAAAAATGACTTTTGGAATTCTTTTTTGGTGATTTCCTTTTTCTTGGATTTTGACGAGGTTTTTCTTTGACATTCTGATGTTTCTTTGTCGACCATGGATGCCCGCGAGACGACGGGGCTTAAGGATGTCTAGGAGCACCTTGCACCTATGGTGTATTGGGTAGTATCATCAGTAGGCTTTGGGAGGTTAGCATTTGTGCTGGATGAGATGCCTCTTCGACGGTGGTGTTATACTCTATGGGGGAGAGGTGGTGGGACACTACCCACACATTCCATTTTTTCTTTGGGGAGATGACTGTGACTCCCATAGATGTGCAGCAGCTACTGGGGATGGATTATGATGAAGAGCAGATAGAGGTGGATCGTTCCCTGCGAGTAAGGCCGAAGGCGATGCAGGCGGCGCTCGATGATGTGGGGAGGATAGTATCTAGGGATTCTATCTGGTTGTCCCTGGTGAGGGATGTGCTGCTGGGTAGGGTGATAGACATGGAGGACGGGCTGCAGGTGAGACAGATGGCCCGATTGTTCATTTTTCTGGTACTGGGGGATTTTTGGTGGCGTCGAGCGACGACGTTATCCACTTATATTTTTTTTACCATACTTAAGGATGTTTTCGAACATCCCTCTCTATGATTGGGGAAGTCTGACTTTGGCGACCCTTTATTTTTCTCTCGATTCTTTTAGTCGGTGCTCCATACACACTTTCACTGGAGCCACATATCTTCTTGAGGTAATCTTTAGTTTACGCATTTTCTTTTCAAGCATTCGCATTTTCCTTGTGTGTCTCTTTTTTATTAAAGATATTTGTCTGTGGAAGACGTATTTCTATGAGGTGATTGGGTGTAATACCTAGCTGGTTTCTCTGAAGGATGAGACTGTTGGGGACTTTTTCCATTTGTATCGGTGGCATAAATCCAATCGGCAGTCGAGGAAGTCTCTTTCTCTAGAGGCGGTGCGTCAGGTCTTGAATGGCCTGACTAGTGATAGGTTAAGAATTTTTCCTTTTTCAGTCCAAATCTTTGTGTGATCTGATTCTGTATTGACTTATATCTTCTTTAAATTTTTCAAGTGACCTTTTACCCTTAGGAGATGGTTATTGAGGACACGGGGTCGACGGGGATGAATGCGCAGATGAGGTATTTATTGGCGCATGAGTTTGGACACTCTTGGTATCTCGAGGAGAGGGTGGTCCAATATATTACTGAGGAGGAGGTGGTGGTGCTGCCTGTGAGGCCTCCTATGTCTATTAGGTGGGAGAGGCTACTGCCAGAGGATGCGAGGATCGAGGCGATGATTGGCGAGTCCTATCTGTTACACTGATACGACTGTGCTGTACGATTATATGGATTTCATGATGAGTTGGCTGATGGCACTAGCATATATGATGCATTTCCTTTTCCTCTTGTGGGCTCGAGTCGGCCAGTGGGGTCCTCCCAAAATAGTAGTGGTCCTTCGATATCTGCGGTGGCGATGACTTAGGAGGTTCCCTTTGTGCGGTTGCATACCCCTTCATATAACATTCGGCGGGCTGATGGAGGGATGGTGCCTATGTTGCATCATCCTTATGCGATGGACCCGGAGGAGTTGGGCTTGACAGAGGAGGTCCTTCGTCCTATGTCAAACCTTTATGTTCTGCTCTTTTGGTTTCTTTTTTATCTTTCCTGCTTGATACTAATTCTACCTTTTCTTGGAGCAACTTCGGGTGTCCACCACTTGGATGAGGTACATTAGGGACTTGATATCTTCGGCGACTGCCCATATTCAGGATGCGGTTCTTGTTCCTTCTTTCTTGGTGTCGTCTGCCTCATCTGGGAGGAGTCTGGTTCGGGTAGCGGTGGTGCGTCATCTCGCCGCAGGGGAAAGAGAGCGCATCGTAGGGATGAAAGCTCTTAGGAGAGAGAATGGAAAGGGTAGGTGAGAGAGAGAGAGAATGTGGGTTCGGGTTGAGTCACATTATTTTCTTACTTTTATTTTCCTGCAAAATGATGTAACACAGAAACATATCTATCTAATGCAATGGAGTTTTTTATTTATTTATCTTCTGTTAGTAATGAATGAATGGATGCATGCACATGCGCTTTTTACTTTGCTACTGAGATCGTAAAATATTTTTGGAAGTTTGAAGGAAAGTTTTATTCATAATGAGAAATTATATAAAGATGGAAAAGGAAATTGAAATTATATTGAGAATATCAATTTATTTTTATTGAGTTGAGAGATTTTGACAAAGGAGAAAAAAGGGAAGTTTCCCAAAATAGAGGGTTATCGATCGGTAAGACCCTTGTCATGCCTATTGGCAGGTCAGTCCAGTCCCATCAATTCAAAGTTTTGATTGGTACTCTCTTCAGCCTTTGGTACCTTGTGGGGAAGGGTTTCCCCTGATTTTTGCAGGGGTTATGTCTTTTGTGAGGGTTTTCAAGTATAAAAAGGGGTAAGGGTGGAGTGTTTTCATCACGCCTTCACATTCTTACTTTCTCATTCTGCGAGATGGATCTCCCTGGTAGTGTTGAGTTCGCCAACAACCTCAAGACTTTAAAGGCGATGTGTTCCTACAACGTCGACTACGATGCTTTCAACATGTGTCGAGTCTCTTTGTGGCGTAATCGAACCATAGAATGGAACATGCTAATGGTGGCAGTACAATTTTGGTATTATGAAGACCATGTATTTCACTTTGGCTTGGAAGAAGTCTGTCCGACTTATGAGGAATTTTCTGCCATGATGGGTGTAAATCCTATTGTAGTGGCTGCTATGACATAGTTTTCTCGAACTCCCCGGGAGTTGTTGGCTGGACTTCTTCGCGTCTCACCCTCGACGGGTAGATCCTTAGTTACTGGAGGAATGATTTCTCTTTCGGTGGTGCTGCGGTTTGTACATTTGTAGGAGGTTGGTGATGCTGGATATGCCGGAGCTGTCGTTTTGGGCTTGGTTTCAAAACTGTTGTTGGCGACTGGGGAACTGCTGGTGGACCCACAACTTACAGCCATCACTACAGGATTTCATACCATCGTAATCCTGCGACGGTGATACTAGAGAAGACTCTGAATGGCCTGGATGTCTGGTGAGAAGGTCGATTTGACTTTCTGAGGGGTAGCCCAATGATGTTGTTCATGTGGTTTCCTGAAAGATTTTGCCTGGTGACACCTCTGAAATATCCTTTGTCGGATGTACCCAACTTTTTCTCGTCCCATTTCATTAGTGTTGGACTAGATATTGAGAGGTGGGAGAACTGGTTTGTGGAGCATGGGGCTCTAAATCTGCACTGGTCGGTGCCTTGGTGGGGACAGCTACTACCTATTCTGGAACTGGGAGAATGCCTGTATGTTCAGTTGGTTGGTCTCAGATAGACCTATTTTTATTTCCCTTGGCGGCTTCTGTCCCAATTTTCCTTGGAGAAGATGATGCCACCTCGGACACTAGATTTCTTTCCGGTAGAAGACCTGACAAGGCATCTGTACATGCGGCTTGGCTCTTTATGTGAGAGTCAGCGTCCGTCGACCCATCCCTCTCAGTCTGTTGGGAGAGTCTGGCACATCCCTAGGGATTATATGAAGTGGTTATGGAGGAGATTTGTTAGCAAGATGTTGGTAGTGGAGACCGAACAAAGGTGGCTTGTCTTATCCGATACCATGGAAGGAGGGGTTGTGGTGTTTTTGAGGCTGGTTCGAGCTTATCGGTCTATGGAGTGTCTGCGACACTCTATTCAGGCAGGGAAATCTCGGGGCCCCCAGGATGTAGATGATGATGGAGAGGACTCCTCTGGTAGATGTGCGTAGGACTCTTGGGGAGTTTATTTTGTAATGGGGAATAAGTTTGGGAATTTTATTTGGCTTTTTAGGAAGGTAGGGGAAGGGAGTTATCCACTCCTTTTCTTATATAATTGCACTGTAACTTCTTATTAGTGAAATAAACAAGTTTTTGATCATTAAGTTGTTCCTTTTGATGAATTTTGTATTTTTGAATTATCTATACTGATCGCTAAGGCATGCACAATCCTTTTGTTCAAGTATATGTTAGAATGAACTGTCGTTCTCGGAGATAAGAAAAGAATAGTTTTTTTGTGAAAAAGGAAGAGTCGTGCTCATGTAAGTTGTATGATCTGCCTACGTACCTATGGGATTTTTGAAAGTTTTTAATTCTTTTTAAAATGGTTCTTGAAGAGGATTGGACCCACGTAGTTTTGGGCAAAGGGAAATGAAGATTTTTTTTATTTTTTTTAGAATACAAGGGAGATGAGAAGAGTCGTAGCGCGGCGAGATTTTGGACCAGGGGTAAAATTTCTTAAGACGGTTCAGGTTAACTAAATGAGCCATCTCTTCCCCATCTACGTCAGTGAGCATGATGGCACCGTCAGAAAACATCTTCTTCACAATGTATGGGCTGCTAAAATTGGGCTTGAATTTCCCTCTGGGGTCCGAGATGGGCTCTACTATTTCTTTGAGGGCTAAATCCCCCTCTCGGACACCCCGGTCCTTGAATGTCTTATTAAATGATCGCGCTATTTAGCGATGGTACCCTTGTATGTGATACATCGCCTTCAATCGTCTTTCATCTAGGAGGGTCAACTCTTCAAGACGGCTTTGGTACCCGTTTTCTTCGCTGACCTTACTTTCAATCATGATGCGCAATGAGGGCATTTCCATCTCCACGGGTAGGACTGTTTCCATACGATAGACTAGAGAGTAAGGGTTAGCCTCAGTAGAAGTTAGGATAAAGGTTTGGTAGCCCCAGAGGGCCTAAGTGATTCGGTTAGTCCAATGTCGAAAGCTTTCGGTCATCTTGCTGATGATGGCTTTGAGGTTCTTGTTGGCTGCTTCGACCGCACCATTGGTCTGAGGTCGGTAGGAAGAGGATTTGTGGCTCTGAATCCCATACTCGTTGACCACTTCTGTGACTTCTGCCTCAAAATGCAACCCGTTATCTAACACTAGCTCGTGCGGGACCCCATATCGACAGATGATGTTCTTCTTGATGAATTTGGCCACTTTCTTGGCATTCAGGGCTGCGTATGACTCGACTTCAACCCATTTGGTGAAGTAATCAATGGAAACTAGGATAAACTCATTCCCGTTGGAAGCCTTGGGTGTGACTTTCCCAATGATGTCAATACCCCAGGTGGAGAACGACTAGGGAGAAGTCATGTTGTATAATTCTCATGGAGGCAGGTGCTAAAGGTTGGAGAATCGTTGGCATTTGAAGCATCTTCGGACATAGGCAGTTCAATCTTGGACCATGATGGTCCAGTAGTAGCCTTGTCGGCTGATCTTCTTGACAAGCATGTGGCTGTTCATGTGGGGCCCACATTCCCCACTATGGATTCTCTGCATTACTTTTTCAATGTCAGCCCAGCGATGCAGTGTAGATGGGCTCCATCGAAGTTTTTCTTGAACAGTGCTTTATGATAGATGATGTACTGGGCGACTAGCCTTTGGAGGGTTTCTTGATCTTTCTTATTGGAACCCTCAGGATACCTACCATGCTTGAGGAGGTTCCATATATCATAGTACCAGTAATTGGCTAGCTCGGGATCTTCTGTGGTGATGAGCTCAATGTGGTAGCAGTGGGTTGGTTTGGCTTGCTTTTGAACTAGGAAAGGGGCCACTGTTATTCCTTTGGGCATATCGACCATGGAGGCCAAGGTAGCAAGGGGTTATCCTTTACTTGAGGTAGGTAGTGGAAGGTGATATCTTGGAATTGGGAGGCTAGTTCTTCTAAGTGGGCGTGGAAGGATTGGAGTTTCTCATCCTTGACTTTCCATTTTCTGAGCACTTGACCAATGATGAGGGCAGAATCCCCGTAGACATCTAGGAATTGAATACCGTTCTTGAGAGCGAATTTGAGGCCTACCATACATGCCTCACATTCAGTCATGTTGTTAGTGCAGTGGAAATCCAATTTAATAGTGATGGGAGTGTGGGAGTCATCTGGGGTGATCCGAAGTATTCCAATGCCATATCCTCTTTTATTGGCAGTGCCATCAAAGAACATTTTCCATCGAAGGTTATCTTAAGCAGTGCAGAGGATGTTTTCATCTGGGAATTTCTAGATTCTTTTATCAGCTTCTTCCATGTGGTAGTCAGTGAGGTAGTCGGAGATGTCTCTTCCTTTCATGGATTTTTGTGTGACGTACATGATATCAAACTCGGATAGGAGCATCAACCACCAGTCCATTCGGCTATATAAGGAGGGTTTCTCAAGTAGGTACTTGATGGGGTCCATTCGGGATACAAGTTCGATGGGGAAGGCGAGCATGTAGTGTCACAATTTTTGGGTAACCCAGACAAGTGCGACATATGCCTTTTCCAGAGAAGTGTAGTTGACTTTGTATCCAGCCAATTTGTGATTGGCATAATAAATGGATCTGTCTTTGTGGGAATCTTCATGGTATTGGTCTAGTAAAGCCCCAACTGGAGTGTCGGTTATGGTTAGGTATAGAAGCAAAGGGAGACCAGGCTGTGGTGGCATGAGTACCGGAGGTTGGGTCAGATATTGCCTGATTCGATCAAAATCTTCTTGGCATACCTCATTCCAAACCTTGGTTGAATCCTTTCGGATGAGTTTGAAAATAGGTTCACAGATGGAGGTTAACTGTATGATGGATCGGCTGATGTATTGTGGTTTCCCAAGGAAACCACAAATTTATTTTTTCGTTAGGGGAGGTGGCATCTCAAGTATGGATTTTATCTTGGCAGGATATGCTTCTATCCCCTTCTCACTGACCATGAATCCCAAGAGTTTCCCGTTTGTAATGCCGAAGACACATTTATGTGGATTGAGTCCCATTTGATACCGTCGCAGTCGTTCGAAGAACTTTCGAAGAGTAGGAACATGACCTTCTCTAGTTTTGGATTTGATAATCATATCATCCGCATAGACCTTTACTTCTTTGTGAATCAGATCGTGCAGGATGGTTCTAGAAGCCCTCTGGTAGGTCACCCCAGCATTATTGAGACCAAATGGCATAATGGTGTAGTAAAAGGTTCCCCACGGGGTGATGAATGCGGTTTTTTTTTTGTGATCTGGGTGCATTTTGATTTGGTTGTATCCGATAAACCCGTCGACGAATGACTTGAGAGCATGACTGGCTGTGTTGTCCATAATCATATCGATATTAGGTAACGAATAATCATCCTTTAGAGAGGCTTTATTCAAGTCCTGATAGTCTACACACATTCGAACTTTCCCTCCCAATTTCGGCACAGGAACTATATTGGCTACCCATGTGGGATATTCGATTACATGAATGAAGCCCACGTTCAACTGTCTGACCATCTCTTCTTTGACCTTAAGTGACCATTCGGCGCGGATCTTTCTTAACTTTTGTTTAACTGGCTTGTAATACGGAAGAGGGGGACGTCATGTTGAGTTATTTCAGGATCAATGTTGGGTATATCGTCATATGACCATGCAAAGACATCCACAAATTCCTTCAGTAATTCTTCGATTTGTGAGCACTCATGCTCATTAAGGGTAGCCCCTATCCTAATCTTGCGCAGTTGGCTACTAGAACCGAGGTTAACAACAACAATTTCTTGTTCACTAACTTGAATACAATCACGTTGTTTGTTATTAACCTTATTTAGATCGGTTAATAATTGTTCATTTGCAAAATCATCGTCATCAAAAGTTTGATTAGAATCTAAGCAATTAACGTAAGTCACATCAAGATACCGAAAATCTTCGTTTATTTCATTAATTGGAAAAGTAGCATTGAGATCCTAATCAAAGGAGGTCCCGATTACATTTGAGAAAGGATAGATAACAAAAGAAGAGATTGGGTAAACATTAGGATTAAGTGGGATTTCAACAGGTAGAACTGGCGCAGCATGCCTGTTGAGGAGAGGTGTATCAGTAGCTTTAATCAGGTGGGATGGATCTAGTGACGTAGTGCTTGAATGAACCATGCAGAGTGTCAGCCCCAGTGTTTGTAAGTTTAATGAATCCTCAGAGTCACTTTCCTCTGTCTCTTCGATATCTCTGATGAGCAGTTGCACATGGTGTTGGGAATTTTTAGCCCATGGGTAGCTTTCCTCGAAAAAGATCTCCATTCCAGGCTTCATCTTCTTGTCTGTATGGTCATACCATGGTTCTGGGAAGCCAAAAAAGGGGAAGTCCTCGCCCTCTTTAATGAATTGTCCATTCAAGGAGTCACCTGGGATAGTTTGGGTGTAGTCTAATATTCTCTTTGGTCGAGACTGGCGTATCATTATGAGCTCTTGTTCTGACAATCTTTATCTTAGCCCCAGTATGGGCATGAAGTGCATGTTTCTGAACATCTGAATCACCTTGACATTTCCATGAGGGTCGTATTGTGGACAAATCCTTTCATTGAAATCGTCCCCTGTCGGGAGTAGAAATAGCTCAACTCGGAATCCTAATAGGATCATATCAATTGACCTAAGTTGTATCTCAAGGATTGGATTGTTGGTGCTTTAACATTTAGTATTGTCGTTGTTGACCAAAATGGTGATGACTCGTCCATCGGCGAAGAACTTCAATTTCTCATGGAGTGAGGAAGACACACCCTTGATATTATGGAGCCAAGGTCATCCAAACAATATGTTGAAACAAGCTGGGATGTCAATAACTTGAAAATCAAAGACAGAGTTTATAGGGTCAACCCCTATTACACGTTTTATGGATCCCATCACCTCCCGACTGGTGTTATCATAGGCACGAACAGCAGCGGAGGTTAGAGGGAGGTCACTTTCTTTCAGTCCTAAGCATTTGAAGGTTCTTAATGGGCAGACATTCAATGAGGATCCATTATCGACAAGAGAGTGTGGAAAGATCTTCCCCAAAACTTTGACGGAGATATTAAGTGCATGATTGTGGTTTGGCCCAATTCTGGGGATTTCTTCTTCAGAAAATGATAGCATTCGGGTAGAGGTCAAGGATCCGACTAAATTTATCGCTTCTTCTGGTATGGTGGAAGGAGGAACTGTGGGTCCAATGAGAAACTTGATCAAAGCATTTCCGTGCAGCTAGAAAGATATGAAAAGCCCCCATAGGGTGATGCCAGCTTGAGTTTTCTTCAGTTGATCAAGGATCTTGCTCTCCTCGAGGGTCATCTCTGGCATAGGAAGGTTTTCAACGCCCTCCCCCTTGTCATTTGCTAGTATTGATCTTGGGATCTGGTAATGCCTTCCTGATATGGTCATGTGATTTAATGAAGAAGGGAAGAACATGAACCCCATTTCCTCGTCAATCTCGGGTTGTTCTTCCACCTTGTTTATTTCTACGAGGAGTTCTTCAAGTGATATCATCCCACACATGTCGGTTACCGGTATAGTTTTCTCTTAAGCTTCCTCTTTATTTGAGTCTTTGAATTATTCGCCCCATTCGGTGGTAATAATTCGGTCTTTCCATGTAAAGTCAATGCAAACCACAACTTCAATGGATTTTTGATACAGGTCTTCCCATTCTGTGGGGATAAGTAAGGGTGAAAGGACTAGGCATCCTTGTAACTTCAGCGTATCAAGTAACTCGGTCATACTGAAAATAACGTTGGTGTTCCTGAATAATTCTGCCATGATCTGGACAACATCATCTAAACTGACTTCATCGATTGGTACTAACCAACTGTCAGATTCTTGGTTCCATTTCTATGATTCCAATAATAGCGTACTGAACCTTCGACAATCTATAATCATATGTGAGGAAAATTTCAGCTGGAACTTTAGGAGTTGGTTTAACAATTCTGATAATTCCATACTTCTATTTTCGAAACGAGTACGGACAGCGATGCATGCTCTAGTAAGGACTCACAGTGCCTGATCAGCGGGGCTAACAGGGCATAGGAGTAAATACGGGCAAGTTTGGAGAGGTTTGGGAGAGTGTGTGGGTGTGATTTGAGTTGAGGGATCAAACTCTGGGTTCATTTCTAGGAAGATAGGATTGGTTTGATTTAGGAGTGGGTTGTGAGTAGTGTTTGGCTTAGGATTGGCTGGTGGGGTAATGGTACCCCGGTCAATAAGACCTTGGATTATGTTTCAAAGGTTAAAGCATTGGTCGGTGGTATGGCCAGCAGTTTGATGAAAGGAGCAATGAGCATCTGCCTTGAATTTTCTTGGGAGTGGATTTGGAAACGGATGGGGATCCAAGGGTTTGATAAGATTTAGGCTTAACAGGGCCTGATAGACTTTGGATAGGGGAGCATAGAGCTAGGTATATTCCTTTTGGACTAGGTAAGGGAGGCTTTCTAGTGCCCATGAGGTGGTTGGTTGAGATATGTTGTTGATAAATTGAGACTACAACACTGACAGGTTTGTCATATTTTATGAGGATGAACTGTCCGAACACTTTCTTTAGATTAACTTATGTTTTAGCAAGAAATTCCTCAATTTCTATTCCTACTTCTCTGAGAGCTCGTAAGTGGGGATAGTATTGTCCTCCCATTATTATTTGAACATGGGGTAAGAACTTCTTCTTCATTATGTTGACTTGTTCTTCCTCGGATGGCCAATTGGTCATGCTGGCTGCTTTTTACCTCCATTGGGATATGATGTTACTGACTGATTCCCTAGAGTTCTATTTGAGCATCTTTAAATCACGAAGGGTGACCTCAAGCTCTTCATTGTATTTGTACTGCGACATGAATTCTCGAGCTATATCCTCCTAGCTATGGATTCTGGACTCCTCGAGAGACAAAAACCATCGGAGGGTGCTATCCTTTAATGTTTGCTAAAATAATTGGGCCATCACTTCTTCATAAGTCACTAAAAGAGTCGTAGAACAAAGATAGATATAAAGATGAATAATCTGGGGTCCACTTCCTCTGAATTTCTCGATATCTGGCGTCTTGAACTTCTCGGGTAACCTCACCTTAGGATAAGGAGACATGTGGGTGTAGTCCATGTAATTCCTTGAGATTCTGACTTGGTCGAACTTCTTAGTTATCATCTTGAGATCTTCTTTGACATTTTTCAATTCTTCCTCTTTCGGATCAATGATCATAGGCAAGTTATCCCTAGGCTAGGTAAGGTTTGGCATAGGAAGCTGGGCAGGCGGCGACCCATTAATAGGAGGGGAACGTGGAGCGTGCTGATATTCTTTGAGAACCTATATAGGCTCAGGTGGACCCATAGCATGAGGTAATAGGGCCTCGAGCTCTTAAGTAACAGGAACCTAGTTTTCCTACATCTCTCGGACCTCAGTCTGAAGGTTGTTAATCTTAGACACGAGTTAAGCTAAGACTGGTGTCAGATCTGGCTGCACAACTGGTACTTGATCTGTGTTTTCCATGGAAAGTGGATGGATTCCTAACTCGAAAGAAGTAGCAGGGGAACGGACGAAACTCCAAGGTGATTTACCTGAAGAACAAAGGCAATAAGGAAACAGGCCAAGGGCGTGCGATCGACCTAAGAAGGCATAAAGTGGGATTTATTTTTAAAAAAAAGGATGACAATATTTTTGACATTTTTTTAGATTGAAAGACAAAATATTTTTGGATTTTTTTGATAAAGAAGAGACAAATATTTTTGTTCTTTTGATAAAGAAGGGAGAAATATTTTCGGATTTTTGATAAAGAAAGAAAAAAAATGTTTTTGGATTTTTGATAAAGAAAGGAGAAACATTTTGGGAGATGGGTCTCAGAATGATTATTATAATTATTATGTTCTCACTTATATTAAATTCTCCTATATGAAAAATGAAATGCCGGACGGGACCCGAGCCTAGAAGAATCGGGTTTGTAACATATGCAAAGCTATGGTTGAACTTGTAACCAGGCATACAGGCAGGGTCCCGTTTTTTGGGAGGCAGGCTGACCCAAAATTTCGATAGAGTTTCGAGTCGAAATCGACAATCTAACATGTGCGTCATAGGCTTGACACCTATATGTGGGTATGAAGTTGGTTGGGTGAATCGGAAAGGGTTCCCCCTTTGGCGTGACTTCCACGATATACGTCTTTCTTTTGACGATAATCGGTACGTGTGGACAAGCCATTTGATATACCCGAATGTACGTGAATTGCCTCACTATATAACTCATGGGGATGGTAGGTGTGAGAGCGAATTCGATATACTCGGCATATGTTAATGAATTCCCTGCAATATACCTCCCGTCATGACTTCGGTCAAGCAGTACGATGCAGGGGAACCGTTGGATATAAGTCGAAGGTACTTGGCCAATGGAAGGTGAGATTCATATCACTTAGGCTAACTGCGCCCTGCCGGACCAGCGCCCATCATGAAGTGACCCTCCAGTTACTGGACAAAATTTGGTTAATACCAATGCTCTTTGGTGATGTTGTGTGAATCATGCACGATTCTCTTATTAGTATCTTATGATGAGACTATCTTTCTTGATCATGCCAAAAAGGGAGAAAAGTACAAGTACCAAACATATACCAAGTGTGGATGGGTGATACGTCCAACATGTAGACATATGTGATCCTGGGTGCACATGGTGTGAAGTGTACATGGAGAACCTTCTACAAATGTGTGAATTGAAGCATGAGCATGAGGTACACATGGAAAGGGGAACATGCAAATAGGGGGAAGTATAAGCAAATATAACGCCCATGTAAATAGACTCTAGCCCTCAAAATGAAAGTCCCCAGCAGAGTCGCCACTGTGTCCATCCACGGTCCTCGCGGTGGGAAAGACGAAGAAGAGAGGGTCTTCTTGTCGAGAGGATCTTGGTCCCACACATCCCTCTCAGGGGGGCTTCGGCCGGCGTCGATGATGAGGGTGAATGTAGAGAGATGGAGTCGCCAGTCTATTTTACTCAAAATAGTCAAAAGAAAAGGGAGCCATCCCGAAAGACAACATCCAAATACATACTGATACATATGAAACCAAAATGATTTGAAAAGGGTCCAGAGGCTAAGTTACGAAATGTGAAGGTGCTAGGCACCCATTCCGCCCTTACGATCTCTCATGAGTTATTGCTATTTTCCTTTATTTCTCGTGATATGTGTGCATGTGTATATGTAGTGGAGATAGGAATCATCGACTTGTATCATGGAAAAGATAAAGCGAGTCATCCGTAGGAATGTCCCTAAAAGTAATATTAGAAAATAAGATTTACGCGATTATCCTTGCGTTGATCGGTATAATGGAACGATAAAAGGTATAGAATAATATGCCACTAAGAACGAATATATGTATATGTAAATATATATAATTTAAGATAATTAAGTTAAAGAATTTAGGAAAATAGAAAATAGTAGAAAAGTAGGAATAGAACTCGTGTCTCGGGTTTTACCCCGACGCGCATACGTAGCCTATAGAGGCATCAAAGTCCACGTAGTTCGTATACAAAATGAGGGGTGGGTTTTATACCATAAATCCAATCGGGGACTTCTCTTATTTATGTGTGTGTGTAAAAATATGTTTTAGTTGTGAGGAAAATGTGAGAAAAGTGTGAGAATTACCGTTTGGAACTTATGATCAAACCCTCTTTTTCTTGTTTTTTTTGGGTTTTATTTATATGAAAATAAGAGATGTGAAATAATAATAAATAAAAAGTATATTAGGATATTTGATATGATAGAATAAAAGTGCTAAGTAATAAAATAAGCTAATGCAAATTTAGGATAATTTGAACAAGGAGTTGAGAAAGTTGGACCTTCTTAAAGATCTTGAGCTTGGTCTTGAATGTTGGAGAGCATCCCTTTCACTTGGATGACAATGAAGGGTAGTTAATTGAACAAGTTTGGTGGAAAAGGTGATGAAAGTGATGGTTGGAAAAGGATTTGGATGTGAAAATCACGCTGACTTCGAGAGAGGTTTTCTGAGTTCGCTGAGAGTGATGGATTTTATATCTTGTGTCTTTTTTGCAATGAGATCGGGCCCTCCTTTTTATAGTCCCGGGACATTGATGATCGGCATAGCCTTAATCCTGCCAATCAGCATGAGTTTATAGGCTCACTATCGATAGGCAGGGTTTGGGACCTTTCCTTTGGCAGTCTCTTTCGTCATAGGACATTTTGTAAAGCCCAAACCATAGATCTTAATCACGCACGGGGTAAACCTTCGGAAAGGTTTTTTAGAGACCTTTAAAAGTCCTTTGGAACATTCCCAGATTCGGGAGTTGCATTTGGGTCAAATATGGCTCGAAAGTGCTCGTCGGTCCTTTGGACGGGGAATCGTCAGACGCAAACAGATCGTTCGTCTGCCTGGTAAGTCATAATCGCGCACGGGGTGAACCGTTGGAAAGGTTAGGAAATGTACTTTGACATTCTAAAGAGTTTTACCTGGTTTGGGAAGTTGACTTCAGTCAATCGGGGCCTAGAAGCATTTGATGACCTTTCCGAGTAAAAGAGATCGTTCGTTCGCACCGTAAGTCAGACTCATGCACGGGGAGGACCATTGGAAAGGGTTTTTAGTGCCTTTCGAAGATTAATTAAGTCTTGGTCGAGCTAAAGAGTTTGACTTTTGGTCAAATGGAGCCTGTGAGTGTCCGATGGTCCCAAGGTCAGTACCGGGGTATGACCTAAGTAGTGATGAGGGGAGGTGCTATAGACCTAAGGAGAGGTTAGGGGGTGCTATAATGGGGTGTCTACAAAACCATATATGCATCCTACTCTTACAAACTCAACTACAAAGATCAATATTATGGAAAAAATAGAGTTTTAAGCTAAGTGTAGAGTTTTTCCACCTCAAAGAAGTTCCAAAATGGTAGCATGAATGTAGAAGAATATGCAAACCTACCACCCCCTAAGGTGTCCTTAAAGAGGTTGCCTACCTCCAATAAGCTTGTCTCCTTGAATTATCCAAGAAACCCCCCTTGAAACTCCATACTTTCTTATACATTTCTTCATAAAAAACTCCCAACAATATATCCAACATTCATGGCTTTTCCCCATAATGGTGTAGATGGGTTTATATGGCTTAAATATGGTCTAAAAGGTTCAGACTTTGGTGGTTTTGGGTAGAGAGATGGTGGTGCTAGGGTGGTGTAAGGTGTTTGGTGGAGGGGAAGCTCTCAAGAGCTAGAGATAGAGAGAGAAATGTTGAAACAATGGTGGAGAGGAAGCCCACTCTCCCTCTCATTATAAACCCAAAGAAACCCACAAATGAATTAAAAACTCATTCCCCAACACATTATACACGTTTTAATTCATTGTATGTACTAAGATGTCGGGAAATCATCAATTCAATGGCCCAAAATGTGGCATCACACAAGGGAAACTCGAAATAATCAACTTCAGGTGTAATCGTTCGATTGAAATTTAGCCTCGTTCGAACGAGAAACTTCCTCTTTCGAATAAACTAATCTAACGAGCATCTAACAAGGTCAAAACTAGGTTAATTATGTGTGTGCGAAGCGCCTCGTTCGAATGAAAAAGGACCCCTCCATTCGAACGACAGGTGACTTCGTTCGAACCAACCCTTCTAATGAGATTCTAGAGGCAAGGAGAAGTCGACCATTTTCCAAGTCATTAGAAG
Source organism: Sambucus nigra (assembly GCA_949130495.1). Classification (NCBI taxonomy): domain Eukaryota; kingdom Viridiplantae; phylum Streptophyta; class Magnoliopsida; order Dipsacales; family Adoxaceae; genus Sambucus; species Sambucus nigra. The sequence continues at coordinate 236,670,414 of OX422210.1, read as the reverse complement.
CCCGTTAAACCCTCATTCGAATGACCCATTCAAACGAGAATGACCCTCATTTGAAAGACTTCAATTTTCTTTTAAATAAACTTTAGGCCATAAAAACTCCAATATAATTATGTTGGGGCTACTACGTTATCCAAATTTTACTTATGATCCACCTCAAGAAGCCCAGAGCCTAAGGTCATATCATGTCACCAAATCATACTAGTACGATCAAAATTGCAGGGGCGGGTGTTATATTATCCGAATAAACCCTAACCAGATATTTTCATGGAATCGATGATTTCATTTATAGCCAGTAACATACATTATAACTCAGGAAATAAACTTTGGTATACCCACGGAAGATCTATTTGGCCTATAGGACTCAGGGATTGAGTGCCTAGTTTTTCTTACCATATGGATGCCTCTCTTTAGAGTTTGGGCTCATCACTATTACTTTATCTCCAAAGGTTTTGGATTGATTTTATCCAAAGGTTTTGGATGTTATTATAAGAGTATTGCTACGCATTTGAAGCCTCTATAACCAATAATCATGGGTTATCATGTTATAGTCTGAACCTTATCTTTATGACTCGATAAAAGACTTATTCAGTTATAATCAACAAACTCTTCTTAGAAATATCAGTAGACTCCTGGATGATCCTTTTTTATTACTGTTGACATCTCCTTTTCTTTCATATTACTATAAATTGTGATATATTATATGTACTTAATTTCTAGTTATGCTATCTACAAAACTCATACATAAACTTGTTATAGAAATAAAATTATCTACTTGGGAAATTTTTACTTATTCATTTCCCTTCCAAATGGAAAATGAACTCGGGGAAGGAGAAATAAACCCCTACCCCAATGGATTTTTATTTTGTTCTTACCAAGGAAAATATTTTTTTTACGTATGTGTGGGCGGTAACTAGCAACGATGGTAGCACCAACTAGAATACTTTTACTATCACTTACCAGCTTATGTAACCTTATTAGTCCCATTTTGTTTCCATCTTATGATGACTTCGAGATATGTAGTAAGATGATGTGCATCCACTTAAATAAAGTTCTATTTTCTTTTCCGCTTGAAACTTTAATTTTATTTTATTAGTAGTACCATATACAAAACATCAGGTGTGACAACATGGTATCAGAGTGAGCGCTAGGGTTTATGCCTATACAGGACTTCAAATATGTTATGCCTATACGAGACTTGGAATAAACATATTAGTTATTAAAAACTTATTTGTTACACTATGTAACTGATTATGTCCTGTAGACATGAATATCTAGGATGAAATTCGCCTAGACATACGCGGAGAAAAATGATATGCCAAGTTGTGTTAGACTATTCGAAGTATCGACCGAGATTGGGCCATCGCTACCCCAGGCATCAAACCTAGTTTACTAATTAGGCGTTTAAAGGGAGAAACACAAGTCACAAGACAATCAAAGAGGTATTATGAGGATTGCAGGATGCTTCAATAAGTAATTCATCTAGCAGGGGATGTAGCTTCATCGAAAGAAGTCATCGTTACTATCCTCGACACCCCAATCGACTATGGACCTACTTCATCAATCTCAAGTTGTTTCACTTCCACTGCCTCTGGCTCTACTTCTACTGACCCCGACCCTGGACCTAAACTTGACAGCATCGTACCTCAGCTCGTCTAAAGTAAATTAGGAAGGTAATATAGATGTATACAAACAAACATATGGAGGATTGAGTCTTTTTCATAGGGTTTTGTGTGTGTGGTGACTTATAGTTTGTACTAATAGGAGTTGTAGACGTAACTTATAGTGTCTAATGTTTCTTTACAAGAAGTTTTGACTATATAATATCTCAATGTAAAATAGCATGCAGTACTAATATAAAAGTTATTTAGTTACTCCCACTGTCATTATATCTTTAGTATGTCTTATGTATAGGATGGTTAATACACACGGTTTTTAGCTATTCTACATTTTTCACTCTATGATGGCATGTTTTAAAGCCTAAGTCTAACTGTTTGCATATTCTCATCGTTTACTCAAACAGGGAGTCTGATGACAATGCGATCGATTCATACAAGGCACATTGGTCCCGTGCGAGGTGCTCGTGCCTCTTACAGGACCGTTTTGTGGTTGTTTTACATTTTCACCCTTTGACGCCATGATTTTAAGACCAAGTCTAAATTTTGTAAATTATCATCGTATACTCAAACCGGGAGTCCGGTGACTACGCAGTCGATTCGTACGAGTTACATTGGTCCCGTGCGAGGTGCTCGTGCCTCATACGGGACCGTTTTGTGTTTGCATTGTGTTTTCAGCCTTTGACACCATGTTTTTAAGCCTAAGTCTATTTTTTTTTTTAAATTCCCGTCGTATACTCAAAAAGGGAGTCCGGTGACTACGCGGTCGGTTCCTACAAGTTACATTGGTCCCGTGCGAGGTGATCGTGCCTCTTACGGGACCTTTTTCTCGTTGTTTTATGTTTTTACCCTAAATTTAATTGTTTGCAAATTCTCATCATATACTCAAATCAAGAATCTAGTGACTATGCGGTCAGTTCTTATGAGTTACATTGGTCCCGTGCAAAGTGCTCGTGCCTTTTACGAGATCGTTTTGTTGTAGTTTTACATTTTCACCCTTTAACGATATTTTTTAAGCCTACGTTTAATTGGTTGCAAATTTTCATTGTATTCTCATAATGCGAGTCCCGTGACTATGGAATAGGTTCCTATTAGTTACATTGGTCTCGTGCTAGTTGCTTCTGCCACTTACAGAACCCTTTTGTTGTTATTTTACGTTTTCAACCTTTGACGGGATATTTTTAAGCCTAAGTGTATATTTTTGCAAATTTTTGTATTATACTCAAGTTGCGAGTCAGTTCTTAAGTCTAACTGTTTCCAATTTTTAATTGTAACTTTCAACGTCAAAGAAATTACGAAGTAGTGGCTACATAATTTATAGGTAGCTATGCATAATATTCTCATAACCGGGCACATACACGAAACATAATAATGGGTCCTCTGAATACGAGGAAAAAACTCCAAGTTCATTTCTTTACCCCCAGCCTTTGGTCGTGTTCCAGAGGGAGGAGGAATCATCATCGGAATCCGAGGAAATTGACGACGTAACAGACGAGCAAGATAGATACCTATCAACAACACTGCGTTCTGTAAATGGTGGTCGCAAGAGAAGGAAAAAGGGGATCGATAATATGATTGAAAATTATTTATTGGAGATGGCAACTGCTTTGAAGATGAGGGCAGATGCTATTATGCGGCATAATGGAATGTTTTCAATAACTGATAGTGTGAGAACATTGGATGAGCTTGAAGGTGTTGATGAGAGGTTTATTTGGCTGCTTTAGATCTCTTTAATAACCGGACTGCTAGGGAGATATTTTTGTCGCTCAAAGTTGACAAACGATTGACTTGGTTGCAGGGAAAGTACGCTGTCCTCTCTGGTACATAAGCTGAGGGTGCCCTTCACATGGCCCAGATATAGTTTCTGTCATGTGAACTTTAGTGAGACCAACACTAACTTGTACATTCATTATCCTAGTTTTAGTCTGAATGTTATCATGTAGTTAAGTTGCAGGAGGATGAGGTTTTTAACTCTCATTAAGAGGCCAACACAAGTGTTGTCACCATTGATCAGAAGATCATTGGCGTATTCTTTAACTCACGGATACGGGTCCAACACGACAAGGGGAAAAGGGACATTGCCTCGTGTCTTCATTAAACCAAAATGGTTGACTCTTTTTGATAGAATTTGGGAATAGTAGTGTTATAATAAGTGCCAAAATCACATGAAAGACATCTTCAGCTCTGGATACATTAGATTTCAGGGCCATAAGGGAAATGTTATATAAAAGCACAAGTTTCAAATAATGAAACAGGTAAATACATCCATCTAATGATTTTTCTTACATGTAGAAAAATACTGGAGGGCCAATATTAAGTTTACATTATTATGCATTTTTAGCAGACTTTAAAAAAAAATGGTGCATACATCATACAACTTACTCAGTGCATACAACATATAATTTACTCAGTGCATACAACATTTAATGGTGATACCTTAATATTTAATCTTTACAAAATATAATAAGTACTTTATTGATACAAATTATAAGTGGGGTGTTTGAGACCGAGGCTAAACTTAACACAGCTTTGAAGCGAGAAAAATGCTATTCACTTCAATATCATTGCTATGGATTATCATAATCGAAAATTGCTCATACAAACTAGAAAATAAGAAATATTAAAGAAATATTGAAGTTCCCCACCTATCCATGAGAAGTTCTTTCATAGTCTACAGGTTTCCTTTGTTTCTCTTTTCCTTTCTTGGTTTCTTCCCAGTTATAAGTGGCCTCGTGAAAAACTGACATAACTAACAGTCACACAACATAGAATTCTAAAAGAATAAGCAATTGTATGCTGATTCAAAATAGAGAATAGATGGCACGACAACTTCATGGGTATAATACTTAATTTTTATTAATCAAGTTAGCATCTGATATTTAATCACATGCATATACCATTACAAAACAGAGAAATATATAACTTAATATTCACTCATACAGTCATACATTCCAAACAATCTCAATACAGTTGAAAATTTTAGTAAATGAGCAAATTACACAATGTATTGTTTTGATTTTTGAATCTTCTATGCATTTTAAGTTTAATCCATTTATCTAGCTGAAGCATAATGTATTAAAAAAACCTTTTTACTTTGGATCAAATTTGAGATACGTACCGATAGTAAAATACTTCTTAGTGCATCGGCCTACAAAATGTGGTGCAAGGACCATGTCTATCGAGACAAAATGCAGTGTTTGATGTAGGCAGGGCCAAGATAATTCCTCAAGCACACTATTCTTAGTGGATGATGGGTTGGAGTGACTTGAGGCGGTGGCCAAACCAGTGTTGGAGTCGTATGCGGTGTGTCTTGCATATAGATATTGTCTTATGTTCACGGTCCATGCAAAAAATAAGATTTTTCCACTCACATTAGACACACAACCTTTAAAATTAAGAATTCTCCTGACAGATTCCACTTCTTCAATCATAGGTTCAAGAATAAACAAACACGGTAAATTATGGATTCTAATAAACTTTTTTAATATTTTAATAAGAGTATTACTAACTCCTCCGATATTCCAACATAGGAATTTTATCATTGGGAAGAGTTAAGAATAGCATTTGAAAGTCTTTTAGAAGACCTTATTTTAGCAACAGTTACTTTGGGACCAATCGCCCTAAGACGCTACTTATCTTTTCTTCTACTGATCACAAGAGTGACATCATCTTGAGCATAATTAGGAGAATCAAAATTAGAGGGGGAAGTTCCATGGGATTTAAATCTTCATGATTAGATGCTTATTTAAGAACCATAGATTTGAGAAATTTCATGAAGTCTGCATTTAACATTGACAAATCAGTGCAATAATTGGTCATAAGAAACTACAAACCAATACTTGGTATAAACACTTTTGGTTGGGATTTGCTATTGAGAAAATCATTAGTACTATTATTGAGAGAGAGGCTTCCTTTAAATTATGCAGATAGACTTATGAAGAGAGTAGGTGGGATCAGATTCCTTAATAGGCAATTCATGAGTATCATATTGGACTTCAGTTTACGACACTTCCTTTTTCGTTACCTGATCTTGAGATTTCTAACTGTTGAAACTTCTAATACTAAATATGTTATGTTTACCCGAGAGTAGTGGCCGAAAGGATTATAGAATAACTTGAAACTAATGCCTCAGTGTTTTAATCCCTCTCAATGATTAATTTATAGTATAGAATTAAGGAGGGGGTTTGTGACAATAACCCCTCCTCTTAATAGACCAGATGCTCATCAGGCATCATTGGTAGTTTTACAAGTAGAATGTTGTTATTACGAGAATTTGTGATTTACTGTGTTGTTAAATTTTATCTTGAGCAATTAATTTCTCTTAGAGTCTCTCATATTATAATTGCTTCATTTCTTATGTTAACCTTTGTTTATACAAGGTGTGTATTAGAATATGAAGAGCTAAGATTTGGCAACAAGTGGAGAATATTTCTTCTACTATTGATGTTACTTGGTATGGTTGTTCGTCATTAAAAGATTGTGTTGGGAGTTGAATAATTGTGTGTGGGAATGTAGTTCTCGATTTGGCCTACATGGACAGTAGCGGTGGAAATTCTTAACACGAGGGGGGCACGATAGGACTTAGTGGGTTTGGCTTGAGTCTTAACGAATTTGGGTCGTTAATGTTGACATATTAGACACAATTATACAAATGGGCGACACGAACAAACACAAAATATATATTTAATGTTTTTTACATGTACGAACACGTGAGTTGAGTAAATTTCATTTCTTTAACGTGTGTGGATTTTTCTAGAAATCAAATTGATGGCCAAAGAATATAAAATACTCTTGATATTCAAGTATCTAATGAAGATCCTAATAAATTTTGACAACTAGGAGTTAAATTTCATTTCTTTAACGTGTGTGGATTTTTCTAGAAATCAAATTGATGGCCAAAGAATATAAAATACTCTTGATATTCAAGTATCTAATGAAGATCCTAATAAACTTTGACAACTAGGAGTTCATTAGGAAACAGACACTTCCCATAAGTTACTTTTGTTCGTCTTGAGGTGTCCATCCCTCTTTTCATGTCACTCTGATGATTTTTGAGTTTCTGACCCCGAAAGCCCATTTTTAACCCCAAAATAAACGTTTACTTGTCAAATTCGAAAATTGGGTGTCCAATGAAGACATGATTACTTCCAAAAAGTTTATTTTGCACCTCTTAGAATGTTTGTCTCTTTTCAGGCCACTTCATTATTTTATTTATTTTTCCCCCTAAAACCCATTGTTACCCTCAATATGAGCTACAGTAGTCAATTTTCTCAGTCGAATGTCCAATAAGAACAAGATCACCCCCGACAAGTATCTTTGTTACCTCTTAGAATATTTGTGCCTCTTTTTGCGTCCCTTAGTTGTTGATTTAAGTTTGTGCCCACAAATCCCATTTTTAACCCTTAATAAAATGTTTACTTTTGAATTTATGAAATCGGTGGTCCAATAACAACACGGTCACATCCTAGAGGATATTTGTGTACTACCTTTGGGGTGATTCGTGCCTCTTGTCGGGTCACTTCATTGTTGTTTTCAGTTACCCACCCCACCCTCCAAAGCTCATTAAACAAACATATTTCCAATTGATATTAAACATTTTGAAATTTAGCATAGCACCCCCCCCCCCCCCCCCACACACACACACACACACAAAAAAAAAAAAAAAATTACGCAAACAGATATCTTTTATGAAGTCTAAAAATAATTAAAAAGGAAAATTGGCTCTAACTAATGACACACTAGAAATCGTTAACGACGGTGACGGAAAAATACAAATTAAAGCAAACCGATAAATAAAGTGGAAGTTTATCTACCAATGAACCAAATGTATGGAATTAAATAGGACAAATGTTGTTAAATTTAACATATACTTGCTTGATTATTATTATTATTTCAAAATCAATATCATTCGCATACAATATATCTCAAAAACAAATCACGTTCAAACAATTGTGTTTGAAACCCGTACACACTCTCATATATTCAAAACTAAATCAAATACACACTAAATTAATCCAAAAAATACCATACTGAACCGAGAAACAAATACACCTGAAATTTGAATACCATGTGAGCGCGCGTGCTTGAGAGTGTCAACCCATACCCAACCTAGTTTTTTAGACCAAACAAAACAAAAAAATTGGGTGTTGTGTATTTGCCTTTAAGGCTATATCTTATTATAGTTAATATATAATATTTACACAAATAATGACACAATCTAACCATATGCATCAAACTGGGAGTCCGATGAGGACACTGACCCTTACTATAAGTTACTTTTGAACCTTTTATGGTGTTTTTGGATCTTCATGGATAACTCAATTATTGTTTTGAGATAGCCACCCCTACAACAAATGTTGTCTCCGGATTCTTATTTGCATATGCGTAGTTAAGAAATCCTTCAATCCCATTAATTTATTATTTTCAACATTAGTTACGTAAAACAATCCAACTGTTATCCATGATACATAATAATGACAAACATGATGTTTCTAAAAAAATTAATACATCAATTCAAACAATTCAATAGAAGACCAAATAAAACAATAACATAACCCAACAATTCAACACATAAATTTAAGAAATAACATAGCAAACTAAACCCAACACTTCAAACATATAAATTTAAGATTAATTACGTACTAATGCACTAAAGCATAAGAAAGGAAAGCATCTTACGTAATTAAAAAGTCACACAAACAAGTATAGACAATGAATAATTCTGACATGAATGACATAAACTACTTTCAAAGGACATGAATTAATTAACACAAACAAACATATCAATAATTGTAACTAAAATTTATAAAAACAAGTTTACAAATATTCTCATAAATTAATCTTAAATCTATACTGCAATAACCAATTGACAATTTGGGTTTTCAATTGGCTCACCCTCAACCTCCTATCACCACTACAAGTCAATCCAGTACAAAAACTAATGATAGTAATCAATAACCAAGAATTAAAATTACATTTTATCCGTATCAATTCGACATGGCTATAACTTGAATGCTTGAATTAGATCAAATATCTAAACGCCAATAAACCCTGTCAAATACCCATCAATGAAAAATATATGATTACCATTGAAAGAACATAATATTGAAACGTGGAAAAAAGTATAATGATCTGATAATAAAAAAATTATATTATAAAAAAAACTCCAACTATTCCAATAACCAACCAATTACTTTTCCACTACCCTTCCTTTCATTTCTAAAGGAACCAAACAAGGAAATTTACTATCAATTAATTACATAGCAAAAGTTAACTTGATGTCTTCAACCATAAAACCTCATTTTTCAAAACTGTACCTAGTTAGGCACCTACACCACCATAATCCCACCATAACAAAGAAAAAAAATCGACGTACCCTATCTCGTGAACTCAACCAGTGGAGATGGAGAGAGCAAGGGTTATGGAGGGTGTGTCTAGGGAGAGTGAGGGCAGAGAGAGAGGGAGCGTGAGAGTTGGCGCGGTTGGGGGAGCTAGGGCTGAGATGTATTTGCCTAGTGGGAAGAAAGTCGGTCTGGGTGGGGGTGGGTTTTTTTTTTTAGCTTTCCTCTTTTTTTCTTGTCCACATAGATAGAAGCGGTAGATAGAAAAATTACACACAGGAGAGTTCAAAATGTTTGGAGAACTCAAATTTGTCTTATTTGGTATATCTTTTGAGAGAGCAAATATTTTATAATTTTATTTGATTTATTTTATAAAATGGAGATAATTGACTGTCTCAAAAAGTGATCTTTTTTTAGATGGATATAATCAGCAGTATCAAAAAATAATTGTTTTTGAGACGGATAATTATACCTCTCTCAAAAAATATGCTTTAAATACTATAATTTATCTGTCTCAAAAAATAGAATATTAAAAGCAACTTTTCTTTTATAGTGGTATGAGGGGATAACGAAATGAAGAAGATGAATGATAAGGTTTTTGAGAAGGGTGAAACGCACTTTTTTTTACTAAAGTCTTCATCTTTTGAAATTATGATCGCATCTTTATTTTTCTTCTTTTCTATTTTTTTTCTTTCTTTTTCTGCTTCTTTTTCTACTTTTTTTGTGATGCATTTTTCTTTTCATAACGAAAATGAAGACAATTTACATTGAAAATTTCAAACGCTTTTCTTCTCAAAAACGATGACAATGATGGATGGTATTTGGGACATATGGATAAGGGTAATATGGAAAATGATAATGGGTGAATGATAATGTGATAAGTAAAGAGATGAGTGTATAGGTTTAGTGCTCGGGACAAACTACAAGACACATGTTCCTTACAACTCGAAAGTAATGTCATTCTCAGTGATTAAGCCAAGTTTGAAAAAATGATGAGACCATGCAACGACTAAATATGGTACCCAAAGAAGGTTGAGTCAACATGTGTGACGGTGATACGTCAAAACCCTCAAAAATATGAAAAGCTCAAATCTCATGGGTTTTTAAGTCGCCACTAGTGATCTTTAAGACTTTCTTGAGAATATAATTATTCTTCAACTTTTGATTGTAAACGTGATAGTGTAAAATTGTCGAGTTTAGGAATTCATGGTGCAAGTACGCTTTAAGAGGTATTAATTAATTTAAGGTGAAAAGCGTAATTTTTTGGGTCAAACACAGGTATTCCGAGATTTCTAAAAAAGGGATGATAGACAATTTATGTCATAAAAATTTAATTTTAACTGCACAAAAAGTTTAAAATCACTTGTTTCTGAATTTTTTTCAAAAGAGGTACGATTTAGATAAAGTGCCCACCCTCAAACAAAAGAGAACATCGTCCTCGATGTTTAAAACCATAGATAAAAATAAAAGCACAAGGGAGGAAAGATATTACCATAATGAACCGCTAATGAAAATGTATCGCATGAGGGAGCAAATATGAAACCTGAAGAACAGATGCGACACAAAAATATGTAAAAGTCTATAAAGCATGTGAAAATCAGTGGGTGATGTGAAACACCACCCCCAAACAGGATAAGACTCATACTCGGAAACAATAAATGACAGGCTACCTCCCGGTAGCGCTAAGTTTAATGTCTTCGACTAGACATAACCAATATCACCCTAAAGATACGAACTATGAAAGCACAGGGTGGTAGAAAAATCGGGTGACGAAAATCACCCCTAAACAAGACTGACGCGTCAGTCTTGTGAGATAAAGGCTAAAAGAAATCAATGCACTTGTATGGAAAAGTGCATCACTCGATGCAAAGCATCGGTGGACCATGGGTGGGTGGGTAGGAGGGTACATGGACGAAGGGTAAGGGTGAGGGTGAACAGGCACCGGTTACGGGCCTTCTTGAGTTTAAATGTGAGGGCAACAAGGGCCCTATAAGAATGGTGCTCCAATTGGAAGGGGAGGCGGAATGGTTTGGCAATAATAATGGGATGGGTCTCAGAGAAAGTTCACGATCGTTCTATATATGGACGGTGATAATGGTCACGCCGTGACATACCAGGGAGTTGTTGATGGAAAAAATCAAAGCCACAAAAAGTGTTGGGCATAGAGTAACAAACTCGGTGTCACAAAAGTGGAGAGTAACACCACGAATACTCTCATGGATGGTGGGGTCGATGAAAAGTGCACAAATGGGATCATGGAGCACTAGGGTGGATGGTGGGGGTAGGTGAGGACCTAAATACCTAGATGGGAACAGGTGATGTGCAATAACAAGGTCCAAACCAAGTGGTGGGGTGAAAGGGACAGTGGGTGGATTGGGTGGGATAAAGGGTGGGGGAAGATGATTGAACTCACGAGTAGGAGAGACACACTCCTCGCGAGCCTCGAAATGATCCTCAAGGGCACGCGAAGGAGGAGGTGTGAAATTGAACGAGGGAGTGGTCAACTTAACCACCATTACGTCACCATCCAAGGTGGTTGAAGGATCTAACGAGGCTATCTGAGATAGATGAATCTACATCAGTATTCGGCTCAAGGGGAGCCAAATATGATGAGGTAGGATCCATATCAAGAGAGGTGGAAACCATCTCGGATTCAATATCAATAAAATGGTGAGCACTCGTAGCCAGAGCTAACGTAAAAGATAAGGGCATGTCAGAGACATATGCAATTGGGGCATAAGGTAAAAGCTCGGGCGTAATGAAGGATTCTATGGAAGGTTAAAGGTGAACCTCAATATTGGGTTCGAAAGGATGGAGTGGTATGGGATCAGTCTCACAATCAAGGGATAGGTCAACACAATTGTCAACATAGGGCCCGGACCACGTGGTGGTCTCAACTTTAAAATTCTTAGGAGGATAAGGTTGGTCACAATCAAAATCAATGGCACTAGACGACACATCATCGTCCCACGTAGGTGTAATAATGGGTTGACTTGGGGTGAAATCCGCCTCGTTCGCACACTCAAAATCATATAATCATTGTTCAAGCCTTAAAAGTGATTTAGTTTGAAATTGAAGAGTGTGCACGAACTTGTGTTAGAGACTTTCAAGAGCGGATGTACAAGGTGGTGGAGAAGTGGTAGTGGGTGGCGGTGGTGGTGGACACAACTCGCTAGACACACTAGGATGTGAAGAATACTCGAATGAAGTGTGTGGAGTGGGGCCAAGTTCATCATACACGAAAGGATCGTCTTCGTGATGGTCAAATGGTTGATACTCATGGGGTGCGTAGTGAGGGAATTGATCGTGAATGGGTGCACAAGGTGGCGATGACGACTGTCGGAAACCATAAGGATCCATAACATGGCGTTGGGATTCATATTTCATGGAAGGGTTATCAGGTCTCCCTGAATAGATTGGGTACTCATACCCCTCGACATTGGATACGTCGTGGGAATACATCGAGGTTGGTTTCGAAACAATGTCATATGGAGACACCTGTTCCATGGTGCATTCAGATGGAGAGAATATAAATGGGCACTCATGGGACTCCTGATCGATAAGAAAGAAGTGTGTGCACGGCGAAGAATGGGATGGGTTGACACTCGTCATCGGAGGCGATGGAGTAGGAGATGTGTGCATGGACGACACACTAGTATCAATGGTGGGCGTTTGAGAGTTAAAGCCATGAATTAATGAATAGAGGTTCGAATCGGGCTTAACATCAAACAATGGGAAATGGCCAAAGTACTCCCGTAAAGGATGTTCTTCGGCCATTAGTAGAGCAATATTTTTGGGTTTTTAAATATTTTGCAAAAGAAAAGATTTTTTTTTTCTGATTTTTGAAAATAAGAAAAAAAAAATATTTTTGGGATTTTTGAAAATATTTTTTTTTTAAAAAAGGAAAATATTTTTGGGATTTTTCGAAAAAAGGGTAGTAAATGGACTCGTGATTTGGACGAACTAACGAAAATTGACTACCAAAAGAATTGAATTGGACACACACGAGTAAAGAAAAAATCCTAACGAGCACATAGACAATTATTATCTCAAATTTAGTGAAAGGGGTAGTCAAATTTTAATAAAGTCCGCGGGCGACAAAAATCACGGAATTTATCAGAGTGATCGCCTCTTGAAAAAATGTGTGCCTACGGGGCTAGCTAGGTGATTGATTTTAAATTTAATGATAGCTAGGGTAGCACACAGTGGATACGCGAGTGAGTCGGGTGATGAAATCCCTTCTCGTTTCAATGACCGGGTCTAGGTCTAAGGTACATTAATTCACAAAACCATTCAATTTAATTGCGACGTAGAAATTAAAAGCACACAGGAGCAAATAATCACACAAAAATTGAACTTGCTTGCAGAAGATTCGCGAGGGATAAAAAAATGTACCTCCCACGGTTTTTACACATGTGGGGTAAAGACCGAGTTGAGTCGACCGGGGGGAAGCTCGACTAACTTCAGTCGTCCCCAGGAGTCCTATCGACCCAAAGCATAGAGGCTTCAAAAATTCATCACCTTGGACGCCCTCTCTTTACCTTGTTCAGTTTCCCTTTTCGCTTTTTTTTTTTTATGAATAATTATTACGAATAAGACGGTGTCAAAATGCACCAACATAAATACAAAGTTTCAAAAATCCTATACAACCAGGCTAAGAAGGAGGGAGAAGGAATAACTACAACTAAAAAGAAAGAATAGAAAGAAAAAAAATTACAAGTCTTCAATCATGTCTCCAAGTCAAGAAAGCGACAACAACGCCATTTGATAAGAAGCTTTTTGTGTATATGGTCGTTGTCTTCAAAAGCCACTCTCAAAATTCCCTTGAGTACCTACAAAACTTGTATAAAAATAACTCGTATTGCGGTAAGTACGAGTAACAATCCAACTTTCAAGCTGAAACAATTAATGTGAATACTTGCAATTGAATTTTTTTTTATTGAAATATTTTTTTTAAAACAATTTCAAGGGAGAAATAAACTAATGCTAAAATTACAAAATGACTAAATAACAGAAAAAGAATGTGCAACCGAGTGTGAAATATGTGAGAAGGTCTAGAGATGGGAATACACTACATTTTCAATTATTTTAATTTCTCAATTTATTAATGTGAAATATTTCAAGATAAAATTGAATCGATAATCTAATTCTCCTTAAAATTGTAAATTTAATAAAATATTTTTCAGAAAATTAATTTAAAAAATGTCACACAATGAAAAATTAAGAATCATACTATTTTAAGAAAATTACCCACTAGAATCAATTTGACGAAAACAATATCAATCCTCAAATTTCAACACCGAATTAATATTCAAATATCGAAAAAACCTATCTCTAGTTCGATTCCTAAATTCAAACGTTAATTTATTCAATTAATTTACTAACTCTCGTTACATAAATTAATTGGTGACAGTTAAAATTAATTTACCTAGAAATATAAAATTAATTAGACCAATTAATTAAATTAACACCATACGCAGGGCATCCCACCGCTTGAAGGGGTGTTTAGCCAAACATTCTCATGTTAGAATAAACATCATTCAATAATATAGCAAGAATGAGAAGGAAAGGGAAAGAAATTCAATACGCAAAATATTCTTGTCGAACTTGTTCATGAAAGTGCGTCTCAATCTTCTAAAAAATCCAGCACTTGATTACACCAAAAATAATAAAAACAATCCTACAAAATTATTCTAAACTAAACTAATTTTTTTTTATTTTTATAAATTTTTTTCATGACCCTAAGCTGTACATAATATACACCCTTTTTCTTTCTCGCGCGTCTCTCTTTTTATTCTGTATCTGTTGAGAGTCTTCTTTAATGAGATGCCACTTCCATCTTTTTAAAGCCACGAATAGGCTTGTTGAAGAGAGATTGAGGGGATTTTAAAAGGCTAAGTCCAAAGATATTATTTGGATAAGCAAGTGGGTATTTTACTTGGTCGGTGTAAAGGGGCAATGGATTCAGAGAAATTCTAAATATCCCGCCACTTATCCCGTCTTGAAACCGCCCAAATCCAGCTGGCAAAAACAAGTTAATACCCTATCCTTGCTGGCAAAAACAAGCTACATATTTTATTATATTTGTTGGCCCACTTGCATATATGTTAAAAGAGATATTCTAAATGAAGTTTCACAAAGGCTTCATTTATTTCTCTGCTTTGTGTTTTGCTTTGATTAACAGGACGCCTCTTTTGCTTAAGATATATACATGGAACTTTATTAAGGTATGCTTCTCCACTATATATATATATATATATATATATATATATATATATATATATAATTTAATCTAGGGTTTTATCTTTTTTATTTTTAGGTTGCAAATTAGGAATTATTTTGTGTTCACAAATTAATTAATATTGCTTTTTTTTTTTAATTTGACTAGGATGGAATCTCAAATTTCAGAAAAATCTCTTGATATTAATTTCAATATTAGCTTGGATGAAGATGAAATAGAGAATATAGGATATGGTGATGGTTGTAATGAAAATGAAGAATGTGCACTAGAAAAAGTAGATGATCCTCAATTGGGAATGAAATTTGATAGTGTTGATGATTTATTTGAGTATTATAAAAAATATGGTAATGAGAAAGGGTTTCCGGTGAAGAAGAGAACTTCAAAAAGGGGGATTGATGGTGCACTGCGATATGTGTGTTTTTCATGTGGTCGAGAGGGCAAGCCAAAAAGTCAAGCCAAAAATTCTTTCAAAATGCACCCAACTAAAAAGGTTAATTGCAAGGCTATGATTAGGGCGGTTATAAATACTAACGGAAAAGTGAAGATTTCGGTAGTTTACCTTGACCACAACCATGAGTTAAGCCCAGGAAAATCTCGATTTTACAAGACTAATCGGGTAATAAGTTCAGTTACTAAAAGGAGACTAGAGATGAATGATAGGGCCGGTATAAGACCTAATAAAAGTTTTAATGCGTGTGTGGTTGAAGCCGGTGGTAATGAGAATGTGCCATTCTTGTTAAAGGATTGTTATAACTACATTGATAAAGTTAGGAAGTTGAGACTTGGGGATGGCGATGCTTTAGCTGTCCAAAATTATTTTTTTAAAATGCAAGCTAATAATGCTAATTTCTTTTATTTGATCGATTGGGATGATGAGGGTCGTTTGAAAAATTTATTTTGGGCGGATTCAAGGAGTAGCGCTGCGTATGAAGAGTTTGGTGATGCTATCACTTTTGACACGACATACTTAACAAACAAGTACGACATGCCATTTGCTCCTTTTGTGGGACTGAATCATCACGGTCAATCAATTTTGTTAGGGTGTGGTTTGATATCAAATGAGGACACTCATACATTTACTTGGTTATTTAGGACTTGGCTTAGTTGCATGAATGATCAAGCTCCTAAGGCAATTATCACTGATCAAGATAGAGCTATGAAAAATGCTATTGAAATTGTATTTCCCAATACTCGTCATAGGTGGTGCTTGTGGCACATTATGAAAAAATTACCTGAAAAGTTAAGGGGATATGAGCACTATGAGTCAATAAAGAGTGATATACATTCTATTGTTTATGATTCCCTAAATTCCATAGATTTTGAAGACAAATGGAGTAGGTTAATTCTAAAATTTAACCTTGAAAAGAATGAGTGGTTGTGTGGGCTATATAATGAGAGATTTCGTTGGGTTCCCGTTTTTGTGAAAGATACATTTTGGGCGGGAATGTCGACCACTCAAAGGAGTGAGAGTATGAATGCATTCTTTGATAGCTATGTCAGTTCTAAGACTAGCTTAAAACAATTTGTTGAACAATATGAGAATGCATTGCGTAGTAAGGTTGCGAAAGAGAATGAAGCGGACTATGATTCTTTCAAGGGTGCAATTCCATGTATTACAAAATATCATTTGGAGAAACAATTTCAGACTTGTTACACAATAACAAAATTTAAGGAGATTCAAGATGAGTTAACGGGAAAGATTTATTGTCGTTCGTATTTGGTTAGTAATGATGGTAACATTGAGGTGTACCGAGTATCAGAAGATTTGGCTGGAGTGATTGAGCGAGATACCTCTTTTGTAGTTTCGTTTGACCTAACCGAGTGTGACATCAAGTGTAATTGTCGCTTATTTGAGTTTCGTGGTATCATTTGTAGACATTGTCTTACAGTGTTGATTGACAAAAAAGTTCATATTATTCCCGAAAAATACATTTTGAGACGATGGAGAAAGGATGTGAAGAGGTGTCACACAAAGGTTAAAATTCTTTATTCTGATTAGACTATGAATCCCGAGAATGAACGGAACGAAAGGATGTATAGTGTATTTTCTAAAATCGTAGACTTGGCAACGGACAATGAAGATAAGACAAAAATGGTGATGGATTGGGCTAAAAAATTATTTAAAGCTTTAAAGAATAAGGAAGCCATTTGTGCAAGTAGTGAAGCAACTCCAAGTGGGGGGGTTACTAATGTCAATACATCAGGATGTGCTATTATTCGTTCTCCACTGGTTGCTCGTAGCAAAGGTCGACCACCTTATAAGAGGCAACAAAGCAAGACGGAGAAATATATTCAAAATAAAGCAAAAAAGACAAAGGCAAGTCTTGTATATATTTTGTTATTTTTTTATTTGACATATTAATTTTTTTTAATTGATATATAATTTTAATTTTTTAAATGTGCAGGTGGAAAAAAATAGACCTCATAGGTCTCAAGACTCGGAAAGTGGATCGTATGTTCCAAACCTTCAAAGTTGTCATTCTCATATTCAGGTATTTTTTTTTTAATTTCAAGATTAATTATATATTAATTAACAACTTTTTTATTTTTTAATTACGTACAGGGCTATTATCATCCATTTTTGAGTGGTGCAAATCAAATAAACAATGATCCAAGTAATTTTGATCCATTTTGGAAGCCAAGCTTGCTGGATTTAGATATTATTATTTTTGTGTTTAATTAGCATTTTTGGATGTTGTAATATTTTTGGATGTTGTAATATTATTTTCCTCCAAAAAGAGAGGTTTTTTTTTTTAATGACACTGGTAGCCAACTGTAAGTTGTGTTTACAGTTATTTGCTCCTGAAATGGTACCCTACTGTAAGTTGTTTTTTGCTCTTGAAATGAAGAAGGTTGCATAATTATGTGGGTTTCTTTTGTTGTGCCACATGGGCTGAAAAAGAAAGGAAGAAATATGATTTCTTTTGCTGACCACGTGGGCTGAAAAAGAAAGGAATGAAAATGGGTTTGTTTTGGTGTGCCACATCAGCAGGCGGGATGAAAATGGCGGTTCATGTAGAACCGCTCATGGATTCATCTTTGGTTCCTATTTTGGCGCCTAATTTCACGGAATGGCAGGTGGGTTGAAGAATGGGTCAGTGGGTGGAGTAATGATATTGGTAGTGGGTTCGGGTCTGGATCGAGTTGTTGGTATGGAGTAGCTTCTGTTTTGTTGGCTCAAGTAGGTCGTAGTTAAGGTTTTGGGTATGGTTGTCGGGGATCAGAGCAGTTGATGCGCACGGGTTGCTCCAGAGACAGGGTTTTTTTCTGGCCTGAGGTGTGTGGGGCGCCGCTTGGGGTTGAAGGCAGGTCATCCCGGACAGGGGTGAGGGGATAGCAGGTCGGGCGCCCGGGGTTGATTGTGGACGATAGTCGCGATCGCGGGGGTTTCGAGTTTGGCCGGATTTTGGCCTTGAGTTTTGGGCACGTGTTTCTCCTGTTGGGTTTGCGGATTGGATAGGCAGCGGTGGTTTGATAACCATGTTGGGGAAACTCAGGTTTGAGGTGGATGTAAGGTCTAGAGCAGGCGGGGCTTCGGTTTGGGAAATGGGTTGTTTGGTTTAATGGAGGTGAGAGAATAGGTGTGTTGGTAGGGAAGATGATGGGGTGTGGGGTTAGGTGTGGTGAGTGTGTAGAAGACGTAGGGCGAGGTTGAAGATGCGGGCATGTTTGTGTGTGTTAGGGTATAAGTTAGTGTGTGAGTGGGTTGTGTGTGTTTAATTTGTACCCCTAAAATTAACACAAATTAAAAAAATATAAATAAAATTAAAAATTAAAAAAATTAAAATCTAATAAAGCTAAAAAAACTAAAAAAACTAACATCTCAAACTAAATAAAAAATGAAAAGAAAAAACTAATAAAATATAACTCTATTAAACTAAAAAAATATAATCCTAATAAAATAAAACTAAAATAAATAAATAAATATATAAAATGAAATCTAAAAAAAACTAAAAATTAATCCTAATAAAAATAAAATTAAATAAAGATTAAAAATTAAAAACTAATAAAAATTAAAATCAAAATAAAGAAATAGAAAATAAATCCTAGAAAATTCTGATTAAATCTAAAATAATTCCTAAAAATAAAACGACTCAAAATAAAAAAAAATTAAAAAATGCTAAAAGTACAAACTCAACACACACAGGGCTCGGGTGTAGGCCATGGGCTCGGCCTAGGATTAGGTTAGGGTTTGGGGACACGGTTCGGGAGATCGGAACACATCGGGGAGGCTCAATTATGGACTCTGACTTCACTATCTCTTTGATTTCTTCGATGCTTGCTTTTAATCGCTATTTTGTCGCAATTAACTTGATTTAACAATATTTGTACCTCAACTGCGTATTCACCTAAGAAATAAATAAATACAAACATAAGGCCAATTTTCATTAAAACGAGGGACTAAAATGCACATATTCGGGGTATAAATTATACGCTTTTGGGTGCTTATCAACTGCGCAGTCAAGGGACTCCCGATTTGAGAATAGGATGTCGATTTGAAAATAGGCACACTTAAGCTTGAAAATATGCCGTGAGGGGGTGAAAGCCACCCCACCCCCAAGATAGAAACACGAGTGGAATAAACACCTCGCGTGCGTCTAGTGTAACACGTAGTAACCGATTGCGTAGTTATGGGACTCCCGATTTGAGAATAGGACCCGAATTTAAAAATAGATGCACTTAGACTTGAAAACATGCCGCGAGGGGGCAGAAGCCACTCCCCACACCCCCAACGGCAATACGAGTGGCATGAACACCTCATGTGTCAAACATAACACATGGAGACCGTCCGCACAATCGTAAGGACTCCCAATTTGAGAATAGGACCTATATTTGAAAATAGGTCCACTTAGGCTTGAAAACGTGTCACGGGGGGAGGACGCCAACCTCCCAAATGGAAACGCGAGTGGCACGAACATCTAATGCGCATCCAAAATAACATGTAGCAACCGGTCACACAGTCGCGGGACTCTCAGTTTGAGAATAGCACCTCAATTTGAAAATAGGCACACTTAGGCTTGAAAACGTGCCACCAGGGGGCGGATGCAATCCCCCTACCTCCCCCCTAAATGGAACCAAGAGTATCACAAACACCTTGGGTGCATCACAAGTAACACGTAGGAATCGAACACATAGTTGCGGGAGTCACGGTTTGAGAATAAGACCCAAACAACCCATATTATTTTTGCCAGCTAAATATGGTCACGGCTCTAGTCCGTGACCATATGTTGTCTCGGTTGAGGTCCGTGACTACACTGGAGAGGGTATAATGGTTGTTCATAACTATAGGTCGTGACCAAGTTAAAAGGGGAAAAGTCTGGTCATGACTTTAGGCCATGACCACCATCTTGAGTGATAAAAAGCAGTCATGGCTATGGGTCATGACTAAGGCATAATATTAGTCACACATGGGCCAAGGATTTGGTCCGTCACCAGTTAGTTACAACCCTTATCCGCGATTGTGTTCCCTAATGCCATGGTCCGTGACCATTTCCTTTGGTTAGGGACTTGGTCCGTGACTCGTAATTTTGGTCACGCCCCATTCGATCATGCCCCAGGTTCGTGACCCTTGTGCCTGGTCACTACCCAAGTCCACGATCATTCCCCTAATTTGGTGTAGTGATGGCTGGTACACCGCCTTAGCCACCCAAGGTGTCACTACTAAAAGGTCTGATTTGTCAGCATCCCTAAAATAAATCTCTACTTCTGAGTACCAGACTCAACAATCCCACCCACCAAGACACTACCTTCAGTAGAACCTCTATATATGACCTACCAGCCCTCTTGGTACTATTAGGAGAATAAAAAAAGCCACAAATTATTATTTCAAGCCCTCTCCAAATCACTCCCCTACACTGCCCCATTATCAATCCGACTAAGGATCTCGTTGAAAATTTTGAAAGGAAAATAGTCTAAGGAACACCTCTTGCCCCAGCGTGTAATTTGTGCCAAGGTCCCAAATTCCCCAAAGACCACTGCAAAGTCCCCCGAAAGAATATGACCCACCTCATCACCAACATCAAAAGAATTGCAGTACTTAACAACTAGACTTCAGTCAAATGCATCCCAGCACTTATCATCCGGAGGCCCTTTAAATCTATCCTCTTAGCGAAAGAATCCCTCTATCCCATCTTATAATGTATCCCTCTATAAAGTATACTTTTCAGCTATTATCAATTTTTCCCTCCACCCTTTGATGCATAATGAATAATGATTTCCAATATTTGCCTACGTGTGTTGCATGTGATGATTATGAATCCAGCGATTGATTAGAACCCACACCAAATAATGATAACTCCACAAGCTTAAAATACTTTAAACACTAACAAAAACTTTACCAAACTAAAAAAAGTCAAAATAAACATATGTCTCCCATGAATATAACACAACAACCATAAACTTAGGCACTCCCCAAAACCCTAACTAGTTACAAATAAGGTCTTACTTAGACGAGAATGAATAAAGATAATTCATAGACCTTCTCACTAGCTTCATAAATATGTCCGCTTAGTCTTATGTCGATCTGACATCGACTCAATAATCGTCATGCATGAGATACCCACTCTTTCTGAAGTAAGATCCATAAAGCAAAGGCTCCATAAGCTCATACTCGAATGGTCCTTGAAAATTAAGAATAAGAAGATAAACATCTGAGTTATTGGCGTCATTCGAGTAATCAAATATCCCACTTGGCTAGCCAAAAAATTACAAGTAACCAAAGCCAATTATGAGCAACACAAAGTGTGTGCTATGTGTGTACATAAGGCTCAAGTGCAAGCCAGTTGCTCAAGTAATAACCTGGTGAGATAGCATCGAATCCTCAGGGAGGTCGCTAAACGATGACGGTAGGGTTAACTTCGTAAGTCTTGTTTTCGACTCATAAAAGACAGAAAAAGGTGATGATTTTTTATAGTGAGAAAGTTCTAATCATTTAAGATAATTAAGTTACGCTAGTGCAAATTTAACTACTTAAAGAAATAATTCAAACTTTCAGTTTTAAAAACACTTTTGGGAAAATGGGGTTGAGATCTAATCCCTTAACTGTAGATATATCCAATAAATATAAAATTCTACAAAATTAAGCACCAAATATGTTTGGGCGTTAACCCACGTGAGAATTGGTCAATAAGTTAATAAGTGTGAATGGTAAATTTATCGACACGTATAATACATCCTCAAACACTCTGGTTGCTTTTAATAAATGGAGTTAAAATCCATACAATATTAGTTTCAATTAATGTATCAAACCCCAAAAATTAATTACTTAATTATGTTGAATTTTACATTTAACTTTGATAACTCTACGTTGGGTTCATGTTCCTCAATCCACAAATAACTTATCTAGACATGGATTTGAATTCTATGATAATCATATTGATCATGCAAGTGTTCGTAATTAAACAACAAGAGTAGAGAGTTAAAATTTTTATACCAAGTATGAAGAAACAAAGATGCGATGATAACGATTTATAACAATGAAAGATCTCTGGAAAATTGCAAAACATCAATAAATTTGATGCATAAAGATCCAAAATTTGTTCTCCAATGATTATTGATTAATTACTTGCATAACCAAGTGTAAATTATGAAGTTTAAGAGTCCTATAAATTATTTATACAAGTGTCAAAATTCGGGTAAAGAGGTAAACATTGACCCTAACTACTCTAGCTAATATGTAGGAAAAGATAAACAAAAATTACGTTGGAGACTAAACCCTCAAGACCAAACCAAACCCTCATGACCGAACTCTCTGGAAAAATGAACCGATTTGCTCCCAGAATTTAACCGGTTTGGTCTTTGGGTTTGGAAATTATTCTTTAGCTTGCTTTTTTTTCCTTATATGCAGTTTTACCCCTCAGACTTCTCTTCAACTTCAGATTGGCATAACTTCTTCACCGTAATTCGGACATAGATACCATTTCTTCCTATGTTCTCACATAGTCGACATATTTAACTTTCCTATTGGATCCTTCTCTAGGTTCTGCATGAAAATTTATTATTTTTCTCTTGACTTCCTTTCTCGCATTATTTTCATTTGTTTGGCTATTCTCTTTCTTCCAGTTGTCTTATTAACATGTAAAACACATGAGAAAAACACAAACACAAAATACTTGCCAAAAAAGTTAATTTAAATAAATATGAGATAAATTTGGGATAAATTTTATGTTAGATATTGTAAAAATATCAAAATTAGAGAGATATATAGAATATTCATGCCGAATCAAACCACCTTAAACGATGGAATAGAATACCTTTTTCCCTGGTACACGATTGCATTTAGCATATCTAACAAGTCTTAAGCCCCTACGTTACTCTAGTAGGACGAGTGTTGTCTCGCGATGGTTTGTAGTGAATTTACCCACAAAATTCATTTTGTACCACGTGGTACGATTCAAAGTGAAATCAAAATAATTAAAAATTGAACAATTTAAATTCCATTAAAATAATCACAAAAATTTTATTTGATGAATCTCACTTTGTAATGTGTGTGCGTGAACAAAATTAACCGTTAATTTTGCCCAATTGATCATTACATTACTTTTTGAAATTCGCTTTGATTCAATTTCTCACAGAATGCACTCATAAATGAATCACTTGGATAGTGTCTTCTTCTCTCGATGTGTGGAAAACTAGGAGTAAATGTAATGGACATGAGTTCACGCACACAACTTGAAAGGCGAATATTTTATGGTGAAAATATCTCATGAACGGATTACGCACCTTAGAAAACAAGAAAACATCATTCTTTATTCGCACCATTTTGTCTCTTTATTATATTTTTGTATTTTTAACTCTCCACGCAGTGATTGACTTTGATATTTGGACTCGGTTTGAACTTTTTCGAGTTAAGGTATTTGGGGTACTAATGTGTAATACCCCTTATTTATGAGTAATTGTTTTTTTATATTAATTTTTCATGCTGGTTAATTATATAAAGTAAAGGAAGTGAGAGTAAATATTACTTTAAGTGATTTAAGAGATAATATTTACTGAGTTTTGCACAAAATTGTTAAGTGAATGTAAATAACATCATATTATGTTTTATTGCATCATTGTGCTTTAAGCGACGGTTGTGATTTAAAATGGTGTTGGAACATGAAATAGTTTATGTTATCCCGAATGCCAATTTAAAGGGTGCGGTTAGACCAAAAATGGTGGAAATAGTCAAAATGAGTACCAAGTTGTATTTTTGGGTTCCGGGTACTTTTGACCGGTTATGACTTAATTATGTTGTTACGAGTCAATTTAATTATGTAGTAGAATTTAAAGTTGGACTTAGTGTAATTGGGAATTTAAGTCTTCCAAGAACATCTACTTCTTATTTATTATTAAACTTAAAATAGAGTTAGAGAGAGATAGAGAATTTGGGAGAAAAAGAAGAGAAAAGAGAGAGAATTGAAGATTTGAGCTTGGAGTCGTTGTTGTCGGAAGATAATCCGAGACTACGAACTTAAGGAAAGTTTCTAACTTGCAAATGTATGATTTAGTGTGGATAATTTGTATTGATAGTTGTGTTTTTGGAGATTTAAACCATTTATGGGTTTTGATGATTTTTGGTGTTTAAACCCTTAAACATTGATTTAGATATGAATTGTGTTTGTCATATTAGTTAGTGGTTGTATAGGATTGATTTGGTGGGATTATTGATTGATGGTGTTGGCTAGATGGAAGAGAAATAGCATTTGGGAAATTAGGGTTCATATAACCCGTAGCCCCTAACTGGGCCAATCGACCAGGGTGAATCGATTCGCCCTACTTAGCGAATTGATTTGCTAAAAAGGGTGGCTACAGGTCTAGGGAGCCGAATCGATTCGGGTTAAGGCCGAATCGATTCCTCATGAGACAGAATGTTGGTTTCCTCAGCTGAATCGATTCTCTTTTTGGGCGAATCGATTCGCTATCAGGGGTAAATCGATTCGGCCCTAGGCGAATCGATTCGAAAATCGTTTTGTTTTAGGATATTTTTCTAACTTAGTTTTTAGCCCTTTTCTTTTAGGTTTAACGCCTAGGAACCCTCCCTCATGAAGTAATATAGGGTACTAGAGTCTTGTATTAGGGATATGTATACCCTTGATTAGAAGAGGGGGTAATTGGTCTTGCTTCGGGGGCTTTTTAATAGATGTTAAGGTAGTTTCTTTATTTAGTAAGCTAGTCTAGGACTAAGGGAAAGTAGGGTTACATAGTTTTGGACTTTTAGAGATTTTTTTTATGAGGTAAGTTACCCTTGATGGCTCATAGGGAGGTCATTAATTCTCGGAGACTAGTATGGGGATAATTAAACGTTGTGGTTGATGTTGTTAGACATATATGGTTCCGGATATAACATAATGTATATTTTAAGCTGGCATATCTTGTGAATCATGACTTTCATATACATACCTCTCCAAATGCTATCATAAGGGAAGTTAGGCGAATGAGGTGAAGTCCCCTGGCTAGTGTATGGAGGGTGAATATTGTCCTCGGCCATATGACCGATGGTTATATTGTGATGCTATTTTATTCGAAGTGAGGTAATTTCGAGTATGGTTATGACTCACTGTTGAAGGTATATGATCGCTTTCCATGCGACGTGATTTAGGATGCCCAGGTGGTCTTGGTTATAGGCCCTTGAAGAAGGTAGCTATTTAGGGGTGCATCCAGTTGGGTGATTCTGAAAGGATGGTCTTAGAATCGTTATATGTGTTGATTGTAACTATTCTCTCAAACGGGGCATTTCATAAATGCCTAATGCATTTATAAATCAATTGTACGGATTGAGTTTACTAAAGAGGAATGGATTTGTGAAGTTGTATTTTATCAAACTGCAAGTTAATCTTATTAAAATGGATTTTAGTTAATTCTCTTGCATTGATGAATAAGTTAATATTAAATGGCATTTCGTTAGGATGTACACTTAGATGAGAGGTGAGGAATATCCTTATCTTGAAGAGCCATTCAAATTGTCTATGATGTTAGAAATTCATAAATGTCATGAATTTAATTCACATGTTTATAATATCAAATTAGGCCCTGACCCGTCTATATTTCTTTATCTTGCGTGGTCCATATTTATGCCCAGGTGTTCCCCCGCAAGGACGCTCGTGTTGATCCTTCCTTCCTAATGTCTAGGAGCTATAGCATTTTTGCGGATGTTATAGGACTTTTGTGATAGATGCATCACTTTTTTATATAATCTAGTTACGATCCGTCTGTACATTCGGGCGTGTTTCCTATGTTTTTTAATTGTATATATTGTTTGTTATTAACTATAATACTCGGTGTAACCTGTTTATACCAGTTTGTTAATCGACATCTTATTCGTTTATTATTTTGTGAATGATTGTTAAATTGTTATCTGTCTTTATTTTTATCCACCTGATTTTTAAGTTGGATTGTTGAAACTGTTTTTATTTTAAACTCACAAATTAATTTGACATCCGTTTTCTAAAATAATTTGTGGTTACCTCGTATAATTATTTTCACGCCAGTGATGCTAAGAATGAACCATCTATGATTCCTGTATTTATTGGTGTATTGGGTTGGACACCTCTTATTTTAATAAGCGGGGTGTCATGGATGGTATCAGATCATGAGGTTCTAGAGTCCTTTGGATCTATGCGGACTGATCACGTTCTACCGTAGCGTTATTTGATATAGAGCCCTATTGTTAGGGCTATTTTATTTATTCATGCTTGCAATCTTCTGCAAAGATAAATCATTTTAGATTGTGTTCTTATCCAGTTGTTTCTTCGTCTCAGATGCTGCCTAGAAGAGGTCGCCCGACAAATAGAAATCGAGTTGTAGAATATAATGTAGAATCCCTACCCCCGCAAGGAACAATTAATGCAGCGGAGGTGGATAATATTGTTGCCCAGGCAGTCATTGATTCAATGACTGCTATGGCCCAACAGTTTCCCCAAGCCCAACAACCGGTTACACAGGTGGTTCAACCCCATACGGGGCCCTCCGCTTGGGAGAGAGTTAGAGAATCTTTCTTAAAAGGTCACCCTCCAGAATTTTAGGGTGGTGCTGACGTGATTGTTCCAAACTAGTGGAAGAAATATATGCTACGTTATCTCCAAATGGTGGAGTGTAGCGGGGAACGGAAGAAAATTCTCGCCACTTTTAAACTAATGGGAGCAGTTTTACATTGGTGGGAGTCGATGAAAACACTGGAGCAAAGGGACATCATGCCTATCTCGGACTTCTGGGTCTTGTTTGATCGAAAGTATTTTCCTCCTGCAATCCAGAAGGAGATGAGGAGGAAACTCCAGGATTTGGTTCAAAGGTAATGGACTGTTGCGGAATATGAAGAGAAATTTACTCATCTAGCGAGCTTTGTGCCGGATGAAGTAATTCCGGAAGAAAGGAGTATATCAAAATTCATCGGGGGTTTTAATTGTAGAATAAGACAACACTTTTTAGGAAATCCAGCTCTGCAAATATTTGGGGACGCGATGAATGCGACCTTTCTTCATTGTCAAGATCACCGTCTTCATGTGAAAGGGACTAAGAAGGTTTCGAATTTGGGCCAAGCTAGTAAGCAAGGAGGTAATAGTTTTGGTGGAGCACTACCCTCATCACAATCGTCGGGAAGTAAACAAAAAGAGAGGGACACCCAGCAGGGGGATTTGTCTAAGAGACAACATTTGGGGGTGGAGGTGGTTTTAGGCACAGTCAGGGTGCCTAGAAGCAGTAGCAGGTGGGCCAATAAGGCCAAGAAGGCAGAGGAAATAATGGAGGTCGGGGCCATCAGGGCTAAGGCATGGGAAAGTTTTGAAATAGTAATCGGGGTCATTATTCGGAGAATATGGCGGGCCGCTATTTTCAATGTGGTGAACAGGGTCACTTTAAGAAAGCTTGTCCACAGTTGATCGGGGGACAGTTTCCCATGGGTCCTCAGCATCAACAAGCGCATCTACAACCTCCATCACCTATCCCAACCGTCCCTCTACAACCGGGGCAACTTCAGTATGGGCGTGTGTATCATTTTCAGGATGCTTTACTTCCTCCAGCCCCGCCCGCACCTCCAGCTATTGAGGGTAAGTTTCCCATTCACGGGTATGTGGGTCGAGTGTTATTTGATATGGGCACAATGCACTCGTTTATTTCTAGGCACTTTGCTCATTCGACGGGGTTGATTAATTCTGCTAAAAGTATTTTTACTAGTGTGGAATTTTCCGTGGGTGATGGTTCGCTTATATTCTTTATTTGTAAAAAGGTAGGAATAGACCTTGGTAATTTATGTTTTGAGGCCAATTTACTCGTCCTGGATATGGTTAGGTATGATGTTATTTTGGGTATGGACTGGTTAGTGAAATACCGTGCTATGGTAAATTGTTATGGGAGGAGTATAGTCTTTGCCATTCTGGGGCAAGAAATGTTTTTAGTGGCGATCCCTCTTTCGAAGAGAGGTTCGAGCACGTATTTATATTGTATTGCAGAACAAACTTCACGCGATATAGTCATTTCCTTAGACTCTATTCCCATTGTTAGAGAGTTTGAGGATGTTTTTGGTAGATTCCGAGCTTACCACCGAGTCATGAGATCAATTTTGTAATATATTTAGCATCAGGAATTCGACCGATTGCTAGAGCTCCATATCGTATGGCTCCTATGGAAATGAGGGAGTTGAGGGATAAAATTCATCAATTGTTAGAGCAAGGGTTTATTCGGCATAGCACATCGCCATGGGGTGCTCCTATGTTATTTGTAAAGAAATGAGATGGTTCCCTCCGATTATGCGTTGATTACTGGGAATTGAATAAGGTTACCATTAGGAACAAATACCCGTTACCTCATATCAATGATTTATTTAATCAATTCAGGGGAGCGTTGTACTTCTCTAAGATAGATTTGAGGACTGGGTATCATTAGATGGAGATTCGAGAGCAGTACGTATCGAAGACCGCCTTCTTGACTAGATATGGGTGCTATGAGTTTTTGGTCATCCCTTTTGGGCTAACAAATTCCCCTCCTATATTTATGAAACTTATGAATAGAGTATTTAGGGACTTCCTAGACCAGTTTGTCATAGTGTTCATTGACAATATTCTAGTCTATTCTCGGATCATCGAAGTCGATCATGCTGAACATCTACGATTGGTTCTGCAAACACTACGAGATCATCAACTATATGCTAAATTCGAGAAATGTAGTTTCTGGTTGCAGGAAGTACAGTTTTTGGGGCACATTGTGTTAGCGGAGGGTATATCAATAGATCCGAGTAAAGTTATCGTGGGAAGAGAATGGGGTCAGCCCATGACTCCGAGTGAGATTCGTAGTTTTCTGGGTCTAGCAGGTTATTATCGCCGTTTCATCAAGGGTTTTTCCAAGATTGCTAGACCTTTGACGAATGTAACCCGTAAGAGAGTGAATTTTGTTTGGGATGATTCTTGTCAACTAGCGTTTGACGAATTGAAGGACAAGTTGACTTCTGCTCCTGTACTCACGTTGCCAAGATTGGGGGTGGACTACTTAGTCTTTACTGAGACATCTCTGTAAGGATTGGGAGGTTTGTTACAACAAGAGCATAGGGCCATTGCTTATGCTTCTCGCAAGATAAAGCCCAACGAGAAGAATTATCCCGTGCTTGATCTGGATCTTGCTGTGGTAGTGTTCACCATGAAGATATAGAGACATTACCTCCCAGGGGAGAAGTTCAGTCTTTTCACAGACCACAAATCGTTGCAGTATTTATTCTCACAGAAGGATCTGAATATGCGATAATGTCGATGGTTGGAGTTCGTGAAGGATTATCAATTTGATATTCATTATCAGCCAGGTAAGGCAAATGTGGTACCGGATGCGCTGAGTCGAAAACCCGCGGGGGAGCTAGCGAGGGTATGGAAGGCTAAATGGAAATAACTTAGCTAGGAGGATGTTGTATCAAGGACATTTATATCGGTGTTAACCGTTACGCCTACTATTATGATGAGAGTCGTGGAAGCGCAAGGAAGGGACGAAGGCTGCCAAGACCGGGTGCGCCAATTATTGATCGAGGGAGCGGAGTCCTACTCAATAAGTTCTAAGGGTGAGTTACTATTCCATGGGAGACTTATAGTCCCCGACAAGGGAGACTTGAGACGTGCCGTCATGACTGAATCTCATTGGTCCAGATTTTCAGTACATCCAGGTGGAGACAAAATGTACCAAGACATGCGCCGTCAATATTGTTGGGCGGGTATGAAAAGGGACATCTATGAATTTGTTTCTCAGTTTACTACTTTCCAATTGGTGAAAATAGACCACTAGCGATCAACGGGATTATTATAACCGTTAGAAATACCGGTATGGAAGTGGGAGAGTATCTCGATGGATTTCAACACCGGATTTCCAACGTCACAAAACGGTCATGATTCCATTTGGGTTATTATCGATCATCTGACCAAATTGGCATAATTATTACCGATGCGAACAGATTATAATACGGCACATTACGCCTAACTCTTTATCGCAGAGATTGTGAAACTCCATGGGGTGCCCATCAACATAGTCTCCAATCGAGACAAGATTTTTGCGTCCCATTTTTTGCGAAGTTTCCAATAAGCAATGGGGATCGAATTAAAATTGAGTACCTCCTACCACCTACAAATGGACAAACAAACGGAGAGAGTTAATCAAATATTGGAGGATATGCTTAGGATCTGCGTACTTGACTTTGGAGGAGGATGGGAGCAATACCTTCCATTGGTTGAATTTGCTTATAATAATTCGTATCAATTCATAATAGGTATGGCACCATTTGAGGCATTGTATGGCCGGCTGTGTAGATCACCTACTTATTGGTTAGAAGTAGGAGATGCTAAGCTCCTTGGACCTGAAATGATCCAAGATACCTCTTCGAAGATTGATCTTATTCGAAACTGCATCCGAATTGCACAAGACCTTCAAAAAAGTTATGCTAATGCGAATAGAATTCATATGGAATTAGAGGTTAGAGACCAAGTTTTACTGCGGGTGTCACCAATGAAGGATATAACGCGATTTGGGAAGAATGGTAAGATTGTGCCTCGCTATGTAAGCCCTTTTCCCATTATTGCGAAGGTATGCCTCGTAGCTTATCAACTTTCTTTGTCGAAAAGACTATAACTTCATGTTTCATCCTTGAAAAAGTATAAGATGTGCAAAGAGCTCATTGGCACATTCCTTTAGATAATATCGAATTGCAACCTGATATTTTGTACGAGGAACAACTGGTTGCTATCTTAGATCACGGGGAGCGTAGGATAAGATCGAAAGTGGTGCCCATGGTTCGAGTCTAGTGGGGACACCACAATGCCGAGGAATCGACATGGGAGCATGAGGATGATATTCGAGAGAAGTATCCACACCTTTTTTATAAGGTACCCCCAAATTTTGAGGGCAAAATTCCCTTGTAAGGGGGGGAGTATGTAATACCCCTTATTTATGAGTAATTATTATTTTTTATTAATTTTCCATGCTACTTAATTATATAAAATAAAGGAAGTGGGAGTAAATATTACTTTAAGTGATTTAAGAGATAATATTTACTGAGTTTTGCACAATTACTGTTAAGTTATTGTAAATAACATCATATTATGTTTTATTGCGTCGTTGTGCTTTAAGTACGGTTGTGATTTAAAATGATGATGGAACATGAAATAGTTTATGTTATCCCGGATGGCAATTTAGAGGTCGCGATTAGTCCGCAAATGGTGAAAATAGT
Source organism: Sambucus nigra (assembly GCA_949130495.1). Lineage (NCBI taxonomy): Eukaryota > Viridiplantae > Streptophyta > Magnoliopsida > Dipsacales > Adoxaceae > Sambucus > Sambucus nigra. The sequence continues at coordinate 236,638,551 of OX422210.1, read as the reverse complement.
CAAAATGAGTACCAAGTTGTATTTTTGGGTTCCAGGTAATTTTGACCGGTTATGACTTAATTATGTTGTTACGAGCCATTTTAATTATGCAATAGAATTTAAAGTTTGACTTAGTGTAATTGGGCATTTAAGGCTTCCAAGAACATTTATTTCTCTTTCATTATTAAACTTAAAAGAGAGTTAGAGAGAGATAGAGAATTTAGGAGAAAAAGAAGAGAAAAGAGAGAGAATTGAAGATTTGAGCTTGGAGTTGTTACCGGAAGATAATCTGAGACTACGAACTTAAGGCAAGTTTCTAACTTGAAAATGTATGATTTAGTGTGGATAATTTGTATTGATAGTCGTGGTTTTGGAGATTTAAACCATTTATGGGTTTTGATGATTTTTGGCGTTTAAACCTTAAACATTGATTTAGATATGAATTTTTCTAGTTATATTATTTAGTGGTTGTGTAGGATTGATTTGGTGGGATTATTGATTGATGGTGTTGGCTAGATGGAAGAGAAATAGGATTTAGGAAATCAGGGTTCATATAACCCGTAACCTCCAATTGGGAAAATTGACCAGGGATCGATTCACCCTCCTTAGCGAATCAATTCGCTAAAAAGGGTGGCTACAGGTCTGGGGAGCCGAATTGATTCAGGTTAAGGCCGAATCTATTCAGCATGAGACAGAATGTTGGTTTCCTCAGCCGAATCGTTTCTCTTTTTGGGCGAATCGATTAGCTATCAGGGGCAAATCGATTCGGCCCTAGGCGAATCGATTCGGAAATCGTGATGTTTTTAGATATTTTTCTAACTTAGTTTTTATCCCTTTTCTTTTAGGTTTAAGGCCTAATAACCTTCCATTATGAAGTAATATAGGGTACTAGAGTCTTGTGTTAGGCATATGAATATCCTAGATTAGAAGGGGGGTAATTGGTCTTACTTCAGGGGATATTTAATGTATGTTAAGGTAGTTTCTTTGTTTAGTAAGCTAGTCTAGGACTAAGGGAAGGTAGGATTACATAGTTTTGGACTTTTAGAGATTTTTTTTATGAGGTAAGTTACCTTTAATGGCTCATAGGGACGTCATTAATTCCCGGAGACTAGTATGGGGATAATTAAACATTGTGGTTGATGTTGTTAAACATATATGGTTCCGGATATAACATAATGTATATTTTTAGTTGGCATATCTTGTGAATCATGACTTGCATATACATACCTCTCTAAATGCTATTATAAGGGAAGTTACGCGAATGAGGTGAAGTCCCCTGGCTAGTGCATGCAGGGTGAATATATTCCTTAGCCATAGGACTGGTGGTTATATTGTGATGTTATTTTATTCGAAGTGAGGTAATACCGGGTACGGTTATGACTCACTGTCAAAGGTATATGGCCTCTTTCCACGCGACGCGATTTAGGATGCCCAGGTGGTCTTTGTTATAGGCCCTAGAAGATGATAACTATTTAGGGGCGCATCTAGTGGGGTGACTCCCAGAAGGATGGTCTTAGAATTGTTATATGTGTTGATTGTAACTATTCTCTCGAACGGGGCACTTCATAAATGGCTAATGCATTTATAAATCAGATGTACGGACTGAGTTTACTAAAGTGGAATGGATTTGTGAAGTTGTATTTTATCAAACTGCAAGTTAATCCTATTAAAATGGATTTTAGTTAAATCTCTTGCATTGATGAATAAGTTAATATTAAATGGAATTTCGTTAGGATGTACACTTAGATGAGAGACGAGGAATATCCTTATCATGAAGAGTGATTCAAATTGTCTATGATGTTAGAAATTCATAATTGTCATGCATTTAATTCGTATTTTTATCATATCAAATCAGGCCCTGACTCGTCTATATTTCTTTGTCTTGTGTGTCCTCCTTTATGCCTAGGTGATCCATGGCAAGGACGCCCGTGTTGATCCTTCCTTCCTAGTGTCCAGGAGCTCTAGCATTTTTGCGGATGTTATAGGACTTTTGTGATAGACGCATCACTTTTTTTTATAATCTAGTTACGATAAGTCTGTACATTCGAGCGTGTTTCCTAAGTTTTGTAATTGTATATATTGTATGTTATTAACTATAATACTCGGTGTAATCTGTTTGTACCAGCCAATTAACCAGCAGCTTATTCGGTTATTATTTTTTGAATGATTTTTAAACTGTTATCTGTTTTTATTTTTATCAACCTTCTTTTTAAGTTGGATTGTTGGAACTGTTTTTATTTTAAACTCACAAATTAATTTGACATCCACTTTTTAAAATAATTGGTAGTTATCTCGTATAATTATTTTCACATCAGTGATGCTAAGAATGGATCATCTATGATTCCTGTATTTATTGAAGTATCGGGTTGGCCACCTCTTATTTTAATAAGCGGGGTGTCACATAATGAAAATTCCAGGATTTTTTTCGGAGTTAGAAAATTTTCTTATGAATGTTTGTTGGTACGTTGTGGGCTTTTGCTCATTTTTCTATTTTTTTCTCTTTTTTTTTTAATTTTATTTTCTTTCTATTTTTCATTTTTGTCTAGTTTTTTTTTTTTTGCATTTTTCTATTTTTTTGTCCTTTTAATATACCATATGGACTTAATTTCTGAATTTTTTGATTCTCACAACTCCGGACTAATTTGGATTTTTCGAGTTAATCACAAAAGGAATATAATTTTAGGCTCAAGTTAGCTTTCAAGAGTTGAGCAATTTTTTTGGAATTGTTGTGGCTAATATTTTTGGGTGAACAAATGGTGGCCAAACTTCATATATCCGAATTACTAATCAAATTATCTTATGCGTCTCGAGATTAATTTATATTTTCAGATATTTTTAGGTGCATTTTCAAAACAACATCTCCATTCGCTTACAGTAATCGATCAAAACAACGATTTAGAGATCAACGACGATATTATCACTGAACGAACTTTTGAGTTATTTTCAACTCGGATTGATTTAATTAGTGAAAATAAGGAATGGTACAAAAAAATTCACCTAGTCAAAATCTCTACATTTATTCGTATAAGCCGTCAATTTTCATTCAATTCCTATTTTTGACCAATTTCGGCTTAGTGCATGAATTTTTCACAAATTGAGATTTGAAAGAACAATTTAGTGATATTTTTGAGAATTTTAAATTCCAATTTTCATTTAATCTGAAAAAATATTTTTTTGACTTTTTTTTTCCTTTCTTTGGAGTTCTTAACATTTTTCAATTTTTTGGGGCATTTGTGAAGTTTTTAGAAGACACATTTGTACCCCTCCCTAACATAGACTTTGCATTGTCCTCAATGGAAATAGGGGTGGCAAAACGGGTTAACGGGTCGTGTTTTCACACGACCTGACACGACACGATAAGAATCCAGCGGACCCGAACATGACACAACACGATAGCGTGTTTTTTCCCTCAACCTGAACACGACACTACACAATAACATGCTAAGTAAATATAGTTCGATTGGACACGATTAGACCCGACACGACACGACACGATTAGACACAATTAGACCAATTAGTGAGGAATTAAAAAAAAATAGGGCCTACATAGGATATATACTGTGTTTTAATTGAGCCATTATCGGGTCACTATCGAGTCAATTTCGTGGCTGAAATTGGAAACATACATGACACGACTGGACGATGGGTCCAAAAACCCAAACCCGAACATGAAAAACCGTGTCAATTTCATTTTGTTTCGTGTCATGTTATTGTTTCGTTCCTAAAATTTCCACCCCAAAATGGAAAGGACTAAAATCTAAATAAGAAAATAATTAAGCACGAAATATAAAACAAATAAATTTAAAATGCAATAAGGATAAAATATAACTCAAACACAATTTTCATTCATAGAAAGAGAGGATAATACATAGCTTGTTTGAAAGATAAAATAAGTACATACAAAGAAACTATATGAAAAGAGTTCATGCCCACAAAGAGATCAATGAGAGGGACTGGGGACATTGGGATCCGGGGCATAGGGATCCATGTAGTAGTGGACAAGTCGACCCCCGAAACCATTCTAAAACGGTAGAGGTCGACTTGGAACCACATAACTATGGAGGTATCACGACGGTAATCAGCTTTAAAGTCGTCCCTATCCTGGTGGTATTCCATGAGGAAACCGTCAAGACGGTACTTAATTTGTCCATATGGCTATTTATCAATGTCGTTTCATATACACCCTCGTCAAAGTCTCCCTTGAAATCCACGTCGATTGGATCATCGTACTCTTTCTCCCCGTGATCAAAGTTTCGTTCTTTTTGTTCTTCTTTTTCTTCTGATTCTTCCTCCTCTTAACCCCCTCCGCTATCTCAACATCTTTAAAAATTGGTTCGGAAGGACGGGTGGAGTTATGAGCCTCCTTCATACTACGGTCCACCGATGTGGCATTTATGGGATTAGGCACTCGGCCATTGTTTCCCCATGGAACAACCCCTGTTTCGAGGCATTGGGATGTGATGAAGCTACCATAAAGAAGAAATTCCTACTGGTGGGGTAGTAAGCCGCACTTGTGATCTCGTCGAAATAAATGTGTACAAGGCTTATTTTGGACGTCAAGTTGAACAAGTAGTAGAAAAAGATTATGTGCCGTAAGCGGGTTATGAGATCATTCTTAGTCGGGAGGAAGATTCCATATGTGATGAGGTTCACCAATCAGGTGCGGTATATAAGTCGCCCGGATGGGAAGTTCTCACTCATCCAAGGAGTGTTCAAGGCCCACCGATTAGAAAGCTTGAGACAAGGGATGTCCTCTCAGCGGTAGGGGTAGTTGTAAGACTCGAAATATTTGACCCCCACCGCTTTCATCTTTCGTTTGACAATTTGAAGTGAATCACAACCCTATCAATGTATGCTTTGTACTTGACATCATAGGTGTGAATGAGGGACCCACAAAATTGTTTTGATGTGATTTCGTAAACAGGGCCCTCATTATTTGCAAACTAATTCTTCCACCCAAAACATGAGAAGATAGAGACGACATTATCGGGCATGTCTTCAATGAACATAGTGTGACGAGAGCCAAAATAGGCGTTTCACGATTTCCGTTCTTGTGGAGAACGGAAAGTTTCTCTATCATCACCCCTGGTTACGTTGGTGGACTTGTACTTATTCAAGTATAGCTCAGGGGCCATTGGATAAGGTATGGAAATTAGGAATAAATATGAGAATTATAGGAAATGAGAGGATTTTGAAGGTTTGATAAAGAATGGTGGAGGGTGGGGTATTTATAAGTGGTAAATAGTGGGAAAAAGTGGGAAAGTGAAAGGTTATTTTGGGGGAAATCGATGGGTTTGGGAAAATGAATAGGTTTAAAGGTGAAGGGAGTGTTTTTGGGTTATTTTTCGTGGTTTGAGGGAAGGGGAATGGCTTTTGGTGGAGGGAAGGTGAATGGTTGGGAGGGAAATGAAAAAAATAAGAAGAAAAATTTGGATTTTCTATTCAGAAAAATGAACCGGTTCGGTCCATGGGCCGAAACGGTTCAGTTAGCGAATTGGTTCTCTCAAAAATAGAACCGGTTCGAAATATATGTGTGCCTTTTTTTGCCCCTTTGCTCTGAGGGTTCTGTTTTGGGAATACACCCCTTCGTGGAGGGTTCAATTTTCTAAACAATTTTTTCTTGAATTTTCTCTTTTTCATCTCAAATTTCATGCTCCCTAGGGCACGGGTGGTGGGTTTTCTAAAAGTCTCTCAGTGTTCAATCTAAATTCAACATTCTTTTACTAGAAATCAATTAAATTACTGCATAACTCATTTTGCACTATCGTGGGGGGTATAAAAAAATATAAAAAAATTCAGACACGCTAAAATGCACACGACTCAAGTATACAAATAACACACCCCATGCATGTCGGGGGTGATACGACCTATCTCTAAAACCTACTCATTCCCATACCCGGGGTCCCGTAATACAATTATCTTTATTTTCTAGAAACACTCCTCTAAATATGGCTTAGATGCTATTTATTTACGTTAAGCATGATCCCATCATCTAGACCTTCCATTTCGATTGCACTATATGGGAACAACTCCTTCACAACAAACAGTTCGGACCATGTTGACCTGATTATGAGAAACAAGTGTAAACGTTAGTTGTAAATGAGTTATTTTTTTACCGAATGAAACTCTTTGAGATTTATGCTCTGATCATGAGGAACTTTAATACGTTCTTTTGCAATGCGGGTGCTCTCATATGCATCATTGCGTATTTCTTCTAACTCATTTGATTGGAGCTTCCGTGTTTCACCGGCTTTATCCAAGGTGAACTTAAATCTCTTGATTTCCCAATACGCCTTATGTTCCAACTCAGCAGGGAGGTGGCAAGGATTTCCATACACACAACTAAATGGGGACATCCCGAGAGGGTTCTTGTAAGCAGTCCGGTAAGCCCACGGTGCATCAAGTAATCGGATAGACCAATCCCGATGATTGGGATCAATAGTCTTTTTCGAGATTTTTTTTGATCTCTCGATTCACTAGCTAGTCTTATCCATTCATTTGCTGGGGGTAAGTTTTCCAAAACCCTATGGACAAATCCATACTTCCTCATTAACTTCTTAAATGGCCTATTTCAAAAGTGCATGTCGTTGTCACTAATGACGGCTTTAGGAGCACTGAAATAAGAAAGTATGTGTTTATGGATGAACTTTACCACCACCTTACTATCATTTATGCGTGTAACTATTGACTGTACCCATTTATACACATAGTCTAACGCAACAAGGATCTATAGAAAACTAAAAGAGGGAGGAAATGGTCATATGAAGTCAATGCCCCAACAGTCAAACATCTTAAAAGTGAGAATAGGGGTTAATGGCATCATATCTCGTCTAGTAATAGCGCCCATGTTTTGGCATCTATCGCAAGATCGACAATATAAGTTTACATTTCGAAAGATAGTGGGAAAAAGTGGCATCGACACTCTTTCGAAAGAAATAATTGGTTGACACTTTGAATCTCTTCGTCCGGTACACACTTTGGAATTATTTAATTCGCGCAATACTTAAATAGATAGGGATTACTGTAAAATAACATGCACAACCAAGTGAAAAACTTCCTCTTCTCTTGTGGAGTCCAATCAGAGGGAATGGCCCCCGTCACTAGATAGTTCACAATGTTCCCTAACTAAGGTAGAGAGGAAGTAGCAAAATATTTCTCATCCAAAAAATACTTGTCTTTGGGTACGGGATTTTGAGGGATGTTAGACGAGAGCCTGGACTAGTGGTCGACTATGACGTTTTGTACTCCTTTCTTATTTTTAATGGAAAGGTCAAATTTTTGGCGTAGAAAGATCCACCTAATGAGGTGCGACTTTTAATCTTTCTTGAAAATGAGGTATTTGAGTGTCATATGGTTGGTAAAACATACAATGCGTGATCTGATAAGATATGAATGGAATTTGTTAAGAGCGAACACTATCGCTAACAACTCTTTCTCCGTGTTGGAGTAGTTTAATTAGGGCCTGGTTAATGTTTGGCTAACATAGTATATTAAATGTGTTTTATTATCTCTCATTTGCCCTAAAACACCCCCTACCGCATAGTCACACGCATCACATATTATCTTAAATCGAAGGGGCCAATCCGGAGCTTGTATAATGGCAGCGGAGACGAGCATGTTCTTCAATATCTCAAATGCCTCTAGGCACGCTTCGCTCTATTCAAATGGGTCATCCTTAATGAGTAAGTTACTTAAGGGTCTAGATATGGAAATAAAATTCTCAATAAACCTACGATTGAACCCCGCGAGTCCCCAAAAATAAGCGCTCGTCGTTTAGTGACTTGGGTTGGGGAAGTTTGACAATTATGTCAATTTTCACCCTATCCACTTTTATCCCCTTAGATGATATTATGTGGACTAGAACTATTCCTACGGAAACCATGAAATGACATTTCTCCCAATTTAGTACTAAGTTATTTTTCACACATCAGATAAGCACCTTCTCAACATTAGCAAGACATTGGTCAAAAGAGGGGCAAAAATGCTAGAATGATCCATAAAAATCTCAAGGCCTCCCTTAACCATTTCGTTAAAAATACTTAGCATGCACCTTTGAAAGGTCGCGGGCACATTACATAATCCAAATGGCATCCTTTTATAGGCAAAAATACCAAAAGGACTTGTGAAGGTAGTCTTTTCTTGGTCAAGCATGCCCGCCTCTATTTGGTTATATATGAAATAACCCTTTAAAAGGCAGTAAAATGGGCGGACCGAAAATCTCTAAAGAATTTTGTCCATAAATGACAAAAAGGAAGTGGTTTTCTTAGTGCCAGCATTGAGTTTTCGATAATCAATGCAAACTCGCCACCCAGTGGTGGTATGTTTTTGAATAAGTTCCCCCTTTGCATTCTCAACCACGGTCATTCGAAACTTCTTGGGAATGATTATTATCCGAGATAGGATAGATGATGCCAGTATTTAATAAATTTATGATTTGATTCTCATTGCGTCTTTCATGATCAAGTTCAATCTTCTTTTTATTTCTCTAGAGGGCATCACGTCCTCCTCTAGGTGGATTTTATGGGCACAAATCAAGGGGCTTATACCTTTCAAATTTGCAATAGACTAACCAAAAGCACCCTTGTCCTTCTTTAAAATCACCATAATCCTCCCTTCTTGCGCTTTATCTAGACTAAAGGAGATAGTAATAGGATATGTCTCATCCTCCACCAAATAATCTCTTCAATTCGAGTTTAGGAAATTTAATATCGAAGGGGACCTCATAGGATTCCATCAATGGTAATTCCTCTAATAGTGAGACCCAAATCATGTCTCTCACATCGTCTTAATCTCGACCTCACTTAGTATCTTCCTCATCCTACTCACCTCTCAATCGAACTCGGATGACTCTATCTCACTCTCGTTAGTTGTTACTAAGCATGCCTTAAGTGGATCCTTAAAATTATTACCCTCAAAATGTCTGTGTACTACCTTCTCGATAAGATCCGTGTCATGTAAATCGTCCTCATCACCCATTTGCTTGGTTATATTGAAAATATTCGTTTTAAGCATCATGTTCCCAAACATTAGTTGTATTTTCCCATTGCACATATTGATCAACTCATTGGCCATATCTAGAAAAGGGAAACAAAGAGTGATGGGGACATGGTGACTTGATAGGGAGGAGGGTTCCATGTCTAAATGAAAAAATTTATCGGGAAGTAGAAAGTTTCAACTTGGACGATCATGTCCTCAACTAACCCTTGAGACAAAATGATATACAAGTTAAAGAGTAATTTTGGCGGGCTTAAGATCTCCAAAATCGAGCTTCCTGTAGATGGATTAGGGTAGAATGTTGACATTCGCCTCTAAATATAATCTCTCTCTCTCTCTATTTTACTATCTCTAATAATGCAAGAAATGGTGGGAGGTCTCTCAAAAGTACTGACCTAACATTTTATGCTAGGAAAACCTTCTTCTTTACCTTCAATTTTTGTTTCACCATGAGCAAGTTCTTAAAGAACTTAGCTTATGTGGGAAGTTGATTTATAGCCTCGAGAAAAGGTAGGTATAGCTTCATTTGCTTAAGAACCTCTAAAATGTCATCATATGAGGCCCCTTTAGGAGGAGGGACCAGCCGTTGAAAGTATAGTGAGGCTATCGGGAGGCCTAACTGTGTCTTATTTCTCACTCTTTTCCAGGGGCATCTTCAGCCTCTTGCATGTCAGGAGAAACCTTCGTGTCTTTTTGTACGTCGTGTGGGGGAGGTGACAAGTAAATAACTTTTCCTCTACATAGAATGGTTACTGCTTTACATTGATCTTCACTTTCATCGGGATTAGAGCTCACACAATTTTGACCTTGGGGAGGTTGTTTCCCTTGGGTGGGAAACTTCCCCTTCTCTTAGACATTCAATGAGGATTACAACTTAGATAGCGATGCCTTTAGATCGGAATTTTGTTTAAGAATTTTGGGCATTTATCGCTGACTGAGTTTGCATAAATTAGGCAAGAGTGTCCTCGCGACTCTTCCATTGTGGGATCACATAAGGCGCAGGAGGAGGCAATTGCATTTGTGGTGCTTGGTAAAAAGGTGGGAGTTTGGCATTTGTTAGGCAATGTATTGATTTGGATTCAACGATGCATTTTATTTCCCAAAATAGAAACCGGTATGGTTCCTCCACAAGTAGTTAAAAGAGTTCCCGTGAAAGACATTAAAGTTTCCTTTATAAGCTCTCACTGCTTCAACTTGCTCTTGAAGCATAATTTTCAAGGCATGGATAGTTGGACATTCCTTTGTTAAATTTTTTGCCTCACAAATAGCATAAATCTCCTCCTTTAAATCTCAAGATGGGATGGATGTATCTCTCCCATAGTTTCTATCACGTCTTCTAGCCACTTAACTAATTGATTAATTTGGAGTATCAACTCAACTTCATTGTCCAATTGGTAGAGTTTGGATGCGAAAGGAGGTGTGGACGTGATTCTATCATTGGGTTGGGTGTTTGGATCCGATGTGTCCCAAGATTGAGTAGTCTCGATGATATACTTAAAATGGGCCTCCGCATCGTCTGCATCTAACTCGAAGAACTGTCCTAAACACATTATTTCAATTAGTTGCTTTGAGCTTAGTGTAACCCCATGATGGAAGTAAGAGATGAGTCTCTAGTTCTCAAAACTGTGATGTAGACACATGTGAACAAACTGGTTAAACCTTTTCCAACAACTATCAAAGGGCTCATTATCATTGTGCTTAAATGTTTGAATTTAAGACCTAATAAAGTTGGTCCTATGAGTGGGAAAGAACTTTTGGAAAAGTTTAGCAATGTCTGTCCACGTACTGATAGAGTTCGTTGCTAAAGACCAAAGCTAATTGTTGGCCTTGTCCTTAAGTTAAAATGGGAAAAGCTTGAGATGTATGATGTCGTGGGTGCAAGTTTAATCATTAAAAGTTTCGCACGCCTCCTTAAACTCACATATGTGGAAATATAGCTTCTACGACTCCATGCCATGAAAAGTAAGTAGAATTAGGATAATTCCATTCCTAAAGTGAAATTTCCCAGCATTATATGGGAATATAATGCATCCCGGAGCGACGGTGTGCTTCGGGTATAAGAAGTCTCTTATAGCGAAATACATCATCACACCATGTCTTGTAGCGAAAAAATCATTGTCCGACATCGCACTCACACCCGAATAATCACTACCCTTGCCGAAATTTTTAGACGTTCTACACGTTGTGTGACTACCCAGTGTAAGAGGTGTTATCGGTGGTACCAAGAAGTTTTGAGTGTTATTACTAGAGCATGGAAGATTCACTTTTGGCTCGGGAGTTGGATTGGGCTGATTATTTTGAATTTAAGGACTTGAGGGAAATTATACTTAGTTTTTTTTTATATATATATTTTTTTGTATTTTTGCGAATTATGATTTTTTTTGGCTTTTTTGCGATTATAGTCAAATTAAGATCAATTCAACCTAACCTATAATCTTCCACTCCCTCGCAACAACAACAAAAACTTGATGAGCAGAAAAAGTGTGTGCTACGTGTATAAATACGACACAAGTGCAAGCCAATCACTTAAGTAATAACCTGATAAGACGGGGTCGAATCCTCAGTGAATAGGTTGCTAAACGATGATGGTAGGGTTGGCTTCTTAGGTCTAGGTTTCGACTCGTAAAAGAAATGAAAAGGTGACAATTTTGTACATTGAGAAATTTCTAATTATCTAAGCAAATTAAGATATGCTAGTGCAAATTTAACTATTGAAAGCAATAATTTAAACGTTCGATTTTAAAAACACTTTTTGTAAAATGGGGTTGAGATCCAATCCCGTAACTGTAGAGTATCTCCGATAAATATAAAATTCTAGAAAATCATTTAATTAATTAAAAGAAAAACACAAACTAATTCGAAGAACCAAATATGTTTAGGTGTTAACCCGTGTAATAATTGGTCAAAAAATTAATAAGAGTGAATGATAAATTTATCGACATATATAATACATCCTCAAACGCTCCGGTTGCTTGTAACAAATGGAGTTAAGATGCCTAAAATATTAGTTTCGATTAATGTATCAAACTTCAAGAATTAATTATTTAATTATGTTGAATTTTACATTTAACTTTGATAACTCTAGGCTGGGTTCATGTTCCCCAACCCACAAATAACTCAGTCATACATGGATCTGAATTATATGTTAATCATCTTCATCGTGCAAGTGTGCATAATTAAATAACAAGAGTAGAGAGTTAAAAATTTTATACCAAGTTTCAGTGTTCTAAAAAGCTCGCCTAGGCCTTAGGCTTGGGAGAAATTCCCCGCCTTAAGCCTTTTACGCCCTATTCTTGGTAAAAGGCTTAAGGTGGGTTTAAAAAATAAAAACGCTTTAGTGAAATGATATCGCCTTTTAAATACTTTATTTTTTTAAAATCGAACAATTTTCTCATTCGAAACAATCAAAAGGCAAATGGTATCACAAACCCCTCTGCCTCTCATCTAAAACAATGCACGTTGTTTTTTCATTTTTTCTTAGCATTTAAAAAAACATTATTTTAGTTTGCATATATTCAGACATATTTTAAGTTATGCACAATTTTAGTATTTTTAATAGTCTTCTTATAGTTAAAAATGTTAAAATATATTTAAAAAGGCCTAAACGCCTTTTTACGCTAAAGGCCTGCCTAGGTTTTCAAGGCTTAAGGCTTAACCTTGACGCCTCGATCATGCCCCACATTTTTTATAGCCTTGCCAAGTATAAAGAAACAAAGTTGCAATGATAACAATTCACACTAATGAAAGATCTCCTGAAAATTACAAAACTTCAATAAATTTGATGCATAAAGATCCAAACTTTGTTCTCTATTACTTTCATAACCAAGTGTAAATTATGAAGTTTTAGACTCCTATAAATGATTTGTACAAGTTCCAAAATTCGGCTAAAGAGGTAAACATTGACTCTAACTACTTTAGCAAAAATGTAGGAAAAGATAAAAAAAATCATGTTGGAGACCGAACCCTCAAGACCAAACCAAACCCTCATGACCGAACACTCAGGCAAAATGAACCGGTTCACTCCCAGAACAGAACCGGTTCGGTCTCTGGGTTTGGAAATTCTTCTTTAACTTATTTTTTTTCCTTATTTGTAGTTTTACCCCTCAAAATTCTCTTCAACTTCAAATTAGCATAACGCCTTCATAGTAACCCGGATTGAGGCACCGCTTATTCCTAAGTTCTCCGGTAATGCTCTCAAATCCTTTCTCAATGGATTCCTAAGCAATAATCAGATAAAAATGCACCCTAATCACTAAGAAGAAAACTAGGTTCATTACCCTTTGGGGGATATACTATTGCACAGTCATGCCCTTAGATCCTAAGAATGCATATGAAACTTACCAAAGAGTAGACACAACAATCCTACATGACCTCATACACAAGGAAATGGAGGTCTACGTAAACAATGATCGTCAAATCCAAAGACTGAGAAGGAAATGTTCCAGCACTCCAAAAATTCTTCCAAAGATTATACCTCTTCAAAATGAGGTTAAATCCATAGAAATGTGTCATCGGAGTCACTAAAGGGAATGTTCTCAGCTTCATTACTAGTAAGGATGGAATTGAGGTAGACCCTTCCAAGGTCCAAGCCATATAGGAAATGAAACCACCCAAAATAAAGAAGAGGTCAGAGAGTTCCTAGGTCAAATACAATTCGTCATCCTTTAAATTAATTGAATTATAGCTTTTCTCCATCGATTTTATCTCTTCTTACCTTTTTCTTATGTCACGTATTCTCAAAATTCCCATTCTTCTTTCACTTATAACATAGAACATTAGCCAATACATTGGATCAATATATGGACCAACAAATTTCTCTTCCACATTACCCCCAATAACCAGCGCATCAGACTGCTAATCACTATTCTCTATCTTCCTCTTTTCATTTACCAATTGTGCCAAGAAGATATCATTAAACTTCATTTCACTATCAATCATCAAGCAACCATCCAAATATTTAAACCCACTCACAGGTAATTGGAATTTCGCTCAATGGGTCATGGATATCATAGTCACTATACATGTAGCACCTAGTAATCGAAAGTACTTGATAACTGCCACCGATTACTTCACAAAGTGGGTGGAGGCAGAGTCACTTACCCATATCAGAGAATCATATTCCGAAAGATTCGTGTGGAGGAATATAATCACAATGTTTGGTATCCTAAGAGCATTGATCACCGATAATGGAACGCAGTTTGATAATGATATATTTCAAGACTTTTGTACAAAATATAGGATCAGGATCCACTACACGTTAGTCATGTTCCCACAGTGTAATCTCCAACATGAAACTAATAAAAATCTTTTATTTAGATGAAAAGTTAGCACCGAACTGGCAGGGTCCCTAAAGAGTAGCTTCAAAGAGCGGTGGCGTATCCTATCACCTAGAAGATCTAGATGGAATTATGATCTCGTGGTCATGGAATGCCATGACCTTAGGAAAATTTATCATTATATAGGAATAACGATATGTTTCCTCTATGTTTTAATAAGATGATTGATGATTAATGAATGAATTTCTTTAGTTTATTTCTTATTGTCTTACTTATTCAAACCCACTCAAGCAGTGGTATGTCTTAAAATAAGTCGATCTCTTAAGAATCTGACAAACACCCACTTAAAAATTTGGTGGTACAACTTAGATGTAATTTGCTCACCTACGTTTGTCATCTCAAGTAGTGGTACAATTTAAAACAAGTCGGTCGCTTTAGAATCTGGGACTAAACCCACCTGGAAATGATGGTATAACCCACGTTGTTTTAGTCGGTATAGAAGATACATAAAACCCACCTAAGAATTGGTAGTACTACTTAAACATAAGCTAATCACCTATGTTTAGCACTAAACCCACCTGAAAATGGTGCTATAACCGAAGTTGGGTTGGCCATCCAAGAAGAGGCATAAAACCCAGAATTGGGTCCTGCGTTTAGCACTAAAGCCACCTGAAAATGGTGATACAACCCAAGTAGGGTTGGCCGTCCAACAAGAGGCATAAAACCTATCTAAGAATTTGGTGGTACAACTTAAAAATAAGTTGGTCGCCTATGTTTAATAGTAAACCCACCTGAGAACGGTGATATAACCCAAGTTGGGTTAGTCGGCTTAGATAATGCATAAAATCCATTTCAACAATAAGTGGTAAAGCATGAAAAAGATTGGTCGCCCCCATCAGGGGCACATATCGAAATTAGACAATCAAGCTAACTTGCCATGGATAACATGATTTATAAGCATATTTTGCAAAGGCATAATCAAGACAATAAAATAATGAGCGTGTCATATGTAAAAGAAAAATGAAAAAGATACAACAAATGCGACTTAATTTCTTTCACTATATATAATACAATGGTTAGGGGCCTACAAAACAGATGACTGAACAATCTACAAGAGATTAAATAAAAATAAATAACCTAACTAAGAGTTAGGGATGACCCCTATGACTTATAAGAGTTTCATTCTCCACAACGTTGACCTCCCCCTCAGGCTAAGCAGGTGGATCAATGACAACCTGATTAATGGTCTCAGTGCCTTGATCGACTTCATCCACGACCTGATTTTCCTCGGCATCAGGAGCCTTTTGGTTTTCTCCCCACACCATTGGATTCTCTAACGGAGGGTGTTTGGTGAAGGCCGGGTCACTTTTAGGGACTTTATCCCTCTGAAAATTGGTCAACCAACCCTTATTGAATGCAACGAACTCATGATAGTCCAGCTGCGAAGCAATTTCCTGAACTGCCACATCAAAGCCTTCATCACAGGCCTTATTGAAGTTGTCCTCATTCATCATCTCCACATTTTGCCTTTTCTATTGGAGGGTCTTTCGACAGAAAGAGATCTTCAGTTTGAATAACTCGGTGTCCACTCGGCTGAACTCCGATTGAGTTTTCTCAGCTCTTCCACAATCTTGTTCTCTATGATTGTTTCATTCTTTAACTGTTAGAGAGTTCTCTCAACTCCGTTTTTTGTCCTGCAAGTGTCATTTAGAAGAAGATAGTTGCTATTTTTGATATGGTCAGTGATAGAGTTGCTTTTGCGTATACTTCGTCATTGTTGAAAAGCTCCGCTAATCAAAAATCTCAAATACCTATAAAATATAATAAACTAAAGTGTAGTGGTAATGATGTATCCATCCACATCAAAGGAGTGGAATGAGAGGAAAACCCATGTAATTTAAATTTATTATTATCTCTTTTTTATTTTTGCTTTTTCTATTTTTTAATATTAAAATAATTTTTGAGGTTGTGAATTTAAACTAAATCAAATATGTAAATAAAAGTAAGTGAAGATACTAATTAAATCTAACTAAATAAAAATGTAAAATATGATATGAGTGAGGAAATAAAAGTTAGGACTAACAAGGGATAGGATGACACCATATATTCTAGTTAATTAAATTTAATTAATTCATTGAAATTAATTATCCCAATTTAGTATCAAAATCACAAATCAACTCTCGTTGCAAATGTAATTTTAATAATAACATTTTAGAAAATTAATCTTTACACTCCTACAACTCTTGAAATGTAGATCCAAACATCATTTAACAAGTCACCCGTTAGGATCGATTTATCAAATTAGTTTAAATCATACAAGTAAGCCTAGAGTTGAAATTAAAGTAATAATACCACACTTGAAAAACCCCTATCTCTAGTTCGAATATAAAATGGGTATTATAACTAGAATTTCGATTTTCTCTCAAAAATCATTTACCCTCTCTCGAGGCATAATTTAAAATTTAAGAGTGCAAAATTAATCATCAAATGGACATTTAATTTAAATTAATTAACTAAATTATGATTAACATCAAATAATGGGTCATCCCACCCCTTGAAAGGGGTTTTAGCCTAACATGATATTAAACATGATGAACAAATAATCAAAGGCTAATAAAATGAAATAGAAGAGAAGATAACAATTAAACCCAATCTCTTGAAGTGAAATTGAAATCTAATTTCTTTGAAATAAAGCACCATCCATCCGATATGAGCATCCAACAATAATCAATTCAATAAAATACTCAATTGAATTACTCACAATTTATCCTCACAAATATCTAAAAATAAAAATTATTTACAAAATATTTCCCTAATTTATTTTCTACTCTAACCTAAAAAAAACTAAAATGGTGTTTCTCTCTCTAAAATTTTCTTTCTAACCTATTTGATAGGTCTTCAAATGACCTTCTTCTTCCTTAAATAGTAGGCATGGAGCTAAGGGTAAATTGGGTAGGGATTAAATGGACATGAAGGGTGTGAGGATAAGTTGGGGACAAAATGGGGAAATACACAAATGTTCATGGATTGTGTGAGGTCATATGAATGAGGGGTGAGGGAATAAAAATATGATATGAATGAGAGTCAAGTTGGGGGTATTATGGGTAAAAGGTGAGGAGGGGTATTTGTGGAATAGGGTTAAAAGGGTTAAGAGTTTTAACATGTGGGCATTTGGTTTTTATTTTTGGTTTTATTCTTTGGTTTATGACAGTTGATGATTTGGTGTAACAGGCTTTATGAGAGAAATGGGTATGGGGCATAAGGGGTTCAAGTTATGGTTCTGGGTTGATGGTTGGATTGCAGTAGGGAAATCGAGTTCAGGTATTGGGTTGAAGAGATGAGGATATGGGTTTCGATCTCGGGTCGAATAGATTGGTTAAGGTTCCATCTTTTTGACAGAGGGTATGGTGTTGGTGGTTTAGAGATGGATACAGGGGGTAGGATTCTGGGTAGAACCGAATTGAGGGTGTCGTGATCGAGTTTGGCCGGAGGGAGCCATCGGGTTCAGCTCGGGTTTGATATTGGGGTCGGGTTGGTGACAATATAGGTTAATTATTTGGGTCGAGTCCGGGTTGCCACATGTTTGGTCAGGTAGGGGTTGAGGAGAGGTGGATGAAAAAATGCCACTTACTATGTTTAATACAAAGTTAACGTATTAAAATGGCTTAGAACTCTTTGTTGAAGAAACTCTTTTAATCAAAACAAAACTTAACACAAGACGTGTTTTAAAAACTTATCAAAACATATTGAATGAGTGTGAACGAGTTATTTCAGATCTAGAGTAAACCAGTTTTGAAAAACAAAACTTAAATTATTAAATCAGCACAGCTAAGAAGAAGGTGATGAGAAAATGAAGAAGAACACAAGTAATTTTTAATGTGGTAAAACCCCACCCAATTGGGGAAACATCCATGATGACCTCTACGCCACAAAATGAAAAATCCACTAAATTCAAAGTAACAAATTACAAGCTAGTTAACAATCAAACCCAACAAACACACCTAAACTAAGCTCAGAATCGCAACAAACTCCTCTGGATTAGATCTGACTTCTCTGAAGGTTGTTGTTGTTGATGTTCTATTAAGCTTCGTAACTTTACTTGATTCCAGTCGTTACGTCGACTCATACAAGTTCAAGATCATATAACCAAAACTTTGAGTGTGGGAAAGTGAAAGTGTAGTGGTGATGTGCTTTCGAACATATGCATGCAACACACTCACACTTAATACAGACATAATGATTTAATCAAATTATAAAGTCACTAGATATGCAAGAAATTCCAAAATAAATTTAGTCAAAACTAAAACAAACTTATAGACCTTTCAAAATATCCGCAGATCAAGAGGGAATCTTGTTGTGAAATATCCAAGATCCTAACACTTTCGGATTTTGAAAATATTAATTAGAAAGTGCAAATCCCAATTAAGATCTCAAAACTAGATCTTAGTCTGATAGTTTGAGTAGAATGAAATTAAAATGAAGATTGTTGGTTTACGATTTGAAAACATAAAATCAGTTTTAAAAATAACCAACAAACAATATTTCTCGAAAAGAGAAATCAACACAGTAATATATCTATGTGAGACGTATCATAGAAATGAGATCTCAAGTTTCTATAAAGAGAAACTGAAAAACTCAACGTGATTAAGTTGGAAAGATGATCAAGAACAAGAGAGGATGACTTGTCAACACATGATCTAAACACTCAGGTTTAAAATCTCAGAAAAGTGTTCCTAGATTAGGGTTTAACGAAGTTAGGGTTAGGGTTTCTTTTCTCTCTCTTATTTTTCTCTCTTCTCTTTACACTCTCTACTCTCTTTTTTTTCTCTCAAACGAGGAACTTTCAAAAGTTTCTAAATGTCTCACAGATGGCATCTATTTATACTGGCGTTCGAAGGATCTGGAACGAAGCCATAAACCAAGGGCTGAGATTAAAGGATTTAAAACGATGCAAATCCAAGGGTTCACAGATAGCGGTGCAAAGCCTAACTCTGATTGGATAAAACCATCGCACTTGGATTAGTTCCAAACGCATGCAGAACATTGATTAAGATGATCCAATGGTCTTGAATAATGTAAATGTATGTGAGTTAATAAAAACACAAATCAAACTGTTGCCAGTGCAACACGTGTAGGTTCGGGATCAAGACTCAAACGCATGTTTTTGAGTTTATTAAAAATTTCGTTTTCACCCACATATGTTTTTGCTGCCTTTGAATTCTACCCAAGATAGTTTAAAGGCAAAGAAAATATTTGCAAATCAACCCACAAATTTTATTAAGTTCTAATTTTAATTTCCAAAAATTAATTAAAATTCTTAGAAAATATTAATTAAATCCCAAAAAAATATTTAAAAATCATTTTAGGGGATTTAACTCGCATAAGGTCATAATGAGAATGAAATACAATATGTATGCAGTCCTAGTGTGGTGAATGTGAAATACCATCAAGAACTTGTAGAGGAATATCAAAGTTGCTAAGAGAGTTCTGAGGCTTTTTGGTCTAATAGGAATGGACACAATTTTGTCACTATTTCCAAACTATATAAGCTCCTATATAATGCAAATTCAAATGAGTCAAAGATATAGGTTGCTTCAATCTACCCCTTGGAAAATATGACACAAAATCTCCTTTGAGTCAACAAGAACTCGTAGGGATACTAAAAATAAATAAGAAAATTCTATTCATATAAAAAAAATCTATCTACCCAATCTCGTAGAAATAAAAAAATTTACATAACTCAACTATGTAAAAACTATTACCCTATCAAAATCTGATGCAATAATGAGGTACTAGAATCTGTAAAAAGATACCTAAGATCAAGTTCAGTAGATGAGATTGTACAATAATATTTAGGTGGACTCAAAATTTCTCCCCCATTTTGTCTTAAATGGACAAAGGACAGCAAGAGTAAAATAATAGAGTTATAAAAAGGTAGATATACAAATTGTTCAGCTAAAACCATGCCAATTGATTTGCGTAAAAATTCAAAATACGTTTTGTAAACAAATCAACCAATTTTTTATCAGTAGGTAGGTAATTAATCTCTAGTTCATTTGATTCAACTAATTCTCGTATGGAGTGATATCGAATTTTAATGTGTTTAGTGTGAGAATGTTGAATTGGGTTCTTAGAGATGTTGATCGCACTCTGGTTATCACAATAGAGATGGAGTTTTTTTTCTTTTATACCATAATCTCTCAGCATTAGTTGCAACCATGATAACTAGGAACAACAACTTCCAGCTGCAATATATTCAAATTCTGCAGTAGATAAAGAGGTGTAGTTCTATTTTTTACTGTTCTAACCAACCAAGTTGTTACCGATGTAGTAACATGCGCCTAATGTACTTTTACTATCATCGAAACAC
This sequence comes from Sambucus nigra, assembly GCA_949130495.1. NCBI lineage: Eukaryota > Viridiplantae > Streptophyta > Magnoliopsida > Dipsacales > Adoxaceae > Sambucus > Sambucus nigra. Next base: position 236,617,932 of record OX422210.1, on the reverse strand, counting down.
CTAGCCCAATCAGTGTCCGTGTATCCAACTATAGTGCTCGATGTGTCATCAGTGTACCACAACCTTAAATTATGAGTGCCTTTTATGTATTTGATTACTCTTTTTACATAGAATAAATGACACTCTTTGGGATTATTCTGATATCGGACGCACACACACAACGAACATGATATCAGGGCGCGAGACAGTTAGGTAGAGCAAGATTCCTATCATACTACGGTATAAGGTAGAGTCAATGGATTTACCGTTTTCATCTTTGGAGAGTTTGATCGAGGTAATCATAGGCGTTTTAGATTCCTTAGAAGTATCTAAGACAAACTTTTTTACAATCTCTAATGCATATTTAGATTGCGAAACAAATAAACTTTTTGAGTTTCGTTTAACTTGGAGGCCTAAAAAAAATTACAACTCCTCCATAAGCGACATTTGGAATTATGTATGCATAATGTCTGAGAAAGACTTGGCTTTTGAAGGGGAAGTGGATCCAAAAATGATATCGTCATCATATACTTGAGCAATAGTAATATTGTTGTCAAAATATTTGACAAACAAGGTTTGGTCATTTCCTCCTCTCCTAAATCCATTATCTAAAAGAAAAGTGGACAGATGCTCACACCAAGCTCTAGGAGCTTGTTTTAACCCATAAAGATCTTTCTTAAGACAATAAACATGATTAGGATGATGAGGGTCAATAAACCCTTTGGGTTGTTCTAAATAGGTCTCCTCAGTTAAAATTCCGTTAAGGCAGGCAGATTTACATCCATTTGGTAAAGTGTGAAATGTAAATGACATGCTATAGCAAAAAGTAAACGAACAGATTCGAGTCGAGTAACGGGAGCAATGTTTCCTCGAAATCTATTCCTTCAATATGAGAGTAGCCTTGGGCAACTAATCTAGATTTATTTCTAGTGATCATCCGTCTTGTTTTTAAAAATCCAATGTGTGCCAATAACCCTTTTATTTTCAGGTTGGGTACAAGATACCAAACATCATGAATGATAAATTGAAGAAGTTCCTTTTGCATTGCATTAATCCGCAATGTGTCATTCAAGGATTCATTTATATTATTGGGCTCAATAAAAGACACAAAACATGCAAAATGAGCAATGTTATGAAGTTGGGATCTTATACGAACAGGTTCTATAGGATTACCAACAACGTTATCTAAGGGACGGTCTTTTGAAACCCAGTTAGGTACTTCAGGGGTCTATGTTGGTAAAGACTCAGTTATTTCAGGAGAGTCATAATTTAAAAGGATTTCAGACTCTTCCACAATAACTGGTCTAGTAGTTTTACTTTTACATAGGTGTCATTTACAATCACATTAATGGATTCCATCATGTTCTTAGTACGCAAGTTATAAATACGGTAGGCTCTATTATCAGGTGAATATCCTAGAAATATAGCTTTATTGCCTCTTGTTTTAAACTTAGATAAATGTTCTTTGTCTTTACAAACATAACATGTACTGCCAAATGTCCTAAGATATCTAAGATTTGGCTTCTTTCTATACCAAAGTTCATAGGGGGTTTGTTTAGAATTCTTCCTAAGGTAGACTTTATTGATAATGTGACATGAAGTACGAACTTATTCAACCCAAAAGTATTTCGATAAGTCTTTAGCATATATCAAAACTCTTGCCATTTCCTAAATAGTCCTATTTTTACGCTCGGCTATCCCATTTTATTGGGGTGTCTTTGGAGCACTAAACTCGTGTTTGTAACCATTATAGTCACAATATTCAATGACACCTGAATCTATGAATTTTCCTCTTCTATCACAAAAGATTCTATCTACTTGGGAGTCCTTTTCATTTTCTATATGAAGCAAGATTTTTAAAAATGCTTTCAGACTTCTGTTTTAGAAAGGCAACCCAAGTGAATCTCGTGTAGTCGTTAACGTTAACTAGAATGTAACTATTGCAACAAAGACTAATAGTACAAGAAGGACCCATTAGGTCCATATCGATAAGTTCTAATGGTTTAGAGGACATAATATCTTTAACCCTTTCGTGATATGCCTTAACTATTTTGCCTTCTTGACAGGGACCACAGACTGTGTTCGAAATAGGTTTTATTTTAGGAATACCTTTAACAATTTTCTGAGAGGACAATTTACTAAGACTTTATGTGACCCATTATGTTATGTCATGATTCATTGTCACCCATTCTGGAAATGTTACAGACCTCTATATTAGGATTAACTGTGTAATAGTTATCTTGAGTACGGAATCCTGTAATTATGCACTCACCATTTTCATTTAAAATTTTGCAATTGTTCTTCGAAAAGGTGACAGTATGATTGGAGACACAAAATCATGAAATACTTAGTATATTATCCTTAAGACCTTTTACTAATAAAACATCTTTAAGGACAGGTAATCCTTTTTCTTGGAGTGTTCCTTTGCCTATTAGCTAGGCTGAAACACAATCTCCAAACAAGACTTTGCCTCCAGAGAAGTTAGTTTTGTTTGAGAGTTTGGATTCATCCCCGGTCATACGCTTAGAATATCCAGAGTCTAAGTACCATCCAGACGTGGTGTGTTCAGCTTTCAAAGCGCTGATCACTATGTTACATTTCATCTGGTGTACTAGATCATCCTTTCTTATCCAAATAGCTCTAGTTTTCAATATGCGCTTATTCACTCGTATTTGATAAAACTTGCGAGCTTCAGCTTTTTATCTATATAAAATTTGCACAAATTTATTATTGTTATAATCATTTTGAGCATTTGGTCAAGAAAAGACTCTGGGATTATTTCTTGACGATTGTCTTTTAGTATTAGATCTTGTCTTTCTCTTTCGATAGTTAGAGTTTCTGTCTGGTGGTTTAGGAAGGACATAATTGTTACGGCTTCTCCTAGAATAGTTAAAGTTCTGATAGGTAAAGGAGGGATAAGTAGTTTGTTATAGGCATTTGTAATAGAAACCATCTAAAGAATGTCCGTACACATCATAGTATGAGCAATAAATATTGTTCGTAGTAGTTAAGTCTTTAGGAAAGTTGTCGAACACAGGTTTTCCTAAGTTATAACTTTTGGCATTATTTATAGAGCGAACAGTTTGAAAAGAAGTTTCACTATTTCTAATGGGAGGACAAACGTACTTGGATTTAAGTTGAACAGTATGCTAAGAGGTACTTGTTTTATCAAAGTTTAACTACTGTTGATTTTTATCAAAATCAATTTTCAAAGATTGAAAGTCAGGACAAATTTCCATAGGTCTCTTCCCACCACTAACAAACTTTATGGTTTCAAAAGGTTTGGTTTGTTTAATATTTTTGGTGCAAAAACCTATTCCAGATCTATCATCAAAATTGATCTTGATATCAGCAACACATTTCTCAAAACAATTAGAATTTCTTTCAAATTTTGAGAATTTTTTGAAGACTACGATCCTATATACTTCTTTTCCAAAACATTATTGGATTCAGTCAAGTTTTTCACCCTTTGTTCAAAAGCATTTATTTCCTTATCATGAGTTAAACTTTGAGACGTATCCTCTTAAGCCTTTTGTTTAACTATTTGGTTTAAAAACTCTAATTTCTTGGAAAGATCTTTGACAAGTTTCTCTAGTATAGCGCTTTTCCTGAGAGTTTTAGAGTAAAGTGTGTGAATGTCTGGAAGGTCCTCATTATCGAAGTCACTAGGTGAGTTGTGTGATGTGTCCCCTATCGATTAAATTTTAGGATTCACACACCCATTGACATTAACAATAAGACGATAACTTTGACTCACACACACATGATTTTCAATACTACAATCATTCTCAAGCAGTAAGGTAGATATATCAATAGAAGTGACACCAGTCATGGCATGATCAATTTCCTCATCATCATTATAGATTAACTTAGAAAATAATGACATGCAAGGGTCATAAGAGTTGGATAACTCAGGTTATTTATTTCCAAAGTCACTTGAGTCATTCCAAGTCATGCATAGCTGAGCCCTATTATGTTTGGGGTGTTTGTCTAAGTTAACACTACAATCACTAGCCATGTGTCCAAATTTTCCACATCTATAACATTCAACATTTTTAAGGTCTTTTTGAGGTCTCTTGTGATCATCAGTCTTTTATTTGTCAGGTCTTCTCTCATGAGGTCTATTGTTATAAGTGTTGGAGTAATTAGGTTTCCCTTATCTAGAAGCTACTTTGTTTCTAAAGTTTACACTTTTTCTGAATTGCTTAAACATAAGAGCAATCTGATTATCCAAGTTATCTAAGTCATAGTCCTTATCAGAATCAAGGTCAAGATCAGGTTTGATCAACTTAGATGAAAAAAAAAGATTAGAATTACCTTATTTTTTAGTAGTTTGGATCAATTGTTTCTTTAATTCTAGTTCCATTTCCACAGCTCTTAGTTTACTACTGAGAAGTTCTGGGGTAAGGTTTTGATCATCCATTTCCTCAATAGCATATCTTTTTTTTATCAAACTTCTATGGAAGTGATCTTAGAATTTTTTAAACAATTTCTTTCCTATCATAGGTTATACCGTTTTCATGTAACTTAGTCACAATGTTAGTTAACCTAATATAGAAATCATCAAAGGTTTCAGTCTCAGACATGACAAGGGAGTTATACTGTTGGATAAGCATTTGAGTTTTAGCAGCTTTAACTCTCGTATCACCCTTATGTGCAGTTACAAGAGTATCCCATGCTTCCTTAGAACTAATGCAGGATGAGATCCTCTTGAACTCATATTCATTTATAGACATAAATATGGTATTCTAGCCTTTATTGTTACATAGAGAAATTTGTTTCTCATATTTAGTGAATTCACTTAGGGCCTGTTTGGCAACCTAATTCCAAGGCATGTAATTGGAATTGGAAGGCCAATTTGAATTCCACAGAATTGAAATTGGCCTTTCAATTCCAATTCCAAGCCTTGGAATTGGATTGCCAAACGGACCCTTAGTAACTTCCTGATTCTCACAAAATATCCTTTAGTTGTTGGTTCAGTAGGAAAAGTGTAACCATTTTCTATAACTTCCCAGACTTCATCTCCCAGAGTTCCTTGAATCAAAGCAATCATCCTTACCTTCGAGAAACGAAAATTGGTTCCATCAAAGAGAGGGGGTCTGGACAGGTTACCTAGTCTCTCAAATTTCCCATCCATACTTTTGTTTTGAATTTTTTTTTTCAGAAACACAGGTTTGAAAAGATTTTAAAACAGCCTCGCTCTGATACCAATTGAAAAAATGTTGCTTAAGACGTTTAATACAAAGTTAAACTATTAAAATGGCTCCGAACTGTTTGTTGAAGAAACTCTTTTAATCAAAACAAAACTTGACAGAAGATGTGTTTTAAAAACTTATCAAAATAGATTGAATAAGTGTAAACGAATTATTTCAGATCTAGAGTAAAACCAGTTTTGAAAAACAAAACTAAAACTATTAAAGCAGCACAGCTAAGAAGAAGGTGATGAGAAAATGAAAAAGAACACGTGTAATTTTTAACGTGGTAAAACCCCACCCAATTGGGGAAACATCCACGGTGACCTCTATGTCACAAAACAAAAAATTCACTAAAATAAAAGTAACAAATCACACGCTATTTAATAATCAAACCAAACAAACACACCTAAACTAAGTTCAAAATCGTTTAATAACTCCTCTGGATTAGATCTGACTTCTCTGAAGGTTGTTATTGTTAATTTTCTCTCGAGCTTTGTAACTTTACTTGAATCTAGTCTTTACGTCGACTCATACAAGTTCAAGATCATATAACCAACACTTTGAGTGTGGTAGAGTGAAAGTGTAGTGGTGATGTGCTTTCTAACATATGCATGCAACACACTCACACTTAATACAGAAAGAAATATTTAATCAAATTACAAAGTCACTAGATATGCAAGAAATTCCTAAATCAATTTAGTCAAAACTAAAAAAGACTTTTAGACCTTTAAAAATATCCACAGATCAAGAGGGAATCTTGTTGTGAAATATCCAAGATCCTAACACTTTCGGATATTGAAAATATTAAGTAGAAAGTGCAAATCCCAATCAAGATCTCAAAACTAGATCTTAGTTTGATAGTTTGAGTAAAATGAAATAAGAATGAAGATTGTTGGTTTAGGGCTTGAAAACATAAAATCAGTTTTTAAAATAACCAACAAACAAGATTTCTCGAAAGAGAAATCAACACAGTAATATATCTATGTGAGATGTATCATAGAAATGAGATCTCAAGTTTCTATAAAGATAAACTGAAAAACTCAACGTGATTAAGTTGGAAAGATGATCAAGAACAAGAGAAGATGACTTCTCAACACACGATCTAAAAACTTAGGTTTAAAACCTAAGAAAAGTGTTTTTGGATTAGGGTTTGACGAAGTTAGGGTTAGGTTTTCTTTTCTCTCTCTTATTTTTATCTCTTCCCTCTACTCTCGTTACTCTTTTTTTTTCTCTCAGACGAGGAACTTTCAAAAGTCTCTAAATGCCTCACAGATGGCATCTATTTATACTAGAGTTCGAAGGATCTGGAACGAAGCCATAAACCAAGGGCCGAGATTAAAGGATTTAAAACGATGCAAATCCAAGGGTTCACAGATAGCGGCGCAAAGCTCAACTCTGATTGGATAAAACCATCGCACTTGGATTAGTTCCAAACGCATGCAGAATGTTGATTGAGCTGCTCCAATGGTCCAGAATAATGTAAATGTATGTGAGTTAATGAAAACACAAATCAAACCATTGCGAGTGCAACACGTGGTTCAGGATCAAGACTCAAGCGCGTGTTTTTGAGTTTATAAAAAATGTAATTTTCACCCACATATGTTTCGGACGCTTTTGGATTCTACCCAAGACAGTTTTAAGGAAAAGGAAATATTTAAAAATCTACCCACAAACTTTATTATGTTATAATTTTAATTTCCAAAAATTAATTAAAATTCTTAGAAAATATTAATAAATCCCAAAAAAATATTTAAAAATCCTATTAGGGGATTTAAGTCACACAAGGTCATAATGAGAATGAAATACAATATGCATGCAGTCCTAGAGTGGTGTAAGTGAAATACCATCAAGAACTTGTAGAGGAATATCAAAGTTGCTAAGAGAGTTCGAAGGCTTTTTGGTTTAACTAATGGACATAATTTGGTCACTATTTCCAAAATAGATAAGCTCCTATATAATGCAGACTCAAATGAGTCAAAGATATAGGGTGCTTCAGTGGAGGTGAAGTGTTGGGTGAGAGGAGAGAGAAAGGCTTGGATGGTGATAGGTTTGGGTTATGGAGGGAAGAGAGAGAGAGAGAGAGAGAGAGAGAGAGAGAGAGAGAGAGAGAGAGAGAATGGTTATGGGGGTTTAGGTTGAAGATGAAGTTGGGGAGGTTTGAGTGTAAGAGGGTGTATGGGATTTAGGGGGGGGGGGGTGAGGGGTTGTTTGGATGTATGAATGTGTAGGGGTGTAGGGTGTGTGTGTGTGTGTGTTTAATTAGTACACCTAACAAAAAATAAAATAAAACTAGCTAACTAAAACTTAATATCTACTAAAATAAAATCCTATTGTATAAATAAAAGACACAATTAAAAAAATGAAAATAAATATAAATAAAAATAAAAATCTATTAAAACTAAAAACTAAAATCCTAAAAAAATGTAAAATCTAATAAAAAAAATGGATTCCTAAAAAAAACTAAACCTAATAAAAATTAAAAAATAATAAAAATAAAAATATACTAATTAAAAAGAAATAGAAAAATAGAAAATAAATCCTATAAAATTCTAAGTAAATCTAAAATAAATCCTAAAAATAAAACGACACAAAATAAAAATATAAAAAGCACAAACTTAACACACACACGGGGTTCGGGTAGGTTTAGGCTCGGTTAAGGTTTGGGTAAGGTTACGGAGGGAGGGAAATTAGCTCCATTTGAACTGCAAATTGCCTCAAAATATAGTTTTTGACACCGCAACTCCAATCAAGCCCGCATAATAAATAATTTTGCACATAAGACCCAAATTGTCGAGAATTAGCAACTAAAATGCGTATATTCGGGGTATAAATATAACACTTTTGGGTGTTTATCACACCACCTCCAAACAGAACATTGCTAGTCTTCGAGCAAAATATAAAGAGAAAGAAAGATAAGAAACCAAAAGTGTACCACTTTCGCGGGCACATGCGTTTTCAGTTAGCATGTGCAACAAGACTTTAAACCTGTAAGTTGCCCCTACAAGACGAGTTGTGTCTCGTGAGGGTTTGGAGGGAATATAACCACAAAATTCTTATTTGCAAATAGGAGTCTATCTCTTATTAGACATAGAATAATCGCACAATCCATCACAAGAGAAAAATATTTTGAGAAATACAAGCTGGAATGTAGAAAATGGTAGCTAAGTAAATACTCAAGGCACATCCTTCCTAGAACTCAATGTGTGTAGTGTGAATCAGTCAAAACGGGTCGAGTATCATAAGAATAATTCCTAAATTGCCTTTTTGGAATCAACGTTTCAACTTCAAAATCTCACTGGATATCTCTCTCTCTCAAACGAACTCTCAAGATATGTGTGAGGAGGTGAGTAAATGTAATCAATTTCAAATATCTCACACACATATAAGAAAGAACAAATATTAAGAAAGAAACTGATCTCATGAAAGGAATGTTAATCACTATAGTGAGAACATCGAGTTATTTACCACGATGACTTTCATTTGCCCGAACACCTAGGGGAGAATATGGATGTAATGGGTGAGGGGGAAATGAAATGGGAAGGATATAATGGGATGAGATGAGGTAGGTTGTATAGGATGGGTGATGGATAGAAGATCAATGCGATAGAAGAGTGTATAACATTTTAGGCACAAAATGTCTTTATTACATAATAATTAACAACAACTCTCTTTTTCTTTTCTTTTCTTTTCTTTTCTTTTCTCTCTTTTTTCTATTTTTCTATTTTTTTCGAATTTTCTTTTTCTTTTTCTATTTATCTATTTTTTTTCTTTCTTTCTCTTTTTTTTCTTTATACTCTCAATCACTCAAGACATTTTACATTTGGGAAAACATTCTTTTTCTCAAAATGATGGATGATATATGAGTGGAGATGATAAATGGATGGTGTGGAGAATATATGGGAAGGTAATAGGTGAAGCACATGGGTGAACCTAGTGATCGGGAAAAATTGCAAGATACGTGTTTCTTACAACTCGAAGTGATGTCATTCTCAGTGATCAAGCCAAAAATTTAATGAAAAATAATGAGATCATAAAACAATTGAAGTGCGGACCCAAAGAAGTTGAATCAACTTGTGACTCAGAGATTGCGTAAAACACTCTGAAAGGGTGAAGGGAACAAATCTCACAAGCTAAAGTCTCTACTAGTGATCCTTAAGGTTTTCTTAATAATTTTAATGCTCTTCAACTCTAAACCGTAATGACGTGATAAGTGCGCAAATTTTATTGAGTCTAGAAATTCATGGTGCAACATGCCTTGTTATGTATTACATAAGATCTTTAGAAAAATATAAATCCTCTAGTTTGATTCGTAGACTTAAAAAGATGGATGATAGAAAATTCACGTCAATGAATGAGATGAAAGAAACTGCGCAAAATTTTAAAAATCAGGTTTTGAAAATTAAAATTTCCCAAAAGTGGTACGATTTTGATAAAATTCCCCACCCCCAAACAAAAAGGAACATCGTCCTCGATTTTAAGTAATTTGATTTTTAAAATTGAGAGCATAAGGTAGGAAAGAGATTACCAGAATCAACTGCTAATGAAGTGGACAGATGAAGCCAAGATGGAACCTGAATAAGTGATAAGAAAAAAATGTGTACAAGTCTACAAAGCATGGTATAGCGTTGGGCGATGTGGAACACCAACCCCAAACAGGATGAGACTCATACAAGAAATGCGAGCTACCTCCCGATATCGCTAATTTTAATGTCTTCAGCCAAACAGATCCATTCTCACCCTAAAGATAAGATCTATGAAAGCTCGGGGCAGCAGAAAAAATTGGTGATGAGAATAAACCCCGAATAAGACTGAAGTGTCGATCTTGTTGGATTAGGGTTAAGAATGGTCAATTCACTTGTATGGCAAAGTTCATCACGCGATGCAAATCATCAGTGGACCATGTCCTAGTGGGTATTAAGTTAAGGGTAAGAAAGAAAAGGGTAAGGGTGAAGAGGCATCGTTGCTCAAATTGGTGAGGGAGGCACAATGGTGCAATAATAGTGATGGTGTGGGGCTCATACAAATAACACAACCGTTCTATGAGTGGACGATGTTAATGGTCGAGCCGTAACACACCAAGGAGCTGTTGATGGAAAAAATCAACACCATAAGGGAGTGGCGGCCTTGGGGTAACAAACTTGGTGTCACGGAAGTGGAGAGTAGCATCACAAATACTCTCATGGAAGGTAGAGGATGGTTTTAGGTTAGTATCTAAATATATGATTGGGAACATGCATGGTACTAGATCTAGATCCAAACTAGATGATGGGGTGGAAGGGACAATGGGTGGGTGGGGTGGGATAAAGGGTGGATTGGGTGGGATAAATGGCGGGGGAAGATGATCTATCTCTAGAGTAGGGGACACACACTCATTTGGAGGGATATAATGATCCTCAATATCCTCATAAATCTCTAACCTAATGGTCACCTCAACTCCTTTTTTTGTCCTGCAAGTGTTATTTAGAAGAACATAGTTGCTACTTTTGAAATGGTCAGCTTGATTGGCGAGCTTTTGGGTGATCTACATAACATGCATAAAACAAAGGCAATGATTATCCAAGAAAGAATGTAAAAACACAAATCATAAAAAGTTAGATGCCTTACCAGAACATTATGGCGAAGCCCTTCCTTGTTCAGGCATTCCATAGAGAGAGACCTCAAATCGATCAACATAGTTGTCTGGGAAACAAAGAAAGCTACCTCCATATCCTTGTAAGCCGAGTCACCAACAGTGATCGCTTGTTTGCCTTTTATGAAGGAAATTTCCAAAGGATAATCAATTTTACTTTATGGCGGGGGATCCTATTATGACCCTGTGGTCGCTCTTGGATGACTAGCAGACGATTTGATGTCGGTGGAGGAATGGGGTAACGAGAGTCGACAAGAGACTTCTATAACCTTCATCTTTTTGGCATGCTCGAACTGGATTTCTTGGCCCCTTTAGTGTTTAAGTTATTTGGCCTCTTTGTCTCTTAGGGTAATGATCCTCTTTTTTTGCCCCACTATAGTTTGGGCAGACTTATTATTTTGGGCCCCCTATTTTTCATGGTTCAATCTAGAGGCTATCAACTCAATCGTCTACCTTGATCGGCTTGTAATATCCCCAAGATCTTCTAGGACGAGGGGAATTATGAAGTCTTTAATGAAATTGTTTTATTTCGGCTCCACCTACTCCCAAGAACAACCTGAGATGCTAGCCTCCTTATGAGAGAAAAGTGGATCTAGGTTATCCAAAAATGAATCTTCCTCCTCTTCGGCCTCCTCCTCCAGGTCGTCATTGGAGTTAGTCGGGATAACATAATGAGAAGAATCACCTAAGTATATCCCCCTTACTACTTCGCTTAGCACACGAGTTAGTAGGGATGGATTCATCGCGGACAACTGTGTAGTCGGCAACAGTAACCTCAGGCACAGTAGTGAAGTTTTCAATCGAAGTCACGATCAATTTGTACCCAATAAGAACGTTGGTTGCCCTCTAATTAGGTCTCATGTCGATAAGATTTTTTCTCCACCAAATGATCTCAAGATCTCTAAAGTTCACTTTGTAATCCTATGGCTTTTTGTTTATGAAACAATCTATGCAAAAAGTACAACTGATCAATAATGGAATGAAAAGAAACAATGTGATGAAAATGGTGGATGGTTCCCCTTGCATTGAAGGAACCCATAGACCTTCATATTTCTTACCACACAACAACCTAAAAAACACAAAGATATTCCTTTCGATATCGTTTTGTGACCTGGGCAGGTATTTAAGTAGGTTGCTAAACTTATCCCTGACCTAGAAATGGTATATTTCAAGTCCCTAGGGAAAAACTCAGGTCGTAACAATACATAATTTCATTAAGGCAAGGGTTAGTCCCACAAATATAGTTCATAGCAATTGTACCAATGACGATCTGGTAGAAGCTACTGTTCCCCTGGATTGGAAGTATTTCGTCATTACGGAGTAACTCCATCGGCAATGAGTGGAGGGGAAATTGAACTCCCCCCCCCCCCCCCCCATATCGCCACCATCATAAAAGAAATTATACCACGAGGAAGATCGAAGACATCTTCATCTTCTGCTGAAATCATAATAAAGACATTGTTGGGAATTAAGTACTTGGTATGAAATTCCTCAAAGTCATTTATGGCAAACACTTCATATTTCCATCCACACTTAAACATGGAAAAAGTATGAAGAAGAAAGAGACAAAATAGAAAGAACTAGAGATGATCTGGTGAGAGAAAAAGAGCAGTTGGAAGAACCTTGAAAAGTTGAAAAATGGTAAAGGTATAAGGTTTTTGAAACCTTATACCTTTTGCCTAAAAAAGAAACCACATTAAATATTTTAACAAAGTTAAAAACGTGTGTTTAATCCGATCAACTTGTTGAGGAAAATCTTTTTGAATTTAAAAGACTTAAACAACCACTTTAACAACAAAAAAATGTGTAAAAAAAATATGTAAAACATGTTTTTAAAATCGTTTTAAATGTTGGGACAAAAAAAATTATTCAATATTCGTGTATCAAATTCAATTCCAGTAATTGTCATAAGATCTAAAGAAATTATGAAGGTAAAGACTAAATCACAACAACAATATTTTTGATGTGTTAAAACTCAAGCGTACTTGAGAGACATACACGGCCTGCTCTATGAGACAAAAGAAAAATCCACTAGAATGAGAAAAATGAAATATACAATTACAATAAGATCACACAAAGAGGGAAAAATAAAATACCTATAAGAGAATCCACTATAAGATAAAATACCTTCTGATCTTCTTCTGAATCTTGCAATCTCCCAAAGCGGTCGACTAGAGAATACAATCCAATTATCTACCAAATATTCTAACATAAATATAAGTGTGATAATAAAGTGTAGTGAAAACCTATACGCACATGCAAAAGTCAACACAAGGTGTAATGAAAACCTATATGCACATGCAAAAGTCAACACACACTTATTACAAACAAATCTTAACAAATTACATACAACTAATCATATGCATGTATTATAAAAGTGATATATCAAAACTTTATAGAATCACTTTTTACAGTTATGATTTTATTAGAATAATTCAAAAAAATAGATTCACGATTTTATTGATTTCAAAAGGTTTAAAATCAATTATATACACAAATCAAAACTGGAAAAAACATTTCTCAATTTTTTTATCTATTAAGAGAGATTTTTTATCACAAAAAAGAACAATTCAAAACAAATACAAAGTAAACTAATATTAAAACTCTTACAATAAAAAATATTTTGAATATTTTTAGAGTTTAATCTTTGATTTAGATAAAATAAAACCCTAATATGAGTGAATATATTCTCAAGATTTTCTCTACATTTATGAATGAGATAAGAGAATAAAAATCCTTAAAGAACCCAGGTTGATACAGGGAGAAAATAGCCTAGGAGTCTACGCAAACACATCTCCATTTCACTTATAATTTTCACTCTAAATTTCTACGATTTTCTCACTCCATCTCACTACGAATTTCTCTCTATTTTTATTTCCCTAAGACTCTCACTTAGACTATCTAAAAAATGAAGAGAAACATTGATTTTATATGGCCTAATAGAATAACCTAAAAGCTATAATGAAATACAAGGCTGAGATGGTTTCTAAAATATCTAAGGGATATAAAAGGTGCGTAACATTTAAGCCAGAGTTAAAATACCCCCAACCACATGAATCACTAAAATGGCTAGTATCTGGTATTTCTTAAATAGAGAAATAAGGTCAAGGTCATGTTTCTTCCTATATTCGGATTTATAGGACAGTAGTTTTTAGGCTTATAAATCTAGTCCATGTGGTACAATAACATTTATTTGTGTGGTCCCTTTAGAGTGTTTTATTTGTTTTAGTTAAAGAAGTACTTATATTTATACCCTTAGCTAAAATTATTATAAAAATAAATACATAACTCCACCTCCATCCCACCCCTCCCCACCGAAATCCTTGTCAGAACCCCGAAATCCTCGTCTGAGACTGTCGAAATTCTTATCGGATTATTTCTCTCTCTCTCTCTTCGTCTATTTCTTTCATTTTTTGGTACGCGCTAGCAGCACTATTGTCAGTGCTGGAGAAGAAGGTTGTTCGCCATAAAAAATGGAGTTTTCGCGGAAAAAAATGGAGGTTTGAGTAAAATAGTAAATTTATCGTTTATCTTTTTTATCAAAAACAATCAAATATATGTGTTGTTGGATTGATCTCGACGAGTAGGTTTCAAATATATAAATTTTGTGAATTTTGAATTTGTAGATTTCAAGTTATGAATTTTTTAAAATTTAATAAATGTTTTTGTATGAGTTGTCAAATGATATATTGATTATTTTACATGATCTTTTTAGTACAAGAATTACTTTATAAAATTATATAATATATCATATTTTTATAATCTTTGAATTAAATTAAACCTTTCTCCAAAAACCCTCATTTTTTAAAACCATTCGCGAATAGCTAACTTGTATTTTAATTCGAGTACAAGGTAAGATACCTTCTAACATATACAAAATGAATGACCATGATCAAACTAATCTAACGTTTATAAAAGAATGTGGAAAACAATTGGGTCACAATAAACTAGAAAACAAACCAAATAGACTAAAAAATTAATATAAACTAAAACATCCGATTAAGCTTGGGATGGAACCGTCTCAAGCAGGTTAAGGAACTAAAGTTTGTAAAGGTTTGGACTTAAAACCTACTGCTGCCGATAAAATTAAATTCCACTAAAACTAATATCCGGTCGAAAGATTTCCATTATAACTTGAATTTGGTCAAATCAAAATAACTAAACTAGTGGTCCTAGCTAAATGAAATCATTAGACCCTAGACCTACTCTACTAGGTAATTAGTTTAAGCGGTAACATGGTGCCAAAAACTAAAATTTCAAATATAAATGTATTGACGTAAATTATGCCACCTGTTGGAACCTTATTTGGTAAACAATACTTACCAGGTTCATGCCTTATAACCGAGGGATCAAATTATAATCTAAGGCCAAAAATCACTTACAAAGTGTGAGAGAATGAAAATAAACAATGTGTTCATTCTAAAGAAAATAAAATAAGATTAATTTTAAAAAATTACGTTTGTTAAATAAAAAATATTTTTGACTAATTCAATATACAATCTTTCAAAAAATTTGCATTCAAAAAAATATTTTTTCAATAAAATTAAGTAATGCCAATAACATAATCTAAATATATTTGCAGAAAAATATGTGCAAATAATACGCATGTATGTGTTGTGTGCGTGTACCCTAAAAAACATTGGTTTATCTTATTGTTCTTACCATAAATGAATTTTTATTGTTCTTCGGTCTTCCATGGGTATCTCGGTCATAGAATGTATTCTCGACTAAAAATAAAAGCATTTTCACAATATCCAAACTATATAAAACACTAAATAGTATGGAATCAAAAAATCATAGGAGTCTAATATTTAGGGTGTTTCAATCTCCCCTTTTGAATGTTTGTGATATAACCCTTTGAGTAGATCGATGTCATCTTATGAGAAAATCCTAAGCCTTACACAATTTTTTTTAACTATCCTCACCCATCCTAAAATCGAAAATAAAGAAAGATTTAAAATACACCACTCAACTATTTACAGGCCATTACCCTAACAATTGTGACTACCAGTATGAGATATGAAATACCAATCTCATAAGATCAAGTTAGAAGCATATGTTCAAAATGTATAAAATGTATGTGAGTTTATAGGATGTACATGTACTCTCTTTTCCCATTTTGTCTCAAATAGACAACAGGAAAATAATAAGAAGAGTAAGAGAGAATAAAACATATAACTACCAAGTAAATTGTATAAACGAGCCACATTAAGTGGCATCTCCTACATTAACTACATTTAGGAGGTTTCTTTTGTCATTGTTTAAACATATATGCCCTAAGTACTCATAACGACATATTATTACCAAGATAATGATAGGAATTTATAAAAAATACATAAGGCAGTAATCAATCAAAAACTATCATGCCAATAGATTTTCTTAAAGATTCAAATATCAGACTATCAAAAGGTTTATTAAAAAATAAGAAAATTGTTATTCGGTGTTGAGATATTCAATTATTATTTCTTCAGATTGAACTAAATCTCTTATAAAATGATAACGAATTTTTATATGCTTGGTCCTAGAGTGTTGAACTTGATTATTGGATATGTTTATTGCACTCTCATTATTACACAATAAAGTAACTTGATTTTTGATAATACCATAATCAGACGTCATTTGTTTAATCCAAATTAACTGAGCATAACTACCCGCAATAATATATTCTACTTAAGTAGTTGAAAGGGATATATAATTTTGGATTTTACAACTCCAACCAATGTTCTAAAAGGCACGCCTAGGCTTTGCCTAGGCTTGAGCCTTGGGAGAAATGCCCCACCTTAATGATTTTACGCATTATCCTTGGTAAAAGCCTTAAAGCGCACTTTTTTTAAAAGAAAAATGCTTTAGTGAAACAATATCGCCTTTTAGAGACTTTTTTTTTACAAATCGGACCAATAACTCATTCAAAACAATCAAATAGTATTTCAATTTACATATATCTAGACATATTTTTAAGGTATGTACAATTTTAGTATTTTAATAGCCTTGTTATGGTTAAAAATATTAAATTATATTAAAAAAGGCCTAAAGGCCTTTTTACGCCCGAGGCTCGCCTAGGTTTCTAAGCTTAAGGTTTGGCCTCCACGCCTCGGTCATTGTTGATACAAAAATTAGTCAGCTGACGTGGATAAATTATATGAAGACACGTGTCATCATGTGTGGCATAAAATATACTCAATGTACCGAGCTACTCAAATGTGACGAATTACTCAACGTACAGAGCATCTGGTCAGGAAGATCAAACGATAAGAACAGATTCAATGAACATTCTTATTATGTACGATGTATATGTCTATTAAATAATGACATACTGTCTATTCATATTGACAGCCCAAGGTCTATAAATACATTATAACCCCGTCCATAACGGGGTAATCGATCACTTGCGATCATAATTGAGATCAAGGCAAAATACCCAGCAATACAAGACAGTGGACGTAGGTCATTTTCATTAAGGCTAAACCACTTTAAAAATCCTTTGTCTTATTTATTTATTCATATTTAGCTGTGATTAATTAATAAGATCAAGTCTAGTTTTTTACATCAACAGATTGTCATCGTGTGAGGGAAAAACTATACGTAGCTTTTTTCACTAAAAAATAAATTATACATGGCTGAGATCTCAAAATCTAGCAATAGGAACAACGACGGAGTTCCTCCCAACCAGTCTGCTCCTCCAACTATCCATGATCTCACAAGAATAGTGGAAAACTTAGCCAAACGATAAACGGTTATGCAGGAGGCCACGCGACAACTCATTCAAACTGTTCAAAACACAACGCCTGCCCAGTTAGGCCAGCGAAGCATTTAGATAAACATGCACTTTCCGTCTTCACGATCCAGATGTACTCTATTCCCTCATCCTTTCTGATCCAAACATACCAAATTCCATCATACTGAGAGGTCCAATGATCTCTCCTATCAGCCTGGCCGGACATCTCTCATAAGAGTTATGGACTCTCAAGAAAATGTTACTCTAACTCTAGAACGAACATGCTCTTTGGAGAGGTTGAGTAAAGTCTCCCCCTTTGACCGTTTGGGTCCTAAGAGGAATAAAAATCCTCCTCAGATTACGTCGAGAAATTCTCAACGACCAAATGATCTATGGGAAGGATCTGTCCAATCACACCCTGCAGCTTGTATAGAAAGATCCTAAGAGGAGAATTCAATGCGATCTGTTACTCGGGTAAATAGACCAGAGGTTAGAAATGATGCATTTAAGGGCTCTATTCAGTGGTTGGAAGACAGGTTAAGGGAAATGGCTAAGGCCAGAAACCCTTTCCAAAGAACCTTTATCAAAGGATCTCCATTTATACAAGCAATTGTGGACATTCCCACACCCACAAAGTTTATGGCTCCTATAGTTATGTCGAAGTACGATGGGAAGGCTGATCATGTTCTCCACATATAACAGTACCAAGTTTCTGCAGATATTTATGCAGTTCTAGATGAGATGAGGTGTAGGGCGTTCTCAGGAACCATCACTCGTTCTGCTCAAATATGGTATAACATCCTTCCTCGGAGGTAAATTGAAACTTTCCACCAATTGGCTGAGCTCTTCAATGGGAATTTCTATTTTGGTGCAAAGCCAATCAAGAAGGTAGCCCATCTGTAAAAGGCGAATACCCCGATTTTAAATCTAAACACCAAAAAGAAAATTTCAATTTCCTTTTAATGAGATGCGTAAGCAAGATGGTTCAAATAAACTCACACAATCACCAAATTTTAATTTCTTTCAAATTAAAATTAAACCAAGTGAAATTAGATTAATAAAAAATTACATATTTCACTTAAATAACTTAATTCGATCCAAGTCCTAGAAATTTGCCTCAGTCATATTTCGAATATTACCAAAATAGGCCAAACTAATTTTAACAAATTAAACGATGAGTTGAATTAAATTAAGATATACCCAAATTTAAATAGCACCAAATTAAGTAAGTAGTGATTTAAACCAAGTTTTATCTTTTTACCTAAGCATGCATCCAAGGTGAATTTTGCAAAAGATAAAATGAATAAATAAATCACTACGCCACGATATACGAGGAAAAATCCACAACGGGAAAAAAATCTCGGACGGCCCTAGCCTTAAGTCGACTAAGTATGGTTTTACAATTACAAGACAGATGACTTACTTCCTTGACTTGACTCCTTTCAAGCCTTGATGCGTCTTCTTGTAAACACCTGCGCCTAGTCAACAACCCCGAAACTCCATCGAAACCTTGGAATTCACCAATGAGACTTTAGGAACACTGTCAACCACACATGGTGCTTTTCACCATGTGATAATGTCGCAGCAAAAAAACGATACTTCTTCTTTGAAGGATGTAGAAGTAAACCCAAATGAACTCTTCAACTTGGTAGAGTAAACCCAGTGCCAAACACTCCAAGCAAGATATTTATATGGAAACTTAGAATAAACAATATGGGTGTAAACCAAAAGTGTTTTAGGGTGATTTTCTTGGAAAGCAAAACACTTAAACCATGAATCTTTTCATAGAAAAGTTAAACTCTCAAAACTCTCTCTATGAGATGGAAGAATATGAAAAAGTTACTTTGCGAAAGTTCGTTCCCGCACTAGATAAGTCTGTCAAAATTTAGTGGGGAAAAGTAGTGGGAAAAGTGGGAAAACTGTCAAAACACTTGTTCCCGCCAAATCTCGTTCGAAAGAGATTTTCATTCAAACGAAGTCTCGTTCGAATAACCCTTCTAACGAAGTTCCAATGCATAAAATGTAAATTCGTTAGAAAACTCGTTAGAATTCTCGTTCGAACAACATTATCGTTTGAACGATAATTTGAATGATATGCTAGTGGCCAAACAGGGAACTCGTTGGCAAACCCCGTTCGAATGAAATTCTCGTTCGAACGAAAAAATCGTTCAAACGACAATTTTGAACGAAAAAACAGAAAGCTTAAAAATTGGATTTTAGCCCAGAAACTTTATTTTAAAGTTTTAAATAAACCTTCTGAAAATAACCATCAGTTTAAAATAAAAAATTCACCCAATTAAAATTGTTCCAAGCTCCTATATAAATATGTAATGCATTCATAACTTAGGAGTAAACGAAACACGTGTTGTTAACGTAGAAACGAGGCACAAAAACCTCAGAATTTGATGAAGCTTTAATCTTAGCCGCTACGTCTTCAATAAACACATCATAGGCTTGAATGGATAAACATGACCACTATCCTATGACTCGAATGTTTTTGTCCGGAATTGAGCTAACACAACATTGAGACTCAATCGAAGACTTGTGTCCTTACAAATCTCCCCCTTTGGCTATTCCGGGATAAAAACCAACAAAAATCCTAAAGGGGCGTCAAGCTCTACTAGACTGAAACAACCCACACGAACTTGACTCAAGACCCAAGGAACAATATCGTTGCCGATTAAGAAAGTTGTTATATATAGAAGAATTCTTCACACTTAAGTAAACTATCAAACGCATAGGAAATATCAAGAATATGAAATGCATGTAAAATTAATACTCCCCTTAAATTAATTCTCCCTTTATCAAATATTATTTACTTAATAAGGTCGCGACTCCCCCTTAGTTAAATCTCCTAAACTTAGAAATATTATAATAGGATTAGATACCATTTCTCCCCCTATCATTCTCCCCTTTCTTTGTTCAAGAATAGACAAAGGATAAAAGAAATTTAACAAAATGATGCATAAGGAGATGAGAACATGAAAGCATAACTAATCCATATAAAGAATAAAGGATGCCAAAAAAGATGCAAGAAAATGATACCAATATGACACATAAAGTTTAAGCATGTGATATCAACAAGGAATGCAACAAGATAGATACCAATCATAAGGTAGGAGCATAGATGGACTAGAAAGTAAGGCAAAGACAAATATAATACATCGTATATGAGTACATAATAAATATCATTAACGCACACTCACATATACTAGGTATAAACACCACACATGACACAAAATAAAATAAGCTTTTCACACTCGTATGGCAAAAATGTGTCATATGGAAACGGAAGTGTTGGGGTGTGAACTAGTAACAATTAAATTTAAACCCAATCACTTAAAACATGTTCACGGAGTTCTCATTTGATTGCAAACTTTATCACATTTGAATATAACCTCATGTGACAATATAAATTGAACTCAATGAACAAACATACACAATGCATACAAGCCTAGAGTTTTGATGATTCTACAAACCAATAGAGTCATGACATTGAAAGTACAATTAGAATAAATGGACATTGTGCAAACCGTTGATATTCCATCCAATATCCCTCAAGAAGCATATATATTTGAATGAATATATCAATTAAACATATGCCTTGGCAATAATTTTTCTTTTTAATGCCATATTTTATTTTTAGGCCTTTGGACCACGTATTTCTTTTGGTCCAAGAAAACGGTGGATTACTCGCAAATGATGATTTTTCCTTTCGGAGACCTTCCCCGTGCACATGTATATACAACATTTTATATCTCACACAAATCTCACGTGCAGTGGATTTTAACGTGCACTAGTCCTCCTAGATCATATAACATATAGATGACAAGATTGGTAGAAGAACACCTCACAAAACTCAAATATACATATGAAGTTATAGTTTCAAGTGAGCTCGTGCATGTGTGAATTGAGGCATATAAAAATTGAATCCATTATATCAACACAAAATCCAACTACTCCATATAAACATGGTGAAGAACATTATAAGGATTGACAATCTAAACCAAAAGTTCTAGCCACATGGGAGCGAAAAAAAGGGATTCAAACACAAATATATGCCACATAGAGTGTGTCAAACTAAAATACACACAAAGAAAATCTTTTTGAGTTATTGAAATTTTTAATCCGAACAGACAAAAATATTTACTCCGAAAGACAAACAAAAATCATTGTATTTTTCATAAAGCCTGAATGAATAACAAAGTAAAACACAAATGATAAAAAAAAATCTTTTTGTGTTTTTCATTTAATGCAAACTAAAATGAAGGAAATGTAATACAAAAGGTAAAAAAAACATCACAATTCTAGAATATGATTAAGAATGGAGCATAGACTAGAAAATGATTAAAATAAGCATACAATTAGCATGGTGATATACCATGAGGCACAAAAGCTAAAGTATGCAAATAACTAACACATTCAGCCTTTAGATTTAGCAAGTGAGGAAGCATGTGAAAGTAAATGAGAATAAAAAATCCTATCTTGTAAAGATACCAAGTCGAATCTCCTAACCAAAACTAATGACAAATGACTATCTCGGGGTGTAGGAATCTTGGCTACCTCGGTTGCCTTACATTGGGATTTTCTAGGACCTCGTTTAAGATCAAATTTTTTTTTCCTAACATGACCTTTTGGACCACAATGTGAGCTCCTAAAGACTCGGCGAAAAGACTTACCTAAGGAATGATCTCTAAAGGCTTTCCTATGCGATTCTCCTAAAACATTGGTTTTGGCTTTATGATTTGATTCATTACGAGTATCGAAGCCTAGACCACAAGTGTCATTTTTTATATGGACCATGCCTAAGATTTTATCTAGTTTTTCGGACCAACATTACAAATCAAATTTGACTTTACTAGAGTCTTTTAATTATTCTTCTAATTCTAAAATTCTAGAGTCTAACAAAACATTTCTCTCTTCAAATGCAAGAAGCTCCTTTTTCATTGATTTTATTAAACCTCTAAGGCTATCTCTCTCGCCTTCTATATATTCAAGCTTCTCTCGAAGAGTCCTCTCACGAGTCCTAAGGTCTTCAACCACCACACTATCATCAATGACCTTGGCACGCTCTCTTAAACAAGCTTCTAACTTCAAATTAGTTCTTTTTAATTTAACAGATTCTTCATAAAGTTCTTAAAAAGCATTTTGAAGTTCACTCACATTAACCTCTTCTTCATTTTCATTCTCTCTCTCTCTTTTTCACTCTCACAACCATAAAAAATAAAGGAATCATAAACTTTGACCTCAAAAGTGTCATGTGTAAAAATTTCATCAATAGATGAGTGTTCACTATCACTCACATGACTAGCCATAAAAGTCACAAAGTTGGGCTTAGTGGGGGAATCGGGTCCCTCTTCATTATCACTATCACTAAGGGTTTGATTATAAGAAATTGGTTGCTAACCCTCTCTCCTTAGTTGAATGGGGCACTCAAAAGCCCTATGGCCATACCCTTCCCAACCAAAACACCTATTTGACTCGTCCCTATTTAAATTTTCTTTAGGAGTTTTAGGGATCGTTTCGCCTTTGTCATTCTTAAAAGTTTCAAATTTCTTAAAATCATTTTTAAATTTATCTTTGTTAAATTTAAGAAATTTTTTAAACTTCCTAGCAAACATAGCCATATCTTCCGAGTCACTCTCACTTTCACTATTTACTACTTGTTCTTACTCCTTTCAGGCTTTCAAAGCAACGCCCCTTTCTATTTTCTTTCAGTTTTAGAGGGAAAGATGTCTAGTTCATAGGTTTGTAAATCACCTAAGAGCTCTTCTAATTTCGAAGAGGCTAAAGTGGGTAAAGAATTTAAAACGGTCACTTTTGGAATAAACCTATCGGGTAGGGACCTTAAAATTTTCTTTACTACTCGGTTGTCGGGTATTTTCTCTCCAAAATTAAAAGATGAATTAACTATATCGGAAAGTCTAGCATAAATTTCATCAAAAGATTCTTTTTCATTCATTTTGATAGTTTCAAATTGATTGGTGAGGTTTTGGAGTTTCGAAGATTTTACGACACTAGTTCCTTCATGAGTGAGTTGTAAAATATCCCAAGCGTCGTTATCGGTTTCACACGTCATGATGCATCGAATTCTTCCAGTGTGACCACGCGAAATAAGGCATTTAAACCTAGGGAATTAAAATTAGATAGTTTAAATTCATTCTCACTCCATCTCTCGGTGGGTTTGGGAACACGCTCATTATCTACTAAATGTGTAATTGGGGACCACCCGTTAACAACAGACAACCAAACTCTCTCGTTGATAGATTTTAGTGCCTATTTCATCCGCGCTTTCCAATACGCGTTAGAACCATCGAAAATAGGAAATTTTGAAAATAGGGAAAATTCCATTTTTGCCAAAAAATATTTAAAAGGATCTTAAACACAATAAGTTAGCAATCCTGCTCTGATACCACTTGTAAACGGAAAATACCCCGATTTTAAATATAAACACCAAAAACTAAATTTCAATTTCCTTTTAATGAGATGTGGAAGCAAGATGGTTCAAATAAACTCATACAAACACCAAATTTTAATTTCTTTCAAATTAAAATTAAACCAAGTGAATTTAGATTAATAAAAAATTACGTATTTCACCTAAATAACTTAATTCAATCCAAGTCCTAGAAATTTGTCGAAGTCATATTTTCAATATTACCAAAATAGGCCAAACCAATTTTAACAAATTAAACGATGACTTAAATTAAATTAACATATGCCCAAATTTAAATAGCACCAAATTTCG
The DNA here is from genome assembly GCA_949130495.1 of Sambucus nigra. NCBI lineage: Eukaryota > Viridiplantae > Streptophyta > Magnoliopsida > Dipsacales > Adoxaceae > Sambucus > Sambucus nigra. The sequence continues at coordinate 236,593,669 of OX422210.1, read as the reverse complement.
TAAGTAGTGATTTAAACCAAATTTTATCTTTTCACCTCAGAATGCATTCTAAGGTGAATTTTGCAAAAGATAAAATGAACAAATAAATCATTACGCCGTGATGCATGAGGAAAAACCCACAACGGAAAAAAATCTCGGATGGCCCTAGCCTTAAGTCCACTAAGTATGGTTTTAAAATTATAAGACAGATGACTTACTTCCTCGAATCGACTCCTTTCAAGCCTTGATGCATCTTCTTATAAACACCTCCGCCTAGTCGACAACCCTAGAACACCACCGAAACCTTGGAATTAACCAATGAGACTTTAGGAACACCGTTAACCACATATAGTGCCTCTCACCATGTGAGAATACCGCAACAAAACAACGAGACTTGTTCTTTGAGGGACGTAGAAGTAAACCCAAACAAACTCTTCAACTTGGTAGTTTAAACCCGGTGCCAAACACTCTAAGAAAGATATTTATATGGAAACTTGGAATAAACAATATGGGTGTAAACCAAAAGTGTTTTAAGGTGATTTTCTTGGAAAGCAAAACACTTAAACCATGAAACTTTTCATAGAAAAGTTAAACTCTCAAAACTCTCTCTAGGAGGTGGAAGAATATGAAAACGTTACTTTGAAAAAGTTACTTTGAAAAAGTTGATTGCCGCACTAGATAAGTCTGTCAAAAGTTAGTGGGAAAAGTAGTGGGAAAAGTGGGAAACTGTCAAAACACTTGTTCCCGCCAAATCTCGTTCAAACGAGATTTTCATTCGAACGAAATCCCGTTCGAATGACCCTTCTAACGAAGTTCCAGTGCATAAAATGTAAATTCATTAGAAAACTCGTCTGAATTCTCATTTGAACAGCATTATCGTTCGAACAACATTATCGTTCGAACGATAATTTGAATGATATGCCAGTGGCCAAACAGGGAACTCGTTGGCAAACCCTGTTCGAAACGAAATTCTCGTTCGAACGAAAAAATCGTTCGAACGACAATTTCGAACGAAAAACTAGAAAGCTTAAAAATTTGATTTTATCCCAGAAACTTTATTTTAAAGTTTTAAATAAACCTTATGAAAATAACCATCAGTTTAAAATAAAAAATTCACCCAATTAAAATTGTTCCAAGCTCCTATATAAATATATAATGCATTCATACTTTAGGAGTAAACTGAACACATGTTGTTGACGTAGAAACGAGGCACAACAAACTCGACATTTGATGAAGCTTTAATCTTGGCCGCTACATCTTCAATAAGCACATCATAGGCTTGAATGGATAAACATGAACACTATCCTATGACTCAAATGTTTTTGTCTGGAATTGAGCCAACACAACATTGAGACTCAATCGGAGACTTGTTTCCTTACACCATCTGCTGAGCGTAACGCCAAAAGTAGGAGAAAACACTAGGGACTACATCACTCATTTTAACTGCGAGAAAATGGAGGTAATCAACTACGAAGAGAAGATAGACATTACATCTCTGATGAGTGGTCTTTTACCAAATAAGTTGTATTACACTTTGTCCAACAATCCCCTTAAATCCATGGCAGAGTTGATGGCCAAAGAAGCCAAGATTATGAATACCGAAGAAGCTATGGTTGCGAAGAAGGATGTTAAGGCAAAAGGAGGCAACAAGCAATCAAAAGGCAGGTCAGAGAGCAAGGATCATAAGCATAATGGAGGCAGGTCAGAGAGCACTTGAGGAAGTATGCAAGGATCATAAGCATAATGGAGGCAGCAAGCAATCAAAAGGCAAGGAAATGTTTGAGCACTTGAGGAAGTATGCAAATTATACCCCCTTAAAGGTAGGGATAAACCATGTGCTGGAGGAGATAAAAAATAGCGAAGAACTAAATTGGTCGGAGAAATTAAGGACATCCCCCGAAAGGAGATATAAGTCCAAGTATTGCGAGTTCCACAAATACCATGGTCACACGACCAAGCGGTGCATAGCTCTCGAGAATGAGATCGAGGCACTCATTAGACGAGGGAAATTGAACAAGTTTGTCGATCGCCAGAACGATGAGAAGACCAACAGCTGAGCACGACAAAGGTCTAAATCTCCTCGCCCACCAAGAGATGATAAGAAAAGGGACTATGAAGATGACCCAGAGGATGACCCCGATCTACCCAAAAATCTCAAACAACCTAAACGTGAGGTATTTTTAATCCGTTTTGGTTTATTTGACTGTAATATGATAGTAGGTGGAGATGCAGGAGGTGGTGATCATACCGCTGAAAGGAAAGCTTACCTCAATGAGGCCCAAGATTGTCCCTACATACAACAGATAAATCTAGCAGAGGAAGATCGTCCGAGGAAGGTCAACAAGGATAAACTAGTCATCAGTTTTTCCAAAAGTGATCAGAAAGGTGTCTTGTATCCTCACGATGATCCTTTGGTGATAAAGATAAGGATGAAGGATATAATCATCTCAAGAGTATTGGTAGATAATGGTAGCTTGGTAGACATCATGTTCTACCCTTGATTTGACAATTTAAACTTGAAACTCCCCTAGTTGGAGTCGTACTATAGGCCCCTTATAGGACATGCTTATTGGTACCTATCTAGCTTACAGAATAGAAAAAGTACGCTTTTTCATAATGGATAAAAATTTCCAATCAAATTATAATATAATCATGGGAAGAGTAGGTCTGAAAAATTTCGAAGTAGTTCCATCCACGGTACATCAATGCTTAAAGTTCTCGACCAACTTTGGTCTGGAATATGTGAAGGGCGATCAGATGTAGCTCGGGAATGCTACTATTCATTTATCGAATAAGAAGAGTTGGGGGATACCAGGAAGATGACCACCACTTACCAAGTGGATGAGTTTGAATATTCAGAGATTGAGACACTGGACCCCAGAGATGAATTAGATCTCGTGAAGGGTCAGGTCATGGAAGTGACGGAGAATATTATTTTGTACGATGAACGACCAGAAAGAACAAGTCAAATTGGCACTTCACTTGATCCAATAATAAAGCAAGAGTTGGTGGCATTTTTTAGGCATAGAAAGTAAGCTTTCGCGTGGAGTCATGAAGATACGCCGGGGATAGACCCAACCTTCCCGTTCCACGAACTCAATGTTAATAAGGAGATAAAATCGGTGAAGTAGGGAATAAGGGTCTTTAGCCCAGAGAAGAACAAATCTATTCAAGAGGAAGTAAAGAAACTGCAAAAGGCCTCTTTTATTGAGGATATCAAATATCCTGATTGGTTAGCCAATGTGGTGATGGTGAAAAAGAAGAACAATAAATGGAGAATGTGCGTGGATTTCACAGATCTGAATAAAACTGTGACACCCCGCCTAATTAAATACCGGGCGATCACTCCTTTATTAAATAAAATCAAGGTGAACAGTTGGTTCATTCTTAGCATCACTGTCGAAAAATAACTTTTCCAATTTAAACTGTCAAAACCATTTTTAGACATTACTTTCCAAATTTTATTTTATAAACCAAGATTTAAATGTTTACAACAATTCAATATTAAAGAACCACACCACAATTATCCTGGAACACATAATACAAATAATGTAAACATTCACAACTAGATCCCGACATTTAAACTTAAAGTAAAACATCTAGACAGTAAAAATCCCAAAGTGACAATACTAGCAATAACTGAATCACAATGTCCAATAAAACAACTGAATAATAGAAAGGGCAACACATGCCCCACTAAATGAATATACTAGGAGTGGAATCAAATAAATGAAGTCGTCTAAGCAAGAGGCCTGCAACTCCCATCTAAGCTGCAGCGCGTTCCTTCCAAAGGATCCTATGCAAGACGCCTCGCGGAGGTTTCCTGAATTACCTCTGGTCTGAGTAACTTGTTATCCCCCACCTCTAGCAAACAAGTTGGGGAATGACAAGGCCTTCCATACAAAGCCTCAAATGGGGCCATGCCAATCTTGAACTGATAAGAGTTATTACAAGCAAACTCTACCAGTGGAAGGTGTGGCTCCTAACCTCCTCCAAAATTAAGAACACACATGCATAGCATATCCTCCAACATCTGATTAGTATGCTTTGTCTGTCCATATGTCTGTGGGTGATAAGCTGAACTCAACCTCAACTCAGTACCCATAGCCTCCTGAAACCTCTCCCAGAAACACGACACGAAAATCTTGTCTCTATCTGACACAATATTCAGGGGCACCCTATGTAATCTGACAATCTCAGCAATGAACAACTGAGCCTACTGACCAGTGAAATAGTCTGTCTGCACCAGAAGAAAATGATCCACCTTGGTCAAACGATCTACAATCACCCAGATAGAGTCGTGGCCCCGCTGTGATGTAGGTAACCTGTAATAAAATCCATGGAAATACTCTCCCACTTCCACGCGGGTACTTCCAATGGCTGAAGCAACCCTGACGGTTTTTGATGGTCCACCTTTACCAGCTGGCAGGTAGAACATTTGGACACGAGCTCAACAGTGTCCTTCTTCATTCCACTCCACCAGTATTGCCGCCTCATATCCTGGTACATCTTATCTCCTCTAGGATGTACCGCAAATCGGGACCCGTGAGACTGGGTCATCACTGCATGACGTAATTCTGCTCCTTATGGGACCACCAATCTCCCATTAAACCTTAAACCCCCATCAGAACTAACAGAATAGGACTTAGTACCCTCAGCTAAGAGTCGTACAATCTGCTCCTGGCAAAACGGGTCTGCGGTCTGTGCCTGTATCACCCTCGTAACAATCTCGGGTATCACTGTCATAACAGATATAAAAGAATGGGCTACTGCGTCCTGGTGGTCTAACTCCTTCCACTTTACTTTCCAGACATCTACTATCTCGTCTACTGGTCTACGGCTCAACGCATCAGCAACTACGTTGGCCTTCCTCGGATGGTACTGTATGTCAAACTGATAGTCCTTTACAAACTCTAACCATCTGTGCTGACGCATATTCAGCTTTTGCTGAGTGAACAAGTACTGCAGTGACTTATGGTCTGTGAACAAGTGGAATTTCTCTCCCAACAAATAGTGCCTCCATATCCTCAATGCAAAAATGATCGCTGCTAACTCCAGGTCGTGGGTGGGGTAATTCTTCTCATGCAGCTTAAGATTGCGGGGGGCAAAAGCTATAGCCTTCTCTTCCTGCTGAAGTACTCCCCCAAGTCCCCGTAAAGAGGCATCGGTGTAAACTAGGTACTCCACACCCGGCTTCGGTAAGGCAAGGACTGGTGCTGAAGTAAGCTTGTCTTTTAGCTCGTCGAAAGTCAATTGACAAGCATCATTCCAAACATATGGAACCCCTTTGCGAGTCAGGTTCGTCAATAGACCCGCTATTTTGGAGAATCCCCGAATGAATCTCCTGTAGTATCCGACTAACCCCAAGAAACTTCGCACTTCCGTCGGTGTCGTGGGCTGTCCCCACTCCCTCACTTCTGACACTTTACTCGGGTCAACTGCTATCCCCTGCTCAGAAACAACATGCCCCAAGAACTGTACTTCTCGCAACTAGAATCCGCACTTCTCGTACTTAGCATACAACTGATGCTCTCGTAGAGTCTGAAGAACCTATCTCAAGTGCTCGGCATGCTCCTCCTCGGAGTGTGAATATATCAAAATGTCATCTATGAAGACGATAAAAAAACTGATCCAAGAACTCTCTGAACACACGATTCATTAAGTCCATGAACACGGCTGGAGCATTTGTGAGGCCAAATGGCATCACCCTGAACTCATAGGACCCATATCTCGTCAAGAAAGCAGTCTTTGAAACATCCTGCTCCCTAATACGTAGCTGATGGTACCCCGACCTCAGATCTATCTTCGAAAAGAAAGTTGCTCCCCTCAGCTGGTCGAACAGATCATCGATTCGAGGCAACGGATACTTATTACGTATTGTGACCTTGTTCAACTCCCAGTAGTCCACACATAGCCTCAGTGAACTGTCTCGCTTCTTCACGAACAAGACTGGAGCGCCCCAAGGTGAGTTACTCCTGCGAATGAAGCCATGACCTAACAGCTGCTCTATCTGATCTCGTAACTCTCGCATCTCTGCTGGAGCCATACGGTATGGAGCGCGTGCTATAAGTCTAGTATCTGGTAATAAGTCTATGACAAAGTCTATCTCTTGACTGGGGGGTAGGCCTGGTATCTCCTGAAATACATCGGAATACTCACGAACAACTAGAATCGAGTCTAAGGGAATCACAACCTCCTTAGAGGTATCCTCCTCTATGTAATACAAATGAGCGGTCGAGCCTCCCTCTGGGTGAGGCATCACCACTACAAACATCTCTTGTCCCGAAATGGAAAAAAATATACTCCCACCAAAACAATCTATCATGGCCCTGTAAGCAGCGAGCCAATCCTTACCGATAATAACGTCATGCTCATGCATATCTAAGACTAACATGTCTGCATGTAATACCAAGCTACCAATCTCTACCCCCACTCCCCAGAATATAAATAAAATAAGCGACCCACTCCCCAGTGGTGAGTCTACACACGTCACAGTGCTCTCTGATGTGGCCAATAACCCTAAGGCCTTCGCAAAATGCGTAGCTATAAAACAATGCGTCGCCCCAGTATCAAACAAAACCCAACCCATAGTACCATGGATAGGAAACATACCCTCAATAACGGGTGGTGCCTATGGAGCTGCTGCCTGGTGGACGTTATAGACACGTCCATACTGTAACTGCCCCTGCTGCACTGGAGCTGCTGGAACGGCTGGTAGGGCTGGTGCTGGGAGGGCAGCTGGAAAAAGTGGCCTCTGTGGCTCATTACGGGCACCCTACTGCTGTGGGGCCCTCTCTCCTTCTGGACAACCCTGGCGCCTATAGCCATTCTTGCCGCACCCGGAACATCGGCCTCTGAAGTTACCTCCCCTCTAACCCTGCTGACCATAGCCCTGCTGGCTGTTACCACCCCGCCACTGGCCCTGCTGCTGTCGGTGTTGGCCTTGCTGGCCCTGCTGATTAGGCTGGCCCTGCTGGCCCTTCCTATAACCCCCAAATCCCTGTCTGGAATCACCTGAACGGAATCGCTTAGCAGGGTTCCCCTGATGGGAACTCTGCTCGTGCTGACGAGTCTTTCCTTGAGATGTCGGTGCTCCACTAACACTACTACCCCCGGTCCTTCCCTGTTGGCCGGACTCTCCTGCTCGCTTGCTTCCCTGCAGATGGAAGCGGTGATCCTCGCAATGTAGTAAAGCAGCATTGAGTACATCAGTGAAAGTACTCAGAGACAGATTCCCTATAAGGTGCTGACGAATCCTCCAATCTAACCCCTCTACAAATAGCATTATCTTCTTACCCTCGGTGGGTGCCTCATCTGGCACTATGGTGAGAAGTCTCGTGAACTCCTCCTCATGCTCAGCAATGGTATAATTCTCCTGTTTCAAGTTCAGTAATTTCTGCCTCATCTCAGTATGCACGGCGGGTGGAAAGTACTTGCGGTCAAACCGCTCCCAGAATGACTGAATCGGGATCGTATCCCTCTCCTCCAAGGTGGTGGTGGACTCCCACCACTGCAAAGCGTCCCCTACCAGCTTAAAGGAAGCCAACAATTGTTTCTGCACGTTTGTGCACTCATACATACGAAGATGCCGCTTGATATCTATCTTCCATTGGCTGACGATGATGATATCTGAACTACCAGAGAACTCAGGGGGATGCGCCTTCTGAAAAGCATCCCTAACCCGCTCTCATGCAGATGGAAGCTATGCAGGTACTGGTGCCACTGCCTGAATCTGGGGTGGAGCCTGCTGAACCACCGTTAGCGCAGCATTCACTGCCTGATCAACAATAACGGCTACCTCATTAGCATTCATCGTACCCTGTGCCGGAGCTGCTAGCTGCTCGGCTTGGGCACGCCTATCCTTTGGTGCACGTCTCGGAGGCATCTGAAACGTGAAGAAATTCATTAGTCTACAATTATTATCAAATCTCAAATAGCTGAAGAAGTAAATGTAAAAGCAGGAATACAATAATCCTAAAATAGGGCTCTATAGCAAAAATGTTAAGCTGAAAGCGAAATAAGTCGTACAGATCCTAAGGACACTAGAACCTGATGCTCTGATACCACCTTTGACACCCCGCATAATTAAATACCGGGTGATCACTCCTTTATTAAATAAAATCAAGGTGAACAGTTGGTTCATTCTTAGCATCACTGTCGAAAAATAATTTTTCCAATTTAAACACCCTAAACCATTTTTAGACATTACTTTCCAAATTTTATTTTATAAACCAAGATTTAAATGTTTACAACAATTCAATATTAAAGAACCACACCACAATTATCCTGGAACATATAATCCAAATAATGTAAACATTCACAACTAGATCCCAACATTTAAACTTAAAGTAAAACATCCAGACAGTAAAAATCCCAAAGTGACAATACTAGCAATAACTGAATCACAATGTCCAATAAAACAACTGAATAATGGAAAGGGCGACACATGCCCCACTAAATGAATATGCTAGGAGTGGAATCAAATAAATGAAGTCGTCTAAGCAAGAGGCCTGCAACTCCCACCTAAGCTGCAGCGCGTTCCTTCCAAAGGATCCTATGCAAGACGCCCTTGTGGTTGGGCACTTGTAATATATACATATATATACAAGAGAGAAAGAGAAATAGAAACAGGTCAGAGCCCGATAGTGTAGATGATTTAAAATTTGTTTAGCAAGTATTTAAAATGTTTACAGGATAATGCAACAACATATTAGTGCGTCACTCTCTTGAGAATTTCTCACCTCTCTTCTAATGTGCACGCCTATCGCACTAACCTTCCCAATGGTTTAACTTATCTTAGGTTACTCGTAAGATTTAAAACTGAACGATATAATTGTTTAAGAAAATAATTTCATTTGATCACAAAGTTCTCATTTAAACCTTATTTTCTAATAAAGTTTCCCAGTGTTCTATTATACTTTTTCAAAACAAGTATTTCCAATTTGAGTCATTATACATGTCTTACTTACCATATCACAGTAGACAGTTCCAAATTTCAGAATTTCATATATATATTAAATACTCACATAATATATATATATATATATATATATATATATATTCTAACAGCACCCCACATAAAAATTATGGTGCGGGCATACTCTGCTATCCAATCCCCGTATCTCTCGTACTAAGGGAAATACAAGTTCGGAATCACTCTCGAACTGTATTAACACATACACAAACAATATTGAGGCGAATCATAGATTCCAAGTCTCTAAGAGGTCAGCTCTTACCCTCACGTCTCTTAGGACCGTCTGACCATCGATCAGATAGCCAGTACCAAGGATATCTATCTTCTAGGGTACGAGTCAATATCCCCCATAAAGGTCCCATCGAGATAAGACTGTCCCAGCGCGGTAACCTCAGGGATAGCAAGTAGCGCGGGCATGATTTTTACATGTATATAGTATATGCATACACAGTCATATAAATATACTACTTTTATCATATCAATTTAGGGTCATCCCATAACCCATAATCATGACATTTATCCTTATTTTCCCATTATTTGTTATCACGTATAACTATTTGTCTCTAACTTTAATTCGAGGGGTTATTCCAACTTACTACGTAACACTCATGGACTCTATCCTCCCAAGTGTAAAATTCAGTAGGTATTCATCTATTTTCCATCATAACCATTTTTACGTATCTCTCCCTTTAATACAAAATTCCATCGTCCCTTATATATAAACACCCAAAAAATATAAATTTCTCCTTACATTAAAGGTCTCTTAATCATTTATAAATCCTACTGGTCATCTTTATCTCCCAAAATATTTTAATAAGGGTGTCTAAGGAGTATTCTTCATTTAGAATCATTTCAACAATTTTAAAAGGGGAATTTAAGTCTGCCAGGAGGGGTCGATCGATCGAGGGCAGGGGCTCGATCGATCGAAGCTCTTGGCTCGATCGATCGATCAAGCAGGTATGGCGAATTATGAAGTTAACCAGTTACGGGTTCTAACTCATAACCTCACCCAAATCCAGATTTTTCACACCCAAACTTCCTAAAATTTTTACTATAATCAGTATACACCCATATTATTCACCTTCTACGTAAAGCATGTAATTTTGCATCAATAACCATGGATTTATAGGCAAAAACTTCATAAAAATCTCAAGAACCCTAGAATTTCTTTAACATGGTTCTAATCAATCTTTTCTAGAATTTTCTTCTTCTAAAACAACATAAATTCGTGGTTTTATCCCCTACATGTTAAGGGGTTTCCAGATTAACATACAAATTATTACTACATGCAATTTCCTATCTCCAACTTGGGTTTTCTTCCATGAACTCATCCTAATCATCCCTAGACTAACATGAGTGATGCATTAACGAAAATAATCAAGATAAACACTTTCCTGGGATTTTCAGAATTCTGATTTGCGAACGATTTTGGTGTGGTTGTGTTCCCCGTCGCGTAATCTACGCGTTGGTGGTGGTGGCGGTGCAATCGGGTGACTTTTTGGCCTTTGATTGCTTGGAAAGCTTCCTCCTTCCCTCTCCTATGGCCGTTCTAAAGTTTTAAGTTGTTTTAACCCTAGAAGGTAACCTTAGACATCTGATATAACCCTTGAAATTTCGTGGGTTTAATTACCCAAAAATATAAAATGTCCAAAATGCCCTCCCGGGGTGCTAAATAGGCTTAAAAATGTCCTGAGACCCAAACTAAACCCCCGGGTATACTTTTCTGACTATCTCGACCCTTTCGGATACTTTGGCGCACTCAAAATAACCATATGAGTAACTTATAATATATTCACTTTAATTAATCAATATTTAGTCCCGACGCGACACGGGCGCGTCCCGACTCAAATTTCCAAAATTGTCATTCTATTCACTCGTGACATTTAATATAACCAATATTATATATTACTTTGCTCATTAGTAATATTCAACAAATTTCCCATAATTACTAACTCTCATCACGTTAATAATTATAACATAATTAATTTTCGGATTTATATTAAATAATTAATTCACATTAAATTTAATAAATCCCCAAATTAAATAAATCCCCAAATTAATATAGCATAAAAATACGGGGTATTACAAAAACCTGCCCAAAAGATCACTTCCCTCTACCCCGAGTAGATCAGTTGGTAAGTGCTACTTCAGGGCATGAATTGCTGAGCTTTATGGATTCTTATTCTAGCTACAACCAAATTAAGATGAAACTAGAAGACAGGGAAAGTACCTCTTTTATTACCCCAAGGGGAACATACTGTTACGATGTTATGCCTTTTGGTCTTAAAAATGCAGGTGCTACATACCAGCGGCTAATGAACAAGGTGTTCACAGAGAAAATCGGTAGAAATATGGAGGTTTATGTCGATGACATGCTGACTAAGAGCAAGAAAGCTGCTGACCACATAGCTGATCCGGGCCAAAGAGTTGACCAACTAGAGAAATATCAGATGAAGCTGAACCCGATCAAGTGTATTTTTGGCGTACAAGAAGGCATGTTCCTCGGGTATATTATGAATCAACGAGGCATCGAGAAAAATCCTGACAAGATCAAAGCCTTTCTAGAATTATAATCTCCAACTATGAAGAAGGAAGTACAAAGCCTCACGGGGTGTGTTGCAGCTCTTAACAGGTTTATCTCACGAGCAATTTACAGATGTCTTCCATTCTTTAAGACACTCAGAAAAAATTTCGAGTGGAATGATGAGTGTCAGAAGGCGTTCCAAGAGTTAAAGAGATATTTGGGGACACCTCCTTTACTGTCCAGGCCGGTAGTGGGAGAGAAATTATACTTGTACCTAGTTGTCTCAGAAAGTGCAGTTAGTTCAGCGTTGATAAGAGTAGACGACGGAGTGCTGAAGCCGGTGTATTATACAAGCAAGGCATTTCGAGGAGCAGAGATTAGGTACCCAAAATTAGAGAAGCTGTCATTAGCATTGATCGAGGCGAGCAGGAGAATGAAACCATACTTCCAAGCCCATACCATAGTGGTATACACCGACATGCCACTCAAACACACTTTATATAAGCCAAAAAATCTGGAACATTGATGTATTGGGCGGTGGAGTTAGGTGAATATGACATTGTCTATGAGCCAAGATCTTCTCTCAAAGGGCGGGTAGTGGCGGATTTCATTACTGAATTTACTTACCCAGATACCTCCGACCAACAGGGGTCTAATGCGGAATAACCCGCGAATATTAGAGGATCATCAAAAACCATCCCCGATCAACTCCCATCAGCCGACTTATCGGAGTGGATGGTGATCGAGCAAAAAGAATCCTCTGATAAAAGCCCAGAGTTGAGGGATGATAAAAGGAAGCACCAAATACTCCATCACGGGATTTTATTAGACCGAGGGTTAGATAATTGTATCCCTGTATGGAATTTGTATGTTGATGGTTCTTCGTGTGCCACAGGCAACGGAGCAGGAATAATTCTTAATAGTCTGGATGGATTAGATATAGAATATGCTCTGCGTTTCCAATTCAAAGCTTTCAACAATGAAGTTGAGTATGAAACTATGATTGTGGGCCTCATTTATCCAAAACATTGAATACAGAGCAAGTTACAGTGTTTAATGATTCACATCTAGTCATAAATCAAATTCTTGGGTTGTACGCAGCGAAGGGAGAATTCATGTCCAGGTATCACACCAAAGCTATGGAGATTATATCCAATTATGCAGCGGTCCAAGTGATAATAATACCAACACTGGAGAATGCGAGGGCTGATGCACTAGCTCGATTAGCCTCAGGTACTCACACCGAGCTACAAAGAACGATTCCTATTGAGATACTTGCAGACCGAAGCGTTGATGATGATTTGATGGTGAAGTTAATCACTTTGGATATGTGACCTTCCTGGAATGGATCCCATCAAGGCGTATTGAAGAAGGCATTTTACCAGCCGATTAACTTGCGACTAAGAGGTTGAAATTTAAAGGTGCGAGATATGTCTTAAGCAATGGGGTTCTATACAGAAGAGGTATGATAACAGGTCTACAGAGATGTGTTCATCCATCAGAAGTTAAAGATCTGATAGAAGAAATTCATGAAGGCTCTTGTGGAGCTCATGTAGCAGGTCGAACTCTTTTGCAAATGATAACAACGCATGGATACTATTGGCCAACGATGCGAGATGAATGCATAGCTTATGCCAAGAAATGCGATAAGTGTCCATGGTTATCTTCCATATGAAGAACTCCCCAGGAATTATTAACACCGATTACCTCACCTTGTCCATTTGCTCTGTGGGGAATAGACTTGGTCTGGCCTCTGCCAACTACCAAAGGACGATTCAAATACTTGGAATTCGCTGTTCATTATTTCAAAAAATGGATGGAAGTTAAACCTCTCATTGACATGGCATATGAAAGGGTCTATCAGTTCATGTGGAAGAATATTATTTGCAGATATGGTCTGCCACATGCTTTCATCACTGATCATGGAACCCAATTTAATAATGAGGAGTTCGATGTGTACTATCAACAGCCCAATGTTTAAAGGATTCATTCTGCACCAGGCCATCCCCATAGAAATGGTCAAATAGAGGTAACCAATAGAACTCTATTGAATGGGTTGATGAAATGGTTGGATCATGCAAAAGGAAATTGGATTAACGAACTGCATTTTGTGTTATGGGCTTACCGAATAACCCCCCGAACAGAAATTGGGAAATCTCCTTACATGTTAGCCTTTGGAAGTGAAGCGGTCATACCCGTTGAACTGGGTCTACCTACTTACAGGGTGCTTAATTTCAACACTCTAGTAAGCGATTTGATGAGACGCTTAGATTTAGACATGCTCGAGGAAGTCCGGGAAGATGCAGCAATCCGAAATGCAGCTTATCAGTAATGGATTGCTATGTTCTATAATAAACGGGTCAAGAAATGTGAACTTAAGGAGGGAAACTATGCACTTAAGAAAGTCATTCAGAAGCATAATAATCTGGAGGCCAACTGGCATGGGCGCCTTATCGTGTAACAGCGATTGTTCGACCTGGAACCTACAGACTAGAAACTTTAGAGGTAGAAGAATTCAAAAATGCATGGAATGCAGAGCATCTGCGCAAATATTATTAGTAATGTAGATTCACATGTATTTCGTTCTTTTAATATGAATAAAAATTATAATTTCCCCATATTCTTCTTAGTTCTTTTTTTTTCGGAGTACTAGTGCTACACACTACACTTGAATTTTGCAAGAAGGCATCAACAACTACTAACTAAGGTTGGTCGTCATATCAACAACCACCAATTACGATTGGTCGGCATATCAACAACCACAAACTACGGTTGGTCGGCATATCAGCAACCACTGACTAAGGTTGGTCGGCATCAATAAACTTAACCAACAATGTTGGCATAACAATCATATAAGGCAAGGCTTGTTTGATTATGGGTGACCTCAAGGGGCATCCACTGCCTAGGCACCAAGGTAATCTAGGTAAGATTGCTATAACTATTAAGGACCATGGGATGAAAATAATTCCACTGCTTAGGCACTTATGGGTGACAAGTCACTACAACTAGGCAATAAATGGGGCAAAGTTCCATTGTCTAGGAAATTAAAGCAAAACAAGACAAATTGTCTCCTTATATATATATATATACTAAGGTGTACCCGTGCCGATGGCACGGTGAGATACAATGTCTTCCCTTGAATATTGAAGTTTTAATCTTAAATGCATACAATGTGTATTATTTTTTCGTGCCAACATCACATGAGATTAGTTTTCATATAAAAAAAACCTTATTATATTCGTGCCAACATCACATGAGATTACACCTTAACAAAATCAAGTTCTAAAAAATATCATATTCTTTTCATGCCAACATCACTGGAGTTGAAATGTGTGTACTTTTGACCGTTTGATGTAGTTCGTAATAATCATAATGATAAATATGATAGTTCCCTTTACAACAATTGTGGGCCATTTTATAAAATTAGAAATTCAAGAAACTAATTTTAAAAACTTACAATTAGTGTCACGCTTCTCATTAATATGAGATTTTTTAATCACGTTGCTCTAACATTAATATTGTTTTTAAAACCATCAACATAGCCCCAATTTATCAATTTTTTCTTTCCAATATTCAACACCATGATTAAAATATATCAAATTAAACAAACATGAAGATGTATCAACATATATCAATATAGTAGTATGTAAGTTGTAATTGGATACATATCAATTTTCATGCATCTCCTACAAAACTCTACTCATCATTTTCTTAAGTGAATAAAGTGTACAGAAACGCATAGCTACAAACATTGATGAAGTTTAAACAAAAAAAGTAAATAAATACTTCACTTAGACTTACAAACTTATTGGGTCATGAGGTAATGAGGATAAAGACTGCAGAAACCCACAAAATCCACACACAATCACATATAGAGACAAAGTTTTTATCTACTCTAAAAACAGTTTGAGCAGTTACGAAGTTACGAAGAAGATAGGAGGTGAGAAACGTATAAAGTCTTAAAACCATGCCATCGGCACGGGTACACTCTACTCTAAAAAAAGTTTGATTTTATCACTGGCTAAATGTCCATTGCTCTCGAGAATCAAATATGCAGATGCACCAAATATTTCTTGAACATCACTTCCACTAAAAAAATAGAAACTCATCCACTTCCTACCTATACATGTACATCAAAACAAATTGTGAGTTACCAATTAAAAAATAAAGACTTTTCAACAGATAAAATCTCCAAACTTTTCAACAGATAAAATCTCCAAACAGGTCATACCCTGGTATAAATAAAATCAATATAAACCAACCAAACAATCCAAATAATTTAGATATTGAATGTAAATAAATTATTTCAAAAATTTCAAACATCTGCAATAATTTTAAGCATAAACGCAATTAAAAATGGCACTGAAAAGGTCTTAAAAATATATTTGAGAAAGAAAAGGTGTGAATATGGTATAAAGCCAGATCCAAAGTCACTTCGTAAGGTATCTAGGTGTGAATATGGTAAAGCTCGGAACTGTGTCACGACAAAAAATAGGGAAGGACTATTGTGCATTTTGACAATAAAATTTCATAAATATTTTTTACCTAGCACCTGACATGGAAAACAAAATACCAAAATCTGCCTCAATCACAAAGTTCACAGCATAAATCTTTAAATACCAATATCAGTTAATGTACGGGATGTTATGATGATGAGGTACCTGACATGGAAAATAAATACCAAGCACATGACATGGAAAATAAATACCAAAATCTAAACTCTGTTTTAATACACCTTGAACTCACTATCAATATACCTTAAAAATCTTATATTGAGCTCTGTTTCAATATACCTTGAACTATGTTTATTTTTCTTCAATATAACAAACTTAAATTATTTTCCTAGACAAAAGATACCAATAATGTCCAAATCAGAGACAAAAGATAACATAACTTATTATACCAAAAATTTGACAAATTAAGGCACCAAAAGATGAAATATCAACATTATCTAAACTTGCAAATTTTCAATTTAAAAAAATTACCTAGAAATGAAATTAGTGTCCTAGATAGAATTTGCTCTGTAATAAAATTTACATCCAATAAACATGTATTACCAATACTCATGCCCACACCATGTTTTCGACCATTTAAGAATTATTAAAGACTTTACAATATAATGGAGGGGGGGGGGTCAAATATTTAGATAAAGTTGGTTACAATATTTAAGAAAATGATATGATGCTAAATAGAGAGACAACAAAGGCATACCCACATTTATGTGACTTTGCATTGATATCACACTGTGTGTCTTCAACTATGCATCCAACAAATAGTTGGTTCCCTGATCCAATAGATATTGGAGATTTCAAATATCGAGACTAATAAATGTAATACATCTTGAGAAACATTCGTTCAAAATTACAAAGTACTGTAGCAAATGGTATTATTATTGTGTCAAGCGAGACAAACATTTTTCCTACAGTAAAGTCACTTTATAGTAAGGTGACTAAGAAAATAACACACGGGGAAAGGCTCTAGGTTTTGTTTCTTCAACTTTGATTATGTAAATCTATTATATAATTAATATAATTTTGTATCAAGATGATACTAATAACACCAACTACATTCTACAACTCAGTATAGTTTCCATTGTTTGTGGAGTACCATTTCTACAACTCAGTATAGTTTCCATTGTTTGTGGAGTACCATTTCAACAAACATTTGTACAAAAAACAAATAATCTAATTACAAACCCCATACTATACCTGAGGTAGAGATGAGCTGGTTTGTTTTTTAGATCAGACTCCAACCCAAACTCCTCACTATTATCGTCGAATGGGGACGCCGGGCTTCGTCGCACAGTTACCAACATGCTTCGTCATTCAGCTCGAGCATACTTCGTCAAGTCCCAAAACCTGTAAAGTCAAATGGGTGGGTGAATACTATATCACAACGAAAACGGATCAGATATAATAACTGCATATTAGGCAGAATTGACTGAGTTCAGAACACGTCATACTTGAGATAAAGAGCAAAGATATAAAAAAATTAAAAGAACTGTCCAACTCGTGGAAAAACATTGTCTCTCCAGATATCATGTTTTCTAGCTAAAGCCAACAACTTTTTCTCTCCAGATCTCATGTTTTATTTTATTAAACTTTGAGAAAAATAAAGATCCTTATATTATCTTATACGACTTTTAGTACAAACTTTCTTCCAAGACATCAAAGCCAAAAAAACATAGAGAAAACACAGTGGTTGGATCCATCACCTCCTTCAACACCATGGGTATGGAAGCTCAGATCCGATTTTAATCAACAATAAAAAAAATAAACAAAAAAAGAACCCGAAATCTCCTCCGAATAAAAGTAATTTCTAGCTTGGTTATGGAAGCTGAGAAAGAGAGAGAATCAGTACCTTAACCTCCTCCAAATATTTGCTCTGTTATGTTTGTTGGATAAAATAACAAAGATCGCCGGAGATCGCAGAGGAAATACCACCAGTGATCGCCGGAGATCATCAGAGATCCCCACCAGATAACAAAAAAAAGGAAAACGGCAGAGGAAATACCACAAGAAATCACCGGAGATCATCACATTCATCACATCGGCGGCCAGATCTCACTCCCGATCTATCACAGTGCTGACTGATCTGCCCTGATATCACCCCTGTCAGCCCCTGTCATGGATGACCACACCGTCCCCTCCAGACATAACACCTATCATGCTCATCGTGCCTACCTCTATTGAAGAACCTCTGCTGGGAAACTCGCAAGTGACACTACCACCAGCAAGAAGATCAAACGGTAATGTGTATACAAAGCCCCAAGATGAGAGAGATATGTTATTAAAAGTGGGATTCTCTGGATGGAGAGAGATAAAAGTGATAAGAGATATGTCATCTCGAGCCTTGTGCTTCGTGAATAACTATTGTCCTCCAGATGTGTTCCTCAACTTGGATGTAGAGTCATCAGATTCAATCCCAGGCGTCAGTTGATAAAGACCAAATTTATCAACTTTCGATCTCAACTTTCGATCTCATGATAAACAAAACATCTTATAATCTATTTCCAAGGAAAGAAAATTACAAAAAGATGAACTTTTATTCATTGAATACAAATTTCCTATTCTATTGACTTTTTTCCTTTTGATTTAGGTACATGATCCATTCCAGCTGGGGGATCATCTAAAGCAAAAGGAGAATTGATATAATTTAAATCTTGCAACATCCTGGTATTGCTCGAACTTGGTCGGTCAGGTAAATATGGAGGAAAGGATATGTCAAAATCTTTATGAAGCTGGTAAACACCAATGTATTTGGAGATAAAAAATTGAGGAATGGAATTGACTGGAATCCAGCTAACGTATAGTTTGAAAGGAGGAACCGAAAGATTGAGTCGTCTAGGATCACACCAATCCCACAACGAGTTCCCTTTTTCAACGTGCATCATAGCCAAAGCATTCATCCATCCATACTTGTACCACTCATTGTTTGACTTCTTCAACCTGACATCAAGATGGCTCAAAGCTTCATTGTATCCCCCCATCCAAAACTCTCTAGGCTACTTGTGAAATTGATAAGTCAATCTCTCAACTTGCTGATGAAGTTTCTTCACCAAGTTTTCTTTACTTTCCAATGCAAAACTCTATTTGGAAAGTTGCTCAGTAAGACTTTGAATTTTCTAGGACATCTCAACCAGAGCTTGAGTTTTAGCTTTCAGCTGAACAACCTGATTTGCTAAGGCCTGTTAAGAGTTAGTCTCTTCAATACTGCTTCGACCAGCTCTTTCCCTACCCCGCGAGGAAGATGTAGGTCTGGCTCATTTCAAAGCCTCCAATTCTTCTCTCAATGCAGCATTTTTAGTTTCCAAAAATGAAAATCCCTCATCACTAACCTGAAGCAGAGCTCCAGCAAAAGAGGCAGACTTTAGTTATCTCAGTTCTTCTCACAAGATAATATTTTCCTCCTCCAACAGTTTGACAATATTTCTGTGCTCCTCAACTTCAAGTTTAAGCACACTCTCTCTCTTCCTATGAGCTGAAATAAACTTATCATAACCCCGATCAACACTCAACTGTTGGTACTTTTTCTCATAACCCTTATGCAGAAGTGCAGTGGTTTCCTTGTATTGAAGTTGAAGTTCATTGACTACTCCTTGAAGGTCTTCAATCATTTCATAATAAGAGGCATTATTGGCCACCTCCCGATTAAGTAGACATTTTAAATATTGGTAAGCCTCAATTGATCTCTTAGAGGCATCAAGTCTAAGGATATTAACTATTTCAGCTTTAGTGAAATCTGTATGACCAGCCTTGAAGTAATCAATACATTTCTTCATTATCTCTGTATCATGAGCTGACAACAGTTCCATCCTGGCAAATAAACTAGCAAGGAAAAGTAAAAATGGATCAACAACGATATAGATCGAGCAAGTAGAGGAGAAAACTCAGAATAAAAAATAAATTCCATTTTATGGATCACAGGAGGAGAAAGTACAACCAAAGTTACAACAAAAAGGGAAAACTAGAAAAATAACATAATTAAAGAGCCGAACAACTCTGCACCTTCTCCTTATTTTCCATAACATCTTCTGCCAATTTGGATGAAGGAGTTGGTTGCTCGGAGGGCAGTTGGTGTTGCTCGATAGAAGTTGTTTCCTGCTGAACTTGCTCGAAGGATTGAGGAATGGTAACATAAGGTGTTTGTTCTACTATCACCATAGAAGATTCATCAGATGCAGCTTCATCTTCTTCTTCTTCGATAGTAGGAGGAGGGCCATGAGTGTGTTTCTGAAATAGTTCAGAATCATCAGTAACCTTCAACTCCTTCAAAGCTGCAACCCATCCATCTCTGAAGTATTTCAAACTTTCATAGTCCACCTGGGAAGAGACAGCAGCCAAAGTTTTATTCCATCCTTTGTCCCAACCAGAGCTAAAGGACTTTTCACAATAGCTTTCCTCTTCGCTCTCTCCGAGGAAGTTTTTCCTTCAGAAGATCTTCAACAGAATTCACCTTCTCCTCAAGCTCTTTCTTACGTTGTTTAGCCTCTTCAAGCTTGCCATTTTCTTCCACCTTGCTGGAAAGATCAACCTTCAATTTTTCCTCCAACTCCTTAGAGGCATTTACAGCCTGATCTCGAGCTGTATCAGCTTGTTGATGAGCTATCTCAACAGATAGTATTTTATTCCCCCAGGAAACTTTTTCCTCTTCGTACCTCTACCTGGACTCCCCCAAAGATTTTAATAACCCAGCAAGGGATTCCTCTACTCCACTGGATGAGGTTGAAGCTTTGATGGCTTCATCCTTCTCCACGGTATTATCGAAGTACACCAAAAACTATAAGAAGAAGAAAAGCACGAATTAGAGTACGAACATGGTAATAAAGAATTAAAAAGATAAGTATAATGACTACTTACTGATGTAAGGTGTTGGGATGCCAAATCGATAACCTTATCCCAAGGAGTTGAAGTTTTAGCAGCTCGACAATCAAGGAGAGTCCATGACTTGATCAATTTCTTGGCCAAGCCAGGGGTAAGGATGGCTGGAGAAATATCCCTCAAAGAAGAAATCCCAACTCCAGTAAGTTGGGCAATAGCATCCACTAGCCTTTCAGTAAGACCCCTCCTCAACCTCCTCAAAGGATCACCTTCAATTACAGGTGTTGTCTCTTATTGAATAACAACAACTTCAATCAAAGGTGTTGCCTCTTTTGAGACATCAACTTCAATCAAAGGTGTTGCCTCTTTAGGGGCAATAGGGGGATTCTTGCTAATATCTTTGGCAGGAGGAACAACATCTTTTTTCTTAGTTGGAGCTTAATTTTTGTTCTTCTTCGCCCCTTTAGTACTAGGAGCAGATTTGGCAAAGAGGTCAGGCACTTTCCTCTTCTTCGTCATCAGGTCAGCAATAGTAATACCCAAGTCAGGATAAGCTTCTTTAACAAATGAAGAAGATGTTAGAGTTTTCTCGAGGTCAATCACCAAGGGAGGAACAAGAGGACGAGTAATAAAAGAAGAAGTGGCGTTCTTGTATCTCAACAAATAAGAAGCAGACATTATGTGTTCCCCATCTATTGCTCGATGCAACCCCTAGATAAACTTCAAATCTTTTATATTAATGCCACTCTATTTTAGGGATTTTCTTTTACTGTCAACTGCAATAACCAAAAAATAAGTGTCAGTGACACATTTTATCAAACAAAAACAGAGATAAATTAAAAAAATTAAAAACAACCTATCCCATTGCCATAAAGTGGACATCTAGGACCTTGGTACACATCTTTCCCTTTTAACGGGGGGTGTTGCCAATTTTTTATCACAACCTCATGATCAAAATAGTCCCTATTAGCGTCAGGGAGATTGACCACTAAAGCTCTATGAGAATACCTAGTTTTTAAATAAAAGGTGGTATCGCTAGTAACCCATTTATAACCGTACATAATTTCAGGAATCCCTAAATGAGTTCCATGAATTTGATTCAACCTATGTACGCCATTAACTACCCTCCATGTATTTGGAACTACTCTTGCAGGAAAAATATCAAAATATTGGCAAAATTCCAAACAGAGGGGATTAGGCGGGAAAGAAAAGCCACACTCCGCTACAAAAATAGAGAGAAACCAGTGTCCTTCAGCTAAAAAAAATAAATGAGAAGAGCAAGGAGGTTCTTCCAGAATAACCCAAGAAGGAATTGGAAAATCAACTTGGAACTTATCCAACGATTTGATAAGATAAACCATGGTGGCTAAAGCAAAGAAAGAAGAAAGAAGAAGTTCTTACAGAAAATTGAGAAATCTGCTAAGGCGGATAGCAGAAGGAACGAGCGTAAGAAGGAAAAGTGAGAAGACAAAAGGCTTGGAAGTCTAAAAGGCAAAAGGTAGAAGAAGATTTGATTATATCGCTTTTAAATGCATTGCTTCGGGAAGTGAGAAAAGTAATGATCAGTAGAGACGATGATTGTGTTTCCAGTGGCTAAATGATGAAAAAGATGCAAATACCCAAGCGTCTGTCGAAGATTCAAAATATTTATGAGTTTTGCCATTTCATGCTCAAAATCATTAAATGTCACAAGTGTTGGAGATCTGTAATCTAATGAGATTGGGTAAACGTGTCCGAGTAACCTCTGGGCATAATGTTCCACACTTTCATATCCAACCTCAACTGTTAAACATTAGGGGCTTATGCTGATACAAAAATTAGTCAGCTAACGTGGATCAATTATATAAAGACACGTGTCATCCTGCGTGGCATAAAATATACTCAGCTTACCGAGCTACTCAAACGTGACGAACTACTCAACATACAGAGCATCTAGTCAGGAAGATCAAACGATAAGAACATATTCAATGAACATTCTTATTATGTACAGATGTATATATCTATTAAATAATAGCATACTGTCTATTCATATTGACAGCCCAAGGTCCATAAATACATTGTAACCCCCTCCATAACGGGGTAATCGATCACTTGCGATCATAATTGAAATCAAGGAAAAATACCCAGCAATACAAGACACTGGATGTAGGCCATTTTCATTAAGGCTGAACCACTTTAAAAATCCTTTGTCTTATTTTTTTATTCATATTTATCTGTGATTAGTTAATTAGATCAAGTCTAGTTTTTTACATCAACAGTCATACCCCGTGTTTTTTAGAACCTTAACTGCAACCAACCGGGTTGTTTCTGACATAATAACACCCACCAGAGTTTCTTTTACTGTTATCAAAATAGGTATCACTATATCCTACAATGGTACTGATGTGCCTTTAGTGTACCATATGCCATACGCTAAAGTCCCTTCAATGTACTTGATTATTCTTTTAACACTTTTTAAGTGACTTTCTTTAGGCAAATATTGATAACGAGTGCATACACAAATATCAAACATAATGGACTAAATGCAGTAATGTACAAGAGACTATCTATCATACTATGATATAAGGTCGGATATATGTTTTTTTCACTTTCATCTTTAGACATTTTAGTGGTTGTGCTCATAGGAGTTCGCGGTACTTTGGAATTATCTAAACCAATTTTTTTTATCAAATCTTTAGCACATTTGATTGAGATATAATTAGTCCATCATTTAACTGTTACACTAGGAGGCCATGAAAATATTTAAGCTCCCTCATAAGAGACATATGAAACTACCCACTCATAATAATTGAAAAATATTTTACTTCTTAAGGGGAAGTGGAGCCAAAAATAATACCTTCAACATATACTTATGCAAACTAAACCTCCGAATTTGTTTTTCAAAAAAATAATGTCTGGTAATTAAAAAGGTTGAAATACGGTCATATCAGGCCCAAGGGGATTTCTTTAGGACATACAAATCTTTTTTAATATAAAGATACGATCAGGGTGTTTAGGGTCGGTAAATCCTTTAGGTTTCTCAACGTACACTTCCTTTGTCAAAATACCATAAAAATGCGAACATAACATCCACTTGGTATAACTTAAATTGCAAATGACAAGTGACAACAAGAAAAAGTTAGACATACTCCATACTTATAAAAGGATCACACGTCTCATCAACATCAATACCTTCTATATAATTATAACCCTGAGTAACCAATCTAGTCTTATTTCTAATTGTCACATAGGTTTCATCAGTTTTGTTTTTGAAAATAAATTTGGTACCGATGATTAAGGTATTAGAGAGCCTAGGATCAAGATATCATGTACTTAAAATTATTTTATCTCTTCTTGCATATCATTGATCCAATAAGAATCTTATAAGGTATCATTTACACTATTTGGTTCTTTAAGAGAAACAAAACATGCAAAGTTAGTAAATGTTTGAAGTTGGGATCTTATTCTCATAGGCGCTATCACATATCCAAATACATTGTTGGCAGGATGATCCTTAGAAGCCTAGTTTGATACAATGGGGGTATATATTGGTAGCAAATCAGATTCAAGAGGTGAGTCATTTTTTAATACATTTGGAGGCTTAACCTCTAAAGTTCGTTTATTATTAACAGTATCAGCAGTTGTGTCATTTATAATTATGTTAATAGATTTGATTATTCACTTGTTCCATAAATTGTAGATCCGACAAGCTCTACTGTTTTGAGAATAGTCAAGAAAAAGTTCTTTATCACCACGAGTGTCAAAGTTTGCCAGATCACTACACCAAAATGGCCATATTGTCACCTTTCAGCCGGCCACCCTTGTCAAGGTCATTGACCGTGACACAAATCTCGCGTTTTGTGTCACGGTCATTGACCTTGACACGACCGTGACAACTTTTGCAGCAAAAAAAGCCCTAGGATTCTTTTTTCCCACCTTTTTTGGTTTTCCCCCTCTCTCTCTCTCATCCGCGATTTCTGCTCTCTCTCTCTCTAAGGTATATTTTTTTCCTCTCTTTCTCTTTCATTTCTATATGTATGTGTATGTGTATGTGTATATGTATGTGTGTATATATATGTGTGTATATGTATATGTGTATGTGTGTGTGTATATATGTGTGTGTATATATATGTGTGTATATGTATATGTGTATATGTATATGTGTATGTGTGTGTATATATATGTTAGTGATAGTTAGAATTGTGTAAATGTTAGAAAAGTTCTAGAATTCATATGTTAAATTTAATTATATAAATATTTAAATTGATAATAATTTTATTCATGAAATTAATTCAATTAGGTAAAACCCTAGATAAGTTTTTAACAGAATTTGATAATATTATATAAAGTTTAGTAAATTCACAAAATGTTGCCAATTATATGTTTTTAGGAATATCATTAGTTACTTTCGTGCCCAACTATGTAGAATCCATACACATGCATGTTGTTAGAAAGTCTTAAATTTAATTCTCACTTTAATTTGTAGAATCTCTGTACTTGGTTGGATTTATCCCTTTATGATAATGAAATTTATGCTCCAATTATAATTATCTCATGTCATAATTTTATTGATAAACAATAAATGTAGTTGTCACGGTCGTGGTGGGGGGAGGGGGTGGGGGTGGGGTGTGTGTGTGTGTGCGTAGGTGTGTGCATGTGTGCGTGGCGGGGGGAGGGGGTGGGGTATGTGTATAAGGTGGTGTGTGGTGGGGGAGGGGGGTAGTGGGGATGTGGTGTGGTGGGGGGAGGGAGTGGGGGTGGGGGTGGAATTTTCTAACTAAAAATATGATAATATTTTGTTATAATTTGTTAAAACTATGTAAACCTTAGTATGAATGCAAGGTTAGTGACAGTTAGAATTGTGTAACTGTTAGAAAAGTTCTAGAATTCATATGTTAAATTTAATTATATAAATATTTAAAATACTCCAATTGTCACGGTCGTGGTGGGGGGAGGGGGTGGGGGTGGGGGTGGGGTGGTGGGGGTGGGATGTGTGTGTGTGTGTGTGCGTGTGTGCGTGGCGGGGTGTGGGGGTGGGGGGTGTGGAGGGGCAATTTTAACAATTGTATATCTTTAATTAAGAAAATTGTATAGCTTTAATTGTAATTTTAATTGTATAGTTTTAGATGAAAGTAAATTAATAATTAGTGCCAATTTCATATGAAAGTAGGATTGTCCCTCATTTTAAATTAGTAAATTAATAATTGTATACTTTAATTGTTAGTTTAATTGATGAAATGTTGGGTTGGTTAGTTTTAAAAGTGGCATGAAGTGTGCGTGTGTGTGGTGGGGGTGGGGTAGGGGTGTGTGTATGTGTACTATTAACATTTTTTTTATCTGTACTAATAAAAAAAATTTACAGCAAAAATGTCTCCTTCAGATATTAAGGCGAAGATGATGATGCTGTTTATGATGATGTCGTCTGGGCTCGGTGGTAGCGGAGGCGACGAGGGATCCTCCGCCCCTAGGCTCCCCAAATATGGAAAATTTGGGATTACCGTCGAGAACAAGTCGGAGCTATTAGCGAGATCCCTCGAGCTGCTAAAGACGGTCATCGGCCCGGGATTTATGAGTTGGAAGGAGGTGCCATATGAGCTCAAGTTAGCTGTTTGGGCAGCACTACAGGTAATATATTTATATTTATATTTATATTTATATTTATATGAATATTTCAATTTCAATTTCAATTTCAATTTCAATTTCAATTTCAATTTCAATTTCAATTTCGATTTCGATTTCATATTTATATTTATATTTATATTTATTCGCATCTATCATTGCATTTGTTGGATAGGAACAATTCAACTTGGATCCAAAGCTACGTGATCCCGTCTTGGAGCAGATTAGGGAGCAACTCAACTCGTGGAAAAAAATATGCGGGCACGGTACTTTGGGAAAACAAGAGAGTCGATTATCCAATGGCGTGAATCCGTCCCCCCCAAGGAGCCGATCTCATTGGCACAATGGCAGAAGTTCATTGACAATGAGATCGAGGATCGACAATTGGCATCTCGCCAATCGAGGAGGGAAAATCGGGCAAAAAAGACGGACGTGCACTACTCCGGCCGGACCTCTTACGCCGAGGTGGAGCATAGGATGCAGGTATGATTTAATTTTTCTATAACTACAGAAATATATTATTCTTCATTATTTTACTTTGCGGGGCCGATACTAATTTTACTTTACTTTATTTTATTTCAGGGAGTAGGGAGTGGGCCAGGGGGTAAGCCACATAGGCTCGATACTTATGTGGCTCTTCGGACGAAGAAGGGGAAGGACAAGGAAGTGTTCTCGAGCGTCGCGGCCACGATTGTAAGTAATCCGACAGTTTAATTTTTGTTAATTACGTTATAATTTTTTAGTTTACTTATTTTACTAATCATGTGCTTTTTGTCGTTTCAGGCAAAGCTTAAGGAAGTGCATGAGTCGCAGTCTGATGCCGACAAGGCATCTTTGTCCACAGACGCACTCAGCCAAGTGTCTGGCTCTGATCACAAGGGGAGGACAAGGGGAGTGAGCTCGCGGGTGGCCAAATCTAGGATCATCGGACTGGAGACGAGCGACACCGGGTTGGCTCGAACGGTGGATTCACACGACGCGAATCTGTCCCGTTTGGAGGCGACGGTCCAAGATATGTACGCATTCATGAAGCATACGTTGGGCGGAGACCGTAAAGGGAAGGGGAAAGGGAAGGAGAAGGCGGTGGAGGAGGAGGTGCGGGAGGACGAGGCGCAGGATGACGAGGATGTGGATCTCGCTGCTTCATCACCGACACGTTCATACTTAGATGATCCACTTCCCTATTTTGCGCCCTTCAACAGACCAATGTTGACACATGATTGGCCGAGCGTGTTCATATTGGACGTATTTGATGGCCAGCCGATAGGGCGGGGGTTGAGGGACCCGAATATCGTCTAGGGTGGAATAGTTCATGGACGTGCGCTTCAAGAGATGGAGTCCAGGGTGCTCGTCACACATGTCATACCCGGGAAGGAGAACTCCCAATTGTGGTTGCGCGAACAATGCGGCACGACGTATATTAGTGGGTGCGTCAATTCGTATGTCGTGTGGCCTACTCACCTCCTCAGTTTTACCCAAGACATGTAGTAACATTATTTTTAAGTTTATCCATTTTAATTATATTTGGATTATATCGTCATGTATATTATTTCTATTTTGAATATTTGGATTATATCGTCATGAATATATATTTTTATTATCTTTAGTTTGTTTGGATATATGATGTTTGGAACAGATACAACGTTTCTATAACAGGTATAAATATACTGCTGGGCAGTGGCAGTGGCCATACTGCCCAGCAGATTTTTTTTAAATTCTTCCCAGAATTGTCACGGTCAATGACCGTGACACGTCCGTGACAAAAAATTATCACGGACGTGTCACGGTCATTGCCCGTGATAATTTTTTTAAAAGGGTCACAGCTTTGTCACGGTTGTAAACCGTGACAAACGTGTCACGATCATTGACCGCGACACGACCGTGACAAAAAAATTTGTCTCGCCTCGAAATGTCACGGTCATTGACCTTGACAAGTAGGATTTGTCAAGGCCAATGACCTTGACAAAACAGCATATTTGGTATAGTGGATGTTCTCTATCTTTACAAACACAACAAAGACTCTCAAAGTATTTAAAGTATTTAACATTAGGTTTTTCATTGTACCAAAGTTTATAAGGAGTCTCTTTGATATTTTTATGGAGGTAAACTCTATTTATTATTTGGCACGCAATCTCGACGACCTCAACCCAAAAATATTTAGGCAAGTCCTTGGCATGAATTAAAACCCTGGTAATTTCTTAGATTATTTTATTCTTCCTTTCAACCACACCATTCTGTTATGGTGTCTTAGGTGCACTGAACTCATGGTGATAACCATTTTTAGAACAATATTCAATTAAATCAATTTCTTTGAACTCACCACCCCTGTCACTTCTAATACATAGAACTTGGTTGTCCTTTTCATTTCAATTTTAAAAATATTTTTTAAAAATTCTTTGAAAGTATCAGACTTTCTTCATAAAAGAAACCCAAGTAAAACGTGTGAAGTCATCTACAATGACTAAAATATAAGAGGGGCCCATTAAGTCCATGTAGATGAGATAAAGAGGTTTATAGGTCATAATGTCTTTTTGCTTCTTGTGAGGTGCTTTAACTATTTTCCCTACTTGGCAACATCCACAAATAATGTTTGGAAACTTTTTAATTTTAGGCAGACGTTGATCAATGTCTTGAGATCTCAATCTGCTTATATTTTCAAAATTAGTATGATCTAGCCTATTGTGTCAAATGTCAAAATTATGAAGTCTAGTTAGATTGGAAGAAATAGACATGTGATTAACAACGTAAGTATTATCCATGGTCCCTTTTTCCCGTCAAGATGCATTGATCAATTTTATCAAAAAATTTGTACTCGATTTTTTAAAAGTTTGTAGTGTGATCTGCATCACATAATTGACTAATACTCAGCTGATTTTCTTTTAAATCTTTAACTAGAAGGACATCATCAAGCAAGGATAAACCATCCTCATGTATTGTTCCTTTACCAATGATCTAGAATAAAACTACATCTCCAAATATGATATTACCTCCACAGAACATAGTCACATTCTTTAATTTTATTTCATCACCAATCATGTGTCTAGAATAAACAGAATCTATATACCACCCAGTTGAAGTGCATTTATCTTCTTTTTTTTGTTTATGCCCCTTATAGAGGTGCCATGAGGTGTCTGAGCCAGCTTTACGCGCACCTCGACTAATCCCCACTTGCCGATAAGTGGCCAACCATTGGCCCCCAGATTATTTGCAGCTCTCAAGACTCGAACTGGGGAGCAAACCCAGTCGATCCTAGAGCTTTAGTACTAGTGCGCTACCACTAGACCAAGTCTCGAGGTTAAGTGCATTTAGCTTTGAGTGCTGAAATGATAACATTGCATCTCAATTAGGGTAATAAACCATCTTTTCTAACCCAAATAGGTTTTATTTTAATACAGTTTCTGCCTTTTGAGTTAGTGAATGGTTAAGGAGGCCAGCATGGTGGTTTATTTTTATATATAGTCTTATTCTTTTATTTTCCAGATTTAAATTGTTTTGGGTTTTATTGAGGGAGAACATAATTCTGGCATTTCATTATAGAGTAACTAAAATTTTGATATACTGGAGTGTAAATTCTTTTCTAAAACAGTTCTAAAGATTGTGCCCATAGATATCACAATAGCTATAGTATTTGGCTGAAGACGACTCAACTTTATTTTCTAAACCGTAAAAGATAGGCTTAACATTATTTGAACATCTAGGTTTAACTACAACTAATCCATTTTTGTTTTCAAGATCTCTAATTGGAGGTTATATGTACTTAGATTTGTTGTCAAGCTTCTGCTTTGGACTACACATTGTTTCTGCTACTTTTGAGATGGATTATTTGAAATAAGTTTATGAGATTTTTGAAAAGTTTTACTTGGCGAGTTTGGTAAATTTCCAAGGGATACAAAAACAGTTTTAGTAACATTTTTTCCTTTGACATTTTTTGGAGGATTTTTAAAACCTAGTCCTATTTTATCTTCAGAATTGATTTTTTCTAGAACTTGTAATCTTACCATAGGTTTTAGCATTTATTTCAAAATCAACGCATCTTTTGAAAATATGTGAAGCTTTTTATTTTAGTTGTTCCAACTCAACCAAAGTAGACATGTACATATCTTCTAAACAAAGTTTTTCTTGAAAAGTGTAGTTATTTTAGACTTAAATTCTTTTACTTCAGTCTAATGAGTTAAGCATTGATTAATATAATCTTTAGCATTTTGCCTAACAGTTCTAGTTGGAACTTTCACTTGTTCAATCAACTTTTTTTCCATTTTTTCAAATTTAGAACATTTCTTTAAAATTTTGGCTTGTAAGTCATGAAAATTTGAAAAATCATTATCATCATCGTTATCACTTAGTAAAGTGTGTGTTGTGTCACCTAATGGTTCAATTAACTTGGTCGAACTCACACAAACGTTCAATTCATCATTATTGGCTTCACTTTGACTCGCACACCCACGAGAATCAATTTGAACATCATCCACATAATTATGGCTATCTAAAGAATCATTTTCAATCATGCATTTGTCATCATCACATTAAATTATTCTAGCAGAAAAAGACATTTATGAGTCATTCAAT
This sequence comes from Sambucus nigra, assembly GCA_949130495.1. Classification (NCBI taxonomy): domain Eukaryota; kingdom Viridiplantae; phylum Streptophyta; class Magnoliopsida; order Dipsacales; family Adoxaceae; genus Sambucus; species Sambucus nigra. The sequence continues at coordinate 236,562,708 of OX422210.1, read as the reverse complement.
ATCAATGAACTTGACTCATCATCTTCTGAATCACTTGAGTCATACCATATTTTGGTAATTTGGGCCTTATGAGTATTTTTTATCATAGACTAATAATTATTTGCTTTGTGACCTATTTTACCACACTTGTAACATTGAGTCTCCTTCATAGGTTTGTGTGTGTCATTGGAATGATTGGGTTTGTCAAATTTCCTTTGAGGTCTAAAACCTTGAACCTTTTGATGACCATATTATCCTTGTCGAGTAGCAACAACATTTTTAACTTTATCCTTTTCATAAATTCCTTACTCATTAAGGCAATTTGATTATCAATTGTTTTTAGGTCGAGGTCATTCCCTATGTTTATGTCAAGATCTGGCATCAATAACTTAGGAGAGTTTAATTGAGATGAGAAAATCAAATTGACCCACTAGTATTCTTTGAAGTTGAGGACATATGTTTTTTGATAATTAAGTTCCATTTCCACTATCCTCAACTTTCTACTTAGCAATTCAGGGGTCATATTTGGTCATCCATCTCCATGATGGCATATCGCTTAGTAAAACTTAAAATTAAGAGACCTAAGAATTTTCATAACTACGTCCTTTTTGTCATAAACAATCCCATTAACATGTAACATAGTTATGATATCAGTCAATTTGATATAAAAATCTGTAAAGTTCTCGATCCTCATGATAGTTTTGTACTGCTAAACAAACATTTAGCAGTCTTGACATGTGTATCATCCTCATGAGCAGTGACTAACATATTCCAAAACACTTTAGAGGTGGGATAGTGATAAAATCTTTTTTGTTCGTGTTCATTAATCGACATGAATATGCAGTTTCGACCCTTGTCATTGTATTGAGATAACAATTTTTCATCTCATGTATATTCACTTAATACTTTCTTAACTCTTTTAGTACTCCTTTCTCTTCGTGGTTTAGAAGGAAAACCATAGTTGGTTTTAAGTAACTCCTAGACATCATTTCCTAAAGTTCTTTGAATTAAAGCAATGATCCTTACTTTCCAATAACGAAAATTGACCCATAAAAAACTAGAGGTCTCGAAAGGTTTCCCAACTTTTCCAAAAGATGTTTGTCATCGATTTCAAAAACAGATTCAAAAGTTCAGGATCAAAAGATTTTGAGCTCTGATACAAATATAAAAATGGCCACATTAAAGATTTTAATAAAGTTAAATGTGTCTAATATGATCAGCTTGTTGAGGAATCTCTTTTTATGTTTAGAAGACTTAAATAGTCACTTTAACACAAGGTTTGTAAAAATATAACTAGAACCTATTTCTGATTTTATTTCTGAAATCGTCCTTAATGTTGGGATAAAAAAAATATTCAAAATTATATATCTGATTTATATTCCAACAATTGTCGTGAATCCTAAAGAAATTATAAAGGTAAAGACTAAATGACAACAATAATATTTTTAATGTGGTACAACTTAAGCGTACTGGAGAAATATCCATGACCACCTCTACGAGACAAAACAAATCTCCAGCAGAAAAAAAAGATATACAATTATAATAATATCATACAAAGAAAGAAAAAGATTATACCTATAAGAGAATACACTCTAAGGTAAAATACCTTCTGATCTTCTTTTAACTCTTGCAATATACCAAAGAGTTTGACTAGAGAATCCACTCTTGAAAAGGTATGCACTCGCTTTAAAAAAGCTTTGATACCAATTTGACAACCCTTATGTGTGATACCGATTTAAATAGTTACGCAAATTCCAATCACAAAATTATTTAATCACGGTCAATTTATGAATTAAATCAATTTACCCCTTAAACACAATCAACTACGTGCGTGAATGTGTCAAACCAACATAAGTAAAATATGAGACACAAAATTCAAGAAAAATCCCCTTATGAAAAAACCTTTTTATTTTACTATAATTGTAAATCGCAACTTACACGGTTATAATGAAGTACAGTTTGACACTCGAATATCCGAAGGCGTCGGTCAATGTCATCAGAAATAAGTCCACACTCAGCGAACCTACATAAACCGTAGTCCAGTCTTTAACCCCGGATCACCGCAGCACTCCCTAATGACACACAGTCATAAAACTCCGTCGAGACTCACTCCACACTAGCACGCAACCCTCGGTTGTAGAGATCTCCCCAAAAATATAAACAATAGCAAACTATGCTTTGGGTTCCACAAAATAACTCACACAAAAGTTGTTAGGATTGTGAATTGTAAAACAAAAGTTATGAACCCTCAAATGGTTGGAGAATAGTATAAAAACGTATTATGTGAAAACAATTTTTTCTCCACAAGAAAATTGAGAAGTCTGACACCCTATTTATAATAAAAATCAAGGCGGTGACGTGTCTGAACGAAACACCTGTCGTTCGAACGAGATACGACATCGTTCGAGCGAGACATGTTCTTGTTTGAACGACAGTCCCTGATCCCCCTTTTTTTTAAACTTTCAATCTTTCAAATAACTTAGAAACTTCAAAAATTAAAACTGCTTATGGGATCACAAAAAGTTTATCCAAAACTTTTATGAGAAAATGTTTTTGAAAAATAAAAAAAAAACATTTATAAGAATTTCAAAAACCATTTTAACCTTTATCAAAATATCCCAACACTTTTAATGTAAAATGTAAATAGAACTTAAACACATTTTACCAAATTCATCCTTGTTGGGCTTGAATGTTGAAGTCTTCTTGTAATTCGGATTCGTCTCTTGTAGATGTAATCTTCTCAATCTTTAGGCGACTTGTAGCAACTTGTATAAGTATATGACATAATTAATTGTGACGAACAATGTCCTTACAAATCTCCCCCTATGTCTATGCCGGTACAAAATAAAAATATCTGAATAATCAATCTCAAATGACCCATACAAATCTACCCTCCCATAAACTCAAACGTGGAAAGATAAACTATCAAATCTTCAAACTTTTCAACAACAATCAACTCTTCAAAACTTCAGGCTTTTCTCATCAGGGTGTGCAATCCAAAAATCTTCAATTGTACCTACACACATAAGACAAAGCAAAAACCTCATGACGTATCAAGTTTGAAATGAAATAAACATAAAAAATTTAAGCATAATCAAATCTCCCCCATACTTAAACTCCTCCATAATATCATAATTCGTTCTTCCCCTTTTTATTTGTCCAAAATAGACAAGGAAGAGAATAAATCACATAAAGTAAATCGGGGTGTCACGGTAAACTAAGGAAAACAAACCTTATTTTGATATACCAGATTTTTCAAACTAATGCAAAAAGAATTGATGTTATAAAAATCACACACCATGAATTTATACTAAGATAAACAAATCGTGGTTAAGGAATGAATGGGTGTGAAAAAATTGGATAGGAAAATCAATTCAATCATATCATATGTGCACGATGCATAAGTGTCCTCCTAACGAATGAACATAAAAAATAGTCCTTAGGTGTGTAACTATTGAATTTAGATGACACCGTCTTAATCATATCAACAAATCAAAGTATACATGATTTCCACACCAATTACGTCCAAAACTATGTAATGCCTTTTCATGACTTTCAAGGACGTGTAAACTGTTGAAAAAATTCCATCCAAACTCCCCCAGTATAAGATAATGCCTTTTATTTTTTCTTATGAGGTGATGAAACTTAAAACCTATTGCCATTTTTGGCCTAATTTTCTTTTTATTGCCTTTCAATTTTTTTCGGGCTCTTTTGAATCTCATTGGGCCCTGAATAATTTTTAATTCCACACTTTTAGGTCCATTTAAATGATGGCTTTATCGCAAAGGAAAAAATTAAATAACTTCCACAGCCCTTTTCCGTTTATCAAAATAAAACACATAAATTCACAAACGGTTAATATCATGCACTATTTTTTGTAAAGTTTTATTGCATTTGGTTCGTTGTATAAACAGAATTGAGATGGAAACACGCAACTAACATGTGATAGACAAGCATAAAGTCAAACAAATCCGTGCATGTGTGCAATAAAGCACAAATAGAGTTAATCATGTAGGTAGCAACACTATATCATCTCAAAGAATCCAAACTTTGTAAAGCACATAAATGACACAATATATTGTCTTAAAACACTATCAAAAAGTCACATGGATATGGCATGAAGTTGTGACTTGGTCATCCTAAGTGTCAATTCATATAAGGTGCAAACCAAGTACAAAACTCTTTTTGGATTTTTCAAAATATTTCTTAAAATATTTTTTTTTTGTATTTTTCGAACATTATTGAGAAACAACCCAGTAGTACTAGATAATATATTAATATGAAATAGAGGACGCCAAACAAATAAATCCAGAAAACCTAATCATGTCGTTCAAATGAAACGCACAGTCGCTCGAGTGAAAACACGACATCGTTCGAGCGAGACAGGTTCTCGTTTGAACGAGAACGCTATCGTTTGAACGACAGTCCCTGATTTTGTTTTGTTTTTAAACTTTCAGTCTTTTAAATAACTTAGAAACTTCAAAAATTAAAGCGGTTTACGGGATCACAAAAAGTTTATCCAAAACTTTTATCAGAAAATATTTTTAAAAAAAAAACATTTATAAAAATTTCAAAAACCATTTTAACTTTTATCAAAATATCCCAACACTTTTAATGTAAAATGTAAATAGAACTTAAACACATTTTACCAAATTCATCATTGTTGGCCTTGAATGTTAAAGTCTTCTTATAGTTCAGATTCGTCTCTTGTAGATGTAATTTTCTCAATTCTTCGACGACTTATAGCAACTTATAGCGGTATATGACATAATTAATTGTGACGGACAATGTCCTTACAACTCTAAAGATCAAACAAAGATTCTAATGTGAATACAAGTGTTATAGCGAGGTTTAGTGTAAACCTATATGCAAATGCAAAACTCAACACACACTTATTATAGAAAAATCCTAAAATTACATACAACTAAACATATGCATGTATTACAAAAATAATATATCAAAACTTTATAGAATCACGTTTTTCAGTTCTGATTTCATCTGAATATTTCAAAAAATCAGATTCATAAATTTATTGATTTCAAAAGGTTTAAAATCAATAATACAAAGTATATACACCAACCAAAACTAAAAAAAACATTTCTCAAAATTTTGATTAATCAAGAGAGATTTTGGATCATAAAAAATAACAATACAAAACAGATTCAATCTAAACCAAGATTTTATCTTATATAACAAAACATATCTTCGAACTTTTTTAGAGTTTAATCTTTGATTTAGAAGAAATAAACCCTAATATGAGCGAATATGTTCTTAAGGTTTTCTCTAAATTTGTGAATGAAATCAGAGAACAAAAACCACCCTTAAAGAACTTAGGTTGATATTGGGAGAAAATACCTTAGGAGTCTAGGGAAACACACATCCATTTCACTCGTAATTTTCTCTCTAAATTTATAGGGTTATCTCACTCTCTCTCGCTCTTTACGAATTTCTCTCTATTTTTCTCTCTCTAAGACTCTCACCTAGACAATTTGAAAAATGAAGAAAAATGTTACTTTTATTTGACCTAATAGAAGAACCTAGAAGTTGTAATGAAATATATTACCGAGGTGGTTTTTAAATGATCTAAGGGATATAAAAGGTTCGTAACATTTAAGCCAAAGTTAAAATACCCTAAACCACTTGAATCACTAAAACGGCTGGTATCTGGTATTTTATAAATCCATTTGAGAATAACTAACAATATTCTAATTTAAGTATAAAGTAAGCTACCTTTTAACATATACAAAATGAATGGCCACGATTAGACTGATCTAACGTCTCTAAAAGAATGTGGCAAATAGTTGGATTTCAATAAACTAGAAAACAAACAAATCGGTCAAAAATTTAATATCAATTAAAACATTCGATTAAGCTTGGGATGACACCGTCTCGAGCAGGCTAAGGAACTAAAGTTTGTAAAGGTTTGGACTTAAACATATTGCTGCTGGTAAAATTAAATTCCACTAAAACTAATATCCGACTAAAAATTTCCATTATAACTTGAATTTGGTCAAAGCTAAATAACTAAACAATTTCTCCTAGAAAAATGCAAGCATTAAACCCTAGACTTGATCAAGTAGGCAATTAGTTTGGGCGGTAAAACATATATCACATGGCGCCTAAACTAAAATCTCCAACAAAAGTGTATAGACATAAATTATGACACTTGTTGGAACCTTATTCGGTAGACAATACTTACCAGGATAATGTCTTATAACCGAGGGATCAAATTATAATCTAAGGCCGAAAATCACTTACAAAGTGTGAGAGATTAAAAACACGAAATGTGTTTATTCTAAAGAAAATTAAATCAAATTAATTTTCAAATATTTCTTTTGTCAAATAAAATTTATTTTTGACTAATTTAATAAAAAATCTTACTTTTCAAAAATTTTGCATTCGAAAAAGTAGTTTTTAATAAAATCAAATAATGTCGATAACACAATCATATACACATGCAGAATAATATGAGCAAAGAATATGCACGCATGTGTAATGTGTGTGTAACCTAAATCATTAGTTAATGATAGAGTTTATACCATATATGAATTCTAATTGGTCTCCGTTCTTCAGTTTTCCTTAGGCAGCTCGATCATAGAGTGTATTCTCGACTAAAAATAAAAATATTTTGCAAAATATCCAAACTAGATGAAATGCTAAATAGTATGGACTCAAAATGTCCTAGGAGTCGACTATTTAGGGTGTTTCACTGCCATCAAATTCAATCAACTGACGTCCGATCATTGGTTTAGAAGCCTGCCCCAATGGCAGTGTAGCACAAGCGCCCACGTGCAATGATTAATCGGAAAGCTAGATGGAAGTTCACGACATTCAAGAAGTGGGAATCATGTGCATCAGAGAATAGTGATTACAACCCATTTTCTGATAGTGGGCCCGTCTGAATATGGGAACACTGATTGAATAAGCCCATGGCGATACGTGTCCATACATAAACAACAAAGACTAGGCTAATCACCCTAGTCTTAGGGGCAATTGAAGGAAATATAGCCGAATACACGCCATATGGCTGATACGTGGCTCTCATGGACCAACAAGCATGGTCAACCGAATAATTAGGGGGTATAAGCAGAAAATTAGGAAGATTATATAGGCGATGTGGACGACTAGTCCTAGTAAGACTTTACAACTTGTAGATAGGATTAACATGAAGAGACCTAGAATAATAAAACCCTTGTATTTATAAATAAGGGCGATATCATCCAATTTGAGGGTATTGACCTATATCTTACTCACGACGATTTAAGCTCTCGACTAGAAACCTTAGCCCTATAAGGAAATTGTGATTTCTAAGGTTCTATCTTGTATTTTTTTTCACTTGTCGTTGATTATTTCATATAGTTTTGAAGATCTGTTTTGATTTTTGTAACTTTTCCCTACGAAAGAGAAAAAGCTTCCATAACAAACATGAGTATTTGATGTTTGGAATAAGTCCAAAAGAGGAGTTCGGTGGAGTTAGGATAAAATTGTTTTTGCACAAATAAAAGAACAATTATGACTAGTATGGAGTAGGTGTGAAAAACATTTGAATTAATCATATATTAATATTTGATTTAATCCACCCTGGTTTGGTTCAGTGGTAAGGGGAGACTCGAAATGGCTATAGGTCACGAGTTCAACCCCCCCCCCCCCCCCCCCCTCCCAGCTAAGGATGGCAACAAGGCGGGTTTTCAAAAACCCTAACCCACCCATTTAATAAACGGGGCGGGACGGGGCATAGCAATTTTATTTAAATGAACTCATAACCTGTCCCATTTAATAAACTCAGGGGGGGCGGGGTAAGTGCTCCCACGGGTCGAGTTAATTTTAAAAATAGTAAAATTAAAAATAGTACATTATAGTCGTAGAGGTCTACAATGGTTCGTATTCTAATATGTGAGACAGTCCCTCAATTATCAATCCATGTTTCCACGTAGATCTTTTACAAAATTAGTATACATATAAAAATTTATTTATGTAGGCATAAGTTGAACGAGATGGGACGGGGCGGAGCGATTTTATTTAAATTAACTACTAACTCGCTCCATTTAATAAACATGTTTTTTTAAAACTCATACCCGCTCCTAATTCATTAATTGAGTTTTAAAACCCGCCCTATTAGAGTCGGAGTGGGATGGGGTTCTTACGAGATGGACTAATTGCCATCTGTACCTTTAGCGGATACCAGCCAGAATTTACGTGGGGCGTGTGTTAGGGGGAGTCTCACATAGCGTTCCCCTTGTTTAGCTCACATGGGGGAGTCCAAATGACTCGTTCGTGTGGAGGTTCAGGATAATAAAAAATTATATATTTGATTTAAGGACTGAATGGGCTAGCCCAAAAAAAGTTTGGCATATCACATAAATTTTTTATAGAATTAAGGTAAATGTCATGTTCTTTTTTATATTTGAATTTTTAGGACAATGATTTTCAAGTTTTTAAGCCCAGTCCCTATGGTACAATATCGTTGATTTCATTTTATTGGTCCAAGCAAATGACACTATTTTTCATGGTGTTTTGAATACAGTGACTAAATTTATGAAATTATATGTAATGTCTTATTTTTATACACTTTAAAAATTATGAGGAACTTTTCTCAATGTCACTGAATATTTTTTTTTATGATAAATAACTTATATAATTTATGTTTATCATCCAATATCTGGGTGCTAAAGGCACTACGAATTAACCTGGGTTTTTTGACGATCTCTACTATGGAAGATGTTCAAAATTTAGATGCATCCAAAATCTTTCCTTGTAAGTATAAACCTTGTTATAAAAAAGATACCGCGATAAACAGTAAAAAACAGGTGTGCGTGAAAGAGAAAGATTGCAAAGACAGGTAGTGTAGTAGGGTTAATTCTTGGACGGTCTCTACAATGTTGTGGGCTGATCATACCCATTATCTACAAAGCTCATTGATTTCTTCCATAAACAAAAACAAACACTAGTTTCAGAAGCACCCGAGTGATGTGTCCAATGAGTTAGCCTTCACTAACTTGTTCCCTCATCTATATTTATCTGTATCCTCCACCACCATTTTCAGGACCAGTTACTGCAGGTATCTTCTCTCTCTCTCTGTATATGGCCCATATGGCCGTGTGCTAGAAGAGAGAATTTATTCACTACAAATGATAAATCCGATAAATAAGGACATATGGTTTCCACTACGTGTTAGTAGTGTGTAGTGTTTACAGATGAAGATATGCTGTTATGTTACTATAGTCTCATTTGACATCTATTAATTTTAGCAAATTAGAAATTACAGATTTTATTGTAAAGTCAATTATGCGACTAAATTTATACCAAAAATTAAATAATGAAGTGCCACAATACTTCAACAATTTTTTCTGTAATGGACATGTAATTGAATATTATATCTAAGACAAAATTGGAAATTGAGTTTCACAAGGAAAGAATAATCTAATGTAGTAATTGGGTTGCTTGTTTTACACAATATGAACGTCACATTAAGCACATATAGATCATGCAAACATAGACATTTTTTTCCTGATAGACATTTTTTTTGGACAACATCTTATGTATTTGTGCACGTGCAATTGCAGAATTTGAGGATTTTTGGTCCCTTTACCTCTATCAGCTGCAGATAATGTTCCTTCTACTTGTCTCACTATCTTCCAACAATGGTTATTTGCACTCTAGGATGAATTTGTGTTGTGTGAAATATGAAGTTACGGTCTAAAGTTTTTCATATGATGAGCTTGGGGTCCAAAAGTGTCATTTTCATGACTGCTTGTGAAGTCTTTTATGGCTTTTTAAAATGTATATATATATTTTGGATCCCAAAATCAAAATGTGGGATCCAATATATGGAAAAACTAGACCTTATATGGATATTTCTTTCATATGTCTACTTAATTTTAGGCGGAAGTTACCAAATACCTTATATAATTTATCTTTTGTTTTCATATATTCTATATGTTTTAGGATGGTAAAAACTTCATAGCTGATACCAGCTAGAATTTTCTTGTTAGTCATGTTAGCCATACAGTGTTACTAAACTAGGCTAATAATTATATTTTGTATGGACTGCAGATATCTTCTCAGGATTTGTCAAGTCCATCACAAATTTGCAGCTCATATTGCATACAATTAGTGGAAAGCATGGGGGAGATGGATACAAAATCAATTGAATCAGTTCAATCTGCACTTTGCTTGTTTGGTGAGAAAAGTGAGGAAAAACCCCGGTGTACCAGCTGCGATGTAAGTTGAAGACGTGTTTGCTTTTGAACATAATTTTTAATTCGAAATTGAATTAATAGATACATTTGTTACTGAAAATTAGTTGTGACCTTCTTAGTTCCAATATCATTATAATATAAAATGACAGAAAATGATTTGGTATACTCCCTCCAGATCAATGGTCCTGTTTTCCATTTTGGTTCGCTCGGAATTAATCGCCTGCTATCTAATTATAGTTTATAAAAACAAGGTGAAGTTACAAAGTCAGCCATTCCACCAATATTCCTGGATGAGCAATGATTCAAGTGTATATGTTACATTCCAAAGGTATTCATAATTCTTAGGAGTATAATGTGGAAAGTTAGCCATTCCACCAATATTTCTTTATAATGATTTGACTTTCAAAAGATGACTATTAATTTGGGGCGGAGGGAGTATGATGCTTAAATTTTGTCCATTCATAGTTCTCTCTGGTATATATCAAATTGCATACTCTGATCAATCTATGTACCTCTTTTTTTCTGTTATCCTATATATTTTGACCCTTGGCACAGGACTCTCTTTTCAAATGATCTTTGGCTTAATCTACTTCTCTCTTATATTTTTTACTTGCAGGAGTTTGAGAAGGAGAGGAAACTTGAAGCCCTACTAAAGGACTTGGCCAACTACAAGGTTCAATTGGAGGAAAAGGATTCTGCTCACAAGCAAGCCCTTCTTGATCTGGAACACTATCGAAAAACAGCAGATGAACTCTCCAGTATGCTGAAGATCTCAGAGTTTGAGAGAGATATATGCATCAACGACTGCAGAGTCTCTAAAATGCATATAGTTGCACTCGAATTGAAGATGAAAGATATGTCTAATCAATTTTCAGAATGTGCAAAGACCCAAGAGCAACTTTCTCATGTAACAAACGAGTTACGGTTAGCTACGGAAACAGTAAGGCACGGGCGGGAAGAGTTACAGTGTATGAGAAAACAGCTAGAAACTATGCAGAATTTGGAAAACCAGCTCTTGGAGCTTCAGCAAGCAAATGAGCTTCACAGTTCAGCTGAGAGAGATGCTTGCAATGCCATTAATGATGTAAACCGGCTGAAAGCAGATTTGGAACTGAAGGAAAGACAGTGCTCGGATCAAGCAACAAACATTGACTCGATGAAAACGGAGCTGAGTCAGTTCAAGGTAGAACTGAATAATGCAAATGAAGTTGTTGAAACAATGACAGGTGAACTAGAGAAGATTAGGAGCGAGGCGGATGATATTAGCAGAAGAGAGAGTGAAGCACAAGTTGAGATAGCATTGCTGAAATCCGAACTTCATAAAGGCAGATCGAAAACTGCAGCAGCTGAGGCAGCTGAAGAAAGAGCCAAGAGTGAAAAGATAGGGGCATATCTTGCTCTCCAGCAGCTAGTATTAGAAGCAGATGAAGCCAAGAATGAGTACCAGAGATTGAAAGGAGGAGGTAAAGGGGCAGAAGAAACTGAAGACTCTTTTCAGGATGATGAAGTTCAGGTTGACGAGCCAAATACAGAAGATAGAGAGAGAAGCGGCGAGGCAGATACTTGTATTACAATTTCAGTGGAGGAATACGAGGCCTTGGTAAAGAAGGCTGAGAAGGCAGATCAAGTTCCAGAGCAAGTCCCTGAAAATAGATATGAGTTGGAAATGTTGCAGAAAGATTTGGTAATTGCAAAAGTGAGAATCGGGGAGTTAAGGACACGAGCAGAACAGGCTGTGAGCAGGGCTGAGGGGGCTGAGAGGGGTAAATCAGCTCTTGAAGAACAGATAAGGAGGTGGAGAGAGCAAAAGGAAAGAAAAAAGGCCGCTTTTGCAGCACTTAGAGAGGAATCCGTTTCGAGTAAAAAGTATAGTTTTAAATATGACAAGGCTCCTAAACCATATCAGCCATTAGGTAAGGTTCTCAACATGAAATTCTAGTCACAGTGCTAGGATTTTTTTTTTCTTCTAGGATAAGAATATTGTTTTAAAACAAATCCTTCTTGCTAAACTTTTGCAATTTGTCATGTGACTTTAAATCAATAAGAATGGCTAGTGTAATTACATAATTTCTTGTAGCATAAATCAGTCTTTCTTAGTCAGTAGCAGAGAACATAACAATTTATTCTTCTTTTGAGGTCCCATCAGTAAAAATATGTAAATAAATGAAAATACATGGACTATGGATTATATATGAAGGGGAGATTGATAATCTGAGTGAAATTAGCCATTTGAGAGTGAGCCCAAGAATTACTTCTATAATTTCTTTTTCCTCTATAGGTAAGCAAGGTTTTATTAACCGAAACTAGATATATATTGGACTATTGGAGGACTCTTCAACGAGACATGACTGAGCCTTACAAGAACAATGATGAATAGAACTTTCAAAGCACAAATCTTTTATTGCCCCAACTACTAGCTGCCTCTTGATACTCTACTTGTCCTGCTAGAAAATTTTATGATCCACGGGCCATGGGTACTTTTAATGACAATTGGCTCTATTAGCTGAAAAGGGTGCTATCCATGTGTCATGCTCTAAACTAAACCCAGCCTGAATTAGGCTGCAGGTGGCACTAGCCTTGGCCCACACGTCTATGAATAGAAATGGGCTAGCCTAAGATCTAGATGTAGCCTTTCGATGACCTCGGTATTTGCATCTCAATCACCGCATCAGTCTTACAAAACTTAAAGTCAGTTGCATTATCATCATTAAATCCATTCGCCATATGATGGCAAATTAAGTGAGCATGCATCTCATAACTGAATGTGCAACGATTAAAATTGATGTCGTAAAGTCGTCGGGTAGTACAAGTATCTCCCAAAGTCTGCGGACTTAAAATGCAAGGTCCAGGGCCGTTAAAACTCAGTACATAATGGTCTAACTACAGCGCTCTCATTCATAACATCCTATAATCATTAATATAAACAAACAAGAGAAAAAATCTTCCTGGCCTCATACATCAAATAAAAGCTAACTACAACACGAATAAATGCAGAATGGCTCAACCAAGGTATGACCTCTGTACTGCGTTCGCAGCCTTCAGATCTCCAAAGAATAAAGGTTGTGAGCGCTCAAATATCCAGGGGGTATATCAACTCCAACTCAATATTGCAACTTTGAGCCAACCCCCATATCCCTCGATAATCTCAATCTACTGCAACCTTTATCGGCGCTGGTTGGATCCTCTTTGGACTTCACAAGTCCCTCAGCGGTATTTCAACATCCCTTGATTGGTCATGCCGTGAACAGTTTGCGACCGCCATCCTCCCACATGCCAAGGGTTGGTGTCTATGAAGCACGGACTCAACACGTAATACGTGTTTCGACAAGACACGCTAGGATACGTATATATATATATATATATATATATATATATAATAATGCTCTTGTGCGGACTAGTCCGCATTTTAAGAATGCGGACTGGACATGTGTTGTCTGACGGTGCGCCTAGAAATTATCGCCTAAATTATAGGCACTCTCTCTCTATTTTCTGGGATCACCGCCAGGTGACACATGTCCGCTCCGCACTCTTAAAATGCGGACTAGTCCGCACAAGAGCAGGACTGTATATATATATATATATATATATATATATACAGTCCTGCTCTTGTGCGGACTAGTCCGCATTTTAAGAGTGCGGACCGGACATGTGTCACCTGGCGGTGAGCCCAGAAAAGAGAGAGAGAGAGATGACACATGTCCGGTCCGCATTCTTAAAATGCGGATTAGTCCGCACAAGAGCATTATTATTTATATATATATATATAGAGAGGCAGGCTCCTGTGCACACTAAGTTTGCACATTACCTTTTAAAAGTGTGCAAACTTAGTGCTGGCGCACAACAATTTTTTTATGTGATATTTTAACATTTCAACGGACGCACATAAAAAAAATTCGCTCAAAAAAAGTTTTTTTGAGCTGATTTTTTTTATATGGGTTCCTTGAAATGTTTAAATATCACACAAAAAAAATCAACTCAAAAATATTTTTTTTACTATATATAAAAGGTGATGTACAAACTTAGTGTGCAAACTTAGTGTGCACAGGAGCCTGCCTCTCTCTCTCTCTCTCTCTCTCTCTCTCTCTCTCTATATATATATATATATATATATATATATATATATATATATATATATAGAGAGAGAGAGAGAGAATATATATATATATATATATATATATATATATATATATATATATATAGAGAGAGAGAGAGAGAGAGAGAGAGTCAGACTCATGTACATACTAAGTTTGCACATCATTTTTTTAAAATAGTAAAAAAAATATTTTTGAGTTTGAATTTTTTTTTGTGATATTTAAACATTTCAACGGATCCATGTAAAAAAAATCAGCTCAAAATTCTTTTTTTTTGTTATTTTTAAAAAATCGGTCAAACTTTCGCTGCTTTTAAGCACTTTAAAAACTGCGAAAGATTGACCGATTTTTTGAAAATAGAAAAAAAAGATTTTTTGAGCTGATTTTTTTTTGCATGACTCCGTTGAAATGTTTAAATATCACATAAAAAAATCAACTAAAAAATATATTTTTTAATGCTTTAAAAAAATTGGTGTGCACGAGCACCGTGCAAACTTAGTGTGCACATGAGCCTCTCTCTCTCTCTCTGTGTGTGCGTGTGTGTGTGTGTGTATATATATTAATGAAATAAGACAAATTTTTTCCATAAAATACATTATTAGAGCATTCTTAATATGAAATTAAGAAAATGGATCATACAAAACAAAATTCAAACATACTTTAACATTAAAAATCATAAATAAAGCAGAATCACCATCACATAACCAAAAAAATTACAAAATTAAAAAAATGTCATTTTACGTGTCCCAGCGTGTCCTTTTACGTGTCCTGGCATGTTAGTAACGTGTCCCAGCATGTCTCATCGTGTCGATAACGTATCGCGTGTCGGATTCGTGTCAAAGCCGACTCGTGGCTTCTGGGAGAGTGTCCGTGCTTCATAGGTTGGTGTTCACGACCTCCCCATCCGCCTTATGACTGGCGAGAATTCTGGTACCCAAGTAAGGCCAATGTTAGCCACTCCTCCCACCCTCAAGCAAGGCTAACATGTCAGCTTTATTGTCCAGCCTCAAGCACAAATTTGGAGATTAGAGCAAGCCCACAAAGGCCATGACCTTTTATGAGGACACCTCATGCCTCGACCACGCGAAGACAAGGTTGCCTTAGATTACTCTATCAATATGAAGAGGTACGAACCTTGGTCTTTGAAGTAGAAAATGTTTTTTTTTTTGTAAAATGACAATTTCTACACATTTTATAAAACTCATATTCAAGGATCAAATCTCACACACTACCCAAAACTGTCTATAACGTGTGACTAATAGTAAATGTGATGTAAATCTTCAATGCAGAAGCATTATTATTATACTACACAACAACTATTACACAACAACAACAAAAATTAATTAAATTAAACTAAGAAATGGGTTTCTTTCTCTCTCTATTCTCAATTCTCAATATTCAAGGTTAAATACAAATGAGTGTCAAAAGGCTTATTTATAGAAAGAGCTAGCTTGCTACACAAGCTACTAACCAAAAGGATCAAAAAGGACAACTAATACCTAAAAATGACTCATTAGTCACAAACATGCTTAGAGACTAATTAAACATTAAAAATAAATGAAAATTACAATAAACCCTAAACTAAAAATGCAAAATAAAAGACAGTCTTCTCATGGATTCACAACCACACGCCACGTGTTGTTATAAATCCCATACACATCATTCTCCTCATCTTTGAAAAAGCTCATCCTCGAGCTTGGAGGGCAACTCATCAATGCCAAAATGTACACGTGTCGGTACAAGTGTTAATTTCCAAAGTAAAAAACCCAAATAAAATCCAACACGTAAATGAACTGTCCGAACTTCTATCAGACCCATATGGACCTTAAACAATTGGGTCTAATACACCCGAATCTCAACGATGCCCCCCTACGAAATTCGAGCAACCAAAAATTGACGACCATATCTGCCTTCTCAACACTACAAGTACATGGTTGCAACTTGGCTTGGTGGACCCTTGAATATGATCGGACGGTAACTCCGGCGATCGCACCTTTGTGAGTAGGATGGCGAGACAAGTGGACTGAAGACGACGACATCCCGGAAAGTCAGGCTTCAAAATGGAAAATAGTCAGAAAATGCATCCCCCGTGGGTACATTTCTCATGGAAGTCATATGTTGTGTCAAAGATTGATCGGATTAGAGGTCAATAGGGAGGGTGAGATCAGCTCAAAGTAGGAGAGACCCGTTTTAGGTTGGATATGATTTGATTAGACATAAATGAGTGGGAAAAGGATAAAATTAGGATTAAAAGGGGTGAGGCTGGTTTCTTAGAATTTTCTTGAAGGTGGTGGGGTTGGATTGTTATTTGTGGGCAAGAGAAGGGTGAGAGGACAAAATCTAGAAGTGGGTTGCCCTAGGAATAAGAGGAAGGTTGTTCGAATAAAAAAATGGGTTTAAGAGGTGTTGGGGAAGATTGGGGAAGAGAGGGACCAAATCGGAGGTTGGGTGAAGGTTTTGAGGGCTGTAGGCAGAGGAAATGGGTCGTCCATGGCTAGGGGTGGTTTATGGCCTAGGGGAAAGAGGGTAGGGGCTTATCAGAGTAGAAAAATCTGTCAGAACAGGGGGTAATTGTGACACCCCGCCTAATTAAATACCGGGCGATCACTCCTTTATTAAATTAAATAAAGGTAAACAGTTGGTTCATTCTCACCATCACTGTCGATAAAAATAAATTTTCCAATTTAACACCTTAAATAATTAAGCTAAGTGTCAAAACCATTTTCATACATAACTTTCCAAATTTTATTTAAAGAAAAAGATTTATTTATTTTATTAAGAACATTCCAAAAATTAAGAATCACACCACAATAAACCTGGAACACAAAGTCCAATTAATATAATACATTCGTCAATCGAATGTCCACATACGAAAACTAAAGTCACAAATCCAAACTGAATAAAACCCATAGTAACAATACTGGAAATAACTGAAATACAAATGTCCCAACAATAATGAAATAATGGAAAGGGCGACACATGCCCAATAAATGAGAATGCTAAAAGTGGAGTCAATAAGGGAAGCCGTCTACGCAAGTAACCTGCAACTCCCACCTAAGCTGCAGCACATTCCTTTCAAGGGATCCTAAGCAAGACGCCCCTGTGGCTGGGAACCTGAAATATATACATATATATATACAAGAGAGAGAGAGAAAAAGAAACGGGTCAGAGCCCGAAAGTGTGTTTGATTTAAAATACGTTTAGCAAGTATTTAAATTGATACAGGCCAATGTAACAACATATTAGAGCGTCACTCTCTTGAGAAATACTCACCTCTCTTCTAATGTGCACACCTATCGCACTAACCTTCCCAACGGTTTATCTTAGCATTTTTATCATACTAACCTTCCTAATAATTTAGCGTATCTTAACTTACTCATATGATTTCAAAATCGAACAATATTATTGTTTAAAAAGAATACTTCCAATTAGCAGCACAACTCTCGTTTTAGCTTTTATTACTATATAAGGTTTCTCAGTAACATTTTATACTTTCACAAAACAAGTATTTACTATTAGAGTCATCAACCATGTCCTACTTATCAAATCACAATAGGCAGTTTCAAATTTCCAAATCTCATATATATATATATTAACTACTCGTATAATATATATAAAGTAACATCACCCCACATAAAACTATGGTGGTGCATACTTCTACTATCCAAACCCCATACCACTCATATCAAGGGGAATACAAATTCAGAATCACTCTCGAATTGTATTAACACATACACAAACAAAATTGAGGCGAAGCATAGATTCCAAGTCTCTAAGAGGATGGCACATACTCGCGTCTCTTAGGACCGTCTGAACTATCAATTCGATAGCCTGTACCAAGGATATCTATCTTCTAGGGCACAAGTCAATATCCCCCAAAAAGGACCCATCGAGATAAGACTGTCCCAGCACTGTAACCTCAAGGATAGCAAGTAGCGCGGTATGTTTTTCACATGAATATAATATATGTACACACAATCATATAAATATACCACTTTTATCATATTAATATAGGTTCCTCACGTCACCCATAATTACAACATTTAACCTTAATTTCACATTATTAATAATACGTATAAGGTTTCATCTCTAACCTTAACTCGAACGGTTTCCTCACTTATTACGTGACACTCGTGGACTCTATCCTTCCAAGTAGAAAATTCAGTAGATATAACGCTATTCACTATCGTAGCTATTTGCCGTAATCTCTCACTTGAAATACATAGTTTCATCATTCATTATACAATTTCCCCAAAAGAAACTTCTCGTCTTATAATAAAGTTCCCAACACCTATTCATATATCCTACTGGTCTTTCCTACCTCCCAAAACATTTTAAGAAGAACACCCAAGAATTATTTCATGATAAATTTAATTTAACCAATTAAACAAGGGAAATAGGAGTCTTCCATGAGGGGTCGATCGATCGAGGTCTGGGGCTCGATCGATCGAACCTTCGATCGATCGATCAAGGAGGTCTGCGAAAATTCTGCAGAAATACAGTTACGGGTTCTACCAATTTTCTTCATCCAAAACCATGTTTTTCCATTCTAAACGTCCCAAAAATCCTACTACTAACATTATATCAATATACCAGATGTTTTCAACGTAAAGCATGTGTATATCTAACATTAAACATGGATAATTAACCCAAAATCTCATCTAATCATCAAGAACCCTAGAGTTTTTCTTAATCATGGTTCTAATCTGTTTTTACCAGAATTTCCTTCTAATATATCATCAAAATTTCGTGGGTTATATTCCTCTACATGGCAAGGATTCCAGAATTTCATATACATCAATACTACATGCATTTTCCTAACACAAATTGGGTTTTCTTCCATATTTATCATCTCTAATCATTCCTAAACTAACATGAAGATTGCACTAACGAAAATACGCAAGATAAATACTTGCCTGGGATTTTCGGAAGTCTGGTTTGCAGATGAATCCGGTGTGGTTGCGTTCCCCTTCTCGCGATCTACGCGTTGGTGGTGGCGGCGGTGCAAACCGGTGACTTTTTGGCCTTGAATTTCCTTGGAGCTCTCTCCTCTCTTCTCCAATGGCCGTCACTTGTGTTCTGAATATTCTAACCCTAAAAGACTAACCTAAATGGCTGATATAGGTTGCTGAATTTCGTGGGTTTAATTACCCAAAAAGGTGAAATGACTAAATTGCCCTCCCGGGGTACCAATTAGGCCTAAAAACACCCCGAGACCCAAACTAAACTCCCGGGTACACTTTTCTGACTATCTCGACCCTTCCGGACGCGTTGGCGCACTCAAAATGACCATACGAACAACTTATAAAATATTCACTTTTTATTTAACAAAATTAATCCCGACGTGACACGAGCACGTCCCGACTTAAATTTCCGAAATTGTCATTTAATTCACTCATGACATTCAATATAACCAATATAATATATTACTTTGCTCATTAGTAATATTCAACAAATTTCTCATAATTACTAACTCTCGTCACGTTAATAATTATAACATAATTAATTTCCGGATTTTTATTAAATAAATCATTCACGTTAAATTTAATAAATCCCCAAATTAATATAGCATAAAAATACGGGGTATTACATACTTCCCCCCTAATAACGGAATTTCGTCCCGAAATTCGGAAAATAAGGCATACCTGGTAAAAACAACTCTGGATATCTCTCGCGCATATCTGCCTCACGCTCCCAAGTGGATTCCTCCACATTATGATGCTCCCACTGGACTCGCACAAGTGGAGCTATCTTCGACCTTAATCTCCTCTCACTATAGTCTAGAATAGCCACTGGTCTCTCCTCGTAAGAGCTATCAGACTGTAAGTCTATCTCATCTATCGCAATGTGAGTATGGGCCATATCATCCCGAAGATATCGTCTCAACGACGAGATGTGGAATACATCGTGGATGTGATGTAAATGTTCTGGCAGTCCCAACATGTATGCAACCGGCCCAATCCTCTCGATGATGGGAAATGGTCCCACGTACCTCGGAGCCAACTTCCCCTTCTTCCCGAACCTCATCACTCCCTTCATAGGGGATACGCGCAATAACACTTGGTCCCCCACACTAAACTCCCGGAAGAACCGTTTCGCATCGGCATAGATCTTTTGCCTGTCCTGGGCTACCCGAATGCGACTCCTGATCATCTCAATCCTCGCGGAGGTCTCCTGAATCACCTCTGGTCCTAACAACTTTTTATCCCCCACCTCGAGCCAACAAGTAGGAGAACGACAAGGCCTGCCATACAAAGCCTCAAATGGAGCCATGCCAATCGTGAACTGATACGAGTTATTATAAGCAAACTCTACCAGTGGAAGGTGTGGCTCCCAACCTCCTCCAAAATCGGGAACACACATGCGTAGCATATCCTCTAACATCTGATTAGTACGCTCTGTCTGTCCATCTGTCTGTGGGTGGTAAGCTGAACTCAACCTCAACTCAGTACCCATAGCCTCCTGAAAGCTTTCCCAGAAACGTGACATGAAAATCTTGTCTCTATCTGACACAATATTCAGGGGCACCCCGTGTAATCTGACAATCTCCGCGATGAACAACTGAGCATACTGACCCGTGGTATAATCTGTCCGAACCGGCAGAAAATGAGCCACCTTGGTCAAACGGTCTAAAATCACCCAGATAGAATTGTGGCCCCGCTGTGATGTAGGCAACCCTGTAATAAAATCCATGGAAATACTCTCCCACTTCCACGCGGGTACTTCCAATGGCTGAAGCAATCCTGACGGTTTCTGATGGTCCACCTTCACCAGCTGGCAGGTAGAACACTTGGACTCGAATTCAATAATGTCCTTCTTCATCCCACTCCACCAGTATTGCCTCCTCATATCCTGGTACATCTTATCTCCTCCAGGATGTACTGCAAATCGGGACCGGTGAGACTGGGTCATTACTGCATGACGTAATTATGCTCCTTCTGGAACCACCAATCTCCCATTAAACCGCAAACCTCCATCAGAACTAACAGAATAGGACTCAGCACCCTCGGCTAGAAGTCGCACAATCTGCTCCTGGCAAAACGGGTCTGTGGTCTGTGCTTGTATCACCCGCGTAACAACCTCGGGTGTGACTAACATAACAGATATGAAAGAACGTGCTATTGCGTCCTGGTGACCCAACTCCTTCCACTTTGCTTTCCAGACATCCGCTACCTCGTCTACCGGTCTACGACTCAACGCATCAGCCACTATGTTGGCCTTTCCCGGATGATACTGTATATCGAACTGGTAGTCCTTCACAAACTCTAGCCATCTTCGCTGACGCATATTCAGCTCTCGCTGAGTGAACAGGTACTACAATGACTTGTGGTCTGTGAACAAACGGAATTTCTCACCTAATAAGTAGTGCCTCCATATCCTCAATGTAAAGACGACCGCTGCTAACTCCAGGTCGTGGGTGGGGTAATTCTTCTCATGCGGCTTAAGCTTGCGGGAGGCAAAAGTTATAGCCTTCTCTTCCTGCTGAAGTACTCCCCCAAGTCCCCGTAAGGACGCATCGGTGTAAACCAGGTACTCCATACTCGGCTTCGGTAACGCAAGGACTGGCGCTGAAGTAAGCTTGTCTTTTAGCTCGTTGAAAGCCAACTGACAAGCGTCATCCCAAACATATGGTACCCCCTTACGAGTCAGATTGGTCAATGGACCCGCTATTTTGGAGAATCCCCGGATGAATCTCCTGTAGTATCTGGCTAATCCCAAGAAACTACGCACTTTCATCGGTGTCGTGGGCTGTCCCCACTCCCTCACCGCTGACACTTTACTCGGGTCAACTGCTATCCCCTGCTCAGAAACAACATGCCCCAAGAACTGTACCTCTCGTAGCCAGAATCCACACTTCTCGTACTTAGCATACAACTGATGCTCTCGTAGAGTCTGAAGAACCTGCCTCAAATGCTCGGCATGCTCCTCCTCGGTGTGTGAATATATCAAGATGTCATCTATGAAGACGATGACAAACTGATCCAAGAACTCTCTGAATACTCGGTTCATCAAGTCCATGAAAACGGCTGGGGCATTTGTGAGTCCGAACGGCATTACCCTGAACTCATAGGACCCATATCTCGACAAGAAGGCAGTCTTTGAAACATCTTGCTCTCTAATACGTAACTGATGGTACCCCGACCTCAGATCTATCTTCGAAAAGAAAGTTTCTCCCCTCAACTGGTCGAACAGATCATCGATTCGAGGCAACGGATACTTATTCCGTATCTTTACCTTGTTCAACTCCCGGTAGTCCACACACAATCTTAGTGAACCATATCTCTTCTTCACAAACAAGACTGGAGCGCCCCAAGGTGAGGTACTCCTAGGTATGAAGCCCTGACCTAACAGCTTCTCTATCTGATCTCGTAGCTCTCGCATCTCTGCCGGAGCCATACGGTACGGTGCGCGTGCTATAGGTCTCGTATCTGGTAATAAATCTATAATAAAGTCTATCTCACGATTGGGCGGTAGGCCTGGTATCTCCTGAAACACATCGGAATACTCCCTGACAACAGGGATCGAATCTAAGGGAATCACAACCTCCTTAGAGGTATCCTCCTCTATGTAATACAAATGAGCGGTCGAACCTTCCTCTGGGCGAGGCATCGCCACTACAAACATCTCTTGCCCCGGAATGGCAAAAACAATGCTCCCACCGAAGCAATCAATCATGGCTCTATAAGCTTCGAGCCAATCCATACCAATAATCACATCATGCTCATGCATGTCTAAGACCAACATATCTGCAGGTAATACCAAGCTACCAATCTCTACCACCACTCCCCGGCATATAAAGGAAATAAGTGACCCACTCCCCAGTGGTGAGTCCACACACGTCACTGTGCTCTCTGCTGTGGCTAACAACCCTAAGGCCTTCGCAAAATGCGTAGCTATAAAACAATGTGTTGCCCCCGTATCAAACAAAACCCGACCCATAGTACCATGGATAAGAAACATACCCTTAATCGCGGGTGGTGCCTGTGGAGCTGCTGCCTGGTGGACGTTATAGACACGTCCATACTGTAATTGCCCCTGCTGCACTGGAGCTGCTGGAATGGCTGGTAGGGCTGGCACCTGGGCTGGAGCTGGGAGGGCAGGTGGAAAAAGTGGTCTCTGCGGCTCATTACGGGCTCCCTGCTGCTGTGGGGCCCTATCGCCCTCTGGGCAATCCTGACGCCTATGGCCATGTTTGCCGTACCCCAAACATCGGCCTTTGAAGTTACCTCCCCTCTGACCCTGCTGTCAACGGCCCTGTTGGCCGTTACCTCCACGTCACTGGCCCTGTTGGCCCTGATGTGCACGTTGTTGGCCCTGCTGGTGTCCCTGCGGTCGGTGTTGGCCCTGCTGATTAGGCTGGCCCTGATGGCCCTGCCTGAAACCCCCGAATCCCTGCCTAGAATCACCTGAACGGAATCGTTTTGCAGGGTCCCCCTGATGGGAACTCTGCTCATGCTGGCGAGTCTGTCCTTGAGATGGTGCCCCACTGGCACTATTACCCCCGGTCTTTCCCTGCTGGCTGGACTCTCCTGCTCTCTTGCTTCCCTAAAGATGGAAGCGGTGATCCTGGAAATGTAGCAATGCGGCATTGAGTACATCAGTGAACGTACTTAGGGATAGGTTCCCAATAAGGTGTTGACGGATCCTCCAAGCTAACCCGTCGACAAACAGCATAATCTTCTTGCTCTCAGTAGGTGCCTCATCTGGCACAATGGTGAGAAGTCTCGTGAACTCCTCCTCATACTCAGCTACAGTAAGGTTCTCCTGCTTCAGATTTAGTAATTTTCGCCTCATCTCAGTCTGCACTGCGGGTGGAAAGTACTTGCGGTCAAACTGCTCCCAGAACAACTGAATAGGGATCGTGTCCCTCTCCTCCAAAGTGGTAGTGGACTCCCACCACTGCAATGCGGCCCCCACCATCTTAAAGGAAGCCAATAACTGCTTTTGCACATCAGTGCACTCATACATACGGAGATGCCGCTGGATGTCCTTCTTCCATTGGCTAACTATAACAATACCGGAACTACCAGAAAACTCAGGGGGATGCGCTTTCTGAAAAGCATCCCGAACCCTCTCCCATGCAGATGGAAGCTGTGCTGGTACTGGCGCCACTGCCTGAACCTGAGGTGGAGCCTGCTGAACCACCGCTAGTGCGGCATTCACCGCCTGAGCAACGATGGCGGCTACTTCGTTTGCATTCATTGTGCCTGGTGCCGGAGCTGCTGGCTGCTCGGCTTGGGCACGCCTATCTTTCGGAGCACGTCTCGGAGGCATATGAAACGTGAACAAGTTTATTAGTCTAAAGTTATTGTCAAATCTCAAATAGCTGAAGACTTAAACGTAAAAGCAAGAATACAACAATCCTAAAAATAGGGCTCTATAGCAATAACGTTAAGCTGAAAGCGAAATAAGCCGTACAGATCCTATGGACACTAGAACCTGGTGCTCTGATACTACCTGTGACACCCCGCCTAATTAAATACCGGGCGATCACTCCTTTATTAAATTAAATCAAGGTAAACAGTTGGTTCATTCTCAGCATCACTGTCGATAAAAATAAATTTTCCAATTTAACACCCTAAATAATTAAGCTAAGTGTCAAAACCATTTTCATACATAACTTTCCAAATTTTATTTAAAGAAAAAGATTTATTTATTTTATTAAGAACATTCCAAAAATTAAGAATCACACCACAATAAACCTGGAACACAAAGTCCAATTAATATAATACATTCGTCAATCGAATGTCCACATACGAAAACTAAAGTCATAAATCCAAACTGAATAAAACCCATAGTAACAATACTGGAAATAACTGAAATACAAATGTCCCAACAATAATGAAATAATGGAAAGGGCGACACATGCCCAATAAATGAGAATGCTAAAAGTGGAGTCAATAAGGGAAGCCGTCTACGCAAGTAACCTGCAACTCCCACCTAAGCTGCAGCACGTTTCTTTCAAGGGATCCTAAGCAAGACGCCCCTGTGGCTAGGCACCTGAAATATATACATATATATATACAAGAGAGAGAGAGAAAATGAAACGGGTCAGAGCCCGAAAGTGTGTTTGATTTAAAATACGTTTAGCAAGTATTTAAATTGATACAGGCCAATGCAACAACTTATTAGAGCGTCACTCTCTTGAGAAATACTCACCTCTCTTCTAATGTGCACACCTATCGCACTAACCTTCCCAACGGTTTATCTTATCATTTTTATCATTCTAAACTTCCCAATAATTTAGCGTATCTTAACTTACTCATAAGATTTCAAAACCGAACAATATTATTGTTTAAAAAGAATACTTCCAATTAGCAGCACAACTATCGTTTTAGCTTTTATTACTATATAAGGTTTCTCAGTAACATTTTATACTTTCACAAAACAAGTATTTACTATTAGAGTCATCAACCATGTCCTACTTATCAAATCACAGTAGGCAGTTTCAAATTTCCTAATCTCATATATATATTAACTACTCGTATAATATATATAAATTAACAGCACCCCACATAAAACTATGGT
Organism: Sambucus nigra; assembly: GCA_949130495.1. Lineage (NCBI taxonomy): Eukaryota > Viridiplantae > Streptophyta > Magnoliopsida > Dipsacales > Adoxaceae > Sambucus > Sambucus nigra. Next base: position 236,536,910 of record OX422210.1, on the reverse strand, counting down.
GCGTGCATACTTCTACTATCCAAACCCCATAACACTCATATCAAGGGGAATAAAAATTCGGAATCACTCTCGAATTGTATTAACACATACACAAACAATATTGAGGCGAAGCATAGATTCCAAGTCTCTAAGAGGATGGCACATACTCGCGTCTCTTAGGACCATCTGAACTATCAATTCGATAGCCTGTACCAAGGATATCTATCTTCTAGGGCACAATTCAATATCCCCCATAAAGGTCCCATCGAGATAAGACTGCCCCAGCGCGGTAACCTCAAGGATAGCTAGTAGCGCGGTATGTTTTTCACATGTATATAATATATGTACACACAATCATATAAATATACCACTTTTATCATATTAATATAGGTTCCTCACGTCACCCATAATTACAACATTTAACCTTAATTTCACATTATTAATAATACGTATAAGGTTCATCTCTAACCTTAACTCGAAGGGTTTCCTCACTTATTACGTGACACTCGTGGACTCTATCCTTCCAAGTAGAAAATTCAGTAGGTATAACGCTATTCACTATCGTAGCTATTTGACGTAATCTCTCACTTGAAATACGTAGTTTCATTGTTCATTATACAATTTCCCCAAAAGTAAACTTCTCTTCTTATAATAAAGTTCCCAACACCTATTCATATATCCTACTGGTCTTTCCTACCTCCCAAAACATTTTAAGAAGAACACCCAAGAATTAATTCATGATAAATTTAATTTAACTAATTAAATAAGGGAAATATGAGTCTGCCAGGAGGGGTCGATCGATCGAGGTCTGGGGCTCGATCGATCGAACCTTCGATCGATCGAAGCTCTAGGATCGATTGATCGATCAAGCAGGTCTCCGGAAATTCTGCAGAAATGCAGTTACGGGTTCTACCAATTTTCTTCATCCAAAACCATGTTTTTCCATTCGAAACGTCCCAAAAATCCTACTACTAACATTATATCAATATACCAGATGTTTTCAACGTAAAGCATGTGTATATCTAACATTAAACATGGATAATTAACCCAAAATCTCATCTAATCATCAAGAACCCTAGAGTTTTTCTTAATCATGGTTCTAATCTGTTTTTACTAGAATTTCCTTCTAATATATCATCAAAATTTCGTGGGTTATATTCCTCTACATGGCAAGGATTCCAGAATTTCATATACATCAATACTACATGCATTTTCCTAACACAAATTGGGTTTTCTTCCATATTTATCATCTCTAATCATTCCTAAACTAACATGAAGATTGCACTAACGAAAATACGCAAGATAAATACTTGCCTAGGATTTTTGGAAGTCTGGTTTGCAGATGAATCCGGTGTGGTTGCGTTCCCCTTCTCGCGATCTACGCGTTGGTGGTGGCGGCGGTGCAAACCGGTGACTTTTTGGCCTTGAATTTCCTTGGAGCTCTCTCATCTCTTCTCCAATGGCCGTCACTTGTGTTCTGAATATTCTAACCCTAAAAGACTAACCTAAATGGCTGATATAGGTTGCTGAATTTCGTGGGTTTAATTACCCAAAAAGGTGAAATGACTAAATTGCCCTCCCGGGGTACCAATTAGGCCTAAAAACACCCCGAGACCCAAACTAAACTCCCGGGTACACTTTTCTGACTATCTCGACCCTTCCGGACGCGTTGGCGCACTCAAAACGACCATACGAACAACTTATAAAATATTCACTTTTTATTTAACAAAATTAGTCCCGACGTGACACGAGCACGTCCCGACTTAAATTTCCGAAATTGTCATTTAATTCACTCATGACATTCAATATAACCAATATAATATATTACTTTGCTCATTAGTAATATTCAACAAATTTCGCATAATTACTAACTCTCATCACGTTAATAATTATAACATAATTAATTTCCGGATTTTTATTAAATAAATCATTCACGTTAAATTTAATAAATCCCCAAATTAATATAGCATAAAAATACGGGGTATTACATACTTCCCCCCTAATAACGGAATTTCATCCCGAAATTCGAAAAATAAGGCATACCTGGTAAAAACAACTCTGGATATCTCTCGCGCATATCTGCCTCACGCTCCCAAGTGGATTCCTCCACATTATGATGCTCCCACTGGACTCGCACAAGTGGAACTATCTTCGACCTTAATCTCCTCTCACTATAGTCTAGAATAGCCACTGGTCTCTCCTCGTAAGAGCTATCAGACTGTAAGTCTATCTCATCTATCGCAATGTGAGTATGGGCCATATCATCCCGAAGATATCGTCTCAACGACGAGATGTGGAATACATCGTGGATGCGATGTAAATGTTCTGGCAGTCTCAACCTGTATGCAACCGGCCCAATCCTCTCGATGATGGGAAATGGTCCCACGTACCTCGGAGCCAACTTCCCCTTCTTCCCGAACCTCATCACTCCCTTCATAGGGGATACGCGCAATAACACTTGGTCCCCCACACTAAACTCCCGGAAGAACCGTTTCGCATCGGCGTAGATCTTTTGCCTGTCCTGGGCTACCCGAATGCGACTCCTGATCATCTCAATCCTCGCGGAGGTCTCCTGAATCACATCTGGTCCTAACAACTTGTTATCCCCCACCTCGAGCCAACAAGTTGGAGAACGACAAGGCCTGCCATACAAAGCCTCAAATGGAGCCATGCCAATCGTGAACTGATACGAGTTATTATAAGCAAACTCTACAAGTGGAAGGTGTGGCTCCCAACCTCCTCCAAAATCGGGAACACACATGCGTAGCATATCCTTTAACATCTGATTAGTACGCTCTGTCTGTCCATCTGTCTGTGGGTGGTAAGCTGAACTCAACCTCAACTCAGTACCCATAGCCTCCTGAAAGCTTTCCCAGAAACGTGACACGAAAATCTTGTCTCTATCTGACACAATATTCAGGGGCACCCCGTGTAATATGACAATCTCCGCAATGAACAACTGAGCATACTGACCCGTGGTATAACCTGTACGAACCGGCAGAAAATGAGCCACCTTGGTCAAACGGTCTACAATCACCCAGATAGAATCGTGGCCCCGCTGTGATGTAGGCAACCCTGTAATAAAATCCATGGAAATACTCTCCCACTTCCCCGTGGGTACTTCCAATGGCTGAAGCAATCCTGACGGTTTCTGATGGTCCACCTTCACCAGCTGGCAGGTAGAACACTTGGACTCGAATTCAACAATGTCCTTCTTCATCCAACTCCACCAGTATTGCCTCCTCATATCCGGGTACATCTTATCTCCTCCAGGATGTACTACAAATCGGGACCGGTGAGACTGGGTCATTACTGCATGACGTAATTATGCTCCTTCTGGAACCACCAATCTCCCATTAAACCGCAAACCTCCATCAGAACTAACAGAATAGGACTCAGCACCTCGGCTAGAAGTCGCACAATCTGCTCCTGGAAAAACGGGTCTGTGGTCTGTGCTTGTATCACCCTCGTAACAATCTCGGGTGTGAATGACATAACGGATATGAAAGAACGTGCTATTGCGTCCTGGTGACCCAACTCCTTCCACTTTGCTTTCCAGACATCCGCTACCTCGTCTACCGGTCTACGACTCAACGCATCAGCCACTACGTTGGCCTTTCCCGGATGATACTGTATATCGAACTGGTAGTCCTTCACAAACTCTAGCCATCTGCGCTGATGCATATTCAGCTCTTGCTGAGTGAACAGGTACTGCAATGACTCTTGGTCTGTGAACAAACGGAATTTCTCACCCAATAAGTAGTGCCTCCATATCCTCAATGCAAAGACGACCGCTGCTAACTCCAGGTCATGGGTGGGGTAATTCTTCTCATGAGGCTTAAGCTTGCGGGAGGCAAAAGTTATAGCCTTCTCTTCCTGCTGAAGTACTCCCCCAAGTCCCCGTAAGGACGCATCGGTGTAAACCAGGTACTCCATACTCGGCTTCGGTAACGCAAGGACTGGCGCTGAAGTAAGCTTGTCTTTCAGCTCGTTGAAAGCCAACTGACAAGCGTCATCCCAAACATATGGTACCCCCTTACGAGTCAGATTGGTCAATGGACCCGCTATTTTGGAGAATCCCCGGATGAATCTCCTGTAGTATCTGGCTAATCCCAAGAAACTACGCACTTTCGTCGGTGTCGTGGGCTGTCCCCACTCCCTCACCGCTGACACTTTACTCGGGTCAACTGCTATCCCCTGCTCAGAAACAACATGCCCCAAGAACTGTACCTCTCGTAGCCAGAATCCACACTTCTCGTACTTAGCATATAACTGATGCTCTCGTAGAGTCTGAAGAACCTGCCTCAAATGCTCGGCATGCTCCTCCTCGGTGTGTGAATATATCAAGATGTCATCTATGAAGACGATGACAAACTGATCCAAGAACTCTCTGAATACTCGGTTCATCAAGTCCATGAAAACGGCTGGGACATTTGTGAGTCCGAACGGCATTACCCTGAACTCATAGGACCCATATCTCGACAAGAAGGCAGTCTTTGAAACATCTTGCTCTCTAATACGTAACTGATGGTACCCCGACCTCAGATCTATCTTCGAAAAGAAAGTTTCTCCCCTCAACTGGTCGAACAGATCATCGATTCGAGGCAACGGATACTTATTCCGTATCTTTACCTTGTTCAACTCCCAGTAGTCCACACACAATCTTAGTGAACCATATCTCTTCTTCACAAACAAGACTGGAGCGCCCCAAGGTGAGGTACTCCTAGGTATGAAGCCCTGACCTAACAGCTTCTCTATCTGATCTCGTAGCTCTCGCATCTCTGCCGGAGCCATACGGTACGGTGCGCGTGCTATAGGTCTCGTATCTGGTAATAAATCTATAATAAAGTCTATCTCACGATTGGGCGGTAGGCCTGGTATCTCCTGAAACACATCGGAATACTCCCTGACAACAGGGATCGAATCTAAGGGAATCACAACCTCCTTAGAGGTATCCTCCTCTATGTAATACAAATGAGCGGTCGAACCTTCCTCTGGGCGAGGCATCGCCACTACAAACATCTCTTGCCCCGGAATGGCAAAAACAATGCTCCCACCGAAGCAATCAATCATGGCTCTATAAGCTTCGAGCCAATCCATACCAATAATCACATCATGCTCATGCATGTCTAAGACCAACATATCTGCAGGTAATACCAAGCTACCAATCTCTACCACCACTCCCCGGCATATAAAGGAAATAAGTGACCCACTCCCCAGTGGTGAGTCCACACACGTCACTGTGCTCTCTGCTGTGGCTAACAACCCTAAGGCCTTCGCAAAATGCGTAGCTATAAAACAATGTGTTGCCCCCGTATCAAACAAAACCCGACCCATAGTACCATGGATAAGAAACATACCCTTAATCGCGGGTGGTGCCTGTGGAGCTGCTGCCTGGTGGACGTTATAGACACGTCCATACTGTAATTGCCCCTGCTGCACTGGAGCTGCTGGAATGGCTGGTAGGGCTGGCACCTGGGCTGGAGCTGGGAGGGCAGGTGGAAAAAGTGGTCTCTGCTGCTCATTACGGGCTCCCTGTTGCTGTGGGGCCCTATCGCCCTCTGGGCAATCCTGACGCCTATGGCCATGTTTGTCGCACCCAAAACATCAGCCTTTGAAGTTACCTCCCCTCTGACCCTGCTGTCCACGGCCCTGTTGGCCGTTACCTCCACGCCACTGGCCCTGTTAGCCCTAATGTGCACGTTGTTGGCCCTGCTGGCCCCGCTGCTATCCCTGCGATCGGTGTTGGCCCTGCTGATTAGGCTGGCCCTGATGGCCCTGCCTGAAACCCCCGAATCCCTGCCTAGAGTCACCTGAACGGAATCGTTTTGCAGGGTCCCCTGATGGGAACTCTGCTCATGCTGGCGAGTCTGTCCTTGAGATGGTGCCCCACTGGCACTATTACCCCCGGTCCTGCCTTGCTGGCTGGACCCTCCTTCTCTCTTGCTTCCCTGAAGATGGAAGCGGTGATCCTGGAAATGTAGCAATGCGGCATTAAGTACATCAGTGAACGTACTTAGGGATAGGTTCCCAATAAGGTGTTGACGGATCCTCCAAGCTAACCCGTCGACAAACAGCATAATCTTCTTGCTCTCAGTTGGTGCCTCATCTGGCACAATGGTGAGAAGTTTCGTGAACTCCTCCTCATACTCAGCTACAGTAAGGTTCTCCTGCTTCAGATTTAGTAATTTTCGCCTCATCTCAGTCTGCACTGCGGGTGGAAAGTACTTGCGGTCAAACCGCTCCCAGAACAACTGAATAGGGATCGTGTCCATCTCCTCCAAAGTGGTAGTGGACTCCCACCACTGCAATGTGGCCCCCACCATCTTAAAGGAAGACAATAACTACTTTTTCACATCAGTGCACTCATACATACGGAGATGCCGCTGGATGTCCTTCTTCCATTGGCTAACTATAACAATATCGGAGCTACCAGAAAACTCAGGAGGATGCGCTTTCTGAAAAGCATCCCGAAACCTCTCCCATGCAGATAGAAGCTGTGCTGGTACTGGCGCCACTGCCTGAACCTGAGGTGGAGCCTGCTGAACCACCGCTAGTGCGGCATTCACCGCTTGAGCAACGATGGCGGCTACCTCGTTTGCATTCATTGTGCCTGGTGCCGGAGCTGCTGGTTGCTCTGCTTGGCCACGCCTATCTTTCGGAGCACGTCTCGGAGGCATCTGAAACGTGAACAAGTTTATTAGTCTACAGTTATTGTCAAATCTCAAATAGCTGAAGACTTCAACGTAAAAGCAAGAATACAAATGTCCACATACGAAAACTAAAGTCACAAATACAAACTGAATAAAACCCATAGTAACAATACTGGAAATAATTGAAATACAAATGTCCCAACAATAATGAAATAATGGAAAGGGCGACACATGCCAAATAAATGAGACTGCTAAAAGTGGAGTCAATAAGGGAAGCCGTCTACGCAAGTAACCTGCAACTCCCACCTAAGCTGCAGCACGTTCCTTTCAAGGGATCCTAAGCAAGACGCCCCCTGTGGATGGGCACCAGAAATATATACATATATATATATACAAGAGAGAGAGAGAAAAAGAAACGGGTCAGAGCCCGAAAGTGTGTTTGATTTAAAATACGTTTAGCAAGTATTTAAATTGATACAGGCCAATGCAACAACATATTAGAGCGTCACTCTCTTGAGAAATACTCACCTCTCTTCTAATGTGCACACCTATCGCACTAACCTTACCAACGGTTAATCTTATCATTTTTATCATACTTACCTTCCCAATAATTTAGCGTATCTTAACTTACTCATAAGATTTCAAAACCGAACAATATTATTGTTTAAAAAGAATACTTCCAATTAGCAGCACAACTCTCGTTTTAGCTTTTATTACTATATAAGGTTTCTCAGTAACATTTTATACTTTCATAAAACAAGTATTTACTATTAGAGTCATCAACCATGTCCTACTTATCAAATCACAGTAGGCAGTTTCAAATTTCCAAGTCTCATATATATATTAACTACTCGTATAATATATATAAAGTAACAGCACCCCACATAAAACTATGGTGCGTGCATACTTATACTATCCAAACCCCATACCACTCATATCAAGGGGAATACAAATTCGGAATCACTCTCGAATTGTATTAACACATACACAAATAATATTGAGGTGAAGCATAGATTCCAAGTCTCTAAGAGGATGGCACATACTCGCGTCTCTTAGGACCGTCTAAACTATCAATTCGATAGCCTGTACCAAGGATATCTATATTCTAGGGCACAAGTCAATATCCCCCATAAAGGTCCCATCGAGATAAGACTGTCCCAGCGCGGTAACCTCAAGGATAGCAAGTAGCGCGGTATGTTTTTCACATGTATATAATATATGTACACACAATCACATAAATATACCACTTTTATCATATTAATATAGGTTCCTCACGTCACCCATAATTACAACATTTAACCTTAATTTCACATTATTAATAATACGTATAAGGTTTCATCTCTAACCTTAACTCGAAGGGTTTCCTCACTTATTACGTGACACTCGTGGACTCTATCCTTCCAAGTAGAAAATTCAGTAGGTATAACGCTATTCACTATCGTAGCTATTTGCCGTAATCTCTCACTTGAAATACGTAGTTTCATCGTTCATTATACCATTTCCCCAAAAGTAAACTTCTCGTCTTATAATAAAGTTCCCAACACCTATTCATATATCCTACTGGTCTTTCCTACCTCCCAAAACATTTTAAGAAGAACACCCAAGAATTATTTCATGATAAATTTAATTTAACTAATTAAACAAGGGAAATAGGAGTCTGCCAGGAGGGGTTGATCTATCGAGGTCTGGGGCTCGATCGATCGAACCTTCAATCGATCGAAGCTCTAGGCTCGATCGATCGATCAAGCAGGTCTGCGAAAATTCTGCAGAAATGCAGTTACGGGTTCTACCAATTTTCTTCATCCAAAACCATGTTTTTCCATTCTAAACGTCCCAAAAATCCTACTACTAACATTATATCAATATACCAGATGTTTTCAACGTAAAGCATGTGTATATCTAACATTAAACATGGATAATTAACCCAAAATCTCATCTAATCATCAAGAACCCTAGAGTTTTTCTTAATCATGGTTCTAATCTTTTTTTACCGGAATTTCCTTCTAATATATCATCAAAATTTCGTGGGTTATATTCCTCTACATGGCAAGGATTCCATAATTTCATATACATCAATACTACATGCATTTTCCTAACACAAATTGGGTTTTCTTCCATATTTATCATCTCTAATCATTCCTAAACTAACATGAAGATTGCACTAACGAAAATACACAAGATAAATACTTGCCTGGGATTTTCGGAAGTCTGGTTTGCAGATGAATCCGGTGTGGTTGCGTTCCCCTTCTCGCGATCTACGCGTTGGTGGTGGCGGCGGTGCAAACCGGTGACTTTTTGGCCTTGAATTTCCTTGGAGCTCTCTCCTCTCTTCTCCAATGGCCGTCACTTGTGTTCTGAATATTATAACCCTAAAAGACTAACCTAAATGGCTGATATAGGTTGCTGAATTTCGTGGGTTTAATTACACAAAAAGGTGAAATGACTAAATTGCCCTCCCGGGGTACCAATTAAGCCTAAAAACTCCCCGAGACCTAAACTAAACCCCCGGGTTCACTTTTCTGACTATCTAGACCCTTCCGGACGCATTGGCGCACTCAAAACGACCATATGAACAACTTATAAAATATCCACTTTTTATTTAACAAAATTAGTCCCGACGTGACACGGGCACGTCCCGACTTAAATTTCCGAAATTGTCATTTAATTCACTCATGACATTCAATATAACCAATATAATATATTACTTTTCTCATTAGTAATATTCAACAAATTTCGCATAATTACTAACTCTCGTCACGTTAATAATTATAACATAATTAATTTCCGGATTTTTATTAAATAAATCATTCACGTTAAATTTAATAAATCCCCAAATTAATATAGCATAAAAATACGGGGTATTACAGTAATGGTTCGAAAACGTGCGGGACGAGGGAAAATTTGCAACTCTCAAACTGTTTTCAACCCTTTTTGTATTTATGGACTTTTGGTTTCTCTTAAATTTTCTCACAAAATGACCACATTTCTTAAAATACCCTCAAGTTGATAATAAGTAGAGTCTCCAAACTTTATTAATCCACTTGGTTGAGGACAACTGACATACCCCAACCAGTTACTTATAATTAAGTTTGAAAGTTAAAGTGAGTCAAATTATAATTACCTTAACCAAACCATAAGCACGAGTATTCTTTTTTTTTCTAGTTAATAACACTAATAATTTTCACAATTTTAAGGTAATTATTCTTATTCAAACTTACTGAAAAGATAAGAAGGCTTCAATTACCCCATTTACGTTTGACCAAATCATGATTTTATGCATCCCTTGCTAACTCCACCGACCTCATAGATTTGGCAGTGATATCACAATACCTGAAAAACATGAACATAAGAACCATGAGCAAAATAGCTTAACAAATGCATCAATACTACACAATTGCATAGAATTAAATGCAATAAATCATATCTCTGTGATGATACACTACACCAAAATGATCAAATTGGCACCCTTCAACCGGCCAGCCTTGTCACGGTTATTGACCGTGACAAAAAAAATACGCGTTTTTTGTCACGGTCAAACACGCATTTTTTATCACGGTCAATAACCGTGACAAGGCCATGACAATACCTTGTCACGATCAATGATCATGACAAGTCCGTGACACCTCTACTTGTCACGGTCATTGACCGTGACAATCATATAAAGTTGTCACGGTTAATGACCGTGACATGTCCGTGACAATTCTGTTAGTAAAAAAATCCTCCCTCTTCTTTTTCCCACTGATTCTCATTCCCTCCATTTCTCTCTCTCTCTAGCGACTGCACACTCACTCTCTCTACAACTTTAGTACATTTTCTCTCTCTATTTCTCCTCCATTTATGTATATGTGCGTGCGTATATATGTGTGTGTAAATGTGCGTGTGTGTGTGGTGTTTATATGCGTGGGGGGGGGAGGCAGGGCTGGGTGAGGGGAGGGGGATGTTTATGTGTGTGTGTGTATATATATGTGTGTGTGTGTATATGTGCGCGCGCGTGTGTGTGTGTGTGTGCATGTGTATGTGTGTGTGTGTGTGTGTGCATGTGGTGGGCAACGGCAATGGGGGGGGGGGCAGGGGGGGGTTGTATGTGTATATGTGCGTGAGTGTATTTTTTTAAATTAAATTATTATTGGTTTATTAGATATTGCCCCTCATATTTTAGTTCCACTTGTAAAAGAATTGATTGGTTGTTAATTTTTTTTGTAAATTAATAATTCGTGTCCCTTTCATATGCAAGTAGGATTGCCCCTCATTGTAAATTAGTAAATTAATAATTGTATACTTTAATTGTTAGTTTAATTGTTGAAAAGAATTAATTGAGTAGATGAATTAGAAGGAGTACGAGATACACATTTGTTGTTGCCATTATGGTTGGATTATAGTGGATCGATGTTGCGTTGGTTAATTTTAAAAGTGGCATGACCACTGGATTATTGTCCATATGGGGATGAAATTTTTTAACTTTTTTTGAAAATTACTTTGTATAACGAACAATATATATATATATATATATATATAGTATGGTAATTAAATGAAACATACTTGAAATTACATATAGTGCGCATAGATACTAGCCTTCTAGTTCTTATGCGTACGCATTCAATAGCCCTTAGACCCGTTCGAGAGTCATTACCCCTGTAATGAGATCTCTCGAATTGTCCCGTTTGGATAGTTTGGGACTGCATAATTTCTGTATAATAATATTCTTAGTGTCTCAAAGTTGTTACTTTTTGAGGAAGTTTTGCAGTCGTATCCTAATGTTCTATGGGTACATACTAGATTGACAAGTGTGACTGTTATTCTAATTGATCAATTGAAATAACACTCACACTTGACAATCTACGTCGTGTAGTTGGAGAACTACGGGGATATGCTGTCGATTTTTTCTCAAATCGTAACAATGTGCATGAGTTGTTAAGTATATTATAGACATATGCGGTCTTGAATGGGATAGGACCACTCACCCTTTAGAGGAGATGGAGGAAATAGTAATTTCTATTATAAATTGAATTTGAATTTGAAATTTAAAAATAGAATATAAATAAGACATAATTAAATGAAACATACTATAAATCTAAGTTTTTACCCCCGACTTATAGTTTCAGATTTGAGAAAGGTTCCAATTTTTTATTGGGCGGGGTTGAACATAGGCTACCGCCGAGACAACTTTCAGGGTCAGAAATTGAAAGTAAATCTTCTGAATGTTGCCCTAATATGCAAGGTAAGAATCCCAAATTTAAGAATGTCAAGCATAAGAAGACCCCAACTGGGAATGAAACTGAGACAAGAAAGGAATGGTCTAGGAGGTCAATTTTATTTGACTTGCCTTATTGGAAGAATAACCCGGTGCGCTATGTATTGGATGTGATGCATGCAGAGAAGAACTTCGCTGAACATATTGTGGGCACTTTCCTTGGGGGGAGTCATTCGAAGGATGGAGAAAAAGCACAAAAAGACCTTAAATCGTTTAAACTTAAGCCACAACTATGGTTGAAAGAAGATAGTAGGGAAAGGACAATAATTCCCCCTGGTGCGTTTACTTTGACGAGTGGGGAAAGGAAGGTACTTTTAGACACAATATATAATTTGAAGGGACCATATAATTTTTGATCCAACTTGCAAAGGATTGTGAATTATGCTACTCATGATTTACATAAGTGTAAGTCCCACGATTGGCATGTGATCATGCAATTGGTTCCTCTATTATTTAAGCACTGTTTCTCCAAGCACAAGGATTTGCGGAGGGCTATTATGCAAATTAGTATTACCTTCTCACTCTTGTGTGAGAAGGTAGTCAATCGAGAACACATAGTGGCCACAAAATTGGTGGTGACCAAAGCGATTTGTGTGTTGGAGAAGTACTTTCCCCCAACATTCTTTGACATAATTGTTCACTTGTTGGTACACCTATGCGACTAGATATCGGTGAATGTATCCGTTTGAAAGATTGATGAAAGTTTTTAAAGATTACGTCAAGAATACGCAATATATTGCAGGATCAATTGCAGAGGAATACATCACCGTGGAGTCATCAATATATACTCGGGAATATATGCCTGACTCGACCAGTGTTGATGATACTGATAAGTTCGTCTATGATGGTGGTCATGTGATGGGAAATCGAGTGAAATTAACGAGTTTGCGACATGAACAAGTAGCTCATTATCTATTTGACACACATAAAGATGTCGAAGAATGGAAAAACTAAGTTTAAATTATTTTAATGTTTAACATTATTTTAGAATATTTTAGATTATTTTATATATGATTAATTTTGTAATATGCAGAAAATATGAAGCCTGTGAGAACAATAAAAGACGAAAAATAATGGTACAATCACACATCAAATATAGGTTGTGGTTGTCACAAGAGGTAATTATAATGAAAAAGTCTTCTTCTTCTTCTTCTTCTTCTTCTTCTTCTTCTTCTTCTTCTTCTTCTTCTTCTTCTTCTTCTTCTTCTAATTGTACATATTTGCATGTCTTCTTCTAATTCATTTTAATTTGCACTAATAACAACATTTTTTTACAGAAAATGTCTCCTTCAGGTATTAAGGTGAGGATGCTGATGTTGATTATGATGATGTCGTCTGGGCTCGGTGGTAGCGGAGACGATGAGGCCTCCTCGGATCCCCAAATATGGAAAATTGGGGATGGCCATCGAGAATAAAATGGGGCTATTAGCGAGATCCCTCGAACTGGTAAAGATGATCATCGACCTAGCGTACACTAGTTAGAGGGATGTGCCAAATGAGTTCAAGTTAGCTATTTGGTTGGCACTACAGGTAATGTATTTATATTTATATTTATATTTATATGAATATTTAAATTTCAATTTCGATTTCGATTTCAATTTCAATTTCAATTTCATTTTATATTTACATTTATATTTTTTCGCAACTAACATTGTATTTGTTGGAAAGGAACGATTCAGCCCAGATCCAAAACTACGCGATTCCGTCTTGAAGCAATTGAGGGAGTAACATAAGACGTGGAAGAAAAATATGCGGACCCGGTACTTTGGGAAGATCCGAGAGTCCGTTATCCGAATGCATTAATCTGTCCCGCCAAAGGAGCCGATCTCATTGGCACAATGGCAAAAGTTCATTGGCAATGAGATCGGGGAGAGACAATTGGCATCTCACCAATCGGGGAGGGAAAATCGGGTAAAAAAGACGGACGTGCACTACTCCGGTCGGACGTCTTACGCCGAGGTGGAGCATAGGATGATAGTAAGATTTAATTTTTCTATAACTACATAAATATATTATTTTGCATTATTTTACTTTGCGAGCCCGATACTAATTTTACTTTATTTTATTTCGGGGAACAGGGAGTGGCCCTGGGGGTAGGCCACATAGGCTGGATACTTATGTGGCTATTCAGACGAGGAAGGGGAAGGATAAGGAGGTGTCGCCGAGTGTCGCGGCCACAATTGTAAGTAATCCGACAGTTTACTTTTTATTAATTACGTTATAATTTTTTATTTACTTATTTTACTAATCATGTACTTTTTGTCATTTCAGGCAAAGCTTAAGGAAGTGCATGAGTTGCAGTCTGATACCGACAAGGCATCTTTGTCCACAGATGCACTCAGCCAAGTGCTTGGTGCTGATCTCAAGGGCAGGACAAAGAGGGTGAGCTCCCGGGTGCCCAAATCTAGGATCATCGGATTGGAGACGAGCGACACCGGGTTGGTTCAAACGGTGGACTCGCATGACGCGAAGCTATCCCGTTTGGAGGCGATGGTCCAAGATATATTCTCATTTATGAAGCGTTTATTGGATGAAAACCGTAAGGGGAAAGGTAAGGAGAAGGTGGTGGAGGAGGATATGCAGGAGGACGAGGATGTGGACCTCGCTGCTTCATCGCCGACACGTGCGGACTTTGATGATCCACTCCCCTATTTGTCTCCCTTAGATCTACCGATGTCGACACTTGGTTGGTCGAGCGTGTTTTTACTGGACATATTTTATGTCCAGTGGATATGGCGGGGGTTGAGGGACCCGAATACCATTTAGGGCATGCCAGTTCATGGACGTTCGCTTCAAGACATCGAGTCCAAGGTTCTCATCACGCATGTGATACCCGGGAAGGAGAACTCCCCCATGTGGTTTCACGAACAATGCGGCACAATGTATATTGTTGGGTGTGTCAATTCGTATATCGTGTGGCCTACTCACCTCCTCAGAGCTAACCTTACCCCATATATGTTGTGACATTATTTGAATTGAATTATTTTAAGTTGTTACATTTGAATTCTATTTGTATTATATCGTGATGCATATTGTTTTGAATGTATATTTGCATTATCTCTATTTTATTTGGATATATGATGTTTGACCATATACAACGTTGCTATAAGATGTACAAATATATTGTTGGGCAGTGACAGTGGCCATACTGCCCAGTAAAGTTTTTTTCAATTCTGCCAAGAATTGTCACGGTCATTGACCGTGACAATTTTTTTTATTAAAAGTCATGGGTTTTTCACGATTTATGATCGTGATAAAACTTGTCACGGTCATAGACCGTGACATGACCGTGACAATTATAATGAACTTGTTACGGTCAATGACCGTAACACTTCCATGACAACAAAAGTTGTCAACCCCAGAATTGTCACGGTCATTGACCTTGACAAGTCCAACTTGCCAAGGTCAATGACCGTGACAATTCGACAGATTTGGTGTAGTGATATATGCATACTTATCCAGCTCATTCATAAAGAATGACCAATTATATACTTATCCGGCTCATTCATAAAGAACGGCCATTTGTATTCTTATCCGGATCACTAATAAAGAATGACCAATTATATACTTATCTGGCTCATTCATAAAGAAAAACAAACTTATCTGAATCATGATTCACATATCCTATCTGCAATAGACAATTGTTTCCCATTCCTGATCAAGGAGTAACCCCTTGTCTTTAATAGAAATATCTTCCTCATTCCGAGTTGGGGAGTAATCTCCCATTTCGGTAAATCGAAATGAACAATTTCATATTCATAATATTCTGATCATATCCACAACCATGTATAATTACACCTTACTAGTGAGTGATATTATGATCTTATACATAACTATGTATAAATACATCTTACCAGTGACTGATATTCTGATCATATCCATAACCATATATAAATACATCTTACCAGTGAGTTATATTCTGATCATATCCGTAACCATGTATAATTACATCTTACTAGTGAGTAATATTCTGATCATATGCATAACCATGTATAAATACATCTTACCAGTGAGTGATATTTCGATTATATCCATAACCATGTATAATTATATCTTACCAGTGAGTTCATTCTGATCATATCCATAACCATGTATAATTACATCTTACCAGTGAGTTCACTCACCTTGGCCAAATGTACTTTAATTTCAAGTTTCCTAGAGCAAGATACTTTAATTCATAGTCCAAACATACTTTAATTCATTCTTGAAAATCCAATTCTTATCATATTAGGTTCTTAGTACAAAATATGACACATCATTTCAAGTTTCCTAGAGCAAGATATGCCCATTACTTTATTACAAAGCAAATCGACCCTATAGGCTCATCTATCGTTTAGTCAACTTTTAAGAATTTTCATAATTTTTTTTATATCACAAATTTCCATGATCTTTCACCCAATTTCAATAAACATATTTAATAATACAAAATTAAAGTTTCATAATTTTTAGAGTTCATTTGCTATATCAGGCAAATCGTCAAACACCTAGTATGCATACTTACACTTTCGGTGCAGATTCTATACATACACTTCAAACAATCCTTCAAGAATAATTTCTTGGTATTTTTATATAATTTTTAGATATAAAAGGTATATATAAGTGTAGTTGCATATCCAACTTGAATCAATCGATTCCATTGTGTATTCACAAAGATACACCAGTTTGATTAACATAATGATTTCTTCCTTAGTTGCATGAATTCAACATGTTTCACACATACAAACTACACATACCCATATACATACAACAAAACGTATCCCTTTGTCCCCAAATATGATCTTTAATATCACATAAAACAGCATATATCATGTAAAGAATGAAATTTACAAGTTAAGTCTTACCTAAGCACCCTTGGATACATAAGCTTGTTTATTTCTCGGTTATCTTCCTTAATCCTTTACTAATTCACCCTTACCTCTCTTTCTTTCATGGAAACGTCAACCCACTTGAAATTATGATGTAGATGAAAAATAAGGGAGATTTTAATGTCTTTAAGTGGTCTAAGTTGGTCCAATGAAAATATGACATGTGGTGCCATATAAGAAAAAATATCATTTAAAGCTAAATGACCATTTTAGCCCATGTTTGTAAAAAGACGATTTCTTTTCACTCGAATGTCTGTTCGATGCACCGTTTATTGTGTTACACTTGCGTGTGAGTTAGGTTTTCCTAACTCACATATCTACAACTATCTAGTTTTCAACTCAACTCAATTATTATATTATAATGGTCAAAACTAGTCTCCAACTTGAACATTCCTATCGAAAACTTCAAAATCCCGTGTTTGTAGATAATTCGATATTTCATGAGTTATCAAGGTAGGATTGGACTAAACACGATAACTTAACATTATACACACTAATAACACATTACTAATACCAAATAAGGTAAGCATAATTTATCATAATAATATCTGGGTTGTCATAACTTTCCCCCCTTAGAAAATTTCGTCCCCGAAATTTAGTATGAATTTCACTTACCAAATAATTGGGGATACCATTTCCTCATGCTATCTTCACTTTCCCAAGCTTCTTATTTAATTTCATGGATCCTCCACAACACTTTAACTACGTGACTAACTTTATTCCCTAATACTTGCTCCTTTTGATCAATAATTTCCACTGGTTCCTCGATGTACGACAAATCTTCTTTTATAATATCTTCAGTTTCTTTATCATTTACACATCATGGTAATCATCTAATGACTTATTATCAATGAAAGTCAATTCCCAACACGTATAAAACTTCATACAAGTATATATGTATGTCGAACATTAACATATAATAGATTATCAGTTGTGTCAGTATATGTTCACAATTAGTGAACATTCTTAACAAACCTAGTATCATTCTTTACATTTCTCCCTTCATTCCTATAGTCTATCCTTATCATCGTGTAATATTTTAAATCATAAATACCATATTACCATACTAGCTTATTACACAACATATCTCCACCTTTCATCCAACACAAAATACATGTGTTTGACTTTAACTACTTTCCGTATCATTTCTGAAGTTTAAGAGTATGATAAATATCATCATTAAAATTTGTTAACTTAAATATAGCCTCATTAATTTTCATATATTGAAACTGAACAATCATTCACTAAATGTTTATTCTTAACCAAGATTTCATATTCACCTTCATGTATATTGTGCAGTCATGAACTATGAACTCAATATAACTTCTCACTATATTCCCTTTTTTAATATCATTTGATTGTTCTTTAACTAAACATATAATGACCTTAGCAAGTTATTTATCCGACACAATAACTTTACAAACATAATCTTATCCCAATCCTTATTAACACAATATTCTTATGCAATATCATTAATACACTCATCTTACCCGTTTGGTAACATGGATGTCAAACGTACCATCACTACTTAAAACTTTAACCATACTTACCAACCCCATAATACTTCTCCAACTAATATATGTCATATTTCTTTCAAATAACCTATACAAATACCTTAATATATCACATTATGGTATCTCACATAGCACATTATCCTTACACATACTTCTTGGTGACTCCATATAATGTCAATCATATTCATTATATGTCATACTCTTAGTGATAACATGTACGTACAATGACAATTACAACTCAATATCCCCCCAACTAGTTGTTGATATTCTAACTCGATTAACATAATTCCCATATTCATACACAACACATACTCTTAATATGGCTCATCAATTTTTTTAAACTTCCAACTCTTTAACACCTTGTCTCAACTTTACTATTTATATACGAATTTCAAAACATCCACTCCATGTACTCATACTATTAAAGACGCACATCTCGACTCTCATTATGATATATAGACTAGTAATTTAATTTAATACCATTCCACATATTAAATTTAAACATATACAACTATTAATCTTCTCACTTCACCTTTACTCTATGAATATTCATTTTATTCAAACTCAAAAAATTGAAGTCTCATCATATTCATGTAATAGTAATTCTCCTGACTTCTCATCCTTTAATAGAATATCGGTTCCCGTACCTCAATCTCCCGCATAAATGGGGTGCACACCAAACAATGGCTTAATAAGTGACACAGCTCACGTCCACATATATCAGTATAGGAAGCGATCACTTTAATACTTCACAATTTTGTATACCACATTTTACGTTTAAAAATTTCCTTTAATAACACATTTGTCCATACAACATATAAAAGTGCAATGCTCCGTATTAAAATACATGTATTCACTATCATCCCCAAATAAATCTTAACATCTCATTTCCATTCCTACAAGATCCTTACATTTCATATCACGTACAACAATATATATGTATAACTAACAAATGTTAGTCAATAAAGCAATTTACTTGTGGCTCAAAGAAATTTCTACCTCCACTGCCAAATCTAGGCGCTCCTAACCCTGGAACCTCCAAAACCTAGGCTTTGAAACCAAAGTTTATACACCCCAACCCAGTTACTTATAATTAAGTTTGAAAGTCAAAGTGAGTCAAATAATAATTACCTTAATCGAACCATAAACACGAGTATCCTTTTTGAATTATTAACATGAATCCATAAAACTAATAATTTAGTTATACTTATTCAAACTTACTTAAAAGATAAGTAGGATTAAATTACCCCATTTATGTTTGACCAAATCATGGTTTTATGCATCCCCTGCTAACTCCACCGACCTCCTAGATTTGGCAGTGATATCACAATACCTGAAAAACATGAACATAGGAATTATGAACAAAATAGCTCAACAATTGTATCACTACTACACTATTGCATAAAATTAAATGCAATAAATCATATCCCCGTGATGATATATGCATACTTATCCAGCTCATTCATAAAGAATGAGCAATTATATACTTATCCGGCTCATTAAAAAAGAATGAGCAGTTGTATTCTTATCCGGACCATTCATTAACAATGACCAATTATATACTTATACGACTCATTCACAAAGAATTATCAACTTATTCGGATCATGATTCACATATCCTGTCTGCAATTATCCCCTATTCTTGGTCTAGGAGTAACCCCTTGTCTTTAATAGACAAATCTCCCCCATTCTGAGTCGGGAAGTAACCTTCCATTTAGGTCAACCGAAATAAATAATTTCATATTCATAATATTCTGATCATATCCATAACCATGTATAATTACACCTTACCAGTGAGTGATATTCTGATAATATACATAACAATGTATAAATTCATCTTACTAGTGAGTGATATACTGATCATATCCATAATCATGTATCATTACATCTTACTAGTGAGTAATATTTTGATTATATGCATAACCATGTATAAATACATCTAACCAGTGAGTGATATTCTGATCATATACATAACCATGTATAAATACATCTTACCAGTGAGTGATATTCTGATCATAACCATAAGCATGTATAATTACATCTTACCAGTGAGTGCACTCACCTTGGTTAGGTTTTGCCCCTTGTCGTTGTGTGTCACTTGTTCAACTAGTTATCCTTCCTTTCCTATAATTCTTACAATATTGGTGTCATCAGAAGAATATTACCAATCCAAAGAATCACTTAAATGTAATTCAATTCATAGGCATCATATGATCCCATTCAAATAATTTATCATAAATGAAGTCTCATCCAATTTATTGTTAAGATGTTTAACATATCCAATTCATATTCTAAACATACTTTACTTCATTCTTGGAAATCCAATTCTTATCATATTAGGTTCATAGTCTAAAAAACGACACATAATTTCAAGTTTCCTAGAGCAAGATATGCCCATTTCTTTATTATAAAGAAAATCAACCCTTTAGGCTCCTCTATCATTTAGTCATCTTCCAAGAATTTTCATAATTTTTTTTATATCACAAATTTCCATGATCTTCCATCAAATTTCACTAAACATATTGAATAATATAACATTAAAGTTTCATAATTTATATAGTTCATTTACTATGTCAGACAAATCGTCAAACACCTGGTATGCATACTTACACTTTCGGGTATAACATGTATATATAAGTGTAGTCTCATATCCAAATTGAATCGATCGATTCCATTCTGTATTCACAAAGATACACCAGTTTGATTAACATAATGATTTCTCCCTTAGTTACATGAATTCAATATGCTTCACATATACAACCCTCACATACCCATATACATATAACAAAACGTATCCCTTTGTCCCAAAATATGATCTTTAATACCATATAAAACAACATATATCATGTAAAGAATGAAATGTACAAGTTAAATCTTACTTAAGCACCCCTGGATACATAAGCTTGTTTATTTCTCGGTTGTCTTCCTTAATCCTTCACTAATTCACCCTAACCTCTCTTTCTTTCATGGAAAGGTCAACCCTCTTGAAATTATGATGTAGATAAAGAATAAGGGAGATTTTAAGGTCTTTAAGTCGGAATAAGGTCACCTCCCATTGGTCCAATCAAAATATGACATGTGGCGTCATATAAGACAAAATATCATTCAAAGCTAAATGACTACTTGACCCCATGTTCGTAAAAAGATAGTATATTTTTACTCGAATGTCCATTCGATGCACCGTTTATTGTGTCATAGACCTAACTCACATATATAAAACTATCTAGTTTTCACCTCAAGTAAATTGTTATATTATAATGGCCAAACTAGTCTCCAACTTGAACATTCCTATTGAAAACTTGAAAATCCTGTGTTAATAGGTAATTCGATATTTCATGAGTTATGAAGGTAGTATTGGACTAAACTTAATAACTTAACATTATACACACTAATAACACATTATTCATACCAAAGAAGGTAATAATTATTTAAACATGATTTATCATAATTATATCCGGGTTGTCACAACAACCCTAAGGACCTCAGCCAATCTCACAAATGGTCTTGATGCTTACTACGAAGTCATCATTACACCAAGCGTAACTTTTAATCATGATCCTACCTTTCTAACCTACATTCTCCTCGGCCCATACTAGATTATGTCTAACATATAAAGTCCCGTGGACTATGTTCTAATAGGATTGTGGCTGCTCCTTGATCAAACCATGTTCTCTTGAAGTTGTACAAAATTTGTATGGAATGGAGTTAATGGGTGACCTTACAAGTCAATGGTTGAAAAGAAAATCACTCAAAATGAAAAGAAAATGCTCAAAACATATTAGTGAATCCAAAACGTTGTTGATTACATCATATATAAAGGAAAAGAACCCTTGGTCATCAAGAATTTAACCTTAATTGGCAAACGAAGGAAAAATGAATAAAACATTTAATGTGATATTCGCTAATAAAATTTACCTATTAATAGTAAAAATTATAAAAGGGGAGGGGAGACCACTATCAGATACAATATACGAATACACCACATGCTTTGTATTCACATCACACATCTTCTTTAAAAAGTGTTTGTCACAAACTCAAAGTGGGATGCCCTTTCTCTCTGGATGGACAATTCAAGTGGCGAGATTGGGCATTTAGGTCAGAAGACTCCAACACTAGCTTCTTCTTGTTCTTTTTTGGCACTCCAATACTTAATGTCCAAATTCACCACAATATAAGCATTTGAATAGGGTAGAGTTGTAAAATCATATTTAAGAACATTATAATATTAATCATTGATACATTAATGATTAAATTTGCACATACAATTGCTTTTAATAAAAGTATCTTGGATCGTCATGATTGTTGATGTCTAAAATTGGTGGTGAATTTTATGATGCCAATTTTAAAACCACAGATAATAATGATGGAAATAACTCAAATCACACATAGAAAAGACAAAGATTTTAAAGTGGTTCGGTTAAAAGGAAAGTTTACATCCACTATTAATTTATTCCAGGAGTTTACAATAGTATAGTATGACATGATGTGAATGATTGAGTTGTACTTGTCCCTTGAATTGAAGGAAGAACTTGTATTTATAGTGACTCGAAGATCAAGGGTTGGAATGTCTTTATACATTTATGTATTTACACCCGTACATAATGAATGTGGCTGTTGATAGTATTGAGTACGTGTAGAATGACTCTTGGATGCTTTCCATACAATGACTATTTATCCACAATGATGGTTTGTATTCTTAAGGTTGGTCGACTTTTTGGACGATTAATTATCTTTTGAGCCGACCAAATGATTAATGAATATGACCGTTACCACGTAAGAGGACAAGTGCCCATTTCTAATTGGTCCATGTAGATGGATAATTTTTGTTATCAGCAGAAGTCCCCAATGCTTTATTCTTGATATTTTGTTGAAAGGATGAAGTGTGAGTTATGCAGAGTTGCTCGACAGTCTTTCGTGGTTTTCATCGGATATCGGCTTCTAGGACTTGGTAAAAATTTCCATTATTTGATCATATGATGGAAATTTCATAAATAGTTTGAAATTTAGTGAACCACCAAAGGGTGCATCAATAATTTCTCGTCTTTGGAGTTGTGCAGCCGTCAAAATGGCAATCGTCTATACCATTAATTATTACCTGCACTATTTTCTAGGCAAGCTATAAGAAAAGAGATTTTCACTGGTTTTTGTACCATAAATTTTCAAACTTTCGAGCTATCTTTCGTCTCCAAGCTTTTCATCCTCAAGATTTCTTTTTGCATCCACTTTTACTATTGCTTCTGCATCGCTTTCTCTGTAAGATTTCCATTTCCATTTCCTTTGATTTTTTCTTTGCTGTAATCATTGTGTACATCATTCACGGGGATCTTTAGATGAATTTAGGCATGAAAGAAATACTCCTGACTAGGTAGAATTAGAAATGCCTATTCCAACAGTTGACGTTTTATCATTGCCACAGGGTCATTAGATCCCTTATCTGTTTATATGTGAGTGTGGTATTAACTTTCCTATAATCTCTTCTGTTTGGAGTTTTGTCAATATTTTGACGATGTCCCTACTAGGGTATCCCCCAATACATGGATAATATTAAATGGGATTCATAGGCTTAAACATGTATATAGAAACCATATTGGTATTCCTGAGTTAATGTTCAGTTATAAGTGGGTCACTAGTGACAACACCTACTATTTGAAGACTAGGCTTGTCAATAGAGCTTTAGTAGTCAACTTACAAAATTCCAATAAGGATTACTTTGATTATGGGGTAATAGAGAAGAGCTAGCAACATGCTCCTCTTCAAAGAGGATAAGTGTATGATGGACCCAGGTGTCCCCAAGAGGGGCATGGCATAGGTCATAAAAATTTTTATTTTTTATTTTTCTATTGACTAACTATTTGATGATATGTTAACTAACCTTTTTATCTACTTTTTATGTAGTGGAAAAAAAAAAGTGTCCAAAGGAAGGGGACCTCAATATTCAAGAGCTTAAATATATATGGAACATTCATCAAAGAATTGGTGAGGAGCACCCCAGAGCAACCTTATTCCTGTTACATTACAAAAGCTCTGTTACTTCTTTTATTGCCCATCCTATTGTTTCTCTGCCCCCATTTGTCATTAATATTGAGGAAGATCATGTGTATACTTCCTCGGCTATTGAATCCAAAGGTGTTGAGGTTATTCCTGGAGGAACTTCTTCTTCATTTAAGTCTTTAGATGTTTTTGAAATTCCTTTTTCTCCCTCTTCTGCTACTGTAGATATGATGAAAAGGAAAATACCAAACTTCGTGGGTAGTCCCCTATGTCCAACTCCCAAGTATGTGGATAGCAATAAAAATTCCACGGCTAGTGATAAGAGGCCTACTGGCACTGATGAGGCTCAGGCGGATGAGTATCGGCTCCAGAGAATTAAGAGAGGTTTACTTGATCCTTCAAAACAGGTTAAGTAAACACAAGTTGAGCAGCAACATGTAGCTTCCAGGAAAACTACCAACCTATAAGAGTTGATGAAGAAAATCCAGGCTGACCTAGATAATAGGTTAGCCTCAGTTGCTATTAACCCTGGTTTGGCCAGGGGATTAATTAAATTAGGGACTCTTCTTACTTACTGAGTTGTGTCATCCCCCTTGTCGACGCCCCGTCTGACTGAGAGGGCTTGCCATTTTTTGGTATTGGTAAATTCTTACTACTTGTTGGTCTGTATACTTATGATGATAGACATTGGTGATTTATTCTAAATTTTGTGCCTTCATGTGAAATTTTTGGTTGATTTTAACCAAATGATGGAGAAGGACGACCAATTGTGTTATTCTGGAGAAATTGCAGAGGTTTTTTCAGGTCTAGGAAACTCCTTGGAAGAATATCGTCGAGCTATGGAGGTGAAGAAGAAATCCTAGGAACAGGAGATAAAGAAACCTAGTGACAGGGCTAGCAATACTGAGGTCCTGTTAAAGACTACGTAAGATAAGGCTACAGTTGCTGAAACTAGGGTCAAGGAGGACGAAGACAAGCTTGATGATGTCTCTACCCAAGATAAAACTACAGAGGCTAAGGTGACTACTTTGTCTGCTGATGTGATTGCCCTGGAGGCCAAGGGAAAAATTGATTTTGACAAAGGCCAGGAGAAAGTCATTTTTGCTATCTCTACTCAGATTGAGTATGCTAAAAAGTTATCCTTCAATAAAGGTTGGAATGGAGCTTTGAAGGAGGTCGGTACAGAGGAAAAATCTGAGCTTTTCTCTAGATATGATCCTAACACTGCCCCTAAATTGGACGAGGAGTTTGATGAAGAAGGATCAAGAGAGTCTTCTTCCATGCCTTTTGAACCTGTACTAGTGTCAGTCAACCTACTAGCTGATGGTCAAGCCCAGGCTAAGGATAAGGAGAAAGTCTGGCCAGTCTTCTTTTATGAATTTTTTTTTTCTTGCCTTTGGTGTAATAGATTTTGTAATCGTGAATTGCTTATCAATGAAAAAATAAGGTTTTGTTTTTATTCTGTGATGCTTTCATTTTTAAGATGAAAAACATTATTTTTTCTTAATTGTTGTATGGTGTCTTGGATTGTTCTGCAAACTCATGTCCTTCTTTACGATTTTCCAATTTGATGAAATGAAGAAAAATATTATAGCTACAAAATCTGATCTGCTCAGAAGAAGTAAGAATCTCCTAGAAACTGGTCACATTCCTTTGACTGAAAAAGATTTGAATGGGTTGCTCGGCCCTGATGCGTTCGACCAAGTCAATGAGTCCTATATTCATCTTCATTATTTATAGGATAGGGCGGTAGCCAATAATGATGCTTATTATGAAATGATAGAAAAACTTTAGGAGGATTACAATCGGTCCAAAGCTTTATTGCATGCTGATTATGAAGCTAAGTACAAATCTTTAAGCGAAGGATGGGGTTTTGAGGAAAATCTATAAGATATCACTTTTGCTTTGAACAAGAAGGAAGTATCTATGAAGTAAGATATGGAGAATGCTCGAGAAATTATTGCTATACTGTAGAAGGAGAATAATGCTTTGAGGAATGAGCTTGATAGTTTAAAGAAATCGTCTATCATTAGTCCTGATGAAGGTGCTTCTTTTATAGATACTGAGAATGTAAGTTTGGTGGAAGAACTTAAAGCATTGCAGAAAATCAGACATGGGTAAACTTCCAGACAAAGGGTGGTTGTCCAATCAACTGTTAACAAAGAAATAACTAGAAAAACTCTGGCCAACCAAGCTTCCCAGTTAAAAGCAAAGAGTACCGCCATTGCCAATCTATCTATCAAGCTGGAAGTTAAGGAAAAAGATGTTGCCGACCAATCTTCCCAGTTGAAAGTTAATAATGGTGTTCTTAAGAAATTTCAACATTAGGTAGAATGATTGACCTTCCAATTTCACAAGTAGCCTAGGGAGAATTAGATGGAACATTACAATGAGTCTCTAAGCCATGTGGATGATCATCATACACAAAGTCATCGTGAGGGCTATAGATGGGGACCAACTTACTTACCTTACTAACATATGATCAAAATAGTAAGTTATGGTATTTGAATGATCATGATTTATTATATTATGGAAAGCCTCCATTCAAGTTGCATATAATATGGATCCTTCCTGATTCCACTCCCCAATGTTTAACCACTAAATATGCGAGAGATTATGGCCTTCATGATGTGCATGAGATAATCCATCCTCCCCACTTGATCAACATGCTGAGCCATAGAAATAGGTAAATGCTGAGAGAGTTTAATTACATAAATTCCACTTATACCCTAAATGATCCTCCCGATGGGATGGAGAAATTACAACAAACGTCTTCTAAAATGATCGAAGCATAAGGGAAACATCCAGGAGAATAATTCTATTTTTTTGTATTTGCTTGATCTTAATTGTAATACCTTTAGTATTTGAATAAAGTATGTGTATTTATTGTCAACTTATGATTAGTTATTCATTTGGTCGGCTAAGTAATCTGCTTATCTGGATGATGAGTTATTAAACTGTGATTTTAGGGACCTAGATTCTACTAATACACTTAGATAAAACCGTAAATAGTTTTATTGATCTAAGTTGTAGCATTAGTTATCAGTGGCGACCAAGTGTATTAGGAATGTATGTATATATTCCTATGTGTGAGAATGTTTACATATATTCTTGTTTTTAACCAGTTGGGTAAAACTTCTTGTGTGTATACATGAAGTTTTACGACCTTTTTTTTCTTAACTTGTCAAAGACACAGTCATACATGAAGTAGTTATCATTAGCAACCATGTGTGTTAGGAATATATGTATTCCTGTGTTTAACTTGGTCAGGTAAAGCATAACTTCTTATTAAGTTGTTTATGTATCTCGAACTGTGTGTTTAAGTTGTTGGTGCTTCTCGAATTTGATAAGTTCAACCTGATTAAGTAGTTGTTGTCATCTATTGATCGGCAGGGGCTAAAGACCAAGAGACATTATTTGAGTATTATTTTTGAGGATGTATATCGTCGTACTCCGAAATAAAATTGAAAAAAAAATTGAAGTGAAAGGAACCCAAATCAAGATATTTTATTGAACTTTGAACTAAAGTTTTATGGGAAAGTTTTGTCAATCATTGTTCTCCACCGAAAACATTCATTTAATCTTCTTGAATGATTCCACAAGATGAATGAAATTTCTGAAAGTAGTAATGCTGCTGAACGCAATGTCCCTCCTAGTACAATAGATCTAAATGGAGTCCTAATCAACCTTGCCAAAGGGAAAAAAAGCAATGCAAGATACTTTCAGACAATTGTCTCAATCTTTGCAAGCTAGGCCGATTGCTCCATCCCGGCAAACTAATGATCTGTTTTTCAAAAGGGAAATGCCACCTCCTCATCCTAGGAGGAATCAAAATAGTTATTCCAGATCCTCACGTGATAAGTCCTATCTCCCAAGGGCCCTATTCTTGACTTGTCAAAGACGAAGTCATATATGAAGTAGTTATCATTGGAGACCAAGTGTGTTAGGAATATATGTATTCCTATGTTTAACTTGGTCGGGTAAAGAACAACTGCTTATTAAGCTGTTGGTGCACCTCGAACTGCTTGTTAAGTTGTCGATGCATCTCGAATTTGATAAGTTTAACTTGATTAAGTAGTTGAGTTAAGTAGTTGTTGCAAGGGCTGAACACTAAGAGACATTATTTGAGTATTGTTTCTGGGGATGTATATCGTTGTACTCCAAAAACAATTGAAAAAACATTGAAGTGTATGGGAACTAAAACCAAGATATTTTATTGAACATTGAAATAAAGTTTTGTTGAACATAAAGTAAAAAGAAATACAAAATGCCTTTATTCACTGATAGTATTTTCGGACGTGTTTGGCATTCTAAGGGTTCTTGAATTCTTCCCCATCAAGTGTCTCTAGTCAAAAAGTTCATGGTCGGACTATTGTTGAATTGAGATATGGACAATGCCAGTTTTCCTCAAGCTTGTTTCCTTTCTAAATAACTTTTTTGAGAACATAATCTTCCTCTTTCAATTTGCTTAGCTTGATAAATTTTGTTATAAAAACAATCAGTCCTTTGCTGATACGCAATAGCTCCGAGGGCGGCATCTTCTCAGACCTCTTCCACCATGTCTAAGTCCAATTCCCTCATTAGATCAATTTTAGGAGAATCAAAGTTTAGCGATCTAGGAGTTAGTAGACCTATATTGATTGGTACCATGGCCTCTGTCCCAAATGCAATCATATAAGGTGTTTCTCCAATAGTTAGTCTCGGCGTGGTTTTATAAGACTAAAGAACATAGTGTAATTTATTAATTTAGTTACGCTTAGCAGCATCAAGTATCTTCTTCAGCCCATTAAGCAAGGTTCTATTTGTCACTTATGTTTTATAGTTGCTTTTTGTTTGTCCTAGGGCAGAGTGAAGTTTTTAGATCTTAGACTGAACATAATATGATTCAAATTCATCATTATCGAACTGGGTGCCATGGTCAGTAATGAAGGCATAAGGCATACCATATACCTTCATATTATGTTCTTCCATATGAACTGAAACACCTTCTCATAGGCATCTTTATTATTGGCTCTACTTCCACATATTTTGTGAAATAATCAATAACTACCACTAAATATTTGAATCTGCCTTTTAATGTCAGCAATGGACTGACCAAGTCAATTCCCCAAATGGAGAATGACCATGGAAAAGTGATCAGTGTTAAAGCAGTGCTTGGTGATTTGTAAACTTTAACAAATATTTGGCACTTATTGCATTTTCTTGCGAAGGACTTGCAATCTGCCTTAATAGTTGGCCAGTAATACCCCTGTTTGGTAATTCTCTGGACTAACTACCGACCAAGTGAATGAGATCCACAAGTACCTTCATGTACCTCCTTAACTAAATTGGATACTTCCATTGGATGGACACATCATTGTAAGGAAATAGTGTATTCGCTATCCAACACATATCTAGATGCTTTGTACCGAAGCTTTCTTGTGTCTTTTGGATCAGTTGGTAAGGTTCCTTTTTCGATGTAAGCTCTAATCAGATCCATCCAGGATGGTCCTAAATCTCCAGTAATGAAATTTATCATTGGATCCTCATATATGCTCTTGGTTGCTAAGATCTCTACTAGAATGCTTCTCTTAAGTTCTATTTTTGTTGTTGAAGCCAACCAAGCAAGTGCACCAGCTCAGGCATTTTCTATTCTTGGTATTCTGCTTATTTATATGACTGGAAATTTAGAAATGGCTTACATTACCGTAGCTCTCACTATTAAATCCCCTTTGACCCCATAAATTTGAAGCACTTAGTTGATAACCAACTATGACTCACTATGTGCCATTACTTGCTCGGCACCTAATGATTAAAAGGCCGATAATTAATGCCTCGTACTCGAATTCATTATTTGAAGCTTGAAATTAAAACCTGAGGGCATACTCCAGATTCATATTGTCAAGTGTGTTAAGTATGATACCAGCTCCACTACCAGTGGCACATGAAGAGCCATCCACATATAGGTTCCATAATAAAATTTAACTTCTAAGATTTCTGTAGATAGAATTCCATGGCGGAATATCTTTTTACTTTCTTCTGCATACTTCTGAGCCATTTCTTGATCAATGAATGATTTCAGTTAGTCGGTTATGACTCTAGCTAGCTTTTGAGCTGAGCTCTCCTCCAAAGAAGTTTGCTCAATAGGCAAGTTCGGTTGGTTGGTAACCTCTGGATATGTAAATTTTGCAATAAAATCTTCCAAAGGTTTCCCTTTTAATGAGGATCTAAGCTTATAGGTAATATCATATTCTCCAAACTCTACTGCCCAATACATCAACCTGTATGATTTTTCCGTCTTGTGGAGTGCTTGTCGAAGAGGTAAATTAGTGTATACTACTATGGTATGTGTTTGAAAATAAGGCTTCATTCGTCTAGAGGCTTCAATGAGAGCTAATGGTAACTTTTCTAGTCGCGAATATCTAACCTTTACGCCCCTAAATGCCTTGCTAGTGTAGTACACTGATTTTTAGATTCCATTCTCCAGCCGAACTAGTGCCGAGCTAACTACGAATTTAGAAACAGCTAAATACAAGAATAATTTTTCTCCCAAAGTTGGTTGGTATAGTAATGGTGGAGACCCAAAATACTTCTCCATCTCCTGAAATGCTTATTCACACTCCTCATTCCATTCGAACGTCTTTTTAAGTACCTTAAAGAATGGTAAGCGCCTGTCTGTTGCTTGAAAAACAAATCGGTTTAGGGCAGCCACTCTACTAGCAAGTTTTTGAACATCTTTTTTACAGGTTGGTGATTACATCTCAATTAGAGATTTGATCTTAGACGAACTAGATTTTATTCCTTCTGATTTACTATAAAGCCGAGGAACATTCCTTCTTGCACTCCGAATACGCACTTGGTCGGATTCAGTTTCATTTGATGCTTTTCCAGTTGGTCAAAAGTTTGATCGAGGTCCTTAATATGATCTGAAGCTTTTATGATTTTGGTCATCCAACGTTTTTAAGCCCGAAAGTCATAATATTGTAGCAATAAGTACCTCGGTTAGTAATGAAAGAAGTGCTTTCTTTGTCCTCTTATTTTATTTTTATCTGATTATAATATCCAGAATAGGCATCCATGAAACTCAACAACTCATGTCCTGCTATGGAATCTACTAACTCATCAATTATGGGTAAAGGAAAATGGTCCTTTGGGCAAGCGTTGTTAAGATCACTGAAATCTACACACATCCGCCATTTATCATTTTTCTTCTTGACCATCAGAACATTTGCCAACCATGTTAAGTATTTGACATCTTTAATGAATTGATCTTTTTGTAGTCTTTCTACCTCCTCTTGAAGGGCTTGATTTTTCTCATGACTGAATATCCTGCACTTTTGTTTTATTGTCCTGGCATCTTTGTTAATGTTTAGCTTATGACATAGGAAGTTAGGATCAATCCCAAGCATATCTTCATGACTCCAAGCGAATACATTCTTTCGTTCCCTTAGAAACACAACCAATTCCTGTTTAAGGAGTGGCGCCAATTTGGGTGGTTTCATCATCCAAGATTATGCTTTCAGTAGCTTCTACTATTTTCCCTTTGACCAGCTTTGTTTCAT
This sequence comes from Sambucus nigra, assembly GCA_949130495.1. Taxonomy (NCBI): domain Eukaryota; kingdom Viridiplantae; phylum Streptophyta; class Magnoliopsida; order Dipsacales; family Adoxaceae; genus Sambucus; species Sambucus nigra. The sequence goes on along the minus strand of OX422210.1, from coordinate 236,505,116 downwards.
CTCGGGGATCCAACGTATCAACTTCTGACTCGTTATTGGACTCCATAGTGTCAACACAATAAGTGGTGGTCTTTTTCTTCGAATCGATAAATTCTTACTGCTCGGCTGAAGTGTAATAGCATTCTCTGACCACCTTCTAATCACCCTTTACTACGCTTACCCCGAAATAAGTAGGGAATTTTAAACATTGGTGGACAGTGGATGGCACAGTTTCGAATTTCTTTAATCCTACCTTGTCAAGGATCAAATTGTAAGATGACTGAACATTTTTATCCAAAATAAATAAATGTATCTTCTCAGTAAGGCTTGCTAGCCAAGTGCCAAATAACACTTCCAACTTGATTGTTCCTAACGGGGTAAACTTTTTCCCCTGAAAATCCAATCATGGTTCCAGTTGATTAAGCTTCAATCCCAAGATCTGGAAATAGTTATAGACCATGATATCATCTGAACTTCCATTGTCTATCATCACCCTGGCAATGATGGCTTCCTGAATTCTAAACTTGACGATCAATGGGTCGTCATGGGGATACAATACTCTAGAGAGATCATTTTTAGAGAAGCCAGTGACAATTTTATCTTTATTTACTTTCTTGGGCCGATAATCGTTATTCAAATTGATGCGTTGTATGTAGGAGCAGGCTTGTGCTTCATTCAGATAAGCTTTCCACTCAGAAATTTGATCTCATCCTCTTATATCTCTTCCTGTGATGGCATGGCAATTAAAAGAACCAAAACTTATCATATCTACCTCATTTTTTGGTTTCTTGGGCTTCTTTAGTAGGTCTGAATCATCTTTATAACCATCCTCTTGGCCTCGCTTCTTGTCAACTCTAGGTTTGTAGGGAGAATTTGTCCTTCCTCATGTTTCTCAGCTTTCATACCTATCAATAAATTTGCTCATAATTCCTCGACGAATGACGGATTCAATTTCATTCTTTAGAGAAATACAATTATCGATCGTGTGTCCATGATCCTTGGGGAATTCACAATATTTGGATTTATCCCTCCTATTGGGAGGAGACCTCAACTTATCAAGCCATTTTAAATATTTATCGTGCCTAATTTCCTCCAGGACATGGTGGACACTGACCGTCAGAGGAGTGTATGCTTAATATTTTTTTGGCTTATCCTCTTTCTTTTGTTTCTTCTCCTTCTTTTTAGACTTGGTCGTACATCTTTGCTTTATAACCATTGTTTCCTCGGCATTCATGATTTTCCCAGCCTTAGCTATGATCTCTGTCATGGTTTTGGGTGGATCTTTTTCCAATGCATAATATAACTTTTCTAGAAGTAATCCACTCATTAAGGCGGTGATGGTTATTTTTTTCTTTATAATCAACCACTTCCAATTTTTCGTTATTGAAACGAGTGATGTATTCTCTGGAGGTCTCTCCTGTTCATTTCCTAACGCTTAGAAGATGAGCTACTCTCTTAACTGGCTTGGCTCCAATATGGAAGTTGATGATGAACATCTTGATAAGTTGATTAAAATTAGAAATTTATTCTCGGGACAAGTTGTTGTACCATATCTGGGCTGAGCCAGTGATGGTGCTCTAAAAAGCTCTACATCTCATTTCACCAAGAATAGAATATATATCAGTGAGTTCCTGATATTGCTCAATGTGCAAGACTGGGTTAGTCTTACCATCATATTTAGGGATAACCACTGGTGTCTTAAACTTAGATGGGGTAGGAAAATCGATAATCGCTTGGAGGAAAGGAGATCCTTTGACAAAATTGGGTTGTAACGGATTCTTAGCTTTGGCCATCTCCCCCAACCGATCTTCTAATCACTGAATCGACCCCTTCCATAAAGGATTTTCGTCTTTAGACCTATTAGAAGCAGCTTAGCCATCTATTCCATGTGTTTGTGCCGAGCTCTCATCTTGGGAAGTCTACTCGGCATGCACGGATCCCTGGGCACTTATTCTTGATTTAACTAATCTTTCATGACGTTTAGTATGACGTTGTCTTGATCAGGGTGGTTCTTCCTGATGTCCTCTATTTACTTGAGGACCTAGACGATCAAAGGCCTATGCCCTGCTTAATTGTTCCAAGGAATTTGGAGGTTCAGGAGTGAGAAAGAAACCATCGTAGTATCCGTTGATCTGATTGAAGAACTGGACCCTGGGTGATAGGACCTATCACATGAGGACCTAGAATAACTATTTTTATTCCTCCTAGGAGGAGGATGTGTTATTTCTCTTATAAAAGACGGATTATTAGTATGCCGAGATGGAGCAGTCGGCCTAGCTTGCAAAGATTGAGCCAGCTGTCTCATAGTCTCCTGCATTACTTCTTGCTATTTGGCAAGGTCGATCAGGAATCCATTTAGATCTATTGTGCCATGTGGGGTATTGCGTTCAGCAGCGTTACTACTTTCAGGGATTTCATTCATCTTGTGGAATCTTCCAAGAAGATTAAATGAATATTTTTGGTGGAGATTGACGATAGACAAAACATTCCTACAGATGGTGCCAATCTGTTGATATCTAAAATTGGTAGTGAATTCTATGATGCTGATTTTATAATCACAAGTAAAAATGATGGAAATAACTTAAATCTTACAAAGAAAAGACAAAGATTTTAAAATGGTTCTACTATAAGGAAAGCCTACACCCACTGTTATTTTATTCCATGGGTTTACAATAACATACTATGATATGCTGTGAATGATTGAGTTGTACTTGTCCCTTGAATTGAGGGAAGGACTTGTATTTATAGTGACCTGGAGATCAAGGGTTGGAATGTCTTTATACATTTAAGTGTTTATACCCATACATAATGAATGTGAATGTTGATAGTATTGAGTACATGTAGAATGACACTTGTTTTCTTTCCATACAATGACTATTTATCCACAATGATGGTTCGTATTCTTCAAGTTGGTCAGCTTGCTGGCCGATCAACTATCTTTTGAGCTTACAAAATGATTGACGACTATGACCGTTGCCACATCAGAGGACATGTGTCCATTTTTAATTGGTCCATGTAGATGGATAATTTTTGTTATCAATGTTGATAATCACATATAATTACTTATGCGGAACATAAAATGGTATTAAAACACTACACCAAAAGGCCAAATTGTCACCTTTCAGCCAACCAGCCTTGTCACGGTCATTGATGGTGACAAAAAAATATGCATTTTTGTCAAGGTCAATGACCGTGACAAGCCCGTGACAACGGTTTCTAGGGTCAAGGACCGTGAAAAGTCCATGACAAGTGGAGTTGTCATGGACTTGTCACGGTCAAAGACGGTGACAACATTAGAAAATTATCACGGTCAAAGACCGTGATAGGTCTGTGATAACTTTCGTAGTAAAAAAACCCTTTCGCCTCTTTTTTTCCCACCGATTTGTTCCCCCCCAAATTATCTCTCTCTAATCAGTGTCTCCTTCTCTCTCTCTCTCTCTATACTTTCAGGTCCATTTTTTCCTCTCTCTCTTTCCTAAGTGTATAAGTGTGTGTATATGTACATGTGTGTGTGTGTGTAGGTGCGTGTGTGTGTGGGTGTGTGTGCAGGTGGGGGTGGGGGCGGCGGAGGGGAAAGGGAGTGGGAGGGGGGCAGGGGGTAGTGTGTGTGGGTGGGAGAAGAGGGTAGTGTGTGTAGGTGTGTAGGGGTGGGGGGCTACAGTGAGGGTGGAGGTAGTGTGTGTGTGTGTGTGTGTATAAGTGTGTAGGGGTCGGGGCAATGGTGTGTGTGTGTGTATGTGTTATAATTACAAATTTATTAAATTATTGACATAAATTATAGAAAAATATATGCTCCTAATAGGTATTGATTTGACCACAAAAACTTAATAGGTATTGTTAATATTGAATTTTTTTTAAAAAGGATTTTTATTGAATCAATAGAGAGAAAAGACATCTCTCATGGCTTAAAAACAAATAAAAACTTTGAAGATAAAATTCAAAGAGAAATTATAGGGAACTTTTCTGAATCAAGTAAAATAGATGCTCTAATCGCTCTAGGAAGATCACTATAACTAAGAAAAATTGAAGAACATTATTGATCGGACCCATGATTGGCAAATCAAAATAGTAGATCTATTGGCTTCTGAAGAACATAAATTGATGAGAAAATGATTAGCCTGAATAAAATCTTTGATTTCTTTAATATCTGCCCTTATACACCACAGAGATGTCGATGAAGATGATAAAATACTGTTAAAAATATTTTCTGAATCAATTTCAATTTCTATGTTAGAAATATGTTTCTCCTTGCAGAACTTGATCCCATCCATAATAGCTTGATTGTGATCTTCAATAGATAAACCCGTCGAAAAAGACTTTGAATAAGCCCAAATGAATCGTCCCACATCATTTCTAATAATAGATCCAATACCCATAATGTTCCCTGTCTTAGCAGCACAGTTGAGTTTGAGTCTTCCTCTTAGAGGACATTTCCAAGGCACAACTTTGAAAGAAGATATGTAATGCTTGAAATTGAGAGAAAAGCATCTATGACCTCACTACTTAAGTCAGCTATACCACATTTGAATTTTGAATTTTGAACTACCTCTGCAATTCTAGATAACACCCTTGAGATAAGCAATTTTGCTCTCATTGATTTACCTTCAAAAAGAGCTTTATTTCTAGCAAGCCAAATTTCCCAGATGATACTAACTGGAATGATCTTATGCAGCCATTGAGATATTTTTGAATTACCTAAATGTAACCACCATTTAATTATCGAGCCATGAATAGATGAAGGTCTTTGAGTAACTCCCAATAAGCAACAAAAATGATTCCAAACTTTAGCAGTTGTAGGACCTGATATAAATAGATGGTTCAGAGATTCACCATTCTGAAATTAATAGGTATTGTTTAGAAAAATATATGTTGCTAATAGGTATTGATTTGAATCTTATTGTTTAGAGAATAAAATAAATTTGACATTATAAATATTATTTGTGTATTCTTATTTAGGTTTGAAATTGGTTAGAAATTGTTAATGTTGACTGGGTGTTATTATTTAGGGCTTGAAGCTAATTATTCATATGTATTTAATTTCTTATGTTGTTGGAAATGAATTAATTGAGTAGATGAGTTAGAAGGAGTACGGGATACACATTTGTTGATTTGTTGTTGCTGTTGGAGTATATTGGACGGATGTGGTTGGATATGGAAGTTGGTTGTTTAATTTTTTTAAAATCCTTAATTTAATTCATACTAATAAATCCTTAAATAATTATATTATCTTAATTTGTTGGTTTGGTTAATTTTGTAAGTGGCACGACCACTGGATTATTGTCCAAAGGGGGGGGGGGGTTCAACTTTTTTCTAAAATTACTTTGTGTCACGACCCGTTCGAGAGTGGCACGACCATGGACTTATGATAATTAAATGAAACATACTTGAAATTACCTATAGTACGCATATATATTAGCCTTCTAGTTCTTATGAGTATGCATTCAATAGCCATTAGACCCGTTCGAAACTCATTACCCCTATAATGAGATCTCTCGAATTGTCCAGTTTGGGACTGCATAGTTTCTGTATAATAATATTCTTAGTTGCTTAAACTTGTTACTATTGGAGGAATTTTTGCACTTATATCTTAATGTTCTCTGGGTACATACCTAGATGATGCAATGTTAAGTGTTATGTCAATTATCAATTGAAATAACACTCAAAATTGCGAATCTACGTCGTGTACTTGGAGAACTATGGGGATGTGCTGTCGAATTTTCTTCAAATTGGAACAATGTGCATAAGTTGTTACGTATATTACATAAATATGTGGTCTTGAATGGGATATGACCACTCACCCTTTAGAGGAGATGGAGGAAATTGGAATTAATATTATAAATAGAATTTGAATTTGAATTTAAAATTTAAAAATCGAAAATAAAAAATACATAATTAAATGAAACATACTATAAATATTATACAACAAGTAATAGATGATTGTTTATACTAATGGGAACTAAATGTTCACACTTTTATTGATATTAATCCACGAATATACAATTCTTACGTATAATAGGTGATTGTTTGGAGTAGCTGTGATGGAAAATCCCTAAGTACAAAGACTGGATGAGTGTGACAAATAAATTAGGGGATGTATTTTGCTGAGGTGCTAATGAATTTGTGAAATACACAAAGAGAAGTCATAATGACGAAGAGTTTCCGTGTACGTGTGCTAGGTGTAAGAATGGTAAGGTGTTTGAGTAGAAAACATTTGAACTACATTTGTTAAGATGAGGTATGCAAGATAGTTATCAATTTTGGAGTTTTCACGGGGAATCAAAATTTCTTTTTATCCCCGAGCAACCTTCACAATAACCTTCAATAAGTAGGATATACATACAAGGGGAGGACATAGATCATAATATGTTAGAGGTTTTAGTTGATGATGCGTATGAAGTTCATGAAGTGGAAGAGAATGAGGTCACTAATGATGTACAAGTTTCAGGTGCTCATGAAGATATCTTGATAAACCTTGACGAGGACTACCAAAGTTTAAAATTTAATGCGACCCAACCGTTATGTTGTGGCTATGAGAAAGATGAAAAAACTTTAAATTCCATGGTAGGTTCGCATAGTTTGAGGACCTAATACAGTTTGTCTGGCAATAGCGTGACAGGAATTCTGAATTGGGTGAAGGGCTTGCTACCCAAGGAGAATACGCTTCCAAATAGCTATCCTGTTATGAAGAACAATTTGAAAAGATTGGGAATAAAGTATTAATCAATTTATGTTTGTGTGTATGAATGCATACTATACCGAAAGGAGTCTGAAAATCTCGAGTTGGTGACAACGATTATCGACCCGGGGTACACTAGTTGGAGGGAGGTGCCAAATGAGCTCAAATTGTCTATTTGGGCAGAACTATAGGTAATGTATTTCAATTTCAATTTCAATTTCAATTTCAATTTCAATTTCAATTTCAATTTCAATTTCAATTTCAATTTCAATTTCAATTTCAATTTCAATTTCAATTTCAATTTCAATTTCAATTTCAATTTCAATTTCAATTTCAATTTCAATTTCAATTTATATTTATATTTATATTTATATTTATATTTATATTTATTAGCAACTAACACTTACTTTCCTTTTGTTTTGTATTTGTTTGACAGGAACAATTCGGCCTGCCCCCATAACTCCGCGATTCCATGTTGGAGAAGTTGAGGGAACAACATAAGACGTGGACGAAGAATTTACGGGCCTGGTACTTTAGGAAGATCCGTGACTCCATTCTCAGACGGTGTGATACCGTCTCGATGAAGGAGTTGATAGCATTGGCACATTGGAAAAAATTTATCGACAAAGAGATCGAGGAGCAACAATTATCATCTCGCCAATCGGGGAGGAAAAATTGGGGAAAAAAGTTGGACGTGCACTATTTCGGGCAGACGTCTTACGCCGAGGTGGAGCACAGGATGGTAAGTTTTTATTTTTCTATAATTATAGTTTTATGTTATTCTGTATTATTTTATTTTGCGTTACTTACTAATTTTGCATTATTTTATATGAGGAGACGGGGAGTGTCCCTGGGGGTAGACCACATAGGCTCGATGCCTATGTGGAAATATGGACGAAGAAGGGCAAGGACAAGGTGGTGTCTGCGAGTGTCGCGGCCACGATTTTAATTTGTAAATGTTTAATTTTTGTTAATCATGTTATAATTTTTTATTTACTTAATTAACTAATCGTGTGATTTTTGTCGTTCTAGGCAAAGCTTAAGGAAGTGCATGAGTTGCAGTCTGATGCCGACAAGGCATCTTTGGCTACGGACCCACTCAGTCAAGTGCTCGGCGCTGATCGTAAGGGGAGGACTAGTGGGTGATCTCGCAGGTGGGGAAGTCTAGGATCATCGGAATGGGGAGTAGCAACACCAGGTTGGCTCGTCAGGTGGACACGCGTGATGAGAAGCTATCAAAGTTGTAAGCGACAATCATATATATGTACACCTTCATGAAGCGTAAGTTGGAAAAGGTCAAGGGGAAGGAGAAGCAGGTGGAGGTGAATGAGGATTAGGACATGGATCTCCCTGCTTCATCATCGATACGTGCAGACTCATCGCTATATAATCCAGTTTCCACCTTGACTCCTGTCGAGCGGCCTATGTTAACAATCGGTTGGTCGAGCGAGTTTTTTCTCGACATATATGATGGCCAGCGGATAGCGTGGAGGTTGAGGCAACCGAATACCCTCCCGGGTTTGCCGGTTCATGGACGTTTCCTTCAATACATTGAGGCCAAGGTGCTCGTCACGTATGTGATGCCCAAAAAGAATAACTCTGCATTGTGGCTGCGCGAACAATGCGGCCTGACACATATTGAGGGGTGTATCATTGCATATATCATTTGGCCTTCCTTCCTCCTCCGACTTACTAATGACTATATGCATTGACATTATTTGTATCTATTTTATTTGGACAATTGGATTATATTTATATTTTTTTTATTTGTGCATACTGTGGTTTAGATATGGATTGTATTTTTATTTTGTTTGGATATGGAATTATATATGTAATTATTTGGTGCATTATTTATATTTTATTTGGATATATGTTGTTTGAACATGTACAATTTTGTTACAACAGGTACAAATATACTATTGGGCAGTGGCAGTGGCCATGATTCGGAGGTCCGTCTTGCTAAAAGAAACCATTAGATCCTAACAATGAATTGTATCACATGAAGTGGGAACCCACAAAGCACACTTGAAGTCTATAACTCTTACCCATATCTACTAACACCTTAGCCTTGCTACATGTCCTAGTTTGTCCTATTAACCGTGATGGGATCTAACTACAAATCATCCATCCTTACAGAACGAACGAAATATGCGACTGATTTCTTTAGGAAGATGGAACGCTAGGCTTCACTCCTTAGGACCAATGTCATATTTCAATCATTGTAAGTACAACCACTAGAACCAAATGAAACTACATTGTTTTAACGCTTATCATTGGCCACTGACCTATCATACCTAGGCCTCCATAACTTTGACACGCGGTAGCTAACCTAAATTCTCGAGATCACTCTCATCAAGTGAACATTGCGCTCACGTTGTTTCAAACATGAACCATTGCTAACACACTTAGTAAAACCTACATGATACCAAACCATGATCATTCTAATGGCACCTCCACTTTCAAACATCACTTATGCCTAATGATTTCGCTTAATAGAGCCATTACTAACCACATAGGTAGCACACTTAGGTGCTATAATCAAGTCTAGAACTTCATCCCGAGTGTTATTTTTAAGATCCATAACAAACCACAACGTGTTCTAAGTCTCCCAAGTGCACCACCTAGCATTGATCAACCTATTCTCAATATTATCCTTGAAGGTCATATCACGATACATGCCTAAATTCAAAAGTCGTGGCACTTGCCAATGGTCGACTTGATCAAATCTACTATAATCATCAATGATTTACTATCAGTATGCAGAATCTAATACGGCAATGATTCCCAATGCATTATGGATTATGACACCACACTCAATTATCTCTCTAACAACTCGCACGTCTAATACTAGCAATCGCAAGTCACATTGTAATCTATGACACTCAACCTGGGTTCTACCAATAAGAATGTATATCACTACATAAACCTCGATGTAATAATAATTCTGAAGGGTTCTGAGGAGAGGTATTATTGTCACTGTAATACACGATATGCAACCTTAAATACATCATTACTAGGAAATGTCTACCACTCGCATTAACATCTCACTGGATAAATATTAGTATATATCTCCAAGGAATTTTAACACCGCTTCCCGTGTTTATCCGCGTTACTAACCTAAAATCCACCTCACAAGGATACATTATTAAATTTACAACGAGTGTTCAACCACGATAACTAAGTTGCCTCATTATGAAATTGTCTCACTACGTGCTAATCTACTAACTAACACAACTATATATCTTGGTAGGATACGGGGCATGGAGCATTACCTATGAACACTAAGGTCCATGCCTACAAACGCCACAAGGGATCATATCTCTCAATGAAAAACTAAAATCCTCAAACTCTAAATTAAAATTATCCAAGTTATGGTAGGACATAGGACGTCGGGTATTGCTCAAGAGGAGGCCCACCCTACTAACACTGCAAGAGGTCCATTTCTAAAATGTCCCAACTTAATTACTTAATACTAAGTTACCATGATTATCTAGGTTCAATCCTAGGTTACCTCAATCATTTAGATCATTTAAGTCCTTACTATAGTCAAGGTATATGAATCAAGACATACTAAACTCAAGCCCACAACCCAGTGACCTAAAACCTTCTCGTCATGTAGCTAACACTTATAAACACATATTACCTAGTCATTACTCCAAAGGGTTACCTAAGGTTCACCCCCTTGCCATTACAACTCCTCATTGTCTCTTATGTGAACTTTTTCCATAAATGTCCAACAACTCTAATCACAGCTCATAAGATACATTCATCGGCTAATGATCGCCAAGGCTCCCACCCACAAGGATATCATCTAGTTAACTAAGTTTGGGAGTACCTATTCCTAGGTGTTTATCCACATTATTTTACATTATCACAAAATTGACCATCAACCATGGTGTTACCCCAAGGATCGAATTTTCCTAATTCCCACATCGATACTGATCTCTCATATATATCACACCCAAGGCTACATATAATTTAACTCACGATTTTTACTACATAATTATGACACTCTAGCAATCAGTCTCCACTATAATTATTCACAACTTGGTGCAAGTTTCCCAATGGGCGTCATCTCATTCTATCGACATCTCAATTGATTCAATGTCACCAAATCTTAACTTAAGCATCTCACACTAACACTTGCGGTGTCACCACTAGAGGGTTACATGGACACCCGTAAATTACTACCATTCTGATTAGAAATGAGAAAGAAATTAATAACCATGAATCTAATCATGTTCCACTTGGCATTATTCTAACTTGTCGTGACAACCTCTTAGACCTTACCGTCGAGGCCACGCATTAAACCTTCATCAAACTAGCATAACTGACTCGAACCACACCGACATCGAAAGATCCACTATCTATCTCAACACGTCACTCCCTAAAGGAACCTTGAACCTAGAGCCCTGATACCATTTGTAATGACCCGACCCAAATTTATGGGTTACCCGTGAGTCAACCCGGTCGGACCCGAGCATTAGGCGTGAAGTGCAATGAAACAACCTAAATAATGTTGCTAGTCTAGTTTTATTTTAATAAACATTTCACTTATTAGCATGAAATTCCAATTTCAAGATAGCCTACGCGTGAGACCCATGGGGAGCATCCCGAGTCCGAGTAAACAGAGCTACTAACGTAAAACATAACTACGATATACTTACCGGTAAAACGCCCACAAAATACGAACCCACACACAACCTGCCATAACAAAGTGGGGATGTGAGCCTATGCCCAGTGGGAATATACATGCAGTATAGAAACGAAAGAAAGAAAGGAATACTCACACTCTACAGTCACATGCATGCGAAAATATATGTGTATTTATATACATATAGATATACCTTTGAAAATACATATTCCAATGCATTAACCATTTTACTTCCAAAGCTTTACACACTTAGATTACTTTACCTTAATCTTGAAAGACTTCCTTTATTCATACTTAAAATTTATCACTTTGTTTAACACACCCGATTCCACACTTAAACACCTGTTTTCCTAGTTTACTTTAGCCTTTTTGCCTTGATATGGACATTAATAGATTTACGCATTCACTTGTCCATTTAACCTTTACCTGGACATTTATTTTATTCATTCAAGTTAGGTTGTATTAACATATTTCACCACACAATCCATTTTCTTATTTGTGTTTCTTGTTCCTTTCCACATTTTCTCGCATACTTACACGGGCTCCACAAGATGGCTATGCGCACCATATGCTCTAGTTAGTGGTTTAGGGATTTTCACCCAAGGGCTCCGGGCCCTTATTGATTATTACCGGTTTCATCCAAATACTTTTTAATGTGTTTAACATTTTACACATATCCACATTATTTCATTTTCTTACTTTTAGCCGACCGAAGCCAAAATCTGGACTTAACCGTCCGTTTTTTCATTAACACTTGAAGAATTATTTCTTTTCTTCTTTATGTCCTTATCCACAAACACGTAATTTATACTAAATTCATTCACACTTTAGGATTTAACTTATTTTCACATACATTAGCGTAACATATTCTTTAATATTTTTATTCCATAAAAATGTTCCACTTTAAGTAAATTACCAATTTACCCTTTGTTTACTAAACTTGCAGTTTAGTTCCTTAATAAGTGTTATTCCTTAAAAATGGTTATTAAGTTTCTAACTTAATATTTAAGACACTTAGACATTTGAACACTTGTTTAATCCCACATCTTTACCAACTTTCACATCCATTACTTTAACATCATTAACACATAAAATGTCACCCTTTACACAAGACTACTTTTTATTTCTTAGAAATTAACATTTCTTCCATTTAGCATTTGTAGTCTCGTACTATACCTCATTCAATATTTTTCTCCACAAAAATGTCCATTTTTATTCCAAAGTTTTTCATTGTTATTCTGACTAGAAAACACACAAAACGATATTATCAACATTTTTGTTCCATAACATGTTTATTGTTTCCCTTTCACTACAAATATGCTAAAATAACATTTCTCACATTTTTACTCTATAAAATTGTATATTATTCCTTTCTACTAAAAATACATACAAATGCTATATTTAATCCCTAAGTATGCCCATTATTTATTTTTACTACAAATACACACAAATGCTATTTTCTTACATTTTTATTTCATAAAAATATCCATAATTTCTTTTCACTAGAAATACACCAAATGACACTTTCTTAGACTTATATTTCATTAAATGTCCATGAATAGTATTCTAAATTTTATAACACTACTAAAACTCATTTAAACCTTCTTTAAGTGCCCATTTATCTTTAAAACATCAAATGTGTACTTAATAAACCCAATAATACATTATAGTCATTTTTCTACACACTTTTACACTCAAATGAATATGAATTTTTGTCTAATTCAAAACCCACTTTAAAACCTTTATTTGAGACCCATTTGTCCATGAGATCATTGAAATCTGGCAATAAACTTCATTGATGAAAACTATCAATAAATCTAAAATTCATACATAACATAAACCTTAAACTAAAGTTAACAAACCCACTTTAAATGAGCTCTAACAATGGTGGAAATGGTGTAGAAGATGGAAGACCCCCACCTCCAAAGGTGGCCTCAAGGGGGTCTATAAAATTCCACCAAATCTTGACTCCTTTGTTCCTCCAAGAGTGATCAAGATGATTGTTCCACGAGTTTGCTTCTTCCTTCTCAAGAAATACCTCTTCAATACCCATCAAACACACCAAGAACTACATCTTCTTCCTTTAGAAAGTTTTTCTAGAGTTTCTACAAGGTTTTGGGAGCTTGAGTGTGGTCTCTAATGGAGGTAAATGGGCATGGTAGTGGTAGGGAAAAGTGAGAATAATTTTGGGCAGAAGAGCGTTTCCCCATGGAAGCTTAAGTAGAGAGAGAGATTTAGAAAATCTGGTGGAGTTTTTCTCTCAATAAACCACATGATTCTAACATCTTATAACTCAACCAAAGGAGTTTACAACTTCAAAGGGAAGCCTCTTTAACACTAGAAGATTTCCCTACCAGGACTTAGGCAACTCTAAAGTCGACAACTCACAAACCCAAGGGAGATAATAACGACAACGCACAAAAAAAATAGTCAACCTACTGATACCTGCTTGGACCGATCGACCGGGTCCGATGTAATATACCTTATTTTTTCGCACTTTTGCCCCTAAGGTATTTTTACATGTATTTTTAATGCTCTAAAAACTTGGTCCAATATTTTTTATCGCTAATGAGGAACTCTAGAAAAATCGCGCAAAGTTCTATTTTGTTATGTCGTGTACCGACATTATTATCGTATAATACTAACCATGCCCGGGTCACCTACGTTCCTTGACTAATTCGTGTCATACATCACTAATGTATTTGTACTAACTAATTTAACACGAATATCCATCCATGTGTTCCATGAAATGTAAATGTTTTCATTTTAATCCGTATATGCGATGTGTCGCCGTTTGTACAATTTGGTATATTTCCTTATGTATTTGTTTCTCCAATAATTTTTCTGCGAATAATTGTTTAAATTATAATAAAATTATTTATTTCTAAGTTTGGGTATTACAAAATTATATTTTAAAATTTACTCACCTTGAGAATTTAGATTTCTCTCCATTTCCTATAATTTTATTGTGTTGTCTTTTTAGAGTGCCTGAATGATGGAAATCGTCACTTATTTGTAGGCAGGGACATGACCTAAATCTTCAACAGTCTCTGAATATCAACCGTTCATCATGATAGATGCCCAAGAGTCCTTTAGACTCTTCGTAATTGGAGTAGCTTTTTGTGGGTACCTCGTTTAACTATCCTGGCCCAGGTGAGTAGCCCGATGAAGCCCGATCTAAGATAAGGGAAAATTCGGCCCAAAGTCTAAGGTCTCGTACCCATTCAACCCCTAAAATCTCTTAAGATATATTCTTGGGATTGTGGGTTAACGTGGAGGTGCCCAACACCCCCACTCTCCAAAAATTACATGTATATATTAAACCCTCAGCCCGGGGTAAAAGGGAAGCGATTGTAACGACTCCCCTAGAGTAAAGAGAAATATAAAACAAAGAGCACCACCGTGGACTGTAACAACCCTCACTTTTGAGAACTTATTTTATATTAATTTACTATGTGAAGTAATTATATAAAATGTTGAGAAGTGGAGTAAATATTAATTGAATGAGTTGAAAGTTAATATTTACTAGATTGTTGCATATTCCTATAAAAGTTAAAATGGACAGTAAACGTGTGATTGATTAATGTCCATAAGGTATGGAAAAAGGTAAAGTAAGTCGGTAAATAGGTGGTTAAGCAATCTAAGTGGTTAAACCCATAATTAACACAAGAATGTATTGTAAAAGGTCTTCAAAATATAAATGAGTATTTTCTAGCACGGTGAATGCGTGTGTTGAAAGAGTGGTTTTCAACGAAATACTAATGTGCATTGGATAAAATAAAAAGGTGATTTCGATAAAGAAATTATTTTTGGTTAAATCAAGTGTAGTGGTTTCAAGTACTGAATCGTATGTGTTAAATAAAGCGAGAAATGATGAAATGAGGAAAAGGAAGTCGTTTATAAGATTAAGTTAAATTAATCTGGACAAATAAGATTTTCAGAAGTAAAACTTTTTCATGCATTAAGTATATATGTGTGTGTGTGTGTGTGTGTGTGTGTGTGTGTATATATATATATATATATATATATATATATATATATATATATATATATATATATATAAGTATGTGTGTATGTATGTATACAAGGTAGTTGCATGTGCACGTAAGCATAACGTGACAGAGTCTTGTTTCTGTCGTTCGATTCACTAAGCATTTGGCTCACTCCCTCGCTTTGTTACAATAGGTTAAGAACATGTTCGTATTTTGAAAGCGTTATACAGGTAAGTACTTTCTTTATTTTTACGTTAGTAGCTCTGTATGCTTGGACTTCGGGGTTCTCCCCATTAGTCCCTCATGTAGTTTAATTTAAAATTGGAATCGCATGCTAAATAAGTGAAATGTTAATTAAAATAAAACTAGACTAGAAACATTATATATATGTTGTTTCATTACACTTCACGCATAACGCTTGGGCCGAATCGGGTTGACTACGAGTAATCCATAAATTCGGGTCGGGATATTACACCTCATATGCACAAGGGTACTACTGCTCCAGTAACTGTCGATAGTCGAGGGAAATAATAATGTCCACAATACCGACCTACCAAGACATACCCACACACTCAACCCAATCAGACCACCTTCTAGACTTTTTCTCTCTTCCTCTCATTCCCCTCATGCGTGTTGCGTAAAGAAGAAGGTGATCCCCTCCATTTCATTATCACATGCAACCCTATATACATATATAATTTTTTATATATGTATGGGAATCTATATTTGTGTGTGATGTAACCCGTTTTTACCTTATTAAACCCACTACCTCTCTTCACTCACCCAATAAAACCCAAACACCACCACTAATTTCCCTTATTTTGTGTCCCTTTTCAAATTTAAAACTCTTTTCAAAACCACACCAAACCCTAACCATGTTACTTTGAGGAAGTTTATATGAAATATCTTCCAGGTTATACTCATTCACCATTTCAAGTTTGCAAGTTTCATTGGACTCTTAACGGCCTTAAGCAAGCATCTCGAGCCTGTTTGCAAAGTTTAGCTCCATAATTAAAAAAATATGTATCCAATACAAGTTCTTATGACTCCCGAAGTTTTATCCAAAAACCACTATTGTAACTACTCTTCTTCTCCTATAAATGGATTATATAATCATTACTGGAGATGATCTTAATGGTATCACTAATCTCAAAGTCTTTCTTAATCACCATTTTGATATGAAGGATCTTAGTCAGCTCAGCTATTTCTTAGGACTTGAAGTTCGTTCTGGTACTAATGGCTATTATGTTTCTCAATCTAAATACTCCTCAGATATTTTAGCTCATGTTGGTCTTACTAACTACAAAACTACTCATACTCTCCTTGATCCCACTGTCAGGCTCACAACTCTTAATGGTACTCTCCTTAGTGGTGCTACTCTGTATCACCAATTGGTAGGCAGCCTGGTCTATCTCACAGTTACTCGTCGAGACAGTGCCTACGCAGTTCATATTGTAGTTATTTTTTATCGGCCCCTCAGTCCACTCATTATAACATTGTCTTATGTATTCTCCTCTATATCAAAGGCACTATATTTCATGGTCTTCATTTTTCTGACCACTCTTCGTTGGTTTTTCGTGTATAAATATAAGCAGATTGGGCTAGAGATCTTACTAACTGCCTCTCTATTACTTACTATTGTTTCTTCTTAGGTGATTCCCTCATTTCTTAGAGAATCAAGAAATAATCTGTAACAACTCGATCTAGTACAGAAGTAGGGTATCGTTCTCTTGCCTATACTATACAAAAAGTTTTTTTACTACGTTGGTTACTTGAAGATATGGGTGTTTCTTCCTCTATTGTCATTATCTTCTGTTATGATAATCAAAGTGTTATTCAGATTTCTCACAATGATGTTTTTCATGAACGAACCAAACATTTTGAGATTGATTGTCATTTTGTACGTCAACATGTTCTTCATGGCACTATTCATTTGTTGTTTGTCACTTTTGCTAATCAAACTGCTGATAACTTCACCAAATCTCATCCTCCAGGAAGTTTTCAAGACTTAGTTACCAAACTCAAGTTGTCCAACACTTCACCATCTTGAGTTTTAAAGGGATGTTAATGTATATTTATTATTATCTCATTGGCACTATCTTTCATTATTTATATCTATTATTGGATACGTAATCAAGACAACTAATACAATACTATCTTATATTTCTCTCCCTCTATACCAGTTTACACACATATGTGTGTGTGTGCACGCGGGCGTGTATGTATATACATGAATTTAAGATTTTTCAGAAAAGACACTCATTAAATGTTAAAGGTTTGGATTGACACGGCTCATGTGGTAGTTGAGTTCAATGGTTAATTAAATCGTTTATTCTTGCCAATCTATCTTTTCGCACACATACACACACACACATGTGTGTGTGTGTCTGGAACTAGGGTTGCATTTGGACTGGGTGAGTCGGGCTTAGGGTTGCTCAAGCTCGGCTCGAACTATCCTACACATGCTCAAGCCCGAGCTTGGCTCGAACTAATTTTGTTTACCTAAGCCCGAACTCGGCTCATAAAAATTACGGTCTTTGGTCTCGATTTTGGGCAGGCCAAATTTTATATTTCATAAAATAAAATATTATGTATTAAATTATAACATGGGAAGTAAGAGTGAAAACCTATAAAATTAAATTAAATTTCATACATATAGAATTAGTTAACATAAATATGTTATATTATATAAAATTATTTATTTATTTATATATATATTCAAAGTTTGGGCTTCAGGCCCAATTCGGCCTTGACAAAATTTGGCTCAAGCTCAACCCGAAATTCATTCAAGCTTGAAATTTTGTCTTAGGCTCGACTCGACTCAAACTCAAAAAATTCTCGATCCTAAAATAGCGGACCGAACGGGCGGGCTTCAGACTTGCCCGACTTAATTTAGAGGCCTATATTGAACCATTGATTGTTAACTATCTATTGGATGTAGTAAATTTTTTTATAATCTAATTGAGTAGGCATTACTCATTCATTTTTTTGTATGTTGATTTAGTATGTTGTTGTATCTATATAGAGCACAATATAGGTTCATAATTTGAATATTTATGGATGACATTTAGTGTTTGAGTTTGTAAATTAAAAATGAACAAAAACCATTCATTCTAAGACTCTTCCTCTTTATATGTTTCTTACATATGAAATAAGAATATCACCTAAACCAGACCAAGTGTTCCCACACCACTAACTTGCTATATTCTATGCCTAATGAGTAGCCAGAAAAAATTCCAAGTTACAAATACTATTCTTACATTTGTTTATCTAAACAAACAAATAAATATATTTCAATATTAACATTATAGTTTCACGTGAGTTTCCCTTAATATGTTACACAACACTTAACAATGTGCATATATTATGTATAGAAATTTTCTTAACAATTGACTTTTATTATTTACTATTTGTTTCAAATGGAAGCAACATGACAAATAATGTCGATTTTCAATCTTGCATATATTATTTTTGATTGTCCATCCTAATTACAATTTCATTTTATACAATAATAACATTTTGAATTGATATCAAAAGATAACTTAAAATTATTTAATAGTGGATCAAGTGTGCTTTGCGTAATAAGTATAAAAATTGAACAAATGTGCTATGTTTTTCTATTCATTCATTTGCTTCACGCATGACTTTAAATGGAGGACAATTTTTTTCTCAAGATCTGACGGAAGTAAGCTGAAATTGTGTTAATATTTGCTAATAGTACAATACATAGTTCCTATGAAATTGAATTGGCCTTTTCATAGTCGAATTTAAGAGGCCAGCGGTACTAATATTTGGTTACGTGTGGAATGGGGGTGAGAATGCCTCTTATTTCAGTAACCTCTTTTTAAATAATGTTACATTTTCGTGGGTTATAGAGGTAATACCTTGGTGAAATGGAAAGTGGCACCGCCCGGGTTACACTTCTCCATATAAAACGTGAGGGTAAGGCTAGTCGACATCCACATTTCTCTCAGACCTCGAAGTAGAGTGAAAGTCTTGTGCACTAAATACGATTTTTTTTTAATTGAGAATTATAGACTATATGATATAATAGTACATATCAATAGATAAATCAAGATTGCCATGGCGAATGTCCCATATTGGTATACATGAATGTTTTGTGTACATATACATATACACACACACACACACACACACACACACACACACACACACACACACACACACACACACACACACATATATATATATATATATATATATATATATATAAAGTAAGGAGTAAAAGGATTTTACTATTCCATAAGAGGATAACACAATTACGGGTTAAGATTGAGCCAACATGGCAAAATATGAAGGGTTGAAATTGCATTGAACCTAACACATACCCCAAAACCCTAACTCATTCGCCTCCGTCTCTCACTCATCCTCTCCCCCACACTAACCTCGATTCCTGAACTCACTCAATCCTCAATGGCATGATCTCACTACCCCTCAAGCGATATGCTCTGCAAACACATTTCTCTATCTTTCGTACCACACTTCTTTCTGTGTCACTCCCCCTCAAGAACCTTTAAGAATATGATACACTCAGATTCAACAAGGATGTCCGGACAAAGAAAGTGCAGAGGACAAGCCATAGCCATAAACGGAGGTAAAAATTGAAGAAAAACACATCAAAAGCACATCTGAACAAAAACAAATGTATCTACCACAAAATCGCATCAAAAGAAAATACACAAGGTAAAATCTCTGTTTTTTCAGTTTCCATGTCTCTGTCTTCGTATATACATGATTTCACATGCACATTCACATTTTTTCTTTTATTCTTCTGCAGGAACGAACGAATCAGGGAGAACTAGGGAATGAATCAGGGAAAAGACACAAGGTAAAAAAAATCATATATTATCCATTTGATACCATTTGAGGAACATGTGTTGCTTTTTACTAGTTTTTCTACCTCATGATATCATTTCTCTTATTCTTTCACCCATCAGAGTTGAGGCACTTTAAATTTATTGTAATATCGATGGTATATTATTGATTCCTTTTTTCCCTGATTCGTTATTATTTTCTTTAATTATATAGAGATACGATGGTGTTTTTCATGTGTGCTATACGTGAGTTATTGTCAGGTCCTCCCTCACTCTGTACTTATTTGTCACTCTGTACTTATTTGTCACTCTCTACTTATTTTATTTTAGTAATTATAAATTTGTAAAGATTTTGGGTCTTTTCGTGTAAAAATATCTTGAACCTATTTTGGGTTTTTGATTTATGGTAATTGTGAATTTATCTTTGAATTCATATTTGTATTCAAGATTCTTAGATATGTAATAACCCGAGGACTTGGAGACTAGGATTTATTTATTTTGGGAGAAATAAATAATATTTTATTGGAGAAAAATTAAATTTGGTACTTGAGGTCAAAATTTGAAGTTGTTGGAAAGTTTGTCGAATGTAAATTCTGAGGGTACCATTGTTTCCGGAAGGGTCGAGAAAGTCGAAATGACAGTACTTGGGGTTTATTTGGGTTCCGAAATAAATTAGGACCGTTTGACTCGAATTAAAGTCACCGAGTCATTTAAAGTGTGTATTATCATTTAAAGATGTGTATCTTGGGAGATTAGGCTTATTAAGCCTACGTGAGATCGTTCTCCCAAGAAAGAGAGAGAAATAGAAAGAAAGAAAGAGAGAAGAAGAAAGAAGAATAAAAGGAAGGAGAAAAGAGAGAAAAAGTGGAGATTTTTGGGCAATACGCGATCTCAAGGAGGATTCAGACCCTACGAACCCGAGGCAAGTGATTAAACTTGCTAAATAATTATTGTGTTCATTTATTGCATGATTTGTGGATTGATATTTTGGGTTTTAGGTTTAATTTAACAAAACCTAACTTTTGGGTATAATCTTAGATTTAATATGTAGATCTTTGATTTGAGGATAGAAATTAGTTTACATGTATTCTAGGATGAATATTAATGATATATTTGTGTTTGGGTTGAAAATAAATGGAGAGGAATGATAAATATGAATTTTTAGATTTTTGGCTTACTAAAAAGTAGCCATTTTTGAGTCTCCAGGTAGGCCGAATCTATTCGGTTCCCCAACCGAATCGATTCAGAAGTATGCAGGTGCCCAGGTCTGAGTGACCGAATCGATTCGGTCTCTAACCGAATCGATTCGCCCTGAGATAGAATCCCAGGTCTGATGACCCGAATCGATTCGCCTTCCTCGTCGAATCGATTCGCTGGGCCGAACCGATTCGGAATTGGCCCGAATCGATTCGGAAATAGGGTTTTTGAGGGATTATTTTTCTAAAAAGAATTTTATCCCGTTTCGTTCGAGGTTATCGATTGGGGATCTTTATAGGAGAGATTTGGAGTATGTTTTGGAGACTTTTAGAGAGTTTCCCTTAAAAGAAACAATTGGAGTCATATTAACTAAATTTGAGGAATACCGATTGGATATTATGGTATATTCTAAGTGGGGAAGCCCACTTTTATTGGAGACTCTATTTGGAGATAATTATATTCATATGAAACATTAAGAAGAATTTAGAGATAAGGGATCTTAGGATCAAATCCCAAATGGGATAACTTTAAAGGTTCATTAAATGAATTGAACCCTATTATGAATGGAAAATAATAAATGTTAATTGTTGGGTATTCGGATATAGAAATATCCTTATTGATGATTCATTTGGGAGATATCTCACACAATGAGAAATGTTAATTGAGGTGCATTAGGATAAAAGAATATCCTTAACTTAAATTGAATTGAGACGCAATTCATTATTAGAAGCGACATGTGAGCTTCAAGCGAGGAGTAGTATAGCGTATACTAAGTGGGGAAGATGTGTGAGAATTGGCGATTAGTATATCTAGAGGGAAATATACTAAACCATGACATTAAATCAATTGCGCCAATGGGAGTATAATGAATATGAAAATGATGTTGCAGGTATACCTTATATAATGGTGTATCTTTGTTATGAGGGATGTATATATACCTTATATAATGGTGTATATACATGTTAAGCATACCCCCTCCTTGCTATCATTGGGAAGTTTCGTGTGTAGAGGGTGAGCATTCTGGCTAGATGAGACGGGTGTGGATATTCCCTAGGTCATAGTCGTCCATGGTGGTCAGCAAATGACAAATTTATATACATTGATTTATTTTGGGGGTGAGAGGTCGTGGGTATGTGTCGCTCTCACTTGCCGGTTAGGAGCTATGATCGCTTCCCGGGATGTCGTGTGCGTGAGTTGATCACGAGGTGGGTGTCGTGGAACCCCACCAGGTGACCCCAGTTTGCTACGTATATGGGCTGCTGGAAGATGATAGCATGTGAGCCTGCTTCCTTCGAGTTATAGCTCGGTTGGATGGTTATTATTGCTTGCATTTGTATTTGGGTATCAAGGGTATAATGGACCTCAACGACCTACATTGCCAGGATTAGTGTATCGGGGGGGTTCCTTGTTTGGATTTCGCCTCGGCGAGACGTTCCACGCACGAACCGCAGTGTAATGTTGGAACTTGGGGATAAGTTTAGTCCTTAATGCTCCTAATATATATATATATATATATCACCTATCTCAACAATCGACAGTGTCAGGAGTAGTGTAACGGGGGGGTTACTTGTTTGGATTTTGCTTCGGCGAGATGTCCCATGCATGAAACGCCGTGTACTGTTGAGAATTGGGAATATAAATTAATTAAAATTTGGATAATAATTTGGGTTACATGCATCTTGCTTTGAGGGCATAATGAGCCTCGAGGATCGATACGGTCAGGAGTAGTGTAACGGGGGGTTCCTTGTTTGAATTTTGCCTCGGCGAGACGTCCCACGCACGAAGCGCAGTGCCGTGTTGAAAATCAGGAGGAGTTTAGTCCTTAACCCATGATGCTAATAACTCATATATAATTATATATATTGTTTACATGCCAATGAAGGGCATCACTAGAATATATGAAATTCTAGTAATTGAGAATTTTGTGATTATGAGCATGATGATGCTACTTTATATGTTCAACAAATGAACATTATAAAGATAACTATAATACAAATGTTAAAGTATACAATTTAAAGAAGGTAGATAAATGTAGATTGAGTGTTAGGTTAGAAGGTTTCACTTAAATACTTTATTTGGATTTAAGTTAGAATCCTCTTACCTTATTAGAATCGGGCATCCATTTGGAGATCACGTGCATACGTTTAGTGCGCGCTTTAGATGAGAGGTGAGTTGAATTATTATGGAGAGTTCGATTCCAACTAAATCATGTAATAATGCGTTTATAATTATTATGCATTTTAATACACTTGCTATAAAATGTTTTTCAAACTTGGGCTCTGACCCGTTTATATTTTCTCCTTCATGTATATATTGTACTACTTCAGGTGTTCCTCCGCAAGGACGCCTTTGATGTTCATCCATCCAGGACTTGTGGAGCTGTGGTAGTAGCGGACTGTTGCGGCATTTTGCTTTAGTCGATTCCTATCTTTGTATATCTAGATTAGGATTCAGTTGTATATTGAGTTAGTATTAAAGTGTTGTAGATTAACACTTTCTTATTTCATTTCTCAAATTATTGTATTGTCTGTTACCCGGCAGCATATTCGGGTATTTCATTGTTGAGATTTTGTTTGTACATTGTTTTGTACTCCTTTATTTTATTAGAGTTTTCACTTATCACTCATCGTAGTTAGATGTATATTGTTGGTTATGTGCATTATTGGTTTTGTTGTTGTTGTTAAATGAAAACATTTAAAATTTTGACAATCTACTTTTAATGATTTCGGGTAGTTAGCCTTATATTATTAGTATTGTCAGTTGATGTTGAGACTGTGCCATCTGAGATACCTGATTTAATGTAGTATAGGGTTGGCCACCTGTTATTATTTAGAGAGGGTTGTCACTGATGGTATCAGAGCATCAGGTTCTATTGTCTTTAGGATCTGTGTGTGTTACTACGATCTTTCGTAAGCGTTCTTGATGTAGAGCCTTATTATTAGGACGATTACATTCATACGTCCATATCTTTCTGTTATTCAAAAATATTTGAAAGGCGTTCTGATACAATTATTCTTGCTTCAGATGCCACTGAAAGGAGGTCATTCAGTTAAGGCAAATAAAGGGAATGTGCAACCCCAAACGCCTCAAAGGAACATGACTACGGATGATGTTGCCAATATTGTGGCACAAGTAGTAACTGCTGTCGTTTCTATGATGGCTCAGCAATCTGCCGCTCAAGCAGCCCCACCCCATTTCGGATTATTTTTATGGGAGAGAGTGAAGGAAGATTTTAGTAAGGGGCATCCTCCCGAGTTTGCCGGGGGACTTGATGCAAGGGATGCAAGTCAATGGAAGAATAGTATATAAAGGCACCTTCGTATGGTTAAGTGTAGTGAGGTGCAGAAACAATTTTTAGCCACCTTTAAGTTATCGGGTGCAGCTCTTCAATGGTGGGAGTCTGTCACCACATCTGAACAGAGAGACACTTTACCTATAATAGAGTTTTGGGAGCTTTTTAATCGAAGGTATTTTCCTTCCTCTTCTCAAGATATAAAGATTTTTCAAGGAAATAGAACAGTGTCAGAATATGAGGAAGACTTTTCTAGATGGGCAAAACTAGTACCTGATGAGGTAAATACTGAAGAGAAACGTATATCAAAGTTTGTTCGAGGTTTAGATTGGAAAATCCGACAATATTTGTTAGAGAGTCCTAGGTTAGTGACTTTCGTTGAGGTAGTGAATGCGTCACTATTAAAGTGTTATGAATATCGTCTTCGATCGCAAGAGGGTAAGAACTTTGGAGATTCGAGTTCGTCAAGTAAGTTTGGCGAAGAGAGTGCCAGTAATGCGAGTGGGCAGAAAGGATTTGTGGGTAAGTGTTTCTTTTGTAAAGAAATAGGTCATAAAAAGAGAGATTGTCCTCAAAGAGGTAAAGGACCGCAATTTGATGAAATTTTGGAAGTGTAACCCCTACAGCAAATTCGATGTCATTTTAGAGCGGGGGATTTTATTTGGGAGCCCGTTGATGAGGATGGGCAATCGGATTAGAGATGGGTAATATAAGGTAATTTTCCTTTATAAATAGGTTAATTACTAAAATGAGTTTTTGGAATATCATATGAGAGATATTAGTAATTGGGTAGTGCTATAGCCCTATTGTATTAATGGATGGTTTGTATTGACCCTAAGGTGAAGTTTGAGCAAGATAGTCTCTTATTCAATTATTTTGTAAAAGGTTAGATGATTTTGCAAAGTGCTCAAAAAGAGCTTTAAACCTTGTGGTAAATGTAAGATTGGTAATGGTGATAAGTAGTAATGATAAAAGCTACTTCTTTTTATATAGTCATGGTAGACTATTATAATTGTTGTATTCCAGATATGGATGTGCCTTATACATGGCAATATTCGGAAATGATGCAAGATGTTGTTTATGTTTGAAAGTTGAGATTGTGGATTGATGGGACGCAGGTAAAATTTTAGCTCATGAGTATGATAATATTTGTGAGCTACATATTGTTATATATGATGATTCAAAAGACCTTGTGTTGGACATAAGTCATTTTATATTATATTATAATATATAAACCGTTTTCAAAATAAACTATTTTTAAAATAAAACTTTTATCGGCCTTCGGGCCCTTTCAAAATGATTTTCATAAAACTAAATTTTTCAAACACCAGTCCGGATTTAACAAACTCTCAATCCCCGACGTCGTCACATAGTAGTGTATTGGGAGGGTTCCTTGTTTGGATTTCTTTTTTACGAGACGTCCCCCCCCCCCCCCCCCCCACCCACGAAAGTGGCGAATGTCAGGAATTGAGAGGAGTTGTTTCTTTGGACCATTTAAAATTTTGTACACTAATTAAAATGTTAGTATTATATTTATGGAAATGTGGAACTTTGGAGGCAAATAAAGCCTCATTATGATTAGGGGTGTTCACGGTCCGGTCCGGTCCGGGTTTATACATTATTATGGACCGGACCGAATTAATCGGTCCATGTTTATTAAGACCCGAAACCGGACATGATTAATCGGGTTCGGTCCAAGTGTGTTTCGGTCCAAATAATGTTCGGGTTCGGTCCAATTCGGTTTGACACGGTTTGATTAAAAAAATTATTTTTTTTGCTTTTTTTTTTTGCTGTTTTTCTCATGGTAAAATTCTGCACTTTTTTACAATAACTTTCTCCTTAAAACTCACTTTTTTGTATATTAACATATATATTAATAACTTTTGTATATTAACATATATATTTTTATTATTTAATGTGTATATATTTAAACCGGTCCGGTCCGGTCTTAGACCCACTTTTTAAAACCAAACCCAAGACCGACCCGGATACATTCGGTCCTTCATTTTTAAAACCTTATTTTGGACCGAATTTTAAAAAACCCGTAAAAGTGAGTTCGGTTCGGTTCGGTTATTTCGGTCCATTCGGTCCATTCGGTTTGATGCACACCCCTAATTATGATTGCTGTGAGCACAAAGCTCAAATATAAAGGGTGTATGGGCGCCCTTGTTGTGGAAATTGGTTTTATTTAATTCATAATCCACTTAAAATAAAATAAATTAAATAAATTCGTCATGGGAGGATAGAAGTTTGGAGATAGGATTAGTGAGTATGGGTATATTAGAACTAGTTGAGCTTTGGAGAATTAGGCTTAGCTAAATTTCTAGGACGAAATTTTTATAAGTAGGGAAGTTTGTAATAACCCGAGGACTTGGAGACTAGGATTTATTTATTTTGGGAGAAATAAATAATATTTTATTGGAGAAAAATTAAATTTGGTACTTGAGGTCAAAATTTGAAGTTGTTGGAAAGTTTGTCGAATGTAAATTCTGAGGGTACCATTGTTTCCGGAAGGGTCTAGAAAGTCAAAATAACTGTACTTGGGGTCTATTTGGGTTCCGAAATAAATTAGGACCGTTTGACTCGAATTAAAGTCACCGAGTCATTTAAAGTGTGTATTATCATTTAAAGATGTGTACCTTGGGAGATTAGACTTATTAAGCCTACGGGAGATATTTCTCCCAAGAAAGAGAGAGAAATAGAAAGAAAGAAAGAAAGAAAGAAAGAAAGAGAGAAGAAGAAAGAAGAAGAAAAGGAAGGAGAAAAGAGAGAAAAAGTGGAGATTTTCGGGCAATACGTGATCTCAAGGCGGATTCAGACCCTACGAACCCTAGGCAAGTGATTAAACTTGCTAAATAATTGTTGTGTACATTTATTGCATGATTTGTGGATTGATATTTTGGGTTTTAGGTTTAATTTAACAAAACCTAACTTTTGGGTATAATCCTAGATTTAATATGTAGATCTTTGATTTGAGGATAGAAATTAGTTTACATGTATTCTAGGATGAATATTAATGATATATTTGTGTTTGGGTTGAAAATAAATGGAGAGGAAATGATAAATATGAATTTTTGGATTTTTGGCTTACTAAAAAGTAACCATTTTCGAGTCTCCAGGTAGGCCGAATCGATTCGGTCCCCCAGCTGAATTGATTCGAAAATATGCAGGTGCCCAGGTCTGAGTGACCGAATCGATTCGGTCTCCAGCCGAATCGATTCGGCCTGAGACAGAATCCCAGATCTGATGACCCAAATCGATTCGCCTTTCTGGCCAAATTGATTCGCTGGGCCGAATCAATTCAGAATTGACCCGAATCGATTCGGAAATAGGGTTTTTGAGGGATTATTTTTCTAAAAAGAATTTTATCCCGTTTCGTTCGAGGTTATCGATTGGGGATCTCTATAGGAGAGATTTGGAGTATGTTTTGGAGACTTTTAGAGAGTTTCCCTTAAAAGAAACAATTGGAGTCATATTGACTAAATTTGAGGAATACCGATTGGATATTATGGTATATTCTAAGTGGGGAAGCCCACTTTTATTGGAGACTCTATTTGGAGATAATTATATTCATATAAAACATTAAGAAGAATTTAGAGATAAGGGATCTTAGGATCAAATCCCAAATGGGATAACTTTAAAGGTTCATTAAATGAATTAAACCCTATTATGAACGGAAAATAATAAATGTTAAAATGATGTGTATTCGGATATAGAAATATCCTTATTGATGATTCATTTGGGAGATATCTCACACAATGAGAAATGTTAATTGAGGTGCATTAGGATAAAAGAATATCCTTAACTTAAATTGAATTGAGAGGCAATTCATTATTAGAAGCGACATGTGAGCTTCAAGCGAGAAGTAGTATAGCGTATACTAAGTGGGGAAGATGTGTGAGAATTGGCGATTAGTATATCTAGAGGGAAATATACTAAACCATGACATTAAATCAATTGCGCCAATGGGAGTATAATGAATATGAAAATGATGTTGCAGGTATACCTTATATAATGGTGTATCTTTGTTATGAGGGATGTATGTATACCTTATATAATGGTGTATATACATGTTAAGCATACCCCCTCCTTGTTATCATTGGGAAGTTTCGTGCGTAAAGGGTGAGCATTCTGGCTAGATGAGCCGGGTGTGGATATTCCCCAGGTCATAGTCGTCCATGGTGGTCAGCAAATGACAAATTTATATACATTGATTTATTTTGGGGGTGAGAGGTCGTGGGTATGTGTCGCTCTCACTTTCCGGTTAGGAGCTATGACAGCTTCCCGGGACGTCGTGTGCGTGAGTTGATCACGAGGTGGGTGTCGTGGAACCCCACCACGTGACCCCAGTTTGCTACGTATATGGGGCTGCTGGAAGATGATAGCATGTGAGCCTGCGTCCTTCGAGTTATAGCTTGGTTGGATGGTTATTATTGCTTGCTTTTGTATTTGGGTATCAAGGGCATAATGGACCTCAACGACCTACATTTCCAGGATTAGTGTATCGGGGGGGTTCCTTATTTGGACTTTGCCTCGGCGAGACGTCCCACGCACGAACCGCAGTGTAATGTTGGAACTTGGGGATAAGTTTAGTCCTTAATGCTCATAATTATATATATATATATCACCTATCTCGACAATCGACAGTGCTAGGAGTAGTGTAACAGGGGGTTCCTAGTTTGGATTTCTCTTCGACGAGACGTCACACGTATGAAACGCCGTGTACTGTTGAGAATTGAGAATATTAATTAATTAAAATTTGGATAATAATTTTGGTTACATGCATCTTGCTTTGAGGGCATAATAAGCCTCGAGGATCGATACGGTTAGGAGTAGTGTAATGGGGGGATTCCTTGTTTGGATTTCGCCTCGGCGAGACATCCCACGCACGAAACGCGGTGCCGTGTTGAAAATCGGGAGGAGTTTAGTCCTTAACCCTTGATGCTAATAACTCATATATAATTATATATATTGTTTACATGCCAATGAAGGGCATCACTAGAATATATGAAATTCTAGTAATTGAGAATGTTGTGATTATGAGCATGATGATGCTACTTTATATGTTCAACAAATGAACATTATAAAGATAACTATAATACAAATTCTAAAGTATACAATTTAAAGAAGGTAGATAAATGTAGATTGAGTGTTAGGTTAGACGGTTTCACTTAAATACTTTATTTAGGTTTAAGTTAGAATCCTCTTACCTAATTAGAATCGGGCATCCATTTGGAGATCACATGCATACGTTTAGTGCGCGCTTTAGATGAGAGGTGAGTTGAATTATTATGGAGAGTTCGATTCTAACTAAATCATGTAATAATGCATTTATAATTATTATGCATTTTAATACACTTGCTATAAAAAAAATTTCAAACTTGGGCTCTGACCCGTTTATATTTTCTCCTCCATGTATATATTGTACTACTTCAGGTGTTCCTCCGCAAGGACGCCTTTGATGTTCATCCATCCAGGACTTGTGGAGCTGTGGCAGTAGCGGACTGTTGCGGCATTTTGCTTTAGTCGATTCCTTTCTTTGTATATCTAAATTAGGATTCAGTTGTATATTGAGTTAGTATTCAAGTGTTGTAGATTAACACTTTCTTATTTCATTTCTCAAGTTATTGTATTGTCTGTTACCCGACAGCATATTCGGGTATTTCATTGTTGAGATTTTGTTTGTACATTGTTTTGTACTCCTTTATTTTATTGGAGTTTGCACTTATCACTCATCGTAGTTACATGTATATTGTTGGTTATGTGCATTATTAGTTTTGTTGTTGTTGTTAAATGAAAACATTTAAAATTTTGACAATCTACTTTTAATGATTTCGGGTAGTTAGCCTTATATTATTAGTATTGTCAGTTGATGTTGAGTCTGTGCCATCTGAGATACCTGATTTAATGTAGTATAGGGTTGGCCACCCGTTATTATTTAGAGCGGGTTGTCACAAGATATCACTTTCGTTGACATTAATTGTCTTAAATCTTTCATTCACAATTCTATGTGACTTTTGAAATCTATTAACTTTGGGTTATGAGTTTGTGAGGTTATTTTGTAAAAGTTTATTGAAGAAAGATGGACTTAAATGAAAGTCATGAGTGGACTTTTGTGGATCATTAAGTAGACATTTTGCATTCCTTTACTATGTAAACTATGCCTTGAATTCAACCACCATTTAAGGTAACTAAGTTAATTTGTATTCGACAAATATTTATTTTATGAACACTAGGTTTTCATACCATAGAAGCTAAAGATGATTTCGTTCATAAATGTAGTTTGAAATTTTTTTTAGAGTTGTAGAGATGTAAGGGTATACATGTTTAAAAATAGTCACTTTTAGAAACTAAAATGTCCAATTTAGGGTTTTTGTTCTAGAATTAGTTTTTTGTGCATAATTTTTTTTGATTTTATTTATAGAGAATACTCAAGGTACATGAGGCATTTTGAGGAGAACCATAGGTAAAACCCTCATTTTGAATTTTGAGGAGCACGTGAGAAAACAACTACTCAATTGGGGTTGTGGGTTCCTACATTGAAAAATGGTAAGTTTGTATTTTTGAGTCAATGTCGAGTATCATATGTTGCAGCGCACTGAATCATATGTTGAAATCGGGCATGTATTTAAATCATATTCATATGTTGTATTTTTTTCACCCAGTACTAAATCATATGTTTCAATCAGATGTTGTATTTTTGTTTCACCCGGTACTGAATCATATGTTGGTACTGAATAATATGCAGTAATCATTAATCCTCACTCATCCTCAAAGGTCCCATGTAATTCTCGATCTAGAAATTATTACTAATTTTGTCAATAAAGTTGATTCAATCGTGTTAAAAGGGGATAAATTAGTTTTGTGCAATCGCCTCATTGAGTCTTCATCTTCTTCTGAAGAAGACAATAAAAGTGAAGAAGATAATGCTAGTAGTGCTCAAATTCACGATTATCGAGGCATTGATTTATATGTGGAAATTCCCAATATTGACTCGAACGGCGTAAACTCTACATTGAATCATAACCAATGGAATGTCGTCCGCAGGAAAACGCGCTCTAGATATCTAAGGTCCTAAATTTATTTTCAAGGTTTCATTTACTTTTATGTACGCTTCGTGCTATTTTTTAAAAAAGTTCTCATTTTCGTCTGTGTAAGCCACCGATGAACGGATTTTCTTCATCTCTATCCTAATAAATTCTTAATTCCCCCCCCCCCCCCCCCCCCAAAAAAAAAATAGTTGATTGTAAATATTTTTGTTTCTTATTTGGTCTAAGATGCCTCTTTGAAAACTATGGGGAATAGCATTATATTGGAACATGTGTTTATATTGCAAATGCTATCCGGGAATGAAAATTGGTACACTTCCTTTATAGTTATTGTTAAAATGGGTAGGTATTTCTATCGAGCTTATTATCATCATTTTTTAACTCATATATGTATTCTGTTTTTGGCTATTTCAGGTTTGGTAGGGAGACATCATTTGGACATAGGCATTTGGGGTGTTAGAGCAAGTCGTCGATTGTTATGTGGTGTGTATGTTCAGATAGTTCCACACTTTAGTTGCTAAATTCTATTTGTAATAGAATTTGTGCTTAGTTAGTTTTGCAATTATGCCACTAATTCTAGGTCCATTATGTTCTCAAATTGTACTTTGTTATACATACTAAGAGTTGTTAGGCTTACTTTTTTACTTTTGGTATTTGTTTCTCAAATATATATGATGTTGTGATATAAGGCTTGATTTCGGTAATATATGAACTATAGTTTTTTTTCCAGTAAGAACACAGAGATATAAAGTGTTATCTCGAAAAAATCTCCGACAGAGACGAGCATTTCCCTCGGTATATATTTCTTTCATACTCTGTTTTATATCCACTATTGAATCTTTACATAGTCATGGTCCTATAATCATATGCACTGTTTGCGTAACATCCATTATGTTAATGTTTTTTTATTAATTGGCATAACTTATTAATTTTATATACTAATAGTACTTTCAAATGTTTATTTTCCAATCGAAGTTTCTGAAGTTTGTATTGTTATTTCTATATACATGGATCTCCATAACAACAAGTTGACAGGACCAATTCTTCCTCCATCTTTCGTACCGCTGGCTTGAATGGTTAGGTTCTGGATTGATCAGTAAACCAATAAGGAGTTTAATCTTACCATGGTGAGATTGTTAAATCTTTCTATTGCATCTTTCCTATAGTTATTGGTTTCCATGTTAAGTTGAAAGCTAATTATTTTTCTTTTCTCCCAGAAATTGTATGTGGTAGATAAATCTGAAAACCACGACTTGGTTAGGAATTTATGTGAAGAAATCTATATCAAATTTCTCCATATCAAATCTTTCCTATATTTATCATTTTTGATGTTGAGATGCTAGCTAATTATTTTCGTTTCTCCCAGGATATGTGTGTGTTAGACAAATCTGAAAACTATGGCTTGGTTAGAAATTTGAGTCTAGAAAAATCATATGAGATGTCTCCATATCAGTGCTCAGATGAAGATGGAGAGGATGAAGTCTTACCCTCCAAAATATTTGTTCCTTGGTGTTCTAGATAATTAACTCAATCCTTTACTTGGGAAATGATCAGGAGCTCGAAAGTACATCAAGCACAACGTATTATTTTAGGGGGGAAAGTTTCAAATTGTTTTGCACAATTAAAGCTCTTTCCCACTTAAGAATTAATTTTTTTCATTAGATGATTTTAGTGATGCTATGATTTTTTAGTTTCTCGAGATATTCGAGTTGGTAAATTCACATATGAAGTCTCAATTCATGTAAAGATTTTTATTGCTGCATCGGCGTCTGACCAGCGCCGCTTGCCTTCAGCGCCGACTAACGCCACTGACCGTTATTTTTATTGTTGCTATGTATGTTTTATTTACAACATCCCTTTCTCTTTTATGTAAGGTTCGAAGTTTTTTATACTTCTTTCCCTTGATTGTTTTTCATTGACAACTATTTTCTTTGAAGTTTTATTTGTGACTACCGTGGAGATGTATCTGCCATTCAAGCCGAGCAATTCTTCACTAAACTCATCGAAAAAGAGGTTTTCTATCCTATATATTTCATTCATTATCAGTATATGTGTGTTGTATTTGGCATGTATATAAAAATATGTATGAATCTAAAGTAAATAGGGTTAGTTGAATTTTATTTGAATTTATGTTTTATTTTTTGAGGCATTTAGGGTAATCCTTTCAAGTCATGTCAGAAGAAAAAAAGGCTTACATGGTTCATCAATGGTTAGTGAAAACATAATAGTTATCCATCTGGCTTTTAAATCTCAGCTCAATACCTAAATGCTTTTAATTAAAACAAATGTATTTAAAAAATTATATTTTCAATTAAAAAAATGTTTTTTTCTTATGAAAAACTATTTTTAATAAGAATCTCTTTTAAAAATATTTTTTTTTACTTTTCAAAACTGTTTTAAAAAAACATTTCAATTGTTTAAAAAAATTGTTATCTATTTTTTTTAATTAAAAAACTGTTTATAAAACATAAAAAATTGTTGTATATAAAATAAAAAGTGTTTTACAAAATAAACCCTTTCAAGTATTAAAAAACGTTTTGAAAAATTAACGGCGGTTTAAAATATTACACAATGTGATTATGAATATTTTATTTTTTAAGTAATACGACCACAACCAAATAAAACGCAACATATATGTATTATTTCTCTCTTACTCCGCCCAAATAAGGATTTAAGGTGAGTTGTTAAAGCTTTATTAGAATTGAGTTGTTATCCCTGTTACGATTATAGATACTTCCTCAACGTTTCATTTTCTCTATAATATATAGAATTGCGCAGTTAGTGTTTAAATCCTCACACTTAAATCAACAGTCCAAATTTGGGTGCTATGGTTATTTACAAAACGACCTTCACGAGTCAGATTTGTACTTGGATTTCTGATTCATACTTACAAAATGACCCATTTTGGGTGTTATACCTCTGTTTGGTAATTGAATTGCTAGAGAATTTACCCATTCATTTTGTATGTATTATTTCTCTTGCATTGCAAAATAGGTTGCAATTGGGTGAAAATCTGGTGTATGCGCATGGGATGAGTTTATTTCAGTGCAATTTGGTAACATCTGTACACTGTAATTAAATTATTGTTGTGGACATGAATGTACGGGGAATTGATTTTCACCATACTTTGATGGCTTATGTATATAATTTTTTACTCATTTCTTTCTGAACAGGGGAAGACGATAGCATTAGAGCTTGAAATTTTCATATATAGTTATGAATGTCAAAGCCAAGCTCTAGGGGATAAACGGTTGATCTCCAAAATAACGACTATTAATTAATTATTTTAGTGAATTTTTGGGGAGACAACGAGAATCAGGTCACACACAACAAATTTTCATATAAATTTCTATATTTTTGTTTAAATTTAAATGTTGATTAGTGTGTAATGATTTGATCAAAGAGACAAGTTTGGATTCTGACAGAGCTATTTATTAATTCCTTTTTGATATTCAACAACAAATAACATCATATTTTTTCATATGTATAAACACGCTTGCATTATTAATTACTTTATACATATTGTTTCATTATATATAAACACGCTTGCATTCACACTCAGCAATACCACAAAATAAACACGCTTGCATTATTAGTGATGGTCTATCATGAGTTAAATTATTTTTGGGGGGGTTTCTTCCATGTTCTCACCAGCTTCTTGGATATACATTGGTCTAATATAATGTCAAGATTATGTTCAAAACATGTAAGTACTTGAACAATTTTCATATGTTACAAATTTCCCAAAACGGTGAAATGTGCAAGATTGTACCCAAATCCTGTCTTTTATTTCTCATGTTCCTTTTGAAGTTATATTTCTTTTTAAATCATCAAAGAAATTTTAAGATAGTTGTATTTGAAATGTTTTTTACATGTTTCCATTTTAACATATTAGGAGCTAGATTGGGTTTCAAGTGCTTAGTGCAGAAGGTATATGTCCACAAATGCATTCAATTTGTATGCATTAGATGTTTTAACTTATTAAGAGTTTGCCAACCTGTTTATTTTTTAGTGGATTTCAGCGTAATGTTCAGATATTTTTAAGGGTTCCATTTGACATATAATTTGAGTTATGATTTTCACATTATCATGGCACATTCACCCACTAAATATGATTGATTTTCATTTTGTGGACCATCTATGCTCTTTTGGTTGGATCACCTATTAGTATATATTTTACACTATCAAAATAACGTACACTCAACTACCCCCTTATACACAAAACCACATATCACAACAAGCAGCACCCAGCCTGCCTAAAAACATCACCCCCACACCCATTTATTCTATCACCTGCCTAAAATCCCCGTGCACCCTCTACCTATACCCTGTTACTACCCCTTCCAACCCAACCTGCTACCCATGCCATACCCGTGCAAACCCATGCAACCATAACCCCTACCCAATCCTCACTACAAACCCATGCATCCCCACCTACGACCTAAACCTTCTACAACCCACTTATAAGATCCTCATATCCCTAGCTCCCCATAACAACCCTATCAGCTAATTCCCATCAACACCTACTCCTAACCCCCAACCCGAAACTAAACCTCCCCACCCTGTTGCTATACATAGACCACTGCTATACATGTGATTTTTTTTAATGTTTGTTAGTTGAACATTAGAAATTCCGAATTCTCCTTCCAATGTAAGGATGATTGTAGGGACAAAAACAGTGTGATTAATATTGTGCCAGTTGACATAAAAGATTAGGCTAACAATTAATGGATTTAGATATAACTACACCTGTAATAAGAACCCAGAAGGAAAATACAATGATTTAGTTTAATGGTCCGTGTCTTTATTTGATTATGAAAGTTGATCCTGACGTTACAATAATCGTACTATAAGACATCTATTAGTTTACCCTTTCTGCAATTAATATAATCTAAGTTAATATTTTATCATGAACTATTGTAGGATCAAAGCTGGAATGGAATGCTACTATGAAAGATTACTAATGTTGTCCATATAACGATTCAGACAAATCTTCATAAGAGTTCATGGCCACATGAACCGGTTGATTCAGGACCCAAACAACTATGTAGAACCGCAATTCTTTATCGATGTGTTATTTTTTACAATTGTACTAACCATTTCTTTTCTTAAATTTAATGGTTCATGGATTGTGTTGCCCAAAAAATACCTAAGGAGGGAGGGGTGGGGTGGGGGTGAATTGTATTATAGTTCACAGATTGTGTTTGTGCTTTTGATTTCTTCTTCTATTTTATTTTTTTCAAATTTTCTTCCTTGTTGACAATTTTATCAGTTCTCTGTGTATTTATAATATGTTAATGCCAATGTTTTGCTGTTGGTTGCAGTTTAAACCTATTGCACATGTGATGGTGGGGTTGCAGTTTAAACCTATTGCCAATGTTTTTCAATTATGTCGATTTTTTAAAAATTGTTTATAATTATTGTTTTATATAAAAAATCTTTTCAGACTTAAATCAAATTTGAATATTGTTTTTGAGGTGTTTTTAATATCTTAATTAGTGTATAGTCCTATTTTAAAATTTGGAAAGTTTTCTCCGTGCCTTCAGGCACGGGCATTCTGCTAGCATATAAAATAAGTTACAAAACTTATGTATGTCATAAGTTTAGCTGATGATGTCATCTAGATTACTTTTTCTAGCACTATCAATTTTATCCCTCAAATATTTGATTTCTCCCTCTTTTTCACTTATTAAATTTACATTTCAATTCAAAATTGAGGGTACTTTAGTCAAAATTACTTCAATGAATTTGTTCACACCTATGCTGCTTCATAAAGATCTAATGGTCCAAAAAATCCATCTCGATCCTCTCATCCAAGCTGCCTATGTACCATTTGAACCATTGTGTAATTTAATTATTCCAACCATTCTATACTATTTTCATGAAACAACACCCATTGTGTACTATTTCCAGCCATTAAAGTTTGGCTCACCCAACAACTCTAAATTTACCTCTTTCTCACAAACTTTAACATTTTTCTCTCTCTTTGTGACACACACACCAACATATCTCAAAGCCTTTCCTTATCTCTGAAAAAAGGTAATTTTTTACCCTCAAATGATATCTACAAGTTGTGAATCTAAGATTTTTATAATTTTTTTTTACCGAGTTTTGGAAGCTTTTTAACCTTGATTTAGGTGACGGACCTGTGATGGTTTTGAGTTTAAAAGAGTACATTTTTGGGTTATGTGTAATTATGGTGGAAATGTAAGAAGTCTGTGGATGTGTGATGTTTTTGTTACGATTATAGATCTACATTTTAAATCTTAATATATTTTTCTTTTTAAGAAGGGTTGAATTTATTTTTGTTTTTTCTTTTATTATCATTATAGAATACCAGGGTAGCTCTGATCACCGGTGGAGTTAGAAAAGTTTTCTGCTGTTCTAAACCAAGGTGTGGCTTGGACGAGTCGAATGATTGTGACTCAGGGTTAAATAAATCAACCCATCTCTTGCTCTCCACCCCGCCCCATGAGGAGGAGTTGAGTGCCCAATAGGGAGCCAAATGAGAAAGGAGCAATGGAACCCACTGGCCTCGAACCATGGGATGCCACTATAGGCCAGACCCACTATAGGATTGCCATCTCTTTCTCTCCACGACTTTTGTGGGGCAATCATGGAAGCTGGAGCTCTCACCGGATGGTCTTCCGACATCCTGGCTTGGGTTGGTGACCACTTAATGGGCGGTACCTTTTCTAAGGGTTGAGGTTGAGATCCTTTTTTGGGTTGAGATATCTTTATTTTATCTACTCTCGTGCTATTGTGGGATTTCAATTGGGAACCTTTTAGATTTAGGATTTATAACAATACTGACTTGTACTTTTTTTTAATTTTCAGATTTTGAACCGACTTTCACTAGTGTTATGGTGAGTTTACTCAATTGTTCAAGCTTTTATTATCTTAATCTTTTTTATTTATTATGTTACTCTATAATATGAATTATACAGACAACTTTTGATGACAGAGGAAGAAGAGATTCATTATTTGGGTTAATTTGGTTAAAAATCTTCAATGTTAAAAATATTCATTTTTTTAACTGGGCTTATGGGTTTATGTAGGGATGGTTTTCGATCGGTTTGGTCGGTAAATGGACCATACCAATACCATACTAACTTTAAAATCATCAAACCAAAATTACCAGTTTTACCAGCCGGTACACCAACTCATAAACCAAAATCAAACCGCACGGTACATCGGTAAAATTATTTTTTGGCGATAAAATCGGTTTTTCGAAAAATACGATAATTTCGATAAATTTCTATTTGCGGTATATAAATATATGTATGGTTTCTTAATACCTACATGCGTCAAACTAATTATTATTAATATAATCATAAATAATAATATTTTTTAGAACTCCATTGATCTTCCTATCCAAGTAATAATATAATAACTAGGATTGGTTTTCGGTCGGTTTGGTTGGTAAATGGACCATACCAATACCATACCAACTTTAAAATCATCAAACCAAAATTACCAGTTTATGAGTCGGTACACCAACCCTGAAACCAAAACCAAATCGCGCGGTACATCGGTAAAATCGTTTTTTGCGATAAAATCGTTTTTTCAAAAAATATGGTAATTTTCATAAATTGCTATTTGCGGTATATAAATATATGTATGGTTTCTTAATACCTACATGCGTCAAACTAATTATTATTAACATAATCATAAATAATAATATTTTTTAGAACTCCATTGATCTTCCTATCCAAGTAATAATATAAGAACTAACTAATCGAAACATTAAAACAGAAGTACTAATCACTTTCATGAAATAATTGAAGGAAAAAAGAGTCAAAATAAATTACCCATCCAATGAAGCCAACGAACTCTCATTTGAGAAGCTAACCCACTTCAGATTTAGGAGACTCTCATCCAAGTAGATTCTCGTACCTGTGAGTGAGATAAATCTAATGAGTATTAGAAAAGTGCTCACTAACATAAATTTATTAAACTAACACAAATGAGGAATCTGATGTGGGCGAAAATGTTACCCTTTATTAAATTAAAACATTCCAAAACTAACCACACAAACCTTGAACTCGTCAAAATCTGATGTGAATAAATCTCACCGAAGTCCCTTGGTTCCTGAGACTTAAAAATCATAAAACTCAAAATTCATGTAAGAAACTGTTCACTAAAAATCTTATATAAATAAAACAAAATATAAAGAAGCTTGGCTTGCCCAGTTTTTACAGCTTGGCGAACTTTTACTTTCGGTTTTCACTGAACCCCTATTTATAATAGGTGATAGTATGTAAATGCCCATGGATGGGAGATGTGGGACAAGAGATATAGTGGTTGGTTGCAATTAGTTTCTCCCGCCAAAGCTCATTCCCAGTTATGCTTGCTTACTTTATTTATTTTGTTACACTGAAAGAGAATTGATGGTGGCCCACCATTTTGTAACCACATGTGCACATATAAGTGCTTTTATTTCAAGTTTTCAAAGTGAATTAACAGATGACCAAATGGTCCAAAATAATATACATAATTAAAATATTAGTTATGTGAGCTTATTAATGTTTTCTTAAATTGAGTGTATAAATTACTTTAATCGATATATTTGGTATATCTTGTTTATAATTTAGGTATATTATTACGATATTTTTTATATTTCATGTTCTAAAATTTTAAAAGCGGTAATTTCGGTACATCGGTTTTTAAAATGTTCAAACCAAAACTAATCACAAAAAATTCGGTAATTTTGGTTTCGGTAGTTTCGGTTTTCGGTAAGTAAAAAATGTAAACCATTACCACTTTTTTCGGTACAAAACGGTACGGTGCGAGTTTTTACCGTACCGCAAACACCTCTAGGTTTATGGTTGGGTTTACGCTGAGACAA
This sequence comes from Sambucus nigra, assembly GCA_949130495.1. NCBI lineage: Eukaryota > Viridiplantae > Streptophyta > Magnoliopsida > Dipsacales > Adoxaceae > Sambucus > Sambucus nigra. The sequence continues at coordinate 236,464,594 of OX422210.1, read as the reverse complement.
TTTTGTTAACTAGGTTTCCGATTATGGTTGGGTTTACACGCTGAACTGGGTTTACAGGAGACCCATGATAAGTATAAGAGTAAAGATACGGCGACCCAGTTCGTGGACACATTTTCTAAACCCAGTGACGTGTCAGACACGTATGGGATGTGTTTTGTAATGGACCCCATGTGATGTAAAAATCCACCTAATGTGTATCTGACACGTCAATGAGTTTAGAAAATATATTCACGAACTGGGTCCCTGTATCATCACCCTAAGTATAATATATATTCTTGCTAAGGTTTTTTATACCTGTTAAGGTTTCTAAACATCTCTTTGCAATGGGTTTACTATTTTTTTGTGGTGAAAAACTGAGTTTATTGTTGTCGAGTATAACATGACTGTGATTTTGAATTTTGCTTTTTTTTTTTGTATTATATTCATTTATTTGGGTGAGGTTCGGGTTAAACTTCATGTTTCACATTGTTAAACACATTTCTCGTGTTTAGGTGTAACTGGCTTCCAGCTTTGGATTGAATTTGTAATTATGGCATCTCCTTTTTTCATTCCGATATTTTGAATTACATAAGATTTCTTGATACGGGAGTCTCTCAAATTGGTGCATAAAATAGTTTAGACAAGTAACCAAATAAAAAAAAATATTGGATATGCTAGATTTTTATATATGTCTCTCATTTTCCAATCAGAGAGAGGCTCCTATGCGGGAGCCTAACTGCGGGATGATTTTTAAAAATAAAAAAACTTTTATTTTTTAATTTTTTTTGTGGGTTATAAACATTTCAGGGTATCCCTATAAAAAAATCAGTTCAAAACAATATTTTTTTGGCATTTTAAAAAAATGGGTCAATATTTGACAGTATTTAATTCAGCTCAAAATAATAATTTTTGAAATTTTAAAAAAATGGGTCAATATTTGACAGTATTTAGGCTGCTTAAAATATTGTCAATTATTGACTCATTTTTTAAAACACCCAAAAATATTATTTTAACTGATTTTTTTATAGGGATACCTTGAAATGTTTATAACCCCCACAAAAAAAAATTATTTTTTATTAATATTTCGCACGCGAGTCCCGCATTTGGACTCCCGTACAGGAGCTGTCCTCCTTCCAATCACAGCTCCTAAGAAATTACTTAGTTAGCTTTCTGTTTTGTTGCAGGTTTTTTTGTCCGAGGCATTAGTCAAATGCGAACAAGTGGGTACCCATTTCACTACTATTTCACATGGTGTGGAAGGAAGTTAGTATCAATTTTTTTGTGTGGCGTTGTGGAAGGAATAGTTATGGAGTTTTGTGATTAACTCCATATTGTTTCAATCATACTTGAATCATTAAAACAAAATATGCTGGGTTGGTATCAATTTGTGTCTCAAATAATATGGTTATATAGAGATGGCTTACCTTTTGTTTCATTTGTATTCTCAGGTAATAAATTTGAGGAGGGATTAATCATTGAAATATTTTTGTTGGAATATTGTTGTCGGAATATTTTTTAATTTCCAAACAGGGTGTATAGTCCTATAAATAAAGAAAATTTTGTTCAAGATTTCTAAATGTTTTACACTTATTTGTGTTGTAAAAACACTTTTTGACTTAAATTATTCACGATTTAATATATTGAAATTTTTTTCCCGTGCTATATAATAGTTTATAATTATTACGAGGTCCAAGACGGACTGTTAATATTGTACACGACTTTATATATATATATATATATATATATATATATATATATATATATATATATAATACAAAAAATATACAATACTCGCTATCAGATTAGGTGTTGGCCATGTGTCAGGTAGGCAATGGCACAGGGCCCATTTTAGAACAAACACTAATATATATATATATATATATATATATATATTTTAGGAGTCCAAAAATATTTTATGTATATTCTTAGGGTCCCATTTTAAAATAAGTTTAATTCTTTAGGGCCCATTTTATCAACTATAAAAAAAATCTGTATAAAGAATGATTCAACTATTCAAAAAAATCTTATCCAACTCATTTAAGATTCTCATTTTTCTAGGGACACATTTTTTCAACTACCCATAATCTTTTTGGTGTCCACTCTCTCTCTTTCATTTGCAATTTTCACCACCTCTCTCTCTCTCTCCAACGTCCCTCTTTCTCTCTATATACAAATGCACTTGATGCTAGATTGCTTATATTCTTTTTGTACTACTATTATTTTTGTTTTGATTTTTTCAGGAGGTCTAAAAAGGGCATAGTCAACAATCAAGAAACTATTTATAGTTTAAAAAATTTGAAGGCAAATGTAAGATTAAGGCCTCTTTATATTTTTTTTATGGAAAAAAAATAGATTACTAAAACAAAAAATAGTTTTTTAATCTATTTTCTTTTAAGTATGAATAGATTTTTAAAGTAAATGTAGATTGTTGTTGGCTATGTTTTTTTATACTAATTTGTTTTTTAATTCATCAAGGTCTTACTTATTAATCTTTTTTTTATGTAATTATTTTTTTTGTTATCAGGTTCTTACTTTCTACACTAACCAAGTTGATGAAATTGGAGAGAGAATAATAAATGGCTCAAACCAGGTGACATTTTTTCATTTTTTTTATATTCAATCAATTAAGATATTTATAGAATAAATTATCTATTAGATTCGTTGTCAATTGAGTGTTTAATCAATAATTTTGTAAGTAGAAATGCTAGAAGAACTATTTTTCAATGAGTTTTTAGGTATTTAATATTTTTTTATAATATTCTTTTACAAGGACCTTAAATTTAGTTTTGCACAGAGCACTCCAAATTTCAGGCCGGCCCTACTCGCTATGCATGACGAAAAAACTACTATTACTATATATAACCTACAAACACATGGAGATAAGAAAAGTAAAGAGAAGAACTAGGGCATATCATCACCATTTTTAAGATTCTGTCTAATCAAAGCTTACGGTTAAATATACTACTTGGATTGAGATGTTGTCAGGCCTTGGCATGACCTTAGATTAATGTATGTGTAGGGTTTAGAGGGGGAGCACAAGATTACTTAAAAGAAGTTTATCTAATCTTAGGAATCGTGTATGCCATTAATTCTAGGCGTTGGTCTTCTTTTGAAAAGCAATCACAATATTTTTTTTCTTTTCAAGTATATGTCACACAACTCTTGCCATCTCATTTACACCATGTAGTCAAGGTCTCAAAGTCTTGTATTGAAAAGCCATTCCCCTTCTAGCAAGTAAATGAAATCATAAATGGAACCATTTTTCCAATAAAGCATGCTGGTCAAACCCCTATATCATTTACCCCATTTTTTTTTTTTAATTCTTCAAAGATGGCTTATTGTCCTTCAAAGGTAACTTTCCTTGTGCACTAAATGGTCCCGAAAGTCACATTTTCTCTGTGCAATGCAACAGCTTTCTAGTTTTAATTTTTAATTTTTTAGACATTTATTTAAACATTTGATCTCTGAATATGCGAAATAATTATTGGATTGGACCTTGTTTCCTTTCCTTCTGGACCAGTAAATAACCGGTTCTTTTATGTTGAAAAGCCTCAAAAGCCGCTTTATTTTAGATAATTTAAACTACACACACTAGGTAATAGATTTTGTCTTCTTTATTGATTTGTGTTCATTCAATATTAAATGTAGCGGTTCTAATGGTGCTCAATGAACAGATGGTACATGTCTAAGCGGATTTCGTTTTGAAATGTACGGACTTTAATTGGGCAACTAAATATATATATTAAAGGGGAAAGCAATTTGATTGTGTGCTTATGCAACCGTTTATAGACTTGTACTGGTTTACTGGTTGAATTTTAATTGGGGTTTGTAAATTTAGAATTTATTGTAATTTGTGTTTTGAAAATAGGACAACAAATACTTTGTTTATAATTTTAGCCCATATTTATTAATAAAGTCGTTGACGCAGATAAGCCTGTAAACGGATCGGATTAGAACCGGATCAGGCAAATTCAAATCCATATTTGTTTATGTTAAACGGATTCGGATCTGATCCATTTATTAATCGGATCAGATTAGGCAAATTCAAATCCATATCCGTTTATATTAAACGGATTCGGATCCGATCCGATTATCCATTTATATTAAACTTAACTGGCAACATTTTTGTTTTCAATTCTTATTTCATAAATTTATTTGCAAATGTTCCAAAAAACAAATAATGCAATAAATAATTATTATAAATAAATAGTTTTTTTTGGCTTTAGTCTCAACTACAAAAATGTATTTAGGCTCTGCTCTCATGTATTTTCGAATTGTAATCAGTCTCATAACCACCTAAAACTGTCTGTAACTTTCCTCTAATCACCCTTCCTTCTTTTTGTAGAGAATGCCATTTGTTCCATATAGGACCATCAACTAAAAAAATTAAAACATAGGGGTGCAGACAAATAGATCTCTATAAATATGACTAAATACACAAGATCCCTATAATAAATATTTAAAATATTATTAAATATAATATATATTAATTAAAAATATATTATATATAATTTATATATGTATATTAAAAATATTAGTCGGATTCAATTATTAACGGATCGGAGTATATGAATCCAAATTCGTTCCATTTAATAAACGGATAATCGGGTAATCGGATTTTAGGTATGATCCATATCCGCTTAAATGGATCGGATTCGGATTCGAATTCAGATTGGGATAAAATCCGATCAATTGACAGCCTAGACGCAGACCTACATCCATAACACGTTAACCATTTACAACATGCCACATCAGTCGATAATTTGAAAATAGGAACTAAAAATGAAAATAAAAAATTTGTTGTCCTATATCTATAATTGATATTATACTAGGTCCTAAAAATATATAAACTAATTTTAATATTCCCACACATCTTTTTGTGTATCTATATATTAAAATTAGGGTTAATTACACTTAGGCACTTGAATTATACCCCTCCCAATACTTTGCCACCTTCTCTTTTGATTTTTTTTCAATTCACCCCCTTAACTTTGAAAACGACTACAATTAACCCTCTGCCGTCTAAACCTGTTAACTTTTGAAGTGAAATGGCACGTGACAACCCTTTTGACTTTTTCAAAAGGGCATTTTGGATATTTTACCCATTTTAAAAAAAATCGTAAACTCATTTTCTTTCCATCATTCCCCTCCCCCCCCCCCCCCCCCCTCTCTCTCTCTCTCTCTCTCTCTCTCTCTCTCTCTCTCTCAATCCCACCCACCCACCCACCCAAGAACAAACATACGCACATGCAAATAGATCTGGGGCAGGGTTGGGGGGAGGGGGGGGGGGGGTTAATCGTGGGTGAAAAAGGAGCGGGGTGGGAGGGCTGGGGCTGGTTGGGGGGGGGGGGGGGGGGCAATTCGGGTTAGTAGTGTCATTTTCGTGTCGCGTTGATTTTTATTTTAGTATAAGTTTTGGGTAATTTTAAATCTATATAAGCTAATCGTGTCAAGTTCGGGTCATTTCGGGTTATTACCATAAACGGGTTATCGTGTCAAAAATTGCCAGAGTAAATCTGTTTTTTCCTTTTATACATATATTTTTTACTTCTAAATATATATATATTTTTTCTTAAATTCTTTTTTTCTGGAAATCATATTTGTAGGAAATGATTTTTTATTTCTAATTTATATGCTGGAAATAATTTATATTGCTAAAAAGTATTTTTATTTGTGAAAAATAATTTTTTATTTCTAATTTATATGCTGAAAATAATTTATATTTCTTATAATAATTTATATGTTGGAAATAATTTATAGTGCTAAAAATAATTTTTGTCATTGCTAGAAATGATTTTTTATTTCTGAAACTATTTTATTATTGCTGGAAGTCATATTTATTTGCTAGAAATAATTTATTATTGCTGGAAATCATTTGAAAAAAATTCATGTTTTTATATTTTTTGGGTAATTTTCAGAATTTTAATTATTTACTAATTTTCATATTTTTAAATGTCCTTTTTATATTTTAATTTATTTTTTAGTAATTATTTTAAATATATTTTCTGAATTATTTTGTTTAGAATTTTGCAGATTTTAAATATTTTTCAGAATTTTTAAGTATATAATTGTTTTTTCCCATACGTATTAGTATTTTAAATATGTTTTCTAAATTACTTTTTTAGAACTGGGCATGCTAGAAATCATATTTTATATGCTAAAAAAATATATATATCGATGAAAATCATTTTTTATGAGTGGGAACAATTTATTTTTGTGGTAAATAATTTTTTCATTAATTAGTTTTTAAAATTTTGTAGATTTTATTTATTTTTTGGTATTTTTCCCAATTTTTAAATATATATTTGTTTTTTCAGAATTTTTACCAATATTTTTTGTGGTAATTTCTTAGTTTTTTAAAAAAAAATTCTGCTATTTAAAGATTTTTTTCAAAAACAATTACTTTTGGACAAAAATGCCCTTGCTTAAAGTAATGTGCCAAGCACATAACTAATGATTTTTTCCAAAAGTTAATTGATTTAGACGGCAGAGGGGTAATTGTAGTCATTTTCAAAGTTAGGGGGTGAATTGAAAAAATCAAAAGAAGTGGCAAAGTGCTGGGAGGGGTATAGTTCTAGGCGCTATGTGTAATTCACCTTTAAAATTAAATTTATTTTAATTACCTACACTTCTTTCCTTAAAGTTAATTTTAATATTGTGTGGCCATAGACAACTATATCCTTGAAAACAATGCCAACCAGTTTTGGAGTTAATGCAGTGATATTCTTTAAAAGCTCTAAAGATTCTTCGAAAGAAATTATTAAATGAATTATTTATTGGATTTTGTGAGAAGCACAAGTTATTATTATTTGATGATAGCTCGACAAATAAGTCCTATTCATATAAGATATTTCTTAATTAGTTATATATATAAAAAAGTTATTCTTAATAGGTTCTAATTATATATAGTGCTGTAAATCGGGCTGGGTGAGACAGGCTTGGCGCTGCTCAGGCTCGGCCCGAACTCACATACCCATGCTCAAGCCCCAGCTCGGCCCGAATTATTTTTTCCCACCTAGCCCCGAACTCGGATCATAAATATTACGGGTTCGGGCCCGATTTCGGGCAGGCCCGATTTCATTTTTTTTTATTAAAAAAGTTTGAATTAATTTTTTTTTCTTGTATTTCCATCATGGACAAAACTATACATTAAGATCTAATTGATATTTCATGAAATAAAATATATAATTATGAAATGTATTAAATTAAAACAAGGGAAATAAGAGTGAAAAGCTACAAATACCTATTAAATTTCAGACATTTAGCATAATTTGATCACTTACAAAGTCCTATTGTGACTTGATCAATTATTAAATCAAATACCCATAATGAGATTAACAATAAAATCACAAAATTGAAAATCACATGTAATCTAATGTATTATGACAAATGATTTTTTTTTAGAAAAAATAATAAATGAAATAAAAGGACGAAACCTAATTGAACAATATTAACATAAATATGTTATATTATATAAATTATTTATTTATTTATTAATATGAAGTTCGGGCTTCGCGCCCAATTCGGGCTTGGTGAAGTTCGGCTCAAGCTCGGCCCGAAATTCATTCGGGTTTGGAATTTTGGCTCAGGCTCGGCTCGGCTCAAACTCAAATAAAGCTCAGCCTGAAAATAGCGGGTCGAACGGGCGGGCTTCGGGCTTCGGGCGCTCAATTTACAGGCCTAATTATATATATATAGTGAATATTTATTATCTGTTTACAAATATGACATATTGAATAAAAACTCTTTTTTTATGGGGCATGTTGGATAGAAAAAAATAAAATCTATTTAGCTTCATACTTAGTATACATGATTAATTAGTAAAATAAAATCTTATGTGGGTGATCAGCTTTGGAAATGAGAGAATTTCAAAAGGTCACTCGCTTAAGGTACAAACAAGATAATGTACATGGGGTAAGTCTAATTTTTGTAAAAAACAGGGTTATGTCTAATAATGAAAATATATTTGGGGGCAGAATAAAAAAAATATCTCTAAAATTTGAGTGATCATTATGTTTTCTGGAATTTTTGTTTATCTAATACTAGCAACTTAAAGGCTTCAATGCCAACAAAAGGTTCTAACTCAATCATATATCACATATTTTGAAACCGACAAGAAATGTCGACATTGTTCTACCACGTAAGAAGAATTGAGTACAGTACAACTCAATTGGCAGGGTTTAAAATGGAAGATTCAAAAAGTCAATAGTCCTCATCAATATCACGTTGGTTAAACTATTTATGCACACGGGTATGGTGGACCAAGATGACGATATAATTAACTTTCTAAACAATTGATTAAGTCCTTATTTAACCATAAAAAATCCGATTAGGACATCATCATATATCACAATTGATTACAGGTGAATCAACATATATTAAATGCATCAAAATTTCAAGATTGTAGATCCTCATGGGGTCTATTATTTTGGCTGAAAGTTGAATATGTTTCACACAGCCCACCTTGCTCTTACTGTTGCCAAATTGGATTTTGTCCTAAATCTTTGATGTTACATTTGTGTTCTAATCTGTGGATTTTAGGCAAAAGTATGTGAGATGCTAATAACAATTAATTTAAACTGAATACTAAACAGCCAAGTGTGACTCGCCATTGCATTATCTAAATATTAATTAATCCATAGCCATCGATCAACTGGAATTTTGAAAGGATAAAAACAGTTCAACTTGTTTTCCGTTTGTTTGCATTTTAGTATGGGGGCATATACCAAGAAGGCTCTCAAAATTTTTTCAATACACGTTTAGTCAAAGTCTTTTTATTTGTTTCAAAAAGTTTTTCAGCATGTCACTAGCGCTGACTTTCAAAATAAGAGACTTTTTGAAACAAAATAAAAATGCTTGAATCAAATATATATTAAAAAATATATTATGAACTTTTTGATATTTGATCCATTGCATGTTCAGAACAAAGATTTGTATGGCTAATCAAATACTTAGTGGGGTGATATAATGGACTTGTAACTAGTATGAAGCTATTATAGAATATTGAAAAGCCGTTCAAATCATACAATCTGTACTAGTGGAGAGGGGCCATCAGCTCCATATACCTGTTCTGATCCATCAACTTAATACATTTAAACATGATATTTTTTTAGTTAGCTGGAAAAGTATGTTTGCCTTTCAAAAGGTTTTTGTCATATTTGCGTTTGTGATCCGTAGGTTCTAAAACTGTAAAACAAAATACTAATGGACAGAGCACCATAAAATTTGTACACTTTTATCTTACATAAAGCCATGATCTACTTTTAATTTTTGGTTTTATTTGGAATATGACACCCGTTAGTTATTGACTAATAGTCGTTTGCATATTAACACCTAAGAAAATTATTGTACCATTAATCCCAATTTTAAATCGAATCAGAATATGTTAGACCACTTTCTCATTGAAGCATTTTGCTCCACCAAAATACTTTAATGCCATTTTGCTATACCCAAAAGGGAACCAACTCCAAAGCTTTGGGCATAATTCACCCTCCCGCAACATTTACTTTGTCATGCTGACCAATCCCTGTGGCAATTGAAATGCCAAGGGGACAAGAACCATTTTCCAATGGCTAGTTTTATCAAATTATATAAATATCCCCTAAATTTAATATTTTTCACCACCCATTTCATCATGAAACTCAATATTCTTTCTTTCAAATTTGCAAGCACTTTCATCCTCTCAAAAATCTCAATGGAAACCTACTACAAATACCAAAATAGCAAATTCGAAGAAGCTTAATTCTAAGAAACCCAAGAAACCTTCGAAAGGCAAACACAAAAGGGGAGCCATTGAAGAAATAACTTTTCGAAGGATGAAGACACATCGAATGATTTGTTTTATGGAGCGAATTAAAAAAGGGCATGCAGGAGAAGGTTTCCTACAAATTCAACATGAGAACCAAAACCAATATGTGGTATTATGGTCCCTAAACTGGACTCAAGGGAGAAGGGGTGCACGTGTGCGAAAGCGAGGCGTTCTTCGCCTTCTGCGTGCATGTTTGTGTGATCCCAAAGGGATATGAGTGCGTTTGTCACTAGATCATTGTTTCTCCATGAGGTTGGGTTTGTAGTTGTGCCCTTAGAAACTATTAGACACCATATCCAGTTTTTTTGCACGCCCTTATTGGCATAACCCACTCTTCGCAAGAGGAGTTTTTGGTTATTTAGATTCACTCGTTTATTTTATATAAAAACAAAAAATGGGTTGGGTTAGTCCTATCAGGCTTACCCTAAGGCAGGTTGAGGCTTGCTAATTGTCCAAAGATTCTTGGCGTGGGCTCGAGAATCGGGTTACGAGTGGGAAGATGTTAGGCACCCCATTTGTTCTTTGTACTTCCTTATCTATATACTTATTATCGCATTTTATATTTGTAATTACTTTTAGTTTATTTTAGAATATGCCGAGAGACCTTAGTTTGAGAATCCTTTAAATGTGGATATATGCTTATGCGTAAAAATGGTATTAGTAAGAGGTGTAGGAATGTCACTGAACCAGTGTGGGTGCACAAGAGTGTATATTGTGTGAATATGTATATGGGTAATAGGAGGCCGTTAGTGTATATATGTATACGAGAAGTCTCGACTTGTATAACGGAGAGTTATTAAGCTGTATATTGTGACACTCCACCTAATTAATTACCGGGTGATCAGTCATTAATTAATTAATTTCAGAATATCAAGTTGGTTCAGATAATGCATCACTGTCGAAAACTTAAATTTTAATTTAATAAAAGCTAACCACCTAATATTTAAAAAGGTTGGTGTCAAAATTTTATCTTGTTACTAACCATCATCATTAAGAGTAATATCTAAACATCACCATACATTACAATAGTATAAGGTAAGAACTAACTGGAGTAAAATAAGGAACTGGAGTAAACACATCCAGTCACAATCCTATACAATAATCCAATAACATGAAATCAAAGTCTAATGATAGAATAAAAACAACTCGAAATCTCTGAATGTAAAATAGGAGGGACGACATGTCCAATTGAAATAAAAGACTGATAGATGAGGAGTCATAGACTCAGAAACGTCTACTAGCAATATCCTCTAACTTCTACAGCAACCACACCTCGACAAATGAATGGAATCTCCTAAGTTTGGTGTCCCTATGGCTGAGCACCTAAAAATAATAGAACAAGAAAATAGATTTATAGAAAAACAGTTCAGAGCCCGAGTAAAAAACAGTTTAAATATAACAAGTGCTTAAATTGATTTAAAAAGCACATATATTATCCATGTTAACTTAGCGTACACACTTGAGATGCTCACCTCTCATCTATTGTGCACACTTAGCGAGTCTAACTACCCCTACTTGTCTCGTCACTCTACCTGACTATATGTAGGATAATCACTATGCAGGATACAATATCTAAATAGCCCGAAATCAATATATTATTATTATTTAGGAATAGGTTTAAGGATTTTGTAACTCATTCTCATAGCATTCTTTATTCCCAATCGGTGCCCCAATAAGTATATACTTTAATAAAGTAGCCAATAAGAAACACATAGTAGGAACTCAGTATACATATATTAAATCTCACTATGTATACACACAAATATATTTATACAGCACCCATGGTTAAGAAACCTCTGGTGCTAGGCATACTCGGTTATCTAGTCCCATTGCAACGCTCATGCATAAAGGACAACAGGTTCAATTTCTCAAGAACCAAATAAAACATATACACATATTGGAGGCGAACATAGTCCCAAGCTGATGGGCTACGCACATACCTACGCACCCATACGATCATCAGCACTATCGTTCTCACAGATAAACCATACATAGGTTCCATGCTCTAGTGGTACGACTCAAAATCCCCCGAAGGCAGACAAGATATGGTCGTCCACAACGCGTTAAACCCCGTTCGATAGCTAGTAACTAGGTATGTCATACAGATGATATTCCAAGTAATAAGAATGCACACAACTTATATACATTAATAGGTAATCACATAACCTAAATACTATAATTCGTAAGTAATATTAATGCCGTTACTCTCCACGATATCCGTATATATATAGCCTCTCTAGGGCTTAAATTCTCTCCTAGGTTTTCACATAAATTCGATATCCCGAGGACCATTACACCTTTAATTCCCTAAAACTTTGGAATTTAAGCCACCCGTTACTCACGTAGGTTAATACACTCGCTTGGATAACCCTAGGATGGTTTTTAACTCGAACGGACCCACATAAAAACTCAATCTGGAATCTCATTAGAAGTTTCAGGATTCTCGTACGAACGAGTTCCCACTTCGAACGAACTCAACAACTTGTTAGAAAGGTCATTGGAAATCTCGTTAGAAGGTTCTTTTGAATGAGGTCGTTTGAACGACCTGTACTGGTCTTCAAACGAGAATTCTGGACAGACCCATTTCTTCCCCAACATCGGTTTTTCTCAACTTTTAATCTTCAAAAACTTACAAATACTCAACCCAATACAAATTAAATGTCCCTCTACTAATCCCATTCACCATAGGATACTTTCTAACACGAATTGTCAAATCCTTATAAAATCATTTGGAATTCAACAATCTCTTTAATTTCCAGTAAGTCTCTTAAATATGAACCCAGAATTTTAAGTGTCCAAAACTCTTATTCTAATTCGTGATTACAACATAAAATTCCCAGCTTTTAGTAGTCCAACCAAGGGCAAAATCTCAACATGCATAACCATCTCCAATTCATAAGGTTTCTTCACAATTTAATCTAATTAAACCTAAGTTTTCATTGTACTAAGTTTATATCATCAAACTAAAATTAACAGGAAAAATATATGCTAAAAGAGGAGCAAGATAAACACTTGCCTCGGGATGAACTTCTGATTTTTGGACTGAAATTGGTATGGGGACGCTTTTCTTGACACGATCTATGCGCTGGTGTAATTTTTGGTGTGAAAGCTCGAGTTCTTGGCTTAGGGCTCCAATAGAGTCTTCTTCTTCTTCTTCTTCCTTGGTTCTCTCTATCTTTTTCTCTCTTTCTCATGTAAGTTGAAACTGACAGACCACTAACCCTCAATGCTCTTAATTAAACCCAATTTTCGTCCATTTAATTTTCCAAAATTCTCAAAAGACCAAAATACCGCTCTGAGGTGTCGTTTTGGGCTAAAATGCCTCGTACTCCAAATAAAATACCCAAGTAGTATTTTCTAACTATTTCGACCCTTCCGGACACTCTGGCGCATTCAAAATAGTCATTCGAGTTATATAAAAATAATTCATCTTTTTAACCCCCAAATACATACAGGTGACGCGACTCATACGCGCGTCCCAAATAAGTATAACATGAGTGTCGTGTATCTCATCCCGACCATAATATTACTTCGATAACTACTAACTCTCGTCACGCTAGTAATTATTACCATAAAATTGGATTAATTACAATTTTAAATTTTCTCCCTTTAAATGAATTAATCCCCATTTTCCCATAATTTCATAAAAATAAATATGTGTAAAAATACGGGGTATTACATACTGCCCCCCTAATAACATAATTTCGTCCCGAAATTCAGAAATGGAAATATATTTGGAAATAATAACTCTGGATAACGTTCATGGATGTCATCCTCACGCTCCCAGGTTGATTCCTCAACATTATGGTGCCGCCACTGAACACGGACTAGTGGTACTATCTTCGACCTCAACTTCCTCTCGCTAAGGTCTAGGATAGCAATCGAACCCTCCTCATAGGAACTATTAGGCTGTATGTCAACCTCCTCCAACGCAATGTGAGTATGGGCCAAATCATCTCGAAGAAATATCCTCAACGAAGAGATATGAAACACGTCATGGACTCTATGCAAGTGCTCCGGTAACCCAAGTTTATAAGCAACTGGCCCAATTCGCTCGATAATGGGGAATGGGCCTACATAACTAGGCGCTAACTTTCCCTTCTTCCCAAAATGCATAACTCCCTTCATAGGAGACATCCGAAGTAACACGTGATCCCTAATGTTGAACTCTTGAAAATACCATTTAGCATCAGCGTAGCTCTTCTGTCGATCCTGAGCAACCCGAATACGACTCTGTATCAACTCTATCCTTACCAAGTTGTCCTAAATCACCTCCGGACCAAGTAGCTTATTGTCCCCCACCTCTAAACAACATGTTGGGGAACAACAAGGTATGCCGTATAGTGCCTCGAATGGAGCCATACCGATAGTAAACTGGTAGGACTTATTATAGGCAAACTCAACCAGCGGAAGGTACTTCTCCCAACCTCCGCCAAAATTAATGATGCACATATGCAACATGTCCTCTAACATCTGATTTGTTCATTTGGTTTGGCCATCCATCTGCGAGTAATATGTTGTGCTCAGTCGCAACTCCATACCCATCGCCTCCTAAAAACTCTCCCAAAATCAAGACACAAACACCTTATCTCCATCAAACATGATCTTGGGAGGCACTCCGTGGAGTCTCGCTATCTCTGCTATGAATATCTGGGCATAGTGTCCCGTGGTGTAGTCTATTCTGTTTGGCAAAAAGTGGGCTACCTTGGTTAGCCGATTCACTATCACCCATATCAAATCGTGACCCCTTTGCGATCTGTGATGAAATCCATGGAATTGCTCTCCCATTTCCACATAGGAACCTTTAATGGTCGTAGAAGTTCCACTGTTTTCTGGTGGTTTACCTTTACCAACTGACAAGTGGCACATTTCGAGACGAACTCGATGATATCCTTCTCCATCCCGCTCCACCAGTACTATCTTCACATATCCTGGTTCATCTTATCCCCATCGGGATTTACCGCAAATCATAAATCGTGCGACTCTATCATCACCTCATGTCACAAGTTTTCACCCTCAGGAACAACCAATCTTCCATTAAAATGTAGACCCCTGTTTGAACCCAAAGTATAAGACTCGACCCCCTTTGCTAGAGGCTGCACTATCTGACTTTGGCAGAACGGATCAGTTGCCCGAGCCTGTACTACTCTCGTAATAATCTAGGGTGTAACCATCATCACAGATATGAACGATCGAGACACCGCATCCTGGTTCCCTAACTCCTTCCATTTCACTTTCCATACTTCGGCCACCTCCCCTACCGACTTACGGCTCAACGCGTCTGCTACCACGTTAGCCTTTCTCGGGTGGTATTGGATATCAAAATGACAATCCTTCACAAACTCAAGCCACCGGCATTGACGCTTATTCAACTGCTTCCGTGTGAAGAGATATTTTAATGACTTGTTATCTGTGAACAAGAAAAATTTCTCCCCCAAGAGGTAATGTTTCCAAATTCGAAGTGCAAACACCACCACCGCCAACTCTAAATCATGGGTGGGGTAATTCCTCTCGTGAGGCTTAAGCTTACGGGAAGCATAAGCTATAGCTTGATTCTCCTGCTGAAGTACACCTCTAAGTCCTAATAAGGACGCATCAGTGTAGACTAGATACTCTACTCCCGACATGGGTAATGCTAACACTCCTGCTGAGGTTAACTTATCTTTCAACTCATCAAAGGCTAACTGACAGATATCACTCCAGATAAACGACACTCCTTTGTGAGTCAGGTGTGTCAACGGACCCTCTATCTTCGAAAACCCTCGAATGAACCTCCTGTAGTATCCGGCTAAGCCCAAGAAACTTCTTATCTCGGTCGGTGTCGTGGGCTGTCCCCACTCCCTCACCGCTGACACCTTCTCTAGATCTACGGGCATCCCTTTGTCAGAGATGATATGCCCCAAAAATTGGACCTCCTTCAGCCAAACCCCGAGTAAACCAGAATGTAACCTATGAAGACGATGACGAATTGGTCCAGGAACTCTTTGAACACCCTGTTCATCAAGTCCATAAACACGACTGGGGCGTTGGTTAGCTCGAAAGGCATAACCCTGAACTCATAAGAACCATATCTTGTCAAGAAGGCTGTCTTCGACACATCCTACTCCCTGATACGCAATTGATGGTATCTCGATCTCAAGTCAATCTTCAAGAAGAAGGCAGCTCCTTTCAACTGATCGAATGAGTCATCGATTTGAGGCAACGAATATTTGTTCCATATCGTGACTTTATTCAACTCTTGATAATCGACACTCAATCGTAACAATCCATCCCTCTTCTTAACATGGAAGCATCCCAAAGCGAGGTATTCCTCCAGATGAAGCTTTGACCTAACAGCTGTGCAGTTTAGTCGTGTAACTATGAATATTCGATAAGGTAAGGCTCAATTACCCTAATAATTGTAGCTATAATATGCTCCCTTATTACACCGATTTATCCACGATGTAAGACATTTAGCAGTTATCCTTACATCGTATAATACGGCTCTATTGTCCATGAGTGTAGGTATAGTAAATCTTAATGTTATCATTCCCTTTACGGATGACAACCAGGGTACCAACCCGTGTACAAAGGACAAATATTTCCCAACTTTTGACGTTTGCTAGGTTTCATGCGTGGGATGTCTCGCAACGTGAAATCCAAATAAGGAACCCCCCCGATACACTACTAACTAACATTGTCAGTCAACAAGGTTTGTGGGCCCTCAATATCCAACTTCTACCCCACATACCTGTTTCTTAATATAAGATTAACTCACCTACCCTTATGTTATAAGAGATGATACTCAACACATTACTCCTACTAGCTCGACGTTAAACTCTTAAAATTTTCCACGAAATAATCCCCATACTCAGAAATATTTCACCCAATCTTGAATCCCTTTAATAAACATCCTTACTCCTCGGGATTAGGTATAACCATATGACGTACGCCACGAAGTCTTTATTCATAACCATATAAAGATATATATAAATGTGGCCCCGCCTCCTCTCAGGTGACTCTTAGCACAATTTCTAACGAACACAAAAATATCACTATAACGATCTATTATCACTCAAACCATCGTTAGCTAGTTCGCAAATTAGGATAGTAATACATTTTACGCCCACGTTTCTCAAAGTATTACAATAAATTAGAACACATTGAAGTTATTCGAGATTTCCACTATATCTTAAAGGCACTATAAGTAATGAAGTATCGTACCTCCAAATGCGGGTGACAGTTGTGTTATCAGTGGCATAACCGTATATCAGAATTATAGATATGCCCGTACTATACTCCTTGCTGATGCTGTGGAGCCTGCGTTGTTGGGGTAAATATCCATGATTTTCCATATTAGGAATTCTGTGGTTCCGGGAGGGAACCCTGCGGCTGCTGTGGGATCCTGCCCTTCTGTGGGAAACTTCGACGGAAGTGGCCCCGTTCGCTACATATAAAACACTTTCCAACAAAATTTCTATTGTGCTGGTCCTACTGAGCACGCTACTGGCCCTGATGGCCTAACTGACCTAGTTGATTTGACCGGGGCTGTCCTCCAACTCATTGTGGGCAAATTCATTTGTGTCCATTTCTTACACACTTAAAACACCTTTTTATGAAGGTCCTCTGTCCTTCACTTTATTGACCCTTGTGGATTTGGCTCTTCCTGCGATTCCCATTTTCCTCTTAGTCTTGACGACTCCGAGGAACCTGCCGCGCGACAGTACTTTCTCAATGTTGCTATCCCTAAAATTATCATATTGATCGACTTCTCTTGATCTTTTGCCCCCTGTAAGCTGTACACTGCGATTCTGTTACTACAATATTGCGGTAGTCATTGCTTGTGCCATAATATTCGCTATCTCAGTGATTGCCACTCTTTCCTGATGTACCCGCGGTACTCGTTGGTCTGGTCCTGCATTTTCTTCTTCAGTGGTGTTAATTTGTCTCTCCCTCATAAGCGACATCTGAAATTCAAATGACTTTTATAAGTCTACCGGCTATACATAGCATCGTATAAAAGTACTTAATCTAAAATATGTAACAAATAATGCAAAATTCCTAACAATAGGGCTCTATATCAAAGAACGTTATGCGAAAACATAACAAGTCGCACAGATCCTAAGGACACTAGAACCTGATGCTCTGATACCACCTGTGACACCCAATCTAATTAATTATCATGTGATCAGTCCTTAATTAATTAATTTTAGAATATCAAGTTGGTTCAGATAATGCATCATGGTCGAAAACTCAAATTTTAATTTAATAAAATCTAACCACCTAATATTTAAAAAGGTTGGTGTCAAAATTTTATCTTGTTATTAACCATCATCATTAAGAGTAATATCTAAACATCACCATACATCATAATAGTATAAGGTAAGAACTAACTGAAGTAAAATAAGGAACCGGAGTAAATACATCCAGTCACAATCTCATACAATAATCCAATAACATGAAATCAAAGTCCAATAATAGAATAAAAATAACTCGAAATATCTGAATGTAAAATATGAGGGATGACATGTCCAACTGAAATAAAAGACTGATAGATGAGGAGCCATAGACTCAGAAACGTCTACTAGCAATATCCTCTAACTTCTACAGCAACCACAGCTCGGCAAATGAATGGAATCTCCTAAGTCTGGTGTCCCTTTGGCTGAGCACCTAAAAATAATAGAACAAGAAAAGAGATTTGCAGAAAAACGGTTCAGAGCCCGAGTAAAAAACAGTTTAAATATAACAAGTGCTTCAATTGATTTAAAAAGCACATATATTATCCATGTTAACTTAGCATACACACTTGAGATGCTCACCTCTCATCTATTGTGCACACTTAGCGAGTCTAACTACCCCTACTTGTCTCGTCACTCTACCTGACTATATGTAGGATAATCACTATGCCGGATACAATATTTAGATAGCCCGAAATCAATATATTATTATTATTTAGGAATAGGTTTAAGTATTTTGTAACTCATTCTCATAGCATTCTTTATTCCCAATTGGTGACCCAATAAGTATATACTTTAATAAAGTAGCCAACAAGAAACACAGAGTAGGAACTCATTATACATATACAAAATCTCACTATGTATACATACAAATATATTAATACAACACCCATGGTTAAGAAACCTCTGGTGCTAGGTATACTCGACTATCTAGTCCCATTGCAACACTCACGCATAAAGGACAACAGTTTCAATTTCTCAAGAACCAAATAAAACGCATACACATATTGGAGGTGAACATAGTCCCAAGCCGATGGGCTACTCACATACCTACGCACTCATACGACCGTCAACACTATCATTCTCATAGATAGCCCGTACCTAGGCTCCATGCTCTAGTGGTACGACTCAAAATTCCCCAAAGGCACACAAGATATGGTCATCCACAATGCGTTAACTCCCGTTCGATAGCCAGTAGTTATGTATGTCATACACATGATATTCCAAGTAACAAACATGCACACAACTTATATACATTAATAGGTAATCACATAACCCAAATACTATAGTTCGTAAGTAATATTAATGCCACTACTCTCCACGATATCTGTATATATATATCCTCTTTAGGGCTTACATTCTCTCCTAGGTTTTCACATAAATTCGATACCCCGAGGACCATTACACCCATAATTCCCTAACACTTTAAGCCACCCGTTATTCACGTAGGTTAATACACTCACTTGGATAACCCTAGGATGGTTTTTAACTCGAACGGACCCTAAAAACTCAATCAGGAATCTCGTTAGAAGTTCCAGGATTCTCGTTCGTACGAGTTCGTTCGAACAAAGTTCCCACTTCGAACGAACTCAGCAACTCGTTAGAATGGTCATTGGTAATCTCGTTAGAAGGTTCATTCAAATGACCTGGGTAGGTTTTCGAACGAGAATTCTGAACAGACCCAGTTATTCCCCAACTTTGATTTTTCTCAACTTTTAATCTTCAAAAACATACAAATACTCAACCCAATCCAAATTAAATGTTCCTACACTAATCCCATTCACCCTAAGATACTTTCGGACATGAATTAAAGTTCAAATCCTTATAAAATCAATTGGAATTCAACAATCTCTTTAATTTCCAATAAGTCTCTTAAATATGAACCCATAAATTTAATTGTCCAAAACTCTTATTCTAATTCGTGATTACAACATAAAATTCCCAGATAATAGTAGTCCAACCAAGGGAAAAACCTCTACATGCATACCCATCTCCAATGCATAGGGTTTCTCCATAATTTAATCTAATTAAACCTAAGTTTTCATTGTACTAAGTTTATATCATCAAACCAAAATTAACAGGAAAAATATATGCTAAAAAGGAGCAAGATAAACACTTGTCTCGGGATGAACTTCTGATTTTTGGACTGAAATTGTTATGGGGACGATTCTTTTGACACGATCTACACGCTGGTGTAATTTTGGTATGAAAGCTTGAGTTCTTGGCTTAGGGCTCCAATGGAGTTTTGTTCTTATTCCTTGGTTCTCTCTCTCTTTTTCTCTCTTTCTCACGTAAGTTGAAACTGACAGACCACTAACCCTCATTTCTTTTAATTAAACCCAAATTTTGTCCATTTAATTACCAAAAAAAACCCCAAAAAATCAAAATACCCCTATGAGGTGTCATTTTGGGCTAAAATGCCTCGGACTCCAAATAAAATACCTGAGTAGTGTTTTCTGACTATTTCGACCCTTCCGAGCACTTTGAAACACTAAAAATAGTCATTCGAGTTATATAAAAATAATTTACCTTTTTAACCCCCAAATACATACCATGACGCGACTCATATGTGCGTCCCAAATAATTATAACATGACTACTGTGTATCTCATCCCGACCATAATATTACTTTGATAACTACTAACTCTCGTCACGTTAGTAATTGTTAGTATGAAAATTAGGTAGCTGATGTGGATTAATCATATAAAGACACGTAGCACCTTACGTGGCAAATACATATGCTCCCCGAGCTATAAGGCATGCCGAGCTACAAGGCATGACGAGCTACATAGCCTGTCGAGCTACTCAGCGTGCAGAGCATCTGGACAGGGAGAACAAGCGACGACTGTACATTCAATGAACACTGGATTTAATGAACATTCTTGTACAGATGTATATGCCTATTAAACAACGACATCTTGTCTATTCATACTGGTAGCCCCAATGCTATAAATACATTGTAACACTCCCCATAAGCGGGTAATTAATCTCGGGTAATCATCATCGAGATTAAGGCACACATTGGCAATACAAGAAGAGTGGACGTAGGCCATTCTCATTGGGCTGAACCACTTTAAAAATCTATTATCTTATTTTCTTTATTCCTTTTTATATGTGATTAATTAATTAGATCGAATCTAGTTTTTACATCAACAGATTGGCGCCGTCTGTGAGAATCGACTATACGTAGAGTTTTTCACCAAAAAAATTATTACTAATGGTTGAGATCCCAGAATCTAGCGCCCTGAAAAATACCGGGGGCCCTCTAAATCCCTCTGCTCCTCCAACTATCGATCAACTTACAGGAATAGTAGCCAACTTGGCTCAAAGGCAAACGACTATGCAAGAAACTATGCGACAACTCATTCAGACTATTCATAACGGATCACCAGCCCAGTCGGGACACTAAAGTGCTCAGAGATATACCCATCTGCCATCCTCAAGAACCAGACGTACACTATTCCCGAACCCCAGGCGCAGTGACTCTCGTCATACTGAGAGGTCCAATGATCCTTCATATCAACCTGGACGAACTTCATCTATCAAAGCTACAAATTCTAGACCAAATATCACTTTAACTCCTGAGAGAACAAGCGCTCTGGAAAGGTCAAGCAGAGTCTCCCCTTTTAATCATTTGGGCCCTAGGAGGAATGGTAATCCCCCTAGGATTACGTCGAGTAATACTCAATGACTAATCAATCTAAGGGAAGGTTCTGCCCAATCACACTCAGAAACCCGCGATGAAAGATCCCAAGAGGAGAATTCAGCGCGTTCTGTTGCTCGGGCAAATAGGCCCGCGATTGTGAATGATGTGTGGAAGGGCTCCATTCAGAGATTGGAAGACCAGCTAAGGGAAATGGCTAAGGCCAAGAATCCTCTCCAAAGAACTTTTGTCCAGGGGTCACCTTTCATGCAGACGGTAGTGGATTTTCCCACACCATCTAAGTTTAAAGCCCTGGTAGTGATGCCCAAATATGATGGAAAAACTGATCCTATCCTCCACATAGAGCAGTAACAGGCCGCTGCTGACATCTACGTACTTCCAGACGAAATAAGGTGCAGGGCTTTCTCAGGAACCATCACTGGATCAACCCAGATATGGTACAACAACCTTCCTCGAGGAAAAATTGATACTTTCCATCAACTGGCAGAGCTATTCATAGGAAAATTCTGTTTTGGAGCAAAGTCAGTTAAGAGAGTAGCACACCTACTGAGTGTGAGGCAGAAGGCAGGAGAAAGCACCGGGGATTACATCACTCATTTTAATAACGAGAAGCTGGAAGTGATTGACTACGAGGAGAAGACAACAATAACTACTCTAATGAGTGGTCTATTACTAGACAAGTTATATTATACATTGGCCAAAGATCTCCCTAAATCCATGGCAGAACTGATGGCAAAGGAAGCCAAGATCATGAATGCCGAAGAGGCCATGATTGCGAAGAAGAACCCTGGCACTAAAGTAGAGACCAAGGCTGAAGGTACAACGGAAAATAAGGACCAAAAGCGCAATGGGAATGGTAAGCAACCAAAAGGCAAGGAGACATTCGAATAATTGAAGAAGTATGGGAATTACACGCCTTTGAAGGTTGATATAAACCATATTCTGGAAGAGATCAAGAACAATGAGGAGCTAAATTGGTCGGAGAAAATGAGGACAGACCCCGATAAGAGGGATAAGTCTAAATATTATGAGTTCCATAGAGATCACGAGCCCCTCCTCGGATTTACAGGAGAGAAGGTCTTTCCACTTGGGACGATCAAGTTAGACATGGCCATGGGTACCTAGCTTGCCTGCAGAATAGAAAAAGTATGATTTTTTATAATGGATAAGAATGTCTAGTCATCCTACAACATAATTATGGGAAGAGTAGGCTTGAAGAAGTTTGAGGCCATACCATCCACGGTAAACTAGTGCTTGAAGTTTTCGACCAATTTCAAAGTTGGAGTTATGAAAGGCGACCAGAAAGTAGCTCGAGAATGTTACTATTCATCTGCCGAGCAAGAAGGACTAAAGGAGGCGAGGAAAAAATCCACCACCTACCAAGTGGATGAGTATGAAAAGGCAGAGATCGAGACTTTGGACCCTAGAGATGAGTCTCAACTTGTGAAGGGCCAAGTCGTCGAAATTACATACAATATCATTCTGGACGATGAACTACCAGAACGAACAATTCAAATCAGCACTTCCATGGATTCGTTCATAAAACAGGAGCTAGTGGCATTTCTACGGCATAGAAAGAAAGCTTTCGCATGGAGCCACGAAGACATGCCAGGGATAGATCCGACTTTCCTATGCCACAAGCTCAATGTTCACAAGTAGGTCAAGCCAGTGAAGCAGTGAAGAAGGGTATTTAGCCCGGAGAAGAATCAGGAAATCCAAGAAGAAGTTGAGAAGCTACAAAAGGCCTCCTTCATCGAGGATGTCAAATACCCCGACTGACTAGCCAATATTTTTATGGTAAAAATGAAGAATAACAAGTGGAGGATGTGTGTGGATTTCACTGATCTCAATAAAGCTTACCCAAAAGATCACTTTCCCTTTCCCCGAATTGATCAGCTGGTGGACGCTACCTCGGGGCATGAGTTATTGAGCTTCATGGATGCTCACTCTGGCTATAACTAGATTAAGATGAAACCAGAGGACATGGAGAGTAATTTTTTTGTTACCCTAAGGGGAACATACTGATATAATGTTATGCCATTCGGACTTAAAAATGCAGGCGCTACGTACCAGAAGTTGATGAATAAATTCTTCACAGAGAAAATCGGTAAAAACATGGAGGTTTACGTCGACGATATGCTAACTAAGAGCAAGAAAGCCACCGACCATCTAGATGACCTCGACCAAACCTTTGATTAATTGGACAAATATAGGATGAAGTTGAACCCGATGAAATGCATATTTGGTGTACGAGAAGGCATGTTCCTCGGATATATTGTGAATTAGCAAGGCATCGAAGCGAATCCAGATAAGATCAAAGCTCTACTGGAATTACGATCTCCAGCTACGAAGAAGGAAGTGCAAAGCCCCACAGGCTGTGTCGCAGCTCTTAACAGGTTCGTATCGAGAGCAATGGACAGATGTCTCCCATTCTTCAAGACCCTTAGGACAACTTTTGAATGGAACGAGGAATGCGAGCAGGCATTTCAAGAATTGAAGAAATATTTGGGGACACCTCCACTGTTATCCAGGTCGGTTATGGGCGAAAGATTATACTTGTACCTGGCTGTTTCGGGGAGCATAGTCAGTTCGACGTTGATAAGAGTGGAGGATGGAGTATAAAAACACGTGTACTGCACCAACAAAGCATTCCGAGGAGCAGAAATTAGATATCCAAAGTTGGAAAATCTAGCATTAGCTCTAATAGAAGCGAGTAGGAGGATAAAACCTTATTTTCAGGCCCATACCATAGTGGTGTACACTGCTATGCCACTTAAACAGGCCTTGCACAAGCCAGAAAAGTTCGAAAGACTAATGTACTGGGCGATCAAACTGGGCGAGTATGATACTATTTATGAGCCAAGGTCCTCACTTAAAGGGTAGGCGGTGGCCGATTTCCTCGTGAAATTCACTTACCCAGATACCCCCGACCAGCAAAAGCCTAATGCAGAACAACCCTTGGATGTTATAGGATCATTAAGGACGGTACCCGATCAACTAACATTGGCAGATTCATCAGAAAAGACGAATAGCGAGCAACAAGCGTCATCAGGTAATGGTCCAGTAGTGGAGAGAAATGAAAGGAAGTTGTAAATATTCCATTAGGGAACCTTATCAGACCAAGAGTTTGATAATGAGATACCCGTGCGGAACTTGTATATGGATGTCTCCTCGTTTGGAACAGGAAGTGGAGCTGGAATAATTCTTAACATCCTTGATGGATTAGATATCGAATACGCTCTGCTCTTTCAATTTAAAGCCTCTAATAATGAGGCTGAATATGAAGCCATGATAGTGGGACTCAGTTTGGCAAAAACATTACACGCAGAGCAACTAACCGTACTTAGTGATTCACAGTTAATTATACATCAAATTCTAAGGTTGTACGCAGCGAAGGGAGACTTGATGTCAAGATACTACACCAGAGTTAGGGAGATTGTGTCCACCTTCACCGCATTTTGGTTGGTTAGGATACCAAGATTGGAGAATTCCAGGGCTGACGCATTAGCTCAGCAAGCCTCAACTACTCGCACCGAGTTACGAAGAACAATTCCTACCGAGATATTGGCAGAACGGAGCATATATGAAGATTTAATGGTGAAATTCATTACCCTAGATAGGGGACCATCTTGGATGGACCCCATCAGGGCATATATCGAAGAAGGAATTGTGCCAACTGACCAACTTCAAGCCAAGAGGCTGAAGTTTAAGGCTGCTCGATATGTACTGAATAATGGCTTCTTGTATAGAAGGGGTATCATCGCAGGTCTATAGAGATGTGTGCATCCCTCGGAAGTTAAAGATCTGATTGTAGAGGTCCACGAAAGCTCTTATGGAGCTCATGTGGCAGGTCGGAGTCTCCTACAGAGGATAATAATGCAGGGATATTATTGGCCTATGATGAGAACTGACTGCACAGCCTATGCGAAGAAATGCGATAAGTGCCAGCGTTTCTCTTCTGTCCGAAGAACCCCCCAGGCATTGTTAACACCCATTACATACACTTGGACATTTGCTATGTGGGGAATAGAATTGGTCGGATCTCTGCCGACCACCAAAGGGAGGTTCAAATATCTAGTAGTCACTGTTGATTATTTCACCAAGAGGGTCGAGGCCGAACCTCTCATTGATATGTAGTATGAAAGGGTCTACCAGTTTATATGGAAAAATATTATTTTCAGGTATGGATTGCTACATGACTTTATCATAGACTATGGAACCCAATTCGATAATGAGGAATTCACTGCATATTATCATCAATCCAATGTTCAGAAGATCCATTATGTGCCCGACCACCCACAGAGAAATGGACAAACTGAAGTGACGAACAGGACTCTATTGAACGACTTGAAGAAATGACTAGATGAAGCAAAAGGAAATTGGATTAACGACTACACTCTGTGCTCTAGGCATATGGCACAACACCCCAAACAGCTGCTGGAGAATCATCTTACATGCTAGCCTTTGGAAGTGAAGCAGTTATCCCAGTTGAATTAGGCCTGCCTACACACAGGGTACTTAATTTCAACTCTCCTATAAGAGATTTAATGAGATACTTAGACCTGGACATGCTCGAGGAAGTTCGAGAAGATGCGGCCATCCGAAACGCAGCCTACCAATAGAGAACATCCATGTTCTACAACAAAAGAGTGAAGAAATGTGACCTTAAGGAGGGGGATTATGTGCTCAAGAAGGTGATTCAGAAGCATAACAAGCTAAAGGCTAATTGGCATGGGCCCTACCGAGTAACTACAATTGTTTGCCCTGGGACTTACAGAATAGAGACTTTAGAGGGGGGAGAATTTAAAAATGCATGGAATGCAGAACATTTACACAAGTATTACTAGTAATACAGATTTACATGTACACATTTCTCCTTACATGAATAAAGTTGTTGGTTTTTCCATATGTCTTCTTTTTGTTTAATTTTTGTTGGAATACTAGTGACACACATTACATCAATTCTGGTTGATCAACATTAGCAACTGCCAACTCCAATCGGTCGGCACTAATAAATTTGACTAACAAAGTTGGCATAACAATCATACAAGGCAAAGCCTGTTTGATCACGGATGATCTCAAGAAATATCCCAAACAAGGCAAAAAGATGGGTGACCTCACGGGGAATCTACTGTCTAGGCACCAAGGTAATCCCAACGCGATTACTACAACTAAGCAGGAACATGGGAGGAAAATCACCCCATTGCTTAGGCACTAATAAGTGATAAGTCACTACAACTAGGCAGAAAATGGTGCAAGCTCCATTGTCTAGGCAAAACATGACAAATTGTCCCTCTCTATATATATATATACATATATATACTCATGAACAATAATGAGAAACCCATATCATAAAGTATGAAAAACCAATTTTTATTTATTAACCACAAGCAGACCACATAAACATGAATTTTGTTTCATTAAATACAAATTTCCTATTCTATGGGTTTCTTTCCTTTTGATTTTGCCAAAGGTTCCATCTCGGTCGGAGGGTCATCTAACGCATAGGGAGAATTGATAAAGTTCATATCTTGTAGCATTCTGATGTCACTCGAACATGGTTGATTAAGAAAATGTTGAGGATGAGATATCTCAAACTCGGAATGAAGCTTGTAATCACCAAGATACCTAGATATTAAACACCGAGGAATGGTACGAGATGGAATCCAGTTGACATCGAGTTTAAAGGGAGGAACTAGTAAGTTAAGTAATCCAGGCTCACACCAATCCCACAAGGATAGCCCTCGATCAACTTTCATTACACAGAAGGCATTCAACCATCCATGTTTATATCCCTCATTATTGGATTGTTACAACCGAGCATCGAGGTGTCATAAAGCTTCATTGTATCCCGCCATCCAGAACTCCCTAGGCTGCTTGTGAAATTGATAAGTCAATCTCTCAAGTTCGTCACGGATCTTATTCACCAACATTTCTTTACTCTCCAGGGCAGAGCTCGGGTTGGAGAGTTAGTCGGTAAAACTCTGAAGTTTTTTAAACATCTCTTCCAAGTCCTGATTTTTCACCGTCAATTGAACGACTTGATTTTCCAAAGCCAGTTGGGTCCTCGTCTCTTCAATATTGATCCGACTAGCCCTTACTCATATACGGGTAGAAGGCCTCGCTCTGTCACGAGTAGACTGGGTAGATCAAGTTTGTTTCAAAATCTCCAACTCCTCTCTCAAGGTAGCATTTTCGGTTTCTAAAAAGGAAAAGCCTTCATCGATAACTGAAACCAAGGCTCCCGAAGAAGATGAGGTAGCAGATCTGAGTTATTCACTTCCTCTTGCAATGCAATATTTTCTTCTCTAGCAGCTTGGCAATATTCCCGTGCTCTTTGATCTCAAGCTTCAGCAAGTTTTCCTTTTTCTCATGGGTAGAGACGAACTTGTCATAGGCCCTGTCAGCACTCAGTTGGTGGTATTTTCTCTTATAACCTTCATGTAAGAGAGCAGTGGACGTTTTGTGCTGAAGCTGGAGTTCCTCGATCATCCCTTGAAGGTCTTCAATCATTTCATAGTAAGACACGTTGTTGGCCACGATATGATCAAGAAAACACTTCAAGTATTTGTACGCATCAACTGCTCGCTCAGAAGCATCAGATACAAGGATATCAATTATTTGGTCCTCAGTAAAATCTACATGACCCGCTTTGAAGTAATCATTACATTTACTCATCAACTCAGTGTCATGAGCTGATAAGAGTTCCATCCTGGCAATAAACTAGCAAAGACAAAAAAAAAACACATCAACAATGATACAGACAGAGCAAGTCAAGGAGATATTCAGAGTAGACGACAACAACCCATTTTATTCATCATAAGAAGAGAGATTACAACTAAAGTTACAAGAAAGAGAAGAAAAGCAGAAGAACAACATAAATAAGGAACCTAGCAATGATACACCTTCTCCTTATTTCCTATAACATCATTTGTAGGTTTGGACGAAGAAGTTGGTTGCTCAGGAGGCATTTGATATTGCTCGGTAGAATTTAATGCTTGCTGAACTTGCTCGAAGGGTTGAGAAGCATTAGCAACAGGGACTTATTCTACTAGCATCAAAGAAGACTCATCAGATGAAACTTCATCCTGTTCTTCTTCATCAATAGTAGTAGGAGGACCACGAGTGTTCTTTTGGAACAACTCTGAATCATTCGCAACATTCAACTCTCTTAATGCTGTGACCCATACGTCCC
The DNA here is from genome assembly GCA_949130495.1 of Sambucus nigra. Classification (NCBI taxonomy): domain Eukaryota; kingdom Viridiplantae; phylum Streptophyta; class Magnoliopsida; order Dipsacales; family Adoxaceae; genus Sambucus; species Sambucus nigra. The sequence goes on along the minus strand of OX422210.1, from coordinate 236,435,733 downwards.
TAAAGTACTTCAGACTTGCATATTCCATCTGGCAAGTAATCGAGGTCAAGGCTCTATTCCACCCCTTATCCTAACCAGACCTGAACGATTTCTTCACCGCGATTTTTCTCCTCATCTTCTCAGAAGAAGAACATTCCTCGACAAGCCTCACCTTCTCCTCAAGGTCTTTCTTACACCATTCAGCCTCTTCAAGCTTGCCTTCAATTTCTTTCTTATTAGAAACATTGACTTTTAATTTTTCCTCTAACTCCTTCGAAGCGGTTACAGCTTGGTCACGAGATGACTCTACAGATAGAAGCTTCTTTTCCTAGGTAGTTTATCTTCATTGTGTTTCTTCCGAGAGTCCTTCAAGGCTTGGGATAACTTAGCAAATTCTTCTTCAATTTCGCTGGATGAGGTTTCAGCCTTAATGGCCTCATCTCACTCCAAGATCCTATTAAAGCACGTCATAAACTGGAAACAAGAAATGAAGCTCAAGTTAGAATGAAAATACAGTAAATGAGAAGAAGTGTTAGGAATAATGATACTTATTGACGCGATGTGTTGAGCGGCAAAATCAACGACCTCCTCCCGTGAAAGGGAACCCCCATCAACTCTATAATCCAAAATGGTCCAAGACTTAATCAACCTCTTGGCCGAATTCGTGGTAATACAAGCTGGAGCGCTAGTCCCCGAGGAAGGACCCCCAACATCAGAAGGTCGAGCAGCAGTTTCAATAGGTCTCTCTGCAAGACCTCTCCTCAATCTCCTCAGAGGAGCATCTTCAATCAAAGATGCTGCCTCTTTTTGTGCAACAGCAGCACCTTCAATCAAAGGTGCTTCCTTTTTTGGGACAACAGGAGGCTTCCTGCCGACTTCTTTGATAGGTGAAATTATTTCTTTGAAGGAGATACCATCCACTTTCTTTGTCCCTTCAACTAGGACATTCCCTTTGCTCTTCTTCGCCCTTTCAGTATCAGGAGCATCCTTGGTGAAGAACGCAGGAATTATCCTCTTCCTCATCATCAAATTAGCAATAGATGCACCCAAATCATAAGAAGGCTCTTTGACACTTGCTTGAGATGCTGTTACTTGATCAAGAACGATTACCACAGGAGGGGAAAGAGGACGAGCAATGAAAGAAGAGGTGGTAATTTTGTATCTCAACAAATAAAAAGCATCTCTAACGTGCTCCCCATTAACTGATTGATGCAAACCCCAGATGAGTTCCAAAGACTTTATATTGATATCGCTCTCTTTTGGGGGCTTTATTTTGTTATCAACTGCAAAAGAAAATATAAATATCAGTGACGCATTTTATCAAACATAAACAGAGCTAAATCAAATCATTGAAAATAACCTATCCCATTGCTATAAAGTGGACACCTGGGACCTTGGTACACATCATTTCCTTTTAATGGAGGGTGTTGCTAATTTTTCATCACCACCTCATGATCAAAATAGTCCCTATTAGCATCGAGAAGATTGACTACTAAAGCTTTATTGGAAAACCTAGTTTTTAAATAAAATGTGGTATCACTGGTAACCCATTTATAACAAAACATAATTTCAGGGATCCCTAAACGAGTCCCATGAATTTGGTTTAACTTATGTACTCCATTAACTACCCTCCATGTATTTGGAGCTACTCTTGTAGTCACAATATCAAAATATTGGCAAAACTCCAAAAATAAGGGATTAGGGAGAAAAGAAAAGTCACATTTAGCTATGAAAAGTGAGGGAAACCAATGACCCTCAGCCAGAGAAAATAAATCAGATGGAGAAGGAGGTTCTTCTAGAATAACCCAAGAGGGAATTGCAAAGTCGGCTCGGAATTTATCCAAAGATTCAACAAGATAAACCATGATGACTAAAAGAAAAGAAAGAAGAAGGAAGAAATGCTTACAGAAAATGGAGAAATCTGCTAAGGCGGACAATGGAAAGAACGATAGTATAAAAAAATGGAGTGAGAAAACATAAAGTTTAGAAATATGTAAGTGAAAAGTAGATGACGATTCTTTTCCTATCGCTTTTAAATGACTTGCCTCGGGAAGTAGGAAAAGAAATGATTACTAGAAAAGACGATTGCGTTTTCGGCGGTTAAATGATGAATAAGACGCAAATACCCAAGCGTCTGGCACAGATTCAAAATATTTACAAATTTTCCATTTCGCGCTCAAATGACGAGACTAGAGGAAAAGATCCTAAGTGTTGGAGATCTGTAAGTAATCAATACAAAGATGTTCGAGCAACTTTCGAATAAAATATTCCACACTCTCGTATCAAAACTCAACTGTGAAATATTGAGGGCTTCTGTTGGTATGAAAATTAGGTAGCTGACATGGATTAATCATATAAAGACACGTAGAACCTTACATGGAAATTACATATGCTCCCCGAGCTACAGGCATGACGAGCTACATAGCCTGTCGAGCTACTCAGCGTGCAGATCATCTGGACAAAGAGATCAAGCGAGGACTGCACATTCATTGAACACTGGATTTAATGAACATTCTTGTACAGATGTATATGTCTATTAAACAAGGACATCTTGTCTATTCATACTGATAGCCCCAAGGCTATAAATACATTGTAACACTCCCTATAAGCGGGTAATTAATCTCAGGTAATCATTATCGAGATTAAGGCACACATTGGCAATACAAGAACAGTGGACGTAGGCCATTCTCATTGGGCTGAACCACTTTAAAAATCTATTATCTTATTTTCTTTATACCTTTTTATCTGTGATTAATTAATTAGATCGAATCTAGTTTTTTACATCAACAGTAATTTTTACCATAAAATGAGATTAATTAAAAATTAAATTTTCTCCCTTTAAATTAATTAATCCCCATTTTTCCATAATTTCATACAAATAAGTATGCATAAAAATATGGGATATTACATATATACGTAGCAAAAGTCGATTAGTGCGAGAATATGAGCGAGAAGTCGCGGCTTGAGATAGTGAGATATCTCGTTTGTGATCAGAGGTAAAGGTGAGATATCAAATCTTCCCTTTTGAAATAACATATCAAGAGATATATTTTCAAGGCCCGTCCTCAAGAGAAAGATTAGATATTACGCCTACGTACTTGTGTAGATAGGATATCAAAGCCTATGTGGATCGATTCGAGTTTGTGTATAAGTTTGTGTTGTGTGGATATGCGCGAAAAGTCACCGCTTAAGATAGTTTTGTATCTTGTTGGTTATGTCAAGTAAAAGTGAGAGATGGAAGCATCTCTTGAATGTAATATATCAAGAGATATATTGAGGATGATTGTGGTCATGAGGTAAGCCTATGTATTTCACCTACATACCCAGAGAGACCTAGGATCAAAGCCTATGTTGTTTGCTATACGGTTTATGTGTACGCGTCGGCGTGTTTTTGTTGTGTTGATATGCATGAGAAGTTGTGGCTTGAGATAGATGGATATCTCGAGGGAGAGGATAAAATAGAGGTGAAAGATAGAGGCATCTCTTTGGAGAAAATATATTGAGAGACATATTGTAAAGACTTGTGCTTATGAGAAATAATCGTTATTGCGCCTACGTACCCGTGTAGCCACGAGATCAAAGCCTATATAGTTTGGTGTGTTATGTACCTTATGTAATGTGTTTACTTAGAAAGGTGAATGGATGCGTGGAAAATCTTGTGTAGCTCCTCCTAGATACAAGGTTGGGGATTTATACTAGAGATAGAGGAATCTCTAAAGATAATACACCGAGAGATGTATTATAAGGCTTGTTCTCATGCTAATGTCGGACAGGTATTTATTGGCGGACAGAAAAATTGAGGCAATATAACCTTATTCGAACGAGACTATGACTTCATTCTAACGACATGCTAATGTCGTTCGAATGACATAGACTTCGCTTCTAACGAGATGCAAAAATTCAAAGTAGTGAGCCCTCATTTGATCCATGCTTCAAATGACCTTCTAACGAGATCCCAAGTCATTCTAACGAAATTTCCATCTCGTTTAAAAGGAACGGTCGAAAATAAAAATATTTTTAAGTCTGAAAAATTGTTTGAAAACTGCCTCAATTGGTAAAAAATTAGTTTATAAAAATCACCCAATACTTATGTAAAAAATCCATGAAAACCAAAACAACAACTATACCAATATAAGGTGACGTCATAGAGCATGTTGTACAAGCTTGATAACTGGATCCGTCTTTTTGAACATGTGAATGTGAAGTGCCATTACCGATGTAACGGGATATGCCATACTTGATGTAATCTAGATTCTATGGATGAGTCCTAGATGCTAAGGGAAACGACAGAAAATTTTCCCTTACAAATATTTTCTTATGGCTATATTTGTACAAAATAAAAAGTTTGTATTATCTAATAAATCCTATACAATCTGATACCCTCCCAAAAACATAAATGGAAAGATATTAAACATGTGCAAGTCTTCTAAATCTTCAACTCTCAAATCTTCAATTCTCTTGCTTTATCTAGGAGCTTTGTCTTACGTGTACTTTGTATATGCTCATCAATGTGTATCTGCACATTATAGACAAATAAATATACCTCATGATGCATTGAGTTTGAAATAAGATAAAACTCATAAATCAAATCAATTCTTCCCCCAAATTCAAACTCTCACTCCCCATAATTCGTTCTCCCCCTTTTTATTTGTCTGAAATAGACAAAGAAAAGAAATAAAAATAATAATCCGGAGTGTGTCACAAAACAATAAACAACTATGTTTAAAAAAATTCAAAATCTTCAAGCAAAGTAAAATGTTTTACAAAAATAATACACACCATGAACTAACACTAAGATAACCAAGTAGTGAATGCGTAATGAATGGGTGTGAACAAATTCGTAGGAAAATCAACTTAAATAATCATAACATATATGCACGATGAATTTTGGATACTCCTAATGAATGAAATTAAAGTCGTCCTTAGGTGTAAAAATGTGTTGAATACATATGACATTGACTTAATTTAATCAACAAATCAAAGTCTAAAATGATTTTCACACCAATAACGCCCAAAAATATGTAATTCTTTTACGAGACTTTTTCATGACATGCCAACCCATTGATCTTCGACTAAACTCCCTCAAAAGTTACGTATCGAATATTTCTCTTAACTCTTTTGTTTTAAAGAAATCAATGATTATATATAGCGAAGCATAAATATTTTTTGAATTTGCCCCGACACTTTATATTTTTTCTTTTATGTGCCTTTAATCTTTTAGGCTCTTTTTTTTATAAATGGTGGCCACTCATGCAAAAATCCCTTGTCTTTCGCAGCCCGATTCCATTGCTTCAAAATAACACTTCCAATTCGAGAAATGGTTCTTACAAGCACTACTTTCATTATCTCGTTTTATCGCATTTGGTTCGTTTTAAATGTAGGACTGAGATGAAAACACCTTCACCAACATGTGACAGACAAGTACAATGCTCAAACAAATTCATGCATGTGTGCATTAAAGGAGACAATGAGTTAAACATGTAGAAATTAATCAATAATCACATCCCAATGACTCCAGCATATTATAAAGCATATGGATGAAATGATATTGTGCATCAAAACACTATAAAAAAGTCAAGTGGATAATGGAATGATATGATGACTTGGCAATCCTAAATGCCCATACATATAAGGTATAAACAAACTATAAAAAACCTTTTGTATTATTCAAAAAAAATTTATAAAAAGAAAATCTTTTTGACTTTTTCATTTTTCTCACAAATCGAAAATATTTTCGAATTTTTCTCTTTTCTTAAAAACCAAAAATCTTTTTGAAATTTCTAATTTTTTTCAAGAAAAAATTATTTTTGGATTTTTCAAAAAGTATATCAAAATGAAAAAAAGATAAATACAATGATTGTACACACTAGCAATAGGCATGAATGATATAAGCATGAAAAATATCCTATGCTAGAAAATAAGTCTAAACCTCAATCTTAGGTCAGAAGGAGTTCTCCAAAGGAGGTGACATCCTATGAAAAACATCCATAAAATCATTTGAAGTTTTGACCCAATACTCAACTTGCTCACGGAAATGCCCAAAATTCCTCATGTGATGTGAAGGAGCGTGCAGAGTAACATGTATGGGAGTGTGTGTGGGAACACATGCAGTAGAATATCGGGGATGATACCTATGAGACACACTAACCAACTTAAAATAAAATTCCCTAAATTTTCTTTTTTCTTTCAGTGGGAACAAACATACACAAGCTTGAGAACACCTCTCAAAACGTCTAGGATGTGATCTCCTACGGGGAATTAAATGCTTAGGTGGGTTATGTTGAGAGCCATATGGATCTATCATAAACTCTGTAACCGACTCGGGTATAGCATGGGAAATTGACACACCATCATAACCATTCCTAGGCTCTTAAACATTACCCAAAGTGGGACCGATTAGCATCATTACAACCTTCTTAGATGTGTCCTCTAAAGTAACTTTAACCTCCCATGTACGTTTGAGATATTTCTCGAGTTAGGATACACAGTCTTAAAGTTTCTCACGAGCCGCCGATGAATATTGAAGATCTCCCGTAAGACTAGCCATAGTGTTGGCCAAATCACTATTTTTTTGGCCTAAGACGATCAACTTGTCCCACAAAGAAACCTTCACCTTCTCGAGTTGACCCGGCGACGCCTCACACACTCTCAAAATTTTTAATTCTCTCCCCAAATATAACACCCATAGACTTAAATCTTTATTCAACCTTTTGGTTTTTAACATCTCGGTGTATAAGTCACTAAAGGCTTTTTTGAGATCCCCTTCTTCCTCACTTGCAATTTCATCCTCACACTCACTTGAATGGCTCGAAACATCATCGAGGCTCTCACGTTTACATGTGTCCTCATCTTCCTGGGACAAACTAGAATTATTCACATGATTAGCCACGAAACGCACTTTTCATGTGGTGATTCTCCCCCAGAATCAATCTACTCGATGTCACTATCGCTAATTGTGGATTTATTAGAAATCTCCATGCCCTTTCTCTTTAGTCTAGTGGGACACTCAAAAGACTTTTTCCCTTTACCCTCACTCAAAACATCATATATCTTCCTCTTTCTCGTCGCTATCCTTGACCTCATTTTTCTTTTTGTTTTTCTCAAAAATCTTTTTATTGGAAGAATTATTTTTGGAAAATTTGAGAAAGTTTTTAAAAATTTCTGCAAACAAGTCTAAGTAATCAACATTAAACTCTCCTTCATATTTCAGACTCATAAACTTTCTCATTATTCTTTTTCTTAATTTGAGTCTTTAAAACTACCCCTCTATTCTTAATCTTAATGATTTTGGAAAAGATATCAATATCATAAGTTTGAAGGTATCATATGAGTTCTTCTAACTTAAGAGAGTCTAAGACCCTTAAAGAGTTAAGCACGGTGACCTTAGGAATAAATTGATAAGGGAGTGACCTCAAAATCTTTTTTGAAACTCATGACTCCTTAATTTTCTCACCTAAATTAAAACTAGTGTTAATAATGTCCTATAACCTAGCATAAATTCATCAAAACTCTCGGGCTCTAATATAGTGATGGTCTCAAACTGGATGGTCAAATTTTGAAGTTTAGATGCCTTAACAACATTGGTACCCTCATGTATTAACTGGAGGATATATGATGTTTCTTTAGACGTAGTGTACGTAATTACGCGGCAAAACTCGTTAGGGTTGATGGCTTCAGAAATAGCGCTAAGGCCATGGGAGTTGTAAGTACTCCACTTAAATTCCTCATCAATCTAAAAAGAAACAGGTTTAGGATTTGTGACATTATAAAAAATGATAGTGGGAGGAGTGCACCCTCTTTCACAAACAAGCCAGACTCTTTTATCAATTGCCTTTAAAGTGGATCTTATACGGGTTTTCCAATAGGCATAGTTCAATCCATAAAAAATTGACATCATATTATATCAGTTCTCCATAAAAAAAATTACGAATTTTCAAAATCAATTAATATCATAATTTTTTTTTACGAAAAATCAATTACATGATAAAGTTGTGTAAATGGTTGTGTTACCAATTTGGGAGTGCGTAATCATCTAATGATGTAACATATTTAATTAGATGTCAATCCTCAAACAAATTTTAATTCTTATTAAACCTAGAATATGCAACTATGTGATTAAAATCAAGCATGTAAAGAAACCACAATTTTGGGAAAAATCCCCAAAGGGGAAAAACCTTTTATTTCACTATAGTTTGAAAATCGCAAATTCCAATTACAATAAAGAAATACATCCCAACGAATTACCCTCATGTGACCTTCGTCTTCTTCAGCAGTGGTTCTCTCAAGTTCCACAAAGACCGCGGTCTTCTTTCAGTAATGATTCCCATAAGAATCACAAGAGCAGCAGTAAGGACTCCTTCTCTACAAGTTCAGTAGTGAAGTCTCATTCTTCACAATTGTAACTTCAATACAAAAGTTTTTTGAGTTCTAAAGATGATTCACCAAAGTATATAGTAGAGATTGTGTGAATCAAAAAGTGTTTTCCCCTTTTAAAAGTAAAGACTTAAAGCCTTAGTTCTGTAGTTTTCGTAATTGCAAAGTTTTATAAAAAAATGTATCAAAAATAGGTATTTACAGATGGATACAAAAATTAAAGTGGTGCAACCTCATTCGAATGATAGTATGACTTCGTTCTAACAACATGCTGATGTCGTTCGAACAATATAGACTTCATTTCGACTTCATTTCTAATGAGATGCAAAAATCCAAGATAGTGAGCTCTCGTTTGATCCATGCCACAAATGACCTTCTAACGAGATCCCAAGTCATTCTAACAAGATTGCCATCTCGTTTGAACGAAAGTGTCAAAAATAAAAATATTTTTAAGTTTTAAAACTGTTAAAAAAAAACTGCCTCGTTTTGTAAAAAATCAGTTTATAAAAATCTCTCAATACTTATGTAAAAAATCCATGAAAACCAAAGAAACAACTATACCAGTATTATGTGATGTCGCAGAGCATGTTGAAGATGTTTGATAATCGCATTCGTCTTCTTAAATGTGTGAACGTGAAGCGCCATGACGTATATGATAGGATATTCCATACTCGATGTAATCTAGAATCTACGGAAAAATACTAGATGTTAGGGGCAATGACATAAAATTTGCCCTTACAATATGGGTGTGCCCATATTTCTTTTTAGGGTGTGTAGTACATGTGAACATCTTTTCAAGGGTGAAAAAGTGAATTTCCTTTAATTTTTAGAAAACGGAGGGATTTAATCTCAGTTAAATTTCTGACCGTGCGACTAATTGTGATTGGAAAAATTTAGTTAATGAAGGGATATAACTACGTGACTAATTTTTGACAGCACGATCAACGGACGATTTAATTGCATGGTTAAAGAACCCGCGACAACCACTACTTACAAAAGGTTGCTTATTTGACTTCAAATTTGAAAGTTCTAGATGTTTTTTAGCAATGTTTAAATTCCCCCATCACCAAAAGTTTGGGCTCCATTTTTATTTTATTTTTACGTACATTGTTATAGAAACTGGTAGTGGTGTGAGTTTCAAGATGCCCGATGCTCCTTTTTTTCTTCCTATGGAAGGAACCCTCATGTTAGGGGAAACATTATACTTCGATTCTTTACCTCCTGTAAATGCTAGAAGAGAGGCGTGATTATCCACATGACATTCTTTTCCATATCCTCTGGTCATATGCACTGATCGGGATTTTATTCCAATTATTTTTTTAGCCTTTACGGTGATATTTCATGGTTAAGACTAGGTGGTCGACATCCACTAACATGGGTTGTATTTAGGAATGGTAGTGCAAACCTTGGATCCATAGATCTTTACTAATGGCTTGAGCTTTGATAATTTGACTTTTTGGTATATTATTTTATGATTGTGAATTCATTTTACTTGATTTTAGCAATTTTATGTTACTTTTCAGCAAGGGATAGTGGACGTCCTTCAACTTCGACAGTTCATGACCCACTTGTCTTCCCCTCATATGGCATTGCATCGGTTGGTTGCAGTGGTTTCTACAAATGGAGACATATGATATGTAACACTCTCTGCAAGTTTGAGTGTGAGAGGTGCTATCCATTCTAATACTATGGGTTCATCAGTTTTCAGCGTCCCTCCTTAGCTGGCGATTTTGGGGCTTCCTAAAGGTGCCTATATTTAAGGGCACACGAGGAAGAGGCCTCGTAGGTGATGAGGAATGATGATAGGGTTTTTAGATAGATTTTTGAGGTGAACTTGATGTATTATCCTAAAAAAGCGCATGTTATCTTATTTTGGAGATGCAAGGAAGGCGCCATTTTGTTATTTTATCTTTATCTGTGGAAAATGTGAAATACTTATGAATATTTGTAAAAGGATTCTCATGTATCACATGTATATAAATAAATACAATTTTCTTTTGGTGTGATGGATCTTCTTTGTGGGTAGTCCTTATTGCATTTATCATAAGACGATTGTCAGTAAAATGTGGTAATTTTTAAATAACTTTATTTATAAGGAAATAATGCATTTAATGACGTTTCTTTGTGGGTAGTCCTTATTGCATTTATCATAAGACGATTGTCAGTAAAATGTGGTAATTTTTAAATAACTTTATTTATAAGGAAATAATGCATTTAATGACGTATATACAGTAAATGAGCCTAAGCTCTTTTATATCAGAAAATAGGGAGATACATGTGCCTATTTATACAATAAAAATGCCCCGCTTCTTTGTGACTTTTCTTTCAGAGAGGTAGATTTTACCTTATGTTGACATGTTTTCATTTGATTGTATAGCTTGTGGGAAATAATTCTTCCATTTTTTTTTTTGAACGGTTGATGTACTTTTGGGTGGCCCTGGTGTTTCCTCGGAGTTGAATTGTTTCCTTTAGTCAAGATAGGGGGTTTGTTTATGGAAATCCATTTGTGAGTCTGTCTGTTAGCGCCTTTTATCCCATGGAGGAGGATATCTCGGGGTGTGTGTTTATGTATTTATTCTGGGAGTAGGCGCGAGGTGTCGTGTCATTCTTGTTAGGCCTCTTTCAATTGTTTCTTTTGGGGTACGTGTCCTTGTATTTTCTTTCTTAAATAAGGATAACTCTGCAAAGTTTCAAAATGTCTTAGGACACCATTTTATTACTTGACATTTAGTATATTTAATCTATGATGATTCCTTATGAGGGAGGGAAAAATATCCTTAAGTGGAGTTTTTCGGTAGGTGGGGTGTTTGTTTAGGTTGGGCCTGAAGTAATATATCGGGTTTCCTACATATCTCCAATTCAAAGATAATGACGTGTCTATTTTTTAATTTCTATAAATGTATTTATATGGGAGAATTAGGTCTACCTAGTTCTATTCATTAAAAGAGTTAGGGTCCCTAAGTTTTTGTTGACTTGAAATGAGAGGTTGGTGGCTCAAGTGGGCATTTTTTTCATGGGGATAGGAATGTGTTGTACGCCATGTGGTTCTCCTTTCATGATCTGATTGATTATTTTTTGTTCTGAATCGATTTCTTCCCTTTTCAATAGACGGGTTTAGGGAAAGAATTTCTTCAACCGATCGTGACTTTAGGGTTAGGATAACGTAACCCCTTCTAGGTCAACTAAGAAATCTACCCTGCCATAGTTTAATTTGGTGATGAGGTAGGGTTCTCCCTAGTTGGGTGCAAATTGTCCTTCGAAAGTACGATAAGGTTTGAGATTTTCTTTCAGGACTAGGTCTCCTTCTTGTATGTTTCTTATCTTGACTCTTTTATTAAATGTTCAGATTATTCGTTATTGGTAGCCTTGGTTGTGGTAAGAAACTTTCAGCTTTGTCTCATCAACAATGATGATATCATCGTATTAAGCTTGTACCCCGTCAGTCTCGGCTACTTAGGTTTTGAGCGAGGGTATCTCGAGTTCTATGGGTAGGACCGCTTCCAGGCCATAACTAAGAATAAGGGATCACATATCGAGTCTCTTTTTATAGTTTAGTAACCCCATAGGGCATACGAGAGTTTGTATGACCAGTCTTTGTAAGATTCGATCATCTTTATGATGATGTTTTTGATGTTTTTATTAGAAGCTTTGATTGCTTCGTTGGTCTAAGGTCTTATGGGTAAAACTTATGCCGAGTAATCCCATATTTGTATAAAAGATTGAATGCCTCTTTCTCAAAGTGGGAACCATTGCTGGATACCAACTCACGGGGTACGTCAAAGCGACAAATGGTGTTTCGATGTATGAACTTAGACACATTTTTGGCATTGATAACCGAATAAGACTCGACTTCATACCATTCGGTGAAGTAGTCGATTGCGACAAGGATAAACTCGTGTTATCTTCTTCTTTACATGTTAGAGGTTGTCCTACTAGGAAGTCTGAAATGCCCCTTACTGGATTTCTGTGTGATGTAGATGATTTTGAATTTCACCAATAGTAACATCCACCTGACCATTCAATTATAGAGATAAAAAAAATTAAACAAATATTTTAGGGGTCTATCCTAGAGATGAGTTGTATGCTGAAAGACACAATGTGGTGGAAGATCTTATAGGTAATTCATACTAGAGATACACAAAACTTTTTTAACTCGGTGTATTTGAGATCGTAGAATACGAAATTTTCGTTGACATAATAGATAAAACATTCTTTTTTATAACTTTTAATGTATTATTCTAGCATGGCTCCGGTAGCCGTGTTGGTGATGGTCATGTAGAGTAGTAAAGGTTATCCCGACTAGGGCGGTACCAATATTAGTGGGTGAGTGAAGTATTCTTGTATTTTATTGAAGGCTTACTGGAATTGAGTGTTCAAGTCTTTTGGTTGATGAATCAACGTATGGATTTGATATGGCCTAAGAACCCTTTGACTTCTTTCTCAATTATAGGGGTGGAATCTCCTATATGTACTTGACCTTGGTAGTCTAACTTAAATTCATCTCTATTGATGATGAACCCAAGGATTTTACCCTTGGTAACCCCGAAGACATATTTTTGAGGATATACCCTCATCTTGAAAAGGGAGAGCCTCTGGAAGAATTTGTAGATTGTCAAAATGTGTTCTTCACGATCTTTTGACTTGATGATCATGTCATTCACATAGCCCTTTACTTCCTTATGTATAAGGTCATGAAGGATGGTTGTTTTTACTCTCTAATAGGGTTCCCATGTATCTTTGAGACCGAAGGGCATTACGATGTAACAATATGTTCCCCTCAGTCTTTTATTAGTGGTCGGGGTGCATTTTCATTTAGTTGTACTCGACGAAACCTACAAAAAAGGATTTGAGCACTTTCCTGGTCGTACGGTCTACAATTAGGTCCACATGTGGTAAGGGAAAATCGTCCTTTGAGCAGGCCTGATTGAGATCCTTATAATTCATTCATGTTCAGAACTTGCCATTAGTTTGTACGATATTGGTAAGCCATATTGGGTATTCCACTACTTGAATGAATCCTACACTGATCAGTTTTTCTAATTTTTCCTTAACTTTCAAGGACCATTTAGGTATTAGCTTACGGAGGCTCTGCTTTACTAGTTTTACATCGAGGAGAGTTAATATCTCATGCATAACATTAGCTAGATCCATCCCGTTTTGAACATCCCATAAAATCTAAACTAGATTGATCCGGTCTAAAATAAATATTTACGAGAATCTACCAATTAAATATCATTCTAAGCATGATGAAAATAAAACTAAATACAAAAGAATAATAAATGAACACATGCATAAGGATATTACCATATAACCCCTGATACCATAGTCATAAGAGGATATAAATTCAACTCTGAAATACTATTGTCAAAATAAAACCAAATCTTAAAATAGAAATTGCTATAAATCCCAAAAGACTAAAGTATATACGATAAAAGACATATTATGAGACTTGGACTTCACGAGTTTAGCTTGGTCTAACTCTCACGTACCTAAGGATACTTGGGATCAAAGCCAACTTGGTTCCAATAAATGGGTTTGGATAATATATAGGGGTGTTTTGATTATATATAGGAGTGTAATACTAGATATGGAGACGTCCCTAGGAAATAATACGCCGAGAGATGTATTAGGAGGCTTGGGATTCATGCGTTTAGCTCGATATGTCGTCTACATACCCAAGGAGACTTAGGATAAAATAGAATGTAATTCCAATAAGTTATAGGATACTAGGTTTATAAGTACAATAATGTGGTATTTATAGCGCCTAGTCCTTAATATATAATTTTTGTTGTACTAGATTAATATATTTGCATGTTAAGAAAATACGTTGATCAAATGCCGCTGTTTAAAAAGTATTTGTATGAAAACACATATTTGGGGTGCTGCCGCCTTGACGGGCTTAGTTCGCTTGAAGAAGTGGTAAGTTGTAGCCGGATTTTAAACTTTGGTTAAACAAAGTTTCGGGTTGACTTGACTCATGGACATTTTCTTGAGAACATATTTTGAATAGTATGTTTTCATGTTGATGTATTTAATCATGGCATTGATTAACATTTGTTTAACATAGGAGAATGTCAATATAGTACACGATTAGAGGTGAGGTATTGGAAACCAGGATTTTGAAATATAAATAGTGTAAAATGCATATCAGATCCCCTAAACGGGGTTCAGATTAAAGAAGATAAACAAATATATATAGTTTATCACAATATATATGTATAAGGTATTTCCCTGAAATTTGTTCAAAGGTTCTTTACACTCGGGATGAAAGATGAATGATTAGGCGCGTGAAACGCGACGTCGTTGAATTTGTTTCACCGCGTTAATAAAAAAACATAAATTACGACTGCACTTGCGATACAAGTATAGCGGTAAGTTGGGTATCAAATCCACATGGAGTGTTCGACAGATTTTAATCGATTTATTAATTCAGGAATAAAACTGTAAAAGGTGATGGGTTGTTTTAAATAAAAAGGAAAAATAAGAAGTTAAGTCTAAACAATAATTAGCAAAACGAGGGTCGGGATCACGTACCCGCCATGGGCTAAACACACGAAAATAGAATTTCTGTTCGAAAACATTTAATCGAGCATTTAATTAATCATAAACATCACACATGAAGGAATTTAAGCCAACGATGTGAGATTAAATATTTAATAATAACTGGTGACACGCGTCTTAAAATTGGATTATCTTTTTAAATACTAACGTTGTGTAAAGAAATTTAAACGCATAATAATTCCATTTTAATACGCGAGCTTTCAATTAAATGCGATTTTACACAAAAACTAATTGTCGGAGCTCGCCTCCCATTAATGGCGGACACACGACCCAAACCCTATTTAACTACTCACACAACATGAATAATTAAATTAAACAACTAATTAATAATTAAAACAATAAATAAACAACTACAATTAATTTATCTAGGCATGAAACTAATTAATAAAGCATGAGAAATAAAGAACAAAGCTTAAAGAAAAGAGGGAGACAATGAATAGTAAAGATAAACTTACCTTAATGGTGGATACACAACAAGAAGGATGAGATCTCCTACAAAAATCCCCAATATTTACTAATCCTATTTCTGAAATAAGAGAAAACAACTAAAAAAACTAAGATCCAACTAAAAATAACCAAAGTCGGTATTTATAGTAAGTTACAATTAGGAAACAAAAAAGATAAAAGAAAAAGAAATAAAAAAAAATAAGTCTCTAATAAAGGGATAAAAGAAAAATTGAAAAAGAAAGGGCTACAGATATCTCGGACCAAAAACAGAGCCCCAGTCGACCGGGACCTCAGGTCGGTCGACTGCGTCAAAGGGAGGCAGCCCACTTGTATCGACTGGCAAAAAATGATTTACCAGTCAACTGCCCTGAGGTCCCGGTCGACCTGGGTTGCCAGCCAAGACCCACAACACAGTAGCCACACGCAAGAACCCACGCCGCTATTGACTATAACCGAAACCCACACAAAGCTCCATGGGTGATGAAAACCCATTTTCGTATGTGACATGCTTCCGTACGTGTGTTGGGAAGACCCATGGCTGGTGGTTTGGACAAAGATGCATAAAAAATAATAAGCTCCAAAACCTCCACCAAAAATGTCCAAAGCCATGAAAATACCAAAATGGGTACTCCAAAAACCCGAGCCAAACGACCCATAACAATGTCCACACACGAACCCAACTTCAATTTCGGACGAAACGTACCAATTTTGGACAAACCCAAAACCCGAGAACAAACCCGAGCAGTGCTAAAAATCGTCCATGGCTGAATTGGGTCTCCTGCAAAATTGAAAGAGAAAAGGACATGGTTGTCATTAATTGAATTGTTAATATATTAATATAATAATATTAAATTAAATCCTCATAATTCTTCTCCGATTAAAGGTTCGTGTTTCCTTCGTTCGGACTCCGATTCGCGCACCGTTCATGGACACACAAAGCTTGGCCCAAGGGCTTCAACTTCCGTGAATACTTCAAGAAAAAATTTCGAAGTGTGAAATTACAAAAATGTCCCTGAACGTGCGAATCGCAAAGACACTTAATCGAAACGCGCCTAAACTTCACACTAAGCACTATAATACCTATAATAGCTCAATTATACCTCAAATAACATGTTAACGTATAAAACGGAGGTTTGTCTGATTAAGGAGCATAATTAT
The DNA here is from genome assembly GCA_949130495.1 of Sambucus nigra. Lineage (NCBI taxonomy): Eukaryota > Viridiplantae > Streptophyta > Magnoliopsida > Dipsacales > Adoxaceae > Sambucus > Sambucus nigra. The sequence goes on along the minus strand of OX422210.1, from coordinate 236,419,215 downwards.
AGACATTAAAGTACCCGAGGGGGCTAAAATGCCTAAGTTCGAGGGCATAAATGTGCAAGATTCGATACGAATCACACCCCCAACTTACACATTGCTAGTCCCTAGTAATGAAATTCAACACAAGAAGAACTATAAGAAAGCCGAAAAACATGAGATATATACAAAAGCGATAAAAGGGATAAGGCCACTTTCGCGGGCGGACAATTGCATTTAGCGTATGCAATAAGCCGTTAAACCCATAGGATACCCTAGTGGATGAGTGTCGTCTCGTGAGGGTTTTTAGGGATGAAACCCACAAACATCAAATTGTTTCCTCAAAACCTGCCCAAACAACCAATATGCCAAACTTAATAACAATTAGATATTGCAACATATTTTCAACAAAGCAAAAGAGAATTTTGCTAAATAATATAAAGCTATCAATATTAAAAGAATAACTACAAGGAATTGAAACCTCAAATGTGAGTGGGGTGTATGCACATGCGAAAAGCTTTGATTCGATAAAAAATCCTATTGCCCGAATAACAATTAAAGCATGCTTCCACTCAATCCTCTCCGGATATCACACTCAACAAATAGAAGCACTCAGAATAGGGTGTAACACACGGGACATGCGATCATAAAGAGTAATTGTAAAAGGAAACAAGGCCGCGCACATGTCATTAATGAAGAACGAAATATAAAAGTGCAAAATACAATCTCATGAAAGGATATCGCATATTAACCAATGTGAAAAGAATTTAACCAGATTATCGCTAATGTTTGACCTTTGAATCACATTACCCTAGGATCAAATAGGACTTTATTGGGTTGTACAGTAGGTTTGGGGTTATGGGTATGAAATGAAAGGATGTATTTACGGATACAAAAGATGTTCGAAGATGAAAAACTTGGGATAATGGAAAATAGTAGGCAATTTAAAAATTGGAAAATAATTTCCAAACAAGCATTAAATATATCAATCGAGAGAGTATCAAGGATTATTGAATCACTATAAACAATATATACAAATTTCTCTTTCTTTTTCTTTTCTTCTTTTTCTCATTTTCTTTTTTTTTTCTCTTGTTTTTTTTTCTTTTTCTTCTCTTTTTCACAACACTTTCTTCTTTTCTCACCCTTTTCATGCTCAAATTGCAACCACACTACACAACATCATTCAATACCAAATATCGTTCCAAACATAGGTAAGAAAGGTAATAAGTATGGTTTAAAACTCCAATGTGGAGTTGGTTAGGGGATTTGGGACGAAAAGAAAGGTCATAATAGGGTTCAACGGGGTTGATTAGGGACATGTATAAGGGTAAGGGTAAGGTCGTATGAGTTAAAAAATTAAAGAGGGCCTATGATCATTTCCTAAAGTTTCATGTGATTCTCGGGACTCAACGTCCTTGAAAATCATGCTCAAGTGATACTTCAATTAATATGCAATCAATGAAAAGAAAATGAGATCGCCAACAAGATACGTTATTCAAGAAAGAGAAAGAGTAATGTATAAGCACTTGGAAATGAAGAAAAGAACGAAGCTCGCTAGGTTTTTAGTGTACACATAGAAACAAAAAGAAACCGAGCTATAATTGTCTTACCGAATGATTTTAGAAAATATGCTCAAGTGCTCATGGGTTTTCAAGGTTTAATTCATGCATTTATTCTCAATATTGAATAATTTGAGGATTAAGGTTTAATAACACGAAAAAAATAGAAAATACATCATTGAGTTAGCAATTGGATAGGGCAATTATTAAATTTATCATAGGAAATTAAGGCAAAGGGCCCAAGAAAGGAGAAAAAAGAAAGAAAATATTTTTGATTTTTTTTTTAATTTTTACAAGAAAAGCATGCTTGAAAATAACATATAATCAAAATCATGGACATGGACACTACCAATGAATGGATATAATATCCCACACCCCCTAACTTAAAACATGACATTATCCTCAATGTTAATTAAGAACGAAGTTAAAGAAGGAAAATAGTGATATTACCCAAAAAGGAGCGATCTCGTGAAAGAACAAGTCCAATGACTCTACAAAATATGTTAGTACCAAGGCATAACAATAAACAAGAAATAAAACTTTAACTAATTACACTAGACTAAACTAAAAGGAAAGAAAAACTAAAAAGAAAGAAAGAATAAAAAGTTAACTATGTACAACCTACCATTTAGACTCCTAACTAACTATACACTAGAAGTCTAAATTTTTTAGGGTCCACCCAAAAGACGATTTGACTTTGAAAGATCCACGACGGACCCTCCCTTTCATGCATGCCTCCCAAAAAATAGGGGTTCCGTTCAAACAATGGAAGGCATGTGGGTGGTGAAAAAGGTGAACCATCCCCAATTGAAAATTTGGGAGGGAGGATGGGGGATTTGGATAGGACGGGTGACAGATACACAAGGGGACAAAAAAAAACTGAATTTTCTCCCAAATATTTTTCAATTGGAATGGGAGGGGGGCACATGGAGGAAAAGATGCCTTCATGGGGATCAACTCAAGCAAGTACTCCTCATGGGTGAAAGGGTTGAACGATTTAAAGTTTGGCACTGATTCATCGGGTACTTGATATGGTGTGATAACGGAGAATGAAAAAGGGGAGGAAAGAAATTCAAACTCAAGAGATGAGTTATCATCACTCAAAGTTGGAATTTCGAAGGTGATAGGATCATTTTCAATGAAACTTTCTTCTTTGGGATCCAAAGACGAAATCATATCACTGCAAATGGATACTACATCCATTTCATCCTCACTTTTATTCTCTATTAAACCATGGGCCAAGTCAAGAATGGTTTGTTCCAAAGTAGGCATAAAATCCTCATCTGGTTCAAAACATTCCTCGACTTCAAAAGTGTAGGAAGAAAAATCATCGTCGGATTCAAATAATAAATCCAATTCATGTTCCCAAAAATAATTTTCTTCTCGATAACGGTCTTCATACCTCTCATTCTCAAGCATGAGCAAACCCTCGCCGAAAGTCATAGGCCGAGGTGAGGATCCTTGAAAATGGGAACTTTGAAAATTACCATCGAACTTAAATGAAAACTCATTATTATAGGAAATTTGAAAACTATTGCAATTCGTTTCAAAATTCCTATTATAAGGAGGTAAAGGCCCAAAATCATTATCATCATCATCATCGAAATTCTAATAACCCAAATTTTGACTTTCGTTTTACTCGCACAAAGTAATATTTGAATTTGTAAATTTTTTGATTTCTAAGTATTGACCGAAAGTCATAGGATTACGAGCATTCTGAGAATTATAATAATGATTATCGAAAGAATTTGAATAAGACATGCTTACCCCCAAAAATGGCTTGAAATGGCGAATTTCACAAAGTAGGTGCACGAGGGAAAAATTCAAGCGTTTTTAAGTGCTCAAATGTGGAAGTCCTGCAAAAATATTAACAAATAATACAAATAGAAAGAAAATACTATGAAATACTAAATCAAATAAAGTCTAAAACAGAATTATCCCCGACAACGACGCCATTTTGATTAGGCGCGCGAAACGCGACGTCATTGAATTCGTTTCACCGCGTTAATACAAAAACCTAAATTACAATTGCACTTGCGATACAAGTATAGCGGTAAGTTGGGTATCGAATCCACAGGGAGTGTTCGACAGATTTTAATCAGTTTATTAATTTAGGAATAAAACTGTAAAAGGTGATGGGTTGTTTTAAATAAAAGGAAAAATAAGAAGTTAAGTCTAAACAATAATTAACAAAACGAGGGTAGGGATCACGTACCCGCCATGGGCTAAACACGCGGAATTAGAATTTCTGTTCGAAAATTTAATCGAGCATTTTTAATTAATCATAAACATCACACATGAAGGAATTTAAGCCAATGATGGGAGATTAAATATTTAATAAAAAATGGTGACACGCATCTTAAAATTGGATTATCGCTTTAAATACTAATGTTGTGTGACAAAGAAAGTTAAATGCATAATAATCCCATTTTAATATGCGAGCTTTCAATTAAATACGATTTTACATAAAAACTAATTGTCGGAGCTCGCCGCCCATTAATGGCGGACACATGACCCAAATCCTATTTAACTACTCACTCAACGTGAATAATTAAATTAAACAACTAATTAATAATTAAAACAATAAATAAATAACTACAATTAATTTATCTAGGCCTGGAACTAATTAATAAAGCATGAGAAATAAAGAACAAAGCTTAAAGAAAAGTGGGAGACAATGAATAGTAAAGGTACACTTACATTAATGGCGGATACACAACAAGAAGGATGAGATCTCCTACAAAATACCCCAATATTTACTAACCCTATTTCTAAAATAAGAGAAAATAACTAAAAAAACTAAGATCCAACTAAAAATAACCAAAGTCGATATTTATAGTAAGTTACAATTAGGAAACAAAAAAGATAAAAGAAAAAGAAATAAAAAAAGGATAAGTCTCTAATAAAGGGATAAAAGAAAAATAGAAAAAGAAAAGGAAAAAAGAAAGAAAAGGCTATAGATATCTCGGACCAAAAACAGAGCCCCGGTCGACCGGGACCTCAGGTCGGTCGATCGCGTCAAAGGGAGGTAGCCCACTAGTATCGACGCAAGTTTAAAAATGATTTACTGGTTTACCACCCTGAGGTCTCGATCGAACGGGGTTGACAGCCAAGACCCACAGCACAACAGCCACACACAAGAACCTCCACGCAGCTATTGACTATAGCCAAAACCCACACAAAGCTCCATGGGTGATGAAAACCCATTTCTGTATGTGAGATGATGTCGTACGCGTGTTGGGAAGACCCATGACTGTTGGTTTGGACAAAGATCCATAAAAAATAATAAGCTCCACAACCTCCACAAAAAATGGCCAAAGCCATGAAAATACCAAAATGGGTACTCCAAAAACTCGAGCCCAACGACCCACAACAATGTCTGCATGCGACCCCAGCTTCAATTTCGGACGAAACGCACCAATTTTGGACAAACCCAAAACCCGAGCATAAACCCGAGCTTGGCCAAAAATCGCCCATGGCTGAATCGGGTCTCCTGCAAAATTGAAAGAGAAAAGGACATGGTTGTCATTAATTGAATTGTTAATATATTAATATAATAATATTAAATTAAATCCTTATAATTCTTCTCCGATTAAAGGTTCGTGTTTCCTTAATTCAGACTCCGATTCACGCACCGTTCATGGTCACGCGAAGCTTGGCCCAAGGGCTACAACTTCCGTGAATACTTCAAGAAAAAATTCCGAAGTGTGAAATTATGAAAATGCCCCTGAATGTGCGAATCACGACGAAACTTAATGGAAAATCGCCCAAACTTCACACTAAGCACTATAATACCTATAACAACTCAATTATATCTCAAATAACATGTAAACGTTTAAAACGGAGGTTGTCTGATTAAGGAGCATAATTATAGACATTAAAGTACCCGAGGGGGCTAAAATGCCTAAGTTCGAGGGCATAAATGTGCAAGATTCGATACGAATCAATGAACTTATTTTCTGGGAGGGTGTCCCCTTTTTTTGATGCCTTTTAATCGGATAGAGCTTCCTCTAGAATTGCTGACTTTTATGGAATCTGTGCAGAGGTTCAACTCAGTTTATTTCTCATGGGAGACTTTTCAGATGTATGAACCTCTTTTAAGGACTTGGAAGTGACTTCACAGAAGTACGAGGCTTTCCTGAGGGAAAAATGATTTTTCTGAAGTATGAGCTTCTTTAGTACTTTCATAATGAGCTCGAGTACTTCGAATGCTCGAGGGAGAAGAATTTGAAAACACTAGATCGAGGTTGGGTTTTGGGATTTTCAGGATGCTTTGAAATGTATGGAGGACGCATTTATTTAAATAGGTTTGGGTTCATCGATTAACCAATCGGTTAACTATTTAGGACCCTCATTTTTTTCGGGGGACACATGTATGACTGTGGTTAGATTTTCAAAAATTTTGTGGGTTCATCGGTTAATCGATCGATTATCTCTAGGGAAACGATTAACTGATTAGTTAACTATTTTGGGGATGGTTAACCAATTGGTTAGCTGTCACAGAGGGCCTGTTTGTTTGATATTTTAATGGGTTTTTACTATTTTTTGCAATTGGGCCCTATATACTTTAGTTCTTATCATTTTTGACATTTTGAACTTTAGTGTAAGTTTTAAAAGTTCGTTTTTTTGCGATTTCTTTCGGGTTCATGCCCGGGATTTATTTTGGATAGGACGAAGTATTTTCGAACCTCGAATATGGATTGAGGATTACATAGAGGATAGGAAGATTATTTACGCCTATCAGTAGTTGGAGTTGCACATGGTTTATTATTCGACTAATGACTTAGAGTTGGCAACCATTATGTTTGTGTTAGATGGGTGGAGGCATTATTTGTGGGGTGAGAAGTTTAGACTCTTCAGCGACCATAAGAGTTTGCAATACCTTTTTACACAAAAATATCTAAATATGAGGCAGGGATGATGGGTTGAGTTCTTTAAGGATTACCCGTTTACGATCCAGTACCATCTGAGGATGGATAAAATGGTGGCGAACGCATTGATGTGATGATCCATTGGTAGCTTATTAGATCTTTAGGTGGACGAGTGGGGCTCGGTAGAGATGGTAGGCGAGTTGACTAGGGATTTCATGAGTATTCTTATAATGACTCTGAAAAATGATAGGACCCCCAATTTTTAGATTTTACAAAAAGTAATTTCCTTTTAGATGTGGAATGAAGATGGTTCAGCATAATACAAACTATAAATTCTAATTTTAAATTTAAACTCTTTCAAATGAAAATAAACTAAACTCAAAGTGAAATTAAATTAAAACAATAAATGCATTTTTCACTTAGACATAATTAAATCAATTCATGTCCTAGAAATTTGCCTAACACAAAAAACTAATCCATTTTTGCAAATTAAGCCAAACCAAATTTTATCCAATAAAATTAATGACTTGAATTAAATGAATTTTTACCCAAACACATTTAGCACGAAATTAAATATTCCAATTTTATCTTTTACCAAAGCATGCAACTAATGTGAATTTGCAAAAGATAAAATAAACAAACAACCACTACGCCGCAATGTACGAGGAAAAACCCACAACGGGAAAAAAATTCGGATGGACCTAGCCTCAAATCCACTAAGTACGCCTTCTTGTACACACCTCTGCCTAGAGAATAACCATGGAGGTCCACCGCAGTCTCAAAATCCACCGATCGGACTTTTTCTAGTCACCGCCACCCGAACAAGGAGCCTTTCTCCAAGTGGGTATGTCACAGCAAACAAACTACTTCTTTGTGGGATGTAGAAAAAAAACCGTTGCCAAACACTCCAAGCAATGATATATATTAAGGAACTTGGAATAAACAAGCTATTGGGTGTAAACTAAAAGTGTTTAAGAAAGTTTTTCTTGAAAATCATACACTTAAAACATGAACTCTTTCATTTGGAATTAATCTCTCAAAAACTCTCTCTACGAGATAGAAGAATATGAAAAATTTAGTTACAAATAGTTGGTTCCCGCACCTTAGTAATTCTGGAAAAATTAGAGGGAACAAAAGAGTGGAGTAGTGGAGAAAACTGCCAAAAAAATTTCCCGCCTGAAATCTCATTTGAACGAGATTTTCGTTCGAACGAAGTCTTGTTCGAACGACCCTTCTATCGAAGTTCCATAGGCCAATGGGAAAAATTCATTGGAAAACTTGTTCGAACGACATTCTCATTCGAACAAAAAACTCGTTCAATTGACAATATCGAACGAAGTCCCAGAATGTTCAAAATACGATTTTAAGCCCAGAAACTTTATTTTAAAGCTCTAAAGAAACCTTATGAAAATAAACCTTAGTTTTAAATAAAATTACACCCTTTATACAATTATTCCAAGTCTTCCTATATGTATAAAAATGCATTCATACCTTTTGGAGACGATGGAATATGATGTTGATGATGTGAAATGAGGCATATGTAAACCCGACATATGATGAAGCTTTATAATCTTGGCTGCTATGTCTTCAACTAACACGTCATAGGCTTGGATCGATACACATGAACACTATCCTATGACTGAAATGTTTTTGTTCGGAATGGAGCCAACACTACATTAAGACTCCATTGGAGACTTGTGTCCTTATAAATCTCCCCCTTTGGCTATTCGGGGATAAAAACCAAACAAAAATCCTAAAGGGACGTCAAGCACTACTAGACATTAAAAAATATTCCACCCAAAATAAAAATTACATAGCTTGACTCAAAACCCAATGATCAATATCTTTGCCGATGAAAGTTGCCATTTAGAAGAATTCCTACACACTTATGCAAACTATCAAACGTATAGGGAATATCAAGAATATTAAATACATGTAAAATAAATAATCCCCCTAAATTAATTCTCCCCTTTATCAGCTATGATCAACCTAAGAAGGTCGCGAATCCCCCTAAGTTAAATCTTCTAAACTAAGATATGATTCTAATAGGATTATATACCATTTCTCCCCCTATCATTCTCCCCCTTTTTGTTCAGGAATAGACAAAGGATAAAAACTAACTTAAACAAGAATCTTAGAGTGATTAGAGCATGAAAGCATATGGGAAACAAAAGAAAAAAATTAATCCATACAAATAATAACGGATACCAACAAAGATACAAAAAAATGATACCAATTATGAATTAGAAGCATAGATGAACTAGAAAGCGAGGCAAAGAAAAAAATATCATATATATGTAGACGTAATGAATATCACTGACGCACACTCACATATATATAGGTATTGACACCACACTTGAAATAAAATACATTAAGCTTTTCACACACGTATGGCAAAAATGTGTCATATGGAAACGAAAGTGTAGGGATGTGAACTAGCAACAATTAAATTTAGACCCAATCACTTAAAACATGTTCACGGAGTTCTCATTTGATTGCAAAATTTATCACATTTGAATATAACCTCATGTGACAATATAAATTGAACTCAATGAACAAACGTACACAATTCATACAAGCCTAGAATTTTGATGATTCTACAAACCAATAGAGTCATGTCATTGAAATTACAACTAGGATAAATGGACATTGTGCAAACCGTTGATATACCATCCAAACTCCCTAAATTTAAGCATATTATTTTAATATTTTGAATGAATAAATCAACTAAACAAAATAGGCCTTGGCAAGATATTTTCTTTGAAAGCCATTATTCTTTAGGCCTTTCGACCACATATATCTTTTAAGTCCAAGCAAATGGTGGCTTACTCGCAAAGGATGATTTTCTCCTTCCGGAGCCCTTACCGTGCACATTCATATATATATATATATATATATATATATATATATATATATATATATATATATATATATATATATATAATCTTTTATCGCTCAATTCTCGCGTGCAACGAATTTTAACATGCATTAGTCCTCCTAGGTCACATCTCATGTAGATGACAAGATTGATATGAAAACACCTCACAAAGCTCAAATATACATGTGAAGTCATAATTTCAGGTGAGCTCGTGCATGTGTGAATTAAGGCATAAAAAAATAGAATCCCTTATATCAACACAAAATCCAACTACTCCATGTAAGCATGGTAAAGAACATTTTAAGGATTGACAATCGAAACCAAAAGTTCTAGCCACATGGAAGCGAAAAAGAAGGGATTCAAACACAAGAATATGCCACATAGAGAGTGTCAAACTAAAATACACACAAAATAAATCTTTTTGAGTTTTTGAAATTTTTAAACCAAACAAACAAAAATATTTACTCCAAACGACAAACAAGAATTATTTGTATTTTTCATTAAGCCTAAATTAAAACAAATGAAACGCAAAAATCTTTTTGTATTTTTCATTTAATGAAAACTAAAATGAAAGAACTATAATATAAAAGATAAAAAAACAATCATAATTCTAGCATGTGATATGTGATAAAGTAATGACTAGAAAATGATTAAGAAGTATACAATTAGAACGATAATATAGCATGAAGCACAAAAGCTAAAGTATGAAAACAACTAACACATTCAACCATTAGATTTTGCAAGGGAGGAAGCATGTGAAAGTAAATGAGAATCAAAAATCCTATTTTGTAAAGCTACCAATTCGGATCTCCTAACCCAAACTAATGAATAATGACGATCACGGGGTGTAGGAATCTTGGCTACCTGGGTTGCCTTACGTAGGGATTTTCTAGGACCTCGTTTAAGATCAAAACAAAATTTCCTAAGATGACCATTTCGATCGCAATGTGAGCACCGAAAGACCTGGCGAGAAGACTTTCCTAAGGAATGATCTATAACATTGTTCCTAGAGGATTCTCCTAAAATATTGGTTTTATCTTTAAGAGTTGACTCTTTACAAGTATCGAAGCCTAAACCACAAGTGTCATTTTTAATTTGGACCGTTCCTAAGATTTTATCTAATTTCTCCCAATGACACTCCAAGTCATATTTGACTTTACTAGAGTCTTTTAATTTATTTTCTAAATCTAAAATGTGAGACTCTAATAAAACATTGCGCTCTTCAAACACAAGAAGCTCCTTTTTCAAGGATTCTATTAAACATTTAAGGCTATCTCTCTCGCCTTCTACATATTCAAGCTTCACACAAAGAGCTCTCTCACGTGTCCTAAGGTCTTCCACTAACGCACTCTCATCAATGACCTTGACATACTCTCTTAAACTAACTTCTAACTTCAAATTTGTTTTTTTAATTGAATAGATTCTTCAAATAATTCTTGAAACGCAATTTGAAGTTCATTCACATCAACCTCATTTTCACTTTCACTCTCAATTTCTTCTCCACACTCACTTCCATCATCTCTTTGGGATTCACAAACAAAGGCCTTGGAAGTGTCATGTTTTAAGGTGTCATCGTCGGGCAATATCTCATACTCACTAACATGACTAGCCATGAACGCGGTAAAGTTGCGCTCAATGGGGGCAAGCGGGTCCCTCTTCCTTATCACTAAGGGTTGCATTGAAGGAAATTGGTTGCTTACCCTCTTTCATTAGTTTAGTGTGGCACTCTTTTGACCTATGGCCATACCCTTCACAACCATAACACATATTTGACTCGTCCCTATTTAAATTTTCATTAAAAGTTTTAGGGATCTTCTCGGCTTTGTCATGCTTAGAATTTTCAAATTTCTTAAAATTATTTTTAAATTTATCTTTGTTAAATTTAAGAAAATTTTGAAACTTCCTAGCAAACATAGCCATATCTTCCGAGTCACTCTCACTTTCACTCTCTACTACTTGTTTTTCCTCCTTTCGAGCTTTCAAAGCAACGCCCTTATCTATTTTCTTTTCATTTTTAGAGGGAAACATGTCTAGTTCATAGGTTTGTAAATAACCTACGAGCTCTTCTAATTTCATAGAGGCTAAAGTGGGTAAAGAATTTAACACGGTCACCTTAGGAATAAATCTATCGGGTAGGGAACTTAAAATTTTCTTTACTACACGGTTATTGGGTATTTTCTCTCCCAAATTAAATGATGAATTAACTATATCATAAAGTATAGCATAAAATTCATCAAAAGTTTCTTTTTCCATTCATTTTGATAGTTTCAAATTGAGTGGTGAGGTTTTGGAGTTTAGAAGATTTTACGACACTAGTTCCTTCATGAGTGAGTTGTAAAATATTCCAAGCTTCTTTAGCGGTTTCACACGTCATAATGCGACGAAATTCATCCCGTGTGACCGCGCTAAACAAGACATTTAAACCTCAAAAATTAAAATTTGCAAGTTTAAATTCATTCTCACTCCATCTATCGGTGGGTTTGGAAACATGTTCATTTTTAACTAAATATGTAGCTGGGGACCACCCGTTAACGACTGACAACCAAACCCTCTCATCTAGAGACCTAAGTGCCTAACGTATACATGCTTTCCAATATGCATAATTAGAACCATCGAAAATAGAAAATTTTGAAAATGGGGAAAATTCCATTTTAGTCAAAAATAATTAAAAGGATATTAAACGCAATAATTTAGCGACCTGCTCTGATTCCAAAAATTTTAGATTTCACAAAAAGTAATTTCCTTTTTGATGCAGAATGAAGATGGTTCAACACAATACAAACTATAAATTCTAATTTTAAATTTTAATTTCTTTCAAATTAAAATAAACTAAACTCAAAGTGAAATTAAATTAAAACAACAAATGCATTTTTCACTTAAACCAAATTAAATCAACTCAAGTCCTATAAATTTGCCTAACACAAATAAATATTCAATTTTTACAAATTAGGCCAAACCAAAATTTATCCAATAAAATTAATGACTTGAATTAAATGAATTTTTACCCAAACACATTTAGCACCAAATTAAATATTCCAATTTTATCTTTTACCTAAGCATGCATCTAATGTGAATTAGCAAAAGATAAAATAAACAAACAACCACTACGCCGCAATGTACGAGAAAAAACCCACAACGGGAAAAAATCTCGGACGACCTTAGCCTCAAATCCACTAAGTACGATTTGATAATTACAAGATAAAAAGACTTACAACACCCGACTTGACTCTGTCCAAGCCCCGACGCTTCTTCTTGTACACACCTCTACCTATCGAATAACCACGGAGGTCCACCATGGTCTCAGAATCCACCGATCGAACTTTTTCTGGTCACCGCCACCCGAACAAGGAGCCTTTCTCCAAGTGGGCATGTCACAGCAAATAAACTTCTTCTTTGTGGGATGTAGAAGTAAACGCAAACTTCTCTTCTTTGAGGTGTGGAGAAAAAACTTGGTGCCAAACACTCCAAGAAAGGATATATATTAAGGAACTTGTAATAAACAAACTATTGGGTGTAAACTAAAAGTGTTTAAGAAAGTTTTTCTTGAAAATCACACACTCAAAACATGAACTCTTTCATTTGGAATTAAGCTCTCAAAAACTCTCTCTAGGAGATAGAAGAATATGAAAAAGTTAGTTACAAAGAGTTTGTTCCCGTATCTTAGTAATTATGGAAAAATTAAAGGGAACAAAAGAGTGGAGTAGTGGAGAAAACTGCCAAAAAATTGCCCAAACATTTCCCGCCGAAAATCTTGTTCGAACGACCCTTCTAACCAAGTTCCAGAGGCCAATGGGAAAAATTCATTGGCAAAATCGTTCGGACGACATTCTCATTCGAATGAAAAACCAAATCGAACGACAATATCGAACGACGTCCCAGAATGTTCAAAATACGATTTTAAGCCCAGAAACTTTATTTTAAGGCTCTAAAGAAACCTTCTGAAAATAAACCTCAGTTTTAAATAAAATTATACCCTTTATACAATTATTATAAGTCTTCCTATATATATAAAAATGCATTCATACCTTTTGGAGACTATGGAATATGATGTTGATGACGTGAAATGAGGCATATGTAAACCCAACATTTAATGAAGCTTTATAATCTTGGTCGCTACGTCTTCAACTAATACGTCATAGGCTTGGATGGATACACATAAACACCATCCTATGACTCAAATGTTTTTGTTCAGAATTAAGCCAACACTACATTAAGACTTAATTGAAGACTTGTGTCCTTACAGACTCCATAAATTTTGATGCGTGTGATCAAGGGTAGGCACAGGATGTATGTGTAAAGGTAAGGTGGTAGAGCTTCTAGCTACCGGTATACCTTTATTTTCAGTGGGGTTCGGTGGCAGATTACATTATAAGGGTAGGCTGGTGGTACCCTAGGATGAAGAACTAAGATGGTCATTACGAAGGAGACGCATGGCTCGAGTTTTGCGATACATCCTGGTGGTGATAAAGTGTACCCAAATATAAAGATATTGTATTTGTGAGATAGTATGAAGAAGGATGTGGTCGAGTTCGTATTGAGAGGCATTACTTGTCACATGGTGAAGGTAGAGCATCAAAAGTAATATAGTATGCTATAACCTCTATGCATTCCCTAGTGGAAGTGGGATAGAATTATAATGGATTTCATCACAAGTATACCTTTGATGATTTACCAACATGATTCTATTTGGGTGATAGGTAACCGACTTACGAAGGTGGTGCACCTTTTGACAGCTCGCACAGATTATTTGACCGAGTAACCTTCATGATTATTTGAAGCTGAGATTGTACATTTACATAGGTTATCAATCATTTCAGATCATGGCCCTGCGTTTGTGGCGTACTTTTGAGAGATTTTCTAGTAGGCCATATGGACTAAGCTACATCGTACCACATCATACCTTCCATAGATGGATGGCCAGACCGAGAGAGTCAATCATGCATTAGAAGTAATGTTATAGACATATTTAATGGAATTCAAGGGAAATTGGGGGACCCATTTTCCATTAGTGGAGTTTGAGTATAACAACAGTTGTCACAAGTCTTTTTCAAATGGCCACTTATGTGGCACTTTATGGGAGACTGTGTCGATTCACCAGTATATTAGTGAGACCTAGGTGAATGTAGATAGTTAGGATCAGAGTTCGTCCATAAGATGAATGAAAAGATCAAGTTGATCATAAAGCGAATATAAAGTTTCTCAAGATAGGCAAAAGAGCTATACTGATAAGGATAGGAAGCTAGTGAAATTCCATATGGGAGAACAGTTATTACGATGGTTTTCCCCTATGAAAGGGGTGATGAGTTTCGAAAAGAAAGGAAAATTACTCCCTCATTACATTGGGCCATTCATGATTACAAATAAGGTAGGAAAGGTTGTGTATCACCTAAAACATCCAAATATCCTAGATCGGGTATATAATTTTCTACTTCGTCGATTTTTACACCCTAAGGAAGCATATCCTAATATTGATTTGAATGAGAATGAGCGTGAACTCAGATGCATCATACAGTGAGAAATAAATGAGTATTTTTTTATCAAAAAATCCATATGTTACATTCAAGGAGATACCGCCAGTGCGTGTGTAGTGGAATCACCACAACGAGGAGGAAATCACTTAAGAGTTCGAGAATTTGATGAGTCAACAATAACCCCATATATTTTTGACTCATTTTATAAGAGAAAATAATTTTAATCATTTTATATGAGGAGTTAGTTTTGACTCATTTTATATGAAGAGATAGTTTTTTACTCATTTTATATGAGGATGGGGGATAGTTTTGATTTATTTTATATGAAACAATAGTTTTTGACTCATTTTATATGAGGAATTAGTTGTTAAGTTGCTTAAAAGCTATTATATTTTGACCGATTTGTTTAAAATAGTAAAAAAAATCATTTGAAGTTTTTTTTGGGCGGGGGGGGGGGGGGGGGGGGGGGGGTCACGGAAATGTTTAAATACCATACAAAAAAAAAATCAACGCAACATTATTTTTTTTACTATTTTAAACAAACTGGTCCACATGGATGGACCTTATAGGTGGTATGTATGAGATTCACTCTCTCTCTCTCTCTCTCTCTCTCACACACACACACACACACACACACATCATGAGAGAGAGAGAGAGAGAGAGAGTAGGACTCCTATACATCATGCTTCCTACATCACCCATACATCACACCTAGTTATAGGCCCTTATAAACTTTGTATTTTTTTGCTTATATTTATTGGGGATTTTGGAGAAAGGTCCTCATAATTCTCAAAGTGTATAAAATTAGGACACTCCAAATAATTTTATAAATTTAGTCCATGTACTAAAAACATCATGAAAAATGGTGTCGTTGGCGCAAACCAACAAAATGAACTCCTAACTCTAAAGGGACCACACAAATAAATGTTATTGTACCACAGGGACTAGATTTATAGGCTTGAAACGCATTGTCCTAAAAATCCAAATATAGGAAGGAACATGGCCTTTACCTTAATTCTCTATTATTTATTTTACCCTTGGAGTTAACCTTCCAATCAATACATGTTCAAAAAATTAGGTCAAAACACAATTTCTAGCTATTTTTTAAAAATCCAACAAAAACTTCTAAAATACCTTATTTATAAGGGCTTGCGCCAATTTCGTGAATTTTTTCAAAAATAGCTAGAAAATATATTTTGACATAATTTTTTGAACATGTGTTGACTGAAAGGGTTATTTCAATAGAAAAATAAAAAAAATTGGAAAAAAGGTTTCTTAGGTCCTAGAACTAGGTATGATGTATAGAGTGTGATGTAGAAGAGCCTTCATTTCTCTTTCTCTCTATACATATAGACATGCTATGATAAATACCAAGTTTACATACCAATTTTTTAAAATAGTAAAAAATAATTTTTATCTGAGTTCTTTTGCATGGTATTTAAATATTTCAAGTGATCTATATAAAAAAATCAGCTCAAAATATTTTTTTTGCTATTTTTAAAAAATCCGTCAAACTTTTAGAGCTTTTAAAGCACTTTAAAAGTTGTGAAAGTTTGACCGATTTTTTAAAAATAGCAAAAAAAGTTATTTTGAGATGATTTTTTATATGGGTCCCTTGAAATGTTTCAATACCATATAAAAAAATTCAACTCCAAACTATATATTTTAATATTTTAGAAAAATAGGTTTGTCCCAGCAAGTATATATACTTGGTATGTATGAGAGCTGCTCTCTCTCTCTCCCTCTCTCTCTCTTTCTCTCTCTCTCTCTATATATATATATATATATATATATATACAAGGGTGTACCCATGCCGATGGCACGGTAATACATTTGCTCTCGTGATATATTCTATTTAAAAAAACGTGGCAATGCCAACTATAATATTTTTTTTTGTATCATACCACGTGGGATCCATACCAGCTTTAAGTGCACCTCGACTAATCCCCGCTCGCGATTTGTGACTTTCGTTGGCGAAACATTATTTTGGCAGTGCCTAGAATCGAACTGATGACCAAACCCAATCCACTCCCAAGACTGTGCCAACTTCCAAATGAATAACCCCTAAAACCAACTTGACTTTCAAGTCCTCTATTTAATCCTACACCAAAAATATGAAAACTGCAAATGAAACCTACAAATCTAAAAAGGTGTACCCGTGCCGATGGCACGATTGCACATTCATTGCAATGAATTTGTCTCTAATAAATTTAAAAATGAGAAATTGTAATCTTGCCAAAGTTTATTCATATTTGTGACAAACACATACTTTGTTTTCGTCACACTCATCATATCGCAACACACCATACATCATATTTTTAGCACATTACATAATTACTGGCTACGACACAATGACAGAGTGATAATTCTATGCTCAATGTACTAATATGGTATGTTTTACTACCACACACAACATACAATACAATTTGCTTTTTTATTACAAATTTCCAAATGAAATATATGTTCTCTAAAATTGGTAACCATACACTTACAGATCATAAGCAATTCACTATGCATACACATCAATAATAAAATAACCCCTCTTCATCTCCCATTTTAGGATCACACTACATTTTAAAGTTTCCCCTAGTTGTTTTTGATGCTTCGTCAAAATTGAGCATCTCAAGACTTAACTTGTGCCAAAAAATGCCAATGTAGAATAGGTAAATTATCAGCCTGGTTTTAAATTAAATTTTAAACTAAAAAGGAACAAATGAACAAAATTTATTAACCTCAGATAATTAATTATAATAATTAATTAATTTTAAAATGAAAAAAATAATTTTAAAAATTAATTATGTTTTGCCTAATTTTCCACTGTTGAATTATTTTTATTTTTTTATTAATATTAAGATTTTTATAATTTATTTAGTTTCACACCATCATTCATTACTTGAGTGCGCTACTGATGTAAAATTGACATTGATTAATCAGAAAAAAGGTTTTCCAATGACTGTTCATTTGGCAGTCAAAATCACTTTCCTGACAAAGATTTAATGGGATGCTTCTAACTTTGATAAAAAAACATTAACCAGTAAACTATTTATAATAAAAGAAAAAGCATCAGTAATGACAATTCACAAATCCCTTTTTAATAATCAAGACTTCAAAACTGAGGTGCCCAAACCTATACTTAAGTGATATAAAAATAAGTTTTTTATTTTAAAAATACAACTTAAAACATTTTTAATAAGTAAATTGAATACAAACCTAACTGAGACCTATACACCTTTTTAGTTTTTTTCTCAGAGAAAAGAACTATACTAAGTTTTTTAATGGAACATGATTGATATTGATTAGAAAAACTTGAGAAAGATAAAAGAGTTTCTTAATGCTTTCGTCCACTCAATATCTGAATACCTAAGATTCCTATTGCAGACATAACCAAACAATGTGATGGAAAACCTTTTAAAAAATTTGTCAAAAGCAAAATATAAAAGGATGTACACCACACATCCACTATACAACTTTTGTGTTGACCTATGAAGAGAAACCAATATACAAAAGACCCTGTAGCTGAATCTTTTACCAACCATAGTTTCCATGAAATTTCCATTTATCAACCAAATGCACAGGTCTACCAAAAAATACCCAACGCCCATTCCACAGAGAGGGTCGAAATTGCGCAAAATCTAATTTTACGGGAGGAAATGACCCAAATCCAAGACTATCACAAAAAAAGTAAAAACTACAAAAGAAATGCAAATAAATAGAGTTCATTACAACCTATAAAAACCTACAATATAAATGTTTCTATATAAAAACCTAGAGTTTAATAATGTCACAACTTTGTTCTATCACATTGTTTTCAAGACACTGAAACTACATATAGTAACCCAGAAAATTTGAGCCTAACCCAAATTCAAACAAACCAATCCCAAAATTTTGAAACATAAATAAAAGCCACAAAATTAAAAATACAGATTATTAGTGAGAATTTCTCTTTAACATTAAATCCACATAAAAAGTAAAACCCATTCACAACCATCCATTTTCAACAGTAGTCGATACCTTCAAAGATCTCCTGTTGGGTAGATTTCTTAGGCCGAAGCCTCAAGCTAAAAGACGCGGCATGAACCAAGATCAGTTAAACGTTATAAAATATAAAAGAGTCCTCGGAGAAAGAAAAAAAATAAATTAGCTCAAAACATTACCACTGCTCTGTTAATGATGAAAATAAAACTGAAAAGAATAACACATTTAGATTACCTCATATAAAACTGAAAAGACTAAACACTTTTTTTAACAAAGAAAAAGAAAACAAAAAAGTGAATGCTTATGGTCATTATACTCATAAAATAAAAAGCTATTAGAAAAGTAACAGTTATGTCCATACACATTAGACTTATGTGAAGATCAATATGATATAATCCAACGATAACTCCACATTTGGAACCCAACATATTTGAAACTGCAATCCCAAATCAAGGACCTATCTTTAGAATAACTTCTTGATAAAAAATTATGGATCTGAAGTTTATCCAAATCGAAAAAAAAGCTGACCTTGACAGAAAAAAAAACATCGGCTATTCATGTTTTTTCTGGAGTGCTGCATAAGAAGGTCGGAGATCCGGTTAAACATCGACGGTTCCTGTTTTTAAAGAAATGAAAACATCATCCCCAAACACAAAAAAAATTAAAGATCATGGAATTTTTAGGTGATACAGTGTTAACAAATCGAACAACAAACAGATCTAAGAAATGCAAACTATAAATTATAAACAAAAAAAAACTAACCATTTGCAGGAAAAACTCCCTTCAACTGTGGGGAAAAAATCTTAATTCCAAAACATGTGAGGAACCTCTCTTTTGATGACTAAATCAACAGAATACTAAAATAGGTGCAAAGAGTGGAGCCCTTTTAAAAAAGGTCCAGTTTGAAAACTTCAAACTGATGGTTTGTAGTAGGTGATTTATTATAGAGACTTTCAATGGATGGGTTTGAAGGAGTGGTTGTGAAAGAGTGAGAGATGGGATAGCCTAAACCGTGGGTACAAATTGAGAGGCTCGAGGTAGTATAAGTTCAGGGCACATTTAATGTATCCACTGTAGTAGTACCGGTAATGAGTTGGCAGAAAATCAAATTCTGGACAATCTCAGTGATTCGCTAGAAACAAATGGTGTAAAGAGAACTCATGATATAGTGTAAAGAGAACTCATCCACTTTTGAAATTTGAATAAAACAGAATTAGAGAGAGATAGAGAATTGTGCAGTGAACTTTTTGGGTGTATCTTATTTTTTGTGCAACATCTTTTTGACTATATGGATAGAGAAAGAGATACCATCATCTTATTATCAATTTAATGTTCGTTTGACAGTAGCAGGACATAAAACGATTATATGACTCTTTTTTATTAGAAGTCCTGATTTTAAAAGTTCACGAATTTCTTTCTAACACTCACCTAGTGCAGTCTCCACTCTCCACCAGGTAAAAGGCAATACTTGATATTAAAGTTGAGGAAAGCACAAAAAAAAAACTTATTTTTCACATTCAAATAAGCTTTTTTAGGACAAATATGTCATTATTAAATTACATTCTGTTAACAACATATATATGGTCATTTTTTGAAGAATCTAAGTGAAAATACTCATGGAGAGGGAGAGGAAAGGATGAAGGAATCAAAAAAAGGAAAAAAATTAAAAATACTCAAACATGTCAAAATATAGAATGCTCACCTTAGGAAGTAAGTTTTAAAAAGAAAGAACAAACTTGATACAATATTTTAGAGAGAAAATCCTCTAAAAAAAATTCTCAGTCGCAAATTTTGTCAAACACATAGAGCGCAACAAAGCGTTAGGTAATATCAATAAACATTATCGAAAAAAAGTGATTAAACATTTACATTATAAACCAAGCACACTGCATACATATGTATGTAAGATGGGTAAAAATGGAAGGATATAGTGCTTTATACATTTTATACAAATGTGTGTCTACTCAGCTAATGTACAACATCAGAATCTTCATCCAAGAAAATAATAGAATTTCTGACCGACAGTAAATTTAGGAACATGGTAAGTTTGAACATCCAAAAGTTATGCCTATGGTTTACTAAAGCTAAGAATCACCCACCACGCCTACCAAAATAAAAATTCCACTATTTAAAAAGTCTTTTATTAGATATTTGCACATACCTGTAGTACATAATAATTGAGTCTGATATTAATTTAAAGATACTTACTAAGATTCGAAATTTCCAAATATGAGAACCTCCACCAACACCACACCACCACCAAATATGAGAACCTCCACCACCAATATTATGTATATAACATGAAATCAATTGAAACCTAACAAAAAATATAGAAACTCAAAACAAAAAATATGAAGATCTTAAGTACTTATCTTTGGATAAAAAGAAATTAAAATAAAAAATATTAAGGGGAGGAAATAGATCTATAAATTACATTTTAAAACCCATCATTTTAAAGAAAAAAACTCTAGTAAGAGAAATACAATACCAGGAGTTGGCATTGGCTAACGGGTGATAGTGATATCAGAGCAAAAAAGTGAGAGAGATGACAAATGTTTTACACATAGAAATGTTTGGGTGAGTGATTACATGTATTGTTTTATATGTAACAAAGCCCCTTCAACATGAGTACTAAATAGGAGATGGTAGGTTGGTGCTTAAAGCCTCTTATTTGGGGTAGAGAAGCTCCAATTTGACATTCAATCAAAAGACTGTTGTATATCTTTTAGTTGACGTTTGATATGAGGGACAGGAAACTGGAAGAAACGGAAGTTGTAAGAGAAATTCATATATCTGAAAACCAACACACACCCAAATATTCATAGATCTGAAAGCCACTAATTATTGAAACTTAAACCTCGATGCAGCGAAGAGCGAAAAATGATCTTACCTGACGCCTTTTTCACTGACGCCTTCGTTTTATCAACTGAAGTTTTGTTGGAGTCGAACGAAACTGCGAGACGAATAGAGAATCGAAGAGATCTGTGATCGTCTCCGATGAGGATGAATTGAATACTTTCAGATCTATGAATTGAATACTTTCAGATCTGAGCCTAGTCATCCACTCCTACAATGAAACCAATGAAACCAACTGGACTGTGATATTAGTTTTTCACATAAATTCGTACATAAGAGGGTTTATGAGAGAGAGGGAGAGGTCTCGTACCTATAAGGGCTCCTCCTCTTCCATGGTTGAGGTATACCAAACTGGAAGAAATGTGTTTGAGAGAGAGAGATAAACTAACATATTGTGCCTGTGCCTCGTATCCGTGGTGGGGTGGGTGAGATATTGATATGGTCGAGGTCTGAGTATAATAAGAAAAGATATTGAAAGGTTGAAAGATATTGAAAGGATCGAGGTTGACGGCTAACGTGTTGTACCCCATTTTCTTGAGCCTTGTGCTATTTTCACCACTTAAGATCAAAACTCATTCGTTAGATACATTAAATCTGAGCCGCTAGTTGATAAACACCAAACTCTTCAAGATGTAATCTAAACCGTTAGTTGGGGAGGACAAAAAGTCCATCCTCCTTTATTATATATATATATATATATATACACGCCTACACACACACACATATGCTTATTATAGCACAATTGTTGGGGATATGTCCAGGTTAGGATATTATAGACATTCTAATTACAAGTGGTGTTTAAATATGATTATTGAAAATAAAAAGCTTTAAATAATTTGAGACCAGTAAGGTGTAATACCCCGTAATTTTTATGATTTTAAAACAACGGATTAATTAAAATTTAAATATGGAAAATTCAATGAATAATTAATCCGGATTCAAATAAATATTAGCTAGCGAGATAAGGGTTAGTATTTATTGATGAGAATATAAGTGAATATTACTCAGCGAATAAAGCAATATATAATTATGAAATTATAAGAATTGTCACGAGTGAGAAATACGACAATTAAGGTAATTAAGTCGAGACGCGCGTGTCAGTTGTGTCGGGACTAAATATAAGTCACTCAAATGGTCATTTCGAGTGCTCCAATGTGTTCAAAAGGGTCAAAATAGTCAGAAAAGTCTACCCGGGGGTTTAATTTGGGTCCCGAGGCAGTTTTGAGCCAAACCGACATACCGAGAGAGCGTTTAGGTAATTTATATTTTTGGAGTACAATTAATGACGAAAATTAAAGAAAAAAAAGGTAAAGAATGTGGGTTGTAATAGGACTATCATTATTAGACACAGAAGGGCCAAAAGGGGGAAGGAGGATGAGAGGTTTCTAGGGCTAGAACCACTACCAGTGCACCTTTCTCACCATAGAAACCACCACCGCGTAGATCGGAGAACGAGGATCACAAACTTACCCATGACACCAACGGATCAAAATTTCTTTTGTGTGGTAAGTATTTAATTATTTCGATCTCTTAGAAGTAATCATGTTCATGTTAGTGTAGGTAATAAACATCCTTGAATTATATGGAACTTTGATGAACAGTGATGTTAGAACACATAAATTAGGACTGAATTGATATGAAATTGATTTGTTCATGTAGTTAGAGGAATAACCACAAATTTATGATGAACATTGGTGATTAAATTTGGGATTAGAATCCTTGATTTAAAGATTGATGAACTAGGGTTCCAATTTATATGAATTTGGGGATTTCAAATTTTAGGGCTGTTTGTCAAGGATTTAATGACTTTATGTGGTTAGAAATCGTCCCTATGTGTTGAAATTATGTTTGAAATTGATTGATAGAGTTTGGGAGTAAACAGTAGAGGTTTCAGGGTGTTATTGATGGAAAAAATGCTACAGCTAGAGGTTGGGGACAATACAATGTCATCTCATTCAAACGAGATGGAATATCGTTCGAACGAGATGGCGTATTGTGGGAAAAGGTTGTTCATATGACCTGTTATCTCGTTTAAATGAGATGCAGTTTCGTTTGAACGACGTGCTAGGATTTCTACAATATTCGTTTTTAGTTCCAATTTTTCCAGCAGAGTAAATTCAAGTGAGATTGAATAATGTGGAATTAATTTTAGTATATGGCAGGATTTATTAAAGTTATTTGGGAACAAAACTTTAAGGTGTTTGGAGTAGTGAGTTATCCTTGAGAATTACGAGAGAAAGTATTCATAATTAAATAAATATGTCGTAAGTAGTAATGAGGATTATACTATGTATGAACTAAAATATTTGGGTTGTGTGTATATTGAATGAGCTTGATGGGTTTGTGTGAATACCTATAATACTATTATTTATGTGTATGACATACCTACCATACATTCTATCACGGGAGGTCTTAAAGAGAGGACAGTCTTATCTTGAGGAGCCTTCGGGGGGATTTATATTGGTGCCTCAGAACATAGAACTTATATACGGGCTATCTGTGAGCATGATGGTGTTGACGGTCATATGGGTGCGTAAGTATGTGCGTAGACCGTAGGCTTGAAACTATGTTCACCTAAAATATGTGTGACTTTTATTTATATGGTTCGAGAGTGATTCCGAACTGATTATCCTTATTTAGTACGAGATGTATCGGGACTTGATAGAAGAGTATGCACGCACCGTAGCTGAGTCTAGTGGTGTCGTATTAATATTTATTTATAATAGTGTGTTGGAAAATAAATACTTGTGATTTAATCTATAGTGTGAATATGTAGATGAGTATGTTAATGGAACTGATTCAATTATATTAATTCTCAACCTTATTGTGGAATTTTACTTAGGATAGTAAAAGTGGGAATATTTAATAATAATAGTATGTGGGGAATACGGGTTATTGATACGGGTGAGCATTAGAAGATTTATGGCTACGACCTAGTTAGGTGTGGTAAAAATAATTAGGACGTGTTAGAGGTAGGTTAGCAATGCACAATAGTTGAGAGGTGAGAATCTCAAATGATTGCCTGAAAAACTAACATGCACATAATATTTGCTTTACTGCAATTTTTAAATACTTGCTAAATGTTTTAAAAATATTTTACACTCGGGCTCTGACCTGTCTCTTGCAAAATCTTTTTTTCTTTTGAAATTATTTTAGGTGTCTAGCCACAGGGACGCTAGGCTTAGACTGTTGGATCTTTTGATGTGCTGCATCTATTGTGGGAGTAGTAGGTCCTCGTATTTAGACGCCTCCATATCTATGACTTCAGTTCTTTGATTTAGGTTCTCAGCTAGGGCATGCGTTGCCCATCTCATTTTATTTATGTTAGAGAGACATTATACTCTTTTAACTTCAGCACTTCAGTTTCAGTTGGATTTGGTATTATCACGATTGGTGGTTTGGGTTTTTATATTGGATTGATTATGTCAGATTTATCATTTTGAGTTAGATGGTGTTTTATTCATAAATTGTTTGTTCAAAATTAATGAATGTGTGAATGGCTAAATTAATTGATCTTTATTATTGGAAAAAAAAATGTTTTGACACTAGCTTAATTAATTATTAGGTGATTAATAAAATAAATTGTAATCGACAGTGATGCGAAGACTGGACCAACTGGATACTTTGATTTAATTTAATAAATGACTGATCACCCGATATTTTATTAGGAGGGGTGGCACATAAGGGCGGAGTAAAAACAACTAATATATAATTGTAGGCTTTATTTTTTATACTCATTATTGACAATTTCACTATTTGAGTGTGTAGCTAATATCTTATTGTGATGGTCTTAATCTGTTGCATTGTTTCAAGTGCACGAGTGTAACCGAATTGGTTTCCCACTTGATCATACAATCTTCCTTTCAGCCACCGCTGATTTTGGAGATGTTGTTATTGCACCTACTTTTAGTTCTATTTTCTATTATGTCGAGAAATGCGAGATTTAATTTATTCCACATATTGTGTCTAGTTATGGTTTTTGGAGACAATGTTATTTTTGGAAGTTGGCATGTAATAGATATTGCTTAACCATATGAATTATAGTTGATGATTTGTTGAGGTTTGATCATATCATTCATTACTTTCATTACTGTCATTCGTTGATTCTTATCTCATGATAAGGATAATATTTAAATTTTTTAACAAATTATTTTATTTAATAAATGGAATTGATCAACCTAATTATTAAAAATTATGGGTGACACAATTATCTTAGCATGCGATAATCAGGCGATTGTGTATCGTTCGATTCTTTAACTAAGAATAATTTCGAATGAATGCCAAATAAGTTTGTAAAACTAAATAAATAAGGAGTAAGGAAAATCTTGGAAAATGTAGAAACACATATAAAAGAAGATTCGATGTAATTAAAATAGTTAGGTAAAACAATCAAACACTAAACTAGTTAAAAATTAAATTAAGTAAAGTAGTTTGGACTAAGGAATGTAAAAAAGTGTAAACTAAGACACGTAAAGACACTTCAGAACTAAAGCAAAGGAAGCTTATATAACTCTGAAAGAGAATTATATTAAGTCTACCTTACAAGCTACTTAGAAGAAGAAATGCTAAGATATGCTAGAAAAACTATAAAGAAAATAAAGAAAAGAAAAAGGGAAATAAAAGGTTTAAACGAGTAAAAGTAGTTTTTTTCTGGATGGAGCGTCCTCCTTTGATTGTCCTTGATTTTTTTTTTTGTTTATAGAATCCTTTACCATGCAAGTGCTACTATAACTGTTGAGTGTTTGTCGGTTTGAATAGTCATGTCCATGTGCAAATATGACCCTAAAGTAATTATATATGTGGTTACCCCACGTACAAGGTCATGAAAAATGTTAATCGCCTATTTGGCCATTTATAAAAATTCGTCCTTTGTATTTCTTGGCTATAATAGCCGATTCATATTTTCATATGGCGCTGCCCCATCGATTTGTATTTTTTTTTTTTATAAATAGCTCTTGCTAAACTTATAAGACGGAGATGGATGAGCCTTTGAGGTTTATGGATTGTTACCTTCCTTTGAAGGGAACTTCAAATTGGTTCAAGTTCTAAACATTTTGCAAGTCCAGAAAGAAGGATATGATTTTTGTTAACATCGGGCGAAAATGCATCCACCAAATCTGAGCTCAACCTATATGATGCTTCGACCAATGATTGTTATGTATCTTCTATAGATGGCATGTTTGGACGAAAAATCTCTCCTAATATTTACTCAGCCGAGGGTTGAGTGACCAAGTGATAGAGATGCCTCAAAAGAGAAGCAAAAAGTTAACATCAACTCCTTCACAACTACTTTCCCCGAGCTTGTCGAGGAGATGAACTATCTTGATAAAAAAATATTAGTTGAGATTGACACTAAACATGCCTTATCGTAGGCAAAACTAAGGATTGTACTTAAAAAAGAAGAGGCGATGGAAAAAATACAGAGGAGGAAATGGTGAACCGCAACAACTCCAACTTAGACCCTCATACACGTACATAATATGATATGCAAAAATAGTCAATCCTCGAGAAGTAAGAGGTTGAGATGGCGGTTGAAGGGGAGGAGGAGGCGTAAGAACTAGACTTTAAGTTCCTAAGCAAATGATGTATTTTTGTTTTAAACAAATTATTTACTTATATATTATTCAGTCAATTTAACTTTTAATTTTGATTAATCAGAGTTTTTTTAAATAAATTTCATAACTAAATTAAATCAAGATAAAACATTTAACTAAATCTATTTTGTATAGAATGCATTCCATTCATAAGTCTCTAATACGTGAAAACAATTAAACAAAAACCCTTAAAAAAATTCAAACTAAACACCCTACAAATACTTATCCCCTTTTAAAGGCTTATTAGGTATATAATGGTAATTGCGATGAATGGGGGTGGGTGGAACTACCCAATCTAACTTGCATTTTGGGGACATATTCGTCTCGGAAGTCTCCGTCTCTGTCTCTGTCTCTAAGACTTGTTCTCAAATTAATCATGAAAAAGCTAATGTTCCCTAGGGTTTGTAGAGAAAAAACACCATCAAATTTTATCTTCATAATTTTTAATTAACTTGCATTAATTTCAAAAACTACAAGTGTTGTGTAAAATAATTTATCAATTTTAGTCTCGACCTACACATGCATCTAGGTAAGTATAAGCAAGAGTAAAATAAGTAAATCACAACACAACGATGAATGAGGAAAACTAACAACGAAAAAAAGCTCGAACGACCCAGCCACACAAGTCCACTACAATATAGGTCTAGTTATAAGGATAAATTAGACTTACTCACCGACTTAATGCCTTTAAGTATTGACGCACTTCTTCATCCCGTTTTCCAAGAATCGATGTACCATCAGTATTTTTTATCTCGTGACCAGTCCGACTACCGCATAACACAAAACACGATATCCACCGTAGAAAACAATCACAATATGAAGAGAAAACCACTTTGTTGTAACACACAGGAGATCTTAAACATACATATAGATGTAGGATTCTTAGATCTCAAACATGGGTGTAAACTAAGGTTTTGGTTTGGAATAATTTTTTTTCAAATCAAACATATAAACTTGGGGATATTTTTAAACAAGTTTAGGAACTTAAAAATCTTGAAAAAGTCTCCCCAAAGGCTATTTCTCCGCACTCCTATTTATAGGAGGTTTTCCAAAAATGAGATAATGATAAAAGCCATTTAGAAAATCTTGAATAAAATAATAATTTGTTTACTCGTTCGAACGAGGTACATCTCGTTCAAATGAAGTATAAAATATCGTTCAAAAACTTATCCAACGAACTATCCAATAACTTTCCAGAACGACAAGGAGATAGTTCGTTTAAAGTTCGTTCGAAGTTGTTCTAATGAGGTATCACATCTCTTTCGAACGACATACCAATATTGTTCTAATGACCTTGCAAAAAAAATATTTTTCTTCTAAAAAAATTTAAATTGATAAAATCAATTAAAAACCATTTTATAAACTCCTAATACCCAAAACAAAATCCATGGATCAAATATAAACATATATTCATACCTCATTGAGATCCCTCGAATGATGAAGATGAAATTCGGCTTGAAAGATTATGTGTACTTTATCTTTAGCCGTTTTAATCTTCAGTAACACATCATGAGCTTGATGGACAAACAACTAAATTCCTAAAATATGACTCAAACAAGTTTTTTTCAAACACAGAATACACTAATACATACAAATTGACTCGATTTAGAAATTTATCCTTATAGACCTCCCCATTTGGCTATTCCGGGACAAAACTCAAAACAAAAACCAACTTGGCCATCAAGATCACTAATACTCAATTCCCAACCCAAAAGGAAAAAAATTACATATGGTTGGTCGACATAAACTTGAGTAGCTTTACTTTTATATAAACCGTTGCCATATTGTTGCTAACCTACACACTTAAACATAATTTTAAATGTATAGAGAATATAACAATATATAAATTGCATATGAAAAATCCTCCCCTTTTGTCTAACCATATTTACCTAAAAAAGAGCATTTCCCCCTAAGTTAAAAATCATCTCAATATAAAAAGAGTTGGATACTATTTCTCCACCTTTTTGTTCAGGAATATACAAAGAGTAAGGTGCACAATAATAAAATATTTATCCCCAATAAACTAAATCTCACCCTAAGTGAAGCAAGGGTAATCATAAAGAGTGTGTATATATATATATATATATATATATATATATATATATATATATATATATATATATAATGTAGTGGTGTGAAGAAAACATTCAATGACAAATCGTTCGGCAACACAAGCACAAATAATCAAAACTATGAGCAATTGATGTCAAATATGATGCAAGCATTTTAGTATAAGATACCAAGATGATCATAACAGATGTCAATATAAATCAAATATTAAGCATAAGGCAAACATTAAATAATGAAAATGCAAAGACTCAAAACATACCATATATATAACCATACGCATACCAATAAAGTACAATTATATATAGGTATAAAAGACAACAAAAGATACAAACACATAAAATTTACTCCCTCTCATAGTAATAATGTGTCTAAACATGGGGGTATGGAGTGAACGGGCGTGAACTAGAAAAATGAGAAAGTGACCCAATCACTCAAATATGTCCAAGTAGATATACTTGACCACAATAATTTAATAATATTCGATTTAGCCTCACATGTTAAATAAATAACTCAAAAGTACAAAAAAATAGAATTCACACTTTCCTATGAATTTTGATGATCATCGAATCAATAGCGCCAAATAAATTAAGATCAACTAGGACTCATTATGCAAACCCATTGATCTTCAACTAAACACCCTAAAAAAATTGTCATTTTCCCCTCTCTTTTTCTTTTGAAGATATTTATATTTTTGAAGCATCAATGTAAATTTGGACTTAATATTTTTTTCTTTTTTTATTGCCTCTCAATCTTTTAGTCTCTTGCCAATAGTGGCCTTTCACGCAAAGGAGATTTCTCCTTTCGCAGCCCTTTTTCGTGCACACTCAAATTTTTAATAAAGAAATAAAATCATAGGCAATGATTTTTACATGCACACCTCCCCCATAGTAAAAAAAATTTATGTATACGATAAGATTATTGGGAGAACACCTCCTTGTTGTTGTGGCGGTCCGCCTTGACCCGGTCTATTGTTATTGCCACCCGCATTAGACCCACCAAAGCATTGGCGTTTAAACAAATCCCCTTGCTGGGGGTCCCTTTCTCTCTACTTACTCCCCGAAGATTGGGACGAAGAAGATGTCCCCCCTCCAATCCCATTACCTCCAGGTTTTCCCACTTGCCCCATCGCTGTAGCCTTCTTATTATTTTGCACAAATAATCTATGCTCTTGACAATGAAGTAGAGAAGCATTCATCACATCCCCAAAGGTTAATAAAGGCGGATTTCCCAAAAAATGATGTTTTATTCTCCAATGCAAACCTCCCACAAATTTGGATATTCTCTTCGCTTTTGGAGTCACTTCATCCGGCACAAAACTTGCCAGACGGGTGAACTCCTCTTCATACTCTGCCATGGATCTCTCCCCCTGAACTAGATCTTGAAGCTTCCTTTGCATCTCCCTTAAAACTGTGGGAGGGAAATACTTTCCATCAAACAAGGCCCAAAAATCAGTGATCGACATCGTATCCCTTTGCTCGGGTGTAGTCATTGACTCCCACCAATGTAAGGCTGATCCGACAAGCTTAAAAGTAACAAGGATTTCCTTTTTCTCCTCACTACATTCTACCATTCTAAGATGGCGTTGCATGTCTTTATTCCACTGATTTTCCCTTATGACATCCGAACCTCCATCGAATTCCGGGGGATGGCCTTTTAGGAAAGACTCTCTAACTCTTTCCCACGGAGAAGGTCCCATAGGAACTTGTGCCTCTTGCCCCCGTGGTTGAGCTTGTGGAATTTGTTGTACCACTGCAGTCATCGCTGCATTAACAGCTTGGGCCACTATGTTTGCCACATTTGCGGCACTGATACTCCCCGGTGGTGGCGGTGGAGGACCAACCTCATCCTCTACAACTCTATTACATCGAGCGGGAAGTCCTCTCTTAGGAGGCATCTGAGATAGATAAACGATAGAGTTAGAATATAATATAAAACAATCTATCTAGTAGAAGATCACAACCATACGCAACAAAACAGTCCTAACATTAAGCTCTATTTCAAAGAACGCTACGGTAGAATGTGACAAGTCCGCATAGATCTTAAAGACTCTAGAACCTGATGCTCTGATACAATCTGTGACAACCCGGTATCCGAAATAAGGGGTGGCCAGCCCGATACTCCGATAATACAGGAATTATGGATAAATATCATCCTCAGCATCATGACAACATAAAGAGTATACGGGATAACCACACAATATTCTAGAAAATGGGTTATCAAAAATTTTAGTTTTGTAATTTAAAGAAAGCATTTTAAACAACCCATACATGAAAAAGAAAGTGGAAATCCCAAAAACAATATACATTAATAACAAGTGTACAGTAAGAGAACCGACTAAGATATTAGCCAACAGAGTTTCATACAACGTACCAGAAGTTCAATCAATTACATATTACATTCATTATACATTTACAAAAGTTGGGCCACACGCCTCGTCAAAAGACACTGGGACTGGAAGGTCATTATGGGCGGCCATGCGGTGGGGCACCTGAACGAATATGATATATATATACACAACAAGAAAGAAGAACCGGTAAGAGCCCGGTTTTATGTGATCACCAGATAAATGACAAGTATGACAATGACGAACAAATATGCATGGATGATAGAGATGATATTCTAGTATGGAAACAATGAGATAAAATTAAGAGAATTTAATAATTACAAGGGAAGAATCGACTATATGGGCAATTAAGAATACTTATCAACCGTTTTCACCTTTCATCCTTTTCATTTTTTTTCTTCTTTCCATTCCTTATCAGGAATACAATTATTATCATGTGCTCTTTATGGCACGTATTTCAGTTGTATGGTCTTTGTGGCATATACTTTGCTCTTTGTGGCATTAATTTTCCATCGAGTCCAACTCGATAATTAGAATAGTTATAAGTATATAAATATAACGATTCAAAGACTGCTCGTAAGGGTTTCCCTACTGTGTGCGCCCCTAAATAACCATCATCTTCCAGGGCCTATCATAAGACAACTTGGGATCCAATCGAAACATCGGGAAGAGGCCATATGCCTGCGGGGTAGTCAAGACCACACCCGAAATCTCCTACCCATCGTAGAAAATATAAAACAAGCGCTCATATGGCCTAGGACTATATCCACCTTGCATTCATTAGCCAGGGGGCTTCACCTCACGCACGGACTTCCCTTAAGATTGTATTTAGAGAGGTGTGTATCATCCATTTTATTAATTTCCATTACATGATTTAGTAAATTATCATTTACTTTGTACATTTTACATTTTATCAAATGCATTAATGTTATCCGGAACTATACGTATTTCGTATCAGCATAACAACCTCGATAAATAGTTAGAATCCACAAATTATTTTACAAAGCCTCCTTTTTGGCTTCATAATAGACCATCAAGTCAAACCTAGCTCACAATAACTCCTAAAGTCTCCAAATTTGACTCTAAGATTTCCTAGATTATTATAAAACTATACGAGAGAAGTAATGCCTAAACATTACTTTAAACCCCCCCCCCCTGAAATGAACCGTAGATGAACCCCTTCGAGTCTAGGGTGTCGACCAAACTCAACTAATACTCTAAGACCCTATATTTACTTCATTTAAAAAAGTCCTTAATCCCCTATGAAAAGAAAAGATTTGAAAAATGAAAATAAAATTTTAGGGAAGAAAACAGGGGACGGGTCGACTGGTCCCAAAACCGCGGTCGATCGCGTCTCAAGATTTTGCCAGGGAAGAAAAGCAGAAAGTTCACTTCGGCAGGGCCAGTCGACCAGTTAGGGGACCGCGGTCAAACGCGCCATAAATTTTATGCCTTTGAAAGAAAGCAGCGTGCCCTCTCCCGAAGGCCCGGTCGACCGGTCTGAGAACCGCGGTCGACCGGTCTTTGCAGACCTAGACCAAACCAAATCTTCCTAGTTTAAGCTAATCCTAAAGCCAACTTATTTATTGCCACCAACATAACATAAATGCTACTAACTACTACCAGAAACCTCATCAAACATCCAAATCATTATTGATTGGATCAAAACCCACAAATACACAAAGAAAACCCTAAAATAGCTAAATCATGATCAATACATCATTATCATAACAAATCATTTATCTTAAACCACATATAGCAAGTAGAAAACTTGCCTCAATCCAGAAAATGCAGATTTTCCTTGTGTAGAAGCAAGAATCTCTCCTAAATCTTCAATCTCTTCTACTTTCTCTACACTTTCTCTTCCTCTCTCAAGCTCTCTCTAGGTATAGGAAATGAAATTAGGGAAATAGAAGACTTAGTAAGACTAAGTCGTGGCATTAGTCAAAATCCCAACTTAATTGACCAATATTGTGATAAAGTAACACGCAACTGCATTTTTAAGGTATAACCAGTCAAAAGTGCCAAAACCTCAAAATACAATATGGCACAATATTTGACTATCTCGCACGTTTCAGACTCAACTACGGCCTCCAAATTATCATTTGGACAATTTATAATTCATTTTAAGTTCAGGTCTCATTATTAAGCTAAATATCATTTTAATTCATATGATATTATAAGACATGACATGGCAATATTCACCTATAGTTACGCTAAATAGGAAATTTCATAGTGAACATTTACTTTTCTTCATTAAATTCATACTCAATCCATAACCCAACATTTTATATCTAATTACCGTACCTAGTAAATAAATATAAAATATATTCCCATAAGCTAGGGTTATTACATACTCCCCCCCTTATGAGGGAATTTTGTCCCCAAAATTCAAACGTACCTTATAGGAAGAGATGTGGATACCTCTCCCGCATGTCGTCCTCACGTTCCCACGTTGATTCTTTCGCATTGTGATGACTCCATTGGACTCTCACCAAGGGCACCACCCGAGACCTCAACTTACGCTCCCCATACTCAAGAATAGCAACCGGTTGTTCTTCATATGAAACGTCGGGTTGCAAGTCAATATCCTCGAAAGGAATGTACCAAGTACACCTTCGCATCTTCTATACTTCTTCAAAGAGGAGACATGGAATACATCGTGAATTTGTTGTAAAGTCTTCGGCAAGGCAAGTTGGTATGCCACGGGACCGACTTTCGCAATAACTGGGAAAGGTCCAACAAAATGCGATGCAAGCTTCCTTTTCTTTCCAAAACGCCTAATGCCCTTCATTGGTGACACTTGCACCAAGACTTGGTCTCCAATCTCCAACTCCACGTGTTTTCTACCCGCATCGACATAGCTCTTCTGACGATCTTGGGCTATCCGAATGCGATTTCGAATGAGTTCAATTTTTGAGGAAGTATCTTGGATCATTGCAGGTCCAAGAAATTTGTTATCACCCACTTCCAACCAACAAGCGGGCGACCTACATGGCCAACCATAAAGAGATTTATAGGGCGCCATTCCAATTGTAAATTGGTATGAGTTATTGTAGGCAAACTCAACCAATGGGAGGTATTGTTCCCAACCACCCTTGAAATCAAGCATGCACATACGGAGCATATCCTCCAACATCTGGTTTACCCTTTCAGTTTGGCCATTTGTTTGAGGATGATAGGAAGAGATTAACTTCAATTCGGTCCCCATTGCCTCTTGGAAACTTTGCCAAAAGTGGGACACAAATATTTTATCTCGGTCGAAAACGATGTTTAAAGGTACCCCATGAAGTCTAATGATCTCCTCCATGAACAATTGGGCATAGCGAGCAGTATCAAAATCCGTATGCACGGGTAAGAAGTGTATCAACTTAGTCAAGCGATCTACAATCACCCAAATCGAATCATGACCCCTTTGTGATCTAGGTAAGCCTTTAATAAAGTCCATCTAAATGCTTTCCCATTTCCACACTGGAATCTCCAACGGTTGCAACAAACCTGTCGGTCGTTGATGGTTGATCTTAACCAACTGATAAGTAGTGCATTGGGATACAAACTCTGAGATATCCCTCTTCATGCCGGGCCACCAATACAGACGGCACATGTCTTGGTACATCTTGTCCCCACCCGGATGTACCGTAAATTTCAACTCGTGAGATTCCTCCATCACCGCTCCTCTCAAATCCCCCTCTTCAGGAACAATAAGTCTTCCATGGAAGCGTAGCCCACCCTCAGAACCAATCGAGTACGACTCCGCTCCCTCGGACAATAATCGGTGTATACGATCTTGGCAACCCTTATCTCTTCCCTGGGCTTCTACAATTCTTGTTACAATTGTGGGTGTAACGGTCATTACCGACATAAATGCTCTTACCACCGCATCCTCCTGACTGAGCTCTTTCCACTTAGCTTTCCATTCGACAGCTAAGTCTCCCTTGGGCTTCCTACTCAAGGCATCCGCTACTACGTTCGCCTTTCCCGGATGATAATGGATATCAAATTGATAATCTTTCACGAACTCCAACAAACGACGTTGACGCATATTCAAATCTTTCTGTGAAAATAAATATTGCAGCGATTTATGGTCCGTGAAAAGACTAAACTTCTCCCCCAAGAGATAGTGCCTCCATATCTTCAAGGCAAAGATAACTGCGGCGAACTCTAATTCATGCACCGAATAATTTCTTTCGTGAGGCTTTAGCTTACGGGAGGCATAAGAAATAGCCCATCTTTCTTGCTGAAGAACACCTCCTAACCCTTGAAGAGATGCATCGATGAAGACTAGATATTCCAATCCCGGTTTTGGAAATGCAAGGACTGGAGCCGAAGTCAACCTATCTTTGAGCTCATCAAATGCATCCTGACAAGACTTGTCCCAAATAAATCTCACTCCATTTCGGGTCAAGTTCGTCAAAGGGCTAGCAATTTTAGAAAAGCCCTTAATGAACCGACGGTAATAACCCGCTAAGCCCAGAAAACTACGAACCTCGGTGGGTGTCGTGGGTTGACCCCACTCCCTTACTGCAATCACCTTGCTAGGATCCACCGATATACCCTGGGATGACACTACATGACCCAGAAACTGAACTTCCTTCAACCAAAAGCCACATTTCTCAAACTTCGCATACAATTGGTGATCCCTCGATCTCTGCCGGACCAATCGTAAGTGAGTAGCATGATCAGATTCTATCTGAGAATAGACTAAGACGTCATCGATAAATACAATAAAAAATTGGTCAAGGAAATCTCAGAATACCCTATTCATGAGATCCATAAATACAGCGGGGGCATTGGTTAGTCCAAATGGCATAACCAAGAATTCATAGGATCCATATCGGTTCAAAAATGTGGTCTTGGATACATCTTGACCCCGTATCCTCAACTGATGATACCCCGTCCTCAAATCGATTTTGGAGAAGTATGACGCTCCCCTAAGTTGGTCAAATAAATCATTAATGCGAGGCAAAGGGTATTTATTCCGTATGGTGACTTTATTCAACTGCCTATAGTCCACACATAACCGGAGGGAACCGTCTCTTTTCTTTACAAACAATACCGGAGCACCCCATGGCGACGTACTGCGCCTAATAAATCCCTGTTCCTAAAGCTGCTGAATTTGATCTCTTAACTCCCTCATCTCCACAGGAGCCATGAGGTAAGGAGCTTTCACAATCGGTCGAGTTCCCGGCATTAAATCAATTACAAACTCAATCTCCTGACTTGGAGGTAATCCCGGTATTTCCAGGAAAACATCTTCAAAATCTCTAACAATCAAAAGAGAATTTAGGGGAATAACTACATCCCTAGATGCATCCTCCGCAATACAATATAAATAAGCACTTGTACCACCTTCCATACAAGGCATAACAACCAAGAACATTTCTTGTCCCGGAATCGCGAAAACTATGCTCTTCCCGTAACAATTTACTATCGTGCGGTATTTCACTAGCCAATCCATACCCAATATTACATCATACCCGACTATGTCAAGGACGAGTAAATCGGCCTCAAAGCACAAGTTACCAAGGTTAATCCCTATGTTTTTACAAACAAAGAAAATCAATGAACCATCACCCATAGAGGATTCAACACTAGTGAAAGTACTCTGAGCAGACTTTATCAAATCTGTAGTTTGAGCAAAACTTCTAGAAATGAAAGAGTGTGTAGCGCCCGTATCAAATAGTACCCGACCCATATGCCCTTGGATGAGAAACTTACCCTCAATCGCGGGCGGTACTGGAGGGGTTGGAGGAAGCATATCCTCCTGAATATGATAGACCCGTCCATACTGCAATTGCCCCTGTTGTGGAGGAATAACCAGATTAGGCGCCTGGGGCGGAAATTGAACATACGGTTGTTGTGGAGCCCTAGGAAGATGCCCTCCAACCAATTGAGGACACGACCTCTTATAATGTCCCAACTCCCCGCACTGAAAACATTTGTTCGCCGCATTCTCCTGGTTCCGCCCTTGATTGTTTCGGAACTGCCCCGAACCTCGACCCTGCTGGCCTCTGCCTCCATTTCCACCTCTGCCTCCCTATTGTTGTGGAGGTCCTCCTTGACCCGGTCTGTTGTTATTGCCACCCGCATTAGACCCACCAAAATGTTAGCTTTTAGACAAATCCCCTTTCTGGGGGTCCCTTTCTCTCTGCTTACGCCCCGAAGATTGGGACGAAGAAGATGTCCCCCCTCCAATCCCATTACCTCCAGGTTTTCCCACTTGCCCCATCACTGTAGCCTTCTTATTATTTTGCACAAATAATCTATGCTCTTGACAATGAAGTAGATCAACATTCATCACATCCCCAAAGGTTAATAAAGCCGGATTTCCCAACAAATGTTGTTTTATTCGCCAATGTAAACCTCCCACAAATTTGGATATTCTCTTCGCTTCTGGAGTCACTTCATCCGGCATAAAACTTGCCAGACGAGTGAACTCCTCTTCATACTCTATCACAGATCTCTCCCCCTGAACTACATCTTGAAGCTTCCTTTGCATCTCCCTTTGAACCGCGGGAGGGAAATACTTTCCATCAAATAAGGCCCAAAAATCAGTGATCGACATCGTATCCCTTTGCTCGGGTGTAGTCATTGACTCCCACCAATGTAAGGCTGATCCGACAAGCTTGAAAGTAACAAGGATTTCCTTTTTATCCTCACTACATTCTACCATTCTAAGATGGCATTGCATGTCTTTCTTCCACTGATTTGCCCTTATCACATCCGAAACTCCATCGAATTTCGGGGGATGGCCTTTTAGCAAAGACTCTCTAACTCTTTCCCACGGAGAAGGTCCCGTAGGAACTTGTGCCTCTTTACCCCATGGTTGAGCTTGTGGCATTTGTTGTACCACTGCAGTCATCGCTGCATTAACAGCTTGGGCCACTATGTTTGCCACATCTGCGGCACTGATACTCCCCGGTGGTGGCGGTGGAGGACCAACCTCATCCTCTAAAACTCTATTACGTCGAGCGGGACGTCCTCTCTTAGGCGGCATTTGAGATAGAGAAACGATAGAGTTAGAATATAATATAAAACAATCTATCTAGCAGAAGATCGCAACCGTACGCAACAAAACAGTCCTAACTTTAAGCTCTATTTCAAAGAATGCTACGGTAGAACGTGACAAGTTCGCATAGATCCTAAAGACTCTAGAACCTAATGCTCTAATACCATCTGTGACAACCTGGTATCGGAAATAAGGGGTGGCCAGCCCGATACTCCGATAATACAGGAATCATGGATAAATATCATCCTTAGCATCATGACAACATAAAGAGTATACGGGATAACCACACAATATTCTAGAAAACGGGTTATCAAAAATTTTAGTTTCGTAATTTAAAGAAATCATTTTAAACAACCCATACATGAAAAATAAAGTGGAAACTCCGAAAACAATATACATAAATAACAAGTGTAGAGTAAGAGAACAAACTAAAATATTAGTCAACAGAGTTTCATACAACGTACCACAAGTTCAATCAATTACATATTACATTCATTATACATTTACAAAAGTGGGTCCACACGCCCGAATAAGAACCCGAGCATAACTAGAAAAAAAATAAAGGAGGCATCTATAAAATATCCCGTGAAATCCGCAAAATGTCACGGCTCATCAAAAGACACTGGGAGTGGAAGGTCATTACGGGCGACCATGCGGTGGAGCACCTGAACGGATATGATATATATATATACACAACAAGAAAGAAGAACCGGTAAGAGCCCGATTTTATGTGATCACCAGATAAATGACAAGTATGACAATGATGAACAAATAAGCATATGGATGATAGAGATGATATTCTAGTATGGAAACAATGAGATAAAATTAAGACAATTTAATAATTACAAGGGAAGAATCGATTATATGGGAAATTAAGAATACTTATCTACCGTTTTCACCTTTCATCCTTTTCATTTTTTTTCTTCTTTCCATTCCTTATTAGGAATACAATTATTATCATGTGCTCTTTATGGCACGTATTTCAGTTGTGTGCTCTTTGTGGCATATACTTTGCTCTTTGTGGCATTAATGTTCCATCGAGTCCAACTCGATAATTAGAATAGTTATAAGTATATAAATAAAACGATTCTAAGACCGCCCATCCGGGTTTCCCCACTGTGCGCGCCCCTAAATAACCATCATCTTCCAGGGCCTATCATAAGACAACCTAGGACCCTATCGAAACGTCGGGAAGCGGCCATATGCCTGCGGGGTAGTCAATACCACACCCGAAATCTCCTACCCATCGCAGAAAATATAAAACAAGCGCTCATATGGCCTAGGACTATATCCACCCTGCATTCATTAGCCAGGGGGCTTCACCTGACGCACGGAATTCTCTTAAGATGGTATTTAGAGAGGTGTGTATCATCCATTTTATTAATTTCCATTACATGATTTAGTAAATTATCATTTACTTTGTCCATTTTATATTTTATCAAATGCATTAAAGTTATCCGGAACTATACGTATTTCGTATCAACATAACAACCTCGATAAATAGTTAGACTCCCCAAATTATTTTCCAAAGCCTCATTTTTGGCTTCATAATAGACCATCAAGTCAAACCTAGCTCACAATAACTCGTAAAGTCTCCAAATTTGACTCTAAGATCTCCTAGATTATTATAAAAATATACGAGAGAAGTAATGCCTAAACATTACTTTAAACCCCCCCTGAAATGAACCCTAGATGAACCCCTTCGAGTCTAGGGTGTCGACCAAACTCAACTAATACTCTAAGACCCTATATTTACTTCATTTAAGAAGGTCCTTAAGTCCCTATGAAAAGAAAAGATTTGAAAAATGAAAATAAAATTTTAGGGAAGAAAACAGGGTACCGGTCGATCGGTCCCAAGACCGCGGTCGACCGCATCTCAAGATTTTGCCTAGGAAGAAAAGAAGAAAGTTCACTTTGGCAGGGCCGATCAACTGGTCAGGGGACCGCGGTCGACCGCGCCATAAATTTTATGCCTTTGAAAGAAAGCAGTGTGCCCTCTCCCGAAGGCCCGGTCGACCGGTCTGAGAACCGCGGTCGACCGGTCTTTGCAGACCTAGACCAAACCAAATCTTCCTAGTTCAAGATAATCCCAACGCCAACTCATTTATTGCCACCAACATAACATAAATGCTACTAACTACTACCACAAACCTCATCAAACATCCAAATCATTCTTGATTGGATCAAAACCCACAGATACACAAAGAAAACCCTAAAATAGCTAAACCATGATCAATACATCATTATCATAACAAATCATTTATCTTAAACCACATATATCAAGTAGAAAACTTGCCTCAATCCAGCAAATGCAGATTTTCCTTGTGTAGAAGCAAGAATCTATCCTAAATCTTCAATCTCTTCTACTTTCTCTACACTTTCTCTTCCTCTCTCAAGCTCTCTCTAGGTATAGGAAATGAAATTAGGGAAATAGAAGACTTAGTAAGACTAAGTCGTGGCATTAGTAAAAATCCCAACTTAATTGACCAATATTATGATAAAATAACACGCAACTGCATTTTTAAGGTATAACTAGTCAAAAGTGCCAAAACCTCAAAATACAATATGGCACAATATTTGACTATCTCGCATGTTCCGGACTCAACTACGGCCTCCAAATTATCATTTGGACAATTTATAATTCATTTTAAGTTCCGGTCTCATTATTAAGCCAAATATCATTTTAATTCATATGATATTATAAGACATGACATGGCAATATTCACCTATAGTTACGGTAAATAGGAAATTTGATAGTGAACATTTACTTTTCTTCATTAAATTCACACTCAATCTATAACCCAACATTTTATATCTAATTACCGTACCTAGTAAATAAATATAAAATATGTTCTCATAAGCGAGGGTTATTACACCATATTAAATCTAGAGGTGAAAAATAACTACGGATAAGAA
This sequence comes from Sambucus nigra, assembly GCA_949130495.1. Classification (NCBI taxonomy): domain Eukaryota; kingdom Viridiplantae; phylum Streptophyta; class Magnoliopsida; order Dipsacales; family Adoxaceae; genus Sambucus; species Sambucus nigra. The sequence goes on along the minus strand of OX422210.1, from coordinate 236,377,699 downwards.
AATCTAGGATCCATTCACACAGAATAATAATGCATGACCATGATGGAAGGAATTTATATGAAAAATATTTCTAAAACCATGTTAGTACGGAAGCATACATAAATAAACACCATTCCATAATATGCTAAACCAGGGTTTTCCTGTTTGAACAATATGGACCTTTACAATGAATGACTAATCTAAACCAAAGGATTTGATATAAATTATTTGGGATCGATATACACAGAATAAAAATATCATCCATGGATATTCTATTAATCATACATAAGAAAGAGGTCAAATAAAAAATTAGATTTGAACAATAATCCTAGGGTTTAAAAAATAATACCTTTGCGGATCCAGTTGTAATTCGATTGGGAGAAAATTATTTGTTGACGATATAGGGTTGAATTATTTTGGATCTAACAATTTTTGCTTAAACCTTTAGAATGATACAATCTTCTAGTGTATGACCCTCCTCAAAGTTAGGTAGATGGGTGGACACCTTTTGAGATGAAACCCTTTCCTTATGATTGAGATATGTTGGTCTCTCTCCATCCCTCTTCACAAAAACATGAATAGTATTTTTTTCTCATCCCTCTCAAACTCTAATGATAAATAATTATAATTAAAACCCCTTCCCACACCTTATCATACAAGTGCAAAAGGTGGGCTGGGGCCAAACTAGGTATCTTGAGAGTATGGGCCTCACTACTTCGGTATATGGATTACACCAGAGACCCAAGATACATAATTAAATTAATTCCAAATAAATACTCGAAAATATCAAATTACATTTATCATAATTTATTTTCTTTTTTTATTTAATTATAATTAGTTCCACTAAATAATTTTGATTCCACTCGAAATTAATTATCTTAGAAATCACTCGGATATAAAGAGATTTTATTTGCGAAGTTGATTATCGTACATAATATGAATCCTCACATTAAGCTTCTGATTCCCTGTTGCTCAAATAAATTTGTGACTAATTGACTTTAACCAACATCTAATCAATTCCTTAATTCTCAGACTTAACTTAATTTGCTACTCTACCAGATTATTAATAATCCACTGATCAGGTTTACTAGTGAAAATAAATCTTATAAGTCTATCATGGGGGTATTGTAATCCAAGGTATCCCCCAATGCGAATTCTTCCTAATTAAGATATCAGGCTTATTTACATGGATGTCACCCAATATGCGGGATTCATTTGATTTAATATAACATTGAATCTCACTCATGGCAATCAAAGCAACAATCACATCAGCATTCTAATCCTTCTAATTCTCATAATTAAAAATCTATGTACACTTTTCAAATGGTGTGAGATTTTCTGAAACTAATTAAGACAACCCTTAGACTCAAATCGCATGGGTGGTCATGTTCAAGACATACCTGGGATGTACCGATCACAATCCTCTATTGAACTATCATACAAGTTCTCGAACCATCATATAGGTTCCCGTAGTTTGAGATAAACTGCTAGGATTTCTTCGCAATCGTTCCGATATGATGCTAATTCCCTATCTAGGCTGTGAACTTTTTAATAGTATTAAAATCGAAATTTCAATATCCTTTTGATCAACCCGAAGTTAACTCACTAGATATCCTACTAATCTCTATTGACTGACATATATATATGAAAACATATATTTAAAAAGTATAAAACATTCTCACAAACAAGATTCTCATTTAAAAAATGAATACAATAATCTTGTATTAATCAATAATAAAATGTTTTATGCGTGGTTTTAAGAATAAATCCCAATATTGACATGGAACCTTGGGTTTAAAGGTGGACAACACGAGTCTTTCTAAAACATGATGAATCTTCAACATGAGCTTAGATACCAATTGTGGGGGATCGATATACGTAGAAAAAAAATTCAACCCCAAAACTTTGAATGATCATAAAATTAAAAGTACAAAATACAATGTAGTTTTAAATCTTAAACCTAGGGTTTTGAATACAATACCTTAGAGAATATTGTTGGTGATCCGAATGATGAGAGATTGTGTATGGAGAAGATTAAGGGTCCATCCTATCCTTTCCATCCAAAAGCTTGCTAAACCACACCGTAAGTCCCAGATCTTATATTAAATGATCCTCCTGAATCTAAGTAGGTATGTGGTCACCTTTGGAGTTGAAAAGCTTTGGCTTTGAATGAGATATGACCTTATCTCACTAAGTCTCTACACAAAAATGTGAATAGATTTTTCTCTCTCCATCTCAAACCCTTAATAATTAATATGTAGCTTAAAACCCGGGTTTACACCAATATATATAGGTAAAAGTTATGGGCTTGGGCTAAAGTGGGTTTTGAGAGAGTTTGGGCCTCCTATTTGGCATATGGATTATATTAGGTAGCTAAGACCAAATGACTAAATCGGATTCCAAATAAAAACCTGAAAATACTGAAAACGTGAGTTTTTCTAAATCAATGCTCTGATACCACTTGTTGGGAATGATGACTCCCAATTTTTAGATTTTACAAATCAATTTCCTGTTAGATGCGGAATAGTGATGGTTCAAAACACAGTTACATAAATCGCATTTTAATTTTTTTTAAATTAAAATTAAACTAAACTCAAAGTGACATTAAATTAAACAACAAATTGATTTTCACTTAAACATATTTAAATTAACCCAAGTCCTAGAAATTTGCCTAACACAATTAATTAATCCATTTTTCCAAATTAGGCCAAACCAAATATTATCCAATAAAATTAATGACTTGAATTGAATTAATTTTTTTTACCCAAATTAAATATACCAATTTTATCTTTTTAACCTAAGCATGCATCTATTGTGATTTGCAAAAGATAAAATAAGTAAACAACCACTACGCCGTGATGTAAGAGAAAAAAAATCCACAACGGGAAAAAACCTCGGACGACCCTAGCCTCAAATCCACTAAGTACGGTTTTACAAGTACAAGACAAAAAAGCCTTACAACCCTCAACTTGACTCCGTCCAAGCCCCGACGCTTCTTCTTGTACACACCTCTGCCTGGAGAATAACCACAGAGGTCCACTGCGATCTCGGAATCTACCGATCGAACTTTTTCGGTCACCGCCACCTAAACAAGGAGCCTTTCTCCAAGTGGGTATGTCATAACAAACAAAATTTTTCTTTGTGAGATGTAGAAGTAAACCCAAACTTCTCTTTTTTGAGGTGTAGAGAAAAACTCGGTGCCAAACACTCCAAGCAGGGATATATATTTAGGAACTTGTAATAATCTACTATGGGTGTAAACCAAAATTATTTAAGGATGATTTTCTTGAAAAAAATAAAACACTCAAAAATTGAACATTTTCATGAAAAAATTAAACTCTCAAAACTCTCTCTAGGAGATAGAATAATACAAGGTTCTAAAAGGCGCGAGGCGTGATCGAGGCGTAGAGGTCAAGCCTCAAGCCTTAGGAGCCTAGGCGAAAAAAGGCGTTTTTCCTTTTTTTATTATTTTAATTATTCCAAGGGTAGTAATATAATAAAATAGTACATACCTTGAATTTTGAAAATATATCCATATGTTTGGTAGCCATTTTTCTCATATTCATTCTCCATAACCAATATTTGTCAACTAATCCTTTGTTTTTTTAAAAAAAAGTGTGCCTTAAGCCTTTTACCAAGAATAAGGTGTAATAATGCGTAGGCGATGCGTTTCTCTCAAGCCTCAAGCCTAGGCGGAGCTTAGGCGGGCCTTTTAGAACAGAGGAATAATATGAAAAAGTTAATTGGAAAAGGTTGGTTCCCGCACTTAGAAAATTTGTCAAAAAATAGTGGGGAAAACATAGTGGGAACATGGAGAAAACTGCAAAAAACTGCCCAAAAACTGTTCCCACCAAGGTCATTCGAATGACTTTTTCGTTCGAACGGCTTTACTAACGATGTTCCAGTGCGAAAATAGCAATCTCGTTAGAAATCTCGTTCGAACGACCTGGCAATCTCGTTCGAACGAGATGACAGTTCGTTCGAACGACATTGGAATCTCGTTTGAACGATATTCTAGTTCGTTCGAACGATGTGTCAGAAAAAGTAATATTCATTTTAAGTCCAAAACTTTTTATGAAAAGTTCTCAAAAATATTTTCTGAGTAAAACAAAGCCATTAAAAAATATTTATAAAAAAATTATAAATTACACCCAATAAATTTCGAAACCCATATATATATATATATATATATATATAAATGCATTCATACCTTAGGAGTATTGGAACAATGTTGTTGACGTAGAAACGAGGCACACTAAACCCGACATATGATGAAGCTTTATAATCTTGGCCGCTACGTCTTCAACTAACACGTCATAGGCTTGGATGGATACACTTGAACACTATCCAATGACTCAAATGTTTTTTGTCCGGAAATGAGCCAATAATACATTAGGACTCAATCGGAGACTTGTGTCCTTACAAATCTCCCCTTTTGGTTATTCCGGGATAAAAAACAAACAAAAATCCTAGTGGGCCCTCAATCTCTACTAGACTAAAAAAAATATCCCCCCCAAAATAAAAAATACATAGCTCGACTCAAAAACCTAAGGATAAATATCTTTGCCGATGAAAGTTGCCATTTAGAAGAATTCCTGCACACTTAAGCCAACTATCAAATGCATAGGGAATATCAAGAATATTAAATGCATGTAAAGTAAATACTCCCCCTAATTTAATTCTCCCCTTTATCAAATAAATGACCTACTTAGAAAGACGTATCCCCCTAAGATAAATCTCCCAAACTAAGATACGATTACAATAGGATTAGATACCATTTCTCCCCTATCATTCTCCCCCTTTTTGTTCAGGAATAGACAAAGGATAAAACTAATTTAAACACGATGAAGCTTAGAGTGTTAAGAACATGAAAGCATATGGACAACAAAATCATAATTAATCCATATAAATAATAACGGATACCAACGAAGATGCAAAAAAAATTATACAAATATGATACATAAGATATTAAACATGTGATATCAACAATAATATGCAACACGATAGATACCAATTATGAGTTTTAAGTATAGATGGACTAGAAAGCAAGGCAAAGACAAAATACCATATATATGTAGGCATAATTAATATCACAAATGTACACGCACATATATATATATAGGTATAGACACCAAAAATGACACAAAATACAATAAGCTTTTCACACTCGTATGGCAAAAATTTGTCATATGGAAATGGAAGTGTTGGGGTGTGAACTAGCAACAATTAAATTTAGACCCAATCACTTAAAACATGTTCACGGAGTTCTCATTTGATTGCAAACTTTATCACATTTGAATATAACCTCATGTGACTATATAGATTGAACCCAATGAACAAACATACACAATCCATAAAAGCCTCGAATTTTGATGATTCTACAAACCAATATAGTCATGACATTGAAAGTAGAACTAGGATAAACGGACATTTTGCAAACCGTTGATATACCATCCAAACTCCCTCAATATAAGAATATTGTTTTAATATTTTGAATGAATAAATCAACTACACAAAATAGGCATTGGCAAATATTTTCTTTTAATGACATTATTCTTTTAGGCTTTTGGACCACGTATTTCTTTTAGGTCCAAGCAAACGGTGGCTTACTCGCAAAGGATGATATTTATTTTCGGAGCCCTTACCCGTGCACAATATATATATACACAATATTTTATCGCTCAATTCTCGCGTGCAATGGATTTAAGCATGCACTAGTCCTCCTAGGTCACATAACATGTAGATGACAAGATTGGTAGGAGAACACCTCACAATGCTCAAATATACATATGAAGTTATGATTTCAAGTGAGCTCGTGCATGTGTGAATCGAGGCATATAAAAATAGAATCCATTATATCAACACAAAATCTAACTAATGCATGTAAGCATGGTAAAGAACATTTTAAGGATTGACAATCTAAACCAAAAGTTCTAGCCACATCGGAGTGAAAAAGAAGGGGATTCAAACACAAGAATATGCCACATAGAGTGTGTTAAACTAAAATACACACAAAAAATCTTATTGAGTTTTTGGAATTTTTAAACCAACCAAACAAAAATATTTACTCCAAAAGACAAACAAAAATCATTTGTATTTTTCATTAAGTCTAAATTACTAAAAGGTGAAACACTAAAAAATAAACAAAGATAAACAACAATCGTAATTCTAGCATGTGAGAAAGAATGAAGTTTAGACTAGAACAATGATTAAGAAGCATACAAATAGCATGAGAATTTAGCATGAAGTACAAAAGCTAATGTATGCAAACAACTAGCACATTCAACCTTTAGATTTAGCAAGGGAGGAAGCATGTGACAGTAAATGGGAATAAAAATTCCTATCTTGTAAAGCTACCAAGTCGGATCTCCTAAAACAAACTAAGGAAGAATGACGATCACTGGGTGTAGGAATATTGGATACCTTGGTTGCCTTACGTTAGGATTTTCTAGGACCTCGTTAAAATCAATTTTTTATCCTAAGATGACCTTTTCGACCATAATGTTAACACCTAAAGTCTCGGCGAGAAGACTTTCCTAAGGAATGATCAATAACATTGTTCCTAGAGGATTCTGCTAAAAAATTGGTTTAGGCTTTAAGAGTTTACTCTTTATAAATATCGAAGCCTAAACCACAAGTGTCATTTTTATTTGAACCGTTCCTAATATTTTGTCTAATTTCTCCGAACGACACTCCAAATCAAATTTGACTTTACTAGAGTCTTTTAATCTATTTTCTAAATCTGAAATGTGAGACTCTAATAAAATATTTCACTCTTCAAACGCGAGAAGCTCCTTTTTCAAGGATTCCATTAAACCTTTAAGGCTATCTCTCTCGCCTTCTACGTATTCAATCTTCTCATGAAGAGCTCTCTCACGTTTCCTAATGTCTTCCAATAAAACACTCTCATTAATGACCTCGACACGCTCTTTCAAACTAGATTCTAACTTCAAATTTGTTCTTTTTAATTTAATAGATTCTTTATATAATTATTGAAAAACAAATTGAAGTTCACTCACATCAACCTCATTGTCACTTTCACTCTCTCTTTCTTCTCCACTCTCACTACCATCATCTCTTTGGGATTCACGAACAAAGGACTTGGAAGTGTCATGTGTTAAAATTTCATCAATAAAGGAGTGCTCACTTTCACTCACATGACTTGCCATAAAAGCCACAAAGTTGGGCTTAGTGGGGGAATCGGGTCCCTCTTCCTTATCACTATCACTAAGGGTTGCATTGTAGGAAATTGCTTGCTTACCCCCTCTCCTTAGTTTAGTGGGGCACTCTTTTGCCTTATGGCCATACCCTTCACAACCATAACACCTATTTGACTCGTCCCTATTTAAATTTTCATTAAAAGTTTTAGGGTTCTTCTCGGCTTTGTCATGCTTAGAATTTTTAAATTTTTTAAAATCATTTTTAAATTTATCTTTTTTATATTTAAATTTTTTTTTAAACTTCCTAGCAAACATAGTCATATCTTCCGTGTCACTCTCACTTTTGCTCTCTACTACTTATTTTTCCTCCTTATAGGCTTTCAAAGCGACGCCCTTATCTATTTTCTTTTCAGTTTTAGAGGGAAACATGTCTAGTTCATAGGTTTATAAATCACCTACGAGCTCTTCTAATTTTTAGAGGCTAAAGTGGGTAAAGAACTTAACACGGTCTTCTTAGGAATGAATCTATCAGGTAGGGACCTTAAAATTTTCTTTATTACTCGATTGTCGGGTATTTTCTCTCCCAAATTAAAAGATGAATTTGGTATATCGTAAAGTCTAGCATAAAATTCATCAAAAGTTTCTTTTTCATTCAAATATTTTTGCATTTAAGAACGTGGTGCATTGAATTAATTAATTTGAAAATATTTTATTTCATTCATACCTTAGGAGCATTGGAACAATGTTGTTGACATAGAAATGAGGAACACTAAACCCGGCATATGATGAAGCTTTATCATCTTGGCTGCTACGTCTTCAACTAACACATCATAGGCTTGGATGGATACACTTGAACACTATCCTATGACTCAAATGTTTTTGTCCAGAATTGAGCCAACACTACATTAAGACTCAATCGGAGACTTGTGTCCTTATAAATACCAAATTACATTCCCTTATTTTATTTCCCTTCTCTATTTTGTCATAACTAGTTCCACCAAATAATTACGACTGGATTCCAATTTAATTATCTCAAAATCACTTTGAGGAATGAAGTCTTACTTGAAAAGTGAAAATGGTACATAATATGAATCCACCTGTTAAGTTTCCAATACCCTCCTGGTCAAATTAATTTGTTGCTAATTGATTTTAACCAGTATCTTATTTATTCCTTGATCCACTTAACTTATTTTCTACTACATCGGATTATAAAATAATCCACTGATGAAGTTTACTGTTGGAAATAATACTTATAAGTCTATCAAGGGGGTATTAGAATCCAACATATTTTTTGAACTCAATTTCATTTGAATCATAACCTCATACCTACTTAGACAATGATTTCCCAATTTACAAAGATTAAGATCCAATGAAATCGAATCTTCTCCATAATAGTAAAAGCAAAAAATATACAAGCATTTTAATCCTCATTATCCTCGGGGTTAAGAATCCATGCACCCTTTGCTAAGGTGATGAGATTACCCAAGTCTAATCTAATCATCACTTATACTTGAATCTCATGGGCGGTTCTATTTAATACATTCCTAAATGTACCGGTCACAATCCTCTTTGAACTATCAAATAAGTTCCCGGACTATTAGATTTGTTCCCACAGTTTGGGATAACTTCTAGTATTGCACTTATAACTTTATCGATATGGTGACATCTTACTATCTAGGTCGCGAACGGTTCAATTGCACTAAAACTGGAATTCCGATCTCATATGATCAGGCCGAACCTGAATCACCAAAATTCTTACTAAGTTCAATTGACTAACATTACATACAATATTTTAATAGAATAAATATAAGGTATTCTCACAGACATGATCCTCATTTCAAATTAACTTGAGGCGATATTATTAAAATAAATAAATGTCATTACTTGGTTTTAAGAATAAAACTCCTACAGGGATATCAACTCCCATATATGCTATGAACTGTTCTATTGAACCAAAATCGGAATTATGATCTTCTGTGATCAGGCCGAACCCAAATCACCAGAAATTCTGCCAAGTTCGATTGACCTACATTTATACAATATATTTACAACAAATATAAGACATTCTCAAAAACATGATTCTTATTTCAAAATGAACTTCACACACCATTATTAATAAATAAAAATCATACATGATTTTAGAAATAAAACCCCTATAATTTAAAGATTGTGCAAACTTTAGCGGATCTTTTCTAGCTTTGATGGGACTTTTAATGAACGTTTGGGGAAATAAACTAATTGAATGTGTTTGAATATTAGGTGTGTATTTGTCTAATTTTGTATATGTTAAAAACATGTATAATAAAGTAAATAAAAATTAGAAATGAAATATAGTCAATTGGGGATAATTTGATAAAGTTTGATTTTTGAATTTGATGAAAACTATAATGAATCAGTTTAAATGTGGATGAGTTAACTCAAAATCAAGTATGAGTCGATTCCATCGACATTGAGTCAACATGATATCCTGTAGTTTTGAAAAAAAAATTTAACACTCCATTTTTCCGTAGTTTAGTCCACTCAATATTTTTAAAGTTGACTCAACTAGTTGAAATTTCTTTTTATTATAAAAGGCAGTTTGAAAGTTTTGGTTCATATTTTTTCTAACTTTTCCAAGTTTTTATGAGTGTGTGAAACCTCATATTAAACATGTTTGATCAATTTGGTAAGTGTTATACCTTATAATATTTTCATAATAATCTTCACTTTCATGTAACTTTATTTATTGATCTCTTACAACTGTTGAAGCCTCGTAGGCGTTCTAGATGGAGCTTTATCTATCCTTGAATCCCTGATAAAAGGAGAGATGTTGTTGAGATCTTCATCATTGGATGATCTTTGATATCATTAGATATCTTGTGCTTTTCTTATTTGATATTTGTCACAAAGTTGCATTACGTTGGTTGTAGTGGATAGAATGTTTTGACCCTTGTGTAATACCCCGTAATTTTATTGATTTTATTTAAGGGATTAATTGAATTAAATGAGAATTAATTGGGAATTAATCCGAATATAAATACTAGCGAGATGTGAGTTGGTATTTGATTATGTTTTTAAAATTTAATATTTCTAAGTATGTATGGTAATACATGAGTATTGAAAATATTAAAGTTGTCGCGAGACTGAAATACGACAATTCAGAAATTTAGTTGGTACGCGCGTGTCAGTCGCGTCAGGAACGAAATTATTTAAATTAAAAAATGAATTATATTTTTATTAACCGAATGGTTATTTTGAGTGCGCCAACGTGTCCGTAAGGATCGAAATAGTCAGAAAACACAAGCCTGGAGTTTAGTTTGGGTCCTGGGGCACTTTTAGCCAAACCGACAACCTAGAAGGGTATTTTGGTAATTTTAAAAATTAAGGAATTTAGACCCACGAATTTTAGTGTTAATTAATATATTTTAAAAGAACCACTAAAGCCATTATCAGCCAAAAAGGGAGATAGTGCGCTACGATAGTTTTTGAGAAAAGTTAGAAAGAGGGTAAAGGGTTCCCAAGCCAAACCATCTCCACACCATCAGTTTTGGAAAGGATTTGTGACCGGAAAAGAGGAGAAAATCAACCTTGAACCACCAACAACACATCTGAAGAACGAATCTAAGGCAAGTGTTTTGATTTCGTTATTTGCATTGAATATTTCCTCCATGTGTAGTCTAGAAAACTGTTTATGTCTTGGAAATTTTGATGAAGAATACCCAATGGAATTATTGTAAAATTTGCGGTTTTGGGTAGGAATTTGCATGTAGAATGATTATGGACGAATTCAATATACAAAATGTAACTTTTAATGACCTGAAATCGGATTAATAAGAAGTCTTTGTATGAAATTAAATTCTGGGTTCAAGTTCATAGGGTTTGGAATAAGAATTGGGGATTTATGATTTTGGCATGTTAATTTGTAAGATTTGACCCAAAAGCATGTTAAGGAATGATCTAGGGTGACTAAAAATAGTTTATAAACATTAAAAACGTATTTGGATGGTCTTAGGGTTAATTTAGAGAAGAGGAGAAAGAAGAAAAAAATGAATTTTGGGATTTCTGGGCGTAGTCTACCATCTCGTTAGAAGACCTGCCCAGGTCGTTCGAACGACCTCGTTCAAATGAGATTCTAATGAGATGACAATATCCCTTATAATTAGTTGGTAGTTCGTTCGAAGCCTTTCGTTCGAATGACACTCGTTCGAACGAGACTTCTAACGAGTTGACAGAATGGCCTTTTAGGCCTGATTTTATTTCAAATGTCCCGTAGACTTATTTAATGGAGTAATAACCTTCCCGTATTGACTAGTGGGTATATTTGGGAGATTGGAGTACGTTGAGGAGTAAAACTTAGAATCTTGTAGTAAATCGAATGACCTTTATAAATTAGGAAACGAGTACCTAATTACGATGTGAGAAGAGTTGACAACTTTAATGTATATAAATTGGGGACTTATAAGCATATGACATTAAATGATGATACAAGAACGAGAAGTATACCTCTATTAATATATTGAGATATCTAAGATGTGCGAATGCTTAGTCTATGTAGTTATCTGTGTATAACATACCTACCGTACTTGCTATCATGGGAGGTCGGCATTCGATCAGGGCCATCTAATCTTTGTGTGCCTACGGGGGGATTTAGATTGGTACCTCGAGGACATAGGTCAGAGAAGGACTTATTGAGAAGTTAATAAGTCTGCTGATCATGGAAGTGTAGGAATGTGCGTGACCCATGTGATGTGAACTATGTTCGCATCCATTATGTGTGATTGTTGTTATTTAAGAATGATTCCTGAGAGATTCGGAATGCGTGGTCCTTATGTATGTGATGTACCGGGATTGGATAGCAGAGTATGGGTGCACCGCAGCTTAGCCTCGGGGTGATAGTATTGTATATTTATGATGAGAGATAATATACTGTGAATTAAAATGCACTTTCATGTATAAATGTGAGTATTAATAATAACAACGTTTTCGTAAAGATAAAAATGGAAATCCTCTAGTAAGTAGTATTACTAATATGGGAAACCGAGAATAAATGTAAGACACTCTGTTTAAATGAAGATGCCAGAATTAAATTGTGAATCGTATAGTAATGTTAGATTTTATATTGGACTAGTTAAGTATGGGAATAACTATAATGGGTACGGGTACGATAGGAGTGCACAATTAGTTGAGAGGTGAGGAACTCATGTGAGTGCACAAACTATCATGTACTTTATATTCACTGTTTAATGATATTAAACACTTGCTATATTTTAAACTGTTTTTACAATCGGGCTCTGACCCGTTTGCTTCCAAATATATTTTCTTGTAAAAACCTTTTAGGTGCCCAGCCACAAGGACACCAAGCATAGGAGTTCCATTAAGGTGACGTACTATGGCTGCGGTGGAAGTTACAGGACCTTGATAGTAGACGCCTCCATCTTCGATCTTGACTCTATATTATCAGATTCTCTCATCTGTTGGGCATGTCGCCCTATTTCCTTTTAGAGATACTTTATCTATTCAGTTATTTCAGATTTTGGGTTGTAATTAATTTAGTGATGCGGACTTGGTATTTGTTTAATTCAGTACTCGGATTGTTGTGAAGAGTATTCCTCCAGATTCATTATTATTTTATGGTTATTCTATTGTGACTATGTTGTGGTGGTTATATTAGCATTTCATAATCTAATTATTGCATGTTAATCGGATTGAATTAAAATTGACAACTAACTTTTTAAATATTAGGTGGCTAGTAATTGTTAAAACGTTTTTCGATAGTGATGCTATGAACTGAACCAACTTAGCATTTTGTATTAATTTAATAAAGGAGTAGCTACCCGGTATTTAATTAGTCGGGGTGTCACAGGTGGTATCAGATAATCAGGTTCTAGTGTCCTTAGGATCTGTACGGCTTGTTACGTTTCCGCTGAGCTTTCTTTGATATAGAGCCCTATATTTTAGGATTGTTGTATTCTTTTGTGTATGTTTCGATCTTCAGCTATTTTGAGATAATAACTGCGAACTTATAAGACTTTACTCTCATTTCAGATGCCTCCACGACGTGCACAGCGAGTTCCTAGGGATGCTCAGCCCGAGCCACAGCCTGCACCAGTTCAGGGCACCATGAATGCCGCAGAGGTTGCTGCTATTGTAGCCCAAGTGGTAAATGCTGCCCTTGCAGTTGTGCAACAAGCACCACCCCAGGCGCCAGCAGTAGCGCCAGTTCAGGCTCATTCATTCCCATATGCTTGGGAACGTGTTCGTGATGCTTTTCAGAAAGCACACCCTCCGGAGTTTGTAGGTAGCTCCGACGTTATTGTGTTCAGTCAGTGGAGGAAGGGAATTCAAAGGCATTTAAGGATGTACGAGTGCACGGATGTTCAGAAGCAGATACTGGCTTCTTTCAAGCTAGTAGGATCAGCGTTGCAGTGGTGGGAGTCCATTACCACCACGGAGGAGAGAGACGCCCTTTCTATTCAGGAGTTCTGGGTGCGGTTCGATCGCAAATATTTTCCATCACCTGTTCACACTGAAATGAGGAGGAAGTTAATGAACCTTAAGCAGGAGGGGAAGACCGTGGCCGAGTATGAGGCCGAATTTACTAATCTCTTGAACATTGTTCCCGATGAGATTCCATCCGAGGAGAAGAAGATTCAGAAGTTCATGGATGGATTGACTTGGAGGATCCGTCAGCACTTGTTGGGAAACCTCTCGTTGGCCACTTACTCTGATGTGGTTAACGCAGCACTGCTTCACTACCAGGATCACCGCTTTCACATGTCTGAGAGTAAGATATTAGGAGAGTCCAGCCATCAGGGAAGGAGAGGGGGAAATGGTGCCAGCGGGGCACAATCTGCTCAGGGTCAGCACAGGCAGGGTGATCAGGGTTCCCAATAGAGGGATCCTAAGAGATTCAGATCTAGGGGTTTCAGGAATGGTCAGGGAGGGTTCAGACATGGCCATCAGGGTCAGAACGACCATCAGGGCCAGAATGGTCAGCAACAACAGTTTCAGCAGGGCCAGCATGGTCAAGGTAGGAATGGTAATGGCCATTATGTCCGTGGGCAGCAGTGACAGCAAAGGGGAAACTTCCCGGGGAAGTTCTTCATTTGTGGCAAGATTGGTCACAAACGCCAGGATTGTCCTGATAGGGGCAGGGCCCCACCGCAGCAACAGCAGGGTGCTCGACACGAGCCATAGAGACCTATGTTTCCTGCCGCCCTCCCAGCACCACCATAGATGACAACATTACCACCCATCCCATCGGTCCCAGTCCAGCAGGGACAGCTACAGTACGGGCGAGTTTATCAACTCCATCATGCCGCAGTCCCACAGGATCCACCTGCTATTGAGGGTATGTTCTCTATTAAGGGGATTGTGGGGTATATTTTATTTGATATGGGGGCCACACACTATTTCATTACCATGAGATTTGCACGCACTTTGGGGTTGTTAGACACTGCAGAGAGCACGATTATTTGCGTAGATTCACTGTAAAGTAGGGGTTCCGTAATTTCCCTTATTTGTAGAGGTGTGGGTATAGAAATAGGGAGATTTACTTTACCCGTTGATATGCTAGTATTAGAGATGACTGAGTACGATGCGATTGTTGGTATGAATTGGCTAGTTGCGTACCGAGCCATGATTGATTATTTTAGTAGGAGTATTATTTTTTCCATTCTCGGGCAGGATATGTTTTTAGTGGCGATGCCTCACCCCGAGGGAGGATCGTCCACACACTTGTATTACATAGAGGAGGAGACCTCTAAGGAAGCGGTTATACCACTTGATTCTATTCCCGTTGTTAGTGAGTTCGCTGATGTATTTCAGGATATACCTGGATTACCTCCTAGTAGAGAGATTAATTTTGTTATTGATTTGATGCCGGGCACTCGGCCCATTGCCCGTTCATTGTACCGTATGGCTCCAGCGGAGATGAGTGAGCCAAGGGATCAGATAGAGCAGTTGTTGGGTCAGGGGTTTATTTGGAGGAGTACTTCGTCGTGGGGTGCCCCTGTGTTGTATGTAAAGAAGATGGATGGATCGTTGAGATTGTGTGTAGATTACTGGGAGTTGAATAAAGTCACGATACGGAATAAGTATCCGTTACCCGGAATCGATGACTTATTTGACCAGTTGAGAGGAGCTTGCTTCTTCTCAAAGATTGATTTGCGATCGGGATACCATCAGTTGCGTATCAGGGAACATGACGTCTCGAAGACTGCTTTCTTGATGAGATATGGTTCATACAAGTTTCGAGTTATGCCTTTTGGCTTGACCAACGCTCCAGCCGTGTTTATGGACTTGATGAATAGGGTGTTCAGAAAGTTCCTAGACCAATTCGTCATCGTCTCTGTTGATGACATCCTGGTTTACTCCCAAACAGAAAAAGAGCACACCGAGCATTTGAGGCAAGTTTTGCAGACGCTACATCAGAACGATCTTTATGAAAAGTATGAGAAATGTGGATTTTGGATGAAGGAGGTTCAGTTTTTGGGGCATATCATTTCAGATCGGGGGATATCTGTTGATCCGGGGAAGGTATTCGAGATGAGAGAGTGGGGACAACCCACGATACCGACTGAGATCTGTAGTTTCTTGGGCCTAGCAGGATACTACAGGAGGTTTATTCGGGGTTTCTCAAAGATAGAGGGTCCTTTGACACATCTGACTTGCAAAGGTGTGCCATTCATCTGGAGTGATGCCTGTCAGTTGGCATTTGATGAGTTGAAGGACAAGTTGACCTCAGCGCCTGTGTTAGCATTTCCCAGACCAGAAGCTGAGTATTTAGTCTACACCGATGCGTCCTTACAAGGATTTGGAGGTGTGTTGCAACAGGAGAGTCAGGCAATAGATTATGCTTCCCGTAAGCTTAAGCCTCACGAGACGAATTACCCCACACACGACTTAGAGTTAGCGACAGTCGTATTCGCTCTTTGGATTTGGAGACACTATCTCCTGGGGGAGAAATTTCAGTTGTTCACAGACCACAAGTCTCTACAATACCTCTTTATGCAGAAGGAGTTGAATATGCATCAACGTCAGTGGCTTGAGTTTGTGAAGGATTATCAGTTCAATATCCAGTATCACCCAGGAAAGGCTAACGTGGTAGTAGACGCGTTGAGCTGTAGGCCAGTAGATGAGGTGGCCGAGGTGTGGAAAGCTAAGTGGAAGGAGTTGGAACACCAGGATACAGTGACCCGACCGTTCATGTCTGTGATGACTGTTACATCGCAGATTGTTACGAGAGTGATAAAGGCTCAGGCAAATGACTCGTTCTGTCAGGAGCAGATAGTTCGATTACTAGCAGAGGGAGCCGAGTCCTATACCGTTAGTTCAGACGGGGGATTATGCTTCAATGGAAGACTGGTTGTTCCGTAAGGGGAAGACTTGCGACACGAGGTAATGGAAGAGTCACACGGCTCATGATTCGCGGTACACCCTGGTGGGGATAAGATGTACCAAGACATGAGATGACAGTACTGGTGGAGCGGGATGAAGACGGATATCACCGTGTTCATTTCTAAATGTGCCTCTTGTCAGCTAGTAAAGGTGGACCATCAGAAATCGACAGGACTTCTACATCCATTAGAGGTTCCGACGTGGATATGGGAGAGCATATCCATGGACTTTATCATGGGGTTACCTACGTCACAGTGGGGTCACGACTCCATATGGGTAATTGTGGACCGGTTGACCAAAGTTGCTCATTTTCTACCCGTAAGGACAGATTACACTACGTGACAGTATGCCCAGCTTTTCATTGCTGAGATAGTGAGACTTCACGGAGTGCCTTTAAATATCGTGTCTGACCGAGACAAGATATTTGTTTCATGATTTTGGGAGAGTTTCCAGGAGGCCATGGGTACAGAGTTGCGACAGAGTTGCGACTGAGTACAGAGTTGCGACTGAGTACAGAGTTTCCAGGAGGCTATGATACTTGGGTATTCTAAATCACCCCATAATTTAAAATTTTGATTCTCATTAACATCATTCCACCCTCCAACTCGCGGTGAGACGAAAATTTTTTAGTGCTCTCTTATGGAACTACCTTATGTATATCAACATAATAATGTTTTAGTGCTCTCTTATGTATATCAACATAATAATGTTATTGATATACACACTAAACTCGTGTCACACGTGAGTCTAGCAATAATAAAAGTACGGTGACTCACTCGTGTCACATAAAACATGCCTCATTATCCGAGGATAAAACTCATATTAATATCTTGCCAATCACCCTGGCTGCTTAAATGGTTCCTGGACATAACACGCTTGTCAGAATCAAACCAAAAACTAACTCAATTACTGCCCCAGCTAGGCATCATACTTTTGTCCTTTTTCTCACTTCGGGAGAAATCAATGTATGATGTCCTACTCCCCACATAAAAAATACCTCTTCATATAATGCACTTATCTTTGGCCACACTCACCATATTAGGGTTGTCCTTCTCTCGGACTCTGATAGTCTCAATTCTGATGGCTACCCCCGTTGTTTCCTTGGCTTCATTGGCACTAAGGAACACACTGCTGGCATTACCAGTCCCAACTGAATCCATCATCACTCGTTAGGAATTCAACTATCTGAATCGTTTAGATGTGCCCCTTGATGGGTCTCTCCCTAGCGGTATTTCACTAAAACCATTTCAGCCAATCTTACTCTCCAAATAAATCTTTCGATTCTATTAGCTCACTTCACAAGAAGCATTAATATCTCCAATATCAAAAATACAACATTGTCACCATCTGCATCAATCACTCAAGAAAAATTTCCCTTAAGTGCTCGTAACTCTTCTCGCGAGCCAATTACCCACTTAATAATTCTTTTCCCCATTGTACGAGACTCATCTGGTACACAATTCGCTATACAAATAAATTTATTTTTACAAATGGACCTCTGTCCGACCCTTCTGCGCTAAGTTAAAAACATTGTTCACATCTCCTCCTGAACATCTGATGAAGGAACTTGCGGTCAAACCATACCTAAGATCCTTCCATTGGCATAATATTTCACTTTCAAAATGTGGTGGTTAACTCCCACCATTATAGCTTTGCTCTTACGAGCCAAGAAAATTTACCCCAGTTTTCACTTCCGAGTATACCACACTCCGCCATATGCCAAAGCCTTTGAATATCTAACTTTCATTGGATAACACGCACAATCACCGCATTTTCTAAAATTCTAGCTGGTAGCCCTCTTCAAAGTCCCCTCTCACTCTTTCCCATCTTAACCACATTGGGTGAGTCTAGTTTGGCACCACTTTCTACTATAGCGGTACTTGAAATTATATACTGCACCTTACCAGTCCTCACAGCCCCATCTTCCCGAGCAACAATAGGAGTGACCTTAACTACGATCATCGTCCCTAAAATATTTTACAACTTCAGCTAAGCCCGGCCTCTTGCTGCCTTCCCACGGCCTTCGCCGATCATCCATTAATTATTCGGTAGACAAACACACCCGAATGCAAATAAGATTCACTAATATATATATATATATATATATATATATTAAAGCAGGAGAACGAAATCTCACCATAGAAATCAACAATCCTAAACATAGGGCTCTTTATCAAAGAGAAAGAAACGCTGAAAACGCAGTACGTCCGCACATATTCTTAAGGACACTAGAAACTGAAGCTCTGATACCACCTGTAACACCCTGCCAAATAAAATACAGGGTTATTAGTCATATATCAAATTAAATAGGAATATCAAATGGTTTCATTCTAAGCATCACTGTCGAAAACCAATTAATTACTAATAACCGATTAGGCCTCGAGTCAAATTATAAACTTTTTATTCTTTTTAACTTAAAGAAAAATTAAAACCATTCACACGGTAATATTAACAGCAACTGAAATGAATAAATAAATAACTGATAACTCTCGGTAAAACATTTATTACAACAAAATCCAATAGGTGTAAAATAAAATCTTTGTAAATAAAATAGATGACATCAGTTGGGCAACACGCCCGATTATCAATTTCAATACCTCCTATCTATATTTCAAAGGAGGAAACGTCTAAAACAATCCCTACAAACATCCACAACTGCGGCAGCTACGCTAAACTCGAAAGAATAGTCATCCCGGCGTCCCTGTGTCTGGACACCTAAAAAGTATACAAAGGGGAAGAAAAAGGAAAATAGATACGTATCAGAGCTCGAGTTTTGAAAATATTTTAGCAAGTGCTAAATATACTTTAATATTTAAAATATGGTACTCTCCATATTTAAACTGGTGTCGCACTTACATGAGATACCCCTCACCTTTCATCTAAAAGTGCGCACATGTCACATGTATTTTAAACCCCTACTTACACTACCCAGCCTAACTAGCATCTCACAAAACTTCCAAGTCACCATACGCTATCTCGTGCCTCGCGTATATAAAATATTCTAAGCGTTCGCCTAAGCTCATACAATTATAATCTCTTGCTTGTCATATAACCAGTCATTTTAAATAACCTTCACTAGTTATTACCCCATTCTCATTTTAGTGTTATTATTTCGTATATAATATTCTCATCTTTACTTACGATAACATATTTTTATTCCGAATTTTATACTTCCCGATATACCAGAAATTAACTCACATTTCTTTCCTTGTTTTAGTCCACTTATATATATATATATATATATATATATATATATATATATATATATATATGATATACTATACACATCAATCATATCTATACTTATATATCACACACAATATAAGTATATCAACCATCCCTCAGAGCTATAACTAAATGGTTGAAATCTCTAGAATGCTATCGTCATCCAGGGAATTTCTCACACATTCTCTCGGGCAGCTAGGTCAGAATCTCACATTGAACCCTAAATCAAACACAAATTTAGAGAAAGCGATCATAGTTCCTGACCTGAAAGTGAGACCGAATCATACCCAAGACGTCTCATCCAGAATAAAATCACACCGTATAATAACTGGATGACCATGACCTGGGCGATACTCACCCTGGTCCTCAAACCAGGGGATTCATCACATCGCACAACTTCCCATGATAGCATAAGAGGGGTATGCTTGACATAAATATATCAATCACATAGAGATATATTTATAATTACATTGTATATATATATATATATATATATATATATATATATATATATATATATATATATATATATATATATACGAACCCGCTGAATAATTCCTCGAATGTCGTTCGTACGAACCCGCTGAATAATTCCTCGAATGTCGTTCATCCCAAACATTACTAAATTTAAATTTCGGATCTTTCCCACTAACCCGAGAATTATATATCCCCCATTTACTCTTTTAGAGGCCCTTTCACTCTATTTAGGATCCCCTAATATCTGTCTCCCAAAAGAAAATTATTTCCAATACTTTTTGTCTAAGAAAACTATTCCAGTCTTCCTGTCAAAACCGGACGGAACCGATTTCTAAGAAAATGGATCGGTCCGGTCTGTCCAGATTTTTTTCTTCAACGAAATCCATTTTTACACTCATCCAATCGAATATTTAAGGTTTCTAACATCACCCAACCTCATTATTAAAATTAACAAACTATGATTTACCCAACATACCAAGTTATTCTATCAAAGGATTAAACCCTAATTCCATTAAACCCACCATTTTCATTTATTCCAATTTCTCACCATAATGTATACCATTATAATGGATTTTAACTTAGATTTCATGTAAGATTATCATCTCATCAAAATAATATGAAATCATTTCCCCAAAACCCATTTCGTACAAGAATCCGATACCCAAGATCTTATAGTTTTCACACCAACTATAATATGAAAAATAAACACACTTAAATCATTAAAGCAAGTTAAACACTTGCCTGGTTGGATAAATCTGATGATCTTGTGCCGAAATCCTTCAAAGCATGGCCCGAGTCTCCTCTTTTTCTCCATTTTCTTCCTTATTTATCCTCTTTCTTATTTATTTATTTATTTCCTTTCTCTTTCTCTCGTGACTTATAAGAGAGAAATGAGGGTTTATCCCTTAATAAACCCAAAATTGACACGTATAGACAAATATGAGTCCCTTCCAGTCCAAAAAAGTCCTCGAAACCCAAACACTACCCCCGGGTACTTTATTTTAACTATCTTAGCCTTTTCGAGACCAATCGTGCACTCGAAATTCCCATCTGAGTTGCTTAACAAAAATTCATGTCTTGAACCCAACACATCTCCACACGTGTTTTTCGCATAAAATAACATCACGTGTTCCTTTTATTCACCTGCGACATGAAATATAATTATCCCATCTTATTTACTTTAAATTCTCAAATTACTAAATTACACCCACTTATGTAATTTAAATATCCATAAAATTACGGGGTATTACACTAGACTCTAAATTAAATTTAACATTACTCAATCTCTCAATTTTTCTTCAAACTCCATAATCCTAGACTTGAGCAAATGCCTAGACTCTTCAAACTCGAGAAGATCCTTCTTCAAAGCCTCCATCAAACCTTGAAGGATATATCTCTATCCCTCAATGTACTCCGACCTCTCTGTAAGATTACTCTCATATGAACTAAGATCCTCAATTAATTTAGAATTATGATAACCCATGGCAGGTTCCTTCACCTTAGATTCTAAATGCAAGGTGGACTTTTTAACTTTAATGAGTCGGTGTATAACTCCCAAAGGTCCACTTGACGCTCACTCTCCACCTCCTCATCTTCATCGCTTTTATCCTCACCAACTTGGGACCCTAAAAAGCGAAACTCTGAACTGTTATGCACATGATTATATTCAATAAGAGAAGACACTTCATTTAATCCCACATGACTGGCCATGAATGCGGTGTAATTACGATCAGTAGGGGAATTAAATTTCTCTTCCGACTCACTATAACTAAGGGTGGAATTGTATATCTGCGATTTTTTATCCTCCTTCCTTATTCTAGTGATACACTCATGAAAATGATGCCCAAAACCCTGTCAGTTAAAACACTTCTCTTGGTCATCCACTTTCTTAGGACCATCCCTATTTTTCTATCACGGTCGATAAAGTTCTTAGCTTTCTTTTTAAAACTCTTCTCAAAGCTCTTGAAATCTCTAAGATTAAGAAACTTCTTGAACTTCCTAGAAAACCTAGATATCTCTTCAACATCATGCTCACTATCACTATCAGAATTCAACACATCCTCTTTTTGAATATTCAAAGGAATTCCATTCTTTTACATTTTTTTGGGAGGAAATATATTCATCTCATAGGTTTGAAGGTCACCTACAAGTTCTTATACTCTCATAGCGTCGACACCACCTTGGTAATTTAGGATCGTGACTTTGGCATTAAGCCTTTTTTTAGGCAATGGCCTTAAGATTTTTTTAACAATTCTAGACTCAGAATCGACTCACCTAAGTTAAACGACGAGTTAACAATATTCGACAACTTGGCATATAACTCATCAAAAGACTTGTTGGCTAACATCTTAATCCTCTCAAACTTAATCGTCAGATTTTGTAACTTGAAAAATCATAACGTATCTATTCCCTCGTGTGTGGATCGTAAAATATCCCAAGCATCCTTAGCGCTCTCGTAACAGATAATGTGTCAAAAAACTTCATCGGTCCCAACCTAAAAATTAGCGTTCACATCCATTTAATTAAAAGTCAAGGAAATCTTTTCATCTGTTATCCAAGAGGCATACGCTTTAGAAGCACCAACTTCAGTGGGTGGAGTCCACCCACACCCAGCTGAGTTCTAAACGCTCTCATCTATCGATTTTAAGAAAAATCACATCTGAGCCTTCCAATAGGGACTGTTTGACCGATCAGTATATGGAGGCCAGCCAATATAATTACCTTCTCAGTTAAAATTCATCTAAACCATAAATAAGCACAAAATAGGGATTTAACATAGTAAGCTAGTGTGACCCCCTATGATACCAATTTGATAAAGCTAAATGACTTAAGGTTTATAGAGAAAAACACCACCAAATTTTATTTTCACGATTTATTTAACTTGCACCAATTTAGGAAAACCACAAGTATTGTGTGAAACAATTTACATATTTTGGTCTTGACCTAAGAATGCATCTAGGTGAGTATAAGCAATAAGTAAATCACAACACGTTGATGTATGAGGAAAACCCATAACAGGAAAAACCTTGGATGACCCAACCACACAAGTCCACTATGATATATGTAGTTTTACAAGACCAATATAGACTTACTCACATAATCGACGCCTTCAAGCCTTGATGAGCTTATTTAATTCTCATAACCTTATTCGCAGTCGCTATTAAGGTTATGAGGATTAAATAAGTATGGGAACTTAAAAATCTTGAAAAAGTTGCATAACCTTGATGAGCTTATTTAAGCCACACAATGCAGGTGCTTTCCCACGTTTCGATATTCCATCGATCTTACTTGTCTCGTGACCAATCCATCTACCACTCAACACAAACACGAAGTCCACCACAGGAAATGCTCACAGAATGCAGAGAAAACCACTTTGATGCAAAATTGAATATCTTAAAATGACATATGTATGTATTATTCTTAGATCTCAGATATGGGCCTAAACTAGGGCATCAATTTTGAAGACTTTCTCTCAAAATAAACACATAAACATAAAGCTTTTAAAATAAGTATGTGAACTTAAAAATCTTGAAAAAGTTGCATAAAAAACTGCTGCTCTGCACTCCTATTTAAAGGAGGTTTGTAAAAATTAGATAAGGATGAAAAACCAATTGATGGATCTCGAATAAAATAAAAATTCGTGCGCTCGTTGGAATGAAGAACATCTCATTCGAACGAAGTATAGTATCTCGTTCGAATGGAGTATAGTATCTTGTTCGAATACCTATCCAACGACATTTCCAATGAGATTCTAGAAAGGCCAACATTTGCCAATATTGATATCGTTCAAAGCTGTTCTAACGAGGTATTATATCTCGTTCAAACGACATACCAATATCGTTCTAACGACCTTGCAAAAAATATAATTTTCTTCTGAAAAATATTTAAAAGGGTAAAATCCTTTTTTAAAAAATTAAAAATAAATATAAACATGCATTCATACCTCTGAGACCCCTTATACGATGAAGATGGAACTCGGCTCGAAACGTGATGTTTTTTTATCTTAGCTACTACAATCTTTAATTACACATCACAAGCTTGAAGGAGAAATAACACCTAACCTATGACCCAACGATGTTTTGTCTGGAATTAAGCCAATACATACAAATTGACTCAAATGGAAATTTGTCCTTATAGTTCCCTTAATTATTGTTATAGTCCTAATATGTTGGAAAATGTTTAAGAATATATTTTCAAGTCTTCATTAATTTTGTTGGTAATATCTTATATGTTTATGTCTCCAATCTATTTTATTTTGATTTTCAATTCTCATATTTTATTATTAGGAACCTTGGGCTCACATAGACACTCAAACTTCACATTAATTACTCATGTGTAAGTTTATGTTATCATCAAAGTATCATACATTTCTATTTACATTCACAATTCAATCATAACTCAAAAATCAACTTTCTCAAGTGCATATAACTATGTTAACCTTTTTTATAATTCCATGAGATTTCCATTAATAACTATTCCAATATAAATTCACTATTTGATGATAATGGGATTGCCATCCATTAGCAACTTAGTATGACTGCATATTGATTGCAAACATAATTTCTCATATAAGATGGAATTACCATTAATTTCACACAGATGGTATTGCCACCCGCTTTTTGAGGATCTCAAGATAAGTCCATTCAAGACCAAATAGGGTAGGTGTGGCCATAAACCATGTATTGATTTTGGTATCTAACACGCTATGATTTCCAACGACTATGTTTTTCAGTAATATCACATTTCAAGTATCTAATTTAAGGTCTCTAGTGAGATTATTTCAAAACAAGGTCGAATGTACCGAGATATGCATGTAAGCACATTTAATAATGAGGCATATTTTTCATTTCGTTATTATCTTATCTTGTCATAATCTCAATAATAAATTTATTAACATAGTTTAAATGTTTAAAAATGGTACCATTTATGTTTGAAAATGAAAATTTAGATTTATCATTAAGTTTATGTATGAATGGTTAATATAATACCATGAATCATATGCACAGATGACCTCCAATAATCTCTAGGCACCGGATCCATAGATTTAATCATTCAATTTCAAGATTCATAAAGAAATAATGAATATTTTTATCAGACACAATAGAGAAACATGTATTATCCGTATATCATTTGTGAAAGATATCAAAATTTTAGGCATGTATGCAAGTGTTCATAAGTTATTGCCTCAAACAATAATGGCATGTATCTTATTTTCAAGATATTCATATTAGGATCATATGAAAAAACATAAAAGGATTGATGGTAAGACCATGAGTGGTTTGTATGAAGATGTAAATTTTATATACGGGCATGGTGATAGGTTCTGAGGTGTTAATCTTTGGGTGTAAATGTGACATTATGACATTATTATCTCAAGACTTGCCTTATTCTTCTGAGAGTTGGTGGAAATATATGTTATGTGAGTTTCTTATTTATTTATGAATTTTGATTATTTTTTGTAACATTCCTATAAAAACATTTATGACATCATTATATTATTTTTATGAGGTATCTTGTATATGTGATTATGCTTTATTTTTTAGTAACTTGCTATAGGTGTTTACAAATCTTCATGTTTAGGAATTTCCAACTTTTTCAATGGGCTTGATCATGTATTTGACAATTAACGGAAGCCAAACATCCCAAATTCTTATTTCAATCATGTCGTTTTTTAAAATATCTTTTAATCACGTGGTTAATGGGTATATTTATCAGTGTTCAGGTTGAATATATTCATTTAGGGTCTGTTTGATTGACATGGAAAATTTTCCATGGAAAATTATTGTTTTGACTCATGTTTTGCCTTTGTAGTACTTTGATAGTGGATACTTCATGTAAGAACAACACTCATCCACATAACAAAGTTTCCATCTCAAATTTCATTTTTACTGGAAAATATTTCTTATCCACCCACCAAAGAATTTATTTCCATGTAGAATAGAAAAAGTAAGGACAAAAATTCATCTATTTTTCCACTCATTTTTCAACTTTGTCATCCAAATGGACTATTTTCCACGCATTTTCTATGTTTGCAATCAAACACACCCTTAGATTATTTGAGTATATTTTTTATAAATCATTCATTTTGAATTACTATTTTAATTTCCTTAGATTATAGTAACTGCTTATGTGTATGATCTAGCTAACCTCTTCATTTTTTCATTAAAGATTAAACATAAGAAAATAAAATTATACCTACTTAATTGTAACTGGTAAGCTAAATTGACCTTAGCTTTCTGGAAGCCATCCTTGAAGTTTTTTGGTGCTTTATACTACTTAGTTAATTTTTTTTTCTCCTTTCTTATACATAGTTTTTGTTTGTGGTTTACGATTTGTGTCATATTTGATTTGAAGAATGTTGTAAATATGATGTTAATGAGTTTGATCACGAGGGACATCCAGTTTGATGTGGTGTCTGTTGAACCTCTTCTTCATATTCATTTATAATAACTTTGTGAGTTATGTCCTTTAGGCTGTTCATATTTATCTTGTAAACATCTTTTTGTCACCCCCCACTTTGGCATTCGACTTCTCTATCTTTTGATTAAATTTATGTAGTGTACCTACACATTTCATCCTTTTGGTACCTACAAACTTTAGTTACATAAGTGTTTCACACTTGGTTTTTTATGGAACACAATAATCTCATGTTTATGTAAAAAAAAAGGTTGTACCCAGTGAACAAGGCTCCCATTTTAGAAGAGGTTAATCTAGGCAATTCTTAACCCCATTCATGTAACAATCCATTTTTACTAATTGTAACATTTAATAATTTAATATGATAATCTTGAAATCATGAAAATATAGTTATGTGTGAAGATGAGTTCTATGTTTTCTTGTAGATATGCATGATTCTGATTTTCTATTTCAAAGAAGTAAGGTTTCAACATGTATTAATTTGATGCTTCAAAGTGTGGTTCATTTCAATATTAGTTAGATTTAAAATTATGGTAAATGGTCATATCAACCTCCTATTCAGTTATATGTATTTCTTCAAATGATTTTGATTAATTTATAAATGTAAAGGTTTCAAGTTGGTTTACATATCTTTTTTATGTTTATTTTTCAAAACAATGTATGGCCGATAAAAAGTATGGGAAATATCCAAATAATTTGTTTTAATGTTAAAAGAAATAATTTCTAGATATTGGTTTTTCTAATAAGTATGTGATTATAGATATATACGAGAAATGGATATTAACACAAAATATTATAATTCATGTGAGCTTTATTTAAGGTAATGTACTTTTATTTTTTTATTTTTCCTCTTATATCATCCATCCTTATTTGTTAAATTTTTGTTGAGGTCGTACTTATTTTGATCATAGACATCGACCCAATTATCTCTAACTTCTTCATGAATTTCAATATTTGAAGGACTTAATCAATACCTTTCATAATCTTAAGAATCTGAATTGTCTAATATATGTTAAGTACCTAAACTATCCATTCATCAAGACTTTTTTGTAGATATTCAGTATCTGCTGTGGGTGGATAACTTATGAAGAATATGCCAATTTTATGTTGAATTTGTGATAATATTGTGCTTAGTAGTTCAAGTTTATTTTCAATTATATCAAATGATTGCATAAATTGATTGAGAAAGGTAATTATTTCATAAGTAATACATATTATGCTTAAAATAGAGGGTATCATTTGATCAGATGATGCTTAATTCATTTGAATTTTGATATAGATGTATATTCTCATACACTTCTTCAAACATCAAGATTTCAATACCATCTTGTTATGTGAATATCGATGGTACTGAATATTCTGGTATTCATAATTAAATGTGCTTTTGTGTTTTTATCAAAAATAAAGTATGAAATAAGTCATATTTGTGCAATAAATAATAAGATCAATAATAATAATAATAAAAACTTACCAACGAAGAAGATGACCGAGTCAAGTGTTGGACACTCTCTCCTTAAGACAAAATGCTATACCTCTACGGTGCTTACAATGATAAATAATGACCATTTGCCTCCCAGGATGAAACGGTCTCGACACGCGCAAGGAGCACTTCAATGTACGTGTCGCCCAAACCAATTATGTTTGATGCTCTATCCGACTCAATCGGGAAAGGAAGGTATTGATTTTTTTTAAAATGAAGATAAGTCTTGTAAAAATAGAAAACAAAGTGTTCTTTCATGAAAAGACATGTTTTTTTTATAAGCAATCACTTTAGGGACATTTTTTATGAACTGTCACAACTAAGAGTGAACTGTCATGACTTTTAGGGACAGTTTTGAAAAACAATCACTATATAGTGAACAGTCACAACCTTTAGTGACAATTCATAATATTCGTCCCAGAAAACTAAATAAATTTCACCACAATTTTCATACATAAATGGGGAACCTTGAAACCAAATTTCGTATTCAATATTTATTCGTTTTTATCAAATGAGTATACCACATGACTCGTTTTTCTATAAGGAACACATACATACTTGGTCTTGCCACATTTGAAGTGTGGATCCTACTTTTATAATGGCTCAAAGTTGACCAATATATTAATTTGGTTATAATAATAATTTGTGTAAAAACACAACATTTTCCAACATATTCCTCTTAATCAAACTTAATAGTTATTAAGTTGGATTGTTCTCCTTCTTTACCTCGTTAGGGATTAGTTTCATCACCTTATCTTGCATGGGTAGTCCTTTCATAAATCTGTTTAAAAGTATCCCGAATATCTTTTGCAAAATAATAATGTCCGGTTGATTGTGTGTATTAATATCTATAACAGAATAATATGTTTATATTTTCATTTTTTTTTGAAAAAATCAATGTATTATTCGTATAAATTAATTTATTCTTTTGGAACCTGAACTCCCTATGTCAAGCTGGGTTTCGATCGGTTTGGTTGGTAATTGATGTATACTAATACCAACCCAACTTTGAAAGCATCAAACCAAAATTACCAGTTTTACCAGCAGGTACACCTGTCCAAAAACCAAAACCAAACTGCATGGTACATCAGTAAAATTATTTTTTTGAAGTAAAATCGGGTTTCCAGAAAATACAGTAATTTCGATAAATTTCTCTGTACGGTAATTTTGGTAGTACTCGGTACATAATGGTATTTTTTTAACTCATTAATAACACCTACAAAAATAAAAAAGTAATTCATATTTTTTAAATTTATAAAGCAAATGATAACAAATATATATAAAGGAAACTAAAAGGACGTTCGCAAAGAATAATCATTTTTGCAAGCACATTGCGACATAATCACAGTTGCATCGTTAGTAATGTTTTCATCCATCCCTGACATCTATGAATTAGCAACACCAAAATAGTGAACATTAGTAAACGATCAAATGCATTACACTGGTATTCATTACCATAATAGAGATCATCAAATGCATTACACCGTGTACTAATCAACCAAAATATAAGGAGCAATAAATGCATTTGTATAATTTGTAAGGTTAAAATTTTTAAGGTTTAAATAGGTAAAAGCACAATAAATGCATGGTAAGTTCGGTAAAATCATCTTGG
This sequence comes from Sambucus nigra, assembly GCA_949130495.1. NCBI lineage: Eukaryota > Viridiplantae > Streptophyta > Magnoliopsida > Dipsacales > Adoxaceae > Sambucus > Sambucus nigra. The sequence continues at coordinate 236,347,971 of OX422210.1, read as the reverse complement.
TAATTTCGGTTTATCATTTTGGTATGATACAGTCGGTAAATCGGTTATTAAATGTTAAAACCAAAACCAATCACAATAAATTCAGTAATTTAAATTTTGATAAGTAAAAAATGTATACCATTACCACTTTTTTCGGGTATAAAACGGTACAGTGCGATTTTTTACTGTACCACGAACACCTCTATCCCTACACGATTTTTATAAAAAAAAAAGCCCCATTTTTATCTCTCCAAAGTCCATAATCTTCAACTTTTATATATAATGTCATTCTAGTTTTTTTTAATACAATGATTACTTCCATTAAACAACATAGGAGAATCAACTACTTGAGCCAAACTTAAGAGATTTTATATGTGTGAGCTTTAAATTAAAAATTATACTTTTTAAAAATAGTATACATGAGTTAGGCTGTAATGACAATGGTTCACCCGATAATTATCTATAAGTTAATTGGGTTGTATAAAATTAATGTTCGGTTGAATAATTCACACAATTTTATTTTGATCATGATTCTTTTTGTTTGAATTAAAATTGGGAGAAGCAAATTATATAAATGTGTGTGACCAAGTATAAATTGAGTGTGAAAAATATGCGTGTCAAACAATTTACATAATAATCAGTTAGTGTGTATATATATATATATATATATATATATATATATATATATATATATATATATATATATGTGTGTGTGTGTGTGTGTGTGTGTGTGTGTGTGTGTGTGTGTGTGTTCCTTATGTATATAGTAATCAGTAATATAGTAAATCATTATCAAATCAGTAAATGAAGAACAAATATATTAAAACAATATGATATTCAATAATAGAAAAGAAAGTAGAACTTACACTTCGTGATTTCTAAATCACGTAGAAGATTAGGACCGAGTCGAACATTACATAGTTAGGAGAGAATTTGCCCCTACTTATGGTGCTTACGGTAGTGACAATGAGCATCAGTGTCCGCGGATAAATGATCATCATCCACCCCAGGAAGCATTGCAATATGGCGGGTCAACGAACTAACAATGTTGATAAACTCTCAGAATTTTAAGGGAACGAAGTTTGGGAAGAAGTAAGGGATTTAATTATGCAGGAAAAGTGAGTAGGGGCTTATATTCGTAGCATTCAATGGATGTGCTTTTTCGAAAAAGTTGTGATTGTTCAGAACAGTCTAAACCCCTCAACGATCCTGATTAAATCACGAACAATCACAATCCTCTAATGGTTCTGATTAAATCACGTTTTTAATTAATTGAAATAATTAAAACGATGAGGTTTTACTTAGAGTAATTTTTGAATTAAAATTGATTCGGGTTAGGAAAGCCAAAATAGGACCAAAATTTAAGCCCAAAATTCCAATTAAATTTTGTCTAAAAAGTTAATATTTACTCAAGAAAGACCCACAACCCACAGCCCCGAACACGGATCGGGTTGGACAGCGGCGACGATGCGCACACGCACGTGTGGGCTTTTGGTCCAAAGTCAAACCATGCATAGTGTAGGGTCTTTCTCCTTTAAATATTTGGGATATCCTAAATCCATCCAATTCCTAGTCCTAACTTTGGAATATATTAACTTTAACACTTTCTCACATTTTTCCAATGCGGGACCAAACTTCTACATTAGCTATAACAAGTTGCTTGTTTTCGAGTGGGTTAATTTTTGTCCAAATTTGTTATTCATTCCTTACCATTCTATTATCCTCTCAATGAGTATCGCATAGGTACTTTGACCCATCACGCTTGACGTGTGGGTCCCACCTAAAATTAGCCTCAAAGTTACCTCAATTAAGCTAAACTTGTATTTTTATACAATTTCTTCCAACAATCCCCCATTTAAATGAAGATTGGGTGAAAAAGAATTAAACAGATACATAGATAAATGTAGAGAGATTATTGAGGAAGGGCACTACACTGAAAATATATCTTGTGGCCTTGAATCTTTCCTAGCGAAAGACTATTGAGTTTACTAGTCGATCCATGAACGCGATGTCTTAAATTATTTTTTTTGTGTAAATTGAGACAATAGAATTCACACAATGCCTTTTAAACCTTATTAATTATCATTGTTGTACCCATTCCTTCGTTGGACACCTCCCGGTTTCATGAATGTTCTCGAGAATTAGCCTTCATCATTCTCATAGAATCATCGCCTTTTCACTCATATAGTTCATTCCTATAAAGAGTATATTGCTAATACACCACTTGACCATTATATTCAAGATATATAAATCATTAAAAACATATTTTATCCTAATACGTGACAATTTGTGCACCGACTCATCTAAGGAATTGGAGGAAGTGATTAAATTCTCAATGCTACCTGAGTGACACATAATTAGGTTGTCCCTTTGAACCTATTTCTTGTGATCTCCAATCATTTAGGTTGGGTTTCCCTTAAGGCGAATCTTTTCAGGTTCTAACAATCTTTAGGTCCATTCCTTGTGGTGAACTTTTCACTTGCTCTCCAGGTATACCTTTTGTTAGTAGATCTATAATATTTTCCTTTGACTTTAAATAGTCAATGGAAATAATTCTGTTTGAGAGCAGTTTTCTAATGGTTTCATGTCGACAATATATATTTCGTGACTTACCATTACTATTACTATTTTGTACGCTTCCAATTGCAGATTATCTATCACAATGTATTATTCTAGGTGGCACGGGCTTTGTCCAAATTAAAATGTCCTTTCAAATGTTTCGAAACCATTTTGCTTATTGCCTTGCTTTGTCTAAAGCAAGGAATTCAGATTCCATAGTGGATATTACAATTCTTCTTTACTTTAAAGATTTTCAAGACAAGGTTTCACCTCTGAGAGTAAATACATATCCACGTGTGGATTTTGATTCAGTGGAGTCAAATATCCAATTAGCGTCATTGCATCCTTTGAGTACTGCTGGATATCTTTTGTATTGCAGTGCATAATTTGAAGAGTATCTATGATATCTAAGAACTTTTAGTAAGTCCTTCCAATGATCCTTTCCAGGATTACTCGTATATCGAGTGAGCTTACTTATATATATGCTATATCTGGTCGATTAAAATTTGATAGATACATCAAACTTCCAATTATATGAGAATCTTCTAATTGTGATATACTTTCATCTTTGTTGGTAGTATAGTTAAGAGTTGGGTCTACAGGTGTTCTTGCTATAGTTTGTTCATATTTATTATACTTTTGAAGGATTTTCTCAATATAATGAGATTGAGACAATCTGAGTCCTTCAGAAGTTCTAGTAATCAAAATTCATAGTATAATATCTGTTAAACCTAAATCTTTCATTTCAAATCTACTAGTCAACATTTGTTTGGTAGCATTAATGATGTCCTTATTACTACCAATGATTAACATGTCATCTACATATAGAAATACAATGACATGCCCCTTTGAGTTCTTTTGACATTAACACATTTGCACATTCATTTATCTTGAAACCATTTGACTTCCTTGCATTGTCAAATTTTTCAAGCCACTGTTTAAGTGTTTATTTCAAACCATAAAGCGATTTGACTAGTTTACACACATTTTTTTCATTTGCAGGAGCCTTAAAACCTTATGATTGTTCCATATATATTTCTTCATCTAATTCACCAATTAAGAAAGCCGTTTTGACATCCCTTTGATGTATTTTCAAATTATGTATTGCTACTATTGCAATTAGTATTCGAATGGATATAATTCTTGTAATTAGTGAATAAGTGTCAAAATAGTCCATTCCATCCATTTTCTTGTACCCTTTAGTAACAATTCCAGCCTTATTATCAATTGATCCATCACCTTTCATCTTCCCTTTAAAGATCCATTTACACCCTAAGGGATTAGTTCCTAGTGGAAGACCCACTAGTTCCCATGTATGATTTTTCATAATGGGTTCTATCTCACTATTAATAGCTTCCTTACAATATGAAGCTTCTGGAGTGGACAAAGACTCCTTGCCTATTTGAGGTAGAAAATTCGAATCAAAATTTTTTGATGTCTTAGATCTTTTGCTATATCTAGGTTCATCCTCATTATCTCTGATGACATTTTTAGAATCATTATTTGTAGTCTCTAGAGTTCTTTTATGGGAACTTATTTCTTGTGCATTATTATAAGCAAATATATTTTCAAAAAATGATGCATTCTTTCATTTTAGGATAGTATTAATGTGAATGTTAGGAATGTAAGATTTGTGCACAATGAATTGATATGCACTACTATTGTTAGAATAACCAATAAATACAAAATTAATGGGTTTAGGATCTATTTTCACCATTTTAGGGCCGGGAACCAATATCTTTGCAAGACATCCCCAAACTTTTAAATATTTTAAAGAAAGTTTGCGACCTTTTCACATTTCATAGGGTATCTTATTTGTTTTCTTAAGTGAATTTTTTGAGAATATAATCAGCGAAAGCAATGCTTGCCCCCACATGTTCTGAGGAAACCCGGAGCTTATCAACATAACATTCATTATCTCTTTTAGAGTTTGATTTTTGTGTTTGACAATGTTGTTTGAGTGAGGTGAGTAAAGAGCAATAGTTTGGTGAATAATGCCACTTTCAAAACATATTTCTTTAAAAGGAGATTCATATTAACCACCCATCGCTTCTTAATTCCTTAATCATTTTTCCAAGTTGATTCTCAACTTCGTTCTTGTATTGTTTAAATACTTCAATTGCTTCATCTTTGCTCTTTAATAGGTAAATATAGCAATATCTAGTGCAATCATACATAAATGTAATAAAGTACTTTTTCCACCTCTATTTTAAGCAAATTTTAAATCACATATATTGATCTGAATTAAATCTATGGTTTGCTACTCCTTTTACTTGAATAGAAAGGTGTTCTCGTTGATTTAGCTTCTACACACGTTTCACATTTATGATTTGTAATAATGCTAAATTTAGGACTTAATTCTAAGTGAATTCATTTTCTTAAAGTATTATAATTAACATCTCCCAGTCTACCATGCCACAAATTCATAGACTTGAGTATAAAAGTAGAAGATATCAGATTATTATTATTATTATTATTATTATTATTATTATTATTATTATTATTATTATTATTATTATTATTATTATTATTATCCAGTTTTGTTATATAATTCATGACGTTCATTTTGAACATCCCATCACACATATAGCCCTTCCTTACATACATTCCATCTTTGGAGAGAACAAACTTATCTCCAACAAAGACAAGATTAAACCCTTTCTTGCTTAACACAGAGCTAGAAATAAGATTTTTGCAAATGTTCAGGACATGTAACATATTGTTGAGGGAAAGATGCTTTCCCAATGTCATTTTCAACACGACTTTGCCTTGGACTTCAACCTTCGAGGTTGAGGAGTTTCCCGTAAATAATTAGTCTCCATTTACAATAGCTTGGTAGGTTATGAACATATTTTTATTCGAGCATACATGGTGTGTAGGGACTGTATCAACCCACCATTCTTTAGTGTTTCCCACTAAATTCAGTTCGGAGACAACTGTGGAAAGATGTATATTTTGAAGATCGTCAGACAATTTATCAATTTCAGTCATGTTAGTTTGAGGTGCCTTCCTTTTGAAGTCTTCTTTCTCATTTGGTTTACGATAGTCCTTAGCCCTATGACCTTAGTTTTTGCAATTAAAGCACTTTTCCTTGAACTTGTTTATAACACTGCCTCCTTAACTTGTGCCTTTATTGTTGTGCTTCCTCTTTTTGTTGAATTTCTTCCCATCCTCTCTCACGTTGGATTTTGCCAACATAGTATGATTATTGATTTTCTTTTCTGACATTCGGCTATCCTCTTCTATCCTTAACTGAATAATTAAGTCCTTGATCCCCACTTCTTTTCATTTATGTTTTAAATAATTTTTGAAATCCTTCAAAGGTGATGGTAATTTTTCAAAAGCCCCTGCAACTTGGAATGTTTCTCTTAGAACAATTTTTCAGAACTTATTTCATGAAATATTAATTGAATCTCTTAGACTCTGCTTATGATAGTCTTTGAATCTGATATTTTAAAATCTAGGAATTTACCAATGACGAATTTCTTCATGCCGACATCCTCCATTTTATAATTTTTAGCCAAAGACTCACGTAGTAACTTGGCAATTTTGATTGAGCTATAAACATTATATAATATATTTTCCAATTAATTAAGGATATAGTTTTTTCAAATGAAAAAAGAATGCTTCCATGCTTCTACGGCAACCAAAGTTATCTTATACGTTTTGTTATTATTTATCACATGAGCATCCTCATTAATGAATTTCTCAATATTCATACTCATTATTTTTTTTTGAATTTTCACCATGTGATATATGAGTAGTAGAAACAGTAGTAGGAACATTAATAGATAGCTCATTCGAAAGAAAATTAGCAGGCACATTTTCAAATGATGATGTAGTCATTATTTCTGTTAAAGATTTAGCACAATCCATTTATACAATATGAAGATTATAGAAATTCTAGAATATAATTATCTACGAATAAATCGTACTATAATGAACCAGTTTATAAAGTTTTATCGAAACAAATTGTATTATATTTGATAAAATTTTTATTATAAAACAATTATTGTTTTAATTACAATAGCGTTCCAAATATGGGGACAATTTATTTAATAAGGTACTAATAACCAAAGTTGAATAAAAAAAGATTTATGTATTAAAATTGTTGCTCCTTAGATATATAATAGTCAATAATATACTAAATAATTGTCAAAATAGTAAATAAAGAATGAATATATTAAAACCATATGGTGTTCGATAACAAGAAAGAAAGTAGAACTTACAATTCGTGATTTCTAGATCCACGTAGAAGATTAAGACCGCGCTGAACATTGCACAGTCTCTCCTTAAGACAGAATCCGCCCCCGCTTATGGTACTTACGACTAGAATAATAGGCGTCAATATCCCAGGATAAATAGTTCTTTAACCACCACAGGAAGAACTGCAATATGATGGTTCCAGAAACTAAAATTTGTGATAAACTCTCTGACTTTTAGGGAGGATGAAGTTTGGTAAGAACTAAGGAATTTTATTCTGCAGGGAAACTGAGGAGGGAGCTTATATTTATAGCATTGAATGGGGGTGTTTTTTGAGAAAATTGTGACTGTTCAAAACAGTCACAACCCTTCAAGGGTCTTGATTAAATCACGAAGAATCACAATCCTTTAATAATTCTAATTAAATCACATTTTTTATTTATTAAAATAATTAAAATGATGACATTTTTCTTATCATAATTTATTAATTAATTAAAACTGATTCGGGTTAGGAAAACCAAAACAGCCCAAAATCCCTATTAAATTTTATCCAAAAAGTTAATATTTACTCAAGAAATACCTACGATTAAAAGACCCGAGAACAAGATGGACGGCAGCGACGGCACCCACACATGGGCTTTTGACCCAAAGCCAAACCATGCATAATATCCCTTTCAAAGAGGTTGGATACCCCAAAGGCAACCAATGCATAGTCCTAACGTTAGGGTATATAAATTTCAACACTTTCTCACATTTTTGCAATATGACTAAACTTCTACATTAGCTATACCAAGTAGCTTGTGTTCAAGTGGGTTACTTTGAGTTCAAATTTTTTATTCATTCCTTAATAGTTTTAAAGAAATGAGTATACCATGCTATTTTTCTCTCAATAACATGATCGCGTAGGTACTTTGAATCGTCACGTTAGACATGTGGGTCCCACTTAAAATTAGTCTCAATGTTATCTCAATAAAGATAAAATTGTATTTTATACAATTTCTTCAAATATATATATATATATATAGAGAGAGAGAGAGAGAGAGAGACCCGCATTTTTTTATAATCTCTTATTCTCTAAGGTGGAACAAACACCTCACAAAGAAATCAGAACTTCCCTACAACCACAACCAACATAGGAATCAATACCACCTCACAAGTTGAGAGAGTGAGAAATCAAGGGAATGAATACCTCCTAACAAGCTTAGTACCAAGACACTACAATCTTTGATTGTACAATGTGACTTAAGTATAAATCAAAGAACCCACAATTTATTATAAATTTTCTTTGTATGTAGTCTGATAAATTTAATAATACATTACTAAAAAGGAAGAGTTTAGTCGGATACATATAATGAAATAACTTGATTTAAATATTATCCAGTCATTTGGAATAATAAAAACTAATTGAATTAATAAACAAGCAAAAACTTAACAACAAAATGTAAGGAATTTGGACTAAAAAATAAAATTTATTAAGATTGGATGCATTCTAAGCCCAGGGTATCTCCGTTTCCCCGTTGTTTCCAGATCATAGTGTCACACCCCAAACCCAAACCCATTATAATCATTTATTTTCATAACAGTTAAATCATGATCTTCATTCCATTTGAAAAATAGTAATTGCTCTAAGGTTACATGCATAACCTGAAACGATGAAGTATTGCCCATGGGAAGCAAAAGACCCATGGGTGATCCCTAGGAACTTAGTAGTCTAACTACATTGATTGGACCAAACCCTGAGTAGAAAACCTAGTGAACAGGTGATTTTTTTCCAAAAGTTGGTATTAGTCCTATGGTTGAGTGTGACGAGCCCTATTAAAAGGTAATACCAATAAAACATGTTAAGCAAAGGGAGGGCGAGAATCCCAATAAAAATTAAAATCAAAGAAAACCATTTCATTTCATCCATTAAAAACAAGTTATTTATAAATACAAATAACTACATCATCTACGAGGACCAATAGATGAACCATCTCTGGATGTCAAGTGAGAAGTCTCTCGGCTGCGATGAGGCATGTCATCATCAATTTTGTGATCATCCAGATACTTCTCAATCATCTACTGATGGACTACATTAACTGGCACCCATAAATCCTCATTCTCAAATGGAGGAAGCTTATAATAAGGGTATTCCATAGTGTACCGATACTAGATATTAGAGTCATAAGGTACTTTGAGGGATGCCAGAGCATTCAATGAGCCATTCTTATAGGCCATATTTTTTGTTTCATTAAAATAGATTAGAGCATTAAGCATGCCTTAATGTAAAATATGATGGTGTGTGATAATTGAATAAATTCGCAAATTTCTAATTTGGCACACTTATTTAATTAGAGTCTATTTTTAAACAAAATTAATTCATCCCCTAAACATGCAACTACGTATCAAACCAAATAAGATATAGCATGCAACACAAAATTTCAGGAAAAATCCACGAAGGGAAAAACCTTTTATTTCTAGAACTCTGACAAGTTTACCAGACCATTGACTTACATACCATCTTGATTTCACCCACAAGAGTAACACACGGTGTCTTCGCAAACCTCCAAAGCAACGGGTAGCAATAAATCAGTAATGGTTCACACACAGCTATACCACTAGGACGCGTAGTCTAGACGCGCAGTCTAAAATCTTCACAAGGAATCCCTCCACAATAGCACACAACTGTCGGTTGCAGAGCTCTCCCCACAAATAATGAACAAAGGAAAAATATGTTCTTGGGTTCCACAAAACAACTCACACAAAAGTAATTTGGATTTTTGTGAATTGAAAAACAAAATTATTTGAACCCTCAAATTGTTGTTGTTGGAGAAGAAAACATCCTGCCAAAAGTATTTAATGAATTGTTTCTGGGCAGAGAAACCAAACCAAACAAAACCTCTTTGGACCCCGGATAACAAAATTCCTCAATTTTTTAGGTCCGATATAACGGTGGCTTAGTATTCGCAAAGGCCAAATGAACATTTCGTAGCACTTCCCCATTTTTAAATAAAGCACAAAAACTCACAAATGCCTCTTACATGCACAACTTTCTTAACAAGTTTTATCTCACTTGGTTCGTTTTTAAAGACATGATTAAAGTGAAAACACCCAACCAAGATGTGATAAGATAAGAACAATAATCAAACCAATCCATGCATGTGTGCAATAAAGGAAATCATGAGCCAAACATGTAGGAAGTAACACTTCATTACATCTTAATGACTCCAAATATTATAAAGCACAAAGATGACATGATATATTGTCTCAAAACACTATCAAATAGTCACAATAAAAATGGAATGACGTTGTGACTCGATCATCCTAAGTGTCTATCCATAAAAGGTGTAAAACAAAATACAAAACTCTGTTTGGATTTTCTCAAAAAATTTATCAAAGTAAAATCTTTTTTTATTTTTCAAAATTTTCAAAAGCAAAAATATATACAAAAAATACATGTCACAATGCTAGCAACCATAAATATCACGAAACCAAAAAAACCTAGCGTATGATAAGCATGCGAACACAATCATCTATATGATATGGCAAGATTAGAGTCATGTGCAAGCAAACGAGAATCAACAAGTCTACCATCTAGTGCCTCTAAAATTGATTTTCTAACCCAAACAGATATGAAACGACATGTGGGGCCTTGGGGAACCATGGGAACACTAGACATAAACTTCCTAGGACCTTTTCGAAGATCAAAACAAAATCTCCCCAGGTGACCTTTCCTACCACAATGTGAACATCTGTAAACGGGTGAAACAACACCTATGGGTTTACCTTTTCTAATGTCCTTGGAAACGGTTGACCCTCTAAAACAAATAATGGTTTTGGCTTTAGCAACAGAAGCATTAGAACATGATGAGCCATTACCATCACTATTAAACCTACTTGAATCATTTAAATCATTTTTCAACTTCAAAATATTTTATTCAAGCAACGAATTAGACTCTTCCAAAGATATGAATTTCTTTTTCAAATTATCAATAAATCTTAACAGTTTATTACGCTCCCCCTCAATTAAAACAAACTTATCCCAAAGAGTCTTTTCACGTGCCATAAAATCATCGATTAATTTTTTATCCTCGATGGCACAAACGGGAACCCTAGAAATTTTAAATTTCTCCAACTCTTTTTCTAAAGATAGGACTCTCTCAACACTCTCCATTTTGGACAATTTTAAAGCATTAAATTCATGGTCCAAAGAAACAAATTTTTCACAATAAAAATCTCTTTGATTTTGAACAGTTTGCAAAAGATCCATCTCGGATTTAAAACGAGAATTTTCTTTTTCCAAAAAATCAATTCTTTTAGCAAACATCAAATTCAAATGATTTATATCATCAAAACTCTGACTCGTGTCATCAAAGGGGAGCATCCGATTACATAAGTGCTCCATTGGAAAAATTGTGATTTTTCACAAAAGTGATTTAAAAAAATCAATATCACACAAATTTTCTGGAAAATAGGAATACACAATAAAATAGTGTAACTTGCTCTGATACCAATTTGTAAAATATGACGGTGTGTGATAATTGATTAAATTTGCAAATTTCTAATTTGGCACACTTATTTAATTAGAGTCTATTTTTAAACCAAATTAATTCAATCCCTAAACATGCAACTACATATCAAACCAAATAAGATATAGTTTACGATAAAAAATTTCAGGAAAACTCCCCGAAGGGAAAAACCTTTTATTTCTAGAACTCCGACAAGTTTACAAGACCATTGACTTACATACCATCTTGCTTTTTCCCACAAGAGTAATGCACAGTGTCTTCGTCAAACCTCCAAATAATGGCTAGAAATAAATCAGCAGTGGTTCACATGGAGCTATACCACCAGGATGCGCAGTGCAGACAAGCAGTCTAAAATCTTCACAAGGACTCCCTCCACAATAGCACGCAGTTGTCGGTTGTAGATATCTCTCCACAAAGAATGAACAAAGGCAAAATATGTTCTTAGGTTCCACAAAACAACTCACAAAAAAGTAAATGGGATTTTTGTAAATTGAAAAACAAGATTATTTGAACCCTCAAATTGTTGTTATTGGAGAAGAAAACATTATGCCAAAAGTATTTAACGAATTGTTTCTGGGCAGAGAAACCAAACCAAAAAAGAACCTTTTAAAGTTTAAAACTCTTTCTCCACGTTTAAAAAAAAAGTCGACATTCCTTTTTATAGGAATTTGAGTCGGTCAAAGGATAACAATGAAACAGGCGTGTCAGCCAAAAAGTCACATCGCTCGAACGAATCTCATCTCGCTCGAATGAGATGCGTGTGTCATTCAAACGACATCGTGCGACATCTCAATGTCGCTCGATTGAGATTGTGATCTCACTTGAACGACCTGAGCGTCAAAATCGAGGAACGCTATAGGACTTAGAAAATTTCTCAAAAAAACTTTTCAAAACTACTTTTTTCCAAAACAACAACAAACCTTTTTATAAAAACATTTTTATATAAAATCTTTTTAAAAAATCCCTGTAAAAATATCCCAACACTCTTAATATGAAATGTAAATGAAACTTTAAATATTATCTTACCAAAGTTCATATTGTTGGGCTTGAATGTTGAAGACAACTTGAAATTCGGATTCGTCTTTGTAGATGCAATCTTCTCAATTCTTCGACGACTTGTAGCGGTATACGACATACTTAATTGTGACATACATTTATAAAATTATGTCCTTACACTTAATCCTGCCCAAATTCAAACTACATGGGTCTTCTTCCTTAACTGATATGTTAGCCTCATAATCCTTTAGGTTAGGTATCTTATATCACTTCATTTTATCAAAATGCTTATTCGTCCTTACTGAGCTCTTGCCTTCAGACAACATACTCATTTTTTTAATAAACCAATGATATTCCTTATCTCATCAATCTTGGTCTAAGGACTTGTGAGTCTTTTATTTTGGTATCAATGGAGTATCATCATTTTATGTAGTTCATGGCGAACAATCGTGAAGGCCATCCTATCTCGGTCATATGCAATTAACCCCGAGCACAAAGTTTAAGTTTATATTGGACCATTGACATGAGTGCCAAGCAGTCACAAAGATAGAAAAAAGAACAAAGACAGTCTATTTTTTAAATAATAATAACAATATAAAAGGCATGGACAAGAGATGTATAAAAAGAGCAACCCATAAAAGAAAGAAGGAGGAAAGTTACTTTTTTCATATAAAAACTTTATATGGGGACAGGCCCTTAGATAGATTATAGAAAGAAAAAATAAACATTTAATCCTTATAAAAGCCCCTAAAAAAATACTAATTTGGTGGTGTCTTCTCCTTGGTATCTTCTGTGACCTTGGTCTGGTCTTCTCTCTCTTTTTCTCATTCCTCAAAGTTAGGTGGGCTTTTAGGATTATGCTCAGCAAATAGTGAAGAGTTTCTAGTAACTTCGACCTTCACTAAAGCCTCATCCTAGAACTTTTTAAAAACAACCTTTTTGGAAGACCTTAATTTCTTTTGATCGTTGTCAAAATATTTATCCTATCCTTTGTCAAAGGAAGCGTGGTTTGCTTCCAACACTGCCGCAATGTTCTGGGTGAACTCTTGGCTCAGCTTCTCTAAGGTTGCCAGCTTGGCCTTCAATTATAAGATATCCTCATCTTGAGCCTTAATCTTGGAATCCTTCTTAGTATCCATGGTCCTGGAAGTGTCCAAGGCCTTCTAGGCCTCATTCAGAGAAACCCTTAAGTCACAAACCTCTTTTTTTCTGGCACTTTTGTCAAGCAGACTGACGAAGTACACAGTGAACTATCAAGAAAACAAAATAGATAAAGAAGTTAGCATCTGTTAATAAATATAATTTATTTCAATCAAGAAATAAAGGATTCTCACTTACAAGAGATAGAGCCTAAGATTTGTCCATTGATAACCTCTTAGAGGTCAAGTTAGCTTCCAAAGACTTGTCACCAAGGAAGCAAGCTCCCCTTAGAAGACCAAGAGCTAGATCTGGCTACTTGGCGACCAAACCCTCAATAGGAGCCTTCCTTTTGTTAAGGAAAACATCCCTCGACTTAATTGTTGGAGTATGGATAACAATATCACTCATTGGATTTCTTTTCTTCACATGGTTATCCTACACGTTGTCCAGAGAATCCTCCATAGAAATAGAGTCAAAAGGCGCCCTAACCTCCTTCATCTTGGTTATACGGGTAGTGGGGGAGGTTGGTAAGATAGTGTCACTCATCAAGTTAGGGATCCTCCATTTGCGTGCCATGTCATCTTTGGAGGAGGCAAGAATAATAGTAGGGATGGCAGAAGTATCTACATGCTTAAAAGAACTTGAAGTGATAAAAAATGAAGGATGTGGTTGGTGAAGTGTTGGAAAGAAGCAAAGCAACACTTTTGGGATGATCGGTATCTCCAATACTTTATCTAATTGCCCAAATCATCTTCATAGTAGAAAAATAATTTATTCTCGCTTATTGTCTTTCTTCTTCTGAGGAACAACATAGTGAAAAAGAAAGTGTCACAATAATGAAATACATAAACATATCAAAGTCATTTAAAAAAAAAAAAATTAATCGAAGGAGTGGTAATAAACCTATTTCATGCCCATCATTAGGGCACTGAGGGTCGTCATAGGGTTCATCGCCCTTTGGAATGGGAAAATGCTCCCATTTCTTAACTATGAAGCTATGGGGCCAATAATTATCATTGAAATCTAATAGGTTGACAATCAAGGACCTCTTTTCCTTTCTTTCCTTCAGGTAGTAAACCTTCTCAGATGTTAATACCTATTTGTAGAAATAATGGATTTTTAGGATCCCTAGATGGGTCCAATAAATCTTTTTCAGGCGTTTGGCACCATTAATAATTCTCCAAGTATTAGGCGATAGTTGTGCAAGGACACCATTTATATATTCAAAATATATAAGTGGACGCGATTTATGGGAAAAGTAACCCTAATCTTAACCACGAACTGAGAAATGATATAGTGGCCTTCGTCGCCATTATAGAAAATCATAGGATCGAATTCCATTTCAACGGTCACCCAATTAAGGATATAATGTTGTTTTAAGCTAACAGATGAAGAAGAAGAATCACAGAAAATATAAGAACTTTAAATGACAAAATTATAGGCATAAGTGAAGAAGATGACTTATAATAAATGATGGGGTAAATGTAGTCTTTGAGATCTTAAAGGTAGAGAAATTTTTAAAAAATATAGTCCAACTGATGCTAGAAGAATAGTTTAGTTTCTTGGAATGAGTTCCAGGGGATAAACCCATCATTAGATACATGCTCCCCTAAATGATGGTTGGCATGCACCGTCCTTTCATATCAGATTGTCCAAATGGCCAACATATTCCATTGATGAGTGGAAAAAATACTATGATTTTAAAGGCACCGTCCGGCCACAATATAATTCGATGATCATGATCGTCTGCAACCACACCACATATTCTTTTGAAGGTTAGAACAAGCCTACGAGACCTCGATCAGCTAAAGAGATTTGGGAGAAATTGTGAAGTATATATTCCACCGCGCACGTCGGGGCGGGGGGGGGAGGGGGGAGGGGGAGTACTCGTGGCCTACTGAACCAGTCAAATCATTCCTATTTAGAATGATAAAGATTATTGAAGATAACCGCCCTGCAAGAATTAAGGAAGAAGAAAATGGTCGATCACCTGGGGATAAATATCACAGTGATTGAGGTTCTAAGGACTCAATCACCTCCTCTTATAAATTTAAACCTATCCCCCAGGGGAAAGGGGAATATAATTATAAGTATTGAAAATCTATCAATAACAAAGTAGAGCCTCCCATGGATGTAGGCAAATTTTCGAACCACATACATCTTGTTTTTTTGTGAATGTAACTGATTTCTTTATTATGTTTGGTTGTTTTGTATTGAATCTTAACTAGTAGGATTTTACCACTTACACTATAATATAATGTCGATGCTCACGTCCATGGTATGATTATAATCTAATTAATCTTGCAATACAACTGTTTATTGTGCTTATGCCACCCTACTGATGTGTTGCTTTTAGCACCCAGTAAATCCATTGCATAGGATTATACCACGTGAGGTAAGATAGTTTCAATGCCATAATTATAATTTTGTTTGAGTTTACCCATGTATCCATTACACTCATGAATTGATAGCCCCGTGCTTCTAACATTAAAATATATGATCACAATAGATTATTCATATTTATAGTACTTTTATTATACGCAAAAGTGCATGTATTTATTATCTTGATCTTTCCTACGACATTACCCAAGTCAATGTCTATGAAAACTTATGAGTGCCTATCGTATTACATGACTCTACTATAACAAAATGTTTGACTCTATCTAACACTGGATAAAAATATTTAGTTATCCAATTCACATGTTATGGTATATGTGTACCATATCATTCCTCATATAGTCATTCTACAAGAAAACATTTTTGTTATGTAGGATGTAGTTCACTTTTTTGTATAAATGGGTTTAAACTTCTAAAACAATTTAATTTGTTATTTATTTTCTTTTGAAACACTGAGTTGAAATCTATATACAATATAGTAAAATGAAGTATATTTGGAGACTCTCATTGCATCGTGTGGAAACATTAGTAGCCTCTAGTTTTATTACACTCAATAATCTCTTCCCTTCATTTATATCTATACGTTTCTCTACTTATGTTTATATCCATCCCTAATTTTATTAGCCTCCCTTATCTCTTTCCCTTCATATATATCTCTTCTTTTTAGCCCTTAATTTAGTTATCTTTTTACGTCAAACTATTATCTCACATCCAGCGATTTTTATTTATGTTGATTTTTTTATAATAATTTTGTATTCACTTTTTTTCATTCCCTTCATTTAAACCGCCCAAGCATCGCTTAGAATTGAATGCTAGCTAGTATAATAATATATTCCCGGACACTCTCATAGTTAGAGAGAGTCCGCACACATACGAGTGTGCATGGGTCGGGTTGGTTTGGTTATATTAATAAACATGAAGTAGAACTGAGATGGTTCGATTATCATCTCTTAGAACAAGAACCGAACTGAACCAAACCAAACCGAATCGATGGTTCTTGGTTTAGGTTGGGTGAGTATAAAGTTCCACTTAATATTTTCAATTAAATTATCACAACTTAATTTGTAAAAAAAATAAAAAATTCTAAGAAACATGACATTATAAATATATACAATTAAGCTTCCTATGTCATTAACTCATATCCAAAGCACTGTCATATATGTTATATAACAAATCCAAAATACATCCTTCCATTCATGTGATAAAATATTATCCATGTTAATACAAACCTAATAGTTTCAACCCTTACCTTTGAAGAAAACATTAAAAAAATGTGTAAATGTTATAAAATCAGAGCTAAAGCTCTGATACCAATTTGTAAAAGGGGTGAGCAATATCGATTATTAATATAATTCAAAAATTTCCAATGTTAAACTTATTAAATTAAATGTCAATTTTGAACCAATTAATTAAACCCTAAAACATGCATCTAGGTGAATAAATTAATCATGAAATCTAACAGATAGATATTGGGGAAAAAAACCTTCTGAGTAAAAACTTTATTTCACTATTAACTGTAAATCGCAACTTACAAAGTACACAATGAAATATGAAATGAATCGCATACAGAAAATTCATATAGACCGCAGTCTAGATCAATAATGTACTCCCTCAAGAACCCACAAGAACCGCGGCTCTTCCTTCAGAAAAGAACACCCTCGAGTCTTCTCAATGACCATAGTCATCCGCCGGTAACTCCCCCAAGAGCTACCAATCCAGCAGTACAGTCTTTGTCTCTACAAGAGAAACTTCAACAAAATTGTGTTTTGGGTTCCAAAATGATTCACTAAATTTATTAGTATGAATTATGAATCGAAAACAATGTTTTTAAGCCCTAAAAGTGAAAACAAAATTTGTGCAGTTATGCAATTTTCGTTCAACAAATATATTAAGGAAAAAGGACTCATACAACAAGTATTTATAAAAAACTTGAGTTGGCGGGGTCGTTTGAATGAGATGTCAGGGTCTTTCGAGTGACAACTGATGTCGTTTGATACCTAATCAAGTGACCTATCTAATGACCTTAAAACACAAAATAATAAGTTGTCATTAGATGGAAATATCAAATGAGCTTCTGACGACCTATCTCACGACTTGCAATGTCGTTTGAAGCCATCATTTGAACGACTTCTTCCTGTCATTTGAACGACATATAGATGTCGTTAGAACGACCGAAGAAAAAAATATTTTCTTTAAAAACTCCGCCTACGGGTTTTAGAAAAATTATTTTGACTCAATAAAACACCTCAGGTTGATAAAAACATTTTAGAAAAAATATTCCAACACTTAAATGAAACATTAATAAAGTTTAAACAAAACCTTACCAAAATCAATCTTATGGAGGCTTGTTGTTGAATAAGCTTGATATTTGGATCCATCGTGTTGACCAAATGATGCCGAAAATTCATCGACGAGTGTAACAGTATGCGACATACTCAATGTAAAAGGGACTATATAAAATATATACTTACAAATCTCCCGTTATGTCTATGCCGGTACAAACTAAAAACCATATGAATTATCAAATCAAATATCCTATACAAATCCAATACCCTCCCACGAACCCAAAAGTGTAAAGATACTAAAAATGTAATTTTCAAAAAATATTCAACCCAAAAGTGGAAAATGTAAGTCTTCAAAAAATATTCAACTTTGACATCTTCAAATTTCCAATACTTCTTTGTCATCATGAGGGTGTGCAAAATAATGATGCTCAAAATTTGTACCTACAGACATCAGGCGAGAAATAAATACCTTCATGATGTATCGAGTTTTAAAATGAGATAAACATATGAATAAAATCAAAGATTAAATATCTCAAATCTCTCCCACAATTCATAATCTGTTTCCCCCCTTTTTATTTGTCCAAAATAAACAAGAAAACGCATAAAGAAAAATAAACACGAAGTGTCATAACATGCAAATCATCACAAATAAATCAACTACGATCATGCAACGAGAAACTCAAAAGCACTCACAAAATCCTTTTGATTTTTTAATTTTTTCAATAAATCAAATATATAAAAACCACACGCACCATGAATTTACACTAAGATAATCAAATTGTGGAAATGTAATGAATGGGTGTGAACATATTCAATAGGTAAAGCAACTTAAACATACATAACAAATGTGCTCGGTGAATATGGAAACTCCTAACGAATGAACTTCACAAACATCCTTAGGTGTAAAAATTATTGAATTCGAATGACATCGACTCAATTAAATCAACAAATAAAAGTCTAAAATGATTTTCACACCAATAACCTCTAAAACTATATATTGCTTTTTCAAGACTTTGTCATGACGTGCAAACCCATTGATATATTTCCAACCAAACTTCCACAAATATAAGATAATGATAATATTTTTCTATTCAATTCTTTTCTTTTAAATGATAATATCAACTAAACTAATTTGGCCTTGGCTACTTTTTTTAATGCCACGCCTTTTTGGATCTTTTTTAAATTCTTTGGACCTTGGCTACTTTTTACAATGCCAAACTTTTTAAGGTCCGGTTTAAATGGTGGCTTAATCGCAAAGGATATGATGATTTCCTTTCGTGGCCCTTTCCTGTTTTTTTCCACATATATATATTGAAACAAATTCCTCATGGGCAACGGTTCATACATGCACTACTTTCATTATCAAGTTTTATCACATATGGTTTGATTTAAGACATGATTGAGATGGAAGTCCTTCGACCAATATGTGATAGACAAATATAATAATCAAACAAATCCTCGCAAGTGTGAATTAAAGGAAATCATGAGCCAAACATATAGAAACCAATCTCAAATATCATCTTAATGGCTCCAAACATTACAAAGTACATGGATGAAATGATGTATCGTCTCAAAACACTATTGAATAGTCACATGGCTATGGAATGATGTTGTGACTGGATCATCCTAAATGTCCATCCATAAATGGTGTAAAATAAAACACAAAAATATTTTTATCTTTTGCCAAAAAAATTATCAAAATAAAATCTTTTTGGATTTTTTAATTTTTCACAAAAAATAAAAAATCTTTTTGTACTTTTCCAAAAAATTTCAAATACAAAAATCTTTTTGGGTTTTCAAAAAATTATCAAAAGGAAAAGATAAATACAAACGTGGTACACACTAGAAATAGGCATAAAATATCATCATGAAAATCATCCTATGTTAGCAAACAAGCGTAAACCTCAACCATTAGGTGCAGAGGAGTTTTCCAAGGGTGGTGACAACCTATGAAAAACATGCATAAAATCATGTGAAATTTTGACTAAAAACTCAACCTGTTCTCAAATATGTGCAAACTCTCTCATGTGATATGCATGATCGTGCAAAGTAACATGTGTGGGTGCATTTGTGGAAACACATGTTAAAACTCTGTGACACACTACTCAACTCAAAATAGGTATCCTCTCTTCTTACAATGGGTACAAACATACACGGGCCTAGGAGCACCTTTCTAAAAATGTCTAGGACGCACTATCCTATCTCAAATGGGATGCCTAGGTGGGTTAGGTTGAGAGACATAAGGATCTATAATAAACTCAGGAACCGGATCGGGTGTACCATGGGAATTAGACTCACTATCATGACATATTCCTAATCTCTCAACATTACCCAAAGCGGGGCCGAGGAGCATCTTTCCTACCTTCTTAGATGTATAATTTATAGTGACCGTTACCTCTCGGGATCGTTCGATATCTCTCTCGAGTTGGACCACATGAACTTCAAGTTCACACTTTTCTCGACCTACGACTATCAACTGCTCACTCAAAGTAACCTTCACCTTCTCTAGTTGACTCGTTGACATCTCAAATCCCCTCAAAATATCTCCAACTTATTCGTCTTTAAGGTCTCACTGTATAAATCTAAATGCTCTTTGGAGGTCACTTTTACCCTCACTCTCAAACTCATCACCACTCTCACTAGACACACTCAAATCATCATCGGGGATCTCACGTACACAAGTATCCTCATCATCGTGGGACAAATTAGGTGTACTCACATGACTTGCCATAAAGGCGACACACATACCATGTAATGACTCATCCTCGGAATTGTTTAACTTTTCCTCACTATCACTAAGAGTAACTGGCATATCAATTTTCTTGATATTTTCTCTTAAGCATAGTGGGACACTCAAATGATTTGGGCCCTTTGCCCTCTCAAACAAAACATCTATCTTCTTCCTCTTTCTCTTTCTCACCACATTCTTTGGCCTCTTCTTACTTTTTACTGTTCTCAAAATTTTCTTTGGAAAATTTGAGAAACTTTTAAAATTATTAGCAAGCATGGCCACATCATCAAAATCAAATTCGCCCTCAGACTCAAACTCACAAACCTTCACTTTATTTTTCTTCTCTCTCTTGGACACTTACTCACTTTTCTAGACTGAGATTTAAGTTCTATCCCTCTATCCTTAGGTTTAACAGTGTCAGGAAACATGTCAATTTGAAATGTCTGGAGGTCTCCTACTAGTTCTTCTAACTTAAGATTACTCAATGTTTTTAAGGAATTCGACACAGTGACTTTCGGGATAAAATCTTTAGGCAACAATCTCAAAATATTTTTAACTAGTCGTGCATCAGGAATATGTTCACCAAGATTGAAACTAGTGTTGACAATATCAAACAAACGTCCATAAAACTCATCAAAACACTCATATTCAAGCATGGTAATTGCTTCAAATTGAGTAGTTAAATTTTGCAATTTATACTCTTTTACTGCATTTATGCCTTTATGGTTAAGATGTAAAACAACCCATGCTTCCTTTGATGTGGTACACGTTATGATGCGTCGGAACTCGTTAGGTGTAACGGCTCCAGAAATTGCACTTAGCCCATGAGAATTAAACGTGCTCCATTTAAATTCATCCTCAGTCCAGTTAGACATCGATTTAAGATTTGTGACATTATTAATGGTGAGAGTCGGAGGAGTCTGTAACATCCCATATTTTAGAGCATCTAAATAATTATGTGATTTATAATTATTGTTGGATTAATTGAATTAAAATGTGAGATTTAATTGTTAATTCATTCGGATTCAAATATAAAGATATCATCTAGCGTGCAAGTGTTAATACTTATTGATTGAATATTACTGAGTGAATAATTAATATGTAATTAATGAATTTGAGAAATTATCGAGAGTGAAATATACGGCTGTTTGGTATATTAAGTCGGGACACGCGTGTGAGTCGTGTCGGGACTAATTGAATGTAATATAAAGGTAAATTATTTTTTAGTAACTCGTATGTTAATTTTGAGTGCGCCTTTGAGTCCGGAAGGGTCGAGACAATCAGAAAACACTACCTGGGTATTTTATTTTGTCTCCGAGAACTTTTAGGCCAAATCAGCATCCCATAGGGGTAATTTTGTAATTTTAATTTTTGGAGAAATTAAAAGGAAGAAAATTGGGAATTTGTTATATCAGTCACGAGAGGTTCATTAGGGTTAATATATACAAAAGTAAGGAACGACCACAGAGTGTGTGAAGGAGAACAAATTCCAAGCAGGAAGGCCCAATTAGCACCACCTTGCACAACCACCACCGCCATCGTGTAGATCGAAACAAGAGAAACACACCCATACCAACGATATCAAGAGACCAGACATTTAATTTGAGGCAAGTTTTTATTACTTTCTTTCCTTTAGCAATAATCATGTTCATGTTAGTATAATTAAATTTGATAATGAATTACATTGAAATTGGGTGAAAATTTGGAGAAGTAATTTATGATTATGGACAGATGGTTAAGTAGTTAATTCCTTTATGTATGCAAGAGAATTTAATATGAAATTGGAGTACAAATTGATGAACAAATCTGGTTTAATTAAGTTCTTTAATGGGAAATTGGGAAACTAGGGTTCCTATGATATAAATTTGGGATTTCATTTTTATCTTCTGATTCATAATGATTGGATGATCTTAGGATGATAGAAATTGTGTAAACATGTTGGGTTATCAATCAAAATAATTAAATTGAAGATTGGGTATGAACTAATGGAGATTGGGTTCGATAACGGGGAGAAAAACGTAACTGTTGAAGAACAGGCTTGACTAAATAGGATCGGTTCATTTTTCTTAAATAGTATCGGTTTGTTTTCTGAATAGGATCAGTTCGTTTTTCGTTTGATAGGATCGGTTCATTTTCTTGAGAATCAATTCGGTTCGATTTCCTATAGATGTTCAGTTCTGCTGCTGAACCTTGGAGAGCCATTCGAATCTTAATTTGTGAGGTTAGGGAAGAATGATATCTTGGACCAGTAGAGTGTAGGGACCTTATCTACTGTCTTGATATGTAGATGTAGTGGTACCCTTCAAGTGAGGAGAAATACTCGTGAGCGCTCAATAATGAATCTAGCTATAAATTACTATTACGTAGATTATTTGGGATAAAATAAATATACTATACGTGGTTATGAGAGAATAATACATATATAAATATATGTTTGGGTTGGGTGAATACCTATGAATTTTTAATAGGATATTTGTATGCCTATTATATGATATTTTTGTTAAGTGCACTAATAGGTTATAACCCGGGGGTGTAAGGTTGTCTTGTTAAGTACACTAAAGGGTGATAACCCAGGGATGTAAAGTTATTTATTAAGTGCACTAATGGGTGATAACCCGGGGGTGCAAGAATATTTTATTGAGTGTGCTATTTGGTGATAACCCGGGGTTGCAGGGATATTTTGTAAGTGCACTAATGGGTGACAACCCGGGGGTGCATGATCATTTTATTTATAGCACTAATGGGGCTTAAACCGAGTGTGCAGGACTTAAATATATATGTTTAGGGACGATATGACTATATATATATATATATATATATTTATGAGAAGTTATACTAAGAGAAACTAGTGGTTATGGAAATGAGGACAAATAAAATAATCTTAATGAGATAATGATCTAAATGCTCTAATAGTGAACATGAACGGTAGTAAAATGTGATGGACTACTTTTTAGCTATTGTATGGGAGATACAGGAATACTACTATTGAATGTAGATAGTGTTATGTTGACTTTGAACTAGTTAACTTGGGTAGAATTACTAGTACAAGATAGAAGATACGATAGGAGTGCACATCAGAAGAGAGGTGAGAACTTCATGTGAGAGCACGAATCGAATATGCACATAATACTTGCTTTAAGGTAGTTTTAAATACTTGCTAAAACATATTTTTACACTTCGGGCTCTGACCCATCTCTTGCATCTCTTTTCTCTCTTGCTATACATATATGTATTATATTTGGTGCTCAGCCACAGGGACACCAGATTTAGAGACTTCGATTGCTTGGCATGCTACGACCGATGTGGAAGCTGCAGGTCTTTGCATTAGACGCTCCCATCATTTATCTAAGTTATCTAGACTTTTCATTTAGGGCATGTGTCTCCCATTCCTTAGACATTTTTTTAGAGATTGTATTCAGTTTACTTTCTATTCATTTTTAGTTGAATTTAGTTTGACTATGGATCTGTGGTTTATAGTTTTAAACTGGAATGTTTTATCCAGTCGTATTATTTCAATACATTATTCAGATTCATTATTTCTTTTATTCAGTTGAATGGTGAATGGATTTTATTTAAATTCTTAGACTTTATAAATATGATTTTTGGTTACAATTTAAAAAAGAAGGTATTTTCGCACTAGCTTAATTTATATTTGAACATTAATAAAGTTAATGTTTTCGATAGTGATGCTAAGAATGAACCAATCGAACATTCTGTTTTGAAATTTATAAAGGACTGATCACCCAATATTTAATTGGGCGGGGTGTCACAGGTGGTATCAGAGCATCAAGTTCTAGTGTCCTTTAGTATCTGTACGGCTTATTAGGTTTCAACTTAGCATTCTTTGATATAGAGTCTTATTCTAGGATTGTTTTATTCCACTGCGTATACAATTTATGCTCTCCTGCGATTAATTTTAGTGAATCCAATTCACATGCGAGTTTGATTGGACTTCGTACACCGAACAATGTGGGACAACCAGCGAAAGCCGTTAGCAGGACTGCAGGAGGAGGGAAATAATGGAAAGTTGTGAAGCATAATGGGAACGGTGATTGTGATGGAAGTCACCAATAGTATTATCTAAGTGTGATGGGCTAATGGAGGGAGCTAATCCAAAGGCAATAGGGTAAGGTAGAGTGAAGTGACACTCAAAATTTAAATTTCAAATGAATTTTTTTAGCTCAGAGAAGCAGTATAAAGAGTAAGAATAGTCAATCACATCGAGATATTAGGTGTGGGTTGACCGTGTAATTTTCCATCTACTGGTCAGACGGAGATACGAAAGATATTTCGAACTTATCACAAGTAGGTTAGGTAGGGACCGATCGTCAGAAAATAAGCTTACTTGACAAGCGAACTTCGTAACCAAAGTAGGGATTACGGAAGACAAAAAGAGTCTGCAAGTTGAAAATGGACTCGTGAGTGGAATGACCAAGCGTGAATGGTAGGTGCGACTAATGTCATCAAAATTATACATTTATGAGAATATGTCAATGCCCCAGAAGAAAGGGAACCAGTAGAATTGTGATACATAGCCAAAGGGCAAGATTCAATTCAATAGTAATAGTAAAACACCACTAGAAGGTATAACCAGTGGGGAAGACTATTTAAAAGGATATGATTCCATTTCAACGTAGTGGCAATGGATTCAGCCAAGACCAATGAGGTTGACCACGTGTTACATATGTCCAGTAGAGCCAAAGGAACAACGAAAATGAAAACTTGGAGATAAGACTACCAGGTCCGAGAGAAGGAGATTCTAAAAAGGTTAGTAGGACTAGGGGAAGAGAAATATCCCTATTTGTATAGAGAGGGGCTACCAGTATTGAATGCATCCACACTAGAAGTGGAATTGATAAGAATGGGAATATCAAACCACGTTGGTAAGGCATAACAATTGGACAAGTAAGATATCCTATGTAGAATTCGGGTCAAAAGAACTGGGCCCAGGTACTAATGACCTGAGAGTAATAGGTCCGGGAAGGAACAGTGTAGTCCTCAATGAATATAGTATACCGTATTTTAGGGTCGACGGGGCCCAGTGAATAAAAGGAAGGCCAGTAAGGACATAATTGAGGCCTAGAGATATGGGGCCAACATATCAATGTGAGGCATGTAAGCCGTAGAACAAAATAATTTACCCACAATGAGAAAGGGGAAAACTAATGAATGTAATTCGAAAGGTATAACGATGATAGATAATTATGGGTCATAAAATGTATCTGCGGGGACCCTACGATCAGGATAGACTGATTAAGAGTTTTTCCATCCTTATGAGAAAATGATGGATTGAATGACATGAGCGTGTCATAACATGTGTGAATGGTTAACACTCGGGATTCGAGTGTAAATCTGTTAGTGGATGCGCTGGAGATAACAGCCTTATTATGTAAATGACTACCGTTTGGTAGCAAGGCTTTTGTGCCACCTACGGGTAGGAGCAGGTGTGGGCAATAAGAAGAATTTGTATATGGTATTACGTAATGATTCGTGCTCCTTTGATTGTTATGATAGTAGAACAAATCATTATTATATTTTATGGTTACTAGATGCCGAGGGTTCGAACGGTAGTAAATTGTGTTATAAGACTATTGTACTTAATATATCCAGTTTAAAAATATGGTTTTGGCGAGGCATCACCTGAAAGACGGTTGACCCTGCATGTATGTTGCATTATTTCATAGACTTCAGTGAGTATGTTGTCTTACTATTTTAATCCCGGGGACTAGGGATGTTTTACTGATGTGATTGAGGGTATATTGACTTGTTGTAGAGCGAAGAGAGATAGCTCGTTAATTATATAGCCCTAATAACTTGTGATAGTGAGAGCGTTGCGTTGTATGCCGTCTTTAGTGACATGAGAGTGGACGAGTAGACTTTTTATGTCCGTAGACAGGAATTCAGGGATATATGTTATGGATTAAGGACTTAACAGATCTCGACGACCGCAATGTTAGGTAGTAGTGTATCGAGGGCGTTCCTTATTTGGATTTCGCTCTGCGAGACATCCCAGGCAGGAAACTTAGCGACCGTTGGAAGTTGGGAGAAGTTTGCCTTTAGTACATGGATTTAGTATCGTAGTGGTTGCACGTATACGTAGTTATAACTGTGAGATAATGGTAATATTACAGATTAAGGTCGATAGATCCTTATAAGGTTAATATGTGAAAATGTTACCAATTATTGACACCACAAGCACGCCAGCAGGACAACCTAAGATATAATTATGTGGAAAGGGTAGGGTAGCTGAGTGTGACAACCCATGATCCGAAATAAGAGGGGGCCAGCCCGATACTCCAATAAAACGAAAACATGGATGGAAATCATTCTCAGCATCAACATCAATATAAAGAGTATACGGGAAAACCACCCAATAATTCAGAAAATGGGTTGCCAATTTTTTTTTTATGATAAGTTAAGAAAATAGCTTATATTACAACCATTATAACTATACAATAAGAGGACCGAATATGCTGTCGGTCGAAAGTTACATACAACGTATTACAACAGTTTTATAAATTACATAATGCATTCATTAAACAGTTACCAAGGTCTGGGCAACACGCCCGAGTGAAAGACCCGATCATATCTAGAATACAAAGAAATGAAAGCGTCTAACAAAACATCTAGTAATATCCGCAAAATCTTACAGCTCCACAAGAGTATAGGAGTAGGAATATCAACATGGGCGCCCTTGCGGCGGAGCACCTGAGCGGATACAATTTCATGCACAATAAGGAAAATGAACGGGCCGGGGCCCGATTTCATATGATTACCAGATGAATAAGAAGCATGATAGGTATGAACAGTTAATCATGAATGATGAAGATGAGAATCTATCAACATAATGTTAAGCATAAGATTACAATTTAAATGATTATAGCTTTCATTCAATTAAGCGAGAAAATATAATTAAACCTCACTAATTAAAAGTCTCCACCATTATTCATTATTCCATTTCCATTTTCATTCCTTAACAGGAATATAATTACCATCATATGTTCTTATGGCATTTCACATATTTCAAGTCCCACTTGAATTAAGAATGGTTATATTCTTATACATATAAGATTCTAAGATCGCCCCTCCGAGTTTCCCCACTGGGCGCACTCCTAAATGACTATCATCTTCTAGGTTCCATCAAACAAGACAACCTGGGAACCTAACACACGTCGGGAAGTGGCCATATGCCTGCGAGTGAGTCATAACCACACCCAGAATTACCTCACTAGCACATAATAAAACATATAAAAATCCCGCATATGGCCGATGACTATAGTCTCCCTGCATTCACTAGTTAGGCGACATCACCTCATGCGCGAGCTTCCCTTATGATAGCATTTACAGAGGTGTGTTTAAGTAAATTAACATTTACCATTTAAATTTCAATTCATTTCCATTATTCGTATTTGTTTCATTTTATCCGAAACCATAATCATTGAATATTCTCATTAATATTCATCATATTTTAACTCCCGAAGTAATTTACTAGTGATCACAATAATGCTACAAGTACCAAGGTCTTATATAACTCCAATGAGCCCCTAAAGTCTCCAAGTATGGGCTTACAGCTCCTAACCTCCTAATAATGTACTAAAGGAAAGAAAAGCCCTAACCTCTTTTATACACCTCAGGAACAAGCCCCGTTTAACCCATTCCTAATGTGGGGTAGTGACTCAACTCAAATATAACTCTAGGACTCTAAGCTTACTTCATATAAGAAGGTTACTAGGTCCTAAACTTAAAGAAAAGGGTTGAAATTAAACTAAGAAAAATCTCCTAAAAGTGCAGGATTTCCGAATCGATTCGGCCAGAAAGGCGAATCGATTCGGACCATCCGAATCGATTTGGTCAGGAAATATGGGTTTATGCATAATTGCCAAATCGATTTGGACAGGCCGAATCGATTCGGTCCAATCAGACTTGTAAACTGCCCTTTGGGCGAATCGATTCGGACCTAGCCGAATCGATTTGGCCCTGCGAATTTGCCAAGTTTGGCTATGGAGTCTTGGACTCCTAAATTTCCCCAACTTAAATCTACCCAAACTAAGGTCATTAATTGCCACCAACTGATTATAAATGCTTCTAACAACAAAGATTTACACCAATAAATATTCAAATCAACTTCCAAGGATTTAGAACCCATAAATCCATAAAAACCCTAACTTTGTTAAATCATAATTAATCCACAACTATCAATACTAATTATTCATCTTAAATCACATAGTAGCAAGTAGAAAACTTGCCTTAAACTTGAAAATTCAGATTTGAGGAAGATGAATGCAAGATCAATCTCAAAATCTCCAATCTCTCTCTTTCTCCACAAGTTCTCTTCTTCTCTCTTTCTCTCTAGGTCAACAATTGCACTTAAGAGAAATAAAAGGCTTAGCAAGACTAAATCGTGGCATTAGTCTAAAATTCCCAACTTAAGTTGTAAATACCGCGATAAAGTGACTCGCAACTACACACTTAAGCTATAACCAGTCAAAAGTGCCCGAAACCTCAAAATGCAATATGGCACTTGTTTCGACTATCTCGCACATTTCGGGACTAACTACACCCTCTAAATTATCATTTGGAAATTTTATAACTCAATTCAAATTCCGGTTTCATTTTAAACCATAAATGCCATTTAAATATCATGACATAATAAAACACAACATATTGATATTTACCTACACATAAGGTAAATATGCAACATTTTAGTAAATATTAACTTTTCTTCATTAAATTAATACGTACTCCATATTCCAACATTTTATATATAATTACTTCACATAGTAAATAAATATAAAATAGGTTCTCAAAAGCGAGGGTTGTTACACTGAGTAGGACCCTACCATTTAGTCATGCCAAGCATGCGGGGCATAATTTGAGATATATATAACATGTCCAATATAGTGGTGCTGTAATGCACAAAACATAGGGTGTATGGGTGTCCTAGGTAGTTGGACTATGTTATTTTCCATAAGTGAAAATTAAGACAAAATGCATATTTTAAAGGTAAATGAATGTAGAAGTGGTGACTTTAGGACTTAGACGATTGGTGGTTTTGGTCAGTTAGGCCTGATACTTCCCTAATTTGCCATGAGGATGGTATAGGAAAAATTCGATAGAGTTTAACTCAGGAAAATTGAAACTTACTTGGTAAGACGTATAGCGACCATGTTTCACGAGAATCTGAAACTTTAAAGAGAGGGGGGAGGACTTACGACACGCGGAAATGAAAATTATCGCACGAGTCATTGATGTGGATGCATTTGTGAGAAAGGTAAAATGGATCATGATATAAAATCGTAATAGTGATGGCATAAACGAGACAAGACATTACTAAGCTCAAATTGGAAGTGGATCATCAGGAAATAATAGAGTTTTCTTCAGCATTAGAAATTCCTTGTTAGTAATGGGATAATATATACCTAGACCATAACAGAGTAAATTACTTCGTAACAGGATCACGACTCTATTCAGATGCAATTGGGTCGGGTGATTGGAGTAACACACGTTATACCAAGTAAGGACTAATCATAACGTGTGACGGTAAACCCCAACCATTATTCTTGATATAGTAAGGTTATATTGGGTACAAGTAGACATTTTGTCTAATAGAGTCGAGAGAGTTATGAATCAATTATCAGGAAGAGTTTTTGGGAGGCCATGAGTATCGAGATGAGAATGCATATGACCTAACACACCTGCAGGCGGACAGGTAAACTGAGAGTTCAAGTTATGTATAGCGAAATATGTTGTATTTGCCAGTATGGGAAGGTTTGGAGTAATATCTTCCACCAGTGGAGTTAGTGTACGACGACTCCCCTTAGCTCAATATCTATACGACTCCAATTGATGCATCATATGTAAAATTTTGTCATCCTTGTGCTTATTAGATAGAGGTGGAGGACAATGAGCTACTAGGGCCAGAGGACTTTACGACCTAATAACCAGGATTGAAATGATTTTGAGTCGCATTATTGCATGTTGGAATGAGGAAATTGGTACCAAGTGATTTGGGATCTTTTTCTATTATTGTTATGTTGGAACCGGTAGCTTATAGGCTTGGGTTCCATAGTTCGTTGCGGAGGCAGTATGGCGAAAATGTGTTATCATTGATAGTATATATTGTGTGTAAATTATATACCATATAAACAAGAATAAACTACAGATGCGATGTGGTAGTAAGACGAATTCGTATATTTTTAAATACTGATTAATCTACTAGTGCGAGAAGTAGGGGCTAGATAGTAGTTATCTAAAATTTAAGTAGTGAAACTTAAATGGTAAGGCTTGGAGAGTAAATTATAACATCAGTGATATGTTTATTATTATGGGTATTTGGTAATGTACTGTATGGGCGATACAACTGATAAGAACCCAAAACTGTACATTTTATACCCTGAATAGATGTACTTTAGTTGCTAATTCTCGACAATTTGGGTCTTATGTGCTTAAATGTTTATCTTGTAGGTCGAATGTACATTGCGGTGTTCAAACACATATTTTAAAGCAATTGTGCAGATTATGGAGCTAATTACCAATCCTGTAACCCTAGCCTACCCTAACCTAGCCTAAACCTACCCCGAACCCTGTGTGTATTTTGTTTGTCCCTTTTTAATATTTTTTTAGAGTTTTAGTTTGAGTCGTTTTATTTTTAGTATTTATTTTTGATTTATTTAGTATTTTAGATTTTATTTTCTATTTTATTTTTATTAGTGTATTTTTATTTTTATTTTTATTAGTTTTTATTTTATTAGGATTAGTTTTTTTTTAGTTTTATTAGATTATTTTTTAGGACTTTAGTTTTCATTTAGATTTTAAGTTTTTATTTCTTTTGTTTTATTTTAGTTTTTATATAGCTTAGGATCTTATTTTTTTTTAAGTTTTAATATTTTTATTTTTATTGTCTTTAGTTTGTTTTATTTTTTGTTTTATTAAGTCTAGTTGAGTCTTTATTATTTTAGTTGGGTACAAATTAAACACACACACACACATCCACACCTTTTTTTCCATACACCTCAACACACCCAACTACACTGCTTATCATCTTCCACCTCCCAACACTCTCTCTCCTCTCTCTCTGACTCTATAACCAAACCTTAAACAAACACCATACCCAAACAAAACCCCAATTACCTCCATTATCATCCAACCACAAAATTCCACACCTGCTACCACCAACAACCCAACATCTATTTTTCGGGCAGAACCCCAGGACACAACCCGCGCCGGCGACTCCCTGCTTCGGTGGCTGTCCTACCGGCGGCGCCAAACCAACCAACATCTTACCATTCCTTAACCCGCGACCCACCACTCACGTCCGACCGGACCCAAACCTGGCAAGCCCGATTCTATCCCACCGGCGCTACACCGTGACCACCCAAACCCGCTACGTCCGGTAGCTCCGACCCGACGACCCCGGCGGCGCACTTCTCCGCCACCAATCCGGACCTCCAGCTCCACACCTTCAACCCACTACCTCTTCCAAACCCATTTCCCAAATGAAACCCAAGACCCATTTCCTTCTCAAAGCCAAAATCGTACCCGCAAAATAACAAACCAAATTTCCTAGACCAAGTCAACTAACTTAAATTCCTACATTTGTTTTAAGCCATATAAACCCTTTTAACCCATATACCCAAACTACCCCCAACTACATCTTTTTACCCCTTACCCAAAATACCCTTAACTAAATCTGATTTATTTTATTCTAATCCCCTCACCCACATGACCTCACACTCCTCTCACCATTTCCATGCACACTAAAACCCATTCCCAAAAATACCCCTTTAGCTCCATAAGCCACTATAAAAAGAAGACCTCACTCCATAAAAAATGAGAGATTTTTGGAAGAATAGGAAATACGAAGAGAATTCTAGAGAGAGTTAGAGATAGTTTAGCGTAGAAAATAAATTAGGAGAAACATTTTGTAATTAGTTTTAGTTTTTTTTTTTTTAGAGATTTGTGAGGAGAAATTTTGTATGAGATTTAATTGAGTGGGTATTATTGCAAATCACTTGGATGCTCAATTGGAGGGATGTAAATTTCAAATTGGAGGATTGGAGTCAATTAAATTCAAGAGATTGGTTTGATTGTTCTTCTCTTTTCTCTTTTATATTAAATGCCTATTGATTATTTGATTATCATGTTTTATATTATGTTAGGCTAAATCCCCTTTCAATGGGTGGGGGGAAACCCTTATTTGATGTTATTTTAGTTTAATTAGTTTGATTATTTGAAAATTCCCTTTGAATGTTAATTTTGATCCCTCACCCTTAAATTTACGCCTCGAGAGAGGGTAAATGATTTTCGAGAGAAAATCAAAATTCCTGTTATAATAACCATTTTAGATTCGAACTAGAGATAGGGGTTTCTTAAGTAGGGTATTATCACTTGAATTTCAACTTTAAATTTATTTTCAAAGATTTACATAAATTTTAATTGATCGATCCTAGCGGGTGATTAATTAAAAGGAGTGTAGATCTATTTTCTAGAGTTGTGGGGTGTTAAACTTAATTTTCTAAAGGATTACTATTAAAATTACACTTGCAACGAGAGTTGATTTGTAATTTTGATATTAATTTGGGAGAATTCAATTAATTAAATTAATTAGTTAGAATAGCTAAAATTTGTGGTGTATACCCACTCCTTGATTGTTTTCACAATTATTTACCTCATTTATCTCTTATTTTAGTGTTAGACTTTATTTTTTACTTTTAGTCACTTTCTAGTTAGTTGTTTACATCTCTCATTTAGTTTAGTTTAGTATTATTTCACCTCACCCAATTGTTTTAATATTGGAAAAAGAGCTAAAAAATTAGAAAAAGTGAAAAAACCCAAAAAGAAAATAAAAAGTGGATTACAATTGAATTTGCCTCTAGCTTACCCCCTTGATGTGGATTGATACCCTTACTTACCTCTACACTTGAGATTGTTATATTTTGTAGGTAATTTGAGGATTTTGATAAGAGGAGCTTTTCAAGCAACGACGAAAAACATATGCAAAAGTTCACTCTACCAACAACATAGATTACATGAGATGTGAGGTAAATACCCCGAGTTGTCCTTACCAAAAATGTCTTACTTTTCGAATTTCGGGACAAAATTCTATTATTAGGGGGGAAGTATGTAACACCCCGTATTTTTTAGCATTTAAATAATTATGTGATTTATAATTATTATTGGATTAATTGAATTAAAATGTGAGATTTAATTGTTAATTAATCCGGATTAAAATAGATAGATATTAACTAGCGTGACGGTGTTAATACTTATTGATTGAATATTACCGAGTGAATAAGTAATATGTAATTAATGAATTTGAGAAATTGTCGAGAGTGAAATATACGGTTGTTTGGTACATTAAGTCGGGACACGCGTGTGAGTCGAGTCGAGACTAATTGAATAGAATATAAAGGTAAATTATGTTTAAATAACTCGCATAATAATTTCGAGTGTACTGTTGAGTCCGGGAGGGTCGAGATAGTCCGAAAACACTGCCCGAATATTTTATTTAGACTCCGGGAGATTTTAGGCCAAACCGGAATCCCGTAGGGGTAATTTTGTAATTTTAATTTTTGAAGAAATTAAATGGATAAAAATTGGGAGTTTATTATATCAGTCATGAGAGGTTCATTAGGGTTAATATATACAAAAGTAAGGAACGGCCATAGAATGTGCGAGGGAGAACAAATTCCAAGAAGGAAGGTCTAATTAGCACCACCTTGCATAACCACCACCACCATCGTGTAGATCGGAACAAGAGGAAGACACACCTACCAATAACATCAAGAGATCAGACATTTAATTCGAGTCAAGTGTTTATTACTTTCTTTCCTTTAGCAATAATCATGTTCATGTTAGTATAGGTAAATTTGATAATGAATTACATTGAAATTGGGTGAAAATTTGGAGAAGTAATTTATGATTATGGACAGATGGTTCAGGAGTTAATTCCTTTGTGTACGCAAGAGAATTTAATACGAAATTAGAGTACAAATTGATGAACAAATCTGGGTTAATTAAGTTCTTTAATGGGAAATTGGGAAACTAGGGTTCCTATGATATAAATTGGGGATTTCATTTTTATCTTATGATTCATAATGATTGGATGATCCTAGGATGTCAAAAATTGTGTAAACATGTTGGCTTATCAATAAAAATAATTAAATTGAAGATTGGGTATGAACTAATGGAGTTTGGTTTGATAACGGGGAGAAAAACGTAGATGTTAAAGAACAGGCCTGACTAAATAGGATCGGTTCATTTTCTGATAGGATCGATTCATTTTTCTTAAATAGGATCGGTTTATTTTCTGAATAGGATCAGTTCGTTTTTCGTTTAATAGGATTTGTTCATTTTCTTGATAATCGATTCGTTTCGGTTTCCTGTAGATGTTCAGTTCTGCTGTAGAACCTTGGAGAACCTTTCGAATCTTAAATTGTGAGGTTAGGGAAGAATGATATCCTGGACCAGTAGAGTGTAGGGACCTTATCTACTGTCTTGATATGTAAATGTACCTGTACCCTTCGACTGAGGAGAAATACTCCTGAGCGCTCAGTAATGAATCTATCTATGAATTACTAATACGTAGATTATTTGGGATAAAATAAATATACTATACGTAGTTATGAGAGAATAATATGTATATAAATATATGTTTGGGTTTGGTGAATACCTATGAATTTTTA
Organism: Sambucus nigra; assembly: GCA_949130495.1. Classification (NCBI taxonomy): domain Eukaryota; kingdom Viridiplantae; phylum Streptophyta; class Magnoliopsida; order Dipsacales; family Adoxaceae; genus Sambucus; species Sambucus nigra. The sequence continues at coordinate 236,312,489 of OX422210.1, read as the reverse complement.
ATAGGATGTGTGTATTCCTATTATATGATATTTTTCTTAAGTGTACTAATAGGTGATAACCCCGGGGTGCAAGGTTGTGTTGTTAAGTATACTAAAGGGTGATAACCCGAGAGTGTAAAGTTACTTATTAAGTGCACTAATGGGTGATAACCTGGGGGTGCAAGAATATTGGGTGATAACCTGGGTGTGCAGGGATATTTTTGTATGTGCACTAATAGGTGACAACCCGGGGGTGCAGGACTGAAATATATATGTGTAATGATGATATGACTATATATATATATATATGTGTGTGTGTGTGTGTGTGTGTGTGTGTATGTGTGTGTGTGTGTGTGTGTGTGTATTTATGAGAAGTTTTACTAAGAGAAGCTAGTAGTTATGGCAATGAGGACAAATGAAATAATATTAATGAGATAAAGATTTAAATGCTCTAATAGTGAACATGAACGGTAGTAAAATGTGATGGACTACTTATTAGGTATTGTATGAGCGATACGGGAATACTACTGTTGAATTTAGGTAGTGTTACGTTTACTTTGAACTTGTTAACTTTGGTAGAATTACTAGTACTAGATAGAAGATACGATAGGAGTGCACAATAGAAGAGAGGTAAGAACTTCATGTGAGAGCACAAATCTAACATGCACACAATACTTGCTTTAAGGCAGTTTGAAATACTTGCTAAAACATATTTTTACACTTCGGGCTTTGACCCATCTCTTTCATCTCTTTTCTCTCTTGTTATACACATATGTATTATATCAGGTGCTCATCCACAGTGACACCAAATTTAGATACTTGGATTGCTCGGCGTGTTACGGCTGATGTGGAAGCTGTAGGTCTTTGCATTAGACGCTCTTATCACTTCTCTCAGTTATCTAGACTTTTAATTTAGGGCATGTATCACCCATTCCTTAAACATTTTATCATAGACTGTATTCAATTTACTTTCTATTCATTTTTAGTTGGATTTAGTTCGACTATGGATCTGTGGTTTACAGTTTTGAACTAGAATGTTTTATCTAGTCGTATTTATTTCAGTACGTGATTCAGATTCATTATTTATTTTATTTAGTTGAATGGTGAATGGATGATATTTAAATTCATGGACTTTATAAATATGATTTTTGGTTACAATTTAAAAAAGAAGGTATTTTGTCACTTGCTTAATTTATATTAGAACATTACTAGAGTTAATGTTTTTGACAGTGATGCTAAGAATGAACCAACCGAATATTTTGTTTTAAAACTTTATAAAGGACTGATCACCTAATATTTAATTGGGCAGGGTGTCACAGAGTCCACCCTCTTTCACAAACAACCCAAACACGTTCATCGATTGCTTTTAAGGAAGATTTCATGCGAGATTTCCAATAGGCATAATTATTCCCATAAAAAAAACGGCATCCGATTATACAAGTTATCCATCGAAAAAAATTATGAAAATTTTCAAAATCCGATTTTTCGGAAAAAGGATTTCAGGGCCATTTAGTGAAACCCACTGTGATACCAATTCGTGTATGGTATAAAATCCGAGCTAAGCTTTGATATCAATTGGTAAAAGGGGTGAGCGATATCGATAATTAATTTAATTCGCAAATTTCTAATTTTAAACTTATTTAATTAAATGTCAATTTTTGAACCAAATTAGTTAGACCCTAAAACATGCATCTAGGTGAATAAATTAATCATGCAAATCAAATAAATAGATATTCAAGAAATAAAAACTTTCGGGTAAAATATTTATTTCACTATGAACAGTAAATCGCAACTTACAAAGTACATAATGAAATCCGCAATGAATCTCCCACGAAAAATTCCCACAGACCTCCCTCAAGAACCCACAAGAACCGCATATCTTCATTTAGTAAAGAACACCTTTGAGTTTTCTCAATGACCGTAATCATCAACCAATAACTCTCTGAGGAGCTACCAATCCAGTAGTAGAGATTTCGTCTCTATAAGAGAAACTTTGATAAAATTGTGTCTTAGGTTCCAAAAATGATTCACTAAAGTAATTGGGATGTGTGAATCGAAAATAAAGTTTTTAAGCCCTAAAAATGAAGACAAATTTTTTGCAGTTATGAAATTTTCGTTCGTAAACATCTTAAGGAAAAAGGACTCATAAAATATGTATTTATAAAAAACTTGAGTCGGAGGGGGCGTTCGAACGAGATGTCAAGGTCGTTCGAACGACAAATGATGTCATTTGATCCGTGATCAAGTGACTTATCTAACGACCTTAAAAACACAAAATAGTATGCTATCATTAGATGAAAATATCAAACGATCTTCTTACGACCTATCACGTGACATGCAATGTCATTTGAACGACTTCTTCCTGTCATTTGAATGACATATAGATGTCGTTAGAATGACCAAAGTGAAAAAATATATTCTTTAAAAACTTCGACTACAAGTCTTAAAAAAAATTATTTTGACTCAATAAAACGCCTGAAGTTGATACAAACATTTTAGAAAAAATATCCCAACACTTAAATGAAACTTTAATGATCTTTAGACACAACCTTACCAAAATCAATCTTGTGGAGGTTTGTTGTTGAAGAAGCTTGATATTCGAATCCGTTGTCTTGACCAAATGATCGTGAACATTCTTCGACGTGTATAACGGTATACGACATACTCATTGTAAAACGAGCTATGAAAAATATGTCCTTGCAATATTTTGAAGTCATCAAATCCATAAAAATTACCATCTTTAGTGAATCTTCAGAAGTGAACTTGAAAAAAAATAAACTATCATACTTAAATAACTTAAAATATTTTTTGGGGGAAATAAAATTTTGAATAATCTTTAAAAGTTCAATTAAATTAAATTTGATGATTACATAGTCGCACAATAAACACAATGTCATGCAATAAAGTTCGATTCAATTTCAAAGTCGAGTTCAATTTTTAACATATTGCATGAGATTACATACTCACATAATAAATACTCATAATGATTTTAATGAAGATAGACCAATGCACACAATAAATTCTAAAAATGATTTAAAGGAACATGTTGCACTTCATTACAAACTCACACATGCATACTTCCATCAAGCTCTACATCCCACAAATATAATAGTAATGCAACAAACATAATTGTAATGAAACATTTTTACTTCGCAATCCAACAAACATAAAGTTAATGAAAGAAATAAAATTTTATCTTAACTCAATACAAAGTAACTCAAGAACACGAAAGGGAGTTAAGGATCTTCTGTGATGTTTGCAAATAAAAATATTGAGAAGTAAATTTAAAAATAATTTTATATAATGATAAGTAAACTAAAAATGTATTTTACATAATAAAATTCACCAAATTCAGGGTTATACATCTCGTCTACTCTTATTTCAACTTCTAGTGGAAGTAGTGATGCGCATAGCCAATATGTTTTGCAAATTAAGCAATCCACTATATATTTTAGGGATAGTTTACTACGATGTTCAGGGTGCTTGACATCTAGAAAAAGATGAAGCAATATGTGTTAGGAAAGAACAGAACATGTGTGTTATAAGTCATCCGTAACCCGTCCCAATAAATGAACTTGAAAAGCCATTGTAAAACTAAAATAAATGAATGAACAAATGAACATACAATGCCTAAAATAAAAAATGAATCATAAAAGTCAAAAATTAAAAAATGTATAGGAAAGTAGATGACTTGGTGCGATGGAAAGTGCTTGTCCGCCCAAAGCATTATGTTACTAGTTCGAGCCTTGAAAAAAACCTCTCTGAAATGGAGGTAAGGCTTGCCTACATTAACCTCTTCCATGCCTTGCTAAAACGGGAGGCTTGTGCACTGGGTATGATCTTTTTTTAATGAAATGAATAGAAAAGTCTAAAGTAAAATTAAAAAGGACAAAAATATTACTTATTCCGATCAAATATATGTTTGATGTTAAAGAAACTATTAGGGTATTCACATACTAATTTGTGACCTCATATGTAGTTGTCTTATTCCGATTTTCCAAAACATGTTGCATTCTTAAATGACATTTTCGAAAAGCTTCATTAACACTTAAAGATCATGAATCCGATTTTGATCATCCTCGTAATCATATATATCACATTATTAAATGCAAGGTGTATTACCTCACACCTATCACAACCTTTTACAAACCTACTTAAAAATATCTTGATAAAAACTTTTTGTGTGTGTAAATTTTGTGATTTTTTTGTCTTGATCTTGCTTGTATAACAAATGTCTGAAAAATCTAAAGCAAGCAAAATTGAGCCAAACTTTCAAGTTTTAGAGCAGCAATAATTTTCTTCACTGAAGAAAAAGTAAAATGTATGTATGCAAAAATCATTTGGAGAATGGGGTGAGCATCTTATTAACAAAGCATCAACGCATCAATGCCTTTCATTGCAATGATACTCCCCTCGCTAGCGGCCAAGTATTTTGGAGGATTCATTAAAAAATTCCAACAACCACGCAAGCTTTCTTATAACAAGTTCGCCATAGCGACGCTCATCCTCTATACGCAAACACCTTTTTGGAAGCTGATTGGACTTCCAAGCCCCAACCACTCTCTCACACATGCTTCATGTAAGAGATGTGTTCTTTGGATGGTCTTGGTAATTAGGAAACGCATTTTTGTGATTTTTCTTATTTAAACCATCAATGCTCTTCTTTTTAAGATAACTCTCATATCTTTCAAGAGCTAAATATCCAGAGAGTCTTTTGGGTGTATTGTTTTCTTCTTCCTTTTTAAGGAGATAATAATACATTTTTGAAAAATAGCCATTTATAAAACATAGTTAATATTTTTTTACCTTCTCTTCTTTGCATTTAATCACCTATCTTTTTATAGGTTAATTAATATCACAGAAGACGAATCTTTTTTTTATCAAGAACTCATTTTTAAAAACCAAACTTTCTACATACTTTGGTTCTTTCTCCCAACAAGAAGTATTGTGATATTTGAGGTTCTCTTTTAGGGTTCATATCATTTGTTATTTCCCAAGTTTGAAGAGAACATTCAATGAAACATTATTGACGTGTCTCATGACATCTAGATGTTAATATTTTCCATCGATGGATAGGTATCTAGGCTTGCTAAAATTTGGTAGAAAAAGTATGAAGGTATGAGTTAGCACAGAAGGAGAGATAGTCGTTAGTCCCCTTCGTAAGTCTTTACCAAGTTTAGTGAAATTGTTTCATTGGCTCGAGATTTTTCCCACTAGTGGGTTTTTGTCCTCGGACATCTGTTTTTATACTCTTATTTACCTCTTTTGCATCTTTTATGATCCGTATGCTTAAACAAGATAAAACTTGAGTTCGTTAATTAAAATTTGGGTGATGTTTTAAACTTAAACTTTTAGGTGTTCAAAATAAATTTTTGGTGGGTCTCCATTTCAGTACGCACTCTCAACTGGTATTAGATATTGATCCTCTTTTGTTACGATTAAAAAACCTAGATGTAGATTATGCCTTTTGTGTTAATATGGAGCATAGAAACATGTACTTAAACGACGATATTTTTTAGGACATTATTCACCCTACCTATTGTTTTAGCTCTTGATATGGTGGTTTATCAAATGATAAAGAGTTGTGTCAATTTTCATCCATTTATGACAAATGCTTTGCTAAGATTGATACTTTATATTTTCCTGGGTACTTTGGTTATGATTCTTCAGATGAATAATATAGTAACTATCAACAAGCTTATGATAAACTCTTTTGTGAAAATGATAGAGTTAAGAAGAGCTTGTTGAAAACTTCCATTAAACTGAAAAATGTGAAAAATAAAATGCTTCTTCGAAAATGGAAGGGTCTCTTGTGGGCAATATTGAAGCTCAATGTACATCTATTAGCTCGAGTCTCCGTTTGATGGAAGATGAGAATAAAGATTTACAAGAAAAGTTGAAATCTTTATTACGTAAGTTGGAAGGATGTAAAAATTATAATGACTCTTTAAATAAAAAAATGACCTCTCTTGAAAATAAGTTAGTCTCGGGGAAGTATGTAGAGGTTAACATCGAAGATAGTTCCAAGAGGATGGGAAAATTGGTTTTAACCCATACTAAATATTCGATTTGTAAACATGGAATTGCCTTTGAAATTCCTCGCGTTAAATCTAAATCTGAGGACAAAACTTGTTTTGTGAAAACTTCTCAAAAGACTTATGTTCTTGTAGAGTCTTCGTCATCTTTGAAGAACAAAGTTATTTCAAAGCCTTTGAAGAAAATCGATCATCGTTTTGTGTATCATTTCACTTTTTGCAAATGTTATAGCCATTTGAAAAATTACTATTATAGTTGTTTAAAAAACTCCAATGTGAATAAGAAGCCTAACTGAGAAAAAGACTCCACCTTTAAACGTGATTTTGATTCCCTTTTTAATAAATCTAGAACTATTCCTTCAAAATTTTAGAAAATTACAAAATCTAAACATATTAACTATAGTTTGAAGGATTTAGGGAAGAACAATAATACTAAAGTTTTTTGGACTAAAAAAATATCTTTTTATTCACACCGCCTTAGTTGCCCAAAATGATTCACAGTGGTAGTTTGATAGTGCATTCTCTAGGCATATAACCAAAACCCATATATATTTTCCAAACTTGTTAGGAAGGAATATGTGTCAGTTATGCAAGGAAATTTTTTTAATTGAGTCAATTTGTTTGTCTTGTCTTAATTCCCGAAAAAACTCTTTGAGTTATAGGATATAAGTTATTTGTGACCATTTAAGCCTATAACATTAATGTTGAATAGATAGAGGCTAAGTCAAAGAAGATCACATCCTATGTCGTGTTTCATGCCTTGTGTTCGTCGTCAACAGTCTATTGATCTCTCAGGTATGAATGCTTATATTATGTTGAGACTTGGAAATTTATTATTGGGTGATAGAATTTTTGTCAATTGTTTTTTGAATTCATATTATCTAAAAATTTTGTTCTCGGACACCTTTTCATTGAAAAATCATAACTAATTATAAAAAGACAAAAAAATACAAAATTGGCGGCCACGTGTTTGTATCAAAATTATCTAGATTCATGTCCTGAAATCTCGTTCGAAAAAACTCGTTCAACCGATCTCATTCGAATAACTTCTAACAAGATTTTGTTTTGCTTGCACTGACATCTCATCTAAATATCGTTCGAACGATATTGAGGCTCGTTCGAACGATCGAGCAATTTTTTTGACAAAATGTTAGTTTTTGAGCAGTTTTTTCTCCATAACCTCCCACTACTTTTGCCACCCATTTATGTAGTGCTGAAGTTAACTTTTTTACTAGACTTTTTCCAAACCTTGAGAGAAAACCCTCTTCCAAAAAGTCCCTTGAGTTTTTGTTAATTTTTAATGATTTATCTTTCAAGACAAAAATCATACAATCAATTCATTTTATGATTCGAGTTTCTACATGATATATGTTTAAGATCAATTTTGGCATCGAGTTTTATTTTTTACACTATTGAGATTTTTTCTTACGGTGGATTCCATGTTCGTGGTGTACATATGGTGGACTCCGTATGTTTGACGATAGCAGTGATCCATCGGTGGAGTTAGAGATGTAGGTGGACTCCCATGTTGTTACTAGGCAGAGGTAAAAGGAACAAAGAGCGTTAAGTCTTGTGGGGGCGTCGAGTCATTATATAAGTATTTTGTCCTATCCTTTGTAATTCCATATTTAGTGGACTTGTGACTGGTCCATCTGAGGTTTTTCCCATTGTGGATTTTCCTCGTACATCACGGCAATGTGGTTGTGTTTATTTTATCTTTCAAATTCATCTAGATGAATGCTTAGGTTTAACAAGATAAATTTTGGTTGAACCACAAAAAGTTGTTTAATTAGTGCTTAATCAAATTGGATAGTTTTAGTTTACTTTAATTCAAGTCGGAATCACTAATTTGGCAAAATTCATGTATTGTTTGATTTGCATAATTTAGAACTTGAACCGAAGTCTTGTTTAAGAAGTGTAATTTAATTTTGAAAGAATTTATAAAAATCAAAATATTTGATGAACGATGCCTTCAAAATTAAAAATTTATATTTTTCGACCCCAACAAATGGTATCAGAGCTTTTATATATTAAGAATTTTTTTGGTTTTTACAGGTGGCATCAGAGCAGGTTATACTAAATTATCGCATGATCTTGATTTTTGAGATTTTTTTAAGGATTTATCATATTATATCCTTATAGTCTTGAATATTAAAATTTATCATTCTTAAGGTTTATTATTTTCTCAAAAATCGTGTATAAAAGTTAGAATGGTTGATTTTCGTATGCTTGGACATGACTCTTCACTTTATATATCTTATGGGTGATTTTTTTGCATATTTTGCATACACTAGTTGTACTTCATGTTATATTCTTGCTAGATGTATATTTTTAGTCATATTTTAGTCTATGCTTCATCATATAGATTTTTCTAGAATCATGACATGTGTATCTTTTGTATTTTATTTTTATTGGGTCTTATTGAAAAATACACAAAAATTTGTCTATACTTTGAGTTATCTTTGATTAAAATTTTGAAAACTCAAAAAGATTTATTTTTTTATTTTAGTTTCATATTTTGTGTGGCATATCCTTATGTTTGAATCCTATATCATTCATCGTTTTCATGTGGCTAGAACGTTTGGTTATGAATTTTAATTCTTAAATTGTTCTTTATCATGCTTGCATGGAGTAGTTTGATTTTGATTTTCTTAGTGGATTCTCTTTGTATATGCCTCCACAAACATGCACGAACCCATTTGGAACTTTAGCTTCACATATGTATTTTAACTAAGTGAGATATTCTCTCATCAATTTTCTTATCTACATGTTTGTGACTAACAAGGATTTGTGAAAGTAAGAACCATTGCATGGAATGAAGCTTTTATCCGGTAAATCTTTATTTAGGAAAGAAATCGGGCTGCGGAAGTCAAGTTGATTTTGCCTCAAAAGCCACCATTAAAAAAGAGCCCAAAAAGTGTGGCAATGAAAAAAAGTAGCCAAAGCCAACGTAGTGTATTTTGTTTGATCATTCAAAAGAAACAACTTCAAAATAACAGAGAAAAGAAAACAAAATATATAATACGTTTATCGTTTGAGGGTGTTTAGTTGAAGATCAATGACTTTGCACAATCAATCCTATTTATGGGAATTTTTTTATGACGTTATTGATTTGTAGAATCATCAAAATTCTAGGCTTGTGTGCATTGTGCTTGTTTGTTCTTTGAGTTCACTTTATCTTATCACATGAGGCTAAATCTTAGTTGATAAAGTTTTGCAATCAAATAGAACTCCTTGAACATGTTTAAGTGATTGGGTCATAACTCTTTTATCTCTAGTTCATACCATTTCGTTATGTTTACCACATTTGGTCTAGACACATTTATGCCATATGAGTGTGGAAAGATATTGTGTTTAGTGTCTTGTGTGGTCTTTATGCATATATATATATATGTGTGTGTGTGTGTGTGCTTCTGCTTCTGCTTCTGCTTTCACATTTATATATGTGGTATTATTTGTTTTTGAGTCTTTGCTTTCACATCTAGTCCATGTATGCTTTTTATTGATAGAGGTATCTATCTTTTTGCAACTATTCATTGATATTCCATGCTTATATTAGTACATTTTAGTTGGTATCATTATTTTATCGCATCTTAGTTGGTCTATGTTGTTCTTTGTGTGGATTAGATGCTTTGTTTTTCTTGTATCACTATACATCATTGCATGATATAATTATTTTTCCTTTATGATTATACCTTCTTTCGTTTAGGGGGATAATTGGTAATCGAGGGAAAATTAATTAAATATATGCATCATAAACTTTGTTTTTTCCAGAACAACAAGGGGGAGAAATGGTATCTAACTCTTTTAATTTGGGGAGATCTAACTTAGGGGGAGACGTCTTTCTTAGGTAGACAATTTTAGACAAAGGGGGAGGATTTAATATTGTCATATTCTCTATGAGTTTAATGGTGCGTTTAAGTGTGCCGATTTTCATCCATTTGGCAAAGTTTTTAATGCAAAGCTTATCATCATATCTGTCGGTCAAGCGTCTGTAATTGTTTATTTTGGGTTTAGATTGTGTATTTTAGATGTGCTTTACGACCCCGATTTTGTCCAGGAATAACCAAAGGGGGAGATTCGTAAGGAAAAATTTCCAATTTAGTCAATTTTTATGTGTTGGCTTAATTACGAACAAAACTATTTGAGTCATAGGATAGAAGTTATTTGTTACCTTTCTAGACTATGACATTAATGTTAAAGACCTAGTGGCCAAGTCAAATAAGATCACATCTTATGTCGTGTTTTGTGCCTTGTGTTCGTCATTAACAGTCCAAGGATCTCTCAATTATGAATCTTATATTATGATGAGACTTGAAAATTTATTATTAGGTGTTAGAATTTTTGTCAATTTTTGGGAATTCATATTTTATAAAGATTTTGTTCTCGGACACCTTTCCGTGGAAAAATCATAACTAATTCACAAAAAATAATACGAAACTAGCAGCCAAGAGTTCCTATAAAATTTTTCTAGATTCATGGCTTGAAATCTTGTTTGAACAATCTCGTTAAAATAATCTTATTCGAACGACTTCTAATGAGATTTTGGTTTGCTTGCAGTGACATCTCGTTAGAATGTCATTCGAACGCGATTGAGACTCGTTCAAACGAACAGATAATTTTTTATTGAAAAATGTCCGTTTTTGAGTAGTTTTTCCTCGATAACCTCCCACAACTTTTGCCACCCATTTATGTTGTGCGGGAGTTCACTTTTTAGTAGACTTTTTCCAAACTGTGAGGTCAAACACTCTTCCAAAAACACCTTTGAGTTTTTGTTAACTTTAATGATTTATCTTTCAAAATAAAAGCCAAGTTTACACCCAATTCATTTTCTGATCCAAATTTCTACATTATATATATTTGAAACCAATTTTGGGACTGGTTTTTATTCTCTACACTATTGAGATTATTTCTTGCGATAGATTACGTGTTTGTGGTGAACATATGGTGGACTCTATGTATTTAACGGTAGCAGTGATCCATCGATGGAGTTCGAGATGTAGGTGGACTCCTACGTTGTCACTAGGAATAGGCAGAGGAACGAAGAGTGTTAAGGCTTGCGAGGGCATCGAGTTATTGTGTCCTTTACAATTTCTTACTTAATGAACTTGTGGCTTGGCCATCCAAGACTTTTTTCATTGTGGGTTTTGCTCGTAAATCGCAGCATTGTGGTTATGTTTATTTTATCTTACAAATTCATCTAGATGCTATACCAACCCTTACTTTTGGGTAATTGATTTTGCATAATTTTTCCATGTGAAATAATTATATAAATTTTTGGAAATTGGAGTAGATATTATTTTTAGTGATTTGAGACTTAATATTTATTGAGTTTTGCATTTTACCGTTGAGAGGAGGTAAATATCATCATGTTATGTTTTATTGCGTCGTTGTGCTTTAAGCGACGGTTATGGCACATATTTCAATTGGATTATGATTAATGAAATAAAATGACATTGGAATATAAAATATTATATGATACTCCGGATGCCAATTTAGAGGGTGCGGTTAGTTTTGGAATAGCCAAGATAGTCAAAATAAGTGCCATGTTGTATTTTAGAGTTTCAGGCATTTTTGGCAGGTTACGACTCAATTATGTAGTTACGAGGCATTTTAATGGTGTATCAACATTTAAAGAGGGGATTAATGTTTAGTAACCGATTAAGTCTCCCAAACCCCTTTTTATTTATTATTTTCATGTTATAAGCTTAGAGAGAGAGAGAGATAAGAGAGAGTTGGGAGAAAATATAGAGAAATTGAAGATTGGAGTTGGGAATCGTTGCTACGGGAAGAAAATTCGAGAGTACAAACTTGAGGCAAGTTTCTTACTTGCTAGAGTATGATTTAATGTGGATAAATTGCATTTATAGTTGTATTTTTGGAGTTTTTGCCATTTATGGGTTTTGGGGGTTTTAGGTGTTTAATCCCTTAAAATTTTATTTGAAGAAAATATATTAGTTAGTAGTTGCGTAGAAATGATTTGGTAGAATTAGTTTTTGTTGATGTTGGAGAAAATTGAAGATTTGGGTTTTGGGGATTTTAGGGTTCATATAACCCGTAGCCCAAACTAGGAATTTCTGCCAGGCCGAATCGATTCGCCCCCCAAGGGAATCGATTGGCCTATAAGGGAGGTTACAGGTCTGGGAAACCGAATCGATTCGGGTAAGGGCCGAATCAATTTGGGCTGAGATAGTAGGTCTGTTTCCTTAGTCGAATCGATTCATTTTTGGGCGAATCGATTCGCAGTTAAGGGTGAATCAATTCGGCCCTAGGCGAATCGATTCAGAAACCCTGTTTTTATGGGATTTTTCTTTATATTTTTGTTTTAGTCCTTTTCTTTTAGGTTCAGGGCTTAGGAACCTTCTCTTGGAAAGTAATAAAGAGTCTTAGAGGTTTGTATTAAGTAGATAGATATCCTATGTTAGCATGGGGGTAATTAGGCTTATCTCTAGGGTTAGTTCATAGATATTAATGTTTCGTTTGATATAGGAAATGATCCTAGAACTAACGAAAAGTAGAATGGTAATGGTTGGGACTTTTGGGAGACTAGTATTGAGGGAAATTACTTTTGATGAATTATGGTATTTCTTTGGACTCTTGGAGACTAATGTGAGGAAAATTGCACTTCGGGTCCTAGGTCATTAATAAAATATGACTTCGAGAATAAGAGATGCATATTCTAAAATTGGTACTTAATGATTAAGTATAAATTGTTTTGAGAATGTAAAAAGTGAATGTTTTTAAATGGGAAATTAATTTTGTAAATGATAATTTACATATACACACCTCTCTAAATCGTTATCATAGGGAAAGTTACGCGCATGAGGTCAAGTCCCCTGGCTAGTGAATGCAGGGCGAATATAGTGCTGGGACATAGGACCGGTTATTATTGTGTGATTATTGTTCGAAGTGGGATAATTTCGGGTGTGGTTATGACTCACCGTCGAAGGTATATGGCCGCTTCCCGACATTGCATTATAGGATGCCCAGTTTTTCTTTTGCGATAAGCCCTGGATGATGATAGCCATTTAGGGGCGCGTATAGTGGGGAAACTCGGAAGGACGGTCTTAGAATCGTTATATATATGTGATTATAAGTATTCTTAATAAAGTGGAACTTGTAATGATGGTAAAGCATTTTATGTGATAAACTGCTTTCGATATGTTTCCTAAAGACAAAGGGAACTGTAAAGTTAAATGGTATAGAACTGTATTGGTAAGCATTTTGAGAAATGAATTTCTTTAAATATATTTCCTAAAGAGAATAAGGACCTATGCACTTAAATTGTGAAATACTGAAATGTTATATCATTGAGTGAAAGTACATTAGTTCTCCCTTGCTTATGAACATTAAGCATGGTCATTGATATTGCACTAGGTAGTTCTTTTAGAACGAGAGGTGAGAAGTTTTGTGATTAATTGTGAGATAAAGTTTAGTTCATGATAATGATTAGATATTTCTAACTGTCATGCATTTTATTCACATGGTGATCATATCAAACCGGGCCCTGACTCATCTTTATCTCTTTGTTTTGCATGAATTATTTGTTCACCCAGGTGCTCCTCTCCAAGGATGCCCGTACTGACCTCTCCATTCCAGTTGTCCTGGAGCTATAGCATTTTGAGGATGTTGTAGGATTTTCATTATAGATGCTTTTATCAATTGTATTCTAGATAGGGTTAGTTTATTTATTCGGGTGTGTTGCCCATGTTTTGTACCCATTTAATGTAATTGATATTTATTTATAATACTCGGTGTAACCTGCTTGTATTGGTCTGTTAACCGACAGCTTATTCGGTTATTACTTTATGCATTATTGTTATACCTTTACTCGTTGATTTTTATATCCACCTTCTTTTCAAATTGGATTGTCTAAATGCTTTTCTTTTAACTTAAAATTTTGAATTTGACATCCGTTTTCTAAAATAATTGGTGGTTATTTCATATTACTATTTTCACGAGAGTGATGTTAAGAATGGACCATATATGATTCTTGTATATATTGGGATAATGGGTTGGCCACCTCTTATTTTAAATTGCGAGTTGTCACAGATGGTTTCAGAGCATCAGGTTCTAAAGTCCTTAGGAATCTATGCAGATTCACTATGCCTTCAGCGCTACTTTTGATTTGAGGTAGAGCCTTAGAATTAAGATCATTGATTTCTCTTGTGAGATATCGTTCTCCTGCCATAATGTCAAATTTTAGTAAATCTTTTGCGTGATTGCGGGAGATTCGTGTGTTGATTGGAGAAAGGAGACTAGGGAGGGCCTTTATGAGGGAGGTAAGAGTTGGGGCTTAGTTAAAAGCCATAAACTGAAATCGGGGATAAGGACTACATTAGAGGATACCCCCTTCGTGGCATTTTCTTAGATTCCTATAACGTCTACAAGGATATAGTAGCTATAATTTCCCAAGTACCTCTACAAGAAGAGAGTGGTACTAAACTTAGATTACTCAGTGAGGTTGAATTGGGAAAATGTTGGAAACGTCCTTGATAAGGACCATACATTGAAGTTAAATCCATGAGGAGGCAATGTAGCCTTATTCAGTGGAAGTTTAAGACTCAGAAGTTTTGGCCTAGAGAGGGGTATAGAAATGCCCAGATGTGAAAAAAATTGAGGAAGGTTTTTCACCCTATTGGAGTAATGTTGAAGTGGGGAGAACGGTAGTCGCCATTTTTGGGTGGAGCGTGAAGTTTTGCTCGTAGAGAAACCTGGTAGATGTTTTCAACAACAAGTTTCTCTGGGATATTAGAAATGATGAGAAGGTATACTCTCAAATATTCACATGAGGCTCGGTCAGAGGCCGACCGTGAATAAAGATTTATAGGTAAAGGAAACCGTGCACCGAAATAAGATAGGTACAAGGAAGAAAGAGCCTTTCGGTGGAATGATAGGCTCACGAGTAAGTGTTTCTAACACGTATGGACAATTCATGTTCGTGAAACCCCATTGGTGGGTATCCTCCCTGGGAAAACTCATTGAAATAAGACATTGGAGGAAGGTGGCATGTTATCTAATGCTAGGGAAGTTAAGGGAACTATTGTAAGTGGCCTGAGTAATTGGAAAGAATGTTGTCGGGAACTCCACTCCGGGGGAGGGTGGTGCATTCTGTGGGATAAGATGGAGTATTATTGTATTAACCTTAGATTCAGATGTGTAATTTCAGCTTGTGGTAGTATCGATGTTATTATAGAGAGTGTATCTATATGATTTCCATGGTGAGTAGGTTTTATTTTCCTTCATTCGCTAAAGAGAGCGTTGATATTTTAAAAGTATATGTGGTTTATGCTACTCATATTATATGTGTTATACAAGTGGAACTATTTTTTATTTGTCGAGCGATAGCAGGCAAATGATTGCAAGGCTATCGTATTACTATTTCTAGAGTGGAACTAGTTGTTCTATAATATCTCACTTGGATACGAGATTGAGACTTTATAGAGATGGTTTAAGGTACGCAAGAAATTTTCATTTTATATTTTTATTTTGCATGTTGATGTTGCTTTATCTCGACGACCAACAAAGTTAAGTAGTAGTGTATCGGAGGGGTTCCTTGTTTGGATTTCGCTTGCGAGACGCTCCACGCATGAACCTTAACGACGTTGGGAGTGGAGAGATGTTACTTTATGTTAGGATGTTGTTTTTGAGGGTTTTCAGTCGATAATCACGTGGTTGATTAAGGGCTAATAAATAGTTAATGTGCGGTGCGGAAGCACTAGAAATAGTTCTCTCCTCTGATAGATGTGAGTGAGACAAAGATAAGGAAGTCGAATCGAGACTTATAGTTATGCCTTGATGAGAAGGCCGTTTAAGAAGATGTGTGTATATATATATTGGGATAAAGGATTCGTAACACTTTGCAAAAAGTAGACGCTCGATTAGTTAGATTTTCATTTCATCGATATGGTAGGACATAGAAGTAGAAATGTATGAGTAGGGTTACGAGTTAGGATTGTAGCGGTTCCGAACCTGTGTCTTAGGACGTTATATCTTGATGACCGACGATGCGAGGTAGTAGTGTAACAGGAGGGTTCCTTGTTTGGATTTCTCTTTGTGAGACGTCCCACGCATGAAATTGAGCGAATGTCGAAAAATTGAGAAAGGCTTTGGAGACTAGGAATATAGTTACAATCGTACTTATTCGACGTGAATAGGAAAAACATCGACCTTAAAATTGTTAGTAAGTAAGGACAGTGGGGCATGTGACGCTGTTTTAGGAAGGCTGTAGGGAGTTAACCACGAGTAGATTGATGGGATAACTTTAAGAAGTATTGGCTCACCAAGAATGAGGAGTATGGATGCTTGAGTAATTCGAGAACCAAGCAAAGAAGAAGATGAGACCCATTTTAGAGAGAGCGTTACGTCAGTAACCTAGCTTTCGGGGAGTGAAATACTAATATGACTTCTACCCCTGCACTCGCATTATCAAGATCGAGAGTGGATTTCTCGGTATTAACGAATGAGTCTCTACTAGGAATGGGAAGTAATAATACTGGAGTATGGAGCCGTTGTTTATACGTTTCAAAAATTTAAACCCCGTGAGAAGTATTATCCCACGTTTGATTTAGAGTTCATAGTGGTAGTATTCGCCTTAAAGAGACAGAGGCAATACCTCTTGGGCAGGAAATTTAGTCTTTTCATGAACCACAAGTGGTTATAATATATTGTTAGGGTGACATAGTTGGTGTTTGGAGTTCGTAAAACACTATCAATTAGATATTCAATATCACCAATGGAACGCAAATAGGGTGGTAGATGGGCCGAGCAGAAAACCCGTAGGGGAGACTAACGATGGCATGGAAGGACAAGTAGAACGAGCTAACTAGGAGGACGTTGTAGCTAGAGTAATTACGTCAGTGTTAAAGCGCAAGGAAGGAACGTTTTTGAGTTTTCTCCCCAATCTGCCACTTGTCAATTGGTGAGTGTAGATCACCAACAATCAATGGGATCGTTGTAACCGTTAGAGTACCGGGGTAGAGACGGAATGGTATATCCATGGATATTCTCATTGAATTGTCAGCATCACAATGGTCATGATCCTAATTAAGTAGCTGTCGATCATTTGACCAAATTGCCGCTTTTTCGGCCTATATGGGCGGACTATTTTCAGAGGAGTGCGCCCAGCTCTTTATGATGGAATTATGGAACTATATGAGGTTCCTATCAATATAGTGTTGGACTGAGACTATATTTTCGTGTCAAAATTTTGGTAAAGTTTCCAGGAAGTAATGGGAACCGGATTGAAATCGGGTACATCCCACCACCCGTAAGTGGATGAATGAATAGAAAGAGTTAACCAAATGTCGAAAGGCATACCCCGAATGTGCGTGTTTGACTTAAAGGAAGAATGGGGGCAGTAGCTTTTATGAATCGAATTTGCATACGATAATTCGTACCGTTTCACTATAGGTATGGCACCATATGTGGCCTTGTGTAGCCGGCTGAGTAGTTTGCCTGCTCATTGGGTAGAACCAATGGACATTAAGATCTTTAGACTTGGAATGGTCCAGGAATACTTCTTTGATAATTGAGTTCATTAGGCCGCATACTTTGAAGGGATATCCCGACTCGAATAGAGGCCATGTAGTGTTGGAGGTACGGGATAAAGTTTTGGTGAAGGTATTCCCCAAGAAGGATATAACTTAATTTCCGAGGAAAGTAAACTTGTGACATGTTATGTAGGCATTTTCTTCCATTGTTGTAAAGGTAGGCTCGATAGTTCATATGAGGAACAACCGGATGCTATTTTAGATCACGAAGAGTGTAAACTAAGATTGAAAGTGGGATCGTTAGACCGAGTCCTATAAGGGACACCACAATGGCAAGGAATTTACTTGAGAACGAGAGAATGATTTTGAGAAATGTACCCCTAGTATTTTTGTGAGATACGCCTGAATTTTGAGGGCAAAATTCCCTTATAGGGGAGGGGGGGGGGGGGGGGGGAGAGTATATAACAACCCTTACTTTTGGGTAATTGATTTTGTATAATTTTGCCATGTGAGATATTATTTTCAGTGATTTGAGAGTTAATATTTACTGAATTTTGAATATTTACCGTTGAGAGGAGGTAAATATCATCATGTTATGTTTTATTGCGTCGTTGTGCTTTAAGCGACGGTTATGGCATATATTTCAATTGGATTATGATTAATGAAATAAAATGACATTTGAATATAAAATATTATACTATACTCTGGATGCCAATTTAGAGGGTGCGGTTAGTTTTGGAATAGTCAAGATAGTCAAAATAAGTGCCATGTTGTATTTTAGAGTTTCGAGCATTTTTGGCAGGTTACGACTCAATTATGTAGTTACGAGTCATTTTAATGGTGTATCAACATTTAAAGAGGGTATTAATGTTCAGTACCCAGTTAAGTCTCCCAAACCCCTTTTTATTTCTTATTTTCATGTTACAAGCTTAGAGAGAGAGAGAGAGAAGAGAGAGTTGGGAGAAAATGGGAGAAAAGAGAGAGAAATTGAAGATTGGAGTTGGGAATCGTTGCTACAGGAAGAAAATCCGAGACTAAAAATTTGAGGCAAATTTCTTACTTGCTAGAGTATGATTTAATGTGGATAAATTGCATTTATAGTTGTATTTTTGGAGTTTTTTCCATTTATGGGTTTTGGGGGTTTTAGGTGTTTAATCCCTTAAAATTTTATTTGAAGAAAATATTTTAGTTACTAATTGTGTAGAAATGATTTGGTAGAATTAGTTGTTGTTGATGTTGGAGAAAATTGAAGATTTGGGTTTTGGGAATTTTAGGGTTCATATAACTCGTAGCCCAAATTGGGCATTTCTGCCAAGCCAAATCGATTCTCCCCCTGAGCGAATCGATTCGCCCATAAGGGAGGCTACATGTCTGGAAAACCGAATCGATTCGGGTAAGGGAGGAATCGATTCGGGCTGAGACAGTAGGTCTGTTTCCTTAGTCGAATCGATTCATTTTTGGGCGAATCGATTTGCAGTTAAGGGCGAATCGATTCGGCCCTAGGCGAATCGATTCGGAAACCCTATTTTTATGTGATTTTTCTTTCTAGTTTTGTTTTATTCATTTTCTTTTAGGTTCAAGTCTTAGGAACCTTCTCTTGGGAAGTAATAAAGACTTTTAGAGGTTTGTTTTAAGTAGATAGATATCCTATGTTAGCAAGGGGGTAATTGGGCTTATCTCAAGGGTTAGTTCATAGAGATTAATGTTTCGTTTGATATAGGAAATGAGCCTAGAACTAACGAAAATTAGAATGGTATGGTTGGGACTTTTGGGAGACTAGTATTGAAGGAAATTACTTTTGATGAATTATGGTATTGCTTTGGACTCTTGGAGACTAGTGTGAGGAAAATTGCACCTCGGGTCCTAGGTCATTAATAAAATATGACTTCGAGAATAAGAGATGCATATTCTAAAATTGGTACTTAATGGTTAAGTATAAATGGTTTTGAGAATGTAAAAAGTAAATGTTTTGAAATGGGAAAATAATTTTGTAAATGATAATTTACATATACACACCTCTATAAATCGTTATCATAGGGGAAGTTACGCGCATGAGGTGAAGTCCCTTGGCTAGTGAATGCAGGGAGAATATAGTCCTCGACCATAGGACCGGTTATTATTGTGTGATTATTGTTCGAAGTGGGGTAATTCCGGGTGTGGTTATGACTCACTGCCGAAGGTATATGGCCGCTTCCCGATGTTACGTTATTGGATGCCCCGGTTGTCTTGTGCGATAGGCCCTGGAAGATGATAACCATTTAGGGGCGCGTCCAGTGGGGAAACTCGGAAGGACGGTCTTAGAATCATTATATATATGTGATTATAACTATTCTTAATAAAGTGGAACTTGTAATGATGGTAAAGCATTTTGTGTTATAAACTTCTTTCAATATGTTTCCCAAAGAGAAAGGGATCTGTAAAGTTAAATGGTATAGAACTGTATTGGTAAGCATTGTAAGAAATAAATTGCTTTAAATATATTTCCTAAAGAGAATAAGGACCTATGCATTTAAATTGTGAAATATTGAAATGTTATATCATTGAGTGAAAGTAGATTAGTTCTCCCACAGTTATGAACATTAAGCATGGTCATTGATATTGTGCTAGGTAGTGCTTTTAGAATGAGAGGTGAGAAATTTTGTGATTAATTGTGAGAGAAATTTTAGTTCATGATAATGATTAGATATTCCTAACTGTCATGCATTTTATTCACATGGTGATCATATCAAACTGGGCCCTGAACCGTCTTTGTCTCTTTGTTTTGCATGAATTCTTTATTCGCCCAGGGGCTCCTCCGTAAGGATGCCCGTACTGACCTCTCCATTGCAGTTGTCCTGGAGCTATAGCATTTTGCGGATGTTGTAGGATTTTCATTATAGACGCTTCTATCTGTTGTACTCTAGATAGGATCAGTTTATTTATTCGGGTGTGTTGCCCATGTTTTGTACCCGTTTAATGTAATGTGATATTTATGTATAATACTCGGTGTAACCTTCTTGTATTGGTCTGTTAACTGACAGCTTATTCGGTTATTACTTTATGCATTATTGTTATACCTTTACTCGTTGATTTTTATATCCACCTTCTTTTCAAATTGGATTGTCTAAATGATTTTCTTTTAACTTAAAATTTTAAATTTGACATCCGTTTTCTAAAATAATTGGTGGTTATTTCACATTACTATTTTCATGACAGTGATGTTAAGAATGGACCATCTATGATTCCTGTATCTGTTGGGATAATGGGTTGGCCACCTCTTATTTTAAATTGCATCTTATCACAGATGTATGCTTAGGTTTAACAAGAAAAATTTTGGTTTAACCACAAAAAGTTGTTTAATTGGTGCTTAATCAAATTAGGCAATTTTAGTTTACTTTAATTCTAATTGGAATCATTAATTTGGAGAAATTCATGTTCAGTTTGATATGCATAACTTTGGACTTGAATTGAAGTCTTGATTAAGAAGTGTAATTTAATTTTGAAAGAATTTATAAAAATCAAAATATTCGGTGAACCATCCTTTTGAAATTAAAAATTGGTATTTTTCGACAGCAACAAGTGGTATCAGAGCTTTTATAATTTAAGAAAAATTCTATTTTTTACAAGTGGTATTAGAGTGGGTTACACTAAGAAATCGTGTGACCCTGATTTTTGAGAATTTTTTAAGGATTTATCATGCTAGATCCTTTTAGGATTCAATGTGAAAATTTCTCATTTTCAAGGTTTATTTTCTGTGGTTCTCTCCACGCGTCCCGAAGACTGCGTATTAAATTTAAAATGGTTGATTTTCGCATGCTTGCACATGACTCTTCACTTATTATATCTTATGGGTGACTGCTTGCATGTTTTACATACACTATTTATTATAAGGACATTATTTTATTATCTGATTTACATTTGAGTATGTCGTATACTGCTACAACCGTCGAAGATGTATTCAAGTTCAATCATGCGTCAAGACGGATCCGAATATCAACATTCTTCAACATTCAAGTGTGACAACTCGCTTAAAATAATAATGGGTGTCCAGCCCTATACTAAAATAATCAGGAATCTCAAGTGGATCATTCTCTGCATCTACTGACGATCCTAACAATAAACACGGCTAACCACCAATTACTACAAAAAGAGGGTGTCAAAAATTTAAAACTTTTTATTTAACACCAATTAAAACCAACCATGCAACCATTAACTAACAACATTACATCTAAATATGATGAGAGGCACACACAAGCTCCAATAATATAAAAGAGTACAACACAATGTACAAAGTAAAATACCCGAATATGCTGTCGGGTCATAGACAATACAATAATCTGAGAAAGAAAATATAAAAGTGCTACTCTACAACACTTGGGTATAAACCCGATATACAAGCTGAATCCTAATCTAGATACACAAAAGATAGGAATCGACTATAGCAAAATGCTGCAACAGTCCGCTACTGCCACATCTCCACGAATACACTGGAAGGAGAACATCAATGGCGTCCTTGCAGAGGAAAACCTAGAAGAACACCTAGAATAATCCAATATATGTGCACAGCAAGAGAACTTATAAACGGGTTAGAGCCCGAGATGTGAACATATTTTATAGCAAGTGTATTAAAATGCATAATAATTATAAATGCATTATGACATGATTAAGGTGGATTCGCACTCTCCATAAAATCCAACTCACGTCTCAACTAAAGCGCGCAATTAAACGTATGAACATGATCTCCAAATAAATGTCTGAATCTATCTAGGCAAGGTAATCTAACTTAAAGCCCATTGATACTCTTCTAGGTTCCATCCAACGCATAATTCTCCAGTATCTAATATTATTGATCTCAATTATTTGTTCATTTACTTAACATATAAAGTTTACATAAACATTTTATTACTAACATATACACTATACATAAACATTCTCTTTTACTAGAATTTCTCATATTCTAGTCATTGACATAGTCATATATAATTATATATATGAGTTATTAGCATCTAAGTGTTAAGGACTAAACTTCTCCCAATTCTCAATATTGCACCGCGTTTCGTGCGTGGGACGTCTCGCAAGAGAAATCCAAACAAGGAACCCACCCGATACACTACTCCTTGGAACTGTCGATCGTCGAGATATACTAATATATAAGTATGAGCATTAAGGACTAACTTCTCCTCACGCCCAACATTGCACTGCGTTTCGTGAGTGGGATGTCTCGCAAGCGAAATCCAAACAAGGAACCCCCCGATACACTATTCCTTGGCCATGTTGGTCGTTAAGGTTCGTAAATCCCTCAATACCAAAAGTACTAAGCACACCAGTATAATAATAACCATCCCAATGAGCTATAACTCAAGGACGCAGGTTCTCAATGCGATCATCTTCCAGGGCATCACTCATATACCATCCTGGGGACCAACGGTCGGACTCAATATCACCGACATCCCGGCCAACACACATACAACGTCTGGGAAGCGGTCATAGTTCCTAATCGGCAAGTGAGAATGACACATACCCACGACTTCTCACCCAAAATATAATCACATAAATAAAATGGACGACTATGACCTGGGGAATATCCACGCCCTGCTCCTTGAGCCAGGGTGCTTACCCTCATCGCGCAACTTCCCAATGATAGCAAGGAGGGGGTATGCTTCACTTATATATATATATATATCGTTTACATAAGATATACATACATCATCACATAATATAAATATATACCCTCACATAAAGCATATATATATCACACTGTTTACATACTCTTATTACGCTCTTAGGCATAGCTGAAATAACATCATTATTTAGTATATTTTACTCTCGATATACTAATCGTCAATAACTCACATAACTTCCCCACTTAGTATACACTATACTATTTCTCACTTGAAGTTCACACATCACTTCTATTTATATGATTTGTCTCTCAATTCTATTTACTTTGAGGATATTTTCGGTATCCTAATGCACCTCAATTAGCATTTCTCATTTATGTGAAACATCTCCCAAGTTAATTGTCGTTAAGGATATTTTCTATATCCGTATGCACCTCAATCAACGTTTATAATTTCTCAATCCATAATATGGTTCAATCAATCATATGAACCTTTCAATCTATCCCAATTTGGGATTTATTACTAAAATCCATTATCATTAAGCACATCCTAATTCTCACTTATAAACCCTTAATTATTTTTAATTCGAAATCTCAAAGTTAGGGGGTCTCCCCAGTAGTCGGTACATTAATCTCCAATCAATACTCTCTCGGAATAAGTCATTATGACTCAAATACTTTCTCATAAGGGAAACTCCCTAAAAGTCTCCAAAATACTCTTCTTATAACTCCCATAGAGAGTCCCAAATGATAAACTCAAGTGATCACGGATAAAACTCACTCCAAAAAAAAATCCCCAAAATAGCCCTGTTTCCGAATCGATTCGGGCCAAATCCGAATCGATTCGGCCCTGTGAATTGATTCACCCTTCATGCGAATCGATTCGGTTTAAAGGACCTGGGATTCTGTCTCAGGCCGAATCGATTCGGGTTGGGACCGAATCGATTCGGTCACTCAAACCTGGGCACCTGCAACTTTCTGAATCGATTCATTAAGGGGCCGAATCGATTCGGCCTATCAGAGGTCACGAAAATGGCTGTTTATACCCTCAAATTCATTTATACACCTCAAATGCAAGATTTACCCAAAAATTTACGTTTTGACAAACTAAACCTAAAATCCATAAATTTGACCCACAAATCATGAAATAAAGGATACACAACAATTATTTAGCAAGTTTAATCACTTGCCTCAAGTTCGTAGGGTCTGATTCATCCTCGAGATCGCGTAATGGCCGGAAATCCCACTTTCTCTCTCTTTCTCTTCTTCTTTTCTTCTTCTCTCTATTTCTCTCCTTCTTTCTAAGGAGATTTTATCTCCTGTAGGCTTTAAGCCTTATCTCCCAATATACACCTCTTAAATGATAATACACACTTTAAATGACTCGGTAACTTTAATTCGAGCCAAAAGAACTTAAAAATATTTTGCAACCTAAATAGACCCCAAGTACAGTCATTTTGACTATCTCGACCCTTCCAAAAATAACTACACCCTCAGAATCGTCATACGAAACACTTTCTAAAATCTTTAATTTTTGACCTCAATACCAATTTAATAATTCTCCAAATAAAAATTATATTTATTTCTCCCAAAATAAATTAATTATTGTCCCAAAAATCTCGGGTTGTTACATCAAGCCTCCGCGAGATTAATTTCGGTAAGGTTGTGTTTAAGTACCTTAACAGTTCACTTAAAGTGTTGGAATAATATTTCCAAAATATTTTCTAAGTGTTGGAGCAGAGTTTTTCATCCAAAGTATTTTTAAAGTTTTGACGCGGAGTATTTTCTAGAGAAATAAAAAATTAACTTTTTTATATTTCGTTCAAGCGACAGAGTAACCTCGTTCAAGAAACAGAGATGTGCCGCGGAAGCTCGTTAGAGCGACGCTTGTCATTGTTAGAGCAACTCTGACATCTCGTTCAAGCAGGGCACCAACTTAACGTTTTCATAAATAGAATGTTAAATAACTCCGTTTTGATTAAAAAGACCTGACATCTTTCATTATGCATAAACTGTAAACCAAAAGAATTCTTTGTCTTCTTCGTTTAAGGGTTTAATCCTTTTTGTTTTCAATTCATAAAATGTCCCAATCTTTATGCGAATTTTTTTGGAACCCAAGATACCACTTTGGTAAAGTTATTTCTTTGTGGAGTGTTATCTCTATGGTTGACTATGATTGCGTGTCGATTAGGAATGCTTGTGGGTGTTCCTAGCTAAATTGGACTGCTTGTTCGTGTGGAATGTTGCGGTTGTTCCATTGTTGACTTTAGGTTGCGTGCCTATGTGATTGTTCAGAGGAGTAATCATTGCGGATTTCATTGTGTATGTATGTTGTGATTTATTTTACATAGTGAAATAAAAAAATTTACTCGAAAGGTTTTTTTTTCCTGGAATCTACCTGTCAACAATTTATTATGATTGTTTGATTTATCCACGCGTAGTTGAATGTTTTAGGTATGAATTATATTGGATTAAAAATTGACACTGAATAAATAAGGTTAACATGGAAATTTATGACTTCGGTTTAATCAGTGTCACACGACTTTCTCAAATTGGTATCAAAGCAGGTTACACTAATTTATTGTGTATTCCTAATTTCGCAAAAATTGCGTGATATTGATTTTTTAAAAAATTTATTTTGTGAAAAATCGCATTTTTTTCGATGGAGCACTTATGTAATCAGATGCCCCCCTTTAATGACATGAGTCAGAGTTTTGATGATTTAAGCAGTTGAATTTGACGATAGCGAAAAGAATTAATTTTTTGGAAAAAGAAAATTGTCATTTTAAATCCGCTATGGATCTTTTGCAAACTGTTCAAACTCAAATAGGTTATTATCGTGAGAAATTTGTTGCATTGGACCATGAATTTAGTTCTTTAAAATTTTTCAAAAATGTGAGTGATGATAGAGTCCTATTTAAAAAAAAAGAATTGGAGGACTTTAAAAATTCTAGGATTTATGTTTGTGCCAAAGTGGATAAAAATATTTTAATCGATGAGTTTGTGGCACGTGAGGAGACTCTTAGGGATAAGTGTACGTATTTTAAGGGGTAACTTGATAACCATATAGGAATAATTGAAAATTTAGAGAAGGAGTCCCTAAAATTGGAAGAGTCTAATCCGTTGCTTGAGTCAAAAATTTTGGAGATAAGAAAAGAGTTAGCAGGCTCGACTAGTGTTGGTAGAAATGGTAGTGGCTCGTCGTGTTATCATGTTTCAAGTGTTAAAGTCAAGACCATTATTTATTTTAAAGGATCAATAAATACCAAGAACATTAAAGAAGGTAAACCCATTGGTATCGTTTCACCCATTTACACATGTTCACATTGTGGTAGGTAAGGTCACCATAGGAGTTTTTGTTTCGATCTTAGAAAAGATCATGGGATGTTGAAATCTAGTGTTCCCTTGGTTCCCAAAACCCCCATGCGTCATTACACACCTATTTGGGTTAGTAAATCTCTTTTAGAGGAACTAAATGTTAGACTAGTTGATTCTCAGTTTCTTGCACATGATTCTTCTCTTGATATATCTTATAGATGATTGTGTTTGCATGGTTTGCTTATCATATGCTAGTTGTTCTTCATGGTATATGTTTTCTAGAGTTATGACACGTGTATTTTTTGTATTAAAATTTAGTTTTTGATAAAACATTTAAAAAATCCAAAAAGATTATTTTTGATCATTTTTTTGGAAAAAGATAAAAAGATTTTTGTATATTGTTTGCACCGTATACGAGTGGACATTTAGGATAACCGAGACCCAAATTCATTCCATATCCATGTGAATATTTGATATTGTTTTGATATGCGTCAATATTCCATTTTTGAGCTTTACAATGTGTGGAGTCATTGAGATGTGATTTGTTGTTACTTCCTACATGTTTGACTCATGAGTTCCTTTAATGCACACTTGCACGGATTTTTTTTACTATTGTTCTTGTCTATCACATGTTGATCGATGTGTTTTCGTCTCAATTATGTCTCTAAAACAAACCAAATGTGATAAAATTTGACAATAAAGGTAGTGTATTAAGAACCGTTATGTGAGTTTGTGTGATTTATTTGGAAAATGGGGAAGAGCTATGAAAGGTACTCATTTATCCTTTACGGTTAAGCCACCATTCAAATCGGACCTAGAAAATAAAAATCTGGCAAAAACAGAAGCCAAGGTCCAAAGAGTTGAAAAGAGCCCAAAAATTTTAAGGTGATAAAAAGAAAAATATGCCAAAAAGTGGACCAATAGGTTTTAGTTTCATCACCTCAAAAGAAAAATAAAAAGCATTATTATATATTGAGGGGGCTTGGATGGAATATAAAACGGGTTTACACACCCTTGAAATGTAACACCCCGCTTAAAATAATAATGGGTGGCCATCCCTATACTACATTAAATCAGGAGTTTCAGATGGCTCAGTCTCAACACCAACTGTCGGTACATATATAATATAAACTAACTACTCGATATCATATAAGAGAGATGTTAAAATTTAAATAAAATATGCAACAGACAACAAACCATCATTATAAGCTACTAATAAAGGAAAGAAATATGCATACAATTTATTATGATAAATAAAATGCTAGAATAAAATGAAATGAGTAACTACAACCGAATATACCACAAAGGAGTAGACCCGAATAAGCTGTCGAGTCACAGCCAATACAATAACTGAAATGAAATGAATATACACATCTATAAATATCCCTTGGGTATAAATCCGATGTACAACATGAGTCCTACCTAGATTTTTAATGAAGTAGGAAGAGACTACAATCTAAATCTCGTAACAATCTGCACCTGTCATGGCTCCCAAGACTCTGGATAGGAGGTCATCCGGCATCCATGCAGTAGGACACTTGTAGATATATATATATATATATATATATATACACACAAGCAGGAGAGAAAAGTAAACGGGCCCGAGCTCGAGTTGTGAAAAATATTTAGCAAGTGTGTTAACCGTGCATAATAAATATCGGTGCACTTATTTCATAATTAAAGTGGAATCGCACTCTCGTGAAATCCCAACTCACCTCTCATCTAACGGCACGCACCTATTCGCGTCCTGAGATTTTAGTTAAATTACCCCAATTTATAAGGACAACCTAACTTATCATAGGCCCAGCCTATACCCACGAGAATTGCCTTCCTATCTTAACCCAAGAATCCACTCTTTCTAAACGCACTTAATTATTTTTACAAACAAATATGCCATAATAGGCTTTATAATTTCCGGTTTATAATTTAATTAATTATAATTCTTAATACGTTACCCATATACATTGGGGTTTAATCAAATGATTTAATTACTAAATATCATGCATACAGATTATTGTTGACAAAACTTCTCTCCAATCTCAACACTGCACTACGTTTCGTGCATGGGGTGTCTGGCAAAGCGAAATCCAAACAAGGAACCACCCCGTTACACTACTCCTTGGCAACGTCGATCCTAGAGATCCATCATGCCACACATAATTATTTGACAAATCTTTTCTCCAATCTCAACACTACACTACGTTTCGTACGTGGGATGTCTCGCAAAGCAAAATCCAAACAAGGTACCACCCCGTTACACTACTCCTTGACAATGTTGATCCTAGAGATCCATTATGCCATACATACAGAATTATACTACTACTACTACTACTACTACTACTACTACTACTACTACTACTACTACTACTACTACTACTACTACTACTACTACTACTACTACTACTACTACTACTACTACTACTACTACTAAATTTAGGTTAGAATATGAAAGAAACTTAAAATCTCAAATAATATCCTTGGGATGATGTAACCAAAATATTCCTTAAATGTAATACATCAATCCCCGTCAATCTAATACATCATAATCATCCAAGATGTACTCCACAAAGATTCCATATCCTTTCATCTATAGGATATATAAATATATAGGCAATTTATTTTTAACCATATATATATACTATCATCCATTCCCATGGACAAGTGTACATACCACATATGATGCACAATGGCCATCCACATAATATATCCGGCTATATATATCGCCGATAAAACTGCATCATGCTATCATCTTCTAGGGCATTACTCACATACCATCCTGGGGACCCTGGTCGGTCTCAATATCACCTACATCGGAGCCATACACACACAAACGACATCCTAGGATGCGGCCATAGCTCCTAACCGATCAATGAGATGAGATATACCCACCACGCCTCACAACGAAAATATAAATCATATAATAACACACTGGACGACTATGAACTGGGGATTATCCACACCCTGCTCTTTGAGACGGGATGCTCAACCTCTGCGCGGAAACTTCCCAATGATAGCATGAGCGGGCTATGCTTAACCACATAACTATATATATCATTCACATGCACAATATATATACATCCATATGATCCCATCATATGATCCAAACATTTAAACCATCATTTATGGTTTAAATATTCATACCATGTATATCCACAACATAAATATATCCATATATTCATATCTATATAGATATATATACATATACTCACATATCTTTATATCTATATATACAAACTAATTCTCGTTCATATGTATAAGATATCTAAACTCGGCTATAAGTATACATAATCCTCAATATACAAGCCGTCACCACAAATTCATTTAATTTACCTCGATATGCGAATACAATCCCTCACTTGAAGCATATTCATCCATTTTCCTATGATGAATAGTCTCCCAAAATCATATGTATATATATACATATATATTCAACATTAGGGTTATCACCCAAAATTTTGTGTAGGAAACCATCACTACACATACCATCTATATCCGACAGCACATTAAAGAACCTAGTAATAATTTCCACTACTGGTACACACATAACTAATAGTCTATAAGCCTCAAGCTCAATCTTACCTTCATCAAATAATCCCATTTGTTAGGGAAAATACCCGTTGTAAATCACACAACGATAAACAACATCTACCCGAACTAGATTTACACACTTTACTCTAGTTGGTAATATGATCCCATCGCTCTCGATTTCAACTATGGTCCAATCACTTTTATGAATCCCCTAGTCTAACGCCTCTCTGATTTATTCCTTAAATTTTATCATTTCTAAGGGTATGCGACCACTCTCTTCCATTTGGCCCAAAATTGTATCTTAACAATATCCTTTCTTCATAAGGATTCGACATAAATGTTGGCCTAGAATTTCACAACATACCCTCGCAACTCTCTCTAGGAGTTCTTAGCCTCCCATCACATCTATACTTACATTTGATGTATGATTAAGATTCTCAACCCCAATGAGGATTTCCCCACAGTCTCTATATACAACTCCAATACACACATGGATATATGTTTCCCAAATTGTCCTAAGAAGTTCCTATAATCACAATGTGTGAGAGACTCCTAGTGTGTCTCCAAAACATATCTCTTACATCATAAGAGAAAGCCCCTAATCAAGAAACCCAACCAAAAAGGGTTAGAAATCCTTCTAGAGAAAATTCCTCAAAATGCCCTGTTTCCGAATCGATTCGGCCCTATTCCGAATCGATTCGGCTTAGCGAATCGATTCGGCCTCTAAGGCGAATCGATTAGGGTCCAAAGACCCAAGCATCTGTATCAAGCTGAATTGATTCGGATTGGGTTCAAATCGATTCGGTCACACAGACCTGGGACTCTACAACATTCCGATTCGATTCGAATGGAGGCCGAATCGATTTGGAAGGAGGCCGAATCGATTCGGCATGTTCAACAGGCTACGAAATGGCTAATTTCTACAAAAACCTAATTTCCCAAAAATTCCAAATCAACAATTTCTAAGTATAAATTGTAACCCAATCATGTTTCCAACATCAAAAGACATCCCATAATTTCCTCCCATCAATTTATACCCTTTAAACCCATGTTCCAACATTGATTTCAAGATTAAACCCAAAAATCTAGGTTTTGATATTTATACCCAAAATCCATTTCTTAACCCCACAAATCATGAAACGAAATACACAAATGACTTATTTAGCAAGATTAAACACTTGCCTCAGATTTGTAGAGGTTGGATCGTCCTCGATGTCGCATTTTGGCCGGAGATCCCAAGCTTTTTTTCTCTCCTCTCTCTCTTCCTTTCTTCTTATTTTCCCTCTTCTCTTCTCTTTTCTTTCTCTTTGTCTCTTTCTCTAAATGAGAAGGCTTGTCCCGTAAGCCTCTTAAACCTTTAAATCATAAGTCCCAATTTTAAATGTTAATACACACCTTAAATGACTCGTTTACTCCAATTCGAGTCAAACAGACTTAAAAATATTCCGGAGCTGAAATAAAACCCAATGACAGTCATTTTGACTATCTCGACCCTTCCGGGATCGATGGTACACTCGAAATCATCATTCGAAATACTTTAAAATGTCCTCTATTTTTGGACCTCAATTCCCAAATTTTAGAATTCTCCAATTTAATTAATTTTTTTTTATTTTCCCAAAAATTTAATTTCTCAGTCTCAAAAATCATGGGGTGTTACAATCTCCCCCCCTTACAAAAATTTCGCTCGCAAAATTTAAGACATGCCTAGGACCTAAATCTCATCTAGTCCTTACATCAACCCTCAAGGTCACTATACCGATCCTGTCTAATTCTCATGTCGAACCATATAGATTTTAAAAATTAACTAACTACCCAGGGCGCCCATACACCCCGTACCCGAGCTCCGCTCGTAGAATTATAATCAGGCTCCATTAGCCTCAAATAATAATATAACTATCACTAGTATAGTATACAACAACATATTAACTCATAAAAGTTTGAAAATTCCCAATGGTTGAAATCTCCTCAATTCCTGACGCTAGCCACCTTCGTGCGGGGGAGGTCTCGCAAGCGAAATCCAAACAACAAACCCTCCCAATACACTACTGTGTAGCTAGTTTGGCGATTGAGATTAGTTGAACCAGGGTTAAGGTTTTATAAAAGGTTTTTTATATTTTAGATACTTCCCGAAGGCCTATGTAAGAATATATAATATAAATAAATCCCGCGTCTTTCGACACACCAAACAAATACCTTATGTTTAGAACACAAGGCCTCAACAAATACAACACTTCTAACCACTACCTTGTTCTCAAAACTAGCACAACTATGAGCTAAATTCTCCACTCAAAATAAATCCACTAAGCTCTAAACCTCCCAACCATACATACTAATTCTTTTCATCACCCCAAAACATCATTTCAAGGCAAGTCCTTAAATCTCAACTCAGGGTACTCTACTTCTTCCAGGATAATTATTAATCCCAAACCTATTTCTCCACAAGAGAAACATCTTCCTAAAAATCCTTCCTAACCATTTTGAAGGACAAAACGCAATTGCGACCCCAGATAACTCCTTCGGTCCTACTTAACAAAACCGAGTCTCCAATTTCTTTCTCCCTCATCCCAGAAGGCAATACTCCTGATATTGGGACAACTCCACCCACATCATATCGGTAAAAGTCACCAACACCAGGTCTTCTAACAAAGGTTGACGGGCTTCTCAATCTAAACCTCCCAAGGACTACACTATATGCCTCTCCTCAGACTTACCTTACTAAGTCCAAGATTCGCCATTCGAGTAAATTTCCATTTCTTACTCAACCACCGATAGGTCACCCTGAACCACTTCTAGAAATCTCCTCAATATCTCTGCCGGAATCGGGGAAAACCAATACCCCCGATTAAAGCGTACCCAAGATATGCTATGGGTATTGTATCTCTAATCATGTCCTTTCCTAGACGACATAATCTAGATGACATCTAAAATGAGAGAAACTGTTATCAGAACGTCGATCAAGTGAATACACTTCACAGAAGAACATAAACACAATGAACACAACAATCCTAATAGTAGGGCTTTATATCAAGAACGTTAACGGAAGAACGCAGAAAACCTGCACAGATCCTAAAGACTCTAGAACCTGATGCTCTGATACCATCTGTAACACCCCGCTTAAAATAATAACTAGTGGCCAGCCCTATACTACATTAAATTAGGAGTTTCAGATGGCTCAGTCTCAACACCAACTGTCGGTACAAATATAATAAAGACTAACTACCCGATATCATATAAGAGAGATGTTAATATTTAAATAAAATATGCAACAGACAACAAACCATCATTATAAGCTACTAATAAAGGAAAGAAACATGCATACAATTTATTATGATAAATAAAATGCTAGAATAAAATAAAATGAGTAACTACAACCGAATATACCACAAAGGAGTAGACCCGAATAAGCTGTTGGGTCACAACTAATACAATAACTGAAAAGAAATGAATATACACATCTATAAATATCCCTTGGGTATAAACCCGATGTACAACATGAATCCTACCTAGATTTTTAAAGAAGTAGGAAAAGACTACAAGCTAAATCTCGTAACAATCCGCACCTGTCATGGCTCCCAAGACTCTGGATAGGAGGTCATCCGGAATCCATGCAGTAGGACACTTGTAGTAATATATATATATATATACACAGGCAGGAGAGAAAAGTAAACGGGTCAAAGCCCGAGTTGTGAAAAATATTTAGCAAGTGTGTTAACCGTGCATAATAAATATCGGTGCACTTATTTCATAATTAAAGTGGAATCGCACTCTCGTGAAATCACAACTCACCTCTCATCTAACGGCGCGCACCTATTCGTGTCCTGATATTTTAGTTAAATTACCCCAATTTATAAGGACAACCTAACTTATCATAGGCCCAACCTATACCCACGAGAATTGCCTTCCTATCTTAACCCAAGAATCCACTCTTTCTAAATGCACTTAATTATTTTTACAAACAAATATGCCATAATAGGCTTTATGGATTCCGGTTTATAATTTAATTAATTATAATTCTTAATACGTTACCCATATACATTGGGGTTTAATCAAATGATTTAATTACTAAATAACATGCATACATATTATTGTTGACAAAACTTCTCTCCAATCTCAACACTGCACTACGTTTCGTGCGTGGGGTGTCTGGCAAAGAAAAATCCAAACAAGGAACCACCACGTTACACTAATCCTTGGCAACATCGATCCTAGAGATCCATCATGCCACACATAATTATTTGACAAAACTTTTCTCCAATCTCAACACTACACTACGTTTCGTGCGTGGGGTGTCTCCCAAAGCGAAATCCAAACAAGGAACCACCCCGTTACACTACTCCTTGACAATGTCGATCCTAGAGATCCATTATGCCATACATACATAATTATACTACTACTACTACTACTACTACTACTACTACTACTACTACTACTACTACTACTACTACTACTACTACTACTACTACTACTACTACATTTAGGTTACAATATGAAAGCAACTTAAAATCTCCAATAATATACTTGGGATGATGTAACCGAAATATCCCTTTAATGCGATACATGAATCCCCATCAATCTAGTACATCATAATCATCCAAGATGTACTCCATAAAGATTCCATATCCTTTCATCTATAGGATATATAAATATATATATAGGCATTTTATTCTAACCATATATATATACAATCATCCATTCCCATGGCCAAGTGTACATACCACATATGATGTACAATGGCCATCCACATAATATACCCGGCTATATATATCGCCGATGAAACTGCATCATGCTATCATCTTCCAGGGCATTACTCACATACCATCCTGGGGACCCCGGTCGGTCTCAATATCACCTACATCAGACCCATACACACACACACGATGTCCCGGGAAGCGGCCATAGCTCCTAACCGGTCAATGAGACGAGACATACCCACCACGCCTCACCCCGAAAATATAAATCCCATAATAACACACTGGACGACTATGACCTGGGGACTATCCACACCCTGCTCTTTGAGCCAGGATGCTCACCCTCAGCGCGGAAACTTCCCAATGATAGCATGAGTGGGGTATGCTTAACCAGATAAGTATATATATCATCCACATGCACAATATATATACATCCATATGATCCTATCATATGATCCAAACATTTAAACCATCATTTACGGTTTAAATATTCATACCATGTATATCCACAACATAAATATATCCATATATTCATATCTATATAGATATATATACATATATTCACATACCTTTATATCTATATATACAAACTAATTCTCGTTCATATGTATAAGATATCTAAACTCGGCTATAAGTATACATAATCCTCAATATACAAGCCGTCACCACAAATTCATTTAATTTACCTCGATATGTGAATACAATCCCTCACTTGAAGCATATTCATCCATTTTTCCTATGATGAATAGTCTCCCAAAATCATATGTATATAAATACATATATATTTTACATTAGGGTTATCACCCAAAATTTTGTGTAGGAAACAATCACTACACATACCATCTATATCCGAGAGCACATTAAAGAATCTAGTAATAATTTTGACTACTGGTATACACATAACTAATAGTCTATAAGACTCAAGCTCAATCTTAGCTTCATCAAATAATCCCATTTGTTAGGGAAAATACCCGTTGTAAATCACACACCGATAAACAACATCTACCCCAACTAGATTTACACACTTTACTCTAGTTGGTAATATGATCCCATCGCTCTTGATTTTGACTATGGTCCAATCACTTTTATGAATCCCCTAGTGTAACGCCTCTCCGATTTATTCCTTAAATTTTATCATTACTAAGGGTATGTGACCACTCTCTTCCATTTGGCCCCAAATTGTATCTTAACAATATCCTATCTTCATAAGGATTTGACATAAATGTTGGCCTAGAATTTCACAACATACCCTCGCAACTCTCTCTAAGAGTTCTTAGCCTCCCATCACATTTATACTTACATTTGATCTATGATTAGGATTCTCAACCCCAATGAGGATTTCCCCACAGTCTCTATATACAAGTCCAATACACACATGGATATATTTTGCCCATATTGTCCCAAGAAGTCCCCATAATCACAATGTGTGTGAGACCCCTAGTGTGTCTCCAAAACATATCTCTTACATCTTAAGAGAAAGCCCCTAATCAAGAAACCCAACCAAAAAGGGTTAGAAATCCTTCTAGAGAAAATTCCTCAAAATGCCCTATATTCGAATCGATTCGGCCCTATTTTGAATCGATTCGGCCTAGCGAATCGATTCGGCCTCCAAGGCGAATCGATTCGGGTCCAAAGACCTGGGCTTCTGTCTCAGGCTGAATCGATTCGGCTTGGGTCCGAATCGATTCGGTCACAGATACCTGGGACTCTGCAACATTCCGAATCGATTTCGAAGGAGGCCGAATCGATTCGTCCTGTTCAGCAGGCTACGAAATGGCTATTTTTGTACAAAAACCTAATTTCCCTAATATTCCAAATCAACAATTTCTAAGTATAAATTGTAACCCAATCATGTTTCCAACATCAAAATAAATCGCATAATTCCTCCCATCAATTTATACTCTTTAAACCCATGTTTAAACATTGATTTCAAGATTAAACCCAAAAATCTAGGTTTTGATATTTATACCCAAAATCCATTTCTTAACCCCCACAAATCATGAAATGAAATACACAAATGACTTATTTAGCAAGATTAAACACTTGCCTCAGATTTGTAGAGGTTGGATCGTCCTCGATGTCGCGTTTTGGCCGGAGATCCCAAGTTTTTTTTCTCCTCTCTCTCTTCCTTTCTTCTTCTTTTCCCTCTTCTCTTCTATTTTCTTTCTCTTTCTCTCTTTCCCTAAATGAGAAGGCTTGTCCCGTAAGCCTCTTAAACCTTTAAATCATAAGTCCCAATTTTAAATGTTAATACACACCTTAAATGACTCGTTTACTCCAATTCGAGTCAAACTGACTTAAAAATATTCTGGAGCCGAAATAAAACCCAATGACAGTCACTTTGACTATCTCGACCCTTCTGGGATCGATGGTACACTCGAAATCATCATCTAGAATACTTTGAAATGTCCTCTATTTTTGGACCTCAATTCCCAAATTTTAGAATTCTCCAATTTAATTATTTTTTTTATTTTCCCAAAAATTTAATTTCTCAGTCTCAAAAATCATGGGATGTTACATGAAATTCATGAAAAAACGCTACATAGTTTTAGGCGTTATTGGGGTGGAAATCAAGTCTGACTTTGAATTGCCAATTAGATTAAGACGATGTCATCTAAATTCACATTTTGACACCTAAGGATGATTTTGAGATTCATTCGTTAAGAGTATACATATTCATCGTGCACAAATGTTATACGTGATTGCATTGATTTTCCTATCGAATATGTCCACACCCATTCTTAGTGTAAATTCATGGTGTGTGATTTTTGTAAAATTATTTTTGCATTTTTTTGTGAAAATTTGAAAATTTAAAAATAGCTTGTGGAAGCTTTTGGGTTATTCCTTTGCATGAGCGTAGTTTGATCCATGTTTTCTATGCATATTTGTTGTGACACTCCATGTTTATTTTTGGTTCATTTGTTTTCTTATCTATTTCGAACAAATAAAAAGGGGAAGAACGAATTATGGGGGAGTTTTTGCATTATGGGGGAGATTTGACTACTGATTGATTTACTCTTATATCACTTCAAACTCAATGCATCACAAAGGTATTTGCTTTATCTCATATGTGTAGGTACAAAGATTGATGATCATATTTTGCACACCCTGATGGGAAAAGCGTAAAGATTTGAAGTTGGAGATTTTGAAGAAAAGTTTTAGACTTATAGTATCTTTTCAGTTTTGGGTTCATGGGAGGGTATTAGATTTGTATAGGAATTTTGGTTTGATAATTTGGATGTTTTTATTTTTTACCGGCATAGACATAGGGGGATATTTGTAAGGACATTATTTTATTGTACGATTTACATTTTAGTACGTCGTATACCGCTACAACCATCGAAGAATAATTCAAATTCAATCATGCATTAATACGGATTCGAATATCAACGTTCTTCAACAGTCAAGCCTCCGTGAGATTAATTTGGGTAAGGTTGTGTTTAAGTACCTTAATGGTTCACTTAGAGTGTTGGGATAATTTTTTCAAAATATTTTCTAAGTGTTGGAGAGGAGTTTTTCATCATAATTATTTTTTAAAGTTTTGAGGCGGAGTATTTTATGGCGAAATAAAAAATTATCTTTTTCCTATTTCATTCGAGCGACAAAGTAACCCCTTTTCAAGCGATAGAGTTGTGTCGCGTGAAGCTCGTTCAAGCGATGTGTGTAAGCATTGGATCAACTCTGACATCTCGTTCGAGCGGTGCACCGCCTTAATGTTTTTATAAATAGTGTGTTAAACAGCTCCGTTTTCGTTAAGAAGACTTGATATTTTTTATTCTGCACAAACTGCAAACCGGCATAATTCTTTGTCTTCTTCATTTAAGGGTTTAATCCTTTTTGTTTTTAATTCACAAAACGTCCCAATCTGTATGTGAATTGTTTTGTAATCCAAGATACAACTTTGGTGAAGTTATTTCTTTGTGAAGTGTTATCTCTACTGCTGACTATGACCGCGTGTCGATTGGGAGTGATCGTGGGGTGTTCCTGGGTGAATTGGACTGCGCGTTCATGTGAACTGTTACAGTTGTTCCATTGTTGACTCTAGGTTGCATTCCTATGTGATTGTTCTGAGGAGTAATCATTGCGGTTTTTATTATGTATATAAGTAGCGATTTATTTTACATAGTGAAATAAAAGGTTTTACCCGAAAGGTGTGTTTTTCCTGAAATATGTGTGTCAACAATTTATTTATGATTGTTTGATTTATCCACGCGTAGTTGCATGTTTTAGGGATGAATTAAATTAGATTAAAATTGACACTGATTAAATAAGGTTAACATGAAAATTTGTGAATTCGGGTTATTCAAGTATCACACATACGTTTCACA
Source organism: Sambucus nigra (assembly GCA_949130495.1). NCBI lineage: Eukaryota > Viridiplantae > Streptophyta > Magnoliopsida > Dipsacales > Adoxaceae > Sambucus > Sambucus nigra. Next base: position 236,273,522 of record OX422210.1, on the reverse strand, counting down.
ATTGTGCTTCATGATATATTCTTACTAGTTGTATATTTTTACTCGTATTCTATTCTATGCTTCATCTTATAGGTTTTGATAGAATCGTGACAAGTGTATCTTTTGTAATTTATTTTCATTGGGTCTTATTGAAAAATACAAAAATATTTTGTCCATCCTTTTGAGTTATCCTCGTTTTAAAATTTGTTTAAAAATTTTAAAACTCAAGAAGATGTTTTTTGTGTTTTTTAGTCTTACACATTTTGTGTGGCATATCCTTGTGTTTGAGTCATATATCATTCCCCGCTTCCATGTACCTAGAAGTTTTTGTTATGAATTTCAATTCTTAAATTGTTATTTATCATGTTTGCATGGAGTAGTTTGATTTTGATTTGCTTAATGGATTCTCTTTGTATATGCATCCACACACACATGCACGAGTACTTTTGGAACTTTAACTTCACATGTATATTTAAGCTAAGTGAGATGTCCTTCCATTAATTTTGGCATCTACATGTTTGTGACTATCAAGGATTTGTGCATGTAACAACCGTTGCCCAGATTGACAAAATAGATTAAAATTTATCTGGTAAAGTTTTTTCAATAATGGAATCGGGGTGAAAGTCAAGTTGACTTTGCGTGAAAAAACAAGATTGCAAAAACATCCTAAAAAGTGTGGCATTTAAAAAAATTAACCAAGTCCAACGTAGTGCAGTTTAATTGATCATTCAAAAGAAATAGCCTCAAAAGAATAGAGAAAAGAAAAGAAAATATGTAATACGTTTATCTTTTGTGGGTGTTTAGTTGAAGATCAACGGCTTCGCACAATGAATCCCAGTTATGCGTATTTTGTCATGACGATATTGATTTGTAGAATCATCAAAATTCTGGGTTGTGTTCATGTAATAACCCTCTCTTCTGATAGCCCACTTTATATTTATTTACAAGGTGTAGTGGTTAATTTTAAATGATAGATGTTAAGTAAATATTAATTTGTTATGACAAGGACAATATTTACTAAAATGTTGCATAGTTACCCCGTGAGTGAATAAAATGTTCATGTGGTGATTTTTAATGTCATAAGGATTTAAAATGATATTTTGGTTTATTTTGAAACCGGAAGTAAAATGAGTTATAAAATCTCCAAATGATAATTTGGATAGTGTAGTTAGTCCCAGTAGGTGTGTGACAGTCAAAATATGTGCCATATTGTATTTTGGCATTTTGGGCACTTTTGACTGGTTTTGGCTTAAATAGTGTAGTCGCGTATATTTTTATCGCGTATTAGTCACTTAAGTGGGCTTATGGGACTTAAGCCCCATTTTATTTCCCACCCCTATTCCCATTCTTCCATTTTACTCAATTGAGCCCTAGAGAGAGTAGAGGGAGGAAGAGAACTTGGGAGAAAAGAGAGATTGGAGCTTGGATTGTTGCTTCCTTCTTCATCAAATTAGATTCTTACCTTGAGGCAAGTAATCTACTTGCAAATTTATGATTTAAGTAGAATAAATTGCATTGATATTTATGATTTAGAAATGTTAGGGTTTTGGTGGAATTTTGGGTATTTAATCCTTAGAGATTGATTTGGATGATAATCTTGTACATAATGGTAGCTAGAGGCCCATATTATGTATTGGTGATGATAGATAATCTTGGGTTGAATTGGTTTTGGGTTTAAGGAAATTTTGGAGTTCAAGACTCCATAGCCATTCTTGGCATTTTCGCAGGGGCGAATCGATTCGGCCCCTTGGGCGAATCGATTCGCATAGATGCAGAATCCCAGGTCTTGTTGTCCGAATCGATTCAGATTAAGACCGAATCGATTCGGCATTTGCATAAACTTAAATTTTGTTGTCTGAATGGATTCGCTTTCAGAGCGAATCGATTCGCTAGTGCGAATCGATTCGGCCCTAGGGGCGAATCGATTCGGTTCCAGCAGTTTTGGGGTCTTTTTCCTTTTAATTTTCATCCTTATTCTTTAGGATTAGGACCTAGGAAACTTCTTTAAAGAAGTAAACTTAGAGTCCTAGAGTAGTTATGGGGTTTGGTCATTGCCCTGGATTAGAAATGGGTTCATCTAGGGTTCATTTCGGGGAGGTTTAAAGTAATGTTAAGGCATTACTTCTTTTATTCAACTTTTAGAGGTTAGGAAGTTAAATGCCCTAACTTGGAGACTTATGGGCTTATCAATTTATATGAACTTTGGGAATTTCTAGGATCATAATGATCATTTGGAGACCTAGCCTGGAATTGTAATTTGAGGTAAAATAAATGATAATGTTCGATGGGAATTAGGCTCGCATAAAATGAACCCATAGGTGTTTAAAGATGATAGGTTCAACTAGAATGAACCCCGTTGTTTAATGATGTTAGGTTTAAATAAAAAAGAACCAACCTCATGATTAATGGAAATGAAATTGGTAATGAAAATGATGGTAAAATGTAAATGTTAATTTACTGTTACACACCTCTCTAAATGACATCATAAGGGAAGTTCGCTCATGAGGTGAAGCCCCCTGGCTAATGAATGCAGGGTGGATATAGTCCTAGGCCATGGGAGCGCTTATTGTTATATTTTCTGCGATGGGTAGGAGATTCCGGGTGTGGTCTTGACTATCCCGCAGGCTCATGGCCGCTTCCCGACGTATTGCGATAGGTGCCCAGGTTGTCTTATGTTAGGCCCTGGAAGATGATGGTCATTTAGGGGCGCGCACAGTGGGGAAACCCGGACGGGCGGTCTTAGATATCGTTATATGTATATGAATATAACTATATTTTCATCAAGTTGGACTTGACGGTTGATAAATGCCACAAAGAGCGTATGATGAATGCCATAAAGAGCATAGATGTGTGCCATGAAGAGCACGGGAATAATATATGTGCCATAAAGAGCACTTGATGTACATGATATTCCTAATAAGGAATGGAAAGATAAAATGGGAAGTTTTAATAAATGAATAGAAATTATAACTTCTTGACTTAACCGAATATATGGTTTTAGTCCTAATAAGGAATGTCTGAAGGAAATGGAAATTGTATTAATAAGGAAGGGTTTTAAATTAAATTGCTTTACCTTCAATTCCTGCTTGTAATTGTAGATAGCATGTCATTTTATCATCCTCATCATTCATGTGTAACTATTCATACCTATCATGCTTTTTATTCTTCTAGAAATCATATAGAACCCGGCCCTGACCGGTTTACTTCTTTGTTGTATATATTATTGTATCCGCTCAGGTGCTCCACCGCAAGGACGCCCGACTTGACTTTCCCAAGTTCCCTGCACTTTCGACGAGCTGTAAGATTTTGCAGGTTATTACAGGATGTTGTTTTATATGCTTTCATTCTTGTTATTCTAGATATGATCGGGTCTTGTCCCTCGGGCGTGTGGCCCAAACGTTTGTATTTGATTAATGATTGTACTATGTAAGATATTTTATATTGTTGTACGTTGTCTTGTGTAGCTGTGGACCGACAGCTTATTCGGTCCATTTGTGTGCATTCGTTGTAGTTATATTATATGTTATCTTTTGAAATTCCACTTGCTTGTCAGATTGGGTTTTTAGTTTAAATTTTCATAACCATTTTTTTAAAATTTTACACTTTTTGGCAACCCGTTTTCTGATTTATTGGGTGGTTTTCCCGTATACTCAGTTTATATTTGTGATGCTGAGAATGATATCCATCCATGATTCCTGTTACGTTTGAGTATCGGGCTGGCCACCCCTTATTTCGGATTGCGGGTTGTCACAGTTCATTGGGCTTGTTTGTTCTTTGATTTAACTTTATCTTGGCACATGAGGCTAAATCTTAGTTTATAAAGGTTTGCAATCAAATAGAACTCCTTGAAAATGTTTAAGTGATTGGGTCATAAATCTTTTGTCTCTAGTTTATACCCATTTATTCCGTTTACCCCATTTGGTTTGGACACATTTATGCGATATCAGTGTGGAAACCTTATTGTGTTTGGTGTATTGTGTTGTCTTTATATATATATATATATATATATATATATATATATATATATATATATATATATATATATATATATATATATATATATGTGTGTGTGTGTGTGTGTGTGTGTGTGTGTGTGTGTGTGTGTGTGTGTGTGTGTGTGTATGTGTGTGTGTGTGTGTGTTCTTGTGCTTCATTGATATCTTTTTCATATTTATATATACAGTATCATTTATTTTGAGTCTTTGCTTTCATATCTAGTCCATGTATGATTTTTTTTATAAAGGTATCTATCCTATTGCGACTTTTCATTTATGTCCCATGCTTATATTAGTACATTCTAGTTGGTATCATTTTTCTATAGCATCTTAGTTGGTCTCTGTTGTTCTTTGTGTGGATTAGTTGCTTTGTTTTTCTTGTATCACTATACACCATTGCATGATATAACTGGTTTTTCTTTATGCTTATCTCTTGTTTCTTTTAGGGGGAGAATTGGTTTAACTAGCGATAAATTAATTAAATCTATGCATCTTCATCTTTGTCTATTCCTGAACAAAAAGGGAGAGAAATGGTATCTAACTCTTTTAATTTGGGGAGATATAACTTAGGGAGAGATGGCATTCTTAGGAAACTAAAGTTAGACAAATGGGGAGGATTTATTATTGCTATATTCCCTATGCGTTTAATTGTGTATTTAAGTGTGTAGGTATTCATCCATGCGGCAAAGTTTTTAATGCAAAGCTTCTCAACATATGTGCCGGTCAAGCATCCGTATTTTTTATTTTGGATTGGGATTGTGTCTTTTAGATGAGCTTGATGGCCCATAGGTTTTTCATTTTGGTTTAATCCTGGAATAGCCAAAGGGGGAGATTTGTAATAACAAATTTTCAATTGAGTCAATTTTTATGTGTTGGCTTATTTCCAGACATAACTCTTTGATTCATAGGATAGAAGTTATTTGTGGACTTTCAAGCCTATGACATTAATGTTGAAGATGTAGCAGTTAAGTCAAACAAGATCATATCATATGTCGCGTTTCGTGCCTTGTGTTCGTCATCAATAGTCTAAGCATCTCTTATGTATGAATGCTTATATTATGTTGAGAATTGGAAATTCATTATTGGGTGTAAGAATTTTTGTCAATTTTTTTTGAATTCATACTATCTAAAGATTTTGTTCTCGAACACCTTTTCGTAAAAAAATTATAACCAACTCAAAAAAACTAAAAATAAAATACGAACCTGGCGGCCACGCGTTCGTATAGAAATTATCTAGATTCATGGCCTAAAATATCGTTCAAACAACCTCGTTCGAATGACTTTTTACGAGATTTTATTTTTTCATGCACTGACATCTCGTTCAAATGTTGTTCGAATGAGATTGAGACTTGTTCAAACAACCAGGTTGTTTTTGTGGGAAAATGTCACTTTTTGAGTAGGTTTTTCTCTATAACCTCCCACTAGTTTTGGCACCCATTTATGTAGTGTGGGAGTTAACTTTTTTAGTATAATTTTTCCAAAGTTTTAAAGAAAATACTCTTCCAAAAAGTCTTTTGAGTTTTTGTTAATCTTTAATGATTTACCTTTCAAAACATAAACACAGTTTACACCCAATTTGTTTTATGATGCAAGTTTGTACATGATATATGTTTGAGATCAGTTTTGGCACATGGTTTTATTATCTACACTATTCATATTTTTCCTTGCGGTGGATTCCGTATTCGTGGTGTACATACGATGGACTCCGTGTATTTGACGATAGTAGTGGCCCTTCAGTGGACTCCGAGACATAGGTGGACTTCTACGGTTTCACTAGGCAGCGGTGGAAGGAGCGAAGAGCTTCAAGTATTGTGAGGGCATCGAGTCATTGTGTAAGTATTATGTTTTATCCCTTGTAATTCCGTACGTAGTGGAGTTGTGGTTGTGCCATCCGAGGTTTTTCCCGTTGTGGATTTTTATCATACATTATGGCATTGTGGTTGTGTTTATTTTATCTTGATAATTCATCTTGATGCATGCATAGGTTTAACAAGATAAATTTTGGTTTAACCATAAAAAGTTGTTTACTTTAAATCAATTCAGAATAATTAATTAGGCAAAATTCAGGTTTGGTTTCATTTGCATAATTTTGAATTTGATTTGAAGTCTTGTTCAAGAAGTGTAATTTAATTTTGTAAGAATTTATAAAAATCAAAATATTCGGTGAACCGTCCCTTTGAAATTAACAATTTGTATTTTTCGACCCTAACAAGTGGTAACAGAGCTTTGATAATTTAAGGAAAATTTTGTTTTTTTACAGGTTGCTTTTGGAAATGGTACGAAATCTAACATCGTTGTGAACGGTACCGTATAAATTGATGGCTTTCATAGGTTAAATAATGTTCTTTTAGTGGGTGGCTTGAAGTATTACTTACTTACCATAAGTTAAAAGCACTACGATCATCACATTATGCTTTTTACCAAAAATAATGCCAAGTCCTTGATTATAAGGGTAAATGAATTTTTAAGTGCACTAGAACCACGGATAATTATTACATAATCTATGTATCTTTGAATATGATTTGCGATAGTGCTAAGGAAGATGTGTCAAATCTTTTGCATAAGAGGCTAGGTCACCTAAACATTAGCAATCTTAGTTGACTTGCTAGGAATGAACTTAGTCATGATTTACCTCCTTTAGAATCTTTTACTTCTCGTGTGTGTGGTACTTATCAAATGTGTAAACCAATTCGTAGTCCACATAAGAAGTTGAATGTTATTACGACCTCACTTTAGCTCGATATTTTACATATAGACCTTATAGGTCCAGTGCTTACGGAGAGCATAGGTACTAGACTCTACGTTCTTGTGATTGTAGATGATTTATCCAGATTAACTTTTGTAGATTTTTTTCGTAACAGGTCTGATGCTAAGGAAGTTTTTTATTCCTAAGTGAAAATAACTTCAAAACGGAAAGGATGCACTATTACTACTTACCGCAGTGATCATGGAAGGTAATTTGAAGTAACGGGTATACCAAAATGGCGTAGTGAAGTTGCAATACATTATGAAAGCTCGGATGCCAAAACTCCTCAATAAAATAGAATAGGCATAAGGAAAAATTTAACTATCCAAGAGATGGCTACGTCCATACTAATTGGTAAGAATGTTATGAAAAGGTTTTGGGAGGAGCTTTTCAAATTGCTTGTAATACTACCAACCGAGCCTATAGGAGGTATGGTACAAACCAACCCCCTTATGAGGTTGAAGGGAAATAAATCTACACTTAAACACTTTAGATTCTTTGGAAGTAAGTGTTACATACTTAAAGATAGAAACTATCTAACAAATCTTGACTCTAGGAGCGAGGTAGTTATTTTTCTTGGCAATTCCACTAAATCGTGCCTATTGTGTTTTTAATTGTATCCCTTTAAAAATTATACAAATAATTAATAACATCATTAATGATCACGATTCCTTTGACTTCAAAAAGAACGATTGTGAAGTTACATTTTCCATTTTCCAACATAATAAAGAAGAGGGGGAAGATGAAACGAATGAGTGTGAAGAAGTTATCCCACCACTTAGTGAGGTTGTTAATGAGGGAGATAGACGTACTTGTATTAGGAAAGACTGTGATGTTACCAATATCATTGCTAGTCCTAATGTTAGAGTAAAGACTAGATCACAACTCCAAAAGAAAGTTTACTTTATTTGTTATGCTTCTATGATTAAACCCAAGAATGTGAAGGATGCCTTATTAGATGAATATATGATCAATGCTATAGAAGATGAGTTATATCAATTTACCAAACAATAAACTTGAACTCTTATTCCCTCGCCTAAGGATATTCATGTTATCAGTACTAAGTGGCTCTTCAAAAATAAGTGTGATGAGGACGATGTCGTTTTTAGGAACAAAGCAAGGGTTGTAGCTCAATGTTATACACAAGTTGAAGGTGTTGACTTTAATGAGTCTTTTTCCCCTATTGCCAGGTTATAGTCTGTATGTTTAATCTTAGCCATATAGTGTTACTTCGATTTGAAACTCCATGAAATGAATGTAAAGAGTGCCTTTCTTAATGGCAATCTTGAAGAATAAGTCTATGTGTCACAACCAAAGGGATATGAGGATCCCAAATTCCCAACACATGTTTATCGCCTAAAAAAGGCTTTATATGGCCTTAGACAAGTACTTAAATCTTGGTATGAAAGACATAACTCATATTTCTTGAGGAAAGGCTTAAAAAGAAAAAATATGGACAAGACATCATTCTTGAGATCTTAAGGGAAGAACATTGTGGTTGCCCAAGTATATGTTGATGATATTATTTTTTACTCCAAAATGAAGATCATGCTCAAGATTTTGCTTTGATTATGCAAAAAGAATTTGAGATGACCATGGTTGGGGAACTCACTTTATTTCTTGGTCTCCAAGTGCTACAAATGGATGGTGGGGTTTTTATTTCGCAATCTAAATATGAAAAGGAACTTGTAAATAAATTTTATCTAGACTCTTATAAGACTAAACGTACCCCCATGGGTGATTCCATTAAGGTTTGAAAGGATATCGATGAGACACTTTATCGTAGCAATATAGGTCATTTGTTGTACCCTATGTCTAGTCGTCCCTAAATATTCTTTAGTGTAGGAGTTTATACTCAGTACCAATCTTGTCCTAAGGATTCCCACTTGAAAGCCGTTAAATGCACTATCAAGCATGTTTGTGGGACCCCGGACTTTAATGTTTGCTATCCCAAGAATACCAATACTTCCTTATCAACATATTCGGATTCATATTAGGTGGGTGATGTTGATGGGAGGAAAATTACATCGTGAGGATGCTTCTATTTTATAAGTTCTTTAGTATCTTGGCATGCCAATAAATAAAATTGTGTCTCATTTTCAACTGCTAAAGCGGAGGATATTATGGCGGGAAGTTATTGTGCTCAACTACTTTGGATAAAACAAATATTTGAATATTATGGTATTGGTAAGGTTTGAATGGTATATATTATGATAATACTAGTGCTACAGATATATCCAAAAATCCCATTCAACAGTCTAGAATAATGTATGCAGACATTCGACAACATTTTATTAGAGATCTTATTGAAGAAAAAGTCGTATCTTTAAACCGTGTGTCTATTGATCTTTAATTAGAGGATATCTTAAGTAAAATTCTTGATTGGACTATATTCGAATTTCTTAGGTCATCATTAGGTATTTGCATAGTTTATTTAATGATTTAATAATATTTCTACAATTTGTGCTTCTTTGTTTTGTTGCGTTTTTCTATCTTTTGCCACTTTGTTTCTTTTTATAAGAGTTGGTTTTATTCTTTACCATAAAAATATTTGCTAAATACAATCACGTATATGATATTTAAATGATATACTCCATGCCATATCTTTGTATATCAAATGGTTATTTTTTTTTCCTTTTTTTTTTGGATAAAAGTGACTTTGTGCATTAAAAAAAGTTTCAATTTTCTTTTAAAGTCTTATAAATTTTTATAAGCTTATTATTGGGAACATATTCTCATATCGTATTGCACTTTTCACTGCACTACACAGTGTATAGATGTCACTTTATGAGGAATGAAAAAGTTATACAATCTTTTACAAATGGTTCAAAGCTTCAAATATTTGTGAGAGAAAGTCCATTATCCTAAAATGTGTATGTGTGAGAATTTATCACAATTTGAAGGAGTTAAAAATCTAGATTCTATTTAAATAAATTATAATAAATGATGTGGTTAGGGATATAACTCTTATTTGATGATGATACCTTTGAAAATTAAAAATAGTATCCCATCTTAGTAATGAATGTGTGAAATCCGCCACATGCAAGAAGACATTTTGAAGAAAGTGATGTTTCAAAGATATGTATCCATTAAAAATTGAGTAACATCACGGATGTAAAACTAAAGCTTTTAACCGAATCACTCATTGAGGAAGATAAAAAATGTTAGATGAAAATATCTTAAATGGTGTTGAAAATTTTCACTACTATTGAAGCTTTGAGTAACTTGTTCTTGAATTTTTATTATTAATTGATCTCAAGCTTGGTTTCACTCTTTTAATGGTGTTCTTTTTTTTCACGTGAGATATTATCTTATGCTCTTAGTTGATAAAAATGATGATGTTATTAGCCTTTGAGATAATCTTTTATTGGTTATGAAAACTTGTCATATACCTCACAACATATGGTAAGTAAGAAACTTTAATCTATATTTTTTCTTATATAAATAAAGGTTTTAGGAGTTTTTTTTGTTCACTATAAATTGCATATCTAAATTGTGAATAACAAAATCTTCCTATAGAGTATGCTACCTTAACTCTATTTTATTAACTTCATGTGCACCTTGTGCTTCAATTGATTATCTTTTCTTATTACTTTTCTTTGTTTTCTTGGTTGAAAAAAGGGAGAAGTTATGGGGAGAATTTCTTATAGAAAGGGGGATTTTTCATATTTAGGGGAAGATTTAACTGGTGTTTAATATGATAAGTTAGTATAGAATTATTATCTATATCTATTATGACTATTAGTATAGAATTATTATTTATATCTCTCATGACTAACTTTTTTATATTGTGAAGTTTTTCACACATTGGTATTTTGATGAAGTTTGCTAGTGTGTTTCAATAAATATTGCTCTGAGTACTTTGAAGAAGTATCTTGTAGTTTTGGGATTGTAAGCATTTGTTTTTTTAATCTTATTATGCCTTTGGCCGAGCCTTATGTCATAAATAATAGGAATTTCATTTATTTTCTTGTAAATGTTTGGTGGTTGTTGTGTTTTGTCAACAGAATAGACAAAGGGAGAGATTGTAAGATTATTCACATACTCGTTCGTTCCCTCATATGTAGTCGTCTCATTTTGATTTTCCAAAACACTTTCCCTTCTTAAATTACCTCTTTGGAAAGTTTCATCAACACTCAGAGATCTCAAAGTCAATTTTGATAATCCTTATAATGATATATATCACATTATTAGATGGAAGGTATATTAAATAATTCCCTCATACACATAAAAAGCTTTTAAAAACCTATTTTAAAACATCTTGATAAAAAAATTATGTGTATAAAGCTCGTGGTTTTGTTGTCTTGGACTTTCTTGTATAGAAAATGTTTGAAACATCTAAAATAAAAGAGACAGTCTTTGTTGCTGAAGCGAAAATGAAAAGTCTATTTACCAAAATCATTTGGAGATTGGTGTGAGCATCTTATCTCTTAAGCATCGTTGCATCGACGCCTTTCGCTACAATGATACTTCCATTGTTGGTTGCCAGGTCTTTCGTTGGATTCGTTAAAAATCTCTGGAAAATCGCGTGACCTATCTTGCAGTAGGTTCACCACAATAACATGTATAGATCTGCAAATCTGTTATAAAGATCATTGATAATCTTCTAGATTTTTGTGCAAAATGCACTTATTTTGCAGCTGATTGGACTTGATATCCCCCAACCACTCTCTCACGTATGCTTTGTGTAGGAGATGTGTCCTTCGACTTGTCTTGGTATTTAGGAAATCCATTTGTGTGGTTTTACTTATTTCAATCATCAATGCTCTTCATTTCAAAATAACTCTCATATCTATCAAAAGGAAAATACCTAGAGAGTCTTTTAGATGTATTGTTTTCTTCTTCCTTTTTATGGAGATAAGAACACATTTGTGAAAAAGAGTGAACCCATTTTCAAAACATAGTTCAACTTTTTCACCTTCTCTTCTTTGCATTTAATCACCTCTCTTTTTAAAGATTTATTAATATCAAAGATGATGAAGCTTTTTATCAAGAACTCATTTTCATAAACCAAACTTTCAATAAACTTTGGTTTTTTCTCCTAACAAGAAGTATTGTGATATTGGAGGTTCTCTTTCGGGGTTCATATCATTTATTATCTCCCATGTTCGAAGATCAGGGTTTGTGCAACATTGTTGATGCGTGTTATGAAATCGAGATGTTGAGATGTCCATCGATGAATAGAGATATCGGGCTAGATACAATTTGGTGGAAGAAGTGTGAAGGTGTGAATTAGCACGGAAGGAGTAGTCGTTAGCCCCCTCTGTAAGTCTTTACAAAGTTTAGTGATATTATTTCATTGACCTGAGGTTTCTCCCACTATTTGGTTTTGTCCTCATATATCTATTGTTACGCTCATATTTACCTATTCCGCATCTTTTATCAACTATATGCTTAAACATGATAAAACTTGAGTTGGTTGACTAAAATTTGAGTAAATTTTTTAAATTATAGTTTAAGGTGTACAAAATAAATTTTTGGTGGGTCTCCATTTTAGTACGCAATATGCACTCTCAAAAACAAAACAATAAAAAAAATAACATGTCTGTTCAAGCGGAAAGAGAATGAAAGAAAATAAATGATCTGGGTGTTATTACTATATTTAAATGTGAAATTGGTCTTCGATTTTTTATATAAGTACATAGTAAGTAGATGGTGAACAAATAAGCTAACAAACAACAATAAAGGGTGTTGAAGAGGTATAAGTTGAAGTTCTAGTTATAGGAAATCCAATAAAGAGGAATCTCTCTAATAGATAATGTTCAATTTGAGGAAACCATCAATTTATTTATTTCATGGAGATTCTAACAAATAAATTAAATAATACATTGTAAATAGAAAGATGAAATCTCTAAAAGAACGTCAAGAGCTTTTGTCTTACAGATTTAGGGGTTTGTCTTTATGAGGAGACATATAAAGAGAGTCAAGAGATTTAGGTTAGAGTGTTGGAATTTTATGTTTGAGGAAATAAAGTGATAAATGATAATATTCTAATTATCTGAAAAACTAGAATTGATTAATATTATATTATTATTATTTATATATATATATATATATATATATATGTTGTTTTTACTCAATTCTACATTTTGGTTCTAGGTTTAGTTTCATGATTTGGATATATGGGTCATGTTCTCAATTTGGTTCGATGTAATTCATTTATAAAACAAAGAACCAAATCAACACCTTCGATTTTTCATTTTTTACAACCAGAACTAACCCTCAGATAAAAGTAATTAACTTAACCCTATGCACGAAGGTCGATTTTGTAAGAGTATAGTATCGATGTGCTCCATAGAGTAGATTATCTAAATTCCTTACCAGAACATGTTTAAGTTTTTGTTCAAGAGGTCACCAAAAAGCTTCATCAACGAACCGGGTTCACTCAATGCCAAACCTCAAGTATACCACTTGGGAAAAGGTAGAAGACTTAGTGGACTTAAATTCACCTTGGTTAATCTATTTTTATAATTGAAAAATATTTTTAATTAACCTTGGTTTTGTAACTTCGTCAAATTATTATGTAAATATACTCTTGGTAAAAAAAAACTATTTTTATAAAGAATTGGATCTTTTGTGTATTTTAAGTATGTATGTTCATACGAGAAATAAACATGCTTGTCAAAAACATATTTTGATAAATCTTCTAACTCAAATACATGTGCGACTTGCCTCACCTCAGCTTCACCACGGTAATAGCTTGCATCGATGCAACAAAAGCTTGTCTCTTGTATTTTTTTCATAATTAAAAACTCTGGAAAATGGCATGAATTTGTTCGCAACAGTTTCATCATAGTGATGGTCTTCCTCGTTATAGCGACACTATCTTATTGGTTTCTTACGTCCCCATATAAAGAGTCTGGAGTTTTGCGCGACCTGGATCTCTTTTTGTTCACCACATCAATGCAATAGCTCACTGCAATGACCATGTGGTGACACGCATCTGACAGTGCCGAAAGTCATTTTTTTTATATCAAGTATAACGTTTTGGGTAATTTAGACCCTGATGTGACTATTTGACACCTTAAGAGTATGACACCTAGAAATTGAGCCATTAAACATTTTCAATTCAAAAGGGCTATAAGTTAGTGTGTTGTTTACTTTTCGAAACCAAGAGTGAAAGCGTTGAAAAAAATACTTTTGCTGATAAAAACATTTTATATATTTGAGGGCTTATTTTTTTCTCTTCTTCGAGTACTTTCAAGCCATTGTTTTTAATAGAGGTGTATTAACTCATCTTTTATTCAAAATCCAATCTTCATTGATTAGTACATATTTTATCTTCCTTAGCATGAAAAAACTCATTTTAAGATTTAAAGCACCAAACCTTTGAGAACACCCCAACATACATGTCCATAGAATTCCCTTAAAGATCCTAGGTATAACATTTTTGTTGCTTGAAGGTTCTGTCCTAGAATCACAAAAGTTACTTCTACTTTGAAGAATAAAGTTTTGGTTAGAAGATTTGAAGGCACTGGTTACGGATCAAAACCGATCGTGTTTGTACAGTGTACTCCAGCTATTGGCACTCTCTACGAAGAATATGGTGAGAAAAATTGTCTAGTAGATTTTAGCGTCGTGAGGTTTTTAGTCTATTTTTTCTACTTATAAAACTCTAATATAGTGAATTTTTCATTTTTATCGGGCTGAGGGTTTCTGGTTAGTGGCTTTTCCCTCGTACATTCGGTCTTGTAAATATTTTACTCTTTTTGCATCTTTTAGAATCATTGTTTAAAATAAGAAGATAAGACTTGAATGATTCTAAAATTTAGTAAAATATTTTAGGGAAATTTACAGTTAAGTCCCTTGGTAACAATTTTTAAACATTTAAGGACAATTTACTATTAGGTCCACTTGTTATGCCACTAGCGTGGACTTCTATAAAAAGAGAATTAGTGGACTTAAGTGTTTAAAATTTGTTAAAATTACTTTAGTATTTAAAAGTTGTTTGTGAGGGACCTAATAGTACTTTACTCAATATTTTATCACATAGACTTTTGGACTGTTAAGCCCTTTTATAATAATAATTTAACAAACATTTTTCTTGAATTACGGGAATTAATTTTATTTATGTAGCTACTATTGAGAGGCATACTCTGAAATAGTATCAGAAAGGGTCTCAAAGTTTTAGGTGTAAAAACCTAATTTTAGATCATTTTTGCATGCAGTGGATAAAAGTTCAACACTCTGACTTCTCCATTTGATGTTTGTAATTATTCCTACTGGAAAGACTGTATGATAGCATATTTAATGTCTACAAATGATTGCATTTGGAATAGTGTGCTTATGGGATTGACTTGTCCCAATACGTCTAAGTTGATAAAATTATATCTAATTTGGATGACAACGAATTAAAGGAGAATGGGTGGAACATTAAGGGACTTAATGTTATTTTTGGTTGCATGTATCTGAGTGAGTTTAGATGTATATCCACTTGTATGATGTCTAAGGAGGCATGGGATGTTTTACAAACACCATATAAAAGCACCTCCACAGTGAAGCACTCCAAGCTTTGATGTCTCACCACCCGTTTTGAACTTCTTACCATGAAGGAGAATAAAACGTTTGGCTAGTTTTATGTCGAGTTAAATGACATAGTTATCTCCGTATTTGCCTTAGGTCCCTTAAAGAGAATAATATTGTCGATAAAATCTTATGGTCTCTCTCACCTAGATTTTGGGGTAAAGTGGATGCCATTGAAGAGGTTAGAGCCCTGCTTTTGAAGCCAATGTGTGTATACGAGTCGGTTGTCTCTCTCTAAACCTATGAGGTTAATTTGTCATCTTCAAGAAGTGACTCCTAAGGAGAAGGAGAAAAATCTAGCTTTTAAGGCATCTCATGATTTTAGTTTTGATGATGTTGGTGAGGATGGTATAGCTTCTCCCACTAAGTTTTCCAAGAAGTGAAAAAAATAATTTCATTCTAGAGGAACACCCAAAAACTATCCTCTTAGACTTGAGATTAGTCATGGAAGTGGAGAAAATAAAGATGAATCGACCCTCATGTGTTTTACATATGGTGGTCGAGGTCATATGTCAAAACAATTTCCCTCGAATATGAGTCATGATGGTGGAAATAATACTTTTCAAGCCACTTTTAGTGATGATGACTTGGACCCCAAAGATGACTCTCAGGAATGAAACTATGCCACATTTATAGCGCGAGAGAAATGTAATAGCCCTCACTTTTAAGGATAACTAAATTTCTTAATTAAGTGCAATTTGGCAATTTGAGGAATTATCGTGAATAGTAATTTTTGGAGTTTTCAAGGATTAGATGATTTTTTATAGTTGTTATTTACTTTTGGGATTAAGTAAATGAGTCGGAGCATTTTAATTATATGTCACAGTTGGGTAAAGAGATAAAGGGTAATATTTTAATTAGAAAACCCGCATTAAGTTGTGTTGGGTTAAACTAGTGACTTGCGATTAAGTGACTTGGATGTAAATTTTGATTGTGCGGTTGGTCTTGAAATGGCCGAGATAGTCAAAATAGAGTATCCGGGGGTAGTAATTGGGTTTTGGAAATTTTTTAACCAGTAGGGACTCGTAATTGAGTAAACGAGTCATTTTTAGGTTAATAAGGGACAAGACCTGATTTCTCCCTTATAAGGAACGGGAGAGGGAGCAAGAAAGAAAGAAAAAGAGAGAAAGAAAGGAAGAGGAGAAAAGAAGAGAGAAAAGGGAGATTCCGACCAAACTACGTCGAATTCGACTCTAGGTCATCGAATTTTATCCTCCAGGTAAGTGTGTACTTGCTTTATTTCATTTAGTGTATATATCTCATATTATAGTTGGTAAACTATATGATTTTGGGTTAGAACCCTTAACATAAATTTGGAAAAATTTGAGTATGAGTTTACATATTGATGTAATGTAAACTCTTAATGATTTCTAGCATTAAATCAACGATAATGGAGTGTAGAAATGAATTGAAATGGGGGAAATGGTAAATCTAGGGCTTTAAGGGTTTTTGGGTATAAATCAAAGAAAAATTGGTTTAATCCCCTAATTAATTGATGTGTTAGTTAGAAATCGATATTTAGATGTTTGTGGTGTTGTTAGTGTAGATTAGAAACCATAAAAATGGAATTTGGGATTGTTGGTGGGAAAATTGGAGAACTGATTTTCAAAGAACTGATGTGACTGGTCGACCGTGACCCTTTGGCCGGTCGACTACGTTAAGGAAAAAAGGGCTACTGGTTGGCTCGTTCGGCATAATTACAAAACACGGTTGACCGGGGGTCCAGTGCCGGTCGACCGACACTCTGTTTTCAGCCCAAGATTTTGGATATTTTTATTCCTTCTCCCCTTTAGGTTTAAAGTATAGGGGCTTCTAAATTAGAGTATTATAGAGATTTATGATCTAAGGGACTTGAGGAATTTTAAATTGATATTGGGTCATTTAAGAGGTTAATTTGGGGTATAGACATATCGAATGTTTAGGAAGAGAGACTTTCGGGGAAATTATTCGGTAAGTGAATAAGCATAAATTCTTCTTAATTTAGCCCCTTAATTTAGCAATTTTAATATCTCGAACAACGTACTTGATTTTCTTTCATCCCGTATCATTTCTAATCACTTCTTCTAACAAGTACCCCGAGTTTTGTGTATTTCTTATTGATTTTACAAGTATTTAGTGCAAGAAAGAAAGAAAGAAAACGGAAAAAAGGAAGAGAACAAAGGAAGAAAAGTCAAGGGCATTTTCATAATTTTACATATATATTCCGGTGTTGGGGAAAACTAGAAAGTTGAAGAGATCTAAACTACAAGAACATTGGAAAAAATGTCACCCCAATCCGAGCTACGGTGAAGAAGTTATGCCCATTTGAAGTTGGAGATAGAAAGCAAAAGTTGAAATTAATTCGGGAAGCCGAAGAGTTTCAACTCTTGAAATTTCTTGTATAATTCCTTTTTATTATTTGTAAAACGTGGAGATTCATGGGAAAAGTCATATTTGGGTATATAAAAAGCCAAGCCCTAGAGTAACAAAAGGGAGGAAGGGGGAGAGTCTTTTTTGTCATATAATTTCGTATTATTCTTTCCTTAGGATTTAGAAACCCTAGTTTGTAAGTTTGAAGAAAAGGAGTATTCAAGATTCAAGTTCAATTCTATTTCCAAGTTGTGGTTACAAATTTCAATCTTCAATCGAAGTATCAATTTCAATTCTCTTATTTATTTCTCTATATTATTTTCAATTCGATTCTCAATTGTTTTGAAATTATCTTTTGAAGCTATGTTTCTTAGATCTATGGTTCCATGCATAGTTATAATTTTCTTTTCATTTAATAAAATCATTCTGTGACAACCCGCTCAAAATAATAACGGGTGGCCAGCCCTATACCAAAATAATCAGGAATCACAAGTGGATCATTCTCTGCATTTACAGATGATCCTAATAATAACCACAACTAACTACCCATTATTATAAAAAAGGGGTGTCCAAAATTTTAAACTTTTTATTTAACACCAAATCAAAACCAACTATACAAGAACTAACCAACAACATAACATCTAAATATGATGAGGGAAACACATAAGCTCCAACAATATATAAAAGAGTACAACAAAATGTATACAATAAATTACCCGAATATGCTATCGGGTCACAGACAATACAAAAATATGAGAGAGAATATAAAAGTGTTAATCTACAATACTTGGGCATAAACCCGACATACAAACTGAATCATAATCTAGATATACAAAAGATAGGAATCGACTAAGACAAAGTGCCGCAACAGTCCGCCACTGCCACATCTCCACAATACACTGGAGGGATAAACTTCAACGGCGTCCTTGCGGAGGAACACCTAAAATAATACAATATATATATATATATATATATATATATATATATATATATACACACACATGGAAGGAGAAAATATAAACGGGTCAAAGCCCGAGGTGAAAACATTTTATAGCAAGTGCATTAAAATGCATAATAATTATAAATGCATTATGACATGATTTAATGGAGTCTCACTCTCCATAATAATCCAACTCACCTCTCAACTAAAGCGCGCAACTAAACGTATGCACGTGAGCTCCAATAAATGCCCCAAATCTAATTAGGCAAATAAATCTAACTAAATCCCAATATAAATATTCAATTAAAATCATCTAACTTATCTCGCAATTTACCCCTATCTACATTTCCATCTAAATCGTGTACTTCAATTTCTAATGTTATTGCTCTCTTTTATTTGTTCATTTACTTAACATATAAATTTTACATAACCATTCTCTTACTAACATGTTCACAATACATACACATTCTCTTTACTAGAATTTCTTGTATTCTAGTTATACCATCAATATACATATAACTATATATGACTTATTAGCATCCAAGTGCTAAGGACTAAACTTCTCCGAATTCTCAATACTGCACCACGTTTCGTGCGTGGGACATCTCGCAAAGCGAAATCCAAACAAGGAACCCCCCGTTACACTACTCCTTGACAGTATTGATTTTCGAGATTCATTATGCCCTCAATGCACGATGCATGTAACCCCAATTCTTATTATTAAATTAATTAATTTTATTATTCCCAATTCTCAACAGTGCACGGCGGTTCGTGCATGGGACATCTCGCAAAGCGAAATCCAAACAAGGAATCCCCCCGATACACTACTTCTGGCATTGTCGATCATCGAGATATATATACTTTATATATGTGAGTATTAAGGACTAACTTCTCCTCACTCCCAATATTACACTGCGGTTCGTGTGTGGGATGTCTCGCAAAGAAAAATCCAAACAAGGAACCCCCCTGATACACTACTCCTTGGCAATATTGGTCATTGATGTCCATTATGCCCTCGATACCCAAGTACCAAGCATAACAATAATATAATAACCATCCAAACGATCTATAACTCGAGGACGCAGGGTCTCAATGCTATCATCTTCTAGTGCCCGGCTCACGTAGCATACTGGGGACCACCTATAGGACTAAACGACACCTACCTCGTGATCAACTCACACACACAACGTCCGGGAAGCGGTCATAGTTCCTAATAGGTCAAGTGAGAACGACACATACCCTCGACTTCTCACCCCCAAAATATAATGAAAATCACATATCAACACAATGGACGACTATGACTTGGGGAATATCCACACACTTCTCATCGAGGCAGAGTGCTCACCCTCATCGCGCAACTTCCCAATGATAGCAAGGAGGGGGTATGCTTCACTATTATATATATATATATATATATATATATATATATATATATATATATATATATCATGCACATAAGATGTACATACATCATCACATCATATAAAGATATACCATCATATAAGGTATACCTATCACGTTGTTTACATATTCGTATTACGCTCTTAAGCGTAGTTGAATTAATATCATTATTTAGTATATTTCTCTCTCTTGATATACTAATCATCAATTCTCACACATCTTCCCCACTTAGTATACAATATACTATTTATCACTTGAAGTTTTCGCATCACTTCTAATTATGAATTGTCTCTCAATTCTATTTATGTTAAGGATATTCTCTATCCTAATGCACCTCGATTAGCATTTCTCATTGTGTGAGACATCTCCCAAATTAATCATCGTTAAGGATATTTCTATATCCGTATGCACATTTATTAGCATTTCATTATTTTCAATCCATAATATGGTTCAATCAATCATATGAACCTTTAAAGTTATCCCCTTTTTGGGATTTGATTCTAAGATCCATTATCACTACGCGCATTCTCAATCTTTCATATGTTTTCATAATTATTTCCAAATATAATTTTCAATGGTAGGGGGCTTCCCCACTTAATATATACGATAATCTTTAATCGGTATTTCTCAAATTAATTCCATATGACCCAAACAATATCTTATGAGGGAAACTCCCTAAAAATCTCCAAAACACACTTCAAATAACTCCTATAGAGGTTCCCAATTGATAACCTCAAATAAAACGAGATGAAATTCTCCCTAGAAAAACATCCCCCCAAATGCCCTGTTTCCGAATCGATTCGGCCTTCAAGGCAAATCGATTCAGGTCATCAGACCAGGGATTTTGTCTTAGGCTGAATCGATTCGGCTGGGGTTCAAATCGATTCGGTCACTCAGACCTGGGCACCTGCATATTTCCGAATCGATTCAGTAAGGGGCCGAATCGATTCGGTTCCTCAAAACTCACGAAAATGGCTACTTTTTATTAAGCCAAAAATCCCCAAAATTCATTTTAATCATCTTCTCTTCATTTTTCTTCAACCCAATCACATATACATCATTAATATTCATCCAAGAACACATTTAAACTAATTTCTATCATCAAATCCAATATACACCCAACAAATCTAAGATTTTACTCAAAAGTTAGGTTTTGACAAACTAAACCTAAAACCCATAAATTTAATGCACAAATCATACAATAAACGGTACACATCAAATATTTAGCAAGTTTAATCACTCGCCTCAAGTTCGTAGGGTCTGATTCTTCCTCGAGATCGAGTATTGGTCGAAAAATCCACTTTCTCTCTCTTTCTCTTCTTCTTTCATCTTCTCTCTTTCTTTCTTTCTATTTATCTTTCTCTCTAAGGATAATTGTTTCTCCCACAGGCTTAATAAGCCTTGTCTCCCAAGATACACAACTTCAAATGATAATACACACTTTAAATGACTCGATAACTTTAATTTGAGCCAAACGAGCTTAAAATATTTCGGAACCTAAATAGACCCCAAGTACAGTCATTTCGACTTTCTCGGCCCTTCCAGACACAACTACACCCTCAAAATTGCCATTCGAAGCACTTTCTAACAACTTTAAATTTTGACCTCAAATGCCGATTTGATAATTCTCCAAATAAAAATGATATTTATTCTCCCAAAATAAATAAATAGTCGTCCGAAAACCTCGGGTTGTTAAACATGAATAGCTAAGTTTTTTAGGTTTGGGATGCATGAACCCATACCAAAGTAAATTACATATGTAGAAAATAGAATTCAAATTAAAAATTTGAAAGAGTCATGCGAGACAATTTTACAACCATTATAGATATTTTAATCTCTCTTGTCCTAGGTACTTGGGATGTTTAAGAATATGATGTGCATATAATTATTTAGCACCGCTTTATAATTACCTTTGATTGCGTATGGTGCAGGCTTGAACCTCATATATGTAATGCTTAGGATCTATGAAGACTATATTCATTCAAATTTATAATTTACAATTCTAGTATTCTACACGGTAAATTACTAGGGTTGGGGGGATTGTATTCCAACCTACTTTCCTTTCTCATTCATCTTAATTAGTTTTCTCATGCATGCATAGTAAACTTTTTTATTTTTTCCCTTTTCAACCATCATCATTTTTTTCACTTTTATTTTAGAAGTGATAAATCAATTAAATTCTATCAAACATTCCCTGTGGATTCGATACTCAGACTCACCACTCTACCCCTTAAGAGTGTAGTTACAAGTTTAGTTTTTTTGTATTGAGGTTGGAAGCCGATAACAACGACTAGTGTATTACACGGACGCTCGGTTTTTCGATGCGATCAAAATGGCGCCGTTGCCGGGGACTGTTTGTTATAAATTATAATTGACTTACTATTTTGAAAAAAAAATACACACAATATATATATATATATATATATATATATATATATATATATATATATGGGTGTCACGTTCTTGAATTGCCCAATTTGAAATGTCTTACTTTAACTCTTTTGGTGGCTTTAATTGTTATGATAATAGTGAGGAGGAGGTTCTCAAGACTTATGAACATTGGATCAATATCAGTAAAGATGAGTCTCATAAATACAAGCTGAGTGCCAAGGCCACCCAAGTTTATCAAAATGAATTGCTTGAAGAAGAAAGACTTGAAAAATAATATCGAGAAAAAAATTGTTATTGGGAGCAAGAGGTAGATGCATTATTTGAACCCAATGAGGATATTTCATCCGATATTTTTGAAGTTGAAGAATGTTTTCAACGAAATGAGGAATACGAGGTGCTAGAACCAAAGAAGCCTACTTTGGAAGAACTATTGATTATTATAAAAAAGCAATATGATGACCTTGCTGCTACAGAGTTTTAAATTAGAGCAACTTGCAAGGAGTTTAATGATTATTTGGACAACTTAGAGAAGGTCGATACTTGCGCTTCACCTAACCTTTTTGAGGATGAAATCATTGAGAGTGATCCAAGTTCTTTTGAATATCAACCTCTTATAAATATTGCAAAATCTATTGAGGTTGAAGATCATTTGCCTCCTTGTGTACCCACTATTATCAAACCATTAAATCCATCACAAGAACTCGATGAATGTCATGAGGATGTTGATCTGATTCTTATATGGGGATGTTATTTTGAGATGCTTCATCTTACATGCCATACACTTAGATGTGTCACTCCACCAAGTCCAGTTGAAAATTTTGGAGGAGAAGATTTTGAGGACAAGGACTCTATGCTTGAATTGTTTTCCGAGATGGACTCTTTCTTTTTATGTGCCCCACTTCCCATACTACTTGAAAAATCTATGGGAGGCGATTATATTTTTCTTGGATCCCAATGGGACTTGTCCCCCTATGCACCCAAATCCTTCATTATCCCCCTAAATTTTTTAATAGGTGATGGTTCATTTCTTTCGCGTTGCACATGCCTTCCGTTTTTCAAACGGAATTCTTATTTTTCGGGAGGCATGCATCCTAATGAGTTTATACTGATTACCCCTCAAAGTCAAATTGTATTTTGGGTGGACCCCCAAATTTTTCGACTTCTAGTGTATAACTTATTAGAAGTTAAAATTGTAGGTTGTATATAATTAGCCTTTTCTTTTTCCTTTTTTTTTAGTTCAGATCAATTAGTTAAAGTTTTTGTTATTCTTTTTGTTATGCTTGGTTCTAAAATGTTTTCTAGTTTCAATGGACTCGCACTCATCGGGGATCGCTCCATTTGGGTAATATCTTTATTTTCCTCTCTTTATGTTGTGTTCTTGATTCACATTGAGGACAATGCAACATTTAAGTTAGGAGGTGTGGGATATTCTTCCCGTTTATTGTTTAGATTCATTGATTCGATCACATGTTCTTTCCAAGTGTGTTTTTTTTAGAAAATTTCAAAAAATTTTAAAAAAAATTGAAATTTTTTGAAAAAATCCAAAAATATTTTTCTTCAAAATAAATAAAAATTGGAATTCAAATTTTTCAAAAATATCACCTTTATTCTATTTAAAGTCTCAAATTGTTAACAATCAAAATGCACTAAGCCAAAATTGACTGAACATGGAAATTGAAAGAAAATTAACGACTTAACGAATAAGTGTGGAGATTGATCAAACCCGGTGAGATTTTGAGCCTTTTAATTTTTTATAAGTTTTTAAATCAATCCGAGTTTATGATTAACTCAAAGTTCTTTTCAGCGTTTTAATAAGTCGTTGATGTCAATCCTTTGTTTTGATCGGTTATGGGAAATGTGTGAAATATTGTCTCGAAATTCGTGCAAAATATATCTCTAAACTTAATTAATCTCGAGATGCATATGGTAATGTGATTAGTGATTTGGACAATGAAGTAGGCCCTCGTTTGTTAACCCAAAAATACTAGCCATAATAATGTTGTGAAAAAATTATCCCTTTGCAACCCAATTTAAGCCTGATAAAATATTTCTTTTTCGTTTGATAACCGCAGAAAATCAATTGGCTCGGGATTGTGAAAAATGGAAAAAGTAAGAATTTAAGTCCGAAAAGTGCAACAAAAAGGGCAAGAAAATAACAATAGCAAGAAAAGAAAAAAAATAGTAAAAGAAAGAGAAATATGAGCAAATGCCCGAAAAAGCACTAATGGACGTCATAAGGACATTTTCCAAATCCGAACATTCCGTCCTTTACACTTTTTAACCCGAAAAGTCCTAACCGAGTCTGAATGGTGAAATTAATTACTGAATGGAGAGTTAAGACATGAAAAGATAATAAAAGAGATTAAAATGGTGTGATTAAGAGATGATGTTTCCCGTTTCCTAATAACTGTATTCTGATGATGAGATCTTTTCACCATATATTTCCTTCTTTTCAATTTTTTATGTGTGAATTTGTGTCCATTATATTTACTCTTTATATCATGCATACCGAGAGAAAACAACCACAATCCGAGTGCTTCGTTTTTGAGTGCATCCGTAAGAATTTAAATCAAAATGAATTTTTGGAAAGTAATGTAATGCTCAATCGGTGGAAATTTGAGGTTTAATTTCTGGGTTTGCACACACACACACACTATGGTTTGAGACATTTGAATATGAATTTATGGTGATAATTTTTCAAAAAGTTTAAATTGTACAATTTTTAAGTATTTTGATATTTATTTGAGTCAATAAAGAATTTTGTGAGTGTATTCACTACAAACCCTCACGAGACAAAACTCGTCCTACTAGGGTAACCTAGGGGTTTAAAGACTTATTGCATATGCTCAATGTAATAGCTTGCCTACGAAAGTGGAATTTTATTTTAATAAAATAATTATCAAGAGTGGAACTTTGGTTAGCTTCATTTACAATGCCCGGGATGTGCAAAGTTCTAAGTTAGGGGGATTTGACTAAGCATAAATTCTTCTAAACTTAGCCCCTTAATTTAGCAATTTTAATATCTCGAACAATGTAATTGATTTGCTTTTATCCCATATCATTTCTAATGACTTCTTCTAACAAGTACCCCCGAGTTTCGTGTATTTCTTATTGATTTTACAGGTATTTACATATATATTCCGGTGGTGGGGAAAAGTCAAGGGAATTTTCGTAAATTTACATATATATTCCGGTGGTGGGGAAAACTAGAAAGTTTACAAGCTCTAGATTACAAGAACATTGGAAAAAATGGCACCCCAATCCGAGCTACGGTGAAGAAGTTATGCCCATTTGAAGTTGGAGATAGAAAGCCAAAGTTGAAATTAATTCTGGAAGCTGAAAAGTTTCAACTCTTGAATTTTTTTTTATAATTCCTTTTTATTAGTCGTAAAATGTGGAGAGGCATGGGAAAAGTAATATTTGGGTATATAAAAAGCCAAGACCTAGAGTAATAAAAGAGAGGAAGGGAGAGAGTCTTTTTTGGCATATAATTTCATATTTTTCTTTCCTTAGGATTTAGAAGCCCTAGTTTGTAAGTTTGAAGAAAAGGAGTATTCAAGAGTTCAATTCTCAATCCAATTTGTGGTTACAAATTTCAATCTTCAATCCAAGTATCAATTTCAATTCTCTTATTTGTTTCTCTATTTTATTTTCAATTCGATTCTCAATTGTTTTGCAATTCTCTTTTGAAGCTATGTTTCTTAGATCTATGATGCCATGCATAGTTATAATTTTGTTTTCATTTAAAAAAATCATGCCTAGCTATGTTTTTTAGGGTTGGGATGCATGAACCCACCCCAATGTAAATTACATATGTAGAAAATACAATTCAAATTAAAAATTTTGAATGAGTCGTGCGAGATAATTTTACAACCATTGTAGATCTTTTAATCTCTCTTGCCCTAAGTACTTGGTATGTTTAAGAATACGATGTGCGTATAATTATTTAGCACCATTTTATATTTACCTTTGAGTATGGTGCGGGATTGAACCTTATATATGTAATGCTTAGGATCTATAAAGACTGGATTCATTCAAATTTATAATTTACAATTCTAGTATTCTATACAGTAAATTACTAGGGTTAGGGGATTGTATTCCAACCTACTTTCCTTTATCATTCATCTTAATTAGTTTGCTCATACATGCATAGTTAACTTTTTTATTTTTTCCCTTTTCAACCATCATCATCTTTTCCCCTTTTATTTTAGAAGTAATAAATCAATTAAATTCTATCAAACATTCCCTGTGGATTCGATAGTCAGACTCACCACTATACTCGTTAAGAGTGTAGTTACAAGTTTAATTTTTTTTTATTGAGGTTTGAAGCCGATAACAATGACTAGCATATTACAAGGACGCTCGGCTTTTCGACTCGATCAGTAAGCATATAAGGGTATATTTATGCGGTTGGTATAGATAGGGGCCATCTGTAATTGAGTAAATCCTACGAGACGACTAGGATGGAATTTAGGATAGTTAATAAAGATGTTTGATCAGTTCTTTGATATGTCTGTGGATGACTATCGTATTATAGACACCCCATTCTGTTACACCCTAACTCTCCTTAGGTCCCTAGTACCTCCTTTCATCACCACAAACCCAGGTCATGTACCGAGTACTGACCTAGAAGCCATCGGGCACTCCTCAGCTCAGTTTGACCAAAAAGTCAAACTATTCATCTCGACCGAGACGAATGAATCTTCGAAGGGCACTGAATACCCTTTCCAACGGTCCATCCCGTGCATGACTCCGACTTACCATGCGGACGAACGATCTGTTTGCGTCCGAAACCTAACCTAAAGGCCAATGGGCGCTCCCGGGATTTGTTTGACCTAATTCAACTCTTCAGCTCAACCGAGGCTGAATGAATCTTCAAAGGGCACTGAATACCCTTTCCAACGGTCTGTCCGGTGCACGATTCTGACTTACCATGCGGACGAATGATCCGTTTGACTCCAAGAGGTCACCAAATGCTTACAGGTCCCGGTTGATCAAAGTTAACTCCCCAAATCGGGTCAAACTCTTTGGAATGTCGAAGTACATATCCTAACCTTTCCAACGGTCCTCCTCGTGCACGATTTTGACTTACCATGCGGACGAACGATCCGTTTGCGTCCGAACGATTCCCCGTCCAATGGACCGACAAACGATTCCGAGCCATATTTGACCCAAAGTCAACTTCCGAACCCAGGAGCAGTCCAAAGGACTTTCTAAGATATCTGAATTAACTTTCCAACGGTCTACCCCGTGCATGATTCTGACCAACGGTTTGCCCTCGGCAGTCGATTTCCCGAAAAGTCCTAAAACACACTGCCAAATAGCAGGTTCCAGACCCTGCCTATCGGCAGGTGCTGATAGGCAGGATGAGGTCTATGCCGATCGGCAGTGACCTAAGACTATAAAAGGAGGCCTTCACCTTATTTGTAAGGGGATCCCAGATCTGATAAAATTCACTCTCAACGAATTCCATAAACCTCTCTCGAAGGCAGCGTGATTTCAACTTCCAAATCCCTTTTTTACTTCCACTTTTCATCATCCCTTTCATCAAACTTGGTGAAATATCCACTCTCCTTCATCATCCAAGTTCAAAGGGTTTCTCTCTAATATTCAAGATCAAGCTCAAGAACTCCAAGAAGGTCCATCTTTCTCAAACTCTCTCTTAAATTCTCAATAATTTGTTTTATTACTTAGCACTTTTATTATCTCATCTCACACATCCTAATATACTTTTTATTTAGTATTATTACACATATCCTACTTTCATATAAATAAAAACCCAAAAAACAAGAAAAGGAGGGTTTGCTCATAAATTCCAAATACGGATTCCCATACCTTTCTCACACTTTTCTCACAAGTAAAACACTTTTTCTACACACACACACCCACTAATAAGAAATCCCCCATTTGGATTTATGGGATAAACCCCAGCCCTCGTTGTGTATACGAACTACGTGGACTTTGATGCCTTTATAGGCTACGTAGGCGTCTCGAGGTAAAACCTAAGACTCGAGTCCTTTTCTTACTTTTCCTCTTATTTTATATTTCCTCTAAATCTAATCTTCTTATATTCTATATACTTGCCCTTAGTGACATATTACTCCATATGCGTTATCGTTCCATTATAACGATCAACGTAGGGGTAATCGCGTAAATCTTATTTTTCTAATATTATTTTTTATACCTTCCTACGGATGACTCGCTTTATCTTTTCCATGATACAAGTCGAGGATTCCTATCTCCATTATATATATACACATGCACACATATCACCGGGGAAATATAAAGGAAAATAACAAATATCCATGAGAGACCGAAAGGGCGGAATGGGTGCCTAACACCTTCCCATTTCGTAACTAATCCTCTGAACCCTTCTCGAATCATTTTGGTTTTGCATGCACCAGTATGTCTTTGGATTCCATCCTTCAGGATGGCTTCCCTTTTTTCTTTTTTCTGTTTTGAGTAAAATAGACTGGAGACTCCAAATCTCTCTACATTTTTACACCTCATCTCAAATGACGCCGGCAGAAGCACTCCCGAGAGGGATGCGCGGGACCTGAAGGATCCTTTCTCCTTTCGCGCGCCCGCCTGCGCAGGCGAGGATCGGGGATGGCCACAGTGGCGACTCCGCTGGGGGTATGTGTATTTTGAGGGTTTGACTCTATTTGCATGGATGCTATATTTGTTTATGTTTTCCCCCATATCTGCATGTTCCCCCTTTTCCATGTGTATCCCATGCTTATGCTTATGTTCACACACTTGTATAAAGTTCTCCATGTACACTTCACACCACGTGCACCTAGGATCACATATATCCACATGTTTCACGCATCACCCATCCATACTTTGTGTACCTTGGGTACTCGTACTTTTCTCCCTATTTGGAATAATCAAGAAAGGCATTCTCATCATAAGATACTAATAAGAGAATCATACATGATTCACAAGACATCACCAAAGAGCATTGTTATTGACCAAAATTTTACCCAGTAACTGGAGGGTCACTTAGTGATGGGTGCTGGTCCGGCAGGTTGCAGTTAGCCTAAGCGATATGACTCTCACCTTCCATTGGCCAAGTACCTTCGACGTATATCGAACGGTTCCCCCGCATCGTACCGCTTAACCGTAGTCATGACGGGAGGTATATCGCAGGGAATTCGTTCACGTACACTGAGTATATCGAATTTTCTCTCACACGTACCGTCCCCACAAGGTATATGGTGATGCAATTCATGTAAACTCAGGTATATCAAATGTCTTGTCCACACGTACCGATTGCCCGCAAGAGCAAGACGTATATCGTGGAAGTCATGCCAAAGGGGGGAACCCATGTCGATTCACCCAACCAACTGCATACCCGCATATAGGTGTCAAACCTAGGACACGCACTTTAGATTGCCGGTTTCAACCCGAAACTCTGCCGAAATTCTGGGTCGATCTGTCGCCCGAATTTTCGCGCATTTTTAAAACGGGATCTTGTCCACGAGCCTAGTTACAAGTCCAAACCATAGCTTTGCATATATTAAAAAACCCCACTATTCCAGGCTCGAGTCCTGTCCAGCATTGCATTTAGGAGAATTAAATACAAGTGAGAACATAATAAACATAATAATCATGCTAAGTTACGTCTCCTAAAACATTCCTCTCTTCTTTATCAAAAAAAAAAATTCCAAGAACATTTCTCCCTTCTTTATCAAAAATCCAAAAATAGTTTCTTCCTTTTTTTCTCAAAAATAAATCCCATTCTATGCCTTCTCAGGTCGATTGCAAGCCCTTGGCCTGGCTCCCTATTGGCTTCGGTCTTCAGTCAAATCACCCCGAAGTTTCGTCCATTCCTCTACTACTTCTTTTGAGTCCAAAATTCATTCACTTTCCATGGAGAATATAGATCAAGCACCGGTCATACAGTCGGATCTGACGACTGTCCTAGCTCAGCTCGTGTCCAAGATTGACAACCTCCAAACCGAGGTCCGAGAGATGCAACGAAACCAGGTTCAAATTCCTCAAGATCCCAAGGCCCTATTCCCTCATGCTATGGGTCCACCCGAGCCTATCTGGGTTCCTAAAGAATATCAGCATGCTCCGCATGCCCCTCCTGTCAATGGACCGCAGCCTATCCAGCTTCCGATGCCAAACATTGCCCAGCCTGTGGCTAACCTGCCTATGGTTGCTGATCCAAAAGAGGAGGAGTTGAATAAAGTCAAAGAAGATCTTAAGATGCTCACCAAGAAGTTTGACCAAGTCAAGATCTCTGGGAATTACATGGACTACACCCACATGTCTCCTTATCCTAAAGGGAGGTTACCCGAGAAGTTCAAAATGCCAAATATCGAGAAGTTTGGAGGGAGTGGACCCCTGATTGTTCATCTTCGCAGCTATCATCGTTCCATGACTCTACTAGGGGCTTCTAAAGAAGTGATGGCCCAATTATTTCAGCAAAATTTAAAGGATAGTGCCCTTCAATGGTTTTTATGTAACACCCCGCCAAATTAAATACCGGGTGGCCAGTCCCATACCAAATTAAAACAGAATATACAGTTGGCTCATTCTTAGCATCACTGTCGAAAACATTTACAACTCACCCAATACTCAATTAAGCAGGTGTTAAAAACTTTCCAATTTAATTTTCAACAAAACCATTTTTCATTCTTAAGAATAACACAACACATTTATTCTACAAATTTGGTAACACAATAGATATCACAAAATAATTTAAATGAAACTGGAATAAACATTCCCAAGTAATATAAATCCTTTACAATAATCCCAACAATGTAAAATGTATAAAGAAACCTGATTACAACCATATTTAACTCCAACAGAGAATGATAACTGAAATCCTTTTGGGCGACATGCCCTAACTAAGAATACTGTGAATCAAAAAGATGATAAGCGTCTAAGCAAAACATCCATAGCTCCATAGCTCGTCAAAATCAACTATGGTTGGCGTCCCTGTTGCTGGACACCTGATATAGAGATACAATAGAAGAGAAAAATATGCAAGGAAATGGGTCAGAGCCCGAATGTGTAGAGTATTTTTAAAACAGCAAGTATTTAACAAGTGCAATAAAGCATTTATTATGTACATGTTAAATCCAACACTCACTTGCAATTCTCGCCTCTCAACTAGAGTGCACACTTAACGTTTCCTACTAACCTCCTAGTTAATGGTTCCTCTTTTCTAATCTTCATATTACAGTTCCATTCCCATATCATAATCCCCGTATGTCCCATACCATACGTCCCATTATTATCCATTTACATTTCTCCTTTATTAGTTTCTCATTAACATGAATCATTACTCATTAATATGAGTTAAGCATTTCAATTCTTAAAGAATAAACATCTATTAACTTAATTCCATTATCTTTCTCTATTCACCGTTATCTACAATTATCACCGTAGATAGATAAATAATTATGTAACCATTTAATCCATTATATATATATTCATATATAATACAGCACCCCGAGTCACAGCTGTGGTGCAATGCATTACTCTACTATCATGTCCCGTCATCGCATGTCGCTGAATAGGGGACTACAGGTTCGGTAAGATTCCACGAACCACAAACAACAAACAAATTGGAGGCGAACATAGTTCTCGTATCCATGGGTCACGCACATACCTACGCACCCACAGTCAGCGGACTTATCAACTCCCCGATAAGTCTTTCATAGACCTATGTTCTCGAGCGACAAATCAAAGATCCCATGGATTCATCAGGATATGACTGCCCTCACGCGTAAACCTCCCACCGATAGCAAGTAAGCTAGGTATGTCATACACATAACTTATCAATAAATCAAATAGGTATTATCATACCTATAATATAATAACAATAAGGTAATTATTACTACCCTAAGATATTTCCCATACGTAGCATTAAATCTCTTTTAAAATATCAAATCTTTACTTCATAAATTAATTATCCTCGCATCCTATAACATCTCTCCACTACCGACGTCGTTAAGGTTCATGCGCGGAATGTCTCGCAAAGCGAAATCCAAACAAGGAACCCCTCCAATACACTACTACTTAACTTCGTCGATCGAGGAGGTCCGAAAACTTAAACTATGCGATCGGGATAATCTCATAACCTCTTTCAACCAAATGTATTCTAAGCTCCCATCTCATAAGATTCAAATAGGTTTTTCCTCATCTTATATTCAGTAAGAAATTACTAATATCCTACTGGTCCATGACATTATTTCTCCCGAACTACTACGAGTTGAGTTCTCCTTTTAATTAAGGTTAAAACCGATAGTTTCAAATCTCTTATAAACATGTATTCTTTCACTTAGGATTAAACCTTCTTGTAAACTTAAGGATACCCAGATAATCTATAAAATCACCCCTACTGGTCCTATCTTAAATCCTCATACATCACCATTCGGAGATTAACAAACGAATTTAGAAACCGAAATTTCATTCGATATAATTTTCATCATTTAAAATCATTTGAATCTAAATCCAATTAATTCAAATCTTAACAAGGGTTTACTGATATTTTCTAAGTCCCAAAATATGCACATAATAATCACCAAAGATCCATAAAAGTTTCGGGATAAGAATCAATATTTAAAAAGAAACAACATTACTTAAACTGGGGAGGTCGATCGATCGAAGGTGGGGGTCGATCGATCGATCCCTCAAGTCCAGGCCTGCATTTTCTGCATTTTCTGCAACTACGGGTTTAACAACTTTTGATCATTTAAACCTTCATCTAAACATCCCAAATGTCTTATAAACTTTACTACATGTTATAACAACATAGATGAACGATTTCCATTACTCTAAACATCCTAGAATCATCAAAGGATTGGATTAAAAAGCATGTTATTCTCCTTATTCCCATAAATTTATTAACATAACTTCTTCAAGAACACATCAATGGTTTCTATCATTTCTTCAACAGATTCATGACCAATTCGTGGATTATTATCATCCTAACACATGAGTTAAATTCCTATATCATTTCAGTTTTCCAGAAATCCATTTAATGATCCATTATCTCTTCCAAACATGAATAATCTTCTCTTTTCATATATTTTAACATGGACAATATACAAACTTCAATTGCTATTATTAAACACTTGCCTTTAGTGTAGGTCTGATCCTTTGGTGTAGTTTATCTCAGTTGGTTGTCCCTTCTCCGATCAAACTCCGGTGGTGGTTGGTGGTGGTTGGTGGTGGTGAACCTTGGTTCTTGTTCTACACCTTCCCAAGTGACTTTTCCCTTCCCAAGCACTCTTACTCTCACTCTAAGAAGATGGCTGCTCTTATTTGTGAAGAGGAGATGAATAACTCCCATTCACTTAATCTACCTATTCTTATAATAGTGCCAAATCCGAAACACTATTCATCCCCCCTAGAAAAATGACCAAAAATGCCCTTTCGGGTTGTCTATTCATTCCCAAATGACCCGAGACTCAAAATTGACATCCAAATAGACTTTTCTGACTATTTCGAACCTTCCGGATGCAACTACGCAGTCGAAATGACTATTAGATCGATAGAAAATAAAATTCCCTTTTTAATTTACTAAACTAGTCCCGACACGTCCCATACCGCGTCTGACTAAAAATATAAATTACCGAATTTATATCATACGGTCATATCAATGACATCACATTCATATATTACCTAAATATCTTTAAGTAATATTCAGAATCATCCATTTTAATATCCACAGTCCGGATAAAACCCAAATGAATTAATTAATAATAAAATCTAATTAATCCATTAATTTAAAATATAACCCATTTCAAAGTCATTTAAAATTACAGGGTATTACATACTTCCCCCCTTATAATAGAATTTCGTCCCGAAATTCAGGAATAAAAGTCATACCGGTAAGATCAACTCCGAGTATAAATCTCTCATCGCAAGAAATCTAAGACGTACCGCCCATACAGTACATTAACGAAAATCCCCATCGATGTTACACTAAGTCTCACCATATAGTTCAAACTGAATCAAATTTAAATTATACCCAATCTTCCCTATACCGTCCACGTGACAAACTTTGGGGAAACACTGAGCCTCACACATTGAACAAATAAATCCTGAAGTTCGAACTACTTACCTTTTACAATTACGAAAATTGCTACCATTCAATCATCCAGGGCGCCCATACACCCTGTCGTACCTCTTTCATTATAATATTAAAAGTTTCGCAAAGGTTATAAACTCATATACTAAAGACCTAACTTATTTCGACTCCCAACGGTTAATAGTTTCGTGCATGGGGTGTCTCGCAAGCGAAATCCAAACAAGGAACCACCCCGATACACTACTACCTAAAGTAGTCGGTCATCGAAACTCCTAAGGTCCTTAGTCAATAATGTATAAAAAAAATTATAAAAATATCAGGTTATGATTTAATCAAAAATTTGGTTTTCCTTCGATTTCAAATAGATTCTACGCATATACTCTCTTAGAAGACAAGATGCAGACATAAGCTCTCATATACCACAAGTTAATGCACGCCGCTAGTCAAATTACACTCGGACATGTTCAAGGTAAGTAATCCCATGATACAAATCAAACCCACATGATAACATGTAATATAAAGGTGTCCCACACCCCTTAGTGAGTCTACATAAATAACGATGCCATAGGCTAAGTCTAGCAATCCTTTTTACCCACACAATGTTAATCGCTACAACAATCAATATACGCCTCATAATTCCTTAAATAGAAAATATACCCTCATTCGCGGGTGGTGGTTGTTGACTCCCACTAATAAAACTTTGCTCCAATAAGTCAAGAAAAATTTTATCCCAAATTTTCAGTTCTAGTTAACCACACTCCACTATATGCCCAAGCCTTTGAATATATTGCCTTCGTTAGGTAACACACATAATTCCCTCATTTTAAGAACTTCTACTGATGTATCTCCTCAATTTTCCATAATAGGGGTGACCTCGACTACGGTCATCATACTCGAACATACTTCATAACCTCCTAAGTACGATCTCCGCTATCCATCTTATGGCCCTCAACTGCCATACTTCTTTGTTCGATTACTCCCGAACGTAAATAAGATTCACCGATATATACGGAATCTTACCAAAGAGATCAACAATCCTAAACATAGGGCTCTACATCAAAGAACGCTAAGCTGAAAACACAGTAAGCCGTACAGATCCTAAAGGACACTAGAACCTGATGCTCTGATACCACCTGTAACACCCCGCTAAATTAAATACCGGGTGGCCAGTCCCATACCAAATTAAAACAGAATATACAATTGGCTCATTCTTAGCATCACTGTCGAAAACATTTACAACTCACCCAATACTCAATTAAGCAGGTGTTAAAAACTTTCCAATTTAATTTTCAACAAAACCATTTTTCATTCTTAAGAATAACACAACACATTTATTCTACAAATTTGGTAACACAATAGGTATCACAAAATAATTTAAATGAAACTGGAATAAAAATTCCCAAGTAATATAAATCCTTTACAATAATCCCAACAATGTAAAATGTATAAAGAAACCTGATTACAACCATATTTAACTCCAACAGAGAATGATAACTGAAATCCTTTTGGGCGACATGCCCTAACTAAGAATACTGTGAATCAAAAAGATGATAAGCGTCTAAGCAAAACATCCATAGCTCCATAGCTCGTCAAAATCAACTATGGTTGGCGTCCCTGTTGCTGGACACCTGATATAGAGATACAATAGAAGAGAAAAATATGCAAGGAAATGGGTCAGAGCCCGAATGTGTAGAGTATTTTTAAAACAGCAAGTATTTAACAAGTGCAATAAAGCATTTATTATGTACATGTTAAATCCAACACTCACTTGCAATTCTCGCCTCTCAACTAGAGTGCACACTTAACGTTTCCTACTAACCTCCTAGTTAATGGTTCCTCTTTTCTAATCTTCATATTACAGTTCCATTCCCATATTATAATCCCCGTATGTCCCATACCATACGTCCCATTATTATCCATTTACATTTCTCCTTTATTAGTTTCTCATTAACATGAATCATTACTCATTAATATGAGTTAAGCATTTCAATTCTTAAAGAATAAACATCTATTAACTTAATTCCATTATCTTTCTCTATTCACCGTTATCTACAATTATCACCGTAGATAGATAAATAATTATGTAACCATTTAATCCATTATATATATATTCATATATAATACAGCACCCCGAGTCACAGCTGTGGTGCAATGCATTACTCTGCTATCATGTCCCGTCATCGCATGTCGCTGAATAGGGGACTACAGGTTCGGTAAGATTCCACGAACCACAAACAACAAACAAATTGGAGGCGAACATAGTTCTCGTATCCATGGGTCACGCACATACCTACGCACCCACAGTCAGCGGACTTATCAACTCCCCGATAAGTCTTTCATAGACCTATGTTCTCGAGCGACAAATCAAAGATCCCATGGATTCATCAGGATATGACTGCCCTCACGCGTAAATCTCCCACTGATAGCAAGTAAGCTAGGTATGTCATACACATAACTTATCAATCAACCAAATAGGTATTATCATACCTATAATATAATAACAATAAGGTAATTATTACTACCCTAAGATATTTCCCATACGTAGCATTAAATCTCTTTTAAAATATCAAATCTTTACTTCATAAATTAATTATCCTCGCATCCTATAACATCTCTCCACTACCGACGTCGTTAAGGTTCATGCGCGGAACGTCTCGCAAAGCGAAATCCAAACAAGGAACCCCTCCAATACACTACTACTTAACTTCGTCGATCGAGGAGGTCCGAAAACTTAAACTATGCGATCGGGATAATCTCATAACCTCTTTCAACCAAATGTATTCTAAGCTCCCATCTCATAAGATTCAAATAGGTTTTTCCTCATCTTATATTCAGTAATAAATTACTAATATCCTACTGGTCCATGACATTATTTCTCCCGAACTACTACGAGTTGAGTTCTCCTTTTAATTAAGGTTAAAACCGATAGTTTCAAATCTCTTATAAACACGTATTCTTTCACTTAGGATTAAACCTTCTTGTAAACTTAAGGATACCCAGATAATCTATAAAATCACCCCCACTGGTCCTATCTTAAATCCTCATACATCACCATTCGGAGATTAACAAACGAATTTAGAAACCGAAATTTCATTCGATATAATTTTCATCATTTAAAATCATTTGAATCTAAATCCAATTAATTCAAATCTTAACAAGGGTTTACTGATATTTTCTAAGTCCCAAAATATGCACATAATAATCACCAAAGATCCATAAAAGTTTCGGGATAAGAATCAACATTTAAAAAGAAACAACATTACTTAAACTGGGGAGGTCGATCGATCGAAGGTGGGGGTCGATCGATCGATCCCTCAGGTCCAGGCCTGCATTTTCTGCAACTACGGGTTTAACAACTTTTGATCATTTAAACCTTCATCTAAACATCCCAAATGTCTTATAAACTTTACTACATGTTATAACAACATAGATGAACGATTTCCATTACTCTAAACATCCTAGAATCATCAAAGGATTGGATTAAAAAGCATGTTATTCTCCTTATTCCCATAAATTTATTAACATAACTTCTTCAAGAACACATCAATGGTTTCTATCATTTCTTCAACAGATTCATGACCAATTCGTGGATTATTATCATCCTAACACATGAGTTAAATTCCTATATCATTTCAATTTTCCAGAAATCCATTTAATGATCCATTATCTCTTCCAAACATGAATAATCTTCTCTTTTCATATATTTTAACATGGACAATATACAAACTTCAATTGCTATTATTAAACACTTGCCTTTAGTGTAGGTCTGATCCTTTGGTGTAGTTTATCTCAGTTGGTTGTCCCTTCTCCGATCAAACTCCGGTGGTGGTTGGTGGTGGTGAACCTTGGTTCTTGTTCTACACCTTCCCAAGTGACTTTTCCCTTCCCAAGCACTCTTACTCTCACTCTAAGAAGATGGCTGCTCTTATTTGT
Organism: Sambucus nigra; assembly: GCA_949130495.1. NCBI lineage: Eukaryota > Viridiplantae > Streptophyta > Magnoliopsida > Dipsacales > Adoxaceae > Sambucus > Sambucus nigra. The sequence goes on along the minus strand of OX422210.1, from coordinate 236,235,210 downwards.
GAAGAGGAGATGAATAACTCCCATTCACTTAATCTACCTATTCTTATAATAGTGCCAAATCCGAAACACTATTCATCCCCCCTAGAAAAATGACCAAAAATGCCCTTTCGGGTTGTCTATTCATTCCCAAATGACCCGAGACTCAAAATTGACATCCAAATAGACTTTTCTGACTATTTCGAACCTTCCGGACGCAACTACGCAGTCGAAATGACTATTAGATCGATAGAAAATAAAATTCCCTTTTTAATTTACTAAACTAGTCCCGACACGTCCCATACCGCGTCTGACTAAAAATATAAATTACCGAATTTATATCATACGGTCATATCAATGACATCACATTCATATATTACCTAAATATCTTTAAGTAATATTCAGAATCATCCATTTTAATATCCACAGTCCGGATAAAACCCAAATGAATTAATTAATAATAAAATCTAATTAATCCATTAATTTAAAATATAACCCATTTCAAAGTCATTTAAAATTACGGGGTATTACATTTTATCCCTTGAGGAATCCAGAATCCGTAGTTGGGAGGATGTAGCCCGAGAATTCATATCGTAATATAAATACAAAGAACATCTTGAGGTCCCCCGTCATGATTTAGAGCTGCTAAAATAGAATCCAGGAGAATCAGTCAGTAACTTCATAACCCGGTGGAGGGAGCAAGCAGCTACCATGACCAATCGGCCATCCGATGAAGAACAGGTCAACATAGTGAAGAAAAACTTCTTGCGCCATGTCTGAGCAACGATGGGAGGACAATACTATCCCCACTTCCGACCTCTCAGAGAGGCTAGAGTATAAATCGAGGAAAGCCTCATTAAAACAGAGGTTGAACCGAAGAAGGTGTCCGGATAATTCACCCCTAGAAAGTATGACACGCCTGCTAGTGCTACAGTCTCAACCATCAACAACATCTCTCAACCAACCACATCATGTGCACGAGAAAGACGCCCTGCCCCCATTCGAAGGGAACACACTGAGATCCATGATCCCCTATCCAAAGTTTACCAAGCCCTGTTAGGCCGAAACCTCATCAAAACCTTGGATCCCCGTTCATTGCCAAATCCACTCCCAAGAAACTTCAAGGCCGATGTTAATTGCGCCTTTCACAAAACTGTCGGGCATACCACCGACCAATGCTTTCACCTTTGAAATATAATCCAAGATCTCATTGACCGGGGTACCATCGCCCCACCAGCCAATCCTAAGCCAAACACTACTCACAATCCACTTCCAAATCATGCTAATGCCCTCTTTTTAGAAGAAAACCCAGATTTTGATCTATTAACTCAAATCACACCCATATACTCTCCTAAACCTCTTTAAATTTGCCCATATTTCCTCCTACACCCTACTAGCCTTACTGATCAGGCACTGTCACTCCTTACCAGAGCATGCATCGATGTCCGTACCCGTTTTGAAACTGAAAATATGGAATTGTCAGAGGTGTTGAACCAACTCCTAGAGTTCGGACTGAAATTACCCTCACAAATGATCATCGATTGCCAGAGGTTCAGTACACTGTTCCTGGAAGAACGAAAGTGGGCTCGAGATTCAGACAGGTGGGTGGTACCAACCGATGAAGTCATCCTAGATGATGTTGTCCAGATTATGGTAGAATTATTGGAGCAAACCAACAGCATTTGTAGTATCACCGGGTTACTTGACACTTTTAAGCTACAAGGGCGCTTGGTCCCTTCGATCACATATATCCCCACAGAATGGGAGGACCTGTATGAAGAAGTCGTTGAAGTTGTGGAAGGCATTGACTTTACATGGAAAGACGAAATTTTTGCCACCGGATGGGGCGGGAGAATTTGAAGATTCGAGGGAAGAACAAGCTTCAGGAATAACTGGCCCAGTAGCCGACATATGTGGGATGATATCATTTGAAGAACTTCTCGGAGAAATAAACAGGGTGGCAGAACAACCGGATATTGACGAGGAAACGAGATTCATGTTCTTTCCTTCTTCAATAAATCACATGAACAGATCAGGGAGACATTACTAGTTTCCAAGCTCACTACCAGCAAATGGCAAGGGGAGGGGAGTTGAAAACCTTCCAATGCCAGAGATGACCATTGAAGAGAGCAAGATCCTCGATCAACTGAAGAAAACTCAAGCTAACATCACTCTATGGGGACTTTTCATGTCTTCCTAGCTACACATAAATGCTTTAATCAAATTGCTCACTGGACTCACAGTTCCTCCCTCTACCTCACCAGAAGAAGCGGTAAATCTGGTCGGATCCTTGACCTCTACCCGAATGCTATCATTTATTGAAGAAGAAATCCCCAGAATTGGGACAAATCACAATCATGCACTCAACATCTCCGTCAAGGTTATGGGGAAGGTCGTGCCACTCTCCCTTATCGATAATGGATCCGCCTTGAATGTTTTCCCTCTGATAACCTTCAAGTGTTTAGGCCTGAAAGAAAGAGACCTCTCTCCAACCTCCGCCGCTGTACGTGCCTATGATAATACCCATCGTGAGGTGATGGGATCCATAAAACTTGTAATAAGGGTTGGACCTATAAACCCTGTCATTGGACTCCAAGTCATAGACATCCTAGCTTGTTTTAACTTGTTGCTCGGATGACCCTGGCTCCACAATATCAAGGGTGTGTCCTCCTCACTCCATCAGATTCTGAAGTTCTTCGTCGATGGGCAAGTCATCACCATTTTGGGCGACAACAAAAATGTCAAGGATGCAAGCACCAGCAGTCCAATCCTTAAGATACAGTACGGGTCAAATGATATGCTCCTATCAGGATTCCGAGTTGAGCCACTCCTCCTCCCGACAGGGGACGGTTTCAAAGAAAGGGTTTGTCCAGAATATGACCCTCATGGTAATGTCAATGTGATTCAGATGTTCCAGAACATGCACTTCATGCCCAGACTGGGACTAGGGTAAAGGCAGCAGGGGATACTTGAGCCCATTAAACTGAAGAAAGGTTTCCCTCCTTGTTTCTTGGAGTATCAACCATCAGAACAAGATCTCAGAATGATCCACCAGTCTCGACAAAAAAGAAGATTAGACTACATCCCGACTATCTCAGGAGATTCCTTAAATGGACGATTCATTAAAGAAGGCGAAGATTTACCCTTTTGCGGTTTTCCAGATCCATGGTATGACCACACAGACAAGAAGATGAAGCCTGGAATGGAAATCTTTTTCCAAGATAGCTACCTATGGACTGAAAATTTCCAACACCGCGTACAACTGCTCATCAAAGATACCAAAGAGACTGAGGAAAGTGATTCCGAAGATTCCTTCAACTTACAGACACTGGGACTGACACTCTGCATGGTTCATTCAGGCACTACATCAATGGATCCATCCCATCTCATTAAAGCTGCTGATACACCTCTCCTCAACTGGCATGATGCGCTAGTTCTACCTCTTGAAATCTCCCCTAACCCCAATGTTTACCCTATTTCTTCTTCTGTTATCTATCCTTGTTCAAATGTAATCGAGACCTCTTTTGATAAGGTTTTCAATGCTGTTTTTCCTATCAATGAAATAAACAAAGACTTTGAGTATCTTGTTGTGCCTTACATTAACTGCTTGGATTCTAATCAAACTTTTGATGATGATGATTTTGCAAATGAACAAATCTTAACTGATCTAAATAAGGTTAATAATAAATAACATAATTGCGTTCAAGTTAATGAAGAAGAGACTATTATTATTAATCTCAGTTCTAGTAGCCAACTGCGCGAGATTAGGATAAGGGCCACCCTTGACGAGCTTGAGCGTGCACAACTCGAAGAATTACAGAAGGATTTCATGGATATCTTATCATGGTCCTATGATGATATGCCCGACATTGATCCTGAAATAGCTCAGCACGAGATTCCCACTCTTTCAGATTACAAGCCAGTTAAATAAAAATTGAGAAAGCTCCGCACCGAATGGTCGCTCAAGGTTAAAGAAGAGGTGGTCAAATAGTTAAACGTGGGTTCCATTCATGTGATCTAATATCCCACATGGCTAGCAAACATAGTACCTGTACCGAAATCAGGGGGAGGTTCGAATGTGTGTAGACTACCGAGATTTAAACAAAGCTTCTCCAAAGGATGATTATCCGCTACCTAATATCGACTTGATCGTGGATAACACAGCCAGTCATGCTCTTAAGTCATTCGTCGACAGGTTCGCCGAATACAACCAAATCAAGATGCACCCCAACCACCAAGAAAAAACCGCATTCATCACCCCATGGGGAACCTTTTGCTATACCGTTATGCCATTTGGTCTCCAGAATGCTGGGGCTACCTACCAAAGGGCTGCCATAACCATCCTACACGATCTGATTCACAAAGAAGTTGAGGTTTATATGGATGATATGATTATCAAGTCCAAAACTAAAGAAGGTCATGTTCCCTCTCTCCAGAAGTTCTTCGAACGACTGCGACAGTATCAGATGCGACTTAATACACAGAAGTGTGTCTTCAGTGTTACAAAGGGAAAAGTCTTGAGATTCATGATCAGCGAAAAGGGTATAGAAGCAGATCTTATAAAGCTAAAAGCCATACTTGAGATGCCAGCACCCCGAACAGAGAAAGAAGTCCGAGGTTTTCTTGGGAAATTACAATATATCAGTCGATTCATCAGCCAGCTAACCTTCATCCGTGAACCGATCTTTAAGCTCCTCCGAAAGGATTCAACCAAGGTTTGGAACGAGGACTGCCAAGAAGCTTTTGACCGAATAAAACAATATCTGACCCAACCTCCAATGCTCATGCCACCACAGCCTGGTCTCCCTTTGCTCTTGTACCTAACCATAACCGAGAGTACCACTGGGGCTTTGCTAGCCCAATACTTTAAAGACTCCCGCAAAGAAAGAGCCATCTATTACGCCAGTCGCAAATTAGTCAGGTACGAGGTAAACTTTACTGCTTTGGAAAAGGCGTGTGCCGCACTTGTCTATGTCACCCAAAAGTTGCGACATTACATGCTTGCCTTCCCCATCAAACTTGTATCCCGAATGAACCCCATCAAATACCTGCTTAAGAAACCCACCTTATCCAGTCGAATGACCCGATAGTTGATGCTCCTAACCGAGTTTGATATCGTGTACGTCACACAGAAAGTTGTTAAAGGAAGAGCCATCTCTGAATACCTCGCCGATTACCCTGTAGAAGAAGAAGATGTCCGGATCTCCAAATTCCCAGATGAAAATATCCTTTGCACCGCTCAAGACCGCCTTCGATGGAAAATGTTCTTCGACGGCACTGCCAACAAAAAGGGATATGGCATTGGGATACTTCTGATCGCCCCAGATGACTCCCACACTCCCATTGCCATTTGGACTTCCCTTACACCAACAACATGACGAAATACGAGGCATGCACAGTGGGCCTCAAGGTTTCTCTCAAGAAAGGTATTCAATACCTTGATTTCTACGGGGATTTTGCCCTTATCATCAGTCAAGTGCTCAGAAAGTGGAAAGACAAGGATGAAAAACTCCAACCCTTTCATGCCCAATTAGAAGATTTAGCCTCCCGATTCCGAGATATCACCTTCCATTACCTACATCGAGCAAAGAATAACCTAGCCGATGCTCTCGCTACCTTGGCCTCCATGGTCGACATACCCAAGGGAATAACAATGGCCCCCTTCCTAGTTCAAAAGCGAGACAAACCAACCCATTGCTACCATATTTAGCTTGTCTCCACCGAAGATCTCGAACTAGTCGATTGTTGGTACTATGATATCTGGCATCTCCTCAAACATGGTTGGTATCCTGAGGCTTCTAACAAGAAAGATTGAATGACCCTCCAAAGACTGGTTGCCCAGTACATCATCTGTCATAAAGCTCTACTCAAAAGGAACTTCGGTGGAACTCATTTACACCGTATCGCAGGGTCTGAGATTGAGAAGATAATGCAGAAAATCCACAACAGGGAATGCGAGCCCCACATGAACGGTCACATGCTTGCCAAGAAGATCACCCGACATGGATACTACTGGACCACCATGGCCCAAGATTGCACCGCCTATGCCAGAGATGATTCAAACGCTAACAGTTCTCCAATCTTCAACACCTACCTCGGTGATAATTATACAACATGACCTCTCCCTAGCCGTTCTCCACCTGAGGTGTCGACATCATAGGGAAGGTTACACCAAAGGCTTCAAACGGACATAAGTTCATCCTAGTCACCATTGATTATTTCACTAAATGGGTTGAAGCTGAGTCATACACAGTGTTCAACGCTAAGATAGTCGCCAAATTCCTCAAGAAGAATATCATCTGCCGATATGGGGTCCCGCACGAGCTAGTGTCAGATAACGGGTTGCATTTCGAAGCAGAAGTCACAGAAGTAGTCAACGAGTATTGGATTCAGAGACACAAATCTTCTCCCTACCGACCTCAGACCAATGGTGCAGTTGAAGCCGCCAACAAGAACCTCAAAGCTATCTTCAGTAAGATGACCAAAAGTTGTAGGGATTGGGCCGACCGGATCCCATTCGCCCTCTGGGGCTATCAAATCTCAATCTGAACCTCTACTGGGGCTACCCCTTACTCCCCGGTCTACGGCATGGAAGTAGTCCTACCTGTGGAGCAGGAAATACCCTCACTATGCGTCATGCTCGAAAACAAAGTTAACGAAGAAGACTGGTGCCAAAGTCGTCTTGATGAGCTAGCCCTCCTAAATGAAAGAAGATTAAAAGCTCATTACCACATACAGGGGAACCATCGCCAAATAGCGCGATCATTCAATAAGATAGTAAAAGACAACGGTGTTCGGAAGGGGGACTTAGCCCTCAAGGAGATAATAGAACCCATCTGGGACCCCAGAGGGAAATTCAAGCCTAATTGGAGCGGACCCTACATTGTGAAGAAGATCTTATCCGGCGGTGCCGCCATGCTCACTGACCTAGATGGGGAAGAGATGGCTCGTCCAGTCAATCTGGACCGTGTCAAGAAATTCTACCCCTAGTCCGAAGTCTCGCCGCGCTACGACTTTTCTCATCTCCCTTCTATTCTAAGAAAAAAACTCTTCATTTCCCTCTACCCAGAACTACATGGGCCTGATCCTCTGCAAAAACTATTTTCAAACAGATAAAAAACCTTTTTAAAAAAACCCCAGAGGTACATAGGCAGCTCATACACCTCACATGAGTGCGACCCTTTCTTTTTCACATAATACCATTCTTTTCTTACCTCCGAGAACGGAGGTTCATTCTAAAGAATACTTGAACAAAATGATTATGTATGCCTTAGTGATTAGTATAGATAATTCAAAATACAAAACTCATGAAAGGCACAACTGGATGATCAGAAACTTGTTTATTTCATTAATAAGATATTATAGTACGGATCACATAAGAAAAGGAATGGATAAATCCTTTCCACCTACTACCATAAAAAGCCAAATAAAATCCCCGCATCTATTACACAAATAAACTCTCCGAGAGTCCTACCCACAGCTACCAGAGGATCCTGCACCCTCATCATCTACATCCTGAGGTCCCTAAGTTTCCCCTGCCTAAATAGAGTGTCGTAGACACTCCATGGACCGATGAGACCTAACCATCTTCGAAAAGACCACAACACCCCCTTTCATGGTGTTAGATAAAACAAATCATCTTTGTCCAGTCTCCACAGCCAACATCTTGCTGACTAATTTCCTCCACAACCACTTCATATAATCTTTGGGGATATGACAAACTTTCCTGACAGACTGAGAGGGACGGGTCGACGGATGCCGATTTTCCCACAGAGATCCAAGCAATAGACGCAGGCGCTCAGTCAAATATTCTACCGAAAAAAATTTGAGGCCCGAGGTGGAACGACCTGTGCCCAGCCAAATTAGCGTAGAAGACGCCAAGGGAAATAAAAGGAGGTCTGCCTGAGACTAACCAACCGCACATGTGAATACTCTCCTAGCTCCAGAACGGGTTGCAACTACCCCCACCAAGGCACTGACCAATAAATACCACGAGCCCCATGCTCTACAAACCAGTGCTCCCAGTTCTCAACATATAGACCAACACTAATGAAGTAGAGTGAAAAGAAGTTGGGTACGTCCGACAAGGGATATTCTGGAGGGGTCGCCAAGCGGAATCTTTAAGATAACCACATAAATAGCATCATGGGGATACCCCTAAAAAAGTCAGAACGACCCTCTCTCCAGGCATCCAGGACATTCACGGTCTCCGCCAGTATCACCGCCGCAGGATTATGACGATAAGACATCCATGAAGTAATGGCTGCAAGCTGCGGGTCCACCTACAGTTCTCCAGTCACCAGAAATAACTTTGAATCCAGACCCAGAGCAACGTCTCCAGCATATCTAGCATCACCTACTTCCTGCAAATGCACAGATTGCAGCACCGCCAGGAGGGAGATCATTCCTCCAACAACCAATGATCTGGCCGCCGAAGGCAAAACACGAAGAAGCCCAGCCAACAAATCCCTAGGAGAACGGAAAAATTCAGGCAAAGTCACGGCAACACTAGGATTTACACCCAGCATGGCAGAAAATTCCTCGTATGTAGGATAAACTTCATCCAACCTAAAGAGAAATACGTGGTCTTCGGGGTACCAGAATTATACCGCCGCCATTAGCACGTTCCACTCAAGAGGCCGATTGTCCCACAGGGAGACTCGGCGCATGTTGAAAGCATCATAGTCGACATTATAAGAGCACATTGTTTCCAAGACTTCAAGGTAATTAGTAAACTCAATACTACCAGGGAGAGCCATCTTGCAAGGATAAGAGATAGTGGGCAAGTAGGTGAAAATGCAAAAGTGTGATGGAAACACTCCACCCTTACCCCTTTTTTTATACTTGAAAACCCTCACAAGAGACATAATCCCTGCAGAAATCGGAGGGAATCCTACCCCACAAGGTACAAAAGGCTGAAGAGGGTACCATTTAAAGCTTTGAATTGATGGGACTGGACTGAACTGCCGATAGGCAGGTCAGGGTGCTTGACGATCGGCAACCCCCCCATTTTAGAAATTTCCTCTTTTGTCAAATCAGTAAAAAATAAATTGATATTCTCAACAGAATTTCAAAATCCCTTTAATTTCCCCTTTTTAATCAAAAACTTTCAAAAATATTCCTTTTCACGATCTCAACAGCAAAGTAAAAGGCGGATGTGCCTGCATTCATTCATTATTGATAAAAGATAATCAAAAAACTCCATTGCATTGCATATATCTATTTTCTGTGTTACATTATTTTTGCAGAAAATAAAAAGAAAAAAGTTAAAAACAACGAGACTCAGCCCGAACCCACATTCTCTCTCTCTCTCTCTCAAGAGCTTCCACCCGTGTGACATGCTCTCTTCCCCCTACGTCGAGACGACGCACCACCACTACCCGAGCCCGAGTCCTCTCCGAACGAAGCAGACGGCACCAGACAAGAAGGAATAAGAACCGCATCCCGAATATGGGTAGTCACCGAAGATATCCAGTCTCTGATGTCCCTTGGCCAAGTGGTTGACACCGAACTTGCTGCAAGAAAAGGCGAAATCAGTATCAAAACAGAGATGATCAAAACAGAAAATAAACAAAGAGAGGAACAGAAAGGTATACCGCAGGTCAGAGGACCTCCTCTCTCAAACCCAACTCCTTCGGATCCATCGCATGAGTACGGTTAAACATAGGCACCATGCCTCCATCAGCCCGTCGAATGTTGTATGAAGGGATGTGCAACCGCACAAAAGGAATCTCTGAAGTCGTTGTCACCGCAGATGCCGACGGACCACCGTTACTGTGGGAAGATCCCACCGCTCGACTAGAACCCGCAGGAGGGAAAGGCAGGGCATCATATATGCTGGGCGCCATCAACCAGCTCATTATAAAGTCCATATAGTCATACGGCGCAGCCGTATCGGTGTATAGCAAGTAGGACTCACCAATCATCGTCGTGATCCTCTCATCCTCCCACAGCAGTCGCTCCTGCCTCATAGATGTATGAGGCTACGCAGGTGGCACCACCTCCTCCTCCTCGGCAATCTAACGAACCACCCGCTCCCTGAGGTACCAGGAATGGCCGAACTCATGCGCCAGCAAACGCCTCATCCGCGCATTCACTTTGATCGCCCCCACATCCTGAATGGCTGTCCCCCAGGGATAAAAGGTCACCTGAAAATCTCCAAGAAGGCATAAATCAATACAAGATCAGAAGGTGCAAAAACCAAGACTGAAATGGAAAGAATCTTACCCTACCACTGGTCAGGTCATTCAAGACCTGACGCACCGGCTCCATAGAGAGAGATCCCTTCAACTGTCGATTAGCCTTACGCCATCAATACAATCGAAAGAAGTCCCCAACAGTGTCATCCTTCAAAGCGATCAGCGAGGTATTGGACCCAATCACCTCATAGAACTACGTCTGAAATCACAAAGCGAAAAGAGACGCATAAGGAAAATGCGAATGCATGAAAGGAAAATGCGGATGCATGAAAGGAAATGCGCAAACTGAAGAATACCTCAAGAAGATACGTGGCCCCAGTAAAGGTCTGCCGGCAGCACCTGCTGAATGCATCCAGAGAAGAGTAAAGGGTGGCCAAAGTCAGACTCCCCCAATAATAGAAAGGGATGTTTGAAAACATCCTCAAGTACGAAAAATCACAAATGGACGACGTCGACGCTCGACGCCACCATGAAACCTCCCAATGGCAGCAGAATAAATAACCGGGCCATCTGCCTCACTTATAGCCCATCTTGTACATCAATCACCCTGCTCAGCAGAACATCCTTTAGCAGGTACAACCGAATAGAATCCCCAGAAACTATTCTCCCTACATCACCTAGTGCTGCACGCACTACCCCCGGTCTCACCCGTAAAGAGAGATCCACCTCTATCTGCTTTCCATCACAATCCAACCCCGGCAGCTGCTTCACGTCTATGGGAGTCACAGTCATCTCTACGAAGCTGAAATGGAAGGTGTGGGTAGTATCCCACCACCTCTCTCCCAAAGCGCACAGGACCTCCGTCGAACGAGGCATCTCATCCAGCACCGATGCCAACCTCCCAAAACCCACTTATGATACCACCCAACACACCACAGGTGGGAGATGCTCCCAGACATCCCTGAGCCCCATCGTCCCGTGGGCGCGCATGTTCCTCAAAGAAATATCAGACTGGCAAAAAGGAAAAGTCTCATCAAAAGTCAAAAAAGAAAGAAAAATCACCAAAAAGAAAAAAATGCCAAAGGTGGGGCTACTTACATAACCGTCGGGACTCACTCTCGAAGAGTGATGACGCGATGGATCCCACAGCAAGGTCCGCTCATCCGCAATAGACTCAAACGCATCAAAGGAGTTCTCACTCCCAAAAGCAAGAGGCGCCCTGGCCCTCCACTCCACATTCACCCAGTCATCAACGGTCAACCACTCCCGGTGGACTGCAGTGCTCACAAAGCGGCCATTTCTTGAAGATCGAAAGGCTAGAATGATATACAGAGAAATCGCAGAAAGAGAGAAAGAAAAGAAGCTATGAAAAAATGAAGGGATTCGCCCCCTTTATATAGGATGCCAAGCGCCATGCCGATCGGCACCTCCCCCCACTATACCGATCGGCACTGACTCCTTAACTTCCCGAGGTATCCCAAAAGTCCGTGCCACTACCGAATGGGACCCTCCATACTATGTCGATCGTCACCCCTCTTAAATTTCGTACAAAAATTCCCAGAAAATACCAGAAAGCCCCAAAAAATACTCGAAAAAATTCCTAAAAATCCCAGGAAGGATTTGAAACATTTTCACCAAGAAAGCTTCGCATTCCCTCGAACGGAACCCCTCTTTCCCAGAGGAACCCTCAAAAAAACAAGTGAATCTCCTCCCGGCAAAGCACCGGAGGATCTCTAAGGATCGCCTGATCACTTCCCCAACGGAGTTTCTTACATCACCAAAATACGTTGTTCCCACCCCCGCGAGGTCTCCTAAAGAAATAAAAGCTTCCCCAGCTATCAGTTCCCCAGCTCAAATCAAAATCACAAGGAACTTTCTCCAGCGAAATCAAAATCCAATCTTCATCTACTCTTAGGTCAGAATTGACCTCGGTCTTGGATCGTCACCTGAGTTGGGTCAGAATTGACCCCGGTCCTCGGTCGTCACCACTCTTAGGTCAGAATTGACCTCGATCTTGGATCGTCACCTGAGTTGGGTCAGAATTGACCCCGATCCCCGATCATCACCACTCTTAAGTCAGAATTGACCTCAGTCTTGGATCGTCACCTGAGTTGGGTCAGAATTGACCCCGGTCCTCGATCGTCACCACTCTTAGGTCAGAATTGACCTCAGTCTTGGATCGTCACCTAAGTTGGGTCAGAATTGACCCCGGTCCTCGGTCGTCGCCACTCTTAGGTTAGAATTGACCTCGGTCTTGGATCGTCACCTAATTTTGGTCAGAATTGACCCCAATCCTCGATCGTCACCATTCTTAGGTCAGAATTGACCTCAGTTTTGGATCGTCACGTGAGTTGGGTCAGAATTGACTCCGGTCCTCGGTCGTCACCACTCTTAGGTCATAATTGACCTCGATCTTGGATCATCACTTGAGTTGGGTCAGAATTGACCCCGGTCCTCGATCATCACCACTCTTAGGTCAGAATTAACCTCAGTCTTGGATCATCACCTGAGTTGGGTCAGAACTGACACCGGTCCTCGGTCGTCACCACTCTTAGGTCAGAATTGACCTCGGTCTTGGATTGTCACCTAATTTAGGTCATAATTGACCTCGGTCCTCGGTCGTCATCACTCTTAGGTCAGGATTGACCTCGGTTATTAGATCTTCACCCTAAGCCCGCAGATTCGGCTTTGACCCGCAGAATTGGTCACCCCCTAACATCACTTCAGGTCCTCCGAATCGACCTAAACCTTCGATCGTCATTCCATCCCTAGCACACTCCTCAGGTCCTCAGAATCGGCATCGACCCTGTGAATCGGTCATACTCCTTGAAAAGCATCATGTGGTGTCTATTCGACGGTCATCATTTGTTCCAAACTCACCTATCGAGGGGCTCTATAGACACCCCATTCTACTACCCCCAAACTCTCCTTAGGTCCCTAGTACCTCCCTTCATCACCACAAACCCTGGTCATGTCCCGAGTACTGACCTAGAATCCATCGAGCAGTCCCCGGATCTGTTGACCAAAAATTCAAACTCTTTATCTCGAACGAGGCTGAATGAATATTCGAAGGGAACTAAATACCCTTTACAATGGTCCATCCCGTTCACGATTCTTACTTACCATGCGGACAAACGATCCATTTGCGTTTGAAACTTGACCTAGAGGCCACCGAGCGCTCATGGGCTTTGTTTGACCTAAGTCAACTCTTCAGAACAATCGAGGCAGAATGAATCTTTAAAGGGAACTGAATACCCTTTCCAACGGTCCATCCCGTGTGCGATTTCGACTTACCATGCGGACGAACGATCCGTTTGACTCCAAGAGGTCACCAAATGCTTCCAGGGCCCGGTTGCCAAAGCCAACTCCCCAAACCGGGGTTAAACTCTTTGGAATGTCAAAGTACATATCCTAACCTTTCCAATGGTCCACCCCGTGCACGATTTGGACTTACCATGCGGACGAACGATTCGTTTGCGTCAGAATGATTCCCCGTCCAATAGACCGACAAACGCTTCCAAGCCATATTTGAACCAAAGTCAACTCTCAAACCCGGGATAGGTCCAAAGGACTTTTGAAGGTCTCTGAATTACCTTTCCAACGGTCTACCCCGTGCATAATTCTGACCAATAGTTTGCCCCCGGCAGCCGATTACCTCCCTCCGTCACTGTTGAAAATGTGATCAATTTAAAACCTGTCACTTCTTGGACTGAAGAAGAATTTAAATGGTCATCATTCAATTCTAAGGGTCTAAGTTCTATTTCTGGGTCTGTCACACCTGATGAGTTCAAACGCATAATGACGTGCACCACGTCAAAAGAGGCATGGGATGTTTTAAAACTCACCCGTGAAGGAACTAATGCTGTGAAAGAATCTAAATTGCAAAATTTGACAACTCAATTTGAAACCATCACCATGCATGAGACTGAATGTTTTGATGATTTTAATGCTAGACTTTCTGACATTGTTAATACTAGCTTTAATCTTAGTGAACATATTCCTAATGCAAGAGTTGTTAAAAAGATTCTTCGTTCTCTGCCTAAGCGTTTTATCCCTAAAGTCACTGTGCTAAATTCTATGGGTAATTTAAATACGCTAAAATTGGAAGAACTTGTAGGAGACTTGCAAACATATGAAATTGACATGTTTCCTAAAACTGCTAGGTCTAAAGATAAGGGAATTGCACTTAATGCCCAAGAGAGAAAGAATGAGGGTTCGACTAGAAAGAGGGTACAGTCATCTAGAAAGAGAGAGACTGACACGTCAGATTATGATTATGATTTTGACTTAGATGATTTGGCTCTTTTTGCAAAAAATTTCAAGAGGATTCTCAAATTTAAGAAAAATGGCAATTTTAAAGATAAAAAGAAATTTGAGAAAAATAAGTTTGAAAAGAAAAATGAAAAAGATTTTAAAGATCCTCCTAAGAAAGAAAGTGAGAGGTGCTTTGAGTGCGACGGTGGGGGTCATAGAGCCTTTGAGTGTGCCACACGTCTGAACAGAGAGAAAGGGAAAGTTGTTTTTAACGCTACGCTTAGCGACGACAGTGAGGTCGAGTCGATGGATTCTGGTGTCGAGTCACCGCATGAGTGCAACTTCACCGCATTCATGGTTAGTCACGTGAGCACCTCTAGTTCTCCTCACGAAAATGAGGATGATACTTCACAGGGACACCTCGACAGTGAGATCGATGTGAGTGAGGAGGAGGATGACACAAGTGAGAGCGAGAGTGATATTCAACACGCCTACGCTGAGTTCTATTCTGAGTCATTTAAAACTAAAAAACGTAACAAAGCGTTAGTCCTTAAGATCACCGGCTTAGAGTAAGAATTAAGAAAAGTGAGAGAGAGAGAGTCCTCCACCTGCACCGCCCTGAGAGAGAAAGAATCTGCCTGTGTTGAGAAAGAAAGTTTGTTTAAAGAGAGAGAGAGAGAGTAATTTTGAGAAAGAGAGAAGGGACTTGACTAAACAAGTGGCTAGTCTTACGAGTGATCTCCACTCCTCCGTGGAGACTCGGAAGAAACTTGAAGCCCTTTATTGCCCAGCTGACTCATGATCTTGAGAAAGCACAGAAAGTTAAGGTCCAAATCGAGGACAGATCTGGGAAAATGGGAAAGATGCTCCTCGGCCCCGCTTTAGGTTTTGGTGATCGGCAGGGAATAGGTTATGATGGTGCCTCCACGTCCCAAATTGCACCTGGACCTGTTCCTGAGTTTACTACGACTCCTTATGTCCATCATCAAAATCCTCGAAGGAGAGCTCGACCAAGAAAATCAAACCAAGGTCTACCTTTGACTGTGTTCTTTTGTACTTATTGTAAAAGAAAAGGCCACCTCAAGGAGTTTTGCTATAGCATGGGTCGGACACGACGTACTACTGCTCCACCATGTCATACTGATGATTTTTCTAGTCTGAGAGAGCGAGTTGAGTCTTTAGCTTCCACGTCTCAGAGTTTGATGGAGGAATTTTGACGGATGTTTTTCCCGTCAGTGAACGCTTTTCACATTCCAGCTAAAAACAATAACAATAAAGGTAAACAAAAGGTTACCACTTCTTGGGTGCCTAAGAAAGATAAAAAGTCCCTTGTTATTCATGTTGCTCTCAAAGCACATAATACCTCACTGTGGTATTTTGGCAGTGGCTGCTCCAGACATATGGCAGGTGATGCCTCACTTTTTACATCTCTTGAGGATTATCAGGATGGCAGAGTCACCTTTGGAGATGGGATCAAGTCTAGCATTGTAGGATGAGGTACTGTAGTGTTACCAGGATTTCCTAAGCTAGAGAGTCTGTTGTACTTCAAAGGTTTAAAAGTAAACCTTCTCAGCATTAGCCAGCTGTGCGATACTGACTTTGCAGTAAAGTTTGACCGAGACGCATGTAATGTCTACAATCAAGCCGGTAAACTTTTGATGCAAGGGGTGAGGACCGAGGATAATTGTTATGGGACTGTGCCTAATTCCTCACTTGTCTACAACAGCGCCACGATCACTCCGATGGATCTGTGGCACCAACGTTTAGGGCACGTAAACATTAGAGATCTCACTCGCTTAGCTAAAAAGGACCTAGTACGTGGCTTACCATCTCTTGGAAGGCCAACTTCGACGGTTTGTGGACCCTGTCAGTTGGGAAAACAAATTCGTAATCCCCATAGGAAGTTGCATTCCATTACCACCTCTCATGTTCTTGAGCTTATACACATGGATCTTATGGGTCCCACTCGTATCGAGAGTCTGGGTGGTAAGAGGTATATCCTCGTGATGGTGGATGATTTCTCCAAATACTCCATTATAGGTTTTTTGAGAGAGAAACCCGATGTTGTAGAGTTTTTAACGACCAAGTGCCATGTCCTGCAAAATCAACACGGAGTCACTATTAATAGGATACATAGTGACAACGACACTGAATTTAAGGAAGCAAAGGTAGATTTGTATTGTGATAGCCTTGGGATCAAACATGAGTTTTCTGCTGTGAAGACTCCTCGGCAAAATGGGATTGTTGAGAGAAAGAATAGAACGATCCAGGAGATGGCTAGATTTATGCTTCTAGGTCATAAAGTTTCTAGGAGATTTTGGGCAGAGGTAGTTTCTACTGCATGCCACACGGTGAATAGGGTTTATCTGCATCCACACACACTTCAGACTCCTTATGAGTTGTGGACTGGTAAGAAGCCCAACCTTGCATATTTCCATGTTTTTGGGAGTAAATGATACATTCTATGGGATAGAGAGCAATTAGGAAAGTTTGACTCCCTAAGCGACGAGGGAATACTGCTGGGATATTCATCGAATAGTAGAGCGTACCGGGTTTTTAACCTGAAGAGCTCTAAGGTTATGGAGTCAATAAATGTCATCGTGAAAGATGACGAACCTTCGACATTTATTGACTCTAAACTTCAGTGTGAGGTTGAGGATGTTTCTAGCAGTGATCTACTTGTACCTCATCCACACTCTGTGGACCCCACTCCTGTGTTAGGGGACACACCTGCTTGGGTTCGCAAGAGTCATGACCCTTCTACCATTGTTGGTGATCCTACTCTAGGGGTCAAGACTCGTGCTCAGCTAGAGAACATTGTCATCCATTTTTGCTACACGTCCAAAGTCGAGCCCAAGAATCATAAAGAAGCACTCAAGGATGAACACTAGATATCTGCTATGCAGGATGAGTTGCTTCAGTTTAAAAAGAATAATGTCTGGGAACTTGTCCCCCGACCTAGTGAGACTAATGTGATTGGTACCCGGTCGATTTTTAAGAATAAAATGGATGAAAATGGTACCATAATCCGAAACAAGGCTAGGTTGGTCGCTCAAGGCTACACACAGATAGAAGGTGTAGACTTTGGGGAGACATTTGCTCCTGTTGTGAGGCTTGAGTCTGCCCGTCTACTTCTCTCCATCGCATGTCATCTGCGCTTCAAGTTATATCAGATGGATGTCAAGAGTGCCTTTCTGAATGGCATTCTATATGAGGAGGTTTACGTGGAACAACCAAAAGGGTTTGAAGACCCTCAGCACCCGGAGCACGTCTACTATCTGAGGAAATCCTTGTATGGTTTGAAGCAAACACCCCGTGCTTGGTACGAGAGGCTTACTTCCTATCTCTTAACCTGTGGCTTCAAGAGAGGGGGAGTTGATATAACGTTGTTCGTTAGGAGAGATGATGGTGCAATTTTAGTTGCCCAGGTCTATGTGGACGACATAGTCTTTGGATCCACGTGCTCTCAACATGCTCATCACTTTGAAGAGGATATTAAAAGTGAGTTTGAGATGAGCATGGTTGGTGAGATTCCTTTCTTCCTTGGTCTCCAGGTTCGTCAGCTAGAGGATGGGATGTTCATCTCTCAATCCAAGTATGCTAGAGACCTAGTGAAGAAATTTGGTTTAGACTCCACTAAGAATGCTCGTACACCTATGTGTACCACTACCAAGCTTAGTAAGGACACTTCAGGCAAGGACGTAGAGCAAACCTTGTATCGGAGTATGATAGGGAGTCTTCTCTACTTGACTGCCATCCGTCCTGACATACCTTTAGTGTTGGAGTCTGTGCGCGATATCAGGAGTCCCCGAAAGAGTCACATTTACTTGCTTTCAAACGTATTATTAAATACGTGAGTGGGACTCTCTCATACGGTATTTGGTATTCCTTTGATACTGATGACCGTTTGTCCGCCTATTCAGATGCTGATTGGGTAGGGGATGTAGATGGTTGTAGGAGCACTTCTGGTGGATGTTTCTATTTTGGTTCTGCTCTTGTCTCCTAGCTGAGCAAGAAACAAAATTCAATCTCTTTGTCCACTGCGGAGGCTGAGTGCATAGCCGTCGGGAGTTGTTGCACACAACTCTTGTTGATGAAGCAAATGCTGGAGGATTATGGGATTTCACAGGACACCATGACCATTTCCTGTGATAACACGAGCGCGATACACATATCCCGCAATCTAGTCCAGGATTCGCGCACAAAGCACATCACGATACGTGAGCACTTTTATATAACAGTTAGTTGAGGAGAAAGTCGTATCCCTGATTTTTGTTCCCACCGACCGTTAGTTAGCCGATATTTTCACGAAACCTTTAGATGCCCTTAGATTTGAGAGTCTTAGGAAGTCTTTGGGGATTTGCACAGTTGACTGAGGGGTTGGTCTTTGTCTAGAATAGGATGTTTTTTCATGTTCATATCATATGCTTCCTATTGTTAGTCTGTTTTATATGTATTATTGCTTTGTTGTACAGCTATTTATTTATTCTTTTTTTTTCAATCCAAAAAGATTTTTTATAAAAATTTTGAAAAGCCCAAAAAGATTTTTGTATTTTATTTAGCACCTTTGATGGATGAGCATTTAAGATAGCCATGACAAACTTCATTCCATTTATCCATGTGACTGTTTGTTAGAGATTTGAGACACTACATCATTTCATCCATGTGCTTTACATTGTTTGGAGTCTTTGAGATGTGATTGGCGATATCTTCCTACATGTTTGACTCAAATACCCTTTATTGCACACATGCACAGCTTTATTTGATTATTGCACTTGTCTATCACATGTTGGCTTGAGTGTTTCCATCTCAATTCCGTCTATACAACTAACAATAAGCGATAAAACTTGACAAGATTGGATTGCATGTAAAAACCGTTATTCTTGTGAGACTGAGTGTTTGTTTAAGAACGGGGAGGGGTTGCGAAAGGTTATTATCACTTCTTTGCGCAAAATCCACCGTTCAAATGGACCTAAAAATGGAGGAATTTTATTATCCGAGGTCCAAAGAGGTTAAAAGAGCCCGAAAAATTTAAAGGCAATAAAAAGAAATTCATGACAAATATGGGACATTTAGGTTTCACCATCAATTCTCCAAAGTTTGAGAATTTAGAAAGCCTCTATTCAAAATAAAAATTTGAGGGAGTTTGGTTGGAGAAAATAAACGGGTTTGCACTTCCTTGAAAGTCCTGAAAAAGCATGAAATAGTTTTGGGCGTTATTGGTGTGGAAATCACTTTGAGTTTTGATTTGTTGATTTGATTGAGAAATGTCTCATATTACCACCTTTTTACACCAAAGGAAGACTTTGAGTTCATTCGTTAGGAGTATCCGATATTCATCGTGCACATATGTCATGTTTGTATGCATTGATTTTCCTATCGAATTTGATCACACCCCTTCATTTTCGCTTTCATTGACTTGGTTGTTTTTGTGATCTTTCATGGTGTGATTCTTTGTTGTATACTATGTGTGAAAATTTTTGAAAAATGCAAAAATAGCAGTTTATTCCCGTGTGTCATTCTCCATGTGCATTCATTTATACTTCTCATATATGTCTATTTGGAGACAACATAAAAAGGGGGAGAAGAATTATGGGGGAGAAGTGTTTTGGAGTTTGGTTGATTGTTGATTTATGAATGATTTGCTTAAGCTTAATTGATCATCAATTTTTTGCATATCATTATATTTTCAATCTTTTGCTTGTCATGGGTATTTGCTTTATCTCATGTGTGTAGGTACAACATTGCTCATTATTTGATTACACACCCTGATGAGAAAAGCTTTGGAAGATTTGGAGCGCTGAAGATTTGGAAGACATGTCATTTAGTATTCTTAGTTTGAGGGTTTAATGGGGATATTATCTTGTATGTCATTTGATTGCATAATTCGGTTTTTTATGTATGTACCGGCATAGACATAGGGGGAGATTTGTAAGGACATAACTTTATAAATGTCCGGGGTAGATTCTAGGAATTTCTTATTTTCTCCTAGATCACAGTTCATATGTCTGATACCGCTACATTCGTCACGTCAATGCGATCATCCTCGACGGCCTGTATCCGAATTCAATTCAACCACCTTCTTCACGTGCATCATGCTACATGCAACGTGCTGCTCAGCTCATTCCCACTACTCCACTACGCTCTTTCAGTAAAATGTTTTATTGGAGTTTTATATATTTGCATAAATATTTGGGAAATGTTTTTGAAAATTATTTTTGAAGTCTGGATTAATTTTTTATCAAAAGAAGAATTTTTCTAAGTGTAGAAGCGAATGGACTCGATCGACGAGCTCGTTCGAGCGACTTTGAAAGTCATTCGCGCGAGATAGGCATGTCGTGCGATCTCGTTCGAACGACATATGTCCTTCGTTCGATCGACATGGCTATCTCGTTCGAATGAGCCACCGCCTCGATTTTTGTATAAATATCTCATCTCCTTCTACACGTTTTTTAAGTCTTTCTACAGTCTCAAAAATCTGCGAAAACTACCCAGAATAAGACTTCACCTTTTAAGGTTTTCTAAACCTTTTTGATTCACAAAACCATTCCCATATATGTGTGTGAATCTTTAAACCTTCAAGAATATCATTTACTCATCTGGAGTAATTTGTGAGGAAGCTGCTCTCTTCGTCACTGCTGCCCTACTGGAAAGGGATTGTTCCAGCCGTCGACAACAGAACCGACACCTGAGGGTATTTCTGTGTCACTGTATTTTCATTTTAATCCGTTGTAAGCCATTTTTCTTAAAAAATTATTGTGAAAATAAAAGTTTTTGCCCCGTTGGGAATTTTTCCTCATATTTGTGTTCTTACATGTTTCATCATCGTAGTTAATCACATATAGATGCATGTTTAGGACTTAAGTGGTAAAGACTGTGTTTAATTAAATAACTTCTTTATTTGAACGCAAGCGCACTTTCTTCACCTTTTTTACTTCCACTTTTCATCAAACTTGGTGAATTATCCACTCTCCATCATCATCCAAGTTCAAAGGGTTTCTCTCCAACATTTAAGATCAAGCTCAAGAACTCCAAGAAGGTCCATCTTTCTCAAACTCTCTCTTAAATTCTCTTAAATTCTCAATAATTTGTTTTATTACTTAGCACTTTTATTAACTCATCTCACACATCCTAATATACTTTTGATTTAGTATTATTGTACATCTCCAACTTTCATATAAATAAAAACCCAAAAAAAAGAAAAAGAGGGCTTGCTCATAAATTCGAAATAGGGATTCTCATACCTTTCTCACACTTTTCTCACAACTAAAACACTTTTTCTACACACACACACACACACACTAATAAGAGATCCCCCATTTGTATTTATGGGATAAACCTCACCTCTCGTTTTGTATGCGAACTACGTGGACTTTGATGCCTTTATAGGCTAGGTAGGCGTCTACTTGAAAGTTATATCGAGTGGGACCATTCGGGTTGATTGTCCATCATTATTAGAGATTAGCAATTATGGCCACATATATATAATTAAGGAATGATGTAGATTATATATACGATGTGATTACAGTATATATACTATGATACGAATACATATATATATATATATATATATATATATCTGTGTGTGTGTGTGTGTTTGTGTTAATGGTATATTTATGTGAAGCATACCCCCTCTAATGCTATCATGGGAAGTTGCGCAATGTGTATGAGGCCCCTGGCTTGAGGAGCAGGGAGCGTATAGTCCCCATGTCATAGCAACCATTTTTATATTGTGTGATATTTATTAGGGGTGAGACGTGGTGGGTATGTTTCGTCTCATTTTCGGGGAGGAACTATGACTGCTTCCCATACGTTGTGATTTGGTTTATACCAAGTCGGTGTCAGATTCCAATCGCTGGTACCCAGGATGTTATGTGAGTGATTCCCTGGTAGATGATAGCATTGAGAGACTTCATCCTTAAGTAATAGCTCGCTTGTATGGTTATTATACTTGTGTGTATAGTATATCACTTGTGTATGAGAACAAGATATTATATCTTTAACTAGAGTAAAGAGATCAAATGAATAAGAATTTATTCTCATATCGGGAGATTTTATCAGGACTTAATTTGTGACTTGTATATTAAAATGAGTTTAAAATGTATATATTTATATGTGTATGTAGAAAGGTTATGTACTGAAGGCCTAATGGATATCGACGATCGACATTTCCAAGTGGTAGTGTATCGGGGGGGGGTCCCTTGTTTGGATTTCTCTTCTTGAGACACCCCACGCACGAACGTAGTGCAGTGTTGAGACTGGGGAGAAGTTGAGCCCTTAGTACTCAGGTTTATAGGGGTTTCAGAGATTTGGTATAACGGATTAGTTAGACTAGATAGCTTAACTAGATTATGTAGTAGGTATGCGTTAGGTGTGCAATATATAGAAGAGGGGCGAGGGGTATCTCATGGGAGTGCGATACCAATTTAAATATGAGATAAAACTCATATTTTTAAATATAGCATTTATGAACTTGCAAAATATTTTCAGAACTCGGGCTCTGACCCGTTTATCTATTTTCCTCTCTTTTGATATATATGTGTATTACATAGGTGTCCAGACACAGGGACACTTGGATGATGATTCCTTCGAGTCAGACGTGTGCTACAGCAGCTGTGGATGCATGCAGGTTTACTGTAGACGCTTTTATCCTTGTAATCTATATAGGAGGTACTGTAGCCCAATTGTAATTATTTATTCTTCTACCACCTTTTAGTGAAGCATCCGATTTTGTTTAATGATATTAAACTGAGTGTTCGGTTATTTTATTTTATCTAAGTTTCCTTTATATATAAATCGTGTCGATGTTTTAATTGAATGACTTGGTTAAAAAGATTAGTTAAATAAAATTTTGACGCCATCCTAATAGATTATTAGTAAATAATTTGGTTTTTGATAGTGATGCTAAGAATGAACCATATGAGACTCCTATTTTAATTTGGTACAGGATTGATAACCCGTTATTTTATTAGGCGGGGTGTAACAGATGGTATCAGAGCATCAGGTTCTAGTGTCCTTAGGAATCTATGCTGACGTACTACGCTTTCAGCGTTGCTCTTGATTTGATATAGAGCCTTAGTATTAGGATCATTGATTCCTCTTGTGAGATTTCGTTCTCCTGCTATTACATAAGATTTTAATAAATCTTTTGCGCGCTCGTTCGAGACTCATGCGCGGATCGAGGAAGGGAGACTAAGGAAGGTCGTGATGAGGGCAGCAGAAGGTGGGGCTTAGTTAGAGCTATAAGTTGTAATTGGGAATGATGACCGCAGTAGAGGTCACTCCCCTTTTTGTGTCATTATCTAGGATTGCTGCAATGACTACTAAAGTATTGTAGTTATAATTATTCCAGTATCACTGTAGTAGAGAGTGGTGATAAAGTTAAATTTCCCAGTGAAGTAGATGGGGAAAAAAGTTTGAAAAGGTCTTTGATAAGGACCATACGTTGAAGCTAAGTTGTGTGGAGTAAGGGTAGCATTACTCAGTGGAGGTAGAGGGCTCAGAAGCTTTGGCTTAGAGCTGGGCATGGAAATACCCAAATGTGAAAATTTGAGGAAAGTTTTTCACTCGTGGGAGAAATATTGGAATGGTGGGAACGATGATCATCATGTTTAAGAGAGAAAGATATTTTTCTCATAAAGGCATCTTACGGATGGATTTAACCATGAGTCCACATGATTTAATAGGAATGAAAAGAATGCAGTTTGAATTATTCACATAAGGATCGGTCAGAGGCCGGCAGTGAATAAAAAGCGATAGAGAGAAGTGAACCTAGTACTAAAGTAAGGTAGGTACAACGAAGAGAGAGTCATTCAGAAGAATGATAGGCTCACTAGAAAGTGTTGCTCACACTTCTAAAGAAATTGTGTTTTTAGAACCCCATTGGTGGATATCCACCTGGGGAAATTCATTCAAATGGGGTAGTTGAAGCCGGTAGTGGAGTTTCCTTTTTGACGAATAAGTTAAGGGGACTATGAAGGTGATTTTCAGGATCGAGACTGTTGAGTGTGAGATACTGATAACCTTAATATGGTCAGGGTGGCCAGAAATGGGGAATGTTGCAATGTGGAATGTAGAACCACATAGTTAGTCCTTGCCCAGTAGGACTTAAAGGACAAAAGTAGGACGCTCGGATGGAGCATTGATTAAAGTAATTTTGGGTTCGGTTAGGGCAAGTGTGTTATGTCTGGGAACCAATTGGAGCAGTTAGGGAGATTGGTGAAGTTATTGTTACGAGTTTTTCCTTGGATGAAGAGGTATATTTTTGCATGGATAGATAGAGTCATGGTATTTATCTAACCTTGGATTTGTGTGTGTAATTCGAGCTGTGAGACGGTACCGATAACTTTATAGTGTATGTTTAAATGTTTTTTCACGGTAGCGGGGTTATATTTTGAACTTGTATATGGTATTGTACTACTCATTTCGTATGTGTTATATGAGTATAGTACTATTATAAGAGTAATGTTATTAGAAGGCTAATGATGGAAAGACTATCGTATTCGTAGTTCCAGGGTGGAACAGGTTATTGTAATATCTCACCTGGATAGAGGTTGAGTTCGTCTTTATTATATGTGTAGATGGAACTTCGGTGAGTATATGTTTCATTATCATGATTCGAGTGCGTGACGACCTTATAGATATGATTTAAGGTATACAGGATTTATCGTTGAGTTGTGGGTTTAAGCTCATTGTCGTTTTCGCTAAGGACATAGTGTTAGTACAAGCGGATGGAAAGAGGGGTTCTGACCACATTTTATCGATAGGGGGACGGGATTATCCCAGTGGCATATGTCTCCACGACCGACTAAGTTAAGTAGTAGTGTATAGGAGGGGTTCCTTATTTGGATATCACTTGGGAGACGCTCCACGTATGAACCTTAATGACGTCGGGAGTGGAAAAATGTTATGGGATTCAAGGATGTTGATTTTGACGATAAGTCACTTAGTGTATAGAAAAACACTATAGACAGTCGTGTGTTAAGTGTATGCTTATGGTGATATAACCGCTATGGAGAAGCACTGAAATGATTCTCTCATCGCAAATATGTGGGTGAGGTAAGCTAAAGGAAATATATTTAAGGCTTATAGCCAGGCCTTGATGAAAAGGAACATTTTGGAGGTAAGATGTTTTGAGGAGTGATGTGGGTAATATATTTGAAGAGAGTAGGCGCCCCGATTAGTTAGACTTTCCATTTTGCCAACATGGAAGGACATAGTAGTAGAAGTATGTTAGTAGGCTAGCGAGGTAGGATTTAGGACGTCCCGATGGTGTGACTTAAACCATTATATCTCGATCACCGACGATGCGAGGAAGTAGTGTAACGGGAGGGTTCCTTATCTGAATTTCTCTTTGTGAGACGTCCCACACATGAAACAAAGAAAATGTTGGAAGTTGGGAGAGGTATTGGGAACTAGGGATATAGTTATCATAGTTCTCATTTTATGTATGTAGGAAACGCATCGATCTTAAGATTATTAGGAAGTAAGTTCAGCAGAATCAGTAGCGCCGAGGTAAGGAGTTAGTTATGAGTTAACCACAAGAATATTAGTGGGTTAACCTTGAAGAAGGATTGGACTTCGAGTTATAAGAAGAATGGGATCTTGATAAGATGGTTAAGGTTACACAGGTGTGGGAACCAGGCTAAGATAGTAATGTTCATTTTAGAGAAAGTGGTACGTGTGTGATGTTCACAATGATTGTGCAAATAGGCAGAGGTTAAAAGGTGTATGGGCACCTTGGTAAGTTGGTTTTATATACCGCCTCAAATAGAAGGGGCACAGTATATAAATTTGAAGTATATACTAAGGCAATTATAAATGAGATTGAAGTTTCTCAATGAAACGTCGTAAGAAGTATGCGATAATTCGAGTGTATAAATGTGATTATAGAAGCACTAAGTACGTCGTGATGTTAGAGTCAATCTTATAACGAGGTAGCATTGTAGAATATGGAGATCAAGATAAGTTTATAGTAGAGTATAAACCTTGAAAGAGGTGAGTACTGAACGCGTGTATAGTTGAGAGCCATTGGATTAGTACCATTCCGTATTAATGTATTAGGAGTTCGAGTGATTCACGATCCTAGGTTAATGATGCTAGTATCGGTTGGATCCAAATTTCGAGGGAAAAATTTCGTTATAAGGTGGGGAGAATGTAATACCCCGCACTTTTAAGGATAATGAAATTTCTTAAGTAAGTGCAATTTCGGAATTTGAGGAATTATTGTGAATACTAATTTTTAGAGTTTTCAAGGATTAGAAGATTTTTGATGTTTGTTATATTTAATTTTGGAATTAAGTAAATGAGTCAGAGCATTTTAATTATATATCGCGGTTGGGTAAAGCGATAAAGGGTAATATTTTAATTAGAAAACCCGCATTAAGTTGTGTTGGGTTAAATTAGTGACTTGCGGTTAAGTGACTTGGATGTAAATGTCGATTGCGCGGTTGGTCTCGGAATGGCCGAGATAGTCATAATAGAGTATCCGGGGGTAGTAACTGGGTCCTGAGAATTTTTGGACCAGTAGAGACTCATAATTGAGTAAACGAGTCATTTTTGGATTAATAAGGGACAAGCCCTTATTTTTCTCCCTTGTAAGGCACGGGAGAGGAAGAAAGAAAGAAAGAAAGACAAAGAGAGAAAGAAAGGACGAGGAGAAAAGAAGAGAGAAAAGGGAGATTCTGGCCAAACTCCGCCAGATTCGACTCGAGGTCATCGAATTTTATCCTCCAGGCAAGTGCGTACTTTCTTTATTTCATTTAGTGTATATATCTCATATTATAGTTGGTAAACTATATGATTTTGGGTTAGAACCCTTGAAATAAATTTGGGAAAATCTGAGTATGAGTTTACATATTGATGTAATGTAAACTCTTAATGATTTCTAGTGTTAAATCAATGATAATGGAGTGTAGAAATGAATTAAAATGGGGGAAATGGTAAAACTAGGGCTTTAAGGGTTTTGGGGTATAAATCTAAGAAAAAATGGTTTAATCCCCTAATTAATTGATGTGTTAGTTAGAAATCTATATTTAGATGTTTGTGATGTTGTTGGTGTAGATTAGAAACCATAAAAATGGAATTTGGGATTGTTGGTTGGAAAATTGGAGAACTGATTTTCAAAGAACTGGTGTGACCGGTCGACCGTGCCCCTATATGTGGTCGACCGCGTCAAGGAAAAAGGGGCTATTAGTTGTCTCGTTAGGCATAATTACAAACCGCTGTCGATCGGGGGTCCTGGGCCAGTCGATCGGCACTCTGTTTTTAGCCCAAGATTTTGGAGATTTTTATTCCTTCTCCCCTTTGGGTTTAAAGCTTAGGGGCCTTCTAAATTAGAGTATTATAGAGGGTTATGATCTAAAGGACTTGAGGAATTGTGAATTGACTTTAGGTTATTTAAGAGGTTAATTTGGGGTATGGACCTATCGAATGATTAGGAAGAGAGAGACTTTTGGGGAAATTATTCTATAAGCATATATGGCAATATTTATGCGGTTGGAATAGATAGGGGCCATCTGTAATTGAGTAAATCCTATGGGGAGACTAGGATGGAATTTAGGATAGTGAATAAAGATGTTTGATCGGTTGTATGATATGTCTATGGATGACTATTGTATAGGTAATAAGAAACCTATGGGATTAAAATAAGTTGAGGGTCGACTTATTCAATTATTATGAATTGGTAAATTCAGTGCGTATATAAATCCTTAATAGTAATTAAGGTACAAATTATGTATATCAAGTGAGGGAATACTTTTGGGTTTAGTATCGTGAGTGTGAGAATACTTGAAAGTTATATCAAGTGGGAACATTCGGGTTGATTTGCCATCGTTATAGAGATTAGAAATTATGGCCACATATATATAATTAAGGAATGATGTAGACTATATATACGAAGTGATTACAGTATATATAATATGATACGAATATATATATATATATATATATATATATATATATATATATATATATATGTGTGTGTGTGTGTGTGTGTGTGTGTGTAGATGGTATATTTATGTGAAGCATACCCCCTCTAATGCTATAATGGGAAGTTGCGCGATGTGGGTGAGGCACCTGGCTTGAGGATCAGGGAGCGTATAGTCCCCAGGTCATAGCGTCCATTTTTATATTGTGTGATTTTTATTAGGGGTGAGACGTGGTGGGTATATTTCGTCTTATTTCCGGGGAGGAACTATGACCGCTTCCCATACGTTGTGATTTGGTTTTTACCAAGTCGGTGTGAGAGTACGACCGCTGGTACCCAGGATGTTATGTGAGTGATTCCCTGGTAGATGATAGCATTGAGAGACTACATCTGACACACACCAACCCAGTTGCTTATAATTAAGTTTGAAAGTCAAAGTGAGTCAAATCATAATTACCTTAACCAATCCATCTTCACGAGTATTCTTTTTCTTTAACAGCATGAAGCTATAAAGCCAAAACTTTTCACATATTTTAAAGTGATTATCCTTATTCAAACTTGCTTCAAGGATAAGTAAAATTAAATTACCCCTTTATCATTTGACTAAAATTAGGGTTTTATGCATCCTTTGCTAAGCCAACCCGACCCCCTAGATTTGGCAGTGATATCATGCTACCTGAAACACATAACCTTAATAACCGTGAGCAAAAGAGCCCAGGGAAAGCATCACTACTAAACTATTGCCTAAAATTAAATGCAATAAATCATATTAATGTGGTAATACCTATGTACTTATCCGTCTCATTTATAAAGAATGACCAATTATATACTTATTCGGATCATTCATAAAGAATGACTAATTATATACTTATACGGCCCATATTGTGTATTACTTATCCGATCCATTCATAAAGAATGGCCCAACTGATCTGAATCATAATTCACATATCTTGTCTGCAATAAACAATTCTCCCCCATTCTTAGTCGTGGAGTAACCCTTGTCTGTAATAGACAATTCTCCCCCATTCCTGGTTGAGGAGTAACCCCTTTCTGTAATAGACAATTCTCCTCCATTCCTGGTCAAGGAATAACCTATGTCTGTAATAGACAATTCTTCCTCATTCCGGGTCGGGAAGTAACCTCCCATTTCGGTAACCCAAAATGAACAATTTCATATTCCATATTTTCTTGATCATATGCGTAACCATGTGTAATACATCTTACCAATAAGAGATATTCATGTCTTATCCATAACCATGTGTAATAAATCTTACCTATGAGTTATATTTAGATCATCTCCATAACGATATATAAATACCTCATAACAGTGAGTACACTCACCTTGGCCAGTTCGTGTGTTTTTCCCTTGCTTTTGTCTGGCACTTGTTCAACCTATTATTCTTCCCTTTCACATATAAAGTCTTAACATATTAGTATCACCATAAGTATATTAACAATCCAAAGAATAACTTAACCTTAACCGAATTCATAAACATCATATCATCCCATTCAAATCCTTAATCATAAATGAAGTTCCATTCACATTCATTTTATGATATCTAACATATTTAAATCATAACCCAAACATAATTTAATTTCTTCTTGGTAAACCAATTATTATCATATTAGGTTCCCAATATAAAAGACAACACACCATTTCAAGTTTCCTAGAGCAAGATGTGTCTATTTCTTTATTACAAAGCAAATCTCCCCTACAGGCTCCTTTATCCTTTAGTCAAATTCCAGGAATTTTCATAATTTTTATACATCATAACTTCCTATGATATTTCACCCAAAATAGATAAACATATTTGAAAATACATCATTAAAGTTTCATAATTTTTACGGTTCATTTTCCATGTCAAGCAAAGCATCGAACACCTAGTGTTCATACTTACACCTTTGGGGCAGATTTAATACCTCAACTTCAAACTATAACCAAAGATTCATTTCTTGGTATTTTCATATATTTTTCTGATATATTATACATGTATGAGTCTATCTTTTCATCCAATTGGAATTATTCAATTCCAATAAATATACAAAAAGATAGAGGAGTTTGAATACACAGGGTTTCCAATCGAATCAATATACATGATTTACACGTTCAACTTTTCTTAAACCCGCATCTATCCATACGTATACCTTAAAACATGGAAGTTTAGTAAAAAATTATGATTTCCATAATTTCAATCAGTAATACAAAGAAATTAGCAAGGCTTACCGATAGAATTACCGTAGGGATGTTTACGTAATTTCCTGTGAAATTTTCTCCAACTTTTTCTCGCCTTTCTCGTCCTAAACCTCCCGTTACTTTCTCTTGAGGCAAAACTCTCAAAACTGGTTGAGTTTGTCTAAATAAGGGTATTATGTAAAGGGTTTAAATTTGGCATAAGTCACCTCCCATTGGTCCAACCAAAATATGACATGTGGCACCATATAAAGCTAAATGACCACTTTACCCCCTGTTCATGATTTCAGTATAAATCTATGCTCGAACCTCCGTTTAGCACACCGTTTGTTGTGTTACAAACCTAAATCACATGTATACAATTATATAGTTTTGACCTTAAGTCAATAGTTACATTATAAGGGTAAAAACTAGCCTCCAAGCCGAACATTTTTATCGAAAACTTCACAAATTTGTGTTTGTGACTAATTTAGTATTTCATAAGTTATGAAGGTAGGATTAGACTAAACACAATAACTAAAAATTATATATTCTCGTAACACATTATCCCCATCCCATACGGTAATCATGATTTAAACATGGTTTATCATAATCATAACCGGGTCGTCACAACCTTCCCCTCTTAGAAAATTTCGTCCCCGAAATTTAGGATGAATTTCACTTACCAAACAATTGGGGATACTATTTTATCATTATATATTCCCATTCACATGTTGCTTATTTAATTTTATGTATCCTCCACAACAATTTAACTACGAAACTACTTTATTCCCTAATACTTACTCTTTACGACCAAGTATTTCAATCGGTTCCTCGATGTACGACACATCTTCTTTCATAATAACTTCAGTATCCTTATAATTACTCGTAAGAATAATCATCTAATGATTTCTTATTAATTAAAACCAAACCCCAACTCATATATTACTTCATACCTTTATATACGCATGTCAAACATTTACACATACTAGATTAGTAGTCATATCATTGTATATTCACAATGAGTGAATATTCTTAACAACCTAATATCATTCTTTACCTTTCTTCCTTCATTCCTATAGTTTATCCTTATCATCATGTAATGTTTCAATTCATAGATATCATATTACCATATTGGCTTATTACACGTCATATTTCCATCTTCCATTCAACACCAAATACACGTGTTTGACTTTAACTACTATCCATATCATTTCTGATGTTTAAGAGTATGTTAAATCTTGTCCTTACAATTTCTTAATTTAAATATATCCTCGGTACTTTTCATGTATCAAAATTGTACAATCTTGAACTAAATGTTTATTCTTAACCAATCTTTCATATTCACGTTCATGTATATTGTGCAGTCATGCACTATGAACTCAATATAACTTCTCACTATATTCCCCTTTTTAGTATCGTATGATTATTATTTAATTAAACATACAACGACTTTAACTAGTCATTTATCTAGCATAATAACTTTACAATCATAATCTAACATTATAGTCTTATGCAACATTATTAATACACTCACCTTACCCGTTTGGTAACATGGACATTAAACATAACATCACCACTAAAAATTTTAACCACACATACCAACCCCATAATACTTATCGTAACTATTATATGTCGTATTTCTTTCAAATAACTTCAACAAATACCTTAATGTATCCCATTATGGTATCTCACATAACATCTTATCCTTACACATACTTCTTGGTGACTCCATATAATGTCAATCATATTCATTATATGTCATACTCTTAGTGATAACACGTACATACAACGAAAAATACAAATCAATATTAACACAAACCAGTTGTCGATATTCCAACCCAATTAGCATCTTTCCCATACTCATAAACAGCACATACACTTAAAAGGGCTCCTTAATATTTTTTTAAACTTCCAACTCTTTAACACCTCATCTCAACTTTACTATTCATATAAGCATTTCAAAACATCCGAAGAGTAATATTCACTACATATACTCATACTATAAAAAAATTTACATCTCAACTCTTCTCACTCTTTTCTTCTACGTATCATAATTCAGTATGAACCCATAGTCGGATCAATTATTATATATTAACTAGTAATTAAATTTCAGACCATTTCATATATTAAAATTAAACATATACAACTATTAATCCTCTCACTTCACCTTTACCATGTGAATCTTCATTTTATTCACATTAACAATTTACTATCTCATCCTTTAACAGAATATGGGTTCCCGTACCTCACTCTCCCACATAAATGGGCACACACGAAACCACGATTTAAT
The DNA here is from genome assembly GCA_949130495.1 of Sambucus nigra. Taxonomy (NCBI): domain Eukaryota; kingdom Viridiplantae; phylum Streptophyta; class Magnoliopsida; order Dipsacales; family Adoxaceae; genus Sambucus; species Sambucus nigra. The sequence goes on along the minus strand of OX422210.1, from coordinate 236,202,451 downwards.
AAGTTATACAACTCAAATCTATATATTCCAGTATAAGAAGAGATTACTTCCAATACTTCACAATTTTTGTATACCATATTTTGTCTTTAAAAATTTTCCTTCAATGACATTTTTGTCGATACCACAAATAGAACAATGCAATGATTCAAATTTAAATACCTGTATTCATTGTCATCCCCGAATAAAACTTAACATCTCATTTCCTTTCCATCAAGATCCTTACATTTCATATCCCATACAACAATATATATGTATAACTAATAGATGTTAGTCAATAAAGCCAATTTCCTTATGACTCAAAACAATTTCTACTTCCACTGCCAAATCTAGGCTTTCCTCACCCCAGAACCTCTAAAACCTAGGCTCTGATACCAAAGTTGACATACCCCAACCCAGTTACTTATAATTAAGTTTGAAAGTCAAAGTGAGTCAAATCATAATTACCTTAACCAATCCATCTTCACGAGTATTCTTTTTCGTTAACAGCATGAAGCCATAAAGCCAAAACTATTCACATATTTTAAAGTGATTATGCTTATTCAAACTTGCTTCAAGGATAAATAAAATTAAATTACCCCTTTTTAATTTGACCAAAATTAGGGTTTTATGAATCCTTTGCTAAGCCAACCCGAGCCCTTAGATTTGGCAGTGACATTATGCTACCTGAAACACATAACCATAATAACCGTGAGCAAAAGAGCCCAGTGAAAGCATCACTACTAAACAATTGCATAAAATTAAATGCAATAAATCATATTCATGTGGTAATACCTATGTACTTATCCGTCTCATTTATAAAGAATGGCCAATTATATACTTATTCGGATCATTCATAAAGAATGACTAATTATATACTTATACGGCCCATTAATAATTATGTATTACTTATCCGGTCCATTCATAAAGAATGACCCAACTGATCCGAATCAAGATTCACATATCTTGTCTGCAATAAACAATTCTCCCCCATTCCTGGTCGAGGAGTAACCCCAGTTTGTAATAGATAATTCTCCCCCATTCCTGGTCGAGGAGTAACCCCTATCTGTAATAGATAATTCTCCCCCATTCCTGGTCGAGGAGTAACCACTTTCTGTAATAGACAATTCTTCCCCATTCCGGGTCGGGAAGTAACCTCCCATTTCGGTAACTCGAAATGAACAATTTCATATTCAATATTTTCTTGATCATATTCGTAACCATGTGTAATACATCTTACCAATAAGAGATATTCATGTCTTATCCGTAACCATGTGTAATAAATCTTACTTGTGAGTGATATTTAGATCATCTCCATAACGATATACAAATACATCATACCAGTGAGTACACTCACCTTGGATACTTCGTGTGTTTTTCCCTTGCCTTTGTATGGCACTTGTTCAACCTATAATTCTTCCCTTTAACATATAAAGTCTTAAAATATTAGTATCATCATAAGGATATTAACAATCCAAAGAATAACTTAACCTTAACCGAATTCATAAACATCATATCATATCATCCCATTCAAATCCTTTATCATAAATGAAGTTCCATTCACATTCATGTTACGATATCTAACATATTCAAATCATAACCCAAACATAATTTCATTTCTTCTTGGTAACCCAATTATTATCATATTAGGTTCCCAATATAAAAGACAACACACCATTTCAAGTTTCCTAGAGCAAGATGTGTCCATTTCTTTATTACAGAGCAAATCTTCCCTATAGGCTCCTTTATCGTTTAGTCAACTTCCAGGAATTTTCATAATTTTTCTACATCATAACATCCTATGATATTTCACCCAAAATACATAAACATATTTAAAAATACAAAATTAATGTTTCATAATTTTTAGGGTTCATTTACCATGTCAAGCAAAGCATCGAACACCTAGTGTGCATACTTACACCTTTGAGGCAGATTTAATACCTGAAATTCAACCTATTACCAAAGATTCATTTCTTGGTATTTTCACATACTTTTCAGTTATTTTATACATGTATGAGTCTATTTTGTCATCCAATTGGAATTATTCAATTCCAATAAATATACAAAAAGATATAGGTGTTTGAATACAGAGGGTTTCCAATCGAATCAATATACATGATTTACACGCTCAACTTTGCTTAAACCCGCATCTATCCATACGTATACCTCAAAACATGGAAGTTTAGTAAAAAATTTATGGTTTCCATAATTTCAATCAGTAATACAAAGAAATAAACAAGGCTTACCGATAGAATTATCGTAGGGATGTTTACGTAATTTCCTGTGAAATTTTCTCCAACTTTATCTCGCCTTTCTCGTCCTAAACCTCCCGTTACTTTCTCTTCAGGACAAACTCTCAAAAATGGTTGAGTTTGTCTGAAGAAGGATATTATGTAAAGGGTTTAAAGTCAGCATAAGTCACCTCCCCTTGGTCCAACCAAAATATGACATGTGGCACCATATAAAGCCAAATATCATTTAAAGCTAAATGACTACTTTACCCCCTGTTCATGATTTCAGTATAACTCTTTACTCAAACCTCCGTTTAGCACACTGTTTGTTGTGTTACAAACCTAACTCGCATGTATACAATTATATAGTTTTGACCTTAAGTCAATAGTTACATTATAAGGGTCAAAACTAGCCTCCAACTCGAACATTTTTATCGAAAACTTCACAAATTTGTGTTTGTGACTAATTTAATATTTCATAAGTTATGAAGGTAGGATTAGACTAAACACAATAATTAAAAATTATATATTCTCATAACACATTATCCCCATTCCATACGGTAATCATGATTTAAACATGGTTTATCATAATCATAATCGGGTCGTCACAACATCCTCGATTATAGCTCGCTAGGATGGTTATTATACTTATGTGTATTGTATATCACTTGCGTGTGAGAACAAGATATTATATATCTTTAAATAGAGTAAAGAGATAAAATGAATAAGAATTTATTCTCATTCCGAGAGATTTTATCCGGACTTAAATTGTGACTTGAATATTAAAATGAGTATGAAATGTATATATTTATATGTGTATGTAGATACGTTACGTAGTAAGGGCCTAATGGATCTCGACGATCGATATTGCCAAGTAGTAGTGTATCGGGGGGGTTCCTTATTTGTATTTCACTTCACGAGACACCCCACGCACGAATGTAGCGCGGTGTTGAGATTGGGAAGAAGTTGAGCCCTTAGTACTCGGGTTTATAGGGGTTTCAGAGATTTGGTGAAACGGATTAGTTAGATCGGGTAGCTTAACTAGATTATGTAGTAAGTATGTGTTAGGTGTGCACTACCAATTTAAATACGAGATAAAATTCATATTTTTAAATATAGCATTTATTCACTTGCAAAATATTTTCATAACTCGGGCTCTGACCCATTTATCTATTTTCCTCTCTTTTGCTATATATGTATATTTATATAGGTGTCCAGACACAGGGATGCCTGGATGATGATTCCTTCGAGTCACACGTGTGTTGCAGCAGTTGTGGATGCATGCAGGTTTACTGTAGATGCTTTTATCCTTGTAATCAAGATATGAGGTGCTGTAGAACTTTCGGGCCAATAGTCCAATTGTACTTATTTATTCTTCTACCGCCTTTTAGTGCGGCATTCGATTTGGTTGTATTATATTAAATCGAGTGTTCAGTTATTTTATTTTATCTCACTTTCCTTTATATATAAATTGTGTGGATGTTTTAATTGAATGGCTTGGTTAAAAGATTAGTTAAATAAAATTTTGACGCCAGCCTAGAAGGTTATTAGTAAATAATTTTGTTTTCGACTGTGATGCTAAGAATGAACCATATGAGACTCCTGTTTTAATTTGGTACAGGATTGATCGTCCGATATTTTATTAGGCGGGGTGTCACAAGAAATTTGATAAGTGTGATGATTTAGAGAATTTTTTATGTTCCTCTTCCGCCTAATGAAGAAATGACTATTCCTAGCCCCTCTTTGAGCATTATTAAGGAAGAAGAGTAAATTTATCTTCAAGCAGACTATGTTAGGCTATACGAGGAGTCTATAGACCTCTAAAGGCATAAAATGTAACTCTCCACCAAGTTAGCGGATGCCAAGAATCAAATGTCTATAGTGAGTGAGAGTATTGTAAGTGATTTTATTACTCCACATATGGTGAGTGGTGTATCACATTTTGAAGGAAGTTCCATTGAATTTATTCATATGGAGACTACGTTCCTTAGGATTTCCCTACACGAGAGTGAAAAGTCAAGAATAGTCCTAGAGAACTAAATTTATTTGCTTCAGAACAAGCTACTATTTGCAACCACTATCAGGATGAATATGGCGAGTAAGTCTCAAAAATTGGATAAAATGCTTTTTGGTGCCAAGTTTTCCACTTCGAATAACACAAGTACTTGATTTTAAAAGTGATGGTTTTACGTCTAACTAAGCTTTCTTAACATTCCATTCCACTTTTCCATCTCCCATTGGTGAATCTTTAACTTATTCTATTCCCAAAGAAATCCAAGAGAAGGTGACTTTCATGTGTTCCTATTATAAAAAGGAAGAACACTTGAAGGAGATTTGCGTCAGACTTAAGAAGCAACAACTAAAGAACCGTGTGATCCATAACCCTTTAGGTGCACACATTATCATAAATTGGGACAACTTAAGGAATTTTGTATTTTTCTTTAACCTGCGTCACATTTAGATGATTTTAATAAGAGTAGAAAAATCGATTAAAAAAAGGGAAGAAGAAAAATATGGAAGCCCTTCAAAAGATTTCTTCCAAAGTAAATGGGAAAGGAAAAATGCTTGATCCTACCACACTTCCCATTTAGGTTCCTAGATCCAAATCCTTATGACTTGATCCGGATAGGGTACCGAAATAAACTATTAATAGAAAAGAACTAGAATATGTATAAAAACCTGTCAAGGCTTGGTCCTTGTTAAAACAAATTGGATTCTTTTGGTTTATGTATCTTAGAGTGTTTGGTTTACTCTTTTTGGATATAAATCTTGATTTTTCTCTATCACCTTTTAATTCTTTAGATATGATCTTTCATACCTTTATATTTTTTACTTTGTACAATATTTGTCTTCTATGCTTGTTAGGTATTATTTTATCCCTTGAGCTTAAATGCAAAACTACATGCTTAGTTATTGTACTAATGATTCCATTTATGGATTTTAATAGTCCATGCTTAAACATTATATCATGAATTGCCTTGGTAAATCGATCTTACTATTTTAGAGTATTTATCATAACTAATGCACTTTTAAATCGCAACAAAAACTTGAGAATTTCCATGCAAAATATAATGAAGGGATTATTTTTCTACTTTTATCGAAAATTAAAAGTTTATTCGATGTTTTGATGAAAGGATGTCATTATTAATCCTTTTGTGTATGATAATTTTTATCATCATAGTTGGAGTTGAATATAAAAAATTTCATACACAAAAGTGTATATATATATATATATATATATATATATATATATATATATATATATATATATATATATATATATATATATATATATATATATATATATATATATATACATATATATATTCAAAATCATGAGTGATAATGTGGTAAGGTCTACAACCTTAGTTCATGAGTGTTGCCCAGTAAAATACCCAAGAAGAGGGGTGGATTAGGGTTTTGTAATTTTTTTAGGTTAAATTAAAATTTGACAAAATATTTAATTGAAAACACTTGATCAAATTTCAGATTAATAAATCTTTAATAATTAAAACAGTGAATGTTAAATATCGATCAATTAACAAGTTAAATTTGCAGACTATAACTCCCAATAAATATGTAATCAATTTTTGTGTTCAATATTAATTAATATTAGGAAATTAATTATTTACTTTAAAAATAATTGTTTCAATCTTAAAATAATTTTACCAAATTTTGGAACTAACTTACTTGCAACTATAAGTGCTGAAAATTTAAAATTAAGCAAGCATGAGTAAATAAGCAAATAAAGTTCAAAAAATAAATGACACGGAAATTTTAACGTGGTTCAACCAAAACCCAGCCTATGTCCACGCGCCTAGAGCTTTCGTCTCCCGCGCTTCACTTATTGTGATCCACTTGATGGGTGGGATAAAACCACCACATACACCCAAGTAGCTGAGTCGAGCTACTAACACAACCTTTGAAGCTGAAAACATGCTTCGAAATTTACAATAAATGAAGTAGGACTTGATGTATATTCACACTCGTGAGAGAATACAAATTTGGAGCTTGAGTGTGCTTCTTGTAACATTAAAAATGATCATAAAATATCTTGCATTGGTGTTCAGATATTTTTATTTTCGTATGTAATTTTTACACTTATTCTTGCTTGTGTTGCTTATAGCTAAATAAGAATTTCATATACTCTAAATAAATTCTCTAGTCTCTTATTGCCTATAATGCAACACTTTGAATGCTCAAATAGTGTCTCATTATAGACTCAAAAATGTAGTTATTAGACACATCTCGTGGGAGCATTAAATGCTTCTGATTTATTGAGATGAAGATAGAGAAAAATGATCTTGAAAATCACATTTTCTTTTCTCAAGAAAATGTAGTTGTTGAGACATGAATATGGGATGAAAATCTCTTGAGTCATTTTTCGTGGAGATATAGTCTAAAAATAGAGTCTTCTTATACAAGTAGAAGAGATTGAGTTTCTACAAAATAAAACTAGTAGCACGAGAGAGAGAGAGAGAGAGAGAGAGAGAGAGAGAGAGAGAAAGAGAGAGAGAGAGAAAGAAAGAGGGGCGGGGGGAGATGTTCTGATAAATAAAAAAATATAAACTATTTTGGTGTAAGAGATAATGCTTTGTAGAGAGAAAATAATATCCAAGATAATATATATTTAAAGTGAAAGACTTGAAATATAAATTGTGTGTATATATATAATGTATATGTATAATAAATTTATAAGTTGAGGAAACTGTCCAAGACAGTTTAAAGAGTGATCCAAAAGAAAGTCTCAATTAGCACTAAATTTAATACAAATCAAAGTAACTAGTAAAGATTTCGTCCATGAACAAGGTAGAGTTGATGAACAAGTTACGACCCAAGATGTTTTTTAAAAAAACTGTCAAAACAAACATGGCTGAATTTGAAGGTTTGAATAAATCCATGCGTGGGGCCCGAGAATTATATCTTAAACAAATAACATAGTTGCTATGATATGATGTAATTGACGACGGGAGATTGAATTTCTCAAAGCGTAAAAATCTCATGTTTATTAAAATGTGGGCCAAGGAGAAATCTTGATTCGTGGCTCGAGGTATCCCATGGAAGCTGACACGCGGGGCCCCAAAGAAGTCAGTATAACATATCCTAACAATTTTTGTCCAACAATCATATATATTCCCAAGGTAAAGATGCACTGTTTGAACATTTGCTAGTGCGACGGGCTTATAATGAACTAACTTGATATGACCTAATAGTCATTTTAACATAGAAGGTTTTTAAAAAAAATAGAATGCGGGTCCATGATTTTTTCTTAAAAACACTCACTCCATAAGACGAATATTATAATGGATAAAAATCATACAATATATATATATATATATATATATATATATATATATATATATATATATATATATATATATATATATATATATATATATATATATATATATAGAGAGAGAGAGAGAGAGAGAGAGAGAGAGAGAGAGAAGGCTCACCTACAACATGATGCATATGTCACACCTATTTCTAGGCCCTAAGAACTTTTTTCCCTAATATTTTTATTTTTCTCTTGAAATTAACATTCCAATCAATCCATATTCAAAACATTAGGTCAAAATAGATTTTGTAGCTATTTTTAAAACATTCATGAAAAACTGTTGGCACGGACCTTTATAAATAAGGTATTTTGAGCAGTTTTTGTGGATTTTTAAAAATAGCTACAAAATGTATTTGAAACTATTTTCTTGAACATAGGTTTATTGATAGGTTAGTTTCAAGGGAAAAATAAAAAATTTTAAAAAATTTATTAGGGCCTACAACTAGGTGTGGTGTATGTATGATGTATAGAACATGATGCGGGTGAGAATTCTCCTATATATATATATATATATATATATATATATATATATATATATATATATATATATATATATATATATATATAAATAAGTAGTGTGCGAGTGTATATATTTGTTTGCATATATGTTAGCGTTTATAAATATATACAAGTGTGTTGTTAGTGTGTAGCATATATATATATATATATATATATATATATATATATATATATATATATATAATGATATAGTTTAATCCTTAAAAAAAGTTATATTTGTATAACCTATTATATATAAGAAGATGTCTAAACAAAGCATATATAAATTTATATTATATAAAATGAACTATTAATAATATGTGTATAAAATTAATAACAATAATAATAATAGCATAAAAATATAATATGTATATATTAAGAATGTACGTATAACCAAAAATATTATTTAGTATGAAAAGTATTTATCGATATTATATATGCTGACTAAATATACAAAGGGGACAAATGTATATAATAAATAAATAAAAGTTTGTTTAAGAAATATTTTCATAAACACTTAAATAAGAGTTCGTTGGGAATCATCAAAATCAATATATTATATTAAACTAAAATTTAAATTAATTGTAATTAGGATAACTAAATATTAATTAAATGGTTAGTTATATTTTCATTTAATAGTAGGAACTAGCTTTTTGGAAATAGTTCCCCACCCATTGTAATAAATGAACAAAAGCCTCCATGTGCAAAATTTTATCAAAAGTGATGTCTTAAATATTTTTCTCCATACAACTTCAAGTAACATCAAGTATATGAGACGCAAAAAGTTTTAATCATAAATCGTTATTTGTTGTAGAAATATGATAGTTGAAAATTTTATTTGTTTTCAAGGAAAAATGAGGCTCTCTATATTGCATAAAGTCAAAAATTTCAAAAGTGAGTTAAAACATTGATCTTCATTCTTCTACTATACGAATTAATGTTCGTTTTATTTACTTTCTATCACAAGTTATATATTTGAATTACTTTACCTTTTATATAGCTTTAATTTTAACTTAGGATATTGAACGCTAAGACTATTCTTTATATGGAGTAGTTGGCATTACAAAAAAACCATTGTATGATCTTTTCATATCTTGTTTGGAAATTCAAAATGGTATTTTAGGGATTAAATGTACCTTCTTTGTAGATAATATATGTACATTTTCTTTTCATTTGTGTTATTTTTGCACAATTTTTTTTATAATTGGAAGCTGGCGCGGCCTATGTCGTCGGAGCTTAGATGTAACAATGCTGGCAAGACATGCAAGAAATTTCTTTCTGCAACGACAAGATCTGAAAATGATTAAAAAAATTGGGGTGTTTTAATCTTTTACCTATTTTTCTCTCAAAAGTTCTTTCACCCTTAGAGATACCTCATTACTTCCTCCCATTTTAGCTATTGGAAATCTTTTAAGTTGTCTTTACCTCATTCTTGTGCATTAATTATCATCTTGGTAAGTTTTTCTTCCATAGATTTTCTAATTTACTTATTTTAAGAGTTAGGGCATAGTGATAGTTGTTTTGATAGTTTTTGATGAAATCTTCTTTATGATTGATGAGTTTATACTTATCTTGAGTTTGGATTGAATCTCTTGAGTAACATTTAGTGTGTATAGCTTTGTTTTACATTGTTGGGTTGTGTATACTCATAGTGATAGTATAATATCATCGGTTCTTATTTCCATATCTCATAGAATTTATGTGCTTGGGTCTTGGTGTGTGATTTTAGGTTATCTTATGGCTCCAAAATCAACATCACGTGCCTCGACTTCTACCAATCATTCCAGATTTTGTGAGCTCTTTTTCCACAAGTTGTGTGCATTTGGAGAGGTGAATTAATTTGGATTCTTTTTTCGACACTTATCTACATGAGTTCTTGGGTGAAAGAAGAAATTGGTTTGGTAGTTACTCTCAAACCGGACCATGTTACCCCAATATGGTAAGAGAATTTTATTTAACTCTTGTGGATAGTAAGGATAACTTAGGCATTAGATCTATTTCAACCAAAGTAAGGGAAATTCAAGTGAAACATTCTTCTAATTGGATAAGAAACCACTTCCAAGTTCCAAAAGAAAAATGTCTCAGATATCCTTATAAGTTGATTTTTCAGTGAACCTCGCAACCGGGATGTGATCATTCCGTTGAGCAATAACCATTGTCAGTCCTGGAATGGAAAGAATTTTCCCCACTCATATCTTGCTAAGTATTTTTTTATACTGAACATGGTTGTTTCCTCTTAATTTTTCCCACATACCACCTTCACAACACATCAGTTTAACGTGTGTGACTGTTATACGCCATTGGTTAGGGTAATGTTACTTGTCTGTATGGTTTGATCTTGGACTGGATTTTTTTATCACATTAAGGATAGTTTGAAAGCACATTCTCTTCCCTACGGTCATTTGATTGTGTGTTTGATTTTGTATTTTGGAGTTCCTTTGCTTCAAAATGAAGTTGAGGAAAAATCGAGATCTACAATAACCATTCATTCCTGTAATAAATTTGTTGATCATCTTACTAAAAATGAGTTGGAATCCACCGTCTCTCAAAAATCTACTCAACTAGTATCTAGTTCGGTACCTTATTTTAGTTCGATGAATTCTTCTTTCTATGACAATTTCTAGCACTAGTTTGATACTCATGCAGAGAATGTTTGGGACTCCTTGCATGACACTAACAACGAGCTTCCTGATTGTGCCTCTTTGGGATGTTGAAATGGAAGAATAATTGATGTGATTTATTTATTTATTTTTGTTTTTGTTTTTTTTGGGGGGGAGGGGGGCTTAGTTTAGAGTTATTTGGATTTTGGTTTAAATCGGTCATATTCCTTGTAATCCTTATAAACTTTTAACTTTTGAAAACTTATCTTTTATCATTTTGTATATATTTGTTTGATATATTTTATCTTCACATTTGTAGTTTAAATTGTTGACCTTAGGCATATCAATCTCATAATTATATCTTGCCTTGTCTAATATTTTAATTATTCACTCATTATATGATTCTTCTCTATTTTTAGGTTTGATAATCCGGTTTTACTCTATTAAAATTCCTTGATAACTTGATCCTACTATGTGCTCAATTCTTTTCTTTGTCACTTTCTATGGCGAAAAAGGAGAGAAATTTTTAAATAGGGAGAATATAATTATTGAAGCATATTAGGTTTCTTAGAGTTACTTGTTATTATATCATGTTTATTGAGAGGACTTGTATACTTAAGGAGGAGTTATTTTAGATAGATATGATGTTCATGTTCACAATGTTATATTCACATGTTCATATTTATTATATTTTCTTGTAATATTTCTTCACATTGGTACCTTAACGAGTTTGCTAGTATGAGATAGAAAATTTTGGACAAGAGAATATTTTGATACATAAAGATGGTTGAGTCTCTTGTAATGATTAGGTTTTTTTAACAAATGTAATTTTTTATTTTTTTTATTTTCCCTTGGCCAGGCGAGTTGTAAAATGGTAGATTTTCTTCTATTTCTTGTAATTTTTCCTTTTTAAATTTTGTTTCGAAATTCGACAAGGGGTGAGATTGTAAGAGTATAGTATAACCGATGTGCTCGATATAATATAGTCTAAATTCCTTGCCAGAACATGTTTGAGTTTTTATTCAAGAGGTCTTCGAAAATCTTCATCAACAAACTGGTTTCACACAATAACAAACATCAAGTACATGACTTAGGAAGAGTTATAAGACTTAGCAGACTTAGATTCACTATGGTTAATCTATTTTTTATAATCGAAAAATCTTTTTAATTAACCTTGATTTTGTAATTTTTTCATATACATATGCATATATACTCTTCATATAGAAAAATATATTTTACAAAGAATTTAATCTTTTGTATATTTTAAGAATGTATTTTCATGTGAGAAACAAACATGTTGCCTCAAAAAACATATTTTGAATTTTTTTAAGGCAAACTAGACAAATTTTTTAGACACATGTACAATCAGCTTCACTGCAATGACAGATTGTCTCACTCCAGCGAAAGATTGTCACTGTCATTTTTTTCCATGATAAAAAACACTTAATAATGGCATGAATTACTTCGCAATAATTATTCCACAACGATGGTTTTCCTCGCTGCAGCGACACTATCTCATTGGTTGCTTGTCTCCCCATTCAAAATGTCTGGACTTTGGTACGACCTGGATTGCTTCAGATTCGTCGCAGCGATGCAATAAACCACTGCAGTGACCCTATAATGACACGCATCTAACAACATCAAAAGTCACTTTTGCCCAAGATCTTTTTGTTTAGTGTGTCAAGTACAACTTTTTGGTTGACTTAGACCCTGATGTGACTATTTGACACCTTAAGAGTGTGACACCTAGTATTTGAGACTTTAAACCTTTTCAAATCATAGGGCTATAAGTTAATGTGTAATTTACTCTTCCAAACCAAGAGTGAGAGCTTTAAACAACAATATTTTGTAGATCAAAACATTTCATATATTTGAGAGCACATTTTTTCACTCCTCTTTTTTGAGTTCTTTCAACCCGTTGTTTTCAATAAAGGTATATTTACTCATCTTGTATTTAAAATCCAATCTTCATTGGCGAGTAAATATTTTCTCTTCCTTGGCTTGAAAATTTCCATTTTGATATTTATTTCACCATACCTTTGCAAACACCCCAACACACATATCTATCGAATTCCCTCAAAGATCCTAGGTGTATAATTTTGATTGCTTGAAGGTTCCATCTAGCAACAACAAAAGGTTTTTCTACTTTGAAAAGGAAATTTTTGCTATAGGATTTGAATGCATTGGTTGCATACTAAAAATGGTCGTGGTTGTGTAGCATACTCTAGCTGTTGGCACTCTCTACGGAGAATATTTTGGGAAAGGGTGTCTAGTCTGCTGTAGCATTGCGAGGTTGTAAATATATTTCTTCTAGTTGTAAAATTCTACCATAGTGTATTTGTTATTCTTATCATCCCGAGATTTGTTCGTTTGTGGATGTTTTCCTCAAACATCCAGTCTTGTCCTTATTTTACTCTCTTTCCATCTTTTAGAATCATTGTCTTAAATAAGAAGTTAAAACTTCAAAGATTCTAAAATTTAGTAAAAGATTTTGTCATGTAGACTTTTGGACCGTTAAGATCTTTTATAATAATAAATTAACAATCGTTTTTTGAATTAGAGAAATTAATTTTTATTTGGGTAGCTACTGTCGAGAGTCACACTCTCCGATTTTGTTTGATTATTTGGGCTAACGACTCTGATACACAGCCCCATACACACACACACACACACACACACACACTAAAAATGTTAGAAAGAGAGATAGAGACTACTTGACATACATATAATACTCACACAGACACACATCAAATTATTAGCAACGATTTATGAATCCAAATTTCAAATAATGTCATAGGTCTAAATATTATAAAGATGTTAACTAGATATATAACAATGTTATTATATATATGAGGATGTGTGATATCAATTATTTATGGGAAATGCAAGTTTTCAATATTCAAACTTATTTAATTAGATTCGATCTTTAATCCAATATTATTAAACCCTAAACATGCATCTATGTGAATAAATCAAACATGAAATCACAAATCAAGGGACAATCAAATTCAGGAAAAATTCGCGAAGGGGAAAACCTTTTATTCCACTATTAAATGTAAATAACAACTTATAATTACATAGAGAAATCTGCAATGATTTACCCACAGAAAATCCATATATAACGCAACTTAAAACCAGCAAAGATTCCCTCGAGAACCTCAAGAACTGAAGCTCCTCCATCAGCAGTGAATACCCTCGAGTATCCCCAATAACAGCAGTCGTTAGCAATATCTCCCACAAAAACTACCAATCCATTAGTAGAGAATCCTTATCTATAAGAGAAACTTCGACAAAGATTTATTTTGGGTTCCAAAGTGATTCATAAAAGTATATGGGATATTTTATGTAAATTTAAAAATATAAATTTGCCCTAAAAAGTGAAGACGGAAAGTCTGTAGATACGCAGTGTTCTTGGAGTAAAAATCTTAATGAAAAAGTCTCACAAAACAGGCATTTATAGAAAAATAAAATTCTTGAGGCGGCGGACGTTGTTAAAACGACTTCTTGATGTCGTTTGAACGACCTTAGATGTCGTTTGAATGACCATAGTAATGACCTATTAAAATGAAAAAAAGTACGTGGTCGTTTGAAGCAAACAAGATAAAACCTAAGAAACGACATGTGATGTTGTTAGAAGGGGTCGTTTGAACGAAATTGGCATATTGTTTGAATGACATTGCTTTGTCATTTGAACGACTGAAGCGAAAACATAATATTTTTTTAGTTCTCGCCTACGGGTCTTTCACAAAATATTTTAATTTAGAAAAATGCCTCATTTTGATTTAAAACAATTTAGAAAAATATCCCAATAGTAGCGTCAAACATTTCGAAACTTAAACACAAAACTTACCAAAATCAATCTCGTAGATGATTGTTGTTGCAGATACTTGATATTCGGATCCGCCTTCTTGAACGTAAGAACGTGAACTTCCTTCGACGTTTGTAGAGGTATACGACATACACAATGTAAATGCAAGATGATGGAAATTATGTCCTTCCAAATCTCAACATCTGTCTATGTCGATACAAAATAAAAATAATATGAATTATCAATACAAGTCCTATGCAAATCTAATACCCTCCCATGAACCCAAAAGTGGAGAGATACTAAATGTGTAAGTCTTCAAAAATCTTTAACTTTTAAATCTCTTCAAATCTCTTTGCTTTCCTTGCTCTTTTTGTGTGTGCTTTTCAAATGATCATCTAAGTCCTACACACAATAAACAAAATGTGACACCCCACTTAAAATAATAACGGGTGGCCAACCCTATACTACATTAAATCAGGAATCTTAGATGGCTCAGTCTCAGCACCAACAAGTATACAATAACAGATAAGGCTTGATATGCCATATATGTACCCAACAGCTCAGAGACGTCAACCTCTTCCAATGAGATGGACGAGGACAGAGGGGCCTTAGATTAGCAACCAGCAGTCTCATCCTGAGAAAGGTTGGCCATGGCCGACGTTACTAGTTGCCTCATAGTCAGACAGCAGTTGAGGTCTTCATGGTCCATGGGGGAAGTTATTCATCAGGCCATCCAGGGTTGACAACCTCGGCTGGGTTCAAGCCGAGGTCACAAGAGCTACACCATCATAACCAACCTCGGCAGAGAATAAGCCGACGTGCCTAACTACACCTGTTGAACCTCGGCCCCGGCCGACCTTATGACTTCACTTGCCTTATCTCGGCTTCACATGAGCCGAGGCCGCCATGATTTATCTTGGATTGGGCAACAAACAGACCTCACCAACCTCCTACTCTTCCAGGACGAGGTTGGACTCAATTGAAGACGGCCGAGCCTTTACTCCCATACGCATGACTGGGAACACGTGTACACAAATCAGTTATAACAAATCATTCCCCTCACGTGGGGGGACTATATCATCATCATTCTCTACATGTGACAGTGACAGATGTCTTTATCAGATTGGCTATATCAGCACACACATGCTCATTGCATGCATAGGGGTGGATTACACCCCCCACATACTATATATACTTGCCTTATCCTTCTTGGAGAAGGATCCGAAATTAAGAGCCCTAGCTGAAACTCTGTCCAAATACACAGTAGAGAGAGAAAGCTTGAGAGATTTGTATTCATGGCCATTAGAGCCCTCATACAGTGATATTAACCATACACCTTCATAACGGACGTAGGCCTGATTGGCTGAACCACTTATATGACTGTGTTCATCCTATTCTCCTCACCTCATTATCTTATACTTGATATACTTGTGCTTCCATTATTATACACTGATTAGAGCTCACAAACACCTTACCTTGTGGTGCTATTTCCAGCATCATCATTTTGGCGTCGTCTGTGGGAATCAAGAAGTTATCTCTTCCTCATCTCTTGCTTAACCTCACCGGAGACTCTGGTGGTGAACCAGGCCTCACCCCTTGCATGGAGATGTTTCACCATTGAAAGAGGTCCTGTAAGGTATTAAGCTCATCTACTACACCAGTTCTTTAGTGATAACACATGGCACCGGAATTACCACCACCTCTTCCGCCGCCTGGGGCTGGTGGACCTGGCTCCAGCCAGGCACTACCTCAATCCGAAATGGGGGAGGTGGTTGCAGCCTTGAGGTCTTTGGCTGTAATGCAACGAGCAATGCAGGAGCAATTTGCATAGCTCAATCAAAATATGATGAGGCCATCAGGAGTCTCACCGGAGATGATTACTCCGGCGGCTGTTCAGGCACAACCTGAAGCTAGGGGACCACACCAGGCACCGCGCAAGGATCACCCTACGCCCCAGCGGAGGAGGGACGTTGCTGACCCTAGGTGCTTGCGCTTGGGGAAGCAAGAACGCCCTTGCCCTGAGGATAGTTATGATGATCTAGAGGCAGAAGATGTCTCGAAAGATTATTGGGAGCCATATGAGCTTTCGAGTAACACAGTTCGTCCTATCCAGCGAAGCTAAGGTTATGGAGGCCGAAGGGGTGGAGAAGCCCAACAACGAGGATCAAATTTTGATCAATTGAGCAGAGGGTCAGCCTTTGAAAGGATCGGCCCCATAAATGGACTGAGACAGAGGTTGTCAAGGTCGAGAAGTGCAGGCGGCTCACAAAGGGAAGAGAGGCAACATCGGCCTCATCAAGGATGAAGAAGAGACCAGGAAGAGGTCAACAACCAATGTTATTCTGCGGCTGGGGAACCCTCAATCCACCCCTTGAAGGTGGCAGGGGACAACCTCGGCCAGGCCGACATTGCAAGACCATGGAATGACTCCATCCAACATCTTGAGGACAAGATAGGAGACCTCATCAAATGTCGGGATCCACTGCAAAGAGATTTCTCAAAAGGCTCTCCATTCGTGGCTAAGATAGTGAGTTTCCCTACCCCAGCTACGTTCAAACCGCCCATGGTGTCTCCTAAGTATGAGAGTATCACCAACCCTGTACATCACATTGAGATGTACCAGTCAGCGGTGGACATTTATTCAATACCGAATGAGATGAAGTGTCGGGCCTTCTTAGGGACTTTGACGGGAGCAACACACATCTGGTTTACGTCTCTTTAGAAGAATTCAATTGAGAACTTTAAGGGCTTGGCTGAACGATTCATTCATAATTTCTATTTCGGGGTAAGACCTCAAAAGAAGACCACCCATCTGTTGTATGTTAAGCAAGGCAAGCGCGAGAGCCTAAGAGACTACATCGCCAGGTTCAACAAAGAAAAACTTGAGGTTGAAGATTACGAAGAGAATATTTCCATGACCTCCCTCATAGGAGGTCTTCGGAAAGGGAAGTTGTTATGGAAACTTTCGGAAGACCCTCCCAAGTCCATGGTGGAGCTATTGGCAACTGCGAGGAAGGTCATGAACGCTGAAGAGGTCATGGACGCTAAGTATGAAGACGAGAACGGCGGTAGCAATGGAAAGTTCCAAAAAAAGAAAGATAGAAAGAAGATGTCAGTTGATGACAAGTTTGCATGTTATACCCCTCTTACTGTAAGCTGCAAACACATCCTCAATGAGATCAAGAATAACCGATCCGTAAGATGTCCAGAGAAGCTGAAGGCTCCTTCATATAAGAGGAACCAGAACTTATGGTGTGAATTCCACCAAGACCATGGCCATATCACAGACAAGTGCTTTGCCTTAAAGGATGAGAACGAGAAAATGTTGAAGTCAGGAAAGTTAAGGAAATATGTTGATCGCAAAGCTCCCAAAAGGGGAAGAGATGACCCCCAAAAGAAGAGAAACGACAGGTGTCATGATGATACCCCAGCAAGAAGAGATAGTGACTCAGATGGTGATGACAAAGACGATCCCGACATCCCACCAAAGGATGACAACACCCCAATAAAGAGGGTTGGTATGATCTCCTTTGGTGTTAACACCATATGCGGAGGACTTGCAGGGGGCGGTTCTGAAGTGGCTGACTGGAAAGCTCATGTGACAGAGGCCAAGTCAGTGGCCAAACTTGAAGTAGTAAATCTGACGTCTTTTAAGACAATGCAGAAGAGAAAGAAGGTGGATATGGACACTCTCATAGTTGGGTTCTCCCGACTCGACTTCAAAGGAATCCTAGCTCCACATGATGACCTTTTGATAATCACAACAAGAGTTCATGGATGTGAGGTACAGAGAATTCTTGAGGATGGAGGAAGTTCTGTAGTTGTGATGTTCTGGCGCTATTTCAAAAGCCTAGGCCTTGGTAAAGCTAGGATAATACCCGATCATCATCCGTTAATGGGCTTCAGTGGAGAAAAGGTCCATCCATTGGGCATGTATGAGATGGACGTGAGAATGTGCGATGAGTGGCCTAATAGGTTAACCCGAAAGATTAATTTTTTCGTTATGGACGAAAACATCTTCTCGGCCTATAACCGCATCTTAGGAAGAGTAGCCCTTAAGGAGTTTGAGTCCGTGCCGTCAACGATCCACCAGATGCTAAAATTCTCGACCCCTTATGGGGTAGAGGAAGTGCAGGGTGACCAAACCATAACACGAGAATGCTACTTCAACTCAGCCGAAGAGAGAGAGGCCCATAAGAGAGAAACTACCACTTATAACATTGATACACTTGACCCTAGAGATGAAACAAAGTTGAAGAAAGGATAGGCTGTGGAAGAGGTAGAATCCATATTCCTCAATGAGGACGAACCGAAAAAAACCGTCCAGGTCGGAAAAGCCTTAAAAGCAGAGATCAAGGAAGAGCTGATAAACTTCTTGAGGAAGAGGCAGAGTGTCTTCGCTTGGAGTCACGCATACATGCCCGGCATCAACCCCGAGGTCATGAGCCATAAACTCAACGTATCTAAGGATGCTAAACCAATCAAGCAAAGATGAAGAGTTTATTTGAGGGAAAAGTACGATGTCATCAGGGCAGAAGTCAGGAAGTTAGAAGAAGCTGAGTTCATAAGGGAAGTCATATATCCAGAGTGGCTATCAAATGCAGTTATTATGCCCAAAGCCAACAGAAAATGGAGAATGTGCATAGATTTTATTGACATAAACAAGTCTTGCCCAAAAGACAGTTATCCCTTACCTCGGATCAACTAGATGGTAGATGCAACTGCAGGACATAAGCTCATGAGCTTCATGGACGCGTACTCAGGCTACAACCAGATCTTCATGGATGCTGAAGACTTAGAGAAGACATCCTTTATCACTGATAAAGGGACATATTGCCACAAGGTTATGCCCTTCGAATTGAAAAATGTAGGGGCAACATACCAACGTCTTATGAATAAGATGTTTGAAGACCAAATAGGCAAGACTATAGAGGTGTATGTAGACGATATGTTATCAAAGAGTTTAAAGGCCTGCACTCATATGGCAGACCTGGAAAAGACATTCAACACCATGGACTTATACAGGATGAAACTCAACCCTGCGAAGTGTGTCTTCGGGGTAGGAGCTGGGAAATTTCTTGGTTTTATTGTCAATCAAAGGGGAATAGAGGCGAACCCTGAGAAAATTAAAGCTTTGCTCGATATGAAAACACCAAGAAGAATCAAGGACGTTCAGAGACTAACTGGAAGAGTAGCTGCACTCAATAGATTTGTTTCAAGAGCGACGGACAAGTGTCTTCCGTTCTTAAAGGTGATTAGAAAGGCCTTCGAGTGGGACAAAGAGTGTGATGAGTCATTTGACCAACTCAAGACCTACCTTGGATCTCTCTTACTCTTATCTCGGCCCATAATAGTTGAGAAGTCGTATGTTTATCTAGCAGTTTCTGAATCGACTATAAGTGCAGTCATAGTACGGGAGGAAGTTGAGGTCCAAAGGCATGTGTGTTTCAACAGTAAGGCCCTTTAAAGGTATGAACAAAATTATCCTCGGATGGAAAAGTTAGCCTACGCCCTAATACATGCTTCTAGGAAGATGAATCCTTACTTTCAATCCCATTCCATGGTCATCCTCACCGACTCCCCACTATGACAGGATCCTCCATAAGCCTAAGAAGTCGGGTAGATTGATGACATAGGCCATTGAGTTGGGGGAGTATGACCTTACTTATCAACCTAGGACAGCCATCAAAGGGCAGGCACTGGTAGATTTTATCACAGAGTTCACATGGGAAGAGGTCGAGGTTGAGAATAACCTAGAGACTGCGGAAAGAGCAAACAGCAACGTCTTTTAAGACCCGAAAGAGGGTATATCCAAGAGAGCCAGAGATAGAATAGCCGAGAATGAGGAAGATCGGTACCTCTTCAGACAGGGAATCATGTTAGAAGGGGGTTTCTCATCAGATAAAGACATCTGGAACCTCTTCGTCGACGGGTCTTCTTGTGAAAGTGGAAGCAGTGCGAGGCTGATACTCTCAGCCCCGGATGGTACCAACATCGATTATGCCCTAAGGTTTAACTTCAAGGCATCAAACAACGAGTCAGAATATGAGTCCATGATAGTAGGCCTCGCCTTGGAAAAGACCCTTGGGATAAGACGACTCCTTCTTCACAGTGACTCAAGACTGGTTGTTATCCAAGTGTTGGGGGTTTATGAGGCCAAGGACGAAAGGATGACCAAATACCTGAAGAGGGTAAGAGTGACATTAGAAGGTTTCGAATAGGTAAAAATGAAGAGAATACCTCGGTAAAACAACATCCACGCAGATGCATTAATAGAAAGGCTAGCTTCGGCGATAAGGATAGATATCAGAAGGATAGTCCCAGTTGAGATCTTGCCCAGGGCAACCATTGAAGAAAAAAAAGGTTAGTAACCCTTGCCTCAATTTGAACCTAGGAGACTCATGGATGGATCCTCTTCTCAGATATATCAGAGAAAGAGAGCTACCGAAATCAAAGTTAGAGAGGAGGAAACTGAGGTACAGAGCTGCAAAGTTCTCAATAATAGGAGATGTCCTATATAAGAAGGGATTCCTATTACCTCTCCTCAGATGCGTTCATCCCACAGAAGTTCCTCGCGTCCTACAGGAGGTACACGAGGGTTCTTTCTCCAGTCACATAAGAGTAAGACCTTTGACGAAGAGGATTATCATGCAAAGATATTGGTGGCTGACCTTGGACAAGGATGTTGCAGCCTACGTAAAGAGGTGCGACAAATGTCAGAGATTTTCCACTATCCCCCATCAACCTCATCAGCCTATAACGTCAATCAGTTCCCCTTGGCCATTCAATGTATGGGGAATTGACTTAGTGGGTCCCCTGCCAAGGGCTGCAAATAACTACTGATTTCTGATAGTCGCCATTGATTACTTCTCCAAGTGGGTAGAGGCAAAGCCAATGATAACGATTACAGAGAAGAAGACCTTCCAATTTATTTGGAAGAACGTCATATGAAGATATGGCCTCCCACATCTGGGATAACGAAACCCAGTTCAAGAACTCTTCCTTAGAGAAATATTGCGAAAGAGTTGGGATAAAACAGTTTTTCTCTTCTCCTGGCCGACCTCAGGAAAACGGTCAGACCGAAGTCACGAATAGAACAATTCTCAATAGAATCAAGAAGATGTTAGAAGAAGCTAAGGGAAGATGGACTGAAGAGGTTTATATTATGCTTTGGGCCTATAGAACAACGGCTAGGACACCGACGGGGGAAACCCCATTTATGTTAGCACATGGCTCAGAGGCCGTCATACCGACAGAAGTAGGTCTTCACCCTATGACCCTGAGAGGAATGGTGAGGAGAGAAGACTTGACCTCAATTTTATCGAAGAGAGAAGGGAAGATGCGAAAATTATACAGGCAGCTTACCAGCAAAGAACAGTAAAATTCTACAATCAAAGGGTAAAATCAAGACCCATAGCAGGAGTAAACCTGGTGTTGAAGAAGACGTTGTAGAAGGCGAATAATCTTCACTCAAATTGGCATGGTCCATACAAAGTGATTGAGGAGGTTGTACCCGGGACCTACAGGATAGAAAACCTCAAAGGGGAACCTTTCTCCAACCCTTGGAACGCTGATCATCTAAAAAAGTATTACATATGATGTTACCAGGGCTTTCATATAAATGTATCATCTTATGAAGAGATTATTAATGAGAAGATCAATTTCCATGTCAATTCTTAGTTCATTGTGCTCGAATGGTAGAATTTTATGGGGATAACATCTTAGTGATGACCTCAGACCTTATAATATCATAATTTGGTGATATGGTCTGAGGTCAGACATCATACTTGGATGACCTCAGACCCTTAACATCATAATTTGATGAATAGTTATTTATAGGGATAACATCTTAGTTGATGACCTCAGACCTTATAACATCATAATTATGTGACAAGGTCTGAAGTGAGACATCATACTTGGATGACCTCAGACCCTTAACATCATTAGTTTGGTGAATGTTTATTTATGGGGATAACATCTTAGTTGATGACCTCAGACCTTATAACATCATAATTTGGTGACAAGGTCTGAGGTCAGACATCATACTTGGATGACCTCAGACCCTTAACATCATTAGTTTGGTGAATAGTTATTTATGGGGATGACATCATACTTGGATGACCTCAGACCTTATAACATCATAATTTGATGACAAGGTCTGAGGTCAGACATCATGCTTGGATGACCTCAGACCTTCAACATCATTAATTTGGTGAAAAATATATTATGGGGATAACATCTTAGTTGATTACCTCAGACCTTATAACATCAGAATTTGATGACAAGGTCTGAGGTCAGACATCATGCTTGGATGACCTCAGACCTTAGACCATTAATTTGGTGAAAAATTATATTAAGACTACAGAACTGCACACACATTGCATGGCAAAGAAAATCATTCAAAGAACATTCAAAAAAATAAAGAAATAAAGCCCTCCTCAGAGGTGTATATAGATTAAAGTTAAAAGAGTTACAAGATATAAGCTAGTTGAGTTTGCAATCAGAGGTTACAGTTTGAAATGCATAAAAAATGACAAAAAGTTTCACAAAAAGGGCCTAAGGGTTTGCAGCTACAGTGTTGGCATCCTCGGCCTCATTTCCCTGGTCGATATTGGTCACCTCAGCCCCATTATCTTGGAGGTTGGTACCCTTAGTCTTTATAACATCCAAGGGTGCAGTCTCTGCGGGAGCAGCATCTTCCTCCTCAACCTCTTGAAGGGCCTGGGCAAATTGAGGGTTGGCAAAGCCCAGACCAATGAAGTCAGAGGCTATCAAGATCCCTGAATCCTTCTCTTTGGCAGTCGCCCATTTTCCAGTTGCCTTAATACCTCTTTCGAGGTACTCAAAGCCAAAACTGATGAATTCATCAGAGACTTTGTAATCAGCCAGGATCCCCTCAGAAGCATCCTCAAGGGCAGCTTTCACTGCGGCATCAACCTTCTGCTGAAGAACGTCGTCCTTCTCCTTCAGGGCAGAGGTGTGTTCCTTCTTAAGCTTGGAGATCTCTTTCTCCAACTGCTTGATCTTCTTATCAGACCCTTCAAAGGCAGACTTTAGACGATCCATCTCTGCATTCAGAGAGCTTTCCACCTTCTCGACCTCTTGGCCTTTCTCGATGAGGGGCAGCCTCTTCAGAGTCCAGTTGGCAAAATGATGCATAGCCACGATGCCCTGCAAATCAAGAGGTAGATGTGTACGTTCATATTCAAAGCAGAGGTTACACTTCACAATAAAATTGAAATTCAAATCTTACTTGGATAGTCCTGTGAAGGCCAAACTCAACTAGCATGGGAGTATCCATGGAGCGACGGAAGTGTTTATCAGCATCGGTCATAGAAGAGTGGATGACATCTAACGCCTGCACGCTATGGCCTATAATACTATCATTAATTTTCAGCTGCTCCAGACGAGCAGCCAGTGCATCTTCTGAGTATATGGGGATGGACTTTTGGGCCTTACTTTTCCTCTGATCCTCAGGGGAAGTGGTTGTAGTTTTCCTCTTTCTTGTGGCATCGACCTTGGACGTACCGACACTCTTCTTCGGTGGGAGAGGAGGGGGTGCACTCAAGCCTACCTTCTTCACCATCTTCGTGAGACTTGGGGCAGACATCTCCCAGATATCGTCTGAGATGCCTTCAGGGCGTTATGTAAATGGAAAGGTCTGAGTTAGAAGATTAGAGACATAAAAAGTCAGAGGTTTAACTTGCTGAAATAATAAAATAAGCACTTACGGAGCTTGGTCAGAGGACTCCCCCCAAGGCCAGTCTCAAAGAGATAGTAGGGGGTCATCAGATATTCGAACTTGACCAACAGACCATGCTCCCCCTGATCTTAAAGGTCTTTCACTTTTTGAAGATTATTTTGGCTTAGCCCAGGGTCGCCCTGGCATCCATTGACACCTTTCCCCATCTCAGGGGTATCCTCGGCTCTAAGTTCGAAGAGGGGACACAGGGAACAAATTCCCATGCCCCTGAGATGAAGAAGTATCGCAGTTTTTAATTGGGATTTAACTTGCAACATCTTCTTAGTTGACTTTCGAGCTAAGAAATGGTAATAGCTCGGATGATTCCTTGCAGATGAAGGTATGTACCATCCGGTGAAGACCTGGACGGGAAGGTCTGAGTGGTGGACTGCCCTCTATAGAACTATAGCTCCAATTATCACCCTCCAGGCATTGGGGGATAATTGGCAAGGAGCTAAGTTGATGTAAGAAAGTATGGCCCTAATGATGGGATGAATGGGCAGACGAAATCCTAACTTGAACATATGCTCGTACAAGCAGATCTCACCATCTCGGCAGTAGAAAGCCCTCTCTTCCCTAAGAGGTCTCCTGAGTTTTATGGAAGGGCTTATGGAATATAGATATCTGAATGCAAGAAGGTTAAGCTCGCTGACAGTGCTCACAATATCGGCTGCCTCCGTGGTGTCAACATCACTTCCACTATCATCATCCTCGTCCTCCTCAATGTCGGCCGGAGTAGACAAGGGATTACCATCACGAAACCTTTTAGCGAACTCAGCCCATGTGGCAGCTGATAGGGGGATAGCACTAATAGGAGGAGGAAAAGCCACATTTGATTTGATAACTTTAACATCTGAAGAAGTCTGGGATGTGCTAAACTCGTTATGGGATGAGAGGCGGCTCGAAACCTCGGCTTGATCAGGGACCTGATCCTATCGAATGGAAAAGTCCATGGCCTCTTGAAAAGAATTCACAGACATAGGGTCTGAGGTGGGCGACTTAGACTCAGACATGGGAGTAGGTTCAACTGGGACCTCTACTTGGGTAACTTGTTCAGCTGGCTCAAGGTATATGACCTTCAGAGGGGGCGAAAAGATAAGTCTGAGGGGGAAGGCCTCAGCCCTATAATCTTCCTCTTGGGCCCGCTCTTTTTGCCTAATCTTTTCTAAAGTCTTCTCTCTGAGAGAGGGGAATTCTTCCAAAAGTTGATAAAGATGTCTGAGCATGTAGGGACAAACTTACACTAGTGGATTCAAGATGAAAGCAAACAACTTGACTCAACTTGACTAAGGATAAAACTATTAACTTTAAGTACAAATAAACAAGAACAACAAGAACCAGGGCCACCATAAAACACAAGCGATGGCCGAAAAACTCAAAGGACTCGTCGAAAAATGCAAAAAAAAAATAGGAACAAGGCAGGAAAAAATGGAGAAGAAGGGATAATAGATGGTACCTGATGGAATGCGATGAGAAGAGAGGACGAGTTGGCAAGGAAAATCCACTCAATGCACTTCTAACCAAGCTTTTGTACAGAGAGAAAGAAAGAAGAAAATTTCAGGTGAGAAAATGAAGAAGTTGGAAGAAAGAGAAAGAAAGGGGGTATAACCCTCAAAACCTAATGCACACATCCCAAGGCCCATCATTGCCTTGGGAGACCAGGGGATAACTAACATCATTGAGCTTGCCAGGCACGCTTCCCACTTTAATAATTGATAAGTGTCAAAGGAATATCGGTACAGAGAAGAAAGACCTCGAAGCTGTACACCCCGTAGTCATTTATTAGCACATGCAACTAAGGGCTAGGGTGATTGATATGCCATATATGTACCCAACAGCTCTGAGACATCAACCTCGGCCAGGGAGATGGCCGAGGATAGAGGGGCCTTAGATTAGCAACCAGCAGTCTCGTCCTGAGAAAGGTCGGCCATGGCCGACGTTACTAGTTACCTCATAGTCAGACAACAATTGAGGTCGTCATGGTCCATGGGGGCAGCTATTCATCAGGCCATCCAGGGTTGATAACCTCGACTGGGTTCAAGCCGAGGTCACAATAGCTACACCATCATAACCAACCTCGGCAGAGAATAAGCCGACGTGCCTAACTACACCTACTGAACCTCGGCCCCGGATGACCTTATGACTTCACTTGCCTTATCTCGTCTTCACATGAGCCTAGGCTGCCGTGATGTATCTCGGATCGGGCAACAGCCAGACCTCACCAACCTCGTATTATTCCAGGCTGAGGTTGGACTCAATTGAAGACGACCAAGCCTTTACTCCCATACGCATGACTGCGAACACGTGTACACAAATCAGTTATAACAAATCATTCCCCTCACATGGGGGGAATATTTCATCATCATTCTCTACATCTGATAGTGACAAATGTCTTTATCAGATTGGCTATATCAGCACACACATGCTCATTGCATGCATAGGGGGTGAATTACCCCCCCCCCCTCCCCCCCCCACACACATACTATATATACTTGCCTTCTCCTTCTTGGAGAAGGATCCAAAATTAAGAGCCCTAGATAAAACTCTGTCCAAATACACGGTAAAGAGAGAAAGCTTGAGAGATTTGTATTCATGGACATTAGATCCCTCATACAGTGATATTAACCATACACCTTCACAGTGCACGTAGGACTGATTGGCTGAACCACTTATATGACTGTGTTCATCCTATTCTCCTCACCTCATTCTCTTAAGCTTGATATACTTGTGCTGCCATTGTTATACACTGATTAGAGCTCACAAACACCTTACCTGGTGGTGCTATTTCCAGCATCATCAAGGCTAACTACCCGAAATCATATAAGAGAGATGCCAAAATTAAATAAAACATGCCACGAACCACAATGCAACAACATAGATATCTATCAAAAGTAACGTCTACACAAGTACCATGATAAAAGCAAAGCTAGAAAAAAAGGAAATGAGTACTTACAAAGAAAAACATACCCGAATAAGTTGTCGGGTCACAGACAGTACAATAATCATAAAGAGGAAAAATGTAAATAGCTATAAATAACTCCTGGGTATAAACTTGAAACACAACATGAATCCTATATAGATATTCAAAGAAATAGGAAGCGACTACAATCTAAATCCCGCAATAGTTCGCACCTGTTACAGCTCCAATGACTCTGGATAGAAAATCATCTGGTATCCATGCGGTAGGACACTTGTAGTACAATATATATATAGTAGGAGGGAAATATAAACGGGTCAGGGCCCGAGGTGTAAAAATATTTAGCAAGTGTATTAACCGTGCATAATAAATATCAATGCATTATTTCATAATTAAAGTGGAGTCCCACTCTCGTGAAACCCCAATATCACCTCTCATCTAACATCGCACACCTATTCGTGTCCTAGAATCTTAATTAAGTTACCCCACCCATAAGGACAACCTACCTTACAATAGGCACGGCCTATACTTGAAAGACCCGCCATCCTAACATAACCCAAGAATCCTTCCACTATAATCACACTTAAATATATACACATATATGCCATACTAGGCTTTATTGATTCCATTTAATAACTTAAATAGTTATCAGTCTTATTACTTCACATTTTAACATTAAGCTTCAATTTAAGAGTTTATTCTCTAAATAACATGCACACAATTTAATAAGGACAAAATTTCTCTCTACTCTCAATATTTCACTACGTTTCGTGCGGGGGCGTCTCGCAAAGAGAAATCCAAACAAGGAACCCCCCGATACACTAATCCTTGACAATGTCGATCGTAGGGATACATTATGTCCACACAAATCCTACTATTACAACTATTTAATTATAGAATACTATTTCTAAATACTCAATTTAATCTCTATTGAAATCCTTGGGTCCACATAACCGTAATTGTCTCTAAATACGATCATTCGACCCCAATAAACTAGTACACCAAAATCACCCAAGATGTATATCATCGAAACTCCATATCCTTTTCACCTATAGGATATACAACTATATATATATTTATTCTGAATATATATATACAATCATTCATTCCGATTACCAAGTATACATATCACATATAATGTACACTATGCAATACACATAACATAACCGGCTATAGGATGCCAAAATACTGCACCATGCTATCATCTTTCAGGAATTACTCACTTTCTCTCGGGGTCACCACCTATCAAACTATTATCACATCGCCATGGCGACAAAATCTATCATAACGTATGCAAAGTCAATCATAACGTATGCGAAGCGGTCATAGTTCCTAACCGGTCAAGTGAGAACGTCCCATACCCAAGACTTCTCAATCCCAAAATAAAATCACATAAATAATAATGGACGACTATGACCTGGGGAATATCCACCCCTGCTCCTCAAGCCAGGGGCTCACCCAATATCTCTCAATTTCCCATGATAGCATGTGCCTGGTATGCTTCACACCATAATTATATATATCATTCACACTATATATATCTATATATATATATATACATCCATATGATCACATCATATAATCAAACCATCACACACGGTATAGATATTCACGCCATAAGTATACACATATATACATATCTACACATATTCATATCCACATATACACATATATACACACTATCTCTCATCGGTATGTATGAAACCCACAAACTTGGCAATACGTGTACATAGTCCTCATTATACTAGCCATCACTCCCAACATATTTACTTAAATTGTTATGTAATTATGATCCCTCACTTGAAGCATATTCATCCATTGCCCATATGATATGAATAGTCTTCCAGTATATTCAACATTAAGGTTATCACCCTAAAGTTTAATGTGTATAGCAATCACTACTTATCCCCATCAATATCCAAATGCACATCGATATATCCAACAACAATATCGACTATCAGTATACACATAACTAATAGTCTACAAGCCTCAAGATTAAACTTAAATTCATTTTATGATCCCATCATCTTTTTGGGATGCCCAACGTTGATCACACATAGATATGTACTAAATACCCCGATTACCATTTGACCCAATATTATTCTAGTCATTGGAATATTCCAATCATTCTCAAATTAGCCTACTATTCAATTTATCTTATGAACCCTTAATCTTATTGCGTTTACAATCTATTTATTAAGTTAAACGTTACTAAGGATATGCGACCACTCTCTCTCACTGGCCCCTAATCTTAACTTAAATAGAATCCTATCACTGTAAGGATCCGGCACAAACCTCGACCTACAATTTCGAGCCATACCCTTACCACTCTCTCTCCACGAGTCCTAAACCGTGCGTCATATGTAAGCTCACTTATGACCTCTAAATTGAACTCTCGTTCTTAAATAAATTCCCCCACTACACCAATACCACAATCTCTAATACACACATATATATTCGTCTCCCAAAATAATTTGAGGTGTCCCCACCATCCTATCATATAAGAAACCCCTTAGAAATTTTAAAATTATATCTCATACGTCATATTATAATGTTCCAAATCGAGAAACCCAACCGAAATGGATAAAAACTCACTCTACGAAAATTTCTCAAAACTGCCCTATTTCCGAATCAATTCAGCCCCTCCGAATCGATTCGGTCCCAACAGTGAATCGATTCGGCTCCAGCGAATCGATTCGGCCCAACTAGACCTGTAAGTCTGCTATATATCGAATCGATTCGCACCCCTATAGATTTGATGCTTTTGCAACATGGCGAATCGATTCGGCCAGTTCAGAAAGCCACGAAATGGGGCTATTTTCTCCAAACCCAAATCTCCAAAATCTATATATACATCATCCCCAACCATCAATATTCACACCAAACATATTCTGAACCCTAAAATCCATCATATAACTACCCAACCATTTCTATAACCTCAATTGCAAGATTTAATCTATAAAATCTAGGTTTTGACATATGCCCAAAATTCAATTCTTTAACCCGCAAATTATGAAATAAACTACACAAATGAATTATTTAGCAAGATTAAACACTTTCCTCAAAGTTGTAGAGGTTGAATCATCCTCGTGATTGCGTATGGGCCAAAAATCTCCAAGATTTCTCCTCTCTTTCTTCCTTTCTTCTTCTTTCCCTCTTTTCCTTTCCCTTTCTCTCTTTCTCACAATTGAGATACACTTTAAAAGACTCGTTTACTCCAATTCGAGTCAAACATACTTAAAAATATTTCGAAATCGAAATAAAACCCAATGGCAGTCATTTTGACTATCTCGACCCATTCGGAATCAATGGCGCACTCAAAATCATCATACAGAATACTTTATAACATCCTCAATTTTTGCACCTCAATTGCCAAATTTTAAAATTCTCCAATTTAAATAAATTTTATTGCTCCTAAAATTTTAATTTCTCAGTGCCAAAATCGTAGGGTGTTACAGATCTCCCCCTACAAAAATTTCATCCTCGAAATTTAGGTTATACCTAGGATTTCGAATCTCATATAGTCCTTACATCTACTCTCAGGATTACTATACCCATTTCTCCCAGTTCTCACATTGAATCACTTAAACTATAAAACCAAACTAGCTACCTAGGTTTCCCATACACCCCGTACCCGAGCTCCACTCGCAAAAACATAACCCGGATCCTCTAGCCTCAAATCACAATATAACTCTCAACAATATAATCTATAATAGCGTACTAAGTATATACTAAAGTTTAAAATCCCTAACGGTTGAACTCTTCTCAATTCCTGACATAAGCTACCTTCATGCGGGGGAGGTCTCGCAAGAGAAATCCAAACAAGGAACCATCCCAATATACTACTGTGTAGCTATGTCGGGGATTGAGATCAGTTGAACCTGGGTTAAAGTTTTATAAAATATTTTTGATTTTTTGATATCGCCTGAAGGACTATGTAACAATATAATATAAAACAATTCCATGTCTTTCGACACGCCAAACAAACACCTTTTGCTCTAGACGCAAGGCTTAAACAAACACACTATTCTCACCAATACCTAGTTCTCAAAACTAGTACAACCATGAGCTAAATTCCTGCTCAACACAGATTCTGCTAAACTCTGAACCTCCGCAGTTATACTAATCCCTTATGTCACATTAAATCATTTCAACAAGGTAAGCCCTTCCCTCACTGGAATACCACAATTACCCTTCCTAGACTATTCATAAAATAATAGTCCTATCATTATCGCTCAATAATCGTAACGATCCGCACTTCCAAAAATTAATAGAACAGCTCTCTATTAGCTCACCAAGAGATGATCTATTTTCCTAAAAGATGCCATACAAAGGCCACACTTTATCATTCCTTCCCAAGGCCTAATTCTCTTCAAAGGAATATCCTCCCCATAAATCCTTCTTAATCATCTTGAAGGACAAGGCGCTATTGCGACCCCCAACAATTTCTTCAGTCCTACTGAATGGACCCAAAACTCAAAATTTCTCACTCCCTCTTACTAGAAGGAAATACTCCCGATGTTGGGACAACTCCACACACCTCACGTCGGTAAAAGTCACCAGCACCAGGTTTCTTAACAAATGTTGACGAATTTATCAATCTAAACCTCCCAAGGCTTCACTATTCGCTTAACCTCAGTACTTACTTTATCAATCACAAAATTCTCCATTCGAGTCAATTCTTCTTCTCCCTCGACCACCGTCAGATCACCTTAAATCCCTGCTAGAAATCTCCTCCGTATCTCATGACAGAGTCACGGAAAGAAATACCTCCAATCAAAGCGTACCCAAAATCTGTTATGGGTTTTGCATCTCTCAACGTGCTCCTTCTGGGATGACTTATTCTGGGAGACGTCTGAGATGAAGGCTACTGTGTCAGAATGTCGTTCAAGTGATTACACCTTACAGAAGAAGATAAATGAAGTGAACACAACAATCCTGATAATAGGGCTCTACATCAAGAACGTCAACGAAAGAACATAGAAAACCCGTACAGATCCTAGAGACACTAGAACCTGATGCTCTGATACAATCTGTGACACCCCACTTAAAATAATAATGGGTATCCATCCCTATACTACATTAAATCAGGAATCTCAGACGGCTCAGTCTCAGCACTAACAACTATACAATAACATATAAGGCTAACTAACCGAAATCATATAAGCGAGATGCCAAAATTAAATAAAACATGCCATGGACCACAAAGCAACAACATAGATATCTAGCAAAAGTAACGTCTACACAAGTACCATGATAAAAGTAAAGCTAGAATAAAATGAACTGAGTACATATAAGAAAAATATACCCGAATAAGCTGTCGGGTCATAGACAGTACAATATCATAAAGAGGAGAAATGTAAATAGCTATAAATAACTCCTGGGTATAAAATAGATACACGACATGAATCCTATCTAGATTTTTAAAGAAATAGGAAGCGACTACAATTTAAATCCCTCAACAGTCAGCACATGTTACAGCTCCCACGACTCTGGACAGAAAAGCATCTGGTATTCATGCGGTAGGACACCTGTAGTAAAATATATATATACCAGGAGGGAAATATAAACGGGTCAGATCCCGAGGTGTAAAAATATTTAGAAAGTGTGTTAACCGCGCATAATAAATATCAATGCATTATTTCATAATTAAAGTGGAGTCTCACTCTCGTGAAACCCCAATCTCACCTCTCATCTAATAGCACGCACCTATTCGCGTCCTGGAATCTTAATTAAGTTACCCCACCCATAAGGACAACCTACCTTACAATAGGCACGGCCTATACTCGAAAGACCTGCCATCCTAACATAACCCAAGAATCCTTCCACTATAATCACACTTAAATATATACACATATATGCCATACTACGCTTTTTTGATTCCATTTAATAACTTAAATAGCTATCAGTCTTATTACTTAACATTTTAATATTAAGCTTGAATTTAAGAGTTTATTCTCTAAATAACATGCACACAATTTAATAAGGACAAATTTTTTCTCTATTCTCAACATTTCACTGTGTTTCGTGCGTGGGCGTCTCGCAAAGTGAAATCCAAACAAGGGACACCCCGATACACTACTCCTTGACAATGTCGGCCGTATGGATCCATTATGTCCACACAAATCCTACTACTACAACTATCTAATTATATAATATTATTTCTAAATACTCAATTTAATATGTATTGAAATCCTTGGGTCAACATAACCACAATTGTATCTAAATACGATCCTTCGACCCCAATAAACTAGTACACCAAAATCACCCAAGATGTATATCATCGAAACACCATATCCTTTTCACCTGTAGGATATACAACTATATATATATTTTGTCTGAATATATATATATATATATATATATATATATATATATACAATCATTCATTCCCATTACCATGTATACTTATCACATATAATGTACACTATGCAATACACATAACATAACCGGCTATAGAATGCCAAAATTCTGCACCATGCTATCATCTTCCAGGAATTACTCACTTTCTCTTGGGGTCACCACCTATCGGACTATTATCACACCACCATGGCGATAAAATCAATCATAACGTATGGGAAGCGGTCATAGTTCCTAACCGGTCAAGTGAAAACGTCCCATACCCAAGACTTCTCACCCCCAAAATAAAATCACACAAATAATAATGGACGACTATGACCTGGGGAATATCCACCCCTGCTCCTCAAGCCAGGGGCTCACCCAACATCGCGCAACTTCCCATGATAGCATGTGCGAGGTATGCTTCACACCACAAGTATATATATCATTCACACTATATATATATATATATATATACATCCATATGATCACATCATATAATCAAACCATGACTCACGGTATAGATATTCACGCCATAAGTATACACATATATTCATATCTACACATATTCATATAAAGATATACACATATATACACACTATCTCTCATCCGTATGAATGAAACCCACAAACTTGGTTATACATGTACATAGTACTCATTATACTAGCCATCACTCCAAACATATTTACTTAAATATTTATGTAATTATGATCCCTCACTTGAAGCATATTAATCCATTGCCCCTATGATATGAATAGTCTTCCAATATATTCAACATTAAGGTTATCACCCCAAACTTTAATGTGCATAGCAATCACTACTCATCCCCATAAATATCCGAATGAACATCGATATATCCAACAATAATACCGACAATCAGTATACACATAACTAATAGTCTACAAGCCTCAAGCTTAAACTAAAAATCATTTTATGATCCCGTCATTTTTTTGGGATGCCCAATGTTAATCACACATAGATATGTAGTAAATACCCCGACTACCATTTTACCCAATCTTATTCTAGTCATTTGAATATTCCCATCATTCTCAAATTAGCCTACTATTCAATTTCTCTTATGAACCCTTAATCTTATTGCGTTTACAATCTATTCCTTAATTAAACATTACTAAGGATACGCGACCACTCTCTCTCACTGGCCCCTAATCTTAACTTAAATAGAATCCTATCACTATAAGGATCCAGCACAAACCTCAGCCTATAATTTTGAGCCATACCCTTACCACTCTCTATCCACGAGTCCTAAACCGTACGTCATATGTAAGCTCATTTATGACCTCTAAATAGAACTTCCGTTCTTAAATAAATTCCCCCACTTACACCAATACCACAATCTCTAATACACACATATATATTCGTCTCCCAAAATAATTTGAGGTGTCCCCACCATCCTAGCATATAAGAAACCCCTTAGAAATCTTCAAATTATATCTCATATGTCATATTATAATGTTCCAAATCGAGAAACCCAACCGAAATGGATAAAAACTCACTCTAGGAAAATTCCTCAAAATTGCCCTATTTCTGAATCGATTCAGTCCCTCCGAATCGATTCGGTCCCAATAGCGAATTGATTCGGCTCCATCGAATCGATTCGGCCTAACTATACCTGTAAGTCTGCTATATACCGAATCGATTCGCAAGGGGCGAATCGATTCGGCCCTATAGATTTGATGCTTCTGCAACATGGAGAATCGATTTGCTAGGGGAGAATCGATTCGGCCAGTTTAGAAAGACACGAAATGGGGCTATTTTCTCCAAACCCAAATCTCCAAAATCCATATATACATCATCCCCAACCATCAAGCTTCACACCAAACATATTCTTAACCCTAAAATCCATCATATAACTACCCAACCATTTCTATAACCTCAATTGCAAGATTTAATCTACAAAATCTAGGTTTTGACATATACCCAAAATTCAATTCTTTAACCAGCAAATTATGAAATAAACTACACAAATGAATTATTTAGCAAGATTAAACACTTGCCTCAAAGTTGTAGAGGTTGAATCGTCCTCGTGATCGCGTATGGGCCGAAAATCTCCAAGCTTTCTCCTCTCTTTCTTATTTTCTTCTTCTTTCCCTCTTTTCCTTTCTCTTTCTCTCTTTCTCACAAAAGAGATTGGCCTGATCCGTAAGCCTCTTAAACCTTTAAAACATAAATCCCAGTTTTAAATGGTAATACACACTTTAAAAGACTCGTTTACTCAAATTCGAGTCAAACATACTTAAAAATATTCTGGAACCGAAATAAAACCCAATAACAGTCATTTTGACTATATCGACCCATCCGGAATCAATGGCACACTCAAAAACATCATCCGGGATACTTTATACCATCCTCAATTTTCGGACCTCAATTACCAAATTTTAAAATTCTCCAATTTAATTAAATTTCATTTCTCCTAAAATTTTAATTTCTCAGTCTCAAAATCATGTGGTGTTACACAAAACAAATACCTTTGTGACGTATCGAGTTTGAAACGAGATAAACATAAATCAAATCAAGTAAATCAATTCTCAACAATAATTCATAATTAGTTCTCCTCTTTTTATTTGTCCGAAATAGACAATGAAAGGAATAAATAAAATAAATACGGAGTGTCGCGATACGCATAGCAAATATACATCTATTACGCTCAGTCAATGATCTACTTAAAAGTCTCCACAATCTCTTTTTGATTTGTCAAATATTTTCAATCAAAGATAATTTACAAAAACAACACGCGCCATGAATTTATAGTAAGATAACCAAATCGTGGATACGGAATGAATAGGTGTGAACACATTTGATAGGAAAATCAACTCAAACAACAATAACATATGTGCACGATGAATATGGATACTCCTAACGAATGAACTCAAAATCATCATTAGGTGTAGAAATATTGAATTCAAATGATATCGACTCAATCTAATCAACAAATCAAAGTCTAAAAATATTTCCACACCAATAACGTCTAAAAGTATGTAATATTTTTTTAGGACTTTGTCAGGACATGAAAACCCATTGATTTCCAACGAAACTCCCTCATAAATAATAATGCTTTCACTACGAGTTCACATGCCTCTCGCAGCCTTTCTAGTGTACACTCATCATTTTTTCATATGAAACAAATTCCTAACAGGAAATGGTTCTTACATTCACTTCATTCATCCTCAAGTTTTATCGCATTTGTTTCGTTTTAAATACAGGATTCAGATAAAAACACTACGACCAAAACATGTGATAGACGAGTATAATAATCAAATAAATTCTTGCAAATGTTCATTAAAGAATACTAAGAGTCCAACATGTAGAAAGTAATCACTAATCACATCTCAATGATCCAAACATTATAAAGCACATGGATGAAATGATGTATCGTCTCAAAACACTATCAAATAGTCACATGGATAATGAAATGATGTTGTGACTTGGTCATCATTAATGTCCATCGATACACGGTGTAAAACAAACTACAAGAATCTTTATAAGTTTTTTTTCAACAAAAATTATCAAAAAAAAAATATTTTTGGCTTTTTCAAATTTTTCACAAAAAATAGAAAATCTTTTTGTTTTTTTTCCAAAAATTTTTATAAAAAAAATCCTTTTAGGTTTTTTGAAAAATATATCAAAATGGAAAAAATAAATTCAATGGTAATGCATACTAGCAATAGGCATAAAATATCATCATGAAAATAATCCTATGCTAGCAAACAAGTCTAAACCTCACCCTTTAGGTCCGGAGGAGTTTTTCAAAGGTCGTGACATTCTATAAAAAATATCCCATCAAATCATGTGAAGTGTTGACTAAATACTCAACTTGCTCTCTAAAATGCTCAAAATCTCTCATGTGATGTGCAGGAGCATGCAAAATATCATGTGTGGGTATGCATGTGGGAACACATGTAGAAGCATAATGAGACACACTACCCAATTTAAAGCGAAATTCCCTAAGATATCCACTCTTCTTGCAATGGAAACAAACATAAGCAGGTCTAGGAACACCTTTCTCAAAATGACTAGGATACGCTCTCCTATGTGGAAACGCACGCTTAGGTGGGTTGGGTTGAGACCTATATGGATATATTACAAACTTGGGAATCGGCTTGGGTCTAACATGAGAAGTATACGCATCGTCATGAACTATTCCTAATCTCTCGACATTAACCAAAAAGGAAATGAGGAGAATCTTTCCAACATTTTTATATGTATCCTCTATAGTGACCTTGAACTCCCAAGCATGATTAAGATCTCTCTCAAATTAAGACACACGAACTTCAAGTTCACTCTTTTCCTGGCCTAAGACGATCAACTACTCACATAAAGAAACATTCACCTTCTCGAGTTGACCCGCCGACACCTCATACTCCCTCAAACTTATATCTCTCTCTCCAAATATAACACCTTGAGACCTAACTCTTTATTCAACTTCTTTGTCTTTAAAGTCTCGGCATATAACTCTCTAAATCCTTTTTGGAGATCTCTTTCATCCTTACTTCCAATCTCACTCTCAC
Source organism: Sambucus nigra (assembly GCA_949130495.1). Taxonomy (NCBI): domain Eukaryota; kingdom Viridiplantae; phylum Streptophyta; class Magnoliopsida; order Dipsacales; family Adoxaceae; genus Sambucus; species Sambucus nigra. Next base: position 236,164,476 of record OX422210.1, on the reverse strand, counting down.
ACTCATTATCCCCCGAATGGCTCTAAATATCACGAGGCTCTCACGTATACCAGTGTCCTTATCATCGTGAGAAAAACTAGATGTACTCACGTGACTATCCATGAAAGCAACACACATACCATGTGATTATTCATCCCCGGAATCAATCATCTCAATGTCACTATCACTAAGAGTGGAGGTATTAGCAATCTTCTTTCCCTTTCTCTTAAGCATAGTGGGACACCCAAAAAATTTGTGTCCTTTGCCCTCACACTCAAAACACCTTGCCTTTCCTCTTTCTCACCGCTCTCTTTGGCCTCCTCTTTCTTTTTATTTTTCTAAAAAATCTTTTTAATGGAAGAATTTTCTTTGGAAAATTAGAGAAACTTTTTAAAAAAATTAGCAAACAAGGCCACATCATCAAAATCATTCTCTCACTCTGACTCAGACTCACAAACTTTCTCTTTTTTCTTCTTATTTCTCTTCTTAGACACTTCCTCACTCTTTATAGATTGGGCCCTAAGTGCAATCTCTTTATCCTTAGTCTTAACAGTGTTATAAAATATGTCAATCTCATAAGTTTGAATATCTATTATGAGCTCTTCTAACCTAAGTGTGTCTAATATCCTTAATGAGTTCAAAACTATGACCTTGGGAATAAAATGATTCGAGAGAGGCCTCAAAATCTTTTTAGCAACTTTCGTATCGTCAATTTTCTCTCCCAAATTAAAACTCTTGTTAACAATGTCCGACAACCTAGTATGAAAATCGTCAAAACACTCGTACTCTGACATTGTGATAGTCTCAAACTGGGTGGTCAAATTTTGTAATTTCGATGCCTTAACTGTGTTAGTACCCTCATGTGTCAATTGGATGATATCCCATGCCTCCTTAGATGTGGTGAACATCATAATGCGTTGGAACTCATTACGGGTGACAACTCTAAAAATAGCAATCAGGAAATGGGAGTTATAGGTACTCTATTTATAATCATCCTTAGTCCAATTAAACACAGGTTTAGGATTGGTGATATTTTCAACAGTGACAGTGGGAGGAGTCCACCCTTTTTCATATATGAGCCAAACACATTCATCATTAACCTTTAAACACAATCTCATGCGGGCTTTCCAATAGGCATAATTCATGCCATCATAGACGGGCATCCGAGTATATAAGTTGTCCATTGGAAATTGCGAAATGTTTCAAAAATTAATTTTTCGAAAAATTGATATCACAAAAATTTTGCAGAAAAAGAATCACTCAATAATTTAGAACAACCATCTCTGATACCAATTTAATGAGGTAAAAATCCCGATCTAGAAGCTTTGCTACCAATTTGAGGATGCGTGATATCAGTTATGTATGGGATTCGCAAATTTTCAATATTCAAACTTATTTAATTATAGTCAAACATCAATCCAATATTATTAAACTATAAACATGCATCTATGTGAATAAATAAAACATGCAATCACAAATCAAGGGATAATAAATTTTAGAAACAATCCACGAAGGGTAAAACCTTTTATTTCACTATTAAATGTAAATCGCAACTTACACTTACATAGAGAAATATGCAATGAATATTCCATAAAAAATACATATAAACCGTAGCCTAAAACCAACAAAGATTATCTCTAGAACCTCAAGAACCATAGCTTCTCCTTCAGCAGTGAATACCCTCAAGTATCCCCAATGACCATAATCGTCAGCAATAGCTCCTGCAAGAACTACCAGTCCAGCAATAGAGAATCCTTCTCTATAAGATAAACTTCCACAAATATTTTTTTAGGTTCCAAAATGATTCACAAGAGTATATGGGATATTTTCTGTGAATCTAAGACATAAACTTTCCCTAAAAAGTGAAGACTAAAAGTTTACAGATATGTAGTGTTCTTGTAGTAAAAGTCTTAATGACAAAGTCTCACGAAACAGGTATTTATAGTAAAATAAAATTCTTGAGGCGACGGATGTCATTAGAATGACTTCTTGATGCCGTTTGAACGACCCTAGTAATGACCTATTAAAATGCAAAACAGTACGTGATCATTTGAAGCAAAAAAGGACCCTAAGTAATGACCTAAGAAATGACATGTTATATCATTAGAATGGGTCGTTCGAACGAAATTGGCATGTTGTTTGAACAACATTGCTTTGTTGTTTAAACAACTGAAGCGAAAAAATAATATTTTGTAATGCTCGCTAGGTCTTCCAAAAAATATTTTAACTTAGAAAAATGCCTCATTTTGATTTAAAACAATTTAGAAAAATATCAAAACACTATCGTAAAATATTTTCGAAACTTAAACACAATCCTTACCAAAATCAATCTCGTAGATGACTGTTGTTAAAGATACTTGATATTCGAATCCGCCTTCTTGAACGTATGGACATGAACTTCCTTCGAAGTTTTTAGCGGTATAAGACATACACAATGTAAATGCAGGATGATGGAAATTATGTCCTTACAATATAGGATGGGATTATTATCTTGATGACAAAAAATTGTCGTATTTTTAATTAATATGGTAACACTTTCTAATTTTCTTGTTAATGTTTCAAGAATGTGATAGTTCGATGTGATGAAGATGGGTATTTTCATAAATAAAATACCAAAAGTGATACATTAAACATTTTGGTATTTCAAGTTAGTTTTTCTGTCTTTTGGATAGATGAAATAACTATTGTATTTGTAGACACCACATTCTAGGACCCCCTAAGTCTCTCCTTATGTCCCTAGCACCTACCCATTTCACTATAGTCCCTAGGTGACACTTAGAGTACCGAAATTGAGGCCATAAGCCCCTCCCGGGTTTCATTTGACTCCGGTCAACTCTATCATCAGAGAAAAAGCTCTTTAAATCTTTGTAGGGAAATGAATCCCCTTTCCAACAGTTCACCCCTTGCACGAATCGTCATAATGGATCAATTAAATGGACTATTTTGCTATGAAAGATCAATTTGGATGCCATCAGGTGCTCCCAGGTCCTGATTTGACCCCAATCAACTTCGTCATCAAAGAGAAAGATCTTTAAAACTTCAAAAGGAACCTCGTGCATAAAATGGCATAATCGTTCGAACGAACTATCCGTTTCCCCTAAAAATTGATCCGGAGACCACCGGGGGCTCTCGGGATCTGTTTGACCAAGGTAAACTCCTTAGATCGAATGAAATTGAATGAATCTTTGAAGGGCACTGAATACATTTTCTAATGGTCCACCTCATGCTCGATTCTGACTTACAGTATGGACGAACGATTTCTTTTACTCCGAGAGGTCACTGAGCATTTTTAAGCCCCGATTGACGTAGGTCAACTTTACGAACCAAGAAAAACTCTTTGTAATATCTAATTAAATCTCCTAAACTTTCCAACGTTCTGCCCCATGCATTATTCTAACTTGCCATATGAACGAAAGATCTGTTTCCGTTCGCTGATCTCCCGTCCAAAGGACCGACTTGCGCTTTCGAGCCATATTTGACCGAAAGTCATTTCCCGGAACCAGGAGTGGCCCAAAGGACTCTTGAAGGTCTCTGAAGTACCTTTTTAATGGTATACCCCATGTAAAATTTGAATCAATGGATTATGTTCTACGAATGTTTTTCCAAAAAAACTGCACAAGACTGCCAATTGGTATGTCCAAATCCCTTCCTATAGGCATTGTGTCTAGGGTCACATGCCGATAGGCAGGACAATGGCAGTTTCGATCAGCAACCCCCTGACCCTATAAAAGGAAGGCATTACCTCACTCCCAAGAGGACAAACAGGAGGGATCCATCAGCATCAGTGATCTTAGCAACATTGTCTCGAAATCAGCGAAGTTCCCCATGTGAAGTTCTATTCAAGCTTACATTCCCATACTTTTCATACCCAATTCGGCAAAATCATATTCCCTCTCATCCAACACTCATCTCATAATTAATGGAGTTCATCCAAGATCAAAGATCAATCTTCAAAGAAGGTCCAATTCCTTTCCTCTCTCTTTAAATTTCTTATTTTTTCATACATTTCATACGATTCATAATCTAGTTCTTACTTTAGTTCATACTGTAAGGACACAAATTTCCAATTGAGTCCATATATAGTTTTGGCTCAATTCCGGACAAAAACATTTATTCATAGGAATGTATTTGATTGTAATATTCTCAAGCCTATAAAGTGTGTGTTGAAGACGTAGCGGCAAAGAATATAAAGCTTCATCAAAATGCCGGTTTGCGTGCCTCGTTTCTACGTCATCAACTAAGGTTCCATGCTCCCAAGGTATGAATGTAATTATATTTATATAGGAGCTTGGAACAATTTTTATTGGGTGTTAGGTGTAATAAAAACTGCATTTTATTTTCAGAAAGCATCAATTAGAACTTTAAAATAAGTATATAAAAGTTTCTGGGCCAAAATCGAATTTTACAAACTTTCTGGTCGTTCGTTAGAAATGTCGTTCGAACGAGTTTTTTCGTTCGAACCAAGTTTCGTTCGAACGAGTTTGCCAACGACCCTAAACTGGCCAGTCGTTCGATATGTCGTTCGAACGAGTTTTTCGTTCTAACGAGGTATCTAACGAGATTCTAACGTGCCCAGGCTGGTCGCTCGTTAGAAGCCTCGTTCGAACGAGAGTCAAGTTCGTTCGAACGAGACGCCAGGGCCGGAACAGTTTTGAGCAGTTTTTGGCAGTTTTCACCCACTTTCCCCACTTGGTTTTTAACCAACTTTTTCATACATTATTATGTGCGGGAAACACATTTTCCAAGACAACTTTTCCATTCCATATCCATCTCTTAGAGAGAGTTTGAGAGCTAATTTATTTAGGGAAAATGTTCATGTTTTGAGTGTTAATTTTTAAAGAAAAATTCATACACACTCTAGTTTACACCCAATAGTTGTTTATCCAAGTTCTATATATACATATCTTTACTTGGAGTTTTTGGCACCGGTTTTCTCTACCGAATTCAAGAAGAGACGTTTCGGGTTTGCTTCTACACCCCATCACAAAGAAGATTTTTGTTGAGATTCTACCCACTTGGAGAAAGGCTCCATGCTTGGGTGACGGTGACCATATAAAGTCCCATCGGTGGATTCTGAGACCACGGTGGTGTTCCGAGGTTGTTCTCTAGGAAGAGGTTTCTATGAGAAGGAGCGTCGAGGCTTGAGAGGGATCGAGTCAGTCGTTGTAAGTCTATCTGTCTTGTAATTGTAATTCCATATCTAGTGGACTTGTGGCTAGGGCCGTCCGAGGTTGTTTCCCGTCTTGGGTTTTTCCTCGTACATCTCGGCGTAGTGTGACATTGTTTATTTTATCTTGCACAATAATTTAGAATCCATGCTTAGGATAATTTCAATATAAAATTTGATTTAATTATCACACTCATTTTATTTGGGACTAAATTAAATATTGGGTAAATTTGGTTTATTCAAGTCATTTGCTAAAATTGGTTTCGCCTAACTTTGGATAATTGGAAATTATGACTTAGGCAAATTCTAGGACTTGAGATAATTAAAACTTGTTGTTGTTAATTTTTTGGAAAGTTGAACCATCACATTTACAACGCTTCCGCATCATCTCTATTGAGTTTTACATACAAAGGAAATTAACTTTGATTTTAATTTGTGATTATTAAAATCCGGGGGTCACACCTTTTCAAATTGGTATCAGAGCCAAAGCGATAAATTATTTCGTTAAACGATCCTTTAAATAATCTTTGGCTAAAATGGATTTTTCCCCATTTTCAAAATTTCCTATTTTTGATGGTTCAAACTACGCGTATTGGAAAGCGCGAATGAAATCGGCACTTAAATCTATCGATGAACGTGTTTGGATGTCTGTTGTTACCGGGTACTCCCCACCAACTCATCTAATTGAAAATGAACGTGTTCCCAAACCCATCGATAGATGGACCGAAAATGAGTTTAAGCTTGCAAATTTTAATTCCCGTGGTTTAAATGCTTTATTTAGCGCTGTCACACCGGATGAATTCCAACGCATTATGACGTGTGAGACCGCTAAAGAAGCTTGGGATATTTTACAATTAACTCATGAAGGAACGAGTGTCGTTAAAGCTTCTAAACTCCAAAACCTCACCATTCAATTTGAAACTATCAAAATGGATGAAAAAGAAACTTTTGATAAATTTTATGCTAGACTTTCTGATATTGTTAATTCATCCTTTAACTTGGGAGAGAAAATACCTGACGACCGTGTTGTAAAGAAAATTTTAAGGTCCCTACCCGATAGATTTATTCCAAAGGTGACCGTTTTAAATTCTTTACCCACTTTAGCCTCTACAAAATTAGAAGAGCTTGTAGGTGATTTACAAACCTATGAACTAGATATGTTTCCCTCTAAAACTGAAAAGAAAATTGAAAAGGGCGTTGCTTTAAAAGCCCGAAAAGAGGTCAAACAAGTAGTAGAGAGCGATAGTGATAGTGACTCGGAAGACATGGCTTTATTTGCTCGTAAATTTAGAAAATTTCTTAAATTTAACAAAGATAAATTTAAAAATGATTTTAAGAAATTTGATACTTCTAAACATGACAAAAGCGAGAAGATTTCTAAAGCCGAGAAGATCCCTAAACCTAACAATGACAATTTAGATAGGGACGAGTCTAATAAATGTTTTGGTTGTGAAGGTTATGGCCATAGAGCTTATGAGTGCCCCACTAAACTAAGGAAAGAGGGTAAACAACCCACTGCATATAATGCAACCCTTAGTGATAGTGATAAGGAAGAAAAGCCCGATTCCCCCACTAAGAAAAATTTTGTGGATTTTATGGCTAGTCATGTGAGTGATAATGAGAACTCATCTATTGATGACACGATAGCACATGCCACTTCCAAGGTCATTGTTCATGATTCCCTTATTTTTAATGATAGTGAGAGTGGAGAAGAAAGAGAGAGTGAAAATGAAGAAGAGGTTGATGTGAATGAACTTCAAAATTCTTTTCATGAATTATATAAAGAATCTATTAATTTGAAAAGAACTAATTTGAAGCTAGAAGCTTGTTTAAGAAAGAGTGTCAAGGTCGTTGATGATAGTGCCTTAATAGAAGACCTTAGGACACATGAGAGGACTCTTCGAGAGAAGCTAGAATACGTAGAAGGCAAGAGAGATAGCCTTAGGGGTTTAATGGATTCCTTGAAAAAGGAGCTTCTTACTTTTGAAGAGCGAAATTTTCTACTAGAATCTACCATTTTAGATTTGGAAAATAAATTAAAAGATTCTAGCAATGTCAAATTTGATTTGGAATGTCGTTCAGAAAAACTAGATAAAATGTTAGGAACGGCCCAAATTAAAAATGACACTTTTGGTTTAGGCTTCAATTCTTGTAATGAAAACAACCCTAAAGTCAAAACCAACATTTTAGGAGAATCTACTAGGAATACATTTAATGATCACTCCTTAAGTAAATCTTTTCGACATATTCTCACTTGTACACATTGTGGTCGAAAAGGTCATCTTAGGAAATTTTGTTTTGATCTTAAACGAATTCCTAGAAAATCCCATTGTAAAGTAACAACGGTAGCTAATGTTCCTACACCCCAAGATTGTCATTCTTCATTAATGTGGGTTAGGAAATCCGATTTGGTTGCCTTACAAAATAGGGATTTTGATTCTCATTTACTTTCACATGCTTCCTCCCTTGCTAAATCTATAGGATGAATGTGTTAGTGTTTGCATACTTTAGCTTTTGTACTTCATGCTATATTCCCATGCTAAATGTATGCTTGTTTAGTCATTTTCTAGTCATTGCCTCATTTCATATCATATGCTAGAAGTTATGACAAGTTTATCTTTTGTATTATATTTCCTTCATTTTGTTTGCTTTAAATGACAATACAAAAAGATTTTTGTTTATCATTTGGATTTTATCTCTTGATAATTTGAACTTAATGCAAGATTCAAATGATTTTTGTTTATCCTTTTGAGTATATATATATATCTACTTTTGGTTAAAAAATGTTAAAAACTCAAAAAGATTTTATTTTGTGTGTATTTTTGTTTGACACACTTTATGTGGCATATATTTGTGTTTGAATCCCATCATTTACGCTCCCACGTGGCTAGAACTTTTGGTTTAGATTTTCAATCCTTAAAATGTTCTTTACCATGTTTTATATGGAGTAGTTGGATTTTGTATTGTTGAAATGGATTCTATTTCTATATGCCTCTTTTCACACATGCACGAGATCTTTTGAAATCTTAATGTCACATGTTATATTTGAGCTTTTTGAGGTGTTTTCCTATCAATCTAATCATCTACATATCACTGACTTAGGAGGACTAGTGTATGTCAAAATCCGTTGCATGAGAGCTTTGTGTGAAAAATGAAAACATGATAAATCTAAATGTGCACGGGGAAGGGCTCCGAAAGGATGAATTAAATCCTTTGCGATAGTAATCCACCGTTGATTGGATCTACAAGAAATACGTGATCCAAAGGCCTAAAAATAGAATATTTGGCATAAACAGAAAACAATTGCCAAGGCCTATGTTTGTTTGATATATTCATTCAAAAACAAAAGAATATATATGCTCATTGAGGGAGAATTGGATGGTATATCAACGGTGTGCACAATGTCCGTTTATCCTAGTTGTCTTTAATGTCATGACTCTATTTGGTTTGTAGAATCATCATCATGATAGGTTTGTATGCATTGTGTATGTTTGTTCATTGAGTTCAATCTTTATATTGTCACATGAGGTTATATTTAACTGTGATTAAGTTTGCAATCAAATGAGAACTCCGTGAACGTTTCTTAAGTGTTTGGGTCTAAATTTAATTGTTGCTAGTACACACCCCTACACTTCCGTTTCCATATGACACTTTTTTTGCCATACGAGTGTGCAAACTTATTGTATTTTGTGTCATGTGTGTGTTTATATCTATATATATATGCAAGTGCTCTATTGGTATATTTTTGGTATCTATATATATGATATTTGTCTTTGCCCTGCTTTTATTGCTCATATGCTTTCATGTCTTATCACTTTAAGCTTTCACATGTTGTTTATTAGTTCTTTATCCTTTGCATATTCCTGAACAAAAAGGGGGAGAATGATAGGGGGAGAAATGATATCTAATCCTATTATTATCGTATCTTAGTTTTGAGGAGATTTATCTTAGGGGGAGACGTCTTTCTAAGTAGGTCATGTGTTTAAAGGGAGAATTAATTTAGGGGGAGTGATTAATTAATTGCATTTAATATTTTGATATTCCCTATGCATTTGATGAGTTTGCTTAAGTGTGCATGAATTATTCTAAAGCGACATCTTTCTATGGCAAAGCGTTTGATCCTTGGGTTGAGTCAAGTTTGGGCGGGTTATGTTTTGAGTCTAGTAGAGCTTGACGGCCCTTTAGGATTTTTGTTTGGTTTTTGTCCCGGAATAGCCAAAGGGGGAGATTTGTAAGGACACAAATTTCCAATTGAGTCCATATATAGTTTTGGCTCAATTCCGGACAAAAACATTTATTCATAGGAATGTATTTGATTGTAATATTCTCAAGCCTATGAAGTGTGTGTTGAAGACGTAACGGCAAAGAATATAAAGCTTCATCAAAATGCCGGTTTGCGTGCCTCATTTCTACGTCATCAACTAAGGTTCCATGCTCCCAAGGTATGAATGTAATTATATTTATATAGGAGCTTGGAACAATTTTTATTGGGTGTTAGGTGTAATAAAAACTGCATTTTATTTTCAGAAAGCATCAATTAGAACTTTAAAATAAGTATATAAAAGTTTCTGGGCCAAAATCGAATTTTACAAACTTTCTAGTCGTTCGTTAGAAATGTCGTTCGAACGAGTTTTTTCGTTCGAACCGGGTTTCGTTCGAACGAGTTTTTCGTTCAAACCAAGTTTCGTTCGAACGAGTTTGCCAACGACCCTAAACTGGCCAGTCGTTCGATATGTCGTTCGAACGAGTTTTTCGTTCTAACGAGGTATCTAAAGAGATTCTAACGAGCCCAGGCTGGTCGCTCGTTAGAAGCCTCGTTCGAACGAGAGTCAAGTTTGTTCGAAGGAGACGCCAGGGCGGGAACAGTTTTGAGCAGTTTTTGGCAGTTTTCACCCACTTTCCCCACTTGGTTTTTAACCAACTTTTTCATACATTATTATGTGCGGGAAACACATTTTCCAAGACAACTTTTCCATTCCATATCCATCTCTTAGAGAGATTTTGAGAGCTAATTTATTTAGGGAAAATGTTCATGTTTTGAGTGTTAATTTTTAAAGAAAAATTCATACACACTCTAGTTTACACCCAATAGTTGTTTATCCAATTTATATATATACATATCTTTACTTGGAGTTTTTGGCACCGGTTTTCTCTACCGAATTCAAGAAGAGACGTTTCGGGTTTGCTTCTACACCCCATCACAAAGAAGACCTTTGTTGAGATTCTACCCACGTGGAGAAAGGCTCCATGCTTAGGTGACGGTGACCATATAAAGTCCCATCGGTGGATTCCGAGACCGCGGTGGTGTTCCGAGGTTGTTCGCTAGGAAGAGGTTTCTACGAGAAGGAACGTCGAGGCTTGAGAGGGATCGAGTCAGTCGTTGTAAGTCTATCTGTCTTGTAATTGTAATTCCATATCTAGTGGACTTGTGGCTAGGGCCGTCCGAGGTTGTTTCCCGTCTTGGGTTTTTCCTCGTACATCTCGGCGTAGTGTGACATTGTTTATTTTATCTTGCACAATAATTTAGAATCCATGCTTAGGATAATTTCAAGATAAAATTTGGTTTAATTATCACACTCATTTTATTTGGGACTAAATTAAATATTGGGTAAATTTGGTTTATTCAAGTCATTTGCTAAAATTGGTTTCGCCTAACTTTGGATAATTGGAAATTATGACTTAGGCAAATTCTAGGACTTGAGATAATTAAAACTTGTTGTTGTTAATTTTTTGGAAAGTTGAACCATCACATTTACAACGCTTCCGCATCATCTCTATTGAGTTTTACATACAAAGGAAATTAACTTTGATTTTAATTTGTGATTATTAAAATCCGGGGGTCACACCTTTTCACATACATATTAATATATACATTTTTATTAGTATATTTCACCTACTTTATTCTCTATAAAAAAAATTAAAACAAACAAAAAGAGGGTTACGCATATAAATTCCGAACAGAATTGTCCATCACACTTTTTCAAAACCAAAAAATATATTTTATACACACACACCTATAATAAAATTTCATTCGGATATATGGGATAAACCCCACCCCAATTTCGCATTCGAACTACGTGGACTTTGATTCCTTTATAGGCTTCATAGGTGCTTCGGATTAAAACCCGAGACCCAAGTTCAATTTTCCAATTTTCTCAATTTCACAAATTCCTCAATTTTCCTAAAATCTCCCATTTCCATATTTATCATGTCCTTGTATTATATAGTATGCTTGTTTGCGTTTCATCCAACACGTATATTCATTTCATAATAACAATTAATATCACGATAATCACACAAAATGTATTTTATATATATATTATTTTGGGAATATTCATATGGATGACCTCACTCTACCTTGCCCATGGTATGAGTTGAACGATTCCGATCTTCGCTATATATACACAATCACACACTTCACGGAGAAATAAAGGAAAACAATAACACTAGCCCATGAGAGACCGAAAGGGAGAGATGGGTTCCTAACACCTTCCCATTCCGTAACTTATCCCCCAAACCTTCAAGTTATTGGTTTCGTATGCATCAATTTGTCCTTAATGCCGCTCTATCGAAGTGGTAGTATGTTCGTTTGCCTATTTTTGCAACATAGGCTGGTGACTCCATCTCTTTACATTTACCCCACATCGACGATGGCCGAAGCACCCCGAAAAAGGGCACGAGACCGCAATATTTTGAGGGATCCTCCATTCCCCTTCATAAGAGGTCTAGACTATGTTTACATGGGTGTTTTTATTTTCTTATGTACATATACTCCCATTTGTATGTTCCCCTTTTCTCTCCTTATTTCCTATACATACACACCTCATGCTTATGCGACTACTCATACACTTGTAGAAATTCTACATGTACACTTCACACCACATGCACCTAGGGTCACATACATCACTTAGAAATCCATGATTAACACATACCTCCACTTGTATATATCCATGCTTACTTACACTTATTGCACACCACTTGTAGTTGATCCATGTTAGGTTCACTACCACACACTCACTTATAGATAATCACACACCACTCACTCTCGCATATCCATGCTTAGTATTGATTTATTTCTTATTCATCATTCCCCTGCTTAGCGTGATGCTCATTAATAAAGATACTCTCTCCATAAGATACTAATCAAGAATCATGCATGATACACATAACATCACCAAAGAGCATTGCAATTGACCAATTTTTTTCCCGTAACTGGGAGGTCACTTCGTGATGCGCACTGGTCCGGTAGGTCGCAGTTAGCTTAAGCGATATGACTCTCACCTTCCATTGGCCAAGTACATTCAACGTACATAGTACAGTTCCCCCTCATAGTACAGCTTGACCAAAGTCATAACAGGAGGTATATCGCAAGGAACTCGTTCACGTACATCGAGTATATCAAATTCTCTCTCACACGTACTGTCCCCACAAGGTATATAGTGAGGAAATTCACATACGTACCAATTTCCCTCAAAAGCAAGACGTATATCATGGAAGTCATGCCAAAGGTGGGAACCATTCCAATTAAGCCAACAACTGCATACCCGCATATAGGTCTCAAACCTTGGACACGCATATTTAGTTTGCCGGTTTCAACCCGAAACTCGGTCGAAATTCTGGGTCGGCATGCCGCCCAAATTTTTGCTCATTTTTAAAACGGGACCCTGCCCACAACCCTGGTAACAAGTCTAAGCATAGTTTTTACATATTCTTTAAACCCAATTTTTTCCAGGCTTGGGGCATTTCTCTTTTTGCATTTAGGTAAACCTAATAAGTGAGAACCTAATAAACATAATAATGATCATGTTGAGAGTCGTCTCTCACTTTTCCTACTTTCTTTTTCCAAAACGTGTCCAAAAACATTTTTCCTCTTTTACCAAAAATATTTCCTTCATTTTTACAAAAAAAAAAGATTTGCCTCACCTTTTCCAAAAAAAATGTCAAAAATGTGTCTTTCCCCTTTTCCAAAATAAAATCCTAATTCTTTCTCTTTCTCAGGTCGATCGCATACCCTTGTCCTGGCTCCCTATTAGCTTTGATCTTCAGTCGAACTGCCCTGAAGCTTCGTCAGTCCCCTCACTTAATTCGAGTCCAAAATTCATCCACTTTCCATGGAGAATATAGACCAGATGCCGAATGTACAATCAGATTTGATGATGTTCCTAGCCCAACTTACTGCCAAGATTGATAACCTTCAAACTAAAGTTCATGAGATGCAACGAAACCGCGCCCCTGTTCTCGAAGGGCCCAAGTTCCTCTTCCCTCACACTATGGGTTCGCCTGAACCCGAACCTATTTGGGTTACCGAGGAATACCAACATGCTCCATGTGCTCCACCTGCTAATGGTCCGCCTCCAGCCCAACTCCCTATGCCGAATCTTGCCTATCCAGGGGATAACTTACTTTAACCATTGATCTGGAGGAGGAAGAATTTAACAAAGTCAAAGAAAACCTCAAGATGTTGACTAAGAAATTTGACCAAGTCAGAGTCTCTGGGAATTACATAGACTACACCCATAAGTCTCTATATCCTAAAGCCATGTTACCAAAAAAGTTCAAGATAACCAACATCGAGAAATTCGAGGGTACTGGACCTCCAATTGTTCATCTTTACAGTTATCACTGATCCATGACTCTCCTAGGGTCTTTCGAGGAAATAATGGCCCAAATGTTCCAACAGACCTTAAAGGATAGAGCTCTCCGTTGGTTCTTATCTCTCGAAAATTCTAGAATCCGCAGTTGGGAAGATGTTTCCCGCGAGTTCATGTCAGAGTACAAGTACAATGAGGAGTTAGAGGTTACCCATCATGATTTAAAGTTTCTCAAAAGGAATCTCGAGGAGTCAATCGGTAACTTCATAGAAAGGTGGAGAGAGAAAGCAGCCACCATGACCAATCGACTTTTTGAAGCGGAACAAATCAGTATCGTGAAAAAGAACTTCTTACCCATGTTCAAAGAATGATGGGAGGATAATATTACCCTTAATTTTGAGCCCTCTGAGAAGTATGAGTAGAGATCGAAGAAGGTCTGGCCAAGACAGAGGTCGGACCAAAGAAAACTACTGGACAGTTCACTCCTAGAAAGTTTAAAAAACCTTCCAACACCGCAGTTTCCACCATCAACAACATCTCTCAGTTTTCCACTTCATAGGCACCCGAAAGTCGTTCTAACCCAGTTCGAAAAGAATACACCGAGCTTTATGCTCCCCTCTCTAAAGTTTATCAGGCCCCCTTGAGCCAAAATCTTATCAAGCCCTTGGACCCTCTCTATTACTAAACCCACTTCCCAAAAATTTCAAGCCAGATGCCCATTGTGACTTCCACAAAACTGTTGACCATACCACCGACCAATGTTTTTACCTCTAAAATATGATCCAAGGCCTGATTGATCGGGGTATCATCGCCTCACCATCCAATCCTAAACCAAAAACTACCCATAATCCCCTCCCGAATCATTTAAATGCCATCTTCCTAGAAGAAAACCTGAAATTTGACCTATCTACCCGTATCATACCAAGTAAATCACCAACCAGGCCCATATACTCTCCCGCACCTCTCCAAACATGCCGATACTTTTTCTTACACCCTACTAGCTTTGTCGGTCAGGCCTTATCACTCCTCACCAGAGCATGTATCTCTATCTGCACCCATTCTGGAGGTAAAGACATGGAACTATCAGAAGTGTTGAACCAACTCCTAGAGTTTGGCCTGAAATTGCCCTTAGATGATCGTTGGTTATCAAAGATTCGGTATGTTGTTCTTAGAAGCTCAAAATTAGGCCCAAGAGTCAGAAAATTGGGTGGTACCGATCGATGAAGTTAGTTTAGATTATATAGTCCAGATCATGGTGGATTTATTCCGATAGATATGTGATATTTGTAGTGTGTTCGAGCTACTTGATGCTTTGAAACTATAAGTGTGTCTTGTCCCTTCACATTCATATCTCCCCGTCGAATGGGAGAACTTATATGAAGAGGACGTTGAATTCATGGAATGTATCAACTTTTTATGAAAAAATAATATCGTTGACATCGAATGGGGGGACGACTTCGATGATTCAAAAAAGGTTAGTCTGATAGTCAAGATATGCGGATGATATCATTTGAGGAGTTACTAGAAGAGATCAACGGGGTAGAAGAACAAACCGATATCGATCAAGAAATATGATTTCTATTTTTCCCTCCTTTCATGTACCAAATAACCAGGTCAGGAAGACATTACGAAATCCCAAGACTACAACCATCAGTGAGCAATAAAGGGAAGGGTGTTGAGAATCTTCCTATGCCATAAATAACCCTCGAGGAAAGCAAGATCCTCGATTAGTTAAAGAAAACCAAAGACAATATCACTCTATGAGGACTTTTTATGCCTTCCTAATTGCACCAAAATGCCCTAAACAAGCTACTCACGGGACCCACAATTCCTCCCTCAACCACGCCAGAAGAAGCAGTGAATCTAGTAGGATCCTTGTCTTCTACTAGAATTCTTTCCTTCTTCAAAGAAGAAATCCCTAAGATGGGACCAAACCATAATTAGTCTCTCACCATCTCTGTCGAAGTCATGAGGGAAAATGTCCCACTCTCTCTTGTCGATAATGGATCAGCTTTTAATGTTTGCCCATTGAGGACCCTCGATTATTTGGGACTGAAAGTGAGAGACCTTTCTCCAACGTCTTCCATCATACGTGCCAATGATAATACCCACCGAGAGGTAATGGGATGTAATAACCCGAGGTCTTGGAGACGATGACTTATTTATTTTGGGAGAAATAAATATTAATTTATTGGAGAATAATTAAATTGGCAATTGAGGTCAAAATTTGAATTCATTAGAAAGGGCTTCGAATGGTGATTATGAGGGTGTAGTTGTGTCCGGAAGGGTCGAGAAAGTCGAAATGACTGTACTTGGGGTCTATTTAGGTTCCGAAATAATTTTAAGTTCGTTTGGCTCAAATTAAAGTTACTGAGTCCTTTAAAGTGTGTATTATCATTTAAAGATGTGTATCTTGGGAGTTAGGGCTTAAAAGCCTACGGGAGATTGATTTCTCCAAAGAGAGAAAGAGAAATAGAAAGAAAGAAAGAGAGAAGAATAAAGAAGAAGATAAAGAAGGAGAAAAGAGAGAGAAAGTGGAGTTTTCAGGCATCTACGCGATTTCGAGGATGGATCAGACCCTACGAACCCGAGGCAAGTGATTAAACTTGCTAAATAATAATTGTGTACCATTTATTGCATGATTTATGGATGGGATTTATGGGTTTTAGGTTTAGTTTATCAAAACCTAATTTTTGGGTATAATCTTAGATTTGATATGTAGATCTTTGATTTGAGGTTAGAAATTAGTTTATTTGTATTCTAGGATGAATATTGATGATATATATGTGATTGGGTTGAAGAAAAATGAAGAGAAAATTATTTAAATGAATTTTGGGATTTTAGGCTTACTTAAAAAGTAGCCATTTTTGAGCCTCCAGGTAGGCCGAATCGATTCGTCCCCCTAGCCGATTCGATTCGAAAATATGCAGGTGCCCAAGTCTGAGTGACCGAATCTATTCAGACCCCAGTCGAATCGATTCGGCCTGAGACAGAGTCCCAGGTCTGATGATCCGAATCGATTCGCCTCGGAGGCCGAATCGATTCGCTGGGCCAAATCGATTCGGAATTGGCCCGAATCGATTCGAAAACAGGGCTTTTCAAGGGATGTTTTTCTAGGGAGAATTTCATTCCATTTTGTTCGAGGTTATCGATTGGGAACCTCTATAGGATTTATTTGGAGTATGTTTTGGAGACTTTTAGGGAGTTTCCCTTATAAGAAATTATTATAGTCATATAGACTTAAATTGAGGAATACCGATTAGAGATTTTGGTATATACTAAGTGGGGAATCCCACCTTGATTAGAGGTTTTATTTAGAGATAATAATTAAATTCATATGAAAGAATGAGAATGAGTTTAGAGATAATGGGTCTTAGGATCCAATCCCGAATGGGATAACTTTAAAAGGTTCACGAAATAAATTGAACCCTATTATGGATGGAGGATTATAAATGCTAATTAGTGAGGATACAGATAGAGAAATATCCTTAATGATGATTGATTTGGGAGAAGTCTCACACAATGAGAAATGCTAAATGTAGTGCATTAGGTTAAAGAATATCCTTAACATAAATGGATTTGAGAGACAATTCCTAAATAGAAGCGACATGTGAGCTTCAAGCGAGAAATAGTATAGTGTATACTAAGTGGGGAAGATGTGTGAGAATTGACGATTAGTATATCAAGAGGGAAATATACTAAATAATGATGATTAATCAGATTGCGCCTAAGGGCGTATAATAAATATGAAAACAATGTGACAGGTATACCTTATGATGGTGTATCTTTATATGATATGATGATGTATGTATGCCTTATGTGATGGTATATATATATATATATATATATAATTAAGCATACCCCCTCATTGCTATCATTGGGAAGTTGCGTGCGATGAGGGTGAGCATCCTGGCTCAAAGAGAAGGGTGTGGATATTCCCCAGGTCATAGTCGTCCATTGTGATTATTTATGCAATATATATATGCATTATTTTGGGGGTGAAAAGTCGGGGGTATGTGACGTTCTCACTTGCCGATTAGGAGCTATGACCGCTTCCCGGGATGTTGTGTGCGTGAGTTGATCATGAGGTGGGTGTCGTTGAACCCCACCAGGTGGCCCCAGTTCGCTGCGTGTATAGGCAACTGGAAGATGATAGCATGTGAGCCTGCGTCCTTGAGTTATAGCTCGGTTGTATGGTTATTGTTCATTGTGCTTGTACTTGGGTATCAAGGGCATAATGGACCTCAAGTACTAACATTGCCAGGACTAGTGTATCGGGGGGTTCCTTGTTTCGATTTCGCCTCGGCGAGACATCCCACACATGAACCATAGTGTAATGTTGGAAATTGAGGAGGAGTTAGTCCTTAATGCTCATAATTAAATTATATATATATCACCTATCCCAACAATCGACAGTGCCAGTAGTAGTGTAACGGGGGGGGTTCCTTGTTTGGATTTCACTTCGGCGAGACGTCCCACGCATGAAATGTTGTGTACTGTTGAGAATTGGGAATATTAATTAATTAAAATGGAATAATAATAATTTGGGTTACATGCATCAAGCATTGAGGGGATAATAAACCTCGAAGATCAATACTGTCTGGAGTAGTGTAACGGGGGGTTCCTTGTTTGGATTTCGCCTCGGCGAGACGTCCCACTCACGAAATGCAGTGTCGTGTTGAGAATCGGGAGGAGTTTATTCCTTAGCACTTGATGCTAATAACTCATATATCATTACATATATTGCTTACATGCCAAATGATGGCATAACTAGACTATATGAAATTCTAGTAATAGAGAATGTTGATGTATTGTGATGATGTGGTTATGAAGTTGATTATGCAACTTTATATGTTCATTAAATGAACAAATATAAAGAGAACTATAACATTAAAGTTAATTTATATGATTTAAATAATTTAGATAAGTGGAGATTGCAAGATAAGTTAGATGATCTTAATCGAATGTTTATTTTGGGATCTAGTTATATTTATTTGCCTAATTAGATTTAGGCCTTTATTGGGAGACCACGTGCATACGTTAAGTCGCGCGCTCTAGTTGAGAGGTGAGTTGGATTTTAAAGAAGAGTTCGATTCCACCTTAATAATGCATTTATAATTATTATGCATTTTAATGCACTTGCTATAAAATGTTTTCAACTCGGTCTCTGACCCGTTTATATTTCCTCCCTCCATGTATATATATTGTACTACTTTAGGTGTTCCCCCGTAAAGACGCCGTTGATGTTCATCCATCCAGTATTCGTGGAGCTGTGGCAGTAGCGGACTGTTGCGGCACTTTGTTTCAGTCGATTCCTGTCTTTTATATCTAGATTAGGATTCGGTTTGTATATTGAGTTAGTATTCAAGTGTTGTAGATTAACACTTTCATATTTTATCTCTCAGATTATTGTAATGTCTGTTACCCGACAGCATATTCGGGTATTTCATTGTAGATTTTGTTATACATTTTATTGTACTATTTTATACTATTGGAGTTTGCACTTATCACTCATCATAGTTAGATGTGTATTGTTGGTTATGGATGCACAATTGGTTTTGTTTTTGTTGTTAAATAATAGTTTTAAATTTTTGACAATCCACTTTTAATGATTTCGGGTAGTTAGCCTTATAGTATTTAGTTTTGTCAGTTGATGTTGAGACTGTGCCATCTGAGATACCTGATTTAATGTAGTATAAGGTTGGCCACCCGTTATTATTTTTAGAGGGTTGTCACAGATGGTATCAGAGCATCAGGTTCTAGTGTCTTTAGGATCTGTGCGGGTTACTACGATCTTCCGTAAGCATTCTTGATGTAGAGCCTTATTATTAGTACAGTTGTATTCATACGTCCATATTTCTTCTGGGATATGAAAATATTTTAAAGGTGTTCTGATACAATTGCTCTTCTTTCAGATGCCACCAGAGGGAGGTCGTTCAGTCAGGGCAAATAAAGGGGCTAAAAAGGTGCAACCCCAAATGCCTCAAAGGAACATGACTACAGATGAAATTGCTAATATTGTGGCACAAGCAGTAACTGCTGCCATTTTGACGATGGCACAGCAACCTGCCATTTAAATAGCCCAAACCCATTTAGGATTGTCTTTATGGGAGAGAGTGAAGGAAGATTTTAGTAAGGGGCATCCTCCCAAGTTTGCAGGGGGAGTTGATGCAATGCCTGCAAGTCAATGGAAGAATAGTATACAGAGGCACCACCGTATGGTTGAGTGTAGTGAGGTGCAGAAGCAATTTTTAGCCACCTTTAGGTTATCGGGTGCAGCTCTTCAATGGTGGGAGTCTGTCACTACATCTGAACAGAGAGATACTTTACCTATAGTAGACTTTTGGGAACTTTTTGAACGAAGGTATTTTCTTTCCCCGACTCGAGATATGAAGATTTTTCAGGGAAATCGAACGGTGGAAGAATATGAGGAAGATTTTTCTAGATGGGCGAAATTAGTACCTGATGCGGTAAATACGGAAAAGAAGCGTATATCGAAGTTTATTCGAGGTTTAGATTGGAAACTTTGGCGACATTTATTAGAGAGTCCTAAGTTAGTGACTTTCATTGAGGTAGTGAATGCGGCACTATTAAAGTGTCATGAATATCGTCTTCGTTCGCGAGAGGGTAAGAACTTTGGATATTTGAGTTCATCAAGTAAGTTTGGCGAAGAGAGTGCCAGTAATGCGAGTGGGCAGAAAGGATTTGTGGGTAAGTGTTTCTTTTGTAAAGAAATAGGTCATAGAAAGAGAGATTGTCCTAAAAGAGGTAAAGGATCACATTTTGATAAAGTTTTGTAAGTGCAACCCCTACAACAGATTCGAGGTCATTTTAGACCGGGGGACTTTGTTTGGGAGCCCATTGATGAGGAAGGGAAATCGGACTAGAGATGGGTGATGAAAGTTATTTTCCTATGTGAATAGGATTATTACTATATGAAGTTTTGGAATATCGTATGGGAGATATTTTTGAAAGGGTAGTGCTATAGCCCTATTATGTATGTAATGACCCTAAGGGAAATTTTGAGCAAGTTAGGCTCTTATGTTATTATCTTTTGCAAGACTAGATAATTGTAATGCGCTCAAAAAGAGCTATAAACCTTGTGGTGAATGTAAGAATGGTTATTGTGTGTTAAGTAGTAATGATAAAGCTACTTCTTTTTATATAGTCATGATAGACTTATAAATTATTGTATTCCAGATATGGATGAGCCTTATAAATGGCAATATGTTTAAATGATATGAGAAGTTATTTCTGAAAAGAGTTCAGAAATTGTGGATTGATGGGACGCGGGAAAATTTTAGCTCATAATTATGCTAATTTTTGTGAGCTACATATTGTTAAATGTATGATGATTGTTAAGACCTTGTGTGGGACATAAGGCACTTTATATAAATATCGTATGACATAAACTGTTTTGAAAATAAAACTTTTATCGGCCATTTCAAAATGATTTTTTTTTCACCAAAATATTTTCAAATTCTAGTCCGGATTTAACAAACTCTCAATCCCCGACGTCGCCACACAGTAGTGTATTGGGAGGGTTCTTTGTTTGGATTTCTCTTTTGCGAGACGTCCCCCGCACGAAAGTGGCGAATGTTAGGAATTGAGAGGAGTTATTTCTTTGGACCATTCCAAAATTTTTACATTATTAAAATACTAGTATAAATTATACAATTGTGGAATTGCGGAACTTTGAGGGAAAATGAAGCCTCATTATGATTGGTACGAGCGATAGCTCGAATAAAAATGGTGTATGGGCGCCCTAGTTGTGGAAATAGATTTTATAAAACTCATAATCAACTTAAAATAAAGTAAATTAAAATAAATTCATCATGGGAAGTTAGAAGTTTGGAGATAGGATTAGTGAGGATGGGTGTAGTAGAATTAGTTGAGCTTTAGAGGATTAGGCTTCGCTAAAATTTCGAGGATGAAATTTTTGTAAGTGGGGAAGTTTTTAACAACCCGAGGTCATGGAGACGATGATTTATTTATTTTGGGAGAAATAAATATTATTTTATTGGAGAATAATTAAATTGGCAATTGAGGTTAAAATTTGAAGTCGTTAGAAAGGGCTTCGAATGGTGATTCTGAGGGTGTAGTTGTGTCCGGAAGGGTCGAGAAAGTCTAAATGACTGTACTTGGGGTCTATTTAGGTTCCGAAATAATTTTAAGTTCGTTTGGCTCAAATTAAAGTTACCGAGTCCTTTAAATTGTGTATTATCATTTAAAGATGTGTATCTTGGGAGTTAGGGCTTAAAAGCCTACGGGAGATTGATTTCTCCAAAGAGAGAAAGAGAAATATAAATAAAGAAAGAGAGAAGAAGAAAGAAGAAGAGAAAGAAGGATAAAATAGAGAGAAAGTGGAGTTTTCCGGTATCTACACGATTTCGAGGACGGATCAGACCCTACGAACCAAAGGCAAGTGATTAAACTTGCTAAATAATTGTTGTGTACCATTTATTGCATGATTTATGGGTTTTAGGTTTAGTTTATCAAAACATAATTTTTGGGTATAATCTTAGATTTGATATGAAGATCTTTGATTTGAGGTTAGAAATTAGTTTATTTGTATTCTAGGATGAATATTGATGATATATATGTGATTGGGTTGAAGAAAAATGAAGAGAAATTGATTTAAATGAATTTTGGGATTTTAGGCTTACTTAAAAAGTAGCCATTTTCGAGCCTCCAGGTAGGCCGAATCGATTCGTCCCCCTAGCCGAATCGATTCAGAACTATGCAGGTGCCCAAGTCTGAGTGACCGAATCTATTAGGACCCCAGTCGAATCGATTCAGCCTGAGACAGAGTCCCAGGTCTGATGACCCGAATCGATTCGCCTCGGAGGCCGAATCGATTCGCTGGGCCAAATCGATTCGGAATTGGCCCGAATCGATTCGAAAACAGGGCTTTTCAAGGGATGTTTTTCTAGGGAGAATTTCATTCCATTTTGTTCGAGGTTATCGATTGGGAACCTCTATAGGAGTTATTTGGAGTATGTTTTGGAGACTTTTAGGGAGTTTCCCTTATAAGAAATTATTGCAGTCATATAGACTTAAATTGAGGAATACCGATTAGAGATTTTGGTATATACTAACTGGGGAATCCCACATTGATTGGAGGTTCTATTTGGAGATAATAATTAAATTCATATGAAAGAATGAGAATGAGTTTAGAGATAATGGTTCTTAGGATCCAATCCCGAATGGGATAACTTTAAAAGGTTCACGAAATAAATTGAACCCTATTATGGATGGAGGATTATAAATGCTAATTAGTGAGGATACAGATATAGAAATATCCTTAATGATGATTGATTTGGGAGAAGTCTCACACAATGAGAAATGCTAAATGTAGTGCATTAGGTTAAAGAATATCCTTAACATAAATGGATTTGAGAGACAATTCCTAAATAGAAGCGACATGTGAGCTTCAAGCGAGAAATAGTATAGTGTATACTAAGTGTGGAAGATGTGTGAGAATTGACGATTAATATATCAAGAGGGAAATATACTAAAGAATGACGATTAATCAGATTGCGCCTAAGGGCGTATAATAAATATGAAAACAATGTGACAGGTATACCTTATGATGGTGTATCTTTATATGATATGATGATGTATGTATGCCTTATGTGATGGTATATATATATATATATAATTAAGCATACCCCCTCATTGCTATCATTGGGAAGTTGCGTGCGATGAGGGTGAGCATCCTGGCAAAAGAGAAGGGTGTGGATATTCCCCACGTCATAGTCGTCCATTGTGATTATTTATGCGATATATATATGCATTATTTTGGGGGTGAGAAGTCGGGGGGGTATGTGACGTTCTCACTTGCCGATTAGGAGCTATGACCGCTTCCCGGGATGTTGTGTACGTGAGTTGATCACGAGGTGGATGTCGTTGAACCCCACCAGGTGGCCCCAGTTCGCTGCGTGTATAGGCAACTGGAAGATGATAGCATGTGAGCCGGCGTCCTCGAGTTATAGCTCGTTTGGATGGTTATTGTTCATTGTGCTTGTACTTGGTTATCAAGGGCATAATGGACCTCAAGGACTAACATTTCCAGGACTAGTGTATCGGGGGGTTCCTTGTTTCAATTTCGCCTCGGCGAGACGTCCCACACATGAAACGCAGTGTAATGTTGGAAATTGGGGAGAAGTTAGTACTTAATGCTCATAATTAAATTATATATATATCACCTATCCCAACAATCGACAGTGCCAGTAGTAGTGTAACGGGGGGGTTCCTTGTTTGGATTTCACTTCGGCAAGACGTCCCACGCATGAAATGCCGTGTACTGTTGAGAATTGGGAATATTAATTAATTAAAATGGAATAATAATAATTTGGGTTACATGCATCAAGCATTGAGGGCATAATGAACCTCTAGGATCAATACTGTCAGGAGTAGTGTAACGGGGGGGTTCCTTGTTTGGATTTCGCCTCGGCGAGACGTCCCACGCACGAAACGCAGTGCCGTGTTGAGAATCGGGAGGAGTTTAGTCCTTAACACTTGATGATAATAACTCATATATCATTATATATATTGGTTACATGCCAAATGATGGCATAACTAGACTATATGAAATTCTAGTAATAGAGAATGTTAATGTATTGTGATGATGTGGTTATGAAGTTGATTATGCACCTTTATATGTTCAATAAATGAACAAATATAAAGAGAACTATAACATTAAAGTTAATGTATATGATTTAAAGAATTTAGATAAGTGTAGATTGCGAGATAAGTTAGATGGTCTTAATCGAATATTTATTTTGGGATCTAGTTAGATTTATTTGCCTAATTAGATTTGGGCATTTTTGGGAGACCACATGCATACGTTAAGTCGCGCGCTCTAGTTGAGAGGTGAGTTGGATTTTAAAGAAGAGTTCGATTCCACCTTAATCATGTAATAATGCATTTATAATTATTATGCATTTTAATGCACTTGCTATAAAATGTTTTCAACTCGGGCTCTGACCCGTTTATATTTCCTCCCTCCATGTATATATATTGTACTACTTTAGGTGTTCCCCCGCAAGGACGCCGTTGATGTTCATCCATCCAGTATTCGTGGAGCTGTGGCAGTAGCGGACTGTTGCAGCACTTTGTTTTAGTCGATTCCTATCTTTGTATATCTAGATTAGGATTCAGTTTGTATATTGAGTTAGTATTCAAGTTTTGTAGATTAACACTTTCATATTTTATCTCTCAGATTATTGTAATGTCTGCTACCCGACAGCATATTCGGGTATTTCATTGTAGATTTTGTTATACATTGTATTGTTCTCTTTCATACTATTGGAGTTTTCACTTATCACTCATCATAGTTAGATGTGTATTGTTGGTTATGGATGCATAATTGGTTTTGTTGTTGTTGTTAAATAAAAGTTTTAAATTTTTGACAATCCACTTTTAATGATTTTGGGTAGTTAGCCTTATATTATTTAGTTTTGTCAGTTGATGTGGAGACTGTGCCATCTGAGATACCTGATTTAATGTAGTATAGGGATGGCCAGCCGTTATTATTTTGAGCGGGTTGTCACATGGGATCTATAAAGCTTTCTATAGGGGTTAGCCATATAAATCCTATTGTTGTGCTCCAAGTCATCGATATCCCAACCTATTTTTATCAGCTACTCGAATGACCATGGCTCCATAGCATCAATGGAGTGTCTTTTTCCCTTCATCAGAAACTAAAGTTCTTCCCCAATGGGAAGGTCATCACCATCTTGGGCAATGACGATAATACTGAGAACGCAAGCACCAGTAATACAGTACTTGAAATACAACACGGGAGAAATGATATGCTTCTATCATGTTTTCCGGTTGAACCACCTCTAATCCCAGCAGGGGATGATTTCAAATATTAGGTTTGTCCAGAATATGACCCCATGGAAACGTAAATGTAATTTAGATGTTCAGGAACATGCACTTCATGCCCAGAGTGGGGCTAGGAAAAAGACAATAAGGGATACTTGAACCTATTGTGTTGAAGAAGGTCTTTCCTCCCCATGGCTTAGATATCAGCCGTCTAAAAAAGAACTCAAAATGATCTGTCAGCCTCGACTGAAGAGGAGATTAGGATCCACTTAAGGCCTACCTCATAGGGTCCATCCCGTTTGATCAAAGTTGTCGATGCACCTCTCCTCAACTGGCATGCGGTACGAGTACCACCTGTTGATATTCAACCTAACCCTAATATTTATCCGATTTCCACTTCTTTGGTTATTCCTCCTAACTCTTCAAAACCTCCTTTGATGAGTTCCTCAATGTTGTTTTTCCTATCAATGACGTAAATAAAGATTTTGAGTATCTTGTTGTGCCTTACATTAATTTTTTTAATTCTAATCAAACTCTTGATGATGATGATTTTGCAAATGAACAATTCTTAACTGGTCTAAATAAGGTTAATAATAAAAAACATAATCGTGTTAAAGTTAATGAAGATGAAACTGTTGTCATTAATCTTGATTCTAGTAGCCAACTAAGCAAGATTAGGATAGGGGTCACCCTTAATGAGCATGAGTGCACACAACTCGAGGAATTACTAAAGGAATTTATCAATTTCTTCAGATGGTCCTATGACAACATGCCCGGTATCGACCCTGAGATAGCTCAGCACGAGATTTAAACTCTTCTTAAATTTAAATCTGTAAAATAGAAACTACGAAAGCTTTGCATCGAATGGTCACTCAAAGCTAAAGAAGAAGTAGTCAAACAACTGAACGTGGAATTCATTCGTAAGATCGAATATCCCACATGGCTAGCCAATATCGTACTCATGCTAGAGTCAGGAGAAAAGGTTCACATTTGTGTCGACTCTCGAGACTTGAACAAGGCCTCTCCAAAGGATGATTACCCGTTACCCATTATCAACATAATTGTGGACAATACGGGCAGTCACGCTCTTAAGTCATTCGTTGATGGGTTTACCGGATATAACCAGATCAAGATGCACCCCGATCACCAAGAGAAAATCAGATTCATCACCCTTTAAGGAACCCTTTGCTACACTGCCATGTCATTTGGTCTCAAAACATAGGGGCTAACTACCAGAAGGCTGCCACGACCATTTTGGATGATCTGATACACAAGGAAGTCGAGGTCTACGTAGACGACATGATTATCAAGTCCAAGACTAGGTAGGGTCATGCTCCCTCTCTCTAAAAGTTCTTCGAGCGACGTCGACAATACCATATGTGAGTTAACCCATAGAAATGTGTCTTCAGAATTACTAAAGGAAAACTCTTAGGATTCATGGTTAGTGAGAAAGGGATAGAAGCAGATCCTACCAAGATGAAAGCCATACTCGAGATTTCACCACTTTGAACGGAGAAGGACGTTTAGGGATTCCTATAGAAATTATAGTACATCAGTCGGTTCATCAGCTAGTTGACTTCTATATGTGAACCCATCTTCAAACTCCTCCGAAAGTATTCAACCAAGGTATGGAACGAAGCTTGCCAAGAAGACTTTACCTGAATCAAGAAATACCTAACCCAACCTCCGGTACTCATGCCACCGCAGCCTGGTCTTCCCTTACTCCTATATCTAACCATAACTGATACTCCAGCTGGGGCTTTACTATACCAATACCTTAAATAAACCCACAAAGAGAGATCCATCTATTATGTCAGTCGTAAGTTGGTCGGGTACAAAGTTAACTACACCGCCTTGGAGAAAGCATGTGTCTCTCTTGTTTGGGTTACCCAAAAGCTACGGCACTAAATGCTCAACTTTCCCATCAAACTTGTATCCCGAATGGATCTTATCAAGTACTTTCTCCTGAAACCTGCCATGTCCAGTCAAATATCCCGTTGGTTGATGCTCCTAGCTAAATTTGATATTACTTATATTATGAAAAAATCCGTGAAAGGAAGAGCCATCTCTAACTACCCCCATGGAAGAGGCTGATGTCTGAATCTCTAAGTTCCCAAATGAGAATATCCACTGTACCTCCCAAGAAGACCTTCGATGGAAAATGTTCTTCGATGGCGCTGCCAACAAGAAAGGGTATGGCATTAGGATACTCCTAATTTCCCCTGATGACTCTCACACTCCCATTGCCATCAAGCTGGATTTTCCTTTCACCAACAACATTACTGAATATGAGGCATGAACGGTGGGCCTCAAAAGTTTCCCTCAAAAAAGAAATTTGATACCTCGATGTCTACAGGGATTCATCCCTCACCATCGATCAAATACTTAGAAAATGGAAAGTTAAGGACGAGAAACTCTTACCCTTCCATGCCCACCTAGAAGATCTAGCTTCCCAATTTTAAAAATTCACATTCCACTACTTACCCCAAGCAATGAATAACCTAGATGATGACATTGCTACCTTAGCCTCTATAATTGACATGCTTGAAGGAATAACCATGGCCCCTTTCTTTGTCCAAAAGCAAGATAAAATAACCCACTACTACCACATTGAGCTCATCACAGAGGAATATCTCGAGATAACCAACTGCTGGCACTATGATATTTGGCACCTCCTCAAACATGGTAGGCATCCCCAAGGTTCTGACAAGAAAGACCGAGCAACCCTCTGCAGACTGGTTGCCCAGTACATTGTCTGCGATAAATCACTGCTCAAGAGAAACTTCGATGGAACCCATTTTCACTGCATCGCGGGGGCTGATGTTAAACAAATGATGCAGAAAATCCACAACAGGGAGTGAGAACCCCACGTGAATATCCATATGCTCGCCAAGAAGATCATTCGAAGGAATATTATTGGACTACTATGGTTCTGGATTGCACATCTTATGTTTGAAGATGCCTCAATTGCTAGTAGTTTTCCAACCTATAGCGCTTTCCCCCGTGGGAATTGTACAATATGAAGTCACCCTGACCATTCTCCATATGGGGCATCGATATCATAAGGAAGGTTACACCCAAAGCCTCTATCAGGCATGAGTTAATCCTAGTCACCATTGACTACTTCACTAAATAGGTTGAAGCTAAGTTATACATAGTCCTGAATGCTAAGAAAATGGCTAAGTTCATCAAGAAAAACATTATTTACCGATATGGGGTCCCGCACGAGTTGGTATCAGACAACGGGTTACACTTCGAGGCAGAAGTTAAAGAGTTAGTCGAAGAGTATGGAATTCAGAGACATAAATCTTATCCATACCGACTGCAAACCAACGGAGCACTCAAAGCAGCCAATAAGAACCTTAAAGCCATTATCAGTAAGATGACCGAGAGTTGTCGAGATTGGGCCGACAGGATCCCTTACGCCCTATGGGGCTACCGCACTTCAGTTCAAACCTCTACTGGGGCTACCCCTTACTCTATAGTCTATGGCATAGAAGTAGTCCTACTCGTGGAGCTAGAAATCCCTTCGCTATGCGTCATGATTGAAACCAAAGTCAGTGAGGAAGACTGGTACCAAAGTTGTCTCGATGAGTTGTCCCTCTTGGACGAAAGGAGGCTGAAAGATCTATATCACATATGAGGGTACCATCGCCATATAGCGTTATGATTCAACAAGAGATTCAAGGACCGCGGTGTTCGAGAAGGAGACTTAGCCCTCAAAGAAATAGTAGAGCCCATTTGGGAACCCAGAGGGAAATTCGAACCTAATTGGAGCAGCCCCTATATTGTAAAGAAGATCTTATCTGGCGGTGACGCTATGCTCACCGACCTTGATGGAGAATAAATGGTGTGTCCAATTAACCTGGACCGTCTCAAGAAATTCTACCTCTAGTCCAAAATCTCAACGCGCTACGACTCTTCTCACCTCCCTTCTATTTATAAAAATAAAATTAAAAAAAATTCTTCATTACCCTCTTCTCAAAACTACGTGGGGCCTGATCCTCTAAAAACCTTTTTGCTTCCAAAAAATGAATTCCATAATATTTTTAAAACCCTCAGAGATACGTAGGCAGCTTATCCGCCTTACATGAGCACGTCCCCCTTCTTTTTTCACAAAATGCTATTCTTTTCTTATCCATGAGAACGATAGTTCATTTTTACATATACATGAAAAAAGGATTATGTATGCCTTAGAGATCGATATAGATAATTCAAAATGAAAAACTCATCAAGAGGCCCAACTAGATGATCAAAAACTCCTTTATTTCATTATTCGAAATTTCGGTACGATTACATCGGCATGGGGAGTCAAACGAATTCCCTTGTCAAGCCTACTCTTACCTTCCTAAAAACAAAAAATAAAAAAAAATCCCCACTACTAATAAAAATAACCTTCCAATTATTCCCACATAATAACCACAAACAGAACCACACCCATTATAAAAGCTTTATAAAATTCTACTCGCGACTGCCAGACGAACCAGCCCCATCATCACCCACATGTTGGGGTACCCAAAATTTTGTGCCTGAATAGAGTGTCGCAGATGCTCCATAGAGTGATAAGCTCAGACTATCTTGGGGAAAACCACAACGTATCCCTCCATGATGTCAGATATAGTAAACCACATTTTCCCAGTCTCCACAGCCAGCAACTTGGCCACTACCTTATTCCACAACCACTTTATGTAGTTCCCAGACACGTGAAAGACTCTACCCATAGATTGAGAGGGATGGGTCGACGGACGACGATTATCCCACAGAGAACCAAGCCGAACGCGCATACGTTCTGTCAGGTCCTTCACAAGAAAAAGTTCAGTGTTCGCAGTGGCACCATTTTTTCCCAACCAAATTGGCGTAGCAGCCTCCAGCAAAAGTAAAAAGTGGTCTGCCTAAGGCCTACTAACCAGAAATATTGGTCCTCCCCGAGTTCCAGAATGGGCAGTAGTTCCCCCCACCAAGACACTGATCGACGCAAGCCTCAAGCCCCATTCTCTACGAACTAGTTCTCCCAGCTCTCAATGTCCAAGCCTAAGCTGGTGAAATAGCGTGAGAAGAAGTTTGGCACCGCTGGGAAAGGATACTCAAGTGGGACTGCTATACGGAACATCTCTGATAGCCACATGAACAAGCATTATAGGGATACCCCTCAGAAAGTCAAAACAACCTTCCTGCCAGGCATCCAGACCATCCAAAGTCTCCGCCAGTATCACCACCACAGGATTGCGATGGTACGACATCTAGAAAATAATAGCTGCAAGTTGGGGATCCACTAGTACTTCCCCAGTTACCAACAATAGTTTTGAAACCAGACCTAGAATGATGGCCCTTGCATTACCGACATCCCACAAATGCACAGAATGCAGCAGTGAAGGAAGAGAAATCATTCCTCCTGTGACCAATGACCTGGCTGTCAAAGGTGAAATGTGGACAAGTCCCACCAACAACTCCCTATGGGTCCGAGAAAACTCTGGCATAACCAATACAACGCTGGAATTTATCCCCAACATGGCAGAAAATTCTTCATAGGTCGAATAGATTTCTTCCAACCCGAATCCTAAAAAATGGCCTTCAGGGTACCAGAACTCTATAGCTGCCATCAGTATATTCCACTCTATGGGATGGTTACGCCAAAGAAAGACTCATCGCATGTTTAAAGCATCATAGTCAACGTTGTAGGAACACATTGCTTTTAAGGTTTTGAGGTAGTTCGCAAACTCAAGACTGCCAGGGAGAGCCATATCACAAAAGTAGACAAAAATGAGCAAAGAAGGATATAAAGGAAAAAGGATGTAGTGATGTGAAGAAAAGCTCC
The DNA here is from genome assembly GCA_949130495.1 of Sambucus nigra. Classification (NCBI taxonomy): domain Eukaryota; kingdom Viridiplantae; phylum Streptophyta; class Magnoliopsida; order Dipsacales; family Adoxaceae; genus Sambucus; species Sambucus nigra. Next base: position 236,133,092 of record OX422210.1, on the reverse strand, counting down.
ATCCACACCCCTATTTATACATGAAAAATCTCAAGCAAGGACAAGAAACCCTGCATAAATCATAGGAAAACTTGCCACACCAAGTACCAAGCAATTGAAGAAAGTTCAATCAAAGCCTTAGGTTGATTGGACTGGACTGATATGCCGATAGGCAGGACAGGGGTCATGCCAATTGACAATCCCCTATTTTTGGGAAATCCCTTTTTTCCTCTTTTGTCAAAATTGAAAAACCAAATAAAAATATTTTTTATCTTAAGGGAATTCCGAATTTCCCTATCCTTATGTTTTTACTTCTCCTATTTTAAAATAAAATCCTGCTCAAATCATTTTTAATTATTTTTACGGTCTCAGTATCAAAGTAAAAAGAGCATGCGCATTAATCGCTAAAAATGAAAATTCATAAAAAAGTTCATTTTGTTTGCATAGATATTTATCGTGTTACGTCAGTGTTAGAGGAAAAACAAGAAATACAATGGGACTCAGCCCAAACCCATTTTTTTTTCTCTCTTTCTCGCCCACATTTTCTCTCTCTATCTCTCTCTATCTCTTCACCTACAAACTCTCTCTCTCTCTCTCTCTCTCTCTCTCTCTCTCTCTCTTTTCTCTCTCTAAGATCCTCCCTCCCCGCGATGCGCTCTCTTCCCTCTACGGAGAGACGATGTGCCACCACTCCCAAAGCTCGACCCTTCCTCAAACGAGGCACACGACACCAAATAGGAAGGAATCAGAATCGCATCCTTAATGTGGGCAATCGCCAAAGATATCTAATCCCTAATATCCCTCAGCCAAGTGGTGGAGACTCGAATGTGCTGTAAAAGAAAACAGAAAACAACAAATCAGTCAGCCTGAGGTAGAGGGAGAAATCAGGAAATCAAAAGACAAAGAGACAAAATGTATACCTCAGGTCGAAGGACCTCCTCTGTCATGCCTAACTCCTCTGGTTCCATCTCATTAGGATGGTTTAGCATACGTACCGACCCTCCATCCTCCCGCAGAATGTTGTAACTAGAAGAGAATAGCCGCACAAAGGGAGCCTCTGAAGTCGTCGTCATCGTTGATGTCGTCACACCACTTGCATTGTGGGAGGACCCCACCTGCTGACTCGAGCCCGTGCGAGGAAGAGGCATAATGTCATATATGTTAGGTGGCATCAATCAGCTCAACACAAATTCCATATAATCATACATCACCACCGTGTTGGTATATGACGATTAAGGCTCAGCAATCATTGCCACCACCCAGGCGTCGTCTGACATCTCCCACACCCGCCTCATGAACATTGGGGGTTTTGCCGGTGGCACCACGACCTCATCCTCCACAATTTGTCTAACTACTCTCTCCCCGAGATACCAAGAGTAGACAAACTCATGCATCAACAGACACCGCATATGCGCATGTCCCCCAGTCACCCCCATATGCAAGATAGTCGTCCCCCATGGAAAAAGGTCACCTGTAAATTCCCCAAAAAGAGAAAAAAAAATCAATATCAATAAATGGACATCAAGGGAAAGATAGTCTCAAGAAAAAGGGTGGACTTACTCACCCACTTGTCAGGCCATTCAAGACCTGATGCACCATCCGTAGAGAGAGGGATTTCTTCGACTGCCAATTGGATTTCTGCCACTGATACATCTGGAAAAACTCCCAAACAGACTCATCCTTCAAAACTATTAATTGGGTGTTAAACCCAACTACCTCATAGAACCACGTCTGCAAAGAACAAATGGTCAACACTTATGGAATTAAGAATAAAACGCATGAAGGAAAATGAGAATGAATAAAGGAAAATGTGAAAAATGAATAATACCTCAAGAAGATACGTGGCTGCAGTAAAAGTTTGTCGACGGCACCATCTGAATGCATCAAGAGGATAATAAAGGGTCGCCAAGGTCAGGCTCCCCCAGTCCCACCACCATCAAAATGAATAGACGAGCCATCTGATGTACCTGCCACCCGTCACTCTCATCAATCCTCCTCATTAGCAAAAACTCCCTCAAAAGAGACAAACGAAGAGAGTCCCCAGAAACCACCCTCTCCGCATCACCCAACGCCGCCATCACTGCCTCCAGCATCACCCTCAGTGTCCCATCCACCTCAATCTGTGTACCCTCGCAATCCATCCCCAGGAACTGCTGCACATCTATGGGAGTCATCGTCATCTCCACAAAACCAAAGTGAAAGGTGTGGGTGGTGTCCCACCACATCTCCCTCAAAGCAAAAAGAACAATCGTAGAACGGGGCATCTCATCCAGAGCAGACGCTAGTCTCCCAAAATCGACTAATGACACCAACCAACACAGCACAGATGGAAGGTGATCCAAAATATCCTTAAGCCCCATCATCCCTCGATCACCCCTAGTCGACATAGAAATATCAGACTATCAAAAGTAAAAAGAAAAGAAAAACCTTCGTCAAGTTCAAGAAATAAGAAAATATCGCCAAGAAAAAAGGGAAGAGAATACCAAAAGTCATCAATACGTACATAGCCTCCAGGGTTCACCACCCTAAAAGAGAGATGATGTGATGGCTCACATAAGAGAGTCCAATCATCCGCCAGCAGCTCAAATGAGTCAAAAGATTTATCGCATCCCAAAGCAAGGGGCAATTATCACTCCATTCCAAGCCTACCCAGTCATCAACATTAAGCCACGCCATGTGTGTTGTGCTACTTGAGAACTCAAACATCTCTTAACTTTAGAACGTTGCAACAATTTGCAGAAGGTAATTGTAGAAGGAGGCAAATCAAAAAGCTATGAAAAATGAGGAGAACTCGCCCCCTTTTTATAGGAGGCTAAGGAGCATGCCGATCGGCATCTCCCTGCCACCCCCCGATTGACACCATCCCTCCACCTGCTCGAGGTACCCCAAAATACCGTGCCACTACTGTTTGGCACCCCTATATCTATGCCAATAAGCACCCCCTTTTAAATTTCAAACAAAAAGCCCAAAAAATGCCAAAACATTTCGAAAAATCACCAAAAAATTTCTAAAATTCCCAAATGGATTTGAGAACCTTATCCACCAAGAAAAAAAATATACCACACTTATTTCGTCGGTAGAACCCTTATCTCCCCTAGAGGAATGCTCGAAATCAATTTCATGTCTCCCCAGCAACATCTTCAAAGGACACCACAAAATTCAAAAATTCCCCAACTGAGAAACGTCTGACCCTCGGATCATTCCCTCTTCCCCAGCAAAACCTAAAATCAAATGCTTCCCCAAATCCCTAATAAAACTACAAGATACATATCCCCAGTGGAGTCTCCAAATCTCCCCAAGAGTCTTAATCCCGCAGAATTGATCGCTTCTACCTTAAGCCTGCATTATTGGTCGCTTTTATCTTAAGCTCGAAGAATTGACTTCGACCCACAAAATTGGTCGCTTCTACTTAAGCTCACAGAATTCGCTTCGGCTCGAAGAATTGGTCGCTTCTACTTAAGTCCACAGAATTGTCTTTGACCCGCAGAATTGGTCACCCCTACTTAATCCCACAGAATTGGTCACCCATACCTTAAGCCCACATAATTGGCTTTGACCCGCAGAATTGGTTGCTTCTACTTAAGACCGCAAAATTGGCTTTGACCCACAAAATTGGTCACTTCTACTTAAGCCCATAGAATTGGCTTCGACCCGCAGTATTGGTCACTTTTACTTAAGCCTGCAGAATTGGCTTTGGCCCACAAAATTGGCCACTCACACTTAAGCCCTCAGAATTGGTCACCCCACTTAAGACCGCAAAATTGTTCACCCCTATCTTAAGCCCGTAGAATTGGCTTTGACCCGCATAATTGGTCTCCCCTACTTAAGTTCGCAGAATTGGTCACCCCTACTTAAGCCCTCAGAATTGGCTTTGACCCGCAGAATTGGTCACCCCCACTTAAGCCCTTAAAATTGGTCACCCCACTTAAGCCCTCAAAATTGTCTTCGACCCACAGAATTGGTCTCTTTTACGTAAGCCCACAGAATTGGTCACTTTTACTTAGGCCCGCATAATTGGCTTCGACCCACAGAATTGGTTGCCACATTGGTCACTTCCTACCTTTGGCCTAAGTAATCACCTCCTCTTAGGTCCTCATAATCGGCCATCCCCTTAGGTGCTCAGAATCTACCTCGACCCTCTGAAATGGTCATCCTTGTTCCTTAGGTCCGCATAATCGACCTTTATCATGTGGTGTTTATTCGACGGCTTTCACTTGTTCCAAGATCACCCATCGAGGGGATCTGTAGACACCACATTCTAGGACCCCCAAAGTCTCTCCTTAGGTCCGTAGCACCTACCCATTTCACTATAGTCCCTAGGACACACTCTGAGTACCGATCTAGAGCCCATCAAGTGCTCCTAGACCCCCGTTTGACTCCGATCAACTCTATAGTCAGAGCAAAAGCTCTTTGAATATTTGAAGGGAAGGGAATCCTCTTTCCAACGGTCCACCTAATGCACGAATCGGCATAACGGATCAAACGAACATGCCATTTTATTATCAAAAATCAATTCGGAGTCCACCAAGCGCTCCCAGGCCCCGATTTAACCCCAATCAACTTCACCGTCAGAATGAAAGCTCCTTAAATCTTCAAAGGGAACTGAAACCCCTTTCCAATAGTCCGTCTCGTGCACAAAACGGCATAACTGTCCGGACGAACCATTAATTTTCCCCCTAAAATTGATTTGGAGGCCACCGAGTGCTCCCGGGATTCGTTTGACTAAGGTCGACTCTTCATCTCGAATGAAACTAAATGAATCTCCAAAGGTCACTGAATACCCTTTTCTAAGGGTCTGTCTCGTGCACGATTTTGACCTACGGTATGGACGAACGAACTATTTTACTCCAAGAGGTCACCGAGTGCTTCCAAGCCCCGATTGACCTAGGTCAACTTTCCAAACCAAGAAAAACTATTTGTAATGTCTAATTACATATCCTAATCTTTCTAACGGTTTTCCCCGTCCGCGATTCTGACTTACCATATGGACGAACAATCCATTTTCGTCTGGCGATCTCCCGTCCAAAGGACCGACGTGTTCTTTCCAACCATATTTAACCCAAAGTTATCTCCCAGACCCGGGAGCATCCCAAAGGACTCTAGAAGGTATCCAAAGTAACTTTGTAACGGTATGCCCCGTGCGAGATTCAAATCAACAAATTACATTCTACAAATGTTTTTCTAAAAAAATCTGCACAAGATTAACAATTGGCAGGTCCAGATCCCTGTCTATCAGTAGTGTGTCTAGGGCCACCTATCGATAGGCAGGACAAGGGAAGTGCCGATCGGCAACCCCCTGACCCTATAAAAGGAAAGCATGATCTCACTCCAAATAGAACCAATAGGAGAGATCCATCAGCATCAGTGATCTCAGCAACATTCTCTCGAAATCAGCGAAGTTCCCCATGTGAAGCTCTATTCAAGCTTACATTTCCATCCTTTTCATACCCAATTTGGCAAAAATCATATTCTCTCTCATCCAACACTCATCTGACAATCATGGGAGTTCATCCAAGATCAAAGATCAAGCTTCAAAGAAGGTCCAATTCCTTCCCTCTCTCTTTAAATTCCTAGTTTTTGCAAAAATTTCATTAGATTCATAATCTAGTTCCTACTTTAGTTCATACATATTAATATCTACAATTTTATTAGTATATTGCACTTACTTTATTTTCTATAAAAAAAATGAAAACAAACAAAAAGAGGGTTACGCCCAAAAGTTTAGGATAATATCTTAAGACAACCATCTAAATGTATATCTCACCTATGAGCACTTACCGCACCATTGTTGTTTTTAACTCTTCAATTTCAATGTTTTTGTCAAGTACGAGACATACATTTGTTCTTTGATTCATTTAACAATCATTACATGATATACTATTTATTTAATTTTTAGTTTAACATAATTTAAAAATAACTTTTAATCCTTAGTAGTGACATTAGCATGACATTAACGTTATATTTGGAACAATGTTTTTAAGGTTTGTAAATTATTTTTGAATATATATATATATATATATATATATATATATATATATATATATATATATATTGCACTAAAGTAGTAAGGACTCCTGCATAATGATAATTTACAGCTCTATATTTTAAAATGGTAAAATAAATTAAGTTGATTTTTTATGGTGTTTAAACACTTCGGGAACCCTCCACCCAAAAAAATCAACTCAAAATAAATTTGTTTTGCTATTTTAACAAAAACCCATAAAAATGTGTCAGTTTTACACTGCATAACTAATATACTTTGATCAATTTTTTTAAAACTAGGGAAAAAATGTTAGAATAATTTTATATAATTCTACATTATGTGATCCATAATTATATTAATATTATGAGTCACTTTGGTTAATGAAATGGTACTCCAAATTGAAAATCCCTTACTAAGTCGTTTAATCAAAAGTTAAAACAGTTAAGAAGGGTCCGAAATGTTTTTTGGGGGAAACTCTTTTAATAACACCAATTAAAAGACAAGATGTGTTAGAAAATGTTTCTGAACAAGAAATTTCAATTACTTAGAAACTTAAAGGTTTAAAATAATTTTAAACACTTATATCAGTGATGGGAAAACTAAAACAAGTATCAAAAAGCATTCACATAAGACAAAGATTTTAACGTGGTAAAACCCCTATCAAACAGGGGAAACATCCACGACTCTCTCTGCGGAGTAAAAGTAAAAATCCTCTAGAATAAGTTATAGATTACAACTAAGCAACGTATTATCCAACCAAATCAAACCTAAACCTAAGTCCAAAATTATACAAGCACTCCTAGCTTTTTCTTCAACTTTTTTGGCTTCTGACAATTGTCTTTAACGTCCTCCAAGCTTTGCTCCTTAGCTAATTCTTTACCTCGACTCAGATGGTAAAAATATCTTTACCAACACAACTTTAGTGTTGTTGTGTGATAGTATAATGATGTGATGAGCCTATGCATGAAACTCACTCACACTTATACAGCCATTTTCCTACGAATTACAAATTATTCTAAAATGACATGCAAGAGTTTGAATCATTTTTTCTTGAAATTAGACTTCCTTTTTTGCAGGCAGATCAGAAGACAATCTTGCTATGATAGAAGAGACAAGATCCTATATGTCTCTCTTATTTATTTACAAGCTTATTTCAAAAAATGTGAAATATGAACTTGGAGACATAAACGTCTTTAGATCTGAGATTTTGAAGTCTTATTTTTTAAGAACACTTGAAAACAGGAAGAGGTATATGTTGGGAAAATTTTGATAAAAATGTTTTAAACTAAAAACCCAACATAAAGAGATGATTTCTAAAAAGGAAATCAGTCCTAAAAGATCATGACTCTATCACTTAGTCAGATCTCAAATCTCAAATATGTGAGACGAGATCAAACTTGGTGACAGTTTTTGGACAAGAGATTTGAACCAGAGAGGAACTTGTATCATGAAAACACTCTCAACTCTTAAATTTTTCTAAAAAAAATTTGGCTAGAGTTTGGCTGAGATTTTCTTCTTTTTTTTCTCTCCCTTATTTTCCTCTCTCTCTTATTCTCTCCTCTCTCGGACTTGCCAAAATATTGGAAACGATTAACCCCCATTCTCTATTTATAAGGAAGAAGGAAGGCTCTGGAAGGTTAAAGGAAAATCAATGATTAAGATTAATTCAACTGTTGAGAGATCAATCTAAGGGCTCACAATGCACCGTTTCTAAATGATCAGCGATTGGCTAAAACAATTATCACATGGATTGAATAATAACACATGCAGACCATTGATTAAAACGGATGAACGTTCCAGATTGAGTCTTAATTATGTGAGTATAAAGAAACATAAATCAGGTCGTTGATAAGCCAACACGTGTACGCTCCAGATCACTTCAAAAAAGCGTATTTTTTATCTTTGAAAAATCTTATTTTCTACCCCAAAAGTCTCTAGCTCTTTCGGATTATACCCAAGGTAAGTTTTAGGTAGTTTAAGATATTATGAATTAGCCCCAAAAAATTTTAAAACCTAATTTTAAATGTTTAAAAAAGAAATTTTAATTGTTTTAAAAATTACAAAAATTCTTTAAACAATATTTTAAAGCCAATGGGAACACACACACCTCATACACATAATATGCCAAATAAATGCAATCCTACGTGTTGTGAGTTGTGTTGGTTACTACCTTTTCCAACCTTGAATAGTGTTTGATGCAAATCATGAAGAGGCATGAGGCTTAGGGTTAAACAAAGGATGACACAATCTTGTCTCTATTTTCAAACTAGACAAGTTCCTATATTTTAGACTCAAGTGAGTCATATATATAGTTTTTTTCAATCTCCCCCTTTGAAATTATGAGACAAAATCTCATTTAAGTCATCTAGGACTCATAAGGGATAAAAAAATTAGAAAATCTTAATCCTATACAAAAGATTCTATCTACACCATATCCTAAAAATGAAAAATACATAACTCAACTAATTTAGAGACCAATACCCTAAAAATATCTAGATGCACAAAAAGGTACCAATTCTTGTACAAAAAATATCTAAGATCAATTTTTTATAAGAAATGTACAATAAATGTCTAAGATGGACTCAAATATTTCTCCCCTATTTTGCCTTAAATGGATAAAGGGAAAAATCATAAAAATAGATATTGGAAATTTAAATGATGAGATTCGATTCTATTGGAACCGTTCCTATAGATTTCCATAATGATTCAAAATGAGTGAAATCCAAAGGTTTTGTGAATATGTCTTCTAATTGAAGATCAGTAGGTAAGTAGTTAATTTCCAATTCCTTAGATACGAAAAACTCGCGTATAAAATGATGTCTAATTTTAATGTGTTTAGTACGCAAGTGTTGAATAGGATTTTTGGAAATATTAATCACAGATTGATTATCGCAATAGAGATGTAATTTATTTTCATTAATCCCATAGTCACTTAACATATGTTTTATCCACGATAATTGAGCATAGCATCTACTTGAAGCTATATATTCAGATTGAGCTGCGGATAAGGAAGTGCAATTTTGTTTCTTACTATTCCAGCCTATTAAATTATTACTAATTTAATAACATGCTCTTGTCGTACTTTTTCTATCATCAAAACACCCAGCCCAATCAGCATCGGTGTAACCTATTATTATATTGAATGTGTCATTTGTGTACCAAAGCCCTAAGTTGAGAGTTCCTTTTACATATTTTATAATTCTTTTAATGCACAGTAAATGACTCTCTTTAGGCGTGTTTTGATATCTAGCACATACACATATAGCATACATAATGTCAGGTCGCGAGGCAGTTAGGTATAGTAGACTGCCTATCATGTTACGATAAAGTGTGGGATCAATGGATTTCCCATGTTCATCTTTAGATAATTTTACTGAAGTACTCATGGGTGTCCTAACATCTTTTGAATTTTATAGGTTGAACTTCTTTATAATCTCTAAAGCATATTTGGATTGCGATATGAATAAACCTTTTGAGTTCTGTTTGACCTGAAGTCCTAAAACGAATTGTAACTCCCCCATAAGAGACATTTGAAATTTCCCATTCATATCTTTAGAAAAAAATTTAACCTCAGACGGGGAGGTAGATCCAAAAATAATGTCGCCTACGTACACTTGGGATATTATAACATTTTTGTCAAAGTGTTTGACAAAAAGAGTTTGATCATTCCCACCTCTCCTAAATCCTTTATTTAAGAGAAAATAAGACAACCGGTTATACCAAGTGCGAGGGGCTTGTTTTAACCCTTATAGAGCCTTTTTCAGAAGATAGACGTGATTTGGGTGGTGAGGATCAATGAACCCTTTAGGTTATTCTACATAAGTTTCCTCGGTTAAAATATCATTAAGGAATCTAGACTTTAGATCCATATGATATAAGGTGAATTTCAAGAGACACGCAATAGCGAGAAGAAGACAAACAAATTCGAGACGTGTTACAGGGGAAAAGGTTTCTTCAAAGTCTATTCCCTAAATTTGGGAATAACCCTGGGCTACTAGTCTAGCTTTGTTTCTAACAACCATCCATATTTCATTAGTTTTATTTTTGAAAATCCATTTAGTACTAATAACCTATTTATTTTCTGGTCTGGGAACAAGATACCATACGTCATGAGTTTTTAATTGAATGAGTTACTCTTGTATAGCACCTATCCAATAGGAATCATTTAAGGTTTCATTCACATTATTTTGTTCTATAAGAGAAACAAAGAATGCAAATTGTGCATTATTACCTAGTTGGAATCTTGTTCGAACAAGTTCTTCTAGGTTACCCACCACATTATCTAAGGGATGATCCTTGGAAACCCAATTTGGTACCTCAGGGGTCTCATTAGGTAAAGACTCAACTATATCTGAAAAGTCGTGGGTAGGAATGTTTTCTGACTCGTCAACAATGGTTAGTCCTATGTTTTTATTCTCTACATTGGTGTCACTCACTACTACATTGATGGATTCTATTAAGGTTTTGGTACGAAGGTTATAGACATGGTAGGCTCTACTATTTGGAAAATAACCTAAAAAAATTTCTTTATCACCTTTGGTTTTGAATTTTGACAGATGTTCTCTATCCTTGCAAACATAGCATAAACTACCAAAGGTTCTAAAATATTTTAGGTTAGATTTTTTCCCGGACCAAAGTACATAAGTGTTTGTTTGGTATCTTTACTAAGGTAGACTTTATTTGTTATATGACAAGTTGTATGAACGGATTCAACCCAAAAGTATTTCGGTAAATCCTTTACGTGGATCATAACATGAGCCATCTCCTAAAGAGTGCAATTTTTATGCTCAGATATCTCATTTTGTTGGGGAGTCTTAGGGGCACTAAATTCATGTTTGTAACCATCGTAGTCACAATACTCGATAACTCCAAAATCTGTAAACTCACCTCCTCTATCACTACAAATTCTATTTACTTGGGAGTCCTTTTCATTTTCAATTCGTAATAAAAAATTTAAAAACTTACAAAAAGTTTCTGATTTTTATTTCAAAAAGTCCACCCAGGTAAATCGAGTAAAATCGTCAACCATAATTAGGATGTAATTGTTGCCACAAGGACTAACAATACGAGAGGGACCCATTAGGTCCATATGGATGAGTTCAAGACGTTTGGTGGAAAGAACTTCCTTAACTTTCTTATGAGGAGACTTAACTATATTTCCATCTTGACAGGGCCCACATAAAATATTGGAAATGGGTTTAATTTTGGGTAGACCTCTAACTATTTCTTGTGAGCTTAACTTTCTAATACTATCTTAATTTATGTGACCTAACCTATTATGCCAGATTTTATTATCTTCCATCCTGGCTATATTGTAGATCTCAGTCCCTAAATTTACTGTATAATAGTTATCAGGTGTTCTGAGGCCTGTAATAATGCAGTCTCCATTCTCATTCATGATTTAACAACTGGATTTTGATAATGTGACAGTATGGTTTGAGTCACAAAACTGCGATATACTTAGTAAGTTTTCTTTAAGACCCTTTACTAATAGAACATCCTCAAGTGTTGGTAAACCTTTTTCTTAGATTATCCCTTTACCTATGATCTGGACAGAGACTATATCCCCAAACAAAAGTTTTCGTCCTAAGAAGTCGATTTTGTTGGTTAGCTTTGTCTCGTCCCCGGTCATATACTTAGAATAACTCGAGTCCAAATACCATCTAGATGAAGTGTGTTTAGCTTTTAAAGTAATAATAACCACATTACACTTCATTTGGGTATTAGATCATATTTCCTAACCCAAATTACTCTAGTTTTAAAATGTTTGCGCATATTTGCTCGGATATGATAAAAATTGTGAGCATCGGATTTTTCTTTAAAAGATTTTTACACAGTAAATTGATTTTTGAAAATTGGTTGAGCAATTGGTTTAGTCATGAATTTAGGTTCCTTTATTTTGGACTTTCTTTTAGTATTGGATTATTTCTTTCTATTACGATAGTTAGATTTTTTATCAGGCTGTCTAGGAAGGCATAGTTATTTCTGCTCTGTCTAGAATATTTGAAGTTCTTATACACAGGAGTGTACAAAAAGGATTGTCTTAGACTCTTTTGAAAACAAGTTTCAAGTGAATGTCCATAGACATCATAATAGGAGGAGTAAAGGTGGCTCGGAGGTTTCTTATCATCTCTAAGGCCTTTAAAAATGGGTTTATCTAAGTGAGGAACATCAGTCTTAGGTTTCCTATAAACAGGTTGAAATGAGGTCTCTCATCGACGTATGGGGGTGCAAACATATTTAGTCTTAGATTCAATATTAGCTTTAGACTCATCACTTACCAAAATGACTTTCCCTTTTTGTTTTTTTATCAAAATTAGTTTTTATAGCAAGAAAGTCTGGACAAGTTTCTATAGGCCTTTTTCCTCATGACATAAAATTTATGGTTTGTAAATTCTTAGTTTGTGTGTCAGTGTTAAATCCAATTCCAGTTTTGTCATCAGAATTAGTCTTACTAACTATTACAAAGTCTTCGAAATAATTAGAGTTATTTTCAAATTTTGCAAACTTTTTGAAGACTGTTGGAGCTTTTTCTTTTGATTGTTCCAATTCTAATAACATGGCCTTGTATTTCTTTTCCAAAATTTCATTAGCTTCAAAAAGATTTTTGATTTCTTCAGAGAAAGTCTTAGTTTGAGTTTCACGGGAAAGACATTGGTTAGTGTAGTCTTCATCATTTTGTTTAACCACATGACTAAAAGATTCTATCTTCTTAGTGAACTCCTTAGTGGTTCGTTCTAATCTAGCGCTCTTCCTAAGCATCTTTGTGTACAGTGTGTGGATGTCTGGAAGGTCATCATCATCAGACTCACTAAGTTTGGTGGGTGATTTATCCCCTATCGATTTATTTCTCGAACTCACACACACATTCAGCTCATCATTCATACGATCCCTTTGACTCACACACACGAAAGTAGAGCTACTATTATCATCATAACCATTATCAGTAATCTCACCAGATAAAACATTAATAGGCATGGTCAAAGTATTATTAGGCAGACTATCATCATCATTATCATCGAAATATATAATCTTTGTGAAAAGGACATGCATGGGTCTAGTATGTTCTGATTCACTTGAATCGTCCCAAGTCTTGCACAAATTGGCCTTATTCTGTTTATTTTTCAGGTTAACCCTACAGTTAGCAGCTATGTGTCCTATTTTGCCACATCTAAAGCATTCAGACTTGCTATGGTCTTTGTCAGGTCTGGTATTGTTCTGGTGTTTCTCTAGTCCCCTCTTATGAGGTCTGTTATTAGATTGATTTGAATAAGGAGACTTTCCTTGTTTAGCAACAACATTATTTCTAAACTTCAGTATTTTCTTGAAATGTTTAGAAATTAAGGCTATTTGGTTATCCAAATCATCCAAGTCAAAGTCATCATCAGATTGGATTTTAAAATTAGGCATAACTTTAGATTGAAACATCATATTGGGACTACTATTTTTTTTATGACTTCCAAGAAGTTTTTTCTTACAATCCAGTTCCATTTCCACAGTTCTTAATTTGCTACTAAGGAGTTCAGGGGTATGATTGGATCTTCCATTTCCTCAATTGCATATCTTTTATTGTCGAATTTTTGGGGAAGTGATCTTAGGATTTTAGAGACAATTTCTCTTCTGTCATAGACAATGCCATTTGCATGTAGCTTAGTTATGACATCTGTTAGTTTGATATAAAAATCATCAAAGGTCTCAGTCTCAGTCATAACTAGGGTGTTGTATTATTGAATCAGAATCTGAGTCTTGGCAGCCTTAACACGTGTATCACCTTCATGGATTGTGACCAACGTGTCCTAGGCTCCATTTGAAGTGGTACATATAAAGATTCTTTTGAACTCATGCTCATTAATAGACATAAAAATGGCATTTTTTCCTTTATTATTGTAGAGAGAGGTATGTTTCTCCTCTTTAGTAAATTCAGTGAGAAGTTTTTTTATTCTTATTTCACTACCTTCTGCCATAGGTTTCGTAAGATGAAGGTAGTTATTTTCTATGGTTTCCCAGACTTCATCTCCTAGCATTCCTTGGATGAAGGAAATTATTCTTACTTTCCAGTACGGAAAATTGTTTCCATTGAAGAGGGGAGGTCCGGATAAGTTTCCCAGGCTCTCAAATTTCTCATCCATGAGGTTTTTTTAAAACGGTTTCAGAAAACACAGGATGCTAAATAGTTGTTTTGAAAAACAAGAACCCACTCTAATACCAATTGAAAATCCCTTACTAAGTCATTTAATCAAAAGTTAAAATAGTTAAGAAGGGTCTGAAATGTTTTCTTGGGGAAACCCTTTTAATAACACCAATTAAAAGACAAGATGTTAGAAAATATTTTTGAACAAGAAATTTCAGTTACTTAGAAACTTAAAGGTTTAAAAAATATTTTAAACACTTATAACAGTGATTGGAAAAGTAAAACAAGTATAAAAAATCATTGACACAAGACAAATATTTTAACATGGTAAAACCTCTATCACACAGGGGAAATATCCACGACTCCCTCTACGGAGTAAAAGCAAAAATCCACTCGAATAAGTAATAGAGTATAAGCAAGAAACGTATTATCCAACCAAATCAGACCTAAACCTAAGTCAAGAAATTATACCAACACTTCTAGCTTTTTTTTCGACTTTTCTGGCTTCTGACTGTTGTCTTTAATGTCCTCCAAGCTTTCCTCCTTAGCTCCTTCTTTACGTCAACTCAGATGGTAAAAATCTCTTTACCAACACAACTTTAGTGTTGTTGTATGATATTGTAGTGATGTGCCTAACACATGAATGCAACTCACTCACACTTATACAGACATTTTCCTACGAATTGCAAATTAATTCTAAAATGACATGAAAGAGTTTGAATCATTTTTTTCTTGAAATTAGACTTCCTTTTTTGTAAGCAGATCAGAAGACAATCTTGCTATGATGAAAGAGCCAAGATCCTATATGTCTCTCTTATTTATTTACAAGCTTATTTCACAAAATGTGAAATATGAACTTGGAGGCATAAATGTCTTTAGATCTCATATTTTGAAGTCTTATTTTTTAAGAACACTTGAAAACAGGAAGAGGTATATGTTGGGAAAAATTTGATAAAAACTTTTTAAACTAAAAACCCAACACGGAGAGTTGATTTCTAAAAAGGACATCAGTACTAAAAGATCGTGACTGTATCACTTAGTCAAATCTCAAATCTCAAATATGTGAGACGAAATCAAACTTGGCGACAGTGTTTGGACAAGATATTTGAACCTGAGAGGAACTTGTATCACAAAACACTCTCAACTCTCAAGGTTTTCTGAAAAAATTTGCCCAGACCTTGGCTGAGATTTCTTTTTTTTCTCTCTTATTTCCCTCTCTTTTTTCCTGTCTCTCTTATTTTCTCCTCTCTCTCAGACTTGCCAAAAGATTGGAAACGATTAACCCTCAGTCTCTATTTATAAGGAGAGAGAAAGGCTCTGGAAGGTTAAGGGAAAATCAACGATCAATATTAATTCGACTGTTTAGAGATCAATATAAGGGCTCACAATGCATCGTTTCTTAACGATCAGCAATTGGATAAAACAGTTATCACATGGATTTAATAACAACACACGAAGACCATTGATTAAAACGGATGAACATTCCAGATTGAGTCTTAATTATGTGAGTATAAAGAAACACAAATTGGGTCGTTGATAAGCCAGCACGTGTATTCTCCAGATAACTTAAAAAAACGAGTGTTTTTTATCTTTAATAAAATCTCATTTTCTACCCCAAAAGTCTTTAGCGCTTTCGGATTCTACCCAAGGTAAGTTTTAGGCAGATTAAGATATCATGAATTAGCCCCAAATAATTTTAAAACCTAATTTTAAATATTTAAAAATAGATTTTAATTGTTTTAAAAATTCCAACAAATCTTTAAAAAAATATTTTTAAGCCAATGGGAACACACACGCACCTCATACACACAATATGTCAAATAAATGCAATCCTAAGTGTTGTGAGTTGTGTTGGTTACTACCTTTTCCAACCTTGAATAGTCTTTGATGCAAATCATGAAGAGGGGTGAGGCTTAGGGTTAAACAAAGGATGACATAATTTTTTCTTTTTTTCCAAACTAGACATGTTCCTATATTTTAGACTCAAGTGAGTCGTATATATAGTGTGCTTCAAAAATACCAATAGTCAAAAGGACTCTTGGGCATCTACCTTGATGGACGGTTGATATTAAGTGACTGCTGGGGATTTAAGTCATGTCCTTGCCCATAAATAAGTGACTGATTTCCATCATTCAGACACTAAAAGACAACATAATGAAATTTTAGGAAAGGGAGAGAAATCTAAATTCTCAAGGATAGTAAATTTTAAAGTAGTGTTTCGGCTATACTAGGAGATCTAACTGTTGAAATGCGATAAAATTGGAGTATGTTCTAGCTACATACAACATGTAGTTGTGTTCCAAAATTCAGCCTGATCCGATATCGTTCAGATTGACTCCTCTGTCAATATTTCTAGTTGTGACAATTATAGGGGTCTGTTATTTTAACACTATTTATGTTCCGCAAAATGATTATATGTGAAAATCTTTAAGATCCAAGATCCTTTTATTAAGAACATTTGTATGTGAAAATTTAATCAAATTAATGTATTATTAATTAATATTATGGTGTTCTTAAAAATGGTTTTACATGTGGTGTCAAAGCTAAAGTTTAAGATCTCATGATTTTCCTTTATTGGTGTTTGCCTACAACGGAGTCTACATTAAATCAGTTTTTGTGTGTGCCTGGAATTTTTTAATGACATTTTTCTTCTATTGCTTATACTCACCAGTCGAAATGTAAGGTCAAAACTTGATCGGAATTTTCTAAAACTCACATGGTCGACTGAAAAACGTCGAAATAAAGAAAACCCATTGTACACAATTGGCCATACCCCAGTTTTACGTTTTGACGTCGTTTAGACCCTTAAAAATGCATTTTTACCATTTTTGGTAATAATGTCAACACGCATAACTCTCGCTTAAAATTTGATTTTA
The DNA here is from genome assembly GCA_949130495.1 of Sambucus nigra. Classification (NCBI taxonomy): domain Eukaryota; kingdom Viridiplantae; phylum Streptophyta; class Magnoliopsida; order Dipsacales; family Adoxaceae; genus Sambucus; species Sambucus nigra. The sequence continues at coordinate 236,116,123 of OX422210.1, read as the reverse complement.
CGATTTCGCAAATTGGAGAGTGATCTTGAAAAGATTTTTTATGTTACTATAGTGATAATTCAAAATTTTCCTTTTTTGGAAAAATAAATTATTTTTTGGTACTTTATGGTATAAATAACTATATATATATATTTTTTATATAAAATAGTTTTTCTAACATTCATGTTATGTATAATTTGTATTGGTCAAAAATTTCAATGTAAAATTTCGAATATAAATGTATGATTATGTTTTTGACAATAACATTTCAGTAAATTAAATTATTGTGCATAATTTATATTTAATAGTCCCAAGGTCCTAATGTAATTAATGTTTTGAAAAAAATATTTATATGATGTTAGATTGGGAAGACATTAAAGTGTCTTAATCTATCATTGTAAATATTAGATTATTGTGTATGTATCTATATTTGGACCCTTAATTATACATTAAGTTTTGAGTATAATATTTGGGGGGCATTGATTTTACATAAATAATTTTTACAACTTCGAGAAAAAATATTTTTGAATTTCGTCGAATGTTTTGAGATACTAGAGTAATTTTCTACAGTTCCATGATGTTAACTCATTTTTTTTCTTTTTTTTTAAAAGAAAGAAAAAAATTAAGTTTCCCCATATTTCATTTATGTTTTATCTAGAACTATTATACAACCTTGTTCTAATGATCCTATTTTAGTTGAACATTCGCACCAAACATAGGCCAGCATATTTCATATGGTAGGATATTAGACTTGTGTTATTGTTAATATTCATATTTTTAATGAGTCTCGTGCCCAAAATAGGCCAACGATTCATATTATTGAATATTATGATCTTGTTAATATTTATATTTTGATGAGTCTCGTGTCAAACAAGGGTCAACGATTCATATTATTTAATATTATGTTATTGTTAATATTCATATTTTGATGAGTCACGTGTCAAACACAGGCTGACGATTCATATTACTGAATATTATGTTATTATTAATATTTATATTTTGATGAGTCTCGTGCCAAATACAGGCCTATGATTCGTATTGTTGAATATTATGATATTTGTGTTTTAATGAGTATCGTGCCAAACACAGACCAACGATTCATATTATTGAATATTATGTTATTATTAATATTCATATTTTGATGAGTCTCGTGCCAAACACAAGCCAATGATTCATATTATTGAATATTATGATATTCTTGTTCTAATGAGTCTCGTGTCAAACACGGAACAATGATTAATGTAGTTGAATATCATAATTATTATTTATTCTTATGCTAGTACTCCCATTAAGTTGAATTAAATGTCAAACACATGCTGCGATTCATATGTGCGGATACTAGATTTATGATTTCGTTGCATGCAGCATATTCAAATGCATGACTTGCAATTTTGAGATTTATAAGTAGGTATTCATTCGTTTAATCAACAGCCAAATACAAGCTGAGATTATAGGTGAAGATATTATACTTGTAGTCATTTCAGATTATCCTAACATTTATTATAAGGTTAAATTGAAGTGCAACACATGCTGAAATTTGAATCAAATAAACATTGGAATTTTTATGAATATTAAATAATTGACATCAAAGTTATATAGTCATATTTACAGATGCCACTAGTTTGGTAGTTTTGGTTATAACCGTATTATGCATTAGTATCACCATAAATGATTTGAATCAATATTTATGATTTGTTACTCATACATAATTAATGAAGTGAAAGTAAATTATTCATATTTTTTATTTTTTATTTTTCGTGTAATATCTCATGCAAACTCCTTGTCTATTTGATCTTCACACTATGTCTACTTTTTCGTGAATTTCAAATTAATAAATTGACAATTATATAATTTATTCATGTATTACGGGTATTTCACACATATATGCTCATCTCTAATATTTATAGAATCGGTGTTTGTTAAAGTACTCCATTCCATAACACATAAATATTGGACTGATGCGTTCATATCATGCATATTTTAGTTGCCTACCGGTCCATGTATGATATTGAATTCTAAGATTTATAATGTTGCACACATATTATTATTTATTCAATTATTGTGATTCGGTAGCCTATAAGTCCAATTACAATTATTGAGCAAAAACTAGTGGTGATATATATTTTTAGGAAGGAAATAATGGTCTTCAAATGCTGATGTCACTATTTCTTTCAGCATGATATCACCAGTTAAGTGTATGAAACCCAAACATGAATAATTTAGTTCATTGCTTATGCAATATTTAATGAACATAAGTGCAAAATTTATTGACTTATGTATGTAAGTCTTTACTTAATGTAATATTCATATTATGGAATATTTGACAGTCACCATAGTGACCCAACTATAATGAGCATGAATATTAAATGTAAAGATAATACTAATAGTAACATGTAATGCTTATAATTATGTAGTATAATGAGTTTAATCATCAAATTAGATTGGTCCTTACAGGGAGTTGATTTTGACTGATTGAATGAACTCTATATATTATATACATTATTCAAGTATATATTATGTATATTTAAAACTCAATTATCTACAAGCATCATATAATTGTTAATCAATGGTTCCTAATGAGAAATATAAAATGCACATTAAGTATTAGAGGGATATAAACGTATGTGTTGTCAAATCAAATCATTAATGTAGTGAGCAATTTATCTCATATCTTTAATATGTTATGGTATGATTTTGTTTCTCTCGATTATTATGTTGGATTGTTTTTTGTTTGGCCCACTATTAATGGTCAATATCATGTGGACACACTCGAACTAATACTGATAGAGATAATATGTATCTTTTTATGGTTTGAAACGAGTTTTCATCTTAGTTTAGTTTGCAAGATAAACTTACTATATTACATAAAGTATTTACTTTTGATGCAAGGATTGTTTACTTTCATAAACTCTCAAAGCTTCTAATGTTTTTGAAAAATATTTGTCTAAACTTGATTGTGAGGGATATTTTTTTAACGGATCTTTGAGTCCTTCTCAAAGGTTATGGTATTCCTTTGGTGTTTTTAATAAAATAAAGTTTGGATATATTTCTTTTAAATATTGTTTTGATCTCGCATCATAATCATAATGTTCTTGATGAAACTCTTTAATCTTATCCCAAAATAAATATAAACTCCTTATGATAATTTTTATGGATAAGATTTTTATAATATCTCTAATAAATATTGATAGTCGAGTTATGCCCTTAAAGCATTACAATATCTAACATACAGATGACCTATGTGGCCCAAATGGGAGATTATGAGAAAATTCACTTAAAGTGGACCTACATAGATCATATAATCGTCATTGGCATGTACTTATTGCATTAAAGAAAACTGAATGTCAAATTCATTATAAAAGGTGAAATTAGTGGGAGTTGAAAATCATGAAATATTATTTTCAAGGAAGGTATGGTACTTATCCCATTACCGATAACTTTCTTCAATACTTGTTCTTTTAGTTGTTGGATTGTTTAAATAATAAAGAACAAATATACGATCAACCACTAAATTATGGTATTGTCACTATGAGACAAATGTAGATAAAATCATAAAGAATAGTATTAAGATGATCATAAATGGAGTCTAGTATTCTAATCGATTATGTGGCGTATCTACATGAATAGGAATTTGGTATAAGGATTGTGGGTACCCGAAATTTAGTACTATAAGCCTGGACGAGTAGCCCAGCCCAAGAGGCCCAAAGTCCAGGCCCCTCATCTTTTGTATGGATCCGATTTCCCCACGATCCCATGAAGGGAAGTTATGGGGGAGCACGATCCCATGAAGGGAAATTATAGGGCAGATGGCTAAAATGGAGGAATCCATCATCTCCACTAACTAACCTACACATATATAAATTAAACCCTAGGTCCGGGGCAAAGGACAAGTTGTATTCTGAAAGAGTTGGCGCTTGCGTTTAATTAAGAAATAATATAATAAATACCATTTTTAACCCATATTAACCCTAAGCATGCAACTAGGTGTGATTGAAACAATATGAAATCATGCAATAAATATTCAACACACAAAGTTTAAGGAAAAATCCCCCACAGGGGCAAAACCATTTGTATATCACTATAATTTGTAAAAGACGGTTTACAATCGGATTACAATGAAATACAGGTTGACTAAGAATTACCCTCGGGTATCGGATTCTGTAGTCGCGGCTGGAAGAAACCATTTCCAGTAGGGCTGACGGCTGGAACTATCCCTGTCCAGTAGGGTTGCAATGAAGAGGAAGAAGCGGTCCACTTCACAAGGGTTGAACAACAGCAATGGTGTTCTTGGGTTACCAAATTTGATTCACATAGATATGGAAGATGTGTGAATCTAAAAACCTAGAATCATAGGACTCAATAGGTGAAGACTTTAGGGTTGATATGCTCTGAACAACGTGGGAAAGTCTTAAGAAAACCAACTATTGATCGTGGTTTAAATAAGGAGTCAAAACCCTAAAAAATCTGCTACACGATCTGGCAGAGTCTATCCTCGTCGGATCGGTCCGGTCCCTTAGGCGGATCGGTCCGGTAAACTCGGATCGGTTCTTTTTCTGAAACCAGATCCATCCGGTTGGCATCGGATCGGTTCGGCCTTTTTGCCTTCATCGGTTCGTTATGGATCCGGGGTGTACTGGTCTCAACTCAGCAGGCGGATCGGTCCGATCCCTTTAGCCAGATCGGTCCGGTGAACCGGATCGGTTCTTTTATCTGAGACGGATCGATCCGGTCAGGTCTGATTCCCAAATTCCTTCTTCTTTTGATCTTCGGATTTCGGATTTCGTTGATGACGATGTGATCTTTTCAACCATCAATCTTGTAACGGCGTATGACATAACATATACATAAAGATGGACAAATTGTCCTTACAAATCTCCCCCTATGTCTATGCCGGAACAAACATAAAAAATCCTAATTATCAAGTATGAACAATGCCTATACAAATCTACCCTTCCATGAACCCAAAACTGAAAGAAGTACATATGACTAAGGCTGCATCGTTTGTTCTTCAATTTCTTCAGGAATCTCAACGCTTTTCTCATCAGGGTGTGTAATGCAGTTTTCAAAGTAGTACCTACACACATGAGACAAAGCAAAATACCAAGTGACGTATCGAGTTTGAAATGAGATAAACATAAGCATATATATCAATTTAAGATGATATTCTCAGAATTTCAAAAATCCCCCATAATCAGATAATTCATTCTCCCCCTTTTTATGATGTCCCCAAATAGACAAATGAGAGAAATAAATCAAGCAATCAAGTACCGGGGTGACACAAGGCATAAAATCACACCATGAATGAACATAAAACAACCAAGTCGGTGATAGCGTAAATGAATGGGTGTGATCAAAATTCGATAGGAAAATCAAAGCATACAAACATGACATATGTGCACGATGAATATTGGATATTCCTAATGAATGAACTCAAATGCTTCCTTTGGTGTAAAAGATTGGAAATATAAGACATTGACTATATCAAATCTACAAATCGAAGCTCAAAGTGATTTCTACACCAATAACGTCCAAAATGATTTTCATGCTTTTTCAGGACTTTCAAGGAGGTGCAAACCCGTTTTTCTCATTTTCCAACCAAACTCCCTCAGATTTATATTTTTAATAGAGGTATGCTAAATTCTCAAACTTTGGAGAATTGATGGTGAAACCTACAGTGGCCCATATTTGGCATTAATTGCTTTTTATTGCCTTTAAATTTTTTCGGGCTCTTTTAACCTCTTAGGACCTCGGATATTATAATACCTCCATTTTTTAGGTCCTTTTTAACGGTGGCTTTTGCGTAAAGGATAAAAATCAACTTTCGCAGCCCCTCCCCGTTATGCAAATTATCACACAGTCTCACCAAAACGGTTTTTACATGCAATCCAATCTTGTCAAGTTTTATCGCATATTGAACATTGTATAGACAGAATTGAGATAGAAACACTCAAGCCAATATGTGATAGACAAGTGCAATAGACAAATACAGCCGTGCATGTGTGCAATAAAGGATATAGGAGTCAAGCATGTAGGAAATATCACTAATTACATCTCAAGGACTCCAATCAATGTTAAGCACATGGATGAAATGATGTAGCCTCTCAAATCTCTATCAAACAGTCACAGGGATATATGGAATGAAGTTGTGACTTGGCTATCTTAAATGCTCATCCATAAAAGGTGCAAAAACAGAAGAAAAAAAATCTTTTGGGGATTTTTCAAAAATTTTATCAAAATAAAATCTTTTTGGGCTTTTCTTAAAATTTTCTAAAAAGAGAATCTTTTTGTATTTTTCAAAGAATAATAAAAAATACATAAAAGCTGTACAACAAATCTATGGTACATATAAAACAGACTAGCAATAGGAAGCATATGATATGAACATGAAGAAGCATCCTGTTCTAGACATAGACCAAACCCTCAGTCAACTGTGCAAATCCCCAAAGACTTCCTAAGACTCTCAAATCTAAGGGCATCTAAAGGTTTCGTGAAAATATCGGCTAACTGACGGTCGGTAGGAACAAAACTCAGGGTTACGACCTTCTCCTCAACTAACTGACGTATAAAGTGTTCGCGTAACCTGATGTGTTTTGTGCGCGAATGTTGGACAGGATTGCGGGATATGTGTATCGCGCTCGTCTTATCATAGGAAATGAACATGGTGTCCTGTGAAATCCCATAATCCTCCAACATTTGCTTCATCCACATGAGTTGCGTGCAACAACTCCCGGCGGCGATGTACTCAGCCTCCGCAGTGGACAAGGAGATGGAGTTTTGCTTCTTGATCAACCAATAGACAAGAGCAGAACCAAAGTAGAAACACCCACCCGAAGTTCTCTTACATCTATCTACGTCCCCGGCCCAATCGGCATCCGAATAGGCGGACAAACGGTCATCGGTATCAAAGGAATACCAAATACCGTATGAGAGAGTCCCACTCACGTATTTGATAATACGTTTTAGAGCGAGTAAGTGTGACTCTTTAGGAGACGCCTGATAGCGCGCACAGACTCCAACACTAAAGGCAATGTCGGGACGACTAGCAGTCAAGTAGAGAAGACTGCCTATCATACTCCGATACAAGGTTTGCTCTACGTCCTTGCCTGAAGTGTCCTTACTAAGCTTGGTAGAAGTACTCATAGGTGTACATGCATGCTTAGCGGAGTCTAAACCAAATTTCTTCACTAGGTCTCTAGCATACTTGGATTGGGAGATGAACATCCCATCCTCTAGCTGACGAACCTGGAGACCAAGGAAGAATGTAAGCTCACCAACCATACTCATCTCAAACTCACTTTTCATCTCCTCCTCAAAGTGGAGAGCATGTTGGGAGCATGTGGATCCAAAGACTATGTCGTCCACATAGACTTGGGCAACCAAGATAGCACCGTCATCTCTTCTGACGAACAATGTCATATCAACTCCCCCTCTCTTGAAGCCACGGGCTAAGAGATAGGAAGTAAGCCTCTCGTACCAAGCACGGGGTGCTTGCTTCAAACCATACAAGGCTTTTCTCAGATAGTAGACGTGATCAGGGTGCTTAGGGTCTTCAAACCCTTTTGGTTGTTCCACATAAACCTCCTCCTGTAGAATGCCATTCAGAAAGGCACTCTTGACATCCATCTGATATAACTTGAAGTGCAGATGACATGCGATGGCGAGTAGTAAACGGACGGACTCAAGCCTCGCAACAGGAGGAAATGTCTCCCCAAAGTCTACACCCTCTATCTGTGTGTAGCCTTGAGAGACCAACCTAGCCTTATTTCTGATTATGGTACCATTTTTATCCATTTTATTCTTGAAAATCCACTGGGTACCAATAACATTAGTATTACTAGGTCGGGGGATAAGTTCCCAGACATTGTTCTTCTTAAACTGAAGCAACTCATCATGCATAGCAGATATCTAGTGTTCATCTTTGAGTGCTTCTTTGTGGTTCTTGGGCTCGACTTTGGACGTGTAGCAATGATGACTAACAACGTTCTCTAGTTGAGCACGAGTCTTGACCCCTAGAGTGGGATCGCCAACAATGGCTGAAGGATCATGACTCTTGCGAACCCAAGCAGGTGTGTCCCCTAACACAGGAATAGGGTCCACAGAGTGTGGGAGAGGAATAGGACAATCACTGTCAGAACAATCCTCATCCTCACACTGAAGGTTGGGATCAATAAGCGTCGGAGGTTCGTCATTTTGCATAGTGAAGTTTATTGATTCCATAACCTTAGAGCTCTTCAGGTTAAAAACCTGGTACGCTCTATTGTTCGATGAATATCCTAGAAATATTCCCTCGTCGCTCCGGGAGTCAAACTTTCCTAATTGCTCTCTATCCCGTAGAATGTAGCATTTACTCCCAAAAACACGGAAATATGCCAAGTTGGGTTTCTTGCCAGTCCACAATTCATAAGGCGTCTTAAGTGTGTGTGGACGAAGATAAACCCTATTCACCGTGTGGCATGCAGTAGACACTGCCTCTGCCCAAAATCTCCTAGAAACTTTACGACCTAGAAGCATAGATCTAGCCATCTCTTGGATCGTTCTATTCTTCCTCTCAACAATCCCATTTTGCTGAGGAGTTCTCATAGAAGAAAACTCATGTTTGATCCCAAGGCTATCACAGTACAAATCCACCTTTGCTTCCTTAAATTCAGTGCCGTTGTCACTACGTATTCTGTTAATAGTGACCCCGTGTTGATTTTGCAGGATACGGCACTTGGTCGTTAAAAATTCTATAGCATCAGATTTCTCTCTTAGAAAACCTACAATAGAGTATCTAGAGAAATCATCTACCATCACGAGAATGTATCTCTTACCACCTAGACTCTCCGTGTGAGTAGGACCCATAAGATCCATGTGAATCAACTCAAGAGCACGGGAGGTGGTAATGGAATTCAACTTCCTATGAGGGCTACGGATTTGTTTTCCCAACTGACAGGGTCCACAAATCATGGAAGTTGGCTTTCCAAGAGATGGTAAGCCACGTACCAGGTCCTTTTTGACTAAACGAGATAAGTCTCTAACGTTCATATGACCTAGACGTTGGTGCCATAGATCCATAGGAGTGATCGTGGCGCTGTTGCAAACTAGTGAGGATGTGGGCTCAGTCCCATAGCAGTTATCCTCTTTCCTCACCCCTTGCACTAATAGTTTACCGGCTTGATTATAGACCTTACAAGCTTTCCGGTCAAACTTTACTGCAAAGTCATCGTCGCACAGCTGGCTGATGCTGAGAAGATTTACTTTTAAACCTTTGACGTACAAGACATTTTCTAGCTTAGGAAGTCCTGGTAACTCTACAGTACCTCGTCCTAAAATGCTAGATTTACTCCCATCTCCAAAAGTAACTCTCCCATCATCATAATCCTCAATCTGAGTAAAAAGGGAGACATCACCTGTCATGTGTCTGGAGTATCCACTGTCAAAATACCACTGAGAAGTATTATGTGCTTTGAGAGTGACATGGACAACAAGGGCCTTTTTCTCTTTCTTAGGAACCCAAGAGTAGGTACCTTTTTGTATTCCCTTGTTGTTGTTGGTTTTAGCCGGAATGCAGGGCGCATTCATTGATGGTAAGGTCATCCGTCGGAATTCCTCCATCAAACTCTGTGATGTGGTGGCTACAAACTCAACACGCTCTCTCAGACTGGCAAACTCATCAGTCTGATGTGGTGGAGCAAACGTACGTCGTGTCCGACCCAACTTATAGCAATCATCCCTAAGGTGTCCGTTTCTTTTGCAATGGAAGCAAAAGGGCACATTATTAGGAGGACCTTGGATTGCTTTTCTTGGTCGAAATCTCCTTCTTGATTTTTGATGACGGCCATAAGGAGTCGTAGTAAACTCAGGAATTGGTCCGGGTGCAATTTGGGATGTGGAGGCACCATCAAAACCTATTCCTTGCCTGTCACCAAAACCTAAAGCGGGACCTAGGAGCATCTTTCCCATATTCCCAGATCTGTCCTCGATTTGTACCTTGACTTTCCGAGCTCTCTCAAGGTCATGAGTAAGCTGGGAAACAAGTGCTTCAAGTTTCTTCCGAGTCTCCAGGGAGGAATGGAGCTCACTCGTAAGACTAGCCACTTGTTTAGTCAAGTCCGCTTTTTCTTTCTCAAAACTGCTCTCTCTCTCTCTAAGCAAATTCTCTTTACTAACCCAGGCAGACTCTCTCTCTCTCTCATGGCGGTGCAGGTGGAGGACTCTCTCTCTCTTGTCTCTTCTAACTCTTCTTCTAACGCGGTGATTCTAAGAACTAACGCCTTGTTACGTTTTTTAGTTTTGAAAGACTCATTATATAACTCGGCGTAGGCGCGTTGAAGGTTACTCTCGTCCTCACTACCTTCCTCCTCTCCCTCACTCTCTTCACTCCCGCTGTCGAGGTGTCCCTGTGAAGTAGCATCCTCATCGTTGTGAGATGCACTAGGAGTACTCACATGACTAGCCATGAACGCGGTGAAGTTACGCCCATGCGGTGACTCATCTCCCGAGTCCACCGACTCGACCTCACTGTCGTCACTAAGGGTAGCATTTAGGACAGCTTTACCCTTTTCCCTATTCAGACGAGTGGCACACTCAAACGCTTTGTGTCCCCTACCATCGCATTCAAAACATTTCTCACTGTCCCTTTTAGGAGGTTCTTTGAAATCTTCTTTGAAATCTTTCTCATTTTTCTTTTCAAAAGTATTTTTCTCAAAATTCCTTTTATCATTGAAATTTCCACTTTTCTTGAATTTGAGAATTCTTTTGAATTTTTTTGCAAACAGGGCCAAGTCATCTAAGTCAAAATCACACTCAGACTTGGATCCAAAAACTTTGTCTTTCTTTTTCTGAAAATGAGTCTTTAAAGCAATCCCATTATCCTTAGCCTTAATGGTTTGGGGAAACATGTCAATCTCATAGGTTTGAAGATCTCCTACAAGTTCTTCCAACTTAAGTGATTTCAAATTTCCCAAAGAGTTCAAAACAGTGACTTTAGGAATAAAGCGTTTTAGGAGAGATCTCAAAATCTTTTTAACGACACGCGTGTTATCAATTACCTCACCCAAATTAAAACTAGTGTTAACAATGTCCGACAAGCGTGCATAAAACTCATCAAAGCATTCGGACTCAGACATGAAGATAGTCTCAAATTGGGTGGCCAAATTTTGTAATTTAGACTCTTTAACAGCGTTCGTACCCTCATGGGTAAGTTGCAAAACATCCCATGCCTCCTTTGACGTGGTGCACGTCATTATGCGTTTGAACTCATCGGGAGTGATGGAACCGGAAATAGCACTCAATCCCTTAGAATTAAAGGAAGACCATCTAAATTCATCTTCGGTCCAAGTCGTGACAGGTTTCAAATTTGTCACGTTATCAACAGTGACGGAGGGAGGTGTCCACCCTCTTTCAACAAGAATCCATACCCGTTCATCAATGGCTTTTAAAGTCGACCTCATACGGGCTTTCCAATACGCATAATTAGTTCCGTAAAAAACAGGCAATTTATTGTATGATTTCTCCATTTGAACACGCTCTTTTCAAAAATCAATTTATTTCAGAAATTGATATCTTTAGAAAAATTTTGCGGAAGTAAGGAAGACGCGATAGAATGGCGTAACCTGCTCTGATACCAATTTGAAAGAGTTGGCGCTTGCGTTTAATTAAGAAATAATATAATAAATACCATTTTTAACCCATATTAACCCTAAGCATGCAACTAGGTGTGATTGAAACAATATGAAATCATGCAATAAATATTCAACACACAAAGTTTAAGGAAAAATCCCCCACAGGGGCAAAACCATTTGTATATCACTATAATTTGTAAAAGACGGTTTACAATCGGATTACAATGAAATACAGGTTGACTAAGAATTACCCTCGGGTATCGGATTCTGTAGTCGCGGCTGGAAGAAACCATTTCCAGTAGGGCTGGCGGCTGGAACTATCCCTGTCCAGTAGGGCTGCAATGAAGAGGAAGAAGCGGTCCACTTCACAAGGGTTGAACAACAGCAATGGTGTTCTTGGGTTACCAAATTTGATTCACATAGATATGGAAGATGTGTGAATCTAAAAACCTAGAATCATAGGACTCAATAGGTGAAGACTTTAGGGTTGATATGCTCTGAACAACGTGGGAAAGTCTTAAGAAAACCAACTACTGATCGTGGTTTAAATAAGGAGTCAAAACCCTAAAAAATCTGCTACACGATCTGGCAGAGTCTATCCTCGTCGGATCGGTCCGGTCCCTTAGGTGGATCGGTCCGATAAACTCGGATCGGTTCTTTTTCTGAAACCAGATCCATCCGGTTGGCATCGGATCGGTTCGGCCTTTTTGCCTTCATCGGTTCGTTATGGATCCGGGGTGTACTGGTCTCAACTCAGCAGGCGGATCGGTCCGATCCCTTTAGCCAGATCGGTCCGGTGAACCGGATCGGTTCATTTATCTGAGACGGATCGTTCCGATCAGGTCTGATTCCCAAATTCCTTCTTCTTTTGATCTTCGGATTTCGGATTTTGTTGATGACGATGTGATCTTTTCAACCATCAATCTTGCAACGGCGTATGACATAACATATACATAAAGATGGACAAATTGTCCTTACATATTCTATGTACTTATTCTCCTAAATATAGAGAAATAATATTGACTGTACCACCGTGGACGTAGGCACATCTTTGCTGAACCACGCACACCTATTGTTGTGTGATTGGCGTTTTATTTGTTCTTTCTTGGTCGTTACTTCTCTCATATTTATTTGTGTTGCACAATAATTGTCACCAATAGTAATTGTCACCACAATTGGCGCCGTCTGTGGGAAGCGTTCATCTTTCCCTGAGAAGAGCCCACGCCAAGAAAAGAATCTATGATGTCTGGTCACAGCAGCAACGCTCCTCAAGCAGGAGATATTCAAGAGCCACCTGCTCCTCGCAGGATTAGGTCTGAGGTTCGACGTTCAGATCGTGGGGCTCGCTTGGAAAGTCCAGCCTCAGAAGAAAGTCAAGGACCAGCAAGGTCCACGCAGATATCCAGATTGATTGATGCATACGAGGCAAGGCTCCACCAGCAGAGGGAGTCTTCTCGCAGATACGAGGCTGAGAATGCTCGCTTGAAAAGCAGAATGGAAAGACTGGAGAAGGAACTACGTCCCGATACCAAGAGACTCCCCTATCGCACTCCTAGTCCTCAGGCGAGCAAATCTCGCAGCCGAGGAAGGAGCCCTAGGCGGGAATATCAAAGAGTCGAAGGTGGAAACTCAGACGACGACCTCCACGAACAACTAAGAAGAGCTCGCCGCTACCAGAGCCCTGCTCGCAGCGACGAAAACATACGGAACCTGGTCCGTAGAGAAATGGACCAACATCCAGCTCACCGCGGCACCAGGTCGACCAGAGAACTCGCCAGGAGAGCCCTCAAGACCCAGATGAAGTCACCCTTCACGAAGGAAATTGAAGAGGAGGAGGCTCCCAAGAAATTTGCCATTCCAAGGTTCAAGATTTACGACGAGAAGACTGATCCCATTGATCATGTCAGGCAGTACCGGCAGGCCATGACCCTCTGGAATCACTGGGATGCACTAATGTGCCGTATTTTCCCCTCGAGCCTCCATGACGTGGCCCAGAAATGGTTCGAAAAACTCCCTCACCGATCCATCAGAAATTTCAAATCCCTGGCCGAGCTCTTTACGGCCCGGTTCATCACCAGCAGCTCCCATCCCAAAAGGATGGATGCTCTATTAACCATGAAGAAAACGCCTCAAGAAACACTCCGAGACTATGCGAAGAGATACTGGGAGTTATTCAACGAGATCGAGGACTGCGCAGAAGAGGTGGCAGTGGCTTCCTTCAAAATTGGATTACCTAGCTCTTCCCTCCTTTACCAGTCCTTGACGAAGAAGGAAGCTATGAGCATTGACGACCTGATGGCCCGGATTGAGAAATACGCAAAGGTGGAAGATGTCACCCGCCTTAATGTAGGAGAAAACGGTCGAGCCAAGCTCACTACCAAGGGAAGTGAGAAAATTGAAAACCAGAAGAAAGGAGGGAAGAGTGGGGGCAGGAGTGGCTCCAAAAGAGGAGGGAACCCTGACGTAACAAAATCGTTCCAGGCGGTCAACACCGTCTTCAAAGAGCCGATTTACAAAATTCTCACGAAGATCAAGGATGAGCCGTTCATCAAATGGCCCCGGAAAATGGGAGGAGACCCCTCGAAAAGAAACAATGCATTAAGATGCACTTTCCACAAAGAGGGAGGGCATAAGACCGAGCACTGCAAGGCTCTTAAGTCCCACCTCGAGGAGTTGGCCCAATCCGGACATTTGAATGACTTTGTGGAAAAGAAGGTAGAGAAAGTGGCTGCCCACAAAGAGGAAAAACCCGACAACGTGTTGGAAGATGATGACGGATACGAATTCGCAGTAATCCACGGAGTATCTGACGTCAAGAAAATCCAAGGGAACTCATCTCGAATGGAGGTAAAGAAACTGACAGCGGTAATGCAAGCTTTTCAGATTGACCCAGCAAAATCACAGTCAGGAAAACGTCGGCGAGTAGAGGACATCAACTACAACAAGCATATTATCTTCACAGATGAAGATCTTGTGGGAGTAAGGACCCCACATCATGATGCCTTAGTCATTACACTCAGGATAGCCAACTTTGACATCGACAGGCTGCTCGTCGATCAAGGAAGCTCATCCGAAGTAATGTACATCGACCTGTTCTGAAAATTGAAGTTGAGCATCGCCGACCTAAAGGGAACTACTGTCCCTCTGGTCGACTTCGCTGGAAAAATGACCATGCCTCTGGGCAAAATAGTACTGCCAGTGCGCGCTAGAAATGTTTCCAAGATGATCGAATTCTTGGTGGTCGACATTGATTCACCATATCAGGCCATCCTCGGCAGGGGATGGCTTCATACAATGAAGGCAGTCTCCTCAACCTACCACTAGAAGATCAAATATGTCACCGAGCGAGGAGTAATGGAGATACATGGCGACCAGGCGATGGCAAGGAAGTGCTTCATAGCGGCCATCCGACCAAAGCCAGAGAAAAAAGTCGTTCAACCCAGCGAGAAAGTGGAAGAAGATGCAATTCCTTCCAAATAGAAATTAAAATATGGAAGGCCTGGAGTGGAAGAGACCAGGCTCCTCCCCTCCGAGCGTGTTGTCGAGGACCTGGTAGAAGTGACGGCTAGAGAAGGCGACAACAGCAGAGTCTTCCTGATCGGAGCATCACTCACTGACCAAGAGCAAAAGGATTTGTCAACCTTACTCAGAAACAACATAGATATTTTCGCTTGGGAACCCTATGAGCTGCCAGGAATCGATCCCAATATGGTCTGCCATCAGTTGCACGTCGATCCCACATTCAAGCCGATAACGCAGAAGGCACGGTGAACTGCTCCCAAGAAGGCCAGAGCAATCGAAAAAGAAGTCGAAAAACTGTTGGATGCATGATCTATACGGGAAGTGCAATTCCCCAAATGGTTATCCAACCCAGTGGTAGTTCCGAAAATAAATGGGAAGTGGAGAGTTTGCATAGACTTCACTGACCTCAACAAAGCTTGCCCCAAGGATAGCTTCCCTCTTCCGAAAATAGACCAACTAGTAGACGCCACCGCAGCTCACGAACGAATGAGTTTCCTGGATGCGTACTCAGGATATCACCAGATTCCCCTGTATGCCCCAGATCAGGACAAAACAGCGTTTATCATGACGGTTGGTTTATATTGTTACAAGGTCATGCCTTTTGGGCTCAAAAATGCAGGGGCAACCTATCAGCGGCTAGTTACTAAAATGTTCAAGAATCAAATGGGAGACACAATGGAGGTCTACATCGACGACATGCTCATCAAGAGCAAGGAGAAGAAGAATCACCTCTCGGACCTGTCAAGTACCTTCGAAATCCTCAGGAAGTACCGAATGAAACTCAATGCGAGCAAGTGTTCCTTCGGTGTCCAGTCAGGAAAGTTTCTTGGGTATTTGGTCAGTAAGCGAGGCATAGAGGCTAATCCGGACCATATTGATGCAATCAACAGAGTGCAACCTCCTCGCACAGTCCGAGATGTACAGAAGCTCACTGGAATGCTCGCTACTCTAAATCGTTTCATTTCTAAATCCTTCTAGAGATGCAAGCCTTTCTTCCAACTCTTAAAAGGCAGCAAAACAATAGAATGGAGCCCTAATTGCTCGCGAGCATTGGACGAGCTCAAGTCCTATCTAAGCACTCCACCACTGCTTGTCATACCACAGCAAATGGAATCTTTGTACCTCTACCTCTCTGTATCCAGTCATACTGTCAGCTCGGCGCTAATGTGTGAAGTTGCAGGAATCCAACATTCAGTCTATTACGCGAGCAAAACCTTATTAGATGCCGAGCAGCGCTACCTACCATTGGAAAAGATCGCATTCGCCCTAGTAATAGCCTCGAGGAAACTGAAGCATTACTTCGAAGCTCATACGATCATCGTCCTAACATCACACCCCCTCAAGGTTGTACTAAGGAAGGCGGATTTGTTGGGCAGACTATCTAAATGGTCAGTCGAGCTCGGTCGTTTTGACATCCAATTTTAACCAAGGACAGCTATCAAGGGTCAAATCCTTGCTGATTTCATAGCTGAATTCACAGGCGAAGAACCCTTCGACCAGCCTAAGCCAACAGAGCAAAACAACCAAGCTACAGTGGAAAGATGGAAACAATTCGTTGATGGAGCCTCCAACTCAAAGGGGGCAGGGGTAGGAATTGTTCTCATCACTCCAGAAAACATAGTCCTTGAGCAAAGAATCAGGCTGGGATTTGCAGCCTCCAACAACGAAGCAGAATATGAAGCCCTAATAGCAGGTCTCCAAAAATCGCAAACTCTGGGAGCAAAGCATTTGCAGGTATTCGTTGATTCGCAACTAGTTTCCATCCAGATAAGTGGAGACTATAACGCGAAGGATGAGAGAATGGCAGCCTACCTCTCCTTAGTAAAAAACTTAATGACGAGCTTTGAAGAGATCAACATCCAACAGTTTCCCAGGGGGCAAAACAGCCACGCTGATGCGTTACCAGCCCTGAGCTCGACAGTTGATTCTAGCCTTAAAAGGGTTATCCCTATCGATTTCCTCAGTTGCCCAAGCATTTACCCCAACTGCGAGCTGATGAAAGCAAAACCAATACTCCAATTGGAATCAGCCCCCAGCTGGAAGGATCGCTTGAAGGACTATTTAAATAACGGAACGCTTCTAGAAGACAAGAGAACTGCCCACCAGATAAGAGTCAAAGCTGCTCGCTTTCACTTATCCATAGGAGGTGACTTGTATAAAAGATCTTTCTTCGGCCCCTACCTTAGATGCGTCCACCTAGGCGATGTCAATGCAGTGCTTCACGAGCTTCATGAAGGAATCTGTGGAAGTCATGCCGGAGGAAGATCTCTAGCCTTCCGAGCAATGAAGGAAGGTTATTGGTGGCCATACCTGCAAAAGGACTCCGCAGTATATGTCCGCAAATGCCTAAAATGCCAACTTCACGCTCCTATGGTCCACCAGCCCGCCAGCGAATTAAAATCTCTGACCAGTCCCTTCGCCCAGTGGGGAATGGACATCGTGGGACCACTGCCCACCGCTGCCGGCAATCGCAAATACCTGTTGGTTGCAACGGACTACTTTACCAAATGGATCGAGGCAGAACCACTGGCGAACATCCGAGATACTGACATGATAAGGTTCGTATGGAGGAATATAATCACTCGATTTGGAATCCCCAGGACCATCATCACTGACAATAGAACATAGTTCAAGAGTGGACCTTTTCAGGACTTCTGCAACGAACACGGGATCAGGCACCACTTCAGCTCGGTGGCCTACCCTTAAAGCAACGGACAAGCTGAAGCCTCCAACAAAACAGTGATCGCTGGATTGAAGAAGCGGTTAGAACGAGCCAAAGGCGCATGGGCAACCAAGCTACCGCATATCCTATGGGCATACAGAACGACTCCTATGCGAGCAACAGGAGAAATGCCATTCTCACTAGCATATGGTATGGAGGCGATCATCCCACTAGAAGCGGGATTGCCAATAATGAGATCCGACCTTGTCGAACAAGGCCAGAACGATCAGGCTTTGCTCGCTGAACTCGACCTGGCCGACGAGCGCAGGGAACTTGCCCTAGTGAAACTAGCGAGCTATCAGCAACAGCTCGCGAAGCACTACAGCAAAAGGGTCAATCCGAGGAAATTCAAAGTTGGGTACCATGTTCTAAGAAAGGTCCTGGGCAACACAGTGAAGCCATCAGACGGCAAACTGGGCCCAAACTGGGAAGGACCTTATAAGATAATTAGAGACGACCTACAAGGTACCTATCATTTGGAAACGTTGGAGGGCAGGGAGATACCACGAGCATGGAACGCGGCTAATCTCAAGAAATTCTATTTTTAGGAACTTTATTATTAAATCTTTTATTGTATTCGTTATGTGACAGTTCATTTCTCATTTAACTAATGAAAATCTCTCAGTTAATCACTCTCTAATTAGTAACGGTCATATTTTATTACACATCCCTTCCAAATCACAGGCATAATGGTCGACATAGCCGGGGAACACCCCTCCTCAGGTCATCATCATGAAGCACGACTCAGGTCATCATCATGAAGCATGACAGACCCCTTAGCATTGCCCCTGGCAATATATAAATCCCTACAGAGTATTCTTAGGCATCAAACCTACTTTGGTTGAACAAAATCCTGATCGGATGAAGACATCCAATACCAGGTGTGTCCTCGCCAATTTCCCTACTTAGGCCTAAGGGAGTGTGACGACACAACCTAAAAGGTAAAGTGAGGGCACAATGGTATTCTTATACTGGACTGGGCGGACACTCACATGACAAAATAAAAAGGATTGTGAAGCAGCAAAAATATAAAAGGATTGGATAAATACGTTTACTCGGCAAAATTGCCCAAAACTCGAACTTTTCATTAATCTTTTATATTTACAAACAATGATAATACATGTTTAGTCGGCGAAGCTCGCCCAAAGAATTTACAATTATCAAAAAGAAAAAGAGCAATAAAATCTCACGGAGGTGGAAGCCTCCGAGCAAGATAATCATCAACTTTAGCTCTCCTTCCATCATCAGCAGCAGGGGCTAGCTCCTCCATGACCTCATTTACGTCCAATTCCAATAGTTGTCGGGGAATAGCATCAATAGGGATCCATCGATCATCCCTCCTGAACGGATTGGGCATCAGAGTGGAGGAGGACATCTCGTGTCGATACCACAACATCGAGTTCCTCGGGACCTACAGCTCTTTGAGGGCACTCAACCACCCTCTGATGAAGGAGAGCTCCTCGAACTCTGATAGTCTCGTCGGGGCATCCAACCAGCCTTGATCGTAGCCATCGGACCACACTTGTCGAGGACCGTTCTTGAACAAATGCCGTAGTCGGGTGACGTCCCTCTGGAGCCCAGCAGCAGTTACATAAGCTCGCCGAACATCGTCGCGCAGCTCCTCCATCTCCCTCTCACGCTGTTCCTCGACTTACCTGTTCCTACCCCTGGCACTCCTACCAGCACGCAGGAGGGAAGGCCGAGCAGCTCGCGACGAAGAAGAGCCTTGTAGGACTGCCAAAACGGTGCTCGGCGAATGATCCTTAAGCCTTAAGACCTCCCTCCTCAAGTCTTCATTCTCCTGATGCAGGAACTCCCCGACCTGGTTAATCTCGGTGGCCTCCAGCAACCTTGCTCTCAGAGAACTGACTTCTTCTTGCACTGAAGCACCGATTTCTTCCATCTCCTGGAGCCTGTCCTTCAGCTTGGACACTAGCTCGGACTGATCCTTATATTTTTAGTTCCTTGACTTAGCAAACCTGCAAAGTCTAGCAAAGGCCTGGCGAACTGCAGGGCTTGCATTAGGACCAAGGGTCTTACCCAGTTAGGAGGTAAAAGGAATATAGTCATCCACATCAACCAACTACAGGTAAAAGAAAGATAGAAGAGAGAAAGGGATCAGTGTAAACAAAAGGAGAATCTTCTCATTTCATTAATAAAGACCAAGTACACCGAGCAGAAAAAACTTGGGAGATTACAAGAAAAAAGTACAAAAGAAAACCCTAAGAACAAATCAACTAGCAACCTCAGGCTGCCCAGCGGTGTCTGGCTGCTTCCCCTTATCAGCTGCAGCAGAGTTATCCCCCTCAGCAGGAACGCTTTCAGTCGCCTGAGCAGGGCGAACACCAGCAGGAACTGTATCCGAGGGAAGATCAGTACCCTCAATGGTTGGAGCAGGAGCTTCTTCATCCATAGTTGGCTTGGGACCTGGGTCATGCTCGTCAAATAGGAAAGACTCAGCATCCACACCAGCAGCCATAAGAGCTTTTTTCCAACCCTTTTTGAAGTTCAGACGGTTGATGTAGCCAATCTGAACCTCAACATCATCATAAGCAGCAGCCCACCCAGAGTTGTATGAGTCCTCCTTAATGGTGGCTGCCTGGGCTTTTTCCGTCTCCAGCTGCTCGGCCAGAACCCTGTTCTTCTCTATGAGGTCCATCTTGCTCGAGCACACTAGGTCATAAGCCTTCCTCAGCTCACCCAGCTCCTTAACCGCGTTATCCCTCTCGCGGGCAGAATTGATGAGGGCCAGATCAGACGAAACTCGAGCTGCATCAGCGGCTTTCAGATCAGTCTCCAGCTGAGAACCCCTGACCTCCAGAGCACACTTTTGCTGCTCCAACTCACCGTTCCTCGTTACCAGCTCGTCGCGAGAACGGTAGAGCACAGCGAAGTCGGTCACAAACTGCAAAGAATAAAGAAGAGATCAGGAAGAGAAAACAATCAAGACTTGTTAAAAAATTGAGAATTGAAAGGAAATTTTACCAAGGCCAGCCTCTTGCTAGCTTGCAGGGCCAGCTGTTCGGACCCCAGCGCCCTCTGGCGATCCGTAGGAAGAACTGCTCTCTCAAGCAGCGCAGGAGCTAACTGAGGAGAAATGGCCACCGAAGCCCCCTCGGGCAAGGCAGATACTGGGACCAAAGCTTGACCTGCCTTGGTCCTTGATTCCAATTTCCTCCTCTCCTTCTCCTTCTCTTTTTCCCTTATCTTCCTCTCCTCTACTCTCTTCTTCTCCTCCACCTTTTTTCTCTCCTCCTCCTTTTTCCTCTCCCTCTCTTTCGCCTGCTCCTCCTCTCTCCTCTTCCTCTTTTGCTCCTGAGAGGAAGGCCGAGAACTTGTAGTCACAACCCCAGTTACAGTCTTCTGTTTCTTTGACATTTGTGAAAGGAGCACATTGTCATCATCATCATCATCATCATCTCTGATCAAGTTCTTCCTTGGAGGCATATCTTCACCAGAACTACTGGAAGTACTCGATGATCCTCGAGCCTCAGAAGCCTCCTCAGAATCAGAAGAGCTGCTACTATCAGAGCTCCCTTAACCGAGATTACCTGCAGGTTCACTTTCAGAACTCCCCTCCTCTTCGTCCAACTGGATTAGCTCGGTAGTAGTCTCTTCGCAGGAAGAAAACTCTAGAACACTGTCCACAGGCCGTGCTATAAAGCTATAGCCTACGTTCTTATACTCTAATAAGAAAGCGGCAGATCTGGGATGCTCGCCGTCACCCAAAAGCTCTCTGATGTTCCAGGCTTTAACCAACTCAGAAATCCGGACCTCGCTAAGAACAGGCTCCAAGTTCCGTGACCTCGCTGTAAAAGAAAACGCAGAAGGGAGTCAGAAAAATCATAAGCCAGCAGAGATTGAAGCAACAGTACAAATATCTACCTATATATTCTTCCCCATAAAAGGGAACAGTGAACCTCTCAGACCTCGACCCTTCAGATTGGGGAGAGAACTGCCAATTCCTAACAAGAAAACCTTCCTGCCAGTAGTCCTTATGGGAATCAGGTAGATTTACTACCAATACCCTATCAGGGCTCCTAACTTTGAGGTACAGGACACCTGAACTAGTTCGAGAGAAGGAGTAACAAAAGAAGACCTCGGCAAGCCCTAACCTTGTGCCGTATAATTGATTTATCCTATGCACGCCGTTCACTATTTTCCATACGTTGGGCAAACATTGTGCAGGTACAATACTAAAATAGCTAAAGAAATGCAGAAACAGATCATTAGGGGGAAAGGTAAGTCCCCCCTGGGAGAGCAACAAAATATGAATCCAATGTGCATCCTCTATATCCCTAACGTTCCTAGGAGGCGAGGCACAACACTCAATCTCTACCCACTCAAGAATGTTGTAGAATTTTCTAAACTCCGTGATTGACCTATTTCCAATATTCGCCATTGGAAAATACAAGAAAAACTACAAACCAAAGAGAAAATGCAAAGAGCACGAGAGACTTACAAGACAGAAGATCAGGTCAAATGACGAAGAAGCAACGAGAGTGGAGATCGAAAGCAGAAGGTACAAAGCGTAAGAGTTCTCAGAAGATAGAAGATTGCTGGAAAAGCTGAAACGACGAAAAGAAATGTGCCTTATTCCAACAAACCTTCAAAATCTAATCATATTGCACAGTAAGCGAAGCGGCTGCCGCCAGAAATCGACTCTACAGCTCCCGAGGAATGTCAACGCAATAATCATTTAAATCTGTTGGGCCCACATGCATGGCACAACAAATTTAGGGGCAATTGTGGGTACCCGGAATTTAGTACTATAAGCCTGGACGAGTAGCCCAGCCCAAGCGGCCCAAAGTCCAGGCCCCTCATCTTTTGTATGGA
This sequence comes from Sambucus nigra, assembly GCA_949130495.1. Lineage (NCBI taxonomy): Eukaryota > Viridiplantae > Streptophyta > Magnoliopsida > Dipsacales > Adoxaceae > Sambucus > Sambucus nigra. Next base: position 236,093,461 of record OX422210.1, on the reverse strand, counting down.
TCCGATTTCCCCACGATCCCATGAAGGGAAGTTATGGGGGAGCACGATCCCATGAAGGGAAGTTATAGGGCAGATGGCTAAAATGGAGGAATCCATCATCTCCACTAACTAACCTACACATATATAAATTAAACCCTAGGTCCGGGGCAAAGGACAAGTTGTATTCTCTGTACTTATTCTCCAGAATATAGAGAAATAATATTGACTGCACCACCGTGGATGTAGGCACATCTTTGCTGAACCACGTACACCTGTTGTTGTGTGATTGGCATTTTATTTGTTCTTTCTTGGTCGTTACTTCTCTCATATTTATTTGTGTTGCACAATAATTGTCACCAATAGTAATTGTCACCACAAGGATAAATAATTATTTGGTTTTATTTTCACAAATCATAAGAAGTAACCTTACTGGACTACGAGATCTCATTGAATTACATTTAAGTTGAGTATGAAGAGGTCATCAAGACCAAACACGATGTTAATTGTAATCAAACGAATAAAGTTAAATTTTAGTCAAATATTTTATGTGTAATGAGAAAAGGTTTATAAATGAACCTTCTCCCCTTTTCCAAGGACGTCATTTTTTTTAATGACGTAAAATTCTTATGAGATGGGTAACTCATTATGAAGAGAGTTACATTTAGTGTATGTGAAAACTATTATAATTATGATATTTTACACATGTTATATTGAAATGATTGTATAAACTTAATTAAGTTCCCCACCTATGATATTTTTAGAAGTAATACCATTATATATATATATATATATATTCTTATCATTGTATATTCAATTTATACAACTTATGATCAGTGGGAGTAAGTTTATATATTCAATTTATTGTAAAGTAGAGAAACAAAATGATACATGAATTTTTAATATATAATGGATGAAGTTATGAGATACTAAAAGGTAATATGCTCACATTAAAGTTAACTGTTTATTTTTGTACGATCAGTTATTACAACTCAGATTTACTGATTTTATGGAAAATATGAAGTTCACTCTTATCTACTTATGTTTATTTTAGTTTAACGACCAATATAATGAAGGAGTGCAACATAATCCATTTACTATTATGGAAATTTGAATCCGTACCATGCTTTGATGCTACAACCTATTGATTATGGCAACGTGATTTAAATTTCGGGACTTAGAGTTGTCGATGCTATTGCCAAGTTGCTGAAATATTATGATACTATTGTTGCAATCTTCTTTATTAAGATACATTAGGTATTATGTAAGTAACTAAGCACATTGAATATAAATACCTTTTAAAAAAGAAATTTTGAAGCAAGTGTCATTTAACACATTTATACAAATGTTAACATAGAAAATCCATATGATTAGGCTAGTATGAAAAACATTAATGAAGCATGCTAAAGATATGAGTCTTAAAGTATAGCGGATAGAATCTTGATGTGGTAGATTTTTTAGTGCTTATTTTGACACTACCATATGATATCATATAGTATTTCAGAATCATTTATTTCTGTCGTTATTGTACACATGCATGTGAATGAAAGAAAGTGACAAAAATAGTCTTTAATAAAGACATTATTGGACCATTATTGAATAACCCAATTTATATATTATTGGATGAGTTGTTAATATTGTGGTACATGGAAATGATCATGCTCTTGAATTAGTGTGTGAGCGTCATGACTCGCATTAATGAGTTGTTTGATGAAGGTGTTTATGGAAAACCATTTAAGGATGACTCACAGATTATTGCGGACTTTATGATAATTATGGATCAAGTGGGAGATTGTTAGAATCTATATACTATTATAAAATGCTATACAAGCAATTTATATCTCCTTTTCCGTGAGGCCATCCACGTAGGACTATGTAATTCACTTTCTTTCTCCTCTCATTTCTTATTCCAAACGCATTACATGACTAACATCAATCTATATGTCTGCCATTTGAGTTCTCAACGCTATTGATATTTTACCCCTTTTATTTTCTTCTACAATACAACTGTTCATCTCTCTCCCATCATTATACCCCTCCCTTTTCTTCTACCATACAATTGTTCAACTATCCTATAATTTTCAGAAACAAAATCCCTTTCTACCATATAGAGTCATCGTAAGCTCTCTATCCCCCCATCATGATTTGCGATCCACTATTTACATATTAGATCATGCATTACAGGATTTCATTTTTTTAAACCTTTTGGGTTTACTGATTTTTATTTTTTTAAAGATTCAAAGGGGGGGGGGGGGGGGGGGGGGTTGGACCTGAGTTTCAATATCAGTTTGTTTGTATTCAATTAATTTTCTTTTCTTCAGTTCTTTCGTGTATAATATTATTGAAATATTTATTAACGATCTTGCCTTCATATGTTATTTTATGTCCTTGAGAATCTTGGAATGCACATCCTCTGTAATAAATCCAGGAAATATGCACAAAGTGACGGTGTATATGACGAGAGTCCCAAACCCGTACCATTTTACGATCCCAATATTATCCCACAAGGTTAGTCTACATAACGACCGTGGGAGCGCCTTTCTCTTCTTCTCCTCATTCACAGCCTGTGTTTTGAGATCATTGCAGTAGTTGATAACTTGGAGTCTATAGGCCACATTATAGAAAACAATGCATATGGTCATGACAATAATGCTAACGATAAAATAGAGGTTTGTTCTTTTTCTCAGACCATTGGCATCTTACAGCTTTGGTGAAGATTCTAAGGGATGGAACGGGAACTCCAGAAGCACCAGTACCAGCAACAACAGCTTGCATATACCTCTCAGGCATTTTTTTCTTCTGTATTTTAGCTTAACTTTTAGTTATAATTATTTTTTTTTATTTTCAATCTTTTGTTATTGTTTTTTTACATTTAATGGTGTGAGATTGTTATCATATATCCTTTAAGGACAATGATTTTCAAATTTTCTCATGAGTCTATAGAGGAGTAACGTGTCAAAGGTATTAGAGATATCTTGGAATTTTCCACCCAAAACAGTTACTTCATTGGGTTTGTTTGTTGTTTTTACCATAGGTGAAGAGAAAATTAATAATAATTATTTGAGATTTTTATCTTCAAACACTTTTTGGGACAATACACTACTATGGCTCAACACAAGTAATATTTTTTTTCTTTAATTTGATGGAATGATTTTAGTTTTGTGATATGTTTGGATTTTGGTGTGTCAAACTAATTGGACTAGAAGTTGGAGTTTCAATCCAGATCACTGTAATCGATTCTTTATTCAGGTGACTTGCTTAATGGGTATATACGATTAATCTTAATAAAAGGGGGATAGAAACAGAGTTTGCAACACAGATACCTCACAAGTGGAAAATTTATTGAGGTGGACATATGGTAGATGACAAGAAGGAATGGTTTTCATGAAAATAATTTCTTACGAAAAGGAAACAAAAGGGAAACTGTTGCTCAGACAATTTAGTGCGCTTATTGTTTTTGAAGGAACAATGATATAGGTAAAGAGAGGTTTTGTTGCTTTATAGACTTAGAGAGACATCAAAAGGGAGCCCCACTTGAAGGGCACTCTCAAGGCCCGTTGTAAGAAAAGGGATACAAATATAATTCGATGCAATTGAGCACGTTGTTGTCTCTCAGTGTTTTCATGCCTTAATTTTTTTTGTTTCGTGTTCTATGTATGAGTTAAACTTCCCATTTTTGTGAGCTTTTTATTCTTAATTTTTTACTTATGTCAATGTAATGAAATTACAAAAAATAGTAAGAGCATTAATTTTTCCCTTTGTAATATGGATACATTATTAAGATGAGATTAAGCTAAGGATGGTGATGATTAAGAGTTATGTTTTTTAATGTACGGCTCTAAATTGGGTTTCATATTTTTTAAATTTAGGTTTTGGTTTTTATTAATTTTAAGGATTAAGGTGATTCGTATGGAATCTAACTCCTCTTCACGATGGATAAAATAATGGTCTCTTATTAGTATCTACAAATGGTAACTTTATTTTATTGGTTTCGAATTGATTGTTTTATTTAACAACATATATGAAGGAATTTGAGAGTTGTTGCTAAAAAATAAATAAAATTGAACTTTGATTCATACAAAATATAAATAGTTTGTTTGTAAGAATATAGATGGCATATATAATAAAAAGTTTTGTTTGTAATTAAGGATTTATGGTCACTTTTCACAGTTGTTTGATTTTGTTACCTGTTTTTGTAGATGTTGAGATTGGTAAACACTTCTATAAGTTTTTTTAACATTTCTATATCCGTTTCAACTATCACTAATACTCTACATTCTTACTCTATTACACGTTTTTTTATTTTACTCTCAGTTATTCAATTTGCTTCGTTTTTAAGCATTTAATTCTGCATGTACCGCGCATCGCGCGGGTTTTCACTTAGTTATCTAATATAATTGTACATTATGTGCTCCATAATTATATTAATACTAAGAGTCAGTTTGGTTAATGAAAGGGTACTCCAAATACCAATAATCAAAAGGACTCTTGGGCATCTACCTTGATGGACGGTTGATATTAAGTGACTGTTGGAGATTCAGGTCGTATCTCTGCCTATAAATTAGTGACTGATTTTCATAATTCAGACACTGAAAGATAACATAATAAAATTATAGGAAATGGAGCACATAAAATTTTAAAATAGTGTTTTGACTATACTGGGAGATCTAACCGTTGGAATGCGTTGAAATTGGAGTATGTTCTTACTAAATACAAGATGAAGTTATGTTCCAAAATTCAGCTCGATCAATATTTCTATTTGCGACAATTATGGAGGTATGTTATTTTAATACCATTTATGTTCCGCACAATGCTTATATGTAATAATCATGAAGATTCAAGATCCTTTTATTAAGAACATTTGTATGTAAAAAATTTAATCAAATTAATGTATTATTGATTAAATTATAGTGTTCTTAAAAATAATTTTACAAAAAAAAAATAGTTGATATTTTTAGGTATTTCTTAAAATGTTTTAACACCATATAAAAAAAATCAACTCAAAAAAATAATTCCTGAATAACAATCCTTCAATATTCCTTAAAGTAATGGTCTTAGTGGAGCTTAACTATATTGCACTAAACATTAGGTGAAACGTTCTTTTAGGGACTAAAATATATTTTTTTAAATGTATTTAATTAAACATTAACTGAAAAAAATATTGGGACTAAACATAAATTAACTCTTTTTCTTTTTTACTTGTATTATTTTATTTGTTTTAATCTTAGTTTAATGTTTCCATTTTTTTAGTATTATAACGCCCCACGGGTGGATAGTAAGACAAATTTGACCGGAGGCTACACGTGTATAGATGTGTATCTAAAATGTGGTTTGGTTTTCCTTGTTGTCGAGGTTTCGGTCATTAAACAACTGAGGTTAGAAGGGAGGCCAACTACCATTGCAAGGAAACATCAAACATCAAACGTCTTCCCTTTGAGGCCAACTACCATTGCAACGAAACATCAAACATCAAACATCTTCCCTTTGACCAATCTCAATTTTTAATCAAAGCATACCAATATGCACATATCCATCGACCCTACACTAACGACTTTTTTCTCTCGTTTTTTGGGTATTATTAGTCGGCCCCTTCTTTCTTGTTCGATACCCCGTTCTACTTAAATTGCATAAACTCTTCCAATTATTTCTTCAACTCAGAATGTAAATAAGTTTCTGAATTATATTAAGCATGTTTATGGAGTATCTGAAGTCCGTAATTGAGCACCTATGAACTTTTTAAGGGGTGCCAATTTAGAAGAGACCTCAAAGAATCCTCACATAATATCAAGTGTTTTATCTTATAATATAGGTTTAGTCAGGAAACAACATTTCTTTGGGATGATTTTTGAGATTCATAGCACTGTTCATTTTTAAAACGATATGAAAAGACACAAGAAAATTATACAAAATTGACACGAATTGTAGCGGATCTTTTTTATAAAAAGTTGTGTCATGTCGTGTTCATGTCAAAATTATTAATCGTGATTGTCATATTAATCGTGTTTTATTCGAGTTTTCATATCTATTTATGTTTAATTTACAGTAAAATTTATAAAATCTTATTAGTAGTGTCGTGTCGTATTCTATTCGGATTGTATTCGTGTCTGATAAAAAAATATGAAATTGTGTCGTGTTCGTATCGAAAAAGATCTTATCGTATTGTGTCGTGTCGGCAAGCGACCCGATTTGAAACACGAATTGTTACCCCTAACTTTATAGTATGCTGAAATTGATCTTCACAATTGCCTTTTACATGAATACAACAATATTTTAACATTAGAAAGTATTAAAAGAATCATAGTCCATAACATTTTTTCTTCAAAAACCTCATCTTCAAAATTATTTTTTAAATGGATCCACGATATCAAAAGAATTTTCGAACTAAATAAAAAATTTGGAGTAGTTTAAAAAGTTACAAGTAATTTGAAATTTGTGTTTTTTTTACATGTAGTACTCGATAGAGAAGGAGTATGTCAAAATTTTCAAAATCATTATTTGTGGATCAATTTAAAAAAAAAATAGATGTGAACTTTTTTAGTAAATACATGTTTTAAAAGGATAGCTTGGACATTAATCCTCTCATAAACAAATCACGACAACTAAAAAGCTAGCCAACGCTAGTGCTTTCTCTCTCTAGAGAAAAACTCTCCCCAAACAAATCTAATTCAGTCGGCCCTAGTTCTCTATTACCCGACTTCCTTAAAATCCAAAAATAAACAAAAATCCAAATAAGTCTTGTGGGTCTTACATGGTTTGGTCACTCTAGATGGTGACACGAGTATAACGTTAACCTCGACTGAAAAAAACCTTATCGATGAGCAAATTGAACTGGCTGTGACAAAACTACTCCATTGGCGGCTAATCAGACTCGTAACGATGAAAATTTGTTGTTTGTTTATTTTAGTTGGCTTTTTCAGTATTTTATACATTTTCGGGCTCCGTTTAAAGTTCCCTCTATCATCCACGTTTGAAGTGCTTTATCCTCTTTTAGTATGACTCTCAGTTTTTTTTTTTTTTTTTTTGGGGGGGGGGGGGGGGGGGGGGAGGAGAGGGTGTGATTCAACTCACCCAGCGATTTTTCTTCTCAGGTAAAAGTTCAAAAGGTCTTTGATTTTTTTTGGGTATCTTCCAGCTTTACTAAGTCGGATATTTTATTAGGTCCTTTAGTTCTAGATTTGCTCACTTCCTTAGCTCTGGTGCTTCAGTTACGTCTGTCTTGCACTGCTCCATTGTTTATTTCCAAACTTCGTTTGGAGAGTCTCGTCCTCTTATGCCTTAGGTGCCAGTGTCTCGGTTTCAATTTCATTACTAGGACGAATTGTGATTATGACTCCAAACTTGTCAGGTTTGCTAAAAGTCTTACTCTAGGTGTCATCCTAATTTTTCTTTTATTTGCATCTTTGTTTCACTATACTCCCCCTTGTTTAATGCAACACATCATATTTTGAGCATTTTAAATTACACGTGTGCACGTAATTTAATTAAAGTGACTTAAGTAATTATTAATTGACGAATAAAAGAATTAATATTTATGTGTAATTATATTTACTTGTGTGATAAGTAAATGAATACATGTTAAATTATATTATGTTGTAAGTGAGTAAAATTGACGGGTTTAATGGTAGGTCGTGTTGGGAATGAGATGAAATTTAATGTTAGATAACTCAGATGGTAATTTCGAGTGCGTCAATGGTCCGAAATGGGTCGAGATAGGTAAAAATAAGTACCCGGGGTTATAGTTGGATTACGGAGATTTTTTAGGCTAAACGGGACCCGTAAAAGGGTATTCGGGTCATTTATACATAGGTACGGACTTAATTTTAGGATTTGGAGTGTTTAGGGTTATAATTAGGGAAGATGGATGGAGTGGGCAGCCGCCCAACCATTCTAAAGACTAAAGCTTAGAGAGAGGAGAGAAAAGAGAAGGAGAAATTGAAGAGTAAATGATCCGGGTGGGAGATCGAATTATTTCGGGCTCAAGAACGTTGCCAAAAAAGAACTCAAGGAGAGAATATTATAATTTATTCAATCACAAGGCAAGTATTTAAGTTTCTATAAAAATTTGGTGTATGAAGACATAAATTTTGGGTGGGAGAAATATGTAAAAATAGAGTTTTGACTAATGAGATCATCGAAGAGAAATTTTATTATGATTATATATTAGATCTAATGTGAATGGAATGATAAAGATGCAATCTTGAATGATCTAAGCAATAAAAGATGAAATCTTGATCTAGGGTTTGAAACTACGCACAATTCTTTACAAAATATGATGATCACGTGAGTTTGATGTCTTTCGAGTTTATGTATATGTAGAAACCTCTAAAATTATGTTTGGGATTGATTTAGTAAGCATATTAGGGTTTTGGGTGAACATTAGAACTCTAGGGGTTTAAGGGAAATAGGGGAATCCCGTCAAAAAATCGGTTTGGTTTGTTCTGAAAATAAATAGGGAAGATTAGAAAGTACCTTGGGTTAAACGTCGATAAATTCTGGGTAAGAGATTATGGGTGTACTAGTGTGAAAATTACTTGGTTAATAATTGTTTATACCAAAATTTACCATCCTACATGGACCAATTACAAGCCAGCACATGTCATCCTATGTGGAACAAATCCAAGTCGGCATGATAGAAAAGCCCGACCGACACAGTTACCCGACTAGTTGAGAACCTCGGCCAACGTTGCTGAACGACCAACTGAGAAGCCTGACCAACTGTCAAAAAGTCATTCTGTACAGCTAACCAAGCGTCAGCAGTCTTACAGCCTATATTGCTTGTGAATCAACAACGTTCATATAATTAATTCTCATTATGTATTGATGTAAATGCCTAATAAATAAAGGCATTTCATCCTTTCACATGACAAGGATCAAGACCCCCCTTAGACTATAAATACATTGTATCACCCTTATTGCAAGGGATCGAAAAATAACTCAAGACAGTTAATACAAAACAGTGGACGTAGGCTATTCCATTGAGCCGAACCACTTTAAAAAGTTTTTTGTGTCTTGTTTGTTTTACTTAATCTATCTGTGATCGATTAATTAGGCTTAGTCTAGTTTTTGCATCAATAGATTGGTGCCGTCTGTGGAAACGTATTACTAAACGTTGTCACTCATTCACCATCCATGGCTGAGATTCCTGAATCAAATACCAGAAATGAGGGAATTCCACCTAATCCCTTTGTTACTCCAAATAATCATGATTTAACAGGGATTTTGGCTAGTTTAGCCAAGGATCAAGAAGCTATGCAGGATACTATACGATAGTTGGCTCAAACCTTGCAAGCTGGAGTGCCTGCACAAGCTAATCAAAGAAGTATGTCGTCGACGCCAACAAGAAGTGTTGGCCATAGCTGTTCCAGAACTTCTAGGGATCCTTCATAACTACCTAGAGCAACTTCTTCTATTAGGGTCACTAATTCCACTGATGGACAATCCCTCATCCCAAAAAGATTGAGTGCCTTAGAAAGGCTAAGTAGGGACTCCCCTTTCGATCGTTTGGGACCCTAGGGAAATGCCCTACGGGTTGTATCGGGAAATACTCGTCGACCAAGCGATCTAAGGGAAGGTTCAACCCAGTCCATATTAAATACTCGACAAACTGAAAGGTCTAGTCAGAGAGAAGGTTCACAGGAAGAAAGTTCATCAAGATCTAGAGGTTAGCATAAAAGAGCTGACATCCATGGCGCTAGCAGTGATGCGTGGAAGCGTTCCATTAAACCTTTGGAAGATAGATTAGGTGAAATGGTCAAAGCCAAGAATCCACTTTAAAGAAGTTTTATTAAGGGGTCCCCCTTTGTGCAAACCATCGTGGATTTTCCTACGGCGACCAAGTTTAAAGCTCCAATAGTCACTCCCAAATATGATGGGAAGACTGATCCAGTTATCCATATAGAGTAGTACCAAGTTGCTATTGATATCTATGTTATTCCTGATGAGATGAGATGTAGGACGTTCTTAGGAACAATCACTAGATCATCTCAAATCTGGTACAACACCCTTTCTCGGGGGTAGATTTCTTGCTTTCAATAACTAGCCGAGTTATTTATTGATAATTTTTGCTTTGGAGCAAAACCAGTGAAATGAGTAGCTCATTTACTCAGTATAAGACAGAAGGAAGGAGAAAGTATTATGGATTACATCACTCATTTCAACAATGAGAAACTAGAGTAGTTAATTATGAAGATAAGACAACAATCACTGCTCTCATGAGTGGTTTGCTCCCTGATAAATTATATTATACTCTGGCAAAAGATCCACTAAAGATGATGATAGAATTGATGGACAAGGCATCGAAGATTATGAACGTCGAGGAAGCTATGGCTGCTAAAACGAATTCAGATGCAAAATCGGAAGCAAAAAGCATAAGGGAAGTCAAATAAAAAGGAGCACAAGAATTATAATAAGAGCAGGAGTTCGAAGGGAAAGGAAGGCCTAGGTCGTCTCAAGAAATTCACTAATTACACTCCTTTAACGGTAGATATGCATCACGTGTTAGAAGAAATCAAGCACAATAAGGATTTGAGTTGGACTGAAAAATTAAGGCCAACTGCTGATAAGAGGGATAAGTCCAAGTATTGTGAGTTTCACAAAGATCATGGTCATACGACCAACAATTGCATTTCCCTCCAGAATGAGATAGAAGCACTCATCCGAAGAGGAAATATGGATAGATTTGTTGATCGGCAGAATGGTGGAAGAAATGAAGAAAGAGGTCGACAGAGATCTAAATTGCCAGTTATTCTCAAGGAAGATAAGAAGAGAAACCACGATGATGATTTAGAAGATGATCCCGATCTTCCCAAGAAACCTAGACAACCAGAACGTGAGGTATTCACACTCAGTTTTAGATCTTTTGATTGTCACATAAATACAGGTAGAGATATTGGATGAGGAGATCACACAGCTAAAAGGAAGGCTTACCTCAATGAGGCTCAAGCTTGTTCCTATATCTAGCATATCAACCTCGCCGAGGAGGATCGACAAAGAAAAGTTAACAAGGGTAAGCTCGTAATTAGCTTTTCTAAAAATTATTTATCAGGAGTTTTATATCCTCATGATGATCCTTTAGTGATTAGAGTCAGGATGAAAGAAGTATTGGTAGCAAGAATATTAGTGGACAACGACAGTTCGAAAAACATCATGTTCTATCCCTGTTTTGATAATTTGGGTTTAAAACTCATCCAATTGGAGCCATATCACAGGCCACTCATTGCATTCTCAGGTGAAAAGGTGTTTTCACTGGGAACTATCAAGGTGGATGTGTTGATTAGGACTTGGCCGACGAGCAGGACAAAGAAGTTAAGATTCTTTGTAATGGATAAGAATGTTCATTCTTCTTATAATATGATCATGGGGAGAGTTGGTTTGAAAAAGTTCAAAGTTGTACCCTCAACTATTCATCAATGCTTGAAATTCCCGACTAACTTTGGAGTAGGAGTAGTGAAAGGAGACTAAAAACTAGCCCAGGAGTGCTACTATTTCTCTGTCTAGGAAGAAGATATGTTGGAGACCAAACAAAAAACAACATAAAGTGGATACAACTGAGCTGAATAGTAAGCCTGAGGTTGAAACCATGGATCCATGAGATGATCAGAGCTTGTAAAAGGTCAAGTGATGGAGGCAACAAAAAGCATTATTCTGGGTGATGATAAACCAGAACGAATAACTCAAATAGGAGCAGAAGTTGACAACTTTCTTAAGGCAAGGAAAACAGGTGTTCACTTGGAGTCATGAAGATATACCGGGCATAGATCCGAACTTTCTGTGTCATTAACTTAATGTCAATAGGGAAGTCAAACCTGTGAAGCAGCGGAGAAGAGTTTTTAGCCCGAAGAAGAACCAGGCTATACAGGAAGAAGTGGAAAAGCTTAAAAAAGCTTCCTTTATTGAAGATGTGAAGTACTCGGATTGGTTGGCCAATGTAATTATGGTCAAGAAGAAAAACAATAAGTGGAGGATGTGTGTGGATTTTGCTGACTTGAACAAAGAATGCCCGAAGGATCACTTTCCTTTGCCACGAATTGATCAACTGGTAGATGCTACTTCAGGGCATGAATTGTTGAGTTTCATGGATGCATATTCTGGTTATGACCAGATCAAAATGAAGCCAGAAGAAAAATAAAATACTTCCTTTATCACTCCCCGAGAAACTTACTGCTATAATGTTATGCCATTTGGTCTGAAAAATGCAGGTGATACTTATCAGAGACTGGTGAACAAAGTATTTGAGGAGAAGATAGGTAAGAATATGGAGGTTTATATCGATGATATGCTCACTAAAAGAAAAAAATCCACTGCTCATATTGTTGACCTCAGCCAGACATTTGATCAATTGGAAAAGCACCAAATGAAGTTAAACCCCACCAAATGCGTCTTCAGAGTGCATGAGGGAATGTTCCTCGAGTATATAGTGAATCAAAGAGGAATTAAAGCCAATACAGATAAGATTAAAGCGCTTATTGAAATGAAGTCCCCGTCCTGTAAAAAAGATGTTCAAAGACTAACTGGGCGCGTGGCAGCACTCAACAGGTTTGTGTCAAGAGCAACAAAATGTTTACCATTCTTCAAGGTACTAAGAAAAACCTTTGAATGGAACGATGAATATGAAAAGGCATTCCTAGAATTAAAGAAGTACATGGTAAAATCACCATTACTTTCTCGACCAATGTTAGGAGAAAAGTTGTATTTGTATCTGGCAATATCTGAGTCCGCAATTAGCTCTGCTTTGATCAGGGAGGAAAATGGAGTTCAAAAGCTAATTTATTACACCAGTAAAGCTTTTCGAGGAGCGGAAGTAAGATATCCCAAACTGGAGAAATTAGCACTGACTTTAATTGAATCTAGTAGACAAATGAAGCCATACTTTCAAGCCCACACTATAGTGATCTACACTGATATGCCATTAAGGCAGGCTTTGCACAAGTCGAAGAAATCTGGAAGACTGATGTATTGGGATGTGGAGTTGGGGGAGTATGGCCTTGTGTATAAACCAAGAATTGCTTTAAAAGGCCAAGATATGGCTGATTTTATTACAGAATTCACTTATCCAGAGGTCCTCGGGTAACAAGGGACTCTAGCCGAGAAATATATAGGAGTCAGTAGACCAACAAGAGATACACCCAACCAACTCCAAATAGGGAAACTGTAGAAAAAGACCAACAGAACCGTCTAGTGGAGTACAGGAGATGAAAAAGAAATATGAGGAGGTGAAAGATAAAATCTTACATCAAGGGATTCTGACAAACTAAGTGTTTAACAACAATATTCCCATATGAAGTTTGTACATTGACGGTTCATCTTGTGTAATCGGATGTGGAGTTAGAATCATTCTCAATACTCCAGACGAGCTAGATATAGAGCACGCTCTACATTTTTAATTTCAAGCCTCCAATATTGAAGTAGAGTATGAAGCTGTGATTATTGGTCTAAACCTAGCTAAATCATTAAACGCCGAGCAAGTTGTGGTGTACAGTGACTTGCAGTTAGTGGTAAATCATGTGTTGAGTTTATATGCAGTGAAAGGATAACTAATGACCAGATATTAGGCTAAAACTTTGGAAGTAATTGCCCCTTTGCTAGAAGTTCATATGGTCAGGATTCCAAGATTGGAGAATGCCCGAGAAGACACACTTGCTCGGTTAGCTTCAACAACCAGAACAAAAATACGAAGAACTATTCCTATTGAGCTACTTTCTAATAGGAGCATTAATGAAGATCTGATGGTTAACTTTATTTCAGTTGGGTTGGGGCCATCTTAGATGGACCCTATAAGAGCATATATTGAAGATGGGATTCTTCCAGCTGATTTACTTGAAGCTAAGAGGCTGAAATACAAAGCTGCAAGATACGTGCTAGATAGTGGTGTGTTGTACAGAAGAGGATTAACTGCTGGTCTACAATTGTGTGTGCATCTAGCTGAGGTAAAGGGTTTAATTGAAGAAGTCCATAAAGGATCATGTGGGGCCTATGTAGCAGGAAGAACGTTGCTACAAAGAATACATATGCAAGGGTACTACTGGCCAACCATGCGAGCAAATTATGCAGATTTTGCTAAGAAACGTGACAAGTGTCAGAGGTTTTCCAATATATGCAAGGCTCCACAATCTCTCTTAACACCAATCACTTTACCCTGGCCTTTTTCCATGTGGGGAATTGATTTGGTCGGGCCCCTGCCAACCACCCGAGAAAGGTTCAAGTACCTCGTGGTAGTTGTTGATTATTTAACAAAATGGGTGGAAGCTAAACCATTAATTGATATGTATTATGAAAAGGTTTATCAGTTCATCTGGAAAAGTATTATATGCAGGTGTGGCTTACCTTATGCCTTTATAACCGATCATGGTACACAGTTTGACAATGACGAATTCGCTGCTTACTGCACCCAATCCAATGTCCAAAATATCCACTCTACTCTTGGCCATCCTCAAAGCATCGACCAAACAGAGGTAACTAATAGAACTTTGCTAAACGGGCTGAAGAAAAGGTTGGAAAATACAAAAGGAAATCAGATTAATGAGCTGCATTTGATCATGTAGGCTTATCGAATAACTTCCAGAACAACTACTGGAGAAACCCCCTATCTATTGGCATTTAAAACTGAAGCAGTAATCCCTATTGAGACGGGTTTACCTACACATAGAGTTCTTAACTTCAATACCCCAGTCAGCAATTTGATTAGAAGATTGGATTTGGATATGCTGGAAGAAGTCCGTGAAGACGCAACTCTGAGAAATGAAGCTTATCAACAAAGGACTGTAAATTTTTTCAATAAGAGGGTCATGCCGAGCAACTTAAAGGAGGGAGATTATGTTTTGAAGAAGGTGATTCAGAAGAAGAATAAGCTAGAAATCAATTGGCATGGGCCTTATCGTATTAATGCAGTTATCCAACCAGGCAGATATCGAATTGAGACTTTGGAAGGGGAAGAATTCAGGAACCCATGGAATGAAGAACACTTGAAGAAATACTATTGGTAAACATAGTTGTGTTGTACTCCATTAACTTCAGATATTAATAAGAACATGACTTATTGGAAAATAGTTATTTTGTTATTTTATTTTCGGAGTAGTAGTGGTATGCACTTATAACATTATGACAATAATTCTAATAATACCACCAACAAAGTTGGTCGGTAATATTATGAAGACACCAAGAAAATTGGTTTGCAAAAACATATACCACCAATAAAGTTGGTTGGTATCCACAAAGGCCACCAATAAAGTTGGTCAGTAACATTATGAAGACACCAACAAAGTTGGCATGCGTCAACAAATACAACCAACAAAGTTGGTCGGTATCAAATAAGGTAACCAATAAAGTTGGTAGGCATCAGTAAAACCACCAATAAAGTTGGTCGGTATCAAACTTATAAAACCATGCAAGGCAAAATTTTAAGTCCCAAATGCTTGGTTAATGAAGACCCGGAGGACAAATGTTTATTTAAACTGGGCTAAAAGATGGACAAATGTTCCACTCACGCTTGGGAACCAAGGTAACTAGTGAAATTACCATAAACTTCAGGTACATTAGTAGAACCATGGTGAAGCATTGGTAATTGATATAAAACTTAGGGCAATCCTAATAATATAAATAAAACCAATGAAAAACTAGAGATTAACTAAAATAATTGATCCATTCATAGTCAAAGACTAGAAAAACATTCACAGACATTCAAAGATTAATTAAAAGTTGATCCATTCATAAAATAAGATTTTCATTAAATTTAAATGATTACATATTGTTGCTCAAATATGGAGAAACAAAATACAAAAATTTATTCTACAGGATACTTTCCTTCAGCTTTAGAAACAGGATCCATGCCAGCTGGAGGATCATCCAAAGTAAAAGGAAAGTTGATGAAGTTAAGATCTCGAAGCATCCTGGTATTACTGCTACTAGGAAGGTCAAGAAAATGAGGAGGATGAACGATCTCAAGATCGTCATGCAGTTCGTAATCCCCCAGGTACTTAGAAATAAAGCATTGGGGAACACGGTGAACAGGTACCCAATTAACATCCAACTTAAATAGAGGATTGTTAAGCTGCAGCAATCCTAGATTATACCAATCCCATATAGAATTATTCCTATCCACCTTTAGCACAGTTAAAGCATTAATCCAACCCCATTTGTTGGACTCATTTTGGGCCTGTTCGAGTTTATCATCATAATGTACCAAAGCTTCATTATAATCACCCCTCCAAAATTCTCTGGGCTGCTTATGGAATTAGAAAGTTAATCTATTAACTTGCGATTATAGCTTCCTCATTACCCCATCCTTAGTCGCTAATTGAGAAAATTGAGTAGATAACTGCTCAGATAAGGTCTGCAGCTTTTGAGACATCTTAGCAATAGCTCGATACTTTGCTTTTAACTGTGCATCTTGGTTGGCAAGGGCATGTTGGGTCCTAAGTTCCTTTGTAGTTCCTTGGCCAGCCCTATTTCTATCTCGGGAAGAATAAGCGGATTTAATATTTTTAAGGCCTCCAATTCATCTATCAAGGTGGCATTATCAACTTCTAAAAAGGAATGACCTTCATTGGTAGTAGTAACAATAGCTCGAGAGGAAGACTTCAGAAGATTAAATTCATTCCTCAAATTACTATTATCCTCTTCCAGGAGTTTGGCAATGGTCCTAGTTTCTTCCATTTTAAGCTTAAGTAAAGATTCCTTTTTATTATAAACAGATACAAATTTATCAAAACCCCGATCTACACTTAAACATTTATACTTCTGCTCATGGCTCTGATGTAGCAGCGCAGTGGATTCCTTACACTGTTCTTGAAGTTCTTCTATCATTTCATAATAGGCCACATTATGTGCTACTGACTTATCAAGTAAGTACTTCAAATATTTATAGGATTCTCTAACTTGCTCTGAAGCATCATCACCGAGAAACTGAGTAACTTCTTCGTTGGACAAGTCCATGACCATCTTTGAAAAAAGCATTTCATTTCCTCAGTAGCTCGGTATCATGGGAAGACAGTTGTTCCATCTTCACAATAAACTAGCAGGAAGAAATAACCTCCAATCAACAACAAGTATGGATAACCGATGCAATCAACAGAAGATATAAAATTAACAAGAAGTTCTTTTATTGATAATGAAGAGCTCAAGTACAATCTAAACAAAGAAAAAAAGAAACAACAAAAGTAAAAGAGAAAAATGTCGAATAACATTACACATTCTCGCTATCACTTTTAACCTTTTTGCTTTTCTTAGAAGAAGGGGATACAGGCTGGAGTTGCTCAGTTTTATTCAGCTGGAGGGATAGAAGACTCATGGACTTCAAGTTATTTGGCAGCAGAATCAACCACAACTAAAGACTCTTCAGAAGTAGCTTCATCTTCAACCTCATCTTCTATGGCAGGAGGAGGACCATGAATATATCTCTGAAAAAGTTCAGAATCTTCATTTGTGTTCAACTCTTGAAGATCAGTAACCCAACCATCTCTGAAGAATTTTTTCTTCACATACTCAATCTGAGCAGAAGTAGCAGAAATGGCTTTATTCTAGCCCTTATCCCAACCAGCACTAAAGGAGGCCTTCACAACATATTTTATTTTAGGTCTGGTAAAGGACACAAGATCCTCAACAACCTTTGCCTTGCACTCATCTTCCTTCTCCCTACGCTCAACTTCCTTTTTCTTGGGATAAACCTCCTTTTTCTTGGACCCAACTTCCTTTGCCCTGTGCTCAGCTTCTAGGGCATTTGTGTCAGAAGTTAGAATAGTAGTTTAAGCTATTTTCAATTTTTTAACCCAAGTGCTCCTCTCAATCTCCAAGGCCTGCTGATAATCAAGTAGAGATTTCTTCAACTAGACAAGGCTTCCTCCACCTCATTTGAAAAAGAAGAAGCCTTAATTACATCATCCTTCTCCAGCATATTATTGAAGTGTACCAAGAACTGCAAAATATGAAGATAAAAAATTAGTATAAATAAAAGATATGAAAGACAATCAAACCAAGAAAAGGAAAAGTGCTTACTGATGCAAGGTTCAAAGTAGCCAGCTTGGGGAGCTTGGTATCCACAACCCTATGGTCTGAAAGAGTACCACACCTGATTAACTTCCTGACAAAACCAAGAGTAAGGGCTGATGGAGGAGCATCAGAAGAAGAAGGAAAATCAACCAATGATAGTTGATCGACCAACTGGTCAATGTGTTTCTCTATAACCCCTCTCCTAAGCCTCCTCAGAGGAATATCAAACTTCGAAGAACATCCATCCTTGGGAGCCAGGTCTTTGGGAGTTGGATCCTTATGGGTTCGTTCCTTAGGAGTGGGGGGCTTTATAGCATCCCTGAGGGCTTCATAACATCCCCGGTTTTCTTCTTGGCTCCTTCAATAAAAGATTTGGAGACAGAAGTAGCACCACTATAGAGGTCAGAAAACTTCCTCTTTTTAATAACTTCAGATATATGAGTATTAGAATCAACAGTAGTCTCTGCATCAAGATCAATTACCAGAGCAGGAGAAGCAGCTAGTCTGGCAATAAAAGAGGAAATAATGCTCTTATACTGGAGAAAATAAGAAGCAAACCTCACATGCTCCTCAGCAACTACTCTGTGAAGTCCCCAGATAAACTTCAACTCTTTCAAATTTACTTCGCTCTCTTTGGGACACCTTCTTTTTTGCTAAACTACAAATCAATTTATAAAACAATAGTCAGTATGACATTTTATCAAACAAAACAAGGCAGATTCATTAAAACATAAAATAACCCATTCCATTGCCAAAGAGAGAACATTTAGGTCCTTGGTATTTAGTACCTCCAACTAAAGGGTCATGTTGCCAATTTTTTACAACTACCCCATGATCAAAATAGTCCCTATTAAAATCAGGGAGATTAACTACCAACGCTTTACTAACAGTCCTAGTTTTCAAATAAAATATGGTATCACTAGTTACCCACTTGTAACAAAACATGATTTCTGAAATCCCTAGATGGGTTCCATGAATTTGATTTAACTTATAAAATCCATTAACAACTCTCCATGTGTTAGGAGCCACTCTTCTAGGTACCATCTCAAAATATTGACAAAACTCTAAACACAAGGGATTGGGAGGAAATGTGAATCCACATTCAGCAATAAAGATGGAGGGGAACCAATGACCCTCAGCAAGAGAGAAAAAATCATAAGGAAAAGTGGAATGTTCTAATAAAACCCAAGGTGGAATATTAAAATCGATTCTGAACTTATAAAGTGACTCGATAGAGTAAACCAGGATGAAGAAAATAAAGAAGAAGAGAAGAAAGATTCTTACAAAGATTTAAGAATTCAGCAAGAACTGAAGACATAAAAGAAAATGATCGCACGAAAGCAAAGAACACAGCAGCAGAATCAGAAGTAAGAGGTAAAAAATGATCGAAGTTTTTACCGCCCTTTTTATAAGATGTATCGAAAATTGGGCCAAGTAATGATTAAAGCAAACGACGGTTGGATTTACGACGGTTAACAGATGAAAAGACAAAGATACCCCAAAAGCATTCTCTAAAATTTAAAATATTTACAAAATTACCATTCGCACTCAAAAATTGTCAATTAAGTGAATAAATTTCACAAGTCTAGAATCTATGTAGCCAAACAAACAGTCCAAGCTACTGGAAAAGCATAATATTTCACACTTTTGCATAAACTTCAAGTATGAAACATTGGGGGCTTCCGTTGATACCAAAATTCACTATCCTACATGGACCAATTATAAGCTAGCACGTGTCATCCTATGAGGCACAAATCCAAGTCAGCATGATAGAAAGGCCCGACCAACACAGTTACCTGACCAACTGGGAAGCTTGACCAACGTTGATGACTGACCAACTGGGAAGCCCGACCAACTGCCGAAAAATCATTCTATACAGCAGCGCTAGCAATCTTACAGCCTGTATTGCTTGTGAAGCGACAACGTTCATATAATTAATTCTCATTATGTATTGATGTAAACGCCTAACAAATAAAGGCATTCCATCCTTTCACATGACAAAGATCAAGACCCCCTTGGACTATAAAGACATTGTATCACCCTAATTGCAAGGGATCAAAAAATAACTAAAGGCAGTTAATACAGAACAGTGGACATAGGCTATTCCATTGAGCCGAACCACTTTAAAAAGTTTCTTATGTCTTGTTATTTTTACTTAATCTATCTGTGATCAATTAATTAGGCTTAGTATAGTTTTTTGCATCAACTGAAATCGAGTTTAGATTTCGAAAAGAATTAGGCTAAGAGCTTAGGTAGGATATCATGTTGGTAAGAAACGTGACATCAGAGAATTGATAATAAGTAAGTGAATACTTAACAAAAATTGGGAGTCGAGTAGACTCGAGATTTGTGGGCTAGTGCTATGAAGGGCATTATACATGTTATATATATATATATATCAGTGTTCTAAAAGGCACGCCTAGGCTTGAGGCTTGGTAAAAATGCCCCGCCTTGAGCCTTTTATGCCTTATTCTTGGTAAAAAACTTAAGGCACATTTTTTTAAAACAAAAACTCTTTAGTGAAACGATATCGCCTTTTAAAGACTTTTTTCAAAAACGGACCGATATCTCATTCAAAACGATCAAAAGACAAATGGTATCCCAAACCTATCTACCTCTCGTCCAAAAAAACGCATGTTTTAGTATTTAAAAAAATAGTATTTTAGTTTGCATATATTCAGACATATTTTAATGTATGTACCATTTTAGTGTTTTCAACAGGCTTGTTATAGTTAAAAATATTACAATATATTTAAAAAGGCCTAAAAGCCTTTTCACACCTAAGGTCCACCCAGATTTCTAAGGCTTAAGGCTTGGCCTCCACGCCTCGGTCACGCCCCGCATTTTTTACAACCTTGATATATACACACACACAAAAAAAAAACTCTCCTATAAAGACTGCTTATGGTACAGACCCTAGAACATACATTTTTCTTAAATAGTAAAAAAATGAATTTTTTGATGAAACTTCATGGATATGATCTCTCCGATGAGAAGATCATCTACAAAAAATTTCGTCAAAAAAATCGATAAAAAAAAGCGTTGAGATGAGATGATATGTCAAAAAATAGTATAAATATACATTTTTCATTGTTGAAATTTTGGGTCAGCGCTAGCCACTTGATTGATTGAATTTTTTTTATCAAACTTTATGGATATGATATTCTCATTTTCGATATCATATCGATGAAGTTTTGTCAAAAAATTCAATCAAAAAGTAGGTGGGATGATCGTCAAAATTTCAACGGTCGAAAATGCATATTTATACCATTTTCTTATATATCACCTCATCTCAAGAGTTTTTATTGAATTTTTTGATGAAATAAATTGGAGATGATCTTCTCACCGTGAAAATCATATCCATGAATTTTCATCAAAAAAAATTATTTTTTTACTATTTTAAAAATATGGTATGTACCGGGGTGATATACCCATATATATCCTCGGCCATACCGAGGGAGCCCGACCCCTCATCAGTCTCAGATGACCCTTCGAGGGTACGACCCCTAATCAGGCCCAGACCACCCTTCAAGGGACCGACCCCTCATCAGGCCCAGACGACCCTTCAAGGGACCGACCCCTGATTAGATTCAAACGACCCTCCGAGGATACGACAGTACGAGGCCTAAATTAGGCCAGACTCTGCCAGAGGGAACTTTACCCTCGGCCTCATATCATAGGCCGAGGGTGACATCATCATAGCGCGTGGTTTGGGAGATGCGTGGAATAGTGCGCGTGAGGCTCACATGGCACGTGGAAGACCGTTATAACAATATCACCCCCTCACGTGAGGGAATATTATGTCATCATTAGTCACAGGTGGCATCTGCAGGTGTCAACAGGGGATTGGCTAGATCATCATTAACATGGACCATGCATGCTTGGGGGGTACACTACACCCCCCAAGACCTATATATACTTGTCACCTACAACCCTACAAAGGGATCGATAATTGAACCCTAGCAAAAACTCTGCTTATACACACAGTAGAGAGAGAAAATGAGTTTATGTGCATTGTATCCAAGGCCATTAGTGCCCATACTTAGTGGATCACACACTCACAGTGAATGTAGGCCTAATTGGATGAACCAATATACATCATTATCTTGTTCCTCTTATACTCATATCCTTCTACACACTTACACACTTATACATATACATATCCATGGCTGCCATGGTTACTACTGTATGAGCTCATCATCACTTATCTAGTGCTGCTAGATTTCAGCATCATCAGTTTGGCTCCGTCTGTGGGAATGAGAAGACATATCTTCCTTTGTACAGCTTGACCTCACTAGGCACTCTGGTGGTGAGCCAGTTCTCCCCCTATGAGGAGATGTTTCACCATTGAAAGAGACCCATTAAGGTTCTCAAGCTCACCAGTCTTTTCTTCAGTTCATCTCTTCATATCTCAAACACGTGGCACAGGAGATGCCACCACCACCACTTCCTCCACCGGATAGTAGAGTAGGACCCAGTTCCAGTCAGCCACCACCTCAGTTTGAGATGGCTGATGTGGCGGCAACCTTGAAGTCTCTGGCAGCAAGCCAAGGGATCATGCAAGAGCAGTTCACGGCTCTAAGACAGAACATACTAAGACCACTAGGGGTATCACCTGAGATAATTACTACGAAAGTGGATCCAGGGAAACTTGAGGCCAGGGGACCGCCCCAGGCACCACGCAAAGACTTGCCACCCCCTCAGCGACGGAGGGATGTTACTGACCCCCGGCGTCTATGCCTGGAGAGGCAAGGAAACCCTTGCCCTGAGGACATGTATGATGATCTAGAGGGAGAGGAGGCCCCCATAGAGTGTTAGGATCCGTATGAAGTCTCCAATAATACTGTACGACCTCTCCAGGAGAGCAGAGGGAAGTATGGAAGGCAAAATCCCGATGATCGCCCGAGAGGATCTGCTTTTGATCACTTGAGCAGGGGGTCGGCCTTTGAGAGGCTGGGCCCAGTAAATGACCTGCGGGAAAAGTTTTCCAGATCAAGGAGTTCTGCGAGGTCCAGAAGGGAGGCAGTAGATGGCCGACCCCACGACGGTCAGGGGGAAGTAAATAGCCGAGGCAGGCCTGTCGCTGCAGAACCCTCCGCCCAACTCAAAGAGGCGGCAGGGGATAACATCGGCCAAGCCGACCCTACGAGGCCCTAGAATGACTCGATCCAGTGACTGGAGGATAAGATCGGTGATATTCTGAAGAGTCGGGGCCCTCTTCAGAGAGGATACTCCATAGGCTCTCTCTTTGTGGCGAAGATAGTTAACTTTTCTACGCCATCAAAGTTTAAGCCACCTGTGGTCACCCCAAGGTATGACGGGAGTACTAACCCTGTCCATCATATTGAGATGTATTAATCAGCGGCAGATATATACTCTATCTCAGATGAGATGAGGTGTCGTGCCTTTTCTGGCACTCTGACTGGGGCTGCACATGTCTGGTATATGTCTCTTTCAAAAAATTCCATTGAATGATTTAAGCAGTTGGCAGACCAGTTTATCCATAACTTTTGCTTTGAGGTGAGGCCACAAAAGAAGACCATCCACCTACTCTATGTTAAGAAGGGGAAGAATGAGAGTCCAAGAGACTACATAGTCAGATTCAACAAAGAAAAGTTAGAGGTGGAAGACTATAAGGAGAGCATAGCTATAACAACCCTGATTGGAGGACTCCAAAAGGGGAAGCTGTTATGGAAGCTTGTAAAAGACCCTTCGAGGACGATGGTTGAACTGCTGTCAACAGCAGGAAAGGTGATTAACGCCGAAGAGGCGATGACCGTAAAATATGAAGATGAAAAAGGAGGCACCAGTCGGGGTAAGTACCATAAGAAGAGCAAAGAGGGGAAGAAGAGGTCTACGGACGGCAAGTTCGATGATTACACCCCTCTAACAGTCAGCTGTGAACATATTCTCAATGAGATAAAGAGTGATCGGTCCATGAAGTGGCCTGAGAAGTTGAGGGAAGCCCCCAACAAGAGGAACAAAAACCTGTGGTGTGAATTTCACCAAGACCATGGCCACGTGACAGACAAATGCTTTGCTCTGAAAGTTGAGATTGAGAAGATGCTGAAAGAAGGGAAGCTTAGGAAGTACATTGACAAAGGTGCCTTCAAGAGGGGCCGAGGGGACGACACCAGAAAGAAGCGAGGTGATGCTGTAGAGAAGGTCCTCAAAAAAGAGGGGACGACCCTTCTGACGATGAGGACGACCCTGACCTCCCACCGAGAGATGACCACGGCCCTGCCAAGAGACTTAATATGATCTCGCTCGGTGTGGTAATGATCTTCGAGGGCCTAGCAGATGGAGGGTCATAGGTCGCCGACAGGAAGGCCCATGTAGCTGAAGCCAAGGCAGTGACAAAAGTTGTACACTCAACCTCCCTGGAGGCAAAGTCAGAAAAGAGGAAGAAGGTCGATATGGATACTCTGGTAGTAGGATTCTCAAGAATGGACTTAAAAGGCCTCTTAGCCCCACATGATGACCCTCTCGTCATCACTACCAGGGTGCATGGGTGCGAGGTACCGAGGATCTTGGTAGATGGGGGTAGCTCTGCAGATGTGATGTTTTGGCCATGCTTCAAAGCCTTAGGTCTCAGCCATGCTAGACTCGTCCCATACCATCACCCGTTGATTGGGTTCAGTGGGTAAAAGGTTCATCCCCTTGGAATGTATGAGGCCGATGTCAGGATGGGGGACGAGTGGCCGAGATGGCTAACCAAGAAGTTCAGCTTCTTTGTGATGGATGAACATGTCTTTTCGGCCTACAACATTATATTGGGACGGGTAGCCCTCAAGGGGTTTGAAGCTGTGCCGTCTACGGTCCATCAAATGATTAAATTTCCTACCCCTTACGGGGTAGGGGAAGTTCAGGGAGACCAAACGATCGTGCAGGAATGTTATTTTAACTATGCCGAAAAAAGAGAGGCGCACAAGAAGGCAGCAGCCACCTACAACATTGGCACCCCGGACCCCAGGGATGAGAAAAAATGAAGAAGGGAGAAGCTGTGGAAGAGGTAGAATCCGTCATCCTCAATGAGGATGAGCCGGAAAAAATCGTCCAAGTCGGTAAGACTCTGAAGCCAAACATCAAGGAAGACCTCATCAAGCTGTTGAGAAGAAGACATAGTGTATTTGCATGGAGTCACGTAGATATTACAGAGATCGACCCCGAAATTATAAGCCACAAGGTCAATGTGGTAGAGGGTGCAAAGCCAATGAAGCAAAAGAGGAGAATTTATTCTCGAGAGAAGTATGAGGTCATTAGAAATGAGGTCAAGAAGCTGGAAGATGCATAGTTTATCAGGGAGGTCATCTATCCCGAATGGCTATCCAATGCAGTCATTATCCCAAAAGTCAACGGTAGGTGGAGGATGTGTGTAGACTTCACAGACCTCAACAAGCATTATCCCAAAGAGAGCTTCCCTCTCCCCCCGCATTGATCAGATGGTAGACGCTACCGCGGGCCATGAGCTTATGAGCTTCATGGATGACTATTCAGGGTACAACTAGATCTTCATAGACCCTGAAGACTCGGAGAAGACAACCTTCATTACCGACAAGGGGACATACTGTTATAGGGTCATGCCCTTTGGCCTAAAAAATACGGAGGCAACGTATCAGCGCCTCATAAATAAAATGTTTTGGGACCAAATTGGGAAGTCTATGGAGGTATATGTAGATGACATGCTGACTAAGATCTTGAAGGTAGAGGATCATGTGGCTGACCTGGAGAGGACCTTTAATAAGATGGACAAGTACCAGGTGAAGCTCAACCCGGCCAAGTGTGTCTTCGGGGTCAGAGAAGAGAAATTCTTGGGGTTCATTGTCAACCAAAGAGGCATCGAGGCCAACCCTGAAAAGATAAAGGCCCTTATAGAAATGAAGACCCCCAAGACCATTAAAGACGTTGAGAGGCTCACAGGGCGAGTTGCTGCTCTGAATAGGTTTGTGTCCAGAGCCACTGACAAGTGCTTACCATTCTTTAAAATTCTTAAAAAAGCCTTCGAATGGAGTGAGGAATGCGATGAGGCTTTCAAGGAGCTAAAGTCATACCTAGGGTCTCCCTTGCTATTGTCACGACCAGTGCAGGGTGAACGACTCTATGTGTATCTAGCTGTCTCAGAGTCAGCCATTAGCGCAACAATCGTAAGAGATGAAGACGAGGTACAGAGGCCAGTGTATTTCAACAGTAAGGCACTCCAAGGAGCAGAACAAAGATACCCAAGGATGGAGAAGTTAACCTATGACTTGATCCATGCATCAAGAAAGATGAAGCCATACTTTCAGTCCCATATAATGGTCATCCTCACTGACTCTCCTCTTAGGCAGGTCCTACACAAGCCAGAAAAATCAGGCAGGTTAATGGCCTGGGCTATAGAGCTGGGGGAGTTTGACATTGTGTATCAACCTAGGACGGCCATTAAAGGGCAAGCATTAGTATATTTCGTGGCCGAGTTTACTTGGGAAGATGATGATGTTGAGGCTGAGAGCCTCGAGAAGACAAATACCCAATAAGATAGGCTCACTGACACACCTGCAGATAAGGCTGAGGCAAGCACCACTAGAAGGAAAGTGGCCGAAAATGAAGAGGGAAGATACCTCTTTAGATAGGGATCCCTCGCCGAGGGAAATTTCTCAGTGGAAAAGACTGTGTGGAGCCTCTTCGTTGACGGGTCGTCCTGTGACCGCGGAAGTGGAGCTGGACTGATAGTATCAGCACCCGATGGCACAGACATTGAGTACGCCCTGAGGTTAAAATTCAAAGTCTCCAAAAACGAGTCCGAATATGAGGCCTTGATAGTAGGCCTCTCCTTAGCCAAGTCTCTTAGTGTCGGCTAGCTTTTGATCCATAGTGATTCGAGGCTAGTAGTGAATCAGATACTAAGAGCCTACAAGGCCAAGTACCTTGAGAAAGTAAGGTCATTACTGAAGAGCTTTAAAGAAGTGAAATTGAAGAGGATACCTAGGCATGACAATGACCGAGCCGATGCACTTGCCAGGCTGTCCTCAGAAACTAGGGTAGGTATCAAGAGGACGGTCCCAGTGGAAATTTTGCTTCAACTAACTATTGAGGATGCTGAGGGAACACTTGGCACTTGCTTAAAATTTTTTAAGTAAGCTTCATGGATGGACCTTCTGATCGGATACATTAAAGAGGGTGAGGTTCCAGAAGCAAGGCAAGAAAGGAAAAAGTTAAGATACAGAGCTGCGAAATTCACTGTCATCGGAGACACCTTGTATAAAAAGGGGTTCTTGCTCCCATTACTTAGGTGTGTGCACCCGTCTGAAGTCCCACACATCTTGTAAGATGTGCACGACGGATCATGTTTAAGCCACATTAGGGGCAGGTCTTTGGCGAAGAGGGTGGTCACCCAGGGGTACTAATGGCCGACCTTGGGGAAAGATGCCACGGCATATGTAAAAAAGTGTGATAAATGTCAAAGATTTGCCACCATCCCTCACCAGCCCCATCAGCCTCTTACCTTCATTACATCCCCATGGCCATTTGCAGTGTGGGGGATCGACCTAGTAGGCCCCTTGCCTAGGGCCATCAATAACTATCGGTTCCTCATCGTGGCAATTGACTATTTTTCAAAATGGGTAGAGGCAGAGCTGATGGTCACGATTACTGAACAGAAGACCTTCTAGTTCATCTGGAAAAATATTATATGCAGATATGGTCTCCCCAACACCCTCATCTAGGATAACGTGACTCAGTTCAAGAATACATCTCTAGAGAAGTACTGTGAAAGGGTGAGTATCAAACAATTCTTCTCTACCCCAGGTCGACCTCAGGCCAACGGGCAAACAGAAGTTACAAATAGGATAATCCTATATGGGATCAAGAAGAGACTTTGGGAGGCAAAAGGAAGATGGGTTGAGGAGTTATATGCTGTATTGTGGGCCTACAGGACAACGGCGAAGACCTCTACCAGAGAGACCTCGTTCATGCTGGCTTATGGCTCAAAAGCTGTCACCCTCAAGAAAGAAGAGGGGGTACTTGATTAAAAACCATTAGGTTAGTGAAAACCACCCTCGACTATAATGAGGGTCAATGGTGGGGACGACCCCTCCTTTGCCCTCAAGAAAGACGAGGGGGGACTTGATTAAAAACCATTAGGTTAGTGAAAACCACCCTCAGCTATAATGAGGGTCAATGATGGGGACGACCCCTCCTTTGACCTCAAGAAAAACGAGGGGGGACTTGATCAAAAACCATTAGGTTGGTGAAAACCACCCTCGACTATAATGAGGGTCAATGGTGGGGACGACCCTTCCTTTGCCCTCAAGAAAGACGAGGGGGTTTTTGGTTGAAAAACCATTAAATTGGTAAAAACCACCCTCGGCTATAATGAGGGTCAATGGTGGGGACGACCCCTCCTTTGACCTCAAGAAAGATGAGGGGGACTTGGTTGAAAAACCATTAAATTGGTAAAAACCACCCTCGGCTATAATGAGGGTCAATGGTGGGGACGACCCCTCATTTGACCTCAAGAAAGACGAGGGGGGACTTGGTTTAAAAACCATTAAGTTGGTGAAAACCACCCTCGGCTATGATGAGGGGAAATGCCGGGGACGACCCCTCATTTACCCTCAAGAAAGACGAGGGAGGAGTTGGTGAGATTATTAATTTAAAACATCACAATGCAAATCATACAAAAGATAAGTATGGAAGACAGCAAGAGGCATTATATTAGAAATTGATGTTTGTTCTACAAAAATAAGGTACAAAAATGGGGTACATAAAGAGGGTATTGGCTACAAACAGCCACCCTATTGAGCATCATCGGAGGGCAGGGCCTCAACATCGATAAGAGGAGTCTCCTCAACGACCAAGATAGGTTGATCCTGAGATGTGCCGATACCCTCGACGTGCACTTTGGACTCCACGTGGGCTAAGGCCTCAGCAATCAATGGGTCGCCCAATTGAACTGCCTCAAGAGAGGGACGGACTGAAGAGACGGCATCACTAAACTTGAGGATGACCCACCGATATGCCGTCTTGATTCCCCTCTCCAAGTATTCAAGACCGAAGCCTTGAAACTCGTCTGAGAGTTTGTAGGCCTCCACAGCATCGGCCTCTGCCTTCTTCATGACCTCAGATAGCTCAGTCTTGAATTGAGCCCCCAGGTTGATCAAGGCCTCATCTTTCTCTTTAATAAGAAAGTCCTCGGCCTTCAGGTCTGCATCATGATGCTTCATCAGCTCGTCCAGGACCCTTTCATGTTCAGTCCTCGCACTCTCCAACTCGTCCCTGGCAGTCTCAAGTTTGGTCTGCAGGTCAGCCTCGTGCTGAATGGCCCTCTCGGCTTCATGGAACTTCTGTTAGTTCTCAGCCATCCACTTGGTAGCAGATGTAAAGTCAGAAATAGACTTCATAAAAAAAAAAACTCATTAAGATGATGAGGAAATAATTAGTGAAAAATTAACACTCAATGAAATGAAGTAAGAACAAGTAACTCAGCCAGAGTGTGCAGACCATAGTCATACACCTTCTCCGGGGGCATCTTGGATAAGAATTCATAGTCGGCAGTCGAGGGGGAAGAAAATATAGACGCCTTGGTCGCCCTCAGGTTGGAAATCAAAGAAGATGGCTCGAACTTCAAAAATGCTAAGTTTTGGGACCAGAAGGCCCCCATACTGGAAGAGGAAGCGATCCCCTCAGACGCCTCCACCCTTGCCCTAGTCCTAGAATCTGGCCGAGGGTCAAGAGGGACTTCTGGCTCTTTCCTCTTTTTCCTATCAGTGGTCGGCTCAAAATGCATCAGCCCCACGGCCTTTGACTTCCTCGGAGCCTGCTGAGGCTCCTTGCCTTTCTTCTTGCCCAGACCAGACAGTAAGCTTGGGGCAGTCATTTCCCAAAAATGGTCAGAGATACCCGCAGGACCACCTGAAAAGGAGATGACACATTAGAAAAACACAGAGCAAAGATGAAACACTTGGAAAAAGTAAAGGTTGAGCAAAAAATAATAATAACTCACATAGCTCTGTCAAGGGGCTGACCCTCAGACCAGATTCTTTGAGGAACCGAGGGGTCATCAGATCTTCAAACTTTGCAAGTCCACCCTCTTTCCCTCATTCTCTCAGATACTCGACTATGTCCTTTTCATCCAGACTAAGTCTAGGGTCTGACCTAGCCTTTATTGAGGGGTTAGACCATCTCCTTGGAACTCTCGGACCATCGTCTAAAGGCTGAGCCTCGGTAAAAAATTCCCATTCCCCAGATATGAAGAAAAATCTAGTCGTGGTTAGAAGTTTGTGCCACATGGAGAAGTTTCTTATCAGACCTCCTCGCCCCCAGATGATAGTACCCAGGCTGTTTGGACGAGGGAGTGATATTATAACAAGCCAAAATCACGTCGGCTGTAGGCTCGTTAGTGAAGGTATTCTTCCACAAAGAGGCGTAGCCGAGGATCGTCCTCCAGGAGTTGGGAGGAAGCTGAGAGGGGGCAACGCCGAGGGCTGATAATATATTGACTATGGCAGGGTGTAGAGGGAACCTAACATCGACCTTAAACATATGTTCGTATACTGCGATCTCTCCCTCGTCACCCTCAAAGACTTTCTCAGACTCAGAGGGGACCCTCACACTTATGTTGGGGGCACACCAAATGTATGCCTCCAAAGTAGGAGGTCACGATCCCTAACGGAGGAAACATAAGCCGAGGCATGGGAGGTGTCAACTTGGTCAATGTCTGAATCCTCACCATCATCCTCAACCCCCTCTCCCTCGGCCTCGTCACCTGTTAGAGGTCCATGAGGAAAAGCTATCTGGAAGGCATGAGGGGATAAAGTGGTCACAGGAACAGCCTCGGAAGGGACCACCCCCTCGGCCTCTCGGCCTGGGCTAAGATCAGACGTATCTCTCCTCCCAGAAGGCCCAGCACCCGTTGATGACGATGCTCTCTCATCCATCTCTTCTGAATGACTATCGGCTGGACGACAAGATGAACCACAAGACTCAGATGGTAATATTGTGGCTAATGGAATGGGAAAAATGGGTTATACCTAATTAGGGTCGGCCCCTCATCTCCTCTCCTCCTCTTCCTCTATTCGTCTAATCTCTATGAAGAGTTGCTCTCTCAAGGATGGGAATTCCTCGGATAAATTGTAAAGCCTCCTAAGCATTAAGGGGAAGATCCTACACTTAGAAGAAGTTGGCTAAGATAATCAAAAACAAGTTTGTAGTTGACCAAACTTAACTTTTGGATTGAAACAAAAGAAATCAAGGGTTTTAACCAAGAACACTCAAGAACCAGTCGCCGAAAAAGTTATGAAGCAGCCTAAGGAAAATCCAACCCTACGAACCTAAAATAAGAAAGCAAACAGAAATGAAGATAAAAAGGGTACTAGGGCAGATGGATTACCTGAGAAGGAATAGCGAGACTACCAAACTCGAAATGTTAAAGTTATAGAAATGGCTAGAAAGCTGGTGAGAAGCTAGAGAGAGAGAGTTCAGGCGCGAAGAAGAAGGGGAATAAAACTTCAAAAATTATTTAAATACCTTAGTAATGAGTGGGCCCATTAACCAAGGCAGAACACAGCCCACGAGGAGGGCATCATTAGGGCACAAAGTCCCAGGCCAAGTGTGCAGCCGCCACACCTTGGAAAATGGAATGACAGTGGATTCTGCCTATGTGTCACATCAGCTCGACAGGTGTCATTCATCTAACTGTACATACACTCATCTCATCAGTAACACTATCCCTCTGCCGTCTCAACAACATCGATGGCTAAGGGTTGGGGGTGATTGATATACCCATATATATCCTCGGCCATACCAAGGGCGCCAGACCCCTCATAAGGCTCAGACGACCCTTCGAGGGTACGACCCCTCATCAGGCCTAGATGACCCTTCAAGGGACTGACCCCTCATCAATCCCAGACGACCCTTCAAGGGGCCGACCCCTCATCAGGCCCAGACGACCCTCCAAGGGGCCGACCCCCCTCATCAGGCCCAGACGACCCTTCAAGGGGCCGAACCCTCATTAGGCCCAGACGACCCTTCAAGGGACCAACCCCTCATCAGGCTCAAACGACCCTCCGAGGATACGACAGTACGAGGCCTAAATTAGGCCAGACTCTGCCAGAGGGAACTTTGCCCTCGGCCTCATATCATAGGCCGAGGGTGACATCATCACAGCGCGTGGTTTAGGAGACGCGTGGAACAGTGAGCGTGAGGCTCACATAGCACGTGGAAGACCGTTATAACAATATCACCCCCTCACGTGAGGGAATATTATGTCATCATTAGTCACAGGTGGCATCTGCAGGTGTCAACAGGGGATTGGCTAGATCATCATTCACATGCACTATGTATGCTTTGGGGGTACACTACACCCCCCAATACCTATATACACTTGTCACCTACAACCCTACAAAGGGATCGATAATTGAACCCTAGCAAAAACTCTGCTTATACACACAATAGAGAGAGAAAGTGAGTTTATGTGCATTGTATCCAAGGCTATTAGTGCCCATACTTAGTGGATCACACACTCACAGTGGATGTAGGCCTAATTGGCTAAACCACTATACATCATTATCTTGTTCCTCTTATACTCATCTCCTTCTACACACTTACACACTTATACATATACATCTCTATGGCTTCCATGGTTACTACTGTATGAGCTCATCATCACTTATCTGATGGTGCTAGATTTTAGCATCATCACGGGGTATGCACCATAAGGAGTCCTTACAAGAGAGGGCATCTCTCTCTCTCTCTCTCTCTCTCTCTATATATATATATATATATATATATATATATATATATATATATGTGTGTGTGTGTGTGTGTGTGTGTGTGTGTGTGTGTGTGTGTGTGTGAATATACCTACTCTAGTTATGCTATCGTTTGAGGTTACGCGTAGTGAGCGATCCACCCTGGCGAGACCAATAGGTGTTGGGTCATTTTTCAGGTCATGTGACTGTTGCATGATCATTGTATGTGAGTTTCGAGTCTGATGGGGGTAATGTGATATGGTCATGATCCACGGATGTAAGTCTATGACCGCCTCTAGTTTATATGCTTCTAATTTAGGATCGGTGGTGAGATTTTGAATCGGTGGCCCAGAAGTGGTACATAACCTACCTGAAACCTGATAGCATAATAAGGAATGCATTCGGGAGGACAACTCGGGAATGATATGTATATACGTATAAAATAGTGTTATATGTATATGTGTGCTCAAATGAATGTGTAAATATTAAATTATAGCTAGTGTACAATTAAATTGATTTTATAACGGTATGAGTATAATTGAAATTTATGATGATATTAGCTTATGTGGTAGCTAAGTGATAAACAAAATAAGGTATAATACATGTAGTACAATTGGGATAGAGTTTTAGCATACTAGTCTATGTTAAGATTGACTAGACTAGTTAAGCGGGGTATCATACCTAGAAAACTAAAATACACGCATTAGGTGCGCACTATAGATTAGGGGCGAAGATAATCTCATGTGAGTGCGACACCAGATGAACATCAATAATTCTATTGCATATTTATTATTTCATTTTAAATACTTGTAAGTATTTTTAAAATGATTTTGGGTGCTGACTCGTATCAAAATATTTTAGGTGCTCAGTCACAGGGACGCCAGGGGTAGCCATCCTTCCAGTTAGATGATGCTGCAGCAGTTTGGATGCTTGCAAGGTTCAATTAGATGCCTCTATCAATTCTATCTAGATCGGATGTTTAGTTCAATTTTTTATTTTGAGCATGTCTCCCACAGTTGAATATCTTTCATTTTCAAACTCTTATATTACTTATTTTATTAGTTGGATGATTGTATTTGGGTTTTACCGAGAGCTATTCGATTATTTTATTTATTGTCTTCATCAGTATTCATTATATTCCGTTCTTCTGAATGTTTATTTAAATAA
Source organism: Sambucus nigra (assembly GCA_949130495.1). Taxonomy (NCBI): domain Eukaryota; kingdom Viridiplantae; phylum Streptophyta; class Magnoliopsida; order Dipsacales; family Adoxaceae; genus Sambucus; species Sambucus nigra. The sequence goes on along the minus strand of OX422210.1, from coordinate 236,059,610 downwards.
TTGAATGCTTTAATAAAGCAGGATAATAACTTTTTAAAATATGACAACGGGCTTAATATGTTCTTTGTAATTAATCTGGTTTTTGACAGTGATGTTAAGAATGAACCAGATTGAGATTCCTGTTTTATTTTAATAGAGGATTGGCGAATCATTATTAGAATAAGTAGGATGTTACAAATAGTCTCAGAGCACTAGGTTCTAATGTCCTTAGGATCTGTATGACTTCATCACGTTTCCAACATAGCGTCCTTCGATATAAAGCCCTATAATTAGGACTGTTGCATTCATATTTACCCATTTACATTCTTTTACTATTTTGATATATTTTACTTGTGATCTCATACAAATTCAGTTTGATTTCAGATACCCAACAAGAGAGGACGACCAACTACGGTCGCTAAGAAGGCCACAAAAGGAGAGGCTCAACTAGAGATGCATGTGGCATAGGGGATTGTGATAACCGCTGAGGTTTCCACCATAGCACCGGGGAAACCAAACTTCTAATCGATGTGAAGGAGCGCACGGTAAGTTAAAGAGAGACTTGGAGAGTTCTCAACTACCTTTAGATAAGGTTTTTGCTGGCATACACAACTACAATGAGTTGTAAGTGATCGAGATTACAAGGGAGTTTGAGGATTTATTATTGAAATTAAAGCACTAGCATAATTATTCCTATTGCGTGAGCTAATGTATTGGGTTTCACACTATGCCATCGACCTAATTGTCAAGGAGCTAAAAATATGTGATAATGTTGGCATGGATTTTAAATCATGCCTACATGTGGCGCACAATGTCTACGATATACCTTGCGCTCACTAGTTAGTCATCTACTGGATAGAGGGTCAGGCAATACTTTGGGGGGATGTGGATGGACATTGGCATAAATTAACAATGATGGCCTAGTTAGCGAAGTACCAAATGGTTGATTATGAGCCAAAAATTATACTCTTTAAACAGAGGTGGGAAAGGTCAACTCTAGATGAGCAAAGGGCCATGTTACAAAAACTGAAGGACATAGGGTGTCCCACTGCTAGGCTATTTGAGTCGTCTGTACTTAAGCAAGGCAAGAGTCGATCGAGTGGTCAAAAACTAACCGTCATGAGAAAAAACACGAGAAGCCAACCAAAAGGGATCCCCCAGGCTTTGAACTTGCTAGGGAATCAACGAAACACAGTGTTTACAAGAGGACTAAGAAGAACATTGATTTTACGGAGTTCACCCACCCTTCCCCATGGTGGGTTTAGATGTGTTGCTAGATGTCTAAAGTTAGGGACCGATGGATGGAAATATGTGAGAGCGGATTTGATGGATGAAGTTTTGGGAAATTATTATTTATATGTAGCACTGTTCTAAATTTATTAAACGATTATATAAGGCCACGTGGTTCGAAGTATTGGACTCATGCCAGAGTGTGGTTACCTGTTAGCTAATACTTACAAATGTGTGTGCGTCCTCATTTCGAAGGGACAATGTCTCACATTTTTACCAATGAGACATGAACTAACTTTGCATCCAACGTTTGTGCAGATTGCTCATGTCTTCGGGAATCACTCATGCCAGAGTGTGGTTACCTGTTAGTTGACCATTGCCACTGATTGCAAGTCAGCGACATAGTTGTTCCTTGCCCGAAGACAAACCTCGTTTTGACAAATATGTGGATCAAGTATCAGAGTTTTAAAAAATTTGCCCGAAGATAAACCTTGGATTGATAAATTAGAAAATGTGTCGGTAGGTTCTGAGGAACGTCTTGTAATCTTTGTACATATGTAAGTCAAGTTTTAATGTAATGTTATGTATTACCAATATCATAACTTAATGGATTTCGCTATTATTTTCATGCTTTTATTTATGGTATTGTATTAAAGATGGATTTCAATGAATATTTGTACAGTGATTGATACATAGCAACGACACTCGCTCAACCTACAATAGAAATAGAAATTATATTAATACAAATCATAAGATTCAAAAACAAATGTTTGGATTAGTTAGATCGAAAAATGTGATTACCACTGAACCGATTCATATGCCATAAGTAACATGGTCCTTGAAATATTTCAAAAGGTTTAGATCATTAGGGCCCCCATAAGCTACGGTCAATGATCCGCCTTCGGTAACCTTATTTTTACTATATTGGGCTCCCGTTTTAGGTAGTTAGTGTGATGGGTTAACTAATGGACCAGGAGTCTTGACATTGCCCTCAACAGGAGCGTCACCATCATTGCCCTCATCATGAGCATCATCATTGCCCTCATCAATAATATCCTCCTCCTCCTCCTCCTCCTCCTCCTCCTCCTCCTCCTCAGAATGTCCCTTGAACGAAGCCTCATAATGACCCTCTGAGGGAGCCAAATGGTCTTTACATGCCCCTTTGCAGGAGAAACAATATCCCTCACATGGCCCTGTGCAACGAATAAAACGTGAATCTTTTCCCGGTGCTTTCTCTCAAAAGCAGTAACTGACCTCCTTTTGGAATAGTAGTATCATATAACTTTATCCATAGATGACCTGCATTAAAACAAATAGAGCACATGGAAATTATTCTTACATACAACACATGTGAATACATGACATAAACACATCTAAATGTATAAGTGAATACAAACATAAATAAATATATGACATGGATAAACTTGTATACATGACATAGATAACTAGTATACATGACAAGGTTGTTTACATGGCATAGATAACCAATATATGACATATATGACAATAGATAAAATTGTATCCATGACATAGATAACTAATATACATGATAAGTTTTTTTTAATTCATTAGGGGCAAGAGAAATGAAACAAACCACATGATTCGGCATATATTCAATGATAACCGAATTATATCTCACGATATTTGACCCAGATGAATTTATTTCATTATCCCTATATTGATTCGGCATATATATGACGCGCAAGTGATCATAGCTCGTGTGATTTGCCCTTAATTCCTGTATTTCTTTGATTCAACGTAAATCTGACGAGATAGTGAGCATATCTCGGAGCAAATACCACGAATGAAGCTAGGTTAAACAGAGAACCTCATTCGTCAGACACATGACGAGTTGGGGATTTTATTTTGGGTGATTTACACCGAACGAAACCCTAGTTCTTTTAAGTTCGATTAAAAACAAATCGAATTAAAATTCAATTCGATTCGATTAAAAACAAAACCAACAATTTAAGTTTGTCACAACTGTTTGGTTCGATAGCATACATTCTTGTTCTTGGAAAGATTTGTTGTAATGTTGGTTTCAAAATTTAAGTTGGTTTCAGAACAAAAAAAAACATACATTCGTGGTTCTTGGAATAGGTATCCTTGTTCTTAGAATGAATGTTCGTCACAACAACTATCCTTGTTCTTGAAATAATTTTTCAGTATAATCTAATATATATAGGTTAAGTACAAATTTTTTCAACGAATGTATTCAATGTTAAATGTAAAACATTTTTGGGGATTTCAATTGTTAGTTTGTTCAATGTACCAACCTGAATGAGATTAATTTCTAATTGAAGTTGAATGGTTTTGAAGTTGAATGGTTTGGAAGTTACAGTTAAGGGCATATTTGGTTTGCAACTATAATTATATTTTCTATGTTTAAATACAATTCTGATAAAAAACTATTTTTGGCAACCTGTTTTTAAACACTGAATTATAATTTTCTATGTTATAATCAAGTTTTTCAGAAAACAACAAAATGGTGTTTTATAACTTCTGTTTTTTATTTTTCAACTCTATTCATTCTTAATATTTTAATGCATTTATACCTTAATATATAATATACATAATATATTAAGATGTGTGTAATTCTTATACAAAATTACATATATGTATATTATTAAAATACATAATATACTAAGATCGATACGTCAAAAAATATTATCAATTGAAAAATATTATCAATTGATACATGACTTATATATAGTTTTATACATGTATTATTAATGTATGGAATAATATAAAATATACATATAATACTTATGTATTAAAAAATATTATCAATTCATGTATGTATATAATTTTATTGTGAAATATACATGCAATATATATATATATATATATATATATATATATATATATATACACATACTTGTTTGTCAATTTTATCAAATTTTTAAAAAGCTGTATTTAAAAACAAGTTTACCAAACGTACACTAATATTTATAAAACAAAAAACTGAATTTTAAAACTATATTTAAAATAATACAAAACCAAACGTGCGTTAAATGATTTTGAAAGTTTGAATACGTAGAGAGGAGAAAAAGTATTTAAAATATTTTTTTACACTTTAAATATAGAGTGAGCCTCATTATGATATTTTAAAGTTAATATTAGATTATAATGGTATTTTTTAATAAAAATAAACTTGTGGTATATGGAAGTAATATGTGGGGTGCAACAAATTTCAGGTAATAAACGAATAATTAATTAAATAGAGAATTAAGGTAAATATCATGTTCCTTCTTATATTTGAATTTTTAGAACAATGTTTTTCAAGTTTATAAATCTAGTCCCTCTAGTACAATAACATTTATTTGTGTGGTCCCTTTAGAGTTAGGGGTTCATTTTTTTTGTCCGCGCAAACGGTATCATTTTTCATGGTGTTTTTAGTACAGGGACTAAATTTATAAAATTATGTAGAGTGTCCTATTTTTATACATTTTGAAAATTATAAAAAAAATTTTCCAAAACCCCCTCAATTAAATTAAATTATATCATTGTACGAAAAGAATAGGAGAATTTTAAAAGAGATTGGAAATTAGTGATAGAGTTCTAGTCTTCGTTTATAACTACAAAAGCAAATAGGTGCTGTGATTGAATTCAATCCCCCAAACGTTATTCAACATCTGGTCAAGTTGGGCGGCTTTTACTCCAACAAAGCTGCTTTCAAAGTTCCAACCGCGTCCTCTTATTTCCACCAAAGAACAATACTATAACCCACCAATACATCAACACAATACAACCCATTACTTTACAACATTAAACCACCCATTAATTTACTAATTATATCTTTTGGCTTACGTTGCCTGCATTTGTTTCCACTTGTCCATTTGGCACCGTTCCGTATTCAACCGCATGTCATATCTTACATCCAAAAACCCTCACTTTCACTCTCATATATATATTAATCCCCTACCTATCATCACGTATTTAATTTTGTTTCAAGTTTTCGGACTCATTCAGCCATGACACCATAAAAACCAACCAAATCAATCCAAATTAGCGTTACTGTACAACAAGAAGAAGAAGAAGAAAAATTTGTTAAACTGATCATGTCAGACGAAGATCTTGATCACCCACGACTCATTGTATTGCTCGTCATTCTCTTGATCTTAGTTACAGGTACTAACCAATTATTCACATCACTATTATCATAAACCCTTCTGCCATGCATGGTTTTAGTGATTTTGCATGGCGCTATTCTAATAACAAATGGAGTTTTTCGAGGTTGATTCATAGTTTGACACGAAACCCAATGTCTTTATTTTTATTTTTATTTTTATTTTTATTGATTCTGAATATTACAATCTTTTCTTTGCAGGTAGTGGTGTTGTTGGTGACTCATCTGAAACTGATAAACAAGTACTGCTGGAACTTAAGTCGTTTTTGGAAACACAAAATCAAGTAAATCGAGGAAGATACACACAATGGAATGCAAGCGATTTGTCAGCTTGCAACTGGCCGGGAATTTCTTGCAACGGCACTCGAGTCACCAGAATCAACTTATCGGAAAACTCCATGGCTGGGACCCTTTTTACAAACTTCTCCGGTTTATCCGAGCTCAGTTATCTTGACCTCTCTAGAAACTCTATCGGCGGGCAAATTCCGGTGGACTTAGGCCGGTGTCAGAAACTCAAATTCTTAAACCTCTCGCACAACTTGTTAACCAGCGAGATAAATTTTACTGGACTACATAGTCTGGAAACACTCGATCTTTCACTCAATAGAATTCACGGTGGAATTCAGTACATTTTTCCCAGAATTTGTCACAACTTGGTGGTTGTGAATATTTCGAGCAATAATTTAACCGGTGAGATTGGAAATTCCCTTGATATATGCTCAAATATTCAGTATGTTGATTTGAGCGCGAACAAATTGAGTGGAGCTTTGGGGTTTGGATTTGAGAGGCTGAAAGAGTTTTTGGCATCGGAGAATAGATTAGGTGGCCCAGTGTCACTCACGGAAAATTGCACTTTACAAACTCTGGACCTGTCGGAAAATGATTTCAGAGGAGAATTCCCTAGGGGAATTTCAAATTGCCGGAATTTGACTCTGCTCAATTTGTGGGGAAACAATTTTACAGGGTCAATTCCACAAGAGATTGGTTTAATTTCGAATCTTCAGGGGCTTTTGTTGGGTAACAACTCCTTTGACAGGGAAATTCCAGAGTCGTTATTAAACCTGAGCGATTTGGCCTTCTTGGATCTAAGCAGGAACAAATTCGGTGGTGATATACAAGAAATTTTTGGGAGATTTATCCAAGTAAAGTATCTTCTTTTACATGGTAATTCATATACCGGAGGGATAAATTCTTCTGGGATTCTTAATTTACCCAACATTTCTCGGTTAGACTTGAGTTACAACAATTTTTCCGGTCCATTACCGGTTGAAATTTCTCAGATGTCTAGCCTGAGGTTCCTGTTTTTTGCCTATAACCATTTCACTGGAAATATACCACCAGAATATGGAAATTTATCTGGACTACAAGCCCTTGACCTCTCCTTCAACAGGCTAAATGGTTCAATACCATCAAGTTTTGGAAAATTAACCTCCCTCTTATGGTTAATGCTAGCTAACAATTCATTAACCGGTAAAATTCCACCAGCTTTGGGGAATTGTAGCAGCTTGTTATGGTTAAACCTCGCCAACAATCAATTCTCTGGGAACATTCCACCCGAATTGACAGACATTGGGAAGAATCCGACACCGACATTCGAGTTAAATCGGGAAAATGATATGAGTGCTGGTTCAGGGGAGTGTTTTGCAATGAGGCGGTGGATACCAGCAGATTACCCTCCGTTTAGCTTTGTGTATACTGTTCTAACAAGAAAGAATTGCAGAAGTTTATGGGATAGGTTACTCAAAGGGTATGGTGTATTCCCAGTTTGCGTTCCCGGTTCAAGTGTACGGACATTTCAGATATCTGGCTATGTTCAACTTAGTGGTAACCGATTTTCCGGTGAGGTTCCTCATGAAATTGGCAAGATGCTAAATTTTAGTATGCTGAATTTGGGTGTTAATCAATTCAGTGGTGCACTGCCCAAAGAGATTGGGCTAATGCCACTTATAGTCCTTAACATTTCACAGAATGGATTTTCCGGTGAGATTCCGATGGAATTCGGACGCATCAAGTGCATGCAAAACCTTGATATGTCATACAACAATTTCTCCGGTACATTTCCGAGTAGCTTGAACAACCTGACAGATCTCAGCAAGTTCAACATCTCCTACAATCCTTACATCTCCGGTGTGATCCCGGCGACTGGGCAATTGGCGACGTTTGAGAAATGGTCTTTCCTCGGCGACCCATTATTGCTGCTTCCGCCTTTTATAGAAAACAACACAAGCAATTTGCCGGGGAATGATGGGAGGCCAAAAAGGCCGGCGAAATTGGGTGTATTTCTGTTGTTTATAGCTATTTTGCTAGCCTCGGTAGTGTGTGGGGTCATGACCCTCATAGTCTGTGTTATGGCGAAAACTCCAGCGAACACACCCGGTTATTTCTTGGAGGATGCGAAGGATCGAAGCGATTTCACGTCCAGCTCAAGTGCTTCTTCGCCATGGTTATCGGATGTTGTTAAGGTCATTCGTTTGGACAAAACAACTTTCACACATGCCGACATTTTAATGGCCACGAGGAACTTTTCAGAAGGTAGGATTATTGGAAGAGGAGGATCGGGGACGGTTTACAGAGGAGTACTGCCAGATGGGAGAGAAATAGCTGTGAAGAAGCTGCAAAGAGAGGGCATTGAGGGGGAGAGAGAATTCCGAGCTGAAATGGAGGTACTAAGTGGGAATGGGTTTGGTTGGCCTCATCCGAACCTCGTAGTTCTCTATGGCTGGTGCCTCGACGGATTGAATAAACTGCTTGTTTATGAGTACATGGGAGGTGGGAGCTTGGAGGATCTCATTTCAGATCGAACGAGGTTGACGTGGCGACGTCGTGTAGACGTGGCAGTTGACGTGGCGCGCGCTTTGGTCTTTCTACACCACGAATGCTTCCCTGCGATTGTGCACAGAGACGTGAAGGCCAGCAATGTCCTCCTTGACAAAGACGGAAGGGCGCGCGTGACGGATTTTGGTCTCGCCAGAGTGGTTGATGCCGGGAGTAGCCACATCAGCACCATGGTAGCTGGGACGGTCGGTTATGTTGCTCCAGAGTACGGGCAGACGTGGCAGGCCACAACAAAGGGTGATGTATACAGTTACGGAGTGCTGGCAATGGAGCTAGCGACTGGGAGACGGGCAGTGGATGGCGGAGAGGAGTGTTTGGTGGAGTGGGCGAGACGGGTGGTGGGGGATGGGAGGCAGGGTTTTAGTCGGTCAGTCATACCCGTGGCGCTTTTGGTGTCGGGACTAGTGGAGGGGGCGGAAGAGTTGCGGGAGTTGCTTCGGATTGGAATAAGGTGTACAGCAGAGGCACCTCAGCATAGGCCAAACATGAAGGAGGTTTTAGCTATGTTAGTTAGGATTTCAGCTGGCAGCCTAAGGGACTTCAGTTATGGTTCTTCTCCTCCCTCATTGTGATGGTGATTTTAATTTAGGGGTTAAAGCACTGTCCATACATAAATGTTTTGTTCTTGGTTCTTTCAGTTCCCACACACACACAGATCATATAGAGGCAATCCTGTGATTCTTCTTGTAAACATACATTTACATTCATTAGTATGAAGTATTTACTCAATTTGGCTCATATATATTTATGTGTGATGTTTTGAAACAATTTGGAGATATTCATGCGGGTCCTGTCAATGGGTCGGGTCTGGACATGGACCTGCCCCGGACCCGATTCGTATAATAAGGTCTGAGAATATTTTTTTGGACCTGAGACCCGAAGACCCGTTTATTAAACGGGTAGGGTTTGGATCTTATACAAGACCCGAACTCGAAGACCCGACCAAAATTGTATATTATTATTTTTTAAATATATATACATATGCTATAAATTTATATATATTTATAAATATATCTTATCAATATAACATGTAAGTAATATATATAAAAATATATATTTATGTATGTAATAAATATAAATAATATATGTTTTATTTATACTAATAATATTCTATAATACATTACAAAATATTTTTATTTAAGATTAAAAAATAAAGAAGGGGGATAATATAAAATAAATGTATATATTTGGCCAGACCCGGATCCGAACCCGAGACCCGATGAAGACCCGGATCCGAACCTGAACCCGATGAAGACCCGATTATACGGATCTGGATCTCCCTAAACTCGACCCGACTCCGACCCGTTGACATGCCCTTGATGGGTGTTCTGAAACTGGGAGATGACGAGCCCCCTCATTTTATTCGCAAAACAAGCACGCCATTTAGAGGTGTCCCAGACTCCCTGTCTACGCCAAAGATGATGTTATTATCTTAGCGAGTTGTTTTCTATGAATTCAATAGTATCTACTTTGAAGTCTTACCTATGAAAATAGAGTTTGGAAAGTCTTAAATTTTTTTTTCCACAATCTTGGAAGTTTACCAATTTTGATGTACAAGGGTTGAATTGGTCTCAGTCAACCTACAGATACAAAGTTAATTGAGGAATGGTGGTCCTAATTATCAAGCTGAAGAAAAATAAACAGCACCAAATATTCCTGGCCTACCCAATTCAAAGATTGCATTCCTACCCAATTGAGGACTAAATGGCATATAATTACAATTATAATGTCTAACAGCCTTCCATGTAGTAAAAATCGTGTGGTAATCTTTTTCAAGTCACAATATTCCAACTTCCATATCTTCAATAGTATTACATAGAAATTCGAATATATTTTCCCAATTTGTTAATAATTTTAGTATACAATTAAGATGATACTGAGATTTTGGCTAAAGGTGCCTCTGCAGAACAGATTGCTAACTGGACTGTATTTTTTATTTACTTATTTATTATTATTATTATTATTATTATTATTGTTATTATTATTGTTATATTCTGTGTGTGCGCACTTTGCAATAGCATTTTTTTTCTTCCTTCGATGTATTCAGTTATGTTTTCCGTGCTCATTTTCTTTTATTGATCGCGGTGCAGTCATCGGTTATGAAACTCGACAACGGCTTTATTACCTTGAATTGTTCTATTTCATTGGTAATGTAAAGGATTATCAGGCGATTTGGATGGGCTTCAGTGCGATTTGGATGGCTTTGACTTGATTTCACTGTGTTTTGGTACACTGTCAGTGTTTTTAAGTGGACTGCTGTGATTTGTAAATTATTTTTCAGTTTTTTGAGTTGTCTCCAACCATATATATTTCAGTAACCCTGTTTGTTTTTGGTCCATTGTTCATTTAACTAATTTCAGATTATATCAGGTCATGATTTGTCATTGTAATTAGATAACTATGGTATGCTGATTTATTTACTTTTTTTGAAGTTTTAGTTAAGAAATGACAATTAATTTTTGAGCACTTAGGCCCAGGTCCCCAATGTGAAAATATGGGCAAATCTAAGTTTTTTGTACTTTAACGTGCTATCCTTCACGCTCATATTTTACCGCACGTGAAGGCATTTTATTAAAAAATATATTATAATTGCACTGATATTTTACTAGTAACGCACATTAAAGTAGAAAAAAAAAAGGGCATAACTGAAGTCACAAAACACTGATTATGTTTTTACTATGTTTAAGAAACACTAATTATCTATTAATTCTTACCTCTAAATGCTTAGTGAGAATATGTCAATTCCTTAGCAAGTTAACCTATTTGTTATCTTCTGATATCCGTCAATTATCTCTTTGTTCATAGTTGATTTAACTTGATCAGTCGGTCTCATGTTTAGGAAAACAACAATTCGTGAGGATTACTATATAAAGAACTCTAATCTTGGAACATTCTTCATTTAATCTGTTTTCTCAATAAACTCGATTTAAATATACTTTACATATTAGAGTTTATTTATATAAAAGCTTCACTGGGCTATTTACTTAAAGTTAAATTACATGGATCTACTAGCTTGGATTTATTTCCTATGTTCTGCACATCACGAGATAAGCACTTCAGCAGCATTCTTTGAATCTAGATCAACTCTCTTCTTGAGATTTGGCACATGTTGATCAGTGGTATCATGTGAATTTCTTTATTTCTTTGGCTGTACAAGTCTTCATTTATGACTTTTGATGGCTGCTTTTGTCATTTGTTAATTTGAAGGGGGCATGATTCTCTAATCTCAACCTGTATTTTCGTATACTCAAGTCAATTGTTTATAATGTTTCTCTTCATTTTTAGTTTATGCACGTTTGTGTGTGTGGAGACAATGTTTTTTTTTAAATATTTTTTTTGACTTCTTAAGCTTGAACTTGGCCATAAAGACTTAAACTTCTGGTTCTTCAAGTTGAATGACTAACATTTTCGATTTTTCCTTTCTCAGTTCTTAAGAACAGGTCGAGCAAGCAGTTTGTAAATAAATGGAGCAAAGCTTTCAGCTTGTGTAAGAGCTGTAAAGAAGCTCTGCAATATGTTAAAACATTGTTTGGCGGACAACATTTCTCAACAAGTTTCACTCTTGTGAACATTTCATCCTCTCGCCCTGCGATGAGAATTTTCGTGACGAGGATGGTTTTGGGGTTTGTAAGTCTTGTGCCCGTGTGCACCAAACCAAACCAAAACAAGGAAATATAAATAAGTCACAAAATAGAGATTTTGCTCGGTTAGACCGACTTACATTGTTTTCATCCACAAGATTGAGAACAACTCCCATTTTCGAGAAAAAAAAATTAGGTTACAATGTTAGGATTATACAAGAGTTATGCAGAGTCTCTGCCCGAATCCCGAATATACTCAAATCTCACATTGTAATCTAAGTTCAAAATTCCTAAACCTCTCTAACTTCTTTGCCTCTCTTTTGATGAATAGTTGTCTTATAGTTAATTAAAACCCTAATGAGAAACACCTCTCGTCATTTTATTTATATTTTATATAAGAAAACCCTCAAAATACATTCACTTAAACACATTTATGTTACTCCCAAAGCTTCTTCGCTACCCATTTATGTTACTCCCGAATAGTGGTGACAAAATGTGGTTCAAATAATAAAACATCCCATATTAGTCCAGTCATCTAAATATAGGGCGCATATTTAAAAGATATGAGTTAAATATGGGGTCCATATTTCAAAGTATGAGTTAAAAATGGGCCCATATTTCAAAGTTATGAATCAAATATATAGCGCAATTTTAAAAGATATAAATCAAATATAATACCCATTTTTAAAAGTTGTGAGTAAAATATGAGTTTTTTTTACATATAACTCGAATTGTAATACTTACTTTAGTAGAAAAACAATAGGTTGGCGCAACCCATATTTGGCTCGGCCCACATTTAATCCAACTCATATTTGGTCCAACCCACATTTAGCCCAACCCATATTTGATCCGCCCAAATTAGGCCCAGCCCATAGTTTTGCCAGTGCTACTCCCGAAGCTTGTTCGCTACCCATTTCTGCAACCCCTTCATTGTAGTGAAGCACACTTTCGTTTCCCACCAATTTGGACAAAAACATATACTTATGATTTCATAGCCAAATTCCACAAATATGCGCCTTAGCGAGAGATGGTCTCTACTCCCTCAAATCGAGACTCCTCTTTTGCCAAACCTCATATAGTTCATTTTACTAGTTAAGCACACTCCGAATCAAATGTGCTCATAACCTTCCTAGGTTCATCAACGTACAATGTTGTGTGTAACTATTCCAAGTCAAAATCATTTTTGACCCTAGAGGGAGAACCCGGGCATACCCTCCCCTAGTGGGGCCTTTCCCCCATCATCATTTGTTATCGGGAAACGTGCAGCCAATGTTTTCGTTTTATTGACAAACAAGACATGGCTTGAGTGCTCGTTAACTTATGCACGAAATTTCCTATCATCCTTGAAGTTTGTTTCAGACGATACAAAATTGCTCTCTCTTCTCCCTTTGTTAAGACCATTAATTCATGTGTGACTCTTGAGACTCCACCTTTGACTGACACTCGTCCACCCCCACCCCCTCGAGGGGAAAAAATGAGCTCCCCTAAATTACACGTTTCTTCCCATTAGGCAGAGACAATAAACATTTATCATTCTCTTTAAAAATCTCAAGACATTATCTCTTATATCAAAGTCCCGAATCCAATATACATTCACTTTGAGATATAAAGTTACATCTAAAAAGTACGAGAAACTTTTTAGAATCTTCATCCTCCTCATATGCCACTAATGTACTATCAGAGCCACCTCCATCATTTTTCAATGGACAATCGTGCCTTAAGTAACCCCACTCCTTACAATTGTAACATTATGGGCTTCTTTCACCACCCCTTAATCTGGACATACTACTTCCACTATATTCCCAATTGGTATTCCTTCCCCGATTCCCACATCGAGTGTGCAATATCTTTAACTCTCCTCCCTCGAGGACTTTCTCTTCTCATATGACAATAAATTCGACTCTGCCTCATCCATTTTAATCATATATTTATTCCAAAAAATGGTTGTATCTATGCTTTCATTTGAATTAAGAAGAAAGGTAAGAAGAAACAAGTCCTTATCTTCTTCCTCTATATTCACATAAACCCTTTTAAGTTGATTCAAAATTCCATGAAATGCCCTCATGTTATTCATGACTCCATCTTAAAATGGTAAGTGTTGATGTAAAAACTAGATTATATCTAATTAGTCAATCACATATAAAAATGGGTAAACAAGAAAAAGGATTTTTAAAGTGGTTAAGCCTTATGAAAATGGCCTACGTCCACTGTTTTTGTATTGCTGACTGTTTACTTGGAATCTCGATAATAGGTTTACCAAGAGATCCAAAGTACCCTCTTATGAGGAGGTTACAATGTATTTATAGCCTTGAGGCTGTACATATGAAAGGATAATATGTTGTTATCTAGTAAACATATACATCTGTACGATAATAATGTGCATTTAATGCGTAGTTGTCTTTTGACTCTCTTGATTTGGATGCTTAGCACGTTAAGTAGCTCGGACCGCTTAAGTTGCTCGCACACTAAGTTGCTCGGTATGCTTGAGTAGCTCGGTGACAGTATGTTGTTCGTTGGAAGTATTTGTATTTGCCACGTAGGTTGACACGTGTCTTCAAGTGATTGGTCCACGTCAGCAGACTATATTTGGTATCAACAGAAGCCCCCAATGTTTCACAGTTGATGTTGAAGGAGAGTGTGGAATATTTTGCTCAAAAATTTCTTGGATTACTGGTCTTCATGAATTTTAGGAAGGTTTTCCTTGTATATAATTCCTTTTTGAGCGCATAATATCAAGCTTCATAAATATTTTGAATTTTCACGATCACTTCGATACTTGTGCCCTTTTCTTTATTTTAGCTGCCGGAAATGCAAACATCTTCCCTTGTAATCATTGCTTTTCTCTATTCCCGAGGTAAAGTATTTAAATGCGACAGAAATCCTATCGTCTCTCACTTTTCAAGTCTGTATCTCTGAACTCTTCATTTTCTCTCTATCTTGTGCCTTCGTTCTTTCCATCGTTCATTGTCAACTGATCTTTCTTCTATAAGATTTTATTCTCTCTTCTTTATTTACTTTATTCTCCATGATTTATCTTATTAAATCGTTAGATAAATTTTGATCTGAGTTTTCAATCCCTTCTTGGCTTATCTTGGCAGAACAATCTTGCCCTTCTGATTTATTTTCCTTGGCAGAGGGACATTGGTTCCCAAGTCTTTTTGTGGCCGAATGTGTCTTTTTTTTCCCGCCGAATCCCCTGTGTTTGGAGTTTTGCCAATATTTCGATATTATACCTGCAAGAGTAGCTCCAAATACATGGAGGGTAGTTAATGGAGTACATAGGTTGAACCAACTTCATGGAACTCGTTTGAGGATTCCAGAAATTATGTATTGCTATAGATGGGTTACCAGTGATAATACTTTCTATTTAAAAACTAGGTTTTCGAATAGAGCTTTAGTTGTCAATCTTCACGATGCCAATAGGGATTATTTTGATCATGGAGTTGTGATGAAAAATTGGCAACACCCGCCATTAAATGGAGATGACGTGTACCAAGGTCCCAGGTGTCCGCTTTATGGCAATAGGATAGGTTGTTTTTGTTTTTGAATTCTTTTTTTTTGTATTTGATGAAATGCATCACTGATATTAATTTTGTTTGTTACAGTTGACAGAAAAAGGAAACCTCCAAAGGAAATCGAGGTTAATATAAAACATTTAAAACTTATCTGGGGCTTGTATCAATCTGTTGCTGGGGAGCACATTAGATCTTCTTCTTATTTGTTGCAATACAGAAGCTACACTTCATCATTCATTGCTCGTCCTGTGGTGGTTAATCTTGATCAAACACCGAGCTCCAAAACTAATGCGAAAGGATCTTCTTCTGACATAGGCATACCTATTACTGATCTGATGAAGAAGAGAAAAGCTCCTGCCTTTTTTGACAAGTCTACATTTTCCACTGAGGAGGCAAAGAAGAATAAACAAGATGTCCCATATGAAGGGACAAAGAATATAGATGTACCCCCTTCTATTGCTGCCATGGAAGCTGGCAAGAAGCCCCATGTGCCTCCGAGTAAGATTGTTGTCATCTCACCTTCGAGTGAGACTGTTGTTATCTCACCTTCAAGTGAGACTGTTGTTATTTCACCAATAGAGACAACACATTTAATAAAAAATGCTCCTGCTCCTCTGAGGAGATTAAAAAGAAGTTCTTCTGAGAGACCTGTTGAACCCGTCTCTCAACCTTTAAATGTTGAAGGTAATGTTCCAGCTCTTGTTTCTCCGAGCTCTTCTATGGGCTTGATAAGACCTTGGACTGTTCCAGAGTCCCAAGGTGTTGAAGATACATTTTTTCGTGAGAGACTTACTACATTGGCTGCTCAACACATTACTTCAGTAAGTATCGTTAGTCTGGCTCCTTTATTTTCTAGTATTATATTCATATATTGACTCAAAATTCTTCCTTTTTTCAGCTTGTGACTTGCTTCAATAGTATTTTGAAGAAGGATGAAGCCATCAGGGCTTCCAGCTCCTCGGGTGGGGTAAAAGAAGCTTTTGCTGGACTAACCCAGTCTTTGAAGGAATCTCGTCAGAAGTATGAGGAAGACAAAGTTGCTTGGTAGAAGCAATTAAAATTTGTTAAACTAAATAGAGATCAAGCTGTGACTGCCTCCAAAGAGTTGGAGAAGAAATTGAAGGAGGACGAACAACATAATACTGAGCTTGAAGTCAAGCTTAAATATGTTGAGGAAAATTTTATCAAGCTTCAAGATGTTGAGCGACACAAGATAGAGGTAGAAGAAAAGATAAAGTCTGTCGAAGAGCTCCTTAGGGAAAGGACCTCCTCGAAGAGAGCAAAAAGGAAGTGCTGGTTGGGACAAGGGTTGGAACAATGTCCTGGCTATTATGTCTTCTCAAATGGAGTATGTCAGTGTTAAATATTTTAGGGATGGATAGGTAGCAGCCTTGAAGAAATTGAAGGTTGCTGAAAATTCTGAGTTGTTCCAGGAGCATACTCATGGCTCTCCTCCCTCTCCTAGAGAAGAAGAAGAAGATAAAGCTGCTTCAGATGAATCTTCTATGATGATAGGAGAGCAGGTCCCTGTTTTTACCATTGTTCAACCTTTCGAGCAAGTCCAACAAGCCAGCACATCTGCCGAGCAGCTTCCATTGCTCTTCGAGCAACCAACCCCTTCATCCAAACCGTTCGAAGAAGTCGTAGGAAATAAGGAGAAGGTGTAAAGTTTTTCGGGTCTTTTATTTTGTTATTTTCTTGAATGTAACCTTGAACTGTGTTTTCCTTTATTATGATGAATAAAATTTGAACTTTTTATTGTTCGTCTTGAGTTTCTCTCTTACTTGCTCTGTTCACACCCTTGTTGATTTTGTGTTTTATTTTGTCTTTGCTAGTTTCTGGACAGGATGGAACTTTTATCAGCTCATGATTCAGAGTTGATGAAGAAATGCAATGACTATTTCAAAGCTGGTCATGCAGATTTTACTGAGGCTCAAATCATTGATATCCTTGGATCAGATACTTCTGAGCGAGTCATTAATGCTTACCAGTATTTGAAGTTCCCACTTGATCGTGCTGTAGCCAACAATGTGGCTTAATGATTGAAGATCTTCAAGGAGCGATCGAGGATTTTTAGCAGTAGTATAAAGAATCTTCTATACTTTTGCATCAAGGCTATGAGAAAAAGTACCAACAATTGAGTGCTGACAAGGGATACGAAAAGTACATTTCAGCTCATGAGAAAAGGGAGAGTGTGTTAAAGCTTGAAATTGAAGAGCATAAACATATCGCCAAGCTTCTAGAGCAGGAGAACATCGCTTTGAAGGAGGAAATAAAACAACTCGAATCTGCTGCTTCTTCTTCTTCGGGAGCCTTGTTCCCCATTAATGATGAAGGTTTTTCCTTTTTGGAAGTAGAAAATTCTAACTTACGGGATGAGTTAGAGACTTTAAAACGAACTGGATCTTTAATACCTGCTCGTGGCAGAGCAAGATCTTCTTCTCGTGGACGAGAAAGGGCTGGTCGAGTTACTATTGATGAAACGAGAACTCAGTTGGCTTTAGAGAATCAGGTCGTTCAATTGATGGCGAAGAACCAAGCCTTGGCAAAAATGTCTAAGAAGATTATGAATTTCATCGACTAACTCTCCACCCAGAGTTATGCTCTGGAAATTAAAAAAATTCTGGTGAAGAAGCTCCACGAGCAACTTGAGAGATTAACGTATCAATTTCACAAGCAGTTCAGGAAATTTTGGATGGTTGGGTATAATAAAGCTCTGTATCACCTTGATGCTTGTTTGCAGTAGTCAAACAACGAAGAATATAAGCAGGGGTGGTTGAATGACTTATGTGTCCTGAAGCTGGAGCAAGGTCATTTCCTCTGGGATTATTATGAACCTATAGTTCTTGATTTACATGTGCCTCCCTTCAAACTTGATCTTAATTGGATTCTAGCCCGTGCTATTCCTCGAATTTTGATCTCCTAGTATCTCTGTGATTATAGTCTTCATTCGAACTTTGAGATATCTCGTCCAGAGCAGTTGCTTGATTGACCATCCATAATGAATGTCATAATGCTGCGAGATATATACTTAATAAATTCCATTTACGTATTAGATGATCCTCCAGATGGGGTGGAACCTGTTTCAAAGGAAGAGGCAAAGAAACCCATAGAATAGGACATTTTTATATAATGAATCAAACTTCATATCACATGTAATCTCCTTGGTTTTAATGAAGAAATTTTTAGTCTTTTGCCATTCCATTTTCTTCGAAACAATTTGTAGACTGTCCTCATTTATTCATTGGTGTTTTGTTTTTAAATAGTGGAACTTGTTCCATTTGTTGTTTGATTGTAGTGAGTTATCACTCTTTGGGCCTAAGAAATGGAATGATTTTCATCCCATGTTCCTGCTTAGTTGTAGCAATCTCGTCTGGATTACCTTATTGCCTAGAAAGTGGATGCCCCGGGAGGTTGTCCATCTTCTTGCCTAGTTTGGTACCAACCAACCGGAGTTGATGGTTATGAATTGCCGACCAACCGGAGTTGGTGGTTATATGAGTTACCGACCAACCGGAATTGGTGGTAATGAGCTACCGACCAACCGGACACTACAAGAAAAATTGGTTTTAGCGACGTTTTTTTTTGCAACGCTTATAAAAATGTCGGTATATAGTGTATATGCCGACGTTTATTTAACAACGTGGGATATTTATCGACGTTTTATTGAAGTGTCGAAATATTAATGGCATTTTATTAAAAACGTCGGAAAATGGCAACATTTATTAGAAAACGTGGGTTATTTCCCATCGTTTTGGGAAAAAAACGTCGGGTCCTGAATTAATTTAGCTCCGCGCTTACTACTCCCTCTAATTTTTCGTTTCCCTCCAAAAAAAAAATACTATGGTGTTCCCATACGGCTCTCAGTTTTTTTTCTCACATACGTCTCTCAATTGCCCTAACCAAAATCGAGACACACCTGTTGAGCCCTAAGCCAAAATCGAGACACACCTAAGCCAAAATCAGACGCAAGGCTGCTTCTCTGAACGTTTGAGGTAAATCCACATTTTTCTGAACACCAATCCACGTTTTTTTCTGAACACCAATCCATGTTTTTTTCTCTGAACGTTTTTTTCTGAATGTTTCTCCAAGACCTTGATCGAAAGACATGATTTTTTTCATTCTTTGGTTTTTCTCTTCCTTTTGTTTTTCTTATTGTGGTTATTTAATAGATATCTATATTTTATATTCCATAGTGGAATTATAATCCAATATTAATCAAGAACTATCATTATTTAGAGAGTAAATGATGATGGTATTGTGAATTAGTAAGAAGTGATGCGTTTTTGATTAATGGTATTGTGAATTAGTAAGAAGTGATTCCTTTTGTCTATTTTGGAATGAAAATAGAAATGGGAATCGTTAACCTTCTTGATTCTTGACGTGATGATTGAATTTTGGTAATTATTAGGTTTCAAACTGTTTTTTAATACCTGTTTCTTAAATATATTTTTTATCTTTTGGTAATATGTATTGATTAATGTGTGTATAATCAAACACTTGTGGTTAGTAGTCAGGGGCATATCCTAAATAAGCCCTCAAACATTTTTTAATACACATTTAGTCCAAGTCTTTTTATTTGTTTCAAAAAGTCCCTCAACATTCCTCTAGCGCGGACTTTAAAAATAAAAGAATATTGCTTAAATGGGTGTTTGAGAGACTTTTTGGAATAAATTAAAAAGGCTTGGACTAAATGTGTATTAAAAAATATTTAAGGGACTTTTTGGTATTTGATCCTAGTAGTTTTTTTTTTGGTAATATTTCCCCTTTTTGAGGTACCATGAGGTGTCCGGGCCAGCATTACGCGCACTTTGACCAATCCCCACTCGCGGATCAGTGGCCAACCACTGACTCCCAGGTTGTTTGCAACTGCCGAGACTCGAACTGGGGAGCAAACCCAGTTGACCTTGGAGCTTTAGTACTAGTGCGCTACCACTAGTAGTTAATGTGTTTTGGATTGTTCTCTAGTTGAATTCCATTATATGGGATGTTTGGTTCTTCAGAAAATATAAAAAATTTGAAATTGAATGTAGATTTATTCTTATACGTGTCATTAAAACTAGCCTCTTTTACATTGGTTTAAGGGTTAGTTTGTTAACCATTTATGATTCAAGAATGTAAAAAATTTTGATTTAAGAAAACAAATTGTTGTTTAATCAATTAATAATACAATCACCTTTCCACAATCAAAGATATGGGTATGGTCTTTTGAATTTGATAGAATAAAATTATGTTTCTTATATTGTCGTATTCTTTGTTGAAGCAAACGTGACTTGGATATCAATAGGCATATCAAACCGGTTATCTCGAGCTCTTTCTAATATAGGCCTTCAGAGACCTCTTGTTCAGGTATCATTTTCACTTCTATGACTATATCCAATGAAATAGTAATGAATACATAATATCAAATGCATGTTTAAAATGTGCATTGGCTAAGAATACATTAATGTAAGTTGGAAGGCGAATAAATGATATAGAAACCACTCGGAAGCTAGAAAATGTGTAAGATTTTTTATTTGTAATGGAAAATAAGGTTTTAGGCCATTAGGGTGTGTTTGATCGGAGGGGTTGAATTAATTTCAAATGTTGGATTATGCTTATTGTTGAGACGGAGTGATGTTTCGGTAGAGAATCTTGTTGTCGTAAGTCGTGTCCAATTTTGTAAATTTCATCTCAATAGTAGTTTTTATATATTTTTGTTGCATTTGACAAGTTGTGTAATCTTTTCTTTTTTTCATTATATTATGTTGTTTTAATTTTTTTTTAAAAAGAATATTAAGTCGACCATCTTTTTTTTCCTCTCTATTTTTTATATTTGACAACCTTAGACCATGATATTTGTTAAGAAACAAAAGTCAAATTGCATGTTACTTTTTGTTACCTTTGTGTTGAACTTGCCAATTGACAAAATTTTGTTATGTTTACTTATTCATTTCATTAGGTTAATCAATCCATACTGATGGATAAGAGTTGGATTAATATAACACATAGAGGTCATCCTTTGTATGAGAAAGGAGCAGAATAATTCGTCAAGTTTGCCTCTGGTAATAGACCGAATGCTGAAAGAATATTGTGTCCATGTAAGAAATGACGCAATATGCTATATGTGAAGAAAGATGATGTTGTAGAACATATATTGCTAAATCGGTTTTTAGATAGCTACACATGTTGGACTTATCACGGGGAATCTGCGTCATCTTCGGTTCTTTCTTCTGACTCAGTTATTGGTGATGAAATGCGAGAGATGATACATGATGCTTTTGGAATTCCTCCTACAAGTCCACTTAACTTTATGGGTGGTGGTGATGCGCATCAACATATGGATGGCCCTGATGAAGTAACCAATAAATTCTTCAATTTGATGAAAGAATCTGAAAGAGAGTTGTACCCAGATTGTAAGAAGTATACAACTCTCTCGTTTCTTGTTCGATTATTGCATTTAAAATGCCTTGGTGGCTGGAGTGACAAGACATTCACAATGTTGCTTGAATTATTAAAAGATGCATTTCCTAATGGTGAAACATTGCCAAAGTCTTTCTACGAAGCGAGGACGTTGATTGCTAACTTAGGGCTAGAGTACAAGAAGATACATGCATGTCCTAACGATTGCATGCTCTATTGGAATGAGACAGAACGAGAGAACGAATGCCGAAAGTGTCATACCCCAAGGTACAAACAAGTAAATGGTCAATCAGATGCTGATGCCATTATAAATCGAAAAATTCCTGCAAAGGTGGTACGATACTTCCCTTTGATACCAAGACTTCAAAGGCTCTTTATGTCATCAAAGACAGCATCACAGATGAGATGGCATGACGATGAGCGTGTTGATGATGAAAATATAAGGCATCCAGCTGATTCACTTGCTTGGAAAACATTTGATGATATTCATCCAGATTTTGCACTTGAACCGCGGAATGTTAGGATTGGATTATCCAGTGATGGGTTCAACCCATTCAGGAGCATGAGTATTGTCCATAGCACGTGGTCTGTAATTGTAATAATATATAACTTGCCTCCATGGTTGTGTATGAAACAACCATATATGATATTATCAATAATTATTGATGGTCCTCGCAGCCCTGGAAATGACATTGATGTTTATTTGCGCCTTTTAATTGATGAATTAAAGGAATTATGGGTTGGGGTAAACACTTATGATGCAGCCAGTAATCAGATGTTTAAAATGCGTGTATCTTTGTTATGGACAATTAGTGATTTTCCAGCTTATGCAAATTTATCGGGGTGGAGCACAAAAGGTAGATTGGCGTGTCCAT
Organism: Sambucus nigra; assembly: GCA_949130495.1. Taxonomy (NCBI): domain Eukaryota; kingdom Viridiplantae; phylum Streptophyta; class Magnoliopsida; order Dipsacales; family Adoxaceae; genus Sambucus; species Sambucus nigra. Next base: position 236,037,064 of record OX422210.1, on the reverse strand, counting down.
GTTGTCATAAGTACACTCGATCCCATTGGTTGTTTAATGGAGGTAAGCATTGCTACTTGGGTCATCGTCGATGGTTGCCTGAAGCACATAAATTTAGAACAAATAAAAACTCCTTTGATGGCACAGTTGAGTTGGATACAAAGCCCACCCGATTATCTGGAGCGGAAGCATATGATGAGGTAAAAAATTTCAATAATAATTTTGGGAAGGATCCAGAAGTAGGAGGTAAGAAGAAAAGGGTTGATAAGACAGGTGAAACCTTAACACATAATTGGAAGAAAAAAAGTATATTTTTTGAGTTAGATTATTGGAAGGATAATTTGTTACGCCACAATCTTGATATAATGCATATTGAGAAAAATGTGTGTGATAATGTGCTTTGGACATTATTAAATGTTGATGGAAAGGGGAAGGATAACTTAAAATCCCGTCATGACTTGGAAGATATGGGTATTCGGAAGCCGTTGCATCCTCAGAAACGGGCAGACAACAAATATTATTTGCCACCTGCATGTTTCACCTTGGACACTAAGGGTAAAGACATAGTTTGTAAAATGTTGAAGGAGGTGAAAGTCCCAGATGGTTATGCTTCGAGCATATCGCGTTGTGTTAACCTTAAACAACGTACGTTATCGGGACTTAAGAGTCATGACAACCATATCTTAATGCAAGAACTACTTCCCATTTCCTTAAGAAATGTGTTGCCTAAAAATGTACTTGAACCATTAGTTGAGCTAAGTAACTTCTTTAGGAATATGTACTCGAAAGTGATGAATGTGACCAATTTAGATCGTGTTCAATCTCGCATTGAGCTCACGCTATGCCGACTTGAGAGGATCTTTCCACCTTCATTTTTTGATGTCATGGAACATTTGGTTATTCATTTAGCAGAAGAAGCGAAGATTGGAGGACCACCACAATACCGATCGATGTATCCTATTGAGAGGTGCAGTATTAGTCGATATATATATATATATAGGGAGAGGTTCACAAGTGAACCTAAAAGATGAACTTTTTAATGAACCTTAACAAAAAATACTTAATAATCAATTAATTTTAATTCCTATGTTGTAATTGGTCCGCGCTAGCGGCAACGGACATGTGTGTCGATCGATCCCCAACCACCCCACCCGTCCCCTCACCCCCACCCCCCTGGTAGCCCTGCTGTCATAAGGGCTGCCATGGTGGTGGTGGTTGGGGAGGGGGGAGGGGGCGAGTGAGGGGGTTGGGGATCGATCGACACGTGTGTTCGTTGCCGCTGGCGCGAACCAATTACAATATAAAAATTAAAATTAATGAGTTGTTAGGTGTTATTTTGTTAAGGTTCATTAAAAAGTTCATCTTTTAGGTTCACTTGTGAACCTCTCCCTATATATATATATATTTAAAAAAAAATATTTTTCATGGTAGTTTTTTCGTACTAATTGAAATTTCCCTCACCATAGATACTTGTTCACATTGAAGAATTATGTGAAGACCCGCAGTCATCCAGAGGGTTCAATTGCACAAGGATATTGGGTAGAAGAATGTTTGACATTTTGCTCAAGGTACCTAAGTGATGATGTTGAGACGAAGTCTAATCGCCCAACGAGGAATGATGATGGTTGTTCTTTTGATCACTTTTGTGGTCGTAAATTAGGAAAAGCGGAGGGATTTGTTCTCGATGACATTACATATGTACAAGCACATCGATATGTGCTTGTCAACACAGATGCAATTGCTCCATTTCGAGAGTAAGTATCTTCTTGAATAAAATTCCTTCATTTTTTAGCCATGCAAAGAATAATGTAATGATTCTTTTTAATGCAGTACTCATCGTGCGTCAATTAGGAGTGATTCTCGTCTCAGACCCCATGATGTGGACCGCATTCATAACGAAACATTTCATTTGTGGTTTAAGGATCATGTAAGTAAAATCTACATTGAAAACAATGTTTTACATTTAAATGTATTATTAAATAACTATTGCTTGTAATGATATTTTTTTGTAATAAAATAGGTGAGGACGTTAGTCAAGGCAAATAACACAGATGTATCACAAGAAATTCAAATTTTATCTATGGGTCCCCTGAAAAAGGCGAAAAGATTCACCAGGTATATTATTAATGGCGTTAGGTATCACACTAAGGCTCGCGAGAGGAGAAGAGCCACGCAAAATAGTGGAGTCATGTTAAACGCAACGACTGAAAGTTACGCAAGTGCAAGAGACATAAATCCCATATCCGGAGATGTCAATTTTTATGGAGTTTTGACAGATATCATTGAGCTGCATTATTCAAAATACTATAAGTTCGTGTTGTTCAAGTGTGACTGGGTTGACAATGGTAGAGGTCTCATTGAGCAAGATGACTTTGGATTCACACTTGTAAACTTCAACCATTTGTTGTATCCTAGGCATCAAAAAGCCGATGAACCATTCATACTATCATCTCAGGCAAAGCAAGTATTTTATGTACAAGACCTAGTGGAGAAAGATTGGCATATTGTTGTTAAAACAAAACCCCGAGACTTTTTTGATGTGTTTGGACAACAGTTAACAAGCGAGAGCACTATGAATGATGAAACAGAGGCATGGAGTGATCAATGTTTGGATGATACAACATTGACACATGATGATGATGATGTTAGTTGGGTTAGACAAGGTGTGGATGGAGCATTAGTTGATGAGGAAACCACGGAGCAGATGGATGAAGATGAATAGAAATATTGATTAGCTAGGCATTTGAATATGCATTAATAACTTGTGTGGATTTGTATTTATTATTCCATTTTCTTATTTTTTTTTACAGAATTAAATAAGTATCAATATTGGTTTCTAATAATTCCTTTCATTACTGTTATTGTAATGTATCAATATTTGATCAGGTGTATGATGTTAGAATCTGTTTTAGATTACTATCTGTTTATGATGTTCGAATATGGTGTATGCTAGGCTAGTATATGTTCAACTAGGCTAGTGTATGTTTCTAACTATATCATGCACACATCTCTCCCATAATTATGAAGATTTATAATATCCAAAGTTTAATGGGGCTGATTATAATATCCAAAGTTTCCTATTTCATTTTATCACTTTGATAATTTAATTTTTTTTCATGTTGTTTCATTTAGTACTATGACGATCAATAGATCTCAAACTCAACACATTAGAGGAGCTATGCCAACCCCTGAGCAGCAACAGGAGCATGTAGGAGCCAACCCTGCCATGCCTGAACCTCCATCGAATTGGCCACCTATTACACCATTGATCCCTCCATTGTCGGGCAACAATGAACAACAAGAAGAGGAAGTTACACGTATGGTTTTTAGTTGACTTTTTAATATTTTTAATTGATGAAAAGTATTATTCTTGACATTTAAGTAATTCATTGATGATTTTTTTGGTCAATACCTACGTAACACTTAGATCCGAGCTCCGGCCAAGAGGAGGAGCTAGAGGAGTAGAGGCGAGTTCGAGGCCCCACTTTAATGCATAGCGGGTGGGGTAAAGATGGTGGAATTTTAGAAATTGAGGTGAATGAGCTTGGCCAACCCATTGAAGAACCCGCGTCTAAACTTGCTTCAAATTTAGGGGTTTTAGCACGCAATGGTCAACTAGCGCCATTGGCCTACTTTGATTGGAGACAAGTACCCAAAGAGGATAAGAACATGATTTGGCTTCATATCAAGGTATAATGTCAATAAAATGAAAATAGGGTATATATTTTCCAGTTTATTTATCTAACTTGTTGATGTAAAGTAGGAGAATACGAATGCCACAGAAGAGATGATAAAATTTATGATGCAATCCGTCGGAAGAAAATGGAAGGAATGGAAGGCCACAGCAAAGCTCCAAGGTTATACTAAGTATAGAACTAATGAGGAACACTTGGCAAATTATCCGCAACGAGTCGAGGAAAGTCAGTGGAAAACACTCGTCTATAACTGGGAGTCCGCTCGAGCACATGTATATACTAGTTGTTGAGTCTAGTCATGAATTACATGTACACACTATGTTTATCTCGCGTATAAAGAACAACATGAAATGAATTAATTTATTAAAAGGATTAATATTAGGATTTACTCAAATTTTGTTCTATGATTAACTGTATTTCCATTGTATTAGGCCAAAAGTGCGAAGAACAAAGCCATCCGTGCATTATTGCAAACGCCGCACACATCTGGTAGAAAAACTCATGCTCAAGTTAGACATGCGGTATAAATTTTGTACTGACTAGTTCATTGTTATTATTGTATTATTATGTTTTGACAGTTAATATGTTGTACTTGTAGATGACTAAAGCGATGGGATTCAAACCAACTCGTAGGATGGTGTACAAGGAGACACATGTAACCAAAGGGAAGGGGCCAGTTAATGAAGCAGCTGCCCTAGCGATTGTATGTATCTTTTCTGCTGTGATTTTTTTAGATGACTATACAGAGCCCCTTCGTTAATGGTAAACAGACTTCAAAAAGACTTTGGTTTGTGTACTAATTATTAACACCATATATACGTGGTTTGGATGGATTAGCCTATATTCATGGGGCAAAGGGAGTGGGTAGTATTCATTTTGTATTTATAAATCAATACATGCATTAAAAAGATGAGGGATAAAATCATCCCTCATGTTTACTATGTTTGCACTTAGACTGCTCAAAGGTTCATTTAGTAACACATTCATCCAAAATGAATATTTGCACTAGTCCTACCTTGTTGGAATTATGTCCAACTTTAGGGGAAAGGGGATTTTGAACTAAACTATAAATGCCTTGCAATTGAGGCTGGGGAAGAGGATTAACTCTGTGTTAAGGCTGCTTCAGAAGAATTAACTGATAATATTATGTTGAATGATTGGGTGAAACACCATGCTGGGAATCCTATCATCAGCCTCACTATGAACTTAAATAAGTTGAATATTGAGATTTGAGATCGAGCTGAATATTGAGATTTGAACGAGCTGAATATTGAGATTTGAGATCGAGATTAACAAACAAGCAGAGCTTTAGATGTTCACAAAAACACCTTAATTTGCAGCCCTATTTACTGACAAGTGAGTTTTCGTAGTCTGTCATGTTCGAGTTCATATTCTAAATAAGATTCGCGGTATACAAAGTTTAGAAATCATAATTAGGGCATATTTCCAACTGTAATAAATGCCATGCACACATGAATGATTAAAATATGTTAATTTCACAAGAGTTCACTTCAATAATTAGCACAATTGAAATTCAGTTCTGATCACAAAAGCAAATGAACAAAAGTGTATTAGCACAATTGGGCCCTGCCTTGGAATGAGCAGACTGGCTCGTTGGGAACGTGCCAATTCTGTAGGTTTGAACCCTCCTAAAGACATCGAACGTATCTAACGGGAACCCAAGGTTCAATCTGAATGCTTGTTATGGGAAGTCTGTTTTTAGTTTCTCTGTTATACTCTGTTCGTTATCATCGCGACTATGTACTAATTAAATTATATTGGCCATCCATGCGGAGGGACAACAACACCTATATCTGTCATTGCCACACCTCCCAGCCTTTTAATATCAATCTTTAAACTCCGCTATCAATACCCGAGCATCCTTGGGAGGATGTGTCCGTAGACTTCGCAGTGGGCCTACTGCGTTCCTCGCGAGGCTTTGACTCTATATATGTGGTTGTTGATTATTTCTATAATATGGCACATATTTCATCCCCTATACCCACACCTTCGATGCCTTGCATATGGTCACCCTATACTTGAGAGAGATTGTGTGCCTACGCAGGGTTCTTAGCATTGGCGACCTCTTACAGTTTAGTAAATAATAATCCCAAGATTTAAGGTCATCTCCAATGGTTGGTTCTTTTAATCCTATGTGTCGATGTCTTTTTAGAAAATTTCTATGTGGTGTGTCACTTTTTTCAGATTAATAGAAAAGTTCAAAGTAGTATCTTTTGTATCTTGACCCCCCATGTCATATCGGTATGGAAATACAATTCTCCATTCGAGAAGTTTTTTTATTTTTACATTTCTGTTATAATTTTTTTGATACCATTGGATATGGCTAAGATAACATCATTGTTATAGTTCGCATTTAACAACGGCGTCAATTGTTCAACAAGTGTCATGAATCCAGTGATTTCAAAATGTAATAGATAGAGTATCTTGGTGAGCTCCGATTCCCTAACATCTCGGTCTCCATTTCAGAATACTTGACGATTTCTGATTGAATCTCTCCTCGGCTTTCAAAATTGGCTTCGATTTCTTCATTCACCCATGGGATATTGATTAGCTAGGGTAAACCCCTGGGATATTGATTCTGTGGCAAAGGCTTTGAATTCTGCAATTGCTGTGTCTGATTCTCAGAAGTAAACGGGGCATGAACTAGACAAGATGTAAAGGGGAGGAGAAGGGAATAAGGAAGAATAGAGAATAAAGAAGAGGAAAAACTTAGAGAGGAGACATCAAGATTTAATAAAAACTGTGTACTCTATCTTTTATTTGTTGTACATGACGAGACCTACATCTGTACATATGGCTATTTTACCTTTAAATTAGTGATAAACTACAACATTTAATACAAATCGTCCGCATAAATTTTGATTAACATGAATTCTATAATAAATTTTGAAGCCATTTGTTTTCTTCTCCACTTTATCAGCGTTAATGAATTTATATTTCTTTATGAATCTAACAAGACTTGTTTCTGAGAGGATTTAAAAGACATGTTTTCACCTCCAAGAGTAAAGACATGTCTACTTATGGTCTTCAAGTATTTTAAATCAAATATCCAATTCGAACTAAAATATATCGCAAGTATATGTTGAGAGTGTGAGTTTGGGGTATAAGACTAAGGAAAAGCCAGAGAAACGTGACGACTAAAAGCAATTACCCAAATTAAAATGTATTGCCAAAATTGAGGTAGTATTTTCCTTTAATTAATTATATGGGAAACTAAACAATCATATTTATATTTTATAATGTTTGTCAAAATGATTTATTCTAAGTTTTATCTTCTTAAATTAACGTGATGAATCACAATGAGCAAAAGATAAATAATCACACAACACAAAGATATATAAGGAAAACTCCACAATGAAAAAAATCTTTAGCCAAGCGAATGACAAATAAACTATGATTGAGATTTACATGTATAAATCCACTCTTTCACAACATATCATCCTACACGGGAATGCACTAATAAATAGAGTAAGCTTAACAACTTCCAATAATTTTGGTCCATCACCAATGTCTTCGTAACAAAAAATTAAACGTCTTCTTTATACTTGAATATCCAAAAAAATTGCTCCAATGAGATTGGAACCAAGAGAATCCACAAAGATGTATTTATTCTTTCAATTATGTGAGATTTCTTAATGTTTATTGAAGTGTTTAAAGTTTTTGGCTTGTTCAAAATAAACTGAAAAGTATTTTTGAGATAACGTAAATCTAAAGTTTCTCAAGAAAAAAATATAAAAGTATTTATTCAAGGACAAAATATGAAGTAACCAAACATCAATTAAAATTTTAGATCGAAGTTTAAACCATAAATGTCTAAAAATTACTCTAAGGGTGTGTTTGATAACACTAATTTTCCATGAAAAATGCAATATATGGAGTTATTTTCCATCTTTTGGATGTTTGATAAACAAAATTTTCTATGGAATTGGTTTCTTTAAAACAAATCACGTAACCACTTTTTCCACAAAAGATGGGATTAAAAAACCTCCTCCCACCCTGTTATTCATTTTCCAGGAAAAAGACTTACCACACCAAAAAATTGATAAAGAACTTATAAAATGAAGAAAAACCCAAAAATAATGAAAAAAAATGCAGAAAGTGAATAAAACCCAAAAATAATATAAAAAAATCCAAAAGTGAATTAAACCTTAAAAATAATGAAAAACATCCAGAAAGTGACTAAAAACCCAAAAATAATGAAAAAAACACAGAAAGTGAATAAAACCCCAAAAATAATTAAAAAATACAAAAATTAAATAAAAAGTCCAAAAATAATGGAAAAAATTCACAAAATGAATAAAAACCCAAAACTAATGAAAAAAAAATCTAGAATCTTATTAAAACCCCATAAATAATTTTAAAAAATCCCAAATATGAATAAAAACCCAAAAATAATGAAAAAAAATCCACAAAGTGAATAAAAACCCAAAAATAATGAAAAAAAATCCACAAAGTAAATAAACCCCCCAAAATAATGAAAAAAATCCATAAAATGAATAAAAACTTAAAAATAATTAAAAACTACAGAAAGTGAATAACTCCAAAAATAATGAAAAAAATACAGAAAATGAATAAAAATTAAAAAAATTCAAGAACGTGAATAAAAACAAAAAATAATGAAAAAACCCAGAAAGTGATTAAAACGCCAGAAATAATTAAAAAATCCAGAAAATGAATAAAAATAAAAAAATAATGAAAAAAAAGCAAAAAAATGAAAAAAAAACAAAAATAATGTAAAAAATACAGACAGTGAATAACACTCCAAAAATACAGAAAATGAATAAAAATTCAAAAATAATGAAAAAAATCCAAAAAGTGAATCAAACCCCCCAAAAAATGAAAAAAATCAAGAAAATGAATAAAAATCCAAAAATAATGAAAAAATACATCAAGTGAATAAAGCTTCAAAAATAATAAAAAAAATACAATAAATGAATAATCACAAAAAAAAGAAATTTAAAAATTGAGAACGTAAATAAAAACCCAAAAATAATGGAAAAAATCCAAAAAGTGATCCCCACAAATAATGAAAAAAATCCAGAAAAAGAATAAAAATCCGAAAATAATGAAAAAAAATCCATAAAATGAATAAAAACCCAAAAATAATGAAAAAAATACAGATAGTGAATAAAACCCCCAAAATAATGGAAACAGTCCAAAAAACGAAAAAAAACACCAAAAATAATGAAAAAATTACATAAAGTGAATAAAACGCCAAAAATACAAAAAATGAATAAAAATCCAAAAATAATGAAAAAAATCCAGAACGTGAATAAAACCCAAAAATAAAGAAAAAAACTAGAGAAAGTGATTAAAACCCCCAAAATAATGGGAAAAAAACGAGATCGTGTATAAAAATCCAAAAATAACGAAAAAAATTCAGAAAGTGACTAAAAACCCAAATATAATGAAAAAATAAATAAAGTGGATAAAACCTCAAAAATAATGAAAAAAATTAAGAAAATGAATAAAAACCAAAAATTAATGAAATAATACAGAAAGTGAATAAAACGCCAAAAAAATGAAAAACCCCAAAAACAATGTAAAAAATACCGGAAGAGAATAAAACTCCAAAAATAATGAAAAATACGAAAAATGAAAAAAAACTGAAAATAATAATAAAAATACATAAAGTGAATAAAAATCCAAAAATATTGGAACAAATACAGAAAATGAAAAAATCCAAAAATATTAAAAAAAATCACAAGATGAATAAAAATCCAGAAAATAAATAAAAAAAATCAAGATGTTGAATAAAAATCAAGAAATCATGAAGAAAATCCAGAAATTTATTATGAGGTTAATATTTATTTTCTTGTTTTTTATTAATTTTCTATATTTTTTATTTTTTGGAATTTTATTCCTTTTCGGATTTTTTGAATATTATTTTATTGGTTTTATTCACTTTCTGTATTTTTTCGTTATTTTTGGGTTTGTGTTCACTATCTGGATTTTTTTTTCATTATTTTTGGGATTTTATTCACGTTCTGTACTTTTTTTCATTATTTTTGGATTTTTATTCACTTTCTGGATTTTGTTTTCATTATTTTTGGGTTTTTATTCATTTTTTGGATTTTTTCATTATTTTTGGGGTCATATTCACCTTTTTATGGGTTTTTATTAATTTTATTAATTTTTTTTATTTTTTTCATTATTTTAATTCATTTTTTGGATTTTTCCCATTATTTTGGGGATTTTATTAACTTTTTGGATTTTTTTTCATTTTTTGGGGTTTTTATTCACTTTGCTGGATTATTTTCCATTACTTTTGAGTTTTTATTCATTTCCTGGATTTTTTTCTTTATTTTTGGAGTTTTATTCTATTTATGTATTTTTTCATTATTTTTGGGTTTGGGTTTTTATTCACTTTCTGTACTTATTTCATTATTTTTGAGTTTTTATTCATTTTTTGTATTTTTTTTGCATTATTTTTTGGATTTTATTCACTTTCTGGATTTTTTTCACATTATTTTGGGGTTTTATTCACTTTCTGAATTTTTTTCATTATCTTTGGATTTTTATTCATTTTATGGATTTTTCTCCTTATTTTTTGGAGTTTTATTCACATTTTAGATTTATTTATTTATTCATTGGGATTTTTATTAATTTTCTGGGATATTTATTATTTTTCTATTATATATATATTTTTTATACTTTTTTTCCATGAAAAATATGGAGAACCAAACACAAAAGATGGAAAGTAGAACATTTTCCACCTGGAAAATAATTGCAATCAAACAACACCAACAAATTTTTTCCATGGAAAATATTTCTAAGTTTTCAATTCCTTGAAAATTAACTCTTGGCGCTTATTTTCCATCTTATTTATCAAACACACCCTAAGAGTTTTGAAAAGAAAACTCTAACAAATTGTCTCTCAAAGAAAGATCTAAACCCGTATCCAAAAATTGAATATAAGCATTGGTTGAATAACTCAGGTCAGATTGTGTTTACAACCTTCTATAAGGTACAAATAATACATAAACTTCTAAGAGGTTAAAAAGTGGATCTACACAAAGTAGAGGCTAAAAATTGCAAAAATGTTTATAGCACTTTGCTATATATTTTCATCAAAATCGCATGTGGCATAACACATTGTCCAATGAATCAAGATTTTGATTGGTCATTGCATGAGGTATCTTGAAATCTTAAACTTGTAGTTTTCTGGATCAACCGAAACAATGACTCAAAATTTGTTTTGGTTAATGAAAACTAGACAACGAAATAACATAAGGTCACATAAGTATTCATATACTCTTACAATCTCACCATTTATTTATTCCATTACAAAACACATAAATAAAAACATTACAAGAAAAATGAATCAAATTTATCACATGTGACCCGACATTGTTATGCCAAAGCCTTACGATATAGAAATACATACTTGGATGGATCATAAAAGATTACACAACTATTTGTAACTCTTAAAACTTATATCTTGTTAAGCACTTGAATACAAATAAAATTATCGTGTAATATATTGACGGTGAAACATAAGTATTAAGAGGAATATAAGATAAAACACTATAAACATAGTTCACCAAATCACTTAAGAATATATATCAAGCTTAACTAAAATCTCTACAAGATATGGTATATAAAATTCCTTCCTCGGGTTCATTATTTCTCTATTTCATTTCAAAATAAGACTATGTAATAATACCTCATAATGATACCCCCTTAATTAGGAAATCTCCGCCTGTAGGAACAACTACCTTGTAACAACCCTAATTTTCCATGACTAGTTGATTAAGATGTACGTCGAACACATGGATTGCTATGCAATTTATATCATTTTTAGCATCAATGTTAAATAAAAGATAGAAAATAAAAATCGTCCACGACATAGGAAATATGAATGACGATGAGAAAAACTTCACTAAGATAAAATGAATCTACAATAAAACTAAATCCACTAAAATAAATCTCTTTTATACAAATGTCTCAACTAAAATATAAATACAATTGTAATTACCTTGGATCAAATCTCATGAATACAACTGACAACTGAAATAAAATAACAACTGCTTACTCTAAGGATTATTAGCTGACTCTTCAGCCACTACAAGTCTGACTGCTCAGCCCTATTATTCCTATATATAACAATAATAATACTTGTTAGGGGGGAGGTGGTTTATAGATTTGGATAAAGTTATAAGAAATAACTTACATTATCAAAACAATAATAATCGTGAGATTCATTTATGATAAGCATGCTAACCCATCGACACTTCACATACTAGTGATAACTCACCCCTCATCATAAGTCAAATACTATACAAGTGTCCCAACTCAAGGTATAATAAATACTAAAAAGTCTCTATCACCAGACTAATAAGTAATATAAGATAACTAAATACTAACATGGGATGAAATTAACTACACATGTACATAATACAACCCATTAACCATATTTTACTTATTAAGATACTCATGATCTCGTAACGTAAAACTTTCTTATTTTTGTATCTTTTACATAAACGTGTATATCACTAAACTATATAATATGTGCATAATATGACCCCGTACCAATCCACCACTAATATCACTCTTACAATAAGATATACAAAATCTCATAACCAAATACATAAATGTGACATATATCTTTCAATCAAAATGCCCATCGTCGGACTAATATCAAACACGTATATAAGTCTCTTAACAACCAGATGAAGGCATCTACCTTCAGGGTAGCTCTCGTGTTTCCATCTAAAAACTCGTAGGAGTTACTCGCCTAATGAATTTGGAAACATACACACATATAAATGGGGGGATCACTACGCAATAACACCTCCTGGTGGCCCCATACCCAAACCCACCCAATGGATCGAGTCACGCCACGTCATGTGGTGGTGGCCATCCTGAATGTATGGTCTAAATGTGTCATCACACAGTGAAAGAGTGCTCGTGCGTTCAAATAGAGATATTTTTTTTAATTAAACTCAGTTTCAATTAAATCCTAAACATGGAACTATATGTGATTGAACAAGATGATAACTCAATCAAGAACATTCAAACACATCTATGTGAGAAAAAATCCCCCAAAGGGGCAAAACCATTTATTTTCATTATAATATTGTAACATACAATTTCTCGGATAACAATGAAAATACAGTGACAAAGATTTACCCGCAGGCGTCGGATCTGTAGTCGACGGATGGAAGTTTCCCTTTCCAGGAGGGTAGCAATGAAGAAGAAGGACGGTCTTCTCCACAAGGGTATGAGCAGACACACGATTGTATTTTTGGGTTGCAAACAGATTGACAAGGGTTTGGAAATTTATGTGAATCGAAACATGAGTCTTGGGACTCACAAAGGTGAAGACTTAGAGTTTTTGGACTCTGAAAATCGTCTGTATAATTCTTACTAAACACCTCCCCGAAATTGGTTTATAAAGGAAAAACTGGGCCTGAAAAATCTCTGCACGATCTGTTCGAATTTATCCCAGGCGAACCGGTCCGATATGGATGCAGATCAGTCCGACGTCGAATCGGTTCATTTTCTTAAGGATCTTCTTCGGTTCACATTCGAGCCGGGGTCTACTGGTTTAGTGCAAAGCGGATCGGTCCAATATAGGGTCGGATCGGTCCGGGGCGGATCGGTTCCTTTTTAAAACAGGCGGACTGGTCCGGCTGTGCAGAAAATTGATTCCCTGAATGAAGATGCTTATTCGAATCCGTTGATGTAGATGCAATTCTGAATATCTTGTAACGGCGTACGACATACAATTGATAATGGACAAAAAATTTCCTTACAAATATCCCCTTATGTTTATGCCGGTATATACAGAAAAACAAACATCCAAATTATCAAATATCAAAATGCCTATACAAATCTACCCTTCCATGAACCCAAAACTGGAACGATACAAATGAATAAGTCTTCATTGTTTGCTCTTAGAATCTTCAGGAATCTCAACGCTTTTCTCATTAGGGGTGTGAAATTCAGAGATCATCAAAGTAGTACCTACACACATGAGACAAAGAAAATACCAAGTGACATATTGAGTTTGAAATGAGATAAACATAGATACCAATTTAAAATAGATCCTCAAACTCAAAAAAAAAAAAAACTCAAAAAACTCTCCCATAATATGATAATTCTTTCCCCCCCTTTTTATGATATCCCCAAATAGACAGATATGAGAGTTAGAAATATATGAACATGGAGAGTGTCACAAGATAAGAAACTTTCTATTTTTGAATTTTTTAAAATTTTTCACACAAAATATAGAAACAAAGAAACACACCATGAATGAATACAAAGCAACCAAGTCGATGATAGCGTAAATGAATGGGTGTGAACATATTCGATAGGAAAATCAATGCATACAAACATGACATATGTGCACGATGAATATCGGATACTCCTAACGAATGAACTCAAAGTCTTCCTTTGGTGTAAAAAAATTTGGAAATATGAGACATTGACTCAATAAAATCAACAAATCAAGGCTCAAAGTGATTTTCACACCAATAACGTCCAAAACGATTTCATGCTTTTTCAGGACTATCAAGGAAGTGAAAACCCATTTAAATTCTCCAACCAAACTCCCTCATAAATATTTTCTTATAGAGGTAATCTAAATTCTCAAACTTTGGAGAATTGATGGTGAAACCTAGTGGCCCATATTTGGCATGAATTACTTTTTATTGCCTTTAACTATTTTCAGGCTCTTTAAACCTCTTTGGACCCCGGAAAATAAAATTCCTCCATTTTTTAGGTCCTTTTTAACGGTGGATTAGAATTGCAAAGGCTAAATGAACCGTCCGCAGCCCTTCCCCATTTTTCAAGTAATCACACAGTCTCACCAAAATGATTTTTATATGCATTCCAATCTTGTCAAGTTTTATGGCATATAGTACGTTGTACAGACAGAATTGAGATGGAAACACTCAAGATAATATGTGATGAACAAGTGCAATAATCAAATATAGCCGTGCATGTGTGCAATAAAGGAGATATGAGTCAAACATGTAGAAAGATATCACTAATCATATCTCAAAGACTCCAAACAATGTAAAGCACATGGATGAAATGATGTGGCGTCTCAAATCTCTATCAAACAGTCACATGAATAAATGAAGTGAAATTGTGACTTGTCTATCATAAATTCTCATCCATAAAAGGTGCAAAGAAAATACAAAAATCTTTTTGAGTTTTTCTAAAAAATTTATAAAACAAAAATCTTTTTGGATTTTTAAAAGAATAAATAAATAGCTATACAACAAAACAATAATACATATAAAACAAACTAGGAATAGGAAGCATATGATATGAACATGAAAAAATCATCCTATCCTAGTCAAAGACCAACCCCTCAGTCAACTGTGCAAATTCCCAAAGACTTCCTAAGACTCTAAAATCTAAGGGCATCTAAACGTTTTGTGAAAATATCGGCTAACTGATTGTCAGTGGGTACGAAACTCAGGGATACGACTTTCTCCTCAACTAACTGACGTATAAAGTGCTCGCGTATCCTGATGTGCTTTGTGCGCAAATGCTGGACTGGATTGTGGGATATGTGTATCGCACTCGTGTTGTCACAGGAAATAGTCATGGTGTCCCATGAAATCCCATAATCCTCCAATATTTGCTTCATCCACAAGAGTTGCGTGCAATAAGTCCCGGCGGCGATGTAATTAGCCTTCATGGTAGACAAAGAGATGGAATTTTGCTTCTTGCTCAACCAGGAGACAAGAGCAGAACCAAAATAGAAACACCCATCAGAAGTTCTCCTACAACCATCTACATCCCCAGCCCAATCAGCATCTGAATAGGCAGACAAACGGTCATTGGTATCAAAGGAATACCAAATACCATATGAGAGAGCCCCACTCATGTATTTGATAATATTTTTTAGAGCGAGTAAGTGTGACTCTTTTGGGGACGCCTGATATCGCATCCAGACTCCAAGACTAAAGGCTATGTCGGGACGACTGACAGTTAAGTAAAGAAGACTACCTATCATACTCCGATATAAGGTTTGCTCTATGTCCTTGCCTGAAGTGTCCTTACTAAGCTTGATAGAAGTACTCATAGGTGTACGTGAATGCTTAGAGGAGTCTAAACCAAATTTCTTCACTAGGTCTCGCGCATACTTGGATTAGGAGATGAACATCCCATCCTCTAGCTGACGAAACTGGAGACCAAGTAAGAAAGTAAGCTCACCAACCATTCTCATCTCAAACTCACTTTTCATCTCCTCCTCAAAGTGATGAGCATGCTGGGAGCAAGTGGATCCAAAGACTATGTCATTTACATAGACCTGGGCAACCAAAAAAGCACCGTCATCTCTCCTGACGAACAATGTCATATCAACTCCCCCTCTCTTGAAGCCCCCCCCCCCCCCCCCCCCCCCCCGGCTAAGAGATAGTAAGTAATCCTTTCGTACCAAGAATGGGGTGCTTGCTTCAAACCATACAAGGATTTCCTCAGATAATAAACGTGCTTAGGGTGCGTAGGGTCTTCAAACCCTTTTGGTTGTTCCACATAAATTTCCTCTTGTAGAATGCCATTCAGAAAGGCACTCTTGACATCCATCTGATATAACTTAAAGCGCAGATGACATGCGAAGGAGAGTAGTAAGCAGACGGACTCAAGCCTCGCAACAGGAGAAAATGTCTCCCCAAAGTCTATACCCTCTATCTGTGTGTAGCCTTGAGCGACTAACCTAGCCTTGTTTCTGATTATGGTACCATTTTCATCCATTTTATTCTTGAATATCCACCGGGTACCTATCACATTAGTCTTACTAGGTTGGGGGACTAGATCCCAGACATTGTTCTTTTTAAACTGAAGTAACTCATTATGGATAGCAGATATGCAGTGTTCATCCTTAAGTGCTTCTTTGTGATTCTTGGGCTCGACTTTGGATGTGTAGTAAAAGTGGCTAACGACG
Source organism: Sambucus nigra (assembly GCA_949130495.1). Taxonomy (NCBI): domain Eukaryota; kingdom Viridiplantae; phylum Streptophyta; class Magnoliopsida; order Dipsacales; family Adoxaceae; genus Sambucus; species Sambucus nigra. Next base: position 236,020,465 of record OX422210.1, on the reverse strand, counting down.
TTCTCTAGCTGAGCACGAGTCTTGGCCCTTAGAGTGGGATCACCAACAATGGCAAAAGGGTCATGACTCTTGCGAACCCAAGCAGGTGTGTCCCCTAACACGGGAGTAGGGTCTACAGAGTGTGGGAGAGGGATAAGTAAATCACTGCTAGAAAAGTCCTCACCCTCACACTGAAGGTTAGGATCAATAACCGTCGGAGGTTTGTTATCTTGCACGGTGACATTTATTGATTCCATAACCTTAGAGCTCTTCAGGTTAAAAACTAGATATGCTCTACTATTTGATGAATATCCTAGCAAAATTCCCTCATCGCTTCAGGAGTCAAACTTTCCTAATTGCTCTCGATCCCGTAGGATGTAGCATTTACTCCCCAAAACACGAAAATATGCAAGTTTGGGTTTTTTGCCGGTCCATAATTCATAAGGCATCTTTAGAGTGTGTGGATGTAAGTAAACCCTATTCACCGTGTGGCATGCAGTAGACACTGCCTTTGCTCAAAATCTTCTAGACACACTACGACCTAGAAGCATAGATCTAGCCATTTCTTGGATCGTCATGTTCTTCCTCTCAATAATCCCATTTTGGTGAGGAGTCTTCACAGCAAAAAACTCATGTTTTATCCCAAGGCTATCACAGTAAAGATCTACCTTTGATTCTTTAAATTCCTTGCCGTTATCACTACAGATCCTATTAATAGTGACTCCGTGTTGATTTCGTAGGACACGACACTTGGTCGTTAAAAACTCTACAACATTGAATTTCTCCCTCAGAAAACCTACAATAGAATATCTGGAAAAATCATCTACCATTACGAGGATATACCTCTTTCCACCGATACTGTCAGTTCGAGTAGGATCCATAATATCCATGTGAATTAGCTCAAGAATATGAGAGGTGGTAATGGAACATAACTTCATATGGGGGCTACGAATTTGTTTTCCTAACTGACAGGGTCCACAAATCGTTGAAGTTGACTTTCCAAGAGATGGTAATCCACGTACTAGGTCCTTTTTAGCTAACCGAGTTAAGTCTTTTCATGTGACCTAGACGTTAGTGCCACAGATCCATAGGAGTGAACGTGGCGCTGTTGTAGACAAGTTAGGATGTGGGCTCAGTCCCATAGCAATTATCCTTTATTTTCACCCCTTGCAATAAAAGTTATCGGCTTGATCATAGACCTTACACGCGTCCCGGTAAAACTTTATGGCAAAGTCAGCATCGCACAACTGGCTAATGCTGAGAAGGTTTGCTTTCAAACCTTTGACGTACAAAACATTATCTAGCTTAGGAAATCCTGATAACTCTACAGTACCTCGTCCTACAATGCTAGACTTTCTCCCATCTCCAAAGGTGACTATACCTTCCTTATATTCCTCTAGGTAGGTAAAAAATGAGACATCACCTGTCATGTGTCTGGAGCACCCACTATCAAAATACCACTGTGAGGTATTATGTGCTTTGAGAGCAACATGAACAACAAGGGCTTTCTTATCTTTCTTAGGCAACCAAGAAGTGGTAATATTTTGTTTACCCTTGTTGTTGTTGGTTTTAGCAGGAATGTGAGAAGCATTCACTGACGGCAAAGACATCCGTTAGAATTCCTCTATTAAATTCTGAGATGTGGCGGCTAAAAATTCAACACGCTCTCTCAGACTGGCAAACTCATCAGAATGACGTGGTGGAGCAGAAGTACATCGTGTCCGACCCAAACTATTGCAAAACTCCCTCAGGTGGCTTTTTCTTTTGCAATATGTACAAAAGAACACAGTCTTAGGCGGACCTTGGTTTGCTTTTCTTGGTCGAACTCTCCTTTGTGGATTTTGGCGATGACCATAAGGAGTAGTAGTAAACTCAGGGACTGGTCCTGGTGCAATTTGGGACGTGGAGGCACTATCATAACCAATTCCCTGCCGATCACCAAAACCTAAAGCAGGGTCGAGGAGCATCTTTCTCATCTTCCCAGATCTGTCCTCGATTTGTACCTTGACTTCCCGTTCTCTCTCAAGATCATGAGTAAGCTGGGCAATAAGGTCTTCAAGTTTCTTTCGAGTCTCCACGGAGGAATGGAGCTCACTCATAAGACTAGCCACTTGTTTAGTCAAGTCCCCTCTCTCTTTCTCAAAATAACTCTCTTTCTCTCCAAATAAGCTCTCTCTTTCTCTAAACAAACTCTCTTTCTTAACACAGGCAGACTCTCTCTCTCTTAAGGTAGTGCAGGTGGATGACTCTCTCTCTCTCTATCATTTTTCTTAAATCTTCCTCTAAAGCGGTGATCCTAAGAACTAACGCTTTATTACGCTTTTTAGTTTTAAAGGACTCAGAATATAGCTCGGCGTAGGCGCATTGAAGATCACTCTTACTCTCACTTGAGTCATCCTCCCCTCACTCACATCGATCTCACTGTCGAGGTATCCCTGTGATCCATCATCCTCATCGTCGTGAGGAGTACTAGAAGTGCTCACATGACTAGCCATGAATACGGTGAAGTTACAATCATGCGGTGACTCGTCTCCAGAATCCACCGACTCGACCTCACTATCGTCACTAAGGGTAGCATTAAGGACAACTTTGCCCTTTTCTCTGTTTAGCCTAGTAGCACACTCAAAAGCTCTATGACCCCTACCATTGCTCTCAAAGAATCTCTCATTTTATTTCTTAGGAGGATATTTAAAAACTTTTTCATTTTTCCTTTCAAGCTTATTTTTCTCAAACTTCTTTTTATTATTAAAATTCCCATTTTTCTTGAATTTGAGAATTCTCTTGAAATTTTTAGCAAAAAGGGCCAAATAATCTAAGTCAAAATTGCACTCATAATCTGACATACCTGTCTCTCTTTTTCTAGATGACTCTCCCCTCTTTCTTGCCGACCCCTCACTCTTTCTCTCTTGGGCATTAAGTGCAATTCCCTTATCTTTAGGCTTAGCAGTTTTAGGAAACATATCAATTTCATATGTTTGCAAGTCGCGTACAAGTTCCTCCAATTTTAGCGTATTTAAATTACCCATAGAATTTAGCACAGTGACTTTAGGGATAAAACTCTTAGGCAGAGAATGAAGAATCTTTTTAACAACTCTAGCATTAGGAATATGTTCACCAAGATTAAAGCTAGTATTAATAATGTCAGAAAGCCTAGCATAAAATTCATTAAAATATTCGGTTTCATGCATGGTGATGGTCTCAAATTGAGTTGTTAAATTTTGAAGTTTAGATTCTTTCACAGCATTCGTACCTTCATGGGTAGTTGTAAAACATCCCATGCCTCTTTTGACGTGGTGCACGTCATTATACGTCGGAACTCGTCTGGTGTGATGGATCCGAAAATGGCACTTAACCCTTTAGAATTGAATGATGACCATTTAAATTCTTCTTTAGTCCAAGTGGAGACAGGTTTTAAATTGGTCACATTTTCAACAGTGACGGAGGGAGTTATCCACCCTCTTTCAACCAAAATCCATACACGTTCATCAATGGCTTTTAATTCAGATCTCATGCGGGCTTTCCAATATGCATAGTTTGTCCCGTCAAAAACTGGTATTTAATTATATAACTTCTCCATTATGAACACACTCGTTTTCAAAAATCAATTTTTAGAAAATTGTTATCTTAGAAAATTTTTGTAGAAAATTAGGAATACGCAATAGATTAGCGTAACCTGCTCTGATACCAATTTGAAAAAATGCACGTGCGTTCATATAGAGATATTATTTCATTAAACTCAGTTTTAATTAAATCCTAAACATGCAACTATATGTGATTGAACAAGATGATAACTCATGCAAGAACATTCAAACACATCTATGTGAGGAAAAATCCCCCAAAGGGGCAAAACCATTTATTTTCATTATAATATTGTAACATATAATTTCTCGGATTACAATGAAAATACAGTGACACAGAGTTACCCGCAGGCGTCGGATCTGTAGTCGGCGGCTGGAAGTTTCCCTTTCCAGGAGGGCAACAATGAAGAAGAAGGATGGTTTTCTCCACAAGGGTATGAACAGACACACGATTGTGTTCTTGGGTTGCAAACACATTCACACGGGTTTGGAGATTTGTGTGAATCGAAACATGAGTCTTGGGACTCACAAAGGTGAAGACTTAGAGTTTTTGGACTCCGAAAATTGTCTGTATAAGTCTTACTAAACACCTCCCAGGAGTTGGTTTATAAAGGAAAAACTAGGCCTGAAAAATCTCTACACGATCTGCATGATCTGTTCGAATTTATCCCAGGCGGACCGGTCCGATATGGATGCGGATCGGTCTGAGGTCGAATCGGTTCATTTTCTCAACGAGATTCTTCGGTTTGCATTCGATCCGGGGTCTACTGGTTTAGTGCAAAGAGAATCGGTCCGATATAGGGTCGGATTGGTCCGGGGTGGACCGATTCCTTTTTAAAACAGGCGGACCGGTCCGGTTGTGTAGAAAATTGATTCCCTGAATTAAGTAGCTTTTTCGGATCCATTGATATAGATGCAATCTTGAATATCTTGTAACGGCATACGACATACAATTGACAATGGACAAAAAATGTCCTTACACACAGTAACACCATAGATTGTCTCACCCGATGGTATGAATCATCCACATTACATATCGCGAGGTGATGATCATCCTGAACGTGTGATCACATCATATTGACCTCCACAAAGTCCCGCATCATTGGTCAGGAGTGTGGTTCATAATCACAACCAAAATCATTAAGACCTCGACCCATAGCTTCACAACAAGTAACGGTATATTCATATAAGAAAGTACTATATATATATATATATATATATATATAGTGTTTCCATCGAAAACCCCGTAGGAGTCCCTCGCCTAACGAATTTGGAAATATAGATACATATAAACGGGGGGATCACTACGAAATAACACCACCAGCTGGCCCCAAACCCAAACCAACCCAATGGATCGAGTCACGCTGCGTCTCACATCGTGTGGTGGTGACCATCCTGAGTGTAAGTCTAAATGTGTCATAACACAGTAACACCTTAGATTATCTCACCAGATGGATTGAATCATCCACATTACATATCGCGAGGTAATGATCATCCTGAACATGTGATCACATCATATTGACCTCCACAAAGTCCTGCATCATCACTCAGGAGTGTAGTGCATAGTCACAAACAAAATCATTAAAACCTCGACCAATAGCTTCACCACAAGTAACGGCATATTCACATAAGAAAGTACTATATATATATATATATATATATATATATATATATGATGTCGTATCACTCTCGCACATATCCGAAATCATCCACATCCCCAACACTATATTGCACTAACTAAATTTATGTTTATAATTATCAAACCTAGATTAAAGTATTTCCTCAAGTTCTTATAGTTTAAAACCATCATAAACTATATTACATGCGCATCACGATTACCCAAAAATCAATTATGCGCCAAAAAGCACAAAAAAATTCTTTATTGCCCCAAATGCCTACGATAACATTATCTCATTCTAAAGACCTCTTGGTCATTCGAACAAAATAACCTTTCTCATTCGAACGAGACACAAAAATATCATTTGAACGAGAAGGGCACAAAAGCTTTATCGTTCCTTAAAATGCATATTTTTCCCAAACCTCCATTATTAACTACAAACTTCCAGTCAGTAATTCCCATTCCACTATAATCAGTTCTAAATACAAGTTCATGATCTTATATAGATTCTACAATGATTATACATCAATTAAAGGGTTTAATCCCCAAAAATCCCGAATCAAACCTAGTTTGTCTTTCACAATGAATGGGGTCTAATAAACATACGATTTCATATCCAACATCAAATTAATATGGGACATCTAATTAAATACAAAGATCAATCATAATTATAAGTTTGTCACATATTCATATTCCAAAAATATTTTAATTAAAGGTTTGCTCTAAATACCCCAATTAAGTCAAATTACAATACCAATAATAGTTTAATTCTATAACCCGATTAAATCCAATACGAACGTGATTGTGATAGTAGATTAAATCTCCAAACAGGCTTACAAATACCAAATTAAATACATTATAGTGAAAGTATAAATGATTTACATATTACATATTGATAAAGCAAGAGATTTCTTTCCTGAATGATAGGAGCGAGTGATTCCTTACCTTGATCCCTTTTCTTTCATCCTCAAAGTTCCTTCCATGTTCTCCTAAATCTCTAGGGCAGTTAGTGTTTTTTTGTGTTTAATGTGTCCAACTAATGAGGGTTAACGCACATAAAATTACTCTGAATTTGTGGGTCACTAAAAGGCCTAATTTTGGGCCTCTAAATGAGCCCAAACTAGTTCAAAACTTATCCCAAAGGTATAACAACCCATATGCCCAATCCAAGGCACTAAAAACACATATCCGGGCCTCCATGAAACTACAAAGTCCAATCCAAGCAGTAATTTCTCACAACACAACGTAGTACCTAACGACGAAAATAAAATACACACTCAATTATTATACACGTAAGACATAGTCCAATATCATATAATTAATGTTACCAATTAATTATTTATAACAAGCGGGAAAAAATCACACCACGTGAAAATTTTAATTATCATATAAATTAAGCATTTTATTATTACCATAACATACAAGTAGTAATCAACCCTATTTATTAATTTATTCCTCAATTAATAAACAATAAATAAAATCCACAAAAATACGATGTATAACATACCACTCTCTGGAAAGGAATTTTATCTCTATTTTATAAAACATTGAACTAGGTAAAGATACAACAAAGGATTGTAATCAATATAACATAATATTTATTTGAGATAAAAGTTAAAATAGAATATGAACTAAATGTAACAATATATAATTCATTAATGATAATTATGAGATAAGTAATGACCAAATTTACATAATCAAATGTTAATATATACCCCCTACTAAACACTACCTAACATGTTATAGCATAAATTTTTTCGCGTAAGAAGTATAACATAGATGGTATAATCTAAGAACACAAGTCTTCTATCCTTCGATCCTATAGTTATCTCTATATTATCACAAGGTGATTCTCCCCATTAACCACCCCATGTTTTATAATTGATAATTAATTAATTTATTGGAATATTCGAGAAAAATAAAATTTTGGATTTAATTATTTTTATTAATTAAATATGTTAGTTTTAATATTAGAAGAGTCGAATTTCAAGCGGAATTAAAATCAGAATAAAATGGAGTTTTAATTGAATTTTTAATAATTTTTCCTTATATATTAAAACTAGCATTACGGGGCGGATTCGGGGCGAATCGATTTGCCTTTGGTCGAATCGATTCGGTGGGGTCAACAGGCTCAGTTTGGGTCAGTAATTCGATTAGAGTTCTAATAGGTTTAGGTTTCCTAATAACTATTTAATGATTCTAATTCGTGGGGAGACTTCTTATAATCAATTTTTCATCATATTTTCACCAGAGAACACTTCTCTAATACTTTCCTACTTAACCATAATCATCAACCTCCAACATAATCAAGGTTTTGTCACAAGTTTTGAAAGCTTAATTGGGGTTTAATCAAGATTGTCCAAGAATGACTCTTTGCTAATTTTTCGAGAGGAATCCAACTGTCAAACAGAGTTTCTTCATCTTAATCATGGGCATGAATACTCTATTATCTTCCTTTAGTATTATGCATCTTAAGTGTCACCCAAACCTTAAATCATGTATTTTTTGATAAAATCAGATAGTAACTTAATTAGAGAAAGTGGACACTTAATTATGGGACTATTTTTATGAAACTTTTAAATATGAATTAATCTTTGAAACCCTTGGGTGCGTAGGTTAGATTATTGGGTTTTTATGGTTTTGGGTGTCGGTTCTCATGTAGAATTTTATGGGGTTATTTATATGATTATTGGTACGCGTTCACACTTATAAAAATTAGATGACTTATAAAAGAGAACAATTATGACATATGGAATATTATTGCATATTAATTAATTTAACATTATTAAATGGAAATAATTGTGTTGAAAACAACAACGGTGTCATTAACTGAATTAAATTAAATTGGGACCTTATTGATTAAACTGATATGTTGTGCTTATGAATTGTGTATTGTGTGATTCGTTTTAGTCACTTTTTCCATCGCAGGGACGAGGGTCCTTTGGGTAGTATGTTGCTCACCTCTATTATAGGATTCTTAATAGGTATGAGACTAGTGGGTAGGCCTTGGTTATAATTTATGCTTGCTAGGTATGAGACTAGTTAGTGTAAATTCGTGTGAATTTTTATATTCCGGGTTGGGGTTGATTTTTATGCTTTATTGTCATTACGCTAGACTAGGCATGATACTAGGATGTGATAAATGTTGGTAATTCATCCTATATGTAGGATAGGGCATATGTGTACTTTGGGGACCCTTAGATATGGGACTAAAGGGTATTTTGAGGATCTCACATCAATAATAAGGGTGGGGTGTTTTGATAAAGTAAACCAATGAGAATTAATGCCTAAGATAAAAATGGGTGTTAAAATGTGGGCAACATAATGTGCAGGGACCGACAGTTTAAACGGGTCAACGGGTGTTTTATATCATGTCATGTGTGGAACCTTGTCATCGTACGGGATCGACAGTTTAAACAGATCAACTAGGCCATTGACGAGGGGAAGTGTAAAAACTTTGGTGGGAGTACCACCCGAGGCGTAAGGACCGCTATAATAAATATGCAGGAGCACCGCGATGAATAATAAAATTAAGAAGTATAATGATATTGGGTTAATTTAATTAAATTAACAACATGGGGCTTAGTTATTTAAAATCATATTGGGATGCATTGTGAATAACAAGTTGTGAAAACGTGACTCGGTCATCCTAAGTCTTCATCCATAAACGGTGCAAACAAAAAACAAAAATCTTTTTGTATTTTTCAAAATTTTTATTAAAAATAAAAATTAATACAAATAGTACATGTCACAACGCTAGCAAAAATATATCAAAAAGCATAACTAGCGTATGACAAACATGCAAACACAATCATCTATATGATATGGTGAGAGAAGAATCATGTGCAAGAAAACGAGAATCAACTTGTCTAAAATCTAGTGCCTCTAAAAGTGATTTCCAAACCCCAAATAGATGTGAAACATCGTGCGGGGGCTTTGGGAACCATGGGAACACTAGACATAAACTTCCTAGGATATTTTCCAAGATCAAAACAAAAACGCCTAAGGTGACCTTTCCTACCACAATATGAACATGTGTAAACAGGTGAAACGAAACCTATGGGTTGACCATTTCTAACATCCTTGGAATTAGTTGACCCTCTAAAACAAATAATGGTTTTGGCTTTAGCATTAGAAGCATGAGAACACGATGAGCCATTACCATCATTATCAAACTTACTTGAGTCTGTCAAATCATTTTTTAACTTTAAAATTTTTTACTTGAGCAAAGAATTAGACTCTTCTAAATTAAGGGACGCCTTCTTCAAATTGTCAATCAAACCTATAAGGTTATCTCGCTCCCCCTCAATTAAAGCAAACTTTTTCCTAAGAGTCTCTTCACGTGCCACAAACTCATTGACTAACTTTTTTTTTATCATATTTGGAACAAACACAAACCATCGAATTTTTAAGGTCCTCCAATTCTTTTTCTAAAAATAGGACCCTATCATCACTCTCCTTCTTGGACAATTTTATAGAAACAAAGTCATGGTCCAAGGAAACAAAATTTTCACGATAAAAATCTCTTTGATTTTGAACCATTTGCAAAAGATCCAACGCGGATTTAAAATGTGAATTTTCTTTTTCCAAAACTTTAATTCTTTTAGCAAATGTCAAATTCAAATGATTTATATAATCAATACTCTGACTCGTGTCATCAAAGGGGGGTATCCGATTAGATAAGTGTTCCATCGAAAAATTGCGAATTTTCACAAACTTGATTATTCAAAAAAATCAATATCACACAAAAAATAGGAATACGCGATAAATTAGCGTAACCTACTCTGATACCAATTTGTAAACATGAGTAGACAAATTGTATCAAAAAGTAAATCCTCGAAAAATCAGGATCACGCGATAAATTATCGTAACCCGTTCTGATACCAATTTGAAAAGTGCGACTGTGTGATAATTGATTAAATTTATTCGCAAGTTTCTAATTCGGCACACTTATTTAATTAAAGTCTATTTTTTTAAATCAAATTAATCCAGCCCCTAAACATGCATCTAAAAGTGCGTGTGTTAACCCGTAAATAAATAAATAAAGCATGTGACACAAATATTCAGAAAAAATCCCCCAAAGGGGCAAAACCTTTTATTTCACTATAATTTTTTAAGAAAACGGCTTACACGGATTACAATGAAATAGGGTGACATACGAAATACCCGCAGGTATCGGTTCTGATGTCTCGGCTGGAACTTTCCCTTTCCAGGAGGGCAGCAGTGAAGAAGAAGACGGCTCCTCCACAAGTTACAGACTTTATAAAGACTCCCTCCACAATAGCACGCAGCTGTCGGTTGTAGAGATCTCCCCACAAAGTATGAACAAAAGCAAAATATATTCTTGGGTTCCACAAAACAACTCACATTAAAGTAATTGGGATTTGTTGTGAATTGTAAACAAAACAAAAATTATTTGAACCCTTAAATGAGAGAAGAAAATAATCTGCCAAAAGATATTATCAAATAGATTCTGGGCAGATAAACAAAACCAAAACTCTAAAGTGTTTGTAAAACTCTTCTCTACACAAAAAACGAGGCCTGGCACCCCTTTTATAAAAAAGTTTGAGTCGGTCAAAGAGATAGCAGCGTGTCAGCCTAAAAGTCATCTCGTTCGAACGACATAACTATCTCGTTAAAACGAGATAACTATGTCATTTGAACGACATAAGCATGTCGTTTGAACGAGATTCCAGGTATGCCTCTAGATAATTTCTATACAAACGCGTGGCCGCCAGTTTCGTATTTTTCTGATTTTTTATGAATTAGTTATGATTTTTCTAGGGAAAGGTGTTCGAGAACTAAATCTTTAGAAAAATATTTGATAAAAATATCCCAACACTTTAATATGAATTGTAAATGAAACTTTAAACATTATCTTACCAAATGTCATATTGTTGGGCTTGAATGTTAAAGACCAGTTGTAATTCGGATTCGTCTTTTGTAGATGAAAACTTCTTCAATTATTTGACGACTTATAGCGGTATACGACATAATTAATTGTGACAGACTTATTAAAAATATGTCCTTACAAAAGTACTGAGGGTAGTTAGTGATTTTTGCTATCGCGTTTAATTATATTTCGTTTAATTAAAATATTCTATTTTGATATTTATCTCGTATAATGCTACTATCTGGATTGAAGGATCCTATTTGAGGGGAGTAGTTTGTATTCATGCTTGGGGCTCTGACCTCGTGTGATGACTAACATTTTCATGATAAGTTTTGGAGAAGATGCATAGGACTACTTGGAGATTATCATTTGGAGGTGCAGCTGGAGTTTATTTACTTTACTGCTTTATTTAGTTAGACTTTAATTTCCGTCGTATTTTATTATGAAACTTCATTTGGGTTTTATTGGTCCATTCGGTTCCAAAGTTATTTTCGAATTTCAGTTGGAGTAGTTATAGTTGGTTTATTATTCAAATCTTAATTAATTAATTATTGGAGATTGGATTTGTTTGGAGTTTTAGCATGTGATGGAGTTCTTTTATCGCATTTTTAGTCATTATCATTTGGGATTGATTATCATTTATCTCGTGGATTGATTTTTATTGTCTCATATATGTCACATGCTAAGAATGGTATTTAATTTAGTTCTCACCCGACACGGTTTGGCAGCTGTGACAACCCGCTATCCGAAATAAAGGGTGGCCAGCCCTATACCCCGATTGAATAGGAAATCATGGATAATATCATCCTCAGCATCACGACACTATACAAAGTATAAGGAATAACCACTCTATATTCCAGAAAACGGGTTATCAAAAACTTTGATTTGAAATAAAAATGAAAACATTTTCAACAACCCATCATAGAAATAGAGGGTGGAAACCCCCACAAGCGCATATAAGAAATCCCGAAAGATACAAAGGACCGAATAAAGCTTCGGTCAATACCATCCATACAACATACATAAAGCATCAAGTGTTACATAATAAATTCATTATACATTTACAACAGTTTGGGCAACAAGCCCGAATAAACTGAACATAACTAGAAACATAAACAGAGGCGTCTACTCAAAATCCCGTGAAACCCGCACAATGTCACGGCTCCTCAAAAACATGTGGAAGGAAAAGGTCATTATGGGAGACCGAGCGGCGGAACACCTGAACGGATAATATAGATATACATATACAACAAGAAAAGGAAAACCAGTCAGGGCCGGGTATATGTGATCAATAGATAAATGACAAGTATGATAATGATGCACAACTAAGCATGGATGATAGTCTAGCATGTTAACAGCATATAAGGAACTGAAACTAGTGAAGGACTACATAGAGTGAGATTCATAATAAAACAGAATTAAAAGTGCTTGTGAGCCCTTATCATCTTTAATCATATTTCAATTCAAGTATTCATTTTCCATTCCTTATCAGGAATATAATTGACATCATGTGCTCTATATGGCACTAATCTCAATAACATGCTCCTTGCGGCATAATTTTGCTCTTTATGGTATTAATGTTCCATCGAGTCCAACTCGATAATTAGAATAGTCATAAATATAATTATAACGCTTCTAAGACCACCCGTCCGGGTTTCCCCACTGAGCACGTCCCTAAATAACCATCATCTTCCAGGGCCTAACATAAGACAACCTGGGATCCTATCGAAAGCGTCGGGAAGCGGCCATGAGCCTGCGTGGTAGCCAAGACCACACCCGGAATCTCCCTACCCCTGCAGAAAAACATACAACCATAAGCGCTCCCATGGCCTAGGACTATATCCACCCTGCATTCATTAGCCAGGGGGCTTCACCTATCGAGCGGACTTCCCTTAAGATGGTATTTAGAGAGGTGTGTAACATCCATTTTATTTATTTCCATAACATGATTAGTAAATTATTATTTACCTTAACAATTTCTCATTTTAATTGAATGTATAAGCTAATTCGGGACTAAGTATAAGTGGTACCGACATAGCATCCTCAAAAGGAATTTAGACTCCGAAGTTATCCCCAAGGCCTCTTTTAGGCTTTAATAAAAACCATCAAGTCAAATGTAAACTCAAGTCGAATTCTAAAGTCTCCAAAATTGACCTTAATACATTCTAGACCCTTATAAACTACAAGACAAAAGTGATGCCTAAACATCACCTTAAATTCCCCCTTGAATGAATCCTAGATGAACCCTTTCGAGTCTAGGATGTCGTCCCAACTCAACTAGAACTCTAAACCCTATGTTTACTTCATTTAAGAAGGTCCCTAATCATTAATCCTAAAGAAAAGGGGTTAAAAATGAAAAAAGAAAAATTTGGAAAATGCAGGGCTACCGAATCGATTCGCCCCCTTGGCCGAATCGATTCGGCCAGAAAGTTTGGGATTCTGCATAATAGCCGAATCGATTCGCTCAGAGGGCCGAATCGATTCGGCCTGAAAATCTGGGTTTCTGCATTACTGCCGAATCGATTCGGACCAATTCCGAATCGATTCGGTCAACAAGACCTGGGCACTGGAACTAACCGAATCGATTCGCCCAGGGGGCCGAATCGATTCGGGCCTGCGATTTTGCCAAGAAATGGCCATGGAGTCTTGGACTCCATTTTCTACCCAAACTCCAATTTCTTCCAACCAAACTCATATACCAACACTATAAGAACATCAAAGATGCTATTGATCATCTTCAAACCCCATGAATCAACTTAGAGTGAATCAAAACCCAAAATACATAAGAAAACCCTAAGTTCTCTAAACTAAAATCAATACACCATTAACATAACAAGTCATCTATCTCAAGACACAATTTAGCAAGTAAAAACTTGCCTTGATTCAGCAAATATGCAGATTCCTTGGTGTAGTAGCAATCTCTCTCAATCTCCAAAGCTTTCTCTCTACTCTTCTCTTTTCTCTCTTAGGTTTAGGAAGGGATTTTGGGGAAATAGAAGACTTAGTAGGCATAAATCGTGACTTAAGACCAAATGCCCCACTTAATTAATCAAAGTGCGATAAAATAATACGCAATAGCATAATTAAGGCACAACGAGTCAAAAATGCCCAAAACTATAAAATACAATATGGTACATTATTTGACTATTTCGCACGTTCCGGAATCAACTGCAACCTCCAAATTATCATTTGGACATTTTAAAATTCAATTTAGGTTCCGGTCTCATAATTAAGCCAAATATCATTTCATATTCAGATGATATTAATAAGCATGACATAGCAATATTTTCCCATGATTATGATATGTATGCAACCTCATAATAAATATCAACTTTTCTACATTGAATTTATCATTCCAATCATAACCCAACACTGGTCTCTAATTACTATACTAAGTAATTACTATAAAATACGGTCTCATAAGTGAGGGTTATTACAGCAGCGATGGCTGGTCACCCCGTCTGTTGGATTGGGCGGGGTGTGACACAAATCTTTCCTCCCATTGACAATTGTATCCCTCTTTTTGAAACTATGAAAAGATTTAAGAAAATGAATCAATAAATACATAAGAAAAAAACTATAATAAATAAGTGGAGAAAATAAGTTGGAAGTATAAAATATGTTATGCATTACAATAAGGAACTGAAGATGATAATAATACGGGATATAATGGATAGGCATCAAAAGTTGGGAAATATACTTTTTTTAAGGGGGGGGGATCAACGAAAGACAATAGATGGGTAGGTTTATTTGGTGAGATTCCTTCGTCCACTAGTGGCCAACCTAATTTTGCAAGTCTTGCATCACAACCCACTTTACTAATTTATCTATAAAGAAACGAAAGAAAGGTGAAGTTTATTTTTTCTTATACTAATGAAGAGGTATATTTGAAAGAGTTTTTTTTAAGTAGAAGAAATATATGCTCAAACGCTTGTAACTATCGTAAAATATAAACCCTGTAGATGTGCCCATTGCCATAAGATAGGTCATTTTAGAGAGATTTGAATTTTACTCAAACCAATTGTACTTTTGGAGAAACTAGGGATATTAGGATTATTGATCATAAAGGGAAGCATGAGGTAGGAGTAACTAGAAAGTATTTAAAAGGAAAAATAACCACAATTATTCCTCCCAAAGTTATGTCCAAATTTGGTAAACTTTTCCCTTATCGTAATTTTATTAAGAAACACTCCATAAATAGAATCAAGCTAGAAGCCTTAGGAAATATTTATTTTCCTTTTGAATTCATCCTCCTCTATATAGAGTTAGGATATTTTTTTGTGTATTGTGGTTTCTCTTAGATTCCTTATTATTAAACCTTGGTTGCATCCAAGATTAATTTTATATTTTTCCATTTGGTATTGTTCTTTATTGGTTTATACTGAAAACCTTTTTTTGTTGGGAAATTTTGGTATTCTACCTTTGTAGGTATACATAAATCCATTTTTAAATCTACATGCTTAGATTTTTTAAATTTGGTTTCATTTATGGCTTTTATACTTCATGCTTAGAATTATATAACTTGAAATTCCTTCCTAAATTAAACTTGCAATTTTTAGAATATTTTATCATAACTCATACACTTTACACAGCATACTAACTTGAGAAATTTTCACGCAAAATATAATGAGGGTATTTATTTCTATTTCTAACTAAAAGATTTAATGTGGTTTTGGAAAAAGGGTGTCATTTAAAATCATTTATGTATGTGAGTGCTTGATAATGGTTGAAGTTGAAAAGATAAATGAAACATATTAATTAAAAAATGCATTATAGAAAAATGATTAAAGATGCATTTTTATGATTAAGGTATGCTTACCTTTGAAAAATGGAAATAGTACCCAGCCTTTTGTGAATGAATGAAAGTCTCCACTTGCAAAAGCATTTTGAAAAGAGACTTATCAAATATTTTTATCTATCCAAGACTAGGTAACACCAAAATTGTGATACTTAAAAGATTTTAATCATAAATGTATTATGAGAAAGAAAACAGTGGTAGTTGAAAACTTGTAGAAATAAATAAGACTTTATATGTGTTGCATAAGGCCAAAATTTTCAAAAGTGAGTTAAAAGTATATTAATCTTTATTCTTTATTCTATCTGGAGTTATGTATTTGAATTACTCCATTTTATAATGGATTTAATTTTACTTATAGGCATTTGAATGTTATATCCTCCTATGTAGAGTATTTAACATAACAATAAACCTTCAGAATGATTTTCGAAAGTATGTTTGGTAATAACAAAGTTTATTCTTTGGGTGATATATTGTACTAAGAAGATTATTTCATTTATTCCTCAACTTTTTTAATATTCATATCTCAATTCACGACTCGTGAAGGACTTCTTCGTAATTATGGAATTCTGTGACTAGCGAACCAACTGAATCACTTTAATGAAAGGTCTAGATGAGTAAAGCTTCTTTTAGAACCATGCGTTGGGGTTTTTATTCTTAAAACTATGTATTATGTTTATTTATTAATAAATGTGTGTCAGATTCATTTTAAGAATTATGTTTATGATAATATCTTATGTTAATTTTAATATATTATATTAATGTATATCAATTGAACATAGTAAGAATTCTAGTGAATGAGGATCGGCGTGATCACAGAAAATCAGAATTGTAGTTCTAACTGAATTAAACAATTAACATCCTAGGTAAATATAATACCTCATATTTTTATGAATTAAATAAATTATTATTTAATAATTAATTAATATTACTCATGTGATTTGACGTGCAATTTATTAAAATTATTTTGTTCGAATTATTAACTAAAATCTAATTAATAATTTAGATAATATGTAAACGACTTGTCAATTTAATAATACGGCTGTGATTAATTTTATATTAGGGGCTAGTAATGTTAGAATGAGCTTTGGGGGAATATAGATGCCTGTAATGGTGTTTTTAATATGCTAAATTGGGCCTAGGGGTGGGTACCTCTTTCGACCAAGTTTTAAGACTATCTGGTTAACATTTTGAGTTTTCTTGGGGTCCAAACGTGGACCCACAGGGGGCCTACAGGATTAAGGTTATAACTAGGTAATTAAACCTCATTAATCATTATAAATCATAACCTAATAGTAGAGGCAAACTTTTGAAAAAAGTGGGAGCAAACAAGAAGGCTTAATGAGAGTTTAATCTTCATTAATGAAATAAATCATTGTCATGCTCATTGTATTATATCTAATTCATTTATGATCATCATTGCCTAACATGAATTAATTTCTAGAATCATGCCTTAGGATTGAAATGTGATTAAAAGTATGTAAATCTAATTATCAAACATATTTAATTTTATATCAGAATTGATTATATTATAACACCTATGTTCATGTTAATTTATATGTTTAAATTTAAAACTATATGTAACACCCCAAGATTTTGGGACTAGGAAATTGAATTTTCGGGAGAAATAAAATTTATTTAAATTAGAGAATTTTAAAATTTGGAAATTGAGGTCCAAAAATTGAGGATGTTATAAAGTATTCTGAATGATAATTCTGAATGTGCCATTGATTCCGGATGGGTCGAGATAGTTGAAATGACTAACATTGGGTTTTATTTCGGTTCTGGAATATTTTAAGTCAGTTTGACTCGAATTGGAGTAAACGAGTCATTTAAAGTGTGTATTATCATTTAAAACTGGGATTTATGTTTTAAAGGTTCAAGAGACTTACAGATCAAGCCAATCTCATTTAAGAGAAAGAGAGAAAGAGAAAGGAAAAGAGAAAGAAGAAGAAAGGGAGAGAGAGAAGAGAAAAAGCTTGGAGATTCTGGCCCGTACGCGATCTCGGGGATGATCCAACCTCTACAACTTCAAGGAAAGTGTTTAATCTTGCTAAATAATTCATTTGTGTATTTTATTTCATAATTTGTAAATAAGAAAATTGGATTTTGGGTATTTATATCAAAACCTAGATTTTGTCTTGAAATTGATGTTTACACATGGGTTTAAGGAGTATAACTTGATGAAACTAGATATAGGATGAGATTTGATGTTGGGAACATATTTGGGTTGAGGATAATTGGGTGGAAGTTATATAATTTCGGTTTTGGAATTTTTGGGTTTTAGAAAATTTACCCATTTCGTGGCTTGCTGAATAAGCCGAATCGATTAGCCCTTAACGAATTGATTCACCATGTTGTAGAAGCATCAGGTCTATAGGGATGAATCGATTTGCCCCTTGCAAATCGATTCGATATGTAGCAAACTTATAGGTCTAGTTGGGCCGAATCGATTCGCTGGGGCCGAATCGATTCGCTGGGGCCGAATCGATTCGCTGTTGGGACCGAATCGATTCGGAGGGGCCGAATCAATTCAAAAACAGGGCAGTTTTGCTTAATTTTCCTAGAATGAGTTTTAAATCCCTTTCGGTTGGGTTTCTCGATTTGGAACTCACATATATGATGAGAGAGATATGTTTGGAGTATTTTTTAGGGTTTCTCACATGTTATGATCGTGGGGGCCTATCGTAGTAATTTGGGAAGATATAGATGTATTAAAATTTTTGTATCGAGGTAGTTCAAAACCTCATTAAGGATGGGAGTCCTATATGGAGATTTAGATGTAAGTTAATATAAGAGGTGAGGTTAAGTATGTTGTGAGGAATTCGTGATGGCATAATGTGAAATTTAGATGCCGACTATTGTATCAATTACTTATAGCAAGGGGATTCTATTTAGGATATAATTAGGGAACGAGACAGAGAGAAGTCGGTTATCCTTAGTGATGATAATCTCAAGGAATAAACCGTAAATGCATTAATGTGAAAGGGTTCATCATGAGAAATTGAACCGAAATCACGTGAGGGTAAATTTAACTTGTTGCTGACAACTAGCGTGAATATACTTATCGTCGGGCTAGTCTATACATATCGGTGAGTGATTTACTTTAGGTATCCCAACACATATAGTGAGATCATAAAATAAATGTAATTGGAGCTGGAGGCTTATCCATTATCTGTTGTGTGATTTACAATGGGAATTCCAATGATTGATGGGATCGTAAAATGAATTTAAGTTTAAGCTCGAGGCTTGTAGACTATTAGTCATGGGTATACCGATAGTCGGAATTGTTGTTTGATATATCGATGTGCGTTCGAATATTGATGGTATAAGTAGTGATTGTTATACACATTAAACTTTGGGGTAATAACCTTAGTGTTGAATATATTGGAAGACTATTCACATCATAGGGGCAATGGATGAATATACTTCAAGTGAGGAATCGTATTTATATAAGGAATTAAATTAAATACGTTCGTGACGACGGCTAGTATAAAGAGGGTCATATACACGTATAGCCGAGTTTATAAATTTCATACATACGCATGAGAGACGGTATGTATATATATATATATATATATATATATATGTATGGATATGTATATATGTATGTACTCATGGCATGAATATCTAAACCGTATGTGATGGTTTAATTA
The DNA here is from genome assembly GCA_949130495.1 of Sambucus nigra. Taxonomy (NCBI): domain Eukaryota; kingdom Viridiplantae; phylum Streptophyta; class Magnoliopsida; order Dipsacales; family Adoxaceae; genus Sambucus; species Sambucus nigra. The sequence goes on along the minus strand of OX422210.1, from coordinate 236,000,946 downwards.
CATGATGTGATCTTATGGATGTATATATATTGTGTATGTGAATGATATATATACTTGTGATGTAAAGCATTCCAGGCACATGCTATCATGGGACGTTGCACGATGAGGGTGAGCATCCTGGCTCGAGGAGCAGGGTGTCGATATTCCCCAGGTCATAGTCGTTCATTTTATTTATTTGTATGATTTTATATTTTGGGGGTGAGAAGTCTTGGGTATGGGACGTTCTCACTTGACCGGTTAGGAACTATGACCTCTTCCCACGCGTTATGATTGATTTTGTCGCAATGGCAGTGAGAAAATAGTCCGATATATGGGGGATGGTATATGAGCGATGCCTTGGAAGATGATAGCATGGTGCAGTATTTTGGCATTATATAGGCGGTTATATTATGCATATGACAGTTGTACATTATATGTGTTATGTACACGTGGCTATGAGAATGAATGACTCTCTCTCTCTCTCTCTCTCTCTCTCTATATATATATATATATATATATAAAATTATATATCCTATAGGTGAAAAAGGATATGAAATTTCTATGGTGTACATCTTGGGTGATTATGGTGTACAAAATTGTTTGGGGTTAATGTATTGCATTTAGAGAAAATTTCGGTGATATCGACCTAAGAATTTAGTGGAGAATTTGAGGTTGTTCTTAGATAGTAATCTAAATTATAGGAGTAGTAATTGTGTAGATGACATAATGGATCCCTACGATCAACATTGTCGAGGAGTAGTGTATCGGGGGGGGGGTTCCTTCTTTGGATTTCGCTTTGCGAGACGCCCCACGCACGAAACGTAGTGCAATGTCGAGAGTGGAAAGAAGTTTTGTCCTTATTAAATGGTGCATGTTATTTGGAGAATAAACTCTTAATTTTAAGCTTAATGTTAATATGTGAAGTAATAATAATGGATAACTGATTAAGTTATAAATTGGAATCAATAAGGCCTAGTATGGCATATTTGTGTGTAAATAATTAAGTGTGATTAGAATGGGAAGGATTCTTAGGTTATGTTAGGATGGCAGGTCTTCTGGGTATAGGCCATGCCTATGGTAAGGTAGGTTGTCCTTATGGGCGGGGTAACTTAATTAAGATTCCAGGACGCGAATAGGTGCGCGCTGTTAGATGAGAGGTGAGTTTTGGGTTTCATGAGAGTATGACTCCACTTTAATTATGAAATAGTGCATTTAGATTTATTATGCACGGTTAACACACTTGATAAACATTTTTACACCTAGGGCTCTGACCTGTTTATATTTCTCTTATATATATGTATGTATATATTTCTACAGGTGTCCTACCGCATGGATGCCAGATGCTTTTCTATCCAGAGTCGTGGGAGCCGTAACAGGTGCGGACTGTTGTGGGATTTAGATTGTAGTCGCTTCCTACTTCTTTTTAAAATCTAGGTAGGATTCATGTTGTATATCGGGTTTATACCCAAGGGATATTTATAGATGTTTATATTTCTTCTTTATGAAGTTGTATTGTCTGTGACCCGACATGCTTATTCGGGTATATTTCCTTGTTTATACTCATTTCATTTTATTCTAGCACTTCATTTATCATGGTACTTGTGTGCATTTTACCTTTGTAAGTAGTTCTATAGTATTGGTTTGTTGTTCGTGGTATGTTTTATTAAATTTTAGGCATCTCTCTTATATGATTTCGGGTAGTTAGACTTATATATTATCGTATAGTTTGTTGGTGCTGAGACTGAGCCATCTGAGACTCCTGATTTAAGGTAGTATAGGGCTGGCCACCCGTTATTATTTTAAGCAGGTTATTACACTATATTGACGATAATAATGGAAACCTGTTTTAAATCATTACATAAACAATAAATTTGATTAGAATCATGAATGGTAAGGTTTATTTAACACATGTTTAATGGAGGTTATGGTTGATTAATTAATTAAATTTGTGTTAAGGATGAAGCCTATAGGTGGTGAAATCCTACTGTTTATAAATCAACAAAATAAAGCCAAACAGAATAAGTAAATCATGCACAATCACAAAAGAACATTATTTACATGGTTCGATAATGTGCCTACGTCCATGAGAGAAGCTCTTATTTTCTATTAGTCTAGTTCAAATCCTTATCATTGTATCCCCTTTCCTTTGGTGATTAAGGTTACATTTATGGAAAAATAGTGAGTCGTATAAATCTCAATTACTGTGATTGTTATCCCAACTTGATCAATTATATCTCGCTCATTTATTCTCGCAGGCCAGTTATCTCTAATAGTCCTTATCATTTTAGATGAGATCTTGACTTAATAAATGGGCACTTTCCCTCCTCACACATGTGGATGAATTATTTCCCTCATAATTTCTCCCAAAGATCTATAGGTGGTTGACATCCTAGAGGTTTGTCCCCAATACATGGAGGGTCGTAAATGGTGTAAACTATTTGAACGAGCTATATGGGATCCAAATAAGGATCCTGAAGATTGTATACTACTACATATGGGTGATGAACTTTAAGAAGGTATATTACCTCAAAGCAAGGGAGGTTGAAAGGGCCCTGGTCATCAATTTACCAGCCTTCGAGAAAGAGTATTGGGCTCGTGGATTCTTAGTCAAAGGTTAGGAAAATTTTCCCATACCAAAGGGCGCTGATCCCTAAGAGTGCCCTAGGTGGACTAAGAGTGGGCATGCGATAGGTTTAACTATTTTTGTTCATAATACTTTATTTTTCTTTATTTCTTAATCTTTTTGATTTTGGCACTGTTGTAACATTTTTATCATTTATTGTGTAGTTCCTCATAAGAAGAGATAACCTATGCCTCGAGATATATATGTTTTTTACTTAAGGAAAGTCTAGTTAATCAAAAAAAGTTTGAAGACCCCAACCACCCTAGATTGGATTCACTCCTACTCTCTTACACCTTATCAACAATATCATTTGTTGTGCGACCTGTTGACTGGGAACCAAAGATCCACGGGGATTTTGCCAAGAATAACCCTTCAGCATCTAATACATCGTGCTCTTTTTAGTTCCTAGACCTTTCTGCCATCCCGGCTGTTACCCCTATTTCCTCGAAAGAAAAATGGCTCCAAAGAGGAATATTCCTAGCTTTATGGGGGTGCCCTTTTCCCGACCTCCATTACTCATCAATTGATAAAGTGGAAATAGATCGAGGGTTTTTTCTGAACCTATTACTGTGGGGCATTCACTCAATAAGATGCAGGTCCAACCTATAAAGAGAAGCAAGGTGAAGTAGCCTTTTCATCTAAGTGTCGACTTACAAGTCTACGTATGCCCCCAGTAAGATGAAATTCCACGTCGGGCCGATTGCAAGCATACATAATTGTCTCTTCGTCTTTTGATGGGAGCTTGTCTTCTCAGCAACCATAAATTGGTCACTGGACTAACCTATGATAGTTTTTCTATGCGCGCTGCTCAAATTCCTTCCATTGTATGTACTGAAGTTCCTCCATTTGATTTTTATTGATTCAAGTTTTGCGCACATGATACTGATTTGTCTTTTTCTTTTTTGCTTGATAGTTTGTGGAGTACTTTGTAAACATGATTAATAGGTGTTTCAAACAAAAGAAGGAGGTGGAATACTTGGAGGTTACCTTGAAGGAGTCCCAGAAGGTCTTTAATGTTGTTCAAGTTAAGGTGACCAAATGAGAGACCCCGTTAAAGCTGAAGGACGAGGAGATTGTCCAGTTAAATGCAAAGGTGGAAGGTTTCGAGAAGGCAAACGGATATTCTTGCAACACTAAAGGAAAATAGTACTAATGTGACACCTCATAAAATCTATAACTAGGTTGATCAAGTCCAAAAATAAATAATACAGGAGTCAAAACAATCAAGTGTCATTCTAAGCATGATTGAAATAAAATAAACTAACACAATAAAGAACTAATAAAAGTAATAACAAGAATAAACCAATAAACTTTGATACCAAAATCGAACAATAATGTAACACCTCGTATTTTTTAGTATTTAGAATTTAATTAATTAAGTTCTTTTCTAAAATTACACATGTGCCATAATTTAATTAAAATAAATAATATGTGTTTATTTAAAATATTGATCGGGAGAGATAATGATTAATATTTATGGGATAAATTTACTAAGTGAGTAGTACATAACTTGGGATAATTATTAGATGTCGTAGCGAGTGATATCAACGTGATTGTGTTATATCTCAACTGGGAGTCGCGTGTAGAATATATTGAGGTCAAGATATGAAATACATGTAGAGTGACTCGGATGATGATTTCGAGGTCACGGTTTATTTCGAATGGGTCGAAATAGGTAAAATAGTGTATCCGGGTATATTGATTGGGTCCTGGGACAATTTTAGATACACCCGACACCACGTAAGGGAGTTTCGGTCATTTAGGACACTAGGGTAGAAGGAAATCCGAATTTAAGAGTTTTATATCACCCCCTTTGAGTTTAAGTCTAGGGTTACAATACTTTGGAAAGAGAGGAGGCCGTAGAAGAGGAAGGAGAGAAGAAACCTAGGCTATTCCACACCTTTTCGCATCACCAACATTGTCCGAATTGAGATCGAAGTAAGGGGATAACATCCTAGAAAAAAAATCAGACTTGCTATTAGAAGGCAACTGTTTATATATCAATTCTTTTAAGCATGTTATAATACCCATGTAGTGTAGGGTTTTACATGATTTGGTTGTATTCCTGGGATTTATTTGGGTCTAATCTATGATTTGGGGTAGGATTCATTTAAAATTAATCCCTCTATACTGGTAATACGAAATATGAGGTTATGTGATGAATAATTTGAAAGAAATCTGGGTATATTGATTAATATGTACGAAGAACACCATAAACTAGGGTTTTATGAATATTGGAATTTAATCTATTCTTGAGTAAATTTATTAAAGATTTGATGATATATTTATGTTAGAAATTGTCCTTATACGTATACTTGATGACTAAGTATGTTGTATGCGAGTTTGAGAAGGTTTCATGGAGGTTTGATATGGCATAAGTGGTGAAAACTCGTAACAGCAAGGAAGAGGACGAACTGTTAGGTACGAATCGATTTGGCTCTTTGATCAAATCGATTCGGGAGGGCGAACCGATCCAGATCCTATACTGAATCGATTCGGCTTCCCAGTTTTTATAAGTTTGATTATTTATGTTATACTTTCCCATGGAAATAATAGCGGGGAACTTTGGTGATGGTTTAGTAATGATATAAAGACTTAGAGAAGATCAATAGATATATAGTTAAGGCCCAATTTAATCTTAATGAGGGTAGAGTTGGGATTAAGATCGACGAGAGTTAACCGATTGTGTTGCGTATATGGAATTTACCATTTCGGTTACGAGAAGAGTAAACTATAACCTAAGACCAATACCAATAGGGTAGTGATGTTTTACTACTGAAATTTACTCAAGGTATAATTAAGACACTTCGGGTTGTGAGTGATACTCGAAAAATAGGAAAATAATACCCTGTATGAATTGTTAGTGCGTTAAGTATTTGTGAGATATAAATACTATGTTCTAGATATATTATAGGTTGGGTGTATACCTATACTGAATATATATATATATATATATATATATATATAACGTGTGAATACCTATTATGTGCTTTGTTATGTGTGTGAACATAGGTACTCTACCTACTATCATGGGAGGTTCCGTGCAGAGGGCGATTCCAGCGAGGTCTAAATGTATGCCCCAGAACATAGAACTTATGGCACCTCACTATTTGAGAGTGTATAGTGGGAAAGGCGTGTCATTTGGGCACGTTAGGTATGGGCATAATCCAAAGGCTTAAAACTATGTTCGCCTTCATTGTGTGTGTTGTTTGATTTATGGTTCGAGGTGACATTTCGAACCGATGGTCCTTGATTTGGTATGAGAGGTACATGTACTTTATAGCAGAGTATGCATGCATCGTGGTGGCTAGTCCGTGGGATGCTGCAGTTGTATATATTATAGTGAGATAAATATATACAAATGTGATTATTCTACTTATCTGTGATGGTAGAGAAGATAAATAGTCCATATCTAAAAGTAATATAAGTATGGGAAACTTAATTAAAAGTGCAATATTAATATTCAGTTAATATTAATCATTCGTTTTACAGTAGTGTATCGTATGTGAGGTAAGAGGGAGATAAACATGTTGTGGTTAGTTAGATACTTATGTCCAGTTAGTCTGGGTAGCATAGTTTGGTGGGTAAAATTGGAGACGTTAGGTGTGCACTATAGATGGGAGGTGAGGAACACAAGGGAGAGTACGTGAAACTAACGTGTGTATCTAATAACTACTTTTAAACTTCAATTTAAATACTTGCTAAATATTTTTTAAAGTTTTGGGCTCTGACCCGTGTCAAATCTATTTTTCAAAAATATTTTAGGTGTCCAGCCATAGGGACGCCAAGCTTGATGACTCATTCCAGGAATGCGTAGCTGCAGCACTTGTGGAGGCATGCAGGATTTATGTAGACGTTTTAGTTATTCATTCCTAGATTAGGATTTGTGATTAAGTATTTCATTTGTGCATGTTGCCCATTTAGTTGATACATTTATTCAGTTTTATTTATTAGACTATGTATTTGGATTTAGTTTATTCTAGTAGACTTATTGTTATATATTAGTTTTGGAACCGATTGTGTATACCGTTTTTATCATTTATCTATTTTATCCTGTGATGATTAAGACTTTTATTAATTGTGTGGGTGGTTGAGTTATATTATTTTAATTTCAGCATATTGTTATATGTTAATGAAAGATAAAATTTGGCACCAACTTAATTTAACATAGGTGGTTAGTAATTTAAAAGTCTCGGAAGTGATGCTAAGAATGAACCAAATGAGATTCCTATTTATTTTGATAAAGTACGGATCACCTGTGGTTAAAATAGGTGGGGTTTCATATATGGTATCAGAGCATCAGGTTCTAGAGTCCATAGGATCCGTATGGCTTACTGCAACTTCAGTGTAGAGTTCTTTGAAATAAAGCCCTATTATTAAGACTGTTGAATTCACCTTTACGTATTTGAGATTACATTATTCTTATATTATATTTGTATTGACTGTGAACTCATATAATTCGATCTGATTTCAGATGCCTCCAGGAGAGGATGACCGACAAGGGTAATGGTGAGAGATGAAGAGGGAGAAGCTCAGCATGAGCAACAGGAACCACAACTATAACCACCATAGAGGACATTGATAGTTGCAGAGGTGGCCACTATTGTGGAACAAGAAGTTAATGCTCCTATGACTTATATGGAACTTCATTTTTCATAAGCCCAACCACCACAACAGCTAGTGGAATCGGTTGTCCAGGTCCACCCGGGACCGCGATATTGGCAGAGAGTGAGGGAGGTATTTCGGAAGGGCTACCCACCAGAGTTTCAGGATAGTTATGACATGATCATAGATTTCCAGTGGAAGAAGGACATTCAGTGACACCTTCTCATGCTTGAGTGTAGAGATGTTCAGAAGCAGATGTTGGCCACATTTAGTCTTGTGGGAGAAACTTTACAGTGGTGGGAGTTTATTACCACTGCCGATGAGAGGGACATTACGCCTATTCTGAAATTCTGGTTGCAGTTTGGTCGCAAGTACTTTTTGTCGACTGTGGAGACAGAGATGCAAAATAAGTTTAATGAGGTGGTTTAGGGTGATCGTTCAGTAGATGATTATGATGAGGAGTTCACCCGCCTGGCCAATTTTGTGCTTGACGAGGTGAACAATGAAGAGAAGAAGAAATTGAAGTTTATGGATGGACTCACCTGGAGGATCACGCAAAACTTAATAGGTAACCCCATATTCAGGACTTGTAGGAAGTCATCAATGTCGCACTACTTCATTATTAGGATCATCGTGTCCATTTGAAGGGAGTCAAAAGAGGGGGTGACAGGAAGGAATGGTGCTAGTGAAGCACCGCAGTAGCAAACTTGTAGGCACCAGGGGAAGGATTCTCGGCAAGGGGATTCATCCAAGAGATTTAGATCTGGAGGTTATTGACCTGAGGGTCCTCAGCAGCGGAAGCATGTTCCTCAAGGTTTTCAGGGCCAAGAGAACAATAGAGGAGGCCAACAAGGTCGAGGCCATCAGGGCCAACAGTAGGGATAGCCTCAAGAGGGCTATATGAAGAGAGACTTTTCGAGACGTTATTTTACTTTTGGATAGGCAGGCCACAAGAGAAGAGTCTGCCCACAGCAGGATAGAGCACCACAACAGTAGGGTGCCTAACTGGGGTAGCTGGCTTAGTTACCCCCTACAACACTAGCATCACCATCCCCACCGCAACAATAGTAGTTACAGTATGGGAGTGTCTATAGCGTATGAGATGAAGTCTTACAAGACTATACGAAGAGCACCCCTGTTTATTCCCCTTTAGGATATGAGTATGGAACTAGTAGATACCGAGGTAAAATGACCAAAGTAAGCCCGTCACTATCACCAGAGTAGCATTGCAGTCAATGTTGTACGTTCCCCATAAAGAATCCCTCGTAGTAAGTCCCCCACGAGCAGTCACACATGGTATAATTATATATAAAACCATATATCATTAATCCAATTCACTCATAAATTACTAAAATAATATCCCAATTCTTATCTTAATTATCCCCATTTATTTAAGAATTTAAAAGTCAAATTGTTCAAAATTCATCATAATGAGATCCCAAACTCATTTTAATGAGATTACTATGTCGTTCGAACGAAACCCAAAAAGTTGTTCTAATGAAAATCACTATCTCATTCTAATGAGATGCACGCAGAGTCATATTCTCCAAAATATTTAAAACAACCATTAACACAAGACATCATAAATCTATAGCCTCTAGATAGTCCTAAACCCATTCTCCTTAAGATATAAGTTGTTATACCGTGATATTAACCTATATCGATAAGTTTTAAAAAAGTGTAACATGGATTCAAGTTTTAGTTACAGATTAAGAATTAAAAACCTTAAGTTCATGTTTCTACTCAATTTAATCTCAGATTCGAATCAGTTCTCTAATTAAACATGGGGCATTCATTAGATTTATTACAATGAATTTGTCTATACCAATTTCAAGGTCAAATTCATGAGATTTAATAAAAAATCATCAAGTTTCATTTACATGAGATTTAGTCTTAATTCCATCATTAATTTAATTTTAAAATTAAGAATTAGATCATACAAATCAAATTATCTTACTGTTAGTTCAGACTTCGATGAATAATCATTACTCTCACACAAACTCAAATAAAATTCCTAATCTATGTAAACTTGCCTTAGCCAAATAGGGTGAATTCCAAGCTTCTAATCTCCCAAACTCTTCAACTCCGGCGTGCCTCTTTTCTCTAAAGCCTTAGGGTTTCTCCCAATTATTTATATTATGCTTTAGTTTTGCCTAATGATTTACTAATGTTTCTTCCCACGAAAATAACTTGATGCCCAATATAGTCTTTAACCCAATGAGCCCAAAGAAAATTCCAAACTGCCCAAAACTCTGCCCAAGACATAGACAAACAAAATAGACGAAAACCCCACTATTTTAAGTAAAAAATGGACATTCTAAACATCCTAAATGCTAACCCGAAATATGACACTCTAACCAATTAATTATTTCCTTAAATCCATATATTAGTCGGTATGAGTCAAATAAGATGACTATTAAATTATCAATTAATTATGTACGACACGACATTATAATAAAATACTTCACAATTGGTGGAGCCCGACACCGAAAGGATAATCCAAACAAGGAAACCCTCAATACCTGGTCTATGACCATTCTATAGTCACCCATAATAACCATCACTTCTAAATATTTAATTAACGTATAATCATAAATTAAGTGTGATTTTACAAATGAATAATGTAACACATATAAAATATAATGAGTGACATCACATGTCACAAGAGGCGAAATAATTAGTTACACAATTAAATAATGCCCAGAAAATACGTGGTGTTAAAGATGCCTTTAAAAAATTTTGGGACAAAGCCTTTGTCAATATTGAATAGTAGTCGGGCTTTGTATAGAAAGACTATTTCAAAAAGGGTTGGGATGAGTCCTTAGTTCATACTAGAGTTTCTGGTAACTCTGATCTATTCTCCTAGCATGCTCCTGGATCTCTTTTTAACTTGAATAAAAAAGAAGAGGACAAGGAAGAGTCTATCGACCTACTAAAGGTTGTTAAAGATCCTAAAGAGACTTATTCAATTTAGTTTTGCTAGGGATCTTTTTGTAATTTTCCATGTCCTTCGTCTTCTTTCTTTATAATCTCTGTAAGGGCTTGCCTCAGGTTTTTTGAATGAAATGAAAAGTCTTTTTTCTTCGTCAACAACTTTCTTTAGACTTTATTTGTGTATGTCATTTGTTGTATCTCCTTTATACATTAAAATGATTTCATTTATTCTTACAATTTGATTATTTTTTGGCCTTTGTGATCATAGTTCACGAAATGATTATTTGGACATTATTCTTGGGGCTAAGGCCTCTATTGATCTCGAGCAGCCTTTTTAGCTGTTCATCAAACGTTGCACAGAGCGATGAGAAATAATGGAGATCAGAAAAAGTAGGTTATGAGTATTTAAGTCAAACTGATTGAGATAAAAGTCTTCTCTAGAATGAGAATGCCACTTTACGGTTGGATCTCAGCAAGGCTTAGAAAGCCTTCGTACAAAATGAGTCGATTAGAAAGAGATTATAGTAGATAATCATGAAGTCGAGGTTCTAATTGGGAAAACAACCTCACTCAGTTTGGGCTGAAGGCTATAATGAGGGATAAATGGATTCCTTAATACACTTGGACAAATCCAGACAAGTTTCCTATAAGTAAGGTTGGTTGAATGTAATGACATTCCCCAAGGTTCTTAGATATTTCCAACTGTGGAATTGGTATAGGGTGGATTCACCCTTTGTTAGGATTCCTCCAATTAGAAGTGAAGAGTTATGGATACTAGTTGATGTGGCCCTCGTCCAACTAATAAAGGGTTATTTGGTCAACCATGATAGTGATGATAGGTTCCACCCTAATCCAAAGACTAATTATCTATTATATAGAGTTTGGACGTTAATTGGTCGTTGAAGATGATGTGATATTACCATGCTCTTTTACAAATTTGTAATAGTTGATCATTTTAATGAAATGAAAATAGCTTTAATTATTTTTAATTTGTCTTATTGTTCTACCTTAATTATGCCTAGCATGTATTTCTTGGTCTTACCTTTTAGGATGTGTCATCACACTACCTTGGGCTTTGTACCAACTTATGGAGAGAATGCACATATTTATTATGCTATCCACTCGTTCAAGATTTTATCTGACCAACCTAATTAGGTTGCTTGGTTCCTTGGGATTCCCTTGTAGGTCTTTGGCTACCAAGGACAATTCAAGATGTTTTTGTGTTAACAATGACGAAACTTGTAACCTCAAGATAATGAATAAGTGTAATCAAATCAATAAGACATCAAGATAGTAATCTATTTAGAAAAAAACAAGATAAACTTTATCAATATTGTTCTTCGATTTGAAACAATCAATGCTAATTGTATTAAATAAACTTGGTCGAAAGTCAAGTACTAAATGTGAAAATCTAAGATTAGACTAATAGCTAAAATTGAAAGTTGGATTAGTATAATTTTTTTAAAGATTGGATGCATTCCAAGCCTGATGTATCTCCTTGACCTCTATTGTTTCCAAATGATAAGCCCATTGCAAGTCATCCCTGATGACTCTAAATGGTTCTTCCTAGTTAGTTCCTAACTTGACGTTTAATAGTTGCCTCACACCGCAGACGATATTTCTTAGACATAGTCTTCGACTTGAAATTTCTTCAAATGCACCCCTTTGTTATGTTTCCTTGAAAATTATTATTTGTAGGCATTTACCTAGTTATTGACAAAAGTTAAGGTTTAGGTAAACTTCGAATAAATGTAATACCCCGTACTTTTATGGCTTTTAATTATGAGGGTAATTAAATGGAATTGCTTTTAATTCTGGGATTTATTAAATTAATTGGGGATGTATTAAAATTAATTCGGATTTAAATGCTAGCGAGACGAGAGTTAGTATTTGGTCATTTATATATCATTTAATATTACTAAGTGATTATGGTAATATGTGATTATTGAATTTATTAAAAATGTCGTGAGTTGAAAATACTGCAGTTTCGGTAATATAGTTGGGATGCGCGTGTCAGTCGGGTTAGGAATGAATTTATGTAGATTAAAAAGTAAAATATATTTTTGTCAACCAAATGGTCATTTTGAGTGCGTCAACGTGTCCGGAAGGGTCAAAATAGTCAGAAAACACTAGCCGGGAGTTTAGTTTGAGTCCCGGGGCATTTTTAGGCCAAACCGGCAACCAATAAGGGTATTTCGGTAATTTTAAAAATTAAGGGATTAAAACCCACGAATTTTAGAGGTAATTTAGATATTATTAAAAGGGACACTAAGGCCATTATCAGCCAAAAGTGAGAGAGTGGGCTACGGAGGTTTTTGAGAGAAGTTAGAAGAGAGGTTAAAGGAGGATCTAAACCAAACCATCTTCCACCGTCATTTTGAATGGAATTTGTGACCAAAAAGAAGAAAGAATCAACCTTGATCATCAACAACAAATCAGAACATCGAATTTAAGGCAAGTGATTTGATATTATTAAGTTCAATGAATATTTCTTCCATGTTTAGTGTACAAACTGTTTTTGCCTTAAAAGTTTTGATGAAAACCAATGGGATTATTGTGAAACTTATGATTTTGGGATAGGAATTGCATGTAGAATACTTATGGACGAATTCAATACATAAAACATAACTTTTGATGATTTGAAAATGGATTAATAAGGAGTCTTTGTAGTCAATTAAATTCTGGGTTCATGTTCACAGGGTTTGGGGCAAGAATTGAGGATTTATGATTAGTGCATGTTGATTAGTAAGTTTTGAGCCCAAAAATATGTGAAGGAGTGACCTAGGGTGAGTTAGAATAGTTTAAAAACATTAAAACGTAATTGGGATGATCTTAGGATGGGTTTAGAGAAGAGAAAAATGATTAAAAATGAAATGGGAAAAATTCTGGGCGTTCCCTGCCATCTCGTTAGAAGACCAACCCAGGTCGTTCGAACGAGCTTCTAACGAGATTCCAGTGTCCCTTCTAACTAGTTCAAAGTTCGTTCGAAGACATTCGTTCGAATGACACTCATTCGAACGAGATTTTTGGGACGTCTAACGAGTTCATATAATGGTCTTTTTAGGCCTGATTTTGGTTTCGAGTTTTCCGTAGGCTTATTTTATTGAGTATTACCCTTCCCTTGTGATTAGTGGGTATAGTTGTGAGATTGGAGTACGTTGAGGATTAAAACTTGGAATTATATAATAGACCGGGTGACTCCTATAGGTTAGGTTGTAAGTACTTGAATTTGCGACGTGAGAAGAGTTGACAACTTTAATGTATATTATTCGAGGACTTGTAAACGTGAAATATTTAATGATGGTATAGGAATGTGACATATACCTATATTAATATTATAAGATATCTAAGATGTGTGAATACTTAGTATATGTGTTTATCTGTATAACATACCTACCATACTTTCTATCACGGGAGGTCGGCATTCGATCAGGGCCATCTAATCTTTGTGTGCCTACAGGGGGGATTTAGATTGGTACCTCGAGGACATAGGTCAGAGAATGGCTTATTGGGGAGTTAACAAGTCAGTTGATCATGGGAGCATAGGTATGTGTGTGACCCATGTGATGTGAACTATGTTCACCTCCGTTATGTGTGATTGTGACTTATTGAAACGGTTCCTGAGTGATTTGGAATACGTGATCCTAATGTACGTGATGTACCGGGATTTGATAGCAGAGTATGTGTACACCGCAGCTTAGTCTCGGGGTGCCAGTATTTTATATTTATGATGGGATTAATATACTGATAATTGTAATGAAATGTTGTTATAAATGTAAGTGTGAATGATCGTAACATTTTTAGTAGAGTTAAAGTTGGAACATTTTAGTAAGTATTATAATAAATTCTGAGAAATAAAAAGTAAAAATTTCTATTTATATTAAGATGTCGAGAATTGAACCTCAATAGTTTATCGAAATTGGGTGGTGAATTGGACTAGTTAGATTGTGAAATGACTAGAACGGGTACGGATACGTTAGGCGTGCACTATTAGTCGAGAGGTGAGGAACTCATGTGAGCGCACGCACTATCATGTATTTTATATTGCCTGTTTAGTGATATTAAACACTTGCTATATTTTAAACTATTTTCACACTCGGGATCTGACCCATTTGCTTTCAAATCTATTTTGTTGTAAAAACCTTTTAGGTGATCAGCCACAAGGACACTAGACTTAGGAGTTCCATTCCAGTGACGTGCTGTAGCTGCTGTGGAAGTTACAGGAGCTCGATTATAGACGCCTCCACTTTCTACCTTGATTCCAGTTCAGACTTTTTTATCTGTAGGGCATGTCGCCCATTTTCTTAGAGAAAATTTACTTATGCAGTTTTATTTCAGTCTTGGATGTAACTAATTAATGATTCAGGCTTTATATTTGGTTTATGTCAGTATTCGGATTATTGTGAGGAGTATTCCTCCAGATTCAGTTTATTATATTGTTTTATATTGCGACTGTATTGTAGTTGTGGTACTAATATTTCATAATTTAATTTGGTTGTATGTTAATCTAATTCAGTTAAAATTGACAACCACTTTTTAAATATTAGGTGGATAGTAATTGTTAAAATATTTTTCGACAGTGATGCTATGAACAGAACCAACTTGACATTTTGTATTAAATTGAATAAAGGAGTAGCTACCCGGTATTTATTTAGTCGGGGTGTCACAGGTGGTATTAGAGCATCAGGTTCTAGTGTCCTTTAGGATCTGTGCGTCTTATTATGCTTCCAGCGTAGCTTTCTTTGATGTAGAGCCCTATGTTTAGGATTGTTGATTTCTTTGGTGAGATTTCATTCTCCTGCTTCGATCTATATAATAGTGAACCTTATTTGTAATTAGGTGTGTTCATGTGCCAAACAATGTAGTATGTCAGACAAAGACAGTTGGGCGAACAACAGGAGGCAAAAGATCAGTGAGGTTATTTGAACTTATTATAGAGGGATGACCGTAGTTGAAGTCACCCATATTATGGCACGGAAGTCCAGGACGGTATAGACGGATAAGGCGCGATTTGTGACTTCTAGGTACAACTATAGCAGGAATGGAGTCAAATTAGACTCACCCAATAAGGTTGGAATGGGAGAGAAATAGTTAGGTGAAACATTAAAGAGAACTGTAGTGGAAATACTCGAAGTGTGGAGATGGCGTGTGCTAGACAAACGAACGTAATATATCCAAAGGCTTGGACATATGTCGGGGTATGACCCATTGGGAGTGAGAATTTGGGGTATTTTTTTTTTCTTGGCTCGTGAGGGCGGAGTTTCAATGGTGAGAGACAATCACCACACTTGGAAGTGGATTGTGATGTCAAGAGAAGGCGTACACGTATGGTTTGACCATAAGTTCCTTAATAAGATGTTCAGGGTGAAAGGCGAATATTATTCTGAACTCACATAAGAGGGCCAGACAGATATCACTTTGTGAGGAGAAATTTAATTATTTAGCGAACCTTACACCGGGTGAAGTAGGTAAAATAGAGAATAGGATATAAAAGGGAGAATTTATATACAAGAAGAATTATTAGCTCTTCTGGGGAATTTTTCTTAGACAGTCAATGCAGATGGTATTAATGTCGCGTAGTGTTAATTTAGAGGTAAACGTTTCCTTGGGTGGGGAGGTGCAAGAATCGAGGATCTTTATAGAGTAAGACTGGGAAAATGGTGTTGGAGAAGCACCACAAGGGGAGGACTCAACGGGGAACCCGTTAAAGTGATTCGGATAGCTAAATTATTACCGAGCAATGTTGATTTCAGTAAGAGAGGTGGGAACTAGTAGCGTGTTCCTTAGGTACATCAAGCTAAGGAAACAATGGAGGTAGTCGTCAGAACTGATACTACCAACATCCAAGAGAATGACCACCTTGACATGGCCAGTGTGACTGAAGATAAGTGGAGTAGGTGTAGAGGTATTTTGTGGGAAGTGAAACCCGTGCGTTATAAATGTTTCCCGAAGCAAGTGTAGGGATAAAGGTATTGTGCCTGGCAAGGGCAACAATTATTGGAATATTCGGTTTGGTATAGACAGGTGTGTTAAGTCCAGGAACCATTTGAGCAGCATGACGCTTGTTAGGATAGAAGTAAGAGTTATATCCTCAGATGATGTTGTATGTTGTTTGTGGCACGAACGAGTTTCTACAATTGTTATTATTGTTATATTTTTACTTGAGAGTCGAGTTTAGTGAGTATCAACAATTTTATTTATTTATGTGAATATTGTTCCCTGATAGTGTGGGGTTAAATTGATTTTCATCCGCGGAGGATGAATGAGTATATTGATAGTGGCATATAATTTATTGAAATTAATCATTTTATGTGTTGTGTTATACGAGTATAATATTATCCTAATTATGATTTTATAATATACTTATACCGATAGTGTGCTGGTATTACAAGTTTATCGGAGTTGCTACCTTGGGGTAGAATGTTTTGATTCTGGAGAGGTCCCATCTGTGAGAGAGCCGGGCTCGAAATTGTACTTTTGTATATATGTATATATTTATATATATTGTTGTGACTGCAAAAAGTTATAATAGTCTCGGATATTTAATCCCAGCATGTGTAGGGATTTAAATTGTTATGATTCGTAAGCAATTGGTTTACTAGTCAGCGAAAAGGCTTAGCTGGTTATTATATTAATGCACAGGATGTCATAATAAGAAGAGTGCATTATTTTATCACCCTTTAGAGATTTGGGAGTTTATACTCATAGTTGTATGTCTGGGGGCGGAATTTTGAGATCCACGATTTTATTTGCATGGTGTATATGGAATGTGATTACCATTAATGTCAAGAGAAAGTGTCTTTCAGGAAGAGTTCCTTGTTTAAGTGTAATTACGGAAGGAAATGTAACTTTGTTGTTAAGAGACGGGAATATAGGGGTACATGTTATGGACTGAGGGTTAACGGATCCCGATGACCGACCATGTTAGGTAGTAGTGTATTGGGGAGTTCCTTGTTTGGATTTCGCTTTGCGAGACATCCCACGCATGAAACTTAGCATAAAGTAGGTAGTATGGAGATGCTTGACCATTCGTCCATAACTTGGATACCTCGATCGTTATGGAAGTAAGTAGTTATGAGTGGAAGTTAATAAGGGGTAAATTACGATGTAAGGCCAGTAGAGCCAGTTGTTAGTAAAGAAGTACTGATAATGTTGGTTTTCTTACGGCGGGTTGAAGGACGCATTGAGGTTAAGAAGGATTTAGGATTTCAAATTCAGAGGTGATCTAGAACGCCCAACTGGTATAGACACATTGTAAATTTAGCGGCAATAAAGAGTTTGGAAAACATATGAAGCGTATATGATGTTTAAAACAGTATGATTGGGTTATAAGGGGTGTCACAGGGTGTAGGCATCTTGGTTTACTAATGTAGTAATCGTCGGAAGAAGGGATATAGATAGGTGAAATTATTACTTATGGAATTAAGCGTCGTAAGATAAGGTGTTAATGAGTATACTCGTGTGTAATCAGTGTAGCACATCCAAATTTGGTGAAAAGGGCAGTGGAAAACCATTTAATAAAGGGATACCTCTTGAGAAGCTAAATATTTAATTATTATGGGCAATTTAGAGTAGAGTTCAGACCAATCGAGTGTTGAGGGTGACTCAAGAGTAAATAGAATGAGGATGTCAATAAGGTAAAAAAGAGTCCAGATGTTCACAACTTGGTGAAAAGTGCATGGGTCGAAACTTTTAGTATACACCGAGAGAAGAAGAATGTCATTAAGTATCACTTAACGGGAAGAATTATACGTGAAGGTCGACATTGAAAGGGGTGTAGTAAGTAGTAGAATGGTTGGGGTTAGATGTTCAACCAGATAATTTTGTATCAAGTCGAGGATTCCAGGGATGGAAGAGTCAAGTTGGTAAATTTCCTTTAGAGGTCGCCAACTTATAGATAAGTAACGAGTTCCTTTGAATACGTGGGACAGGTAATCCAGAAGGAGAGAAATTGTTATATACTTGGGGGATTTACACTATTAGATAGTGATCACGACGGTACGTGTTACCACGCAGTATTATTTAGAACTGGGATGAGATCCCCAAAATCCACATTCAATGTGGGGTAGCAAGAAGTAGTGGGAAATAACTATTCGTTCTGAGGGTTGTATCACCTATAGCCCGAGGTGTAGGCTCAAGGTGATTAACGAATGATGGATTGTATGAAATAAATTTTGGATTCATTGTGATCTTTTAAATTCCAAATCAGGTATAACTAGTAAGTGAGGTATATTGTAGTAATGGGGAGAAGATATTACCTAATGGTAGAGTTGGGGGAAAGCACCCATATCTATTTATAGTGGACAAGTTGCTTACAAATGTTTGTGTAACACTAACCGACTGAAGTGGTTTTCCCTTGTGTAAAAGTCACAACGTCGGGAACTGAGATTCAAAGAATGGGTAAGAGTAGTCAGATGTGTTAGGATGGGAGTTTGGTGTTTTGATAAACGCGGGAGTTAATGCGTAGTGAGGTGCAGACTCACAATAATATTACAATAATGCGGCTAATGATGTATAGGCTATTTTTATTCGAATGTTGTTTAATAAGAGCACAACGTGAGGTGCATTTATTGAAGTGTATTTTGATAAAGAATCAAGTCTGTTAATCAAGCATGTTGTGAACCAAGGGTTTTAGTGATTGGGCCTTTCTTTATATTTTGTTTTAAATACAGGAGGATACCTTATTTTTCCAAGTGTGCCTTATTTTTCCGAATTTCGGGACGAAATTCCTTATTAGGGGGGGAGTATGTAATACCTCGTATTTTTATGGCTTTTAATTATGAGGGTAAATAAATGGAATTGCTTTTAATTCTAGGATTTATTAGATTAATTTGGGATGTATTAAAATTAATTCGGATTTAAATGCTAGCGAGACGAGAGTTAGTATTTGGTCATTTATATGTCATTGAATATTACTAAGTGGTTATGGTAATATGTGATTATTGAATTTATTAAAAATGTCGTGAGTTAAAAATACGACAATTTCGGTAATATAGTTGGGACGCGCGTGTCAGTCGGGTCAGGAATAAATTTATGTAGATTAACAAGTAAATTATATTTTTATCAATCAAATGGTCATTTTGAGTGCGTCAACGTGTTCGGAAGGGTCGAAATAGTCAGAAAACACTAGTCGAGAGTTTAGTTTGAGTCCCGGGGCATTTTTAGGCCAAACCGACAATCTAGAAGGGTATTTCAGTATTTTAAAATTAAGGGATTAAAACCCACTAATTTTAGAGGTAAATTATATATTATTAAAAGGGCCACTAAGGCCATTATCAACCAAAAGTGAGAGAGTGGGCTACGGAGGTTTCTGAGAGAAGTTAGAAGAGAGGTTAAAGGAGGATCTAAACCAAACCATCTCCCACCGTCATTTTGAAAGGAATTTGTGACTGGAAAGAAGAAAGAATCAACCTTGATCGTCAACAACAAATCAGAACATCGGATTTAAGGCAAGTGATTTGATATTATTAAGTTCAATGAATATTTCTTCCATGTTTAGTGTAGAAACTGTATTTGCCTTAAAAGTTTTGATGAAAACCAATGGGATTATTGTGAAACTTATGATTTTGGGATAGGAATTGCATGTAGAATACTTATGGATGAATTCAATACACAAAACATAACTTTTGATGATTTGAAAACGGATTAATAAGGAGTCTTTGTAGTCAATTAAATTCTGAGTTCATGTTCATAGGGTTAGGGTTAAGAATTGGGGATTTATGATTATTGCATGTTGATTAGTAAGGTTTGACCCCAAAAATATGTGAAAGAGTGACCTAGGGTGACTTAGAATAGTTTAAAAACATTAAAACGTAATTGGGATGATCTTAGGATGGGTTTAGAGAAGAGAAAAATGATGAAAAATGAAATGGGAAAAATTCTGGGCGTTCCCTACCATCTCGTTAGAAGACCAACCCAGGTCGTTCTAACGACCTCGTTCGAACGAGCTTCTAACGAGATGCTAGTGTACCTTCTAACGAGTTCAGAGTTCCTTCGAAGACATTTATTCGAACGACACTCGTTCGAACGACCTCATTCGAACGAGATTTCTGGGACGTCTAACGAGTTCACATAATGGTCTTTTTAGGCCTGATTTTGGTTTCGAGTTTTCCGTAGGCTTATTTTATTGAGTATTATCCTTCCCTTATGATTAGTGGGTATAGTTATGAGATTGGAGTACATTGAGGATTAAAAACTTGGAATTATATAATAGACCGGGTGACTCCTATGGGTTAGGTTGTAAGTACTTGAATTTGCGATGTGAGAAGAGTTGACAACTTTAATGTATATTATTCGGGGACTTGTAAACGTGAAACATTTAATGATGGTATAGGAATGTGACATACACCTCTATTAATATTATAAGATATCTAATATGTGTGATTACTTAGTTTATGTGTTTATCTGTATAACATTCCTACCATACTTGATATCACGGGAGGTCGGCATTCGATCAGGGCCATCTAATTTTCGTGTTCCTACGGGGGGGGGGGATTTAAATTGGTAACTCGAGGACATAGATCACATAATGGCTTATTGGGGAGTTAATAAGTCAGCTGATCATGGGAGCGTAGGTATGTGCATGACCCATGTGATGTGAACTATGTTCGCCTCCGTTATATGTGATTGTTACTTATTGAAACGGTTCCTGAGTGATTTGGAATACGTGATCCTAATATACATGATGTACCGGGATTTGATAGCAGAGTATGTGTGCACCGCAGCTTAGTCTCGGGGTGCCAGTATTGTATATTTATGATGGGATTAATATACTGATAATTGTAATGAAATGTTCTTATAAATGTAAGTGTGAATGATCGTAACATTTTTAGTAGAGTTAAAGATGGAACATTTTAGTAAGTATTATGATAAATTCTGAGAAATAAAAAGTAAAACTTTCTATTTATATTAAGATGTCGAGAATTGAACCTCAATAGTTTACCGAAATTGGGTGGTGAATTGGACTAGTTAGATAGTGAAATGACTAGAACGGGTACGGGTACGTTAGGTGTGCACTATTAGTCGAGAGGTGAGGAACTGATGTGAGCGCACGCACTATCATGTATTTTATATTCACTGTTTAATGATGTTAAACAGTTGCTACATTTTAAACTGTTTTCACACTTGGGCTCTGACCCGTTTTCTTTCAAATCTATTTTCTTGTAAAAACCTTTTAGGTGCCCAGCCACAAGGACACCAGGCTTAGGAGTTCCATTCCAGTGACATACTCTTGCTGCTGTGGAAGTTACAGGACCTCGATTATAGACGCCTCCACTTTCTCCCTTGATTCCACTTCAGACTTGTTTATCTGTTGGGCATGTCGCCCCTTTTCTTAGAGACAATTTACTTATGCTGTTTTATTTCAGTTTTGGATGTACCTAATTAATGATTCAGGCTTTGTATTTGGTTTATGTCAGTATTCGGATTGCTGTGAGGAGTATTCCTCCTGATTCAGTTTATTATATTGTTTTATATTGCGACTGTATTGTAGTTGTGGTACTAATATTTCATAATTTAATTTTTTTGTATGTTAATCTAATTCAGTTAAAATTGACAACTCACTTTTTAAATATATGGTGGCTAGTAATTGTTAAAATATTTTTCGATAGTGATGCTATGAACTGAACCAACTTGACATTTTGTATTAAATTGAATAAAGGAGTAGCTACCCGGTATTTATTTAGTCGGGGTGTCACAATAAACTCGTTGAAGAAACTCCTCTTTGAATAAAAAAACACAAGAAGTGTTTAAGTATTAAATCATGATCAAATTTAAGCTTCTTGGTTACTCAGTTTTTAAAACAAAAACTGTATTAAGTCTTTAAATCCTAACCAGTATAAAACTAAAAGAAATAAATAACACAGGCTATTTTCTACGTGGTGAAACCCCAAATTAGGGGAAACCTCTACAGTGACCTTTACACCACAACAAAAAGAAATCCACTAAAATAAATAAGAATTACAAGCACTTAAAATAGAAACAGAAAATCACTACGCAAGACATAAATATGCCTACTGAGATTTTTCTCCTCCTATTGTACTATTTCCTCCGTGCTAATTTTCCCGCCTATTTTCTCCGAATTTAATTCCTTTATCCTTAGCGAACCTCAGTCAACTCATTCTCTTAAAGAACAACACACTTTACTCTCCAAGTGTTTGTGTTTGAGAGTGTCTAGTGACTGTGAAGTGCTTATATGCAAGTATGAAATCTCACCCACTCATGTAATACATGAAAGTCCTACAAATTATATTTCGTTCTAAAATAATGATGAGAGTTTTCAAACTCAGAGAAAATTAGACTTCATTTTTTGAAGAATGATTTTCAGATCTGGAGATTTTTAATCCTTCAAAACTCATATCTAAACAGAATTTATTTATATACAAAATACTAATTTTACAAAGTGTAAAATGTGACACCCCGACTAATTAAATACCGGGTAGCTACTCCTTTATTAAATTAATACAAAATGCCAAGTTGGTTCAGTTAATAGCATGACTGTCGAAAACATTTTAATGATTACTAACCACCTAATATTTAAAAAGTGAGTTGCCAAATTTTAAGTTAACTCTGATTAACATGCAATAAGAGGATAATGAAAGAATCACAACCATTCACCATAACGAAGCAATAGAATATCCAACAAAAATAATAATATGTCCGGAGGAAAACTCCTCACAACAATCCCACAACTGAACTAAGTAAAACAATGTATCCTGAATTAATTACATGCCAAAAGTCTGAAAATCTGAAATAGTAAATGTTTCTAATAGAAATGGGCGACATGCCCTACAACTGATGAAATCTGAATATAGAGTCAAGATAGATGAAGCGTCTACTAGCAAAGTCCTGTAACTTCCACAAGCAGCTACAGCTCGTCACCTGAATGAGGATCCTAAGCATGGTGTCCTTGTGGCTGGGCATCTAAAATGGTTTTTACAAAAATAGATTTGAAAGCAAACGGGTCAGAGCCCGAAAGTGGAGAGTATTTTAAAAATAGCAAGTGCTTTAATGACATTAAAACAATGAATGCAAAATACATGTTAGGACGTGCACTCGCATGAAATACTCACCTCTCGACTAATTGTGCGCTCCTAACGAATAGCACCCATCTAAGTGATATTTTTATCTAACTAATCTGACATGAGTTCTATCCTTTCTACTCGGATCTCATTATACATTCTAACGTCAGCAATTAAGTAGGGGCTTTACTGAAACTCAGATTCTCAATTATTAGCAATACAATTTATTACAGGTTATCCCTTTATAGTTACTCAAAGCGTTTTAGTATTTATACGCATAATACTAACATGAAAGTTCTCATTAATTTAAGTGTATATTAGTCACGCCATAAATATACAATACAAGCACCCGAGACTAAGCTGCGGTGCACACATACTCTGCTATCCATCCCGGTACATCACGTACATAAGGATCACGCATTCCGAATCTCTCAGGAATCGTTCTCAGATAATAGCAAATCACAAACAATGGAGGCGAACACAGTCACATCACATGGGTCACACACATACCTACGCTTCCACGATCAACAGACTTATTAACATCCCAATAAGTCCTTCTCTAACTATGTTCTCGAGGTACCAATCTAAATCCGGGCAACACAAGGATTAGATGGCCCTAAGCAAACGTAAACCTCCCGTGATAGCAAGTATGGTAGGTATGTTATACACATAAAATCATATACATATACTAAGTATACACACATCTTAGTAATCACCGTAATTTATTTGTGGTACACTTCTCATTCTCGTACCGACTTATAATGTTACACAATTCATATGTTCCCGGTTAATTCAATTATTTAAGCCGTCAATAATTCTCGCATCGTAATAGTCACTCACGTCCTATTCCACAATTTCCATTCAATTCAAATCACCCTTCTATGTTTTACTCCTCAATATATCCCAATTATCCCAACTATATCAATTTATCATCAAGGGAATGTTATCTCTACAATTAAACAAGGTTACGGGACATGCGAAATCAAAACAGGCCGAAAAGCCTAAACTGTCATCTCGTTAGAAGTCTCGTTCGAACGAGGCTGTTCGAACGAGAGTTCGTTCGAACGAACTGGGCATCTAACGAGATCTCGTTCGAACGAAAGACATCGAACGAACATCCCTCTCGTTAGAAGGCAAACTGTCAACTCGTTAGAAGCTCGTTCGAACGAGCTCATTCGAACGACCTAGGCAGGTCTTCTAATGAGGTGATAGTTTGAGCCCAAAAAATTCCTATTACGTTTTTCCAACTTTTCTTCACCTCTAATCTCATCTAAGTGTCATTCCAACAAGGTTTCAAGGTTTCTAATCATCCCTAAACATATTAAATTCGTATAACAACATATATACGGGGTCTAATCATCCCAAACCATATCTAATCATCCAATCTCTCCAATTTCCCCAATTTTCATGAACATGAACCCTAGAAATTTAAAGTCTTCCATAGTTATAATTAAATCCGTTTTTGGTAATATAAAAGGTTTATTTCTATTAGAATAATCACCCTAACACAATTCTACATGCAATCTTCTCATAAACATGTAATTTTCTAGTTCCAAATCAATGGGTCTTTATCATTCTCCAAGAACAAAACAGTTGTATAAATTTCCTACGCATGGAAGAAATATTCTTTGCAATTAACGAAATTAAACCACTTTCCTTATTACTTTCTCAGATTTTGATGTTGAATCTTGAAGGTTGAATTGTCCTCTCTCTCTCTCTCTGCAGAATTCTCTTCTCTTTCTCTCTCTCTAAAAATTTCTTCTCTAAGGATGACAATGGAGGTGGAGGTTGGTTTTTGGCAAGTTTAAGGTTTCTAAACTTGTCCCGTAGCCCACTACCTAGATTGGGGATGGAAATGGCTTAGTGGGTTAAGACTAAGTCAGATTTTTAACTCTAATTTTCGTGGGTTTTAATTCCCAAAATTCCAAAATTACCAAAATACCCTTCTAAGTTGCCGGTATGGCCTAAAAATGCCCCGGGACCCAAACTAAACTCCCGGCTAGTGTTTTCTGACTATTTCGACCCTTCCGAACACTTTGGCGCACTCAAAACGACCATACGGTTAATAGAAATAAAATTTACTTTTTAATTAAAATAAATATATTCCTGACGCGACTGTCACACGCGTCCCAATAAAATTTCCAAATTGCCGTATTTCAATCTCACGACAAATTTCATGATTCAATATTCATATATAGCCATATATACTCATTAAGTTCAAATACCAACTCACATCTCGCTAGTATTTTTATCCGGATTAATTTCCAATTAATACACATTTAATTCAATTAATCCCATAAATAAATATCTTAAAAAATATGGGGTATTACATAAAATTTATATGAAATCTCAGATCTTGAATACATATGATTTTTAAAGTCTCTTTTTCAATATTTCAAAACAAAATATGTTAGATGAACTAAAATATACACAACTATAAAACCTGATCCAACTAGAAAGAAATTTCTAGAAAACAAACTTGGACAAACAAGCTAAAATACTCGTGAAATGTATCACGAGGTTTTAAATCTCAAATTTCTATAAAGAAATAAGAGTTTAAACAGCGTGAGGCTGTTTTAAGAGAGAATCGATTATTAGAGGAGTAAATCACCAAATCTCCTAGATATACCAACCCGAAAAACCCTAAATAGTATGAAAATGAAAATAAGTTTTCTACATAAGAGGTTTTACAAAATCGAAGGAAGAACCTTCAAAACCAACATTACATTCTTTTGATTTTGAGAGAAAAATTTTTAAACAAAGTTTGACAAAGAAATCAATGCTCAAAAGAATTTTTTCTCTCTAGTTTCTCTCTCTTCTCTCTCTCTCTCTCTCCCTCTCTTTCCTGCCAGACCTCACTTATCCAAAAGTCTCTAACTGCTAAGACTAAAGTTTTATTTACATTAGAGGCTGAAGCTTCTGAAGTTTCGAAGAAAAACAACGTCCAAGATTGATCTCATTGCCCAAATGTAAATCTCGGCTGAAATAACCTAATAAACTAAGGTGTCCAGTTATGAAAACTCTTTAATAAAAACCTATGGTAGTTTAAATTTTAAATCACTCACATACACAGGTAAAAAGAAATTGAAATTCTCTTTCTTGTTCGGCTCAATTTTGAGAAATTTGTTTTATTTATATATGTTTTTATATATTTAGTTTACAATATATATTTTATAAAACATCGCTTGAATTTATTAATCATTTTTATCAAGTTTTATATTATACATCTTTTATGTAATTTTAAAATAAATAGTTTTTATAATTATAATTTTTGAGTTTATATTTTTTTCAGAATTTACAAGTTTCCTATTTATTTTAATATTTTTTTCTGGATTTTTAAAATGATAAAATCTTATTTGATTAAACATTTTTAATGGTTTAATTAAACATTTGTATCACATATTAAAACGGCAAAGGTTTCTTTAGGAGGTGTGTCATTTTTTTTTTGAGTCGGGTGAAAGTTTTTGGGCTAATTGTTTTGCGCGTTTGAAACATATGTGCATGTTTATTCGACCATTGTGTCCCCATTAATTTTACGTTTTTGCCCCTTCTGTTCATGAGCCTTTTTACACATATGCCCTCTATTATGCTGTTTCGACTTTATCCTCATCCACCTGAGGTTGATTACAATTTCGGCCTTATGGTTTTGGGTATTTACGACTTATACCAGCGTCCTTTCTTGAAGCGTATAAATAGAGGCATTGGGGTGTTGAAATATGGGACATATACCAAATAGTCCCTCGGACATTTTTTAATACCCATTTAGTCTAAACTTTTTTATTTTGCCTCAAAAAGTCCTTTGCCACATATTTTGGAGAGGGAGTGTCGCTGGCGCGGACCTCTAAAAATAAGAGGATATTGAATGCTTGAGGGACTAAATGGGTTAAACTAAAAATATGTGTCCTTTTTAAAAAATATATATTTATAGTAGGGACTATTTAATAATTGACCCTTGAAATATTGAGAATTTTTATTTGCAAAAATGACAAAAAATATGCCCAAATGTTACTCCTCTTTCTCTCTCTAAAGTTTTAAGTGTTCTTGCTTATTTTTTAGAGATCTTTGTTCACCTTGTTTACTTACTACATTAAACTGTATTTCGTAAAGAATTTGTGAGTTTGGCATTTGAAGAGGTGACTGTTTGGGGTTTCTTTGAGGCTGGTTCCTCGTCTTTTGAGCTTTGTTTAAAGCTTGAAAGGAGTCTTTGTATTAATCTATTTGGCTCTCAGTGTGAGTTGTTATATACACACACTGATATACGTTTATATATACATAGTTATACTTATATATATATATATATATATATATATATATATATATATATATCAAGGTTCTAAAAAACGCGGGGCGTGATTGAGGCGTAGAGGCAAGCCTTAAGCCTTAGAAACCTAGGCGCGCCTAAACGTAAAAAGGCGTTTAGGTCTTCTTAATACATTTTAATATTTTTTAACCATAACAAGGCTATTAAAATACAAAAATTGCACATATCATAAAAATATGTCTGAATATATGCAAATTAAAATACTATTTGATTATTTTGGATGAGATAATGGTCCGGTTTGTAAAGAAATTCTTTAAAAGGCGACATCTTTTCACTAAAGCATTGTTGTTTTTAGAAAAAAGTGCGCCTTATGGGTTTTACCAAGAATAAGGCGTGAAAAGTGTAAGGCGAGGCGTTTCTCCCAAGCCTTAAGCCTAGGCGTGCTTAGGCGGAGCCTAGGCGGATTTTTTAGAACAATGATATATATATACACCTATTCGAGCCACCTTGAATTGTTTTGTTTAAATTTGCATGTTTAAACACCATATTAGTATTTTGAAAAGTTTTGTTCAGTTTAAAAAAAAATCTCAGTAACCTAGATCTAAACTGTATTTTTGACTTTTATGTTCGAAACACCTTCTTAGTATCTTAGATCTAAGGTTTCTTAAATTGCATGTTGTAGATCTGATCTAATTTTACAAATTCATTTTATTTAGTTTTTTCTTATTGAAAGGGTGTTTTATTTAAATCTGATTTAAGATTTTTTTCTTCAGTTGTGTAAACATATTGTAGGGATTTAATCTCTCCTGATTTGTTAGTAGTAATTTACACATAATTATCTTTAATTTTGGGTTTAATCATTATTGTTGTTTTTTAGTTACTAAAGTAGACCTTGCATGTGTCTTATGATATATTAGTTAATCATTCTTTTTATATTTTGATTAAACCAAACTCTAATTATCAATTATTGTTATTGTGTGCAACTTTGTTGCTACTCTTGTGTTGAGTGTAGAGTTGTGTGTGTTCCTAAGTTGTCACTACCTGTGTTATGTAAGTAGGACTCAGATTATTGTGGGGTTAATTAGTTCTTGTCTTGATTTACTTGTTGTATTGGCAGAACTGTTTCATTTACGCTTGTATTGTTGTAATCTGTACTTAAACATAGGTATTAATGGACTTGGGTGTGTGAATGGTCCTGGAACTAAGGGCCCCACAATTTTCCACTTTGCTAGTTTCCTAGTGAACAAATATTATGTTCCTTGTACTTTTACTCATCCCATTACTAAAGGATATTTACTTAAAGAATCTCCAGTTCTTTTTACTTTTGTGTGTGAGTGATTTAAAATTTAAACTACCATAGGTTTTTATCAAAGAGTTAAAAGAGTTTTCATAACTAGACACTTTTGTGTATTAGTTTTTTTCAACGGCTTAAATGGCACTACATAAGGGAATGATCCAATTGGCTAAACAAGTATGTATGGGGATAATGAATAAGAACATGCAGATGGTAGATTATAATGATCCAGCGATTGAGGTTTAATCTCAGGAATGTGAGACATCAAAAAACAGAACTTCCACTAATCATAATTGTCCATCCATGGACACGTTTTAATCAAATATTAGAGGCAAAATGCAGGTTTTTATAATTTAAAAAAAAACTCACTTTGCACCACAATATTCTCTGTCGGTTTTATATTCAGCCCAAACAAATTTTAAGGAATTGGGAAAATACGATTTTAGCCAAAAATAAATAAATTAAACCCTAATTTTAAATGTTTAAAAATCATTTTAAAATGTTTAAAATTCCCAAAAAATATTTTAAAATATTTTAACACACATAAAGAAATATGTGAATTTGTGAACTTAGATTGTGTTTTTAACTACCTTTAGGCTTATTTGACAGGCTTGGAAGGTTGAGAATGCTTTGCTGATGTAGTCTTGATATTACACATGGAGAGAAGATCAGATAATCTATAAAATTATTTTGTGTATATATCCAAACTAGTTGGAACTCCTATATGGTATAGACTCCTATTAAGTCAATCATATAGCATGTTCACACTATCCCCCTTTAAATATTAGAGACAAAATCCCCTTGAGTACTTGGAACTCGTAGGTAGAAAATAAAATCCCTGATTCCTATACAAAAGAGATAATCTACCCATCCCCATCTCAGAATCGAAAATAAAGGGAAGAAAAAAAATACATAACTCAACTATTTACAAACCAATACCCTGAATAAAGAACCTGTACAACAATATCTGTATAAGAATCCTGAAATAAAACACTTGAATTGGCATGTTAGTTTAATCACGAAAATTATATAAATACATGTACTCAAGTCTTTTCCCCCATTTTGTCTCAAATAAACAATGTGTAAACAAATATAAGAGAGATAAATCAGAATTATTCTACCAATTGTAAGCCACAACTAGGGTCATATCAGGGGTCTCCTACATAAAATAGATATAGGAGGTGTCTTGTGTAAGTACGTGTGATACTAACTGATTCGAATAGATTCACGATTTTCAATTCATACTTGTTTAATTGAATGTCAAAATTAGCTCAAATCAAATACCAATTAAATCAGCCCTTTTAAACACAACCAACCATGTTTGTGTGCGTGTCAAATAAACATCAATAAAGGTGCAAAACAGTATTCAAGAAAAAAATCCCCGTAAGGAAAAAATATTTTATTTTCACTATAATTTGTAAAACAACTGTTACAATCAGATTACAGTAAAAATACAATTTGAATTACGAAAACCCGCAGGTGTCAGTCATAGTCGTTAATAGTGGTTCACATGCATCTATACCACAAGAACCGCAGTCCTATCTTCAACCCAAGAATACCGCGGCACTCCCTATGACATGCAGTCGATCAGCCTAGTACCTCTCGTAAGTGGCACCTATGGTCAGCCCAGTACCTTTCGAAGAGACCTATTATTCAGCAGCAAAACTCCCAGCAAAACTATGCTTTATAACATCTCACACAAAAAGTATGGGATTTGTGAATTGTGAAAACAAATTTGGACCATCAAAAGTGATGGAGAATAAAAAAAAACACTCAAAACGTATTCTGTTAAAATCAATGTTTTCTCCTCAGGAAATACAGTAGCCTGGCACCCTTTTTATACTAAAATAAGGGCGGTGGAGTGTCAAACTTAAACATCTCATTAGAATGACTTACGATGTCGTTTGAACAAGAACTGATCTCATTCGAATGAGATACGATGTCGTTCGAACGACATCGTACATGTGTCAAAATAGTATTGTCTTTTAAATAATTTGGAAACCTCAAATCTAAGACTATATATGAGATCAACAAAGTTTATCCAAAATATTTATGAGAAAATGTTTTTTGAAAAATAAAAAAGCATTTAAAAACATTTTTGAATAGATAGAAAAACATTTATTTTTTTATAAAAATGAACAAAAACACATTTTACCAAATTCGTCCTTATTAGGCATGATGTTGAAGTCGTCTTGAAATTTGGATTGTCGATTGTAGATGTAAGCTTTCCAATTCTTAGATAAACTTGTAGCGGTATATGATATACTAAATGTGACGGACAATGTCCTTACAAATCTCCCCCTATGTCTATGCCGGTACAAAATAAAAATATCCGAATTATCAATCAAAATATGACCTACACAAAACTACTCTCCGAAAAACTCAAACATACAAAGATAAACCGAAAAGTCTTCAAAAAATTTTAAACTTCACTTCAACAATCAACTTTTCAAAACTTCAATCTTTTCTCATCAGGGTATGCAATCCAAACATCTTTAAGCATACCTACACAGATGAGACAAAGCAACAACCTCGTGAAGTATTGAGTTTGAAATGATATAAACATAAAACATGAAAGCATAATCAAATATCCCCATACTTAAAACTCCCCCATAATATCATAATTCGTTCTCCCCCTTTTTATTTGTCCGAAATAGACAGGAAAAGAATAAATCTCATAATGAAAATCGGGGTGTCACGAAAAACCAAACAAAGAAACTGTTTTTCAATTTTTTATACAAAAGGCAAAAATATGATGTTATAAATATCACACACCATGAATTTATACTCAGACAACTAAATCATGGAAACAGAATGAATGGGTGTGAACAGATTCGATAGGAAAATCAACTCAATCATATCATATGTGCAATATGCATAAGTGTAGTCCTAACGAATGAACATAAAAATTAGTCCTCTGGTGTAAAATTATTGAATTTAGATGACATCGTCTTAAATCAAAATCAACAAATCAAAGTCAACATGACTTTCACACCAATAACGTTCAAAACGATTTCATGCTTTTTCAAGATTTTTGAGGACGTGAAAAGCCGTTTTAATTCTCCAACCAAACTCCCTCATAGGTATTTTCTTTTAGAGGTGATCTAAATTCTCAAACATTGGAAAATTTTTGAATAAAAGTAATGGCCCATTATTGGTATATATTTCTTTTTATTGCCTTTAAATTTTTTCGGGCTCTTTTAAACTCTTTGGACCGCGGATAATTAAAAATTCCTCAAATTTTAGGTCCAATTTAAACGACAGCTTAATCGCAAAGGATAAATGTGTACCTTTCATATCCCTTCACCTTTTATGAAATTCACACACACTTATGGCAAACGGTAAAAACATGCACACCTTTTATTATCTTATTTTATCGCATTTGGTTCGTTTTAATAGACATAATTGAGATGAAAACACATAACCAACATGTGATTTGACAAGAAAAAACGTCAAATGAAATCCGTGCATGTGTACAATAAAGGACAAAGAGAGTCAAACATGTAGGTAGCAACACTATAGCAGCTCAAAGACTCCAAACTTTGTAAAGCACGTGAATGACACAACATATTGTTTCAAATCTCTATCAAATAGTCACAAGTATATGGCATGAAGTTGTGACTTGGTCATCCTAAGTGTGCGTTCATATACAGTGCAAACAAAATACAATTTTTTTTGTATTTTTTCAAAAAATTTCTAATACAAAAATATAATACAAAAAGTATACATGTCATAACACTCGCAAGCATATGAATCATGAAACACAACTAGCGTATAACAAGCCTGCAAACACAATCATCTATATGATATAGCAAGAGAATAATCATGTGCATGAAATTTCCAACGCTCTGATACCAATGGAAAAAATAGCCGAGGGAACATTTCTTGAGATGAACCTATGGAACAATATCCATATGCACACAAAAACATACTCTGATTTCATGAAAGTTTTTCTAATAACATATATCTAATTAACCCAAGAAAAACTTTATTATTTAACTAATCAAATTTTAATACATTCGAAAATTAAAATCAATTAAATCTGATTTAATCAAAAGTCAAATTAATAACAATCTGATTTATTACGTTACAATCCAATATATCTCATATGAAGAATTATTCTAATTCAAGTAATTAAATCATGTAATAATTTTAATTCTAAATCATATAAAGAATAAGATGAGGAAAAGAAGAATAACAAGTACGATTTTTTAACATGGTAAAAACCCAAACTAGGGAAAACATCCACGACTCCCTCTACGAAGTAAACCAAAAATTCCACTAAAACAAAATTCACAAGTGACAAACTATTTAACATACATGCACACAAAACAGTACTCCTATACAAGCTTAGAAAATGTTCCCACTGGTTTGATTTTAACTTCTCTACAGGTCTGATGTTGATGTGGTTTTCCCAGTTTGCTAACTTCTTCACTTTGTTCCAACTTTACGTTGACTCCTGACATTTTAAGATCTTCCAAACAACACTTCTTATAACAAGTGTTTGTGACAGTGTTCTAAATGCAAACCATGCAAGAATTTAATTCAAATCATAAGCACATAAATTTTCTTCAAAAACTTAACAAAATAAATTTTTAATCAAGCAAATAAGTTTTCCATAAAAACTTTAGAAAAA
Organism: Sambucus nigra; assembly: GCA_949130495.1. Lineage (NCBI taxonomy): Eukaryota > Viridiplantae > Streptophyta > Magnoliopsida > Dipsacales > Adoxaceae > Sambucus > Sambucus nigra. Next base: position 235,967,595 of record OX422210.1, on the reverse strand, counting down.
TAAATTTTCAATTAACAATCAATTAAGTTTTCTAAAGAAACTTACAAAATAAATTTTCAATCATAAATCTTATTAACATTCTTTATAAGAAATACATACAACACTTATCATGGAGACACAGAAAGATTATTCAATCATTTAAAATGTGTTCTCAATCTCTCAAAAATATATTTTCAATTTTATGAGGAAAGTGTTTTACAAATAATTTCACAAATATGAGAAAACAGATCTTTAAAAATATTTTCAATAAACAAGTATGATCCGGAGAAATTCCGATTTAAACATCATATAGCATTTAATACAAAATCAGAATATATTGATCATAAAAATATTCAATAAAATTCAGATCTAAAAATCTAAGAAATTCTAATTTTTGCAAAAAAATATTTCAGCATGGAAGAACATAAATTCTCTCTACAATAACACAATATTTCAATCTACAAAGTTATGAGATAATGTGTAAGATCATTGAGAATTTAACAAATAAAAATAGAAATGAGATGAAGTAGAAATAAACATAATGTAAATAACATTCAATCTCTCTCTTAGATATTCTCTCTAATTCTCTATATTTTTCTCTCTAAAAATATTAAACCCTCTTGTGTTTCTCACTCTATAAATCTTAATAGCTAACACAAATAAACTCTCAAATGATGTTTTTATAGGTAATAAAACAATATTCTAGAAGCATTTAAAATCAAGGGTTCAGATTAAAAGTTATTAATCTAAGGTTGAGATTAAATCGAGTTAAAACTAATTATCAAATTATAACAACTTAACAAACCAAGTCTGTTATAAACATCTCAACAACCTAAAACCACTAACAGATATAACAAGAATTGTATAGGGTTTTAGTGTAACAAACTCTCAACGAATCTATTGACAACTGGCATACAATCTAAACACCCAATCTAAACAAATCAGATGCATAGATTTATCTGACAGTTAAAAGGATATAACTGTGCAAGCGTACCAGTCAAGGTCCTGTCACATAAATTGACAAATTAGAAATCTCTATTGAACACACTAAACCTCTCGATCAAAACAGGTCTAACATATAGCTAACATTTAACAGGTATAACCGAAGCTCCTATACAGATAAGTCAATGTTACAAAAGATGAAGAGATATAAAGCTTCCTATTCTAAGGATTATCTCCAAAAAGACGAAATAGTTAACTGAACTATGGCTGGTCACCTAAGAGGTCCAACTCGGACAACTATGAATAAAAACCTAAGTAAAAAGAAATACAAAAGGTTAAATCCCTTGTAGAAACCAATTGGCACAAGGCATGTCATGTCACTTAAAAGTGACGAAATCAGCTAAGAACCCATAATATCCTATGACAACTGATGGCCGAAAGTTATAAGGCTACACATAAAGTAGCAGGTATATATCTAAGGTTTAAAAAATAAATATATGACTAAAAGCAGCTAATGGCCATAAAAAACGAGTCAGGTCAAGTCTATGGTACAAAGCTATGAACTCATAAGGTTAATAACCTAAAAGCTAAGATGACTTACAAAAGCAAAGCTAAGATCAAGATCGTGTACTGCAAAGAGGGTAGCAGGTAAAACCAAAGAAATCACACTAACACAACCCAAGGCATACAATCATAATCAGACAGTTAAGTTCAAAAAATTTAATTAAACAAAAATTGTTTAATAGGTATTTGAGTTTTAAAAATATATTTTTCAAACTAAAGATTATTTTTATCAACAAATTTCGAAAAATATTTTTAAAACTTAGAAATTCATTTTAAACCAAACTTGCACCAATTTTACTAAAAACTTATTTTAAGCAAAAATAATGTAATTTCACTGTTGAAAAATATTTAGGCAAACAACTAAATAATATCAGTCCGTATATGAATGCGTGCCTAATGTGTCAAGTGCAAATTTGCAGTATACGTGAATACCTTTACTCGGATATGTCGTTGAGTAGAGTCGAGGCATGTTGAGTCATCGAGAAACGTTGCAAGATGTACGAAGGAGAAGGCTCGTACTAAAAAAATTGTTTTGACACAATATCCAAATTAGTTGAAACCCCTAAATAATGTAGACTCAAGTAAGTAAAAGATTTAGGGTGTTTTGAATCTCCCTCTTTGGATAATTGTGACAAAACCCTTTGAGTACATTATGATACTCTTAGGAAAAATAAAATAATCTAAGTCCTATACAACAATTACTTTTCTACCCATGCTACAAAAAAATCCTAGAAAATAAAAATTTCAATACTCAACTATACATCAATTACACTAACACCTTCTTGCGATTTCCTGGATTAAAACAACAAAACCAAACTCACAAGAATAAGTGTAAGATATCGTAGAAATTGATAAATCATTTTATCATGAATATAATTCAAGAATCAAGACTAGGAAAATGATTTACTCTTCTCCCCCTTTTTGTCTCAAATAGACAAAGGATAAAAAATGATAACGTAGAGAAGATTAAAAAGATAACTACCACAATAAACGTATTAACGGTTCTAATCAAGTGTCACTCTTACATTAGTATGATTTTAAGAGGTGTTTTTTGCATTGACAAACATCCATACCCTAAAATCTCAGAGGACATATAATTACCATGATTATGACTGGAAAATATGTAAATATGGTAGAAAAATGAATAAAGCACATTCATCTAGTCTTCAAGGACTCTCAAATAAAAATCAAGGGTAAAGACATATTAGACATAATTTAAACATGTTCAACATATTCTAGAGTAATCAACAAATAAGGTCTCTCCCCCTCAACCAATGCTATGGTTATAAAAAAATATTATGCTAAGCATTCAAACCAAAATAGGGATTCTAAATTCAAGAAATAGAATGAGAACAATTAGAGTAGATTAAATAACATGTTATCTTCCATGAGGTAATACATATAATACACATCATCATTTATGGATATAGAACGTAATCAGATTTGTAACATGAAATCATATGATTAAGAAATAAAGATCAGCACTCCAGATGGTTAAATCTTATTCGGAGCGACCCGCTCTGATACCAATTGAAAAAATCCCTAAGGGATCATTTCTTGAGATGAACCCATAGAACAATCTCCATACGCACACATAAACATACTCTGATTTCATGCAAGTTTTTCTAATAACATATATCTAATTAAATCAAGAAAAACTTTATTATCTAACCAGTCAGATTTTAATACATGCAAAAATTAAAATCAATTAAATCTGATTTAATCAAAAGTCAAATTAATAACAATCTGATTTATTACGTTACAATCCAATATATCTCATATATAGAATTATTCTAATTCAAGTAATTAAATCATATAATAATTTTAATTCTAAATCATACAAAGAATAAGATGAGGAAAAGAAGAATAACAAGTATGATTTTTTAACGTGGTAAAAACCCAAACTAGGAAAAACATCCACGACTCCCTTATGGAGTAAACCAAAAATTCCACTAAAACAAAATTCACAAGTTACAAACTATTTAACACACATGCACACAAAATAATACTCCTATACAAGCTTAGAATATGTACGCACTGGTTTGATTCTAACTTCTCTGCAGGTCTGATGTTGATGTGGTTTTCCTAGTTTGCTAACTTCTCCACTTTGTTCCAGCTTTACGTCGACTCTTGACGTTTTAAGATCTTCCAAACAACAATTCTTGTAACAAGTGTTTGTGACAGTCTTCTAAATGCAAACCATGCAAGAACGTAATTCAAATCATAAGCACATAAATTTTCTTCAAAAACTTAACAAAATAAATTTTTAATCAAGCAAATAAGTTTTCCATAAAAACTTTAGAAAAATAAATTTTCAATTAACAATCAATTAAGTTTTCTAAAGAAACTTACAAAATAAATTTTCAATCATAAATCTTATAAACATTCTTTATAAGAAATACATACCACACTTATCATGGAGACACGAAAAGATTATTCAATCATTTAAAATGTGTTCTCAATCTCTCAAAAATAAATTTTTAATTTTATGATGAAAGTGTTTTACAAATATGAGAAAACAGATCTTTAAAAATATTTTCAATAGATAAGTATGATCCGAAGAAATTATGATTTAAACATCATATAGCATTTAATAGAAAATCAAAATATTTAAATCATAAAAATATTCAATAAAATTCGGATATAAAATTCTAAGGAATTCTAGTTTTTGTAAAAAAATATTTCAGCATGAAAGTACATAAATTCTCTCTACAATAACACAATATTTCTATCTTTAAAGTTATGAGATGATGTGTAAGATGTTTACATTATGTTTACATAGGTTTTAAACTCTCAAATGATGTTTATATAGGTGACAAAATAATATTCTAGAAACATTTAAAATCAAGAGTTCAGATTAAAAGTTATTAATCTAAGGTTGAGATTAAATCGAGTTAAAACTAATTAACGAATTATAACAACTTAACAAACAAAGTCTGTTATAAACATCTCAAGAACCTAAAACCACTAACAGATATAACAAGAATGGTATAGGATTTTAGTGTAACAAACTCTCAACGGATCTATTGACAGTTGGCATACAATCTAAACACCCAATCTAAACAAATCAGATGCATAGATTTATTTGACAGTTAAAAGGATATAACTATGCCAGAGTACCAATCAAGTCCAGTCACATAAATTGACGAATCCGAAATCTCTACTGAACGCACTAAACCTATCGGTCAAAGTAGGTCTAACATATAGCTAACATGTAACAGGTATAACCGAAGCTCCTATACGGATAAGTCAAGGTTACGAAAGAAGAAATGAGATAAAGCTTCCTATTCTAAGGCTTATCTCCCAAAAGATGAAATAGTGAGCTGAACTATGGTTGGTAACCTAAGAGGTCCAACTCGGACAGCTATGAATAAAAACCTATGTAAAAAGAAATACAAAAGGTTAAATCCCTAGAAGAAACCAATTGGCACAAGGCGAGTCATGTCACTTAAAAGTGACGAAATCAGCTAAGAACCCATAATATCCTATGACAACTGATGATCGAAAGTTATAAGGCTACACATAAAGTAGCAGGTATATATCTAAGGTTTAAAAAATAAACCTATTACTAAAGGCAACTAATGGCCATAAAAAATGAGTTAGGTCAAGTCTGTGGTACAAAGCTATGAACTCATAAGGTTTATAACCTAAAAGCTAAGATGACTTACAAAAGCAAAGCTAAGATCAAGATCGTGTACTGCAAAGAGGGTAGCAGGTAAGACCAAAGAAAGAACACTAACACAACCCAAAGAATATAATCATAATCGGACAGTTAAGTTCAAAAAATTTAATTAAACAAAAATTGTTTAATAGGTATTTGAGTTTAAAAAAAATATTTTTCAAACTAAAGATTATTTTTATCAATAAATTACGAAAAAGATTTTTAAAACTAAGAAATTCATTTTAAACCAAAATTACACCAATTTTACTAAAAACTTATTTTAAGCAAAAATAATGTGATTTCACTTTTGAAAAATATTTAGGCAAACAACTAAATAATATCAGTCCATATATGCATGCGTGCCTAATGTGTCAACGACAAATGTGCAATATACGTGAATACCTTTACTCAGATATGTCATTGAGTAGAGTCGAGACATGTTGAGTCGTAGAGTAACGTTGCAAGATGTACCAAGGAAAAGGCTCGTATTATAAAATATGTTTTGACACAATATCCAAATTAGTTGAAACACCTAAATAATTTAGAAGATTTAAGGTGTTTCAGTGCAAGCAATGGAAAATCAACAAGTCTAACATCTAGTGCCTCTAAAAGAGATTTCCTAACCCAAATAGGTATCAAACGTCGTGTGGGGGATTGGGGAACCAAGGAAATACTTAAACTTCCTAGGACTTTTTCGAAGGCCAAAATAAAAATGCCTAAGGTGCCCTTTCCTACCACAATTTCAACATGTGAAAACAGGTGGAATGACACCTTTGGGTTGACCTTTTCTAACGTCCTTGGAAACGTTGGCCCTTAAAAAGAAACAATTATTTTGGCTTTAGCATTAGAAACATGAGAACAAGATGAGCCATTACCATCACTACACAAACTACTCGAGTCTTTCAAAACATTTTTCAATTTCAAATTTTTTGCCTCAAGTAACTAATTAGACTCTTCCAAATATAGGGATTTCTTTTTCAGAATATCAATTAAACTTAAGAGTTTGTCACGCTCACCATTAATTAAAACAAACTTATGCCTAAGAGTCTTTTCATGTGCCGTAAAATCATCGATTAATTTTTTATCCTTGACGACACAAACACAAAAGTTGGGATTTTTTAAGTCCTTCAATTCTTTTTCTAAAATTAGAACTTTTTCATCACTCTTCTCTTTGGAAAATTTTAAAACATTAAAGTCCAGGTCCAAAGAAATAAATTTTTCCCGATAGAAATCTCTTTGATTTTGAACTGCTTGCAAAAGATCCATATCGGATTTAAAACGAGAATTTTCTTTTTCCAAAAAGTTAATTCTTTTTGCAAACGTCAAATTCAAATGATTTAATTCGTCAAAATTCTGATTTGAGCCAACGGGTGGGGGAACCAAATTAGATAAGTCTGCCATTGAAAGAGTGCGACAATTTTTTTTGGCAAAAATCAATATCACATAAAGTTTTGTAGAAAATAAGGATCAAACGCAATAAATTAGCATAACCCGCTCTGATACCAATTTGTAAGTACCTGTGATACCAATTGATTCGAATAGATTCACAATTTTCAATTCAGACTTATTTAATTGGATGTCAAAATTAGCTAACATCAAATACTAATTAAATCAGCCCTTTTAAACACAACCAACCATGTGTGTGTGTGTGTCAAATAAACATCAATAAAGGTGCAAAGCAGTATTCAGGAAGAAATCCCCTCAAAGCAAAACCCTTTTATTTTCACTATAATTTGTAAAGCAACGGTTACAATCGAATTATAGTAAAAATATAATTTGACTTATGAAAACCCACAGGTGTCGGTCGTAGTCGTCAACAGTGGTTCACACGCAGCTATACCACAAGAACCGCAGTCCTATCTTCATCCCAAGAATAACACAACACTCCCTATGAAACGCAGTCGATCATCCCAGTACCTCTTGCAAGTGGCACCTATGGTCAACCCAGTTCCTTTCCAAGGCACCTATGATTCAGCGACAAAACTCCTTGCAAAACTATGCTTTGGTTTCCATATAACAACTCACACAAAAAGTCTGGGAGTTTTGAATTGTGAAAAAAAAATTTGAACCCTCAAAAGTGATGGAGAATAAACAAAAACAATCAAAACGTCTTCTGTTAAAATCAGAGTTCTTCTCAGAAGGGTTGAACTTTAGGCAAAGTATGGTCTAGGTTCCACACAACAACTCACACAAAATAAACTCTTTGGGATTTGTGAATTGTGAAAACAAATATGCCCTTAAAATTGTGTTGGAGAAAAGGTAAATTGTCAAAAATGTATTCTGATAAAAAAAAAAATTCTCCACACGAAATATAGTAGCCAGACACCCTTTTTATACTAAAATCAAGGCGGTGGAGTGTAAAACTTAAATAGATCGTTCGAACGACATACGTTGTCGTTTGAACGAGAACTGATCTTGTTCGAACGAGATACGATGTCGTTCGAACGACATCGTACACGTGTCAAAATAGTACACTCTTTTAAATAATTTGGAAACCTCAAATCTAAGACTGTATACAAGATCAACAAAGTTTATTTTAAATATTTATGAGAAAATGTTTTTTGAAAAATAAAAAAACATTTAAAAACATTTTTTTCATAGATGGAAAAACATTTTAATTTTTATAAAAATATCCAAACACTTTTTATGTAAATTGTGAACAAACTAAAATACAGTTTACCAAATTCGTCCTTATTGGGCATGATTGTTGAGGTCGTCAGAAATTTGGATTGTCAATTGTAGATGTAATCTTTCCAATTCTTCGACAAACTTGTAGAGGTATATGACATACTAAATCTGACGGACAATGTCCTTACATCTTTGGTCATTATCAAACAACCATTCCCTAGATCCTCATAAACCAATTATAAGTAAGATGTGTACCGAGGATATGACTAAAGGCATAATTTATTATTGAAGAACTATCATCCCTATGGCTTTCCTAAATGATTCAAGGAGAGTATTATCTAAGGGTTTTTTGAATAAATTAGCCCACTGTTTTTCAGTGTTTGGATATTCAATTTCTAGTTCTTTGGATTCAACAAGTTCTCCGATAAAGTGATGTCTAATTTTAATATGCTTATTGCGTGACTGCTGAACATATTTCTTATATGTATTTATAGAACTTTGATTATCACAGAATAATGTAAGTTTTTCTTCCTTAATGCCATAATCACTCAACATAATCCATAACAAAACAATTAAGCACAATAGCTACCAATTGTTATATACTCAGATCCAACAATAGATAAGGATATACAATTTTATTTCTTACTACTCCACCCAACTAAATTACACCAAACGTACTTTTAGTATCATCTGAGCATCCTACCCAGTCAGTGTCTATGTAACCAACTATAGTGCTTTTAGTGTCTTTTGTGTACCAAATGTCATAATTAAGTGTGCCCTTGACATATTTTATGATTCTCTTAACACACAATATATGATATTCTTTAGGTGAACATTGATAGTGTTCACAAGCACACACATTAAAAGAAATATCAGGTCTGGATGCAGTAAGATATAACAAACTCCCAATCATGATTCTATATAGAGTAGGATTAATATTTTTCCCATGTTTATCTTTAGATGTTTTAGTGGTAGTGCTCATGGGTGTACATGCCATTTTAGCATTTTTTAGACCAAACTTCTTAACCAACTCACTATCATATTTGGTTTGTGATATAAATAGGTCATCACTACATTGTTTAACTTTCAAGCTTAGAAAATATTTCAACTGCACCTTTAAGGACATCTGAAATTTCCCGTTCATAATACTAGAAAAGTCATTTACTTGTTCAAGGGAGGTGGAACCAAAAATGATATCATCCATATAAACTTGTGCATTCAAAACTTCGTGATCCATTTTTCGGATGAATAATGTTAGATCATTGTCGCCATGCTTAAACCCTTTATTGACTAAAAAGGTTGAGAGACATTCATACAAGGCCTTAGGGGCTTGATTTAATCCATACAATGCATTTTTCAATCTATAGACATGGTTAGGGTAATAGGGATCAATAAAGCCTTTAGGCTTCTTAATATATACTTCCTCTATAAAATACCATTTAAAAGGCAGACTTAACGTCCATTTGGAAAATTTTGAATTGCAAATGACAGGAAATAGCTAAGAGGAGACGAATAGACTCGAGTCTTGTTACCGGAGTGAAAGTCTCGTCAAAGTATATTCCATTTATTTGAGAATATCCTTGCACTACCAACCTTGATCTATTTCTAATAACTACCCATGACTCATCAATTTTGTTTTTTAAAATCCAACGAGTGACGATAAAATTTTTATCTCCAGACCTTGGGACTAGATACCACACATCATGACTCTGAAACTGAACTAAGTCTTATTGCGTAGCATTAATTCAGAATGAGTCACTAAGGGAATCATTCACAGTTTTTGGTTCTATAAGAGAAATAAAACATGCAAAGTTTGACACATTCTAGAGTTGGTATCTAGTTCTCATAGGCTCCGAAGGGTTACCAACAACCTTCTCGAGAGGATGGTCTTTAGAAAACCATGTCGGTGCTTTAGGGACCTCAAGTGGCTGTGGATCAGTTATCTCTGGAGAGTCGGGTATAAAAACATTTTCAAACTCATCCATGACTACTGATCGACTGTCACGACTCTCAGCGCTTGTGTCATTTGAAATTACATTAATAGACTTGATTATAACTTTGGTATGGAAGTTTTAAACACGATAAGCCCTACTTGATTGGGAATATCCCATAAAAATGGCTTTATCACCTCAGGTATCAAATTTAGTAAGAGTTTCTCTGTCTTTACAAACATAACAAATAATCCCAAAGGTTCTAAAGTATTTCAAGTTGGGTTTTTTATCATACCAAAATTCATAGGAAGTCTAGACTACCTCAACCCTAAAGTATTTTAGTAGTCCTTTGGCATGTAACATAATCCTAGCCCTCTCTTGGATTGTTCTATACTTTCACTCATCAAGACCGTTTTGTTGAGGTGTTTTAGCTGCACTAAATTTATATTTATATCCATTACCAACACAATATTATGTCACATTAAAGTCTTTGAATTCTCCATCTATCACTCCTTATACGAGATACTTGGGAATTCTTCTCATTCTCAATTTTTAAAAGGATTTTAAGAAATTATTGAAAGGTATTCGATTTATTTTTCATTAAAGCAACCCAAGTAAATTGCATAAAGTCATCCACCATCACCAAGCTGTAAATTTTACCATAGAGGCTCACAGTTCTAGAGGGGCCGATTAGGTGCATGTGGATTAGTTCAAGAGGTTTAAAAGTTAAAATGTCCTTATCTTTCTTCTGAGCAGTCTTACTCACTTTCTACCACTTGGTAAGGGCCAAAAAGAGTGTTAAAAAAAATTCAGTTGGGGGAAAACCTCTAATTATCTCTTGGTAACTCAACCTATGTAGATTAATAAAAATAGTGTGACCTAATCTATTATGCCATAGATCACAATCATCCAACCTGGCAATCTTACACGATTCATTACTTGGAATCACTGTGTAATAGTTACCCTGAGTTCTGCTTCCTGAAAAGATACAGTTACCCTCTTTATTCAAAATTTTATAATTAGTTTTAGTGAAAATGTGTGATCAGAGTCATAGTAATGTGATATACTAAGCAGATTAGATTTAGGTTCTTTTACTAGCAAGACATTATTTAGATAAGGAAGACCCTCTTGACAAAGTGTTCCCTGACCAATCATCTGGGATAAGACTCCATCACTAAAAAGGATATTACCTCCTAGGAATTTTGTCTTGTTAGTTAATTTAGTCTCATCCCCGTTCATGTGCTTAGAACACCCAGAATTCTAATACCAACTAGTTGAGGTACGTTCATCTAAAAACACAGTTATAACCACATTGCACCCAAGTTGGGGTTAAAGGTCATCTTTTCTAACATAAATGGCCCTGGTTTTAACATTTTTCTTAGCCTTGGACTTAGAAAAGGTTTGAGGAGTCTTTCTAAATGCTTTCTTGTTAGTTTTAGGTTCTCACTTTTTCTTCCCATAGTTAGAGTTTTGAGTGGTTCACCTAAGGAGAACATACGTATTCTTACTCTTCCTAGATTAGTTAAAGTTTTAATAAATAGGTGTGAACGAATGTTTTTGAAAACATTCAGAAATGGAGTGACCATAGACATCACAGTAATCCCAATATTGGTGCGAGGCAGGCTTAACTTTATTACCTAAGTCCTTGAAAATAGTTTTGGTCATGTTTGACACATGGATTTTAGCTGCAACAGTCTTACTACTTTGTCCAAGATCTCTTATGGGGGACAAATATACTTAGCTTTACCATTAGGTTTCGGCTTTGGATTACTCACACTTTGTGTTTTTTAGAGACATCGATATTTAGAATTCCTTTATGAGATTTATCCAATGTCTGCACCGTTTTAACAAAGACTATGTTTGAATCTCAAAAAATTTTCTTTGTATTTTAAATATTTCTATCAAATTCAAGGCCAGTCTTACCATCAAATTAACTTTGCTAGATCTAATGATGTTGTTATAAGTTTTAGCATGAGTCTCAAAGTGTGGAAATTTTTTGAATACATTTGAGACCTTTTGTTTAGATTCTTCCAATTTAACTAAGGTAGATTTATACTTTTCTTTTAAAATAAAGTTTTTCTCAGAAAGATTGTTTAATTTGGAAACATATTCTTTAGTTTCTATCTCATATGTAAGACATTGGGCTATGTAATTCCTCAATATTTTTCCTAATAGTGCTACTTAGTTATTCAACACGTTCAGTCAGCTGTTTCACCATTTTTTCTAATTTGGCTCTTCTCTTAAGAGTCTTAGTGTACGGTTCTTATATGTCAAGAAGGTCATCTTGATGTGTGTGATGTGTCCCCAAATTCTTTAATTTGTGTAGTGTAACTCACACACCCATTAATTCATTACAAAATTTGTCACTTTGACTCACATTTACACTAAATCTATCTAAATCATTCAAAACAGCGAGAGATATAACATTTATATCAGCAAGAGATATATCACTATTAACAGGCAATATAGAACTCTCAATAGGCAAGCATGCTTTGTCATCAAAATATATTATCTTAGCAAAGAAGATCATGCATGATTCATTAGCATTGGATAATATAGGTTCATCCTCTTTAGAGTCACTAGATTCTTCCCAAGTTTTGTACATATTAGCCTTGATAGTGTTATTGATTTTAACTCTACATTTAGCAGCAATGTGTCCCATTTTCCCACACCTATGACATTGGATATTGCTATAGTCTTTCTTATGTTTATAATTATCATCAGAGGTCTGTATGCCACCATTTCTATCATGTGGTCTATTGTTCTGAAAGTTTTGATGACCAAATTTCCCTTGTTTTGAAGCAACTGCATTCCTAAACTTAATAATTTTCATAAATTGTTTGCTCATTAGGGAAATTTGATTATCAAGACTTTCTAAGTCACAATTCTCATCTTATTCTAGGTTAAGGTTAGTTAAGTTCCTTTTAGGGTCAGTTATCTGAGATGAAAATAAAACATTAGAACCAGAGGATCTTTTACTATGTGAGATCATTTGTTTCTTGTATTCCAACTCCATTTCAATAGTTCTAAGTTTTCTACTCAAACAATTCAAGAGTTAAATTGGGGTCATCCATCTAGTATATGGTGTATCTTTTATTATCAAACTTAGAAGGTAGGGATCTCAAGATTTTAAGCACAACTATTTCATTATCATTCACTTGAGTGATAATATCGATCAACTTGATATAAAAGTCATCAAAGGATTTAGTCTCATTTATCGTAAGTGTGTTATACTGTTGAACAAACATTTGTGTCTTCCCAACCTTAACATGCTCATCACCTTCATGGGAAGTGACAAGGGTGTCCCAGGCTTCTTTGGAAGTTGTGCAAATAGATATACATTCACAGACATAAAGATGAAGTTCTTACCCTTATTGTTACTAAGTGACATTTGATTTTCTTCTTTAATGAATTCACTGAGACGTTTCTTAATACTTATTGTATTGGTTTCATCTACAAGATTAGTAGGGTGAACATAACCATTTTTAATCATCTCCACTACACCAAAATCATCAATTTGGCACACCTTGATATTAAAAATATGGCACAGTTTAAAACTGTGCCAAATTTTGGCACGGTTTAATGATAATCTGTCACACTTTAAAACAATGCCAAAATTTGGCACTGTTTAAAAGTGTGCCAAAATTGAGGACACCTCACTAAAATATAAATATCTTTAAAAAAATTAATCCCTCTAACATTTTTGGGTCTCCCTCTCTCTCTCCTCTCTTAATAGAAGGTCCCGCTCTCTCTCGCAAATCCCACCTAGCTCCTCTCTCAATATCAGGCTCCGACTCTCTCTCCTCTCTCAATACAGTCTCTCGATCTCTGTCTCTATAACTCACAACCCTACAACAGAGGTACGCTTGTTGATTTTCATTTTTCTTTCGTACATTTGTTTTCGTTTGTTATTGATTTTAATGTTGTGTTATTTTGTTATGAGGTTGAGAAATTAGGGTTTGATGGGGAATAAGTTGGGTAGGAGGAGACAAGAGGTGGATTATAAATACACCAGGACTCAGGGTTTGTATTAGCATAAGGATGTGGATAATTAGAAACTTAGGAAATTGATACTCGATTTTTAAGCTAGCTCCTTGCTACCCTGAAGATGATGAATGTGTATGTGCTTTTTGTTTTTTTTTCTGCTTGACAGATCCTTGGGATAAAATGGAGTTCGGCTTGATCTGTAGGGAAATAGGAAATCCTAACTTTACTTGGATGATGGAATTTTTTATTTAGACATTAGTTTATTTCTCTTTTTTGGATAATTTTTCAGTTGTTGATTGAATTAGATATTGTTAAGATATTTATTATTAATTATCTATAGTATTTATCTTAAGTTAGGTATTTTAATCCTAGTAGACTTAGGTTTATGAAACCTATAAATAAGGTTAATCTTTGATGTCACCTTTATGATGAATTGAGTCCTGAATTAAGTTTTATTTCGATTTAATTAAGTTTATCATCTTTACATTTATGTTCTAGGTCCTACACTAGACAGAGCAATGGTCTAAGTTCTATCTTTGGTTATTATAGCTCAACTCATCATGTCTCTTATGTTTATTTCCATGCCAATGTTCATAATTCCTCATTTGAATTTCCCCATAAATTGAGAAGCTTTTGTGTGACGATTTCTCTGGAACTTGGTAAAACTTTGAAGCTTATTATAACGTTTGCCTCATTTACTAATAGATTAACTAGTTGTGTTGAGTTGGTAATTTAATTTTTATAATGATTTTTATAGTGATTGAAATATCTTAAAGCCATACGATAAATTATTCAACTTGGAACTCGTTTGGCACTATTGCAAAGATTTGTGATACTGTCATTGAATGTATTCTATTATCAAGTGTTACGAGTTATATATATCTAGAAATTTTATGTCTTTTTAACTTTCTTAAATTAATGATATTATGAATAAATGTTAATCATTGATGATGAAAGTGTGGATTGAACAAAGAGTAGCTTTTGACTCTGTGAAGATATACTCTTTAGACAAAATAAGGGTAATTCTTCTTGAAAGAAATTATGGTAAGGGATAAGCTATAAGAAAAGTGAGTCCAATCTCAACTGACTCATTCGCTCGTGATATAGTTGATGATGTTTTGCCTGAATCTAAAGAGAACACCTGATGTTTTGCCTATCAGATCCTCACAGTTGCCAAAGAGCATCATTTTGGGGATCTGTCTTCTTTTGATTCAAGTCTAAGAATTCCAAAGATGCCAGTCGTGCTATTTATGGTTCTCGTGCTCTTCTTTATGACAAAGCTCTAGCTACAGTTAAGTATTAATTCCCCTCACTACTTGAAACTTTCATTTTCTTTTTCAATGGCTATTTTTTATTGAATATAACAGAAGTATCTGGAAGATCTTGATAGGTGAAACTTTTGGTAGGTTCATTTGTGTTATCATTTTGTTGCATCCCCTATTTGGAATTAATATCTATCACTAATTTCTTATATTTAATGTACTTTTAAGTCTTGACCGAGTAAAAGAAGTTGAGATTCTTGTGAAGGATCTAAAGGTGTTTTCCTCTCTTAATGAAGAACTTTTCAAGGAGATCACCCAACTACTTATACTTGATAATTTTAGCTACTAAAGATATCATTTATCATTCTTAATGATTGCGTACATTAATAATCAAAGGCACTATAGTTTTTAGCAGGTTATTTTAGTTAATACCACATAATCCCCAAAATATGAAAAACACTGTTACACATTTGTTAAATACAAATCCTCTAATTTACTTAACCCCCACATATTTTGAATACAAATACCTATTAAGATGAGTCACCTTATCTGTTGAGAAGTGAGTCTGCCATTGACGATTCACTAAAACTCTACAAAGTCTAAGCCATATTCTTCTACTTCCATCCTTTTTATTAAACTAGGTGAATCTAGATCCTGAGTACCCAATGTCCAAGGGGAAGAAACTGAAAAAAAATTGATGTATTCCTGTAGGGGAAACCTCTATCTCTTAGTACACTTGGCATAAATGAAAGAAATTTGAGCTTGAAAGAAATTCTAGATATAGGGAACTTGATAGGGGAAACCTCCCCTTTCCATTGATTTGGAGTTTTCCTTGGATAGTTATATAATCTGCTTCACTAATCTCCCCTTTTCTTCATGATGCAATGTTTGTCGTCATCACAATCAGATGCAATGTGCTACCAAGGTGGAATATTTTTCACTCAGTTCTTCTCAGACCTATGGAGACTTTTATACAGAGCATCTCAAGAAGACTCAAAAAGGTTTTTTCTGAGCCGAGCGTGTCTCACATCATTCTTTATACAATTTTCTTTCGTCATATGTTATTGAGTTCTACGTGAACTTATTTATTTTGTTATATAACTCTTTGGTTATATCCTCCTTTGTTTGTGACTGGGACATTATCTTGACATAGAATATCCTCGCTGAGTACCAATGATTGTCTTTCATTGACCGATCTCATTTCCTTCCCCACTACTATATCTATATATGTGGTAACATGTGAAATTCATTTGTATTTAATCGAAAATCAAAAAAGTTAGGGAATATGTCACAAACCCAATCATCTCCTTTTCATTTCTTTTTTCCAACTGATAAAAACCGAACTGTTTTTCAATAAAATTTAAACTTATTCAAATGCACCTTAAAAGGATAATGTTGTGAAAAATGGACCATCACTTTTTTTTCATTTATCTTTTTCGGGACAACTACGAGGACAACGTATCTTGAATACTAAGAGATATTATAAGTATTTAAGACGCTAGGAGGTTCCAAGTCATTTTAAATCCTAGGCTCAAGCCTAAAGCAATGGTACGCTTGACCCAAGTATGACACATTTTACAGAAAATGCATACAATTGAATTTATTGTATATTTATAACAAGAGTGACGTTTAATTTTAAATTTTAAATAGTGTAAATCGCAGTTACAATAATTCAGAGCAATCACAACCATTTGAGAGCAATTATATGCAAGAGTATTTGAATTGAGTTGAAATATATAACAATTCCAGATCAATTGTAGCAATTAGGAGGAGCTGGTTTTATCTGGAACAATACAAAGCATTAGGATAAAAACATCAATGTTTAACCAGAATTGCAACCAATTAAACACCGACAAATTGAAATCTAAGTTTACGAAACATTTTCCTAACTTTTCTTCTTATCTCGTACTTTAGTTTGGTATGTGAGCGTAAGGGCATCATACAATGAGCTTTATGGAATAGTAAATATGATGATGTGGTGTGGAGAAGAAAATAGCTTGAGTAATCCAATACTTTGCTTTTTTAGACTCCCCTTTTTATAGTGTTCGTGTTACAATTCACCTCGCTGAGTTCCTTGTACCCAACTAGGTGAACTTCAACTTCAATTTCTCCAAAACAGGCCATTATATAACTATTATGAACTGTTATATAACAGGTTATATAACAGTAATATAACAATTTATATAACTATTATATAAACAGTTATATAACAGGTTATATAACAGTTATATATCATGTTATATAACAGGTTATATAAACTGTTATATAACAGGTTATATAACACTTATATAAACAGTTATGTAACTATTATGAAACTGTTATGCAACTTCTTTGTCTTGTGCTTAGATTTTTGTATGCGTACATACTTTATTTCTGTTGTCAAATTCGCAAGCAAATACTCGCTGGATAGAGCTACGTGTTATAGGCACCTGATACCTACTTTATTTATGTTGGACGACACCCCCTTAGATTTTTGATTGACCATCTACCATAATTTATGATGTTAGTATGCATGGTGGATGTTTATAACTATTAATTCTCAATACAACTCTCTCTATCAATGCAACGCTTTCTATCAACTGGATTGATTTCAATACAACTCTCTCTATCAACTAGATTGATTGCAAAACTCTGAACCAGCAGTTCCTTTCTATCAAGCATCCTTTACTTCTCTATCTTTTTATACAAATATCTTTATTTTATTGTAGGACTCATAATATTATTCATATCTTTGCCTCCTTTCTTGGTCTGAAGAACATTTTTCTAACTTACATTATGTCAATACTATTTTTTACGAGTTTTAAAATTTAAATACTGTTGCGTTCATCTTGATTTATCATTGCAGGGTCCCAAACTCAATTATCTCTTGAGGGTGATATTAACTGGTATGAGTTAGGTATTGATATTTAGGTCTATTATAATGGCCATTAATTGAGATTTTGAATGATAATTGAGAAAATTAAAGCAAAATTAGATCAAGAGTTCAGGTGTTAATCAAAATTTGTGTTATCGTCTACTTTACATAGGTTAAAAGTGTGCTTGATCTGTTAGCTTGGGAGCTGATTCTGTCCAAAGAGATGATGATTCTGAATTTGACAGCGGGGTGAAGCATCAAAACTAGTTTTAATTCTCGTTGAGCTTAAGATAAAACAAAAACTTTTAATTTCATACATTACATTATGAGTATTTTTTTTACTTAAGGGTCAAAATTAGACTTTGGTACCTCTTTTATACATTTTTTATCATCGAATATAAAATGGCTTACTTTATGAGCTTATTTAGTTAAATTGGTGGAAGGGATTTGCTCGTGGTTTGGTTTTGGAATTTGCTGCTGCTGTTGAGTTTATTTTAAATGTTAAAACATGTTGGATTTAACGAATAAACAAATGAAACTATGTCAAAATTTTGTAAAATCAATAAACATTCTAAATTTATTAAAAACATATCGCTAAAGGATGAAAACCAAAAATAACCTCCAAACAACCCCAAGAGGCATGAACACCTCGTACGGGATCAATGTAAGCCGTTAAAGGGTGATAACCTAAACCAGCCCCCAAACGGCCCCATAGGAGGCACGAACACCTCGCACGAGGACAACGTAACTTGTACGAACTGATCGCGTAGTCGCGGGTCTCCCTCTTCGAGAATAAGATGATAATTTGCAAAAATCACATTTAGACTTAAAAATAAACGGTGAAAGGGTGAAAACCCTAACTAGCCCCCAAATGACCCCGTAGGAGGAACGAACACCTCGCACGAGACCAATGTAACATGTAGGAACTGACCGCATAGTCCCAGGTCTCCCGGTCCGAGAATATGACGATAATTTGAAAAACTCACACAGACTTAAAAACAAGCCATTAAAGGGTGAAAATCCAAACTAGCCCCCAAACGACCCCATAGGAGGCACGAACACCTCGCACGGGACCAATCTAACTTGTAGGAACTGACTGCGTAATCCCGGGGATCCCGATTTGAGAATATGATGATAAGTTTCAAAAATCACTCTTAGACTTAAAAAATAGCCGTTAAAGGTTGAAAACCCAAACCAGCCCCCAAACGACCCCGTAGGAGGCACGAACGACTCGCACGGGATCAATGTAACTTGTAGGAACTGATCGCGTAGTATTGGGTCTCCCGATTTGAGAATACGACGATAATTTACAAAAATCACACTTAGACTTAAAAATAAGCCGTTAAAGGATGAAAATCCAAATCGGCCCCTAAATGACCCCGTAGGCGGCACGAACACCTCGCACAGGGCCAATGCAACTTGTAGGAACTGGGCACGTAGTCCCGGGGCTCCCGGTTTAAGAATACGATGATAATTTACAAAAATACTGTTAGACTTAAAAATAAGATGTTAAAGGGTGAAAACCCAAACCAGCCCCAAAACGACCCCATAGGAAGTACGGACACCTCGTACAAGACCAATGTAACTTGTAGGAACTGACCGCGTAGTTTCGGGTCTCTTGGTTTGAGAATACGATGATAATTTGCAAAAATCACACTAAGACTTAAAAACAAGCCGTTAAAGGGTGAAAACCTAAACCAGCCCCCAAACGACCCCGTAGGAGGCACGAACACTTCGTACGGGACCAATGCAACTTGTAGGAACTGGCCGCGTAGTCCCGGGTCTCCCAGTTAGAGAATACGATGATAATTTGCAAAAATCAACACTTAGGCTTAAAAATAAGCCGTTAAAGGGTGAAAACCCAAACCAGCCCCCAAATGGCCCCGTATAAGGGACGAACACCTAGCACGGGACCAATGTAACTTGTACGAACTGGTCGCGTAGTCCTGGGTCTCTCGATTTGAGAATACGACAATATTTAGAAAAAATCACACTTAGTATTAAAAATAAGCCGTTAAAGGGTGAAAAACGAAACCATCCCCCAAACGACCCCGTAGGAGGCACGAACACCTCGCACGGGACCAATGTAACATGTAAGAACTGGCTGCGAGTCTCGGGTCTCCCGGTTTGAGTATACGATAATAATTTGCAAAAATCAACACTTAGAGTTAAAAACAAGCCGTTAAAGGGTGAAAACCCAAACCAGCCCCCAAACGGCCCCGTAGGAGGGACGAACACCTCGCACAGGACCAATGTAACTTTTAGGAACTGGTCGCGTAGTTTTGGGTCTCCCGATTTGAGAATACAACGATAAATTGCAAAAATCAACACTTAGACTTACAACCAAGCTGTTAAATGGTGAAAACCCAAACTAGCCCCCAAACGACCCCGAAGGAGGCACGACACCTCCCACGGGACCAATGTAACTAGAAGGAACTGCCGCGTAGTCTCGAGACTCTCGGTTTGAGAATTAGAGGATAATTTGCAAAAATTAACACTTAAACTTAAAAATAAGCCGTCAAAGGGTGAAAACCCAAACCAGTCCCCTAACGGCCCCGTAGGAGGCACGAACTCCTCGAACGGGACCAATGTAACTTGTAGGAACTGGCAAGCCGTTAAAGGGTGAAAACCCAATCCAGCCCCCAAACAGCACCATAGGAGGCACGAATACCTCACACGGGACCCATATAACTTGTTGGAACCGGCAGCTTAGTCCCGAGGCTCACGATTTGAGAATACGTCAATAATTTGCAAAAATCAGATTTGACTTAAAAATGAGCCGTTAAAAGGTGAAAACCCAAACCAACCCCCAAATGGCCCCGTAGGAGACACGAACACCTCGTACGGGACCAATGAAACTTGTAGGAACTGGCCGCATAGTCCGGGGTCTCCCAGTTTGAGAATAAGACAATAATTTGTAAAAATTACACTTAGACCTAAAAACAAGTCGTTAAAGGGCGAAAATCGAAATCAGCCCCCAAACGACCCCGTAGGAGGCACGAACACCTCGCAGGGGACCAATGTAACATGTAGGAACTAGATGCGTAGTCCCGGGGCTCCCAGTTTGAGAATACGATGATAATTTGCAAATATCACAATTAAACTTAAAAACAAGTCGTTAAAGGGTGAAAACCCAAACCATCCTCCAAACGACCCCGTAAGATGCACGAACACCTCGCACGGGACCAATGTAACTTGTAGGAACTGGTCGTGTGGTCCCGGGGCTCTCGGTTTGAGAATACGATGATAATTTGCAAAAATAACACTTAGACATAAAAAGAAGCCGTTAAAGGGTGAAAACCCAAACCATCCCCCAAACGGCCCCTTAGGAGGCACGAACACCTCGCACGGGACCAATGTAACTTTTAGGAACTGGTCGCATAGTCCCAGGTCTCCCAGTTTGAGAATACGATGATAATTTACAAAAAATGACATTTAGACTTAAGAAGAAGCCGTTGAACGGTGAAAACCCAAACCAACCCCCAAACGGCCTTGTAGGAGGCACGAACACCTCGCATAGGACCAATGTAACTTTTAGGAACTGGTCGCGTAGTCTCGGGTCTCCCGGTTTGAGAATACGATGATAAACTGCAAAAATCAACACTTAGACTTACAAACAAGCCGTTAAAGGGTGAAAACCCAAACCAACCCCACTACGGCCCCGTAGTAGGCATGAACACCTCGTACGGGACCAATGTAACATGTAGGAACTGGCCGCATAGTCCCAGGTCTCTCGGTTTAAGAATACGATGATAAATTGCAAAAATCAACATTCAGACTTACAAACAAGCCGTTAAAGGGTGAAAATGCAAACCAGCCCCACTACGGCCTCGTAGTAGGCACGAACACCTCGCACGGGACCAATGTAACATATAGGAACTGGCCGCGTAGTCCTTGGTCTCCCGGTTTGAGAATACGATAATAATTTGTGAAAATCAACACTTAGACTTAAAAATAAGCTGTTAAAGGGTGAAAACTCAAAGCATCTCCCAAACGGCCCCGGAGGAGGCACGACACCTCGCACGGGACCAAAAATAACTTGAAGGAACTATCGCGTAGTGCCGAGACTATCGGTTTGAGAATACGATGATAATTTGCAAAAATTAACACTTACACTTAAAAATAAGCCGTTAAAGGGTGAAAACCCAAACAAGTCCCCAAACGACCCCGTAGGAGGCACGAACTCCTCGTACAGGACCAATGTAACTTATAGGAACTGGCCGCTTAGTCCCGGGGCACCCAGTTTGAGAATACGACGATAATTAGCAAAAATCACACTTAGAGTTAGATAAAAGCCGTTAAAGGGTGAAAACCCAAACCAGCCCCCAAACGGCCCCATAGGAGGCACGAATACCTCGCACGAGACCCATGTAACTTGTAGGAACTCGCAGCGTAGTCCCCAGGCTCCTGATTTGAGAATACGATAATAATTTGCAAAAATCACATTTAGACTTAAAAACAAGCCGTTAAAGGGTGAAAACCCAAACCATCCCCTAAATAGCCCCGTAGGAGACACGAACACCTCGCACGGGACCAATGAAACTTGTAGGAACTGGATGCATAGTCCTGGGTCTCCCGATTTGAGAATACGATGATAATTTGCAAAAATTGCATTTATACCTAAAAATAAGTCGTTAAAGGGTAAAAACCAAAACCAACTCCCAAACAACCCCGTAGGAGGCACGAACAGCTCGCACGGGACCAATGTAACTTGTAGGAACAGGTCGCATAGTCCCGGGGCTCCCAGTTTTAGAATACGATGATAATTTGCAAATATCACACTTAGACTTAAAAATAAGCCGTTAAAGGGTGAAAACCCAAACCCCCAAACGACCCCGTAGGAGGAACAAACACCTCGCACGGGAGAAATGTAACTTCTAGGAACTGGCCGCGTAGTCCCGAGGCTCTTAGTTTGAGAATACGATGATAATTTGCAAAAATCACACTTAGACTTAAAAACAAGCCGTTAAAGGGTGAAAACCCAAACCATCCCCCAAACGGCCCTGTAGGAGGCACGAACGCCTCACACGAGACCAATGTAACTTTTAGGAACTGGCCGCATAGTCCCGGGTCTCCCGATTCGAGAATACGACGATAATTTCTAAAAATTGAAACTTAAACTTAAAAATAAGCCGTTAAATTGTGAAAACCCAAACAAGTCCCCAAACGGCCCCGTAGGAGCCACGAACTCCTCGCACGGGACAAATGTAACTTGTAGGAACTGGCCGCGTAGTCTCGGGGCTCCCGGTTTTGAGAATACAACGATAATTGGCAAAAAATCACACTTAGAGTTAGATACAAGCTGTTAAAGGGTTAAAACCCAAACCAGCCCACAAAACGGCCCCATAGGAGGCAGGAATACCTCGCACGGGACCCATGTAACTTGTAGGAACTCGCAGAGTAGTCCCGAGGCTCCTGATTTGAGAATACGACAATCATTTGCAAAAATCACACTTCGACTTAAAAACAAGCCGTTAAAGGGTAAAAACCCAAACTAGCCCCTAAATGGCCCTATAGGAGGCACGAACACCTCGCATGGGACCAATGAAACTTGTAGGAGCTGCCCGTATAGTCCTGGGTCTTCCGGTTTGAGAATACGATGATAATTTGCAAAAATAACACTTAAGACTTTAAAACGAACCGTTAAAGGGTGAAAACTCATACCAGCCCCCAAACGGCTCCGTAGGAGACACGAACACCTCGCACGGGACCAATGAAACTAGTAGGAACTGGCCGCATAGTCCGGGGTCTCCCGGTTTGAGAATAAGACCATAATTTGTAGAAAATACACTTAGACCTAAAAATAAGTCGTTAAAGGGTGAAAACCGAAAATAGCCCCCAAATGACCCCGTAGGAGGCACGAACACCTCGCAGGGGACCAATGTAGGAACTGGCCGCGTAGACCCGAGGCTCCCAGTTTGAGAATACGATGATAATTTACAAATATCACACTTAGACTTAAAAATAAGCCGTTAAAGGGTGAAAACCCAAACCATCCCCCAAACGACCCCGTAAGAGGCACGAACACCTCGCACTAGACCAATGTAACTTGTACGAACTGGCCGCGTAATTCCGAGGATCATGGTTTGAGAATACGGTGCTAATTTGTAAAAATCACACTTAGACTTAAAAAGAAGCCGTTAAAGGGTGAAAACCAAAACCATCCCCCAAACGGCCCCTCTAGAGGCACGAACACCTCGCACGGGACCAATGTAACTTTTAGGAACTGGCCGCATAGTCCCAGGACTCCCGATTTGAGAATACGGTGATAATTTGAAAAAATTGACACTTAGACTTAAGAAGAAGTCGTTAAATGGTGAAAACCCAAACCAACCCCCAAACGGCCCCGTCGGAGGCACGAACACCTCGCATAGGACCAATGTAACTTTTAGGAACTGGTCGCGTAGTCTCGGGTCTCCCGGTTTGAAAATACGATGATAAATTGCAAAAATTACACTTAGAGTTAAAAACAAGCCGTTAAAGGGTGAAAACCCAAACCAGCCCCCAAACGGCCCCATAGGAGGAACGAGTACCTCGCACGGGACCCATGTAACTTATAGGAACCGACAGCATAGTCCCGAGGCTCCCAATTTGAGAATACGTTGATAATTTGCAAAAATCACTCTTAGACTTAAAAACGAGCCCTTAAAGGGTGAAAACCCAAACTAGCCCCCAAACGGCCCTGTAGGAGACACGAACGCCTTGCACGGGACCAATGAAACTTGTAGGAACTGGTCGCATAGTCCGGGGTCTCCTAGTTTGAGAATAAGACAATAATTTGTAAAAATTACACTTAGACCTAAAAATAAGTCGTTAAAGGGTGAAAACCGAAACCAGCCCTCAAACGAACCCGTAGGAGGCACGAACACCTCACAGGGAACAATGTAACTTGTAGGAACTAGCCACGTAGTCCCGGGGCTCCCAGTTTGAGAATACGATGATAATTTGCAAATATCACACTTAGACTTAAAAACAAGTCGTTAAAGGGTGAAAACCCAAACCATCCCCCAAACGACCCTGTTAGAGGCACGAACATCTCGCACGGGACCAATGTAACTTGTAGGAACTGGCCGCATAGTCCAGGGGCTCTTGGTTTGAGAATACGATGATAATTTGCAAAAATCACACTTAGACTTAAAAAGAAGCCGTTAAAGGGTGAAAACCCAAACCATCCCCCAAACGATCCCTTAGGAGGCACGAACACCTCGCACGGGACCAATGTAACTTTTAGGAACTGGCCGCATAGTCCCAGGTCTCCCGGTTTTAGAATATGACGATAATTTGTAAAAATTGACACTTAGACTTAAGAAAAAGCCGTTAAAATGTGAAAACCCAAACCAACCCCCAAACGGCCCCGTAGGAGGCACGAACACCTCGCATAGGACCAATGTAACTTTTAGGAACTGGTCGCGTAGTCTCGGGTCTCCCGGTTTGAGAATACGATGATAAATTGTAAAAATTAACACTTAGACTTATAAACAAGTCGTTAAAGGGTGAAAACCCAAACCAGTCCCACTACGGCCCCGTAATAGGTACAAACACCTCGCACGGGACCAGTGTAACATGTAGGAACTGGCCGCATAGTCCCAGGTCTCCCGATTTTAGAATACGATGATAAATTACAAAAATCAACATTTAGACTTACAAACAAGCCGTTAAAGGGTGAAAACCCAAACTAGCCCCACTACGGCCCCGTAGTAGGTACGAACACCTCGCACGGGACCAATGTAACATGTAGGAACTGGCAGCATAGTCCCAGGTCTCCCGATTTGAGAATACGACGATAAATTGCAAAAATCAACATTTAGACTTACAAACAAGCCGTTAAAGGGTGAAAACACAAACCAGCCCCACTACGGCCCCGTAGTAGGCACGAACACCTCGCACGGGGCCAATGTAACATGTAGGAACTGGCCGCGTAGTCCTTGGTCTCTCGATTTGAGAATACGATAATAATTTGCAAAAATTAACACTTAGACTTAAAAACAAGCCGTTAAAGGGTGAAACCTCAAACCATCCCCCAAACGTCCCCGAAGGAGGCACGACACCTCGCACGGGACCAAAAATGACTTGAAGGAACTGTCGCGTAGTGCCGAGACTATCGATTTGAGAATACGATGATAATTTGAATAAATTAACACTTACACTTAAAAATAAGCCGATAAAGGATGAAAACCCAAACAAGTCCTCAAATGACCCCGTAGGAGGCACGAACTACTCGTACGGGACCAATGTAACTTGTAGGAATTGGCCGCTTATTCCCGGGGCACCCGGTTTGAGAATACGACGATAATTTACAAAAATCACTCATAGAGTTAGATACAAGCTGTTAAAGGGTGAAAACCCAAACCATCCCCCAAACGGCCCCAAAGGAGGCACGAATATCTCGCACGAGACCCATGTAACTTGCAGGAACTCGCAGCGTAGTCCCGAGGCTCCTGAATTGAGAATACGACAATAATTTGCAAAAATCACACTTAGACTTAAAAATAAGCCGTTAAAGGGTGAAAACCCAAACCATCCCCTAAATAGCCCCGTAGGAGGCATGAACACCTCGCACGGGACTAATGAAACTTGTAGGAACTGGCCGCAAAGTCCTGGGTCTCCCGGTTTGAGAATACGATGACAATTTGCAAAAATTGCACTTAGACCTAAAAATAACTCGTTAAAGGGTGAAAACCAAAACCAACACCCAAACGACCCCGTAGGAGGCACGAACACCTCGCACGGGACCAATGTAACTTGTAGGAACTGGTCGCGTAGTCCCGAGGCTCCCAGTTTGAGAATACGATGATAATTTGCAAATTTCACACTTAGACTTAAAAACAAGCCGTTAAAGGGTGAAAACCCAAACCAACCGCCAAACGACCCCGTAGGAGGCACGAACACCTCGCACGGGACCAATGTAACTTGTAGGAACTAGCCACGTAGTCCCGGGGCTCCCAGTTTGAGAATACGATGATAATTTGCAAATTTCACACTTAGACTTAAAAACAAGCCGTTAAAGGGTGAAAACCCAAACCAACCGCCAAACGACCCCGTAGGAGGCACGAACACCTCGCACGGGACCAATGTAACTTGTAAGAACTGGCCGCGTAGTCCCGGGGCTCTCAGTTTGAGAATACGATTATAATTTCCAAAAATCACACTTAGACTTAAAAACAATCCTTTAAAGGGAAAAACCGCAAACCATCCCCCAAACGGCCCTGTAGGAGGCACGAACACCTCGCATGGGACCAATGTAACTTTTAGGAACTGGCCGCATAGTCCCGGGTCTCCCGGTTTCAGAATACGACGATAATTTGCTAAAATTGACACTTAAACTTAAAAATAAGTCGTTAAATGGTGAAAACCCATACAAGCCCCCAAACGGCCCCGTAGGAGCCACAAACTCCTCGCACGGGACCAATGTAACTTATAGGAACTGGCCGCATAGTCCCAGGGCTCCCAGTTTGAGAATACGATGATAATTTACAAAAATCACATTTAGAGTTAGATACAAGCTGTTAAATGGTGAAAACCCAAACCAGACCCCAAACGGCCCCGTAGGAGGCACGAACACCTCGCATAAGACCAATGTAACTTTTTGGAACTGGTCGCGTAGTCTCGGGTCTCCCGGTTTGAGAATACGATGATAAATTGCAAAAATCAACAATTAGACTTACGAACAAGACGTTAAACGGTGAAAACCCAAACCAGCCCCGTAGTAGGCACGAATACCTCGCACGGGACCAATGTAACAAGTTGGGACTGGCCGCGTAGTCCTTGGTCTCCCGGTTTGAGAATAGGATAATAATTTGCAAAAATCAACACTTAGACTTAAAAACAACCCGTTAAAGGGTGAAAACTCAAACCATCCACCAAACGGCCCCGTAGGAGGCACGAACACCTCACACGGGACCAATGTAACTTGAAGGAACTGTCGCGTAGTGTCGAGACAATCGTTTTGAGAATACAATGATAATTTGCAAAAATTGACACTTAGACTTAAAAATAAGCCGTTAAAGGCTGAAAATCCAAACAAGTCCCCAAGCGACCCCGTAGGAGGCTCGAACTCCTCACATGGGACCAATGTAACCTATAGGAACTGGCCGCGTAGTCCCGGGGCTCCCGGTTTGAGAATACGACGATAATTTGCAAAAATCACACTTAGAGTTAGATACAAGCCGTTAAAGGGTGAAAACCCAAACTAGCCCCCAAACGGCCCCATAGGAGGCACGAATACCTCGTACGAGACCCATGTAACTTGTAGGAACTCGCAGCGTAGTCCCGAGGCTCCTGATTTGAGAATACGACAATAATTTGCAAAAATCACACTTAGACTTAAAAACAAGCCGTTAAAGGGGGAAAACCCAAACCATCCCCTAAATAGCCCCATAGGAGGCACGAACACCTCGCACGGGACCAATGAAACTTGTTGGAACTGACCGCATAGTCCTGGGTCTCCCAGTTTGAGAATACGATGATAATTTGTAAAAATCACACTTAGACTTAAAAATGAGCCGTTAAAGGGTGAAAACTAAAACCAACCCCAAAACGACCCCGTAGGAGGCACGAACACCTCGCACGGGACCAATGTAACTTGTAGGAACTGGTCGCGTAGTTCCGGGGCTCCCAGTTTGAGAATACGATGATAATTTACAAATATCTCACTTAGACTTAAAAACAAGCCGTTAAAGGGTGAAAACCCAAATCAACCCCCAAACGACCCCGTAGGAGGCACGAACACCTCGCACGAGACCAATGTAACTTGCAGGAACTGGTCGTGTAGTCCTGGGGCTCTAAGTTTGAGAATACGATGATAATTTGCAAAAATCACACTTAGACTTTAAAATCAGCCGTTAAAGTGTGAAAACCCAAACCATCCCCCAAACGGCCCCGTAGGAGGCACGAACACCTCGTACGTGACCAATGTAACTTTTAGGAACTGGCCGCATAGCCCTGGGTCTCCCGATTTGAGAATACGATGATAATTTGCAAAAATTAACACTTAAACTTAAAAATAAGCCGTTAAATGGTGAAAACCCTAACAAGTCTCCAAACGGCCCCGTTGGAGCCACGAACTCCTCGCACGGGACCAATGTAACTTGTAGGAACTGGCCGCGTTGTCCCGGGGCTCCCGGTTTTGAGAATACGACGATAATTTGCAAAAATACACTTAGACTTAAAAATAAGCCGCTAAAAGGGTGAAAGCCCAAACCAGCCCCCAGACGACCCCGTAGGAGGCAGGAATACCTCGCACGGGACCCATGTAACTTGTAGGAACTCGCAGCGTAGTCCAGAGGATCCTGATTTGAGAATACGATAATAATTTGCAAAAATTACACTTAGACTTAAAAACAAGCCGTTAAAGGGTGAAACCACAACCAACCCCTAAATGGCCCTGTAGGAGGCAAGAACACCTCGCACAGGACCAATGAAACTTGTTGGAACTGGCCGCATAGTCCTGGGTCTCCCGGTTTGAGAATACGACAATAATTTGTAAATATCACACTTAGACTTAAAAACAAGCCGTTAAAGGGTGAAAACCAAAACCAACCCCCAAACGACCCCGTAGGAGGCACGAACACCTCGTACGGGACCAAAGTAACTTGTAGGAACTGGCCGCGTAGTCCCGAGGCTCTCGGTTTGAGAATTTGATGATAATTTGCAAAAATCACACTTAGAATTAAAAAAAAGCCGTTAAAGGGTGAAAACCCAAACCATTTTCCAAACGGCCCTGTAGGAGGCACGGACACCTCGCACGGGACCAATGTAATGTTTAGGAACTGGCCGCATAGTCCCGGGTCTCTCGGTTTGAGAATACGATAATAATTTGCAAAAATTGACACTTAGACATAAATACAAGCCGTTAAATGATGAAAAGCCAAACCAGCCCCCAAACGGCCTCGTAGGAGGCACGAACGCCTCGCACAGGACCAATGTAACTTTAAGAAACTGGTCTCATTGTCCCGAGTCTCCCGGTTTGAAAATACGATGATAAATTGCAAAAATCAACACTTAGACTTACCAACTAGCCGTTAAAGGGTGAAAACCCAAACCTGCCCCACTACTGCCCTGTAGGAGGCACGAACACCTCGCACGGGACCAATGTAACATGTAGGAACTGGACGCATAGTCCCTGGTCTCCTGGTTTGAGAATACGATGATAATTTGCAAAAATCAACACTTAGACTTAAAAACAAGCTGTTAAAGGGTGAAAACCCAAACCAACCCCCAAACAACCCCGTTGGTGGCACAAACTCCTCGCACGGGACCAATGTAACTTGTAGGAACTGGCCACGTAGTCCCGAGGCTCTCAGTTTAAGAATTCAACGATAATTTGCAAATATCACACTTAGACTTAAAAATAAGCCGTTAAAGGGTGAAAACCCAAACCATCCCCTAAACGGCCCTATAGGAGGCACAGACACCTCGCACGGGACCAATGTAACATTTAGGAGCTGGCCGCATAGTCCCGGGTCTCCCAATTTGAGAATACGACGATAATTTGCAAAAATGAACACTTAGACATAAAAACAAGCCGTTAAATGGTGAAAACCCAAACCAGCCCCCAAACGACCTCGTAGGAGGCACGAACACCTCGCACATGACCAATGTAACTTTAAGGAACTAGTCTCATAGTCCCGAGTCTCCCAGTTTGAAAATATGATGATAAATTGCAAAAATCAACACTTAGACTTACCAACAAGCCGTTAAAGGGTGAAAACCCAAACCTGCCCCACTACTGTCCCGTAGGAGGCACGAACACCTCGCACGGGACCAATGTAACATGTAGGAATTGGCCGCATAGTCCCTGGTCTCCCGGTTTGAGAAGACGATGATAATTTGTAAAATTCAACACTTAGACTTAAAAAAAGCTGTTAAAGGGTGAAATCTAAAACCATCCCCCAAACGGCCCCGAAGGAGGCACGAAAACCTCGCACGGGACTAATGTAACTTGTAGGAACTGGTCGCGTTGTCCTGGGGCTCTCGGTTTGAGAATATGACGATAATTTGCTAAAATCACACTTAGACTTAGAAACAAGCCGTTAAAGGGTGAAAACTCAAACCAACCCCCAAATGACCCCATATGAGGCACAAATACCTCTTACGGGACCCATGTAACTTGTAGGAACTAGCAGCGTAGTCCCGAGGCTCTCGATTTGAGAATACGATGATAAGTTTTTAAAATCACACTTATACCTAAAAATAAGTCATTAAAGGGTGAAAACCGAAACCAGCCACCAAACGACCCCATAGGAGGCACGAACACCTCGCACGGGACCAAAGTAACTTGTAGGAACTGGTCGCGTAGTCCCGGGGCTCCTAGATCGATAATACGATGATTATTTGCAAATATCACACTTAGACTTAAAAATAAGCCGTTATACGATGAAAACCCAAACCAGCACCCAAACGGCCCCGTAGGAGGCATGAACACCTCGCACGGGACCATTGTAACTTTTAGGAACTGGTCGCGTAGTCCCGGATCTCCCGATTTCAGAATACGATGATAATTTGCAAAAATTAACACTAAGACTTAAAAACAAGTTCTTAAAGGGTGAAAACCCAAACCAACCACCAAATGGACCCAAAAGAGGCACGAACACCTTGCACGGGACCAATGTAACTTTTAGGAACTGGTCACGTAGTCCCTGGTCTCCCGGTATGAGAATACGATGATAATTTGCAAAAATCAACAATTAGACTTACAAACAAGTCGTTAAAGGGTGAAAACCCAAACCAACCACCAAACGGCCCTGTAGGAGGCACGAACACCTCGCACGGGACAATTGTAACTTGTAGAAACTGACCGCATTGTCTCGGGTCCCCCGGTTTGAGAATACGACGATAATTTGCAAAAATCACACTTAAACTTAAAAATAAGCCGTTAAAGGGTGAAAACCTAAACCAACCCCCAAACGACCCCGTAGGAGGCAAGAACACCTTGCACGGGACCAATGTAACTTGTAGGAACTGGTCGCAATGTCCTAGGGCTCCCAGTTTGAGAATACGATGATAATTTGAAAAAATTACACTTAGACTTAAAAACAAGCCATTAAAGGGTGAAAACCCAAACCAGCACCCAAACGACCCCGTAGGAGGCGCACGAGACCAATGTAACTTTTAGGAACTGGCCGCGTAGTCCCATGGCTCTCAGTTTGAGAATACGATGATAATTTACAAAAATCACACTCAGACTTAGTAATAAGCCATTTAAGAGTGAAAATCCAAACCAACCCCCAAACGACCCCGTAGGAGGCACGGAAAGCTTGCACGGGACCAATGTAACTTATAGGAACTGGCCACGTAGTCCTCGGTCTCTCTGTTTGTGAATACGATGATAATTTGTAAAAATCAACACTCAGACTTAAAAACAAGCCGTTAAAGGGTGAAAACTCAAACCATCACCCAAACGGTCCCGTAGGAGGCACGAACACCTCGCACGGGACCAATGTGACTTATAGGAACTGCCGCGTAGTCTCGGGTCTCCCAGTTTGAGAATATGATGATAATTTATAAAAATCAACACTTAGACTGAAAAATAAGCTGTTAAAGGGTTAAAACCAAAACCAGCCCCCAAACGGCCCCGTAGGAGGAACGAACACCTCGCACAGGACCAATGTAACTTTTAGGAACTAATCGCGTAATCCTGGGTCTACCGTTTTGAAAATACAACGATAATTTGCAAAAATCAAAACTTAGACTTACAAACAAGCCATTAAAGGGTGAAAACCCAAACCATCCCCTAAACGGGCCCATAGGAGTAACGAACACCTCGCACGGGACGAATGTAACTTGTAGGAACTGGTCGCGTAGTCCCTGGTCTCTCGGTTTGAGAATATGATGATAATTTGTAAAAATCAACACTTAGACTTAAAAATAAGCCGTTAAAGATTGAAAACTCAAACCGTCCCCCAAACGGCCCCGTAGGAGGCACGAACACCTCGCACGGGACCAATGTAACTTGAGGGAACTGCTGCGTGGTCCCGAGTCTCTCGGTTTGAGAACACGATGATAATTTTCAAAAATTAACACTTAGACTTAAAAACAAGCCGTTAAATGGTGAAAACCCAAACCAGTCCCCAAACGGCCCCGTAGGAGGCACGAACACCTCGCACAAGACCAACGTAACTTTTAGAAACTAGTCGCGTAGTCTCGGGTCTACCATTTTGAGAATACAACGATAATTTGCAAAAATCAAAACATAGACTTACAAATAAGCCATTAACGGGTGAAAATCCAAACCAGCCCCTGAACAGCCCCGTAGGAGGCACGAACACCTCGCACGGGACAAATGTAACTTGTAGGAACTGTTCGCGTAGTCCCTGGTCTCTCGATTTGAGAATATGTTAATACTTTGGAAAAATCAACACTTAGACTTAAAAATAAGACGTTAAAGGATGAAAACTCAAACCAGCCCCCAAATGGCCCCGTAGGAGGCACGAACACCTCGCACGGGACCAATGTAACTGGTAGGAATAATCGCGTAGTCCCGGGTCTCTCGGTTTGAGAATACAATAATAATTTGTAAAAATCAACTCTTAGACTTAAAAATAAGCCGTTAAAATGTGAAAACTGAAACCAGCCCCCAAATGGTCCTGTAGGAGGCACGAACACCTCGTACAAGACCAATGTAACTTTTAGGAACAGGCCGTACAGTCTCGGGGCTCCGGGTTTGAGAATATGGTGATAATTTGCAAAAATCACACTTAGACTTAAAAACAAGCCGTTAAAGGGTGAAAACCCAAAACTAGCCCCCAAACGGCCCCGTAGGAGGCACGAACACCTCGTACGGGACCAATGTAACTTGTAGGAACTGACTGTGTAGTCATGGGTCTCCTGGTTTGAGAATACGACAATAACTTTGCAAAAATCACACTTAGACTTAAAAATAAGTCGTTAAAGTGTTAAAATTCAAACCAGCCCCAAAACGGCCCCGTGGGACGCACGAACACCATGCACCGGACCAATGTAACTTGTAGGAACTAATCGCGTAGTCCCGGGGCTCCCAGTTTGAGAATGCAATGATAATTTGCAAAAATCCCGCTTAGACTTAAAAAATAAGCCCTTAAAGGGTGAAAACCCAAACCAGCCCCCAAACGACCTCGTAGGATTCTCACGGGACCAATTAACTTTTAGGAACTGGCCGCGTAGTCCCGGGGCTCCCGGTTTTACAATACGATGATGATTTGCAAAATTGACACTTAGAGTTAAAAATAATCTGTTAAAGGGTGAAAACCCAAGCCAACCCCCAAACTACCCCGTAGAAGGCACGAACACCTCGCACAGGACCACTGTAACTTGTAGGAACTGACCGCATAGTCCCGGGGCTCCGGGTTTGAGAATACGATGATAATTTGCAAAAATACACTTAGACTTAAAAACAAGCCGCTAAAAGGGTGAAAACCCAAACTAGCCCCCAGACGACCCCGTAGGAGGCACGAACACCTCGCACGGGACCAATGTAACTTATTGGAACTGGCCGCATAGTCCTCGATCTCTCAGTTTGAGAATACGATTATGATTAGCAATAATCAACATAAGCTGTTAAAGGGTGAAAACTCAAACCAGCCCCCAAATGGCCCCGTAGGAGGCACGAACACCTCGCACGGGACCAATGTAACTTGTAGGAATTGCCGCGTAGTCCCGGTTTGAGAATATGATGATAATTTGTAAAAATCAACACTTAGACTTAAAAACAAGCCATTAATGGGTGAAAACCCAAACCAGCCCCAAAATGGCCCCGTAGGAGGCACGAACTCCTCACATGGGCCCAATGTAACTTGTAGGAACAGGTCGTACAGTCTCGGGGCTCCCAGTTTGAGAATATGATGATAATTCGCAAATATCACTCTTAGACTTAAAAACATGTCGTTAAAGGGTGACACCCAAACCAACACCCAAATGACCCCATAGGAGGCACGAACACCTCGCACGGGACCAATGTAACTTGTAGGAACTGTCCGCGTAGTCCCGGGTCTCCCGGTTTGAGAATACTATGATTATTTGTAAAAATCTCACTTAGAATTAAAAATAAGCCGTTAAAGGGTGAAAATCAAAACCGGCCCCCAAACGGACCCATAGGAGGCACGAATACCTCTTATGGGACCCATGTAACTTGTAGGAACTGGCCACGTAGTCCCGAGGCTCCCGGTTTCAGAATACGATGATAATTAGTAAAAATCACACTTAGACTTAAAAATAAGCCGTTAAAGGGTGTAAACCTAAACCAGACCCCAAACGGCCCCGTAGGAGACACGAACACCTCGTATGGGACAAATGTAACTTGTAGGAACTGGCTGCGTAGTCATGGGTCTCCCGGTTTGAGAATACGACGATAATTTGCAAAAATCACACTTTGACTTAAAAACAAGACGTTAAAGCGTGAAAACCCAAACCATCCCACAAATGGCCCCGTAGGAGGCACAAACACCTCGTACAGGACCAAAGTAACTTTTAGGAAGTGGCCGCGTAGTCCCGGGGCACTCGGTTTGAGATTACGATGATAATTTGCAAAAATCACACTTAGACTTAAAAACAAGCCGTTAAAGGGTGAAAACCCAAACCATTCCCCAAACGTCCGCGTAGGAGGCACGAACACCTCGCACAAGACCAATGTAACTTTTAGGAACTGGTCATGTAGTCCCGAGTCTCCCGGTTTGAGAATACGATGATAATTTGCAAAAATCAACACTCAGACTTACAAAACAAGCCATTAAAGGGTAAAAACCCAAACCAACCCCCAAACGGCCCCGTAGGAAGCACGAACACCTCGTACAGGACCAATGCAACTTGTAGGAACTAGTCGCATAGTCACGGGTCTCTGATTTGAGAATAAGACGATAATTTGCAAAAATCAACACTTAGACCTAAAAACAAGCCGTTAAAGGGTGAAAACCCAAACCAACCCCCAAACGACCCCGGAGGAGGCACGAACACCTCGCATGGGACCAATGTTAGTTGTAGGAACTGGCTGCGTAGTCCCGGGGCTCCCCATTTGAGAATACGATGATAATTTGCAAAAACCACACTTAGTGTTAGAAACAAGCCGTTAAAGGGTGAAAACCCAAACCAGCCCCCAAACCACCCAATAGGAGGCACGAATACCTCGGACGAGACCCATGTAACTTGTAAGAACCGACAGCGTAGTCCCGAGGCTCCCGATTTGAGAATAAGTCGATAATTTGAAAAAAATCACACTTAGACTTAAAAACAGGTTGTTAAAGGGTGAAAACCCAAACCAACCCCCAAACGGCCCCGTAGGAGACACGAACACCTCGCACATGACCAATGAAACTGGTAGGAAGTGGCCGCATAGTTCGGGGTCTATCGGTTTGAGAATAAGACGATAATTTGTTAAAATTACAATTAGACCTAAAAATAAGTCGTAAAATGGTGAAAATCGAAACCAGCCCCCAAACGACCCCGTAGGAGGCACGAACACCTCGCTCGGGACCAATGTAACTTGTTGGAACTGGCCGCGTAGTCTCGGGGCTCCCAGTTTGAGAATACGAAGATAATTAGCAAATATCACACTTAGACTTAAACACAAGCCGTTAAAGGGTGAAAACCCAAACCAGCCTCCAAACGACCCCGTAAGAGGCCTGGACACCTCGCACGGGACCAATGTTACTTGTAGGAACTGGACGCGTAGTCCCAGGGCTCTCGGTTTGAGAATACGATGATAATTTGCAAAAATCACACTAAGACTTAAAAATAAGCCGTTAAAGGGTGAAAACCAAAACCATCCCCCAAACGGCCCCTTAAGAGGCACGAACACCTCGCACGGGACCAATGTAAGTTTTAGGATCTGGCCGCATAGTCCCAGGTCTCTCGATTTGAGAATACGACATTAATTTGCAAAAAGCAAAACTTAGACTTAAGAACAAGCCGTTAAATGGTGAAAACCAAAACCATCCCCCAAACGGCCCCGTAGGAGGCACGAACACCTCGCATAGGACCAATGTAACTTTTAGGAACTGGTCGCGTAGTCTCGGGTCTCCCGGTTTGAAAATACGATGATAAATGGCAAAAATCAACACTTAGACTTACAAACAAGTCGTTAAAGGGTGAAAACCCAAACCAGCCCCACTACGGTCCAGTAGGAGGCACGGACACCTTGCACGGGACCAATGTAACAAGTAGGAACTGGCCGCGTAGTGCCTGGTCTCCTGGTTTGAAAATACGATGATAATTTGCAAAAATCAACACTTAGACTTAAAAATAAGTCGTTCAAGGCTAAAAACTCAAATTATCCCTCAAACGGCCCCGAAGGAGGCACGGCACCTTGCACGGGACCAATGTAACTTGAAGGAACTGTCGCGTAGTCCCGAGACTCTCGGTTTGAGAATACGATGATAATTTTAAAAAAATACCACTTAGACTTAAAAATAAGTCGTTAAAGGGTGAAAACCCAAACATGTCCCCAAACGGCCCAGTAGGAGGCACGAACTCCTCCCACGGGACCAATGTAACTTGTACTAACGGGCCGCGTACTCCCGGGGCTCCCCGTTTGAGAATACGATGACAATTTGCAAAAATCATACTTAGAGTTAGATACAAGCCGTTAAAGGGTGAAAACCCAAATCAGCCCCCAAACGGCCCCATAGGAGGCACGAATACTTCGCACGTGACCCATGTAACTTGTAGGAACTCGCAGCGTAGTCCCGAGGCTCCTGATTTAAGAATACAACAATAATTTGCAAAAATCACACTTAGACTTAAAAATAAGCTGTTAAAGGGTGAAAACCCAAACTAGCCCCTAAATGGCCCTCTAGGAGGCACGAACACCTCGTACAGGACTAATGAAACTTGTAGGAACTTGACGCATAGTCCTGGGTCTCCCGGTTTGAGAATACGATGATAATTTGCAAAAATTGCACTTAGACCTAAAAATAAGTTGTTAAAGGGTGAAAACCGAAACCAACCCCCAAACGACCCCGTAGGAGGCACGAACACCTCGCACGGGACAAATGTATCTTGTAGGAACTGTCCGCATAGTCCCGGGGTTCTCAGTTTGAGAATACGATAATAATTTGCAAAAATCACACCTAGACTTAAACATAAGCCGTTAAAGGGTGAAAACCCAAACCATCCCCCAAACGGCCCCGTAGGAGGCATGAACACCTCCCACGGGACCAATGTAACTTGTAGGAACTGGTCGCGTTATCCAGGGGCTCCCAGTTTGAGAATACGATGATAATTTGCAAATTTCACACTAAGACTTAAAAACAAGCCGTTAAAGGGTGAAAACCCAAACCAACCCCCAAATGACCCTGTAGGAGACACAAACACCTCGCACGGGACCAATGTAACTTGTAAGAACAGGCCGCATAGTCTCGGGGCTCTCGATTCGATAATACGACGATAATTTGCAAAAATCACACTTAGACTTAAAAACAAGCTGTTAAAGGGTGAAAACCCAAACCATCCCCCAAACAGCCCCGTAGGAGGTACGGACACCTCGCACGGGACCAATGTAACTTTTAGGAACTGGCCGCATAGTCCCGGGTCTCCCGGTTTGAGAATACGATGATAATTTGCAAAAATTGACACTTAGACTTAAAAATAAGCCGTTAAATGGTGAAAACCCAAACCAACCCGCAAATGGACCCGTAGGAGGCACGAACACCTCGCACAGGACCAATGTAACTTTTAGGAACTGGTCGCATATTCCCGAAACTCCCAGTTTGAGAATACGACATTAAATATTAAAAATCAACAATTAGACTTACAAACTAGCCGTTAAAGGATCAAAACCCAAACCTGCCGCACTATGGCCCCGAATGAGGCACGAACAACTCGCACGGGACCAATGTAACGTGTAGAAACTGGCAGCATAGTCCCTAGTCTCCCTGTTTGAGAATACAATGATAATTTGCAAAAATCAACACTTAAACTTAAAAACAAGCCGTTAAAGGCTGAAAACTCCAACCATCTCCCAAACGACCCTGAAGGAGGCACGACACCTCCCACGGGACCAATGTAACGTGAAGGAACTGCTGCATAGTCCTGAGACTCTCGATTTGAGAATACGATGATAATTTGCAAAAATTAACACTTAGACTTAAAGATAAGCCGTTAAAGGATGAAAACCCAAACAAGTCCCCAAACGGCCCCGTAGGAGCCACGAACTCCTCGCACAGGACCAATGTAACTTGTAGGAACTGGCAGGGTAGTGCCGAGACTCCCAGTTTTGAGAATACGATGATAATTTTTAAAAATCACACTTAGAGTTAGATACAAAACGTTAAAGGGTGAAAACCCAAACCAACCCCCAAATGGCCCCTTAGGAGGCACGAATACCCCGCACGGGACCCATGTAACTTTTAAGAACTCATAGCGTAGTCCCGAGGATCCTGATTTGAGAATACGATAATAATTTGAAAAAATCACACTTAGACTAAAAACAAGCTGTCAAGAGTGAAAACCCAAACCAACCCCTAAATGGCCCCGTAGGAGGCACGAACACCTCGCACGGGACCAATAAAACTTATAGGAACTGGCCGCATAGTCCTGGGTCTCCCGGTTTGAGAATACGATGATAATTTGCAAAAATTGCACTTAGACATAAAAACAATTCGTTAAAGGGTGAAAACTGAAACCAGCCCCCAAATGACCCCGTAGGAGGCACGAACACCACACACGGGACCAATGTAACTTGTAGGAACTGGTCGCGTAGTCCCGGGGCTCCCAGTTTGAGAACACGATGATAATTTTCAAGTATCACACTTAGACTTACAAACAAGCCGTTAAAGGGTGAAAACCCCAACCAACCACCAAACGACCCCGTAGGAGGCACGAACACCTCGCACGGGACCAATGTAACTTGAAGGAACTGGTCGCGTAGTCCCGGGGCCCTCGATTTGAGAATACAATGATAATTTGCAAAAATCACACTTAGACTTAAAAATAAGCCGTTAAAGGGTGAAAACCCTAACCATCCCCCAAACGGCCCCGTAGGAGGCATGAACACCTCGCACGGGACCAATGTAACTTTTAGGAACTGGCCGCATAGTCCCGGGTCTCCCAGTTTGAGAATACGACGATAATTTGCAAAAATTGACTCTTAGACTTAAAAATAAGCCGTTAAATGGTGAAAACCCAAACCAGCCCCTAAACACCCCCGTAGGAGGCACGAACACCTCGTACAGGACCAATGTAACTTTTAGGAACTGGTCGCATAGTCTCGGAACTCCCGATTTGAGAATACGATGATAAATTGCAAAAATCAACACTTAGACTTACAAACAAGCTGCTAAAGGGTGAAAACACAAACCGGCCCCACTACGGCCCCGTAGGAGGCACGGACACCTCGCACGGGACAAATGTAACATGTAGGAACTGGCCGCATAGACCCTGGAATCCCGATTTGAGAATACGATGATTATTTGGAAAAATCAACACTTAGACTTAAAAATAAGCCGTTAAAGGCTGAAAACTCAAACCATCCCCCAAACGGCTTGAAGGAGGCACGACACCTCGCACGGGACCAATGTAACTTATAGGAACTGGCCGCATAGTCCTGGGTCTCCCGATTGGAGAATAAGAAAATAATTTGTAAAAATTACACTTAGACCTAAAAATAAGTCGTTAAAGGGTGAAAACCGAAACCAGCCCCCAAACGACCCCGTAGGAGGCAGGAACACCACGCACGGGACCAATGTAAATTATTGGAACTGGCCGCGTAGTCCTGGGGCTCCCAGTTTGAGAATACGATGATAACTTGCAAATATCGCACTTAGACTTAAAAAGAAGCCGTTAAAGGGTGAAAACCCAAACCATCCCCCAAACGACCCCGTAGGAGGCACGAACACCTCGCCCGGGACCAATGTAACTTGTAGGAACTGGCTGCGTAGTCTTGGGGCTCTCGGTTTGAGAATATGATGATAATTTGGAAAAATCACACTTAGACTTAAAAATAATCCGTTAAAGGGTGAAAACCCAAACAATCCATCAAACGGCCCCATAGGAGGCACAAACACCTCGCACGGGACCAATGTAACTTTTAGGAACTGGCCGCATAGTCCCAGGTCTCTCGATTTGAGAATACGACGATAATTTGCAAAAAGTGACACTTAGACTTAAGAACAAGCCATCAAATGGTGAAAACCCAAACGAGCCCCCAAACGGCCCCGTAGGAGGCACGAACACCTCACACAGGACCAATGTAACTTTTAGGAATTGGTCGCGTAGTCTCGGGTCTCTCGATTTGAGAATATGACGATAAATTGCAAAATCAACACAGACTTACAAACAAGCCGTTAAAGGGTGAAAACCCAAACCAGCCCCACTACGACCCCGTAGGAGGCACGGACACCTCGCACG
Source organism: Sambucus nigra (assembly GCA_949130495.1). Taxonomy (NCBI): domain Eukaryota; kingdom Viridiplantae; phylum Streptophyta; class Magnoliopsida; order Dipsacales; family Adoxaceae; genus Sambucus; species Sambucus nigra. The sequence continues at coordinate 235,926,474 of OX422210.1, read as the reverse complement.
AGACCGATGTAACATGTAGGAACTGGTCGCGTAGTCTCTGGTCTTCCGGTTTGAGAATACGATGGTAAATTGCAAAAATCAACACGTAGACTTAAAAACAAGCCGTTAAAGGGTGAAAACTCAAACCATCCCCCAAATGGCCCCGAAGGAGGCACGACACCTCGCACGGGACCAATGTAACTTAAAGGAACTGCCGCGTAGTCCCAAGACTCTCAGTTCGAGAATACGATGATAATTGGAAAAACTTAACACTTAGACTTAAAAATAAGCCGTTAAAGGGTAAAAACCCAAACAAATCCCCAAACGGCCCCGTAGGAGGCACGAATACCTCGCACGGGACCCATGTAACTTTTAGGAACTCGCAGCGTAGTCCCGAGGCTCCTGATTTGAGAATACGACAATAATGTCCAAAAATCACACTTAGACTTAAAAACAAGCCGTTAAAGGGTGAAAACCCAAACCAGACCCTAAATGGCCCCGTAGGAGGCACGAACACCTCGCACGAGACCAATGAAACTTGTAGGAACTAGCCGCATAGTCCTGGGTCTCCCGATTTGAGAATACGACGATAATTTGCAAAAATTGCACTTACAGATAAAAACAAGTCGTTAAAGGGTGAAAACACAAACTAGCCCCCAAATGACCCTGTAAGAGGCACGAACACCTCGCACGGGACCAATGTAACTTGTAGGAACTGGTCGCGTAGTCCTGGGGCTCTCAGTTTGAGAATATGATGATAATTTGCAAATATCACACTTAGAATTAAAAATAATTCGTTAAAAGGTGAAAACACAAACCAACCCCAAAACGACCCCGTATGAGGCACCAACACCTCTCACGGGACCAATGCAACTTATAGGAACTGGCCGCGTAGTCCCGAGGCTCTCGGTTAGAGAATACGACGATAATTTGCAAAAATACACTTAGACTTAAAAATAAGCCGTTAAAGGGTGAAAACCCAAACTAAACCCCAAACGACCCCGTAGGAGGCACGAACACCTCGCACGGGACCAATGTATCTTGTAGGAACTGGCCGCATAGTCCCGGGGTTCTCAGTTTGAGAATACGATAATAATTTGCAAAAATCACACTTAGACTTAAACATAAGCCGTTAAAGGGTGAAAACCCAAACCATCCCCCAAACGGCCCCGTAAGAGGCACGAAAAACTCGCACGGGACGAATGTAACTTTTAGGAACTAGCCGCATAGTCCCAGGTCTCCCGATTTGAGAATAAGACGATAATTTGCAAAAAGTGACAGTTAGACTTAAGAACAAGCCAATAAATGGTGAAAATCCAAACCAGCCCCCAAACGGCCCCGTAGGAGGCACGAACACCTCGCACAGGACCGATGTAACTTTTAGGAACTGGTCGCGTAGTCCAGGGTCTCCCGATTTAAGAATACGACGATAAATTGCAAAATCAACAAAGACTTACAAACAAGTCGTTAAAGGGTGAAAACCCAAACTAGCCTCACTACGGCCCCGTAGGAGGCATGAACACCTCGCACGGGACCAATGTAACATGTAGGAACTGGCCACGTAGTCCCTGGTCTCCCGATTTGAGAATACGATGATAATTTGCAAAAATCAATAATTAGACTTAAAAAAAAGCCGTTAAAGGGTGAAAACTCAAACCACCCCCAAACGGCCCCGAAGGTGGCACGGCACCTCGCATGGGACCAATGTAACTTGAAGGAACTGCCGCGTAGTCCCGAGACTCTCAGTTTGAGAATACGATTATAATTTGCAAAAATTAACACTTAGACTTAAAAAACAGCCGTTAAAGGGTGAAAACCCAAACAAGTACCCAAACGGCCCCGTAGGAGGCACGTACTCCTCGCACGGGACCAATGTAACTTGTAGGAACTAGCCGCATAGTCCCATGTCTCCCAATTTCAGAATACGATGATATTTGCAAAAATTACACTTATAAATAAAAACGAGTCATTAAAGGGTGAAAACACAAACCAGTCCCAAACGACCTCGTATGAGGCACGAACACCTCGCACGGGACCAATGTAACTTGTAGGAACTGGTCGCGTAGTCCGGGGGCTCCCAGTTTGAGATTATGACGATAATTTGCTAATATCCCACTTAGACTTAAAAATAAACCGTTAAAAGGTGAAAACCCAAACCAACCCCCAAACGTCCCCGTAGGAGGCACGAACACCTCGCAAGGGACCAATGTAACTTGTAGGAACTGTCCGCATAGTCCCGACGCTCTCGATTTGAGAATACGACGATAATTTGCAAAAATCACACTTAGACTTAAAAACAAGCCGTTAAAGGGTGAAAACCCAAACCATCCCCCAAACGGCCCTGTAGGAGGCACGAAAACCTCGTACGGGACCAATGTAACTTTTAGGAACTGGCCGCATAGTCCCTGGTCTCCCGGTTTGAGAATACGACGATAATTTGCAAAAATTGATACTTAGACTTAAAAACAAGCCATTAAATGGTGAAAGCCCAAACCAGCCCCCAAACGGCCCCGTAGGAGGCACGAACACCTCACATAGGACTAATGTAACTTTTAGGAGCTGGTCGCGTAGTCCCGAGTCTCCCGGTTTGAGAATATGACGATAAATTGTAAAAATCAACACTTAAACTTACAAACAAGACGTTAAAGGGTAAAACCCCAAACCTGACCCACTAAGGCCCTATAGGAGGCACGAACACCTCGCACGGGACCAATGTAACATGAAGGAACTGGCCGCTTAGTCCCTGGTCTCCCGGTTTGAGAATACGATGATATTTTGCAAAAAGCAACACTTAGATTTAAAACACAAGCCGTTAAAGGGTGAAATGTCAAATCAACCCCCAAACGGCCCCGAAGGAGGCACGAACACCTCACACGGGACCAATGTTACTTGAGGGAACTCTCGCATAGTCCCGAGTCTCCTGGTTTGAGAATACGATGATAATTTGCAAAAATTAACACCTAGACTTAAAAACAAGCCGTTAACGGGTGAAATCTCAAACCATCCCCCAAACAGCCCCGAAGGAGGCACGAACACCTCACACGGGACCAATGTAACTTGAGGGAACTGTCGCATAGTCCCGAGTCTCTTGGTTTGAGAATACGATGATAATTTTGCAAAAATTAACACTTAGACTTAAAAACAAGCGGTTAACGGGTGAAAACCCAAACCAGTCCACAAACGGCCCCGTAGGAGGCACGAACTCCTCGCATGGGACCAATGTAACTTGTAGGAACTGACCGCGTAGTCCCGGGGCTCTCGGTTTGAGAATACGATGATAATTTGCTAAAGTCACACTTAAACTTAGAAACAAGTCTTTAAAGGGTGAAAACCTAAACAAACTCCCAAATGGCCCCATAGGAGGCACAAATACCTCTTACGGGACCCATGTAACTTGTAGGAATTGGCAGCATAGTCCCGAGGCTCTCGATTTGAGAATACGATGACAATTTTTAAAAATCACACTTAGACTTAAAAACAAGCCGTTAAAGGGTGAAAACCCAAACCAACCCCCAAACGGCCTCGTAGGAGGCACGAACACCACGCAAGGGACCAATGAAACTTGTAGGAACTGGTCGCATAGTCTTGGGTCTCCCGATTTGAGAATACGATATTAAATTGCAAAAAATGCACTTAGAGTTAAAAATAAGTCGTTAAAGGGCGAAAACCGAAACCAGCCCCCAAACGACCCCATAGGAGGCACGAACACCTCGCACGGGACCATTGTAACTTGTAGGAACTGGTCGCGTAGTCCCGGGGCTCCCAGTTTGAGAATACGATGATAATTTGCAAATATCACACTTAGACTTAAAAATAAGCAATTTAACGGTGAAAACCCAAACCAGCCCCCAAACGGCCCGCAGGAGGTATGAACACCTCGCACGGGACCAATGTAACTTTTAGGAACTGGTCACGTAGTCCCGAATCTCCCGGATTGAGAATACGATGATAATTTGAAGAAATTAACATTGAGACTTAAAAATAAGCCGTTAAACGGAGAAATCCCAAACCAAACCCCAAACGACCCCGTAGGAGGCACGAACACCTCGCACGGGACCAATGTATCTTGTAGGAACTGGCCGCGTAGTCCCGGGGTTCTCAGTTTGAGAATACGACAATAATTTACAAAAATCACACTTAGACTTAAGAACAAGCCATTAAATGGTGAAAACCCAAACCAGCCCCCAAACGGCCCAGTAGGAGGCACAGACACCTCGCACAGGACCAATGTAACTTTTAGGAACTGCTCGGGTAGTCCGGGTCTCCCGATTTGAGAATACGACGATAAATTGCAAAATCAACATAGACTTACAAACAAGCCGTTAAAGGGTGAAAACCCAATCAAGCCCCACTACGGCCCCGTAGGAGGCACGAACACCTCGCACGGGACCAATGTAACATGTAGGAACTGGCCGTGTAGTCCCTGGTCTCCCGGTTTGAGTATACGATGATAATTTGCAAAAAGCAACACTTAGACTTAAAAACAAGCCGTTAAAGGGTGAAATCTCAAACCATCCCCCAAATGGCCCCGAAGGAGGCATGAAAACCTCGCACGGGACGAATGTAACTTTTAGGAACGGGCTGCATAGTCCCTGGTCTCCCGGTTTGAGAATACGACGATAATTTGCAAAAATTGATACTTAGACTTAAAGACAAGCCATTAAATGGTGAAAGCCCAAACCAGCCGCCAAACGACCCCGTATGAGGCACGAACACCTCGCACAAGACTAATGTAACTTTTAGGAGCTGGTCGCGTAGTCCCGAGTCTCTCGGTTTGAGAATACGACGATAAATTCTAAAAATCAACACTTAGACTTACGAACAAGCCGTTAAAGGGTAAACCCCAAACATGACCCACTAAGGCCCTGTAGGAGGCACGAACACCTCGCACGGGACCAATGTAACATGTAAGAACTGGTCGCTTGGTCCCTGGTCTCCCGGTTTGAGAATACGATGATAATTTGCAAAAATTAATAATTAGGCTTAAAAACAAGCCGTTAAAGGGTGAAAACTCAAACCATCCCCCAAACGGCCCCGAAGGTGGCACGACACCTCGCACGGGACCAATGTAACTTGAAGGAACTTCCGCATAGTCCCGAGACTCTCAGTTTGAGAATATAATTATAATTTGCCAAAATTAACACTTAGACTTAAAAATAAGTCTTTAAAGGGTGAAAACCCAAACAAGTCCCCAAACGGCACCATAGGAGGCACGTACTCCTCGCACGGGAGCAATGTAACTTGTAGGAACTGGCCGCATAGTCCCCGGTCTCCCGATTTGATAATACGAAGATAATTTTTGTAAAAATTGCACTTACAGATAAAAACAAGTCATTAAAGGGTGAAAGCACAAACCAGCCCCCAAACGACCCTGTAGGAGGCACGAACACCTCGCACGGGACAAATGTAACTTGTAGGAACTGGTCGCGTAGTCCTGGGGCTCCCAGTTTGAGAATATGATGATAATTTGCAAATATCACACTTAGACTTACAAATAAGCCGTTAAAAGGTGAAAACCCAAACAAACCCCCAAACGACCCCGTAGGAGGCACGAACACCTCGCAGGGGACCAATGTAACTTGTAGGAACTGTACGCGTAGTCCCGATGCTCTCGGTTTGAGAATAGGACGATAATTTGCAAAAATCACACTTAGACTTAAAAACAATCCGTTAAAGGGTGAAAACCCAATCATCCCTCAAACGGCCCTGTAGGAGGCATGAAAACCTCGCACGGGACGAATGTAACTTTTAGGAACGGGCTGCATAGTCCCTGGTCTCCCGGTTTGAGAATACGACGATAATTTGCAAAAATTGATACTTAGACTTAAAAACAAGCCATTAAATGGTGAAAGCCCAAACCAGCCGCCAAACGACCCCGTATGAGGCACGAACACCTCGCACAAGACTAATGTAACTTTTAGGAGCTGGTCGCGTAGTCCCGAGTCTCTCGGTTTGAGAATACGACGATAAATTGTAAAAATCAACACTTAGACTTACGAACAAGCCGTTAAAGGGTAAACCCCAAACATGACCCACTAAGGCCCTGTAGGAGGCACGAACACCTCGCACGGGACCAATGTAACATGTAAGAACTGGTCGCTTGGTCCCTGGTCTCCCGGTTTGAGAATACGATGATAATTTGCAAAAATTAATAATTAGACTTAAAAACAAGCCGTTAAAGGGTGAAAACTCAAACCACCTCCAAACGGCCCCGAAGGTGGCACGACACCTCGCATGGGACCAATGTAACTTGAAGGAACTGTCGCGTAGTCCCGAGACTCTCAGTTTGAGAATACGATTATAATTTGCAAAAATTAACACTTAGACTTAAAAATAAGTCGTTAAAGGGTGAAAACCCATACAAGTACCCAAACGGCCCCGTAGGAGGCACGTACTCCTCGCACGGGACCAATGTAACTTGTAGGAACTGGCCGCATAGTCCCATGTCTCCCAATTTCAGATTACGACGATAATTTGCAAAAATTGCACTTACAAATAAAAATGAGTCATTAAAGGGTGAAAACACAAACCAGCCCCCAAACGACCCCGTAGGAGGCACGACCACCTCGCACGGGACCAATGCAACTTGTAGGAACTGGTCGCGTAGTCCTGGGGCTCCCAGTTTGAGAATATGACGATAATTTGTAAATATCCCACTTAGACTTAAAAATAAACCGTTAAAAGGTGAAAACCCAAACCAACCCCCAAACGCCCCCGTAGGAGGCACGAACACCTCGCACGGGACCAATGTAACTTGTAGGAACTGTCCGCATAGTCCCGATGCTCTCGATTTGAGAATACGACGATAATTTGCAAAAATCACACTTAGACTTTAAAACAAGCCGTTAAAGGGTGAAAACCCAAACCATCCCCCAAAGGGCCCTGTAGGAGGCACGAAAACCTCGTACGGGACCAATGTAACTTTTAGGAACTGGCCAAATAGTCCCTGGTCTCCCGGTTTGAGAATACGACGATAATTTGCAAAAATTGACACTTAGACTTAAAAACAAGCCATTAAATGGTGAAAGCCCAAACCAGCCCCCAAACGGCCCCGTAGGAGGCACGAACACCTCGCACGGGACCAATGTAACATGAAGGAACTGGCCGCTTAGTCCCTGGTCTCCCGGTTTGGGAATACGATGATATTTTGCAAAAAGCAACACTTAGACTTAAAACACAAGCCGTTAAAGGGTGAAATCTCAAACCAACCCCCGAACGGCCCCGAAGGAGGCACGAACACCTCACACGGGACCAATGTAACTTTTGGGAACTCCCGCATAGTCCCGAGTCTCTTGGTTTGAGAATACGATGATAATTTATAAAAATTAACACCTAGACTTAAAACCAAGCCATTAACGGGTGAAATCTCAAACCATCCCCCAAACGGCCCCGAAGGAGGCACGAACACCTCACACGGGACCATTGTAACTTGAATGAACTGCCGCATAGTCCCGAGTCTCTTGGTTTGAGAATACGATGATAATTTTGAAAAAATTAACACTTAGACTTAAAAAAAGGCCGTTAACGGGTGAAAACCCAAACCAGTCCACAAACGGCGCCATAGGAGGCACGAACTCCTCGCAGGGGACCAATGTAACTTGTAGGAATTGACCGCGTAGTCCCGGGGCTCTCGGTTTGAGAATACTATGATAATTTGCTAAAATCACGCTTAAACTTAGAAACAATCCGTTAAAGGGTGAAAACCTAAACCATCTCCCAAACGGCCCCATAGGAGGCACAAATACCTCTTACGGGACCCATGTAACTTGTAGGAATTGGCAGCATAGTCCCGAGGCTCTCGATTTGAGAATACGATGATAATTTTTAAAAATCACACTTAGACTTAAAAACAAGCCGTTAAAGGGTGAAAACCCAAACCAACCCCCAAACGGCCTCGTAGGAGGCACGAACACCACGTAAGGGGCCAATGAAACTTGTAGGAACTGGTCGCATAGTCTTGGGTCTCCCGGTTTGAGAATACGATATTAATTTGCAAAAATTGCACTTAGACTTAAAAATAAGTCGTTAAAGGGCGAAAACCGAAACCAGCCCCCAAACGACCCCGTAGGAGGCACGAACACCTCGCACGGGACCACTGTAACTTGTAGGAACTGGTCGCGTAGTCCCGGGGCTCCAGTTTGAGAATACGATGATAATTTGCTAATATCACACTTAAACTTAAAAATAAGTCATTAAACGGTGAAAACCCAAACCAGCCCCCAAACGACCCCGTAGGAAGCATGAACACCTCGCATGGGACCAATGTAACTTTTAGGAACTGGTCGCGTAGTCTTGGATCTTCCGGATTGATAATACGATGATAATTTGAAAAAATTAACATTGAGACTTAAAAATAAGCTGTTAAAGGGTGAAAACTCAAACCAAACCCCAAACGGCCCCGTAGGAGGCACGAACACCTCGCACGGGACCAATGTAACATGAAGGAACTGGCCGCTTAGTCCCTGGTCTCCCGGTTTGGGAATACGATGATATTTTGCAAAAAGCAACACTTAGACTTAAAACACAAGCCGTTAAAGGGTGAAATCTCAAACCAACCCCCGAACGGCCCCGAAGGAGGCACGAACACCTCACACGGGACCAATGTAACTTTTGGGAACTCCCGCATAGTCCCGAGTCTCTTGGTTTGAGAATACGATGATAATTTATAAAAATTAACACCTAGACTTAAAACCAAGCCATTAACGGGTGAAATCTCAAACCATCCCCCAAACAGCCCCGAAGGAGGCACGAACACCTCACACGGGACCATTGTAACTTGAATGAACTGCCGCATAGTCCCGAGTCTCTTGGTTTGAGAATACGATGATAATTTTGAAAAAATTAACACTTAGACTTAAAAAAAGGCCGTTAACGGGTGAAAACCCAAACCAGTCCACAAACGGCGCCATAGGAGGCACGAACTCCTCGCAGGGGACCAATGTAACTTGTAGGAATTGACCGCGTAGTCCCGGGGCTCTCGGTTTGAGAATACTATGATAATTTGCTAAAATCACACTTAAACTTAGAAACAATCCGTTAAAGGGTGAAAACCTAAACCATCTCCCAAACGGCCCCATAGGAGGCACAAATACCTCTTACGGGACCCATGTAACTTGTAGGAATTGGCAGCATAGTCCCGAGGCTCTCGATTTGAGAATACGATGATAATTTTTAAAAATCACACTTAGACTTAAAAACAAGCCGTTAAAGGGTGAAAACCCAAACCAACCCCCAAACGGCCTCGTAGGAGGCACGAACACCACGTAAGGGGCCAATGAAACTTGTAGGAACTGGTCGCATAGTCTTGGGTCTCCCGGTTTGAGAATACGATATTAATTTGCAAAAATTGCACTTAGACTTAAAAATAAGTCGTTAAAGGGCGAAAACCAAAACCAGCCCCCAAACGACCCCGTAGGAGGCACGAACACCTCGCACGGGACCATTATAACTTGTAGGAACTGGTCGCGTGGTCCTGGGGCTCCCAGTTTGAGAATACGATGATAATTTGCAAATATCACACTTAGACTTAAAAATAAGCAATTTAACGGTGAAAACCCAAACCAGCCCCCAAACGGCCCGCAGGAGGTGTGAACAACTCGCACGGGACCAATGTAACTTTTAGGAGCTAGTCGCGTAGTCTCGAATCTCCCGGATTGAGAATATGATGATAATTTGAAAAAATTAACATTGAGACTTAAAAATAAGCCATTAAAGGGTGAAAACCCAAACCAAACCCCAAACGACCCCGTAGGAGGCACGAACACCTCGCACGGAACCAATGTATCTTGTACGAACTGGCCGCGTAGTCCCGGGGTTCTCAGATTGAGAATACGACAATAATTTACAAAAATCACACTTAGACTTAAGAACAAGCCATTAAATGGTGAAAACCCAAACCAGCCCCCAAACGGCCTAGTAGAAGGCACGGACACCTCTCACAGGACCAATGTGACTTTTAGGAACTGGTCGGGTAGTCCGGGTCTCCCGATTTGAGAATACGACGATAAATTGAAAAATCAACACAGATTTACAAACAAGCCGTTAAAGGTTGAAAACACAAACCAGCCCCACTACGACCCCATAGGAGGCACGAACACCTCGCACGGGACCAATGTAACATGTAGGAACTGGCCGCGTAGTCCCTGGTCTCTCGGTTTGAGTATACGATGATAATTTGCAAAAATCAATAATTTGACTTAAAAACAAGCCGTTAAAGGGTGAAAACTCAAACCATCCCCCAAATAGCCCCGAAGGAGGCACGACACCTCGCACGGGACCAATGTAACTTGAAGGAACTGCCGCATAGTCCCGAGACTCTCAGTTTGAGAATACAATTATAATTTGCAAAAATTAACACTTAGACTTAAAAATAAGTCGTTAAAGGGTGAAAACCCAAACAAGTCCCCAAACGGCACCGTAGGAGGCACGTACTCCTCGCACGGGACCAATGTAACTTGTAGGAACTGGCCGCATAGTCCCGGGTCTCCCGATTTGAGAATACAATGATAATTTTTGCAAAAATTTCACTTACAGATAAAAATAAGTCATTAAAGGGTGAAAGCACAAACCAGCCCCCAAACGACCTTATAGGAGGCACGGACACCTCGCACGGGACCAATGTAACTTGTAGGAACTGGTCGCGTAGTCCTGGGGCTCCCAGTTTGAGAATATGACGAAAATTTGCAAATATCACACTTAGACTTAAAAATAAGCCGTTAAAAGGTGAAAACCCAAACCAACCCCCAAACGACCCCGTAGGAGGCACGAACACCTCGCACGGGACCAATGTAACTTGTAGGAACTGTCCGCGTAGTCCCGACGCTCTCGGTTTGAGAATACGATGATAATTTGCAAAAATCACATTTAGACTTAAAAACTAGCCGTTAAAGGGTGAAAACCCAAACCATCCCCCAAACGGCCCTGTAGGAGGCACGAAAACCTCGCACGGGACCATTGTAACTTTTAGGAACTGGCCGCATAGTCCCTGGTCTCCCGGTTTGAGAATACGATGATAAGTTGCAAATATTGACACTTAGACTTAAAAACAAGCCATTAAATGGTGAAGGCCCAAACCAGCTCCCAAACGGCCCCGTAGGAGGCACGAACACCTCGCACAAGACTAATGTAACTTTTACGAGCTGGTCGCGTAGTCCCGAGTCTCCCGGTTTGAGAATACGACGATAAATTGTAAAAATCAACACTTAGACTTACGGACAAGCCGTTAAAGGGTAAAACCCCAAACCTGACCCTCTAAGGCCCTATAGGAGGCACGAACACCTCGCACGGGACCAATGTAACATGTAGGAACTGGCCGCTTAGTCCCTGGTCTCCCGGTTTGAGAATACGATGATATTTTGCAAAACGCAACACTTAGACTTAAAAACAGGCCGTTAAAGGGTGAAATCTCAAACCATCCCCCAAACGGCCCCGAAGGAGGCACGAGCACCTCACAAGGGACCGATGTAACTTGAGGGAATTTCCGCGTAGTCCCGAGTCTCTTGGTTTGAGAATAAGATGATAATTTCCAAAAATTAACATTTAGACTTAAAAACAAGCCGTTAACGGGTGAAAACCCAATCCAGTCCACAAACGGCCCCGTAGGAGGCACGAACTCCTCGCACGGGACCAATGTAACTTGTAGGAACTGACCGCGTAGTCCCGGGGCACTCGGTTTGAGAATACGATGATAATTTGCTAAAATCACACTTAAACTTAGAAACAAGCTGTTAAATGGTGAAAACCCAAACCAACTCCCAAACGGCCCCATAGGAGGCACTAATACCTCTTACGGGACTCATGTAACTTGTAGGAATTGGCAGCGTAGTCCTGAGGCTCTCGATTTGAGAATACGACGATAATTTTTAAAAATCACACTTAGACTTAAAAACAAGTCGTTAAAGGTTGAAAGCCCAAACCAACCCCCAAACAGCCTCGTAGGAGGCACGAACACCACCCAAGGGACCAATGAAACTTGTAAGAACTGGTCGTATAGTCTTGGGTCTCCCGGTTTGAGAATACGACAATAATTTGCAAAAATTGCACTTAGACCTAAAAAGAAGTCGTTAAAGGGAGAAAACTGAAACCAACCCCCAAACGACCCCGTAGGAGGCACGAACACCTCGCACGGGACCATTGTAACTTGTAGGAACTGGTCGCGTAGTCCCGGGGCTCCAAGTTTGAGAATACGATGATAATTTACAAATATCACACTTAGAATTAAAAATAAGCAATTTAAGGGTGAAAACCCAAACCAGTCCCCAAACGGCCCGCAGGAGGCATGAACACCTCGCACGGGACCAATGTAACTTTTAGGAACTGGTCGCGTAGTACCGGATCTCTCGGATTAAGAATACGATGATAATTTGAAAAAATTAACATTGAGACATAAAAATAAGCCGTTAAAGGGCGAAAACCCAAACCAAACCCCAAACGACCCCGTAGGAGGCACGAACACCTCGCACGGGACCAATGTATCTTGTAGGAACTGGCAGCGTAGTCCCGGGGTTCTCAGTTTGAGAATACGACAATAATTTGCAAAAATCATACTTAGACTTAAAAATAAGCCGTTAAAGGGTGAAAACCCAAACCATCCCCCAAACGGTCCCGTAGGAGGCACGAAAAACTCGCAAGGGGCCAATGTAAATTTTAGGAACTGGCCGCATAGTCCCAGGTCTCCCGATTTGAGAATACGATGATAATTTGTAAAAAGTGACACTTAGACTTAAGAACAAGCCATTAAATGGTGAAAACCCAAATCAGCCCCCAAACGGCCCAGTAGGAGGCACGGACACCTCGCACAGGACCAATGTAACTTTTAGGAACTGGTCACGTAGTCCGGGTCTCCCGATTTGAGAATACGACGATAAATTGCAAAATCAACACACTTATAAACAAGCCGTTAAAGGGTGAAAACCCAAACCAGCCCCACTACGGCCCCGTAGGAGGCACGAACACCTCGTACGGGACCAATGTAACATGTAGGAACTGGCCGCGTTGTCCCTGGTCTCCCGGTTTGAGTATACGATGATAATTTGCAAAAATCCATAATTAGACTTAAAAACAAGTCGTTAAAGGGTGAAAACTCAAACCATCCCCCAAACGGCCTCGAAGGAAGCACGACACCTCGCACGGGACCAATGTAACTTGAAGGAACTGCCGCGTAGTCCCGAGACTCTCAGTTTGAGAATACGATTATAATTTGCAAAAATTAACACTGAGACTTAAAAATAAGAGGTTAAAGGGTGAAAACCCAAACAAGTCCCCAAACGGCACCGTAGGAGGCACGTACTCCTCACACGGGACCAATGTAACGTGTAGGAACTGGTCGCATAGTCCCGGATCTCCCGATTTGAGAATACGATGATAATTTTGGCAAAAATTGCACTTACAGATAAAAACAAGTCATTAAAGGGTGAAAACACAAACCAGCCCCCAAACGACCCTGTAGGAGGCACGAACACCTTGCACGGGACCAATGTAACTTGTAGGAACTGGTCACGTAGTCCTGGGGCTCCTAGTTTTAGAATATGACGATAATTTGCAAATATCACACTTAGACTTAAAAATAAGCCGTTAAAAGGTGAAAACCCAAACCAACCACCAAACAACCCCGTAGGAGGCACGAACACCTCGCACGGGACCAATGTAACTTGTAGGAACTGTTCGCGTAGTCCCGACGCTCTCGGTTTGAGAATACGACGATAATTTGCAAAAATCGCACTTAGACTTAAAAACAAGCCGTTAAAGGGTGAAAACCCAAACCATCCCCAAACGGCCCTATAGGAAGCCCGAAAACCTCGCACGGGACCAATGTAACTTTTAGGAACTGGCCGCATAGTCCCAGGTCTCCCGGTTTGAGAATACGACGATAATTTGCAAAAATTGACACTTAGACTTAAAAAACAAGCCATTAAATGGTGAAAGCCCAAACCAGCCCCCAAACGACCCCGTAGGAGGCACGAACACCTCGCACAAGACTAATGTAACTTTTAGGAGCTGGTCGCGTAGTCCGGAATCTCTCGATTTTAGAATATGATGATAAATTGTAAAAATAACACTTAGACTTACGAACAAGCCGTTAAAGGGTAAAACCCCAAACCTGACCCACTAAGGCCCTCTAGGAGGCAAGAACACCTCGCACGGGACCAATGTAACATGTAGGAACTAGTCGCTTAGTCCCTGGTCTCCCGGTTAGAGAATACAATGATATTTTGCAAAAAGCAACACTTAGACTTAAAAACAAGCCGTTAAAGGGTGAAATCTCAAACCATCCCCCAAATGGCCCCGAAGGAGGCACGAACACCTCACGCGGGACCAATGTAACTTGTGGGAACTTCCACATAGTCCCGAGTCTATTGGTTTGAGAATAGGATGATAATTTGCAAAAATTAACACTTAGACTTAAAAACAAGCCATTAACGGGTGAAAACCCAAACCAGTCCACAAACGGCCCCGTAGGAGGCATGAACTCCTCGCACGGGACCAATGTAACTTGTAGGAACTGACCACGTAGTCCCTGGGCTCTCGGTTTGAGAATACGATGATAATTTGATAAAATCACACTTAAACTTAGAAACAAGCTGTTAAAGGGTGAAAACCCAAACCAACTCCAAAACGGCCCCATAGGAGGCACTAATACCTCTTACGGGACCTATGTAACTTGTAGGAATATGCAGCGTAGTCCTGAGGCTCTCGATTTGAGAATACGACGATAATTTTTAAAAATAACACTTAGACTTAAAAACAAGTCGTTGAAGGTTGAAAACCCAAACCAACCCCCAAACGGCCTCGTAGGAGGCACGAATACCATGCAAGGGACCAATGAAACTTGTAGGAACTGGTCGCATAGTCTTGGGTCTCCCGGTTTGAGAATATGACAATAATTTGCAAAAATTGCACTTAGACCTAAAAATAAGTCGTTAAAGGGCGAAAACCGAAACCAGCCCCCAAACGACCCCGTAGGAGGCACGAACACCTCGCACGGGACCACTGTAACTTGTAGGAACTGGTCGCGTAGTCCCGGGGCTCCAGTTTGAGAATACGATGATAATTTGCTAATATCACACTTAAACTTAAAAATAAGTCATTAAACGGTGAAAACCCAAACCAGCCCCCAAACGACCCCGTAGGAAGCATGAACACCTCGCATGGGACCAATGTAACTTTTAGGAACTGGTCGCGTAGTCTTGGATCTTCCGGATTGATAATACGATGATAATTTGAAAAAATTAACATTGAGACTTAAAAATAAGCTGTTAAAGGGTGAAAACCCAAACCAAACCCCAAACGACCCCGTAGGAGGCACGAACACCTCGCACGGGACCAATGTAACTTGTAGGAACTGGCCGCGTATTCCCGGGGTTCTCAGTTTGAGAATACAACAATAATTTGCAAAAATCACACTTAGACTTAAAAATAAGCCGTGAAAGGGTGAAAACCCAAACCATCCCCCAAACGGCTCCGTAGGAGGCACGAAAACCTCGCAGGGTTCCAGTGTAACTTTTAGGAACTGGCCGCATAGTCCCACTTCTCCCGATTTGGGAATACGACGATAACTTGCAAAAAGCGACACTTAGACTTGAGAACAAGCCATTAAATGGTGAAAACCCAAACCAGCCCACAAACGGCCCGTAGGAGGCACGAACACCTCACACAGGACCAATGTAACTTTTAGGAACTAGTCGCGTAGTCCCGGGTCCCCCGATGAGAGAATACGACGATAAATTGCAAAATCAACAATGAATTTCAAAGAAGCCGTTATAGGGTGAAAACCCAAACCAACCCCACTACGGCCCCGTAGGAGGTACGAACACCTCGCACGGGACTAATGTAACATGTAGGAACTGACCGCGTAGTCCCTGGTCTGCCGGTTTGATAATACAACGATAATTTTTAAAAATCACACTTAGACTTAAAAATAAGTCGTTAAAGGGTGAAACCCCAAACCAATCGCCAAACGGCCTCGTAGGAGGCACGAACACCACGCAAGGGACTAATGAAAATTGTAGGAACTGGTCGCATAGTCTTGGGTCTCCCGGTTTTAGAATACGACAATAATTTGCAAAAATTGCACTTAGACCTAAAAATAAGTCGTTAAAGGGCGAAAACGGAAACCAGTCCCCAAACGACCCCGTAGGAGGCACGAACACCTCGCACGGGACCACTGTAACTTGTAGGAACTGGTCACGTAGTCTCGGGGCTCCAGTTTGAGAATACGATGATAATTTGCAAATATCACACTTAGACTTATAAATAAGCCATTAAACGGTGAAAACCCAAACCAGCCCCCAAACGGCCCCGTAGGAGGCATGAACATCTCGCATGGGACCAATGTAACTTGTAGGAACTGATCGCGTAGTCCCGGGGCTCCCAGTTTGAGAATATGACGATAATTTGCAAATATCACACTTAGACTTAAAAATAAGCCGTTAAAAGGTGAAAACCCAAACCAACCCCCAAATGACCCGTAGGAGGCACGAACACCTCGCACGGGACCAATGTAACTTGTAGGAACTGTCCGCGTAGTCCCGAGGCTCTCGATTTGAGAATACGACGATAATTTGAAAAAATCACACTTAGATTTAAAAACAAGCCGTTAAAGGGTGAAAACCCAAACCATCCCCCAAACGGCCCTGTAGGAGGCACGAAAACCTCGCACGGGACCAATGTAACTTTTAGGAACTGGCCGCATAGTCCCTGGTCTCCCGGTTTGAGAATACGGCGATAATTTGCAAAAATTGACACTTAGACTTAAAAACAAGCCATTAAATGGTGAAAGCCAAACCAGCCCCCAAACGGTCCCGTAGGAGGCACGAACACCTCGCACAAGACTAATGTAACTTTTAGGAGTTGGTCGCATAGTCCCGAGTCTCCCCATTTGAGAATACAACGATAAATTGTAAAAATAAACACTTAGACTTACAAACAAACCGTTAAAGGGTAAAACCCCAAACCTGACCCACTAAGGCCCTGTAGGAGGGACGAACACCTCGCACGGGACCAATGTAACATATAAAAACTGGCCGCTTAGTCCCTGGTCTCCTGATTTGAGAACCGATGATATTTTGTAAAAAGCAACACTTAGACTTAAAAACAAGCCATTAAAGGGTGAAATCTCAAACCATCCCCCAAACGGCCCCGAAAGAGGTACGAACACCTCACACAGGACCAATGTAACTTGAGGGAACTGTCGCGTAGTCCCGAGTCTCTTGGTTTGAGAATACGATGATAATTTGCAAAAATTAACACTTAGACTTAAAAACAAGCCGTTAACGGGTGAAATCTCAAACCATCCCCCAAACGGCCCCGAAGGAGGCACGAACACCTTACACGGGACTAATGTAACTTGAGGGAACTGTCGCGCAGTCCTGAGTCTCTTGGTTTGAGAATACGATGATAATTTGAAAAAATTAACACTTAGACTTAAAAACAAGCCGTTAATGGGTGAAAACCCAATCCAGTCCACAAACGACCCGTAGGAGGCACGAACTCCTCGTACGGAACCATTGTAACTTGTAGGAACTGATCGCGTAGTCCCCGGGCTCTCGGTTTGAGAATACGATGATAATTTGCTAAAATCACACTTAAACTTAGAAACAAGTCGTTAAAGGGTGAAAACCTAAACCAACTCCCAAACGGCCCCATAGGAGGCACTAATACCTCTTACGGGACCCATGTAACTTGTAGGAATTGGCATCATAGTTCAAAGGCTCTCGATTTGAGAATACGGTGATAATTTTTAAAAATCACACTTAAAAACTAGCCGTTAAAGGGTGAAAACCCAAACCAACCCACAAACGGCCTCGTAGGAGGCACGAACACCACGCAAGGGACCAATGAAACTTGTAGGAACTGGTCGCATAGTCTTGGGTCTCCCGATTTGAGAATACGATATTAATTTGCAAAAATTTCACTTACACCTAAAAATAAGTTTTTAAAGGGCAAAAACCGAAACCAGCCACCAAACGACCCTGTAGGAGGCACGAACACCTCGCACGGGACCATTGTAACTTGTAGGAACTGGTCGCATAGTTTCGGGGCTCCCAGTTTGAGCAAACGATGATAATTTACAAATATCACACTTAGACTGAAAAATAAGCAATTTAACGGTGAAAACCCAAACCAGCCCCCAAACGGCCCGCAGGAGGCATGAACACCTCGCACGGGACCAATGTAACTTTTAGGAACTGGTCGTGTAGTCCCGAATCTCCCGGATTGAGAATACGATGATAATTTGAAAAAATTAACATTGAGACTTAAAAATAAGTCGTTAAAGGGTGAAAACCCAAACCAAACCCCAAACGACCCTGTAGGAGGCACGAACACCTCGCACGGGACCAATGTATCTTGTAGGAACTGGCCGCGTAGTCCCGCGGTTCTCAGTTTGAGAATACTACAATAATTTGCAAAAATCACACTAAGACTTAAAAATAAGCCGTTAAAGGGTGAAAACCCAAACCATCCCCCAAACGGCCCCGTAGGAGGCAAAAAAAACTCACACGGGACCAATGTAAATTTTAGGAACTGGCCGCATAGTCCCAGGTCTCCCGATTTGAGAATACAACGATAATTTGTAAAAAGTGACACTTAGACTTAAGAACAAGCCATTAAATGGTGAAAACCCAAACCAGCCCCCAAACGGCCCAGTAGGAGGCACGGACACCTCGCACAGGGCCAATGTAACTTTTAGGAACTGGTCGCTTAGTCCGGGTCTCCCGATTTGAGAATACGACGATAAATTGCAAAATCAACACAGACTTACAAACAAGCCGTTAAAAGGTGAAAACCCAAACCATCCCCACTACGGCCCCGTATGAGGCACGAACACCTCGCACGGGACCAATGTAACATGTAGGAACTGGTCGCGTAGTCCCTGGTCTCCCGGTTTGAGTATACGATGATAATTTTCAAAAATCAATAATTAGCCTTAAAAACAAGTCGTTAAAGGGTGAAAACTCAAACCATCCCCCAAACGGCCCCGAAAGAGGCACGACACCTCGCACGGGACCAATGTATCTTGAAGGAACTGTCGCGTAGTCCCGAGACTCTCAGTTTGAGAATACGATTGTAATTTGCAAAAATTAACACTTAGACTTAAAAATAAGCCGTTAAAGGGTGAAAACCCAAATAAGTCCCCAAACGGCACCGTAGGAGGCACATACTCCTCACACGGGACCAATGTAACTTGTAGGAACTGGCCACATAGTCCCGGGTCTCCCGATTTGAGAATACGACGATAAATTTTGCAAAAATTGCACTTATAGATAACAACAAGTCATTAAAGGGTGAGAACACAAACCAACCCCCAAACGACCCCGTAGGAGGCACGAACACCTCACACGTGACCAATGTAACTTTTAGGAACTGGTCGCGTAGTCCTGGGGCTCACAGTTTGAGAATATGATGATAATTTGCAAATATAACAGCTAGACTTAAAAATAATCCGTTAAAAGGTGAAAACCCAAAACAACCCCCAAACGACCCCGTAGGAGGCACGAACACCTCGCACGGGACCAATGTAACTTGTAGGAACTGTCGACGTAGTCCCGATGCTCTCGGTTTGAGAATACGACGATAATTTGCAAAAATCACACTTAGACTTAAAAACAAGCCGTTAAAGGGTGAAAACCCAAACCATTCCCAAACGGCCCTGTAGGAGGCACGAAAACCTCGCACGGGACCAATGTAACTTTTAGGAACTGGCCGCATAGTCCCTCGTCTCCCGATTTGAGAATACGACGATAATTTGCAAAAATTGACACTTAGACTTAAAAATAAGCCATTAAATAGTGAAAGACCAAACCAGCCCCCAAACGACCCCGTAGGAGGCACGAACACCTCGCACAAGACTAATGTAACTTTTAGGAGCTGGTCGCGTAGTCCCGAGTCTCCCGGTTTGAGAATACGACGATAAATTGTAAAAATCAACACTTAGACTTACGAACAAGTTGTTAAAGGGTAAAACCCCAAACCTGACCGACTAAGGCCCTATAGGAGGCATGAACACCTCGCACGGGACCAATGTAACATGTAGGAACTGGTCGCTTAGTCCCTGGTCTCCCGGTTTGAGAATACGATGATATTTTGCAAAAAGCAACACCTAGACTTAAAAACAAGCCGTTAAAGGGTGAAATCTCAAACCATCCCCCAAACGGCCCCGAAGGAGGCACGAACACCTCACACGGGACCAATGTAACTTAAGGGAACTGCCGCGTAGTCCCGAGTCTCTTGGTTTTGAGAATACGATGATAATTTGCAAAAATTAACACTTAGACTTAAAAATAAGCCATTAACGGGTGAAAACCCAAACCAGTCCACAAACGGCCCCGTAGGAGGCACGAACTCCTCGAACGGGACCAATGTAACTTGTAGGAACTGACCGCGTAGTCCTTGGACTCTCGGTTTGTGAATACGATGATAATTTGCTAAAATCACACTTAAACTTAGAAACAAGATGTTAAAGGGTGAAAACCCAAAACCAACTCCCAAACGGCCCCATAGGAGGCACTAATACCTCTTACGGGACCCATGTAACTTGTAGGAATTGGCAGCGTAGTCCTGAGGCTCTCGATTTGAGAATACGACGATAATTTTTAAAAATCACACTTAGGCTTAACAAAAGTCGTTAAATGTTGAAAACCCAAACCAACCCCCAAACGGCCTCGTAGGAGGCACGAACACCATGCAAGGGGACCAATGAAACTTGTAGGAACTGGTCGCATAGTCTTGGGTCTCTCGATTTGAGAATACGACAACAATTTGCCAAAATTGCACTTAGACCTAAAAATAAGTCGTTAAAGGGCGAAAACTGAAACCAGCCCCCAAACGACCCCGTTGGAGGCACGAACACCTCGCACGGGACCACTGTAACTTGTAGGAACTGGTCGCGTAGTCCCGGGGCTCCAGTTTGAGAATACGATGATAATTTGCAAATATCACACTTAAACTTAAAAATAAGCCATTAAATGGTGCAAACCCAAACCCACCCCCAAACGGCCCCGTAGGAGGCATGAACACCTCGCATGGGACCAATGTAACTTTTAGGAACTGGACGCGTAGTCCTGGATCTCCCGAATTGAGAATACGATGATAATTTGAAAAAATTAACATTAAGACTTAAAAATAAGCCGTTAAAGGGTGAGAACCCAAACCAAACCCCAAACGACCCCGTAGGAGGCACGGACACCTCACACGTGACCAAAGTAACTTGTTGGAACTGGCCGCGTAGTCCCGGGGTTCTCAGTTTGAGAATAAAACAGTAATTTGCAAAAATCACACTTAGACTTAAAAATAAGCCGTTAAAGGGTGAAAATCGAAACCCTTCCCCAAACGGCCCTGTAGGAGGCACGAAAAACTCGCAGGGGACCAGTGTAACTTTTAGGAACTGGCCGCATAGTTCCACTTCTCTCGATTTGGGAATACGACGATAATTTGCAAAAAGCGACACTTTGACTTAAGAACAAGCCATTAAAGGGTGAAAACCCAAACCATCCCCCAAACGGCCCTGTAGGAGGCACGAAAACCTCGTATGGGGACCAATGTAACTTTTAGGAACTGGCCGCATAGTCCCTGGTCTCCCGGTTTGAGAATACGACGATAATTTGCAAAAATTGACACTTAGACTTAAAAATAAGCCATTAAATGGTGAAAGCCCAAACCAGCCCACAAATGGCCCCATAGGAGGCACGAACACCTCGCACAAGACTAATGTAACTTTTAGGAGCTGGTCGCGTAGTCCCGAATCTCCCGGTTTGAGAATACGATGATAAATTGTAAAAATCAACACTTAGACTTACAAACAAGCCGTTAAAGGGTAAAACCCCAAACCTGACCCACTAAGGCCCTGTAGGAGGCACGAACACCTCGCAGGGGACCAATGTAACATGTAGGAACTGGCCGCTTAGTCCCTGGTCTCCCAGTTTGAGAACCGATGATATTTTGCAAAAAGCATTACTTAGACTTAAAATCAAGCCTTTAAAGGGTGAAATCTAAAACCATCCCCCAAACGGCCCCGAAAGAGGTACGAACACCTCACACGGGACCAATGTAACTTGAGGGAACTGCCGCGTAGTCCCGAGTCTCTTGGTTTGAGAATACGATGATAATTTGCAAAAATTAACACTTAGACTTAAAAACAAGCCGCTAACGGGTGAAATCTCAAACCATCCCCCAAACGGCCCCGAAGGAGGCACGGACACCTTACACGGGACCACTGTAACTTGAGGGAACTGACGCGCAGTCCCGAGTCTCTTGGTTTGAGAATACGATGATAATTTGAAAAAATTAACACTTAGACATAAAAACAAACCGTTAACGGGTGAAAACCCAATCTAGTCCACAAACGGCCCCGTAGGAGGCACGAACTCCTCGTACGGGACCATTGTAACTTGTAGGAACTGACCATGTAGTCCCGGGGGTCTTGGTTTGAGAATACGATGATAATTTGCTAAAATCACACTTAAACTTAGAAACAAGCCGTTAAAGGGTGAAAACCTAAAGCAACTCCCAAATGGCCCCATAGGAGGAACTAATACCTCTTACGGGACCCATGTAACTTGTAGGAATTGGCCGCATAATCCCGAGGCTCTCGATTTGAGAATACGATGATAATTTTTAAAAATCACACTTTGACTTAAAAACTAGCAGTTAAAGGGTGAAAACCCAAACCAACCCCCAAACGGCCTCGTAGGAGGCACGAACACCACGTAAGGGACCAATGAAACTTGTAGGAACTGGTCGCATAGTCTTGGGTCTCCCGATTTGAGAATACGATATTAATTTGCAAAAATTGCACTTAGGCCTAAAAATAAGTCGTTAAAGGGCGAAAACCAAAACCAGCCCCCAAACGACCCTGTAGGAGGCACGAACTCCTCGCACTGGACCATTGTAACTTGCAGGAACTGGACGCATAGTCCCGGGGCTCCCAGTTTGAGAATACGATGATAATTTACAAATATCACACTTAGACTTAAAAATAAGCCATTAAACCGTGACAACCCAATCCAGCCCCCAAACGGCCCGCAGGAGGCATGAACACCTCGCACGGGACCAATGTAACTTTTAGGAACTGGTCGCGTAGTCTCGGATCTCCTGGATTGAGAATACGATGATAATTTGAAAAAAAATTAACATTGAGACTTAAAAATAAGCCGTTAAATGGTGAAAACCCAAACCAAACCCCAAACGACCCCGTAGGAGGCACGAACACCTCACACGGGACCAATGTATCTTGTAGAAACTGGTCGTGTAGTCCCGAGGTTCTCAGTTTGAGAATTCGACTATAATTTGAAAAAATCACACTTAGGCTTAAAAATAAGCCGTTAAAGGGTGAAAACTCAAACCATCCCCCAAACGGCCCCGTAGGAGGCACGAAAAACTCGCACGGGACCAATGTAACTTTTAGGAACTGGCTGCATAGTCCCAGGTCTCCCGATTTGAGAATATGACGATAATTTGCAAAAAGTGACACTTAGACTTAAGAACAAGCGATTAAATGGTGAAAACCCAAACCAGCCCCCAAACGGCCCCGTAGGAGGCACGAACACCTCGCACAGGACCAATGTAACTTTTAGGAACTGGTCGCGTAGTCCGGGTCTCCCAATTTGAGAATATGACGATAAATTGCAAAATCAACACAGACTTACAAACAAGCCGTTAAAAGGTGAAAACCCACACCAGCCCCACTACGGCCCCGTAGGAGGCACGAACACCTCGCACGGGACCAATGTAACATGTAGGAACTAGCCGCGTAGTCCCTGGTCTTCAGGTTTGAGAATACGATGATAATTTGCAAAAATCAATAATTAGACTTAAAAACCAGCCGTTAAAGGGTGAAAACTCAAACCATCCCCCAAACGGCCCCGAAGGAGGCACGACACCTCGCCCGGGACCAATGTAACTTGAAGGAACTGCCGCGTAGTCCCGAGACTCTCAGTTTGAGAATACAATTATAATTTGCAAAAATTAACACTTAGACTTAAAAATAAGCCGTTAAAGGGTGAAAACCCAAACAAGTCCCCAAACGTCACTGTAGGAGGCACGTACTCCTCGCACGAGACCAATGTAACTTGTAGGAACTGGCCGCAAAGTCCCGGGTCTCCCGATTTGAGAATACGACGATAATTTTTGCAAAAATTGCACTTACGAATGAAAACAACTCATTAAAGGGTGAAAACACAAACCAACCCCCAAACGACCCCGTAGGAGGCACGAACACCTCGCACGGGACCAACGTAACTTGTAGGAACTGGTCGCGTACTCATGGGGCTCCCAGTTTGAGAATATGACGATAATTTGCAAATATCACACTTAGACTTAAAAATAAGCCGTTAAAAGGTGAAAACCCAAACGAACCCCCAAACGACCCCGTAGGAGGCACGAACACCTCGCATGTGACCAATGTAACTTGTAGGAACTGTCCGCGTAGTCCCGACGCTCTCGGTTTGAGAATACGATGATAATTTGCAAAAATCACACTTAGACTTAAAAATTGGTCGTTAAAGGGTGAAAACCCAAACCATCCCACAAACGGCCCTGTAGGAGGCACGAAAACCTCGCACGGGACCAATGTAACTTTTAGGAACTGGCCGCATAGTCCCTGGTCTCCCGGTTTGAGAATACGACGATAATTTGCAAAAATTGACACTTAGACTTAAAAACAAGACATTAAATGGTGAAAGCCCAAACCAGCCCCCAAACATCCCCGTAGGAGGCACGAACACCTCGCACAAGACTAATGTAACTTTTAGGAGCTGGTCGCGTAGTCTCATGTCTCCCGGTTTGAGAATACGACGATAAATTGTTAAAATCAACACTTAGACTTACGAACAAGCCGTTAAAGGTTAAAACCCCAAACCTGACCCACTAAGGCCCTGTAGGAGGCATGAACACCTCGCACGGGACCAATGTAACATGTAGGAACTGGCCGCTTAGTCCCTGGTCTCCCGGTTTGAGAATACGATGATATTTTGCAAAAAGCAACACTTAGACTTAAAAACAAGCCGTTAAAGGGGGAAATCTCAAACCATCCCCCAAATGGCCCCGAAGGAGGCAGGAACACCTCACACGGGACGGATGTAACTTGAGGGAACTACCACGTAGTCCCGAGTCTCTTGGTTTGAGAAAACGATGATAATTTGCAAAAATTAACACTTAGACTTAAAAACAAGCCGCTAACGGGTGAAATCTCAAACCATCCCCCAAACGGCCCCGAAGGAGGAAGGGACACCTTACACGGGACCACTGTAACTTGTGGGAACTGACGCGCAGTCCCGAGACTCTTGGTTTGAGAATATGATGATAATTTGAAAAAATTAACACTTAGACATAAAAACAAGCCGTTAACGGGTGAAAACCCAATCCAGTCCACAAACGGCCCCGTAGGAGGCACGAACTCCTCGCACGGGACCAATGTAACTTGTAGGAACTGACCGCGTAGTCTCGGGGCTCTCGGTTTGAGAATACGATGATAATTTGCTAAAATCACACCTAAACTTAGAAACAAGCTGTTAAATGGTGAAAACCCAAACCAACTCCCAAACGGCCCCATAGGAGGCACTAATACCTCTTATGGGACCCAGGTAACTTGTAGGAATTGGCAGCGTAGTCCTGAGGCTCTCGATTTGAGAATACGACGATAATTTTTAAAAATCACACTTGGACTTAAAAATAAGTCGTTAAAGGTTGAAAACCCAAACCAACCCCCAAACAGCCTCGTAGGAGGCACGAACACCACACAAGGGACCAATGAAACTTGTAGGAACTGGTCGCATAGTCTTGGGTCTCCCGGTTTGAGAATACGACAATAATTTGCAAAAATTGCACTTAGAACTAAAAATAAGTCGTTAAAGGGCAAAAACCGAAACCAGCCCCCAAACGACCCCGTAGCAGGCACGAACACCTCGCACGGGACCACTGTAACTTGTAGGAACTGGTCGCGTAGTCCCGGGGCTCCAAGTTTGAGAATACGATGATAATTTAAAAATATCACACTTAGACTTAAAAATAAGCTATTAAACTGTGAAAACCCAATGCAACCCCCAAACGGCCCCGTAGGAGGCATGAACACCTCGCATGGGACCAATGTAACTTTTAGGAACTGGTCGCGTAGTCCTGGATCTCCCGGATTGAGAATACGATGATAATTTGAAAAAATTAACATTGAGACTTAAAAATAAGCCGTTAAAGGGTGAAAACCCAAACCAAACCCCAAACGACCCCGTAGGAGGCACGAGCACCTCGCACGGGACCATTGTAACTTGTAGGAACTGGCCGCGTAGTCCCGGTGTTCTCAGTTTGAGAATACGACGATAATTTGCAAAAATCACACTTAGACTTAAAAATAAGCCGTTAAAGGGTGAAAACCCAAACCATCCCCCAAACAGCCCCGTAGGAGGCACGAAAAACTCGCACGGAACCAATGTAACTTTTAGGAACTGGTCGCATAGTCCCAGGTCTCCCAATTTGAGAATACGACGATAATTTGCAAAAAGCGACACTTAGACTTAAGAACAAGCCATTAAATGGTGGAAACCGAAACTAGCCCCCAAACGGCCCCATAGGAGGCATGAACACCTCGCACAGGACCAATGTAACTTTTAGGAACTGGTCGCGTAGTCCCGGGTCCCCTGATGTGAGAATATGACGATAAATTGCAAAATCAACACAGACTTTCAAAGAAGCCATTAAAGGGTGAAAACCCAAACCAACCCCACTACGGCCCCGTAGGAGGCACGAACACCTCGCACGGGACCAGTGTAACATGTAGGAACTGGCCGTGTAGTCCCTGGTCTGCCGGTTTGAGAATACGATGATAATTTGCAAAAATCAACAATTAGAATAAAAAACAAGCCATTAAAGGGTGAAAACAAACCATCCCCCAAACGGCCCTGAAGGAGGAACGACACCTCGTACGGGACCAATGTAACTTGAAGGAACTGGCCGTGTAGTCTCGGGGCTCCCGATTTGAGAATACGATGATAATTTGCAAAAATACACTTAGAGTTAGAAATAAGCCGTTAAAGGGTGAAAACCCAAACTAGCCCTCAAACGGCCCCATAGGAGGCACGAATACCTCGCACGAGACCCATGTAACTTGTAGGAACTCGCAGCGTAGTCCCGAGGCTCCTGATTTGAGAATAGGATAATAATTTGCAAAAATAACACCTAGACTTAAAAATAAGCCGTTAAAGGGTGAAAAACAAACCAGACCCTAAATGGCCCCGTAGGGGACACGAACACCTCGCACGGGACCAATGAAACTTGTAGGAACTGGTCGCATAGCACCGGGTCTCCCGGTTTGAGAATATGATGATAATTTGCAAAAATTGCACTGACAGCTAAAAACAAGTCGTTAAAGGGTGAAAACACAAACCAGCCCCCAAACGACCCCGTTGGAGGCACGAACACCTCGCATGGGACTAATGTAACTTGTAGGAACTTGTCACATAGTACCGGGGCTCCCAGTTTGAGAATATGACAATAATTTGCAAATATCACACTTAGACTTAAAAACAAGCCGTTAAAGGGTGAAAACGAAAACAAACCCCCAAATGACCCCGTAGGAGGCACGAACACCTCGCACGGGACCAATGTAACTTGTAGGAACTGGTCGCATAGTCCTGGGGCTCTCGATTTGAGAATACGATGATAATTTGCAAAAATCACACTTAGACTTTAAAACAAGCCGTTAAAGGGTGAAAACCCAAACAATCCCCCAAACCGCCCTGTAGGAGGCACGAACACCTCGCACGGGACCAATGTAACTTTTAGGAACTGAACGTATAGTCCCTGGTCTCCCGGTTTGAGAATGCGATGATAATTTGCAAAAATTGACACGTAGACTTAAAAACAAGTTGTTAAATGGTGAAAACCCAAACCAGCCACCAAACGGCCCCGTAGGAGGCACGAACACCTCGCACAGGACCAATGTAACTTTTAGGAACTGGCCGCGTAGTCCTGAGTCTCCTGGTTTGAGAATATGATGATAAATTGCAAAAATCAACACTTAGACTTACAAACAAGACGTTAAAGGGTGAAAAGCCAAACCCACCCCACTACGGCCCCGTAGGAGGCACGAACACCTCAAACGGGACCAATGTTACTTTTAGGAACTGGCCGCATAGTCCCAGGTGTCTCCGTTTGAGAATACGACGATAATTTGTTAAAAGTGACATTTAGACTTAAGAACAAGCTGTTAAATGGTGAAAACCCAAACCAGCCCCCAAACGGCCCCGTAGGAGGCACGAACACCTCGCATAGGACCAATGTAACTTTTAGTAACTGGTTGCGTAGTCTCGGGTCTCCCGGTTTGAGAATACGATGATAATTTGCAAAAATCAACACTTAGACTTACAAACAAGCCGTTAAAGGGTGAAAACCCAAACCAGCCCCACTACGGCCCCGTAAGAGGCACGAACACCTCGCATGGGACCAATGTAACATGAAGGAACTGGCTGCATAGTCCTTGGTCTCCCGGTTTGAGAATACGATAATAATTTGGAAAAATCAACACTTATACTTAAAAACAAGCCTTTAAAGGGTGAAAACTCAAACCATCCCCCAAACGGCCCCGAATAAGGCACGACACCTCGTACGGGACCAATGTAAATTGAAGGAACTATTGTGTAGTCCCGAGACTCTCGGTTTGAGAATACGATGATAATTTGCAAAGATTAAAACTTAAACTTAAAAGTAAGCCGTTAAAGGGTGAAAACCCAAACAAGTCCTCAAACGGCCCCGTAGGAGGCACGAACTCCTCGAACGGGACCAATGTAACATGTAAGAACTGGTCGCGTAGTCCAGGGGCTCTCGGTTTGAGAATACAATGATAATTTGCAAAAATCACACTTAGAGTTAGATACAAGCCGTTAAAGGGTGAAAACCCAAACCAACCCCCAAACGTCCCCATAGGAGGCACGAACACCTCGTACGGGACCAATGTAACTTGTAGGAACTGGCCGCGTAGTCCTGTGGCTCTCGATTTGAGAATATGATGATAATTTGCAAAAATCACACTTGACTTAAAAACAAGCCGTTAAAGGGTGAAAACCCAAACCAACCCCCAAACAACCCTGTAGGAGGCACGAACACTTCGCACAGGACCAATGTAACTTGTAGGAACTGGTCGCGTAGTCCCGGGGATCCCAGCTTGAGAATACGATGATAATTTGGAAATAACACACTTAGACTTAAAAACAAGCCGTAAAGGGTGAAAACCCAAATCATCCCCCAAACGGCCCCGTAGGAGGCACGAACACCTCACCCGGGACCAATGTAACTTTTAGGAAATGGCTGCATAGTCCCGGGTCTCCTGGTTTGAGAATACGACGATAATTTGCAAAAAATGACACTTAAACCTAAAAATAAGCCGTTAAATGGTGAAAACCCAAACCAGCCCCCAAACGATCCCGTAGGAGGCATGAACACCTCGCACAGGACCAATGTAACTTTTTGGAACTGGTCGCGTAGTCCCGGAACTCCCGAATTGAGAATACGATAATAAATTGGAGAAATCAACACTTAGACTTACAAACAAGTCGTTAAAGGGTGAAAACCCAAACCTGCCCCACTACGGCCCCGTAGGAGGCACGAACACCTCGCAGGGACCAATGTAACATGTAGGAACTGGTTGCATAGTCCCTGGTCTCCCAATTTGAGAATACGATGATAATTTGCAAAAATCAACACTTAGACTTAAAAACAAGCCGTTAAAGGGTAAAAACTCAAACCATCCCCCAAACGGCCCCGAAGGAGGCACGACATCTCCCACGGGACTAATGTAACTTGAAGGAACTGTCGAGTAGTCCCGAGACTCTCGGTTTGAGAATACGATGATAATTTGCAAAAATTAACACTTAGACTTAAAAATAAGTCGTTAAAGGGTGAAAACCCAAACAAGTTCCCCAACGGCTCCGTAAGAGCCACGAACTCCTAGCACGGGACCAATGTAACTTGTAGGAACTGGCTGCGTAGTCCCGGGGCTCCCGATTTTGAGAATACGACGATAATTTGCAATAATCACACTTAGAGTTAGATAGAAGCCGTTAAAGGGTGAAAACCAAAACCAGCCCCCAAACGGCCCCATATGAGGCACGAATACCTCGCACGGGTCCCATGTAACTTGTAGGAACTCGCAGCGTAGTCCCGAGGATCCTGATTTGAGAATACGACAATAATTTGCAAAAAACACACTTAGACTTAAAAAAAATCGTTAAAGGGAGAAAACCTAAACTAGCCCGTAAATGGCCCCGTAGGAGGCATGAACACCTCGCACGGGACTAATGAAACTTGCAGGAACTGGTCGCATAGTCCTGGGTCTCCCCGTTTGAGAATACGACGATAATTTGCGAATATCACACTTAGGCTTAAAACAAGCCTTTAAAGGGTGAAAACCCAAAACAACCCCGTAGGAGGCACGAACACCTCGCACGGGACCAATGTAATTTGTAGGAACTGGCCGCATTGTACCGAGGCTCTCGGTTTGAGAATACGATGATAATTTGCAAAAATCACACTTGACTTAAAAATAAGCCGTTAAAGGGTGAAAACCCAAACCGTCCCCCAAACGGCCCTGTAGCAGGCACGAACACCTCAGACGGGACCAATGAAACTTGTAGGAACTGGCCGCATAGTCCTGGGTCTCCCGATTTGAGAATACGATGATAATTTACAAAAATTGCAGTTACAGATAAAAATAAGTCGTTAAAGGGTGAAAACACAAACCAGCCCCCAAACGACCCCATAGGAGGTACGAACACCTCGCACGGGACGAATGTAACTTGTAGGAACTGGCCGCGTAGTCCTGAGGCTCTCGGTTTGAGAATACGACGATAATTTGCAAAAATCACACTTAGACTTAAAAACAAGCCGTTAACGGGTGAAAACCTAAACCATCCCCCAAACGGCCCTGTAGGAAGCACGTACACCTCGTACGGGACAATGTAACTTTTAGGAACTGGCCGCATAGTCCCTGGTCTCCTGCTTTGAGAATACGACGATAATTTGCAAAAATATGCACTTAGACTTAAAAACAATCCATTAAATGGTGAAAACCCAAACCAGCCCCCAAACGACCCCACAGGAGGCACGAACACCTTGCACATGACCAATGTAACTTATAGGAACTCGTCGCGTAGTCCCGAGTCTCCCGGTTTGAGAATACGATGATAAATTATAAAAATCAACACTTAGACTTACAAACAAGCCGTTAAAGGGTAAAAACCCAAACCTGCCCCACTAAGGCCCTGTAGGAGGCACGAACACCTCGCACGGGACCAATGTAACATGTAGGAACTGGCCCCTTAGACCTTGGTCTCCCGGTCTGAGAATACGATGATATTTTATAAAAATCAACACTTAGACTTAAAAAAAAGCTGTTAAAGGGTGAAATATCAAACCATCCCCCAAACGGCCCCGAAGGAGGCACGAACACCTCGCACGGGACTAATGTAACTTGAGGGAACTACCGCGTAGTCCCGTGTATCTCGGTTTGAGAATATGATGATAATTTGCAAAAATCAACACTTAGACTTAAAATAAACGGGTGAAAACCCAAACCAGTCCACAAACGGCCCCGTAGGAGGCACGAACTCCTTGCACGGTACAAATGTAACTTATAGGAACTGACCGCGTATTCTCGGGGCTCTCAGTTTGAGAATACGAAGATAATTGGCTAAAATCACACTTAAACTTAGAAACAAGCTGTTAAAGGGTGAAAACCCAAACCAGACCCCAAACGGCCCCATAGGAGGCACTAATACCACTTACGGGACCCATGTAACTTGTAGGAACTGGCAGCATAGTCCCGAGGCTCTCGATTTGAGAATACGACGATAATTTTTAAAAACCACACTTAGACTTAAAAACAAGCCGTTAAGGGTGAAAACCCAAACCATCCCCCAAACGGCCTCGTAGGAGGCACGAACACCATGCAAGGGACCAATCAAACTTGTAGGAACTGGTCATATAGTCCTGGGTCTACCGATTTGAGAATACGACAATAATTTACAAAAATTGCACTTAAACCTAAAAATAAGTCGTTAAAGGGCGAAAACCGAAACCAGCCCCCAAACAACCCCGTAGGAGGCACGAACACCTCGCACGTGACCACTGTAATTTGTAGGAACTGGTCGCGGAGTCCCGGGGTTCCCAGTTTGAGAATACGATGATAATTTGAAAAAATTAACACTGAGACTTAAAAACAAGCCGTTAAAGGTGAAGACCCAAACCAACCCCCAAACGACCCCGTAGGAGGCACGAAGACCTCGCACGGGACCTATGTAACTTGTAGGAACTGGCTGCGTAGTCCCGGGGTTCTCAGTTTTAGAATACGATAATAATTTATAAAAATCACACTTAGACTTAAAAAAAAGCCATTAAAGGGTGAAAACCCAAGCCATCCCCCAAACGTCGCCATAGGAGGCACGAATAACTCCCACGGGACCAATGTAACTTTTAGGAACTAGCCGTATAGTCCCAGGTCTCCCGATTTAAGAATACGACGATAATTTGCAAAAAAAGACACTTAGACTTAAGAACAAGCCATTAAATGGTGAAAACCCAAACCAGCCCCCAAACGGCCCCGTAGGAGGCACGAAAACCTCGCACAGGACCAATGTAACTTTTAGGAACTGGTTGCGTAGTCCTGGGTCACCCAATTTTAAAATACGATGATAAATTGCAACATCAACAAAGACTTACAAATAAGCCGTTAAAGGGTGAAAACCTAAACCAGCCCCACTACGGCCCCGTAGGAGGCATGAACACCTCGCACGGGACCCATGTAACTTGTAGGAACTCGCAGCGTAGTCCCGAGGCTCCTGATTTAAGAATACGACAATAATTTTGAAAAATCATACTTAGACTTAAAAACAAGTCGTTAAAGAGTGAAAACACAAACCAGACCCTAAATGGCCCCGTTGGAGGCACGGACACCTCGCACGGGACCAGTGAAACTTGAGGAACTGGTCGTATAGCACTGGGTCTCCCAGTTTGAGAATATGACAATAATTTGCAAATATCACACTTAGATTTAAAAACAAGCCGTTAAAGGGTGAAAACCCAAAACAACCCCCAAACGACCCCGTAAGAGGACTGAACACCTCGCACGGGACCAATGTAACTTGTAGGAACTGGTCGCGTAGTCTCGGGGCTCTCGGTTTGAGAATACGATGATAATTTGCAAAAATCACACTTAGACTTAGAAACAAGCCGTTAAAGGGTGAAAACCAAAACCATCCCCCAAACGACCCCGTAGGAGGCACGAACACCTCGCACGGGACCAATGTAACTTGTAGGAACTTGCCGCATTGTCCCGAGGCTCTCGGTTTGAGAATACGATGATAATTTGTAAAAATCACACTTGACTTAACAACAAGCCGTTAAAGGGTGAAAACCCAAACCATCCCCCAAACGGCCCCGTAGGAGGCACGAACACCTCAGACGGGACCAATGAAACTTGTAGGAACTGACCGCATAGTCCTGGGTCTCCCAGTTTGAGAATACGACGATAATTTGCAAAAATTGCAGTTACAGATAAAAACAAGTCTTTAATGGGTGAAAACACAAACCAGCCCCCAAACGACCCCATAGGAGGTACGAACACCTCGCACGGGACGAATGTAACTTGTAGGAACTGGCCGCGTAGTCCTGAGGCTCTCGGTTTGAGAATACGACGATAATTTGGAAAAATCACAAAAACAAGCCGTTAATGGGTGAAAACCCAAACCATCCCCCAAACGGCCCTGTAGGAGGCACGTACACCTCGTACGAGACCAATGTAACTTTTAGGAACTGGCCGCATAGTCCCTGGTCTCCCAGTTTGAGAATACGACGATAATTTGCAAAAATTGACACTTAGACTTAAAAACAAGCCATTAAATGGTGAAAACCCAAACCAGCCCCCAAACGACCCCGTAGGAGGCACGAACACCTCGCACGGGACCAATATAACTTGTACGAACTGGTCATATAGTCCCGGGGTTCCCAGTTTGAGAATATGACAATAATTTGCAAATATCACACTTAGATTTAAAAACAAGTCGTTAAAGGGTGAAAACCCAAACCTTCCCCACTAAGGCCCTGTAGGAGGCACCAACACCTCGCACGGGACCAATGTAACATGTAGGAACTGGCCCCTTAGTCCCTGGTCTCCTGGTTTGAGAATACGATGATATTTTATAAAAATCAACACTTAGACTTAAAAACAAGCTGTTAAAGGGTGAAATATCAAACCATCCCCCAAACGGCCCCGAAGGAGGCACGAACACCTCGCACGGGACTAATGTAACTTTGGGGAACTGCCGCGTAGTCCCGAGTCTCTCGATTTGAGAATATGATGGTAATTTGCAAAAATTAACACTTAGACTTAAAATAATCCGTTAACGGGTGAAAACCTAAACCAGTCCACAAACGGTCCCGTAGGAGGCACGAACTCCTTGCACGGGAC
Organism: Sambucus nigra; assembly: GCA_949130495.1. NCBI lineage: Eukaryota > Viridiplantae > Streptophyta > Magnoliopsida > Dipsacales > Adoxaceae > Sambucus > Sambucus nigra. The sequence continues at coordinate 235,892,051 of OX422210.1, read as the reverse complement.
AAATGTAACTTGTAGGAACTGACCGCGTATTCCCGGGGCTCTCAGTTTGAGAATAGGACGATAATTAGATAAAATCACACTTAAACTTAGAAACAAGCCGTTAAAGGGTGAAAACCGAAACCAGACCCCAAACCGCCCCATAGGAGGCACTAATACCACTTATGGGACCCATGTAACTTGTTGGAACTGGCAGCGTAGTCCCGAGGCTCTCGATTTGAGAATACGACGATAATTTTTAAAAACCACACTTAGACTTAAAAACAAGTCGTTAAGGGTGAAAACCCAAACCATCCCCCAAACGGCCTCGTAAGAGGCACGAACACCACGCAAGGGACCAACGAAACTTGTAGGAACTGGTCGCATAGTCCTGGGTCTACCGGTTTGAGAATACGACAATAATTTGCAAAAATTGCACTTAGACCTAAAAATTAGTCGTTAAAGGGCGAAAACTAAAACCAGCCCCCAAACGACCCCGTAGGAGGCACGAACACCTCGCACGGGACCACTGTAACTGGTAGGAACTGGTCGCGTAGTCCCGGGGTTCCCAGTTTCAGAATACGATGATAATTTGAAAAAATTAACACTGAGACTTAAAAACAAGCCGTTAAAGGGTGAAAACCCGAACCAACCCCCAAACGACCCCGTAGGAGGCACGAAGACCTCGCACGTGACCAATGTAACTTGTAGGAACTGGCCGCGTAGTCCTGGGGTTCTCAGTTTTAGAATACGACGATAATTTGCAAAAATCACACTTAGACTTAAAAATAAGCTGTTAAAGGGTGAAAACCCAAGCCATCCCCCAAACGTCCCCATAGGAGGCACGGACAACTCGCACGGGACCAATGTAACTTTTAGGAATTGTCCGCATAGTCCCAGGTCTCCCGGTTTGAGAGTACGGTGATAATTTGCAAAAAGAGACACTTAGACTTAAGAACAAGCCATTAAATGGTGAAAATCCAAACCAGCCCCTAAACGGCCCCGTAGGAGGCACAAACACCTCGCACAGGACCAATGTAACTTTTAGGAACTGGTTGCGTAATCCCGGGTCACCCAATTTTAGAATTCGATGATAAATTGCAAAATCAGCACAGACTTACAAACAAGCCGTTAAAGGGTGAAAACCCAAACCAGCCCCACTACGGCCCCGTAGGAGGCATGAACACCTCGCACGGGACCCATGTAACTTGTAGGATCTCGCAGCATAGTCCTGAGGCTCCTGATTTGAGAATACGACAATAATTTTCAAAAATCACACTTAGACTTAAAAATAAGCCGTTAAAGAGTGAAAAAACAAACCAGACCCTAAATGGCCCCGTAGGAGGCACGAACACCTCTCACGGGCCTAGTGAAACTTGTAGGAACTAGCAGTATAGCACTGGGTCTCCCGGTTTGAGAATACGACGATAATTTGCAAAAATTGCGCTTACAACTAAAAACAAGTCGTTAAAGGGTGAAAACACAAACCAGCCCCCAAACGACCCCGTAGGAGGCACGAACACCTCGTACGGGACCAATGTAACTTGTACGAACTGGTCACATAGTCCCGGGGATCCCAATTTGAGAATATGACAATAATTTGCAAATATCACACTTAGATTTAAAAACAAGCCGTTAAAGGGTGAAAACCCAAACCAACCCCACTACGGCCCCGTAGGAGGCACGAACACCTCGTACGGGACCCATGTAACTTGTAGGAACTGACCGCGTAGTCCTGGGGCTCCTAGTTTGAGAATACGATGATAATTTGCAAAAATCACACTTATAGTTAGATACAAGCTGCTAAAGGATGAAAACCCAAACCAGCCCACAAACGGCCACATAGGAGGCACGAATACCTCACACGGGACCCATGTAACTTGTAGGAACTGGCAGCGTAGTCCCGAGGCTCTCGATTTGGGAATACGATGATAATTTTTAACAATCACAGTAAGACTTAAAAATAAGTCGTTAAAGGGTGAAAACCCAAACCAACCCCCAAACGGCCCCGTTGGAGGCACGAACACCACACAAGGGACCAATGAAACTTGTAGGAACTGGTCACAGAGTCCTGGGTCTCTCGATTTGAGAATAAGACAATAATTAGCAAAAATTGCACTTAGACCTAAAAACAAGTCGTTAAAGGGCGAAAACCGAAACCAACCCCCAAACGACCCCGTAGGAGGCACGAACACCAAGCACAGGTCCACTGTAACTTGTAGGAACTGGTCGCGTAGTCCCGGGGCTACCAGTTTGAGAATATGATGATAATTTACAAATATCATACTTAGAGTTAAAAATAAGCCATTAAACGGTGAAAACCGAAACCAACCCCCAAACGGCCCCATAGGAGGCATGAACACCTCGCACGGGACCAATGAAACTTGTAGGAACTGGCCGCATAGTCCTGGGTCTCTCGGTTTGAGAATACGATGATAATTTGAAAAAATTGCACTTACAGCTAAAAACAAGTCGTTAAAGGGTGAAAACATAAACCAGCCCCCAAACGACCCCGTAGGAGTCACGAACACCTCGCACGGGACCAATGTAACTTATAGGAACTGGTTGCGTAGTCTCGGGGCTCCCAATTTGAGAATATGACGATAATTTGCAAAAATCACACTTAGACTTAAAAACAAGCCGTTAAAGGGTGAAAACCCAAACCATCCCCCAAACGGCCCTGTAGAGGCACAAACACCTGTCATGGGACCAATGTAACTTTTAGGAACTGGCCGCATATGTAACACCCCGCCCGCCCGGGGAGAGCGAACGGAGCACTAATGCGATAAAATAAATCAAAATCCACAAGTGACAAGGTATAGAGCAGCTAAAGAAAAACACAATAATATAAATCCACTAATCTCAATTCTTCAAATACAACAAGTCTCTCGAATAAATACAACATCTAACTCAAAAATAAAATACAAATGTCGAAAGCTCTATACATCAAAATAATACAAATCTTTCCCAAACAATCCTCACTAAAATCAATCTCCATAGCGCCCCAAAATCCGCGCTAACCTGTCACTAAAAGAAAATATGGGGAAGTACACAATACGACAGGAAAGATGCTCAGCAAATATATGTTAGCGATGAATAAAACGTAACAACACAAGTACGAATATTCAAATCAAAATGAAAATCTCAATAGCATTTTATCAATAAATTTCTCTTCAACACTTTAACCGGGTCACCAGGCCTCACCACATCCTTATATGCTTTATCAAGCCATAGCCCGGGAACCAGGAATTTTGGCGGGTGCCCAACATTCGTGCCATATTAAAATCTCATGACAACGTGCTCATCAACAATACAGTGATACCACATGAACAAAAATAATTTCAACAATTATTTTCCAGATTTCAATGAATTTATTAATTCAAATATGAGTTCAATTAAACAAGAATTCAAAGAGAATGACACTCGCGAGATTTAAGGAGCATATTGTGTAAAACCCCATACCTCAAACCATGATGAGAAACCAACGATCACATCATCAAGATCAACACAAAAGATCTACAAAATCTCCTGTAAGAACCTCCAACAAAATAGCCCCAAGAACACCTCTAATCTAAGGTTGGAACTCACAAATCTCAAGGGCCAAGGTGTATATAAAAAGAAGAGGAATATAAAATATATTTGCTGCCAAAAGTTGGGCCAAAAGTATGTTAAAAGGCTTGCCCACGACTTCCTTTTATAATGCAAAGAAATGAAGAGTTGGAATCCAAAAGACTCCTTTAAATAAGGCAAAGAAATGAAGAGTTGGAAGTCAAAACAACTCCAAGAGTTAAAAATATTTAAAAATCATTTTAAAATTCGTATTAACTCCGTTTTCGAAACCGTTTGAAATTCTCGCCTTTAAAAATAATAACCAACATATTTGAGCAATAAAAAAACTTTTATCAAAAACTTTATTTTCCTCCATTTTCCAAAAATTAATTAAAATAGCCCAAAATTACGCGAGTTGTTACACTTCCCCACTAACAATGGAATTTCGCCCTCGAAATTCGTCGAATGCCTAACTCTCAAAATCAGGCCAATAATCTCCAAAAATAAATCACGTCTCCCAAAAATAAATTCCTCACATATAATTCCGAAACCTGTCACGAATATCACCTAAAATAATTTATCTCCAAAAATATGCGCCACAAAAACGCAACAGACCCAAAACCCAAGACCCGAGGGTTGCCGTATACCTAAGCTCTGATACCATTTGTAACACCCCGCCCGCCCGGGGGGAGCGAACGGAGCGCTAATGTGATAATATAAATCCAAATCCACAAGTGACAAGGTATAGAGCATCTAAATAAACCCACAATAATATAAATCCACTAATCTCAATTCTTCAAATACAACAAGTCTCTCGAATAAATACAACATCTAACTCAAAAATAAATTACAAATCTCCAAAGCTCTATACATCAAAATAATAAAAATCTTTCCCAAACAATCCTCACTAAAATCAATCTCCATAGCGCCCCAAAATTCGCGCTAACCTGTCACTAAAAGAAAATATGGGGAAGTACACAATATGACAGGAAAGATGCTCAACAAATATATGTTAGCGATGAATAAAACGTAACAACACAAGTAAGAATATTCAAATCAAAAAGCAAATCTCAATAGCATTTTATCAATAAATTTCTCAACAACACTTTAACCGGGTCACCAGGCCTCACCACATCCGTATATGCTTTATCAAGCCATAGCCCGGGAACCAGTAATTTTGGCGGGTGCCCAACCTCCGTGACATATTAAAATCTCATGACAACGTGCTCATCAACAATACAGTGATACCACATGAATCAAAATAATTTCAACAATTATTTTCCAGATTTCAATGAATTTATTAATTCAAATATGAGTTCAATTAAACAAGAATTCAAAGAGAATGACACTCGCGAGATTTAAGGAGCATGTTGTGTAAAACCCCATACCTAAAACCATGATGAGAAACCAACGATCACATCATCAAGATCAACACAAAAGATCTACAAAATCTCCTGTAAGAACCTCCAACAAAATAGCCCCAAGAACACCTCTAATCTAATGTTGGAACTCACAAATCTCAAGGGCCAAGGTGTATATAAAAAGAAGAGGAATATAAAATATATTTGCTGCCAAAAGTTGGACCAAAAGTATGTTAAAAGGTTTTCCCACGACTTCCTTTTATAATTCAAAGAAATGAAGAGTTGGAATCCAAAAGACTCCTTTAAATAAGGCAAAGAAATGAAGAGTTGGAAGTCAAAACAACTCCAAGAGTTAAAAATATTTAAAAATCATTTTAAAATCCGTATTAACTCTGTTTTCGAAACCGTTTGAAATTCTCGCCTTTAAAAATAATAACCAACATATTTGAGCAATAAAAATAATTTTATCAAAAACTTTATTTTCCTCCATTTTCCAAAAATTAATTAAAATAGCCCAAAATTACGCGAGTTGTTACAGCATAGTCCCTGGTTTCCTGGTTTGAGAATACGACGATAATTTGCAAAAATTGACACTTAGACTTAAAAACAAGCCGTTAAATGGTAAAAACTCAAACCAGCCTCCAAACGGCCCCGTAGGAGGCACGAACACCTCGCACAGGACCAATGTAACTTTAAGAAACTGGTCGCGTAGTACTGAGTCTCCTGGTTTGAGAATACGATGATAAATAGCAAAAATCAACACTTAGACTAACAAACAAGTCGTTAAAGGGTGAAAACCGAAACCTGCCCCACTAAGGCCCTGTAGGAGACACGAACACCTCGCATGGGAGCAATGTAACATGTAGGAACTGGCCGCATAGTCCCTGGTCTCCCGGTTTGAGAATACGATGATAATTTGCAAAAATCAACACTTAGACTTAAAAACAAGCCGTTAAAGGGTGAAATCTCAAACCATCCCCCAAACGGCCCCGAAGGAGGCACGAACACCTCGCATGGGACCAATGTAACTTGAGGGAAGTGCCGTGTAGTCCCGAGTCTCTCGGTTCGAGAATACGATGATAATTTGCAAAAATTAACACTTAGACTTAAAAATAAGCCGTTAACGGGTGAAAACCCAAACCAGTCCCCAAACGACCCCGTAGGAGGCATGAACACGTCGCAAGGGACCAATGTAACTTGTAGGAACTCGTCGTGTATAATTTGCAAATATCACACTTAGACTTAAAAATAAGTCGTTAAAAGGTAAAAACCCAAACCAACCCCCAAACGACCCCATAGGAGGCACGAACACCTCGCACGGGACCAATGTAACTTGTAGGAACTGGTCGCGTAATCCCGAGGCTCTCGGTTTGAGAATACGATGATAATTTGCAAAAATCACACTTAGACTTAAAAACAAGTTGTTAAAGGGTGAAAACCCAAACCATCACCCAAACGGCCCTGTAGGAGGCACGAACACCTCGCACGGGACCAATGTAACTTTTAGGAACTGGTCGCATAGTCCATGGTCTCCCGGTTTGAGAATACGAGGATAATTTGCAAAAATTGACACTTACACTTAAAAACAAACCATTAAATGGTGAAAACACAAACCAGCCCCCAAACGGCCCCGTAAGAGGCACGAACACCTCACACATGACCAATGTAACTTTTAGGAGCTGGTCGCGTAGTCCCGAGTCTCTCGATTTGAGAATACGATGATAAATAATAAAAATTAACACTTAGACTTGCAAATAAGCCATTAAAGGGTAAAAACCCAAAACTGCCCCACTAAGGCCCTGTAGGAGGCACGAACACCTCGTACTGGACCAATGTAACATGTAGGAATTGGCCCCTTAGTCCCTGGTCTCCCGGTTTGAGAATACGATGATATTTTGCAAAAATCAACACTTAGACTTAAAAACAAGCCGTTAAAGGGTGAAATCTCAAACCATCCCTCAAACGGCCCCGAAGGAGGCACGAACACCTCGCACGGGACCAATGTAACTTGAGGGAACTGCCGCGTAGTCCCAAGTCTCTCGTTTTGAGAATATGATGATAATTTGTAAAAATTAAAACTTAGACTTAAAAATAATCCGTTAACGGGTGAAAACCCAAACCAGTTCACAAACCCCGTAGGAATCAGGAGCACCACGCACGGGACCAATGTAACTTTTAGGAATTTGCCGCGTAGTAACGGGGCTCTCGGTTTGAGATTACGATGATAATTTGCAAAAATCACACTTAGAGTTAAAAACAAGCCATTAAAGGGTGAAAACCCAAACCAACTCCCAAATGGCCCCGTAGGAGGCACGAACTCCTCGCACGGGTCCAATGTAACTTGTAGGAACAGGCTGTGTAGTCTCGGGGTTCCCGATTTGAGAATAAGAGGATAATTTGCCAAAATCAACACTTAGACTTAAAAACAAGCCGTTAAAGGCTGAAAACCCAAACCTGCCCCTAAACGACCCCGTAGGAGGCACGAACACCTCGCACGGGACCAATGTAACTTTTAGAAACTGGCCACATAGTCATAGGTCTCCCGATTTGAGAATACGACGATAATTTGCAAAAAACATACTTAGACATAAAAACAAGCCGTTAAAGGGTGAAAACCCAAACCATCTCCCAAACGGCCCCGTAGGAATCAGGAACACCACGCACGGGACCAATGTAACTTTTAGGAACTAGTCGCGTAGTCCCGGGTCTCTCGGTTTGAGAATACGATGATAATTTTCAAAAATCAACACTTAGACTTACAAACAAGCCGTTAAAGGGTGAAAACCCAAACCAGCCCCCAAACGGCCACGTGGGAGGCACGAACACCTTGCACGGGACCAATGTTACTTATAGGAACTGTCGTACAGTCTCGGGTCTCTCGATTTGGGAATACGTTGATAATTTGTAAAAATCAACACTTAAAAATAAGCCGTTAAAGGGTGAAAACCCCAAACAGCCCCCAAACAGCCCCGTAAGAGGCACTAACTCCTCGCACAGGACCAATGTAACTTGTAGGAATAGGCTGTGTAGTCTCGGGGCTCCCGGTTTGAAAATACGACAATAATTTGCAGAAATCACACTTAGACTTAAAAACAAGGCGTTAAAGGGTGAAAACACAAACCAACCCCCAAACGACCCCATAGGAGGCACGAATACCTCGCACGGGACCAATGTAACTTGTAAGAACTGGCCGCGTAGTCCCGAGGCTCTCGATTTGAGAATACAACGATAATTTGCAAAAATAACAGTTTGACTTAAAAATAAGTCGTTAAAGGTTGAAAACTGAAACCAGCCCCCAAACGGCTTCGTGTGAGGCAAGAACACCTCACACGGGACCAATGTAACTTTTAGGAACTGACCACGTAGTCCCGGGTATCCCGGTTTGAGAATAGGACGATAATTTTCAAAAAATCACACTTAGACTTAAAAACAAGTCGTTAAAGTATGAAAATATAAATCATCCCCCAAACGGCCCCATAGAAGGTACGAACACCTCATACCGGACCAATGTAACTTATAGGAACTGACAGCGTAGTCCCGGGGCTCCCAGTTTGAGAATACGACAATAATTTGAAAAAATCACACTTAGGCTTAAAAACAAGCCGTTAAAGGGTGAAGACCCAAACCAACACCTAAACGGCCCCGTAGGAGGCATGAACACCTCACACGGTACCAATGTAACTTTTAGGAATTGGTCGTGCACTCTCGGGTCTCCCGGTTTGATAATACGATGATAATTTACAAAAACCACACTTAAACTTAAAAACAGCTGTTAAAGGGTGAAAACCCAAACCAGCCCCCAAACGACCCCGTAGGAGGCACGAACACCTTGCACGGGACCAATGTAACTTGTAGGAACTGTCCGCATAGTCTCCGGTCTCCCGATTTGAGAATACGAAAATAATTTGAAAAAATCACACTTAGACTTAAAAATAAACCGTTAAAGGGTGAAAAGCCAAACGCCCCCCAAACATCCCTGTAGGAGTCACGAACACCTCGCACGGGACCAATGTAACTTGTAGGAACCGGCCTCATAGTCCCAGGGCTCTCGGTTTGAGAATACGATGATAATTTGCAAAAATCACACTTAGACTTAAAAACAACCCGTTAAAGGGTGAAAACTCAAAACAACCCCCAAACGGCCCCGTATGAGGCACGAACACCTCGCACGGGACCAATGTAACTTGTAGGAACTGGTCGCGTAGTCTCGGGGCTCCCTGTTTGAGAATACGATGATAATTTGTAAAAATCACGCTTAGACTTAAAAACAAGCCGTTAAAGGGTGAAAACCCAACCCAACCCCCAAATGACCCCGTAGGAGGCTTGAACACCTCGCACAGGACCAAAGTAACTTTTAGGAACTGGCCGCGTAGTCTCGGGGCTCCCGATTTGAGAATACAACGATAATTTGATAAAATCACACATAGACTTAAATAAGCGCCGTTAAAGGGTGAAAACCCGAACAACCCCCAAACGACCCCGTAGGAGGCACCAACACCTTGCACGTCACCAATGTAACTTGTAGGAACTGCCGCATAGTTCGGGGCTCCCGATTTGAGAATACGGCAATAATTTGGAAATATCACACATTGACTTAGAAATTAGCCATTAAAGCGTGAAATCCCAAACCAGCCCCCAAATGACCCCGTAGGAGGCACGAACACCTCACATGGGACCCATGTAACTTGTAGGAACTCACCGCGTAGTCCCGAGTCTCCCGGTTTGAGATTATGATGATAATATTCAAAAATCACACTTAGACTTAAAAACAAGCCGTTAAAGGGTGAAAACTCAAACCAACCCCCAAATGACCCCGTAGGAGGCACAAACACCTCGCACGGGACCAATGTTACATGTAGGAACTGACCACGTAATCTCGGGTCTCCCGATTTGAAAATACGATGATAATTTGCAAAAATCACACTTAGGCTAAAAAATAAGCCGTTAGAGGGTGAAAACTCAAACCAGCCCCCAAACGACCCCGTAGGAGGCACAGACACCTCGCACGTGACCAATGTAACTTGTAGGAACTGGCCGCATAGTCCTGGGTCTCCCGATTTGAGAATATGATGATTATTTGCAAACATCAACACTTAGACTTACAAAGAAGCCGTTAAAGGGTGAAAACTCAAAGCAGCCCCCAAACGACCCTGTAGGAGGCACAAACACCTCGCACGGGACCAATGTTACTTGTAGGAACTGACCACCTAGTCCTGGGTCTTTCGGTTTGAGAATACGACGTTAATTTGCATAAATCACACTTAGGCTTAAAAACAAGCCGTTAGAGGGTGAAAACCCAAACCAGCCCCCAAACGACCCCATAGGAGCCACAGACACCACGCACTGGACCAATGTAACTTGTAGGAACATCCGCATAATCCCGAGTTTCCTGTTTTGAGAATACGATGATAATTTGTAAAAATCAACTTTTAGACTTAATAACAAGCCGTTAAAGGGTGAAAACCCAAACTAACCCACAAACGGCCCCGTAGGAGGAACGAACTCCTCGCACGGGCCCAGTGTAACTTGTAGGAACAGGCCACGTAGTCTCAGGGCTCCCGGTTTGAGAATACGATGATAATTTGCAAAAATCACACTTAGACATAAAAATAAGCCGTTAAAGGGTGAAAAACCAAACCAGCCTCCAAACGGCCCAATTGGAGGCACGAATACCTCGCACGGGACTAATGTAACTTGTAGGAACTGGCCGCATAGTCCCGAGGCTCCCGGTTTGAGAATACGACGATAATTTGAAAAAATCACACTTAGACTTAAAAATAAGCGGTTAAAGGGTGAAAACCAAAATCAACCCCCAAACGGCCCAATAGGAGGCACGAACACCTCACACGGGACCAATGTAACTTTTCGGAACTGGTCGCGTAGTCCCGGGACTCCCAGTTTGAGAATATGGCAATAATTTGCAAATATCACACTTAGACTTAAAAACACGCCGTTAAAGGGTGAAAACCCAAACCAACCGCCAAACGACCCCGTAGGAGGCACAAACACCTCGCACCGAACCAATGTAACTTGTTGGACCTGACTGCTTGGTCTCGGGAATCCCGGTTTGAGAATACGATAATAATTTGCAAAAATCACACTTAGACTTAAACACAAGTTGTTAAAGGGAGAAAATCGAAACCAGCACCCAAACAACCCCGTAGAAGGCACAAACACCTCGCACGGGACCAATGTAACTTGTAGGAACTGGTCGCGTAGTCCCGAGGCTCTCGATTTGAGAATACAACTTTAATTTACAAAAATAACACTTAGACTTAAAAACAAGCCATTAAAGGGTGAAAACACCAACCAACACCCAAACGGCCCAGTAGGAGGCACGAACACCTCGCACTGGACTAATGTAACTTGTAGGAACTGACCGCGTAGTCCCGGGGCTCCCAGTTTGAGAATATGACAATAATTTGCAAAAATCACACTTAGGCTTAAAAACAAGCTGTTAAAGGGTGAAAACCCAAACCATCACCTAAACGGCCCCCGTAGGAGGCGTGAACACCTCGCACGGGACCAATGGAACTTATAGGAATTGGTCGTGTAGTCCTGGGTCTCCAGGTTTGAAAATATGACGATAATTTGCAAAAATCACACTTAGACTTAAAAATAAGCCGTTAAAGGGTGAAAACCCAAACCAGCCTCCAAATGACCCCGTAGGAGGCACGAACACCTCGCACGGGACCAATGTAACTTGGAGGAACTGGTCGCGTAGTCCCGGGGCTCCAGGTTTGAGAATACGACGATAATTTGCAAAAATCATACTTAAACTTAAAAAAAAGCCGTTAAAGGGTGAAAACCCAAACTAGCACGCAAACGACCCCGTAGGAGGCGGACGGGACCAACGTAACTTTTACGAACTAGCCGCACAGTTCCGGGGCTCCTGGTTTGAGAATATGACGATAATTTGCAAAAATCACACTTAGACTTGAAAACAAGCCGTTAAAGGGTGAAAACCCAAACCAGCCCCCAAACGACCCCATAGGAGGCACGAACACCTCGCACAGGACCAATGTAACTTGTAGGGATTGGTCGCATAGTCCCGGAGCTTACGGTTTGAGAATACGATGATAATTTGCAAAAATCACACTTAGACTTAAAAAAAGCCGTTAAAGGGTGAAAACCCAAACCAACCCCCGAACGACCCGTAGGAGGGGGACGGGACTAATGTAACTTTAACGGACTAGCCGCGTAGCCCCGGGGCTCCTGGTTTGAGAATATGACGATAATTTGCAAAAATAACACTTAGACTTAAAAACAAGCCGTTAAAGGGAGAAAACCCAAACCAGCCCCCAAACGACCCCATAGGAGGCACGAACACCTCTCACGGGACCATCGTAAGTTGTAGGAACATACCACATGTCCCGAGGCTCTCGGTTTGAGAATACAATGATAATTTACAAAAACCAAACTTAGACTTAAAAATAGCTGTTAAAGGGTGAAATCCCAAACCAGCCCCCAAACGACCCCGTAGGAGGCACGAACACCTTGCACGGGACCAATGTACCTTGTAGGAACTGTCCGCGTAGTCTCGGGTCTCCCAGTTTGAGAATACGACAATAATTTGAAAAAATACACTCAGACTTAAAAATAAGTCGTTAAAGGGTGAAAACCCAAACAGCCCCCAAACATCCCCGTTTGAGTCACGAACACCTGGCACGGGACCAATGTAACTTGTAGGAACCGACCGCATAGTCCCGGGGCTCTCGGTTAGAGAATACGATGATAATTTGTAAGAATCACACTTAGACTTAAAAACAACCCGTTAAAGGGTGAAAACTCAAACCAACCCCCAAACGGCCCCGTATGAAGCACGAACACCTCGCACGAGACCACTGTAACTTGTAGTAACTGGTCGCGTAGTCTCGGGGATCCCGATTTGAGAATACAATGATAATTTGCAAAAATCACACTTAGATTTAAAAACAAGCCGATAAAGGGTGAAAACCCAACTCAGCCCCCAAACGACCCCGTAGGAGGCTTGAACACCTCGCAGAGGACCAAAGTAACTTTTAGGAACTGGTCGCGTAGTCTCGGGGCTCCCGGGTTGAGAATACGACGATAATTTGATAAAATCAGACTTAGACTTAAAAACAAGCCGTTAAAGGGTGAAAACCCGAACAACCCCCAAACGACCCCGTAGGAGGCACGAACACCTCGCACGGGACCAATGTAACTTGTAGGAACTGGCCGCATAGTCCAGGGACACTCAATTTGAGAATATGCCGATAATTTGGAAAAATCACACATAGGCTTAAAAATTAACCATTAAAGCGTGAAATCCCAAACCAGCCCCCAAACGACCCCGTAGCAGGCACGAACACCTCACATGGGACCAATGTAACTTGTAGGAACTCACCCTGTATTCCCAAGTCTCCCGGTTTGAGATTATGATGATAATTTGAAAAAATCACACTTAGACATAAAAATAAGCCGTTAAAGGGTGAGAACTCAAACCAGCCCCCAAACGACCCCGTAGGAGGCACAAACACCTCGCACGGGACCAATGTTAAATGTTGGAACTGACCACGTAGTCCCGGGTCTCCCGATTTGAGAATACGATGATAATTTCCAAAAATCACACTTAGGCTTAAAAACAAGTCGTTAGAGGGTGAAAACCCAAACCAGCCGCCAAACGACCGTAGGAGGCATAGACACCTCGCACGTGACCAATTTAACTTGTAGGAACTGGCCGCGTAGTCCCGGGTCCCCCGGTTTGAGAATACGATGATTATTTGCAAAAATCAACACTTAGACTTACAAAGAAGCCGTTAAAGGATGAAAACTCAAATCAGCCACCCAACGACCCCGTAGGAGGCACAAACACCTCGCACGGGACCAATGTTACTTGTAGGAACTGACCACCTAGTCCTGGGTCTCTCGGTTTGACAATACGACGTTAATTTGCAAAAATCACACTTAGGCTTAAAAATAAGCCGTTAGAGGGTGAAAACCAAAACCAGCCCCCAAACGACCCCATAGGAGGCACAAACACCTCGCACCAGACCAATGTAACTTGTAGGAACTGCCGCATAATCCCGAGTCTCCAGGTTTGAGAATACGTTGATAATTTGTAAAAATCAACTCTTAGACTTAAAAACAAGCCGTTAAAGGGAGAAAACCCAAACTAACCCACAAACGGCCCCGTAGGAGGCACGAACTCCTCGCACGGGACCAATGTAACTTGTAGGAACAGGCCGCGTAGTCTCGGGGCTCCCAGTTTGAGAATACGATGATAATTTGCAAAAATCACACTTAGACTTAAAAACAAGCCGTTAAAGGGTGAAAAACAAAACCAGCCCCGAAACGTCCCAATTTGAGGCACGAATGCCTCGCACGGGACCAATGTAACTTGTAGGAACTGTCTGCATAGTCCCAAGGCCCCCGGTTTGAGAATACAACGATAATTTGAAAAAATCACACTTAGACTTAAAATCATGCCGTTAAAGGGTGAAAACCCAATCCAGCCTCCAAACGGCCCAGTAGGAGGCACGAACACCTCGCACGGGACCAATGTAACTTGTAGTAACTGGCCGCATAGTCCCGGGTCTATCGGCTTGAGAATACGATGATAATTTGCAAAAATCACACTTAGACTTAAAAATAAGTCGTTAAAGTGTGAAAATACAAACCAGCCCCCAAACGGCCCCGTAGGAGGCACAAACACCTCGCATAGGACCAATGTAACTTGTTGGACCTGACTGCGTAGTCTCGGGTCTCCCGGTTTGAGAATAAGACAATAATTTGAAAAAATCACACTTCGACTTAAACACAAGTCGTTAAAGGGAGAAAATCGAAGCCAGCACACAAACGACCCCGTAGGAGGCACGAACACCTCGCACGGGACCAATGTAACTTGTAGGAACTGGTCGCGTAGTCCCGGGACTCCCAATTTGAGAATACGATGATAATCTGCAAAAATCACACTTAGACTTAAAAACAAGTCGTTAAAGGGTGAAAACACAAACCATCACCGAAACGGCCCCGTAGGAGGCGTGAACACCTCGCACGGGACCAATGTAACTTTTAGGAACTGGTCGCGTAGTCTCGGGTCTCCCGGTTTGAGAATACGATGATAATTTGCAAAAATAAACACTTAGACTTACAAACAAGCCATTAAAGGGTGAAAACCAAAACCAGACCCCAAACGACCCCGTAGGAGGCACGAACACCTCGCGCGGGACCAATGTAACTTGTAGGAACTGTCGCGTAGTCCCGGGTCTCCCGGTTTGAGAATACAATGATTATTTTTAAAAATAAACACTTAGACTTAAAAACAAGCCGTTAAAGGGTGAAAACCCAAACTAGCCCCAAACGGCCCCGGAGGAGGCACAAACTCCTCGCACGGGACCAATGTAACTTGTAGGAATAGGTCGCGTAGTCTCGGGTTTCCGAGTTTGAGAATACGACGATAATTTGCGAAAAATCACACTAAGACTTTGAAACAAGTCTTTAAAGAGTAAAAAACAAAACCAACCCCCAAACGGCCCCATAGGAGGCACAAATTCCTCACACGGGACCAATGTTACTTGTAAGAACTAGCCGTGTAGTCCCGAGGCTCCCGATTTGAGAATGCGACGATAATTTGGAAAAATTACACTTAGACTTAAAAACAAGCCATTAAAGGGTGAAAACCCAAACCAACCCCCAAACGGCCCCGTAGGGGGCACGAACACCTCGCACGGGACCAATGTAACTTGTAGGAACTGGTCGCGTAGTCCTGGTCTCTCGGTTTGAGAATACGACGATAATTTTCTACAATCACACTTAGACTTAAAAACAAGTCGTTAAAGTGTGAAAATTCAAACGAGCCCCCAAACGGCACCGTAGGAGGCACGAACACCTCGCATCGGACCAATGTAACTTGTTGGAACTGACAGCGTAATCCCGAGTCTCCCGATTAGAGAATACGACGATAATTTGCAAAACTCACACTAAGACTTAAAATAAGTCGTTAAGGGGTGAAAATTGAAACTTGCCCCCAAACGACCCCGTGGGAGGCACCAACACCTCGTACGGGACCAGTGTAACTTGTAGGAACTAGTCGCGTAGTCCCGGGACTCCCAGTTAGAGAATACGACGATAATATGCAAAAATCAGACTTAGACTTAAAAACAAGCCGCTAAAGGAAAAAAACCCAAACCAAGCCCCAAACGTCCCCGTAGGAGGTGTGAACAGCTCACACGGGACCAATGTGAATTTTAGGAACTGGTCGCGTAGTCCCGGGTCTCACGGTTTGAGAATACGACGATAATTTGAAGAAATCAACACTTAGACTTAGAAACAAGCCGCTAAAGGTTGAAAATCCAAACCAGCCCCCAAACTTCCCCGTAGGTGGTAGGACACCTCGCACGGGACCAATGTAACTTGAGGGAACTCCCGCGTAGTCCCTAGTCATTCAGTTTGAGAATACGATGATAATTTGAAAAAATTAACACTTAGACTTACAAATGAGCCGTTATAGGGTGAAAACCCAAACCAACCCCCAAATGACCCCGTAGGAGGCACGAACACCTCTTACGGGACCAATGTAACTTGTTGGAACTGATCGCGTAGTCTCGGGTCGCTCGATTTGAGAATATGACGATAATTTATAAAAATCACACTTAGACTTAAAAATAAGCCGTTAAAGGTTGAAAACCCAAACCATCTCCCAAACGACCCCGTGGGAGGCGCACGGGACCAAGGTAGCTTTTATGAACTGGTCGCGTAGTCCTGGGCCTCCCGGTTTGAGAATACGACGATAATTTGTAAAACTCACACTTAGACTTAAAACGAGCCATTAAAGGGTGAAAACAAAAACCGACCCCCAAATGAACCCGTAGGAGGCGTACGGGACCAATGTAACTTTAGCGAACTGGTCGCGCAGACCCAGGGCTCTCGATTTGAGAATACGACGATAATTTGCAAAAATCAATTTTTTTCTTAAAAACAAGCCTTTAAAGGGTGAAAACACAAACCAATCCCAAAACGACCCTGTAGGAGGCACGAACACCTCGCACAGGACCATTGTAACTTGTAGGAACATGCCGCGTAGTCCCGAGGCTTCCGGTTTGAGAATATGGCAATAATTTACAAAAATCACACTTAGACTTAAAAACAAGACGTTAAAGGGTGAAAACCCAAACCATTCCCCAAACGACCCCGTAGGAGGCACGAACACCTCGCACGGGACCAATGTAACTTGTAGGAACTGGTCGCGTAGTCTCGGGTCTCTCGATTTGAGAATACGACGATAATTTGCGAAAATCACACTTAGACTTGAAAATAAGTCGTTAAAGGGTGAAAACCCAAATCGGCCCCCAAACCGCCCCGTAGGAGGCATGAACACCTCTCACGGGACCAATTTAACTTGTAGGAACTGGCTGCATTATCTCGGGGCTCTCGGTTTGAGAGTACGACAATAATTTTCAAAAATCACACTTAAACTTTTAAATAAGCCGTTAAAGGTTGAAAACTCAAACCAACCCCCAAACGGCCCCGTAGGAGGCACGAACAACTCGCATGGTACCAATGTAACTTGTAGGAACTGGCAGCATAGTCTCGGGGCTCCCTATTTGAGAATATGATGATAATTTGCTAAAATCACACTTAGACTTAAAAACAAGCCATTAAAGGGTGAAAACCTAAATCAGCCCCCAAACGACCCCGTATGAGGCACGGACACCTCGCACGGGACCATGTAACTTGTAGAAACAAGTCGCGTAGTCCCGGGTCTCCAGTTTGAGATTATGATGATAATTTGTAAAAATCACGCTTAGACTTAAAACCAAGTCGTTAAACGTTGAAAACTCAAACTAGCCCCCAAACGACCCCGTAGGAGGCACAAACACCTCGCACGGGACCAATGTAACTTGTAGGAACTGAGCGCGTAATCTCGGGTGTCCGGTTTGAGAATACGACGATAATTTGCAAAATCACACTTAGACTTAAAAACAAGCTCTTAAAGGGTGAAAACCCGAACAGCCCCCTAACGACCCCGTAGGAGGCACGAACACCTCGCACGGGACCAATATAACTTGTAGGAACTGGTCGCATAGTCCTGGGGCTCCCGATTTGAGAATACAGTGATAATTTGAAAAAAATACACATAGACAATAAAATTAGCCATTAAAGCGTGAAATCCAAAACCAGCCCCCAAACGACCCCGTAGGAGGCACGAACACCTTACATGGGACCAATGTAACTTGTAGGAACTCACCGCATAGTCCCCGAGTCTCCCAGTTTGAGATTATGATGATAATTTGTAAAAATCACACTTAGAGTTAAAAACAAGCTGTTAAAGGGTGAAAACTCAAACTAGGCCCCAAACGACCCTGTAGGAGGCACAAACACCTCACACGGGACCAATGTTACTTGTAGGAACTGACCACGTAGTCCCGGGTCTCCCGGTTTGAGAATACGATGATAATTTGCAAAAATCTCACTTAGGCTTAAAAACAAGCCGTTATTGAGAGAAAACCCAAACCAGCCCCCAAACGACCCCGTAGGAGGCACAAACACCTCGCACATGACCAATGTAACTTGTAGGAACTCGTCGCGTAGTCCCGGGTCTCCCGATTGGAGAGTACGATGATTATTTGCAAAAATAAACACTTAGACTTACAAACAAGCCGTTAAAGGGTGAAAACTCAAACCAGCCCCCAAATGACACCGTAGGAGGCACAAACACCTCGCACAGAACCAATGTTACTTGTAGCAACTGACCACGTAGCCCCGATTCTCCCGGTTTAAGAATACGATGATAATTTGCAAAAATCACACTGAGACTTAAAAACAAGCCGTAATAGGGTAAAACCCCAAATCAACCCCCAAATGACCCTGTAGGACGCACAGATACCTGGCACGGGACCAATGTAACTTATAGGAACTGCCGCGTTGTCCCAAGTCTCGTGGTTTGAGAATACGACGATAATTTGTAAAAATCAACACGTAGACTTAAAAATAAGCCGTTAAAGGGTGAAAACCCAAACTAGCCCCCAAACGGCCTAGTAGGAGGCACGAACTCCTCGCACGGGACCAATGTAACTTGTAGGAACAGGCCACGTAGTCTCGGGGCTCCCGACTTGAGAATACGATGATAATTTGCAAAAATCACACTTAGACTTAAAATCAAGCCGTTAAAGGGTGATAAACCAAACTAGCCCCCAAACGGCCCCATAGGAGGCACAATACCTCGCACGGGACCAATGTAACTTATAGGAACTAGCCGCGTAGTCTCAAGGCTCCTGGTTTGAGAATACGACCATAATTTGAAAAATCACACTTAGACTTAATAACAAGCCGTTAAAGGGTGAAAAACCAAATCAGACCCCAAACGGCCCCATAGGAGGCACGAACACCTGGCACGGGACCAATGTAACTTGTAGGAACTGGACGCGTATTCCCGGGTCTCTCGGTTTGAGAATACGATGATAATTTGTAAAAATCACACTTAGACTTAAAAATAAGTCATTAAAGTGAGAAAATTCAAACCAGCCCCCAAACGGCCTCGTAGGAGGCACAAACATCTCGCACCGGACCAATGTAACTTGTTGGACCTCACTGCGTAGTCTCGGGTCTACCGGTTTGAGAATAAGATGATAATTTGCAAAAATCACACTTAGACTTAAAAACAAGTCGTTAAAGGGTGAAAACCGAAACCAGCCGCCAAACGACCCCGTAGGAGGCACGAACACCTCGCACGGGACCAATGTAACTTGTAGGAACTAGTCGCGTAGTCCCGGGACTCCCAATTTGAGAATACGACGATAATTTACAAAAATCACACTTAGACTTAAAAATTAGCCGTTAAAGGGTGAAAACACAAACCAGCCCCCAAACGGCCCCGTAGGAGGCGTGAACACCTCGCACGGGGCCAATGTAACTTTTAGGAATTGGTCGCGTAGTCTCGGGTCTCTCGATTTGAGAATACGATGACAATTTGCAAAAATCAACTCTTAGACTTACAAACAAGCCATTAAAGGGTGAAAACCCAAACCATCCCCCAAACGACCCCGTAGGAGGTACGAACACCTCGCCCGGGACCAATGTAACATATAGGAACTGCCGCGTAATCCCGGGTCTCCCGATTTGAGAATACGATGATAAGTTGTAAAAATCTACATTTAGACTTTAAAACAAGCCGTTAAAGGGTGAAAATCCAAAACAACCCCAAATGGCCCCGTAGGAGGCACGAACTCCTCGCACGAGACCAATGTAACTTGTAGGAATTGGCTGCATAGTCTCGGGATTCTCGGTTTGAGAAACGATGATAATTTGCAAAAAGCACACTAAGACATAAAAAATAAGGTGTTAAAGGGTGAAAAACCAAACTAGTCCCCAAACGGCCCTATAGAAGGCACGAATACCTCACACGGGACCAATGTAACCTGTAAGAACTGGCCGCGTAGTCCCGAGGCTCTTGGTTTGAGAATACGATGATAATTTGCAAAAATCACACTTAGACTTAAAAACAAGTCTTTAAAGGGTGAAAACCCAAACCAGCCCCCAAACAGCCCCGTAGGAGGCGCACAGGACCAATGTAACTTTTACGAACTGGCCGTGTAGTACCGGGGCTCCCGATTTGAGAATACGATGATAATTTGCAAAAATCGCACTTAGACTTAAAACAAGCCGTTAAAGGGTGAAAATGAAAACCAACCCCCAACCGACCCCGTAGGAGGCGTACAGGACCAATGTAACTTCTAGGAACTGGCCGCGCAGACCCAGGGCTCCCGATTTGAGAATATGATGATAATTTGCAAAAATTAATTTTTTTCATAAAAATAAGTCGTTAAAGGGTGAAAACACAAACCAAACCCAAAATGACCATGTAGGAGGCATGAACACCTCGCACGGAACCATTGTAACTTGTAGGAACACGTCGCGTAGTCCCGAGGCTTCCGATTTGAGAATACGACAATAATTTACAAAAATCACACTTAGACTTAAAAACAAGCCGTTAAAGGGTGAAAACCCAAACCAGCTCCCAAACGACCCCGTAGGAGGAACGAACACCTCGCACGGGACCAATGTAACTTGTAGTAACCGATCGCGTAGTCTCGGGTCTCCCGATTTGAGAATACGACGATAATTTACAAAAATCACACTTAGACTTAAAAATAAACCGTTAAAGGGTGAAAACCCAAATCGGCCCCCAAACCGCCCCGTAGGAGGTATGAACACCTCTCACGGGACCAATTAAACTTATAGGAACTGGCCGCATAGTCTCGGGGCTCTCGATTTCAGAGTCTGACAATAATTTTCAAAAATCACACTTAGACTTTTAAACAAGCCGTTAACGGGTGAAAACCTAAATCAGCCCCTAAACGACCCAGTATGAGGAACGAACACCTCGCACGGGACCATGTAACTTGTAGAAACAAGTCGCATAGTCCCGGGTCTCCAGTTTGAGATTATGACGATAATTTGTAAAAATCACGCTTAGACTTAAAAACAAGCCGTTAAACATTGAAAACTCAAACTAGCCCCCAAACGACCCCGTAGGAGGCACAAACACCTCGCACGGGACCAATGTAACTTGCAGGAACTGAGCGCGTAATCCCGGGACTCCCAGTTTGAGAATACGACGATAATTTGCAAAATCACACTTAGACTTAAAAACAAGCTCTTAAGGGTGAAAACTCGAACAGCCCCCAAACGACCCCGTAGGAGGCACGAACACCTCGCACGGGACCAATATAACTTGTAGGAACTGGCTGCATATTCCTGGGGCTCCCGATTTGAGAATACAGCGATAATTTGAAAAAATACACATAGACAATAAAACTAGCCATTAAAGCGTGAAATCCCAAACCAGCCCCCAAATGACCCCGTAGGAGGCACGAACACCATACATGGGACCAATGTAACTTGTAGGAACTCACCGCGTAGTCCCCGAGTCCCCCAGTTTGAGATTATGATGATAATTTGTAAAAATCACACTTAGACTTAAAAACAAGCCGTTAAAGGGTGAAAACTCAAACTAGGCCCCAAACGACCCCGTAGGAGGCACAAACACCTCGCACGGGACCAATGTTACTTGTAGGAACTGACCACGTAGTCCCGGGTCTCCCGGTTTGAGAATACGATGATAATTTGCAAAAATCTCACTTAGGCTTAAAAATAAGCCGTTATTGAGAGAAAACCCAAACCAGCCCCCAAACGACCCCGTAGGAGGCACAAACACCTCGCACGTGACCAATGTAACTTGTAAGAACTGGTCGCATAGTCGCGGGTCTCCCGATTAGAGAGTACGATGATTATTTGCAAAAATAAACACTTAGACTTACAAACAAACCGTTAAAGGATGAAAACTCAAACCAGCCACCAAATGATACCGTAGGAGGCACAAACACCTCGCACGGGACCAATGTTACTTGTAGCAACTGACCACGTAGTCCCGGGTCTCCCGGTTTAAGAATACGATGATAATTTGCAAAAATCACACTGAGACTTAAAAACAAGCCGTAAGAGGGTAAAAACCCAAATCAACCCCCAAACAACCCCGTAGGACGCACAGATACCTGGCACGGGACCAATGTAACTTATAGGAACTGCCCCGTTGTCCCAAGTCTCGTGGTTTGAGAATACGACGATAATTTGTAAAAATCAACACGTAGACTTAAAAATATGCCGTTAAAGGGTGAAAACCCAAACTAGCCCGCAAACGGCCCAGTACGAGGCACGAACTCCTCGAACGGGACCAATGTAACTTGTAGGAACAGGCCGCGTAGTCTCGGGGCTCCCGATTTGAGAATACGATGATAATTTGCAAAAATCACACTTAGACTTAAAAATAATCCGTTAAAGGGTGATAAACCAAACTAGCCCCCAAACGGCCCCATAGGAGGCACGAATACCTCGCACGGGACCAATGTAACTTATAGGAATTAACCGCGTAGTCTCGAGGCTCCTGGTTTGAGAATACGACGATAATTTGAAAAATCACACTTAGACTTAATAACAAGCCGTTAAAGTGTGAAAAACCAAACCAGACCCCAAACGGCCCCGTAGGAGGCACGAACACCTCGCACGGGACCAATGTAAGTTGTAGGAACTAGCCACGTATTCCCGGGTCTCTCAGTTTGAGAATACAACGATAATTTGCAAAAATCACACTTAGACTTAAAAATAAGTCGTTAAAGTGAGAAAATTCAAACCAACCCCCAAACGGCCCCGTAGGAGGCACAAACACCTCGTACCGGAGCAATGTAACTTGTTGGACCTCACTGCGTAGTCTCGGGTCTCCCGGTTTGAGAATACATTGATAATTGGAAAAAATCACACTTAGACTTAAAAACAAGTCGTTAAAGGGTGAAAACCGAAACCAGCCGCCAAACGACCCCGTAGGAGGCACGAACACCTCGCACGGGACCAATGTAACTTGTAGGAACTAGTCGCGTAGTCCCGGGACTCCCAATTTGAGAATACGACGATAATTTACAAATATCACACTTAGACTTAAAAATTAGCCGTTAAAGGGTGAAAACAAAAACCAGCCCCCAAACGGCCCCGTAGGAGGCGTGAACACCTCGCACGGGGCCAATGTAACTTTTAGGAATTGGTCGCGTAGTCTCGGGTCTCTCGATTTGAGAATACGATGACAATTTGCAAAAATCAACCCTTAGACTTACAAACAAGCCATTAAAGGGTGAAAACCCAAACCAGCCCCCAAATGACCCCGTAGGAGGTACGAACACCTCGCCCGGGACCAATGTAACTTATAGGAACTGCCGCGTAATCCTGGGTCTCCCGATTTGAGATTATGATGATAAGTTGTAAAAATCTACATTTAGACTTTAAAACAAGCCGTTAAAGGGTGAAAATCCAAAACAACCCCAAATGGCCCCGTAGGAGGCACGAACTCCTCGCACGAGACCAATGTAACTTGTAGGAATTGGCTGCATAGTCTCGGGGTTCTCGCTTTGAGAATACGATGATAATTTGCAAAAATCACACTTAGACTTAAAAACAAGCCGTTAAAGGGTAAAAACCCAAACCAGCCCCCAAACGGCCCCGTAGGAGGCGCACGGGACCAATGTAACTTTTACGAACTAGCCGCGTAGTCCCGGGGCTCCCGATTTGAGAATACGACGATAATTTGCAAAAATCGGACTTAGACTTAAAACAAGCCGTTAAAGGGTGAAAATGAAAACCAACCCCCAATCGACCCCGTAGGAGGTGTACGGGACCAATGTAACTTCTAGGAACTGGCCGCGCAGACCGAGGGCTCCCAATTTGAGAATACGATGATAATTTGCAAAAATCAATTTTTTTTTTAAAAATAAGTCGTTAAAGGGTGAAAACACAAACCAACCCCAAAATGACCATGTAGGAGGCATGAACACCTCGCACGGAACCATTGTAACTTGTAGGAACACGTCGCGTAGTCCCGAGGCTTCCGGTTTGAGAATACGACAATAATTTACAAAAATCACACTTAGACTTAAAAACATGCCGTTAAAGGGTGAAAACCCAAACCAGTTCCCAAACGACCCCGTAGGAGGCACGAACACCTCGCACGGGACCAATGTAACTTGTAGGAACTGGTCGCGTAGTCTCGAGTCTCCCGATTTGAGAATACGACGATAATTTGCAAAAATCACACTTAGACTTAAAAATAAACCGTTAAAGGGTGAAAACCCAAATCGGCCCCCAAACCGCCCCACAGGAGGTATGAACACCTCTCACGGGACCAATTAAACTTATAGGAACTGGCCGCATAGTCTCGGGGCTCTCGATTTGAGAGTCTGACAATAATTTTCAAAAATCACACTTAGACTTTTAAATAAGCCGTTAAAGGGTGAAAACTCAAACAAACTCCCAAACGGCCCCGTAGGAGGCACGACCAACTCGCACGGGACCAATGTAACTTGTAGGAACTGGCCGCATAGTCTCGGGGTTCCCAATTTGAGAATACGATGATAATTTGCAAAAATTACGCTTAGACTTAAAAAGAAGCCGTTAAAGGGTGAAAACCCAAATCAGCTCCCAAACAACCCCGTATGAGGCACGGCCACCTCGCACGGGACCAATGTAACTTGTAGAAACTAGTCGCGTAGTCCCGGGTCTCCAGTTTGAGATTATGACGATAATTTGTAAAAATCACACTAAGACTTAAAAATAAGCCATTAAATGGTGAAAACTGAAACTAGCCCCCAAACGACCCCGTAGGAGGCACAAACACCTCGCACGGGACCAATGTTACTTGTAGGAACTGACCACGTAGTCCCGGGTCTCCCGGTTTGAGAATACGACAATAATTTGCAAAATCACACTTAGACTTAAAAACAAGCTCTTAAAGGGTGAAAACCCGAACAGCCCCGAAACGACCCCGTAGGAGGCACGAACTCCTCGCACGATACCAATGTAACTTGTTGGACCTGACTGCGTAGTCCTGGGGATCCCGATTTGAGAATATGATGATAATTTGCAAAAATCACACTAAGACTTAAAAATAAGTCGTTAAAGGGTGAAAACCGAAACCAGCCGCCAAACGAACCCGTAGGAGGCACGAACACCTCGCACGGGACCAATGTAGCTTGTAGGAACTATTCGCGTAGTCCCGAGACTCCGACGATAATTTGCAAAAATACACTTAGACTTAAAAATAAGCCGTTAAAGTGTGAAAACACAAACCAACCCCCAAACGGACCCGTAGGAGGCATGAACACCTCGCACGAGACCAATGTAACTTTTGGGAACTGGTCGCGTAGTCTCGGGTCTCTCGAATAGAGAATACAACGATAATTTACAAAAATCAACACTTAGACTTACAAACAAGCCAATAATGGGTGAAAACCCAAACCAGCCCCCAAACGACCCCGTAGGAGGCACGAACACCTCGCATGGGACCAATGTAACTTATAGGAACTTTCGCGTAGTCACGAGTGTCCCTGTTTGAGAATACAATGATAATTTGTAAAAATAAACACTTAGACTTAAAAATAAGCCGTTAAAGGGTGAAAACCCAAACCAGCCCCAAACGGCCCCGTAGGAGGCACGAACTCCTCGCACGGGACCAATGTAACTTGTAGGAATAGGCAGCGTAGTCCCGAGGCTCTCGATTTGAGAATACGGTTATAATTTTTAAAAATCACACTTAGACATAAAATCAAGCCGTTAAAGGGTGAAAACCCAATCCAACCCCCAAACGGCCCCGTAGGAGGCACGAACACCACGCAAGGGACCAATGAAACTTGTAGGAACTGGTTGCGTAGTCCTGGGTCTCCCGGTTAGAGAATACAACAATAATTTGCAAAAATTGCACTTAGACCTATAAATAAGTCGTTAAAGGGCAAAAACTGAAACTAGCGCCCAAACGACCCCGTAGGAGGCACGAACACCACGCACGGGACCAATGTTACTTGTAGGAACTGGTCGCGTAGTCCCAGGGCTCCCAGTTTGAGAATACGGTGATAATTTCCAAATATCACACTTAGACTTAAAAATAAGCCGTTAAACGGTGAAAACACAAACCAGCCCCCAAACGGCCCCATAGGAGGCATAAACACCTCTTACGGGACCAATCTAACTTTTAGGAATTGGTCGCGTAGTCCCGGATCTCCCGATTTGAGAATACGATGATAATTTGCAAAAATTAACACTGAGACTTAAAAACAAGCCATTAAAGGGTGAAAACCCAAACCAACCCCCAAACGACCCTGTAGGAGGCACGAACACCTTGCACGGGACCAATGTAACTTGTTGGAACTGGTCGCGTAGTCCTGGGTCTCCCGGTTTGAGAATACGATGATAATTTGAAAAAATCACACTTAGACTTAAAAATAAACCCTTAAAGGGTGAAAACCCCAACCAGCCCCCAAATGATCCCGTAGGAGGCGCACGGGACCAATGTAACTTGTAGGAACTACCGCGTAGTCCCGGGTCTCCCGGTTTGAGAATATGATGATAATTTGTAAAAATAAACACTTGGACTTGAAAATAAGTCGTTAAAGGGTTACAACCCAAACCAGCTCCCAAACGGCCCCGTAGGAGGCACGAACACCTCACACGGGACCAATGTAACTTTTAGGAACTAGTCGCGTAGTCTCGGGTCTCCCATTTTGAGAATACAACGATAATTTGTAAAAATACAAACTTAGACTTACAAAGAAGCCATTAAAGGGTGAAAACCCAAACCAGTCCCGGAACGGCGCCGTAGGAGGCACAAACACCTCCCACGGGACCAATGTAACTTGTAGGAACTGACCGCGTAGTCCCTGGTCTCTCGATTTGATAATACGATGATAATTTACAAAAATCAACACTTAGACTTAAAAACAAGCCATTATTGGGTGAAAACTCAAACCGGCCCCCAAACGGCCCCGTAGGAGGCACGAACACCTCACACGGGACTAATGTTACTTGTAGGAACTGGTCACGTAGTCCCGAGACTCCCGATTTGAGAATACGACGATAATTTGTAAAAATCACACTTAGACTTTAAAACAAGCCGTTATAGGGTGAAAACAAGAAACTAGCCCCCCAAACGGCCCCGTAGGAGGCACGAACACCTCGCACGGGACCAATGTAACTTGTAGGAACTGACCACATAGTCTCAGGGCTCTCGGTTTGAGAATACGATAATAATTTGCAAAATTCCTACTTAGAGTTAAAAATAACCTGTTAAAGGGTGAAAACCCAAACCAGCCCCCAAACTACTCCGTAGGAGGCACCAACACCTCACATGGGACCATTGTAACTTGTAGGAACTGATCGTGTAGTCCCGGGGCTCCCGGTTTGAGAATACGACGATAGTTTTAAAAAATACACTTAGACTTAAAAACAAGCCGTTAAAGGGTGAAAACCCAAACCAGCCCCTAGACGACCCTGTAGGAGGCACGAACACCTCGAACGGGACCAATGTAACTTGTAGGAACTGGTCGTGTAGTCCTCGATCTCTCAGTTTGAGAATACGATGATAATTAGCAAAAATTAACACTTAGACTAAAAATAAGCCGTTAAAGGGTGAAAACTCAAACCAGCCCCCCAAAAGCCCCGTAGGAGGCACGAACACCTGGCACGGGACCAATGTAACTTGTAGGAACTATCGCGTAGTCCCGGGTCTCCCGATTTGTGAATATGGTGATAATTTGTAAAAATCAACACTTAGACTTAAAAATAAGCTATTAAAAGGTGAAAACCCAAACCAGCCCCTAAATGGCCCCATAGGAGGCACGAACTCCTCGCACGGGTCCAATGTAACTTATAGGAACAGGTCGTATAGTCTCGGGGCTCCCGGTTTGAGAATATGATGATAATTTTTAAAAATTACACTTAGACTTAAAAACAAGCCGTTAAAGGGTGAAAACCCAAACCTGCCCCCAAACGGCCCCATAAGAGGCACGAATACCTCGCACGGGACTAATTTAACTTGTAGGAACTGGCCGCGTAGTCCTGAGGCTCCCGTTTTGAGAATACGATGATAATTAGCAAAAATCACACTTAGACATAAAAATAAGCCGTTAAAGGGTGAAAACCCAAACCAGTCCCCAAACGGCCCCGTAGGAGGCACGAACACCTCGCACGAGACCAATATAACTTTAGGAACTGGCCGCGTAGTCGTGGGTCTCCCAGTTTTAGGAACTGGTCGCGTAGTCCCTGGGCTCTCGATTTGAGATTATGATGATAATTTACAAAAATCACACTTAGACTTAAAAATAAGCCGTTAAAGGGTGAAAACCCAAACCAACCCCCAAACGGCCCCGTATTAGGCACGAACACCTCGCACGGGACCAATGTAACTTTTAAGAACTGGTTGCGTAGTCTCGGGTCTCCCGATTTGAGAATATGATGATAATTTGCAAAAATCAACACTTAGACTTACAAACAAGTCGTTAAAGAGTGAAAACCCAAACCAGCCCCGAAATAGCCCCGTAGGAGGCACGAACACCTCGCACGGGACAAATGTAACTTGTAGGAACTAGTCGCGTAGACCCGGGTCTTCGATTTCAGAATAAGACGATAATTTGCAAAAATCAACACTTAGACTTAAAAACAAGTCATTAAAGCGTGAAAATCCAAACCAGCCCCCAAACGGCCCCGTAGGAGGCACGAACACCTCGCACGGGACCAATGTTACTTGTAGGACCTATCGCGTAGTCCCGGGTCTCCCGGTTTGAGAATACATTGATAATTTGTAAAACTCAACACTTAGACTTAAAAACAAGCCGTTAAAGGGTGAAAACCCCAACCATCCCCCAAATGGCCCCGTAGGAGGCCAGAACTCTTCGCAAGGGACCAATGTAACTTGTAGGAACATGATGCGTAGTCTCGGTGCACCCGGTTTGAGAATACAATGATAATTTGCAAAATTCACACTTATACTTAAAGATAAGCCATTAAAGGGTGAAAACCCAAACCAGCCCCCAAAACGGCCCCATAGGAAGCAAGAATACCTCGCACGGAACCAATGTAACTTATAGGAACTGACCACGTAGTACCGGGGCTCTCAGTTTAAGAATATGACGAAAATTTGCAAAAATCACACTTAGATTAAAAACAAGCCGTTAAAGGGTGAAAACCCAAACCAGACCCCATACAGCCCCGTATGAGGCAAGAACACCTCGCACGGAACCAATGTAACTTGTAGGAACTGGCCACATAGTTCCGGGTCTCCCGGATTGAGAATAGGACGATAATTTTCCAAAATCACACTTAGACTTAAAAACAAGTCGTTAAAGTGTGAAAATTCAAACCATCCCCAAACGGCCCCGTAGGAGGCACGAACACCTCGCTCCGTACCAATGTAACTTGTAGGAACTAACCGCGTAGTCCTGGGGCACCCAGTTTGAGAATAAGAGTATAGTTTACAAAAATCACACTTAGGCTTAAAGAATATCCGTTAAAGGGTGAAAACCCAAACCAGCACCCAAACGGCCCCGTAGGAGGCGTGAACACCTCGCACGGGACCAATGTAACTTTTAGGAATTGGTCGCGTAGTCCCAAGTCTCCCGATTTGAGAATAAGACGATAATTTGAAAAAATCAACACTTACACTTAAAAACAAGCCGTTAAAGGTTGAAAACCCAAACCAGCCCCCAAACGGCCCTGTAGGAGGCACAAACACCTCGCACAGGACCAATGTAACTTTTAGGAACCGGTCGTGTAGTCCCGGGTCTCCCGGTTTGAGAATAAGACGACAATTTGCAAAAATCAACACTCAGACTAACAAAAAAGTCGTTAAAGGATGAAAACCCAAACCAGCTCCCAAACGGCCCCTTAGGAGTCACGAACACCTCGCACGGGACAAATGTAACCTGTAGGAACTGACCGCGTAATCCCGGGGCTCTCGATTTGAGAATATGACGATAATTTGCAAAAATCACACTTTGACTTAAAAATGAGCCATTAAAGGGTGAAAACCCAAACCAGCCCCCAAACGACCCCGTAGGAGGTACGAACGCCTCGTACGGGACCCATGTAACTTATAGGAACTGGTCGCGTAGTTCCTGGTCTCACGATTTGAGAATATGATGATAATTTGCAAAAATCAACACTTAGACTTAAAAATAAACCATTAAAGGGTGAAAACTCAAACCAGCCCCCAAACGGCCCCGTAGGAGGTACGGACACCTCGCACGAGACCAATGTAACTTATAGGAACTGTCGCGTAGTCCCGAGGCTCCGATTTGAGAATACGACGATAATTTACAAAAACCACACTTAGTTTTAAAAACAAGCAGTTAAAAGGTTAAAACCCAAACCAGCCCCCAAATGACCCAGTAGGAGGCACGAACACCTCGCACGGGACCAATGTAACTTGTAGGAACTGTCCATGTAGTCTCGTGTCTCCCGATTTGAGAATACGATGATAATTTGAAAAAATACACTTAGACTTAAAAATAAGCCGTTAAAGGGTGAAAACCCAAACCGGCCCCTAAACGGCCCCGTTGGAGGCACGAACACCTCGCACGGGACCAATGTAACTTTTAGGAACTAGTCGCGTAGTCCCGGGTCTCCCGTTTTGAGAATATGATGATAATTTGCAAAAAGTGACACTTGGACTTAAGAACAAGCCGTTAAATGGTGAAAACCCAAACCAGCCCCCGAACGGCCCCGTAGGAGGCACGAACACCTCGCACGGGACCAATGTAACTTGTAGGAACTGGTCGCGTAGTCCCTGGTCTCTCGGTTTAACAATACGATAATAATTTGCAAAAATCAACACTTAGAATTAAAAACAAACCATTAAAGGGTGAAAACTCAAACCAGCCCCCAAACGGCCCCGTATTAGGTACGAACACCTCGCACGGGACCAATGTAACTTGTAGGAACTTTCGCGTAGTCCCGGGACTCCCGATTTGAGAATAGGATGAAAATTTATAAAAAGCAACACTTAGACATAAAAACAAGCCATTAAAGGGTGAAAACCCACACCAGCTCCCAAATGGCCCCGTAGGAGGCACGAACTCCTCGCACGGGTCCAATGTAACTTGTAGGAATAGGCCGTGTAGTCTCGGGGCTCCCGTTTTGAGAATAAGAAGATAATTTGCAAAAATCAACACTTAGACTTAAAAACAAGCCGTTAAAGGGTGAAAACCTAAACCTACCCCCAAACGACCCCGTAGGAGGCACGAACACCTCGCACGGGACCAATGTAACTTGTAGGAACTGGCCACGTAGTTATAGGTCTCCCGGTTTGACAATATGACGATAATTTGAAAAAATCACACTTAGACATAAAAATAAGTTGTTAAAGGGTGAAACCCAAACCATCTCCCAAACGGCCCTGTAGGAATCAGGAACACCTCGCACGGGACCAATGTAACTTTTAGGAACTGGTCGCGTAGTCCCGGGGCTCTCGGTTTGAGATTACGACGGTAATTTGCAAAAATCACACTTAGACTTAAAAACGAGCCGTTAAAGGGTAAAAACCCAAACCATCCCCCAAACGGCCCCGTAGGAGGCACGAACACCTCGCGCGGGACCAATGTAACTTTTAGGAACTGGTCGCGTAGTCCCGGGTCTCACGGTTTGAGAATACGATGATAATTTGCAAAAATCAACACTTAGACTTACAAACAAGCCGTTAAAGGGTGAAAACCCAAACCAGCCCCCAAACGACCACGTAGGAGGCACGAACACCCTGCATGGGACCAATATTACTTGTAGGAACTTCCGTATTATCTCGGGTCTACCGATTTGAGAATACGTTGAAAATTTGTAAAAATCAACACTTAAAAATAAGCCGTTAAAGGGTGAAAACCCCAACCAGCCCCCAACCAGCCCCGTAGGAGGCACTAACTCCTCGCACAGGACCAATGTAACTTGTAGGAATAGGCTGTGTAGTCTCGGGGCACCCGGTTTGAGAATACGATGATAATTTGCAAAAATCACACTTAGACTTAAAAACAAGCCATTAAAGGGTGAAAACCCAAACCAACCCCCAAACGGACCCATAGGAGGCACGAATACCTCGTACGGGACCAATGTAACTTGTAGGAACTGGTCGCATAGTCCCGAGGCTCTTGATTTGAGAATACAACGATAATTTGCACAAAAAACACTTAGACTTAAAAATAAGTCGTTAAGGGTGAAAATCGAAACCAGCCCCCAAACGGCCTCGTATGAGGCAAGAACACCTCACACGGGACCAATGTAACTTGTAGAAATTGTCCACGTAGTCCCGGGTCTCCGGGATTGAGAATAGGACGATAATTTGCAAAAATCACACTTAGACTTAAAAACAAGTCGTTAAAGTGTGAAAATTCAAACCATCCCCCAAACGGCCCCGTAGGAGGCACGAACACCTCACACCGGACCAATGTAACTTGTAGGAACTGACCGCGTAGTCCCGGGGATCCCAGTTTGAGAATATGACAATAATTTGCAAAAATCACACTTAGGCTTAAAAACAAGCCGTTAGATGGTGAAAACCCAAAACAGCACCTAAACGGCCCTATAGGAGGCGTGAACACCTCGCACGGGACCAATGTAACTTTTAGGAATTGGTCGTGCACTCTTGGGTCTCGCGGTTTGAGAATATGATGATAATTTGCAAAAATCACACTTAGACTTAAAAATAAGCCGTTAAAGGGTGAAAACCCAAACTAGCCTCCAAACGACCCCGTAGGAGGCACGAACACCTCGCACGGGACCAATGTAACTTGTAGGAATTGGTCGCGTAGTCCCGGGGCTCCAGGTTTGAGAATACGATGATAATTTGCAAAATTAACACTTAGACATAAAAATAAGCCGTTAAAGGGTGAAAACCCAAACTAGCCCCCAAACGACCCCGTAGGAGGCGGACGGGACCAATGTAACTTTTACGAACTAGCCGCGTAGTTCCGTTGCTCCTGGTTTGAGAATATGTCGATAATTTGAAAAAATCACACTTAGACTAAAAAACAAGCCGTTAAACGGTGAAAACCCAAACTAGCCTCCAAATGACCTCGTAGGAGGCACGAACACCTCGCACGGGACCGATGTAACTTGTAGGAATTGGTCGCGTAGTCCCTGGTCTCTCGGTTTGAGAATGCGATGATAATTTACAAAAATCAACACTTAGACTTAAAAACAAACCATTAAAGGGTGGAAACTCAAACCAGCCCCCAAACGGCCCCGTATTAGGAACGAACACCTCACACGGGACCAATGTAACTCGTAGGAACGGCCGTGTAGTCCCGGGACTCCCGGTTTGAGAATACGATGATAATTTGTAAAAAGCAACACTTAGACTTAAAAACAAGCCATTAAAGGGTGATAACCCAAACCAACTCCCAAATGGACTCGTAGGAGGCACAAACTCCTCTCACGGGTCCAATGACACTTGTAGGAACAGGTCGTGTAGTCTCGGGGCTCCCAGTTTGACAATAATAAGATAATTAGCCAAAATCAACCCTTAGACTTAAAAATAAGCCGTTAAAGGGTGAAAACCCAAACCTGCCCCCAAACGACCCCCTAGGAGGCACGAACACCTCGCACGGGACCAATGTAACTTATAGGAACTGGCCACGTAGTCATAGGTCTCCCGGTTTGAGAATTCGACGATAGTTTGCAAAAATGACACTTTGACATAAAAACAAGTCGTTAAAGGATGAAAACCCAAACCATCTCCCAAACGGCCCCGTAGGAATCAAGAACACCTCGCACGGGACCAATGTAACTTTTAGGAACTGGCCGCGTAGTACCGGGGCTCTCGATTTGAGATTACGACGATAATTTGCAAAAATCACACTTAGACTTAAAAACGAGCCGTTAAAGGGTGAAAACCCAAACCATCCCCCAAACGGCCCCGTAGGAGGCACGAACACCTCGCACTGGACCAATGTAACTTTTAGGAACTGGTCGAGTAGTCCCGGGTCTCACGATTTTAGAATATGATGATTATTTGCAAAAATCAACACTTAGACTTACAAACAAGCCGTTAAAGGTTAAAAACCAAAACAGCCCCCAAATGGCAACGTAGGAGGCACGAACACCCTGCACGAGACCAATGTTACTTGTAGGAACTGTCGTATAGTCTCGGGTCTACCGATTTGAGAAAACGTTGATAATTTGTAAAAATCAACACTTAAAAACAAGCCGTTAAAGGGTGAAAACCCCAACCAGCACACAAACGGCCCCGTAGGAGGCACTAACTCCTCGTACAGGACCAATGTAACTTGTAGGAACAGGCTGTGTAGTCTCGGGGCACCCGATTTGAGAATACGATGATAATTTGCAAAAATCACACTTAGACTTAAAAACAAGCCGTTAAAGGGTGAAAACCCAAACCAACCCCCATACGGCCCCATAGGAGGCACGAATACCACGCACGAGACAAATGTAACTTGTAGGAACTGGTCGCGTAGTCCCCAGGCTCTCGGTTTGAGAATACAACAATAATTTGCAAAAATAACACTTAGACTTAAAAACAAGCCGTTAAAGGGTGAAAACTAAAACTAACCCCCAAACGGCCTCGTATGAGGCATGAACACCTCGCACGTGACCAATGTAACTTGTAAGAACTGGACAGGTAGTCGCGGGTCTCCTGGTTTGAGAATAGGACGATAATTTTCAAAAATCACACTTAGACTTAAAAACAAGTCGTTAAAGTGTGAAAATTCAAACCATCCCCCCAAACGGCCCCGTAGGAGGCACGAACACCTCACACCGGACCAATGTAAATTGTAGGAACTGACCGCGTAGTCCGGGGGCTCCCAGTTTGAGAATACGACAATAATTTGCAAAAATCACACTTACGCATAAAAATAAGCCGTTAGAGGGTGAAAACACAAACCAGCACCGAAATGGCCCCGTGGGAGGCGTGAACATTTCGCACGGGACCAATGTAACTTTTAGGAATTGGTCGTGCACTCTCGGGTCACCCGATTTGAGAATATGATGATAATTTGCAAAAATCACACTTAGACTTAAAATAAGTCGTTAAAGGGTGAAAACCCAAACCAGCCTCCAAACGACCCCGTAGGAGGCACGAACACCTCGCACGGGACCAATGTAACTTGTAGGAATTGGTCGCGTAGTCCCCGGGCTTCAGGTTTGAGAATACAGCAATAATTTGCAAAAATCAAACTTAGACTTAAAAAAAGCCGTTAAAGGGTGAAAACTCAAACTAGCCCCCAAACGACCCCGTAGGAGGCGGACGGGACCAATGTAACTTTTACGAACTAGCCGCGTAGTTTCGGGGCTCCTGGTTCGAGAATATGACGATAATTTGCAAAAATCACACTTAGACTTAAAAATAAGTCGTTAAAGCGTGAAAACCCAAACCAGCCCCCAAACGACCCCGTAGGAGGCACGAACACCTCGCACGGGACCAATGTAACTTGTAGGAATTGGTCGCGTAGTCCCTGGTCTCTCAATTTGAGAATACGATGATAATTTGTAAAAATCAACACTTAGATTTAAAAAAAAGCCGTTAAAGGGTGAAAACCCAAACCAACCCCCAAACGGCCCCGTATTAGGTACGAACACCTCGCACGGGACCAATGTAACTTGTAGGAACTGCCGCGTAGTCCTGGGACTCCCGGTTGAGAATAAGAAGACAATTTGTAAAAAGCAACACTTAAACTTAAAAACAAGCCATTAAATGGTGAAAACCCAAACCAGCTCCCAAATGGCCCCGTAGGAGGCACGAACACCTCGCACGGGACCAATGTAACTTGTAGGAACTGGCCGCGTAGTCATAGGTCTCCCGGTTTGAGAATAGGACGATAATTTGCAAAAATCACACTTAGACATAAAAACAAGTCGTTAAAGGGTGAAAACCCAAACCATCTCCCAGACGGCCCCGTAGGAATCAGGAACACCTCGCACGGGACCAATGTAACTTTTAGGAACTGGCCGCGTAGTACCGGGGCTCTCAGTTTGAGATTACGCTGATAATTTGCAAAAATCACGCTTAGATTTAAAAACGAGCCGTTAAAGGGTAAAAACCCAAACCATCCCCCAAACGGCCCCGTAGGAGGCACGAACACCTCGCACGGGACCAATGTAACTTTTAGGAACTGGTCGTGTAGTCCCGGGTCTCACGGTTTGAGAATACGATGATAATTTGTAAAAATCAACACTTAGACTTACAAACAAGCCGTTAAAGGGTGAAAACCCAAACCAGCACCCAAACGGCCACGTAGGAGGCACGAACACCCTGCACGGGACCAATGTTACTTCTAGGAACTGTCGTATAGTCTCGAGTCTACCGATTTGAGAATACGTTGATAATTTGTAAAAATCAACACTTAAAAACAAGACGTTAAAGGGTGAAAACCCGAACCAGCCCCCAAACGGCCCCGTAGGAGGCACTAACTCCTTGCACAGGACCAATGTAACTTGTAGGAACAGGCTGTGTAGTCTCGGGGCACCCGATTTGAGAATACGACGATAATTTGAAAAAATCACACTAAGACTTAAAAACAAGCCGTTAAAGGGTGAAAACCCAAACCAACCCCCAAATGGCCCCATAGGAGGCACGAATACCTCGCACGAGACCAATGTAACTTGTAGGAACTGGCCGCGTAGTCCCGAGGCTCTCGGTTTGAGAATACAACGATAATTTGAAAAAATAACACTTAGACTTAAAAACAAGCCATTAAAGGGTGAAAACCGAAACCAGCCCCCAAAGGGCCTCGTATGAGGCAAGAACACCTCGCACGGGACCAATGTAACTTGTAAGAACTGGCCACGTAGTCCCGGGTCTCTCGATTTGAGAATAGGACGATAATTATCAAAAATCACACTTAGACTTAAAAATAAGTCGTTAAAGTGTAAAAATTCAAACCATCCCCCAAACGGCCCCGTAGGAGGCACGAACACCTCACACCGGACCAATGTAACTTGTAGGAACTGACCGCGTAGTCCTGGGACTCTCAGTTTGAGAATACGACAATAATTTGCAAAAATCACACTTAGGCTAAAAAACAAGCCGTTAAAGGGTGAAAACCCAAACCAGCACCTAAACGGCCCCATAGGAGGCGTGAACACCTCGAACGGGACCAATGTAACTTTTAGGAATTGGTCGTGCACTCTCGGGTCTCTCGGTTTTAGAATATGATGATAATTTGCAAAAATCACACTTAGACTTAAAAATAAGTCGTTAAAGGGTGAAAACCCAAACTAGCCTCCAAGCGACCCCGTAGGAGGCACGAACACATCGGACAGGACCAATGTAACTTGTAGGAATTGGTCGCGTAGTCCTGGGGCTTCAGGTTTGTGAATACGACGATAATTTGCAAAAGTCACACTTAGACTTAAAAAAAAGCTGTTAAAGGGTGAAAACCCAAACTAGCCCCCAAACGACCCCGTAGGAGGCGGACGGGACCAATGTAACTTTTACGAACTAGCCACGTAGTTTCGGGGCTCCTGGTTTGAGAATATGACGATAATTTGCAAAAATCACACTTAGACTTAAAAACAAGCCGTTAAAGGGTGAAAACCCAAACCAACCCCCAAACGACCCCGTAGAAGGCACGAACACCTCGCACGGGACCAATGTAACTTGTAGGAATTGGTCGCATAGTCCCGGGGCTCCCGGTTTGAGAATACGATGATAATTTGCCAAAATCACACTTAGACTTAAAAAAAGCCGTTAAAGGGTGGAAATCCAAACCAACACCCAAACGACCCGTAGGAGGGGGACGGGACCAATGTAACTTTTACGAACTAGCCGCGTAGACCCGGGGCTCCTGGTTTGAGAATATGATGATAATTTGTAAAAATAACACTTAGGCTTAAAAACAAGCCGTTAAAGGGTGAAAACCCAAACCAGCCCCAAACGACCCCGTAGGAGGCACGAACACCTCTCACGGGACCATCGTAAGTTATAGGAACATACCACATAGTCCCAAGTCTCCCGATTTGAGAATACGATGATAATTTACAAAAATCACACTTAGACTTAAAAATAGTTGTTAAAGGGTGAAAACCCAAACCAGTTCCAAACGACCCCGTAGGAGGCACGAACCCCTCGCACGGGACCAATGTAACTTGTAGGAATTGGTCGCGTAGTCCCGGGGATCCCGATTTGAGAATATGATGATAATTTGTAAAAATCACACTTGGACTTAAAAAAAACCGTTAAAGGGTGAAAACCCAAACCAGTTCCCAAACGACCCCGTAGTAGGTACGAACACCTCGCACGGGACCAATGTAACTTTTAGGAACCGGTCGTGTAGTCCCGGGTCTCCCGGTTTGAGAGTAAGATGACAATTTGCAAAAATCAACACTCAGACTTACAAACAAGCCGTTAAAGGGTGAAAACCCAATCCAGCCCCCAAACGGCCCCTTAGGAGTCACGAACACATCGCACGGCGCCAATGTAACTTGTAGGAACTAGTCGCGTAGTCCCGGGTCTCCCGTTTTGATAATACGATGATAATTTGTAAAAATCAAAACTTGGACTTACAAACAAGCCATTAAAGGGTGAAAATCGAAACCAGCCCCTGAACAGCCCCATAGGAGGCACGAACACCTCGCACAGGACGAATGTAACTTGTAGGAACTGGTCGCGTAGTCCCTGGTCTCTCGATTTGAGAATATGATGATAATTTGCAAAAATTAACACTTAGACTTAAAAACAAACCATTAAAGGGTGAAAACTCAAACCAGCCCCCAAACGGCCCCGTAGGAGGTATGAACACCTCGCACGAGACCAATATAACTTGTAGGAACTACCGCGTAGTCTCGAGGCTCCGATTTGAGAATACGACGATAATTTACAAAAACCACACTTATTTTTAAAAACAAGTTGTTAAAGGGTGAAAACCCAAACCAGCCCTCAAACGACCACATAGGAGGCACGAACACCTCGCACGGGACCAATGTTACTTGTAGGAACTCTCCATGTAGTCTCGGGTCTCCCGATTTGAGAATACGATGATAATTTGAAAAAATCACACTTACTTAAAAATAAGCCGTTAAAGGGTGAAAACCCAAATCGGCACCCAAACGGCCCCGTAGGAGGCACGAACACCTCGCATGGGACCAATGTAACTTTTAGGAACTAGTCGCGTAGTCACGGGTCTACCGTTTTGAGA
Source organism: Sambucus nigra (assembly GCA_949130495.1). Lineage (NCBI taxonomy): Eukaryota > Viridiplantae > Streptophyta > Magnoliopsida > Dipsacales > Adoxaceae > Sambucus > Sambucus nigra. The sequence continues at coordinate 235,852,696 of OX422210.1, read as the reverse complement.
ATACGATGATAATTTACAAAAATCAAAACTTAGACTTACAAACAAGCCATTAAAGGGTGAAAACCCAAACCTGCCCCTGAACGGCCCCGTAGGAGGCACGAACACCTCGCATAGGACCAATGTAACTTGTAGGAACTTGTCGCGTAGTCCCTGGTCTCTCGGTTTGAGAATACGATGATAATTTGCATAAATCAACACTTAGACTTAAAAACACACCATTAAAGGGTGTAAACTCAAACTAGCCCCCAAACGGCCCCATATTAGGTACGAACACCTCGCACGGGACCAATGTAACTAGTAGGAACTGCCGCGTAGTCCCGAGACTCCCGATTTGAGAATACGATGATTATTTGTAAAAAGCAACACTTAGACTTAAAAACAAGCCATTAAAGGGTGAAAACCCAAACCAACTCCCAAATGGCCCCGTAGGAGGCACGAACTCCTCGCACGGGTCCAATGTAACTTGTAGGAACTGGTCGCGTAGTCCCTGGTCTCTCGGTTTGAGAATACGATGATAATTTGCAAAAATCAACACTTAGAATTAAAAACAAACCATTAAAGGGTGAAAACTCAAACCGGCCCCCAAACGGCCCCGTATTAGGTACGAACACCTCGCACGGGACCAATGTAAATTGTAGGAACTTTCGCGTAGTCCCGGGACTCCCAATTTGAGAATACGATGAAAATTTATAAAAAGCAACACTTAGACTTAAAAACAAGCCATTAAAGGGTGAAAACCCACACTAGCTCCCAAATGGCCCCGTAGGAGGCACGAACTCCTCGTACGGGTCCAATGTAACTTGTAGGAATAGGCCGTGTAGTCTCGGGGCTCCCGGTTTGAGAATAAGAAGATAATTTGCCAAAATCAACACTTAGACTTAAAAACAAGCCGTTAAAGGGTGAAAACCCAAACCTACCCCCAAACGACCCCGTAGGAGGCACGAACACCTCGCACGGGACCAATGTAACTTGTAGGAACTGGCCACGTAGTTATAGGTCTCCCGGTTTGAGAATACGATGATAATTTACAAAAATCACACTTAGACATAAAAATAAGCCGTTAAAGGGTGAAAACCCAAACCATCTCCCAAACGGCCCCGTAGGAATCAGGAACACCACGCATGGGACTAATGTAACTTTTAGGAACTGATCGCGTAGTCCCGGGTCTCCCGGTTTGAGAATACGATGATAATTTGCAAAAATCAACACTTAGACTTACAAACAAGCCGTTAAAGGGTGAAAACCCAAACCAGCCCCCAAACGGCCACGTAGGAGGCACGAACACCCTGCACGGGACCAATGTAACTTGTAGGAACTGTCGTATAGTCTCGGGTCTCCCGATTTGGGAATACGTTGATAATTTGTAAAAATTAAAACTTAAAAACAAGCCGTTAAAGGGTGAAAACCCCAACCAGCCCCCAAACGGCCCCGTAAGAGGCACTAACTCCTCGCACAGGACCAATGTAACTTGTAGGAACAGGCTGTGTAGTCTCGGGGCTCCCGGTTTGAGAACACGACAATAATTTGCAAAAATCACACTTAGACTTAAAAACAAGTCGTTAAAGGGTGAAAATCCAAACCAACCCCCAAACGGCCCCATCGGAGGCACGAATACCTCGCACGGGACCAATGTAACTTGTAGGAATTGGCCGCGTAGTCCCGAGGATCTCGGTTTGAGAATACAACAATAATTTGCAAAAATAACACTTAGACTTAAAAACAAGCCGTTAAAGGGTGAAAACCGAAACCAGCCCCCAAACGGCTTCGTATGAGGCAAGAACACCTCGCATGGGACCAATGTAACTTTTAGGAATTGGTCGTTCACTCTCGGGTCTCCCGGTTTGATAATTTACAAAAACCACACTTAGAGTTAAAAATAGCTGTTAAAGGGTGAAACCCAAACCAGCCCCCAAACGACCCAGTAGGAGGCACGAACACCTTGCACGGGACCAATGTAGCTTGTAGGAACTGTTCGCGTAGTCTCCGATCTCCCAATTTGAGAATACGACAATAATTTGAAAAAATCACACTTAGACTTAAAAATAAACCGTTAAAGGGTGAAAACCCAAACGGCCCCCAAACATCCCTGTAGGAGTCACGAACACCTCGCACGGGACCAATGTAACTTGTAGGAACCGGCCTCATAGTCCCGGGGCTCTCGGTTTGAGAATGCGATGATAATTTGAAAAAATCACACTTAGACTTAAAAACAACCCGTTAAAGGGTGAAAACTCAAACCAACCCCCAAACGGCCCCGTATGAGGCACGAACACCTCGCACGGGACCAATGTAAGTTGTAGGAACTGGCCGCGTAGTCTCGGGGCTCCCTATTTGAGAATACGATGATAATTTGTAAAAATCACACTTAGACTTAAAAACAAGCCGTTAAAGGGTGAAAACCCAACTCAACCCCCAAATGACCCCGCAGGAGGCTTGAACACCTCGCACAGGACCAAAGTAACTTTTAGGAACTGGACGCGTAGTCTCAGGGCCTCCCGGTTCGAGCATACGACGATAATTTGATAAAATCACACATAGACTTAAAAAAGCGTCGTAAAAGGGTGAAAACCCGAACAACCCCCAAACGACCCCGTAGGAGGCACCAACACCTCGCACGGGACCAATGTAACTTGTAGGAACTGCCGCATAGTTTGGGGCTCCCGATTTGAGAATACGGCAATAATTTGGAAAAATCAGACATTGACTTAAAAATTAGCCATTAAAGTGTGAAATCCCAAACCAGCCCCCAAACGACCCCGTAAGAGGCACGAACACCTCACATGGGACCCATGTAACTTGTAGGAACTCACCGTGTAGTCCCGAGTCTCCCGGTTTGAGATTATGATGATAATTTGTAAAAATCACACTTAGACTTAAAAACAAGCCGTTAAAGGGTGAAAACTAAAACCAACCCCCAAACGACCCCGTAGGAGGCACAAACACCTCGCACGGGAACAATGTTACATGTAGGAACTAACCACGTAAGCTCGGGTCTCCCGATTTGAGAATACGGCGATAATTTACAAAAATCACACTTAGGCTTAAAAACAAGCCGTTAGAGGGTGAAAACTCAAACCAGCCCCCAAACGACCCCGTAGGAGGCACAGACACCTCGCACATGACCAATGTAACTTGTAGGAACTGGCCGCATAGTCCCGGGTCTCTCGATTTGAGAATATGATGATTATTTGCAAACATCAACACTTAGACTTACAAAGAAGCCGTTAAAGGGTGAAAACTCAAATTAGCCCCCAAACGACCCTATAGGAGGCACAAACACCTCGCACGGGACCAATGTTACTTGTAGGAACTGACCACCTAGTCCTGGGTCTTTCGGTTTGAGAATACGACGTTAATTTGCGTAAATCACACTTAGGCTTAAAAACAAGCCGTTAGAGGGTGAAAACCCAAACCAGCCCCCAAACGACCCCATAGGAGCCACAGACACCACGCACCGGACCAATGTAACTTGTAGGAATAGCCACGTAATCCCGAGTCTCCTGGTTTGAGAATACGATGATAATTTGTAAAAATCAACTCTTAGACTTAAAAACAGGCCGTTAAAGGGTGAAAACCCAAACTAACCCACAAACGGCCCCCTAGGAGGCACGAACTCCTCGCACGGGACCAATGTAACTTGTAGGAATAGGCCACGTAGTCTCGGGGCTCCCGGTTTGAGAATACGATGATAATTTGCAAAAATCACACTTAGACATAAAAATAAGCCGTTAAAGGGTGAAAAACCAAACCAGCACCCAAACGGCCCAATTGGAGGCACGAATACCTCGCACGGGACCAATGTAACTTGTAGGAACTGGTCGCATAGTCCCGAGGCTCCCGATTTGATAATACGATGATAATTTGAAAAAATCACACTTAGACTTAAAAATAAGCGGTTAAAGGGTGAAAACCAAAATCAACCCCCAAATGGTCCAATAGGAGGCACGAACACCTCACACGGGACCAATGTAACTTTTAGGAACTGGTTGCATAGTCCCGGGGCTCCCAGTTTGAGAATATGGCAATAATTTGAAAATGTCACACTTAGACTTAAAAACAAGCCGTTAAAGGGTGAAAACCCAAACCAACCCCCAAACGACCCCATAGGAGGCACAAACACCTCGCACCAGACCAATGTAACTTGTTGGACCTCACTGCTTAGTCTCGGGTCTCCCGGTTTGAGAATACGATAATAATTTGCAAAAATCACACTTAGACTTAAACAAAAGTTGTTAAAGGGAGAAAATCGAAACCAGCACCCAAACGACCCCGTAGAAGGCACAAACACCTCGCACGGGACCAATGTAACTTGTAGGAACTGGTCGCGTAGTCCCGAGGCTCTCGATTTGAGAATACAACGATAATTTGCAAAAATAACACTTAGACTCAAAAACAAGCCGTTAAAGGGTGAAAACACAAACCAGCACCCAAACGGCCCAGTAGGAGGCACGAACACCTTGCACTGGACCAATGTAACTTGTAGGAACTGACCGCGTAGTCCCGGGGCTCCCAGTTTAAGAATACGATAATAATTTATAAAAATCACACTTAGGATTAAAAACAAGCCGTTAAAGGGTGAAAACCCAAACCAGCACCTAAATGGCCTCGTAGGAGGCGTGAACACCTCGCACAGGACCAATGCAACTTTTAGGAATTGGTCGTGTAGTCTCGGGTCTCCAGGTTTGAAAATATGACGATAATTTGCAAAAATCACACTAAGACTTAAAAATAAGCCGTTAAAGGGTGAAAACCCAAACCAGCCTCCAAATGACCCCGTAGGAGGCACGAACACCTCGCACGGGACCAATGTAACTTGGAGGAACTGGTCGCGTAGTCCCGGGGCTCCAGGTTTGAGAATACGACGATGATTTTCAAAAATCACACTTAAACTTAAAAAAAAAAAGCCGTTAAAGGGTGAAAACCCAAACTAGCACCCAAACGACCCCGTAGGAGGCGGACGGGACCAATGTAACTTTTACGAACTAGCCGCGTAGTTCCGGGGCTCCTGGTTTGAGAATATGACGATAATTTGCAAAAATAACATTTAGGCTTAAAAACAAGCCGTTAAAGGGTGAAAACCCAAACCAGCACCTAAACGGCCTTGTAGTAGGCGTGAACACCTCGCACGGGATCAATACAACTTTTAGGAATTGGTCGTTTAGTCTCGGGTCTCCCGGTTTGAAAATATGACGATAATTTGCAAAAATCGTACTTAGACTTAAAAAAAAGCCGTTAAAGGGTGAAAACCCAAACTAGCACCCAAATAACCCCGTAGGAGGAGGACGGGACCAATGTAACTTTTACGAACTAGCCGCATAGTTCCGGGGCTCCAGGTTTGAGAATATGACGATAATTTGCAAAAATCACACTTAGACTTGAAAATAAGCCGTTAAAGGGTGAAAACCCAAACCAGCCCCCAAACGACCCCATAGGAGGCACGAACACCTCGCACAGGACCAATGTAACTTGTAGGAATTGGTCGCATAGTCCCGGGGCTCCCGGTTTGAGAATACGACGATAATTTGCAAAAATCACACTTAGACTTAAAAAAAGCCGTTAAAGGGTGAAAACCCAAACCAACCCCCGAACGACCCGTAGGAGGGGGACGGGTTCAATGTAACTTTAACGAACTAGCCGCGTAGCCCCGGGGCTCCTGGTTTGAGAATATGACGATAATTTGCAAAAATAACACTTAGACTTAAAAACAACCCGTTAAAGGGAGAAAACCCAAACCAGCCCCCAAACGACCCCGTAGGAGGCACGAACACCTATCACGGGACCATCGTAAGTTGTAGGAACGTACCACATAGTCCCGAGGCTCTCGATTTGAGAATACGATGATAATTTACAAAAACCACACTTAGACTTAAAAACAGTTGTTAAAGGGTGAAATCCCAAACCAGCCCCAAAACGACCCCGTAGGAGGCACGAACACCTTGCACGGGACCAATGTACCTTGTAGGAACTGTCTGCGTAGTCTCGGGTCTCCCGGTTTGAGAATACGACAATAATTTGAAAAAATACACTTAGACTTAAAAATAAGCCGTTAAAGGGTGAAAACCCAAACGGCCCCCAAACATCCCTGTAGGAGTCACGAACACCTCGCACGGGACCAATGTAACTTGTAGGAACCGACCGCATAGTCCCGGGGCTCTCGGTTTGAGAATATGATGATAATTTGCAAAAACCACACTTAGACTTAAAAACAACCCGTTAAAGGGTGAAAACTCAAACCAACCCCCAAATGGCCCCGTATGAGGCACGAACACCTCGCACGGGACCAATGTAACTTATAGTAACTGGCCGCGTAGTCTCGGGGATCTCGATTTGAGAATACGATGATAATTTGCAAAAATCACACTTAGACTTAAAAACAAGCCGTTAAAGGGTGAAAACCCAACTCAGCCCCCAAACGACCCCGTAGGAGGCTTGAACACCTCGCACAAGACCAAAGTAACTTTTAGGAACTGGTCGCGTAGTCTCGGGGCCCCCGAGTTGAGAATACGACGATAATTTGATAAAATCAGACTTAGACTTAAAAACAAGCCGTTAAAGGGTGAAAACCCGAACAATCCCCAAACGACCCCGTAGGAGGCACAAACACCTCGCACGTGACCAATGTAACTTGTAGGAACTGGCCGCATAGTCCGGGGACACCCGATTTGAGAATACGTCGATAATTTGGAAAAATCACACATAGGCTTAAAAATTAGCCATTAAAGCGTGAAATCCCAAACCAGCCCCCAAACGACCCCGTAGCAGGCACGAACACCTCACATGGGACCAATGTAACTTGTAGGAACTCACCGCGTAGTCCCGAGTCTCCCGATTTGAGATTATGATGATAATTTGTAAAAATCACACTTAGACTTAAAAACAAGCCGTTAAGGGTGAGAACTCAAACCAGCCCCCAAACGACCCCGTAGGAGGCACAAACACCTCGCACGGGACCAATGTTACATGTTGGAACTGACCACGTAGTCCCGGGTCTCCCGATTTGAGAATACAATGATAATTTCCAAAAATCACACTTAGGCTTAAAAACAAGTCGTTAGAGGGTGAAAACCCAAACCAGCCCCCAAACGACCCCGTAGGAGGCATAGACACCTCGCACGTGACCAATATAACTTGTAGGAACTGGCCGCGTAGTCCCGGGTCTCCCGGTTTGAGAATACGATGATTATTTGCAAAAATCAACACTTAGACTTACAAAGAAGCCGTTAAAGGTTGAAAACTCAAATCAGCCCCCAAACTACCCCGTAGGAGGCACAAACACCTCACACGGGACCAATGTTACTTGTAGGAACTGACCACCTAGTCCTGGGTCTCTCGATTTGAGAATACGACGTTAATTTGCGAAAATCACACTTAGGCTTAAAAATAAGCCGTTAGAGGGTGAAAACCCAAACCAGCCCCCAAACGACCCCATAAGAGGCACAAACACCTCGCACCAGACTAATGTAACTTGTAGGAACTACCGCATAATCCCAAGTCTCTAGGTTTGAGAATACGATGATAATTTGTAAAAATCAACTCTTAGACATAAAAACAAGCCGTTAAAGGGAGGAAACCCAAACTAACCCACAAACGTTCCCGTAGGAGACACGAACTCCTCGCACGGGACCAATGTAACTTGTAGGAACAGGCCGCGTAGTCTCGGGGCTCCCGGTTTGAGAATACGATGATAATTTGCAAAAATCACACTTAGACTTAAAAACAAGCCGTTAAAGGGTGAAAAACCAAACCATCCCCGAAACGTCCTAATTGGAGGCACGAATACCTCGCACGGGACCAATGTAACTTGTAGGAACTGGTCGCATAGTCCCAAGGCCCCCGGTTTGAGAATACAACGATAATTTGAAAAAATCACACTTAGACTTAAAAACAAGCCGTTAAAGGGTGAAAACCCAATCCATCCTCCAAACGGCCCAGTAGGAGGCACGAACACCTCGCACGGGATCAATGTAACTTGTAGTAACTAGCCGCGTAGTCCCGGGTCTATAGGCTTAAGAATACGATGATAATTTGCAAAAAGCACACTTGGACTTAAAAATAAGTTGTTAAAGTGTGAAAATACAAACCAACCCCCAAACGGCCCCGTAGGAGGCACAAACACCTCGCACAGGACCAATCTAACTTGTTGGACCTGACAGCTTAGTCTCGGGTCTCCCGGTTTGAGAATAAGGCAATAATTTAAAAAAATCACACTTCAACTTAAACACAAGTCGTTAAAGGGAGAAAATCGAAACCAGCACACAAACGACCCCGTAGGAGGCACGAACACCTCGCACGGGACCAATGTAACTTGTAGGAACTGGTCTTGTAGTCCCGGGACTCCCAATTTGAGAATACGACGATAATCTGCAAAAATCACACTTAGACATAAAAACAAGCCGTTAAAGGGTGAAAACACAAACCAGCACTGAAACGGCCCCGTAGGAGGAGTGAACACCTCGCACGGGACCAATGTAACTTTTAGGAACTGGTCTCGTAGTCTCGGGTCTCCCGGTTTGAAAATACGATGATAATTTGCAAAAATAAACACTTAGACTTACAAACAAGGCATTAAAGGGTGAAAACCAAAACCAGCCCCCAAACGATCCCGTAGGAGGCCTGAACACCTCGCACGGGACCAATGTAACTAGTAGGAACTGTCGCGTAGTCTCGGGTCTCCCGGTTTGAGAATACGATGATAATTTGTAAAAATCAACACTTAGACTTAAAAACAAGCCGTTAATGGGTGAAAACCCAAACTAGCCCCAAACGGCCCCGTAGGAGGCACGAACTCCTCGCATGGGACTAATGTAACTTGTAGGTATAGGTCGCGTAGTCTCGGGGTTTCGAGTTTGAGAATACGACGATAATTTGCAAAAATCACACTAAGACTTTAAAACAAGTCTTTAAAGAGTGAAAAACAAAACCAGCCCCCAAACGGCCCCATAGGAGGCACAAATTCCTCGCACGGGACTAATGTAACTTGTAAGAACTGGTCTTGTAGTCCCGAGGCTCCCGATTTGAGAATGCGACGATAATTTGGAAAAATCAAACTTAGACTTAAAAACAAGCCATTAAAGGGTGAAAACCCAAACCAGCCCCCAAACGGCCCCGTAGGGGGCACGAACACCTCGTACGGGACCAATGTAACTTGTAGGAACTGGTCGCGTAGTCCCGGTCTCTCGGTTTGAGAATACGACGATAATTTTCTAAAATCACACTTAGACTTAAAAACAAGTCGTTAAAGTGTGAAAATTCAAACGAGCCCCCAAACGGCACCGTAGGAGGCACGAACACCTCGCATCGGACCAATGTAACTTGTTGGAATTGACAGCGTAATCCCGTGTCTCCCGATTAGAGAATACGACGATAATTTGCAAACCTCACACTAAGACTTAAAAATAAGTCGTTAAGGGGTGAAAATTGAAACTTGCCCCCAAACGACCCCGTAGGAGGCACCAACACCTCGTACGGGACCAGTGTAACTTGTAGGAACTAGTCGTGTAGTCCCGGGACTCCCAGTTTGAGAATACGATGATAATTTGCAAAAATCACACTTAGACTTAAAAATAAGTCGCTAAAGGAAAAAAACCCAAACCAAGCCCCAAACGTCCCCGTAGGAGGTGTGAATAGCTCGCACGGGACCAATGTGACTTTTAGGAAGTGGTCGCGTAGTCCTGGGTCTCACGGTTTGATAATACGACGATAATTTGAAGAAATCAACACTTAGACTTAGAAACAAGCCGTTAAAGGATGAAAACCCAAACCAGCCCCCAAACTGCGCCGTAGGTGGTACGACACCTCGCACGGGACCAATGTAACTTGAGGGAACTGCCGCGTAGTCCCTAGTCATTCGGTATGAGAATACGATGATAATTTGCAAAAATTAACACTTAGACATACAAATAAGCCGTTATAGGGTGAAAACCCAAACCAACCCCCAAATGACCCCGTAGGAGGCACGAACACCTCGTACGGGACCAATGTAACTTGTTGGAACTGATCGCGTAGTCTCGGGTCGCTCGATTTGAGAATACGATGATAATTTGAAAAAATCACACTTAGACTTAAAAATAAGCCGTTAAAGGTTGAAAACCCAAACCATCTCCCAAACGACCCCGTGGGAGGCGCACGGGACCAAGGTAACTTTTACGAACTGGTCGCGTAGTCCCGGGCCTCTCGGTTTGAGAATACGATGATAATTTGCAAAAATCACACTTAGACTTAAAAACAAGCCGTTAAAGGGTGAAAACCTAACTCAGCCCCCAAACGACCCCGTAGGAGGCTTGAACACCTCGCGCGGGACCAAAGTAACTTTTAGGAACTGGCCGCGTAGTCTCGGGGCTCCTGAGTTGAGAATACGACGATAATTTGATAAAATCAGACTTAGACTTAAAAACAAGTCGTTAAAGGGTGAAAACCCGAACAACCCCCAAACGACCCCGTAGGAGGCACGAACACCTCGCACGGGACCAATGTAACTTGTAGGAATTGGCCGCATAGTCCGGGGACACCCGATTTGAGAATACGTCGATAATTTGGAAAAATCACACATAGGCTTAAAAATTAGCCATTAAAGCGTGAAATCCCAAACCAGCCCCCAAACGACCCCGTAGCAGGCACGAACAGCTCACATGGGACCAATGTAACTTATAGGAACTCACCGCGTAGTCCCGAGTCTCCCGATTTGACATTATGATGATAATTTGTAAAAATCACACTTAGACTTAAAAACAAGCCGTTAAAGGGTGAGAACTCAAACCAGCCCCCAAACGACCCCGTAGGAGGCACAAACACCTCACACGGGACCAATGTTACATGTTGGAACTGACCACGTAGTCCCAGGTCTCCCGATTTGAGAATACGATGATAATTTCCAAAAATCACACTTAGGCTTAAAAACAAGTCGTTAGAGGGTGAAAACACAAACCAGCCTTCAAACGACCCCGTAGGAGGCGTAGACACCTCGTACGTGACCAATATAACTTGTAGGAACTGGCCGCGTAGTCCCGGGTCTCCCGGTTTGAGAATACGATGATTATTTGCAAAAATCAACACTTAGACTTACAAAGAAGCCGTTAAAGGTTGAAAACTCAAATCAGCCCCCAAATGACACCCCGTAGGAGGCACAAACACCTCGCACGGGACCAATGTTACTTGTAGGAACTGACCACCTAGTCCTGGGTCTCTTGGTTTGAGAATACGACGTTAATTTGCAAAAATCACACTTAGGCTTAAAAATAAGCCGTTAGAGGGTGAAAACCCAAACCAGACCCAAAAGACCCCATAGGAGGCACAAACACCTCGCACCAGACCATTGTAACTTGTAGGAACTACCGCATAATCCCAAGTCTCCAGGTTTGAGAATACGATGATAATTTGTAAAAATCAACTCTTAGACATAAAAACAAGCCGTTAAAGGGAGGAAACCCAAACTAACCCACAAACGGCCCCGTAGGAGACACGAACTCCTCGCACGGGACCAATGTAACTTGTAGGAACAGGCCGCGTAGTCTCGGGGCTCCCGGTTTGAGAATACGATGATAATTTGTAAAAATCACACTTAGACTTAAAAACAAGCCGTTAAAGGGTGAAAAACCAAACCAGCCCCGAAACGTCCCAATTGGAGACACGAATACCTCGCACGGGACCAATGTAACTTGTAGGAACTGGCCGCATAGTCCCAAGGCCCCCGGTTTGAGAATACAACGATAATTTGAAAAAATCACACTTAGACTTAAAAACAAGCCGTTAAAGGGTGAAAACCCAATCCAGCCTCCAAACGGCCCAGTAGGAGGCACGAACACCTCGCACGGTACCAATGTAACTTGTAGTAACTGGTCGCGTAGTCCCGGGTCTATCGGCTTGAGAATACAATAATAATTTGCAAAAAGCACACTTGGACTTAAAAATAAGTCGTTAAAGTGTGAAAATACAAACCAACCCCCAAACGGCCCCGTAGGAGGCACAAACACCTCGCACAGGACCAATGTAACTTGTTGGACCTGACTGCTTAGTCTCGGATCTCCCGGTTTGAGAATAAGACAATAATTTGAAAAAATCACACTTCGACTTAAACACAAGTCGTTAAAGGGAGAAAATCAAAACCAACACACAAACGACCCCGTAGGAGGCACGAACACCTCGCACGGGACCAATGTAACTTGTAGGAACTGGTCGCGTAGTCCCGGGACTCCCAATTTGAGAATACGATGATAATTTGCAAAAATCACACTTAGACTTAAAAACAAGCCGTTAAAGGGTGAAAACACAAACCAGTACTGAAACGGCTCTGTAGGAGGCGTGAACACTCGCACGGGACCAATATAACTTTTAGGAACTGGTCGCGTAGTCTCGGGTCTCCCGGTTTGAAAATACGATGATAATTTCCAAAAATAAACACTTAGACTTACAAACAAGCCATTAAAGGGTGAAAACCAAAACCATCCCCCAAACGATCCCGTAGGAGGCACGAACACGTCGCACGGGACCAATGTAACTTGTAGGAACTGTCGCGTAGTCCCGGGTCTCTCGGTTTGAGAATACGATGATAATTTGTAAAAATCAACACTTAGACTTAAAAACAAGCCGTTAATGGGTGAAAACCCAAACTAGCCCCAAATGGCCCCGTAGGAGGCACGAACTCCTCGCACGGGACCAATGTAACTTGTAGGAATATGTCGCGTAGTCTCGGGGTTTCGAGTTTGAGAATACGACGATAATTTACAAAAATCACACTAAGACTTTAAAACAAGTCTTTAAAGAGTGAAAAACAAAACCAGCCCCCCAACGGCCCCATAGGAGGCACAAATTCCTCGCACGGGACTAATGTAACTTGTAAGAACTGGTTGTGTAGTCCCGAGGCTCCCGATTTGAGAATGCGACGATAATTTGGAAAAATCACACTTAGACTTAAAAACAAGCCATTAAAGGGTGAAAACCCAAACCAGCCCCCAAACGGCCCCGTAGGGGGCACGAACACCTCGCACGTGACCAATGTAACTTGTAGGAACTGGTCGCGTAGTCCCGGTCTCTCGGTTTGAGAATACGACGATAATTTTCTAAAATCACACTTAGACTTAAAAACAAGTCGTTAAAGTGTGAAAATTCAAACGAGCCCCCAAACGGCACCGTAGGAGGCACGAACACCTCGCATCGGACCAATGTAACTTGTTGGAACTGACAGCGTAATCCCGGGTCTCCCGATTAGAGAATATGACGATAATTTGCAAACCTCACACTAAGACTTAAAAATAAGTCGTTAAGGGGTGAAAATTGAAACTTACCCCCAAACGACCCCGTAGGAGGCACCAACACCTCGTACGGGACCAGTGTAACTTGTAGGAACTAGTCGCGTAGTCCCGGGACTCCCAGTTTGAGAATACGATGATAATTTGCAAAAATCACACTTAGACTTAAAAACAAGCCGCTAAAGGAAAAAAACCCAAACCAAGCCCCAAACGTCCCCGTAAGAGGTGTGAACAGCTCGCACGGGACCAATGCGACTTTTAGGAACTGGTCGCGTAGTCCCGGGTCTCACGGTTTGAGAATACGATGATAATTTGAAGAAATCAACACTTAGACTTAGAAACAAGCCGTTAAAGGATGAAAACCCAAACCAGCCCCCAAACTGCCCCGTAGGTGGTACGACACCTCGCACGGGACCAATGTAACTTGAGGGAACTGCCGCGTAGTCCCTAGTCATTCGGCTTGAGAATATGATGATAATTTGAAAAAATTAACACTTAGACATACAAATAAGCCGTTATAGGGTGAAAACCCAAACCAACCTCCAAATGACCCCGTAGGAGGCACGAACACCTCGTACGGGACCAATGTAACTTGTTGGAACTGATCGCGTAGTCTCGGGTCGCTCGATTTGAGAATACGACGATAATTTGTATAAATCACACTTAGACTTAAAAATAAGCCGTTAAAGGTTGAAAACCCAAACCATCTCCCAAACGACCCCGTGGGAGGCGCACGGGACCAAGGTAACTTTTACGAACTGGTCGCATAGTCCCGGGCCTCTCGGTTTGAGAATACGATGATAATTTGCAAAACTCACACTTAGACTTAAAACGAGCCGTTAAAGGGTGAAAATAAAAACCGACCCCCAAACGACCCCGTAGGAGGCGTACGGGACCAATATAACTTTAACGAACTGGTCGCGCAGACCCAGGGCTCCCGATTTGAGAATACGACGATAATTTGCAAAAATCAATTCTTTTCTTAAAAACAAGCCGTTAAAGGGTGAAAACACAAACCAATCCCAAAACGACCCCGTAGGAGGCACGAACACCTCGCACAGGACCATTGTAACTTGTAGGAACATGTCGCGTAGTCCCGAGGCTTCCGGTTTGAAAATATGGCAATAATTTACAAAAATCACACTTAGACTTAAAAACAAGACGTTAAAGGGTGAAAACCCAAACCATCCCCCAAACGACCCCGTAGGAGGCACGAACACCTCGCACGGGACCAATGTAACTTGTTGGAACTGGTCGCGTAGTCTCGGGTCTCCCGATTTGAGAATACGACGATAATTTGTGAAAATCAGACTTAGACTTGAAAATAAGCCGTTAAAGGGTGAAAACCCAAATCGGCTCCCAAACCACCCCGTAGGAGGCATGAACACCTCTCACGGGAACAATTTAACTTGTAGGAACTGTCCGCATAGTCTCGGGGCTCTCGGTTTGAGAGTACGACAATAATTTTCAAAAATCACACTTAGACTTTTAAATAAGGCGTTAAAGGGTGAAAACTCAAACCAACCCCCAAACGGCCCCGTACGAGGCACGAACAACTCGCACGGGACCAATGTAACTTGTAGGAACTGGCAGCATAGTCTTGGGGCTCCCTATTTGAGAATATGATGATAATTTGCAAAAATCACACTTAGACTTAAAAACAAGCCGTTTAAGGGTGAAAACCTAAATCAGCCCCCAAACGACCCCGTATGAGGCACGAACACCTCGCATGGGACCATGTAACTTGTAGAAACAAGTCGCGTAGTCCCGGGTCTCCAGTTTGAGATTATGACGATAATTTCTAAAAATCACGCTTAGACTTAAAAACAAGTCGTTAAACATTGAACACTCAAACTAGCCCCCAAACGACCCCGTATGAGGCACAAACACCTCGCACGGGACCAATGTAACTTGTAGGAACTGAGCGCGTAATCCCGGGTCTCCGGATTTGAGAATACGACGATAATTTGCAAAATCAGGCTTAGACTTAAAAATAAGCTCTTAAAGGGTGAAAACCCGAACAGCCCCCAAACGACCCCGTAGGAGGCACGAACACCTCGCACGGGAACAATATAACTTGTAGGAACTGGCCGCATAGTCCTGGGGCTCCCGATTTGAGAATACGGAGATAATTTGAAAAAATACACATAGACAATAAAACTAGCCATTAAAGCGTGAAATCCCAAATCAGCCCCCAAGCGACCACATAGGAGGCACGAACACCTTACATGGGACCAATGTAACTTGTAGGAACTCACCGCGTAGTCCACGAGTCTCCCAGTTTGAGATTATGATGATAATTTGTAAAAGTCACACTTAGACTTAAAAACAAGCCGTTAAAGGGTGAAAACTCAAACTAGGTCCCAAACGACCCCGTAGGAGGCACAAACACCTCGCACGGGACCAATGTTACTTGTAGGAACTGACCACATAGTCCCGGGTCTCCCGGTTTGAGAATACGATGATAATTTGCAAAAATCTCACTTAGGCTTAAAAACAAACCGTTATTGAGAGAAAACCCAAACCAGCCCCCAAACGACCCCGTAGGAGGCACAAACACCTCGCACTTGACCAATGTAACTTGTAAGAACTGGTCGCGTAGTCCCGGGTCTCCCAATTTGAGAGTACAATGATTATTTGAAAAAATAAACACTTAGACTTACAAACAAGCCGTTAAAGGGTGAAAACTCAAACCAGCCCCCAAATGACACCGTAGGAGGCACAAACACCTCGCACGGGACCAATGTTACTTATAGCAACTGACCATGTAGTCCCGGGTCTCCCGGTTTAAGAATACGATGATAATTTGCAAAAATCACACTGAGACTTAAAAACAAGCCGTAAGAGGGTAAAAACCCAAATCAACCCCCAAACGACCCCGTAGGACGCACATATACCTGGCACGGGACCAATGTAACTTATAGGAACTGCCGCATTGTCCCAAGTCTCGTGGTTTGATAATACGATGATAATTTATAAAAATCAACACGTAGACTTAAAAATAAGCCGTTAAAGGGTGAAAACCCAAACTAGCCCCCAAACGGCCCAGTAGGAGGCACGAACTCCTCGCACGGGACCAATGTAACTTGTAGGAACAGGCCGCGTAGTCTCGGGGCTCCCGACTTTAGAATACGATGATAATTGCAAAAATCACACTTAGACTTAAAAACAAGCCGTTAAAGGGTGATAAACCAAACTAGGCCCCAAACGGCCCCATAGGAGGCACGAATACCTCGCACGGGACCAATGTAACTTATAGGAACTAGCCGCGTAGTCTCGAGGCTCCTGGTTTGAGAATACGACGATAATTTGAAAAATCACACTTAGACTTAATAAAAAGCCGTTAAAGGGTGAAAAACCAAACCAGACCCCAAACGGCCCCGTAGGAGGCACGAACACCTCGCACGAGACCAATGTAACTCGTAGGAACTGGACGCGTAGTCCCGGGTCTCTCGGTTTGAGAATACGACGATAATTTGCAAAAATCACACTTTGACTTAAAAATAAGTCGTTAAAGTGAGAAAATTCAAACCAGCCCCCAAACGGCCCCGTAGGAGGCACAAACACCTCGCACCGGACCAATGTAAATTGTTGGACCTAACTGCGTAGTCTCGGGTCTCCCGGTTTGAGAATACGATGATAATTTGCAAAAATCACACTTAGACTTAAAAACAAGTCGTTAAAGGGTGAAAACCGAAACCAGCCGCCAAACGACCCCGTAGGAGGCACGAACACCTCGCACGGGACCAATGTAACTTGTAGGAACTAGTCGCGTAGTCCCGGGACTCCCAGTTTGAGAATACGACGATAATTTACAAAAATCACACTTAGACTTAAAAATAAACCGTTAAAGGGTGAAAACACAAACCATCCCTCAAACAGCCCCGTAGGAGGCGTGAACACCTCGCACGGGGCCAATGTAACTTTTAGGAATTGGTCGCGTAGTCTCGGGTCTCTCGAGTTGAGAATATGATGACAATTTGCAAAAATCAACTCTTAGACTTACAAACAAGCCATTAAAGGGTGAAAACCCAAACCAGCCCCCAAACGACCCCGTAGGAGCTACGAACACGTCGCCCGAGACCAATGTAACTTATAGGAACTGTCGCGTAATCCCGGGTCTCCCGATTTGAGAATACGATGATAAGTTGTAAAAATCTACATTTAGACTTTAAAACAAGCCGTTAAAGGGTGAAAATAAAAAACAGCCCCAAATGGCACCGTAGGAGGCACGAACTCCTCGCACGAGACCAATGTAACTTGTAGGAATAGGCCGCATAGTCTCGGGGTTCTCGGTTTGAGAATACGATGATAATTTGAAAAAATCACACTAAGACTTAAAAATAAGTTGTTAAAGGGTGAAAAACCAAACTAGTCCCCAAACGGCCCCATAGGAGGCACGAATACCTCACACGGGACCAATGTAACCTATAAGAACTGGCCGCGTAGTCCCGAGGCTCTCGGTTTGAGAATACGATGATAATTTGCAAAAATCACACTTAGACTTAAAAACAAGCCATTAAAGGGTGAAAACCCAAACCAGCCGCCAAACGGCCCCGTAGGAGGCGCACGGGACCAATGTAACTTTTACGAACTGGTCGCATAGTCCTGGGGATCCCGATTTGAGAATACGACGATAATTTACAAAAATCGCACTTAGACTTAAAACAAGTCGTTAAAGGGTGAAAACGAAAACCAACCCCCAACCAACCCCGTAGGAGGCGTACGGGACCAATGTAACTTCTAGGAACTGCCCGCGCAGACCCAGGGCTCCCGATTTGAGAATACAATGATAATTTGCAAAAATCAATTTTTTTCTTAAAAACAAGCCGTTAAAGGGTGGAAACACAAACCAACCCCAAAATGACCCTGTTGGAGGCATGAACACCTCGCACGGAACCATTGTAACTTGTAGGAACACGTCGCGTAGTCCCGAGGCTTTCGGTTTGAGAATACGACAATAATTTACAAAAATCACACTTAGACTTAAAAATAAGCCGTTAAAGGGTGAAAACCCAAACCAGCTCCCAAACGACCCCGTAGGAGGCACGAACACCTCGCACGGGACCAATGTAACTTGTAGGAACTGGTCGCGTAGTCTCGGGTCTCCCGATTTGAGAATACGACGATAATTTGCAAAAATCACACTTAGACTTAAAAATAAACCGTTAAAGGGTGAAAACCCAAATCGACCCCCAAACCGCCCCGTAGGAGGTATAAACACCTCTCACGGGACCAATTAAACTTATAGGAACTGGCCACATAGTCTCGGGGCTCTCGATTTGAGAGTCTGACAATAATTTTCAAAAATCACACTTAGGCTTTTAAATAAGCCGTTAAAGGGTGAAAACTCAAACCAACCCCCAAACGGCCCCGTAGGAGGCACGAACAACTCGCACGGGACCAATGTAACTTGTAGGAATTGGCCGCATAGTCTCGGGGTTCCCGATTTGAGAATACGATGATAATTTGCAAAAATTACACTTAGACTTAAAAACAAGCCGTTAAAGGGTGAAAACCCAAATCAGCCCCCAAATAACCCCGTATGAGGCACGGCCACCTCGCACGGGACCAATGTAACTTGTAGAAAGTAGCCGCGTAGTCCCGGGTCTACACTTTGAGATTATGATGATAATTTGTTAAAATCACACTTAGACTTAAAAATAAGCCATTAAATGGTGAAAACTCAAACTAGCCCCCAAACGACCCTGTAGGAGGCACAAACACCTCGCACGGGACCAATGTAACTTGTAGGAACTGAGCGCATAATCCCGAGTCTCCTTGTTTGAGAATACGACGAAAAATTGTAAAAATCACACTTAGACTTAAAAGCAAGCTCTTAAAGGGTGAAAACCCGAACAGCCCCGAAACGACCCCGTAGGAGGCACGAACTCCTCGCAGGGGACCAATGTAACTTGTTGGACCTGACTGCGTAGTCCTGGGGATCCCGATTTGAGAATACGATGATAATTTGCAAAAATCACATTTAAACTTAAAAAAAAGTCGTTAAAGGGTGAAAACCGAAACCAGCCGCCAAACGAACCCGTAGGAGGCACGAACACCTCGCACGGGACCAATGTAGCTTGTAGGAACTGTTCACGTAGTCCCGGGACTCCCAATTTAAGAATACGACGATAATTTGCAAAAATACACTTAGACTTAAAAATAAGTCGTTAAAGTGTGAAAACACAAACTAGCTCCCAAACGGACCCGTAGGAGGCATGAACACCTCGCACGGGACCAATGTAACTTTTGGGAACTGGTCGCGTAGTCTCGGGTCTCTCGGTTTGAGAATACGATGATAATTTACAAAAATCAACACTTAGACTTACAAACAAGCCAATAAAGGGTGAAAACCCAAACCAGCCCCCAAACGACCCCGTAGGAGGCACGAACACCTCGCACGGGACCAATGTAACTTATAGGAACTTTCGCGTAGTCCCGAGTGTCCCGGTTTGAGAATACGATGATAATTTGTAAAAATAAACACTTAGACTTAAAAACAAGCCGTTAAAGGGTGAAAACCCAAACCAGCCCCAAACGGCCCCGTAGGAGGCACGAACTCCTCGCACGGGACCAATGTAACTTGTAGGAATAGGCCGCATAGTCTCGGGGTTCTCGGTTTGAAAATACGATGATAATTTTCAAAAATCACACTAAGACTTTAAAACATGTCGTTAAAGGGTGAAAAACCAAATCAGTCCCTGAACGGCCCCATAGGAGGTACGAATACCTCGCACGGGACCAATGTAACCTGTAAGAGCTGGCCGCGTAGTCCCGAGGCTCCCGGTTTGAGAATACGATGATAATTTACAAAAATCACACTTAGACATAAAAACAAGCCGTTAAAGGGTGAAAACCCAAACTAGCCCCCAAACGGCCCCGTAGGAGGCGCACGGGACCAACGTAACTTTTACGAACTGGCCACGTAGTCCTGGGCTGCCGATTTGAGAATACGACGATAATTTGCAAAACTCACACTTAGACTTAAAATAAGTCGTTAATGAGTTAAATAAAAAACCAGCCCCAAATGACCCCGTAGGAGGTGCACGGGACCAATGTAACTTTTATGAACTGGCCGCGTAGACCTGGAGCTCCCGATTTGAGAATACGATGATAATTTGCAAAAAGTAATTTTTTTCTTAAAAACAAGTCGTTAAAGGGTGAAAACAAAAACCAACCCCAAAACGACCCCGTTGGAGACATGAACACCTCGCACGAGACCATTGTAACTTGTAGGAACAGGCCGCGTAGTCCCGAGGCTTCCGGTTTCAGAATACGGCAATAATTTACAAAAATCACACTTGTAGGTTTGAGAATACGGTTTGAGAATACAACTAAAAAATAAGTCGTTAAAGGGTGAAAACCCAAACCAGCCCCCAAACCTCCCCGTAGGAGGCACGAACACCTCGCACATGACCAATGTAAGTTGTAGGAACTCGTCGCGTAGTCTCGGGTCACTCGATTTGAGAATACGACGATAATTTGCAAAAATCACACTTAAACTTAAAAATAAGCCGTTAAAGGGTGAAAACCCAAACCCGCCCCCAAATGGCCCGTAGGAGGCACGAACACCTCGCACGGGACAAATTTAACTTGTAGGAACAAGCCGCATAGTCTCGAGGCTCTCAGCTTGAGAATACAATGATAATTTTCAAAAATCACACTTAGACTTAAAAATAAGCCGTTAAAGGGTGAAAACTCAAACCAACCCCCAATGGCCCCGTAGGAGGCACGAAGACCTCGTACGGGACCAATGTAACTTGTAGGAACTGGCCGCATAGTCTCGGGGTTCCCGATTTGAGAATAAGATGATAAATTGCAAAAATTACACTTAGACTTAAAAATAAACCGTTAAAGGGTGAAAACCCAAATCAGCCCCCAAGCGACCCCATAGGAGGCATGAACACCTCGCACGGGACCAAAGTAACTTTTAAGAACTGTCCGTATAGACCCGACGCTCCCAGTTTGAGAATACGACGATAATTTACAGAAATCACACATAGACTTAAAAACATGTCATTAAAGGGTGAAAACCCGAACCAACCCCCAAATGACCCCGTAGGAGGCATGAACACCTCGCATGGGACCAATGTAACTTGTAGGAACTGATCGCATAGTCCTGGGGCTCCCGATTTGAGAATACGACGATAATTTCCAAAAATCACACTTAGACTTAAACACAAGACATTAAAGCGTGACAGCCCAAACCAGCCCCCAGACGACCCCGTATGAGGCACGGACACGTCGCGCGGGACCAATGTAACTTGTAGGAACTGGCCGCATAGTCTCGGGTCTCTCAGTTTGAGATTATGACGATAATTTGTAAAAATCACACTTGGACTTAAAAACAAGCCGTTAAAGGGTGAAAACTCAAACTAGCGCCCAAACGACCCCGTAGGAGGTACAAACACCTCGCACGGGACCAATGTAACGTCTAGGAATGGAGCGCGTAATTCCGGGTCTCCCGGTTTGAGAATACGACGATAATTTGCAAAAATCACACTTGGACTTAAAAAAAAGCCGTTAAGGAGTGAAAACCCAAACAAACCCCCAAATGACCCGTAGGAGGCGGACGGGACCAATGTAACTTTTACAAACTAGCCGCATAGTCCCGGGGCTCCTGGTTTGAGAATATGACGATAATTTGCAAAAGTCACACTTAGACTTAAAAACAAGTCGTTAAAGGGTGAAAACCGAAACCAACCACCAAAAGACCCCCTTAGAGGCACGAACACCTCGCACGGGACCAATGTAACTTACAGGAACTGGTCGCGTAGTCCCGGGACTCCCAATTTGAGAATATGATGATAATTTGCAAAAATCACACTTAATCTTAAAAACAAGCCGTTAAAGGGTGAAAACACAAACAAGCCCCCAAACGGCCCCGTAGGAGGCATGAACACCTCGCACGGGAACAATGTAACTTTTAGGAACTGGTCGCGTAGTCTCGAGTCTCTCATTTTGAGAATACGATGATAATTTCAAAAAATCAACACTTAGACTTACAAACAAGCCATTAAAGGGTGAAAACCCAAACCATCCCCCAAATGACCCCGTAGGAGGCACGAACACCTCGCTTGGGACCAATGTAACTTGTAGGAACTGTCGCGTAGTCCCGGGTCTTTCGGTTTGAGAATACGATGATAATTTGAAAAAATCAACACTTAGACTTAAAAATAAGCTGTTAAAGAGTGAAAAACCAAACTAGCCCCTAAACGGCCCCGTAGGAGGCATGAACACCTCGCACAGGACCAATGTAACTTGTAGGAACTGGTCGCGTAGTCCTGGGGCTCTCGGTTTGACAATACGATGATAATTTGCAAAAATCACACTTAGACTTAAAAATAAGTCGTTAAAGAGTGAAAATCGAAACAAGCCCCCAAACGTCCCCGTAAGAGGCACGAACACCTCGCACGGGACCAATGTAACTGGTAGGAACTGGTCGCGTTGTCCCCGAACTCCTAATTTGAGAATACGACGATAATTTTGAAAAATCACACTTAGACTTAAAAACAAGCCGTTAAAGGGTGAAAACCCAAACCAGCCCCCAAACGGCCCCGTAGGAGGCATGAACTCCTCGCACGGGACCAATGTAACTTTTAGGAACTGGTCACATAGTCCCGGGTCTCCCGATTTGAGAATACGATGATAATTTGCAAAAATCACACTTAGACTTAAAAACAAGTCGTTAAAGGGTGAAAATCAAAATCAACCCCCAAATGACCCCGTAGGAGGCACGAACACCTCGCACGGGACCAATGTAACTTGTAGGAACTGGTCACGTTGTCCCGGGACTCCCTATTTGAGAATACGAAGATAATTTTGAAAAATCACACTTAGACTTAAAAACAAGCCGTTAAAGGGTGAAAACCCAAACTAGCCGCCAAACGGCCCCGTAGGACGCATGAACACCTCGCACGAGACCAATGTAACTATTAGGAACTAGTCGCGTAGTCCCGGGTCTCTCAGTTTGAGAATATGATGATAATTTGCAAAAATCAACACTTAGACTTACAAACAAGCCATTAAAGGGTGAAAACCCAAACCAACCCCCAAACGACCCCGTAGGAGGCACGAACACCTCGCACGGGACCAATGTAACTTATAGGAACTGTCGCGTAGTCCCGGGTGTCCCGGTTTGAGAATACGATGATAATTTGTAAAAATCAGCACTTAGACTTAAAAACAAGCCGTTAAAGGGTGAAAACCCAAACCAGCCCCAAACGGCCCCGTAGGAGGCACGAACTCCTCGCACGGGACCAATGTAACTTGTAGGCATAGGCCGCATAGTCTCGGGGTTCCCGATTTGTGAATACGACGATAATTTGCAAAAATCACACTAAGACATAAAAACAAGTCGAGAAAGGGTGAAAAACCAAACCAGTCCCCAAACGGCCCCATAGGAGGCACGAATACCTCGCACGGGACCAATGTAACCTGTTAGAACTGGCCGCGTAGTCCCGAGGATCCCGGTTTGAGAATACGATGATAATTTTCAAAAATCAGACTTAGACTTAAAAATAAGCCGTTAAAGGGTGAAAACTCAAACGGCCCCGTAGGAGGCGCACGAGACCAATGTAACTTTTACGAACTAGCCGCATAGTCCCGGGGCTACCGGTTTGAGAATATGACGATAATTTGCAAAACTCACACTTAGACTTAAAATAAGCTGTTAAAGGGTGAAAACAAAAACCAGCCCCCAAATGACCCCGTAGGAGGTGCACTGGACCAAAGTAACTTTTAAGAACTGGCCGCGTAGACCTGGGGCTCCCGATTTGAGAATACGAAGATAATTTGAAAAAAGAAATTTTTTTCTTTAAAACAAGCCGTTTAAGTGTGAAAACACAAACCAACCCCAAAACGACCCCGTTGGAGGCATGAACACCTCGCACGGGACCATTGTAACTTGTAGGAATAGGCCGCGTAGTCCCGAGGCTTCCGATTTGAAAATACGGCAATAATTTACAAAAATCACACTTAGACTTAAAAACAAGCCGTTAATGGGTGAAAACCCAAACCAGCCCCCAAACGACCCCGTAGGAGGCACGAACACCTCGCACGGGACCAATGTAACTTGTAGGAACTGGTCGCGTAGTCTCGGGTCTCCCGATTTGAGAATACGATGATAATTTGCAAAAATCACACTTAAACATAAAAATAAGCCGTTAAAGGGTGAAAACCCAAACCCGCCCCCAAACGGCCCCGTAGGAGGCACGAACACCTCGCACGGGACCATATTAACTTGTAGGAACTGGCTGCATACTCTCGGGCTCTCGGCTTGAGAATACGACGATAATTTTCAAAAATCACACTTAGACTTAAAAATTGGCCGTTAAAGGGTGAAAACTCAAACCAACCCCCAAACGGCCCCAGAGGAAGCACGAAGACCTCGTACGAGACCGATGTAACTTGTAGGAACTAGCCGCATAGTCTCGGGGCTTCCAATTTGAGAATACGATGATAATTTGCAAAAATCACACTTAGACTTAAAAACAAGCCGTTAAAGGGTGAAAACCCAAATCAACGCCCAAACGACCCCGTAGGAGGCATGAACACCTCGTACGGGACCAAAGTAACTTTTAGGAACAGGCCGCATAGACCCGAGGCTCCCAGTTTGAGAATACGACGATAATTTGCAAAAATCACACATAGACTTAAAAACTTGCCGTTAAAGGGTGAAAACCCGAACCAGTCCTTAAACGACCCCGTAGGAGGTACGAACACCTCGCACGGGACCAATGTAACTTATAGGAACTGATCGCATAGTCCTGGGACTCCCGATTTGAGAATACGATGATAATTTCCAAAAATCACACTTAGACTTAAACACAAGCCGTTAAAGCGTGATAACCCAAACCAGCCCCCAAACGACCCCGTATGAGGCACGGACACTTCGTGCGGGACCAATGTAACTTGTAGGAACTGGCCGCGTAGTCCCGGATCTCTCAGTTTGAGATTATGATGACAATTTGTAAAAATCACACTTAGACTTAAAAATAAGCCGTTAAAGGGTGAAAACTCAAACGAGCCCCCAAACGACCCCGTAGGAGGCACAAACACCTCGCACGGGACCAATGTAACTTCTAGGAACTGAGCGCGTAATCCCGGGTCTCCCGGTTTGAGAATACGACGATAATTTTCAAAAATCACACTTAGACTTAAAAAAAAGCCATTAAGGGGTGAAAACCCAAACCAACCCCCAAACGACCCATAGGAGGCGGACGGGACCAACGTAACTTTTACGAACTAGCCGCGTAGTCCCCGGGCTCCTGGTTTGAGAATATGATGATAATTTCCAAAAATCACACTTAGACTTAAAAATAAGTCGTTAAAGGGTGAAAACCGAAACCAGCCGCCAAACGACCCCCTAGGAGACACGAACACCTCGCACGGGACCAATGTAACTTGTAGGAACTGGTCGCGTTGTCCCGGAACTCCCAATTTGAGAATACGACGATAATTTTTAAAAATTACACTTAGACTAAAAAACAAGCCATTAAAGGGTGTATACCCAAACCAGCCCCCAAACGGCACCGTAGGAGGCATGAACACCTCGCACGGGATCAATGTAACTTTTAGGAACTGGTCGCGTAGTCCCGGGTCTCCCAATTTGAGAATACGACGATAATTTGCAAAAATCACACTTAGACTTAAAAATAAGTCGTTAAAGGGTGAAAATCGAAACCAGCCCCCAAATGACCCCGTATGAGGCACGAACACCTCGCACGGGACCAATGTAACTTGTAGGAACTGGTCGTGTTGTCCCGGAACTCCTAATTTGAGAATACGATGATAATTTTGAAAAATCACACTTAGACTTAAAAACAAGCCGTTAAAGGGTGAAAACCCAAACCAACCCCCAAACGGCCACGTAGGAGGCATGAACACCTCACACGGGACCAGTGTAACTTTTAGGAACTGGTCGCGTAGTCTCGGGTCTCTCGGTTTGAGAATACGATGTTAATTTGCAAAAATCAACACTTAGAATTACAAATAAGCCATTAAAGGGTGAAAACTAAAACCAGCCCCCAAACGACCCCGTAGGAGGCACGAACACCTCGCACGGGACCAATGTAAGTTATAAGAACTTTCGCGTAGTCCCAAGTCTCCCGATTTGAGAATACGATCAAAATTTGTAATATTCAACACTTAGACTTAAAAATAAGTCGTTAAAGGGTGAAAACCCAAACCAGCCCCAAAAGCCCCGTAGGAGGCACGAACTCCTCGTACGGGACCAATGTAACTTGTAGGAGTAGGCCGCATAGTCTTGGGGTTCCTGGTTTGAGAATACGACGATAATATGCAAAAATCAACACTTAGACTTAAAAACGAGTCGTTAAAGGGTGAAAACCCAAACAAGGACCTAAATAGCCCCGTAGGAGGCACGAACACCTCGCACGGGACCAATGTAACTTTTAGGAACTGGTCGCATAGTCCCGGGACTCCCAGTTTGAGAATACAATAATAATTTGCAAAAATCACATTTAGACTTAAAAACAAGACGTTAAAAGGAGAAAACCAAAACCAGCCCCCAAACGGCCCCGTAGGAGGCGCACGGGACCAATGTAACTTTTACGAACTCGCGCGCGTAGTCCCGGGGTTGTCGGTTTGAGAATACAACAATAATTTGCAAAACTCACACTTAGACTTAAAATAAGCCGTTAAAGGGTTAAAACAAAAACCAACCCCCAAATGACCCCGTAGGAGGCGCACGGGACCAATGTAACTTTTATGAACTAGCCGCGTAGACCCGGGGCTCCCGATTTGAGAATACGATGATAATTTGCAAAAATCAAACTTAGACTTAAAAACAAGCCGTTAAAGGGTGAAAACACAAACCAACCCCAAAACGACCCCGTTGGAGGCACGAACACCTCGCACGGGACCATTGTAACTTGTAGGAACAGGCCACGTAGTCCCGAGGCTTCCGGTTTGAGAATACGGCAATAATTTACAAAAATCACACTTAGACTTAAAAATAAGCCGTTAATGGGTGAAAGCCCAAACCAGCCCCCAAACGACCCCGTAGGTGGCACGAAGACCTCGCACAGGACCAATGTAAATTGTAGGAACTGGTCGCGTAGTCTCGGGTCTCCCGATTTGAGAATACGATGATAATTTGCAAAAATCACACTTAAACTTAAAAATCAGTCGTTAAAGGGTGAAAACCCAAACCCGCCCCCAAACGACCCCGTAGGAGGCATGAACACCTCGCACCGGACCAAAGTAACTTTTAGGAACTGGCCGCATTTACCCGAGGCTCCCGATTTGAGAAAATGATGATAATTTGCAAAAATCACACATTGACTTAAAAACATGTCGTTAAAGGGTGAAAACCCGAACCAGCCCCCAAACGACCCCGTAGGAGGCACGAACACCTCGCACGGGACCAATGTAACTTGTAGGAACTGATCGTATAGTCCTGGGGCTCCCGATTTGAGAATACGACGATAATTTCAAAAAATCACACTTAGACTTAAACACAAGCCATTAAAGCGTGATAACCCAAACTAGCCCCCAAACAACCCCGTATGAGGCACGGACACCTCGCGCGGGACCAATGTTACTTGTAGGAATTGGTCGCGTAGTCCCGGGTCTCTCAGTTTGAGATTATGACGATAATTTGTAAAAATCACACTTAGACTTAAAAACAAGCCGTTAAAGGGTGAAAACTCAAACTAGCGCCCAAACGACCCCGTAGGAGGCACAAACACCTCGCACGGGACCAATGTAACTTCTAGGAACGGAGCGCGTAATCCCGGGTCTCCCGGTTTGAGAATACGACGATAATTTGCAAAAATCACACTTAGACTTAAAAAAAAGTCGTTAAGTTGTGAAAACCCAAACCAACCCCCAAACGATCCGTAGGAGGCGGACGGGACCAATGTAACTTTTACGAACTAGTCGCGTAGTCCTGGGGCTCCTGGTTTGAGAATATGATGATAATTTGCAAAAATCACACTTAGACTTAAAAATAAGTCCTTAAAGCGTGAAAATCGAAACCAGCCGCCAGACGACCCCGTAAGAGGCACGAACACCTCGTACGGGACCAATATAACTTGTAGGAACTGGTCGCGTAGTCCCGGGACTCCCAATTTGAGAATATGACGATAATTTGCAAAAATCACACTTAGACTTAAAAATAAGTCGTTAAAGGGTGAAAACACAAACAAACCCCAAATGGACCCGTATGAGGCGTGAACACCTCGCACGGGACCAATGTAACTTTCAGGAACTGGTCGCGTAGTCTCGGGTCTCTCGATTTGAAAATACGATGATAATTTGCAAAAATCAACACTTAGACTTACAAACAAGCCATTAAAATGTGGAAACCCAAACCATCCCCCAAACGACCCCGTAGGAGGCACGAACACCTTGCTTGGGCCCAATGTAACTTGTAGGAACTACCGTGTAGTCCCGGGTCTCCCGGTTTGAGAATACGATGATAATTTGAAAAAATTAACACTTAGACTTAAAAACAAGCTGTTAAAGAGTGAAAACCCAAACCAGCCGCCAAACGTCCTCGTAGGAGGCACGAACACCTCGCTCAGGTCCAATGTAAGTTGTAGGAATTGGCCTCGTAGTTCCGAGTCTCTCGGTTTGACAATACGATGATAATTTGCAAAAATCACACTTAGACTTAAAAATAAGTCGTTAAAGGGTGATAATCGAAACCAACCCCCAAACGACCCCGTAAGAGGCACGAACACCTCGCACGGGACCAATGAAACTTGTAGGAACTGGTCGCGTTGTCCCGGGACTCCCTATTTGTGAATACGAAGATAATTTTGAAAAACCACACTTAGACTTAAAAACAAGCCGTTAAAGGGTGAAAACCCAAACCTGCCCCCAAACGGCCCCGTAGGAGGCATGAACACCTCGCACGGGACCAATGTAACTTTTAGGAACTGGTCACGTAATTTCGGATCTCCCGGTTTGAGAGTACGATGATAATTTGCAAAAATCACACTTAGACTTAAAAACAAGTCGTTAAAGGGTGAAAATCGAAGGCAACCCCCAAACGACCCCATAGGAGGCACGAA
The DNA here is from genome assembly GCA_949130495.1 of Sambucus nigra. Classification (NCBI taxonomy): domain Eukaryota; kingdom Viridiplantae; phylum Streptophyta; class Magnoliopsida; order Dipsacales; family Adoxaceae; genus Sambucus; species Sambucus nigra. The sequence goes on along the minus strand of OX422210.1, from coordinate 235,823,406 downwards.
CACCTCGCTCGGGACCAATGTAACTTGTAGGAACAGGTCGCGTTGTCCCGGGACTCCTAATTTGAGAATACGGCGATAATTTTGAAAAATTACACTTAGACTTAAAAAAAAGTCGTTAAAGGGTGAAACCCAAACCAGCCCGCAAACGGCCCCGTAGGAGGCATGAACACCTCGCACGGGACCAATGTAACTTTTAGGAACTGGTCGCGTAGTCCCGGGTCTCTCGGTTTGAGAATACGACGATAATTGGCAAAAATCAACACTTAGACTTAAAAACAAGCCGTTAAAGGGTGAAAACCCAAACCAGCCCCCAAATGGCCACGTAGGAGGCACGAACACCTCGCACGGCACCAAAGTAACTTTTAAGAACTGGTCGCGTAGTCCCGAGTCTCTCGGTTTGAGAATACGATGATAATTTGCAAAAATCAACACTTAGACTAACACATAATCCATTAAAGGGTGAAAACCCAAACCAGTCCCCATACGACCCCGTAGGAGGCACGAACACCTCGCACGCGACCAATGTAACTTGTATGAACTGCCGCGTAGTCCCGGGTCTCCCGATTTGAGAATACGATGATAATTTGTTAAAATCAACACTTAGACTTAAAAATAAGCCGTTAAAGGGTGAAAACCCAAACCAGCCCCAAACGGCCCCGTAGAATGCACGAACTCCTCGCACGAGACCAATGTAACTTGTAGGAACAGTCCGCGTAGTCTTGGGGCTCCCGGTTTGAGAATAAGATAATAATTTGCAAAAATCAAACTAAGACTTAAAAACAAGCCGTTAAAGGGTGAAAACCCAAACGGCCCCATAGGCGGCACGAATACCTCGCACGGGACCAATGTAACTTGTAAGAACTTGCCATGTAGTCCCGAGGCTCCCGATTTGAGAATACGATGATAATTTGAAAAAATTACACTTAGACTTAAAAACAAGCCGTTAAAGGGTGAAAACTCAAACCATCCCCCAAACGGCCCCGTAGGAGGCGCGAACACCTCGCACGGGACCAATGTAACTTGTAGGAACTTCCCTGTAGTCCCGGGTCTCTGGGTTTGAGAATGCGATGATAATTTGCAAAAATCACACTTAGACTTAAAATCAAGTCATTAAAGTGTGAAAATTCAAACTATCCCCCAAACGGTCCCGTAGGAGGCACGAACACCTCCCACCGGACCAATGTAACTTGTTGGAACTGACCGTGTAATCCCGGGTCTACCGAATTGAGAATACAATGATAATTTATAAAAATCACACGTAGACTTAAAAACAAGTCGTTAAACGGTCAAAACCCAAACCAGCCCCTAAATAGCCCCGTAGGAGGCACGAACACCTCGCACGGGACCAATGTAACTTGTAGGAACTGGTCGCGTAGTCTTGGGACTCCCAGTTTGAGAATACGACGATAATTTGCAAAAATCACACTTAGACTTAAAAACAAGTCGTTAAAGGGAGAAAACCAAAATCAGCCCCCAAACGGCCCCGCAGGAGGCGTGAACACCTCGCACGGGACCAATGTAACTTTTAGGAAATGGTCGCGTAGTCCCGGGTGTCCCGGTTTGAGAATACGACGATAATTTTCAAAAATCAACACTTAGACTTACAAACAAGCCATTAAAGGGTGAAAACCCAAACCAGTCCCCAAACGACCCAGTAGGAGGCACGAACACCTCGCACGGGACCAATGTAACTTATAGGAACTGTCGCGTAGTCCCGAGTCTCCCGGTTTGAGAATACGATGATAATTTGTAAAAATCAACACTCAGACTTAAAAACAAGCCGTTAAAGGGCGAAAACCCAAATCAGCCCCAAACGGCCCCGTAGGAGGCACGAACTCCTCACACGGGACCAATGTAACTTGTAGGAATAGGCTGCATAGTCTCGGGGTTCCCGGTTTGAGAATACGACGACAATTTGCAAAAATCACACGAAGACTTAAAAACGAGTCGTTAAAGGGTGAAAAACCAAACTAGTCCCCAAACGGCCCCATAGGAGGCACGAATACCTCGCACGGGACCAATGTAACCTGTTAGAACTGGCCGCGTAGTCCCGAGGCTCCTGGTTTGAGAATACAGTGATAATTTGCAAAAATCACACTTAGACTTAAAAATAAGCCGTTGAAGGGTGAAAACCCAAACCAGCCCCCAAACGGCCCCGTAGGAGGCGCACGGGACCAATGTAACTTTTACGAACTGGCAGCATAGTCCCGGGGCAGCCGGTTTGAGAATACGACGATAATTTACAAAACTCACAGTTAGACTTAAAATAAGCCGTTAAAGGGTTAAAACAAAAATCAGCCCCCAAATGTCCCCGTAGGAGGCGCACAGGTCCAATGTAACTTTTATGAACTCGACGCGTACACCCGGGGCTCCCGATTTGAGAATACGATGATAATTTCCAAAAATCAAACTTAGACTTAAAAACAAGCCGTTAAAGGGTGAAAACACAAACTAACCCCAAAATGACCCCTTTGGAGGCACGAACACCTCGCACGGGACCATTGTAACTTGTAGGAACAGGTCGCGTAGTCCCGAGGCTTCCGGTTTGAGAATATGGCAATAATTTACAAAAATCACACTTAAACTTAAAAACAAGCCGTTAAAGGGTGAAAACCCAAACCAGCCCCCAAACGACCCCGTAGGTGGCACGAACACCTCGCACGGGACCAATGTAACTTGTAGGAACTAGTCGCGTAGTCTCTGGTCTCCCGATTTGAGAATACGACGATAATTTGTAAAAATCACACTTAAACTTAAAAATAAGCCGTTAAAGAGGTAAAACCCAAACCCGCCCCGAAACGGCCCCGTAGGAGGTACGAACACCTCGCACGGGACCAATTTAACTTGTAGGAACTGGCCGTATAGTCTCAGGGCTCTCGGCTTGCGAATATGACGATAATTTTCAAAAATCACACTTAGACTTAAAAATAAGCCGTTAAAGGGTGAAAACTCAAACCAACCCCCAAACGGCCCCGTAGGAGGCACGAACACCTCGAACGACACCAATGTAACTTGTAGGAACTGGCCGTATAGTCTCGGGGCTCCCGATTTGAGAATACGGTGATAATTTGCAAAATTCGCACTTAGACTTAAAAATCAGCCGTTAAAGGGTGAAAACACAAATCAGCCCCCAAACGACCCCGTAGGAGGCATGAACACCTCGCACGGGACCAAAGTAACTTTTAGGAACTGGCCGCATAGACCCGAGGCTCCCGGTTTGAGAATACGTCGATAATTTTCAAAAATCACACAGACATAAAAACATGTCGTTAAAGGGTGAAAACTCGAACCAGCCCCCAAACGACCCCGTAGGAGGCACGAACACCTCGCACGGGACCAATGTAACTTGTAGGAACTGGTCGCGTAGTCCCGGGTCTCTCAGTTTGAGATTATGATGATAATTTGTAAAAATCACACTTAGACTTAAAAACAAGCCATTAGAGGGTGAAAACACAAACTAGCCCCCAAACGACCCCGTAGGAGGCACAAACACCTCGCACGGGACCAATGTAACTTCTAGGAACTGAGCGCGTAATCCCGGGTCTCCCGGTTTGAGAATACGACGATAATTTGCAAAAAATCACACTTAGACTTAAAAAAAAGCCGTTAAGGGGTGAAAACCCAAACCAACCCCAAAACGACCCGTGGAAGGTGGACGGGACCAATGTAACTTTTACGAATAAGCCGCGTAGTCCCGGGGCTCCTGGCTTGAGAATATGACGATAATTTGCAAAAATCACACTTAGACTTAACAACAAGTCGTTAAAGGGTGAAAACTGAAACCAGCCACCAAACGACCCCGTAGGAGGCATGAACACCTCGCACGGGACCAATGTAACTTGTAGGAAATGGCCGCGTAGTCCCGGGACTCCCAATTTGAGAATATGACGATAATTTGCAAAAATCACACTTAGACTTAAAAACAAGTCGTTAAAGGGTGAAAACACAAACAAGCCCCCAAACGGCCCCCGTAGGAGGCATGAACACCTCGCACGGGACCAATGTAACTTTTAGGAACTGGTCGCGTAGTCTCGGTCACTCGGTTTGAGAATACGATGATAATTTACAAAAATCAACACTTAGACTTACAAACAAGCCATTAAAGGGTGAAAACCCAAACCAGTCCCCAAACGACCCCGTAGGAGGCACGAAAACCTCGCTTGGGACCAATGTAACTTATAGGAACTACCGCTTGGTCCCGGGTCTCCCGGTTTGAGAATACGATGATAATTTGAAAAAATCAACACTAAGACTTAAAAACAAGCTGTAAAAGAGTGAAAACCCAAACCAGCCCCTAAACGGCCCGTAGGAGGCACGAACACCTCGCACAAGACCAATGTAACTTGTAGGAACTGGTTGCGTAGTCCCGGGGCTCTCGATTTGACAATACGACGATAATTTGCAAAAATCACACGTAGACTTAAAAATATGTCGTTAAAGGGTGAAAATTGAAACTAGCCCCCAAACGACCCCGTAGGAGGCACGAACACCTCGCACGGGACCAATGTAACTTGTAGGAACTGGTCGCGTTTTCGCGGGACTCCCAATTTGAGAATACGACGATAATTTTGAAAAATCATACTTAGACTTAAAAACAAGTCGTTAAAGGGTGAAAACCCAAACCAGCCCCCAAACGGCCCCGTAGGAGGCATGAACACCTTGCACGGGACCAATGTAACTTTTAGGAACTGGTCGCGTATTCCCGGGTCTCCCGATTTGAGAATACGACGATAATTTTCAAAAATCACACTTAGACTTAAAAACAAGCCGTTAAAGGGTGAAAATCGAAATCAGCCCCCAAACGACCCCGTAGGAAGCACGAACACCTCGCACGAGACCAATGTAACTTGTAGGTGCTGGTCGCGTTGTCCCGGGAGTCCCAATTTGAGAATACGACGATAATTTGAAAATTCACACTTAGACTTAAAAACAAGCCGTTAAAGGGTGAAAACCCAAACCAGCCCCCAAACAGCCCCGTAGGAGGCATGAACCCCTCGCACGGGACCAATGTAACTTTTAGGAACTGGTCGCATAGTCCTGGGAGTCTCGGTTTGAGAATACGACGATAATTTGCAAAAATCAACACTTAGACTTAAAAACAAGCCGTTAAAGGGTGAAAACCCAAACCGGCCCCCAAATGGCCACGTAGGAGGCACGAACACCTCGCACGGGAACAAAGTAACTTTTAGGAACTGGTCGCGTAGTCCCGAGTCTCCCGGTTTGAGAATACGATGATAATTTATAAAAATAAACACTTAGACTTACACACAAGCCATTAAAGGGTGAAAACTCAAACCAACCCCCAAACGAACCCGTAGGAGTCACGAACACATCGCACGCGACCAATGTAACTTGTAGGAACTGCCGCATAGTCCCGGGTCTCCCGGTTTGAGAATACGATGATAATTTGTTAAAATCAACACTTAGACTAAAAAATAAGCCGTTAAAGGGTGAAAACCCAAACCAGCCCCAAACGGCCCCGTAGGATGCACGAACTCCTCGCACGAAACCAATGTAACTTGTAGGAACATGTCGCCTAGTCTCGGGGCTCCCGGTTTGAGAATAAGACGATAATTGGCAAAAATCAAACTAAGACTTAAAAACAAGCCGTTAAAGGGTGAAAACCCAAACGGCCCCGTAGGAGGCACGAATACCTCGAACGGGACCAATGTAACTAGTAAGAACTTGCCGCGTAGTCCCGAGGCTCTAGGTTTTAGAATACGATGATAATTTGAAAAAATCACACTTAGACTTAAAAACAAGCCGTTAAACGGTGAAAACTCAAACCATCCCCCAAACGGCCCCGTAGGAGGCGCGAACACCTCGCACGGAACGAATGTAACTTGTAGGAACTGCCCCGTAGTCCTGGGTCTCCGGGTTTTAGAATACGACGATAATTTGCAAAAATCACACTTAGACTTAAAAACAAGTCATTAAAGTGTGAAAATTCAAACTATCCACTAAACGGCCCCGTAGGAGGCACGAACACCTCGCACCGGGCCAATGTAACTTGTTGGAACTGACCGCGTAATCCCGGGTCTCCCGGTTTGAGAATACAATGATAATTTGCAAAAATCACACTTATACTTAAAAACAAGTCGTTAAATGGTGAAAACCCAAACCAGCCCCTAAATAGCCCCGTAGGAGGCACGAACACCTCGCACGGGACCAATGTAACTTGTAAGAACTGGTGGCGTAGTCCCGGGACTCCCCGTTTGAGAATACGACGATAATTTGCAAAAATCACACTTAGACTTAAAAATAATCCGTTAAAGGGAGAAAACCAAAACCAGCCCCCAAACGGCCCCGTAGGAGGCGTGAACACCTCGCACGGGACCAATGTAACTTTTAGGAACTGGTCGCATAGTCCCGGGTCTTCTGGTTTGAGAATACGACGATAATTTGCAAAAATCAACACTTAGACTTAAAAATAAGCCGTTAAAGGGTGAAAACCCAAACCAGCCCCCAAACGGGCCCATAGGAGGCACGAACACCTCGTACGGGACCAATGTAATTTTTAGGAACTGGTCGCGTAGTCCGGGATCTCCCAATTTGAGAATACGACGATAATTTGCAAAAATCATTACTTAGACTTACAAACAAGCCATTAAAGTGTGAAAATCCAAACCAGCCCCCAAACGACCCCGTAGGAGGAACGAACACCTAGCATGGGACCAATGTAACTTATAGGAACTGGTCGAATAGTCCCGGGGCTCCCGATTTGAGAATACGATGATAATTTGCAAAAATCAAACTTAGACTTAAAAAAAGCTGTTAAAGGGTGAAAACCCAAACCAGTCCCCAAATGACGCCGTAGGAGGCGCACGGGACCAATGTAACTTTCACGAACTGACCGCGTAGTCCCGGGGCTCCTGGTTTGAAAATACGATGATAATTTTCAAAACTCACACTTAGACTTAAAACAAGCCGTTAAAGGGTGAAAACGAAAACCAGCCCCCAAACAACCCCGTAGGAGGCGCATGGGACCAATGTAACTTTTACGAACTAGCCGCGTAGACCCGGTGGTCCCGGTTTGAGAATACGACGATAATTTACAAAAATCAAACTTAGACTTAAAAACAAGCCGTTAAAATGTGAAAACTCAAACCAACCCCCAAACGATCCCGTAGGAGGCACGAACACCTCACACGGGACCATTATAACTTTTAAGAATTGGCCGCGTAGTCCCGAGGCTCCCGATTTGAGAATACGACAATAATTTACAAAAATTAAACTTAGACTTAAAAAGAAGTCGTTAAAGGGTGAAAACCCAAACCAGCCCCCAAACGACCCCGTAGGTGGCACGAACACCTCGCACGGGACCAATGTAACTTGTAGGAACTGGTCGCGTAGTCTCGGGTCTCCTGGTTTGAGAATACGACGATAATTTGTAAAAAGCACACTTAGACTTAAAAATAAGCCGTTAAAGGTGAAAACCCAAACCGGTCCCCAAACGGCCCCGTAGGTGGCACGAACACCTCGCACGGGACCGAATTAACTTATAGGAACTGGCCGCATAGTCTCGGGGCTCTCGGTTTGAGAATACCACTATAATTTTCAAAAATCACACTTAGACTTAAAAATAAGTCGTTAAAGGCTGAAAACTCAAACCAACCCCCAAACGGCCCCGTAGGAGGCACGAACACCTCGCACGGGACCAATGTAACTTGTAGGATTTGGACGCATAGTCTCGGGGCTCCCGATTTGAGAATACGAATATTATTTATAGAAATCACACTTAGACTTAAAAATATGCCGTTAAAGGGTGAAAACCCAAATCAGCCCCCAAACGACCCCGTAGGAGGCATGAACACCTCGCACGGGACCAAAGTAACTTTTAGAAACTGACCGCATAGTCCCGAGGCACCCGATTTGAGAATACGACGATAATTTGCAAAAATCACACATAGACTTAAAAATATGTCGTTAAAGGGTGAAAACCCGAACCAGCCCCCAAACGACCCCGTAGAAGGAACGAACACCTCGCACGGGACCATTGTAACTTGTAGGAACTGGCCGCATAGTCCTGGGGCTCCCGATTCGAGAATAAGACGATAATTTACAAAAATCACACTTAGACTTAAAAACAAGCCAATAAAGCGTGAAAACCCAAACCAGCCCCCAAACGATCCCGTAGGAGGCACGAACACCTCACACGGGACCAATGTAACTTGTAGGAGCTGGCCGCGTAGTCCCGGGTCTCCCAGTTTGAGATTATGACGATAATTTGTAAAAAACACACTTAGACTTAAAAACAAGTCGTTAAAGGGGTAAAAACTCAAACCAGCCCCCAAACGACCCCGTAGGAGGCACAAACACCTCACACGGGACCAATGTAACTTGTAGGAACTGAGCGCGTAATCCCGGGTCTCCCGGTTTGAGAATACGATGATAATTTGCAAAAATCACACTTAGACTTAAAAACAAGCCGTTAAAGGGTGAAAACCCAAACCAACCTCCAAACGACCCCTTTGGAGGCACTAACACCTCGCACGGGACCAATGTAACTTGTAGGAACTGACCGCGTAGTACCGGGGCTCTCGATTTGAGAATATGACGATAATTTACAAAAATCACTCTTAGACTTAAAAACAAGTCGTTAAAGGGTGAAAACCCGAACCAGCCCCCAAACGACCCCGTAGGAGGCACGAACACCTCGCACGGGACCAATGTAACTTGTAGGAACTGACCGCGTTTTCCCGGGTCTCCCGGTTTGAGAATATGATGATAAATTTAACTCCTATGTGTAATTTTTTAGTTTGAGTAAAAAAAATTTTGTAAATTATTGGGCTACTAATATCGTATCTTTTTTGTATTCTATTTTTTTTGTAGGATAACAGTTTATCGTTGGAATTTATTCACGTGGAATACACAGAGAACTCAATGGTTTACAACAAGGGGCTTATTCATGATTCCATTTTTTTGTGTCATGGCCGTGTGGTATTTTATTAATTTTTTGTTGACTTTTATGACCGTGCGAGCTTTTGTAAGTTAATTGTTATATTTTGTGACCGTGCGGATTTTATGTTAGGCAAGTTTTGTATTAACGGATTTTGGAATGTCCAGAAAATTAAGGAAACTTTGCCTAATTTTTTTTGGGCCTGTGAAGTGTTAAAAACTTTTAATATTTTAAAGTTTGTATGTACATTAGTTTATTAACAACGTACAATATTATTAATTTGTGAATTTTGTGCTTTCAAATAATTAATTTTTTTCTTCTTTTTATAAAAAATTTGGCACCGTTCAAAATCGTGACAAAAGTGTGTCATATTTTGGCACAGTTTTAAACTGTGCCAAAAAATTTTAAACTGTGCTAAATTTGGAACAATTAAAAACTGTGTCAAAAGTGTGCCAGAAATATCAAATTCTAGCACGGTTTAAAAGTGTGCCAAATTTTTTTAAACTGTGCTGAATCTGGCACAGTTAAAAACTGTGCCAAAAGTGAATCAAATTATAGCACGGTTTAAAATTTTGACAAAAGTGTTCCTGTTTGATCAAATCTGGCACACTTTGGAGCCGTGCCAGAAAAAAAAATGCCATTTTGAAAAATCTGATTCTGTTACAGTTCAAAATCGTGACAGATTTGAACTAGCACAGTTTTAAACTGTGCCAGATTCCTGTTTTTAGTGTAGTGCTCCCAAACATCATCACCTCGAGTCCTTTGTATGAAGGCAGTCATCCTTACCTTCCAATAAGGAAAATTTTATCTATCAAATAGGGGTGGTCGGAACAGGTTACCAAGCTTCTCAAATTCTTCATCCATTTTTGAAAACTTCACTTCAAAAGAAGTTTTAGGAGTTAAGGATCAAAAAATAATTTTATTAAACACTTTCTTACACCATTTAAAAATCTCTTACCAAGTTATTAACAAAAATTAAGGTTTAGGTAAACTCTTAATAAACTCGTTGAAGAAACTCCTCTTTGAATAAAAAACACAAGATGTGCTAAAGATTTAAATTAGGATAAAACTTAAGATTCTTGGTTACACAATTTTTAAAACAAAACTGTGTTAAGTGTTTAAAACCTAATCACTATAGTAAGACCTAAGAACTGAAAGAATTAAATAACATATGCGATTTTTTACGTGGTAAAACCTCAAATTAGGGAAAACCTCCGTGGTGACCTCTACGCCGCAACCGAAAAATCCACTAAAATAAACAAGAATTCCAAACACTTGAAACAAAAACACAAAATCACTATGCAACACAGAGATATACCTACTGAGATTTTTCTCCTCCTACAGTACTATTTCCTCCGCACTGATTTTCCCGTCTATTTTCTCCGGCTTTAATTCCTCGCTCCTTAGAGAACTCAATCAAATGATTATCTCAAAGAACAACACACTTTAATCTACAAGTGTTGGTGTGTGAGAGTGTCTAGTTACTGTGAAGTGCTTCTATTTAAGTATGAAATCTCACCCACTTATATAATACAGGAAAGTCCTACAAATTACAAGGTCTTCTAAAATGTTGATGAGTGTTTTCAAAATTAGAGAAAATTAGACTTCGTTATTTCAAGAACGATTTTCAGATATGGAGATTTTAGATCTTTCAAAACTCAGATCTAAACAAAATTTATTTATGTACAAAATATGAATTTTACGAAGTACAAAATTTATATGAAATCTTAGATTTTGAAAACATATGATTTTCAAAGTCTCTTTTCCAAGATTTCGAAATAGAAGATGTTCGATCAACTAAAATATACACAACTACAAAACATGATCAACCTAGAGAGAAATATCTATAAAACAAAATTTGACAGACAGCTTAAAATGATCATGAAATGTATCACTAGGTTTTAAATATCAAATTTCTAAAAATAAATAAAACTTTAAACTGTGAGAGGCTGTTTTAAGAGGGAATCGATTATCGGAAGAGTAGATCACCAAATCTCCTAGATATAACAACCCAAAAAACCCTAAATAATATGAAAATGAAAACAGGTTTTCTACAAAAGAGTTTTTATCAAAATCGAAGGGAGAACCTTCAAAACTAAGCTACACTCCTCTTATTTTAAAAGACAAATTTTCAAACAGTGTTTGACAAAGAAATCTATGCTCAAAAACATTTTTTCTCTTCGATTTTCTCTCTTCTCTCTCTCTCTCTCTCTTATCTGAGACCTCACTTCTCCAAAAGGCTCTAACTACTGAGACTAAAGTCCTATTTATACTAGAGATTGAAGCTTCTAGAGTTTCGAAGAAAAATAACAAGGATTGATCTCACCGCCCAATTATAAATCTAACAGCTTAAATGGCACCGCAGAAAGGAATGATCTAATTAGCTAAACAAAGATGTATGAAGATAATGAATAAGACCATCTAGACTGTATATTATAATGATCCATCGATTGAGATTTAATCTAAAAAATATGAGACATCAGAAAACACAACTTCCACTAATCAAAATCGTCCATCCGTGGACACGTGTTGATCAAATATTATAGGCAAAATGTGTGTTTTTATATTGTTTAAAAAACTCACTTTGCACCACAATATTTTCTGGCGATTTTATATTTAGCCCAAACAGTTTTTAGGAAATTAGGGAGATTTGATGCTAGCCCCCCAAAATTTTAAACTCTTATTAAATGTTTAAAAATCATTTTTAAAATATTTAAAATTCCCAAAAATTATTGAAAAATATTTTAACACACATACAATGCAATATATGAATTTATGAACCTAGAGTGTGTTGTTAACTACCTTTAGGCTTTTGACAGGCTTGGAAGTTTGAGGATGCTTTGTTGACCTAGTCTTCATAGTGCACATGGAGAGAAGTTCAGACAATCTATAAAATTATTTTGTCTATATATCCAAACTAGTTGGAACTCTTGTATGGTATAGACTCCTATTAAGTCAACCATATAGTGTGTTCTCACCAAACAAATTAAGGCTTGCTCCATTCATTCATCTGGCATGTTAATCTCTGTGTTGATGATTTCTTCGTTCAAGTTTTAATTGGTTGGAATCATTTTCATGGTCGACAGACTGAACTCTAGCAGGATTATCGCCTCCATTCTATAAGCTAAGGTGAAGGGTGTCTCCTCGATAGACCTCCTTGGGGTTATTCGATATGCCTAAAGTACGTGAGGGAGGTCATCCACCAATTTAACTTTTGACTTCTCCAGTATTTTCTTTATTCCATCAAGTACTATTATGTTAGAAGCCTTCGCTTGACCATTGCTTTGACCAAACTGTAGCGATGCTTCATGGCACGGATGTTGCAGAAGTATTAGAAAGACTCGCTTTCAAATTGTGTTCCATTATTAGCGATCAATGTCAATGGTAAACCAAAATGAGTTATAATTTTCATCAATATGAATTTGATCATATCGATATATCTCGTGTTCGCCAAAGGTTCCACCTCAATTCAATTGGTAAAATAATTTGTGCTAACAAAAAGGTACTTTTGGTTTCTATGGGAAACTGACCCAAAATGTCTAATACACATTGAGTGAACGTCCATAGGATGGTCCAAGACTTGAGTTCGTTAGTCGATTGATGAAGTGGTAGTGAGAACAACTGACACCTCTTTTATTTCATCATATAGGATACAAAATCCTTTTGCATATAAGGACACCAATATCCCTCTTCGATCGTCCTGAATGCTAAAAATCTTCCACCAGTATGACTTCCATAAATTTCTTCATGTAACTCGTATAGAAATTGTTGGACAATGATGGGTAGCACACATTAGAAGTGTGACTTGGTAAAAGACCTCCTATAGATCTTTCCTTTGGGAGATATGTAAAAGTGGGCACCTTTTACCCTAATCTGATGGGTTTACTTCTTATTCATGGAAGCACGTCTTCCTCTAAGTACTTGGATATTGGGTCCATATAGTTAGGAGCCTTTTGAATGATGAGAACTTGGTCGGCATCCTATTTCTTATGGATGCACAGTTGTGCTAAATACTCCAACTCTATCACCCTTTTGAGGTCAAAATTGAAAGTTTAATCCAGAGTGGCTAAGGCATTTGTGTGGTTGTTTCTTCCCCTAAAGAATTGTTGGATTTGTACATGTTTGAATTGGGTGAACAACTCCCGAGTTATTTGAAGATATGCATTCATTTCTAGCACTTTAATCTCCTAATCTTTAATTAGATACCAGCCTTGAATGACAAAATACATCAATAGGACTAGATCCAAGACATAAATATTTCATCAATCCTCTGATGAGAGCTTTGTATTTTTCTTTAATGTTTAATGCCTCAAAGCCAAGTCATATTCCCTTATCGAGGATGGATTAATTTAGGGTCACTAGTATTGTCTCTACTTTGATACCCTTGGTATTGGATGCTCTATCTATATAGAAAATCTATTTTTCATGTTAGTTGGGTTCTTCCTGGTTGCTTGATCACCAAAGTCAACTTCCTTATGAAGTTGGCGCTCCCTGATAAACTCAACAATAAAAACTGCCAAAATATGTCATTTTATTACAACTTCAGGTTGATAGTGGAAATGAACCTCCCTAGTTCCACCGATCAATTGGACATCTACCTAGAGAGGTTGGACTTTTTTAGTACTTCCATTAGTGTAAATGAGGTTATAATTAGAATGAAGTACTCCTTTAAGTAATGCTTTAACATGCACAAGGCTATTACTAGTGAATATGCCATTTTTTATTATGGGAGATAGCACATCTCACCATCTGGCAATGTCTCATTGACATAGCATATTGGGGCTTGATGAGCTTTCCCCTCGTAGACCAAGACCAAACTAATTGCATGTCGTACATAGAAATATACATGTAGATTATATCCCCCGAATCTATAATTATGAGTAGAGGTAGTCATCTTAGGTAGAGCTTGATTTCTTTAAGTGGCTTTGAGCATTGATCATTCCAAACTCCCTTCTTGCTCTTTCTTAATATCTTAAAGAAAGTTTGACGTCTAGAGATGAATTAATTAAGTTTTACAATCATTCATATCAGCTCTTGGGCGGTTGGATGGTCCTTATTGCCTCGATATGATTTAGATACCCCTCGATCCCTCTTAGGATGACCAGATTACCCAATAACTTACCAGAATTAACCTTAAAGTGTATTTAGTTGGGTTGAGCTTCATTCTATAGTATTAGAGGACCTCAAACATTATCACCAAGTCTGAAAGACTATCTCCTTTTTATTTTATTTTCATGATCATATCATTTATGTACACTTACACGGTATTACCCAGTTGATGCTTGAATATTTTAGTGACTAGCCATTGTTAGGTCACCCCTGCATTGTTGAGTACAAATGGCATAATTAAGTAATAGTAAAGTCTAAGTGTAGTAATGAAATATGATTTTTTCTTGGATGGGATCGAATAAAGGGATTTAATGATAGCTAAAATAAGCATCTAAAAATCTCATATTCTTATGTCTAGTTGTGGCGTGGACCAATTGATTAATATTTAGTAGAGGAAACTATCTTTGGGACATGATTTATTCAGATTCGGTGAAGCTTTTACAAACTCTCTACTTCCCATTAATATTCTTGACAAAAACTGGGTTTGAGAGACACTTAGGGAATTGAACTTATTTGATTGGCATCTCCTCCAAAAGTTTCTAAATTCTTCTTCCAATGCCATTGCCTTTTCTAAGGCTATTCATCATGCATTTTGTGTGATCGGGGTCTTGTCAGGTTCACATGAGGCCTTTGGAACATTAATTGGGAATCGATGCCAGGCATATAATATGGTTACCAGACTAACACATCCTGGTTCTGATTGAGGAAAGACATAATTTCTTACTGTTTATGCTCAACGAGCGAGCTGTCGATCATTAATTTCTTGTCTAGGTGAGGGCCGTTGAACACAACTTATTTTAATGGTTCCATGACTCTATCGGTTGGTTCCACTCTTATTTCTTCTAACCCTAGTCTCCCATACTTTAGCTATTTTTCAGAGGGGGTATCTTCCTTGGTGTTTTCTAACTTCCACTTTTTATTCTCCTACTTAGGTCTGATAGCCCCGATAAAGCATTACCGAACATAATCTTAATTTTCACGTATCTCCATTACCCCTCATTCGATAAGGCATTCAAGCTTCTGATAATAGGTAGATGGAACTAACTTCATTTCATGGATCTATCCTCGTCCAATAATGTCCACAACTAGGAAATCAATTAATTTTGAATACTCCCAATTCATACTGGGAGAACAACCTTTCCTAGTGGCATCGTCATTTTTCTTACAAATCTGACCAAGGGGATGGTCACCTCTTTTAGGTCATCCATTTTTAAGTTAATCTGGTTGAATAGCTTGAGATGCATAACATATAAAGAACTTCCCTACTCCACTAGTAGCTTATCCACATTCTCGATTGCAATCCTGAGTGTGATTACTAGCATGTCACGATGCGGAGTTTTAACTCCAAACAAGTCTTATTTGGTGAAAGCAATATGCTTGGCATGACAATCTCTTCTGGTTGGCGATGTTTACCAATAGTGGTTTTAAATGAGTCAGTCTCGAAAGTTTTCCACGACCATAGTTATTTTCTTTGACTCTATTCTAATAGTGTTCCCTTTGATATGGTTAGGTCTTAAGGCCTCGTGAATGATTACGAACTTATATTCCATATTCTCGTCGTCTAAGACATTCTTTGTATTTTGGTGTTAATCAATGAGACATTTATCATTCTTTTTTCCAACGTAGTCATCCAGGTGTCCTACTTGGGCCAGATCTTTTATATGCGACTTGAGCACCTTGCAATTCAATCTCGTGCTCCTTCCTTATGATAGGAGCATCTCAGAGTTGTGTTTTGAGATGTGTCCTGCCATCTTCCTTGAAAACTTGAAATACTATTGATCCTTGATCTAGTTTAACATCTTATATATCATTGTAGGCACTACGATTAATAATCAAGACTTACATTATCAACCATCAACACCCTAAAACAAAAAATGGTGAAAATACAAGTATCCAAACTATAGGGTTTACACTCCAATATAATAAATATATACATATAAACAAGAAGGATTAAAATAAAAATATCCTAAAAGTATTAGACCAAAATCCCAAACCATGAGATCGCCCTTCATTAACTGCATGGTTGAAGATCGTTCAACAATAATTACCGTATCTTACCATTAATCGTTTGATTTGTAGCTTCAACTGCATAGTTCTTCAATGGATAGTTATCCCTCCTAAAATAAATTTGACCATACACGCATCCTACCCTACACAATCAGGATATACACATGTCCTTTACCATCAACTGCACGATCGATGTCTTTTACCCAACTGCTATAAATAGATTTCCGAGCACATTAATAAATGCATCCCAAAACCCAAGATTGATTCGGTGTGACACCCCATAAACCTTGATCAGGTCTAAACTAAATAATATAGGGAGTCCAACCAATTTACTATCATTCTAAGCATGACAGAAATAAACTAACACATGTAAAATAAATAACATATAATAGCTATATGAATGATACCATACAATCTCTAATACCATAACATGGAATAGTAATAAAATCCATCACGGGAAATAAAATTATCTCAAATAGTAAACCAATTTCCCACTGGAATAATAAGTACTACAATGTTTGACGCAAAAGTAATTTTAAGATAAGTAAAATAATGAGCATACAGGCTCGAAACCTACATCCTATAAGATCAAAAACTGGAAAGGAAAGCAAGTTTGGATCAGGGATAAGGCTATAAAGGAGGCCTTGGATGTGAAAATAGAATTCAACAATAATGTAAACAACAAGTCTACAAAGTATAATAATTTAATGGAATTTGGGACATAATAATAACTGTGCATCCTCATCTTATATTTTAGTTGTTTATAAGTTAACCCAACCTAAACAACTCTAAATATAACATGCGTTCTAAACCCAAGCCCGAGTGAACCCAATGATTAATTATAATTTAGTTATCTCACAATAAATGTCTATTTATATATCTCTAATATAATATCAATAAGGAAAGACAGTCTTTAAGTATATAATCAATATAAGTATGGTCCCTGACACGTACAAGTTAAAGCACTATGCCTGATCCTGCACATAATTATGAAGGCCTATCCCTATCGCCTTCGAGAATCACTCGTTCATACCATGTAAAGTTATAGTTCTTCCCTAGACTATAGCCTCAAATCCTCAGCAAGAGATAATATCTATGCATTCCCGTCATAACGCACGACCTTCATACCTAAAGATATATGCTAGAAGTCCTTTGTTTATTCCCCCTCGGGATACTGGTAAAGCAGTCATAGGATCGATGTAAAAAGGCGAAGGTAAAGACCATCTACATCATCGGATTACCATCACGATCAATATCCTAGGTGTTGCCATCCTGGGGTCGGATTCCTTCTGGTGCACGCCTGGGGTGTGCCCCTTTGGGGAGCTCGACCATCTTCATTGTGGTTAATAATATAAACAAATAGAGTCGCCAACCTATTTTTCTCAAAACAAGCAACAGAATGTCTCTGCCTCGAGAGAACGACATCAAGGACAATACTGATACTTGCAAAACCAAGTAGTTCAAAGTTCAGGGAATAAGTTACGGAATGAGAAGGTGTTAAGCATATATCCCTACCTTTCAGTCTCTCACTGGAAAATGTTAATATTTTCCTTTTAGACTCCGTGAAGCATGTACGTATGTGTATAATATAGATGGAGAATGGAATCATTCAACTCGCATTATGGAAAACGACGGAGTGCATTCATCCTTAAGAATTCTCCCAAAATAATAATTCCAAATATAATATGAGTGTTTGACGAATCATAAGTTGCTATGGAAGAGCGAATGTGTGCATCGGACGAAACATAAGCTTATAAGAATATGAGATTCATAAAGAATATATATATATATATATAAACATGCATAAAGGAGGACTGAAATCCCAAAATTGTCCCCAAATGCCAATGTAGCCCAAGGGGCATCAAAGTACACGTAATTTGAAGATAGCATAGGGTAGGGTTTAATCCATAAATCCAAATGGGAGATTTACCTTATGTATGTGTAGAGAAAATGTTCTTTTAAGAGTAAGAGTTGAAAGGGAAATCCTACTTCTGGAATTTATAGATAAACCATCCTTTTCTTTTTTGGTTTTTTTTTTATGAAAATAGATTATGTGCAATACTATTAATAAAGAAGACCGATTAATCGATGTGATGTAATGAAACAAAAGTAGAAAAGTATAAATAAGATAAATTATACTAAAAAGGAAAAACTGGAGAAAGGGATGGAGAAGTAGACCTCCTTATGAATGCTTGTTATTGATTTTGAGATGCCAATATGTTGATCTTGAAATGGTATAGAAGTGGTATGAAGAGGTGGGGTGGATTACCAAGTGAAGTAACAAAGTGATGGAAGGAAATATGGGAAAATGGGCTTTTTAGGAAGGGAAAGGCTCTGAATTCGAAAGGAATGTTCTCTAACTTTATGAAAGTGGTATCCAATGTCTACCTCAAGATGAGGCCATGGACTATATTTATAGGGCCATGGGGTTTGCCAATCGTCAGGGATCTTGGCCTGCCTATCGGCATAGCATCTCAGGCACACTCCTGATAGGCAGGGTCCTTAGGGTTCCTATAAGTAATTCGGAACATGTTTTTCAAAAATATGGGCATAAAATGAAAAAGGTAAGTTTAAATCATACACGGGGTGGACCATTAGAAAGGGTATTCATAGACTTTTAAAAATACATCGAGACACTCCCGAGTTCGGGAGTTGACCAAAGTTAAATGGGGATCAAAAGCACCTGCTATTCTCTAGGCAAAAGGTTTTCGAAGGAAAATGTCACACCCCGACTAATTAAATACCGGGTAGCTACTCCTTTATTAAATCAATACAAAATGCCAAGTTGGTTCAGTTAATAGCATCACTGTCGAAAACATTTTAAAGATTACTAACCACCTAGTATTTAAAAAGTGAGTTGCCAAATTTTAAGTTAACTTTGATTAACATGCAATAAGAGGATAATGAAAGAATAACAACCATTCACCATAACGAAACAATAGAATAACCAACAACATAATAATAAGTCCCGAGGAAAAACTCCTCACAACAATCCCACAACTGAACTAAATAAAACAAAGTAACCTGAATTAATTAAATGCCAAAAGTCTGAAAATCTGAAATAGGAAATGTTTCTAATAGAAATGGGCGACATGCCCTACAACTGATGAAAGCTAAAAATAGAGTCAATATAGATGAAGCGTCTACTAGGAAAGTCCGGTAACTTCCACAAACAGCTACAACTCGTCACCTGAACGAAAATCCTATGCATGGTGTCCTTGTGGCTGGGCACCTAAAAAGGTTTTTACAAAAATAGATTTGAAAGCAAACGGGTCAGAGCCCGAAAGTGGGGATTATTTTAAAAACAGCAAGTGTTTTAATAACATTAAAACAATGAATGCAAAATACATGTTAGGACGTGCACTCACATGAAGTACTCACCTATCGACTAATTTGTGCACCCCTAACGTACCGTACCCATCTAAGTGACATACATATCTAACCGAACCGTAATAAGTTCTACCCCTTACTACTCAATTCCCATTATACGTTCTAGCGTTATCAAATAAATAGAGGACTTTATTGAACTCAGGTTCTCAATTATTAGTAATACAATTCACTATCGGTTAACCCGTTATGATTTCTCAAAACATTACCCTAATAATATTCACAATACCAACATGAAAGTTCCCATTATTCAAGTGTATATTATTCACGTCATAAATATACAATACAAGCACCCCGAGACTAAGCTTTGGTGCACACATACTCTGCTATCCATCCCAGTACATCACGTACATAAGGATCACGCATTCCGAATCTCTCAAGAATCGTTCTCAGATAACAAAAATCACAAACAATTGAGGCGAACACAGTCACATCACATGGGTCACGCATATACCTACGCTCCCACGATCAGCAGACTTATTAACATCCCAATAAGTCCTTCTCTGACCTATGTTCTCGAGGTACCAATCTAAATTCGGGCAACACAAGGATTAGAGGGCCCTAAGCGAACGTAAACCTCCCGTGATAGCAAGTATGGTAGGTATGTCATACACATCAAATCATATATACTAAGCATGCACACATCTTAGCTATTACCATATTTATTTGTGGTACACTTCTCATTCGCGTACCGACTTATAATGTTACACAATTCATAAGTTCCCGGTTAATATAATTATTCAAGCGGTCAATTGTTCTTACGTCGTAATAGACACTCGCGTCCTACTCCATAATTTTCATTGGTTCAAGTCACACTTCTATGTTTTACTCCTCATTATATCCCAAATATCCCAACTATATCAATTTATCATCAAGGGAATGGTATCTCTACAATTGAACAAGGTTACGGGACACGCGAAATCAAAACAGACGAAAAAGGCCAAACTGTCCTCTCGTTAGAAGTCTCGTTCGAACGAGGCTGGTTCGAACGAGAGTTCGTTCGAACGAACTGGGCATCTAACGAGATCTCGTTCGAACGAAAGGCATCGAACGAACATCCCTCTCGCAAACTGTCAACTCGTTAGAAGCTCGTTCGAACGAGCTCGTTCGAACGACCTGGGTAGGTCTTCTAACGAGAGGCCAGTTTCGAGCCCAGAACTTCCTTTTCTCGTTTTTCCAACTTTCTTCACATCTAATCCCATATAAAAATCGTCCCAACATTATTTTAAGGTTTCTAATCCATACCAAACATTCGTAGGTCATAATTAAACAATTATATAGGGCCAAATCTTCCTACACATCATCAAATCCTCAATTCCCTTCATTTATCCCCAAATCCCATGAACATGAACCCTAAAATTTTAAAATCACCAATGGGCATAATTAAATCCGTTTTTGTTATATACAAGATGTATTTCTATCATATTAATCATCCTAACACAATTCTACATGGAATATTTTCATCAAAATATAAGTTTCTACTTCCAATTCAATGGGTTTTTATCAAACTCCCAAAATAATACAATTTTCATGATTTCCTACGCATGGAAGAAACATTCTTTGCCAAAAACGAAATTAAACCACTTGCCTTTGATATATCTCTGAATTTGATGTTGAGGATTGAATTGTTCTCTCTCTATCTGCAGAATTTCTCTTCTCTTTTCTCTCTACAAGTTCTTCTTCTCCAAGGTGACAATGGTGGCTAGGGTTTGCCTTAGGAAACTCTTGGAACTAATTCTAATAACCCCCGTAGTCCATTTGGTCATAAGGTGTAGTTAGTGGGTTTAGTGGGTAATTACCAAGTCAGATTTTTATTTCCTAAATTTCGTTGGTTTTAATTTCCAAAAATCTAAAATTACCAAACTACCCTTTTACATTGCCGGTATGGCATAAAAATGCCCCGGGACCCAAACTAAACCCCCGGCTAGTGTTTTCTGACTATTTCGACCCTTCCGGACGCGTTGGCGCACTCAAAATGACCATACGGTTAATAGAAATGAAATTCACTTTTTAAGTAAATAAATATATTCCTGATGCGACTGTCACACGCGTCACAACAAAATTCCAAATTGTCGTATTTCAATCTCACGACAAATTTCATAATTTCAATATTCATATATAGTCATATATACTCATAAAAATCAAATACCAACTCGCATATCGCTAGTATTTTTATCCGGATTAATTCCCAATTAATACACATTTAATTCAATTAATCCCATAAATAAATATAAAAAAAATACGGGGTATTACATACTTCCCCCCTAATAACAGAATTTCGTCCCGAAATTCGGAACTAGAAAGCACCTGGTAAGAATAACTCTGGATAACGTTCGCGCATCTCATCCTCGCGCTCCCATGTGGACTCCTCGACATTATGATGTCGCCACTGAACACGTACTAACGGAACTATCTTTGACCGCAATTTCCTCTCACCTCGGTCCAAAATAGCAGTCGGCCCCTCCACGTAGGAGCTATCAGGCTGGAGATCGATGTCTTCCAAAGAAATGTGTGAATGGGCCAAATCGTCTCTAAGATATTTCCTTAGCGAGGAAATATGAAACACATCGTGAATCCGATGCAAATGCTCTGGTAACCCAAGTCTATACGCAACCGGTCCAATCCGCTCGATGATAGCGAATGGCCCCACGTATCTCGGTGCCAACTTCCCCTTCTTCCCGAAACGCATAATCCCCTTCATAGGAGATACTCTAAGCAAAATCTGGTCCCCCACTTCAAATTCCCTAAAGGACCTCTTCGCGTCAGCATAGCTCTTCTGCCTGTCCTTAGCTACCCTAATGCGACTCCGTATCAGCTCTATTCGTGCCGAAGTATCCTGAATCACTTCCGACCCAAGTAGTTTGTTGTCCCCCACCTCCAACCAACATGCTGGGGAACGACAAGGTCTACCGTACAACGCCTCAAATGGAGCCATGCCAATGGTGAACTGGTAGGAGTTGTTGTAAGCAAACTCCACCAGTGGAAGATACTGCTCCCATCCACCCCCGAAATCAATGATGCACATACACAACATGTCTTCCAACATCTGGTTTGTACGCTCGGTTTGCCCATCAGTCTGCGGGTGATACGCCGTACTCAACCGCAGTTCTGTGCCCATGGCCTCCTGAAAACTTTCCTAAAACCGTGAAACAAATATCTTATCTCGGTCAGACACGATATTTAGGGGCACACCGTGAAGTCTCACTATCTCTGCAATAAAGAGCTGGGAATACTATCCCAAAGTGTAGTCTGTCCTTACGGGTAGAAAATGAGCGACTTTGGTCAACTGTCCACAATTACCCAAATGGAATCGTGATCTCTCTGTGACGTAGGCAACCCCGTGATAAAATCCATAGATATGCTCTCCCACATCCACATCGGGACCTCCAATGGCTGTAGAAGTCCTGTCGGTCTCTGATGATCCACTTTTACTAGCTGACAAGTGGCGCATTTAGAAACAAACACGGCAATATCTCTTTTCATCCCGTTCCACCATTACTGACGTCTCATGTCTTGGTACATTTTGTCCCCATCGGGATGTACCGCGAACCGTGAGCCGTGCGACTCTGCCATCACCTCGTGCCGCAATTCCTCCCCTTCCGGAACTACCAATCTCCCATTGAAGCGTAATCCCCCGTCTGAGCTAACGGTATAGGACTCGGATCCCTCTGCTAGTAATCGAACTATCTTTTCCTGATAGAACGAGTCATCTGCTTGTGCCTTTACCACTCTCGTGACAATCTGCGGTGTAACAGTCATCACCGACATGAATGATCGGGACACTGTATCCTGGTGTCCCAACTCCTTCCACTTTACCTTCGACACCCCTGCCACTTCATCTACTGGCCTACGGCTCAACGCATCTGCTACCACGTTAGCCTTCCCCGGGTGATATTGGATATCGAACTGATAATCCTTCACGAACTCAAGCCACCTCCGTTGCCGCATATTCAACTCCTTCTACGTGAATAGGTACTGTAGGGACTTGTGGTCCGTGAACAATCGAAACTTCTCCCTTAAAAGATAATATCTCCAAATCCGAAGGGCAAATACAACTGCCGCCAACTCCAAGTCATGAGTGGGGTAGTTCTTCTCATGAGGCTTTAGCTTACGGGAAGCATAAGCTATGGCCTGAATCTCCTGCTGCAATACACCTCCAAGTCCTTGCAAGGACGCATCGATGTAGACTAGATACTCAAATCCCGGTCTTGGCAATGCTAACACAGGTGCTGAGGTCAACTTATCCTTCAACTCATCAAATGCCAACTGACAGGCATCACTCGAGATGAATGGCACACCTTTACGAGTCAGATGTGTCAAAGGACCCGCTATCTTCGAAAATCCCCGAATGAACCTCCTGTAGTATCCTGCTAGGCCCAAGAAACTATGGATCTCAGTCGATATCATGGGCTATCCCCACTCCCTCACCGCGGATACCTTCCCCGGATCAACCGATATCCCCCGGTCGGAAATAATGTGTCCCAAAAACTGGACCTCCTTCAGCCAAAACCCACACTTCTCATATTTTGCATACAACTCGTTCTAACGTAGCGTCTGCAAAACCTATCTCAAATGCTCTGCGTGCTCCTCCTCTGTCTGGGAGTAAACCAGAATATCATCAATGAAGACAATGACGAACTGATCAAGGAACTCTCTGAACACCCTATTCATCAAGTCCATAAACACTGCTGGAGCGTTGGTCAAGTCAAAAGTCATAACCCGAAACTCGTAGGAACCATATCTCGTTAAGAACGCAGTCTTTGAGACGTCCTCCTCCCTGATACGCAACTGATGGTATCCCGATCGTAAATCAATCTTTAAGAAGAAAGAAGCTCCCCTCAACTTGTCGAATAATTCATCGATTCGGGGCAACGGATATTTATTCCGTATCGTGACCTTATTCAACTCTCGGTAATGCACACACAACCTCAACGATCCATCCCTCTTCTTTATGAACAACACAGGGGCACCCCACGATGATGTACTCCTCCGTATAAACCCCTGACCCAACAACTGCTCAATCTGGTCCCGTAGCTTTCGCATCTCTATCGGAGCCATACGGTATGGTGCGCGTGTTATAGGTCTCGTATCTGGTAATAAGTCTATGACAAAGTCTATCTCTCGACTGGGGGGTAGGCCTGGTATCTCCTGAAACACATCGGAATACACCCTGACAACTGGGATCGAATCTAAAGGAATCACAACCTCCTTAGAGGTATCCTCCTCTATGTAATACAAATGAGTGGTCGAGCCTCCCTCTGGGCGAGGCATCGCCACTACAAACATCTCTTGACCCGGAATGGCAAAAACAATGCTCCCACCGAAGCAATCATTCATGGCTCTATAAGCTGCGAGCCAATCCATACCGATAATCACATCGTGCTCATGCATATCTAACACCAACATGTCCGTAGGTAATACCAAACTACCAATCTCTACCCCCACTCCTCGGCATATAAAGAAAATAAGTGACCCACTCCCCAATGGTGAGTCTACACACGTCACTGTGCTCTCTGCTGTGGCTAATAACCCTAAAACTTTCGCAAAATATGTAGCTATAAAACAATGCGTTGCCCCCGTATCAAACAAAACCCGACCCATAGTGCCATGGATAGGAAACATACCCTTAATAGCGGGTGGTGCCTGTGGAGAAGCTGCCTGCTTAAGCTGGTATACTCTCCCATACTGCAGCTGCCCCTGCTGAACTGGGACCGCTGGAATGGGTGGCAAAGTTGCCATCTGTGGTGGCGCCGGGAGAGCGGCGGGAAACACGGGTCTCTGCGGCTCCTGTCGAGCACCCTGCTGCTGCTGCGGGGCCCTGCCCCTATCAGGATAGTCCTGACGTTTATGGCCAGTCTTGCCACAAACATAACACTTCCTCGGGAAGTTCCCCCCTCTCTGTCCCTGCTGCCCCCGGCTCTGGTGGCCGTTACCGTTCCTCCCCTGGCCCTGCTGGCCCTGCTGAAACTGTTGTTGGCCATTCTGACCCTGCTGGCCCTGATGACCGTTCGGACCCTGATGGCCCTACCGGAAACCTCCTTGTCCGTGCCTGAAGTTCCCCGATCTGAACCTCTTATGATCCCCCTGCTGGGAACCCTGGTCACCCTGTCTCTGCCCTTGAACAGATTGTGCCCCACTGGCACCATGTCCTCCAGTCCTGCCCTGATAGCTGGACTCTCCCGATCTCTTGCCCTCAGCCATGTGAAAGCGATGATCCTGGAAGTGTAACAGTGCAGCGTTAACCACATCAGAGTAAGTGGCTAACGATAGATTCCCCAACAAATGCTGACGGATCCTCCAAGTCAACCCGTTTGTAAATTTCAGTATCTTTTTCTCTTCTGTCGGTATCTCATCCGGAACAATATTCAACAGATTGGTGAATTCGGCCTCATACTCGGCCACAGTCTTACCTTGCTGTCTGAGATTCATCAACTTCCTCCTCATTTCCATGTGAACAGCTGACGAAAAGTACTTGCGGTCAAACCGCACCCAAAACTCCTATATAGTGAGAGTATCTCTCTCCTCCATGGTGGTAATAGACTCCCACCACTGCAGTGCAGACCCCACTAGCTTAAAGGTAGCTAGTATCTGCTTCTGGACATCGGTGCACTCATACATCCTTAGGTGTCGCTGAATGTCCTTCCTCCACTGACTCGAAACCACAACATCAGAGCTATCCGCGAACTCCGGTGGGTGTGCTTTTTGAAAAGCATCACGTACACGTTCCCAAGCAGACGGGA
Source organism: Sambucus nigra (assembly GCA_949130495.1). Lineage (NCBI taxonomy): Eukaryota > Viridiplantae > Streptophyta > Magnoliopsida > Dipsacales > Adoxaceae > Sambucus > Sambucus nigra. The sequence goes on along the minus strand of OX422210.1, from coordinate 235,797,264 downwards.
ATTCATGTGCCTGAACTGGCGCGGCTAATGGCGCCTGAGGTGGTGCCTGCTGAACTACGGCTAGTGCGGCATTTACCGCCTGGGCCACAATGGCTGCAACCTCGGCGGCATTCATCGTGCCCTGAACTAGTGCGGGCTATGGTTTTGGCGTTGCATCCCTGGGAACCCGTTGTGCACGTCGTGGAGGCATCTGAAATAAGAATAAAGTTTATAAGTTCTCAGTTATAAACTTGAAATAGCAGAAGAACGTAGCATATACAAAAGAATACAACAATCCTAAAATATAGGGCTCTACATCAAAGAAAGCTCAGCGGAAACATAATAAGCCGTACAGATCCTAAAGCACACTAGAACCTGATGCTCTGATACCACTTGTGACACCCCGACTAATTAAATACCGGTTAGCCATTCCTTTATTAAATCAATACAAAATGCCAAGTTGGTTCAGTTAATAGCATCACTGTCGAAAACATTTTAAAGATTACTAACAACCTAGTATTTAAAAAGTGAGTTGCCAAATTTTAAGTTAACTCTGATTAACATGGAATAAGAGGATAATGAAAGAATAACAACCATTCACCATAACGAAACAATAGAATAACCAACAACATAATAATAAGTCCGGAGGAAAAACTCCTCACAACAATCCGACAACTGAACTAAATAAAACAAAGTAACCTGAATTAATTACATGCCAAAAGTCTGAAAATCTGAAATAGGAAATGTTTCTAATAGAAATGGGCGACATGCCCTACAACTGACGAAAGCTAAAAATAGAGTCAATATAGATGAAGCGTCTACTAGCAAAGTCCTGTAACTTCCACAAACAGCTACAACTCGTCACCTGAACGAAAATCTTATGCATGGTGTCCTTGTGGCTGGGCACCTAAAATGGTTTTTACAAAATAGATTTGAAAGCAAACGGGTCAGAGCCCGAAAGTGGGGATTATTTTAAAAACAGCAAGTGTTTTAATAACATTAAAACAATGAATGCAAAATACATGTTAGGACGTGCACTCACATGAAGTACTCACCTCTCGACTAATTTGTGCACCCCTAACGTACCGTACCCATCTAAGTGACATACATATCTAACCGAACCGTAATAAGTTCTACCCCTTACTACTCAATTCCCATTATACGTTCTAGCGTTATCAAATAAATAGAGGACTTTATTGAACTCAGGTTCTCAATTATTAGTAATACAATTCACTATCGGTTAACCCGTTATGATTTCTCAAAACATTACCCTAATAATATTCACAATACCAACATGAAAGTTCCCATTATTCAAGTGTATATTATTCACGTCATAAATATACAATACAAGCACCCCGAGACTAAGCTGTGGTGCACACATACTCTGCTATCCATCCCGGTACATCACGTACATAAGGATCACGCATTCCGAATCTCTCAAGAATCGTTCTCAGATAACAAAAATCACAAACAATGGAGGCGAACACAGTCACATCACATTGGTCACGCACATACCTACGCTCCCACGATCAGCAGACTTATTAACATCCCAATAAGTCCTTCTCTGACCTATGTTCTCGAGGTACCAATCTAAATCCGGGCAACACAAGGATTAGAGGGCCCTAAGCGAACGTAAACCTCCCGTGATAGCAAGTATGGTAGGTATGTCATACACATAAAATCATATATACTAAGCATGCACACATCTTATCTATTACCATATTTATTTTTGGAACACTTCTCATTCGCGTACCTACTTATAATGTTACACAATTCATAAGTTCCCGGTTAATATAATTATTCAAGCCATCAATTGTTCTCACGTCGTAATAGACACTCACGTCCTACTCCATAATTTTCGTTGGTTCAAGTCACACTTCTATGTTTTACTCCTCATTATATCCCAAATATCCCAACTATATCAATTTATCATCAAGGGAATGGTATCTCTACAATTAAACAAGGTTACGGGACACGCGAAATCAAAACAGACGAAAAAGGCCAAACTATCCTCTCGTTAGAAGTCTCGTTCGAACGAGGCTGGTTCGAACGAGAGTTCGTTTGAACGAACTGGGCATCTAACGAGATCTCGTTCGAACCAACATCCCTCTCGTTAGAAGGCAAACTGTCAACTCGTTAGAAGCTCGTTCGAACGAGCTCGTTCGAACGACCTGGGTAGGTCTTCTAACGAGAGGCCAGTTTCGAGCCCAGAACTTCCTTTTCTCGTTTTTCCAACTTTCTTCACATCTAATCCCACATAAAAATCGTCCCAACATTATTTTAAGGTTTCTAATCCATACCAAACATTCGTAGGTCATAATTAAACAATTATATAGGGCCAAATCTTCCTACACATCATCAAATCCTCAATTCCCTTCATTTATCCCCAAATCCCATGAACATGAACCCTAAAATTTTAAAATCACCAATGGGCATAATTAAATCCGTTTTTTGTTATATACAAGATGTATTTCTATAAGATTAATCATCCTAACACAATTCTACATGGAATATTTTCATCAAAATATAAGTTTCTACTTCCAATTCAATGGGTTTTTATCAAACTCCCAAAACAATACAATTTTCATGATTTCCTACGCATGGAAGAAACATTCTTTGCCAAAAACGAAATTAAACCACTTGCCTTTGATATATCTCTGAATTTGATGTTGAGGATTGAATTGTTCTCTCTCTATCTGCAGAATTTCTCTTCTCTTTTCTCTCTACAAGTCCTTCTTCTCCAAGGTGACAATGGTGGCTAGGGTTTGCCTTAGGAAACTCTTGGAACTAATTCTAATAACCCCCGTAGTCCATTTGGTCATAAGGTGTAGTTAGTGGGTTTAGTGGGTAATTACCAAGTCAGATTTTTATTTCCTAATTTTCGTTGGTTTTAATTCCCAAAAATTTAAAATTACCAAACTACCCTTTTACATTGTCGGTATGGCTTAAAAAAGCCCCGGGACCCAAACTAAACCCCCGGCTAGTGTTTTCTGACTATTTCGACCCTTCCGGACGCGTTGGCGCACTCAAAACGACCATACAGTTAATAGAAATGAGATTCACTTTTTAATTAAATAAATATATTCCTGATGCGACTGTCACACGCGTCTCAACAAAATTCCAAATTGCCATATTTCAATCTCACGACAAATTTCATAATTTCAGTATTCATATATAGTCATATATACTCATAAAAATCAAATACCAACTCCCATCTCGCTAGTATTTTTATCTGAATTAATTCCCAATTAATACACATTTAATTCAATTAATCCCATAAATAAATATCATAAAAATACGGGGTATTACATAAAATGGATCGTTCATCCGAACTGTAAGGCTAATTAGCTCACGGGGAAGACTATTGGAAAGTACATTCATAGACCTTCATAGATTCATAAGATTTGTCTTGGTTAGGAGAGTTTACTAAGGTCAAACGAGGCCTGAAAGCATCTGATGACCCTTCAGAGTAAAACAGGTTGTTCGTCCAATAGGATAGATCATTGGAGATGTTATTTAGATACCTTGAATGATCCATTGAGATTTACTCAAGATGGAGCGTTTATTAGAGTCAAATAGGGCTCGGGAGTGCTTAGTGGCCTCGAGATAAACTTTTAAGATAAAATGGATTGTTCGTCTGGACCGTAAGTCTGATTCATGCACGGGACAGAACATTGGAAATGGAATTCAAATTTCTTTGAATATTCATTGAGCTTTCCCTCAGTAAAGAGAGTTGACCAAAGTCAAACGGGGCTTGTGAGCACCTGATGGCCTCTAGTTCGGTACTCGAAGTATGACCTAAATTTTATAGTGAACTAGTGAGTGATAGGTACCTAAGGAGTTACTTCGATGGGTGTTAGTATGGGGTGTCCACAAAGAGCACCTCGATGGGTGAGCGTAGAATAGGTGAAAGTTATCGACTGATAGACACCACATCGATATTGGGGAAGAGGGTTTTAGGTTAATTCTGTGGACCTAGAGGATGAGGATGACCTATTTAAAGGGCCGAGGTCAATTTTACAGACATGTAAGATGGGTATGACTGATTAAGTGGATTAAGGTTAGTTTTGTCCATAGAAGGAGTGTAGGTACCCATTTACAGGGTTGAGGTCAATTCCGAGGACCTTAAATGGGAACGGCCAATTATGTATGTCGAACTCAATTCTAAGGACCTAAAGTTAGGGGGACCAATTATGTGGGTCGAGTTTAATTCTGAGGACCTAATGTTGTGACAACCAATTCTAAGAACTGAGGTCAATTCTGAGGACCATGAGTTGGATGACCAATACCGCGAGTGGAGGTCAATTATAAGGACCTTGAGTTATGACGATTGATTTTACGGGTAGAGGTCAATTTTGAGGACCGTGAGTTATGACAAATCGATTTTGTGGGACGAGGTCAATTCTGAGGACCTTGAGTTGTGATGATTGATTCTACAGGTCGAGGTCAATTCTGAGTACCTATGGTTGGGACAACCAACTATGCGAGCCGAGGTCAATATGAGGACCTTGAGCTGTGACGAATGATTCTATGGGTTGAGGTTAATTCTGAGGAGCTAAAGTTATGATGATAAATTTTGTGGGCCGAGGTCAATTATGAGGACTTTGAGTTATGACGACCGATTTTACGGGATGAGATCAATTACGAGGACCTAAAGTTGTGACGACAAATTCTACACGCTGAGGTCAATTATGAGGACCTAATGTTATTACTTCTGTTGGTTGAGATTAATTATGAGGACCTAAAATTGTGAGGGTATAACTTCGTCATGGAAGGCATGGATGATTTTGGTGAAGGCATACTTTTAGTACCGCGGAGGAATGTGTTATCTTGAAATTCTACTGGGGAATATATAGGTTTGTGGTTCCTGTTGGGGAATTTCATCGTTGGTTTCATTGGGGAATATGCTGAAAATAAGTGTGTAAGTGTAATTCTTCTTGGGATTTTGAGAGTTATAAAGGGGTTTATTTTTCCAAAAATGATTTTCTTGGGAAAAAAATAAGTTTCTATATTTTTCAAGGATTTTTAGGAATTTTTTGAGCATATTTTAATTTTTTCCGATATTTTCGGGATGAAATTTAGAGGGGACTACCAATAGGCAGGCATGGGGAGGTGCCAATCATCATAGGACACAGAATCCTAGGCTTTGCTGGGAAGAGGTAAAGGCACCTACTGACTGACTTGGGCAGGGGTTAGTTGATCGGTAGGCCCCTTAGCCTTCTATATAAAGGGGATAACCCCTCTTTATTTTTCACACCTTAAAGTGATTGAATCTCTTTCTTTATATCTCTAAGAATCAATTCTAAGTCCTTTTTTCTTCAAGACTTCAAATGGATGGATCTTTAGGTGATACTTATACAACAAGTGGATGGAGATTGATAATTGGGTCTGCCTAGAGTGGCAGTCTGTGGCGCCCCTTGCATTGGGAAATTAAATTATCTATGACACATTCCAGCCAGTTGTTGATGAGCATAACTTATTGTGTGAGACTGTGTAGTATCGTTTTTCCAGGGTGAAAAACCGTAATGGCTATGTAAGTATAATGACCTTTGGTTTTCTAATTTATTTTTCTTTTTTATTCTTGTGATAATGAAGGGTTTTCTTTTGGTTTCTTGAACACTTCGATCATTCAGTCTCGTAGGATGACATGGTTGGGGAGGTTTGGGATAATCTCCCTATTATTGTATAGTCAGTTCGTCCCATTAGCAAAGGCTTTAGATGAGACACCACATTCCACTGTTAATTTGTGTGCTCTTGTGGAGAGATGGTAGGACACTAGTCACCTCTGTATCTGTGTAGTGCATGTAGGGCTCGCCTATCATTATTGTTTCCCAGGAGTCATCATACGTCTCTCTCACCTGCCTCATGTATATAGGGGCACCAATGGTGGGACTGCGACCTCCTCCTCCACTATCTTCCTCACCACCCTCACTCCCAGGTACTAAATCTACCCAAACTCATGCGCCATCAGCCGCGCATATGTGCATGCATGCCAGTAACCCCCATGTCCCGCGAAGACACCCCTATAGGTAGAAGGTCACCTGTAGCCCTAGAAAATGATCAATATCTACTCAAGAAATTAATATGCCAAGAATAACTCATAAAGGATTAAAGTTATCTTGATCGCTCATCAGGTCATTCAAGACCTTTCGCACATCCTTCAGAGCGCACGTCCTTCAGAGACAAGGACTAGTTCAATCGTCAATGGGACTTACGCCATTGGAACATCCGACATAAGTCCCCCAAATCATTATCCTTCAGGGCTATCCACCCCGTGTTATGCCCAATCACATCATAGGACCATATTTGTAAGAATTTATAAATCAACAAAGAGAATACAAAAAGGACTTCATGAAAATAATGCAAAAGGAAATAAACCTAAGATTACCTTAAGAAGATCATGGCCCCTTTAAAGGCCTATCAGCAGCACTGACGAAATGAATCCATGGATTCATAAAGCTAAGCCAAGGTAAAGCTCCCCCACTTGTACATAGGTACATCATAAATAATCCTCAGATACGGTAAAAAAACCAAAGATACATGATGTCGCCGCTCATCACCGTTAAGAACCCCCAAGCAAATAAAAAATAAATAGATGGGTTGTCTACCTCACCTTCCACCCGTTCGTCACATCCACCCTTATCCTCAACAGAACCTCCTTCAAAGAAAAAATTAAGATATAATTCCTCTTGCATTTATGACATGGAGAATATTACTCCATCCACCACTACTTCAGGGAGGGGTATCAATGTACCGATGGGATCGACGCACAGCACGAGAGGTGGCATGACAGCAGCGACAGAGGGGGCTTCTCTTATTCAGGTCACTCCCCTTTCTGATAATTTTTGTTTGAGTTGTGTGGCGTCATTGAGGGTGCCCCCCATCCTCACGCCTCACTAATGGAATTGACAGGGCTTATTGATGAGGCTATCAGGCCTGAGGTATACTTCTCTTATTTTATTTTTATTTCCTGTTTTATTCTTCCTTGATCTTTACTGACTGGACCATTTTTGTTGTTTTCTAGTTTTCCATATGTACGGGTGCCGACCAACTGGCAGTGAGACATCAAGGATTGAATGGGCTTAATGCCTACCTATGTGAAGAATTCGTCCACTTCTTTTATGGTACCACCGTCCACTACTAAGGAGAGTTCTGATCCTAGTAGTGGAGGGTCCACCGGTTGTTGCAGAGGAAAATATGTGCACTTCAAAGGCTGAGGGATTAGGATGGTTTGAGGGTTCGGGCGAAGTCCCGTTGTATTTTTTTTTTTCTTTTTGGTTATTTTATTGTACCTGTAAAGATGTAATGTTTCTAGATAAGGAATATATAAAAAAACAAATTTCTTTCTATTTTTTTTATTTAGTGACCTATCCTATATGCACATTTAGTTTTCTATTGAGATTGTTTTATTTATGAAAAAACAGATATAAATATGATAATAAAGGAATAAGTGTCTATTTTTATAGGAAAGATAGTAAAAAAATAATTAACTCGGGGGTTAATATTTTTCAAAGCAAGAATTTTGTGTTTTGAGTAAAAGAGGAAAAAAGAATTTAAAAAAATACAGGAGTTGCCAATCGTCATACCCCTTGACCTTCCCATCGGCATAAGGGTCAAGTAAAATCACTCCTAGGATTAAATTGAACTTTCTTGCATACCTGTGGTACTCTGTAAGGCAGGGAGTTAAATGGAATTCCGAATGGTTTTTTTTTTTACTAGGGTTTCTGGGTATAAAAGGAGAGTTAGGGGATGTGTTTTTTTCACCACCATTCGTATTTCTTCTCTTGTGTCTTATTTCTCTTTTTCAAAATGGTTTTTCCCATGTACGAACAATTCTTTTCTTACCTTGAAGGTTTATAATTCACATGCCTTTATAACGTTGACTATGATACTTTCAGCTTGTGTGGGGTCTCTTTATGGTGCAATCGGGCTATAGACTGGAATTTGATGGAGGAGACGGCATAATTATGGTACCCCCAAGATCACATTTTCCAATTTCGCTTAGATGAGGCTTGCCCTGGTTAAAAGGAGTTTTCAGCAATGTTAGGGGTTACCCATAGTGTTACGATAGCTTTTCATATTTTTCCCATTCTCACAGTGTATCTATGGCTGAGTTTATCCATATTTCCCCTTCAACAGCTCAACCTTTAGTTCATGGAGGGACTATTTCTCATGCGGTGGTAATGCATTTGATGCAACAGAGGGACTTTGTTGATGTTGGCTTTAGCGGAGATGTTGCCTTGGGCTTGACTGCAAGGTTGTTACTAGTGATGGGTGACTTGACAGCCAATCCTTAGGTAGCCACGATAGTGCCATGGATGTCTTACCATTGTATTCATATGACGGTGGTTATAGAGGAGACCTTGAAAGGTCTCGATGCTTGGAAACAGGGTCATTTCGATTTTGAGGGGGAGACCATTAATGATAGCTTGCAGAGAGGTTTTGCCTGGATGCCCCTCCTGATTATCCTTTGTCAGGTATGCCTAATTTTTTTGTCTGACCTTTCTTCAGTTTCATCCCTTTAATAGAGAACGGCATTAAATAATTCGTAGAGCACGGGGTCTAATGTCTTTGTTGGTCAGTGCTATGGTGGGGAGACTTTTAGATCATCTTATAGCTATGAAAGTATCGGTACGTGCGGCTAGTTGGCCTCCGGTAGACTCCCTTTTATTTCCCTTGCTGGATTCTGCGCCAACCTGAGTGGGAACAGATAGTGCCTCCTCGTATAACTAACTTCTTCCCAATGGAGGACCTAACTGAATCTTTGTGGATGATACTAAGACCCTTTCAGCTGTGCCGCCAACCGTCTACTCTCCTATCATAATCTATTAGAGGGTCTTGAAATGTGTCTGGTGATTATTTTAAATGGTTGTGGAAGTAGGTAGTTGAGAAGATATTAGAAGCGGAGACTTATCAAAGGCGTATCACTACAAGGAGTATATACAGAGCAGTAATTAGGAGTGGTAGACTTGGGGACCTTCGAAAGAAGGTAATGATGACGAGGCAGGGTTGTCTAGCAGTTGAGGGCATCATCTGTGTAGTTGGGGGTAGCATCTGTGAAGCTAGGGAAATTTGTGAATTGGTTAATTTTTGTTGGTATCTGTCATGTTTGAAGTTTTTTTTTCGGAGAGGCTTGGTTATTTGGTAAGGGGGGTCTGTTTAACTCCCTCGACTAATATTTCATGTGATGGATATGTTCATTAATTTGAAATAAAAATGAAATTGACATACTTTGTTGTGTCTTTTGATGAGTTTTACATTTGAATTATATATACTAATCACTGAGGCATACATGATACTTTTGTTCACGTAAATAATAAGATAGACCACCATTCTCTGGGGTTAGAAAAGCATAGTATTTTATGGAAAAAAAGGACTGAACCCATGTGTGTTGTATGGGCTGCCGATGCACCTCTGAGGGATTTAAAAAAATTTGAGCTTCATTTCAAAAAGAATTATTTTAAGAGGATCAAGTCCCTTATAGTTCCGGGTAGGATGATGATGATTTTTTTTATAATAGAAGGGGGATGAGAAGAATCACAGCGTGCCGAGAATTCAGATTAAGGGTAGAGTTTCTTGAGACGGTCCAAATTGACTGGACGTGTCTTCTCTTCTCCATCGAGGTCGGTGACCATAGCATATCCACCTAATAGGATTTTCCTCATGATGTAGGGGCTATACCAATTTGGTTTTAACTTCCCTCTGGGGTCCCAAACAGGTTCTAAAATTTCTTTAAGGGAAATGTCTCATTCTTAGACATCGCGATCCTTAACTATCCTATTGAATGATTGCGCTATTCGACAATGGTACTCGTATATGTGGTGTAGAGCCTTAAGTCTCTTTTCATCCAAGAGTGAGATTTTTTCATAGCAGCTATGATGCCAATATTCTTTGGTAACTTTGCTCTTGAGTATGACACATAGGGAAGGTACTTCTAGCTCAAGGAGGAGAACTGCTTCCATGCCATATATTAGAGAATAGGGGTAACCCCATTAATTATTCTGATAGAGGTGAGGTAGCCCCAGAGGGATTATAGGATTCGATCAGCCCAGTCTATGCAACTTTAGATCATCTCGTTGATGATGGTTTTGAGGCTCTTATTAGCAGCTTTGACAACACTATTAGTTTGGGTTCGTTAAGGGGAAGACTTGTGTCTCTGAATCCCATACTTGTCGACCAGTTCTGTGACCTCAGCTTTGAAGTGGAGCCCGTTATTTGATACTAAGTCACGGGGAACCCTATTTTGGCAAATTAGATTCTTTCGAATGAACTTAGCCAATTTCTTGGCATTCAACACCGCGTATGACTCAACTTTGAGCCATTTGATAAAGTAATAAAGGGAAAACTTATGGTTGTTTGAATCTTTGGGAGTGACCTTCCATATGATGTCAATGCCCCAGGTGAACAAGGGCCAAGGAGAGATCAATTTGTACAATTACCAAGGAGGTAAGTGTTAGATATTAACAAACTGTTGGTAGTTGAGGCATCTTCAAACATAGGCAGTTCAATCTTTTACCATGGTAGTCCAATAATACCCTCGATGAATGTTTTTCGCAAGGATATGGCCATTCATGTGGGTTTCGCATTCCCCGTAATGGATTTTTTGCATAAATCTTTAAATATCATACCCTGCTATGCAATGCAAATGGGTTCCATCAAAGTTTCTCTTGAAAAGTGTTTTATCGTAGATGATGTATTAGGCAGTTAGTTTGCAAAGACTCACACGGTCTTTCTTATCTGCATCTCGGGAATACCTACCATGTTTGAGAAGGCATCAAATATCATAGTACCATAATTCGACCATTTTGGGGTTTTTTCGATAACGAGCTCAATGTGGTAGCGTTGGGTGGGCATAGCCTATTTCTGAACCAGGAAAGGGCCCATTAATATTCCTTCGGACATGTTGACCATGGAGGCCAGTGTTGCAAGGTTATCATGCAGGATGTACTTTGAATAAGGAAGGTAATGGAAGGTGACATCTCTGAACAGGGAGGCGAGCTCTTCTAGGTGGGCGTGGAAGGGTAGGATATTCTCATCTTTGACTTTCCATTTTTTAAGGATTTGGTCGACAATGAAGGTAGAGTCCTCATAAATGTCTAGGTGCTTGATACCATTCTTAAGTGCAATGTTGAATCCTATAGTTCAAGCCTCGTATTAGGTCATGTTATTGGTAGAAAGGAAGTCTAGCTTGATGGAAATGTGTGTGTAGGAGTCATTAAGAGCGATCGAGAGTATCCCAATGCCATATTCTTTCTTGTTGGCAGCTCCATTAAAGAACATCTACCATCTGAGATCCTCCTAATAAGTTTAGAGAATGGTTTTGTCTTGGAATATATAGATCTAAACATCAGTTCCTTCCATGGGATAATCGATAAGGTAGTCTAAGATAGCCCTCCCTTTCATAGCTTTCTGCATGACATATTGAACTCGACTAGCAACATCAACCAACGAGCCATTTGACTTGATAGAGAGGGTTTATCTAAGAAGTACTTGATGGGTTCCATTCGGGAGACTGGTCTAATGGCAAAGGCAAGCATGTAGTACCATAAATTCTATGTGACCCGGGCTAAGGCGACACATGTTTTCTCCGAAGCAATGTAATTGACTTCTTACCCGATCAGTTTTTTACTATCCTAGTAGATGGATCTTTCCTTGCGAGATTCTTCAATGTATTGGTCCAACATATCCCATTCTACAGTATCAGTGATGGTTAAGTATGAGAGGAAGGGGAGACCTGGTTATGGAGGCATCAGTATTGGAGGTTAACTAAGGTATCGCTTAATTTGGTCAAAGTCCACTTGGGAAGCTTCATTCTAGAATTTGGTTGAATTCTTTAGGAGAAGTTTGAAAATGGTCTCACAGATGGAGGTCAGTTGGCTAATGAATTGACTTATGTATTGCAATTTACCTAGGAATCCTCGGGCTTCCTTCTTCGCCTGGGTTGGTGGCATCTCAAGTATGGCTTTCATTTTACCGGGGTCAGCTATAATTCCTTTCTCACTAACCATGAACCCTAATAATTTCCCCTTAGTGACACCAAAATCATAATTTTACGGATTTATCATCTTGTGGTAATACCGCAGTTGCTCAAAGAATGTGAACTTCCCGAGTCTTGAACTTAATGATCATGCTGTCCACATATACTTTGACCTCTTTATGAATAAGTTCATACAGGATAGTTATGGAACCTATTTTATAGGTCACCAGGCATTTTTTATCATAAACGACATGATGGTGTAGCAGAAAATTCCTCTGGGGTGATGAAGGCAGTTTTCTCTTGAACGTCAGGATGCATCTTAATCTAGTTGTAGCCAACAAATCGATCGACAAATGATTTGAGGGCATGGTTGACTATATTGTCCACGATCATGTCGATGTTCGAAAATGGGTAATCATTTTTGAGAATGATTTGTTTGATTCCCGATAGTCAATGCAAATGCAAACTTTTCCTCCTGACTATATCCTGGGGATGATGTTGGCAAGCCATGTAGGGTATTTGACCACGCGAATGAAAATTATGTTCAACTGTTTGACCACTTATTCTTTGACTTTAAGTGACCATTCCGTTAGAAGTTTCCTCAACTTTTATTTGAATGGTTTGCAATCTGGGAATGTTGGGATCTCATACTGAGTTATTTTTGGGTTAATACTAGGCATATCGTCATAAGACCATACAAAGACATCTACTAATTCTTTTAACAGCTCTTCAAATTATGCACGCTCATGCTTGTTAATGGTAGACCATATCCTAATCTCGTATTAATGGCTACTAGAACCGATATTAATAACAAAAGTCTCATCATCATTAGTTTGAATGCATTTATGTTTTTATTTTTTTCCTTATTGAGATCAGTTACGAATTATTCATTTTCAAAATCATCATCGATAAAAGTTTGATTAGAATCAACACAATTAATGTAAGGCACAACAAGATCCTCAAAATCCTCACTTATTCATTTTCAGGGAAAATAACAATGAGAAACTCGTTAAAATAGGTCTCAATTACATTTACATCAGGAAAAAGAGAAACAGAAATAGGTGGAGAGATTGCTTGGATAGGACATACAACAGGTTTTGGCTGGGCTTAAGTAGACGTGATTGGGATAGTAGATTAGTTTAGGAGAGGGATATCAACAGTCGTGATCTTAACGAATGAGTCTGATGATGTATCATCTTGGTGAATAATGTAGAGACTTAACCCCAGTATTTGTAGGTCAAAGGATTATTTAGATCCACTTCCCTTGGATTTCTCATCGATTACAATGGTTTGCTCGATCAAAGGTTATACCTCATGCTTCTAGTCTTCAACCCAAGTGGGGTCGTCTTGAAAGAATATCTTTAGCCCTAGTTTCACCTTCTTGTAAATTTGGTCATAACACGATTTCAAGAATCCACCTAAGAGGAAGTATTCACCCTCTTTGATAAGTCTTTCATTCAGAGAGTCCCCTGAAATAGTGTTTTCATTCTATAGTCATCTTCTCAGTCGTTGTTGACGAAGCGCTTTGAGTGCAGTCGGTGAAGGTTAGTAGCCTAAACCACATGGAGGAAAGGCTTCTATCAAACTATGGGATCAAGGATTCCTTGTTGATGTTGTCCTAACCCCATTATAGGCATGAAGTGCTTATTCTTGAACATTTGAATTACATTGGCATTGCCGTGAGGACTATGTTCTTGGCAAACTCGGTCTTTGAAGTTACCCCCCGTTAGGATAGGGAGTGGATCAATTTTATAACTGGAGAGGATCATGTCATTGGTCCCATGCTGGATCTTCAATACTGAATTGCTAGTACTGGTACAGTCCTTGCTGTCATCGTCCCCCAAAATGTTGATGACCATACCTTTGGCAAAGAACTTTAGTTTTTCATGAAGAGAAGAGGATACCCCTAGAATACTCTAGAACCATGGACATCCAAGGTGTAGATAGAATCATGTAGGTATGTCGATGACTTGGAATTTTGTCAGAGGATTGATAGGGCTAGCCCCTAGTGTAAGTTATATAAAACCTAGTACTTCTCTACGAGTGTTATCATAGGTGCGCACGATGACAGATGTAGGAGTGAGATCGCTGATTTTTAATCCCAAGGAGTTAAAGGTTCATAGTGGACTGACATTGCGAGCGGATATATTATCAACAAGTGATAGTGGGATTGTCTTTCGTAAGACTTCAATGGAGATATTAATAGCGTAGTTTCCATCAGGGTCAAGTTTTGAGATTTCTTCTTCGAAGAAAAAAAGAAGTCTAGCAGAGATTAAGGATCCAACCATATTCATGGCTTCTTTAAGTGTATTAGAGGGGAAAACTAAGGGTCTAGTGAGGAATTTTATCAAGGCATTCCAGTCCAGCATATGGTTATGTTGGATTGGTCTTTCTTGAGCTGATTGAGGACTTTTCTTTCTTCAACAGTCATTTCTGGAATTGGGATCTCTTCGACTATCCCCTTTACCGTGTCTACTCTAGTTTACTAGGGAATCGAATCTTTATAGTATCGCCTCGATTTAGTGGTTTATATAGGCGGGGAAGAATAAGAACCTCGTGGCTTGATCTATCTCAGGATAAATGGATACTTTGTTGATTTATCCTAACAAATCTTTAAAAGAGATCATTCCACATAAACTAGAAACTTAATTGACTTCTTCATGATTCGATTCATCATTTGAACTATCAAAGTCACCCCCTCTCCGATGGTGATGATGTCTTTATGAAGAGTAATCAATGCACTTGACAACTTCTACGGCTTCATCATATAAATATTCCCACTCAGCGAGAAAGTGTAAGTGTGAAGGGACCAACTGTCCCTGAAGTTTCAAAGAAGTGAGTAACTAAAAAATGCTGTAAATTTCCTTTGTCTAGTGAAACACATCGGCCATAATATGTACAACATCATCTAGGCTAACTTCTTTAACTGGAACCACCCATTTGTCTGATTCTCGAGCCCACTTTCGGGCTTCCTTAAAAAGGCTACTGAATTTTTGGTAGTTGATGGACATCTCACCGGGCAATTTTAGCCCAAATTTTTGGAGTTGGTCTAACATACCAGGTAATTCCATGCCTCTCCCCCCTAGATCAGGTGCAGATGGAAATACATGCCCTTGTGACCAGTGACAGATCTTGATTAGCGAGGCATATAAGGCAAAGGAGAAAGGATGGGCAAACTTTGAGAGGTTTGGGTGAGACCATGGGGATGATGGGTGTTGTGATAAGCATAGTATGGGTAGAAGGATTGAACTCAGTATTAGTTGGCATTCTTCCCAGTTCCATGTGTTGGAAGTTGATCGTGGGTGGTGTTGGGATTGGTATTAACTTGGGGTGATGATACCCAAGTCTATAAAGCCTTGGATCACATTTTTTAGATGGAAACATTAATCAGTGGTATGTCCCGTGACTTGGTGAAAGTCACGGTGGGCATCGATTTTGATGTTTTTAGGGAGTGGATTTGGTAATGGTTAAGGTTCCAATGGTTTGAGGATATTTTTGGTTAGTATATCCTGGTAAACTTTGGACAAGGGGCATGGAGTTTAGTTTACTCTTTTCTGACAGGGCTGGGGCGACTTTTGGGTGCCCAATAAGTTAGAGGTTGTGATATGTTATTGATGGTTGAGACAGAGGCACTAAAAGTCTTTTCATACTTTTTTGGTGTAAATTTTTCGATTAGCTTCTTCAGTTCAGATTCCACTTAGGTGATACCTTCTTTGATTTCCACAATAACCTCTTAGAGGGCTCGAAAGTGGGGGTAATATTTTTTCCCATAGATTCTTAGATATGAGACACTAAATTATTCTTCATAATGCTCACTTGTTCTTCCTTTAGGTGTCTGTTGGTCATAGTGGAAGCTTTCTCTCTCCACCTTATAATAAAGCTACTGACAATTCCTAAGGGTATTGCTTGAGCTGCTCTAGGTCTCGGTGCATGACCTTTAACTCTTTATTTTACTTGTACTGAGACCTGAATTTTTGGGCCACACCTTCTCAAATACAGATTCTAGATTCTTCAAGAGATAAGAACCATCGAAGGGAACTTTCTTTCAAGTTCTACTGAAATAATTGGTCCATTATCTCTTCTAAGGCACCAAGAAGGTTCATATCTTGATGATATCTTTTAAGGTACAAAATTGGGGGCCCGTTACCTCCCGAACTTCTCATTGTCTAGCATCTTGAACTTCTATGGTAGCCTGGCTTTGGGATAAGGAGACATATGGGTGTTGTCTATGTATTTCTCAGATATCTGGACTTGGTCGAACTTCTTTGATAGAAGTTTAAGGTCTTCCCTTGACCTTGTAAACTTCCTCTTCTTTAAGATCCACGGGTATTGGTAGATTAGCCCCTAGATGGGCAAGGTTTGGCATGACCACCCATTTGTAAGGTGGGTGTGTGGGACATGATGATACTTTAAGACCCAAATAAGTTCAGGGGCAGGTAAACCCATATCACAAGGAAAGAGGACCTTAGGTTCTTTGGGAATGTGGGCTCGGTGTCCTTGAATTGGGATAGGATGACCATCAGACCAGGCTGAACATTTGGTGCTTGGTTGGGGTTCTCCATTTAGAGATAGTGGAGGTAGATCCCAAATTCGGTTGAAGTAGAATATGAAGTAGCGAAAATGGAGGGTGGTTTGATGGAAGACCAAAGCCAATAAAGAGCCAAGCCAAAGTCGGGTGTGTGATCGACCTAAGAGGGAAGACGGTTCAAACTTATTTTTAAAGAAAAGAGGAAAAAAGATTTTTGGTACTTTGAAAGGAGTATAAAAATGTTTTCGTTATTTTCTATTTTTAAAAAGAAGGAAAAAAGGAGAAGAATCTCAGCATGATTATTATCATAATTAGGTTTTCACTTTTAGGTTAGCCTAAATGCAAAAAAAACGTCGAACAGGACCCAAGCTTGGGAAAATAGGGTTTAAAAATGTAAGACATGATTTGACTAGTTTCTAGGCTCATGGACAGGGTCCTATTTTGAAGAAAAAAAAGTGAGATGGCACACAAATTCAGGTGGTATGTCGACCCGAAATTCTGGAAGAGTTTCACATGCTAATCGGAAAATTAACTATGACTGCCCCATGGTTGATGACTATTTAAGGCTTATGCACTTGTTAGGTTAGTGGAAGGGTTCCTCCTTTAGCATGACTTCCAGGATATAGGTCTTGCTTATAAGGACAATCATTCATCAGTACATGAGGATAAGCCATTTGATATCTAACTGTACATAAATTGCCTCATGATATACCTCTTGGACACGGTATGTGTGAGAGAAAATTTTATATACTCGACATACGTAAACGAGTTTCCTGCTATATACCTCTCATTGTGAGTTCGGTCAAGCAATACGATGTAGGGGGAACCATTCAATATACGTCAAAGGTACGAGGCCAATGAAAATGAGATTCCTATCACTTAAGTTAACTATGCCCCACTGAAGCTGGAACCTATCATAAAGTAACCCCCTAGTACGGGACAAAATATTGGTCAATATTGCTATGGATCATGAATACACACACATAATAAGTAAGAATACACAAGTATCATGAAAAGTAAATCTAGCATGGATCATGAAGACCATACTAAGCATGGGGATATATACATATGAGTGAATGACATGTGAATATATATAAGTGAGTGTTTGTGCTAGTGAGACTATACATAGATCAACTACAAGTGGTGTGTGAGATGTGTAAGTGAGCATGGAGATATATACAAGTGAGATAAGTGAAGGTGTGTGCTAGTGAAGCTAAGCACAGATATTCTAAGTGGTGTGTGGAACATATGAGTAGATGACGCGACTCAAAAAGTGTCTCTAATGTGCGTTCACTCTAGGCTTAAGTGCAAGCCTGTCGCGTTAGTAATAAACCCAGTAAGTCGGGATCGTATCCACAGGGAAATAGGACAACATAGTTGTAACGACGTTGTATAGATAAGGAAATCCACACTCTGACTCTAAAGGAAAAAGAAAATAAAAGATGATTTGATTTGGGAATTCATTACAACTAAATGCAATTATGAAATTATGAAAAGATGCAATTATACTAAATTACCTAAAATACTGATTAAGAATGATTTGAAACTTTAAACTTTGTGATGAGAAAAATAAGACGGGAATACAATCCCCCAACCCTAGTGTATTGCAGTTATAATACTAATCATAAATTTAACTGATAAATTTGACCCAAAATTTAGTACTCCCAAGCATTACGTATATGAGGTTCAAGACCGCATCATACTTAATCTAAGGACAAGTAAATTGTTATTGTGATTGTGACACTCGAATTGCATTCTAAAGCATCCCGTTTACCTAGAGGCAAACGAGATCTAAAGATCTACAATTGTTGTGTTCCTACGTGATACGATCATAATTAATCATTAAATTCAGAGGACAGATGTTATACACATGCAACTACCACATCAGGCTGGGTTCATGTATCCCGGCCTTGGAAAATCAAGCCTAACATGCTGAAACTAATGAAAATAATGTTTGATGTGCAGAAAACCATAATTAAACTAATGAAAATTTGTAAATTGATGTAGAACAGAATTGAAGAGAGAAAATAACTCACTAATCTCACTCAAATAGTAACAGCAACAATTAAGAAAACTTGTAATCAAATAATTTCTGAATGAATCTTCACTATTGGAATTAAAATTGGAAATTGTATCTAAACTAGGGTTTCTGGAAAAGAATGGAAAATTAACTAAAATTCTCCATCCAAATAATGATAATAAAATGGGTTTTTATACCCTACAAGAATTCAGAAATTTTTGTTGCACTAGGACTCTTCTTAGGAGAAGATAAGATTACAAAATCTCGATACTCGAACCGGTTCGGGTCTTAGGCGGACCGGTCTGCCTATTGATGCGGATCGGTTCTTTTAATTTTCTAGCGGACCGATCCGGTGCGGACCAATTCTTTTTTTTCATCCTTCTTCGGTTTTATTTCGATCCGGGGTCTTCTGGAGTATGGCACAGTGGACTGGTCCGGGGTAGGGGCGGACCGGTCTGCCTGTTTGACTTTTTTCTCAACTTTGACTGCTCATATCTTTTGTTTCGGGACTTCGATTGAGGTTTTGTTTCTTCCTATGTGCTCAATAAAGTGATATCTTCAACTTCTCTTTAGGTACATCATCCGAATTCCGGGTAAAATTTACTCTTTTGACTTTCCTTCTTGTCTTTCTCGATTATTCCGATTTCTTTCTTTCTTTCTAGGCATCAAATACCTATAAAATCAATACGAAATACTAGAAACTCGGTGAACTTGTAAGGATAAGTTAGTAGAAAGATTATGAGATAAAGTCAAATCGATTATGTTGTTCAAGGTGCTAAAAGTAAATAAATTAAGGGATAAATTGGAAAGAATTTATGCCTAATCAAACCCCCTAACTTAGAACTTTGCGCGTCCCGAACAATGTAAAAGAATCCTAACACAGCTTAACTTTTGGAAAACATTTTATTAGGATAGAATACCTTTTTCACGGGCAAGCGATTGCATTTAGCGTATGCAACACACTTTTAAACCCCTAGGTCACCCTAGAAGGACGAGTTGTGTCTCGTGAGGGTTTGCAGTGAATATACCCACAAAATTCAACTCAAAGAAGATTCAAAATACGCAAAAATTATGTAATTTCAAATTTCCTAGAAAATAGTCATCATCAAGTCATATTTACAAGTCTCAAACCGTAGTGTGTGTGTGCAAAGCCGAAAATATAACCATCAATTTCCATCGATTGATCATCACGTTACTTACTCGAAAATTCGTTTTGATTTCAAAATCTCACGGGATGCTCTCACAAACAAACCTCTCGGATTATGGATATTCTCTCGGTATGCGTGATATAAAGAGTAAATATAATGGACGCAAAGTCACGCATACAAGAAGAAAGACGAAAATTTTATGGTAATAGGATCTCATCAACGGATTACGGTTTAAAAATGGGAACATTGCCCCTTTTCGCACATTTAATCTATTATATTATCTTTTGGTGTCTTAGCTCTCCACGCAGTAGTCAATTTAGCATTCTGGAATCGGTAGGACTTTATCGAGTTTTAAGGTATATTGGGTAAAATGAAAATGGTAGGAGGGATTGGAATTGAAAAAGTCATTTTTGATGACCATTTGTGCTTTTTCCGGGCTACTTGCTCATTTTTTTTTCATTTTTTTTTCTCTATTTTTTCTGTTTTTCACTTCTTGCTATTTTTGTTGAGCATATCTATTTTTTTCTTGCCCCTTTATACGCACTTTTCAGACTTAATTATGAATTTCTTCATTTTTTTCGCAATTCCGGGCTATTTGGGTTTTTTGGGTTGTCAAACGAAAGGGAAAATCTATTTGGCTCAATTTGGGTTGCCAAAGGGGTGATTTTTCGCATCTTTTTCTGGCCAATATTTTTGGGTGACAAACGAGGGCCTACTTCATTGTCCAAAATACCAATTGCGTTACCATATGCGTTTTGAGATGAATTTAAATTTAGAGATCAATTTTTGGCACGTTTTTCAAAGAAATATCACACACGTTTTTCATAACCGATCAAAATGAAAGGATTGAGATCCTCGACGAATTTTTAGGCGCTGAAAAGAACTTTGAGTTAACAATTAACTCGTATTGATTTAAAAACTCACAAAAAGTGATAGGCTCGAATCTCACCGGGTTTGTTAATCTCCACACTTATTCGTTAAGTCGTCATTTTTCTTTCAATTTCCATCTTTAGTCAGCTTCGGCTTTGTGTATGTTGAATTTTTACAACTTGAGACTTTAAATCGACTTTTAATGATATTTTTGAAAAATTTGAATTCCAATTTTTATTTATTTTGAACAAAAATATTTTTGGGGTTTTCAAAATTTTATGATTTTTTTGAGAGATTTTTTGGCCATTTTTGAAAATTTGTGAAGTTTTAGAAATACGCACTTGTGACCCCACCTAACTTAGACTTTTGCATTGTCCTCAAGCAAAAAGGACTAAAATCTAAACAAGGCAAAATAGTAAGTGCGGAAAAATAAAACAAACAAATATTTAAAATGCAACAAGACACTATATGACACTCATGCATGACTCAAAAAATACAACAACCATCACCCCATACACGTCGGGGGTGCGACGACCTCTCATCTCTCCACAAAATCACCCGACCCCACTCATGGGGTTCAATTCTCTCCTCCTTTCTCCCATCCTAGGATTATAATCCAACAATGGGAACAAGTTGGGACCCCACCCATAGATAAAAGATATACCGGGAGACTCATCGTGTCTTATTGGAAATGGATCCTCGTGATGCTTACTCAAAGTGTGACCTACGTACGTCGACTCGGAAGGAACACCTAAGTTCCTTTCCATTTTTGGAACACAACTTTTCTCCTCACTCGCCTTCGGTACCTCTAGTGGTATGGGTGGATGGTCATAAAGAAGGAATTCATTGATTTTATTTTTCCATTCGCTTTCCTCTAGGTGACTACATGAATCCAATAGAGTTTGGACTTCATCGTTACGGCTCTCATCCACCGGACCGAATTCTTTTTCAAATTCTTCCATGCTCATGTCCCCTAGCTCTATCTCTCTCGATTAGTGACTACATCCTCCCTTACTTGTTCGATCTCTAACTCCACCATTTTTCTATCTTCTAACCCCCCCCCCTCTCTCTCAATCGCGGTATAAGTTCCCTCTCTCTCATGACTAGACACTAAGCAAGATTCTAAGGCATCTCTACATAAATTTTCCTCAATGTTCTCTTCTATGATCTCATCAATTAGGATCACCGCGTGAAGATCATCTTCTTCCCTCGTATGTTGGGCTATATGGAAGATGTTGGTCTCTAAGGTGATGTTCCCAAAGGTGAGTTGCATTCGCCTATTTCCGAGTATTGATGATTGCGTTAGCCGTAGCTAAGAAAGGGTGCCCAAGAATGATAGTAACATGATTTCTCGAGGCGTAGGAGGGCTCCGTGTCCCAAATGACAAAGTCTGCTGGGAAGTAGAAAGTGTTAACTTGGACGATAACATCCTCAACTATGCCTCTTGGGATCTTCACGGTTCGATCCGCTAATTAGAGAGTGACCTTTGTGGGCCTGACGTCACCCAGATCAAGTTGCCTATAAATGGCGTGAGGGAGGATATTGACACTTGAACCCAAGTCAAGTAAGTCTTTTTCAATTTTATTTTCTTCAATAATGAAGGAAATGGTGGGTGCACCGGGATATTTGAATTTTTGAGGGAGATCATTGAGTAGGATAGAGCTCACGTTCTCTGCTAGAAAGACGTTTTTCTTTACCTTCATCTTCCTCTTCACTGTTAACAAGTCCTTAAGGAATTTCGCATAAGCTGGAATTTGCTTAATGGCGTCGAGGAAAGGTAAATTCAGTTTTACTTGCTTTAGCACGTCTAGCACGTTATCACGTGGGTTTCCTTTTTGGGAAGGAACCAACCTTTGAGGAAATGGTGCCGCAGTGGGTGTTTTCACTACTACCTTGGGCTCACTAGTGTCTTCTTTATAACTCTCTTTCAAGGAGACATCTTCAGCCTTTTTCATGCCGGGCGAAATCTCCTTGTCTTTAGGTATGTCTTGTGGGGGAGCTGACAAGTCAACTACTCTCCCACTACGTAGAGTGGTAATTGCACTACATTGCTCAGGATGGTCATGGGGTGTCGTGCTAACACTAGTTTGACCTTGGATAGGTCTTTATCCCTAGGAAAGAAACTTGCCCTTCTCTTGGACACTCAACGAGGATTGTATCTTTGACAGAATTGCATTTATGTCGCTAATCAGGCGATCATATCTATCATTGGTTGCAGTCTGTCTAGTGATAAATTGATTCATAGTATCCTCGAGAGTTCTCCCCGGTGGCGGGATATATTCTCCTTGAGGTGGTGGTGCTTGCACATGTCCTTGCATGTGTGGAACTTGTTGAAAGTGTTGTGGTGGAGGAGGGGCAATATGGGAAGTACGGTTCATCGCAGCATGTTATTGCCCATAGCTAAAACTAGGATGGTTTTTCCATGAAGGGTTGTAAGAATTCCCATGGGGTGCACCAAAATTACCCTTAAATCCTCCTATACCACTAACTTCCTCTTGAAGCATCACTTTGTAGGCGGGTATAGTTAGGCATTCCTCAGTTGAATGACCCGCCTCACAAATCGCACACACCTACTCAACGGGGGTTGGTATGGATCCAGTTGGCCCTCTTCCACATATCCCACATAGGTCTCGCACTTATTTCTCAAGTATATTGATTCGACTGTCCGCTATAGAACTCTTTTATACATGAAATAGGCCGGACGCCGATGGAGTGGTGGTCACTTGACGATTTCGATTTTGAGAATTAGGGTCAGATGTATCCCAGGATTGGGTAGTCTCAGCGACATACCTCAGGTGAAGCTCAGCATCGTGGGCGTCTAAGTCGACAAACGGACCACTACCCATGGTTTCAACGAGTTTCTTGGAGTTAAGGTTCAACCCATTATAGAGAAAAGAAATGATTTGCGCTGAATCAAATCCATTATGGGGGCATGAAGTAACTAACTCATTGAAATGCTCATAACATCGATGAAATGGCACATTTTCAGATTGTCTGAACGCTTGAATTTGAGCCTTTATGGAGATTGTTCGATGTGGTGGGAAGAATTTCTTGAGAAATCTAGATTGCAACTCGTTACAAGATGGAATCGAGCTTGGAGGTAAAGACCATAGCCAGGTCTTAGCTTTATCTTTCAGTGAGAAGGGGAAGAGTTTGAGGCGGATCACCTCTTGTGTGCAAGTTTGATCATTGAGAGTATCGCACACATCCTCAAATTACCTAATGTGATTGTATGGATTTTCAGAATCCATACCATGGTAATGGGGTAACATATGGATCATACCATTTTTAAAGAGAAATTGCTCGGCATTATACAGGAGTATAATGCATCCTGGAGTGACAGTGCGCTCAGGATATAAAAATTCTCTCAGCGGGCGGTACGCGACCTCTTTCTCACTATCGGATGCACTACCATGTTGCGATGTCTCTCTCTCTTAAAGACTCGGTGCTCTCACTTGGTGTGCTCGAAGTGTGTTCGGAGGTGTGTCCTAAGAATGAAATGGAGTGTTATTGGAGATTGAGTGTGACGGTGTGGGAGTTGGAATTCGGAACTGTGGGGCATTAGGAGTTTGGGGGCTATCGGGGTTGTACTCAACTATTGGATTTTCGTGAATGCTGGTTGGAGTATTATGGATTGTGGGAGTGAGTTCAGAATTTTGGATTAATAGCTTGTGAGAGATGATGGTGAATCTTTTGTGTTTTTTTTTTTTTAATTTTTATATGTTTTTTGATTTTTGGAAATTTTCGATCAAAGTTTTAGATTGACTCGATCTAATCCTAAGTCCACCTAAATTCCCCAGCAACGGCGCCAAAAACTTGATGCAACTCAGAAAGTGTCTCTAATGTTCATTCACTCTAGGCTCAAGTGCAAGCATGTCGCATTAGTAAAAGATGATTGGATTTGGGAATTTATTACAACTAAATGCAATTATGAAATTATGAAAAGATGCAATTATACTAAATTACCTAAAATACTGATGAAGAATGATTTAAAACTTTAAACTATGTGATGAGAAAAACAAGACGGGAATACAATCCCCCAACCCTAGTGTATTGCAGTTATAATACTAATTGTAAATTTAACTGATTAATTTGACCCAGAATTTAGTACTCCCAAGCATTACGTATATGAGGATTAAGCCCGCATCATACTTAATCTGAGGACGAGTAAATCGGTATCGCGATAGTGACACTCGAATTGCATTAGCACCCCGGTTACCCAGAGGGAAACAAGATCTAAAGATCTACAATTTTTGTGTTCCTACGTGATACGGTCGTAATCAATAACTAAATTTAGAGGACTAATGTTATACACATGCAACTACCACATCAGGCTGGGTTCATGTATCCCGGCCTTGGAAAATCTAACCTAACATGCTGAAACTAATGAAAATAGTGTTTGATGTGCAGAAAACCATAATTAAACTAATGAAAATTTGTAAATTGATGTAGAACAGAATTGAAGAGAGGAAATAACTCACTAATCTCACTCAAGCAGTAACAACAGCAATTAAGAAAACTTGTAATCAAATAATTTCTGAATGAATCTTCACTATTGGAATTAAAACTGGAAATTGTATCTGAACTAGGGTTTCTGGAAAAGAATGGAAAATTAACTAAAATTCTCCGTCCAAATAATGATAATAAAATGGGTAATTATACCATACAAGAATTCAGGAATTTTTTTTTCATTAGGACTCTTCTTAGGAGAAGATAAGATTACAAAATCTCGATACCTGGACCGGTCCGGGTCTTAGGCGGACCGGTCTGCCTATTGATACGATTGGTTCTTTTAATTTTCAGGTGGACTGATTTGGTGAGGATCGGTTCTTTTATTTTTCATCCTTCTTCGGTTTGCTTTCGATCTGGGGTCTTCTGGAGTATGGCACACCGGATCGGTCCGGGGTAGGGGCGGTCTAGTCTACCTGTTTGACTTTTTTCTCAACTTTGACTGCTCATATCTTTTGTTTCGGGACTCCGATTGAGGTGCCGTTTCTTCCTATGTTCTCAAGAAAGTGATATCTTCAACTTCTCTTTAGGTATATCATCCGAATTCAGGGTAAAATTTAAACTTTTTCCCTTTTGACTTTCCTTCTTATCTTTCTCGATTCTTCCGGTTTCTTTCTTTCTTTCTTGACATCAAATACCTGTAAAATCAATATGAAATATCAGAAACTCGGTGTACTTGTTAGGATAATTCAGTAGCAAGATTATGAGCTAAAGTCAAATCGATTACATTGTTCGAGGTGCTAAAAGTAACTAAATTAAGGGATAAATTGGGAAGAATTTATGCCTAATCAGTAGAAATGAAAGTATATTCAAGTGTAAGTGTGTAAAGTGAATATGGAGAATATATACAAGTGTGTGAAGTGTGTAAGTGAGTGTAAAGTAATATACATGAGAAGGTAGTATGGTAAATATAAGCATGAGGTAGATATTAAAAAATTAAGTAGAGGAGTAAAGGGAACATAGAGGTGGGAGAATATGAACACATGTAAAAAAGAATAACACACATATATAAGTAGAGTGTATTCCTCTTAAAATAGCTTCCCTAGCAGAGTCTCCACTGTAGCCATACTGAGGTAGAATTTTCTCCCGCGCATGTACGGGGTGCACCCTTTTCGACGTGCTCAGTCGTCGTAATTGTGGGGGATAATAAAAGGGATAGAGTCGCCAACCTATTTTTCTCAAAACATGAAATATAATATCATCGAATAGAGAGAACGACATCAAGGCCAATACTTATGTTTGTGGAACTAAGTAGTTCGAAGGTCTGGGGACTAAATTACGGGATGGGATGGTGTTAGGCCCCTATCCCACTCTTTCGGTCTCTCATGCGTAAATTTTAATCTTTTTCTTTTTGATTCTGTGAAGCGTGTGCACATGTGTATAATACAGATGGACAATGTAATCATTCAACTCGAGTAATGGAAAAGGATGGAGTGAATTCATCCTTAGGAATGTTCCCAAAAATAATAATCAAAATATAATAAGAGTGTTTGGTGAATCACCAGTCCCTATGGAAGAGCGAATGTGTGTATCAGATGAAACACAAGCATGTAAGAATATGAGATTCATAAATAATATATATATATATATATATATATATATATATATACATATATACACACACACACACACACAGAGAGAGATATAAGATATGGAAAAAATATACAAACATGCATAAAGGAGGACTCAAATCTCGGGATTGGCCCAAAATGCCTATGTAGCCCAAAGGCCGCCATCAAAGTCCACATAGTTCAAAGATAGCATAGGGTGGCATTTAATCCATAAATCCAAACGAGGAATTTCTCTTATGTGTGTGTTGAGAAAATGTGCTTTTAAGAGTGAGAGTGTGAAATGGAAATTTCACTTTGGGAATTTATGGCTAAACCCTCTTTTTCTTCTTTTTGAGGTTTTTATGAAAATAGATTATGTGCAATACTACTAACAAAGACTAGAGATTAATTAATGTGATGTAATGAAACAAAAGTACAAAAGTATAAATATGATAAATAATACCAAAAATGAAAAACTAGAGAAAAGGATGGATGAGTATACCTCCTTATGAATGCTTGTTACTGATTTTGAGATGCCAATATGCTGATCTTGAAATGGTATAGAAGTGGTATGAACATGTGGGTTGGATTAATAAGTGAATTAAGAAAGTGGTGGAAGGAAATGTGACGCCCCACCTATTTTCACCACAAGTGATCAGTCATTTATCAAAATAAATAGGAATCTCATTTGGTTCATTCTTAGCACCACTGTCGAAAAAATTTTAAACTACTAACCACCTATGTTGAATTAGGCCGATGCCAAATTTTATCTTTAATTAACATATAACAACATGCGGAAATTTTAAAATAATATAACTCAATCGTTTACATAATTAATAAAAGTCTGAATCATCACGGGATAGATAGATTGATAATAAGTACTGAACCATCGGTTCCATAGCAAAATCCAAACCATAAGTCTAAAGAAATAAAACTGAAATAATGTATCTACTGAAGGGTCCACATGCCCAAATGAAATACTGAATCATAGATCATAATATAGGAATGAATAATTAAAGCGTCTACACAAATACTATAATCCTCCAAAATTGATGCAGCTACGCATCCCTAGAATGAGTCATCAAGCTTAGCCTTCCTGTGGCTAGACACCTAAAATGCTTTAAAAATAGATTTAACACGAGTCAGAGCCCAAAACCTTTGAAAATATTTAGCAAGTTATTAGATTATAGTTATTAAATACACACATTAGTCCAGCGTACACTCCCTTGAGTTCCCCACCTCTCATCTATTGTTCACACCTAATATTTCCTATTAAACTCATCTAACTATGCTACCCAGCCTAACTGGACATAGGTATCTAACTAACTACAACAAGTTGAGCTCCCCGTCATACCCCCATACAATAGGTTACCGTTAAGTCAATAATTCATCTTAACCAAATATTATTATTGCACCATTGATTAAGTTTCTTATACTTAAATTCCTTTTAAATATACACTATCTATCTTTTCTACCATCACACAATAGTAGAAATAGTTATATCTATATATTTTTATCACATACCGTGATGCATGCATACTCTGCTATCGAGTTCATGTACATCGTATACAAATAAGGGACTATTGATTTGAAATGTCAACTCAAATCATAAATCAAACAACGCACAATGGAGGCGAACATAGTTCTAAGCTTTGGGAAAAGACACATACCTAATGTACCCAAATGAACTTCCAGTCCCACAAATACACCACACATAGTGAGCTGCCCTAAGTTCTATATTCTAGAGCACAAATCCAGACCTCGCTGAAATCACCAAGGTGGGATCTCCCTCTGCGCGGAACTTCCCGTGGTAGCAGGCAGCGTAGGTATGTTCACACACATAACAAATCACGTAATAGTTATTCACACAACCTATATATATATATATATATATATCATCAATATAGGTATACATATAACCTATAATATATCCCGTACGTTGTATTTATATCTCTCGAATACTCGATTTAATTGTAATTCACACATTTTATTATGATTCTCGTATTTTTCGAGTATCACTCACTACCCAAAGGGTCCCAATTATCCCTTAAGTTATTTCAGTAATTAACACACCAAGATAACAGTAGTATTTGGATTAGGTCATGGTGTAATCCTCCAATAACCCACATTGTAATTCTCGATACGCATCTAAGTCCATTAACTATCATTGATTCTATCCCAATTTTACCCTCATTAAGATTAACTGAGCCCTAACTAAATGTCTACTGACCTTCTCTAAGTCCTTATATAATTATTAAAATATAACAAAAGTTTCCCATAATTAATTCCATGCATAAGTATAACATAAATAATCAATCTTATCAAAACTGGGAGCCGAACCAGTTCAGTATAGCAGGCGAACCGATTCTCCCCACTTGACAGTCCCCCCCCCCCCCCCCCCCCTTTGTTGCTGTTACGAGTTTTCCACATTTAAACCTCATCAAAACTCCATGAAACTTTCTCAAGCTTCCACCCATCATACAGAAACATCAACCAAGTGTCTATGGACAATTTACAATGTAAATAATGAATCAAATCTAAAATAAATCCATTCAAGAACCGATAAAATCTCAAAATTCAAAAACCCTAGTTTATATGTTCTTCTTGCGTATTAATTATTTTACCCAAATTTCCTTCAAGTTAGGCATCACATATTCACTAATTTCATGTCATATACACATAGGAATTTATTCTACATGGATTCCTACACCTAATCATGCATTTCACCCATCTAAATCCCAAGAAAACTATTTAAATCATGAATTTTAAATCCTACACAACATGGGTATCATAGCATGATTAAATAATTCAAGATAAACACTTGCCTTGATAAAGTAGGTCTGGTTTATGTTCTGGGATGATGAGAATGTCCTTTCCTTACTTCGATCTCGAATCCGACAATGTTCGTGGTGTGAAACAGTGGGGAATGGGCTAGGTCTCTTCTCCTTTTCCTCTCCTATGGCCCTCTCTCTTTATCAAGTGTTATAATACTAGCCCATAACTCAAAGGTGATGATATAACACTTAAATTTTCGAATTTCCTTCTACCTTAGACTTCTAAATGACCGAAATGCCCTTATGTGGTGCCGGTTTGGTCTAAACTTGCCCTGGGACCCAAATAGTACACCTATGTACATTATTCTGACTATTTCGACCCATTTGGAATCAAACGTGACCTCAAAATCACCATACAAGTAACTCTACATAAATTTCCTATCTCAACCTCAATATAGTCTACGCACGACTCTCGATTGAGATATAACACAGTCACGTCGATATCACTCGCTACGACGTATAATAATTATCATCAATTATTTACTACTCACTTAGTAAATTTATCTAATATATATTAGTCATTATCTCTCCCAATTAATATTTTAAATAAACACATAAAATAACCAAATCAATTAAATTCTAATTACTCATAAATACGGGGTGTTACATGAAATGTGGGAAAATGGACTTTTTGGGAAAGGGAAAGGCCTTGAATTCGAAAGGAATGTTCTCTGACTCTCTGAGATGGGTATCCAGTGTCTCCCTCAAGGTGAGGTCATGTCCTCTATTTATAGGGCCAAGGGGGGGTGCCGATCAGCAGGGGTTTTGGCCTGCCTATCGGCATAGCATCTCAAGAACACTGTCGATTTGGAGGGTCCTTAAGGTGCCTATAGGCAGTTCGAAACAGGTTTTTTAGAAAAATGGGAATAAAATGCAATTCGTAAGTTTGAATAATGCATGGGTTAGACCTTTAAGATTCCATGAGGCACTCCTAGGTCTGGGAGTTGATCGAAGTCAAATGGGGTTCGAAAGTGCCTGATGGTCTCTAAATTGGAGGTTTTTATAGGAAGACAGATCGTTCATCCAAACCATTAGGCCGATTAGCAAATGGGGCGGACTATTGAAAAGGTATTCAGAGCCCTTAAAAAATTTATTAACATTCATTCAATTCAGAGAGTGACCAAGGTCAAACGGGGCCCAAAGCGCCTGATGACCCTTCGGAGTAAAATGGGATGTTTGTCTGAATCGTAAGTTCGGTTCTCACATGGGACTGACTATTGGAAAGGGAATTCAAATCCCTTCGAATATTCGTTGAGCTTTCACTCAAGTGAGAGAGTTGATTAGAGTCTAGTGGGGGCCGAGAGCTCCCGGTGGCCTCTAGATTGGTAGTCAGATTATGACCTAGGGTTTGTGGTAAACAAGTGAGTGCTAGGGGCTTAAGGAGGTTCTTGGGGGTGGGGTCCTAGGATGGGGTTTCTACTCTATGTGCACCATCAAAATCCCTCCTAGTATGTTCCCCACAAGCACTCACACATGGTATGCTTAACACATAAAATTAGTGACCCAAGCTACTCACAAATTACTAAAACAATATCCATAAGCTCATATTAATTATCTATAATTGATTTGGATTCTAATATACATAACAATGTGGTTTTAAGTTCCACAACTATTATCCAGAAAAGCCAAGACCTCATATCATGAACTTTCCCTAAGGTTCCCTTAAAAACTAAACAATCCCAAATTCTACCCCGATCCACACGCACGGGGCCGATTCAAGTTTTGTGCATGAAATTTGTTTACATGAGCCAAAGCACTACCACGAGAACAATGCACAAAGTCCAAAATTTTAGAAACTCATATTTCTTCAACCCTATATCCCTTATTACGAGCCCATACCCAAAAATTCCCATTAGCATCATGAGCCAAGGTTTTACTACCTCAAATACATTCAAATATGGCCTAAAAACATTAATGGATTAACTTCTAAACTATCTCTACGAGTCTCAGACGATTTAATTAAATTCTAAATATAAATTTTAGATTTAATGTTTAAGAACCTTAGAATTCATAATTTTACCATTCAATCTCAGATTTACATCAATTTTTTAATTAAACATATGTCTTATACATGATTCGATAATATGAACTTGTTTATAAAAATTATAGTTATAGTCCAACTTAGATTTGTGATATTTATCACTAAAATCAATTAATTTCATTAACATGAAGTTTAACATTAATTTATCCCTTGATTAAATTACGAAAATTAGAGATACGATTATAAACTAATATTATCATATGAATTAGTTTAGATTCAATGAATAACTATTATTCTAACACCAAGACAATGAAACTCCTACACTAGGTAAACTTGCCTTAAAGAATTTAGTTGAAAATCAAACTTCCACTCATCTTAGCTTCCTCAATTCTTGTTGCCTCTTCTTTTCCTTAGCTTCCTTGAACTTTAGGGTTTCCTCACAAGTCTTTAAGGAATTTTAAGTTTAGACCAATGACTTATTAATACTCATATCCATGAAATTGTCTTTAACCCTGAAGTTAGACCTCACCAAAAGGGCCCAAACCCATTCCAAACGACCCAGAATATGGCCCAAGTCCCAAAGTAGCCCAACAGGACTAAATCTACTATTTTTATTCAAAAATAGACATTCTAACATCCTCAATACCAACATGAAACATAATAGTCTCCATGTATTAATGATCTCAACTAACTACTATATTTCTAGATACGAGTCCAAATACCAATTATTTAATTATTTACTAGTTAATCTCCACACGACATTATAAGAAATTACTTCACGATCGGTGAAATCCGACACTGAGAGAATAAAACAAACAAGAAAAACCCCAACATCTAGTCCCTCCCCATTCCAAAGTCTATATTCTCATTTATTAATTTCATTGTCACAAATGAATCATATAACACATATAAAAGATAAATAGTTACATTACATGTCACACCAGGAAAATAAAATAAATTTCACAGTATAAATAATGCATAGAAAATATGGGGTATAATATTCAA
Source organism: Sambucus nigra (assembly GCA_949130495.1). Lineage (NCBI taxonomy): Eukaryota > Viridiplantae > Streptophyta > Magnoliopsida > Dipsacales > Adoxaceae > Sambucus > Sambucus nigra. The sequence goes on along the minus strand of OX422210.1, from coordinate 235,764,863 downwards.
TTTTTTAAACTCCAAGTATCCAAAAATCTCGAGTTATGTCTGAACTCCCGAGAGATGTATTGACTTACCAAAAAGTCGTTTCCTCCAGCAAATATAATCAAACCTCTGCGCGCATCTACAGAATACAAGTCCTTTCTAAATGAAGCTTGGTTTGATGGTGCCACCTCATAGGGGATACTCCCATGGGAAAATCTCGGCTCATGATGCAAAGGTAAAAACTCTAAAGAAAACTCAGGTCAATACCACACACACACACACACACACACACACACACACACACACACACACACACACACACATATATATATATATATATATATATATATATTGTGATATAAAAATTTGCATACCTGCCTGAACCTCTTAGCTCAACCCTCGTTAAGGAACCGAGTTTACATTTTTCAGCGTTTATATTTCGAATCATGGTTTTTCTCAAGCACCTCTGTTTGTTGAGATAAATAACACACTCATGCATTTAATAATGCTAACTAAAACTAGTACAACTAAGTACTATACGAAAACACACTTTTCAAATTTTTTCTCAGGAAAGTGTCCATGAATCGCGTTACTCCTAAACTTTGCAAAAATGAAAGTCTTAAATTAGAATACTCTTCATCACTTATCTAAGAGAGCATTTTCATCTTAACAGTGACACCTACGAATTTGTGTTTCCCTGGAATACTTATCAAATGCCTTCCTTTGATTATAAATTTTTAACATACGAATACAGACTCCAACTCATAACGAAAATGCTATATAAAGGATTTGGCTTCATAACTACCATAATGTTGAATAATTTATACCCCATATTTTGTATCCTACACTCATAAATATATCTTGTTAGTTGAACTACATTGTCTTTGCTCCCAATACCTCTTGGGTATGTTGGAATAATACCGAGTTGTTCTCATGAACCCAAGCCTTCAAATACGTCTCTTGGCGTATTATCTATTAGGGATGCCTTCATATATATTCCAAACTCCACTCCTCTTATGAACCCTCTTAGCATCAATCTCCTAGCTCACATATAACTTAGCTTCCTCTCTAGACAATCCTTACACTTGAACACACATCATCTTGGAACCATTCCATATGGCTCACCAAATAAATCAAACAACATTGGCTTTGATCTCGTTGCTACATAGGTACGTATGTGCAATACCGAGTCCTTCTTGTGACCACAAGCATCGATAATCTTTCTCTCGATATGTTGTCCTTATAGATATGCTTCCATCGCTTACCTCCTATAACCTGCCCCATTATCCCTCTCTAACACCTCCGACGAGATATCCAATTATCTCAAGCCATGACTTCTCATGTATATCTACATAACATAAACACTCAAATGCATATACACATACATTAATGGTCTCCCATTATACACACCCAATCTTATCGCACCCGTATATACATATGATAATTTCCACCCGTTACTTGAATACACATTCGCACACAAGAACTCTTGTACATCCACATTATTTTAGTTACGTTCTTGCACCTCTAAGAAATGACATTTTCCCTACCTAAGAATATATCTATGTTTTATGGGATTATCAAATTAAGGTATCTCAACATGTTCTAAAATAAAGTAAAAAGTAATGTTAAATGTAAAATGAGCTAATAAGTATATAAATAAGGAAGCATAAATAAAAAGTAGGGTGCTTAATACCTTTTCCACTCATAACTCGATTATCAAACCCATACTAAGAATCTCTAGATCTTTCGTAGGCCTCAAGCTACCTTACGATTATTCCTAAAGGGCTAACCCAACCCATTAATTTGTTTTATATAAAATAAACTAAATACTCTGAACAATCGACAAACACCCACCTAAATAAGGGCGTTAAAAAAATGCATATGGTTTTGAATAGCTTTCGAGGGAAAAATCATGATAAACCCGACATTAAGGGGAAACGATGAACTGAGAGATAAGATCCCATGTCTCCTCACAGGGAACATCATGATATCTACCACTTCATGCAGATCTACACACCACTCCTCCCATGTGGACATGGAAGATAGATCCGCATCACATCCCTCTTTACCTCCCCTTCAGGTCCTATAACACGATAGTGGTGACTCCTTTGGAGATACATCAGGCGAGCTGAACTACCCTAATGCTTCCTCCCTATATACTTAATATAGTAATCTTACTTGACTACTTTACACACGTTTTAGAACTATTTAGAGGCCTTAGTTTTAGAGTCCCTGGAAACATAGATACATGTTAGGTCCTAGTGTACATCTTTGTACATTCATCCTATCATATAGAGGCGCACGAATTTGATTCGTATCAAATATTACATATTTTTGCCCTATATCTTTATGTATTCTAGCACTTTTATGGTCCTTAATGCCCATATTTATGCTCATTAACCAGACAACCTTGGATTTGGATATATACATGCTTTGCAGGCTTAATTGTGCTTTTGTAGGTATTGGAATGCTAAAAGTGAGGATCCATTGCATTTAAGAGAAGTTCCGTCGTCGGACGCTACTTTAAGGGAATTTAATTCACTTCACATTTCATCTTTGACTCATGGAAATTCCACGTATGCTTAGTTCATCGAGCAGGCTTTGTGTGGCCACAAATGGTGCGTGATTCTGAGTTCGGATAATGAAGTTATGATCGTTTCTGTTTGTAACCTTTTCCCCCTCTTCATGGACCAAAGAGCTGTCAAACACAGAGTACCGGTCGACCGGGATTTGAGGCCTAGTCGATCGCAGTTTTTTGTTTTGCCGTGGAATGGAAACATTGGGCTTCAAATTGAAGGCGCAGTCGACCGCGCCCCTGCGATCGGTCGACCGCGATCACCAGATATTTTGCTTCTTTTCCTTTTTTTTCTTTTTCCTTTTTTTCTTTTCCAACTTACTATATAAACCAATTTTGGTTTCATTTTCAGATAGAATTCATTTTAGGTTAGTTTAGGTTAGGGTTTAGTGGTCTGAGAGCTATTTCTTCTTCCTCTATTGGTTTAAAACCCATAGGATTTGTATGTTGACCTTTCATCTTCCCTCTCCATTAATATAGTTTGTATTTCCTTAATTCTTGCTTTCTAATTTAGTTTACATGCTTTATTTTCATGTTTTCATTTAGTTTCTTTGTATTGTAGATTTATTTCGTTTGTTTACCGTGTTTATTTACCGCATTTTTAATATGTTTTTTTTAACTAAGTTAGTCTAGGTTGTGTTGGATTGATCTTATTCCGGGTTGACATGTTGCTTGGATTTGGTGATGGTGTTTACGGGTCTATTTCGGGTGCATTGTCCTAGTTATTACATCTAGGGGATTTGACGGGAAATATCATGTATGCTCCGTGCTTACAACCTTGCGTGCATAATTTTCGGGGTATTTGTTGATGCCAAAATTGGATTAGGCATTTATGAGAATTTAGGGGTGTGACAACTCTTGATTCAATTAACTTTCGAAACAAGACGCATTTGTAATAACTCGATGACCCGTGTAACCATTTTATACTAATTAACTCGGGTGAGGGATATTCGACGCAACCTATAGTTTTTACTCGCTTTATTAGCCTATCTTTATTTTCCCTCGCGTAGATTAATATTTCCCTTTTATGCATCTTTTCCCTTTTTATGTATAATCATCTTTTACACTTTTATTTAGGAATATTAAACCTTATAAATTCTAGCAACTTGTCTCTATGCATTTTCGATATCCGACTTACTGCTATACGCACCCGTTGAGTGTAGTCATAATTTAGGTTTTTGTATAGTTTAGGTGAGCCGAATTCAAAACGACCGACGCGCGCTTGCACTGCGATGAAACCCTGCCTATCAAAATGGCGTTGTTGCCGGGGATGAGTTTGTTTTGGAATTTATTTGATTTAGTATTTTGTAGTATTTTCTTTCTATTTTTATTATTTGCCTAATATTTTTGTAGGACTTCTACATTTGAGCGCCTAGAAACTCTTGAATTTCCCACGTGCATGAACTTTGTGGAATTCGCCACTTCGAGCCATTTTTGGGGTAAGCATGTCTTATTCCAATTATTTCGGTAAGCATTGTTATAATTCTCAGAATTCCCGTAATTCGGTTACTTTCGATCAATACTTAGAGTCCCAAAAAATTACAAATTCGAATATGACTTTGGGAGAGTAAAACGAAAGTTAAAACTTGGGTTATTGGAATTTTGATGATGATAATGATTTTGGGCCTCTAACTCCTTATAATAGGAATTTTGAAACGAATTGCAATAGTTTTCAAAATTCTTTTAATAATGAGTTTAAGTTCAATGGTAATTTTCAAAGTTCGCATTTTCAAGAATCCACACCTCGGCCTCTGACTTTTGGTGAGGGCTTGCGTATGCTTGAGAAAGAGAAAATTGAAATTCGTTATCGGGAAGAAAATCGTTGTTGGGAACATGAGTTGGATTTATTATTTGAATCCGACGATGATTTTGCTTCTGAGACTTTTGAAGTCTCGGAATATTTTGAACCAAATAAGAACTCTGCGCCTACTTTGGAACAAATCATTGTCGACTTTACCCATTGCATAATATATATTGAAAGCGAGGATGAAATGGAAGTAATATCCATTTGCAATCAAATGATTTCTTCTTTGTCCCTTAAAGAAGAAAATTTCATTGAAAATGATCTTATTTCCTTCGAAACTCAATCTTGAAGAAATGATGATTCATATCTTTAGTTTGATTTTCTTTCCCCCCCATTTTCATTTTCTGTTATCACACCATCGTAAGTACCCAATGAATTGGTTTCAAACTTTAATGTGTTAAACCTTTGCACCGATGAGGAGTACTTGCTCTAGTCGCCTTCCATGAACGCATCTGTGACTTCATGTGTGCCACCTCATATTCCAATTTCAAAATCCTTGGGAGGATATTCGGCTTTTCTTGGTCCCCACAAGTTTTTGTCACCCGTTCAATCCAAATCCCCCATCGTTCCTCCAAAAGTTTTAATTGAAGATGGTTCCTTTCTTACTCCTTACACATGCCTTATGTTGCTCATATGGAATTCATATTTTTTGGAAGGCATGCTTGAGAGTGAGGGTACACCGGTTATCCTCCAAAGTCAAATCTTTTTTGCGATGGACCCTCAACTATTTAGACTTCTAGTGTACAGTTAGTGTGAAGCCTAAATAGTAGGTTTTATATAGTTATCTTTTTATTCTTTCTTTCTTTTTATCTTTTCTTTCCTTTTTAATTTAGTCTAGTGTAATTAGTTAACTTTTTGTTATTTATTTTTTCTATGCTCGGTACTAACTTATTTTTGTAGATTCTTTGGACTTGTTATTATGGGGATCGCTCCATTTTTGGGTAATATCGCTCTTTTCCTATCTTTAATTTGGTTCTTAAGTCACATTGAGGACTTAGGGGGTGTGGGATATTCTATCCATTTCTTTATTTAGTCCATGTTTTTTCTCACATGTTAGTTACTTAGTATGCTTTTCTTAGAAAAATTAAAAATTTCAAAAAGATTTTCTTTCTTTTTTCTCCTTTATTGGACATTATGCATTTATTTCCGATGATAAATTTCAATAACTGCCCAATCTAATAGACAACCCAATGATGCATGTTCTTGATTTTAGAAGTTATTAGACTTTAGTCCTCAATCATTGATATTATGAATAACTTCATGAATTAAACTTTAATCCCATGAGCACATGTACTTTTCTTGCTTTATTGATTTGGTTTAAGATTTTTATAACTCGGTAATCTTTTGTTGCATTATATATACTTATATTGAGTAAAATTTGTACCTTTCGTCATTTGTGAGTGCTATAGACTATTATTTCTTCTTTGAAAACATTGATTTCGTCGGTAATCTCACTATTCTTTCATTTGATCGTTCATTAATTAAATTTATATCTTGAAATGTGTTACTTGATCATTATTTTCATATATTGTTTTGACTCAAGAATTGCGTAAACTTTATGAAATGATCATTGGCCATCTTTGTTATATCACTCATATTAGCCTTGACCTCACCTTATATGTTTACCCTCGTCAACCCCTTTGAGCCTAAATATTAGCCTTTCGTTTCATAACCCAAATCCCATAACCAACTCCGAACTGGATTTAGAACCATGCATACACCTTCCATACCTTTGTTTGGAATATTACTTGGGATTGAATGATGCGGTTGCAATTTAGGCATGTGAGAGTGAGAAAAGTGAAGAAAGAGATGTGAAAAAAGATGAAAAAGAGAAAGCAAAAAGCAAAAGAAAACAAAAGAAAACATGAGAAAAAGAAGAAAAAAAAGAAAGAGAAGTTTGTAAATATTGTATAAAGTTCAATAACCTTTGATTTCTCTCCCCATTGTTATATTCAATGCCTTGTTTGTAACTTATTTTCCAATTTTGATTTTTCCCGCATTCTTCCCATTATCCCGAGTTTTCATCCTGAACACTTTGAACTCGTACATACATATCCATCATTTCATACCCTAGCCTAGCCTACGTTACAACCCTATTAAAGTCCTATGTGATCTTAAGTAGATGTAATTCAAAGGTTTAAATAGTTTTGATAATCTATGAAAATGCATTTAGCCTCTTTAATGAGCAGTATATTTCATTGAGATTACAATTTTTCATTTCCTATATAGCGTTCTTCAGTTATGACATGTGTGCGTCCTTGTTTTCATTTACATTTACTCTTTATGCCCGCATGTTCCGTGTGTTAACTCACTGTTTCGAGTGAATTCACTTGATGAGTGTAATGCCCATGAGGATTGAATATATGCTTGATTTATTTAGTATCCAATTTATTTAAGTTTTTGCCAAATCACACTTTGCATGTGCTCACTCCCCCCCCACATTTTAAGGTTTCAATTCTATGAGGTGCATTCTATAATGTTAATGATTTGGACTTTTGTGTGAATTCACTCACTTTTATAAAAATGCGTATTAATTTTTTCTCGCTATTGTTGGGCTTGTCGCATGTTAGTTTGGGCATATTTTGAGGAAACCATATGATGTTTATGGGTATCATCCCTAAAAACCCTCAAGAGACAACACTCGTCCACTAGGGTAACCTAGGGGTTTAACGGCTCATTGCATATCCTAAATTCAATCGTGCTCCCTACGAAAGTTGCATTTATATTTTGATGCCTATATACGGCTTGTACTACCTTATGTGGACTGGTTTTGTTTCTTTCATGACAAGGGACTAGCCATGTCTAAGTTAGGGGGTGTGATTCGTACCAAATATTGCATATTTCCACCCTATATCTTTATGAATTCTAGCACTTTTACGATCCTTAATGCCTATATTTATGCTCATTAACCAGATAACCTTGGATTTGGATATATACATGCTTTACATGGGCTAATTGTGCTTTTATAGGTATTGGAACGCTAAAAGTGAGGATCCGTTGCATTTCGAAGATGTTCCGTCGCTGGATGCTACTTCAAGGGCATTTGAGTCAATTTACATTTCATCTTAGGCTAATGGAAATTCCACGGATGCGTATTTCATCGAGCAGGCTTCGCATGGTCACAAACGGTGGGTGATTCGGAGTCCGAACGATGAAGTTTTGGTCATTTCCGTTTATAACCTTTTCCCCCTCTTCATGGACCAAAGATCTGCCAAAAATAGAGTACCGGTCGACTGGGGTTTGAGGCCTGATCGATCGTGGTTTTGTGTTTTTCCATGGAAAGGAGATAGTGGGATTCAAATTGAAGGTGCGATCGATGGTCGACCGCGATCACCAGATTTTTTGCTCTTTTCCTTTTCCTTTTCTTTTTTTTCCTTTATTTCTTTTCCAACATACCATATAAACCAATTTTGGTTTCATTTTCAGATAGAATTCATTTTAGGTGAGTTTAGGTTAGGGTTTAGTGGTTTGAGAGCTATTTCTTCTTCCTATCTTAGTTTGACACCCATTAGGGTTTGTAACTTGTACTTTCATCTTCCCTATCCATTAATATAGTTTGCATTTCCTTAATTCTTTCTTTATAATTTAGTTTACACGCTTTCATTTAGTTGCTTTCTAGTGTAGATTTATTGCGTTTGTTTACCGTGTTTATTTATCGTGTTTTTAATATTCTTTCTAGCTAAGTTAGTCTAGGCTTTGTCGGATTGATCTCATTCTGGGTTGACATGTTGCTTGGCTTTGGTGATGGTGTTTACGGGTCTATTTTGGGTTCATTGTCCTAGTTATTATGCCTAGGGGATTTGACGGGGCATATCATGTATGCTCCGTGCTTACGACCATGCATGCATAATTTCTGCGGTATTTGTTGACGCCAAAATCGGATTAGGCATTTATACGAATTTAGGGGTGTGACAACTCCTAATTCAATTAACTGTCGAAACGAGAGGCATTTGTAATAACTCGTCGACGCATGTAACCATTTTATACTAATTAACTCGAGTGAGGGATATTCGATGCAACCTATAGTTTTTACTCACTTTCTTTATCTGGCTTTATTTTCCCTCACCTAAATTAATATTTCCCTTTTATGCATCTTTTCCCTTTTTGTGTATAATCATCTTTTACACTTTTATTTAGGAATATTACACCTTATAAATTCTAGCAACTCATCTCTATGGATGTTCGATACCCGACTTACTGCTATACTCACTCGTTAAGTGTAGTCGTAATTTAGGTTTTTGTATAGTTCAGGTGAGCCAAATTCAAAATGACCAGCGCGCAGGTGACGCTTGCGTCGCGGTGAAACCCTACTAGCTATCGGAAGGACCCCGTGATAAAACAAACATCAAAGTATGTACAAATAAATTTTACCTATTTTTCACCATGGATTGCATAGTCTTTATTTTTAAAGTTCTTAAACCCTATAGCTGTGAGGCCATGGTTGGCAGAAAGGTTGGTCGATAATGACTATCATCACTCTTTTTCCCACTCGTCTGGTATATAAGATAACTCCTCTCTTAATCCCAAAGACTCGGTGATAGGGAATGTTTGGAACTCGTCTAGTTTAGGAATATCGAATATGATTTAACAGTTTTTCAGAACTAGGGTAAAGTGATTTTCTACGTACCTCAAAGGTTGTTCTGTCTAAGCATCTAGATATTTTGTGATCCATGGAAATGAAAAGAGATCCACCGATCACCAAGTCTCATCACCTTTTGCATATAAAGAAAAACTCAAGGTACAGACCCTATTACATCAAAAGAACGAATTCTTGCGGTCCACTCACTTTAATAAAAATTAAAATTGTGAGAAAGATGGAGGCTGGTCCAAAGCCACTCAGATTCCAGGTTAACTATCTTCCTTTTATATAGAACATAAGATAGTATGAATCCTCAAGTCATTGCCAGAGAAGAATTCCCTTATGTTGGATTCCCTAACCCACATTTTTATCTTTTTTGAGAAAATAATGGACCACAGTATGTTAAATCATCACTCCTCACATACAAGTCGAGATCTCAACCCTGTTTACCGAATCTAATGGGACTCTACACAGTTTCCCCTTAGAAGATACTACTAAATAAAAAATGCAATAAACAAAATTCCATCCATAAATGGTTAAAAATAGATAAAAGAATCGCTTTAAAGAAATCATACGTAAGTGATTCCTTCCCCTATGTGTCGCCCTTCTGTCTAAAAAGTCCTAAACTAATGTTCCCCACCTATTCTTGGTAGTTATCATTACTCGTAGAATTTCATGCTAAGCACTTACCCTAGAAATCTGCATTCACGCTCTGTGTGATTATTTAGTCTTCGTCGGCGATCTACGCACTCATGATTTCCAAGTTTGCTCTGTGGTGCATTTCATGTCTACAAAATAAGATCAAGCCACATCCGTAATGGATCAGATTTTGACTCGGTTAGATAATATCATCGCCTTTTAGAACACCATGCAATCAAACATTCAGGCACTAGGCCTAGCATAGGTCCATTTACATGAAGCCACTGGTACATCCAGGAGCAGAGAGAATGTACTCCCTCCCTCTATCCCCAACACTACTATCCCACCTATAGAAGTAGTTAGTACAATACCTACATATCCTTAGGACCCACCTGCATTAATTCCATAACCAGCTCCCCTACTAATGTTGATGCTCCTCACGTCCAAGTACCATTTTCCCCTTATGGATAGTTTAAACCCTACCATCAGTGCCCTGAGTACCCTCATCGCACCTATCAAGGGCCCCCCGTAAGCTGAATCAGTATCTCTACCACTAGCTGATGAGATTTCTACTCACCCTCCTCTGAATCAGGAGATAACAATAGTCCAGACTAAATTGCATCTTCTCTAAAAATTCATCGTAAAAATGAAACCTCTTATGAGTTGACCAACATCAAGATGATGTCCATTTATCCTGAGGCCAAACTACTAGATAAGTATAAGATGTTTGTCTTTAAGATATAAAAATAATTAGGCTCCCCATTTGCACATTTAATCAACTATCACCTCCATATACAAGTCCTAAACGTAGACCTAAGAGCACCAGAAAGGATGTTCTCCTTTAGTCTATCCTGAGGGCACCTTACTTGGTATATAGTTCTGAAGCATGAAAGAACCACAAAAACCTAGGATGACATGTGACGTGCTTTTCTAAATAAGTATGAATACAATGAAGAGCTCGATGTTACCCATAAGGACCTAAAAATGTTGAAGCAAGAAAAAGGAGAGGCAGTTGGTGTGTTCGTCACCCAATGGAGATAGAAGCTTGATCAAATTGTTAAGCATACCCAGGAAAATGATCAAATTGAGATCATAATCAAGAACCTCCTAAAGGATGTACACCGAGAAATTGGTCTCACTTGCATCCCTGACTTCAAAGCTCTCAACCACATAGGGTGAAAATTGAGGAGAGTTTGGATGCCAAAGCTGAAGAGCCCCGTCGACCTACAAATTAGTTATCTACCACAAAGAGCTCTCCTGGAGATTATACATTTCATATCACTATCATGGTAGTCAGTTCGCAACTCAGATCATTCCAAAACTCCTAACATTTCCAAGGCTATGGTTACCACCACCACATTGTACCAATTAGGGGCTCCCTAAAAAAATTACCAATCCATTACCCTCCTAAAGAACACCTAACCTGACAAAGACACCTCATAGATCTACAATCCCCTTCTAGTCGGGTCTTCACCCCCTTGAAATTAGATGCTCACCTCAAACCACTTAACCCTAGGCCACCGTCTGTCAGCCCCAAAAAACTAGCAAGCGAACTCACACTACAAGTTCCATCAAAGGGAAGGCCACATCACTGATAACGGTTGGGCATTTAGATATGAAATCCAAGACCTCATAGATTTTAGGATCCTCATCCAATGTAACAAAAAATCACATTCCTTTTCATCCCAACATGCTTACTAATTCCATATCAGGCAATCCACCCTCCCACCTACAACACTGACCCGTCCACCCTGATAGTTCTCGTGCATCATAAATCGAGAATGAGAACATACTCCACCTTCCAAAAATCAACCCCTCTAGGCACACCATCACCAACTATAAAAATAATCGTCGAGACTAAACCCATAATTGACCATATGATGTTCTTCATCATGGCCATATACTTCATACTTTCTCATGTTGTCAAAAGAATTACAACCGATGCCTCCCTATACAGAAAGTATAAACCACTCGATCAAATGGGAGGAAATGTATGATGAAGCTCTCTAAGAGACGGACCATGTCACATCCCCTATATTGTACGGATCCAATCCAATGAATGGGACAAATCAACTTCAAAGGTACATTTTTTTGCCTTCAAGGACTCTGATACAAGTAACAATACCCACTTACCCACTACCTCAAACATATTCTCCATTAGTTCTTCAAAAAGTAGGGGAAACACCACATCGACAAGTCACCAGATGGAAGAACCATTAATTCGAACATCTTGATACCCTAACCCCCGATCCAGATGAGTGAACGCGATAGACAACTCACGACAGACGATCAAATTACTTGCAAGTACCAAAATTACTACTAAGGTTATACGAAGAGGAAGAAAGAGCCCAGTATCATGGAGCTCATAGGAATGCCGCCTAGAGGTAGAATTAAGTGTTAACCCCGGTCCAGTAACTTATGTCCCTCACCCAAGTTTTCTAAGAGAGAGGTGGATTTGACTTTAAGAAAATCAATGGGTCATCGTCGCCCAAATAGTATTCCACACTTATTATAATAAGTAATTAGGAATTGTCGCCCGACCCTCTCCCCGAGATGTCATACCATGAGTTCTCCTTTTTTTCATAATTCATATTATCCAAACAAACACCAATAACAACATCGATCTTTCGTAACTGATCGGTCTAAAACCTAAACTATGCCTCGCTAAAGTAAACACCACCTCTGAAAGTCTGAAACCTACCTCAGAATCTTTGATCCTAGAACCAATATGTACCTACTATAGTCACCTCCCAGAGCAAGTAATTACAAATTGCCCTGAACACTTTCTGATCATAAAGGGTAACACATCTCCAAAAGTTGGGGATACGTTTGTCCTTAATCCCCAAATCTATTAAATGATGACATAATGGGATCACTCCTAGAGAAAAAGGGTTTGGCCTCCACAAGAAAGGGCTTAAATCCTTTAAATCTCCCAACACCTGAGATGACGAATTTGGGATTGGATACAAGTCCATTATAGAAGAACTCGACCATATCTAAAAACACAAACATTAGTCCAATCGCATTAAATGACGAGGAGACACAGTAGACAGTTTATTGCCAAATCTCTCGTATAAAGGGCCACCCCTATAGTTTTTCATTAGTGAAGGAGAGATATAACACCCTAGTGTCGATATATATCGAATCATATGACCCATCGGATGGGGTGATTTATCGATAGAAATACAACACACTATATGCGGGTCCATTGAGGTCGACCCTCAACCACCCAAAGTCTTCCCACCCCCTGAAGAATACCATAGATAAGAGCCCATTAATATTTATGTTGAAGTATACCTACTCATTATACAACTATCATTTGAACTTTTAGTACTCATCATATCACCATGGGTTCATCACCACACTAACATGCGACTAAGCTATGGAAGCACATATCTAAATACGGCCAACATCATTGGCATAATTAAACTCCGAGACAAAATTACCCATCCAGGCTATCCTCCACCAAAAATTCTTCCTACCAAAATGTATTTATATATCTTGGGGACATAATTGGTTAATTCCTCCCTCTGTGACCATACACACGAGACTTTTGATAGCCTTCAGTATGTAGTATCTGCATTAGCCATTACTAGATTTTTCGAAGGACCGTCACCATGGGGATCAGGATATGAAGATTATCGATTACATGGACATTTATTGTGAAAACGTAGTCTTAGTATGGGAGATTAGCCTAGAAATATATAAAGCATCTTCGAACAATAAAGATCTCCAATGAACCACCTTGTATAACGACATCTGGATAGCATCGTCCATATCTATAAAATTACCATCTAATATGCCAAATTCGAAGGACAATCATGTCCTTTCCACAATAGTAAAAATCCTTACTAATGCCGCACATTCCAACATGGCATTACGTTGGATAGATGGCACCATATCTAGAACTCTCCTCCAAACTTAGAACAAAGCTCCCACTGATCCGAAATAGAATTCAATCCTCGATTCATCCAAAGTTATGGTTCAGGATCGAACACATCCTACCCTAAAGCCCATATTCTTATCATACTTATTACTTCCCCTAGAGAAGTCAGAGAAAAACTCACGGGCAAAACCCATACTTTCACCGAACAATGAGGTCGACTTCCACACCAGATTTGGACAACAATCCACTCCTCTTAACTCTATTAGAAAAGAGAAAGGTCCTACTATGGGAGTTATTATTACTCTTTACCAACAAAATAATAATATACAGGAGAAACTCTTCCAGACGTTATCTAATATTACCATTTAAGAACCCAAATGGCGGTTACCCGCCTTGTTTTCTGACGAAACCACTTTGGTTACCATGTTAGGCTCCTTGGACTTAAGCCCCACAAAATGCTTCCATGACTTGTAAACTAACTCTATTACCCTATGGTAACACAACGGAAAAAGGAATATTATTCATTATCCAAGAGCTCAATCTCTACCTCCACATACCAAATTCAACGGGCCTATTATTTGAGACACCGCCTTTGATCAAATCTCATGATACGACTTCTCAGCCACAATAGGACTATAAGTGGAATAAGGAAAATGACTAGAGTTAACTACAAACCCTCTCAAAGTAACTCCCCTATATCGACCCCTTTATAAGCCTAACTAAAGACCTTATTGAATCCCTAGATGGAAAGACCTCACATCTTAAAGAACACTGCATGCCCCAGCCTGCAAGAGTCCTCCAACATAACCCTACTCACCTCATAGCCATCACGGGAAATCTATATTAAATAACTATAGTTTTGTTAAATGCATACTGGCGCCCATCCTCCAAAAGACTTTTGAGTTTTCCTGTTAAAAATCGAGTCCCCGTCATCCCGTCTCCTGATGTTGCCCACCAAAAAGTAGACTTCTCTATTATTATTAGTATCTTGTTTCATTTGATGGCATAGTAAATTGTGATTTCTAGTATATGTCTATGTATTTTTCATGTGATGATTATCAAACCATTGATGGATTAAACCTCACACCTATTTATTATGACTCTACGGATATAAAATACTTAAAACACTTGCACAAACTTAACCAAAGTCAAAATATACCCATGTCTCCTAATGAGAATGACATAATAACCATAAAATTTGGCACTCCCCAAAACCCCAAACAACTTAAATCGGGCCCTCCTTTAGTGAAAATGAGCAAAAAGCGTTCACCGACATCCTCGCTAACTTAGTCAATGTATTTGTGTAGGCTTACATGCCCTCAATCAACCCAGCTATAGTTGTGCACGAGATATCAACTCTCCCTGATGCGACACCTATTAAAAATGACTTTAGAAAATGATACCAAATGGTATATGAAAGTTATGGAAGAAGTGGAGAAACAACTCATCACCAGATTCATTCGAGTTGTAGAATACCCTACATGGGTTGTCAATATAGTGCATGTTCTCAAAACCAACGAAAAGATATGTTCATGTATTACAAAGATCTCAACTTATCCTTCCCTAATGATGATTTTCCTCTAACACTTGTGTACATGTTGATAGACAAAATGGACAATGACGTTCTCAAGTCTTTTTTGGATGGATTTAATAGCTTCAACTAAATAAAATGTAACACGGTTATGCCCTTTAGTCTCAAGAATGCTGGAGTAACTTACTAGAGAGTAGCAACAGTCATCCTTCATGAACTCATACATAAGGAAGTGGACATCTATGTGGAAAACATTATCATCAAATTTAACGATGTGAAGGACATATTACGGCATTCCAAAAATTCTTTCAGAGGCTCCACCTTTTCAAAATGAGGCTAAATCATCATAAATGTAACTTCGGAGTTACCAAAGGAGAGATGTTGGATTAATTGTAAGAAAATATGGTATTGAGGTAAACCTTGTTAAGGTTAAGTCCATATGATAATTTCAACCCCCCAAAATAGATAAAAAGTCAAATGGTTCTTAGGTCAGATCCAATTAATAAGTAAGTTCATTAACTAACATACCACACCATATGTGAACCCAACCTCCAAATACTTAAAAGGACTCATCCAAATAGTGGAATGTTAAATTCTAGTAAGCATTAAAAAAAATACAAGAGTACTTAACTCACCCACTTGTACTAGTACATTCCTAAACAGGACAACCTTACTACTTTACATGACCATAATCGACACGGATACCGGAGCCATATTAGACCAATACGTAGAAAGTTTTCAAAAGAAATACTCCATTTAATATGTTAGTAAGAAGTTAGTATCCTACGATCTCAAATACACTACCATGGAAAAGGATTTTGTATTTCTGGTATGGATCACCCATGAACTCCGCCACTATATGATGTCCTTCAGTATATGACCCAAATCTAGGATGGATCCATTAAAATAACTGTTCGAGAAACCTTGTCTCTATAGATGAATGGAAACATGGCTACTAATGTTGTCCGAATTCAAAATCAAGTACGTCATAAAAAATCCACCAAAGGGAGATCCATCTCATAACTTCTCGAAGGATAACCATTATCGAATAAAGAAGAATAAAACGAGATAGATTTCGTGGACAAATAACTCTTCGCCTTAGATAACAGATAAATTGGGAAAATCTACTTTGACGGGGATGCAAAAAAATGAGGATTTGTCATTGGGATTATCCTGATATCCCCTGATTCATGTCGACTCCCCAAAGTAATCAAACTCACTTCTAAGTGTACCGACAATATGGTTGAATACGAGGCTTGCATCACGAATTTCAAAATCACCTTGGAAATGGGCATCACCAAAATGAAAGCCTATGGAGTCTCAATCCTAATTATCAGTCAAATAATAGGAAAATGGAGGATCCGAGATGATAAACTACAACCTTACCATGCCTACATGGAAGAGTTGGCTTCACGATTTGAGCATCTCAAGTTCAAATTTCTCACTAGGGCCAAAAAACAATTATATATATATATATATATATATATATATATATGCTAGAAGCAATAACAGTGATCACCTTCACCATAAATAGCTGCATCACCCCTTCCTACTACTTTTATATCAACATTATTAAGGAAATGATAGTTATACCCATGATTTGGTGTTATAACATATGGAAATTGTCAAACAAATACCATTACCCACCAGACTCCTCCCTGACCAATTGATTTTCCCTATGTCGATTAGTAGCCCAGTTAATCATTAGGAGTTCAAATTTGTAAGAGAGGATTCGACGAGGTGCACCTAAGGTGAAGCACAGAGAACGATACCCTTGATATCATAAACAAATCATAGTAGCGCATGTGGACTAAATATGGGCAAATACACCTTTTTCTAGAACATTACTTTGACAGTCGTACTATTGAACTACCAGTCAAAAGGACTACATAGATTATGTCAAGAGGTGCCTCAAGTCCCAATTTTATGCCCCGCGACAACATCTATCTCCCCGGGATCTCTATTGCATAACCTTACTATATCCCTTCTTCACCTGGGGGACATATATCATAGGTAAAGTTATTCCTAAGGTCTCCACTAGGCATAAATTTCATCTTCGTCATCATCGACTACTTCACAAAATTGGTCAAAGTCGAATATTATTTGGTTTTCAATGCATAGAAGGTATACATGTTCATATGCCTAAACATCATTTGCAGCTTCCCCATACCCCTGAGTTGGTATTAGATAATGGTTCTCACTTTAAGGTCATTAACATGTTACAGGAATATAGGATCATTCAACATAAATCTTAACCATATAAACCTAAAACCAATATATTAGTCAAAGATTCTTCTAAAAGCGTTAAAAATATCATCAGCAAGATGACAAAAATCTACAACGACTAGTCAGATAAACTCTCGCATAGCCTTTAAGGTTACCGCACTATAGAGAGAAATTTGATAGGGGCCACTCCCTACTCACTAGTTTATGGCATAGAGGGAGTCCTACCTATATAATTCAATATAACCTCATTAAGATTCATACTCTAAATATAGGTAGCTGAAACTGACTGGGTCTAAGTTTGTTATGATGAATTATCTCTCCTCAACTAAAGGCCACTTTTCATAATCAGGGATACCAACAATGGATCGCCTATGCATTTAATTAAATGGTTACGAAAAGAAACATATAAGAAGGGGATCTAGTCCAAAAAGAAAACGCAAACCCGCATTTACTCCAGGAGGAAAATTTTCACCCAACTGGGGAGAACTTTACATTGTCACCAAAATGAAATCTAGCGAAGCAACTACCTTAGTTGAACTCAAA
Source organism: Sambucus nigra (assembly GCA_949130495.1). Classification (NCBI taxonomy): domain Eukaryota; kingdom Viridiplantae; phylum Streptophyta; class Magnoliopsida; order Dipsacales; family Adoxaceae; genus Sambucus; species Sambucus nigra. The sequence continues at coordinate 235,747,104 of OX422210.1, read as the reverse complement.
GGAGTCACATTTTCACAACCTTTCAATCTCAACTGATTAAAGAAATTATTTCCTTGAATCTAACTATGGATAAAGGAACAAAACTTATTGAATATGAATACAATCAGTCGTAACAGGAATGGAAAACACACAAACCCAAACACATTCCTAACCCTACATCAAAATGACAACTAGAGCCACTAACCACTCATTTGAAGTCAGTTACAAACTTCATGCGACAAGATCATATTTTGATCAAAACTACAAGAAGTCAAAAGTTCCCTAACAGGAAGGACACCACACCTCGTATCTCTTTATATAAATAAATATAAAAAACTCCCTCCTCAAAATACCCCACATCCCGGGACAAAATTCACTAATAGACAGACTCATAAAAGGGAATTCCCACACGCAACGCCTTATCTTAACTAAAGAACAAACAGTTGGACTCCAAGACAACATAAAAGAGAACCCTCCATTTAATAAACAAATAAAGGAAGCCTTCTTCTCCTATCAGGTTCCCACACCATAACTACGCACCCACAAAAGACAAAGATTACCCTTCTCCTAAGGAATAGTCTAAAAATAACTGGGCATTTTTATTTTTGTGTAGATACATCCTTTTTTATTTTTACATAAATATGTGTATATCTCCAACACTTTGAATAAAAATAGCTTATGCTCACTCTGTTCAAGTGCATATTTGATACTATTTACAGTATAAATAAAGTATCATCAAACGTACTATTTTGATTCATTATTTCCAAACCACTCAAAAAAAATCTTTAGCAAAAGAGTATATAATTCAGGTACATAAATAAAAGAAGAATAAATAAATATGTCAAAATAATACATAATCGAAACCTTATTTCCTATTTCGTTATTTATAAAAACATAATGGTATACAATAGTCCTCTTCAAAAAATATACGGAGGATTCCTCTTCTTCCTACAAGAGGAACATACTACAAACTGACTACCCAAGAAAAATCTAAAACCATGCTTTTAGGGGGGAGTATATAAACTCCACCCCAAAAATATCACTTCACTATCCCTCATGCGTGACTCTTCCCCACATGAGCGCTAGCAAAAAGTATCATTAGAATCCCCCGAGTCAATCACCCTTGCCCATGCACCAGATGTAGAAAAACCTAAAGGATGTGAGGAACCACTAGCCCTATGAACTAACTCAAATATTTCCCCATATAGTATGTGTTCCTATGCATAACAACCTCATAAGCCAATTGATGTTTAGACAGATGAGTATAGGACCAATGAGATAATACATACCACAGTTGGGCCGCATCGATAACCACTTGTTGAAAATTAAAAACACAAAAAGTTTATTATTATTAGACGTATAAGTTTAATAAAATTTGCCAAAATAATAAGATATTCAAAAACTCAAATCATTTAAGAATAGGGTTGGGTTAATTGTCAGCACTACCATCCCAAATGCAAACCCGCATTGACAGATGTGGATGACATAATCCTCACCATGGGGCCCCATGGTAAATGATAATGGGATCACGGACAAGGAGAAGAAGTCAATATGAATTTTCAATGGAGATAGCATGGAATGCCTGATGGATAAAGAAGTAACTTTGCCCACGTTGATCGGGATCATTGATACATAACCAAAAGATTGACCTCCCGATAGAAGTGTTCCCTCTAAAGAGAGAATTAATTGGACATCGAACATGCCAAAATTAGCACGCTCCAAGTACCCATTTCTCGACAAGAAGTGAAGTGTTGTAAAAGATCATGTATTTAGCGTCAAATGGAAAGAAGCATCGATAAAATAATTAGATAACTTTCCCTCAAAATTTTAACCTATTGCCTTACATAAGATATCCTCTACGAGAAGATTAACCACGCAGTTGATGCTTCAATGACCGCAAGGTAAGAGTCTTAATGAACCATATGGTTGATAAGTGTAAGATTTCATATTTAAGACAATCGCATGATTAATGCCCCAATTTTTTAGGAACCTCAATCCCCTTTATATGTGTTAATATTCAAAAGCCACCAAAAGATTTAAAAACAAATAAATGGGAAACACCATACTGTTCCAATTTCGATGAGAGTATCTTCATGTCCATACTCTTAGCCGACCATATAGTTTACACTTAGATTCATAATTAAGACTTAAATTTATCGACAGTCAACACCCAAAAATTAAAAGGTTAACAATACAAGTATCCTAACTTTATGGGGGTCACACTGAAATATTATAAACATATACATATAAATAAATCATAGTGCAAAAATACAAATATCCTAAAAATATTTGACCAAATTCCCAACAGCCAGATCTCCCTTCATCAACCACACGGTTGAAGACCATTCAAAATCATTATCATATCTTACCATCAATCATCCAGTTGATGGATTGATCCGTAAGATTCTCGAAAAGATAGTGCCTCCCAAAATCAATCAGAGCATACACACGTCCTACCCCAACTAGTTCATCCATACATGTGTCCTTTATCCTAAATCGTAAGGTGGATTAAACAAACAACATCTCTGACCCAATAGCTATATATAGAGTCCCCACCCATTGATAAATCCAACCTAAAACTAAACATTTATTTGATTTTGTAACTTTATTTAACCCCGAGTATTTAAGAATCTTAAGTCATATCTGAACTCCCGAATGAACTCTCGACTTTCCAAAATGTCATTTACTACAACAAACAAAGTCAAACATCTGCGTTTATCATGAGAAGATGAGTCCTTTTTAAACAAAGGTTTGTCCGACGGTGCCTCTTAATAGGGGACATTCGTAAGGGAAAATATCGGCTCTGGCTATAAGGGTAAAAAATCTGAAGAAAACTCAGGTCAATATCATAAATATATATTGTGGTATATAAATATACATATCTTCCTGAACCACTTAGTTCAGTCCCTGTTAAGGGATCGGGTGTAGATTTTTCAGAATTTATATTTTAAAGCGTAGTTTTTCTTAAGCACCTATGTTTATTGATTTGAATAACATACTCATGCAGTTAATAATGTGAATCAAAACTAGTACAACTACATACTGTACGAAAAAAAAGTTTTCAAAATAGTTCTCAGGAAAGTGTCCATGAACCGAGTTATTTTGAAACTTTTCTAAAACCAAAGTCTAAAATTGGAATACTCTTCATCATTTCTCTGAGAGAACATTCTCGTCTTAATGGTGCACCGACAAATCTATGTTTTCTTGGAATACTTATCAAACACTTGCCTTTGATTACATTTTTTTAACATATGAATACAAAATCAAGATGTGTGTAATTAAGGAAAGTGTTTAACCTACAACAAAACTAGAGGGGGTGAATAGGCTTCAATGCATCTAATCGCTAATTTTCGAATTTGATATTTTTTCTTGCAATTTCACACATTTTACACAAGTTTTATCAAATTGATTATTCAATGCCTTGATTTAACTCATTAAATAATGTAATCAGGTGAATTTATATAACAAAAACTACATCTAACACGCCAAAGTCAATTTTAATCAAATTCACTAGATTCAAGTTTGATCTAAGTGACGTGTGTTATCTGTGATAACCCTCTCATCAAAATAAGGGGTGGCCAGCCCGATACTCCAATAATAATAGGATTCATAGATGGACCATTCTCAGCATCGCAATAATACAATAAGTATACGTGATAACCACCCAATATTTCAGAAAAACGAGTTGCCAAAAATTTATTTTATGAGTTAAAGAAAGAATTTAAACAACCCAATTTAAAAAGAAGGTGGATAGAATCTACAAGAATAAAAATGAACAATACATGCATAACTCAATAACCGAATAGCTGTCGGTTAACAGTCTCTTACAACATATTACAACAATTTAATTAAGTTACAGAATACACTACAGTAAGCAAATACAAAAGCTTGGGCCACACGCCCGAGTAAATGACCCGATCGTAAATAGAGTACAAAAATGAAGGCGTCTACAAAAAAATATCCTAAAACATCCACAAGGTGTTGCAGCTCCATGACGAAGGAAAATGAAAGTCAATACGAGCGTCCTTGCGACGGAGCAACTGAGCGAATATAAGATTCATGCACAATAAGAAATATGAACGGGTGAGGGCCCGATTTTATATGATCAGAAGATGAATAAAGAGTATGACAGTTATGAATAGTTAATCATGATGGATAAAGATAATAACCTACCTACACAATCTCAAAGCATAAAGTAAGGCAATTTAAATGATCATAAGTTTAATTTAGTTATGCAAGAGGATATGAATGAATATCATTAATTAAAAATTTCCATCCTTTACCCTGTTTCATTTCATCATTCGATATCTCATTATGAAACATATCAAATTTATTTACTCTTTGTGGCATTTATCATAAATCAAGTCCAACTTGAATAAGAATAGTTATATTCATCTATATATAACGATTCTGAGACCGCCTGTCCGGGTTTCCCCACTATGCGCGCCCCTAAATTGCTATCATCTTCCAGGGCCTATCAACCAAGACAACCTGGGCATCATAACGCAACGTCGGGAAGTGGACATATACCTATGAGTGAGTCATAACCACACCCAGAATTACCCAACATCGCACAACAAATACAACATACATAATAACCGGTCATATGGTCGAGGACTATATTCACCCTGTATTTACTAGCCAGGGGACTTCACCTCATGCGCGTACTTCCCTTATGATAGCATTTAGAGTGGTTTATTTAAGTAAATTATTATTTACCATATTATTTCCATTTTAATAGATACATCACATTTTATCCAGAGCCATACGTGATTCACGCCACCATTATAACCACAATGAATGAATAAACTCTCAATTTATTCTCCAAACATTTTATGGTGTTATTATAAACCACCAAGACTAGCATCTCCCAGTAACGTGACAATTTCTCTTCAATTATTTATTTCTACATCCCGAAATTTTACCTTAACTAATTAAGGGAAAAGAACACCTAATATTCTACTTACTAATTGCCAAATAGGTCCTAACTATCCCCTTCTAACATAAGGTATTTTCCCACCCAATATAAGACTCTAGGACACTAAGTTTACTTCATACAAGAAGGCTCCTAATTCCTAAGTCTAAAATAAAAGGATAAAAATTGAGTTAGAAAAATAACTCAAAACAGCAGGATTCAAATCGATTCGCCCCATGCAGCGATTCGATTCGCCCAAAAGCGAATCGATTCGGATGGAGAATCCAAGTTTCTGCCTCAAGCCTAATCGATTCGGCCTTAACCTGAATCGATTCAGGTTTGCAGATCTTTAATCCCTCCCCTTAGCGAATCGATTCGCTAAAAGGGCGAATCGATTCGCCCCTGCGAATTTGCCAAGAATGGGGCTACGGGTTATGAACCCTAGTTTTCCCCCAAAACCAATTTTTACACACATTTACCACCATTATTCTAACCCAAACCATACTACATGATTATCAACTACTATACTCCACATAATCATCAAATAAAACTATGATTAGGGCTCAAACACCACAAAATCCATAAAATCCATATTTGTTCAATTGATCCCAATACATAACTATCAATACAATTTATTCATCTTAAATCACATATTAGCAAGTAGAAAACTTTCCTTGAGCTTGAAATCACAAATTTCCTTTGATAGCAACCACTCCAAGCTTCAATGTCCAATCTCTCTCTTTTCTCCTCTTTTCCCCACAAATTCTCTTCCTCTCTCTTTCCCTCTAGGTTAGTACATACACACTTAAGAGAAATAAATGAGGTGCAAGACTTAAACGTGTCTCTCTCCTTAATTCCCAGCTTAAATGGTTAATACCACATTAAAATAACACATAACTACACATTTATGTTAAAACCGGTCAAAAGTTCCCAGAACCCAAAAATACAATAGGGCACTTATTGTGACTATCTCGCACATTTCGGGACTAACTACGCCCTCTAAATTGGCATCCGGAAATTTTGTAAATCATTTCAAGTTTCGGTTCCATTTAAACCATAAATTTCGTTTAAAGCATGCGACACTATAAAACGCAACATGATGATATTTACATACACATACAATAAATATGCAGCAATATGGTAAATATTATCTTTCAACTCATTCAATTAATATTTACTCCATTTTCCAACATTTTATATAATTACTTCACACAGTAAATTAATATAAAATAAGTTTCTCAAAAGTGAGGGTTGTTACATACTCCCCCCCTTATGATGGAGTTTTGCCCTCAAAATTCAGGTGTACCTTGTAAAAAGAGATACGGATACATTTCCCGCATATCGTCCTCATGCTCCCACGTTGATTCCTTGGCGTCGTGATGACCCCATTGGACTCGCACCAAGGGCACCACTCGAGATCTCAATCTACGCTCTCCGTGCTCTAAGATTGCAATTGGTTGTTCTTCATATGAAATATCGGGTTGCAAATCGATATCCTCCAAGGGAATATGCCAAAGGGCTCCTTCACACCTCTTATACTTTTTCAAAGAGGAAACATTAAACACATCATGGAGTTATTGTAAGTGTTCTGTTAAGGCAAGTTGATACGCCATTGGACCTTCCTTGGCAATAACGGGAAAAGTTCCAACATAGCGTGGCGCAAGCTTTCCTTTCTTCCCAAAGAGCTTTATACCTTTCATTGGTGATACTCGCATCAAGACTTGATCTCCAACTTCCAACTTTATATGCCTTTTATTCGCATCGCCATAACTCTTTTGGCAATCTTGAGTTATTCGGATGCGATTTCGGATGAGTTCAATCTTGGATGAAGTATCCTGGATCATTTTAGGTCTAAGAAATTTATTATCGCCCACCTCCAACCAACAAGTGGGTGATCTACATGGCCTTCCATACATTGCCTCATAGGGTGCCATCCCAATAGTAAATTGGTACTAATTATTATAAGCAAATTCGACCAAAGGGAGACATTGTTCCCAACCACCTTTGAAATCAAGCACACACATTCGGAGCATGTCTTCCAATATTTGGTTGACTCTTTCTATCTGCCCATCTATTTGAGGGTGATAAGATGTACTCAATTTCAATTCCGTTCCCATAGCTTCTTGGAAACTTTGCCAAAAATGGGAAACAAAAATCTTATCTCTGTCGGAGACTATATTTATTGGCACCCCGTGGAGTCTAACAACCTCCGCAATAAATAGCTGGGCATAACGAGAAGTATTATAATCGGTGCATACGGGTAGGAAATGTGTCGACTTAGTTAAGCGATCAATAATATCCCAAATAGAATCGTGACCATTTTGTGACGTTGGCAAGCCCGTGATGAAATCCATCGATATACTTTCCCACTTCCATACCGGAATTTCCAAGGGTTGCAACAATCCCGTCGGTCGCTGATGATCTATCTTGACCAATTGACAAGTAGTACATTGGGAAACAAACTCAGAAATATCCCTCTTCATGCCCGCCCATCAGTATTGACGACGCATGTCTTGGTACATTTTGTCATTACCGGGATGCACTGTAAATTTAGACCCATGTGATTCTATCATCACGTCCCATCTTAAATCCCCTTCATCCGAGACAATGAGTTTCTCATGGAAACGTAATCCACCCTACGAACTTATTGAGTAGGATCCCTCTCCCTCGATTAACAATTGGCGTATATGGTCCTGACAACCTTTATCCCTTCCTTCAGCTTCCACCACCTTTGCCACAATCATAGGTGTAATGGTCAACACCGACATAAACGCCCTAACAATCGCGTCCTCCTGACTAAGATCCTTCCATTTGGATTTCCATACCTATGCTAACTCCCCCTCGGGCTTTCGAGTCAAAGAATCCGCCACCACATTCGCCTTACTCGGGTGATAGTGGATGTCAAATTGGTAGTCTTTCACAAACTCTAACCACCGGCGTTGTCGCATATTTAAATCTATCTGGGAAAACAAATATTGCAACGATTTGTGGTCCGTGAAAAGACTAAATTTCTCCCCCAGGAGATAATGTCTCCAAATCTTCAAGTCAAAAACTACTGCGGAAAGTTCCAAATCATGCACCGGATAATTCTTTTCATGGGGATTTATCTTGCGAGAAGCATAAGCAATAGTCCGCCGTTCTTGTTGAAGTACACCTCCCAACCCTTGTAGAGATGCGTCGGTAAAGACTAAATATTCCAATCCTAGCCTTGGTAACGCAAGGACTGGAGCAGAAGTCAATCTACCTTTCAGCTCATCGAAGGCAAACTGACAAGAATCATCCCATAAAAACCTCACCCCTTTCCGGGTTAAATTTATCAAAGATCTAGCAATTTTAGAAAAACCCTTGATAAACCGGCGGTAATAACTCGCCAAACCCAAAAAACTACGGATCTCGATAGGTGTCGTGGGATGACCCCACTCCCTCACCATAATAACTTTACTTGGGTCTAACGAAATACCCTGGGTTGTCACCTATATGACCCATAAACTGTACTTCCTGCAACCAAAAACCACACTTCTCGAACCTGGCATACAGTTGGTGATCCCTCAACCTTTGCAAGACCAATCGTAAATGAGTAGCATGATTGTCTTTATTTGAGAATACACTAGAATATCATCAATGAATACGATGCCAAACTGGTCCAGGACGTCTCGAAACACTCTATTCACAAGGTCCATAAACATGGCAGGGGCATTTGTTAGTCCAAAAGGCATAACCAAAAATTCATAGGACCCATATCTCATTAGGAAAGAGGTTTTGGACACATCTTGTTCTTATATCCGCAACTGGTGATACCCCGTCCTCAAATTTATTTTAGATAAGTACGACGCTCCCCTAAGTTGATCAAACAAATCATAAATTCGAGGCAACAGGTATTTGTTCCGAATGGTGACTTTATTTAATTCCTTGTAGTCAACACACAATCGGAGAGAATCGTCCCTTTTCTTCACAAACAACACCGGAGCGCCCCACGGCGATGTGCTTCGCCTAATAAACCCTTGATCTAACAGCTCCTGAATCTGATCCCTTAACTCCCTCATCTCAACAGGACCCATACGATACGAATCTCTCGCCATCGATCGCGTTCCCGGTGCTAAATCGTTTATAAACTCAATCTCCCTACTCGGAGGCAAACTCGGTATTTCTTGAAAAACATCTTAGAAATCTCTAACAACTGGAATCGAATCTAAGGAAATGACTACATCCCGAGAAGTCTCCTCTGCGATACAATACCAGTAAGTGCTAGTACCTCCTTGTAAACGAGGCATAACCACTAAAAATATTTCTTGCCCTGAAACGACAAAAACTATACTCTTCCCATAGCAATTAACTATTGCACGATACTTCACTAGCCAATCCATAACCAGAATTACATCATACCCGACCATATAAAGGACGAGCAAGTCGGTCTCAAAACACAAGTTACCAAGATTTATTCCTATTTGTTTACAAACAAAGAAAATGAGTGAACCATCACCCATAGAAGATTCAACACTAGTGAAGGTACTTTTCGTCGATTTAATCAACTCTGTAGACTGAGCAAAACTTCTAGAAATAAACGAGTGTGTTGCACCCGTATCAAATAATACACGACCCATATGCCCCTGAATGAGAAACTTCCCATCAATAGCTGGCGGCACGGGCTGGGCCGGAGGAAGCATAGCATCCTAAATGTGGTAAACACGACCATATAGTAGTTGTCCCGATTGTGGAGGGACAATAGGATTAGGTACTTGTGGCGGTAACTGAGCCCGTGGATATTGTGGGATCCTAAGAAGCTGTCCCCCAATCAACTGAGGACACGCCCTCCTATAGTGACCAGACTCTCCACATTTAAAGCATCGATTTGTCATGTTCTCCTGATTTCGGCCCCGATTATTTCTAAATTGCCCAGCTCCTTGGCCTGGATGGCCTCTACCCCCATTAACACCCCGAACTGCTTGTTGTTGTTGCGGGGCACCTTGACCGTGCCTAATATTACTGCCACCAACATTGAATCCACCAAAACCCTACCGTTTAGACAAGTTCCCTTACTGGGGGTCCCTTTCTTTTTGTTTATTTCTCGAAGATTGGGATGAGGGAAATGCTCCTCCTCTTATCCCATTGCCTATGGGTTTCCCAGCTTGCCCCAAAACTGAAGCCTTCTTACTACCTTGAACATACAACCGATGTTCTTGACAATGGAGTGATGCCGCATTCATCCTATCTCCAAAAGTCTATAAAGCCGGATTACCCAGCAGATTTTGTCATTTCCTTCAGTGCAAACCTCCAATAAATTTGGATATCCTCTTCTCCTCCGATGTCACCTCATCAGGTACAAAACTAGCTAACCAAGTGAATTCCTCTTCATACTCTGCAACTGAACGTTCACCTTGCACCACATCCAGATGTTTTTTTCTCATCTCCCTTTGAACTGCGGGAGGAAAATACTTCTGATCAAATAGAACCCAAAAATCATTGATGGTCATAGCATCTCTCTGCTCTAGCGTAGTCATCGACTCCCACCAATGTAATGCAGCTCCAACGAGTTTAAAGGTAGCAAGGATTTGCTTTCTTTCCTCACTACACTCCACCAGGAGCAGATGGTGCTGCGTATCCTTTTTCCATTGATTAGCTACTATGACATCAGAACCTCCTTGGAATTCTGGGGGATGGACCTTTAAAAAGGATTCTCTAACTCTCTCCCACGGAGAAGGTCCCACAGGAGATTGTACCTCTTAATCTTGTTGCTGTTGAGCTTGTGGCAATTGTTGAACCACTGCAGTCATCACTGTGTTGACCGCCTGGGACACGATAAATATTTGCTACCTCCCCAGCATTTATATTTCCCTGTTATGGCGGGAGAGGACCTACCTCCTCTTCTATAACTCGATTCCTTCTAGCGGAGTGACCTCTCTTTGGCAGCATCTGAGACAAAGGAACATTAGAGTTAAAATTACTATATAAAACAATCTAATTTGCAGAAGGTTGCCAACATAGGCAACAAAACAGTTCTAACATTAAGCTCTATATCAAAGAACGCTACGGTAGAACTTGACAAGTCCGAATAGTTCCTAAAGACTCTAGAACCTGATGCTCTAATACCATATGTGATAACTCGCTCATCGAAATAAGGGGTGGCCAGCCCGATACTCCAATAATAACACGATTCATAGATGGACCATTCTCAATAATACAATAAGTATACGGGATAACCACCCAATATTTCTGAAAAACGGGTTGCCAAAAATTTATTTTATGAGTTAAAGAAAGCATTTAAACAACCAAATTTAAAAAGAAGGTAGATAGAATCTACAAGAATAAAACTGAACAATACATGCATAACCCAATAACCGAATAGATGTCGATTAACAGTCTCTTACAACGTATTACAACAATTTAATTAAGTTACATAATACATTACAGTAAGAAAATACAAAAGCTTGACCACACGCCAGAGTAAATGACCCGATCGTAACTAGAGTACAAAAATGAAGGCGTCTACAACAAAATATCCCGCAACATCCGCAAGGTGTTGCAGCTCCATGACGTAGGAAAGGGAAAGTCAGTATGGGCGTCCTTACGGCGGAGCACCTGAGTGAATATAAGATTCATGCATAACAAGAAATATGAACGGGTCAGGGCCCGGTTTTATATGATCACCATATGAATAAAGAGTATGACAGTTATGAACAATTAATCATGATGGATAAAGATAAGAACCTACCTACACAATCTCAAACCATAAACTAAGGAAATTTAAATGATCATAAGTTTAATTTAGTTATGCAAGAGGATATGAATGAATATCATTAATTAAAAATTTCCATCATTTACCCTGTTTCATTTCATCGTTCCATATCTCATTATGAAACATATCACATTTATTTGCTCTTTGTGGCATTTATCATAAATCAAGTCCAACTGGAATAAGAATAGTTATATTCATCTATATATAACGATTCTAAGACCGCACGTCCGGGTTTCCCCATTGTGCGCGCCCTTAAATGGCTATCATTTTTTAGGGCCGATCAACCAAGACAACCTGGGCATCCTAACGCAACGTCGAGAAGTGGCCATATAGCTAAGAGTGTGTCATAACCACACCCAGAATTACCCCACATCGCACAACAACTACAACATACATAATAACCGGTCATATGGCCGAGGACTATATTCACCCTGCATTTACTACCCAAGGGACTTCACCTCATGCGCGTACTTCCCTTATGATAGCATTTAGAGAGGTGTGTTTAAGTAAATTATTATTTACCATTTTATTTCCATTTTAATAGATACATCACATTTTATCCGGAGCCATACGTGATTCACGCCACCATTATAACCTCAATGAATTAATAAACTCTCAATTTATTCTCCAAACATTTTATGGTGTTATTATAAATCACCAAGACTAGCATCTCCCAATAATGTGACAATTACTCTTCAATTATTTATTTCTACATCCCGAAATATTACCTTAACTAATTAAGGGAAAAGAACACCTAATCTTCTACTTACTAATTGCCAAATAAGTCCTAACTATCCCCCTCTAACATAAGGTATTTTCCTACCCAATATAAGACTCTAGGACACTAAGTTTACTTCATACAATAAGGTTCCTAAGTTCTAAGCCTAAAATAAAAGGATAAAAATTGAGTTAGAAAAATAACTCAAAACAGCAAGATTTCGAATCGATTCGCCCAAAAGTGAATCGATTCGGATGGAGAATCCAAGTTTCTGCCTCAAGCCAAATCAATTCGGCCTTAACCCGAATCAATTCGGGGTTGCAGACCTGTAACCCCTCCCCTTAGCTAATCGATTCTCTAAAAGGGCGAATCGATTCGCCCCTGCGATTTTTGCCAAGAATGGGGCTACGGGTTATGAACCCTAGTTTTCCACAAAAACCAATTTCTCCTCCATTTTTACACACATCCACCACCATCATTCTAACCCAAACAATCCTACATGATTATCGACTACTATACTCCACATAATCATTGAATTAAACTATGATTAGGGCTCAAACACCACAAAATCCATAGAATCCATATTTGTTCAATTGATCCCAATACATAACTATCAATACAATTTATTCATCTTAAACCACATATTAGCAAGTAGAAAACTTGCCTTGAGCTTGAAATCACAAATTTCCTTTGATAGCAACCACTCCAAGCTTCAATCTCCAATCTCTCTCTTTTATCCTCTTTTCCCCACAAATTCTCTTCCTCTCTCTTTTCCTCTAGGTTTATACATACACACTTAAGAGAAATAAATGAGGTGCAAGACTTAAACGTGCCTCTCTCCTTAATTCCCAGCTTAAATGGTTAATACCACATTAAAATAACACACAACTACACATTTATGTTAAAACCAGTCAAAAGTGCCCGGAACCCAAAAATACAATAGGGCACTTATTGTGACTATCTCGCACATTTCGGGACTAACTACGCCCTCTAAATTGGTATCCGGAAATTTTGTAAATCATTTCAAGTTTCGGTTCCATTTAAACCATAAATTTCGTTTAAAGCATGCGACACTATAAAACGCAACATGATGATATTTACATACACATACAATAAATATGCAGCAATATGGTAAATATTATCTTTCAACTCATTCAATTAATATTTACTCCATTTTCCAACATTTTATATAATTACTTCACACAGTAAATTAATATAAAATAAGTTTCTCAAAAGTGAGGGTTGTTACATTATCAAATGTGTACAACGAATAGAAATCATTTATAATCAACCACAAAATAAGGTTTACGAAGAAAAAACCCCATCAAGGGGTAAAAAATATCGACCCATGCCACATTATATTTCTACTTGAAAAGATATTTTACACAAGGCAAGAAGAGACCTCTCATACAAGATCTCTCATGTAGTTTCCCATCGACCTTGTAACTTTCCCCGTAGATGATGAAAATCCACACTGAGCTCCTTGGTGCGAATGAGGAACAACACTCTCCTGCTTAGAATCAACGTCACACTCTAATTTCTTCAATAAACTGATGTGCCTCCTCTTTTAGATCTTGGGGTAGGTGATCATAGAAATTCGAAAGGAAGAATTGTGAATTAAGATAGTCTAGTGATGATGTGATAAAAAAAACACTCTAAATTCATTCACAAAACACTTAGATAAACCCATAGATCTAATTTTAAACGTTTAGGAGGAACAAGTGAGAATTGAGATACAAAAAGATCTTTCAAGATTGAAAATACTCTAAAAGAGATTTTTCAATTGTGTGAAATTAAGATCATGTGAAATGGATGTTTGGGATCGATATATTTGGAATAAAAAATTTCAGCTACGGATCTTTTATTAATCAAAATAAGAAAGAGGTAAAACCATAAACTAGGCTTGAATAACAAACCAAAAGTTTAGAACACAATACTTTGCAGATTCAATTACTATCTGATAGGAAGAAAAGTATTTATTGATGATGTAGGTCTTCCTTGTTTGGGATCTCCAAAACCTTTCTTAAACCTTTTGAATGCGAGGATTTTCTAGTGTATGATCCTCCCCAAAGTCAGGTAGGTGGGTGGATACCTTTTGACATGAAAATATTTTCTTATGAATCATATGTGGTGGTCTCTCTAGCCTTATTCCAAAAAATGTGAATAGTGATTTCTCTCACCCTTATTAAACGCTAATGATGAATAATTATCATTAAAACCCCTTTCCCACCCTTTTATATACAAGTAAAATGGCGGGCTTAGGCCCAAATAGGTTTTTTTAGACTATGGGCCTAACAACTTGGATACTTGGACTAAAACAGGCACCCAAGACAAATAATGAAATTAGCTCCATATAAATACTAAAAAATCCCAAATTACAATCAGCATAATTCTATTTCCTTTCTTTATTTAGTCGTAACTAATTATACCTAAATAATTATGACTACACATCAATTTAATTATCTCATATATCACTCAGATATAATAAGGTCTTATTTGCAAAGTGGATTATGGTACATAATATGATTCCCTCTATTAAGCTTCCAATACCTATTGGTTCAAATCAATTTTTCACAAATTGACTTTAACTAACATGTAATCAATTCCTTTATTCTTGGAATTAACTTATTTTTTACTCCACCGGATTATAAATAATCCACTGATCAGGTTTACTCGTGGAAACAAACCTTATAAGTCTATCAAGGGAGTATCCCAGTCCTAGGTTTCCCCGGATGAGGATTACTCCGAATTAATATCTCAAACCTACCTATATAATCATCACCCAATTTGCGGAGGTCATTTGATTCAATCTAAGATTGAATTGCACCTATAGCAATCAAATAAATAATCATATAAGCGTTCCAATACTCATAGTTATCGAGATTAAGAATCTATGTATCATTTGCAAATGCTTTGAGATTTTCTGAGTCTAATGAAGACAAACCTTTGACTCAAATCTCATGGGTGGTCATGTTCAATACATTCCTGAGATGTACCGATCACAATCCTCTATTGGACTATCGTACAAGTTCTCGAACAATCGTACAGATTATTGTAGTTTGAGATAAACTAATAGCATTGCATCGCAACCGTTATGATAGGATGTCAACCTCTTATCTAGGTTGTGAACCATTCAAAAATGCTAGAACCGAAATTTCAATCTCCTTGTGATCAATCCAAAGCCGACTCAGTGGAATTCCTACAAAACTCTATTGACCGACATTTATATATGAAACAATATATAACAAATATAAACATTCTCATAAACATGATTTACATTTAAAAAAGAACAAAAAAATACTTTATTAAATAATAACAAAATGTTTTACACATGGTTTTATGAATAGACCCCAGCAATGAGAGGGAAATTGGCCTATTTATAGAAAATTTTCAAAAATCTGCTCCGATGTGCCCACGATTGATGTTTCCCATGTGCACAAAGTTAGTCAGTACTGACATCGATGCACAGTCATGCCCAAAGAGACAAATGATGGTTATGCGAACATGACCGTGTGAACAGATCTAATACTAGGTCGTGCTAATGGTTTGAAGCATCATGTTTGTAAAAAGCTTTAAATCATATTAAATTAAATATTGTCATTTTCCATTCACAAAACACAACACATATGAGTAAAAAAATAACTTATTCAACCATTTAAAAATGCAGATTGGAAAACTTGCAAGTGTGTGAAAAAACTTAAGTCAACTCACAAAACTACCAAAAGGATATAATCTTTTAACATACCTACCAACAAAAGTCTTATGATTTATTGAGAGGCTTACATAATCGTCAATATTAAAAGGTCCATCTAATACAAATGAACGCACCTCACTCAAACGTATCAAGTCTATATGACTTGAATGAATTAATGACTCAAATTTTTAATCTCCCATCATGGCTATTCTGTGGCAAAATCCCCAAAACCCAAAATGAACTTGATTACCCCTTCAAAACTCCACCTCGTTAGCCATATAACGAGAGTAATTAAGAGTAATGCATAAAGTCATCTAATACACCAATGACACATCAATAGTCGATTCTGAATGATGGGATGGAGTCGAAATCAACATAGTTATGCCTAAAACTACACAAAATAACAAGATCATCATGTAGAAAATAACATGCATAAAGAGAAATTCCCCCTGCTTGGTAATCCTTCAAAAATATCAATGTGATACAAATTACATAAAGCATGTGAAAATGAAGTAAAAAGCATAATCATATAATATCAATGATAACACAATGCAGTTATTATCCCCCAACATAGCATATCCCAACAACAATCAATAACTCGTCAATTCCCCCTATCGTAGATATTTATCCCCCTTTTTTCAAAGAAAATGCGAAGAAAACAATAGCCCCCTTTTTGAAACAAATCTCCCCCTCTTTAACACAAAATAAAAGAAATGGATAAAAAAATTCGTCCTCTTTTTGACACTGAAAGGTCAAAGAGAATAAACTAGAATAGATAACGGGTATAGCATGGCAACAAGCAAAGTCATAATGTCAAGAGAAACTAGAAAAGTAAGTGAACTACTATAGATATATCATGGGAACATGAAATGAGAGTATACATGTGTATCTTAATAACAATATCAAAATCAAACATGAGAAGATAAATGATACCTGTTAATAAGCATAAAAACGGGATATGAGATATATAATCAATCTAACTAGCAAAATGGAAATAACAATGTAAGCATATAAATATGATACCAATTGAGAATAGACTAATTGAAGATAGGATTATGGATAAGATAAAAAAATCCATAAAAACTACAAAGGATCCATACAATCAACCAAATAACTAAGTGCCAAATAATAAGGTATGAATATCCAACACCTAAATAGCAAACAAAAAAGTGAAATAAGGTATCAACAAGGAACAATCAATGGATATAGAGATACGCATAAAATCGCTAATTCTCATTAAATGCATGTGTCAAATGATATCAAGAATAAAATCACAATATCAACATGCTAGTAAGAATCAATAAGTATCATGACAAAGAATCCACATTCAAATGACATCACAACGAAGGACGTGCAAACTCCCTAAGTTCTAAACATACTCCCCCTAAAGCATACATAACCTCCCCTAAAACTATGCATGTCAGAGCAATGCATATGAAGCGTGAAACATTTGAAACATGATGGGAGTAGGAATAAGTGCACAATAACAAGATATCATGAAATCATGTAATAGAGACATGTGAGAATGGAACGTGTGAAGTGACATATGAGACAATGACAATAATTAATTATGTGAAAACAATCAGGAGAAATGTAATATTGAAAAGAGATATTATAAATCATATAAGCTCATAGGAGATAATTAACAAGATATTGTACCGAACACTAGTCAAGGCAAACACCAAAAAGTCATTAGATACATGACACACTACAAGAGACGAGGTGTCTAAGATCAAACTAGTAAGATACTAACATGATAAGAATAATCTCACTCACAAACTCAACTGAATCTCATAAAACATCCAATTCGAATTATGATTAAGATCACATTACTCACTCGAACTACCTTGGTCGTACAAAGCTCAGAAAATGATAATTGACAATCAATCCTAGAGAATATACAAACTTTAAAAATCATTAAAGACCAATCATATGACCATATAAGCTCTATAAAGAGAAATTAATCAAGGTAGAATATCCAAGGCAGAGAGTAAAACATACAGATTGAGATATAAGTATAAATAAGTGTACCAACATAACATGAACCTCCCTGAAACCAAAATAGTGAATTGGAAATAAAGCATTTGTGCGAATGAAGTAAATCTCAGTTATGCGAACGTAAATCGTGCAAACGGGCTCATTTGGTAGTTGTTACAACAAAACAGAGCATTTACTAAATCATAGATAATGAAGTCTAAAAAAGATAAAGTAAACTCCAGAATCCCACACTCTCACCTCCTGTAGTATGAATGCAATGCAATGCATGAGAATTCATTCATTTTGACTTGAATGGTATAAAATATGGGACAAATTCAAAGAGATCTCATGAAATTAATAACTCACACACCATATAAACAAATGCAAACACAAAGCATGTAAAGTTTTATAGTGATTAGGCAACATATGACAATTTGACTTGACACAATGATTTCATTTAAATATTGATTAAAACATGAATTATAAGTACATATAATCCAAATCTCATCCAATTCAACATACAAGCTTCAAAAATCTTACCAAATCAAGTTTTTAAACCTTTGTAATATCAATCAAGGTATGAAACATGTGATAAATAATGGATATAAAATCGATGTGAATACACAAAATCAACTCATACAATCATTACAAATGATGCTTAAAAGATAATCATTCCAACAATTTCCTTTGATCTTAAATAAAGTATTTTCTAAAATTTACTCCCCTAAGCATACGTTGATTAATTCTTTTGATTGATATTTATGAGTGAGAGAATTATCACAATAAAGATCCACGAAACAATCATAGAAAATAGAAAGAAAAATCACACACACAACAACGATATACGCTGTTCAATAACTTGCCTAGATCCACAAAGAGGTTACTATTTTATTATAGTGTCTCTCAATGCTCTAGAATACATCCCTTTTGCCCGGGTTAAGGTTTATAATTTATAGATGCATAAAAGTAAGAGATTGAGTTATACCAGGAACTTAATTAGCACATGGATAATTCATCGTGTCCCTGAATATCTCCTTTAATATTGTTGGTAACCAATTGGAATGTATCTTTAATTGTTTTAGCATGTATCAAATACACGTGAGTTAGTTAAATAGTTGATTTGGGTCAGGCGGCACTTTAGGCAGGCTGGGTTGATCGGCTACTCTCGTGGACCATAATAAATAGGTCACCAATATTGCCCCTAAAAATTTTGGGCCTTGTGAACTTTGGGCCAATAATGTTTAACTCGATTAAAGGCCTATAACTTAAAATTTTCATTCTTGCAACTGGAGTGGCATTTTGTAGATCTGATGAACTTGCAAGGGTATGCTCATCCTAAGATAAACACCATGGCATATTTGTAACTTTTTTGAATGAGTTAGGGTAACATCGTCTGAGTAGCTAGATGAAGAGCCAAAAATAATCCTAGGATGTCATATCCATCATTGGATCTAGATTTAAAATCTAAGATACATATCCTCTTGTCAACTCGATTCACATTTCTCTCTTCGTTGCTAAGCTTTCCAGAGTTCTTCTTCAGCTTTCTCTTTTTCCTCAGAGCTCCATTAATTCTTATAATTCTAGCTCACCTTTTCTTAGTTGTCCTCTTCTTCGAATTGTGTTGTAAATGTATCTAGTGTTCTTTTTATGTTGGAATGTTCATGGAAAAGTTAAATAACAAACCAGTAGCTAAATTTAGGAAAATTATAACTTTCCAGATTGCGTAGAAATCAATTTTGTCCCCCTCCCTAGAGATTTTCATGACGTCGAAGGAGGGCAATGGATTCACACCCTTTTGATGACACAGGGGGTTTGGCATTATAAGGATAAAATTTCCAATTGAGTCTTAATGTAGTTTTGAATTATTCCTAAAAAAACACGTTTGAGTCATAGGTAGATTTTATCATTACAATCCACTCACAGACTATGACGTATCGAAGATTAATTGAAGACGTTGCGGCAAAGCTTAAAAGAATTAATTATGTGGAAGTTTAATTGGTGCAAATTTATCATCCTCAAATATTAATTGCATTATGAGATCACTCAGGTATGAATGCATAATGTTAATGAAACTCGAAATTTTATTTTACAAAAATAAGGATCTTATTTCTAAAAGAAAATATTTTTAAAATTTTTTGCGTGGGCCATCCGAGGTTTTTCCCGTTTGTGACTTTTCTCATACATCGGCGTTGTAAGTATTTCTTTTCTTTATTTTACATGATTTAATCACTAGTTGCGTGTTTAGGGTTAAACAAGAAAAAATTTTGTTAAGTTAATTTTTGTTACAATTTGGGGTGGTTTGATAAATTTAAAAAGAAGTTTTTCATAAAAAGAGAAAGTTTTAATATGTTAATCCTTAACTTAATTCCGCTCAAGCAAAAGTTTTTTTGTTTAAAAGTTATATACCGAGACCTTAAAATTGATATCAGAACTAGAAATATATTTTTATTATGTTTGATCCCTTTTTGCTTGTAAGGATAAATTTTGGAAGTTATGATAGTTTTTACACTCGTTTTTTAACGGCACTAATAATGCTTATTAGAAAATGAGAATGAGAAGTGCTTTAAAATCTATTGATGAGCGTGTTTGGTTAGCTGTTAAAAAAAGTTGGACACCACCTGTCACATGAGAGGGTGACGTCATTACTTTGAAACCCGTTGAGTCATGGAATGAGATTGAACATAGGCTTGCACTGTATAACTCTAAAGATCTGCACGTTATTTCCTCAAATGTAACACCTAAAGAGTATAATCATATCATGACTTGTGAAACTTTGAAAGAAACTTGGGATACGCTGGCATTCACTCACGAGGGCATGAGCACGGTTAGGGCGCCTAAGTTACAAAATCTCACTACACAGTTTGAGACGATTAAGATGTTAGAGAGTGAGACGTTTGATGAGTTTTACACTAGGTTGTCCAAGATTGTTAATGAGGCGTTTAACCTAGGTGAGAAGATTCCCGATAACTGAGTGATTAAGAAAATTTTGAGATCGTTGCCGAGTAAGTTTGATGCTAAAGTGACCGTTATGAATTCCCTTGGTATGCTTAACTCATTGAAACTGGAAGAGATCGTAGGTGACTTGCAAACCTATGAACTCTATATGTTTACCTCCAAGCAAGTGCCACCTTAAGTGATAGTGAACCGTAAGAGGGAGAGGATTCCCCCATTGAGCATAACTTTGTTGCATTTATGGCATGTCATGTGATTGAAGATGATATATATTCCCCCGAGGATACTCATGTGCATGATACTTCTGAAGTTATTGAGAGTTCTTCCCGGGAGGGTGAGGGTGATGAGAGAGAGGATGAGGAGATCGACGTAGGAGAGTTGAAAGTTACATTTCGATATTTGTTTGAGGAGACGGTGAAGGTGAAAAAGGCTAACTCAAAATTTCATGATAAGTTGAATGAGTGTGCCGTAAAAAATAATGATGCGTTGATTGAGGATCTTAGGGCACGAGAAAAGAACCTTAGGGAGAATATAGAGTACATCGAGAAAGAGAGAGAGATAGCCTTAAAGGTTTGATGGAGGTTTTGAAAAAGTATATTCTATATTTTGAGGAGTCTAGGCATCTACTTGAGTATAGGATTAAGGAGTTGGAGGAGATTTTGAAAGACTCATCTAGAGTTAAGTCTGACTTGGAGTCTAGGTTGGAGAAATTGGATAGGATGTTAGGCACCGCCCAAGTCAAGAAATATAGGTTTATTATAGGCTATGATGACAAAGTTCCTATTCCCAAAGACAATACCAATCGTGTGAGAGAGCCCACTAGGAAAGCGAGGAGAGGTCAACATTTTGGTAATCATTCCTGCCATCTTTACACTTGTTCCCATTGCAGTAGAAAAGGTCACTTTAGACATTTTTGCTATGACCTTAGGAATGCTCCTAGAAATTTTAGGAATAAATTCGTGTCGGTTACCAAAACTCCCACCCGTTATACTACACCTACTTGGGTTAAGAAATCGGACTTAGAGGCTTTAGGACTAAAACTTCATGGTTCTCATTTGGTTGAACTTAATTCTTCCCATGCTATATCTGAAGGATGATTGTGTTACCATGTTTATCATTTTGTATTATATTTTTCATTTACTGCTTCTTATTCGAAATATACAAAAAGATTTTTCTTTTATTTGAGCCAAAATATTCAACCAAAATGATTTTCATTTTTTTGTATCGTGACTTCACATGTTTGATGTGGCATATTAGTGTGCTTGGACTCCCCTCCTTCCATTATCCACGCGACTAGGACATTTGATGATTATTATCGATGCTTAGATTGATCTTAAGCATTGTATTATGGGGTTGTTTCGAAGTTGATATGCGTTTTGATTAGACTTTGTATATATGCCATCTTTGCACACAAGCACGAGTTTATATGGATATTTGACTTCTTGCATGTTTGAGTTTGGTGAGACGTTCTTATCTCAATCTTGTCATCTATGCGTAAGTCAACTTAAGGAGGAAGTGTGAATGTAATAACTGTTTCCCACGAGGATTAAATTGAACTATAATGATTGTTCACGGGAAAGGGCTGCGAGAATGTAAAATTGATTCGTTGTGAATGCCACCGTTTAAAAGAGACCGAAAAAATCATTAGGAAATAAAAAGAATCATATGCCAAAAATGGGCCAAATTAATAGAAAATATTATATATTTGAGGGAGTTTGGATGGATTAAAAATTTAAATTGGATTGCATAAATAATTCTAAAATTGAAAATCATTTCATGACGCTATTGTTTATAGAATCGTCAAAATTTCGGATTCGTGTGCATGATGTTTGTTTAGTTCATTAAGCTCACACTTTAATTGTCACATATGGCTATGATAATGTTTGACGATTGATTGCTAACAATTAGATCTTCTTGATCGTTTCGATGGGTTGGAATTGTGATTCATTTGTTGTAGTTCATGCTCATACATTCCATGTTCATGTTTGAGCATATCGGTACTATGTTATCATGTTACTCATATTTGTTTGTTTTGAGTTTTCTTACTTTAGCTACTGTTTTGCAATTTTGAGCCCCTTCCAATTAGAATTTTCTGGAAATTTTTCCACTAGACAACACTGCTTAGTTTTCTGGGTAAACTGTGAAAGTTTGATGTTGTCGTTCTAACGACATCAATTCTCGTTCAAGCGAGATCAAATGTCGCACGAAGCTATCGTTCTAACAACATGCTTTTATTGCTTGTTGTCTTCTGTTTCAGTATGCTACTGTATTTTGTTTACTTTTTAGTACTGTTTTGCTTCCAGATATTCTTTTTATGTAGTCTTCTTTTAGAAATTTTATCTTTTACTACATTGATTTGTTTAATCACACCTGCTTTCATTTATATATATTTTTTGTGATTCACTCTGTGCTAGCTACTGATTTGATATAGTTTGATCATACTTCTCTACTTATTTCATGTTTATCTAGCTATTCTTCAAGTTGATTTATTCATATTGGTATTAGTTTATGCTACATTTGTTTATCTTTTCATCAGATTGTTTATTCGAGACAAAAAGGGGGAGAGATGTCTGTGATGTAGGGGGAGTTTTGTGAGTTTCAAATTTGTATTCAAAAAGATATCATGATTACACAAAGTGGTTTCATATTTACTCACATAACAAACGATTCTGATTTGAGTTTTCATATTCATTTATATCATTTATTCCTCCATACTTCACTAGGAATTTGTCTGTTTCATGTGTGTAGGTATGCATAAATAGTTTCCATATTTCAATTCTACATCACATTCAGACATTTAAGATAATTTCATGCATGTCAGTCCATCATTTATTAGTCTTATCTTGTACTGATGATGTATGTTTTCTTTTGAGTTTTAGGGATGGGATTTAGGCGTCATATGGCTTGACGGCATGGCTTCACTGTTGATTTTGTCCCAGAATAGTCAAAGGGGGAGATTTCTAAGGAAAAAATTTCCAATTGAGTCTTAATGTAGTTTTGACTTATTCCCGGAATAAAACACATTTGAGTCATAGGTAGATTTTTATCGTTACGATCCACTCACAGACTATGACATGTCGAAGATTAATTCAAGACGTTGAGGCAAAGCTTTGAAGAATTAATAATTCCAATGTTTAATTGGTGCGAATTTTCTTGTTTCCAAATATTAATTGCATTCCGAGATCACTCAGGTATGAATGCATAATGTTAATGAAACTCGGAATTTTATTTTATAAAAATAAGGATATTATTTTTAAAAGAAAATATTTTAAAATGTTTTAAAAGTGTTTTACATGTTTACACTTCATTTAGAACTGATAAGGTTGTATTAGAGATTAAGTTAGTTTGGACTCTAATCAGGGAATAGTTGTTCAAACGACATACGATGTCATTCGAACGAGAGTTATTTTCGTTAGAACGATGCAGTATCTCGCTCGAACGAGAGATACCTTTGCCTTAAATAAATTATATATAGGTTGTTCCTGTTTTCTCAAAGTGTGTGCAATAAGAAAAACAATTTACAATACAAATATTTTTTTTCACAAAGTGTGACACCCCGCCTAATAAAATATCGGGTGATCAGTCCTATACCAAATAAAAACAGGAATCCCAGTTGGATCATCCTTAGCATCACTGTCGAAAAACTTTTACAACTTACTAACCACCTAGTATTCCAAAAACTGGTGCCAATTTTAACTTTTTAATTAAACAAAACAGTACATGCGGAATTAAAATATAAACCATTCACACAACTGAATGAAAGTAAATAGAATAATAATTACACAACTTGTCGAATAAATCACCGGCCACAAAATAAATGATCCAATACAAATATTCAACACCTGAATGAATTACACCTGAAAACTGTATCGAGAAGTCTGGGCTACAAGCCCTAAATAAAACTGAGACTGATACAAGATTCCTACTCTAGGAATGAATGAATGATGCATCTAATCCAAACTCCTGCTAGCATCCACATATGCCACAGCTCCGTGTCCCTAGAATAGAATATCAATTATGGCGTCCCTGTGGCTGGACACCTAAAAGGTTTTGAAAATAGTTTTATAGCAAGGGTTAGAACCCAAAACATTTTGAAAATATTTAGCAAGTGAATTAACTGCAGTAATTTAAAATGCATGAATGCACTTAATATTTAAGTTAGTGTCGCCCTCCCTTGTGGACATTCTCACCCCTCCACTATTGTGCACACCTACCGGTTACCTTAACCCCACCTAGTTGTACTACCCCATCCAACTAGTCCTGGTATAACCTTCCCTTGCCATACTACTATAACCCGAGTATAATGATTCTTGAATTATAAGTTATTTCACAATTAACTTAATTAATTCCTCTTAAATAGCAGCATATAACCGTGACACAAGTTATATAAAATTAATATGTCACACTTTGTATTATTCCCACAAATGATTAACTTAATTAATTTCTCATTAATTAATAGCATAACTCTAACCCGAGTTATATAAAGTAAATACATCACACACTGTATTATCACCTACATATAATATTTTCTACCATATTATACGTACCTTTACTAGCATCCACACATATATCATACGTATATCCATCCTTCCGAGTATACCCTCACCGAATGATTCCCTCTAAAATTCTATCTCACTAGGTGTGCTCATAAAACCTAGTTTCCCCGAGTTGGAATCTCTCACTAACTCAGCCCAAAATATAAACGTAGTGGAGGCGATCATATTCCTTCCCTGAAAGTGAGATAAATCCCTCACCCATATATACCGGACGCTATGACCTGGGGACATACTCTCCCTACTCCTCAAGCTAGGGGATTCACCCACATCGCGCAACCTCCCTTGATAGCATTAGAGTATTTAAATTGAATAAATATCTAGTCACTGATATTTAATATCACACACAATATAAACACGTATATATATACCATCACTGTACCGTATATATATAATATAAACCCCGGCTTTACCGTGTACTCAAAATCTCGTACACTGCCTGTAATTTAATATCACACAAAATATATACATGTATATATATATATATATACTATCACTACACCATATATATATATATATATATATATGTATTATAAACCCTGGCTTTACCGTGTACTAAATATCCCGTACACTGCCCGAAATTTCTAGAGTCTGTGGCTCGACTCAACGTAATTAACTTTATCACTTAATAATTTATCGTCTTTTCGAGTCTACGGTCTGACTCTAATATATTTAACTCATACCTCAATTTATATAATATTTTCCCCGAGTCTATGGTCCGACTCCAATTATATTAATTAACACACTTATCAATTTAATACCTCCCTAAGTCTATCGTCCGACTCTAATTAAATTAATTATTACACCCATTAATTTAATACTTACCCGAGTCTACAATCTGACTCCTATTAAAAATAATTATCACATTTATTAATTTAATCCTACCCGAGTCTACAATCCGACTCTAATTAAATTAATTATCACATTTATTAATTTAATTCTTCCCGAGTCTACAATCCGACTCTAATATAATAATTATCACACTTTTTAATTTAATCCTATCCGAGTCTAAAATTCGGCTCTAATTAAATTAATTATCACACCCATTAATTTAATAACTTGGTGTCACCCAACCATTATCCCTGGACTCGCTCACTTAGCCCGTACCTCAATATTTCCTGAGTCAATGTTCCGACTCCAAATAATTACTTTCTCTCAATAATAAATTTACTACTTTAATGCCACTTAACCAATATCCCCGGATTCGCTCACTCGGTCCATTTTACATCTCAAAATTTCATTCTCACATTTTCACCCACAATGTGTCATACATTTATTTCCATAATTTCCCCAATTATATTTACCTATAATTGTTAGCACACCCAGACTCACCCACTTGGTCCATAATTAAATATTTCACCTAAATTCCTTTAATAATGTAGTGTCACCCAACTATAATTCCCGAATATCATTATTCGGCCCAATATCAATAATTGAATTATTTCTCCAAATTCGTTCATCTCATGACATACCGTTCACACCCTCCTAAACCCAATTATATCACCCTATAATTGTTAAGGAAACATATGTCCCATATGAATTTATAACCAAATAAAAGTAAGGGAATTAAAACTTAAATAAACCCTCATTATAAACCACCTGGCCGAACTGCCCAAAATTTCCCATCGTCGATCGATCGATGGACCCCGATCGATCCCTTCGTGACAGCTCTTCTTCCCCACGAAAATTTCCACCATTAACAAGATTTAAGGTTTCTTTTCCTCAAAAACCAACTTCAAATCAGCATGTTAATCATCTTATATCATTTATCATGAACTAAAAATATCATTTAAACCCTTTAACATCATTAACACTATAAATCTTGACCCACTCAAGAACACAAAATTTCTAGGGTACAATCCAAATTTCAAATTCAAATTTCAACCTTTTATAATCCGATTTTTCTCATTAACACCAGATAATCATACTCAGAATTATATTGCATAATTAATTCTTTCCTTAAATTCCATTCAATGGTTCCATTAACAAAACCCCCTTTTTTGTACCCATTTATCCCCTAAACGAATTTTGGTTTACACATCACTATGATATGAATTGATTATCATACTTTAAGAATAAAAACAGTTAACCACTTACCTGGAATCGTTCGTAGGGTCTAATTCCGTTGTTGTAGAGATTGGTTGACGAAGAACACCCCAAATTAACCCTTTAATTTGGCTCCAAAAGCTCCCAATTGCTCTTGCTAAGCTTTCCCCCAATTTTCCTCTCAAGCCCTAGGCTTAGAATTGTGTTGGTTGCTGATTTCCTAATCCCCCCACTTAGGTTAAAACCCTCAATCCATTTTTTCACCTAATGGGCTTAATTAAAGTGGCCCAACTCACCCCGTGTGGGCCCGGCTATGCCCAAAAATACCCCGAGACCCAATTACTACCCTCGGGTACTCTTTTATGACTATCTCGACCCATCCGGACTCGCCCGCGCACTCAGAATTGGCATCCGAATTAATTTATAAAAATTCTTATCTCACGCCCAATTTAGTCTATACCGACTCTCGGCTGGGATAAATGCATACCCCGTCATTAATACCCAAAATGACGTAATTAAATTATTACTATTCACTTAGTAAATAAATTTCCCTAAACATTAACCATTCACTCCCCGATTAATATTTAAAAATATATATTGCCATAATTAATTCAATTAAAATTACAACACAAGTAATTTAAAGTTCCCGAATTAATTAAATATTAAATGTACAAAAATGCGGGGTGTTACACAAAGTTTTCTAAGTGTTTTCACTATAAAACATCCTTAGAGTTTGCAAAGATCTTAGTTATCATTATGATATGTTTATGTGATCTTTGTTGCACTAAGTTGGCTTTGTTCAACACTTGAACATTGTTGGTTTTGCGGTGGAGAAGCGAAGAAGGTTACTTTCATGTTCAACATCGTAGACAACATAAGGCCGTATCGGTGGATACCGAGGCATTCATGGAGGCGATTGTTATGGATGAGCATCGTTGAAGAAGGTTACTTTCTTCATAGGCACTGTGAAGATTGGTAAAAGATCATAGGAGCATCAAGTCTCGTGGGTTAATCGAGTTATTGTATAAGACTACCATCTGACTTTGTAAAACCATTGCCATAATGATTGTCTGCCTGGGCCATCCGAGGTTTTTCCTATTTGTGGTTTTCTGTAAGGACATAAATTTCCAATTGATTCCCTATATTGTTTTGACTTAATTCCGTAAACAAAACTATGTTTGTAATATGTCATAGGGAGATTTTTATTTTGTCACGATCCCACTCGGTCTATGACGTATAGAAGAAAATTGAAGACGTTGCGGCAAAGCTTCAAATAATTAATCATACCAAAGTTTAATTGGTGCAAGTTTACTCATCTTCAAAGTTAATTGCATTCCGAGATCACTCAGGTATGAATGCGTATAATTAATGGTGCTCGAAATTGTTTTTATAAAATATAAGGATGTATTTTTATAAAGAAATTTTTTTTAAAGTGTTTTAAAAGGTTTACACTGCGTTTGATTATGATATAAACGAAATAGAGTTTGACTTATATGGATCTCCTTTAAAAGAGACGTTTTGAACAAAAAGTCAAAAAGTCAAACTTCCACATTAGCTTGTTCAAACGACTTAGGGATCTCTCTTGAACGAGATGCTTTTGTCGCTCGAACGCCATGGCATTGTTGTTCGAGCGACACATTTTTCGAGGCGGTGCTACATTGTTATTTAAAGTGTATTTTTTTATCAGAGTTTCGTAAGTGTGCATTCGGGCAAATAGTATTCGAACTAGAAACTTTTTTTGCACATGTTTTCTAAGGTTTACAAAGCATAAACACATCCTTAGAGTTTGCAAAGATCTGAGATATCATTCTTATATGTTTTAGTGATCTTGCGGCACCAAAGAAGTTTGTTCTACATATTGAACATAAGGGTTTTGCGTGGAAGAAAAGAGAAGGACTTATTGTTTGACATCATAGACAAATCAAAGCCAATCGATGGACACCGAGACATACGTGGACGCGTGTGTTGTAGAAAGGTATCGCGAAAGGATTTTATGCGTGGGCATTGTGAGAGGAGTGGTTGAAAATCAAAAGGGCGTTAAGACCCATGGGTATCGAGTCATTGAGTGAGTCTGTGTCTGTTCATTGTAAATCCACATTCATGGTGATTTTCTGGCTTGGGCCGTCCGAGGTTAGTTTCCTTTTTTGGATTTTTTCCTCGTACATTCGGCGTTGTGAGTATTCTTTACTTTATTTTACTTTCTTTAATCACTAGATGCATGTTTAGGATTAATCAAGATAAAATTGGTTTAAAGTAAGAATTGGGTTTTCACAACTTGGTTTGGTCATAATTAAAAAGTTGAATTATTTTTGGAAAAAATTGGTTTTGTTTAAAAACACACATATTGGGCACCTTTCAAATTGGTATCAGAGCTAGAAAATATATTTTATTAGTTTTGTGATCCCGTGTGTTTGTTTATCTCTCCTGTTTTTGTTTTCTCTTGATGGATTCTCTAAGCAATGACGATTTACATCATTTGAATTTAAAGTTTGCAAAACGTATTGAAGTTTTGGAGAAAGAAAATTACGATTTCAAAAATAGGATTGAATATTTGCAAATGTTTCAAATTCAAAGAGATATTTGTCATGAGCACTTTATTTCCTTGTTTAAAAATTTTAATATATTCAAATTGGGAAAAAAGGAGAGTGAAGATAGAGTCCTCATTTTAGAAAAAGAGTTAGATGTTTTAAAAAATTATAGAGTTTGTGCCGTTGAGGAAATTAATTCGATTAATGATTTTGTGGCATGAGAAAAGGCTCTTAGGGATAAGTTTTCTCACATTGAGGGGGATCGAGATAACCTTCTATGGGTAATAAAAAATTTAAAGAAAGAGTCATGAAAGTTTGAGGAGTCTAATCGTTTGCTTGAGTCAAAAGTTTTGAAGTTAAAAGATGATTTAAATGACTTGAGTAGTGATGGTAGCGGCTTATCTTATTCTAGTGGTTAGATTGTAAAATCCAAAACCGTAGATGGTTTTAGAGCGTCAACCACATCCGAGGGTATTAGAAAAGGTCAACCTAAAGGTCCCGTTCCTCGTCATGTTTTCACATGTTCGCATTGTGGTAGGAAAGGTCACCTTAGGAGTTTTTGTTTTGATCTTAGAAAAGACCCTAGGAAGATTAAACGCAGTGTCCCATTGGTTCCCCAAACCCGTTTTGTTAGGTATACAACTGTTTGGGTTAGGAAATCCGTTTTGGAGAAGCTAAATGCTTTGTTGGTTGATTCTCACATGCATGCACATGATTCATCTCTTGCTATTTCTTATGGTTAGTAGCTGGCATGTTTTGTCATACGCTAGACCTTGCATTATGTTTATAATTTGCTAGTGTTATGACATGTTTATCTCTTTGTATTTTATTTTTCACTTGTTTGAGTCTTATTTGAAAAATACCAAAAGATTTTGTTTTTGAGAAAACTTTTGAAAAACCAAAAAGATTTTAGGTTTTTGTTTTTGAGTTTACATGTTTGATGTGGCATATTGGTGTGCTTGCCCCACACCCCCGTCATTTCATTATCCATGTGGCTAGGACATTTGGTCATTATTATCGATGCTTAGAATGATCTTAACCATTGTTTATATGGGGTTGTTTCGAAGTTGATATGCATCTTGATTCGACTTTGTATATCACATGCACGAGTTTATATGTATATTTGACTTCTCTTGCATATTTGAATTTGGTGAGGCGTTCTTATCTCAATCTTGTCATCTATCCATAAGTAGACTTAAGGAGAAGTGTGCATGTAAGAATTGTTTACCGTGAGTAGTTGAATTGAAAATTGATGAGTGATTTACGGGAAAGGACTGCGAGAGTTCAAAATAACTCGTCGTGAAAGCCACCGTTTAAAAGAGCCCAAAAGAAAATGCAATATGCTAAGAAAAGGGACAAATTAGATTAGTTCATTCCAAAGAAAATATGTTATTATTGAGGGAGTTTAGACGGATTAAAAATTTAAACGGGTTTGTACAACTAATCCTAATGTTGAAACATTGCAATTTGACTCTATTGTTTGTAGAATTGTCAAAATTCTGGATTTGTGTGCATGTAGTATGTTTAGTTCATTAAGCTCCCACTTTAATTTTCATAAGTCTATGATAAAGTTTGATGATTTATCTCTACCAATTAGAGCTTCTTGATCATTTCGATGTGTTGGAATTGTGACTCATTTGTTGTAGTTTCACACCTATTCATTCCATATCCATGTTTGAGCACATCGGTACTATGTTTGGATATAACTCATATTTTTAGTTCTTATGAGTTTTTGCATTTTGTGTTAAAAGCCTACTGTTTTAACACTGTTTCTCTTCTGTCAGGCCCTTCCTGGAATTTTTTTGTGCTAATTTTTCACTGGCCAATATTATATAATATTTCTGAGAATCTGGGAAATTTTGCAGGTCACGAAAAGTCATTCAAGTGACGTATCCATCTCACGCGAACGACAGATGTACTTCGTTCGAACGACATCCTCAACTCATTTGAGCGATGTCCCTGCCTCGTTCGAATGACAGGCTTTTTTGGAGCTTCTCATTGGTTTGCAGTCCTCTGGTTAAAATTGGTATATTTTTTTAATACTGCAGGAAGTTTTTCTAGACTGACTGGTTTATATGCAGGTTTTATTGGTTCTATATTGGATTTTTGCATATAGTCTGTTTAGCACACCTGATTAGATTGCTAGATTTTTTGTGTGATTCCTTGGTTTACTAGCTACTGATTTGTCATTTCTTGATCATATTTAGTTGGTAGTATCATGTTTATCTAGTGGTTTCAAATCTCAAATTGGTATCAAATTGATTCAAATTTTTATATTCCCATGCTAGATATTTTGATTGGTTTATCTTTTCACCGGATTGTCTATTAGATACAAAAAGGGGGAGAAATGTATGTGATGTAGGGGGAGATTTGTTGAGCGTTTCCATTGATATTTGGATTTACATTTTGTTTGATTATATTTCTTCCTAATTGATATCAAATAATTGCTCACATGTTTCAAATTATTTGATCTTATTAGAAATATAAATTGGTATCATTTGTTCCTCCATACTTCACTGGGTATTTGTTTGTCTGTTTCATGTGTGTAGGTACACTTCAGCGATTTGATATTTCAAGTCTACCTCACATTCAGACAGTTTATGCTCGTCGATGCTACAGATACTGGTTCGTGTCCTGTATTTTTTTATTTTGGGTTTATGGGATGGGATTTAGGCGTCATATGGCTTGACGGCCCTGCTTAGGCATTTCACTGGTTTAGTTTTCTCCCGGAATAGTCAAAGGGAGAGATTTCTAAGGACATAAATTTCCAATTGAGTCCCTATATTGTTTTGACTTATTTCCGCAAACAAAACTATGTTTGTAATATGTCATAGGGAGATTTTTATTTTGTCACGATCACACTCGGTCTATGACGTATTGAAGAAAATTGAAGACGTTGTGGCAAAGCTTCAAAGAATTAATCATGATGAAGTTTAATTGGTGTAAGTTCACTCATCATTGCATTCTGAAATCACTCAGGTATGAATGCGTATAATTAATGGGGCTCGAAATTATTTTTATAAAAGATAAGGATGTATTTTTATAAAGAAAATGTTTTAAAAGTGTTTTAAAAGGTTTACACTACGTTTTATTTTGATATACTCGAAATAGAATTTGACTTATTTGGATCTCCTTTAAAAGAGACGTTTTGAACAAAAAGTCAAAAATTCAAACTTTCATGTGAGCTCGTTCAAATGACTTAGGGATCTCGCTCGAACGAGATGCCTATGTCGCGCGAACAACATGGCTTCGAATGACACATTTTTTGAGGCGGCGCTAAGTTGTTATTTAAAGCATGTTTTTATCAGAGTTTCGTAAGTGTGCATTCTGGAAAACAGTATTCGAACCAGAAACTTGTTTTGCACATGTTTTCTAAGGTTTACAAAGCATAAACAAATCCTTAGAGTTTGCAAAGATCCAAGATATTATTCTTATATGTTTTAGTGATCTTGCGGAACTAAAGAAGTTTGTTCTACATATAGAACATCAGGGTTTTGCGGTGAAGAAAAGAGAAGGACTTCTTGTTCGACATCGTAGACGAATCAAAGCCAATCGGTGGACACTGAGACATACGTGGATGCGTGTGTTGTGGACAGCTATCGCGAAAGAAGGAATTTCTGCGTGGACACTGTGAGAGGAGTGGTTGAATATCATAACAGTGTCAATACCTATGGGGATCGAGTCGTTGAGTGAGTCTGTGTCTGTTCATTGTAAATCCACATTCATAGTGATTGTCTGGCTTGGGCCGTCCGAGGTTGTTTTCCTATTTTGGGTTTTTTCCTTGTACATCCGGTGTTGTGAGTATTCTTTACTTTATTTTACTTGCTTTAATCACTAGACACATGTTTAGGATTAATCAAGATAAAATCGGTTTAAAGTAAGAATTGGGTTTTCACAACTTGGTGTGGTGCATAATTAAAAAGCTGAATAATTTTCGGAGAAAATTAGTTTTGTTTAAAAACACACATATTGGGCACCTTTCATTTTCCTCTTACATCGGCGTTGTGAGTATTGATTTACTTTATTTTACTTTCTTTAATAACTAGTTGCATGCTTAGGGCTAAAGATGATAACATTTGGTTAATTTAATTTGTGTCACAATTTGGTGTGGTTTGATAAAATTAAAAAAGAAGTTTTTCATAAAATGAGAAAGTTGGTTTGTTCATCCTTAACTTAATTCCTCTCAAGAAAAAGTTTTTTTGTTTAAAAGTTATATACGGGGGGACCTTCAGACATTTGTCCCAAACCCTATTTTCCTTAGATTTTTCAAATACTTTGAAATTATCCCTGGCTAATATGCCCTTATTGTCTGGAAAATATTAAATGGTGCATATAGGATAAACACCCTATATGGGACAAAATTAGGTCCTACTTAGATCTAATAGTGATATATAAAGTCACGAACCAATGGTGCCATTATGTACTTGAAAACCGGTAAGGCTAATAGGGTCTTAGTGGTGAACCTCCCAGACTCCCATAAAGATTATTGGGTCCATAGTTTCATTGCCATAAATTGGCAATGTCCTCCTACTCATGAGGGCAGAAGACATTGGGGCCCTCTAATTTTTATTTTGGTGAGGATCACATAGGTCGCTTCTTCTTTTCTTCGATTTCTTATTATTTTGTTTCTGATTCCTGACCTCTGAATAATGTTTTTCTTCCTCAATTTTGCAGCTCGGGCTAGAAATCATGAGCTTGTTATAAGAGAGATTAACGTTCCTCATCTTTTGAAGGCCTGGAGTATTAAAAAGAGGCTTTCTGAAGGCGAGCATCCGAGGTTGGCATTCTATTTCTCGAGTACAAATATACGACAAGCAGCTTCATTACACGATCGATTGATAAGGTCCTCAACATAAAGCTCCAGAAGTTAGTTGTTCTGACCCAATTATTCTAGAAGAGGAGAAGGATGAAGAAGACGAAGAAAAATAGGAAGAATATATGGAACCCCTCATTAAGAGGAGAAAACCGAGGTTGGATGATGATAATGATTAGACAACCCTATCGAATGGGCTCAAGTATTTGAAGACGTCTGAGATCGATTCCCATAGAGATGGCGATTTTATCCCAGTAGGCAAGGGTAAAGACAAGAAGAGAGAAGGAAAAGAGAGGAGAAATTAGATAGAGAGAAATAAAGAGGAATAAAATAAGAGAGAATAGTAGAGGAATGAGGCCAAGAGTAAATTGGTCTTGAAGGCTTCTGCAGACTTATTAATCTTTCTCTTTCTATGAAGTTTTTATCTAACTTCACAACCATTCTGGACGATCATTACAATCAGTCTAGAAGTAATTAAGAGATAAAAATTCTATGAAAAATGAGAGAAAGGCCTTCGATGATGCTCTCCTGGCATGGGAGTAGGAGAGAGATAATTGATTAAAGCCTAATTTTACCTTCAGGAGAAGGAAAAGTTGGTCAAGGAAAATCAAGGTCTATCCGGTAAAGTTCTGAAGCTGAAGGAGGAGCTTTCCTGAGAGAAGGATGTCAGCTACCTTGAGGGCTTCAATAAAGTGTACGATGATGTCGAGCTCCAACTCGCTCATGGAAGGAATGTGGACTTTAATAAAGGATGGTGCAAGGCCTTGAAAGCTATAGGGACCTCTATTGACTCTTATTTTTTCGTCCTGCATTCTTTTGGGCCTAACCCATTTAAAGAGGAAAAGGAGGGTATTGATTATCATGTTATCCGTGTTGAGGGTGGGCCTCCTGAGGTTGATGTGGATGCTGGTCAGGATCAAAGGGCTGCTAAAAAAGGGAAGTCTATTATTGAATAAGATCAGGTGAAGGAATAGGTCATCTAGATTAGGAGTTTCTTTTTGTTCCACTTTTAATGCCTTATAATTTTCCTTATTGGATTGACTATACTGGCCTTTGGCCTCCCCTTTATTAATGAATAAAAGAGAAATTTCTTTACTCATGTTAATTTACTCCTTTCATGTATATTGATATTTGCTTGTGATTTTACTTGTGTTTTTTGTAGTCTGATGAGGACGGCATCCCCCCATTTCACGAATGGGGATGATCCTTGGGCCTAATATTAGTGTAAAATTTCACAAGGAATTTGTGAAGATCTGTAAGTCTCTGAGGGTGAGGGCAGAGCAATATAAAAATCAATATGAGTTGGTCGCCAAGCTAAAGGACGATATTCAATCCATAGAGGAG
The DNA here is from genome assembly GCA_949130495.1 of Sambucus nigra. NCBI lineage: Eukaryota > Viridiplantae > Streptophyta > Magnoliopsida > Dipsacales > Adoxaceae > Sambucus > Sambucus nigra. The sequence goes on along the minus strand of OX422210.1, from coordinate 235,710,852 downwards.
ATCGGAGCCTCTGTCCAGGATGAGGTAAATTCTCCAAGGGCCAAACTCATGGATGTTACTAAACTAGGACAAGTGGGTGAAATTCTCCCTACTAAGAATGATGCTCTGAGGAAAGAGGTCGTCAGGATGAAAGTAGTTGTAGCTGGGCTCCAAGAGGATGTCAAAAGCTGAGGCATTCATTCAAAATGGGACCTCAAGTAGCCTGGGCAGAGGGTTATAATGCAGGCTGGGCAAATGACCCAATGATACTCAAGGAGGCAGAGAAAGTTGCATTTACTCATGGGTGACTGAGTGACCTTAGGGAGGTGAAGATGTCCAAGGAGTCCAGATTGTGCTATAAGTACCAAGTATAGTGTGTGGCCTATTGCCATAATCCTTTCTCGAAGAATGATAAGTGGATCCCGACTGATGATATCCCTACCCAACTCTTGGAAAAAGATCTTGAAGATGATGTGGAAGAGCTCGGCCCTAAACCAGATGATGGTCAAAAGAAATCGTTGCAGAATATCTTTGGCAATCTTAATTCCTTATGTATTTGGGTCTCAATGTATCTGTAATTCCAAATATTGGTCAATATAAGGCTTTATTCATTAACTTTTTCCATATTTTTAGCATGTACTGACTAAACATGGGTTAATAATTGTTGCTTATATTTGAACTCGAAAGAGTTGTTTCTCGTTAATTACTTAAGATCTTTGTCGAACAAACAATATTGTTTTACTATCTTAGACCTTTAATTATTTAAATGGCCTAGTACTTAGGTTTAATCATTTTGGGGTTTTCAGCCAAATAAATGATATTAAGAACAAGTGTTAGCCATTTGTTACTGTGTGTTTGAATGTTCTCCCAGTCTGATACGCCTGAGGAGTATCATTCCATCTACTTTACCTTTTAGGGTGTGTCATCACACTCCGTTAGGCCTAAGTGAGATGATGGTGAGAATGTACCTGATCGATGGGCCATCCACCCGAGCGGGCTTTTTATGACTAACAAAGTTAGCGACCAACCTTAGTTGGCTTTGTTGCTTAAGGATCCCCTGTAGGGATTTTTATTATTATCAAGGAAACTCATGAGGTCTATTGTGTTTGCAACAAGGACATGAGGGTTTTAGTAATTAAAACACTTTTCTTAACTTGCTACAATTACTGCTAACTCTGCTCGGCACGTGAGATTCCTTTATTGAAAAATAGTTGAACAACTTGTAGTAATCTCCAGGAATTCTTCTATGCACGAGGGATTTATCATTTGGAAAGGGTGCGTAATACTAAGATGCTATCGATAAATTCTAAGCAGAAAATATAATATCAAAATGCGAGGGCCAATTGTCCTTTATTCATTGAATAATAACTTGCAAGCAACATAAGTTTGAAAATGAAAATTTGATTAAACTTAACGTGTTAACAAAAGACAAATAAGACTAAAAGTATAATTTCTTTGAGATTGGTTTCATTCCACGTTCTTGGTATCTCCTAGCCCTCCAAGGTTTTCAAGTGATATGCTCCTTGAAGGTCGTCCCTTATCACCCTAAAGGGTCCTTACCAATTTGGTCCCAGCTTTCCATCTGGTGGTTTTATGGCACTGCTGAGGACTTTTGTTAGGACATATTTCCTTAAGACTTCCATTCCATAAGCGAGAGTGAAAGGGCGTTCACCTAGTTGTCTTCATAGGAGTGGTACGATAAGCCCATAGAACATGATGGAGCTCATCAACCCAGGCATCCTTGGCTCTTTCTAACCTTTTTTCGATCCATTAAGCATGGTTTTATTGGAAGCTTCTACTTGACCGTTACTTTGGGGATAGTCAACAGAAATGAAGTAGTGATTGATGTCATGCTCATCACAAAACCTTAAAAGAAACTAATTTCAAATTGTGTGTCGTTGTCGGTACTGATTTTCCTTAGTATCCCAAAGCATGTTATGATGCTCTTCCACATGAACCTGGTCAGGTCAGCGTCGCGAATGTCCAACAATAGTTCTGCATCTACTTATTTGGTGAAGAAATCTATGTCGACCAGTAAATACTTATGATTTTCATATGTGGTAGGTAGCGGTCCCACGATATCTAGTTCCCATTGCGCGAATGGCCATGGGCTTATCAGAGATTTTAGGTCACTAGTTGGCTGGTGGACCATAGGAGATTGCTTCCATCATTGTTCACACTTGCGAACATAAGTGACTGCATCTTTTTGCACGTGAGGCCAACAATAACCCTCCTTAATTACTTGAAAGGCCAATGATCTCCCTCTTGTGTAACTCCCACAAATACCCTCATGAAGCTCACTAAGTACTTTATTGGTATCATGTGGGTGAAGGCACGGGAGGTAAGGGACTGTGAATGAAAATTTGTAGAGATTTCCTCCTCAGGCGATGTAAAAAGGGCAACCTTGACACTTAATCGATGGGCCAATCTCTTGTCATCGGCTAGTATATCACTCTGTAGGTAGGTGACGATGGGATCCATCCAATTGGAGTCCTTCTCCGTTAGGAGGACTTGCTTGGCTAAGATTGTCCAGCCAGTGATGGCTTAGGCGAGGAACTCTATCTAGATGGTTCTTCTTAGATCATATTCCATTGCTGAGCTGAAGGATGCTAAGGCATATGCGTTACTGTTCTACCCTCGGGGAAACTATTGAATGTCCACCTTCTCAAATCCTACCATAATTCCTCTTACCATGACGGCGTAGGTTACCATTCTATCATCGTTTTCATTGAAGTACCCACTCACTTATTTGGATACCAATCTGGAGTCGTCGAATATGCGAAGGTGCTTTGCCCTTAGCAGTCGGGCCTTGCGTAAACTAGCGATTAGTGCTTCATATTCGGCTTCGTTATTGGAGGTCTCAAATCCTAATCTGATTCCTTACTCAATGGCAGTGTCATTCAGAGTGATGAGGATTATTCTTACTCTTGCCCCATGGAATTAAAGGTTCCATCAATGTATAGGGTATAGTCCTTAGACTATGATTCCTCGTTTATTGATTACTCTGCTCCTTGTTGATCGATTGGTTGTCCCTATGAATTCAATAACGAAGTCTTCCAGTACTTGTCCTTTAATTTTTATTCTTGGTTAAAAGTGGATATAGAATCTATCGAGCTCCATCGACCACTTTGAGATTCATACGGAGAGGTCAGCCTTTCGAAGAACGACTTTAAGGGGGTAGGAAGTGATTATTGCTATTGAGTGAGCTTCGAAGTAATGTTTAAACTTCCTATAGGCGACCACCAGTTCATAGGCAAGATTTTCGGGGAAAGTAACGTTGTTCTGCATCCAGAATTGTCTTTATAGCATAATAAATAAGATGGTGTCCTCCCTCTTTCTCACACACCATATCCGAGCTCACAGCGTGGTCTAATACTGCAAGGTAGAGATACAATGGTCCTCCATCTTCTGGAATCACCAGTAGGGGCAGTTTCATGAGGTAGTATTTAACCTCGTCCAAAGCTCTTGAACAATCATCATTCCATATGAGGCCTTTGTCCTTTTTTAAGATCTGGAAGAATGGTCGACAGCGTTCCAAATACTTAGAGAATAAACGATTGAGCGCCGTGAGCATACCAGTGAGCTTTTGAACATATCTCAATGTCTATGGAGGCTATACCCTAGTGATCGCGTTGATCTGATATGGATTGGCCTTAATTCCTCTTTTATTGACCAAATAGCCCAAGAACTTTCCTAACTAGACATCGAATGAACACCTACTTTCATTAAGTTTCATTCGATATTTCCTGAAGATCTTAAAGGTTCTGGATAATTCCATGAGGTGGTATCCCTTGTTCTTGATCTTGACTAACATATTATCGATGTAAACCTCCATTGTGTCTCCCATCAATTTCTTGAACATCTTGGTGACCAACCTTTGATAAGTCTCCCTGCATTCTTTATGCCAAACTACATAACCTTGTAACTGTATAACCTAATAGGGGTTATGAAGGACGTTTTCTCCTAGTCGGGGTCGAACAATGGAATTTGACGGTACACTGAATAGGCATTCAGAGAACTCATCCTTTCACGTGTCATTGTATCACCAACCGACTGATCAATTTTAGGCAGTTGGAAGTCATCTTTGGGATATGCTCTATTGAAATCTATAAAATTAATACAGACCCTCCAACTACAATTGATCTTTCGTACCACTACTGGGTTGGATAGCCATTTGGGTAATTGAACTTCCCTAATGAATTTACTACTTTAACCTTCTAGGGGGCTATTCAGTGAGCCTTTTGAGTGATCTCCTTGAAGGTCGAATCTATATGCAAGCGATGGTAGGCTACGTTGGGATCAATCATTGGCAAAACATCAAGACTGCTTCTCAAGAAGGCAATCAGGACTTTCATTTTGTGATCTACAAGTGTGGTTCTGATCATAAACTCTCTCTAGCAAGTTGTCATCGGCTCTAACTTCCTGCAAGCTTTCAATGACCTTATTATCTGGGTGGACCCAAGTTTTCTCCACCCATGGTCGGTCGTTTAATAATTTCTATTTAGGGGGTGTATCCCCCTCCTGGGCTTCCTCCTGAGCATCATTGGGTTCTATTTTCTTCTCCTTCCTAGGGAAGATGGCCACGATAAAGAACTTCCTGGCAGTGGCCTGGTCTCCAAAAATTCGACCACACCCCGTTCGATGATACACTTCAGCTTTTGATGGTAAGTGGATGGTACGACCCTCATGGCATGAAGCCAACCTCTACCCAAAATGGCATGGTATGGGGATTCGATATCCACCATTAAGAATTAAATCAATTTTGAGATGTTGCCTGCTCCGATTGACAGGACTATCTTTCCCAGCAGCATTATGATTTACCCTGTAAAATCGACCAATGGAACTGTGGCCTCCTTGAGGTCGGTTAGGTTGAGCTTCAGCTTATGGAACAACCCTAGGTAAATCACCTCAAATGAACTTATTTGGTCCATAAGCATCTTATCAACATCCCAATTGGAAATTCTGAGAGTAATTACCAGTGCGTCCTGATGTGGGGTCCTCACTCTGACCAAATCTTCTTCAGTGACGACGATGTGCTCTTGTCATCTTGGGTTTTAGCAGGGTCAATCTGAAATACCTCCATGATGTCAGTGACCTTTTTTATATCCATCTGAATAGAATTCCCTTGGATCTACTTAAGGTCTAACGCCCCATAGATCCCTACAAATTCATGTCCCATGTCATCATCAAGTACGTTATCCGGTCATCATCAAGTATATGGTTCAACTTCTGATCGCCACTGGCTGCGAACTTATCTTCTTTATTCTCTATGTACTCATTGAGGTGCCTATCTTGGTCCAATTCTTCCAAGTGTTACTTTAGAGACTTGAAATTTTAAATCATGTGGCCTCCCTCCTCATGGAATGAGCATCTTAGTGCGTTGTTATTTTTTTGGGTCGCCCCCATCTTCTTGGGCCGCTTGATGAACGGCTGGTCTTTGATCTTGCTCAATATATTGTAAATAGGTTCTTTAAAGACTATGTTAATAGCCTAGAACACTTGGGAAGGATCGACCTTGTTCCCCTTCTTGGATCCATTCTTGCCCCCACTCATGTTCCCCTTTTTTATAGTATCACTCTTTTCTCCCCCTTTGGTTGCCTTTTCTTAATCATTTTCCCCTGCATTAGAGTGAAACATGTCTTCAAATTTGGCATATTTTTCAATACAAGCCATGAGATCATCAATAGTGCTGGCTTCTTTTTTAATCAGGGACTAGTGCGGTAAAGATATGGTTGGCAGACCAATCTTGAAGGATACAACCTCCACTTGATCCAAGAAATCCTCCACTTCATTGAAGACTTCCCAATATCGCTTGGCATAATCTTAAAGGCTCTCTTGAGGCTTTATTTTCATCATGATAAGTGCATCCATCATCTTGAGATAGGAGCTTAAGGTTATGAAGTGAGTAGTAAAAGCCTCTGCTAAGGCCTTAAATTTTCTGATTGACATGTGAGGCAGCTTCTTAAACAACTTTTGTGCTAATTTATATAGGATAAAAAGGAAAACTCGGCACAAATGTGCATCATTGTGTCTTTATAAGTTCATCACTTGTCTATATTGTCGAACGTGGTCTATGGGATCTGTCTTTCCGTAGTGAATTTTTGAACTTGGGAACGGTAAACGTCTTTGGGGGTTCCTCTTCTTCAATCGCCCTTGAAAAAAGGGATTTCATCTAGGTATTGAGAGCTCTCCTAGCTAGCTCCCTAGTAGAGATGGATCCTTTATGGGTTGGATGTTAGTCCATATCTCTATGAACCAGAATCCTGATATCCTCATTATGTCGATCATTGCTCCTATGGATCCTCTCTAATTGGACACGCTTTGATCGACTATGCTCTGATCTTCCACATTCAGTTTTATCCTGGTCTCGCCTAAAGCTCCTCCCTCGATTGTGAGTATTACTCACTTGAGGACTAAGATTCCTATCACGATGCTTCCTTGTATCTCTATGGAGATCTCTCTCCATTCTTTCAAGTCGTCTCTAAAGGCGAGGGTTCTTTTCCACCTAGAGGCGTGTAGCCTCCTCTTATTCTCGAAGCCTGGCTTTATAAGCGTCAACCAACCTAGAGATCTGTGTAGACCTAGGTGGTCCCTATCTTTCTTTAAAAGGTTGACTTTCTTGGCAAAACCTGGGATTTGTGTGCGAAAAAATCTCTGAGCTGACCCTAGGTGGGGTGGGTCTTCTTCCACATCACCAACCTTAGGAATGTTAATGCTATGGTGAGACATCACGAGCTTTCTATTAGTGAATGTTTTTCACAAGAATAGAAATCGCTTCCCACAGACGATGCCAATTATGAGTGCAAGAATTATCACAATAAAGATTCACGAAACAATCAAATAAAATAGAATACAAAATCACACACAAACAACGGTATACGTGGTTCGACAACTTGCCTATGTCACGAAGAGGTTACTGTTTTATTATAGTGTCTCTCAATGCTTGAGATTACTTCATTTTGCCCCGGGTCAGGGTTTACAATGTATAGATGCATAAAAGTAAGAGATTGAGTTGTACAAAGAACTCAATTAGCACATGGATAATTCATGCTGTCCAAAAATATCTCCCCTGAGATTATTAGTAACTAATTCCAATGTATCTGTAAGTTTTCCAGCGTATCAAATACACAAAAGTTAATTAAATATTTGATTTGGGTCGGGTAGCGCTCTAGGAAGACTCGACTGGTCGACTACTCTCATGGACCATATTTAATGGGTCCCCACACTAACTAAATAACAATTTCATTTTTGAAAAGCTATGCCCTATCTTATTTTTTATGTTTGTTCAAGCTCTTGGCTTATGGCTCTTTTTCAACATATTTTCGCTTTTGCAATTGATTGGATTTTCACACACCTAAATGACACTTACACAAAAATATTTAAGTTTTCTAATTGGGTGTAATCACTCTACTTGTAACCCTCATCAATGCTTTTGAAAACATTCCTTATTAAACTCCTTCATAGTATAAAGCACTCAAAATCTCACACATGGACCTTAGAAACACAAATAAGATCTTGGGATTTGATAATGATCAAATTAAGCACTAAAAGCAATAATCACATAAGAGTAATCATATGCAACAAGTGATATCAATGTCCTCAAGTAAAGTGAAATCAATACCATAGATTTCAACAAATTTATCAATCATTATTTTCAATCAAATGATATAAAATTCACTTTTAATCATCATTCAAGTTAAATAAATCATTGACTCAATAAGAGTCAAAGAACTAACTACATATCACAAAAAGAATATTAGGGTGCGTATTGCATATCAAAATGGAGACCCGCCAAAATTTTATTTTTCACACCTCCATGTTCAAATATTTGTTAACCAACCAACTCAAGTTTTATCTTATTTAAGTATGTGGATGAGAAAATGTGCGAAAAATGCAAGTAAGATCACAACAATAGATGTACGAGGATAAAAATCCACTAATGGAAAAAACCTCGGGCCAATGCAATGATCTCATTAAAAACATGATAAAGACATATAAAGGGGATTAACGACTAACATTCCTTCTGCACTAACTCATACCTCACACTTTTTCCACCAATTTGTAGTGAGTCAGATATTCCTAGCGGTCAATGGAAGATCTCAACATCTTATGTATTGACATGCATTAATAATGTTGCACAATCCTTTATCTTCAAACTTGGAAGATCACAAATGATATGTACCCTAAAAAATAACCTCAAATATCACAATACTTCTTGTTGGTAGAAAAACCCAAAGTTTCTAGAAATTTTAATTTTTGAAAATGAATTCTTGTTAAAAAGCTTTGTCTTACTTAATATTAATCAACCTATAAAAAGAGAGGTGATCAAATTCAATGAAGAGAAAGAGAAAAGGATGAACTAGATTTTGAAAATGGGTTCACTCTTTTTCATAAGTATGTTCTTATCTTATTGGAAAAGGAGGAAAAAATACACACAAAAATCTCTCTAGTTATTTTTCTCTTGAAAAATTTGAGAAGATATTTTGAAATGAAGAGCATTAGTGGTTTACATATGAAAAACCAAATAAATGGGTTTACCCATTACCAAGAAAATCCAAAGGACACATCTCTTACAAAAAGTATGTTTGGAAGAGTTTTTTTTTTTTGGGTGGGGGGTAGAAAATCCAATCAGCAGTCAAAGAGGTCATTTTTGCACAAAATCTAGAAGATCTTCAAAGATCTTATGACAAATTAGTAAACTAGTACGTGTCACCAGATGTGTCAATATCATCGCTGGAGAGAACCTGGTGAAAACCTTTTTGCATCCAGTGAGGGAAGTATTGTTGCAATGAAAAGTGTCACAACAGTGATGCTTTAGAAATGAAGCTACTTGCGCTAATATATAGAGAATTTGCCAAAAAAATAAACTCATTTTCACTTTAGCGAGGCAAAACATCGCTGGAGTGAAACTGACACTTTTACTTATTTTTTACCTCTCAAACATATTTAATCAAGCAACATTAAGGTAGTAAAACCACAAGTTTTACACACGTAAGAAGCTTTTACCAAGAAGTTTTGAAATTGATTTATAAAAACAAGTGACGTGGGTGTGGGAATTCTACAATATACATTTCATACAATAATGTGATATATGAGATAACGAGGATGATCAAAATCGATTTCAAGGTTGTTGAATGTTGATGAAGCTATTTTGAGAGTAAATCAAGAACCCATTGTGTTTTAGAAACCCGAAATAAGACAACTACATATTAGGGCACAAAAAAGTATATGAATACTCTTAGATAATAAACATAAAAATATTTTGAAATTTTCTAATAAGAATGATGCATGTATTTTCAAAACATCATGTTTATAAAAGAAACATGGCATAAAAAGTAAATTCATGAAAAAATGCACATATGCAAGAAAATCTCACCAACCCAAGAAAAATGATGCTAATTTTAAAATTCTCTCACCCGCAAAGATTTTTTTCCCCCACAAACAAATAATGAACTAGGAATGTAAACATATAAGAACCTAATATCCTAGATAACTACCTTTCTAGATAGCAATGGTTCTTCTATCACCCGAGTCAATGGTACGAATAAAGACAACATCTTTAATTTACACTTATCTTTGAGATGCATCAATCTCACCCTTATTTCGAGGTGAATTTCTTGGTAAACCAGTACCTACCTTTGGTATACATCAGGCATCCCTCTTAGGATTCTTATGCCTGGTCCTCGGAACTTGAGTGTAGTGTCTAGGTCTAGGAATGTTACGTCTAGACTCACCCCTATTTTACATATACAAATTCATCATTCGTGTCAACTCACCTACTTGATTTATACATTCATTAATAGGATTTCATTAAACAAAAGTCTCTCGTATTGTTAACTAATCTGTTGTTTCCCCATCTCAAGTATCTACAAACTGATTTCTATGGCCTTGTATCCTACAAAATATAAAATAGGTAACCTTCCTTCTCACACTCTCCTTTCTCATATTTTGAGTTTTCAAACTAATTCTCTCAAGATTCTTCCTCTAGAAGCAAAAATGGTAAGTATGGTTCAATTTATCACAAAACAAACCCTCATTACCAACTTTGTGAGCTCTCCACTCAACTCTCCTACTATGCAAGTGCGGAGGAACATGTGATAATAGTCTTGATTTGTCATCATGATGTGTAACAAACTTATTTATATTAAAGACATCTCAAGGAACAAAATCATCTTCCCTTTCGAAACTCAACGAATTAAAATCACATTTTTTTTTATTTGTTTCAATTTATAACAAAAAGATTCCAAATGTCCTTTCTTATGACAAAATGTTTAAGAGAATGAGTTTGGATGATCCTTTGAAACTTTTTGATCAGTTTCCTTTATCTTTTTCAAATCAACATTCTATTTCACTTTTTATTTCTTCCCAATTTTCTTCGTTATTAAGGAATCAGTTTCCTTTTAATCATGTGATGACCAATCACTCGACGTATCAACTTGAGAACCAAATGAGTTGTTTTTCAAACTTTGAATTAGTCAAATTCATTTTACAAGGACACAAATATCTTCTCAAGTTCACTTTAAAACCTTCACAAAAAGAAGTTATTTCTTAATTTTTTTAAATTCAAGAGTCAAATCATTTTTTCTTTCATTAATAATCTTGAGTTTTTCTAAATTAAATCTTAAAGAACTATTTAATTTTCTCAAATCAAATATTTTTCTCTCAATGCAATGGTATCTTCAAACTTTTTAAAATATTCTTTTTCTTGCTCATAGAATTTGACTTAATTATCCAATTTAACATTTACATTTTTCATTTTGAAAAGTTGAGCATTTAACTCTTCATTATTTTGAATCAATGATTTGACACTTTCATCAACTTCATTCATAATATACTTTAATTTTCCAGAAAAATGAGAAGATTTCAATTTCTTCTTTTCCTTTTTAGAATTCACATGTTTTATCTTTTCAATAGAATCCAAAGGCATATGGAAATCAACACTACACAAAGTAGTACAAGAAAAATCCATAATACTCATAAAAGCTAGATCTACACATAATAAAATAAGCTCTATGAGAAATTAACACAACAATCACACAATAATATAAGGATCAACACAAGCTTGTTAATGCAACAAATATGAGCACCTTGCTCTGATACCAATTGAAGATATGTGTAAAAAAGGCAATTTAAAACCTTCAACAAATTTAGAGGGCGTGAATAGGATTGAATGTGTCTCCTTACTGATTTTTCAAAATTGAAAACTTTTGCTTGAAATTTCACATACTTTACGCAAGTTTTACCAAATTGATTATCCAATATCTTGATTAACTTATGCAACAATGAAATTAGATGAATCTAGATTAGAAAATTATAACTAACACACCTAAGTCAATTTTAATCAAATTCATTAAATTCAAGTTTTGTCTAAGTGATGTGATTGATCAAATGTGCACATATGGATAACAATAATTCACAATCAACCACAAGAAAAGGTTTGCGAGGAAAATCCCCCACCAATGGGTAAAAAAACTTTATGCAATTTGATTTTCATATCTACTTGAAAATATATATTGCGCAAGGCAATAATATACCTCTCACACAAGCTCTCTCGTATAGTTACCCATGGACCTTGCAACATTCCCCCGTACATGATGAAAATCCAAATCGAGCTCCACGATGTGAATGAAGAACTACACTCTCCTCTTTGGAATAAAAGCCACACTTTAATTTTTTTAAGAAATCGATGTGCCATATATTTTATATCAGGAGTAAGTAATTATAGAAATTCAAAAGGTAGAATTATGAATTAAGATAGTCTAGTGATGATCTGATAAAAAAACACTATAAATTCACTCACAAAACACTTAGATCAAGACATATATCTAGGTTTGAAATGTTTTGTGAGGAACAAGTGAGACTGGAATAATTGAGAACCAAAAAATCTCTCATATTTAAAAATACGCTCAGAGAGGTTATTCAATTCTGTAAAATCCAAATCATGTGAAATGGAAGAGAAATTGGCCAATTTGTAGGAAATTTAAAAAAATCTTCTCCGTCGTGCGCTTGGTTGACTTTTTTTTGTGTGCACGAAGTCAACCAGTACTGGCCTCAATGCACATCCATGTGCACGGGGCTAAATGATGGTCATGCACATGGGTGCAACACTGGACCATGCAAATGGGTTGAAGCAATATAAAAAGCTTCAAATTGCATTAAGCCAAATCTGGCCATTTCCTATTTGGACAACAAAATACATGTGAGTAAAAAATAAATTCTTCAACCATTTAAAAACACATTTTGAAAATGTTCAAGTGTGTGTGAATCCTTAAGTCAATTCACAAAACAACCAACATATGTGGCAACGAAAGTCTTGCGATTTGTTTTGCATCTTGCATGATCGTCAATCTTCAAAGGTCCATATTATACAAATGAACGCACCTCACTCAAATATATCACGTCTATAAGACATGCCAACTAATAAATATAATAAAATTACATATTCACAAACTCTAACTCATAACAAAAATTCTATATAAAGGACTAGGATCCATAAATACCATAATGATATATAATTTATACTTGGTATCTCGTAGCCTACACTCGTAAATATGTCTCATTAGTTGGAACTTTTTTTTCTTTAATCCAAATACTGCTTAGGTATGTAGGCACAATACCGAGCGGCACTCTATGATCCCAAGCCTTATAATACATTTCTTGGGATATTGTCAATTAAGGATGCATCCATCTCTAGTCCAAACCCCCTTTCTTAGATGAAGTTATCATCCTCAGGCACTAAGACACCTCTAGTAATTTATTCATGTCGATAAGGGATATATAGATCTTTGTCTATGACTTTTGGTCCACTCCAATCCTAAAGTGTCAAGTTCAAGTTAGCCTTTTATCCCTAGGATAAGGAATCCTTAATAGCCCCCCACCCCACCCCACCCCCCAAATCCAACCTTATACTCTGAGTGCGCAGAGTATGTCTAAACATCCCATACTCTATATTTTCCAACCAACATGAGGGTTCAATAACACCTTCGAGTTAATGACCGACCAATAAATATGTAGATTCATTTCGGTGACTTTGGGTCCAACCCCATTATGAACCCTGCTAGACTTAGTCTCGTGTCTCAAAAATAACTTTTCCTCCTCTTCGGGCAAGTCCTTACACTTTCACACTCACATGAATGATGTCTCACAAATAATCTTTCCATGCGGATCATTGCCCAACCCGGACTATAATGGCTTTGATCTCGTGGCTATACTGGTATGAAAGCCCAATATTGAGACCTTCTCGTGAGCACAAGACTCGATAATATATCTCTCGATAATATATCTCTCGATATGTTATCCCCACATAGATGCTTCCATATATTACTTAACATACCTTACCCCTTTATCCCACTCTTACATCTCAATTTGATATATACAATTATCTTAAGTCATGACTTCTCGCGCATATCTACGTGATATAAACACTCAAATGTATATACACATGCGTTAACGATCTCTAATTATACAAACTGATCTCATCGCACCAGTAACATATATGCTAATGGCCACCCTATTTGAATACGCATTTGCACACAAGCACTCTTGCATACCCACATTGGTTTAGTGATGTTCTTCCACCTCTCATAAAATCCATTTTCCATACCTAAGCCTATATCTACGTTTTATAGTATTCTTAAAATAAGGTATCTCAACATGATCTAAAATAATCTAAAAACTAATATTAAATGTAAATTACAATTAAAAGTATATCGATAAGGAAGCATAAAGAACAAGTGGGATGACTAACACTTAACCAGTTTCATGAACCCACACCAAGAATCTCGGGATCATTCCTAGGCCTAAAACTGCCTTAGGATTAGTCTGAAAGGGCTAACCCGACCCATATTGTTTGTTTTTATATAAAATAAATTGGCGACTCTAATCAAGTGACAACCCCTAGACGAAGAATCGGTAGTAGGCCTAAATAAGGGCATTAAACATAAACTGGATATGGTGTCGAATAGCGTCGAGGGGAAATAATCACGACAAACCTGACTTCAAGGTGAAATGACGGACCAGGAGACAATCACTCTTACTTCCTCATGGGTAACATCATGATAGATCCCACTACATGTAAATCGGTGCACCACGCCTCCCTTGCTCATATGAAAAATAGAGTCACATCGTATCCCTCTCTCCTTCCCATTAGAGTCCCATAAAACCATAAAAACGTCCTTGAAATGGTATTGGTGGTGTGATGAGACTTGCTGGGATTCGACTTGTCATCTTCCTTAGGTCTGTTGGTCTTCTTTTTACCTCTTTTTAGGAGCGTTCTCCTAGTCTCCAATCTTTCTCGTCGAACGTTGACCATTGTCCTACTATGTGCATGCCACCACATCCTCCAATTTGGCATACTTTTCAATCCGAGACATAAGGTCATCGATACTATTATAATATGGAACTATACAGCATGACCCTTTTTATCGAGGCTACTTCCACCTGCTCGGAGTAGTCTTCTACTCCTTATAAATTTCCCAATACCAGTGAGCATATTCAAGAAAAAAATTCGGGGATTATTTTTCAACATAAGGAAGGAGTCCACCCTCTTTGGATGGGTGCTGTTGTTGATAAAAATTCTTGTGAAGGACTCTATGAGTTTTTTTAATCTAAATATGTATTGATGTGATAAATTTTCAAACCATTAATGCACCACATCCCCCAAACTAGAAAGAAATTGTAGACACCCCATTCTAATTCCATGTTCCTCTATAGGGTCCAAACAAATTCCCTTCAAGTCTTGGACCTCCAGTCCTTCTTTAACCCTAACCGAAGAATAACCATATGATCTTCGATCCCAGTTTGACTTTGTTAAAATCTCTAAATTGAGAGTATATCAACACACTTTCATAGATTTCTGAATAGTCTATACAACAGACCCAACCCTGCAAGAATCGAATGTATCGTTCGCATTTTATGACTAAAAAACTAATTATGTTTGCCTATTGGTAGGATACCTGACCTTCCTACAGGCAGGTTGGATCTTCCTTGGCCACCAAGTTTGGATACCCTTCTGATAGGTAGGGTAAGGATTATATCGACTGACTCCCCCGGGGGCTGTTTAGTATTTTTCTCATTTAAGGCTTCCTATCAAAGGAAACCCCGACCTCATATTCCATTTTCAAACTCGAAATCAGTGCGATAACTTTTCTCACAACATTTTCATAACATTATTTCCACATTCTCTTACATCATCCTTATGTCACCCCTAGCTACCACTCCACCACCACTAACCACACTCAAAAAATAGCTTTTAAACAATTCCAAAAAATAGAATTCAAGTATCAATGAAGGTCTAAATCCTTTTCATTCCATTTTTACTTACTATTTTCCACTTCATATACATTGTTATTTTTGGCATATCCTTAATGGGTTTTTGTTTATTTATCAATAATCTCACTCTTTTATTATATATAGCATTAAAATTATTTTTTTGAATTCAAAAATCCAAAAAAAAAAGGTTTATACCCTAGTTCCCAATTTAAGATTATCTCACTTGATCACACTTTACACACTTTATCAAACAAATAAGAGATATACTCTAGATTCAGACTATGGATTAGACCCCACCTCATTTTCCCCAAGAACTACATGAACCTTGATGCCTATTTCGGATACATAGGAGTCCCGAAATCAGTTTTAGGATTCTAGTTCTCTTTTATGCCCATAATCACATATTATTATTTCATCCATATATGTAGTTCAATTTGTGCATGCAAATAGTTTCTTTATGTTTGTCACTTCTTATTGGTTATGTGATATGCGTGCTCACTTTTCTATAGTGGTGCTGCGATTTGGTATACCACTCACATTTGAGTTGTTTTCATTCATTTGGCTTATATAGCAGATTTTTTTACATGTATTATTTATTAGCGGTTTTGTGACATGCGTGATCACTTTTTTATAGTGATGTTATGGTCCAGTACAGCGCTCACATTGTAGTTATTTTCACACACTTTTATTTAGTTCATTTCCTTAAAATGATTCGTTCTCGTCTTTTTCATGTCATGGATACGATTACTTCACTCATCACACACACACACATTTGCACATTCATGCATATTTTTACTTCACACACTTTACACACATGACATATTCTACATACTATACACATGTATGCACATTTAGGAGAAGGAGAATATTTTGTTTCCCATGAGATATCGAAAGGGTATAATGGGTGCCTAACACCTTTCCATTCTGTAACAGAGTCTTGAAGCCCATATCTTATTTGGTTTCGCATACTAGTACTCTTTTATGATGTCTCTTTGGAGGTGACTATCTTTTTTGTCTGTTTTAAGTAAAATAAATTGGCGAATCTGATCTCTACATATGCACACACCTCACATCAACGACAACAATCGCTTTTATAGTCCCCGTTATCTCTAGGGAATCTCGTGCGATGCCTTCGGCACATAATAGAGGGCTCTCGAAAGCAACGAGGGGTCGGGATGTCCATAGTGCAGACTCTACTGGGGACCTTTTGGAGAACTAGACTCTATTTACATGGGTTTTGTTTTCTTTCTCCTAAATCACTTTCTAGATGTGTGTATATATCTCCTTACTTGTATATTCTCCTTTTTCTTCTCATGCTCACATGTTCTTTCTGCCATGTTCATGTTACACTATCCATGTATATTTCTCTCCATCTCATGTACATACATACTTCTTCATCACATCCATCTCCCATTTTTCTATCACATTCTCCATGTCACTTTTATATATCTATGTTTATTCCACTTGTGCATATATCAATGCCTTACTCCACTTATCCATGCTTTACTCGCCTGTAAATATTCCCATGCTTTACCACTTGTATGTGTCTCATGTTTCATGTTACTTGTACAGACGTATATGCTCTATTACACTTGTATATATCCATGCTTTACTCACTTGTATATGTGAATGTTTTATTCCATTTGTATATATCACATGTTTTGCATTACTTATACATTACCTCCATGATTCTCCATCACTTGTGCATTTTCTCCATGTTACCAACACGTGTAAATATTTCTATGTAACTTATATATATATTTACATTCTTCACTTGTGTATATCAGTTATTTATCACATTCCACTTGTCTATATTTTCCCATTTTTTACTTCATGCTTAGTAGTTATCCATATCCTTCTTGGCATACATAATACTTTGCATAAAGATACTAATTAAGACTCATGCATGTGCACACTCAATCACACAAGCATTCAATATTGACCTTATATTTGTCCCGTATCCAGGTGTCGCATTGTGTGGGTTATAGGCTCTATGGAGCATGGTTAATCTAAGAAATAGGCTACCATTTTCCAATTGTCCAAGTACCCTTAACATATATCTAATGGTTCCCCTGCATCTTATCGCTTGACTGAAATCACGATGGGAGGTATATAATAGGAACTCGTTCATGTAGATTAACTATAACAAATATCCTCTCACGCGTACCATCACTACGAGGTGTGAGGCAACTCACTTACACTCAGGTATATCAAGTTGTTCTCCACACATACTAATCAATAATTTCCCGAATAGATAAGAGTTATATCATAGAAGTCATGCTAAAGGGGGGAACCCTTACACTAACCTCCCATAAATAACCCTAATATAGATGTTTGCCCGAGGAAACTCATACCAAGATTGATAGTTTCAACAAGAAACTCTACCAAAGATTTGGCTTGTCTTACCGCCTAATTTTGTGCTCTTTATCCCATTTTTAAAACTCGACCTTGTGCGTAAGCTAGAAAACAAGTCAAACCATGTCTAGCATTACCTACCATATACATAATTGAACTGCGTGATCTTTGATCTCATGGCCACACTAGTACATCGGTAGAATATTGGGTCCTTATTGTGAACTCGAGTATTAACAATGTGTCCCCTGATATGTTGTTTCCACTAAGAAGCACACATATCTATGGCCATCATCGATCCTCGCAGAGGGAGATAAAGAGAGAGAGATGGGTGTCAATCTCCATGCTGAGAGGATCTTGGTCCCGCTCATCCTTCTCGGGAGCGCTTCGGCCGGCGTCGGCGATGTGTGAGGTGAAAAATGTTGAGAGATGGAGTCGCCCGTCTATTTTACTCAAAACAGACAAAAGAAAAGGGGGAGCCATCCCGAAGGACGACATCTAAAGACACACTGATACATACGAAACCAAAATGATTCAAAAAGGGTTCAGAGGCTAGGTTAGAAAATAGGAAGGTGTTAGGTACCCATTACGCCCTTGCGGTCTCTCATGGATTGTTGTATTTTCCTTTATTTCCCCATGATATGTGTGCATGTGTATATGTAGTGGAGATAGGAATCATAGACTTGTATCATGGAAGAGATAAAGTGAGTCATCCATTGGAATGTTCCTAAAAATAATATTAGAAAATAGGATTTATGCAATTATCCTAGCGTTGATCATCAAAATGGAACGATAACGCATACAGAATAATACGCCACTAAGAACAAATATATATGTATACATAAATATATAGATTTTATGAGAATTAAGTCAAAGAATATAGAAAAATAGAAAATGGGAGAAAAGTAGGACTCGAATCTCGGGTTTTACCCCGAGACACCGACGTAGCCTATAGAGGCATCAAAGTCCATGTAATTCGTATGCAAAATGAGGGGTGGGATTTATCCCATAAATCCAACCGCGGACTTCTCTTATATGTGTGTGTGTAAAAAAGTGTTTTAGTTGTGAGAAAAGTGTAAGAGAAGTGTGAGAATTCCCGTTTGGAATTTATGAGCAAACCCTCTTTTTCTTTTCTGTTGGGTTTTATTTATATAAAAATAAGAGATGTGCGCTAATAATAAATAAAAAGTATATTAGGATATGTGAGATGCGAGATGCGAGATGCGAGATGCGAGAATAAAAGTGCAAAGTAATAAAATAAGCTAATGCAAATTTAGGAGAATTTGAAGAGATAGTTGAGAGAGTTGGACCTTCTTGAAGATCTTGAATGTTGGATAGCTTCCCTTGAACTTAGATGATGATGAATAATAGTTAATTCACCAAGTTTTATGAAAAAGAAGATGAAAAGTGAAGGTTGGGAAGTGATTTAGATGTGGAAATCACGCTGACTTCGAGAGGGGTTTTCTAAGTTCGCTGAGAGTGATGGATTTCAGATCTTGTGTCCATTTTGCAATGAGGTCAGGCCCTCATTTTTATAGGCCCAGGGCATTGCGAATCATCATAGTCCTGGTCCTGCCAAACATTAGGTCTTTCCAGGCACACTACCGATAGGCAAGGTTTGGAACCTGCCGTTTGGCAGTCTCTTTCAGGTTCCTTCAAAAAATCGATCGTAGAGCGAAAACCATTGATCTGAATCACGCACAGGGAGAACCGTTAGAAAGTTACTTCATAGACCTTCGAAACTCTTCGGACTGCTATCAGATCCGAGTGTTAACTTTGGGTCAAATGTGGCTGGGAAGCGTTTGTCGATCCTTTGGATGGGGAATTACCGGACGCAAACGGATCGTTCGTCTGCATGGTAAGTCAGAATCACGCACGGGGCGGACCCTTGTAAAGGTTAGGGGATTTACTTAGACATTCAAAAGAGTTTGACTCTGTTTGGGAAGTTAACTTTGGTCAATCGGGACCTAGAAGTATTCGGTGTACTTTCAGAGTAAAATGGATCATTCTCGGCACCGTAAGTCAGAATTGGACCCGGAGCGAACCGTTGGAAAGGGGTTTCAGTGCCCTTTAAAGATTAATTTAGTCTTGATCAAGATGATGAGTTGACTTTGGTCAAATGGAGCTTGGGAGATTCCGGTGGCTTGTTGGTCAAGTTTCGGGGGAGAACGGGTCATTCATCCATACTGTAAGTCAGAATCGCGCACAAGGCGGATCGTTGGAAAGGGGTTTTAGTTCCCTTTAAAAATTCATTTAGTCTCAGTCGAGATGAAGAGTTTGACTTTTGGTCAAATGGAGCCTGGGAGTGCCTGATGCCCTCTAGGTCAGTACCCGGGGTATGCCTTAGGTTTATAGTGATGAAGGGAGGTGCTAGGGTCCTAAGGAGAGGTTTAGGGTCCTAAGGAGAGGTTTAGGAGGTTTAGGGTCCTAGCAAGAAGTTTAGGGTCCTAAGGAGAGGTTTAGGTCAGTACCCGGGGTACGACTAAGGTTCTACGTCGCATGGTTAATCTAAGCAATAGGCTACCATTTTCCAATTATCCAAGTATCCTTCACATATATCGAATGGTTCCTCCGCATCATACCGCTTGACCGAAATCATGATGGGAGGTATATATTAGGAACTCGTTCATGTAGATTAAGTATAGCAAATATCCTCTCACACGTACCATCACCACGAGGTTGGAGGCAACTCACTTACACTCAGGTATATCAAATGGTTCTCCACATGTACCAATGAATAATTTCCCGAACAAATAAGAGGTATATCATGGAAGTCAAGCTAAAGGGGGAACCCTTAGACTAACTTCCCATGAATAACCCTAATATAGATGTTTTCTCGAGGAAACTCATACGAAGATTGACAGTTTCAACACGAAACTCTACCAAAATTTTGGCTCGTCTTACCGCCTAATTTTGTGCTCTTTTGTCCATTTTTTAAAAAACAATCTTGTGCGTAAGCTCGAAAACAAGTCAAACCATGTCTAGCATTACCTACCATATCTTCTTCCGAACTCAGGTCCTATCCATCATTTCACTTGCACCTAAGGCGGAACATAATACAAGCAAAACCTAATATAATTTCTCAAAAGCATATATATAGTACATAATTGAACTGCGTGGGCTTTTATCTCATGGCCACACTAGTACGTAGGTAGAATATTGGGTCCTTATCGTGAGCTCGGTCATCAACAATATGTCTCTTGCTATGTTGTTTCCACTAAGAAGCACACATATCCTAACTCTAATTCCTTACACGTACATAACTAAAATGAGATATCAAATTATCTCAAGGCGGAATCATATTTAGTATGCTCAATATCTCAAATTCATACTTATTAATTATCCAACAAATATGCACATATCTCTTGACTTTCATCTATTTCTCCTAAGTAATTAAAATGAGATGTTAAACAATCTCAAGGAAAAACCTACCAAACAAATCCCTACATACAAATGCTCAAACGCGTATAAACGTGCAAACACGTATACACTAATTGTTATAGAGATGCA
Organism: Sambucus nigra; assembly: GCA_949130495.1. Lineage (NCBI taxonomy): Eukaryota > Viridiplantae > Streptophyta > Magnoliopsida > Dipsacales > Adoxaceae > Sambucus > Sambucus nigra. The sequence goes on along the minus strand of OX422210.1, from coordinate 235,689,741 downwards.
CTCGTCTCTCATATTTCTATCTCTCCTCAATCGGGAAAGAGATATCAAATTACCTTAAAGTCGAACTCTCTAGAACACTACATGCAGACTAACGTCCACCCGTCATACAAAAATAAACACGGAGTCATACATAACCAATCTTGTGTATTTGTAGTGATTGAAGTGATGTTTCTATACCTCTTACTTATACCACTTTCCTACCGAAGCACCCATCTATCTTTAAAAATTATCGACGTAATGTCTCTACACCAGTTCTAAAATGTAAATAAAAAAATAATCAACTAATGTAAAGAGCAGTAATAACCATAGAATCAAGGAAGAATACAGAACAAGTGGGGTTCCTAACAACTTCCCCACTCACAACCCGGTTCCCAAACCCACGCTACAAGAATCTATGGACAAACCATCGAATTTAAAATCTACCTTAAAATTATCCTAAAAGGGCTAGCCCAAATCGTGTGTTTATTTGTATACAAAAAAAACTGGTGACTCTAAACAAACCAACCAACCACTTATCACACAAAACACACTTCAGACCAGGCCAAAAAACCAGGGTGTGCAACTCAAAGTGGACATGGCTTTAAACATCTTCCAGGGTTAAGTCATTGAGTCTAATCTTGAACCAATAACCCGACCTCGGATGAAGGCCACAGACCAAGAGACAAGAACTCCCGCGTCCGCAGTTGTGCCAAGTTCCTCCCCCCTCCCCCCCCCCCCCCCCACCTAATGCCACAGTTGACACTTTGCTTGGGGGAAATCTTCTATCATCAAAAATAAATATTGCATCTTGTAGATAGATTCCTAGCAACATCGCAGTAGCAACTCTGTAGAGGAAAAATCTTGAGAACCGAACTATCTATATGCTTCCTTTATATTATGTTTAGTATTACTCTCCTGCATGACTAATTTACGCAAATTTTAGAATTACTTATAGGGCTTAGTTTTAGGGTCCCTCATAATGTAGATACGTGCTTGATCCCCCATGTACAGTATGTACATTTTCCCAAACATGTTGGCACGCGCGAAGGACCTCGCGATAAAATGAACATCAAAGTATGTAAAAATTAAAGATTACCAGTTTGGATCACGCACTGCATAGTCTTGATTTTTATTCCATTTAAACCCTATACCCTCAAAGGTTCCTAGAAGCCGCTAGTTAAAATAAGTTAGGACCTTAGGAAAGTAACTTTATCCAAAGGAATGTTTGTACTTCAGAAAAGTCACCTCTCCCCAAAAGAAAGGTTTGTACTTTTGAGAAGTCACATACTTAGGTAAAGTTCATTCTTTTGAAGAGTCCCTTCCCCGAAAGTCTAGTCACAAATGACTTTCCTCGCTCTTTTTGCCCACCCATCTAGTATATAAAACCACTTCTCTCATGATCCAAAGTCTTTGTGATAGGGAATGTTTGAGGCTTGTTTATTATTAGAATATATTGAATAGGATCTCAAAACTATTCAGTACTAGGATAAAGTGGTTTCTCATGTACCTTAAAGATTGATCAGTCAAAGTAGCAAGGTATATAGTGATCCATGGCAATGAAATGAGATCCACCGATCACCTGGTCGCATCATCCCCTTTTCATATAGACTAAGCTCTAGGAACACACCCTATTTTACAAAATAACAAATACTTATGGGTTAATAGATTTGACAAAAAAAAATTTAAAAATTGTCAAACAGCCAAAGGCTGGTCCAAAACTCCTCAGATTCCAGGTTGAATATCTTATCTTTTACAAGAAAGATCAACTATATGAATTCACAATTCATCATCGAAACATATCTCATTTATATTAGATTCCCCTAACTATATTTTATTTTGAGAAAATATTATACCATAGTCTATTATTTCCTCACTCATCATTATAAAAACATGAAAGTTCACCCATGTTCAACCGAATTTGACGAGACTCCGTTAAATTTCTCATAATTCGAAGATACTGCCAAACCAAAAATACAAAAAATCAAAGTTCCGTCCAAACACGATAAAAAATAGATAAAAGAATTTCATCAGAAAAAATTATGCATATGTATGTCCTTCTCCCTTTATGTGTTGTCTTATATCAGTCCTTCTGTTCTCAAAAACCCGAGCGAAAGTGCCCCGACTTTTTCTAAAGTTCTTATCACCCCGCAGAGAGATCCACTATGTTCCTACCTGGGAAACCCGAGTTCACACTCCGTGTGGACGATTAATTTTCATCAGTAAGCTCCCCACCCATGATTGTTGATCCAAAGTACGTTCCATGTCTACTGAGGAAGACCAGGCTTCGTCCGCAATGGATCAAATCTTAAGACAGTTTGAAAGCATCAACGCCTCGTAGAATACCATGAAGTCCAAAACCATGGATCTAAACCTAGAACAAGTATGCCGACAAGAAGACAACACTAAACCTGGAATAGGATCGAACATACTTCCTCCTCTCATCCCTAACACTGATGCACTGCTTACAGTAGCTACCGAGGCAATATCATTTAATCCCCAACACCTTCTTGCACTAGTCCTAGTACCGACCCCCTGCTAATACCGGTGCTCCTCGTTTTTAATTTCCATTTTCCCCACATGGATATTTCAAACCCTACCAATAGTACCCCAAGTACCCACACACCGCCTTCCTAGTCCTTCTGCGAGCTGAATCTATAGCCCTTCGCTAGATGATGAGGTTGCATCCCACCTCCAAATGAGGAGATCACACAGGTCTAATCTAATGTTTTCCTTTAGGAAGCCCTCAGTAAGATGCAAACCACCGATGAGATCACTAATATTTAAAAGATAGCCCTATATCCTGAAACCCCATTGCCAAAGAAATTTAAGATGTCGATTTTTAAAACCTATAAAGGACTAGGTTCCCCGACCGCTCACTTATTTAACTATCACTTTCAGATGCAGGTCTAAAACGTAGGCTGGGGTTTTAGAGAGAATTTTCTCATCCACTATGTCCAAAGGATCCCTCGTCTAATATATGGGACTACAAAGAGAATACACCGCTAAAACTTAGGATGATGTATGTTGTGTTTTCCTGAAATAGTACGAATACAACAAAGAGTTGAGCGTCACCCATAAAGATTTAAAGATGCTAAAATGGGAGGAAGGAGAGATAGTTGGAACTTTCGTCACTCGCTGGAGAGAGAAAGATGGTTAGATGGTCAATCGCCACCGTAAAAATGATCAGATACAAATCATAATCCAAAATATAGAGAAAGAAGTACATAATGAACTCGGGCTCACCTCAATCCCTAACTTCAAAACACTTAAACATATCGATTTCTAGATAGAGGAAAGTTTGGCTTCAAAGATTACCAAATCCACTGAAGAAACTCATTGACCTACAAACCAAATCTCCGTCCATAAGAACTCTAGTGAAGCTTTTGTATCTCACATGACCACCCTTGTGGTCAACCCAAATCTGGCATTACACCTAGTTATCAATACTCCCTAAGCAATGGTAGCCATCGTCGCACCTTTCTGAAAAAGACCCTTTCTCAGACATTATTAAGATATTCACCCTCTCAAAGAGTTCAGTACCTCACCGAGATAATTCACCAAACAATAAGATCTATTTAGTCGAGTATACGCCACCTTGGAAATGGATGGTCGCCTAAGACCTCTCAAACCTAGACCACCCCCTCCTATCCCAAAGTAGAACTGGAGAGCCGATGCACAATTTGGGTTCCATTAAGGACCCGACCACATTACCGACAACTGTTGTTTATAATGGGACTAGGGTTTGGAGTTGGAAGAAGAAGAGAGAGATGAGAAGGTACTGCCCTTAAGGTTTAGATTAATAAGTTTTAAAAATCCTAACTTCGAAATATTAACATATAAAAAGAGAAGAATTTGAGTTAAACTAAAACTCTAAAAAAAATATTAGGGAACTGCCGCCCCCTGACTAGGCCGAATCGATTCGGCTACCAGGTCGAATCGATTCTCCCCTGGCAGCCAGCCAAGGACGCCCCAAAATTTTATAAGTAAATAAAATCCCAATCTTGGCCCTGATTTCGATTCCGATTAAAAACCTATTTTCCATAATTAAAAACCAACATATTTAATTACTAAAAATAATTAATTCCAAAAATTTTATTTTTTCGAATTCTAAATTAATTTAATTTATAATCGATGTAAAATTATGGGGTGTTACAATATACAGAGCCACTATAGAGGAGCATGATCAACACGAGCAGCATGAACACTTGTAGGCCCCTTTTTCTATGTGTGCTTCAGGTGCAAATAATTTTTCCAAAAAAATATATTTTTTCCAATTTTAATACGCACCAATTTTGTGAACCAATTTTACTTAACCCAATTTTATCTTTTTAATACTAAACATGAATCTAGTGTGATTAGGCAAGTAAAATAAAGTAAAGTCCACAAAACACACAACGCGAATGTACAAGGAAACCACAGAGGGAAAAAACCTCGGATGGCCCAAGCTAGACAATCACTATGATACGGTATTACAAAGTACAAACAGTAGACTTACTCAATGATTCGATACCCCCACAAGTCTTGATGCTCTTCTATGCTTCAATCGCTCCTCCACAGTGCAACATAGGAGTCTACCTATGCAAGGTCCACAACACACAAATCCATGTATGTCTCGGTCTCCACCGATGCAGCTTTGGTAACTGTGTACGATTCAAAAATCGGAGTCCACTGCTTCTTCACCGTAAAACTCGACGAAACAATTGTTCAAATAGAAGAACAAACTCCAGATGGTGCTAAAACAAGATCTAAATAGAATATGTACATAAAAATTTGATGTTAAAACACAAAGTATGTTTTTGACTTGAAAAATCTTATTAAACAAGTGCAGAAAACGAAAGGGTTTTGTTTCTGTAATTTTGGTTCTGCGCCCCTCGAAATATTGACTAAAAGAATCCTTAAATAAAAAACTAAAGTCATTGTGTCATTAGAACGATATCGGTATGTCGTTAGAACAACTCTGCATATCTCATTTGAACGACTTGCTGATGTGGTTTGAACGATAGCAGATGTCGTTTGATCCTTCTAAACTCAAGGGAAAAATCTACACGATTCTAAAATGAGTTTATCTTAGAATAAACAAAGTTAAAACATATTAAAAAAATTAACCTTTTAAAATCATTTTTAAACAAAATAACATCCTTAAAATATTTTTCTAGTCCTATAAACATTATGCGTTCATACCTAAGAGTATCTCGGAATGCAATGTTATATGAAGACGTGAAACGTGCACCAATAAACATGGCATGATCTATCTTGAAGCTTGGCCGCTATGTCTTGAAAACAACGTCATAGACTATGTGGAAATCATGACAAGTAAAAATTTATCAATGACTCAAATTGGTTTTTTTCCAGAATAATGACAATACATACAAATTGACACTATGTGGAAATTTTTCCTTACAAATCTCCCCCTTTGGCAATTTGTGACAAAACCAAAAATAGTGAAATGCCTAAGTCAGGCCGTCAAGCCGAATGACCTAAAGCCCATCCCATAAACCCAAAAAGAAAATACAGGACATGATCTAGTAAACAAATATCAGACCGACAGCAAGACTTGTCTCCTTGTAATGTAGTCACAAACTCTCCAATCGCTACACACACAAAAAAAACAAATACCATGTGAAGTATGGATGTAAAGATATAAAACCTTATGCTATCAATTTGTAAAACAAACCATTTATTAAACATTGAACAAAACATATGATACCAATATGTAAACAACATGATAAACATATGTGCTCATCAAACAAAACTCTCCCTACATCACATACCATCTCTCACCCTTTTTGTTTCGAATAGACAACCAGAGAAAAAGATAAACAAACAAACGAATATCTAAAATGAGAAAAATCATTTGAAGCAGATCTTAATAAACATGGGTAGCCAGCTAATAACAATCAGAACATACCAAAACGTAGCTAGCAAACAGTCACAAAAATAAATCAGCAATATCTGGAATGATGTTATTAAACGGTATAATGCAGTATAAAAATCAAACATGAATAATCACAATCGCCTGCATGTAATCTATCCAAACCAACCCAGATGTACCCAAACAGTGTAATATCAACATATATATGAAGAAGATACAAAAATAGAACAAAGAGTCACAAAGTCAACTCAGGTTGTTCGAACAACAGAGCAGTGTCGTTTGAATGATATAAGGTCTCGTTCGATATATCCAAGAAATAACCTATAATAGTGAGGTTTCGTGCGATGCAACTCAAGGAACGGCCTATCTCGCGACCATACCTGACACTTTTTTTAATCTCGTTACTAGTTTCATGCGATCGACTCTTCGAACGACATGGATATATCATTTGAATGGCATCCAGAATTCATATGAACGACTTTAAAGACTTTGTACTCCAGCTCTAAAAATGTTTAGGATTTGCTCGGTGAAATTTTTTTCTGAAAATAACAACTGGAAACTCAAAACAATAGCAAAACATACTCAAAACAGAAATTAGGAGTTTCATGCAAAGATAACATCAATGTGCATAAAATGAAAAGCCTACCAATTACATGGAAATAAGATCCACGCGCCTTTAGTGGACCTTCACTCTTTATCCACACCATTCCCATTCCACACTTGGGCTTTCGATTTGGTAGGGGCCATCAACCCTTCGTCGCGAGGAAAGATATGGATTTTAGTAGCCAATGAATTTTTCATGAAATGGGCAGAGGCCATACCGCCGAAGAAACCCACCGCATGAGTAGTAGCTCAATTTATGAAGGAATACATTATTTGTCGCTTTGGCATCCCGAAGGTGTTTCTGTCAGACAACGGTACTCCCTTCCTAAATAGTGAAATGCCCTGCTAATGAAAAAATACTCCATCATCCATCATAAGTCTACAATGGCCTACCCAAAATGCAATGGGTAAGTAGAAGCCACCAACAAGACGCTGATGAATATTTTGGTAAAGATGTTAAAGGACTTACCAAGCACATGGGATGCCAAGATCCCAAAAGTATTATGGGCTTATAGAACGACGAAGAGAAATCCAATAGGGTATACACCATTCTCCCTAGTATTTAGGGCGGAAGATGTGCTGCCAGTCGAACTAGCGGTACCTTAAGCTCGCTACAACCTACTAAGTGATATGTTCCCTCACAGTCGCCATGTACAACTCGAAGCCTTGGAAGAATATAAAAATAACATCGCAAGACACTTTGAGATATATAGGAAGCAGTTGTCCAGATCTTATGACCAATTGGTGAGGCCAAGGAAATTCAAAGAAGGAGACTTGGTTCTAAAATCATGCACGAGACACATAAGAGGCTTGTCACTACCAAAGTTCAAAGCAAACTAGGAAGGGCCTTACATCGTTCGAGCAACCTGTGATTCGGGCTACTGCGAGATATTTAAGTTGGAAGATAATGTGACTTTCAAATTGAATAACAAGTGGATGAAGATTTATTATGTTTGAATGTATGTCCTGTCACTCTAGTTCAATGACTTGTTCTTTTTGTGTTAAACTATAGATGTACGCTTTAAAAAAAATGGTCTTGCCCATTTAATATAGGAAGAAGTAAAAAAAAATCAGAAGGCATATGCTAGATCAAAATTTTATATTCGCAAGTTCATCGATCGATCCTTTTTTTATATATTCGAGCTAATTAGCATCGATGTGTAAGCATAGTTCGAAATCAATTAAACAACAAAAAAGAAGCGAAGCACCAAAGTTACAAACATTTCTTTATTCCAAATAAATTATATCATTTGTGGTTACAACCAAGTTAGAAAAACAAATTCAAAAGTTTCACCGAAAAGGGAAAGACCAACAAAAGAAACATTGGATAATGAAGATAGGGGTCATCCATAATGAAGCGAAGATGATATGAACCAAACAAGTGATGATGATGTGGGATAGATTCTCCTCAAGTTGGTTCTGCTCTACAATAAGGTCAGCTAGATTTTTCTGGCGACTTTCCTCAGCCTGTAGATGGTTTCTCGCTCCTGCTCTTTTTCAACCAATTGTGCCTCCGCATGAGCAATGGCCTCGCGAGCCTCCTGGGCTGCTTGCTCATCCACCAGCAATTGGGATTCTAGACCCACAAGTTCTTCAGAGATAGCCACCTACTCGCGATGGGAATTTTGGAGGCGGTCATAGACACTAGGAAGATCACTCTTTTTAAAACTCCTTAACAGCTCCATCAACCATATGAGGGAAAAACCATCATTAGTTAACGCGTTAACCCTGCCCAATAAAGTTTTGATAGTGTCAGGGCTAAGAGACATAAGGGGGTTTCTGAGGATGTCCTCCAATACCATCTTGAGCCCAAAAAATCGGCCAGCCATCATCCCAGGAAGGGGATACAGATATCGAACAGTAAAGGTCGAAGGAAATTAAGCTAGCAATCACTCGATCAATAAACGGGGACCCTCAGTCAGAATAGAAGGGAAGCTGGCCAAAGTTTATCACACAACCACCTCGGGGGATGCCTAAGGTGGATGAATACTAAAAATACTATCACTAGAAGATGGTCATCGGGTGTGCGAGGCACTATCACTGGCTTGAACTTGAGGAACGCAGGGTGCAGAAGTATCACCAAGTATACGGGCCCCGCCCAAAGAAGTCACTGAAGCTACTATTAGTGCTTGAACTGACTCCTTAACAACAGGCTCCACTTCGAGCCCATGAGTTGCTAATTGATCGACCTCCACCTGAAACGCAGTAAATAGTTGAGGTTAGCAATAAAGACAAAGGAACGTATGAAAAAATATATATACTATGCGAACTTAGAGATTTATTCTTATAAGTCTAGGCCCGTCTGACGCTCGATTATGGGATATTTATGCCTATAAGACTAGGCTCGCCTGGCCCTCGATTATGTGAGATTTATGAAATATAAAGTCCTACACTCCTAGGCCCGCCCGACCCGTGGTTATAGGACATTTTGATCTTAAAGCTAATATATATATATACATAAGATATATAGAATTGTGGAAATACCTCAGGTTGTTTCTCCTTAGCAAACTCGCGAGTGGCCATCTGAACCATGTCCTCCTCCTCAACTACCTCGGGAGACACCAATAGGGGATAACTTTGAGGGGTGATCACATTTTCTCCTACCTCCACTACCTGCTCCTGCCTATCCACCCACTATCTCAACCTGTTCTTGCTCAACATCTCCTTGGGCGACTGCAGTTGGCTCAACACCTTCTGGGTTCAAAATCGAAGGCCCGAATAAAGTAACAAGAATTTGATCGTTCAAAGGGGGAGACACCATGGGGATAGTTGAAACAGGCGTGGGAGCCTTTAGAGGGGAAGAAAAGCAGAAATTTAATCAGAACTATCAATAGGTGCAGTAAAAGGGGGAGATCAGTGCAGAAAGTAATGACTTACCAAAGGCATCAAAATCACAGCAACAACAGGTACATATACAGCTTCAACAACTTTGGCCGATGGCACACCCCCTCAAGGCCAGCCTACTTGAGCAAAAAAGAAGGGTCGGGGGAATAGCCACCACTAGATGAAGTATTAGATACAACTTCCCCTAGGGGAAATGGGTGAATACCTTAGAAATAGTATGGGCAGCTACTTCGAGAGGTAGATTCTCCTCAGCATCAGCATGCGCAACAACCTGCACACCATTCGGACAGAAGAAAAAGATTAAATTACAACAAACTTGGGGGCATTATCATGAGAAAGAATGAATAAAAGGAGGTCTCTTAGGGTAAGAGATGTAAGAAACTTACCTCTTCTTCCATCACATCCTCAACGGTTTCATAGTCTTGGGGGGGCGAGGCAAGTTTCGAGGAAGAAACCATTACCCTCAACCTATACCTACGTACTAGGGCAGTCTCTTCCTCCTATTCCTCTTCATCTTATTCTTCTTCCTCCTCCTCCTCCTCCTCCTCCTTTCCTTCCTCATCATCATCATCATCACCTTAACCAACATCTACACCAGACAAATGCTCCTCAATAATCTCCTCCTCACTTGACCCACTCGACTCCTCTATCATAAGCTTGAGGGGGCTAATCATTTTACTCTTCCTACTACCCTCAGTAGATTAGGGGTCATAAGAAAACCCACGAGCAGACATCTCGGCTGACATGAAAGCCCAGTCTTCTTCACTGAAATGTTCCCAAGTCTGGCGAAGATGATCCACCATCTGACTCATCGCCTTGGAAATATTTATGTCAGTAGAAGAGAATAATGGAGGCTGTAGAGTAGGTTTAAGCTTATTCAAGGGCGCCTTCCGAGTGGCCCTAACTAATGCACCGGTTGAAGCAGCGCGAGGAGACTCGTTCCATCCAATCGACCTCAAAGGACCAGGGGTAACATTGGTGGGAAGAACGAAAGATTGAGTGGCTCTCTTTCTCTTTACAACTGCCTAATCCACAGGCGCTGGGGGAGGCAGCTCAGGGGGGACACTGGTATTGGCTGTGCTAAGGGGAGAAACAGATGATTGGGTGGTGCAGTTTCTCAAACCCAACTCAGTGGGCAGAAATCTCTAAACTTCAGGATAATGGGGTTCCTTGAGAAGGTTAGTTTGGAAACGAACCAATTGGTTTTTCTAGAATACATTAATGAACATCATCGACCTCCCTCCTCGAGCTCCCTTGCTCGGTATTACGGAATTAGCAGGATAATGGGCACATAGACTGAAAATAATAGACCTGAGGAAGTTTGAACAAGCAAATGAGAAGTTGGTGGGCTTCTCTCTAGTAAAATGGCTTAACAGGGGGGCCCTTGATCATAGCCAAACTGCATAGCTACCTTATGGGGCCTATAAAGAGAGTAAAACAATGACACTCCGTATATAAAGGCAAATAGGAAGGGATCAACAACAGGGGTACACTGTGCTTGGGGAAATTTTTGGCTAGGGCTTCTTAGATAGGAGCAACGGGACGCTCCTCCTCACTAAAGAAATTGTTAGTAAAAACCTAGATTACCCCAACATAAGGGTGAGGGTTGAATCACTCAGCTTGGTCAATTAGAGCTAACATAGGTTTCTTCATACTCTTATTATTCCAATAGCAAATACGGGGGACTCTCACATTCTGCGAACTGGGGAAGTGGCCAGCAGGGGCATAATCCATGAAATCCGCATAAAGGAACATCGTCAAAAGAATATTATTGGCATAGTTAGACACATGGAACCTACCAACGCTTCGCGCGGAGTTTGTAGACACCCAATCTAACCAAGTGTACAGAGACCCAAGAACAATAGTTACGAGGGGGATCTTCACACTGTAAGCCATTCGAACGGCCAGATTGATCAGGTCCTTGCGAGGGCAGTCGTGGGGCTTACCCGGAAGGTATACCTTCGATAGCATCACCCATATGTACCCCGCTAACTCAACTTTGGAACCTTAGCCTTTCCCAGTTGTAGGCTGCTCGAAGACTTATTTCCCTCACACTTTCTCCCTGGCAACCTCGGGGCCCTGATGATAGCCTTCTCTTCAATAAAGTAAAAGTAGAGGATGACCTCAGAGTAGGTGCACTTACTGTAAGTGACCATGCAATCCTTCATAACGGCCTCTAACTCATTCCTCAGAGTTTTCTCTTCACCATAAACATCCTCCTTGAAGAAGGTGTCATATCTAGTAGCCTCCAATCCTAACAGTTCACACACATCCTCAAGGGTAATTGTGAACTCGCCCCAAGCAGCCACGAAGGTGTGTGACCTATGGCTCCACCACGACACCAAAAGTTATAGAGTAGTGTTATTTCTGGCGAAGGTAAGGTCACCCAACCATATAAAATAAGATAAACCTACAAGGTCCGGTTGAACCGGGTACTTTTCATATATATACTCCATCCAAGGGCCCAACCCTTCACTAGCACCAGAGGACGCCTCAAATTCCACCTTGGAGTAGGGGAAATCATCGCACTCTATACGAAAATGGGTGACAGTAGAAATAAGGATATACGCGAAGTCCTAAGCATCTTCACCTTTTTCCATTAACAAGTTTGACTCCTCAGTTGGCACCAAAGCACTAGGAAACCATTCGGCCATCATCCAGAAATGATCGTCCTCTTCAAAGTAAGGGGCACGATGGTATAGTTCCCACTGAGCCTGGCATTCCTGGGTGGCAGGAAAGGCACCCCTGACAGAAAGAGTTCTCTTTACTGGTGCCATGTCAGATGAGAGAAAAGAGAATGGAAGATAATTAAAAAATCTTGAAGAAGGGAAGATTGACTTTGCCAAACTCTCACAGAAAAGCTTGAACTCAGAAAGTTAAACCCAAAGGTGGGTCTTAACTAAAGGTGCCTCCCTTTTTATAGGGGCAACATGAATTCCAAAAGACGACAACAAAGGCGACGTTTGGAAAAGAGCAATGATGGCATTTTATAATTATGTGGCTGGCGTGATGGCATAATATTAAAGGTTACTATGATGTTGATTTGGGGAATGATGCATCGAATAGTCGCGTCCTCTTCACGCGCCCACCCTGGCGTTGCCACGTGTGATGCACTGAAATGCAAACGACAGGTGAATTTAATGAAGCATTCCTGGGGGTCTTGTATAACTTGGGCAACGAAGATAAGAGAAAGTTTCGTACAGATATTTCTTCATGTAAATAAAGAAATATCTTTACGAAGGGGAAAATGTGGAGGGGTATTCCCCCACATGGATGATTAACTTAGCCAAGTGAGTTGATCAACTATAGAGAAAGATGCCCCACAAACACACTTCGAAGATTCTCCATGCAAGTAGCTCGTAGGACCCACCCCGAAGGCTCCTCACAAGCAAATATCTCGCAGCGCTCTACCTCGAAAAGCCTCCAACTGATCTGGCTTGAAAGACCCATCTCGAAGAACAAAGGTCACCCGAATGATAATAGTTTTTAATAATAAGTAGAATGTTGTATTATGTACTTTTTCTTATGAATGTATATATTAAGTGGGGTCGCCTGGTACCCACGAGGGGCCATGTATGGCAGGGCATGGTAGAGCTTTCATGCTCTATCAAGCTATCTCCTCCTGGGAACTTCGCAGGGACATGGTTTGAAGGATTTAGAACAAGGAAACGTTGGGATTTATTACCAACCCTATAGGAACACTTGGACAAAACTTCACCCAGGACAAATGTCACTCGATCTCTCTCATTGATTACTTATTCGAGTGAACCTCCTCGACTCATTCGATCCCATCAATACTTGCCCCTTAGAGGTCACCTCCTCAAGGTACCTCGGGTGCAAGCCTGTCTGACTGATATGACTAGATACCAAACAACAGCCACTGTTTGAACCATTCCCTGACGTCATGATGCCTGATGTTTAGGAACTCAAGAATACAGTACTCAAGTGCCTTTATCCTTAGGATGGTAGGTTTAGTTCACCAAATCTGACCATATAGCCATCATAGAGTAAGACTTAATCAAACAAGTCGTAGCCTTCATTAATGACTGCTATACATCCAACCAATGGAATGCTTTCCCGCCAAACAAACAGATCCCATGCATTAAATGCAGTATCTTATGCATTTAATGTACCAGGCCAAAGGGATTGAGGGCATGCTGACTCGAGAAACTTCTCCCTCCATATAAATAAGATCGAAACAAAACAAAGGGGAGAGGCATTCAAAACCTAGAATTGCTGCCCAAATTCCCTCATACCAGAGAGCCATCGAGAAGAGCATTAACCCTCATATACATTCAATGCACCCATCATTGGGAATTAATTGAGATTGAAGTTTCTGCCTTGTCTTTATTATGCCTAGAGTGATTGTTCTTTCTCCCTCCGACCACGCTACCTGCTGGTCCCATTCAGTTATTGTGCTTGCTACATGAGGATCATGTCAATATGTTCTTTTGTGCAACTCTTAATAATCAAAAATCTATATGTCTCTAATTTATCTGTGCTTTATATCTAACGGTGTTAGTCCCGATCTTGATAAGGGGTTATGACTCACTTAATACAAATAGTATTTAAAGAAACCACATCTTACACATGGATACAAAATGAATGGGCATGAACTATAACAAATGAATCACAACTTAAACACGTCGAAATGTTCAAGGAGCTTTAATTGATAGATAAATGCCATCAAACTAAGTTTTAGCCATAAGTGATAATTAATATATTGAGCTTAATGAACTAAATGAACAATATGCACACAAATTCGAAATTTTGACGATTCTACAAACAATAGCATCATGATACGATTTTTCAACAATAGGATTCTTGGTGAAAACCCGTTGTACTTTTCCAACCAAACACCCTCACATATTCATATATTTTTTTTAGTTCTTTTGAGATTTTTACTTTCTCTCCTTATAAAAATCCTGTTTGACCCATTTTTGTCATACATTTGTTTTTATTGCCTTAATTTTTCCTTGGGCTCTTTTAAATGGTGGCTTTCACGACAAGTTTATTATACTCTCGCGGCCATTTCCCATTAATACTTATCATTTTATTTTCAATTTAAGCAATATATATCCTCATGGCAAACGATTCTTACATGCACACCTTCTCCTAAGTTTAATTACACATAAATGATAAGATTGAGAGGAGAACATCTCACCTAACTCAAATATGCATGAGAAATCAAATATTAAAGTAAGCTTGTGTGTGTGTGTGTGTGATGCATATAGACAAAGTCGAATCCAAATGCAAATCAAATTGGAAACAACCCCATTAGTCAATGGTTAAGATCATTTTAAGAATCTATAATTACAACCAAATGTCGTAGCCACATGGATAATGAAATGATGGGGGTCCAATCACACCAATATTCCATATCAAAGATATAAACTCGTGACATAAAAATAAATCGAAACACTTTTTGTGTTTTTTTTATAAAAAATATTGACTCAAAAGACAAGATATTTTTGTATTTTCTCAAATAAGACTCAAATAAATGAAAATTATAATATAAAGAGATACACATGTCATCAAACTAGAAAATACATATTAAGAAGCAAACTAGATTATGACAAACAGGGTCATGCAAGCAATCATCCATAAGAAATAGCATGTGAAGCATCATTTCCTAGCATGTGAGAATCAACCAACCTACCATTTAGCATCTCCAAAATAGATTTCCTAACCCAAACATGTGTATACCTAACTAAACGGGTTTTGGGAACCGATGGGATAGTACACTTAAACTTCCTAGGGTACTTTCTAAGATCTTAGAAAAAAATGCCTAACGTGACATTTCCTACAACAATTCGAACATGTGTAAACGTGACAAGGAACATAACCTTTAGATTGACCTTTTCTAACACCCTGGGATGTGGTTGACACTCTAAAACAAATTGTGGTTTTAGCTTTAGCATTCAAATCACTAGAACAAGATAAGCTACTACCATCACTATTCACACTACTCAAGTCTTTTAAATTATTTTTCAACTTCAAAATTTTAGACTCGGGCAAAGAATTAGACTCCTCAATTTTTAGGTACTCGTTATTTAAATTTTTAATTACCCCTAGAAGGTTATCTCGATCCCCCTCAATATTAGGAAAATTATTCCTAAAAATCTTCTCATGTGCCTTATAATTATAAATCAAAATACTATCCTCTTTGGCACAATGCCTAGAAGTTTTAAAGTCCTCTAACTCTGTTTCTAAAATTAGGACTCTATTCTCACTCTCTTCCTTAGCAAGAATTAAAGTCATCATATAAAGAAACAAATTTCTCACGAAGGATATTTATTTGAGTTTGAAACATTTGCAAATTTTCAATCATATGTTTGAAACGAGAATTTTCTTCTTCATATATTTCAATTCCTTTTGCAAACAGCAAATTCAAAAGATTTAATTCGTCAAAACATTGAGAATCCGTCGAGACAAAAATAAGCCAAGAGAGAAAAATAAATAATCACCCAAAAATCACTAAACAAGGATCTACACAATAATTTAAGTGCAACAAGCCCTGATACCAATTCGTAAGCCCCTTTTTTCTATGTGTGCTTTAGGTGAAAATATTGTTTCCAAAAAAAATAAACTTTTTCCAATTTTAATATGCACCAATTTTTTGAACCAATTTTACTTAACCTAATTTTATGTGGTTAATCCTAAACATGCATTTAGTGTGATTAGGCAAGTAAAATAAAGTAAAGTCCACAAAACACACAACATCGATGTATGAGGAAACCACTAAAGGAAAAAACCGTAGACAGCCTGAGACAGACAATCACTATGATACGGTATTATAAAGTACAAACAATAAATTTACTCAATAACTCGATACCCCACAACTATTGATGCTCTTCTATGCTTCAATCGATCCTCCACATTGCAATGTAGGAGTCCACCTACGTAAGGTCCACAACACACGAGTCCACATATGTCTCGATATCCACCGATTTAGCTTTGGCAACCACCTACGATTCAAAAGTTGGAGTACACTACATCTTCATCGCAAAACTCGACCAAACAATTATTCAAAGAGATGAACAAACCCCAGATGGTGCTATACCAAGATCTCTATAGCATATGAATATGAAAGACCAGATCTTAAAACACAATGGATGTTTTTGACTTGTAAAACCTTTGTAAACAAGTGCAGAAAACGAAAGGGTTCTGTTCTGTAATTTTGGATTTGCACCCCTCGAAATTGTAAGTAAAAGAATCCTTAAATAAAAAACTAATGTCGGTGCGTTATTAGAATAATATCATCTGGTCGTTAGAACAACTCTACATATCTCATTCGAACGATACATGCATGTTGTTAGAATACCTTGCTCATGTCGTTTGAATGATAGTAAGTGTCATTTGATCCTTCTAAACTTAAAAGAAAAATCTACACAACTCTAAAACGAGTTTATCTCAAAAGAAACGAAGTTAAAACCTTTTAAAAACATTTTTAACTTTCTAAAATCATTTTTAAACCAAATAACATCATTAAACATTATCCGAGTCCCATAAAAATTATGCGTTCATACCTGAGAGTATATCGAAATGTAATGTTATATGAAGATGTAAAATGTGCACCAATAGACACAGCATGAGTCTTCAAAACAACGTCATAGACTATGCGGGAATCGTGATAAATAAAAATCTATCTATGACTAAAATTGGTTTTTGTCTTGAATAATGCCAATATATACAAATTGACACTATTTGGAAATTTGTCCTTATAACACTAGTCTGTTGCATAAAAAAGCAAGGTCACACTGAAGATAGTATATAGCCCATCCTCTCATATGGAGGGCAACCTTTCCAGTTCTTCAATAACAAAGGGAAAATTTTATATCCAAAGCATCTAAGATATTGGATGGGAAGACTTACCCATGGAAGTACAAGATACCATGTGAATTTTCGTGACAATAAAGAATAACCCCCTGAGATCCCTCTGCCTAAAGAAGTCCCCGATAATCCCAATAGTGAATTAGATATTATCATCTCACGAATGGTATATGACCTCTTCGTCCTGTAGATATCCCCTTGGCCCTACCATTACACTGACATGGGATGCGGTTATAGGAATGCCTACCTGGATACAACCTATATAGTCAGCATTATAAAACTATAAGATAACATGACTCGACAAGTCATCCCCCATAAGAAGTTCCCCCTTACGGGGGTACTCATATATATCCAAAATGGAACTTTTCCACCCCACTCCCCACAATCATGCTCAGGGGAAATTCCACAGCCTATAGTGCGTAGTATTTTCACTAACTCTGACTAGGTTTACCAATGAAATCTCTCCCTAGGGGCTGAAATACGCAGAGTATCGATAATACTATTGAGATATCTTTTACGAAGTTACCAATATTATTAAAGAAGTGGATCTAAGGGAATCCGGTCTCTTTCCTACAATGGAGAGCACCAAGAAATAGCCTCAAATGGGCCCAGTCTGATGACGAGGAGTACTAAGAAATAGCATTAGATAACAACATCAGGTTGGGATCCTCAATGTCTATAGAACCCCCGTCAAAGGCATGATACCAGACAGGAGACTAAGTCTTAGCCAAAGTGGAAGAAATCCCCACGCCAATGCTAAACTCAGACATATTTTTACGATAGGTAGATATCCCCATACCCCGATCCCCCTCAAAAACCGGGGATAGAACTCCTAAGTGCCAGAAATAAACTCCTATATTGGATTTGACTGACATCGTATCTCCAAAGCCAACACCGCCTACCTTCGATCGTGTATCCTTTGCTAATCTCATACTCCGTTTAAAAATAACTAAATAAGAAACTGGAATAAAACATGTGCTCAATCTGGATAAGGAGGTTGATTTCCTCACCAGGTCAGGCCGACACTCCACTCCATCAAAACCTGATGATAAGATGGAGGTCCCCCTATAGTAACCACCATACCCTATCCTATGGAAAATAATAAAATCTAGGAGAAACTTCAGTGAACATCAGTAAATATCACTATCTAAGAATTACTATACACCTCTCGGGAGAACTGGGCAGCTGTTATGCGACTATTATCTCAAGCTTCATTACCTACGGATCTCACTTCAATAAAAATGTCAACCACTATCGGCTCCACCACCATGCAATAACACATTATATTCTCATATGAAGACCTTAACATGTAAGGTCGTAACCAATGGTTCGCCTTACACATCACTATTGAGAATTATGGATAGATAGTACCCCTTGTGCTAGTAGACAACAGATCCATCGTCAATGTATACCCCTATGTAATTTCTACTAATTTGGGATACACCGCCTCGAAATTTATACTATCATCCATAGCCTTCAAGGCCTATGATAACACCTACCGAGAGCCATCATCCTTACTCTCATAATAGGGTCTATTAAGTGCTATGTCGAGTTTTAAGTACTCGACCTCACAACCAACTTCAACCTCCTACTTGGAATAGACTGGATACATCCCATGGGGTCATTAACCTCATCACTCCATATGAAAATCAGGTTCCCATTCTACACTGAGGTCATCACCATTCAAGAAGATGACAAACCTTTCAATAAGATGACAATTAAGGAATGGTGGCTAACACTGGCAATATCCTTTTTTTAGACACCCATCATGGCAGTCGCAATATCTACCTCAACGAAATTCTGAGTCATACCACTCGCACACTTAGTTGAAGAGGAGTTAGTCATTCATAATATAGCTTCTTAGATCATCTAAAAGATGGGATACATGCCCAGATTCGATCTAAAAAAATTAAGAAGGATCCCATAAAGTTTTCACCGCTACAGAACACAAGGGAAAATATGGTCTTGGTTACACCTAAGATCACAAAGTTATAACCAAAAGTATCGAAGAATCCCGTCAAGGGTGGAATGGACACTTCTATCTCTAAGGAGAATAATTACCCTATTATAGGCTCCTCGAGCCATGGTGGGACAAAACAAAGGAATCCCTATAGCTAAGAATGGAAATCCTATATGGAGAAGGATTATACATATATTACAGGAAGTCCACACAATCAATGGGAGTGAACTCAATGTATCATGGGTCACTGAAGAAGATATGGAGACCTCTGAACTAGAACCTGAATGAGGATGC
This sequence comes from Sambucus nigra, assembly GCA_949130495.1. Taxonomy (NCBI): domain Eukaryota; kingdom Viridiplantae; phylum Streptophyta; class Magnoliopsida; order Dipsacales; family Adoxaceae; genus Sambucus; species Sambucus nigra. Next base: position 235,670,356 of record OX422210.1, on the reverse strand, counting down.
CTAGATTGTTTACGGACGAGACTGGTCTAGTATCTATGTTAGGAATCATAACTTAACCCCCATTAGACTCTTCCCTGATTAATACACCACCTCGATCACCTGAGAACCAATTACAGATAAAAGACGATTTACTAGCTTCCCTAAACTCAATATCTACCGCCATGTGGAAGACTTCACAACCCTCCTACTTAAAACATCGCCTTCGATCGAACCATGGGACACACCCATCGAACCCAATGGAACTATTAAAGGGATAAGGAAAATCACCAGTGTTCCCTGAAATCTCTCTCCGAGGCACCTCGTCTCCCCAACCCTATTATGGACTTCTTTAAGGACCATAAATCAACCTTCAAAAGAAGAGGGGCCCAGTCCAAGAAACACCACCTTCCCAGCCTGCAATTGGTACCAAAGTTATAAAATTCTCAAAGGTCATTCCAAAGGTATCTTAGCATAACTCGACTCATCTCATCTGTAACACCAAGGGAATCGTCATACATAAGAACTGTACATCTACTAGATTCATCCCAACACTCGTCATATCGAAGCCCATTGAGATTGCCCATTTAAATAAAGAGTTCCCCCTTTTCCCCTATCATGATGTATCTTTCTATAAAGCAAACTTTTTTGTTATTATCAATTATGTCTTTCCTCCCTTTGATGGCGTGATGAATGAAGTTTTCTAGTATTTGCTAGTGTATTACATGTGTTGATAATGAATCTAACAATAGACTAGAAATCACCCCTAATAATGATAACTCCATAGACTTATAATACTCAAAACACTTGTAAAAACTTAACCAAAGTCAAACAATTTATGTCACCCAATGAGGATGACACAATTACAATAAACTTAGGAACTCCCTAAAACCACGAACAGTTATAAATAGTTACCTCCCTAGAGAAGAACGAATAAAAGAACTCACGGACCTCCTTACCAGTTTTGTGGATGTTTTCATTTTGTCCTATGCCAATATGCCCTGCATCGACCCCACTATTTTCATGCATAAGATACCCACTCTCCCCGATGCAAAATCTATAAAGCAAAGGCTCTATAAAGTAATACCCAAATGGTCCTTGATGGTACAGGAATACATAAAAAATCATCTTAATGTCAGATTCATCCGAGTAAGCGAATATCCTACTTGGCTAGCCAACAGTTTACCAGTACCCAAAACTAATGATAAAGTTTGAATGTGCATAGACTATAAGGATCTCAATTGGGCCAACCCTAAAGATGATTTATCCGTACCATACATCGAATTATTGATAGATAGCACACCCAATATCATCCTTAAGTCATTTGTCGATGTATTCATATGCTAGAACCAAATCAAAATACACCCTGACCATCAAGAGAAAATCAATTTCCTTACCCCCAGGGGATGTACTATTATATGTTCATGCCCTCCGATCTCAAAAATGCTAGTGCAACTTACTAGAAAGTGGCCACAACTATCCTACACAAGGAAGTGTAAGTCTACGTGGATGACATGATCATTAAATCCAAAGACCCTAAAGGACACATTTCGATACTCCAAAAATTCTTCCAAATGTTACGTCGTGACACCCCACCTAATTAAATACCGCGTGGTCAGTCCTTTATTAAATTAAAATCAAAGTGTTCGATTGGTTCATACTTAGCATCAATGTCGAACAACAAATTTCATTATTAATGTCCTAATAATTAATTAAGCTAAGTGTCAAAACATTTTCCAAATTAATTATACCCAATTAATCCATTAATAAATTACATACTTTAATATATAAGCCATTCCATAAGAATAAATACTGAACATGAATTAGCTACTGAAATAAATGAGACTGGATAAAACATTCCAGTTCTAAGTCTAAAACCAAAAGAATCATAATACTTAATCCAACAGGAAAAGAAAGGCTAAAAGAAAATACAATCTCTGAAATAACTAAGCTGGAAATGGGCGACACATTCCCAAACTGAAATGTCTGAGTTATTAACTGAATGAAAAGAGAGAAGCGTCTAATATCAATAACCTACAACTTCCACAACAGCTGCAGCTCGTTGAATGATTCATGCGTCTAAGCCTGGTGGTGACCTTGTGGCTGCACGCCTGGTATTATATATATATATATATATATATATATATATATATATATATATAACAAAAGAGAAGAGAAATAGCAAGAAATGGGTCAGAGACCGATTTGTAAAAATAATTATTTTAACAAGTATTTAAAACTGCATTAATGTAATTATTATGTGCATATTAGTTTCAAACTCTCGCCTGAGATCCTCACCCCTCTACTAATGTGCACACCTGGCGTATGTCTATCCCAACCTAGTCATCGATAATATTCCCAACTAGGTTATTGACACAAACTCCTAAATATATCTCAAGGGAGTAACCCGTATCACCCATACAATACGCTAATAATATTCTTTTATGCCACTTACCCATTTTGTTTTCACTATTTTGATAGGAAGTCTTTTATCCACTGGAATTACTTTACTTATACATTTTCTAATTCCACATTTTAGAATCATTCACTCTCAATTATATATATGTATATATATATAAAACCTGCGTTCCTTAGTTAGGACCACTTGGTGCAATGCATACTCTGCTATCGTGTCCTGGTGCCTCACTCACTGCATAAAGGACAATTGGTTTGGCATCTCTCACGAACCGTAAATCTCATAACACAAATATTGGAGGCAAGCGTACTCACCATCTAAATGGTCACGCACATACTTACGCTCCCATTCAACCATCGAAACTATCCTACATAACAGATAGCACGTATCCAAGTTCATATGCTCTGGGTACAAGTCAAATATCCCCCCGTTAGGTCACCCAGGATATTAGTGTCCACTACGCGATACCTCCTCTCGATAGCAAGCAGTGTAGGTATGCTATACACATAAATATGATAAACATATAATAATAATAATAATAATAATAATAATAATAATAATAATAATAATAATAATAATGATAATAATGATAATAATAATAATAATAATAATAATAATAATAATAATAATAATAATAATAATAATAATAATAATAATAATAATAATAATAATCGGCATTCCCTAAGCCTTATAACAATTTAGGTATTCACCCAACCCATATTTATATATCCTCACGTAGTATATTTCTCTATACTACTTACGCAATTTACTCGATTATTCACATTCTCGAATTTCCCAAGGTTAATTCACCTATTCAATACTTAAGTTTTCATTCTAGGATTATTTCCCAAATAATTCTGCATTAAGTTAATATTGGTAAATGGCAGTATCCCTAATCATAATTAACTGGGTAGCCTGATCTGGGGAAAAATGGAATTTCTAGGCTTTTTGGGACCAGTCGTTCGAACGAGTTAGTAGGTTGTTTAAATGACTCTGACTTCTCGTTCTAATGAGACTCCATCTCGTTCGAATGAGATGGGGTCTTTTTCCACTTTGGCCTGACCTGTTACGTTTTACTGTTCATACTTCATCTTGCCCAAAAATTTAGTCCTAAAACCTCTAAATCTTAACCCCAACACCAAAACATTATTCCTAATTAATATTCTAACATATATAAATGCTTTCCTTTAACTTTGAACCATTAATTCATCATAAAATAGTTATAAATTCCAAAATCCACAATTTTACAATTCAAAACCCTAGTTCATCAAATTTCTAAGCATGAACTCCAATTCAGATTCATCCATTACAATTAATCAACCATTTGGGATTTCTAAACTATCTACAAGAGGGATTTATCCTAATTCATTTTTCGGATTTCAATTCATATCCTAAAATCTCAAATTTCATCAAAACGCATAAATCAAAAGTGAATATAATCTACCTACACCAATATGAACATATTTATTGCTATGAATTGCAAGTAATAAACACTTGCCATAATTTTGACGGTCTGATCCGCTGTTGATATGGGTATGAGTGTGTTCCTTATCTCGCGATCTACACTTTGGTATAGTTTTTGGTGTGTGTTCTTGAGTTAGGCACCAAGAACACCAATAGGTTCTTCTTCCTTCCTCAGTGCCTTTCTCTATTCTCTCACATAGGTTTAGAGCTGATAACTCCCCACTAACTCATGTACATCTATCTTTTATTTCCCAATTTTCGTCCATATTATTACTCCAAATTTCCAAAGGATAAAAATACCCTACGGGGTGCCGGTTAGGCCTAAAATTACCTCGGAGTACCAATAAAATGCCCGGGTAGAGTTTTCTGACTATCTCGACCCTTCCGGACTCAATGGAGCACTCCAAATTACCATGCGAGTTTTACAAAAATAATTTATCTTTTTATTCCATATAATTAGTCCCGACACGACTCACAAGCGCGTCCTGACTTAAAATACCAAACTATCGTATTTTGCACTCCGATAATTTATAAAAATTATATACTTCCATATTACATATACCCACAGTAATAATCAATGATTTCCATCAATAAGTATTAACCCTTGGCACGCTAGTTAATAATTATTTTAAATTTCGGATTGATTAACAATTAAATTTCCTCACCTTTTTAATTCAATTAATCCACAATAATAATTAATTCTATAATTATTTAATATCATAAAAATACGGGGTGTTACATACTTCCCTCCTTACAATAGAATTTCATCCCAAAATTTAGAAAAAGTATATCAAGTACAAACAACGTTGTATATATATTGCGCATCACATCGTAGCGCTCCCAAGTAAACTACTCCGTACCACCCATATAGCACGCTATGTATTACCTTTAATAATGAACACTTCACATATGTTCATTTTAACGTAGGTTCTTGCCTAAGTCTTATCGTTTAAGTTCCATTGGTAAATAAATCAGTCTTTAGATACATTTGATCTCGTCTTGTGACGATCGTACACAAGTAGATTATTTGCACCGTATATATCTCGCACACACTATATACTATAAGAATTAACTCATCTTCGATCTCAGCAATAATACTTGGTCCCCTACCTTTAACTAATGCGCAGGAGAACAACAAGGCTTACTGTGCCATACTTCACTTGTACCATGCCCAAAAGTGAACTTTTATGAGTGATTGTACACAAACTCCTCTAGTGTAAGGGATTACTCTCATCCTCCCCTGATATTTAAGGGTATATAAAAATAATTTATCTTTTTATTCCATACAATTACTCTCGGTACGACTCACACACGCGTCCTGACTTAAAATACCAAACTGTCGTATTTCGCACTCCAACAATTTATAAAAATTATATAATTCCATATTATATATACCCACAGTAATAATCAATGATTTCCATCAATAAGTATTAACCCTTGGCACGCTAGTTAATAATTATTTTAAATTCGAATTAATTAACAATTAAATTTCTCGACCTTTTTAATTTAATTAATCCAATAATAATAATTAATCTCGTGATATATTTTATAAGTGATTGAGATTGCATATTTGTCATACACTATTTTTGTGCTTCATGTTTTATGTTATTGCTAGTGTTATGACGTGTTTATCTTTTGTATTTTCATTATCCATTTTTTGGGTCTCAATGAGAAAAATACAAAAATATTTTGTTTGCCTTTTTAGTTATTTTTTTAAATTGCATCATTTTGAAAATGTTAAACAACTCAAAAAGATTTTAGTTTTTGTGTATTTTGGTTTTACACATATTGTATGGCATATCGGTGTGTTTGAATCTCATTTCCTCGATGTATCCATGTGACTAGGACATTTGATTTTGATTGTCAATGCTTGGATTGTTCTTAATCATGTTTAAATAAAGTATTTTGAAATTGATTTTCATGATGGATTCACTTTGAATATGCCTCCGCACACACTTTTCACGAGCTCTTTATAGATTTTAAATTCATATGTCACATGAGCTAAGTGAGATGTTCTCCCAATAATCTTTTAATAGACATAAATTTTTTTTACCATGAGGGATTTGTTGATGTAAAAACCATTAACTATGAGTTTATATGATATTTTTGAAGAATAATATTGTGCACGGGAAAGGTCTATGAGAGGAAAAGTCTTCTTTGCAGGAAAGGCCATCGTTGGCAAAAACCTAAAATATTAAGAGGAAATAAAAACAGAAAAATTACCAAGGCCAACTTTATTTTCATTGATGCTTTAAAATTAGATATCTTCAAAAGAAAAAAAAGAGAGAAAAATGATATATTTTTTAAGTTGTTTAGTTGAATAACAATGGGTTTGCACAATGAGTCATAGTTGAGCTTAATTTTTTTGATGTTATTGATTCGGGAATCATCAAAAATTTATAGGCAAGTGTGCAATGTGTTTGTTTGTCCTTTTCGATTTCTTTATTTGACATGTGGGAATAAATCAAATGTTGATAAATTATTGCGGTCATATAGATCTACTTGGACATATTTGAGTGATTGGGTCATTTTCTCTCATTTCTAGTTCCCGCCCCATCACTTCATACCACCATGTTTAGACACATTGATACAATGCGAGTGTGTAAAGATTGTGTTTTTTGTGTCTTTGTAGTCATTTATACCTCTATATTGTTGTGCTTCATTGGTATATGTGTGCTTATATATAAGGTATGTGTTGTGTTTCGAGTGTTTGCATTTTCATTTAATCCTTGTGAGCCATATGCTTAATTTATGATTTATCTTTGCATGTGTTACGATCATCTATGTATCTTATACTTAAATAATTGCATCATAGTTTATATCATATGTTCGTAATTAGGAATATTTGTGCTTGTGTTACAGATTTGTTTGTCTTTTCATGACTTGCTTCACACCAGTGCATGATATATCTGATCCTCCTTTATGATTAACACGTTTCACTTAAGGAGATATTTTGTTTTATTAGGGAGAAATGATTTTTTATTATACACCTTATTCTTTATTTATTCCTGAACAAAAAAGGAGAGAAATGTTATCTAAATCTTTTCATGTGGGGGAGATATTTAACATAAGGGGAGACACCCTCTCTTAAGTAGAGATGTTTAGCCTAAGGGGGAGGGTTTTCATATGCGATTTATATAATGTTGAATTCTCTTTGCATTTTAAGGTGTTCCTAAGTGTGCAAGTTAGCTGTGATGCAAAAAAGGTTTAAATAAGATCTAATCTACTCAAGTTTATGTCAGTCAAGCGTATGTAACTTTTTTTCTTTTTGGGGTTAGGAATAAGTCTTAGTGATCTTGACGGACTAGTAATTTTTTTGTTCAGAGTTTTATCCCAGAATAGCCAAAGGTAAGGACAAATTTTTGAATTTCATTAATTTGTATGTATTATCTTAATTTCTTGTTTGGAAAAAACGTGTTTGAGTCATAGGTTAGTACTTGAGTTGTGTCTTTCAAGCCTATGATGTCTGATTGAAGACCATGCGACAAAGATAAATGGACATCAAAGTTACATTGGATTACGTGCTAAGTTTTCATCTTTAACATCCGAGGGATCCCAATGAAGGTATGAATGAATTTGTGTTTGATCCCTAGATACGTTTGGTTTTTTTATCAAAGTTATTGAAGGCGTTTTCGCATAATGGACTTTTAAATGAAAAATATTTTTTGGTTGTCATTTGTTCGAGCGAGTCTATATAGTTCGTTCAAACGAGATGTGATTGTCATTAAAACAACCTTTAAACGAGAAAATTATATTGAGGAGAGATATATCGTTCGAAGCTCATTCGAAGATGGTTCAAATGAGATTAGCACGTTCATTCGGATAAGGTTTTAGTTGATTCGAACGAGATAGTATTTTTGTTCGAATGAGTTGCCTCGAAAAATATGTAGCCATAAAATTCGTGTTTTCTGTAAATGCTAAGGTTTGGCTTCAATTTTCTAAGAGGGTTTTTGCAAAAATGATTTTCAAGTTATACATTCTTCCTCCCAAACGCTAGTTTACTCCCAAGTTTCAGATCCAAAAATCCTATGTCTGTATGTCTATTGGAGATATCTTATATGTTGTACCATATTGATTTTGTCTTCAAACTATGAGTATTTCGAGTGGTGAAGACCTTGTTTATGTTAAACGGTGGCTGAAATGGTCACGAAACAAGTAATATCGGTGGGATACTGAGACATGAGAATGCACCTGCGTTGTGTGGGTGTTGGAAGGTGTACAACAGTGGAGGCAAAAAATCTTATAAGGAATGAGGAAGTGCATCAAGGCTTAAAGGCATTGAGTTTGTAAGTAAGTCTAAGTTGTCATTTTAAATAGACCTATATCGTAGTGAACTTTTGTGGTTGGGTAATCAGAGGTATTTTTTATTGTCGGTTTTTCCTCGTACATCGTTGTTTTATAATTTTCTTATATTATTATTTCTTATAATCACTTAGATGCATGCTTAGGTTAAGAATAAAGCTGGTAAAATTATTTCACAAAAAACTTGTGGTTTTGTTTCGGTGCAAAGTTTATCATAACTTTGAAAATTAAAATTAGTGGTGTTTATTTACAAACCCTAGTGCGCAATAGTTTTATCACCTGCACTTATAAACCATTTGGCCCCCAATGATACCTTAAATAGGAAATCATGTGCTTCAAAACCAACTCGGTCCCTTACGTGAACTAAAATAGGGAGCCATGCGCTCAAAACCATCTTGGTCTCCCCAGCAACCTAAAATAGAAGGGATGGGAATATTTTGGCTCTTTCCTAAAACCAAAATTGAAACTCAGGTAAACTATACCACCGTATCTTTCTCCCTCCCCATGTTTTGAGTCGCATTACACTCACTCTCAAACAACTTTTATCCAACTAAGAAGGTTAACAAGTTGATAAGAGATTCTACACCCAATAGAGGTCGTCGAAACCCTACATTCTTATGTCTGGTCCCCTTATAGACCAAAATTAAATGGGATGGGAATATTTTGGATCTTTGCTAAAACCAAAGTTGAAAATCAAGGAACCTTATAACCACCAGAGATATCTCTATCCTCGTCTTTTCAATCACCCTGCATTCCCACTTAAGCTACCTCTCTTCGACTAAGAATGTTAAACAGTTGTGAAATGATCCTACACCTAATAGATGTCGCCGAAACCCTATGTTTCTACGTCTGGTCCCCTTAGCGACTGAAAACATAAAGGATGGGAATATTTTGGATCTTTTCTAAAACCAAAGTCAAATTGAAGATACCCTATGTCCACCAAAGCTTTTTCCTTCCCCGTGTTTTGAGTCACCCTATACTCACGCTTAAGTTACCTCTCTCCAACTAAGAATGTTAACTAAGTGTGAAGCGATCTTACACCCAATAGATACTGCCAAAACCATATGTTTCTCTGTCTTATCCCCTCAGCAACCTAAAATATAAGGGATGCTAATATTTTGGATCTTTTCTAAAACTAAAGTCGAAAATCAAGTTACCTTATACCCACCGGAGCTTTCTACCTCCCCGTGTTTTGAGTCTCCCTACACTCATACTTAAGACACCTATCTTAAACTATGAAGGTTAACCAATTGTGATGATATCCAAAACCATATAGACACTTCTAAAGCCTCACATTTCTATATCTAGTCTCTATAAGAGACCAAGTACAAGGCCAAACCATCGTAATACTACCCCCGTTATAATTTATTACCGAGGTATGGGAATCGTCTCCCAATTCTTTGTGCAATCCTCCCTTATTTTTCCTAAACATTATTTATCCCCCGCTTAGTTTATATATGTTTTTATCATAATTATATGGCTATCCAAGGTCAATATTACTACGTAGTTATCATCCCCTCCCTCACCAAATTAGATACACCACCTAAAGCTCTTGATGTCCTATACTATATTTTCATTATTAAATGATAAACACATGGTAGGTACTATAGATTAAGGACATAAAACTGGGCACATAACAATGTAAAAAATTACAAGAAAACATAAATAAAAAATAAAGATAAATAGAGAACTTATATGCGTGGCATCATCAGGATGATACTCCAGAATTTGATGATTCCTACACTCCCACAAAAGAACCTCGGTGTCCCCCTCAGCCAAAGGTAAGGGTGAGTCATAATTCACTTGTGCCCTGGGAACCGTCGCATCTACCCTCCAAACCACCCCTCACCAGTCAACGTTATGAGGGGCCACAGCCTGATGCCTCGTAGGCCCCAAAAGGAACACCTTCGGCTATGGTTCTACCTCCGCTAGCCCATCCTGCACCAATGGCTCCACATCGGCCCCCACAACCTCCTCCAATTAGTTTAGTTCTGAATCATAAAATTTGTCCTCATTGACCATGGCATACTCCAATGGATCCATGAATAAATGAAGAAAATAACACTCTCAAAATAAGATAATAGTATTGTTTAGATAGAGAGAAGTTGGAAGAAATAAATAAATAAAAGGGAGATATGACCTTTTATAGTTTTCGAGCAATGAGACTTTCTTCCATTTGGCTAAGTATTCGGACGTTCAGTTGAAGTATAAAGAACTTAAAAATAAAATGTCGTTGAATAAACAGTCATGTGGTTAAATCCCTTGGACTGACATGAGCAACCTTGTGCCATACAGTTAAAAACCCCTCAAAATTTCAAAAATCCAACCTACGACACTACGGTTTCCACTATTCCTCCTTAGGCCCCAATACTTCCCCCAGAGATGGTCAAACCCACTTTTACCTTTTGATCTCAACGAAGAGTGTCCACACACATACATTCTTAGTCGATCACCTCTATGGACACACCGATGTACAAGCGGGGGTGTGGCTTATTTAGTCCCACCAAAAAAAATGCACTAAAACAGGCCTCTCCCAAATTATCCAGGGTAAAAACTACCCTAAGCACCCTAAACCCAGCTTATCCTTAGTCCCGAACCCTAAACCTGGCCACAACTAAATCTCAGATAGAAATCACACCAAAAGGACACTAAAAAGACCAAAAACGGGTTATATGGAAACTGTTAGGGTATAAATTGAAAATAAAACTAGTTATAAAAATGCCCAAAAACTTTCATCGAGAGTTTTAGTCAATCGTCAAAAAGTCCAGAACACCTTTAACCGATCGATAGAATTTGGGGCAAAATGAATTATCTCAGACAGCCATGTGGCAATCTTATCTAAAAACAATGGATCTCATCCTTCAGCCAAGTGATTGAAAGACCCTCCCGATTTCCAATAAATAGAGGGACCCGCCCCTTATTTTAGCACTTCAAAAATTCATCGAGAGCTCTCCGACAATCACTAAGATCTTGAAAACCCATTTTTCTAACTTTTTTCTCCCTTGAGCATTCGAGATGCTCTACCTCACTCTAAAAGTACAGAGGGAGCTCATACTTCAGAAAAGTCAATTTCCTCTAAATAGGAAATCCCGTACTTCCACGAAGTCTCTTTCAAGTCCCAAAAAGAGACAAACCTCTATACAAAATCTAAAAAACCAAACACTTCTAGTAGAAGCTCTGCCCAATTAGAAATAGAAAAAAACACAAAACTCGAGAATTCTAGATGAAGCTCTGTCCAACTACAAAACACCAGAAATATATGACCCCCCCTCCCTGGGAAAAAAAGTCAGCTTTTGACGCGAGGGTTAAGAACCTTTGTCCATGTCAACACCTCATATATATATAATGAAATAAATTGGACGTGTTTATTTACATCTTTTAGCCCATTCCCCCTTTAGAGGTCCGGGTATGCAATTTACAATGTTCATATTTAAAGTCTGATTTCTAATCTAGTGCGTATGTTAATTGACTTGACGTGCTCATATGTTAAAACAATGCTAATCAAATGCCACAACGACAACTTTTATCATATCATTAATTGGCTTTTGTTTATTTATCAATAATCTCACGCTTTTATTATATATAACTTCAAAATTACTTTTATGAATCAAAAAAAAAAAAAAAAAGGTTTATACCCTAGTTCCCAATTTAATATTATCTCAATTTTATCACACTTTATCATAAAAATAAGAGATATACTCTAGATTCGGACTATGGATTAGACCCCACCTCATTTTCCCCAAGAACCACATGAACCTTGATGTCTATTTTGGATACATATGAGTCCCGAAATCAGTTTTAGGATTCTAGTTCTCTTTATTCGTTCTCTTTTATGCCCATAATCACATATTATTATTTCACCCATATATGTAGTTCAATTTGTGCATGTAACTAGTTTCTTTATGTTTGTCACTTCTTATTGGTTCTGTGATATGCGTGCTCAATATTTTATAGTGGTGCTATGATCTGTTATACCATTCGCATTTGAGTTGTTTTCATTCATTTGGCTTATATAGCAGATTTTTTTACATTTATTATTTATTAGCGGTTTTGTGACATGCGTGCTCACTTCTTTTATAGTAATGTTATGGTCCAGTGAACCGCTCACATTGTAGTTATTTTCACACACTTTTAATTAGTTTATTTCCTTAAAATGATACACCGCTCACATTCGTTCTCGTTTTTTTCATGTCATGGATACGATTATTTCACTCATCACACACACACACGTTTTCACATTCATGCATATTTTAATTCACACACTTTGCACACATGACATATTCTACATACTACACATATGTATGCACATTTAGGAGAAGGAGAATATTTTGTTTCCCGTGAGATATCAAAAGGGTGAAATGGGTGCCTAACACCTTCCCATTCTGTAATATAGTCACGAAGCCCATATCTTATTTCGTTTCGCACACTAGTACTCTTTTATTATATCTCTTTGGAGGTGTCTATCTTTTTTGTCTGTTTTAAGTAAAATAGATTGGCGACTCTAATCTCAACGCATGCACACACCTCACATCATCGACGACGACCACTTTATAGTCCCCGTTATCTCTAGGGAAGCTCGTGCAACGCTTTGGGAACATAAAAGAGGGTGCTCGGAAGCAACGAGGGGTCCAGATGGCCATAATGCAGGCTCTACTGGGGACCTTTTGGAGAACAAGACTCTATTTACATAGCTTTTGTTTTCTTTCTCCTACATCACTTTCTAGATGTGTGTATATATTTCCTTACTTTTATATTCTTCATTTTCTTCTCATTGCCACATGTTCTTTATGCCATGTTCATGTTACAATATCCATGTATATTTCTCTCCATCTCACGTACATACATACTTCTTCATCACATCCATATCCCATTTGTCTATCACATGATCCATGTCACTTTTATATATCTATGTTTATTCCACTTGTACATATATCCATGCCTTACTCCACTTATCCATGCTTTACTCACCTATAAATATTCCCATGCTTTACCACTTGTATGTGTATCATCTTTCATGTTACTTGTACATACATATATGCTCTATTACACTTGTATATATTCATGCTTTACTCACTTGCATATGTGCATGCTTTATCCCATTTGTATATATCACATGTTTTGCATTACTTCTACATTACCTCCATGATTATCCATCACTTGTGCATTTTCTCCATGTTACCAACACATGTAAATATTTCTATGTAACTTATATATATATATTTACATTCTTCACTTGTGTATATTATCTATTTACACATTCCCTTGTCTATATTTTCCCATTTTTTACTTCATACTTAGTAGTTATCCATATCCTTCTTGGCATACATAATACTTTGCATAACGATACTAATTAAGACTCATGCATTTGCACACTAAATCACACGAGCATATAGTATTGACCTTATATGTGTCCCGTATGTCACATTGTGTTGGGTTGTCGGTTCTACGACGCATGGTTAATCTAAGAAATAGGCTACCATTTTCCAATTGTCCAAGTACCCTTAACATATATCGAATGGTCCCCCAAATCATACCGCTTGAAAGAAATCACGATGGGAGGTATATATTAGGAACTCATTCATGTACACTAAGTATATCAAATATTCTCTCGCACGTACCATCACCACGAGGTGTGAGGCAACTCACTTACACTCAGGTATATCAAATGGTTCTCCACACGTACTAATGAATAATTTCCCAAATAGATAAGAGGTATATCATGGAAGTCAAGCTAAAGGGGGAACCCTTACACTAACCTCCCATGAATAACCCTAATATATATGTTTGCCCTAGGAAACTCATACCAAGATTCACAGTTTCAACACGAAACTCAACCAAACTTTTGGCTCGTCTTACCGCCCAATTTTATGCTCTTTTGCCCATTTTTAAAACTCGACCCCGTGTGTAAACTCGAAAACAAGTCAAACCATGTCTAGCATTACCTACCATTTCTTCTCACGAACTCAGGTCCTATCCATCATTTCTCTTGCACCTAAGGTGGAACATAATACAAGCGGAACCGAATATAATCGTTCAAAAGCATACATATAGTACATAATTGAACTGCGTGGGCTTTGATCTCGTGGACACACTAGTATGTAGGAAGAATATTAGGTCATTAACGTGATCTTGAGCATCAACAATGTCTCTTGATATATTGTCTCCACTAAGAAGCACACATCTCCTAACTCTAATACTTTATACGTACATAACTAAAATGATATATCAAATTATCTCAAGGCGGGAACATGTTTAGTATGCTCAATATCTTAAATGCATACTTTTTAATTATCCACCAAATATGCACACATCTCTCGACTTTGATCTATTGTGCCTAACTAATTAAAATGAGATGCTAAACAATCTCAAGGCAGAACCTACCAAACAAATCCCTACATATGAATGCTCAAATGCGTATAAATGTGAAAACACGTATACACTAATTACTACAGAGATGCACCTGTCTCTCATAATTCTATCTCTCCTCAATCAGGAAAGAGATATCAAATTATCTCAAATTCGAGCTCTCTAGCACACTACATGCAGACTAACATCCGCCTGTTATACAAAAATAAACACGGAGTCATACATAAGCAATCTTGTGTATCTGTAGCGATTGAAGTGATGTCTCAATACCTCTTACTTGTACCACTTTCCTACTGAAGCACCTATATATCTTTAAAAATTATCGACGTAAGGTCTCTAAACTAGTTCTAAAATTTAAATAAAAAAATAATCAACTAATGTAAAGAGCAGTAATAACCATAGAATCAAGGAAGAATACAGAACAAGTGGGGTTCCTAACACCTTCCCCACTCATAACCCGGTTCCCAAACCCATGCTACAAGAATCTATAGACAAACCGTCGAATTTAAAATATGCCTTACAATTATCCTAAAAGGGCTTGCCCAAATCGTGTGTTTATTTTTATAAAAAACAAACTGGCGACTCTAAACAAACCAACCGAACCCCTTATCACACAAAACACACTTCAGACCAGGCCTAAGAACTAGGGTGTGCAACCCAAAGTGGACATGGCTTCAAACATCTTCCAGGGTTAAGTCATCGAGTCTAACTTCAAACCAATAAACCGACCTCAGATGAAGGTGATAGACCAAGAGACAAGAACTCTCGCATTCGTAGTTGCACAAAGTCCCCCCCCCCCCCCAATGCCACTGTTGATACTTTTCTTGGGGTAAATCTTCTATCATAAGAAATCAGTATTGCATCTTGTAGCTAGATTCCTAGCTATATCGCAGCATCGACTCTGTAAAGGAAAAATCTTGAGAACCGAACTATCTATATGCTTCCTTTCTATTATTTTTAGTATTACTCTCCTGCATGACTACTTTACACAAATTTTAGAATTATTTATATGCCTTAGTTTTAGGGTCCCTCATAATTTAGATACGTGCTTGATCCTTCATGTACAGTATGTACATTTTCCCAAACATGTTGGCACGCGCGAAGGACCTCGCGATAAAATGACCATCAAAGGATAAAGTGGTTTCGCATGTACCTTAAAGATTGATCAGTCTAAGTAGAAAGGGATATATTGATCCATGGAAATGAAATAAGATCCACCGATCACCTGTTCATATCATCCCCATTTCATATAGACTAAGCTCTAGGAGCACACCCTATTGCATAAAAGAACAGATACTTATGGGTCAATAGATTTGACAAAAAAAATTAAAAATTGTCAAACAACCAGAGGCTGATCCAAAACTCCTCAGATTCCAGGTTGAATGTCTTATCTTTTACAAGAAAGGTTAATGGTATGAATTCACAAGTAATCACCGAAACATATCTCATTTATGTTGGATTCCCTAAACCATATTTTATTTTGAGAAAATATTATATCATCGCCTATTATTCCGTCAGTCTTCATTATAAAAACATGGGAGTTCACCCATGTTCACCCGAATTTAACGAGACTCCATTAAAGTTCTCATAATTTGAAGATACTGCCAAACAAAAAATACAAAAAAACAAAGTTTCGCCCAAACACAATCAAAAATAGATAAAAAAATTTCATTAGAAAAAACTATGCATATGTATGTCCTTCTCCCTTTATGTGTTGTCTTTATATCAGTCCTTCTGTTCTCAAAAACCCAAGCGAAAGTGCCCCGACTTTTTCTATACTTCTTATCATCACCAGAGAGATGACACATAGTTCCTACCCGGGAAACTCGAGATCGCGCTCCATGCAAACGATTAGTTTTCATTAGTAATCTCCCCACCCATGATTGTTGATCCACAGTACGTTCCATGTTAACTGAGGAAGACCAGGCTTCGTCCGCAATGGATCAAATCTTAAGATAGTTTGAAAGAATCAATGCCTCGTAGAATACCATGAAGTCCGAAACCATGGATCTAAACCTAGCACAAGTATGCCTACAAGAAGCCACCACTAAACTTGGAATAGGATCGCACATACTTCCTCCTCTCATCCCTAACACTGAAGCATTTCATATAGTAGCTACCGAGGCAATATCATTTAATCCCCAACACCTTCTTGCACCAGTCCTGGCACCGACCCCCTGCTAATACCGGTGCTCCTCGCTTCTAATTGCCATTTTCCCCATATGGATATTTTAAACCCTACCAATAGTACCCCAAGTACCCACACACCGCCTTCCAAGTCCTTCTGTGAGATGAATCTATAGCCCCTTCCCTAGATGATGAGGTTGCACCCCACCTCCAAATGAGGAGATCACATAGGTCTAATCTAAATTTTTTCTTCAGGAAGCCCTCAGTAAGATGAAAATCACCGATGAGCTCACTAATATTTAAAAGATAGCCCTATATCCTGAAGCCCGATTGCCAAAAAAATTTAAGATGTCGGTTTTTGAAACCTATAAAGGACTAAGTTCCCTGACCTCTCACTTATTTAACTATCACTTTCAGATGCAGGTCTAAAACGTAGGCTGGGGGTTTAGAGAGAATTTTCTCATCCACTATGTCCAGAGGATCCCTCGTCTAATATATGGGACTGCAAAGAGAATACACCGCTACAAAATTAGGATGATGTATGTTGTGTTTTCCTGAAATAGTACGAATACAACAAGGAGTTGAGCGTCACCCGTAAAGATTTAAAGATGCTGAAATGGGAGGAAGGAGAGATAGTTGGAAATTTCGTCAATCACTGGAGAGAGAAATATGGTTAGATGGTCAATCGCCACCGTAAAAATGATCAGATTAAATCATGATCCAAAGTATCGAGAAAGAAGTACATAATGAACTCGGGCTCACCTCAATCCCTAACTTCAAAACATTTAAACATATCGATTTCAAGATCGAGGAAAGTTTGGCTTCAAAGATTAGCAAATCCACTGAAAAAATTCACTGACCTACAAACCAATTCTCTGCCCATAAGAACTCCCATGAAGGTTCAATATCTCACATAACCACCCTTGTGGTCAACTCGAATCTGGCATTACGCCCAGTTATCAATACTTCCTAAGCAATGGATCCATCATCGCATCTTTCTGATAAAGACGCTCTCACATAAATTATTAAGATAGTCACCCTCTCAAAGAGTTTAGTACCCCACCGATATAATTCACCAAGCAACAAGATCTATACAATCCAGTATACGCCACCTTGGAAGTGGATGGTCGCCTAAGACCTCTCAAACCTAGACCACCCCCTCCTATCCCAAACAAGAACTAGAGAGCCGATGCACAATTCGAGTTCCATTAGGGACCCGACCACATTACCGACAACTGTTGAGGCCTAAGGTTTTCCATCCAAGACCTCATCAATGCCGAGAGCCTCGCCCCCAAAACTAAATATCACCAAAACCTCATTACCATATTAGCCCAACCTCGGTATAAATGCTCTCATAGATATTCCCATTATAAATACTGACCCCTCCACTGTGATAGTCCCTATTCATCATAAATTAAGGGCGTGGATGCATGAAACATTCCAAATAGCTACCCTCTGGGTAAGCTATCTCCCTCCATAAGAATCATCACCGAGACAAAGACCACCATTAACTATATGACCTTCTTCATCATGGACATACACTTCCTGTAGAACAATCATTGTAGCTCAGATCTCCTCCTAGTCACCAAGTTCATGCTCTCTAAAGAACCAGGACTCATTAACCCTTCTTACAGAGGTCGATCAATTAGATGAATGGGAAGAAATGTATGATGAATCTCTGAAAGCAACAAATCATATCACCTTTATAGTACTTATTCAATCCATTAGATGGGAGCAATCTACCTCAGAAGTACACATGTTTGCTCTCTTAGACTCAAACGCTAACAACTATACCCACCCACCCACTAACTACTGCAAACATGTTCTAGGTCAACTTTTATGGAAATGTTAAAAATACCACATCATCATGTCACTAAATAGCAGGACCTGTAAGTTGGCTACCATGATATCTTAGCCCCGAAAACAAATAAGTGAAAGATGTCGATAGTTCAGGGCTAACAATCATATCACATGGAAATTCATAGCCCACCGCTGATTACTGTATGATGAGGAAAAAAGGCCAAGAACCCACTTCGTCTGAATAGACATCTTTTGGGAAAGAAAGTCGGGGATATTACTGGACCTAGCCCGCATGAACAATACCTGATTCTCCCAAAAGAAGGGTGGAATCGACTCCATAAAAACCAAAGGGTCGTAGTGAAAAAATTCTATTTTAGTTTGAGTATAATCTACAACATCAAAACTCACCCATTACCCTCCCCAAGGGCCCGACGCACAAGTCTACTCCTTGGGCACCATCCACATGACACGGACAAACAACATGAGTGATATTGACCCCTTATGGCTAATAGACTCAAAACCCATACTCTTCCCATCTACAAGACACACTTCCTTCGACCAGATGGAATATACTCCGAGAGCCCCAATATTTATTCCCGACCATGTATACTACACTTACCTATCGAAATAAGGAATTACCAATTGCTTTTACCATATCCTCATCACCAAAGGGAACACATCCCCAACCCCTGAAGATGAATTGACCCTCAACACTCTGGTCTAGGAAATGATGACACAATGGGACTACTCCTCAGGAAAAGGCCTCTGGTTACATGAACAAGGCACCACATCCTTCGAAGCCCCTAGCATTTAAGACTCTAAATTTAGGATCATATATGTAACACCCCGCGCATTCTTGGCATCGACAGCCACCAAAACTATGTTGGGCATTGCTAAATTAAATATCATTCTTATCATGTGACATATGAGACATATACAAAAATTTATCCACAAGATAATAATAAGATTAATCCAATAAATAATCATCCAAGCAATAATAAAATCCATCACCATGCTAATCTCTAGAAATAATCCAAATCCAAATAAAATAAGCTAATAAAGTAACTGATTGAAACCATAGACAACTTTGGTACCGAATGGCCCAATAAAATCCATAATGAAGTCTCATAATGTAAAGAGACTGAATAAAAGAAAACATCTACTAGTAAAGCGAGTAAATAAAATAAAAAACCAATTTCACCTCCAAAACGATCTTTAATAACTCCTATGCAGCTACTCCGGCACAAACCTAAAATATTAGTCAATGTAATGGGTCAGAGCCCACCGCATAGATACCAGCTACACCCCTCAAATAGGGTCCTTGAACCCAGACATTAGCATTATACGTAATAAACACGACAGTAGAAAATTTTAAATTAAACAAGATATGATAATTAACGAGTAAAAATAAATTACCATCTAACCACTCCTGAGTTACTCCTGAGGTAATAGTCTAATTATTTACATTAAACAACAGATAATTATTTAACTTAATTACATTAACCCGATAATTATGTTTATCCATCATTAATATCCATTGGGGAACACCCGCTTAAAGTCTTACATCATTTTAGTTGGGGGGAACCATTTAAAAGTTTTACACCACACTCATTCCCCTCACTATGGCCAGTCAACCCAGTTCACTACCAGCTCTGCACACACTCATGAGGTTCCACACACCCACATACTCTTGACACCACACACCCACGTCGCTATAGCCAATCGACCCATTTAACTGTTAGCCCTGCACATACTCGTGCTGCTAATATATTTTAATACCCATTTATTATCTTAGGCATTAATTCTCAATTTCTTAAGTTTTATTATTTATTTCAAATTAGCCCCACATATTTTTTACGACATAAAATCCTCAAACACCTTAGACCTATGCCTAAAGGTCCCCAATCCACATGTATTTTCTAGTTTATCATTTAGGAAGAAAACGAACTAACAAACACCACTTAGCCTCGCTCCTAGGCTCACTAAACAACAGAACAAAGTAAAAATCAGTCCACCCCGGAATATATATCCATAACCTGTCACCACTATCTAGTCCCATAACTAGAAATCAAATCAAATGAAGGTGAGATCCATGTCTATTCCATAACCTCGTCATCCCCGCAATGTCGAATCTATTAAAATAAATAAGTGGCATAAGGCTAAATTTCCATTTATCACAATAATTCTATCAATTTAATCCACACATCACTACTTAATCGATTAATGTTCATGTAATCATAATATTAATCAAACCATACTTTCTCATCAAATTATTCAATTTTTTAATCACATGCATGTTATCGAATTTATACAATAAGAATTTATCTACTACGCAACATCCACAAGGTTAATATGATTTACCATGATAAAAAATAACTACATCATAATTTTATGTAAAAATCTACATACGAACATCTTAAAGTATATGGAACTCAAATCTCTAACCTAACATGCAACAATTTGAGTCTTCATTCATATTAGAAATTTTCATAAAAATGGTCTTGCTTTGTCTTCCAATTTCCCTAATTAATATCTCCAATTTGTTTAAAGAAAACAGATGTATTTAGTGTGTAGTCCATAATTACGAAGAATAATACTAAGGGAAAGAAATAGGGGTAACCATTTCTGAGATTATTTGAAGAAATATGATTGTGTAGATGCGTTCCTTGCAAAAAGATGACAAAGTTTCGTTCTTGGACCAAGTAGAGAAAATCCGATTTATCTTGGCAAATCTTGAGTTAAAGGTTGTTTGTAATGGAGCTAGGGTTCGGAGGTGGAAGAAGAAGAGAGATTAGAAGCTACTGCTCTTAGGGTTTAGAATAATGACTTTTGAAAGTCCTAACCCCGAAATATTAACATATAAAAAGAGAAGAATTTGAGTTAAACTAAAACTCTAAAAAAAATATTAGCAAATTGTCGCCCCCTGACTAACCCGAATCGATTCGGCTACCAGGCCAAATCGATTCGCCCCTGGTAGCCAGCCAAAGACGTCCTAAAATTTTATAAGTAATAAAATCCAAATTTTGACCCCGATTTCGATTCCGATTAAAATCCTATTTTACATAAATAAAAACCAACATATTTAATTACTAAAAATAATTAATTCCAAAAAATTTATTTTTTCGAATTTTGAATTAATTTAATTTATAATCGATTTAAAATTACGGGGTGTTACATACTTCCCCACCAGCATAGGCATTTCGTCCTCAAAATTAGACGAAGCGTAAACGTCAAACGTAAAGTCGCGCAATTAAAATAAGGCCTACATATGCTTAGCCATAGAATATCACAATTGGGCGCCCATACACCCAATCCCACATGCACTTACCCATCAATCAAAACACGATATATATCTTAATTATATATATATATGCATAACTATGAAAATAATGTCGTATCGCGCTCTCTCTCGAATCGCTACTCGATTATATTTTCCAAAAATCATCTTAATGCGCAAGTCCTAAAATCAATTCACATCACAAAAATTAATACTTATGACAGCTAACATCGGCACTAATGAATCATCAAAATAAAATTCATCTCTAAAATTAATTCTAAGCATCCTCACATCAAGATTACTAGTCAATGCCTAAAACGTCCTTAAAACAAAACTCCCTGTCTCCAAGCAACACTGCTAACATGTATGTTAGACTCAATACCTTAAGGAGTACAAATCAACAAAGGGGATCAAAAATTGGTATTGCTGAAGACAAATGGACACACAACCTACGAGACCTAAGACCATGCTCTTAAACCATCTGTAACGCCCTACGCATTCCTGGCGTCGGGCGCCACTAAGACTGTGACGGGTGTTGCTAAATTAAATATCATTCTTAGCATGTAACAGATATGAGACATGTAAAAAATTTCATCCATGAGAGAATAATCAGATTAATCGAATTAATAATCATCCAAGCAATAATAAAATACATCACCATGCTAATCTCGAAAAATAATCCAACTCCAAATGAAATAATCCAATAAAGTAAGTGAGTGAAGCCATAGACAAATTTGGAACTGAATGGACCAATAAAATCCATACTTAAGTCTCATAATGTAAAGCGACTGAATAAAAGTAAACCTATACTAGTAAAGAGAGTAAATAAAATTAAACTCCAGTTGCACCTCCAAAATGATCTCCAATAACTCATATGCGTCTACTCCGGCACAAATATGAAATATTAGTCAATGCAGTGGGTCAGAGCCCACCGCATGGATATCAGCTACTCCTCTCAAATAGGTCCCTTGAAACCAAACAATAGCATTATATGCAATAAACATGACAGTAGAATATTTTAAATTAAACGAGATATGATAATTAACGAGTAACAATAAATTACCATCTAACCACTCCTAACTTACCCCCGAGGTCCAAGTCCAATTATTTACATTAAAAACAACTAATTATTTAACTTAATTCCATTAACTTGATAATTATTTTTATCCATCATTAATATCCGTTGCGAGAATCCCGCTCAAAGTCTGACATCACTTTAGTTGCGGGACTCCCGCTAAAAGTTTTACACCACACCCATTCCCCTCACTATGGCCAATCAGCCCGGTTCACTATCCACTCTGCACACACTCGTGAGGTTCCACGCATGACATGTCACTATAACCCGTCATCTCGTTTAACTGTCAGCCCGCACATACTCGTGATGCCACACACACCCACATCGCTTTAGCCAGTCAGCCCGTTTAACCGCTAGCCCTACACATACTCGCGCCGCCAATATATTTTAATACCCATTTATTATCTTAGGACTTAATTCTCAATTTCTCAAATTTTCTCATTTATCTCAAATTATCCCCAAATTCTTTTTGACAAAAAATCCCAAACACCCTTAGTCCCATACCTAAAGGTCCCCAATCCACATGTATTTTCTAGCCTATCTTTTAGGAAGAAAACTATCTGACAAATACCACTTAGTCTCGCTCCTAAGCTTACTAAACCACAGAACAACGTAAAAATCATCCCCACCCCGGAATATCTATCCATAAATCGCTACCACTATATAGTCCCATACCTAGAAAGAAATAACAACCCAAAGGCCTACTAACTAGTCCCATACCTAGAAAGCAAACCAAATAAAGTTGAGAGCCTTATCTATTCCATAACTCTGTTATTCCCGCGGTGTCGAATGTATTAAATTAAATAAGTGGCATAGGCTAAATTTTCATTTCTTACAATAATACTACCAATTTAATCCACACATCACTACTTAATCAATTGATGTTCGTGTAATCATAATATTATTTGAACCATACTTTCTCATCAAATTATTCATTTTTTTAATCACATACATGTTATCGAATTTATACAACAAGAATTTATCTACTACGCAACATCCACAAGCTTATTAGGATTTAACATGATAAAAAATAGTTACATGACAATTCTACATAAAAATCTACATATGAACATCTTAAAGTCTACGGAACTCAAATCCCTAACCTAACATGCAAGGTTTTGAGCCTTCATCCATATTAGAAATTTTCATAAAATAGCCCTTCTTTATCTTCCACTTTCCCTAATTAATATCTCTAATTTATAAAAATAAAACACATGTATTTAGTGTGTAGGTCATAATTACGACGCATAATACTAAGGGAAAGCAATAGAGATAGCCATGCCTGAGATGGTTTGAAGAAATATGATTGTGTAGATGCGTTCCTTGCGAAAAGATGACAAAGTTTCATTATTGGATGAACTAGAGAAAACCTATTTTATCTTGACAAATCTTGAGTTAAAGGTTGTTTGTAATGGGGCTGAGGTTTTGAGTTAGAAGAAGATGAGGGAGATGACAAGTTACTGCCCTTAGGGTTTAGAATAGTAAGTTTTAAAACTCCTAACGCCAAAATATTAACATATAAAAAAAGAAGAATTTGAGTTAAACTAAAACTCTAAAAAAAATATTAGCGAACTGCCGCCCCCTGATTAACCCGAATCGATTCGGCTACCAAGCTGAATCGATTCTCCCATGGAAGCTAGCCAAGGACGCCCCAAAATTTTATAAGTAAATAAAATCCCAATTTTGACCCTGATTTCGATTCCGTCAAATTTTAAATTAATTTAATTTATAATCGATTTAAAATTATGGGGTGTTACTATACACAGAGCCACTATAGAGGAGCATGATCAACACGAGTAGCATGAACACTTGTAGGCCCCTTTTTTTGTGGGTGCTTTAGGTGCAAACAATTTTTCCAAAAAAAATATTTGTTTCCCAATTTTAATACGCACCAATTTTGTGAACCAATTTTACTTAACCCAATTTTATCTTTTTAACCCTAAACATGAATCTAGTGTGATTACGCAAGTAAAATAAAGTAAAGTCCACAAAACAAACAACGCCTATGTACAAGGAAACCACTAAGGAAAAAAACCTCGGATAGCCCAAGCTAGACAATCACTTTGATACGATATTACAAAGTACAAATAGTAGACTTACTTAATGACTCGATACCCCCAGAAGTCTTGATGCTCTTCTATGCTCCCTCATCCACGGTGCAACATAGGAATCTACCTACGCAAGGTCCGTAACACACGAGTCCACGTATATCTCAGTCTTCATCGATGCAGCTTTGGCAACCGCTTACGATTCAGAAATCGAAGTCCATAGCTTCTTCACCGTAAAACTCGATGAAAAAATTGTTCAAACAGATGAACAAACTCCAGATGGTGCTAAACCAAGATCTCAATAGCATATGTATATGAAATATCGGATCTTAAAACACAAAGGATGTTTTTTACTTGAAAAACCTTTGAAAACAAGTGTACAAAACGAAAGGGTTTTGTTTTTGTAATTTTGGTTTTGCACCCCTCGAAATATTGAGTAAAAGAATCCTTAAATAAAAAACTAAAGTCGTTGCGTCATTATAACGATATCGGCATGTTGTTAGAATGAATCTGCATATCTCGTTTGAACGACTTGCTGATGTCATGTGAACGATAACAGATGTCATTTGATCCTTATAAACTCAAGGGAAAAATCTACACGACTCTAAAATGAGTTTATCTCGGAATGAACGAAGTTAAAACATATTAAAAACATTTTTAACCTTTTAAAATAATTTTTAAACAAAATAATATCCTTAAAATATTTTTCGAGCCCCATAAACATTATACGTTCATACCTAAGAGTATATCGGAATGCAATTTGATATGAAGACGCGAAACGTGAACCCATAAACATGGCATGATCTATCTTGAAGCTTGGACGCTACGTCTTCAAAACAACGTCATAGACTATGTGTAAATCATGACAAGTAAAAATCTATCTATGACTCAAACTGGTTTTTGTCCAGAATAATGACAATACATACAAATTGACACTATTTGGAAATTTTTCCATACAAATCTCCCCCTTTGGCAATTTGTGACAAAACCAAAAATAGTGAAATGCCAAAGCCGGGTCGTCAAGCTGAATGACCTAAAGCCCATCCCATAAACCCAAAAAGAAAATACAAGACATGATCTAGTAAATAAATATCGAACCATCGCCATGACTTGTCTCCATGTGATGTAGTCGCAAAATCTCTAATCCCTACACACACGAAACAAACAAATACCATGTGAAGTATGGAGGTAAAGATATAAAACCTTATGATATCAATTTGTAAAACAAACCATTTGTAAAACATTAAACAAAACATATGACACCAATTTGTATACACATTTTCAATATAGCTCAAATTAATGATACCAATATGTAAACAACATGATCAAAACATGATAAACATATGTGCTCATCAAACAAAGCTCCCCTAATCACATACCATCTCTCACATTTTTTGTTCGAATAGACAACCAGAGAAAAAGATAAGTAAACAAATGAATATCTAAAATGAGAAAAACAATTTGAAGCATATCTTGATAAACATTGGTAGCCTGCTAATAACAATCAGAACATAGCAAAATGTCGCTAGAAAACAGTCACATGGATATATCATTTGAACGACATCCAGTAAAACTGACACTTTTTCATCTCGTTACTAGTTTCACGCGATTGACTCTTCGAACAACATGGATATATTATTTGAATGACATCCAGAATTCATTTTAATGGCTTTAAAAACTTTGTATTCCAGATCTAAAAATGATTAGGATTTGCCTAGTGAAATTTTTTTCTAAAAATAACAACTGAAAACTCAAAATAGTAGTAAAACAATAGCAAAACAGAAAATATGAGCTTCATGCTAAGATAGCATAATTGTGCCCAATCATCGATACAGAATGAATGGACGTGAACTATAACAAATGAATCACAACTTAAGCACGTCGAAATGATCGAGAAGCTTTAATTGATAGCTAAATGTCATCAAACTAAGTTTTAGCCATAAGTGACAATTAATATATTGAGCTTAATGAACTAAATGAACAACATGCACACAAATTCAAAATTTTGATGATTCTGCAAATAATAGCGTCCTGATACGATTTTTCAACATCAGGATTCGTGATGAAAACCCATTGTACTTTTCCATCCAAACACCCTCATATATTCATACTTTTTTCTAGTTCTTTTGAGGTTTCTACTTTTTCTCCTTATAGAAAACCTATTGGACCCATTTTTGGCATACGTTTCTTTTTATTGCCTTAATTTTTTTCTTGGGCTCTTTTAAACGGTGGCTTTCACGACAAGTTTATTATACTCTGGCAGCCATTTCCCGTTAATACTTATCATTTTATTTTCAATTTAAGAAATATTTATCCTCATGGCAAACGATTCTTACATGCACACCTCCTCCTAAGTCTAATTATGCATAGATGACAAGATTGAGAGGAGAACGTCTCACCTAACTCAAATATGCATTAGAAATCAAACATTAAAGTAAGCTTATGCATGTGTGTGTGATGACATATATACAAAGTCGAACCGAAATGCAAATCAAATTCGAAACAACGCAATTAGTCAAGGGTTAAAATCATTCTAAGAATCTATAATTACGACCAAATGTTCTAGCCACATGGATAATGAAATGATGGGGGTCCAAGCACACCAATATGCCATATCAAACATATAAACTCGTGACACAAAAATAAATCGAAAATCTTTTTGTGTTTTTTTTTTTAAAATTTACTCAAAAGACAAGATCTTTTTGTATTTTTCTCAAATAAATGAAAAATATAATATAAATAGATACACATGTCATGACACTAGAAAATATGTATTATGAAGAAAAATAGCTTATGACAAACATGGTCATGCAAGCAATCATCCATAAGAAATAGCATGGGAAGCATCATATGCTAGCATGTGAGAATCAACCAACCTACCATTTAGCATCTCCAAAGAAGATTTCCTAACCCAAACAGGTGTATACCTAACTAAACGGGTTTTGGGAACCGATACGACACTACACTTAAACTTCCAAGGGTATTTTCTAATATCTTAGAAAAAATGTGTAATATGACCTTTCCTACCACAGTCCGAATATGTGTAAACATGACAAGGAACAGAACCTTTAGATTGACCTTTTCTAACACCCTGGGATGTGGTAAACACTCTAAAACAAACTATGGTTTTGTCTTTATCATTCGAATCACTAGAACAAGATAAGCTACTACCATCACTATTCACACTACTCGAGTATTTTAAATTATTGTTCAACTTTAAAATTTTAGACTCACGTAAAGAATTATACTCCTCAATTTTTAGGTACTCCTTATATAAATTTTCAATTACCCTTAGAAGGCTATCTCGGTCCCCCTCAATATGAGCAAACTTATCCATAAAAATCTTCTCATGTTCCTTACAATTATAAATCAAAACACTATCCTCTTTGGTATAATCCCTAGAAGATTTAAAGTCCTCTAACTCTTTTTCTAAAACTGGGACTCTATTCTCACTCTCTTCCCTATCCAATTTCAAAGAATTAAAGTCATCATATGAAGAAACAAATTTCTCACGAATGACATCTCTTTGAGTTTGAAATGTTTGCAAATATTCAATCATATGTTTAAAATGAGAATTTTCTTATTCAAATATTTCAATTCCTTTTGCAAACTGTGAATTCAAAAGATTTAATTCATCAAAACTTTTAGAATCCGTCGTGAGAAAAACAAGCCAAGAAAGAAAAATAAATAATAACCCAAAAATCACTAAACAAGGATATACATAATAATTTAAGTGCAATAAGCCCCGGTACCAATTTGTAGGCCCCTTTTTTCTATGTGTTCTTTAGGTGAAAATATTTTTTCAAAAAAAAACTTTTTCCAATTTTAATACGCACCAATTTTGTGAACCAATTTTACTTAAACCAGTTTTATCTTGTTAATCCTAAACATGCATTTAGTGTGATTAGGCAATTAAAATAAAGTAAAGTCCACAAAACACACAACACTGATGTATGAGGAACCCACCAAGGGAAAAAATCTCAGACGGCTTGAGACAGACAATCCCTATGATAAGTACAGACAATACACTTACTCAATAACTCAATACCCCATAAGTCTTGATGCTTTTATATGCTTCAATCACTCCTCCACAGTGCAACGTAGGAGTCCACCTACGTAAGGTCCACAACACACGAGTCCATGTATATCTCGGTATCCACCGATTCAGCTTTGGCAACCGCCTACGATTCAGAATATGGAGTCCACCGTATCTTCATCGCAAAACTCAATGAAATAATTATTCAAAGAGATGAACAAAGCCCAGACGGTGCTAAACCAAGATCTCTATAGCATATGAATATGAAAGATCGGATCTTGAAAAATAGTGGATTTTTTTACTTGTAAAAACATTGTAAACAAGTGCAGAACACAAAAGGGTTCTGTTTCTGTAATTTTGGATTTTCACCCCTCCAAAATGGTGAGTAAAAGAACCCTTAAGTAAAAAACTAAAGTTGGTGCGTCATTAGAACAGTATCATCCTATCGTTAGAATAACACTGCATATCTCATTCGAATGAGACATGCATGTTGTTAGAATAACTTGTTGATGTCGTTTTAATGATAGAAAATGTTGTTTGATCCTTATAAACACAAGAGAAAAATCTACACAACTCTAAAACGAGTTTATCTCAGAAGAAATGAAGTTAAAACATTTTTAAAACATTTTTAACTTTTTAAAATCATTTTTAAACAAAATAATGTATTTTAAACATTATTCGAGTCCCATAAACGTTATGCGTTCATACCTGAGAGTATATCGAAATATAATGTCATATGAAGCTGTAAAATGTGCACTAATAGACACATCATGATCTATCTCTAATCTTAGCTGCTATGTCTTCAAAATAATGTCATAGACTATGCAGGAATCATAACAAATAAAAATTTATCTATGACTGAAATGGGTTTTTGTCGTGAATAATTCCAATACATACAAATTGACACTATTTCGAAATGTGTCCTTATAACACTTGTCTGTTGTATAAAAAATCAAGGTCACACTGAAGACAATATACAGTCCATCCTCTCTTATGGAGGGAAACCTCTCCAGTTCTTCAATAACAAAGGGAAAATTTGATATCCCGGTATCAATATTTTCCAACGAATCTAACATACTGGATGGAAAGACTTACCCATGGAAGTATAGGATACCATGTACATTTTCGTGTTAATAGAGAACAACCCCCTGAGATCCATCTACCTGAAGAAGACCCCAATAATCCTAATAGTGAATTAGATATTATCATCTCACGAATGGTATATGACCTCTTCGTCCTGTAGATATCTCGTTGGTCCCACCATTACCCTCACATGGGACGCGACTATAGGAATGCCTACCTGGATGCAACCTATATAGTCGGTATTATTAAACTATAAGATCAAATGACCCGACGAGTCATCCCCCACAAGAAGGTCCCCCTTACGGAGGTACTCATATATGCAAAAAATGGAACTTTTCCACCCCACTCCCCACAATCATCCTAAGGGGAAATTCCACAGCCTGTAGTGCGTAGTATTTTCATTAACTCTCACTAGGTTTGCCAATGAAATCTCTCCATAAGGGCTAAAATACGCAGAGTATCGATACTACTGTTGAGGTATCTTCTGTGAAGTCACCAACATTGTGAAAGAAATGGACCTTGGGGAATCAGATCTCCTTCCTACAATGAAGAGCACCAAGAAATAGCCTCGAATGGGCCCACTCTAATGACGAGGAGTACCAAGAAATAGTATTAGATGACAACATCAGGTTGGTATCCTCGATGTCTAAAAAAAACCCCGTCAAAGGCACCAGGCCAGATAGGCAACTAAGTCTTAGCTAAAGTGGAAGAAATCCCCACGCCAATGCTAAACTTAGACATTTTTTATGATGGGTAGATATCCCCTTACCCCGAGCCCCCTCAATAATCGGGGATAGAGCTCCTAAGTGCTAGAAATAAAATCCTAGCTTGGATTTGATTGACATCATATCCACAAATCCAACACCGCCTACCTTTGGTCGTGCATCCTTTACTGATCACATGCTCCGTTTAAAAATAACTGAATAAGAAACTCGAATCAAATATGTGCTCAATCTGGACAAGGAAGTTGATTTCCTCACGAGGTCAGGCCGACACTCCACTCCATCAAAAGCTAATGATAAGGGGTGATAAGCACCCAAAATTGTACATTTTATACCCCGGATAGACGTACTTTAATTTCTAATTCTCGGAAATTTGGGTCTTATGCGCTTAAATATTCATTGTGCATGCTTAATTGCAGTTACGGTGTCAAAAGTTATATTTTCAGGCAATTTGCAGTTAAAATGGTGTTAAATATCCTTGTCCCCTACCCTAGCCTACCCTAAACTGAGCCCAAACCTATCCCAAACCCCGTGTGTGTTTTGTTTGTCCCTTTTTAATATTTTTAAGATTTTTATCTTATGCCATTTTATTTTTAGGTTTATTTTAGATTTATTTAAAAATTTTAGGTTTTATTTTCTATTTTTATTTTATTAGTTGATTTTATTTAATTTTTATTTTTATTGGTTTTTAGTTTTATTAGGATTAGATTTTTTAGGATTTCATTTATTTTTATTAGTTTCATTTGATTTTACATTTATTTAGGATTTTAGTTTTAGTTTTATTAGGCTTTATTTTTATTTATTTTTATTTTTATTTCTTTTTAGTTTCATTTTTAATTGAGTCTTTATTTTATTTTTAAAGTAGGATTTTATTTTTAGATTTTTAATTTAAAATTTATTATTTTTTTTTAGTTAGTTAGTGTTATATTTTTTTAGGTGTCCAAATTAAACACACATTTTCACACCCACCTATCCTGTACACACCAATACACCTAAAACCACCTCACTCACCCTCACCATTTTATCCTACAACTCACCACACACAATAACCCCACACCCTATCATCTTCCCTACCAATAATCACACTTTATCTCTCCTCTCCACCATTACCACAAAACCCATAAACCAAGCTTATTAACCCTCCAATTCCACCAACCCGAGTACACCCTGCCGGCATTAAACCCGGTGTCGTTCAGCTGCTCCGGCCAACCCGAGCTAAACCCTCCGGCGCCCTAACCTTATCCATTTCCAGTTGCTGGCCGGACCTCTCCTATCCAACCCGCTAGCACCCCCATCCACCGGCAACAGCAGCCCCTGCGCCTGAACCCCTTATACCTCCTCTCTCTCCAGCCCACTGCGAACTCACTCTCCACCTACCTCCTCACTCCCCATCTTGACCTCCCATACCCGTAAGATCAGCCACGACCCATTCTGACCCCTTTTCTGTCCAACCCGCAACCCAAATCGACTCCATCCCAACTAGACAGCAACTCGATGCCCTTTGCTCTAAAATCGTACCCAACCTGCAAACCCAAAAGTCTTTAGACCCATCTCACAGTTTCTATCACTTGTTAGCAAACCAAAACCAAAACAAATACCAAGTCATAAACCCACATGTGCTTTAAACCACCTTTATTCCCTTTTCCCTTATTACCCCCCACTAACCAACTTAATCCCAATTCCAAAATTACCCTCTTTCCCTCCACTATCATAACCTCACACCCAAACCACATGCACCCTCCATTAATTCCTAAATTAACCCTCACCCACACCTTATACAACCTCTTCAACCTTTATCCATCCATTTTTACCCCTAGCTCCATGCCTGGTATAAAATGAAGATGAAGACCCCATTTGAAAGGAAGTTTTTGAGGATAGGAATTTCTAGAGAGAGAATTAGATAGAGAAACACCATTTTTAATTTTTTTTAGTAGTTTAGTTTTTTTTTTTAGTTTTTTTAGATTAGAGAAAAAATTCAATAAATTGAGTGTTGTAATTAATTGAGATGAATGAATAATTGAAGAATTAATGCAATTGAAGGAAATTTTGGTTTGATTACTCCTCTCTAATTTTCATTTTATGCTCTTATTTGATTCTAATTTTTATTGTATGATGATTATGGAGGGATAATCATCCCATTCAAGGGATGAATTGAAACCCTCATGAATCCAATTTGGTTTAATTGTCAATATATAATTTTGTTAGTTTCCTTTAATTAGTAAATTTAATTCCTAATTATTTTCACATTGAGAAATGGAAAATCATCCTTGAGAAAGTATTAAAAATTTTATTATCATTTGATCATTTGATTCAGAATTGAGATAGGCTTATCACTTGATTTACATGTTAGTGTAATTTTCATCTACTCTTGTTTTTACTTGGTCTAATTAAAATTAGTTTGGTGAATTGATCCTAGTGGGTGATTCATTTAATTGATTTTAATTCATTTAGAGTAGTGCTTGTGGGGATTAAACTTACTTTTCTAAAAGAATATTCAATTAATTCATTAGTGTAATGAGAATTAGCTTTTGAATTAAATGAATATTTTGGAAATTGATGAAATTAAAATTGTGCAAGTTAGATAAATTTGTGTGAACTGAGGGTGGATTATCCGTCCCTTGAATATTTTCTCTCATTTAGTTGAACTCCACTCATTTTTATCACACACTTGTTTATATTTTTCACATTTTACTTTTAGTTTGATTAACCCCTTTTATTTAGTTTAGTTTAAAACCTCATCTCACACTATTGTTTTAATATTGAAAAAGCTAAAAAAAATAGAAAAGAAAATTTCCAAAAAGAAAATAAAAGTTAATTACAATTGAATTTGTCTCTAGCTTACCCCATTGGAATTGGATTGATACCCTTACTTACCTCTACACTTGAGATTGTTATATTTGTAGGTATTTGAGGTTTTGATTAGAGGAGCTTTTCAAGCAACGACGAAAAATAAAAATACACGCAAAATTTCTTTCGATCAAGGGGGAGGACCTATAGTAACCAGCATACCTTATCCTATGGAAAATAATAATATCCAGGAGAAAATTCAGTGAACATCAACCAACATCACTATCTAGGAATTGCTATACACCTCTCAGGAGAATTGGGCAACTGTTATGCGACTATTGTATTAAGCTTCTCTACCTACGGATCTCACTTCAATAAAAATGTCAACCACCATCGGCTCCACCACTATGCAATAAAACATTATATTCTCAGATGAAGACCTTAACATGTAAGGTCGTAACCACTGGTTCTCCTTACACATCACTATTGAGAATTATGGATAGATAGTACCCCTTGTGCTAGTAGACAACAGATCCATCATCAATGTATACCCCTCTGTAATTTCTACTAATTTGGGATACACCGCCTCGAAATTTATACTATCATCCATAGACTTCAAGGCCTATGATAACACCTACCGAGAGCCATCATCCTTACTCTCATAATAGGGTCTATTACGTGCTATGTCTAGTTTTAAGTACTCGACCTCCCAACCAACTTCAACCTCCTACTTGGAAGAGACTGGATACATCCCATAGGGTCATTACCCTCATCACTCCATATGAACGTCAGGTTCCCATTCAACACTGAGGTCATCACTATTCAAGAAGATGACTATTAAGGCATGGTGGCTAACACTGTTAATACCCTTTTTTTAGACACCCATCATGACAGCCGCAATATCTACCATTGCGAATTTTGAGTCATACCACTCGCACAATTAATTGAAAAGGATCCATTCATATAGCTTCTTAGATCATCTAAAAGATGGGAAAAATGCCCAGATTCGATCTAAAAAAAATTAAGAAGGAACCCATAAAGTTGTCACCGCTTCAGAACACAAGGGAAAATATGGTCTTGGGTACACCTAAGATAACAAAGTTATAACCAAAAGCATCGAAGAATCCCATTAAGGGTCGAGTGGGAACTTCTATCTCTAAGTAGAATACTTAACCTATCTTAGGCTCCTCGAGCCATGGTGGGAAAAAACAAAGGAATACCTATAGCTAAGAATGGAAATCCTATATGGAGAAGGATTGTACATATATTACAGGAAGTACACACAATCAATGGGAGTGAACTCAATGTATCATTGGTCACTGTAGAAGATAGGGAGACCTCTGAACTAGAACCTGAATGGGGACACCCACATTGTTTACCGATGAGACTGGTCTAGTAGCTATGTTAGGAATCATTAACTTAACCCCGTTAGACTCTTCCCTGATTAGTACATCGCCTCGATCGCCTGAGAACCAATTACAGATAAAAGACGATTTATCTGCTTCCCTAAACTCAATATCTACTCTTATATGGTAGACTCCACAGACCTCCCACTTAAAACATTTCCTTCGATCGAACCACGGGACACACCCATCGAACCCAGTGGAACTATTAAAGTAATAAGGAAAATCACCAGTGCTCGCTGAAAGCCCTCTTTGAGGCACCTCGCCACACCAACCCTATTATGGACTTCTTTAAGGACCTTAAATCAACCATCAAAGGAAGAGAGGACCAGTCCAAGAAACACCACCTTCCCAACCTGCAATTGGTACCAAAGTTACGAAATGCTCAAAGGTCGGTTCAAAGGTGTCTCAGAACAAATCGACTCATCCCATCTGCAACAACAAGGGAATCATCATACAGAAGAACTGGACATCTACTAGATTCATTCTAGCACCCGTCATACCGAGGCCGTTTGAGATTGTCCGTTTAAATAAAGAGTTCCCCCTTTTCCCCTCTCATGATGTATCTCTATATAAAGCAAACTTTTTTTTATTATCAATTATGTCTTTCCTCCCTTTGATGGCATGATAAATGAAGTTTTCCAGTATTTGCTTTTGTATTCCATGTGATGATAATGAATCTAATAATAGACTAGAAATCACCCCTAATAATGATAACTCCACGGACTTATAACTCAAAACACTTGTAAAAACTTGACCAAAGTCAAACAATCTATGTCACCCAATGAGGATGACACAATAACCATAAACTTGGGCACTCCCCAAAACCAAGAACTGTTACAAATATTTCCCTCCCAAGAGAAGAACGAATAAAAGAACTCACGGACCTCCTTGCCAGTTTTATGGACGTTTTCACTTTGTCCTATATGCCAATATGCCCGGCATCGACCCCACTATTTTCATACATAAGATACCCACTCTCTCCGATGCAAAATCCATAAAGCAAAGGCTCTATAAACTAATACCCAAATGGTCCTTGATGATACAGGAATACGTCAAAAACATCTTAATGTCGGATTCATTCGAGTAATCGAATATCCTACTTGGATAGCTAATAATTTACCAGTACCCAAAGCTAACGATAAAGTTTAAATCTGCATAGACTATAAGGATCGCAATCGTTCCAACCCTAAAGATGATTTGTGTAATACCCCATATTTTTTTACTTTCTAAATTTGGGAATTTATTAAATTTAATGTGAGTTATTAATTTAATATAAATCTGAAAATTAATTATTTTTATAATTACTAACGTGATGTGAGTTAGTAAGTATGGGAAACTTGTTGAATATTACTAATGAGCAAAGTAATATATGATATTGGTTCTACTAAATGTCACGAGTGAATAAAATGACAAATTTGGAAATTTAAGTCGGGACGCACCTGTGTCGTGTCGGGACTAAATATTGATTAATAAAAGTGAATAAATTATAATTTGCTCGTATGGTCATTTTGAGTGCGCCAAAGTGTCCGAAAGGGTCGAGATAGTCAGAAAAGTGTACCCGGGGTTTAGTTTGGGTCTTGGGGCATTTTTAGGCTTAACAAGTACCCCGAGAGGGCGTTTTGGACATTTTGAAATTTTGGGTAATTGAACCCACGAATTTACAAGGGTTATATCAGATGCCTAGGGTTGTCTCCTAGGGTTAACACAACCAAAGACAAGTGACGGCCATAGGAGAGAGAAGGAGAGGGCTTGCCAAGGTGTTCTAGGCCGAAAACTCCTCCGTTTGCGCCGCCGTCGCCGCCAAATGATAGATCACGTCACAAGGATCATAACCACACTGAATTTAGCACAAATTAGAGACAAAAAATTCCCAGGAAAGTATTTATCTTGCTTAATTTAGTTAATGCTTCATTCATGTTAGTTTAGGGTTGATTATGATGAGTTCTATGAAAGAAACCCATGTTGGAGATTAGAAAATTTCATGTTTTAGTGATATAAATGATAATCTGGAAATCCCCTTCATATGTAGAGGTTTAACCACGGATTTATGATGAATTAGAAGTAGAATTTCTGGAGAAAGAATGATTTGAATTAAGTTAAAGAAATTTTTAGGGTTCATGAGAATTGTATAAATTTGGGCACTTTTAATCCAATAATCTTGATGAAAATTCGCATGCTTTACATTAAATATTGTCCATTTGGGTTTAGGAAGTTTGTAGTATAAATTTTTGGGAGTTTGGGAGTGAAAAATATGAATTTGGATGATGTTGGATGATAGAACCCGTAACTGGATTTCTGCAGAATTAGCCATACCTGCTTGATCGATCGATCGATCATAGATCATCGATCGATCGAACACCTGCCCTCGATCGATCGACCCCTCCTGGCAAACTTATATTCCCCCTTCTAAATAGATGAATTCAAATTAAATGAGTAAAAATATTTGGACATCCTTATTAAAATATTTTGGGAAGTAAAG
The DNA here is from genome assembly GCA_949130495.1 of Sambucus nigra. Classification (NCBI taxonomy): domain Eukaryota; kingdom Viridiplantae; phylum Streptophyta; class Magnoliopsida; order Dipsacales; family Adoxaceae; genus Sambucus; species Sambucus nigra. The sequence goes on along the minus strand of OX422210.1, from coordinate 235,632,992 downwards.
GAGACCAGTAGGACTTATTAAAAATATGAAATCTTTAATGTAAGACGAGATTCACATTTTCGGGGATGTTTACATGAAAGGGACGATGGGACTATGTATTAAAGAAAGAGACGCGTAAGATAGTTACGTTGAAAAATAAATAAGTACCTACTGAAATCACACTTGGGAGTATAGAGATTCACGAGTGTCACTTGATAAGTTGGAATAATCCCACAAATTAAGATAAGAGGCAAACGTTATACGTGATAACTAAATAACGAATAATACGGACAAATGTCATAATTATGGGTTATGAGATGAACCTAAATTTGATATAGTAATAGTATTATATTTATATGACTATGTTTATGCATATACTATATACGTGTGGAAATCATGCCCGCGCTACTTGCTATCCCTGAAGTTACCGCGCTGGGAGAGTCTTATCTCGATGGGACCTTTATGGGGGATATTGACTCGTACCCTAGACGATAGAAATCCTTCGGTACAGGCTATCGAATCGATAGTTCAGACGGTCATAAGAGACGTGGGGGCATGTGCTGACCTCTTAGAGACCTGGAATCTATGCTTCGCCTCAATGTTGTTTCTGTTTGTGTTTGTGTTATTACAGTTCGAGAGTGATTTCGAACTTGTATCTCCCTTACTACGAGTGATATGGGGACTGGGTAGAAGAGTATGCCCGCACCATAATTATTGTGTGGGGTGTCGTTCGATTATATATATTATATGAGTATTTAATATATATATTTAACTATGGTAATTTGGGAACTACCTACTGTGTTTATGGGAAGTAAGAAATGAATAATTATTTCAAATTGAGAATAGGAATTTGAAAAGTATAATATATTGCCAAGAGACTTTATTAAGTAAATAAGGTCAAATGAGAACTTTGTTGTTAATTGAAATTAACCTCTTAAACCTTTGAATTTGGTAGTATTAAATCATACGAGTAACCTAAGATAAGATAAGTTAAACCGTTGGGAAGATTAGTGCGATAGGTGTGCACATTAAAAGAGAGGTGAGAATTTCTCAAGGGAGTGCCGCACTAATATGTTGTTGCATTGGCCAGTAAACATTTTAAATACTTTCTAAACAAATTTTAAATCGTTTTTACAATCGGGCTCTGACCCGTTTCCATCTTCTTTTCTCTCTTGTATATATATGTATATATTACAGGTGCCCAGCCACAGGGGCATCTTGCATAGGATCCTTGGGAAGGAACGCGTTGCAGCTTAGGTGGGAGTTGCAGGCCTCTTGCTTAGACGACCTCATTTCTTAAGTCCACTCCTAGCATTTATTTTATCCAGTTGGGCATGTGTCGCCCTTTCCCATTATTCAGTTTTTTTATTCGACATTGTGATTCATTTATTTCCACTATTTCCACTTTGGATTTTATTACTGTCAGGATGTTTTCCTTTAAGTTTTAATGTTGGAATTTTCTCAGTTGGATGTTCAATTAATTGGATTGTTTGTTCTAGTACATTTGTTGAATGATTCTTAAATTATGAATGATGTAAAGTTTTAAAATATTGGTTTTGAATAAAATTTGGAAAGTAATATCTAAAATCATTTTGACACTTAGCTTAATTATTTAGGGTGTTTAAATTGGAAATTTTATTTTGACGACAGTGATGCTAAGAATGAACCAACTGTTCACCTTGATTTAATTTAATAAAGAAGTGATCGCTCGGTATTTAATTAGGCGGGGTGTCACAGGTGGTATCAGAGCATCAGCTTAACATTTTTGTATAGAGCCCTATTTTAGGATTGTTGTATTCTTGCTTTTTAGATTACGTCTTCAGCTATTTGAGATTTGATAATAACTGTAGACTAATAAATTTCTTCACATTTCAGATGCCTCCGAGACGTGCACTAAAGGATAGGCGTGCCCAAGCCGAGTAGCCAGCAGCTCCGGCTCAGGGAACGATGAATGCTAATGAGGTAGCCGCTATTGTTGCTCAGGCGGTGAATGTCGCGTTGACGGTAGTACAGCAGGCTCCACCCTAGATTCAGGAAGTGGCGCTAGTACCTGCACAGCTTCCATCAGCATGGGAGCGGGTTAGGGATTCCTTTCAGAAGGCGCATTCCCCTGAGTTCTCGGGTAGTTCAGATATCATCATCGTCAGCCAATGGAAGAAAGATATCCAGAGGCATCTGCGTATGTATGAGTGCACGGATGTGCAAAAATAGTTGTTGGCCTCATTTAAGTTAGTGGGGGCCGCTTTACAGTGGTGGGAATCCACCACCACCTTGGGGGAGAGGGATACTATCCCGATTCAGTCAATCTGGGAGCGGTTTGACCGCAATTACTTTCCATCCGCCGTGAAAATCGAGATGAGGCAAAAGTTACTGAACTTGAAATAGGAGAATTATACTGTTACTGAGTATGAAGAGGAGTTCACAAGACTTCTCACTATAGTGCCGGATGAGGCACCCACTGAGGGTAAGAAAATACTATTGTTTGTGGACGGGTTAGCTTGGAGGATCCGTCAGCACCTTATAGAGAATTTGTCTCTGATTACCTTCACAGATGTACTCAATGCTGCTTTACTACACTGCCAGGATCATCGTTTCCATCTGCAGGGAAGCAAATGGGATGGAGAGTCCGGCCAGCAAGGCAGGACAGGGGGTAGTGGCACTAGTGGAGCACCAACATCTCAGGGGCAGACTCGTCAGCATGACTAGAGTTCCCATCAGGGGGACCCTGCCAAGCGGTTCTGATCAGGTGATTGCAGGCAGGGATTTGGGGGATTTAGGCAGGGTCAGCAGGCCCAGCAAGGCCAACACCGACAACAACAGGGTCAGCAGCAGGGCCAACAGCGTTTTCATCAGGGCCAGTGGCGGGGAGGTAACGGTCAAAAGGGTCGTGGTCATCAGGGTCAAAGGGGAGGTAATTTCAGAGGCTAATATTTTGTGTGCGGAAAGCATGGCTATAAGCGCCAGGATTGTCCAGAGGGTGATAGGTCCCCACAGCAGCAGGGTGCCCGTAATGAGCCACAGAGGCCACTTTTTCCAGCCGCCCTCCCAGCACCAGCTCAGGTACCAGCCCTACCATCCATTCCAGCCACTCCAGTGCAACAGGGGCAGTTACAGTACGGACGTGTCTATAACGTCCACCAGGTAGAAACTCCACAGGTACCACCCGTAATTGAGGGTATGTTTCATATCCATGGTACTATGGGTCGGGTTTTATTTGATACTGGGGTGACGCACTATTTTATAGCTACCCATTTTGTGAAGGCCTTAGGGTTACTAGCCATAGCAGAGAGCACTGTGACGTGTGTAGACTCACCATTGGGAAATGGATCGCTAATTTTCTTTATATGTCAGGGTGTGGGGATAGAGATTGGTAGCTTGGTATTACCAGCATACATGTTAGTCTTAGATATGCATGAGCACGATGTTATTATCGGTATGGATTGACTCACAGCTTATAGAGCCATGATAGATTGTTTTGGTGGGAGTATTATTTTTGCCATTCCGGGCAAGAGATGTTTGTAGTGGCGATGCCTCGCCCAAAGGGAGGGTTGATCGCTCATTTGTATTACATAGAGGAGGATACTTCTAAGGAGGTTGTGATTCCCTTAGACTCGATCCCAGTTGTTCGAGAGTTTTCCGATGTATTTCAGGAGATACCAGGCCTACCCCCCAGTCGAGAGATAGATTTCGTCATAGATTTATTACCGAATACTCGACCTATAGCACGCTCTCCATACCGTATGGCTCCGGCAGAGATGCGAGAGTTACGAGATCAGATAGAGTAGTTGTTAGGTCAGGGTTTCATTCGCAGGAGTACCTCACCTTGGGGCGCTCCAATTGTTTTTGTGAAAAAGAGAAATGGTTCACTTAGGCTATGTGTGGACTACCAGGAACTGAATAAGGTCACAATACGAAACAAGTATCCGTTGCCTCGAATCGATGATATGTTTGACCAGCTGAGGGGAGCAACTTTCTTTTCGAAGATAGATCTGAGATCAGGGTACCATCAGCTACCTATTAGGATGTTTCAAAGACTGCTTTCTTGATGAGATATGGGTCCTATGAGTTCAGAGTGATGCCATTTGGACTCACAAATGCTCCAGCCGTATTCATGGACTTGATGAACCGAGTGTTCAGAGAGTTCTTGGATCAGTTTGTCATCATCATCATAGACGACATTCTGATATATTCACACTCCGAGGAGGAGCATGCCGAGCACTTGAGGCAGGTTATTCAGACTCTCCGAGAGCATCAACTGTATGCTAAGTACAAGAAGTGTGGGTTCTGGTTACGTGAAGTGCAGTTCTTGGGACATGTTGTTTCTTAACAAGGGATAGCAGTTGACACGAGTAAAGTGTCAGCAGTGAGGGAGTGGGGACAGCCCACTACACCGACGAAAGTGCGTAGTTTCTTGGGACTAGCCAGATACTACAGGAGATTCATTCGGGGGTTCTCCAAAATAGCGGGTCCATTGACGAACCTGACTCGGCAAGGGGTTCCATATATTTGGGATGATGCTTGTCAATTGGATTTCAACGAGCTGAAAGACAAGATTACTTCAGCACCTGTACTTTCTTTACCTAAGTCGGGCGTGGAGTACCTGGTTTACACTGATGCTTCTTTACGGGGACTTGGGGGAGTACTTCAGCAGGATGAGAAGGCTATAGCTTTTGCCTCCCGTAAGCTTAAGACGCACGAGAAGAACTACCCCACACAAGACCTAGAGTTAGAAGGGGTCTTTTTTGCGTTGAGAATATGGAGGCACTATTTTTTGGGGGGAAAATTTCCCTTGTTCACAGACCACAAGTCACTACAGTACCTATTCACTCAGCGAGAGTTGAATATGCGTCAGGGCAGGTTGTTAGAGTTTGTGAAGGACTATCAGTTCGACATACAATACCATCCGGGGAAGGCCAATGTACTTGCTGATGTGTTGTGCCGTAGATCGATAGACGGTGTAGAGGACGTCTGGAAAGCAAAGTGGAAAGAGTTGAGTCACCAGGACGCAGTAGCCCGTTCCTTCATACCTGTCATGACAGTGACACTCGAGATTGTTACGAGGGTAATACAGGCACAGACCGCAGACCCATTTTACTAGGAGCAGATTGTACGACTTTTAGCTAAGGGTGCTGAGTCCTATTCTGTAAGTTCTGATGGGGGTTTGTGGTTTAATGGGAGATTGGTGGTCCCAGAAGGAGTAGACTTACGTCATGCAGTGATGACCCAGTCTCATGGGTCCCGATTTGTGATACATCCTGGAGGAGATAAGATGTACCAAGATATGAGGTGGCAATACTGGTGGAGTGGGATGAAACAGGACATTACTGAGTTCGTGTCCAAGTGTTCTACCTGCCAACTGGTAAAGGAGGACCATCAGAAATCATCAGGGTTGCTTCAGCCATTGGAAATACCCGCGTGGAAGTGGGAGACTATTTCCATGGATTTTATTGTAGGCTTGCCTACATCACAGCGGGGCCATGATTCCATGTGGGTGATTGTGGATCATTTGACCAAGGTGGATCATTTTCTACCGGTGCAAACGGACTATACCACGGGTCAGTATGCTCAGTTGTTTATTATTGAGAGTGTCATATTACATGGGGTGCCCTTGAATATTGTGTCAGATAGAGACAAGATCTTTGTATCGCGTTTCTGGGAAAGCTTTCAGGAGGCTATGGGTACAGAGTTGAGATTGAGTTCAGCTTATCACCCACAGACAGATGGACAAACAGAGCGTACTAATCAAATGTTAGAGGATATAATACGCATGTGTGTCCTTGACTTTGAAGGAGGTTGGGAGCCAAATCTTCCACTGGTGAAGTTTGCTTATAATAACTCTTATCAGTTCACGATTGGCATGGCTCCATTCGAGGCTTTGTATGGCAGGCCTTGTCGTTCCCCAACGTGTTGGCTAGAGGTGGGGGATAACAAGTTGCTCGGACCAGAGGTGATTCAGGAAACCTCCGCGAGGATTGAGATTATTAGGAGTCGCACTCGGATAGCCTAGGACAGGCAGAAAAGCTACGCCGATGCGAAACGGTTCTTCCGGGAGTTTAATGTGGGGGACCAAGTATTACTACGTGTATCTCCTATGAAAGGAGTGATGAGGTTCGGGAAGAAAGGGAAATTGTCCCCGAGATACGTGGGACCATTTCCCATTATCGAGAGGATTGGGCCGGTAGCATACAGATTGGGACTGCCAGAGCGTCTACATCGCATCCACGATGTATTCCACATCTCATCGTTGAGACGATACCTTCGGGATGATATGGCCCACACCCACATCGCGATAAAAGAGATAGACTTACAGCCTGATAGCTCTTACGAGGAGAGACCAGTGGATATCCTAGACCATAGTGCGAGGAGATTGAGGTCGAAGGTAGTTCAACTTGTACGGGTTCAGTGGGAGCATCATAATGTGGAGGAATCCACCTGGGGGCGCGAGGCAGATATGTGCGAGAGATACCCAGATTTATTCTTACCAAGTATGCCTATTTTTCCGAATTTTGGGACGAAATTCCGTTATTAGGGAATAAGTATGTAATACACTGTATTTTTTTATTTCTAAATTTGGGGATTTATTAAATTTAATGTCAGTTATTAATTTAATATAAATCCGAATATTTAATTATTTTTATAATTACTAACGTGATGTGAGTTAGTAAGTATGGGAAACTTGTTGAATATAACTAATGAGCAAAGTAATATATGATATTGGTTCTACTAAATGTCATGAGTGAATAAAATGACAATTTTGGAAATTTAAGTCGGGACGCGCCTGTGTCGTGTCGGAACTAAATATTGATTAATAAGAGTGAATAAATTATAAGTTGCTCGTATGGTCATTTTGAGTGCGCCAAAGTGTCCGAAAGGGTCCAGATAGTCAGAAAAGAGTACCTGGGGGTTTAGTTTGGGTCTCGGGGCATTTTTAGGCTTTACTAGTACCCCAGGAGGGCATTTTGGACATTTTGAAATTTTGGGTAATTAAACCCACTAATTTACAAGGGTTATATCATATGCCTAGGGTTGCCTCCTAGGGTTAACACAACCAAAGACAAGTGACGGCCATAGGAGAGAGAAGGAGAGGGCTTGCCAAGGTGTTCTAGGCCGAAAACTCCTCCGTTTGCGCCACCGTCGCCGCCAAACGATAGATCACGTCACAAGGATCATAACCACACTGATTTCAGCACAAATCAGAGACAAAAAATTCCCAGGCAAGTATTTATCTTGCTTAATTTCGTTAATGCTTCATTCATGTTAGTTTAGGGTTGATTATGATGAGTTCTATGAAAGAAACCCACGTTGGAGATTAGAAAATTTCATGTTTTAGTGATATAATTGATAATCTGGAAATCCCCTTCATATGTAGAGGTTTAACCACGAATTTATGATGAATTAGAAGTAGAATTTCTAGATAAAGAATGATTTGACTTAAGTTAAAGAAATTTTTAGGGTTCATGAGAATTGTATAAATTTGGGCACTTTTAATCCAATAATCTTGATGAAAATTCTCATGCTTTACGTTAAATATTGTCCATTTGGGTTTAGGACGTTTGTAGTATAAATTTTTGGGAGTTTGGGAGTGAAAAATATGAATTTGGATGATGTTGGATGATAGAACCCGTAACTGGATTTCTGCAGAATTAGCCATACCTACTTGATCGATCGATCGATCATAGATCATCGATCGACCGATGGTTCGATCGATCGAACACCTGTCCTCAATCGATCGACCCCTCCTGGCAAACTTATATTTCCCCTTCTAAATAGATGAATTCAAATTAAATGAGTAAAAATCTTTGGACATCCTTATTAAAATATTTTGGGAAGTAAAGGAAACCAGTAGGACTTATTAAAAATATGAAATCTTTAATGTAAGACGAGATTCACATTTTCGAGGATGTTTACATGAAAGGGACGATGGGACTATGTAGTAAAGAAAGAGACGCGTAAGATAGTTACGTTGAAAAATAAATGAGTACCTACTGAAATCACACTTGGGAGTGTAGAGATTCACGAGTGTTACTTGATAAGTTGGAATAATCCCACAAATTAAGATAAGAGGCAAACGTTATACGTGATAACTAAATAACGAATAATACGGACAAATGTCATAATTATGGGTTATGAGATGAACCTAAATTTGATATGGTAATAGTATTATATTTATATGACTGTGTTTATGCATATACTATATACGTGTGAAAATCATGCCCACCCTACTTGCTATCCCTGAAGTTACCGCGCTGGAACAGTCTTATCTCGATGGGACCTTTATGGGGGATATTGACTCATACCCTAGAAGATAGAAATCCTTCGGTACAGGCTATCGAATCGATAGTTCAGATGGTCCTAAGAGACGTGGGGGCATGTGCTGACCTCTTAGAGACCTGGAATCTATGCTTCACATCAATGTTGTTTGTGTTTGTGTTTGTGTTAATATAGTTCGAGAGTGATTCTGAACTTGTATCTCCCTTAGTACGAGTGATACGGGGACTAGATAGCAGAGTATGCCCGCACCATAATTATTATGTGGGGTTCCTTTGGATTATATATCTTATGAGTATTTAATATATATATTTAATTATGGTAATTTGGTAACTACCTACTGTGTTTATGGAAGTAAGAAATGAATAATTATTTCAAATTGAGAATAGGAATTTGAAAAGTATAATATATTGCCAAGAGACTTTATTAAGTAAATAAGGTCAAATGAGAACTTTGTTGTTAATTGAAATTAACCTCTTAAACCGTTGAATTTGTCAGTATTAAATCTTACGAGTAACCTAAGATATGATAAGTTAAACCGTTGGGAAGATTAGTGCGATAGGCGTGCACATTAGAAGAGAGGTGAGAATTTCTCAAGGGAGTTTCGCACTAATATGTTGTTGCATTGACCAGTAAACATTTTAAATACTTGCTAAACAAATTTTAAATCATTTTTACAATCGGGCTCTGACCCATTTCCATCTTCTTTTCTCTCTTGTATATATATGTATATATTACAGGTGCCCTGCCACAAGGGCGTCTTACATAGGATCCTTTGGAAGGAACGCGATGCAGCTTAGGTGGGAGTTGCAGGTTTCTTGCTTAGATGACCTCATTTCTTGATTCCACTCATAGCATTTATTTATCCAGTTGGACATGTGTCGCCCTTTCCCATTATTCAGTTGTTTTATTGGACATTGTGATTCATTTATTTTCAGTATTTTCACTTTGGATTTTATTACTGTCAGGATGTTTTCCTTTAAGTTTTAATGTTGAAATTTTCTCAGTTGGATGTTTAATTAATTGGATTGTTTGTTCTAGTATATTTGTTGGATGATTCTTAAATTATGAATGATGTAAAGTTTTAAAATATTGGTTTTGAATAAAATTTGGAAAGTAATATCTAAAATGGTTTTGACACTTAGCTTAATTATTTAGGGTGTTTAAATTGGAAATTTTATTTTGACGACAGTGATGCTAAGAATTAACCAACTGTTCACCTTGATTTTAATTTAATAAAGGAGTGATCGCCCATTATTTAATTAGGCGGGGTGTCACAATTTTTCCATACCATACAATGACATATTGATAAATAGCACATCCAATATCATCCTCAAGTCATTCGTCGATGTATTCATACGCTAGAACCAGATCAAAATACACCATCACCATCGAGAGAAAATCAATTTCATTACCCCTCGAGGGATGTACTATTATATGGTCACACCCTCCAATCTAAAAAATGCTAGTGCAACTTACTAGAGAATGCCCACAACTACCTACAGAAGTAAGTGTAAGTCTACGTGGACGAAGTGATCATTAAATCCAAAGACCCTTGAGGACACAATTCGATACTCCAAAAATTCTTCCAAATTTTATGCCTCTTCAAAATGAGGCTAAATCTGCAAAAGTGTGTCTTCAGAGTCACTAAAGATAAGGTGCTGATCTTCATCGTCAGTAAAAATGGAATCATGGCTAACCTCGCCAAGGTTATAGACATACGGGAAATGCTCCCACCCAAAAAAAAGGAAGTCATTGGGCCAAGTATAGTTCATAATCCAGTTCATCAACCAGTTGACCACTATTTGTGAACCCATTTTTGAAATACTAAGAAAACACTCATCGAAAGAATGGAACACTCATTGCAAAAATTTATTTGAGAAAAAACAATAGTACCTCACTCATCCACCGATACTAGTTCTTCCTTAGCCCGAAGAACCACTCCTTCTCTACATGACCATAACCGACATGTCTCCCGAAGCCATGTTAGCATAGTACATCAAAAGATCTAGGAACCAATGTGACATCTACTATGTCAGGAAAAAACTAGTATCATATGAACTCAAACACACTGCCCTAGAAAAGGTTTGTGTATATCTTACATGGATATCTGTTAAACTACAACACTAAAGATGTCCTTTAGCATATGGATCATCTATAAGATGGATCCCCTAAAATACCACTTTGAGGAACCCTCCCTCTCTAGTTGGATGCCTAATGGCTTTTAATGCTACCCGAATTACAATTTCATATGTCAAGAAGAAATCCACTAAAGGGTGATCCATCTCCAACCTCCTTGCAAGACACTCTCAGTTAAGGAAAACCAAAATGAGGCCTAATTCCCCGATAAGAATATCTTCACCCTAAACGATAGAGAAAATTAGGGACTCTACTTCATGAGGTATCCAACAAAAGGGTAGTTGGAACGTGAATGATATTATATCCCAGGACTGGAGATGGCTCCCCATCACTATCAAGATCATATATGAATGCACCGCTAACATGGACCAGTACTGGGCGTACATCATAGGCCTTGAAATTATCTTGGAAATTAGAATCATCAGCCTGAAGGCCTATGGGGATTCTGGTCTATTCATCAGTCAAATACTGGGCAGATATATGGGGAGACAAACTACCACCAGACCATGCCTACTTAGAGGAGGTAGATTCATGATTCGAGCATCTCGAATTTGACTTCCTACTAAAAGTTAAAAATAATTTTGCAGATACAATTGCCACCCTGGCCTCCATGATCCCCATGTCGAAGGGAACCGCTGAGATTACATCCATCGTATCTAGTCGAAACACCCCTATATATTACTTTGATGTTGATACGATCAAAGAAATAACTGTAGGACCCGCAGTATGGTATTAAGACATATGAAACTTTCTCAACAACAATCATTACCCATCATATACCTCCTCTAATGAATGAATTACCCTACGATAGTTGGCAACCTAATTCATTATATTTGGGGACAAACGCTACAAAAAAAGGGTTCAACGATATACATTTATAATGTGTCAAAGGGGACGCAACCCTCAAAATTATGGACAAAGTACATGGCGAAGAATGTGGAATGCACATGAATGGGAACACCCTCTCCAGAAAAATACTCTGGCAGTCATACTATTGGACCACAATGTAAAATGACTATAGTTAATACGTCAAGAGGTTCCTCAAATGTCATTTATATACCCCTAATAATATCTACCTCCTCGAGAGCTATATTACATGAACTTGCCCTATCCATTCTCGACTTGCAGGATAGACATCATAGGGAAGGCCAATCCCAAGGCCTCCACAAGGCATGAGTTCCTCTTAGTCTCCATCGACTACTTCGCCAAATGGGTCGAAGTCGAAACCTACACAATTATAAATGCTAATTAAGTGGCCAAATTCATACAACAAAAAATCATATCATGCTTCGGCGTACCTCACAAGTAGGTATTAAACAGCATATCTCACTTTAAAAAGGAGGTTTCCAACCTATTACACAAGTACGGGATCGCTTGGAAAAAGCCATCCCCTATAATGGAGCAATTGAATTTGCTAACAAAAAATGTCAAAAAATCATCCGTAAGATGACCAAAATCTACAAAGATTGGTTAGAAAAACTCTCTTACTCCTTCTCGGGCTACCATTCTACATAACAAAAATCCATAAGGGGCCACCCCCTAATCATTAGTTTATGGCATGGAAGTAGTCCTACCCCTCGAACTCGAGGTGACATCGCTCAGGGGTTATGCTCGAAAGTTAAGCAGCCAAAACGGACTGGGTCCAAGCCCACTATGATTAAATAGGCCTCCTTGACGAGAGGAGGCTAAAGGCCACTTACCATAACTAGGACTACCAACAACATATTACCAGGGCATTCAATAAACAAGTCAAGAAGTGAAATATCCAAGAGGGAGACCTAGTCTTAAAAGAGAACTTCAATCATGCCCGAACTTCCGGAGGTAAATTCTCACCCAACTGAGGAGGACCATATATAGTAAAAAAAAAAAACTCTAAAGGGACGGCTACCTTAGCGGATCTCGATGGAGTTACATTTTCCCAACCCTTTAATGTTGACTAATTGAAGAAAGTATTTCCTTGAACCTGAGTAGGGTGAAAAGGAAAAGGACCGAACAATCTTTCGATAGACAGGGGAATACTATATAAGACCATACACATTCCCAGCCACACATAAAAAATCCCACTTGATCCACCAACCTTTCACTTGAAGTCATGTAAAACACTTTAAGCCCCAAACTTTTCATCCATTTTCAGAGATAACTATCTAAACCTGATTCTCCGCAATATTATTATTTTACATGTTCAAAACTACTGGCACATCATTACCTTTGAATTGAAGATATGTAGGCAACCCGAGATATCACTTCGAGCCCGGTCTAAATAAACACCAAAAAATTCCATGTTACGGGAAAACCCTGTCTATGGTCATTGTATCCTCACTCTCAAAGGAACAGTACAGCCTAGAGAAAATAGACTAAGTTTTAAGTAATAAAATAGTGCTCTAATAAATTTTAAATGCTCTGTAGAGTCCTCCTTATTTAAACTATACACAAAGGCTAAGGAAAAGACAAATAAAAAATAATCCAAAAAGGAAATCATGTTACCCCTATAGACTTCTCCTCGAAAAAATATATACCAAACACCTCACATCGCGGGACAGATCAATAAAATAGAGAGACTCACTGAGGGCTCCCCGTAAAAGGAAGCACCCTATTTTTAGTAAGAGGGAGACACTATAATTCCAAGGCTACACCAAAAGGGATCGTACCCATTCAAAATCAAGGAAGGGGGGTCTCTTTCCCTCAACATCAATACAAACAGAGAGACTCACTAAGGGTCCCTTGTAAAAAAACACCCTTTCTTGTCAGAAGTCGACATACCAACTTCAAAGCTATATCAGAAGGCTCCTACCCTATCACAGAGCGAAAAAAAAGGGTTTCCCCTCCCCCTACGACACTCGTTCAAATAACATGGCTCACCATCAAGCAGATAAAATTCTCCTCCCTCCAAAAATAAATGTATCAAAAAGATGGGGAAATATTGTTTCCATATAGATATCCTTATTCAGTTATCATGTATATATATATATGTGTGTGTGTGTGTGTGTGTGTGTGTGTGTGTGTGCGTGTGTGTATGTCATCACCATTATAATAAAAAGAGTCGAGGCTCGCTCTATTCATATGAATATTTTGCATTATTTACCCTCTAAATAAGAGTAACATTGTAACTACTATATCAAAACATACTTGGTCTAAAATCGGTCCCCTGTGTGACCTTAAATAGGAATCCATGTGCATCAAACAACTTTATCCCCTACGCGATCTAAAATAGGAATCCCCGTGATTCAAACAACTCGGTACCTTACGTGACCTAAAATAAGAAGCCCCAAACTTCAAATAACTCGATCCCCTACACGACCTAAAATAGGAAGCCCCACACTTCAAACAACTCGATTCCCTAAGTGACTTTAATAGGGATCCCTATGCTCTAAACCAAGTTGGCCCATGACGTGACCTAAAATATGGAGCCATATGCTCGAAACCAATTTTATCCCCTATATGACCTTAAATAGGGAGCCCTTCTATAAGGATAAATTTTTTAATCGAGTAAAATTGTATGTATTGTCTTGATCCCATGTTTGGACAAAACTTGTTTGAGACGTAGGTTCGAATTGTAGTTGTGTATTTCAAGCCTATGATGTATGATTGAAGACCATGCGACAAAGCTAAAGTGACATCAAAGTTACATTAGATTTTGTGTCAAGTTTTCATCTTAAACATCCTATAGATCTCAATGAACGTATGAATGCATATTTGTGTTTGATTTGTGATGACATTTGGGTGTTTTTTTATCAAAGTTATTAGAAGCGTTTTCATAAAATGGATTTTTAAAAGAAAAATATTTTATGGTTTTAATTCGTTCGAACAAGTTTATACATTTCGTTTAAACGAGATGTGAATATCGTTTGAACGACTTTCAAATGAACATCAAACGAGAAATTTATCTTGGTTAGAGACATATTATTTGAAGTTAGTTCAAACGAGATTAACATGTTCATTCGAACAAGGTTTATATTGGTTCAAATAAGATAATGTTTTCATTCGAACGAACAATATGTTTTCCTTTGAATGAATTACCTCAAAAAATGTGTTACCTCAAAATTCGTGTTGTCTATAAATAATCAATTATGGCTTCAGTTTTATAAGAGGGTTATTGCAAAAATGATTTTCCAAGCTATTTCTTGTACCTCGCAAACCCTATTTTACACCCAATGTTTATTTGATATATCTTTTGTGTTGCACAATATCGATTTTCTCTTCAAACTGTGTGCGCTTCGAGAGGTGAAGTCGTGTTCGTATTGAGCAATGGTTAGACTGGTCATGAAATAAGTAAGATCGGTAAGATACCGAGATGTGGAAATGAGTCTTCATTGTGTGGCTATTGGATATTATCTACCAATGGCTGTTAAAAATGATGCAAGGAATGAGGAAGCAAGTCAAATCTTAAAGGAATCGAGTATGTGAGTAAGTCTAAGTAGTTTTTATAAATAGACCTGTATCATGATGGAATTATGTGGATGGAAGGTTTTCTCATTGTGGGTTTCCCTCGTATATCAATGTGTTCTAGTATGCTTATTTTATTCTTTCTTATACTAACCTAGATGCATTCTTGGCTAAAATTGGAAATAATGTTTCACACAACACTTGTGGTTTTGTTTCGGTGAAAAGTTTACTATAACTAAAAAATTAAACTTGGTGATGTTTCTGTACAAACATTAGGGCACACTAGCGTTTTTAAATTGCTATCAGAGCGGGTTACACTACTTTGTTGTATTAGATCCCTATTTTGTGCTTATATAAGGTTTAGATGGATTTTAACCGAGAGTGTAGCTCTGTTGTCTGACCTCCTTTGGCTAATGGGCCTAACTATCTCTATTGGAAGACGCGGATGCAATTTTTCACTAAATCAATAAATGAGAATGTTTAAAACTCGATTGAGTATGGATGGAATCCTCCTACTAAGTATATTGCTCCTAAAGAACATGCCTCCTTGACAACGGCTGAAAAAAATGCCTGGACTTTTACTTCCATGGGAGTGAACGCGATTTTTTTTCATTGTGAACATTGAAGAGTTTAAATGCATTATAACTTGTGATATCACTAAGGATGCTTGGGATATATAGTGATCCATACATGAAGTAACATACACTATTAGGGTTTCCAAGTTAAATAATCTGATGATTAAGTTTAAGACGATTACGATATTAGATAATGAGCCTCTTGATAAGTTTTGTGCCAAGTTATCGAATATGGTCAATTCCTTATTCAACTTAGTTGAGTCGATCCCCGAGTCTAGAGTTTTGCAAGAAATCTTAAGTTCGTTTCCTAAAAGATGTAACGCCAAAGTCACAGTCTTAGATTACCTAGGCAGTGTCAACACTATGAGAGTCCAAAAACTTGTATGTGATCTTTAAATCTATGAGATATACTTGTGCCCTTCAAAGAAAAATGAAAATAAGGACATTTCTTTGAAAGCTTGAAAAGAGGATGTGTCAGATTTTTGTAGTGACGGTGAGCTTGATACTGATGAAATATCTAGTTTCTCTAGGAAGTTCAAGAAGTTTATTAAGCTTTGAAAAAATCTTGGAGAAGAATTGGAAAAGAAACCTAAGAACTTTATCAACCATAATAGGAAGAATAGGGATATTACTAAGAAGGTGAATGACCAGGACAAGTGTTTTGAGTGTTAAGGTTTTAATCATTATTCTCGTGAATATCCCACTAGACTAAGGAAGGAGGGTAAGAAACTGAAGTTGTCTAATACCACCCTTTGTGATAGTGAGTCAAAAGAGGAAGTTAATTCCACCACTGATCTTAACTACATCGCGTACATGGCCAATCATGTGGGCTTAAATGAAGAGTTTTCCCTGATGAGGATGATCATCTGCATGATAGTTTTGAGGTTTGGTCTTTAGGTTCCCAAGATAGTGAGGAGAGTGAGCTTCGAGTGGAATTTTGAGAGTTATACACAAATTCATTAAAGTTGAAAAAGGACAACTTGCATTTAGAAGCTAAGGTGAAGTAACATGCCATAGGTGATGATAATGGTAAATTGATTGAGGATCTTAGGGCATGTGAAAGGATTCTTAAAAATAATCTCGAGTACATTAAGGGAAAGAGAGATAGTCTTCATGGTTTTATAGAGGCTTTGAAGAAGGAGATTCTTGAGTTTGAAGAGTCCAGGAATTTTCTCGAGTTTAGAATTATGGAGGTAGAAGAAAGGTTGAGAGACTCGAGTAAAGTCAAATTTGATTTGGAGTATAGGTCGGAGAGGTTGGATAAAATATTAAGGGTCGTATGAAGCAAAGAGGATAAGTGTGGAATCAGCTTCGATGATATAGATACTTCCACTGCTAAATCCAAGATCATGCTTTTAATAGATCCAAATAAATTTAAGGACATTAGAAAAGGTCAACCTAAAGGTAACAATCCTCGTGTCTTCACCTGCACGCACTGTGGTAGGAAATGTCACATTAAGCATTTCTATTATGATCTTAAAAAGGTCCTAGGAAGATCAAGGCTAGTGTCACTAAGGTTTCACAAGCCCGAGTTCGTCATGTTACACCTATATGGCTTAGGAGATTCGATTTGGAGAAGTTAAATGTTAGTCTTGTTGGCTCTTGTTTGCTTTCACATGATTCATCCCATGATTTATTTTATAAGTGATTGAGATTGCATAATTGTCATACACTATTTTATGCTTCATGTTTTATGTTGTTGCTAGTTTTATGATGTGTTTATCTTTTGTATTTTCATTATCCATCTTTTGGGTCACAATGAGAAAAATATAAAAAGATTTTTTTTAACTTTTGAGTTATTTTTTTAAAATTGGCATCTTTTTGAAAATGTTTAACAACGCAAAAAGATTTTAGTTTTTGTGTATTTTGGTTTTACACATATTGTATGGCATATTGGTTATCGGTGTGTTTGAATCTCATTCCCTCGATGTATCCATGTGACTAGGACATTTGATTTTGATTGTCAATGCTTGGATTGTTCTTAATCATGTTTACATGAAGTATTTTGAAATTGATTTGCATGATGGATTCACTTTGAATATGCCTCCGCACACACTTTGCACGAGCTCTTCGTAGATTCATATGTCACATGAGCTAAGTGAGGTGTTCTCCCAATAATCTTTTCACATACATAATTTTTTTTACCATGAGGGATTTGTGCATGTAAAACCCATTAACTATGAGTTTGTTTGATATTTTTTAAGAATAAGATTGTGCACGGGAAAGGTCTACGAAAGGAAAAACCTCCTTTGCATGAAAGGCCACCGTTGGCAAAAACCTAAAATATTAAGAGGAAATAAAAACAGAAAAATTGGCAAGGACAACTTTATTTTCATTGATGCTTTAAAATTAGATATCTTCAAAAGAAAAAAAAAGAGAAAAATGATATTTTTTTAAGGTGTTTAGTTGAATATCATTCGGTTTGCACAATGAGTCCTAGTTGAGCTTAATCGTTTTGATGTTATTGATTCTGGAATCATCAAAATTTCTAGGCAAGTCTGCAATGTGTTTTTTTGTCCTTTTTGAGTTCTTTATTTGAATAAATCGAATGTTGATAAATTATTGCGGTCAAATAGATCTACTTGGACATATTTGAGTGATTGGGTCATTTTCTCTCATTTCTAGTTCCCGCCCCATCACTTCGTACCACCATGTTTAGACACATTGATACAATGCGAGTGCGTAAATATTGTTTGTTTTGTGTCTTTGTAGTCATTTATACCTATATATTGTTGTGATTCTTTGGTATATGTGTGGTTATATATAAGGTACGCTTTGTGTTTCGAGTCTTTGCATTTGCATTTAATCCTTGTATGCCATATGCTTAATTTATGATTTATCTTGGCATGTGTTATGATCATCTTGGTATCTTATACTTGAATAATTGCATCATAGTTGATATCATCTATTCGTAATTAGGATTATTTGTGCTTGTGTTACCGATTTGTTTGTCGTTTCATGACTTGCTTCACACCACTTCATGATATATTTGGTTTTTGCTTATGATTCACATGCTTCACTTAGGGAGATATTTGGTTTTATTAGGGAGAAATGTTTTTTTTATTATACACCTTATTCTTTATTTATTACTAAACAAAAATGGAGAGAAATGTTATATAAATCTTTTCATGTAGGGGAGATATTTAACTTAAGGGAAGACACCATTTCTTAGGTATAGATGTTTAGACTAAGGGGGAGGGTTTATATATGCAATTTATATAATGTTATATTCTCTTTGCATTTGAAGGTGTTCCTAAGAGTGCAAGTTATCTGCGATGCGACAAAGTTTTAAACAAGATCTAAGCTACTCAAGTTTATGTCAGTCAAGCGTATGTAACTTTTTCTTCTTTGCGGGTTAGGAATTGATTCTTAGTGATCTTGACGGACTAGTAGTTTTTTTGTTCACAATTTTGTCCCAGAATAGCCAAAGGTAAGGACAAATTTTTGAATTGCATTAATTTTTATGTATTATCTTAATTCCGTGATTGGATAAAACATTATTGAGTCATAGGTTAGTAGTTGAGTTGTGTTTTTAAGCCTATGATGTCTCATTGAAGACCATGTGGCAAAGCTAAATGGATGTCAAAGTTATATTGGATTACGTGTCGAGTTTTCATCTTTAACATCTCAGGGATCCCAATGAACTATATCGTATTGAACTTTTGTGAGTAAGTATAAGTTGTCTTTTGAATAGAACTATATCGTAGTGGACTTTTGTGGTTAGGTCATTCGAGGTTTTTCTTATTATCGATTTGTCCTCGTACATCGTTTTGTTATAATTTTCTTATATTATTATTTCTTATAATCACTTAGATGCATGCTTAGGTTAAGAATAAAATTGGTAAAATTACTTAACACAAAACTTGTGGTTTTGTTTCGGTGCAAAGCTTATCATAACTTTGAAAATTAAAATTAGTGGTGTTTATTTACAAACCCTAATGCGCAATAGTTTTCTCACCTGTCCTGATAAACCATTCGGTTCCCTATGATACCCTAAATAGGAAATCGTGTGCTTTAAAACTAACTTGATCCCTTATGTGACCTAAAATAGGGAGCGCTACGCCCAAAACCATCTTAGTCCCCCTAACAACTTAAAATAGAAGGGATAGGAATATTTTGGATCTTTTCTAAAATAAAAATTGAAACTCAGGTAAACTATACCACCAGATCTTTCTCCCTCTCGATGTTTTGAGTCCCATTACACTCACACTCAAGCTACTATTATACAACTAAGAAGGTTAACTAGTTATGAAGCGATTCTACACCCAATAGACATCATCGAAACCCTGCATTCTTATGTCTGGTCCCCCTATCGACCTCAATTAATTGTGATGGGGATGTTTTAGATCTTTGCTAAAACCAAAGTTAAAAATCAAGGCACCCGATACCCACTGGAGATATCTCTATCCCCATCTTTTCAGTCACCCTACATTCTCGTGTAAGCTACCTCTCTTCGAATAGGAATGTTAACCAGTTGTGAAACGATCCTACACCTAATAGATGTCGCTGAAACCCTATGTTTCTACATCAGGTCCCCCTAGCGACTTAAAACATAAAGGATGGGAATATTTTGGATATTTTCTAAAACTAAAGTCAAAATTCAAGATACCTCATGCTCACCAAAGGTTTTTCCTTCCCTGTGTTTTGAGTCACCCTATACTCACGCTTAAGCAACCTCTCTCCAACTAAGAAGGTTAACTAACTGTGAAGCGATCCTACACCCAATAGACGCTGCTGAAACCATATGTTTCTCTGTCTTGTCCCCTCAGAAACCTAAAATATAAGGGATGCTAATATTTTGGATCTTTTCTAAAGCTAAAGTCAAAAATAAAGTTACCATATACCCACCGGAGCTTTCTACCTCCCCGTGTTTTGAGTCTCCATGCACTCTCGCTTAAGGCACCTATCTTCAACTACGAAGGTTAACTAATTGTGAAGATATCCAAAACCATACAGACGCTTATAAAACCTCACATTTCTACATCTAGTCCCTATAAGTGACCAAGTACAAGGCCAAACCATCGTAATACTACCCCCATTGTAATTTATTACCGAGGTATGGGAATCGTCTCCCAATTCTTTGTGCATTCCTCCTTTATTTTTCCTAAACAAGATTTATCCCCCGCTTAGTTTATACATGTTTTTATCATAATTATTTGGCTATACATGGTCAATATTACTACGTAGTTATCATCCCCTCCCCCAGCACATTAGATACACCACCTAAAGCTCTTGATATCCTATACTATATTTTCATTATTAAATAATAAACGCACTGTGGGTACTATAGTTTAAGGACATAAAAATGGGCACATACCAATGTAAGAAATTACAAGAAAACATAAATAAAAACTAAAGAGATATAGAGAACTTATGTGTGTGGCGTCATCAGTGTGATACTCCAAAATTCGATGATTCCTACACTCCCGCAGAAGAACCTCAGTGTCCCCCTCAGCCAAAGGTAGAGGAGAGTCATAAGTCACTCGCGCCCTGGGAACCGTCGCATCTCACCTCTAAACCACCCCTCACCAGTCAGTATTATGAGGGGACACACCCTGATGCCTCGTAAGCCACAAAAGGAACACCTTTGGCTATGGCTCTACCACCACTGGTCCATCCTGCGACAATGGCTCCACATCGTCCCTCACAGCCTCCTACAATTGATTTAGTTCTGAATCATAAGACTTGTCCTCCTTGGTCATGGCATACTCCAATGGATCCATGAATAAACGAAGAAAAGAACACTCACAAAATAAGACAATACTACTATTTATAGAGAGATAGAATTTGGAAGAAATGGATAAATAAAAGGGAGATATGCCCTTTTATAGTTTTCGAACAATGAGACTTTCTTCCTTTTAGCTAAGTATTCTGACGTTCAGTTGAAGTACAAAGCACTTGAAAATAAAACGCCTTTGAATAAACAGTCATACGGCTAAATCCCTTGGACTGACATGAGCATCCTTGTGTCGTATAGTTAAAACCCCCTCAAATTTTCAAAAATCCGACCTATGACACTAGGGTTTCCACTATTCCTCCTTAGTACCCAATACTTCCCCCGAAGATGGTCAAACCCACTTTGACCTTTTGATTTCAACAAAGAGTGTCCACACACATATATTCTTAGTCGATCGTCTCTATGGAGACACCGATGTACAAGCGGGAGTGTGGCTTATCCAGTCTCACCAAATAAAATGCACTAAAACAGGACTCTCCCAAATTATCAGGGTAACACCCCTAGGCACCCTGAACCCAGCTTATCCTTAGTCTTGAATCCTAAACTTGGCCATAACTAAATCTCGAATAGAAATCACACCAAAAGGACACCAAAAAGACCAAAAACAGGTTATATAGAAATTGTTAAGGTATAAATTGAAAATAAAAGTAAATATAAAAATGCGCAAAAACTTTCATCCGGTGTTTTAGTCGATCGTCAAAAATTCCAGAGCACCTTTAACCGATCTATAGAATTTGGGGAAGAGCAAATTATCTCAGCCACCCATGTGGCAATCTTATCTAAAAACAATGGCTCTCATCCTTCAGTCAAGTGACAGAAAGACCCTCCTGATTTCCAATATATAGAGGGCCCCGCCCCTTATTTTAAGCACCTCAAAAATTCATCGAGATCTCTTCGAAAATCACTAAGAGCTTGAAAACCCATTTTTCTAACTTTTTTCTCCCCCGAGCATTTGAGATGCTCTAGCTCACTCTGAAAGTATCGAGGGAGGCCATACTTCTGAAAAGTCGATTTCCTCTAAATAGGAAATCCCGTACTTCTGCGAAGTCTCTTTCGAGTCCCAAAAAGAGTCAAACCTCAGTAAAAAATCTGAAAAACCAAACACTTCTAGTAGAAGCTTTGCCTAACTAGAAACAAATAAAAACACAAAACTCGAGAATTCTAGATGAAGCTC
This sequence comes from Sambucus nigra, assembly GCA_949130495.1. Classification (NCBI taxonomy): domain Eukaryota; kingdom Viridiplantae; phylum Streptophyta; class Magnoliopsida; order Dipsacales; family Adoxaceae; genus Sambucus; species Sambucus nigra. The sequence continues at coordinate 235,610,737 of OX422210.1, read as the reverse complement.
TGCCCGACTACAAAACACCAGAAATATATGACCCCTGCCTAGGCAAAAAGTCATCTTTTGACGCGAGGGTAAAGAACCTTTGCCTGGGGTAACGCCTCATATATATATATTGAAATTAATTTTACGTGTTTGTTTACATCTTTTAGCCCATTCCCCCTTTAAAGGCCCGGGTATGCAATTTACAATGTTTATATTTAAAGCCTGATTTCTAATCCAGTGCCTATGTTAATTGACTTGACATGCTCATATGTTAAAACAATTCTAATCAAATGCCACAATGATAATTACAAAACATGAAAACGTACTTTTCAAAATCATTATGAGAAAAGTGTTCGTGAGACGAGTTAGTCTGAAACTTTGCATCAAGCCAAAGTTTAAAATTCCACTACTCCCATCGCTTGTCCAAATGAATAAAGCTCGTTTCTGCGACGGCATCTGAATATGTGTTTTCATATCGAAATACTCGTTAAACGTCGGCCTCTAATTAGACTTTATTTTAACATATATATATATATATATATATATATATATATATATCCATCATAACAGACATTCTATATTAAGGACTAGGCTCCCTAAATACCATAATGTTGTATATTATGTACCCGGTATCTCGTCGCCTACACCTGTAAATATATCCCGTTAGTTGAAATTACGTTGTATTTTATGCCAAGTCACCTTGGGTACATAGACACTATACTGAACTAAACTCGTGAAGGCCAAGCCTTATGATACGTCTCTCGACATATTTTTTTCTTAGGGATGACTCCATCTCTAATACAATCCCTTATATATAATCTAAAAACCCCTATATATAATCCAACCATGTTCATTGAATTAATTAGGCTTTGAACCCAAGTCCTCCTGGGTTCATAGGTGTAACACTGAGTCCTTCTCGTGATCTCGAGCCCTGACAATATGTCTTTCGACATATTATTTCTTCGAGATTCATCCATCTCTAATCTTTATCCATTTCAAACTAGATATTAAACAATCTCAAGGCGTGATACCATAAATAAATATATCCAATTGCTCAAAAGCATACATACACTAAACAATCAAACTACGTAGGCTTTGATCTTATGGACAAACGAGTACGTAGGCGCAATATTGAGTCCTTCTCATGACATCGAGACTCAAAAATATGTCACTTAATATGTTGTCTCCATCGAGAAGAACCCATCACCTAACTCTAGTACCTTACATGTACACAACTAAAATGAGATATCAAACTATCTCAAGGGGGAGTAATATTTAGTATGCTCAATAGTGCAAATGCATACTTATTAATAATCCAACAGAGATGCAGACATCTCTCGACTTTCATCCACAGTACCTTTATAATTAAAACGATATGTCAAACTATCTCAAGGTAGGACCTCACAAACATATCCCTATATAAAAACTCTCAAGCGCATACAAACTTACAAACACGCATACACTAATTATAACAGAGATGCACCCATCTCTCACCTTTCTATCTCTCCTCAATCGAGAAATAAATATTAAATCATCTCAAAGTTGAACTCTCTCACACACTTAAACACATAGTAATGGTCACCCATTATACAAAAGTAAGCACGGAGTCATGTACAAGTAATCTTGTATATCTGCAGCATTTGAAGTGGTGTTTCCATACCTATTACTCATACCACTTTCCTACCTAAGCACCTGTGGTGACATTAAATCTCAACAAAAATTTTAAGTAAATGTAATCACCAAAAAAATAGAGTACAAGAATAAGAATAATCACAATCACACACAACACAAGATGTACGCGGTTCGAAAAATTGCCTACGTCCACGACGATGCTCTTAGTTGGTATTTTTCTATTCTACAAAGGAGTATTTTCTGTTACATACCCTTTGCCTCAGGCCAGGGATACAATATATACAGGTAAACTTCGGAGAGTGGAGGTGTTTGTCCCTCCCACGTTAGCCCACTATCCCTAGAATATCTCATGAGAGATTTTAGGAACAGGATGGGTCGTTGCTAACTAACTATTTTTTAGGCTTTGGAGTCAGGGCTGGGCTCTCCCTATTTTCAATAGGGCTCAGTTTGACTACTTCTTTGGGCCTACAAAAATCGACGAGGTACCCATAATTTCCCCTAAAAATTTTGGGTCACAGTTTGGGCTCAATAATTTTAAATAATAGCTTTGATGGAACTTTTATGAATTGAGTGAGGCTTCGGGGAGTGAAACGTCTCTTCTTAAGAGATTTAGGTGGTAGATCTACTTCGTTCTCCGTGCGTCATCATCAAGATGGTTTAAAACTGTTTAAAAGAGCCATTTCAGATATCGTTTCACAAGTTTCAAACTCTCAAGACATCTTTTGCTCCTTAGTGCATCTTCTCGCTTCCAGGTCTTACTCTTCGTCTTCGAGCTTTTCCTTATCTTTTCATCTTCTTTACTTGTGTCCTCGCATCATCTCAGGATGATTCTTACTTCGTAAGTCTTCCAAACTTCTTCTCCTTTCTTTACAGTTGAAATTTCTTTTCTATCACTGCTAGGGTTTTTTAATGGCCCAAATAGGTGATAGATTTGTGAATGGGTTTAGGGAGTTCTATAACATCCCCGACTGGGTGGACATTGAATGTGCCCCTGTTCTTCACAATATTTGGGACATTGAGAAAGGGCATTAGATTCACATTCTCTTGTTGTCTCAGGAGGGTCTAACTTCCCCCCAAATCGCTTATTTTTACACTTCTTTAATTATTTCTACATAGTCCCTGCCCAATGTTCTCCAAATGTTTGGAAAATTGTTAACGGAGTACATAGGATCAATCAACTCTATGGCACCAATTTAGGTCTCCCTAAACTATGCTATTATTATACCTTTTCTCGAACGAGTTTGGGTCTCCTTTACCTGAAAGTTAGGAGTCGTGATAGGGTGTTAGTAGTTAATCTACATGATTCCCATAAGGATTATTGGCACAAAGGCTTCATTGCTAGGAACTGGAAGTTCCCTCCCTAAAATGAGGGGACTAGATACAGGGGACTTACGATTCCCTTGTTCGGGGAGGAGTACATAGGTATATATTTTTCTTATATTGCTTATTGATTTCATGTTAGTGTGTTCTTTCTCTTATGTCCTTATTTTTTCCTTTTTCAGCGAATGCGAAGAACTTGGAACCTGCTCTCCATAAAATCCGAGCTGTTGAGATGATAAAATCTTGGAAGATAGGGGAACCTTCAGCTGATGGTGAGCATCCGAGATTGGCTGCTTTCCTTTTAGAGTATAAAAACATAGGAACTAGCTTTATTGCCCGACATGTTGATAGCATTCCTCATCTCGATATCCTAGAAAAGGTTATTGCTGAGCCAATCCAATTGGATGAAGAGGAGAGTAGCTCTAGTGAAGGAAGTGTAGGAGGTGACAGAGGTGGGGCTGAGGGTGATTCCAGTGAGGAGAGTTCGAGGGTGAGGGATCTTCCAATTCGGAGGAGAGTTTGGAGAGTTCCAGCGAGGAGACTATGGGTCCCCCTAGGAAGAATTTAATCCAAGATGATGATGAGGATAATATCGCTCTAACTTGCAAGATGAAGAAGCTGAAGTCTAGGAATAGGGACTCTATCACTGGCTTCCAAACTGTGGCTCATGAAAGGGAGAGGAAGAAGAAGGAGGAGGCATTGATGAGGGAGAGAGAAAGAAATAAAGAGGAAGAGAGGAAGAAAGAGGAAGAGGGTTAAAATAGAGAAGAACAATAGAGGAGTAGAGAAGAAGAGAAGACAAAAAAGGGACAGTCCTTGGTGCTCGTGCCTGCCTTAGCTGAGGGGACTTCTGTCACTCTTGCACCTCAGTTGGCTTCGGTAGTGCTCCAGAGAGCAGTCTTGCTAGAAGACCGTCAGAGGTCATCGAGCATGGGGACCGACCAGTTAGCCCTAAAAGCGAGTCACGGGATAGCCTTGGTAAGTCTAATTTTAATTCTTTACTCTTCAATTTTCTTTTTCATACCTTCTTTGCTAACATTTTCTTAGTTCTCTGCAGTTTGTGTCTGATTTCACCATCCTTTATCGCGGCCATAACGAGCTGATGAGGAGAAATTTGAGCTAGAGGCGAGCTTAAAAGCTTCTAGTGCTGCTCATAAATCTTCTAATCTTACCTTGGTTAAAGCTAATAAAGGGAGGAGGCATCATCTAAAGAGCTGGAGGAGCTAAGGTAGTCCTATGACATAGTCTATATGAGCAAGTTGGAGGTGGTTGAGGAGAATAAAGAGATTTCCATGAAGACAAAAAAGCTAGAATCTGAGGATGTCAACATCAAGGAGATCTCTTACAATGTTGGGTTGCTTGCGGTCTACGAGGACACTGAGGCTCAAATTGGCTACATCAGTCGATCCAACTTCAATAAAGGTTGAGATAAGGCTTTGCTTACTGTCAAGGTTGATGTTGATTCCCCTCTCTTCGATGAGCATGACCCTGGTCTAAAACCTATTGTAGAGGGCTTGCCTCCTCCTGCTACCAATGACCGTGTTCTAGCTATTCCATTTACTGCTGCTGATGCTCCCATCGATCAGGGAATGGTGGTTGCTCCATCTGAGGGAGGTGCAAATGAGGCTGCTGCAGATAAGGGGAAGAAGCCAGCATCCTCAGAGCAGACTGCGGTTGCCAACTAGTCCTTTTTAGGGGGGCTTGTATTTTTTATATTTATGTTGTTCTCTTCTTCTCGCTGATATAGTTGTACGTGAACTATTTTGGTTTTAATGAAATGAAGTTCTATTCCTTTTTATATACTGATCTATTTATTCCCGGTGCTTGTATAATTTATAGCTTATCAATTTTAAGGAATATATCTTGACTACTTCTCATCTAGGCCAAATCCTTGCCACTAATATGAGCGAACAAGTCCGTCGTGCCTTCATAAGAATTTATAAGTCTCTTCGAGCAAGGAACCGGGGCTAAGAGAACCAATTCGAGTTGGTTGCTAAGTTAAAAGATAGACACGAGGAGATGAGTGAGATTGGCACCTCTATTCAAGAAGAGGTCAATGCCCTTAAATCAGAAACTCCTAGACACATCTAAAATCAAATTGGTTAGCCAGATGCTCCAATAAGAAAATGATACATTGAAGCGCGAGCTCACCCGGTTGAGGGAGAATGCACCGAGCACAGTTTCCCTGCTTATCAAAGGTTCTCTATCATTAATGACACAGCGAGCAGGAAACCTTCCCAGAAGTTATCAATGTGTGAGGGAGAGTGCGTCGAGCACAGTCCCATTGCTTACCCACGATTCTTCATCATCGATGGTATAGCGAGCTGGAAACCTCAATAGTTCTCAGAGGGAGATTACCGAGCTGAAAGAAGATGTCATTCGAGCGTATATGATTGTGACTGGGCTTCAGTGAAATATTACCAGGTTGAAACAGTTGTTTAAAAATGGTCCCAAGCAGGCATGGGTTGACGGCTACGACTAGGGTTGGACTGATGCTCCAATGAAGTTGAAGGAGGTCGAGGAGTTATCTTTCATAAGAGGGTGGTTTAGTGACCTCAGGGAGTTACAAGTTCCCTGGAACTCTGTTCTCTAGTATAGGCATTAAATCTCTCCCTCAACTTTGATGTCGAACCCATTCAGAAGGGATGATCGCTGGATTCCAATAGATATGATCCCAAGACAACTTCTGGAGCCGAGTTTAGACGAAGTCGAGGTGGAATTCATTCCTCACCCAGATGATGGCCGAAGAGCATGAGTAGCTAACTACCTCACTCAGTGATCTGGTCCTCATTAGGGTTTGAATCACTTAGCATATGTAACTCTTTATACATGTAGTGATGTAATAAAATATTTATGTTTTGGACGATTTATCGACTAAACATGTGTTGCGTTATTTTTTACTTTATTCTCTTGTACAGTTATCTTGGGCTCTTCCAGCCGACTAGATATGACTTAAGCAAAGGTTGTTGTCGAGTGAGTATCCCCCCAATCCAGTATGCTTTAAGTGTACCATTCTGCCTTACTTTACCTTTTAGGTCGTGTCATCACACCTCCTTAGGCCTAAGTGAGGAAATGACAAGGATACACCTGGTATCAGATATTCTATCCAAGCCAGATTTTTGGGCCAGACAAATTTAGGTCCCAACCTAGGTTGGCCATGTCGCCTAAGGGTCCCTTGTATAGCTTCATGTATTTCCAGGGGCAACTAGGAGGTCATTCATGTTAATTAACAAATTCCTGAGGAAGGTCATTACATATCGACCCTACTATTTTAACCTATAAGTTTCTTTTGATCTTAGTTTTGTATGTTAAGAGGGGAGCCTGTAGCTTAGAAAGGGTGCATATACTATAATGTAGTTGAGAAAACCAACACTTCATAAAATTCCAATGCCAAACAAATCTTATTAATCGAAGAAGTATTGAAAATTCAACATTAAGTTCGCAAAAATAAAAGAAATCTGGAAGTAGAATTTCTTCAACTTGTCTACATTCCAAGATCTTGGTATCTCCCTGCCCTCCAGCGTTTCTAAGTGGTAGGCTCCTTGTAGGTCGTCTCTTATCACCTTGAATGGTCCCTCCCAGTTTGGTCCTAGCTTGCCATCCGATGGTTTCACAGCACTGCCAAGAACTTTCCTCATGACGTAGTCCCCAACTTGAATGTTCTTGAATTGACTTTTTTATTATAGTGCTTTGCTAGCTGTTATTGGTAGGTTACTAGTTTCACTAGAGCCAATTCCCTTTGCTCATCGGCTAAGTCAAGTTCAACGAGTAATGCTACATCATTTTGGCCTTGGTCGATCAGAGTGGACCTTATGGTAGGGAGGCCATCTTCCAAGGGGATAATTGCCTCCATCCCATAGGTGAGTGCGAATGGTGTCTCTCCAGTAGCTCACCTTGGGGTAGTGCGGTAAGCTCATAAGATATGGGGTAGTTCGTTTACCCATGCTCCCTTGGCTCGCTCTAAATGATTTTTTAATCCATCGATCACCATTTTATTGGAAGCCTCAACCTGTCTGTTACTTTGAGGGTACACCATAGATCTGAAGTAGTGTCTGATCCCATTATTGCTGCAGAAACCCTGGAAGGGGCCACTCTTGAAATGGGTTTTATTGTCAGTGATGATAGTCCTGGGGATCCCAAAGGGAGTGACGATGTTTCTCCATATGAATTTTATTATGCCTGCGTCTCTAATGTTTGCTAATGGCTCTGCCTCTATCCACTTGGTGAAGTAATCTGTTGTGATCAACAGAGACATTTCGATTACCTCCTGCAGTTGGCAGAGGGCCCACGATATCCATACCCCATTGGCAGAGGGCCCACGATATCCATACCCCATTGGCTATGTTCTAATAAGTGACTTTAGGTCGCTAGCTGGCTGGTGAACTATAATGCATGAAGTCAGCACTTTTCACACTTTCGAGCATAGATTGCAGCCCCTTTCTGCATGTACATCCACTAGTACCTTTCTTTCATTGCTCGAAAGGCTAGCGGCCTTCCCCCAATATGACTCCCACATATTCCCTCATGGAGTTCACAGGAGGTAAGGGCTAGTGAAAGATCTTTTGTAGAGCTTGCCCTCTGAAGATAAGTGAAATCGGGAAGCTTTGACTCTTATCTGGTGGGTGGTTTTCTTATTAATTGGAAGGACATCGTTCTGTAAGTAATATTTTATGGGGTCCACCCAACTTGGGGCTTTTTCAATCTGGAGAACTTATTATGGATTTGGTATCTCAGTGTTCTTAGTAATACTTGGTTGTGCGAGGAAATCAATCGGAATTCTTCTCTTTAAGTTAGAGTTGATTATTGAGCTTAAGATTTCTAGGGCATCGTCATGGCTGTTTTGCCCCCTTGGGAACTATTGGAAATTTATATGCTCGAAAACGGCCATCAACCTCTTAACAGTGGCAAGATAGGCTGCCATCCTCTCATCTTTTGCGTTGAAATCTCTGATTATCTGGTTGGAGACCAACTGTGAGTGACCCAAAACTTGCATTTGCTTTGCTCCTAGCATCCGTGCTTTATGCAGTCCTGCGATCAATGCCTCTTGCTCAAGGACTGTACCCTCTGGGGTAACTAGCATAATGCTTATTCCCACCCCTTTGGAATTGGAAGCTCTGTCAACATATAATCTCTAGATGCCTGACGCTGGTGGAACTTCTCTCTGGTGATCAGTCTCGGGTTGATCACAAGGCGGTTCTCCTATAAACTCGGCGATGAAATCAGCGAGGACCTGCCCTTTGATGGCAATCCTTGGCTGGAACTGAATTTCAAATCGCCCGAGCTTGATCAACCACTTTGACAGTCTACCTGAGAGGTCTACTTTTTTCAGGACTTCTTTAAGAAGGTGGGACGTAAGTATGATGATGGAGTGGGCTTTGAAATAGTGTTTTAATTTTCTTGGAAGGCGATATTTTCTAGTGGTAGGTATCATTGTTCGTCTTCTAAAAGAGTCTTGCTCGCGTAATAAAGTAGATACTGGATTCCCTTTTCTCGTATACCAATGCAGAACTCACAGCATGACTAAATACTACAAGGTAAAGGTATAGATAATCATTTTCTTGAGGGATTGAGAGCAAAGGCGATCTGCTGACGTAAGCTTTGATCCCTTCCAACGGCCTCGAGCAATCCTCGTTCCACTCCACATCCTTGCTTTTCTTCAACAACTGGAAGAACGGTTGGCATCTTTCGATAGACTTTGAGATGAACCGATTCAGGGCGGCGAGAATTCTCATGAGCTTCTGTACTTCTCTTATCATTTAGGGGGCTGCACCTTATTGATAGAATCAATCTGGTATGGGTAAGCTTCAATACCTCTCTTGCTAACCAAGTACCCTAGGAATTTTCCTGACTGGACACCGAAGGAACATTTACTCGCGTTGAGCTTCATTTGGTACTTCCTGATGATTTTAAAGGTCCTTGATAGGTTGGAAAGGTGGTTATCTTTGAGCTTGCTCTTAACGAGCATGTCATCTATGTATACCTCCATAGTTCTTTCCATTTGGTCTTTGAACATCTTGGAGACCAACCGCTGGTAAGTTTCTCCTGCATTTTTTAGCCCAAATGGCATAACCATATAGCAATATAACTCAGTTGTGGTTATAAATGATGTTTTGTATTGATCTGTCTCGTGTAGAGGGATCTAGTTATATCCGAAGTATGCATCCAGGAAGCTCATCCTCTCATGTGTTGTCGTGGTATCCACCAGTTGATCAATCTTTTGGGGGGAAGCTATCTTTAGGGCATAATTTGTTGAGATCGATGAATTCGATACAAACTCTCCACTTTTCCTTACTCTTGGAGACAACCACTGGGTTGGATATCCACTTGGGGAAGTGTACTTCCCGTATGGATGCTGCATCCAGTAGTTTTTCAACCTCCTTCTCTATTGCCTTAGCTTTCTCTATAGTGGTTTGTCGAGTTTTTTGTGTTATTGGTTTGAAAGATGGATCGATGTGTAATCAATGACAAGTGATGTTAGGATCAATCCCGGGCAGGTCGTAAGGCTCATATGCAAAGACATCTAAATTACTCCGAAGTAGGGTGACCAACTCCCTTTTCTCGCGATCTGTGAGTGAGGTTCCAATCAAGAATTTTCTTTCATTCGAGTTGCGACTTCCTCCAAGTCCTCGATGAATCTTTCAAAGAGGAAGAGTTGGTCTCCTTCACCCCTGGTCTGCCATATTTTAGTTGTTATTTGGAGGGCATTATCCTCTCATGTTCCTCGTTCTCGCTTCTAACTTCTTCAACCTTCTTCTCTGGTTTAGGACAAATGGTCGTTATAAAGCATTTTCTTGCCATTGCCTGATCTCCATGGATCTCCACCACTCCTCATTCACTCACACATTTGAGCTTCTGATGGTAGGTAGATGGGACGGCCTTCATCGCGTGCAACCATCCTCTGCTAAGGATTTCTTGGTAGGGTGAATCAATATCGACCATGAGAAATTCGATCATTTTTTAGATGTTTGTTGTCCTTACTGGTAGGACGATCTTTCCCAAGGGTATGGTTATATTTCCAGCGAAGCCAACTAAAGGAACGGTGGCTTCCTTTAGGTCGGCGACACTTAATTTCAACTTTCTGAACAGGTCGAGATACATTACTTCATATGAGCTACCTTGGTCGACGAGCAATCTGTCGACGTCAAAGTTAGTTATCCTGAGTGTGATGATAAGTGCATCATGATGTGGGGTTCTCACTCCCATCAGGTCCTCATCTGTGAACACAATATGCTTGTTGTAGTCGACATCTTCTGCTCGCCGACGCTTCCTAGCTTGCATTTTAGCTGGATCGATCTGAAAAGCTATAAGCTTTTTCACTTCCATCCCAGTCGTATTTCTTTAAATCTATTTGAGATCGGACGCCCCATGAATTACTGCGAACTCATGGTCGATGTCTTCCTCGAGCACATTATCGGGCCTTTGATCTTCATCGGTAGCTACCTTCTCTGCCTTTTTCTCCATGAATTCACTCAAGTGTCCAGCTTGAGCCAACTCTTCAAGGTGGTACTTGAGGGCTTTGTAGTGCTTAGTTTTGTGCTCGCCCTCCTTGTGGAAATCAAATCTCAGTGCATCGTTTCACTTGGAAGGGTCTCCACCCATCTTCTTGGTCCAATTGATGAACAGTTCATCCTTGATCTTTGCCAGAATCTTGTAGATCGGTTCTTTGAAAACTGTATTTACTGCTTGAAACGCCTTCGAGGCATCACTCTTGATTCCATTCTTGGTGACATTCTTTCCCCCATTCTTACTCCCTTTATTTTGACCCTCATTCCTATTACTCCCCTTACTGGCAACTTTGACGCGTTCATTTTCTCTTGCACTGACATGGGTCACATCTTCGACTTTGTCATATTTTTTAATATGAGCCATCAAGTTTTTTAGGGTTGTGGCCTCATTCTTAGTGATGAACTTGTGTAAGAGGCAGGAGTTGGGTAAGCCAATCTTGAAGGATGTAATGGCGACCTGCTTCGAGAAGTCCTCAACCTAGTTAAACACCTCCCAATACCTCTTCGTGTAGTCTTTGAGGTTCTCCTGGGTCTTTTTCTTCATTGTCAATAAAGAATCCATCCTCTTCGAATGGGAGCTACTGGTAAAGGAGCACGTTGTGAAGAGCTCTGCCAGGGACTCGAAGTTCCCAATGGATCTTTGAGGGAGTTCTCGAACCACTTTTGGCTCACATCATGCAAGCTCGATGGGAAAATCTGGCACATCAGTGCGTCATTGTGATTCGAAAAGGTCATGGCCTTCCCGTACTATCTAACATGGTCGATGGGATCAGTCTTTCCATCGTATATTTTGAACCTGGGCATTGCGAATTTCTTGGGGGCCTCCTGATCTTCTATTTCCCTTGAAAAAGAGGACTTCATCTGGGTCTTGAGAGCTCGCCTGGCTAACTCTCTTATCGATCTGGCACCCCAATGTCCTTGTGTTGGTCCATCTCTTTCTGGACCCAATTTTGTATATCATCATTCCTTCAGCCTGGGCTCCTATAACGGTGAGCTAGTTGTTGTTCCTTGTACCAGTCGTCACTTGACCTGTGTCCCTCAATTCTTTGATACCACGCCTTGGTCTCCCTCCTTGGCTGTGAGATCTGCTCGCCGGAGGGCTAGGAGTCCGATAATGATGTTGCCTCGTGTTACGATGGATTTCTCTCTCCATCCTCTCCAATCGCCTCTTGAGGCGAGCATTTTCAACTTCATGCTTGCGATTAGCCTCCTCCTACTCTTAGATCCTGGCCTCATAGGCATTGATCATCCTGGAAAATTTTGTAGACCGAGCTGGCCCCTAGCTTTCTTTTGGGGCTTGTCGTTCCGGACGAAGCCTTCGGTTTCAACGTCTAACTTCAGATCTAACCCTATAAGGGATAGGTTGCTCTTGAATATCCCCCTCTTGAGGGGCATTGCTGCTATGATCGGACATTCTAGGTTCTTGTTTGGTGAATCCTTTCTTAAAGTAAGAACAACCATTTCCCACCGACGGTGCCAATTGTGGTGACAAGAAATCTCAACACAAATTATAAGTAAATGCATTCAACAGAAAAATATAGAATAAGAATAAGAATAATCACAATCACACACAATACAAAATGTACGTGGTTCAACAAATTGCCTACGTCCACGGTGGTGCTCTCAGTTTGTATTTTTCTTTTCTCCAGAGGAGTATTTTTTGTTACATACCCTTTGCCCCGGGACAGGGATACAATATATACAGGTAAACTTCAAAGAGTGGGGGTGTTGGGAACTCCCATACTATCCCTAGAATATCTCATGAGAGATTTTAGGAACAGGATGGGTCATTTCTAACTAACTATTTTTTAGGCTTTGGAGTTAGGGCTGGGCTCACCCTATCTTCAATAGGGCTCATTACGACTACTTCTTTGGGCCTACAAAAATAGACAAGGTACCCACAGCACCTATCTACATTTATAGGATTATTAACTTAAGGTCTCTAAACCAGTTCTAAAAATTAACTAAAAAGTAATCAACTAATGTAAAGAACACTAATAAGAATAGAATTAAGGAAGCTTACAGAACAAGTGGTGTGCCAAACAACTTCCACACTCGTAACCCGATTCTCGAACCCACACTACAAGAATCTATGGACCAGCCGCGGAATTTAAAACCTATCTTAGGATTAGATCGAAAGGTATAGCACGAATATTTTATTTGTTTTTTTATAAAAGAAACTGGCGACTCGGAACAAACTAACGGAATCCCTTATCAGACAAAACACACTTCAGACCAGGCCTAAAAATCAACGGTTCGCAACTTAAACTGGACATGGCATCAAACATCTTCCAGGGGAAAGTCATCGATTCCAACCTCAAATCAGTAACCCAACCTAGGGGGAAGGCGGCGGACCAAGAGATAAGAACTCCTTCACCCTTCGTTACAGGAAGTCCCCCCCCCCCCCCCGGTGCCCGAGGCCCATAACTCCATAATTAGTTACAGAGAAACACGACTCATATCCTAGAGATACATGAACTAGATATCATGCCTAATCCAAAAGTCTCCTTCCCTCAGGTCATAGGAATGAAGATGTCGAAACCCATATCGACCTTAAAAGAATACAAACATGCTCTGTACATCAGATTATCTCCACTCATCCCACCCATCAATGGTCACCTCTTGCTCATCTTCAAATGCCCAATCTTCCTTATCCAAGGTCTTACTTACCTATACCCATTCCTACTGATCCCAAAGAGGAAGAACTTAATAGGGTAAAAGAAGACCTCAAGATGGTCTCCCAAAATTTTGACCAAGTGAAGCTCTCTGGGAACTACATGGATTACACCCACACGCCACCCTATACAAAAGCTCGATTTCCTGAGAAATTCAAAATGCTTGACATTGAAAAATTTGGAGGGAGTAGGCCTCCTATTATGCATATCCAAAACTACCATTATAATATGAGTCTGCTAGGGGATCCGATAGAGATTATGGCCCAAATGTTTCAGTAAAACCTCAAAGAAAGTGCTCTCCACTAGTTTTGTCACTAGAAAAGTCTCGAATCCGGAGCTGGGAAGATCTCACCTGAAAATTCATGTCTCAATATAAGTAAAATTAGGAGATAGATGTAACCCACCAGGACCTTAAACTAATTAATTAAGGACCCAAGGAGTCTGTCAATAGGCTCATAAATAAGTGGAGAGAACAAGCTGCCACTATGACAAACCAACCATTTGAGGAAGAGCAAGTTGGTATAGTGAAGAAGAACTTTTTATCGCATATCCAAAACACCATGGGTAGCCAATATTACCCCAATTTTAGAGCCCTCCAAGAGGTTGGGTTAAAGATTAAAGAGAATGTTGCTAGTCTGAAGACATAATCAAAAGGGAAAAAGTGAGTTAGTTTGCTCCTAAAAAATATGAAAAACTCATTATTACTACCATTAATAACATCACCTATAAACTTACCACTTCATGGACACCATAAGCCCATCCTACTGCCACTATAAGGGAGTACACTTAGATTCATATTCCCCTTCCTAAAGTATATCAATACCTTTTGTCCCGTAACCTTATCAAACCTCTGAACCCTCATCCACTGCTTGTCTCTCTTCCTAAATATTTCAAACTTGATGTCTGTTGTGATTTTTACCAAACCTCCATGCATACCATTGATCAATGTCACCACCTTAAGAATTTTATGCAAAGCCTCATTGATAAAGGCATCCTTTCTCCCTCTGCAGTTCTAAAACCAAAAACCTCTACCTGTGTATCAAGATGGCATAAATATCATATTTATTGAGGAAGATTCTGATTTTGATCCCTCAACCAAAATTAAACCCAAGAAACCCCACTTCACCCATCAACCCAAACAAATCCATGGTTCCACTCCAAATATACCCATCGTAATTGTTGTACCCTTAAACTGCCCATGACCAAGTCTTTTCTTTGATGACAAGATCTTGTATCTGTAATAGTATAGTATAGAGTCTTCGTCCAAGAGGTCACTAAAAAGATTCATCAACATTCCAGATTTATTCAAATTCAAACCTCAAGATAGCACTTAAGAAACGTATAAAGAATTAACGGACTTAGATTCAGATCCTGGTTAATTTGTTTTTATAATTGAAAAATCATTTTAAATTAACCTTGGTTTTATTTTGTCAAATACATAATAAATATATACTTTTATATGGAAAACCTATTTTGGTTAAGAATTGCATCTTTATGTGAATTTTATGTTAAATATTCTTATGTGAACAACCACACTTAGAATTTTCCTAAAAACTTACTTTGAAATCTTTTTAAAGCAAACTGGGCAAAATTTGTGGACATTTCCATGACCTGCATTGTCGCCGCAACGGTGCTCTAGTGAAGATCTTCTTCACTGCAGTGACAATGTTTCATTGGACTTTTGAGTCCCATGAAAAATCTCTGGATTTTTATGTGACCTGATTGTCGCTTCAATTCACCCCGGTGAGGAACTTCCCTTATGGTGATGGTGTTGTGAGACACATCTAAAAGCACCAAAAGTTCCTATTGCACAAGATGTTCCTTTAGAACTTCTTTAAAAGTGGTTTAAGTACAACTTATTGGGTGACTGAGACCTTAAGTTGACAACTTGACTCTATAAGAGTGTGACACCTAGAATTTGAGCCTTTAAACCACTTCAAATCAAAATTCTATATAATTAATAGTTTTTTTACTCTTATAAACCTAGAGTGAGAGCTTCAAAAAACATTTTTGATGATTAAAACACATTTTTTCACTCCTCTTCTTTGATATCTTCAAGCCATTTTTCTAATAGAGGTATATTTACTTACCTTGTGTTCAAAAATCTATTTTCAATAGTGAGTAAATATTTTCCCTTCCTTAGCTTAGAAAAGTCACTTTGAGATTTAAAGCACGGCATCTTTTCAAACACCTCAACACACGTATCTTTAGGATTCCCTAAAACTCATGGTTGTAGCATTTTGGCTACTTAAAGGTTCTTACTCTGAACAAAGTTTCTTCAACTTTTAAGAATAAAGTTTTGGAAAAATATTTGACATTATTGGTCGTGGACCAAAACTGGTGGTGGTTGTGCAGCGTACTTCAGCGGTCAGCGCTCTCTACGGAGGATATAGTGTGAAAGAGTGTAATTGGTCATAACATCGTGTGATTATATAAGTCTTTGTCTTCTAGTTGTAGTACTCTACCATACTACATTTTTCATTCTTATTGGCCCGAGGTTTTCCCCATTAGTGGGTTTTCCCCTTGTACACCTGGTCTTGTGCTTATTTTATGTGACACCCCGCCTAATTAACCTTGGGTGATCAGTCCTAAATTAAGTTAGAACAGGATCCTCAGTTGGATCATCCTTAGCATCACTGTCGTCTTTTTAATTACTAACCACCTAAGTGAGAAAAATAGACCGGTGCCAAGTTTTATCTTTCATTAACTTAAATGAAATCTCATGCGGAAAAATAAAATAACGCGATTAATCACAATTATCC
Source organism: Sambucus nigra (assembly GCA_949130495.1). Lineage (NCBI taxonomy): Eukaryota > Viridiplantae > Streptophyta > Magnoliopsida > Dipsacales > Adoxaceae > Sambucus > Sambucus nigra. The sequence goes on along the minus strand of OX422210.1, from coordinate 235,594,864 downwards.
AAAACAACCATGCACAATTAAAATGACTAACCGAATAAACCATCAGCCCAAAATCCAGCAAATATAAAATAAAGACAAGTAATCAATCTCAACAAGTCTGGCAGAAACTAAATGAACAGTGAGCAACATGGTCGAAATAACTAATATAAATCTCTATACTGAAATGAAGGAATGAGGCTGATAACTTGATTTTTTGTATGTATGTCGTTGATGGAACCAATCTAATCAAAATCCTCAAACACCTACAACAAATATAAAATACTAACAATATAGAGGTAAGTAAGGGATAATCGAACCAACTTCAAGGATGAAGCACATAAGAGAAAAATTTGTGCAAGTCACTTTTTCTAATTACTTTTTTTTTTTTTTTTTATATTTTTCTATTTTTTTATGCTTTTTCAATATTAAAACAAGTTTTGAGGATGAGTAATTATGACTAATGCTAATAACAAAAGTAAGAGTAATCAAACTAAAATAAAGTGTGACAAAAATACTAGTGAGTAATGGAAATTAGTGAGAGTGTAACTAAATGAGAGAAAATATTCAAGGGAAGAGAAATCCACCCTCAATTCCCCAAATCAACTAAGCTTGTATTATTTTAATTTCGTTAATTCCCAAAACATTTAATTAATTCAAAAGCTAATTCTCATTAAACTAGTGAATTAATTAAATATTCTTTTAGAAAAGCAAATTTAATTCCCACAAACACTACTCTAATTGAACTAAAATTAACCAAACAAATCATCTACTAAGAAGAATTTGTCCAACTAATTTTAAATTGAAAGAAGTAAATCAAATCAAGAGTAGATGAAAATTAGATTGATGTTAAAATCAAATGGTAGGTCTATCTCTAGCTTAAACCACTTAATCAAATATTAATTAAATTTTCATACCTTTTTCAAGGTTGATTTTCCATTTCTCAATGTGAAAATAAAGTGGGAATCAAATATACAACTCAAAGGGAATTATCAAAATTAAAATTACAAACTAAATTGACTTGGATTCATGAGGGTTTCAATCACCCCTTGAATGAGGTGATTAGCCCTCCATAATCATCATCCAATAGAAATTAAAATCAAATAAGAGCATAATATGAAAATTAGAGAAGAGTAATCAAACCAAATAGCCTTCAAATGCTTAAATTCTTCTATTCATCCTTCACATCACTTAATTACAACACTCAAAATGTAGAACAAAAGAAACCAACCCACTAGAAAAATTAAAATGAATTTTCCTATCTAATTCTCTCTCTATTTTTCTCTCCAAAAATTCTAACTAAAAACTTTCTCTAGATAATTCCTTCTCTCTTTTATCATCTCCCCAAAAATGGTCTTCTCTTTGATTTTATATTGTAGGCATGGAGCATGGGGGTAATTTTGGGATTGGACATTTAGTGTGCATGTGGAAATGGGTGAGGTCACATGTGTATGGGGGTGTGAGGTTATTTGAAAAAAATCTGTTTTGGTTTATGGGGTATTTTTGGAAATTGGTTTTGAGTGGTTAGTTAGGGGGTATTATGGGTAAAGGGACAAGTGGGTTAGTTGTTTGGTTTTTGGTTTGGAATTTTGGCAGGTGAAGAATGTCGTGGCTTTTGAGAATGGAAGTGGGTTTTGGCTTTGGGAGTTAAATGGGTAAAAGGTGAAAATGGGTCTGGGCTATGGTTGGGTTTGATAGTATTTGGATGTGGGTATGGGAAGAGGTGGTTGAAGGGTGGTTTCGGGTTTCCGGGGCAGCGATTGGATTCGTCGAGTTCGGGTCGGACGCGGTAGAGGGTCAGTCGGTAGGGTCGAGTTGGGCAGTGCCCGAGTAGGATCCGGGATCGGGCGTCGCGGGGCTGGATTTGGTCTTGGTTTTCTGGCCATGGAAGTCCGACCGGTTTGGGGACCGCCGGCGGTTTAAGGTCGCAGCGGAAGGGGTCTGGTAAGGCTGCCCGGAGTTGGCAGTAGGAGAGAGAGAGAGAGGTCGAGGCTGGTGGCAGAGAGATGCGAAGAGAGAGAGTGAGAGATGATAATGGTGGTTTGTTGGAAATGGAGGTTTTGGGTTTTGTTAATGGGGGAGGAGAGAGAATCGTTGGTGGATGGGAGAAGAAGGAGAGAGGGGGTTAGAGTGTGGTGAGGGTGTAGGGAGTAGGGGTGAGGGTGAGGATGAGTGGGTTGTTTGGTAGTGGGTTATGTGTGGTGTGTGTGTGTTTAATTGGACCCTAAAAATTAAAATAAAACAAAAATTAAAATCAATCTAAATTAAAAATTAAACTAAACTAAAAATAAAAAGTAAAATAAAATAGACACGACATGACACACTAAACAAACTCTAAAAAAAACTAAACACAACTAAAATAAAAACTAAGAATAAAAACGAATAACTATAAAATTAATTAATAACTACTAAAAATATAAAATCCTATAAAACAAAGGACACAAAAATAAAAAGATAAATCTAAAAAGAAATAAAAAATAAAAATAGAAATCTATAAGACTAAAAACTAAAAGCCTAAATAAAATCTAATAAATCTAAAAATAAATGTAATCCTAAAAATTAAAATCTTAATAAAATAAAACTAGAAACTAATAAAAATCAAAATAAAATAAAACTATATTAATATACTAATAGAATAAAAAAAATAGAAAATGAAACCTATAAAATACAATATAAATCCTAAAAAAATAAAAATGACTCAAACTAAAAATCTAAAAAATAATAAAATGACACAAATAAAACACACACGGGCTTAGGGTAAGTTTGGCTAGGTTTAGGCTCGGGTTAGGATACGGGAGAGGTAATTGGGGTACAAGATAAGGGTATTTAGCTCCATTAAAATGCACTATTGCTTTGAAATACGCGTTTGAACACCGCAACGTACATTAAACCTGCATATTAAACATTTAAGCGCATAAGACCCATATTGTCGAGAAATAGCAACAAAAATACAACTATTCGGGGTATAAAATGTACAGTTTTGGGTGCTTATCACACCACCCCCAAACAGAGCGTTGCTAGTCCTCGAGCAATAAGATAGAGAGAAAGAGAAAGATAAGTCACCAAAAGTGTACCACTTTCGCGGGCACTTGCGATTGCACTTAGCATGTGCAACAAGCCTTTAAACCTATAGGTTGCCCTACAGGACGAGTTGTGTCTCGTGAGGGTTTGCAGGGAATATACCCACAAAATTCTTATTTGCAAAAAATTATTGAAGGGCAGTCAATCTCTTATTAGACATAGAATAATCGCACAATCCATCATATGAGAAAATGATTTGAGAAATACAAGCTAGAATTTGTAAAAAGTTTAAGCTAAGTAAATACTCAAGGCACATCCTTTCTAGAACTCAACGTGTGTAGTGTGAATCAGTCAAAACGGGTCGAGTATCACAAGAGTAATTCCTAGATTGCCTTGTCGGAATCAACGCTTCAACCTCAAATCTCACTAGATATATCACTCTCAAACGAACTCTCGAGATATGGGTACGTGTATCGCTCTTGTGTGTGAGGAAGTGAGTAAATGTAAGCAAGTTCAAACGTCTCACACACGTATAAGAAAGAACGAACAATAAGAAAGAAAATTGATCTCATGAAAGAATGCTAATCACTATAGTGAGAACGTCGAGTTATTCACCACGTTGACTATCATTTGCCCGAACACCTAGGGGAAATGTGGATGTATATGGGTGAGGGGGAAATGAAATGGGAAGGATGGTATAAGGTGTGGTATGATGGATGTGGTATGTAGGATATAATGGTGATATGAATGATGATATATGAATGGATATGATAGAAGAGTGTTCACATTAGGCACAAATGTCTTTATTTTAACAAAAATTAACTACAACTCTCTTTTTTTTCTTTTCTCTTTTTTTTTTTCGATTCTCTTTTTTTTTTCGATTTTTCTTTTCTTTTTCTTTTTCTTTTTTTCTTTTCTTCTATTTTTGCTATTTTTATGTTTTTTCTTTTCTTTTCTTTTTTTTTTCTCTCACTTTTCAATCTAACAATGAAGACATTTACATTTGAAATCACACTCTTTTATTTCAAAATGATGATGGATGATATAAATGGAGGTGATAGGTGGATGTGTGGGGAAATATATGGATGGTGAGGGAAATGTATATGGATGGGAAAAATATGGAAAGATAATGGAAATGTAATGGGTGAAGTGTATGGGTGAAAAATGGATGCGAAATGGAAAGAGTGGTAGGATTATGGATGAAAATCTAGTGATAACTAGACTTTTCTACATCCCCGGCAACGGCGCCATTTGATAACTTGACTTTTTGTGTGTAGTTGTATGTCGTTGTTGAAAGCCAAGTTAATCAAAACCTCACATACCTACAAATAATAATAAACTCAAGTGTAGAGGTAAGTAAGGGTATCAATCCACTTTCTAGGGAGTAAAGCACATGGAACAAATTCAATTGTAATTCACTATTTATTTTCTTTTTGTGCTTTTTTACTTTTCTAATTTTTTTTTTAGCTTTTTCAATATTAAAACAATTGGGTGAGGTGAGATCTAAATTAAAGTAAACTAAATGAAAATAACTAACTAGAAAATGACTAAAATAAAAATAAAGTCTAACACTAAAATAAAAGATAAAGTGAGGCAAATAATTGTGAGAGCAATCAAGGAGTGGGATTACACCACAAATTTTAATTATTCTAATTAATTAATTTAATTATTTGAGCTCTCCCAAATTAATATTAAAATTACAAACCAACTCTCGTTGCAAGTGTAATTAGAATAGTAATCTTTTAGAAAGTTAAAATTAACACCCCACAACTCTAGAAAATTAGATCTACACTCCTTTTAATTAATCACCCGCTAGGATCGATCAATTAGAATTTATGTCAATCTTAGAAATTAAATTTAGAGTTGAAATTCAAATGATAATACCCCACTTAAGAAACCCCTATCTGTAGTTCGAATCTAAAATGGGTATTATCACTAGAATTTCGATTTTTCTCTCGAAAATCATTTACCCTCTCTCGAGGCGTAAATCTAAGGGCGAGGGATCAAAATTTAACATTCAAAGGGAAATTTCAAGTAAGCAAACTAATTAAACTAAAATAATATCAAATAAGGGTTTCACCCCACCCCTTGAAAGGGGATTTAGCCTAACATGGTATAAAATATGACAAATTAATATTCAAAGGCATAAAATAATAAAAGAAGGGAAGAGAACAATCAAACCAAATCTCTTTGATTATGTTGAACTCCAATCCTTGAAATTGAAGCATACACCCTTTAATTGATTATCCAAATGAAATTAAAATATCCACTCAATTAATTCTCAAACAATATTTAATCTCACAAATATCTAAAAAGGAAAAAATGAAAAACTATTTACAAGGATTTATTTTCTAAACTAAACTATCTCTCTCTAGAATTTTCTCTCTACAAAGCTCTCTAATCTAGAATTTCTCTTCAAATGGGTCTTCTTCTTCATTTTATATGCAATGGAGCTAAGGGGTTAATTTGGGAAAATAAGGATGTGCACATGAGGGGTGAGAGGTGTGAGAATATAATGGTGAGGGTAATATGGAGAAAATGCACAATTGTGCATGGATTGTGTGAGGTAGGATATTTGGAAAAAATCTGTTTTGGGTTGAGGGGAAATTTTGGGATTTGGTTTTGAAAGAGTTAGTTGGGATTTTTAAGGGTATATTGGGAAAAAGGTGTAAAAGGAATAAATTGGTTTTATGGCATGTGGGTATTAGTTTGGCTTTTGGTTATTTGGTTTGTAACAGATCGGATAAGGCTTCCAAAATGGCAAGTGGGTCTTTGGTTTCATGGAGAGATAAGGAAGGTTTGAAATGGGTATTGAAATGGTGAATGGGTTTTGAATATGGGTAATGGGGTACATGGGTAGGAAGATGGATGGGTCTTTGGGTTTTGGGTTGAAAATGGGTGTGGGTCTTGGTGACAAATGGGTTTTTACTCTTGAAATGGGAGATGGGTATGGATCGTAGCTGGCCGGATTGGGTAGGTGACGTCGCCAGAGGGCTGGTGGCGTCGCCGGAGGGGGCTGCCGCCGGTCGGAGGTTGGGTCGTGGGCTGCCCGGGGTGAAGGGGTCTGGCAGCGGGTTGAGAGGGTGTGCGAGAGGGAGGCCACGGTTTGGAAGGTGGCCGCTGCAACAGGTTGGTGGTTCCGGTGGCTGATCGTCGACGGGATGACTGGCAGGTGAGATGGTGGGTTCAAGGGTGGAGTAGGAGAGAGAGAGTAAGTGGGTTAATGGTTTTGAGTTGGGTGAGTTGTGTGGTTGGGTATGGAGGTTTGGGGTTATGGTGGAAGTGGAGAGAGAGACAATGTGTGGTAGTTAGGAGGTTGATGATGATTTTGTTTTGTGGGTGTGTTGGATTGATGATGGAGGAGAGAGAAAGTGTGTGTGGGTTTGTTGGAGAAGATGATGTGGGGGAATTTGGTGGGTGAGGGTGTATGGTAAGTGTGTGAGGGTGAGGGTGTTAGTGTAGGGGTAAATGAGTGTGTGTATAATTTGGACCCCTAAAAAAAAAATATAAATTAACTAATAAAATAAAACTATAAAAACTAAAAATCTAAAAATTAAATTTCTATTCTAAAAAAATAACATAAAGACTCAATAAAAAGAAATGAAATGAAAATAAAAATAAAAATATAAATCTATTAAATTTAAAAACTAAAGTCCTAAAAATATAAAATCTAATAAACTAAATAAATGAAATCCTAAAAATTAAAATCTTAATAAAATAAAACTAGAAACTAATAAAAATCAAAATAAAATAAAACTATATTAATAAAAATAAAATAGAAAATAAAATCTAAAAATTCTAAAATAAATCCTAAAAATAGAAAAGACTCAAACTAAAAGTCTAAAAAATAATAAAAAGGACACAAACTAAACACACAGAGGGTTTGGGACAGTTTAGGCTAAGTTTTGGGTAGGATGAGGTCAGGTTAGGGTCAGGGAATTTGGTATTTAGCTCCGTAAAATGCACAATTGCTTTGAAATACGCGTTTGAACACCGCAACGTACATTAAACCTGCATAATAAACATTTACGCCCATAAGACCCATATTGTCGAGAAATAGCAACTAAAATACTACTATTCGGGGTATAAAATGTACAGTTTTGGGTGCTTATCACACCACCCCCAAACAGAGCGTTGCTAGTCCTCGAGCAATAAGATAGAGAGAAAGAGAAAGATAAGTAACCAAAAGTGTACCACTTTCGCGGGCACTAGCGATTGCACTTAGCATGTGCAACAAGCCTTTAAACCTATAGGTTGCCCTACAGGACGAGTTGTGTCTCGTGAGGGTTTGCAGGGAATATACCCACAAAATTCTTTATTTTGCAAAATTTTATTGATGGGCAGTCAATCTCTTATTAGACGTAGAATAATCGCACAATCCATCACATGAGAAATATTTTGAGAAATACAAGCTAGAATTTGTAAAAGTTTAAGCTAAGTAAATACTCAAGGCACATCCTTCCTAGAACTCAACGTGTGTAGTGTGAATCAGTCAAAACGGATCGAGTATCACAAGAGTAATTCCTAGATTGCCTTGTCGGAATCAACCCTTCAACTTCAAATCTCACTAGATATATCACTCTCAAACGAACTCTCGAGATATGGGTAAGTGTATCGCTCTTGTGTGTGAGGAGGTGAGTAAATGTAAGCAAGTTCAAACGTCTCACACACATATATGAAAGAACGAACAATAAGAAAGAAAAATTGATCTCATGAAAGAATGCTAATCACTATAGTGAGAACGTCGAGTTATTCACCACGTTGACTTTCATTTGCCCGAACACCTAGGGAAATATATGGATGATTGGGTGAGGGGGAAAATGAAATAGGAAGGATATGATGATGTGGGATGTTTGGGATGAGGTAGGTAGGATAGGATGGGATGATGATATGATGGATGGATGGTGGATATTTGAGAAGAGTGTATCACTCATAGACGAACAAATGTCTTTATTTCTTGACTGCAACTTTCTCTTTTTCTTCTTTTCCAAATACACATCAATGTATGAGATAAATCTGCTAAAAATACAAATAACCTCAACATAGATTTGTATTTAATTTTTCTCTATCTGAATCGGCTTTGGGAGAGATATTCGCTAAAAATGCAAACACTCTCTATGATAGATCATCTCCCTTTTTTTTACTTTCTTTTTTGTTTTCTTTTTTTTTTATATATATTTTTTTTCTTTTCCAAATACGCATCAATGTATGAGATAAATCTGCTAAAAATACAAATAACCCCAACATAGATTTGTATCAAATTTTTCTCCATCTGAATCGGCTTTGGGAGAGATATTCGCTAAAAATGCAAACACTCTCTATGACGGATCTTCTCCTTTTACTTTCAACACTATTCTCTGTGGATATGGAAATGGGCGGTATGGTATATGGTGATGATATGGAAAATGGAAGGTGTATGAATGTATGATAAATGAAATTTGGTTGGTGTATGAGTGAAGGTGTGGTGAAAATCTAGTGATCGGGGCAAATTTTAAGACACGCGTTTCTTACAACTCGAAAGTGATGTCGTTCTCGGTGATCAAGCCAAAATTTATGAAAGATAATGAGATCATACGACAATTAAAGTGCGGACCCAAAAGAAGTTGAATCAACTTGTGACTCGGAAATTGCGTAAAACACTCTGAAAGGGTGAAAGGCACAAATCTCACGGGCTAAAGTCTCTACTAGTGATCCTTAAGGTTCTCTTTAGAATTGTAGTACTCCTCAACTCTAAACGTAATGACGTGATAAGTGCGCAAATTTTGTTGAGTCTAGAAATTCATGGTGCAAAATGCGTTGTTATGTATTACATAAGCTATTTAGAAAAAATATTCTCTAGCTTGATTCCTAGATTTTAAAATATGGATGATTGAAAATTCACATCAATGAGTGAGATGAAAGAAACTGCACGAAAATTTTAAAAATCAGGTTTAAAACTCAAAATTTTCCAAAAGAGGTACGATTTTGATAAAATTCCCCACCCCCAAACAAAAAGGAACATCGTCCTCGATGTTAGGTAAAATGATTTTTAAAATTGAGAGCATAAGGTAGGAAAGAGATTACCAGAATGAACCGCTAATGAAGTGGACATGGGAATCCAAGAATAAACCTGAGTAAGAAGTGAAAAAAAAATGTACAAGTCTACAAGAATGATAAAGCATAGGGTGATGTGAAACACCACCCCCAAATAGGATAAGACTAATACAAGAAATGCGGGCTGCCTCCCGGTAGCGCTAAGTTTAATGTCTTCAGCCAGACCGAACCATTCTCACCCTAAGGATAAGAACAATGAATGTGCGGGGTGGCAGAAAAATTGGAGTGATGAGAATCACCCCCAAACAAGACTGAAGCGTCAGTCTTGCTCGATAATTTGACAAGGGTGAGGGTGAAGAAACACCGAACACGATCTTTTTTATTTTTTGGTTTTTTAGAGAATTAAAGGAAGAAAATATTTTTGAATTTTTATTAAAATAAAGGAAGAAGATATGTTTTGGATTTTTGTGAAGAAATAGAAGGAGAAAAAAAATATTTTTGGATTTTTCTAAAAAGGAAAGAAAGAAAATATTTTTGTATATTTTTTTTTATAAAAATGAAAGAAAATATTTTTGGATTTTTGGAATAATAAAGAAAGAAAAATATTTTTTTGATTTTGATTTTTTTTTTATATAAAAATGAAAGAAAATATTTTTGGATTTTTTTTTATTTTTGGAAGAAAAGGTGAAGAAAAAATATGGACTCTTTGAATGGCACGAACCAACTAAAACCCAACTACTGAAAAATGGAATTGGACACACACACAAGTCAAGGATAAATCCTAACTAGCACATAGCGAATTTTTATCTTTGAATGTAGTGAAAGGGTAGTCAAATTTTAATTAAGTCCGCGGGCGATAAAAATTCACGGAAATATCTTAGTGATCGCCTTTGCAAAATGTTCTCCTGTTGGGCTACCTAGTTGATTGATTTTAAATTTAGTGATGGCTAGGGTAGAACACAATAATAAGCGAGTGAGTCGGGTGATGAAATCCCTTCTCGTGAGTGACCGGGTGTAGGTCTTAGTCAATTAATTCATCACACCATTCGAAAATAAATGCGAGAATAAAATCAAATAAGAGCACACAAGAGCACACAAAAGAATTGACTCGCTAACAGGAGAGGAGCGAGAGTGTAAGAAATGTACCTCCCACGGTTTTTAGGCCGTGGGGTGCCGAAAATTTTGAGTCGATCGGGGGGAGAAAACGCCAATCTCAGTCGTCCCCGGGAGTCCTACCGACCCAAGGTAGAGAGGCTTTTAAATCCTCGCCTTGGACGCCCTCTCTCTACCTTGTCCGGTTTCCCTATCACGCTTGGCTTCAATTATTACAATTTTAAATGAAAAATAAATGGTGTCCTATGCACCGCAATACAAGCCAAGAATAGAAATCCTAATACAGGCCTTCTAAAGTAATACAAAAAAATGGCACAAAAAATAAGAAAGTGCAAAAAAATAAATGAACTACAATATGAAATCGGCTCCGAGCTTCACAATCCCAAGAATGGCAACGGCGCCATTTGATAACTTGATTTTTTGTATGTATGTCGTTGATGGAACCAATCTAATCAAAATCCTCAAACACCTACAACAAATATAAAATACTAACAATATAGAGGTAAGTAAGGGATAATCGAACCAACTTCAAGGATGAAGCACATAAGAGAAAAATTTGTGCAAGCCACTTTTTCTAATTACTTTTTTTTTTTTTATATTTTTCTATTTTTTTTATGCTTTTTCAATATTAAAACAAGTTTTGAGGATGAGTAATTATGACTAATGCTAATAACAAAAGTAAGAGTAATCAAACTAAAATAAAGTGTGACAAAAATACTAGTGAGTAATGGAAATTAGTGAGAGTGTAACTAAATGAGAGAAAATATTCAAGGGAAGAGAAATCCACCCTCAATTCCCCAAATCAACTAAGCTTGTATTATTTTAATTTCGTTAATTCCCAAAACATTTAATTAATTCAAAAGCTAATTCTCATTAAACTAGTGAATTAATTAAATATTCTTTTAGAAAAGCAAATTTAATTCCCACAAACACTACTCTAATTGAACTAAAATTAACCAAACAAATCATCTACTAAGAAGAATTTGTCCAACTAATTTTAAATTGAAAGAAGTAAATCAAATCAAGAGTAGATGAAAATTAGATTGATGTTAAAATCAAATGGTAGGTCTATCTCTAGCTTAAACCACTTAATCAAATATTAATTAAATTTTCATACCTTTTTCAAGGTTGATTTTCCATTTCTCAATGTGAAAATAAAGTGGGAATCAAATATACAACTCAAAGGGAATTATCAAAATTAAAATTACAAACTAAATTGACTTGGATTCATGAGGGTTTCAATCACCCCTTGAATGAGGTGATTAGCCCTCCATAATCATCATCCAACAGAAATTAAAATCAAATAAGAGCATATAATGAAAATTAGAGAAGAGTAATCAAACCAAATAGCCTTCAAATGCTTAAATTCTTCTATTCATCCTTCACATCACTTAATTACAACACTCAAAATGTAGAACAAAAGAAACCAACCCACTAGAAAAATTAAAATGAATTTTCCTATCTAATTCTCTCTCTATTTTTCTCTCCAAAAATTCTAACTAAAAACTTTCTCTAGATAATTCCTTCTCTCTTTTATCATCTCCCCAAAAATGGTCTTCTCTTTGCTTTTATATTATAGGCATGGAGCATGGGGGTAATTTTGGGATTGGACATTTAGTGTGCATGTGGAAATGGGTGAGGTCACATGTGTATGGGGGTGTGAGGTTATTTGAAAAAAATCTGTTTTGGTTTATGGGGTATTTTTGGAAATTGGTTTTGAGTGGTTAGTTAGGGGGTATTATGGGTAAAGGGACAAGTGGGTTAGTTGTTTGGTTTTTGGTTTGGAATTTTGGCAGGTGAAGAATGTCGTGGCTTTTGAGAATGGAAGTGGGTTTTGTCTTTGGGAGTTAAATGGGTAAAAGGTGAAAATGGGTCTGGGCTATGGTTGGGTTTGATAGTATTTGGATGTGGGTATGGGAAGAGGTGGTTGAAGGGTGGTTTCGGGTTTCCGGGGCAGTGATTGGATTCATCGAGTTCGGGTCGGACGCGGTAGAGGGTCAGTCGGTAGGGTCGAGTTGGGCAGTGCCCGAGTAGGATCCGGGATCGGGCGTCGCGGGGCTGGATTTGGTCTTGGTTTTCTGGCCATGGAAGTCCGACCGGTTTGGGGACCGCCGGCGGTTTAAGGTCGCAGCGGCAGGGGTCTGGTAAGGCTGCCCGGAGTTGGCAGTAGGAGAGAGAGAGAGAGGTCGGGGCTGGTGGCAGAGAGATGCGAAGAGAGAGAGTGAGAGATGATAATGGTGGTTTGTTGAAAATGGAGGTTTTGGGTTTTGTTAATGGGGGAGGAGAGATAATCGTTGGTGGATGGGAGAAGAAGGAGAGAGGGGGTTAGAGTGTGGTGAGGGTGTAGGGAGTAGGGGTGAGGGTGAGGATGAGTGGGTTGTTTGGTAGTGGGTTATGTGTGGTGTGTGTGTGTTTAATTGGACCCTAAAAATTAAAATAAAACAAAAATTAAAATCAATCTAAATTAAAAATTAAACTAAACTAAAAATAAAAAGTAAAATAAAATAGACACGACATGACACACTAAACAAACTCTAAAAAAAACTAAACACAACTAAAATAAAAACTAAGAATAAAAACGAATAACTATAAAATTAATTAATAACTACTAAAAATATAAAATCCTATAAAACAAAGGACACAAAAATAAAAAGATAAATCTAAAAAGAAATAAAAATTAAAAATAGAAATCTATAAGACTAAAAACTAAAAGCCTAAATAAAATCTAATAAATCTAAAAATAAATGTAATCCTAAAAATTAAAATCTTAATAAAATAAAACTAGAAACTAATAAAAATCAAAATAAAATAAAACTATATTAATATAAAAATAGAATAAAAAAATAGAAAATGAAACCTATAAAATACAAAATAAATCCTAAAAAAATAAAAATGACTCAAACTAAAAATCTAAAAAATAATAAAATGACACAAATAAAACACACACGGGCTTAGGGTAAGTTTGGCTAGGTTTAGGCTCGGGTTAGGGTACGGGAGAGGTAATTGGGGTACAAGATAAGGGTATTTAGCTCCATTAAAATGCACTATTGCTTTGAAATACGCGTTTGAACACCGCAACGTACATTAAACCTGCATATTAAACATTTAAGCGCATAAGACCCATATTGTCGAGAAATAGCAACAAAAATACAACTATTCGGGGTATAAAATGTACAGTTTTGGGTGCTTATCAGAGGCGTCTATCAAAACTCCCGCAACATCCACATATGCTGCAGCAACGGATATCCTGAAATAGAGTTAAGCATGGCGTCCCAGTGGCTGGACACCTAAAAGGTTTTAAAAAAATTTATAGCAAGGGTTAGTACCCAAAAACATTTGAAAACATTTAGCAAATGATTAACTTGCAGTAATAAATAAATATGCATGCTCTCCATATTTTAGTTAGTGTCGCACTCCCTTGAGGATATCCTCACCCCTCCTCTAATGTGCACTGCTAACGCCTTAATTAAATTTACCTACGTCTTGCTCTCCTAGCTTGATCACTTATGTAACCCCTTGTAATTAACCTACTCTAACTGAGTATGCCCTGGATCATGATTTTTAAGTTATTATAAACATCAACTTAGTTAAATCATTTCCCTTTTTAATTCCATATAACACTCACACATGTTATACACATGATACATCATATACTTTGCATTAATTATCCCATATATAATTATTTACCTAATTATATATTTTGTCATATTGCAGTATTCACAAACATACTGAAATAATGTTTAATAATAGTATTTTCCCCGAGTAAAGTCTTACCGGGTATAAATTCTCTAAAGTGCTATCCCACTAGGTGAAATCACATAACCTAGTTACCCCAAGTCAGAATTGCTCACTAACTTGGTTAATATATATATGTTGGAGGCGGTCATATTCCTTCCTTGAAAGTGAGATGCCCCTCACCCATATAACGGACGCTATGACCTGGGAATATACTCTCCCTAGTCCTCAAGCTAGGGGATTCATCCACTACGCGCAACATCCCCCTATAGCACTAGAGTATATAATAATAATATCGATCACTAATATTAAAGCACACACCATATATATATATATATATATATATATATATATATATATATATATATACACACACACTATCGCACGCCGTATATATATATATAAATATAAAATATCCCGGCTATACCATGTACTAAGTCCGTGACACAAGCCTATTCCATTTTATTACGAATTTGTGGTCCAACTCGAATTATTAATTAATTTACACATTAATTTCCTTTGGTATTGCCCCAACCAACATATTCGATTTTACACTTATAGCCCGAAATAAACAACACCCGACTCTATATTCCCGACTCTAAATTATTTAGCCTTCACCTAAATAAAATTTACATCTCGGTGTCGCTCAACCAATGTTCCCGGACTTGTCTACTCAATCCGTTATTTAACCATGTCGAAACAAACTTTCCAAAATTTGACCTTAGTGTGTCACACCTAATTTCCTCAAATCCCAATTTATTTTAATTATGATGTCACACTAAGCCACCTTCAAATTCTAATTAATTTTATTCACTGTTAATTAGATTTTAAATCCATGTATTAATTACTCAACAATTTAAGGCATGGAAAAATGTTAAATTAAATTTTTCTACATATAAAGGAAAACTGGGCGAACTGTCAAAATTTCTGGACCATCGATTGATCGATGGTCCCCCTTCGATCGATCGAGCGAGCGGGTCCTCGTCTTCCTCGAGTTGGTTGTTTCAGCCATGGACGCCCACCTCCAAACCCTAGTTTCTTCTATACTGAAAACTAAGAGTTCCCACGACAATAAACATCAAATACCTTATATGAAACTTCTATAAAGTCCATCAACATCAAAATTTTCACTTTCTCTATTGTTTTCATAGATTTGGGGTAAAATTACATTCAGTCTTTAACCTATTTAAACATCAATTTCTTTCCAAAAAATTCGTCTCTAATTCATCCGGTTTACACATCTTACCAGATATAAATACACAACCCGGATTACATATGATCTTCTAATCCATTTATAAATCAGATTCATGATTTACAAAACCCCATGTTTATACCCATTTAAAAGCCAAAACGAATTTCTTTAATTATACACATCACATGAATATGAATTGAAATACACTTTACATGCTACAGCAAGTTAACCACTTGGCTTAGGGTTCGTAGAGTCTGAATTTGAAATCGTGACTGCTCAAAGTTGAAGATGACTCCTTTATGGCTCTCCTATGATCCCCAAATTTGGTTTTGGCTGCTGTTAGGGTTTCCTAACCCTCTAAGTCTTTTCTCCAATTAATTCAGTCGTTCCCTTGTTTCTTTTCTTTGTTTAATTAACCTTAATCCCGTTTTTTGTCTAACGGGCCAAGCCCAAGTGACCCAAATGCCCCCGTGTGGCCCCGACTATGCCTAAAAACGTCCCGTGACCCGTTTACTACCCCCGGGTACATTTTTACGACTATCTCGACCCATCCGGACTCAACCGTACAATCAAAATTGGCATCCAAATTAATTTATAAAAATACTTATTTCGCACCCAAATTAGTCTATAACGACTCCCAGCTAAAATAAGTACATATCCCGTCATTAATACCCGAAATGACGTAAATACAATATTACTATTCACTCAGTAAATAAGTTTCCCTAAATATTAACCATTCACTTCCCGATTAATATTTAATCAAAATTTCCCTAATTAATTCAATTAAAATTACGACTCACAAGTAATTTTAACTTCCCGAATTAATTAAATATTTAATGCATGAAAAATACGGGGTGCTACATTTTACTATTTTCATAGTTTTTACAATAATTGTCTTAAATAAGAATATAAAACTTAAGATTCTAAAATTTAGTAAAATATTTTGTCACTTATACTTTTGTATTATTAAACCCTTTTGATAATAATAAATTAGTAAACTTTTTTCTATAATTAGAATAATTCATTTTAATTTGGGTAGCTACCATCGAGAGGCACACTCTCGGTATCGTTGTCCGTACCAAATCAAAATTAAAGATCATCGATTTGACTGTTGTCCTAGAACAACTGAGATCATTTAGCATAAAGTTTCTTCAAAAGCTAACCTTCAAAGAAGAAGAGTGTACCACAGTGGGCGATCTTTACATGGAAGCCAAAAACAGGGCCCGTCGATCATATGACTATTTCTTACCTCCTAAAGAATTTATCTTCGATAGCATTGTCCAAATCCTAACACAAGAAAGTCTCAAGAAAGGGAGAATTAGTGAAGATCCCGACCTACTTGTCACCAGGAGGATAAAAGGGATACTTAGTACCTTCTCCTAACCATTTCTTCGTGGCTCGGGGAGATTTATAATATGAGGCTCTTGAAGTTATGGAATGCATAGACTTCTTGGGAAACAACCGGACAGCTGCCACGGGATGGGATAATAACTTCGAAGGGTCAGATGATTCAAAGGTGAACCTAATACTGGAGCTCCCATTTTTCTTGAATGTTTTTGCGAGGTGATCTCCTTTGAAGTTCTCTTATAAAAAATCAACGAAATCTCTAGCATCCTTAAAATAGATGAAGAAGACATCTTTCTCTTCTACTCATAATCAGTTAACCACATGACTAGGTTAGACTGGTACTACAAGTATTCAATTCCTCCCAGAAAAAGCATGCTTGTAGATCAAGCGAAAATAGTTGTTGAAGAAACACCGATGCTTGAAATGACCATCGAGGAAAGAAATATTTTCACGTAGTTAAAGAAAACCCAATCCAATATCACCCTATGGGGAATTTTTATGTCCTCTTAGTTTCATGAGAATTCCCTCATAAATTTTATCACACAAGATACGATTCCTCCTTCTACCTCCCCTGACAAGGACATTCATATAATCTAAACTCTAACCGCCAAGAGAATCATCTCTTCTGCTGATGAGTAAATTCTTAAGTTCGGCCCCAATCACAATTATGCCCTTAATTCTCAATCAAAGTTCATCAAAAATTTATCACATTGGTACTTGTTGATAATGATTCCCCTTAAATGTATGCCCACTCTGAAATCTCCGATGCTCGTGGAACAAGTCAGTGACATCATTCCTACATCAACTGTTGTGCGTGCGTATGACAATAGTCATAATTATCCTCACAATAGGGATCAGTCCAATGTGTCCTCAAGAAGAATACTAAGTGATCAACGTACCAGCATGTTTCAATCTATTTTTTGGCCACCCGTGGCTTCACAACATCAGAGGAGTTGCCTATTCTCTTTATTAGAAATTAAAGTTCTTTACAGACAATCAGGTCATTACTATCATCGAGGATGCCAATAATTCACATGATGTCGTCACTAACAGCACGATTCTATAAGTACGGTACATTAACAATGACATGTTCCTTTACAGATTCAAGATTGATCCACCCCATCTCCCAGTTGGATATAATATCAAAGATAGGTTGAGTCACGAATACATCCCACGTGGGAATGTTGATGTAATTAAAATGTTTGAGA
Organism: Sambucus nigra; assembly: GCA_949130495.1. Classification (NCBI taxonomy): domain Eukaryota; kingdom Viridiplantae; phylum Streptophyta; class Magnoliopsida; order Dipsacales; family Adoxaceae; genus Sambucus; species Sambucus nigra. The sequence goes on along the minus strand of OX422210.1, from coordinate 235,577,239 downwards.
ATATGCACTTTTTAACTGGAATAGGGATACGTAGCAAATAATTAGGGATATTCAAGTCAGACGTCCTAAAGACATCTTATCCATCGCATAGTTTAGGGTATCAACCATACCAAACTGAACTTATGGCTCTCCATCAACCATACATAAAGAAGGTAATGAAAAGAAAGGAAAGTATTTATGGGGATTCCCTGAATGGTCATTTTATTAAAGAGGATGAATTTTTCCCCTATTGTATCTTTCTAAAGATATGTAATGACGTGAATGAAAAGAAGATGAAATTGGGGTTTGAGATATTCTTCAAGGATAAAATCACCTAGATCTAAGCATCCAAGCATGAGGTGAAATCACTAGGCATCAAGTCATTTGATTCGAGATCTTCTAATACAGAAAGTACTAAAAGCACTGATAATGATGAATCTTTAGGTCTTATTTAATTGAGGATCGACATCTGCATGCTTTGTGATGAATATGAGTTATTTGACCATACCCAAAAGAACTCTCCTACTATCAAACCTCTCCTCAGCTGGTAGAGCATTCTTGCCATTCCGAACCTGCCAATCAAAAACCAGTTGTCAATCACCTTAAGAATGCACCTAGTTCTACGTTTTTATTTATGATGTCAATGTGGCATCTTTTGAGGAGGTCCTCATCGTTGTTTTTACAAAAAAAATATATCAATGAAATGAATGAATATTTTGAGTATCTTATTGTGCCTTATATTATTTGCATTGATTATGATAATCCAAGATGACTTAATGAATGAAAAATTCTTAACTGATATCAATAAGGAAAAAATAAAACAACATAGTTGTGTATAAACTAATGATGAGGAGAATATTGTCATTAATCTTGGTTTTAGTAGCACTCCGTGTGAGATTACGATAGGATCGACCCTCGATGAGCAAGAGCAATCACAATTCAAAGAGATTTTTAAGGAATTCGTAGATGTCTTTTCACGATCTTACACTGACATGTCTGGCATTGATCTAGAAATCGTGCAACACAAGATCTTTAAATACCTTAAATGTAAGTCAGTTAAGAAAACACTGAGAAACCTTCAACCTGAATGGCATCTCAAAGTATAAGATGAAGTGGTCAAGCAATTGAATATGGGTTTCATCCGCATAATCAAATACCCAACTTGTCTCGCCAACATAATTCTTGTGCCAAAATCTGGAGGAAAGGTCCTCATGTGTATCGACTATCAAGATTTGAACGAAGCTTCTGTAAAAATGACTATCCCTTGGCTAATATAGATATGAGCCTCAAAATAGCTCAAATCATGTGCTCCCATCATTCATCGATGGATTTGTAGGGAATAATCAAATCAAGATGAATAACGATCACTAAGAGAACCCTGTTCTTATAACTCCATGGGTAACCTTCTATTACATTGTCGTGTCTTTTGGTCTAAAAAAATGTCGGCCTAGATACCAAAGAGTGAACACAACTATCATGCATCATTTAATCCACAAGGAGTTTGAGGTCTATCTTGATGGCATAATCATCAAATCTAAAACTCGAGAACTTCACATCCATTCCTAGGAAAATTCTTTGAATGGTTGTGACAATATTCGGTATGAATCAATCCATGGTGTTACAAAAGGCAAAATCTTAGGCTTTATGGTCAGTGAGAAAGGAATCGAATCGGACCATACTAAGATCAAGTCAATCCTCATAATTTCACCACCTCGGAATGAGAAAGAGACACAAAACTTCTTGGGAAAGATCCAATACATCAGAAGATTCATCATCATCTCACATCCATTAACGAACCCAAGTTCAACCTCCTCTGAAAGGATTCAACCAAAGTCGGGAATGAGACGTTTCAAGAAGCCTTTGAAAAAAATCATACTCCGATGGCAGGTGTTATTTGACGGAGCTTCTAACAAGAAGGGATATGCCATTGAGATAACTTTGATCACATCTAATGATTCTCACACACCCATCGCCATCAAGATAGAATTGCCTTGCACCAATAACATGATAGAGTACGAGGAATGCACTGTTGGCCTCAAGATTGCTCTCAAGAAAGGAATCTAATACCTTAACATTTATAGAGATTCTACCCTCAGCATATGATAGGTCCTTCGAAAATGGAAAGTCAAGAATGAGAAACTCCTATCAATCCATGGTCATCTTGAATATCTCATTTCCCAATTCAAGTACGTCACCTTACATTACCTTTCTCGCTCAAAGAACAGATTTTTTTTAGGCGTTGGAAATTTTGGCCTCCATAGTTGACATGCCCAAAGGAAAAATCATTACCCCCTTCCAAGTGGAGAAGAAGTACAAACTAACGCATTACTACCATAGATATATTATTACAAAAGAAGATTCAAACAAAGTAGGGTAGTGGTATTACGATATATGGTGCCTCCTCAAACATGGTCGATACCCTCAAAGGGATAATAAGAAAGATCATAAGACCCTTGAAAAACTCGCAACTCAAAAAATCATTTGTGATAAAGGATTTATTTAAGAAGAACTTCAATGGCACCCATTTGCAGTGCATAACAAGAACTGACATTGAAGACATTATATAAAAAAAATCTATAGTGAGGACTGTGGACCCCATATAAACAGTCATATGATTGCCAATAAAATCATACATGAAGGATACTATTAGACTAAAATGGTCCAAGACTGTGCAATATAAATAAAAGGGAGTCTTAAATGCCAACAATATGCAATTCTCCAACACTTACCTCCCCGAGAGTTGTACAACATGATCTCTCCTCCTTCACATCTTGGGACATCGACATCATCAGAAAAGTAACTCCTAAAAAATCTAACGAATATGAGTTCATCTTGGTTGCTATTGATTATTTCACTAAATGGGTTGAAGCAGAGTTGTACGCATTGCTGAATGCCAATAGAGTGGCCAAATTGATTCAAAATAATACCATCTATCATTAAAAGGTCCCTTATGATCTCGTATTGGATAATGGTCTCCATTTTAAAGAAGGTGTCAGAGAAGTGGTCAAATAGTATAGAATTCATAGACATAAGTCCTCACCGCACATGTCAAAAACCAATGGGGTTGTTGAATCTGCAAATAAGAGCGTAAAGTCCATAATCAGTAAGATGACAAAAAGCTATAAAGATTGGGCTAAAAGGATCCCTTAAACCTGTTGGGAATACCGCAGATCCATCAGAATTCCCATTAGGGTGACCTCTACTATCTAGTTTATGGTATGAAATCAGTGTTACCTATTGAGCTTAATATCCCTTCCCTATGAGTCAAGCTCAAAATCCAAGTAGGAGAAGTTGATTGGTATAAGGGTATCATCATCGCATTGAATGATCATTCAATAAGAAAGTCAAAAACTACGATGTACAAGAAGGGGACCTCATTGTCAAAGAAATTATAAAACTTATTTAGGACCACGGAGGAAATTCAAGACCAAGTGGAGTGGGCCTTACCATGTGAAGAAAACTTTGTCCGGTGGTGCCGTTATGCTCACATATCTCAACGGAGAAGAAATGGCACACCGAGTCAACTTAGATAATTTCAAGAAGTTATATCCTTAATCTGACTTTCGTCGCGCTATACAATTATCACTTCTATTCTATTCTAAAAAAATAAGATTCTCCATTCTCCCTTCATCAGAACTACATAGGACCTGATCCTCTCAAAATATTTTCAAACGCTACAAACATTGTTATCCCCACAAGCGTATTTAGGCATCCTATAAATTAACTTTGGGAGTGATCCTTTCTTTTTCACAAATTTTCTTATTTTCTCGCATTAAGAAACATAAATCTCCCTCGTCATTTTAACTTAACAAAAGGATTATATATGCCTTAGAAATTGATATAGAGAGTTCAAAAAAAAAATATTCTTCAACAAAGCCACAATAAGTTACAACAAAATAAGCATTTATTTCAACACTTTTATTTTAAATGCAGCCTTTTACATGAAGCATCAACAATAGTCTTTCCCGAATACCTACAATACCCACACCAACCGTACAACCAAACCATCATCTAATAACTATACCTATAATGCACATACAAACTAGAAACCCAAACCCCCGCCCAATAACCATACAACAATACCCATACTAATAGGACAATAAACCTTCATCCATGTACCCACAGACCTTCATTAAAACCAACATGAAAAACTACACCAAATAAACCTATCAAGAACCAACACCTAATAACCAAAACAATCATTTCCCCCAAAACCTCACAAAACCTTCCTCAACTACCATGGGGTCCCACTTCATCATCATAACCATCATTATCTTCTGGAGGTCCCTAATAACTATCATGCTAAGTTTGTATCTGCATATGTTCAACACGGCAGTACACCTTACAAAGCTTAAATGAGACCATGGTGCCCCCTTTCACGACCTCAGCCACCAAAATCCATATTTAGCCCGACATATTCAAGCACTACTAGGAGACAGATGGCTCCCCATGCACTCATGGTCGGGCTGCAGATGAAGAAATATGCAATAATTTGTTCGAAACTTCCCTCAGAGAATAAGAAAATTCAGGCATAGTGGCAGACATATTAAGAAGGAAGCCCATACTCCCAAAGTGGAGGTGCCTTCACAGTTTCTATACCGCTTCCTGACGCCAGAGTAAACGACTTCAGCGCACCACTACCCCCAGTCTTCATCGATTGAAGTGAAGATCCCTCCACTTCGTAAATAGATGCAATCATCAACTAATTAGTCACGAAGTCCAGATAGTCGTGTGTCATCACCGTATCTGTATAGGTGCATTAATTATCCCCTATCAATGCCACCACCATCTCCTCCTTTGACATTTCGTCGGTTCTTACATAAAGAATGGAGGGTTTGCCAGAGTAACTATCGCCTCTCCCTCCATAACTTACCACACCACTCACTCCCCTAGGTATCAGTTGTACCTAAAGTCATGTGACAGTAGTCGTCGCATCTGAGCATAGAAGTTGGTAATCTCTATCTTATCCATTGATCGACTCCAAGGGTAGAACGTATTTTGTTCAAATTCAGTCATTAACATGCAATCCAAAAGTAAATAAGAATCAACTAGAAAATCCAAAATAATAACCCGGTTGCTTGTCAGAGAGTTCAGAACAACTCACATCCTTGATGGTCGATGGGTTCTTAGAGGCCCTATTTTCCTTCCTCCACCTCGTTATCCTAGATCATGTGTTGGCCTCCTCCTTCTTCAACAACATCAATTGGTTGTTATACCTAATCAACTCATAGAACCATGCCTGAAAAATAGTAAAACATTCAAAAATATTCGAAAAAACCTATCACAAAGAGAATGGAAGAATAAAATTAAAATGCTTAAAAATAATGTTACCTCCAGAAGGCATGGCGCCCCCGTGAAAGTTATCCTATAGGAATGGGTAAAAGTATCCAACGAAGCATACATCATCGCCAATGCCAGGATCCACATTCATAAGTGTCGATCCGCAAGATATCCCTCAAGAGGGGGAGAAACTAGAGGTGGAAATCGTCGCTTCTTTTCACCAACAGCGTAATCCCCAACAGAAATAAAATGAAGAGGTGTGCCGCCTGTAGCACCTGCTGACCATCAACCACATTTAGCATTTTCACCAGAAAAATGTCCTTCAGTAGGGCCACCTTCATTGACTCTCCCCATACCACCCTCTCTCTCGACCCCATGGTTGCCCGAATCTCTTAATCCGTCAAACAAAATGACCAGTCCACCATAATATGTGTCCCCTCGTAAAAAAACTCTGTGATCTGATATACGTCCGTCGGAGTCACTGTCATCTTACTCACACTTAAATGGAAGGTATGAGTGGTGTCCCACCACCTCTCCTCGAGAGCACACACTACCGTAGACCATGATGTCTCATCCAAGGGCCCTGTTAAATCAGCAAAGCCCGCAATATTTACCAGACTTTCACCTGACTAAGGAGGTGGTACCAAACCTCTTTCACTCCAGTCGACTCTTGAGCGCAAATCTTCAGCGACTACACCCCCATCTTCAAAATACACATCCAAAAAAAACTTAAAAATAATAATAAATAAACAATTCAAATCAAAACGAAATGATAAAATAAAAAAATAATAAAAATAAACTTTTTTTGAGGCTCCCTCATAAGGACCCGCTCATCTATCATCAGCTTGGCATCGTGATACACATTCTTCTCCCCCACGAGCATCCCCTTGGGATGAACCCACTCGATACAAACCCAGTCTTCGTCAAAAAAATCACAAAACACTCGCAAAGATCTTTCTCTAGAAAAAGAGAGTCTGAATTGGAGGGAGAATGAGGGTTCCCCACACCCCCTTTATAGAGGGGTGAGGGGGCTGCCAGCGAGCATCCCCCTGTGCCTGCCAATCAGAAGGTGTCTCTTGGAACCCGTAAAACCCCTTTGAAAATAAATTCCAAAAATCATTAGAAAATCAAAAAATCCCAAAAATAAGAAATTCTCAAGTTTTTCAAAAAAAAAGGCACATCTTTCATAAAACCATCAAAAATTTCAAAATTACATAACCATTCAAAAAATCATGAAATATATCAAAAAAATCTCAAAATAAAAAAAATCTCAAATTTTGTAAAACAAATGCACATTTTTCAAAAAAAGTTCATCAAAATTCAAAATTACTCAAGCATTTGAAATATATCAAAAATTTACAAAAAAAAAAATCCTAAAATCTCATTTTTTGCCAAAAAAAATGCGCTTTTCATAAAAATAATCAAAATCAACATTTCACAAGCATTAAAAAAATCATAAAAATTCTTCCAAAAAATGCAAAAATCTCAAATTTTGCAAAAATGAACATTTTTCATAAAAATCCTCAAAAGTTCAAAATTACACAAACATTCAAAAAAATCAACCAAAATTATAAAATCTCTCAAAAAATTGAAAACTTTCCAGAAATTTCTCATATCATCACATATCCTTTCAAAGTTATTCGTCAATAGTGATCACTGTATTTGTCGCACACACTCTTTAGGTCCTCATAATTAGACCACAATGCCCGTATTGATCGCGCACACACTTTTTAGGTCCTCATAATTGACTTTGCCCCTCAAAATCAAGTCGCGATCTCCGTATTTATTACACTCTTTAGGCCCTCAGAATATATTTTGGTCCACAAAATCAAGTCATGATTCCTATATTGGTCTCACACACTCTTTACGTCCTCATAACCAAGCTTTACCCTCAACACGATCAAAAATCACCTTGGGCTCTCTAAATGTTTGTTAACTTTCAATCCCGACAGAGTTTGAACACATAGAGACTCAACACTCACAACCTCTGTTAGGTGTCTATATTTCGAGGAACTTCACTTATTCTAAGCTAGACCATCTAGGGGATTTCCATTATCCCCCCCCCCCCCATATTCTCTATAAGGTCCAAATAAAGTCCCTTCGAGTCCAGGAACCCCATCCCTCTTCAAACCCTAATAAAAGAATAATTGCACGCACTTTGATCCCCATTTAACTTTTGTCATCTCTAAAACTGATAGTATCTCAACATAATTTTATAGAGATTTGAATCATCTTTCCAATGGTCCTAGTCACGCACAAATTGGACCTATAGTTCGCATTTTATGATAATAAATTCAGTTTCAACCTGCTTATTGGCTGGACACCTCACCTGCATGCAGGTACATGGGAGCTTTCTTAGCCACCAAGTTTGGTCATCTGGTCACTAGGTAGGTCTAGTTGTATACTGATCGGCAACCCTCTAGCAAAAACTTGATTTTTTGCTCCTTTAGGATTTCCTATTTAAGGAAACCATGACTTCATATTCCAGGACCTTCAGCCTCGAAATCAGTGATGCAGCTTTCCTTACATAATTTTAATAACATTATTTTAACATCATCCGACTTCATCTTTACTTCAACACTAGACATCACTCTACCACCACTACCCACGCTAAAAAATTAGCTTATAAAAATCCCAAAAAATATAATTCAAGTATCTTTGAAGGTGTAAATCATTTTTATTCCATTTTTACCTGCTACTTTCCATTTCATATATTTTATTATTTTTAGCATATACTTAATTGGTTTTTTTTCTTTGATCATCAATCTAACCCTTTTTAGTGTATATAGCTTCAAATTTATTTTTATAAATAAAAAACCCTAAAAAAAGGGTGTATACCCTACTTCTCTATTTGAGGTTATCACGGTTTCACCATGCTTTACATACTTTTCCATAAAATAAGATATATAGTCTAGATTCGGACTATGGTTTAAACCCCACCTCATTTTTCATACAAACTACGTGGACTTTGATATCGATTTTGGCTATGTAGGCATCCTAAAATCACTTTTAGGATTCGAGTACTCTTTATTTATTCTCTTTTGTGTTCATATTCACATATTGTTCTTTCACCCATATACTTAGCTCCTTTTGCGCATATAGCTAATTTCTTTATGTTTGTCACTTATTAGCAGTTTCGTGACATGCATGTTCATTTAAATATAGTGGCGTTGCGATCCAGTATACCACTCACATTTTAGTTATTCTCATTCTTGTGGCTTATATAAGTAGCTTTTTTACATTTATAGTTTATTAGTGGTTTCTTGATGTGCGTGCTCATTTTTATAATGGCGCAACGATCCAGTACACCGCTCACATTTTAGTTATTTGCACATATTTTAAATTTGTTTATCTCCTTATAATGATTCGTTCTCGTCTTTTCCATGTTATGGATACGATTATTTCACTCCTCACACACATACACACACATTTTTACTTCACACACTTTGCACACATGGCACATTTTACATACTATACACATGTATGCACATTTAGGAGAAGGAGAATATCTTATTACTCGTGAGAGATCGAAAGGGAGGAATGGGTGCTTAACACATTCCCATTTCGAGCACAGTCTCTGAGGCCATATCTTATTTTGTTTCACACCCACTAATAGACTTCTATGATGTCTTTTTGGATATGGATATCTCTTTTGCCTGTTTGGAGTAACATGGACTACCAACTCTGACTTCTACACATTCACACACTTCACATCATCAACAACGACCACTTATAACCCCCTTATATCTCTAGGGAATCCCACGTGATGCATGTGGCGTGCAAGAGAGAGAGCTTGGAAGCGGCGAGGATCAAGATGGCCACATGAAGATTCGATGCATTACTCATCGTTGTTCCATGTCATTATGGATTAGTGGTATAAAGGAACACAATCGGTGGGATTTGTCTTTTTATCATAAATCTTGAATCTGAGGGCGGTGAACTTCTTGTGCGGTTCAAACTCTAGAATGTTCCATGGTGGTTATGTATCCTTAGTGAATAGGATGGACATCCACATCCCTCCATATGATATTATGGAGGTTCTCTTTGCTATGACTATCACTGTAATAATTGCTTTTGTCTAGTGATTTCCTTTGGTATAATCGATCTGGATCACATCAATAACTCCATCGACAAAAAGTTTTACTAGCTTGAGGGAAAGGAGTGAAGGACACCTCTTGGCACTTACTATTTTCCTTATGGAGCTCTTATTCCATCTTCTCCAGACAACATTGTAAGCGGTCATTTTCCATCTGTTGGTGGTGCGTGGATGCCTCATATTCATGAGGATATTGCTCGTAAGCATCTACAAGCCATGATATCTAGTTAGATTGTGGTGTCTCATCACTTTCCATCATTTGATACTTGTGTGAAAGATAATTAGAGTTGAGGGTATGGGGATCCTAATGGGTTAGATCAAAAATTTGATCCTAAGAGTTGTATGTTTACTCGAATTGTCTTGGTAATTGATATGAGATGGAAAATTCTCACTTCGTGAATAGGACATGATTTTTTTGGCTTATAATATTGAAAGATAAAACTAGATTCCCATAGACGGTGCCAATTGTAGGTGGTACAATCCTACTAGTTATAAATCAACACAATGTAGTCGAACAAAATAAGTAAATTATGCACAATCATACAAGAAAAATATTTGCATGGTTTAGCGATGTGCATATGTCCATGAGAGATTCTCTTATTTTCTGTTAGTTTGGTTCATATTCTTATGATTACTTCCCCTTCCCCTGGGGGGCTAGGGTTACATTTAGAGGAAAATAGATAGTTGAGTCTTATAGGGTTCAATGACTGTGATAGTTATCGTAACTTGATCGACCGTATCTTGCTCCTAGATTCTTGCAGTTCACTTAGCTCTAATAGTCATCTTTTTGGATGAGATCTTGATTGGGCCAATGGGCACATGTCTTCTTTGCACACGTGACTAGATTATTTCCCTCACAAACCCATTGAAGAACATTTTGAATTAATGATTGAACCCATAATAATGGAAAAGGTAAGGATTTTATTTAAAAGTGATTACAAATCACAATATGATGTTTGGGGACCATTTAGAGCTTTATAAAATTCACTAATGACATACTAGGTTTTAAATTATAGTTGTGGGGATCATTATTGAACAAAGAGTCAAATTTAGAAATTTCTATGGGGTTCTAGGTGAATGCCTCTATAGTGGGAAGAGGAGGTCGCTATAGCTAGTAAGAGAGGACACTATAGTGGGATCCAAGGTCCGCTATAGAGAGAGTCAGAGTCGCTATAGCGGTTGTCCCCTGATACTTGTGCGCAACACTTTTTTGTCTAGGGATTTGCTTGGGTTATTGGCTTGGGTTGGTGTTATTTTTATTTATCTATTATAAAGTCTTAAGGATGGACATGGGGTGTTTTAGAGTTGACTTTTTGGAACTTATGTAATAATAATTCTCCAATAAATTTTAGAAGGTTAAAGTCATGGGGTTCATGTTATAACATTAATTATGGATATTTCAATGCGTAGGGTTAGGAGGATGCACTGCAATGGTACGTGTGTATAGTCATACACTGATCTTGGGGGTAATCATGGAACTAATTCAAAAATTCTTATACATGTTTATATTCAGTGAGCTAATGGAACTAATTCTATAATAATAATTAATACATATATTCCTTAAGGTGAATTTTTCGGACGGATAGAATGGTAAATTTTGATTAATCCCCCTTTGTATATTTTAGGATGAGGTCGGAGTTTGTTGATTTCTCTACCTTAGGTCGATTAAAGGTTGGTTTAATTGTGGTTACGATATAACGATAAGAATTGATTTAATACTCTATAACACGGCGGTTAAGGGTTAGTTGATTACCATGTACAAAGGTAATATTTATAGTGTCTTGGAAGGAACATAGCTTAGAGTGTATATGTATCTAGTTGTTTTCTCTATGGTGGGATAGTCAGGTTATGGGTTTGGCACTTTTATGGTATATGAGTCGGGTTAGTTCTCTAGCGTAACTGATATGTTTACATTGATTTTAGAGTTATGGAAATTTGTTAGGGAGTCTTTTACAATTATATTCTAACTAATGATTTGGCTAAATAGAAGTGTATCAGGGGTTCCTTATTTGGATTCCATTTATGAAATGTCCCACGTATGGAGTTTAGTTCGATCAGGAGTTAAGGAATAGTGGCATGAGATTCTTAGTAGGTATTACGTTGTAGATTTTATGGAGATAATTAATTATTTGTATAATTATTAGGATCTAGAAATTGGTTCAGTTATTGGCTTGGTTGTGTAGTTACTACATATTGATTATGAGTACAACGTAACATGGTATGGGATGGTAGTGAGATATCTCATTGATGGTTAGGGCTTACGTGTTTACGAGATTATAATGTGGGTTAGTAGTTAAGTTGTATTGATAAACTTACTAGATTGGATATTTGCATTATGAGGGAAATTATATGTGGTATGGTAGCCTTAGTATGCTAAGGTTAGGTTGGATTCAGAAGGTTAGTTTTGTCTTATGTTAGGGGAGAGGTGAGGTATTATTAAAGTATGCATCGACGGTGTAAGATTCGCAAAACAATAACTTGTCTAGGTTTCGACAATACATATATGTACGCATAATTTTAAATAATAAATAACCTTACCCGATTAAAAAATTCTTGAAACTAAAAACATTTAATATTAACTAGAAGAGTCGTAGAAAATCCTAAATTAGAAAGTAACCTTAAAGTTTTAATATTACAAACAAGCCTCTAAAGTTTTTATTTGACTTTTAAACTTTCTGAATGAGTTATAAACCCCAAATTTTTTACATAATTAACTTCATAACCACCACAAATTATAAAGCATCCCATAATATTACTCCACCAAGTTTCTAAAACTACACAAAAATCCCTAAAGTTTGGAAAGATATAGAAAATGAACTTAAAACTCAACCAAAACTTTCCAAGGACCAAAACCTAAACTCCTATTTTTATCTTCATCAACTAAGATGATGAGAATGACACAAAGAAACTATTAGAGCCAATGGGAGCCAAGTTAACACATGTTTTCATGTGTACTCCAACTTATTTCAAGGATATTTCCCATTGAACTAGATCAAACTCTGCATTTTTTCGACCAATAAACCCTGCACAAAATCACATATAAAAGGCACACCATTATATAAAGAAAATCATTGAATCGGTAGCATAAAAATCAACTCAATTTTTTTTCATTTTTGGGTATTCCTATATTTTATGCATAGATCTCAATTCCTTTTATTCTACTTAGTTTTCACAGTAGTTTAGGATCCATTTATGCTTTTATATGCATTAGTTGACATAAAAATACGTAGCTAGCTAAGGGTCAATTTTTGTAAAACACAACAAAAGCTTGAGTTTCAATGGTGAATTATGTTATCCTCACTTTGAACCAGTTTTGAAGTGAGAATAATTGTCCTTAGACTTGTAAGAACTAAACCATAACGTTTAATTTGATTAGAGTATACTTGCATATCTCAAAATTGAGTTTTCTTATTTCGACGGTTAAAATTTCAAAGTTCAAATTCTCTATGTATACAATGAATATAAACTTCAAGCCAAAATAATTTTGTTCTAAATTCACACAGAAACAAAACCATATTACTGCCATGGTTCAAATTTGACTAAAACTCTACGAATATAGAACTGAACATTTTGAAGTTTTACAATTTATGGAGAAAAGGCTACAGTTCACCTCAATTGATAAAAGTTATATTTTTGAATTCTTTGTGAAATATTAGGAAGAAAGGCTTTTGAATCATCTAAAATGGTATTGTACAATTAATTTAATTGAGGGTAAAAGTTCATAACCCTAAAGTCAAAATTACGAAGGTTGAAGATGAAGTGTATTACACGCGCACGAGTAGGGTCAAATTCAGTGCGTGATAAAATTGACTGTCGAGTCAGAAATGACTGAGCGTGATAAAATGACTGAGTGTATGAGGGCACATGTCCAATCACAAAATTCTAAACTTTTTTCAAATTTTTTATTTATTTTTCTGGTCAAAATGGTATAATACAGTACACTGTTTCGTCAACTAGAAAGCTAGTTTAGAGAAACACCCAAACTTGAATTTTTCAATTTTAAATTATTTTTAGACTTAAACCCCTGAAGTTTTTCAACTTCTGAATTTCCATCCCAATTTTTTTCTACTTATTTTTTACACCCTTAGGGGCAAAAAAAGTCTTTACCATTAAACTTCAACGCCTAAGGAAGTATAAGAAATAAATTCAAAGTTTATTTATATATTAAAACCCCCAAAATTATTTATACACGGTTTAGCTTTGTTTATATCACAATTTCTTTAAAGACCCAGTCTTACTTAAATATTTTTCTTATTACAGACTTTCACGGACCCCTGCCCTAAACCAACAGAACATATTTCGAAAGCCCTAAAAACAAGTATGTTATTCTTATTCAGTATTCATTTCATAAAATGCTATTGTGTATGTCGTTTGTTGATATCACCATGTGATGGACCCCAGTTAATCTGATTCTCGTTGATGAACTCAACTTCGACCATTTACGTATGATTGATTCAAATTTTAATGATGAATTTATGCAATCATGTTATTTCATATGATGCAGTTTTACACAGTTCAATTATAGCATACATTATAACCAGGGAATAATCTTTCGTTATACCCACGATTGTATTATTTAGTCTGTAGGGCTCAAATGATTGAGGGCCTAGTTAGTGTTATCATATAGAATGTCTGTGATTGACTTAGCACAATTAATTTTTCTCCAGTTATCTCGATTTATTACCTTCAATTTATTTGGATTGAGTTAGTGTATGTATGGTAATTTACCTAAAGTCTCGAAAAAATTTTTAGAAACCTTCCACAGTCGTTAACCAGTTCTAGCCTTGAGATTTCTATCTGAAGAAAATATCATTCTATATTTTTATGCCATTTCATACTCACTAATGAATCTCTACTGTTGTAATACTCTTGATATTACTAATCCTTATTCTCATGATTTTTAAAATGGTATAAAATAAGAATTATCTACTAGGCAATTTTTGCTTATACTTTTGAAATTCCGGATGGACCCAAGACATAAAGAAGGTAACAATTTTCTCAACCCCGAAAATCATAGTGCATCCTCTCATGTGTATCTAGCAATCATTTACTCGTGAAAAATCAGTAGCGGTTCCGGCAAACCCGTCATAATTTCATCTGTTGCTACTTATAAGCTGATGTAACTTCATATTATAGCATCATGTTGTGGCTTCACGTTGTACCAGTCATATGTTGTATTTTTTTTCTTTATTTTCCTTTTTTTAATTTCGTTATGTAATATAAGAACATCCCTAGTATGCGTGTAATGAATAAAGTTCCTTGTCACTTTGACTAGCATGATGTAATAACAACCTTTATTTTCTTTGTTATATTTTATTGCCAATTTTTTGTGTATTAACTAATTCCTTAGACACCTTGAAAACACGGGATGTGATAGACAGGGAATGACATGTGGCGTAAATCAGTCACATCGAATATCTATTACATAATCTATCTATTTCTTGCTTATTTATGGGATCCAACCCAGGATATTTCCTAAAAATATTTTTTAAGTATTCCTAATCAGGAGAAACAAGATCGAGCGGTCAGACTTGAAATCAAATGATTATCCATTTCACTATCCTTAAAGTAAGAGACTTATTACACTAAGTATATGGTTTCATTTAGGCATTTCAGTTATTATTTACTTTTGAGTTATTATTTATGGATCCATGTGGATGCTAGGATTGGTTATTCATTCATTTGAGACAGATAGTTTGTTCAAAAAAATTTTGTTTATTAAGTCACAACTAATACTATCAATATGTTGTCATTTTAGAGGCAACAAAAAAGGTTGTATGGCTCCGAAAATTTCTACGTGATTTGGGTGTGATTTCTTCAGCGTAATCGGCTATTACAGTTTACTATCCCAATAACAGTGCATTTGCTAACTCGAAAGAACTAAAGACTCATAAAATGTGTAAGAAAATTTAGCGCAATTATCATTTTATACTTGAGATCATGCGAAGAGGCGATGTCATCGTGACTAAGATTGCATCTCAAGACAAACTGGCATATCCTTTTACAGAGAGCTTACCATATAAGGCTTTTGATAGTAATATAAAGGGAATGAGTGTTAGATGCATAGGAACGTGAGTTTATTACTAAGTGGGAGATCGTTATGGTTTTATTTTTAGTACCATGTATGTCGTTTATTTATCAATAAAGGTGTGTTATGTTCATTATGAAAATGTAAATTATATTTATGATAATCCCTTGTATCAGTTTTAATATATTGTATTACTGTCGGACAAAAAAATTTTTTAGGAATTCTGGTGAGTTGGATTCCCTGATCACATATATTAAAATTCCACTGCTAGTTCAATTGAACACAACCTAGATAGGTAGTTGAGATCCTATTGGCAAAGTTGTAAGTGAAATCTTAGTAGTTTATCTTGACTACATGAACCCGTCTGATTATTCATTAACTTGTTTGATAATTCAAAGAGCATCTGATCAGTACATCAGGATTGTCTTGAACAAAACCACTGTTGAGATTCAATTATAATTGCTTGCTAAAATACAATCCCACAATGTTTCCAAAGGGTGCATAGATACATAATCCTGGGGATTATTAGGATATAAATGTGCTCATAATTATTGATCTAATGGCTATGGCTGTGCTTAAATTTCTTAGGTCTAAATCTATGCAAGTTGGGGAATCGTTGCATGACTTGTCTGAGATCATGATCCAGTGGAATTCAAATCTAGGAGATATTTTGGATTGTGATACTCCCTTGATAAACTAATAAGGATTGATTCTACCGATAAACTTGATCAATGGATTATTTTATAATCATATAG
Source organism: Sambucus nigra (assembly GCA_949130495.1). Taxonomy (NCBI): domain Eukaryota; kingdom Viridiplantae; phylum Streptophyta; class Magnoliopsida; order Dipsacales; family Adoxaceae; genus Sambucus; species Sambucus nigra. Next base: position 235,561,101 of record OX422210.1, on the reverse strand, counting down.
AGTATCTAATAAGTTAATTTTTAGATCAAGGAATAAACAATATGCTGGTGAAAATCGATTAGCGATGAATTGAATTTCACCAAGCGGGTATTGTATGCTTTACGCGGGGAATCATATTATGCACTATTTAAGTTTGTAAGAAATGCCTCTTTATTCGAGGAATTATGAGATAATGAAGTTTGAGTGCGGTTAGAATTATTTAGTGGGATTCATTACAACTAAATAGAAAGAAAATATATTACAAGGTTATAAATTTAGGATTTGCATGTTTTGTTTGGAAGTCAGTTTAATTATTTAACCTTGGCTCTTTAATATAGTCCTTGTTAAAGAAGTAAGGTTTTAAGTCTCTTATTAATCCAAATACTTTTAGTTGGCATCGATTATGACATTAGGCAAGAGTTTTTTTGAACATGGACCCCGTTCGAATTGGGATACCCTTGTTTGAAACTATTTCAAACAAGAGAACCACATTATAAGTGCAAACCCTTATTTGGTGTCAAGGTTCCCACGAGTTCCCCTCCTGCGAAGTTCGCATTTGAATAAGGACCACTTTTTTAGAAATGCGTTGTGATCAAAGTGTTTTATGCTTATGAGTATTAATAAACCCCATGACGTGTTTTCTTAGGTATTAAGGTAGTTGCAATCTCTTTTCTCGATATCATAAATATAAAGATAGATAAAATAAATAATAAATTCAAGGTGAGGAAAAAAAGAGTTATACAATTGGGGAAAATAATAGAAGAGAGAGAAGTGCCTTCTCAAGTTCTTCAAGATCCTGATCCCAAGAGGTGATCAAACATCGTTCTTAGTTTGTAGGATAATCCGAGTCATCTCTACATCTTCATCAAATATTACATGAAAGATCCACAAATGTATAGTGATTTAAACCGTAGATCTATTCTTTAGATCTAGTTTGTATTTATCTCTAATGCATAATTAAAAGAAGATTTTTGGGTAAGCAAAGTTTTTTTAAAAATCAATCCCCAACACCCCATTCATAATGTTTCTTAATTATTACCAAATTTATCTTCCTCTTCACCACTTTCTATCCCATTTCCTCCCATATTCAAACCTTAGAAGTTTTAGGTGTTCTATTGTGACACCCCGCCTAATAAAATACCGGGCGATCACTCTTATATTAAATTATAACAGGAGTCTCATATGGATCATTCTTAGCATCACTGTTAAAAATCCATTTAATTACTAATAACCTATTAGGCCGGTGTCAAAATTTTACTTAACTACTCTTTTTAAACAACTACAAAATTTAAAACATCCACACAGTTTTGCGTAAATGAAATAAAATCACCGAACACTCGGTCAAAATATACAACCATATCGAATGATGCTCTAAAAGAATAAATAAATGCAATTGGACCATTGGCTTGAATGTTTGTACAATACCCCATATCTAGAGTACAAGAATGGAAGCGGCTATCAAAAACCTGCACGCATCCACAGCTGCTGCAGCCAACGTTTGACTCGAAAGATGTGTCATCCAGGCGTCCCTGTGTCTGGACACCTAAATAATATATATGTATAGCAAGAGAGGAAAAAGTAGATAAACGGGTCAGAGCCCGAGTTTTGAAAATATTTAGCAAGTACATAAATGACTTATTTTTACAAAAAGGTTTTATCTCATATTTAAGTTTGGTATCGCACTCCCATGAGATACCCCTCACCTCTCTACTAATAGTTCACTCCTAGCGCATCCCTCTAAACATCCTAGTCAAGCTACCCTGCTAAACTAGTCTATCACCCAACCACTATCAACCCTAGATAGTCCAAGTAATGTACTAAGGGCTAGACTTCACCCCAGTCTCAACGCTATGCCATGTTCGTGCATGGGGTGTCTCGCAAAGCGAAATCCAAACAAGGAACCCAACTGATACCCTACTACGCGGCACGGTCGGTCGTCAAGATCCGCCAGTCCCTCAGTACAGAAATATATATATAAATATATATACCATAATAATTAATAATATTAGATCACTAAGGATTAAAATTCTCCCCAATCTCGACACATAGCCATATTCGTGCGTGGGGTGTCTCGCAAAGAGAAATCCAAACAAGGGACCCGTCCGATACACTACTACGCGGCACGGTCGATCATCGGGATCCATTAGACCCTCGGTACTCGATTCATCCATATATATATATATACATTTTACCATAAACATCCGGATCTATCTCCCGGACTGAGGATTCATATATCATGTATTTATCAATACTTTCATTTTCTCAAAACTTCCCATTTCCCTTTTTATACTCAGGAAATGCAAATATAAAATCCAATTCATTATCATGAATTGCTTTAACAAATCATATACTTTTAAAAGCCAGTTTTATTATCAAAAAAATGCTTTTTCGTTTTATCTCATCCCATTTCCCTTTTTATACTCAGGAAATGTATTCAAAGCCATTTTCATTATCATAAAAATGCTTTGATCATAACATATGCTTCCACATCCCTTCTTCCATCCGGGAGTGTTACCGAAGCCAAAACCTTTATTCCATTTCCCTTCTCATATCCAGGAAATGTAAATTAAAGCCAATTTATTATCATAAATTGCTTTAATAAAACTAAAACCGCCCCTCCGGGTTTCCCCACTGGACGCGCCCCTAAATGGCTATCATCTTCCAGGGCCTATCAAACAAGACAACCTGGGAACCTACCAACGTCGGGAAGCGGCCATATGCCTGCGGGAAAGTCAAGACCACACCCAGAATCTCCTAACCAGCGCAGTAAACAATAATCGCCCATATGGCCTATAGGACTATATCCACCCTGCATTCATTAGCCAGGGGGCATCACCATACGAGCGCAACTTCCCTTATGATAGCGATTTAGGGAGGTGTGTAACCATAATTTATTAATTATGACAAATCATATCTTTTCCATTTTGAAAACATTCATCTTTATATTTTCAAAATCATTTACATCATATCATATATACTTTAATCACATAGTATATATATACCATATATTCCTCCTCGAATATATAAATGGCAATATTTGCCAAACCATCTAACGATGGCCAATCATCCCAAAGATTCTCTCGAAGAATCATAATCAAGCATTCATATATGCATGATACTAAACCCAAAGTATTTCCTTACTTTAAAAGTAATACATACTCCAATCTCATCTAAGGATTTTATTGGATATCTCCAATTATACTAATTCACTCTAAGTGAATATACATATATATATTCCCAATTCCTCAAGTCCTTTAGGACATAACCCTCTATAATACTCTAGTTTAGAAGGCCCTTAAACTTTAAACTCAAGAGGAGAAGCAATAACAATCTCCAAAATCTTCGGTTGAAGACAGGGTACCGATCGACCAGTCCTTGACCCCCGGTCGATCACGATTTGCAAATAAGCCTACGAATCAAAGCAGTAGGCCCTTTTTTTCTTGACGCGGTCGACCGGCCTTAGGGGCGCGGTCGACCGGTCACACCAGGTCTTCCAAAATTAAATTTCCTCAATTCCTTGATCCAACAACCCAAATTCATTAACGGGGTTTCTAAACTACACCAAAAATTATCTCGAATATTTACACGATTTATTCTAGCCGTTATTTTTCCAATTCCCGATTTGATTTCCGAGTTGGAAATTTCAACCCGGAACTTCCATCTTGTAAAAATCATATCAAATTGTAAACAAATCAAAAAAATACTCGGTCAGTGCCCACGTAACGATATCAAAAAGATCTACGACTTTCGTGTTTTGGCATAGAGTTAAATCAGTCCTCTTCCTGGCCGAAATGGCCCCACAAGCCACGGGTTTACTATTCATCATCTTCTTCCGAGACGATTTCAGCCATTAAAGCTTCTCCCAAGCTTTTGTCGCCTCACACAACGTCCTACAACCTCAACCAACTACAAATACACATATATTAAGGGTTCTAAACATCCTAGAACCCAAAACCACCAATTAGTTTTAAATAAATTTCTAGGTATCTCCAATTAGAAAATTTTAGGGGTTTATTCGTTTTATCTCCCGAAAACCCATTTTATCCACGAAAACCTAACCCGAAATCTTCAGGATTTGTTTATACCAAACTACGGTATGAGATATTTATGCAAAAATGAAATAAAGCAAGTAAACACTTGCCTCGTGGATAAAATCCGACGACCTCGAGTCGAATTTGGCGGAGTTTGGCCCGAGATCTGCATTTCTCTCCTCTTTTCTCTCTTCCTCTCTCTCTTCTCTCTCTTTTCTTTCTTTCTTTCTTCTTTTCTCCCTATCCCCCTCTTTATATAAGAAGAAAAAGGGTTATACCCCTTAAAACCCAAAAATGACTCGTTTACCCAATTACGAGTTACTTTTACCTCTAAAATTACTCGAAACTCAATTTCGACAATCGGACACTCTTTTCCGACTATCTCGGGCGTTCTGAGACTCACGGCGCAGTCGAAATTTCCATCCGAGGTACTTGACCGCAAATCACTATTTCAACCCAAAATAAATAAATGCGGTATTCCCATTTAAAATATTATCTTCTGTCGCTTTACCCAATGACGATATATAATAAAAATACCTCAACCTATTTAAGCCCAAAACTAATCACAACGCCCATCGAAAATCATTAAATCCTCGAAAATCCCAAAAATCATTATCTCGAGAAATTCTCCAAATTGCCAATATACATCCAATTATGGAATTTAATTGTTTCCAAAACAGAGGGTTGTTACATACTCCCCCCCTTACAACGGAATTTCGTCCTCGAAATTCAGATACAACTTATACCACAAATCCTAGGATCCTTTTAAATCCTAATATCTCGAAGGGGAACGATACTAATCCCAATGGTTCCCAACCATACACCGTACTACTACCCCGGTTGTAAAGTGACTCAAATAGCATCACATTTCACTCATCAATTCGAGTGCCTAACGGGATAAATTTCAACTTTATATACTACGCCCATTCTATTTCAGACAGTATATAAACCAACTTACTAAGGTGCCCATACACCTTTCTAACCTGTGCACATCTGCACATCCATAGTGAACGTTCGACACGTAACATTCTCTCCCAATAAGGTTCTCCTTTCCTCGGTGTAATAGTCATCTATGGGCCCTCCCAACCCGCGAAATTCAATCTCATAACTACGGTGCCACTAACTCTACTAAACTTATGTCCTAAAAATGATACAATCTATGCGTTACCCTACTTACGCGAAATGAGTGTAATCCTAAGTATATTCCTAGTGCCCAAGGCCTCTCTCAACTTCCGACATTTTCTTGGTTTCATGCGTGGAACGTCTCGCCGAAGCAAAATCCAAACAAGGAACCCTCCCATTACACTACTCCCTTGTGTTGTCGGTCATTGAGATATAGCAACCCAAGGCACACCAGCGAGACGTCCTAAATCCTACCAATGCTAACCTACGAACGCATTTCTACTATCTTATCCTTCCGCCCATACAGAGGGAAACCTAACCAATCAAAGTGACCACTTTCTATAAAAGTGTCACGAACATAATACCCAAAACATATATCCTCAAAATTTGCCTTTTCATCAAGGCTAGCTATTATCCTCAAATCAATTTCTCTAAGTCCAACCTCACCCACCCACTGTGGCGAGAGGACCACTTTAGTGCTTTTCCCTTGCACAATATTTCCATAAGCATACCATCATCACATGGCTCATAGTCTATAGTGGTTCATCCACACTATCAGACTTTTCACAAAACCAACATCCTTGCATCCTATAATATCTCTCCACTCCCGACGTCGTTAAGAGTCATGTGTGGAGCGTCTCGCAAAGCGAAATCCAAACAAGGAACCCCTCCACACATTGACACTTGACTTCTTCGGACATGGAGTTTCGTTATTTCAAACATGCAATTGGGATAATCCTATCCCCAATTCTAACAAAGAGGTGATCTGAACTCCTATCTCTAACTAAGAGTCACACCACCCAGCGCACGCACTAATTTTAAGTCCTTGTGCAATCAATAATGAGCTTTATCTTACAGCTCAACAATAATCCTGCGGCCTTAAAGCATATATATAAGATCTCCATGCACTCACATCATAATAATGAAACCTCTACTCATCGAAGTTTCATTTACCCATAATAAATAAGGCGAGCTCAACCTGTATCCAAGTGAGGAATCGCAACAACAACCTGCTCCCTCCAGGAACCGCGGACACGATAGTCTTGCCATCAATAGCCTGCTATCGCTCCGAAAAATACACCATAATGTATTATACTCATCATATCACCATACTCGTATAGACATATAAAACGAGTATTCCAAACCAGATATATATATATATATATATATATATATATATATATATACAGTATATCAACACCCGCCTCCATGGCGAATGAAAGAAAATAAAACTTCGCTACTGCGGACAACACATAAACAAACATGATATTATGTTATCGATACTGCCACAAAACTCAAATTACACACACGAGTCTAGAGCTAACGAAACGCTGCGACATTATCTAGTCACACCAAATATACCTCTTTTTCAATAAGTGTTAGCAACGCTTCTCTAGTGAGCCTATCATTCCTCGAAAGGACTAATTATTCATTGCACCCAACTCACTTAGGTAGAAGGTTCTCTCTTCCATAATACTCTTTATTCACTGTCGGCCTCTGGCCGATCCTTAGGTGAATAATTCCTGAAACAGCCTTCCTTTCATTCTTGTTGAACCACAGGGACTCACGGTTAAAAGAATCCGTAAGATCCCTTTCAAACCCTTAACCATTACCACAAGGAGAGTGACCTCTACTAAGGTCCTCATCCCAACCTTCTACTAGCTTCTCCAGCAAAGCCTCACCTCCCGCTGCCATCCAAGCCTCGCACACGAATCTCAAACAAGCGCGTAAAAGATTTCTATAATCTTATAATATGACAGGAGAACGAAATCTCACAAGAGACATAAACAATCCTAATCATGAGGCTCTATAACAAATCGAGAGCAATGCTAAAAGCGTAGTACGTCCGCACAGATTCCTAAGAACACTAGAACCTTATGCTCTGATACCATCTGTGACACCCCGCCTAATAAAATACCGGGCGATCACTCTTATATTAAATTATAACAGGAGTCTCATATGGATCATTCTTAGCATCACTGTCGAAAATCCATTTAATTACTAATAACCTATTAGGCCGGTGTTAAAATTTTACTTAACTACTCTTTTTAAACAACTACAAAATTTAAAACATCCACACAGTTTTGCGTAAATGAAACTGAAATGAAATAAAATCACCAAACACTCGGTCAAAATATAAAACCATATCGAATGATTCTCTAAAAGAATAAATAAATGCAATTGGACCATTGGCTCGAATGTTTGTACAATACCTCTTATCTAGAGTACAAGAATGGAAGCGGCAATCAAAAACCTGCACGCATCCACAACTGCTACAGCCGACGTCTGACTCGAAAGATGTGTCATCCAGGCGTTCCTATGTCTAGACACCTAAATAATAAATATGTATAGCAAGAGAGTAAAAAGTAGATAAACGGCTCAAAGCCCGAGTTTTGAAAATATTTAGCAAGGCATAAATGCCTTATTTTTAGAAAAAGGTTTTATCTCATATTTAAGTTTGGTATCGCACTCCCATGAGATACCCCTCACCTCTCTACTAACAATGCACTCCTAGCGCATCCCTCTAAACATCCTAGTCAAGCTACCCAGCTAAACTAGTCTATCACCCAACCACTATCAACCCTAGATAGTCCAAGTAATGTACTAAGGGCTTAACTTCACCCCGATCTCAACGTTATGCCATGTTCGTGCATGGGGTGTCTCGCAAAGCGAAATCCAAACAAGGAACCCCCTCGATACACTACTACGCGGCACGATCGATCGTCGAGATCCTCCAGTTCCTCAGTACAGAAAGATATATATAAATATATATGCCATAAGAATTAATAATATTAGAGCACTAAGGATTAAACTTATCCCCAATCTCGACACATTGCCATATTCGTGCGTGGGGTGTCTCGCAAAGCGAAATCCAAACAAGGAACCCCTCCGATACACTACTACGTGGCACGGTCGATCGTCGGGATCCATTAGACCCTCGGTACTCGATTCATCCATATATATATATATATATACATTTTACCATAAACATCCGTATCTATCTCTCGGACTGAGGATTCATTTATCAACTATTTATCAATACTTTCATTTTCTCAAAACTTCCCATTTCCTTTTTTATACTTAGGAAATGCAAATATAAAAGTCAATTCATTATCATGAATTGCTTTAACCAATCATATACTTTTAAAAGCCAGTTTTATTATCATAAAAATGCTTTTTCGTTTTATCTCATCCCATTTCCCTTTTTATACTCAGGAAATGTATTCAAAGCCATTTTTATTATCATAAAAATGCTTTGATCATAACATATGCATCCACATCCCTTCTTCCATCCGGGAGTGTTACCGAAGCCAAAACCTTTATCCCATTTCCCTTCTCATATCCAGGAAATGTAAATTAAAGTCAATTTATTATCATAAATTGCTTTAATAAAACTAAGACCGCCCCTCCGGGTTTCCCCACTGGACGCGCCCCTAAATGGCTATCATCTTCCAGGGCCTATCAAACAAGACAACTTGGGAACCTACTAACGTCGGGAAGCGGCCATATGCCTGCGGGAAAGTCAAGACCACACCCAGAATCTCCTAACCAGCGCAGTAAACAATAATCGCCCATATGGCCTATAGGACTATATCCACCCTGCATTCATTAGCCAGGGGGCATCACCATACGCGCGCAACTTCCCTTAGGATAGAGATTTAGGGAGGTGTGTAACCATAATTTATTAATTATGAAAAATCATATCTTTTCCATTTTGAAAACATTCATCTTTATATTTTCAAAATCATTTACATCATATCATATATACTTTAATCACATAGTATATATATATACCATATATTCCTCCTCGAATATATAAATGGCCATATTTGCCAAACCATCTAACGATGACCAATAATCCCAAAGATTCTCTCGAAGAATCATAATCAAGCATTCATATATGCATGATACTAAACCCAAAGTATTTCCTTACTTTAATAAGTAATACATACCAAAATCCCATCTAAGGATTTTATTGGATATCTCCAATTATACTAATTCACTCTAAGTGAATATCCATATATATATTCCCAATTCCTCAAGTCCTTTAGGACATAACCCTCTATAATACTCTAATTTAGAAGGCCCTTAAACTTTAAACTCAAGTGGAGAAGAAATAACAATCTCCAAAATCTTGGGCTGAAAATGGGGTACCGGTCGACTGGTCCTGGACCCCCGGTCGACCGCGGTTTGCAAATAAGCCTATGAATCAAAGCAGTAGGCCCTTTTTTTTCTTGACGCGGTCGACCGGCCTTAGGGGCGCGGTCGACCGGTCACACCAGGTCTCCCAAAATTAAATTTCCTCAATTCCTTGATCCAACAACCCAAATTCATTAACGGGGTTTCTAAACTACACCAAAAATTATCCCGAACATTTACACGATTTATTCTAGCCGTTATTTTTCCAATTCCCGATTTGATTTCCGAGTTGGAAATTTCAACCCGAAACTTCCATCTTTTAAAAATCATATCAAATCGTAGAAAAATCACAAAAGTACGCAGTCAGTGCCCACGCGGCCGTATCGAAAAGATCTACGACTTTCATGTTTTGGCCGAGAGCTAAATTAGTTCTCTTCCTGGACGAAATGGCCCTACAAGCCATGGTTTTACTATTCATCATCTTCTCCGAGACGATTTCGGCCATTAAAGCTTCTCCCAAGCTTTTGTCGCCTCACACAACGTCCTACAACCTCAACCAACTACAAATACACATATATTAGGGGTTATAAACATCCTAGAACCCAAAACATCCAATTAATTTCAAATAAATTTCCAGGTATCTCCAATTAGAAAATTTTAGGGGTTTATTCGTTTTATCTCTCAAAAATATCCACGAAAATCCAACCCAAAATCTTTAGGGTTTGTTTATACCAAACTACGTTATGAGATATTTATGCAAAAAGGAAATAAAGCAAGTAAACACTTGCCTCGTGGATAAAATCCGACGACCTCGAGTCGAATCTGGCGGAGTTTGGCCCGAGATCTCCATTTATCTCCTCTTTTCTCTCCTCCTCTCTCTCTTCTCTCTCTTTTCTTTCTTTCTTTCTTCTTTTCTCCCTATCCCCCTCTTTATATAAGAAGAAAAAGGGTTATACCCCTTAAAACCCAAAAACGACTCGTTTACCCAATTACGAGTTACTTTTACCTCTAAAATTACTCGAAACTCAATTTCGACAATCGGACACTCTTTTCCGACTATCTCGGACGTTCCGAGACTCATGGCGCAGTCGAAATTTCCATCCGAGGTACTTGACCGCAAATCACTATTTCAACCCAAAATAAATAAATGCGGTATTCCCATTTAAAATATTATCTTCTGTCGCTTTACCCAATGACGACATATAATAAAAATACTTCGACCTATTTAAGCCCAAAAGTAATCACAACTCTCATCGAAAATCATTAAATCCTCGAAAATCCCAAAAATCATTATCTCGAGAAATTCTCCAAATTGCCAATATACATCCAATTATGGAATTTAGTTGTTTCCAAAAGGGCGGGTTGTTACATCTATATCTTATATTTCGTGGTTATTCATCATCTTGGTAAGTTTTTCCCCCTTATTTTATGGCTACTCTTTTTATATCTTAGGGTTTATTGTTTTAGTTTTCTGAATTTGGGGGCTGAATTATTTATCTGTGATTGATAACTATACTTACCTTAAGATGACATTAATTATTTTAGAGTAGTATTTCTTGAGTGTGTTTATGTGTTGGTTAGTTTTCTATAACCTTTTTAAGGCTTTGTTACTCTTATGTCGAGTATGAGTTAGAGTTTATAATTGATTGGCCTTGTGTCTTACATGAAACACTTGCACATATTCTTAGTATAAGATCCTCTGGTATATCTAGATTTAACATCAACTTTCTCATATGATTTCCATCATTTTGGGGGGTTTATCCATAAAACCATGTATGAAACATTTATTATTAATTAAAGGATTGTTTTATTCATTTTGAAATGAAAATCAAGTTTGTTAGAATGCTTTATATTATTTTAAATATATTGTGTCATTTTTATATGTAGGTCAATAGAGCTTAGTATGAATTCTAGTGAGGCATCTTTAGGTTGATCACAAGGTGATTAGAATTTCGGTTCTATCACTATTGAAAAGGTCACAAACTAGATAGGAAGTTAACATCCCGTTGGAATAGTTGTGATGCAATCCTAGTAGTTTATCTCAAACTACGATAACTTGTACGATGTTTTGAGAACTTGTATGATAGTTTGATAAAGTATTATGGTCAGTACATCCCAGGATTATATTGAATAAGACCACCCATGAGATTTGAGTCTAAGGGACGTATTGATTAGACTCGGGCGATCTCAATCCATTTGCAAATGGTGCATAGATTCTTAATATTGATAATTATGAATATTAGAAGGCTTATATGACTATTTCTTTTATTTTTATGGGTGTGATTCAATCTTAGATTAAATTAAAGGATCTTTGTGTATTGGGTAGAAATTATATAAGTAGGTCTGAGATCTTATTTTAGAGGAATTTGCGTTCGAGGATGCCTTGGATTGAGATATCCCATTGATAAACTTATAATATTTTTTTCACCAGTAAACCTGATCAGTGGATTATTTATAATTCGGGGAGTAGGAAAATGAGTTAAGCCTGAGAATCAAGGAATTGATTAGATGTTGGTTAAAGTCATTTGGTGAAAATTTGATTTGACTAAACGGGTATTAGAAGTGTAGCTCGGGGAATCACATTATGTGCCATGATCAACTTTGCAAATAAGATCTCATTATATGTGAGTGATTTTAGAGATAACTAAATAGAGTTAAACCATAATTGTTTAGTGGAATCAATTATGATTAATTAATGAAAGAAAAAAAATTACGCTAAATGTAATTTGGGATTTTAGAGTATTTATTTGGAGCTAATTTAATTATTTGTCTTGTGTCCCTAATGAAGTCCATATACCCAACCAGTCAGGCCCATACTCTCAAGAAATCGAGTTTGGCCCAAGCCCATCTTTCGTACTTGTATATAAAGGTTTGGGAAGGGATTTTAATCATTATTATTCATCATTATGGTTAAACATGGATGAGAGAAAATAGTATTCACGTTTTTAGTGGAGGATGCTAGAGGGAGACTATTGTATCTTAAGTTTTAGCAAAGGTTTTCATCTCAAACGGTGTCCACCGGTAACAACCCAGACTTTTGAGCGACTGTTTTATATTATTTTGCTTGGTGGGCTAATTTTATAAAATAGGGAAAGTTGGAGTAAATATTATTTCCCGTGATATTAAGGGATAATATTTACTATGTTTTGTCTATTTACCATTATGGGAAGGTAAATAGCATTATGTTGTGTTTTATTGCGTCGTTATATGTTATACAAAGGTTATGACTCACATGTAAATTGGAGTATAATTAATGAGATAAAATGAATTTGGAACATAAAAATAGTTCACGTTAATCCGAATGCCAAAATAGGGGGTGCAGTTATTTTTAGAATAGTCGAGACAGTCGAAATAAGTGCCAAGTTGTATTTTTGAGTCTCGGGCATTTTTAACCGGTTATGACTCAATTATGTGGATACGAGTCATTTTAATGGTGTATTAACAATTAAAAGAGGGGAACTAATGTTTTAAGACCCGGTTAAGTCTCCCACCCCTTTTATTTTCTCAATCTTGTATTAGAAGCCAAGAGAGAGAGAGAAGAGAGAGTTAGGAGAAATGGAGAAAAAGAGAGAAAAATGGAGATTTGAGGCCGGAATCCGTTGCTATCGGAACGGAATCCGAGACTACAAACTCGAGGTAAGTTTCTTACTTACTAGATATTGATTTAATGTGATAATTTGTATGTATAGTTAGTTTTGGGAAATTTAAATCATTTATGGGTCTTGAGAATTTTTGGTGTTTAACCCTTTAATCTCGTTTTAAATTTGATTTGAGGAATATATATTAGTTATTAGTGGTGTAGAAGTGATTTAAGAGAATTAATTGTTGTTGATGTTGGAAGAAATCAAGGATTTGGGGTTTTTGGGATTTTAGGGTTCTTAAACTCGTAGCCCAAATTGGGCAAATTCGCACGGTCGAATCGATTCGGCTCCCAGGCGAATCGATTCGGTTAGGGGGTAGGATACAGGTCTGGGAGACCGAATCGATTCGGGTTAAGGCCAAATCGATTCGGACAGAGGCAGAATGTTGGTTTTACTCACCGAATCGAATCGATTCGGCCCTAAGGAGAATCGATTCGACTGCCTATTTTTGGTGAGATTTTCCTAGTTTTGTTTTAGCCCTTTTCTTTTAGGTTCGAGGTTTTGGAACCTTCCTTTGGGAAGTAATGGGGAGTCCTATATGGTTGTTTTGGGTAGACTAATGTCGTATGATAAAATGGGACAATTGGGCTTACCCCGAGGGCTAGTTTGTGTAGGTTAATATCCGTACGATATAGGAAGTTAACCTAAAAATGTATAGAAGATAAAAGATGTTAATGTTGAGACTTTTGGGAGACGATTATTGAGGGAGAATCACTTGGATGACTTAGGATATTGCGTTGAACTCTTGGAGGCTAGTTTGAGGATAATGGCACTTTGGTTCTTAGGTCATTAATAAAATATGACTTAATGAATAAGAAATGCATATTCTAAAACTTGGTACTTAATGGCTAAGTATAAATGGTTTTTTAGAATGTAAAAGTAAATGGTTTCAAAATAGAAAAATGATTTTCATAAATGTTAATTTATGATTACACACCTCTCTAAATCGCTATCATAAGGGAAATTGCGCGCATGTGGTGAAGCCCCTGGCTAATGAATGCAGGGTGGATATATCCCTAGGCCATATGACCGGTTATTGTATATTTATTCTGCGCTAGTGAGGTAATTCTGGGTGTGGTTATGACTCACTCGCAGGGGTATGGCCGCTTCCCGACGTTTCAGTATGATCCCAGGTTGTCTTATTTGATAGGCCCTGGAAGATGATAGCCATTTAGGGGCGCGTCCAGTGGGGAAACCCGGAGGGACGGTCTTAGAATCGTTATATGTATGTGTATATAACTATTCTTAATAATGTGGGACATTATTGATGTTAAAGCATTTTATGATAACAAAATGGCTTTACTTACATTTCCCGGATGGAAGAAGGGAAATGGGGAAGTTAAATACATTTTCCAGATGGAAGAATGAAAATGGGAAGATATGAAATGAAATGGAAGAGCTTTTTTATGTTAATAAAACTTGCTTGAAATATAAATTTTTCCTCGATGGAAGAAAGGAATTAAAAGTGGTAAAGAAAGTGTTGAAATGAAATTGATTTGGTAAACATTTGATAAAATGAATTAACATATATATACTTCCTAAAGAAATTTGGAATTGTACCTTTAGATGGTGAATGAAATTGTTATATGTACGTAATTAGATGGATATGTATATATTGATTTCGTGTTGAGGGTCTAATGGATCTCGACAATCAACCTTGCCTAGGAGTAGTGTATCGGGGCAGTTCCTTGTTTGGATTTCGCTTCGCGAGACACCCCACGCACGAAAAGGGCATAGTGTTGAGACTGGGGGGAAGTTTGCCCTTGGTACCTGGGTTAACTAGAGCATTTCATTGATATTGCGCTAGGTTGTGATTTTAGATGTGAGTGGTGAGTAATATTATGTTAATTACGAGAGAATTATGCACTTAACTGTCATGCATTTTGGTCACATGGTAATCATATCAAACCGGGACCTGACCCGTCTATATTTCTTTATTTTACATACAATTCCTTGTCCGCTCAGGTGCTCTACCGCATAGACACCCATATTGACATTTCCATTCCAGCTGTCATGGAGCTATAGCATGTTGCGGATGTTATAGGATATTTGTATTAGACGTTTCTTTTCATTGTACTCTAGTTATGTTAAGTTTATTGATTCGGGCGTGTTGACCAAGCACTGCACTCATTTATTATAATGTAATATCTAATGTGTAATAGTCGGTGTAACTATTTGTATTGGTTTGTTAACCGACAGCTTATTCGGTTACTATTTATTATATTGTCATTCTTTATTCATTGATTTTTGGTATCCACCATTTTTACAAATTGGATTGTCTAAGTGTTTTTCTTTTACTTACAAAATTTTAAATTGACAGTCCATTTTCTAAAATGATTGGTGGTTATCTTATACTATTATTTTAATCGACAGTGATGCTGAGAATGGACCATCTATGATTCCTGTGATTATTATAGTATTGGGCTAGCCACCTATTATTTTAGTACGCGGGTTGTCACACCACCCACCTACCTAACTTTGGAAAGGATCATACACTAGAAGATCCTAGCATTTAAAAGATTTAAGCAAGGTTTTGGAGATCTAAAATAAGGCATCCCTACATCTATAACATATACTTTTCTCCCCATCGAATTGCAAGCAAATCTGCAAAGGTATTGGGTTCTAAACCCTAGGTGTTTTCTTTAAACCTTATTTTTGGTCTTACCTCTTTATTATGTTTGATTAATCGAAGTTCCATGGATGAAATCTTTTATTCCGCATATATCGTTCCCCATCAATTAGTATCAGAGCCTTTAGTTTAGATTAATCATCCATTGGAAAGGTCCATGTTGTCCAAACATGAAAACCTGAGTTTTGCATATTGTGGAATGGTGTACCTTTTTATATAATTTTCTAGAACATGGTTTTAAAGAGATTCTTTATGTATATCCCTTCTATCATGGTCACGCATTATTTTTCTATGTGATTGGATCCTAGAGTGGTTTATCTGTAGTTATTTTTTGCATCTGTAATGATTAAGTTTTGTAATTATTTCATATCATTGTGATTGAAGGCAATTCAGACGGGGTGTAATGTTTCTATTCACTTATTATCATGTATTAGCATTGGTTTTAGTGTTTTTTTCAAGTTTTATGAATCAAAGATGTGATTGATTTCCTCACGTCAGCTAGTCTGGCCCCCAATGGATCCACAAAGTTATTATGTTCTATACCTTAGGTTTTTTCTTCAAACCAAGTTTTTGGTTTTACCTCTTTTCTATGTCTGATTATCAAAGTTCCATGGTTAAAAAAAATTATTCTGCGTATATCAATCCCCATCAGATTTTGTTATGGTTTGTGATTTTTAGGTTGCTCTCATGACTCCCAAATTGTGTTCAAGTGCCTTGACCTCGAATGACCACTTATATATTCAATATGATTTTCTCTTAGCTCTCCGTGCATTTGGAACAATTTATGGATTTGTATTCTATTTTTTAGGCCCGCGTGCCTCAGATTATAACGAATCATGGGATGGGTTGGTTTGTGATCTCTAACTAGGAATGTTATTGATAACAAGCTTTTTGCATATGGTCGTTGTCTTCAAAATCCACTCTCAAAATTCTCTTGAGTACCTACAAAACTTGTCTAAAATAACTCGTATTGCGATAAATACGGGTATCAATCCAACTTCCAAGGTGAAACAATTTATGTGAAAACTTGCAATCTCAATTTTTTTTTATTAAAATCTTTAAAACAATGTCAAGGGAAAAGTTAACTAACAAATGCTAAAAATTATAAAATGACTAAATAATGAAAAAAATGTGCAACCGAATGTGAAATAATGTGAGAAAGTCAAGAGATGGGATTACACTGCATTTTCAATTATTTTAATTTCTCAATTTATTAATTTGAAATATTTCGAGATAATATTAAATCGATAATCTAACTCTTGTTATAATTATAAATTTAATAATATTTTTTTCAGAAAATTAATTTTAAAATGTCACACAATGAAAAATTAGGAATTATACTATTTTCAGAAAATTACCCGCTAGGATCAATTTAACGAAAACAATATCAATTCTCAATTTTTAACACCGAATTAATATCCAAATATCAGAAAAACCTATCTCTAGTTCGATTCCTAAATTTAAACATGAATTTGTTCAATCAATTTACTAACTCTCGTTACATAAATTAATTGGTGATAGTTAAAATTAATTTACCTAGAAATATAGAATTAATGAAACCAATTAATTAAATTAATATCATACACAGTGCATCCCACCCCTTGAATAGGGTGTTTAGCCAAACATTCTCATGTGTGCATAAACAACAATAAATAATATGTCAAGAAGGAAATAAATTGAAAAGAGAATGTAGAAATACAATACGCAATTTTTTCCACAAATTTTTCTTCAAATGCGCCTTGACATGCGTCCAACTTCTTCACTGTTTTCAGCACTTGATTACAAAAAGAAGAGTAGAAACTAAACCTAAAATTTATTCTAAAGCTAAACTCATTTTTTTGTATTTTTGTAAAAAAAATTTATGACCCTAAACTCTACATAATATACACTATGTTTCTCTCTCTCTATCTGCGTCTCTCTCTCTTTTCTTGTGCTGAGAGAGTCCCCTTTTTATGAGCTTTCCTTCTTCTTTTTAATAATCCACGAAGTTCTTTGGAAGAGATTTTTTTTACCTTTTATTCCGATTTTTTTGGAATAGATAAGGCTGGAGGTTGAAAATTTTGGAAGTGGGTTTTGGGTTTGGTTGAAAGCGGGTTGTGACAGGTGGTTACTGACCCGGGTCACAGCGGGTTAGGGTTTGGCAGACCCGCTTGGGGCAGGTCCGGGGCTAGGTAGGATTCGGGTGGTTGGGGCGAAACTCGGGTTGCGTTTTGGAGATGGAGGTGATGGTTTTGGATCCGGGTTCTAGCGGGGCAAAGGCTGCGATGGGTGAGTCGCCGGCACCGACAGGGGCTGGTCTCGGTCGCCGGTGGTGGGTTGGATTGTAGAAGGGGTTGGGGTTTGTGTGTGGTAAGTTGTAGATGGGTGAAGAGAGAGAGAGAGAGAGAGAGAGAGAGGGATAAATAAGGTGTTGGTGGTTTGGGTTTTGGTTTGTTGTTGGGTATTTTGGTAATGGAGGTAGGACAGAGAGTCGTAGAGTTGTGTTAGGGAAGTGGATGAATAGTGATTGTGTGTGGGTGGGTGTAGGGTAGTAAGGTGTGAGGGTGAGGGTGAGGGGTTGTGTTGTGTGTGTATGAGTGTATGGAAGTAGGATATATGGGTATGTTTAAGTTTGGGGTTAATTAGTGCGTGTGTAATTTGTACTCCTAAAAAATGACACAATAAAAAAAAAAATATATATATATATATATATATGGGACATATACCAAATAGTCCCTCGGACATTTTTTAATACCCATTTAGTCCAAACTTTTTTATTTTGCCTCAAAGAGACCTTTGCCACATATTTTGGAGAGGGAGTGCCGCTGGCGCGGACCTCTAAAAATAAGAGGATATTGAGTGCTTGAGGGACCAAATGGGTTAAACTAAAAATATGTGTCCTTTTTAAAAAATATATATTTATAGTAGGGACTATTTAATAATTGACCCTATATATATATAACAAAACTAAAAATATAAAAATAAAATACTATTCTAAAAATAAAATAAAATAAAATAAAATAAAGACTCAAATAAAAAAAATGAAATTAAAAACTAATAAAAATAAAAATCTATTAAACGAAAAACTAAAATTTTAAAAATGTAAAATTAAAAAAAAATGAAATCCTAAAAACTAATCCTAATAAAATAAAATAAAAATTAAAAATTAAAAACTAATAAAAATCAAAATCAAAATAAAGAAATAGAAAAATAGGAAATAAATCCTAGAAATTTCCAAATAAATCTAAAATAAATCCTAAAAATAAAAATGCCTCAAACTAAAAATCTAAAAAATAATAAAAAGGTACAAACTAACACACACCGGTTCGGGGTATGGACTGGGCTCGGTCTGGGCTAGGTTAAGGTTATAGGACTGGTTCGGGGCATTGGAACACATCTCGGCAGGCTCAAATATGGACTCAGACTTTGCGAGCTCCTTTGATTTCTTCGATGCTTTCAACTGCTTCTTAGTTGCAATTGATTGGATTTATAATTATTTAACGTTGCGACTGCTGATTGACCTGCAATATAGATAAATATGAATATAAGGCCAATTTTAATTAAAACGAGGGACTAAAATGGACATATTCGGGGTATAAATTATACACTTTTGGGGGCTTATCACACCACCCCCAAACAGAACATTGCTAGTCCTCGAGAAAAATTAGAGAGAAAATAGAGATAAGTAACCAAAAGTGTGCCGCTTTCGTAGGCACTGGCGATTGCACTTAACATGTGCAACAAGCCGTTAAACCTGTAGGTTGCCCTACAGGACGAGTGGTGTCTAGTGAGGGTTTGCAGTGAATATGCCCACAAAATTCAAAACTTATTTGAATGCAGTTTTTTATTCGATGATGAAATGATATACAACCCAACTTAAAAGGACATCAAGGAACACCGTATCCAACTATCAAAATGAGATATAAAATTACTTAATACCAAAAGAATAATCCTTCCTAAAACTCAGCATGTGTAGTGTGAAGTAATCTTAAGTATCATTTGATTAATTCTAAGATCGCCTTTATAGAATCAATGTTTTGACTTCAATTCTCACTAGATGTATCTCTCTGAATCGAACTCTCTGAGAATTGGGTAAGTGTATCTCTCTAGTGTGTGAGGATGTGAGTAAATATGTAAGCAAGTTCAAACGTCTCACACACTTTATAAAAAGGACGGATACATGAAAGAAATTTGATCTCATGAAGGAATGCAAACCACTACGTTGTGAATGTCGAGTTATTCACCATATGATCTTCTCGTTTGCCCGAACAATTTACCAAGGGTGAAAATTTTGATTTATGAAAGGTATGAGGGGATAATTAAATGAAAAGGATTTGCTAGGGCGTTTTGAGAAGAGTGTAATACAAAAATAACTAATTTCTTCATTTTTTCGAATTTTTGATCGCATGCTTTCTTTTTCTTCTTTTCTAAAATTTTATTCTTTGCTTTATATACATATATATATATATATATATATATATATATTATTGCGATGCATTTTTCTTTTCATAACAAAAATGAAGACAATTTACATTGAAAATTTCAAACACACTTTTTCTCAAAAACGATGGCAATGATGGATGGTATTTGGGACATATGGATAGGGTAATATGGACAATGGGTGAATGATAATGTGGTAAGTGTATGGAAAAATCGGTTTAGTGCTTGGGACAAACTACAAGATACATGTTTCTTACAACTCGAAAGTAATGTCATTCTCAATGATTAAGCCAAATTTAAAAATTGATGAGACCATGCAATGACTAAATGTAGTACCCAAATAAAGTTGAGTCAACTTGTGACTCGGAGATACAAAAAAACCCTCAAAAAGGTGAAAAGCTCAAATCTCACGGGTTTAAGTCGCCACTAGTGATATTTTAAGTCTTTCTTGAGAATATATTTACTCTTCAACTTTTGATTATAGACGTGATTGTAGACACACCATTTTGTTACCCCTTAATTCTTCTTAGGTCCCTAGAAGCTCCCTTCATCACTATAAACCCAGGTCACGTCCCGAGTACTGACCTGGAGGCCATCGGGCACCCCCCGGCTCAGTTTGACCCAATAGTCAAACTCCTCATCTCGACCAAAACTCAATGAATCTTCTAAGGGCACTAAATACCCTTTCCAACGGTCCGCCCCGTGCGCGATTTCGACTTACCATGCGGACGAACGTGCCATTTACGTCCGAAACCAGACCCAGAGGCCACCGGGCACTCCCGGGCTCTGTTTGATCTACGTCAACTCTTCAGCTCGACCGATGTTGAATGAATCTTCGAAGGGTACTGAATACCCTTTCCAACGGTCCATCCCGTGTGCAATTCCAACTTTCCATGCGGACGAACGATCCGTTTGACTCCGGGAAGCCACTGAGCACTTCCCGGGCCCGATTGACCAAAGTCAACTCTCCAAACCGGGTCAAACCCTTTGGAATGTCGAAGTACATATCCTAAACTTTCCAACGGTATGACCCGTGCGCGATTAGGACTTACCATGCGGACGAACAATCCGTTTGCGTCCGCGCGATTCTCCGTCCAATGGACAGACAAACGCTTCCGAGCCACATTTGACCCAAAGTCAACTCCCAAAATCGGGAGCGGTCCAAAGGACTTTCAAAGGTCTATGAAATACCTTTCCAATGGTATGACCCGTGCACGATTCTGACCAATGGTTTGCCCTCGGCGTCTAATTTTCCGAAAAAGCCTGAGGCGCACTGCCAAATGGCAGGTCCCAGACCCTGCCGATAGGTAGTGCCATGGCAATGCCGATCGGCAGACCCTGGGCCTATAAAAAGGAGGCCTTGGCCTCATTTGCAAGTAGCCCAGATATGATAGAAATCTCTCTGAACGAATCCCTGAAACCTCTCTCGAAGGCAACGTGATTTCAACTTCCAAACCCCTCTTTTACCTCCACTTTTCATCATCCTTTTCATCAAACTTGGTGAATTAACCTCTCTCCATCATCATCCAAGCTCAAGGGATGCTCTCCAACATTCAAGATCAAGCTCAAGATCTTCAAGAAGGTCCAACTTTCTCAAACTCTCTCTTAAATTCTCTTGAATTCCCAATAACTTGTTTTCTTACTTAGCCCTTTTTTTTATCTCATCTCACACATCCTAATATACTTTTTTTTTATATAGTATTATTGCACATCCCATATTTTCATATAAATAAAAAAACCCCAAAAAATAAGAAATAGAGGTTTTGCTCATAAATTCCAAATAAGGGATTCTCACATTTTTTCACGCTTTTCCCACAACTAAAACACTTTTTTCTACACACACACACCTACATATAGAGATCCCACATTTGGATTTATGGGATAAAACCCACCCCTTTTGCTTTGTATGCGAACTACGTGGACTTTGATGCCTTTATAGGCTACGTAGGTGTCTCGGGGTAAAACTCGAGACTCAAGTCCTTTCTCTCACTTTTTCTCTCATTTCTATTTTCTAAATCCATTTTTCTTATATTATATATATACTTATTCTTAGTGACGCATTACTCCATATGCATTATCGTTCCCTTATAACGATCAACATATGGGTAACCGCATAAATCGTAATTTTCTAATATTACTTTTATATCTTCCTACGGATGACTCGCTTTATCCTCTCCGTGATACAAGTCGAGGACTCCTACCTCCATTCTATATATATACACATGCACACATCTCACGGGGGGAAACATAAAGGAAAATAGCAAATATCCATGAGAGACCGAAAGGGCGGAATGGGTGCCTAACACCTTCCCATTTCGTAACTAAGCCTCCGAACCCTTTCTGAATCATTTGGTTTCGCATGCACCAGTATGTCTTTGGAAGCCATCCTTTGGGGTGGCTTCCCCTTTTTTTCTTTTGTCTGTTTTGAGTAAAATAGACTGGAGACTCTGAATCTCTCTACATTTTTCACACCTCACAAAATCGACGCCGGACGGAGCGCTCTCCCGAGAGGGGACACGCGGGACCCGAAGGATTCCTCCTCCCTCCGCGGCGGGGATCGGCGGGGATGGCCACAGTGGCGACTCCGCTGGGAATTTTTATTTATTTTGAGGGCTTGACTCTATTTACATGGATGCTATATTTGTTTATGCTTCCCCCCCCCCCCCATATCTGCATGTTCCCCTTTCTCATATGTGTATCCCATGCTTATGCTTATGTTCACACACTTGTAGAAAAATTCTCCATGTACACTTCACACCACGTGCACCTAGGATCACATGTATATCCCCATGTTACACGCATCACCCATCCATACTTGGTGTACCTTTTGAGGTACTTGTGCTTTGTTTCCGGTTTAGCATAATCAAGAAAGGCATTCTCATCATAAGATACTAATAAGAGAATCATACGTGATTCACACGACATCACCAAAGAGCATTGATATTGACCAAATTTTACCCAGTAACTAGAGGGTCACTTCGTAATGGGCGCTGGTCCGGCAGATCGCAGTTAGCCTAAGCGATATGACTCTCACCTCCCATTAGCCAAGTACCTTCGACGTATGTCGAACGGTTCCCCCACATCGTACCACTTGATCGAAGTCATGACGGGAGGTATATCGCGGGGAATTCGTTCACGTACGCCGAGTATATTGAATTCGCTCTCACACGTACCATCCCCACGAGGTATATGGTGAGGCAATTCACGTACACTCAGGTATATCAAGTGGCTTGTCCACACGTACCGATTGCTTACAAGAGCAAGACGTATATCGTGGAAGTCACGCCAAAGGGGGGAACGCATGTCGATTCACCCAACCATCTGCATACCCGCATATAGGTGTCAAGCCTAGGACACGCACTTTAGATTGTCGGTTTCGACCCGAAACTCTGCCGAAATTCCGGGTCAATTTTCCGCCCAATTTTCGCGCATTTTTAAAACGGGACTCTGTCCTTGAGCCTGGTTACAAGTCCAAACCGTAGCTTTGCATATATTAAGATCCCACTTCTCCAGGCTCAGGTCCCGTCCGGCATTGCATTTAGGAGAATTAAATACAAGTGAGAACATAATAATCATAATAATCATGCTGAGTTCCGTCTCCAAAAACATTTCTCCCTTTTCGTCAAAAATCCAAAAACAT
Source organism: Sambucus nigra (assembly GCA_949130495.1). Lineage (NCBI taxonomy): Eukaryota > Viridiplantae > Streptophyta > Magnoliopsida > Dipsacales > Adoxaceae > Sambucus > Sambucus nigra. The sequence continues at coordinate 235,537,500 of OX422210.1, read as the reverse complement.
TTCCTCCTTCTTATCAAAAATCCAAAAATAGTTCCTTTCCTTTTCTCAAAAATAAATCTCATCCTACGCCTTCTCAGGTTGATCGCACGCCCTTGGCCTGGCTCCCTAGCTTAGGTCTTCAGTCAAATCACCCCGGAGTTTTGTCCATTCCTCTACTACTTCTTTCGAATCCAGAATCCATCCATCTTCCATGGAGAATGCAGATCAAGCACCAGTCATACAACTGGATCTGCCTACGGTCCTAGCTCAGCTCGTGGCCAAGATTGACAACCTCCAAGCTGAGGTTCGAGAAATGCAATGAAACTAAGTCCCTATTCCTTAAGAGCCCGAGGCCCTGTTCCCTCGCGCTATGGGTCCACCCGAGCCCATCTGGATTTCGAAAGAATATCAGTATGCTCCGCGTGCCCCTCCTGCTAATGGGTCTCCGCCTACCCAACTTCCAATGCCAAACATTGCCCAGCCTATGGCTAACTTGCATGTGGTTGCTGATCCAATGGAGGAGGAGTTGAACAAAGTCAAAGAAGATCTTAAGATGCTCACCAAGAAGTTTGACCAAGTCAGGATCTCTGGAAATTACATGGACTACACCCATATGTCTCCTTATCCTAAAGCCAGGTTACCCGAGAAGTTCAAGATGCCAAATATCGAGAAGTTTGCAGGGAGTGGTCCCCCGATTGTTCATCTTCGCAGTTATCATCATTCCATGACTCTATTAGGGGCTTCCGAAGAGGTGATGGCCCAATTATTTCAGCAAACTTTGAAAGACAGTGCTCTTCGATGGTTTTTATCTCTTCAGGAATCCAGAATCCGTAGCAGGGAGGATGTAGCCCGAGAATTCATGTCACCGTACAAATACAACGAAGAGCTCGAGGTCACCCACCGTGATTTGGAGTTGCTCAAACAGAACTCTGGAGAATCCGTCAGTAACTTTATATCCCGATGGAGGGAAAAAGCGGCTACCATGACTACTCGGCCATCTGAAGAAGAACAAGTCAGCATAGTGAAGAAGAATTTCTTGCCCCATGTCCGAGCAGCCATGGGAGGACAATACTACCCCCATTTTTTAGCTCTCATAGAAACAGGAGTAAAAATCAAAGAGGGTCTTGCCAAAACAGAAGTTGAACCAAAGAAGGTGTCCGGACAGTTCACCCCCAGAAAATATGACAAACCTGTCAGTGCCGCAGTCTCAACCATCAACAATATCTCTCAACCAACCACATCATGGGCACTAGAAAGCCGCCCTTCCCCCGTCCGAAAGGAATACACTGAGATCCATGCTCCCCTCTCCAAAGTTTACCAAGCCCTGTTAAGCCGAAACCTTATAAAGCCCCTGGATCCACGTCCATTACCCAATCCATTTCCCAGAAATTTCAAGACCGATGCTCATTGTGCCTTTCACCAAACAGCTGGCCATACCACCGACCAATGCTTCCACCTTCAAAACATAATCCAAGATCTCATTGACCGGGGTACCATCGCCCCACCAGCTAATCCTAAACCAAACACTACTCATAACCCACTCCCAAATCACACCAATGCCATCTTCTTGGAAGAAAACCCAGATTTTGATCCATCAACTCAAATCACACCCTTATACCCTCCTAAACCCCTTCAACTTTGCCCATATTTCCTCCTACACCCTGCTAGCCCCGCTGATCAGACTTTATCACTCCTTACCAGAGCATGCATCACTGTCTGAATCTAAACTGAAAGTGGAAGTATGGAATTGTCAGAGGTGTTAAACCAACTCCTAGAGTTCGGGCTGAAATTGCCCTCACAGATGCTTATCGACTGCCAGAGGTTCAGTACGTTGTTTTTGGAAGCACATAAATGGGCCCGAGAATCAGATAGGTGGGTGGTACCAACCGATGAAATCTGCTTAGATGATGTTTTCCGGATCATAACGGAAGCATTCAGGCAAACCAACAACATTTGCAGTATCACCGAGTTACTTGACACTTTGAAGCTGCAAGGGCACCTAGTCCCTTCACCCTTACACATTCCCACAGAATGGGAAGACCTATATAAAGAAGCCGTTGAAGTTATGGAATGCATTGACTTCACAAGGGAAAACAGAATTGTTGCCACCGGATGGGGGGAAGAATTTGAAGTTTCAAATGAAGAACAAGCTTCAGGAGGAAATGGCCCGATAGCTAACTTATATGGGATGATATCATTTGAGGAACTCCTCGGAGAAATAGATAAGGTGGCAGAACTACCTGAGATTGATAAGGAAACTGGATTTAAGTTCTTCCCTTCTTCAGTAAATCACATGACAAGATCTAGGAGACATTACCAAGTTCCAAGCTCACTGCCATTAAATGATAAAGGGAAGGGCGTTGAAAACCTTCCTATGCCAGAAATGACCCTCGAGGAGAGCAAGATCCTCGATCAACTGAAGAAAACTCAAGCTAACATCACTCTATGCGGGACTTTCATGTCTTCCCAGCTGCACAGAAATGCTTTGATCAAATTACTCGTTGGACCTATAGTTCCTCCTTCTACCACGCCAGAAGAAGCGGTGAACCTGGTCGGGTCCTTGACCTCCACCCGAATGTTGTCCTTTTCTGAAGAAGAAATCCCCAAAATTGGGCCAAATCACAATCATGCACTCAACATCTCCGTCGAAGTTATGGGGAAGGTGGTACCACTTTCTCTCATTGACAACGGATCCACTTTGAATGTCTGCCCACAGAGAACCTTCAAATGTTTAAGCCTGAAAGAAAGTGACCTCGCTCCAACATTCGCTGTCGTGCGTGCCTACGATAATACCCATCGTGAGGTGATGGGATCCATAAAACTTGTAATGGGGGTTGAACCTATAAACCCTGTCATCGAATGCCAAGTCATCGATATCCCGGCCTGTTTTAACCTGTTGCTCGAACGACCCTGGCTCCATAGTATAAAGGGTGTCTCTTCCTCATTCCATCAGAAACTGAAGTTCTTCGCCGATGGGAGAGTCAACACCATCTTGGGTGACGACAGTAACACCGAGGGTGCAAGCACCGGAAGTCCAATCCTTGAGATACAGCATGGGTCAAATGATATGCTCCTATCAGGTTATTAAGTTGAACCATCCCTACTCCCAGCAGGGGACGGTTTCAAAGAAAGGGTTTGTCCAGAATACGACCCTCATGGCAATGTCAATGTGATTTAGATGTTCAAAAATATGCACTTCATGCCCGGACTGGGGCTAGGACAAAGACAGCAGGGATACTTGAGCCCGTCGAACTGAAGAAATCTTTCCCTCCTTGCGGCTTGGGTTATAAACCATCAGAACCAGAGCTCAGAATGATCCGCCAGACTCGATCAAAAAGAGGGTTAGACTACGTTCGAGTTATCTTAGGTGATTCCTTAAATGGACGATTCATTAAAGAGGGTGAGGATTTCCCCTTTTGCGGCTTTCCAGAACCATGGTATGACCACGCAGATAAGAAGATAAATCTTGGAATGGAGATCTTTGTCCAAGACAGATACCCATGGGTCGAAAATTACCGATACCAGGTACCATCGCTTATCAAAGATACTAAAGAGACTGAGGAAAGTGATTCTGAAGATTCCTTCAACTTGCAGATACTGGGGCTGACACTCTGCATGGTTCATTCAGGCACTATATCAAGGGACCCATCCCGTCTGATTAAAATTGTTGGTACACCTCTCCTCAACTGGCATGCTACGCCAACTCTACCTGTTGAAATCTCCCCTAACCCCAATGTTTAATCCGTTTTATCTACTGTTGTCCATCCTTGCTCAAATGTAATCGAGACCTCTTTTGATGAGGTTCTCATTGCTATTTTTCCTATCAATGAAATAAACAAAGATTTTGAGTATCTTGTTGTGCCTTACATTAATTGTGTAGATCCCAATCGAACTTTTGATGATGATGATTTTTCAAATGAACAATTCTTAACTGATCTAAATAAGGTTAATAATAAACAACATAATCGCATTCAAGTTAATGAAGAAGAGACTGTCGTTATTAATCTCGGTTCTAGTAGCCAACTTCGCGAGATTAGGATAGGGGCCACCCTTGACGAGCATGAGCGCGCACAACTCGAAGAATTGCTAAAGGAGTTCGTGGATGTCTTCGCATGGTCCTATGATGATGTGCCTGGCATCGACCCCGAAATAGCTCAGCACGATATCCCCACTCTCCCGGATTACAAGCCAGTTAAACAAAAATTAAGAAAACTCGGCACTGAATGGTCGCTTAAGGTCAAAGAAGAGGTGATCAAACAGTTGAACGTGGGTTACACTCGAGTAATCGAATATCCCACGTGGCTAGCCAACATTGCACCTGTACCAAAATCAGGAGGAAAGGTTCGAATGTGTTTAGATTACCGAGATTTAAACAAAGCCTCTCGAAAGGATGATTATCCGCTACCCAACATCGACATGATCGTGGACAACACAACTAGTCACGCTCTCAAGTCATTTCTCGACGGATTTACCGAATACAACCAAATCAAGATGCACCCCGACCATCAAGAGAAAACCGCATTCTGAAGCCCTTATACTTTTGACTCACTTGAGTCTATATTGTAAAAGTGCTCATCTAGTTTGGAAATTGTGACAAAATTGTGTCCTCCCTAGTATCCAAAGAACCTCAGAAATTGGTTTGCTACTTCATCTCTCTATCTTGTAGTGATCAAGAACCTATTGCCAACACTCACACACAGTAGAATTCATTCATTGCATATCATATTGCATAATAATGTGTGTACATATGATGGGTGTGTTTAAATCCCTAAATTGGTATTTTAATAATTTTTGGGGATTTTTTAAACATTTTTAAAATAAGGTTTTCTTAATTAAAACTTGTTTTAAAAAGTTTTGTGGTCAATTTGTAAATATAATTTGTTGATTATATTAGCCTTATGTTACCTTGGCTAGAATTCGAAAGCGGAGTAAACTTGTGGGTGTGGTTTTAATTAACTTTAGACGCGCGTTTGTTATCCTGTTATTGACCAACACATGTTCATGTCTGATTGGCTGAAGTTGTGTTTCTTTACTATGTTAAAACAACGTTTGTTCCTAGCCCTTGGATCATTAGCTATCAACGATTTTCATGTTATCTTCGTGAATCCCAGTACAACTCTTTAGACCAATCAGGATTCGTTTAATCACCGCCTTATTAGAACCCTTCGATCTAAGTCAATTTGGCTTGACTTAATCCAGGCCCTTGGTTCTGAGCCAGCCTCTCGAACCTTCTCCTCACCCTATAAAAGGGACCCTATTCTCAGACTTCGAAGACTTTTGCCATTTTCATTTCTTCTGAGAAATTGAGAGAGAAGAGAGAGAGTTAGAAACCCTAACCCTGTTCGTCTAAACCTCTTCCAACTAAACTCAAACACCTTCAATACTTTCATATCCAAAACACTACTTGAGTGTTCTTGAGAGCCTGAGAGTTTGAGTTGAGTTTGTTTTTGTTGTTGTAACCTCGTGTTCACTAGATATTGTTTTCAACTTAAACGTTTATTCAGATCTGCTTTCTGATTTCATAGAAATTTCATATCTGACTTATTCATGTTACATTACACTTAGGTTCATTCTTTATTTCTCATCTTGAGAAATATATTGTTGATTATTTTCTCTAAAACGTTTGCTTACTTTGAAATCAACAATAAATGTTTTCTGTTTCGAGTTCTTGTAAAAATAAACCTTTGACCTAGTTTCGAATCTCACTTGGAGGTTTTCAATCTCGAAAAGTTTTTCTAAATTCTGAGATTGATTAAGACCTTGTCTGTCTTCCTAGCAAGGTATCCGTGGATTCTGGGAATGATTTAAAGGTCAAATAAGGTTCAAAGTTTTGTAAGAAGAAAGAAAAAGAAAAGATCACATCATATAGTGTTACTGTAATTTTTTAGGACTGTTTGTACTTAATAAGTGTGTGTGTGTGTGTGTGCATGCATGTGTTAGAAAGCACTTCAACAAACACTTTCACCCTACAACACGAAAAGTGTTGGTAATAAGATCTTGTGAATAAAGAGTCGACGTAAAGTGCTGGAACAAATCAGAAGTTAACAAACTTGGAGAACTACATCTACAATCAGAACTCCAGAGAAGTTTAAGGACACCAGAGGGTACATTCCTAAACTTATATAGGACTGAGTTGTTTGCATGTTAGTTATATAGTTTGTAACTCATATATTTGTTTTAGTGGATTTTTCATTTTACTCCGTAGAGGGAGTCGTGGATGTTTCCTCAATTGGTGAGGTTTTACCACGTAAAACACATCGTGAACATAATCTTTCTACATCTCCTCATCTCATTCTTGGTTGTGCTGAGTTTAAGATTTTTAAACTACTTTATAAACCTGTTATTCAATTCTTCAATAGATCTCGTACATACTGATTTGTTAAAAACATTTTGTGTTCAAATAGTTTGGTTTTTACGAAAAGAGTTTCTTAAAAAAACAGATCGAAGTTACTTAAATAGTTTATTTTTAATAAACGGCTTTAGTAACATTTTTCCATTGGTATCAGAGCTTGGTAAACTACTTTCAAAAGAGATCCTGTGTTTCGGAAATTATTTTCTGAAAATCAATTATGGACAAGAAAAATGAAAGATTTGGAAACTTGACCAGACCTCCAATCTTTGATGGAACTAATTTTGCTTACTGGAAAGTAAGGATGATTGATTTCATTCAAGGAACTTTGGGAGATGATGTATGGGACATTGTTGAAAATGGTTATACTTTTCCTACTAAACCAGCCACCGAAGGAAGTAATGAGAGGATTAAGAAAGCTTTAAGTGAGTTCACTCAAGAAGAGAAACAAGTTTCTAAAAATAATAATAAAGGAAAGAATGCCATATTTATGTCTATAAATGAACATGAGTTCAAAAGAATCTCATCCTGTAGCACTTCTAAGGAAGCTTGGGACACTTTGGTCACTCCTCATGAAGGAGACACTAGAGTTAAGGCTGATAAAATCCAAATGCTTATTCAGCAGTATAACTCCTTAATTATGTCTGAGACTGAGTCATTTGATGACTTCTATATGAACTTGACTGATATTGTGACCAAACTGCATGCTAATGGGGTGACTTATGATAGACATGAAATTGTATCTAAAATTCTAAGATCATTACCACAGAAATTTGATAACAAAAGATATGCTATTGAGGAAATGTATGATCAAAATCTCACTCCTGAATTACTCAGTAGTAAACTAAGAACTGTGGAAATAGAAATAGAATTTAAGAAACAATTGACACAAACCCAAAGGAAACAGACTAGTTCCAATCTTAGCTTTTCTTCTAAGTTAACTAAGCCTGAACTTAAATTCCCCGCTTATGATTCTGATGAGGAATGCAATATAGAGAGTTTGGACAATCAAATTGCCTTAATTACTAAACAGTTTAAGAAAATTATTAAGTTTAGAAACAAAGTGGCAAATAAACAAGGCAATTCAAATTATCCAACTTCCTCTAATCACAGGCCTAATGAGAAAAACCATGACAAAAATCACAAGGACTCTCACATTAGACCTAATAGAGACCTTAAGAAGACTGAATGCTATAGATATGGTAAACTGGGTCACATTGCACAAGACTGTAGAGTTAACTTGAACACTCAAAACAAACACACTAGAGCTAACATTTGCAAAACATGGGATGATTCAAGTGATTCTGAAAAGGAGGAACCTGAGTCATCTGATGTTTTTGATACTTGCATGTCCTTCTTTGTCAAGATCATATATAATGATGATGTGCTTATGCCTATGTATGAGAATGATTCTAGTAACTCTACTCCTGCTATTGAGAATCATGTTTATACTAGTTTAGATTCTTTGATTACTGAGAATGTTGCATGTTCTACCTCGAGGTGTGTGAGTCAAAGGGATAGCGATAATGACGATGTCAATGGGTGTGTGAGTTTAACAAATGAATCTTTAGGGGTCACTCCACACACCACACTTAGTGACTCGGACAATGAAGGCCTCCCTGACATCCACACACTTTATGCTAAAACTCTCAATAAAAGCACTAGATTAGAAAAGATTGTGAAAGATCTCACTAAGAAGTTAGAAGATCTAAGCCTAATGGTTAAACTAAATGCTGAAGAGTATACTACCCAATGTTTGACTCATAAAAGTGAAATCAAAATATTTGATGAAAAACTCAGAGATTTAAAAGAAACAAATGAAACTCTAGAGAAAAAATACAAATGGACATTGTTCGAATTGGAGCAAACTAAAGAAAAGACAGCAACTGTTTTCAAAAAATTTACAAAATTTGAAAATAATTCAAAATGTTTTGATGAATTTGTTGCTGAATTAAAAACCAATTCTGATGATCGAACTGGAATAGGGTTTTGCCCCAATTTGAAAACACAAACAAAATCCTTTGAAACTATCAAGTTTGTGTCAGGTGGCAAAAGACCTATTGAAATATGCCCAGACTTTCATTCTCTAAAAACTGAGTTTGATTCAAAAACTCAAAATTTGAACATTGGGGAATCAAGTTGCTCTAAACATGAAAGTTCACCCAAGGCTAAATACGTCTGTCCTTCTATTAGGAAGAGTGAGTCTGCATTCAAGACTGTCACACCTAGGAATAGAGTTCAGCCTCCAAACTCTTCAAAACCTTTGTTTAGAGACTTTCCTAAGGAGACTCCAATTCTGAGCAATCTTTATTGCTCTTAGTGCGACATTTATGGTCACTCTTTTGATGATTGTTATGCTAGGAGACTCGTAAAACCTACCTATAATCCTTATATCTATCAGAACTTTAACTATTCTAGGAGGAGCCACAACAATTATATATTTCCTAGACAACCAGACAGAAACTCTAATTATAGAAAGAGAAAGATCAAGCCTAAAAGAACATTTACTAGAAGTAATCCTAAGCACTTTCCTAAATCAAATGCCCAAGTCTTTCACAAATTTCAAAATCATGTGCAAAATGTTTTTCAGCAAAAATCCAAAGCTCACAAATTTTATCAATTAAGAGCTAATAAGCGCAAGATGAAAACTAAGGCAATTTGGGTTAGAAAAGATGATCTATTACCTCAGATGAAGTGTAATGTTGTTGTTACTGCTTTAAAAGCTGGACACACATCATCTGGTTGGTATTTAGATTCTGGATGCTCTAAGCATATGACTGGTGATGAAACTAAACTTTTAAACAAAACCCGCTTTGCTGGTGGTAAAGTCATTTTTTGTGACGGAGTTTCATCTCAAATCATAGGAAAAGAAACTCTCGAAGAAGATGGGCATCCTATTCTACAAGATGTTCTTCTAGTCAAAGATCTTAAGCCAAATTTACTTAGCATATCGCAATTTTGTGACTCAGATCATATTGTTACCTTTTCAAAGAAAAATTGCACAATTTTAAATGAAAAAGGTGAATGCATAATTACTGGATTCAGAACTCCTGACAACTGCTACACTGTCATGAACAATTCTGAAATCTGTAATGTTGCCAGAATGGATGACAATGAGATATGGCATAACATAATGGGTCATATAAATTACGATAACCTTAGTAGACTGACCTCTCAGGAAATAGTTAGAGGAGTTCCTAAAATCAAACTTATACCCAATCTTATCTGTGGTTCCTGTCAAGAAGGTAAAATTGTTAAGGCACCTCATAAGAAAGTCAAAGATATTCTTACATCTAATCCCTTAGAACTCATCCATATGGACCTAATGGGTCCCTCCCAAACTGTTAGTCTCAGTGGACACAGTTACATCCTAGTTATGGTTGATGACTTCACTAGATTTACTTGGGTAGCCTTCTTAAAACAAAAGTCTGAAACATTTCAAACGTTCCTAAAAATTCTTCTTAGGATTGAAAATGAGAAGGATACTCAAGTGAATAGAATTCGTAGTGATAGAGGTGGTGAATTCAAAGACACTGGTATTGTAGAATACTATGACTATAATGGTTATAAACACGAGTTCAGTGATCCTAAGACCCCTCAAGCGAATGGTATTGCGGAGAGAAAGAATTGTACCCTTCAGGAGATGGCACGTGTTATGTTACATGCCAAGAATTTACCTAAATATTTTTGGGTAGAGTCCATTTGTACTGCTTGTCATATTATAAATAGGGTCTATCTTAAAAAGAATTCCAAACAAATGCCCTACGAACTTTGGTACAATAAAAAGCCTAATCTAAAATATCTTAGAACCTTTGGCAGTACTTGTTATGTATGCAAAGATAGGGAACATTTATCCCAATTTGAGAGCCGGGGAGATAAAGCCATATTTTTAGGATATTCGCCTAACAGTAGAGCTTATCGAGTGTATAATCTTCGCACTAAAACTTTGATGGAATCCATAAATGTAATTGTTAGTGACACTACTGTAGAAAGCAAGACTGGTGAATTTACTATTGAGGAAGAATCTACAAATATTTTAGAAAATGACTCCTCTACAATGGATAATTCATTACCTATTGAGACACCTGAGGTACCTAACTGGGTTTCTAAAGATCATCCCATAAATAACGTAGTTGGTAACCCTAGTGAGCCAGTGCGTACAAGATCTCAACTCAAAAACTATGCACATTATGCATGTTTTGTTTCCCTTGTGGAACCAAAGAATGTAAATGAGGCATTGAATGGATCTCATTGGATTTCTGCTATGCAGGAAGAACTTTTACAATTTGTCATTCATGATGTTTGGTATCTTGGTCCACATCCTGGTCACAAAAAGGTTGTTGGCACACGTTGGATTTTCAAAAATAAAACTGATGAAAATGGGATAATAATTAGAAATAAAGCTAGATTAGTTGCTCAAGGATACTCTCAAATAGAAGGAATAGATTTTAACGAGATTTTTGCTCCTGTTACTCATTTAGAATCTGTTCGTATGCTTTCTGCTATAGCTTGCCACATGCACTTTACACTGAACCAAATGGATGTCAAATCTGCGTTCCTCAATGGAATGCTGACTGAAGATACTTATGTAGAACAACCTAAAGGGTTCATTGACCCTAAGCATCCAAATCATGTATTTCGTCTGAAAAAGGCTTTGTATGGCCTTAAACAAGCTCCTAGAGCTTGGTATGAGCGTCTTTCCAGTTCTCTTTTTGATAAAGGTTTTAAAAGAGGCGGAAATGACCAAACCCTTTTTGTCAAACATTTTGACAAACACATCACTATTTCTCAAGTTTATGTGGACGATATTATATTTGGATCAACTTCTTCCTCAGAAGTTAAATCCTTCTCTGAAACTATGCATAGGGAATTTCAAATGTCCCTTATGGGGGAGCCACAATTCTTCTTAGGCCTTCAAGTCAAACAAAATTTAGATGGATTATTTGTATCGCAATCCAAGTACGCTTTAGAGATACTAAAGAAATTTGGCCTCGAGAGTGCTAAAGATGATAAAACTCCCATGAGTACTATGCTAAAACTTTTCAAAGATGAAAATGGAACATCTGTAGATTCTACTCTGTATCGTTGTATGATAGGCACCTTACTATATCTTACTACCTCGCGTCCTGATATTATGTATGCTGTGTGTGTATGTGCTCGATATCAAAGTAACCCTAAAGATAGCCACTTGAATGCTATTAAACGTATCATTAAATATGTAAAAGGCACTCTAAATCTAGGACTTTGGTACACTAATGACACACCAAGCACTATAATTGGGTACACTGATGCTGACTGGGCTGGGTGTACTGATGATAGTAAAAGCACATCAGGAGCATGTTATTATATAGGTAATAACTTGGTAGGATGAAGTAGTAAAAAACAAAACTGCACATCACTCTCAACAGCTGAATCTGAATACATAGCCGCTGGCAGCTGTTGTGCTCAATTAATATGGCTTAAACAAATGCTAAGTGATTATGGTATTCAAGAAAACCAATTGCATCCCTATTGTGATAATCAAAGTGCGATTAATATTTCTAAAAACCCTGTTCAACACTCGCGAACAAAGCATATTAAAATAAGACATCATTTTATACGCGAATTAGTTGAATCTAAGGAATTAGAAATCAATTATCTTCCTACTGATCTACAACTCGCAGATATATTTACCAAACCTCTAGATTATAATAGATTCATTTCATTACGAAAATCTATTGGTATGGTTTATGCTGACTAATCATTTTGCTGTTTATCCAAGTTTTTCCCTTTGTCCATTTGAGACAAAATGGTTGAGAAATTTGAGTCTATTCAAATCTTACATATGCTAAACATCTTATTCTTTGTAATGTATTGCAGGTTCTTTTTGTACAGTTACTCTCAACATTTGTAATAGGGTATTCATATGTACTTAGTTGAGTTATGTACTTTTTGATTTCTAGGAATTGGGTATATAGAATTTTGATAGGAATAAGTTCTTCTTATTTTCTTGTTGCCCTACGAGTCCTAGATATCTCAAAGGAGATTTTGTCTCATATTTCCAAAGGGGGAGATTGAAGCCCTTATACTTTTGACTCACTTGAGTCCATATTGAATAAGTGCTCATCTAGTTTGGAAATTGTGACAAAATTGTGTCCTTCTTAGTATCCAAAGAACCTCAGAAGTTGGTTTGCTACTTCATCTCTCTATCTTGTAGTGATCAAGAACCTATTGCCAACACTCACACACAGTAGAATTCATTTATTGCATATCATATTGCATAATAATGTGTGTACATATGATGGGTGTGTTTAAATCCCTAAATTGGTATTTTAATAATTTTTGGGGATTTTTTAAACATTTTTAAAATAAGGTTTTCTTAATTAAAACTTGTTTTAAAAATTTTTGTGGTCAATTTGTAAATATAATTTGTTGATTATATTAGCCTTATGTTACCTTGGGTAGAATCTGAAAGCGGAGTAAACTTGTGGGTGTGGTTTTAATTAACTTTAGACGTGCGTTTGTTATCCTGTTATTGACCAACACCTGTTCGTGTCTGATTGGCTGAAGTTGTGTTTCTTTACTATGTTAAAACAGCGTTTGTTCCTAGCCCTCGGATCATTAGCTATCAACGATCTTCATGTTATCTTGGTGAATCCCAGTACAACTCTTTAGACCAATTAGGATTCGTTTAATCATCGCCTTATTAGAACCCTTCGATCTAAGTCAATTTGGCTTGACTTAATCCAGACCCTTGGTTCTGAGCCAGCCTCTCGAACCTTCTCCTCACCCTATAAAAGGGACCCTATTCTCAGACTTCGAAGACTTTTGCCATTTTCATTTCTTCTGAGAAATTGAGAGAGAAGAGAGAGAGTTAGAAACCCTAACCCTGTTCGTCTAAACCTCTTCCAACTAAACTCAAACACCTTCAATACTTTCATATCCAAAACACTACTTGAGTGTTCTTGAGAGCTTGAGAGTTCGAGTTGAGTTTGTGTTTGTTGCTGTAACCTCGTGTTCACTAGATCTTGTTTTCAACTTAAACGTTTATTCAGATCTGCTTTCTGATTTCATAGAAATTTCATATCTGACTTATTCATGTTACATTACACTTAGGTTCATTCTTTATTTCTCATCTTGAGAAATATATTGTTGATTATTTTCTCTAAAACGTTTGGTTACTTTGAAATCAACCATAAATGTTTTCTGTTTCTAGTTCTTGTAAAACTAAACCTTTGACCTAGTTTGGAATCTCACTTAGAGGTTTTCAATCCCGAAAAGTTTTTCTAAATTCTGAGATTGATTAAGACCTTGTCTGTCTTCCTAGCAAGGTATCCGTGGATTCTGGGAATGATTTAAAGGTCAAATAAGGTTCAAATTTTTGTAAGAAGAAAGAAAAAGAAAAGATCACAGCATATAGTGTTACTGTAATTTGTTAGGACTGTTTGTACTTAATAAGTGTGTGTGTGTGTGTTCATGCATGTGTTAGAAAGCACTTCCTCAAACACTTTCACCCTACAACACGAAAAGTGTTGGTAATAAGATCTTGTGAATAAAGAGTCGACGTAAAGTGCTGGAACAAATCAGAAGTTAACAAACTGGGAGAACTACATCTACAATCAGAACTGCAGAGAAGTTTAAGGACACCAGAGGGTACATTCCTAAACTTATATAGGACTGAGTTGTTTGCATGTTAGTTATATAGTTTGTAACTCATATATTTGTTTTAGTGGATTTTTCATTTTACTCCGTAGAGGGAGTCGTGGATGTTTCCTCAATTGGTGAGGTTTTACCACGTAAAAAACATCGTGAACATAATCTTTCTACATCTCCTCATCTCATTCTTGGTTGTGCTGAGTTTAAGATTTTTAAACTACTTTATAAACCTGTTATTCAATTCTTGAATAGATCTCGTACATACTGATTTGTTAAACACGTCTTGTTTTCAAATAGTTTGGTTTTTACGAAAAGAGTTTCTTAAAAAAACAGATCGGAGTTACTTAAATAGTTTATTTTTAATAAACGGATTTAGTTACATTTTTCAATTTGTATCAGAGCTTGGTAAACTACTTTCAAAAGAGATCCTGTGTTTCTGAAATTGTTTTCTGAAAATCAATTATGGACAAGAAAAATGAAAGATTTGGAAACTTGACCAGACCTCCAATCTTTGATGGAACCAATTTTGCTTACTGGAAAGTTAGGATGATTGCTTTCATTCAAGGAACTTTGGGAGATGATGTCTGGAACATTGTTGAAAATGGTTATACTTTTCCAACTAAACTAGCCAACGAAGGAAGTAATGAGAGGATTAATAAAGCTTTAAGTGAGTTCACTCAAGAAGAGAAACAAGTTTCTCAAAATAATAATAAAGGAAAGAATGCCATATTTATGTCTATAAATGAACATGAGTTCAAAACAATCTCATCCTGTACCACTTCTAAGGAAGCTTGGGACACTTTGGTCACTCCTCATGAAGGAGACACTAGAGTTAAGGCTGCTAAAACCCAAATGCTTATTCAGCAGTATAACTCCTTAATTATGTCTGAGACTGAGTCATTTGATGACTTCTATATGAACTTGACTGATATTGTGACCATACTGCATGCTAACGGGGTGACTTATGATAGACATGAAATTGTATCTAAAATTCTAAGATCATTACCACAGAAATTTGATAACAAAAGATATGCTATTGAGGAAATGTATGATCAAAATCTCACTCCTGAATTACTCAGTAGTAAACTAAGAACTGTGGAAATGGAAATAGAATTTAAGAAACAATTGACACAAACCCATAGGAAACAGACTAGTTCCAATCTTAGCTTTTCTTCTAAGTTAACTAAGCCTGAACTTATATTCTCCACTTATGATTCTGATGAGGAATGCAATATACAGAGTTTGGACAATCAAATTTCCTTAATTACTAAACAGTTTAAGTAAATTATTAAGTTTAGAAACAAAGTGGCAAATAAACAAGGCAATTCAAATTATCCAACTTCCTCTAATCACAGGCCTAATGAGAAAAACCATGATAAAAATGACAAGGACTCTCACATTAGACCTAATAGAGACCTTAAGAAGACTGAATGCTATAGATGTGGTAAATTGGGTCACATTGCACAAGACTGTAGAGTTAACTTGAACACTCAAAACAAACACACTAGAGCTAACATTTGCAAAACATGGGATGATTCAAGTGATTCTGAAAAGGAGGAACTTGAGTCATCTGATGTTTTTGATAGTTGCATGTCCTTCTTTGTCAAGATCATATATAATGATGATGTGCTTATGCCTATGTATGAGAATGATTCTATTAACTCTACTCCTGCTATTGAGAATCATGTTTATACTAGTTTAGATGCTTTGATTACTGAGAATGTTGCATGTTCTACCTCGGGGTGTGTGAGTCAAAGGGATAGCGATAATGACGATGTCAATGGGTGTGTGAGATTAACAAATGAATCTTTAGGGGTCACTCCACACACCACACTTAGTGACTCGGACAATGAAGACCTCCCTGACATTCACACACTTTATGCTAAAACTCTCAAGAAAAGCACTAGATTAGAAAAGATTGTGAAAGATCTCACTAAGAAGTTAGAAGATCTATGCCTAATGGTTAAACTAAATGCTGAAGAGTATACTACCCAATGTTTGACTCATAAAAGTGAAATCAAAATATTTGATGAAAAACTCAGAGATTTAAAAGAAACAAATGAAACTCTGGAGAAAAAATACAAATGTACATTGTTAGAATTGGAGCAAACTAAAGAAAAGACACCAACTGTTTTCAAAAAATTTACAAAATTTGAAAATAATTCAAAATGTTTTGATGAATTTGTTGCTGAATTAAAAACCCATTCTGATGATCGAACTGGAATAGGGTTTTGCCTCAATTTGAAAACACAAATAAAATCCTTTGAAACTATCAAGTTTGTGTCAGGTGGCAAAAGTCCTATTGAAACATGCCCAGACTTTCATTCTCTAAAAACTGAGTTTGATGCAAAAAATCAAAATTTTAACATTGGGGAATCAAGTTGCTCTAAACATGAAAGTTCACCCAAGGCTAAATACGTCTGTCCTTCTATTAGGAAGAGTGAGTCTGCATTCAAGACTGTCACACCTAGGAATAGAGTTCAGCCTCCAAACTCTTCAAAACCTTTGTTTAGAGACTTTCCTAAGGAGACTCCAATTCTGAGCAATCTTTATTGCTCTTACTGCGACATTTATGGTCACTCTTTTGATGATTGTTATGCTAGGAGACTCGTAAAACCTACCTATAATCCTTATATCTATCAGAACTTTAACTATTCTAGGAGGAGCCGCAACAATTATATACTTCCTAGACAGCCAGATAGAAAATCTAATTATATAAAGAGAAAGATCAAGCCTAAAAGAACATTTACTAGAAGGAATCCTAAGCACTTTCCTAAACCAAATGCCCAAGTCTTTCACAAATTTCAAAATCATGCGCAAAATGTTTTTCAGCAAAAATCCAAAGCTCACAAATTTTATCAATTAAGAGCTAATAAGCGCAAGATGAAAACTAAGGCAATTTGGGTTAGAAAAGATTATCTATTACCTCAGATGAAGTGTAATGTTGTTGTTACTGCTTTAAAAGCTGGACACACATCATCTGGTTGGTATTTAGACTCTGGATGCTCTAAGCATATGACTGGTGATGAAACTAAACTTTTAAACAAAACCCGCTTTGCTGGTGGTAAAGTCATTTTTTGTGATGGAGTTTCATCTCAAATCATAGGCAAAGGAACTCTCGAAGAAGATGGGCATCCTATTCTACAAGATGTTCTTCTAGTCAAAGATCTTAAGCCAAATTTACTTAGCATATCGTAATTTTGTGACTCAGATCATACTGTTACCTTTTCAAAGAAAAATTGCACAATTTTAAATGAAAAAGGTGAATGCATAATTACTGGATTCAGAACTCCTGACAACTGCTACACTGTCATGAAAAATTCTGAAATCTGTAATGTTGCCAGAATGGATGACAATGAGATATGGCATAACAGAATGGGTCATATAAATTACGATAACCTTAGTAGACTGACCTCTCAGGAAATAGTTAGAGGAGTTCCTAAAATCAAACTTATACCCAATCTTATTTGTGGTTCCTGTCAAGAAGGTAAAATTGTTAAGGCACCTCATAAGAAAGTCAAAGATATTCTTACATCTAATCCCTTAGAACTCATCCATATGGACCTAATGGGTCCCTCCCAAACTGTTAGTCTCTGTGGACACAGTTACATCCTAGTTATGGTTGATGACTTCACTAGATTTACTTGGGTAGCCTTCTTAAAACAAAAGTCTGAAACATTTCAAACGTTCCTAAAAATTTTTCTTAGGATTGAAAATGAGAAGGATACTCAATTGAATATAATTATTAGTGATAGAGGTGGTGAATTCAAAGACACTGGTATTGTAGAATACTGTGACTATAATGGTTATAAACACGAGTTTAGTGCTCCTAACACCCCTCAACAGAATGGTATTGTGGAGAGAAAGAATTGTACCCTTCAGGAGATGGCACGTGTTATGTTACATGCCAAGAATTTACCTAAATATTTTTGGGTAGAGTCCATTCGTACTGCTTGTCATATTATAATAGGGTCTATCTTAAAAAGAATTCCAAACAAACGCCCTACGAACTTTGGTACAATAAAAAGCCTAATCTAAAATATCTTAGAACCTTTGGCAGTACTTGTTATGTATGCAAAGATAGGGAACACTTATCCAAACTTGAGAGCCGGGGAGATAAAGCCATATTTTTAGGATATTCGCCTAACAATAGAGCTTATCGAGTGTATAATCTTCGCACTAAAACTTTGATGGAATCCATAAATGTAATTTTTAGTGACACTACTGTAGAAAGCAAGACTGGTGAATTTACTATTGAGGAAGGGTCTACAAATATTTTAGAAAATGACTCCTCTACAATGGATAATTCATTACCTATTGAGACACCAGAGGTACCTAACTGGGTTTCTAAAGATCATCCCATAAATAACGTAGTTGGTAACCCTAGTGAGCCAGTGCGTACAAAATCTCAACTCAGAAACTATGCACATTATGCATGTTTTGTTTCCCTTGTGGAACCAAAGAGTGTAAATGAGGCATTGAATGGCTCTCATTGGATTTATGCTATGCAGGAAGAACTTTTACAATTTGTCATTCATGATGTTTGGTATCTTGTTCCACGTCCTGATCACAAAAAGGTTGTTGGCACACGTTGGATTTTCAAAAATAAAACTGATGAAAATGGGATAATAATTAGAAATAAAGCTAGATTAGTTGGTCAAGGATACTCTCAAATAGAAGGAATAGATTTTAACGAGACCTTTGCTCCTGTTACTCGTTTAGAATCTGTTCGTCCGCTTTTTGCTATAGCTTGCCACATGCATTTTACACTGTACCAAATGGATGTCAAATCTGCGTTCCTTAATGGAATACTGGTTGAAGAAACCTATGTAGAACAACCTAAAGGGTTCATTGACCCTAAATATCCAAATCATGTATTTCGTCTGAAAAAGGCTTTGTATGGCCTTAAACAAGCTCCTAGAGCTTGGTATGAGCGTCTTTCCAGTTTTCTTTTAGATAAAGGTTTTAAAAGAGGCGGAAATGACCAAACCCTTTTTGTCAAACATTTTGACAAACACATCACTATTGCTCAAGTTTATGTGGACGATATTATATTTGGATCAACTTCTTCCTCAGAAGTTAAATCCTTCTCTGAAACTATGCATAGGGAATTTCAAATGTCCCTTATGGGGGAGCTAAAATTCTTCTTAGGCCTTCAAGTCAAACAAAATTCAGATGGATTATTTGTATCGCAATACAAGTACGCTTTATAGATAGTAAAGAAATTTGGCCTCGAGAGTGCTAAAGATGATAAAACTCCCATGAGTACTACGTTAAAACTTTTCAAAGATGAAAATGGAACATCTGTAGATCCTACTCTGTATCGTAGTATGATAGGCACCTTACTATATCTTACTGCCTCGCGTCCTGATATTATGTATGCTGTGTGTGTATGTGCTCGATATCAAAGTAACCCTAAAGAAAGCCACTTGAATGCTGTTAAACGTATAGTTAAATATGTAAAAGGCACTCTAAATCTAGGACTTTGGTACACTAATGACACACCAAGCACTATAATTGGGTACACTGATGCTGACTGGGCTGGGTGTACTGATGATAGTAAAAGCACATTAGGAGCATGTTATTATATAGGTAATAACTTGGTAGGATGGAGTAGTAAAAAACAAAAATGCACATCACTCTCAACAGTTGAATCTGAATACATAGCCGCTGGCAGCTGTTGTGCTCAATTAATGTGGCTTAAACAAATGCTAAGTGATTATGGTATTCAAGAAAACCAATTGCATCTCTATTGTGATAATAAAAGTGCATTTAATATTTCTAAAAACCCGGTTCAACACTCGCGAACAAATCATATTAAAATAAGACATCATTTTATACGCGAATTGGTTGAATCTAAGGAATTAGAAATCAATTATCTTCCTACTGATCTACAACTCGCAGATATATTTACCAAACCTCTAGATTATAATAGATTCATTTCATTATGAAAATATATTGGTATGGTTTATGCTGACTAATCATTTTGCTGTTTATCCAAGTTTTTCCCTTTGTCCATTTGAGACAAAATGGGGGAGAAATTTGAGTCTATTCAAATCTTACTTATGCTAAACTGCTTGATCTTAGTGATTTATTACAGGTTCTTTTTGTACAGTTACTCTCAACAGTTGTAATAGGGTATTCATATGTACTTAGTTGAGTTTTGTACTTTTTGATTTCTAGGAATCGGGTAGATAGAATTTTGATAGGAATAAGTTCTTCTTATTTTCTTGTTGCCCCACGAGTCCTAGATGACTCAAAGGAGATTTTGTCTCATATTTCCAAAGGTGGAGATTGAAGCCCTTATACTTTTGACTCACTTGAGTCTATATTGTATAAGTGCTCATCTAGTTTGGAAATTGTGACAAAATTGTGTCCTCCCTAGTATCCAAAGAACCTTAGAAGTTGGTTTGCTACTTCATCTCTCTATCTTGTAGTGATCAAGAACCTATTGCCAACACTCACACACAGTAGAATTCATTTATTGCATATCATATTGCATAATAATGTGTGTACATATGATGGGTGTGTTTAAATCCCTAAATTGGTATTTTAATAATTTTTGGGGATTTTTTAAACATTTTTAAAATAAGGTTTTCTTAATTAAAACTTGTTTTAAAAAGTTTTGTGGTCAATTTGTAAATATAATTTGTTGATTATATTAGCCTTATGTTACCTTGGGTAGAATCCGAAAGCGGATTAAACTTGAGGGTGTGGTTTTAATTAACTTTAGACGCGCGTTTGTTGTCCTGTTATCGACCAACACCTGTTCGTGTCTGATTGGTCGAAGTTGTGTTTCTTTACTATGTTAAAACAGCGTTTGTTACTAGCCCTTGGATCATTAGCTATCAACGATCTGCATGTTATCTTGGTGAATCCCAGTACAACTCTTTAGACCAATCAGGATTCGTTTAATCACCACCTTATTAGAATCCTTCTATCTAAGTCAATTTTTCTTGACTTAATCCTGGCCCTTGGTTCTGAGCCAGCCTCTCGAACCTTCTCCTCACCCTATAAAAGGGACCCTATTCTCAGACTTCGAAGACTTTTGCCATTTTCATTTCTTCTGAGAAATTGAGAGAGAAGAGAGAGAGTTAGAAACCCTAACCCTATTCGTCTAAACCTCTTCCAACTAAACTCAAACACCTTCAATACTTTCATATCCAAAACACTACTCTGAGTGTTCTTGAGAGCCTGAGAGTTTGAGTTGAGTTTGTTTTTGTTGCTGTAACCTCGTGTTCACTAGATCTTGTTTCCAACTTAAACGTTTATTCATATCTGCTTTCTGATATCATAGAAATTTCATATCTGACTTATTCATGTTACATTACACTTAGGTTCATTCTTTATTTCTCATCTTGAGAAATATATTGTTGATTATTTTCTCTAAAACGTTTGCTTAATTTGAAATCAACAATAAATGTTTTCTGTTTCTAGTTCTTATAAAACTAAACCTTTGACCTAGTTTGGAATCTCACTTGGAGGTTTTCAATCTCGAAAAGTTTTTCTAAATTCTGAGATTGATTAAGACCTTGTATGTCTTCCTAGAAAGGTATCCGTGGATTATGGGAATGATTTAAAGGTCAAATAAGGTTCAAAGTTTTGTAAGAAGAAAGAAAAAGAAAAGATCACAGCATATAGTGTTACTGTAATTTGTTAGGACTGTTTGTACTTAATAAGTGTGTGTGTGTGTGTGCATGCATGTGTTAGAAAGCACTTCCACAAACACTTTCACCCTACAATACGAAAAGTGTTGCTAATAAGATCTTGTGAATAAAGAGTCGACGTAAAGTGCTGGAACAAATCAGAAGTTAACAAACTGGGAGAACTACATCTACAATCATAACTGCAGAGAAGTTTAAGGACACCAGAGGGTACATTCCTAAACTTATATAGGACTGAGTTGTTTGCATGTTTGTTATATAGTTTGTGACTCATATATTTGTTTTAGTGGATTTTTCATTTTACTCCGTAGAGGGAGTCGTGGATGTTTCCTCAATTGGTGAGGTTTTACCACGTAAAAAACATCGTGAACATAATATTTCTACATCTCATTCTTGGTTGTGCTGAGTTTAAGATTTTTAAACTACTTTATAAACTTGTTATTCAATTCTTGAATAGATCTCGTACATACTGATTTGTTGAACACATCTTGTGTTCAAATAGTTTGGTTTTTACGAAAAGAGTTTCTTAAAAAAACAGATCGGAGTTACTTAAATAGTTTGTTTTTAATAAACGTCTTTAGTAACATTTTTCACATTCATCACCCCATGGGGAACCTTTTGCTACACCGTTATGCCATTCGGTCTCAAGAATAATGGGGCTACCTATCAAAGGGTTTCCACAACCATCCTGCACGATTTTATCCACAAGGAGGTCGAGGTTTATGTGGATGATATGATTATCAAGTCCAAAACTAGAGAAGGTCATGTTCCCGCTCTCCGTAAGTTCTTCGAATGACTGCGGCAGTATCAGATGCGACTTAATCCACAGAAATGTGTCTTCGGCGTTACAAAAGGAAAACTCTTAGGATTCATGGTCAGTGAGAAGGGGATAGAAGCAGATCCCGCCAAGCTGAAGGCCATACTTGAGATTCCACCTCCCCGAACAGAGAAGGAAGTCTGAGGTTTCCTTGTGAAATTACAATATATCAGTCGGTTCATCAGCCAGCTAACCTCCATCTGTGAACCAATCTTCAAGCTCCTCCGAAAGGATTCAACCAAGGTTTGGAATGAGGCCTGCCAAGAAGCTTTTAATCGAATCAAGCAGTACCTAACCCAACCTCCAGTTCTCATGGCACCACAGCCTGGTCTCCCCTTGCTCTTATACCTAACCATAATCGACACTACAATCGGGGCTTTGCTAGACCAGTACCTTGAAGACTCCCATAAAGAAAGAGCCATCTATTACACCAGTCACAAGTTGGTTGGGTACGAGGTCAACTACACTACTTTGGAAAAAGCATGTGTCGCACTTGTCTAGGTCACCCAAAAGTTGCGACATTACATGCTCACCTTCCCCATTAAACTTGTATCCCGAATGGATCCCATCAAATACCTGCTTGAGAAACCTGCCTTATCCAGCCGAATAGCCCGATGGTTGATGCTCCTAACCGAGATCGATATCGTGTACGTCACACAGAAAGCCGTTAAAGGAAGAGCCATCTCTGATTACCTCGCTGACTACCCTGTAAAAGAAATAAATGTCTGGATGTCCGAATTTCCAGATGAAAATGTCCTCTGCACGACTCAAGACCGCCTCCGATGGAAAATGTTCTTCGATGGCGCTGCCAACAAAAAGGGATATGGCATTGGGATACTTCTGGTCGCCCCAGATGACTCCCACACCCCTATCGCCATTAAATTGGATTTCCCTTGCACCAACAACATGACAGAATACGAGGCATGCACAGTAGGCCTCCAGGTCGCTCTCGAGAAAGGTATTCAATACCTTGATGTATATGGGGATTCTGCCCTTATCATCGGTCAAGTGCTCAGAAAGTGGAAAGTCAATGACGAAAAGCTCCAACTCTTTCACGCCCAATTAGAAGAGTTGGCCTCCCAATTCTGAGATATCACCTTCCATTACCTACCCCGAGCAAAGAATAACTTAACCGATGCTCTCGCTACTTTGGCTTCCATGGTCAACATGCCCGAGGGAATAACAATGACCCCCTTCCTAGTCCAAAAGCAAGACAAACCTACCCATTATTACCATATTGATCTTGTCCCCACAGAAGACCCCGAGCTAGTCAATTACTGGTACTATGATATTTGGTGTCTCCTCCGGTACGGTAGGTATCCCAAGGGTTCCAACAAGAATGACCGAGCTACCCTCCGAAGGCTGGCCGCTCAGTACATCATCTGTCATAAAGCACTACTCAAGAGAAATTTCGATGGAACTCATTTGCACTGTATCATAGGGGTTGACATTGAAAATATAATGCATAAAATCCACAGCGGGGAATGCGGACCCCACATGAACGGTCACATGCTTGCCAAGAAGATCATCCGACAAGGCTACTACTGGACCACCATGGCCCAGGATTGCACCGCCTATGTTCGGAGGTGCCCTAAATGCCAATAGTTCTCCAATCTCCAACATCTACCT
This sequence comes from Sambucus nigra, assembly GCA_949130495.1. Taxonomy (NCBI): domain Eukaryota; kingdom Viridiplantae; phylum Streptophyta; class Magnoliopsida; order Dipsacales; family Adoxaceae; genus Sambucus; species Sambucus nigra. The sequence continues at coordinate 235,513,427 of OX422210.1, read as the reverse complement.
CCGCGGGAATTATACAACATGACTTTTCCCTGGTCGTTCTCCACCTGGGGTATCGATATCATAGGGAAGGTCACACCAAAAGCGTTAAACGGGCATGAGTTCATCCTGGTTGCCATCGATTACTTCACCAAATGGGTCAAAGCTGAGTCATACGTTGTATTAAATGCCAAGAAGGTGGCCAAATTCATCAAGAAAAATATCATCTGCCGATACGGGGTCCGGCACGAGCTAGTGTCGGATAATGGTTTGCACTTTGAGGAAAAAGTCACAGAAATAGTCAACGAATACGGGATTCAGAGACACAAATATTCTCCCTACCGACCTCAGACCAATGGCGCAGTTGAAGCCGCCAATAAAAACCTCAAAGCCATCATCAGCAAGATGACCGAAAGTTGTAGGGATTGGGCCGACCGGATCCCCTACGCCCTCTAGGGATACCGAACCTCAATTCGAAACTCTACTGGGGCTACCCCTTACTCCTTGGTCTACGCCATGGAAGCAGTCTTACCTGTGGAGCTGGAAATACCCTCGTTATGTGTCATGCTCGAAAGCAAGGTTAGTGAAGAAGACTGGTGCCAAGGCCGTCTTGATGAGCTAGCCCTCCTAGATGAACGGAGATTAAAAGCTCTTTACCACATACAAGGGTACCATCGCCGAATAGCGCAATCATTCAACAAGAGAGTCAAGGACAGCGGTGTCCGAGAGCGGGATTTAGCCCTCAAAGAGATAATCGAATCCATCTGGGACCCCAAAGGAAAGTTTAAACCCGATTGGAGCGGCCCTTACATTGTGACGAAGATCTTATCTGGCGGTGCCGCCATGCTCACTGACCTGGATGGGGAAGAGATGGCTCGTCCAGTCAATCTGGACCATCTCAAGAATTTCTACCCCTAGTCCAAAATCTCGGCGCGCTACAACTCTTCTCATCCCCATTCTATTCTAAAAAAAAAACTCTCTCCATTTCCCTCTACCCAGAACTACGTGGGCTTGATCCTCTGCAAAAAACTATTTTCAAACAGATAAGAACTTTTTCAAAAACCCTAGAGGTACATTGGCAGCTCATACTCCTCACATGAGCACGGCCCCTTCTTTCTCACAAAAATATATTCTTTTCTTATCACCGAGAATGACAGTTCATTCTAAACATCTGCTTGAACAAAAGGATTATGTATGCCTTAGCGATTGGTATAGATAATTCAAAATGCAAAACTCATCAAAAGGCACAGTTGGATGATCAGAAACTTATTTATTTCATTAATAAGAAATTACAGTACGAATTACATAAGAAAAAGGAGCGGATAACTTCCTTCCCCCTTACTACCATAAAAACCAGATAAAATCCCCCACATCTGTTACATAAATAAACTCCCCAGGAGTCCTACCCACAGCTACCCGAAGAGCCTGCACCCTCATCATCCACGTCTTGAGGACCCTAATTTTCTCCTACCTGAATGGAGTGTCGCAAACACTCCATGGACCGATGAGCCTTAACCATCGTCGAAAAGACCACAACACCCCCTTCCATGGAGTCAGATAAAATAAACCACCTCAGACCGATCTCTACTGCCAACATCTTACTGACTACTTCCCTCCACAACCACTTCATATAATCTTTGGGGACATGGCAAACCTTCCCAATAGACTGAGAGGGACGGGTCGACGGACGCCAATTTTCCCACAGAGATCCTAGCAACAGACGCAAGCGCTCAGTCAAATCGTCCACTGGAAAGAAATTTGAGGTCCAAGGGAGCACGACCTGCGCCCAGCCAAATTGACGCAAAAGTTGCCAAGGGAAATAAAAAGAGGTCTGCCTGAGACCAACCAGCCGCACATATGAATATTCTCCTAGATCCAGAACAGTTTGCAACAGTCCCCACCAAGGTACGGACCAATACAGCCCACGAGCCCCGTACTCCACAAGATAATTCTCCCAGTTCTCAACATACATGCCCATGTGGATGAAGTAGCGCGAAAAGAAGTTGGGTACAGCCGACAAAGGATATTCTGGAGGGGTTGACAAGATGAATCTTTCAGACAACCACATGAACAGCATCACAGGGCTACCCCTTAAAAAGTCGGAACGACCTTCTCTCCAGGCATCCAGGCCATTAAAAGTCTCCGCCAATATCACCGCCGCAGGATTCCGATGGTATGACATCCATGAGGTAATGGCTGCAAGTTATGAGTCCACGCGCACCTTCCCAGTCACCAGAAGTAATTTTGAAACCAAGCCCAGAACAACGGCTCCAGCATAGCCAGCATCACTTACTTCCCGCGAACGCACGGACTGCAACACCCCCGGGAGGGAGATCATTCCTCCGGTAACCAATGACCTGGCCGCCGAAGGAGAAATATGGAGAATCCCGTCCAACAGATCCCTAGGAGAATGAGAAAATTCTGGTAAAGCCGTGGCAATATTAGGATTCACGCCCAGTATGGCAGAAAACTCCTCGTAGGTAGGACAAAATTATTCCAACCCAAAGCGGAATACATGGTCTTCGGGGTACCAAAATTGTACTGCCGCCATCAGCATATTCCACTCAAAAGGTCGATTGCGCCATAAGGAGACTCGACGCATATTGAAGGCATCATAGTCGACATTATAAGAGAACATAGCTTCCAAGGCTTCGAGGTAATTGGCAAACTCAATGCTACCAAGGAGAGCCATCTTGCAAGACTAAAAGATGATGGGTGGGTGTGAAGAATGCAAAAGGTGTGAGGAAAACACTCCACCATTCTCCTTTTTTATACTTAAAAATCCTCACAATAGACATAATCCCTACAGAAATCGAAAGGAACCCTACCCCACAAGGTACTAAAGGCTGATGAGGGTACCAATCAAAGCTTTCAATTGATGGGACTGGACTGAACTACCGATAGGCAGGCCCGGGTGCTTACCGATCGGCAACTCCCCATTTTTGGAAATTTCCCTTTTTCCTCTTTTATCAAAATCAGAAAACTCAAATGAAAAAAAATTGATATTCTCAACAGAATTTCAAAATCCCTTTTCCTCCTTATATAATTCCTTTTTTTAAATTTCCTTCTTTCCTTCTTTGTCAAATCAAAAAAAAAAAAAACTCCATAAAAATAAATTGATATGTTCAAAAGAATTTCAAGAATCATGTTCCCTCCTTATGGGATTCCCCGTTTTAAATAAAATAACTTTCCTTTACGGTCTCAGTAGCAAATTAAAAAGCGCATGTGCATGCATTCATTTATCATTAAAATAAAAGATAATAATCAAAAAAACTGCATTGCATTGCATATATATGTTTTTTATGTTACATCATTTTTGCAGGAAATAAAGAAAAAGCCAAAAACAGTGGGATTCAGCCCGAACCCGCATTCTCTCCCTCTCTCTATATCTCTCAAGAGTTTCCACCCTGGCGACGCGCTCTCTTTCCCCTACGGCGAGACGACGCACCCCCACTACCCGAGCCAGAGTCTCCCCCAGACGAGGCTAACGGCACCAAGCAAGAAGGAACAGGGACAGCCTCCCGAATGTGGGCAGTCGCCGATGATATCCAATCCCTGATGTCACTGAGCCAAGTGGTCGACACCTGGATTTGCTACAAAGAAAAGGCAGAATCAGTATCAAGCAAAAGAAATCAAAAAAGAGGAAAAGGACTGAAAGGTTTACCGCAAGACGAAGGACGTCCTCTGTCAAGCCCAGCTCCTCCGAATCCATCGCAAGAGGATGGTGTAGCATCGGCATTGTCCATCCATCATCCTGTCATATGTTGTACGAAGGAGTGTGCAGTTGGATAAAAGGGACCTCCAAGGTCGCCGCCGCCGCATGTGCCGACGGCCACCACCGTTGTGGGAAGACCCCACCACCCGACTCGAACCAGCAGGAGTAAAAGGCAAAGCGTCATGTATACTGGGCGCCATCAACCAGCTCATCACAAAGTCCATATAGTCGTACGGCGCAGCCGTATCAGTATACAATGCATATGACTCGCCGATCATCGCCGTGATCCTCTCATCCTCCAACAATTGCCGCTCCCGCCTCATAGATGTAGGAGGTTAGGCGGGAGGCACCACCACGTCCTCCTCAGAAATCTGATGAATCACCCTCTCCCCTAGGTACCAGGAATGGCCGAACTCATGCGCCAACAAACGCCTCATTTGCGCATTCACCCCACTCACCCTCGTATCCTGAATGGCGGTCCCCCAAGGACAAAAGGTCACTTGAAAATCCCCAAGCAGGCATAAGTCAATACAAAATTAGAAGGTGCAAAAACTAAGACTGAAATGAAAAGAGTCTTACCCTACCACTGGTCAGGTCATTCAAAACCTGACGCACCGCCTCCAAAGAGAGAGATCCCTTCGACCGCCGGTTGGCCTTACGCCATCGGTACAGTCGGCAAAAGTCCCCAACGGTGTCGTCCTTCAGAGCAATCAGCGGGGTGTTGCACCCAATCACCTCATAGAACCACGTCTGAATTCATGAGCAAAAAGACGTATAAGGAAAATGCGAATGCATGAAATGGAAATACGCAAAGTAAAGAATACCTGAAGGACATACGTGGCTCCAGTAAAAGTCTGCCGGTAGCACCGATCGACACTGTCTCCTCACCTTCCCGAGGCAGCCCAAAAGTCCGTGCCACTGCTGAATGGTACCCGTGAGTCTATGCCGACCTGCACCCCCCTTAAATTTCGTACAAAAATTCCCAGAAAATACCAGGAAGCCTCGAAAAATTCCTAAAAATCCTAGGAGGGATTTAGAACGTTTTCATCAAGAAAATTTCTCACTCCTTCAGGCGACACATATTTTTCCCCAACGGAGCCCTCAAAATCCAAGCGATTGACATCTCAGGCAAGGCGCCCCGGACCGCCTAATCACCTCCTCATCAGACTTTACAAAAGACCTCCCCGGCCATCGACTATCCGGTGTGATACAATATCACATGGTACTTTTTCCCAGCAAAAATCAGAAGAACCACTCGCCCCGAGCGATCTCTTCCAAGGGGCAATCCAAATGTTCCCCAGCTCCTTCATCGTTCCCTAACGGAACCTCAAATCCAATTATTATCCCCCAAACGGAACCCCTCTTCCCCAGCGGAATCCTCAAAAACTAAGTGAAAACTCCTCCCAGCAAAGCTCCGGAGAATCCCTAAGGATCACCTGATCACTTCCCCAGCAGAATTCTCTTACAGCACCCAAAATAGGTTGTTCTCCCCTACGAGGTCTCCTAAAAGGCTTCCCCCAGCTATCAGCTCCCCGGCTCAAATCGGAATCACAAAGCTCTTTCTCCAGTAGAAACAAATTACAATCTTTATCAACTCTTGGGTCAGAATTGGCCCCGGTCTTGGATCGTCACCTTAGTTAGGTCAGAATTGACCTCGATCCTCGGTTGTCACCACTCTTGGGTCAAAATTGTCCCCGGTCATGGATCGTCACCTTAGTTAGGTTAGAATTGACCTCGGTCCTCGACCGTCATCACTCTTGGGTCAGAATTGGCCCCGGTCTTGGATCGTCACCTTAGTTAGGTCAGAATTGACCTCGGTCCTCGGTCGTCCCCACTCTTGGGTCAGAATTGACTCCGGTCCTGGATCGTCACCTTAGTTAGGTCAGAATTGACCTCGGTCCTCGGTCGTCACCACTCTTGGGTCAAAATTGGCCCCGGTCTTAGATCGTCACCTTAGTTAGGTCAGAATTGACCTCGGTCCTCGGTCGTCACCACTCTTGGGTCGAAATTGACCCCGGTCTTGGATCGTCACCTGAATTAGGTCAGAATTGACCTCGATCCTCGTTCGTCACCACTCTTGGGTCAGAATTGACCCCGGTCTTGAATTGTCACCTTAGTTAGGTCATAATTGACCTCGGTCGTCACCACTCTTGGGACAGAATTAGCCCCGGTCCTAGATCGTCACCTAAGTTAGGTCAAAATTGACCTCGGTCCTCGGTCGTCACCATTCTTGGGTCAAAATTGACCCCGGTCTTGGATCGTCACCTTAGTTAGGTCAGAATTGACCTCGGTCCTCGGTCGTCACCACTCTTGGGTCAGAATTGACTCCGGTCTTGGATCATCACCTGAATTAGGTCAGAATTGACCTCGGTCCTCGGTCATCACCACTCTTGGGTCAGAATTGACTCCGGTCCTGGATCGTCACCTTAGTTAGGTCAGAATTGACCTCGGTCCTCGGTCGTCACCACTCTTGGGTCAAAATTGGCCCCGGTCTTGGATCGTCACCTTAATTAGGTCAGAATTGACCTCGGTCCTCGGTCGTCACCACTCTTGGGTCAGAATTGGCCCCGGTCTTGGATCGTCACCTGAATTAGGTCAGAATTGACCTCGGTCCTCGGTCGTCGCCACTCTTGGGTCAAAATTGGCCCCAGTCTTGGATTGTCACCTTAGTTAGGTCAGAATTGACCTCGGTCCTCGATCGTCACCACTCATGGGTCAGAATTGACTCCGGTCTTGGATCGTCACCTGAATTAGATCAGCATTGACCTCGGTCCTCGGTCGTCGCCACTCTTGGGTCAGAATTGACTCCGGTCTTGGATCATCACTTTAGTTAGGTCAGAATTGACCTCGGTCCTCGTTCGTCACCACTCTTGGGTCAGAATTGGCCCCGGTCTAGGATCATCACCTGAATTAGGTCAGAATTGACCTCGGTCCTCGGTCGTCACCACTCTTGGGTCAGAATTGACCCCGGTCTAGGATCGTCACCTAAATTAGGTTAGAATTGACCTCGGTCCTCAGTCGTCACCACTCTTGGGTTAGAATTGACCCCGGTCTTGGATCGTCACCTTAATTAGGTCAGAATTGACCTTGGTCCTCGGTCGTCACCACTTGCAGGTCAGAACTGACCTCGACCCTCTGAATCGGTCATACTCCCTCAAAAGGCATCATGCGGTGTTTAATCGACGGCTATCATTTGTTCCAAACTCACCCGTCGAGGGGGTCTGTAGACACCCCATTATGTTACCCCTTAACTCTCCTTAGGTCCCTAGAACCTCCCTTCATCACTATAAACCCAGGTCACATCCCGAGGACTGACCTGGAGGCCATCGGGCACCCCCGGCTCAGTTTGACCCAAAAGTCAAACTCCTCATCTCGACCGAGACTCAATGAATCTTCAAAGGGCACTGAATACCCTTTCCAACGATCTGCCCCATGCATGATTCCGACTTACCATGCGGACGAACGTGCCATTTGCATCCGAAACCAGACCTAGAGGCCACCGGGCTCTCCCGAGCTCTGTTTGACCTATGTTAACTCTTCAACTCGACCGAGGCTGAATGAACCTTCGAAGGGCACTGAATACCCTTTCCAATAGTCTGTCCCGTGCGCAATTCCAACTTTCCATGCGGACTAATGATCCGTTTGACTTCGGGAAGCCACTGAGCGCTTCCCGGGCCCGGTTGACCAAAGTCAACTCTCCAACCCGGGTCAATCTCTTTGGAATGTCGAAGTACATATCCTAACCTTTCCAATGGTATGCCCCGTGCGCAATTCGGACTTACCATGCGGACGAACGATCCGTTTGCGTCCGCGCGATTCCCCGTCCAATGGACCGACAAACGCTTTCGAGCCACATTTGACCCAAAGTCAACTCCCGAACTCGGGAGCGGTCCGAAGGACTTTCGAAGTTCTATGAAATACCTTTCCAACGGTATGCCCCGTGCATGATTCTGACCAATTGTTTACCCTCGGCGACCAATTTTCTGAAAAAGCCTGAGGCGCACTGCCAAATGGCAAGTCCCGGACCCTGCCTATCGGCACCTGACGATAGGTAGTGCCATGGCAATGCCGATCGGCAAACCCCTGGGCCTACAAAAATGAGGCCTTGGCCTCATTTGCAAGGAGCCCAGATCTGATAGAAATCTCTCTGAACGAATCCCAGAAACCTCTCTCGAAGGGAGCGTGATTTCAACTTCCAAACCCCTCTTAAACCTCCACTTTTCATCAACCTTTTCATCAAACTTGGTGAATTAACCACTCTCCATCATCATCCAAGCTCAAGGTCTTCTCTCCAACATTCAAAATCAATCTCAAGATCTTCAAGAAGGTCTAACTTTTTCAAACTCTCTCTTAAATTCTCTTGAATTCCCAACAACTTGTTTTCTTACTTAGCCCTTTTTTTTTATCTCATCTCACACATCCTAATATACTTTTTTTTATATAGTATTATTGCACATCCCATATTTTCATATAAATAAAAAACAAGAAAAACAAGAAAAAGAGGGTGCTCATAAATTCCAAATAAGGGATTCTCACACTTTTTCACGCTTTTCCCACAACTAAAACACTTTTTTCTACACACACACACACACCCCTACAAATAAGGGATCCCACATTTGGATTTATGGTATAAACCCCACCCCTTTTGCTTTGTATGCGAACTACGTGGACTTTGATGCCTTTATAGGCTACGTAGGCGTCTTGGGGTAAAACCCGAGACTCGAGTCCTTTCTCTCACTTTTTCTCTCATTTTCTATTTTCTAAATCCATTTTTCTTATATTATATATATACTTATTCTTAGTGACGCATTACTCCATATGCGTTATCGTTCCCTTATAACGATCAACGTAGGGGTAACCGCGTAAATCATAATTTTCTAATATTACTTTTATATCTTCCTACGGATGACTCGCTTTATCCTCTCCGTGATACAAGTCGAGGACTCCTACCTCCATTCTATATATATACACATACACACATCTCACGGGGGGGAACATAAAGGAAAATAGCAAATATCCATGAGAGACCGAAAGGGCGAAATGGGTGCCTAACACCTTCCCATTTCGTAACTAAGCCTCCGAACCCTTTCTGAATCATTTGGTTTCGCATGCACCAGTATGTCTTTGGAAGCCATCCTTCGGGGTGGCTTCCCCTTTTTTTCTTTTGTCTGTTTTGAGTAAAATAGACTGGCGACTCTGAATCTCTCTACATTTTTCACACCTCACAAAATTGACGCCGGCCGGAGCGCTCTCCCGAGAGGGGACGCGCGGGACCCGAAGGATTCCTCCTCCCTCCGCGGCGGGGATCGGCGGGGATGGCCACAGTGGCGACTCCGCTGGGGATTTTTATTTATTTTGAGGGCTTGACTCTATTTACATGGATGCTATATTTGTTTATGCCCCCCCCCCATATCTGCATGTTCCCCTTTCTCATATGTGTATCATAATAAACCACTAGTGAAACGTACCGCACTCTGGGGCATAGATGAAACCTGAAGAACATATGCGACACAAAAACGTGCAAGTCTATAAAGCATGTGAAAATCATTGGGTGGTGTGAAAAACCACCCCCAAACATGATAGGACTCATACTCAGAAACAATGAACGACGGGCTGCCTCCCGGTAGCGCTAAGTTTAACATCTTCAACCAAACCGAACCGTTCTCACCCTAAAGATAAGATCTGTAAAAGCACGAGGTGGCAGAAAAATGGGGTGATGAGAATCACCCCCAAACAAGACTGAAGCGTCTGGATAAAGGAGAAAATAGGTCAATGCACTTGTATAGCAAAGTGCATCACTTGATGCAAAGCATCAGTGGACCATGGGAGAGTGGGTAGGAGGGTACATAGACTGAGGGTAAGGGTGAGGATGTACAGGCACCGGTCACGGGCCTTATTGAGCCGAAAGGTGAGGGTAACAAGGATCTATAAGTATGGTGCTCAAGTTGGTGGGGGAGGCAGAATGGTTTGGCAGTAATAAAGGGGTGGGCCTCATAGAAAGTGCACGATTGTTCTATAAATGGACGATGGTAACAGTCGCGCCGTGATACGCCAGGGAGCAGTAGATGGAAAAATTCAACACCATAAGGAAGTGGTGTGCATAGAGTAACAAGTTCGGTGTCACATATGGGGAGAGTAGCATGCATACTCACACAAATGGTGGGGTCGATGAAAAGTGTACAAATGGGATCTTGGAGCACTAGGGCGGAGGGTGGGTAAAGGTGAGGACCTAAATACGTAGATGGGAATAGGTGAGGTGCACTAACAAGGTCCAAACCAAGTGGTGGGGTGGAAGGGATAGTGGAATTTTGATCGAGTGGAAAAACCGAGCGTCCGTGTAATACGCTAGTCGTTGTTATCGGCTTCCAACCTCAATACAAAAAAAACCTAAACTTTTAACTACACTTTTATAGAGTATAGTAGTAAGTCTGAGTATCGAATCCACGGGGAATGTTTTATAGAATTTAATTGATTTATTACTTCTAAAATAAAAGTGAAAAAGATGACGATGGTTGACAAGGGGAAATAAGTTGGAACAAATTTATAAAACTAAGTAAAATGAATGAGGAAATAGGTTGGAATACAATCCCCCAATCCCTAGTAATTACCCATTAGAATACTAGAATTGTAAATTATAAATTTGAATGAATCCAGTCTTTATAGATCCTAAGCATTACATATATGAGGTTCAAGCCCGCATCATATGAAATCAAAGATAAATATAAAGCGGTGCTAAATAATTACACGCACATCATATTCTTAAATATCCCAAGTACCTAGGGCAAGAGAGATTAAAAGATCTAGGATGATTGTGAACTTATCTTACACGATTCTTTTCAAATTTAAATTTAAATTTTATTTCCTACGTAGATAAATTACATCGGGATGGGTTCATGCATCCCAACCCTTAAAAATTAGCTAAACATGATGAAAACAAAAGAAAACTCTAACAAACATTGTTAACAATTTGCAAAACAATTGAGAATTGAATGGAAAAATAAAATAGAGAATAAAAATTGATACTTGTATTTAGCAAGAGGAGAAAGAGATGAATTTGAATCCAGCAAAACTTCTTCTTCAAACTTACAACTAGGGTTTATGAAAACTTCTACCAAAGAAAACTACAATCTAACTTTCTCTCTCTAATCCTACTCCTACCCTCTAGAATTTGACTCCCTCTCTCTAAAATTCAACTCCTCTTGAAAATGAGGTAGGGCTTGGTCTTTTATAGCACCAAGTTGCATGAATTTAACATCAAATTTAGCTTGTGGCACAAGTTTTCCAAGAGTTGCACTGCATTAAATGCATAATTAATGACAGAAATTCACACATCCAGACTCTTCATTATTGCGCAACTTTAAAACATCGTAACTTCTTCACCGTAGCTCGGATTGAGGTGCTGTTTTTTCCAGTATTCTTGTAATTTAGAGCTCTTAAACTTTCTAGTTGGCCCCACCTTTGGAATAAGGCTGAAAAATTACGAAAATGCCCTTCAACTCTTCATTTCTTGGTTTTTTTTCACTGTTTTGAGTTCTCCTTCGCACTAACTTACATGAAATACCTGTAAAACACATGAGAAATACACAAAATAAGAAATACTTGCCAAAAAAGGTTAGTAGCATAAATATGAGACAAATCCAAGATATTTACACTGCACGGGATCATAAAAATACCGAAATTAAGGGGATAAATGTGAAGAATATGTGCCTAATCAGTGGGGGAAGATGATCTGACTCACGAGTAGGAGACACACACTCCTCATGAGCCACGGAGTGATCCTCAAGGGCACTCGAGGGAGGAAGTGTGGAAATAAATGAGGGAGTGATCAACTTAGCCACCATTACGTCACCATCTGAGGTGGTGAAAGGGTCTAACGAGGCTTTAAGATCCGAGATATATGAATCAACATGAAAATCTGACTCAACGGGAGACAATCAAGGTGGAACAGGATCCATATCTAGAGCGATAGAAACCATCTCGGGTTCAATATCAAGAAAATGGTGAGCACTCGTAGCCGGAGCTAAGCTAGGATGAAGTGGTTCATCGGGAACACACAGTGGGATCAATAAGTGTAGACTCGGGCATAAGTATGGATTCGATGGAAGGGGAAAGGTGAAACTCAATGGTGGGTTTGAAAGGATAAGGCAGTGTGGGATCAGTCTCACAATCAAGGGATAGGTCAACACAACTGTCAACTTGGTATCGGGACCACTGGGTGGTCTCAACTTCAAGATTCTCAGGATGATAGAGTTGGTCACACTCAAAATTCGTGGCACAAGATGACACATCATCGTCCCACGCGGGGTCAATAATGGGTTGACTTGGGGTGAAATCCTACTCGTTCGCACACTCAAATGCAGTAAATCTGTGTTCAAGCCGTTAAAGGGCTTCATTTTGAGAGTGAAGAGTGTGCACGAACTTGTGCAAAAGACTTTTGAGAGTAGATGTGCAAGGTGGTAGTGAAGTGGTGGAGGGTGGCGGCGGTGGTTGAGGTGGACACAACTCGCTATGGATAGGACTATACGGAGAATACTCGAATGAAGTGTGTGGAGTGGGGCCAAGTTCATCATACACGAAAGGAGCGCCTTCGTGATGGACAAAAGGTTGAGGCTCATGGGGTGTGTAGTGAGAGAATTGATCATGAATGCGTGCACAAGGTGGCGATGACGACTGTTGGAAACCATAAGGATCCACAACATGACGTTGGGATTCATATTGCATGGAAGGGTGATCAGGACTCCATGAAGAGCTTGGGTATTCATACCCCTCGACATTGGATAGGTCATGAGAATACGGCGAGGATGGTTCCAAAACAGTGTCATATGGACGCACTTGTTCCATGGTGGGGTCAGATGGAGAGAATATAAATGGACACTCATGGGACAAATGATCCACCAGAAAGCAGTGTAGGCACGGCGAAGCATGGGATGGGTTGACACTCGCACCGAACACGGTGCAGTAGGAGATGTGTGCGTGGACGACACATGAGTATCAACAGTGGGTGTTTGAGAGTTAAAGCCACGAATTAATGAATAGAGGTTCGAATCGGGCTTAACATCAAACAATGGGAAATGACTAAAGAACTCCGGTAAAGGACGTTCTTCGGCCATGAGGTGAGAAATATTTTTCGGTTTTAAATATATTTCAAAAGAAAGGAAAATCTTTTTGTGATTTTTGAAAATAAGAAAAGGAAAATCTTTTTGGTATTTTAAATATGGAAAAAAAAAGAAAATATTTTGAGGATTTTTGAAAATATTTAAAAAAAGAAAATATTTTTGGTATTTTTCGAAAAATAGAAAAAATTGGACTCTTGATTTGGTCGAACTAACTAAAATTGACTACCTAAAGAATGGAATTGGACACACACGAGTCAAGAAAAAATCCTAACGAGCACGTAGCCAATTATTATCTTCAAAATTAGTGAAAGGGGTAGTCAAATTTTAATTAAGTCCGTGGGCGACAAAAATCACGGAATTTATCTTTGTGATCGCCTGTTGAAAAAATGTGTTCCTACGGAGCTAGCTAGTTGATTGATTTTAAATTTAATGACAGCTAGGGTAGCACACAATGGATAAGCGAGTGAGTCGGGTGATGAAATCTCTTCTCGTTTCAAGGACCGGGTTCAGGTCTTAGGTAAATTAATTCATCAAACCATTCAATTTAAGTGGGATGCAGAAATTAAAAGCACATAGGAGCAATTAATCACACAAAAAAGGAACTCGCTGACAGGAGAGTCGCGAGGGATAAAAAAATTGTACCTCCCACGATTTTTACACACGTGGGGTGAAGACCGAGCTGAGTCGACCGGGGGGAGATATCGCCTATCTCAGTCGTCCCCGGGAGTCGTATCGACCCAAAGTAGAGAGGCTTCAAAAATCCTCGCCTTGGATGCCCTCTCTCTACCTTGTCCGGTTTCCCTTTTCGCGCTTTTTTTTATGAATAATTATTAAAAAAAACGGTGTCAAAATGCACCCAAACAAGTACACATCTTCAAAAATCCTATACAACCAGTCTAAGTAGGAGGGAGGAGGAATAACTACATTAAAAAAAATTACAAGTCTTCAATCATGTCTCCACGTCAAGAAAGCGGCAACGGCGCCATTTGATAAGAAGCTTTTTGCATATGGTCGTTGTCTTCAAAAGCCACTCTCAAAATTCCCTTGAGTACCTACAAAACTTGCCTAAAAATAACTCGTATTGCGGTAAATACGGGTATCAATCGAACTTCCAAGGTGAAACAATTTATGTGAAAACTTGCAATCTCAATTTTTTTTTTATTAAAATCTTTTTTTATATATTTTTTAAAACAATGTCAAGGGAAAAGTTAACTAACAAATGCTAAAAATTATAAAATGACTAAATAATGAAAAAAATGTGCAACCGAATGTGAAATAATGTGAGAAAGTCAAGAGATGGGATTACACTGCATTTTCAATTATTTTAATTTCTCAATTTATTAATTTGAAATATTTCGAGATAATATTAAATCGATAATCTAACTCTCGTTATAATTATAAATTTAATAATAGGAAATTAATTTTAAAATGTCACACAATGAAAAATTAGGAATTATACAATTTTCAGAAAATTACCCGCAACGATCAATTTAACGAAAACAATATCAATCCTCAATTTTGAACACCGAATTAATATTCAAATATCGGAAAAAACTATCTCTAGTTCGATTCCTAAATTTAAACATTAATTTGTTCAATCAATTTACTAACTCTCGTTACATAAATTAATTGGTGACAGTTAAAATTAATTTACCTAGAAATATAGAATTAATGAAACCAATTAATTAAATTAATATCATACGCAGTGCATCCCACCCCTTGAACGGGGTGTTTAGCCAAACATTCTCATGTGTGCATAAACAACAATAAATAATATGTCAAGAAGGAAATAAATTGAAAAGAGAATGTAGAAATACAATACGCAATTTTTTCCACAAATTTGTCTTGAAATGCGCCTTGACATGCGTCCAACTTCTTCACAATTTTCAGCACTTGATTACAAAAAGAAGAGTAGAAACTAAACCTAAAAATTATTCTAAAGCTAAACTCATTTTTTTTGTATTTTTCTGAAAATTTTTTATGACCCTAAACTGTACATAATATACACTATGCGTCTCTCTCTCTTTTCTTGTGCTGAGAGAGTCCCCTTTTATGAGCTTTCCTTCTTCTTTTTAATAATCCACGAAGTTGTTTGGAAGAGATTTTTTTTCTTTTTATTCCGATTTTTTTGGAATAGATAATGCTGGAGGTTGAAAATTTTGGAAGTGGGTTTTGGGTTTGGTTGATCGCGGGTTATGACAAGTGGTTGCTGACCGGGTCGCAGCGAGTTAGGGTTTGGCAGACCCGCTTGGGGCAGGTCCGGGGCTAGGTAGGATTCGGGTGGTTGGGGCGAAACTCGAGTTGCATTTTGGAGATGGAGGAGATGGTTTTGGATCCGGTTTATGGCGGGGCAAAGGCTGCGATGGGTGAGTCGCCGGCACTGGCAGGGGCTAGTCTCGGTCGCCGGTGGTGGGTTGGATTGTAGAAGGGGTTGGGGGTTGTGTGTGGTAAGTTGTAGATGGGTGAAGAGAGAGAGAGAGAGAGAGAGAGAAAAAAGTGTTGGTGGTTTGGGTTTTGGTTTGTTATTGGGTATTTTGGTAATGGAGGTAGGACAGAGAGTCGTAGAGTTGTGTTAGAGAAGTTGATGAATAATGATTGTGTGTGGGTGAGTGTAGGGTAGTAAGGTGTGAGGGTGAGGGGTTATGTTGTGTGTATATGAGTGTATGGAAGTAGGATATATGGGTATATTTAAGTTTGGGGTTATTTAGTGTGTGTGTAATTTGTACCCCTAAAAAATGACACAATAAAAAAAAAATATATATATATATATATATATATATATATATATATATATATATATAGATAACTAAAAAAACTAAAAATATAAAATAAAATACTATTCTAAAAATAAAATAAAATAAAATAAAGACTCAAATAAAAAAAATGAATTTGAAAAGAAATAAAAATAAAAATCTATTAAACGAAAAACTAAAGTCCTAAAAATGTAAAATCTAAAAAAAATGAAATCCTAAAAACTAATCCTAATAAAATAAAATAAAGATTAAAAATTAAAAACTAAAAAAAAATTAAATCAAAATAGAAAAATAGAAAAATAGGAAATAAATCCTAGAAATTTCTAAATAAATCTAAAATAAATCCTAAAAATAAAAATGACTCAAACTAAAAATCTAAAAAATAATAAAAAGGTACAAACTAAAACACAGCGGCTCGGGGTATGGACCGGACTCGTTCTGGGCTAGGTTAAGATTACGGGACTGGTTCGGGGCATCGAAACACATCTCGACACGCTCAAATATGGACTCAGACTTTGCGGGCTCCTTTGATTTCTTCGATGAAAGCTTTTAACCGCTTCTTAGTCGCAATTGACGGGATTTAGCATTATTTAATGCTGCGACTGCTGATTGACCTGCAATATAGATAAATACGAATATAAGGCCAATTTTAATTAAAACGAGGGACTAAAATGCACATATTCAGGGTATAAATTATACACTTTTGGGTGCTTATCAGTTATCCCAACTTAGTGCGATATTTTTATTCAACGATTACAGATGGAGAAAGCAAGCATGTCTATAAGGTCCTCAATGTTAATGTTCATGGTGTGAATATGTGTATACTAGCAGAGTTGATTACTCAACACTATAATCTAACTGAAGTGTGAACCCTAGAATAACCGTACTAGAATAATAACCCCAACCCTTTAAATTAAAAGGTAATTTTGTTTTGGAGTGATGGCTGACTAAGAGTGAAAACTAACGCGTGTCAAGACGCTTGTCGTTGTTTTCGTTTCACCGCCTTAATATAAAAATCTAAACAATTGACTACACTCTTTTAAGTGAATATAGCGGCCAAGTTCGGGTATCGAAAATTCACAGAAATGAGTTGCTAGAATTTAAATGGTTTATTACTTCTAAAATAAAAGTGCAAAAAGTAATTTTAACAAAAAGGAAAAGATAATAAAAAGAAAAGATTATACTAGGCGAGCGAATATTAAACTAAGTTAACAAATATAATAAAAGCTATTATAGGTTTCATCGAACATCCCTCACCCCGAGTTCATTGGTATAAATGGTTACATGGGCTCACTAGTTATTAAGATTGTGTCTTGTTTCGACAATTAATTAAATCAAGAGTTGTCACACCCCTAAATTCGCATAAAAGCCTACTAAGATTTTGGGATCAAAAAATACCCCAAAAATTACGTACGCAAAATACGGAGCATACATGATATACCCCATTAAATCTCCTAGGCGTAACAACTAGGACAACCCAATCGAAACAATCACGTAAAACTCCATCACGAAAGCAAAGCAACCAAATCAACCCTAGGTGAGTTCAATCTAACACAACCTAGATTAAACTAGCCACTAAGCTTGATAAACAACATTAATTAAATAACTAATTAAATTAACACTGCAAATTAAACTAGACTTGAAATAAATAAAGCATGAAATAAATCTAGGGCACAAAGCGAGAAATAAAGTAAGAGAGGAGACAATGAATAGCAAAGAGGGACTTATATTAATGGATAAGGAGGAATAGTAGCTTTAAAAACCCAAAAATGGGGAAAACAATCCTAGGAGAGAGAAGCTCTCAAAACTAACCTAAAAACTAACTTAAAATTATATTTTCTCCAAAAAAAAATAATTAAATGTTCTATTTATACTAAGCTACATAAGAGATTAAAAGAAAAAGAAAAGAAAAAGGATAAATTACAACTTAAAACATAAAATAAAAAGAGAAAAGAAAATAAGAAAATAAGAAAGAAAAAGTAGTAGCACCACAAGTCGCACAAAACAGGGCACCATTTGACCGGTGGCCAAATCGCGGTTGACCGCGTGAGAAGGGAAAACATACCGCGTCGGCACAAAGCACAAATCTCAAAACTCGGTCGACCGGCAGCAGTGGCGCAATTGACCGGTCGCTGCCTCACAGCTCCACTTCGCTGCTATGCAATTTGATCCCAACACCCAAGATTCTCCATATAAGGCATATGCCGAGACCTACAATGTCACAAGACCAGCCATGGTCGTGAAGCTCCAAAATCGTACCCATATGACTGCAAAGAACCCAATCTCGGATTGCTGATACGATCACCCATCAATATCGTGCTGCGAAAACGAAGCCCCAAATCGCTGAAAAAGCCACTCCAAGCCAAGACCCACTTTAGTTCCACCATTGATGCACAAAGACCAATCTCCATTAATGGCCAACAAAAACCTCCAATTCGTAAATGCCCAAGACCCATTTGTGTGTGTGGTCAACGATCATCAACAATTTGGACCACAATCATCTCGATTTGTGTGGGGCTAAAACCCGAGTCAAAATCCAAAATCGCCATTACCATTTGGAGTTTGCTGCAATTGTAAGAGAACATGACATAGAGGGTATTAAACAAATTATTAATATATAAAATAATAATTAAATAGTTTCTTATATTTCTTCCCGGATTAAAGATCAGTGTTTTCTTCGTTTGGACTCCGATTCGAGCACCGTTCGTAGCCACGCGAGGCTTGACCCGAGAGCTACAACTTTCTTGAATGCTCTGGTCAAAAATACCAAAGTGTTAAATTATCGAAATACCCCTGAACGTGTGAACTTTGACGGTACTTTACCGGAAGGCAACGAAACTTCACACTAAGCACTTTAATACCTATAAAAGCTCAATTATACCTCAAATAACATGTTAGCATGTAAAATGGAGGTTGTCTGATTAATGAGCATAAATATAGACATTAAAGTACCCGAGGGGGCTAAAATGCATAAGTTCGAGGGTAATTAAAAGCATGATTCGATACGAATCAATGGACATTATCGAATTTGGGCTGATAAGAATTTTTGTCGAGTCTTTTTTAAGGTAAGGATTTATAAATTCTTAACGTGGTGGTATCCTCGAGTGCTTTACTTAATATCGATCCTCACAATATCTCTTATGAACATGCACATTTATTGTATGCTATTGGAAAATGTTATAATATGACAATCTTATAGTGTCTTATTCTAAGAAAAAAATGATGTCTCGTGTTTTTCCCTTCGATCGGATGATTGTGTGATTACTTTAAGAGTTTGGGGTTTTAACTCTTATAAATCAAGTGACTAAAAAATTAAAGGGTGATATTTCTATATTTTTGTATCGTCATTTTATCTCTCAGTTACGTGACTATAATTATCCTGATTCACCACAAGTTGTGCCTCCTCATACTCCATATTCTTCCCTTGAATATATTAAATGAGACACGCATTCTCTTTCACGAATAAAATTAGATGAGATAACTTTCTAAATGATGACTTTGATGGGTTCTCGCAGTTTTCATGCCCTTGATGAGTATCGATCGTTGGTTGCTTCTATGGTTTCACCTTCATAATTTTTCATGAAAGGTTCATCTTCTCAACAGTCTTTTGATAATCATTGTTGATGTCAAAAAATGAACTTGATACAATTTTATTATCACAGATAAAATACATAATTGTAATGAGTAATTAAAAGAGAGACACAAGGTTTTAAATAGGTTCGGTTGTATAAGAAAGCCTACATCCACTGTTATTGTATTGATTTCAGAAAGCTAGGTACCCTTGTCAATAAGAATATCCTAGAATCTGTTATATCTTGCCTTTGATGAAAGGAATACGGTGTATTTATAGTGACCCAGAGATCAAGGGTTGGAATGACTTTATACATTTAAGCATTTACACATGTAAATAATGAATGTGACGGTTTGTTGTATGAACAAAGTGTGATAAGACCTTAGGTTGTACTTCCCGTGTGGTGGCTTTTCATTTATAGTGATGGTCTGCATTCATCACGCTAGACGTCATGCCTACCGAGCAAAACTATATGCTGCCTAGGATTTATGCCACGTAGGGAGACACTTGTCCACTCTTATTGGTCCACGTAAGTGGATATCTTTGGTATCAACGGAATCCCCCAATAATTCATCCTTGATGCTTTTGTTGAAAGGATGGAGTATATTTTCTTCAGTGTTGGTCGGCACATGCCGAGATGTGGGACTTGTAAAAATTTTCCATGTTTTGATTTTGCAATGGAATTTTTGTAAATAATTTGAAAATTAGCGAACCACCAAAGGGTAAATTAGTATTTTATGTGTTATCAAAACTGCAAATCCATCAGAATGTCAATCGAAGAAGCAGGTAATCATTTCATGCATGATTTCCCAGGTAATCTATAACAGGTGAGAATTTTCCTGATTTTCTTTACCAAACCTTTCCAAGCTTTTGAACTCTACTTCTTCTCCAAGTTCTCTGTTTTTGAGATTTTTCTTTTCATTCTTCATTCGCTTTAGCCTACATTTTCTCTATAAGTTTTATTTTTCCCTTTTCACTTAACTTTTTGTCTTTCTTTTACTATAGCCATGGTTTATACCATACATGGGTATTCCTTAGAAGAATTTAGGCGGGAAAGGAATATTCCTGATTGGGTTGAATTAGAAATGCCCATTCCCAATGTTGAGGTGTTGTCATTGCCTGAGAGTCATTGGAATCCTTCTTCGTTCATTACAAAATGTGGCTTCACATTTCCCCCTAATAGGTTTTGTTTAGAATTTTGCCAATATTTTGATATTGTCCCAGCTAGGGTAGCCCCCAATACTTGGAGAGTGGTCAATGTGATTCATAGGTTGAATTAGATACATGGAACCCATAAACGTATCCCAGAGCTGAAGTTCTATTATAAATGGGTTACTAGTGATAGTACATATTATATGAAAACTAGGTTTGCCAACATGGCCTTAGTTGTCAATTTTGCCAAACTCCAATAAAGATTATTATGATTATAGAGTCATTTCTAAGAATTGGAAACATGCCCCTTTACCAACAGGAGAGGTGTATGTTGGGCCCAGGTGCCCTCAAATGGGTCATGGCATAGGTTATAGGTTTTATTATTGTACTCCTTTGTTTTTGTTTACCAATTGTTTGATAACATGCTAATTAATACTTGTTTTCATTTTTACACAGTTGAGAGTAAGAAGAAGTGTCCTAAAGAAGAGGACATGAACATTCGAGAACAGAAATTCCTTTGGAACATCCACCAGAGATTGGCGAGGAACATCCCAGAGGTGCCTCTTATCTGTTGTAGTAAAAGAGTTCTATAACTTTGTTTGTTACTGTGACACCCCGCCGAATTAAATACTAGGTGATCAGTCCTTTGTTAAATTAAAATCAAGGTGAATGGTCAGTTCATTCTTAGCATCACTGTCGCAAAATAATTATTTCCAATTTAAACACCCTAAATAATTAAGCTAAGTGTCAAAATAATTTAAAGTCTTATTTTTACTTTATTAAATTTGGATATGAAAACCTTTTTAATAAACAACAGTTTCAGAGTCATATAAATTCTAAGGATGGTAATTAACACACGAGAATTAAACCATCTAGATAAACCAAACCATGTTTAAGAACCATAAATAAAATCATCCTGACAATAGTTAACTCTCAAACAGTACTGAATACTGGAAATATAACTAAACATAAATCTCTCACAAATCCAACCGGAATAGGAAATCGGGCGACACATGCCCTAACTATGAAGAACAAAAATAGGAACTTAATCAATGAAGAGGTCGTCTAAAACAAGGGCCTGCAACTTCCACATAAGCTACAGCACGTCCAATCCAAAGAACCTATGCATGACGCCCCTGTGGCTGGGCACCTGTAATACATACATACATACATATATATATATATATACATATATATATATATATATATATACAAGACAGAGAAATGACAAAAAACGGGTAAGAACCCGAGTGTAAAACAGTTTTAAAATAGTTTAGCAAGTATTTAAAATGCTTACTGGCTAATGTGACAACCATGTTAGTATGCGACACTCTCTTGAGAATTCTCACCATTCATCTAGTGTGCACGCCTACCGTACTACGGATCTCATAAGTCTATCTAACTCATTTTCCACAAAGTTTTATCCCGAGAAGTACTAAGGCTATGATATTTAGTTTTAGAAAATTAATCTCTTCCATTTTCTTACGTTACTTAGAACCACTCAGTACCGTTACAAGTTTCCGAACACTTGTTATAAAGCTGGAGCATTTATTCATTACTTAACAACTTATACACACAGTAGAAAGTTTTCATATATATAAGTATATATATACATATATATATATATACTTATATATATGAAAACTCATATAATATATATACTATCGTCACCCCACATACAATCTATGGTGGTGGCATACTCTGCTATCAAGCCCCCGTATCACTCATACTAAGGGAAATATTAGTTCGAAATCACTCTCGAACTGTATTAACACAATACACACAAAATGGAGGCGAAGCATAGTTCCAAGTCACTAAGAGGTCAGCACATACCCCTCACATCTCTTAGAACCGTCCGACTATCATTCTCAGATAGCCTGTACCAAGGATTCCTATATTTTAGGGTACAAGTCAATATCCCCCATAAAGGTCCCATCAAGATAAGACTGTCCCGACGCGGCAACCGCCGTGATAGCAAGTAGTGTGGACATGATTATTCACAAACATAATACTGAATATATGTACACGGTCATATATATAGATATTCAAATTTTCCAAATTAGGTTCGCCAACTACCCATAATTATTATTATCTGTTCTTAGGACAAATTTTAGTCAATTATCTCGCATAACGGATTCATCTATTTTATTCTCACTTATAATTTATTTCATACTTACTTCTCATCTCTCGAAGTATTCTCTCTTACTAAAATACAATTTCAGTAGGTACACCCTCCCTAACCTTCTGATCTAAGTCTTTCATGAGTTTCTAAATCCTTTAGTGAAAGTATGCATAATTTCCAACGTGTGACTAAATACCCCATTAACCCAAAATTCCATCCCATATTAAATTTCACTCAACGGAGTCTACTTAGACCCTACTAGTCCTCTTCATGACCCAATATAATATTTAAATAATATTCAAGGGTTCCTACGCATTTTATCTGGATTAAACAAAGGGGAAAAACATGCAGTTTTCCAGGAGGGGTCAATCGATCGAGGAAAGGGATCGATCGATGCTCTTGGTCGATCGATCGACCAAGCAGTTATTCTGAATTCTGCCATTGTTATCTACATATTTCCTTCTTAAACCTCACCCAAAACTCCATTAACAAGTCCCAAACTCCCAAACAAAATTTCTACCAGCCATATATACCTATATACATGATTTCCTATGTGAAACATGTACAAATTCATCAAAGGGATTGAATTAATGGGGTAAATTAACATAATTATCAAGAACCCTAAATTTTGAGGAAACTTCCATTCTTCCAATTCTTTTTCCATATTTCTTGGTTCTAAATCCATACAATTTTGTGGTTAATCCTCTAAATATGATTGAGATGTCCAAAATATATCTATTTCCTCTAAAACATGTGATTTAAATTCTCTAAGATATCAAATTCTTTCATGAAACATGTTTTTAACAATCCTAATCTAACATGGGTGAAACATTAACTAAAAACAAGCAAGATAGATACTTGCCTCGAGGATATGAGTCTGCATTTCTGCGATTTGAAAATGTGGTTGTGTTCTCCTTCCTCCGATCTACACTCCGACGGTGTTTGTGATGAAAATGGTGCAACTATGGTGGCTCTTGCCTTGGGAAGTTCCTCACCTTCCTCCTCTAATAGCCTCTGTGAAATATGCAGGTTATTACCCTAGAAGACAACCTCTAATACCTAATATACTTCTCTAATTTTCGTAGGTAATTGAATCCCAAAATTAGAAATTACCAAAATGCCCTCCCGGGTTACCGGTTAGGCCTAAAAATGCCCCGAGACCCAAACTAAACCCCCGGGTACAATTTTCTGACTATCTCGACCCTTCCGGACACGTTGGCGCACTCAAAATGACCATACGGGCGACTTATAATTTATTCACTTTTATAATACTCATATAGTCCCGACACGACACAGGCGCGTCCCGACTTAAATTTCCATAATTGCCATATTATTCACTCGTGAAAATATTAATAAAATCAATCTCATATATTACTTTACTCATCTAGTAATATTAAACAAATTACCAATAACTACTAACTTTCGTCATGCTAGTAAATATTTAAAATAAAATTCTGGATTAATATTAAATTAATATCTCAATTATATTTAATAAATCCTCAATTTTAAAAGCAATAAAAATATGGGGTATTACGTACTTCCCCCCTAATAACGGAATTTCGTCCCGAAATTTGAAAAATAAGGTATGCCTGGTAAAAATAGATTTCGATACTTTATCAATACTCAAAACGGACTTTCAGGTAAGGCGAATTTCTATAGTCCCCCGACCTCACAATAAGCTTATTTAACACTCTCGATACTATCAGTTGTAGAATCACACCTTAATAATGACACTTAACATCGTGCTCCAATCCGTTGCTATTCGAATAAGACGAGCCTACACATCATTGGCCCCCATTATCACAATATTATTGGGAGGCCGCACCTCACTACCTAATAATTACTCGTATTTATCTAAACACAGAACTCCCTTTTTTAGAGAAACCATGCGAACATTTGACCACTCTTATCAATTCTTCAAATCTCGATTTTCGGCGACGTAACTCTTACAACAGTCAAAAGTCACCTAAAACAGCCGTAGAAATTTCACTATAGTCATCAGACCTTGACTCGGCCGATCAAAAATTCTGATTATCCACTCACCTCTAAATAACTAGAGGGAGAAAAGTTAAGGTTTTTCCACACAAAATTTCAGTAAGTAGTTTGTCCGCAATAAACAGGTGCAAGTGCTTCCACATAACTCTATCGTATTAAACGTCACTTGCTAGATACATCCGTGTGGAAATGAAATGATTACCATGAATTCAAAATTACTTTCACGTGGCTCCACTAATCTTTAATCACCTCGCCTACTCCCTGGCTAAGGGTGATACAAACTACTCAAAACAAAACGTTATCCCCACTGCTTTCTGAAATCCTGATTTGAAAGTGGGGTTCAATGATCCCATTCTAGTTTAGAATAATACCGGGAAGAACCTCTTACCAGCGCGATTCTTATTTTCAAATAAAGGTTGGGGCACACTGTCTAATAGTGTATACCACCCAAAAGAATAATAATCACTTTCTTTTAGGTCAACTTGTTCCACACATTCTGAGGAACTCGTGACCTTACCTTGAAGTTGGCACCCCATATAAGAAATTTCACCAAATTGCTCTCTTCTATTTTAGGAATCGTAGGTTTGCTACATAATTCTCTGGTTGATTCTCTTGTTCCTATCGATTTCTATCTATAAGTGGTGCCCACGGAGACTACTCGCTATGTCCCGATCAACATCGACTTCTACTTGTAATGTCTCACATTAAGTGACACTTAATACTCCTCTTCTTTCCTCAGCGTATACCGAAAGTTCCGACCCGTGCACTTTTCTCCAAGATGTGCACTACTGAACCTTCATACCTTACTAACATCATCATTCAACCTACGCGCAAGTCGCTTTCAACACTTGACTAGGTAAAATTCCGCTCCAAATGTTTTCCATAATAGTTAAATTTTATCCTTCTCAAGGAATACCCCTAAATGACTTCTCATGTCCTTCCAACTAAATTCGTGTTTGCTACTCTGATCGTACATGTATATATGGATTATCATCCTTCGCACCACACTTAATCCACTCTACCAGTTCCACTTCGTTATGTCATTCTCACGAACATATATTCCACGTGTCTATTCCCACGTCCCTTCAACTCGACGATTTAAGTAACAACTAACCAGGATGTCCACACACCCTCGTGCATACTAGTGTAAGAATCACCTACGATTCACACATAACACCAAATTCTTTATTTCCCTTGTGCTCGTAACGTGGTTACAACACTTGGATACTCTCAAACCTCCTTATCATCGTTCCACCCTTCAACTCGTGGTGATAAAACAAAACTTCCAATGTTTCCTTACCACACAACTGGCTCCATTGGCCTTAAATCGTCACTTAACTCTAACTTGCAGTCATAATTACCGGCTCATATGATGACCGAGGTACCGGACTCATGAACTAATGACCAAACATCTCTCTACTTCCAACCTTACGCTAAGTTTCATGCGTGGGATGTCTCACAAAGCGAAAACAAAACAAGTAACCCCCCGATACACTACTACCTGGCATAGTCGGTTATCAAAATCCGTTGGGTCCTCCGTCCATGACCTGTACCCCTCTATTCCGTCTCTTGACCAAAAATCTACATCTCCTCTCGTAATTTTACTGAAATAAAGAACTTTTCACTAATGTCACTATCCCTCAGTATTGGTGGAATTCACATTCCATAAACCTCGTACGTATACAATCGGGACTCTCGAAATCCAATTCTCAAACATATATGAATATAAGTCTTAACTTCCACATTCTCAAAGGATAAATATAACAATGCGCTCCTCCTATCACTAAGTCCTAAGCGCTGCACATAATAATGAGTGACATTTTTTCCGCCCAACGGTAAAACCAGTACACCCTGAATCATAATAACAAAGTCCCTAAACACTCAAGAATTAAACATTTAGGTACCACTATACCCTTCGAAGTCTCTATAATATATAATATGAGTGTGAGCCCGAGCCTCTCGCGGGTGAGATTTTGCCAGAACAAAACATACTGCATTAGGGCAGCAACCCCGGTAGCCTTGCAATCACCGCCCACTATCATTTGAACCATTTTATAAAACCATAATTAGTATAATATCATACTCGCATATCACATCACTAAAAAGAGAAATCTCAATAAAGTATATAAATCACTAACAGTGCACCCATTTATCCTCCGTGGAGAACACTAAAGGGAATCCCACTATACCAGGGAAGACATACACATAATAATAACGTTGTTGATATACGCCCTAAATTTTGTCTCACATGCAAATCTCTCAATAATCAAAATGTAGTGACTCTCTCGTGTCACACAAAAGTACGCGTCACCCTCTGACGATAAAACTCATACTCCCACCTTACCAATCACCCTTGCTACTCAAATGGTCTCCTGAACATAACACGCTTGTCCGAACCAAATAAAAAATTACATTAACCATTTACCTTGCAAGCACCATACCCTTGTCCTTTTTCTCTCTTCGAAAAAATTTAACTCGTGTGGTTCTACTCTCCACAAAATACCCCAACACATAACCCACTGATCTCCTGTCATACTGACCATATTAGGGTTGCCCTTCTCTCGGACTTAAATAGTCATGATCCTGATGGCTACCCCCTTCGTTCCCTTAGCTTTGTTGGCCCTAAGGAACATGCTATTGGCTTCAATAACCCTTACTGAATTCACCATCGTTTGGTAATAATTCAGCTCTCCGAATCATTTAAATGATTCCCCTGATGGGTCTCCCCCTTGCGGTGTTTTACTAACTACTTTTCATATAGTCTCACTCTCCAATAAATCTTTCGATTAATTTAGCTCCCTTCATATAAGAGCGTTAATATCTCTACGGACAATGCATGATATTGTCACCATATGGATCGATTGTCCAACAGAATTCTCTTTAAGTGTTGTCAACTTTCCTCACGAGTTGATCTCCCACTTGAAATCTTCTCTACCATTGGTATCCACTTCCGTTGATACAAGATTTGCTAAAAGTCTAAATTCAATTACAAATGGACCCCTGTTCGGCCTTCCCGTGATGGGTTCAGAACAACGTTCACACCTCATTCTGAACAACTGATGAAGGAACATGCGGTTAAACTGTAACTAAGGTCTTTCCGTTTATGCAACATTCCACTACAAAATGTAGTGGCTGACTCCCACTATTATAACTTTGCTCCGATTTTACGCTAAATTTTCACTTCCAGATAACCACACTCCGCCATATGCCCAAGCCTTTGAATATATTACCTTCATTGGATAACACACACAATGGCCCTCATCTGCCATACTTCATTGTTCGAACACACCCGAACGCAAATAATATTCACTGATATTTACGTGATAGCAGGAGAATGAAATCACACCAAAGAAATCAATAATCCTAAACATAGGTCTCTATATCAAAGAAATCTACGTTGGAAGAATAATAAGCCGGACAGATCCTAAAGGACACTAGAACCTGATGATCTGATATCACCTGTGACACCCCACCTAATTAAATACGGGGTGATGAGTCCTTTATTAAATTAAAATCAAGGTGAACGTTCGGTTAATTCTTAGCATCACTGTCTCAAAAAAATTATTTCTAATTTAAACACCCTAAATAATTAAGTTAAGTGTTAAAACAATTTAAAGTCTTATTTTTTACTTTATTAAATTTCGATATGAAAACCTTTTTAATAAACAACAGTTTCAGAGTCACATAAATGTTAAGGATGGTAATTAACACACAAGAATTAAAACATCTAAAAAAACCAAACCAAGCTTAAGAACCATAAATAAATCATCCTGACAATAGTTAACTCTCAAAGAGTACTGAATACTAGAAATATAACTAAACACAAATCTCTAACAAATCCAAACGGAATAGGAAATCGGGCGACACATGCCTTAACTATGAAGAACTAAAATAGGAGTTGAATCAATGAAGAGGTCGTCTAAAACAAGGGCCTGCAACTTCCACATAAGTTGCAGCACGTCCAATCCAAATAACCTATGCATGACGCCCCTATGGTTGGGCACCTGTAATATATACATATATACATAAGAGAGAGAAATGACAGAAAATGGGTCAGAGCCCGAGTGTAAAAAAGTTTTAAAACAATTTAGTAAGTATTTAAAATCCATACTGGCTAATGTGACAACCATATTAGTATGAGACACTCTCTTGAGAATTCTCACCTCTCATCTAGTGTGCACTCCTACCGTACTACGGATTTCATAAGTCTATCTAACACATTTTCCATAAAGTTTTATCCGGAGAAGTACTAAGGCTATGATATTTAGTTTTAGAAAATTAATCTCTTCCATTTTCTTACGTTACTTAGAACCACTTAGTACCGTTACAAGTTCCTGAACACTTGTTATAAAGATATATCATTTATTCAATACTTAACAACTTATACACACAGTAGAAAGTTTTAATATATATAAGTATATATATATTAGTCACTCATATAATATATATATATATATACTATCCGCAACCCGCATAAAATCTATGGTGGTGGCATACTCTGCTATCAAGTCCCCGTATCACTCGTACTAAGGGAAATACTAGTTCAGAATAACTCTTGAACTGTATTAACACTATACACACAAAATGGAGGCAAAGCATAGTTCCAAGTCACTAAGAGGTCATCACATACCCCTCACGTCTCTTAGGACCGTCTGACTATCATTCTCAGATAGCCAGTACCAAGGAATCCTATGTTGTAGGGTACAAGTCATATCCCCCATAAAAGTCCCATCGATATAAGACTGTCCCGACGTGGCAACCTCCGTGATAGCAAGTAGCATGGGCATGATATTCACAAACATAATACTAAATATATGTACACAGTCACACGGTCATATATATAGATATTCAAATTTTCCAAATTACGTTCGCCCACTACCCATAATTATTATTATTTGTTCTTAGCACAAATTTACCCAATTATCTCGCATAACGAATTCATCTCTTTTATTCTCACTTATAATTTATTTCATACTTACTTGTCATCTCTCGAAGTATTCTCTCTTACTAAAATATAATTTCAGCAGGTACACCCTCTCTAACCTTCTGATCTAAGTCTTTCACGAGTTTCTAAATCCTTTAGTGAACGTATGCATAATTTCCAACGTGTGACTAAATACCCCGTTAACCCAAAATTCCATCCCATATCAAATTTCACTCAATGGAGTCTACTTATACCCTACTAGTCCTCTTCATGACCCATTATAATATTGAAACAATATTCAAGGATTCCTACATATTTTATCTGGATTAAACAAAGGGGAAAAACATGCAGTTTTCCAGGAGGGGTCGATCGATCGAGGAAAGGGGTCGATCGATCGATCATCAATCGATCGATGCTCTTGGACGATCGATCGATCAAGCAGTTATTCTGAATTCTGCCATTGTTATCTACGTGTTTCTTTATTCAACGTCACCCAAAACTCCATTAACGATTCCCAAACTCCCAAACAAAATTGTTACCAGCCATATATACCTATATACATGATTTCCTACGTGAAACATGTACAAATTCATCAAAGGGATTGAATTAATGTAGTAAATTAACAGAATTATCAAGAACCCTAAATTTTCATGAAACTTCCATTCTTCTAATTCTTTTCTAGATTTCTTGGTTCTAAATCCATAAAATTTTGTGGGTAATCCTCTACATATGATTGAGATGTCCAGAATATATCTATTTCCTCTAAAACATGTGATTTAAATTCTCTAAGTTATCAAATTCTTCCATGAAACATGTTTTTAACAATCCTAATCTAACATGGGTGAAACATTAACTAAAAATAAGCAAGATAGATACTTGCCTCAAGGATATGAGTCTGAATTTCTGCAATTTGATAATGTGGTCGTGTTCCCCTTCCTCCGATCTACACTCCGACGGTGTTTGTGGTGAACTATGGTGGCTCTAGCCTTGGGAAGTTCCTCACCTTCCTCCTCTAATAGCCTCTGTGAAATATGAAGGTTCTTACCCTAGAAGACAACCTCTAATACCTAATATACTTCTCTAATTTTCGTAGGTAATTAAATCCCAAAATTAGAAATTACCAAAATGCCCTCCCGAGTTATCGGTTAAGCCTAAAAATGCCGCGAGATCCAAACTAAACCCCCGGGTATAATTTTCTAACTATCTCGACCCTTCCGGACACGTTGGTGCACTCGAAATGACCATACGGGTGACTTATAATTTATTCACTTTTATAATACTCATATAGTCCCGACACGACACAGGCGCGTCCCGACTTAAATTTCTATAATTGTCATATTATTCACTAGCGACAATATTAATATTATCAATCTCATATATTAATTTACTCCTCTAGTAATATTCAACAAATTCCCAATAATTAATAACTCTCGTCACGCTAGTAAATATTTAAAATAAAATTCTGGATTAATATTAAATTAATATCTCAATTAAATTTAATTAATCCCCAATTTTAAAAGCCATAAAAATACGGGGTATTACAGTTGCTCCGTCCACCACTTTTATATCTGGTGATCCCATCAATCTTAAGGAGGAACCAATTCATACTTCCAATACTGAAGAGTTTCTTAGTGCAGAAAAGAATTTGGAGACTTCTTCATCTTTTGAATCTTTGGACATTTCAGCCATTCCCTCTCCTCCATTTACTCCTATGGGAAAGAGAAAAATCCCTTACTTGATTACTGCAGCCTTATCTCCTCCTGCCAAGAAAGCTATTGGGAATGCTAAGAAGCCAAAAAAAGTGTCTAAGGCTTATGAGAAAGAGAAGGTTCCTTATGTCATAGCTTCTGAGGAAGTAAATATTGTTGCTCTTTAATTTAAGAGGTTGAAGAAAGGCTTGCACGAGAAGGAAGTGGAAAAAAGTTCTATCAACTAGGAGTTGGTCGAGAAAATTCAAGAAAACTTGTTTGTTGTTGAATCATCCTCCATTTGTATTCATCCTGATGTTTCCAGCAAAATAATCAAGACTAGTACTTGCTCTGCTGACAGAGCTGCTCTTGCCCCTCTGCCGAGACTGAAATTATCAGAAAATTCTTGCCAAAGTTTGGCAATGGTAATCCTTTCTTCTTTATTAATTGTCTCTTAATTTTTTCTCTCTTGATGCTCCTTATAATGTGATGTTGTTCTTTTGTGCAGTTTTTAGCAAACTTTAATCAATTGCTTGATAAGGACAAGCAGATACGTTCTTCTGGTGGAGAAATTGAAGAGGCCCTTGAGGGTCTGAGGAAGTCTGTTGAGGCTTCTAAGCAATTGTTAGAGTCCAAACAAAAGACTTGGGATGAGGAGATGCAGAAGGCTATTAATAGGCCACTTTTGCTGAAGGAAAGCTGGTCACTACCGAGACCAGTATGACAGCTACTGAAGGAAAGTTGGCCACTACTGAAGCCAATTTATCTTCTGCTGAGAATAAGGCCAAGTTGGCCGAGAAAAAAATTGCTAAAAATCAAGATCTCTTAAAATCTTCCAAGGAGAAAGTTATTGTTATATCCTCTGAATTGATTGCAGAAGGCCAAAAATAAGAAACTTAAGGAGGACTCCTTCAACAAGGGCTGGGATAAAGCGTCTTAAGTGGCCTATGCTCGGATTGAGTTCGTGAGAAAAAAGTCTTTCAAGGATGGCTGGTCGGAGGCCCTTAAGTAGGTTGGCACCCCAGGAGAATATGAATTATTTCTAAGGCATGATCTAGGCTCTTCTCCCAACTTGAAGAAAGAGTTTGATGAGGAGGAGGGATTTGGGGAATCTTCCCTTCAACCTACTGGGTTTGCTTTGAAGACTATTAGTAAAGTTTCCCCTTCTACCGACCATCATTCTAAAAGAAATATCCAGGATAAGGAGAAGGTTTAACTCATTATTCTTTTTTCTTTTTATGTTTCTCTCCTTTATAATAGGACCAACGGTTTCAAGAAGTTGTAACACCTTTTTGGTTATCAATGAAATCATTTCATCTTTCTTGCTATATGTGTTGTGCTTATCATATTTTTTGCTTTTCTCACTTAGTTGAATGAATTCTCATACTAGTGTTACAGTTGCTCAGTAATCATACTTGTTTGTAATTTTCAATTTGATGCCAGGAAGTAGGCAATAGTTTTTACTAAATTCGACCTACTCAAGCAGAGTAGAATTCTTTTAGAAGCAAGTAATATTCCTTTGACGAAAGAAGACTTGGTCGGCTTTCTTGGACCTGGAGCATCTACACAAATGAAAGAGACATACGCTCATCTCCACTGTTTACTAGATTAGGCCGTATCGAATAATACAACTTACTACGAGATGATTGAGGGTCTTCAGGAAGATCACAAATTTTCTCCTACTTCTCTTCACTTTGACTATGAAGATAAATACAAAGCTTTGAATGAAGGCTGGGGCTTTGAGAAAAAGCTGGAAGAATATGCTTCCATGTATAAGAGAAAAGAATTCCTGCTGAACCGAGAAATAGATGAAGCTAGGGAAATTGCCAAATTTCTTGAGAAGGAAAATAAGAAACTCAGGAATGAGTTGGATACTTTGAAACAGTCTTATGCTAGTGGTGCCGATAAAAGTGGCATCTTTCTTGGAGACCGATAATGTCAGGCTTGTGGAGGAACTTGAAACTCTGAAGAAATCCAAGCCTGTACAAACTTTCAGACAGCAAAGAATGGGCTGACCAACTGTTGATGAGGCTAAGACTAAGAAAATATTAGCCCAGCTGAAAGTTAATGGTCGAGCTATTATTGATTTGTCTACAAAATTGGAAGCTAAGGATAAGACCATTGTCGACCAATCTGTGCAATTAAAGGTGAAGAATGATGTTTTGAAGATACTTCAACATCAAGTTGAAATATTAACTTTTCAATTTCACAAACAACCTATAGAGGTGGATATAAGGCTACGATGATGCTCTTGGCCATGTTGAGGATCACCTTGCCCAAAGACACTATGAAGGTTATAAGTGGGTGTGGACTAACTTGAGAACACAATATATGGTTAACTCACTTAAGTCTGTGCCATATAGGAGTTCCAACTAGTTTGGCTATTGAGACAAAATAGAATTAGACTTTTAAGAGTTACCCTCTCTCAAATATTTCAAGCTTCAAGTTGGAAATCCAGTCCAAGAACCTTAATGATCTGCCAAAAAGATAAGTATCACTCTCATGAACCCACAAATATGATACAATCACTTCATACATGTGTTATTATGTGAGCAGAACATATGATTTTTAGGAAATTTTCTAAATTTTTAAGTTACTCAAAACATTTTTAAATAAGTTAAAATGATTTTTGAAATTAATTAAAATGTGATTTTAAAATGTTTAGGGTTAAAACATAAATATTATTTTTCATTAAAATTTGTTTAGGGTAGAAAAAAAGAGCGCTAAAGAATTCTGGGGATGCATTTCATATTATCTTAAAATCCAAAAATAAGCGTTTTCAGTTGGATCCAAGCCATAATCATGTTGTTGTTATATCGCTGCGATTCTTCTTTCTTATGTGTCCTAGATAAAAGATAACATCACAACCCTTGATCTAAAGATATCTACGGTCTGCATGTGGCCTTTACAATCCTCGTGTTACCCCCAGCCAACCAATCATCGATCATATAATCACAACTTGTTTTTCACCCTTGGATGGAGAGTCAATAAGTCAGAGTTAATCTTAGTCATTTATTTGGCTCGATGCTCTTGATCCTTCCCTTGCTCAGTATATAAGGATACCCTCTGTTAGCATTTTAGGAGTTTTAAAAATCGTCTCACTTGAGAGAAAAATGAGAGAAGGAAGAGAGGGAGAAATAAGAGAGGAGAAATAAGGGAGAGAAAACCAAACCATCTGTGTATAAACTAAACGTCCACTATGTTGCTCTCATATCAGCAAATCATGAGTAAAGTGTGTAATAAGTAAGCAAAGCAAGTAAATAGAGAGAAAACAAGATATAGAGTGGTTCAGCCTCTAAAATAGGCCTACGTCCACTATGTTGCTCCATTCTCATTATATGTGTTATATTGTACAATATAATCATTCCTAAATAGGTGTACAAGTATGAGAATAAAGGAGAGTACATGATGGTATTGAGGACTCTGGTGTGCCGTAGAGGTGGCAGCGATGTAGGCGAGTAACCCAAGAACTGTCTGTTGAGGTTGTGAAAAAAGAGTATGTATTGTGGAGCCTGCCCCGGGTGTATGGAAATATATCTCTCTCCTTATTTTGAGGTGTGGTCCTCTATTTATAGGAGATATGCCCACGTGCTCTGAGCACGTGACGTGTGTAAAATATGGAGTTGCTATAATAGGTAGGGATGCGGCGTGTAAGGCAAGAAATGTGAGTGTTGCATCCTGTAATATGCTAGAGACAAAGGTGTCGCGCTATGTACTGGGTGGTTCCGTGGCGTGTTGAGGGGGGTCGCACCCTATGATGAGGAGGGTCGTGCCCCTATATTCGGTAGGGTCATAATCTGAGTTCAGTAGGGTCGAGCCCTATATTGAGATAGGTCGTGGCATGTAAGCACGTGCAGTGCAGAATACCTTCCGCGGTAGGGTGTTATATTTGTATTATTAATAAGCCCCCAAGTCGTACTGCCAAGAGATTTCGATTGGGACTGCGGCTTAGTTCAGTCTTCTTAGGTGCCACAGTACTTATAAGGCGATGATTCATCTTTCGCTCTCTCTTATATAAATTGTTCAGGTCGTGGACTTCATTACGTTTTCCAAAACTTTGAGAGCAAATCGAAAGCTGAACTCTGTTCGTCCATTCTCTTGCCTTTTTCGATGATCGTTCAAGGCCGTGTGTGGTGGTTCAAGGCGATTTGAGGCTGATCATTGCCATCTTCTTCATTTCTAGGTAATTTTTCAACCAATCATCCTTTTTAAATAGCTTTTGTAGTTCGTACTTCTTTAATATTCAAACACATGAACTTTGGCATTTATGAACTTCATGAAAAAAA
The DNA here is from genome assembly GCA_949130495.1 of Sambucus nigra. NCBI lineage: Eukaryota > Viridiplantae > Streptophyta > Magnoliopsida > Dipsacales > Adoxaceae > Sambucus > Sambucus nigra. Next base: position 235,478,129 of record OX422210.1, on the reverse strand, counting down.
AACAATTGCCTGATAGGAATCTAGGGCTTTGTTTGGATAATCTGTCAACTTTCAAGAATCGAACATATATCCATGATAAATAATTGTAATTGTTATAAAATTGGCTTGAATCGACCTTCATAACACAAAATCAAATAACTATTCCCCCACTTCCTTGAATCATATTGAAATCAAATTGTTCTTGATGTTCTTTAAGCAAACTTCACATTTTGGGTCTTTGATCCTTAAATGAATCAACATTTAAACACTAAACTGTTTTAGTGAGAGTCCGCGGTGTGGTAGAATACACCTTTAGTAATTTTGGTGATGGATGCAACCTGTAGACTCTGAATAATCCCTTGGGTTTCAATTCATACCCCTTGGCGGTTAAGCCCATAAATCCATGACTGCCTCAAGATGTTCCAACCTATTTCAGTGAGTAGCCACTGCACTGTAAGCTCCCTTACTGATTTAGGGTATGGCTGCAGCCGGTAGACTCTGAGGGTACTCCCTTAGGTTTAATGAATAGGGTCAGCAATATTTTAGCCCATTAGTAACTACAATAGAGAAATAACCCCCATCAAACCAATATGTCACGGCGATAATTGTCTTTTAGGGCTCTAAAACCCCACACTTCACATTTGGCCCGTCTTGTCGATCATTTTTATTCACTATTCATATAACTAATCTTACCTCGGCTTCTTAAAGTCTTTTTCGAACCATACTGGCTTCGGCGCCTAACTACGGACTCTATTTTTCAAGTACTGCTGCAGCCATATGAATTTTGACCCAGACGAATTTCTGAGAGGTTTCTGGGTAAAACACTTTGGAGCTTATCCCCCTTAACTTCCTTTCGTGCCTCCTTTGAAGTCGATAGGTCCTTGCCAACTGAAGGATTGTCCCAAATGTGTTATATTAGACTCAGACTCCATAGACTCTGCTTCTAATAAGGATTCTGAGATCACGCGGATAGAAGAGGAAGCTAACTCAATTAATCGACCCATGGATGTGGAAGATGGTGCCGCAGTAAGGGGTGCTACTGATGTTAGGGACGAACCGGCTGGTCCATCTAGGAGGGAGGGCTGAGAGACCACTGACTATGCTTGATATACGCACCATCATGACCCAAGACTGGGTTGACTAGGTAACTGAGGCCTTTGAGTTTCTAGAAAAATTGATGTGCTCAGCACCTGCCGCAAACCGATGACCGTGCACGGCACTTTTCGACAATGGGGTCTGCTTTCCATTGCATGCCTTTATTTATAGTCTGCGACTGCAGTTCCTACTCCCATTAGACGTATTTTTCAAACCATGAAACTAGCACCACCCCAGTTAGATCCCAATGGCTGGAGTGTCATCCTTATCATAGTCGAGCTTTGGTAGAATCAATTCAAAAAAGACATTACTCCCGCGGAGTTTTTTTCACTTCTACCGTCCCGAGGAAAACTCTGTGAAGTTCGCTGGGTACTACTACTTCTCCGTCCGTGGTAAGTACGAGACCTTTTACTATGAGAGGCCGACCAGTGTAAAGAAATGGAAGGGGAAGTACTTCTATATCTCCGGAGAAGGGTGGGAGATTCACCCTGAGGAGAACGAGAGAGATAGGTCGTTTCGAATGCTGCAGCGATGGGGGTCCCCTTATAAGCTAGGTATTTGATTTCTAGTCGCGTCCCCTCTTTGTAATTGAACTTTACTAACCTTTGAAGTGCTTTTTCATAGTTCTTGACAACTTGCAACTTAGCGGGAGGCAAGAGAAAAGGGTTGATAAGGCCGTGGCCATTCCTACTAAAGAGAAGAAATTCAGTGTCCTTGTAACATCTGCAACTATATTCAAAGTTGGTTTATTTCCCAGTAAGTCCATTCCAAAAGACATGGCCGCAGAAGGTAATAACCTGGTCCACAATTTTAGTCCGCGGCAACTTATGTTTCCCAGCAAGTCCATTTCAAATATTTACTGTTACTTTTTCTCTTTCAGGTGAGGAAATTGATAGGGAGCTGTTAGCTGCCCAGCTAGCGGAAATGGATGAGGACGCAGTCGTTCTAAATAACACTACAAGGAGCAAGAAAAGGAAGAGGTCCAAGACCAATGCACCAGCCGCGACTTCTTCTAACGATCAAAATCCTCCTATCGCGACCCCAACTCTGGTCGTGGAAAAAACTAACCTTGCTGCTCCTGAACCCCAAATTGAGTTTGATGATGATATAGGAGCCAATCTAGCCGCGGTGGGTCTGATGTCGACAGATGTCCCTATCCATTCAGCTTCTCCGCCGTCACCGCCGCCACCTATTATAGCGGTTAATGCAAACTTGGCACCTCCTCAGTGCCACGTTGGAGCTGGTCCTGATGGTCGACTGCGGCCACAGTTAAGACGGCCTGACCCTGAGTCCTCATGGGATACTACCGCACAGGCTGTGCGAAGGATAAAGAGGGCCCTGGATGTCGCGAATCTTGACAGGCTGGTCGAAGAAGACCATGATGATCTGGAGGACTGCGGCCTCCATAGTCTTTTGTGGGTAAGTGCAAGTGCTCTCTCAGTTTTAATTTTGCATTCCATATCTTTCTCCTAACATTTTCATTTCAGGCCGCGAACGTTATGGTGGCCCAAAAGAGAAAGTATAAGGCCCTTTATAAACTGAAAGAGGCAGCGAAGAGGGTGCACGCCTCTGATTTGGAGGTTGCACGAAATTCATCTTTTGAAACAGGGAAGCAGTCTGCTGCCGTGACTCTTCAAGCGATCCAAAGGAACTTACAGGCTGAAATAAAGGCCAGAGAAGAAGTTAAGGAAAAATAAAATCATGTCGCGGAATCTCTTAAGGTCTACCAGGCGCAAGCCGCAAAAGCTGCCCAAATTGCCGAATCGGCCAATAACAAGTTGAAACTCCTTCAAAAGAAATATGAGGAGCTGGAGGCCAAGTCTGCCCAAGATGCCCTAGCCCATGCCGCAATAATGAAGAAACAAGAAGCAAATCATGGCGAAGCCCTTCAGCTGGACATCGACACTACGATCGAATCGTTTAAGGGATCCAAAGATTTCTTCCTCTTAGATACATCCGTTGTGGAAATAAAATTATTACCATGAATTCAAAATTACTTTCACGTGGCTCCAGAAATCTTTAATCACCTCGCCTACTCCCCGGTTAAGGGTGATATAACCTACTCAAAACGAAACGTTATCCCCACTACTTTCTGAAATCCTGGTTTGAAAGTGGGGTTCAATGATCCCATTTTAGTTTAGAATAATACCGGGAATAACCTCTTACCGGTGCGATTCTTATATTCAAAGAAAGGTTGGGGCACACTGTCTAATAGTGTATACCACCCAAAAGAATAATAATCACTTTCTTTTAGGTAAACTTGTTCCACACATTCTAAGGAACTTATGAACTTACCTTAAAGTTGGCACCCCATCCAAGAAATTTCACCAAAGTGCTCTCTTCTATTTTAGGAATCGTAGGTTTGCTAAAAAAATTCTCTGGTTGATCCTCTTGTTCCAACCAATTTCTATCTATGAGTGGTGCCCGCGAAGACTACTCACTATGTCCCGCTCAACAACGACATCTACTTGTAATGTCTCACATTAAGTGACACTTAATACTCCCCTTCTTTCCTCAGCGTACACCGAAAGTTCCGACCCATGCACTTTTCTCCACGATGTGCACTGTTGAACCTTCATGCCTTACTAACATCATCATTCAACCTATGCGCAAGTCATTTTCAACACTAGACTAGGTAAAACTCCGCTCCGAGTGTTTTCCATAATAGTTAAATTATATCCTTCTCAAGGAATACCCCTAAATGTCTTCTCATAGCCTTCCAACTAAATTCGTATTTGTTACTCTGATCGTACATGTATATATGGATTATCGTCCTTCGCACCATGCTTAATCCACTCTACCAGTTCCACTTCGTTATGTTGTTCTCATAAATATATATTCCACGTGTATATTCCCACGTCCCTTCAACTCGAACCATTCAAGCAACAACTAACCAGGATGCCCACACACCCTACAAACCGTGCATACTTGTCTAAGCATCACCTACGGTTCACACATAACACCCAATTCTTTATTTCCCTTGTGCTCGCAACGTGGTCACAACACTTGGGTACTCTCAAACCTCCTTATCATCGTTCCACCCTTCAACTCGTGGTGATAAAACAGAACTTCCAATGTTTCCTTACCACACAACTGGCTCCACTGGCCTTAAATCGTCACTTAACTCTTAAATCGTCACTTAACTCTAACTTACAGTCATAATTACCGGCTCCTATGATGACCGAGGTACCGGACTCATGGACTAATGACCAAACATCTCTCTAATTCCAACCTTACGCTAAGTTTCATGCGTGGTATGTCTCGCAAAACGAAAACCAAACAAGTAACCCCCCAATACACTACTACCTAGCATAGTCGGTCATCGAAATCCGTTGGGTCCTCCGTCCATGATCTGTACCCCTCTATTTCGTCTCTTGATAGAAAATCTACATCCCCTCCCGTAATTTTACTGAAACAAAGAACTTTTCACCAATTGCACTATCGCTCAGTATTGGTGGAATTCACATTCCATAAACCTCGTACGTATACAATCGGGACTCTCGAATCCAATTCCCAAACATATATGAATATAAGTCTTAACTTCCACGTTCTCAAAGGATAAACATAATAATACGCTCCTCCTATCACTAAGTCCTGAGCGCTACACATAATAATGAGTGAAATCTTTCCGCGCAATGGTAAACCCAATACACCCTGAATCATAATAACAAAGTGCCTAAACACCCCGGAATTAAACATTTAGGTACCACTATACCCTTCGAAGTCGCTATAATATATAATATGAGTGTGAGCACGAGCCTCTCGCAGGTGAGGTTTTGCCAGAACAAAACATACTGCACTAGAGAAGCAACCTTGATAGCCTTGCAATCACTGCCCACTATCATTTTAACCATTTTATAAAACCATAATTAGTATAATATCATACTCGCATATCACATCACTAAAAAGAGAAATCTTAATAAAGTATATAAATCAGTAACAGTGCACCCATTTATCCTCCACGGAGAACACTAAAGGCAATCCCACTATACCAGGGAAGACATACACATAATAATAACATTATTGATATACGTTCTAAATTTCGCCTCACATGCAAATCTCTTAATAATCAAAATGTAGTGACTCTCTCGTGTCACACAAAAGTACGCGTCACCCTCTGTGGATAAAACTCATACTCCGACCTTGCCAATAGCCCTAGCTGCTCAAATGGTCTCCCGGTCATAACACGCCTGTCCGAACCAACCCAAAAATTACATTAACCATTTCCCTTGCAAGCACCATACCCTTGTCCTTTTTCTCGCTTTGAAAAAATTTAACTCGTGTGGTTCTACTCTACACAAAATACCTCATCACATAACCCACTTATCTCCTATCGTACTGACCATATTAGGGTTGTCCTTCTCTCAAACTTAAATATTCTCGATCCTGATGGCTACCCTCATCGTTCCCTTAGCTTTGTTGGTCCTAAGGAACGTGCTACTGGCCTCAATAACCCTTACTGAATTCACCATCGCTTGGTAAGAATTCAGCTATCTGAATCATTTAACTGAGTCCTCTGATGGCTTTCCCCCTTGCGATGTTTTACTAACTACTTTTCATCTAGTCTCACTCTCCAATAAATCTTTCGATTACTTTAGCTCCCTTCATATAAGAGCGTTAATATCTCTAAGAACAATGCATGATATTATCACCATATGGATCGATTGTCAAACATAATTCTCTTTAAGTGTTGTCAACTTTCCTCACGACTTAATCTCCCACTTGAAATCTTCTCTACCATTGGTATCCACTTCCGCTGATACAAGATTTGCTAAAAGTCTAAATTAATTTACAAATGGACCCATATTCGGCCCTCCCGTGATGGGTTTAGAACAACGTTCACACCTCATTCTGAACAACTGATGAAGGAACGTGCGGTTAAACTGTAACTAAGGTCCTTCCATTTATGCAAAATTCCACTACAAAATGTAGTTGTTCACTCCCACTATTATAACTTTGCTTCTATGTTACCCCAAATTTTCACTTCCAGATAACCACACTCCGCCATATTCCCAAGCCTTTGAATATATTACCTTCGTTAGATTACACACACAATTCCCATATTTCTAGAACTTCCACTGATGACTCTCCTACAAGCTTCGTTCAACTTTTTCCCAGTCATACCATGTTGGGTGAGTCTGATTCGGCTTCTATTTCGACTATAGCAGCATTTGGAAATCGTAGGTTTCGTCCTAGTCGTCTTTACAGTCGTGGCCTCTCATGCCATAATAGGGGTGACCTCGACTGTGGTCATCATCCTCGAATATACTTCACAACCTCACTAAGCCCTGCCTCCCGCTACTCGCCCAATGGCCCTCATCTGCCATACTTCATTGTTTGAACACGCCCGAACGCAAATAAGATTCACTGATATACACGTGATAGCAGGCTTAGCATCACTGTCGCAAAACAATTATTTCCAATTTAAACACCCTAAATAATTAAGCTAAGTGTTAAAACAATTTAATGTCTTATTTTTTACTTTATTAAATTTCGATATGAAAACCTTTTTAATAAAAAACTGTTCAAGAGTCACATAAATGCTAAGGATGGTAATTAACACACAAGAATTAAACCATCTAGATAAACCAAACCAAGTTTAAGAACCATAAATGAAATCATCCTGACAACAGTTAACTCTCAAAGAGTACTGAATACTGGAAATATAACTAAACATAAATCTCTAACAAATCCAAACGGAATGGGAAATCGGGCGACACATGCCTTAACTATGAAGAACTAAAATAGGAACTGAATCAATGAATAGGTCATCTAAAATAAGGGCCTGCAACTTCCATATAAGCTGCATCATGTCCAATCAAAAGAACCTATGCATGACGCCCCTTGTGGCTGGGCACCTGTAATACATACATATATATATACAAGAGAGAGAAATGACAGAAAACGGGTCAGAGCCCGAGTGTAAAACAGTTTTAAAATAGTTTAGCAAGTACTTAAAATGCTTACTGGCTAATGTGATAACCATGTTAGTATGCGACACTCTCTTGAGAATTCTCACCTCTCATCTAGTGTGTACGCATACCGTACTACGGATCTCATAAGTCTATCTAACTCATTTTCCATAAAGTTTTATCCCGAGATGTACTAAGGCTGTGATATTTAGTTTTAGAAAATTAATATCTTCCATTTTCTTACCTTACTTAGAACCACTTAATACTGTTACAAGTTCATGAACACTTGTCATAAAGCTGGAGCATTTATTCATTACTTAACTACTTATACACACAGTAGAAAGTTCCCATTTACATAAGTATATATATATTAGTCACTCATAATATATATATATATATATATATATATATATATATATATATATATACTATCGGTACCCCACATAAAATCTATGGTGCTGGCATACTCTGATATCAAGTCCCCGTATCACTCGTACTAAGAGAAATACTAGTTCGGAATCACTCTCGAACTCTATTAACACAATACACACAAAATGGAGGCGAAGCATAGTTCCAAGTCACTAAGAGGTCAGCACATACCCCTCACATCTCTTAGGACCGTCTGACTATCATTCTCAGATATCATGTAACAAGGAATCCTATGTTCTAGGGTACAAGTCAATATCCCCCATAAAAGTCCCATCGAGATAAGACTGTCCTCATGCGACAACCTCCGTGATAGCAAGTAGCTTGGCCATGATTATTCACAAACATAATACTGAATATATGTACACAGTCACACGATCATATATATACATATTCACATTATCGAAATTAGGTCCGCCCACGACCCATAATTATTATTATCCGTTCTTAGCACAAATTTTACTTAATTATCTCGCATAACGGATTCATCTATTTTATTCTCACTTATAATTTATTTCATACTTACTTCTCATCTCTCTAAGTATTCTCTCTTACTAAAATATAATTTCAGTACGTACTCCCTCTCTAACCTTCTGATCTATGTCTTTCACGAGTTTATAAATCCTTTAGTGAACGTACGCATAGTTTCCAACGTGTGACTAAATACCCCGTTAACCCAAAATTCCATCCCATATTAAACTTCACTCAACGGAGTCTGCTTAGACCCTACTAATCCTCTTCATGACCCATTAAAATATTTAAATAATATTCAATGGTTCCTAAGTATTTTATCTGGATTAAACAAAGTTGAAAAACATGCAGATTTCCAGGAGGGGTAAATCGATCGAGGAAAGGGGTCGATCGATCGATCGATGCTCCTTGTCGATCGATCGATCAATTAGTTATTCTGAACTCTGCCATTGTTATCTACGTGTTTCCTTCTTCAACCTCACCCAAAACTCCATTAACGATTACCAAACTCCCAAACAAAATTGCTACCAGCCATATATACCTATATACAGGATTTCCTACGTGAAACATGTACAAATTCATCAAAGGGATTGAAGTAATGTAGTAAATTAACAGAATTATCAAGAACCCTAAATTTTCATGAAACTTCCATTCTTCTAATTCTTTTCCAGATTTCTTGGTTCTAAATCCATAGAATTTTGTGGGTAATCCTCTACATATGATTGAGATGTCCAAAATATATCTATTTCCTCTAAAACATGTTATTTAAATTCTCTAAGTTATCAAATTCTTTCATGAAACATGTTTTTAACAATCCTAATCTAACATGGGTGAAACATTAACTAAAAACAAGCAAGATATATACTTTCCTCGAGGATATGAGTCTGAATTTCTCCGATTTGATAATGTGGTTGTGTTCTCCTTCCTCCGATCTATACTCCGTCGGTGTTTGTGGTGAAAATGGTGCAACTATGGTGGCTCTAGCCTTGGGAAGTTCCTCACCTTCCTCCTCTAATAGCCTCTATGAAATATACAGGTTCTTACCCTAGAAGACAACCTCTAATACCTAATATACTTCTCTAATTTTCGTAGGTAATTGAATCCCAAAATTAGAAATTACAAAAATGCCCCGAAACCCAAACTAAACCCCCGGGTACAATTTTTTGACTATCTCGACCATTCCAAACACATTGGCGCATTCGAAATGACCTTATGGGTGACTTACAATTTTTTTACTTTTAGAATACTCATACAGTTCCGACACGACTCAGGCGCGTCCCGACTTAAATTTCCATAATTGCCATTTTATTCACTCGTGACAATATTAATAAAACCAATCTCATATATTACTTTACTCATCTAGTAATATTAAAAAAAATTCCCAATAATTACTAACTCTCGTCACGCTAGTAAATATTTAAAATAAAATTTCGGATTAATATTAAATTAATATCTCAATTAAATTTAATAAATCCCCAATTTTAAAAGCCATAAAAATACGGGGTATTACAGTTGCTTGGTCCACCACTTTTATATCTGCTGATCCCATCAATCTTGAGGAGGAACCAATTTGTACTTCCTATACTAAAGAGTCTGTTGCAGAAAAGAATTTGGGGACTTCTTCATCTTTTGAGTCTTTGGGCGTTTCAGCCATTCCCCCTCCTCCACTTAGTCCTATGGGAAAGAGAAAAATCCCTTACTTGATTACTAGAGTTTTGTCTCCTCCTGCCAAGAAAGCTATTGGGAATGCTAAGAAGCCAGAAAAAGTGTCTAAGGCTTCTGAGAAAGAGAAGGTTTCTTATGTCATTGCTTCTGAGGAAATAAATATTGTTGCTCTTTAATTTAGGAGGTTGAATAAAGGCTTGCACGAGAAGCAAGTTGAAAAAAGTTCTATCGACTAGGAGTTGGTCGAGAAAATTTAAGAAAACTTGTTTGTTGTTGAGTCATCCTCCATTTGTATTCATCCTGGTGTTTTCAGCAAAATAATCAAGACTAGTACTTGCCCTGCTGATAGAGCAGCTCTTGCCCCTCTGCCAAGGCTGAAATTGGCCGAAAATTCTTACCAAAGTTTAGCAATGGTAATCCTTTCTTCTTTATTAATTAGCTCTTGATTTTTTTTTCTCTTGATGCTCCTTCTAATATGATGTTGTTCTTTTGTGCAGTTTTTAGCAAACTTTAATCTATTGCTTGACAAGGACGAGCATATACGTTCTTCTGGTGGAGAAGTTGAAGAGGCCCTTGAGGGTCTGAGGAAGTCTGTTGAGGCTTCTAGGCAATTTTTAGAGTCCAAACAAAAGGCTTGGGATGAATATATGCATAAGGCTATTAATTGGTCCACTTTTGTTGAAGGAAAGATGGTCACTATCGAGACCAATTTGACAGCTGCTGAAGGAAAGTTGGCCACTACTAAAGCCAATTTATCTTCTGCTCAGAATAAGGCCAAGTTGGCCAAGAAAAAATTTACTAAAAATCAAGATCTCTTAAAATCTGTCGAGGAGAAATCTATTGTTATATCCTCTAAATTGATCGCAGAGAAGGCAAAAAATAAGAAGCTTAAGGAGGACTCCTTCAACAAGGGTTGGGATAAAGCGTCTCAAGTGGCCTCTGCTCAGATTGAGTTCGTGAGAAAAAAGTCTTTCAAGGATGGATGGTCAAAGGCCCTTAAGTAGGTTGGCACCCCAGAAGAATCTGAATTATTTCTGAGGCATGATCTAGGCTCTCTTCCCAACTTGAAGGAAGAGTTTGATAAGGAGGAGGGATTTGGGGAATCTTCCCTTCAACCTACTGGGTTTGCTCTGAAGACTATTAGTAAAGTTTCCCCTTCTACCGACCAGCATTCTGAAAGAAATGTCCAGGATAAGGAGAAGGTTTAACTCATTATTCTTTTTTTTATGTTTCTCTGCTTTATAATAGGACCAACAGTTTCAACAAGTTGTAACACCTTTTTGGTATCAATGAAATCATTTCATCTTTCTTGCTATATGTGTTGTGCTTATCATATTTTTTTCTTTTCTTACTTAGTTGAATGAATTCTCATACTAGTGTTATAGTTGCTCAGTAATCATACTTGTTTGCGATTTTCAATTTGATGCTAGGAAGTAGGCAATAGTTTTTACTAAATTCGACCTACTCAAGCAGAGTAGAAGTCTTTTAGAAGTAAGTCATATTCCTTTTACTGAAGAAGACTTGGTCGGCTTTCTTGGAACTGAAGCATCTACACAAATGAAAGAGGCATATGTTCATCTCCATTGTTTACTAGATTAGGTTGTATCAAATAATGTAACTTACTACGAGATGATTGAAGATCTTCAGGAATTTTCTCTTTCTTCCCTTCACTTTAACTATGAAGATAAATACAAAGCTTTGAATGAAGGCTGGGACTTTGAGAAAAAGATGAAAGAATTTGCTTCCATGTATAAGAGAAAAGAATTCCTGCTGAATCGAGAAATAGATGAAGCTAGGGAAATTGCCAAATTGCTTGAGAAGAAAAATAAGAAACTCAGGAATGAGTTGGATACTTTAAAACAGTCTTATGCTAATGGTGCCAATAAAAGTGGCATATTTTTTGGAGACTGAGAATGTCAGGCTTGTGGAGGAACTTGAAACTCTGAAGCAATCCAAGCCTGTACAAACTTCCAGACAGTAAAGAATGAGCTGACCAACAATTGATGAGGCTAAGACTAAGCAAACATTAGCTGACCAAGCTGCCCAGCTAAAAGCTAATGGTCAAGCTATTGTTGATTTGTCTACAAAATTGGAAGCTAAGAATAAGACCATTGTCGACCAATCTGTGCAGTTAAAGGTGAAGAATGATGTTTTGAAGATACTTCAACATCAAGTTGAAAGGTTAACTTTTCAATTTCACAAACAATCTATAGAGGTGGATATAAGGCTACGGCGAATCTCTTGGCCATGTTGAGGATCACCTTGCCCAAAGCCACTATGAAGGTTATAAGTGGGTGTGGAAAAACTTGAGAACACACTATATGGTTAACTCACTTGAGTCTGTGCCATATAGGAGTTCCAATTAGTTTTTCTATTGAGACAAAATAGAATTAGACTTTTAAGAGTTACCCTCTCTCAAATATTCCAAGCTACAATTTGGAAATCCAGTCCAAAAACCTTAATGATCTACCAAAAAGATAATTATTACTCTCATGAACCCACAAATATAACACAATCACTTCATATATCTGTTATTATGTGTGCACAAGGGTCATATGATTTTTAGGAAATTTTCTGAATTTTTTAAGTCACTCAAAACATTTTTAAATCGTTTAAAATGATTTTTGAAATTAATTAAAATGTGATTTTCAAATGTTTGGGGTTAAAACATAAATATAATTTTTCTTCAAAATTTGTTTAGGGTAGAAAAAAAGAGCACTAAAGAATTCTGGGGATGCATTTCATATTATGTTAAAATCCAAAAATAAGCATTTTCTATTGGATTCAAGCCATACACGTGTTGCTGTTATATCGGTGAGATTTGTGTTTCTTCTGTGTCCTAGATAAGAGATAACATCGCAACCCTTAATCTAAAGATATCTATGGTCTGCATGCGGCCTTTACAATCCTCGTGTTACCCCCAACCAACCAATCATCGATAATATAATCACCGCTTATTTTTCACCCTTGGATGGAGAGTCAATAAGTCAGAGTTAATCTCAATCATTTATTTGGCTCAATGTTCTTGATCCTTCCCTTGCTCAGTATATAAGGAGAACCTCTATTATCATTTTAGGAGTTTCAAAAATCATCTCAATTGAGAGGGAAGAGAGAGAAAAATAAGAGAGGAGAAAGAAGGGAGAGAAAACCAAACCGTCTGTGTATAACCTAAACATCCACTGTACTGCTCTCGTATCAGAAAATCACTAGTAAAGTGTGTAATAAGTAAGCAAAGCAAGTAAATAGAGAGAAACAAGATATAGAGTGGTTCAGCCTCAAAAATAGGCCTACGTCCACTATGTTGCTCCGTTCTCATTATATGTGTTGCATTGTACAATATAATCATGCCTAAATAGGCGTACAAGTATGAGAATAAAGGAGAGTACATGATGGTATTGAGGATTCTGGTGTGCCGAAGAGGTGGCAGCAATGTAGACGAGTAACCCCAGAACTGTCTGTTGAGGTTGTGAAAAGAGAGTATGTATTGTGGAGCCTGCCCCGGGTGTATGGAAATAGATCTCTATCCTTATTTTGAGGTATGGTCCTCTATTTATAGGAGATATGCCCACGTGCTCTGTGCACGTGACATGTGTAAAATCTGGATTTGCTATAATAGGTAGGGATGCGGCTTGTAAGGCAAGCAATGTGAGTGCTAAATCCTATAATAAGCTGGAGACAAAGGTGTCGCGCCCTGTACTGTGTGGTTCTGCGGCGTGTTGAGGGGGGACGTGCCCTGTGATGAGGAGGGTTGCACCGCTATATTCAGTAGGGCCTCACCCCGAGTTCAGTAGGGTCGCACCTTATGTTGAGATAGACCGCGACATGTAAGCATGTGAAGTGCACAATACCTTCCGTGGCAGGGTGCTATATTTGTACTATCATTAGATAAGAGATAACATCGCAACCCTTGATCTAAAGATATCTACGGTCTGCATGTGGCCTTTATAATCCTCGTGTTACCCCCAACCAACCAATCATCGATCATATAATCACCGCTTGTTTTTCACCCTTGGATGGAGAGTCAATAAGTCAGAGTTAATCTCAGTCGTTTATTTGGCTCGATGTTCTTGATCATTCCATTACTCAGTATATAAGGAGACCCGCTGTTAGCATTTTAGGAGTTTTAAAAATAGTCTCACTTGAGAGAAAAACTAGATAGAAACTAGAAAGAAAAAATAGAGAAAAATAAGAGAAGAGAAATAAGGGAGAGAAAACCAAACCGTCTGTGTATAACCTAAACGTTTTCCTACATACACAAACCTCTAAACTTTCCTTTTCCCAAAAGCCAAAAAAACTCTAACCTTGAAGTTAGATTTTAAGGTTCTGAAAGTAGTTGTGAGGGTTTGTTCGTGTTAAAGATACTCTTCAACCTAGATCTCTCTTAGGATACCTATCTCTGTGTAAATCTCATATTTCTTTGTAGAAATTATGAGAATTACCTTGAGAAACATTTTCACGAAAATTTTAGGGTTTCTTTCTCATTTCTGTTTGATCTTTTGAGTTATATTCATATCTGTCAGATCCACTCTCTGATATTCAAACTGTTTTAAAAAATAGACTTTGATAGTTAAGAAATTTTCAGATGTGAACCTTTTGGGTTTCAATCATCATATTTCACAGTTTGTGAAATAATTTTGTAAAGAAATAAAGTTTGAAACATATTTGATCTTGTTTTAAAGAAAGACTTGTTTCAAATATGATTAATAAAAAATTCTGATTTTTGAAAATAAGTTGAATTAATCCTGCATGTCATATAGTTGATTTGTAATATCATAGGAATTGTTGTTTAATTAATTGAGAGATGTGAGAAGCATTTCTTCATATAGTTCACATCACATACACCATCACTCTCACACGAACACTTAGACTTAGTGGTTCTTTTAAGAGATCTGGTGTTGGTAGAGCCATTGGAATCAGAAAGCAAGAACAAAGCAAGGAAGCTGCCAGAGGGAGATCAAAGTTGGTCAGAGACCTTTGATAGTGGAGTAACTCGTGTACATATAATGTCTGAACTTAGTTTAGGATATTGATTTGCTTGCTTAGTGTTGTAACTTGTATATTGTGATTTTTTTAGTGGACTTTTTATTTTATGGCGTAGAGGTCACCATGGAGGCTTCCCCTAAGTTGGGGTTTTATCACGTTAAAATATGGTGTCAATTTACTTTATTGTTCTTAACTGTTTATGCTTGGTTTCATACTAAAGACATAGTTTGGGTTTTGTTTTTAAAAACCTAAGGAAACCAAACTACCAAATTTTTCATTCATATTAAGAAATATTCTTTACACACCTTGAGTTTGATTTCGAAATTAGTTTAGTTAAAGGAGTTTGTATTCGGAGTTTACTTAAAACATAACTTTTAGTTATTAACTTATTAAACAAGTTTTTCACAACTGCTTGACTTTGTTGAAGCATGATAGTAACAACGAGCTATGGTACTGGAATGAGCCTGGTCTGTTAGATTATGGCAGTCCTCTTTTTAAGTTGGACATACCATGGATCCCTGCTGATGCTATTCCCCGGTGCTTGATCACTAAATATTTGGTAGATTATGATTTACACGATGTTCATGAAATAATTCGTCCTCCACATCTGATCAATGCACCGAGCAGCAGTAACATAAGAATGTTAAGAGACTTCAACTTTATTAATTCTCCTTACACTCTGGATGATCATCCTGCTGGAATAGAGAGAGTGCACCCAACTCAGCCAACTTCCAAAGCTCAAGGAAAACGTCCTATTGAATAGATTTTCTGTATTTTGTCATTCATTTAACCTTAAATGTAATACAGTTAATATATGAATACAAATCAATATATTTGTGTTGTTAACTCTTGATTATTTAATCAATCAGTCAACTTAGTTATTGTCTAATAATGAATTATTAAACGATAATTGTAAGGCCATAGATTCTACTAATGCACTTAGATTTATTGATCCAAGTTTTGCATTAGTTATCAATGGTGACCAAGTGTATAAGGAATATATGTTTGTATTCTAATGATTAGGAATGTTTACATGTTTTCCTGCATTTAACTTAGTTGGGAAAAACTTGTTTGTAACTTTTTAGTTATATACAAAGTTTTACAGACTTCTTGATCTTGGCTTATCAATGACGAAGTCATACATAAAGTAAATTATTGTTGTCGACTAAGTGTTTAGGATTGTATTCCTGTGATTAACTTATTCGGATAATACTTCTTGTTCGTGACTTTTTTATACAGAGTCATACACGAAGTAATGATTACTTCTTATTCGTGACTTGTACATACGAAGTCATATATACACGAAGTTTAATCTTGGCGCGAACAACGATTGTGCCTTAAGTTGTCAATGCATCTGGAATTTGATAAATATAACCTGATTAAGTATGTTATGTTGATCGACACATGAAATTTAATCTTGGGCGAACAACGATTGTGACAAAAGCTATTGGTGCATCTGGAATTTGATAAATTCAAACTCATTAAGTATGTTCTGCTGATTGGCAGAAAAGTTAAACCTGATTAAGTATGTATGTGCAATTGATCGACAAGAGCTTAAGACCTAAAGACATTTTTCTTTGTTATCTCTGGGGAATGAATATCGTCGTACTCCAAAAAAATTAAAAAAATTTGGAGGGACTGAAATCAAAATTTTATTGAAACTTGAACAATAGTTATTTTGAACATAAAGCAAAAGAAAATACAATTATAGCAATCCCTTGAATCATTGATAATACTTTCGGAGGTGCTCGACGTTCCAGGGTTTTTTGAATTCTTCGCCTTCTAAGGTCTCAATCTGATGGGTTCCTAGTCGGATGACTGCTGAAATGCAATATGGGCTATGCCAATTAGCCTCAAGCTTGTTATTTTTCTGGATGACCTTCTTAAGGACATAGTCGCCTTCTTTTAAGTTGGTCGGATTAACCCTTTTTTTCTATAAGCGAGTTATCTTATGTTAGTATGCATCATTTCACATAGACTTCTTCTAACATATCTAGATCCAATCGTCTCATCAATTCACTAGTTAGAGAATCAAAATTCAGGACCCTGTGAGTTGGTAGGCCTATATCAGCTAGCACCATGGCTTATGATCCAAATGCAAGCATGTATGGTGTTTCTTCAGTCGCTGTTCTCGACGTTGTTCGGTAGGCCCAAAGAACAAAATACAATCCATTGATCCAATTTCCTTTTTATGCAAAAGCCTTTTATTCAATCCATTGAGCAAAGTCCTATTTATGACTTCTATTTGACCATTGCTTTGTGGATGGCCTGGTGCAGAATGGAGTTTCTGGATTTTGGACTAGACATAATATGCTTCAAACTCATCATTATAAAATGGGGTTCCATGGTCTGTAATAAAGGCATAAGGCAACCCATATCTACATATAATATTCTTCCAAATGAACTGATACGCTTTCTCATATGTCATTTCAATCAACGACTCTGCTTCCACCCATTTTATGAAGTAGTCAACCGCAATGACCAAATACTTGAACCTGCCTTTGGTGGTCGGTAGTGGGCCGACTAAGTCAATTCCCCAAATAGCAAAGGGACAAGGCGAAGTTATTGGGGCTAAAGCAGCATTGGGTGCTTTATGAATATTAGAGAACTTTTAGCATTTGTCACACTTTCTTACAAAGGCTTTATAATCTGCCCTCATAGTCGCTCAGTGGTATCCCTGAGTGTTGATTCTTTGGAGTAGAGACTGACCAGTTGAGTGAGATCCACATGAGCCTTCATGCACCTCTTTGATCAACTATTCCACCTCCATTGGATGAACAAAGCGTAGTAAGGAGATCGTTAATCCCCTTTTGTATAAAACCCCTTTGTCCAACACATATCTTGTTGCTTTATACTGGAGCTTTTTGGCTTCTTTGGGATCAGGTGGTAGGTGTCCATCTTCAATATAAGCCCTGATTGGATCCATCCAAGAAGGTCCCAAATCTACAGCAATATAATTAACCATTAAGTCCTCATCAATGCTCCGATTGGCTAGGATCTCTATTGGGATTGTTCGTCGCAGTTCAATATGTATTGTTGAAATAAGCCGAGCAAGTGCATCTGCTCGGGCGTTTGCTATTCTGGGGATCTTGTTCATTTGTACAGCTAGAAACATGGAAATAACTTCCATGGTTTTAGCAAAGTATCTGTTCATCAATTCTCTCTTGACTCTATATGAATGAAGCAATCAATTGACCACTAGCTATGAATCATTGTGTGACACTAATTACTCGGCACCTAACGAGTGGGCCAAACCCAGTCCGACTATCAAAGATTCATACTCCGCTTCATTCTTTGATGCCTTGAATTGGAACCTAAGTGTATATTCAATATTAATTTCATCACTAGTAATAAGAATTATACTTGCTCCACTTCCAATCGCATATGAAGATCCATCCACATGCAAATTCCATGATGGCTTATCACTATTAAAGTTTTCTTCAGACAAAACCCCATGGTGGAATACTTTCGTACTCTCATTTGCATACTTTTGAGCCATTTCCTGAGTTTTGGATGATTCAGGTTGATCGTCTATAACTTTAGATTGCTTTCGAGCTGAGCTCTCTTCCTTAGAAGTCTGCTTGGAAGGCAAGTATTATTGGTCGGGAAACTCTAGATAGGTGAACTCAATGATGAAATCTGCTAAAGCTTAGCCTTTTAATGAATATCTTGGTTCATAAACAATGTCATACTCCCCCAGTTCTACGGCCCAGTACATCAATCTTCCTGACTTTTCAGGCTTGTGGAGTGCTTGCCCACGAGGTAGATCTGTATACATAATTATAGTATGTGCTTAGAAATAGGGCTTTATACGCCTAGGGCTATAATGAGTGCTAAAGCCAACTTTTCCAAGCATGGGTATCTGATCTCGACTCCCCTGAATGCTTTTCTGGTGTAGTAAACTAGTTTTTAGATCTCATTATCCAATCTAACCAAGGTCGAGCTAACTGCGAATTCAGAAACAACTAATTATAAGTATGATTTTTCTCCCAAAATAGGCCGGGATAATAAAGGTGGTGATCCCAAGTACTTCTTTAATTCTTGGAACGCTTCTTTACACTCTGCATTCCACTCAAAAGTATTTCTCAACACCTTGAAAAATGGCAAACACCTTTCTATTTCCCGAGAAACAAATATGTTTAAAGCTGCCAGTTTACTAGTGAGCCTTTTTATATCTATATTGCAAATTGGTGATTGCATTTCTAACAAAGCTTTGATTTTTGATGGATTAGCTTTTGTTCCCCTTTGATTGACTATGAATCCGAGGAACATTCCTTTATGTACTCCGAACACACACTTGGTCGAATTCATCTTCATCTAATGCTTTTCAACCTGATGAAAAGTCTGACTAAGGTCCCTGATATGATCTGAGGCCTTCTGGATTTTTATCAGCATACCTTCCACATAAACCTCCATTTTTTGTCCTATCTGCTCTTCAAATACCTTATTCACCAACCTCTGGTACATTCCTCCATCATTTTTTAGCCCAAAGGGCATTACGTTATAGCAGTAGATTCCTTGATTGGTGATGAAAGTTGTGCTTTCTCTATCTTTTGGTTTTATATTTATCGAGTTATACCAAGAATAAGATCCATGAAGCTCAAAATCTCATGTCCTGATGAAGCATCCACCAATTAATCAATTCTAGGCAAGGGAAAGTGGCCTTTTGGACAGGCTTTATTTAGATTGTTAAATTCCACACACATTCTCCACTTATCATTTTTCTTTTTTATCATTACGACGTTGGCCAACCAGGCTGAATTCTTAACATCTTCAATAAATTGGGCTTTTTGAAGTTTCCCCACCTCTTCCTGAATAGCTTGATTTTTCTCCAGGCTAAAAACCCCGCGCCTCTGCTTGATTAGCTTGGCATCCTAATTAATGTTGAGCTCATGATAGAGAAAATTGGAATCAATCCCAGGCATATCCTTATGGATCAAAGAAAATAAATTTCTTTGTTGCCTTGGGAACATAATCAATTCCTGTTTGAGGATTGGATCTAGTGTCGAGTCGATCTATATAGTCCTCTCTGGCTTATCATCGTCTAGGATAATGCTTTCAGTAGTTTCCACAATCTACCCTTTGACTAAGTTTGTCTCATCTCGGGGATCTAAAGTTTCAACTTCAAAGTCAGTGTTGGGATCAGTGGTATCTACCTGATAAGTGGTGGTCTTTTTCTTCAAATTAATTAAGTCCTCCTGCTCAACTAAGGAGTATTAACACTCTCTGGCCACCTTTTGGTCGCCTTTCACAACAGCAACCCCAAAATGAGTTGGGAACTTCAAGCATTGTTGGACTCTTGATGGTACAACTTTAAACTTTTTTTATCCTACCCTATTGAGGATCACATTATAGGCAGACTGAATGTTTTTATCCATCAGTAAAAAGCGTATTTCCTCAGTACGGTTCGTCGGCCAGGTGCCGAAGAACACTTCCAGCTTGACTGTCCCAAAAGGGTAGACTTTTTCACCTGAAAAACCTATTAATGGCATGTGGTAAGGTTCCAGTTGGTTGAGTTTCAAACCCAAACTCTGAAAGTAAGGGTAAAATATAATATCTGTCGAGTTCCCATTATCAATCAAATCCCTCGTGATGACAATATTCTAGATCCTGAATTTGACGACCAATGGATCATCATGGGGATAAAGTACCCCAGAGAGGTCATTCTTAGAAAAGTCAATTACCAGTTCGTCTTTGTTAACCTTCCTGGGTCGATCATCTTCGTTCATATTGATTCTCTAGATATAAAAGCAGGCCTAGGCCTCATTCAAGTAAGCTGTTCTTTCGATAGTTAGATCTCCTCCACCTGCATCACCACCTGTAGTCACATGACAATTAAATGAGCCAAAACTTATCATAGCTACCTCAAGATCTGGTTTATTAGGCTTCTTCGACAAATCAGGGTCATCTTCATGGTTTTTCTTCCTGTGATATCGGGGCTTGAATAGAGAATTTGACCTTCCTTGTACTTCTTTGCCTTCTCGCTGATCAATAAATTTTTTCAGTTTTCCTCGGTGAATGAGATATTTTACTTCATTATTAAAAGCGATCCAGTTATCTTTTGTATGGCCGTGATCCTTTTGGAACTCAAAATATTTAGATTTGTCCCTCCTGTTAGGAGGTTCCTCAATCTTTCAAGCCATCACAAATCCTTATTGTCTTTGATTTCCTCTAGGATATGGTGAATGCTAACAGTCAATGGAGTATAAGTTCCATACTTTTTGAACTTGTCATCCTTCTTTGGCTTCTGCTCCTTTTGGTCCTTCTTCTCAAGCTTAGTGGATGGACTCTATTTTGCGGCCATTGCTTCCTCAGCGTTCATTATTTTTCCTACCTTATCCATGAGCTCAGTTATGGTTTTAGGAGGATCTTTGGCCAGAGCATAATAAAGTTTATCGAGAAGCAATCCACTCATGAGAGAGGTGATGGCTATTTTTTCCTCATAATCAACTACTTCCCATTTCTCATTATTAAAACGAGGATGTACTCCGTCGTTGTTTCCCCTACTAGCTGTTTTACACTGAAAAGATGGGTTACTCTTTTCATCGGCTTGGCCCCAAAATAGAAATTGCTAATAAACAGCTCGGCAAGCTGGTTGAAGTTGGTAATTTATCCTCGGGGCAGGTTATTGTACCATATTTGGGTTAAACCCGTAATGGTACTTAAAAATTCCCTACATATCATTTCATTGGGGATCGAATAAATTTCAGCTACAGCTTGATATTGCTCGATGTGTAAAAGTATATCAGTTTTACCATCATACTTTGGGGTGACCATAGGGGTTTTAAACTTGGATGGAGTTAGGAAAATCCACAATTGCCTGAATAAAGGGGGATCCTTTTAAGATATTTCTTTACAAGGGATTATTTGCTTTTGCCGTTTCTCCCAGACAATCTTCCAATTGTTGGATTGATCCTTTCCATGATGGATTGCCTGCGCCAGTTTTATGCAAAGCGGTTTAGTTATCCCGACCAATTGTCTGTACTGAGCTCTCTTCCTGAAAAGTCTGCTCACGATGTAGATATCGTCCGATGCTTGATCTTGACCTGACTGAGATTTCACGATGGTTGATCGGATGTTGAGTAGTTTTGGATAATGTTATAAGAGGGTTCCTGTTTGCTCAGGGTCCCAAACGGTAAAAAGGTGAAGCTTTACTCAATCTTTCCAGGATGCTTCGCCTTTTAGGAGAGAGAATGTCCATTATAGAACTTTGTATCTCTGATCGATGAACCTACTCCTGGGTGATAAGTCCTAGCATGAGATGATCTGGAATAGCTATATCGGCTATGCCTAGGAGGTAGGGGCGGTAATTCTCTCCTTGGTGAAGGAATTATTTACTGCCTGGATAGGGATGGAGATCTACCTTGTATAGACTATGCCAATTGTCTCATTATTTCCTGCATAGCACCTTGACCCCTTGAAATACTGGCAAGAATACCATTCAGGTCGGCTGCTATAAGAAGAGAAGATGGAACGGTTGGGTTGCCTTCATTTCTAGCACTAGGCTCTGGATTATTCATTTTTCCTTGAGCAAGGATGTACGAGATTGAAAACAATGATTAGATACACGTTCCCATAGATGGCGCCAATCTATTAATATTAAAATATGGACTTGATCCAATTTTATAATCACATATAAAATATAAAATTGTAATGAGATAATTAAAATAGAGACACAAGGTTTTAAAGTGGTTCAGTTGTGTAAGAAAGCCTACGTCCACTATTATTGTATTGATTTTAGAGATTGCCGAAGGCTAGGTACCCTTGTTAATAAGAATATCCTATAATTCATTCTATCTTGCCTTTGATGAAAGGAATACAATGTATTTATAGTGACCAGAAGATCAAGGGCTGGAATGCCTTTATAAATTTAAGCATTTGCACCCGTACATAATGAATGTGATGACTGGTTATATGTAGGATTGTAAATCCATCGGATCCGGACCGGATCAGGCAAATCCAAATCCATATCCGTTTATGTTAAATGGATTCGGATTAGATCCGTTTATTAATCGGATCAGATCAGGCAAATTCAAATCCATATTGGTTTATGTTAAACGGATTCGAATCGGATCCGATTATCCAATTATCCATTTATGTTAAACTTGATTTGCAAAATTTTTATTTTCAACTTTTATTTCATAAATTTATTTTTCAAATGTTACAAAAAAACAGATAATGAAATAAAGAACTATTATAATATATATTTAAAATATTATTAAATTTAATATATATATTAATTAAAATATATAATATATAATTTATATATATATATATATATATATATATATATATATATAATTTTTATATATATATATATATTTTAAATATATTAATCGGATCGAATTATTAACGGATTGGAGTATATGAATCCAAATTCGCTCCATTTAATAAATAGATAATCGGATAATCGGATTTCAGGCATGATCCATATCCTCTTAAATGGATCAGATTCGGATTCGGATTTGGATAAAATCTGATCCATTGACAGGCCTAGTTATATGAACCACGTGCGATAAGGCCTTTGGTTGTACTTCCCATTTGGTGGATTTTTATTTATATTGATGGTATGCATTCTTCACGTTGGCCGGCATACCCGTCGAGCAACTATCAGTTGACTAGGATTTATGCCACGTAGGGAGACATTTTTCCACTTTTGATTGGTCCACATAGGTGGATCATTTTTTGTATTAACAATCATCAATGAGATACCATCATTCAGTTGGATCAAGTTTGGGATGCCTTATAAGATTTTTAGTCGAGAGAAAAGAAGACTAGAAAGTGAGTTTTGTAGACACCACATTTTAGGAACCCCTGAGTCTCTCCTTAGGTCCCTGGCACCTCCCTATTTACCCTAGGTCATACTCCGAGTACCGATCTAGAGACCATCGGGCGCTTTCGGGCCCCATTTGACTCCTATTAACTTTCTCGTTAGGCTCTGAATCCCCTTTCCAATGGTCTTCCCCGTGTGTAAATCAGCATAACGATTCGAATGAACTGACCATTTTACTATCGAAAATCTATCTAGAGGCCCCCGGGTGCCCCGAGCCCCGATTTGACACCAATAAACATTATCGTTAGAGCAAAAACTTAATGAATCTTTGAAGGACACTGAATCCCTTTTGTAATGGTCTACCTCATGCATGAAACGACATAATGGTTCGAACAAATGATCCATTTTTCCCTAAAAACTGATTCGGAGGCCACAAGGGCTCCCGAGCTATGTTTGACCAAATTCGACTCTTCATCTTGAATGAGACTGAATGAATCTTTGGAGTTCACTGAATACCCTTTCCAACGGTTCGCCCCAAGTGCGAATCAACCTTGTGGTACGGTTAAATGACTCGTTTTAGTCTAAAAGGTCAACGGATGCTTTCGAGCCCCGTTTGACCAAAGTCAACTCTCATAACTGAACAAAGCTCTTTGAAACATCAAAGTACCTCATATAAACTTTCCAATGATCTACCCCATGCATAATTCGGACTTACAGTTTGGACGAACGATCCATGGTCATCTGATGATCTCTTGTCCAAAGGACCGACGGGCGCTTCGGAGCCTATTTTGCCCAAAGTCAACTCTCGGACCTGAGAGGAGCCCAAAGGATTCCCAAAGGTATCTTAATAACCTTTCTAATGGTATTCTGCGCGATTTGGACTTACGAATTGCGTTTTATGATCATTGTTTTGGAAAATATGTCCAAGATAGCCAATCGGCAGGTCCGTTGTCTAGGGTTACCTATTGATAGGCAAGACCAGGACAATGTCGATCGGCAGTCCCCTGACCCTATATAAGGAGAACATGAGCTCACTTTGAAAGGCACCTAAAAAAACATCAACTTAGTGATCTCAACAACATTCTTCTAAAGTCAGCGAAGTTTTCTTATTTGAAACATATCTCCACCTTTCATTTCCATCATTTTCACACCCAATTTAGCAAAATCCCCCTACATTCCCCACCCACTTTCAAGTAAGCTCATCAACAATGAAGATCAATCTCCAAGTCTCCAAAAAAGTTCAAAACATTAATCCCTCTCTAAATTTCTTTATTTTCACATTAGTTGCATAAGTTCTTAATTTAGTTATTATTTTAGATCATAAACATAATAATATTCAATCCTTTATTAGTAGTATTGCACATAATATATCCAAATAATAAAAAGAGGGTTACACCTATATATTCCAATGAGATTCTTCACTACATTTTTCCCAAACTAAAACCTTTTTTTTTACACTTACGCATATAATAAAATCCCCGTTTGAATTTATGGGATAAACCCCACCCTTGTGTTTCATACGTACTATGTGGGCTTTGAAGACTTTGTAGGCTACGTAGGCGTCTCAGGCTAAAACCCAAGACTCGAGCCCTATTTTCCTAATTTTCCAATCTTATCCATAGATTATTTATATATATCATACGTATGATTCATATTTGTGTCTTATCTAACACATATTATTGTTTCATTATAAACGATTGATATCTTGACAAGCACACACATCGTATTTTTTAACTACTATTTTGTGCACACTCCTATGGGTGACCTCACTCAGTCTTTTCCCATGATGCAAGTCGAGCAATTCCGATTCCACTTATATATATACGCACACACTTCACGAAGAAATTAAGGACAATAATAACATAAGCCCATGAGAGATCAAAAGGGTAGGATGGGTGCCTAAAACCTTCCCATTCCGTAACTTAGCCCTCAAACCTTTGAACCATTGGTTTTGCAAGTTTTAGTATGTCTTTGATGCCGTTCTCTCGAGGCAACAATATTTCTTTTTCTTGTTTTGTATAAAATAAGTTGTCGACTCAATCTCTTTATATCATCCCACAACGATGGCGGTCGAAGCGCTCCTAGAAAGGACGTGAGTCCTTCTTCCCTCCCTCCGACCACGTGCGCAAGAGCCGAAACCCGGAGGAAGAGGAAGGAACGGGGATGGCCACAAGTTTGATATATAGTTTGTTATTTTGGTATTTGTATATTTTGAGAGTCAATATTTTATTTTTATTTGATCATATATTATGTAAGCCTAAAAATCTAGTTTGATTTTAATGTGTATTACATCTTATCATAAGTTTATCTTATAACTTTTCTTGATATAGTGTGCACCTACATTTGTAGTTGTTGATATGAGCATCTTAGGTCGAATTTTTTTTATATATTATATCTTTCTTACATTCATATTATTTCTCAGAAATTTAATTATATTTTATCTCACTATATCATTACTCCTTTCCTTCGTCACGTCCTTGACAAAAAGGAGAGAACCTTATAGATATAGGGAGTAGATAGTATTAAGCATGTTGGGTTCTTAGAGATAGTTTGTATGTTATGTCATGGTTATTTAGAGGAATTACATAGCTGAGGGGGAGTTACTTTAGCAGTTTGATGTTTACATATATACAATGTTATATTCACATGATTCATCTCGTTACTCATGTTTTCCTTGTCTCTATTTGCATATTGGTAATTAATGAATTTGTTAGTGTGTGACATGAAAATAAGTCCAAGAATCTCTTTGAAGAGTTGTAAGAGCGTATCCTCTACTTTTAAATATAACTTGTCTATCTTGTATGCCTTTGGTCAGGATAGCCATTTCTTAGGTGATAGATTTGATTCATTTTCTCGTAATTTTTATTTTGTGTGTTTTATCTAGGAATTTGACAGATGTGAAAATTGTATAGGCATGTCTATACTCATTGTAACCCTATCAAAATACATTTTGTGTCTTGACCAAGCGGTCTCCGACAAATCTTTATCAAACGTATGCCGAATTCATTCATGCCATTTTTCTATGTTAACCATTTAGGATCAAGTTATATTGATTAGAGGACACAGTGTCACTAACTTTAGTTGAATAAGTTTTCGATATTAAAAATCTTTTAAATTTACTTTTTGAAGTTTTTGAGATTACCAAATACATGATGCAATTTGAAATTTACTTGGTTCATAGGTTGGAATTAATAAAATTCTAGGTCTCATAGGAAACTTGTAAAACTAGGCAAACTCTTATTCATGGCGCAATCTAGTTACTTTCCATGAAACGGTCCATTGCTTTAGCGAAGGTCCTTCCTTGGTTGCGCCCTCATGAAAATCTCTCATGTACCACTAGCGTGACCTGGATTCTCTGCAGGATCAATTTTGTGAAGCATTGATTCTCTTCAGTGAAGTTACAACGAGTGGTGTATGAGAGTACTTTTTGAGATCTTTCCAGAATGATAATATCTTATTGAATACCCATGACATAATCTTTTGTGATTTCTCCTAAGATTTTCAATAACCCTTTGAGTGTACAACCCACTTATAAGAGTTACCGTAATATCCCCTACACCTTTTGACTTTGTAATGTGTGGGTTGAATATTAATCTAACCAAGAAGATGGAAAGAGAAAATATTTTTGCATCAATTTTGAAACTAACTATCTAAGAGAAAAAAAATCTAATTTCTTCATCATCATATTATTTTATCTCGTTTGATTCCATCCTTGAATTTAAAAGAGGACTCATAATTATACTCAAGTTATTTTGTGACAAAACTATTTCCCCTAAAATATTTTGTTACTGAAAAAGGTCTTCTTTTATCTTTATAAACATATTATGAGTTTTAGATAAACTATACACTTTTCTATATATTTTCAACGTTTATAATATCTTCGCACATCCTAGGAGTAGTATTGTGATTGCTCATGATTCCATTACGTTGGAACAAGAGTTTGTCTTAGACTTTAAGAAGATTTTCTATTTGAGGAGATTTAAAGCCACTGGTTTCCAACCAAAACCTGATACGGTTGTGTAGCATGCCCCAATTATTGATGCCTTTTCTTGAAAACATGGTACGAAAAAGTGGATTATGAAAGTAGTGCGTCATGCGATTCTAAGTCGTTGTTTTCATTTGTAAACCCTTATCATAGTACACTTATCGTTCACATTAACTCGAGATTTTTCCCATTACTGAGGTTTTTCCTCATATATCTATTTTTGCTTGTTTATCTTTCGGCTTTTACAAAATCATTTGTCTTAATAAGAAGATAAATCATGGTTATATTATAAACTTGATAAAAAATATTTGTCAAATAAATAATTTTGAATTTTGCACACTTGTTATAATAAAAAAATTATATTTTTAAATTGGTAATTATTTTTTTATTTAGGTCGCTAATGTCGAGAGATTACACTCTCATATTTTTGTTCAGTTGAATATCCACAAATAACAAAGTCAAATACCTAATGGATTAAAATTTTGAATATCCATTCTAACTTCTAACTATTTTGAGATGTTCAAGCTTGATTATGGGAATGAATAGGACATTTTTCCCTTCGAACTATGATATTCACATTAATTTCTTAGATGACAACTTTATCATACCTGAAGATACGTTTAGTTGTGTAAGAGGGGTGTTAAGGGCATCCCAAAAATAACTTCCAAATACCATAAGCCTAATTTTACTTCAAAACACCACCCAAGTCTAATTTTCACTTCATTATACCACATAGAGGGCCACACATTATTTAAAGCCTAAAAAATTACTTTACCCACTTTGCCTCCTTCTCTCTACACATTCATACCTCTCAACTTCTCAACTTTAAAACCTTTCAACTTCACAAGCCAAAAACAAATCTTCAACTACAAATTAATCCCATTCAGGTTTTTACTCAATATTAACTTGAATATTGTTTTAAATTTTGGAATGAAACGAATCATCTAAAACAAACATCAATCGATCATCAACAGATGTTTGTTGTGTCGATTGAAACAAATGATTTGACTGAATTGAATCCATCATTTGTTTAATGAATTGAACCTATATTTCGCTCCATTAAATCAACCGAACATCAACTGGAACAAACGATTGGAATTCATGAAGATTAAATGAAAAAAACAAATCATCCACTGTTGGTACATTTTTACTTTTTTTATTCGTTTTGAAACCAATGATTGGAATTCTTAAGAAAACTATTTGTAAACGTTTTGAAACAAACGATTTGAAACGAACGAATCTATTGAATTGGTTTTTGAAACTTGTTGGGTTTTGAAATGAATTGGTGTTTTAAACTTCCTAGGGTTTCGTTCGGGGTAAATCAAAATAAAAAATCCCAACCTCGTCATGTTTCTGATGAAATAAGGTGCCCATTTTAACTTCGACTCATTCGTGTCTTTTACCCTGAAGTTTAATCCCTTTCTCATCACATTTATGCCGAAATAAAATTGGGCTACTGGAGTACGTTCATTCGGGGAAAACATCATGAGTCGTGATCCCTTATTCGTTATGTTGCTGCCGAGCTAAGTGTTCTACTTCGTTGTTGTTGCCGTGAATGAATAAAGAAACCTTACGTGGTTTGAAATTTTTTGGGTTTATTAGTTATTAATATATATTAGTTGTTCATGTATATTAGTTATTCATGTCAACTATGTTTGTAATTTAGTTATTAAAATGTCATCTATGTTCCTAATTTAGTTTATTCATGTATATTAGTTTGTTATGTATATTAGTTATTATTGTATTATTTCTATTCACATGTGTTCTATGTAAGATGAGTTTATTAACATGTGATTCCAATCTCTATGCTTATTTATTTACATGTCGTTTATGTTTGTAATATAGTTTATTAACATGTGCTCTCTATTTGTAATTTAGTTATTCACACATCTTCTATGTTTGTTATTCACATGTGTTTTATGTAAGAATAGTTTATTAACATGTGATCCCTATTTTAATGCAGGTCATCTATGGATAACGTTATATGCTACTCCCATTCTAAGAGAAAGCTTCTTACTGCTTCTGAGATGAAGCATCGGGAAGAGATTCATGCTTTATCTAGTCCACAGGGCCATAAGTAGTCTCATGTTGAGTGGCTTGTTGAGGCTCCTTTATAGGAGCATCTTGAGATCACTGCAGAGGGGCATGTGTTAGAGACACATGTTGAGGATACTTTAAAGGACCGTGTTGATGCTCCTTCAGAGGGCCATTCTGAGGCTCTGTCATAAGGCCATGTTAAGGAAGATCCTGTAGAGGGCAATGTTGATGCTCCTAATGTGGGCAATTAGGAGGATCATATAGAGGGAAATGTTGATGCTCCTGGCTCATACATTAACCCATCACACAAACAACATAATTCAGCTACTGAATATAGTAAAAAGAAGGTAGCCAAAGTCGGATCATTGTTCGGGGCATATGAGGGCCTTAAGGATCTCAGCCTTTTGAAGCACTTAAAGGACCATGTTGCCTATGGTATATGGACCGGTTCGGTGGTAATCACATTTATAAATTTAACTACTCCAAAATATTATTTTTTGTAACTTACGATAATTTTTTATATACTTTCTATTATATTTTAGATTGAATGAGTGTCGTTGCACTGTATCAATTGTTGGACAAAGATAAATGAATAGGGGTTTGAAAATCTTAGTAACGGGGTGCATAGGAGGGTAGTGAGGGAAAAACTTGATGGCTTGATAAAATACAGCCATAGGTATATTGACTACGCACTGGTTTTGGCTTTCATCGAGAGATGGCATCCAGAGACCAATAGCTTTAAAAAGCCGTTTGAGGAGATGACCATCACTCTTAATGACGTAGCTAAAATCTTGCAAGTACTTCTAGTCAGTGACCCTTTATTTAGTTCACACATTGCTATTCATGAAGATTAGAAGATTGAAATGCCCAATGCTATTGACTTAGTAGTTAAGTGCTTGTGCATTAGCAAGGCCGGTGTGGATTTAGAGTGCTGTGAGTTATGTGCGGTTCGATTGAATTGGATCATTGCAATTTTAAGGCACGCGCCAAATATGAGAATGCCACCTCAGATGTTAAAGACCATTGTGCGAGGGCTTACATACTGTACATTATCGGATGCACTATTTTTCCTGATAAGACCAAAATTAAGATTTCTATCTATTACCTCTAAGTTTTAAATAAGTTTAAAAGTGTGGTCGATTTTCTTGGGGCATGGGAATTCTTTCTTACCTGTGCAAGCATCTTATCCTTTCATCTAGGTCAGATGTTATGCAGATGAACGGGTTTCTATCCCTACTATAGGTAACTACTAAATTTTCGTGATATATGTTAATTATTCATTTTAACGAATTATCTAATTTCATGTTAGTAATCAGCAATTTCATTTTTTAATCTTATGATGGTTTGTAGTCATGGATTTATGAGCACTTCTCGAGTTTAGGGGGTTGTACAACATGGAGTTCAATAATACAATGCCCAAAATTGCGCTTTGGGCATTGTAATTAACCTATCAGAAGAATGCTTTTTAGAATCACGTAAACTACTGAGAACAACTCGACGATATGTCGAGAGGGAATGTAAATGACTTACATTTTCTTTATAATTAACTTTTGAAATATTAGTACCCTAATTATTGGTTTGTGTGTAGGTGTTTTGATATCCTTATAAGGATGACAAGGACACATATCCATTCTAGTATGTTGCTTTCTATAGTGGCATCATCATTTGCTTCGATGTTGATGAGTCGTACTATCCCGAAAGATATTTGAGATAATTCGGTCGGATTCAAATCATTCCTTGTGATCCGATGACACCATTAAGGGACGAGAGAGGAAACAAGGTTGTCAAATACAAGTTGAAGTTTGACATGTAGAAATGGCATCAGTAAAATGGCAAGACCACATGTTATCAGAGAATTCAAACTAAAATGGAGTGGTTCATGACATGTCCCACCTGATTGTCCAGAACCCCGCCTACTGGTAGTCCAACATAATAAAAACGTCTTTGGTAAGTATTACTTTTGTAATAATTTTTGTACTTTAATCAATTCTCATGCTTACATAAATGATATTCACTTGGCGAACGAAGTACATAAAGCGATGAAGTTGTTGAAGAAGAATATGGAAGATGGCGTTGCTACATATGCTAGTACATTGCTTAGGCGAAATAAAGAAGCTTACTAAATATTAGCGGCAAAAATTGGGGTGGGTCACCCGATTATCATTGAGGAGTAGGGGAAGAAAAAGACTAAAAATCATGGAAGAGACAATGAAAAATGAAAAGGGAAGGCAAAGGTGGTTGAGGGAGCAAAAAGAAAAAGAAAATGAAGTTTTTAATTTGGTTAGGGTTCATTTTTGTAATTGAGGATGGGGTACATTTGGATTATGTTAAGAATTTTGGAATATGTTATTAATGTTGGAATATGTAATCAATTTTGTTATCAACATGTTATGAATGTGATCAATATGTTATCAATGTTATCGCTTATGTTATCAAATGTTAGAATATGTGATCAGTGTTATCAACATGTGATCAATATGTTACGAATATGAATGTGATCAATATGTTATAAATTTTGGTACTTTATATTTGTGCATGTAGATGTTTTTTTTTTGTAAGAAAGCTCATTTGGTTATACGTCGGTAACAATGAGAAGGGTTTCTCATTTGGTTATATGTTAGTTGTATCCCTCTCATGATTATATGATGGCTGAATTGCTTTCATTTGATTTACATTTGGTTATTGCTACTCATTTGGTTATATGTCATTTGATTTTCATCAAGTTGTTATTGTTGTCTGCAGTGCTTATATGACCTTGGCAATGTTTTAATTAATGGTACAAATAATTGCATAACTAAGTCTAGTTCGGGGGTATGCATAACGAAATAAGGGTACCCTCTCGAGGTATAAATCACGAACCAAGCACTTGGTTATGGGACTAACACTTGGTTCGAGTTGGTTATAGGACTAACACTTGGTTCGGGATAATCATCCCTAACAACGAGTTTATATTTACATGACTAACAATTGGTTCGGGGTGTTGATACCGAACTATAGTTATTAGATTGTGCTGTTCACAACAAACCAGGACTTCATTAAGTCTAGTTCGGGATCTTTATGTCGAACCAAATACATCCTATGCTAGTTTGGGATAGATGCATCTAAACCCACAATTGTCGTAGACATCCACCTCCACGATATCTTCTACAAAATCTTTGTAAAAGTCGTGTATTTCCTTCAGGTACTTCCTATAAGTGGGCGTGTAGTTAGGTCACCATGGGGCGGGTCGAGTGAACTCCATTAAATCAATGTTCTTTTTAGGCCTTTGGACAACATGTTGTTCCTTCTTCGTTGATTCCCTAGCGAATTCGAAGCCTGAGGGATCCCTTTTAGTTGACTTCTCATGTCTCTGCTCACGAATAGTTGGTCTTCGACACCGGGCCCGAGCTTAATCACATACAACTCAAACAACCTCGTAGTGGTGGGACACCCTATGTCCATCAATTTGCATAACATGTCCCTTTTCTCATCTACAGTTGACATTTCCACCCTCTGTTTAAATAATGTCATTTTTGGCTCATAATTAACCATGTGGTACTTCGAAAGTGCACATTGTACATTGCGACCATGGAGCTCCACATTGCAGTGAATGTCGAAAGTGCACACTATATATCTTGCCTCGGGAAACACCACCCGTAATGCATTGATGTACGCATACTCCCGATCGGTGATGAAGACAATGGGGTATACAAATGGATCAAATAGCGATTTTAGTCGGCCTAATGCCCAACGATAGTTCTCTTCCTTCTCTGTAACTAAAAATGAAAAAATAATATTGAACATCTTCCCGTAAGAGGTTACACCAACCATCTCAAATAAAGCTATCTTGTAACGTTTTGTCTTCTAAGTGCAATCGACAATGACAACTGAGGAAAAACACTTTGGATGGCGTTTGGATAAGCCCAAAATAGGTCTTCCACCTCCGTCGTAGAATCATTTGTCCTATACTAATATATATAGTATTTATCACCAAACAACTTCATTAACTATTTCATCACCGTTCTACCCTCCCGTTCGCTAATCCTTAGTTTCCCATTGGCATTGTAAAAGAAATTCATTTTATCGTCGTTAGAATGGAAGGTGGCTTCACCCCACTCAACGACATCTCTGCCATGATGGTTCTCTCCTTTAAAGTAAGACGACCAGTGTATGGATAGACAATTAATAATTCCAGTAATTAGTGGTTGTGAACTCCAGTTACAACCGATAACATCCAACTCCCATTATCAAGTGGAATGCCCTGCAACAGAAACGGGTAATTGCACTTTCTAGTTATCGTATCATTCTTCTTATTTTTTCATCACCCTGAATACTTGTTTCCTTATCACAATTCTTCCACTGAATGGTCACGGTACTCCCCTCCACTCGCACATCCCAAATATAAATGTCCCTTACGCGTTATTAAAGGTGCGTCAGACTTGGTGATCACTATTACTGTTCTAACCGATCGGACTTGCGCTTGAGCCCAACCGACCAACGCTTGATGGGTGGGAAATACCTGAGAATATAGATATAAATTAATCAGTACATTATAACTCAATTTAAAAAGCTACAAATATTGTGAATGATAAAAATACCTGGTCCGTAAAGAAAGTGGCACTGACATCGATTCTTAAGGAACCATCAACCCCTTTGTCAGGTATATTGATATTGACTAACACCTAGTATATAATACGGAGTTGAAATCCATAAAGGCACCCTACATTAATAAGAACATAATTATGTTATACATATGATCAAATGAATCATGCTTAAGGCATATCATAACAATTATCAAATGAATCACCAAGGAAAAAATTATCAATGAACCAACTTCGGTAGGAAAGTGACGAAATACTTAAGCAAATTCGGCACGAAGGTAACGAATGGTATTGTTCGAGAGGAACGTGCCGAGAAAAGTAATATATTTTAGCATAAAGCTAACGAAAGTAAGCTATTATGGTATGAAGGTGTTTCGGGAGGAATGTGCCGAGAATAATAGATTATTTCAGTATGAAGGTGCCGAGAAAAGTAGGAACACTCACTATTAAGATACTGAACGAACTTCATTTTTAAAAAAAAATATAACAGTGGTTCGGGAGGTTCAACCCGATTTTTGACCTCCAACTCGAGGCCACGATACCGAACCACTGTTCGATTTTCTGCCATTTTATATTTCTTTAATACTTAAGAACAAACAAATAATAATATGAATGGGGCCCAAACAATTACCTCAAAAACGTTATTTGGGGTAGTTTCGTTGTCTTTAGTGATCCCAAACCCACTGGTACCACCTTGCATTGTTATTTGAATGTTTAAATAACAAACTCTAAATATTGTGGGAACAAACTTTATGATTGTTGGTGAAGATGGTTGATGTGGGGACAAACTTAGTGATTGTGGGTGAAGTGGGGGTCAAATGCAATCAAAGCTAATGGGTATAAACTTTATGATTGTTGGTGAAAGCTGGAGTAATGAGGACATAGATTGTTGGATTTTAATGGGTGGATTGAGGTTGGAAGGTGATGTTGGATTGTAGTGGAAGATAGTGGGGGTAGAGAGAGAAAATGTTTGGAAAATTGTGTTGAAACTATTGAGTATAAAATATTTATATCATGTGGTGGTCCTTAGTAAAAACATTTAATATTTTTCTTGTGGTATTTTTAAGTAATACTTGCGGTGCCCTTAGCACCTTTCTTGTGTAAAGTGATTGCAATGCAACAATAAGTAAAATGAAGGTCTAAAATGCATTATAAATCTACCCTTCCATACTAACTTTTCATCGTCTAAACCATAAATAATGCTATTTCTTACATTTTACACGTGTGATTATTATATTTTTAAATAGCATTGAAACAAGATTTATCAAACACAATCCATATTCTTTAAAAAAAATCAGGTTTAAAATACGCACTTTACACGTATTTGTATCTCATTGTTTTTTTTTCAAACATAAATTAAACAAAAAACTATTAGGTAAAAATAAAATATTGCATAACTATAATATCAAATTACTTTAGGCATATTATTTACACGAAATAAATAAATTCATTAAATGTTTTAACCAATCAGCTGAAGGTTCACCACCATGTAGGGGACAATTTTGGGAACGAAGCGCTAACACGATACGAGACGAAATGAAACGATTTTAACACGGTCTTTCGTGTTCGAGTATGGGATTTTGGACCTGCCATTGGGTCGTATCGTGTTCGTGTCCAATTTTGCCACGAAATTGTACCGATAAGGACATGATAGTGACTCAATTAAGGACACGATATATATATATATCATATTTACACTGATACGACGCAAATATTGGGTATTTCACCTGTTAACGTACGCGTTATTAGCCCCCTCGGGTACCTTAATTCCTATATTTATGATCGATAATAAAAAAAACCTCCATTTTATATGTTAACATGCTATATGAGGTATATTTGGGATTTTGTAGGGATTACAGGTGCTAAGTATGAAGTTGGATGCATTCCGATGAAGTTTCGTACAAATCCGCACGCGTAAGGGCATTTTAGTCTTTTCACAGCTTGGGTACCTGGCCTGACATCTCACAGAAGTTGTATCCCTCCTCTCTATCTTCGCGTGGCCACGAACGGTGCGCGATTTCGATTCATAACGAAGAAGTTACGGCGATTTCAGCGAAGGAAAAACAAGGAAAGCAAAAGAGGAGAAGAGAAAGAGAAGGAAAGAATGCTGTGTGCTGCTGCTGCTGCCTGGCCAAGACTTGCTTGATCGATCGATCGAACCTAGGGGTCGATCGATCGAGCCTTCTTATTTTTTCCACGATTTACACTATCGATCGATCGACCACAGGGGTCGATCGATCGATCCCCTGTTTTTCAGCAGATATTTTGCATTTCTTTTCTTTTCTCTTTTCTTTTCTAATTTAATTCCCACTTGGTATATAAGCCAATTTTGATGTAATAAACGGGAGTGAACGTTTTTAGATAGTTTTTTTAGATTAGAATAGTTAGGGTTTTGGGGTTTTGGATGGTTCTTCTTCATTTCTCTTTGGTTTGACACCCCATTTGGATTGTAAGTTGACTATTGATCTCCCCTACCATTTGAATATAGTTGTATTTCTTCATTTCTTGCTTTGTTAATTAGATTTCATGCTTGTTAAATAGTTTATTGTGTTTATTTATTGCTTTCTTAGTTTAATTAGTTTAATTTAGTTTATTTCCATGTATAGTCCGTAGATAACGGGTCGGGATTGCGTTTTCGCCATTTACGGGTTTGGACCTCGAAATTTAGGGTTTCGTGTAAAATTTCATTTAATTGAAACCTCGTGTATTAAAGTCGGATTATTATGCATTTAACTTTCTTTGTCACGCAACATCAGTGTTTATAGCAATAATCCGAATTTAATCCGTGTGTGACCATTTTTCGTTAAATGTTTAATCTCGCAAGTTTGGATTGAATTCCTTATTGTGTGATGTTTATGCTTAATTGAAAATGCTCGATTAAATTGCTTTTGAGCCTTAACTCTAATTCGTAGTTGTTTCGATCCGTGTGGTAGAATGCGATCCCGATCCTCGCTTTCCTTTAATTTAGTGTTAACTTCTCTTTTCTTTTTCCACCATAACCACCCATCACCTTTTCTTATTTCTTTTACACCTTTTTTATTCTTGAAGTTTTAAAACAATTAACATCTAAAATTTAATCACTCCCTGTGGATTTCTTACGATACCCGACTTACCGTTGTACTTGCTTGTCAAGTGTAGTAGTAGCTTAGGTTTTTTTGTATCGCGGCGGCGAAACGCACAACGATTGTGTCCTCACACGAACACACTTTTTCCGACCAGTCATAAAATGGCGCCGCTGCCGGGGTATGTGTTTTAGATTGTAATTGTTTTATTATTTCGTAGTATTTTTTCTTTTGTATTTGTATTCTTTGTTTTAACCTTTTTTGCAGGATAGCATATTTGAGCGCTAAGAAACTTTGATTCGTGGTTGCTCACTTTCTTGCTTGGATTCTCCATTTACAAACAACGAGGTAATCATGTTCTACTATTATAGTTATTACGGTCATTCTAATGATTCTTACTTTGGGGATAGTTTTCAAGTTTTCCATTTTCAAGATTTTCTTGAGTTTGAAAGACTTGAAAACATTTATCGGAATGAAAATCGTTATTGGGAGCTTGAGTTGGATTCATTATTCGAATCTAATGACGATTCTTATTTCGATACTTTCGAAGACGAATTTCAACCAAATGAGGAGTCTGAGGCTCTTGAGCCGAGGAAGCCTACTTTGGAAGAAACTTTGCTTCTTTACTCCCAAGGTTTGGAAAGCCTAAATGATGCTGGAATGAGACTAGGAGCACTTTGCGATGAGATGAATTCTTATGCACAAAACAACGAGGCGGTGGAAACTTGTGTTTCACCTAAATTTTTCGAAGAATTTCTCATCGAATGTGAATCTCTCTCCCCCGAAATTCAATCTCCTTCCGACGATATGTTGACGGAGATTGAATTTATTTCATTACCATATACGTTTTCCGTCATTGAACCATTAGAATTACCGGTTGATTCCTATGAGTCGGTAAAAACTTTTAAAATTTCTACACTTTTTGTCAATGAGGACTCTTTACCGGATTTGTTTTCGATGGATGTTATCCCCATGTGTGCACCATCTCCCATTACATTTGAAAAATATTTGGGAGATGAGTCAATTTTTCTTGGACCTCAAGTGTACCTTTCCCCCTTATTATCCAAATCCCCCATCGTCTGCCCAAAATTTCAAATTGGCGATGGTTCACTTTTTTCACCCCCCACATGCCTTCCGTTGTTCAAACGGAATTCTTATTTTTCGGGAGGCATGTTCGCTTTGGAGGGTCCACCGTTGATCTTTCAAAGTCAAATCCCTTTTTGGGTGGACCCTCAACTATTTAGACTTCTAGTGTATAGTTAGTGTGAAGCCTAAATAGTAGGTTGTAAATAATTAGCTTTTCAATTTTCTTTATTTCCTATTTTTCTTTCCTTTTAATTTAGTCTAGTGTAATTAGTAAACTTTTTGTTATTTGTTTTTGCTATGCTCGGTACTAACTTGTTTTGTAGATTTCATTGGACTCGTGCTTATGGAGATCTCTCCAATTTTGGGTAATATCGTTCTTTTCCTCTCTTTGTGTTGTGTTCTTAATGCGCATTGAGGACAATGCAACATTTAAGTCAGGGGGTGTAGGATATTTTATCCATTTCTTTGTTTTGTCCATGGATTTGCTTACTTGTTAGTTACTAAGTATACCTTTTTGTGAAAAATTTAAAAATTTTCAAAAATATTTTCTTTCTTTTTTCTCCTTTGTTGGGCATTTTGCCTTGTTTTCGATGATAAATTTCAATAATTTCCCGATCCAATAGACAACTCAATGATGCATGTTCTCGATTTTAGAAGTTATTGGACTTTAGTCCTCAAATCATTGATATTGTGAATAACTTCATGAATTAAACTTTATCCCATGACCATATGCACTTTCCTTGTTCTATTGATTTGGTTTAAGATTTTTATAACTCGGGAATCTTTTGTTGCATTGTATATACTTACACCGAGTAAGCTTTGTACCTTTCGTCGTTTGTGAGTGTTATACACTATTCTTTTCTCTTTGAAAACGTTGAATTCGTCGGTAATCTCTCTATTCTTTCATTTGACCGTTCATTAATTGAGTTCATACTCGAAATGTTTTACTTGAGCATGATTTTCATATATTATTTTGACTTGAGAATTGCGTAAACTTTATGAAATGATCATAGGCCATCTTTGTTATATCACCCATATTGACCTTGACCTCACCCTTATATGCTTTCCCTAGTCAACCCCTTTGTGCCTAAATACTAGCCTTTCGTTTCATTACCTAAAACCCCATAACCAACTCCAAATTGGAGTTTTAAGCCATACATACACCTTACATACCTTTGTTTGGAATGTTACTTGGGATTGAATGTTGTTATTGTAGTGTGGTTGCAATTTAAGAATATGAGAGTTTGAAAAGTAAAGAAAAATGATGTGAAAAAAGTGAAGAAAAAGAGAAAGCAAAAAAAGCAAAAGAAAACAAAAAAGAAAAAGTGAGAAAAAGAAGAAAAGAAAAGAAAGAGAAAGTTGTATATGTTGTGTATAGTTCAATAAGCTTTGATTACTCTCCAGTTGTTACATTTAATGCTTTTTTGGAAGCTACTTTCCATTTTTGGTATTGCCCGCATTCTTTCCATTATTCCAAGTTTTCATTCCGAACACTTTGAATCCGTACATACATTCCTTCATTTCGAACCCTATCCTAACCTACATTACAACCCTATAAAGTCTTATGTGATCTTAGGGTGCATTTAATTTAAAAGTCATAATAGTTTTGATAATATGTGAAAATGCATTTCGCCTCTTTTAGTGTGCGGTATCCTTTCATTGAGATTACAAAATTTTCATTTCCTATATAGCGTTCTTCATTTGTTACATGTGTGCGGCCTAGTTTTCATTTCCATTTACTCTTTAGCCCGCATGTTACCTCCCTGTTTTGAGTGAATTCGCTTGATGAGCGTAACGCCTGTGAGGATTGAATATATGCATGCCTTTAATGTTTATCCGGTTTATTTAAGTTTTTACCAAATCATATTG
Source organism: Sambucus nigra (assembly GCA_949130495.1). Classification (NCBI taxonomy): domain Eukaryota; kingdom Viridiplantae; phylum Streptophyta; class Magnoliopsida; order Dipsacales; family Adoxaceae; genus Sambucus; species Sambucus nigra. The sequence continues at coordinate 235,438,206 of OX422210.1, read as the reverse complement.
TGCATATGCTCTCCCCCTCCCACTTTTAAAGTTTCAATTCTATGAGGTGCATTCAACTTGTTAATAACAGCGGACTTTTGTTTGAATTCGTTCAATATGCTAATAACATGTTTGAAATCTTTTTCGTTGTTGTTGAGTTTGTCGCATGTTGGGTTGGGCATATTTTGAGGAAACCATGTAATGTTTGTGGGTATCATCCCTGAAAACCCTCACGAGACGACACTCGTCCACTAGGGTAACCTTGGGGTTTAACGGCTTATTCCATACGCTCAATGCAATCGAATCGCCCGCGAAAGTGGCCTTATGATTTTATACCATACGTTGGTACTTTCTCCTGCTTTTGGTTTTCTTGTATTTCTTGTTGTTTCCTATTTCATTGCCATGGACTAGCAATGTGTAAGTTAGGGGGTGTGATACGACGCAAATATTGCGTATTTCACCCGTTAACGTACGCGTTATTAGCCCCCTCGGGTACCTTAATTCCTATATTTATGCTCGATAATTAGACAACCTCCATTTTAAATGTTAACATGCTATATGAGGTATATTTGGGCTTTTGTAGGGATTACAGGTGCTAAGTATGAAGTTGGATGCATTCCGATGAAGTTTCGTACAAATCCGCACGCGTAAGGGCATTTTAGTCTTTTCACAGCTTGGGTACCTGGCCTGACATCTCACGGAAGTTGTATCCCTCCTCGCTAGCTTCGCGTGGTCGCGAACGGTGCGCGATTCCGATTCATAACGAAGAAGTTACGGCGATTTCAGCGGAGGAAAAACAAGGAAAGCAAAAGAGGAGAAGAGAAGGAGAAGGAAAGAATGCAGTGTGCTGCTGCTGCTGCCTGGCCAAGACCTGCTTGATCGATCGATCGAACCTAGGGGTCGATCGATCGAGCCTTCTTATTTTTGCCATGATTTACACTATCGATCGATCGACCACAGGGGTCGATCGATCGATCCCCTGTTTTTCAGCAGATATTTTACATTTTTTTCTTTTCTCTTTTCTTTTCTAATTTAATTCCCACTTGGTATATAAGCCAATTTTGATGTAATAAACGGGAGTGAACGTTTTTAGATAGTTTTTAAGGTTAGAATAGTTAGGGTTTTGGGGTTTTGGATGGTTCTTCTTCATTTCTCTTTGGTTTGACACCCCATTTGGATTGTAAGTTGACTATTGATCTCCCCTACCATTTGAATATAGTTGTATTTCTTCATTTCTTGCTTTGTTAATTAGATTTCATGCTTGTTAAATAGTTTATTGTGTTTATTTATTGCTTTCTTAGTTTAATTAGTTTAATTTAGTTTATTTCCATGTATAGTCCGTAGATAACGGGTCGGGATTGCGTTTTCGCCATTTACGGGTTTGGACCTCGAAATTTAGGGTTTCGTGTAAAATTACATTTAATTGAAACCTCGCGTATTAAAGTCGGATTATTATGCGTTTTACTTTCTTTGACACGCAACATCAGTGTTTATAGCAATAATCCGAATTTAATCCGTGTGTGACCATTTTTCGTTAAATGTTTAATCTCGCAACTTTGGATTGAATTCCTTATTGTGTGATGTTTATGCTTAATTGAAAATGCTCGATTAAATTGCTTTTGAGCCTTAACTCTAATTAGTAGTTGTTTCGATACGTGTGGTAGAATGCGATCCCGATCCTCGCTTTTCTTTAATTTAGTGTTAACTTCTCTTTTCTTTTTCCACCATAACCACCCATCACCTTTTCTTATTTCTTTTACACCTTTTTTATTCTTGAAGTTTTAAAACAATTAACATCTAAAATTTAATCACTCCCTGTGGATTTCTTACGATACCCGACTTACCGATGTGCTTGCTTGTCAAGTGTAGTAGTAGCTTAGGTTTTTTTGTATCGCGGCGGCGAAACACACAACGATTGTGTCCTCACACGAACACACTTTTTCCGCCCGGTCATACACCCACTAGCGACCCCATTAAGATCCATTATCAACTCACTATTAAAATCTACTATTTTTTTTAATTCATCAGTAATTGGTCTAATCATGTTGTGTGGGGCTGGTCTTATCGTGTCTAATTGAACGGTAATTACTTATCGTGTCTTGTCATGTCGTGTTGTGTTTTTAGCGTATTGTGGTTGGATTAGATTAGTCAATGGGTCATGTCGAGTCGTGTTCGTGTCGTTTTTTATCGTGTTTAGGTCTTATTGGGTTCGTGTATAAACGGGTGACTTTTTTATCGTGTGAAAAAATCATATCCAAACCCGACCCGTTATGTTATCGTGTCGTGTCGTGTTTGATAACATACTAAAGATCTACGATCAATGGAATAGTGAAAAGAGGGGTTAGGGTTTCATATTAACATAAACTAGAATGCAATACAATGAGAAGAGGAAAGAGAATATACGCCCTACTACAATCACCTAACAATAAAAGAGAAAATACTAAAATAGCCTTAATACTAAATAAAACTGTAATATATAACTCTAATAGTGATGAATTATTTTGAATTGTACACAATATGACATATTATCTCATTTTTGAACCCAAATAGACCCACTGATTCATTGACATTACTAAATCTCTCATTTAGTAAAATTCATGTTACATAAATTATTTATAAGTTCCCAAAGTATATCTTATTTACTTAAATTGATGGGTCATAACGGATTTTATCGGGTATTAACGGGTGAAGGGGATCAACCCTAACTTAACTCGTTAACTATCGTCCCTTGTCGAGTTATCATTGATATGGCCCGAACATATTAAAGATCCACCCATTAGCTTATAATTTCGTTTCGGTTCATGTCGTGTTCAGATCCGCTGAATTCTTATTGTGTCGTGTGGCGTCGTGTGAAAACACAATCCGTTGACTCGATTTGCGACCCCTTCCACCATGTTAGTCTCTAAACCAATTGTAAGTGGCGTTGGCGGGAAAATGAGTAGGGAATATGCGCTCGCTCAACTTGTATAATCCATCAAACCTAAAAAACCGCATCTACTGATTGAGAAGCAAAACCCTTAGTTGGTGTCTCTCTCGGTGGTACTACTTCCCTTTCCTTCTATGGGTTGCTTGAAATTATTTTGTGATGCAGAATTGTTATTTTTTCTATGTTTATTTTTTTATGATATTAAAACATGTTAATTTTTTACTTTACTTTTTGTGATTGAATATTGAGTTTGGTATCTGAATTGATCATATGGTCCGCGAGAATGGGTTTATTTGATTTTCATATTTGATCAGCACAAATCCTTATGTTATTGTGTTCATTGCCAGAAGTTGGGTAACATGCTTACTTATTAATAAGTTTGATTGCTCACTTGTATCTTTATCTTTATGAAAGGCTCCCCGTGTTTGATTCCCATTTGTATCCTGTGCCATGTCTTCCTTTACATACTATCCTCGACCCATCTTTACTATTTAATAAATTATGACCCTTGACCTGGAATTTTTTTTTTTTTTGGAACAGCTATGGAAAGATATTACAAGAGGAAAACGAATGAGGAATCGTCACGTGCCCAAGACTCTCCAGAGTACAAGAATGCACAACCTGCTTCAAGTAGTCAAAGTGATTATCATACTTGCTTGAAAGCGGCAGTTGATTTCACCAGGTATGTTTTTCACAAAGGAGTGGCTTACTGTTGTTACAACGAAACTGAGGAATCAACAACTGATGACCTTTATCAAATTCTGAAGTTTATTGCTGCAAACAATGAGGCTATCAACAGAGTTGTATTGAAAAACGACCCCCAGAACTTCAAATTGAAAGTACCCAAAATCAAAAAAGATATTGTTAAGGCCGCTGCAATTGAGATTATAAATGCTGTTGTTAAAGATATTGGAGATGAACTATTCTCTATCTTATTTGATGAGTGTCATGATGTAGAACAAGAACATCATTTGGTCGTTGTTTTACGTTATGTGGACAAAGAGGGGTGCATCATTGAGCGGCTTCTTAGCATTGTACAAGTTGGTGATTATACCGCGCTAACATATAAGGCGTCTATCGAGTGTCTTTTGACCAAACACGAATTGAGTATGTCCAGTTTATGGGGGCAAATTTATGATGGGACAGACTATATACATGATGTATTCAATGGTCTCCAAAGTTTGATTATGGCAGAGAATCAAACTGCGTATTATGTTCATTGGTTTGCTTATCAACTTCAACTGACACTCGTCGCTGTTGCACAATATCACACAAAGATTTATGGATTATTTGACTCGGTTGAAACTTTGTCCAATGTTGTTGTATCCCCGTGCAAACTTAAAGACGCTCTTCGAGAGAAACTTGTTGAAAAAATTATTGGAGGAATTAATACTGGCGAAATTAAGACTAGGCAAGGTTTGAATCAAGAAATGACACTGAAGTGGGCAGGAGACCCACAATGGGGTTCGCATTATGGTACCTTGTTGAGTTCGATTTCCTCATTCTCCTCAGTTTTGGATGTGCTCGAGATTGTTGAAGAGGATGGCAGATTTTCGAACTAAAGAGGCAAAGCAAACAATCTATTGGATGTCATGCAATGTTTTGACTTTGCATTCATGTTACATTTAATGAGAGATGTCTTGGGAATCACAAATGACTTGTCACGAATATTGCAAAGGAAGAATCAAGATATCGTAAATGCCATGACTCTCGTTTATACTTCTAAGCAACTACTGCACAATTTAAGAAAAGGTGGATGGGAATCTTTGTTGAATGAAGTTTGTTTATTTTGTAATAAACATGATTTAACCATTCCAAACATGGAAGACATGTTTGTAGTCCCTGGGAGATCAGGACGCGGAGCTCCAATCACAAACCTTCGGTACTATCGTGATGAAATGTTCTTTACAGTGATAGATTTGCAACTGCAAGAGCTAAATAACCGTTTTAACGAGGTGAACACCGAGTTGCTTTTGTGCACGACATGTCTTGATCCGTGCAATTCATTCTCTGCATTTGATAAGAGAAATTTGATCCAGCTTGCAAAGTTTTACCCATCCGAGTTTTCTGAAGCAGAGCTCACAGCACTTGATAATCAACTTGATAATTATATTTTAGATATGCGCTCCAACCCCAGTTTTTCTGAAGTGACAGGGGTTGATGAACTTGCTAAAACAATGGTTAAGATGAAGAAGGATGTTGCTTATCCATTGGTGTATTTACTTGTGAAGTAGGCATTGATCTTACCCGTTGTCACTGCCAAAGTTGAAAGAGCATTTTCTGCAACGAATTTCGTCAAGACTTCACTGCATGATCGAATAGGAGATGATTGGCTGAATGATTGTCTGGTGACATACATCGAACAAGAAATATTTGACACCATTGACAGTACAACTATCTTGCAACACTTCTAGAGTATGAAGACTTGATGGTGAATATTGTCTCGTGACTTCCCCAAATGGTTTCCTCGTCATAACCATATGCTCGAAGCATAATAGGGCATGGTAAAATATTATATAATTTGAGAACATCCTTTGTGCAGAACAAGCAATTTTGTTTCTAATGTTGTAAACCTGTTTGGGCTATTACTGTCTAATATAGTTATGTATTTTGCTTTTCGATGAATTTCAGTATCTGCTAGTTATTTAACTAATTTCAATTCTTAATGCAGTAGTTTGCTTTAATACTAGGCGGCTTATGTTTACCAAGGTTCTAAAAAACGCGGGGCGTGATCGAGGCGTGGAGGCCAAGCCTTAAGCCTTATAAGCCTAGGCGGGCCTTGGCGTAAAAAGGCGTGAAAAGGCGTTTAGGTCTTTTTAATATATTTTAGTATTTTTTAACCATAACAAGGCTATTAAAATACTAAAATTGTACATATCATAAAAATATGTCTGAATATTTGCAAATAAAAATACTATTTGATTATTTGGGATGAGATAATGGTTTGATTTGCAAAAAGATCTTTAAAAGGCGATATCGTTTCACTAAAGTATTGTTGTTTTTAGAGAAAAAGTATGCCTTAAGGGTTTTACCAAGCATAAGGCGTCAAAATCTTAAGGCGGGGCATTTTTCCCAAGCCTCAAGCCTAGGCGTGCCTAGGCGGAGCCTAGACGGGTTTTTTAGAACAGTGCTAAAATCAATTGCATTCGGCACTTATTATTAGCTAATTTAATTTGTATGATTAAGTGTCCATAAAAGGGATATTACTAACAAATACAAAGAACCTAGAGATGATCAAAGGACGCATATAAACAGTATGGTGTTGCTAAAGCAGCTGTTTAGTACCCGTAACCGAGCAATTGAATGAGGTGGAATTTCCTTGCATATTCTAGAGCTTCTCATTATTTCCTCTAGTCCTTAAAAGATTAAGGGTTAATTACACTTGTACACTGAACCTTAAATCCCCCCCAATTCCTCCCCTCACTCGCCCCCCCAAAAAAAAAACCGCTTTCATTTTATTACCGCAACTTTCAGTTTCTGGACTCTTTTTTCGCATGCCCGGAAAATCGAATTTTGGAACAACTCCGCTTGCTGCAAAGCCTTTATTTCTCGTCCAAATTCTCTGGATCTGCACTACCCTTTACTCCATAGGGCCAAAGCTTTACTAAGAAGGGCTTTTTTAGAGAAAGGGGTAATCTGTATTGTTTGTACCTAACCTCCTGAACTTCCAATACAACTTCAACTAACCTCGTACCGTTAACAAAATTAATTTTTAGACGACAAATTAAGTCATGTGCCGTACACATGAGGGTACTTTTGTCTATAAAAGTTTAAAAAGAAATTGAAAATTACAAAAAAAATATTTAATGAGCATTTAATAAATCTAAAAATGATAGAAAAACGGTTAAAATTTTGAAATTAGAAATTTAAAAAAAAATCTGATAAAGTATTAAAAAAAACCTTAAAATATTCTGAAAATAATAGAAATATATATAATAAGTTCGAACAATATTGAAATAAAATTTAAAAAATCTCAAAAATATTAGAAAAAACATTTTAGTAGTTCGACTAATATTAACTTTAAAAACTTTCGTAAAAAACATAAAACAATTTCCACCAAATAAAATTCCAACCTTGTTAAAAAAAACATAAAAATAATTTCCAGAAAAAAAAGATCTCCTAAAAAAAAAAATTCAACCTCGATAAAAAAAAACAACAAAAAAAATGAAATTTTTTAGGGAAAAAAAAATTCCAGCAAAAAAGAAAAAATTAATTTCCACCCCCTCCCCAATAATAAAACGGATTTCTAGCAAAAAAAACATTCCAACCTTTATAGAATAAAATAGAAAAATAAATTTCTTGGGAGAAAAAAGAAAGAGTTCTTGGAAAATACATTCCAAACTTGAATTAAAAACAACAAAAAAATCCGACAATTAATCAAACAGGTTGAGTGCAGGAATAGAGGGATGGTGTTGAAGTTTTAAAATAAAGAAGAGAGATAGATTAGAGGATAGAAAGAACATTGAACCGTTATTTTATTTCAAAGATATTCCAACAACAAATGCAATTAAAGTATTTATACATTCAAAACTAGAAACAAACCCAATTGCCAACTGACAAACCACAATAACTTGTCAATACACTAACAACCTTAACAAACCCAATTAACATTCAACTGATTTATCTACTAACTAATTCTATTAACATCACATATCTCTCTTATGGTGATCTTTACATTCCCTCCCTCTTAAAAAATCCTTGTCCTAAAGTATTGAGGGTTTTAGCCTACTAACACCACCTCCTCCTGGATCAAATACCATCACTAAAAAAATGATATGCTTCATCATATAGTTCGCATTAGCTTCAAATAAACCAATTCCATCACGAAAACATTCACCCCAATTTTCAATAACCACATATTCTCATGTGGCCCATGGGCATTAATTACATTTACTGCTCTTTCAAGGTTCTAAACTATTTTTATGGCATCATTATCTAACACACTTTTTGTGTTTCTTTTGTGCAAAGTAATACAATCTCCTAATGCAAGTTGCCGAAGAACACCATCCTCTTATTCATTATATTTTGTGGCATTCTTTCCCATCCCATTATACCCACCACAAACCTCTTCTTCAACATATGTTTCAACTAGTTTAATTGTTGGAAAAGACACAACTTTAGAGCTTTCACAAGATGAAAATCCTTCTTAAAAAATATTAACACTTGACAAATGAATGTAATAAGCATCCGTGTAGAGTTCACCATTCATTTGGATCTCTTTAGCCTTGAATCCTGATCGAGCGGTAAAAGTGTGTTCGTGTGAGGACACAATCGTTGTGTAATTCGCCGCCACGATGCAAAGACCTAAGCTACGACTACACTTGATAAGCAAGCACAGCGGTAAGTCGGGTATCGTAAGAAATCCACAAGGAGTGATTGAATTTTAGATGTTAATTGTTTTAAAACTTCTAGAATAAAAATGTAAAAGATGATAGGTTGGAAATGGTGATAAAAGAAAAGAATAAGTTACGCTACACAAAAGTAAAGCGAGGATCGGGATCGCATCCTACCAAACGGATCGAAACAACTACTAATCAAGATTCCGGCTCGAAAGCAATTTAATCGAGCATTTACAATTAAGCATAAACATCACACAATAAGGAATTTAACCCAAAGTTGCGAGATTAAACATTTAACGGAAAATGGTCACACGCGGATTAAATTCGGATTATCGCTATAAACACTAAAGTTGCATGACAAATAAAGTTAAACGCATAACAATCCAACTTTAATACACGCGGTTTCAATTAAATGCAATTTCACACGAAAACCTAACTTTCGAGGTTCTAAACCCGTAAATGGCGGAACACAATCCCGAACCTATTTATCTACGGACAAATCATGGAAATAAACTAATTTACACTAATATTACACTATAAAAGAAATAAATAACAATAAATAAACTTATCTAGGCATGGAAAATGGAAAGAAAGCAAGGAAAACAACTAAAACAACTATATTAAGGAAGAAAAGGTTAAGGTACAACTTACAAAATAAAGAGTACAGCCATTCAAAGCAAGAGGGATAGGGTTTAGCTCCCAATTATAAAAGCCCTAAATCTAGTAAAAATGAAAAATATCTAAGATCCCCTCTTCAAAATGAAGAGATAAGGGTTAAATACAAAATATCCCATGGCAAAATTGTAAATAAAAAGGAAAATTGCCAAATATGAGCAGGGCTGAATCGATTTGGCCTAGAGCCGAATCGATTTGGCCCCCCGATATTTGGCTATTGGTCCAAGCTGAATCGATTTGGAAATTTCCGAATCGATTTGGCTAGGGGGCCGAATCGATTTGGCCTAGAGCCGAATCGATTTGGCTTCCTGGTTTTGGTCTCTTTGGAATCCTCTTCCGCTAAAAGTCTCATAACTTCTTCGTTCGGACTCGGAATCGCGCACCGTTTGCGGCCACACGAAGCTTGTTCAGAGGGATACAACTTCCATGAATACATTGGAACAATTTCCCAAATTGTGAATTGACTAAAATGCCCTTACGCGTGCAGATTTGTACGAAACTTCACCGGAATGCATCCAACTTCATACTTAGCACCTGTAATCCCTACAAAAGCCCAAATATACCTCATATAGCATGTTAACATATAAAATGGAGGTTGTCTGATTATCGAGCATAAATATAGGAATTAAGTTACCCGAGGGGGCTAATAACGCGTACGTTAACGGGTGAAATACACAATATTTGCGTCGTATCACACCCCCTAACTTACACATTGCTAGTCCCTAGCAATGAAATAGGAAACAACAAGAAATACAAGCAAACCAAAAGAAGGATACAAGTACAAAATGGGATGAAAAATTAATAAAAAGATAAGGCCACTTTCGCGGGCGAACGATTGCATTTAGCATATGAAATAAGCCGTTAAACCCCTAGGTTACCCTAGTGGACGAGTGTCGTCTCGTGAGGGTTTTCAGGGATGAAACCCACAAACATCATATGGTTTCCTCAAAATATGCCCAACCCAACATGCGACAAACTCAACAACAACGAAAAAGATTTCAAACATGTTATTAGCATATTGAACGAATTCAAACAAAAGTCCGTTGTTATTAACAGGTTGAATGCACCTCATAGAATTGAAACTTTAAAAGTGGGATGGGGGAGAGCAAATGCAAAATATGATTTGGTAAAAACTTAAATAAACCGGATAAACATAAAGGCAAGCATATATTCAATCCTCATGGGCATTACGCTCAACAAATGAATTCACTCGGAATGGGAGGTAATACACGGGACATACGGGCATAAAGAGTAAATGTAAATGGAAACTAGGCCGCACACATGTCATAGAAGAAGAACGCTATATATAAAATGAAAAACTGTAATCTCAATGAAAGGATACCGCACCCTAAAAGAGGCGAAATGCATTTTCACAGATTATCACAACTATTATGACTTTTGAATTAAATGCACCCTAAGATCACATAGGACTTGTAATAGGGTTGCAATGTAGGTATGGCTAAGGTGCGAAACGAAGGAATATATTTACGAATTCAAAGTGTTCGAAATGAAAACTCGGGATAATGGGATAATGCGGGCAATATCAAAATCGAAAAATAAGTTCCAAAAAGGCATTAGATATATCATCGGGGAGAGTAATCAAAGCTTATTGAACTATATACAACATATACAAACTTCTCTTTTCTTTTCTTTTCTTCTTTTTCTCATTTTTCTTTTTTTTTGTTTTCTTTTGCTTTCTGCTTTCTCTTTTTCTTCACTTTTTTACTACTTTCTTTTCTTTGCTTATCAAACTCTCATATGCCTAAATTGCAACCGACATCATAAAAACAACATTCAATCCCAAGTAACATTCCAAACAAAGGTATGGAAGGTGTATGTATGCCTTAAAACTCCAATTTAGAGTTGGTTATGGGAATGGGGTTATGAAACGAAAGGCTATATTTTGGCTCAAAGGGGTTAACTAGGGAAAACATAAGGGTGAGGTCAAGGTCAATATGGGTGATATAACAAAGAAGGCCTATGATCATTTCACAAAGTATACGCAATTCTCAAGTCAAAACAATATATGAAAATCATGATCAAGTAACACATTTCAAGAATGAACTCAATTAATGAAAGGTCAAATGAAATAATAGAGGGATTACCGACGAATTCAACGTTTTCAATGAGAAAAGAATAGTGTATAACACTCACAAACGACGAAAGGTACAAAGCTTACTCGGTGTAAGTATATACAATGCAACAAAATATTACCGAGTTATAAAAATCTTAAACCAAATCAATATAACAAGGAAAGTGCATATGCTCATGGGATAAAGTTTAATTCATGAAGTTATTCACAATATCAATGATTTGAGGACTAAAGTCCAATAACTTCTAAAATCGAGAACATGCATCATTGAGTTGTCTATTGGATCGGGCAATTATTGAAATTTATCACTGGAAACAAGGCAAAATGCCCAACAAAGGAGAAAAAAGAAAGAAAATATTTTTGAAAATTTTCAAATTTTTCACAAAAAGGCATACTTAGTAACTAAATGTGAGCAAATCCATGGACTACACATGAAATGGATAGAATATCCTACACCCCCTAACTTAAATGTTGCATTGTCCTCAATGCGCATTAAGAACACAACACAAAGAGAGGAAAGGAATGATATTACCCAAAATTGGAGCGATCTCCATAAGCGCGAGTCCAAAGGAATCTACAAAACAACTTAGTACCGAGCATAGCAAAAACAAATAACAAAAAGTTAACTAATTACACTAGACTAAATTAAAAGGAAAGAAAAATAGGAAAGAAAGAAAATTAAAAAGCTAACTATTTACAACCTATTATTTAGGCTTCACACTAACTATACACTAGAAGTCTAAATAGTTGAGGGTCCACCCAAAAAGGGATTTGACTCTGAAAGATCAACGGTGGACCCTCCAAAGTGAACACGCCTCCCGAAAGATAAGAATTCCGTTTGAACGACGGAAGGCATGTGGGTGGTGAAAAAAGTGAACGATCGCCAATTTGAAAATTTGGGCGGACGATGGGGGATTTGGATAATAAGGGGGAAAGGTACACTAGAGGTCCAAGAAAATCGACTCATCTCCCAAAGGTTTTTCAAGTGGAATGGGAGATGGTGCACACACGGGGATAACATCCATCGAAAACAAGTTCGGTAAGGAGTCCTCATCGGCAAAAAGTGTAGAAGTTTTAAAAGTTTCTACCGACTCATAGGAATCAACCGGTAATTCTAACGGTTCAATGACGGAAAACGAATATGGTGATGAAACAAATTCAATCTCAATCGACTCATCGTCGGAAGGAGATTGAATTTCGGGGGAGAAAGATGCACACTCGATGAGAAATTCTTCGAAAAATTGAGGTGAAACACAAGTTTCCACCTCCTCGTTGTTTTGTGCATAAGAATTCATCTCATCGCAAAGTGCACCAAGTCTCATTCCAGCATCATTTAGGCTTTCCAAACCTTGGGAGTAAAGAAGCAAAGTCTCTTCCAAAGTAGGCTTCCTCAGCTCAAGAGCCTCGGACTCCTCATTTGGTTGAAATTCGTCTTCGAAAGTAATGAAATAAGAATCGTCATTGGATTCGAATAATGAATCCAACTCAAGCTCCCAATAACGATTTTCATTCCGATAAATGTTTTCAAGTCTTTCATTTTCAAAAATATCTTGAAAATGGAAAACTTGAAAACTATCCCCAAAGTAAGAATCATTAGAATAACCGTAATAACTATAATAGTAGGACATGATTACCTCGTTGTTTGTAGATGGAGAATCCGAGCAAGAAAGTGAGCAACCGCGAATCAAAGTTTCTTAGCGCTCAAGTATGCTATCCTGCAAAAAAGGTTAAAACAAAGAATACAAATACAAAAGGAAAAATACTACGAAATAATAAAACAATTACTATCTAAAACACACTCCCCGGCAACGGCGCCATTTTGGCTCGGGCGGAAAAAGTGTGTTCGTGTGAGGACACAATCGTTGTGTATTTCGCCGCCGCGATGCAAAGACCTAAGCTACGACTACACTTGACAAGCAAGCACAGCGGTAAGTCGGGTATCGTAATAAATCCACAGGGAGTGATTGAATTTTAGATGTTAATTGTTTTAAAACTTCAAGAATAAAAATGTAAAAGATGATTGGTTGGAAATGGTGATAAAAGAAAAGAATAAGTTACGCTACACAAAAGTAAAGCGAGGATCGGGATCGCATCCTACCAAACGGATCGAAACAACTACTAATCAAGATTCCGGCTCGAAAGCAATTTAATCGAGCATTTACAATTAAGCATAAACATCACACAATAAGGAATTTAACCCAAAGTTGCGAGATTAAACATTTAACGGAAAATGGTCACACGCGGATTAAATTCGGATTATCGCTATAAACACTAAAGTTGCGTGACAAATAAATTTAAACGCATAACAATCCAACTTTAATACACGCGGTTTCAATTAAATGCAATTTCACACGAAAACCTAACTTTCGAGGTTCTAAACCCGTAAATGGCGGAACACAATCCCGAACCTATTTATCTACGGACAAATCATGGAAATAAACTAATTTACACTAATATTACACTATAAAAGAAATAAATAACAATAAATAAACTTATCTAGGCATGGAAAATGGAAAGAAAGCAAGGAAAACAACTAAAACAACTATATTAAGGAAGAAAAGGTTAAGGTACAACTTACAAAACAAAGAGTACAACCATCCAAAGCAAGAGGGATAGGGTTTAGCTCCCAATTATAAAAGCCCCAAATCTAGCAAAAATGAAAAATATCTAAGATCCCCTCTTCAAAATGAAGAGATAAGGGTTAAATACAAAATATCCCATGGCAAAATTGTAAATAAAAAGGAAAATTGCCAAATATCAGCAGGGCCGAATCGATTTGGCCTGGAGCCGAATCGATTTGGAAATTTCCGAATCGATTTGGCTAGGGGGCCGAATCAATTTGGCCTGGAGCCGAATCGATTTGGCTTCCTGGTTTTGGTCTCTTTGGAATCCTCTTCCGCTAAAAGTCTCATAACTTCTCCGTTCGGACTCGGAATCGCGCACCGTTTATGGCCACACGAAGCTTGTTCATAGGGCTACAACTTCCATGAATACATTGGAACAATTTCCCAAATTGTGAATTGACTAAAATGCCCTTACGCGTGCGGATTTGTACGAAACTTCACCGGAATGCATCCAACTTCATACTTAGCACCTGTAATCCCTACAAAAGCCCAAATATACCTCATATAGCATGTTAACATATAAAATGGAGGTTGTCTGATTATCGAGCATAAATATAGGAATTAAGGTACCCGAGGGAGCTAATAATGCGTACGTTAACGGGTGAAATACGCAATATTTGCGTCGTATCAAATCCCAATAAACTTTCTTGTAGCATAGCCAAACTAATGACATAGGAGATTTTGTTGGGCCTAAATATCTCCATGATGTCTCTAATTTCCTTCTTGAGAAATTTGATAAATCTGGACACAAAATAGTCTTCATTCAATTTTTTGTTGTTCTGCGTCATTATAGCTTTTTCCTCTTCAAATTTGTTTTGGTAGTCTTCCACCCTAGAGTTTTGATTAACTAAAGAATAATGTTTCATTTTCCAATGATAATCTTCAATTATTTTTTGCATCTCAGTACTTGCTTCCTCAAATGCCTCTTTCATTTCATCCCAATACATCTTTGACCCTTCCTTGCAATTCCCAATCAATACTAGTAAATTCTATTTACTGGAAATTAGTTCTTAATATGCACAATTAAAATTACAAAATATGTTTGCCACAAATAATAGATTATGGAAGAATAAAAATAGAGGGAGAAAATAAGAATTTCTGGTAGAAGTAAAAGGCTTGAAGGAGAGAAGTAACAGGGGAGTGAATAGGGATGAGAAGAGGGTATTAGAATGAGAAGGAGATATAATATGAATTTAGAATTGTGGAGAAGGAAAGAAGTATAATAACTCGAGAAGAATTGTAGGAAAGGGAGAGTAAAGAATATATCAAAAGATATAGAAATAGGAGAGAAAGAATGAAGGAGAGAGAGTTACATGTATTTCTTGGATATGATGGTCAAGATCATGCTCTGATACCAATTGTCAAACCGTGGCCAGATGGCTTCTCTTAAGTAATTAATCAAATAGATTGAGTGTGAAATTTAAGAATAGAAGAATGAAGTTGAAGATGGAATAGAAAAGAAGAGAGAGAGAGAGAGAGAGAGAGAGAGAGAGAGAGACATTAGAGTACAGAGAGAAAACTGAATTGTCATTTTATTTCAAACATGTCCCAACAACAAATACAATTTAAGTATTTATACATTCAAATCTAGAAACAAACTCAATTGTCAACTAGTAAACTACAATAACTTGTCAATACACTCTATCAACCTTAACAAACCCAATTAACACTCAATTAATTTAACTACTAACTAACTTTATTAACACCATATATCTCCCTTATGGTAATCTTGACAAAAGGTGAAGAAAAAAAAATTCCAGACCAAAAAATGAAAAAATTCAGCAAATTTTAAATAGAAAAAAAAAATCAATAAAAAATAAAAAACTCACAATGCGTAGTAGATCTCAAATCCATTCTTGGAAAAAACCCCCGGATTAATCCAAGTCTCAAACCCAATCACCCTCACCTCCAACGCCATCCTCAACCCTGCCAAAACACTCTGAGCCCATTGTGTGTATATTTTCATGTGTGTGCATGTAGATCTTCGTGTATATGTGTGTGTAAGAGAAATGCGAGCCGAAGACAAAGACGAGAGATAGAGAGGAGGGCGAGGGGTAAACCCTGCCAAAACACTCTGAACCCATTGTGTGTGTATTTTCATGTGTGTGCATGTAGATCTTCGTGTATATGTGTGTTGATACCAAATTTAATCTGCTGACATGGCTCAATTAAGTGGAGACACATTTCAATCTGCGTGGCAATAACAAATACTTCTGAACAACACCTTGACTTCGAGGAACTTAATTTACCCGACCAACTCAGACACTCCGAGCAGTATGTGCTCTCCGAGATACTTAGGCGGTCCGAGCAACTCCTCGATCAGAGCATTTATTATCATACAATTAAGAGGATTAAATGCGCATTAAATGCTGATTATTATCATACGGATGTATACACTTATTGGACAGCTATGTATGATCCTTTCTCATGTACAGCCTCAGGGATATAAATACATTGTATCATCCTCATTGTAAGGGGACCGGAATTTCTTGAGAATAATCCTACTTCGAGAATTCCTAAACAGTCAATAATAACACAAACAGTGGACGTAGGCCATTCGTTCAAGGCTGAACCACTTTAAAATCTATTGTCTTATTTATTTTTATCTGTGATTAAACAAATTAGAGATAGTCTAATTTTTTACATCAACGGATTGGCGCCGTCTGTGGGAAACGACTATAATTTTCATTTTTCACCAAAAACAATTTATCACCAATGGCTGACAATCCTAAATCCAGCAATCGAAACGCTGGAAACCCCCCAAATCCATCCGCTCCTCCAAATATCCAAGATCTGGCTGGAATCATGGCCAGTTTGGCTCAAGGTCAGACAGCCATGCAAGAAACAATGCGACAACTCATGTAAACTATACAGGGTGGAGCATCAACCTATTCAGGACAACGAAGTATTCAAAGAAATTCTCATTTACTTTCTTCACGCATTAGACAAAGCGATTCATATCGCACTGAGAAATCTGAAGATTTTTCTTATCAACCGGGTCGAACTTCGTCAGTACGAGCCACAGATACTGAACAACACGTCACTCTCTCTCCAGAAAGGACCAGTGTACTGGAAAGATTAAGTAGGGTCTCTCTTTTTGATCGATTGGGCCCTAGGAAGAATAAAAGTCCTCCTAAGGCTGTGTCGAGAAACTTTCGACGACCATTTGATCTAAGAGAGGGTTCTGCCCAATCACAACCAGTTGCTCGATAAGATAGATCCCAGGAAGTGACTTCAACACGATCAATTGCTCGAACCAATAGGCCCGAGGAGGGAAATGATGCATGGAAAGGCTCTATTCAGAGGTTAGAAGATAGATTAGGGGAAATGGCTAAGGCCAAGAATCCTCTACAAAGAACTTTTGTCCAAGGGACACCTTTTGTCCAAGCAATTGTGGACTTTCCCACACCATCAAAGTTCAAAGCACCTGTTGTGACTCCTAAATACGATGGAAAAACTGACCCCGTCCTTCATATAGAGCAATATCAAGCTGCTGCCGACATCTATGCTGTGCCAGATGAGATGAGATGAAGGGCATTCTCGGGAACTCTTACAGGATCTGCTCAAATATGGTACAATAATCTTCCTTGGGGTAAGATTTCCACTTTCTTTCAACTGGCCGAGCTCTTCATTGGAAACTTCTGTTTTGGAGCAAAACCTGTTAAACGAGTAGCACACTTGTTAAGTGTTAGACAAAAGGCAGGTGAGAGCACCCAAGATTATATAACTCGTTTCAATAACGAGAAACTCGAAGTTATTGATTATTAGGAAAAAACAACGATTACTGCTCTGATGAGTGGGCTGTTGCCCAACAAGTTGTACTACACTTTGGCTAAAGATCCACCCAAAACCATGTCGTAACTATTGGCAAAAGCGGCCAAGATCATGAATGCCGAGGAGGCAATGGCTGCAAAGAAGAATATGGATACCAAAGAGACCAAGGTGGAGGTTGATAAGGCAAAAAAGAAAGAGCATAAGAATAATAGTGGCGACAAGCACTCAAAGACAAAGCCATCATGGGAGGTATTAAAGAAATTTGAAAATTATACTCCTTTGAAGGTAGATATCAACCATGTTCTAGAAGAAATCAAAACAGCGAGGAGTTAAACTGGCCAGAGAAAATGAAGTCAGATTTTGACAAGGGAGTAAGGCCAAATATTGCGAGTTCCACAAGGATCATGGCCACACAACCAAAAATTGCATAGCTCTTCAGAACGAGATCGAAGCACTCATTAGACGAGGAAAATTGGCAAAGTATGTTGATCGTAGAAATGAAAGAAGAAACAACGATCGAGCAAGAGAGAGGTCTAGATCTCCTCGTCGAGCAGAGGAGAACAAGAAAATAGACCATGAAGATGATCCAAAAGACGACCCCGATCTTCCCAAAAGACCAAGGCAGCCAGAACGTGAGGTATTTTCAATACGTTTTGGATCATTTGATTGCAATGTGATTACAGGTGGAGATGCAGGAGGTGGAGACCTTACTGCAGAAAGAAAAGCTTACCTCAATGAGGCTCAAGCCTGTTCATATATTCAACGAATAAACTTGGCTAAAGATGATTGCCCGAGGAAGGTCAACAAAGAAAAAATGGTCATCGATTTCTCAAAGAACGACCTCGCAGGTGTGCTGTATCCTCATGATGACCCATTGGTGATCAAAATGAGAATGAAGGAAGTGATGATCTCGAGAGTACTGGTTGATAATGGTAGCTCGGTTGATATTATGTTCTACTCGTGCTTTGACAACTTAAATCTAAAGTTGTCTCAGTTGGAGCCTTATCATAGGACCCTCCTCGGTTTTACTGGCGAGAAAGTTTTTCCACTTGGGAAGATCAAGTTGGATATATTCATTAGTACATGGCCTGCTTGTAGAACATAAAGAGTACGCTTCTTCGTGATGGACAAGAATGTCCAGTCAGCCTACATTATCATCATGGAAAGAGTAGGATTGAAGAAATTTGAAGCAGTACCATCTACGGTACATCAATGCCTAAAATTTCTAACCAATTTTGGAGTAGGAGTTGTGAAGGGTGATAAAAAAGTAGCTCGGGAATGCTACTATTCATCTGTAGAGCAGGAGGAACTGGAGGAATCTAGGAAAAAGACGACTACCTATCAGGTGGATGAAGGTGTAGAAATTAAAACATTGGATCCTAGAGACGAGTCGCAACTCGTGAAAGGTCAGGTGGTAGAAGCTACTGAAAACATCATTCTGAACGACGAGCACCCTGAACGAACAACTCAGATAGGTTCGTCGCTAGATGCCTCACTAAAACAGGAGTTGATAGTTTTCTTAAAAAGCAGAAAATAAACTTTTGCTTGGAGTCATGAAGATATGCCCGGAATAGACCCGAATTTCTTATGTCACGAGCTCAATGTGAATAAGGAGATCAAGCCAGTGAAGCAAAGAAGAAGAGTGTTCAGCCCCGAGAAGAACCAAGCTGTACAGGAGGAGGTCGAGAAGCTCCAGAAAGCTTGCTTTATTGAAGATGTTAAATATCCAGACTGGTTAGCAAATGTGGTGATGGTGAAAAAAAAAGAACAACAAATGGAGGATGTGTGTAGACTTCACCGACCTCAACAAGGCATGTCCAAATGATCATTTTCCCTTTCCCCGAATTGATCAATTAGTGGATGTTACCTCGGGACACGAGCTGTTGAGCTTCATGGATGCTTATTCTGGTTGTAACCAGATTAAAATGAAACCTGAAGACAGGGAGAGACTTCTTTCATTACCCCTAGGGGAACTTATTGTTATAATGTTATGGCTTTTGGTTTGAAAAATGCAGGTGCAACATATCAGCGACTGATGAACAAGGTGTTTGCAGAGCAGATCAGTTGCAATATGGAAGTTTATGTTGATGATATGCTGACAAACAGCAAGAGAGCTGCTGACCATCTAGTTGACTTAGGCCAGGCCTTTGATCAATTAGATAAATATCAAATGAAGTTGAACCCAACCAAGTGCATATTTGGAGTACGAGAAGGTATGTTTCTCGGGTATATTGTCAATCAACGAGGCATTGAAGCAAACCCTGAAAAAATCAAAGCTCTATTAGGACTACGATCTCCAACGGCGAAGAAAGAAGTACAAAGTCTTACAGGGCGAGTAGCAGCACTTAACAGATTTATATCTCGAGCAACTGATAGATGCCTCCCATTCTTCAAAACGCTCGGAAAGACTTTTGAATGGAATGAAGAATGCGAGAAAGCTTTTCAAGAATTGAAGAAATATTTGGGAGCACCTCCACTGTTGTCCAGGCCAGTGATGGGAGAAAGGTTGTAGTTGTATCTGGCAGTTTCAGAAAATGCAGTTAGCTCGGCGTTAATAAGAATAGAGGATGGAGTACAAAAACTAATTTATTACACCAGTAAGGCCTTCCGAGGAGCAAAGGTCAGATATCCAAAACTGGAAAAGTTAGCATTGGCCCTGATCGAAGCGAGTAGAAGAATGAAGTCATATTTCCAGGCTCATACCATAGTCATATATACCGATATGCCATTGAGGCAAGCTCTTCATAAACCAGAAAAATCAGGGAGATTGATGTATTGGGCAATAAAACTCGGTGAATATGATATAATTTATGAGCCTAGATTGTCACTGAAAGGGAAAGCAGTAGCGGATTTTATAGCAGAGTTCACTTATCCTGATACCCCCGAGGAGCAAAAGCTGAACACCGACCAACCTGTGGATGTTACAGGATCATTAAATTTAAACCCCGATCAACTTAAGTTGGTTGGAGAGCCAGAGGAGAAGATCGACGAGCAGCGAGGTGTGGTAGAAATGGAGATAAATGAGCAACAAATATCCCATCGAGGAACTTTGTCCAATAAGAAGTTTGAGGACGAAATACCTGTATGGAACCTATATGTGGATGGCTCATCATGCACCTCAGGTAGTGGAGCTGGGATTGAATTGAAAAGTCCAAACGAGGTCGATATAGAATATGCTCTGCGCTTTCAATTTCAAGCTTGTAATAATGAGGCCGAATATGAAGCGATGATTGTAGGTCTTAGTCTGGCAAAAACCATGAAGGCAGAGCAGGTAATCGTATGCAGTGACTCACAATTGATTGTAAACCAAATGCTTGGTGTATATACAGAAAAAGGATAGTTGATGATTAAGTACCATGCAAAGGCAATGGAATTGGAATCGGAATTTGTTACTGTTCAACTGGTCAGAATACCAAGAATGGAGAATGCAAGAGCAGACGCTTTAGCTCGATTAGCATCAGTTACTCGCACTAAGCTACGAAGAATAATCCCAATTAAAATTCTAGCTGGTCGGAGCATAGAGGAAGATCTGACGATGAATTTTATTGCCCTTGATTTAGGTCCATCTTGGATGGATCCCATCAGGGAATATATTGAGGAGGGAGAATTATCGATTTACAAACTCGCAGCCAAGAAATTAAAGTTTAAAGCTGCTCGTTATGTATTAACTAATGGTATTCTATACAGACGAGGAATCATAGCAGGTTTGCAAAGATGTGTACATCCCTCCGAGGTAAAAGACTTGATTGAAGAGGTCCATGAAGGGTCCTGTGGAGCCCATGTAGCAGGTCGGACGCTTATGTAAAGAGTGATGACGCAAGGATACTACTGGCCAACTATGAGGGCTGATTGTATAGCCTATTCCAAGAAATGTGACAAGTGTCAACGCTTCTCCACTATCCGAAGAACTCCCCAAGCATTGTTGACACCCATTACTTCCCCTTGGCCATTTGCCATGTGGGGTATTGACATGGTCGGGCCACTTCCAACTACCAGAGGAAGATTTAAATATCTTGTCGTCGCAGTGGATTACTTTACTAAGTGGGTTGAAGCCGAGCCTCTTGTCGACATGACGTATGAAAAGGTGTACCAATTTATTTGGAAAAATATCATTTGTAGATATGGTCTTCCCCATGCATTCATCACCGACCATGGAACACAATTTGACAACGAGGAGTTCGCTGCCTATTGTCATCAGTCAAATATCCTGAAAACCCACTCGGCACCAGGCCATCCCCAAAGCAATGGAAAAAATGAAGTAACAAACAGAACGCTGCTAAATGGCTTGAAGAAAAGACTAAATGACGCGAAAGCAAACTGGATCAACGAGCTACATTCAGTACTATGGGCTTATCGTACTACTCCCCGAGTAGCAACTGGAGAATCTCCATATATGCTGGCATTTGGAAGTGAAGCTGTTATACCTGCCGAGTTGGGCCTTCCAACACACCGAGTATTGAACTTCAACTCCCCTGTCAGCGATTTAATGAGAAGGTTAGACTTGGACATGCTCGAGTAAGTTAGAGAAGAAGCAGCCATCAAGAATGCTGCTTACCAGCAACGAACAACTTTGTTCTACAACAAGAGAGTGAAGAGGTACGACCTGAAAGAAGGAGACTATGTGCTAAAGAAAGTAATTCAAAAGCACAACAAACTGGAAGCGAACTGGCATGGACCTTACCGAGTTACGAAAGTTGTTCGACCAGGAACCTACAGAATATAAACTTTAGAAGGGGGGAGTTTAAGAATGCATGGAATGCAGAGCACCTGCGCAAATATTATCAGTAATGTAAACCCTCATGTAATGCAATTTCATCAGTATGAATAAAATGTGAATATTATACCCAATTCTCTCCTTTTGTTGAAATTTTTTCGCGGAATACTAGTGCTACACACTACTCAAAAAAATCCACCAACTCCGATTGGTCGGGAATAAAAATATTTCCCAGAAATACCAACTCCGGTTGGTCGGAAATAAAAATATTTCCCAGAAATACCAACTTCGATTGGTTGGGAAGAAAATCCACCAACTCCGGTTGGTCGGGAATAAAAATATTAGCCAGAAATACCAACTCCGGTTAGTTGGGAAGAAAATCCACCAACTCCGGTTGGTCGGGAATAAAAATATTTCCTAGAAATACCAACTCCGGTTGGTTGGGAAGAAAATCCACCAACTTCGATTGGTCGGGAAGAAAAATATTTCCTAGAAATACCAACTCCGGTTGGTCGGGAATAAAAATATTTCCCAGAAATACCAACTCCGGTTGGTTGGGAAGAAAATCCACCAACTCCGGTTGGTCGGGAAGAAACCAACTCCGGTTGGTCGGGAAGAAACCAACTCCGGTTGATTGGGAAGAAAATCCACCAACTCCGGTTGGTCGGGAAGAAAAAATATTTCTCAGAAATACCAACTCCGGTTGGTTGAGAAGAAGATTCACCCACTACAGTTGGTCTAGAATTAAAAACACCAACTCTCTTTGGTCGGAAATAGTTGGTTAAACAAATAATGGCTTAGAATTAAAAAGTGATAAAGTAAAAATTTTAATACTTGAAGCATTTCAAATTACCACCAAGTTGGTCGAGAAACAAAATATCATCGACTCTGGTTGGTCGACAAATGATTATCATCAACTTAAGATAGTCAACAATAAGTTTCAACAACTTTAGTTGATCGGAAAATAACACAATGTTGTTATCTTTTTAATAGATATACATGCACATTTATTAGTAAATAAGTAAGTGTTTTACAAAATATTTACAAGACAATGGCAATCAAGATGGCAAAGAAAAATACAAGTTTTTCATTAAATCCAAAACAAAATACATCGAGAATGAAATACATATTAATTATTACATCAAGATTCCTATTCTGTTGGTTTCTTCCCCTCTGCTTTTGAAACAGGTTCCTCACCAGCAGGAGGATCGTCTAAGGCATAAGGGGAATTTATGAAATTAAGGTCCTTGAGCATCCTGATGTTCATCACAGATGGAAGGTCGAGTAGGTGCTCTGGGCGAGATATTTCGACATTGGAATGGAGACTATAATCGCCAAGATATTTGGAAATCAAACACTGAGGGATTGCCCGGGCAGGAATCCAGTTCATGTCGAGTTTGAATGGAGGCACTGGAAGGTCGAGCAACCCAGGATTATAATAGTCCCACAAATAGTGACCTTGTTCTAATTGTAGCACACCCAAGGCATTTAACCATCCTTACTTATACCCCTCGTTGTTCGACTGCTGAATCCGGTCATCGAGATGATAGAGGGTTTCATTATAGCCAGCCATCCAAAATTCTCTAGGTTGCTTGTGGAATTGATAAGTCAACCTTTCCAGCTGCTCGTGGAGATTTTTTACGAAAAGTTCTTTATTCTCCAAGGCAGACTTCTATGTAGAGAACTGCTCGTCCAAATTCATAATTTTCTTGGACATCTCTGCTAATGCTTGATTCTTCGCCTTTAGCTGAAAGGCTTGATTCTCCAAAGCTGATTGAGTTCTTTGCTCTTTAATAGTAAGCTGAGTAGCTCTTGCTCGTCCCCAAGAACCTCTTGCTCGACCACAAGAAGAATTAGAGGCTCCAGTTCTCTTCAAAGTCTCCAATTCGTCTCTCAAATTGGCATTTTTGACCTCTAAGAAACAAAAACCCTCGTCATTGATAGGGACTAAGGCGTTCGAGGAAGATGCTGCAGACTTCAACTGAGATACCTCTCCTCGCAGGTTATTATTTTCCTGCTCCAGCAACTTAGCTATCTTCATGTGCTCTTCGACCTCGGTCTTCAAAGTTCTCTCCCTTACATTATAGGCAGCAAACAATTTATCGTATCCCTTATCACTGTTCTATTGCTGATACGTCTTCTCATATCCTTGGTGCAAGAGGGCTGAAGATTCCTTGTAATGTTGTTGAAGCTCCTCGAGAGTACCCTGGAGGTCTTCAATCATGTCATAATATGCCATATTATTAGCCACTGCCCGGTCGAGCAGACACTTTAAGTATTGGTAGGCTTCAATTGCTTGCTCTGAAGCATTTGGACCGAGGATATCAACAATCTGAGCATCAGTCATATCTGTATGACCAGCTTTGAAGTACTCATTGCATTGTCTCAATAATTTTGTATCATGAGCAGATAACAACTCCATCCTGGCCATAAACTAGTGAAAAGAAGAGATAACAAGAATCAATAAGAAGCAAGAAGAAGAGAATCAACAGTACGAATAGTCGAAACTTCAAATTTTATTATATCGTAAAAGAGAAGTACATAGTTCAAAGATACAATTGGCAAAAATAAATAGAGAGAAAAATCCGAACAACTCTACACCTTCTCTTTGTCTCCTAAAATTTTCTCGGGAGGCTGGGACGAGGAGGTAGGTTGCTCGGATGGCACAGATGGCTGCTCGGCGGATGCTGGGAGCTGCTCGGTTGAAATAATGGATGGTTGAAGTTGCTCGCAGGAAGACTGGACAACTGGGGGATGAGAAATTTGATCTCCCATCACCATAGAGGATTCCTCAGAGGCATCTTCGTCCTCTTCCTCTTCTTCAGGAGTTGGAGGGGGGCCAGGGACGACGTGTCACTGAAATAGGTCAGAATTTTCATCAACATTCATCTCTTTCAAAGCAGCGACCCAGCCATCCCTAAAGTACTTAAGGTTACCATATTCCACTTGTGACATCATGGCGGCCAGACCCTTATTCCACCCTTTGTCCCAGCCAGCACTGAAGGACTTTTTTACAGCCAACTTCCTTTTCACCTTCTCCGAGGAGAGCTTCTCGGACATAAGTACCTCAGAATCTTTCAACTTCTTTTCTGCCTCCTCCTTCTGACGACCAACGTCACGAAGTCTACCCAGCTCTTCCTCGACAGATTTGAGCTTACCTTCAAGCTCCCCAGCATTTTGGAGCTTCCCTTCGAGCTCTTTATTCTTACTTTCCAATTCTTTTATTTTCTTCTCCAATCCTTTGGAGACCTCAACAACCTGATCCCTCTCCTGCTCGGTGGAGCTAAGCTTCTTCTCCCAAGCAGCTTTATCATCAACATACTTCTGATGAGAATCTTTCAAAGACTGCGTCAGACCCACCAAAGCTTCCTCTACACCTGACGAGGAACTTGAAGCTTTAATAGCTTCATCCTTCTTCAAAATTGTATTGAAACAGGTTACCAACTAGGAAAAGAAAATAATAGCAAGTCAGTGCAAATATATAACAGTGGAAAAATGAACGTTTAGGACAATAATACTTACAGAAGCAATATGACGAGCAGCTAATGTGGTAACCATATCTCGAGAAAGATTTTCTTCTATACCTTGGATCTCGGGGATGATCCAAGATTTCACCGAGCTCATGGCAGAGCTTGGAGAAATGAAAGTGGGAACACCACTTCCAATAGTTGGAGGCTGAGAGATGGATTCAGCCAAATTGATCGAGGAGCTCTTCTTCAGCCTCCTCGGAGGAACATCAACGGTCTTGACCAAGGATGTAGTCTTAGTCGGGGATATGACTATAACCTCGCTTGGATCAGCGACCTTGCTCGGAGCCACTGGGGGCTTCTCGGCAACCTTCACAGTAGCAGCCGGAGGAGGTGCATCGATTTTCCTTGTCCTTTCCTCTGGGACATCATGTTTGCTTTTCTTTGCCTCACCAGCAATAGAGGCAGATTTCTCGAAGAGGGCAGGAGCTCTTCTTTTCTTCATTCTTTCACTCAGAGGAATATGTGACTCAGGTGAAGAACTTGCAGAAGCTGGTACCGGTTCTACGTCACTTATCACAGGATGAGCAGTAAAAGACGAGGTGTAACTCTTCTACTACAACAAATATGAAGCTGATCTGATATGCTCGTCGGCAACAGTCTGATGCAAACCCCAGATAAGTTTCAGATGTTTTAAATTAACTTATGTCTCTTTTGGAGACTTTCTCTTGCTGTCAACTGCAAATAAATCAAAATTAAAATATCAGTTTTATCAAACACAAAGGAAGCATAATTTCGAAAATAAAATAAAATAAAAACAACCTATCCCATTTCCATAGGGAGGGCACCTAGGACCCTGGTACACATCATTTCCAGTTAGTGGAGGGTGTTGCCAATTTTTCATAACAACACTATGCTCGAAGTAATCCCTATTGGCATCTGGGAGATTGACTACTAGAGCCCTATTTAAAAACCTAGTTTTTAAATAAAAAGTGTTGTCACCAACAGCCCATCTATAACAAAACATAATTTCTGGAATTCCTATACGAGGTCCGTGAATCTGATTTAATCTATGAACTCCATTAACTATTCTCCTTGTGTTGGGGGCTATTTTTGCAGGAACCACGTCAAAATATTGACAGAATTCAAGACACAAAGGGTTTGGGGGAAAAGAAAAGTCGCATTCAGCTACAAAGAGACAGGGGAACCAATGTCCCTCAGCCAAACGAAAATAATCTGAAGGTTCAGAAAGTTTCTCCAAAACAACCCATGAAGGAATAGAGAAATCGGAGCGAAACTTATCAAGCAACTCAACAAGGTAAACCATGATGAATAAATGAAATAAAAGAGAAGGAAGAAGATCTTACAGAAAAAGGATGGATCTGTTGACAACGAACGATGAAAAGGATGAATGCACAAGAGAAAAAGAAAATGGAAAACTCAAAGATACAGACTTGAAAAAGTAAAAGACGAAATGATTTTCTGCAACGCTTAAATACCTTACCTTGGGAAAAGGTAAAAATAATGATTACAAAGGGAGACGTTTACGCTACCGATGGCTAAAAGGACAAAAAGGGCGCGGAGATCGAAGCAGTTAGAAAAATTTGGAAAGTCTGATTCTATGAATTCGAAAAGAAAAATAAATGCAAAGAAGGCGCTCCTAAAATTCAGGATGACCATTTAATCCCGCCATATTTCGAGAAGAATGTTCCACACTCCTCAGTCTCGAACTGTCAAACATTGGGGGCTTCTGTTGATACCAAATTTAATCTCCTGACATGGCTCAATTAAGTGGAGACACATGGCAATTTGCGTGGCAATAACAAATACTTTTGAACAACACCTTGACTTCGAGGAACTCAATTTCCCCGACCAACTCGGACACTCCGAGCAGTATGTGCTCTCCAAGATACTTAGGCGGTCCGAGCAACTCAGGCGGTCCGAGCTGCACCTCGATCAGAGCATTTATTATCAGACAATTAAGAGGTTAAATGCGCATTAAATGCTGATTATTATCATACGGATGTATACGCTTATTGGACAGCTATGTATGATCCTTTCTCATCTACAGCCTCAGGGCTATAAATACATTGTATCATCCTCATTGTAAGGGGACCGAAATTTCTTGAGAATAATCCTACTTCGAGAATTCCTAAACAGTCAATAATAACACAAACAGTGGACGTAGGCCATTCGTTCAAGGCTGAACCACTTTAAAGTCTCTTGTCTTATTTATTTTTATCTGTGATTAAACAAATTAGAGATAGTCTAATTTTTTACATCAACAATGTGTGTGTAAGAGAAATGCGAGATGAAGACAAAGACGAGAGATAGAGAGGAGGGCGAGGGGTGGAGGCCATGGGGCTTAAGAGAGAATGAGGTTCTTCTTCTTCTTTACATATAAATGACGTTAAATACCAAAAAATACTTTTTAAAAGTCACATGCCATGCACATGATCCACTTTTCCATTAAAAAAAATTAACGGTGTTGATAGTAGGGGTACTTGAAGTCATGTTGAAAGTTCAGGGGGTTAGGTAAAGAAATTGAAAGTTCGTATGGTAAAGTGGGGGGGGGGGGGGGGGATAAAGTTTAGGGGATAGGTATAATTAACCCAAATATTAAATATTTTTTGAGGTTTGAATTTAACAGTCTTTTGTGTACTCATATATATACGTTGAAGACTTTACAAATGTTTATTTGGTTAAAGAATGTGTGTGTGTGTGTGTGTGTGTGTGTGTGTGTATATATATATATATATATATATATATGAAATTCTCCTATGCAGAATTAAAAAAAATTTCCGCAACATGCACTCTTTTTTCTTAATTACCATTTTTGAGGGTTATTATTCATTATTATTATTACTATTTTTTTTTTTTGGGGGGGGGGGGGGGAGGTGGGGTTAACATTTCAGGGTACCCTAAAAAACTCAACTCAATCTTTTTGTTATTTTTAAAAAATAAGTTAGTGTTTGACATTTTGTGTTAAACATGAATCGTTTTTTAAAATCGCAAAAAAAAAAAAAAAATACTTTTAGGTGATCCTTCGGTACCCCGAAATGTCTTAAATCCACACAAAACAAAATCCATACAACTTTTTTTGTTGGTATTTAAAAAAAAGTCTAGATCGATATATATATAGCTCAAGCCGTGTCAAGATGTAATTACTTCAACACATTGTAGTGGTTAAGTGGAAATGCTTGCAGAAAAATTGCCCAAGATAGCATGATCGTTAGTAAAACGCTTAGGGAATGATGGTGCGACACAACAAATATTTTTCATAATCCAACTAACGAATTAGGCGTCACCCCTTACGATTTTACAATTTTAAATGGTAATGGTTTCTTTAGAAAATCAAAAATCATAAAAACTTAAATTTCAGAAATGATTATTTTTTAAATCATTGAGAGAGTTATGTGTAGGACCCGTGGGGAGCGGTCTTTTGACGCCTTTGAATGATTCCAGGTACAGGACGAAATCTAAGGGTCGCCCCCAGGTCCGTGACGACGTTATATGAACGTACTTTCCAGGCATGGCATTAAATGAAGTCAAACACGATCGCATAAAATGCTCAAACTTGAATAAATTGTTTAATTATATTGTTGAAAATAAAATAATAGCTAAAGCAAAGGCTATTATAAGGGCATATTTATTTTATAATGTGGAGCAAATTTTGTTTTTCAAACGCAAAATATTGCATAATAATAGGTTGGTTGGTTGTTGTGGAGGACTTTAGTATTGTCGGACAACTATTCTTGCTTGGATTTAGTACTCACTCCATGTTTTGTCAAGGGCCTATGAGCTCATTAGACAAGTTTTGGAAAATTTTATTAGTAAATTTTTACAATTGAAAAATAATTTATAAATCTTGATGAAACCTAAATATATATTTACTAATATGTTGTATGTGTTTCCAGTTTGTTGTCTATGAGTACATTCAATGAGTTTGTCCTTTGCTAGTGGTAAATATCAGTGATTGTTGGCCTAGGGTTAACCGTTGGACTGAATCTAACTGCCTCAGCAGGAAGGAAGCGAAGGGATTATTACAATATAATAACCCTAAGGCCCAAAGTCAAGTAGGGATGCGCTCTGCAAGTTCCATAGTTTAGCTACCTTACTTGGGGTATGTTGTGAATAATATTGACTTTGTCCAACATGCTTGGTATAGTTCATTCTAATGGTGTATATTAATGGACCCTCAACAAGGGGAGTTTATTAAATGAGCGATCGATGTCGAAGTCAGTTATCGAGCAAAATTGTATACCACCAAATCCTCAAATGCAAATGCTTAAGCTTCCATTTAATCCTAATGGTGTGTTTTTTTTAATAAAGGATGCGAACTTGGTTATTTCTATTATCTCCCCCCAAAAGTTTGGCCGTTACTGGAGCCACATGTCCCTCGGTTATGTGTTATTACCTCTGTATTGAGCGATACACACAAATGTTATAATGCCCACTACACTTCCTTACCACATCCAGATACCATAATCATCATATTAATATTTGCAAAATTGTACGTGTAGTCATTGCTGATGCAAAAAACTAGATTGATCTAGTTCATTGTTCATAGATAAATATAAGAAAAAGAGAAAAAGAATTTTTTAAAGTGGTTCGGCTGAAAAAAGGAAAGCCCACATTCACTGTTGTGTATTGCCTTGGCTTGCTCAATTGTATTTTGTCTCGTTTTTCATGTCCCTTGGATGTAGGGTTTACAATGTATTATATCCCCTTGAGGGTGTACCAGAGTTGTAATATTAAAGGATGGAATGCCTTTATAACATAGACGTTTACATCTGTACAGTGTTAATAATGTATACAACTATTGGCGATTTACTGTCATTGTTGGTCTGTCTTCCTGGTGTTAGTCGGGCTTCTTTAACCCGTTGGTCGACATTCCTTTAGTTGGTTGGTGACTCGCCTTTGCTAGCTTGGATTAGTGACTAGATGGATAACATATGTTCATATATGAATGATCCATGTAGCAGGATAATTTTTGGTATCAACAGAAGCCCCCAGTGTTTCATGCTTGAGGTTTTTTTACAACAGTATGGAACATTTAGATCTTAAAGTTGCTTGGGCAATAATTTTGAGGTTTGGTCAGTTACTGACTTCCCATACTTATAAATTTAATTATTTTAACTATCGGCACATAATGTGGATGGTATTTTTGTAATTATTATGTCTTTTTTGTCTTTAGCCGCTAACAGTTCAATCGACGTTTCGTTTTAATAATTACCTTTCCAATTTTTGAGGCAACATATAAAGGCGGGAAAAGCCACGTTCGTCTCTTACCTCAAACTTTCTGAGTTTTTTCTACTGTTGTATCTTCAAGCTCTCTCTCTCTTTTGTGCGATCGTTCTCTATTCTTCAGTTCTTGCTGAATCTTTAAATTCTGTAAGTATCTTTTATTTTCTCCTTTCCTTCTTCATCAATCATGGTTTATCCTATTACTTCTCTTAATGAATTCAGAAATGAATGAAATATCCCTTCATGGGTAGAACTAGAACATCCCAGTTTGCTCGCTGATCTTTTTTCATTAGCTAAGGGTCACTGGTT
Organism: Sambucus nigra; assembly: GCA_949130495.1. NCBI lineage: Eukaryota > Viridiplantae > Streptophyta > Magnoliopsida > Dipsacales > Adoxaceae > Sambucus > Sambucus nigra. The sequence goes on along the minus strand of OX422210.1, from coordinate 235,407,060 downwards.
TCCCTCCATTTTTATTGCTGAATGTGGGTTTACCTTTCCCGCAAATCCATTTTGTCTTGAATTTTGCCAATATTTTGATGTCGTTCCAGCTAGGGTATCCCCTAATACCTCGAGGGTAGTTAATGGGGCATATAAATTAAATCAACTCCATGGGACTCATCTAGATATCCCAAAAATTATATTTGCTATAAGTGGGTAACTAGTAATACCACTTTCTACTTGAAAACTAGGGTTGTAAACAAAGCATTAATAGTTAATCTTCCCGACTCCAATAGAGATTACTTTGAGCATGGAGTAATTGTTAAAAATTGGCAATATGCTCCTTTGATTGGGAATGTTGAGTATCAGGGACCTATATGCCGACCAAGTGGCAATGATATAGGTTGCATTTGTTTATTTATCTTTCTTTGAATATTATGATAATTGCTAATATTGATGTATACCTTGTTAAATTTGATTGCAGTTGATCAAAAAAGAAAGTGTCCCAAAGAGAGTGATATCAACCTTAGAGAGTTAAAATTCATATGGGGCATTCACCAGAAAGTTGGAGAGGAGCATACAAGATCAGCCTCATATTTGTTGCAATATAGGAACACCATCACCTCCTTCATTGCTCGCTAAATTATAGTTGCACCCTCTCCTTTAATTAACCTTGACCAAGACCCCATCTCCATATCCTCTGCCACTGCATCTGGAAGTGGTGAACCTGTTGTTATTTTTACCTCTTCTTTAGATTCAAATTTACCTCTTGCTGTTGCCACGGAGAAGAGGAAGTTTACCAATATTTTGGGTGACATAGCTGCTACTGGATCCTCCAAATAAGCTGATGATGGAGTTAAAAATGAAGAGGATGTTGGGAACAAGCCCCCGTCTAATAAGGAGGATGTTGGGAAGAAGCCCCAATCCAATTAGGAGGATACAAGGAAGAAACTCCCAGCTGAGAAAGATGATGAAAGCCACCTCAAGAGGCTGAAAAAATGACTCCCTTCTAGGCTGGCAGAAGGGGCTTCAATCAACACCGATTAATAAGAGTTGGTTGATTTATCTTCTTCTGGCCCACCAGTGGCTCTTGGACCTGGTTTATCTGGACAATTAATAAAGTTTAGTACATTGCTAGGCCATAGGGGTACTGCAACTTCATTTCCTCGATCAAAGAGTTCTGAAGGGGCTGCTCAAAGCCTACCTCTGGTAATTTCCTCTACCTTATTCATTTTCTTAGTTTGATATTCCTGATATTAACTCTTCATGTTTTCTTTTTATAGTTTCTTGTTTACTTCAACAACATGTTGGAGAAAGACGATGTCTTGCGTTCTTCTTCTCATGAGGTTAAAGAAACTTTTGATGAGCTTAAGAAATCAATGCTTGACTCCCAACAAACACTGGCCAATGAGAAGAAAAACTGGGAGGAGAAAATAAAACTTGCAGAAGAAGATGCAGCGACTGCTCGGGACCTGGTTGCTGGTCTGCAAAAAGACTGGGATGCTGAAAAAGCCTTGGTCATTGCAGAGAGGGATAAGATTACCAAGCTGGAGAATGATTTGGACGCCGAGAAGGCCCTGGTTGTTAGAGAGAACCAAAAGAGCCAAGGCCGGGGAGAATGGTTTCAACAAGGGCTAGGACAAAGCCATTAGGGATACTTATTTGCAAATTAAATTTGCAAAATAGAAATGCTTCAAGGATGGTTGGTCGGCAACCTTGGTGGAGGTCGACACCCCTCAAGATTCTGAACTCTTCCTCAGACATGACCCAAGAGCTCCTCCTAATATGGATGAGGAGATTGAAGTTGATGGGGTCCTAATGAATCCCTTATGGTGTTGGATTCTACCAATCAACACCAAGTTGTTGACTCCTCTGCTCCTCCAACTAATAACCATTCATCTCTACCTGCTCCTGCATCTATTTCTGTTGAGCCTACTCCAGACATGAAGAAGGTGTAGATTTGTCTGATCAACCTTTATTTTTCTTTTCTTCTGCACTTTTAATTTTTATTTTATTTTTGCTGATGTGTATGTACTTGAAAATTTATCAATGAAAAGAAATTTTCTTCCTCTTTTGCTTGTCTTTTCTCTATACTTTGAGCATTGTTGTTGATTGGATATTCTTTTTGCTCTTAATAGTTCATGGATAAACTGTAACACTTCTCCTCTACTGATTTTGAGCTACTCAAGAGATGCAACGGAAATTTTAAAGCAGGTCATCTATCTCTGACCGAGGATGAGCTACTGAAGTTGCTCGGGAAAGGTGTGTCTGAGCAAGGCAAGGAAGCCTACCTTCATCTAAAATTCCTTCTTGATCGGGTAGTGGTCAATAATGTTGCCTACTATGAAATGATTGTAGAGGTGTAGGAGGACATTAAGGAGTTCAAGGCTCTTTTTCATATTGATTATGAGAACAAGTACAGGACCTTGAGTGAACGTTGGGGCTTTGAACAGAAGTTGGAAAAAATTTCTTCTCACTTTCGAAGATAGGAATTTTTGCTCAGACATGAAGTGGAGGAAGCCAAAGCCATTGCTAAACTGTTGGAGGAGGAGAACAATAATTTAAGAGATGAGATAAATGCCTTTAAGTCTTCTTCTACTTTTGTTGCTACTACCGACGAAGGTGATTCTTTCTTGGAGACTAAAAATGCCAGGTTAAGGGAAGAATTGGAAGCACTGAAAAAGACCAAGTTTGCATCTTTTTCCCGAGTAAAAATTAAACATGGCTGAGGTACTACAGATGAGGGTAGGACTCAATAAACCCTTGCTAACCAAGCTTCCCATCTGAAGGACAAAAACTAAGCCCTTATTGAGATGTCCCAAAAGCTTCAAACTCAGTCCGAGTAACTACCATTCAGTCTTCTCAGCTACAAGCTACGGATGGAGTGCTGAAGAAATTGCATTATCAATTTGAGAGGTTGACCTTCCAGTTGGGCATTTTGATGAGTGGTTTAAACAAGCCTAGAATGATGGTTATAAATGGGGTTGGACTAATTGTCTGACAATACTGAAGGTAGAACGAAGTAGTCCTTTCTGGAAATTGTATGATCTTGGGTTGTTAGACTTTGAAGACCCCCTCTTCAGACTGGATGTTAGCTAGATTCCTGTCAACACAATTCCCTAGTGCTTGATTTCTAAATATCTCGGAGACTATGGGCTGCACGACAAGCTGGAAATCATCTGACCTCCTCATTTGCTAGATCAGCCAAGCAGCAGCAATCGGAGAATGCTTCAAGATTTCAATTTCATTAATTCTCCTTACACTTTAGATGATCCTCCAACTGGCATGGATCGAGTTTCCAAAGCTGAGGGGAAACTCCCTTTAGAATAACATCCTGTATTTCTTTTATAAACACAGTTATGAAATGAAAAATGAAGTAGAATGTATTTGATCAACTTATCTTTTAATCATTGGATGTGACTATTTTCTTGATGTGAATGCTTTATTCTTTTTTCATTAGTTATATTAACAAAATTATATTAAAATCTAAATTTAGTATCAATTACCAATGGATACATAGGTTCTACTAGCATACTTAGATTAAAATCTAAATTTGGAGCTAGTTACCTATGTGTCTCCAAAGGTTTTACTAATACACCCAAGTGTTTAGGTTTTTTGTATTAGTTACCAGTGGTGTGATTAGGCGTATGTGGAATATGTGCCTACATTCCTCTTAAGGAATCTTCGTAACGTTCTTCCTGCACTTTGCCCAGTAGGATAAAGATATTGTTTTATTCTTATACTTGTTGACCATCTTGAGGTCATAATATCCTATTTGGTATACTGCTGATCAAGTTTTGCGTGTGTCGAGCAACTTGTTGCTTACGTTGACCAACCTTAGCCCTATTTTTTAGAGAAGACTATTGTGCCGAGCAACATTTTGAAGTTTTTCTGGCAACTTTCAAACTTTATTCACTTTCAAGTGTATTGGTAGTGCATAGCACTAGTACTCCCCAAAAAAATTTTAAAACTAGAAATTGGAGGAAAGATCATTTTATTGATACTAAACATAGATATTTAACTGAGTAAAATTGATTACATCACTGGTAATATTTTTTAAGATGCTCAGCATGCCATGGATTCTTGAATTCTTCTCCTTCCAAAGTCTCAATCCGGTAAGGTCCAGGTCGGATGACTGCTGAAATATGATAGGGCCTATGCCAATTAGCCTCAAGTTTATTATTTTTTTGGAGAACCTTTTTCATCACATAATCTTTGTTGTGTTTAATCTCCTCCAAGACATAATAAATGCCGATGGTTAGTGGCTTGTAGATGTTGTACTTCTTGATCTTTTTTATAATTCCTTTATATTTTGACTCCTTGTGCTCCTTGGAATCTTTGTGATCTTTCTTGTCAATTTTGCCTTCAGCATTTACTCTTAAACTCCGCTTGGCTGCTATTGCTTCCTCGGTATTCATGATTTTGGCTGCTTTGGCCATCAATTATGCCATGGTCTTTGGGTAATCCTTAGTAAGTGTATAATAGAGATTCTCGAGGCATAAGGGCTATTATAGCAGTTTTCTCCTCACAATCCACAACCTTCAGTTTCTCATTATTGAAACGAGGGATGTAGTCCCTGGTGCACTCTACTTCCCTCGGTCGTACACTGAGCAAATGTGTTACCCTTTTTACTGGCTTGGCTCCAAAATAAAAGTTGTTAATAAATAGCTCGGCCAACTGGTTAAATTTGGAAATATGTTCCCGAGGAAAGCTATTGTACCAGATTTGGGCATATCTAGTAATTATTCCAGAGAATTCTCTACACCTCATTTCATCGAGAATTGCATAAATATCAACATCTGTTTGGTATTGCTTATATGGAGAACTGGGTCATTTTTCCCATCGTATTTGGGTGTAACCACTGGAGGTTTGAACTTTGATGGAGTGGAAAAATCCACAATTGTTTGTACAAAGGGAGATCCTTTTACAAAACTTATTTGTAGTGGGTTTTTTGGCCTTACCCATCTCTCCTAGCCTGTCCTCCAATCTCTGGATAGAACTTTCTAAGCATTGTTACTAGTATCAGACCTATGCGTTGCTACTTTGTTGTTCACTGAACTTTCTTCTTGGGTGATAATACAGATATTGCACCATCTGCCGCGGACCATTATTACCACAGTGTTATCATCTATAAACCGCGGTCCTAATTCCTATTGAATACATAAATACCTTGCATACATGCTGCAGTCTTTAGCATATAGGCTGAAACCACTTATTCTCTACCTTTCGCAGCCCTGAACATACAGTGGCCCCATTTATAATATATATGCCGCGAACCCTAAGCTCATTAATCAGCTGGCCGCATCATCTCTCATCACAGCAGCAGTATAGTGTACACCTCCTATATATAGAGGTTCACACCTCGAGAAGGAGGGGGATCCATTTTTCTTACACCAACACTTAGCTCAGAGCTGATTATGCTCTCCTCGATGGTCTCCAGACCACTTGGTTCAGCTTGGGGGCTACTCGCCGGCATCGCAGCCATCTCTCAGGCTCACCAAAATCCTCATAAACATGTATTCTCTTCTATTCACATGCTTGTACGCCTCTTTAGGAATAATTTTTATGTACCAAATAACATATATAATGAGAGTGTGGCACCAAAGTGGACGTATGCTCATTATTATAGCCGAACCACTCTATATATTGTCTTTTTTCTCCCTTACTTTCTCTATTTGCTTATTATGCACTTTATACTTGATTTGTTGGTATGAGAACGACAAGTGGATGATTTATCGTATCATCAATTTGGCGCCGTCTTTGGGAAACGAGATATTTTATTTTTCTATGTTTTGAGTTCTTAAACACCTTATTTTATTTGTGAGGATCCTTTGGATCATCGTCTCACGAGTAAATTTTGGTTATTGAGCTCTATTTTATATTTACACCCTTAAATGGGTATTTCGTATATTCAATTCTGTTTATGGGTCTCTCTTTTTATGACCTCGAATCTATTTTACATACCCCTGTGATATCATTCAACCTTATTCCTATTCTCGAGTTAGAGAAGGGATCCGCAGTCAATCTCAAAGGAAAAATGAGCAGGCCGTGGCCTATTTTGAGTTAGTGCATCATTGAAGTGTTTTCTCAAGTGCATTTAAGCAAGCAATTCAAATATAAAAGCATCCATTCAAGTATCAAAGTAGACAATAAAGGAGAGCAAAGAAGCAGTTAAGACAAATATAAAAGATCGAAGGCTGAAGCCTTAGCAAAAAGTTGAAGTATTAAAATTATATAGACATGAGGCTGCAACCTTGATAATGAAGTGCAATATTTAAAGGGCCGAAGCCATATGCATATGTCAACAAAAATCAGTGAAATTAAGAGACACATCCCATGTTCAGAGAGAAATTCTAAGAGGCAGCGTCATCTTCTTTTTCACCTTCTTCTCCTTCCGCGACTGTCATGGTCTCCTCATCAGCTGTCGCAACCTCTGCCTCAGTCCTTAGCCTTGCCCTCTCTTCAATGAAGGCCTTCATCTCAGCCACGCACTACTGATGCTTAGGATCACCAAGGCCCCTGGCAAGAACTGTCTCTTTAGAGTAGGGGAAGTTTTTTATGACTCTATGACTGGGCTCTTGGTAATCGCAGAGGTAGGCTCTATTATTGATGAGGTAGAAGTCTTTAGAGCCTTTGAATGAGTCCACAGTGCTGTTGATGGCCAATTGAAGGGCTGGGGCATGGTCTTCCTATATTTTATTAATTGTCGCGGCATGGGCTTCATCATCGTTAGTAGCCTTGGTCTCCAACTCCTCGTACTTCTTTTGAAGAAGTCCAAGCTTTATATTGGAAAATTCCACAGCTTGAGAAGCAGCCGCAGTCTGAGCTTGGGAAGCCTTGAGTGCTTTTGTGGCTTGGTTGAAGTTATCCTCAGCATCATTTTGGCCTTTTCTGCAGCCTTAACCCTAGCATCAACACACATCTTGTATGCTTCCAAAGATGTGAAAGATGATTTCTTCCCAGCTTCAAAGGAATCAGCCCTTGCCTTCATCAAATCAGCGTTGTGAACGCTATTTGCGGCCTCCTTCAGCCTATAGAGGGCTTTGTATTTCCTCTTCTGTGAAATTATGACGTTCTCGGCCTGTAAAGAGATTTAAAGTTAGAAGTAAAATATAAAATGTGAAAATGAAGTTGAGAAGGTACTTGCACTTACCCTCAACAGATTATGGAGACCATAATCCTCCAGATCATCGTGGTCTTCATCCATAAGTCGATCAAGGTCCATGGTATCTGGAACTCTCTTCATCCTGTGGATTACCCTCAGAGTTGTGTCCCAAGAAGATTCAGGGTTGGGCTGCCTAAGTTGTGGCCACGGACGGCCATCAAGATTAACACTGGCACGACGATGAGGAGGCGCCAGGCTGGTATTAATAGCAATAATTATTGGAGGTGGTGAATTTGAATGGATTGGACCCTCAGACGTTGACATTAACCCTGTCGCGGCTAGATTATCCCCAATATCATCATCAAAAGTACCCTCAGGCCTCTCATGAGGGGCCAACTCCAAAACTTGGAGTTGGGGAGCAGCAAGGGTAGTTTGTTCCACAACCTGATTTTAGGGCACGATAGGAAGATTTTTGTAACAACCCTCGCTCTTGAGAACCTATTTTATATTCATTTGTAGATAAAATAATTAGATATAAAATGTTGGAATGTGGAGTAAGTATTAATTTAAGGGAGAAAAGTTAATATTTACTAAGATATTGCATATTTTCCTTATGTGTGGGTGAATATCACCATGATGTGTTTTAATGTGTCATAAGATTTAAAATGACACTTAGCTTAGAATGAAACCGGAACTTAAAATGAGTTATAAAAATTTCCAAATGATAATTTGGAGGGCGTAGTTAGTTCCGGAGGGTACAAGATAGTCAAATTATGTGCCATATTGTATTTTGAGGTTTCGGGCACTTTTGACTGATTTAGCTTAAATGTGTAGTTGCGTGTTATTTTAACGCGGTATTTATTAATTAAGTTGGCAATTATAGAAAAATCATGTTTTATGTCTTGAAATCCACTTATTCCTTTTAAGTGTAATTAGTGACCTAAAGAGAGAGAGAGAAGAAGAAAACCTAAGGAGAAAAAGGAGAGATTGAAGGTTTAAAGATTTATCTTGCCTACATCTTCATCAAGTCTGAAATTTGAAAGCTTGAGGCAAGTTTTCTACTTGCTATTATGTGATTTAAGTTGAATAAGTAGTGTTGATAGTTGTGGGTTAATTATGGTTTAAGAAAGTTAGGGATTTTTATTGGATTTATGGGCTTTAAATCTTTGGAGGTTGATTTGAATTGATATTGGTGTAAATTATGGTTGGTTGATGCATTTAAAATCTGTTGGTGGTAATTAATGATAAGGGTTTTTTTTAGTTGGAAGGGAAGAAGAGTCTTAGGTCTGCTATGACCGGTCGACCGCGGTTCCAGGACCGGTCGACCGGGCCTTCAGGGGAGGGAACACTGCTTTCTCACCAAGGTCTAAATTTTGGTGTGCAGTCGATCGCGGTCCGGGATCGGTCGACTGGCCCCCTCTACTTGGACTTTCTGCTTCTCTTCATAGGCCAAACCTTGAGACGCGGTCGACCGCGGTCTCGTCACCGGTCGACCGGTCCCCTGTTTTCCACCCTTAAACTTTATTTTTGTTTTTAGGTTTCTACTTTTTAATTAGGGACTAGGAGCCTTCTTGTATGAAGTAAACTTAAAGTCCTAGATTTTTATTTGAGTTTGGTCGTTACCCTAGAGTTGAATGGGTTCACTTGGGGTTCAGTCCACGGGTACAAAATGTGATGTTTAAGCATTTCTTTACTTTTCGCAAGTTATTAGGAATTAAGAGTTATAAGCCCATATTTGGAGATTCTAAGGGCCCTATTGAGGTATATAAAACCTTGGGACTTGTAAGATTTTGATGATTATTTGGATGATAATTCGGGACTTAAAACATGATGAATATTAATGAAAATATTAAGGGATTATGGTTTCAAATAAAATGAAACACACATGTGATTAACGGAAATGATGATGAGATTTAATTTGGTAAATATTAATTTACTTAAACACACCTCTCTAAATGCTATCATAAGGGAAGCTCGCGCAAGAGGTGATGTCCCCTGACTAGTGAATGCAGGGAGACTATAGTCCTCGGCCATATGCGAGTTTATTATATGTTTTATTCTGCGCTAGTGAGGTAATTTCGGGTGTGGTTATGACTCACTCGCAGGCATATGGCCACTTCCCGACGTGCGTTAGGTGCCCAGGCTGCCTTGTTTGATAGGCCCCTGGAAGATGATAGTCATTTAGGGGCGCGCCCAATGGGAAAACTCGGAGGGGCGGTCTTAGAACCGTTATATGTATAAGAATATAACCTTTCTAAATTCAAGTGGGACTTGATATATGTGGATTGCCATATGAAAATATGATGGTAATTATATTCCTGCTAAGGAATGGATAAATGGAAAGATATGAGGAGTAACGATGTTTAAATTTTATTCTCTTGTATAGTTAACACTGTTAGAATCATTTAAATTTCCTTATTACTCTTGTTAATTAGGTTGTTAGATTTTCACTTACCTCATTCATGGTTAACTGTTCATCTCTATCATGCTTCTTCATCTAGTAATCATATAAAAATCGAGCCCTGACCCGTTTATTTTTCCATGTTGTATCTGTTATTGTAGCCGCTAAGGTGCTCCTTCGCAAGGACGCCCGTGTTGATATTCCTACTCTTATGTTTTTGAGGAGTTGTAAGACTTTGCGGATATTACAGGATGTTTTGTTAGACGCCCTCATTTTTTTGTATTCTAGATTATGATCGGGTCTTTCTTCGGGCGTGTGACCCAAAACTTTGTAATTTCTTAATGATTGTATAATGTAACATATTAAATTGTTGTAAAACATTGTATGTAGCTGTGGACTGACAGCATATTCGGTCTTCTCCTTGTGTATTTGTTATGGAGGTATGGTATATGTTATCTTGGAATTCCACTATCTTTTAGAATGGGTTGTTTAAATTATTTTCTTAACTTAACCTTTTAATCAAACAAATTAAATTTGGCAAACCGTTTTCTGAATTATTGGGTGGTTTTCCCATATACTCATTTTAATGTTGTGATGCTGAGAATGATTTCCATCCATGATTTTCGCAAATGTTGGAGTATCGGGCTGGCCACCCCTTATTTCGGACTGCGGGTTGTCACAATTTTGGTCACTTGAAGTGACCGCGGCAGGAGCCTTGGACTTTGTCCTCTTCCTCTTCCTTTGCCTAGCAGTGTTTTTGAGGACAGTTGCGTCCTCATCCATTTCTACCAGTTGGGCATCCAAAAGCTCCCTATTAATTTCCTCACCTGAAAGAAGAAATGCAGCAATAAAAATTACAGTTTAAAAATAGATGCCGTAGTATTAATTAGAGATTGGATTATTACCTTTTGCGACCATCTCTTAGGGAATAGATTTATTTGTGAAATAGCCTGCTTAAAAAATAGAATATGAGTTGACAAGTGTGCTGAACTTCTTCTGCTCAGCAGGAACTGCCGCGACCCTACCAACTCTCTTTTGTTGTCGCTCACTCCAATGCAGGTTCTCAAGGGCTGCAGAAAATTGCAAAGGTTAGTACATAAGCAAAATGTGAAATATAAAGAAATACGCGGCCATAATTCAAAAAAGTACCAAGCTTAGAGGGACATCCCTACTATCGCGACATCCTAAAACTTCTCTCCCTCTCACTCTCTTGAGGGTGGATCTCCCACCCTTCTCCAGAAATGTAAAAATATTTTCCCTTCCAGTTCTTTACACTGGTAGGCCTCCCCGAATAAAAGGTCTCATCTCTATCGCGGACTGAAAAGTAATAGTACCCCATAAAATTTACAGAGTTTTCTTTTCGGCGGTAGAAGTAGAAAAACTCTGCGGGAGTAATGTCTCTCCCAAATTTTTTTCTGCCACAACACAGTAGCTGCAAGAATTGACCTCCATCCATTGGGATCCAATTGGGCTGGGCTAACTTCATCGTCTAGAAAATCCTTCTAATTGGGACTGGGACAGGTAGCCGCAACCCATAAATGAAAGCGTGCAAAGGGAAGCAAACACCATCGACAGCAAGTGCCGTGCAAGCTATTTGTTCTGCCGCAGGTGCTGAGCACATCAAGTTCTCTAAAAATTCAAAGGCTTCAACCACCTGATCAACCCACTCTTGGGTCATAGTGCTACGGATACCAAGTGCAGAAAGAGGTCTCTCAGCTCTCCCAGATGTACTAGCAGGTATATCCCTAACCTCAGATGGATCCCTTACCGCGACATTCTCGTCTATGTCCATTGGTTGGTTGCTAGAATTGGCCTCTTCCTCCATGGCCGCAGAATCTGAGTCTGTATCTAGCACCACACAGTTGGGGAAGTTTCTTAGCTGGCAAGTCCCAATTGATTTCAAAGGGCGCACAAAAGGAAGTTCGGGAGGAGAGGCTCCAAAATGTTTGATCCAAAAGCCTCTTAGAAATTCATCTGGGTCAAAGTTCATATGGCTGCAGCTGTACCAAAAAAGCAGAGAGCCCGCAGTTAGGCGCCGCAGCCAATATGGTCCTAAAAAGCCTCTAAGAAGCCACAACAGGAATATTGATATGTAGATTAAAGACTGAATAGCAATGATTAGCAAAATTGGCTAAATATGCCAAGTGTTGAGTCCGAAAGCCCTCGAAGTTAAATGTCGCCACGACATATTATTTTGAGGGTAAGAGGCATTATCTTCTCACATGCTGTAGTTATTAAACTATGGAATAAATGCCGCAGACTCTAATCTAGGGAATATCCTATCAAACGAGTTACTACATGTCGCAGCCGAATATGTACACGCCACGGCCTATACTTTCTGCATGCCGCAGCATTATGTTTAATGCCTACCGCAGTAACATTTCATATGATGCAGATGTCTCTTAAATAAATCAATATTTAAAGGGTGCATTGATTCAGGACAACCTTAAATTACCAAAGGTATTTTACCATGCCGCGAAAACTCACTCAAATAGGTTAGTATTTAGTTTGGTTAAATTCAAAAATCAAAAGCCCTAGAATACGAAGAGTCCCTCTCAAGAACGTCAAGAACATAATGGGAGTTCATAAACCCTAAAGTCTAACCCAAACCAATAAAATTCATTTATCGGGTCAACATTGAAGATTGATTCAGTACAAGATCGGCTACCTAGTTCAAATCCAAATAACTATGTGAATTCAAATGGGCTCGATTAGTTGGGAAATAGGCAGAAACAAATATAGACAAAGAATCATTCAGTTACAACATGATTGCAATTCAACTAAACACATTCAATTCGTGATGAGCTTAGCAGATATAATTCAAGATTGGGTGATTTACAAAGTCGAAAATTCAGAAATTTAGTTGATAAATTGTGAATTGAAAAGGCTATTAAAGAGGTTTTTAATTGAAAAAATTACCCGAAAATAAAGAAATCACCAATGCTCAGCCTAGAACCACCTTCAACCGCCTTAGAACCACCACTCGCAACTTCTAGAGATTGCCAAAAAATGCAAGGAGATAAACGCGCAGAAATTTGCTCTCGATATGCTCTCAAGGATTGGGGAAATGTAATGAAGTCCACGATCGGTAAAATTTATATAAGAGGGCAAGGGAAGACGAAGCATCACCTTGGAAGTACCACGGTATCTTGAAAAGACTTAACTACTCAGCCGCAGCCCCAATCGCAATCTCTTGGCACTACGACTTGGGGGCTTATTGATAGTACATATATTGCACCACCTGCCGCGAACCATTATTACCACAGTGTTATCATCTATCGCCCGCGGTACTAATTCCTAATGAATACATAAATGCCTTGCATACATACTGCAATCTTTAACATATAGGCTACAGCCACATATTATCTTCCTGTCGTAGCCCTGAACATGCAGCAACCCCATTTATAATATATATGCCATGAACCCTAAGCTCATTACTCAACTGGCCGCAGCATCTCTCAACACAGCAGCAATATAGTGTACACCTCCTATATATAGAGGTTTACACCTCGAGAAGGAGGGGGCTCCATTTTTCTTACACTAACACTTAGCTCAGAGTTGATTATTCTCTCCTCGATGGTCTCCAAACCACTTGGTACAGCTTAGGGCCTACTCGCTGGCATCGCAACCATCTCTTCGGCACACTGAAATCCTCATAAACATGTATTCTCTTCTATTCACATGCTTGTACGCCTCTTTAGGCATAACGACTATGTACCAAACAGCATATATAATGACGATGTGGCACCAAAGTGAACGTAGGCTCATTATTATAGCCGAACCACTCTATATCTTATGTTTTATCTCTCTTGCTTGCTTTATTTTCTTATTATGTACTTTATACTTGAATTGATGGTACGAGAATGACAAGTGGATGATTTCTTGTATCATCATTGGGATTATTGCTTGGCCCGAGCAGTTGGTCAGGTGCTTGATCTAGACTGGGCAAAGCCTTCCTTTCGATTAGATGGTTATTGAGTGTTTTGTCGATATTTCCCTAGGAACATCGAAGGGAGAAGCCCGACTTAGCCTTTCTAAAACACTTAGCCTTTCTAGAGAGTAGGATTATGTATTGAAGGACTCTGACCCCCTGAGTAATGAATTTGACCTTAGACGATAAGAAGTATCCCCTGTGGTTCTTGACTGACTTCACCTGCCACTTCTTGGTGGTGTTGGTGGCATATTTGTACTGGTAGATAGAGTGGGTACTCCTACTTGAAGTGTTTGTGTGAGTTTCCTGATAGTGTCCTTCATAGGTTCTTGACCTCTTGCAAGACTGACTAGAATTCCAGTTAATTCATTCACTACTGATGGGGCAGAAGGGACAGTCAGAATGTGATCGTTCCTAAGACTTGATTCAGGAATATTAGCCATCTAAGTGTTTTAATGAATAAGAACGATTACAAATACATTCCCACAGACGATGCCAATATGTTGATGAAAAAAACTAGATTGATCTAATTAATTGTTCACATATAAATATAAGAAAAAGAGACAAAGGATTTTTAAAGTTGTTCAGCTGAAAAAGGAAAGCCTACGTCCAATGTTGTGTATTTCCTTAGGCTTGTTCAATTGCCTCTTATCTCATTTTTATGTCCCTTGGATATAGGGTTTACAATGTATTTATAGCCCCTTGAGGGTGTAATTGAGTTGGAATATTAAAGGATGGAATGCCTTTGTAACATAGGAATTTACATCTGTACAGTGTTAATAATGTATACAACTATTGGCGATTTACTGTCATTGTTTGCCGGTCTTCCTGGTGTTGGTCGGTCTTCTTGGTGTTGGTCGAGCTTCTTTAACCTGCTGGTTAACATTCCTTTAATTGGTCGGTAACTTGCCCTTGCTGACTTGGATTGGTTCCTAGATGGATAACATGTGTTCATACATGAATGGTCCTCATCTTAATATTTACAAAATTTTATTACAACTGAATTTGCAACAATCGTCACTTCATAGATAGTATCACAACATCAAAATTGATAATCACGAATCTATAAATTACATCGTAATAAAAAAAATACAAAACGGAACAACGTAATACAATTCTTAAAAAAAGTCCTTCCGATATGAATTTCCCATAAGAGTCCACCATGCGGTTATGTTGTCGAAATTCTCTCTAAAGTTGTGGATGTATAAATTGAAGGATTCCTCCAATACATCATCACCCTCATCTAGAGGTTTTATTTCTTCTTCCACACAATTGTAGATTTTTTCAAATTCTTCATTGTCATCCTTAATATCCAACCGATGATCCATTAGGGCACGTGGATTTGGATATTCTTGATCCATAATAAGTTTGTTGTGTTTGTGTATAATTATTTCCCAAAGTATTCTTAACTCATTAGATTGCAAACAACCACTACCGAACAATCCTCGGGGGAATGATTTCAACAACGATTTATCTAAATACTCGTTAATCACATCCCCATACTTAGCCATTGATAAGTTAGTTATTGGTTAACATACCACTCTGATCCTAAATTCGATATTTGTAACAATAGGTAGTGTTGCAAATCTTCCATACCAAATCTTTTGTGCCAGTCGTGCCAGTTCTTTCCAAAACTATATAATCTTGTAGTCAGCATCTATGGTAACCAATATTGTTACAACATAGTAATAATGGAGGATCACGAAGAAATGATTGTCCCTCAAAGAAGAATCTTCAACAAATCCAAAAGGAAAAAAAACATTGTTTGTGCCCACATGCAGCGATCGAAAAATAATGCACTTCGTAAAATTATTTGTGATTCCCAGGAAGAGAAAATTGGTTTGATGATCTACCAGATTAGGGCAGTGGGACATGAAAGACTGATAGTTGACTACTTTGGTGAAGTGTATATATATCGAGACTATCATTTTTTTAGACGAAGTCTATATGGCCGTATTCATGATGCAATCACTATCTACGATAATGATTTTGTACAAAAACCTGATGCACTGGGTCGTATTGGCCTTTTTTCTCACAAAAAATAGTTTCTTCACTATGACTGTGAGCCTTCGGTTCGTCTACAAATATAAATAGTGAGTATGTATGTATGTATAGGCAAAGCGAAAACCCAAAAGATTTTGGTTCGATTTGCTCTTTATGTTATTGCGGTCTTTGCACTTGTGTATAATATAAAGCCTACAACACTCAATGTTTAATGGCGCACCGAACAAAATGCAGTGTGTGGATTTGCTAGAGTGGTAGTAAACATTGATTGTATGCAATGTGAGTGCAAAAAATGGCTAACTGAGTGGCATAGACAATATACTGGCCAATAAAAATTATCAACAATTATCCTTAAGGCAATGGCTTCCCATGACCTCTGGATTTAGAGGTCATTTTCAAGATTCCTGGAAGTTGCAATGATATTAATCTATTGCACCGATTTGACATGTTTTATGACCTACTTCGTGGTCAAACTCCCCCTATCCAATTTCAAATAATCATAATGTGTACAATCGGGGGCATTTTTAGCGGATGGCATATATTCGCCTTATGACATGTTGGTGCAAACTTTTAAGAGGCCAAGTAATGATAAGGAGAGACTATTTTCACAAGTACAAACGAGTGCTAGAAAAGATGTTGAACGAGCATTACATGTTCTTTAATTGATGTTCGTCTTCATTCGCACACTTGCAACACTACAGTTTAATGAAAACTTATTAGTGATAAGGCAATCATGCATCATTATACATAACATGATTGTTGAAGATGATGGAAATTAGGTTGGTTAACTTATCCATGTTGGGCTCGAGCTTTGTTAACTATGTTCCTTATTAGGTAATTATGGTACTCCTTCTAAGCGGGATTCATGCGTGAAGTGTACATGCTCACAATCTGTTATTCAAGTATTATTTCTTCCCCATTGTCTTTCCTCTCCAATGCCTAGAGTATGCATTTGTTGATTTCCATATCTCACTCCTCTACACTCTGTGAATGATTAGCCCCTTCCTGATCCTTCTTATCATGTATACGCTCAGCTTTTCAAGACCTCTTAAAGGAATCATTGAAACCTGAACAACTAATGAGGATCTCTCAGTTCACCTCAATGTTTGAAGCCTTTGATTTTCTTTCGCCCATTGCTCCATCTATTTCCTACCTAGTGGTTTAGAATAACGTCTTTCAATATCAACAAAAGGCCCTCCCCCCAAATTAACCGTTGGACTCTCTGTAGTAGGGATTTTTGGAGTGATAGTCCCCGCCTGTTACGGGGGTATCAAAATGAAATTGTGGTGGGTCTAAGAATTTTTGGACATTTGAAATTTGTTGAGTACTTTAAAATCTTATAGCACGATTCAAGGTAAAATGCCTTTTTTTCCTCGCAGAAAAGCTTGTAAAGTCGTAGTGACCTAAAATAAGATGACGTATTAATATGTCATGTAAACCAAATTATCTCAAATAATATTAAAATGAAAAAAATTGCACTTACCTAGTTCGTGTTCACACTTCCACTCCCCCGACTTGTTATCTATGTTTTTTTCAATTTCGAAACATATAACATGACATGTTTTTGAATTTTGCTGAATCGGATTTGTAGGCTGCCACCCATCTGTTATTGAGTAATATCGGGATACGAATTATAATCTTCATCAACGATATCAAAAAATCCATTTTCAGTTCGATTATTGCCTCGTACCAAGTAAGTTATTTGATTTACGGATGCAATGCAAAGTGAATCATCTTCCGTCTGAGACATGTTTGAACTGCACCCCATTTATATCAAATTTAATGACATTAGGAGTTTTTTTACAATGATATGAATCTAGAGTGGATGGAAGTGTAAAAAAATTGAACTCGGTTGATATTTAAAGTTTTAAAAAAGTCGTTGGGGCCAATGTTTAATTTTGAAAAATAGCCGTTATTCTCACACAACACATCTTTTCCGCGTGATAATTTTTTTTCCCTTAAATTCATGTGGGACATGATTTTTCATCCCAACCCGACCCATAAAACTCAATATTAATTACACTTACCCCTACACTTTACTCCCTTTTCACTTCACCATTCGAACTTTTATTTTCAGGGTTAATCCCCTCAAATTTCAAAAAGGCTTTAAATAACCCCCTAACATTAACACCGTTAATTTTTTGGACGAAAAATGACATGTGACTATGATGTGATTTTTTAAGGGGTATTGTTGTCCCGTCTCATTTTCTTTCTCTTTTTATCTCTTCCTCCATCTCTTTCACTCTCATGGCAGCCATGGAATTTCCATAGGTGCAATGTCTTATCTCCTCATCTTGTTCTCTTCCTTCCTCTCTCTCTCTCTCTCTCTCTCTCACACACACACACACACACACACACACATACACACACACACACACACACACACGAATGAACACAAACACACATGAACATGCACACAACCACTACGAACATACAAATACATAAAAACGGACACAAACATATCTAGATAGATTTTTGTGGGTTTAAAATGGCTATCGGTTTTTCTCTCTTTATTTTTTTTGGGCTTGTTAGAATTGGTATTGGGTTTTTTCTCTTGGATTTGTTTGTGGGTTTGATGAGAAAAGAATGAGAAGGAGAATCATTGAATCGGAAGATATTTTTTTTCCTCTTGGATTTGTTGGAACGGGTATTGGGGGCTTGAAGGATAAGGTATTTTTTGATTTTTTTCAGCTTATTTGAACCTCTTTTGCCTTTTTTTTCCTTCAAATTTTTGCCATTTTTTTTTACAGATATTTCAAATTTTGACCCCCCAACAAAAAAATAACAACAATATTTTTGTTATTTTTAAAAAAGTTTAAAATTTTATCAAGAATATTAAAAATAAAATGCTTTAAACTGTTTTAGTATTGTTAAATGTTTCTTGATTTTTTAAAGTATTGTAGTATTTTCCTATTTTTTTCAATACTTTCAACTATTTTGTACTTCAGAATTCATATTTTAAATAGTTTTTTAATTGGAAATCCATTTTTTTGAATTGGAAATCTATGTTTTTTTTGTTATTCGATATATATATATTTTTATTTTTAGTTGGAAATCTTTTTTTTTAAATTGGAACTATATTTTTTTAATTAAAAATGTGGGATTTTTTTGTAGGAAATTTGGAAATATAAAAATCTCATTTTTTTGTTGCAAATACATGTTTTAGAATATGTTTTTATTTTTATTTTTACATTATTTCCATATTTTTCAAAGTTTTTTCAATATATTTCAAATTTTTGTAATGGGTCTTTTTATTATTTTCATATAATTTTAAAGTATTTTTTCCTCTATTTTTCATAGGTTTTTTCTTGTAAATAAATTCTTTTATTTGTATATTTTTTAGAAGTTTTTCCCAATATCTTTCATATTTTTTTTTTCATAAATTGTCCTTTAAATTTTAAAATATTTTTTATTTTATTTAAGGATTTAATTGAATGAGAAAATAATATTTTAAAGATATTTTAAATATTTTTTGTAATTTATATTTATTTTTCGTGATTTCCAGATTTTTAAAATATTTTCTCCAATTTTTATTTTTTTGTTAATATTTTTCTATGATTCTGAGATTTTAAAATATTTTTCAACTAATGTATTTTGTAATTTTTATTTTTTAATCTTTTATATTGGTTTGGATAAAAATACTCTCATATGCATGGCACGTGACCCATTTTCCATCCAAAAAATTAACGACAATAATGTTAAGAGGTTATTTGAAGTCATTTTGAATGTTCAGGTGCTAAAGTCCCGAAAATAAAAGTCGAATGGTGAAAAAACAAAGGAGACAAAATTTTGGAAGTAAGTGTAATCAATACAAAATGCATATTTGGTAAACTAATGCCCTTCTCATTTTCGAACATTCAGATTCCCCACTAGCACAACAAGTATCCATACTGTAATTTTGCAAATGGGTCCTTATAATTACACCTAAAAAAAGCTCGAAAATACCTATTTCTCCAAAACACACGTAAGTACCTATTATTTTTCATTAGCACCACAAAAAACCAACACCACATAACTTCTTTTCACATTGAAACCTAAAATTTTTTAAACCTTTCATTTTCTCCTTCTTCTTCTTCTCTCTCTCTCTCTCTATCTCTCTCTCTCTCTCTCTAACTTTCCTATAAAAAAATATCTCTGAAGCTTACACTACCTACTCACATTTATCTCAAACATTTATCCCAACCTACTCATTCTACCTCAAAATCAATTTCGGGTATGTTACATTAATACTCATTATTGTATTTTATAAACAATGTTTGTCTCAATGTACACTAAAATGGTATAAAACTATAGCATGCAAACCCTAATATGGAAATATTTAATAACTACAATGTAAACACTTTTAATTGTATTTCAATCATACATAATATGAACATTGGAAATATATTGCATAAAAAAAATAAAGAGATGACTTTAGGGTTTTAAAACGAAAAAAAAATCGGGAAGCTGAACCTACAGTTACCCGTCACCGTAGGCAAGAATCCCCTTCGGTGCCCTATAACAATAGCATTTTGTGTATGGTGAGGAGTGACCGTATGATCTCAGTTTTGATTAAACGTAAGGTCGTCAACCCACTGTAAGGATCTCTATCTCGGCTTCTTCCAACCTTAATATGATGATTTCGATGCTAAGACACCATGAGGGTCTCTATCTCGACTTCTTCTAACCATATATGTTCCTTATATGGTGGTATCTCAACTTAGTATCCCCATTACGTTTACTTAGTACCGTATTATCTCTTACGATTGTGTTGTAAAAGCATGATTTCAATCACTTGCTCATAACTTAGGCTACATTTAGTTTTTGGCATATTTCGCTTCCGATTGTTTCGAGCCATCACGAAGAACCGATTGTCATCATCTCCAAATTCAAGAAGATCTTCACAAAACAAAGGTATATATAATTTAGGATTTAAATTTATTTGCGTTTATATCTGGGAGTTATTTCTATTAAAATCGAGGCATTTTTCTGGCTTTAAACATTTTTAAAAAGCATGCAAATCGTTCTAACGATATGCACATCTTGTTCTAATGAAGTTGCTACCTCGTTCGATGTGGTCGTTAGAAGGATTCTTCCATCGAACATATAACGAGGGCTTATTGTTTGGTCATGGTTGAAGCTCGTTCAAACGAGATTAGGTTATTGTTCAAATGACCTCAGCGTCGTTCAAACGGGAGTCTATTCTTGTTCATACGAGGCTTTGTTTTCCTTTCAACGAGACTAGCCGCCTCAAATTTTTTGAGATTTTTGCGAATTTGATTTTTGCAAAACTACTGCAAAAGTACTCACTTTCTTTAGGTCAAAAAACTATTTTGATTCACTAAGATCACTCCCATTTATTTATGTGAATTAGTTTAAAACCTTAGATTTCTATATCTGAGTTATACTTGTGGGGATATTCTCTTCACTGCTGACCCGTTGTGGTTCTCCAGGGGATCACTGCTGAAAAGAAGACCAAGGCTGATCGGTGGAGACCGAGGGTGGACAACCACTTATGGATGATTCTGGACTGAGTTGTATTCTGTAGAAGTTTTTGTAAGTTGCGTCTTGTAAAAAATCTCTATAGTGCTAATAAAAGGTTTTACCCGAAAGGGGTTTTTCCTCAATTTACCTTAATTATGTTTGCATACATAATTTTATCTGATTTATCACATAGTTGCTTGTTTATGGTTATAAAGATAAAATTTGGACTGTTGTGCGCTAGAAATTTAATTATAGACATTATCCATTAAGATCACAACGCACTCTTAAATTGGAATCAAAGCTTGTTGCACAAATTTACAGTATGATCTTTTTCACAAAATATTTTTCTCTTGGTATCTATTTTTCTAAAAATTGTTGCTTTTTGAAAAATTTGTATAATCGAGTTCCCATCTTTGTTGGTACTAATTATGCATATTGGATGTCTACGATGAGGTCTGGTTTAAAGGCCATAGATGAACGCGTTTGGATTGTTTGTGAAAGAGGGTGGATGCCTACTACTATCACAGTTGATAATTTCATCGGCCCTAAACATGTCTCACAGTGGACAGACGATGATTTCAAGTGGACCAATTTTAATTCCTGCGATTTGAGTGCCATCTTAGTAGACATCACCCTTGACGAGTTCCGCCACATTATGATGTGCACCATATCTAGAGAAGCTTGGGATGCCCTCAAGCTCACTCTCGAGGGTACCAATGCAGTGAAAGCTTCTATGCCATAGAATCTCACCACACAATTTGAAATGACAACAATGCTTGAATCTGAATCTTTCGACGAGTTTTATGCTCGGCTTTTTGATATACTTAACTCAAGTTTTAATTTAGGTGAGAGGATTCTTGAGACGCGTGCAGTTTAGAAAATTTTGAGATCGCCTCCCTCCCACTTTATTCCTAAGATTACGGTTCTTAATTCGCTAGGGATCTTAGATACTCTTAGGTTAGAATAACTTGTAGGAGATCTTCAGACGTACGAGATAAATATGTTCCTAAAAATAGTTAAGTCTTAGGATAAGTGGGTAACACTTAAATCCCAATCTAGGAAGAGAGATGAAGCATCATCCGATTCTGAATTTTATTATAATGTAAATAATTTGGCCCTTTTTACTAAAAATTTTAAGAAATTTCTCAAACTTAAAAAGTAAAATACTTCCAAAAATAAGCAGATTTTTTATAAAGATAAAAAACTTAAAATGGGCAAGAAAAATTTTGAAAAAGAAAAGAAAGATTTTCCAAAGAAAAACGAGTAGATATGTTACGAGTTTGAGGTAAAGGGTTACAAAGCTCATGAGTGTTCGACTAGGTTGAAACGTCAAGTGAAAGATAAACCTGCCTTAAACGTCATGCTTAGTGATATCAAGGTCGAGTCGGTGAGTTCGAGAGAAGAATCACCACATGGATGTAACTTCACCGCATTCATGGCATCTACTGCACCTCACAACTATGAGGAAGCTACTAAACATGAACATCTCGATAGTGAGTCTACTCGTTCCGGGGAGAGTGAGGGAGAGAATTATTTGAGTGAGAGTGAGAGTGAGAGTGACCTCCAGTGCGCCTAAGCCGAACTTTATGCCTTGTCCTTTAAAACGAAGAAATAAAATAAAGGTTTAGCGATAAGAGTTTTAGATTTAGAGAAAGAGTTGCGTGAGGTAGGAGAGAGTGAATCCTCGATGAGATAAGCGTTGGGAGAGAGCGTTTATTTAGTTGAGAAAGAGAACGGGGACTTGACCAACAAGTTAGATAGTCTTACATGAATATCCAAGGAGACTTGTGAGAAACTTGAAGACCTTGTATCCCAACTTGATAAAGATCTCAAATGTGCTCGGGAGGTCAAGGTAACTATCGAGGACACATTGAAGAAGGTTGGTAATATGCTCCTCGCCTCGCTTTAGGAAACATCGAGAGGCAAGGAGTAGACTACAATGTGCATCCATTTCTTACATCACACTTGAGCTGATTCTCGAGGTTATGATAGATCCATATGGACCTCGACCGAATCCACCTTAGAGGCCTAATACTCCTAGAAGAGTTCAACATAAAAAAGTAAACTGAGGTAGAGCCAAACATATCTATGTTTGCACCTATTGCAAAAGGAGAGGTCATCTTTGAGAGTTTTGCTATAAATTGGGTAGGACTAGTCGTACCCAGACTCGCGTACACCACTTTAGTGACTTTTCTAGTTTTAGGGAGCAAGTTGAATTTCTAGTTGCGACTTCCATTAGTTTAATGAAAGAATTTCAACGAATGTCTTTTTCATTTGAGAACGCTTCCAACATTTCGACTAGAGTTAACAATGACAAAGGCAAATAAAATATTACCTCTACTTGAGTACATAAGCGAGATGAGAAAGTCCTTGTTATTCACGTTCCTCTCAAGGCCCTAAATACTTCCTAATGATATTTTGATAGTGGGCGTTATAGTCACATGGTATGTGATGTCTCATTTTTTACCAACCTCGAAGATCGCAAGGTAAAATCACATTTGGAGATGGGAGTAGATATAGAATTTTAGGACGTGTCAGTGTTGAGATACTCGGATTTCCTAATCTAGATAATGTGTTACACGTGAAGGGCTTAAAATCTAACTTTATTAGCATAAGGCAACTATGTGACGCAAACTTTGCGATAAAGTTTCATCAGTTCGAATGCAATATTTATTATCAATTTGGTAAACTTTTACTGCAAGGTGTGAGGATGAAAAATAATTATTATGGGATTGTGCCTAAGTCCAATTTTGTGTGTAATAGTGCCCTGGTCTCCACTATGGACCTTTGACATCAATGGCTAGGTCATGTGAACTTTAGAGATCTTAAGAGGTTAGTTCAGAAGGACCTAGTTTGTGTCTTACAATCACTTGGGAAACAAATTTCCTCGATTTGCGGACCTTGCCAACTAGGTAAACACATTCTAAGTCCTCATCAGAAGTTGAATACCATAACTACCACACGTATTTTAAAGTCGATGCACATGTATCTTACGGGTCTTACTCGCACAGAGAGTTTAGGTGGTAAGAGATACATTATCGTGATGGTTAATGACTTTTCTAGATACTCGATTGTTGGATTCTTTGGAGAAAAGTCCAATGCGGTTGAGTTCCTTACAACCAAGTGTCGTGTCGTACAAAACCAACACGGCATCACTATTACTCAGATGCGTAGTCACAACGACACTGAATTTAAAGAAGTGAAAGTAAATAGAAAGTGCGATGAAGTGGGCATAAAGCATGAGTTTTAGGCCATTCGTACTCCTCAGCAAAATGGGATTATTAAGAGGAAGAACTGGATGATACAAGAGATGTCTAGATCCATACTTCTTGGAAAAAAACGTGCCTAGACATTTTTAGGTAGAGGCGGTGAGTACCGCATGCCATACGGTGAATATGGTATATCTTTGTCATCACAAGCTTCACACGCCTTATGAGTTGTGGATAGGTAAGAAGCCCAACCTATCATATTTTTGTGTCTTTTAGAGTACATGCTACATCTTGCGATATAGAGAGCACTTAGTAAAGTTCAACTCCCAGAGCGACAATGGGATATTTTTAGGATATTAATTGATGATTAGTGCTTACCGGGCTTATAATTTGGCTAGCTCTTAGGTTATGGAGTCATTAAACTTCACGATTAAAAATGACGAGCCGCCGAAGTTTGTTTCTCCTATTCATGTTCTGAGGATGATGCACCCCTAGTGACGATCCCATCCTTCCTCTTGCTACCACGGTGGACCCCATTCCTGCTTTGGGGGAGACACCATCGTAGGTTTGAAAAAGTCATAACCCATTTGCTATACTTGGTGATCCTGCACTAGGTGTTAAGACTTGTGCTCAACTTGAAAATGTTGTTAGTTGTCTGTGCTACACATCCCTAGTCTAGCCCAAGAACGTGAAAGAAGTACTGAGGGATGAGAATTAGATATTATCCATGAAAGAAGAGTTGCTTAAGTTTAAAAAGAATGATGTCTGGGATTTGGTCCCCTGGCCTAGAGATACTCACGTGATAGGTACCAAGTGCATTTTTAAGAATAAGGTGGATGAAAATGGTACCATAGTTCGCAATAAGTTTAGGTTGGTCGCTCCAGGCTACACATAGATCGAGGGTATAGGATTTGAGGAGACATTCGTTCCTGCTGCTAGGCTTGAGTCCATCCATTTACTACTCGCCATAGCGTGTCATTTGTTCTTCAAGTTATATCATATGGATGTTAAGAGTGCCTTTCTAAATGAAATTCTACTTGATGAGGTTTATAAGGAACAACCAAAAGGGTTTGAAAACCCTAAGCACCCAGGACACGTCTACTATTTTAGGAAAGTCTTGTATAGTTTGAAGTAAGCACCATGTGCTTGGTACGAGAGGATTACTTTCTATCTCTTAGCTTGTGTATTTAAGAAAGGGGGAGTAGATAAGACGTTGTTTGTGAGGAGAAAGAGTGGTGTTATTTTTGTTGCCCAAGTCTATGTGGATAACATAGTCTTTGTATCCACATTCTCCTGCCATGCGCATAATTTCGAGGAGGTAATGAAGAATGAGTTTGAGATGAGCATGGTAAGTGATCTTACATTCTTCCTACGTCTCCAGGTTCGTCCGCTTGAGGATGGAATATTCATATCTCAATCTAATTATGCAAGCGACCTTGTGAAGAAATTCGGTTTAGATTGCGTTAAGCACGCACACACCCCTATGAGTTCATCGACAAATCTTAGTAAAGCGCTTTAGGGAACAACGTAGAGCAGACTTTCTATCATATTATGATAAGTAGTCTTCTTTTCCTTACCACTAGTCGACCTAATATTGCCTTTAGTGTTAGAGTCTATGTGCGATACCAAGAGTTCCCGAAAGAATCACACTTGCACACTCTTAAACATATTATCAAATAAGTGAGTGGGATTCTATAATATGGTATTTGGTATTTCTTTGGTACCGATGACCACTTGTCCACCTATTCGGATGCCGATCGGGCCGAGGATGTCAGTGCCGTAGGAGCACTTTGAGTGGGTGTTTATACTTTGGGAGTGATCTTGTCTCGTGTATGAGCAAGAAGATAAACTCTATATCTTTTTCCACGATGATGGTTGAGTATGTAGCCGCCCGGAGTTATTGCACGCAACTATTGTGGATGAAGAAAATGTTAGAGGATTACGGAATTTCACATGGCACGATGACTATTTCCTGTGATAATACGAGTGGCGTTTATATTTCACATAATCTAGTCTAGCATTTGCACACAAAGCACATTAGGATACGCGAGCACTTTATTCAAGACCTAATTGAGGAGAAGGTCGTGTCTTTGAGCATTATGAGCACCGATCATCAGTTAGTCGATATTTTCATGAAACCTTTAAATGCACTTCGATTCGAGGATCTTAGGAAGTCTTTAGGTATTTTCACCGTTGACTGAGACTGGATATATTATTGAGTATATGATGCTTTTCATACTTATTCATATTTATTCCTACTGCTAGATTGTACTACTATTTTATTATCATTGTATTTCTTTTCTTTTTTTGATATATTTTTTGAAAAATCCAAAAAGATTTTTGTTTCTCTTGAAATTTTTTGAAAAAATACAAAAAGATTTTTAGTTTCTTTCTAGAAAAAGTGAAAAAGCCAAAAAGATTTTTTTTTATAAAATTTTTGAAAAATTCAAAAATATTTTTGTATTTTTTTTATACCATATGTGGATGAACATTAAAGATGTCCGAGTCACCCATTCATTCCATATCCACATAACCATGTTGTAGTGTTTTGAGAGGTGACATCATTTCATTATTATGCTTTATAATGTGTCGAGCCATTAAGATGTGATATGATGAATACTTGCTTCATGTTTGACTCCTTATCACCTTTAATGGACACGGGCAAGGACTTATTTGATTATTTTACTTACCTTTCACGTGTTGGTTGTAGTATTTTCATCTCAATCCTGCTTTTAAAACGAACCAAATGAGATAAAATGAGATAATGAAAGTAGTGCTTGTAAGAACCATGTTTCTGGTAAATGTGTTATATTTAAAGCAATGGATTCGAGTTGTGAGAGATAGGTTGTCTTTGCGTGAATAACCACCATTTGCAAAAATAAAAGAGCCTAAAAGATTAAAGGCAAATAAAGAGAAAAAATATACAGTGCCAGGCCAATTTTAAAGAACATTGATGCTTCGCTACATATGAGCATTGATTTATTCAAAACAAAAGATTTGAGAGAAAAAATTCAATATGTGAGTTTTGAGGGAGTTTAGTCAAAGATCAATGGGTTTGCACGTCTAGAAAAAATCTCGTAAAAGCATTACATAGTTTTGGGCATTATTGGTATGAAAATACTCACGATCTTAGTTAGTTGAATAGGTTGAGTCGATTTCACTTGAGTTCATCATTTTTACACCTAATGTAGACTTTGAGATCTTACGTTAGTAGTGTCTCATTCCTTCGTGCGCATATATTATGTTTGTCTACGTTGATTTTCCTATAGAATGTGTCCACACCCTATATTCTGTTTCCACTATTCGGTTATTTTTGTGTTTCTCAATGGTGTGTTGTTTTTGTAAAATTATTTTTAGTTGAAAATTTTAAAAAATAAAAAATAGTTTGTGAGGTCTTTTGAGATTATCATTGCATGACTATTCATTCATATCCTTTTGTGATGATATCTTTCTATGCTTAGTAATGATCCCTATACGTTTCATGATTAGTTTTTACTCCTTGTCTGTTTCGAATAAAATAAAAAGGGGAGAACAAATTACGGGGGAGTTTGATTTATGGGGGAGTTTTTCATATCTTATACATTTTATTTGATATATTTAAAACTCGATACATCACTAGGTATTTGCTTTGTTTCATGTGTGTAGGTAATTTTAGAAGATCATATTTGGATTACACCTGATGAAGACAAAGAAGAAGTGAAGATTTGAAGACTTTATTTTAAAGGCAACTCTATCTTATACCTATCCATTTTAGAGTTTGGGAGGGTATTAGGATATTGTATTCGTCTTAGGGGATTTATTTGCAATTTGTATTTCGGTTTTATGTTTGCATCGGAATTGCCAAAAAGGGCAGATTTGTAAGAGCGTGATTTCAATCACTTGCTCGTAGCTTAGACTTCATTTAGTTTTTGGCATATACCGCTTTTGATTCTTTCGAGCCGTCACGAAGAACCAATTTTCATCATCTCCAAATTCAAAAAGATTTTCACAAAACAAAGGTATAAATAATTTAGGTTTTAAATTTATTTGCATTTATATTTGGGAGTTATTTTTATTAAAATCCATTCATTTTTCTAAACATGTTTCTCGCTTTAAAAATTTTCAAAAAGCATGAAAATCGTTCTAGTGAGATTCACTTCTCGTTCTAACGAAGTTGCTACCCCGTTTGATCTCGTCGTTAAAAGGATTCTTAAATTGAAACAAAGCTTACTGTTTTGTCACGTTTGAAGCTAGTTTAAACGAGATTAGGTTGTCGTTCAAATGACATCAGTGTCATTCAAACGAGAATCTATTTTCGTTCAAACGAGGCTTTATTGTTATTCAAACGAGACTAGCCGTCTCGAATTTTGTGCCGCCTTATAAATACCTTGTTTCATGTAGAAAATTATTGACACTTTTGCGAATTCAATTTCTGCAAAACTGCTGGAAAAGTACTCACTTTCTTTAGGTCAACAACTTATTTATATTCACCATCATCACTTTCATTTATTTATATGAATCAATTTAACACCTTAGATTTCTATATATGAGTTATACTTGTGGGGAGATTCACTTCACTGCTGTCTCATTGTGGTTATCGAGGGATTACTGTTAAAATAAGACCAAGACTGATTGGTGGATATCGAAGGTAGACGCCACTTATGACTCTGGACTGAGTTGTATTGTGTAAAAAATTTTGTAAGTTTCGTCTTGTAAAAATTCTCTATAGTGTTGGTTGAAAAACGTCGCTAATGCCGTTTAATACAAGATTAAACTGTATAAGCAACTCCGAACAGTTTGTTGAAGAAACCCTTTTCTTTTGAAAAATAAAAATTATAAACAAGATGTGTTTACAAAGAAACTTATGTACGAGAGTAATTAAGATTGTGTAATCAGTTTTTAAAACTAAGGCAGTTTCAAAAATTCAGCACACTTATAGAATGAGATGAGTAGATGAAGATAATCAACACAATGATTTTAACGTGGTAAAACCTCTCCCAACAGAGGAAACATCCACGGTGACTTCTAAGTCACAAAAACAAAAATCCACTAATAACAAAAATCAGTTACAAACAATACAACATGCAAACACACAAATCAACCTATTCTAAGTTTAGGAATATACCCCACTTGGTGTCCTTCTAACTTCTGATAGATCTGATTTGTTGATGATGTTCTTCAGTTTGCTAACTTCCTTTGCTTTAGCTTCTTTACGTTGACTCAATGATCTCTGATCTTAAACACAACACTTCCAGTGTAGTAGTGTGTTAAGTGTTTGTGAAGTGATCCCTATTCACATGCATGAACTCACACACACTTAGATTTACAGACAGTCCTATAAAAATTACATATAAAGTCTATATGCAGTGATTTTGTTTTCTTTCTTTCTTACAAAACTAAAAACCTTTTTTGACCTTTATTCTATCCCAGATTCCACGGATATCTCGCTTTTAAAATCGGACAAGATCTTAATCAATCTCTTTTTGAAAACATTTGTGAGATTGAAAATCTCCAAGTGTTAATCCAACTAGGTCAGGTTAAGTTTTGTAAAAACGGAAACCATAAAACATTTTAAAACCAAATCAGAAATGATTTTCTTAAACCAAGTAGAAAATATGCAGATCTAGTGAAAAATGTAACCTGCAGAGTATAGATCTAACGTTTCTATGGAAAAAGAAACAAGATCTTCACTCTAAAGTTTAAGTTGTGAACAAGATCAAAAGATCAAGAGGTTACAGCAACGATATGAACAAACCACTCTCTCTCTCAAACACTCAAGGTTGTGTTTGGGGTTGAATGTACACGAAGGTTTGTTTCTGAGTTGAAGTGTTTAGGGTTAGGGTTTGGCTAACTGTTTCCCTTTATCTCTCTTCTCTCTATTCTTTTCTCTCTTCTCTCACTTCTCTCTTCTCTCTCACTACTCTCTTATTTTTTTTTCTCTCAGAAAGACGAATGCCCAAAAGTCTTCTAAGGCTGAGAAGTGGAGAGTATATATAGGGCTGAGGGAAGGTTCTGGATGTTCGAGGCAAATCAATGGCTGAGATCAAGTCTTGCAAACATTGACTTGATCCAAAGGTTATAAAACAGCGGTGGCTAAGAACGATTGTGATTGGTTCATATGGATAGCACCGGTATTAACCAAGAACACATGCAGACCCTCGATTAGAAATGATCTAACGATCAGTAATGAACCAGGCTATCCTCTCACACAACAAACACACATTGACGCATTAAGGGGTTGACAAGTGTTGACATATGAGAGGCCCTCACACGCGCGTCAAATTAATTACCAAACATCACCCTGAAGTCTCTAGCGCTTTGAGTTCCTACCCAACCAAACTTTTTAATGAAAACAGAAGTTTCCAAAATAGAATATTAACCCCACAAATTATATAATCCCATTTTATTAATAAAAACATTTATTACAAAAATGTTTAAAAAAGTTTAAAAAGGTTTAAAAATTATTTAAAAATTCCCAAAAAATTATTAAAGCTCCAATTCAAGGGGAATTAAACACACGCTCAATTTTAAGCAATATGAACACATGTATGCAGTTCTAATTGTGTGTATTGTGATTCAATTTTACCTTCATAGATCATTGAAGAGAATTAGAGAGAAAAGTTCTAAGGCTTTTTGGTTTCTAGGATGGACTACCAATTTTGTCACTATTTCCAAACTAGTTGAACACTTATACAGTATAGACTTAAGCAAGTCAAAGGTATAAGGTGCTTCATTGGTAAAGGGTTTTACCCAAAAGGGTTTTTTCCTCAATTTTCCTTGATTGTGTTTGCGTGCATAATTTATCTGATTTATCGCCTAGTTTCTTGTTTAGGGTTATAAAGATAAAATTTGGACTGTTATGTGTCGAACACTTAATTATAGAAATTATCCATTAAAATCGCAGTGCACTCTCATGTGTGTTTTTTATGATTCTAGTTATTTAATGTTGATTATATACATGAATGAGTTTTATTTACTGTTTGGTCATATGATGAATCAATTAGTTTCTATGAAGCAGTGAATTAGGTTTAATTATTATGTTTGAACATGTAGCATTGATTTGATGTTAATTTTTTAATATAAATTTATTAATTTGTTAGTATCTATCGTGGAGCTATTAGTTAGGTCTGAGAACGTTTTTGCATATATAATGTTGATTTGCTTGATTTTGTTATTATTATAACTACTTTTAGTATTTTTATTATATGTAATGTGTCTTTGTTGCGTTATGCATTAGTATATATATGTAGGATGAGTTTTTGTGGTTATAGCTTACTATTTTGTTATTACAATTGTAAGATATATAAATGGGAAGATCCAAAAATCCTCCTACCGCATTAGAACGAAAGAGGAGATTGGAGGCGGTAAGAGGAAGTGAATAACCCTCATCATCTAATAATAGTCCTAGTGGAGATAATAAAGGGTAATCTCCTTCACAACAGTCATTAGATAACATTATTGAGAAGGTGGTTGCTGAATTACGAGGGGTTAGGGGAAGGGGATGTGGTGGCCAATGCGAAGGAGATTCCTGAGGCATAATGTGTTGATAGTGAAGAGGGAAAGGACGATAGTTCGCACGAGGCTGCTGAGGGACAACAGGAACAATTGGTGGAGGAGATAAAGGAGATGGGGCAAGATGACAAGGGGGAGAGAAAGTATAATAACAACTAGGGGAATAAGTAGGAGATCAAGTAGGATAGAAAGGGGATGAGCAAATAGATGATCCAGGCGACGAGTGTTCCTCTTTGGAAGATGAAATACAACTTTTGACATCTTCTAAAGCACCATAGAAGAAAAAACGAAAAAAATAATCCACTCAGATTCATAACCACTCGAGTGGTGCATGCCAAATAACCCCGAGTTGCTAAAGAAATTCACAACCATATCACTTATTCGATATGGAACTGCGATGAAGAGAGAGGTGTGATGAAGTGCGAGTACCACTTCAAAAAATTTATCAAGTAAGAAATAGAGAAGGAAGATGATTGGGTGACCGAGTTAGTTGAAATCTCGGGTCTGTGGGGTTTGGTTAAACACTTGTATCGGTACATCGACCATGTATCGATGTTTGCATTCATCAAACGGTGGCAACTGGAGATGAATTCATTTCATATGACGTTCGGTGATATGACCATCACCCTAGGCGATGTGTACCATCTCCTTAACATCTTATTAGAGGGTAAATCGATGTATGTGATTGTGTTTAAGAAAGCCGAGGAGAAGGCTGCACAAATTAAATGGCTTACTAAATACATTGGTTGTGCCGATGAGGATGTATTAGAAGAATGCAAGTCGTTGTATGTGGTCCGTTTTGGTTGGTTAATGAATCTGGGTAAGGGGACGGTGAAGAAGTTGGGGGATAATGTTACAAAAAAGGATATTGAGCAAGTAGCAAAGGGGTATTTTTGTTCATGTTTGGGTGCTTGTTATTCCCTGACAAATCAAGGAACCGAGTTTCGATTTACTACATGCAGACATTGCGAAAAATTAGGAAGTGTAATGAATACGCAAGGGGGATGGGAATATTAACTCATTTGTATCGGTAGCTTGGGATTATGTCCCGGGTAGACGTGCGGCAGGTGGCCGGATATCTCCCTATTTTAGTGGTAAATATTTTAAAGTTATCATATGGTAGTTATTATATTTTGGATATATATAAATTTACCAATTTGATGAAAGTGTGTATACGTGATCACTTTAACGTGGCAAGGGGTGTAATGAATCTGGAGTTACATCAGTCCGAGCCAGGTCTAAGAAAGTAAAGGGCACAAATGATGTCAAGTGATGCCTTTGCACACATGCTGGCGCTAAGGGAAACCTTAGATAATCTAAAAGCTTTTACGTGAGTATTATTTGTTTTAAACGCAATTATCTTTCTCTGTTATATATGTTAACGTTTGGAATAATGTTTAGGCTGTCTAAGATCCCTATGTTAAAAATCCTGAGGCTTACCCCTTCCAAGAGTCTTGTGGTACAACGACATCCTGATGTTGGTGAACCCTATTATCGAGAAAACGTCCTACGCTTGGATGGACGTGTACAAACATTCTCGAGACTCCTAATGCGCCCATTATCGGAGGAGATGGGAAAGACCCAGACCCGCACAAAGTTAAGTTTGATATAGAGAAATGGTATCAACTTGACATGATGGACCATGTTTTATCCGATGCTAGATGGTCGAATGTGGTGACGATCATGCTCTGGGAATGTGTGGATGGGTATATGTCCTGATACCTAGAAAGATCCCATCCATACATTCAAAATCTCGATCATCATATTCGGAAGCCTAAATTAAATCATTTCGATAAAATAGTAAGTTATGAATATTCATAAATGGATTTCTCATGTTTACATATTTTTCTAGTACAGTGGATGGCTATACATATATAGGTTCATGGGATCGACGTAGCCATCAGTCTGCTCCAGGAGACTATTGACGCTGACTCGGACCACGATATTTTGAACGTCCTTGATTCCGCACCTGCAACGCTTGATTCCCTTCTTGAGGCTAAAGGAATGCAATCTCATAAAGTAAAGAGAAAGGCATCCACGCATAATGACACTAGGGTAAAGGCACGTCATGATCCAACCCTGTGAAAAGGACCTCCAACAAAAGCCCCCCCCCCCAAAAAAAAAAAAAAAAAAAAAAGCGTTCAAGGAGAAAGTAAAAAATTTATTATTAGTTGTAACAATATTTAAAACAGTTTATTCTCTGGTTTGTCATGTGGTTGAAATAATTTTGTATGCAATATTGTTATTTGTGATATAAGATGGTGTATTTTAGTTTTGGTATGCACATTTTATTGATTTGGTATGCACAATTTTGTATGTAATCTTGTTTTTGATCTGGTATGCACACTTTATTGATGGGGTATGCACAATTTTGTTTGTAATATTATTTGTGATCTGGTATATATTTAACCCCCTACAATTTCTAAAATAAATGGCCAAGTCCAAACCGTGACTATAAAATATACGGTCAAGTCTAATCGTGTAGTTGCGCTATACGGTCAAGTCTAACCATATGATTTATCTCTACGGTTATACTTGACCATGGTGAAAGTTATCATTTTTAGTCAAAAGTCACTCCCTAATTCCCCAGTGTGCTAAAATCGTGTAGATTTGAGACACAGTCAAGTACAACCATGTTTGTGATCTATACAACCTCAAGTGACAGTGGTTTATGTTAGCATTTTTAATAAAAATCACATTTCCCTAGTGTGCTACAACCGTGTAGATGTGAACCACGGTCACGTCTAACCGTGCTTTGAGTGATATGATATTAAGGAACCATGGTTAATGTTATGATTTTTATCTAAAATCACTGCCTAATTTCCCCAGTGTGAGACAACCGTGTGGATATGAGACACAATCGCGTCTAACAATCCTTCGAGTGATACAGGCTTAAGTGATTGCGGTGAAATTTATGATTTTTAGTCAAAATCACTGCTAGTTTCCCCGGTGCGCTACAACCGTGTAGATGTGAACCATAATCACGTCTAATTGCGCTTTGAGTGATACGATCTTAAGTGACCATGGTGAAAGTTAGGATTTTTGGTCAAAATCACTTCCTTATTTACTTGGTGTGCTACAACTATGTAGATGTGAACCACACTCATGTCTAACCGTGCTTTGAGTGATATGGTCTTAAGTGACCATGGTGAAAGTTATGATTTTGAGTTAAATTCACTACCTGATTTCCCTGGTGTGATGCAACCATGTAGATGTAAACCATGGTCACGTATAACCGTATTTTGAGTGATACACTCTTAAGTGACCGTGGTTAATGCTATGATTTTTACCCAAAATCACTGCCTAATTTCCTCGGTGTGAGACAACTATGTGGATATGAGACATGGTCAAGTAGAACCATGTATGTCAGTCATACAGTCTTAAGTGACAGTGGTTTATGTTATGATTTTTACTCATAATTGCTATAGCCAAATTACGTATTTCCACAAAAAGTTAGAAAAAGTTACAAAAAATTACAATCAATGCTATCATCAAATTACATAATTTAATAAAATGTTATAAAAAGTTACATTCAAGTCACAGTCAAGTCCTCATCTTCATCCGACGAAACCAAGCACGGTTCATATTTCGTCCCAATGTTTTTCGGACATAAATTCTTAAAAAGTCTGTAAACGAGCCTTGAACATATTAGCCCACTCACGGGCATCTTGAGTGGCCCTCGATCTCCAATGAGAGGAAAATGGTGGTAGGGGACAAAAGTGGGTGCATTTTAAATTCAACCAATAAGTATTTGAGATGTTGAGGATATAAGGACAAAATTTCCAATTGAGTCCGTTGTATGTGAATTTGACTTATTCCCGGAACAAAACACATTGAGTCTAGGGGTGCACACAGTTCGGTTTGGGTCGGTTTTGAGACTAGTTCAAGAATCAAACCGATATGGGTCGGTTCCAAATTTTCGGAATCGAAACCGAACCGACAGTTATGCGAAACCGAACCAAACTGAACCAACGATTCCCGGATCGGATCAGATTGATTTCGGTTCCAAAGTAATATTTCAAACTTAGTGAAATCTTAAGATTAATGTATTTCATAAATAATTTTTTAATGTCAAAATTAATTTTGATCCTCAATAACATAAGTTAGAAACTCAGGTAATCACAAAAATATAAATTACAAGTGTTAAATATATAAAATAAATATATATGTAATTATAAATCGGTTTGGTCCCGGATTGGTTCGGTTCGGATCATTTTTCGGGTCGGATTATTTTTTTTTCCTGGAACCTAGAACTGAACCGAAGTATCAGTTTTGTTTTTTTCAGAATCGGAACAGGACCATTGAGCTAAAAACCCGATCCAAACCGAACCAATGCAGTCGGTTTGGTTCGGTTTATCGGATTTTCGGTTTCGTTGTGCACCCCTAATTGAGTCATAGCTAGTATTTTTATTGTCACGATCTCACACAGATTATGACATATTAAAGTTTATTGAAGATGTTGCGAAAGCTTTAAAGATTTATTATGCCGGTTTTATGGTGCATATTTCGTCTTCCAATCAAATTGCATTACGAGATCACTCAGGTATGAATGCGTAATTTTAATGGGACTCAAAATTTATTTTAAAATTGGTTTAAGGATGTTATTTTATTAAAGAAATGTTTTAAAATGATTTTAAAGAGCTTTAAAGGGACTACACTTCATTTTATTCGAAGCTAAGGATGGATTAGAGTTGTATAAAATGCTATCTCTAAATGTTTCTCGTTCAAACGACATCAACAGTCGTTCAAGCGAGATATGCATATCGTTCAAATAACATGGCAATCTCGTTTGAGCGACAGGCTATCTCGTTCGAACGATGCGCCACCTCAAGAAAATTATTTAAGGCGTGTTTTCCTTATAATTTCATAAGTGTGCAATCTGAAAAAAATAGTATACGACCAGAACGTATTTTGCACATGTTTTCTAAGGTTTTCTAAGTACAAAAATAGCCTTAGAGTTTCAAAGATCCAAGCTTTCATTATCATATGCAATAGTATCTTTTTTTGCACCATGTTGAAGTTTTTTCTACACTTTGAAGAACATCATTGGGTTTGCGAAGAAGAATCGAAGGAGTTCGTGTTCCAATTTCATAGACTTTCCAAGCTACATCGGTGGACACCGAGGCATTATTGAAGGCGACTGTTATGGACAGATATCGTGGAAGGATTCGCATGAGAACTGTGGAGGAGTGGTTGAAGATCAGAAGAGCATCAAGTCTCATGGGGATCGAGTCATTGAGTAAGAATTGTGTTTGTTCCTTATAATTCCACATCATAGTGATTGTCTGGATTGGCCCGTTAAGAGGTTTTTCGGCTTTGTGGTTTCCTCGTACATCCGACGTTGTGATCATTCTTTTCTTTAATTTACTTGATTTAATCACTAGATGTATGTTTAGGATTAATCAAGATAAAATTTGGTTAAGTTAAAATTGGTTCACAACTTGGTGCGGTTTAAAATTGGAAAAAGGTTTTTTTATAAAAATAAAGTCATTTTTTTTCATCCTTAAAACACATTCGTAAGAAAAGGGGCCTACAAATTGGTATTAGAGCTAGAAATATATTTGTGTGTGTGTTGATCCCTTGTATTTTTTAGGACGAATTTTGGAGGTTTTAAAAGTTTCCGTGCTCCTATTTTTGATGGCACAAATTATTCTTATTGGAAAATGCAAATGGGAAGTGCTTTAAAATCCATTGATGAGCGTGTTTGGCTAGCGGTTGAAAAGGGTTGGTCACCACTAGTCACAGGAGAGGGTGAGCTCATTAGTTTGAAACTCGTTGAGTCATGGACCGAAGACGAACATAGACTTGCACTTTACAACTCTGAGGGTTTGCACATTAGTTTCTCTCATGTCACACCGAAAGAGTATAATAGAAACATGACTTGTGAAACTTCAAAAGAGGCTTGGGATACACTTGCACTTACAAACGAGGGCACTAGCACGGTTAGGGCGTCTAAGCTACAAAACGTCACTATATAGTTTGAGACGATCAAGATGTTAGAAAATGAGTCATTTGATAAGTTTTATGCCAGGTTGTCTAATATTGTCAACTCGTCATTTAACTTAGGAGAGACGATTTCCAACAACCGTGTGATTAAAAATTTGAGATCTTTGCCAAGTATGTTTGATGCAAAATTTACCGTTTTAAACTCCTTAGATATGCTTGAATCGATGAAACTTAGAAGGGATTATAGGTGACCTACAAACCTATGAGCTCGATATGTTTACTTCCAAGTAAGTACCAAAGAAAGAAAAGAGCATTTCTTTGAAATCCCGAAAGGAGGAGGCTAAAGTTTTGGATGACAATTTTGATTTTGATTATGATTTCGAGGATGTCACCTTGATGGCAAATAAGTTCAAAAGGTTTATTCAATTTCAAAAGCCTCAAAATATGCCAAAAAGTTTGAAAAATTCAAAAATAACAAGGTAGAATTCACCCTAATGATAAAAGTGAGAATTTTAATAGGGTTGTGTGGGA
The DNA here is from genome assembly GCA_949130495.1 of Sambucus nigra. NCBI lineage: Eukaryota > Viridiplantae > Streptophyta > Magnoliopsida > Dipsacales > Adoxaceae > Sambucus > Sambucus nigra. Next base: position 235,369,000 of record OX422210.1, on the reverse strand, counting down.
TAGGTGTTTTGGGTGTGAGGGGTATGGTCAGAAAGTTACCGAGTGTCCCAATAGACTTAAAAAATAGGGAAAGAAACTGATACCTTATAGTGCCTCCTTAAGTGATAGTGATCCAGAAGAGGGAGAGAGTTCCCCCAATGAGAGTAAGTCTGTTGCCTTCTTGGCATGTCATGTGAGCGATGATGATAAATCTTCCCATGAAGATTCTCACGTGCATGACATTTCCAAGGCCGTTGAATCCCAAGTGAGTGAGTGTGAAGCGAGTGAGGAAGAGGAAGTTGATGTGAAAAAGTTTCAAGTTTCCTTTAATAAATTGTATGCCGAGGCAATAAAGGTAAAAAAGGAAAATTCTAAATTGCAAGCTAGGTTGAATGAGAGTGCCATATAAAAAATGATGTTTTGATCGAGGATCTTAGGGCAAAAGAGAATAAACGTTGCGAGAAGCTAGAGTACGTTGAGAAAGAGAGAGATAGGCTTCGTTGTTTGATAGAGGCATTAAAAAAGAGGTGTTAGAGTTTGAGGATTCTAGGCGTGTGCTTGAGTTTAGGATTTGTGAGTTAGAGGAGAAGTTAAAAGACTCAAGTAAGGTTAAGTTTGACTTAGAAGCTAGGTCGAAGAAGTTGGATAGAATGTTAGGCACCATTCAAATCAAATGTGATAGGTTTGGTATAGGCTATGATGATAGAGTTGTTCCCATTCCCAAAGACAATACTAACCATGTGAGAGATCCCACTAGGAACGTGAGGACAGGTCGACATTTTGGTAATCATTCCCACCGTATTTACACTTGCACACATTGCGGTAGGAAATGTCACCTTAGACGTTTTTACTATGACCTTAGGAATGCTCTTGGGAAGTTAAGAAATAAAGTCGTTTCGGTTCCCTAAACCCCCATGCATTATTTCACACCTACTTGGGGTTAAGAAATCGAACTTGAAGGCTTTAGGACTTAAACTTCATGGTTCTCATTTGGTTGCACTTGATTCTTCCCATGCTAGATCTAAATGATGATTTTATTTCCATGCTTCATACGCTAGTTTTTGCATTATGATTTATATCTTGTTAGTGTTATCACATGTGTATCTTTTGTATCAATTTTTTTCATTTATTTGAGTCATATTTGAAAAAATGCAAAGAGATTTTGGTTTTCAGAAATTTTTTGAGAAAATACAAAAAGATTTTATTGGATCAAAAATATTTTTGGAAAAGCCAAAAAGATTTTCGGTTTGTTTTTTGCTTTTGAGTTTACATGTTTGATGTGGCATATTGGTGTGCTTGGACCCCCATACTTTCATTATCCATGTGGCTAGGATGTTTGTTCATAATTATTGATGCTTAGAATGATCTTAACCATTGTAGTATCGGGTTGTTTCGAAGTTGATATTCATTTTGATTCGACTTTCTATATATTCCATCTTTGCACACGTGCACGAGTTTATATAAATGTTTAACATCTCTTGCATATTTGAGTTTGGTGAGGCATTCTTATCTCAATCTTGTCATCTATGCATAAGTAGACTTAGGAGGAGGTGTGCATGTAAGAACCGTTTACCATGAGGATGAAATTGAAAAAATTAATGAGTGTTCAGGGGAAAGTGCTGCGAGAATACAAAATTGACTCGTCGTGAAAGTCACCATTTAAAAGAGCCCAAAAGAAAATCAAGGCAATAAAAAGAAATAAATGCCAAACATATATATATATATATATATACAGTCTTTCTCTTGTGCGAACTAGTCCGCATTTTAAGAGTGCAGACCGGACATGTGTCACCTGAAGGTGAGCCCATAAAAGGGAGAGAGTGTGCTTATAATTTAGGCGATAATTTCTAGATGCACCGTTAGTGACACATGTCCGGTCCACATGCTTAAAATGCGAACTAGTCCGCACAAGAGCATTATTATATATATATATATACATAAGGGAATTTGGTGGGAGAAAATTAAACGGGTTTGCATCATGAATCCTTGTGTTGAAATATTGTATCATGATGCTATTGTTTGTAGAATCATCAATATTCTGTATTTGTGTGCATGTTTGATTGTTTAATTCATTTATCCCACACTTTAAATGTCACATATGGCTATAATAAAGTTTGATGATTTATAGTTATCAATTAGAGCTTCTTGATCATTTCGATGTCTTGGAATTGTGATTCATTTGTTGTAGTTCACACCCATACATTCCATGTTCATGTTTGAGCACATCAATACTATGTTTGCATGTGACTCACATTGTTTTATTTGTTTTCTTTTCTCTTTTGCTACTATTTGCCAGTTTCTGCTCTTTCCAGTTAACTTTTCCAGGAAATTTTTTCACTGGACGAAACTTCATGTTATTTAGAACTAAAACTGAGTTTTTTATTTTTTCGTTTGAGCGAGATATCGATGTCGCGTGAAGCCTTTAAGCGATAAGCCTACGTAGTTTGAACGATAAGGCTGTATCGTTCGAGCGACAGTGTGGATATTTTTTTCTTCTTTGGTTTCCGCTGTTTCAGTACCCTGGTTCATAATGGTTATTTTTTTTGGTACTGCTGGGTATAATTGGTTAGTATGCTGTTCTCCCTGATTATATTATTATTTTGCATTGTGTTGGTTTGATCACATCTATTCTGATTTCTCACTTGTGGTTATTAGTTGCTAGCTACATATTTGAAATATTTTGATCATTATTAGCTGGTTGTTTCATGGATATCTAGATATACTTCATTGATTATCTCATACTAGATATGTTTATCTTTTCACCGAGTTGTCTATTTGAGATAAAAAGGGGGAGAAATGTATGTAATGTAGGGGGAGAGTTTATTTGATGAGCAGATACATTTATTGCATTGCTTATTGGTATCGTATTTGTGATCATATGCCTTCATGATTATCTTTATTAGATTACACAAATTGGTATACTGATTTAGATGTTATTTACAAAATTAGTATCCATATTTTTTCTCACATGTTTATATCATTTGTTCCTCCATACTTTACTGGGTATTTGCCTGTTTTATGTGTGTAGGTATACTTAAGAGATTCAAGATTTCAAGACTACATCACATTCAGACCGTTCATGCTTCCCAAACCATCATTTACTAGTCTTTCCTGTATTGTTTGATTTTGGGTTTATGGGATGGGATTTAGGCATAATACGGCTTGATGGCCAGGCTTAGCCATTTCACTGTTGATTTTGTCTCGAAATAGTTAAAGGGGGAGATTTGTAAGGAAAACAATTCTAATTGAGTCCGTTGTATATGTATTTGACTTATTCCCGGAACAAAACATGTTTGAGTCATAGGTAGTATTTTTATTGTCACGATCCCACACAGATTATGACGTATTGATGTTTATTGAAGAAATTGCAGTAAAGCTTCAAAGATTTATCATGTTGATTTTATGGTGCATATTTCGTCTTCAAATCAAATTGCATTCCGAGATCACTCATGTATGAATGCGTAATAATGGGACTCGAAATTTATTTTAAAATTGTTTAAGGATGTTATTTTATTAAACACATGTTTTAAAATGTTTTTAAAGAGTTTTAAAGAAATACACTTGTTTTATTCTGAGATAAGGATAGATTAGATTCGTATAAAATGCAATCTCTAAATGTTTCTCGTTCAAACGACATCAGCAGTCATTCAAGCGAGATATGCATATCGTTCAAATGACATGGAAATCTCGTTCGAGCGACAAGCTATCTCATTCGAATGATATGCTGCCTCAAGAAAATTATTTAAGGTGTGTTTTCCTCAGAATTTCGTAAGTGTGCAATCTGAAAAAAATAATAATATACGACCAGAATGTATTTTGCACATGTTTTCTAAGGTTTTTTAAGTACAAAGCATCCTTAAAGTTCAAAGATCCGATCATTCATTATCATATGCAATAGTGATATTTATTTGCACCTTGTTGGAGTTTTTTCTACACTTTGAAGAACATCATTGGGTTTTGCAGAGAAGAAGCGAAGGAGTTCGTGTTCCGATTTCGTAGAATTTTCAAGCTACATCGGTGGGCACCGAGGCATTCTTGGAGGCGACTTTTGTGGACATGTATCTAGGAAGGATTTGCGTGGGAACTGTGGAGGAGTAGGTGAAGATCAGGAGAGCATGAAATCTCATAGGGGATTGAGTTGTTGAGTAAGACTAGTGTCTGTTCCTTATAATTCCAGATCATAGTGATTGTCTGTCTTGTCCCGTTCGAGGTTTTTCCCCGTGTGGTTTCCTTGTACATCCAGCGTTGTGAGCATTTTTTCCTTTACTTTACTTACTTTAATCACTAGATGTATGTTTAGGATTAATCAAGATAAAATTTGGTTAAGTTAAAATTAGTTCACAACTTGGTGCAGTTTAAAATTGGAAAAAAGGGTTTTCATAAAAAAAAAGTTGGTTTTGTCATCCTTAAAACACATTCGTAAGAAAAAGGGCTTATAGAGGATGAAGTCCATGTGATTCTCTTCAATCGGAGATTTTGGCCCAACATCAAATGGCATAAAGGTTAAGCATTGAAGTTTGGATATCATTACTACCATAAGCTTAAGTGCATTAGCTATAAGATAGCCAAACTTAGGCATGATAAACTAATGTCCTATAGTGCATGAGTGCCTAAGGTAGTCATGCCTTCTCTCATAGTCCTCAATATCATATGAATTCATAACATTGGCCCATAATGTCTTTTGTCTACGTATCTTGAAAAACAGTGCACTATAGATAGCATGAGAATGTTGAAGTGCATCCCCAACATCGACTCCTTTTAAAATGGCGTATAACAACAATTCCCATAAGATTTGACATTATATATCTCTTCCTCAAATAATTGGTAAAAGTCGGGAACATGATTAATATAAATCTTTTTTTCCCTATACTATATATCTGGTTTGACGCCCATTAATGGGTTTTTATCTCGACTGTGGAAGGTGCATCCTCCTCCCAAGCATACGCGATTCTTTTGGTAGATATATCAATAGACTTCTTCCCCTTCGGGGGCCTACCCTTTTGACGATTTTTCACGGGCACGGTCAACAGCGTGCAAGAGGGTTGAGCAATTTTTAATAACTTGCTTAACATCGTATTTTGGACCGCTTCACTCACCTTAGTCTATCATTTCTTAAACAATAACATCTCTGGCATATATTCAAGCTCACGATACCTAGGGATATTCGGGACAATCGTAATTTTCTTCCAATGAGCATCTACCGCCATTGGGGTATTTATCGGCCTAGCTTCTACCATTGTACTAATTCTTGAACATATGGCAGTTCGTAGATTGTATGAAGTTTATGTGAGCATCATAACTTTGTATATTGGGTGTTGGAGATAGATTTTCTCAACACCGATCTCATGTAATCGACCTCTACAACAATTAAGTTTAAAGCATAGTGCGATGCCCTGCTACGGATCTCACGCAAAAATGAGTCGTTGTGGTCGTGCTTAGTTATTTGGAGTGATTTTTGAAACTTCGTCTGTATTTGAGTCACTTGGAGACCAAGCAATGCATCTATTCCCCTCCACACGTTAAAAAAAGAACCGGTGGCCCCCTCTGCTCTATTACTTGTGCGGTTGCCATGACGAGGTGCCTGGTTAGTCCAAGCATATGCAAACTGATATCATAGAGGCATCCAATTCTTGTATATGTAACCAATCATGTTGGTCCAATTATGACAATGTTGACGGAAGGTCACCCACCAATTCTCAAAATCATTCGCCGTCTCGGACTCCAACACCCTAATTAAACCCTAAACAAACAACTTCTTATCTTGGTATTTGATGTTGTGTTTCAAACATGCATATTCTATGTTTTTTTGAACAGAGAACAAACACAATAGAAGGGTGGCAAGTGGAAACACCTTTTTCACCGCATTTAGGCAAGACTATTATTTTTTAGAAATAATAACTCATGGCAAAGCTTCAGCCTCATACAGTGATCGCAAATGTTGCAATGACCAAACAAAATTCCCCTCATTCTCATTATTTGAAAAAGCAAAGGCAATGCAAAATGAATGCCTAATCGATGTGACACCAATCATTATCAAATAATGTCATATTATACCGACTGGTCTTGTAGGTGAAATTGGTCACCAAGACGGTCAAGAAGCACTTCACTAACAAATAAGATGTAGGATGTGCGAAAAAGATATCCTCCACAACATTTGTCTTCTTATTTCTCCTATGCCAGTGAACATAGTTCTTCTCCATTAGAAAATGCATCAACTGTTGCATCGTTGTGCGCGCTTGCATCTCAACATTTTTTTATCTTGTTCTTTGTGTTATAAATTGTTCTAATGGATGAACAATTATATTCCGACCGTTGTTTCAATGTATGGAGTACTTCCTTTGGGCCACCCCATTGTTAATAATCTCGCTTGCAATGTTCCACTCTTCTTGTGAAAGTCGCGTGACATAAGGGTGTCCAATGAGTGTTTTAGATACCTCGTGGTTGTGTAGCTCACAAACAATTCCACCCCCAATGGCTATACTCTAGCAGAACTCCTTTTAATCGAAAGGGACAATCACACTTTCTCGTACCACAACATCAATTCTTCTTTTTGTCCACCCCCTTATCTTTTCTATTTTTGTGAAGCTCACTACCTCATAACTGTAATACCCCGTGATTTTAATGACTTTTAAAATGAGTTATATTTTAAATTAATGGATTAATTGGATTTTATTATAAATTAATTCATTTGGGTTTTATCCTAATTGTGGATATTAAAATGCATGATCCTGAATATTACTTAAAGATATTTAGGTAATATATGAATGTGATGTTATTGATATTGCTGTGAGTTATTAATTCAGTAATTTGAATTTTTAGTCAGACGCGGTATGGGACGTGTCGGGACTAATTTGTTAAATTAAAAAGAAAACTTATTTTTATATCAACCTTATAGTCATTTCGACTGCGTCATTGCGTCCGAAAGGGTTGAGATAGTCAGAAAAGTCTATTTGGATGTTGAATTTGAGTCTCGGGTCATTTGGAAATGAAAAGACAACCCAAAAGGGAATTTTGGTTATTTTTACAAGGGGATGAATAGTGATTTCGGGTTTTGTCTTATTATAAGTATTTGGAGATTAGTTGAACGTGGGTTCATTCATCTCTTCTACATAATATTGAGAAGTCATCTTCCTAGAGAGAGTGAAAGGTTGCTTGGGAAGAGAAAAGCTTACTTGGGAAGGAGAAGAACTAAGAACCAAAGGTCACCACCACCAACCACCACCGGAAGTTGGTCGGACAAAGGAGAACCACCCGTGATATACTACACCAAAGGATCAGACCTTCATTAGAGGCAAGTGTTTGATATTTGCAATTTAAGTTTGTATATTGTCCATGTTAGGATAGTTATAAAAAGTGATGATTTTCATGTTTGGAAGATCAAAGGGTAGAGTTGTTAATGGATTTTCTGTAAACTAAAAATATATAGGAATCAAACTCATGTTGTAGGTAGTTAGTAATCCACGAAATAATCATAAATTTGTTGAAGAAATTATATGTTGATAATTTTCTAGAAAAAGAGGATATAAACATGCTTTTAATTCAATCTCTTGATGATTCTAGGATGTTTAGATGATTAGAAATCATTTATATATGTTGATATATCATGTAGTAAGGATTATAAGTCATTTGGGTTGTTAATATGAAGGATTGAATGATAAAAAATGGTTAAACCCGTAGTTGAAGAAATGCAGAAAAACTGGGTTGTTACCTGGGCGATCGATCGATCGACCCCCTGCCTTCGATCGATCGACCTTCCCAGGATTGTTAAAGATGTTTCTTTTTAATGTTGGTTCTTATCCCAAAACTTTGGTACATCTTTGGTGGTTGTTAATGGGATATTATGGGACTTAGAGCAGATCAGTAAGCCCTAGATAAGATTTGAATTGATTTGATTGGGATTTAATTGATTGGAATTATGTTAGTTAAATTGGAAGAAAGTTTGGTTGCTAGATTAATATGTTGGATTCTAATTTGTATGCTTGAGGATTAAGGATAGGTCCAGTAGGGGAGATTTAATATAATACCTGGGTAGCCTTAGGGTTACAATTTGAACATCAAGGACTGAGTTTAAGCTCATTATTGAGGACTGAGTGTAGTACCAGCGCTTAGTGGGATGGCTCCTGGATAGAGATGGGAGTTCGGACAACATTTGGTTGAAAAAGGGGATGAGGTTATTCTGGTTGCATATTTGAAGTTGACGGACCTCCACGATCGACAAAGTTAAGTAGTAGTGTATTGGAGGGGTTCCTTGTTTGGATTTTTCTTTGCGAGACGCTCCGCGCATGAACCTTAACGACGTCGGGAGTGGAGAGATGTTATAGGATGCGAGAATGCTGGTTTTGTTGATAAGTCATATAGTGTGATTGAAATATTATAGACTATGAGCCATGTGAGGATGGTATTCAATCCTATGTGATAGAGGATGTGTTTATAAGAGACTTGAAACTATCGGTTATAACCCTAATCAAGGGAGAGTTTAATTCGTAGTAATTCGGGAGATATGATGATATGGACCAGTAGGATTCTAGATATTTCTTACTAAATTTATGTTGAGGAAAAAACTATTTGAACCTTGGGAAATGAGTGAGACTCGGGGATAATTAAATTAAAGATGAAAAGTCATATTATTATATACGTAGGATTTAAAGAGATATAATACTACGTATGGGAATTATCTTAGGGTAATGTGAGTACCTTGTTGATATTATATTATAGGTATGATAATGCCTATTTGATTGATTGATAATTTATGTGTATAGCATACCTAGCTTACTTGGTATCGATGGGGAGGTTTGCATGTGAGGGTAGTCATATCCTGATGAATCCATGGGATCTTTGATTTGTCGCTCGAGAACATAGGTCTATGAAAGACTTATTGGTGAGTTGATAAGTCCGCTGACTGTGGGAACGTAGGTATGTGCGTGACCCATGGATACGAGAACTATGTTCGCCTCCAATTTGTATGTTGTCATTTGTGGTTCGAGGAATCCTTACCGAACCTTTAGTCCCCTATTCGACGACCAGCGATGATGGGACATGATAGTAGAGTAATGCATTGCACCGCAGTTGTGACTCGGGGTGCCGTATTATATATGTGTGTGTATATATATATATATATATATATATAATGAATTAAATGAATTGGATTTATTGTGGTTAAATCATCTACTGTGTGATAATTGTAGATAACGGTGAATTGAGAAAAGAATTGAAATAAGTTAATTAATATTTATGGAAGAGATTAATTCATGTTAATGAGAAACGATTCATATAAATGAGAAACGTATGAGAATAATTATCTGACGTTATGGGACATACGGGGTTATGATATATGATGGAATCATAGAATGGAAACTAGTGAGGAGGAACCATTAACTAGGAGGTTAATAGGAGACGTTAAGTGTGCACTCTAGATGAGAGGTGAGAATATAAAGTGAGAGTTGAATACTAATATGTACATAATAAATGCTTTATTGCACTTATTAAATGCTTGTTGTTTTCAAAATAATTTTCACAATCGGGATCTGACCCGTTTCCTTGCATATTTTCTTTTTCTTTTGTACCTTCTATATCAGGTGTCCATCAACATGGATGCCAACCTTAGAGAATTATGACGAGCTATGGAGCTATGGAGTATTTATTAGACGTCTATCTTCATTTGATTCACAGTATTCTCTTAGTCAGGGCATGCCACCCAAAGGAATTGAGTTATCTCTTTTCTATCGGAAGTCAAATACTCTTGTATTCGTGTCATTTTAAATACATTTAATATTTGTTGGGATTATTGTAATAGATTATTATGTGGGAATGTTTATTCCAATTGCATTTAAATTCTTTTGTGTTATCTGTTCGGTTATCAGTGTTGTAGAATAAAATGTGGTGTGTTATTCTTAAACTAAAAATGAATTTTGTTGAATTAAAATTTGAAAAGTTTTTAACACCAGCTTAATTGTGTATTGGGTGATTAGTTAATGTTTTCGACAGTGATGCTATGAATGAGCCAACTGTATATTCTGTTTTAATTTGGTATGGGACTGGCCACGCGGTATTTAATTAGGCGGGGTGTTACAATAACCCAGTACGACCCTTCCATTTATGACTAAACTGGCCTTGTCGAATTTCAAAATGATGACAATAACATGAAGTTTGCGACCAATTCGTTGACACTAATCAATCATCTTGTTACGCTCATCGAAAATCTACACAAGTATAACATTGTTAATTGAATTTAATTATATATGGAAATTACAACTATATATGAACAAGCATAACATGCTAATGTCACATATAAAGAATAAAATATGTTCATATTATATATATAAAAAAATAAACATGTCTCGTCAGTAGTGAATTCGACTTTATGGTCTTGTGTAATTGCATTAACATCCCATCCTTCATCTACTCCCGCGTCCTATCAAAGTTTATAATTAAATGTTAGTGTTGTCCAATGATGTCATACATTAAAAACCTAAATTAATGAAATTTATATTTTACCGTAGATAGTGTCAAATTTGGGAATAAATTGCACAAACATTTTCCCGAGGTTTATGCCTTTGGTTCCTCAACTGTGCATTGTTCACGCATATTTGATTTCTCGGGTGAAGCACATTTAGTAGAAAAACTCGGTATCATCTTTTTACATCTATCATGAACTATAATCATCATCTAAACCTTTTAGCATCATTCATATTACAAATCTTTACCCACTCAAGAACACAAATTCCTATGGTAAAATCCCAATTATCATTCACAAATCTGATCCCACAATCAGAATAAATTCAACTCTAACATTGGTGTTCTATTGTGATTCTCATACCAATCAATACTGAATACTTCTATAACATTAATTTGATTGTCAAATCACCCAACAGATTAAATTTTATAAAAACCCATTTCATGCAATAGCCCACTCAAAAACGAATTTAGGTCTTTAAACCTCCCATAATATGAATTTATTATCATCAAGAAGAATTACAACAGTTAACCACTTGCCTCTAATTGTTCGCAGAGTCTGATCCGTTGGTTTAGAGAAGGTGTTGATGAAGAACACCCAATTTGTCCCCCGATTTGTCTTTAAAAAGTTTCCAATCTGCTCTTGATTTGTTTCCTCTGTGTCTCTCTCAAACCCTAGGTTTAGAATTTGTTAGCTGCCATTTAACTTTTCCCCCCCAATTAGGTTTAAAACCCCTAATACCGTTTTTGGCCACATGGGACTAATTAAAATGGGCCGAATCACCCCGTGTGGGCCCGACTATGCCCAAAAATATCTCGAGACCCGATTACTACCCACGAGTACTCTTTTCTGACTAACTCGACCCATCCAGACTCAACTACGCACTCATAATCATCATCCGAAATACTTTATAACATTCTCCAATTTTGACCTCAAAATGCGACACACGAAATATCGAACAATTAAACTTAAAGTCGCACAATATAAATAATTCTTCACACTTAAATAAATTCTCTAATCATAATTTAAGTTTCTCCAATTTAAATATTTTTATTTCTCCCCAAAATAATTAAATACTAAATCCTCAAAATTACGGAGTGTTAAATACTCCCCCCCTTACAAAGGAATTTCGTCCCGAAATTAAGATGAGCCTAGTGCTCCAAGTCTCGAATATCACTCTCTAGTCATGTGCCTCTAAGCTCTCTATATCTATATCTCCCTCTTTTAACTATAAGTTACACGAATATGTATTTTAATTAACTAGGGCACCCATACACCCTGTACCCGTGGTTGACCGCACAAAAGTTGCCTTAATCAACCCGGGCCCATACACCCTATCCCAGTGCTTAACCGCACGTAAGTTACCTGACTATGCTAGCCGTAACCCGTAATATAACTTCCAACCCGTAGTCATATCACATATATGAATAATAACCGGGGTATCCAACCCATGTACTAACGACCAAACATCTCCCCACTTCCAACGTTGCGCTAAGTTTCATGCGTGGGACATCTCGTAAGCGAAATCCAAATAAGGAACCCCCCCGATACACTACTACCTAACATTTTCGGTTGTTGAGATCCGTTAAACCCTCAGTCCATAGCACGTACCCCCAAATACTTATCTCTTAATACAAAAGCATACACGCCTACCCTTATGCTACAAAAAACAACATAAAATACCGCGCCCTTACTATCACTAGTTCTTGCGCAAAATAAACCCCGAGCTATCTCTCCCTGCTCGAAAATAAATCTAACCACCCTGATTCACTTCAGTAGACTCCCTTACTTACCGGGATAAAATATGATAACACAAGACCTCACTATGTGTCTATCGCACCACACAATACAACATATATACATACATATATATATACATACATATATATATATATATATATATATATATATATATATATATATATATATATATATATATATATATATAGGCTAGACGCCCTCTCAAGTGATACCTAATAAAAATCATTCATACCCTGGTGTCGCGAACACCAAAACTTACCCCCACTATTCACAATAGTTTAAATCCATCGCTATCCAGCCGATAAAAATAATCATCTACCCTACTTTCATAATTCTCGAAAGTAGTAACCCCTCGCATAATACCAATCCCATCTCTGTGCACACCCCCACTCTCTCGTGGTTAACACCAAAGAAATCCACTACTCCACAGAAATATATATATGTACTATGGCTGCTATAGCCAGCACACCCACTAAATTCGACTTACCCGCTAACTCTAGTGAAAATAATTCTTATATTGTGACACCCTCACTGTCACTCAAAACTTACCCCATGCCCATAGGATAAAAGATAATTACCTCCATACTCTAGCTGCAATGGCTGATCCTCGGGTTCCTGAGCAACTTCCCCCTGTCCGAATGCACCCATGACTTGTTGTAGTGGATGTACATCCAGGACCTCGTCCCGTAGTTGGCCCCTGCCTCGCTTAGGGCAATATCTCTTCACGTGCCCCGTTTCACCACAAATGAAACACCTTTTAATAAATTCACCCTGCTACTGATCCCTTCCTTGCTGGCCTTGTCGGACGTTCTGGCCGTTCTGTCGATAGCCCCCAGCTCTAAATCGTTTGGCCTGATTCTCCTGCCAAAAATTATGCCCCTAATGTCCCCTTGTCTGCTGCTGGGATACCCCACTGGTACTATTCCCTCCTGCTTTCTCCGATTGGCTGGTTTCCACTCCCCTCCTGCTTCCTTTCACGTGGAAGAGATATTCCTGGCAGTGCAGGAGTGCTTCATTAACGACATCTGTATGAGCTACTAATGAGGGATTACTAATCAAATGTTGTCTGATCCTCTATACTAACCCATCCATGAACCTTGTTTTCTTTCTTTCTTCATCGCTTACCTCATCCGGTATAAAATTTGCCAAACGAGGGAATTCTTCGTCGTAATCGGCCACTGAATGGCCCCCCTAAGTCATCTCTTTAAATTTTCTCCTCATTTCGGTCTCAACTGCTGGCGAAAAATACTTGCGGTCGAACCTTACCCAAAACTCTGCAATAGCTAATGAATCCCTTTCCTCAACTGTGGTGATCGACTACCACCACTGTAGTGATGCTCCCACTAACCTAAAATTGGTTAACATTTGCTTGTGTACCTCATTGCAATCTACCATGCGTAGGTAATGCTGGATATCTCTCTTCCACTGACACGTTAGCACCACATCAGAACCCCCTCGAAACTCTGGCAGATGCCCTTTTTGAAAAACCTCTCGTACTTGTTGCCACCCCGATGGCCCCGGGTGGGCCTAAACATCCGGTACCACTAACGCCTATGACTGATCTTGTGGAAAGTATCTTGCCATTGCGATTATCATCGCTTCAACTGCCTGCGCCACTAATTCAGTTACCTGTGCTGCCGAAATCATCTCTGGTAGTTGCTGCGGTAACTCTTACTCCTGATGAGCCTCTCTAGTCTCATCTCTCCCTGCTGCCCTAGCTGCTCTCTCTCTCCTGGACGGCATCTGAAATGAGAATCGAATCGTATGAGTTCACCCTCAAATACAAAATAATTGGCAGAAGAACATAAATGCGCATACGTATGAGAATACAACAATCCTATGATAGGGTTCTACATCAAAGAACGCTAAGCTGAAACGTGGAAAGCCACACCGATCCTAAGGACACTAGAACCTGATGTTCTGATACCATCTGTGACACCCTGCCTAATAAAATATCGGGTGATCAGTCCTATACCAAATTAAAACAGGAATCCTAGTTGGTTTATCCTTAGCATCACTATCGAAAACCTTTTTAAAACTTACTAACCACCCAGTATTCCAAAAAGTTGGTGCCAAATTTTATATTTTTTTAATTAAAAAAAACAGTACGTGCGGAAATAGATATAAACCATTCACATAACTGAAACTAAATCAACTGAATAATTAATTAAAAAATTTGCCGAATAAACCATCGGCCACCAAAGTAAATAGTCCAACAACAATCAACCCATAATAGAATAACTACATCTAAAAAATGCAACTGAAGAGTCTGGGAGACATGCCCAAAGGAAACTGAAACTGATAAATAATTCCTACTCTAGGAATGAATGAACGATGCGTCTACTCCAAACTCCAGCTAGCATCCACATATGTCGCAGCTCCGTGTCCCTGGAATAGAATATCAAGACTGGCGTCCCTGTGGCTGGACACCTAAAAGGTTTTGAAAATAGTTTAATAGCAAGGGTTAGAACCCAAAATATTTTGAAAATATTTAACAAGTGAATTAACTGCAGCAATTTAAATTGCATGAATGCTCTTCATATTTAAGTCAGTGTCGCACTCCCCTGAGGATATACTCACCCCTCCACTAATGTGCACACCTAACGGTTACCTTAACCCCACCTAGTTGTACTACCCCGTCCAACTAGTTCTGGTATAATCTCCCCTTGCCATACTACTCTAACCCGAGTATAATAATTTATTAATGGGTTATAAGTTATTCCGCCAATTAACTTAATTAATTCCTTTTAAATAATATCATATAACTGTGACACAAGTAGTATAAAACAAATACATCACATACTGTATTATGACCCACATATAATATTTAACGCCATTATATACGTACTTTTACTATAACAACCACACATATATCATACGTATATCCATCCCTCCGAGTATACCCTCTCCGGATGATTCCCTCTAAAGTGCTATTTCACTAGGTGTGCTCACATAGCATAGTTCCCCAAGTTAGGATCACTCACCAACCTGGCTCAAAATATAAACATAGTGGAGGCGGTCATATTCCTTCCCTAAAAGTGAGATAAACCCCTCACCCATATACCGGATACTATGACCTGGGGATATACTCACCCTACTCCTCAAGCTAGGGGATTTACCCACATCGCGCAACCTCCCTTGATATCACTAGAGTATATAACTTAAAATAAATATCTAATCCCTGATATTTAATAGCACACATAAAGTACACACATATATATATACTATCACCACACCGTATATATATATATATATCACGGATTTACCATGTACTAAAAACCCGTAACACTAGCTTGTATATTCCCGAGTCTACGGTCCGACTCTAAATTAATTAATTTCTCATTAATAAATTTATCACTCTCCCGAGTCTACAGTCCGACTCTAATTTAATTATTTATCACATGAATTAATTTAATACTTGGTGTCGCCCAACCATTTTACCCGGACTCGCTCACTTGGCCCGTACCATCGTCAATACCTGATTCTATATTTCGCCCCATAACTAATTAATCACACCTCAATTCCTTTAACAATGTAGTACCACTCAACTATAATACCCGAATATTTTTCTCGGTCCAAAATCAATACTTATGAATTATTTCCCGAAATTCGTTCATCTCATGACATACAATTATCACCCTCCTAAACCCAATTATATCACCTTATAATTGCTAAGGAATATGTGCTACATATGAATTTATCACTACATAAAAAGTAGGGGAAAAATCTAAATTAAATTTCCCTTTATAGATAAAACTGGCGAACCTGCCAAAATCCTGGGACCATCGATCGATCGATCCCTTCCATCAATCGATCGATCGAACAGGTCTGGTTCTTCTCCGCCTTGCTATTTCAGCCATTAACGAAAATCTAAGGTTCTTTTCTCAAATCCCAACCTCATTCCAGACTATTTATCATCTTTTTACATCTATCAGGAACTATAATCATCATCTAAACCTTTTAGCATCATTGATATTACGAATCTTTACCCACTCAAGAACACAAATTCCTATGGTAAAATTCCAATTATCATTCACAAATCTGATCCCACAATCATAATAAATTCAACTCTAACACTGGTGTTCTATTATGATTCTTATACCAATCAATACTGAATACTTCTATAACATTAATTTGACTGTCAAATCACCTAACAGATTAAATTTCATAAAAACCCATTTCATGCAATAGCCCACCCAAAAACGAATTTAGGTCTTTACATCTCCCATAATATGAATTGATTATCATCAAGAAGAATTACAACAATTAACCACTTTCCTCTAATTGTTCGTAGAGTCTGATCCGTTGGTGTAGAGAAGCTATTGATGAAGAACACCCAATTTGTCTCCAAAAAGTCTCCAATCTGCTCTTGATTTGTTTTCTCTGTGTCTCTCTCAAACCCTAGGTTTAGAATTTGTTAACTATCGTTCAACTTTTCCCCCAATTAGGTTTAAAATCCCTAATTTCGTTTTTGGCCACACGGGCCTAATTAAAATGGGTCGAATCACTCCGTGTGGGCCCGACTATGCCTAAAAACTCCCCGAGACCCGATTATTACCCCTGAGTACTCTTTTCTGACTAACTCGACCCATCCGGACTCAACCGCGCACTCAGAATCATCATCCAAAATACTTTATAACATTCTCCAATTTTGACCTCAAAATGCGACACACGAAATATCGAACAATTAAACTTAAAGTCGCCCAATATAAATAAATCTTCCCACAAAAATAAATTCTCCAAATCATAATTTAAGTTTCTCCAATTAAAATATTATTTCTCCCAAAAATAATTAAATACTAAATCCTCAAAATTACGGGGTGTTACATTATTAATCCATGATTTATGAATTCTTGAAAAACTATTGCAAATATTTTCTATGTTCTTGTTTAGTATTGCTAAATACAAGAATATCGTCTATGGATACTATACAAAAATCTGATTATTTTTTAAATACAGTGTCCAT
Organism: Sambucus nigra; assembly: GCA_949130495.1. Lineage (NCBI taxonomy): Eukaryota > Viridiplantae > Streptophyta > Magnoliopsida > Dipsacales > Adoxaceae > Sambucus > Sambucus nigra. The sequence goes on along the minus strand of OX422210.1, from coordinate 235,351,841 downwards.
TTTATTTTGAAATATTTGTGGTGCATTTTTTTATCCAAAGGGCATAACTGTCCATTCAAAGTATCCTTTGGGGCAAATAAAAGCAGTCCACTCTATTGCGTCTTTATGCATCTTTATTTGCCCAAATCCTGATTTACAGTCAAATTTTGAAAAATATTTTTTATTTGAATTTTGTTAATTAATTATTCTTTATTAGGTATTTTATAGCTATCATCATAAGTATTATCATTTAATCTTTTATAATTAATTACCATTCTGGCTTTACCTCTTTTAATTTCTGAATGATTCCTAACTAAGAAGGCGGAGGTTCTATGTCTACTAGTGCTCTTTTGTATTACTCTTATATTTAATAATTCTCCGATTTGGATTTTAAATTCTTCTTGGTCTATTATATCACATGCTACGTCTTTAGTTTTTATAGTTAAATCTGGATTAATTATATTTAATTTTGCTTTCAATTTATTTTTATTCGAGTGTTTTTGGGGGTTTTCTCCTATTATTTTAGTTTTTCCAACTAACCTAATTAAATCTTCTAATTCTAGTTTTATATTTTTAAACATTACTTTATTTATTTTGTCGAAGTTTATTTTAGATGTTTGACTATCCTCTAGTTTTTGTAAATATTCACACAAATAAGTTTTTTCTATGATTTCATTATCTACTTCTTTAGTTTTTAAATCTTATATTGTTTATAATATTATATTATTATTAAGGATTAATGTTTTTTTTCATATTTTTCTATATTATTGTTTTGTTGATTATTAGGTATAGCATGTGTTCCTTTTAAAAAAAATGTAAATCTGATGGGGTATACATAAATCCTCGAGTTAATGATTGAATAAAATTTAATCCTAAAATAAATGGGTGATGATTTTTTATATTTGTTATTTATGTTTGTGGTAATATAAGTTGCTCTTTATTTATATATATATGTATATTTTATATCCATTGCGTTATATGTATTGCTTTTTTATTAAATTGGTGTATATAGACAGGGTAATTTAAATCTTTTATATTTTCTTGTTGTACTAATTCTACGTGAATTAAACTTTTAGTTGCTCCTGTATCTAACATTGCTGTTGTGTCTAAAATTTTATTAATGAATTTTATTTGTATAGGGAAGGTTATTAGTGCGAATTACAAGACATAGAGATCTTTTAATACCTCCCAATCACTGTTCTAAAAAACTCGCCTAGGCTCCGCCTAGGCTTAAGGCTTGGGAGAAACGCCCCCGACTTAAGTTTTTTACGCTTTATTTTTGGTAAAACCCCTAAGGCGCACTTTTTTCTACAAACAACAATGCTTTAGTGAAACAATATCGCCTTTTAAAGAATTTTTTACTAATTGGACCATTATCTCATGAAAAATAATCAAATAATATTTTAGTTTGCATATATTCAGACATATCTTTATGGAGATAATTATATTTAAGTTCCATTTGTCGGGTCAACATTCATATAAGTCCTATTGACTTTTCAACAATCATATAGGTCCTATTCCAACTTTTTAGGGAATTTTTTCACAATTTTACCCTTTTTAAAACCAATCATCCGTAACTTCCTTTAGGACGTTACATAAGTGGCTGATTTTTTTTTTAATCTTAAAATGATCATAACTTTTGATTCACAAATTCGTTTTTCGCAAAATTACTATTTTTGAAATCTGCTCGACGAGATCTATCAAACAAGATCCATGAAGCTTATAAAATTTCAAAGGAAAAAAAAAATTAAACAAACAATAAACTTTACTGTATGCACTAAAATATGAAATAGTTTTATATATGTGACATTTTTACAAACAAATAGTAACATTTACTGTGGTAATATTACATAGCATATATATATATATATATATATATATATATATATATATATATATATATATATATATATATATATATATATATACAGTGGATTCAAACCCTCCTTTTCCAAAATTACCTTATATTTAAAGGTCCGCACTAGCGGCATCCAATCCTTACCTCCATTGTTGGAGCCTTAACGACCTTCATCAGAGCTCCGATTTGGAGTGGGTAGGGGTGGCATGTGATGCCGCTGGCGCGGACCATTGAAAATAAAAGACTTTTGAATAAATGGGTTTTGGATCCACCGAAGTGGTATGGGGTGCCGCTGGCGTGGACCTTTGAAAATAAGAGATTATTGGATAAATGGAATTTGAATCCACCGGAGCGCCGATTTGGATGAGTAGGGGTGGCATTAGGTGCCGGTGGCGCAGACCTTAAAAAATATGAGCACATATATATATATAGAGATAGATAGAGAGAGAGAGAGAGAGAAAGAGAGAGAGAGAGAGGCTTACCTACATCATGATGTATACATCACACCATACATCACATCTAGTTCTAGGCCCTAAGAATTTTTTTTTAAAATTTTTATTTTTCTCTTGAAATTAGCCTTCTAATAAACTCATATTCAAAAAATTAGGTCAAAATATATTTTGTACCTATTTTTAAAAAATTCACAAAAAATTATTGGCTCAGGCCCTTATAAATAAGGTATTTTGAGCAGTTTTTTGTGATTTTTTAAAAATAGTTACAAAATGTATTTTGACCTAATTTTTTGAACATGGGTTTATTAGAAGGTTAATTTCAAGAGAAAAATAAAAAATTTGAAAAAAATAATTTTTAAGGGGCTACAACTAGGTGTGATGTATGGATGATGTATAAAGCATGATGTAAGTGAACCTTCTCCTATATATATATATATATATATATATATATATATATATATATATACACACACACACACACACATACACACACACACACACACGGTAGATCCAAAGTTTTTAGTGTTATTTTTGTAACATTTTCACAAACAATAACATTTATCGAGTTAACCTTTTAGTGTTATTTTTGTGACATTTTCACAAATAATAACATTTACTGAGTTACTTTTAGTGTTATTTTTGTGATATTTTCACAAGCAATAATATTTACTGAGTTAATATTACACAATATATATATATATATATATATATATATACATATACACACACGGTAGATTTAAACCTTTTTTTTCGAAATTACCATATTTTTAAAGGTTTGCGCCAGCGACATTCAATCCCCTCCACTACCCACTCCCATTGTGGGAGCTTCAACGCCCTTCATCAGAGCTACGATTTGGGGTGGGTAGTAGTGGCATAAGGTGCCGTTGGTGCGGAGCTCTGAAATTAAGAGAATATTAGATAAATGGGGTTTGGATCCACCGGAGCTCTGGTTTGGGGTGAGTAGAGGTGGCATTGTGTTAGGTTTATATCTGTAACATTTTCACAAATATTAACATTTACTTTGTTTATATAACACAATATATATATATATATATATATATATATATATATATATATATATATATATATATATATATATATATATATAAGGTGGATCCAAACCTCTTTTTTCTGATATTATCTTATTTTTAATGGTCCGCGCAAGTGACATCCAATCCCCACCGCCACCCACCCCATTGTCGGAGCTCCAACAACCTTCATCAGAGCTCTGATTTGAGGTGGCATGGGATGCCGATGTAACATTTTCACAGACAGTAACATTTATTATTTGTGAAAATATTACGCATACAAAACTAACATAATGCTACCCCTACTCACCCCAAATCGGAGCTCCGATGGATCCAAACCCCATTTATCTAATATTCTCTTATTTTCTAAGATCTGCGCCAGCGGCACCCCATGCCAGCCTAAATGAGAGCTCTGGTGAAGATTGTTGTAGCTCCGAGAATGGGGGTGGGTGGTGGTGGGGATTGGATGCCGCTAGCGCGGACTATTAAAAATAAGATAATATCATAAAAAAAGGTTTGGATCCACCTTATATATATATATATACTGTGTTATAACACAGTAAATGTTACTGTTTGTGAAAATGTTACAAATATAAACCTAACCCAATGCCAACCCTACTCTCCCCAAACCGGAGTTCCGGTGGATTCAAACCCCATTTATCTAATATTCTCTTATTTTCTAATGTCCGCGCCAGCAGCACCCCATGTCACCCCAAATCAGAGCTCTGATGAAGGTTGTTGTAGCTCCGACAATGGGGGTGGGTGGTAGTGGAGATTGGATGCCGTAGCGCGGACCGTTAAAATTGAGGCAATATAAAAAAAAAGAGGTTTGGATCAACTGTGTATATATATATATACTGTGTTATAACACAGTTAATGTTACTATTTGTGAAAAATGTTACATATATAAACCTAACCCAATGCCAATCCTACTCACCCCAAACCGGCGCTCTGGTGGGTCCAAACTCCATTTATCCAATATTCTCTTATTTCCTTAGGTCCGTGCCAATGGCACCCCATGTCACCCTAAATCAGATCTCTGATGAAGGTTGTTGTAGTTCCGACAATGGGGGTGGGTGGTGGTGGGTATTGGATGCCGCTAGCGCGGACCATTGAGAATAAGATAATATCGAAAAAAAGAGGTTTGAATTCACCGTATATATATATATATATATATATAGAGGGGCTCTCACATACGGACCAAATTATATACATACTTACGCACGGACTCAAAAACCCAACAAACAACACTCAAAATTGTTTCAACAGCACTCTCTCTCCTCTCTCCTCTGTCAAACCCCAACAAACACCACTCTCTCTCCTCTGTCAAACCCAAACTACACGCATATTCACCTCTATCTCCATATGGCACATAAGCCAAAGTACTAAAACATTGACAAAACAAACCTTGTATAAACAAATGATACTAGCTGAAACTTCCCACCTTTAATATTACACATCTTTTAGAGACCACCATTGTTGTTAAGGTATGAATCCCTTATTTTTAATCCACCATAATTTTTTACCTGCTTTGTTTAACTCTTGAAGATAAAAAAAATATTATATTTTTTTTCTTATGTTTCCCTTTTTTATCTTGATGACCGACATTACCTGCTTTGTTTATTTTTTAACATCATGCTTTGTTGTTTTAGGTTTTTGGTGTAAAGTCATATGTGAATAAATTTTATGGGAATCGATCCCAAGTTATTTTTTTATCAGACATTCGTTCCATTATTTCCATAACTGCAATAGTGGAAAAAAATATTTTATGAGCAGGTCTGAAATTTTTTTTTTGAGCAGGTCTGAAATAATGGGTTACATAGTCTGAAATTTTTTTGAGCAGGTCTGGAATTTTGAGCAGGTCTGAAATATATTTTGAGCAAGTCTGAAATTTTTTTATCAAAAATTTTATTTTGAGCAGGTCTGAATTTTTTTTTTTGAGCAGAATATGCGTGTAGTTTGGTGGTTTTTGAGTCCGTGCTACACCTTTAACCATTACCTTTACCTGCTTTGTTTTTATAAAAAAACTAGATAAAATATTTTTTTTTAACATCATGCTTCGTTCCATAATTTCCATAACTGCATAAGTGGAAAAAAATATTTTATGAGCAGGTCTGAAAAAAATATTTTATGAGCAGGTCTGAAAAAAAATTATTTTTTGAGAAGGTCTGAAAAAATTTATTTGTTAAAAATTTGTTTAAAAAAGGGTTACATAAAAAATTTATTTGTTAAAAAATTATTTAAAAAAGGGATACATAAAAAATTTATTTGTTAAAAATTTATCTATTTAAAAAATTTATTTGTTAAAAATGCTAGTGGTTGATTTTTTTGCAGTTAAATGGAGAATGATTATGATGGTGTGGGTAGTATAGGTGAGAATATTAATTTGGATTTAGAAAGTCGACATAATTTAGAAATAGCCATTGTGGATGAAGGTGAGGACGTCCATGTTGATTTAAATTTGACGGCATCTTCCTTAGAATATTACCCTCAAGTCCCCGAGGACATCACTCCCAAACTTCGCCAGGAATTTCAATCACTAGAAGAAGTCCACGGTTTTTATAATGTTTATTCCAAAGTCGCGGGGTTTAGTGTTAGAAAGTGGAGCGAGAAGAAAAAACGTGGAACTGATGAGATTATTCGGAAGGAGTACGTATGTTTTAAAGAAGGAAAGGGTACGGTGATTGCAGACCCAAGTGCTAAAAGAAAGCGAGGTGTAGTTAGAGAAGGTTGTCGTGCTAGACTTGCTGTAGTGAAAGGGATAACTGGGTCATTCATAGTCAGTCAATTTATTGCGGCCCATAATCACCCGTTGTCTACTCCAGGAAAAACACATCTTTTGCGATCTCACCGTAGACTTTCAGAATCTCAAAAGTGTTTAGCCCAACAACTTAGTGCCATTAACATCCCAACACATCAACAATTTAATTTTCTTGGGTTGCAGGCGGGATGTTTTGAGAACATTGGATGTACGCAAAAGGATTTGTATAATTACGAGAGGGACTTGCGAAGAGAGATGAAGGGGCATGACGGAAGTGTTTTTTTTGAATATTTAAAGCACGAGAAAAGTAAAAATCCTTCTTTCACGTTCGAAATGAAGTCCGATGAAGATAACAAAATAACACATTGTTTTTGGTCTGATGTTTCTTCAAGACGTTCATACAACTTTTATGGTGATGTTGTAATATTTGATACAACGTACAACACTAATCGGTATGGTTTGATATTTGCACCATTGTTGGGTGTTAATAATCACGGTCAGACTATTGTATTTGGTTCTGCATTCTTGGGTGATGAGACAGTCGATTCATTCATATGGCTATTCAACCATTTTCTAGATGCTATGCCTGGCGGCCCCCCGAAAATGATTATCACTGATCAAGATCCGGCAATGACAAAGGCAATATCACTCGCCCTTCCTATTACGTTTCATAGATATTGTAGTTGGCATATATTGACAAAGTTTTCTGAAAAGATAGACTCCATGACATATAATGCTTACTATAGTGAGTTTTCGGAATGCATTTGGAATACAGAATTGAAGGAAGAGTTTGATACGGTATGGATTGATCTCATTGAGAGGAGTGGCTTGACTGACAATAAATGGCTACGCAATATGTTTGACATCCGTTCGACTTGGATTCCATGTTATGTGAATCATGTTTTCTCCGCCGGCATGTCGAGTAGCCAACGAGCGGAGAGTGCTCATTCATTCTTCAAAGGGTATATGTCCAAAAAAAATTCATTAGTAGATTTTATAATTCACTTTGGTAGGGGACTTCTTCGGCAACGTCATGAAGAAAAAATTTTGGACCACAAAGATCTAACGGAGAAATCGAAATTATTTTTGGAAAATGAAGTGTTGTTGCAAATGGTTGACTTATATACACGGGAAGCGTTTGAGAAATTTCAAAATGAGATGCGAGACTTTTCGAATTATAAATTTGAACAAAAAGATGACGAGTGCAATAAAAGTGTTTACAAGGTTACTCGGAAAAAAATGGAGTCGTACAAATTTCGAACAATTACATATGACAAGGTGTCCAACTTCGCTACATGTACTTGTCAGAAGTTTGAAAGCTCCGGTATCCCTTGTAGACATATTTTATCGTACTTACAAAAGTTTCATGACTTTGAAGAATTACCGGCCTCTTATATTTTAAAGCGATGGACAAAAACGGCAAAAGTTGGGGATGTTGTCGAGGGTGGGGTAATAATAAATGATGAGAAATCATATTTCTCAAATCGGGCTCGGTTGATTCAACTTGCGTTGAATTTGGTTGATAAGGCTCTCACAAACGAAGACACAATGAGAGCATATACGGATGCTATAGATGTTGCAAATAATAAAATTAATCAAATAATTGGCGTTGTGGGATGTGGTGGTAGTGACCGTAGAACAAATCGATTGGGAGTTGGGCCAAATGCGCGGATGGAGGATAGTTTCAATGAGCCAAACCAAGTACGAGCAAAGGGTTGTGGCAAAAGATTTAAAGGAGGAAAGGAAAAGGCACTTCGAAAGGCAAAACAAAACAAATCTCGTCGTTGTAACGGTTGTGGTTTAATTGGCCAATCACACGATAAGAGGAATTGTCCCGTTGCAAATGGGTATGCAGTACATTTTTTTTTCTTTAATTTCTTCGTTTAAATAATAAATGTTTTATATTGTACTTATTACATTGTGTTTCGGTCTTATATGCAGCATTCAAACAAATCTGGACGGAAATGCATTCGTGACTTTAGAAAACGATGAATATTCGACCGATGAATCCATGGATGAAGCCTCCAAAGATGATATTGGAATTTGAATCATTTTAATGTTAACTGTTTAGCAGTTAATTATTAACCTTTTGTAATCTTTTGAACCTTTTGTAGATTAACTGTTAACATTTTGTAAGCCGCATGTTTTTTTTATGCATTACCTTTTGAATGGTAACTGTGAACCTTTTGAATGCATTAACTTTTGAATGCTACCTGTGAACCTTTTGAATGCATTAACTTTTGAATGCTACCTGTGAACCTTTTGAATGCATTACCTTTTGAATGTTAACTGTTTACATTTTGTATGCATTAGCTTTTCAACCTTTTGAATGCATTAGCTTTTGAAGCTTTTGAATGAATTGCCCTTTAATAATCTGTTAACACCACTTAAATTATTTTGAATGTTATAATTCATTCTTCAAGGATAATAAATGTTATAATTCATCCTGCAAATAATAAATAATTGAACACTAAGAAATAGCCATTACCATTAAAACATTATAATTCATTCTTCAACGATAATAAAAAAGTAGCAACAAATACAATAATAAAAAGTACAGATAACTACGGCAATAAAAAGGTTGCGAAACCTACGACACCAACAATGACAATAAAATAAAATAGTTTCTTCAATATCCCTCTCAACTTCTCATTTTTCGCCTCCTGCTCAATTAGCAATTCAAGTAGATGCACATTCCGCTCTCTTTCAATTGCAATCAACATTTAAAAATTTTCATTTTTTTCCTTCTCGATATTATTCAGTTCTGATAGTATATCAACTTGGTTCTGAAGATTTAGGAATCGTTCAGAAATTGTTGTTTCCGGGTCAATCCATTTGAAATAGCCACATGACCGCGCTTTGTAATTTGGACATGCAACGAAACGCCTTCCTGGATTTTTCGCAGTGGTACTCAACTTGATCGGTGTTTCGTGCCCGCAATAGCACGAGAATGGCGTTTTCTCTGACCCAACGCTAGATTTAATTTCTAAAATGAAAAAATATATATAAATAAATAAACAAATAAATATTTTACAAAGTTAAAGATAAAATTAATCAATTAATAATAATTTTTTTGGACCTGCTTAAAAACTATAACAATTTCGGACCTGCTTAAAAACTATAATAATTTCGGACCTGCTTAAAGAAATCAACTAATAATAATTATTTCGGACCTGTTTAAATCGACTAAATCTTTTAATGTTAATTTCGGACCTGCTTAAAAAGTCTAAAATTTTTCAGACCTGTTTAAAAAATGAACTTATTTTTTTGGACCTGCTTATCATATAGAACTAAACATAAATTTTTTCGGAACTGTTTAAACATAAATTTCACATAAATTTTTCATACTTTTTTCACATAAATTTTTCGTAAGGTATCCAATTTTTTCGGACCTGTTTAAACATCAATATCCCTCATGTATAAATTTATCATCTAAAATTTTTTCGGACCTGTTTAAACATATAAAAACAACAAGAAGATTTTTAGATGATAAGAGGTAAAAGCCAAAAAAAAAAGACCTTTAGATGATAACAGGTAAAAGCCATTAAGGTTTTTTGGCATTAAGGTCTACTGCCATTCCTTTAGAACATATATATAAAAGCCAAAAGAAAGAACTAACATGTCCCTATACGTGAATATGCGTGAATCAAAGCCAAAAAAAAGAACTAACAGGTCTATTGCCATTCCTTTTGATAAAACATGAATCAAAGCAAAGCCAACCAAAAAAGGGTAAAAAAACTAGAAGATTTTTACCTGAACTGGAAGAAGCCATTGAATGTTGATCTTCAATTTTGAGTCCCTAAATGTTTTTTGGTAAAGTTTTGGTAAAGAATGGTTGAGGTGAATATGCGTGTAGTTTGGGTTTGACAGAGGAGAGAGAGTGGTGTTTGTTGGGGTTTGACAGAGGAGAGAGGAGAGAGAGTGCTGTTGAAACAATTTTGAGTGTTGTTTGTTGGGTTTTTGAGTCCGTGCGTAAGTATGTATATAATTTGGTCCGTATGTGAGAGCCCCTCTCTATATATATATATATATATATACTATGTTAACACAGTAAATGTTACTGTTTGTGAAAATGTTAAAGATATAAACCTAACCCAACGCTACCCACCCCAAATCGAAGCTCTGATGAAGGTTATTGGATAGCGTGGACCTTTAAAAATAAGATAATTTAAAAAAAAAGGTTTGGATCCACTGTGTGTGTATATATATATATATATACTGTGTAATATTAACACAGTAAATGTTACAGATATAAACCTATTTATCTTTCTGGTGCATACAGTAAAGTTTACTGTTTGTGTGATTTTTTTTCTTTGAAATTATATAGGCTTCATGGATCTTGTTTGATAGATCTCGTCGAGCAGATTTAAAAAATTTTAATTTTGCGAAAAACTGATATGTCAATTAAAAGTTATGATCATTTGAAGATTAAAAAAAAAAGTTCAACCACTTATGTAACTTCCTCAAGGAAGTTACGGATGGTTGGTTTTAAAAGGGTAAAATTGTGAAAAAAAAATTCAAAAAATTAAGAGTAGGACTTATATATAAGAGGAAAATATGGTAGGATTAGAATGTCTAAAAAAATATCTAAAAGGATCTAAATGGAAATTCCCGCCTTTTTACACTTAAGATCCCTAAACTTCTAAAACTTAAAACTTAACGTCTAAATCACCCCCGCGTTTTTTTTTAGAGACTTCTCCCAATCATGATGGGAGCAATATGCAAATTAACACTACCCGCGTAAGGGTTACTCTGAGCGGGAAAATGAATAGGCAATATGCGCGCGCTCAGCTTGTACAATCCATGAAACCAAAGAAACACCGGTGCGACTGATTGAGAAGCAAAACCCTTACTTGGTGGTGGGTAATACTTCCCTTTCCTTTTCTAATTTGATCAGTTTTTGGGATGTAGCACAAGTCCTTATTTTATTACGTTCATTACCAGATATTGGGTAGCATCCCATGCTTACTTATTAATAAGTTTGATTGCTCACTTATCTTTATGTAAGGTTTTTGATTCTCAGTTGCATCCTGTGCCATGTCGTCCTTTACATTTTATCCTCCTCAACTTATCTTTACTATTTAATAAATTATGACCCTTAACATGAAATTTATTTTGGAATAGCTATGGAAAGATATTATAAGAGGAAAACAACAGAGGAATCGTCACGTGCCCAAGAGTCCAAGAATGTTCCACCTGCTTCAAATAGTCAAAGTGATTATCATACTTGCTTGAAAGCGGCAGTTGATTTCACCAGGTATGTTTTTCACACAGGAGTGGCTTATTGTTGTTATAACGAAACTGAAGAATCCACAACTGATGATCTTTATCAAATTCTAAAGTTTGTTGCTGAAAACAACGAGGCTATCAATAGAGTTGTATTGAAAAACGACCCTGAGAACTTCAAATTGAGAGTACCAAAAATAAAAAAAGATATTGTTAAGGCTGCTGCAATTGAGATTGTAAATGCTATTGTGTTATAACTGTGTAAAGTTTGAAAGTTTTAAAAGAAAACAGATTGCATATTTTAAGGGATTTGTGCCTCCCAAATGGTCATTATTCACCTCTATTTTTTAGCCACTCATTGATCCACTTTGTCAAAAGCTATAACACCCACTATCCCTATTATCCACTACTTTTGGCTAAAATTAAGGGCTAACTTCTCCCACTATGTCTAATAATTATTCCTACTTTGTCTATATAATTCTCTTTATCCGGCAAAAAAAAAAAAGATTGGAAGAAGAGCTTGAGAGAGTTTTAGAGAGCAAGTGATAAGCTTGAGTATAGTTTTAAAAAAGAAAAACAAAACAGATAGATTTTGTTGTTGAGAGTTTAAAACAAAACTCATAAAAATCTCTTCCTCTCTCAATCTTAGACTGAAAATATTTTCTTCATGAAAATATTTTTCGCCCAAAATATTTTTAGAACAGTTTGTCCCCCCAAACTGAAATTGTAGAATTGAGCAATTAATTTGGAATGGGTGTTAGAAGACATATAACCACGGTGCATGGTTATATGATACAGAAGTGATTCTGGGCTTGTTTTATCCTGGGGACGGCGTGACTGTAGACTACCTGCACAAAGAGGGTAGAGGCGCGAAACGTCTTAAAGAGAGCGACCTAGTCCGCGACTCAACCCAAGAATCGTCTACGACGAATTTATAAACGATTGAGGTAATATTGTTTATTTTTATTGTGCAGTAATTATTTGAATTCACGCATGAGGTTCATATTTTGCGATAATCATATGAGGTAATAATTTAATTTTGAGCAGTAGACTTAAAATTAATTTATGATTTTATTTTTCGATTTCTCCATAAAACTCTTTGATGTGATTTTTTTTTTAATCACAATATATAAAGTGTACCAACAATTTTAAGACGTTTTTTGTCTACCATGGAGACCGAAAAATAAATCTTATGGGCGTATATGATTATTTTTATGATGTCGAAATGAAAAAAGGCCAACTAAGTTTCTATGTTTAGAAATTATAATTTTGACCTTTTACCTCTAGAAATGACCGTTTAGCCCCTGAACTTCCTAAATGTTATATTTTGTGAAGTAGATATATAAATTTCAGTATTTTTGGTCAATTCGAAATCGATCAATAATTTCGTGAGAAATTATAATTTGAACAAAAATGAACCCCTCCATGGAAAACTTTTGAATAGGTCAATCCTATTTTCTAGTTATGAATGTGAAATATTATTTCACATAAGATGTTATTATTGGAAATGAAAATTTGTTATATTGAATCAAATGAAAATTTGATGTTTGGAATCAAATTAAAATTTTGATATTTGGAAACAAGTGAAAATTTGTTATATGGAATCAAATTAAAAAATTTGATATTTGGAAGCAAATGAAAATTTGTTATATGAAAACAAATGAACATTTGTTATATGGATTCGAAGGGTATATAATAAACATTTGTGTTTTGCGCTATGTTTACTATAAAAGAAATATGTTCAAATATTTTTTGAAGTGTTTATGTAAAAGTGTAGTTGATATTTTTCAACCATACTAAAGTGATCGATGATGAAAAAAAAAAAAACTGAAATTTTTGTTATGAATTCTGTTGGAATATCATCTCAGTTTTTTGATGATATATAAACTGAAATTTCGTGAATTTTGGCATGCATGTAGTATGTTGAGATTATAAATATTGGGCTTTGGAATTTATGAAAAAAGAGTTGTATATCTTTTATGATGATTTTTACAAATGGGATGCGCGATGTTGAATTTTTTGGACATCTTGTAGTAAAATAAGTTTATCTTCACTTGTACTTAATATTTTTGAGTGATTCCAATTTTGGATAAGACGAGACTCATAAATGATGAATTCTGGAAAATTTTATAAATTTCAATAAGCGGTTTGGTCGTGGTGAAATTTCAAACTTGAAGTTTTTCCGTTTGAACAAATATTTTGGATAACATTTTTTTGAAAAAATGTATCATGTCGTGTTCCCAACGGATTCAAAATATTTTGAAGCCTTTATAAATTTCTTTTTCAAGGATTTATGAAGTACTTAGAAAAATTTGGACTCAAATTTATAGAAGATGAATTTCAAAGAAATTGTATAAGGACTTATACAATATTTGAGTTTGGAGTGCAACCGCTACAATTTTATATGAATAATTCCTTATATTTATTCATTTATATGAGTTGGAAAATGTATAGAATAAAATTGTATTCTGCTATGTTGGAATCAATTTGGTGTGCTTCATACGCGTGTAGAAATAATTTAGTTGGGTAAAATTATTTTGTCCGTATGCTTTGATTTGGAATAGAGGTTTAAACTCTAATACGGAGTATTATCGTATACATTGTGAAAAATTGTATATTATAATTTTTTATGAAATAGATTGTATCTATATGTGACTTTTAGACACATGAAAATCTGAATTTATGACTAAAATAAATGAACATGTATTTTTTTTTTTTTATTCGGCTATACCTGAAGACATTAAGCATGTATTTATTTAAGAAATAAGATTAATTCTTATTTAATGTTGAAACTCACAAGTTTAGATTTTATTTTATGAATTGAAGATATAGTGGGGGCACATTATATGTTGCTTCTAATTGCTATACCTAGAGAATAGTGGGGGCACTCAATCGAGTACCTCTCAACTATATTTGAAGAACATTTAATAGAATCTGAAACTTTGATTATTTTTTGAGTTGTGAGTTAAAAATAAAAGCTTGCTTATGTTATTGAAAAGGATTTGAAAAATCCTTAGAGAAGTCATGTCATAAATGATTGATTGAATTCCTTGGAATAAACTAGAAATTAGTTTATAATTGACTTATCTTATAACTTAAGATAATAAGGTGTATACACACCATTTGAAGGAATATTGAGACAATTATCATTTATGAATATAAGCTTTGTTTAATAGTCGAAATTCATCAATATAACTTAGTTATACATGATGCACGTTAAAATATTCTCATGAAAATGAAGAAGCTTCATTTATTTTGAATGCCATTGATATTATATATGATGTTGAGTTAAAAACTAAATATATATAATAGTGTTTTTCGAATGGTGACCTATGTAAGGCAACTTACATGGACCAACTTGAAGTTGGAAAATTAATATGAAAGGCACCAATAAATGGCATGATATTTTGATAAATTATCAAATGAGAATGAATTGAGAATAATTTATGAATCGTGTTTAACACTAAGCATGTTGAAATATGAATGCACTCTTATTTATTGTGCAAGAATGATTAGCTAATATTTAGTTATAATATTTTTTTACGTAGGAAACCAAATTCATGCTAAGTCAAAGTGTTAGCATAAAGAGTTTCAATGAAACAAGAATAGTACTTGTTAATATTACAAGGCTATATGGATCAATTAATTGATCGAGTACATTGAAATACAAGAATATCTATTTATTAGATATATGCTTATTATGAACCATCTTGTACTCCACATGATCCAAGTATAAGAACACTACATATAGTGATAAGAAAAGATGAATATGCGAACATCTTAAGTAGTCTCAACTGAGTTACTAAATACAGTTGACTTGGAATTATTTTTTGTTGGAGTACTACGAAGGTTTATAATTAAAAAAAAAGAGGTGCATTCTTATGCTATTGAGAAAGGTTATGTGTTTTGATAAAATCACGAACCTATAATTGATTCTGAATTAATAATGGATATGTGTTTAACACATATTATGTTGCTATTTTTTGGAACTCCCGGAAATATTAATTGTTGGCAAAATTAATGATGGAGTATATGGTGATACCAATAACTATGGCTACTGAGTAAATGAAAAGGTTAAAAGACCTGTTATAAGATACCATTTATGGTAGAGATTGACACAGTCATTTTATCCACAACAATAAAATTTTAGAACCGTTATCATAACGGAAGAACGACAAATATGTCGTAAGCACAACATAGTTTGAGAACTTAAAACTAATGAGTTGTGTGTGTGGATTATGTTCGGACTAATGAGAATAGAACCTGACTTATCCTTTGACGAAAGGACTAGTGCGGGAGAAGGTGTTTAACACCTAGAAAGGGATCGGACTAAAGCCCGTTGATATTGAATCATTTGTGGTGGTAACCCAACCTATAGACTGGAGATCCCAAGAAATAGGTTCAAAGGGTAATAACAAGTCACGGTGATATGGATTGAATCATGCTAATTATTATTTACGGGGTTTTACTCCGAGTCCATCCTATGGAGCATGATATCCTGAAGCGAGTTAAGGTTGAGTTAATTATAACTCTTAATGAAGATCTATAGCTCTTATTTGAGTGGGGTACCTAGCTACGGGAGTATCCTTGATAGACTCACCTATGTGGATGTGGAAGTGTGGCCGCTTCCTATGGTAATTTTGGGCAAATTCCCTAGAGCTTTCACATACTGGGATAGAAGCACATGGTCGTAACGTGCTGGCTTGAGGACTACACCCAAGTAGGGTTGTGTGTGGGATGTTGTCAGAGATAGAGTTCAAAACTACGAGTTACTCTAGTATAATCTGAATCATCTTTACTACGTAAAGGTTCAAGTCTAAAGACACCTTTGCTTATGCACAATTCTATTAATAATTATTGCTCAATAAATTTTCAAAATTTACAAGTGGGGGATTGTTATAACTGTGTAAAGTTTGAAAGTTTTAAAAGAAAACAGATTGCATATTTTAAGGGATTTGTGCCTCCCAAATGGTCATTATTCACCTCTATTTTTTAGCCACTCATTGACCCACTTTGTCAAAAGCTATAACACCCACTATCCCTATTATCCACTACTTTTGGCTAAAATTAAGGGCTAACTTCTCCCACTATGTCTAATAATTATTCCTACTTTGTCTATATAATTCTCTTTATCCGGCAAAAAAAAAAAAGATTGGAAGAAGAGCTTGAGAGAGTTTTAGAGAGCAAGTGATAAGCTTGAGTATAGTTTTAAAAAAGAAAAACAAAACAGATAGATTTTGTTGTTGAGAGTTTAAAACAAAACTCATAAAAATCTCTTCCTCTCTCAATCTTAGACTGAAAATATTTTCTTCATGAAAATATTTTTCGCCCAAAATATTTTTAGAACAGTTTGTCCCCCCAAACTGAAATTGTAGAATTGAGCAATTAATTTGGAATGGGTGTTAGAAGACATATAACCACGGTGCATGGTTATATGATACAGAAGTGATTCTGGGCTTGTTTTATCCTGGGGACGGCGTGACTGTAGACTACCTGCACAAAGAGGGTAGAGGCGCGAAACGTCTTAAAGAGAGCGACCTAGTCCGCGACTCAACCCAAGAATCGTCTACGACGAATTTATAAACGATTGAGGTAATATTGTTTATTTTTATTGTGCAGTAATTATTTGAATTCACGCATGAGGTTCATATTTTGCGATAATCATATGAGGTAATAATTTAATTTTGAGCAGTAGACTTAAAATTAATTTATGATTTTATTTTTCGATTTCTCCATAAAACTCTTTGATGTGATTTTTTTTTTAATCACAATATATAAAGTGTACCAACATATTGTTAAAGATATCGGAGATGGATTTTTCTCTATCTTAGTGAATGAGTCTCGTGATGTAGAATGGGAAGATCATATGGTCATTGTTATACGTTATGTGGATAAAGAGGGGTGTGTCATTGAGCGCTTTCTTGGAACTGTACGAGTTGTTGACAATACTGCGTTATCTTTTAAGGCGGCTATTGAGTCTCTTATGGCCAAACACGGATTGAGTATGTCAAGTTTACGGGGTCAAAGTTACGATGGGACAGACTATATACATGATTCATTCAATGGTCTCCAAAGTTTGATTATGGCAGAGAATCAGTCTGCATATTATGTTCATTGGTTTGCTTATCAACTTCAACTGACACTCGTTGCTGTTGCACAATATCACATAAAGATATGTGGATTATTTAAGTCAGTTAAAACTTTGTCCAATGTTGTTGTATCCCCGTGCAAATTTAAAGACGCTCTTCGAGAGAAACTTGTTGAAAAAATTATTGGAGGAATTAATACTGGCGAAATTAAGACTAGGCAAGGTTTGAATCAAGAAATGACACTGAAGTGGGCAGGAGACCCACAATGGGGTTCGCATTATGGTGCCTTGTTGAGTTTGATTTCCTCATTCTCCTCAGTTTTGGATGTGCTCGAGATTGTTGAAGAGGACGGCCGATGTGCAGACGAAAGAGGCAAAGCATTCGATCTATTGGATGTCATGCAATGTTTTGACTTTGCATTCATGTTACGTTTAATGAGAGATGTCTTGGGAATCACGAATGAGTTGTCACGAATATTGCAAAGGAAGGATCAAGGCATCTTAAATGCCATGACTCTCGTTAATACTTCTAAGCAACTACTACACAATTTCAGAAATGGTGGATGGGAATCTTTGTTGAATGAAGTTTGTTTATTTTGTAATAAACATGATTTTATCATTCCGAACATGGAAGACATGTTTGTAGTTCATGGGAGATCAAGGCGTGGGGTTCCAATCACAAACCTTCAGTATTATCGTGATGAAATGTTCTTTACAGTGATAGATTTGCAACTTCAAGAACTAAATAATCGTTTTAACGAGATGAACATGGAGTTGCTTTTGTGCATTACATGTCTTGATCCGAGCAATTCATTCTCTGCATTTGATAAGAGAAATCTGATCAGGTTTGCAAAGTTTTACCCATCCGAGTTTTCTGAGGTAGAACTCATAGCTCTTGATAATCAACTAGAGAACTATATTTTAGATATGCGCTCCAACCAAAACTTTTCTGAATTGATAGGGGTGGATGAACTTGCTAAAACAATGGTAAAGATGAAGAAGGATGTTGCGTATCCATTAGTGTATTTACTTGTGAAGTTGGCATTGATCTTACCTATTGCCAATGCCAAAGTTGAAAGAGCATTTTCTGCAATGAAATTCGTCAAGACTTCACTGCATGATCGAATAGGAGATGACTGGCTGAATGATTGTCTGGTGACATACATCGAACAAGATATATTCGACACCATTGACAATACAATTATCTTGCAAAACTTTCAGAAAATGTAGGCTTGATGGTGAATATTGTCTCGTGACTTCCCCAAATGGTTTCCTTGTCATAACCATATGCTCGAAGCATAATAGGGCATGGAAAAATATTATATAATTTGAGAACATCCTTTGTGCAGAACAAGCAATTTTGTTTCTAATGTTGTAAACCTGTTTGGGCTATTACTGTCTAATATAGTTATGTATTTTGCTTTTCGATGAATTTCAATGTCTGCTGGTTATTTAACTAATTTCAATTCTTAATGCAGTAGTTTGCTTCAATACTATGCGCCTTATGTTTACTAAAATCAATTGCATTCTGTACTTAGTATTAGTTAATTCAATTTGTATGATTAGATTTCCATAAAAGGGATATTACTAACAAATACAAAGAACCTATAGATGATCAAAGGATGTATATAAACAGTATGGTGTTGTTAAAGTAGCTGTTGAGCTGTAACGGAGGCAGTGGCGGATCCAGGATTTTTAGTCAAGTGGGGCGACGGTTTGGAGTGGTGCCAGGTGTTCGGGAGTGGGAGCCTCCGAGGCGATTTTTTTTGGGTTATTTCAAATTTCTTTGGGCATTTTTTGGTTTGTTTTTACTTTTTGGGGCATAATAATCATTTTCAACACTAAAAACCATTATCAAAATATCATATGATAATTAATACAACATAAATCAGTAATTTGGGCATAAATCTAATTTCTAACATATATTTATTAAGCTAATTAATTTAAGATAAATTAGTAATTTGGACATAAATCTAACATATGTTCTGCTTAAAAAAGTCTAATAAATTAATTAACCTATAATACATTCAAAGTTAAACATGGTATATACCTAAACAAGTTAAAAAGTGTGTATATACATTCAAGGTTAATTAACCTAGTAAATTAATAAATCTTAACAAATAAGAGGGCCGCTGAAAAAAAAACATTAAGTTTTAGAAATATAAAAGGTAACTTACCTTGGAATGAATGAAGGTCTTGAATGGAGAGAAAGAAGACAATAGTTTGTTCTTGAATGGAAAAAAACAGCGCTGACTGGGTTTGTTAAGAAATGAGGAAAGAAGCCCCTTTTATATGAGGAATGATTTAAGTTTTCAAAATTACCATTTTTCACCTCAACATTGGAGTTAATACACATAGGTATAAAAGTAAATTTAGAAATAATCCTAATTTTTTTTCCTCAAATCTGAAGTGGGGCGATCGCCTCACCTCGTCCTATGGTGGATCTGCCACTGAACGGAGGGAGCAATTGAATGAGCTGGACATGATGGAGGTTAGGGTTGAAATTTCCTAGCATATTCTAGAGCTTCTCATTATTTCCAGGGCCGGTCCTAAGATTGGGAGTGCCATGTGCGAAAATTAATTTAGGGCCCTTTAAAAAAATATTGTACAAAGATATGAAATACCTAAAATGGGCCCCTAAAAAATTAAACTTATTTTTTAGGGCCCATTTTAGTTGGGTGAGATTTTTGTGTAGTTGAATTATTCTTTGTACAAATTGTTTTTGGGTAGTTAAAAAACGGGCCTCTAAAAATTTAAACTTATTTTAAAAATTGATATTTTTATATACATAAAATATTTTTGAACCTCTAAAATATACATATATAGGTGCATACTCTAAAATGAGCCCTGTGTCATTGCCCACTTGGCACATGGCCAGGGCCGACCATGATTATTTCCCTACTCCTTTTTAAAAGATAAAATACTAATAAGGTTAGAATTTAACCTTCATTTTTGTACTCGTATGAATACGTTGAAGACTTTGTAGATGCTTATCTAGTTAAAGAATATATATATCAATTGGCTGATGAGTTATGTCTACTTCCCTACTTTTCATACTTTTGAGGGTGGATATGCTTATATACACTTGGGATTATAATTGTCTGCTTTCCATTTTGATCAGATGAGCTAAGCGTGTGTTTGATAACACTAATTTTTCATGGAAAATACAATATATGGAGTCATTTTCTATTTTTTTGATGTTTGATAAACAAAATTTTCTATGAAATTGATTTCTTTAAAATAAGTCACGTGATCACTTTTTTCACAAAAGGTGGAATTAAAAAATTTCCATCTTGTTATTCATTTTCCAGGGATAAGAATTCCCACACCAAAAAAATTGATAAATAATGAAAAAAATCCAGAAAATGAATAAAACCTTTCCAAAAATGAAAAACATCAAGAAAATGAATAAAAATTCAAAAATAATGAAAAAAATTCAGAAAATGAATAAAAACCCAAAAATAAATAAAAATAAATAAAAAGTGAAAAAAATCCCAAAAATAATGAAATAAAATCCAGAAAGTGAATAAAAACAAAAAAAAATAATGGAAAAATCCAGAAAGTGAATAAAACCCCAAAAATATTGAAAAAATATCCAGAAAGTGAATAAAATCTTCAAAAATAATGAAAAAAATCCAGAAAGTGAATAAAATTTAAAAAATAATGAAAAAAATCTAGAAAATTAATAAAACCCCAAAAAAATGAATAAAAACCAAAAAATAATGAAAAAAAAATGCAAAAAGTGAATAAAACCCCAAAAATAATGACAAAAAAACCCAGAAAGTGAATAAAAACCCAAAAATAATGAAAAAAATACAGAAAGTGGATAAAAACCCAAAAAAAATGAAAAAAAATCCAGAAAGTGAATAAAATCCCAACAATAATGAAAAAGTACAGAAAGTTAATAAAACCCCAAAAATAATGAAAAAAAATATAGAAAATGAATAAACCCCCCAAAATAATGAAAAAAGTACATAAAGTTATTAAAACCCCCAAAATAATGAAAAAAGTACATAAAGTTAATAAAACCCGAAAAATAATGAAAAAATACAGAAAATGAAAAAAAAAATACATAAAATAAAGGGGCATATACCAAATAGTCCCTCGAACATTTTTTAACACACGTTTAGTCCAAGCCTTTTTGTTTGTTCCAAAAAAAATCTCAACATGCTGCTAGCGTGGACTTTAAAAATAAAAGAATATTGCTTAAATCGGTGTTTGAGGGACTGGTTGGAACAAAATAAAAAAGCTTGCACTAAATGTGTATTAAAAAAATGTTTGAGGGACTTTTTGGTATTTGATCCTAAAATAAATATTAGTCCCGGAATTAATTTATAAAAACACCCAGAAAACTAATAAAAAGGAAAATATTAGAAAAAAATAAAAAAAAAAGAGAATTAAAAAAAAAATAAGAACAAACTTGGCAACAGGGGACGGAACAGTTGGGGGTTGGGGTGGGGGGGTTGACGGGGCCGTGGTGGATTTGGTTTTTATTCATTTTTTGTTTTTTCTTAATACTCTTAATACATTTTTATGTTTTTTTTTTTATATTCGTTTTTTAAATTCATTTCGGGGTTAATATTTATTTTCTGGTTTTTTTTATTCATTTTTTGTATATTTTATTGTTTGGATTTTTTTTTCATTTTTGTGTTTTTTTCATTTTTGGTTATTTTTATTATTTTTCTGGGATTTTTATTAATTTTTTGTTTTTTATATATATATTTTCTATTTTTTTTTCCATGTAAAATATTGGGAGTCAAACACAAAAGATGGAAAATATAACATTTTTCAGCTGGAAAATAATTGCAATCAAACTACACCAACAAATATTTTCCATGAAAAATATTTTCAAGTTTTCAATTCCATGGAAATAGCATTTATTTTCCATCTTATTTATCAAACACACCCTAACAGAATTAAATTTTAGCGCAGCTATTTGTGATCATCCTTTTTTTTGTTCTGCTCTCACAAATAAATTTTCATTATGAACTGTGTGGCAGTGTCCATATATATATATAGAGGCAGACTCCTGTGCACACTAAGTTTACACAGTGCTGACGCACACCAATTTTTTTAAAGCATTAAAAAAAATATTTTTGAGTTGATTTTTTTTATCTGATATTTAAATATTTCAACGGACCCATGTAAAAAAAATCAGCTCAAATTTTTTTTTTTTGCTATTTTTGAAAAATCGGTCAAACTTTCACAGCTTTTAAAGGGCTTAAAAGTAGCGAAAGTTTGACTGATTTTTTAAAAATAGCAAAAATAATTTTTTTGAGCTGATTTTTTTTTCACAGGTCCGTTCAAATGTGTAAATATCACACAAAAAAAATCAACTCAAAAATATTTTTTTTACTATTTTAAAAAAATGATGTGCAAACTTAGTTTGCAAACTTAGTGTGCACTTATGCCTGACTCTATATATATATATGTGTGTGTGTGTGTGTGTTTTGTGCCAAGATATGAATTTTCATGCGCATAGTTCTCATCCTTATTCCCCCCTACTAACATCTTCCTAATCTCTTACTACTATAAAATGCAAAACAAGGCATTAAAACTCCTCTTCAACCAGCCTATCCACGTAGGCTAAGCATTTAAGACTCTCAAACTCAAGACTATCCACGTGTCAACAAATTTTTTCTAAATGCTAAACAAGCATTTAAGACTCTCAAACTCAAGACTATCCACCTGTCAACAAAACTTTTAAAAGAAGAAAATAACACTTTTTCGTCTTTCTCTCGCACTATGTTTCTCCCTTTACCCCGGTCTTTTGACTGTCGAGTCAATTTTTGGGGTTCCAAAAAGTTGTGACTTGCAAAGAGATAATACCATAACTCTAATTTTTTTTCGAGATGCAGTGAAGAGATGCGGGTTGTCAGTTATCGAAATCTAAACCCATATGAATTCATGCAACCTATTTTTATTCCAAGTCCCAACAAAATCAACCATATATAAGAAAAGAACAAGTAGTTGTTATTGTCTTTGCTTACGCCAAAAGTAAACAGACAATGGAACTTGAGATTACGCCAATGGGTGACAAAAGGGAGAGATGGATAAAACTACTCTTTTTATTGATTTAAAAATACACGCATGGAGCGAAGATGCTATGAAATGATAAGACTATCTCCACTCCCCAGTTCTATTTCTGTATTAAATTTTGAAAAAGGAAAAAACCTCCTCCAATGCCAGTATCTACGGGTTTCCCATTATTACATGGTATGGTCATATGATAGAAATTTCTACTCTTAATTTTTACATGTAGAAATTATCCAACACCGGTTCCATCTAACGTGGACTCCATATTTGGAGCCACTGTTAAGTGTTTGGCAACATTTGTGGGTCAAATTTCACCAAATATACGCCCCCATCTCTTGGCCGCATATTCTTTTTATGGTAGTATACTCTCTCTCTTCCCCTCCTCCCCAACCCATCAGATGACTTTTGATTCTAAAAAATTGGATGCTGAATAATTTATATGTTTTTAACATTTGGGTATACAAACCCACCTCAACCTCTTTTTTTCCTTTCTGAGACCCAACACAAACAGTAGTGAACACGCAAGAATAACGGAGAAGAATGAGAAGAATAGATGTGCTATCTAGATATAGAAATTAGAACTGTTGGAGAGGTTTGTTTGTTTACTTTTCTATATGGGTACAAACTTTTTCAGGTAGATCCTGAGGGACTGTCTATTAGAAGCAAGATTTTGTTTTGATTTTGGTATGGTACAGTGGTTGTAAAGTTTAGGTTTTTCTTTTCTCTCTCCTCTATTTTTGGAGACGATGTTATTGTTTTTTAATTTGTACGTGGTTTTGTTGCTTTTGCTACCTGTTTTGTGTTTTAGTGTTTTGTGTTTTGATTTTGTTGTTGCTCACTTCATTTTGGTTAGTTTTGGCTTGTTGTTTATAAAACTACTCATGAGCCCATGCTTTGAGGTATTGTGTCCTTTGCTTAAATTGTTGTAAAATGCATCCCTTATAAGATTGATGTGACAAAAATAATAATAGCAAAATTCACTACAAGTTGAAAAAATTACTAGAGTTTATTGAAACCTTTCATATGTAGATGTTGTTCTCGAGTGACCCATTATAGAGTAGTAAATATGTATTTTTTTTTCTTACTGTGTCTTCAGGTTATGAAACTTTTTATTTGTAAAATATCATATACCATATTTCTTTAAGAAGTTAATGTTCTCTTTTATAAACGAAAATACAAAATGAAAAGGTATATAGTGAGTTTTATTTATTCTCCTTACAAATATTCATTTTGTGTTTCATTTGAGATTCGTTTGTATCCATTTTTATTCCAGATTAAACAACGATGGTTTTTGGAGCTTGACATCTTGATTGATATTTTTTTCAAAATATATATATATTTTTAATCATGTGTATACAATCGTCTAGCCTGCGCATCGCGCGGGTTTACAACTAGTCTTTACTATATTATATTTAAATGTAGTGGGTGCCTTAAAAGTCTCTAAACCACGATTCCTATTTTCTCAAATTTTCCATATTTAAATTAAATATAAACAAACACTGCCCCATACAGTTTTGATCTCTCCGAACTCCCATCCCCTCAGTGGCGGAGCCACCATGGGACGAGGTGGGGCGATCGCTCCACTTCAGATTTGAGAAAAAAAAAATTAGTATTATTTATGAATTTATTTTTATACCTATGTGTATTAACTCCAATGTTGAGGTGAAAAATGGTAATTTCGAAAACTTAAATCATTCCTCATATAAAAGGGGCTTCTTTCCTCATTTATTAACAAACCCAGCCGGCGCTGTTTTTTTCCATTCAAGAACAAACTATTGTCTTCTTTCTCTCCATTCAAGACCTTCATTCATTCCAAGGTAAGTTACCTTTTATATTTCTAAAACTTAATGCTTTTTTTCAGCGGCCCTCTTATTTGTTAAGATTTATTACTTTACTAGGTTAATTAACCTTGAATGTATACACACTTTTTAACTTGTTTAGGTATATACCATGTTTAACTTTGAATGTATTAGGTTAATTAATTTATTAGACTTTTTTAAGCAGAACATATGTTAGATTTATGTCCAAATTACTAATTTATCTTAAATTAATTAGCTTAATTAATATATGTTAGAAATTAGATTTATGCCCAAATTACTGATTTATGTTGTATTAATTATCATATGATATTTTGATAATGGTTTTTAGTGTTGAAAATGATTATTATGCCCCAAAAAGTAAAAACAAACCAAAAAATGCCCAAAGAAATTTGAAATAACCCAAAAAAAATCGCCTCGGAGACTCCCACTCCCGAACACCCAGCACCACTCCAAACCATCGCCCCACTTGACTAAAAATCCTGGATCCGCCACTGCATCCCCTTAAAGGTATCACCCCAATTTATTGGTAACTCCACCCATCTCTCCCTCTACTCTGTATTTTTCACTCCCTGCATTCATAGCACTCCATCAACACACCACCAAACAATGCCATTCCTTGAATGTCCACCTTCATGTACATCTCTCTACATTAAAAAAAACAATACTATGATATTAGTGAGAAAAAAAAACAAGTGGCTTTAAATTAATAGTGCATGACACAGGTTCACAATTAATGCTCCTAGGATGACAGTCACCCCACACCACTAGACTTCCTTCTTTAAACCCTACTAATGTTGGGTTCAGCAGCTATCTTGATTGATGCACACATCTTGATTGTTGAAACCCCGTTTCGGCCACCAACAAATACGAACCTACGCATCTGTCAACCCCCATGTATGAAGTGAAATATGCATAACTCACAATTTGGTTCCTACCAGTCACATGTGATCACTTCGTATGTGGCTTTACGATGATCCTATTCACGAATGTGTCGTCTACAAACCTGTTGATTGCTTGATTCCAATTGTGAAATTGTGTCATATTTTGGTTCTAAATGTCCATTGGATTTTAACTAAAAAGAGATGCACGAACACAATATCAAAATTTGTATAATTGGATGCAATTTACATGGTTCCAAATAAATAAATAAATAAATATATATATATATATATATATATATATATATATAGTCAGGCTCTAATGCGAAAGCAACTTGCGGACGGATTTTTGTGTATTTTTTAAAAATAGCAAATAATCAAATTTCGACTTGATTTTTTTTTCTGTGATATTTAAATGTTTTAGGGGACCCCGGTAAAAAAAAATCAGCTCAAATAAAATGTTTTACTATTTTTTAAAAATCGGTCAAACATATGTTAGTTTTAAATAGCCTTAAAAACTGACATATGTTTGACCGATTTTTTAAAAATAGCAAAACAATTCATTTTGAGTTGATTTTTTTTATAGGGGGCCCCTGGAATGTTTAAATACTACAGAAAAAAATCAAGTCAAAAAAAGTTTTTTTACTATTTTTAAAAAATACGAAAAAATCCGTCCGCAAGTTGCGTCCGCGTTAGAGCTGACATGTATATATATATGCTTTAATAGAATTTTTATAAGAAATGTCATGTTATTTTCTTATACTTCCTCTCCTACATGAATATATAATTTATTGCAATTATGTCATTAATCCCAGTTACACTTGCCAGATGGATGGTTTGAAAAATATTTTATTTCAATAAGTGTATTGATTAGTGTTTTTTATTAATTTAGTGTTTGATAAATATTAATTGATTAGACGTAGTAATGCTAAGCCAGTAAATTATACTACCTCCATCCCAAATTAATAGTTGCCATACGATAACAATGGTTTTAAGGATTTACTCAATCAATAGCTAAGATCAAGACTTGTTTACTAACACTAAATTTGGTTTGTTGATTACATGCAAAAAAGGAAATCAACCATATTTTGGGACGACTTGAAAATGAAAACATGACGATTAATTTGGTACATAGGGAGTATTCTACAACCTGTAAGCCCCCATTAGGTGTTATGTAAAAGATGCAAATGAATAAACATCTAAAAAGGTGTTTGCTTCTTTATTTTCATTTAAATTAAAAAAGATGGGGTTTTTAGATGAGATTAAGGGTGACAATCTAGGTTTTTGAATCGTATTTCGAGACGTTATGAAAAGGATTTTTTTGTACATGAAAACGACATGACACGATTTCGTGTTTTGTTCTTGAATAAATCTGTTGTGAAAGTATTCTTCAATCTCAAATAACCAATCCACAAACTTATGTTTGCTAAAAATTCCTTCACAATTTCCACCCTTGTTAAAGTGACCACAAACAATCTCATTTACGATTTTGATTCGTGTTGCCACTAAGACCAAGTTAAGTGATTGATCGGTGGATTTCAAGCAGCACACTCTTTATCTGCTGGAATTGTTCTCCTCGAACTATACACGCAGCTCAGAGGGCCTACAATCCTAGATTTGTGTCGCCGGAGTGGTTTCTTCCAATCTCGTTAGTTGTCATCGAGTGAGAGACAACTCCTGCTCTAATGCCAACTAATGTGGCACGGAAGTGCAAGTAGAGGAGGAAGATCTGCGTCTCCGACCTTGCCTTCTTGAATACACAAGAAAAGCGGATATTTCTTTGAATCGACAAAGAAAAAAGAGATAATTATCATAAAAGAGGAAATGCTTTTTTGATTAATAAAAGTTGTTGTCGTTACGATGAAAGACTTACTTATTTATAGGGCCGGTTCTAAGATTGGGAGTGCCTTGCGCAAAAATCAATTTAGGATCCTTCTAAAAAAATATTGTATAAATATATTAAATACCTAAAATGGGCCTCTAACAAATTAAACTTATTTTTGAGGGGCCCATTTTAGTTGGGTGAGATTTTTGAGTAGTTGAATCATTCTTTGTACAAATTGTTTTTGGGTCGTTAAAAAAATGGGCCCTAAAAAATTAAGCTTATTTTAAAAGTTGACATTTTTAATATACATAAAATAGTTTTGGACCCCTATAATATACATATATAGGTGCATAATCTAAAATGGGCCCTGTGCCATTGCCGATTTGACACATGATCAGGACCGGCCATGCTTATTTACTAGTATTCAGCCTGGTGTAATGTGCAAGTGGTTTAAATAAAGTGAACAAAAAAATGTGAATAAAAAGTTAATTTAAAAAAATTCAGCATAAAGTAAAAGCATTGGAGGGGAAATAATCATTTGATGTAAAAAGAAAGAAATGAAAGGAGGTAAAAATAGAGATATAAATTAAGGGGGAGAGAGATAAGTGAGGGTAATAAAATTGAAGAGAGATATAAATGAAGGGATAGAGATTAATGATAGTATAAAGTAGCAACTTTAAATGTTGTCATGTGATACAGTGAGAGAGTTCAAAAGTATTATAATTTACTATATTGTATATAAATACTACTCATAAACTTATCATAAATTTCTTAGAAGATACTCCAAGCAAACTATATTGGATTGTAAGCAATCCAACTTGGTGAGTAAGCAACCAAACTTGGTGGCTAAGCAATGCAATTTGGTAACTAAGTAATCCAACTTATAGGCTAAGTAACCTAACTTGTAAACTAATGTAATACCCCGTAATTTTGTTGATTTTTATTTAATGGATTAATTAAATTAAATGAGAATTAATTGAAAATTAATCCGGATTTAAATACTAGCGAGACGTGAGTTGGTATTTAATTATGATGATATTATTAAATATTACTGAGTATATATGGTAATATATGAGTAATGAAAGTATTAAAATTGTCTAGAAATATAAATACAACAATTTGGGAAATTAAGTCGGGACGCGCGTGTCAGTCGCGTCAGAGATTAATTTAATTTGGTTTAAAAAGGTAAATTATATTTTTATCAAACGTATGATCATTTTGAGTGAGCCAACGTGTCCGGAAGGATCGAGATAGTCAGAAAACACTAGCCGGGGGTTTAGTTTGGGTCCCGGGACATTTTTAGGCCAAATCGGCAACCTAGAAGGGTATTTTGGTAATTTTAAAAATTAAGGAATTAAGACCCACGAATTTTTGAGTTTAATTATATATTATTAGAAAATCCATTAAGGCCATTATCAACCAAAAATAAGAGAGTGGGCTACAGGAGTTAGAGAGAAGTTAGATTGAAGTTCCAAAAGGGTTTCAAACCAAAACCACCACCCACTACCACCACTTTGGACGTAATTGTGACCGGAAAGAAGAAAGAACCAGCCTTTGAATACCAGCAACGAATCAGAACATCAAACTTAAGGCAAGTGATTTGGTTTCATTAGTTCAATGAATATTTCCTCCATGTTTAGTGTAGAAATTTATGATTGCCTTGAAAGATTTGATGAAAAACCCAATGAATTTGATGTAAAACTCTAAACTTTGGTTAGGAATTATATGTAGATTTGTTCTGGACGAATTCAGTACCCCAAATATAACTTTTGATGATTTAAAAACGAATTAAAGAGGAGATTTATCAATGTTATTGAAGAAAATAGAAAACTAGGGTTTTTATTGAAGTTTTGATCCATATAATGCCAATGATTGATGATTAAAAGGTTTTGGAACGTTAACAATGATGTATTTTGGTTGTATGATGAGCCTATAATGTTAGATTAGATTTTCATACCCTGTAATGAAGTTTTGGGACAAGTTTTGGATTGAAAAACGAAGCATGCCGTAGCCTATCTGGTGCGTTTGATCGATCGATACTCCTAGGTCGATCGATCGACCACCATCGATCAATCGATACTCCCAAGTCGATCGATCGACCTTCCCAGAATCAGTTATATTTTTCCTTTGTTGGAATTAACAATTTCGACCCTAGAGAATTATTGGTGAGGACTTTGTGAATACTCTTAGATTCAAGGAAGACCAGTAGGCATATTTGTGAGACTTGAATTATAATTAGAAGTCAATTTGGAAATTATATTAAACTTAATAAGGCTCGACGAGTGTGATACTATTTGAGATTGAGAATTGATGAGTAAGTTTTAGATAGTTGGATAACATAAGGTTAATGGAAGAAATGAGGACCTTAAGAATAGTGGATTTAAACGTGGGAATAATAGGAGACTTGGTAACCTTTATGGGTTAGGCTTTAGGTACTTGAAACTACGACGTGAGATGTGTCAGCGGTCTATATTATATATTATTCGGAGACTTAAAGATGTACAAATTGGAATAACGGTATAGGAATGTAGTATATACCTTATTTAATATTTTAAGATATCTAAGTGGTGTGATTGCTTAGTATATGGACTTATGTGTATAGCATACTTACCATACTTGCTATCACATGAGGTCGGCTTTCGAACTGGACCATCTAATCCTTATGTGCCTACGGGGGGATTTAGATTGGTATCTTAAGGACATAGGGCTGTGAATGACTTATTTGTGAGTTAATAAGTCAGCTGACCATGGGAGCATAGATATGTGCGTGACCCATGGGTATGTGAACTATGTTCGCCTCCATTATGTGTGATTGTTTCTTATTGAAACGGTTCTTGAGAGATTCAGAATACGTTGTCCTTATGTACGTGATGCACCGGGATTCGATAGCAGAGTATGTACGCACCACAACTTAGCCTAGGGGTGCCCTTATTGTATATTTATGATGAGATTAATATACTGGAAATTGAAATAGACTTTTTATTAAAGTGTAAATGTGAATACTTGGGACATTTTTAATTGAGTTAAAAATGGAAAATTCACCTATTAATTATATAAGGTAAATTTGAGAAATAAAAAGGAAGACTCACAATTTATATTGAAATGTTTGGTATAGACCCTTATATTATATTGTAAAGTCAGGTGGTGAAATAGACTAGAAGTTAGTGACATAACTAGGACGGGTTACTGATACGTTAGGAGTGCACAACTAGTTAAGAGGTGAGGAACTCATGTGAGTGCACGTAACTAACATGTATTTTATTTTCACTGTTTAATGTTATTAAACACTTGCTATATTTTAAAATGTTTTCACCTCGGGCTCTGACTCGCTTGCTTTCAAATCTATTTTCTTGTAAAAACCTTTTAGATGCCCAGCCACAGGGACGCCAAGTTTAGGAGTTCCATTCCAGTGATGTGCTGTAGCTACTGTGGAAGTTACAGGACCTCGATAGTAGACGCCTCCACTTTCTACATTGACTCCATTTCAGATTTCTTCAGTTGTTAGGGCATGTCACCCCACTTCTTTTAGAGACAGTTTTATCATACTCAGTTTATTTCAGTGTTGGAGTTAATTAATTAATTATTCAGACTTTGTAATTGGTTTTATTTAGTATTTGGATTATTCAGAGGAGTGTTCCTCCAGACTCATTTTTATTCCATTATTTCTCTATTGTGACTGTGATGTGATTGTGTTACGTTTAGCTCATAATTTAATTGGTTGCATGTTAATCTAAGTAAATTAAAATTGACATCTCACTTTTTAAAATATTAGGTGGCTAGTAATTGTTTAAATAAACGTTTTCGACAGTGATGCTATGAACTAAACCGACTTAACATTTTGTATTAATTTGAATAAAGGAGTAGCTACCCGGTATTTAATTAGTCGGGGTGTCACAACAAAGTAAGTTACTCCAAGTTATTTTAAGGAAACTAATTACTACTAATAAAACTTTAAAAATCCAAATAATTTAGACTTATTAAAATTACATAAGAAAGGGAATTAATTCCCTCTAAATATAAATAAAATTTCATAATTAAAATATCAAAATTATGGTGACACCTCGCCCAATTTAATATCGGGTGATCAATCCTTTATAAAATTTTAAAATAGAATGCTCGGTTGGTTCATTCTTACCATCAGTGTCGAAAACATTAACTTTATTAATCACCTAATATAAATTAAGCCAGTGGAAAAATACTTTCCTTTTTAAATTGTAACCAAAAATCATATTTATAAAGTCCATGAATTTAAATATAATCCATTCACCATACGACTAAATAAAATAAATAATAAATCTGAATTACGCACTCAAATAAATACGACTGGATAAAACATTCTACTTCAAAAATCTAAACCACAGATCCATAGTAAAACTAAATCCATCTAAAATGAATAGAAAGTAAATGAAATACAATCTCTGATAAAATGTCTAAGGAATGGGCGACACATGCCCTAAATGAAAAGTCTAGATAAACTAAGAGAAATGATAGGAGCGTCTAATGCAAAGACCTACAACTTTCACACCAGCCGTAGCACGCCAAGCAATCCAAGTCTCTAAATCTGGTGTCCCTGTGGTTGACCACCTGATATATATAGCAAGAGAGAAAAGAGATGCAAGAGACGGGTCAGAGCCTGATGTGTAAAAATATGTTTTAGCAACTATTTAAAACTGCCTTAAAGCAAGTATTATGTGCATGCTAGATTTGTACTCTCACATGAAGTTCTCACCTATCTTCTATTGTGCACTCCTATCGCATCTTCTATCTAGTACTAGTAATTCTACCCAAGTTAACTAGTTCAAAGTCAATGTAACACTATCTACATTCAACAGTAGTATTCCCGTATCGCCCATACAATACCTAATAAGTAGTCCATCACATTTTACTACCGTTCATGTTCACTATTAGAGCATTTAAATCTTTATCTCATTAAGATTATTTCATTTGTCCTTATTGCCATAACTACTAGTTTCTCTTGGTAGAACTTCTAAAAAATATACATATATATATAGTCATATCATCCCTACACATATATATTTCACTTCTGCACCCCCGATTTAAGCCCCATTAGTGCTATAAATAAAATGATCCTGCACCCCCGGGTTGTCATCCATTAGTGCACTTATAAAAATATCCCTGCACCCATGGGTTACTACCCATTAGCGCACTCAATAAAAAATTCTTGCACCCCCGGATTATCACCCATTAGTGCACTTAATAAATAACTTTACTCCCCCGGGTTATCACCCTTTAGTGTACTTAACA
This sequence comes from Sambucus nigra, assembly GCA_949130495.1. NCBI lineage: Eukaryota > Viridiplantae > Streptophyta > Magnoliopsida > Dipsacales > Adoxaceae > Sambucus > Sambucus nigra. The sequence goes on along the minus strand of OX422210.1, from coordinate 235,318,625 downwards.
ACACAACCTTGCACCCCCGGGTTATCACCCATTAGTGCACTTAACAAATATCATATAATAGGCCTACACACATCCTATTAAAAATTCATAGGTATTCACCCAACCCAAACATATATTTATATACGTATTATTCTCTCATAACTACATATAATGTATTTATTTTATCCCAAATAATCTACGTAGTAGTAATTCATAGCTAGATTCATTACTGAGCGCTCACGAGTATTTCTCCTCACTAGAAGGGTACCACTACATTTATATATCAAGACAGTAGATAAGGTACCTACACTCTACTGGTCCAGGATGTCATTCTTCCCTAACCTCACAATTTAAGATTCGAAAGGTTCTCCAAGTTTCTGCAGCAGCACTAGAAGTCTGCAGAAAAATGAATCGAATTGATCCTCCATAAAACGAACCGATCCTATTAAAATAAAAATGAACCGATCCTATCAGAAAATGAACCGACCCTATTTAAGAAAAACGAACCGATCCTATCATGTTAGACTTGTTCTTCGACAGTTATGTTTTTACCATTTGTTTTGCACCCAAAACCTCATAGTTGATACCCAATATTCAATGTTACTATTTTGATTAATAACCCAACATGTTTATACAATTTCTAACATCCTAGGATCATTCAATCGTTATAAATCATAAGGTAAAAATGAAATCCCCAATTTATATCATAAGAACACTAGTTTCACAATTTCCCATTAAAGAGCTTAATTAACCCAGATTTGTTCATCAATTTATACTCCAATTTCATATTAAATTCTCTTGCATACATGAAGGAATTAACTACTGAACCATCTGTCCATAATTATAAATTACTTCTCCAAATTTTTCACCCAATTTCAATGTAATTCATTATCAAATTTACCTATACTAACATGAACATGATTATTGCTAAAGGAAAGAAAGTAATAAACACTTGCCTCAAATTAAATGTCTGATCTCTTGATGTTGTTGGTATGGGTGTGTTCCTCTTGTTCCGATCTACACGATGGTGGTGGTGGTTGTGCAAAGTGGTGCTAATTGGACCTTCCTTCTTCGAATTTGTTCTCCCTCACACACTCTGTGGCCGTTCCTTACTTTTGTATATATTAACCCTAATGAACCTTTCGTGACTGATATAATAAAATTCCAATTTTCGTCCATTTTATTTCTCCAAAAATTAAAATTACAAAATTACCCCCACGGGATGTCGGTTTGGCCTAAAATCTCCCGGAGTCTATATAGAATACCTGGGTAGTGTTTTTCTAACTATCTCGACCCTCCCGGACTCAATGGCGCACTTGAAATTACCATACAAGTTACTTATAAATAATTTACCTTTATATTTCATTCAATTAGTCACGACACGACTCACACACGTGCCCCGACTTAATATACCAAACTGCCGTATATTTCACTCTCGATAATTTCTCAAATTCATTGATTACATATTACTTATTCACTCACTAATATTCAACAATTCTCATTAATAAGTATTAACCCTTGTCACGCTAGTTAATATTTATTTTTAAATCCGAATTAATCACTAATTAATTCTCGCATATTAATTTAATTATTCCCACAATAATAATTAATCACTTAATTATTTAAGTTCTCAAAATACGGGGTGTTACATACTTCCCCCCTAATAATGGAATTTCGTCCCGAAATTCAAAAAGTAAGGCATACCTGGTACAAATAACTCTGGATACTTCTCACGCAGATCCGCCTCTCGCTCCCAAGTGGACTCCTCCACATTGTGATGCTGCCACTGAACCCGCACAAGTGGAACTGCCTTTGACCTCAGTCTCCTCTTACTGTGATCTAGGATAGCCACTGGACTCTCCTCATAAGAGCTATCGGGCTACAAATCGATCTCCTCTATCGCGATGTGAGTATGGGCCAACTCATCCCGGAGATACCGCCTTAGTGACGATGTGTGAAACACATCATGAATACGGTGTAAGTGCTCCGATAACCCAAGTCTGTAAGCCACTGGTTCGATCCTCCTGATAATAGGGAATGGTCCTTCGTATCTCGGATCCAATTTCCCCTTTTTCTCGAACCTCATCACCCCCTTCAGAGGAGATACTCTCAACAAAAATTGGTCCCCCACTATGAACTCTCTAATGGTCCTCTTAGCATCTACGTAACTTTTCTGTCTGTCCTGGGCTACCCGTATGCGACTTCGAATCATCTCGATCCTGCTCGATGTATCCTGAATTACCTCAGGTCCAAGTAACTTGTTGTCCCCCACCTCTAGAGAACAGGCTGGAGAACAACAAGGCCTCCCATATAATGCCTCGAATGGGGCCATGCCAATCGTGAACTGATAGGAGTTGTTGTAAGCAAACTCCAGCAGTGGAAGGTACTGCTCCCAACTTTCCCTGAAGTCTAGGATACACATGCGCAACATGTCCTCAAGCATATGATTAGTACGTTTAGTCTGCCCATCGATCTGCGGGTGATATGCCGTATTTAATCGCAACTCGGTACCAATAGCCTCTTGGAAACTCTCCCCAAAATGAGAAACAAATGTCTTATCTTTATCTGACCGATATCAAGAGGCACACCATGCAGTCTTACTATCTATGCAATAAATATCTGAGCATACTGTCCTGCTGTATAGTTTTTCCTGACTGGCAGAAAATGGGCTACTTTCGTCAACCGGTCCACAATAACCCATATAGAATCGTGCCCCCTCTGTGAAGTAGGCAACCAAGTAATAAAGTCCATGTAAATTCCCTCCCATTTTCATGTAGGGATCTCTAACGGCTGAAGTAAACCTGGTGGTTTCTGATGGTCCACTTTTAGTAGCTGACAAGTGGTACACTTGGATACGAACTCTGTGATATCCCTCTTCATCCCACTCCACCAGTACTGCCGCCTCATATCCTGGTACATCTTATCCCCGCCGGGATGTATTGCAAACACTACACCAAAATGGGTAAATTGACACCCTTCCAGTGGCTAGCTTTGTCACGGTCAATGGCCGTGATAAAAAAAACACATTTTTTATCACGGTCAATGACCGTGATAAGTTCGTGACAAAGACTTATCACAGTCAATGACCGTGATAAATTTCGCAGCAAAAAACCCTTGCCCCTCCTTTTTTTCCCCACCAATTTTTCCCTCCTTTTCTCTCTCTCTCTCTCTCTCTCTCTCTCTCTCTCTCTCTCTACTTCCAGGTTACTCTCTCTCTCTCTTCCATTTATATATATATATGTGTGTGTGTGTGTGGTGTGTGGTGGGTGGGGAGGGGAGGGGGTGGGTCTGTGTGTGTGTGTGTGTGGTGGGGGAAGGGGGTGGGGTAGGGTGTGTGTGTGTTTGTGGTGGGGGAAGGGGTGGGATAAGGTGTGTGCGTGTGTGTGGTGGGGGAAGGGGGTGGGGTAGGGTGTGTACGTGTGTGTGTGGTGGGGGGTGTGGGGAGGGGGGTGGGGCTCTGTGTGTGTATGTGTGGTGGGGGAAGGGGGTGGGGCAGGGATGGGGGTAGGGGCAGCGTGTCTGTGTGTGTGTATGTGCGCGTGTTTGTATATGTGTGTGTAGTGTGCGTGTATGTGCGTGTTTGTGCGTAGTGCCCCTTGTAAACGAATTGATTGATTATTAATTTTTTTAGTAAATTAATATATGATTGCCCCTCATTGTAAATTAGTAAATTAATATATGATTAATTATGAAAGTAGGATTGACCCTCATTGTAAATTAGTAAATTAATAATTGTATACTTTAATTGATGAAAATAATTAATTGAGTAGATGAATTAGAAGGAGTACGTGATACACATTTGTTGTTGACATTGATGTTGAATTATATTGGATCGATGTTGGGTTGGTTAATTTTAAAAGTGGCACGACCACTAGATTATTGTCCATATGGGGGTGAGATTTTTCAACTTTTTTTGAAAATTACTTTGTATATCCAACAATATATATATATAATATGATAATTAAATGAAATATACTTGAAATTACATATAGTGAGCATAGATACTATCCTTCTAGTTCTTATGTGTACGCATTCAATAACCCTTAGACCCGTTCGAGAGTCATTACCCCTGTAGTGAGATCCCTTGAATTGTCCCGTTTGGACAGTTTGGAGGAACTTTCTATTATAAATTGAATTTGAATTTGAAATTTAAGTTTTGTTTATACTAATCCATGAATATACGCTTCTTACCTTTAATAGGTGATTAGTACATAATTATTTGGGGTGTCCTATTTGTGGAGAGGAGACTGAATCTCTTCGTCTATCCTTTAAATCAAAAAATAAAGCGAGAATTCCCTTCATATCCGAACACTAAGAAATGCCATAATCCTATGGAGTGATGCTCTGCAAATTCCTTCCAACCGTTGTGTAACCAAACATCACCAGTTGAAGTTATCAATTCCACTTTCCATACCCCACCACTTGGAACCTCTAGTAAAACATGGGAAAATATGGAAAGTGGAATTGACAACTTCAACTGGTGATGTTTGGCTATACAACGGTTGGAAGGAATTTGCAGAGCATAACTCCATAGGATTATGGCATTTCTTAATGTTCAGATATGAAGGGAATTATATTTGGCACGATTGATCGGGGTACATTAGTTGGAAGGAGGTGCCATATGAGGTCAAGTTAGCTATGTGGGTGGCACTACAGGTAATGTATTTATATGAATATTTCAATTTCAATTTTGATTTCGATTTCAATTTCAATTTCATTTTATATTTACATTATATTATTCTGATTTCAATTTCATTATTAAATTTTATTTATGATTGTGTTTGGTTAGGGATTTATTAAATCGAATCGCAACTCAATGCGAAATGAATTTCTTGCTGAATTCTTGTCTCTCTTTATTTAACGGTAACTTACTTTGACTATGGATTTAGATTCTGTAATCGATGGATATGAATCGTTAAAGACTCGTCTGCACAATTTTGGTAGAATTTTTTTGCACTCGATGAATTTGAATTCTTTTAAGATTAGTCATGCATAATTTCGATACATTTTAATTTTTATTGTGAATGAATTATAATATTAAACCATGCTTTGTCATTTTTTTTTTATTTTAGCTTAATTCTATTATTATGAATATTTGCTTGTTATTAGCCCACCCCTTATGATAATCCTGGATCCGCCCTTGGTTATGCCACATGTTTATTTAAGCTTCTTCGAAGGATTTCCAATGTAAAGTCTCTTTCATTATCATGTTCTACCATGTTGGTAAGCTATAATATCTCTGCTATTGTTGCTTGCATAAATGACTATATTTTTTAGATTTATTAATTTTCAATTCATTTATAAAATCTCTCTTGTGCAGTATCTTGCAGCGGCTGATTCTTATAATGGAACTGGAACTGGAAATTGGTGTTGGATTTTTTCAAAAGTTGTCCTCTTCTAGAGGTTCTTATCTTTGAGGTACGTCAAGGGTTCATAACATCACTTCCAGCTAAATAGTTTGTAGATTTGAGATAATTGATGGTGATGTTATTTCTTCTTATATTAGGGTTTTTCATTTTGTTGTGAACAAATCGGGACATCGTGGTTGGAATGGTATGTACCTGATTGTTTGAGATCACACCTAAAGACAATCGAAATTACGGGATTGGGGTCGAACAATGGAGTTGAACAGTTGAGGTAGTTTGTGGAGAATGTCAAAGTTTTGGAGAAGACTATAATAAAGATGAAGGGTGGTGTTGAACAATTAAAGCTTCTAAAGTGTTCAAAGCATATTATTAATAAAATAAGTAAATTAATAAAAATATTGAAACGACAAAAATATAGCATGACGCGAAGTTGTCCCGTTTGCATATTATTTCTATTTTGAATGTATATTTGCATTATCTCTAGTTTATTTGGATATATGATGTTTAAACAGGTACAACGTTGCTATAGCAGGTATAAATATACTGCTGGGCAGTGGCTATACTGCCCAGCAGATTTTTTTTCAATTCTGCCCAGAATTGTCACGGTCAATGACCGTGACAAGTCCGTGACAGAGGATTATTGTCACGGACTTGTCACGATCATTGACCGTGACAATTTTTTATAAACTGTCACGAGCTTGTCACGATTATAAACTGTGACAAAACTTGTCACGATCAAGGACCGTGACAATTCTAACGAGCTTGTCACGATCCATGATCGTGACAAAAAAGTTATCTCGCCTAGAATTATCACGGTCATTGATCTTGACAAGTTGAACTTGTCAAGGTCAATGACCGTGATAATTCAGAAGATTTGGTGTAGTGAAATCTGAACTCATGCGACTCTGTCATCACTGCATGTCGAAGGTCCTCATCCTCTGGAACCACGAGTCTCCCGTTAAAACACAAGCCTCCCTCGAAACTTATCGAATAAGACTCGGCTCCACTGCCTAAGAGCTGTCTAATCCTCTCCTGGCAAAAAGGATCTGCCGCCTGTGCCTGGACCACCCTCGTCACTATCTACGGTGTGACGGTTATAACTGACATGAATGATCTGGCCACAGTATCCTGGTGCCCTAGCTCCTTCCATTTTGACTTCCACACCTCGGCCGTCTCATCTACTGGCCTATGACTCAACGCATCTGCTACTACGTTAGCCTTTCCCGGGTGATAGTGTATCTCAAATTGATAATCTTTTACAAACTCTAGCCACCTGCGTTGACGCATATTCAGCTCCTTCTGCGTGAACAACTACTACAGTGACTTGTGGTTTGTAAATAGGCGAAACTGCTCTCCCAAAAGGTAATTTCTCCAAATCCTGAGTGCAAACACGACTGCCGCCAACTCTAAGTCATGTATGGGGTAGTTCTTCTCATGAGGCTTAAAGTTTCGGGAAGCATAAGCTATAGCCTAATCGTCCTGTTGAAGCACACCCCCAAGTCCTAGTAAGGATGCATTAGTGTAGACTAGATACTCCACTCCCGGCCTGGGCAGTGCTAACACTGGTGCTGAAGTCAGCTTATCCTTCAGCTCATCAAAAGCCAAGTGACAGGCATCATTCCAGATAAATGGCACTCCTTTGTGAGTCAAATAAGTCAATGGACCCGCTATCTTCAAGAGTCCCCGAATAAATCTCCTGTAGTATCCTACTAGGACCAAGAAACTACGTATCTCTGTTGGCGTCATGGGCTGTCCCCACTTCTTCACCGCTGACACTTTCCCCAGATCTACTGATATTCCTCTATCCGAAATAATGTTCCCCAAAAATTGAACTTCCTTCAGCCAAAATCCACATTTCTCATATTTTGCATACAATTCATGCTGACACAGTGTCTGCAAAACCTGCCTAAAATGTTCGACATACTCCTCTTTCGTCTGAGAGTAAATCAGGATGTCATTTATGAAGACAATGACAAACTGATCCAGGAACTCTCTGAACACCCTGTTCATCATGTCCATAAACATGGCTGGGGCGTTGGTTAGACCAAAAGGCATAACCCTAAACTTATAGGAACCATATCTCGTCAAGAAGGCAGTCTTCGACACATCTTGCTCCCTGATCCGTAACTGATGGTATATCGACCTCAAGTCAATCTTTGAGAAGAAAGCATCTCCTCTCAACTGGTCGAATAAGTCATCGATTCAGGGCAACGAATACTTATTCCGTATCGTGACCTTATTTAACTCATGGTAATCGACACACAATCGTAACGATCCATCTCTCTTTTTAACAAACAGCACTGGGGCACCCCAAGGTGAAGTACTCCTATGAATAAACCCCTGACCCAACAGCTATTCTATCTGATCCCGCAACTCCCTCATCTCCGCTGGAGACATATGGTAAGGTGTGCGGGCTATCGGTCGAGTGCCCGATGTCAAATCTATAACAAAGTCTATCTCTCTGCTAGGTGGTAATCCCGGAATATCCTGGAACACATCAGCGAACTCTTGAGCCATCGGTATCGAATCAAGAGGTATCACTACCTCCTTAGAGGTCTCTTCCTCTATATAATACAAATGCGTGGAAGATCCTCCCTCAGAACGAGGCATCGCCACCAGAACATCTCCTGACCGGGTATAGCAAAAATAATACTCCTACTAAAATAATCGATCATAGCCCTATATGCAACAAGCTAATCCATACCGATAATCGCATCATACTTGGACACCTCTAATACAAGCATGTCGGTAGGTAAAGTAAGTCTCCCAATCTCTATACCCACCCCTCAACATTTAAAAAAAATCAGTGAGCCACTACTCAAAGGCGAATCTACACATGTAACATGACTCTCTACTGTATCTAATAATCCAAAAGAACGTGCAAACCTCATGGTAATAAAATAATGTGTGGCCCCTGTATCAAATAAAGTATGCCCCATAGTCCTCTGAATAGAAAACATACCCTCAATCGCGGGTGGAGCCTGTGGGACCGCGACCTGATGGAGGTTGTAGACCCGTCCATACTGAAGTTGCCCCTGCTGCACAGGAGCTGCGAGCAAGGCTGGAACTGGCGCTGGAGCTGGTAGGGCAGCGGGAAAGATGGGTCTCTGGGGATCCTGGTGAGCACCCTGCTGCCGAGGAACCCTATCCCTGTCGGGGCAATCCTGATTCTTATGGCCAGTCTTACCACAAGTATAATATTTGCCGACAAAATTCTCTCCCCTCTGTCCCTGGTAACCTCAGCCCTGCTGGCCGTTACCACCCCTATCTTGGCCCTGATGGCCCTGCTGTCCTCCCTACTATTGGCCCTACTGCTGGCCATGTCTGAAGCCCCCGTGAACATGCCTGAAACCCCTGAATGAAACCTCTTAGCAGAATCCCCCTGCTGGGAACCTTGCATTTGACTCTGATCAGCTGGTGCCCCACTGGCACTACTTCCCCCGGACTTGCCCAACTGGCTGGGCTCTCGTCCCTGCTTACTTTCCTTAGCATAGAAGCGATTGTCCTGATAATGTAATAATGCTGCATTTAGGACATCTGTGCAGAAATGTAGGGAAAGGTTACCCAAAAGGTACTACCGTATCCTTTAAGTCAAACCATCCATGAACATCTGGATTTGTTTCTCCTCACTAGGCACCTCGTCCGGTACCATATTAGTCAATCACGTGAACTCCTCATATTCCGCAATTGTCTTCCCTTCCTGGGTGAGATCTAAAAGTTTACGCCTCGTCTTAGTCTTGACGGCAGAAGAAAAGTACTTGCGATCGAACTGCAACCAGAAATCGGCAATCGGCATCAAATCCCGCTCCTCTGAAGTAGCAGTGGACTCCCACCACTGTAAGGCTTCCCCTGTCTGCTTAAAAGTAGCCAAAACATGCCTCTGAACCTCAGTGCACTCATACATTTGAAGGTGCCTCTGTATATCCTTTTTCCACTGACTCTCCATCACTACATCAGAACTTCCTGAGAACTCCGGAGGATGCGCCTTCTGAAAGGCATCCCTGACTCTCTCCCATGCAGTAGGGAAAATGGGAACAGGTGCTAGCGCCACTACTGGTGCTTGTGGTGGTGCCTGCTGTACCACTGCCAGTGCTGCATTTACTTCCTGTGCAACGATGGCAGCAACTTCTGTAACATTCATCATGCCCTGAGCTGTAGCTGGTTATGGCTATGGATGGGCATTCCTGTCCCTTGGTCCACGTCGAGGAGGCATCTAAGACGAGAAATAAGTTTATTAGTCCATAATTAGCATTAAATCTCAAATAGCTGAAGACGTGATCGCATAGATAAGAATGCAATAGTCCTAAAGATAAGGCTCTATATTAAAGGACGCTAACCTGAAAGCACAATAAGCCGCACAGATCCTAAAGGATTCTAGAACCTGATGCTCTGATACCACATGTGACACCCCGCCCAATTTCATATCTGGTGATCAGTCCTTTATAAAATTTTAAAACAGAATGTTCGGTTGGTTCATTCTTAGCATCACTGTCGAAAACATTAACTTTATTAATCACCTAGTGCCAAAATACTTTCCTTTTTAAATTGTAACCAAAAATCATATTTATAAAGTCCATGAATTTAAAATTATTCCATTCACCATTTGACTGAATAAAGTAAATAATAAATCTGAATCACGTACTGAACTAAATACGACTGGATAAAACATTCTAGTTCAAAACTCTAAACCACAGATCCATAGTAAAACTAAATCCATCTAAAATGAATAGAAAGTAAATTAAATACAATCTATGATAAAATGTTTAAGGAATGGGCGACACATGCCCTAAATGAAAAGTCTAGATAAACTAAGAGAAAGGATAGGAGCGTCTAATGCAAAGACCTACAGCTTCCACATCAGCCGTAGCACGCCAAGCAATCCAAGTCTCTAAATCTGGTGTCTCTGTGGCTGAGCACCTGATATAATACACGCACACACACACACACACTCACACACACACACACACACACACACACATATATACATATATATATATATATATATATATATATATATATATATATATATATATATATAGCAAGAGAGAAAAGAGATGCAAGAGACGGGTCAGAGCCCGATGTGTAAAAATATGTTTTAGCAAGTATTTAAAACTGCCTTAAAGAAAGTATTATGTGCATGTTAGATTCATACTCTCACATGAAGTTCTCACCTCTCTTCTATTGTGCACTCCTATCTTATCTTCTATCTAGTACTAGTAATTCTACTCAAGTTAACTAGTTCAAAGTCAACGTAACACTACCTACATTTAGTAGTATTCCCGTATCGCCCATACAATACCTAATAAGTAGTCCATCACGTTTTACTACCGTTCATGTTCACTATTACAGCATTTAAATATTTATCTCATTAAGATTATTTCATTTGTCCTTATTGCCATAACTACTAGCTTCTCTTAGTAGAACTTCTCATAGATATACATATATATATATATATAGTCATAACATCCCTATACATATATATTTCAGTCCTGCACCCCCGGTTTAAGCCCCATCAGTGCTATAAATAAAATGATCCTGCACCCCCGGGTTGTCACCCATTAGTGCACTTATAAAAATATCCCAGCACCCCCGGGTTACCACCCATTAGCGCACTCAATAAAAAATTCTTGCACCCCTGGGTTATCACGCATTAGTGCACTTAATAAATAAATTTGCACCCTCTAGTTATCACCCATTAGTGCACTTAATAAATAAATTTGCACCCCCGGGTTATCACCCTTTAGTGTACTTAAAAACACAACCTTGCACCCCCGGGTCATCACCCATTAGTAATCATAACAAAAATATCATATAATAGGCATACACACATCCTATTAAAAATTCATAAGTATTTAACCAACCCAAACATATATTTATATACGTATTATTCTCTCATAACTACATATAGTATATTTATTTTATCCCAAATAATCTACGTAGTAGTAATTCATAGCTAGATTCATTACTGAGTGCTCACGAGTATTTCTCCTCACTCGAAGGGTATCACTATATTTACATATCAAGACAGTAGATAAGGTCCCTACACTCTACTGGTCCAGGATATCATTCTTCCCTAACCTCACAATTTAAGATTCGAAAGGTTCTCCAAGGTTCTGCAACAACACTAGAAGTCTGCAGAAAAATGAACCGAACCGATCCTCCAAAAAACGAACCGATCCTATTAAAATAAAAACGAACCGATCCGGTCATGTTAGACCTGTTCTTCGACAGTTACGTGTTTACCATTTGTTTTGCACCCAAACCTCATAGTTGATACCCAATCTTCAATGTAACTATTTTGATTAATAAACCAACATGTTTACACAATTTCTAATATCCTAGGATCATTTAATCGTTATAAATCATAAGGTAAAAATGAAATCCCCAATTTATATCATAAGAACCGTAGTTTCACAATTTCCCATTAAAGAACTTAATTAACCCATATTTGTTCATCAATTTGTACTCCAATTTTGTATTAAACTCTCTTGCATACATGAAGGAATTAACTACTGAACCATCTGTCCATAATTATAAATTACTTCTCCAAATTTTTCACCCAATTTCAATTTAATTCATTATCAAATTTACCTATACTAACATGAACATGATTATTGCTAAAGAAAAGAAAGTAATAAACACTTGTCTCGAATTAAATGTATGATCTCTTGATGTTGTTGGTATGGGTGTGTTCCTCTTATTCCGATCTACACGATGGTGGTGGTGGTTGTGCAAGATGGTGCTAATTGGGACTTCCTTCTTGAAATTTGTTCTCCCTCACACACTCTGTGGCTGTTCCTTACTTTTATATATATTAAATCTAATGAACCTATCGTAATAGATATAATAAACTTCCAATTTTCGTCCATTTAATTTCTCCAAAAATTAAAATTATAAAATTACCCCTACGGGATGCCAGTTTGGCCTCAAATCTCCCAGAGTCTAAATAGAATACCAGGGAAGTATTTTATGACTATCTCGACCCTCTCGGACTCTACGGCGCACTCGAAATTACCATACAAGTTACTTAAAAATAATTTACCTTTATATTCCATTCAATTAGTCCCGACACGACTCACACGCGTGTCCCGACTTAATATACCAAACTGCCGTATATTTCACTCTCGATAATTTCTCAAATACTTTAATTACATATTACTTATTCACTCAGTAATATTCAATTATTTTTATTAATAAGTAATAACCCTTGTCACACTAGTTAATATTTATTTTTAAATCCGAATGTATCACCAATTAATTCTCGCATATTAATTCAATTAATCCCACAATAATAATTAATCACATAATTATTTATGTTCTCAAAATACGGGGTGTTACAATTATGTCGAATTTATGTCATCCATTAATTCAGTTGGGCATCTCTTTATAATATATATATATATATATATATATATATATATATCAAATAATGGTACATTAAATGTTCGAGTATAATTAATGAATACTAAGTGATATCAAAATATGAAATTAGAGTTCTGATACATATCAAACCCAAATACTCACTTTTAATAAAGAACATTAATATTTCACCGATGGACTAATCGCGCGACAAAAAAAATCCATGGACCAAATATATATTAATATTTCTAGGAAGAAGTAAAGGTGTTAAATTTCCAAAAGTAAATCTGCATACAAACTATTATCTAATAAAATTTATTTTAATAATTGTAAACATTATATAGGTCAAATCGGTAAATCCAAATAATGGTACTTTAAATGTTCGAGTATAATTTATGAATATTAAGTGATATCAAAATATGAAATTGGAATTTTGATACATACCAAACCCAAATACTCACTTTAAATAAAGGACATTAATATTTCACCAATGGGCTAATCAAGCGATAAAAAAAATCCATGGACCGAATATATATTAATATTTTTAGAAAAAATTAAATGAGTTAAATCCCCAAAAGTAAATCTGTATACAAACTATTATCTAATAAAATTTAATTTAATAATTGCGAACATTATTTAGGTCAAATCGGTAAATCCTAATAACAAAGATGATTTTCGACCATCCATTGGGGCTAAGTAAAAAATAATTGGGGGCAATAAATATTGTGTCGACCATTCGTTGGGCGGAATCCAAAAGATTAAATGGCAATAATATCACGCCTGACCAACTATGGGGTTGAAAACTAAATAATCGAATATTTAAAATGAAGTTGAATAATAATGAATATAAACAACCAAGAATCCGTCATAACTGAATTCCACTAATTGATAATGAATGTCACACCGACCATCCATCGATAATAATTTCAAAAGCTTGAATAATAAATATCCATGCCTGATAATCCACCGGGCTAGGCCTTCTCGAGATTTTGTGTTTAATTGCAATAATCAAATAATAAACTGCAAATTGATCCGGATGAATAATTAATAATCTTTTTTACCATCCTTTAGGATAAGATTGCAAAGGTCATATAATTAATGTGCTGACCATCCGTCAAGGTTTTATTTCAAAGAAAAAGTTATCCTGGCCATCTGTATTGAATTTAGAAAGATTAAATAATACTGAACCATACATTGAGACTGAAATAATAAGGCTAAATAAATAATCATCATACCCAAGCGTCCATCAGGCTAAACTAATATGATAGATAGTAAAACATTTGTTCGATGATATGTTAGAATTGGTCATATAATTGGCATCATTGTCAAGAGAATCTATGAATAATAGAAATCAATACTAATTGATTTTTGGGTTGAGCCGTGGGATGGGGTTACTAGGACTGATGTGTGCTCTCACGAATGTTTGTGTCAATTTGTGTGTGTGTGTGAGAGAGAGAGAGAGAGAGGAGGTTTTTTTTTTGTGGTTTTCCATTATTTTTAAATTAAAATTTATTTTCTTTTTCAATAATTGATTTTTTTTGTATTTATAGGTTAATTTAATTATAGAACATTTTTTCTAACGATTTTGGGCAAAGTCTAATATGTGCGATAATAAGTATGCTTAATTCTGTATTGGGATCGATGATGTTCCGGACCAATACATGAAGGATCGATGATTTTTCGAACCAAATCGATGATAATTATTGGTATCGACGGAAGGTCTGAACCAACATATGCATTACATTTACCTTGGGGTCGAGGGATTTCCGGACCAATGTAAATGATAGGATTTTTGGGGTCGATGATTTTGCCGGACCAATTTCCCTTATAGTATATATTGTGTGTGAAATATATACTTATTAATATTCTACTTATGAGTGATAGTAGATCCATAGATGTTATATATAGAGATATACATCAAAAGGGTAAATTAAGTAGGGAGAAACTTAATTTTAAAAGTTAACGTTAGATTGGGGAAATATATGGAGAAATTAAGTAGTGAGACTTAATTATGATATATGCGGCATGGGTAACATGCGATAAGAATTTATAATGAAGCAAGGCATGTACTTGGGACGACTGTTAGGATGTTATGATTTGGTTTTGAGTATTAGAAGATGCAGTGATATTTAAGGTCCTTAGTAGTAATAGCAGCCTTATCCTAATTTCGAGGACCAAATTCCTTTGCAAGGGGGGAAGTATGTAATACCCTGTATTTCTGAATATTCTATTTAATTAAATTGGAAAATTAAATGAGAAAATACGGATTAATTTTAATTACGTAAGAGGAGTAATTTAATGATATTTATTAAGAATTGTAATTATAGTATATTAATCGAGAGATAGTTACCGATTTATATTGCCTCATTATATTTACTTAGTGCGAGTAGTATATAGTTACTTAACGCATGTATACCGTTTTGGGGCGAGAACGAGTAATATATTTTTAAGTTACTCAAATGACAATTTAGAGGTCACGGTTAACCCCGGAAGGGTCAAAATAGTCAAAATAGTATACCCAGGGGTACTAGTTGGGTCCCGAAATGTTTTTGAGCTAAGCCGGGATCGTTCAGGGGCGTTTTAGTCTTTTAAATTATAGGAGTGAGAAGACCTACGAATTTAATAACTCTAAGTCAGATTATAAGAGTTGGAGGCTAGGGTTAGAGAGAAGAAAAAACACACCATAGCCATTAGAGAGAAGAGAGAAACAATTCTCAAGGCAAAAGGAAGAATTGGGAAGGATTCAAAGGAGATTTTCACCACAAACTTGTGGGGAAGGAAGATTGAAGGAGAAAAACAATCAATCATCAACAACAATCACAAAATCAGAACCCCTCTATCAAGGCAAGTGTTCATTGCAAATCAAATTCAAGTTATAATACCCATGTGTAGGGAGTTTTAAGAATTAATTAATTCTATTGAAAAACCATGAATTAAATGTTTGAATTGATCACATGTTTGGGTAGGATTGCATGTAGAATGAATCTCTAAGTAAAGGTAAAATGAAATTTGAATATATTTTATGATTAACATAGAATCTTTATGAGTTCTTGGTTAAAGAACATGAATCTTGAATGACTTAGGGTTTAATTGATGAACACAAGATGTCAATCTGCCCGAATTTTTGACACAACTTTAAACGTATGCCATTTGAGTTATACTTCGAATTATGGTGTGAATAATAAATTACTAGTAAGGTATTTCTCTTAGCTATCCAATGAACTTAGAATCAGGTCAATCGGAGTTCTGTAGAGTGAGTAATAGACATATTACAACAGGGTGTTTAATCTGCTAGCATAGTATTCTGCCAGAAGTTTGACGTGACTTTAAACATGTACGATTTGAGTTGTACTTATAATTAGATTGTGAATCATATATGTATGGAAATGTATATCTCTTAGATTTCCAATGAACTTGGAATCAGGTCAATCGGAGTTTTGTAGAGGGATAAATCGAAGTTTTACTAGAAGGTGTTTCATCTGCCAGAAAATTTTATGATTCGTTAGGCTGCGAGAAAATGTAAGATATTTAATTTTAAGCCTCAAATGCCTAAAATTTTATCGGGGAAGTGTTTGGGACCTTGATGAAATATATTTTTGGAATAATGTTATGGAAGTAGGTCTATGATTGAGCATTGGACTTTAATTTTGTGAGAGAATTAAAGTGGAGATTCATAGGCTTGATTGTGACGTATTCTAATTCGAGATGATTAGAATATAATTACGAAAAAGCATGAGCGAGCTTAAATTTATTGGGTCAATATGTTAACAAGGGTAGCTACTGAATTGATATTACGTTAGGGGTAACTAGGGCCCTTAGATTGTTGTGAATACTCAAATAAATGCGATTAATGAGATAAATCGTACAATGAATATTGTACGGTAAATATAAGAGAATAAAATATTACGTACGAACATGGTTGATAGGTCGGGCGTGTACCTACTGAATTGTATGAACTTTTAGGTTAAGATAAGTATACCTAAATTAACTATGTTATGGTCGATGAGATATTCCGAACTAACATAGGGTTATTATATAATTGGGGTCGATGTATCATTCCGAACCAATTCTTACTTGGGGTCGATGAATCATTCCGAACCAAGAGTCCTTTATGTATGTAAAAAGGACAAATAGTAATGACTAATATTTAATATATATTGTGTGTAAAATATATATTTAATGATATTCTACTTCTGTGTATTAGTAGATTGATATATACTTAAATTAACTATGTTAGGGTCGATGAGACATTCCGAACTAACATAGGGTTATTATATGTTTGGGGTCGATGTAAAATGCCGAACCAAACCTTTGAACCGGTGGCGTGATGAAAGAGTCCGAGCCAGAATTTGTGTATATAAATAATTGGGGTCGATGTATCATTTCGAACCAATTCTTACTTGGGGTCGATGAATCATTCCGAACCAAGAGTTCTTTATGTGTGTAAAAAGGACAAATAGTAATGGTTGATATTTAGTATATATTATGTGTGAAATATATACACTTAATGATATAATACCGTTGTGAATAAGTAGATGAATATGATGTGTTTAATGTTACGTATCAAATTGGAAAGTTAAGTAGTGAAACTTAATTACGGAATGTATCTTTAGATAGAGAATATCTAATTAGTAACTTAAGTAGTGAAACTTAATTACATAAGTGGAAAGATAACTATTGTGAGAATCCTAGAAATTTAGTAGTGAAACTAAATAGCTTTGAAGCATAACATAGGTGAAATGTTATTTGAGTATTAATTAACCTTTGCGAGATGTTATTGAAATGAATGCACGGTGTGGGCGATGTGAGAACTTAAGCTTAAATAAGTTCAGATGATTACTTAGACCTAATTAACTTGGAGAACATGGCTAGGTAGGCTAGGTGTAGAAAGTTAGGTGTGCACAATAGATGAGAAGTGAGTGAACTCAAGAGAGTGTACGAAAACCTAACATGTGTAATCAATAACCGCATTTTATATTGTGATAAACGCTTGCTAAATATTTTCAAAATGTTTTGAGTACTAACTCTTGCTATAAAATATTTTCAAAACCTTTTAGGTGTCCAGCCACATGGACGCCATGGATGATGATTCTATTCCAGGGACTCGCAGCTGTAGCACAGTGGATGCTTACAGGATTTTGACTAGACGATATCTCTCATTCAAATCTAGTACATGATGTCACATTATTCCATGTATGGACTTGTAGTCCGGTATCAGTCTCAGATGTTAGTTTCAGATTAGCAGTTGTTCTATTGTTGTTTAGCATTTTTAGCCGATGGTTTATTCGGTAATACTTTTGCGCTGTTGTACTTATACTTTGTTGGTTTGGGTTTTAACATGGTATTTGCTTTACTATTTTCCGCATGGTTGATTTATCTGTTTTAAGAAAGATAAAATTTGGCACTGGTCTAATTTTACTTAGGGGATTAGTAATTAAAAAGTTTTCGGCAGTGATGCTAAGAATGAACCATTTGAGAAGCCTGTTTTAATTTAATAAAGGCCTGATCACCCGATGTTTAATTAGGCGGGGTGTCACAGATGGTTTCAGAGCTAGGTTCTAGTGTCCATAGGATCTGTACGGCTTACTACATTTTCAGCGTATCATTTGATTGATATAGAGCCCTATACTAGGATTGTTGTATTCCTCTACGTACGTGGTTTACGTTCTCCTGCTATTTAGTTGATGAAGTGTAGTATATACGAGTTCGATTGGGTATGATACGTCGAACATGGCGATAAAAACTAGCGGAGGCGTTGGAAGAACTGCAGGAGGAAGGGGATCGGCATGAGGCATGGGGTGTTCGAGGATGGTAATCGTAGAAGAGATGACCGTTGTAGAGGTCTCTCCAAGTGTGAAATTATAAGTAAATGCCGCAAGGGCTGTTGAGGCATAGTAGGAATTTTCCAAGTGTCGCGATGGCAAAAGGGGAATGCTAATATAGCCCGCCAAATGCAGTGATAGTGAGAGGAGGTTTGGAGGATTTTTATGAGAACGGGCCGTAAAAATGTGATAAAACGACGACTGTGCATGTTAATGCATGGAAGTTGAATGCCTAGAGATCTTGGAATTTAGGATAGAGTAGGAATACCCAGAAGTGAAAGTTTGGGTAAAGATTTTTGAGGCAACATGGTGGGGGTACCAGGCACCACATCCGAACCTAGGGCCAGTATACAGTTAGAGGGATTTTACGTATAGTTTAACCGCAAATTTCTCCAATGATGGTTAAGAAGCGAAGTGAATGGAAACTTCTGAACCCATCACATGAAAACCTGGTAAATGCAAATTGTGAGAAAGAAATTTATCCGTTGAAGTGAACTGGTACCCGATGAGATAAGTACAAAGGAAAAAGATCCCTTTAGAGAATGGACTCACGAGCTGTTATCCACAATTTTGGTAAAACTCTGCTTGGACGACTTATGTGTATGAAGGTTGTATGGTGCTTCTTACAAGGTTGATGTAAATGCTCCTAGGTGACCGGAGCTAAAAGAGTTTAAGGATTTAGTCAAAGAGTAAGACTGAATGCAAAGAGGCTAGTGCAAGTCATAAGTGGAAAACCACTAGGGGATTCATTGATTTGATTCTAAGCCAAGACTGTTAAGTCCAATAGTGTGTTCCTCTTGGTCAGCGAAACTAAGGGAACCATGATGATAGTGTTCAGAATTATGGTTGCCAACTCCGAGAGGAGGAATACCCTAAACCAGTAAGTGTGGCCTGGAATAAGGGGATTTATGAAAAGATGTATTATGAGGGACGTAAGACCACACGTTTTGATCTTTCCAAGTTATTCAAGGGAATACGAATAGATTTTTATGCATGTCAGGAGAAGAGACGTTAGATGCTAGGACATCGGTAGGGCCGGTAGTGTTGTGGGGAAACACTGAAAAGCTTATCTCACCAAGAAAGGATAAGTGGGACTTTGTGGGCAAGAATTTGAATTTTGTTCTATAGGGGATCGTGAATACCCACAAAATTTTAGGCACGCCGTGAAGACAAGGCGAGAGTTGAGGAAAGCATGTTACGAGTGCGACGTTTGCAATGTTTTTGCAAATGTGCACGGAGAAAAGGGGGTATGGGCGCCCTAGTCAATTGGCTTTCTTAGTCATCCGAGGTAGAGGGATGCAGAAAAAAATTATATTTGATAAGTTCGCCGGTGGGGAGGTTATGAGGCAAGTCGTATCGATGAAATGGATTGAACATCATGGGAAATAGACGATGATCCAAGAAATTTATGTACTGAGAGAGCCAGCACACCCTATGGGATGAAAGTCGGTGGGAAGCCGTTCAAAAGTTGTCTCTTGATATGGGAGGTCTAACTGTTGTGAAGAAGTGACACCAGGTTTTACTTAACTGAGTGTTGAGAGTGACATACGCGTTATTAAAATGTTGATTCTTATAAGGTAATCAACCCTAAAAGTGCGCCAATTTTTAAGAGTGCACGGATTGTAAAGTATAATGTACCCGGAGTGAAAGGGGAATAAGTTACCACTTGAGGAAAGATGACGTAAGTGGGAAGCGGTGTTGCAGAAGAGATATAGTGAGATTGTCTCCAGACGCACCACTAGTTAATAGAGAAAGACGGTCTCGAAATGAGCAACCGGAATTCGATGGTAAACCTACGTTTCCAGTGATGGAATGCGTAGGCAAACTTATAATTTATGGATGGGCTATGGACATCGTAACTAAGTCAACATTCCGTTGGGTTAGCGAAATGGGTTGACCGTTATGAACTAATATGTCGTTAAAAAGGTAGAGTGCACAAGTGAAAGGTGCCGCTCTATATTGTTGTGAATCAGGATGAAATCCTAAAATCCCACCCTGTGAGAGATGGTTAGGGAGGAATGGAGATAATGTTTTATTTTGGGTGTGCTGTGTCGCCTATGACCCAAGGATTGTGAGAAAGGAAGATACTACGTCCTAACAATAGTGGAATTTTGGAAGAAGCCACTGATCAATTCATAGGTTAAATGTATAACCGTATGAGCATATTTTATAGGTAGTGTGGGTGCCTATATGGACAATACATAAGGATTAGGTTCTTGGATACCTATTATGAACTTATATGTACTTTGAGGTGTGGTTCGAGGAGACATTTTGAACTCTTAGTCCTTAACGCGTGTTATGAGGACATTCTATTGGAGTATGACATTTTAGGATATATAAAGTGTGTAATATATGGCTCATAAATTGTCTACTCATGTGCGATGAGATATATTTACATATATTAGTTCTCGACGTGTGATTTCGAGACAATATAACCAATCACTATTGGTGATCGAGGTGAGATTCCGAGCCAATAACCCCAAAAGTGTTTTAGAAGGGGGGGGGGGTGATTATAATATTAGTGTTGATAGTATATGTTATGTGTAAGGAATATATACCTTATGGTTTTCCTACTTATGTGCGATAATAAGTATGCTTAATTCTGTATTGGGATCGATGATGTTCCGGACCAATACATGAAGGATCGATGATTTTTCGAACCAAATCGATGATAATTATTGGTATCGACGGAAGGTCTGAACCAACATATGCATTACATTTACCTTGGGGCCGAGGGATTTTCCGACCAATGTAAATGATAGTATTTTTGGGGTCGATGATTTTGCCGGACCAATTTCCCTTATAGTATATATTGTGTGTGAAATATATACTTATTAATATTCTACTTATGAGTGATAGTAGATCCATAGATGTTATATATAGAGATATACATCAAAAGGGTAAATTAAGTAGGGAGAAACTTAATTTTAAAAGTTAACGTTAGATTGGGGAAATCTATGGAGAAATTAAGTAGTGAGACTTAATTTTGATATATGCGGCATGGGTAACATGCGATAAGAATTTATAATGAAGCAAGGCATGTACTTGGGACGACTGTTAGGATGTTATGATTTGGTTTTGAGTATTAGAAGATGCAGTGATATTTAAGGTCCTTAGTATTAATACCAGCCTTATCCTAATTTCGAGGACCAAATTCCTTTGCAAGGGGGAAGTATGTAATACCCTGTATTTTTGAATATTCTATTTAATTAAATTGGAAAATTAAATGAGAAAATACGGATTAATTTAAATTACATAAGAGGAGTAATTTAATGATATTTATTAAGAATTGTAATTATAGTATATTAATCGAGAGATAGTTACCGATTTATATTGCCTCATTATATTTACTTAGTGCGAGTAGTAAATAGTTACTTAACGCATGTAGACCGTTTTGGGGCGAGAACGAGTAATATATTTTTAAGTTACTCAAATGACAATTTAGAGGTCACGGTTAACCCCGGAAGGGTCAAAATAGTCAAAATAGTATACCCAGGGGTACTAGTTGGGTCCCGAGATGTTTTTGAGCTAAGCCGGGACCGTTCGGGGGCGTTTTAGTCTTTTAAATTATAGGAGTGAGAAGACCTACGAATTTAATAACTCTAAGTCAGATTATAAGAGTTGGAGGCTAGGGTTAGAGAGAAGAAAAAACACACCATAGCCATTAGAGAGAAGAGATAAACAATTCTCAAGGCAAAAGGAAGAATTGGGAAGGATTCAAAGGAGATTTTCACCATAAACTTGCGGGGAAGGAAGATTGAAGGAGAAAAACAATCAATCATCAACAACAATCACAAAATCAGAACCCCTCTATCAAGGCAAGTGTTTATTGCAAATCAAATTCAAGTTATAATACCCATGTGTAGGGAGTTTTAAGAATTGATTAATTCTATTGAAAAACCATGAATTAAATGTTTGAATTGATCACATGTTTGGGTAGGATTTCATGTAGAATGAATCCCTAAGTAAAGATAAAATTAAATTTGAATATATTTGATGATTAACATAGAATCTTTATGAGTTCTTGGTTAAAGAACATGAATCTTGAATGACTTAGGGTTTAATTGATGAACACAAGACGTCAATCTGCCAGAATTTTTGACACAACTTTAAACGTATGCCATTTGAGTTATACTTTGAATTATAGTGTTAACCATACATTACTAGAAAGGTATTTCTCTTAGCTATCGAATGAACTTAGAATTAGGTTAATCGGAGTTCTGTAGAGGGAGTAATAGACATATTACAACAGTGTGTTTAATCTGCCAGCATAGTAATCTGCCAGAAGTTTGACGTGACTTTAAACATGTACGATTTGAGTTGTACTTATAATTAGATTGTGAATCATATATGTATGGAAAGGTATATCTCTTATATTTCCAATGAACTTGGAATCAGGTCAATCGGAGTTTTGTAGAGGGATAAATCGAAGTTTTACTAGAAGGTGTTTAATCTGCCAGAAAATTTTATGATTCGTTAGGCTGCGAGAAAATGTAAGATATTTAATTTTAAGCCTCAAATGCCTAAAATTTTATCGGGGAAGTGTTTGGGACCTTGATGAAATATATTTTTGGAATAATGTTATGGAAGTAGGTCTATTATTGAGCATTGGACTTTAATTTTGTGAGAGAATTAAAATGGAGATTCATAGGCTTGATTGTGACGTATTCTAATTCGAGATGATTAGAATATAATTATGAAAAAGCATGAGCGAGCTTAAATTTATTGGGTCAATATGTTAACAAGGGTAGCTACTGAATTGATATTACGTTAGGGGTAACTAGGGCCCTTAGATTGTTGTGAATACTCAAATAAATGCGATTAATGAGATAAATCGTACAATGAATATTGTACGGTAAATATAAGAGAATAAAATATTACGTACGAACATGGTTGATAGGTCGGGCGTGTACCTACTGAATTGTATGAACTTTTAGGTTAAGAGAAGTATACCTAAATTAACTATGTTAGGGTCGATGAGATATTCCGAACTAACATAGGGTTATTATATAATTGGGGTCGATGTATCATTCCGAACCAATTCTTACTTGGGGTCGATGAATCATTCCGAACCAAGAGTCCTTTATGTATGTAAAAAGGACAAATAGTAATGACTAATATTTAATATATATTGTGTGTAAAATATATATTTAATGATATTCTACTTCTGTGTATTAGTAGATTGATATATACTTAAATTAACTATGTTAGGGTCGATGAGACATTCCGAACTAACATAGGGTTATTATATGTTTGGGGTCGATGTAAAATGCCGAACCAAACCTTTGAACCGGTGGCGTGATGAAAGAGTTCGAGCCAGAATTTGTGTATATAAATAATTGGGGTCGATGTATCATTCCGAACCAATTCTTACTTAGGGTCGATGAATCATTCCGAACCAAGAGTTCTTTATGTGTGTAAAAAGGACAAATAGTAATGATTGATATTTAGTATATATTATGTGTGAAATATATACACTTAATGATATTATACCGTTGTGAATAAGTAGATGAATATGATGTGTTTAATGTTACGTATCAAATTGGTAAGTTAAGTAGTGAAACTTAATTACGGAATGTATCTTTAGATAGAGAATATCTAATTAGTAACTTAAGTAGTGAAACTTAATTACATAAGTGGAATGATAACTATTGTGAGAATCCTAGAAATTTAGTAGTGAAACTAAATAGCTTTGAAGCATAACATAGGTGAAATGTTATTTGAGTATTAATTAACCTTTGCGAGATGTTTTTGAAATGAATGCACGGTGTGGGCGATGTGAGAACTTAAGCTTAAATAAGTTCAGATGATTACTTAGACCTAATTAACTTGGGGAACATGGCTAGGTAGGCTAGGTGTAGAAAGTTAGGTGTGCACAATAGATGAGAAGTGAGTGAACTCAAGAGAGTGTACGAAAACCTAACATGTGTAATCAATAACCGCATTTTATATTGTGATAAACGCTTGCTAAATATTTTCAAAATGTTTTGAGTACTAACTCTTGCTATAAAATATTTTCAAAACCTTTTAGGTGTCCAGCCACATGGACGCCATGGATGATGATTCTATTCCAGGGACTCGCAGCTGTAGCACAGTGGATGCTTACAGGATTTTTATTAGACGATATCTCTCATTCAAATCTAGTACATGATGTCACATTATTCCATGTATGGACTTGTAGTCCGGTATCAGTCTCAGATGTTAGTTTCAGATTAGTAGTTGTTCTATTGTTGTTTAGCATTTTTAGCCGATGGTTTATTCGGTAATACTTTTGCGCTGTTGTACTTATACTTTGTTGGTTTGGGTTTTAGCATGGTATTTGCTTTACTATTTTCCGCATGGTTGATTTATCTGTTTTAAGAAAGATAAGATTTGGCATTGGTCTAATTTTACTTAGGGGATTAGTAAATAAAAAGTTTTCGGCAGTGATGCTAAGAATGAATCATTTGAGAAGCCTGTTTTAATTTAATAATGGCCTGATCACCCGATGTTTAATTAGGCGGGGTGTCACAGGTGACTTAGTATTATGGGAGGCTATGGAATGGTCAAGGGCTGCGTGTCAGGGATTAACTTGTTTGGATTATTCCCTCGCCATCGAGTCCCACCGATCTTGAAGTAGTTCTTATAATACCGAGTTATAATTTAATTAAAAATATTAAGATTTAAACTTAAGCTACGCATTTTGGCTAATTAATTGATTTAGCAATATAATTCATTAATGTAATAAGATAATTGACTTGTATAATATGTTAACTTTCTGGTTGATTCCAATGTTTAAAAAGGCACGAGGCGAGGTGAGGCGTAAGCTTCACGCAAAAAAAAAAAAGAGAAAAAATTCTAATAAATTCACACAAAAGAAAAATAATCCAACACATTAAATGATGCAAAAGGGTACATAATCATTCAATCCATCAACCAATCAAACTTAAAGTTCATATCCATTACATCATTATCATATTATTCATCACAAAAACATATTGTTCATCACAAAAACAGACAAAAACAAAGCATCCTCAAGTTTACTACTAAAAAAATAATGGATCATCCGTATCCAAAGGCTTGAAAAGTGGATTTAATCTATCCTCATCCCCGATATCACCACCATCGCTAATAGGATCATCCATGGAATCATCATCATATCTAGTGGTCATCTCATCATCATCATCACCCGAGTCAACATTAACAAATTCATCTTCTTCATCTATCAAGATCACTTTTCCTTTACCTATATAAAATATAATTATTTTAACCTTTTAAAATAAATATTTAATGTAAAAAAAAAGCAAGAAAAATTATTTAATACTAACCTTTTCTTGAAGTGTTCAATTGTGAATTATTCCTCTTTCTTCCTCATCTCCCTCTATCACATCATCCATCGCACCCGAGGCATCCGTAACCATCGAGCATCTATCGAATTGGAATTATCTTCTTGCCCCGCAACCCACTCATCATCTGATGGTAGATGATCAATAATTAATGAGTCCTCATCCTCCTTAAGTGCATTCTTTTTCAAAAATTTTGTTTGCAACTTCTTGTTATACATTATATACACCAATGAATTCAACCTCTTTATTGACAAATGATTTCTCTTCTTTGTATGGACCTGTATAATTTTTACAAATAATAGTTTTTTAGTCATTAAATAATAAACATTTGTAACATTTACTTCGCAAAAAATGAATACCTGATTAAATGTGCTCCAGTTGCGTTCACAAACAGACGAAGAGCATGTAAGACTCAAAAGCCTCACCGCAAAACTAGTCAATTCTAGAGTTCCATCTCCAAATTGAATCCATTAATCCTCTAAAATAAGAGTGAAGTAAAATTTAGTTCAAAAATGTATTTAATGATATTAATAAGAAACAAAGAATACTTAAATAAAATATGTACTTACCGAGACTACGCAATTTTCAACTCATTTTCGCTGATGCGAAAGAACCCCCCTTCATATTCTTGAAATCATCAATCTGTAAATCCTCTTTCAGTGTATCTTGCTCATTCGAAATTAGGTTTTCCAAGCAAGTCAATATACCGAATTTAATTTTAGGATGGTTAAAGAAGTTCTCTTTATATCGAAAATGTGGATTTAGAAAATATGCCACTGCATGCAAATGGCGATGTAACTAGAACTTCCATTTCGTATCAATGATGCTCTATATCTCCTTATAAGACCCCTCATATCCTCCTAATATTTCTGCTATGGCCTTCTTTGCTTTGTCCATGGAACCATAAATGAAACCCATCCCTGACATCTTCTCTGAATCAGTCATCCTCCAAACCCCTACAAGAGGTTTTGTTGTTCTAATTGCATACGACATACTACCCCAAAAATTTCTATCCTGGAAAATGATTTTTTTATTTGTTTCCCTTCATCCTTCTTTGCCCAGCTTGATCTAGCCTATTCAGGAGAAGTGAACATCCGCTCCAATGGTTCCTTAAGGCTATACATACTCTAAAGGGTCAAAGAAGAGGTAGCAAATCTCGTTACAATCAGGCGAATAAGATCCTTCTTCGTATGATCTCTTATCAGTTACAAAAACCACCCATGGTTATATATGAAGTTACTCACCTATAATTATATATTACATTGTTAACATATAAACGAATTGAAAATTGAAAAATACAAATTAAAAATGAATTAATACCTTCTTTGACTTTATCAAGCCTTTTTGTGCTGCGGTAATTACCCAACTTTCTCCAACATTAGGTCAATGCAATGGGCGGCACATAGTGTCCACCACAAACATTTTCTCTTCTCCATTAATAACTTTCTCGCTGCCTTATAATTCGAGGCGTTGTCAGTTATAACTTGAATGGCCAACTCCTCACCTACCTCCTTAACAATACTATCAAGAAGCTTAAACAACATGTTTGCGTCCTTCATAGCATCACATGCATCAACTGATTGTAAGAAAACCGTACCATGTGGATTATTAACGAGAAAATTTATCAAATGGCGACCTCGAATATCCTTCCAATCATCAGATAATATGGACACCCCTGTTTGCATCCACGTTTTCTTCAAGTCATCAACTATTTGTTTGGCACACCTTTCCTCTTCATCTAATATCCACGTGCTAAGCTCATATACAGTAGGAGGTTTCTGAAAATCTCGGTCACTTCGTGTTGGCTCAATTTTGAGACAATCATTTTTTTTATTAAAGTCTATTTTTTTATATCTTAAATCATATTTTTTTTATATACAGATTTGTTATATAAAATATTTTTTGCAAAATATTTTTAAATAGGCTCACAATAATTTTTTTATGTCCCTATTTATGTACTTTATTTTATTTCCAATATTTTTATAAATTTCTACTTTATTTGTTTATTTATCTGGATTTTAAGTGTGTTAAAATAACATTTTATTAAACGCATTGTTTGTTTAATTAATCATTTTGACACAAATATTAAACGGCAGCTGTTGATACCGTCTACTGACGTGGACCATTCACTTGAAGACACGTGTCAACCTACTGGAAATTACAAACACTTTCAACGAACAACATATTGTTACCGAGCTACTCAAGCGCCCCGAGCAACTCAATCATACCGAGCAGCTTAGGCGCCCCGAGGAGCTTAAGGCTCCGAGCAACTTAAGAGTACCGAGTAACTCAGGCGGTCCGAGCAACTCAACATATAGAGCATCCAAATCAGGAGAATCAAAAAGACGACTGCACATTAAATGCTCATTATTATCGTACAGATGTATATGTCTACTAGATAACATCGTATTGTCCTTTCACATGTACAGCCTCAAGGCTATAAATACATTGTAACCTCCTCATTAGAAGGGGACATTGGATCTCTTGGTAAACCACTTATCGAGAATTCCAGTCAAACAGTAACCAATACAAAAACAGTGGACGTAGGCCATTCTTATAAGGCTGAACCACTTTAAAAATCTTTTGTCTTATTTATTTTATCCGTGATTGATTAATTAGAGATAATCTAATTTTTTACATCAACAGATTGGTGTCGTCTATGGGAAACGACTGTAATTAGCGTTTTCCACCAAAACAGTTCATTATCAATGGCCGATAATCCGGAATCCAGTAATCAAAACATTGGGGTCCCTCCGAACCTTTCTACTCCCTCAAATGTTCAAGAATATGACTGGTATAATGGCTAATATGGCCCAAGGCCAGACGACCATGCAAGAAACCATGCGATAACTTATATAAACTGTTCAAGGCGAGTGCCGGCTCAATCAGGACAACGAAATGTTCAGAGAAATACCTGTTTACCCTCTTCGTGAACTAGGAGAACGCTATTCCCAGAGGAATCTCGATCCAGACGAACCGACTCATATTGTACTGAAAGATCTAATGATCCTTCTTATCAGCCTGGTCGGACATCCTCAGTACGAGCTACAGACTCTCAACAAAACGTCACTTTATCTCCAGAAAGGACCAGTGCTCTTGAAAGGCTGAGTAGAGCATCTCCATTTGATCATTTGGGCCCTAGGAGGAATAAAAGTCCCTCTAGGATTGTGTCGAGGAACTCTCAACGACCATACGATCTAAGGGAAGGCTCTGCACCAACTGCTCGTAATGAAAGATCCCAAGAGGCAAATTCAACGCGATCAGTTGCTCTAACCAATAGGCCCGATGAGGGAAATGATGCATGGAAGGGTTCCATTCAGAGGTTGGAAGATAAATTAGGGGAAATGGATAAGGCTAAGAATCCTCTACAAAAAACTTTTGTCCAAGAGACACCATTTATACAGGCAATTATGGATTTTCCCACACTATCAAAATTCAATGCTCCTATAGTGACGCCTAAATATGATGGAAAAATTAACCATGTCCTTCATATAGAATAATACCAAGCTAATGTCGATATCTATGCAGTTCCAGACGAGATGAGATGCAGGGAATTTTTAGGAACTCTTACCGGATCTGCTCAAATATGGTACAACAACCTTCCTCGGGGGAAAATTGAGACTTTCTTTCAACTAGCAGAACTCTTTATTTAGAATTTCTATTTTGGAGCAAAACCAGTCAAACGAGTAGCACACTTACTGAGTGTTAGACAAAAGACAGGTAAAAGCACCAGGGACTATATTACTCGTTTCAATAATGAGAAACTTGAGGTAATTAATTACGAGGAGAAAATAATAATTACTGCTCTGATGAGTGGACTGTTGCCAGATAAATTATACTACACTTTAGCCAAAGATCTGCCTAGGACCATGGCTGAACTGATGGCAAAAGCAGCTAAAATCATGAATGCCGAGGAGGCCATGGCTGTGAAGAAGAATGCAGATACTAAGGAAATCAACGTCGAGGCTGACAAGACTGAGAAGAAGGATCATAAGAATAATGGTGGAAGCAGACAGTCTAAAGCAAAGCAAGCACTGGAATAGTTGAAGAAATTTGGAAATTATACTCCTTTGAAGGTAGATATAAACCACATTCTGGAAGAGATCAAGAACAACGAGGAGCTAAAGTGGCCAGAGAAATTAAAGGCAGATCCTAACAAGAGGAATAAGTCCAAATATTGTGAGTTCCATAAAGACCGTGGTCACACTACCAAGCATTGCATAGCTCTCTAGAATGAAATTGAAGCACTCATCAGGCGGGGAAAATTGACCAAGTATGTTGATCGCTGAAATGGTGAAAAGACCAACGACCGAAGAAGGCAAAGTTCTAAATCTCCTCATCGAGCAAAAGAAGATATGGAGAGAAGTTATGAAGAAGATCCAGAAGATGACCAAGATGACCCCGATCTCCCCAAAAGAACAAGGCAACCAGAACGTGAAGTATTTTTAATCCATTTTGGATCATTTGAATGTAATGTTATTACAGGTTGAGATGCAGGAGGTGGGGATATGACTGCAGAGAGGAAAGCTTACCTCAATGAGGCTCAAGCTTACTCGTACATTCAGCGAATAAATCTGGCTAAAGATGATCGCCCGAGGAAGGTGAATAAAGACAAATTGGTCATTGGTTTCTCTAAGAATGACCTGGCAGGTGTACTATATCCTCATGATGATCCGTTGGTGATCAAAATGAGAATGAAGGAAGTGGTGATCTCACGAGTATTTGTAGATAATGGTAGCTCGGCAGATATCATGTTCTACCCATGCTTTGACAGTTTGAATCTGAAGCTAGCCCAGTTGGAGCCATATCATAGGCCCCTCCTTGGTTTATTGGCGAGAAGGTTTTTCCACTTGGGACGATCAAGTTGGATATGCTTATTGGTACATGGCCTGCTTGTCGAACATAAAGAGTACGCTTTTTCGTAATGGATAAAAATATCCAATCGGCTTACAATATCATCATGGGAAGGGTAGGTCTGAAGAAGTTCGAGGCGATACCATTTACTGTACATTAATATTTAAAATTCCTAACCAATTTTGGAGTGGGAGTTATGAAAGGCGACCAGAAATTAGCTCGAGAATGCTACTATTCATCTGCCGAATAGGAGGAGCGTGAAGAATTCAGGAAGAAGACTACTACCTATCAGGTGGATGAAATAGAAGATGCAGAGATTGAAACATTAGACCCTAGAGACGAGTCTCATCTCGTGAAGAGCCAGGTCATGGAGGCTACCAAAAATATCATTCTGGACGACGAGCATCCAAAGCGAACAACTCAAATTGGGGCATCACTAGATATATCGATAAAACAGGAATTGATAGCATTTCTAAGACGCAGAAAGAAGACTTTTGCATGGAGTCATGAAGACATGCCAGGGATAGACTCGAGCTTAACATGAACAAGGAAGTCACGAGCTCAACATGAACAAGGAAGTCAAGCCAGTGAAGCAGCGAAGAAGAGTGTTCAGTCCTGAGAAGAACCAAGCTATACAGGAAGAAGTAGAGAAACTATAAAAAGCCTCTTTTATTGAAGATGTCAAATATCCTGATTGGCTAGCAAATGTGGTGATGGTAAAGAAGAAAAATAATAAGTGGAGGATGTGTGTAGACTTCACCGATCTCAA
Organism: Sambucus nigra; assembly: GCA_949130495.1. Classification (NCBI taxonomy): domain Eukaryota; kingdom Viridiplantae; phylum Streptophyta; class Magnoliopsida; order Dipsacales; family Adoxaceae; genus Sambucus; species Sambucus nigra. Next base: position 235,287,151 of record OX422210.1, on the reverse strand, counting down.
TAAGGCATGCCCAAAGGATCATTTCCTTTACCCCGAATCGATCAACTAGTGGATGCAACCTCGGGGCATGAATTGTTGAGCTTCATAGATGCTTATTCTAGTTAGAACCAGATTAAGATGAAGTCTGAGGACAGGGAGAGTACCTCTTTTATCACCCCAAGGGGAACTTATTATTATAATGTTATGCCTTTTGGACTTAAAAATACAGGTGCAACATATCAGCGGCTGATGAACAAGGTGTTTGCGGAGCAAATCAGTCATAACATGGAGGTTTATGTTGACGATATGCTGACGAAGAGCAAGAAAGTTGCTGATCATCTCGTTGACCTAGGTCAGACCTTTGATCAACTAGGGAAATATCAAATGAAATTGAATCCTACCAAATGCATATTCGGAGTATGAGAAGGTATGTTTCTCGGATGTATTGTTAACCAACGAGGGATTGAGGCGAACCCTGAAAAGATCAAGGCTCTATTAGAGCTGCGATCATATACCATAAAGAAGGAAGTGTAAAGCCTCACAGGGCGAGTTACAACACTTAATAGATTTGTGTCACGAGCAACAAACAGATGTCTCCCATTCTTCAAAACACTTCGAAAAACTTTTGAGCGGAATGATGAATGTGAGGAGGCCTTTCAAGAGTTAAAGAAGTATCTGGGGACACCTCCACTATTATCTAGACTAGTAATGGGAGGAAGACTATACTTGTACCTGGAAATTTCAGAAAATGCAGTGAGCTCGGTGTTGATAAGATTGGAGGACGGAGTACAAAAACCTATCTATTACACCAGTAAATCTTTCCGAGGAGCAGAAATCAGATATCCAAGGCTGGAGAAGTTGGCGCTAGCACTGATTGAAGTAAGCAGAAGGATGAGGCCATACTTCCAAGCCCATACTATAGTGGTGTACACTAATATGCCATTAAGACAAGCTCTGCATAAACCGGAGAAATCTAGAAGATTGATGTACTGGGAAGTAGAACTTGGTGAATATGATATAATTTATGAGCCTATATCATCGCTCAAAGGGCAGGTAGTAGCGGATTTTATCACAAAATTTACTCAGGAGGATTCCTCCGACGAGCAGGAGTTGAATACAGACCAACCTGTGGATGTTATAGGATCATCAAATTTAAACCCCGACCAACTTACGTCAGTGGACGAGCAGCGAGAAGTACTGGAGGAGGACAAAAGGAAGCATTAAATATTCCACCTAGGAACTATGTCTGACCAAGAGTTTGATAATGAAGTACCTGTGTGGAATCTGTATGTAGATGGTTCTTCGTGCTCTATAGGCAGTGGAGCAGGGATTATTTTAAACAGTCCAGATGGGATTGATGTGGAATATGCTCTGCGCTTTCAATTTAAGGCTTCTAATAATGATGCTGAATATGAAGCAATGATCGTGGGTCTAAGCCTGGCCAAAACTATGAAGGCAGAGCAAGTCGTTGTGTTCAGTGACTCCCAGTTAATCGTAAATCAAATTCTGGGGGTGTATGCAGCGAAAGGAGAATTAATGGTCAGGTATCATGCAAAATCGATAGAGGTTGTATCAAGTTTTACTGAAATTCAGTTGATTAGAATACCCAGATTGGAGAATGCAAGAGCAGACGCCCTAGATCGGTTAGCATCAGCTACACGCATCGAGCTACGAAGAACAATCCCAATAGAAATCCTGGCTGGTCGGAGCATCGATAAAGATCTGACGATAAACTTCATCGCCCTTGACTTGGGACCATCTTGGATGGATCCCATCAGGGCCTATATTGAAGATGGGGCTTTACCAACTGATAAACTCGCAGCCAAGAAACTAAAGTTTAAAGCTGCTCGTTATGTATTGACCAATGGCATTTTATATAGACGAGGAATTATAGCAGGGCTACAAATATGTGTTCAGCCCTCCGAAGTGAAAGATTTGATCGAAGAGGTTCATGAAGGGTCTTGTGGAGCCCATATGGCAGGTCGGACGCTTTTGCAAAGAATAACAACGCAGGGGTATTACTGGACGATGATGAGAGCTAATTGTGTAGCTTATGCCAAGAAGTGTGATAAATGTCAACGCTTATCTTCTATCCGAAGAACTCCCCAAGCATTGTTAACACCCATCATGTATCCTTGGCCATTCGCTATGTGGGGAATAGACTTGGTCGGGCCACTTCTAACGACCAGGGGAAGATTTAAATACCTCGTGGTTGATGTGGATTACTTTACCAAATGGGTGGAAGCTGAGCCTCTCATTGCTATAACATATGACAAAATCTATCAATTTATTTGGAAGAATATTATCTGTAGATATGGTCTGCCACATGCATTCATTACTGACCATGGAACCCAGTTTGATAACGAGGAGTTTACAGTGTATTGTCATCAATCCAATGCAATAAAGACCCATTCTGCACCAGGCCATCCCTAAAGAAATGGGCAAACTGAGGTGACAAACAGAACGCTGCTGAATGGTCTGAAAAAATGACTAGATGATGCAAAAGGAAATTGGATTAACGAGCTACATTCTGTGCTGTGGGCTTATCGTACCACACCACGAACAGTAATTGGAGAGTCTCCATACATGCTGGCGTTTGGGAGTGAGGCTGTCATACCTGCTGAATTGGGTTTACCCACCCATAGGGTGCTTAAGTTCAATTCTCCTGTCAGTGATTTGATGAGAATATTAGACCTGAATATGCTCGAAGAAGTTAAGGAAGAAGCAGTAATCAGGAATGCAGCGTATCAACAACAAACAAATTTATTCTATAACAAAAGAGTGAAGAAGTGTGATTTGAAGGAAGGGGATTGTGTGCTGAAGAAAGTGATCCAAAAGAATAACAAGCTGGAAGCCAACTGGCATGGACCCTACAGAGTAACAAAAGTTGTTTGTCCAGGGACATACAGGATTGAAACCTTGGAAGGAGAAGAATTCAAGAATGCATGGAATGCAGAGCATCTGCGCAAATATTATCAGTAATTGAAATTCCTATGTAATGCAATTTCTTCATTACGAATAAAGTGATGTTTCACCCAGTTTCTTTCTTTGTTGAAATTTTTTGGAATATTAGTGCTACACACTAAACATCAATTACCACCAACTCTGGTTGGTCGGCAAATCAATTACCACCAACTCCGGTTGGTCGGGAACTAATTACCACTAACTCTGATTGGTCGGCAAATCAGTTACCACCAACTCCGGTTGGTTGGGAACTAATTACCACCAACTCCGATTGGTCGACAAATCAGTTACTACCAACTCCGGTTGGTCGAGAATCAATTAACACCAACTCCGGTTGGTCGGCAAATCAATTACCACCAACTCCGGTTGGTCGGCAAATCAATTACTACCAACTCCGGTTGGTCGGGAATCAATTACCACCAACTCCGGTTGGTCGGAAAATCAGTTACTACCAACTCCGGTTGGTCGGGAATCAATTACCACAAACTCCGGTTGGTCGGCAAATCAATTACCACCAACTCCGATTGGTCGGCAAATCAATTACCACCAACTCCGGTTGGTTGGAAAATCAATTACTACCAACTCCGGTTGGTCGGCAAATCAATTACCACCAACTCCGGTTGGTCAGAAAATCAATTATTACCAACTCCGATTGGTCGGAAAATCAATTACAATCAACTCGAGTTGGTTCGTACCAAAACTAAGCAGGAACATGGGATGCAAACCATTCCATTACTTAGGCCCAAAGAGTGACAAGTCACTATAATCAAATAATAAATAGGACAAGTTCCATTATCCAAAAACAAAACAGAATGTACATATATTCACAAACAAACAAACAAGGACATTCTACAAATTATTTAGAAGAAAATAAAATGGCAAAAGATTAAAATTTTCTTCATTCAAATCAAGTATAATTACACATGATGTGAAAAATATACTTCATTACATAAAAACCCTATTCTATTGGTTTTTTCCCTTCTGCCTTTGAAACGGGTTCTACCCCAGAAGGAGGATCATCTAATGCATAAGGGGAATTTATAAAGTTTAGATCTCACAGCATTCAAACATTCATCACGGAGGGATGATCAAGCAAATGCTCTGGGCGAGATATCTCAAAGTTTGCATGAAGACTGTAATCGCCGAGATACTTGGAGATTAAGCATTGAGGAATTTCCCGAGCAGGACTCCAACTGATGTCAAGCTTAAAAGGAGGTACGGGGAAATCAAGCACTCCAGGGTCATAATAATCCCATAAGTAATGACCCTGCTCCAATTTTAGCACACAGAGTGCATTCAACCACCCTTGCTTGTACCCCTCGTTATTTGACTGCTGGATCCGAGCATCAAGGTGGTAAAGGGCTTCATTATACCCAGCTATCCAAAACTCACTGGGTTATTTATGGAACTGATAAGTTAACCTCTCCAGTTGCTCGTGGAGACTCTTCGCCAGAATTTCCTTATTTTCCAAAGCAGAACTCTGGGAAGAGAGTTGGTCAGTAAAATTCAAAATTTTCTTGGACATTTCTGCCAAAGCTTGATTCTTCACAATCAAATAAAATGCCTAATTCTCCAAGGCTGATTGAGTTCTCGCTTCTTCAATAGAAACCCAACCAGCCCTTGCTCGTCCACGAGAAGAAGATCTTGCTCGTCCACGAGTAGATGTGGAGGGTCCAGCTCTTTTCAAAGTTTCCAACTCAGCTCATAAGTTGGCTTTTTCTACCTCCAAGAAATAAAAACCTTCATCATTAATAGGGACCAAGGCACCCGAAGAAGATGCAACAGATTTGAGTTGTTTTATCTCTTCTTGTAAAGCAATGTTCTCCTGCTCCAACAACTTGGCAATATGCCTGTGCTCTTCAACTTCAAGCTTTAGAACACTCTCTTTATTCTCATAAGCAGAAATAAACTTGTCATACCCTTTGTCAACACTCAATTGTTGATATTTTTTCTCATATCCTTGGTGCAAAAGGGTAGAAGATTCTTTATATTACTGTTGGAGTTCCTCGATAGTTCCTTAGAGATCTTCAATCATCTCGTAGTAGGCCACATTGTTGGCAACAACACGATTGAGAAAACACCTTTAAGTATTGATAAGCTTCATCTGCTCGTTCAGAAGCATCTGAACCAAGGATATCAATGATTTGAGCCTCATTAAGATCTGCATGACCAACTTTAAAATAGTCATTGCATTTCTTCATCAATTCTGTGTCATGAGCTGATAAGAGCTCCATCCTGGCCATAAACTAACAAAGAGAAGAAATAAAAAGAATCAATAATGATGCAGATAGGACAAGTAGAAGAGAAAGTCAAGACGAACAACCAAAGTTCGAATTTTTATTCATCATAAGAAGAGATACATAGTCCAAGGTTACATTTAAGAAAGCAAAAAAATAAAAATCCCAAACAACTTTACACATTCTCCTTGTTTCCTATGACCTCCTTAGAAGGTTTGGAGGATGTGACTGGTTGCTCGGAGGATAAGGGTAGCTGCTCGGAAGAAGTGCTAGTTGGTTGGAGTTGCTCGGGACAAGGTTGAACAACAGGAACAACAGGAACAACAGGGGCCTGATCTCCAATCATCATGGAAGATTCATCTGAAGCAGCTTCATCCTCTTCTTCTTCTCCAGGAGAGGGAGCAGGGCCATGAGTGTGCTGCTGGAATAACTCAGAATTCTCAGCAATTTTTAGTTCTTGCAAGGCTGCATGATAAGAAGCTTTTTGCGTATGTATCATTGTTGTGCAAAAGTTACTCTCAAAATTCCCTTGAGTACCTACAAAACTTGTCTAAAAATAACTCGTATTGTGGTAAGTACGAGTATCAATCCAACTTTCAAGGTGAAACAATTAATGTGAAAACGTGCAATTCCAATTTTTTTTATGAAAATATTTTTAATTTTTTTTTAATTTTTAAAAACAATTTCAAGGGAAAAATTAACTAACAAATGCTAAAAATTATAAAATGACTAAATAAAGAAAAAAATGTGCAACCGAGTGTGAAATATGTGAGAAGGTCAAGAGATGGTATTACACTGCATTTTCAATTATTTTAATTTCTCAATTTATTGATTTTGAAATATTTCGAGATAATATTAAATCGATAATCTAACTCTCGTTAAAATTATAAATTTAATAAAATCTTTTTCAGAAAATTAATTTAAAAATGTCACACGATGAAAAATTAGGACTACATTATTTTCAAAAAATTACCCGCTAGGATCAATTTAACGAAAATAATTTCAATCCTCAAATTTCAACACTGAATTAATATTCAAATATTGGAAAAACCTATCTCTAGTTCGATTCCTAATTTCAAATATTAATTCGTTCAATTAATTTACTAACTCTCGTCACATAAATTAATTGGCGATAGTTAAAATTAATTTACCTAGAAATATAAAATTAAAGAAACCAATTAATTAAACTAACATCATACGCAGTGTATCCCACCCCTTGAACGGGGTGTTTAGCCAAACATTCTCATGTGTGCATAAACAACAACAGATAATATGCCAAGAAGGAAATAAATTGAAAAGAGAATGTAGAAATACAATACGCAATTTTTTTTCCAAATTTGTCTTGAAAAGCGCCTTGACACGCGTCCAACTTCTTCATAATTTTCAGCACTTGATTACAAAAAGAAGACTAAAAACAAAACCTAAAAATTATTCTAAAGCTAAACTAATTTTTTTTGGATTTTTTTGGAATTTTTTTTATGAACCTAAACTGTACATAATATACACTGTCTTTTTCTTTCTCTACGTATTTCTTCTTTTCTTTGCTGTGAGAGTCCTCTTTTTTAGTTGGCCCTTTCAATTTTTTATAAGCCACGAAGCTTGTTTTGGAGGAGAGATTGTTGGGATTTTCTTTTGTGGATCGAAATGTGTATTTCCGATTTTCATGGGATATGGGTTTGGCATGGGAGGATAGTGCTGATTTGGGGCTTGGGCAGGTCGGGTATAGTCTCGGGTATAACTCGATTTGGGTTTCGGGTTTGAGAGATAGGTCTCGAACAGGGTATGGTCACCGCCGGCGTCGGCGGTTGGAGATGTTGCAGGTGGGTCGCCATCAGAGGAGGTGTCGGGGTCGAAAAAATAACATCCTAAAAAAAAATTAAAATTAACAAAACTAGAAAAAATAACATCCTAAAAAAAACTCAAATAATAAAAGAAATAAAAACTAAAAATCTAAAAATCAAATCAAAATAAAACTAAAGAACTAAAAAAAAATCTAAGAAAACTAAAAAAAACTAACATCTCAACTAAAATAAAGTAAAACTCTATTAAACCTAATAAAATAAAACTAAAATAACATAATATCTAATAAAAATAGAAAATAAAATCATAGAAACCAATCCTAAAATAAAATAAAATAAAATAAAATAAAATAAAATAAAATAAAATAAAATAAAATAAAGATTAAAAATTAAAAACTAAAAAATAAAAATAAAAATAAAGAAATTGAAAAATAGAAAATAAATTCTAGAAAATTCTAAATAAATCTAAAATAAATCCTAAAAATAAAAGGATTCAAAATAAAAATCTAAAAAATAATAAAAAGGCACAAACTAACACACACCGACTCGGGGTATGGACTGAGTTCGGTCTGGGCTAGGTTAAGGTTACGGGATTGGTTCTAGGCATCGAAACACATCGGGGCAAGCTCAGAGTGGACTCCAGACTTTTCGGTTTCCTTCGATTTCTTCGATTCAAGCTTTTGACCGCTATTGAGTCGCAATTGTACTGATTTAGTATTATTTGTACCGCAACTGCGTATTGACTTGAAAAATAATAAAATACGACATAAGGCCAATTTTAATTAAAATGAGTGACTAAAATGCATCTCTTCGGGGCATAAATTATACACTTTTGGGTTCTTATCACACCACCCCCAAACAGAACATTGCTAGTCCTCGAGCAAAAATTAGAGAGAAAACAGAGATAAATGACCAAAAGTGTGCTACTTTCGTAGCCACTGGCGATTACACTTTGCATGTGTAACAAGCCGTTAAACCTATAGGTTGCTCTACAGGACGAGTGGTGTCTCGTGAGGATTTGCATTGAATGTACCCACAAAATTCAAAAACTTTTTTGAATGCAGTTTCTGAGTGGATGATGAAATGCTATACAACCCAACTTTAAAACGACATCAAGGAACACCGTATTCAACTATCAAAATAAGATATGAAATTACTTAATACCAAAAGCGTAATCCTTCCTAAAACTCAGCGTGTGTAGTGTGAAACAATCTTAAGTATCATTAGAGTAATTCCAAGATCGCCTTTATAGAATCAACGCTTTGACTTCAATTCTCACTGGATATATCCCTCTGAATCGATCTCTCTGAGAATTGGGTAAGTGTATCTCTCTAGTGAGTGAGGAGGTGAGTAAATGTAAGCAAGTTCAAACGTCTCACACACTTTATAGAAAAGGACGGATATATGAAAAAAAATTGATCTCATGAACGAATGCTAACCATTATGTCGAGAATGTCGAATTATTCACCATATAATCTTCTCGTTTGCCCGAACACTTTACCAAGGGTGAAAAATGGTGTTTATGAAAGGTATGAGGGGAAAATGAAGAAGATGAATGATGGGGTATTTTGAGAAGAGTGTGACACACTTTGAATAACTAATGTCTTCATCTTTTGAATTTATGATCGCATGTTTTTTTCTTTTATTTTTTATTTTCTTTCTTTGCTTTTCTTTTTTTTTTTATTGCGATACATTTTTCTTTTCATAGCACAAATGAAGACAATTTACAATGATAATCTCAAACACTCTTTTTCTCAAAAACGATGGCAATAATGGATGGTATTTGGGACATATGGATAATGGTAATATGGAAAATGATAATGGGTGAATGATAATGTGATAGGGAAAATGGTAAGTGTATGGAAAAATCGATTTAGTGCTCGGGAAAAACTACAAGATACATATTTCTTACAACTCGAAAATGATGTCATTCTCAGTGATTAAGCCAAATTTGAAAAAAAAATAATGAGATCACGCAATGACTAAATGTAGTACCCAATGAAAGTTGAGTCAACTCGTGACTCGGAGATACGTAAAAACCTTCAAAAAGGTGAAAAGCTCAAATCCCACGGGTTTAAATCTCCATTAGTGATCTTTTAAGGCTTTCTTGAGAATATAGTTACTCTTCAACTTTTGATTGCAAAAGTGATAGTGCAAATTGCCGAGTTTAGGAATTCATAGTGCAAGTACGCTTAAATAGGGTATTAATTAATTTGTTGTAAAAAGCGCAATTTTTGGATTCGAACACAGGTATTCCGAGATTTCTAAAAGAGGGATGATAGACAAATCATATCGTAAAAATTTGTTTTTAACCGCACAAAAAGTTTAAAATCACTTGTTTCTGAAAATTTTCAAAAGAGGTACGATTTTGATAAATTTCCCACCCCCAAACAAAAGAGAACGTCGTCCTCGATGTTTAAAATCACATATAAAAATGAAAAGAACAAGGGAGGAAAGATAGTACCATAATGAACCACTAGTGAAATGTACCGCACTCTGGAGCATAAATGAAACTTGAAGAATAGATGTGATACAAAAAGACGTACAATTCTATAAAGTATGTGAAAAGCATTGGTTAGTGTGAAACACCACCCCCAAACAAGATAAGACTTATACTCAGAAATAATGAATGACGAGCTGCCTCCCGGTAGCGCTAAGTTTAATGTCTTCAGCCAGACCGAACCAATCTCACCCTAAAGATAATATCTATAAAAGTGCGGGGCGATAGAAAAATTGGGTGATGAGAATCACCCAAACAAGACTGAAGCGTCAGTCTTGTTGGATGAAGGCGAAATATGGTCAATGCACTTGTATAGCGAAGTGCATCACTCGATGCAAATCATCGGTGGACCAGGGGTGGGTGGGTAGGAGTGTAAGACAAAGATGGGCAAGGGTGAGGGTGAACAGGCACCGATCAGGGGCCTTATTGAGCGTAAAGGTGAGGGCAACAAGGCCCCTATAGGAATGGTGCTCAAGTTGGCGGGGGAGGCAAAATGGTTTGGAAATAACAATGGGGTGGGCCTTAGAGAAAGCACACGACCGTTCTATAAATTGACGGTGATAATTGTCGCGCCGTGACATGCCAGGGAGCTGTCGATGGAAAACATCAACACCATAAGGAAGTGGTGTGCATAGAGTAACAAGCTCGGTGTCACGAAGGATAAGAGTAGCACAAATACTCTCATAGATAGTGGGGTCTATGAAAAATGCACAAATATGATCGTGGAGTACTAGGGTGGAGGATGGATATAGGCGAGGACATAAATACGTAGATGGGAACAGATGAGGTGCAATAACAAGGTCCAAACCAAGTGGTGGGGTGGAAGGGACAGTGGGTGGATCGGGTGGGACAAAGGGTGGGGGAAGATGATCTAACTCATGAGTAGGGAACACACACTCCTCATGAGGCGCGGAGTGATCCTCAACGGCACGCGCGGGAGGAAGTGTGGAAATAAATGAAGGAGTGATCAACTTAGCCACCATTACGTCACCATCCGAGGTAGGGAAAGGGTCTAACGAGGCTTTAAGATCCGAGATAGATGAATCTACCATAATATTCGTCTCAAGGGGAGTCAAGTATGGTGGGCCAGGATCCATATCCCGAGCGATAGAAACCATCTCGGATTCAATATCAAGAAAATGGTGAGCACTCGTAGCCGGAGCTAACCTAGGATGAAGTGGTTCCTCGAGAACACATGCAGTGGGCTCAATAGGTGTGGGCTCAGGAATAAATAAGGATTCTATAGAAGGGGAAAGGCGAACCTAAATGGTGGGTTTGAGAGGGTAGGGTGGTGTGGGACCAGTCTCACAAATAGTGGATATGTCAACACAATTGTCAACTTGGAGCTCGGACCATGGGGTGGACTCAACTTCAAGATTCTCAGGAGGATAGGGTTGGTCAGACTCAAAATTAGTGGCACAAGACGACACATCATCATCCCACGCGGGGTCAATAATGGGTTGACTTGGGGTGGAATCCATCTCATTCGCACACTCAAAATCATATAATCGTTGTTCAAGCCTTTGAAGTGATTCAGTTTGAGATTGAAGAGTGTGCGCAAACTTGCGCAAAAGACTTTCGAGAGCGGATGTGCAAGGTGGTGGTGAAGTGGTGGCGGGTGGCAGTGGTGGGTGAGGTGGACACAACTCGCTAGAAACATTAGGATGTGGAGAATACTCATATGAAGTGTGTGGAACAGGGTCAAGTGTAGCATTCACGGGAGAAGCATCTCCGTGAGGGACAAAAGTGTGATCAGCATGAGGAGCATATGAAGGGGACTGATAGGTATGAGCGGCTGTTGGAAATCGTAAGGATGCACAACATGGCGTTGAGATTCATATTGCATGGAAGGATGATCAGGCCTCCATGAATAGCTCGGGTACTCATACCCCTCGACATTAGATATGTCGTGACAATAGATAGAGGGTGGTTCCAAAACAGTGTCATAGGGATACACATGTTCCAGGGTGGATTCAGATGGAGAGAATATAAATGGACACTCATGGGACAAATGATGGCTAAGAAAACAGGATGTGCACGATGAAGCATGGAATGGGTTGACACTCATCACCGGAGGCGGTGGAATAGGAGATGTGGGTGTGGACGACACACGAGTATCAACGATGGGCGTTTGAGAGTTAAAGCCATCAATTAATGAATGAAGGTTCGATTCGGGCTTATCATCAAACAAACTTCGAGAGAAGGTGAAATGGCCAAAGTATCCCCGTAAAAGACGTTCTTCGGCCATGACAAGAGGAATCTTTTTTTGGTTTTTAAATATTTTTCAAAAGAAAAGAAAATCTTTTTGGGATTTTTGAAAATATTTTTTAAAAAGAGAACAAATATTTTTGGTATTTTTCGAAAAAGGGGAGAAAATGGACTCTTGATATGAGCGAACTAATTAAAACCGACTACCGAAAGTATTTCATTGGACACACAGGAGTCAATAAAAATCCTAACGAGCACTTAGCCAATTATTATCTTCAAAATTAGTGAAAGGGGTAGTCAAATTATAATTAAGTCCGCGGGCGATAAAATGCACGGAATTTATCTTTGTGATCGCCTGTTGCAAAAACGTGTTCCTACGGCGCTAGCTAGTTGATTGATTTTAAATTTAATGACACCTAGGGTAGCACACAATGGATAAGTGAGTGAGTCGGGTGATTAAATCCCTTCTCGTTTCAATGACCGTGTCTAGGTCTTAGGTAAATTAATTCATCAAACCAACCAATTTAAGTGCGATACAAAAATAAAAAGCATATAGGAGCAAGTAGCACACAAAAATTGACTCGCTTGCAGGAGATTCGTGAGTGATAAAGAGTTTACCTCCCACGGTTTTTACACGCGTGGGGTGAAGACCGAGTTGAGTCGACCGGGGGGAGATTTCGCCTATCTCAGTCGGCCCCGGGAGTCCTACCGATCCAAAGTAGAGAGGCTTCTAAATCCTCGCCTTTGGATGCTCTCTCTCTACCTTGTCCGATTTCCCTTTTCGCTTTTTTTTTATGAATAATTATTACAAAATAATATGGTGTCAAAATGCACCCCAAATAAATACACAATCTTTAAAAAAAAATCTTATACAACCAGTCTAAGGAGGAGGGAGGAGGGAGGAGGAAGAACTACACTAAAAAAGATAAATAAAATTACAAGTCTTCAATCATGTCTCCAGGCCAAGAAAGCGGCAACGACGCCATTTGATAATTAACTTTTTTGGGTATATCGTTGTCGTGCAAAAGCTACTCTCAAAATTCCCTTGAGTACATACAAAACTTGTCTAAAAATAACTCGTATTGCACTAAGTATGGGTATTAATCCAACTTTCAAGGTGAAACAATTAATGTGAAAACGTGCAATTCCAATTTTTTTTTATCAAAATATTTTTTTAATTTTTAAAAACAATTTCAAGGGAAAAATTAACTAACAAATGCTAAAAATTATAAAATGACTAAATAATGAAAAAAATGTGCAACCGAGTGTGAAATATGTGAGAAGGTCAATATATGGGATTACACTGCATTTTCAATTATTTTAATTTCTCAATTTATTGATTTTGAAATATTTTGAGATAATATTAAATTGATAATCTAACTCTCGTTAAAATTATAAATTTAATAAAATCTTTTTTAGAAAATTAATTTAAAAATGTCACATGATGAAAAATTAGGACTACACTATTTTCAGAAAATTACCCGCTAGGATCAATTTAATGAAAACAATTTCAATCCTCAAATTTCCACACCGAATTAATATTCAAATATTGGAAAAACCTATCTCTAGTTCGATTCCTAATTTAAAATATTAATTCGTTCAATTAATTTACTAACTCTCGTCACATAAATTAATTGGCGACAGTTAAAATTAATTTACCTAGCAATATAAAATTAAAGAACCCAATTTATTAAACTAACATCATACGCAGTGTATCCCACCCCTTGAACGGGGTGTTTAGCGAAACATTCTCATGTGTGTATAAACAACAACAGATAATATGCCAAGAAGGAAATAAATTGAAAAGAGAAGGTAGAAATACAATACGCAATTTTTTTTTCAAATTTGTCTTGAAAAGTGCCTTGACACGCGTCCAACTTCTTCATAATTTTCAGCACTTGATTACAAAAAGAAGACTAAAAACAAAACCTAAAAATTATTCTAAAGCTAAACTAATTTTTTTTGTATTTTTTTGAAATTTTTTTATGAGTCTAAACTGTACATAATATACACTGTCTTTTTCTTTCTCTACGTATTTTTTCTTTTCTTTGCTGTGAGAGTCCTCTTTTTTAGTTGGCCCTTTCAATTTTTTATAAGCCACGAAGCTTGTTTTGGAGGAGAGATTGTTGGGATTTTCTTTTGTGGATCGAAATGTGTATTTCCGATTTTCATGGGATATGGGTTTGGCAGGGGAGGATAGTGCTGATTTGGGGCTTGGGCAGGTCGGGTCTAGTCTCGGGTATAACTCGATTTGGGTTTCGGGTTTGAGAGATAGGTCTCGAACAGGGTATGGTCACCGCCGGCGTCGGCGGTTGGAGATGTTGCAGGTGGGTCGCCATCAGAGGGGGTGTCGGGGTCGACGGGGAGGTGGTCGACAGCGGCTTGCAGATGAAGGCCAGTCCGGGCGGTCGCCGGTGGTAAGCGGGTAAGGGGCTGGGCGGTTTCGGCCCGGATTACTGGTGGGTTGGTGATGTGTGTATGGTAATGGATGGAGGAGAAATAAGGGTGGAGGAGTTGGTTATGGGGGTTGGCAGGAGAGAGAATGAGGTGAGGTTGAAGATGGGTGGGGTAGGAGTTAGTGTGTGTGTGTGTGGGTGTATGGGAAGATGGGTGAGGCTTAGGGTGTAGGATAGTTTAGTTGGGTTTAAGATAAATGTTTAAGTTATGTGTGTGTGTTCAATTTGTACCCCTAAGAAAAATTAAAACAATCTAAATAAAAAAATTAAAATTAACAAAACTAGAAAAAATAACATCCTAAAAAAACTCAAATAATAAAAGAAATAAAAACTAAAAATCTAAAAATCAAATCAAAATAAAACTAAAGAACTCAAAACAAAATCTAATAAAACTAAAAAAAAAACTAACATCTCAACTGAAATAAAATAAAACTCTATTAAACCTAAAAAATATAATTCTAATAAAATAAAATAAAACTAAAATAAAATAATATCTAATAAAAATAGAAAATAAAATCATAAAAACCAATCCAAAAAAAAATTAAATAAAATAAAGATTAAAAATTAAAAAATAAAAAATAAAAAATAAAAAATAAAATAAAAATAAAGAAATAGAAAAATTGAAAAATAGAAAATAAATTCTAGAAAATTCTAAATAAATCTAAAATAAATCCTAAAAATAAAAGGATTCAAAATAAAAATCTAAAAAATAATAAAAAGGCACAAACTAACACACACCGGCTCGGAGTGTGGACTGGGCTCGGTCTGGGCTAGGTTAAGGTTACGGGACTGGTTCGGGGCATCGGAACACATCGGGGCAAGCTCAGAGTGGACTCCAGATTTTGCGGTCTCCTTTAATTTCTTCGATGCAAGCTTTTGACCGCTATTGAGTCGCAATTGCATTGATTTAGTATTATTTGTACCACAACTGCGTATTGACCTCAAAAATAATAAAATACGACATAAGACCAATTTTAATTAAAACGAGTGACTAAAATGCATCTCTTCGGGGCATAAATTATACACTTTTGGGTGCTTATCACTGCAACCCATCCATCCTAAAATATTTGAGGCTGGCATACTCCATTTGAGAGGACATGGCAGCCATGACCTTGTTCCAGCCTTTGTCCCAACCAACACTGAATAATTTTTTAATTTCATTTTTACTTTTTGCCTTCTCCGAGGAGGTTCTTTCCCTAAGGAGCTCCTCGTCAGCCTTCAATTTCTCTTCCACCTCCGTTTTCTGTCGCTCAACATCTTAAGTTTAACAACTTCCTCTTCAGCGAACTTGAGCTTAACTTCAAGCTCTTTGTTGCTCTGTTCAAAGTTTTTGTTGCTCTGCTCAAACTCCTTCAACTTCTTCTCCAATTCCTTGGAGGCATTCAAAGCTTGATTTCTATCCAACTCAATGGACTTGAGTTGCTTCTCCGAAGCAACTTTATCCTCCTCGTACTTTTGACGAGAGTCTTTTAAAGATTGGGTCAACCCAAAAAAAGCTTCCTCTACTCCTCCCGAGGAGCTTGAAGCCTTGATAGCTTCATCCTTCTTCAAAATGCTGTTAAAACACGTCACCAGCTGAAAAAAGAAATCAGTTAAAGTCAATACATGAACATAGTATTAAAAAATAAAGGGGTCGAGCTAAAGATACTTACTGAGGCAATGTGTTGAGCAACCAGGGTAGTGATTATCTCACGAGAAAGAGTATCTTAGGACAAGTAATCTTTCTCACGAGAAAGAGTATCTCAGCCAGGGTATTAACAAATAATCTTTCTCGAGATTTTGTGTTTAACTGCAATAATAAAATAATAAACTGCGAATTGATTCGACTGAATAATTAATAATCTTTTTTATCGTCCCTTAAGACAAGATTGCAAAGGTCATATAATTAATGTGTCGACCATCCGTCGAGGTTTTATTTCAAAGAAAAAGTTATCCTGGCCATCTGTATTGAATTTAGAAAGATTTAATAATACCGAACCATACATTGAGACTGAAATAATAAGGCTAAATAAATAATCATCATACCCAAGCGTCCATCAGGCTAAACTAATATGATAGATAGTAAAACATTTGTTCGATGATATGTTAGAATTGGTCATATAATTGGCATCATTGTCAAGAGCATCTATGAATAATAGAAATCAATACTAATTGATTTTTGGGTTGGGCCGTGGGATGGGGTTACCGGGACTGATGTGTGCGCGCACGAATATTTGTGTCAATTTGTGTGTGTGTGTGTGTGTGTGTGTGAGAGAGAGAGAGAGAGAGAGAGAGAGGAGGGGATTTTTTTTTCTGCTTTTCCATTATTTTTAAATTAAAATTTATTTTCTTTGTCAATAATTGATTTTTTTTGGGTTTATAGGTTAATTTAATTATAGAACATTTTTTCTAACGATTTTGGGCAAAGTCTAATATTTGAATTAAAATGTATTTATGTCTAAAATAAAAAATTAGTAATGCATTGAAGTCAAAACAAACCTTATGTAAAATGTATTATTTCGTATTTTTATGGCATTTATTTAATTATTAAATTTATTATTGGATATTGATGAGTTGTTATTTTCATATGATATGCGATATGTCATTTTGTGATTTGAGGTGTTGGACTTGCGATATGCCCTTTAGTAGATTGAGATGTGACTTTGAGATGTTATGTATGCTGTATTACATAATCGAGTTACATGTTGATTGGACTGTTATTGCTACAGACAATGGTAAACTCATAATAATTCATTAAGCTAAATATTTAGGTGACTTAGTATTATGGGAGGCTATGGAATGGTCAGGGGCTGCGTGTCAGGGATTAACTTGTTTGGATTATTCCCTCGCCATCGAGTCCCACCGATCTTGAAGTAGGTTCTTATAATACCGAGTTATAATTTAATTAAAAATATTAAGATTTAAACTTAAGCTACGCATTTTGGCTAATTAATTGATTTAGCAATATAATTCATTAATGTAATAAGATAATTGACTTGTAGAATATGTTAACTTTTTGGTTGATTCCAATGTTTAAAAAGGCACGAGGCGAGGCGTTTTAGTCTCTGCTAGGTGAGGCGTAAGCCTCACGCAAAAAGAAAAAAAGAGAAAAAAATAAAAACATTCTAATAAATTCACACACCCAAAAAAATTATCCAACACATTAAATGATGCAAAAGGGTACATAATCATTCAATCCATCAACCAATCAAACTTAAAGTTCATCTCCATTACATCATTATCATATTATTCATCACAAAAACATATTGTTCATCACAAAAACATACAAAAACAAAGCATCCTCAAGTTTACTACTAAAACAATAATGGATCATCCGTATTCAAAGGCTTGAAAAGTGAATTTAATCCACCCTCATCCCCGATATCACCACCATCGCTAATAGGATCATCCATGGAATCATTATCATATCTAGTGGTCATCTCATCATCATCATCACCCGAGTCAACATTAAGAAATTTATCTTCTTCATCTATCAAGATCCCCTTTCCTTTACCTATATAAAATATAATTATTTTAACCTTTTAAAACAATTATTTAATGTAAAAAAAAGGCAAGAAAAATTATTTAATACTAACCTTTTCTTGAAGTGTTCAATTGTGAATTATTCCTCTTTCTTTCACATCTCCCTATAGCACGTTCACGATGAATGGGAATTGGAATCTCTCCTACCCCTGTCACATCATCCATCGCTCCCGAGGAATCCGTAACCATCGAGCATCTATCGAATTGGAATCATCTTCTTTCCCCGTAACCCACTCATCATCTGATGGTAGATGATCAATAACTAATGGGTCCTCATCCTCCTTAAGCGCATTCTTTTTTCAAAAATTTTGTTTGCAACTTCTTGTTATACATTATATACGCCAATGAATTCAACCACTTTGTTGACAAATGATTTCTCTTCTTTGTATGGAGCTGTATAATTTTTACAAATAATTGTTTTTTAGTCATTAAATAATAAACTTTTGTAACATTTACTTCGCAAAAAACGAATACCTGATTAAATGTGCTCCAGTTGCATTCACATGCAAACGAAGAGCATGTAAGACTCAAAAGCCTCATCGCAAAACTAGTCAATTCTGGAGTTCCATCTCCAAATTGAATCCACTAATCCACTAAAATAAGAGTGAAGTAAAATTTAGTTCAAAAATGTATTTAATGGTATTAATAAAAAGCAAAGAATACTTAAATAAAATATGTACTTATCGAGACTACGCAATTTGCAACTCGTTTTCGCTGATGCAAAAGAACCCCCCTTTCATATTCCTGAAATTATCAATTTTTAAATCCTCTTTCAGTGTATCTTGCTCATTCGAAATAAGCTTTTTTATGCAAGTCAGTATACCGAATTTAATTTTAGGATGGTTAGAGAAGTTCTCTTTATATCGAAAATGTGGATTTAGAAAATATGCCACTGCATGCAAATGACGATGTAACTAGAACTTCCATTTCATATCAATGATGCTCTATATCTCCTTATAAGACCCCTCATCTCCTCCCAATATTTCTGCTATGGCCTTCTTTGCTTTGTCCATGGGATCGTAAATGAAACCTATCCTGACATCTTTTCTGAATCAGTCATCCTCCAAACCCCTACAAGAGGTTTTGTTGTTTTAATTGCATACGACATACTACCCCAAAAATTTCTATCCTGCAAAATGATTTTTTTATTTGTTTCTCTTCATCCTTCTTTGCCCAGCTTGATCTAGCCTATTCAGGAGAAGTTAACATACGCTCCAATGGTTCCTTAAGGCTTTACAGTCGGGCAAATAAGATCCTTCTTCGTATGATCTCTTATCAGTTACAAAAACCACACATGGTTATATATGAAGTTACTCACCTACAATTATATGTGACATTGTTAACATATGAAACGAATTGAAAATTGAAAAATACAAATTAAAAATGAATTAATACCTTCTTTGACTTTATCAAGACTTTTTGTGCTGCGGTAATTCCCCAACTTTCTCCAACATTAGGTCAATGCAATGGGCGACACATAGTGTCCACCATAAACATTTTCTCTTCTCCATCAATAACTTTTCCGCTGCCTTATAATTCGAGGCATTGTCAGTTACAACTTGAATGGCCAACTCCTCACCCACCTCCTTAACAACACTATCAAGAAGCTTAAACTATATGTTTGCGTCCTTCATAGCATCACATGCATCAACTAATTGTAAGAAAATCGTGACATCTGGATTATTAACGAGAAAATTTATCAAATGGCGACCTCGAATATCCTTCCAATCATCAGATAATATGGACACCCCTATTTGCATCCACGTTTTATTCAAGTCATCAACTATTTTTTTAGCACACCTTTCCTCTTCATCTAATATCCACGTGCTATGCTCATATACAGTAGGAGGTTTCTGAAAATCTCGGTCTCTTCGTGTTGGCTCAATTTTGAGACAATCATTTTTTTTATAAATATGCTTTTGCATTATTTTTTTATTAAAGTCTATTTATTTTATATCTTAAATCATATTTTTTATATACAGATTTGATATATAAAATATTTTTTGCAAAATATTTTTAAATACGCTCACAATATTTTTTTTTGTGTCCCTATTTATGTACTTTATTTTATTTCCACAATTTTTATACATTTCTACTTTATTTGTTTATTTATCTAGATTTTAAGTGTGTTAAAATAACATTTTATTAAACATATTGTTTGTTTAATTAATCATTTTGTCACCAATATTAAACGACAGCTGTTGATACCAAATTTAGTCTGCTGACGTGGACCATTCACTTGAAGACACGTGTCAACCTACGTGACAATTACAAACACTTTCAACGAACAACATACTATTACCGAGCTACTCAAGCGCCCGAAGCAACTCAATCATACCGAGCAGCTTAGGCGCCCCGAGGAGCTTAAGGCTCCGAGCAACTTAAGCGTACCGAGTAACTCAGGCGGTCCGAGCAACTCAACGTACAAAGCATCCAAATCAGGAGAATCAAAAAATGATTGTGCATTAAATGCTCATTATTATCGTACAGATGTATATGTCTACTAAATAACAACGCATTGTCCTTTCACATGTACAACCTCAAGGCTATAAATACATTGTAACCTCCTCATTAGAAGGGGACTTTGGATCTCTTGGTAAACCACTTATCGAGAATTCCAGTCAAACAGTAACCAATACAAAAACAGTGGACATAGGTCATTCTTATAAGGCTGGACAACTTTAAAATCTTTTGTCTTATTTATTTTATCCGTGATTGATTAATTAGAGATAATCTAATTTTTTACATCAACAACAATTCAACATTATGTGCGTCGTTTGGTGGGTCTCATTTTTTACCATTTTGTTGGCTAGCATTTGGTACGCTCGAAGTTTGAAAATTTTCTTTGCAAGACTGTGTTGGTGTGCTTGTTAAGGGATTATGTCCCTTGGCTGTTTTTATGTTTGCCCTTGGGAGATGAGTTTATTATTTACTAACCCGACCATTGTTTTTGGGGTTTATAATCGTTTGATTAGTTGAGAAAGCTAGGGTTTCATTTTCATATCCTTCTCTCTCTAAAATCGACTGCCAACATTTCTACCCCCTCCTTTTCTCAATCGAAATACGCATTTTTTTTAGAGATCTGACTTTGCATTTCAATCCAGCATATATGCTTTGAGATAAATTTTTTTTCTGCAAACCTGAGTGTAATCATTGATGGTTTAGGGGTTTGCTGTTTGATCTTCGTGGGTGGGTATTTGAGAGGTTGGAGGAGATTGTTCTTTTCTTTTGAAGCCGTACGATTTTGAAGGGTTTGAATTTTCGTTGTTGATTTGGTTTTGACAATTTGAGGCTCGAAAGTCCTTTACGAATTTGGGGAGTTTTGTGGATTCGGTGCTGAGGTATTTTTTTTCACTTTATATATATATATGTATATATAGAGGCAGGCTCCTTTGCACACTAAGTTTGCACACTAAGTTTGCACATTACCTTTTTAAAGTAGTAAAAAAAATATTTTTGAGTTGATTTTTTTTGTGTGATATTTAAACATTTCAAGGAATCCATATAAAAAAAAATAAGCTCAAAAAAACTTTTTTTGCTAGTTTTAAAAAATCAGTCAAACTTTCTATGCTTTTAAGCTCTTTAAAAACTGCGAAAGTTTGACCGATTTTTAAAAAATAGCAAAAAAAGTTTTTTTGAGCTAATTTTTTTTATGTGAGTCCATTGAAATGTCAAAATATCACATAAAAAAATTGGTGTGCGCCAGCACTCAAAAATATTTTTTTTACTACTTTAAAAACTTAATGTGCAAACTTAGTGTGCACAGGAGCCTGCCTATATATATATATATATATATATATATATATTTGTATTCTGATTTTTTTGGTTGGATTAAAACGTTTGTTAAACATTTTTGGATATGTATTGTTTGGTATTATTTAGATTTATGTTACTGTCTTAAATATAAGGCTTAAGATTTCTTTACTATTAGAAACATTTGTTTATTTTTTTTTGGTTAGAATTTTGTTGAACCCTTATTCCGTTTGGGACTATAACAATTAAAACATGACTTGATTTTTTGTTATTGTCCTTATTTTTTTTTTAAAAAGAAGCCTAATTTCGGTAGCCTATTGTGGATCTGATTCGGTTACAAATTTTGTTTAATCAGTTGAGTTGAGTTTGGAGTTTTTGAAAACTTTGATTGTGTTAAGATTTACAAACCAAGAACTCCTATTTTTTATGCTTTAACTTTAGACCTGATCTAAAAACGAAAAATTGTGTTGCTGTTTTTCTTTGCTGTTAAAAATAATTCGACTTTCAGAACTGATTAGTTGTGTCTCTCTAAGGTTTATCTTTGGACAAAATATTGGGTTGTGCGCATAATTTTTTTGTGATATGTTAAATTAATTTGGTTTGTTAGGTGTGTTTAGATCTGTTGTTAGTTGTTGGGATTGTGTGGTTGAGAGTTTATTTACACCCAACTCAGTGTGTGTGCACTTGTTAAACTAGACATAATTGTTTAAAACTTAAAAACTAAAACTTAAGTTTTTTTTTTGTCACATAGTTTTTTTTAATTTTTATTTAAATATCTTTTATTTTAAATCTAATTTAATTTAATTTATTTGGATTAAAGATAATCTGATATTTTTTGCCCTAACTATTTATATCATCTAAGTTGAACATTTTTGTGTGTTTACTTTATTTAGTTGGATTTAACTAGTGTGGACATTTTATAATTCTGTTTGTGTGGATTTAAACATCAGTCCCTGTTTATCCTTTTATCGCAAACAATTTATTATCCTTGTAAACTAAAATTAGACATAACCTAGTGTGTGTTTAGTCTCATTTTATAAACAAGATAGTTTTTATGTTCTGATTAAAAAAAGCCTTTATTTAATCTGTGTGTTGCACAACTTCACGGGGTCTCGAGTTTGAGTGTGTGATTGTGCGTGTGTTATAGTACTGTTACCTGGGTGTTATTAGGTTGACTGATTGTCAGTCAAGTTGGGTTGTATTTAGACTAGACTGGGAATACGGGCTTGTATTTGCTTATTTTAAATCATTATAAAATGGTGGACTGTAATCTGTAATCGGTAATTGGTAATAGTAGACTTGGGTGTGTGAGTTCTCCTGGGACTAGGGACACGGGATTTTTCACCACGGTGGTTTTCTCGAGAACAAATATTGTGTCACCTTCCACTTTTTCTCATCTCATTCTTAAAGGGTATTTTTATTTCTAGCATCACCACTTTTACTCACTAGTGTGCGTGAGTGTTTTTAATTTTTAATTTATAATAGATTTTATATCAAAGAGTTAAAAGAGTTTTTAAATAACCTATTTCACCTTAGCAAGTGACCGCTGGTTCCTTTCAAGTGGTATCAGAGCTTCAGGATTCACTTTAATAAAGTTTTTATTCTGCAAAGATCTTGAACTCTTTTTGAAATCTATTTTTTACTTTTAAAATCTAGTTTTTATTATGGAAAAACAAGTTGGTGATGCAAAATTTTCTTTGAGAAAATCCCTTTATGAATGTTCTAAAGAGGCAATGATTTATACATAATGTAACATTAAAAGCAAAAATGTCATTGGCCAAGCGATGGGTGCAACCGAATTTATAGGTTTTTCGTCTTACACCACATCTCTAGAAGCTTGGAACATTTCTGACCCTTCTACTCTTTTGTCTAAATTTGGGAGTATTTTTGATAATGTAGATGAATGTGATGATTTAGATAATTCTACCATTTTAGAGGGTTGTGTGTGTCATAATTCTATTGATATTTGCACATTTGATGAGAGCACACACTTGGGTGAAATAAATTCTCGAATTTTATCTAAGATTGATGCTTTACAGGATCAAATCAAATTCATTTGCAAAGAATCTGCCATGCATATTGATGAATTTGAATCTAACATTATTTTACTTGAGAAAAAGATTAGTATGTTGACCGAAACTAATATCTTACTTGAAAGTCAACATAAGGATGCTTTAAGTAAATTTGATGAATCTCAATTTGAACTTAAATCTATTTTGAATAAATATGATGATTGTTAAAAATATCTTAAGGTCGCTTTGAAAAAGGTAGATGGTCTTTCAAATTAGAGTTTAAGTGTTGACGAATTTGTTCCTTTGAAAATAATTTGGTTTAATGCCGATAATTTTGATGAAACTAATTTTGTTAGTTGAACAATTTCCCGAGTCTAGTGATTTTAAAATGAGATATAAGCATGCTGAATTTAACGATTGTTCTACCGCATTTGTTAAGCCGGTATTTATTTGCAACTTTTGTCATAAAATGGTCATTTAGAAGAATTTTGTTTTAATAAATTAGGACAAAATAAAACTAAATTAGGCGTTGGGAATGTTCAAAATATCAAACCTACTTTTCATTGTAGTTTTTTTTTAAGAAGGGACATTTAGAAAAAAATTGTTTTAAAAGGTTGAAATTAACTAGAAAAAATGAGAATGTTGAACATTGTAATGAGCCTTTTAATGCGAAATCCAATGCTAGGCATGTGTATTGGTGTAACGTTTTTCTTAAAATGGGTCATTTAGGACGATTTTGTAATATGCCTGTAAGTTTGCATAGACAACAAAGAGATGGTAAAGATATTATGCCCATGATTCTTTTAAAATCAAACTTTGTTGCATATCTTCCTCATTTTGTATCTAGTCATGCCTATATGAAAACTATGATTCGAAAAGCTAAATCTAAGTGGATTAAAAAAGTTGACTCAGGTTGTAAAAAGTATTGTTCCATTGTTTCAAACTAATTTTGTTTAGTTTATTTGTTAGTAATCTTTATCTTCATATGTTTGTTGTACTAACTTTATTTAGTAGGATTCTTCCCTACTCTTTGTCCCTTTGAGACAAACAGGGGGAGAATTTGAGACTCTTTTATTATTTTATTTTACAATTTTTTTGAGTCATTTAGGAAATCTTGTGGTTAGTTGAGTTATGTACTCTTCTATATTGTTAGGACTCTTGTTGTTAGTTGAGTCATGTAATCTTTTAGTTTTAGGACTCATGTGTATAGTTGAGCTATGTAATTTGTGTCATTTCTTGTCTCTGAGTCTCAGTTTAGTTTGTCTCAAAATTAGTGTAGGAGGGTGGTGAGACTGGGGTCTATGAATAACTGGAAAGGGTGAGGCGTGACCCACTCCAATGGACACTGTCTGCAAGTCTTCAAGGTCTCCTGGTGCAACTTCTGAAGAAAACTTCTCCTTCTGGTAACAATGGAACTCAAGCTTCAACTCACTCCCTGCAAGAAGATGAACTTTCACAGCAAAAATAGCAATTTTCTCAAGGGAAACACCTGAGAGTGATGGCTGTCAGTGGGGAGTGAAGGAACAAGGCACTCAACACTAAGAGAATGAGCAGGGAGAGAATACTAGGTAGGTCTGGTGATATTTTAGCAGAGTAACAGTGCAATTTTTCTTGTCTCTCCTTTGACCTTGCCCAGGGGTCTATTTATACATGGGCGTAAGGGGTGAGCTGGCGATTTTGGGCGCCAAAATTGAGAGAGTTGGTGGGGAACAATGTCTGAAGTGTACCATTTGTCCCTACCTGCAGGCAGCCTGCCTGTCCCCTCTGCAGGCGCCACCTGGCACCGACCAAAACTCAAAAAGCACATATGTCCCCTAATGGAGACAAAATAGCAGATTTGGTAGTTATCTTTTGAAACGGTAACTTGTGGTGCAATTTTGCAAATCTTTGAGAGAGGAGACCTTAAGGCCTCACTCCCTCTAAAAAGTGTTATTTTTCTTGAGAGGGACCTCGAGGACCCCCTCTTCTGGAAAAGTCATTTTTCTTGTAAAGAGTTTATTTCTTGTGCGTAGCCTCGAGTGGCTTCTGGGTCTTCCTACTAGTATTCTCTCAATCCTATAGTGCTAAGTGGTTGAGCTTGCTCAACATACCTTGTCCCTCAGCCGCCAAGCCAAAACTCCCAGGAGGTCCCGACGCGCCTGTTCGAGCCCTGCTTGCTCGACTAGGCAACCTGTGCAAGAAAGTAAAGTGTTAGTGCTGTTGTTCATTTAGAGCCTGCTGTTTCATGATGAAAACTCCTGTAGCAGCACTTCTCGAATAACATTTCTGCAGTGACCCCTGCAGTGGCGCTGACGCTTGAAGCGGCACCGATCCTTGTACTGGCGCCGTTGCTCGGAGTGGTGCTGACGCCCGAGGTAGCGCTGATGCTTGAATCGACGCTGACATGTGAGGCGGTGCCGACCCTTGTCCCGGCGCCGACGCTCGAAGTGACGCCGACGCTCGAAGTGGCGCTGACGCGTGAGGCGGCGCCGACCCTTGTCCCGGCGCCGATGCTCGAAATGGCGCCGACGCTCGAAGTGGCGCTGACGCTTGAGGTAGCGCTGAGGCTTGAATCCGCGCTGACAGGTGAGGCGGCGCCGACCCTTGTTGCGGCGCCGACGCTCGAAGTGGCGCTGACGCTTGAGGTAGCGCTGAGGCTTGAATCCGCGCTGACAGGTGAGGCGGCGCCGACCCTTGTTGTGGCGCCGACGCTCGAAGTGGCGCCGACCCTTGTTGCGGTGCCGACGCTAGAAGTGGCGCCGACGCTCGAAGTGGCGCTGACGCGTGAGGCGGCGCCGACCCTTATCCCGGCGCCGATGCTCGAAATGGTGCCGACGCTCGAAGTGGCGCTGACGCCTGAGGTAGCGCTGAGGCTTGAATCCGCACTGGCAGGTGAGGCGGCGCCGACCCTTGTTGCGGCGCCGACGCTCGAAGTGGCGCCGACCCTTGTTGTGGCGCCGACGCTCGAAGTGGCGAAGTGGCGCCGACGCTCGAAGTGGCGTTGACGCGTGAGGCTGCGCCGACCCTTATCCCGGCGCCGATGCTCGAAATGGTGCCGACGCTCGAAGTGGCGCTGACGCCTGAGGTAGCGCTGAGGCTTGAATCCGCGCTGACAGGTGAGGCGGTGCCGACCCTTGTTGCGGCGCCGACGCTCAAAATGGCGCTGACGCTCAAAATGGCGCCAACGCTCAAAATGGTGCCGACGCTCGAAGTGGCGCCGACCCTCAAAATGGCGCTGACGCTTGCGGTGGCGTAGAGACTTGCCGCGGCGCGGACACTTGCAGCGGCGTAGAGACTTGTCGCGGCGCCGACACTTGAAGCGGCGCAGACACCTGAAGTGGCACCGACCCGTGTAGCGGCGTAGAGACTTGCCGCGACGCCGACACTTGCAGCGACGCTGATACTTGCAGTGGCGCTGGGGCTTCCTGATGAATATGAGTTTCTGCAGGCACCCTGGGGGGTTCCCGCCCAGTATGAGTTTCTACCGGGACCCGGGGGGTTCCTGCTCAATATGAGTTTCTACCGGGACCCCGGGGGGGTTCCTGCTCAATATGAGTTTCTGTCGGGACCCTGGGTTTCTTCTCAGTATTTTTAATAAAATAATATTTTTACTTTTTTTTTTATAGGTAGACACCCTTCTACATTAGCCCCTCGTGCAAAGTCTTTTTTGTTGGGTAAACCAAAAGGCTTTGTACGCCATAAATTCATTTATTTTTTGGGACCCTAGGATTTCTTCATCATTCCCCTTAGGGTCATTAAATGTTATGTCACTTCATCCCAAGTTTTGTAAATGAGGACACTTATAGTGACCTCCTTATCTCAGTATAAACTTGGGCGGAGGAGTATAAACTTGGGCGGAGGGGTTAACTGAAGTGAGCCCCTCACCCTTGGCCTTCTTCTGTGGACTTTCATCTTGGGCGGAGGGGTTACTCGCGGTGTGCCCCTCGCCCTTTGCCTTCTTCTGTTGCCTTCTATCTGAGGCGGAGGGGTTACACTCAATGAGCCTCTCGCTCTTGGCCTTCTTCTTGGGCGGAGGGGTTACTCGCGGTGAGCCCCTCGCCCTTGGCCTTCTTATGGGGCCTTTCATCTTGGGCGGAGGGGTTGCTCGCGACGTGCCCTCGCCCTTGGCCTTCTTCTGCGGCCTTCCATCTTGGGAGGAGGGGTTTCTCGTAGTGAGCCCCTCGCCCCTGGCCTTCTTCTGTGGCCTTCCATCTTGGGCGGAGGGGTTGTTCGCGGTGAGCCCCTCGCCCTTGGCCTTATTCTGTGGCCTTCCTTCTTGGGCAGAGGGGTAACTCGCAGTGAGCCCCTCGCCCTTGGCCTTTTTCTGTGGCCTTCTATCTTGGGCGGAGGGTATGCTCGCGGTGAGCCCCTCGTCCTTGGCCTTCTTCTGGGGCCTTTCATCTTGGGCGGAGGGGTTGCTCGCGGTGTGCCCCTCGCCCTTGGCCTTCTTCTGCGGCCTTCCATCTTGGGAGGAGGGGTTTCTCACAGTGAGCCCCTCACCCCTGGCCTTCTTCTGTGGCCTTCCATCTTGGGCGGAGGGGTTGTTCGCGGTGAGCCCCTCGCCCTTGGCCTTATTTTGTGGCCTTCCTTCTTGGGCAGAGGGGTAACTCGCAGTGAGCCCCTCGCCCTTGGCCTTCTTCTGGGGCCTTTCATCTTGGGCGGAGGGGTTACTCGCGGTGAGCCTCTCGCCCTTGGTCTTATTCTGTAGCATCAAGTTTGGGAAGAGAGGGCACTCAAGGTGGATCCCCTCGACCTAGGCTATTTTCTGTCAAACTTGCAATCTTGGGTAGGTGGAGCCACTATAAGTGGATCCCCACACTCCAAGCTATTTTACTATTTGTTCACTTGGTTGAGGACTTCTCAATATTAGCCCCCTCGTGCAGAAGTGTCTTGTAATGTCGAGGGACTTGTGCACGAAACTGTCGTACCTTTTATTTATACTTGGCAGTTGCTCATAGACTGTGAGCGCTCCGGTGCCCTTGGAGCCTTAGGTTCTAAACTGTCGCACCTTATATTTATACTTGGCACTTGCTCATGACTGTGAGCACTCCAGTGCCCTTAGAGACTAAGGTGCTCATCTAGAACACCTTATATTTATATTTGGCACTTGCTCAAGACCGTGAGCGCTCCGGTGCCCTTGGAGCCTTAGGTGCTAAACTATCGCACCTTATACTTATAGTT
Source organism: Sambucus nigra (assembly GCA_949130495.1). NCBI lineage: Eukaryota > Viridiplantae > Streptophyta > Magnoliopsida > Dipsacales > Adoxaceae > Sambucus > Sambucus nigra. Next base: position 235,258,561 of record OX422210.1, on the reverse strand, counting down.
GGCAGTTGCTCAAGACTGTGAGTGCTCCTATGCCCTTGGAGCCTTAGGTACTAAACTGTCGTACCTTATATTTATATTTGGCACTTGCTCAAGACTGTGAGCGCTCCGGTGCCCTTGGAGCCTTAGGTGCTAAACTGTCGCACCTTATACTTATTGTTGGCAGTTGCTCAAGACTGTGAGCGCTCCTATGCCCTTGGAGCCTTTGGTACTAAGTTGTCGTACCTTATATTTATGTTTGGCACTTGCTCAAGACTGTGAGCGCTCCGGTGCCCTTGGAGCCTTAGGTGCTAAACTGTCGCACCTTATACTTATACTTGGCACTTGCTCATGATTGTGAGCGCTCCGGTGCCCTTGGAGCCTTAGGTGCTAAACTGTCGCACCTTATATTTATACTTGGCACTTGCTCATGATTGTGAGCGCTCCGGTGCCCTTGGAGCCTTAGGTACTAAACTGTCGCACCTTATATTTATACTTGGCACTTGCTCATGACTGTGAGCGCTCCGGTGCCCTTGGAGCCTTAGGTGCTAAACTGTCGCACCTTATATTTATACTTGGCACTTGCTCATGATTGTGAGCGCTCCGGTGCCCTTGGAGCCTTAGGTACTAAACTGTTGTACCTTATGTTTATATTTATATTTAGCACTTGCTCAAGATTATGAGCGCTCCGGTGCCCTTGGAGCCTAAGGTACTAAATTGTCGTACCTTATATTTATACTTGCACTTGTTCAATACTTTGAGTTGCTCTTTTTTATGAGAGAACCTTAAGATTGAACTTACTGCTTCTAACTTCTCAGTTATAGTGGTGAAGATGTCTGTTGATGACGGGTTGAATTTTGGGGCGAGGGTCTCTATAGGGTTCCTCGGTGATTTTTATAGTAGGCGAAGGTTCCTCATCTGAGGGCCTTCATTTGAGAGAGGGTTCATCCGCCTCTTTGAATTCGAGGGGTTCCTGGACTAGGCATCTCGACCACACAGAGTTCCTCGCATATTACCTCAGGTTCCTCGACGGTTAGTTTTGAACCGTGGAGCTCCTTATTGGGGTTTTTACCCATTTTGGGTTCCTTGTTTGCTTTGGGTTCCTCGTTCATTTTGGATTCCTCGTGCGTCAATCTAGGAATGAGTTCCAAATCCGAAGGTACATCAAACCCTCGTATTTTAACGAGTCCCTTGTCGGTAGCTGATTTGGCATTTATGAGCAAGGGTTCCTCGCCCTCTGTAACTGTTTCAATTCCTCACCCGCCCAAGGGTCCCTCGCTGGTTGGCATTTCAACTAGAGGGTTTGTTGTCGCGAGTTCCTTATTGGCAACGAGGGATACCCGGGGTTCTTCACTGGTTCGTTTTATACCAGAGGGTTCCTCGCGACCCATTTCTCAATCCAATGTTGTTATTAGCGAGACACAGCTCAGCTCCTTACGTGCGATTCTCGAAATGGGTTCCTCGTCAAACCTTTCGTCAGCGGCTTGTATGTCTGGTAATTTGTGTCTTGTTTCAAATAAGGGTGTCTCGACTTTGGGCTTCGTCGAGGGTTCCTCGTGCGTTGACTTTATACTTGAGGGTTCCTCGTCGGCTACCATTGCCACGAGGTATTCACTGAATTATGAGGGTTCCTCGCGACCAACCTCGCTGGCGAGTTCCTTGTCCTCTATGAATTCCATACGCACTTTTTCTGTCAAGGGTTTGACATCCTCAAGTTCCTCGCGACCAACCTCGTCGGCGAGTTCCTCGTCCTCTATGAGTTCTACACGCACTTTTTCTGTTGAGGGTTTGCCATCCTCAAGTTCCTCGCGACCAACCTCATTGGCAGGTTCCTCGCGCGTTGATGATCTGAGACTTAGGGGTTCCTCGCCCAAGCACGTTACAAGCAAGGGTTCCTCGCCACTTAATTTGGAACCAGTGGGTTCCTCCCCACCCGTCGTGACCCCGAGGGATTCCTCGAGTATCAGGGGTTCCGCGGTGGGTTCCTCGCCTTCCCCTTTAAATTTTTTCATCCTTTTTTTTTTTTGGCCTGGCTGGGTTTGGTTCCTCGTCTGAGGATCTGGTGACTGAAAGTTCCTCACAAACATCGCTGGATGAGGTGGGTTCCTCGACCCCAAAGGGGGTCCTCGCCTACTGTTGCAACATTTGAGGGTTTCTCGTATACCATTTTGATTTCAAAGGGTCCCTCGCACTTTTTGGTGAAAGCTACGGGTTCCATGCGTGAGGCGTTAACTATAGAGGGTTCCTCGCATCTGGAGTTACTGTTGGGCATCCCTGGCTTGGAGGTTCCTCGCCTGGAGTTCTCTCGCCCCGAGTTACTGTTGAGTTCATATTTGTTGGGTTCCTCGACCCTTGTTGTTGGTACCTGTGATGATTCTTTACTGGAAATGTGTGGTAGTCTTTAGTATGTAAGTGGTTCCTTACCGTAGGTCCCAATACCCGAGGGTCCCTCATCGAAAGCGCCATTAGATGGAGGTGTCTCGACCTCAAATATCGTCGAGGGTTCCTCATCGTGATTATCATTGGTGACTGGTGTTTTGGTCGAGGGTGTCTTGATGACTGATTTCGTCAAGGGTACCTCATCCACGAGGCCGTTAAGGGCCAAGAGTGATGTCCCAGCTATTGGTGGCTACGGGTGTCTCGACCTTCGGATTTATCGAGTGTTCCTTATCTGTCGGAACATGTGTTGGAGAGAGGGGGGTCTCGACGCCTGTGATTTTTTCTGAAGAAGGGGGATCTCGACCCGTGGTTTTCTGCGAGGTGACCCTACATCCGAGGATCCCTCGCCAGCTGCCTTGGAGTCGTCAAAACCACTAGTCGCTTTGGGAGGGTGTGTCTCGACGCCTTTGAATCTTCATAAATAGGGGTTTCGGCCTATGGAAGTATGGTGGCCTCTCGTCAGCGGCCGCAGGTCTCGCGACCTGGCCTCACGTCTACGGGCCCCTCGTCGCTGCAAGGGGGTGTCTGGACATGTGCCGGCGCTGACGGGGTCATCTCGACCTCGGGTGTCTTGACGCCCATGATTTTTTTTATTTTTGCTGAAGAAGGGTCTCTCGACGCCCGTGATTTTTTGCTGAAGGAGGGTCTCTCGACGCCCATGATTTTTTGCTGAAGAAGGGTCTCTCGACGCCCATGATTTTTGCTGAAGGAGGGTCTCTCGACGCCCATGATTTTTTTGCTGAAGGAGGGTCTCTCGACGCCCATGATTTTTGCTGAAGAAGGGTCTCTCGACGCCCATGATTTTTTGCTGAAGGAGGGTCTCTCGACGCCCATGATTTTTGCTGAAGAAGGGTCTCTCGACGCCCATGATTTTTTGCTGAATAAGGGTCTCTCGACGCCCATGATTTTTAGTGAAGGAGGGTCTCTCGACGCCCGTGATTTTTGCTGAAGAAGGGTCTCTCGACGCCCATGATTTTTTGCTGAATAAGGGTCTCTCGACGCCCATGATTTTTACTGAAGAAGGGTCTCTCGACGCCCAGGATTTTTGCTGAACAAGGGTCTCTCGACGCCCATGATTTTTACTGAAGAAGGGTCTCTCGACGCCCATGATTTTTGCTGAAGGAGGGTCTCTCGACGCCCATGATTTTTTGCTGAAGGTGGGTCTCTCGACGCCCATGATTTTTGCTGAAGAAGGGTCTCTCGACGCCCATGATTTTTTGCTGAATAAGGGTCTCTCGACGCCCATGATTTTTTGCTGAAGAAGGGTCTCTCGACGCCCATGATTTTTGCTGAAGAAGGGTCTCTCGACGCCCATGATTTTTACTGAAGAAGGGTGGGTCTCGACCCGTGGTTTGCTGCGAGGTGACCCTCCGTCCGAGGATCTTCGAAAGCCCTAGTTGCTTTGGGCAGTGGTGTCTCGATGCCTTTGAATTTTTTTTTTTTTTTTTTTTTTCAAGAACATGGGTCTCGCTTATGATAATATGGTGTCCTTTCATCAGCGGCCGTGGGTCTCGCGACAAGGCCTCGCGTCTACGGGTCCCTCATCACTGCAAGGGGTTTTCTCTTCATCTTGTCATGTCGAGGGTTCCTCGATTCGGGTTGTCTCGACCCTTTGTGATGTTGACAAATTTTTTTTTTTTTTGACTGGTCGTGTTGCGTTTGGGGAGATCAGCGATTTGCTATTTATTTCTGGTGGGGGGGGGGTCTCGACCTCTTATCGCGTCGAGGGTTCCATGACCCAGGGTGTCTCACCCATTGTTGTCGTCATGGAGAGTATGCTGCTGCTGCCACGGGTTATTTTCTTAAGGGTTCCTCATCGCTATCATTCAGCGAGAGGAGTTCCTCGACCATACCGAATTCCTCGCCAAACACTTAGGGTTCCTGGGGTTCCTGTCAGTGAACTTGACGGTTGTCACAACTTTCTCCAGCGCCGTCCTCCGCGGCTGAGCTACTTCAACCGGGATCGCCGCCGGAACGACCGCCCCTCCACAGGGGTTACTGTTGGTGTTACACAATCTTGACCCAAACTTGCCAAGTCTAAAAAAACATACTCATAAGCCTCTGCCACCGGAGCTGTTGTCGGTGAGATGGTCGGCCCTCCCGGAGGAGCAGGTACCTTTGCTCCGGTCACCACCACCTCCACCTGAGTGGCCTTGTCTCTTTGAGCTCCATTTCCAGATGGAATGTCTTCAAACACTAGCTGCTTAGAAACATTAAAACCTTCTTTGCCCATGGAAGTGAGGATACCTCCCCAGCAGAGTCGCCAAATGTAGGAGGGTGGTGAGACTGGGGTCTATGAATAACTGGAAAGGGTGAGGCGTGACCCACTCCAATGGACACTGTCTGCAAGTCTTCAAGGTCTCCTGGTGCAACTTCTGAAGAAAACTTCTCCTTCTGGTAACAATGGAACTCAAGCTTCAACTCACTCCCTGCAAGAAGATGAACTTTCACAGCAAAAATAGCAATTTTCTCAAGGGAAACACCTGAGAGTGATGGCTGTCAGTGGGGAGTGAAGGAACAAGGCACTCAACACTAAGAGAATGAGCAGGGAGAGAATACTAGGTAGGTCTGGTGATATTTTAGCAGAGTAACAGTGCAATTTTTCTTGTCTCTCCTTTGACCTTGCCCAGGGGTCTATTTATACATGGGCGTAAGGGGTGAGCTGGCGATTTTGGGCGCCAAAATTGAGAGAGTTGGTGGGGAACAATGTCTGAAGTGTACCATTTGTCCCTACCTGCAGGCAGCCTGCCTGTCCCCTCTGCAGGCGCCACCTGGCACCGACCAAAACTCAAAAAGCACATATGTCCCCTAATGGAGACAAAATAGCAGATTTGGTAGTTATCTTTTGAAACGGTAACTTGTGGTGCGATTTTGCAAATCTTTGAGAGAGGAGACCTTAAGGCCTCACTCCCTCTAAAAAGTGTTATTTTTCTTGAGAGGGACCTCGAGGACCCCCTCTTCTGGAAAAGTCATTTTTCTTGTAAAGAGTTTATTTCTTGTGCGTAGCCTCGAGTGGCTTCTGGGTCTTCCTACTAGTATTCTCTCAATCCTATAGTGCTAAGTGGTTGAGCTTGCTCAACATACCTTGTCCCTCAGCCGCCAAGCCAAAACTCCCAGGAGGTCCCGACGCGCCTGTTCGAGCCCTGCTTGCTCGACTAGGCAACCTGTGCAAGAAAGTAAAGTGTTAGTGCTGTTGTTCATTTAGAGCCTGCTGTTTCATGATGAAAACTCCTGTAGCAGCACTTCTCGAATAACATTTCTGCAGTGACCCCTGCAGTGGCGCTGACGCTTGAAGCGGCACCGACCCTTGTACTGGCGCCGTTGCTCGGAGTGGTGCTGACGCCCGAGGTAGCGCTGATGCTTGAATCGACGCTGACATGTGAGGCGGTGCCGACCCTTGTCCCGGCGCCGACGCTCGAAGTGACGTCGACGCTCGAAGTGGCGCTGACGCGTGAGGCGGCGCCGACCCTTGTCCCGGCGCCGATGCTCGAAATGGCGCCGACGCTCGAAGTGGCGCTGACGCTTGAGGTAGCGCTGAGGCTTGAATCCGCGCTGACAGGTGAGGCGGCGCCGACCCTTGTTGCGGCGCCGACGCTCGAAGTGGCGCTGACGCTTGAGGTAGCGCTGAGGCTTGAATCCGCGCTGACAGGTGAGGCGGCGCCGACCCTTGTTGTGGCGCCGACGCTCGAAGTGGCGCCGACCCTTGTTGCGGTGCCGACGCTAGAAGTGGCGCCGACGCTCGAAGTGGCGCTGACGCGTGAGGCGGCGCCGACCCTTATCCCGGCGCCGATGCTCGAAATGGTGCCGACGCTCGAAGTGGCGCTGACGCCTGAGGTAGCGCTGAGGCTTGAATCCGCACTGGCAGGTGAGGCGGCGCCGACCCTTGTTGCGGCGCCGACGCTCGAAGTGGCGCCGACCCTTGTTGTGGCGCCGACGCTCGAAGTGGCGAAGTGGCGCCGACGCTCGAAGTGGCGTTGACGCGTGAGGCTGCGCCGACCCTTATCCCGGCGCCGATGCTCGAAATGGTGCCGACGCTCGAAGTGGCGCTGACGCCTGAGGTAGCGCTGAGGCTTGAATCCGCGCTGACAGGTGAGGCGGTGCCGACCCTTGTTGCGGCGCCGACGCTCAAAATGGCGCTGACGCTCAAAATGGCGCCAACGCTCAAAATGGTGCCGACGCTCGAAGTGGCGCCGACCCTCAAAATGGCGCTGACGCTTGCGGTGGCGTAGAGACTTGCCGCGGCGCGGACACTTGCAGCGGCGTAGAGACTTGTCGCGGCGCCGACACTTGAAGCGGCGCAGACACCTGAAGTGGCACCGACCCGTGTAGCGGCGTAGAGACTTGCCGCGACGCCGACACTTGCAGCGACGCTGATACTTGCAGTGGCGCTGGGGCTTCCTGATGAATATGAGTTTCTGCCGGGACCCTGGGGGGTTCCCGCCCAGTATGAGTTTCTACCGGGACCCGGGGGGTTCCTGCTCAATATGAGTTTCTACCGGGACCCCGGGGGGGTTCCTGCTCAATATGAGTTTCTGTCGGGACCCTGGGTTTCTTCTCAGTATTTTTAATAAAATAATATTTTTACTTTTTTTTTTATAGGTAGACACCCTTCTACATTCTTCAATGCTCCTTTGTCCAAGAACTTCAATTAGTATGGTTCTTCTTAAAGATGTTCTCATCACCGAGGCCATCCTAGACAGGGCGTCTTCTCAGACATTCTCCAATTTGGGGATTCTTAGTATTTTGGCTTTCGTGAATCCTTCCAGCCTTTTTATAACTATGGACAAGTAATTCTCCATAGACTCCTCCCTATCTTCATAAACTCCCAATATTTTTTTAATAACTAGTTGGGAATCGCTTTGTGTTGCAATATGTTCGGTGCCCATGGATGCTTTGTGCTAGCAAGAAGGGCCTCGTATTATGCCTCTTTATTGGATCCTTAAAACTGGAAGCATAGGGCATATTCCACTACTATATCATCGGGCGTGGTGATTATGATGCCGATGCTGCTTTCTTCCACACAGGACGATCCATCAACATAAAATTTTTGAACTACACAATCTTGGATGAAGTCTTCTCCTTCCATCTTATGGAACATAAAAGGTTGGTGATGGTACTCGTCACTCTATCACTTTTCTTCTTTGAGAAAAATCTCTCCCTGAGGAGTCTGCTCAGTGTTGTCTCGGCTCATGGTCTCCTCTGGATGTGGGAGTTCACTATTAGGGGTTGATCTATCTCCTATAGGAGTCTTCTCGGATGGTTTCTCATCAAAAGTGAACTTTTTAATAAAGTCCGCTAATACCTGCCCTTTTATTGTGATCCTTGGTTCGTACTGTATATTGTACGCATCGAGTTCCACTGCCAAAGCCATAATTCGACCAAACTATTTAGGTTTCTATAGGATTTACCAAAGATTTAGGTTTGCATCGATCACAATAGTGTGGGATTGGAAGTATTATTTCATCCTTTGATAATCTTTTCTCAGTGCTAATGCTTACTTTTCCATTTGCGGATATCGAACTTCGGCCCCCTGGTAGGAACGAATGGTATAATAAACTAGTTTTTGGACTATTTCCTCCTGCCTCACTAGTGCCGAACTAATGGCTGATTCGAACACTGCGAGATATAAGTAAATATTCTTGCCTACAACTAGTCATGATAAGATAGGTGGGGAGCCCATGTAATGCTTCAGTTCTACGAACCTGTTTTCACATTCCTCGTTCCATTAGAATGACTTTTGCAACACCTTGAAGAAGGGAAAGAATTTAACAATAGCTCTGAAAATGAATCTATTTAGTGCATCTACTCGCTCGATCAGTCTCTATACTTCCTTCTTCGTTGTCAGAGACATCTCCTCAGGATTATCCTCAATGCCTCGCTAATTTACAATCAAACCCAGGAACATTCCTTCCTTCACCCCGAAGACACACTTGGCGAGATTCGGCTTTGTCTGATACTTCTTTAATTTATTGAAGGTCTGGCCGAGGTCCTTAATGTATTCGGTGACCACCTTATTTTTTGTGAGCATATGGTCCACATAAACCTCTATGTTAACCCCACTCCTTTCCTCAAAAACTTTGCTCAAAAGTCTCTAGTAAGTGGCTCATGTATGTTTAAGACCAAACGGCATAACATTATAAGAGTAGGTAGCTCGGTGAGTTATAAATTTCATTTTTTCTTTGTCTGGGTGCTTCATCTTGATCTGGTTGTAATCGGAGTATGCATCCATAAAACTGAGAAGCTCGTGGGTTGTTGTAGCATCAACCATCTAGTCAATCCGCAGTAGTAGGAAATAATCTTTCGGGCAGGCTTTGTTCAGGTCGGTAAAATCGACGCACATCCTCCACTTGCCATTTTTCTTAGATACCATGAATACATTAGCCAACCATTCTGGGTACAAGACTTCATTGATGAAGTTAGCTTTCTTCAGTTTAAGAACTTCCTCCTGAATGATAAGGTTCTTGTCGCCATCGAAAACTCACGCATTTCTTCTTGACTGGATTTGCCCTTGTATCACATTCAATTCATGGCACATGATGTTGGGATATATCCCCGGCATGTCCTCCTGGCTCAATGATAAGCATCCAAAAGTGTTTAAATAATACCCCAAATAGATATTTTTTAATTGCTAATTCTTGACAAAATGGGTTTTATGAGCTTATATGTCTATTTTGCAGATCATATGCCCGTTCCTATGTTCAAATGGTCAAATCTTGGCAAATTGGGAATAATAAGTGCTAACCCTAACTCACATAGCCTTACCATGTCCCCCAAGCTCACCCTAAATTGAGTCCTCACCAGTCTAGAGCCTTTTGTGTGTCTAATTTGTATTGTTATTTTTATTTTGAGTCGTTTTTAATTTCTAGGATTCATTTTATATTTTGTGTAGAGTCTTGTATATTTTTTTAGTCTTTATTTTCGTGTCTGTAAATAATTTAGGAGTGAGTTTTATTTTTATTTATTTGATTTTTATATTTTTTTAGTTTTTAGTTTTATTATCAATTTTGTTTTATTAATATTTTCATTAGGGTAGGTTTATTAGTATTATTTTATTTTAAGTCTTTTATTTTTAGGATTAAAAGTTTATTTTTTTTAGACTTTATGTTGTTTAGTTTTATTTTATAGTTTTTCGAATATTAATTTTTTTATAGGATTTTAATTTTTATAGATTTTATTTTGAGTCTTAGTTTATTTTCTTTAGGGTCACAAATTAGACACACACACACACTCACCCTCACCCCTAAACTCCTAAACTCATCTACACCCAAACAAAACAAAAACACACACCTTACACCCATGCAACTTACCACATCAAAGACACACTCAACCCCTCTTCCCCACAAAAATTACCCATCTTCTCTCTCCTCTCTCCTATCCTCCATTAAACCCCCACACCAAAACCCATTAACCTGTCCTCACTCTCTCCTCCCTTATCCAAAAAAATTGCAACCTTCAACACCCTATAATCCAAAAACGAAACCGTGACCCATCCTAGTAGAATCCCCTACCAACCTTATAACCTTCGGCCTTAATCTCCAGCCACTGCCCATTTTCCGCCCAACACTAAACCGAACCACCAACCCTACCCAGCTGCGTCCAACCCTAACTCCTATTTTCCTTAACCTGAGACCCAAATCCGTCGGACCGTAACTCCAGCGGTCTAAACCTGACCTTATCACTTTGACCTAATTCCGGGTTATACCCGAGAACCATATACCATATTCGTACTTACTATCCAACCCTTGACCTGCTAAAAATCCAACGAGGTGTCATACCTGAAGTATAAAGACACCAACCCAATAACTTCCCACAAAACCCATATTCCATTCAGCATATAATCCCCAACCAAACAAAAGACTCACATATGTTGAAATCTTTTACCCCATTTCCTATTATACCCTGAAAATTACCCCTCACACTTACACCCACACTCTCACTACCTCACTTCCCACATGCACTCTTATCTCTCCCTAAATTACCCCCAACTACCTTATTTCCCCATTTAACCTCTCAAGAGCCACTTCTTCCACATGCCACTCAACAATTCCAATTATACCCCTTATCTATATTTCTCCATGATATAAAATAAGAAATGGAGTCTCATTTGAAGGCAACAAGCATTGTAGAGAGAAAGCCCTGGAGAGAAGAGGATGGAGAGAAACATCTTTGTAAATATTTTTTTTTTATTTCTTTTCTTTTTCTTTAAAGATTTTATGAGTACTAAAGTGTGAGAGTTTGGATTATATTGAAGAGTTTGGAGTTCCACTTGCAATTCAAGGATACTTCATCCTAAGATTTGTTCTCTTATCTCTACTTTTTTTAATTTCGTGCTTAGTTTGTTAATATTATAACATTTGTTGTGTTTTATCTCCATGTTAGGCTTGAATGGGGTGATCCCATTATTTGATTTTAATCCCATTTTATTTAGTTTATTTAAATTAAATTTTCTTTTGATGATTTATTTTGAACTCTTACATTTTGATTTATGCCTCGAGAGAGGGTAAATAAGAAAACTGAGATTCTAGTCTTAGTTTCCATTTTAGAATGGAACTAGAGATAGGTTTTTCAAAAATGTGAAATTATTTCTTCGAATTTAAACTCAAATCCTATTTCTATGATTTAAACTAATTTGGTAAATCGATCCTAGCAGGTGGTTTGTTAAATGATGTTTGGATCTACTTTTCAAGAGTTATAGGAGTATTCAATTTCATTTTCTAAAAGGTTATTATTAAATTTACATTTGCAACGAGAGTTGATTTGTAATTTTGATACTAACTAGGGAGGTTCAATTTGAATGAATTAATTAATAAGATTAACTAGAATATATGGTGTCATCATATCCCTTGTTAGTCCTCCCTTTTATATCCTCATTCATATGATATTTTACATTTTTATTTGGTTAGATTTCTCTTATTTTTCATCACACTTTTTAGTTAGTCTTTAGATCTTTGATATAGTTTAGTCTTATTTCACCCTCATCACACAATTGTTTTAATATTAAAAAATCTAAAAAATAAAAAAAGTAAAAAGTCTAAAAATAGGAAAATTAAATTAAAATGGCGTTGATGTAAAAAACTAGATTTGATCTAATTAATTAATCACAGATAAATATGAAATAAAGAAATAAGACAAGAGATTTTTAAAATTGTTTAGCCTTAATGAAATGGCATACGTCCACTGTCTTGTATTACTGGGTGTCTTGCCTTGATCTCAATTTTGTTCGCTTAGGATAGTTTACCCTGCCATGAGGGTATTACGATGTATTTATAGCCCTTGGGATGTCAGTATGAATAGGCAATATGTCGTTATTAAATAGGCATATATCACTGTAGATGGTAAGAATATTCATTGAATCTATCATTATCATTTGATCTTCCTAACCAGTTGCTCGATACGCTGAGTAGCTCGGTATGTTGAGTAGCTCGGTACATTGCATTTATGCCATGTTGGATGAAACGTGTCTTTATGTAATTGGTCCACGTCGACTGACTAATTTTTGTATGAACAAATGGATTGCATATTCTGTACAGAACTCCATTGTCTAAGACATATCTGGTAGCCTTACACTTCAACCTCTTTCTAGCCAGTTGGTCGGCTAGTAAAGTACCCTCTTCGATATAAGCCCTGATGGGATCCATCCAGGAAGGTCCCATATCCAATGTGATAAAATTCACCATCAAATTTTCATCAATACTTCTGCTTGCAAGTATCTCAATGGGAATTGTTCTACGTAGCTCGGTGCGCGTAGCTGAAGCTAATCGAGCAAGTGCATCTGCCCTTCCATTCTCTAGTCTTGGTATTCTAATCACTTAGACAGCTACCAAATTGGATACAATCTCCATAGATTTTGTTAAATACCTTGACATGAACTCCCCTTTTATAGTGTAAAGACTTAGCATCTGATTTACCACTAGTTGTGAATCACTTAACACCACAATTTGCCCTGCATTTAATGATTTAGCTAAGTTGAGGCCCACAATTATGGCTTCATACTCAGCTTCATTATTGGAATCCTAGAATTGGAAACGAAGAGCATATTCTATATCTATCCCATCTAGACTGTTGATAATAACTCGAGCTCCGCTACCTATTACACATGAAGATCCATCGATATATAAATTCCATATAGGGATATTATCATCAAACACTTGTTCTGACAATATTCCTTGATGAAATATCTTGTCCTTCCTTTCATCATATTTCTTTTTCAACTCTTGCACCTTACTAGAGGATTCTGGTTGATCGGTGGCCATCCCTTCTGGCAATTTTGCTGCTGGGAGTTGCTCGGGGATATTTTATGTTGCTCCTCTAGCATCCTGGAGTTGCTCTACATTAGCTCCTTATTTATCGAAGACATCTGGGTAGGTAAATATAGTAATGAAATTTGCCACTGCCTGCAATTTGAGAGATGATCTTAGCTCGTAGATAATGTCATACTCCTTCTAACTCCACTGCCCAATCCATCAATCTTCCAGACTTTTTTAGCTTATGTAAATCCTGTCTGAGTGGCATGTCAGTATATACCACTATTGTATGGGCTTGAAAATATGGTCTCATCCTCCTGCTCACTTTAATCAGTGCCAATGCTAACTTCTCCAGTTTTGGATACTTGATCTTTGCTCCCCTGAATGCCTTGCTCGTATAATAAACTAGTTTTTGTACCCATCTTTCTATTCGTATCAAATCCCAACTGACCGTACTTTCTGAAACAGCTAAATATAGGAATAATGTTTCTCCTGCCACTGGCTGGGATAATAAAGGAGGTGTCCCCAAGTATCTCTTTAACTCTAAGAAGGCCTTCTCACACTCGTCATTCCACTCAAAGGTCTTTCTGATCACCTTGAAGAATGGAAGACATCTATCAGTTTCTCGGGATATGAATCTATTTAGAGTTGTAACATGCCCTGTAAGGCTTTGCACTTCCTTCTTGGTGGTTGGAGATTGTAATTCTAGAAAGGCTTTTATCTTCTCAGGATATGCTTCAATACCTCTTTGATTCACAGTGTACCCGAGGAACATGCCTTCTTGTACGCCAAAAATGCACTTGGTCGGGTTCAGCTTCATCTGGTACTTCTCCAACTGATCAAAGGTTTGGCTCAAATCAACTATATGGTCAGATGCTTTCTTGCTTTTGGTCAACATGTCGTCGACGTACACCTCCATATTTTTGCTAATCTTCATTGCAAACACATTATTCATCAGCTGCTGCTTTGTAGCACTTATATTTTTTTAAGACCAAAAGGCATAACATTGTAACAATATGTTCCTCATGAGGGTAATGAAAGAGGCATTTTCCCTGTCTTCCAGTTTTATTTTAATTTGATTATATCCGGAATAAGCATTCATGAAGCTTAACAGGTCATGCCTCGAAGTTGCGTCTACCAGCTTATCTATCCTGGACAAAGGGAAATGATCTTTCGGGAAAGCTTTATTGAAGTCTGTGAAGTCCACACACATTCTCCATTTTTTATTTTTCTTCTTTACCGTCACAATGTTAGCCAACCAATCAGGATATTTGACGTCTTTGATGAAAGACGCCTTTTGTAATTTTTCCACTTCTTCTTGAATAGCCTTATTCTTCTCCGGGATAAAGACTCTTCTTCGTTGCTTCACTAGTTTGATCTCTTTATTGAAGTTGAGCTCATAACATAGGAAAGCTGGGTCTATCCCCGGCATATTTTCATGTCTCCACGCGAATACTTGTTTTCTGTGCTTTAGAAATGCCACCAGCTCTTGCTTCAATATTGGATCATGTGAAGCACCAATCTGAGTTATTTTGTTTTGGTCGCTCGTCATCCAGAATAACACTTTTTGTTGCCTCCTTGATCTGTCCTTTAACGAGTTCCATTTCATCTCTTGGGTATAAGGTTTCAATTCTAGACCCATCAGATTCATCCACTTGATAAGTGGTAGTTTTTTTCCTAGCAGTCTCTAATTCTTCTTGATCGACAGAGGAGTAGTAGCATTACCGAGCTACTTTTTGATCGCCCTTCACAATTCTAACCCCAAAATTGGTCGGGAACATTAAAAACTAATGTATAGTGGAAGGAACTACTTCAAAAAATTTCAAGCCTACTGTCCCCATGATTATGTTGTAGGCCGACTGGACATTTTTATCCCTCACGAAGAAACATACCTTCTATGATCTGTAAGCAGGACAGATACCAATCAACATATCTAACTTAATCGTTCTAAGTGGAAAAACTTTTTCACCAGAGAACCCGATGAGGGGCCCGTGATACGGCTCCAACTGACCAAGCTTCAAGTTCAAACTATTAAAACAAGGGTAGAACATAATGTCTGTCGAGCTATGATTATCTACCAGCACTCTTAAAAGGATTACATCCTTTATCATCATTTTGATCACTAGAGGATCATCATGAGGATACAAAACACCTTTCAGGTCATTTCTAGAAAAACTAATGACCATCTTATCTTTATCAACCTTTCTCGGGCGATCTTCTTATGCCAAATTTATTTGTTGTATATAGGAACAAGCTTGAGCCTCATTGAGGTAAGCTTTCCTTCAATGGTATGATCACCTCCTCTTGTGTCTCCACCTGTAATCATATTACAATCGACTAAACCAAAATGAATTGAAAATACCTCATGCTCAGGTTGTCTCGGCTTTTTTCGGAGATCGGGGTCATCTTTAGGGTCATCTTCATGGTCCTTTTTCTTATCATCTCTTATTCGGCAAGGAGATTTCGACCTCTGTCGATCTTTGTTGTTGATCCTCCCACCATTCTGGCGATCAATGTACTTTTTTCAACTTTCCATGTCTAATAAGTGCCTCTATCTCATTTTAAAGAGCTACACACTTCTTGGTCATGTGACCATGATTTTTATGGAACTCGTAATACTTGGATTTATCCCTTCTTTTAGGAGCTGATCTCAATTTTTCTGGCCAATTTAGTTCCTCGTTGTTCTTGATTTCCTCCAGAACGTGGTTTATATCCACCTTCAAGGGAGTATAATTTGTATACTTTCTCAAATGTTCCAATGTTTCCTTACCTTTCGAGTGCTTGCTCCCACCGTTATGCTTGTGATCTTTCCTCTCTGACTTGCCCTCAGCTTTAGCTTCTGTCTTTGACTCAGCATTCTTTTTTACATCCATTGCCTCCTCGATATTCATAATTTTGCCTACTTTATCCATCAATTCATCTATGAATTTGTGGGGATACTTGGCTAAATTGTAATACAGTTTTTCTTGCAAAAGACCACTCATGAGAGTTATGATGGTTGTCTTTTCCTCATATTCTATGACCTTCAGTTTCTCGTTGTTAAAACGAGTGATATAATCACTAGTACTTTCTCCTGCCTTTTGTCTAACACTCAATAGACATACTACCCTTTTAATTGTCTTTGCACCAAAACAAAAGTTTCTTATAAAGAGCTCGGCTAGTTGATGGAAGGTCACAATCTTCCCCCGAGGAAGGTTGTTGTACTATATCTGAGCGGATCCAGTAATGGTTCATAAGAATGCTCTGCACCTCATTTCATCTGGGACTACACAGATATTTGATGCATCTTGGTACTACTCTATGTGGAGAACAGGATCGATTTTACCATCGTACTTAGGTGCGACCACAAGAGCTTTGAACTTTGATGGTGTGGGAAAGTCCACAATTGCTTGTACAAATGGAGATCCTTTGATAAAGGTTCTTTGGATAGGGTTTTTGGCATTAACCATTTCCCCTAAACTGTCTTCTAATCTCTGAATAGATCCCTTCCATGCATTATTCCCAGCCTCTGATTTGTTTATGTTCGCACGAGCAACAAGAGATGAGATGGAACTTGTGAGGGATCTTTATGTACGAGCTACAAGCCTGGGATTGGGATATGATTGGGTTGAGCCTTCCCTTAAATAATTTGTTCATTGAGAATTTCTCAACGCAATCTGAGGAGTATTTCTATTCCTTCTCGGACCCAAACGATCGAAGGGTGAAACTCAGCTCAACCTTTCCAGGGCGCTTGTTCATTCTGGAATTAGAGTGACATTTTCTTGAGAATCTAAAATTATTATAGGAGAAGTTAAACCAAGGTGATAGGATGGATCACTTGAATTCCTGGCATGATGGAGTTTAGTGCGTCTGGAGCATAAAGATGGTGGACGCATTCTTCTATGAGTGCTTCGTTGGCCTGACTAGGCAGATGCTCCAATTTGAACAGTTTGAATGAATTGTCGCATGCTTATTGCATAGTTGTTTGTCCCTGGGCTAAATTTTCCAGGATCCCTATGATATCATTTGTATTTGGAGGAGAAGAAGGGTTCGGAGGATTCCTGTCATTGTTCCTGTTGCTAGATTCTAGGATATCCGCTATATATAATAAGTTTTCAGTGAAAAATGTTAGGTATAGTCTTTCCTATGGATGGCTCCAATCTATTGATATAAAAAACTACATCTAATCTAATTAACTAATCATAGATAAATATGAAGTAAAGAAATAAGAGAAGAGATTTTTAAAGTGGTTCAGCCTTAATGAAATGGCCTACGTCCACTGTCTTGTATTATTGGGTGTCTTGAATTGATCTCAAATGTGTTCGCTGAGGATAGCTTACCCTTCCATGAGGGTATTACGATGTATTTATAGCCCTTGGGTTGTCATTATGAATAGACAATATGCCATTATTAAATAGGCATATACATTTGTACATGGTAAGAATATTCATTGAATCTGTCTTTATCGTTTGATCTTCCTAACCAGTGGCTCGGTACGGCGAGTAGCTTGGTATGTTGAGTAGCTCGGTACATTACACTTACGCCATTTTAGATGACACGTGTCTTCGTGTAATTGGCCCACGTCAACTGACTAATTTTTGTATCAACAAATGGATTACATCTTTCCTCTCTCATATGTTTCATCCTTAGATTATGATTGATTCCCTTACCTCTCTCTCTCTCTCTCTCTCTCTCTCTATATATATATATATATATACACTATCACCACACCGTATATATATAATATAAACCCCGGCTTTACCGTATACTCAAAAACCCGTAACACTAGCCTGAAATTTCATGAGTCTCTCTCCCGACTCAACTTAATTAATTTTCTCACTTATTAATTTATCATCTTCTTGAGTCTATGGTCCGACTCTAATTTTTTTAATTCACACGTCAATTAATATAATATTTCCCTCGGGTCTATGGTCTGACTCTAATATAAATACTTTGCACATTAATTTATATAATATTTACCCGAGTCTATGATTCGACTCTAATTTAATTAATTTACACATTAAATAATTTATTACCTCATGTCACTCAAACAACATACCGGAATCGCTCACTTCGCCCATAACTTAATATTTCCTGATTCTATATTCCGACTCCAAATTAATTTGTTTATCTCCATAATTAATTTAACACTTTGGCGTCGCTCAACCAATATTCCTGGACTTCCTCACTCAATCCGTATATAATTAATTTGGAATCTAATTCCCTAAATTTATTCATAAAGCGCCTCACGTAAATCCTCCCTAACTCCAATTACTTTTCCCTATAATAGGAATATGTGCTTCATAATTATTTAACATTTAAACTATGCATGGAAATTAAATTTTAAATTAATTTCCCTTTATATAAAAAAACTGGTCGAACTGCCAAAATTCTGGGACCATCGATCGATCGATCCCCTGGGTCGATCGATCGATCGATCGAACACGGTATTCGTCTCCTCCGGCCTACTGTTTAAGCCATTGATGAACCCTCAAGCTTTTTTATCCTTCCCGAACCCTTACCCAATCACAAACAACATTACCTCCACATAAGAAAAGGGTCTAAACATCCTAGAGACCATAATTCATCATCAAATTCCATTAATTCCAACGTTTTCCCGATTTGGGTTTTATCCGGGTTTCCAATTTCCAATACGATTTTCATTCCTATTAATAGAAATTAACCATCGATTCTTACTGGTTTTAACATACGATTCATACCTCTACATTCCAGAATCATAAACATAATAAATTTGACCCTTAATTCCATTAAAGTATATCAATTATCGAAAACCCAATTTTTTTACATGAGTACCCACCCAAAACGAATTTTGGTTTATACTTACCATAATATGAATTGATTATCATCAATTTAAGAATTCAAAACAGTTAACCACTTTCCTCTAATTGTTCGTAGAGTCTGATCCATTGGCGTAAAGAAGGTGTCGATGACGAACACTCACTTTGTCCCTCGATTTGTCTCCAAAAAGTTTCCCAATTTGCTTCTAGATTTTATTCCTCTGTGTCTCTCTCAAACCCTAGGTTTAGAATTGTTAACTATCGTTCAACACTTCCCCAATTAGGTTTAAAATCCCTAATCCCGTTTTTGTCCAAACGGGCCTAATTAAAATGGCCCGAATCACCCCTTGTGGGCCCGACTATGCCCAAAAATGTCATGAGACCCGATTACTACCCCCGAGTACTCTTTTCTGACTATATCGACCCATCCGGACTCAATCGCGCACTCATAATTATCATCCGAAATACTTTATAACATTCTCCAATTTTGATCTCAAATTGCGACACACAAAATTTCGAATAATTAAACTTAAAGTCGCCAATTATAAATAATTCTTCCCACTCAAATAAATTCTCCAAGTTATAAATTTAACTTTATTCAATTTAAATATTTTTATTTCTCCCACAAATAATTAAATTTTAAATCCTCAAAATTATGGGGTGTTACACTTAGACCGTTAGGGTTACTTATATTTGGGGGTTTATATAATGTTAATGGTTTGTTGCATGTTTTTATATAATAGTGATGTCAGTGTGACCCGGTGGAATTAGGTTGGTATGTATATACTTTTTAGCTTAACCCGTCAATGAGAGTTGTGCATGTATGTGTCTACTATAGCCCGTTAGTAAGGATCGAAAATTCTAACGCGTTCTATGGGCAAAACATACCATTTATAGATGATCATGGATACTTTACTAGGGTATGTATTCCGTGATGAGGCACTTGGGCGGCAGACCACGGTGGTGCCTCAGTGAGTAGATGAGTTTGCCATTTGCAATGGTCCTTTTACACCAAGGTCCTACGTATAGGTATATGTGGACCAAGAGGGTCATAAAAAGGTTTCTTTCATATGGTCTTGGGTATGGTAGGCTATATGAATGATGAGAAGACGTAGTGGTTTATCCATTGTCGTGATGAGTTTTTAGATTTGGGATAATCTAAGACTATACCTAGAACAAATGACTGATCCCCCTAGGCAAATAGTGTAGGCCTTCATTATATGTGGGCGCGAGAGATGGCCATTTATTTTTAAAATTCAAGGCATGTGATAATATATTAATGTTAAATGTAGAGACTATCTTCCTCCAACCTTATGTGATTATGTATGGTGGTACTAGAGATAGTTATAGCAGTTTTTGTACTATCCTAGATATGTATATGCCTTATGGTAAGGACACTTACCTACATGCTTATGACTTGGGATTTATGTATAAGTATACTAGGGGGCATGTATATTACATTATTGGAATAAAAAGTATATTAGGTGTGAGACCATTATCCAACACATGATTCCTATTGAAAGAGATTAACCTAGTATAGTAAATGGTTTAGATTAAAGAATAATGTTATAAGACTTTAATCACATGGGTTCAGTATTTAGAATCATGTGATATTTTAGTTTGTTGGGTTGGGTAGCTTAAACTTAAAACATATTAAAATAGGAGAGGAAGACGTGTATTCATAATATGGCCTAGATTCAATTGTAATCATATTCTACATAGACTCGTTGTTTAAGTTTTCTTTTAAAAGTGTTTTTATAGTTCCTTGTTGCGGTAGTTCCTATAATTCTTTAGAGGAGCATATCTAGCGATGTCCCATTTCTTACTCTACGATTATTGGAGTCGATTAAGTGTAGTTCATTCTTTTATTGTACTCTTTTATCTTTTAGTCATGTTGTATGTGTATACTTATATTCAGAGTTGAATTTTTGTATGGGCACATTTTATATTCGGAGAGGGCTTATGTTATAATTGTAGTGATTGGTATTAAAGTTATATTTTTGTTATTTATAATTTTATTATCTTATCACTGTTATTTTAGTTTTGATTATTTCTTATACTGATAATGTTACCAAAACAATTGTATTCCCATGATTTTTATTAGACCTAAGCAATCTATTTATGGATTTTGCAGGGTGTCACATCATTAGTCTCTTGATGAGTAATTTAAGCTCACTCATATTAATATAAACTTTATCCACGTTTTTAGTAAGTCATATATAGTATAACTCAATCCAACCCAATGAATGTTGGGGATCATTCCCAAGATACCAAAAATGGAGTCATAGAAAACTTAGTGAACAACTCCCACCAAGCATTATGCATGTGACTAATATTAAATTTAAGGTAATGTACTATGGATTTTATTCATTGTAATAGAAATATAAATTAAAATGGATACCAAATAATTACTTATTACATTTTGTCAACATTCAATATAGTTGATGACATGGAGTGAATACTCACTACATGAAGAGCATATTCACATCATGTGAAATAGATACAATATTAGAAAATAAAAGTTGACTACATGTTGTGAGTATTCACTATAGTTAATATAGGATTGGGAACATGTAGTGCATATTCACCACATTCAGTGAATATTCACATCATGTGAAAATAACTAGAACAACAAATAGTGAATGTTCACTATATGTGGTGATAATTTAATACCGTTGGAGTTAGAATTCGGAACATTCAGCGAATTTTCACTATATTTAGTGATTTTTCACATCATATTGAATAGGTACAAAAACAGATAGTAAATATTCATTATATGTAGTGATTGCTCACTACAACATAAGGTTGGGAACATGTCAATTTTCACTGCATGTTGTAAATATTCACATCATTTGGAATAGCTATAACAGCGGAGTGAATCTTCACCATATGTAGTGAATATGCACTACAGTTAAAACAATTGAGAACATGTAGTTAATATTCACATCATGTGAAACAACACAACAAAAGACAGTGAATATTCACTATATGAAGTGAACATTCATTATAAAACATAGTTGACAATGTGTTGTTAATTTTCACTACATGTAGTGAATATTCACATCATATGAAATAGCTAAAACAATATACATTAAATATTCACTATACGCGGTGCACATTCACTCCAATTTAAAACGGATTGGAAAATATATCGTTAATTTTCATCACATGTAGTGAACATTTACATCATGTGAAATAGTTGAAACAACGAATATTTACTTCATGAAGTGAATATTCACTAAGTGTATAATTTATATTTGTTGCACATAGTAAATTTGTTACATAGTGAATTGTTACTATACGCATTATATACTTTCTTTATTTAGTAAATTATAAATTCGTATACAATTAAAATTACTCACTCTTGGCATATGACCTGATATGTAAATTGTGAGTTTTTGGTAATGGCTATGGATGAAAGGAGAGAAATTGTTGATGATAATGATGAGGCAATTGGAAGAGGAGAAAAATATGACTATGATTATGATGAGGATAAAATTTGTAGAGGTTGGGTAGTCTAAGTTATTTTAGAGATATTACTTTCCCATGTGATGATAAGCTACTCGAAATTGAGGAAGAAGAGCGTCCATTGAAATAAAATATAAAAACTTGAGGATGACTTGCTTCGCAAGGATATGGATTATATGGAAATTTTTAAGGGCCAGAAATTTAAGACACGGAAAGACCACCGACGTGAGATGCATGAGAAATAGAGGGAGATTGATCGCTTAAATGATCTTGTTAATGAAATGAGTATACCTCAAGTGGAAATGTGTGAAAAAGATTATATTGCTCATCTTGAGTTAAGGGTGATATGGTAAAGAAGTTAAAGAAAAAGGTTTGTGAAGTTAACTTGTCAAAGAAATAGGTCTATGACTTAGTTGACGAGATAATGGTGCAACAAGTTGAACGGCACATTCAACAACTAAATGTGGTCGAAAATCCAATCATAGAATTAAATGAAAAAAATCGTCAACTACAAATATAATACAATAAAAAAAGGGAAATATAACATTAGTTGTTGACCAAACAACTAGTATCATCCCTACTCACATGGATGATCATCTTGAGGATGCGATGAATCATGTGATTAAATGTATATAGATGAAAGAAAATAAGAAGAAAATGAATCTAGTGTGTTAGTCTACGATCTGATAAGGAAGGGGAAATGTAAAAGAATGAAACTCGATTGACAAGAAAACCATTGGGCCAAATGAGGAAGCACCCCTAATTGATGATGACGATTCTCAAGAGCCAAAACGAAAGCCCAAAATTTTAAAAAAAAATGACGATGAAGAAAAATGCACTAAATAGTAAAGGTGGTGTTGGAAATTACATGGTGGAGTCAAATTTAGAAATTTTGCAGTCTGAATATGTTAGAATTATTTTATATAATTCTCCAGTATGTGTTCCATGACTATATTAATTCTAAGAGTCGCTTTGGTTAATGAAAGGGTACTCCAAATACTAAGAGTCAAAAGGACTCTTGGGTATCTACCTTGATGGACGGTTGTTATTAAGTGACTGTTGGAGCTTTAGGTCATGTTCCTGCCTATAAATAAGTGACTGATTTCCATCATTCAGACACTCTAAAATGACAACATAATGAATTTATAGGAAAGGGAGAGAAATCTAAATTCTCAAGGAGAGTAAATTTCAAAATAGTGTTTTGGCCATACTGGGAGCTCTAACTATTGGAATGTGTTGAAATTGGAGTATGTTCTTTCTACATACAAGATGAAGTTGTATTCCAAAATTCAGCTCGATCAGACATCGTTAAGGTTGACTGCTCCGTCAATATTTCTAATTGTGACCATTATGGAGGTATGTTATTTTAACACCATTTATGTTTCGCATCATGCTTATATGTGATAATCATGAAGATCGAAGATCCTTTTATTAAGAACATTTGTATGTGAAAATTTAATCAAATTAATGTATTATTGATTAATATTATAGTGTTCTTAAAAATGAATTTACATGTGGTATCAGAGTTAAACCTTAAGATCTCATGATTTTCCTTCATTGGTGTTTGCCTATAATGTAGTCTACATTAAATCAATTTTTGTGTGTGTGAGAGAAGTTTTTTCTTTGTGACAATTTTCTTATGTCGCCTATACTCACTAGTCGGAATTTGAAAGGTCAAAACATGATTGGAATTTTCTTAAACTACCATGGTCGACTGGAAACGTCGAAATAAACAAAACCCATTATTTACAATGGACTCCACCCCAGTTTTGCATTTTGACGTCGTTTAGACCCCTAAAAATGTGTTTTTGCCATTTTTGGTAATAATGTCAACGCTAGTAACTCTCGGTTAAAAATTTCTTGTGATTTCGCAAATTGGAGAGTGATCATGGAGTAATTCTTTACATCCCCATGGTGCTAACTCAAATTTTTTATTTTTGGCAAAAAAAATTACGATTTTTACTAATATTATGTATTTTTCCATCACGGGGCCTATTTTCTTCGTTCATGCTTTTTCAAATATTCATGTTATGTATTATTTGTATTGACCAAGAGATTCAATATAAATTTTTTAATATTAGATGTATGATTATGTGTTTGACAATAACTATTCGGTAAATTAGATTATTCTGCATAATCGTTGCCTTAGCTCAAATGTTCGAATTGATGTTTCGACACTAATATTTATATGATGTTAAATGGAAAAAGACATTAAAGTGTCTTAATCTATAATTATAAATATTAGATTATTTGGTATGCATCTATTTTTGGATCATTAATTATACATTAAGTTTTTTGAATTCCGCAATTTATTTTGGGATTTTGGAGTAATCATCTGCATCCCTATACTGTTAACAATTTTTTTTGGCAAAAGTTACGATTTTTGACAAATATTATGCATGTGTTTTCACTATGGGAATTGTTTTATTTATTTATGAATTTATGTTTGTGTTGTATTAGAAACCAAACATGTGTTATGATCATTTCGTGAATATTGAATGTATGAATATATTTTTTAGATTAATATTCTTGTTTTTTGTTCATTTAAATGCTAAACGCAAGTCAACATATTTCATATGGTAGGATATTAGACTTGTGTTATTGTTAATATTCATATTTTGATGAGTCTCGTGCAAAACACATGCCAACGATTCATATTATTGAATATTATGTTATTATTAATATTCATATTTTGATGAGTCTCGTTCAAAATATATGCCAATGATTCATATTATTGAATATTATATTTTTATTAATATTCATATTTTTTATGAGTCTCGTGCAAAACATATGCCAACGATTCATATTATTGAATATTATGTTTTTATTGATACTAGGTGGAAACCCGTGCGATGCACGGACTATACCGTATCGACGTACTTACTAACAAACAAATCAACCTAATAAATACTTACAAAAGATTGTGGTGCTTTAAACCTTCCACCAAAGCCATATCACCAAAATCTACCCCCCAAAATAAAAACCCAGATGCTTTGTCACTCCATAAAACTTTCAATTAGAACATGAGATTACAACACAAAATTAATTCATCTATAGAAATTTCAAGTTAGTACGTAAAACCAACACATAATTTAATCCAAAATTTACAAACTCCACAAAATTAACACCACAAAAAATCAACATTACATATCCCACCCTCAGTGTTGCTCATTATTTTTGCTCATTGTGTCCATCAAATGTGTTGGGAAAATATGCAGCGCTCCAAAATGGATTGAAGTTGAATGTTCCTGAGTTGCGTACATTTTGTCCGATTTAAGGATAAAATTCTCCCACATTTAAAATTCCCATCTACTCATTAAAACAATATAAATATTCAGAAAAAATGTTGATACCTTTGGAAATAAAATTATTGATCTAGCATAAGTACCATTATTAAAAAAATATGCCTTTGAAAGATATTTAAAAATGACTCAAGTTAATCGTGTAATTATGTCTTGTCGTGTTTTTACTCTTCTTGTATTATCGTATTTAATTAAATTAAAAATTATCAATCCAAGCACCAAAAATAATTCCTCGAAAAAATTAACCCAAAACAACAATTCAATGGGTTTACATGTAATAGAGAGAGAGGTTCAAGATAGAATACCTGTAACACAAAAAATAAACATAAAACAAAAATCCCAATTTTCTTCCACCTTTGTATGAAAACACCATAACAAAAATCAAATAACATTACATAAATCTGATTCTAAATACCCAAATCACAACTTTTGTCAGTGAGATATACGACATTTCTTTCTTATTTGAAACAGTGAAGGAGAGAAAGAATCACATGTGTATGAAACCTTATCTCATCTCATCGTTAATCAACCCATCACATCATTTCCAAATCCAATCCAACCAAATCAAAACAAAACACAAATTCAATTAAGATTACTTGCATCACATAATAACTTGAACATTAATTCCCTTTATATTTGATTGTGAGAGACGGTTACCTCTACTCCTTAGACTTGGATTCGTTAGAGTTGTTTCATTTCATCCCAACCAAAGTAAAGCCGATCTTTGTGTTGGGCGATCTTGATGGTATAACCAACAACCCACTCAAGAAATTAAGATGTGGTGACTCAGCTTAGCCCATTAAATTGGATTCAAGTCTCATGTCAAAAAAAATTCAAAGATTAGCAAAATCATTTTTTTGACCGAACAATTATATGTTATGGAAGAAGAGAATATGATTCTTAAAGAAATCAACATTTGGTAAAATAAAAAATTGATTCTCGAAAATATAATGAATCTACCCAATATTTTGAATATACCTTTGACCTGAGCCAACCAAAGGATCAAAATAGCCATCGTCTAATTAAACTCATAGTAACCAATTTTTTACCCAAGCTTGTGCTTCATCTAACCTCCCTTAACTCCAACCAACGTCCCCACAATCCCACACCCCCTGTTTCTAAACACAACCTTACCCACCCTCAACCACAATCCAACCCGAGACACCCCATCGACCTGCTGCTGCCATTACTAATCCCCACTCTCACACCCTAATTCCTCTTACACCTGCTCCCATGAACACCAAGCAACCTCTTTTTCGTCACATCCCTCACCTGCTCCAATAACTAAGTTTTGTTGGAAGTAATTTTTCCGTTCCAGATAAGAAATAAAAAGAAGAAGAAGAAGAAGAAGAAGAAGAAGAAGAAGAAGAAGAAGAAGAAGAAGAAGAAGAGAATACCTGTTGAAACTCAATACAGAGAGAAGTACACAAAACGAATAGAGTGAGAGATAGTTTTTTTTTTTGCCGAAGGCTGCTGGGTGGTTACGCGTGGGGAGAAAATGAATAGAAAGAGCCTGGAGGTTGCCGGGGTGGTGGGGATGGGGGTGAGGAGTGTGGGTGAGAGAATAAAGAGAGAGAGGGAGAGAGAGAGAGATGTAAAGGGTTTTGTGGTTTAGAGAGGGGAAAATGTGAAAATGAGAGAGAGACGTTTGGGTTTTGTGATTATAGCATTCATTGAGACGCATAATAAAGAGGCGTACAGATGAGGAAATGTGATCGCTGATTCATGTATAGAAGATGAATGGTCAAAGATTGGCGTGGATAGAGCTATTGCGCAACTTAGAAATTAATAATGAGTGGATCGGCTAGTTGATAAGGGAATGTACAACAGTGATTAAAATATAGAGTGCCACGTGGACACTCTCATTGAAGAGGAGTCTTAAATGCCCATAAATGCCTTGTTTTGCATTTTATAGTATACTAGGTGTAAACCCGCGCGATGCGCGGGATAGATAGTTATGATAGTTATTTCGCACGTAAAGTGCTTACTTTGTGTCATCTATATTCTTCTCTTTGTAGTGATAAATAATAAGAACCAACATTTTGTAGAATTATATAATATTGTAATTTTGGAAAAAAATGTATGTATTATAACATTTGTTACCTTCCAAACAAAACATTTGTTACCTTCCAAACAAAGACAAATTCTCCAAGGGTTCATTGAGAGCCAAAATTTATTAGAATCTTACGGTTCATATAATTAAAATAAGAAAGTCGATCGTATTACTATATCAACAAATTGTCTTTAAAAAATCAAATTTTAAACTCCCAATCAAAAAACAACACCCCAAATCCATCCAAAGATCCATCACTCACCACAAAACGCCATACACATCAACCACACCCCATAATCACAAACTTAGTACCCACAAAAACCATAGCCAACACAAAGAGAAACCAAACATTAACAACCAAATTTGAGAGGTTTGTGCCCATATAAGAAGTATTTAAATAGTTTTTAGTAAAAAAAAGTATTTAAATAGATAGAGAGAGAAGATGAAATGGATTAAATCATCCGAAGATGCAAACAAAAACACGAACTGAAAGGGCCACCTGATTGCTTAAAAATAAGTAAGTATTTAAAAAGATAAGAGAAAGAAGTTGAAATGGATCATTCAACAGATTAAAGCATCCTAAGAGATAAAACAAAAGGGCCACCTGGATTGCTTAAAAGAAGTTAATGCTCCTAATCGATTGAATTTCATGGTTAACAGTTTTTATTTTTATTAAAAAAAACTTATTTTTATAAAACAGTTAAAAAGATTTTTTTTAATTAAATAAAAAATTATTTTTATTTAAAAATATTGTACTTAATATGTAAAAACAATAAAATAAATATGTACACATGGTGTAAAATACTGTACGTAATTTAAAAAATACTTCACGCAAGTTATTTAAAAAAATATTGTACGTGATTTATAAAAAAAAATACAAAAGATATTATGATATATAATAGTAATTTCACCCCTTAATATAACATTTGACCATCTTATGAGAAAACAAAAGATATTCATGTTAGACTTTACCCCTTCAAATAAAAATTCTCAATATGTTCCTAGTTTCTAGGCTCCCAAATTTCACCCCAACCCACCCGATTTTTTTTTTTGATGTCTCAAACGACACCATACTTTCCATTTATGTACCTAGTTAAAAAAAATATCTAATTAGGAACATAAAATACAATATTGTAAACTGCTTTAACTATTAAAAAAAATTGTAATATTTTTTTTAATAAAAGACTTATATTAAAAATTGTTTGTTTTATAAAAAAAATATTTTTTTATATAAAAATGTGTTTTTATATAAAAAAAACTGTTTTTTAAAAGCAAAAAATGTTTTCTAGAAACTATTTTTTTTATATAAAAAAATTACAAAAAAAAATTCCTAAAAATGTTTTCTTCCAAAAAAAACCAAAAAATGTTTTCTTCCAAAAAAGCAAAAATGTTTTGGCTAAGCCGTTATATAAATTATTTATATTTATTTTCGTTTCCCAACTATCATTCTCTCGTGGAAGTAAATCTCATTAGACGACATCAACACTTGATGTTGTTTGAGTCATCAAAAAAATTTCCAACCCACCCCATTAGACGACATCAAATTTTTTTCCAACCCATCCCAAAATAAAGTCAGTCTCCCCCAAGAAAGCATTTGGAGATCAACACTTAGAGTCTGTTTGGCAACCAAATTCCAAGACTTGAAATTGGAATTCGAAGGCCTATTTCAATTCTATGGAATTCAAATTGACCTTCCAATTCCATTTCCATGGCTTGAAATTGATTTGCCAAACGAACCCTTATTGATTGAGTAGCATGTCAATTGTTGTTGCCAAAAATTACATTACTAATAATTCAACAGTGCCCAATGTGACTATTAGATCACATACTTGGGTGGAATCCCCATCAGTTTCCTACCAACCAAATGTAAAGTAATTAAAACACACACACATGGTTGTTTGTGATAGATTGAGAACTCTTCATCATGTTGATGTTCAGTAGATCCCCAATCAGATTTCAATCAAATAATTCAACACAAATCCTATGTTACAGTTCCTAATTCAGTTCATATCCCAGAATTAAAAAACATCAAATTTTACACAGAGAACCAACCCATAACCTGTAATAACCCTCTCTTCCGATAGTCCATTTTATCCTTAATTACTATGTGTAGTAATTAGTTGTTATCGGATAAGATACTGAGTAAATATTAATTTGATATGTCGAGTCAATATTTACTAATATGTTGTGTAGTTACCTCGTGAGTAGATAAAATGTTCATGTGGTGATTTTAATGTCATAAAGATTTAAAATGACATTTTGGTTTATTATGAAACCGGAACTAAAATGAGTTATAAAACTTTCAAATGATAATTTGAACGGTGTAGTTAGTCCCGGTAGGTGTGAGACAGTCAAAATAAGTGCCATATCGTATTTTGGCATTTCGGACACTTTTGACTGGTTTTGGCTTAAATAGTGTAGTCGCGTATTAGTATATCGCGTATTAGCATTTTAAGTTGGGCTTTTATACTTAAGCCCCGTTTTAATTCCCCACCCCTATTCCCATTCTTCCATTTTACACAATTGAGCCCTAGAGAGAATAGAGAGAGGAAGAGAACTTGGGAGAAAAAGAGAGATTGGAGCTTGGGTTGTTGCCTCCTTCTTCATCAAATCAGATTCTTACCTTGAGGCAAGTAATCTACTTGCAAATTTATGGTTTAAGTAGAATAAATTGCATTGATATTTATGATTTAGAAATGTTAGGGTTTTGGTGGAATTTTGGGTATTTAACCCTTTGAGATTGATTTGGATGATAAACATTTCAAATGATGGTAGTTGGGTGTATTTTTGGTGTACTAGTTCCATTATATATATTGGGTTTGTCTGGTTTGGGTTTGTTTAGAATTTTGGAGTTCAAGACTCCATAGCCATTCTTGGCATTTTCGCAGGGGCGAATCGATTCGGCCCCTTGGGCGAATCGATTCGCATAGATGCAGAATCCCAGGTCTGGTTGTCCGAATCGATTCGGATTTAGACCGAATCGATTCGGCAATTGCAGAAACCAAATTTTATTGTCCGAACCGATTCGCTTTCAGAGCGAATCGATTCGCTGGGGCGAATCGATTCGGCCCCTAAGGCGAATCGATTCGGTTCCAGCAGATTTTGGGGGTCTTTTTCTTTTAATTTTCCTCCTTATTCTTTAGGATTAGGACTTAGGAAACTTCTTTCAAGAAGTAAACTTAGAGTCCTAGAGTAGCTATGGAGTTTGGTCGTTACCCTGGACTAGAAATGGGTTCATCTGGGGTTTGTTTCGGGGAGGTTTAAAGTAATGCTAAGGCATTACTTCTTTTATTCAAACTCTTAGAAGTTTGGAAGTTAGGTACCCTAACTTGGAGACTAGAAGGGCTTGTCAAGTCAAGTTACATAGGCCTTGGAGATTTGTAGGATCATAATGATCATTTGGAGAGTTAATCGGGGATTGTAATTTGAGGAATAAATGATAATTTTCGATGGGAATTAGGTTCGCATAAAATGAACCCATAGGTGTTTAAAGATAATAGGTTCAATTTTAGAATGAACCCCGTTGTTTAATGATATTAGGTTTTATAATAAAGAACCAATCACATGATTAATGGAAATGGATTTTTGGAAATAAAATGATGATAAATGTAAATGTTAATTTACTGTTACACACCTCTCTAAATGACATCATAAGGGAAGTTCGCTCGTGAGGTGAAGCCCCCTGGCTAATGAATGCAGGGTGGATATAGTCCTAGGCCATGGGAGCGTTTATGGTTGTATATTTTTCTGCGGGGGTAGGGAGATTCCGGGTGTGGTCTTGGCTACCACGCATGCTCATGGCCGCTTCCCGACGTGTTCCGTTAGGTGCCCAGGTTGTCTTATGTTAGGCCCTGGAAGATGATGGTCATTTAGGGGCGCGCACAGCGGGGAAACCCGGACTGGCGGTCTTAGATATCGTTATATGTATATGAATATAACCATATTTTCATCAAGTTGGACTTGATGGTTGTTAAATGCCATAAAGAGCATAAATATGTGCCAGGAAGAGCACGGGAATAATATATGTGCCATAAAGAGCACTTGATGTAAATGATATTCCTAATAAGGAATGGAAAGATAAAATGGGAAGTTTTAATTAATGAATAGAAATTATAACTTCTTGACTTAACCAAATATATGGTTTTATTCCTAATAAGGAATGTCTGAAGGAAATGCGAAATTATATTAATAAGAAGGGTTTTAAATTAAAATGCTTTACCTTCTATCCTTGCTTGTAATTGTAGCTAGCATGTCATGTAATCATCCTCATTATTCATGTATAACTGTTCATATCTATCATGCTTTTTATTCTTCTAGAAATCGTATAGAACCCGGCCCTGACCGGTTTACTTTCTTGTTGCATATATATTATTGTATCCGCTCAGGTGCTCCACCGCAAGGACTCCCGACTTGACTTTCCAAGTTCCTTGCACCTTCGACGAGCTGTAAGGCTTTGCGGGTTATTACAGGATGTTGTATTAGACGCTTTCATTCTTGTTATTCTAGATATGATCGGGTCTTGTCCCTTGGGCGTGTGGCCCAAACTATTTTATTTGATTAATGGTTGTACTATGTAAGATATTTTATATTGTGGACGTTGTCTTATGTAGCTGTGGACCGACAGCTTATTCGGTCCATTTGTATACATTCGTTTTAGTTACTCTATATATTATCTTTTGAAATTCCACTTGCTCGTCAGATTGAGTTGCTTAGTTTAAATTTTCATAACCGCATTTTTAAAATTTTACACTTTTGGCAACCCGTTTTCTGATTTATTGGGTGGTTTTTCCCTTATACTCAGTTTATATTTGTGATGCTGAGAATGATATCCATCCATGATTCCTGTTACGTTTGAGTATCGGGCTAGCCACCCCTTATCTCGGATTGCGGGTTGTCACAGATGGTATCAGAGCATCAGGTTCTAGAGTACTAGGATCTGTGTGGACTTGTCTCGTTCTACCGTAGCGTTCTTTGATATAGAGCCTAATGTTAGGATTTATTTGATGCTTATGTTTACGATCTTCTACAAGATAGATTGTTTTAATTAGCATTCTAATACTATTGTTCTTCCATCTCAGATGCCGTCTAAGAGAGGTCGCCCGGCGAGACGTGTTAATGTCGTAGTGAAGGAAGTAGGTCCTCCACCGCCACTACAAGGGACGGTTAATGTTGCGGATGTAGCAAGCATAGTGGCTGGAGCGGTTAATGCCGCCATGTCCGTAGTGATCCAACAATTGCCATGGGCTCCAGGTGTTCAAGCTCCTACGGGGCTTACTCCGTGGGAAAGGGTTAGGGAGTCCTTTCTAAAGGGCAATCCCCCGGAATTCGAGGGAGGTGCGGATGTTATTAAAGCCAATCAATGGAAGAAAGACATGAAACGCCACCTTCGAACTATAGAATGCAGTGAGGATAAGAAGCAAGTCCTTACCACCTTTAAGCTTGTCGGATCTGCGTTACACTGGTGGGAGACGGTGACCACCCCAGAGCAAAGAGACACCATGTCAATCACTGAGTTCTGGACTTTGTTTGATCTTAAGTATTTTCCTCCCGCTGTTCAGAGGGAGACGAAGAGGAAGTTGCTAGATGTAGAGCAAGGGGAGAGGTCTGTAGCCGAGTATGAAGAGGAGTTCACCCGGTTAGCAAGCTTTGTACTAGATGAGGTGACTCCGGAAGAGAGGAAGATCTCGAAGTTTATGGGAGGTCTAAACTGGAGAATCCGAAAACACTTATTGGGTAACCCAGCTTTCCAGACTTATGGCGAAGTTATAAATGCAGCCTTACTCCATTGCCAGGAACATCGATTGTATATACAGGGTAGCAAGAAAGCTACTGAGATGAGGAAAGTGGGGAAGCTTGGAGAGTTTATTGCGAGGGGCAATAATAGGCACGAACAAGGTGCTTTGCATCAGGCAGATCGGGGTGGCCCTGGAGATAGAGGTCATCCGGGCAGAGGCTCTTCTCAGTTTCGAAATAACAGAAGTAGAGGTCAGGAGGAGATGAAGGGACGGTGCTTCCAATGAGGGGAGGCAGGTCATTACAAGAAGGAGTGTCCTCAGATGATTGGGGGTCAGTTTCCTCGGGCTCCGCAGCAGCCATGTGTTCTGTTTCCACCTCCGGTACCTATTATGGTTGTTCCTCCGCAGCAGGGGCAACTACAGTATGGGCGTGTTTGTCATGATCGGGAGGCTATGTTTCCTCCAGCCCTGCCGGCACCACCCGTTATTGAGCGTAAGTTTTTCTCAGAGATGCGTGAGTTATATGTTATTCGATGCGGGTGTTACGCGCTCAATTGTTTTATGAGCTTTTCTCAGATTTCAGACTTCATAATATCTGCTGAGAGTATTTTCATTAGTATCGAGTTCTATGCGTAGTGGTTCGCCCTTTTCTTTTGTTTGTATGTATATAGGAAGTTCTCTTATTAAATTGTGCTTGAGGCCGATTTACTCGTCCTTAACATGGTCGAGTATGATGTGATATTGGTATGTGATTGCTATGCCTTATCACCACGACCAACAAGTTGAGTGGTAGCATATAGGAGGGGTTCCTTGTTTGGATTCCGCTTCTGCGGGACGCTCCACGCGCGAACCTTAACGACGTTGGGAGTGGGGATATACTACCTTTCCTTTCTTTTACCTTGTGTGTATTACGCTCTATCTCCATGATCAACTAGTTAAGCAGGCATGTGACGGAGGGGTTCCTTGTTTGGATTTCGCTTTGCGAGACACTCCGCCGCATGAACACTTAACGATGTTGTGAGTGAAGATATGCTATTCTTTCCTTTTATTATATTTTATTTTGTTACATTATTGTCGGAAGTGGGATTTGAAAGTTTAGCCGAGGATCACGTGCCAGGATGATTAATGGCTATTATAGTGCGACATAGGGGCACTGCACATAGTTCTCTCCTCTGATCGATATGAGGGAGACCGAGGTACGAAGTCGAATTGAGACTTCGGGTTATGCCTTGATATAGAAGGCTATTTGTTGAGATGCATATGTTATAGGGTATATAACCCTAGGGTTTCACGAAGGGTCAGCTTTGGATAGTTAATATTCTTTTGTTAGTTATATAGTTAGTGTGTAGCGGTAGAATCTTTTGGTCCCGAACATGTGTCTTAGACCTGTACCCCTCGATGACTGACAATGCGAGGTAGTAGTGTAACGGGAGGGTTTTGGATTTCGATTCGGCGAGACGTCCCACGCACGAAACTGAGCAATGTCGAAAGTTGAGAAAGGTCTTGGACACTAGGGATATACTTAGCATTAGGTGTATACGACTTAGATAGGGTATAGGTAGATAGACTTTAGGATTGTTTAGGCGTAGGGCCTTTTAGTATGGGACGTAAGTTTAGGGATGCTGTTGGGAGTCGACCATGAATAAGTCATGCGTAAACTCTAAGAGGGGTTGGTTTCATGTTATATGAAGTGGGAGGATTTCGAGAAGTTCGTGGTTAAGGCCGAAGGAGATGAGGCCTCACGTAGTGGAGTGTTACGGAAGTAACGAAAGGGTGAATTGACTCGTACCCCGAGCCACGTGGTTAAGCTCGAAGGTAGATTCCATTAGTAAGTCTCTGCCATGACGAGGAGTGATGATACTGGAGTGTCGATTTATTGTGGATGCGCCTCACAAGTTTAAAATTGTAAGGAGTATTATCCCCTATTTAAGTTAAAGTCCATCTTGAGGGTGGGGTGCATTTCCTTTAAGACAATTTTGTCCTGAACAAAAGGGACTTAAGTTAAGCAGATATGGAGAAATCACGCGGTTCTAACGTTTCGGTGCATCAAGGTAATGACGAATCCTGCCAAGTTATACGTCGCTAGTATTATTGGCTGGGCCTAGTGAGGTTGTTGTACTGCGAGGGGTGCCCTTGATTATAGCCCTGACTAGAATAAGACTTTCGTTTCTCATCCTTGGCGAGTTCCCAAGAAGTCATGGGAATCGAGTTATGGTTAATCACTTCTTGTCATTGTTCCAGATGGCCAGACCAATAGAATAACCGTATGTTGGGGCATATACTCCTTATATGCGGGCCTAACTTTAAGAGTAGTCGGGGTCGATGCTTTCCGTTCGTTGAATTCGCTTATAGAATTGTGGCAATTCACTACTAGGATGGCGCTTTAGAAAAGCCTTGTACGGTAGGCCTTTTGATTCCCCACTTGTTGGTTAGAAGTGCGAGATGATGAGTCTCTCGTATAACCGAGACCGACAAAAGAGCTCATGCAATGCGAGAAGAAGGCATCTGGAGTTGAGGTCATTAGACCAAATGTTGTGGTGAGTATCGCCTGTGAAGGGCGTTATGCGTTTCAAGGAGAAAGGGGAAAACTTGCACCGCATGATGTTGTACCTTTCCTAAAAATGCCGCAGTGGGTCCGGTCAACTATTTGCTCGCTTTATCGAAACATTTAGCGACAAGTTCATAATTTGTTCCTTGTCTCTCACGCAAGGGAGTACGAAGGATACGATGGTGCCTTTAGGCACATTCCTTTCGAGGTAGATGCAACTTTACGGTTCTTATTAGAAGTAGACGGTTGCCATCTTAGAGCGTAGAGTTACGTTGGTGTCGCCGGTAGTACCTTGGGGGATGAGTTATATATATTAAACAGAGTGTCGAGAAATCGACATAGGGGCGCGAGGATGACTTGAGCGAATAGTATCCGCACTTTTCTTGCGACGTATATCCGAATTTTGGGGGAAAAATTCCCTCTTAAGGGGGGGAGTATGTAATAACCCTCTCTTCCGATAGTCCATTTTATCCTTAATTACTATGTGTAGTAATTAGTTGTTATCTGATAAGATGATGAGTAAATATTAATTTGATATGTCGAGTCAATATTCACTAATATGTTGTGTAGTTACCTCGTGAGTAGATAAAATGTTCATGTGGTGATTTTTATGTCATAAAGATTTAAAATGACATTTTGGTTTATTATGAAACCGAAACTATAATGAGTTATAAAACTTTCAAATGATAATTTGAACGGTGTAGTTAGTCCCGGTAGGTGTGAGACAGTCAAAATAAGTGCCATATCGTATTTTGGCATTTCGGGCACTTTTGACTGGTTTTGGCTTAAATAGTGTAGTCGCGTATTAGTATATCGCGTATTAGCATTTTAAGTTGGGATTTTAGACTTAAGCCCCATTTTAATTCCCCACCCCTATTTCCATTCTTCCATTTTACACAATTGAGCCCTAGAGAGAATAGAGAGAGGAAGAGAACTTGGGAGAAAAAGAGAGATTGGAGCTTGGGTTGTTGCCTCCTTCTTCATCAAATCAGATTCTTACCTTGAGGCAAGTAATCTACTTGCAAATTTATGGTTTAAGTAGAATAAATTGCATTGATATTTATGATTTAGAAATGTTAGGGTTTTGGTGGAATTTTGGGTATTTAACCCTTTGAGATTGATTTGGATGATAAACATTTCAAATGATGGTAGTTGGGTGTATTTTTGGTGTACTAGTTCCATTATATAGATTGGGTTTGGCTGGTTTGGGTTTGTTTCGAATTTTGGAGTTCAAGACTCCATAGCCATTCTTGGCATTTTCGCAGGGGCGAATCAATTCGGCCCCTTGGGCGAATCGATTCGCATAGATGCAGAATCCCAGTTTTGGTTGTCCGAATCGATTCGGATTTAGACCGAATCGATTCGGCAATTGCAGAAACCAAATTTTATTGTCCGAACCGATTCGCTTTCAGAGCGAATCGATTCGCTGGGGCGAATCGATTCGGCCCCTAGGGCGAATCGATTCGGTTCCAGCAGATTTTGGGGGTCTTTTTCTTTTAATTTTCCTCCTTATTCTTTAGGATTAGGACTTAGTAAACTTCTTTCAAGAAGTAAACTTAGAGTCCTAGAGTAGCTATGGAGTTTGGTCGTTACCCTGGACTAGAAATGGGTTCATCTGGGGTTTGTTTCGGGGAGGTTTAAAGTAATGCTAAGGCATTACTTCTTTTATTCAAACTCTTAGAAGTTTGGAAGTTAGGTACCCTAACTTGGAGACTAGAAGGGCTTGTCAAGTCATGTTACATAGGCCTTGGAGATTTGTAGGATCATAATGATCATTTGGAGAGTTAATCGGGGATTGTAATTTGAGGAATAAATGATAATTTTCGATGGGAATTAGGTTCGCATAAAATGAACCCATAGGTGTTTAAAGATAATAGGTTCAATTTTAGAATGAACCCCGTTGTTTAATGATATTAGGTTTTATAATAAAGAACCAATCACATGATTAATGGAAATGGATTTTTTGAAATAAAATGATGATAAATGTAAATGTTAATTTACTGTTACACACCTCTCTAAATGACATCATAAGGGAAGTTCGCTCATGAGGTGAAGCCCCCTGGCTAATGAATGCAGGGTGGATATAGTCCTAGGCCATGGGAGCGTTTATGGTTGTATATTTTCTGCGGGGGTAGGGAGATTCCGGGTGTGGTCTTGGCTACCACGCAGGCTCATGGCCGCTTCCCGACGTGTTCCGTTAGGTGCCCAGGTTGTCTTATGTTAGGCCCTGGAAGATGATGGTCATTTAGGGCGCGCACAGCGGGGAAACCCGGACTGGCGGTCTTAGATATCGTTATATGTATATGAATATAACCATATTTTCATCAAGTTGGACTTGATGGTTGTTAAATGCCATAAAGAGCATAAATATGTGCCAGGAAGAGCACGGGAATAATATATGTGCCATAAAGAGCACTTGATGTAAATGATATTCCTATTAAGGAATGGAAAGATAAAATGGGAAGTTTTAATTAATGAATAGAAATTATAACTTCTTGACTTAACCAAATATATGGTTTTATTCCTAATAAGGAATGTCTGAAGGAAATGGGAAATTTTATTAATAAGAAGGGTTTTAAATTAAAATGCTTTACCTTCTATCCTTGTTTGTAATTGTAGCTAGCATGTCATGTAATCATCCTCATTATTCATGTATAACTGTTCATATCTATCATGCTTTTTATTCTTCTAGAAATCATATAGAACCCGGCCCTGACCGGTTTACTTTCTTGTTGCATATATATTATTGTATCCGCTCAGGTGCTCCACCGCAAGGACGCCCGACTTGACTTTCCAAGTTCCTTGCACCTTCGACGAGCTGTAAGGCTTTGCGGGTTATTACAGGATGTTGTATTAGACGCTTTCATTCTTGTTATTCTAGATATGATCGGGTCTTGTCCCTCGGGCGTGTGGCCCAAACTATTGTATTTGATTAATGGTTGTACTATGTAGGATATTTTATATTGTGGACGTTGTCTTATGTAGCTGTGGACCGACAGCTTATTCGGTCCATTTGTATACATTCGTTTTAGTTACTCTATATATTATCTTTTGAAATTCCACTTGCTCGTCAGATTGGGTTGCTTAGTTTAAATTTTCATAACCGCATTTTTAAAATTTTACACTTTTGGCAACCCATTTTCTGATTTATTGGGTGGTTTTTCCCTTATACTCAGTTTATATTTGTGATGCTGAGAATGATATCCATCCATGATTCCTGTTACGTTTGAGTATCGGGCTGGCCACCCCTTATCTCGGATTGCGGGTTGTCACATAACCGATCTCTGATATGGGATCTCTCTCTCTCTCTCTCTCTCTCTCTCTCTCTCTCTCTCTCTCTCTCTCTCTCTCTCTCTCTCTCTCTCTCTCTTCTCTCTTCTCTCTTGTAAACCAAGACCCAACAATGATTTACGGAGGAAGAAAATGTAATAGAAAGCGAAACGACCTTTACTAAATATGAAATGGAGTTAACAGAGCAAAACATATCACTGCACTTAAATTGGAACATGAAAATATTTTGTGTATAGAATAATTTAAAAATGAGTTCCAACTCAATATTGAATTTATCTATGAACATCATATTCAACCCCATAGAAATTCAGTATTTCCTTTTATCTAATTAATTGTGTGAAAAATTTCCCCATATAATAGATCTTGTACGGATACACATCAGATACTATACATAATACCCACCTCTAGTAACCGCTTCAACCTCTTGGGTATTGAGAACGCCATCCCCTGTTTTCACAAAGTTACAAAAAGGGGAACCTGCTTACGATTCAATGGAGCAAGGCCAATAATGGTGTCTGTGATCCACCTTTTGGAGCGCTACAAAAATTCATATCTCAAGTTTCTTTAAGAAAGACAACTGTACGGGGAAGAAATACAACACCTAACTTTTGGAGAGTTGATCGATTATATCAATGAATAGAAAAATTGCACTTTGATTTCTCCTTCCTCAGATAAGTTACCCTATGGAACTCATCAAACCCAGGACAGATGGTGAATGTTCTCCACACTTTTAAACCCATTTTTGCTAGCCGACCCATACTTAAAAGAGGAAAAATGAAAAGTAAAATAAATAGGCTGACAATCTGGCGATGCTTCATACACGCCGGTGGAGTATGTGGAGGATGGGGGAGATGCGATGGGGATGGAAGAGGGTTTTAAGGAGTATGGGATTTGGAGCCGGAGGGGGTATATGGTTGATAAAGAAAAATCTATTGTCGATGAATAAGGAGATGTATGGAATGGGGAGATGTATGGAATGGGGAAATGAACCGGTTGCAAGATAGGGATAGGCGGGTTGGTGTAAATAAATGAGATCCTCAATAAGAGAGAGAGAGAGAGAGAGAGAGAGAGAGAGAGAGAGAGAGAGAGAGAGAGAGGAAAAAGGTTATTAAGTAGTAGTATATAAATATGAATGTGCCACGTGGATAGCCTTGGAAGAGCCTGTCATTAAATGCTTGTTTAGCATTTTATAGTATATAGAGATTCATATTTTTTATGAGTCTCGTGCCAAACACAAACCAACGATTCATATTATTGAATATTATATTTTTATTAATATTCATATTTTATATGAGTCTCGTGCAAAACACATGCCAACGATTCATATTATTGAATATTATATTTTTATTGATATTCATATTTTTATTAGTCTCGTGACAAACACAGGCCAACGATTCATATTATTAAATATTATGGTCTTATTAATATTCATATTTTTTATGAGTGTCGTACAAAACACATGCCAGTGATTCATATTATTGAATATAATGTTTTTTATTGATATTGATATATTTTATGAGTCTCGTGCCAAACACAGGCTAACGATTCATGTAGTTGAATATTATAATTATTGTTTATTCTAATGCTAGCA
Source organism: Sambucus nigra (assembly GCA_949130495.1). NCBI lineage: Eukaryota > Viridiplantae > Streptophyta > Magnoliopsida > Dipsacales > Adoxaceae > Sambucus > Sambucus nigra. The sequence goes on along the minus strand of OX422210.1, from coordinate 235,218,137 downwards.
CTCCCATTAAGTTGAATTAAATGCCAAACCTATGCCACAATTCATATGTGAGGATACTAGATTTATGATTTCATTGCATGCATGCATATTTGAAAGCATGGCTTGCAATTTTGAGACGCATAAGTAGATATTTATTCAATTAATCAAAGTCCAAATACAGGCCGAGATTACATGTGAAGCTATTATACTTTTAGTCATTTCAAATTATCCTAATGTTTGTTATAAGATTAAATAAAAGCGCAACACATGCTGAAATTTGAATCAAATAAACATTGGAATTATTGTGAATATTAATTAATTGATATCAAAAGGTATATAGTCATATTTACAGATGCCACTAGTGTGGTAGTTGTGATTATAACCGTATTGTGCATTAGTATAACCATGAATGATTTGGGTCAATATTTCTGATTTGTTACTCGTACACAAGTGATAAAGAGAAAGTAAATGATTCATGTTTTTCATTTACTATTATTCGTGTAATATCTCATGTGAACTACTTGTCTATTTGATTTTCACATTAAGCATAGTTTTTTTTTTGTGAATTTCAAATTATGAAATAGACAATTAGATAATTTATTCATGTATCACAGGTATTTTACACATGTATGCTTATCTTTAATATTTATATAATGTAATGATTGATGTTCGTTAAAGTACTCCATTCCATAACAGATAAATATTACAATAATGTGTTGATATCATGCATATTTTGGATTGCCTACGGGTACATGTATGATATTGAATGCTAAGATTTATGATATTGCATACATATTATTGTTTATTCAATTATTGTGATTCGGTAGCCTACATGTCCAATTACAATTATTGAGCAAAAACTAAGTGGTGATATATATATTTTGGGAAGGCAATAATGGTCATCAAAGGCAGATGTCATTATTTCTTTCATCATGATAGCACAAGTTAAGTGTATGCACCCCAAACATGAATAATTTAGTTCATTACTCATGCGATATTTAATGAACATAAGTGAAAAATTTATTGACTTGTGTACGTAAATCTTTACTTAATGTAATATTCATATTATGAAATAGTTGGTAGTCACCTCAGTGACCCAACTATAATGAAAATGAATATTGAACGTAAAGATGATAGTAATAGTACCTCTGATCCTTATAAATGTGGAGTATATTGAGTTTAATAATCACACAAGATTATTTCTTACAAGGAATTGATTTTGACATATTAAATGAACTCTACATATTATAACAACCCAGGTTTTGGAGCGGCTATTTTATATTATTTTGTCGATGGGATAATTGTATAAAATAGGGGAAGTTGGAGTAAATATTATTTCCCGTGAGATTTAGGGATAATATTTACTATGTTTTGTCTATTTACCGTTATGAGAAGGTAAATAGCATTATATTGTGATATATTGTGTCGTTATATATAAAACGACGGTTATGACTTATAATTAAATTGGAGTATAATTAATGAAATAAAATGAAATTGGAACAAAACAATAGTTCATGTTATTCTGGATGCCAAAATACGGGGCGCGGCTATTTTTGGACTAGTCGAGATAGTCGAAATAAGTGCCAAGTTGTATTTTTGAGATTTGGGCACTTTTTGTGGGTTATGACTCAATTATGTGGATACGAGTCATTTTAATGGTGTATTAACAATTAAAAGAGGGCATTTATGTTTTAAGACCCGGTTAAGTCTCCCACCCCTTTATTTCCCTCATTCTTGTGTTAGAAGCCAAGAGAGAGAGAGAGAGAGAGAGAGAGAGAGAGAGAGAGGAGAGAGCTTGGGAGAAATGGAGAGAAAGAGAGAATAATGGAGATATGAGGCCGGATTTCGTTGCTACCGGAGGAGGATCAGAGACTATAACCTCGAGGCAAGTTTCTTACTTGCTAGATGTTGATTTAATGTGATAAATTGCATATATAGTTAAGTTTTGGAGATTTAAACCCTAAATGGGTTCTTTGTTTATTTTGAGGATTTAACCCTTAAATCTTAGTTTTAACTTGATTTGAGGAATAAATATTATTTAGTAATTGTTTAGAAACGATTTGGGAACAATTATTGTTGTTAATGTTGGAAGAAATCAAGGTTTGGGGTTTTTGGTATTTTAGGGTTCAAACAACCCGTAGCCCTAACAGGGCAAATTCCCAGGGCCGAATTGATATGGCTCCCAGGCGAATCGATTCGGTTAAGGGGTAGGTTACAGGTTTGGGAGACCGAATCGATTCGGGTTAAGACCTAATCGATTCGACTATTACAGAATGTCAGTTTTTGCTCACCGAATCGATTCGGCTTTTAGGCAAATCGATTCGGTTACCCTGTTTTTGTGAGTTTTTCCTAGTTTGATTTTTAGCCCTTTTGTTTTAGGTCCAGGGTTTAGGGACCTTCCTTTGGGAAGTAATGGGGAGTCCTAGAGGGATGTTTTGGGTAGACAAATATCCTAGGATAAAATGGGTTAATTGGGCTTACCCCGAGAGATAATTTGGGTAGGTTAATATCCGAAAGATATAGGAAAGTTAACCTAAAGATAAATTGGAGATAAAATGTTAATGTGGGGATTTTTGGGAGTCTATTATTGATGAAGACTCACTTTGATGGTTCATGAAATTAGATGAACTCTTAGAGACTAGTTTGAGGATAATGGCACTTCGGGTCTTAGGTCATTAGTAAAATATGACACTAAGAATAAGAAAGACATATGCTAATGTGTAATACTAAAAGAAATAAGTACAAATGATTTTGGGAATGTAAAAGTGAATGTTTTCAACAGGAAAAAGTAATTTTTTTCATAAATGTTAATTTATGATTACACACCTCTCTAAATCGCTACCATAAGGGAAGTTACGCGCGCGTGGTGAATCCCCCTGGCTAATGAATGCATGGTGGATATAGTCCCTTGGTCATATGGGAGTTTATTATACTGCGCTGGTTAGGAGATTCTGGGTGTAGTCTTGACTTTCCCGTAGGCATATGGTCGATTCCCGACATTTGTTAGGTTCCCAGGTTGTCTTGTTTGATGGGCTCTGGAAGATGATAGCCATTTAGGGGCACGTCTAGTGGGGAAATTTTCATGATATTTATTTATGGGATTAATTGAATTAAATGTGTATTAATTGGGAATTAATTCGGATAAAAATACTAGCGAGATGAGAGTTGGTATTTGATTTTAATGAGTATATATGGTTATATATGAATGTTGAATTATGAAATTTGTCGTGAGATTGAAATACGGCGATTTGGAATTTTGTTGAGACGCGTGTGACAGTCGCGTCAGGAATATTATTATTTAATTAAAAAGTTAATATTAATTCTATTAACCGTATGGTCGTTTTGAGTGCTCCAAAGCGTCCGTAAGGGTCGAAATAGTCAGAAAACACCAGTCGGGGGTTTAGTTTGGGTCCCGAGGCATTTTTAGGCCATACCGGCAACGAAAAAGGGTAGTTTGGTAATTTTGAAATTTTGGGAATTAAAACCTACGAAAATTAGGAATTAAAATCTGACATGGTAATTACCCACTAAACCCACTAACTACACCTTATGACCAAATCTCCTACGGGGGTTATCAAAATTAGTTCCAAAGAGTTTCATAAGGCAAACCCTAGCCACCATTGTCACCTTGGAGAAGAAGACTTGTAGAGAGAGAGAGAGAGAGAGAGAGAGAGAGAGAGGAGAATTCTGCAGAGAGAGAGAGAATTATTCATCAATTCGACATCAAAATCAGAGATATACATAAGGCAAGTGGTTTAATTTCGTTTTTGGCAAAGAATGTTTCTTCCATGCGTAGGAAATCATGAAAATTGTATTGTTTTGGGAGTTTGATAAAAAAAAAACCATTGAATTGGAAGTAGAAACTTATATTTTGATGAAAAGATTTCATGTAGAATTGTGTTAGGATGATTAATCTGATAGAAATACATCTTGTATATAACAAAAACGGATTTAATTATGCCCCTTTGGTGACTTTAAAATTTTAGGGTTCATGTTCATGGGATTTGGGGATAAATGAAGGAAATTGAGGATTTGATGATGTTTAGGAAGATTTGGCCCTAGATAATTGTTTAATTATGACCTACGAATGTTTGGTATGGATTAGAAACCTTAAAATAATGTTGGGACGATTCTTATGTGGGATTAGATGTGAAGAAAGTTGAAAAAACGAAAAAGGGAATTTTTGGGCTCGAAACTGGCCACTCATTAGAAGACCTGCCCGGGTCGTTCGAACGAGCTTCTAACGAGTTGACAGTTTGCCTTCTAACGAGAGGGATGTTCGTTCGATGCCTTTCATTCTAATGATATCTCGTTAGATGCCCAGTTCGTTCGAACAGCTTCGAACGAGATGACAGATTAGGCTTTTTGGCCTGTTTTGATTTCGCATGTCCCGTAACCTTGTTTAATTGTAGAGATAACATTCCCTCGATGATAGATTGATATAGTTGGGACATTTGGGTTATATTGAGGAGTAAAACATAGAAGTGTGACTCGAATTGAATGGAAATTGAGGAATGGGACGTGAATGACTATTACGATGCGAGAATTATTGGCGGCTTAAATAATTATATTAACCGGGAATATGTAATTGTGTAACATTATACGTCGGTACGAGAATGAGAAGTGTACCACAAATAAATTACGGTAATTACTAATATGTGTGTATACTTAGTATATGAATATGATTTTATGTGTATGACATACCTACCATACTTGCTATCACGGGAGGTTTACGTTCGCTTAGGGCCCTCTAATCCTTGTGTTGCCCGGATTTAGATAGGTACCTCGAGAACATAGGTCAAAGAAGGACTTATTGGGATGTTAATAAGTCTGTTGATCGTGGGAGCGTAGGTATGTGCGTGACCCATGTGATGTGACTGTGTTCGCCTCCATTGTTTGTGATTGTTGTTATCTGAGAACGATTCCTGAGAGATTCAGAATGCGTGATCCTTATGTACGTGATGTACCGGGATGGATAGCAGAGTATCTGTGCACCGTAGCTTAGTCTCGGGGTGCTTGTATTGTATATTTATGATGTGAATAATATACACTTAAATAATGGGAACTTTCATGTTGGTATTGTGAATATAATTATGGTAATGTTTTGAGAAATCATAACGGGTTAACCGATAGTGAATTGTATTGCTAATAATTGAGAGCCTGAGTTCAGTCAGCCCTCTATTTATTTGATAACGCTAGAACGTATAATGGGAATTGAGTAGTAAGGGGTAGAACTTTTTACGGTTTGGTTAGATATGTACGTCACTTAGTTGGGTACGGTACGTTAGGAGTGCACAAATTAGTCGAGAGGTGAGTACTTCATGTGAGTGTACGTCCTAACATGTATTTTGCATTCATTGTTTTAATGTTATTAAAACACTTGCTGTTTTTAAAATAATCTCCACTTTCGGGCTCTGACCCGTTTGCTTTCAAATCTATTTTTGTAAAAACCATTTTAGGTGCCCAGCCACAAGGACACCATGCTTAGGATTTTCATACAGGTGATGAGCTGTAGCTGTTTGTGGAAGTTACAGGACGTTGCTAGTAGACGCTTCCTTTATCTTGACTCCATATTCAGGATTCATCAGTTGTAGGGCATGTTGCCCATTTCTATTAGAAACATTTCCTATTTCATATTTTTAGACTATTTAGCATGTAATTAATTCAGAATACTTTGTTTTATTTAGTTCAGTTGTGGGATTGTCGTGAGGAGTTTTTCCTCCGGACTTATTATTATGTTGTTGGTTATTCTATTGTTTCGTTATGGTGAATGTTGTTATTCTATCATTATCCTCTTATTGCATGTTAATCAGAGCTAACTTAAAATTTGGCAACTCGCTTTTTAAATACTAGGTGGTTAGTAATCATTAAAATGTTTTCGACAGTGATGCTATTAACTGAACCAACTTGGCATTTTGTATTGATTTAATAAAGGAGTAGCTACCCGGTATTTATTTAGTCGGGGTGTCACAGGTGGTATCAGAGCATCAGGTTCTAGTGTCCTTTAGGATCTGTACGGCTTATTATTTTTCCGCTGAGCTTTCTTTGATATAGAGCCCTATATTTTAGGACTGTTGTATTCTTTTGTATATGCTACGTTCTTCAGCTATTTCAAGTTTATAACTGCGAACTTATAAACTTTATTCTTATTTCAGATGCCTCCACGACGTACACAACGGGTTCCCAGGGATGCAACGCCAGAACCACAGCCCGCACCAGTTCAGGGCACGATGAATGCCGCCGAGGTTGCATCCATTGTGGCCCAGGCGGTAAATTTCGCACTAGCCGTAGTTCAGCAGGCACCACCTCAGGCGCCAGTAGCTGCGCCAGTTCAGGCACATGCATTACCATCTTCTTGGGAACGTGTACGTGATGCTTTTCAGAAAGCACGCCCACCGGAGTTCGCAGGTAGCTCCGATGTAGTGGTTTCGAGTCAGTGGAGGAAGGACATTCAGCAGCACCTGAGGATGTATGAGTGCACCGATGTCCAGAAACAGATACTAGCTACCTTTAAGCTAGTGGGGTCTGCACTGTAGTGGTGGGAGTCTATTACCACCGTGGAGGAGAGAGATACTCTCATGATCTAGGAGTTTTGGGTGGGGTTAGACCGCAAGTACTTTCCGTCGGCTGTTCATACGGAAAGGAGGAGGAAGTTGATGAATCTCAGACAGGAAGGTAAGACTGTGGCCGAGTATGAGGCCGAATTCACCAATCTGTTGAATATCGTTTCGGATGAGATACCGACAGAAGAGAAGAAGATACAGAAATTTACAGACGGGTTGACTTGGAGGATCCGTCAGCATTTGTTGGGGAATCTATCGTTGTCCACTTACTCTGATGTGGTTAACGCTGCACTGTTACACTGCCAGGATCACCGCTTTCACATGGATGAGGGCAAGAGATCGGGAGAGTCCATCCATCAGGGCAGGACTGGAGGACATGGTGCCAGCGGGGCACAATCTGTTCAGGGGGAGAGACAGGGTGACCAGGGTCCCCAGCAGGGGGATCACAAGAGGTTCAGATCGGGAAATTTCAGGCACGGACAGGGAGGTTTCCGGCAGGGCCATCAGGGCCAACAGGGTCATAATGGTCAACAGCAGCAGTTTCAGCAGGGCCAGCAGGGCCAGGGGAGGAACGATAACGGCCACCAGGGCCGGGGGCAGCAGGGACAGAGAGGAGGGAACTTCCCGGGGAAGTGTTACGTTTGTGGCAAGACTGGACATAAACGCGAGGACTGTCCTGATAGGGGCAGGGCCCCGCAGCAGCAGCAGGGTGCTCGACAGGAGCCGCAAAGATCGGTGTTTCCTGCCGCCCTCTCAGCGCCACCACAGATGGCAGCATTGCCACTAATTCCAGCGGTCCCAGTTCAGCAGGGGCAGCTGCAGTATGGGAGAGTATACCAGCTTCAACAGGCAGCAGCTCCACAGGCACCACCCGCTATTGAGGGTATGTTTCCTATCCATGGCACTATAGGTCGGGTTTTGTTTGATACAGGGGCAACGCATTATTTTATAGCTACACATTTTGCGAAAGCCTTAGGGTTGTTAGCCACAACAGAGAGCACAGTGACGTGTGTAGACTCACCATTGGGGAGTGCGTCACTTATTTTCTTTATATTCCGGGGAGTGGGGGTAGAGATTGGTAGTTTGGTATTACCTGCAGACATGTTGGTATTAGATATGCATGAGAACGATGTGATTATTGGTATGGATTGGCTCGCAGCTTATAGAGCCATGATTGATTGCTTCCGTGGGAGCATTGTTTTTGCCATTCCGGGGCAAGAGATGTTTGTAGTGGCGATGCCTCGCCCAGAGGGAGGCTCGACCGCTCATTTGTATTACATAGAGGAGGATACCTCTAAGGAGGTTGTGATTCCTCTAGATTCGATCCTAGTTGTCAGGGAGTATTCAGATGTGTTTCAGGAGATACCAGGCCTACCCCCCAGTCGAGAGATAGACTTTGTCATAGACTTATTACCAGATACGAGACCTATAGCACGCGCACCGTACCGTATGGCTTCGGCACAGATGCGAGAGCTACGGGATCAGATTAAGCAGTTGTTGGGTCAGGTGTTCATACAGAGGAGTACTTCGCCGTGGGGTGCCCTTGTGGTGTTCGTAAAGAAGAGGGATGGATCGTTGAGGTTGTGTGTGGATTACCGAGAGTTGAGTAAGGTCACGATACGGAATAAATATCCGTTGCCTTGAATCGATGACTTATTCGACCAGCTGAGGGGAGCTTCTTTCTTCTCGAAGATTGATTTGCGATCGGGATACCATCAGTTGCATATTAGGGAAGAGGATGTCTCGAAGACTGCGTTCTTAACGAGATATGGTTCTTACGAGTTTTGGGTTATGCCTTTTGGCTTGACCAATGCTCCAGCCGTGTTTATGGACTTGATGAATAGGGTATTCAGATAATTCCTTGATCAGTTCGTCATTGTCTTCATTGATGATATTCTGGTTTACTCCCAGACAGAGGAGGAGCACGCAGAGCATTTGAGGCAGGTTTTTCAAACACTACATCAGAACGAGTTGTATGCAAAGTATGAGAAGTGCGGGTTTTGGCTGAAGGAGGTTCAGTTTTTGGGACACATTATTTCCGACCGGGGGATATCTGTTGATCCGGGGAAGGTATCCACGGTGAGGGAGTGGGGACAGCCCACGACACCAACTGAGATCCATAGTTTCTTGGGCCTAGCAGGATACTACAGGAGGTTCATTCGGGTATTTTCGAAGATAGCGGGTCCTTTGACACATCTGACTCGTAAGGGTGTGCCGTTTATCTGGAGTGATACCTGTCAGTTGGCATTTGATGATTTGAAGGATAAGTTGACCTCAGCACCTGTGTTAGTATTGTCAATACCGGGAGTTGAGTATCTAGTCTACACCGATGTGTCCTTGCAAGGACTTCAAAGTGTATTGCAGTAGGAGAGTCAGGCCATAGCTTATGCTTCCCGTAAGCTAAAGCCTCACGAGAAGAATTACCCCACTCATGACTTGGAGTTAGCGGCAGTGGTATTTGCCCTTCGGATTCAGAGACATTACCTTTTGGGGGAGAAGTTTTGATTGTTCACAGACCATAAGTCCCTACAGTACCTATTCACACATAAGGAGTTGAATATGCGACAACGAAGTTGTCTTGAGTTTGTGAAGGACTATCAGTTTGATATCCAATATCACCCGGGGAAGGCTAACGTGGTAGCAGACGCGTTGAGCCGTAGGCCAGTAGATGAGGTGGCAGGGGTATGGAAAGCCAAATGGAAGGAGTTGGGACACCAGGAAGCAGTGGCCCGATCGTTCATGTCTGTGATGACCGTTACACCGCAGATTGTCACGAAGGTGGTAAAGGCACAAGCAAATGACTCGTTCTGTCAGGAACAAATAGTTCGATTACTAGCAGAGGGAGCCGAGTCTTATACCGTTGATTCAGACGGGGGATTAGGCTTCAATGGGAGATTGGTAATTCCGAAAGGGGAGGAATTGCGACACGAGGTGATGGCAGAGTCGCACGGCTCATGGTTCATGGTACATCCCGGTGGGGAAAAAATGTACCAAGACATGAGACGACAGTATTGGTGGAGCGGGATGAAGAGAGATATTACCGTGTTTGTTTCTAAATGCGCCACTTGTCAGCTAGTAAAAGTGGATCATCAGAGACCGGCAGGACTTCTACATCCATTGGAGGTCCCGATGTGGATGTGGGAGAGCATATCCATGGATTTTATCATGGGGTTGCCTACGTCACAGAGAGGTCACGACTCCATTTGGGTAATTGTGTACAGGTTGACCAAAGTCGCTCATTTTCTACCCGTAAGGACAGACTACACTACGGGATAGTATGCCCAGCTCTTTATTGCAGAGATAGTGAGACTTCACGGAGTGCCCCTAAATATCGTGTCTGACAGAGACAAGATATTTGTTTCACAGTTTTGGGAGAGTTTTCAGGAGGCCATGGGCACGAAATTGCGGTTGAGTACGGCGTATCACCCGCAGACCGATGGGCAAACCGAGCGTACAAACCAGATGTTGGAGGACATGCTACGTATGTGTATCATTGATTTCGGGGGTGCATGGGAGTAGTATCTTCCACTGGTAGAGTTTGCTTACAATAACTCCTACCAGTTCACCATTGGCATGGCTCCATTTGAGGCGTTGTACGGTAGACCTTGTCGTTCCCCAGCATGTTGGTTGGAGGTGGGGGATAACAAACTACTTGGGACGGAAGTGATTCAGGTTACTTCGGCAAGAATAGAGTTGATACGGAGTCGCATTTGGGTAGCTCAGGACAGGCAGAAGAGCTATGCTGATGCGAAAAGGTCCTTCAGGGAATTTGAAGTGGGGGGCCAGGTTTTGCTCAGAGTATCTCCTATGAAGGGGATTATGCGTTTCGGGAAGAAAGGGAAGTTGGCACCGAGATATGTGGGACCATTTCCTATTATCGAGCGGATTGGACCGGTTGCGTATAGACTTGGATTACCGGAGCATTTGCATCGGATTCACGATGTGTTTCATATTTCCTCGCTAAGGAAATATCATAGAGACGATTTGGCTCATTCTCACATCGCTTTGGAGGACATCAATATCCAGCCTGATAGCTCTTACGAGGAGGGGCCGATTGCTATTTTGGACCGAAGTGAGCGGAAACTGCGGTCAAAGATAGTCCCGTTAGTGCGTGTTCAGTGGCGACATCATAATGTCGAGGAGTCCACATGGGAGCGCGAGGATGATATGCGCGAACGTTATCCAGAGTTGTTCTTACCAGGTACTTTCTAGTTCCGAATTTCGGAACGAAATTCTGTTTTTAGGGGGGAAGTATGTAATACCCCGTATTTTCATGATATTTATTTATGGGATTAATTGAATTAAATGTGTATTAATTGAGAATTAATCCGGATAAAAATACTAGCGAGATGCGAGTTGGTATTTGATTTTAATGAGTATATATGGTTATATATGAATGTTGAATTATGAAATTTGTCGTGAGATTGAAATACGGCGATTTGGAATTTTGTTGAGACGCGTGTGACAGTCACGTCAGGAATATTATTATTTAATTAAAAAGTGAATTTTAATTCAATTAACCGTATGGTCGTTTTGAGTGCGCCAATGCGTCCGGAAGGGTCGAAATAGTCAGAAAACACTAGCCGGGGGTTTAGTTTGGGTCCCGGGGCATTTTTAGGCCATACCAGCAACGAAAAAGGGTAGTTTGGTAATTTTGAACTTTGGGGAATTAAAACCAACGAAAATTAGGAATTAAAATCTGACTTGGTAATTACCCAGTAAACCCACTAACTACACCTTATGACCAAATGGGCTACGGGAGTTATTAGAATTAGTTCCAAAGAGTTTTCTAAGGCAAACCCTAGCCACCATTGTCACCTTGGAGAAGAAGACTTGTAGAGAGAGAGAGAGAGAGGAGAATTCTACAGAGCGAGAGAGAATCATTTATCAATTCGACATCAAAATCAGAGATATACATAAGGCAAGTGGTTTAATTTCATTTTTGGCAAAGAATGTTTCTTCCATGCGTAGGAAATCATGAAAATTGTATTGTTTTGGGAGTTTGATAAAAAACCCATTGAATTGGAAGTAGAAACTTATATTTTGATGAAAAGATTTCATGTAGAATTGTGTTAGGATGATTAATCTGATAGAAATACATCTTGTATATAACAAAAACGGATTTAATTATGCCCCTTTGGTGACTTTAAAATTTTAGGGTTCATGTTCATGGGATTTGGGGATAAATGAAGGGAATTGAGGATTTGATGATGTTTAGGAAGATTTGGCCCTAGATAATTGTTTAATTATGACCTACGAATGTTTGGTATGGATTAGAAACCTTAAAATAATGTTGGGACGATTCTTATGTGGGATTAGATGTGAAGAAAGTTGGAAAAACGAAAAAGGGAATTTCTGGTCTCGATACTGGCCTCTCGTTAGAAGACCTGCCCAGGTCGTTCGAACGAGCTCGTTCGAATGAGCTTCTAACGAGTTGATAGTTTGCCTTCTAACGAGAGGGATGTTCGTTCGATGCCTTTCGTTCGAACGATATCTCGTTAGATGCCCAGTTCGTTCGAACGAACTCTCGTTCGAACGAGACTTCTAACGAGATGACAGATTAGGCTTTTTGGCCTGTTTTGATTTCGCATGTCCCGTAACCTTGTTTAATTGTAGAGATAACATTCCCTCGATGATAGATTGATATAGTTGGGACATTTGGGTTATATTGAGGAGTAAAACATAAAAGTGTGACTCGAATTGAATGGAAATTGAGGAATGGGACGTGAGTGACTATTACGATGCGAGAATTATTGGCGGCTTAAATAATTATATTAACCGGGAATATGTAATTGTGTAACATCATACGTCGTTACGAGAATGAGAAGTGTACCACAAATAAATTACGGTGATTACTCAGATGTGTGTATACTTAGTATATGAATATGATTTTATATGTATGACATACCTACCATACTTGCTATCACGGGAGGTTTACGTTCGCTTAGGGCCCTCTAATCCTTGTGTTGCCCAGATTTAGATTGATACCTCGAGAACATAGGTCAGAGAAGGACTTATTGGGATGTTAATAAGTCTGTTGATCGTGGGAGCGTAGGTATGTGCGTGACCCATGTGATGTGACTGTGTTCGCCTCCATTGTTTGTGATTGTTGTTATCTGAGAACGATTCCTGAGAGATTCGGAATGCGTGATCCTTATGTATGTGATGTACCGGGATGGATAGTAGAGTATGTGTGCACCGCAGCTTAGTCTCGGGGTGCTTGTATTGTATATTTATGATGTGAATAACATACACTTAAATAATGGGAACTTTCATGTTGGTATTGTGAATATAATTATGGTAATGTTTTGAGAAATCATAACGGGTTAACCGATAGTGAATTGTATTGCTAATAATTGAGACCCTGAGTTCAGTAAGCCCTCTATATTTTTGATAACGCTAGAACGTATAATGGGAATTGAGTAGTAAGGGGTAGAACTTATTACGGTTTGGTTAGATATGTATGTCACTTAGTTGGGTACGGTACGTTAGGAGTGCATAAATTAGTCGAGAGGTGAGTACTTCATGTGAGTGTACGTCCTAACATGTATTTTTCATTCATTATTTTAATGTTATTAAAACACTTGCTGTTTTTAAAATAATCCCCACTTTGGGGCTCTAACCCGTTTTCTTTCAAATCTATTTTTGTAAAAACCATTTTAGGTGCCCAGCCACAAGGACACCATGCTTAGGATTTTCGTTCAGGTGACGAGCTGTAGCTGTTTGTGGAAGTTACAGGACCTTGCTAGTAGACGCTTCCTTCATCTTGACTCCATATTCAGGATTCATCAGTTGTAGGGCATGTTGCCCATTTCTATTAGAAACATTTCCTATTTCAGATTTTCAGACTATTTGGCATGTAATTAATTCAGAATACTTTTTTTTATTTAGTTCAGTTGTGGGATTATCGTGAGGAGTTTTTCCTCCGGACTTATTATTATGTTGTTGGTTATTCTATTGTTTCATTATGGTGAATGTTGTTATTCTATCATTATCCTCTTATTGGATGTTAATCGCAGTTAACTTAAAATTTGGCAACTCGCTTTTTAAATACTAGGTGGTTTGTAATCATTAAAATGTTTTCGACAGTGATGCTATTAACTGAACCAACTTGGCATTTTGTATTGATTTAATAAGGGAGTAGCTTCCCGGTATTTAATTAGTCGGGGTGTCACAACTCGGAGGGATGGTCTTAGATAAATTTTAAAGCAATCCATGATAATGAATTGACTTTAATTACATTTCCCGGATTGAAGAAGGGAAATGGGATATATGGTTTGGCTTCGGATACATTTCCCGGATGAAAGAAGGGAGATGGAAGCATATGGTACATAAAAGTATTTTTATGATAATAAAAATGACTTTTGATTACACTTTTTGGCTGGAAGAAGGGAAGTGGGATTTTATGAAAAATGATAAAGCATTTTTATGATAATAAAATTTGCTTTAAAGAGGTATTTTCCTGGATGGAAGAAAGGAAATAAAATTGGTAAAGAAAGTTTTGTAATGTGATTGAATTGGTAAACATTTCATAAAATGTTGTACCATTTGTACATATTCCTTAAGCAGAAATAGTAATTGTTCCTTAAGAGGGTGAATGAAATTGGTTATGTGTACATAATTAGATTTGTATGTATATATTGATTACGTGCTGAGGGTCTAATGTATCTCGACGATCAACCTTGCCTAGAAGTAGTGTATCGCGGGGGTTCCTTGTTTGGATTTCGCTTTGCGAGACACCCGACGCACGAACTTGGCATAGTGTTGAGACTGGGGAGAAGTCTAACCCTCAGTACTATTTTTAGGGAAATTAAATTAGATGATAATATACATCAATATTGTACTTAGGTCTAATGGATCTCGACAATCATCCTTGCCTAGAAGTAGTGTATCATGGGGGTTCCTTGTTTTGATTTCGCTTTGCGAGACACCCCAGGCACGAATAGGGCATAGTGTTGTGATTGGGGATAAGTTAGCCCTTAGTACTTGGGTTAACTAGAGCATCTCATGATATTGCGCTAGGTTGTGATTTTAGAATGAGAGGCGAGAAATATTATGTTAACTGCAAGAGAATTACGTACTTACTGTCATGCATTTTAGTCACGTGGGAATCATATCAAACCGGGCCCTGACCCGTCTATATTTCTTTGTTTTTGCATATACTCATTGCCGTACAGGTGCTCTACCGCATGGACATCCGTATTTACATTTCCATTACGGTTGTCATGGAGATACAGCATATTGCGAGTGTTGTAGGTTATTTGTATTAGACGTTTCTTCCCATTATACTCTAGTCATGTTCAGTTTATTTATTCGGGCGTGTGGCCCAAAGCATTGCACATATTTTTTATAATGTAATATTTAATGTGTAATACTCGGTGTAATTATTTGTATTGGTCTGTTTACCGACAGCTTATTCGGTGATTATTTAGTATATTGTCATTATTTATTGTTGGTTTTTGATATCCACCGTTTTTGCAAATGGGATTATCTAAGTGTTTTTCTTTTACTTTAAAAATTTAAATTTGACAGTCCATTTTTAAAATGATTGGTGGTTATCTCATAATATTATTTTAATCGACAGTGATGCTGAGGATCGACCATCTATGATTCCTATGATTATTCGAGTATTGGGTTGGCCACCTATTATTTTAGTAGGCGGGTTGTCACAGATGGTATCAGAGCATTAGGTTCTAGAGTCCTTAGGAATCTGTGCGGATGTATTTCGCTTTCAGCATTACTTCTGATTTGATATAGAGCCTTAAGATTAAGATCGTTGATCTCTATTGTGAGATTTCGTTCTTCTGTTATGAGATGAGAACCCTGAAAATATTTTGCGCGTTCGTGTGAGACTCGTAAGTCGTTAGACGTAGGGCTTCAGGGATACCGTTGCAGAGGCGTCATGAGATGGGATTACTAAGAGTTGTAAGTGGTAGTCGGGGACGAAGGCCGCTTTAGAGGTCGCTCCCTTCGTAGCATTATTTACTATTGCTACCGTGACTACTAAATACAGTGGAAATAGTTTTCCAAGTACCGCTGCCAGAAGAGAGTGGTACTAAGTTTGTGATTTCAAGCGACGCTAATTTGAAGTCGAGGGGTCCTTGACAAGGACCACATGTTGAAGTTCGATTGGATAGAGTAAGTGTAACCTCGTGCGGTGGAAACATATGGCCCAGGATTTTTGGCCTATAAAAGGGTATAGAAGTACCCAGGTGCGAAGATTAAAGGAAAATCTTTCACCTATTGGAGTGAGGTTAAAGTGGCAGTTATGGTAGTTGCCTCATTTTGGTGGGACGAGAGGTTTTGTCCATAGAGAAACCCGTTAGATATTTGTAACAACGAGTTTCTCTGGGATGTCAAGAATGATGAGAAGGTAGATTCTCAAATATTCACGTGAGGTTCGGTCAGAGGCCGACCGTGAATAAAGGGTGTTACGATTAAGGACACTGTGCACCGAAATAAGGTTGGTGCAAGGGAGAGAGAGTCTTTCAATGGAAACGATAGGCTCACAAGTAAGTGTTGCTAACTCTTTTGGAAAAATAGTGTTCATGAGACCCCAACGGTGGACATCGACCTGGGGAAGACTCATTGAACTAAGGCCCGGGAGGCTAGTAGAATGTTCTCTTTGCTAAAGAAGTTAAGGGAACTATGTGAGTAATCGCCAGAGTAGCTAGAGATGGTGTAGTCTTGTATTAACACTAGATTCGGGTGTGTATATTGAGTTTGTGGTGGTAACCATGTTATTATACAGAGTACCTATATGGATTCCATGGTAGGGAAGTTCTATATTTTTCTTCGCTCGTTATTAAGCGAGTGGGGATATTTTCGAGGCGCATTTGTTGTATGTGCCACTCGTATTATATGTAATATGCGAGTGGATATGTTTTTGGTTGGGTTGGTTCGATAGCAAGCAAATAAATTGCGAGGCTATCCTATTTATAGTTCTAGAGAGGACTAGTTTTTCTATAATATCTCACCTAGATATAGGATTGAGACTTTATAGAGGTGGTTTACGGTATGTAAGTAGTTTTCATTTCTTGTTTTGTTTGTTTTCTTTGATTGCTTGATTTCTTTTATGCGTTGTTTGTTTATGTTGTTGCCTTATCTCCACGACCAACAAGTTAAGGGGATTGTGTTGGAGGGGTTCCTTGTTTGGATTTCGCTTTGCGAGACACTCCGCGCATGAACCTTAACGACGTTGGGAGTGGAGAGATGTTATATTTATTTTCCTTTTTCTTTCTTTTTATGGTTGGGTGCTGGGTTGGAAGGTTTAGCCGAGAATCACGTAAATGAGTGATGAGAGGGCTAAGTTCATGTGCGATATATGAGCACTGTGATAGTTTTTCCTCTGATCAATGTGGGGCAGGCTAAGATATGAAAATCGGATAGAGACTTATGATTATGCCTTAATGAGAAGGTCATGTAAAAATATGTGTGTATATTGGGATAAAGTAATTGTGGCATCTTACAGAAAGTAAATGCCTCAGTTGATTGTTATGGTATAAGTGCATTATTAGACTTACGAATTAGGACTTTAGCGGTCCCGATCATGTGTCTTCGACCGTTACTTCTCGACGACCGACGATGCGAAGTAGTAGTGTAATAGGAGGGTTCCTTGTTTGGATTTCGCCTTGGCGAGACATCCCACTCATGAAACCAAGATAATGTTGGAAGTCGGGAAAGGTCTTGGACACTAGGGGCATAATTAGTATTATATTTATACGACTTTAATAGGGTGTATATCGACTTTACGATTTTTAGGACGTAAGGCCCTTAAGGCATGCGATATTTGTTTTAGGAAGGTGGTAGGTAGTTGACCACAATAGGTTTGTGGGTCAACTCTAAGCGGGATTAGGTCCCTAGAACGAAGAGGTATAGGATCTCGATTGATTCATAACATCAGGCCGTAGATGGTGGGGCCTCTCGTAGATAGAGTGTTACGTTAGTAGCCTATCTTTCGGGGAGTTAAAAGGAGGAGTTGACTTTTACTCCTGCACTCGTGTTGTTAAGATCGAGAGTGGATTTAACGAACGAGTCTTTGCCAGGAACGGAAAGTATTAATACGGGAGCATGGACCCATTGTTTATACGTCTCACAGACTTAACCTTCGTGAGAAGTGTTATCCCCCGCTTGATTTTGAGTTCGTAGCAGTAGTATTCGCCTTAAAGAAATAGAGGCACTCCTTCCTGGGCAGGAAATTTGGTCTTTTTATGAGCAACAAGTTGGATTTCGTAAAGGACTATCAATTGGAAATTCCCTTTTTGCTAAGGAAATGCGGATGGGATAGTAGGTGCGCCGGGTAGAATACCGTCGGAGAGTAGTGGAGGCATAGAATGCCAAGGGGAATGAGCTTAACTATGGGGACGCTTTAGTAGGAGCGTTCATGTCCATGGTTGATCGATTCACTTACTAGTGAGAGGATACTAGTGGTGGAGTGGGGATGGATGGGAGTAGTGGCTTTTATGGATAAAACTTCCGTACAATAGTTCGGATTATTTTCTATAAGTACGGGGCCAGGTGTGTGGCTTAGCGTAGTTGGCTGTGTGCCTTGCCTGTTCGTTGGAATGGATCTAGCGAATAGTATATTTCTTGGACTTGGAGTGGTCTGGGAACATTTCCTTAATAATTAGGCTCATTGAGCCATATGCTTTCAAGGGCTCCGCCAATGCGAATAGGAGTAAGTAGTGTTGGGGTGAGCGATTATAAGTTAGTTTAGTTATCCCATAGTAAGGGTGTAATGTATTTCAGGAAGTAAGGCAATTTGTGCCAAGATATGTAGGTATCTCCTTTCGTAGTAGAACGGTAGGATCGATAGTTCGTGAGGAACGATTTGGTGCTATGTTAGAGCACGATGTTATGGACTAAGATCGAATAGTAATGACCTTAGTCTGAGTCCTATGGGGACGTCGCGCTGCTGAGGGGTTTGCTAGAATGATAGCACGATAGTTTGGTATAGTATACCCTTGTTATGATTATGGGGTACGCCTGAATTTTGAGGGCAAAATTCCCTTCTAAGGGGGGGAGTATGTAACAACCCAGGTTTTTGAGCGGCTATTTTATATTATTTTGTCGATGGGTTAATTTTATAAAATAGGGGAAGTTGGAGTAAATATTTTTTCCCGTGAGATTTAGGGATAATTTTTACTATGTTTTGTCTATTTACCGTTATGAGAAGGTAAATAGCATTATATTGTGATATATTGCGTCGTTGTATATAAAACGACGGTTATGACTTATACTTAAATTGGAGTATATTTAATGAAATAAAATGAAATTGGAACATAAAAATAGTTCACGTTATTCCGTATGCCAAAATAGGGGGCGCGGTTATTTTTAGACTAGTCGAGATAGTCGAAATAAGTGTCAAGTTGTATTTTTGAGATTTGGGCACTTTTTGTGGTTTATGACTCAATTATGTGGATACGAGTCATTTTAATGGTGTATTAACAATTAAAAGAGGGTATTTATGTTTTAAGACCTGGTTAAGTCTCCCACCCCTTTATTTCCCTCATTCTTGCGTTAGAAGCCAAGAGAGAGAGAGAGAGAAGAGAGAGCTTGGGAGAAATGCAGAGAAAGAGAGAATAATGGAGATATGAAGCCGGATTTTGTTGCTACCGGAGGAGGATCCGAGACTACAATCTCGTGGCAAGTTTCTTACTTGCTAGATGTTGATTTAATGTGATAAATTGCATGTGCAGTTAAGTTTTGGAGATTTAAAGCCTAAATGGGTTCTTTGTTGATTTTGAGGATTTAACCCTTAAATCTTAGTTTTAACTTGATTTCAGGAATAAATATTAGTTAGTAAT
Source organism: Sambucus nigra (assembly GCA_949130495.1). Taxonomy (NCBI): domain Eukaryota; kingdom Viridiplantae; phylum Streptophyta; class Magnoliopsida; order Dipsacales; family Adoxaceae; genus Sambucus; species Sambucus nigra. Next base: position 235,198,789 of record OX422210.1, on the reverse strand, counting down.
TGCGTACAAATGATTTGGGAAAAATTATTGTTGTTAATGTCGGAAGAAATCAAGGTTTGGGGTTTTTGAGATTTGAGGGTTCATACAACCCGTAGCCCTAACTGGGCAAATTCCCAGGGCCGAATCGATTCGGCTCCCAGGAAAACCGATTCGGTTAAAGGGTAGGTTACAGGTCTGGGAGACCGAATCAATTCGGGTTAAGACCGAATCGATTCGGCTATTACAGAATGTCAGTTTTTGTTCACCAAATCGATACGGCTTTTAGGCGAATCGATTCGCAAGGGCGAATCGATTCGCAAGGGTGAATCGATTCAGCCCAACAGGCGAATCGATTCGGTCACCCGATTTTTGTGAGTTTTTCCTAGTTTGATTTTTAACCATTTTTCTTTTAGGTCCAGGGTTTAGGGACCTTCCTTTGGGAAGTAATGGGGAGTCCTAGAGGGATGTTTTGGGTAGACTAATGTCCTGGGATAAAATGGGATAATTGGGCTTACCCCGAGGGCTAATTTGTGTAGGTTAATATCCGAAAGATATAGGAAAGTTAACCTAAAGAAAAATTGGAGATAAAATGTTCATGTTGGGATTTTTGGGAGTCTATTATTGATGAAGACTCACTTTGATGGTTCATGAAATTAGATGAACTCTTGGAGACTAGTTTGTGGATAATGGCACTTCGGGTCTTAGGTCATTAATAAAATATGACACTAAGAATAAGAAAGACATATCCTAATGTGTAGTACTAAAAGAAATAAGTACCAATGATTATGAGAATGTAAAAGTGAACGTTTTCAAAAAGAAAAAGTAATGTTTTTCATGAATGTTAATTTATGATTACACACCTCTCTAAATCGCTATCATAAGGGAAGTTGTGCACGCGTGGTGAAGCTCCCTGGCTAATGAATACAGGGTGGATATAGTCCCTAGGCCATATGGGCGTTTATTATACTGCCCTGGTTAGGAGATTCTGGGTGTGGTCTTGACTTTCCCGCAAGCATATGGCCTCTTCCCAACGTTTGTTAGGTTCTGAGGTTGTCTTGTTTGATGGGCCCTGGAAGATGATAGCCATTTAGGGGAGCGTCCAGTTGGGAAACTTGGAGGGACGGTCTTAGATAAATTTTAAAGAAATCCATGATAATGAATTGACTTTAATTACATTTCCCGGATGGAAGAAGGGAAATGGGATATATGGTTTGGCTTCGGATACATTTTTCGGATAGAATAAGGGAGATGTAAGCATAATGTATGCAAAAGTATTTTTATGATAATAAAAATGACTTTTGATTACACTTCCTGGATGGAAGAAGGGAAGTGGGATTTTATGAAAAAGGATAAAGCATTTTATATGATAATAAAACTTACTTTAAAGAGGCATTTTCCTGGATGGAAGAAAGGAAATAAAATTGGTAAAGAAAGTTTTGTAATGTGATTGAATTGGTAAACATTTGATAAAATGTTGTACCATTTATATATATTCCTTAAGCAGAAATAGTAATTGTGCCTTAAGAGCGTGTATGAAATTGGTTATGTGTACATAATTATATTTGTATGTATGTATTGATTATGTGCTGAGGGTCTAATGGATCTTGACGATCAACCTTGCCTAGAAGTAGTGTATCGGGGGGTTCCTTGTTTGGATTTCGCTTTGCGAGACACCCCACGCATGAACTTGGCGTAGTGTTGAGACTGGGGAGAAGTCTAACCCTCAGTACTATTTTCAGGGAAATTAGATTAGATGATATTATACATCAATATTGTACTTAGGTCTAATGGATCTCGACGATCAAACTTTCCTAGAAGTAGTGTATCGGGGAGGTTCCTTGTTTGGATTTCGCTTTGCGAGACACCCCACGCACGAATGGGGCATAGTGTTGAGACTGGGGAGAAGTTAGCCCTTAGTACTTGGGTTTAGTAGAGCATCTCATGATATTGTGCTAGGTTGTGGTTTTAGAATGAGAGGCAGGAAATATTATGTTAACTGCGAGAAAATTACGCACTTACTCTCATGCATTTTAGTCACATGGGAATCATATCAAACCGGGCCCTGACCCGTCTATATTTCTTTGTTTTTGCATATACTCCTTGCCGTACAGGTTCTCTACCGCATGGACACCCGTATTTACATTTCCATTCCGGTTGTCATGGAGCTACAGCATATTGCGGGTGTCGTAGGTTATTTATATTAGACTCTTCTTACCATTGTACTCTAGTCATGTTCAGTTTATTTATTAGGGCATGTGGCCCAAAGCATTGCACACATTTATTATAATGTAATATTTAATGTGTAATACTCGGTGTAATTATTTGTATTGGTCTGTTCACCGACAGCTCATTCGATGATTATTTAGTATATTGTCATTCTTTATTATTGGTTTTTGATATCCACCATTTTTGCAAATGAGATTGTCTAAGTGTTTTTCTTTTACTTTCAAAATTTTAAATTTGATAGTCCGTTTTCTAAAATGATTGGTGGTTATCTCGTACTATTATTTTAATCGACAGTGATGCTGAGGATGGACCATCTATGATTCCTGTGATTATTAGAGTACTGGGATGGCCACCTATTATTTTAGTAGGCGGGTTGTCACACATATCATATACATTATTAATGTATATATCATGTATATTTAGTACTCCAGTATTTGCAAGCATCATATAATTGATAATCAATGGTTACTAATAAGAGAAATAAAATGCACATTAGGTATTAGCTGTGACACCCCGCCTAAATAATCCCGGGTGATCAGTCCTAAATCAAGTTAGAACAGGTTTCTCATTTGGTCCATTCTTAGCATCTCTGTCGTCTTATTAAATTACTAACCACCTAGGTGAGAAAAATAGACTGGTGCCAATTTTTATCTTTCATTATTTAAACAAAAACCCATGCGTAAAATAAAACACTATAACAATCACAGGTAACTGAATTAATCATCCACAAGTAAAAATAATTAACCGAATAAACCATCGGTCCAAATAATAAATCCCGTAAAGACAAGAATGAACTCCCAACAAGTCTAATACAAATAAACGGAATGTGAGCAACATGCTCGAATAACTAATCATGAATTTCTACATTAAGAATGAAGAATGAGGCGTCTATCAAAACCCCGCAACATCCACATATGTTGCAGCATCGGATCCCTGGAATTGAGTCAAGGCTGGCGTCCCTGTGGCTAGACACCTAAAAGGTTTTTTTTTTATATAGCAAGGGTTAGTACCCAAAACATTTGGAAAATATTTAACAAATGATTAACTTGCAGTAATAAATAAATATGCATGCTTTTCATATTTTAGTTAGTATCGCACTCTCTTGAGGACTTCCTTACCCCTCCTCTAATGTACACGACTAACACTTTAACTAAATTACCGAGTTATTCATCTCATGACTAGATAATTAACAAAGTTCCTTTATACCCACCCTACTCTAACTGAGTATATAGTGATTATGATTTTCAAGTTATTAGTAACATCAACTTAACTAAAACATTTCCCTTTTTAAATTCATATAGCTTCTACACTTGTTATACTTATGAAACAACACATATTTTTGCATTAATAACCCGTACATAATTAATTATCCAATTATATACTTATAATCATAATTCAGCATCCACAACCATACTGTAATATATTTAACAACTTGCATCCACCCGAGTAAAATACTCACAGAATGTAAATTCTATAATGTGCTATCCCACTGGGTACAATCACATAGCCTAGTTATCCCAAGTCAGAATTTCACACCAACTTGATAAAAATAAATAATTGGAGGCGATCATATTCCTTCCCTAAAAGTGAGATGTCCCTCACCCATATAATGGACGCTATGACCTTGGGAATATACTCACCCTACTCCTCAAGCTAGGGGATTTATCCACTACGCGCAACCTCCCCCCTATAGCACTATAATATAAAATATCTAATCACTGATATTAATGTACACACCATATATATATACTATCACATCCGTATATATAAATATAAAAGTCCCAGCTATACCGTGCTCTAAATCCGTAACACAAGCCTATTAAAATTATTAAGAGTTTATGGTCCAACTCTAAATATTAATTGAATTGCACCTTAATTAATTAAGTTACTTTTGGTGTCGCCCCCACCATAAATTTGGACTTACTCTCGTAGCCCAAAATGAATTTACCCGAGTCAAAATCCCCGACTCTAATTTATTAGCCTCTGTCTAATTAAATTATTACCTTTCGGTTTCGCTCAACCAATATCCCCGGACTTGACAATATCTCCGTATTTCATCATGACGTGACAACAAATTTTCTGCCTCAAACCTTAATTAATTTATTTACAATTAATTAGATTTAAACTCATGTATTTAAATTTCTCCATAATTAATTACATAAGATTTTTATATGAATTTCCCTTTTTATATAATTAACTGGCGAAGCTGCCAAGATCTGACGACCGTCGATCGATCGACCCCAGACCGTCGATCGATCGATCGAACAGGTCTTTGTCTTCTTCGCGAAGACAGGGCAGCCATGGACGAATTTGCTTAAACCTTAATCTCTTATAACATGAATTACAAGCTTTCTTATCACAAGTACATATTAGAAACCTTATTAGGATCCCCCAGAAAGTCCACAACAATTATCAATTCGTCCATAAACTACTGATTCATAATTTTGGGGAGAAATCTATCTTTATCCTTAAACACATTTACACCCCCAAATTTCTTCATCAAACTCGTTCTAATTTATCCGGATATCATTCTAACAGATACACATCAATATTCCAATATCAGATTTTCCCATAAATCCTCGAAAATTTTGGCAAATCAGGTTAATATATTCTTTTTTTTTTTTAAAACCCCATGTTTATGCCATGAAACCCCAAAACGAATTTTAATTCATTACATCACACAAATATGAATTGAAAAATAGATTTGATACTATTGCAAGTTATTCACTTGCCTTAGGTTTCGTAGTGTCTGAATTTGAGATGGATTCCAAGGTTGAAGATGACCTTTGTTGGCTCTTTTGAGGTCCCCAAATGGCTTTGGCTGCTGTTAGGGTTTTCTAATCCTTTAATTCTTCTCTCTAATTAAGCTCGGCCATGCCCTTATTTCTTTTTATTAGGTTAATTACCCTAATCCCGTTTTTTGACTAATGGGCCAAGCCCAAGTGACCTAAATGCCCCCGAGTGGGCCCGGCTATGTCTAAAAACGTCCTGTGACCCGTTTACTACCCCCGGGTACACTTTTCCGACTATCTCGGCCTATCAGGACTCAACTGTACACTCAGAATTTGCATCTGAATTAATTTATAAAAATGCTTATCCCCCACCCAATATAGTCTATACCGACTTATGGATGTGATAAGTGCATACCTCGTCATTAATACTCGAAACGACGAAATTACATTATTACTATTCACTTAGTAAATAAATTTCCCTAAATATTAACCATTTAATCCCAGATTAATATTTATATATTATTTTACCATAATTAATTCATTAAATTACAACACACTAGTAATTTAGAATTTTCGAATTAATTAAATTTTAACTATACCAAAAATACGGGGTGTTACATTAGCGAGATATTAACGTATGTGTTGTCAAATCAAAGCATTAATGTAGCGAGCAATTTATCTCATATCTTTAACAAATTATGATCTGATTTTCTTTCTCTCGATTATTATGTTAGATTTTTTTAGCTCACTATTGATAATCAATCTTGTGTGGAACACTCCATATAAAGTTTGATGAAATTAAACAAATTAAGTTGGTTTACATGTTTGCACACTCGAACTAATAATGATAGAGATAATATGTATCCTTTATGATTTGAAATGAGTTTTTATCTTAGTAGAGTTTGCAAGTTAAACTTCCTGTGCTATAGAAAGTATTTACATTTGATGCAAGGATTGTTTAGAAAGAAAAGTGGAAATGCAAATATGATTTCCTATCTTTCATTCTCGAGGAATCAAGTCATTTATTTTTCATAAACCCTCAATGCTTCCAATTTTCATAAAAAATATTTTCCTAGACTTGATTATGAGGGATAATTTTTTTTATTGTTTTGATCTCGCATCATAATCATAGTATTATTGATAAAACTCTTTAATCTTGTCCCAAATTAAATATAGACTCCTTATGATAATTTTATATGGATAAGATTTTTGCAATATATATCTCTTAGAAATATTGATAGCCGAGTTATGCCCTTAAGGTATTACAATATCTAATATACGGATGACCTAAGTGGACCAAGTCGGAGATTATGAGAAAACTCCCTTAAAGTGGACTTAAAGTGGACCTACATAGATCATAAAATCATCATTGACATGTACTTATTGCATTAAAGAAAATCGAATGTCAAATTCATTAAAATTAGTGGGAGTTGAAAATCATGAAATGTGGTTTTAAAGGAAGGTAAGGTACCTATCCCATTACCGATAACTTTCTCCAATACTTATCGTTTTAGTTGTTAGATTGTTTAAACAATAAAGAACAAATAAATGATCAACCACTAAATTATGGTATTTGTCACTGTGAGACAAATATAGATAAAATCATAAGAATAGTATTAAGAAGATCCTAAATGGAGTCTACTATTCTAAATGATTATGTGGTGTATCTACATGACTATGAATTTGACATAAGGATAAATATTTGGTTTTGTTTTCACAAATCATAAGAAGTCAACTTACTGGACTACGATATCTCCTTGAATTGCGTTTAAGTTAAATTGTAGTCAAATATTTTATGTGTAATGAGAAAAATGTTATAAATGAACCTTCTCATTTTTTTTTCAACGGCGTCATTCTTTTCAAGGACGTAAATTCTTATTAGATGAGTAACTCATTATGATGAGAGTTACATTTAGTGTATGTGAAAACTATTATGCTTATGATATTTTACACATGTTATATAGAAATGATTATATAAACTTAATTATATTTTTCACATATGGTATTTTTAGAAGTAATACCATTATATTTTATAATCATTGTATATTCAATTTATATAACTTATGGTCGGTGGGAGTAAGTTTATATATTCAATTTATTGTAAAGTAGAGAAACAATTAATTTGTAATACATAATAGATGAATTTATGAGATAATTAAAGATTATATGCTCACATTGAAGTTGACTGTTTATGGTTTGGACGATCAGTTATTACAACTCAGATTTACTAGTTTTATGGAAAGTATGAAGTTCACTCTTATCTACTTATGTTTAATTTGGTTTAGCGACCAATATAATGAAGGATTGCAACGCAATCCATTGACTATTATGAAAATATGAATGTGTAGCATGCTTTGAGGCTACAACTTATTGATTCTGGCAACGTAACTTAAATTTTGGGACTTGGAGTTGTCAATAATATTTCCAAGCCGCTAAAATATTATGATATTGTCGTTGCAATATTCTTTATTAAGATACATTAGGTATTATGTGAGTAACTAAGCACATTGAATGAAAATGCCTTTTAAAGAAGAAGTTATGAAAGAAGTGTCATTTAACACATTGTACAAGTGTTAACATAGAAGATCCACATGATTGGGGTATCACGAAAGACATTAATGAAGCATGCTTAAGATACGAGTCTTAAAGTATAGTTAATAGAATCTTGATGTGGTGAATTTTTTAGTTCTTATTTTGACACTACCATATAATATCATACAGTGTTTCAGAATCATTTATTTATGTCGTTATTGTACACATGCATGTGAATGAAAAAATGTGACAGAAATAGTCTTTTACAAAGACATTATTGGACCATTATGGAATAACCCTATTTATCGACCTTATTGGATAAGTTTTTAATGTCGTGGTACATGGAAGCGATCATGCTCTTGAATTAGTATGTGAGCGCCATGACTTGCATTGATGAGTTGTTTAATGAAGGTCTTTATGGAAAACCACTTAAGGACGACTCAAGGATTATTGTGCACTATATGATAATTATGGATCAAGTGGGAGACTATTAGAATTATTTTATATAATTCTCCATTATGTGTTCCATGACTATATTAATTCTAAGAGTCGCTTTGGTTAATGAAAGGGTACTCCAAATACTAAGAGTCAAAAGGACTCTTGGGTATCTACCTTGATGGACAGTTGATATTAAGTGACTGTTGGAGCTTTAGGTCATGTTTCTACCTATAAATAAGTGACCGATTTCCATAATTCAGACACTCTAAATGACAACATAATGAATTTATAGGAAAGGGAGAGAAATCTAATTTCTCAAGGAGAGTAAATTTCAAAAGACTGTTTTGGACATACTGGGAGCTCTAACCGTTAGAATGCGTTGAAATTTGAGTATGTTCTTTCTACATACAAGATGAAGCTGTGTTCCAAAATTTAGCTCAATTAGACATCGTTAAGGTTGATTACTCCGTCAATATTTCTAATTGTGCCAATTATGGAGGTATGTTATTTTAACACCATTTATGTTCTGCGTAATTCTTATATGTAATAATCATGAAGATCGAAGATCATTTTATTAAGAACATTTGTATATGAAAATTTAATCAAATTAATGTATTATTGATTAATATTATGGTGTTCTTAAAAATGAATTTACATCTACAACACAGAGTGATTGGGGTAAAAACATTAAATATAGTTTTTGGATACTTTAAATCAATGACTATTCATTGTATGTAATTGTACTTACATGTCAACATTCACATCATGTATTGTATATTCACATTGTTATTATTGACATCATTTGGTGAATATTCATTGTCTATAGTTATATTCACTACAAACTGTGAATATTCATTCAATACATGTGAATATTGACTATATAATATTTGATTGTGAACATGTAATGATTATTGACTATATGTGGTGAATATTCATGATATATGATTATTTACTAGATCTTAAGTTGACTAATGCAGTGAATTTATGTGCAATATTCACTCAACTTCTGAACATTCATAACATCTATAATATGCATAACACACAATACTCACAATTTGCAATGAGTATTTACTATATGTGATTAATATTCATTACATGTGAAATATTCATTGAACTAGTGAATATTCACTACTCGTATAATATTCAAAACATATTGTGAATACTAAGTACATGTGTTGAATTTTCATTACTCTTATATTCGTCACACGGTGAATAATCACTACATGTATTACATTATGTATTGAATATTCAAATCACATGGAATGTTAATTACATTCATTGAATACTACACATGATGTGATTACTGACATCATGTATTTAATATTCACCGTGTATTTATACTCAATCCAAATGTTAATATTAACTACATGATGTGAATACTCACATGTAGAACTTGGATAGGAACATGTAGTGATTATTGACTACATGTAGTGAAAATTCACATCTTGTGGTTATTTATACCCCATATAACTGATTTTTTATTACATGTATAATATTCATAACTTATATTGAATATTCACTACATATTATCAATATCTAAATATTCAGTACATATTAGCAATATCTAGATGTAGTGAATATTCACAATATGTATAATATTTATGACATATAATGAATATTCATTACATGTGTTGAATATTTAGTACATGTAGAAATTTTACAGTCCTTTTTATGCATATTGACTACAAATACTACATGTAATAACTACAAATAATAAATTTAATAAGCCTTTCAAATTACTATTTAATAGAGACATGGTTAGAATAGGACCCACAAGTGAGACAGTCTTCTTGAAGGACTTATTGAAAGTGCTCGATGATGGGAGTATTACATTAAATGTAATTAATTCCTTTTTTATTAATTTTATACATATATTCTTTTCGAATTCGATTTACGATTATGATAAATGTTAATGTAGAATTCTCCTCCAAATTAAGGTCATAGATGCATACACAGGGATACTAAATAAGGAGAAAGAAGAGTATCTCAATTCGCAACCGAAAGACAAACTCCATGACAACTCATATTTCTTCATAAGCTTGTGTTGAGTAATAATTCAATGAATACATGAGTTACTATATAAGATAATTTTTTATAATAAATTTAATGATAATTAAAGATATTTTAATATCCTCAAGACTGTTGTTCGTGACAATATTACCACACTCTATAATTTTTGGACTGAGGATCATATAAATATTGCATACCACAACAATTGGTGGTTAGGTGTATTTCATTTTCACTTAGTTTTATATAACACATGAGGGGGGCGTATGTTGCGCTACAACTCATTTACACTTGATCATACTTCAAAAGATCACTACTTTTCATACGCATCGAAGTTGGTAACAAATTTTCCTCCATATATAAAACATAAAAATGGTATATTTAGTAAATATTTACTACTTGTGAAAAATGGTTAGTATTTTTGCTAGTTCTAAATATTTACTACCTGTTCGAACTTATATACTAAAAACATTTATCAAAATATTAAAAATATTTACAACGTTATAATGCAAAAACAAATACTAAATGTGAACATAAAATTTTAGTGCAAGATAGTTTTGTCAAGATAAATACACATTACAAAAGTATTTCCTGTTTAACTTGGTTATTATATTGTTTCTGTGTAATAGAGATAATACATTAAGTACCTTCTTTTATGCTAACACGATGCACATTTTGTAAAAATGACAAACGAGGGACTAGATACAACGGATGCCCTACCTAAAACCCAAGAATACATGATACATATAATAAAAGTAGATGATTTACCTCAACATGATGTCAACTCATATGTGTTTTAATTTTTTTAATAAATGACAAATCTTAATGTACACAATAAATTAGTATTAATTATAAAAAAATTCTAAATTATTGCAGATTTCATTGTAGTGTGTCGGTATGCTATTTCATAAAAAACATAGCAAGGGGGAGGAGATAAAAGGTTCTCTATCGAGAGGGATAACGAAAAAATATCAAGGACAAATATTAGACAAAATAATGGATTACGTGTAGAACAATTAGACCACATTAGGGAGATCTGAAGCCCTTATACTTTTGACTCATTTGAGTCAAGACTGTATAAGAGCTCATCTAGTTTGGAAATTGTGACAAAATAGTGTCCATCCTAGAAACCAAAGAGCTTCAGAGATTGGGTTGCTTCTTCTTCTATCTATCTTGTAATGATCCTAAGACTATAGCCATCACTCACACACTCAGAATTTGATTCTTGCATTTCATATTGCACCTCTATGTGTATTAATGTTGTGAGTGTGTTTAAATCCCTCAATTTGATTTTTAATAATTTTTTGGGAATTTTAAACCTATTTTAAACAATGTTTTATTTAATTAAAACTTGATTTAAAAAGTCTTGGGGTCAATATATAAATATGGATTGTTGTGTTTATTGGCCTAAAGTTACTCTGGGTAGAAACCGAAAGCGCTAGAGACTCTAGGGTTGGCTTTGTAATTATTTTGGGACGCGCGTTTATCTTCGTCCACAGGCCAACACCTGCTGTCTTCTGATTGGCCCAAACTATGTTTCTTTACAGAGACAAACCTTCGCGTGTTTACAGCCCTTGGATCAACCCTTATCGATGGCCTGCATGTCGCCTGAGTGAATCCCAGTGTAAACCCCTTAGCCAATCACAGCCTTTTTAATCCACCGCCTGTTGTGAGCCCTTGGATTGCAGTCAAAAGAGCTTGACTTAATCACAGCCGTTGTTTTTGAACGAGGCTCTGGAATCTTCTCCTCTTCCTATTTAAAGGCCTCTCATCTCAGCCTTCGAAAGCTTTTGCCATTTTGCAAAGTCTCAGAGTATAGAGAGAGAGAGAAAGAAGAGAGAAGAGAGAAGTTAGAGAGAGAAATCAAACCCTAGTTAGAAACCCTAACTTCGTCCAAATATTTCAAAAGCCCAAACCACTTACCTCTCCAGAAAAACACCATAACCAGAAAAACACCATCCTTAGTGTTTTCTTGAGTTTATGAGAGTTCGAGTTGAGAGTTCTTGGGTTGCTGAAATCCTTGTGTTCTTAAATCTTATTTCCAACTTAGACATAGACTCAGATCTTGTTTCTGACTCAATAGAAATCATAGATCTGTAGTTTTTCATGTCACAACACACATAGTCACATTTATTTCTCATCTTGAGAATTTCGTTGTTGATTGTTTTCTGTTAAAACATTTTCTTCTTCAAAATCAACAATAGATGTTTTTCTATTTCTGTTTTTACAAAACCTAACCTGACCTAGTTAGATTCGCACTTGGAGGGTTCCCAATCTCCATAATATTTTCAAAACTGATTGAGAAAGGTCTTGACCGACTTCTTAAGCAAGATCTCCGTGGAATCTGGGTTATTCTGAAAGGTCAAATAGGTTCTTGGTTTTGTAAGAAAGAAAATTAACAATATCACTGCATATAGACTTTATATGTGATTTGTTAGGATTGTCTGTAACTAATAAGTGTGTGTGAGTGCATGCATGTGTTTTAGAACACGATTCACAAACATCTTCACACTACAAACACTGAAAGTGTTGGCTATAAGATTTGGTGAACATAAGTCGACGTAAAGTGCTGAAACAAAGGAAGAGTTGACAATCTGAGACAACTACATCAACAAACAAGATCTGCAGAAAAGTTAAGGACGCCAGAGGGTATAATCCTGAACTTGTATAGATTTGTTTTGTGTGCATGTTAGTTAAATAGGTTGTAACTTACATATTTGTTTTAGTGATTGTTTTTGTTTTACTCCGTAGAGGGAGTCGTGGATGTTTCCTCAAGGTTGAGGTTTTACCACGTTAAAAATCCTGAGTATCAATGTTTCTACATCTTCTCATCCCTTTCTAATAGTGTGCTGAGTTTAAAACATTTTAAACTTTTACTAAAACTTGTTATCAAATCTTGTCCATATCTCGTACATAATTTTGTTAACACATCTTGTGTTCAAAATCAGTTTGATTTTAGTAAAGAGTTTCTTCAACAAACTTTCGGAGTTGCTTAAATAGTTTATTTTCATAAACGGCTTTGGCAACGTTATTTCAATTGGTATCAGAGCATTTGGTGAACTTTTTCAAAAAGATCCTGAGTTTCTGAAACTGTTTTCTCAAAATCATTATGGACGAGAAAAACGAAAGATATGGTAACTTGACCAGACCCCCAGTCTTTGATGGAACCAATTTCTCTTACTGGAAAGTAAGAATGATTGCTTTCATTCAAGGAACCCTGGGAGATGATGTCTGGGATATTATTGAAAATGGATACTCTTATCCAACTAAACCAGCCACTGATGGAAGCAATGAAAGGATTAAGAAAATATTGAGTGAGTTTACTCAAGAAGAGAAACAGGTTTCTCGAAATAATAACAAAGGCAAGAACGCTATATTTATGTCCATTAACGAACATGAGTTCAAGAGAATCTCATCTTGTACCACTTCCAAGGAAGCATGGGATACACTGATTACTGCACATGAAGGAGACTCTAGGGTAAAAGCTGCTAAGACTCAGATGTTAATTCAACAGTATAATACCTTAATCATGTCTGAATCTGAGTCTTTCGATGATTTTTATATGAACCTTAGTGATATTGTCACTAAACTCCATGCCAATGGTATAACTTATGATAGACAAGAAATTGTCTCTAAAATTCTGAGATCATTACCACAGAAATTTGACAATAAAAGATATGCTATTGAGGAGATGTGTGATATTAATCTCACTCCTGAATTACTCAGTAGCAAATTAAGAACTGTGGAAATGGAATTAGAGTTTAAGAAACAATTGACCCACACTCACAAGAAAAATACCAATTCCACCCTTAGCTTTTCCTCTAAGATGACTAAGCCTGAGTTAAACACCTCTAGTAATGATTCTGATAAGGACTGTGACTTAGAAAGTCTAGATAATCAGATTGCCCTAATGACGAAACAATTTAAGAAAATTGTTAAATTTAGAAACAGTATTACAAATAAACAGGGCAAGTCTAATTATTCTACTCCTTCAAATCACAAGCCCCATGAGAAACCTCATGACAAACAGAACAAGGACAACACAAGACCTCACAGAGACCTCAAGAAAATTGAATGCTATAGATGTGGTAAACTGGGACATATTGCTCAAGACTGTAGAGTTAATTTAAATACCCAGAACAAACACTCCAGAGCCAACCTCTGCAAAACATGGGATGACTCAAGTGACTCTAAAAATGAGGAACCTGAGGCATCTGATGATTTTGATCCCTGTTTATCCTTCTTTGCGAAAATCATATATAATGATAATATGCCTATGCTTGATAGTGAGGATGAATCTAGTAATTCTAGTTCTGTTGCTGTGAATCAAACTTTAACTGGTTTAGATGCTTTACTTACTGAGAACACTAATACTTCTTCCTCGGGGTGTGTGAGTCAAAGGGAAATCGATACTGCTGATGTCCATGGGTGCGTGAGTTTAAGAAATGAAACCTTAGGGGTCACTTCACACACTTCACTTAGTGACTCAGACAATGATGATCTCCCAGACATCCACACTCTATATACTAAAACTCTTAAGAAAAGCACTAGACTAGAAAAAATTGTGAAAGATCTTACCAAAAAGCTAGAGGATCTAAGCCTAATGGTAAAAGTGAATGCTGAAGAGTATACTACTCAATGTATGTCTCATGAAAGTGATATCAAAGTGTTTGATGAAAAACTGAAATCTTTGACTGAAGCTAATGAAATTCTGGAGAAAAAATACAAAGGGACATTATTAGAATTGGAACAGACAAAAGAAAAGACAGCAACTGTTTTCAAAAAAATTACCAAATTTGAAAATAATTCAAACTGTTTTGATGGATTTGTTGCTGAATCTAAAACCAATTCTGATGATAGAACTGGAATAGGGTTTTGCCCCAATTTGAAGACACAAACTAAACATGTTGAACCTATCAAGTTTGTGTCAGGAGGCAAAAGACCTATTGAAACGTGTCCAGACTTTCACTCTTTAAAAACTAAGTTTGATCATCAAAACACTAACACTGGAGATGCAAGCTGCTCTAAGCATGAAAATTTACCAAAGGGAAAATATGTCTGCCCCCCTATTAGGAAAAGTGAACATGCTTTCAAACCTGTGCTACCTAGGAATAAAATTCAGCCTCAAAATTTCTCAAAACCTTTGTTTAGAGACTTTCCTAAGGAAAACCCCATTCTGAGCAATCTTTATTGCTCCTATTGTGATATATATGGTCACTCTTTCGATAATTGCTATGCTAGGAGACTGATTAAGCCTATCTACAACACTCCTATGTACCATAACTTTAACTATTCTAGGAGGAGTCGTAACAATTATGTTCTTCCCAGGCCACCAGACAAAAACTCTAACTATAGGAATAGAAAGACTAAACCTAAAAGGACATTTACTAGAAGGATTCCCAGAAACTTTTCTAAATCAAATGCTCAGGTGTGTAAATTTACCCAAAATCATGCGCAAAATATTTTTCAACAAAAATCTGCTGCTCGCAAATTTTATCAAATGAGAGCAAACAAGCGCAAACAAAAAACCAGAGCAATTTGGGTTAGAAAAGATGATCTAGTACCCCAGATGAAGTGTAATGTTGTTGTTTCTGCATTAAAAGCTGAACTTACATCTTCTGGTTGGTACTTGGATTCTGGATGTTCCAAGCATATGACAGGTGATGATACAAAACTTTTAAATAAAACCCATTTTGATGGTGGAAAAGTTGTTTTTGGTGATGGAGTATCATCCCAGATCATAGGCAAAGGAACTCTTAAAGAAAAAGGACTTCCTATTCTTGAAAATGTTCTCTTAGTTAAAGGTCTTAAGGCTAACTTGCTCAGCATTTCGCAATTTTGTGACTTAAACCATACTGTTACCTTTTCAAAGAACAATTGCAAGATTTTAAATGAAAAGGGAGAATGCATAATTACAGGAATCAGGACTCCTGACAATTGTTACACTGTCATGAGTAGTTCTGAAATCTGTAATGTTGCCAGAATGGATGACAACGAAATATGGCA
Organism: Sambucus nigra; assembly: GCA_949130495.1. Lineage (NCBI taxonomy): Eukaryota > Viridiplantae > Streptophyta > Magnoliopsida > Dipsacales > Adoxaceae > Sambucus > Sambucus nigra. The sequence continues at coordinate 235,182,869 of OX422210.1, read as the reverse complement.
TAACAGAATGGGTCACATTAATTATGAAAATTTGACTAAATTGTCTTCTCAACAGATAGTTAGAGGAATACCAAAAATTAAACCTATTCATAACATTGTCTGTGGTCCCTGTCAAGAAGGAAAGATTGTTAAAGCACCCCATAAAAGAGTTAAAGATATCCTTACCTCTAATCCCTTAGAACTCATCCATATGGACCTAATGGGTCCTTCTCAAACTGTTAGTCTTTGTGGACACAGTTATATTCTAGTTATTGTTGATGACTTCACTAGGTTCACCTGGGTAGCTTTCTTAAAACAGAAATCCGACACTTTCCAAACCTTTTTAAAGATTCTTTTACGGATTGAAAATGAGAAAGACGCCCAAGTGAATAGAATTCGAAGTGATAGAGGTTGTGAATTCAAAGATACTGGTGTTATAGAATACTGTGACTATAATGGTTACAAACATGAGTTCAGTGCCCCTAAAACCCTTCAACAAAATGGTATAGTTGAGAGAAAGAATCGAACCCTTCAAGAGATGGCACGTGTCATGCTCCATGCTAAGAACCTACCTAAGTATTTTTGGGTTGAATCTATTCGTACAGCATGCCATATTATCAATAGGGTCTATCTTAGAAAGAATTCCAAACAAACTCCTTATGAACTTTGGTACAATAAAAAGCCTAATCTTAAGTACCTTAGGACCTTTGGTAGTACCTGCTATGTTTGCAAAGATAGGGAACACTTATCTAAATTTGAGAGTAGGGGAGATAAAGCCATATTCTTAGGTTATTCACCTAACAGTAGAGCTTATCGGGTATTTAATCTTCGCACTAAAACCTTAATGGAATCCATAAATGTAATTGTGAGTGACACTACTATAGAAAGCAAGACTAGGGAATTAACTATAGAAGAAGAATCGTCAAATATTTTAGAAAATGACTCTTCTGAAATAGATAATTCATTACCTATTGAGTCACCTAAAGTACCTAACTGGGTTTCTAAAGACCATCCCATTAACAATGTAGTTGGTAACCCTAGTGAACCAGTACGTACAAGATCCCAACTTAGAAATTATGCACTCTATGCATGCTTTGTTTCTCTCTTGGAACCAAAGAATGTAAATGAGGCATTGAATGACACTCACTGGATTTCTGCTATGCAGGATGAACTTTTACAATTTGTCATTCATGATGTTTGGTATCTTGTTCCACGTCCTGATCACAAAAAGGTTATTGGGACTCGCTGGATTTTCAAAAATAAAACTGATGAAAATGGGATAGTAATTAGAAATAAAGCTAGACTAGTTGCTCAAGGTTATTCCCAAATAGAAGGAATTGATTTTAACGAGACCTTTGCTCCTGTCACTCGTTTAGAATCAGTTCGTCTGCTTCTTGCTATAGCTTGTCACATGCATTTTACATTATATCAAATGGATGTTAAATCTGCATTCCTTAATGGAATACTTGCCGAGGAAACCTATGTAGAACAACCTAAAGGATTCATTGACCCTAATTATCCTAATCATGTATTTCGGTTGAAAAAGGCTTTATATGGTCTTAAGCAAGCTCCTAGGGCTTGGTATGAGCGCCTGTCCAGTTTTTTGCTGGATAATGGTTTCCAAAGAGGTGGAAATGACCAAACCTTATTTGTCAAACATTTTGACAAACACATTACTATCGCTCAAATCTATGTTGACGATATCATATTTGGATCTACTTCTACCTCAGAAGTAAAATCTTTTGCTGAAATCATGAGCAAGGAATTTCAGATGTCACTTATGGGGGAGTTACAGTTCTTTCTAGGTCTCCAATTCAAACAACAACCAGATGGCTTGTTTCTTTCGCAGACTAAGTACGCATTAGAGATAGTTAAAAAATTTGGTCTCGAGAGTGCTAAAAGTGCTAAAACGCCTATGAGTACTACAGAGAAATTATCTAAAGATGAAAATGGAAAATCTGTAGACTCTACCTTATATCGTAGTATGATTGGCACATTACTCTATCTGACTACGTCGCGTCCTGATATCATGTATGCTGTTTGTGTTTGTGCACGTTATCAAAACAACCCCAAGGAGAGCCATTTAAACGCTGTTAAACGCATAATTAAATATGTTAAAGGCACTCTAAATTTAGGAATTTGGTACACGAATGACACACCTAGCACTATTATTGGGTACACTGATGCTGATTGGGCTGGGTGTACTGATGATAGTAAAAGCACTTCAGGCGCATGTTGTTATATTGGTAATAAGTTGGTAGGATGGAGTAGTAAAAAACAGAACTGAACATCTCTCTCGACTGCTGAATCTGAATACATAGTCGCCGGTAGCTGTTGTGCCCAATTGTTATGGCTTAAACAAATGCTAAGTGATTATGGTATTCTAGAACCCACACTTCATCTCTATTGTGATAACCAAAGCGCGATCAATATTTCTAAGAACCCGGTTCAACACTCGCGAACTAACCACATTAAGATAAGACATCACTTTATTCGGGAACTAGTTGAAACCAAGGAATTAGAAATTAACTATCTTCCAACTGATCTACAGCTTGCAGATTTGTTTACTAAACCTCTTGATTTTAATAGATTCATCTCTTTACGTAAATCCATTGGTATGGTTTGTGTTGAATAAATATCTGCTGTTATTTTCCAAGTTTCTTCCCTTTGTCCATTTGAGACAAAATGGGGGAGAAATTTGAGTCTATTTCTGCATATACTAAAATTCTTGATCTTAGTAATTCTTTGCAGGTATTCTCCTTGTACAGTCATTCTCGTTTGTAATAATAGGATGTTGAACTGTATATAGTTGAGTTATGTAATTTTTAATTTCTAGGATTTGGGTAGATAGATCTTTTATAGGAATAGGATTTTCTTATTTGTTGTCACCCTACGAGTTTAGATGACTCAAAGGAGATTTTGTCTCATATTTCCAAAGGGGGAGATTGAAGCCCTTATACTTTTGACTCATTTGAGTCTAGACTGTATAAGAGCTCATCTAGTTTGGAAATTGTGACAAAATAGTGTCCATCCTAGAAACCAAAGAGCTTCAGAGATTGGGTTGCTTCTTCTTCTATCTATCTTGTAATGATCCTAAGACTATAGCCATCACTCACACACTCAGAATTTGATTCTTTCATTTCATATTGCACCTCTATGTGTATTAATGTTGTGAGTGTGTTTAAATCCCTCAATTTGATTTTTAATAATTTTTTGGGAATTTTAAACCTTTTTTAAACAATGTTTTATTTAATTAAAACTTGATTTAAAAAGTCTTGGGGTCAATATATAAATATGGATTGTTGTGTTTATTGGCCTAAAGTTACTCTAGGTAGAAACCGAAAGCGCTAGAGACTCTAGGGTTGGCTTTGTAATTATTTTGGGACGCGCGTTTATCTTCATCCACAGGCCAACACCTGCTGTCTTCTGATTGGCCCAAACTTTGTTTCTTTACAGAGACAAACCTTCGCGTGTTTACAGCCCTTGGATCAACCCTTATCGATGGCCTGCATGTCGCCTGAGTGAATCCCAGTGTAAACCCCTTAGCCAATCACAGCCTTTTTAATCCACCGCCTGTTGTGAGCCCTTGGATTGCAGTCAAAAGAGCTTGACTTAATCACAGCCGTTGTTTTTGAACGAGGCTCTGGAATCTTCTCCTCTTCCTATTTAAAGGCCTCTCATCTCAGCCTTCGAAAGCTTTTGCCATTTTGCAAAGTCTCAGAGTATAGAGAGAGAGAGAGAGAAGAGAGAAGAGAGAAGTTAGAGAGAGAAATCAAACCCTAGTTAGAAACCCTAACTTCGTCCAAATATTTCAAAAGCCCAAACCACTTACCTCTCCAGAAAAACACCATAACCAGAAAAACACCATCCTTAGTGTTTTCTTGAGTTTATGAGAGTTCGAGTTGAGAGTTCTTGGGTTGCTGAAATCCTTGTGTTCTTAAATCTTATTTCCAACTTAGACATAGACTCGGATCTTGTTTCTGACTCAATAGAAATCATAGATCTGTAGTTTTGCATGTCACAACACACATAGTCACATTTATTTCTCATCTTGAGAATTTCGTTGTTGATTGTTTTCTGTTAAAACATTTTCTTCTTCAAAATCAACAATAGATGTTTTTCTATTTCTGTTTTTACAAAACCTAACCTGACCTAGTTAGATTCACACTTGGAGGGTTCTCAATCTCCATAATATTTTCAAAACTGATTGAGAAAGGTCTTGACCGACTTCTTAAGCAAGATCTCCGTGGAATCTGGGTTATTCTGAAAGGTCAAATAGGTTCTTGGTTTTGTAAGAAAGAAAATTAACAATATCACTGCATATAGACTTTATATGTGATTTGTTAGGATTGTCTGTAACTAATAAGTGTGTGTGAGTGCATGCATGTGTTTTAGAACACGATTCACAAACATCTTCACACTACAAACACTGAAAGTGTTGGCTATAAGATTTGGTGAACATAAGTCGACGTAAAGTGCTGAAACAAAGGAAGAGTTGACAATCTGAGACAACTACATCAACAAACAAGATCTGCAGAAAAGTTAAGGACGCCAAAGGGTATAATCCTGAACTTGTATAGATTTGTTTTGTGTGCATGTTAGTTAAATAGGTTGTAACTTACATATTTGTTTTAGTGATTGTTTTTGTTTTACTCCGTAGAGGGAGTCGTGGATGTTTCCTCAAGGTTGAGGTTTTACCACGTTAAAAATCCTGAGTATCAATGTTTCTACATCTTCTCATCCCTTTCTAATAGTGTGCTGAGTTTAAAACATTTTAAACTTTTACTAAAAGTTGTTATCAAATCTTGTCCATATCTCGTACATAATTTTGTTAACACATCTTGTGTTCAAAATCAGTTTGATTTTAGTAAAGAGTTTCTTCAACAAACTTTCGGAGTTGCTTAAATAGTTTATTTTCATAAACGGCTTTGGCAACGTTATTTCAAGATCTTATATTTCACTTTTCATTTTCTTTAGATTCAAAACCAATGTACATTATGTTATTCAATTATGTAACTTGTGATGGATGTACAATTGAATATCAAGTATTTATGACACATAACTAAGTGGAATTATTCACTATCAGTTCAGCTCATTCATGAGCTATTTACCATAAGTTCTAAATGAAGTAAAATTCAATATTCGTGAAAACATGGTGTATGGTATTAACAACTTGCGCAACTAATTTGGGACATATTAGATCACTTTACAATGTGTTGTGAATATACACATCATGTGGAATATTGACAACATACACTGAGTATTCACAACATGTGAAACTTGGTTGAGTGAATGAATTGAATATTGATAACATGTAGTGAATATTCACTTTATGTAGAATATACAAAACATTCACTACATATAACGAATATTCACATCCTATAGTGAACATCATGTATCTACATTCACTACAAGTGAATATTATCTAATAGTAGATATTGATTGGGAACATGTATTAAATATTAACTGCATGTATCGAATATTCACTACATGTGTAATATTAAAAACATGGAATACTTACACGGTCAACATTCACTATATGTAGTGAGTATTCGAATCATGTTAATTATTAACTAAATGTGGGGAATAGTGAGCACTATAAATTACTCGTTGTATGTGGTTATAATAACTATATACATTGACTATTCAATACATGATGTTAATCTTCAGTAAATGTTGGACTTAGTAATGAATTTTCATTGCATGTAGTGAATATTCACAATACACTCTAAATATTCACTACGTCTATTGAATATTGACATATCGAATATTCACTATATATGGTTATATTTAGTACAGTGAATATTCACTAGTATTGAACGTTGACTACATGGAACGGATATTTACTGCCTACAATAAAATATTCACTCCATGTGTTGAACACTGCATGTATTGAAAATTAACATACAATAAATATTCACAGCAAACATTGAATATTTAAATGACAACCCACATCAATTTTAATCTTATAGTCTTAGAATACGCAACTACGTGATTCAAAAAGTAAATCAAGAACGGATGTAATCAAAACAGAGTTTAAGGAAAAAAAACTTTCGAGTAAAACATTTTTTTCACTTTATAAAATTTACAAATCATAACTTACAAGTTTTATAAATGAATCTACTATGATCCTATCAAGAATTAAAAAACCGCAACCTTTCTTCAGTTATGATCCTCGCAAGAATCACAAGAACCGCAACCCTCCTTAAGCCTCAGCCTTCGTCTTCAATAGTAATCCCCTTTGGTTTCACAAGTCATCCATGGAGATACCTTCTCCACAAAAGTTATGTATGCAAGGACACAAACTATAGGTTTTAAACTTGATTCACTCAAATACATTCTTGGAATATGATTTGTGAATCAAAAAGGCTTTCTAAAATCAAAAGATTGAAAACTTTTGCTAAAGGTATGTACAAATAGTTCTGGCAAAAGTCTTAATGAAAATAAACACGAAACAAGTATTTATAAAATGAACAAAAATTTTAAGGTGGCGGCTAGTTGGAATGAATATGAGGCTCGTTCGAACGAGAATAGAAGTTAGTTCTAACGAAAATGAATCTCGTTCGAACGGCCAAGCTATCTTATTTGAACAAAGTTCAAATGACCTAAAGCAATACGCCTTTGTTCGATGTTCAATCGAAGTAAACTTCAAATGAGACTTTGAACGAAAAGTGGATATCGTTATGACGAGATTCCCATCTCGTTTGAACGAGTTACGCGAACTTTAAAATAAATTTAAATGATGAAAACTTCCTCCAATTTTTGCATAATAAATCTTGTTCTAGTTTTAATAAAAATAAACATCCCAAAATAAATTCAAGGAATAAATTTGAACGCTAAATAACATTATACCTTCATAGTGTGGAGTTGCTTGAAATTTGGAGATGTTGGATCTTCAGACTTCGTGTCGGCTCGAAACAAACAGCAGCGGGGTATACCAAAAACTAAGTTAGCCTAAGCTATGAGAAAATGATAGAAATCATTCTCTCACACACTGGCTTATCAAAATTATATGACAGCATTTGAAACTAAACTTCAAAGTCACGGTCTTCACTCAATACAATATTAAACGCATCATCATTATCAGTACCCCAGTCATTATCTGTAAAATATTTCAGTAAGTATCATGAGATTTACGAAATGAACATTGTGTTTTCAATAATAGGACATTAAAATTTCAAGATCTTCTTCAAAATCCAACATGTAAGAAGGATGTCGAGAGAAATCATATGATATAACATGTAGTAAATAGTTACTACTTATATAATAATAGAAACGTGTTGTATGTGTATTAATTGCGTAAAAGAAGCAACAATTTCTAACATACAATTGTAATAATATTTTCTACATATAGTGAAAATTATGACACAGTAAATATTTACTACATATATGAAAACAATAGAGTATGTAATATGTATTTGACAACCAACAAAAAACATCTGAATGACAATAATACCATCAATGTAAGTAGACCCATATTAGCAAACTATTCAAAACAAGCAAACGGTATATTCAGATAAATCATACATACATAGGCGTAAGAAATAAATTTGAATAACAATGGAAATTACGTGAATATTAATCAATATGTACATATTGATGATGATGATGATGTGTTTGAACATATATATATATATATATATATATATATATAGGAGAAGGCTCACTCACCTACATCATGCTTTATACATCATTCATGCATCACGCTTAATTACAGGCCCTAAAAAACTTTTTTTTTCAAATTTTATATTTTTTCCTTGAAATTAACCTTCTAATCAACCCATATGCAAAAAAATAGGTCAAAATACATTTTGTAACTATTTTTAAAAAATCCACAAAAAATTGCTAAAAATACCTTATAAATAAGGGTCCGCGCCAGCAATTTTTTGTGGATTTTTTAAAAATAGCTACAAAATGTATTTTGACCTAATTTTTTTCATATGTGTTGATTGGAAGGTTAATTTCAAGGAAAAATAATAAAATTTGAAAAAAAGGTTTTCTAGGGCCTAGAATTAGGTGTGATGTATGGTGTGATGTATAGTGATGTATAGTGCATGATGTAGGTGAGCCTTCCTCTCTCTCTCTCTCTCTCTCTCTCTATATATATATATATATATATATATATATATATATATATATATATATATATATATATATATATATATATATCACAACATATGGAATAGGAATATATATATATAATGTTTCATTCCTCAATGCTCATATCACGATTGATTTGTAGATTAAATGGTGAAAACATACCAAATCACAGTGTTCATATAAAAGATCCTTGCAATAATGATAGAAATTCCAAATACTACTTCAAATTTAAATGAGAAAACACAAAAAATGAGAGAAGCTTTGATATTGGTTGATTGGGGGAGTGAGATATTCGCTTTGTTAAATGATTATGTTACTCAGGCATAATCGGGATTCATCAAATTCACATTCCAAAATTACAAAAATGGTGGGGGGTATTTCAATAAATCGCTCATAGATTTTAGGGTTACATATGTAAAAGACTAAGACCTGAACAACCCAGTTTTCTCTTTCTGGAACCAATTGAACCGAACTTCATATTTGATAGGATCTATTTGGCCAAATATGAAAAATAGGACTAATTAGACTACAAGTCTATTGAATAGGAATATTTAATATTTTTATTAAATTTGTATGTCAAGTGCATTAAAATGTTACTTTCCTGAATGTTTGTACAATTATTTAATGAACTAGTTTTAAGTCCCCTCGCGAGGCGCGGATGTTTTATAATTTATGGAAAATGACGAGAAGAAATAACATTGAAAAAAGAAGATATAATTACAACCTCAAACTATCCATAATTTTTTTTCTAGTAATAGCACATATTTTAATATTATATAAAAAAGATCCTTTCAAACACCGTTGAGCTCCTATTACTTTTTTTATTGGTCCCAAGTAAAATCTTAAATTGGGATGGACTAACATTTTTCTATATATAATAAAATGTAAATTAAAGTAATGTGTGAAAAAATATCATATAAATATATTACTTTTTTAGTTGAAAGGAAAAAAATAAATTTGTACATGGAAATAAAATGATATAATTATAAAGTGATAATTACTACTTCCCACTAAAGCAATCAGGATGTAACGATTAAAGAATTTTTTTCTTTATATTATCAAGGATCTAATGTATAGAAAGTGTGTTTTTCTACCACTTCTATAAATAACATGTGTGATACAAAATTTTTGTTTCGACTGTAAACCTACATTTATCAATTGGATATATGTCATTTATATCCACATTGAAACAACATGAAATTTTCAAGCAGATCACAAAAATAAGAAGACATATTGGAACACAACACACATGACAAATAGACTATCTTTGATGCACATACAATGTAGGTTAATTTTTAATTAACACCTACCCAATTATTTCACACATCATGTCTTGACTCATGTACAAATTTATGCTACTACATGAAAAAGAAGTTGAAAAAAAACCCATAAGCTTCCTTTTGAAAAACGGCTTGGCATACACAGTTGAAGAAAGCATGTTTTTTGTAAAAATATTATAAACCTTCGTCTATTAAATCACTATTCTCTATGTGGTAAGGTATAAAAATATAGCTTCAGTATTGAAAGTATAAATTATAACTAATATCTATTTTTTTCTGGTCATCTGCAACTGCCAGTCTTATTCACAACTGATTATCCATCAGAGGTTAATCATAAACAACACACAACTCTCAACACTTCCCTAAATTAAGCCGTAATCAAATCCTTCATAGCGAAAAACTTGTATTGGACCTTTGCACATCACCATATGCTTCTATAAAACTGAACAGGTGTGTTCGGTCTCTGAGTTTAGATTCGAACGAATGAAAAGTAGTTTCTCCGAAACCAACGGATTATATAACTTTTTATTCTCCAAAGAAAGTACACGCGTGTGGTTTCTGATTTTTTGGTACGAAAACATTGGTGGGGAAGTGGGCACGGTGAAAGATGATGATATTTTTCTTTGTGGATGAACAGGTTCTCATGTGAGTTGTGTTACGGAAATAAATGAAACGATTGCATATGAAAGGATTGGTAAGGGTATTTAGTCGGTCACCTTGGGGAGAGATATGGATATGGATGAATCACAAGGATTGTATCCATTGTGCTAGAAAGATGGAAATGTAACAGAGAGACACGATGCTCTACAGTAATTGCGGTGAAATTGAGAAACATGTGGCATGACTACGAATGGAGCAAAGTATAATGAAAGAGGTTGCCACGTGTCACATTCACAATTGGAAACAACATTTTTAATATTATATTAGAATGAAGACCATGCGATGCGTGACCGAATATATATATATATTCTAGGGTATGTTCGTGCGTGAAGGCACGCTGATAATTTTAAAAGCATAAAGTTATGCCTTGGTGCGATGGCAAGTGCCCTAACCAAAGCAACAGTTGGTCTCGGGTTCGAAACACGGGAGCAACCTCTTTATATATGGGGGTATGAAAGCCGACATCCGCCTATTCAATATCCTACAGTTAAGCGTATTCCCTTTGACTGAAAGAACTAAGAATTATTTTTCAAAATATCAAGTCATGTATAATTTAAGTATAATGTTTTTATATAAAATAAATAGTCGTAAATAATTTAAAAAATTTGGGCAGAGTTTCCTTTGTTTATAGGATTATCCTCCATGTATAAGAAATAAGAAATACATCAACAACAAAATTAATAGCTTGTAATTCAATTATAATATCATTGTCTATAATATGTTCTCAATATTACCAACATACATCATCTTGATTTATGAAAACACTTTTGAAGAAAAAAAGAGAAATGGTAGATGCTAGATCTATCGGTTTCCTATCTTCCATCCCACTAAAGATCTCATTTTCATCACCTTTGTATCAATTAATCGACTGCTTTCACGACAAACAACCACAACACTAATACCATTTGTTATTACCCTGGGGAGATGTCGCACCTCGCAATTTCTTATCAATAATTGCACTGAGGGAAAGTTTTCCAAATATTCTGCAATTCACTTTCTCCATGTTTAGTTTATCTCCATGTTCAGCATAAAAAGTAGTGCCTAATCAATACAACAGAAATTGAAGATAAATCATAATCAAAGACGCATACTCATTATTAAAGTCAAAATAACTGTGCTTGCGGCATTAAAACAGAGCGTATAAGTGAATTCAACAATACAGGATATAAAATGAATAGTCAAAAAAACATACATCATCGTAAACATAAATAAATTAAAATATAAAATAAATCTCAATCTCTAAATAAATAGTCAAATAAACATACATATCATACCGACACAACATCTATGTAAAGCTCCTCATGAGTGTGCGCTTATCGAAACATCTGCAATTCTGACATAAATGCGCGCAATTTCAAACACTGGTTATTAGTGGATGTTGCTGCTATCTAATGGTGAGATACCGAAATAAGAAAGAAGAGTAAAGTAAATAGTAAAAAGAAGAAAAAAGATGGGAAAAAAACAAAGATTGGAATATTAGAGATCTAACTCATTCTCACCTTGAAATCAACAATTTGGATGCTTGAAATAGTTAGCAAAAGCCTACAAAAATAGAATAAGGGAAAAAACAGTTAACAAAAGCCTCCGAACGAAGATAACATATATTAAATAGTTCAAGTCTTGGGCTTATTTTCAGTTGCGAGAGTTGTCTAAAGGTAGAGTGGGGGTATTCTTTCAAGAGATTGGAGTCGGTAGTCGTATGTACTAAGCAAAAAAGGCAAGCTGAAAATGGTATTCGACGTCAAAAGACGGTGGACACCTGATCCTGTCTTTGAGTCGCCTCATTTGAGCCATGGACTCCTTCAACTGTAAATGTACTTCTTCAACCGTAAATGTACTTCTACATTGGCTTTAGGGACTACTATTGCATGGAAAAAAGAAAGGTTTAAGAATTTCCCTGCATTACCTATAGTGTCAACATTAGGCTTGCCTACAATAAAGAAGAGAAAAAAAAATTAAGAATGTATAAATTAAGCATCAGACCTTAATGGGGACACCTTCATCTGATTTGATAACATCAGATTGCTGCTGTTGCATGATCTTTATAACTTCAGGCTGATGCTTCATGATCTTTAAAACTTCATCTGTATTTGATAACATCATCTCCACGGCCTCATAAACCTACACCAAGATTTACTTTAGCATTTTAATTAGATATCAACTTCTTTCATAAGTGTCTAAATATGAAGCAAAATTGGTATGTATTTGATCAATAATAGGCATCTCCACACTTACTTTTTTTAATTCATTGGTTCTTATCTCATGTGATAACAATGGTTTGTGATACCCAAGGATTCATAATTCCACTAAAATGGTATAGGGTGAACTTAGCAGAATTAAAGTTCGTGATCTTTTGTTCCTGTGAAGAAATTTTTCCAGAATAGATGGATCACTTCAAAAGTGTGACCAATGTTCATGGAAACTGATAGCACTAGTTGTTTTCAAGTATAAGATAATTCCAGTAGAAGGATCAATTTACTTGGAAACTGATAATACTTGTTGTTTCCAAGTATGAGAAAATTCCATTAAAGGTAGGAGCGTGACAAAAAACCAACCAAACAGAAACCGAAATGTATAACCTGGATACAGTGTTGCATTTATAATGTAGAGGTGGAAAATGTATAATATGCTACAGTTTTGCATTTATAATGGAGCATAAGAGGCAGCGATAGTGACAGGATTATTGATTTGGAGCATATGAGGCAGTTGACAGTTGACAGATCCATTGACAGTTATAGACTATGAGATCCGTTGACAGATCCGTTGACAGTTGACAGTTGAGGCAGTTGACAGTTGAGGCGGTTGACATATCCAAACCGATTAATCTCACTCCATGTACAACAGTTGATGCTCAACAATTAATAATTCTAATAACTAATAATTTCAAAGGAACCAACTTAGCTTCATGGCGATAATTTTAGAGAGGAACCAACGTGCCGTTTCGAAAGTAATTTTGGCACGGGTGTTCCAGATCAAGCTCATCAGTGAATGGGTCACACGGACTATAAGTCCCTGTTTCATTGATTAGAAGAAAAAGTGTAAGTGTGCACTATAGGGCCCTGTTTCAACACCACCAAAAAAATGAATAGATGCAAGTTGTAAACGTATTTATCAACACAACCTATAAAAAATGATATGATGTTGTAGGTTGTGCTGATATAAAAAAAAAACTATCATAACAATTACTCACATTTTTTAAAGAAAACATGTCAAAAGTATATCAAAAAATGAAATAAAATGAACTGAGCATATTAAAAGTAAACATGCACTACACCAAAATGGCCAAATTGTCACCTTTCAGCCGGCCACCCTTGTCAAGGTCATTGACCGTGATAAAAAACACACGTTTTGTGTCACAGTCATTGACCTTGACACGACCGTGACAAGAACTTGTCACGGTCAATGACCGTGACAATTCTTTAAATAATTGTCACGGTCAATGACCTTGACATGACCGTGACAATGTTTGCAGCCAAAACCCTTTCCCTCTTCTTTTTTCCCTCCCGCCGTTCCCTCCCTCTCTCTCTCTCTCTCTCTCTCTCTCTCTCTCTCGACGTGGCTCTCTCTCTCTCTCTCTCTCTCTCTCTCTCTTCCATTTATATATATGTTTGTGTGTATATATATGTGTGTATGTGTGTATATATGTGCTGTGTGTGTGCGTGTGTGGGGGGTGGGGCAGGGTGGGGGTAGGGGATGGGGCAGAGTGGGGGTAGGGTGGGGGCAGGATGGGGGGTAGGGTGTGGGGCAGGGTGAGGGTAGGGGGTTAAAAATGTAAATAAATAAGTAATTTTCTATAAATTTCCAAAAATAATATCCAAAACTGTAAATGTAAATAATATCCAAAAATAATATCCAAAAATGTAAATGTAAATAATATCCAAAAATGTAAATGTAAATAATATCCAAAAATATTGGATAACAATTTATTTTCATTCAAAATAAATAAGTAATTTTCTACAAATTTCATAAAAAAATGAAGGCCACCTTAATATGTGATTTAAGTGTGAAATAATTGCTATATACTAATACTAATGAAGAAAAAAATCATATATGGCGTTTTTTGTTGACTTTATATGGTGAAATAATCACATGACTTTATATCCATCAAATAAAAGCATGAAAACTAAAAAACTACAATAAGGGTTAAAATGGCATCCGAAGTTGCTAAAAGCATGAAAAATAAAATATTTTTTAAGATTTGTGGTGAATAACTAAAGTTAAAAAAACTATTACTTTAGTCATTAAATTACTTTTTAAATTCTACAATAAGGGTTACAATTTATTTAAAAATGTTGTTTTTATTCCTATTTAACTTTTCTTTCTATACACCCTTAATTATATTTAAAGTTTAATAAAATAGGAATTATAGAAAGAAAAGTGGGGTTTAAATAAAAACACTTTTTTTAAATTTTAGGTTCTGGTGCATAATCTTACTTTGTCACAACTAATTTATATGCCTCAAAGTTATTTTATCACTCTTAGTTTATATTTGTGATAATACTTTATGAACCACAACTTTAGGTTGATTATTTTAGAACTTAAACTTCAAGATACAAAAAATAATTCTATAGAACAGCTTAGATATCTGAACAAAACACATATCTAACATTGAATATGATTTATAAAAAGCACAAAACAATAGTAGAAATTCAATACATGAAATTAACATTGAGATTATTTTAAATAGACAGTCACTACTGTGTGTGTGTATGTGTGTGTGTGTGTGTGTGGTGGGTGGGGGGCTATTGTGTGTGTGTGTGTGTGTATGTGGTGAGTGGGGGTGGTGGTGTGTGTGTATGTGGTGAGTGGGGGGTGTGGAGGGAGGTGTGTGTGTGTGTGAATGTGGTGAGTGGAGGGTGTGGAGGGAGGTGTGTGTGTGTATGTGTGTGTGTGTGTGTGTGTGTGTGTGTGTATATTTGAATTAACCCGTGAATTTGTATTTTTGTATTTGAATTAAGCCATGAATTTATTTTTGTATTTGAATTAACCCATGAATTTATTTTTGTATTTGAATTAACCCATTATATGAAACATACTTGAAATTAAATATAGTGCACATAGATACTAGCCTTTTAATTCTTATGCGTACTCATTCAATAGCCCTTAGACCCGTTCGAGAGTCATTACCCCTGTAATGAGATCTCTCGAATTGTCCCGTTTGGACAGTTTGAGACTGTATAATTCTGTATAATATTCTTATTGGCTTAAAGTTGTTACTTTTGGAGGAAGTTGTGCAGTCGTATCTTAATGTTCTCTAGATACATACTAGATTGACAAGTGTGACTGTTATTTCAATTGACCAATTGAAATAACACTCACACTTGCCAATCTACGTCATGTACTTGGAGAACTAAGGGGATATGCTGTCGAATTTTTTTCAAATCGTAACAATGTGCATGAGCTGTTAAGTATATTACAGAAAAATGCAGTCTTGAATGGGATAGGACCACTTACCCTTTAATAGGATAATTAAATGATGGGATGATTAAATAAAACATACTATAAATCTAAGTTTTGTTTACCTTTAATAGGTGTTTAGTTGTGGTAGCTGTGATGGGATATCCGAAATACAAAGAGTGGATATGTGAGACTAATAGAATGGGGGATGTGTTTCGCAAAGGTGCTAACGAATTTGTGAAATATGCAAAGAGATGTTGTAATGATGAAGAGTTTCCGTGTCCGTGTGCTAGGTGTAAGAATGGTAAGGTGTTTGAGTGGAAAACAGTTGAACTACATTTGTTAAGATCGGGTATGCAAGATAGTTATCGATTTTGGAGTTTTCACGGTGAATTGAAAGTTCCTTTTGTCCCCGACCAACCTTGACAACAACCTTCAACAAGTATAATAGATGTAGAAGGGGACGACGTAGATCATAATATGTTAGAGGATTTAGTTAATGATGCGTACGGAGTTTATGAAGCTGAGGAGAATGAGGTTACTGATGATGTAGAAGATTCAAGTGCTCGTGAAGATAACACGATAAAACTTGACGATGACTAC
The DNA here is from genome assembly GCA_949130495.1 of Sambucus nigra. NCBI lineage: Eukaryota > Viridiplantae > Streptophyta > Magnoliopsida > Dipsacales > Adoxaceae > Sambucus > Sambucus nigra. The sequence goes on along the minus strand of OX422210.1, from coordinate 235,166,850 downwards.
CAAAGTTTAAAATTTAAGGCCACCCAACCGTTATACTCTGGCTGTGAGAAAGATCAAACAACTTTACATGCCATGGTTGGTTTGCACAGTTTGAAGACGCAGTACGGTTTGTCTGGCAATAGCGTGACGGGAATTCTGAAATGGGTGAAGGGCTTATTACCCAAGGTGAATACACTTCCAAATAGATATCCTGTTATGAAGAACAGTTTGAAAGGTTTGGGAATGAAGTATAAATCGATTCATGCTTGTGTATATGACTGCATACTATACCGAAAGAAGTATGAAAATCTCGATCGTTGTCCTGTATGCGATAAACCTAGATATGTCCAATCTACTAGTAAGGAAGGCACAAGCTCAAAAGTGCCTCAAAAAGTATTGAAATATTTTCCCGTTGGGCCTAGATTAAAGTGATTTTTCACAGTACCATGGATTGCAGAGGCAATGACTTGGCATGCTAGGGCAGAAGTAAGGGGTAATATCATACGTCATCCTATTGATTCTACTGCCTGGCGGAGGATGAATTTCGAGTATCCCGATTTTGCTCGAGAACAACGCAAAATTCGTTTGGCCATATCAACAGATGGTTTCAATCCATTTGGAAATCTAAGCACCAATCAGAGTGTATGGCCAGTGATCCTAGCCCCACTCAACCTCCCTCCTTCACAGTGTATGAGACCTGAATTTTCGATGATGGCTTTATTGATACCTGGGCCAAAGGCACCAAGTGATGACATTGATATCTACCTGGATCCTTTGGTAGAAGAATTAAATGAGTTGTGGTAAGAGGGTGTGCAATCATTTGACTCTTTTAGAAAAGAAGAGTTTACGCTGAAAGCTATGTTGATGTGGGCAATTCATGATTTTCCAGCTTATGGGACATTATCCGGATGTGTAGTACATGGTTATTTGGGGTGTCCTATTTGTGGAGAGGAGACTGAATCTCTTCGTCTATCCTCTAGCTTAAAAAATGTATACCATTGCCATAGGAGGTTTTTACTCCCAGCTCATAGTTTCAGATTTGAGAAAGGTTCCAATTTTTTATTGGGCGGAGTTGAACATAGGCTACCGCTGAGACAACTTTTGGGTTCAGAAATTGAAAGTAAATCTTCTGAATGTGGCCCAAATATGCCAGGTAAGAATCCCAAATTTAATAATGTCAAGCATAAGAAGACCCCAACTGGGAATGAAACCGAGATAAGAAAGGCATGGTCTCGGAGGTCAATTTTACTTGACTTGCCTTATTGGAAGAAAAACCCGGTGCGCTGTGTATTGGATGTGATGCATGAAAAGAAGAACTTTGTTTAACATATTGTGGGTACTTGCCTTGGGGGGAGTCATTCGAAGGATGGAGAAAATGCACGAAAAGGCCTTAAAACATTAAAACTTAAGCCACAACTATGGTTGAAAGAAGATAGTAGGGGAAGGACAATAATTCCCCCTGGTGCGTTTACTTTAACTAGTGGGGAAAGGAAGGTGCTTCTAGACACAATATATAATTTGAAGGGCCCATCTACTTTTTCGTCCAACTTGCAAAGGATTGTGAATTATGCTACTCATGATTTACATAAGTGTAAGTCCCACGATTGGCATGTGATCATGCAATTGGTTCCTCTATTGTTTAAGCACTGTTTCTCCAAGCACAAGGATTTGCGTAGGGCTATTATGCAAATTAGTATTACCTTCTCCCTCTTGTGTGAGAAGGTAGTTAATTGAGAACACATAGTGGCCGCAAAATTGGCTGTGAACGAAGCGATTTGTGTATTGGAGAAGTAATTTCCCCCAGCATTCTTTGACATAAGTGTTCACTTGTTGGTACACCTATGCGACGAGGCACTTCTTTATGGTCCAGTTAGATATCGGTGGATGTATCCGTTTGAAAGATTGATGAAAGTTTTTAAAGATTATGTCAAGAATACGCGATATATTGCAGGATAAATTGTAGAGGAATACATCACCGTGGAGTCATCAATATATACTCAGGAATATATGCCTGACTCGACCAGCGTTGATGACACTGATGAATTCCTCGATGATGGTGGTAATGTGATGGGAAAACGAGTGAAATTAACGAGTTTGCAACATGAACAAGTAGCTCATTATCTATTTGACACACATGAAGATGTCGAAGACTGCAAAAAGTAAGTTTCGAATATTATAATGTTTAACATTATTTTAGATTATTTTATACATGATTAATTTTGTAACATGCAGTAAATATGAAGCCTGTGAGAATAATAAAAGACGAAAAACAATGGTACAATCAGATAGCGAATTTAGGCTATGGTTGACACAATAGGTAATTATAATGAAAACAGTCGTTATATAACGTTACATTACACTCAAATTTTACCACTAATATAATTAATTTATCTATATTCTCAGCTCCTAAAGATGGGTGATGCGACATCAAGGCTTGCTCGTCTAGCCACTAGAACCTTGTTCGTGGCACAAGAGTACAAAAAGTATTGATTGAACGGTTACATTTTCGACGCTAAAGTGTACGAGGAAATTACAAATGTACAGAACTCGGGAATTTCATACAAGGCTCTTACTTTCTTTCGATCGAGCGCAAAAGATAAAAACCTCGTTGAAGCTGAAATGACTTACTATGGTGTAATCCAAAATATATTTGAATTGGATTACATAAGCTTCAAAGAGGTTGTATTTTACTGTGAATGGGTAAGAGTTGAGGATAAAAATGCTTGTAAAGTTGATCCTGTCACCAATTTGATCATGGTTGACTTGTCCAAGTTGAAGAGCAACGACCACGTGAGCGATGAGCCTTTTGTTTGTGCATTTCAAAAGGTTAAGCAAGTGTTTTACTCGGAGTATATCAATAACGAGCCGTGGTCAATTGTCCAACACGCGCCAAGGCATCTAAATAGTAGTGTGGATGACTTGGATGCTCCTACCGAATATCATTCCATTTTTTACGATAAACCGAATTTGAAACAATTTTTCAATTTGTAATAAATATTTCAAATTGTACCGAAACATCCATTTTTAATGCTTTTAATTGATCTGCACTTTATCATTTTCACTCTTGTGTAGTGTGCGTGTGTGGAGAGGATATTAATACATAAATATTCCAGCTACATCTAAGTTTTGTTTATACTAATCCATGAATATACGCTTCTTACCTTTAATAGGTGATTAGTACATAGTTATTTGGGGTGTCCTATTTGTGGAGAGGAGACTGAATCTCTTCGTCTATTCAAACACTAAGAAATGCCATAATCCTATGGAGCGATGTTCTGCGAATTCCTCCCAACCGTTATGTAGCCAAACATCACCAGTTGAAGTTGTCAATTCCACTTTCCATACTCCACCACTTGGAACTTCTAGCAAAACATGGGAGACCATTAAAAGGTGGAATTGACAACTTCAAATGCTGATTTTTGGCTACACAACGGTTGGAAGGAATTTGCAACGCATAACTCCATAGGATTATGGTATTTCTTAGTGTTTAGATATGAAGAGAATTATATTTGACACGATTTCCCGAGGTACAATAGTTGGAAGGAGGTTCCATATGAGCTCAAGTTAGCTATTTGAGTGACACTACAGGTAATGTATTTATATTTATATGTCAATTTCGATTTCGATTTCAATTACGATTTATATTTATCTATATTTGAGGGGAGGATACTAATTTTACTTTATTTCAATTCAGGGGACAGGGAGTGGCCCTAAGGGTAGGCCACATATGCTCTATACTTATGTGGCTATTCGGACGAGAAGGGAAGGATAAGGAGGTATCCCCGAGCGTCGCGGTACAAAATCTCTTTTCCATGCAAATAGTTTGTAGGTTTGAGATAATTGACGGTGATGTTGTTTCTTCTTAAATAGTTTCTATTTTGAATATATATTTGCATTATCTTTAGTTTGTTTGGATATATGATGTTTGGAACAGGTACAACGTTGCTATAACAGGTACAAATATACTGCTGGGCAGTGGCAGTGGCCATACTGCCCAGCAGATTTTTATTAAATTCTGCCCAGAATTGTCACGATCATTGACCGTGACACTTCCGTGACAAAAAGTTGTCACGGTCAATGGCCGTGATAATTTTTTTAAAAAGGGTCACGGCTTTGTCACGGTTTATAACCATGACAAACGTGTCACGGTCATTGACCGCGACACGACCGTGACACAAAACGCGAGTTTTGTGTCAAGGTCAATGACCGTGACATAACCGTGACAAAAAAAGTTGTCTCGCCTCGAAATGTCACGGTCATTGACCTTGACAAGTTGGATTTGTCAAGGTCAATGACCTTGACAATTCGGCAGATTTGGTGTAGTGATGTCTTCTTTCAAAAATGCTAAAAGTATATTAAAGAAAACATGTTCTTCCCTTAACCACCCTAGCATTTATCAACACAACCTAGAAAAAATTACCCATCTATTTTTAAACCGAGCAAATGCTAGAATACACAACCTGTATTGAAAGAGTCATACATTTTTATGACGTGTGATACCCAATTTGTGTTGAAATTCCCACAACACATATAGGCCCCTTTTGTTGTCGAAGTGAATAAAATCTTACTTAGGTAACAATGAAACATGAAATATCTAAAACTACCTTTTTAGAATACACAAAATTCATGACAAATAAATCAAATCTCGAGTATAATCAAAATAAAACTACCTTCTGACTGCACTGGGAGAGAAATAATTACGGTAGGTGGTTGAGTCTGCAGCTTACCATCGACATGTGAGTTCACTGTGAGAGCAATACTTCCATCACTGAGTGAGCCAAAATAAGTAATTTAGTATAAATGTAAGTTCATGGGGAGAGTAATAATGCCATCACACATGGCCATACTCACTTCTTTGGTTTATGAGTTAAAGGCAAGCCATTCAAATACTCAATGAAGTTGCCATACATAAAATTAAATTCTACTATCAATTACCAATATTTTTACTCATATCCGCAGATCTATAACAATAACTTGGTTTTTAAATACAAAAAATATATATATATTATAAATTTGAGAACCCAACAATTATAGAATACATGTAGAAGGGTATTGTGCGGAATTCATCGAGGATAAACCGTTCCTTGGAGGCTTAGGCTTTCTGCTTTTAGCTCTTTTGCCAGATCCCCATTTTGTTGCCAAAGATGATGGCTGCATTCTGTATAATGCGATGCTCAATGTGTCCCCATTTTGTATTGACTATGGGTGTAAAGCCCGTGATTGCATGCCAGATGCAAATTGACTTCTTGAGTTGGTAGGGCTAGGGTAATAGCAGGTATTTCATAAACAGAGTGATTGACCTGGAGCGTAGGACAGTAAAGGCTAATCTTTGGTGCCATCGCTTGTCTAGTGTACTTAGTGTGCCTAGTGTCAAAGGAATGCTTCAGGCAATGTCACACACACACACACACACAAACACACACACACACACACACACACACACACACACACACACACACACACATATATATATATATATATATATATATATATATATATAGGGAGAGGTTCACAAGTGGACCAAAAGAATGGACTTTTTAATGGACCTTAACAAAAAAACACATATTAACACATTAATTTTAATTTCTATAGTGTAATTGATCCGCGCCAGCGGCACCCGAGACCACACCTTCACCCCACTACCCCCCCACCCCACCCCCAACCGCCCCTCAACCACCCCCACCACCCCCCCACCCACCCCCCAACCACCACCATCACCAAAGCAGTCCTTGTGGCAGCCCTTATGACAGCAGGGCTGCCATGGAGGGAGGGAGGGGGGGCGTGTTAGGGGGGGGATCGATCAACACGCATATTTGGTGTCGTTGGCGCGGACCAATTACACTATAAGAATTAAAATTGATGTGCTATTATGTGTTTTTTGTTAAGGTCCATTAAAAAGTCCATTCTTTTGGTCCACTTGTGAACCTCTCCCTATATATATATATATATATATATATATATATATATATATATATATATATATATATATGTGTGTGTGTGTGTGTGTGTGTGTGTGTGTGTGTGTGTGTATCAAGGTTCTAAAAAACGCGGGGCGTAATTAAGGCGTGGAGGCCAACCCTTAAGCCTTAGAAGCCTAGGTAGGCCTAGGCGTAAAAAGGGGATAAAAGGCGTTTAGGCCTTTTTAATATATTTTAATATTTTTTAACCATAACAAGGCTATTAAAATATTAAAATTGTACATGTCATAAATATATGTCTGAATATTTGCAAATAAAAATACTATTTGATTATTTTGGATGAGATAATGGTCCGGTTTGTAAAAAAATCTTTAAAAGGCGATATCGTTTCACTAAAGCATTGTTGTTTTTAGAGAAAAAGTACGCCTTAAGGGTTTTACCAAGTATAAGGCGTCAAAATCTTAAGGCGAGGCGTTTCTCCCAAGCCTCAAGCCTAGGCCCCGCCTAGGCGGGTTTTTTAGAATAGTGATATATATATATGTGTGTGTGTGTGTGTGTGTGTGTGTGGATTCGTGTATTTAAAAAAAATAGAAAAACTTCATACCCGATTTGGGGAGGTTCATCTATGGCAGTCCCTACTTAAAACATACAATCCACACAAAAAAATAAAATAACAGTCGTAAGAGATGATTTGAAAAAAAAATCCTTTACAAATTATATATTTCTATGGAAATTATAAATTTGATTGTAACAATGATTAAAATAATAAAAATGACAAAAAAAATATAGGTACATGTAGTGTTCCGGCCATGAATGTTTTATGTTCACACGTAAAAAGTTACTTTCACCACCGTTAACCTCATTTTTTTATTTCAGCTTACAAATACATTTTTTTTCTAACAAGTGATCTGAATGAAAATAAATAAATAAAAATCTGATAAAACTCAAAACCCATACATGAGAGAGAGAGAGATACATGGGTGATTTTTTTTTCCGTTCCAAACTGACCCATCCATGTGAAATAGATAAATCTCAGAGCGTACACCCTTACTGAGTTGTGTTATGTATATACAAACCGAGTTGCCTGACCTTTAACCACTTATCTCACTGGGAATTACCAACTTCTTCTTCTTAAAAAAGAAAAATCCTCCGCTTTGACACTCTAGTCTCTACCCAAAAAGTAAAAGAGAAAACAACAAAAACAAAAACTCTTGTTACTGATAAATACCCTTCTTTTAAATAATACCCTTTTGACAAATTTCCAATCTTTAACCCAATTTAGTACAACCTCACTCCACTTTCTTAGATAATTATCTTGATATTTGATTACCCATTCCCCCCCCCCCTCCCCCCCGTCTCAATATATATATATACACTAGTGTATGCCCTGGCTTGAAGGCACATCAAAAAATTTCAAACTACGTAATCGCAAAACGACAAAATTTTTCCAAAATACGTAATTGCGAAACAGAAAAAATTTAGTTCCCAACAAAACAAAGTGTAATTTTAAAAAAATTAGCCATAATCTTTGTCGTTTATAGGACTATCCACCCTACTTAACAACCAATAAATAATCCAACAACATTCAAATAGTCTAAATTCATCAAATAAATTCACATATAATATGAAATGTACAATATTCTTCAATCGAATTCACATTATGAATCAAATAAACAAAGTGTCAATTAAAAAAAAAATTGGCATAATCTCCTTCGTTTATTGGACTATCAACCCTGCTTAAGGGGTAACAACCAATTGTAAAATATTGAAAAAGTCAAAATTCATCAAACAAATACTTCAATATATATCAATTGAGGTTGTCCCGTGTGTTCCACTGTAATGATTGTCCGTTGTTTTCAAAATGCGACCCGATACAAAACAAAAAAAATATAGCTATTCAATTAAAATAGCTTTCAATACTGTCACGACTACGATACACATCTCAAGACATGATTATATGGATTGATATGACTATAATATTGTCATGACTACGGTACAAATTGATAATGCCTTCGAGATAGTGTTGTTTGCAATTTATCCATGCGAGACTTGTCATTTTACTATATCGTATTCTATCATACAATATATATCAATTGTCGTACAGTAGCTACGGTTGGTGGGTTTTATAATGAATGTAGGGATTTGGAACTATAAAATATGTTTAATTATTTCCAAATGATGTATGAGGCTTCAATGAAAGTTCAAAGATAGTTTGTATCATTGGAAAGTGAAATGAATAAATGCATATTTATTATCACATATCATAAATCACTAACAAATACTAATATTATAACACCATATTATTATACACCATATTTATAGTAGTATTTTTTAGTAGAGTAGTCCCAATATTACTATAGACAATTCCTAACCCCGACCAGACTAAATCTTACCCTCAGGCCCAACAATGAAATGATGAGTAGACTACTCCCTGTCAGCCCCTATTTTGGCTTTTGTTTTAAGTATTTTAACTTCATTCAATCATAGACTTAATTCGTTAATTAAATCTATACATTGAATTAAACCACATTACTATCAGTTAACACAGAGAAATTAATACATATCGTGTACCTGCATACATTAAATTAAACCACACTACATAAACATCATCCTTAATATCTAAGTACGTATATATGAGAAAAATTGATCCAGCATCACAATTGGAACGGATTAGCGCATCTAGGGACAAAAGTATTTTTCTCACCTTAAATTGGAATGGATTATTGCTAACTTGCTTCGTTATCCTTTGCTTGTATTGTGCATAAACTCCCTATTTTGAAAAGAAATTAAGTTCATTAACATATGCTTCAATTTTAAAAAATAAAATATTTCCTAGAGCACCTTCGATTTCTTCCCACTGAACATGTCACCAAGAAAACTAAACAAAGAAAACTTTGATTTCTTCAGTGTTTACTCATTTGATGTTTAAATTCACAATCTTCTTCACAATACCTACCAAACAACATAAATTGAGCCCAAGTTAATCAGTGGACAGTCAAAGAATATAAAATATAAAACTTGAAGAAACCACCACACTCCTTCAATGTCTAAAAAAAACTATATATACTATAATAAATAAATATAAAATGAAGATATCATTATTCCAGAATTCATTTACATAGTTGTTAGCGTTCAGAAAGCATAATTCAATCAAAACCCAACTCTTCAGTACCTCTGATAATAATTGTCCGTGATTATCAATACATCATATTACTTGAGGAGTTTATACTTATAATAGATAATACAATTTGAATGTTTTACTAAAACACAAACGAAAAAGACATAATAGGTACCATTTTAGTATAATTCATTTTTTCAACAGTTAGTGATATTTTTTACTTAACATTTTCATTTGTGGTCGTCCAAAATTTAGTACAAAACTTGTAAAATCTAAAGCTTGTCTCAGTATCTGTAGCCTTGTGATATCTGAAAATCTTTTCTTAATGATGATCCAGTGGTCACTAATTTAGGGGGCCAGACAGATCTTTTGCATAACCCACATGATCGTTGATAGACATTTATAGTCAGATATTTAAATCCAGAAAAAACCTCAAAAGTTCTATATATTTTGGTGATAGAGTATGTAATGTCGAACGTTAAGACTTTACTGAAAAGCATGTAATCAATAAGCATCTTCGCATCTGCTCAAAATATTTTAGGCATCTCCTCACAACTATCAAATTGTATTGAAAATATGAACGATGGATCATCTAGTGTTTATTTTTGGAAATACTTTAGTAGGCTTCGTGATTCTCCATATTCCAAGTCTCTTTTGCTTTAATCAGTGGTTGTCTCAATTGCTTTAATCATCTCATCATCTTCACTATGCACCTGAAATAGTTAAACAAACACACGATTTCACCATTAACAATTTTCCATTTCACATAATATGGGCTATTGGAAGTTTTATTAGGCTTTGAACTCACATTTGTAGTCCAGTATTTGCCTTAGCCATTATGGATCACATCAATTAATCTGGGGTAGTTCAGTTCTTGATGACATTGTATGACCCATCATGGATCTCAACATTAATTGTGTAACCACATCACAATTCAACTGCAATAGCAGTTTAATTCAGTAGCTGAATCTTGCAAGTATTTGTGTTGAAATTTGACGTGGATACGTCATAGTAGAAATGAAAACTCACTTAATGAAAATTATCTTCAATTCAAGCATCGAAATCACTTTTAAAAAAAAATATTCTTTTGCTACATTTAACTACACACCGTGTCCAATGAATGATAGATGGTCTAGCATCTATTACTATTGAAATGACTATAATATCATTCAAAAAGATTTAGTCGAGCTCAATGACTGGAATTAGACATTCAAACACACACGCACACATGTTCTGCAACATAAAACTCTCCAGCAGATCTAAAATGTCATCGTAAGGAATTGTTTAAGAAAAACACACAACAACACATGTGCCTGTGAAGTTGAATCAATTTAAACCATGAATCCACCAATCCAACTTTACGTACATGAGAAGATTATGATGTATTTATACCGTTTTTAAAAATGAAAACCTCTATTAAAAATATCTTAGGATTGACACTGAACACATGTGATGATGAGATCCTAGTTTGAAATTTATAAAGCATTCAAAATTATATGAAAATGATTTTTGTATGGTATTCCCTAAACTCTTTCTCATTTTCAACTGACATGATTTTCAAGCAGAATTTGCGCGATAATGCTTTAAAAGAAGAAGTAAAGATAAGCAATTCCAACCATGGAACCACACCAACTGTTTATTCTCTTTGCGTGATAATCACACAAAGACTTGAAAACTTGTTGCAGCATACCATAAATTTACCAATAGAGGAGACCTGTTATTGGAACTAACCCTTGCGACGTGGAGACACCCATCCATTAATGTACTTGAAAGAGAGAGGATATCTAATGTTGGTTGGATCCGACAACAAACTCGCACTTTTCGGCAACCACAACTTTGAAGTCCTCTTCAAATGCCTATGTCCGAATGATGTCTCCCTAGCAAACCTAAAACCACCAAAAACAGAGTACATTATATGAGTTAAAATAACACCATCGGATCTCTATATAGTTACGGAGTGAAGTTGGGCTTACTGAATTCTCCTTTTACATCTTCCACAACTTCAAATTGGCTTCCTGATTCAGTGCTTGACATCTCACAATATGAGAACATGTCGTATACAGTGGTTGTTAGTTCCAATGTACAGTTGTGGATTCATCAAACTCAAATTAGCCCTGCAAAAAATGTAAATGAACTATTAGAAAAATTCAAAATCCATAAAAAAAACAAATTAGCAAATATAAACAGTGAGAATTGTACCTTACCTAACCTAGGTTATAACTTCCATTGGCGACACATACGGTGAGACATACGGAGCTTACTGTAAAATCACCATCGTAAATTAAGTTCAAATAACATAAAAATAATCAAAATTCTGTAATAAATCACGTTATAACAATTATAGAAATCATTAAAATTATGCAATGACTTTTAGAAACACATTAGCACATAACTCATTTGTAGAAAACACATTAAACCTAACATACTTTTAGAAATTCCGGACATTTGTGCAACAGAATGTGGGGGTAGAGGAGTGTAGCTGGTACCGGCATATATCCATGACTGTAGTAAACAAATAAGGTGTATTAAACTAAGATCAATTACTAGTTTTCTACTATAAAATAATTTCATCAAAAACACAAATAAATTTATTCCCTCTTGTCAAATCAGTGTAACATCATTATACTTTTAAAGAGGCAACATATGAATACATAGAGAGTAAACAAATTGGCAATATGTCCTCTCCTCTTCCACTATTAAGCTATTACTTATTTTTTAAACTGAAATTGAAAACCAAATCATTCAACCTATGAATAGTGTTTTATGAATAAAAGATTTCTTAGTGTAGAAAGAAAATGCTAGCAAGTCTATTGTAACTACTCAATATATGAGTACATATTCATTTTGGAACTATATGAAACACAAAGTCTACATAAAATCAAACTTTATTGTAATTGTTATTTTATAAAACATATGTGTGTATTCAAATGGGAAATACAAAAAGAACCGAATCGGATTTGTAAATACCAAATCAACAAAATATGGAAAGCATTAGTAAAAAAAAGAAGTCTCCAGCAAGCAACAACTAAACTACCAACCCACTCTAACACCACCACAACCCAAAAAAGAAAATAAGGAAACCCAATATAAAAATATGTATATATTACTAAATTTTAAGGAGCTTTAACCATATAAGGAGCTTTATCCTAAATTTTAGATTTAAACAATCAGTTATTAAAATCAACAAATATAAACCTAATCAATTCAATAATGTATTTAAACAGTACATCGATACATGTTCGTTGAACTAATCCATTGAAAACTAATTAAAGAGTTGAGATAGCATATCTCATCTAGTTATACTCACAAACCATGGATGCTTAAACCCAAGATTATCATATTTCTCAGAAACATGCCAAAAAACCTTAAAAATTAGGGTTTACAAAAAATTAAAATGTCAAAAAAACAATAAAGAGAGAAGAAGACATAACCAAATAGATCTTCAAAACAAAACCTAGAAAAAAACCATTAGATCTTCAAAATAAAACAAAAACAAACCATTAGATCTTCAAAACAAAGTTGAAAAAAAAATAAACAAATTACCTTATCTATGTGTACGTGTGTAAGAGGGTGAGAGGCGAAGGCGGTAGCGGAGGCAGAGGTGGCGGGGAGGCAGAGGCAAGGGAGAGAGGGAGGGCGGCGATGGATAGGGTTAGTGTGGGAGGGGGGTTGTTTGTGTTGAAGAGAGAGTGAGAGCCGAAATGAGTGAGAAGGATTCGAATGAAGGAGTCGAAAAGGATTTGAGGTTCAAGAGGTGTTCCCTTCATTTTCCATGTCACAATTCTAAGTGGTGACATGGCACTCTCTCACACCTTTAGATCCCCCCAAAAATTCAATTTCAACCCTTAATTTGTTGGCACTATTCAAACACCCCTCTCCCATATATATATATATATATATATATATATATATATATATATATATATATATATATATATATCCACAAATGGAAAAAAATAATAGATGTTGAAAATACACAGAGTTCCCTTAATCTTTTTCATTTGACATCGGCCTTAATAGAGCAGTAGCCAAGCTGTCCACAACAATTCCCGACGGAAAATAGTTTAGACCTTTTAACAAAGGTGAATCTCCACCACCATTTATTTCCAATGATGTCTCCAGCTTTAAGGCAAATGTATCATTCCGTGAGAACTTGTCCCAATATTTACAGCTCTATATAGAACCTAATATCAAAACCCTCTTTGGAATTATCTGTTCACCAATCAGCAATTTAGCAACAACGTGAGATCTTTTTTAAGCAACAGAGTATTTGTTAGAATAAGATAGAGGGATATATATCTATTTTATGGAACGGCGGTGTAAGGGATGGGGGAATGGAATGGTTTTTTGTAGAATGAATAGAGAAGGACGTTTGGAAATTCAAGATGAGTGTGACACCCCGACTAATTAAATACTGGGTAGCTACTCCTTTATTAAATCAATACAAAATGCCAAGTTGGTCCAGTTACTAGCATCACTGTCGAAAACATTTTTAATGATTACTAACCACCTAGTATTTAAAAAGTGAGTTGTCAAATCTTAAATTAAATCGGATTAACATGCAATAAATGAAATACAGAAATGTAACACAACCATTCACGATAAAGTCCAACTATAATGAATCAACAAATAAAGATGAGTCTAGAGGAAATACTCCTCACAACAATCCCAATATGAAAAGAAATAAAACAAGTGTGCATCCTGAATTAATTACAAACCAAAGGTCTGAATAACTGAAAGAAATGAAATGTCTCTAAAAGAAATGGGCGACATGCCCTACAACTGATGAAATCTGAATATAGAGTCAAGGCAAATGAAGCGTCTACTAGCAAGGCCCTGTAACTTCCACAGCAGCTACAGTTCGTCACCTGAATGGAAATACTATGCATGGTGTCCTTGTGGCTGGGCACCTAAAAGGTTTTTACAAGAAAAATAGTTTTGAAAGAAAACGGGTCAGAGCCCAAAAGTGGAGAGTATTTCAAAAACAGCAAGTGATTTAATAACAATTAAAACAATGAATGCAAGATACATGTTAGGACGTGCTCTCACATGAAATACTCACCTCTCGTCTAACTATGCACTCCTAACGTTCCTGTACCCATTCATGTGTTATTTATATCTAACTAAACCGTCATAAGTTCTAACCCAACTACTCGATTCACAATATGAATTCCCAATGTTATTACTTAAATAGATAGCTTTACTTAAACTCGGATTCTCAATTGTTAACATTACAATTCTCAGCATGTTATCCCTTTTTAACTTCTCAAAGAGTCACTATAAATTATTCTCACAATTTAAACATACCAAATTCCTTTTCATTGAACGGTATATTATTCACATCATAAACATACAATATAAGCACCCCGAGGCTAAGCTGCGGTGCACACATACTCTGCTATCCATCCCGGTACATCACGTACATAAGGATTACAAATTCCGAATCTCTCAGGAATTGTTAGAATAAGCACAACACACAAAAATGGAGGCGAACATAATTCAACATATCCATGGGTCACGTACATACCTACGCTCCATAGTCAGCTGACTTAATAACTCACAATTAAGTCATTCCCTTGAACTATGTCCTCTAGGTACCAAACTAAATCCGGGCACACAAGGATTAGATGGCCCTAAGCGAACGTAAACCTCCCGTGATAGCAAGTATAGTAGGTATGTCATACACAAAATCATATACTAAGCATTCACACATCTTAGATGTCTCATTATTAATAAAGGTACATTCTACATCCTTATTCCATTATTCTAATTTTTATACATTTTAAGTCTTCCGATAATATAAAATGTAGACTATCGACACACCTCACGTCGTAGTTTCTGGTACTTAAAACCTATCTCAAAGGGGTCCATTAATTTTCCTATTATTCTCACATATAACATCATTATTCTTAAGGTCCTTACTTCTGCCCCAAACCTCATTTCACCAAATTATTCAAATTTACTCTTTTAACTCTAACGTTATCTCACTCATCGGATTTCATTAGATTTTAGAATAATTACTCAATTTGAATTCTAATTAAGGTCCAAACTTTATAACCATACCTACTGGTCTTCCTTAAGTCTAAGGATATTCATAAAGTCTCCAATAATATTTTCCAAGGGTTTAACACCATTAAAATTTAACTAGGAAAATTTTACTCTTTCTGGGAAGATCGATCGATCGACCTTGACCTTCGATCGATCGATGGTGGTCGATCGATCGACTGATGAATGTCGATCGATCGATCACACCAGGTAGGCTACGGACTGCTTCGTTTTGCAGTCCTCAAAACGTCCCAAAACTCCATTAATAAGCATGAAACTCTAAGATAACGTTATAATATCATCATACAACCATCCTATAACATTGTTAACGTTCTAAAACCAATAATTCATCATCCAAGGGCTTTGTTTGGATCAAAACTTCATCAAGAATCCCAGTTTTCTATTTCTTTCAAGAACATTAATAAACTTCTTCATAAATCCGTTTTTTAGATCATCAAGGGTTATATTTTGAATTCATAATTCGTCCAGAATGTTTCTACATGCAATACCTAACATAGTTCATAGTTTTAATCTTTAAATTCATGGGTCTATATCAATATTCCAAGATAAATTCGATAATTTCCTTAAACATGGAAAAGCATAACATTGAATCAATTATAATTAAATCACTTGCCTCTAATATTTCTCTGAATTTGATGTTGAATCTCGAAGGTTGAATTGTTCTCTCTCTCTCTGCAGAATTCTCTTCTCTCTCTTTGCAGAATTCTCCTCTCTCTCTCTCTCTCCAAGCTCTTCCCACAAGATGACAATGGAGGCGGGGGTTGGTTTTTGGCAAGTTAGAACTAGTTCCTTAACTTCTCCCGTAGCCCATTAAGTCATTTAGTGTAGTTAGTGGGTTTATTGGATAAAGAATAAGTCAGATTTTTATTTCTAATTTTCGTGGGTTTTAATTCCCAAATTTGCAAAATTACCAAAATGCCCTTTTAAGTTACCGGTATGGCCCAATAATGCCCCGGGACCCAAACTTAACCCCCGGCTAGTGTTTTCTGACTATTTCGACCCTTCCGGACACGTTGGCCCACTCAAAATGACCATACAGTTAATAGAAATAAAATTTCATTTTTAATTAAATAATTACTTTCCTGACGCGAATGTCACACGCGTCTCAACAAAATTTTCCAAATTGTCGTATATCAATCTTACGACTAATTCAATATTTTCAATATTCATATATTGCCATATATACACATTATAATCAAATACCAACTCACATCTCGTTAGTATTTTATCCGGATTAATTCTCAATTAATTCACATTTAATTTAATTAATCCCATAAATAAATATCGATAAAAATGCGGGCTATTACATACTTCCCCCCTAATAACAGAATTTCGTCCCGAAATTCGGAACTAAAAAGTACCTGGTAAAAATAAATCTGGATAATGTTCGCGCATCTCATCCTCGCGCTCCCATGTGGACTCCTCGATATTATGATGCCGCCACTGAACACGCACTAACAAAACTATCTTTGACCGCAGTTTCCGCTCAATTCGGTCCAAAATAGCAATCGGCCCCTCCTCATAGGAGCTATCGGGCTGGAGATCGATGTCCTCCAAAGCAATGTGAGAATGAGCCAAATCATCTCTAAGATATTTCCTTAGCGAGGAAATATGAAACACATCATGAATCCTATGCAAATGCTCCGGTAATCCAAGTCTATACGCAATAGACCCAATCCGCTCGATGATAGGAAATGGTCCCACATATCTCGGTGCCAACTTCCCCTTCTTCCCAAATCGCATAATCCCCTTCATAGGAGATACTCTGAGTAAAACCTGGTCCCCCACTTGGAACTCCCTGAAGAACCTCTTCGCATCAGCATAACTCTTCTGCCGATCCTGAGCTACCAGAATGCGACTCCATATCAATTCTATCCTTGTCGAAGTATCCTGAATCACTTCCGGCCCAAGTAGTTTGTTGTCCCCCACCTCCAACCAACATGCTGGGGAACGACAAGGTCTACAGTACAACGCCTCAAATGGGGCCATGCCAATAGTGAACTGGTAGGAGTTGTTGTAAGAAAACTCCACCAATGGAAGATACTGCTCCCATCCACCCCCGAAATCAATGATGCACATACGCAACATGTCCTCCAACATCTGATTTGTATGCTCGGTTTGCCCATCGGTCTGCGGATAAAAAGCCGTACTCAACCGCAATTCCGTGCCCATGGCCTCCTGAAAACTCTCCCAAAACTGTGAAACAAATATCTTGTCTCGGTCAGACACGATATTTAGGGGCACACCGTGAAGTCTCACTATTTCTTCTATAAAGAGCTGGGCATACTGTCCCGTAGTGTAGTCTGTCCTTACGGGTAGAAAATGAACGACTTTGATCAACCTGTCCACAATTACCCAAATGGAGTCGTGACCTCTCTGTGACGTAGGCAACCCCGTGATAAAGTCCATGGATATGCTCTCCCACATCCACATCGGGACCTCCAATGGCTGTAGAAGTCCTGCCGGTCTCTGATGATCCACTTTTACTAGCTGACAAGTGGCGCATTTAGAAACAAACACGACAATATCTCTCTTCATCCCGCTCCACCAATACTGACGTCTCATGTCCTGGTACATTTTGTCCCCACCGGGATGTACCGCGAACCGTGAGCCGTGCGACTCTGCCATCACCTCGTGTCGCAAATCCTCCCCTTACGAAACTACCAGTCTCCCATTGAAGCGTAATCCCCCGTCTGAGCTAACGGTATAGGACTCGGCTCCCTCTGTTAATAATCGAACTATCTGCTCCTGACAGAACGAGTCATCTGCTTGTGCCTTTACCACTCTCGTGACAATCTGCGGTGTAACAGTCATCACCGACATGAATGATCGGGCCACTGCATCCTGGTGTCCCAACTCCTTCCACTTTTCCTTCCACACCCCTGCCACTTCATCTACTGGCCTACGGCTCAACGTGTCTGCTACCACGTTAGCCTTCCCTATGTGATATTGGATATCAAATTGATAGTCCTTCACAAACTCAAGCCACCTCCGTTGCCGCATATTCAGCTCCTTCTGTGTGAACAGGTACTGTAGGGACTTGTGGTCCGTGAACAATCGAAACTTCTCCCCCAAAAGATAATGTCTCCAAATCCGAAGGGCAAATACCACTGCTGCTAACTCCAAGTCATGGGTAGGGTAATTCTTCTCGTGAGGCTGAAGCCCACGAGAAGCATAAGCTATGTCCTGACTCTCCTGTTGTAGTACACCTCCAAGTCCTTATAAGGACGCATCGGTGTAAACAAGATACTCAACTCCCGATCTCGGCAATGCTAACACAGGTGCTGAGGTTAACTTGTCCTTCAACTCATCGAATGCCAACTGACAGGCATCACTCCAAATGAACGGCACACCTTTACGAGTCAGATGTGTCATGGGACCCGCTATCTTGGAGAAACCCCGAATAAACCTCCTATAGTATCCTGCTAAGCTAAAGAAACTACAGATCTCAGTCGGTGTCATGGGCTGTCCCCACTCCCTCACCGCGGATACCTTTCCTGAATCAACAGATATCCCCCGGTCGGAAATAATATGCCCCAAAAACTGAACCTCCTTCAGCCAAAACCCGCACTTATCATACTTTGCATACAGCTCGTTCTGACGTAGCGTCTGCAAAACCTGCCTCAAATGTTTGGGGTGCTCCTCCTCTGTCTGGGAGTAAACCAGAATGTCATCAATGAAGACAATGACGAACTGGTCCAGGAACTCTCTGAACACCCTATTCATCAAGTCCATAAACACGGCTGGAGCGTTGGTCAAACCGAAAGGCATAACCCGAAACTCGTAGGAACCATATCTCGTTAAGAAAGTAGTCTTCGAGACGTCCTCCTCCCTGATACACAACTGATGGTAACCAGATCGCAAATCAATCTTCGAGAAGAAAGAAGCTCCTCTCAACTGGTCGAATAAGTCATCGATTCGGGGCAACGGATACTTATTCCATATCGTGACCTTATTAAACTCCCGGTAATCCACACACAATCTCAATGATCCATCCCTCTTCTTTACGAATAACACAGGGGCACCCCACGACGAAGTACTCCTCCGAATAAACCCCTGACCCAACAACTGCTCAATCTGATCCTGTAACTCTCTCATCTTAGCTGGAGCCATACGGTAAGGTGCGCGGGCAATAGGCCGAGTTCCCGGCGTCAAATCAATCACAAAATCTATCTCCCTACTCGGAGGTAGTCCAGGTATATCTTGAAATACATCGGCGAACTCACTAACAACGGGTATCGAATCAAGTGGTATCACCACTTCCTTAGAGGTCTCCTCCTCTATGTAGTACAAATGAGTGGACGATCCTCCCTCAGGGCGAGGCATCGCCACTAAAAACATCTCCTGCCCGGGAATGGTAAAGATAATACTCCTACTAAAACAGTCAATCATGGCTCGGTACGCAACTAGCCAATCCATACCAATCATGGCATCATACTCAGTCATCTCTAACACTAACATATCAACCTCCCGATCTCTATACCCACACCTCTACACATAAGAGAAATCATGGAACCCTTACTCAACGGTGAGTTTACACAAGTAGCGGTGCTCTCTGCGGTGTCTAATAACCCAATGGTGCGTGAAAATCTCATAGCAATAAAACAGTGTGTAGCCCCCGTGTCAAATAAAATGCGCCCCATAGTCCCCTGAATAGAGAACATACCCTCAATGGCTGGTGGATCCTGTGGGGCTGCGACCTGCTGGAGCTGATACACTCTCCCATACTGAAGCTGCCCCTGCTGAACTGGGACTGCTGGAATGGGCGGTAATTCTTCCATCTGTGGCGCTGGGAGGGAGGAGGGAAACATAGGCCTCTGCGGCTCGTGTCGAGCACCCTGCTGCTGCTGTTGTGGGGCCCTGCCCTTATCAGGACACTCCTGACGTTTGTGTCCAATCTTACCACAAATGAAACACTTCCCATGGAAGTTTCCCCCTCGCTGTCCCTGCTGACCACGACCCTGGTGACCGTTCTGACCCTGCTGGCCATTTCAGAATCCTCCTTGACCGTTCCTGAAACCCCCTAATCGGAATCTCTTAGAATCCCCTTGCTGGGAACCCTGATCACCCTGCCTATACTGACCCTGAGCTGATTGTGCCCCGCTGGCACCATTTCCCCCTGTCCTGCCCTGATGGCTGGACTCTCCTGATCGCTTCCCCTCAGTCAAGTGAAAACGGTGGTCCTGGCAATGGAGCAATGCAGCATTAACCACATCAGAGTAGGTGGCCAACGATAGATTCCCCAACAAGTGCTGACGGATCCTCCAAGTCAATCCATCTGTGAATTTCTGAATCTTCTTCTCTTCCGTCGGTATCTCATCCGGTACAATGTTCAGCAAATTTGTGAATTCGGCCTCATACTCAACCACAGTATTACCCTACTGTCTAAGGCTCATCAACTTCCTCCTCATTTCCGTGGGAACAGCTGAAGAAAAATATTTGCGGTCGAACCGCACCCAGAACTCGTGTATAGAGAGTGTATCTCTCTCCTCTGCGGTGGTAATAGACTCCCACCACTGCAATGCAGATCCCACTAGCTTGAAAGTAGCTAGTATCTTCTTCTGGACATCGGTGCACTCATACATCCTCAGGTGCCTCTGAATATCCTTCCTCCACTGACTAGATACCACAACATCGGAGCTACCTGCGAACTCCAGAGGGTGTGCTTTCTAAAAATCATCTCGAACACGTTCCCAAGTAGACGGAAATGCATGTGCCTGAACTGGCGCGGCTACTGGCGCCTGGGGTGGTGCCTACTGTAAAACGGCAAGAGCGGTATTTACCGCTTGGGCTACAATGGCTGCAACCTCGGCGGCATTCATGGTGCCTTGTACTGGAGCTGGCTGTGGCTCGGGCTGTGCATCCCTAGGAACTCGCTGCGCACGTCATGGAGGCATCTGAAATAAGAGTAAAGTTTATAAGTTCGCAGTTATAAACTTAAAATAGTTGAAGAGCGAAGCATACATAAAAGAATACAACAGTCCTAAAATATAGGGCTCTATATCAAAGAAAGCTCAGCGGAAACATAATAAGCCGTACAGATCCTAAAGGACACTAGAACCTGATGCTCTGATACCACCTTTGACACCCCGACTAATTAAATACCAGGTAGCTACTCCTTTATTAAATCAATACAAAATGCCAAGTTGGTCCAATTACTAGCATCACTGTCTAAAACATTTTTAATGATTACTAACCACCTAGTATTTAAAAAGTGAGTTGTCAAATCTTAAATTAAATCTGATTAACATGCAATAAATGAAATATAGAAATGTAACACAACCATTCACGATAAAGTCCAACTATAATGAATCAACAAATAAACATGAGTCTAGAGGAAATACTCCTCACAACAATTCCAATATGAAAAGAAATAAAACAAGTCTGCATCCTGAATTAATTACAAACCAAAGGTCTGAATAACTGAAAGAAATGAAATGTCTCTAAAAGAAATGGGTGACATGCCCTACAACTAAGGAAATCTGAATATAGAGTCAAGGCAAATGAAACGTCTACTAGCAAGGCCCTGTAACTTCCACAGCAGCTACAACTCGTCACCTGACTGGAAATACTATACATGGTGTCCTTGTGGCTGGGCACCTAAAAGGTTTTTACAAGAAAAATAGTTTTGAAAGCAAACGGGTTAGAGCCCGAAAGTGGAGAGTATTTCAAAAACAGCAAGTGATTTAATAACAATTAAAACAATGAATGCAAGATACATGTTAGGACGTGCTCTCACATGAAATACTCACCTCTCGTCTAACTATGCACTCCTAACGTTCCTGTACCCATTCATGTGTTATTTATATCTAACTAAACCATCATAAGTTCTAACCCAACTACTCGATTCACAATATGAATTCCCAATGTTATTACTTAAATAGATAGCTTTACTTAAACTCGGATTCTCAATTGTTAACATTACAATTCTCGGCATGTTATCCCTTTTTAACTTCTCAAAGAGTCACTATAAATTATTCTCGCAATTTAAACATAACAAATTCCTTTTCATTGAACGGTATATTATTCACATCATAAATATACAATATAAGCACCCTGAGGCTAAGATGCGGTGCACACATACTCTGCTATCTATCCCGGTACATCACGTACATAAGGATTAAAAATTCCGAATCTCTCAGGAATTGTTAGAATAAGCACAACACACAAAAATGGAGGCGAACATAATTCAACATATCCATGGGTCACGTACATACCTACGCTCCATAGTCAGCTGATTTAATAACTCACAATTAAGTCATTCCCTTGAACTATGTCCTCTAGGTACCAAACTAAATCCGGGCACACAAGGATTAGATGGCCCTAAGCGAACGTAAACCTCCCGTGATAGCAAGTATGGTAGGTATGTCATACACAAAATCATATACTAAGCATTCACACATCTTAGATGTCTCATTATTAATAAAGGTACATTCTACATCCTTATTCCATTATTCTAATTTTTATACATTTTAAGTCTTCCGATAATATAAAATGTAGACTGTCGACACACCTCACTTCGTAGTTTCTGGTACTTAAAACCTATCTCAAAGGGGTCCATTAATTTTCCTATTATTCTCACATATAACATCATTATCCTTAAGGTCCTTACTTCTGCCCCAAACCTCATTTCACCAAATTATTCAAATTTACTCTTTTAACTCTAACGTTATCTCACTCATCGGATTTCATTAGATTTTAGAATAATTACTCAATTTGAATTCTAATTAAGGTCCAAACTTTATAACCATACCTACTGGTCTTCCTTAAGTCTAAGGATATTCATAAAGTCTCCAATAATATTTTCCAAGGGTTTAACACCATTAAAATTTAACTAGGAAAATTTTACTCTTTCTGGGAAGATCGATCGATCGACCTTAACCTTCGATCGATCGATGGTGGTCGATCGATCGACTGATGAATGTCGATCGATCGATCACACCAGGTATGCTACGGACTGCTTCGTTTTGCAGTCCTCAAAACGTCCCAAAACTCCATTAATAAGCATGAAACTCTAAGATAACGTTATAATATCATCATACAACCATCCTACAACATTGTTAACGTTCTAAAACCAATAATTCATCATCCAAGGGCTTTGTTTGGATCAAAACTTCATCAAGAATCCCAGTTTTCTATTTCTTTCAAGAACATTAATAAACTTCTTCATAAATCCGTTTTTTAGATCATCAAGGGTTATATTTTGAATTCATAATTCGTACAGAATGTTTCTACATGCAATACCAAACATAGTTCATAGTTTTAATCTTCAAATTCATGGGTCTATATCAATATTCCAAGATAAATTCGATAATTTCCTTAAACATGGAAAAGCATAACATTGAATCAATTATAATTAAATCACTTGCCTCTAATCTTTCTCTGAATTTGATGTTGAATCTCGAAGGTTGAATTGTTCTCTCTCTCTCTGCAGAATTCTCTTCTCTCTTTTTGCAGAATTCTCCTCTCTCTCTCTCTCTCCAAGCTCTTCTCACAAGATGGCAATGGAGGCGGGGGTTGGTTTTTGGCAAGTTAGAACTAGTTCCTTAACTTCTCCCGTAGCCCATTAAGTCATTTAGTATAGTTAGTGGGTTTATTGGATAAAGAATAAGTCAGATTTTTATTTCTAATTTTCGTGGGTTTTAATTTCCAAATTTGCGAAATTACCAAAATGCCCTTTTAAGTTACCGGTACGGCCCAATAATGCCCCGGGACCCAAACTTAACCCCCGGCTAGTGTTTTCGGACTATTTCGACCCTTCCGGACACATTGGCGCACTCAAAATGACCATACGGTTAATAGAAATAAAATTCACTTTTTAATTAAATAATTACTTTCCTGACGCGAATGTCAGACGCGTCTCAACAAAATTTCTCAAATTGTCGTATATCAATCTTATGACTAATTCAATATTTCCAATATTCATATATTGCCATATATACACATTATAATCAAATACCAACTCACATCTCGTTAGTATTTTATCCGGATTAATTCTCAATTAATTCACATTTAATTTAATTAATCCCATAAATAAATATCGATAAAAATGCGGGGTATTACAATGAGAAGATGAAAAAGTGATAGAAGAAGGAGATATTAAAGGCCGGAAATCGAGGAAGGCAACCATTTTAACATAACTTACATTTATGTCAAGCCTTTTTTACCGCCACGTGTCATCCTTAGAAGAACTATAGATGTTAGATTTGGTTACAAACTCGTAGTAGTGGCAAATGGGCGGTTATGGACGGGTCAAAAATGGATATGGATAAATTTGGACGGGTCAAAAGCGGGTCGGACATAATAATTTGGGCGGGTTTGGTCGGGTTAAATCCAGGTCGGGTCGGGTCAAATCCGGATCGAGTCGGGTTGACCCATTTTTTTTTTTTTTGAAAAAATAATTATTATACCATATACAAATAAATATGGTATAATAATTTTGAAAAAAAATATACAAGTAAATACTTGAATAAAAAAATCTTCTAACTCTTTAGCAATTTGAATTTTATTTTTATGAGAGTCCAAAATCATTTTGACCCGCTAATGACTCGCCAACAAACCATCTTATTGGATTGTTCAAAACATTTTGACCCACAAACACAATTAATGGATTCCAAACACATTATTTTGGGTGAATTATGAACGATTTCATTCTCAAAAACTCATATTGTCGACCCTACAAACTGATGAAAAAAAAATTGGTAGGTATTGAGCTGAGAACGCATTCCCCCAACAGAACCGAACAACAAACGTGACTCCCGAAAGATACCAGCGGAACCAAACATGCATGAAGGCGCATCTAATGAGCACGTAACTAAATTCCAATAGGCTCACTGCTTTTCATTACTTTGTCCGAGCCCTCCCACTTCTCTTTAAAGACCTAATTAAACTCCATTTCTTTCCACTCATTTCCTCCAAAACCATTCACTTTCCGAAGAAACTCACATGGGAAACACAGGTTTGTTTGATCTTGAGAAGCACTTTGCCTTCTATGGAGCCTACCACAGCAACCCAGTGAATGTGTTCATACACATGTTGTTTGTGTGGCCAAACTTTTTTACCACACTCGTTCTTTTTCACTTCACCCCTCATTTCCTTACTTTCCCCAAAACTGGATTCTTCGATCATAGCTTGGCTCTGAATTTGGGGTTCTTGTACGCTTTAATCCATGCATCTTTCTATGTCTGTTTTGATAAGAGAGCAGGTTCTTTGGCTGCTTTGCTATGCTTTAGCTGTTGGGTACTAGCCACTTCTTTTGCAGATTACTTGGGATTCTCTCTAGCATGGAAGGTAAGCTTGATTTCAATTTATTCATGTTGGTGTTCTGAACTGTGATTAGTTGATTAGTGCGGTTGCATTGTTCTCTTTGGGCGTGGATTTGCATTGTTAATATTACTAATATTAAAAATAATTGTGCTAGTGCTAGCTTTATTTAAAAATTTATGCAATTAGTTTTTTTTTTTTTTTAGTGTCTATTAGAACCGGCAAATGGGCGGGTGTGGGCAGATTTGATCGGGTCAGATATGGACAAATTAACAACAGGTTGGTGGTTGTTGTGGGTCGGATTTGGATCAAATTAATCGCCGACTCATTTTCTTATTCAAAATTTTTAATTACAAATCCTTAAATTATTTAAGTAGAAAGTATAGCGGGTCATTTCCCAACCCGTTTAAATTTGCAAATAACCGGTGAATTTTTAGTGATCCATATATTACCCGTCTGAAACAAAGCTGATGGTGTTCATTCTCAACCATTGACGATAGAAATTGGATTCATTTTGCCGGCCCTAGTGTCTATGGTGTCTTGCATGCATAGACACCTCTCCTGTTGCTTCCACTGCATAACATATTCATGTTTACTGTCCTTCTAATGCAATGCACTACATATGAAAAATAATAATAGATTTTAAAAAATACCCCCAGCTAATGCGCTTTTACAATTCAAATTTTAATAGTTGAAAAAATATTTTTCACTGGGCTTGTTAGTTATTACTTTGAATAAATATATATACTTGAACATACTGAGATTTTAGAATGATTGAACAGCCCTAGGAGTTTTTTGGATATGTTTAGCTGGGGTATGATTTGTAGGTGACAAAATTATAGTGTGGATAAGCAATATATGGAGTGGCAATAACCGCTTGCTCGAGTTATTAGAGGGCTTCCTCATTTGAATTTTACCGTTTTATGACGCAACTGTAATAATCATTTGTTTAGGTTGTCCTGGCAACTCAATTATTCTGCTACAACATACAGTTTTTGGGCCATAATGTATTTGAGGCAAGTATTACTGTACTTTAATTACTATTATTCTTTTTATCATGCTATTCCTCTAACTAGTTTTTCGGTATTTATTTGATTATGTAGAAACGAGCACCAGCTCATATGGACAACCTACCTCAAGCCTTCTTGATGGCACCTTTTTTCGTAGTCTTGGAGGTGGGATTTGCAAAATGTTGTATAAAAAGTTGATAGTTCCTTGTATTTGAGAATAAGATGGATTTCGTGATGATGGTTTCTTACAGGGACTTCGAATGTTCTTCGGCTATGAATCTTATCCAGGGTTCTATGCAAGAGTTAAACCAAGGGTAGAAGCTGAAATCAAAGAATGGCGGGACAGTGAAGAGAAGAAAGTTAATTAGCTGAAGCTCGATCATGTTGAGTGATATTACTTCTGTTTTTGTTTTTGCAAACGTAGAAAGTCGTTTCTTTCGTGACCATGTGATGTTGAACTCTGTTCGCTTCTAAAACAAATAAAGATCCTTAACCAGGGTTATAATTAATCCTATGAGCTTGTGGGTAATCTGAAATGCACATCTTTTTATCTTCATTTTTTAACCCATCTGAATTCATTCATTTTAAGCATGGGAAAATCGGGTTGAATTAGCTCGTAGTCCTGTAAACTTATTGGATTAGAACCAATCCATATCAATTGAAAAAGGAAAATTCTGGATTCAGATTGTCCAACGAATATTTAAAACACTATTCTAAGACCGTCATAGGATTTGGATGACCTAACCCTATTCAAAACATGGTTATTTTGATTTGGTCCCCATTTATTATTGTTTATTGAGTGAACATGTAAACATAATCAAATGAATACGTAATTAATATAAGGCGCGCGATAATTATAGAACACTTTATGGAGAATTATTCTTTAAGAAGGGGGTTAATTATATGTATGTCCCTTGAATTATACTCCTCCCAACACTTTGTCACCACTTTTTTCGGTTTTTCAATTCGCCTCCCCCTCGCTCACTTTAAAAACGACTACAATTAACCCCTGCCGTCCAACACCATTAACTTTTGACATGAAATGACACGTGACAATCCTTTTGTTTTTTTTAAAAGGGCATTTTGAGTATTTTATACCTTTTTTTTAAAACCCTACACTCACTTTCTTGCTTAACTCTCTCATTCCTCCCCCCCACCCCCCCACCTCTCTCTCTCTCTCTCTCTCTCTCAAACACCCACCCACCCACATCCACGAACAAATATGGGGCAGGGAACACCCACACGAGCAGATCTGGGACCCGGGGGGGGGGGGGGGGGGGGATCACTAGTGGGAAGGGGGCTTAATCGCTTGTGGTGGGGCCCGGGGGGGGGGGGGGGGGGGGGAGAGTTCACGAACAGATCCACTTTTTTCTCTCTCTAAAATTAGTTTTTTTGGAAATCATATCTTATTAGCTAAAAAATATTTATTATATTTGGGAAATGGTTTTTTATTTCTAAAACTATTATATTATTGCTGGAAGTCATATTTTACCTACAGAAAATAATTTATTATTGCAAATTATTTAAAAAAAAAATCCAATTTTTATATTTTTTGGTAATTTTCTGAATTTTAATTGTTTACTAATTTTCATATTTTTAGATGTCTTTTTTGTATTTCAATGTATTTTTCATTAATTATTTTAAATATATTTTCTGAATTCTTTTTTATAATTTTGGAGATTGTAAATATTTTTTGGCTATTGTTCAGAATTTTTAAATATATACTCGTATATTCCAAATGTTTTAATATGTTTTTTTAGACTATTTTATATTTTATATATTTGCAAACTATTTCATACTTTTTATGAACTTCCATCTTGTATGTAAAAATAATGTTCCTATGTGGACCAATGAAAAAGGCACACCAGTCATCCAACGTGGCCGAGCAGATTACTTGATCGGCCACTAGAACACTTATCGGTAGGAAGGCCGACTAACTTAAGAAGACTAAACAATTGGAACATCAATAGTTATTTGAATGGCATACCAATCAGCTACGAATTCCAAGAGTTTTACTTATAGTATAGAAATGTAAACGCCTGGCAATATAAAAGCATTCCATCTTTTGGGTTTCACACCCCTATAAATACAAACCAATCCCTTAGCTCAAGGGGCAAATCGAATCACACATATGCTTATCTTACTAAGCTACTGTAAACCTTATTGAATAACAACAACGTGGACGTAGACTATTTTACAATCGAACCACTCTAAAATTTTGTGTGTGTGGTTTGAGTTATTTCCATAATCTTTATATGTGATTATAAAAATGGAATAAATCCATTTTTAGACATCAACAAATTGGTACCGTATGTGGAAAACGTTTGTCTGTCATCGTTCTCTACCAAACCCATTTTCTTAGTCTTCCTGAAAGATTGTACAAGATGAATGAAATTCCTGAAAGCAGTAATGGTACTGGAGGCAATGCTCCTCCTATCACGACACATTCAAATGGAGTTCTGATCAATCTTGCCAAAGAGCAAGAAGCGATGCAAGAAACTATGAGGAAATTAGCTCAATCCTTACAAGCCAGGCCTACTGCTCCATCCACGCATACTACTAATCTGTCTTATAGAATAGACATTCCACCCCTCCTCCAAGGAATAGTCAAAATAGTTATTCTAGGTCTTCACGTGATAGGTCTTATCGCCCAGGGGGTGATGGTCTCTCTCTCACTCTTGAACTTCCAAACGCCATGGAAAGGCTATGTAGGGCTTCAACCTTGGATCTTCTGGGTCCACGAGTAAATAGAGGATATCATAGAGAACCATCCCGATCACGAGAACATCATGAGGGATCAGTTCAATCTAGAACAAGCGCTCGAGGATCTGTGCGTGCCGATCAAACTTTTCAGGAAGAGAGCTTAGCATAGATGCATGGAAGAGATGGCCAAGCTTCTTCGAATAGATCTAAGACAGAAAATCCTACGTGGAAAGGGTCAATCCAATGATTAGAAGATCGGCTGGGGGAGATGGCCAAAGCAAAGAATCCATTGCAACGCAATTTTATCAAAGGGTCTCCTTTCACCCGGGAAATTATTGATAATAATACTCCGTCCAAGTTTAAGATGCCAGTGGTCACCCCCAAATATGATGGTAAGACTGACTCTATTTTACATATTGAGCAATATTAGGATGCAGTTGATATATATTATGTTCTCGATGAAATGAGATGTCGATTTTTTTCAAGCACCATCACTCGTTCAACCCAGATATGGTATAACAATTTGCCCCGAGGACAAATCTCCACCTTTGATCAACTCGTCGAACTGTTCATTAACAATTTTTCTTTGAGGCTGCCAACCTAGTTAAAAAGGCAGCTCATCTTTTAAGTGTTCGGTAATGAGCGGGGGAAACCATCGGGGAATA
Organism: Sambucus nigra; assembly: GCA_949130495.1. NCBI lineage: Eukaryota > Viridiplantae > Streptophyta > Magnoliopsida > Dipsacales > Adoxaceae > Sambucus > Sambucus nigra. The sequence goes on along the minus strand of OX422210.1, from coordinate 235,137,128 downwards.
CATCACTCGTTTCAATAATGAAAAGTTAGAAGTGTTTGATTATAAGGAAAAGACAGCCATCACAGCCTTAATGAGTGGGCTAATTTCAGAGAAATTGTATTACACATTAGCAAAATATCCCCCTAAAACCATAACAGAACTCATGGCCAAGGCTAAGAAAATTATGAATGCTGAGGAAGCGATGGTTACAAAGCAAACCTCGACGATCAAGCCTGCAGAAAAGAAGGAGCAGAAGCACAAGAAGGAAGATAAACCCAAAAGATATGAAGCTTATACTCCACTGAAAGTTAGTATCCATCATGTCCTGGAGGAAATCAGAAACACCAAAGATTTGAAATGGCCTCGAATGGTGAGACCACCACCCAACAAGAGAGACAAGTCCAAATATTGTGAATTATATAAAGATCATGGGCTCACAACTGAGAATTGCATTGTATTGAAGAATAAGGTTAAATCCCTCATTCGTCAAGGAAAACTGAATAACTTGGTTGATCTGCATGAAGGCCGAGAAACTAGAAGAAAGTCAGACTCCCCCTGGAAGCCTAGAGATGACAAGAAGCCAGATCACAAGGATGATTATGAAGATGATTTGGACCTGCCAAAGAAATCCAAACAACAAAAAATTGAGGTAGCCATGATAAGCTTTGGTTCTTTTGATTGTTATGTCATCGCAGGTGGGGATGCTGGAGGAGGAGATAAGGTCGCTAAGAGGAAATCTTACCAGAATGAAACTCAAGCTTATTCCTACACGCAACGCATCAATTTGAATGATGGTGATGATCGGCCAAGGAAAGTAAATAAAGACTAGATTGTTATCGGTTTCGCTAAAAATGACCTCTTCGGAGTACTATATCCCCATGACGACCCTCTAGTCATTAAATTTAGAATCCAGGAAGCCATAATTGCAAGAGTTTTGATAGATAATGGAAATTCTACGAATATCATGTTCTATAATTGCTTCAAAAGTCTGGGATTGAAGCCTAGTCAACTAAATACATACCACAGATCCCTAACTGGTTTCTCAGGGGAAAAAGTTTATCCCTTAGGAGCTGTCATGTTGGAGGTGTTATTCGGCACTTGAATAGTAAGTCGAACAGAGAAGATACGATTCTTCGTTCTTGATAGGAATGTTCAATGAGCCTATAACATGATTCTCAGCAAAGTAGGTTTGAAGAAATTAGAAGTTGTGCCATCCACTGTCCACCAATGTCAAAAGTTCCCTACTCACCTCAGAGTCAGTGTGGTAAAAGGCGATCAGAAAGTAGCCATGGAATGGTATTATACTTCAGTTGAGCAGGAAAACTTGATCGATCTGAAGAAAAAGACCACCACCTACCAAGTTGACACCACGGAACCCAATGGTGAAGCAGAAGTTGACACTTTGGATCCCAAAGACGAAACAGAGCTGGTCAAAGGGCAGATAATATAAACTACTAAGATAATAATCTTTTATGAGGAAAAGCTAGAAAGGACCACTCAAATCAGCCCCACATTAGCACTATCCCTCAAACATGAATTAGTTACATTCCTTAGGGAACGAAGAATTGTATTCTCTTGGAGTTATGAAGATAACAAAGATAAAAAGCCCATTAAACAAAAGCGCATGGTGTTCAGTCCTGAAAAGAACATGGTCATCCAAGAGGAGGTAGAAAAATTGCAAAAGCCCAGTTCAATGAGGCTGTCAAGTAACCAGAGTGGTTGACAAATGTGGTAATGGTAAAAAAATAAGAATAATAAATGGCGTATGTCTGTACACTTCACTGATGTCAATAAGGCATGCCCTAAAGACCATTTTCCTTTGCCTAAAATTGACCAACCAGTAAATGCCACTACAGGACATGAATTGTTGAGTTTCATGGATGCTTACTCTGGCTACAACCAGAAAAACTGAAGCCAGAAGATAAGGAGAGAAATTCTTTTATCACCAACCAAGGTACCAATTGTTACAGTGTTATGACTTTTGGGCTTAAAAATACTGAAGCAACATACCAGAGATTGGTAAATAAAGTGTTCGAAGAACATATTGGGAAGAACATGAAAGTATACCTAGATGATATGGTGACCAAAAGAAAAAAAACTTTAGATCACATCAAAGACCTCAAACGTTTGGCCAACTGGAAAAGCATCAAATGAAATTAAACCCGACCAAGTGTGTGTTTGGCGTGAAAGAAGGAGTGTTCCTCGTCTTTATAGTGAATAAGAGAGGAATTGAAGAAAATCCTACTAAAATTAAAGCTCTGATTGAGATGCAATCTCCAACCTGCAAAAAAGATGTTCAAAAACTTACTAGTAGAGTGGTTGCCCTTAATCTGTTTGTTTCTCGAGCAACATAAAGATTCTTAGCATTCTTTAAGATACTCAGGAAGACCTTTGAATGGAACAAAGAGTGTGAAAAAGCATTTTAGGAGATGAAGAAGTATTTGGGACCTCCACCATTATTATCCCAACCAATTTTGGGAGAGAAGTTATATTTGTATTTATGTGTTTCCGAATATGTAGTTAGCTCGGCATTAGTTCGACTAGAAAATGGAGTCCAAAAACCAGTCTACTACACCACCAAGGCATTCGGAGGTGCAGAAATCAAGTATCCTCATTTGAAAAAATTGGCATTAACTCTTATTGACGCTTCAAGACGAATGAAGCCTTACTTTCAAGCACATACTATCATTATATACACTGATTTACCTCTTCGGTAAGCACTTCACAAACTAGAAAAATCAGGCTGACTAATTTGTTCGGCACTAGAGCTTGGAGAATATGATATCATCTATGAGCCAAGATCATCATTAAAAGGACAAGCTATAGAAGATTTTATTGTAGAATTTAAATATACAGAGGTTACTGATATACCCAGATATACCCTCCAACCGGCCGACCCCTCAGGGGGTCGACCCTTCATCATGTTCCAGACGACCCCTCAGGGGGCTGACCCTTCATCAGGCTCCGGACGACCCCTCAGGGGGCCGACCCTTCATCATGTTTCGGACGACCCCTCAGGGGGCCGACCCTTCATCAGGCTCCGGACAACCCCTCAGGGGGCCGACCCTTCATCATGTTTCAGATGACCCCTCAGGGGGCCGACCCTTCATCAGGCTCTAGACGACCCCGCAGGGGGCCGACCCTTCATTATGTTTCAGACGACCCCTCAGGGGGCCGACCCTCATCAGGTTCCAGATGACCCCTCAGGGGGCCAACCCTTCATCAGGATCCGGACGACCCTCTGAGGGTACGACAGTACAAGGCCTAAATTAGGCTAGACTCACTACCGAAAAGAACTTTTCCCTCGGCCTCGGCTCATAGGCCGAGGCTGACATCATCACAGCGCGTGGTTTGGGGGATGGGTGGAACAGTGCGCGTGAGGCTCACATGGCACATGGGAGACCGTTATATCAAAATCACACCCTCAAGTGAGGGAATATTATGTCATCATTTGGCATCTACAGGTGTCAACAGGGGATTGGCTAGATCATCATTCACATGCACTATGCATACTTGGGGGGTACACTACACCCCCCAAGACCTATATATACTTGTCACCTATAACCCTACAGGGGATCGATCAACTTATTGTAACCCTAGCTAAAACTATGCTTGTACACACAGTAGAGAGAGAGAGGAGCTTATGTGCATTGTATCCAAGGCCATTAGTGCCCATACTTAGTGGATCACACACTCACAGTGGATGTAGGCCAAATTGGCTGAACCACTATATATCATTGTCTTATTTCCTCTTATACTCACCTCCTTCTACATACTTATACACTTATACATCTCTATGGATGCCATGGTTACCACAGTTTGAGCTCATTATCACTTACCGGTGGTGCTAAATCTTAGCATTATCAGTTTGGCGCCGTCTGTGGGAATCGAGAAGACATCTCTTCCTTTGTAGAGCTTGACCTCACTAGGCACTCTGGTGGTGAGCCAGCACTCCCCCTGAGAGGAGATGTTTCACCATTGAAAGAGACCCACTAAGGTCCTCAAGCTCACCAGTCTTTTCTTCAGTTCAGCTTTTCATAGCTCAAACACATGGCACCTGAAATGCCACCACCACCACTTCCCCCGCCGGATGATGGGGGAAGACCCAGTTCCAGTCTGCCGCCGCCTCAGTCTGAGATGGCTGATGTGGCGGCAGCCTTAAAATCTCTGGCAGCAAGCCAGCGGATGATGTAGGAGCAGTTCACAGCTCTAAGCCAGAACATACTAAGACCACCAGGGGTTTCACCTGAGATGATTACTCTGGCAGCAGCTCCAGGACAGCATGAGGCCACGGGACCACCCCAGGAACCACGCAAAGACCTGCCACCCCCTCAGCGACGTAGGGATGTTGCTGACCCCCGGCGTCTACGCCTGGGGAGGCAAGGAAACCGTTGCCCTGAGGACATGTATGACGATCTGGAGGGAGAGGAGGCCCCAATAGAATGCTGGGAACCATATGAGGTCTCCAACAATACTGTACGACCTCTCAAGGATAGTAGAGGAAAGTGCGGGAGACCAAATCCTGATGATCTCCCGAGAGGCTCTGCTTTTGATCGCTTGAGCAGGGGGTCAGCCTTTGAGAGGCTAGGCCCAGTAAATGACCTGCGGGAACAATTGTCCAGGTCAAGAAGTGCTGCGAGGTCCAGGAGGGAGGTAGCAGATGGCCGATCCCAAGGATGGGATGATGGCCAAAGGGAAGTAAACAGCCGACACAGGCCCGCCGCAGCAGAACCCCCTGTCCACCTTAAAGAGGCGGCAGGGGATAACATCGGCCAAGCCGACCCTGCGAGGCCCTGGAATGACTCAATCCAGCGACTAGAGGATAAGATCGGTGATATAATGAAGATCCGGGACCCTCTTTAGAAGGGATACACCATAGGCTTACCCTTTGTCGCGAAGATAGTTAACTTCCCTACGCCATCAAGGTTCAAGCCACCTATGGTCACCCCAAGATACGACGGGAGCACTAACCCTGTCCACCATGTTGAGATGTATGAATCAGCGGCAGACATATACTCTATCTCAGATGAGATGAGGTGTCGTGCCTTTTCTGGTACCCTTACTGGGGCTGCGCATGTCTGGTACACGTCTCTTTCAAAAAATTCCATTGAAAACTTTAAGCAGTTGGCAGACCTGTTCATCCACAACTTTTGCTTGGGGGTGAGGCCATAGAAGAAGACCACCCACCTACTCTATGTTAAGCAGGGGAAGAGTGAGAGCCTGAGGGACTACATAGCCAGATTCAATAAGGAGAAGCTGGAGGTGGAAGACTATGAGAAGAGCATAGCTATGACAACCCTGATTGGAGGACTCCAAAAGGGGAAACTGTTATGGAAGCTTGCTGAAGACCTCTGAGGACGATGGCTGAATTGCTATCGACAGCAGGGAAGGTGATGAACGCCGAAGAGGTGATGGCCGTAAAATATGAAGACGAAAAAAGAGGTTCTAGTGGGGGTAAATACCCTAAGAAGAACAGAGAGGGGAATAAGAGGTCTACGGATGACAAGTTCACTGGTTACACCCCTCTAACGGTCAGCTGTGAACAGATTCTCAATGAGATAAAAAGCGACCGATCCCTGAAGTGGCCTGAGAAGCTGAGGGCAGCCCCCAGTAAGAGGAATAAGAACCTGTGGTGTGAATTTCACCAAGATCACGGCCACGTAATAGACAAATGCTTTGCTCTGAAAGATGATATTGAGAAGATGCTAAAGGAAGGGAAGCTCAGAAAGTACGTCGACAAAGGTGCCTTCAAGAGGGGCCGAGGGGACGACCCCAGAAAGAAGCGAGGCGATGCATGCAGAGAAGGTCCTCAAAAAAGAGGGGACGACCCTTCTGATAATGAGGACGACCCTGACCTCCCGCCGAGAGACGACCAAGGTCCTATCAAGAGGCTTAATATGATCTCGCTCAGAGTGGGAATGATCTCCGAGGGTCTAGCAAGAGGAGGGTCTGAGGTTGCTGACAGGAAGGCCCATGTGACTGAGGCCAAGGCAGTGACGAAGACGGTACACTCAACCTCTCTGGAGGTCAAGTTAGAAAAGAGGAAGAAGGTTGATATGGACACTCTGATAGTGGGATTTTCAAGAATGGACTTCAAAGGCCTCTTAGCCCCACATGATGACCCTCTCATCATCACTACTAGGGTGCATGGGTGCGAGGTGCCGAGGATCCTAGTAGATGGGGGCTCATCTGCAGACGTGATGTTTTGGCAGTGCTTCAAGGCCTTAGGTCTCAGTCGTGCTAGACTCGTCCCGTACCATCATCCATTGATTGGGTTCAGTGGGGAAAAGGTTCATCCCCTTGGAGTGTATGAGGCTGATGTCAGGATGGGGGACGAATGGACGAGATGGCTCACCAAGAAGGTCAATTTCTTTATGATGGATGATCATGTGTTTTCGGCCTACAACGTCATACTGCGACGTGTGGCCCTCAAGGGGTTTGAAGCTGTGCCATCTACGGTCCATCAGATGATCAAATTCCCTACCCCTTACGGGGTGGGCGAAGTTCAGGGAGACCATACGACAGCGCGAGAATGTTATTACAACTCTGCTGAAGAAAGGGAGGCACACAAGAGGGCTACGACCACTTACAATATTGATACCCTAGACCCCAGGGACGAGACGAAGCTCATGAAAGGAGAGGCCGCGAAAGAGGTAGAATCCATCATCCTCGATGAGGATGACCCAGAAAAAACCGTCCAAGTCGGCAAGTCTCTGAAGACCAATATCAAGGAAGACCTCATTAAACTGTTGAGGAGAAGACGAAGCGTCTTCGCATGGAGTCATGTAGATATGCCGGGGATTGACCCTGAAATCATATGCCACAAGCTCAATGTGGTAGAGGGACTGAAGCCGGTAAAGCAGAAGAGGAGAATTTACTCTAGAGAGAAGTATGAGGTCATTAGGGACGAGGTCAAAAAATTAGAAGACACTGAATTTATCAGAGAGGTCATCTACCCTGAATGGTTGTCCAATGCATTCATTGTCCCAAAGGCCAACGGGAAGTGGAGAATGTGTGTGGACTTCACAGACCTCAACAAGCACTGTCCCAAAGACAACTTCCCTCTCCACCGCATTGACCAGATGGTAGACGCTACCGCAGGCCATGAGCTCATGAGCTTTATGGATGCCTATTCAGGGTACAACTAGATCTTCATGAACCCCGAAGACTCGGAGAAGACAACCTTCATTACTGACAAGGGGACGTACTGTTATAGGGTCATGCCCTTTGGCCTAAAAAATGGGGGGGCAATGTACCAGCGACTCGTAAATAAAATGTTAGAAGACCAAATTGGGAAGTCTATGGAGGTCTATGTAGATGACATGCTGACTAAGAGTTTGAAGGCAGAGGATCATGTGGCAGACCTGGAGAGGACCTTTAATACAATGGACAAATACCATATGAATCTTAATCCGACCAAGTGTGTCTCCGGGGTCGGAGTAGGGAAGTTCTTGGGGTTCATTGTCAACCAAAGAGGCATCGAGGCCAATCCTGAAAAGATAAAGGCCCTTGTTGAGATGAAGACCCCCAAGTCCATTAAAGACGTTCAGAGACTCACAGGGAGAGTTGTTGCCTTGAACATGTTCGTGTCTAGGGCCACAGACAAGTGTTTGCCATTCTTTAAGATCCTTAGGAAGGGCTTCGAATGGAGTGAAGAGTGTGATGAGGCTTTCAGGGATCTAAAGTCATACTTAGGGTCTCCCTTGCTGCTGTCACGACCCGTGCAGGGTGAACGACTTTATGTGTACCTCGCCGTCTCAGAGTCGGCCATCAGTGCAGCCATTGTGAGAGACGAAGACGGAATACAGAAGCCTGTGTATTTTAACAGTAAGGCACTCCAGGGGGCAGAGCAAAGATACCCGAGGATGGAGAAGTTGGCCTACGCCTTGATCCATGCCTTAAGGAAGATGAAGCCGTACTTTCAGTCCCATGCAATGGTCATCCTCACTGACTCTCCTCTTAGGCAGGTCCTACATAAGCCAGAAAAATCAGGTAGGTTAATGGCCTGGGCTATAGAGCTGGGGGAGTTTGACATTGTGTATCAGCCTAGGACGGCCATGAAGGGGCAAGCATTGGCAGACTTCGTGGCTGAGTTTACTTGGGAAGATGATGAAGCCGAGGATGAGGGCCTCGGGAAGATAGATACCCGACATGGTGAGCTCGCCGACACGGCTACAGATAAGGATGAGACGAGCACCGCTAGAAGGAAAGTGGTTGAAAACGAAGAGGGAAGATATCTCCTTAGACAGGGGTCACTCACCGAGGGAAGTTTCTCAGAAGAACACACCGTGTGGAGTCTCTTCTTCGACGGGTCCTCTTGCGAAAGCGGGAGCGGAGATGGGATAATAGTATCAGCACCCGACGGCACAGACATTGAGTACGCCCTGAGGTTCAATTTTAAGGCCTCCAACAATGAGGCCGAGTATGAGGCCTTGATAGCAGGCCTCTCCTTGGCCAGATCACTTAGTGTCGGCCAGATCTTGGTTCATAGTGATTCGAGGCTAGTAGTGAATCAGATACTAGGAGCCTACGAGGCCAAGAACGAGAGTATGGATAGGTACCTTGAGAAGGTGAGGTCGTTACTGAAGGGTTTCAGAGAAGCGAAATTAAAGAGGATACCTAGGCTCGATAATGGCCGTGCTGATGCCCTTACTAGGTTGGCCTCGGCAACGAGGACAGACATCAGGAGGACGGTCCCAGTAGAAATTTTGCTTCAGCCAACTATTGAAGACGTCGAGGGAACACTTAGCAATTGACCAAATGTTTCTCAAGAAGCTTCATGGATGGACCCTCTGATCAGATACATTAAAGAGGGTGAGATGCCAGAAGCAAGGCAAGAAAAGAAGAAGCTGAGGTACAGGGCTGCAAAATTCACTGTCACCGGAGACACTTTGTACAAAAAGGGGTTTTTTCTCCCCTTACTTAGGTGTGTGCATCCCTCAGAAGTCCCTTCCATTTTGCAAGATGTGCACGAAGGATCATGCTCAAGACACATCGGGGGAAGATCCTTAGCGAAGAGGGTGATCACCCAGGGGTACTGGTGGCCGACCTTGGGGAAAGACGCAGCGGCATATGTAAAAAAGTGTGACAAATGTCAAAGATTTGCCACCATCCCTCACCAGCCCCATCAGCCTCTTACTTCCATTACATCCCCATGGCCATTTGCAGTGTGGGGAATTGACCTAGTAGGACCCTTGCCTAGGGCCATCAACAACTCTCGGTTCCTCATCGTAGCCATTGACTATTTTTCAAAATGGGTGGAAGAGGAGCCGATGGTGACGATCACAGAGCAGAAGACCTTCCAGTTCATCTGGAAAAATATTATATGCAGATATGGTCTCCCTAACACCCTCATCTCGGATAACGGGACTCAGTTTAAGAATACCTCTCTACAGAAGTACTGTGAAAGGGTGAGTATCAAATAATTTTTCTCCACTCTAGGCCGACCTCAGGGCAATGGGCAAACCGAAGTTACGAACAGGACAATCCTAGATGGAATCAAGAAGAGGATTGAGGAGCCAAAAGGAAGATGGGTCGAGGAGTTATATGCCGTGCTGTGGGCATACATGACGACAGTGGGGACCTCTACTGAAGAGACCCCATTCATGGTAGCTTATGGCTCAGAAGCCGTCATCCCCATCGATATTGAGTTTCCTACTCACAGGGTCCAAATGTATGACCCCCAGAGAAATGCGGAAGAGAGGAGACTCGACTTGGACCTGATTGAGGAAAGAAGGGAGGATGCTGAGATAAGGCAGGCAGCCTACCAGTAGAGGACCGTAAGGTTTTACAATCAGAGGGTGAAATAGAGGCCTATCGGAGTGGGGGACTTGGTCCTCAAGAAGACTTGGAAAAAGCCCAACAAGCTCCATCCTAATTGGCATGACCCATATAGGGTCATCGATGAAGTCGTCCCTGGGACCTATAGACTAGAAAACCTAGAAGGGGAACCCTTTTCCAACCCCTGGAATGCAGATCATTTGAAGAAATATTGTCAGTAGTGTTGTAAGGTCTTGATAAACCATAATTTTAATAAGAGTTTCTCCAACAGAACACTTGGAAAATTAATGAGAAATATCAGTGTTTCCCCTCATCCTGTGGTTATCAGTTCTAGTACGCATGGAAACATCTACAGAGAACCACCAGTGTCCTCAAGAAAGACGGGGGAAAACTTTGTTAAAAACCATTAATTTGGTAAGTTGAACCCTTAGCTATAATGAGGGTCAGTGGAGGGGACGAACCCACCACTGTCCTCAAGAAAGACGAGGGAAAACTTAGTTAAAAACCATTAATTTGGTAAGTTGAACCCTCGGCTATAATGAGGGTCAGTGGAGGGGACGACCCCACCACTGTCCTCAAGAAAGACGAGGGAAAACTTTGTTAAAAACCATTAATTTGGTAAGTTGAACCCTCGGCTGTAATGAGGGTCAGTGGAGGGGACGACCCCACCACTGTCCTCAAGGAATATGAGGGAAAACTTTGTTAAAAACCATTAATTTGGTAAGTTGAACCCTCGGCTATAATGAGGGTCAGTGGAGGGGACGACCCCACCACTGTCCTCAAGAAAGATGAGGGAAAACTTTGTTAAAACCCATTAATTTGGTAAGTTGAACCCTCGGCTATAATGAGGGTCAGTGGAGGGGACGACCCCACCACTGTCCTCAAGAAAGACGAGGGAGAACTTTGTTAAAAACCATTAATTTGGTAAGTTGAACCCTCAGCTATAATGAGGGTCAGTGGAGGGGACGACCCCACCACTGTCCTCAAGAAAGATGAGAGAAAACTTTGTTAAAAACCATTAATTTGGTAAGTTGAACCCTCGGCTATAATGGTGGTCAGTGGAGGGGACGACCCCACCACTGTCCTTAAGAAAGACGAGGGAAAACTTTGTTAAAACCATTACTTTGGTGATTAACCCTCAGCTATGATGAGGGCCAGTGGAGGGGACGAACCCACCACTGACCTCAAGAAAGACGAGGGAATACTTTGTTTAAAACTGTTAATTTGGTGGTTAATCCTCGGCTATAATGAGGGCCAAAACAGGGGATAACCCCTCGTTCACCCTCAAGAAAGATGAGGGAGAGGTTAGTGGCATTAACAAAGATTCACAACACAAATAATGCAAAAGACAAAACATGGAAGACAGCAAAGGAGACAATAGTATAAATGAAATATCAAGTGTCATACAAGATAGAGTACAAAAATGTTAATTACATCAAGAGGGTATGGGCTACAGACAACCAGCCTATGGAACAATATCAGAGGGCATGGCCTCAACATCCACAAGAGGGGCTTCCTCAATGACCATAACGGGCTGGTCTTCTGACGTGCCGACCCACTCTACTTGCACTTATGATTCCACCTGAGTTAGAGCCTCGGCAATCAGGGGGTCGTCCAGTTGAACGGCCTCAAGAGACGGACGGACGGAAGAGACGACCTCGCCGAACTTGAGGATGACCCACCGACAAGCCGTCTTTATCCCTCTCTCCAAGTACTCAAGGCCGAAGCCTTGGAACTCATCGGAGAGTTTATAGGCTTCCACAGCGCCTGCCTCGGCTTTCTTCATAGCCTCGGATAGCTCAATCTTAAACTAGGCCTCCCGATGGGTCATGGCTTCATCCTTCTCCTGCAGAAGCAAGTCTTTGGCCCTCAGGTCCTCATCATGCTGCCTCGTCAGCTCGTCCATAATTCGTGCATGTTCAGTTTTGGCACTCTCTAGCTCAGCCTTTGTAGTATCTAAGTCAGCCTGTAGGTCGGCCTCATGCTGGATGGCCCTCTCGGCCTCATGGAATTTATCCTGATTCTTAGCCATCCATTTAGTTACCGAGGTAAAGGCGCATACAGATTGCACAGAAAACATTAACAGATGTCAAGAGTCCGAGGAAAGAGTTAACGAAAAAATTCAATTAAAAGAAATGAATCAAGACCGATACCTGGGCTAGAGCTTGCAGACCATAGTCATACACTTTGGATAGAGGCATCTTTGACAAGAGGTCGTAATCAGCAGCCGAGGGAGCAGAAAATATTGATGCCTTGGCTGCTCTCAAATTTGTGATGAGTGATGAGGGCTCGTCCCTCAGATGTGCTAAGTTCTGGGACTAGAAGGCCCCCATACTGGACGAAGAAGCAGCCCCTTCAGATGCTTTGACCCTGGTCCTCGTCCGAGAATCCGACCGAGGGTCAACAGGAATCTCAGGCTCCTTTCTTTTGTGTCTATCGGCTGTCGGCTCAACAACCGTCGGCCCCACAGCCTTCGTCTTCCTTGGAGCCTGCTGAGGCTCCTTACCCTTCTTCTTTTCCAGGCTTGATAGTAAACTGGGAGCAGTCATTTCCCAGAGATCGTCTGATACACCGGCAGGACGACCTGAAAAGGGTACGACACATGAGAAAAATGCAGAGATAAAAAGGAAACACTTAAAAAAAAGTAAAGAAACGTACAACCCACGTATTTCTGTAAGGGGGCCGACCTTCAGACCAGCTTCCTTGAGGAACCGGGGGGTCATCAGATCTTTAAACTTTGGAAGTTCACCCCCTCTCCCTCGTCCTCTCAGATATTTAACAATAACTTTCTCTTCCAGGCTAAGTCCAGGGTCTGACCTAGCCTTCATTGACGAGTTAGACCATCTTCGGGGGACCCTCGGACCATCGGCTACAGGAGATGCCTCGGCGGAGAACTCCCACTCCCTAGAGACGAAGAAGAATCTCTTCTTCCAATCGTGGTTGGAGGTTTGTGCCACGTGAAGAAGTTTTTTCTCAGACCTCCTCGCCCCTAGATGATAGTACCCAGGCTATTTGGACGAAGAGGTGATATTGTAGCAGGCCAGGAATATGTCAGCCGAGGGCTCGTCAGTAAAAGCATTTTTCCAAAGGGAGATGTAACCTAGTATCGTCCTTCAGGAGTTGGGAGGAAGCTGAGAGGGGGCAATACCGAGGGCTGATAGGATATCTACGATAGCAGGATGTAGAGGGAACCTGACGCCAACCTTGAACATCTGTTCATACACTGAAACCTCACCCTCATCACCCTCAAAAACCCTCTCAGACTCAGAGGGAACCTTCATGGTTATGCTGTGGGGCACTCCATAGTCATGCCTCCACAATAAGAGGTCGCGATCCCTAACTGAGGAGATATAGGATGAGGCGTGGGAGGTATCAACCTGGTCATCTGAATCATCTCCCTCGTCCTCAGTCCCCTCCCCCTCGGCCTCGTCATCTGCCAGACGACTATGAGGAAAGGCCATCTGGAAGGCATGTGGAGATAGGGTTGTCACAGGAACAGCCTCGGAGGGGACCATACCCTCGGCCTGTCGGCCTGGGCTTAGGTCAGATGTCTCTATTCTACCAGAAGGTCCAGCGCCAGTTGGCGAGGATGCTCTCTCGTCCATCTCACTTGAATGACACTCGGCTGGACGATGGGATTACCCACAAGACTCAGACGGTTCAAATGGTTTTATTATGGCTAAAGGAATAGTAAAGATGGGTCGTACCCAATTAGAGTTGGACCCTCGTCTCCTCTCCTCCTCTTCCTCTATTCGTCTGATCTCAACAAATAATTTCTCTCAGGGAAGGGAACTCCTCAGCTAAGCTATAAAGTCTCCTAAGCATCAATGGGGACACCCTACACTTCAAGGAATTTTGGGAACTTAACTCCAAAAAAGTTTGCAGTTGACCAACTTAGATTTTTGGATTAAAACAAAGGGAATCGATGGTTTTCACTCAAGAACACTAAAAAACCAGTGGCCGGAAAAATTGCAAAATGACCCAAATCAAGCGCTACAGGCCTAAAACCAAGAAGCAAAAAAAAAGTAATGAAAGTAAAGAGGACGCTGGGGGTGAAGGATTACCTGAAGAGAAAGGACAAAGTTGCTAAGCTTGGAGGATCGAAGACTGCAGAAATGGCAATGAAGATTGGTGAAAGGCTAGAGAGAGAGCTTGGGCGCGAAGAAGAAGAAGAAGAAGAAGAGAGAGAGTTCAAAAATCTCTTAAATACCTTAGTAATGAGTGGGCCCATTAACCAAGGCAGGGCACAACCCACGAGGAAGGCATCATTCCCAAGCAAAGTATGCAGCCGCCATGCCTTGGAAACTGGAACAACAATGAGTATCTGCCCAGGTGTCACTCACCTAACTGATCATACACACATCTCAATTACAACACTATCCCTCAGCCATCTCAACAGCACCTATGACTAAGGGCTGAGGGGTGATTGATATACCTAGATATACCCTCCAACCGGACGTCCCCTCAGGGGGCCAACCCTTCATCATGTTCCAGACGACCCCTCAGGGGGCCTACCCTTCATCAGGCTCCGGACGACCCCTCAGGGGGCCGACCCTTCATCATGTTCCGGACGACCCCTCAGGGGGCCGACCCTTCATCAGGCTCCGAACGACCCCTCAGGGGGCCGACCCTTCATCATGTTTCAGACGACCCCTCAGGGGCCGACCCTTCATCAGGCTCCAAACGACCCCTCAGGGGGCCGACCCTTCATCATGTTTCAGACGACCCCTCAGGGGGCTGACCCTCATCAGGTTCCAGATGACCCCTCAGGGGGCTGACCCTTCATCAGGCTCCGGATGACCCTCCGAGGGTACGACAGTACGAGGCCTAAATTAGGCCAGACTCACTACCGAAAGGAACTTTGCCCTCGGCCTCGGCTCATAGGCTGAGGCTGACATCATCACAGTGCGTGGTTTGGGATATGCGTGGAACAGTGCGCGTGAGGCTCACGTGGCACATGGGAGACCGTTATATCAAAATCACACCCTCACGTGAGGGACTATTATGTCATCATTTGGCATCTACAGGTGTCAACAGGGGATTGGCTAGATCATCATTCACATGCACCATGCATACTTGGGGGGTACACTACACCTCCCAAGACCTATATATACTTGTCACCTATAACCCTACAGGGGATCAATCAACTTATTATAACCCTAGCTAAAACTCTGCTTGTACACATAGTAGAGAGGGATAGGAGCTTATGTGCATTGTATCCAAGGCCATTAGTGCCCATACTTAGTGGATCACACACTCACAGTGGATGTAGGCCAAATTGGCTGAACCACTATATATCATTGTTTTATTTCCTCTTATACTCACCTCCTTCTACATACTTATACAATTATACATCTCTATGGCTGCCATGGTTACCACTGTTTGAGCTCATTATCACTTATCCGGTGGTGCTAAATCTTAGCATCATCAGTTACCGACCAACCAATCTTGCCTGCCGAGTAGACTTCTCCGAATGAGGTCTCACCTCCAAAGCAAGCAAGTGCCATAACCGATCAACTTGGATCATCCATTATTCAAGAGATGGCTTTGAAATATGTAGAAGAAAGGTTGAATTATGGAACTTATATATGGATGGATCCTCATGTACAATTGACAGTGGGGATGGTCTTATACTTACACTCCTGACACCATTTATGTAGAATATGCTCTCAGATTTCAATTTCAAGCTTTGAATAATGCAGCCGAGTATGAGGCATTAATCGTCGTCCTTGAATTATCTGTGTCATTAGGTGTGTACAAGTAATGGCACACAATGATTCTCAGTTAATCGCCAATCAAGTTCTTCAGATATATGGAGTCAAAGGAGATTTAATGGTCACATACTTGTCTAAATTTATGGAGGTGATCTCCACATTTCCAGCAGTTCAGATAGTGAGAATACTAAGGATAGAGAATGCTCGAGCCAACGCACTTGCTCGACTGGGCGCAATGACCAAGATAAAGCTCAGGAGAAGCATCCCTATGGAGATCTTGGCATCTAGGAGAATAGAGGAGGATCATATGATAAGTTTCATTATTGTAGACTTTGTACCATCATGGATGGACCTAATTAAAAATTACATTGAAAAAGGGGTCTTACCAACTGATCCAAAAGATGCAAGGAAACTAAGATACAAAGCAACAGGGTATGTGTTAGAGAGAGGAATCATATACAAAAGCGGATACATTGTTTCCTTATACGATGTGTCCATCCCCTGGAAGAAACTGGATTAATCAAGGAGGTGCATGAAGGTTCTTGTGGGGCTGATTCAGCTAGTCGGTCGTTAGTCTGAAGAATTTCCATGCAAGGGTATTATTGGCCTACTATGAAGGAAAATTGTAAAACCTTCGCCAGAAAATGTGATAAGTTCCAGAGATTTGTAACAATTCGTAGGGCACTGGGGGCTGCCTTAACACTAATCACTTCTCCTTCCCGTTTCGCCATTTGGGGAATTAATTTAGTCTTGCCGACCACCAAAGGCAGGTTAAAATACTTGCTGGTAGCAGTAGATTATTTCATGAAATGGATGGAAGTAGAACCATTGATAGAGATGCTGTATGAGTAGGTAAATGGAAGAACATCATATGCAGGTATTGCATGCCTTATGCCTTCATTACTGACCAAGACACCCAGTTTGGCAATAATGAATTTAAATCATACTGTGTTCAATCCAAGATTAAAAAACTTCATTTTTCTCCGGGACATCCACAAAGAAATAGTCAAATAGAAGTAATGAATAAAACTTTGTTTAATGGATTGAAAAGTAGGCTTGGTGCTTCCTAGGGAAACTGGATCAATGAATTTCACTATGTTCTTTGGGTTTATAGAACCACGCCGAGAATAGCTACTGGAGAAACACCTTATATGCTTTCTTTTGGGACAGAGGCCATCGTACCAGACGAAATAGGCCTACCAACTCATAGAGTGTTGAACTTTGATTCTCCCAAAAGTTATTTAATGAGAAGATTGGACTTCGATCTAGTATAAGAAGTTAGAGAAGATGTTTCCCTCAGGGTTGTTGCATATCAACAAAGAACTTCCCGATTTTATAACAAAAGGGTCAAGCTGACCAACTTGAAAGAAGGAGATTACGTCTTCAATAAATTCATTCAGAAAGGAAATAAGCTCGAAGAAAACTGGCATGGTCCTTATTGCATTTAAGCAGTCATTTGACCAGGAGCTTTTCAATTAGAGACTCTTGATGGGGAAGAATTCAAGAACCCTTGGAATGCCGATCACCTTTGAAAATACTATCAGTAAAATAAAGGCATTATGTATCTTTTTTCTTCAAGATCAATAACTTTTCCTTTAAGTCAATATAATCTTGATTTCAATTCAATTACACTTTAATTTTTTTGATTTTTTTTTAAGTACGGTGATATACATCCCCAGCAAAAAAAAAAAGAATACAAAACACAATCTTCAAGTATTAGTTCTTGGTCTTCAGCCCTTTTGGATCAAAAGACAACAACTACTTAATTAGTTTGAACTTATCAAATTCGAGATGCACCAACAGCTTAGCAAGCATTTCTATTTTTTGATTAAGTTAAACACAAGAATAAAAATACATATTCCTAATACACTTAATCACTAATGATTATTACTTCATGTGTGACTTCGTCTCAACAAGTAATGAACAAGAAGTCTGTACTTTATGTACGACTTTGTATCAACAAGTCACGAAAAAGAAGTCCGTACTTTATGTATGACTTCATCTCAACAAGTCATGAATAAGAAGTCCGTAAAACTTCACATGTAAACACAAGAATTTTTACCCGACTAAGTTAAAACACATGAATATACATATACATTCCTAAACACACTGGTCACCACTGATAACTAATGTCAACACTTAGTTCAAAACTTCTTATAGCTTTACCTAAGTGCATTAGTAGAATCTAAGGCCATACAATCTCAGTTCAAATATTGAACACATCACTTGTTGAGCAAGAAGATTTCCTAACCAGCCAGCCGATTAACTAATCCTAAGCTTAAAATAAGTATCACATTAAATGCATAAAGAAAACATTAATTTAAGATAAATTATTTTCATTTTCAAATAACAAGGTTTTATAATTAAAGTTGAGAATGTACAAAAACTAAAATTATTTTGCTGGACGTTTCCTTTGGGCCTTGTCCGTCCCAGATGGAGGATCATCAAGGGTATATGGAGAGTTTATATAGTTGAAATATCTTAACATTTGCCTATTAATGTTGCTCGACCTTTTAATCAAAAGAGGATGATGGACTATTTTATGCTCACCATGAAGACCATAGTCTCCTAGATACTTAGTTATCAGACATTAAGGAATGGCATCCTGGGGGATCCATGTTGTGTCCAATTTAAATAGGGGCATGTCACAATCCAAGAAGACTAGATCATTCCAATGCCACAAGGTACTGTTCTGGTCATACTTCAGTAAGGTCAACACATTAGTCCATCCCCATTTATAACCCTCAAAATTACTCCGAGCAATGTGTTCATGCATGTGGGCTAAAGCCTCAACATAACCCTTCATCCATACCTCCCTAGTCTATTTCTGACATAAAACTCTCTACCTATTTTTGAAGTTTCTTGATGATATTATCTTTGGTAGTCAACTGAGCTGTATAGTCAGCAATAGCAGTATCTTTGGCTTCTATCTAGGAAGATATGTTAGCAATAACAGTATGCCTTGCTTTCAACTAGGAAGTTTGGTCGGCCAATATTTTCTTTGTTCTTTCTTCATCAACTATTAGTCGGATAACCACCATCTGCCTTGAAGTCTGCCCAGATTTGGTCTTCTACTGCAGTGCTTCCAGTTCCTCTAATAACCTTGCATTTCCAGTCTCTAAAAAGGAAGCACCTTCATCAGGACCACTGGTATATGACTTCTTCAAACTATCAACCTCATTCCCCAAGACGTTATTTTTATTCTCCATCATAACAGTAATTGCTCGAGCACTCTCTATATCCTACTTTAAAAATATTTCCCTCTTATTCAGAGCAAATTTGATATCCTTTAACTTGCTGTCAAAACCACATCCCTCATTCAATGCCTTGTATTTAGCCTCATAGCGAGCATGGAGTAAAGCTTTAGATGCTTTGTGATCATTATGCATCTTTTCAAACATCTCATAGTAACTAACATTATTATCCACTTCACTATCAAGGAGTATACGAAGATGAAGATAAGCGCCATTGGCTTGGTATGAAACATTTTCGTCGATCAAGTCATTCAGTTAAGAATCAGTGAGAGTCAAATGACCAGCTTTGAACAAGTCATTGCAACGTCTCAACAGGTCAGACCCAGCGGTTCTAATTATTTCTTTCCTAGCATCAAACTGGATGATCACAAATATAGATGTATATAAGCATAAAATAAAATCTGAGATATAATTGCATGGAAAATTGAGCAAAGAGAAACAAGGACAGCCAAGAGAATGCATTAAACCAAAAGGAGACCTTTTCATTGATAAAATAAAGGTGTTACAACAGGATGATCATATTACAAGACATGAAGGAAGAGTCCAATAAATGACAATACTAAAGAAAAACTAGACCTTATCCTTTTCTTGAAGATTAACTTGGTCGGGAGGCAGGTTGGATTGGACAATTTGTACTAGTGAAGATTCAACAGGTGCTACAAAAGATTCCCTTGAGCTCTCTTCGTCATCAAATTCCTCCTCCAAGTTTGGAGCCCAGGATGTGCCTCTGAAACAACTCTGGATTCTAAACCTTGTCAAAGTAAGTCTCCTTTATCTTCTTACTACTGGCCTTCTCTGCAATAAGATCAGCAGACAAACCTACTATCTTTTCCTCGGCAGCCTTGAGAAGAGTCTGAGTCCACAACAGACTGTCATTAGCCACCTTCAAATTAGCCTCAACTGTCTTCACTTACTGCTCGGCAGCAGCTATATTTCCCTCAGCCACATTGGCCCTATCATTGGCCTTCTTTAATTCTTCTTCCGAAGATTTTTCTTTTTTTCCAAAGCTTATCGAGAAGCTTTCAACGATTTCCTTATACCTTTATAGGCCTCTTCAACCTCACCTGAACAAGAATATAATTGATCATCCCTCTCCATCATCTGGTTAAAGTCCACTAGAAACTATGAAAAGGGAAAAAATCAAATCAAACGTGGAGGAATAAAATAGTAAAGATAATTAATTAATGAAAAAGGGTTACCAAAGCCAAATTTTGGCACGCTCTCTCTGTTAATCTTGATCAGGCCATACGAATAGCAGATGCCCTATCATCTGGAAGATTCCTAACTTTTATCAACCTTCTGGCTAGACCAAAAATATCAGCCACAAAGGATGAACCAACAACCTCTAAATCAGACTGAATCTTCTTAACCAAATCTTGTTGATCAACAACAGTTTTTTGGGCCTATTTTTAAGGCAAACCTTTTTCCAACCTCTTGTTTGAGGTTCAAAGACTTTAATTTCCTCGATACTAATAACCTAAGGCATCTTCTCAACAACCTTAGACACTTTCTCGGTCACCTTGGACTTTTGGGTATCAGCATCTTGGTAGTCTTCTCTGTGGCCTTCCTGATAGTGGGAGACAAAGGCTCGTCCATCAAATTGGGAAGCTCTCTCTTACCCATAACAACTAGTGGGGAATTAGCTATAGCAGAAAAGTCTAAAGACTCAAAAGAACAGGAAGTGCCAAAATTCTTCTCAACTCGAGCAGACTCTTCAGTCGAAGAAGTGGGAATTAGTTATTCCTCTAAATTAACAGGGGCTAAAGGTACTGTAATAGTGGGTCGGGCACCAAATGAAACAACTGAACTCCTGTAGTTTAGTAAATATGAGGCTACTCTTATATGTTCTTCGCCAATTCTCTGATGAATGCTCTACAAAAATTTAAGCTCTTTAAGTCTAATAATATCCTTCTCCTTTGGGCACTTTTTCTTACGCATCCACTACATAAAAAGAAAATAATAATGTTAGTTAACATATCATCAAACAGGTAATCTACAGAAAAAGAAAAAAAAATCTACAACATATGCCTAGCCTTGTTTCCACCTTGGTCTATTATACTCCTCCCCATTTTGAAGAGGATCACGTTACTAGTTCTTGACCATTACATCGTAGTCAAAATAGTCCTTATCAGAATATGATAAATTGACTAATAAAGCCCTATTGGCAAACCTGGTCTTTAAATAGTAACTATTTTCGCTGGTAACTCATTTATAACAGAACATTAATTCAGGAATACCAATATGGGTCTCATGAATTTGATTAAGCCTATGAATTCCATTCACTATTCTCCATGTATTGGGGGGCACCCTAGAAGGGATAACATCAAAGTGTTGACAAAACTCAGGAAAAAATAAATTGAGGGGAAAAGTAATGTCACATTCAGCTATAATAAAAGATGGGATCGAGTGACCTTCCTCCAATGACAATACGTCTACTGGAGGAATAGGCATCTCCAAATCTACCCAATTAGGGATTCCTCTCTCCCTCCTAAACTTTTCTAAATTATCTCCATGAACAATGTAAACCATGATTAAACAGAGACAAAAAACAAAGAAGAGGAAAGAAGGCTTACAAAGGAAACGATTGTGAAAGCAAGAACAATGAAAATGGGAGAAGAAAGAAAGCTTGGAACCATAAAAAAGTTTGAAATTTGAAAGAATTGTGGTACAACAACCGACATAAGCTTTTATATATATTACCTTAAAAAAGGCAAAAATAGTGATTAAGTGTACTAACGATTAACATTCTGACGGTCGCACAGCTCCAAAGGTGGGAAAATACCAATACACCCTTTGGCGGTTCATTAAACTTTGGGTTATTTACAAGAAGGTCTTTCTCAAGCGATGTTGATGAAAATTTTAGAAGTAGAGGAAGTCGGATGCTGATTAAACACTCAAATAATACGTCAAGCAACTTACTGGGTTAAATACTCCATATTTTCATGTAAACATCAAACATGAAGCATTGGGGTCTTTTGTTGTATGTAAAAAATATGTTCTTATGTGGAAGAATGAAGAAGGCACACCTTTAATCCAACGTGGCTGACCAGCTTACTTGATCTGTCATAGAAACACTTATTTAACAAAAAGGTCGACCAACATAAGAACAACAACCAATTGGAACATTAACAGTTATTCGAAAGGGATACCGATCAACATGAATTCCAAGCGTTTTACTTATTATTTACAGATGTAAACGTCTGGCAATATAAAGGCATTCCATCTTTCAAATTTCACACCCTTATAAACATAAACCAATCCCTTAGCTAAAGCGATAACTCGAATCACACATATGCTTATCTTACTAAGCTACTGTAAACCTTATGGAATAACAACAATAGTGGACGTAGGCTATTTTACAGCCAAACCGCTCTAAAATATCTGTCTTTTGTGTGTGTGGTTTGAGTTATTTTTATAATCTTTATTAGTGATTATAAAAATGGAGTCAATCCATTTTTATACATCAACATTTTATATTTTTAAATGTTTTTACCTTAATGTATTTTCCAATAAATATTAGTATTTTAAATACGTTTTTTCTGAATTGTTCATTTTAGAAATTTTCGTGCTATAAATCATATTTTATATGCTAAAAATAATTTATATCGATGAAAATCATTTTTTGTTGGTGAAAATAATTTATTTTTGTGGTAATAATTTTTTCATTAATTAGTTTTTAGATTTTGCAGATTTTAAATATTTTTTTGGTAATTCTCATAATCTTTAAATATATAATCGTATTTTCAAAAAAATTCTAATGTATTTTTATATTTTAAAAATATATTTAGGTATGTTCTTAATTTTTAAATGTTTTGCTGTTATTTAAAGATTTTTTTCAAAAATAATTAGGTTTCGACAAAAATACCCTTGCTTAAAGTCATGTGCCACACACATGACTAACGGTTTTTGCCAAATGTTAATGGTGTTGGATGGTAGGATAAGCTGCTACAGCCACTACTCGAGTCATTTAAATCATTTTTAGCTTCAAAACTTTCGACTCAAGCAAACGATTAGACTCCTCAAACTTTAGGGAGTCCTTCTTTAGATTTTCAATTACCCCTAAAAGGTTATCTCACTCCCCCTCAATGTGAGGAAAATTATCCCTAAGACTATTCTCACGTGCCACAAAAGCATTTATCGAAACACTTTCATCAATGACACAAAGCCTAGAATTTTTCAAATCCTCTAACTCTTTCTCCAAAATAAGGACTCTATCATCACTCTCCATTTTGAAAACTTTTAAAAATTCATAGTTGCCATGAAAAGCTCCAAACTTCCCACAATTGACATCTCTTTGAGTTTGAAATGTTTACAAATATTGAATCATATATTTAAAACGAGAATTTTCTTCTTCCAAAATTTCAATACGTTTTGCAAACTTCAAGTTCAAAAGAAGTGATTCGTTAAAACCAAGATACTCCCTCGAGAGAAAAATTAAAAAATCAAGAGAGATAAACAAGTAATCACCCAAAGAGCACAAAATAAGGATCTACATAAAACTTAATGCAACCTGCTCTGATACCAATTTGTAGGCCTCTTTTTCTATGCAGAATGTGTTTTAATGATGACAAATCGATTTCTCTTTTTATGAAAAACCTTTTTTTCAATTTTTAATTCTCACCAAATTGTGAACCAATTTTAACTTAACCAAATTTTTTCTTTATTAATTCTAAACATTCATCTAGTGATTAAAGCAAATAAATTAAGGAAAATAATGCTCACAATGCCGGATGTACGAGGAAACCACTAAGGGAAAAAACCTCGGAGGACTTAAGCTAAACAATCACTGTGGAATTACAAGGAACAGACATAAGACTTAGTAAACGACTTGATCCCCCAAGAATTGGCACTCTTTTGATCTTCAACCACTCCTCCACAGTGCCCATGCAGAAAGTCCTTCCACGATGCTCGTTCACAACATACTCATCCATGTATGTCTCAGTATCTACCGGTATGACTTTTAATGTATACGATGTCGAACACGGCTCTTCTGCTTCTCCACCAGAAAACCCAGCAAAGTTCTATGTAGAACAAACTCAGAATGGTGCCAACAAAGATCACAATAACATATAGTAATGAAAACTCGGATCTTTGAAACTCTAAGGATGTTTTAGACTTAGAAAACCTTAGAAAACTGTGTGCTAAAAACGTCTTGGTTTGTAAAATGTTTTTCAGACTGCACACCTTCAGAATTCTGAAGAAACCACGCCTTAAATAATTTTATTTATGCGTCGACTTACCCGTACGACGGTAGATGTCGCTCGAACGAGTTGGATATGTCGTTCGAACAACATAGTGATCTCGCTCAAATGACAGTTAATGTCGTTTGATGTAGTTTGAGTGACAAAGAGAAATAGAGTTTGTATAAAATACAACTCTAAACATCCTTATCAAAATAAAACAAAGTGTATACATTTTCAAACACTTTAAAAACATTTTAAAACATTTCTTTAATAAAATAACAACCTTAAATAATTTTAAAATAAATTATGAGTCCCATTAAAATTATGCATTCATACCTGAGTGATCTAGGAACATAATTTGACTTGGAGACGAAATGTGCACCATAAAATCGGCATGATAAATCTTTGAAGCTTTACTGCAAAGTCTTTAATAAACTTTAATACACCATAGTCTGTGTGGGATTATGACAATAAAAATACGATAAATGCCTCAAACGTGTTTTGTTCTAGGAATAAGTCAAATAAACATTCAACGGAATCTATTGAAAATTTTGTCCTTACATGAACACTTCACCCTTATGAGCGTCGAACGCCCTCACTCCTTTATCGCATAACTCTTTAAGTTCTTTAATTAATGGGGCTAAGAAAATATCAATTTCATTGTCAGGAGCCTTCGACCTGGGTATTAATAACGATAATAATGTGAACTCCTTTTACATGCATAATATTAAAGGGAGACTTAAAGGTGCCATGAGAACTGACACATAACTCTGATTAGTGATTAGCAAAAGGATTATATCCATCGGTTTATAATGCAAGATGGACATTGCGCAGTTCTTTTCCAAATTCAAGCTGTTGTGCATTTAAAAGGTGGCAGATGAGTGAATCAACCGGATGCCGCATGAGATTCCCACCCACTTCGCATCGAGCATGCCATTTCATGGCCTATATAATCCACTGTACAGTGAAAACTTGACTTAAACAGGGGAACATGCTTCAAAACCTTATGTGGAACTTGCGAGCACTTGTGATATTTTGCAGTTTTATCTTTTCCACTCTCAAAAACCATATATCTTGGCTCACTTCATATAAGATACTCATCCTTCTCTTCATTCTCATTGTGGTACAATATGCTTGCAATCATACTTTTATGCATGAATATATTTGTACTTCGAATCCAAACCCTTCAAGCTCCTCTTCATTCTAGGATAATTGTCTCTTAATGTGTTCTCTTTTGGGAGAAAGTATTGAACCCACTTAAGAATTCTAGTTGCGCGGTTTCCTGACAAACCAAATTGGATCTTCAAATTATACAAACCAATAGCTTCATATAATAACAAGTGATATTCATTGTCATCATTATACAACGGTCTAGCCGCGCCAACTTTCAACCGTATGTATTCTCGAACTTCTGGTGATTCAAAATTAACTTGTTCATTGACTTGGTTATAATGCACATTGTCTGTATCCATAGGTTGGTAGTTTTGATGGTGGTGGACTCTGTAAGCATCATCTATTAGGTTGGTGAAAGTAGTCCTACAAACGAATCGAATTCAGACCAGATCAAGAAAATCAAAATCCATATCCGTTTATCACTACACTAAAATTGCTAATCTGGCACGCTGAGGGAAGGAGATTTTGGCATGGTTTAAAACCGTGTCCGAATCTGGCACGGTTTAATCATAAAGTGGCACGGTTTAAAACAGTTTCAGATTCTGGAACAGTTCTAAACCGTGCCAAATATGAGTAGACTTCATTAAAAAAATAACACCCCAAAATTTAAGGGGGGAACCAAAATTTAAAGAGACTAAATGGTTATTTTGTTCAAAAGACTAAATCTCCCTCTCTCTATCTCTATACCCGGCGACTCCCCGTTCCACACAACCGGCGACCTCGATTGAAGCTACCCGTCGCCGTCTGTTCATCATAGACTCCTGCCGCCGCCTCTTCATCGCAGCCTCCCACCGCCGCCTCTTCATCGTAGCCTCCCACCGCCGCCTCTTCATCGCAGCCTCCCACCGCCGCCTCTTCATCGCAGCCTCCTGCCGCCTCCATACTCCACGATCCACACTACCCGACGCTCATCCTCACTGTCGCCTCCATCATCCACAATATTTATGAAATCAAACCAACACAGGTATTTCAATCGTCAGGATGCGTACACTTGTATATGTGTACATATATATGTGTGTGTGATTATAGATTTTCTTTTTAACTCCTTTGTGACTTGTTGATGAATTGATTGTTCATGTATGTGGAGTTGGTAGGGAAGAAATGAAATACATATAGCATTTTTGTTATTGATGCTTGAGGAAAAATCAGAATATTAATTGCCAAAACGCAGTGTGTGTTGTTATGTTTTCCTTTTTATAGCCTGTGTCTCGTTGATGAGTTGATTGTCTGTGTGTAGATTTGGAGCTGGAAGGGTGGAAATGAAATAAAAATGAGATTATATCACTAAAACTTTAGGTAAAAAATGAGAAATAAAGGTCTATAGAGAAATTTATGATTAGAATTAGAATTAATTGCCAAAACGCGTATGTGTGTGTGTGTGTGTGTGTGTGTATGTTTGTATATTGTCATTTTAACACCTTAGTGTCTCATCAATGAATTGATTGTTTATGTATATATATGTGCGTGCACATACTGTGTGTACTTGAAGGTGGAATGGAAGAAACACACTAAGATCAGCTTTTAATTTGGTATGAATATGTATATTTGCACATGTATGTATATACATGTAATTATACACTTTAAATTTATTAGCTCTATGTTTGGTTGATGAAATAGTGCCAAACTTTCTTGCAAAACGTGGCTGGAATGTTGTTGTGAGAAATCACCGGGGGCTTGGGGGCATATCAATAACTGTAAGTAAGTATTCACTATATGGAATTTTTCTTTATTTTTTCCATTCTTTATTTTTTTTCTTTTTATTGTCCAGTAAGAAACCATTCAATAAATTTCTATAATTGAATTATATATAATGATGATGTAGATACTTGATTCTTCTGGATTATAATTATTTCTCACTTTTTTTCTTATCTGTCAATTTGTTTGTTGGACAATTATGTTTCAGAAACAGAGAGAAGGCATGTTGTTCCATCACAAGTGCAATGACATATTTTGGGTGGGTTCACCACTATTGTGGGTTGATTGAGTACACCATATGAAAAGTCTTCTAACATGCATGAAAGGGCGTTTGTAAATTTTCTTTTGGTAGTTGGTTGTCATCCATATGGATTGTTCACTTGTGCAAAGGATGTAGTTAGCATGGATACAAAGGTAAGCTTATTGTTATACCCTTTGGACTTGAAATATATTTAGTTTATTCTCTAGTTAATTTTGATCACATTAACGTATTGTAGGTCAGGATGTTAGCAGTTTATATGTAAAACTCAAGCCATCCCCCAAACGGCCCTGTACGAGGTATGAACACCTCGTACGGGACTAATATAACTCGTATGAACTAAACACGTAGTCAAGGGACTTCTGGTTTGACAATATGCCGATAAATTTGAAATATCTAGACTAAACGTAAAAACAAGCCGTTAAAGGGTGAAAACACAATCCAGCTTCCAAATGACCCCGTAAGCGGCACTAACACCTTGTACGTGACCAATATAACTCGTAGGAACTGATCGTGTATTCTCTGGTCTTCGGGTTTAAGAATATGATGATAATTTATAAATATCAACACTTAAACTTAAAAACAAGCCACTAAAGGGTGAAAACCTAAACTAGCCACCAAACGGTCCCGTAAGAGGCACGAACACCTCGCACGGGACCAACGTAACTTGTAGGAACTGACCGCGTCGTCCCGGGTCTCCCGATTTGAGAATATGATAATAATTTGCAAAAATAACACTTAAGACTTAAAAGCAGGCCGTTAAAGGGTGAAAACCCAAACGGGCCCCCAAACGACCCCATATGAGGCACGAACACCTTGCACGGGACCAATGTAACTTTTAGGAACTGACCGCGTAGTCCCTGATCTCCCGGTTTGAGAATACGACGATACTTTGCAAAAAATAACACTTAGACTTAAAAACAATCCGTTAAAGGGTGAAAACCCAGACGAGCCCCCAAACGACCCTGTAAGAGCCACGGACACCTCGCACGGGGCCAACGTAACTTGTAGGAACTGACCTCGTAGTCCCGGGTCTCCCGATTTGAGAATATGACGATAATTTGCAAAAATAACACTTAAGACTTAAAAATAAGTTGTTAAAGGGTGAAAACCCAAACGTGCCCCCAAACGACCCCGTAGGAGGCACGAACACCTCGCACGAGACCAATGTAACTTTTAGGAACTGACCGCGTAGCCGGTTTGAGAATACGACGATAATTTGCAAAAAATAACACTTAGACATAAAAACAATCCGTTAAAGGGTGAAAACCCAAACGGGCCCCCAAACGACCCTGTAAGAGGCACGAACACCTCGCACGGGACCAATGTAACTTGTAGCAACTGATCGTGTAGTCTCGGGTCTCTCGGTTTGAGAATATGATGATAATTTGAAAAAATAACACTTAAGACTTAAAAACAGACCGTTAAAGGGTGAAAGCCCAAACGGGTCCCCAAACGATCCCGTAGGAGGCACGAACACCTCCCGCGGAACAAATATAACTTGTAGGAACTGACCGCGTAGTCCCGGGTCTCCAGATTTGAGAGTATGACGATAATTTACAAAAATCACACTTAGACTTGAAAACAGGCCATTAAAGGGTGAAAACCCAAACGGGCCACCAAACGACCCCGTAGGAGGCACGAACACCTCGCACGGGACCAATGTAACTTATAAGAACTGATCGTGTAGTCTCGGGTCTCTCGGTTTGAGAGTATGACGATAATTTTTGAAAATAAATACTTAGACATGAAAACAGGTCGTTAAAGGGTAAAAGCTCAAACCAGCCCCCAAATGAGCACGTAGGAGGCACGAACACCTCGTACGGGACCAATGTAACTTGCAGGAACTGACCGCGTAGTCCCGGGTCTACAGATTTAAGAGTGTGACGATAATTTGCAAAAATCACACTTAGACTTAAAAATAGGTCGTTAAAGGGTGAAAAATCAAACCAGCCCCCAAACGATCCCGTAGGAGGCACGACACCTCGCACGGGACCAATGTAACTTGTAGGAACTGACCGCATAGTCCCGGGTCTCCCAATCTGAGAGAATGATGATAATCTGTAAAAATCACACTTAGACTTGAAAACAGGTCGTTAAAGACTGAAAAATCAAACCAGCCCCCAAACGACACCATAGGAGGTACGAACACCTCGCACGGGACCAATTTAACTTGTAGGAACTTACTGCGTAGTCCCGGGTCTCCCGGTTTCAGAGCATGGCGATAATTTGCAAAAATAACTCTTAGACTTGAAAATAGGCCGTTAAAGGGTGAAAACCCAAACCAGCCCCCAAACGATCTCGTAGGAGGCACGAACACCTGGCACGGGACCAATGTAACTTGTAGGAACTGAACGCATAGTCCCGGGTCTCCCGGTTTGAGAGTATGACGATAATTTGCCAAAATAACTACTTGAAAACAGGCCATTAAAGGGTGAAAACTCAAACACGCCCCCAAAATGACCCAGTAGGAGGCACGCACACCTCGCACGGGACCAATGTAACTTTTAGGAACTGATCGCGTAGTTCCGGGTCTCTCGGTTTGAGAGTATGACGATAATTTGTAAAAATCAACACTTAGACTTGAAAACAGGCCGTTAAAGGGTAAAAACTCAAACTAGCCCCAAAACGACCCTGTAGGAGTCATGAACACCTCGCACGAGACCAATGTAACTTGTGGAAACTGACCGCGTAGTCCCGGGTCTCTCGATTTGAGAGTATGACGATAATTTATAAAAATCAACACTTAGACTTGAAAACAGACCGTTAAAGGGTAAAAACTCAAACTAGCCCCCAAACGACCCTGTAGGAGGCATGAACACCTCGCATGGGACCAATGTAACTTATGGTAACTGACCGCGTAGTCTCGGGTCTCCCGATTTGAAAGTATGACGATAATTTTCAAAAATCATACTTAGACTTGAAAATAGGCCGTTAAAGGGTGAAAACTCAAACCAGCCCCCAAACGACCCCGTAGTAGGCACGAACACCTCGCACGGGACCAATGTAACTTGTAGGAACTGACCGAGTAGTTTCAGATCTCCCAGTTTGAGAGTATGACGATAATTTGAAAAAATCACACTTAGACTTGAAAACAGACCGTTAAAGGGTGAAAACTTAAACAAGCTCCCAAACGACACCGTAGGAGGCACGAACACCTCGTACGGGACCAATGTAACTTGTAGGAACTGACTGCGTAGTCCTGGGTCTCCCGGTTTGACAGTATGACGATAATTTGCAAAAATAACTCTTAGACTTGAAAACAGGCCGTTAAAGGGTGAAAACCCAAACCAGCACCCAAACGATCCCTTAAGAGGCACGAACACTTCGTACGGGACCAATGTAACTTGTAGGAACTGACCGCGTAGTCCCGGGTCTCCCGGTTTGAGAGTATGACGATAATTTGCCAAAATAACTAGTTGAAAACAAGCCGTTAAAGGGTGAAAACTCAAACCAGCCCCCAAATGACCCCGTTGGAGGCACGAACACCTCGCACGGGACCCATGTAACTTGTAGGAACTGACCGCGTAATCCCGGGTCTCCCTGTTTGAGAGTGTGATGATAATTTGCAAAAATCACACTTAGACTTGAAAACAGGCCGTTAAAGGGTGAAAACCCGAACCAATCCCCAAACAACCCCGTAGGAGGCACGAACACCTCGCACGGGACCAATGTAACTTGTAGGAACTGATCGCGTAGTCCTGGGTCTCCCGGTTTGAGAGTATCACGATAATTTGCAAAAATCATACTTAGACTTGAAAAGAGGACGTTGAGGGGAGAAAACCCGAACTAGCCCCCAAACGACCCCGTAGGAGGCACGAACGCCTTGTACGGGACCAATGTAACTTGTAGGAACAGACCGCGTAGTCTTGGGTCTCTCGGTTTGAGAGTATGACTATAATTTGCAAAAATCACACATATACTTAAAAACAGGTCGTTAAAGGGTGAAAACCTGAAGCAGCCCCCAAACGACCCTGTAGGAGGCACGAACACCTCGTACGGGACCAATGTTACATATAGGAACTGACCGCGTAGTCCCGGGTCTCTCGATTTGAGTGTATGGCGGTAATTTGCAAAAATCATACTTAGACTTGAAAACAGGCCGTTAAAGGGTGAAAACCCGAACCAGGCCCCAAACGACCTTGTAGGAGGCATGAACACCTCGCACGGGACCAATGTAACTTGTAGGAACTTTTCGCGTAGTCTCGGGTCTCCCGGTTTGAGAGTATGCCGATAATTTGCAAAAATCACACTTAGACTTGAAAATAGGCCGTTCAAGGGTGAAAACACGAATCAGCCCCCAAACGACCCCGTAGGAGGCACGAACACCTCGCACAGGACCAATGTCACTTGTAGGAACTGACCACGTAGTCCCAAGTCTTCCAGTTTGAGAGTACGCCGATAATTTGCAAAAATCACACTTAGACTTGAAAACAGGCCGTTAAAGGGTGAAAACACGAACCAGCCCCCAAACGACCCCGTAGGAGGCACGGACACCTCGCATGGGATCAATGTAACTTGTAGGAACTGACCGCGTAGTCCCGTGTCTCCCGGTTTGAGAGTATGATGATAATTTGCAAAAATCACACTTTAACTTGAAAACATGCCATTAAAGGGTGAAAACACAAACCAGCCCCCAAACGACCCCGTAGGAGGCATGAACACCTCGCACGGGACCAATGTAACTTGTAGGAACTTACCCCGCAGTCCCGGGTCTCCCGGTTTGAGAGTGTGATGATAATTTGCAAAAATCATACTTAGGCTTGAAAACAGGCCGTTAAAGGGTGAAAACCCGAACCAGCCCCCAAACGACCCCGTAGGAGGCACGAACACATCGCACGGGACCAATGTAACTTGTAGGAACTGATCGCGTAGTCCTGGGTCTCCCGGTTTGAGAGTATCACGATAATTTGCAAAAATCATACTTAGACTTGAAAAGAGGACGTTGAGGGGAGAAAACCCAAACTAGCCCCCAAACGACCCCGTAGGAGGCACGAACACCTTGTACGGGACCAATGTAACTTGTAGGAACAGACCGCGTAGTCTCGGGTCTCTCGGTTTGAGAGTATGACGATAATTTGCAAAAATCACACATATACTTAAAAACAGGTCGTTAAAGGGAGAAAACCTGAAGCAGCCCCCAAACGACCCTGTAGGAGGCACGAACACCTCGTACGGGACCAATGTTACATATAGGAACTGACCGCGTAGTCCCGGGTCTCTCGATTTGAGTGTATGGCGATAATTTGCAAAAATCATACTTAGACTTGAAAACAGGCCGTTAAAGGGTGAAAACCCGAACCAGCCCCCAAACGACCTTGTAGGAGGCATGAACACCTCGCACGGGACCAATGTAACTTGTAGGAACTTTTCGCGTAGTCTCGGGTCTCCCGGTTTGAGAGTATGCCGATAATTTGCAAAAATCACACTTAGACTTGAAAATAGGCCGTTAAAGGGTGAAAACACGAATCAGCCCCCAAACGACCCCGTAGGAGGCACGAACACCTCGCACAGGACCAATGTCACTTGTAGGAACTGACCACGTAGTCCCAGGTCTTCCAGTTTGAGAGTACGCCGATAATTTGCAAAAATCACACTTAGACTTGAAAACAGGCCGTTAAAGGGTGAAAACACGAACCAGCCCCCAAACGACCCCGTAGGAGGCACGGACACCTCGCATGGGATCAATGTAACTTGTAGGAACTGACCGCGTAGTCCCGTGTCTCCCGGTTTGAGAGTATGATGATAATTTGCAAAAATCACACTTTAACTTGAAAACATGCCATTAAAGGGTGAAAACACAAACCAGCCCCCAAACGACCCCGTAGGAGGCACGAACACCTCGCACGGGACCAATGTAACTTGTAGGAACTTACCCCGCAGTCCCGGGTCTCCCGGTTTGAGAGTGTGATGATAATTTGCAAAAATCATACTTAGGCTTGAAAACAGGCCGTTAAAGGGTGAAAACCCGAACCAGCCCCCAAACGACCCCGTAGGAGGCACGAACACATCGCACGGGACCAATGTAACTTGTAGGAACTGATCGCGTAGTCCTGGGTCTCCCGGTTTGAGAGTATCACGATAATTTGCAAAAATTATACTTAGACTTGAAAAGAGGACATTGAGGGGAGAAAACCCGAACTAGCCCCCAAACGACCCCGTAGGAGGCACGAACACCTTGTACGGAACCAATGTAACTTGTAGGAACAGACCGCGTAGTCTCGGGTCTCTCGGTTTGAGAGTATGACGATAATTTGCAAAAATCACACATATACTTAAAAACAGGTCGTTAAAGGGTGAAAACCTGAAGCAGCCCCCAAACGACCCTGTAGGAGGCACGAACACCTCGTACGGGACCAATGTTACATATAGGAACTGACCGCGTAGTCCCGGGTCTCTCGATTTGAGTGTATGGCGATAATTTGCAAAAATCATACTTAGACTTGAAAACAGGCCGTTAAAGGGTGAAAACCCGAACCAGCCCCCAAACGACCTTGTAGGAGGCATGAACACCTCGCACGGGACCAATGTAACTTGTAGGAACTTTTCGCGTAGTCTCGGGTCTCCCGGTTTGAGAGTATGCCGATAATTTGCAAAAATCACACTTAGACTTGAAAATAGGCCGTTAAAGGGTGAAAACACGAATCAACCCCCAAACGACCCCGTAGGAGGCACGAACACCTCGCACAGGACCAATGTCACTTGTAGGAACTGACCGCGTAGTCCCAGGTCTTCCAGTTTGAGAGTACGCCAATAATTTGCAAAAATCACACTTAGACTTGAAAACAGGCCGTTAAAGGGTGAAAACACGAACCAGCCCCCAAACGACCCCGTAGGAGGCACGGACACCTCGCATGGGATCAATGTAACTTGTAGGAACTGACCGCGTAGTCTCGTGTCTCCCGGTTTGAGAGTATGATGATAATTTGCAAAAATCACACTTTAACTTGAAAACATGCCATTAAAGGGTGAAAACGCAAACCAGCCCCCAAACGACCCCGTAGGAGGCACGAACACCTCGCACGGGACCAATGTAACTTGTAGGAACTTACCCCGCAGTCCCGGGTCTCCCGGTTTGAGAGTGTGATGATAATTTGCAAAAATCATACTTAGGCTTGAAAACAGGCCGTTAAAGGGTGAAAACCCGAACCAGCCCCCAAACGACCCCGTAGGAGGCACAAACACATCGCACGGGACCAATGTAACTTGTAGGAACTGACCGCGTAGTCCCGACCGGGTCTCTCGGTTTGAGAGTATGACGATAATTTGCAAAAATCACACTTATACTTGAAAACGGGCCGTTAAAGGGTGAAAACCCGAACCAGCCCCCAAACGACCCCGTAGGAGGCACGAACACATCGCACGGGACCAATGTAACTTGTAGGAACTGACCGCGTAGTCCCGGTCGGGTCTCTCGGTTTGAGAGTATGAGGATAATTTGCAAAAATCACACTTATACTTGAAAACAGGCCGTTAAAGGGTGAAAACCTGAACCAACCCCCAAACGACCCCGTACGAGGCACGAACACCTCGCATGAGACCAATGTAACTTGCAGGAACTGACCTCGTAGTCTCGGGTCACCCGGTTTGAGAGTATGATGATAATTTGCCAAAATCACATTTAGACTTGAAAACATGCCGTTAAAGGGTGAAAACCCAAACCAGCCCCCAAATGACCCCGTAGGAGGCACGAACACCTCGCACGCGACCAATGTAACTTGTAGGAACTGACCGCATAGTCCCGGATCTCCTTATTTGAGAGCATGACGATAATTTGCAAAAATCACACTTAGACTTGAAAACAGGCCGTTAAAGGGTGAAAACTCGAACCAGCCCCCAAACGACCCCGTAGGAGGCACGAACACCTCGAACGGGACTAATGTAACTTGTAGGAACTGACCGCATAGTCCCGTCCGAGTCCCTCAGTTTGAGAGTATGACGATAATTTACAAAAATCACACTTATACTTGAAAACAGGTTGTTAAGGGTGAAAACCTGAACCAGCCCCCAAACGACCCCGTAGGAGGCACGAACACCTCGCACGGGACCAATGTAACTTGTAGGAACTGACCGCATAGTCTCGTCCGAGTCCCTCAGTTTGAGAGTATGACGATAATTTGCAGAAATCACACTTATACTTGAAAACAAGTCGTTAAAGGGTGAAAACCTGAACCAGCCCCCAAACGACCGCGTAGGAGGCACGAACACCTCGCACTGGACCAGTGTAACTTTTAGGAACTGACCGCGTAGTCCCGAGTCTCCCAATTTGAGAGTATGACGATAATTTGCAAAAATCACACTTAGACTTGAAAACAGGCCGTTAAAGGGTGAAAACCCAAACCAGTCCCCAAACGATCCCGTAGGAGGCACGGACACCTCGCACGGGACCAATGTAACTTGTAGGAACTGACCGCGTAGTCTCGGGTCTCTGGGTTTGAGAGTATCACGATAATTTGCAAAAATTACACTTTGACTTGAAAATAGGCCGTTAAAGGGTGAAAACCCACACCAGCCCCCAAACGACCCCGTAGGAGGCACGAACACCTCGCACGGGACCAATGTAACTTGTAGGAACTGATCACGTAGTCTCGAGTCTTTCGATTTGAGAGTATGATGATAATTTACAAAAATCACACTATGACTGGCGTAGTCATATATGCAATTTTTCTGCTTGTATATGCAATTTTTCTGCTTGAATACGATTTTTTTAAAAATGAGTTGGTTACTTATATTGTATCTTTTTTGTGTCATATTTTTTTTGTAGGATGACATTCAATCGCTAGATTTTATTCACTTGGAACGCACGAAGAAGTCAATGCTTTACAACAGGGGGATTGTTTATTTAATGTCGTTAATATTCAGGATTCTATTTTCTGTGTTATGGCCGAGCAGGCTCCATTAGTTTTATGGTTTATTTTTATGGCCGTGCTCGCTGTAGTAGTTTTATTGTTGACATTTATGGCCGCGCGGGCTTTATATGGGCAGATTTTATGTTTAGCAGGTTTTGGAATGCTGAAAAAATAGAGGAAACTCTGCCCAATTTTTTTTTATATGGGAACAATTAACTCTTGTAATTTTTTGAAGTTATTGTCGACTTTTATGGTCACGTGCGGCTTTATATTGGTATTAACTCTTGTATTTTTTTGAAGTTTGTATGCAAATTAGTTTATAAACATCCTGCGATATTCATAATTTGTTAATTTTCTTGATTTTATTTTTGCAAATAATAAATATTTTTCCTACCGGATTTGGAATTTGCAGATTTTCCAGATTTGTTTCCTATTATTTTTTTTAATCAACCGAAAAATCTGGCACGGTTTTAAACCGTGCCAAAACCGTTCCAATGTATAAAAATGAGAATGCTTCTAAAACATTCTGGCACGCTTTAAAATAGTGTTAAAAGCGTGCTAGAAAATAGACAATTTGGCAAGGTTTCGACTGTAATACCCTGTATTTTTGTGATATTTATTTATGGGATTAATTGAATTAAATGCGTATTAATTGGAAATTAATCCGGTTTAAAATACTAGCGAGATGCGAGTTGGTATTTGATTATAATGTGCGTATATGATTATATATGAATATTGAATTATGAAACTTGGCGTGAGATTTAAATACGGCAATTTGGAAATTTTGTTGAGACGCGTGTGACAGTTGCGTCATGGAATATAATTATGATAATTAAAAAGTGAATTTTATTTCTATAAACCGTATGGTCATTTTGAGTGCGCCAACGCGTCCGTAAGGGTCGAAATAGTTAGAAAACACTAGCCGGAGGTTTAGTTTGGGTCCCGGGGCATTTTTAGGCCATACTGACAACATATAAGGGTAGTTTGGTAATTTCAGAATTTTGGGATTTTTGATTAACGAATTTTAGGAATTTTAAATGGAAAATTAAAAGACCCACTAACCCATTACCATCCATTAACTGATTAGAGGGCTACGGGGGTTATTAGAATTAGCCCCAAAAGTTCCTAAGACAAACCCTAGCCTCCATTGCCACCATTAGAGAAGAAAGCTTGGAGAGAGAGAGAGGAGGAATTCTGCAGAAGAGAGAGAGAACCATTCATCAGATTCGTCATCAAATCCAGAGTTACCTTTAAGGCAAGTGGTTTAATTTCAATTAATTGCAGAGAATGCTTCTTCCATGCGTAGGAATTTGTTATAATTGTATTTGTTTGGGAAATGGATGAAAACCCATTAAACTTGGAATTTGAATCTTGCATATTGATGAGGAATTGCATGTAGAATTGTATATAGGTGATTATTCTAATGATAATAATATCTTGGATGAAACAAAA
Organism: Sambucus nigra; assembly: GCA_949130495.1. Classification (NCBI taxonomy): domain Eukaryota; kingdom Viridiplantae; phylum Streptophyta; class Magnoliopsida; order Dipsacales; family Adoxaceae; genus Sambucus; species Sambucus nigra. Next base: position 235,099,790 of record OX422210.1, on the reverse strand, counting down.
ACGGATTTAATTAGGCCCATTGATGATTTATAAGTTTTAGGGTTCATGTTCATGTGATTTGGGAAAAAATGGTGGAGATTTGATAATTTGATGTAGTTTAGGGTGATTTGAACCCATATAAATGTCGTTATTCGGATGAAACATGTTTAGGGATGATTAGTAGCTTTGAAAAATCGTTGGATTAATGTTTAGATGATGTTAGAGGTGAGGAGAAGTTGGAAAAACGAGATTTGGAAAATCTGGGCTCGAATCTGGCCACTCGTTAGAAGACCTGCCCAGGTCGTTCGAACGATCTCTTTCGAACGAGCTTCTAACGAGTTGACAGTTTAGTTTCTAACGAGAGGAATGTTCATTCGAAGACTTTCGTTCGAACGAGATATCGTTAGAAGGCCCAGTTCGTTCGAACGAACTCTCGTTCGAACGAGACTTCTAACGAGCTAGCAGTTTGGACTTTTTAGCCTGTTTTGATCCCGCGTGTCCCGTAACCTTGCTTATATGTAGAGATGGCACTTCCTTGTGGATTAATTGATATATTTGGGATGTTTGGGATATAACGAGGAGTAAAACCTAGAAGTGTAGTTTGAACCTAATGGGAATTATGGAGTAGGACGTGAGTGTCTATTACGATGCGAGAACATTTACGGCCTAAATAATTATATTAATCGGGAACATATAAATTGTGTAGCTTTATATGCCGGTACGAGATGGATAAGTGTACCACCAATATATTATGGTGATTACTAAGATGTGTATGTACTTAGTATATGTATTGCTTTTATGTGTATGACATACCTACCATACTTGCTATCACGGGAGGTTTACGTTCGCTTAGGGCCCTCTAATCCTTGTGTTGCCCGGATTTAGACTGGTACCTCGATGAACATAGGTCAGAGAAGGACTTATTGGGATGTTAATAAGTCTGCTGATCGTGCGAGCGCAGGTATGTGCGTGACCCATGTGATGTGACTGTGTTCGCCTCCATTATTTGGGATGTTGTTATCTGAACTGTTCCTGAGAGATTCGGAATCCGTGTTCCTTTTGTATGTGATGTACCGGGATGGATAGCAAAGTATGTGTGCACCGCATCTAGTCTCGGGGTGCTTGTATTGTATATTTATGACGTGAATAATATACATTTAATTAATGGGAACTTTCATGTTAATATTGTGAATATAATTATGGTATTGTTTTGAGAAAACATAACGGGTTACTTGATAGTGAATTGTATTACTAATTGAGAATCTGAGTTTAAGTAAAGCCCTCTATTTAATTGATAACGCTAGAATGCATTTTGGGGATCGAGTAGTAAGGGGTAGAACTTATTACATTTTGGTTAGATATATATGTCATTTAGATGGGTAAGGTACGTTAGGAGTGCACATGTAGTCGAGAGGTGAGAATTTCATGTGAGTGCACGTCCTAACATGTATTTTGCATTTAATGTTTTAAGGTTATTAAAACACTTGCTGTTTTTAAAATGATTTCCACTTTCGGGCTCTGACCTATTTGCTTTCAAATCTATTTTTGTAAAAACAATTTTAGGTGCCCAGCCACAAGGACACCATGCTTAGGATCCTCATTCAGGTGACGAGCTGTAACTATTTGTGGAACTTATAGGACTTTGCTTGTAGACGCTTCATCTATCTTGACTCTATATTCAGCACTTATCAGTTGTAGGGCATGTCGCCCATTTCTTTTAGAGACTTTTCATTTATTTCAGTTATTCAGACTTCGGGCATGTAATTAATTCAGGATTCAGACTTGTCATTTTTCTTTCAGTTGTGGGATTGTTGTGAGGAGTTTTTCCTCCGGACTTATTATTATTTGTTGATTATTTCATTAATTCATTATGGTGAATGGATTATGTTGTTCTTCCATTATTCTTTTATTGCATGTTAATCAGACTTAAATTAAAATTTGGCAACTTACTTTTTAAATACTAGGTGGTTAGTAATTATTAAAAATGTTTTTTGACAGTGATGCTATTAACTTAACCAACTTGGCATTTTGTATTAATTTAATAAAGGAGTAGCTACCCGGTATTTAATTAGTCGTGGTGTCACAGGTAGTATCAGAGCATCAGGTTCTAGTTCCCTTTAGGATCTGTACGGCTTATTATGTTTTTCGCTGAGCTTTCTTTGATGTAGAGACCTATATTTTAGGACTGTTGTATTCTCTTGTATATTCTACGTTCTGCAGCTATTTTGAGTTTATTACTGCGAACTTATAGACTTCGTTCTTATTTCCGAATGCCTCCACGACGTGCACAAAGGATTCCCAGGGATGCAACGCCAGAACCACAGCCCACACCAGTTCAGGGAACGATGAATGCCGCCGAGGTTGCAGCCATTGTGGCCCAGGCGGTAAATGCCGTACTAGCCGTAGTTCAGCAGGCACCACCTCAGGCGCCAGTAACCGCGCCAGTTCAGGCACATGCATTCCCGTCTGCTTGGGAACGTGTACGTTATGCTTTTCAGAAAGCACACCCACCGGAGTTCGCAGACAGCTCCGATGTTGTGGTTTCAAGTCAGTGGAGGAAGGATATTCAGTTGCACTTGAGGATGTATGAGTGCACCGATGTCCAGAAGCAGATACTAGCTACCTTTAAGCTAGTGAGGTCTGCACTGCAGTGGTGGGAGTCTATTACCACCGTGGAGGAGAGAGATACTCTCACTATCCAGGAGTTTTGGGTGCGGTTCGAACGCAAGTACTTTCCGTCAGCTGTTCACACGAAAATGAGGAGGAAGTTGATGAGCCTTCGAGAGGAGGGTAAGACTGTGGCCGAGTATGAGGCCGAATTCATTAATCTTCTGAACATTGTTCCGGATGAGATACCGACAGAGGAGAAGAAGATACAGAAATTTACAGACGGATTGACTTGGAGGATCCGTCAGCATTTGTTGGGGAACCTATCGTTGGCCACTTATTCTGATGTGGTTAATGCTGCATTGCTCCATTGTCAGGACCACCGCTTTCACATGGCTGAAGGTAAGCGATCGGGAGAGTCTAGCCATTAGGGCAGGACTGGAGGACATGGTGCCAATGGGGCACAATCTGTTTAGGGGCAGAGACAGGGCGACCAGGGTTCCCAGCAAGGGGATAACAAGAGGTTTAGGTCTGGAAATTTTAGGCACGGACAAGGAGGTTTCCGACAGGGCCATCAAAGTCCGAACGGCCATCAGAACCAGCAGGGTCAGAATGGTCAATAGCAGCTTCAGCAGGGCCAGTGGAGGAACGGTAACGGTCACCAGGGCCGGGGACAGCAGGGACAGAGAGGGGGGAACTTCCCGGGGAAGTGTTTCATTTGTGGAAAGACTGGCCATAAATGCCAGGACTGCCCTGATAGGGGCAGGGCCCCGTAGCAGCAGCAGGGTGCTCGACATGAGCCACAGAGGCCACTTTTTCCACCTGCTCTCCCTGCTCCAGGCCAGGTGCCAGCACTTCCAGCCATTCCAGCAGTTCCTGTGCAGCATGGGCAGTTACAGTATGGACGTGTCTATAACGTCCACCAGGCTATAGCTCCACAGGCGCGATTGAGGGTATGTTTCCTATCCATGGTACTATGGGTCGGGTTTTGTTTGATACGGGGGCAACGCACTGTTTTATAGCTACACATTTTGCGAAAGCCTTAGGGTTATTAGCCATAGCAGAGAGCACAGTGACGTGTGTAGACTCACCATTGAGGAGTGGGTCACTTATTTTCTTTATATGCCGGGGAGTGGGGGTAGAGATTGGTAGTCTGGTATTACCTATAGACATGTTGGTATTAGATATGCATGTGCACGATGTGATTATCGGTATGGATTGGCTCGCTGATTATAGAGCCATGATTGATTGCTTCGGTGGGAGCATTGTTTTTGCCATTCCGGGGCAAGAGATGTTTGTAGTGGCGATGCCTCGCCCAGAGGGAGGTTCGACCGCTCATTTGTACTACATAGAGGAGGATACCTCTAAGGAGGTTGTGATTCCTTTATATTCGATCCCAGTTGTCAGGGAGTATTCCGATGTGTTTCAGGAGATACCAGGCCTACCCCCCAGTCGAGAGATAGACTTTGTTATAGACTTATTGCCAGATATGAGACCTATAGCACGCGCACCGTACCGTATGGCTCCGGCAGAGATGCGAGAGCTACGAGATCAGATTGAGCAGTTATTGGGTCAGGGGTTTATACGGAGGAGTACTTCGCCGTGGGGTGCTCCTGTGTTGTTCGTGAAGAAGAGAGATGGTTCACTGAGACTGTGTGTGGACTACCGAGAGTTGAATAAGGTCACGATACGGAATAAGTATCCGTTGCCTCGAATCGATGACTTATTCGACCAGCTGAGAGGACCTTCTTTCTTCTCGAAGATTGATTTACGATCAGGATACCATCAGTTGCGTATCAGGGAAGAGGATGTCTCGAAGACTGCTTTCTTATCGAGATATGGATCTTACAAGTTTCGGGTTATGCCTTTTGGTTTGACCAACGCTCCAGCAATGTTTATGGACTTGATGAATAGGGTGTTCAGGGATTTCCTAGATCTGTTTGTCATTGTCTTCATCGATGGTATTCTGGTTTACTCCCAGACAGAGGAGGAGCACGCCGAGCATTTGAGGCAAGTTTTGCAGACACTGCGTCAGAACGAGCTGTATGCAAAATATGAGAAATGCGGGTTTTGGCTGAAGGAGGTCCAGTTTTTAGGGCATATTATTTCCGATCGGGGGATATCTGTTGATCCGGGGAAAGTATCTGCGGTGAGGGAGTGGGGACAGCCCACGACACCGACGGAGATCCGTAGTTTCTTGGGATTAGCAGGATACTACAGGAGGTTCATTCGGGGATTTTCAAAGATAGCAGGTCCTTTGACACATCTGACTCGTAAAGGTGTGCCGTTCATCTGGAGTGATTCCTGTCAGTTGGCATTCGATGAGTTAAAGGATTAGTTGACCTCAGCACCTGTGTTAGCATTGCCGAGACCGGGAGTTGAGTGTCTAGCCTACACCGATGCGTCCTTGCAAGGACTTGGAGGTGTATTACAGTAGGAGAGTTAGGCCATTGCTTATGCATCCCGTAAGCTAAAGACTCACGAGAAGAATTACCCCACTCATGACTTGGAGTTAGCGGCAGTGGTATTTCCCCTTCGTATTTGGAGACATTACCTTTTGGGGGAAAAGTTTCGATTGTTCACGGACCACAAGTCCCTACAGTACCTATTCACGCAAAAGGAGTTGAATATGCGGCAGCGAAGGTGGCTTGAGTTTGTGAAGGATTATCAGTTCGATATCCAGTATCACCCGGGGAAGGCTAACGTGGTAGTAGACGCGTTGAGCCGTAGGCCAGTAGATGAGGTGGCAGGGGTGTGGAAGGCAAAGTGGAAAGAATTGGGACACCAGGATGTAGTGGCCCGATCATTCATGTTGATAATGACTGTTACGCCGCAGATTGTCACGAGAGTGGTAAAGGCACAAGCATATGACTCGTTCTGTCAGGAGCTGATAGTTCGATTACTAGCAGAGAGAGCCGAATCCTATACCGTTAGCTCAGACGGGGGATTACGCTTCAATGGGAGATTGGTAGTTTCGGAAGGGGAGGAATTGCGGCAAGAGGTGATGGCAGAGTCGCATGGCTCACGATTCGCGGTACATCCCGGTGGGGATAAAATGTACCAAGATATGAGACGTCAGTATTGGTGGAGCGGGATGAAGAGAGATATTGCCGTGTTTGTTTCTAAATGCGCCACTTGTCAGCTTGTAAAAGTGGATCATCAGAGACCGGCAGGACTTCTACAGCCATTGGAGGTCCCGATGTGGATGTGGGAGAGCATCTCCATGGACTTTATCACGGGGTTGCCTACGTCACAGAGAGGTCACAACTCCATTTGGGTAATTGTGGACAGGTTGACCAAAGGCGCTCATTTTCTACCCGTAAGGACAGACTACACTACGGGACAGTATGCCCAGCTCTTTATTTCAGAGATAGCGAGACTTCACGGTGTGCCCTTAAATATCGTGTCTGATCGAGATAAGATATTTGTTTCACGGTTTTGGGAAAGTTTTCAGGAGACCATGGGCACGGAATTGCGGTTGAGTACGGCGTATCACCCGCAGACCGATGGGCAGACCGAGCGTACAAACCAGATGTTGGAGGACATGCTACGTATGTGCATCATTGATTTCGGGGGTGGATGGGAGCAGTATCTTCCACTGGTGGAGTTTGCTTACAATAACTCCTACCAGTTCACCATTGGCATGGCTCCATTTGAGGCATTGTACGGTAGGCCTTGTCGTTTCCCAGCATGTTGGTTGGAGGTGGGGTACAACAAACTACTTGGGCCGGAAGTAATTCAGGATACTTCAGCGAGGATAAAATTGATTCGGACTCGCATTTGGGTAGCTCAGGATCGGCAGAAGAGCTATGCTGATGCGAAGAGATTCTTCAGAGAGTTCCAAGTGGGGGACCAGGTTTTGCTCAGAGTATCTCCTATGAAGGGGATTATACGTTTCGGGAAGAAAGGGAAGTTGGCACCGAGATATGTGGGACCATTTCCTATTATTGAGCGGATTGGACCGGTTGCATATAGGCTTGGGTTACCGGAGCATTTACATCGGATTCACGATGTGTTTCATATTTCCTCGCTATGGAAATATCTTAGAGACAATTTGGCTCATTCTCATATTGCTTTGGAGGACATCGATCTCCAGCCTGATAGCTCCTACGAGGAGGGGCCGATTGCTATTTTGGACCGAAGTGAGCGAAAGCTGCGGTCAAAGATAGTTCCGTTAGTGCGTGTTCAGTGGCGACATCATAATGTCGAGGAGTCCACATGGGTGCGCAAGGATGAGATGCGTGAACGTTATCCAGAGTTGTTCTTACTAGGTACCTTCTAGTTCTGAATTCCGGGACGAAATTCTATTATTAGGGGGGAAGTATGTAATACCCCGTATTTTTGTGATCTTTATTTATGGGATTAATTGAATTAAATGCGTATTAATTGGAAATTAATCCGGATTAAAATACTAGCGAGATGCGAGTTGGTATTTGATTATAATGTGCGTATATGATTATATATGAATATTGAATTATGAAACTTGTCGTGAGATTTAAATACGGCAATTTGGAAATTTTATTGAGACGCGTGTGAGAGTCGCGTCATGGAATATAATTATGATAATTAAAAAGTGAATTTTATTTCTATAAACCGTATGCTCATTTTGAGTGCGCCAACGCGTCCGGAAGGATCGAAATAGTCAGAAAACACTAGCCGGGGGTTTAGTTTGGGTCCCGGGGCATTTTAGGCCATACCGGCAACGTAAAAGGGTAGTTTGGTAATTTTAGAATTTTGGGATTTTTGATTAACGAATTTTAGGAGTTTTAAATGGAAAATTAAAAGACCCACTAACCCATTACCATCCATTAACTGATTAGAGGGCTACGGGGGTTATTAGAATTAGCCCCAAAAGTTCCTAAGACAAACCCTAGCCTCCATTGCCACCATTAGAGAAGAAAGCTTGGAGAGAGAGAGAGGAGAAATTCTGCAGAAGAGAGAGAGAACCATTCATCAGATTCGTCATCAAATCCGGAGTTACCCTTAAGGCAAGTGGTGTAATTTCAATTAATTGCAGAGAATGCTTCTTCCATGCGTAGGAATTTGTTATAATTGTATTTGTTTGGGAGATGGATGAAAACCCATTAAACTTGGAATTTGAATCTTGCATATTGATGAGGAATTGCATGTAGAATTGTATATAGGTGATTATTCTTATGATAATAATATCTTGGATGAAACAAAAACGGATTTAATTAGGCCCATTGATGATTTATAAGTTTTAGGGTTCATGTTCATGTGATTTGGGAAAAAATGGTGGAGATTTGATAATTTGATGTAGTTTAGGGTGATTTAAACCCATATAAATGTTGTTATTCGGATGAAATATGTTTAGGGATGATTAGTAGCTTTGAACAATCGTTGGATTAATGTTTAGATGAGGTTAGAGGTGAGGAGAAGTTAGAAAAATGAGATTTGGAAAATCTGGGCTCGAATCTGGCCACTCGTTAGAAGACCTGCCCAGGTCGTTCGAACGAGCTCGTTTGAATGAGCTTCTAACGAGTTGACAGTTTGGTTTCTAACGAGAGAAATGTTCGTTCGAAGACTTTCGTTTGAAAGAGATATCGTTAGAAGGCCCAGTTCGTTCGAACGAACTCTCGTTCGAACATCCTCGTTCGAACGAGACTTCTAACGAGCTGGCAGTTTGGACTTTTTAGCCTGTTTTGATCCCGCGTGTCCCGTAACCTTGCTTATATGTAGAGATGGCACTTCCTTGTGGATTAATTGATATATTTGGGATATAACGAGGAGTAAAACCTATAAGTGTAGTTTGAACCTAATGTGAATTATGGAGTAGGACGTGAGTGTCTATTACGATGCGAGAACATTTACGGCCTAAATAATTATATTAACTGGGAACATATAAATTGTGTAGCTTTATATGTCGGTACGAGATGGAGAAGTGTACCACCAATATATTATGGTGATTACTAAGATGTGTATATACTTAGTATATGTATTGCTTTTATGTGTATGACATACCTACCATACTTACTATCACGGGAGGTTTACGTTCGCTTAGGGCCCTATAATCCTTGTGTTGCCCGGATTTAGACTGGTACCTCGATGAACATAGGTCATAGAAGGACTTATTGGGATGTTAATAAGTCTGGTGATCGTGGGAGTGCAGGTATGTGCGTGACCCATGTGATGTGACTCTGTTCGCCTCCATTATTTGTGATGTTGTTATCTGAACGATTCCTGAGAGATTCGGAATGCGTGATCCTTATGTATGTGATGTACCGGGATGGATAGTAGAGTATGTGTGCACCACAGCTAGTCTCGGGGTGCTTGTATTGTATATTTATGACGTGAATAATATACATTTAATTAATGGGAACTTTCATGTTAATATTCTGAATATAATTATGGTATTGTTTTGAGAAAACATAACGGGTTACTTGATAGTGAATTGTATTACTAATTGAGAATCTGAGTTTAAGTAAAGCCCTCTATTTAATTGATAACGCTAGAATGCATTTTGGGGATCGAGTAGTAAGGGGTAGAACTTATTACGTTTTGGTTAGATATATATGTCATTTAGATGGGTAAGGTACGTTAGGAGTGCACATGTAGTCGAGAGGTGAGAATTTCATGTGAGTGCTCGTCCTAACATGTATTTTGCATTTAATGTTTTAATGTTATTAAAACACTTGCTGTTTTTAAAATGATTTCCACTTTCGGGCTCTGACCCATTTTCTTTCAAATCTATTTTTGTAAAAACCATTTTAGGTGCCCAGCCACAAGGACACCATGCTTAGGATCCTCATTCAGGTGACGAGCTGTAGCTGTTTGTGGAAGTTATAGGATTTTGCTTGTAGACGCTTCATCTATCTTGACTCTATATTCAGCACTTATCAGTTGTAGGGCATGTCGCCCATTTCTTTTAGAGACTTTTCATTTATTTCAGTTATTCAGACTTCGGGCATGTAATTAATTCAGGATTCAGACTTGTCATTTTACTTTCAGTTGTGGGATTGTTGTGAGGAGTTTTTCCTCCGGACTTATTATTATTTGTTGATTATTTCATTACTTCGCTATGGTGAATGGATTATGTTGTTCTTCCATTATTCTTTTATTGCATGTTAATCAGACTTAAATTAAAATTTGGCAACTTACTTTTTAAATACTAGGTGGTTAGTAATTATTAAAAATGTTTTTCGACAGTGATGCTATTAACTGAACCAACTTGGCATTTTGTATTGATTTAATAAAGGAGTAGCTACCCGGTATTTAATTAGTCGGGGTGTCACATCGACGTGTGCCAAAAGCGTGCCAGATTTAACATCTAAAACGATTTAAAAGCGTGTCAAAAGCGTGCCAGATAAAAAATCGGCACAGTTTAAAAGCGTTGTTGTTTGGAAAATCTGGCACGGTTTTAAACCGCGCTAGAAAATCTGGCACGCCTGATTCTGGCACGGTTTTGAACCGTGCCAGATTGCGTCTGGCGCTGTTTTAAACCGTGTCAGTTTCCTGTTTTTGGTGTAGTGTATGTTAAATGGATTCAGATCCGATTCGATTATCTGACGGATTATCTATTAGGGTTCCGAATTGGATTTGTTAAAATTTTTATAGATTAACAAAGGAAAAACACATAGAAAAAGAAGGTGTAACAAAAATAGAGAAGAGTTTTTTTATGAACAAACAAAGATTAATGGAAAAAAATATACACAGATGATATTTGTGCAAGAAAAACACAAATTAATGGAACAAACAGGTGTTCTGTGAAAAAGTAGGTGTTTTGTGCACAAAGATAAAGAAAAAACTTACCATCAGAAGATCTGGGGGAAGAAGATGCCGAAGAGTAGGCGGAAGTTGCCAGCGAGGAGGGCAAAGGCTGTCAGAGAGGAGTGGAGAAGCAACCAATTGAGCAAGGGTGGGTTTTAAGATACAACCGTGGTGGTTTTTTTTAGAAACAAAAGAGAAAAAACCCTAGATTTGTTTTGAGTATTAGATAGTCATGGGCTCTATAATGTTAAAACAAAGTTAAGTTTTTAAAATTAAAAACTTTACCCATTTATATTTAATAATTATTGTGTTTCCTACCCATTTTTTTAAAATTTATTATAAATTTAAGTTAGTCGTGCCCCTTTTTTTAAAACTTATTATAATATATATTTAAAATATTATTAAATACAATATAAACTAATTAAAAATATTATATATATATATATTTAAAATATTAATCGGATCGGAATGTTAACGGATCAGAGTATATGAATCCAAATCTTCTCCATTTAATAAACAGGTAATCGGGTACTTGACTTTTAGGCATGATCCATATCTACTTAAATGGATCGGATTTAGATTCAGATTCGGATAAAATTCGATCCATTGACAGACCTAGGTCAAAGGACTATAGCTTAGCTAATCATGCACCACTTTAACTTGATGGGTTACCAGTAATTCTTTCGGAACATAAGCTACATTATTTTCACCATAGTATGTCCATATCTTATAGTCTTGCGAAATCCCCTACTTTAGTAAATGCATCTCACATCTTCTAAAGACTTATATTTTTCGTTCATACAACGGGTGCACGGACACATAATCTTATCACTTTTAAGATTTTTATGTGCGTCTTTTACAAATTTTTGAATGCCCTTTACATGATTTTCAGATATTCAGTTACTCTCCCCGTCCACTCATTGTATAATGAGAAATCCATTAAATAATCTTCATAATTCAATTCACATATATTAATAGGTTGAAACAAGGCAATGTTACATACAAGAAATCACAATTCATAATTCATTCAAATTATTCAAAACAAATGTGACAAACTTAAAATAACTCAAATTAAATAACTTCAACTTAAATTCATGTTGCATACACTAAAATTTTCAACAAATGATCACAAAATTAAAATAACTTAAATAAGTAAAATACTACAACGTGTTCTCAAATTAAACATTATTTATAGACCAGGCTTGACCAATAAATAAATTGGCCATGTGATAAAATAATTATAATAGTATATTAGCAATGGCCCTTCTCCGCTGTGCACAAGATCTTCTCTACAAATGGTGTATATGTTATCAACTAGTATTTGAGACTCACCCGTCTTCAGAGGGCGTTTGTGAATAAGAGTTTCGACATTCAAGAAAACGAGTGTGCATGTGATAATAATCCTAATATTGATCAAGTTCCCTATATAGTACTTCTCACTATATTCACTATGAGTAGATGACGATGATCTAGGGACTTTAGAAGGAGGAGGCTTTTGGGAAGGGTAATGTGGCAGGAGGAGGCATGCGGTAAGGGAATATTGAAGGAGGCGACATTTGTGAAACGAAACCTTGAGGAGGCATCTTAGGTCGAAAAACTTGAGTAAGTAAGGACACAAGGTACCTGATTTCACCTTCTAACACTCCCAGGTTACTCTCAATCTCTTATACATCCCCATCTATATTGGACTAACTTGCCTCTTGGCTCGAGATGCAATTTCTCACCGATGAGAGCCCGTCCACGAGAGGTGAAGTGTGTTTTAATTTGGTTTTCACCATATGTGATCCAACATCTCTCGTCCTCCATATTTTGTCATTTATAAAGTTCCTCATCAGAGCATCATCTTCAATATCTTCATAAGGGATCAAAGCGGATTGACTGCTAATGGCTTCGATCGATTCCTCTAGCGTGAAAATTATATTTACTCTTATGATTTTAATATTATTTTATATAACATGTATATATATGAATAAATAAATGGTCATAATCACCAGATTCGAAGCTAAGTTGATAGGAATTTATTATCATTGTCCCACTAGGCATGCACTTACAAGTTGCCCCAATTAAGTATTTTACTAGCATCTGGATCGCCATTTGTCCTTTCTGACAGTTCACTCCTCAAATCTTCATATTATTTAGACCCTACTTTTGGACATCAACTTTCTTCCTTTTGTTTTGTTTATTTTTCTCCCTATGGACTAATTTTTTGTCCATCGTCTCATTTTCCATGAAGTTATTCCATTGATCGACCGGTATTTTAACATTCGAAAGGACTCTGTCTTTCATAGACAAAATATCAGAGCTTGGTTCCCCCTTTGTGAAATTTCTCTTTCAAAAGTTCCTTCGATATGTTCTCATTTGTTCAGTAACTCGAGAAAGAATTTTTTGCTTTGAACAGTCGAAAAATAAAAAACTGTTACAAAGTTGTTCAAAAATCTCATACTTGATGGATTGATCAACTATTTACAGTTATCTATTGCCCCGACTCCAAATTCATTTTCCCAAGTAACAAACAATGGGATTTAAAGATCTGGATGTCATTTTTAGTGCTAGTAGGATTGTTCCCCAGAAGGGAGAACCCAATGGGATTCTTCTCATTAGATCGGGAGGTGTCCGTAATGGGTGGTGGGTGTATCCGATTAAGAGGCATTTATTTCCTCCTCATAGATGGAGTGGTAAAGTGAACCATTGGTGGAGAAGAGTATTGTTCACATAGAGATGATGAGAATCCCGGTTGGGGTGCAAGAGATGAGAATCTCGGGGATGTCCCGTCATCATTTGGTACGTTATCTCCATTGTTGTTTGACATTGCCTATAATTAAAAAAATAAGCAACGAATTCATTATACTAACATGTTTTTGACTATATATATGTATATTCCTTATCGTAATAAGACTTTAAAATATGTTCATTGTGTTTGATCTCCATCCATTCGGTAGTACTTTTTAAAAAGTTAAGAATTTTTGCACGTGGACAACCAAGAGGAAGCATATTTATGATTGATGTATAGATGTCCGTGATATGAACTCATAATTTTTTCTTCTTCAACTTATTCGAACGATTCAACTTAATGTGCATATGTTGTGAGACATCACATTCTTAGTCAATGCTCTCTTTACATAGTTGTATCCATAATGGGTAAATATTTTTTTCGCCTTCTCTAACAGTGTAAGTAACTTCAAGAATACGTCGAGATTATGTAGGAAAAATATACACTCTACAGCTCCATCCCAACATTTTGGTAGAGAAAAAAATACAATTGAATATGTACTCTTGCGAGAGAGGAACTCCATGATTTGCAAGATAGTTTAACTGTTCAATCTTCTCATTGCCATAATTATATATATGATTACCCTCTATATGGTGCGCACTAATATAATATGTATAAGTGAGGTCCAATTACAACATCTAGTGCTATTGTTTATAGTGATTATCACTGTGCCTCACTTTTCCTGAGAGAAATATATGAGGGTATGAATATGAGTCCTACAAGTAATGACTCCAATTAATCATTAATTAGTTATTATTTTTCAACCGACGCAATGTAATTCTATATTATTTTCTTTAATACTAAAATTGTTATGCATCCTTCCGCTTATTTGTGTTCACCCTACCAATATCAGCAAGTCCAAATTAAGTTTATTTTATTTAAATTAATCCTAAAAGTACTATGTGTCTACCGAATGTGAAGCCCTTCCACCAATTTGTGTTCACCCAAACAATATCCATTTAAGAAGGGTGAAAACGACCTAAATAGTCAACCAAATAGTGTTATCCATATTATTCAACCGCATAATATGAGCAAGTCAAAATTAAGTTTACTTTATTTAAATTAATCTTAAAATTTTTGTATGTACACCATATGTGCGCGTTATAACATCTAACCAATATATGTACATGTTGAATTATATGCGTTATACACACATACATAGTTATAACGGTCAAACAAATTGTTATAACACTATGTTCCATAAAAGAAAAGATAATTAAAGTTACCTGAATAAATGAAGCACCTATAATTAGTTGAACTTTAGTTACTATTCTCCAATTTCATGCGCACATGAAATGAGGAAAAACACATGTAAGTGTGTGTGTGTGTGTGTGTGTGCGTATATATATATATATATATATATATGCCCGTGCCTAAAAGCACGCATATAATTTTGAAAAGTATAAATTCGTTTTTATGCTTATACTCATTTTGGTCACAACATTCTAGCATTATATCATTAGTTGTCATAATAACTTCATAGAAAGTTGAAACATTCAATTCAAATATATTGTATCACCGTATGAGAGCCACCTATCAGAATTCACAAACAAAAATCAAATAAAAATGAACCAACATGTGCCAGAATACACAAACAAAAATAACCTAATTTGTATGCTTTAAAGAGGTGGATAGTCAGATACGAACATGTAGATGAATTAAAAGAATGACCAACACATGTGCCCTGTGCCACAATACGAAATAGCATAAAACAAAATGAACAATAAAGTGAAAAAAGTACAAAACAATAAGTGAACAATAACAAATGTATTATCTACAATGATAAAATGTCTATCTATAATAGTTCATGCAAAAAGAAAAGATTTATTATGGTTGAACATTATTTTTTAAGCAATAAAAAAATTCAAAAAACCAATTTCAAAGGTACATAGTACTATGAAAAAGCCAATTATATTTTAAGGAAATTATCAAAACAATATCAAAGGGAAAAATAATCCCTATTGTATGTTTCCCAAAACTAATGTTTCATGTTCAACATATGAATAAGCTGGGAATTTGGGTATAGGGACAATTAAGTCAAACCCCCTTAGCAATTGAAATGGAACTGAACACATTAAGGCCTCATTTTGGCAAACACTTATTATGCACTCAAATTACCAATTAGAGTGAGAATGGTTATAACTTACTAACTCCGTGAATGAACCTGTATATACTTCACTATTTTATCTTCCCGGTACATTATGCTATCTAATAAGAACCAAAACCAAATATCATTATAAGAATCATTACTGTGCAGATAAGCGTATAAATGAAAAATATTTATAAAATTTGAAATTATACTTATGATATCAAGGTTTAAAATGTAGAGAGGCAATGATATACAACCAAGATTATATCAGTGACATCCATTATTTTAAATTGCAGCAAATTAAAATATTAGATAACCAGATTCTAATGGTAATAAAAAGCTTTGAACATTTTAAAGACATTGGATAAACATTGAATTAATGCCAATAGTTAACTAACATACACCCCTTTATTCCACTGGCGAAAGTTATATGGTTCATGATTGTGTGAGTGACAGATAACTGGAATTATTTAGTATAATGTATGTGAACATTTCTCAACCGGTATATCTGATTAGCTGTAGCATTCGGTCAATGTCTAGTAATAGTAAAAATTGCTCTTTTAACTTTTTTTCAAATACAAATGTATAGTGAATTTTTTTTAGAAAAATCAATTCAACTTTAGAGAAACTAACCCAAACAAAGTAATAAGAAAATGATCCTTAGCCAAATGTTTCCTTAACTATGCATCCTCATAAATATCAATGATCTGCACAAATTAAGCAAATATATAGACTTAGCACTAAAAAATCCTAAGCTACTACTTTCAAAAAAGGACAACACCGCATATGTAGATAAAGTGTAGTAAAGAATCTACATAAATCAAATTGAACTCGTACATCTTAACAAAAATAAAGATCCACACCAACTGGACATATTATCTCTATAACAATACATACGTAGATTTAAGCCAAGCCCTTGTCTATAACATGACATATCAACTCTATACAATACATATCAGCTTTATAACAGTACATAGAAGTAGTTATGTTATTGAAGTCAAGACCTGTCTAATCCATTGGGAATCCTTAAAAGATGATCTAGCCAATTTAATATTGGTCGGGTTCTCCTCTCTAAAGGAGATGCAATTTGGAAGACTGATGAGATGAAAACTAGAATTTCAAAGCAATGGAACATTTAACATGTATAGAGGTTGACACCAATAAATAAGGGATATTTCGAAATGAAATTCTACTCTATCGAATACATGAATCAATTATGGTCTAGGGGCTCTTAGACTAGGAATTATGAAATATTTCAAATGGTAACCACTAGACTTCAAATCCTCTTATTTAAAACCCATGACTGCTAATTTTTGGGTAAATTTTACTCAATGAAGAACTGTTTATTAGACACCAATAATAATATTTATGATATCTAGATGCTTGAGGACCCTAATTAAAATCGATTAGTCCACCATTGATAAGAAATTTGCCCGTTTTGCTAGAGCCCTAATAGAAATGGAACTTATTAAAGAGAACCCACCATCAACTATCTTTATTAAGAGGAAGGAGTTCAGTTTTGAATAATAAGTAACAGATGAAAAATTACCATCTAGGTGCAACCACTGCCGCATTATTAGACATTGGGTTACGGAATGAAGAGTCATCTAAAAAATTCAAACCATGGTACAAAATGAAAAACAAAATACCAATTCAAATCAGGCATAATATAGGGGAAGTCTACCACAATGTCGTAGGGTATCCAAAGCCATCAATAATGGGGATGAATGAAATTTTAACCTCACCAATGCAGTGGAATAGGTCTGTACTAATAATGTTATGGAAAAAGAAGTTGATAAGAATACTCCTATGCATTAAGTGGAAGTTAAAGTTGCAGTGGTAACTGCAGGAACAAAGAAGAATGCTACATGAGATGTGATTTTTCCTCTTAAAGGAAATCATCAACGCATTTATAAAGTGAAGATTATTGAAAATTAGTTTACCATAGCTTTTAAAGAGAATACTCAAGTCTTTGAGACGAAAACAAAAGCAAGAAAACTGATGTAATCTTGGAAATCTAAGATGAGAAATCAGGTAAAACTCCTTACCTTTTTCTATTTGTGTTTTACCCATTTACTTTATGGATGTGTTTTGTTTTACATGTTGGTCATACCCATTAAGCATCACAACAAACATAAATAAGAAATAATATAAATCACAAAATGCACAACTATAAAAGAGCCATGCCACCATAGCACAACTTGTGACATTAAACATGTCACCAGAAGAATTTCTCAAAATCCCACAGTAGACACTAAGCCCCAACTATCTTTACTGTGTTTTAAATCAACACCATGGGGACTTGACCTTGGAATAAATTTTGGACACTTGACTTTAAAAACATCTTGAATGTGAGAATTAGTAGACGAAATAATAGAATAATTCAATAACTTTCTTGATAATAAGAGACTCTGATAGTTAAAGAATGTTTAAGAAGTCCCTACTACTCCTTATTAGAAATCGAGAATAGATCAGGGTATGAATGGAATTAAAGTGAATATTAACTCCCAGTAAATTGGAAAAAACATTCCAGACTTTCTACCAACTGTACTGTATTAATCACGGAGAAACCGATAAGAAAATATCCACTATTGTGGATGTTTTGGCAACTAAACCTACCAAATTTCTCGGCACTTTCCATAGTTCCACAGTACATGAGAAACTCGAAAGGGTAAGAGAATGGAAAGCACCAAGAAATTTAAGAGCACTAAATTGTGGAATTGTGGAACTCTAAACACACAAATGGAACTCGTTAAACTGAACATATGGTAATAAAGTCAAGCATGAAATTTAATACAGACAAACATAGAAATGGAACAGATGGTAAAATCCTTAATTTCTAAACATAAATAAAAGCCTTATTTTCAAAACAGAGCCAAACAGAAAATCTAGCAGAAATTACGTAATCGCATATAAAAAGAGAGAGAGGGAGAGTGTTGGGAGGGGAAAACTAACATGAAAATCCTAAATCGCATAAGAAGAGAGAGGAAGAGAAATTAATAGTTAGTTAGAGAGAGATGTACCAGTTACCGTTCGATGTGTATTTTGATACTTAGATTACACATATGGTATTAAACATTGAATCTCAATCCTTAATTTGTTCTTTCAACTCTTTGTATCCCCCAACACTAAATCTCAACCTTACTTATCACACACTAAAACACCTTCCTAACACAAACTATTGTGCTTTATTGGCATATGGTCAAACCACTGTGTTGCACACATGCCATATATGCAAATTCCACAATCTAAATTTAAGGAACGGTTTATTTGAAGAATATAAAGAATGAAAAATGCAATAAATTTCAGGAAAAATAGGGTGGGCAATGATTCTAAAGTTTATTGTTCATTTAGTGTACAACCTTGAGCCACGAACACACATATTAATAGCTAGAGAGACACCGTATTGGGCAGTAAAGCCATTCATTTTATGTATTCAACACCTTGTATGTACAAAATAATAGGTGGGGATACAAAATGATGAAGTACTAAAAGTTAGAAGTAAATTAACTGTCGAAAACACATGAAGTAACAATATTTGGAAAAGTAACAGTTTGAAGTAAATGGAATTTCAACACAAAAATAATTGCACATTATTGGAAAACACATTATTGGAATTTCAAAACAAAAATAATTGCACACGCACCAAAAACTCGAAAGTAATATTGTGCAAGGTACAAACATTAAATCTCAAAACAATTCGACACCATAACACATTGAAGTCAAAGCACTTCCAAGAATGCCATTACTTAAACCTTACATTTCCGTGGTAATACATGACAAGGAAGACATCTATGAACAAATACAACTACGTAAAAAAATTATGTTGAAAAGACAAGAGCAAGTTGACGCGACTTAATATTTGTCTCAAAAGTGCGTACAATCTAGGCTCAAGTGCAAGCCTGTCGCTCAAGTAATAAACCCGGTAAGTCGGGATCGTATCCACAGGGATCGAGATTGCCAAATAGTAATAAGAAAAATTATTAAATCTTGAAATGATTTCGTAAAAGAAACGAAAAGATGATTAAAAATTGGGAAAATTTATATTAAAAAATTACTTAAGAAAAACAAACTGAAAAGTGCAAAAGAAATTAGATCTGACAAATGGGAGAAAATAAGGTAGGGTACAATCCCTCAATCCTTAACAAATTACCGTATAGAGTACTGGAATTGTAAATTAAAATTATTGACTAGATCCGGTCTTTATACATTCTAAGCATTACATATATGAGGGATCTAGCCCGCATCATATGAAATCAAAGATAGATATAAAGCGGTGAATGAATCCAGTGTTTATATATTCTAAGCATTACGTATATGAGGTTCAAGCCCGCACCATACGAAATCAAAGATAAATATAAAGCGGTGCTTTCACGATTCAATCAATATTTTAATTTAACCTCTATTTTCTACATAAATAATTTGCCTTGGAATGAGTTCATGTACCCCAACCCTTGGGAATTTAGCTACTCATGATTTGGTTCAAGAATAAATTCACACACAAAATTATGGATCTACAAGACATGGGAAATAATTTGCAAATAATAAAAATAGAGAATGGAAAGATATTACTTGAATTCAGCAACAAAAAATGGAATTGGAATCCAGAATTTCTTACAAACTAGGGTTCATGAAAACTCTTGAAGGAATAGAAAATTTGCTCTCAAAATCTAACCCTAAAATTCAATCTAGCACTTCTAACCTACTCCTAACCTAGCCTCTCTCTAGCAACTCCCCTTTGAAAATGAGGTAGGGCTTGGTCTTTTATAGCACCAAGTTGCACGAATTTGGCATCAAATTTCGCTTGTGGCACAAGTTTTCCAAGAGTTGCACTGCATTAAATGCATAATTAATTACAGAAATCCGCACATCGAGACTCTTCATTATCGCGCAACTTCAAAACATTGTAACTTCTTCACCGTAGCTCGGATTGAGGTGCCGTTTTTTCCAGTATTCTTGTAATTTAGAACTCTTCAACTTTCTAGTTGGACCCACCTCCGGAATAAGGCTGTAAAATTACGAAAATGCCCTTCAACTCTCCATTTCTTGGTTTCTTTCACTGTTTTGAGCTCTCCTATCGCACTAACTTGCGTGAAAGACTTGTAAAACACATGGGAAATACACAAAACACGAAATACTTGCCAAAAAAGGTTAGTAGCATAAATAAGAGACAAATCCAAGCTAAATACACTGCATTGGATCATAAAAATACCGAAATTAAGGGGATAAATATGAAGAATATGTGCCTAATCACACCCCCTAACTTAGAACTTTGCGCGTCCCGAGCAATGTAAATGAAATTAGCCAAAATTCTAATCTTGAAAATTCTTTTATTAAAATAAATTCCACTTTCGCAGGCAAGCGATTGCATCGAGCATATGCAACAAGCCTTTAAACCCCTAGGTTACCCTAGTAGGACGAGTTTTGTCTCGTGAGGGTTTGCAGTGAATATACCCACAAAATTCTTTATTGACTCAAATAAATATCAAAATACTTAAAAATTGTACAATTTAAATTTTTTTGAAAAATAATCACCATAAACTCATATTCTAGTGTCTCAAACCATAGTGTGTGTGTGCGAAGCCAAAATTTAAACCTCAAATTTCCACCGATTGAGCATTACGTTACTTTCCGAAAATTTGTTTTGATTCAAATTCTTACGGATTGCGCTCACAAACGAATCACTCAGATTGTGGCTATTCTCACGGTATGCATGATATAAAGAGTAAATATAATGGACACAAATTCAGGCATACAAAATTGAAAAGAAGGAAATTTAGGGTGAAAAGATCTCATCATCGGAATACAGTTATTAGGAAACAGGAACATCACCTCTAGTTCACACCATTTTAATCTCTTATATTATCTTTTCATGTCTTAGCTCTCCACGCGGTAACCAATTTCGCAATTTGGACTCAGTTAGGACTTTTTGGGTTAAAAGGTGTAAAGGGTAAAAATGGGAATGGATGGAATGTTCGGAATTGGAAAATGTCCTTATGACGTCCATTTGTGCTTTTTCGGGTATTTGCTCATTTTTCTCTTTCTCTTTTTTTTTTCTTTTTTCTTGCTATTTTTTTTTACATTTTTTTTTTCTTGCCCCTTTTTATTGCACAATTTGGACTTTATTTAGTGAATTTTCTCAATTTTCACAATTCTGGGCTATTTGGGTTTTTCGGGTTGTCAAACGAAAGGGACATATTTTATTAGGCTCAACTTGGGTTGCAAAGGGATAATTTTATTTTTCACAACTTTTTATGGCTAATATTTTTGGGTAACAAACGATGGCCTACTTCATCGTCCAAATTGCTAATCACATTACCATATGCATCTCGAGATTAATAAAGTTTAGAGATATATTTAGCACGAATTTCGAGACAACATCTCACACATTTCCTATAACCGATCAAAACAAAGGATTGAGATCATCAACGACTTATTAAAACGCTGAAAAGAACTTTGAGTTAATCATAAACTCGGATTGATTTAAAAACTCATAAAAAATTGAAAGGCTCGAAATCTCACCGGGTTTGATCAATCTCCACACTTATTCGTTAAGTCGTCAATTTTCTTTCAATTTCCATCTTCGGTCAATTTTGGCTTAGTGCATTATGAATTTTACAATTTGAGACTTCAAATAGAATAAAGGTGATATTTTTAAAAAATTTGAATTCCAATTTTTATTTATTTTGAACAAAAATATTTTTGGCTTTTTCTAAATTTTTCAAATTTTTTTTTTAAAAATACACTTGGAAAGAGGGGTTAGTAGAATACATTTGAGACAAATCCAATCTACTTACACTGCATGGGATCATAAAAATACTGAAATTAAGGGGATAAATGTGAAGAATATGTGCCTAAACACACCCCCTAACTTAGAACTTTGCGCGTCCCGAGCAATGTATATGAATCCTAACCAAAATTCTACTCTTGAAAATTCCTTTATTAAAATAAAATTCCACTTTCGCAGGCAAGCGATTGCATTTAGCGTATGCAACAAGCCTTTAAACCTCTAGGTTACCCTAGTAGGACGAGTTTTGTCTCGTGAGGGTTTGCAGTGAATTTACCCACAAAATTCTTTATTGACTCAAATAAATATCAAAGTACTTAAAAATTGTACAATTTACACTTGGAAAGAACATGTGATCGAATCAATGAATCTAAACAATAAATGGGAAGAATATCCCACACTCCCTAACTTAAATGTTGAATTGTCCTCAATGCAAATCAAGAATACAATATAAAGAAAGGAAAAGAAAGATATTACCCAAATGGAGCGATCCCTGATGAGTGCGAGTCCATTGAATCTACAAAACATGTTAGAACCAAGCATAGAAAAAAGAATAACAAAAACTCTAACTATCGAAAGTAGACTATAATAAAAGAAAAAAAAAACTAACTATTTACAACCTAAAATTGGAACGGCTAATAAATCATACACTAAAAGTCGAAAAATTTGAGGGTCCACCCAAAATACAATTTGACTTTGAGCGATTAATGGTGTACCCTCATTAGGATGCATGCCTACCGAAAAGTAATAATTCCGTTTGAAAAATGGAAGGCATGTGAAAAGTTTAAAAAATGAACCATCACCAATTACAAAATTTAGGGGGATAATGAAGGATTTTGGTGCATAAGAGGACAAGTCCGATTGGGATCCAAGAAATATAGAATCACGTTCCAAAGATTTTTCAAGTAGTATGGGGAGAGGGGCACACAAAAAGGAACAATCCATATTAGAAAATAATTTAAGCATTGAGTGCTTGTCCTCATAAACCGGAAAATGATCCACTTGTTGCGTAGCACGTGTGTTGGTCTCTAAGTCGGACGATATTTGAGTCGTATCTTCAAGTACCTCCGAAGACTCAAATGGTATGGGTGAAGGTTTGGGAAGGAGGAATGCATTAATTCTATTGTCCCACTCGCTTTCGTCCAAATGACAAATTGAGGCCCAGAAAGATTGGACTTCATCATTTAGGCTCGCATCCACCGGTCCGAACTCGCGCTCAAACTCTGCTAGGCTCAACTCCTCTAGCTCTCTCTCTTGCTTGGTGTCCTCAAAATTTTTTCCCTCAAAATTTTCAATTGGATCTGGTGGAGTGACACGTCTAAGTGTGTGGCCCGTAAGATGAAGCATCTCAAAATAACATTCCCATACAAGAAGCGAATCAACATCCTTAAGAAATTCATCCAATTCTTGTGATGGATTTAATGGTTCGATAATAGTGGGGACACAAGGAGACAAATGATCCTCAACCTCAGTAGATTTTGCAATATTTATAATAGGTTGAGATTCAAAAGAACTTGGATCAATTTCAATGATTTCATTCTCAAAAGTATTAGGTGAAGGGCAAGTCTCGACCTTTTCTAAGTTGTCCAAATAATCATTCAACTCCTTGCAAGTTGCTATAATTTTCGACTCGAGAACAGCATGGTCATCAGATTGCTTTTGTAGATCAAGTAAGAGTTCTTCCAAAGTAGGCTTTCTTGGTTCTATCACCTCGAATTCCTCATTTGGTTGAAAACTTACTTCATCTTCAAAACTATCGGAAAAAAAATCCTCATTGGGTTCAAATAATGCATCTAACTCTTGCTCCCAACAACGATTTTTTTCGCGATATTCTTTTTCAAGTCTTTCTTCTTCAAGCAATTGATTTTGATAAATTTGGAGTTTCTCAGCGCTAGGATTGTATTTAATATAATCATCTTTAGTGATATTGATCCAATGGTCATAAGTCTTGAGTGCCTCCTCTTCCTCACTATTAGCATAACAATTAAAGCCACCAAAAGAGTTAAAATAAGACATTTCAAATGGGGAAATTCAAGAATGTGACACCCATTTTTTTTTTTTCAATTTTTGTTATATTTTTTTTTTCAAAATCACTTGTAGATAAAAATAACTTTCTTAAAAATTTAACAATTTCGGATCCCCGGCAACGGCGCCAAAAACTTGACGCGACTTAATATTTGTCTCAAAAGTGCGTACAATCTAGGCTCAAGTGCAAGCCTGTCGCTCAAGTAATAAACCCGGTAAGTCGGGATCGTATCCACAGGGATCGAGATTGCCAAATAGTAATAAGAAAAATTATTAAATCTTGAAATGATTTCGTAAAAGAAACGAAAAGATGATTAAAAATTGGGAAAATTTATATTAGAAAATTACTTAAGAAAAACAAACTGAAAAGTGCAAAAGAAATTAGATCTGACAAATGGGAGAAAATAAGGTAGGGTACAATCCCTTAATCCTTAACAAATTACCGTATAGAATACTAGAATTGTAAATTAAAATTATTGACTAGATCCGGTCTTTATACATTCTAAGCATTACATATATGAGGGATCTAGCCCGCATCATATGAAATCAAAGATAGATATAAAGCGGTGAATGAATCCAGTTTTTATATATTCTAAGCATTACGTATATGAGGTTCAAGCCCGCACCATACGAAATCAAAGATAAATATAAAGCGGTGCTTTCACGATTCAATCAATATTTTAATTTAACCTCTATTTTCTACATAAATAATTTGCCTTGGATTGAGTTCATGTACCCCAACCCTTGGGAATTTAGCTACTCATGATTTGGTTCAAGAATAAATTCACACACAAAATTATGGATCTACAAGACATGGGAAATAATTTGCAAATAATAAAAATAGAGAATGGAAAGATATTACTTGAATTCAGCAACAAAAAATGGAATTGGAATCCAGAATTTCTTACAAACTAGGGTTCATGAAAACTCTTGAAGGAATAGAAAATTTGCTCTCAAAATCTAACCCTAAAATTCAATCTAGCACTTCTAACCTACTCCTAACCTAGCCTCTCTCTAGCAACTCCCCTTTGAAAATGAGGTAGGGCTTGGTCTTTTATAGCACCAAGTTGCACGAATTTGGCATCAAATTTCGCTTGTGGCACAAGTTTTCCAAGAGTTGCACTGCATTAAATGCATAATTAATTACAGAAATCCGCACATCCAGACTCTTCATTATCGCGCAACTTCAAAACATCGTAACTTCTTCACCGTAGCTCGGATTGAGGTGCCGTTTTTTCCAGTATTCTTGTAATTTAGAACTCTTAAACTTTCTAGTTGGCCCCACCTCCGGAATAAGGCTGTAAAATTACGAAAATACCCTTCAACTCTCCATTTCTTGGTTTCTTTCACTGTTTTGAGCTCTCCTTTCGCACTAACTTGCGTGAAATACCTATAAAACACATGGTAAATACACAAAACACGAAATACTTGCCAAAAAAGGTTAGTAGCATAAATAAGAGACAAATCCAAGCTAAATACACTGCACTAGATCATAAAAATACCTAAATTAAGGGGATAAATATGAAGAATATGTGCCTAATCACAAGTGCCTTATAAACCAATCAAATACATATATTTACCCACATATCTTGTAAACAAAGTCAAACTAATAACACTATGGCGGCTTTCAACTATTGCTTATAAACAACAATGGCTGCATTCGACAAAAGGTGCTTTTACTTTTAACACAACTCATAAAGTATGAAGAGAAGTTGGACCTAGTTCAATGAGTTAGAAAATGAATTGGACTGCTGAATCTCCAATGAAGATCTTCAATTTTATATGGAAATTGCTTCATAACTTTGTTCCATTTGAAATAGAGATTCAAAAAGCGGGAATTAGATTGACAAAAACGCAAAATGAATATAACTCCTTTAATTCGTATATAATCTAAACCCAAAAACTAAAAACACAAAATGAGAATGCCATAAAACTAAAAGAATTCAGATCTGGGTACAAACCGATTTATAACCCTAATCACGCAAACTCATAGGTAGGCATATGATCAACACCAAGAACATGGCACATAAATCGAGTATGGAAAAAACAACAATGCAATTATAAGTAAATTAAGGACCAAATTTCAATAAAGTTGACTACTGTCTGCTAACAAATTTTAACATAAGTTGTCCGAAAAACAATTTTTAGTTTCTCTAGCATTAATATAAAGCCAACTAAACTCGTGAAAAGGTTAAAAAAATAAAATGAAAGAATAAATCAAACCCAAAAGGAAAATATCACCAATAAAAAAGTAGATTCTAAAATTAGGCTAATCCTTGTCATTGTCATCTTGTCAACTGAAGTAATCCTCATCATCATCTACATGAATCAACACATTAGATATCAAAATCATCAAATTTGAGTCACAAAAATATCAGTACATGTATACCAATCTCAAATAACGTATTAGTATCTAAAAAAAATAAAACATAAATGAATTAACAAAACCTACTGACTCATATAAGAAAGAAATCAAAAAATGATTATAAACACCATTATTCGAAAACAAAGATCAAAACCCCAAACTCTTACAAACTCAATGGTTATGGTTATATCACTACGCACTTGAGTGTATTAGTTCCTACATTATTAAAAAAAGTACAATAAAGCCTTTCCATCACAGTTTTGTTCCCTAGCTTCATAAACAAGTCCAATACCTTACCATCTTAGTGTTCACATCTGCGTTCCAACATAACGAATATAAAGACTAATTGAAATTTACTTTGTAAACAACCAATCCCCCACCCTTTCTCCTAAAAAATAGTTCATAAATAAAATCCTAAAGTCATGTACAACCAAAAAATATCCACAACACATTTTTTCTAAAAAAAATTACAAATCTAACATTTTCAGAAGGTAAGACACAAAAGATCTTAGTTGGAAAAGTCTCAATGAAACATTAAGCGAGTCTCAATTTTCTGACTTAAGGCAGAGTATCTATGAATCATGTTTTGCATACAATACATATGGAAATGAAACTCTCAAACTTCATGATTATTGCATATAGTACCTATGGAAATGAAACTCGTAAACATATTGGACCGTTTTCCACCTTCGATTCTCCAACAAAATAACAATAAAGTAATTCCTTAAAATGAACAAAAAAACTAAATATCAAATTATATTCCCTATTAATAACATCATAAGAGATATTCATAAAAAATATTAAATTCCGTAAGAATTTGAACCCAATAAAAACAACCCCAAACCCAAAGCTCAAAAATAAAATTTATCAAGAAAACATATAATTTATTAACATTGATGTGTTAACAAAACGGCAAAAAATAGCAAAAGTATTCATACCTACACAGAGACTTGAAGTTTGGTGGTGTATGCATGTTGAAAGTTCAACTATACTTGTTGAACGTTCATAAAAATTATGAGTAACTATGCTTGTACTTGAAAAAAAACAAATCCAAATTTCAAAAAAGTGCAAAAAACATGAAGGAACATAAAAATAAAATCCCCAAACATCTACAGAACCGAATATAACTAAGAGCCAAAACATGGTTAGAATAAAATTAGTTGATGGATCTAGTAATTGAAATCAAATTTAGTTAAGTACGAACACATTAACAAAATCCTAATGCCTTAAAAACAATAAACAAAAAACAAAAAATTCTTAAAATGCCATAAAACCCTTACAAAAGGGACATTAATACACACACACCTGGAATATGAAAAGGAGTAGTCGAGAGAATGAGAATGAGAATGAAGATTGTGTGCGCGATGGTTTGTGAGAAGAGAGAGGGGACAGAGATTCAGGTTGTTAGAATGTCCTGAGCGTGTGTGTACGTGGTGGAGAGGAACTTAGAAGTTTTGGAGAGTGAAATTAACTTTGTTACCCATGTTTTTGAATTTTGAAGAAAGGGAAAAAATAAATTAGAGAGTGTCAAAATATAGGGAATCCAAAAATTTCAAGGGCGAATTAGGTAATGCATGATAAAAATAATTTGTGACATCATAGTTTCATCTTATGACATACATAAGTTTTGTAACCTATTATATATATATATATATATATATATATACTAGGGTATGCCCGTGCCTGAAGGCACGCTGATAATCGCAAAACGGCAAAAAATTTCAAAATACGTAATCGCAAAACGAAACAAAGTACGTAAACGCAAAACGGAACAAAAGTGTACATCGTTAATAGGATCATACTTCGTATTATGAACATATTAGTTTTTAAAAAATTGGACAAAAATACCTTTGTTTATAAAACAATTCACCCGGTTTAAGAACAAAAAGATCAACTATACTATTATTATTGCTAAATCTAATAATTTAAAAATTTTGGGTTGAATTTCTTTTGTTTACTATTATTAATACATAACCTAACCAATATATATATATATATATATATATATATATATATATATATATATATATATATATATATTGCCGAAAACAATACCAAATAAAGAAAAAGTCCAAATGAAACCCCACATATGTTCTAAGTTAATACCGAGACTATTCATTTGACAAAGGAATGGACATAGTAGAAAGGAACAAACCACTTCAAGTAACTAAGAATTGTAATTGAGATACACAATACAAAAGTATTTTTTTTATCAAATCCACCCATTAATTTTCTAAAATTGAAAATCGCATTAACCCAAGGAAGTCTACAAAACTGAAAATGCTGAAAGCATTGATGAATAAACAAAACATTTCCACTCTTTGTTATTACTCTCTAAGGGTGAAGATTCATAGTTATCGACTTCAAGCACTTACTATTTACTTGTAGGAAAATGCCACCCCCTTTTCGAAACTGGAGTTCAGTTCCACTTTTAAGTCTTCCAAATCCTTCTCCTCGTACCCCATCATTCCTTGAAGGACAGCGAAAATTACAGCTTCAACCCCTTTTACAACCAATCTTAATCCTTGATGTAAAGTATGGAAGCTCAGTCAGCTCTAACTGAATATAAGCACACTCGTAGACTTCACCGTCCCCATCGAGAGCATGCAAAAATGACTCAACAAATCTCTCCGCTGCATATGACATTGAAAGGGTATCGGACACTACACCAAAAATAATAAGTAATCAAGAATCAAATGAAGACTAAGGAGACTTTCTTTCAATTAAACGAAGCTGACAAAAAAATAGTGAACTGTTTATCTCTTTTAAGGAACTTTTTCCCAAATGATAAATCAACTTACCAAGGAACTGTTCATCTCCTTTAAGGTTTGCACTAACCTCATGATCTGCCCTGAACCAATAATCATCATCAATCTACAAAGAGGTTAGATTTATATTATAAGGAGCACTTTCTTTGTTGTGGATAATAGAACTAAAAATTCTTTTTTTACTAGTATGTGAGAACTAAAAACTACTCACTCCATCCCAAATAAGAGTCTCCGCTAAAATTTCACAAACGATTGGTTGATGCTTAATGGTACACAAAGTTCGCATATATTCAATTTCACATACTATTTTCATAAAACAGTACTCTAATTGCGAAACAACCCAAAAAAATACTAATTTTCTTTATTTGGGAGTGAGGGAGTATTAAATAGCAAGAATAAAGTGTTGAGATGAACTTACATTCTGATATCTGGACACTTTTGCACCCGTTGAGCTGCCAACATTGCAACCTAATGAATCAATTGTTTTTGTACGCTTCACTACTACATCCTCACGTTGGTCTTAATATTTCCTGTCAGATGCATACATGTGATGGAAGACAAATGAGTAAAAGAAAAGTCAATGAATTCACAGACAAATATGTACCGTCCTTGTTTAGTTTTGAAAAAGTAGAGTGTTTTGAGGGTGAAATCTATGGAGAACAACAATTGGAGATAGTGTTGAGTCTCCTCTCTCCCACTCTTCCCGTTCTTTCAACTCTCAATGTCTCACCTATGTTTTAAAACTATGCCTTGTAAACTTTTTTTTGAACGAATATGACTCCAATTATACTTCCAAACCTTTGAATTGAGTTTCCAGACTAAAAATTGAGACACTCTATAAGAAAACATGTTAAATTCAACTTCTAATTTTCTTTTGAAAATTACAACCTATGTTGGTATTTTGGAACTAAACAAAGGCCCCTTACTTTATAAATGAATCACCTCATCGAGCATTTCTCTATTCTCTTGCTTCAAGGATATCCACTTCCTCATTGGATAAAATATTAACAATTGGTTCATATACGTCCCACTCCTTCATTTTTTGAATTACACTTGATTTGCTACCAAATTACTTCACCATGTCCACGACAGTTCCTCCTGACTTACTTCAACAATCGGTTTCTCTTATTGAAGCTACTCCTTGCATTGTAATTTTCTCGCCACTATACATGTCTTGCCCTTCATATGATCGAAATTCTGACAGTTTTTATTGAATGGATTGGGAAATCTGTGTAAAAAAAATGTAGGAGGAAGCTCAAGTCTTTAACTGTTCTTTTTGCGAACACCACCACTTCAGAATCTCAATCTGTGCCTTATAAACTTAAACATAATATTCTAATAAATTGAAATTGCAATATGAAATCAAAATGACAATATAAGAATAGAAATGGAGCTGGACCCACCCCTTTACGTCCACCTTCAGCCCTAACAATTCCTTTCCGTGTAGTCCACACGGAGACTTCCTGAGAACTGAACCACATATATGAAAGTAAACCTATCAATGCCATTGAATTATTATTTAGCATTATAAGAGCAAAGATCAAACCCTAACTGATGAGAAAACACAAACATTGAAACTAACTAAAATGGAATATAACACAATGAGAAACATATCTACATAATTTAATAAAAACTACAAAGAACATCATAAGCACATAATTTTTAAACCAGAATTAGCATTACAGTGTTATATGTATACAGGGAAAATAGAATATTATTGTTATAGCATTACAGTGTGATATCACTGTTTTGATAGGGGGTAAATCGAATATTAAAATAATAACCTAATTTGACACGTTGTGATTAGAACACTATCAACTCAAATCACTGTTTTGATATCATAGTGTTGTGAACACTATTTTGATATCAAATTACATACATGTTGGGTCAGGAGAAACAAATTACATACAATTAAAACACTATCAACTGAAATCGCAATTTAATTCATACTAATCATGACTGGGAACGATGTCCCATTTTCATTACATAACACAATGTCTGATATGAAATATAAGGTCAATACCAATTAGATTTTGAGCAAAGACTACCAAACATAACACCCCCAGCATTGTCTTTCATGTAAAACCATCTATGAAAGATACATATTGTCATCTCTTTCATTGTTGCCATTCAAATTTTGCCTATTCTACATAGTAGCACACCCTTCATTGTCTTTCATGTAACTAACTTCTCTTTGATTGTTAATCACTTTGGGGACATACTTTATATTTGTGTTAATGTAAAAAATTAGATCATATCTAATTATTCAATCACAGATAAATAAATGAGACAAAGAATTTTTAAAGTGGTTCAGCCTTATAAGAATGGCCTACGTCCACTGTTATGTTATTGCCGTGTGTTTGGAAATTCTCGATTTACAAGTTCTATCAAGAAATTCTGGTTCCCTTACAATGAGGATTGTACAATGTATTTATAGCCCTGAGGCTGTAATATCAAAGGGTAATACATTAAATGATGTACATATGAAAGGGTAATACATTCAATGCCCCTTAAGTGTGTGCGTCTGAATGATAAGCATTTAATGAACAGTCAAACTGTTGGTTATCCTGCTATTAATGCTTTGTTCGAGGTGCAGCTCGGACCGCCTGAGTTGCTCGGACCGCTTAAGCTTCTCGGTGCTCAAGAGTTCCTCGGGGAGTTCTTGTTCCTCGGAGCGTGTGATTTCCTCGGGAAAGCAGTGTTCCTCGTTGTAGTATGGTTCCTCAGAGCGTGTGAGTTCCTCAGAAGTATTCGTTGTTTCCACGTGTCTTCACTTTATTGAGCCATGTCAGTAGACTAAATTTGGTATCAATAGAAGCCCCCAATGTTTCATAGTTCGAATTTTGAGGAGTGTGGAACATTCTTTCTCGGAATATGGTAGTTTTAAATGATCCTCCTGATTTTTAGGAGTGTTTCCTTCGTATTTATTTCTCCTTCCAAATTCGTAGAATCAGGTTTTTGAATTTTTATGTCCACTTCGATTCCCGCACCCCCTTTTGTCTTTTTAGCCGTCGGTAACGTAACCATCTCTTTTTGTAATCATTACTTTTCCTTTTCCCAAGGTAGAGTATTTAAACGCTGCAAAAAATCCCATCGTCTTCTACTTTTTCAAATTTGTATCTTCGAGTTTTCCGTCGTCTCTTTCTCTCCTGTGTATTCATCTCTTCCATCGTTCGTTGTCATCATATCCACTCTTTTTCTGTAAGATTTTCTTCCTTCTTCTTCATTTCTTTTATTCATCATGGTTTACCCTGTTAAATCTCTTGATAAGTTTCGCTCTGATTTTTCTATTCCCTCCTGGGTTGTTCTGGAAGAGCTTTCTGAGCCTTCTGATTATTTCCGTTTGGCTGAGGGATATTGGTTCCCAGTCTCTTTATTGCTGAGTGTGGATTTTCTTTTCCACGCAATCCCTTATGTCTGGAATTCTGTCAATAGTTTGACGTTGTTCCTGCGAGAATAGGCCCAAATACATGGAGAATAGTTAATGGGGTTCATAGGTTAAATCAAATCCGTAGAACTCGCATAGGAATTCCAAAAATTATGTTTTGTTACAGATGGGCAGTTGGTGATAACACCTTTTATTTAAAAACTAGATTTTTAAATAGGGCTTTAGTAGTCAATCTCCCGGATGCCAATAGGGACTATTTTGAGCACGGGGTTATAATAAAAAATTGGCAACATGATCCTTTATCTGGAGATGAAGTTTATTAGGGTCCCAGATGCCCTCCCTATGGCAATGGGATAGGTTATTTTTATTTCATTTTACTTATTTTGAAATCATTCTTCTTTTGTGTTTGATAAAATGTGCCACTGATATTTTAATTTTGATTTATTTGCAGTTGATAGCAAAAGAAAGTGTCCAAAGGAAGCAGATGTTAATATAAGACATTTGAAACTTATCTGGAGTCTGCATCAGAGTGTTGCCGATGAGCACATTAGGTCAGCCTCATATCTGCTGCAGTACAAGAGCTACACCACCTATTTTACTACTCGTCCAGTAATAAGCGACGCAGAGCCAGTACCAGCTTCTACATGCTCTTGGCCTGAGTCACACGTTCCTTTAAGTGAAAGGATGAAGAAGAGAAGACCTCCCACCCTCTTCGAGAAGCCTGCCTCTGGTGCTAGAGAGGCTAAAAGAAGTAAGATTGATATCCCAGAAGGGATAAAAAAAGTTGATGCACCTTCCTCGGCTGCTGTTGTGAAGGTTACCAAGAAGCCTCCAGTGGCCCCGAGCAAGGCTGCTGCTCTAGGTGAGGTAATTCTCATATCACCGACTAAGGGCTCTTCCTTGGTTGAATCAATCCCTGTTCCCCCGCGGAAGCTGAAGAAGATCTCCTCGGTCAATTTGGCTAACACCATCATTCAGCCCCCAGTTACTAGAACCGGTGTTCCAACTTTTGTTCCTCCGATCTCTTCCATGAGCTCGGTAAAGTCTTGGATCATTCCCGAGGTCCAAGGTACTGAAGAAAACCTTACTCGGGACATGGTCACTTCGTTAGCTGCTCGCCATATTCTGTAAGTCTTATTACTTTGAATTTTTCATATTTCCCTTGTCATTTCTGTTTCTGACTTGCTTTTATTTTCATTTTTACAGTTGATGAGCTGCTTCAGTATAATTTTGAAGAAGGATGAAGCAATTAAAGCTTCAAGCTCCTCATCTGGGGTGGAGGAATCTCTGGCGGTCCTGACGAAGTCTTTGGAAGATTCTCGCCAGAAATATGCTACTGATAAGGCAATCTGGGAGAAGAAACTTGCCTCCACCGAGCAGGAAAAAGCTTAGGTTGTTGAAGTCTCCAAGGAGTTGGAGAAGAGAATAAAGGACTTGAAAGGGAAAAATAAAGATCGCGACGAGAAGCTCCAAAAGGCTGCAGAGCTTGAGAATAAGCTCAAGGTTGCTGAAGAGGAGTTGGCTCAACTTTGGGAGGTAAATCGGCAGAAGGAGGAGGCTGAAAGAAAATTGAAAGCTGTTGATAACCTACTGTCCGAGAAGCTTTCCTCGGATAAGTTGAAGAGGAAAACGACTGTGAAGAAGTCCTTCAGTGCTGGCTGGGACAAGGGGTGGAACAAGAGATTGACTGCCATGGTGTCGCAAGTAGAATATGGCAGCCTCAAGTACTTTAGGGATGGATGGGTCACTGCTCTACAGGAGATGAAAGTGGATGAAAATTTCGAACTCTTTCAGTGACACATCCCTGGTCCACCCCCAACTCCTGAAGACTTATAAGAGGACGAAGTTGCCTCCGAAGAGTCTTCTATGGTGATGGGAGATCATCCCCCAGCCATCCAGCCTGCTCTCGAGGAACCTCAGCAAATCATTACTTCTTCCGAGCAACTGCTGGCGCTCCCCGAGCAGCTTTTTATTCCCTCCGAGCAACCTACTTCCTCGTCCCAGCCTCCCGAGAAGGTTTTGGGAGACAAGGAAAAGGTGTAGAGTTGTTCGAGTTTCTCTTTATATTTTTCTTTTATCAAATGTAACCATGAATATGTAACTCTGAATCTTGTACTTCTAACCTTTATGATATAATAAAACTTAAACTTGTGTTTATTCATACTGTTGTCTGTTCTTCATACTCTGTCTTGATTCTTATTGATTATTGATTTTTCTTCCTCTGCTAGTTTCTGGCCAGGATGGAATTACTGTCTGCTCACGATACCAAGCTGTTGAAGCAATGCAATGATTATTTTAAAGCTGGTCACACAGATCTGAGTGCAGCATAAGTCGTTGACATCCTCGGCCAAGATTCTTCTGAACAGGAAGTTGAAGCATACCAATATCTGAAGTGTCTTCTTGATCGACCAGTGGCCAATAATGTGTCTAATTATGACATGATCGAGGATATCCAAGGCACCCTCAAAGATCTTCAGCAACAATAAAAAGAATCCACTGCCCTCTTGCATGAGGGTTACGAGAAGAAGTACCAGCAGATCATTGCCGACAAGGGCTACGAGAAACTTTTTACTGTCTACAATATGAGGGAGAGAACTCTGAAGGGTGAGGTCGAGGAATGCAGACAAATAGCTGATTATTAGAGCAAGAGAACAACAATCTTCAAAGAGAGTTATCATAGTTGAAGTCTGCAGCTTCTACTTCAAAAGCCTTGATCCCAGTGACTGATGAGGGATTCTCGTTCTTGGAAGTCGAGAACGCCAACTTGAGGGACGAGTTGGAAACCTTGAAGAGGTCTGGCCCCTCTACATCTTCTCGTGGTCGAGCAAGAACTCCTCGGGGGCGAGAAAGAGCTCCTCAGATTCCTGTTGAGGAACATCGGACTCAGTCTGCTTTAGAGAACCAGGCCTTCCAATTAATGGCGAAGAACCAGGCGTTGGCTTAAATGTCAAAGAAAATTAGGGACCTGGAAGAGAAGCTTTCCACGCAGAAGTCTACCTTGGAGAATAAAGAGATCTTCATCAAAAATCTCCACGAGCAGCTGGAAAGACTAACATATCAATTCCACAAATAGCCCAGGGAGTTCTGGATGGCTGGATACAACGAAGCTCTCTATCACTTGGACGATCGTATCCAGAATGCCAATAATGAGGGCTACAAGCAAGGCTGGTTGAATGCCTTAGGTGTGCTGTAACTCGAACAAGGTCATTGTTGATGTAAAAAATTAGATCATATCTAATTATTCAATCACAGATAAATAAATGAGACAGAGAATTTTTAAAGTGATTCAGCCTTATAAGAATGGCCTACGTCCACTGTTATGTTATTGCTGTGTGTTTGGGAATTCTCGATGTACAAGTTCTATCAAGAAATTCCGGTTCCCTTACAATGAGGATTGTACAATTTATTTATAGCCCTGAGGCTGTAATGTCAAAGGGTAATACATTAAATGATGTACATATGAAAGGGTAATACATTCAATGCCCCTTAAGCGTGTGCGTCTGAATGATAAGCATTTAATGAACCGTCAAAATGTTGGTTATCCTGCTATTAATGCTTTGTTCGAGGTGCAGCTCGGACCTCCTAAGCTTTCGGTGCTCAAGAGTTCCTCGGAGAGTTCTTGTTCCTCTGAGCGTGTGATTTCCTCGGGGAAGCAGTGTTCCTCGTTGTAGTATGGTGCCTCGGAGCGTGTGAGTTCCTCAGAAGTATTCGTTGTTGCCACGTATCTTCACTTTATTGATCTGTGTCAGCAAACTAAATTTGGTATCAACAATTTGTATGTTCTTTAATTGGCTGCTCCTTCTGGGTAAGTACATACTCCTTTCTTGTTGCTTGATTCAGTGTATTTGTTGAAACAAAGTTCCTTTTGGCCAATAGTCTGCAAGCCTTCTTTCTCAGCTCTACCGGGAGATTTAGTATTAGGTAGACTTGGGCAAAACTCTAAGTTTTCAATGGAGTGCACACTGTCGAGGGTAGGTTCCCCATCCACCTACTGATACTTGTCCATCAAACCACTCGCTGCAATCTAAACAATTGTCTTAATGTAACTTTGAACTGAAAAAATTCACAAAATTGTAAAAATACAAATATAAACATTATAAAACCAAACTTGAACAGTGGTCTTATGTTGTTAAAATATAAATATAAACAACATACCCTGAAGAGTGGTTTTAAGAAACAGAATTTGGCATCCAATAATCTCATCCTCAATTTCCCTTCCTTTCGGGTTTTCATCCTCAATTTATGAGATTCAAACACAATAATGTATTCCCCCTCTGCACTCTTTTTCCATCCTCTGCACTCTCCTTCATCTTTATAATTCGTCAAACTTCTCCATAACAAACTCCATCTAAAATTGCCTATATAATACCTATAATCCAATCCAGAAAACATAGTATGCTCAATACTACTACAGATCACTAAATATTAAAAAGAAGGAGCACATATTAATAAACCAATAATCAAAAGTGAAAATCCAGTCTATATTCTTTCCAACATTAATGACCCTATATTCTTACCTTGTAACAATCATTAAAAAAAGAAAAACCTTTATGGATCCCAACATCAATCAACCAAGCCTAGTAATATATAATGTGGTTCAGAGGTTGTTCAACTTTTGTGTCTCATATACAATGTGGTTCAGAGGTTGTTCAACTTTAAGCTGCCCAAATGTATGTTCCTTAGAGTGTTTTTAAAATGTTGAACTATAATATTACAAAAAACCTATTCCAAAAACCATATTATCAACTTCTCCTACTTTCTTCCGTGAAAATATTTAAGATCTAACAAATACAACCATTGTTAATAGCAATATACCATTGTTGAGGTGACCTGAACCATTTTTCTCTGAAAAAAAACTTGATCTGAACCGTCTTTCTCTGAAGCATCCACCAGAAAACATTATTCCGGATCAAACTTGAACAAAAAAAATGTAAATGCCCTAATTTAAAACACAATACCTGAGAGTTCTTGAACAAAAAAAAATACGAAACAAATTTGGAGACCAAATTGGTACCTGCAAAAACAAAATATAAACCCAATACATGAGAGATATGAACCCAATACATGAGAGGTATTGAACAACAAAAATGGAAAAGTTGATAAATGCAAAATCAATATACGAACAAAAAAAGTCTGAAAAAATGAGTTCCTAACCCACAACCAAAAAAAGAATAAAAAAAACTCCACGGATTCAAGACCTCCAAAACAAAATTAGTTGTAACTCCTCGGATTTGGTACTTCAAGACCTTCAATAAGCCCTAAATTTGATTTGAACCCCAATACATGAGAGATCTTGAACAAAAAAAATGTAAAAGTCGACCAAATAGGTACCAAAGCTTCACCAACAATGTTTAGGTTAAAAGGTGGCTGAAAAATCGCAAATAATCAAGAAACCTTACATTGAGGATGAAGATGGTGACGGTAGCAAGGTTCAAAGGTTGCTGAATGAAGATGGTGACAGCAACAAGCTTGAATGAGGATGATTTCCCTTCTACTTTCAAAACACCCAAATACAAAATGAGTGATGAAGAGAGACCCTCGAGCCTCGTGCTCTGTTAGTGGGTGAGGGATTCGACAGTGGTGAGAGGCTCGAGGTGGGTACAGTTTGGCATAATATCTCCTCAAAACATTCAGCCCCACGTGATATGCTTTACAAATTTGCAGCCCCACGTGGCCTCATGTGAAACCATTAGATGAAAACACCCACATTCCTTCTCAATCATTAATCTATCTTATGACTTATGGAACAGAAAAAAGACCCTTGCACATTATTATATAGATATATATGTGTGTGTGTGTGTGTGTTATACATGTGCGTGTGTGTGTGTGTGTGTGTGTTATATACGTGTAAGTATATGTAAGGTCGGGAGTACATCAAATTGCCTATTTACTCTTTATAATTAATCCATTGCATGTGTGTGATTGTGTGTGAGTGTGAGTCTCTCTCTCTGAAACACTTTTTACCTTAGCAAGGTAAAAAGTGTTTGAGAGAGAGAGAGATAGACACACACACTAATTCATACACTCACTTTCACATACTCATTTTAATAAAAATTATATAAAAAATTCAGTAGTAGAAAGGAATATAGGCCTAATATTCTACATAAAAAAACTAAGGTATATACTATTTATCAAAGCCTCTTCTGACCTGCTATTATATAATTTCTCTAGCTATAAAATTTCACTGAAAATTAGATATCTCTAAATTACATCCAAATTTACGTAGATTCCATATAAATGTTGAATTATATTGAAAAGTAGCACCAAATATTAATTTTAACTGAAATTTTGAACATGAACCTTTCAAACATAGAGAAGACATCAAACATGGGAAAAGGAAAAAACTTTCACACCCTTATGACTTACATAATCATATAAGAGAAATAATTATAAAAATATGTGTACTTCCATTGGATATATTCTATGAAGTTTACAATATTTATTAATTATAAAAATATACAAAGTTTACCATAACAATTAGACCAATTCTTCAATGTTCCCCATCTAAAGTTTTATTATCTTTATAAGATCTATTCATTAATTGAAAAAGGTAGAAAAAATTGTACTTTTCTCTCACCTAGCCAATTCCAATAAGCATTTCAATCAACATTCAACATCAAAAAATTGATACATATTTTTAATTGAAAAGAGTAAGAGAAATAATAAAAAATTCATATCCAACTAATGGGTATAAACCCTAACTAAACAAATGATGTATTGTACCCACTTTTAAACTTATGCATGAACACCCTAGTGTAACCACTTCAAAACCAAATCAAAATATTATCACAAATCCATACTATTCAAAGGAAACCTCATACATGAAAACCCCAACAATGTTTAATAAGGTTAAATGAGGGAGAAATGGAGATTTCCTGATAGAGAAAGAGAGGCGGTGGCCAAAGGAGAGGCGGCGGCGGAGGTGGTTAGAGGATCAAAGAGAGGGAGGGAGTTAGGGTTTAGAGAGAGATCATGAAATGAAAAAAATACCCCGAGTGTTTATATGTACTCGATCTGGTCATGGTTAAGGAGCATGACCAAGCGCCATGACTACTTCAAAATGGTCACAATCCTGGGTCGTGACCACTATTAATTGAGCCCGTTACATTTGGCACGCATGTGGTCACAGTCTCGGGCTATGACCCACTTTTGTTGGAGATTTTACCCATTTTGGTCATGAGATGGTCACGGACTTGAGCTGTGACCCCCATGGTCACGGTCTGTCGACATGACCAAAGCCATTGGTTGTCACTCTTTTTCAGGGTCAAGGTCATGGTCACATGATTTTAATGATGATCACTGTAACAACCCGCCCTTTTTGGAGATGATTAAATTCCATAATTAATTATAAATTGGAATTTGAAATTTTTTCCTAAATATTAATTTTTGGGATTTTCGAGGATTAAATGATTTTCGAAGGACGTTGTGATTATTTTTGGGACTATATAGGTCGAAATATTTTAATTATATGTCGTCGTTGAGTAAAGCGACACGAGGTAAGATTTTTAATTGGAAAATCCGTATTTATTTATTTTGGGTTGGAATAGTGATTTGCGGTCAAGTACCTCGGATGGAAATTTTGACTGCGCCGTGATTTTCGGAATGGCTGAGATAGTCGGAAAAGAGTGTCCGATTGTCGAAATTGAGTTTCGGGTAATTTTAGAGGTAAAAGTAACTCGTAATTGGGTAAACGAGTCGTTTTTGGGTTTTAAGGGTTAAAACCCTTTTATTCCTATTTAAATAGGAAGAGGGGAAGAGAATAGAAAGAAAATAAATAAAAGAGAGAGAAGAGAGACAGGAGGAGAGAAAAAAGAGGAGAACGGGGAGATTTCGGCCAAACACCGCGAGATTCGGCTCGAGGACGTCGTATTTTATCCACGAGGCAAGTATTTACTTGCTTTATTTCCCTTTTTGCATAAATATCTCATACCGTAGTTTGGTATAAACAAACCCTAAAGATTTTTGGTTAGGGTTTAGTGGATAAAACGGGTTTTTGGGAGTTAAAACAACTAAACCCCAATAATATTTCAATTTGTGGAACTTAGGTTTTAATCAAAATTAATGGGTGGTTTAGGGTTCTACGATGTTTAGAACCCTTTATATATGTGTATTTGTAGTTGGTTGAGGTTTTAGGACGTTGGGTGAGGCAACAAAAGCTTGGGAGAAGCTTAAATGGTCGAAACCGTCTCAGAGAAGACGGTGAACAGTAGCCAGCGTGCTTCCCGAATCGATTCGGCCTAGAGACGATTCGATTCGGCTCTTGGTCAAAAAATAAAATTTGTATATATCTTCGACGCGGTCGCGTAGGCTCTGACCGCTTATTTTTCTGATTTTTTTTGGATTTATAGTGATTTTTCTACGAAAAGCTGTCCGAGATTGAAATCATTAGTTGTAACTTATTAGAGATAAATATTAGGGGTTCTCAAAAGGATTGTTAGGACCTCTAAAGAATTTGAGGAGATATTAAACACTTTGGGTTTGTAGTAATAACTCCAAATTATGATTTAAATGGAGATTGGATTGAATTTTGGGTATTTTTGGAGATTGAAAAAAATTCCCCAAACAGTGCCCCTCGAAAAGGCTGAATTGATTCGTGTCTAGGCCGAATCGATTCGCCTAAGGGGATCTAGGTTTCTGTAGTGGGCCGAATCGATTTGGATCTAGACCGAATCAATTCTCCATTAAGGACCTGTTTGCAGAACACTTTCCGAATCGATTCAGATTGGGGGCCGAATCGATTCGCCCACCCGAATCGATTCGCAATTTGGGCGAATCGATTCTCTTTGGTCAGAATGGCCAGTTTTCTTCCCATAAGAGTTTGGGGAGTTAAATTTTGTTTTGGGAATATATGTATATATTCGCCTAGTGGGAAACGGTATAATTGGAGATATCCAATAAATCCGTAGATGGGATTTTGGTATATATTACTTATTAAAGTAAGAATATACTTTGGGTTTAGTATCATGCATATATGAATGCATGATTATGATTATTTGAGAGAATCGTTAGGATTATTGGTCATCGCTGGATGAGATTGGAAAATATGGCCATTTATATATTCTAGGAGGAATATATATAATTTGTTTCAAGTATATATATAATTTGAGATTCAAGTAAATCCGTAGATGGGATTTTGGTATATATTACTTATTAAAGTAAGAATATACTTTGGGTTTAGTATCATGCATATATGAATGCATGATTATGATTCTTTGAGAGAATCTTTAGGATTATTGGTCATCTTTAGATGAGATTGGCAAATATGGCCATTCATATATTCTAGGAGGAATATATATAATATGATTCAAGTATATATATATTATTGGTCATCGCTAGGAATATATATACTATGTGATTCAAGTATATATATAACTTGAGATAAAGGATTTTGAAAATATATATATGAATATTTTCAAAATGGGAAAAAGGTAAATGATTTTCATAATTGATAAATTATGGTTACACACCTCCCTAAATCGCTATCATCAGGGAAGTTGCGTGCGTTATGCTGATGCCCCCTAGCTAATGAATGCAGGGTGGCTAAAGTCCTATAGGCCATATGGGCGATTATTGTTTACTGCGCTGGTTAGGGGATTCTTGGTGTGGTCTTGACTTTCCCGCAGGCATATGGCCGCTTCCCGACATTGGTAGGTTCCCAGGTTGTCTTGTTTGATAGTCCCTAGAAGATGATATCCATTTAGGGGCGCGTCCAGTGGGGAAACCCGAAAGGGCGGTCTTAGTTTTATTAAAGAAATTTATTATAATAAATTGGCTTTAATTTAAATTTCCTGAGTATAAAAAGGGAAATGGGATAAAGGTTTTGTCTTGGGTAACACTCCCGGATGGAAGAAGGGATGTGGAAGCATATGATATGATCAAAGCATTTTCATGATAATGAAAATGGCTCTGGGTACATTTCCTGAGTGTAAAAAGGAAAATGGGATGATATATAAACGAAAAAGCATTTTTATGATAATAAAATTGCCTTTTAAAAGTATATGATTTGTTAAAGCAATTCATGATAATGAATTGGCTTTTATATTTACATTTCCTGAGTATAAAAAGGGAAATGGGAAGTTTTGAGAAAAATCATAGTATTGATAAATACTTGATATATAACCCCTCAGTCCGGGAGATGGATCGGGATGTTTATGGTAAAACGTATATATATGGATGAATCGAGTACCGAGGGTCTAATGGATCCCGCCGATCGACCTTGCCGCGTAGTAGTGTATCGGGAGGGTTCCTTGTTTGGATTTCGCTTTGCGAGACACCCCACGCACGAATATGGTATAGTGTTGAGACTGGGGAGAAGTTTCATCCTTAGTGCTCTTATATTGATATTTATTATATGATGGTATATATACTTATATATATCTTTCTGTACTAAGGGACTGGCGGATCTCGACGATCGACCGTGCCGCGTAGTAGTGTATCAGGGGGTTCTTTGTTTGGATTTTGCTTTGCGAGACACCCCACGCACGAACATGGCATAGCGTTGAGACTGGGGTGAAGTTTGGCCCTTAGTACATTGCTTGGACTATCTAGGGTTGATAGTGGTTGGACGATAGACTAGTTTAGCAGGGTAGCTTGACTAGGATGTTTAGAGGGATGCGCTAGGAGTGCACTGTTAGTGGAGAGGTGACGGGTATCTCATGGGAGTGAGATACCAAACTTAAATATGAGATAAAACCTTTTTCTAAAAATAAGGCATTTATGCACTTGCTAAATATTTTCAAAACTCGGGCTCTGACCCGTTTATCTACTTTTCCCTTTCTTGTTATATATATATATATTATATAGATGTCCAGACACAGGGACGCCTGGATGATACTTCTTTCGAGTCAGAT
The DNA here is from genome assembly GCA_949130495.1 of Sambucus nigra. Taxonomy (NCBI): domain Eukaryota; kingdom Viridiplantae; phylum Streptophyta; class Magnoliopsida; order Dipsacales; family Adoxaceae; genus Sambucus; species Sambucus nigra. The sequence goes on along the minus strand of OX422210.1, from coordinate 235,056,434 downwards.
GTCTGCTGCAGCAGCTGTGGATGCGTGCAGGACTTTCAGTAGACGCTTTCATTCTTGTACTCTAGATAGGAGGTACTGTATACACATTCGGGCCAATGGTCCAACTGCATTTATTTATTCTTTTAGAGCATTCGATATGGTTGTATATTTTGACCGATTGTTCGGTTATTTTATTCCATTTCAGTTTCATTTTCGCAAAAATTGTGTGGATGTTTTAATTTTGTAATTGTTAAAAAGAGTAGTAAAGTTAAAATTTTGACACCGGCCTAATTGGTTATTAGTAATTAAATGGATTTTTCGACAGTGATGCTAAGAATGATCCATATGAGACTCCTGTTATAATTTGATATAGGAGTAATCGCCCGGTATTTTATTAGGCGGGGTGCCACAGATGGTATCTGAGCATCACGTTCTAGTGTCCTTAGGAATCTATGCGGACGTACTACGCTTTTAGCGTTGCTCTCGATTTTTTTTTAGAGCCTCAGGTTTAGGATTGTTGAGTTATCTTGTGAGATTTCATTCTCTTGCCATATTATAAGGTTATAGTAATCTTTTGCATGCTCGTTTGAGAATCGTGTGCGGAGCCAGGATGGCGGCAGGAGGTGGGACTTAGTTGGAGCTATAAGGTTGAAGCTCGTAGGGGAGTTTCCTTTTGACAGAGAAGTTATGAGGACTAGTAAGATGATTGTAAGGAGCAGGGTAAAGTGGTTATTTTGAGTTTTGCCTCAATAAAGGAGGTATATTTGGCATGGCTAGATAAAGTCGCGGTATTAGTTAGCCCTAGACTCGTGTGTGAAATTTAAGTTATGGCGGTCACGATAACATAATATCATGTATGTTCATGTGTTTTCCGCGATAGTGGAATTTTATTTTCCTTCATTCGCCATAAAGGCGGGTGTTGATATATTGTATATATATATATCTGGTTTGGGATACTCGTTTTATATGTCTATACGAGTATAGTATTATGGTGAGTATATATGTATTCGTACTTTCGGAGCGATAGCAAGCTAATGATGGCAAGACTATCGTGTCCATGGTTCCTGGAGGGAACGGGTTGTTGTTGCGGTGTCTCACCTAGATATAGGTTGAGTTCACCTTATTTATTGTGGGTATACGAAACTTCGATGAGTAAAGATTTCCTTATCGTGATTTAGGTATATGGCGACCTTATGTATATGATTTAAGGCCGAAGGATTTTTTTTGAGCTGAAGATAAAGCTCATTACTATTTGCCCAAGGACTTAAAAATGAGTGCGAACGCGGGTAGGTATGACTCTTAGTTAGAGATAGGAGTTCAGACCACCTTTTTGTTCGATTAGGGGATAGGGTATCCCGGTTGCATGTTGAAATAACGAAACTCCATAACCAACGAAGTCAAGGGTTAATGTGTGGAGGGGTTCCTTGTTTGGATTTCTCTTTGCGAGACACTCCACACATGACTCTTAATGGCGTCGGGAGTGGAGAGCTGTTATGGAATGCGAGGATGTTGATTTTGTGGAAAAGTCTTATAGTGTGGATCAACCACTATAGGCTATGAGCCACATGATGATGATTTACTTATGGAGATATGGTGCTGTGGAAAAGAACTAAAGTGGTCCCCTCGCCACAAGTGGGCGGATGAGGTTGGACTTAAAGAAATCGATTTGAGGATAATAACTAGCCTTAATGAAAAGGCAGATTTTGAGAAGATAAATTTTGGGTATTATGTTCGTGACACTTTCTATAGAAAGTGGGCACTTCGATTGGTTAGGTTTCCTTCCATATGGGCGGAAGGATAAGATAGTAGAAACGTGTCCGTAGGTTAGCGTAGGTAGGATTTAGGACGTCCCGCGGGTGTGCCTTAGGTCGCTATATCTCTATGACCGACTACGCGAGGGAGTAGTGTAACGGGAGGGTTCCTTGTTTGGATTTCGCTTCGGCAAGACATCCCACGCATGAAACCGAGCAAATGTCGGAAGTTGAGAGAGGCCTTGGGCACTAGGGATATACTTAGGATTACACTCGTTTCGCGTAGTTAGAGTAACGCTTAGACCTTAGTATTTTTATTAGAGTTAGTGGCGCCGAGTTTAGGAGAATGGAATTTCGTGGGTTCGGAGGACCCATAGGTGAGTATTACACCGAGGAAAGGAGACCCTTAATGGGAGAGAGTGTTACGTGTCAGACATTCACTATGAATGTGCAGATGTGCACAGGTTAGAAAGGTGTATGGGAACCTTAGTAAGTTTGTTTATATACCGCCTGAAATAGAAGGGGCGTAGTATATAAAGTTGAAGTTTATGACGTTAGGCACTATAAATAATGGGTACAATGTGACGTTATTAGAGTCACTTTACGACTGTGGCAGTCGTATGGTATATGGTTGGGAACCATTGGGTTAGTGTCATTCCCTTGAGGTATTAGGATTTGGAGTGATCCTAGGATTGGCGGTGTAGGTTGTATTTGAATTTCGAGGACGAAATTCCGTTGTAAGAGGGGGGGGGGGGGAATGTAACAACCCGCCCTTTTTGGAGACGATTAAATTCCATAATTAATTATAAATTGGAATTTGAAAATTTTCCTAAATAGTAATTTTTGGGTTTTTCGAGGATTAAATGATTTTCGAAGGATGTTGTGATTATTTTTGGGACTATATAGGTCGAAATATTTTAATTATATGTCGACGTTGAGTAAAGCGACACGATGTAAGATTTTTAATTGGAAAACCCGTATTTATTTATTTTGGGTTGGAATAGTGATTTGCGGTCAAGTACCTCGGATGGAAATTTCGACTGCGCCGTGATTCTCGGAATGGCTGAGATAGCCGGAAAAGAGTGTCCGATTGTCGAAATTGAGTTTCGGGTAATTTTAGAGGTAAAAGTAACTCATAATTGGGTAAACGAGTCATTTTTGGGTTTTAAGGGTTAAAACCCTTTTCGTCCTATTTAAAGAGGGAGAGCGGAAGAGAATAGAAAGAAAAGAAAGAAAAGAGAGAGAAGAGAGAAAGGAGGAGAGAAAATTAAGAGAACGGGGAGATTCCGGTCAAACTCCGCGGGATTTGGCTCGAGGACGTCGGATTCTATCCACGAGGCAAGTGTTTACTTGCTTTATTTCCCTTTTTTAATAAATATCTCATACCGTAGTTTGGTATAAACAAACACTAACGATTTTGGGTTGGGGTTTCGTGGATAAAACGGGTTTTTGGGAGTTAAAACAACTAAACCCCAATAATATTTCAATTTGTGGAACTTAGGTTTTAATCAAAATTAATGGATGGTTTAGGGTTCTAGGATGTTTAGAACCTTTTATATATGTGTATTTGTAATTGGTTGAGGTTGTAGGACGTTGGGTGAGGCGACAAAAGCTTGGGAGAAGCTTTAATGGCCGAAACCGTCTCGGAGAAGACAGTGAACAGTAGCCAGCGTGCTTCCCGAATCGATTCGGCCTAGAGGTAAATTGATTCGGCTCTTGGTCAAAAATAAAATTTGTAGATCTCTTCGACGCGGTCGCGTGGGCTCCAATGGCGTATTTTCTGATTTTTTTTTGGATTTATAGTGATTTTTCTATGGAAAGCTGTCTGAGATTGAAATCATTAGTTGTAACTTATTGGAGATAAATATTAGGGGTTCTCAAAAGGATTGTTAGGACCTCTAAAGAATTTGAGGAGATATTAAAAACTTTGGGTTTGTAGGAATAAATCCAAGTTATGATTTAAATGGAGATTGGATTGAATTTTGGGTATTTTTGGAGATTGAAAAAAATTGCCCAAACAGTGCCCCTCGAACAGGCCGAATCGATAAGGGTCTAGGCCGAATTGATTCGCGTAAGGGGATCTTGGTTTCTGTAGTGGGCCGAATCGATTTGGATCTAGACCAAATCGATTCGCCATTAAGGACATGTTTGCAGAACACTTTCCGAATCGATTCGGATTGGGGGCCGAATCGATTCGCCCACCCGAATAGATTCGCAATTTGGGCGAATCGATTCTCTTTGGTCAGAATGATCAGTTTTCTTCCCTTAAGAGTTTGGGGAGTTAAATTTTGATTTGGGAATATAGGTATATATTCGCCTAGTGAGAAACGGTATAATTGGAGATATCCAATAAATCCGTAGATGGGATTTTGGTATATATTACTTATTAAAGTAAGAATATACTTTGGGTTTAGTATCATGCATATATGAATGCATGATTATGATTCTTTGAGAGAATCTTTGAGATATTTGGTCATCGCTAGATGAGATTGGAAAATATGGCCATTTATATATTCTAGGAGGAATATATGGTATATGTATATACTATGTGATTCAAGTATATATATAATTTGAGATAAAGGATTTTGAAAATATATATATAAATATTTTCAAAATGGGAAAAAGGTAAATGATTTTCATAATTGATAAATTATGGTTACACACCTCCCTAAATCGCTATCATAAGGGAAGTTGCGTGCGTTATGGTGATGCCCCCTGGCTAATGAATGCAGGGTGGCTCCTGTTGGACATATGGACGATTATTGTTTACTGCGCTGCTTAGGGGATTCGGGGTGTGGTCTTGACTTTTCGGCAGGCATATGGCCGCTTCCCGACGTTGGTAGGTTCCCAGGTTGTCTTGTTTGATAGGCCCTGGAAGATGATAACCATTTAGGGGCGCGTCCAGTGGGGAAACCCGGAGGGGCGGTCTTAGTTTTATTAAAGAAATTTATGATAATAAATTGGTTTTAATTTACATTTCCTGAGTATAAAATGGGATAAAGGTTTTTGCTTCGGTAACACTCCCGGATGGAAGAAAGGATATGGAAGCATATGATATGATCAAAGCATTTTCATGATAATGAAAATGGCTTTGGGTACATTTCATGAGTGTAAAATGGGAAATGGGATGATATATAAACAGAAAAGCATTTTTATGATAATAAAATTGGCTTTTAAAAGTATATAATTTGTTAAAGCAATTCATGATAATGAATTGGCTTTTATATTTACATTTCCTGCATATAAAAAGGGAAATGGGAAGTTTTGAGAAAAACGATAGTATTGATAAATGCTTGATATATGAACCCTCAGTCCGGGAGATAGATCCGGATGTTTATTGTAAAATGTATATATATGGATGAATCGAGTACCGAGGGTCTAATGGATCCCGACGATCGACCTTGTCGCGTAGTAGTGTATCAGTGGGGTTCCTTGTTTGTATTTCGCTTTGCGAGACACCCCACGCACGAATATGGCATAGTGTTGAGACTGGGGAGAAGTTTCATCCTTAGTGCTTTTATATTGATATTTATTATATAATGGTATATATACTTATATATATCTTTCTGTACTGAGGGACTAGCGGATCTCGACGATCGACCGTGCCGCGTAATAGTGTATCGGGGGGGTTCCTTGTTTGGATTTCGCTTTGCGAGACACCCCACACACGAACATGGCATAGCGTTGAGACTGGAGTGAAGTTTGGCCCTTAGTACATTGCTTGGACTATCTAGGGTTGATAGTGGTTGGACGATAGACTAGTTTAGCAGGGTAGCTTGAATAGGATGTTTAGAGGATGCGCTAGGAGTGCACTGTTAGTGGAGAGGTGAGGGGTATCTCATGGGAGTGTCATACCAAACTTAAATATGAGATAAAACCTTTTTCTAAAAATAAGGCATTTATGCACTTGCTAAATATTTTCAAAACTCGGGCTCTGACTCGTTTATCTACTTTTCCCTTTCTTGTTATATATATATATATATATATTTTATAGGTGTCCAGACACATGGACGCCTGGATGGCACTTCTTTCGAGTCAGACGTCTGCTGCAGCTGTTGTGGATGCGTGCAGGACTTTCAGTAGACGTTTTCATTCTTGTACTCTAGATAGGAGGTATTGTATACACATTCGGGCCAATGGTCCAACTGCATTTATTTATTCTTTTAGGTCATTCAATATGGTTGTATATTTTGATCGAGTGTTCGGTTATTTTATTTCATTTCAGTTTCATTTCCGCAAAAATTGTGTGGATGTTTTAATTTAGTAATTGTTAAAAAGAGTAGTAAAGTTAAAATTTTGACACCGGCCTAATAGGTTATTAGTAATTAAATGGATTTTTCGACAATGATGCTAAGAATGATCCATATGAGACTGCTGTTGTAATTTGATATAGGAGTGATCGCCCGGTACTTTATTAGGCGGGGTGTCATGATCACATCATAAGAATGTGGTCACGCTCACTGTGACCATTCTTGGTTTGTGGTGTATTATATGTGTAGTGCTATGTAAGGACGGTGACACAATGTGGAATATATTTACTATTACTTATCAACTTATGTGGTTATAGTTTAAGTTCTCCTTTTATTTCTATTGTATGAGACGAATAAGTGGAATGTAATAAGATGCCTTAGCATCAAGATTTGAATAATGTTTTCGTCTTCTTCCAGAAACTTTTTATTTTATTAGTTCTCTTTATATTATCATCTCGTACAATGCACAAAATATCACGTGTGACTTTTAATGTTTAGTTCAATATGTTTTCATAATTAATGTCTAGACATTAGAACATGGATGGTGAATGTCATTAAGGGGGACTATATTTTTTTTTTAAATATGCTGGACTAAAAATTATATGAAAAAATAAATTATGGATTTTTTAAAATTCCCCTAAAAGGATTGAGTTGACTTTTGGCACCCTTTTAGAAACATGTGACCATAATTGAGATATAAAATGATCTATTAGACGAATAGTACATCACGTGGATTTTCCATAATATTCACATAATTTCTTGTACATGGACATATAAGTATCATAAAAGTATGTATCAGTAACCTCTCGTAGTTAATTTCTATCCCTTTTAAAACAGAGTTCATTAATAAGGCCATTTTAATCTCACCATTATTTATGTTTTCGGAAGGTCCTCTAGGTCTGTTATTATTTCTTGAAGTACAATTGAGGCCAATAGTATTATATGAACACCATAAATACCCATACAACCAAACGGAATAGATCACTAATGTTTTTTCATGAAAAATATAAATAACAAACATGACCAACAATAGTAGAATTATAGGGGAATATACGAGAGATTTTTTAATATTTATATGTATTTTTTTTAGTTGTAACATTTTTTATTTAAGCTCATTTCTTTACTTTAGTTACTATATTAGGTCTGTGGGTAATATGCCTTAAAATAATTTTATAGTACCCTCTTTGGTCATTTTACCTTTTTAGGTTATGTTATCTAGCGAGATAACTTCATACTCCAAATAGGGCATTTTGATAACTATGTTAGTCATTTATTAATATTGAGAGATGAATGAATGATAAATTTTTCGTTCTTGTTATTATTTTAGTTGTGAATTAATTCATTTGCATTCAAAGTGGGATCAGAGTGAAGTTAACTCGTGTTAGGGCTACAAAAATGATTGAAAATCAACGAGTAGGACTCAGAAAAATGTACTAAAAAGATATAGTAAAATAAATAAATCAACCCATCCACTCATAATCAAATCCTTTTTATATTAAACCAGCTTTAACTTTACTGAATAAAATTAATAAGTTCAATCTTAAGCAGGTGATTCAGAAAATAAATGCAAAAGGTGTAGATTCAATCACACACAATACACATGGATTTCTTAGTGGAAACCCTGGCAGAAAAAAACATTATCGCCCCAACCCAACATGCGCTCCTCAACTACTTCATCAGTAGATCCAATAAGTGATGCAGAAAATGTTTTCTGCCCTCCGATATCAGTAAATTCCAAACCAATGTTTCACCCGTGGCCTTAGTTATTAGTCTTGAATATTGCAAAAAATCCCCCTTTTATTTACGCATCAAACATTGTTGCTGTCGTTTTCCTTTATATTTTTGCTCTTATATTGTATAACCTATATATTTGATATACACCTTATGCATGGTTTATTTGTGCTTTTATAAGTGTGATAATGTTTAGCGGATAAATTGGATGTATTTAAGAAACGTTTCACCGCAAGATTCAACATTAGGGACATTTTCACATATTCATACTTCATGAACCGACTCGCGAAAGTCTATAGGACTGTATTTCGTCGAGTTAGCTTCATATTTCCTAAAATAACATATAATTTTATTTCTTAATGACCAAGCTGCGGTCATTTTCACGAGGCTCATATTTCTTTGAAGCTATTTGAGGATGAAATCGAAAGCCGATCGATTTTCGCTAGATGATCGATCGCCCCTTATTTGATTTGTGGCACTACATTAAATTTGGTAGATAGTCATGATAATTTGGTCACGGAACAAGTCCGTGACCAGGTGGTCACCTTCCAAAGCTGTGACCTTAGCCAATAAATATGTAACTAGTCCCATAACCATAAAATGTCATGGAACTAGATGGAGCTGGTCACAGCCATTAACCCTGACCACGTGGGTCATGACCCTCATTCGTGAGAAAGGCATGACCATAATGGAACCAAATTCACACCAAAATTCCCTCCAAGTGTGGTCATGGACTAAGGCTGTGACCATATCCATTACCAATGCCAAAATTCCATCTAATAGGGTCACGACTTTAGGCCATCACAAATTCAAATTGATCACGAATAGGGTCGTGGTTCAAGACCATGACCAGGTCTATTTTAATGCCATGGTAACAACTAATGATGTTGAAAAAAATATGGTCATGGAATTAGGTCACGGCTTGGGCCCATGACTAGTGTCTCTATATTAAAACCCCAAACAACCCTTTCATTTTCACGCGACCACTCTCTCTCTCTCAAGCCCTTTGCTCTCCCTTTCTGTCTTCCTGCCTCGCTATCTCTCTCTCTAGCTTCCGCTCTATTTTTTGGCTTCCTCTCTCTCTCAATCTAAAAGGTAACACTAATATTCTCTCTATATATTTGTGTATTTCTGTATATGTATGTATTTGTGTATTTATGTGTGTGCGTGTGTGTGTGTGTATAATTCGTACAGTATGTGCATATGTGTACTGTATGTATGTGTGTGTGTATTTTTGCAATATGTGAGTGTATTTGCATGTATGTATTGGTTAATGGGTGTTTATTTTAACCCTAACAAGTTTTGAAACCCTAATTTTTACATATATGTTATTGTGTGTTTATTTTAACCCTAACTAAAATTGAAACATTAATTTTCTTATATTTTAATGCGTATTTATTTTAACATTGATTAAACTTGAAATCCAAATTTTTCATGTGTATGTTAATGTATGTTTATTTTAACTCTAGTTAATATTGAAACCCTAATTTTCATTTATATGTCTATGTGTATTTATTTTAATCCTAGCTAAAATTGAAACACTAATCTTCGTGTATATGTTTATGTTTTTTATTTTAAGCCTAATTAAAATTAAAACCCCAATCTTCATGTATATGTTTAATGAGAAAGGACCCCACTTAAGTGAGATATTGTGATTAATAGTATGTGTTTTATCACGTAGATTATAGAAGGAGTCCAGGATGATTATTGGTTTTTGATTTGGTTGTTTGATAGTATGTTGGATTTTTTGGATGGATAGTACACATATACTTTCAAACTTTTTTTTCAAAGGACTAAGTCCATTATTATATAAAATAAAGGTAGAAGAGACCTAGCAGGTGGATTTTACAAATTAAATATTGAATCAAATATAACAAATTTATAAAGATGATCTAATGGAAGGCAGGCCTTGATTGTCCAACTTATAGGATCCTCTAGTATGAAAAGGAAGCTTTGAAGTGCTTGAAAATAGAGAGAGATTGATATTGAATCCCATGATTAGCTAGGCTATCATCGACTTGGTTGGCTTCTCTAAAGCATTAATGATAGGTAGTAGATATGTTGAAGCTTCTTATCTCTTGAAGAATGTCACTTAAAGTCCATGGATGTTTTGGGATAAATCCTCGAAGAATGTCAATCACTAGCTTAGAGTCTGATTCCACCACAATATGAGAGATATTAAGCTCCATACACAGCTTTAGGCCTCTCCCAACTGCCAATATTTCTCCTTGTTGTTATAAGTTATTCCTTCAGGGGAAGAGAAAGCTTGAATTAGTTTGCCTTGATGATCTCTAATTATACCCCCTGACCCCGCCATCCTTGGATTATTCTTTGAAACTCCATCAATTTTGAGTTTAAAAGTACCAAGACTAGGCTTATACCTTTTCACTGTAATGAAAGATTTTTTATAAGAACAAATATTGAGGTTGAACCTTGTACTGATATCAACGTGATTTGAAGATTGTGAATGAAACACACTATTTAAGGCATAAACTTTAACCAAGTTGATAACATTTTGAATGATCTTCTTGCAATCCATTTTACTAACTTCATAAAGACTTTTACTCATACTATTCCAAATTTCCCAAAGAATAATCCTAGGAAGAATGGATAGAAAGAATTGAAGGAAGTCTAATTTGTGTTTCCTGAGCCACCAAGAATTCAACATTTAATTTATCGAGCTAAATGATATTTTAAGGCCCATCATGTTAGCAAAATGATTCCATACAACTGAAGCAACTGGACCCTTTATGAAAAGGTGATGCGTAGATTCCAATTCTTTGTGACAATATTGGCATTTAGAAGAAAGATGAATACCTCTATGTTGAATTTCTGCTTTTATGGGGACAATTTTATGGAAGCATTTCCATCAAAAGATCGTGATTTTAAGAGGAAACCTAAAATTCCAAATGTCTTTGAAAAGATATGAGCTTGGTTTAGCTTATCTGATGAGATGCCAAGATGAATTGGAAGTGAAATTTCCATGATTTGTGGGAGTCTAGATCTGAAGATTATTAATGACTGAGATGTGCTAGTCTGCTTCTTCATAATTCTTCTGAATCCTTTTTTCGGTACTTCAACCTCCTTTTTTTGAAATGTGTCTTTATACTTGCGACGAGTTATTGTTTGGATTTCACCTCGGTGATATCCAATATGCACGGGGTTAAGGGAAGGGTGGTGATCAATCAAAACCTTAATCAAACTAATATACCCTTATACCTCATATGTTATAATAAATGGTTATTAATTAATTAGAGCCTTTATTTATAGAACTCATATTCGAGCCCTCATGTATTTTTCTCAGAAAAAATGAGGCTCGATGATAAGCACTGGGAACAAGAGTACGAGAGGATGCAATTATACCATACGTAGAACTCTTTTATTAGTGAACACCATATAGAGTATACTCCTATTTATAGGTGTGGGATTAAGAAGATTGACAATTCAACTACCTTACAAATTGTGAGGTTAATCTCTAATAAGAGTACCTGTTCGATCGCATTATAATTTCTCTACCAGAAAGATAGGATGACGCTATAGAGAATATATTCCACAGACATAATCTCTATTTAGCCTTAACCTTGCTTATGTTGTTAGAGAAGGAAGGTAAAAAATTCACCCGTTATGGATACAACTGCGTACAAAGAGTATTGGCGTAGACTGTGTTGTCTCTCTCCATATGCACCTAAAATTAAATCTTGCTAATAAGTTAAAAAAGAATGGATTCTAAGTTCATGTCACGGATATCTATACATCAATCATAGATATGCTTCAACCTAGTTGACCATGTGCAAAAATTCATAGATTTTTAAAGACTAATACATAATGGATGGAGATAAGACATGTTGAATATATTCTAAAGTCTTATATATATATATATATATATATATATATATATATATATAGTCATAAACTTGATTATTTAGTTATAATTTTATATTATTATAATTATTTAGTTGCTTATTAATTTTCATTTTTATCGATAATGTCGGGAGGCAATGGCCAAAATGTACCAAGTGATGAAGTGATACCCTAATGAGGATCCTCATCTAATGCACAACAACACGAATTCTCATCACCAATCGGTGAGCAATTCACAACTCCACCTTTAGTTCATTAACCTTCTTCAAGTACAACTCCAAGTACGAGTAGAAAAGAAACCCTTATTTCTCCAATGACCCCATCCAGAAATCCCGACACCTCCCGCTCAATTGAAAAGAATCCCACTGGGTTCTCCATTCTCAGGAATAACCCCATAGGTGATAAAAATAACTTGCTGAGATTCAAAGCCCAGTGTCCGTCTCTGGGAAAAATGAACGTGGGAGTCGAGGGAAGATAATTGGAAACTTATTAATGAAGCCATCAAAGATAATATATGTGATCAACTCAGAGAGCGATTTTATTTTTCAACCATTCAAAGAGTAAAGTTATTTCTCGAGTTGCTGAACAATTAAGGACATACCGAAAAAACCTTTGGGAGAGACATTTCTCGAAGGATGCATCGAGTTTCGATATTTTTGTTTTCAAAAGACAAATTGCCTCTGAATGTTGAAATGTCGGTGGAGCAGTGGTATAATTTTTTGGAGAATGAGGCGAATGACAAAAGGCTGGTCCAGAGGCGGAAGAATATATAAAATAGGGCAAAAAACTGGTGTCCACGGGCTAGGCTCTAAATATTATAAAGATTTGAAGAATGAATGGTCGAGGAGGACAAAGGATGGTCCAGACATCGATAAACAACCAAATCGGTCCAACTTATATGTTCATGCTCGATGGGACAGAGATAATAAATTCCTTCCACACTTATATAAGACTATGGAATCAATAGATTCCATTAGTAGTCAGTCAAGTTCTAGTCCTTTTGATGACTTAGAAAATTATGCCCTAACCTAGACTTTTGGAAAGGACAAAAGGGGGAGGATGAGAGGTGTCGGATCACATATAACGAAAATAAAATTAAAACACACCGTACCTCTCGCAGACGAGATTTCTTTGGTTAGAAATAGTATCTCGACCCAAGAGGAACATAAGTCCAGGATCGACGGGGATGTCCAGGAGATTAAAAGTAACCTGGGAGTCTTGAAGAGTGAAATTAGGAAACTCGTGTCTCTTTTTAGTCAAGTTTTTAAGCCCCCAATGCCTCCTCAGGGTTTCCCTTGCCCTCCTTCCCAAGGTTTTCCCTTTCCTACCTCTTTCAGTTTCCCCTCCCAAATGATGCCTCCATCAACATTCCGCTCTTAAATGTCATTGCCTTCAACATTCCCCCTCCCCCCGGGCCAATGCCGCCTCCTTTAACATTCCTCGTCCCAGTGCCTCTGCCTATCATAGGCCTTGGATCATCTTCAACCACTCACGGTGACTATGGCGAGCAGTTACATTTCAAGGACTTGGCCAATAAAAGAATTACTGACACGTGAACACTCATCTCTGTAGTTATCGAAACTAAAGTACATGGCCGACCTTTGTAGAAGGGTGAGGATCAGGTAATGGTTGATGAAATATACAACAGATGCAAAGATGTATATGTGTACATTGACAGCGAGGAAGGGACATAATTATGGCATTATTAAAATTCTTTTATCACATGGCCAGTTTATTTGTTTGTCAAGTTCTAATAATATTTTTTGTTTCACTTGTAATTATAATTTATTTTATTTCAGTTATAAGAATTTTCTTTTGTTTCATGTCATTTTTAATATTTTTTTAAATTTAAGTTGTAATAATATCACTTGGCGAATTTGTTTAATTTAGGGTTTAAGTTGTGAAATTTTTGTAATCATATTAATTTCTTGAATGCAAGATGATATTTTTTTTACCTATTAGCAAAGGACTTAAATTTGAAGATTATTAAATGTATTTCCAACAATACAAAGAGTGGATGGGGGAGACTAATCGAATAACAAATAATTATGTAGAGAACGTCCATGATTTTTTTAAATACGCTTACAAAAATCTTTAAAGTGGCAAGATTCTGTATTTGTGAACCTGTTGTAATAATGAAAAATATAAGTGATTAGAAGACGCTGAGTTGTATTTAATAAAGTTGGTAATTCGTGAAGACTATAAAATATGGACATACCATGGTGAAAAAACTATACCATATGTTTCAGAAGAATTCTCGGTACCTGACCGCGTAACGAAACCCCAACGAGTGGAAGTGGTACATGATTCACCAACACATTATCCAGTGAACGACTTAATTGATGATTCTTATGGAGTCCACAACCATCGAAACCACCAACCTATGTATAATGCACATTATGATCAAGTAAATGAATAATATGATGCTGAACTACAAGGAGATCGAGAACACATACAGTTGAAAGCCGATATGGCTAGACCATTGTATTACAATGAACATGACTAGGTATTATATGCAATGATTGGTTTGCATAGTTTGAAGAGTCAATTTTGTTTGTCTGGCAATAGCATAAGCGGAATTCTTAAGTGGGTTAAAGAAATTCTCCCAAAAGAGAATGCATTACCAAACAATTATTCCACCCTGAAGAAGAGCTTGAAGGGTTTATGTTTAAAATACAAATATATTCGATCTTGAAAGTACGATTGCATATCGTACCACAATGAGCACGAATAAAAGGATAAGTTACTTGTATGCACTGAGCCTAGATATGTTATTTGTGAAAAGGGAAAGGATAAAGCTGTAAAATATCGCAAGTACTCGCAAGTCTCACAAAACGTTTTGAGGTATTTTTCGCTTGTACCACAGTTAAAACGGATTTTCATTGTACCATGGATAGAAGAGACCATGTTAAGGCACACTCGATGTGAGGTGGGTGGAAATCTAATGTGTCATACGATTGATTCACTAATTTGGCAAATTTCAAAAGCACGACACATGAATTTGTAAAGGAACCGCGCAAATTGCGTCTTGCAATCTCAAACGATGCGTTTAACCCTTTCGATAATTTATGTACTAATAAGAGTTATTATGCAGTTATAATGGGGCCTTTAAGTCTCCCTCTGATTTTTTGCATGAGAAAGGAGTTCAATTATTATCTTTGTTAATACTCGGGCAAAAGTCTACTGATGATGATATTGATATACTCTTAGCCCCATTAATCGAATAACTTAAAGAGTTATGGGATAAAGGCGTGATGACATTTTATTCTTATAAGGGTGAAGAGTGCACACTTAAAGCAATTGTGATGTGGGCGATCCCCAACCTTCCTGCTATGGGCCTTCTCGAGTTGCAATATTCATGGTTATTATGGATGTCGCATTTATGGGGAGGAAACTGAAGCCAGTTGGCTATATCATAGTGTTAAGATGAGTTATACTAGTCATCGCAGATTTCTACTGACCAGTCACGCTTTCAGGAATGACAAGTCTAACCCTTTACCTATTGGTTATGATACATGACGCCCCCTGTTTGGCTTTTTGGTCACCAGATCGAGGAGAAGGCGACTACTGTGATTTCGGGGAATAAGTATGTAGGCAAAAACCTTCAGTTTATAAACCTAAAGTGTTAAGCTAGAGATGATACAAATGACCCTAGTATAGAGAATCCATGGTCCAACGATCAATATTTTTTAACTTCTCATATTAGAAATATCATCATGTAAGGAATGTAATTAATGTGATGCACACAGAGAAGAGATTTGCGGAGCATCTGATTGGAACATGCCTAGGTGGATCTCATTTAAAATATGGAGAGCAAGCCCATCGCAATCTATAGTTAGTGAAAATAAAGAAGAATTTTTGGTAAAAACGATCATATTAAAGGAAGAATTTCTATCCCGCTGGCGGATTTCACTTTGACTACTAGTGAGGACAATATCCTCTTAGACACGTTGTTCAACTTGAAGACTCCAAATGGTTATTTTGGTAATTTACATAGGATAGTGAGCAACCAAACAAATGACTTGAAACAGTGCAAGCCTCATGACTAGAACGTAATAAGGGATTATGCAAATCATCCATATGCTATTTCAACATTTCTTCTCTGGACACAAAGATCTCCATCGAAAAATTATGCAAATCATCTTATGTTTTACCTTACTTTATGCAAAAGTGGTAAACATAAGGCACATTAAAGTCGTGAAATCAACTTTAGCCGAGGCAGTTTGTTTATTAGCGAAATACTTTCCTCCGTCGTTCTTCGATATCAACATCCACCTACTTGTGCATTTATGCGATAAAGATTTTTTATATGGTCCCATTAGATATTGCTGGATGAATCCTTTTGGGCACTTGATGAAAAACTTCAAAGATTACGTAAATAACACACGGTATATTGGAGGGTCAATTGCTGAAGAATACGTAACAGTAGAGTCATCGTTATATGCATGGAACATATGTGAGAACAAGAGGTAAGGAGGTTCAATCATATTTAAGAATGAGTGGTTGAGGAACCTGACGAGTTTCAGGATGAATTACCTTTTGGTAACCCTAAAGAGGTGAAACTCACAAATCTACAACACGAGCAAGCAGCTCGCCATATCTTCGAATCGCAAGATGAAGTCAAAAACTGGAGAGAGTGAGTATCTACTAAATTATTATTGTTTGATTATATGTATTTTATATTTTATGATCAAAACTCTACAATTTACCCATAAGAAGTACGAGAATGAAATTACACAAAATCAAAGGAGAAAGTGCAGGACCACTGATGTTAATGCATGGGTATCAACAGAGGTAATCTTCACCTCTTATGTGTGCCGTTATTTATTCTTGTGTGGTAAAAACATGCCCTAATACAAATTCATTAAAAATTGCAGCTTCTTAAAAGCGTTGATGTCTCTTCAAGGCTTTCATGCCTAGCAAAAGGTCCTAGTTTTTGTGCAAAAGAGTTTAAGAAATTACGAACCAAATGTTTTTAATTTCGTTTCATATCCATATGAGGAAATGTTTTTGACGCAAAATAGTAGAATTTCAATTTCTCCTTTGACTACATGTATCGCTAAGAAAAGCGATAAAAATACAAAATATACGATGCTAACCTATTATGAGATAATCCAACAAATCCTAGAACTTGATTACTTAGATTTCATAGAAACCGTTTTCTATTGTGATTAGGTAAAGGTGGAGGATACTACGAATGCTAGAAAAGTTGGTCTTTGTAAGGACAAATTTTCAAATAGTGTCAATTTGTATGTTTTAGCATTATTTCGAAAAAAGCCACTTTAAGTTATAAATATATTTTACTTGTTGCAATTACCATTTAGTTTACGACGTTGTGTTGAAGACGTAGAGGACAAGCTTCAAAGACAGGTATGTTGTAGTTTTGGTGCACGTTTCAAGTCTTTATTTGGTTTTTCGAGACTCTCTCAGGTATGAATGCATATTGGTTTATAAATATTCAGTAAATATTTTCTAATGATGTTATTTTATTTAAATACAATTTTAAAATGGTTTTAAACTGGATTTTGTAAGATATATCTTGTTTAAAGTGGTATAAAACATCTCCTTTAGTTTGGATAGATCAAACAACTTTAACAATCATATAAAGGACATGTGCAAGTCGTTCAAACGACATGCATAACTTGTTCTAATGAGATGTGGATTTTGTTGTAATGACATGTCAATATCGTTCTAACAATGCTTTTACTCAGAAAATCAAGTATGCAGAACATACAAAATTACACAGAATCCATACATTTTTCTGCATATATTTATCAAAGGTTTCCGAAGTTAAAAACATCCTTGTGTTTACAAGATTCGATTTACATAATCATATGTTATAGAGATCTTGTGTTTAAATTAGTTTTATTCATTCCTTCATTTTAAGAACTTGTTTTATGTGGTGGACTTTATACATGCTGATTATGGTGAAGAAGTGGTGGACTCCATGTTCTGAATCGTAGACGGTTGCTGGCTTTATCGATGGATATCGAGGCAGGCGTGGACTCGTGTGTTATGGAACTGACATAGGTGGACTCCGACATTGCACTGTGGATGAGCAGTTGAAAAGAAGAAGAGGCATTAAGGCTTGTGGGGATCGAGTCGTTATGTAATACTGAAATATTCCTTTGTAAGACTGTATCATAGTTATTGTCTATCCTGGGTTGTCAGAGGTTTTTTCTTGTTATGGTTTCCTCGTACATCTGCGTGTTTTGTGAGAATTCTTTACTTTATGTTTCTTAATCACACTAGATTCATTCTTAGGATTAAGAAGATAAAATTTTCTTAATTAGTATAGGTCACAAAATTGGTTCTTAATAAAATTGGAAAAAGGATTTTATAAAGAGAAATTATTTTCACCTAAAGGACACACATAGAGGGGCCGTGGTCACGTCTTTACAAATTAGTATCAGATCTAGGAACACTAAATTATTGTATGAATAATCCCATGTCTTTAGGTATTACTTTCGGAGGGTTTGACGACTTTAGAACATTTATTTGAAGGGTATAATTGAAAAACACGTATAAGGTTATCACTTATGACTGTCGTCAAAA
The DNA here is from genome assembly GCA_949130495.1 of Sambucus nigra. NCBI lineage: Eukaryota > Viridiplantae > Streptophyta > Magnoliopsida > Dipsacales > Adoxaceae > Sambucus > Sambucus nigra. The sequence continues at coordinate 235,038,307 of OX422210.1, read as the reverse complement.
AGGATGACTTTGAGAGGTGTTATTGTTGTGAGGGGTACGGTCATAGGATAGATGATTGCCCCACGAATATAAGGAAGGATGTTAATAAATCTATAACTCATGTTTCCACCGTTAATGATAGTGAGCCGGAAGAGGAAAAATTTTATGCAAGTAAGCAAAAACTTACCACCTTCGTGGCTAGTCATGTTAGTGATGACGAAAAATCGTTCTAAGAAGATATTTATTTACATGACTCTTTCGTGGCCATAGTGAGTGAAGCCCAATAAAGTGAGGCTGATGTGAGTGAGGATGAAGAGGTAGAGAAGAGTGACCTGCAAGTTACCTTCAATGAATTATATGCGAAAATTATGAAGGTAAAGAACGAAAACTTAAAATTATAAGCTAAGTTGAAAGAACGTTCCATTGATAATAATATTGATGCTTTGATTGAGGATCTTAGGGCATATGATAAGACACTTCGAGAGAAACTAGAGTATGTTGAAGGTGAGAGAGATAGTCTCCATGGTTTGATGGAGGCTATAAAAAAGGAGCTAGTAGAGTTTGAGGAGTCTAGGCATTTTCTAGAGTCTAGGATTGGAGAGCTTGAAGAGAAGTTGAGAGACTCAAGTTAGGCTAAGTTTGATTTGGAGTCTAGGTCAAAAACATTAGATAAGATGTTAGGCACCGTCCAAATGAAGGATGATAAGTATGGTATTGGCTTCGACGATCATGTTGCTCCCATTCCCAAAGATAACACCAATCGTGTGAGAGAGCCAACTAGGAATGTTAGGAGATGTCCACATCTAGGTAACATTCCTCTCCGTGTTTGCACTTGCACTCATTGCGATAGGAAGGGTCACATTAGATGTTATTGTTATGACTTTAAAAATTCTCTTAGGAAGTTTAAGAATAAAGTCGTTCCAGTTCCCTAAACCCCCATGCATCGTTACACACCTACTTGGATTAGGAAATGAGACTTTGAGGCTTTAAGAATTAGACTTCATGACTCTCGTTTGCTTGGATGTGATTCTACCCATGTTAGATCGTCCGGTTGATTGTGTTGTATGTTTTTCATACACTAGTTTTGCTTCATGATATATTTTTGCTAGTGTTATGACATGTTTATCTCTTTGTATTTTATTTTTTTCCTTTTATTTGAGTCTTATTTGGAACAATACAAAAAGATTTTGTTTTGGGTCAAAAATATTTTTTTGAAGAACATGAAAATATTTTCGATTTAGTTTTTTATGCTCTGAGTTTACAATTGATATGGCATATTAGTGTGCTTGAACCCCCATCATTTCATCTTCCCACGTAGCTAGAACATTTGGTAATAATTTTGGATACAAAAATTGATCTTAACCATTATTTTAATGGGGTTGTTTCGAAGTTGAATTAAATTTAGATTCCACTATGCATATGCTATTGCATGCATGCACGAGCGTTAATGAATGTTTAACTTCTCATGCATATTTGAGTTTGGTGAGACGTTCTTCTCTCAATTTTATCATCTACAAACATATCAGACTTTGGAGGATTTGTGCATGTAATAACCGTTTCTTGTGAGTATTTATATAGCATATTGAAAATAATGATGAGTGTGCACGAGAAAGGGCTGCGAAAGGCATGTGAACTCATCGTGAAAGTCACCGTTTAAAAAATCCCAAGAAAAAAATTAAGGCAATAAAAAGAAATATATGATAAAAATGGGGCCAATGTGAAATATCTTAAAAGAGAATTTAGAACCTCAAAAGAAAAAGAATTATCAATTATGAGGGAGTTTAGTTGAAAATACAATGTGTTTTCACAAACAAGTCCTCTGTTGAAAAAGTCGTGTCATGATGCTATTATTTGTAGAATCGTGACTTGTGTGTGTGATGAATGTTTTGTTCATCAAGTTCAAGTTTAATTATCACATATGGCTAAAACATAGTTTGATAATATTTAGCGATCAATTACAGCTTCTTGACCGTATCTTTGTGTTTGGATTGTGATTCACTTGTGTTAGTTGCACCCCTTCATTCCATTCCATGTTTGAGCACATTGATACTACATTAATGCGTAACTCATATTTGTTGTTTTTGAGTATGTTTTGTTGGTGTTTTCATTCTTCCATTTGATTTTTTAGAAAAAAATTCATTGGGAAAATGATACATGTTTTTATAGTTGGAATTGAAGTTTTGTGAAGTCGTTAGAATGACTTATGGTTGTCCTTCGAACGACATGTCCACGTTGTTCGAAGAGTGGATCAAACGAAGTATCAAACTAGCTATAGTTTATGTCAGGTATGGTTGTTAGATGGGCCATTAGATGGTCTGTTCGAATGATGTCACACTGTTTTGGATCATTTCTTAGCATGGATCGAACAACATATTCAGTCGTTGGAACGACCTAGCATTGTTGTTCGAACGACCCTAGTTGGATTTTTGTCCTTCGATTTGTTTCAGTAACTGCTTGATATATATTACAGTGATTTGGTACTTCTATGTTATATTGAACAGTTTACTTGCAGTCATTATTGATTATTCATGCTTTGATTCTTACACTACATTGATTTTATTTAGTCACATCATTTCATATTGATGATCATTCTATGTGACTGTTTACTAGCTATGCCTTGACATATATTGATTTTTTAGATAGTGCATTATGTTTATCTAGATATTCTACTCATGTTATATTCATGATAGATATTCATTTGTATGTTTATTTTTCTCACTAGTTGTCTATTCGAGACAAAAAGGGGTAAAGATAGATACGTGATGTAAGGGGAAATTTTTCTAGTATTTTATATTTATATCATGTTGATTATATATCAACTGTTCCTCCATACCTCACATGGTATTCATTTGTTTCGTGTGTTTAGTGATTCGATGATTTAAGATTATGTGACTACATCACATTCAGACAGTTCATGCTCGTCGGTCGTCCTATATTTGATAGTCAATGTTCTATATTCTCTTTTTGGGTTTTATGGGATTGGATTTAGGTCATACAACTTGACGGCCCATCTTAGGCATCTCACTTTTTCACTTTTTTGGTTTTGTCCCGAAAAAGCCAAAGTGGGAGATTTGTAAGGACAAATTTGCAAAAAGTGTCAATTTGTATGTATTGGCATTATTCCGGACAAAAACCACTTTGAGTCATAGATAGATTTTACTTGTCACAATTTTGATTTAGTCTATGACGTTATGTTGAAGACATAGAGGCCAAGCTTAAAAGATAGATCATGTCATACTTTTAGTGCACGTTTCATGTCTTCATTTGCTTTTTCGAGATTCTCTCATGTATGAATGCATATTGGTTTTATGGATACTCGATAAATATTTTCTAAGGATGTTATTTTATTTAAATACGATTTTAAATTGTTTTTAAACTATTTTCTTGGATATATCTTATTTAGAGTCTTATGAAACATCTCATTTAGTTTAGATGGATCAAACGACTTTAACAGTCGTTTAAACGACATGTGGAAGTTATTCAAATGACATTCATAACTCGTTTTAATAAGACATGGATTTCGTTCTAACGACATGACAATATCGTTCTAATGACAGGCTGCCTAAAGTTTATTTTATAAGGCATCTTTTGCTCAGAACATCAAGTATGAAAATGATATGTTCATTATAGACAATATCGACCGCGTACGATTAATAACAGACGTTGCCTGGGAGTAGACATGCCACGACCCTATCCACTTAGAATCCAACAGGCCATTCAGAATAAGCCACCACCTGGGTCAAGATTGGTCGTACCATCTAACCAAGCATAGACCGCTACCTGGGTTCAAATAGGTTGCAACACTTACTCTCATAGATGAAAGTTGTCCAGCTTCTAGAAGCATTCCATATTCGTACAAGTTTATCTATATATTACGTGACCCATGCACATGACACCACCACTCTAACTTCTACAAATAGATGTGTTTACCCCACTATTTGGGGGACGATTTCACTTGGTGAAGCCCTGCCAAAATCTCCACAGTACTTATCTCTACAAGATACACCCCCCTTAGGGGCTTACCTGTCGTAGCCTTCGTAGAGTTAGACTTGCAGTCCATATCAGAAGTTGCCTGCTTAGCCAATCTCATCTATTCTCTTGCCCTCTTTACTTTCCATGCCTCCTATAGAACCTTAGATTTGTACAATATAATACACATAATGATAATGATGTACAAAACTAGATGTAGGCTCATTTTTATAACCAAACCACTCTATATTTTGTGTCTTTTTCCTTCTTGCTTGCTTTACTTCTATTTTACATTTGACATGAATGATGCAAGTCCGATTTCTCATATCATCATTTGGGCACCGTCTTTTGAAATTGAGGTATTAATATCTTTCTTCTTCTTCTTCTTATTTAGGGATCTAAATCCCTTATTTCATCTATGGGGATCCTCGGGTCATCACCCCATGGGTGAGATTTCAGTTATTGAGCTCATATATAATGTATTAACCGCGTGAGGGTTCTTTGTTACTAGATTTATTTTTAGGTCCTTGTTTATGACCTTAAATCTATTCACTATACCCCAATTATATTGCCCTATCTAATTAGTGTTAGAAAACAAAAAAGGTTATAGCCTTATGAAGGTGGGTAACTAGGGAAAAGTTTTATTTACTCATTCTTTGCTCTTTACACCTATGATCTATGGTTTTCCACCAGAGTTGTGCTATTTTTTGCACTTAAGGGCTCTTTTTTCCTTGGTAAACTCCTAATAGGTCTATTATGTTCATCCTCTATGAGCTAGTCTCATATTCTGGGCCAGGTTTTAGGATCACACCCTTTACTGCCTCAAGCAGGATGCGACTTGGCAGTTTAATTGCCTCAATGCCGCAAGCCTCCTAGGGAAGTTGGTCTACATAGATTTTACAGTTCTCTTGGGAAAAAGGAACTTATTATAGTCTCTTCAGACTCAGTTATGGAGGGGTCCCCTTGATAGAGCCACGACAGTGCCTACATTTGTACCTTAGGCTAAGACCATAGAAACATAACTACAAATTATTAGAGGTTACATCATTGTTACTATACTTTCTTATCTATCTTAATATCTTGATTTCTCACCATTGTTCAGTTCATCTCAGAATATATATATTTCTAAAGATTAACATTCGTAAGTGATGGAAGGAAGCTCCGAATCAGGTTCACAGCAAAATGAAAAGATAACCCAATTAGTGAACTACATCGACCACTTATATGATAGCCAGGCCTCTTTCCAAGGCTAGGTCAACCTCTAGGAATAGAGGGTTCTAATGTATGAATCTGCAACCTTCACCTCCATGCACAAGGCCGCATCATCAGATGTTGTAGAGGGTAAGGCCGTAACCAAAGCCCCAAAGAGGAAGAAAGAAGAGTCTAAGCCAGAAAAGGCTTATGAAAACTACACCCCAGTAGCTGCAAATGCAGAGGATATCCTTGAAAGTATCAAGGATGATAAGTTATTGAAATGGCAATAGAAGATGAGGTCCCCTCCACACAAAAGAGATCGGGCAAAGTGGTGTAAATTTAATCAAGACCATGGCCACAACACTAACATCTACTTCGCATTAAAACATTAAATTGAGAGGCTTATGAGGTGGAAAATGCTGCAGCGGTTCCTAAAGGATGCAGTCATAAATTAATAGGTCACATGCTTAACTTCTTCCTTAGTTTCTATTTTTTGGTAAAATCCCTAACGTGTAGCTTTTATACGTATGCTTTGTATTTCCCTTACAAAAATTTGAATGTTGGTTTTGATCATATATTAACTCACGATCTCCTCATTCATAACCTTGTTAAAAATATTTATCTTATCAGATTTTTAAAGGAAACTTAATGACCAATTACCTTAGAAGATTATTCTATTACGGGAGAAGGAGTCTATTGAGGAGAAAGGGTGATAGCCATAAATGACCTATAATATTTGTCACCGTATAAAAATCATTTGAAGATTCAAGATGCTTATATTAGCCTTGAGGTCTCATAATGCCCATTCTTAGCTTTTGGGATGCTCCAATCACCCTATGGGCCTCATAATGCCCATTCTTAGCTTTCGAGATGATTCAATTTGCCTCGGGTGCTCATAATGCCCGTTCTTAGCTTTTGATATGCGTCAATAAACCTCGAGGGCTCATAATTAGTCGTAGGTGGATTCATTGACAACCCAGTCTATAGAGGCTTGAAAATACCTATATTGGGGAAGCTTGATAATGCCTTGCCTAGGGAGGCCTGAAAATAGCCATCCAGCGTGGGTGGCTTGTTGACAACCTAACCTAGGGAGGCTTGAAGATGATCAAAATTGAATAAAAGAGTTGCAGTCGATTGAAGTGGGCCAAACACTTAATTTTCTGCGGCAAGGGAAGTAGTTCGTCAATCCACAATTGCAATATTCCTGCAACAACATTTCTTATCCTAAGTGGGCCAAGACTTAATTGTCTGCGGCGAAGAAAAGCACCTTGATCCAAAATTGCAATCTTTTTGCTACAACATTCATTATTTTGTGATGACCTAACAGTCCACGGCAAAGGAAATCAATACTCTGTCCATAAAAATCTATAAATAATATTTCTAAAAAAATCAATCTTGCTACAACAAACATCTAAAGCTACTGCAAATATTTAAGACAGTTCGAACTGATTGTGCAATAGCTAATGGTCACAGCCTCTTAGACTGCAAATAATTTTTAACAAAGTGTAATCTAGCTGCAACCAGTCACTAGAGTTCGTAGACCCTATTACTAAAGTCCTATTACAAAAATTAAAACACTCAAGCATTCAATAACATAGAAAACAGTGCAGTGTCATAGCCTGTATAAGATAATACATTCAGAAAGATGACCGAAGATAGAATAAATAACATTCAACAAAAATATGTGGCTACAGCCCATTATAAATTACAGGATGGATTAATGTTCAGATATGTCAAAAGTGATCGTAACCCCATATAAATTAAATAGAACAATGTTTCATAAATTACATATAGTTAATATGGTTGTAGCCCAAAAAGAGTACTAAAAGACCAATATGGTCAACTATATGGATGCATCATCTTCATCTCCAATTTTTGCGTCATCTTCCGGAGTCTCAGTTTCCACAGCATCAACAACATCCTTTAGCAACTTTTTGGCTCTCTCCTCAGCCATAGCTCGCAATTCTGCCACACATTCCATGTGCTCAGCATCGCTGAGCTTCTAGGAAAAGACCTTATCCTTTGCCTTAGGGAATTTTTTTGATAATACTATGCCCGAGCTCCTGAAAGTCGCAGAGAGAAGCCCTATTATTAGTAGAGAAGAATTCTTTCGAAGTTTTATAAGCAGCCACAACCTTGTCTGTGGATCTCTTCAATTCCGCGACATGATCCTCATCCTTTTATTTTAGTGTTACATCATGATCTTTGTCCTTTTGTTAAAGGGAAACGACTTATCCTTGCTCGCATTCATTATATTTTTGTTGGATAAGGATGCACTTTTGATCGGAGGTTGCCACATTTCTGGCAGCTTCTAAGGCCTTTGCCTCAACAATTTTTAAAGCCTCCGAAGATTGCCTAAAGGTTTCCTCAACATTCTTCTGGGCCTCAGATACAGCCTGAATCTGAGAATCTGCAGTCATTGCTTCCCAGCTTCAAAAGAGGAAGTCATAGCAGCCTGATGATCGGACTGATGAACAGACCCTGTGACATGATGAAGTTTGAATAGGCCATCATATTTTTCCTTTTGGGACATGAAAACCTCCGCGACCTAAATTTTTTGAAAGTGAGTCAAGTGAGAAGTAATTGACAGCAGGAAGTAAACAATGTAAGGAACTTACCCGCAGTAAAATATGTAAGACATATCCCTCTAAGTCCTCATGATCCTCTTCTACCAAATGGTTGAGGTCAATAACGTCCGAATCCCTTCTCATCCTGGAGACTTCCCTAGCAGTTGTATCCCAAGAGAATCTAGGATCAGGTAGCCTCGATTGAGGCCACAGACGACCATCAGTCTCTCTAGCAGCCCTACTTTGGGGAGTGGCTAAATTGGCGTTAATTGCTATCACTCTCCGTGGAGGAGAACTTGTGGTTGAACATGGATAGGGCTAAGTCCACCTTGGAAGTCCCTAATAGAAAATGTTATTCCTTCCGCGACAAGTTCATCTCCTATATCATTATCAATGGGAGCATCATTTTTTTCTTCCCAACTGTGGCATCTGTAGTAGGGGTTATGTCATTAGTAATGGGAGGATTGGCCATCTCAACCCTAGCAGCAGCATTGGGCTCAGTCGCAGGAGTTGTCCCTTTGGGTGCCCTTTTCCTCTTCTTCCCCTTCTTATTGAGGGCTTGGTTGAGTGCAATGACATCTTCATCCATCTCAACAAAAAGGGCAGCAAGGAGTTTGTGGTCAATCTCCTCCCCTAAGAAAAAATAAATTAATTTCAAAATAGAAGCTACAGCAAAGTACATTAGCCAGAAATAAGCAAGGAATTAACAATTACCTTTCGCAGTCATTTTCTTCGGTTGGCCCTTAAAAGGAAAATAGCCTTACTGAATTTTTTTTGTGGAGGTGACCAACACAGTAAATCTTTTTTCATTATAACCCAATGCTGACGCGTCCACAATCCTCTTTTTTTAGTTATACTGAGGTTTAAGGTATCCAGAGCTGTAGAGATGTGTTAGTATGGGTCGCAGAAAATGAAATACAAAATTTCCAAGAATAAGAAGCTACTATATATGTTCACCTAATTTGGAAGGATGCCCCCATATCCGTGGAATCCTATATGATTTCTCTCTTTCAGTTTCCCCAGGGTGGATTTCCCAATTCTCCCTAGAAATAAAGAAAAAATTTCCTTTCCAATTTTTAACACTAGTAGACCTCTCAGTATACACAAAATGTCCACGGATTTCTCTTTCGATCTATAAAAATGGAAGAACTCAACGGGAGTAATGTACCTGTTGAATTTCTTTTACCACAACACTAGAGCGACAAGAATGGCCCTCTACCCATTTGGGTCTAATTGAGTTGGAGCCAAATTCATGGCATTAAATATTTTCTAACTAGGACCAGAACTGGTTTCCACAACCCAAGAGAAAGGCATGTAAAGGAAAACAAATCCCCTCATTGGGGACTGCAGAACATGACCGTTGTTTAGCAGTAGGAGCGGTACAGATGACTCCTTGTGGAAATTCAAAGGTCACGATAACCCCATTAATTCACTCTTCATCCGAAATACAACAGATGTTTAAGGCCGCAGGAGCTTTCTTAGCCATCTGGATAGAATGCCTAGTTGGAATATTTTTAGCCTCTGATGGGACAGTCGGAGTCCCACTAGTCACTATAATCTTCATTTTAGAAGGAGGGATGTTTCCAGAGTTTGTATCTTCCTCCATTACATCTGCAACCTCTCTAGCATTCCTACCATTAGTGGATTCCACAGAGTCAGAATCAATTGTGATGCAGTTGGGGTAGTCCTTGAGTGAATAGGGCTCACTATACTTCAAAGGATTTATAGAGGGAGTTTCAGGAGGAGGAACATCGAAGTGTGTTTTCTAGAATTTCTCCAAGAACTCAGAAGGGTTCCAACTCATAGGGTCATAGCAATACCTAAAAATCCGACGGGCTCCATAGTTAGGGCTCGTAGCCACTATGATCAGAGAAGCCTCTTAGAGGCCACGATAGGTACAAGCAATATTAAAGATGCAAAAAAATCAAAGTCCAGGTTATAACCATCTAACCCAAAAGGTACTGTGTAAATCATAACGGCTGCAACCAATTGATCCTAGAATTAAGGACTTCATTATAATCGTCGTAGCAATATATAGGTTGCAGCAATCAAACAGGATTGACAAGCCGTAGCATGAAGAAATTTTGTATCCATAATCAATTCAAGAACTAAAGACCGTGACCAATGGAGTTTTGATTTTAACAAGGGATTAAGAAAAGGCCGCAGCCCAATAGCATAAGTTACACTACGATCCGCGGCCAAAGGCACAAACAGGTAAATGTTTGAATTGCAAATTCTCAAAGATTGAAAAGCCAAAACCCTAACGTTTTGGCCAAGAACACCAGGAACATGTTCTTGGTGTTCTTGGCCAAAAACAAAATTTAGAATGGGGATAAGGAGTAATTCGACCTAGAAAAAATTGAAAATGAACAATTTATACTCAAATCCAATCCAAACATCTAAACTAACCACATCACTCTCAATATGTCAATATTAATATCAAATCATATGTCTACCCAAAAATCAAAACCAGCTTTCATTATCCAAAACCCACCTGGTTAACCCAGTTTCGTTCATAACCCAGTTACTCAACAAACAGAAACCCTACTCTATATAGAAAATTGGGAAAATAGAAACTACACTACACATTGATCTTGGATAAGATTATAAGAAATTATGGAGATTCAAGAAATTCAAGTGAAGGCAAGAATTGAAAAGCAGAAAGACATAAGTCAAATTGAATCAATGGATACTTGGAAAAGGATGAAAACAATGGAGGGACGACTGTCGCTCCACCTTGAACCACTTCAACTCTTCCTCAAATCGCCACAAGTCACCACAAGAAACTTATCAAAAAAAATTATAGGTGAAATGACAAAGTTTTGCCTTTAATTTTCTCTCCAGAGTTTGAACAACATAATGAAGACCACGACCAAATTAAATTTATATAATAGGGCAATGGAAGGTGAAGTGTCGCCTTTCATTGATCGCAGCACCGATTCAAGACAACGAACAAGACATTGCAACAGGGTTATAGATTACAATCGGAACACCAAATCGCCACCTCTTGATACTATGGCTTGGGGGTTTATTGATATGCCCGTTATAGACACTCTCGACCGCAGACAATTAATAAAAACACTACTTGGGGGAAGATAGGCCGTGCCTTATTCACATAGAATCCAACAGGCCATTTAGAATAATCCTCTGCTTGGATCTAGATTGGGCGCGACATCTAACCAAGCATAAGCCACATCATATCACGTGTGACACCACCACTCTAACTTCTATAAATAGTACCTCTCACCCCACTATTTTGGGGATAATTTCACTTGGCAAGGCTTTAAAAAAATCTCCACATTACCTCTCTCTAAAAGCTACACCCCCTTGGGGGCTTACCTGCGCAACCTTCTTAGAGTTAGCCTTACATTCCATATCAGGAGCTCCCTGCTTAGCCAATCTCATATATTCTCTTTCCCTCTTTACTTTGTATGCCTCCTATGGAACCTTAACTTTGTATAATATAATACATGTAATGAGAATGGTGTACAGAAGTGGATGTAGTTTCATTTTTATAGACGAACCACTCTATATTTTGTGTCTTTTTCCTTCTTACTTGCTTTAATTCTATTTTACATTTGACATGGTTTTTAGAAGGATGCAAGTTTGATTTCTCGTATCATCACAAAACATATAGAATTACAAAAAACCCATACATTTTTCTTCACTTGTTTATTAAGGGTTTCTAAAGTTAAAACATCCTTGTGTTTACAAGATCCGAGTTTACATAACCATATATTATAGAGATATTGTGTTTTCACCAGCTTTGTGTCTTCCTTCATTTGAAAAACTTGTTTCATGTGGTGGACTCCGTACGTGCTGATTGCAGTGAAGAAGCGGTGGACTCCATTTTCTGAATCACAGACGGTTGCTAGCTGTATCGGTGGATACCGAAGCACGTGTGGACTCGTGTGTTGTGGACTTGTCATAGGTGGAATCTTATATTTCACTATAGAGGAGCGTTTGAAGAGAATAAAATGCGTCAAGGCTTGTGCTTATCTAGTCGTTGTGTAAGATTAAAATCTTCCTTTATAAGACAGTTTCATTATGAATGTCTTGCCTGGATCGTCTGAGATTTTTTCCATTATTGTTTCCTCATCCCTCAGTGTGTTTTGTGAGCATTCTTTACTTTATCTTGATTAATCACACTAGGTTCATCCTTAGGATTAAGAAGATAAAAGTGTCTTAATTAGTTTAGTTCACAAAATTGGTGCTTAATAAAATTGGAAAAAGGGTTTTGAAAATAAAAATGATTTTCACCTAAAGGACACACATAGAGGGACCGCCGTCACGTCTTTACAATCTTGTCTCAAAACTTATTATGGTAGATTTATCAAATCTGAAGGCTAAAGATTGTATAGTCGATGAGCCTTTTATTTGTGCCTTTTAGCACGTAAAGAAGGTATTCTACTCGAAGTGCATAAACGATGGCAATTAGTCTATTATTGCGCATGCACTAATGGGTGTGGCTACTCAAGTAAAAGCATTAAAGGCTCCAAAAGAGTTCCAGTTGGCTCTTAATGACATCCGTAATTTGAAGGATCGTTTAGTTAATTTAAAGGAAGATTGAATATCAAAGCATTATTTTATCCTTGTCAATGTTACTTATATCCTATTATGATATTGACACTATATTACCGCTTTACTTTGATGTATGAATGTTTAGTTTGATATATGGATGTTTACTTTAATTTACGAGTGTTTAATATGATTTATGTATGTTTAGTTGCATATTAATTTAAACAAATTAATATGCAAGCAATGTTAATATTTTGCAAGTACACTCATAATACATAAAGTACACGCACGTTGGAATGAAAAAAATCATTTTCAATATGCGTGTACTTTATGTATTATGTGTGTACTTTCATAAAGTACATTCATGTTTTATAAAGTACACGCAAACCGAAAATGATTTTGTTCATTTTAATATGCGTGTTCTTTATGTATTATGCGTGTACTTTATGAAAGTACACGCATAATACTTAAAGTACATGCACATTAAAATGAACAAAATCATTTTCAGTGTGTATGTAATTTTTGTATTATGTATGTAATTCATTAAGTACACGCATGTTTTAAAAAGGACACGCACATTGAAATTTATAGATGTGTAGATTTGTGTTTCCTCGCTAATAATGATGACACGTCCACTGATTGTGCTGGGCTTATATTCTGTTGTTTTGTCGAGAAAGTTGATCAGAAATCTATGGATAGTAGAAGCCTAGAATATTTAATCATATCATCTATGTCTTTGATGTATGGAGTAAAATATTCTCCTATTTGTGACACCCCGCCTAATTAAACATCGGGTGATCAGGCCTTCATTAAATTAAAACTAGTTTCTCAAAAGGTTCATTCTTAGCATCACTGTCGAAAACTTTTTAATTACTAATCCCCTAAGTAAAATTAGACCGGTGCCAAATTTTATCTTTCTTTAAAACAGATAAATCAACCAAACGGAACAAAGTACAAATAATCATGTACTGTAATTCAAACAACAAGATAAAAGTACAACAGAACAAAAGTATTACCGAAGAAACCATCGGCTAAAAATCCCAAACAATCAATAGAATAATCCACTAGTCTGAATCTAACATCTGAGACTAATACCGGACAACAAGTCCATACATAGAAGAGTGCGAGATCCTGTGCTAGATCTGAATGAGAGATATCGTCTAGTCAAATCCTGTAAGCATCCACTGTACTACTGCTCCGAGTCTGGAATGGAATTATCACACATGGCGTCCCTGTGGCTGGACACCTAAAAGGTTTTAAAAATATTTTATAGCAAGAGTTAGTACTCAAAACATTTTGAAAATATTTAGCAAGCATTTATCACAATATAAAATGCGGTTATTGATTACACATGTTAGGTTCTCGTACACTCTATTGAGTTAACTCACCCCTCATCTTTTGTGCACACCTAACGTTCTACACTTAGTTTATCTAGCCATACTTCTCAAGCTAACTAAAACCAAAGTAGTGAACTGAACTTATCTGTACCCAAGTTCCAGTACCGCCCATACAGTACAACCGTTTTACTAACATCTCCCGTATTTAAATAATTCCCAAGTAACATTTAATCTATGTTATTTCTCAAGACTTCTCATTTAGTTTCACTACTAAAATTACTACAGTTCTCACAATTGTTAACTTTCCCACTTATGTAATTAAGTTTCACTACTTAACTTACCATTTCAGTATATATCTTTAAATACATACTATATATCACTCTACTAATACACGGAAGTAAAATATCGTCAAGTATATATATTTCACACATAATATATACTAAGTATCAGTCATTACTATTTTGCCCTTTTTATACACGTAAAGGACTCTTGGTTCGGATTCATCGACCCCAAGTAAGAATTGGTTCGGAATGATCCATAGACCCCAATTATTTTTAAAAATATATATATATATACACATATTCTGGTTCGGGACTCTCTCATCGTGACCCCAGTTCAAAGTTTGGTTCGGCATTTCTCATCGACCCCAAACACATAATAACTTTATGTTAGTTCGGAATGTCTCATCGACCCTAACATAATTAATTTAGGTATAATCTCCCTACCTAAAAGATCACATAATTCAGTAGGTACACCCCCGACCTATTAATCATATACGTACGTAATATTTTAATCTCATATATCTACCGTACAATATTCGCTTTACGATTTATCTCATTAATCGTATTTATTTGAGTATTCACACAACTCTAAGGGTCCTAGTTACCCTTTACATATAATTTCAGTAGTTATTTCTTACCCTACTGGTCTATTACTTAAATTGAATTTACTTCGCCCCGTAACTCAATTTCCGAAGTCCCCGATACTCTACTAAATCGGATTATTCACCTCGGTCCGTAATCCAAGCCCTACACCCAATGGCCTTATTGGACCTCAACAATATACCTACTGGTCTTATTCTTACTCCCAAATAAGTATAATGTAAATCCTAGAATACTCATTCATTCCCGAACTCAACGAAGGATGAAACACAAAATTTTCGGAAAACAGCTTTCGTCGATCGATCGACGGCTGGGTTCGATCGATCGACATAGTCGATCGATCCACAGTCCGAGATCGATCGATCGATCGAACAGGGGCAGACGCAGTCTTCTTCTTCATTAAGATTTTTCCTCCATTAACAAATCTTTAAACTCCATTATAGTCCACCAAACTTTAACCCAATGATCCTAACATATTTCCACATATACTAGGACAGTTTCTAACATGTCAAATACATCAAAACTCCAATTACTTTAAAGAATTAATGAATTAAAACCCAGAATTTCTTGAAACCCTAGTTATGGTGTTCTTCCCATATTATCATTCAAAATCAAGATTTTTATTCCGAAAATCATCAAGTCTAATCTGAATATTAATTCTCTACATAGTTTAAATCATTATACATGCGATTCCTATCCCAACATGCATAAATATCATCTTTCTCCAATCAAAATATTGATTTAAACAAAACTATTCAAAAACCCTACACATGGGTATTATAACTTTATAATTTGCAATAAACAACTTGCCTTATGATCAGTAGGGTCTGATTTTGTGGTTCTTGTTGATGATTGATGATCTTCATCCCTCAATCCTTCTTCCCCAACAAGTTGATGGTAGGAATCCCTTTGAATCCTTCCCAAATCTTCTTTTTGCTTTAGAAAGTTGTGCCTCTCTTCTCTCTAATGGTATTGGTGTTGTCATGGGTGTTCTAACCCTAATTCATCTATCATACGGCTGATATAAAACTCTCAATTTCGTAGTTCTCCATACCCTCTTATGTTAAAAGACTAAAATGACCCCGAACGGTCTCGGTTTAGCCCAAAATTACCCCGGGACTCAACTAGTACCCCCGGGTATACTATTTTGACTAATTTGACCCTTCCGGACTCTTTGGTGAGCTCTAAATTATCATTTGAGTCACTTAAAAATATTACTCGTTCTCACCCCAACACGGTCTATACGCGTTAAGTAACTATTTACCACTCGCACTAAGTAAATAAAATGATGCAATATATACCGATATCTATCTTTCGACTAATACACCATAATTACAATTTTAAATAAAACTCTTTAAATTACTACTCTTACGTAATTTAAATCAAGACGATATTTTCTCATTTAATTCTCCAATCTAATTAAATGGAATATTTGGAATATTCAGAAATACGGGGTATTACATACTTCCCCCCTTGCAAAGGAATTTCGTCCTCGAAATTAGGATAAGGCTGGTATTAAGGCTAAGGACCTTAAATATAATTGCACCCTCTAATAACCAATACCAAATCATAACATCCTAACGGTCGTCCCAAGCACATGACCATTTCATTATAATTTCTTATCGCCTGTTACCCATGCCGCATATATCATAATTAAGTCCCACTACTTAATCTCTCATCGATTTTCCCAATCCAACGTTAATTCTTGAAATTAAGTTTCTCCCTACTTAATTTACCCATTTGATGTATATCTCTATATAACATCTAAGTGTCTACTATCACTCATAAGTAGAATATTATAAGGTATATATTTCACATACAATATATACTTTTAAGGAAAATTGGTCCGGCAAAAATCATCGGCCCCAATAATCCTATCATTTACATTAGTCCGGGAATTCCTCGACCCCAAGGTAAATGTAATGCACATGTCGGTTCAGACCTTCCGTCGATCCCAATATTTATCATCGATTTGGTTCGGAAAAATCATCGACCCCAAATCGATCCCCCCCTGTATTGGTCCGGAATATCATCGACCCCAATACAGAGATTAAGCATACTTACTAACGCACATAAGTAGGAAAAATCAATAGGTATATATATCTTACACATAACATATACTACCAACACTTATTTTATAATCACCCCCCTTCTATAACACTTTTGGGGTTATTGGCTCGGAAATTCCACCACGATCACCAATAGTTATTTATTACTTGTCTCAGGATCACATCTCGAGCACCAATATATATATATATCTCATTGCACATGAGTAGAAAATTTGTGAGCCATATATTTCACATTTCATATACCTTAAAATGTCACACTCCAATAGAATGTCCTCATATCACGCGTTAAGGACTTAAGGTTCAAAATGTCTCCTCGAACCACACCCAAAGTACATGTATTGTTCATAATCGGAACCCACGAACCTAATCCTCATGTACAGTTCATATAGGCACTCACCCTACCTATAAATATGCTCTTATAGGCATACATTCAACCTATGAATTGATCAGTGGGCTTCTCCAAAATTTCACTATCATAAGGGCGCATCATCATTCTTTCTCACTAACATTGAGTCGTAGGTAGCACTACGTACTCAAAATAAAACTTTATCTCTATTCCTTCCTGACCTTCTCTCACAGGGTGGAATTTTAGGATTTCATCCTGATTCACAATCATGTAGAGCGGCACCGTACACTCTCCCTTTTCAACTACATACTAATCCATCCCGGTCACCCCATTTCGCTACTCCCAACGAAATGTTGGCTTAATTATGATGTTCACAATCCATCAATAATTTATAAGTCTTTCTCCTCATTCCATCATTGGAATTGCAGGTTCACTACCATATTCCAGTTGCTCATTTCGAGTCCATCTCGCTCTATTAACTAGAGGTGTGTCTCGAGGCAATCTCACTATGTCTCTCCTCAACATCTCTTCCCACTTACGTCATCTTTCCTCAAGTGGTACTCTATTCCCCTTTCTCTCCGAGTTTATTATACTTTACATTCTGTGCACTCTTCGCAATTGGCGCACCTTTTTGGGTTGGTTACTTTATAAGAATCAACATTTTAGTAACTCATAAGTCACTCACAACACTCAGTCAAGTAGCACCTTGCGCTACTTCTTCACCACAGTTAGGTCTCCCATATCAAGAGATAACCTTTGAACGGTTTCCCACCGACTTTCATCCCATAGGGTGTGCTGGATCTCTCAGCACATATAATCTTGGATTATCGTCAATCTCCCATGACGTTCAACCCATTTCATCGATACGACTTGTTTCCTATTTTCCCCACCGTCGTACAGAAATATTCCGCATCCCTCTATCTCGGATGTCTAAGGAATCCAATTGACTAGGGCGCCCATTCACCCTTTTCTCCGTGCACATTTGTAAAAACATTGCAAATGTCGCACCCGTATCATGCTTTTCTTCAACTCCTACCTAGTCTACATGACATGACTGCAATCTTGTGGGTATTCTCAATACCTTATAGGCCAAAAATCAAATCCTTGCCCACAAAGTCCCACTTATCCCTTCGTGGTGAGGTAAGCCTTTCAGTGTTTCTCCTCAACACTACCGGCTCCACTGATGCCTTAGCATCTAACAATGCCACTTCTCTTGATGTGCTAAAATTCAGTCGTATTCCCTTTCGCAACCGAACTTAAACAAGGGACTTCTCCCCATGTATTCTTACTGAGCATTGTCGGAACAACACATAGTCAAGATACTCAAATTCGATTCCTCGACAATATGTGCAACCATACTCCAATATTTCTAACGGATTCAACTGGCACCACGCTTATACTATCACTAAGTCTTAAGCACTAACTACAACAGTGAGCTCGATCTCTCCGCTCAGCAGTCATACGACAAACATTGACTCACATCATTTAGGTTCCCACACACCGAAATCAATTACTAAGAGATGTTCATAATCTCCGAAGTCTCTCACATTTTGATGAATAATGACAACTCGACCCTTTTTCAGGTGAGGAGTCGTCATATACCCCATTCACTCGAGGCTAAAACTCCTATACTTCCTTAACCATCGCTCTGGTGATTTAGATGGTTTCCGGACATAACACGCTTGTCCTCTCCGGAATGCAAAACTTATTGGAGTTATTATTTCTTCAAATAACTTCAAGCTAAATTAGAAGGCGTGGCTCTACCAGCCACACTAGACATCTTTACAAAAATCCCCTTACTCCAGGCCACCCTGACGATTTTGGGGTCTCCCTCCTCTCGGACTTGGTAGCCTCAATTCTGCGCACTATCATCCTAGTTTCCTTAGTTCTGCGACCAAGAGGAACGCACTATGGGGCTTAACAGTTCCGACTTAGGATCTAATCATTAAATCCTCTAGTGGTTTCCACTTATAGCTTGCACCAGCCCCATTACATTCAGTCTTATTCTTTGACTAAATCTTTAAAGACTCTTAGCTTCGCCCCCTAGGAGCATTTACCCCAACCTTGTAAGAAGTACCATACTACCTTCATATACATAAGTCGTCCAAGAAGAGTTTTAAAAAAATTGCGAATCATAACTCGACAGTCTATTCTCTCAAGGGCTCTTTTCCCTCATACCCATCTCATCGATACAAGATCCCTTCAACGGATAATTTCTATCTCACAATTGGCCTCTACTAGGCTTTCACGTGGGGGTTCATATATTCCCATTCACTACGCTTCCGAATTATCATTGGAGAACTTTGCGGTTAAACTATACGTAAAGTTCTTCTATTTATATATACGGACCCTCGGTCCGAATGTAGTGACTGGTATCCCCGCCACGTTGCCTGAAAATTTACTCAAATTTTCACTTCTGAGTATTTCTAGTCAGTCCTAAATTCCAAAACCTCTGGACATACTACTTCCATTGGTTAACATGCACAGTCGCCGTTTTATCACATTTACGGCACATTCTCATCAAATTTTCTTCAGACCTACTCCCACTATCACAGCATTGGGTGGTCTAGACTAGCATCCCTCTTGCCGTCGCGACACTTGGAAAATGCCTGCTATGCCTCAACAACCCTTACAGCATTTACTTCCATTATACGCTAGGAGTGACCTCGACCACGGTCATCTCTCCTATGCTTGCCATCTTCGAACACCCAATGCTTTATGCCGAGCTCCTCCCTCCTGTAGTCCTTCTAACGCTAATGCCGGTCCTACCACCATATTCGACGTACCGTGCCCAATCAGACTCTTATATATAACACTACGTCTACCAAATAGCAGGAGAATGTAAACTACGTACGTAGAGGAGTACAATCATCCTAAGATAGGGCTCTATATCAATCAAACGATACGCTGAAAACGTAGTAAGCCGTACAGATCCTATGGACACTAGAACCTGATGCTCTGATACCATCTGTGACACCCCGCCTAATTAAACATCGGGTGATCAGGCCTTCATTAAATTAAAACAGGTTTCTCAAATGGTTCATTCTTAGCATCACTGTCGAAAACTTTTTAATTACTAATCCCCTAAGTAAAATTAGACCGGTGCTAAATTTTATCTTTCTTTAAAATAGATAAATCAACCAAACGAAACAAAGTACAAATAATCATGTACTGTAATTCAAACAACAAGATAAAAGTACAACAGAACAAAAGTATTACCGAAGAAACCATCGGCTAAAAATCCCAAACAATCAATAGAATAATCCACTAGTCTGAATCTAACATCTGAGACTAATACCGGACAACAAGTCCATACATAGAAGAGTACGAGATCCTGTGCTAGATCTGAATGAGAGATATCGTCTAGTCAAATCCTGTAAGCATCCACTGTACTACAGCTCCGAGTCTGGAATGGAATCATCACACATGGCGTCCCTGTGGCTGGACACCTAAAAGGTTTTAAAAATATTTTATAGCAAGAGTTAGTACTCAAAACATTTTGAAAATATTTAGCAAGAGTTTATCACAATATAAAATGCGGTTATTGATTACACATGTTAGGTTCTCGTACACTGTCTTGAGTTAACTCACCCCTCAACTTTTGTGCACACCTAACGTTCTACACTTAGTTTATCTAGCCATACTTCTCAAGCTAACTAAAACCAAAGTAGTGAACTGAACTTATCTGTACCCAAGTTTCAGTACCGCCCATACAGTACAACCGTTTTACTAACATCTCGCGTATTTAAATAATTCCCAAGTAACATTTAATCTATGTTATTTCTCAAGACTTCTCATTTAGTTTCACTACTAAAATTACTACAGTTCTCACAATTGTTAACTTTCCCACTTATGTAATTAAGTTTCACTACATAACTTACCATTTCAGTATGTATCTTTAAATACATACTATATATCACTCTACTAATACAAAGAAGTAAAATATCGTCAAGTATATATATTTCACACATAATATATATACTAAGTATCAGTCATTACTATTTTGACCTTTTTATACACGTAAAGGACTCTTGGTTCGGAATGATTCATCGACCCCAAGTAAGAATTGGTTCGGAATGATCCATCGACCCCAATTATTTTTAAAAATATATATATATACACATATTCTGGTTCAGGACTCTCTCATCGCGACCCCAGTTCAAAGTTTGGTTCGGCATTTCACATCGACCCCAAACACATAATAACTTTATGTTAGTTCGGAATGTATCATCGACCCTAACATAATTAATTTAGGTATAATCTCCCTACCTAAAAGATCACATAATTCAGTAGGTACACGCCCGACCTATTAATCATATACGTACGTAATATTTTAATCTCATATATCTACCGTATAATATTCGCTTTACGATTTTTCTCATTAATCGTATTTATTTGAGTATTCACACAACTCTAAGGGTCCTAGTTACCCCTTACATATAATTTCAGTAGTTATTTCTTACCCTACTGGTCTATTACTTAAATTGAATTTACTTCGCCCCGTAACTCAATTTTTGAAGTCCCCGATACTCTACTAAATCGGATTATTCACCTCGGTCCGTAATCCAAGCCCTACACCCAATGGCCTTATTGGACCTCAACAATATACCTATTGGTCTTATTCTTACTCCCAAATAAGTATAATGTAAATCCTAGAATACTCATTCATTCCCGAACTCAACGAAGGATTAAACACAAAATTTTCGGAAAACAGCTTTCGTCGATTGATCGAACGATCGATCGACGGCTGGGTTCGATCAATCGACATAGTCGATCGATCGATAGAACAGGGGCAGACGCAGTCTTCTTCTTCGTTAAGATTTTTCCTCCATTGACAAATCTTCAAACTCCATTATAGTCCACCAAACTTTAACCCAATGATCCTAACATATTTACACATATACTAGGACAGTTTCTAACGTGTCAAATACATCAAAACTCCAATTACTTTAAAGAATTAATGAATTAAAACCCAGAATTTCTTGAAACCCTAGTTATGGTGTTCTTCCCATATTATCATTCAAAATCCAGATTTTTATTCCGAAAATCATCAAGTCTAATCTGAATATTAATTCTCTACATAGTTTAAATCATTCTACATGCGATTCCTATCCCAACATGTATAAATATCATCTTTCTCCAATCAAAATATTGATTTAAACAAAACTATTCAAAAACCCTACACATGGGTATTATAACTTTATAATTTGCAATAAACAACTTGCCTTATGATCAGTAGGGTCTGATTTCGTGGTTCTTGTTGATGATTGATGATCTTCATCCCTCAATCGTTCTTCCCCAACAAGTTGATGGTAGGAATCCCTTTGAATCCTTCCCAAATCTTCTTTTTGCTTTAGAAAGTTGTGCCTCTCTTCTCTCTAATGGTATTGGTGTTGTCATGGGTGTTCTAACCCTAATTCATCTATCATACGGCTGATATAAAACTCTCAATTTCGTAGGTCTCCAAACCCTCTTATGTTAAAATACTAAAATGCCCCCGAACGATCTCGGTTTAGCCCAAATACCCCGGGACTCAACTAGTACCCCCGGGTATACTATTTTGACTAATTTGACCCTTCCGGACTCTTTGGTGACCTCTAAATTATCATTTGAGTCACTTAAAAATATTGCTCGTTCTCACCCCAATGCGGTCTATACGCGTTAAGTAACTATTTACCACTCGCACTAAGTAAATAAAATGATGCAATATATACCAGTATCTATCTTTCGACTAATACACCATAATTACAATCTAGCCGATATTTTCTCATTTAATTCTCCAATCTAATTAAATGGAATATTTAAATATTCAGAAATACGGGGTATTACACTATTGTGGAGTTAGATTCGGGGAACAGGAGCATGCTAATAAGGTGGAGAGCAACAAGCTTAATGAAGTCAATCTTGCCCTCGTCGGTATCAAGCTCAACTGACTTCTTCAATCCATTTGATTTGGAGTCATGTAAGCTAACATTCAATAATATGTTTTGTTCAATCGAATGCTAGGGGGAATGAACACATTTCACGAGATGCTCGATTTTAGTATAGAGTCTCCTGAGTTTGTGATTGGACTAAATTGACCCAAATCAATTTCCACTTGTTCCTGTATATATACATTTTTTAATCAGTTTCATTGATACAATATTCATAAAATGAAGGCAAATTAACATCATATATGCAACAAAAATAAACATTACAAATACTCTCAAAATTTGGAAACTCTAAGTTGGTGATGACGAGGTTGTCCTATTCTTTAAATTATCCTTGATCAAACCTAAGGATTTAAAAATTGCCTATCCACTTATGTCCTTGAGTTTGATAAAGGATAATTTTCAGAATAGGATAACCTCGTCATCACCAACTTAGCGTTTCAAAATTTTGAAAATATTAGTATTGTTGATTTTTGTCCCAAGTAGGATATTAATTTTATCTTCATTTTAAGAAGACTGTATCAAAGAAACTAATCAGCAAATGCACATGTACAAGTATACGCCGGGGGCTCCAGGATCAATTTAGTCTAATCATATATTTAAAAGACTCTATTTAATGGACTTCCTGGATCGCAGGATCTAGGTATTCTTTATTTTAACTAACATTTTTATATAATTGATACGCATTATCATTTAAATCTTTTAGATGATAGAAAACGTACGGGATAATTATTAGTTTGGTTTGGTTTTGTTGTTGGATAATTATTGATTGTTGGTTTGGTTTTTGGACATTATGTTAGAATGAGTACGTGATAATTAGATGGAAACTCTATTCTTAAACCGAGCAACCGTCCGCATAGTTGCGGAACTCCCTGTTTGAGAATAGGGTCTGAATTTGAAAATAGGCACACGTAGGCTTGAACACATGCCGCGAGTGGGCAAAAACCACCAAAAGCCTCCAAACGACACTACAAGTGGCACGAACACCTCGTGCATGTACAACGTAACATCCAATAATCGATCGCATAGTCGTGGGACTCCTAGTTTGAGAATAGAACCCAAATTTAAAATAGGCACACTTAGGCCTGAAAGTGTTCCGCGAATGGGTGGAAACCACCAATAGCCCTCAATGGCACCGTGAGTGGAACGAATACCTCATGCATATCCAATATAATATGTAGCAACTGGAAGAGTAGTCCCGGGACTCCCAGTTTGAGAATAAGACCCGAATTTCAAAATAGGGACACTTAGGCTTCAAAAAGTGCCGCGAGGGGGGAGAAAACCAACAACAGCCCCCAAACGGCACTGCGAGTGGGATGAACACCTTATACGTGTCCAAAGTAATACATAGCAATCAATTGCATAGTTTCAGGACTCCCGGTTTGAGAATAGGACCCGAAACAACCCATATTTATTTTTCCATTTATATATGGTCACAGACTTTAATCGTGACCATGTTTATTATTTTTTTGTGATATATATTTTTTGCGGCTCTATTCCATGACCATGAACGTCTAAAGATTTGTCAAGAATGTGGGCCACAACCAAAAGGAAAAAGTTAAGAAATTTGGGTCACGGCTTTAGGCCGTGACTAATGTTGTACATATATAAAGGTAAGTCACGACTTTGGGCCATGACCAAGGTGAAATATTGGTCACGGGTAGGTCACAAATTTGGTCCGCGACTAACTGATCGTGATACATCTTCACGTTATGGTCCATAACTATGTATTTTGGTCAGGGACTTGGTCCATGACCTGTGTTCTTGGTCACGCATATTTTGGTCACGGATTGGATCCATGACCCATGGGCCTGGTCAGGGCCCAAATCCACGACCATTCTCATAATTTGGTGTAGTGTGGAGGCTTATAACTATTATAACTAGTATCAATAATTCAATCTATCTCCCCTGGATGATCAATCGACAAATGCAGATTTAGGATATTTTGCTCATTTTTTATTTTTTTTCTCTTGTAAAAATACCACATACTATAAATAGCAAGTTGGGTTTTTCCTACTAGTAGATGATATTTTAAGAAACCATTTTACAAGCACAAAGTTCAATTATCTCTCCTAGGGTTTAATACCATTTTCTTCTTCTCTCTCTCTCTCTCTCTTTCTCTCTCTCTCTCTCTCTCTCTTCATTCACTCCTTTGTAAGCATCTAAGGTTTGTTATGTTGTACTTTTCTTGTCATTAAAACTTTCTTGTTAATTAATATAGTTTTTGTGTTTGAATCCTCGCGTTTAATGGCTTGTTCTCTTTTAGTTACTCTTACTTTGCATTTTGAATTCTTCATTACCATGAGTAGCTAATACTGTTGGTTTAAAGCATAAGCCCACCGTGGATTCTTGCACTTGATTGTTAGATTGTTAGTTTGAATCAAATCATTAGGTGTATGTATCTATATTGAAGTATCTATGCGTATTAACTTCTCTTATCGTGTAAGAATTGTATTTTAAGCTTTACTAGAACATCAATACATTTTACCCATAACTTCTTAACTCTTCATTTCGTATTGTTAGGTTTATACGTTTCATACTCAATTGTTGGTAGCAGTAAATTATTGACATTTAATTGTGATTTGATCTTAAGAACCATTTCTTTTATGTTAATCCATGGCGGGGAATGCACTTAGACCTCTTTTAAATCTTAGTTAATATACTCTCTAGTTAATACTCGCATAACTTCATTTATTTCTTCTTAATTTGCTCTTCACTCTTCCATTTCTTAGTAGTTCGTTAACTCACTCTCTTAGTTATATCATCTTTTATTATTTTTTACTCTTGCTAATTAGGACTATACCAAAATAGGCGATATATCACTGCCATTAGTAGTGATAAATGATCTTTGTCACTGCTATTTACCGTCACGATTTAGAGGGTGACAAAAAATATTTGTCATTGCTGCGAATAATGGAAAATATTTTTTTGTCATCCCTATGGGATTACAAATGTTGACAATAATTACCCCACCCCTTTTTTCACTGTTGGCAACAATGGAAAATTCATCACCGCTATTAGCAGTGACAAATTCAATATGTATCACTGCTGCCAGCAGTGATAAATTTGACTGGGGTGACAAATTTATCACTGCTCGTGGCATTGACAAATGTTAAGTTTTTTGCAGTTATTGGTCGTAATAAATATAGCATTTATAAAATTTCTATCTGTGAAAATGCTATGGATATAAATTTAATATAAAAGTACATATTAATGTGAATTAATTGCACTCACAATTAAAGTATTCAAAATCTTAGTATTTAACAAAAATGGATAGAGTTTCCATTATTTTTTGGACTTTCCATAAATCTTATAGACATAAAATCTGTTTAAACTTATATTTAACGTCAACAATAATATCACACAAGCTATCCAGGGCATCGACATCATAAAACTCTAAAATAAAACATGTCTTAATTCTATAAACCAACTAGGGCATTCAAAATAATATCAAATAAGCCCATTCGGACATCAAGTAACAAACCATCATGAACATAGACCATATGGTGATTATGCATTATGGAGTCGAGGTAAAACTACAATGGGGGTTATTGATGCCGTAACACTCTCCCTCGAGTACTCAAAGTATGTTTCATATGCAAGATCAATGGAGTCAAATCCTTCGTATCCATTGACTTATGTTGCATGCCAAGAAATGTATACAGTTGGATTTATGCCTTTGAATATTTCATATGTTGAATATGCCATGTATATAACTGCAAACATTCAAATATAATTATCATCAAATCATATGGGATTTTTACAACTAAAATAGAATAGTAAATGCCCCTTTTGAAAATTAATTCACAATAAAAGTAAATGTCTTGAAATATTTAAAGATTATAACACAAGTAACACCTTAGTAAACAGCTGACAAGGGACTTTGGAAGGGTTTTTCGAGATAAACACATTGGCTCAGTGATACATTAAAATTTAACCCTAATTTATATGTAAATTAGTCAATACAGATGGGGTAAATTGCAAGTAACTAAGTGAACATGTAATCAGGACTCGAACATGTTAAATTACACTGCTTATATTAATTTAAATTAATCAATATCTATGTGAATAAATCAACAGAGTCACCTCACCTTCTTCAATGGTAGAATTGTTTATGTGGGGAAGCAGACAAACTTATATTAATGGAGCATATAAATAGAGAATAAAATGATTATCATTTAACCTCTAACACAGTTTGAGAACTACTGTGAGTTGAATAATGAGATACATGTGAAAATTTAGGTGTTTATGTTGATGTTAGTTAAAGCCATAGGTTGTACAACCAAATGGAACTTTCTCTATGTAGATCTGGTGCACCAAATAAACATTATTTATATGAGACTGAATTGAATAAAAGAGGAACGAAAAGAAAAAAAAATTGAATTAAAACGAGATGTCAAAACTCATTATTTTAGCTTAGTGTATATGTATATAACTCAAATTATTATAATATATAAACATACATACATATGTATGTATAGACGTAAATTTTACCATATTCTGGTGTTAATGATACCTTGTATCTTTCAGTAGACACAAAAACAGATTTGTTCATGCTTTTACAAACTAACGAAATTTGGTAAGTTCCCATTCGATTGATAATTCCTCCGCTTTCGACTATACCATCCACCCAAACATACTATGTCAACTTCATCCGTGCTATACATGATGACCAAATATATATTAAGAGCTTGATTGAAAGATTGAGCTTGTCTAATTCATTGGACAATCGTAACCCTGTCCTGTCGGTCCTTCCCTCTGAAATTTAAAGCATTTGAACTTTACAAGAGTTAACCAATTTAATTATATTAATTGAAGGCACAATCATATACAGACATATAAAAGTGATGTTATGTGCGCGTAATTTTAATTTAATATATTATTGATCAGTTTCATGCTCCTTCTCTCCAAAATTAATAGTCATTATTGAAAGTAAAAACATTTTACGAAAAAAAAATTACTTTGCAAATTTATTCTTCTAAAAATAATGAATAGCTTTGAATGCAAGATGTGTAATGGACATTGTTTTCTCATGGGACATGGGTATTGTACTATTATTTAGATGGATAACATTGCAATCTCATCTGATTTTATACTGTTTTTAAAATTGCACTATTTACTTGAGATGGACCAAAAAGGAATGCAAGATTATTAATATAGGACGGAGGGAGTATAAGTTTACTTATGTAATTAAAGATAATATTGTCCCCGTAAAATGATAATTGTTGGACATGGGGCATCGTAATAACCAACATCCACAAGTCTATGTTGTCAGTTTATGAATCGTTGGACTTTTGTGTATGAATTTAGCAAGTTCCTGTAGAATTCTTTTATGAAAAATTGGAACCGACAAGGACTTTTTAACCAAAAAAGGAAAATATTTGTTTCTCGAAAGTGCCATTTACAAAATTAAAAAATGAAATACAAAAAACACAAACTAATAATAAAATGAAATGTTAGAATTTATAGGTTTATTTAAGTTGACAAAATCAAATTTTGGTCAACTTTAGGGTCAATTTAGAATGGGACCCACACATAATTTAAGACGGTTCGAAGTGGAAACGTGTTCTCCTTCGAAAGAAGTATAATGTGATATAATCACATATATAAAATCATAAAATAATGAATGAGAAATTGTATCTCAAACTATCCACTTTGAACATGGAATTGGTTGAAGTGCTTTGTTAAAGCTCTTGTCCCACATACGAAGATTGAGAGAAATGGGTGTAGTATAATATAACCCAATTTTTCTTCAAGGATTGGTTCCCTTGAGGTATCCCAACTCTTTGAAGGAGGGAGGACTTACATGGGCTTGGGTTGACTTCTAAGCCTAGTTTTTTATTTTCGTTTTAATTTTGTTTTATCTGTTTGGTTTGTTCGTTAAATTCGGTTTTATCCCAACAGTTGACTATTGGGATTTCCAACCATTTTTAACTGTCACTTATTTATTATAAATAAGTAGCACGAGTCTGTTTTGAGAATTTTTTAGAGAAAAAAATAGAAACAAAACCATGTCCATTTGCCTGTCCATTCAATCACATCTTTGAGAGGCTTCTGCACTGTTGGTTCAAAGAGGCTTGCAATTTGGAGTGCTATTATTGCAAGTGAGACTGTTGTATTCTAGGAGATGATTGTCGCTAAGTCCGTTGAGCACCATTGCAGGGCAAATTTCGTCTTAAGAACAGAGTGTCAAACACTTGCCTATGTCATTTAATCTGCGTTTGATTTCACTGTGAGTTTATTTTTGGTTACTGTTTCTGCATTTTTTTCCACAGTTTATATATTCTGTAAATTTAATTATAAAGCATTTGGATAACAATCTTAAGACGGTTTTTTTTTTTTCTGTTATAAAATTCCAAAATGTTATATGTGTTAATTAATTATAGAAATATTAGATAATAATTTTGTGAATTTATCTTCACGGCTACAAAATTATTATTTCACATTCTGAAAAAAAATTGTGAAAGAATTTTTTTGTATTTTTTGAAAATATAATTTAATAGTTGCATGATAATATAATTTATTTATTGCATGTATATTTATCACTCAGAAAATTAGTATATTATTATTTTCTAGTGAATTTTCAATATGTTATTTTTCATAAAATTCGTGACATTATATTAATATAGTTATTCACTCACATATCCTGCTATAAACACATATTTATTTTTGTTTAAAAACAGTAGTGGCAGCTATTTCTGCTTTGCCCGTCGTGGCGGTTGTACCAACTAATGTTGAATATAGTGAAAAACCTAAAAAGTTCAAAGGGACTGATTTTAAATGTTGGCAACAAGAAATGTTATTTTATTTAACAACTTTGAACTTGGCAAAATTCCTTAATGAAGAGGCACCGACTTTACAAGAAGGTGAAACTGAAAGGCAAGTAATTGTCATTGTGGATGCATAGAAACATGCTGATTTTCTATATAAAAATTATATCCTCAACAATCTAAAAAACACAATATATAATGTGTATAAGCCTCTTAAAACTGCTAAAGAGGTGTGGGAGTATTTGAATTAAAAAAAAAGATGTCGGAATGAAGAAATTCGTTTTCGATAGATTCTTGGATTTGAAAATGGTTGATTCAAAGACTCTCATAAGTCAAGTCCAAGAGCTACAATTGATTTATCATGAAATCTTTTATGAAAAAAATGGAATTAAGTGAGTCTTTCAAGTGTCGCTTTGATTGAAAAATTTCCACCATTATGGAAAGATTGTAAAATAATTTGAAACATAAACGTAAAGTAATGGGTCTTGAGAACTAGTGTAACAACCCTCACTTTTGATAGCCTATTTTATATTTATTTACTAGGTGTAGTAATTAATTATAAAATGATGGATGTTGAGTAAATATTAATTTATTATGAATAAGGTTAATATTTACTGAAATGTTGTATGATTACTTGATGAGTAGGTAAAAATATCCATGTTGTGATTTATTGTGTCATAAGAATTAAATGACATTTTGGTTTAATGAGAAATCGGAACTTAAAATGAGTTATAAAATTTCCAAATGATAATTTGGAGGGTGTAGTTAGTCCCGGTAGGTGCGAGACAGTCAAAATAAGTGTCATATTGCATTTTGGCATTTCGGGCATTTTTTACTGGTTATAGCTTAAATGTGTAGTGCGTACCATTTTATCGCGTATTAGCCACTTAAGTGGGCTTTTCAGATTTAAGCCACGTTTAAGTCCCCAACCCCATTTCTTTTCTTCCATTTCTTTTTCTAATTGAGCCCTAGAGAGAGAGAGAGAGAAAGGAGAAAGAAGAGAACTTTGGAGAAAAGGGAGATTGGAGCTTGGATTGTTGCCTCCACCAAATCAAATCTGAATTTGCAAGATCAAGGCAAGTAACTTACTTGCTATAATGTGATTTAAGTGGATTTATTAGCATGATTTATTGTGGATTGTTATGATTTAGTTTAGTTAGGGTTTTGTTAAATTATTTGGGTATTAACCCTTACAGATTGATTTGGATGATAAATGTTGTTGATGAGGGTTCTTAGACATATTGTGGTGTATTAGTTCCATTAAATGTTATGGATTTGGTTGTTGGAAGAAGAAATAGGGAGGCTAGGTCTGCTATGGCCGGTCGACCGCGGTTACCAGACCGGTCGACCGGGCCTTCGAAGGAGGGCACACTGCTTTCTTTCAAAGGCATGAAATTGAGGGCGCGGTCGACCGCGGGTCCCCTAACGGTCGACCGGCTCGTCCAGATTGAACTTACTACTTTTGTTTTTAAACTCTTTTCTTCCCATAGGGACTTAGGACCCTTCTGGAATGAAGTAAACCTTGACTTTTAGAGTCCTAGTGGAGTTGGTTGGTGCCCTAGTGTTGAATGGGTTTCACTTGGGGTTAAGTTCGGGGGAAAGGGTTGTCTTAAGTGATGTTGAGGCGTCACTTCTCTTTGTGCCTCCTAATAAGTGGATGGGGGTTAAATGCCCTAACTTGGAGACTTAGGGGATTATTAAAGTTAGATGAACTTTGGGGATTTATAGGATCATAATAATCATTTGGAGAGTTGTTAGGACTTGTATATTAAGGAATATTAATTAAAATATTCGATGGGAATTAGGTTCTCATAAAATTAACCCAATTGGCTTAAGGATGATAGATTTCTCTATTATGGACCCGAACTATGTAAATTTTGATGGGTTCAAATAAAATGAACCCAGTTGTTTAATTACGCTAGGTTCGAATAAAAAAGGACCAAACACATGGATATTGAAAATGGAAACATGGAAATGAAAATGAGATAAAATATGGTAAATGCTAATTTACTTAAACACACCTCTCTAAATGACATCATAAGGGAAGTTCGCGTGCTTGGTGATGCCCCCTGGCTAGTGAATGCAGGGTGGATATAGTCCTAGGACATATGCGGGGTTTTGTATAATTTCTGCGTTGGTTAGGGGATTCCGGGTGTGGTCCTGACTTTCCCGCAAGCATATGGACGCTTTCCGACGTTGCGTTATGATCCCAGGTTGTCTTGTATAGATAGGCCCTGGAAGATGATGGTCATTTAGGGGCGCGCCCAGTGGGGAAAATCAGAGGGGCGGTCTTAGAATCGTTATGTGTATATGAATATAACTTTTCTGCATCAAGTGGGACTTGATGGATATATGCCATAAAGAGCATGATACGTGCCATAAAGAGCTCGGGAAATGAGATTATTAAGATATGTGCCATAAAGAACACTTGATATTAATGATATTCCTATTAAGGAATGGAAAGATGTTATGGTAAGATAATTAACTTTGGAAGTTAATAAATGAAAGGAAATTATACCTTCTTATTGTAAACCGAACAAACGGCTTTTAATTCCTATTAAGGAATGTAAGAAGGATACGGTAATTGGATTAATGAGTAAAGGTTTTAAATTTATATTACTTACTTTTCTTTCTTTTGTGTAGGCATTTCCTTTCCATTTCATTTCATAATTAGTTGAAATGTCATTTTCATATTATCATCCTTATTCATAACTGTTCATTTCTATCATGCTTTTATTTCTTCTGGTAATCATATAGAACCCGGCCCTGACCGGTTTACTTTCCTTGTTGCATATATAATTGTATCAGCTCAGGTGCTCCACTGCAAGGACGCCCGTTTTGGTGTTCCCTTCCTTTGCCTTTGACGAGCTGTAAGATTTTGCGGGTTATTACAGGATGTTGTATTAGACGCTTTCATTCTTGTTATTCTAGATAAGTTTGGGTCATAACTCGGGAGAGTGGCCCAACTTTGATATTTGATTAATGAATGTCTTGCATAAGATATTATAGTGTTGTACGGTGTTCTTTGTAGCTGTGGACCGACAGCTTATTCGGTCCATTTGTTTACTATCGTTTTAGTGGTAATATATATATATATTCTTGTGGAATCACACTTGTTTATCAGATCGGGTTGTTTAAATTTAGTTTTCTCAACTGCTTATTTAAAATTTTACACATTTTGGCAACCCGTTTTCTGATTTATTGGGTGGTTTTCCCGTATATTCAGTTTATTTTGTCGATGCTGAGGATGATATATGTCCATGATTCCTGTTACGTTTGAGTATCGGGCTGGCCACCCCTTATCTCGGATCTTGGGTTGTCACAGATGGTATCAGAGCATCAGGTTCTAGAGTCTTTAGGATCTATGTGGATTCTCCATGTTCTACCGTAGCGTTCTTTGATATAGAGCCTAAGGTTAGGACTGTGTAGTTGTTTATGTTTGCGATTTTTGCGGGTTAGATAATATTGTAACTCTATTGTTTGTTCATCTCGAACGCCACCTTGAGAGGTCGCTCTGAGAGACATAATAGGGTTGTAGAAGTGGGGGTGGATTCTCCATCGCCTCCACAAGGGATCGTTAACGCTACGGATGTAGCAAACGCTGTAGCTCAAATGGTTATCACCGCCTGGACCGCATTGATCCACGTAACTCCCAGGGACTCATGATGTTCAGGCTCCTATAGGACCCTTTTGCGGGAAAAGGGTTTAGGAGTCCTTTCAAGAGGGCAATTCCCCGGAATTCGAGGGAGGTATGGATGTTATTAAAGCCAAAATGGAAACGGGACGTGCAATGCCATCTTTGAATAATAGAATGTAGAGAGGAAAGGAACAAGTCCTTGCCACTTTTAACTTAGTCGGATCTGCGTTATACTGGTGGGAAATAATAACCGCATCAGAGCAGAGAGATACAATGACGATCACTCAGTCCTGGGCTTTGTTTGATCGTGAGCACATTCCTCCCGCAGTTCTTAGGGAGATGAGAAAGAAGCTCCAGGGTGTTGTGCATGGAGAGAGACCTGTGGTGGAATATGTAGAGGAGTTTACGCGGTTGGTGATTTTTATCCCGGATGAGGCGACTCCGGAAGATTGGAAGATCTCAAAGATTATGGGAGGTCTAAACTAGAGAATCCGACAACAATTGTTGGGTTATCCAGCCTCACAAACTTTTGGTGAGGGTATGAATGTAGCCTCATCCCATTGCCATGAGCGTTGGTTATATACACCGGGTAGCAAGAAAGCTACTGTCGTGGGCAAGCAGGAAAGCTTGGAGAACTTGGGATTTGAGGAGGAGCATTTCCCTCATCCCAATCTGCGGGTAGTAAACAGAAAGAGAGGGGACCTCGATAAGGGGCTTCGTCTAAAAGACAACGTTTGGAAGGTTTATTGCGGGTGGCAATAACATTAGGCACGATAAGGGTATTTCACAACTTAGGGGTCGGGATGGTCATGGAGGTAAGGACTATCTGGGCCAAAGTGTTTCCCAGTTTAGAAAGGGGTAGAGGTCGAGAGGACATGAAGGGACGGTTCTTCCTAGATGGGGAGACGGGTCACTACTATTTGGAGTGTCCTCGGTTGGTTGGGGGTCAGTTGCTAGGGCTCCGCAACAGTCGCGTGTTTAGTTCCTACCTCAGGTACCTGATCCGGTTGTTCCCATGCAGCAGGGACAACTACTGTATGGAAGAGTTTGTTAAATTCGGGAGGTTATACTCCCTCTAGCTTTGTTAGCATTTCCTACTATTATGGGTAAGTTTTATTTCGAAGGTACTTGAGTTACGTGTTATTCGATGCGGGTGTTACGCGCTCATTTGTTTTATAAGCTCTTCTCAGGCTACAGATTTGATAAAATCTGCTGAGAGTATTTTTACTAGTGTTGAGTTTTCTACGAGTGATGGTTCGCTCAATTTCTTGTTTGTAAATACATAGGGATTTATTTTGGTACTTTGTGCTTTAAGGCCGATTTACTCGTCCTTGACATGGTCGGGTATGATGTGATTGATATGCTTTCTCTCCATGACCGACAAAGTCGAGTAGTAGCGTATAGGAGGGGTTCCTTGTTTGGATTCCGCTTTTGCGGGATGCTCCACGCGTGAACCTCGACGATGTTGGAAGGGGAGAGATGATGTTCTTACTTCTTTTAGTTGATTTTATTTTATTTTGTTTTACTTTCATTTTACTTTTATTTTTTGTTGGTTGTAAGGTTTAGCTGAGAATCACGTAGAAGAGTGATTAATGGCTATTGAAGTGCAATTAGAAGCACTGTATACAGCTCTCTCCTCTTAACGATGCGAGGGAAACTAGGTTGCGAAGTTGGATTTAGACTTCGGGTTATGCCTTGATAAGAAGGCTATCTAAAATGATATATATAAGGCTTTATGAAAAGTGAATACTTGATTTGTAAAATTTTAGTTATTTGATTGGTAATGTATATAGGTAGAAACTTTTCGGTCCCGAACATGTGTCTTAGACCTGTATATCTTGATGACCGACAACGCGAGGTAGTAGTGTAACGGGAGGGTTCCTTGTTTGGATTTCGCTTCGGCGAGACGTCCCACGCACGAAACCGAGCAAATTTCGGGAGTTGAGAAAGGTCTTGGGCACTAGGGATACACTTAGTATTAAACGTAGACGACTTAGATAGGATACAGTATAGGTAGGTAGACTTTAGGATTGTTTGGATGTAAGGCCTTTGGTATGTGACTTTAGTTTAGGAGGGATGTCGAGAGTTGACCACGAACAGATTGTGTGTTAGCTCCATAAGGGATTGATTTCCTAGTAACGAGAAGTAAGAGATTTCGAGAAGTTTTCTTGGTTGGTACAAAGGAGATGAGGCCACTTGTAGTTAGAATATTAAGATGGCGCCTAGCTTTCGGAGAGAGATAGGTGAATTGACTTTCACTTCTGAGCCCATGTAGTTAAGCTCGAGGGTGGATTCAATGGACAAGCCTCTGCCAGGATGGGGAGCGATAATGCTGGAGCATAGATATACTGTTTATGCACCTCATAAGTCTAAACTTGTTGGGAGTATTGTCCCATGTTTGAATTAAAGTTCATAGTGGGGTGATCGTCGTATAGGAAGGGAGATGCTACTTCTTGGGCAGAATTTAGTCTTTCGTGCGAGCAACACTTTATTGCAAGATGTCATAGGAGAGACAGGGGTGGTTAAGACCACATATACAAGCTATTAATTAGGGAAACAGAACTCTGCTCTTAGGATCGTGAGAGTGGGGTGCGTTTCCATACGAGAATTTGTGTTCCAGATGTGAAGGACTTGAGAAAGGCAAATATGGTGGAATCTCATGGTTCTAAGTTTACAGTTCAGCCGGGTAATGCAGAAATGTGTCAAGATATGCGCCGCTAATAGTAGTGGCCGGGCATGGAAAGGTTTTTGGACCGCGTGGGGTGCCCTTGATTTTAGCTTCCGACTGAAACAGAATGTTCGTTTCTCACTGTTGGCTAGTTTTAAAGGCCATGGGAATCGAATTATAGTTAAGTACTTCTTATCTTTTTTTTTCCACAGATGTCCAGTCAGAAGGGGTAAACCATATGTTGGGGCATATACTCCTTATGTGCGTTCTTGACTTCAAGTATAGTCTGGAACGGTGTCTTCCACTGGTCGAATTTGATTATTATAATTTATATCGATTCACTATTGGGATGGAGACTTATAAAGCCTTGTATCGTGGGCCTTGTGGATCTCCCACTTGTTGGTTAGAGGTGCGAAATGATAAGTCTCTCGGACCTGGACTAATCCGAGGTACTTCTTCAAACATTTGTATAACCAAGATCGACGAAAGAGTTATGTCAATGCGGGGAGAAGACATGTGGAGATTGAGGTCAATAGACCAAGTGTTGGTGCGAGTATCGCCTATGAATGGCATTAAGCATTTGGAGTTGAAGGAAAACTTGCACCGCGTTACGTTAGACCTTTCCTATAAAATGTTAAGGTGGGTCCGGTAACCCAATAACTTGCTCTACTAGAATATTTGCAGCAAGTTCATGACGTGATCCATATCTCTTCTGTAAGGTAGTACGAGGGATGTGATGGTGCCTTTAGGCACATTTCTTTCGAAGTTTGTGGGATGCAACTTGCCCTTCCTTATGAGGAGTAGTCGGTTGCTATTTCAGAGCGTAGTGACCTGCGGTTAAAATCTCAGGTAGTACCTTTAGTAAGGTCGCAGGGTAGTCACCATGGTGTCGAGGAATCGACATGGGATCGCGAGGATGACATGCGGGAAAAGTATCCGCATTTCTTCTTGTGAGGTATGCCTGAATTTTGGTGGCAAAAATTCCCTCCTAAGTGGGGGAGTACGTAACAACCCTCACTTTTGATAGCTTATTTTATATTTATTTACTAGGTGTAGTAATTAATTATAAAATGATGGATGTTGAGTAAATATTAATTTATTATGAATAAGGTTAATATTTACTGAAATGTTGTATGATTACCTGA
Organism: Sambucus nigra; assembly: GCA_949130495.1. Classification (NCBI taxonomy): domain Eukaryota; kingdom Viridiplantae; phylum Streptophyta; class Magnoliopsida; order Dipsacales; family Adoxaceae; genus Sambucus; species Sambucus nigra. Next base: position 235,001,297 of record OX422210.1, on the reverse strand, counting down.
TGAGTAGGTAAAAATATCCATGTTGTGATTTATTGTGTCATAAGAATTAAATGACATTTTGGTTTAATGAGAAATCGGAACTTAAAATGAGTTATAAAATTTCCAAATGATAATTTGGAGGGTGTAGTTAGTCCCGGTAGGTGCGAGACAGTCAAAATAAGTGCCATATTGTATTTTGGCATTTCGGGCATTTTTTACTGGTTATAGCTTAAATGTGTAGTGCGTACCATTTTATCGCGTATTAGCCACTTAAGTGGGCTTTTCAGATTTAAGCCACGTTTAAGTCCCCAACCCCATTTCTTTTCTTCCATTTCTTTTTCTAATTGAGCCCTAGAGAGGGAGAGAGAGAAAGGAGAAAGAAGAGAACTTTGGAGAAAAGGGAGATTGGAGCTTGGATTGTTGCCTCCACCAAATCAAATCTGAATTTGCAAGATCAAGGCAAGTAACTTACTTGCTATAATGTGATTTAAGTGGATTTATTAGCATGATTTGTTGTGGATTGTTATGATTTAGTTTAGTTAGGGTTTTGTTAAATTATTTGGGTATTAACCCTTAGAGATTGATTTGGATGATAAATGTTGCTGATGATGGTTCTTAGACATATTGTGGTGTATTAGTTCCATTAAATGTTATGGATTTGGTTGTTGGAAGAAGAAATAGGGAGGCTAGGTCTGTTATGGCCGGTCGACCGCGGTTACCAGACCGGTCGACCGGGCCTTCGGAGGAGGGCACACTACTTTCTTTGAAAGGAATGAAATTGAGGGCGCAGTCGACCGCGGGTCCTCTACCGGTCGACCGGCTCATCCGGATTGAACTTCCTACTTTTGTTTTTAAACTATTTTCTTCCCATAGGGACTTAGGACCCTTCTGGAATGAAGTAAACCTTGACTTTTAGAGTCCTAGTGGAGTTGGTTGGTGCCCTAGTGTTGAATGGGTTTCACTTGGGGTTAAGTTCAGGGGAAAGGGTTGTCTTAAGTGATGTTGAGGCGTCACTTCTCTTTGTGCCTCCTAATAAGTGGATGGGGGTTAAATGCCCTAATTTGGAGACTTAGGGGCTTATCAAAGTTAGATGAACTTTGGGGATTTATAGGATCATAATAATCATTTGGAGAGTTGTTGGGACTGGTATATTGAGGAATATTAATTAAAATATTCGATGGGAATTAGGTTCGCATAAAATGAACCCAATTGGCTTAAGGATGATATATTTCTCTATTATGGACCCGAACTATGTAAATTTTGATGTGTTCAAATAAAATGAACCCGGTTGTTTAATTATGCTAGGTTCGAATAAAAAAGGACCAAACACATGGATATTGAAAACGGAAACTTGGAAATGAAAATGAGATAAAATATGGTAAATGCTAATTTACTTAAACACACCTCTCTAAATGACATCATAAGGGAAGTTCACGCGCTTGGTGATGCCCCCTAGCTAGTGAATGCAGGGTGGATATAGTCCTAGGCCATATGCGGGGTTTTGTATATTTTCTGCGCTGGTTAGGGGATTCCGGGTGTGGTCCTGACTTTCCCGCAGGCATATGGCCGCTTCCCGACGTTGCGTTATGATCCCAGGTTGTCTTGTATATATAGGCCCTGGAAGATGATGGTCATTTATGGGCGCGCCCAGTGGGGAAACTCGGAGGGGCGGTCTTAGAATCGTTATGTGTATATGAATATAACTTTTCTGCATCAAGTGGGACTTGATGGATATATGCCATAAAGAGCATGATATGTGCCATAAAGAGCACGGGAAATGAGATTATTAAGATATGTGCCATAAAGAGCACTTGATATTAATGATATTCCTATTAAGGAATGGAAAGATGTTATGGTAAGATAATTAACTTTGGAAGTTAATAAATGAAAGGAAATTATACCTTCTTATTGTAAACCGAACAAATGGCTTTTAATTCCTATTAAGGAATGTAAGAAGGATACGGTAATTGGATTAATGAGTAAAGGTTTTAAATTTATATTACTTACTTTTCTTTCTTTTATGTAGGCATTTCCTTTCCATTTCATTTCATAATTAGTTAAAATGTCATTTTCATATTATCATCCTTATTTATGCATAACTGTTCATTTTTATGATGCTTTTATTTCTTCTGGTAATCATATAGAACTCGGCCCTGACCGGTTTACTTTCCTTGTTGCATATATAATTGTATCTGCTCAGGTGCTCCACCGCAAGGACGCCCGTTTTGGTGTTCCCTTCCTTTGCCTTTGACGAGCTGTAAGATTTTGCGGGTTATTACAGGACGTTGTATTAGACGCTTTCATTCTTGTTATTCTAGATAAGTCTGGGTCATAACTCGGGCGAGTGGCCCAACTTTGATATTTGATTAATGAATGTCTTGCATAAGATATTATAGTGTTGTACGATGTTCTTTGTAGCTGTGGACCGACAGCTTATTCGGTCCATTTGTTTACTATCGTTTTAGTGGTAATATATATATATTCTTGTGGAATCACACTTGTTTATCAGATTGGGTTGTTTAAAATTAGTTTTCTTAACTGCTTATTTAAAATTTTACACATTTTGGCAACCCATTTTCTGATATATTGGGTGGTTTTCCCGTATATTCAGTTTATTTTGTTGATGCTGAGGATGATATCTGTCCATGATTCCTGTTACATTTGAGTATCGGGCTGGCCACCCCTTATCTCGGATCTCGGGTTGTCACAACTAGATTGTGAGGTGAAGGATTGAAGAGGATAATCGGGTGTTAGCGAAGAAAACTAAAAATTTTATCGAATCCAAAGCGCATGTAGTGGTAGTAGAAAGAACAAGAAAAGGAAGTGTGTGAACCAATGTGGGCCAAACAAAGGGCCTATGAGTGTAAATTTTAAAAAGTTCAACGAAAAATGTTTTGTGTGCGACAAGACGGGACATTGTTCTAAAGATTGCCGTAATCGAAAAAACAAAGGGAATAAGAAACAAAAGTAAGAACAAGCCAATATCACTGAAGTTGTGAACATTTCTAAAATTATTAATGATGTGAGCCTCTCGACCGTGATTTTTGATGTCAACATGGTGGTAAATACTAGGGAATAGTGGGTGGACATTAGGGCCACTCGTCACATATGTTTTGACAAGAATATATTTACTTCCTACCAACACTCTGATCACGAGGAGCAACATTTCATGGAAAATTCTTATAGTTCAAAGGTTGAAGGAAAAGGGAAACTTATAATCAAGATGTCTTCAGGAAAGGAATTTACTCCCAACGACATGCTTCATGTCTCCGATATTCTAAAGAACATGGTTTTAGGATCTCTCATTAGTAAGAGGGGATTTAACCTTGTATTTGAATTTGATAAATTTGTACTCACTAAGAGTGGCATGTATGTGGGTAAAGGATATTTGAGCGATGGGCTGTTCAAACTCAATGTAATGACTATAATACCTAATAATAATAAGAACGTATATTCTGCTCATTTTCTTGAGTCTTGTAATGTATGGCATGGTAGATTAGGTCATGTTACTTATGATACTATTCGTAGATTAATTAGTTTAGAATTAATACCAAAATTTAATATTGACTCAAATGACAAGTGTGAAACGTGAGTGGAATCAAAGTTAACTGAAACTCCTTTTAAAAATGTTGAAAGAAGTACAAACCCTCTTGAGTTAATTCATAGTGTTATATGTGATTTAAAATTTGTACAAACAAGAGGTCAAAAAAAGTATTTATTACTTTTATTAATGATTGCACAAGATATTTCTATGTGTATTTGCTTAGAAGCAAGGATGAATCGGTAAATGTTTTCAAACATTATAAAAATGAAGATGAAAATCAACTTAGAAAAATATTAAAATAGTTTGGAGAGATAGAGGAGGTGAATATGATTCCCCTTTTGAACAATTTTACTCAAAACATAGAATTATTCTTCAAACTATCGCTCCTTACTCACCTCAATCTAACGGGATTGCGAAACGCAAAAATCAAACTCTAAAAGAGATGATGAATGCTATGTTGATAAGTTCGGGTTTACCTCGGAACTTGTGGGGGGAAGCTTTGCTTTCTGCAAACTACCTTCTTAACAAAATGCCTTATAGGAAATCACGATAGATATCATATGGATTGTGGAAAGGTCGAACACCTTCCTACAAGTACCTAAAAGTGTGGGGGTGTCTTGCAAAGGTAGTGGTTCCTGATTCTATTAGGATTAAGATAGGACCAAAAACTATTGATTGAACATTTATTAGTTATGCAATTAATAATAGTTCATATAGATTTCTTATACATAAATCTGAGATTCCGTATATACACGTAAATACTATAATTGAATCTAGGAATCCACATTTCTATGAAGATATATTCCTTAATAAAAATTAAAGTGGTTGATTTAAGTTCTTGTAAAAGAACTTATGATACAACATCTAGTAGTCATCAAAATAATATATAAAATGAATATATTGAGAAAGATGATGACCTCGAACCTAAATGCAGGAAAAGGACAAAGAGTTTAAAGTCTTTTGATCCACATTTTTAAACATATCTATTAGAAAGTGAGCCTAGAAACTTTGTAGAAGCGATGTCAACTCCAAAACATACTTTTTTGAAAAAGGTTGTCAATAGTGAAATTGAATCCATAATGTAAAATCATACGTGGGAAGTGATTGACTTTCCACCAGGATGTAAACCTCTTAGATGCAAGTGGATATTCAAGAGAAAATTAAATGTTGATGGATCAATTATTAAATACAAAGCTAGACTTGAAGCTAATGGTTATAGATAAAAGGAATGATTGGATTACTTTGACACTCAATCACCTAACATCCATTCGAATGTTTATAGCTATTACAGCATTATATAATCTTGAGATACATCAAATGGATGTAAAAACCGCCTTCTTGAATGGAGAATTAAATGAAGAGACATACATGGAACAATTAGAAGGGTTTAAGGTTTCGGGAGAAGAAAAGAAAGTGTGTAAACTTGTTAAATCCCTTTACAAATTAAAATAAGCACCTAAACAGTGGCATGAGAATTTTGACAATGTAATGATGTCAAATGTATTTAAAATAAATGAGTGTGATAAATGTGTATACATTCAAAGCACTTCAAGCGTCCATGTCATTGTTTGCCTCTAAGTAGATGATATTCTTATTATTGGAAACAATAAAGATATCATTAAATCCACTAAGAAAATCTTGTCCAGTAAATTTGATATGAAATATATGGGTATTATCGATGTTATATTAAGAATTAAAATTTCTAAAACATCGGAAGGACTTGTCTTGTCTCAGTCTCATTATATTGAGAAGATACTCGACAAGTTCGATATAGGTAATGATAACAACGTTAAAACACCTATTGAACCAAATCTTCATTTATATAAAATACTGAAAATAGTATATCTCAATTAGAATATTCTCATATCATAGGCAGTTTAATGTATGTCATGAACTACAGTCGTCCAAATATTGCTTACTCAGTTAGTAAATTGAGTCGATATACAAGTTATCCATGTGAATACCATTGGAAATTCATAATAAGAGTTCTCAGATATCTAATATATACTCTTAATAATGGATTGTACTACACTAGATATCTGACTGTACTTGAAAGATAAAGTGATGTTAATTGGATATCTGATTCAAAGGATTCTAAATCCACAAGTGGTTATGTATTTAAATTTGGTAGTGTAACGGTATCTTAAAAATCCTCAAAACATACTTGCATTGTTAGGTCAACTATGGAGTCCTGAATTCATAGCATTCGATAACGCTGGAAAAGAAGAAAAATGGCTTCGAAACGTTTTAGAGGACATATATGATAATTAATCGATGTTTGGCATAGCACAAAGTCATACATATAATGGTAAGTCTTGACATATATGTCGAAGACATAATACTATTTAACAAATTCTCTCTAATGGAATAATTTCCATTGATATATTAAGTCTAAGGACAAAATAGCAGATTCGTTAACCAAAGGGTTAAATAGAGAGAAAGTGTATAATTTATCGAAGGGGATGGGACTAAACCCTACAAAATAAAGATTTGTATTGATGGCAACCAGTGACACCCCGCCTACTAAAATATCGGGTGACCAGGCCATGGTCAAAATAATGTGTTGGTCTCATATGGCTCATTCTTAGCCTCACTGTTGAAATTTTTTTAAAGTTACTAACCACCTAGTAATTTCATTATACTGGTGCCAAATTTTATCTTTCATTAATTAACAATTTGCGAAAAATAAGTAATAATTAAACCATCAACACAACTGATAACTAAATCCAATACAGATAAATAATATCAATAAAGATGATCGAATTAACTATCGGTTCAAAAATAAAATCCAACAATAAACGAAAATGATAACTTGGATACACAAAGTCCAATAAATAACTGAATACTACATCTAAGGGAGACATGCCCAAATGAGTACTGAAGTAAATTCCTTACACTAGGAATGAATAAATGAAGAGTCTATAGCAAAATCCTGCAACATCCACATGAGCTGCAACTGCACATTCCTGGATAGAATCCTTAAATTGGCATCCATTTGTATGGACACCTAAAAGGTTTTGGAAAAGATTTTGACACGAGCCAGAGCCGAAGTAAAATATTTTGAAAATATTTAGCAAGCAGTTAAATTGCAATAACTAAATATTCATGCACACTCTTCATATTTAATCTAGTGTCACACTCTTTTGAGTCATAACTCACCCCTCATCTAATTTGCACACATAATGTTTGCCTTCGAACCATCCTAGTTAAGCTACCCCACCTAACTAGCTGTATCACACCTCTTTCTACTCCACCACTCTAACCCGAGTACTCTTACTTTTCTTATTAAGTTATTTACTCATTAACTTTTTAATCGGTTCAACAATATTAAAGCCTATAACGTTCACACTAGTTATATAATAAATCCCATTTTTAATTCATATAACTTTCACGCTAGTTATATAAGAAACTATTTTTTACATCATATAACTTTCACACTTAGTTATAGAAGAAATACATTCACACTTATGTATTAATCCTGTATATAATTATCTACTCATATTATATACTTACTAGTATACTACAATATCCACACACATGTCGAGTATAATAACCATCAATTCCCAAGTAATAACTCACCGGATACTTTCTCTAAAATACTATCATGTCTCAGGTCTGCTCATTCTAACCCGTCTACCTTAAGTTTGACTCACTCTCAAGCTTGAGAAATAATAATAATAATAATAATAATAATAATAATAATAATAATAATAATAATAATAATAATAATAATAATAATATTATTATTATTATTATTATTATTATTATTATTATTGTTGTTGTTGTTGTTGTTGTTAATAATAATAATAATAAGAATAAGAATAAGAATAAGAATAATAATAATAATAATAATAATAATAATAATAATAATAATAATAATAATAATAATAATAATAATAATAATAATAATAATAATAATAATAATAATAATAATAATAATAATAATAATAATAATAATAATAATAATAATAAGCGTAGCAGAGGCGGTCATAGTTCCCTGGGTGTGAGACGGAATCATACCCAAGACGCCTCACCCCGAAAAGAATCACAACATATAAATACTAGAAGCTATGACCTGGGGATTATACTCTCCTTACTCCCCAAGCTAGGGGGATTCACCCATATCGCGCAACCTTCTATGATAGCACTAGAGGGGTATGTATTCCTATAAATATCATTCACACCGATATTTATAGAGCACACACACACACACACACACACACACACACACACACACACACACACACACACATATATATATATATCACACATAAGTGTATACATATATTTAATAAAAGTTCTGCTAACCCGTGCCTAACACCCGTAGCACTAGCCCAAAATAACAAAGTCTATATCCCGACTTGTAGTTTAATTAATCTCACGTTAATTATTTTATTCTTAAAGTAACGTCACCCAACTACAATACCCAGACCCACTCCTTCGGTCCGTATCATCACCCTTAAGAATTTGTTGCATGAATTCCCACTATTAAGTTTAAGATCCCTCGTTAAATTTAATATCGATAATTCATTATATGCATCTATAATAAATTAAATCGGCTACCTCGTGCCTAAGTCCGTAGAACTAGCCTAGAAAATATCTGAGTCAAACCATAGACTCTTTTTATAATTAATTTCACCTCAATTAATTTTACCTAAGGGGTGTCACTCAACCATAATGCCCAGACTCCCTTACTTGGTCCGTATTTTAACCTATGAATTTATTTTGCTCAAATCATTAATTATGTGACACACCTTTTTCCAACCCTCCAAATCCTAATAACATCCATCTATAATTGCTAGGGGATAGGCTCCATATACATTTTTCACTAAATAAATAACACTCAAATAATTTTTAAAGAAAATCAACCTATATAATTAAATAGGAAAAATTGCCAAAATACTGGGATCATCGATCAATCTATGAATCCATCGATCAATCAGGTTTCATTTTTCTTCTCCATATCTTTTTTCCACCATTGATAAACCTTAAAGTTATTTAATCCGATCCATACCTCAAGAATATAATACCAAATGCTTATTACACTTATAAAAAGTTCTAACACTAATGTAAATCATCAACATCACTTAAATTCATTCAATCTCATTATTAATCCGATTCAATGATCCAAATTACACAATATTGGTTACTGGATTTCGTTTCTACATCAGATCCTAACATCGTATGATGACATCACTTCATTAATTAAGCATCAATATCATATCTAAATGTTTAAATCCCAAAAACCCAACTTAAAATGTGGCAACCCTCCCAAAAACGGGTTTCTTTATCACACCCACAATGATATGAATCAAAATAATGCAATTAAATTGAAATCAAGTTTAACTATTGCCTGAATAAATTTGTAAGGCATGATTTCCTTTGTTTTAGATAAAGATTCAAAGAAGAACACACCCCTCTCCTTAGTTTGGCTCCCCAAAACTCTCCCAATTTCTCCATCTTTTTCCTCAACAAAACTAGGGTTTTCTTCTATAGTTGTGTCAGGCACAAACTCCATAATTTATATTTTGTATTGATAATCCGGAAACTAAGCCTATGGGTCAAATTAAAATGATCCAAACACCCCCGTGTGAGCCCGTTTATGCATAAAAATGCCCCGAGACCCAATTACTACCCTCGGGCACTCTTTTCCAACTATCTCGACCTCTTCAGATTCAATCATGCGCTTAGAATCGCCATCTGAGTCACTTAACTAAAATCTCCAAATCTCATCCTCAAATTGCGACACATGTGAATTTTAAAAATAACCCGAATTAATTAAATTTTAATTCACTAATTTAATTAAATCTTCTATATTAATTAAATCTCGATAACATCGAATTAATTAAATTTTGAATTCTTATAAATACGGGGTGTTACGTACTTCCCCCCTTATGAAGGAATTTTTGTCCTCGAAATTAAGATGAGTCTAGTACTCCAAGCCTCGAATACTTCCTTACTCACATGTTTCTAAGATCGCTACACATATCTCTACCCCTTCTAATCGAAAATCATATTAAAATTCATTTAATTACCCAGGGCGCCCATACACCATGTACCCATGCTCATCCCCACGAATTTTACCTGGCTATACTAGCCTTAAATCGTAATATAACTTTCAACTCACAGCTATAACCACATAGGTGTGTATTAACCAAGGTACCAAATCCACGTCCTAATGACCAAACATATCCCCACTTCCAACTTTGCGCTAAGTTTCAAGCGTGGGATGTCTCTCAAAGTGAAATCCAAACAAGGAACCCTCCATATACACTACTACCTAACATTGTCGATCTTTGAGATCCGTTAGGCCCTCATCCCATAACACGTACCTCCAAGTTCCCATATCCTGGTATAAAAGTATACTTATCCACTCTCATGTTATAAAATACATTATACAATATTGTGCCTCTTACTATCACTAGTTTCATAGTGTGAATAAATCACGAGCTATATCTCACCGCTTGATAAAAAGTCTATCCACCCTGAATCCCATCAGAAACCATCCCTACTCACCGGGATCAAATATAACAATACAAACATTTTCTTATAAGTCTATTATGAAACACACCATAACATATATACACGTATATATAGAGTATACCCTTTTTTAGGTGATAACTAGCACAAGTAAATCATCCTTCGGAATAGTGAACAAGCCCTAACATCCCAGCATAATTGTCACTAACGTCTCGTACATAACACACTTATCTCATGCACATCTCCGGACTCTCGACGTGGAAATATCATACAGTATTCTCGATTACCCCACAATTTGAAATTTAATTCTTCTCAAATTTTTCCCACGCATTAACTTATGGTGTAAAAGTTTTCTCAGTGCTTCCTTCGCAACACTACCTAACTCCACTGGCTATATATCATAACAGCTCTCAGCTTAAAGTGTTTCCTTTACACGTTCAATAATTTAACATTTTAAAACCGATGCACTAGCATCCAATAATGTCTCATTACTCCCAACGTTTATTAAGGTCCATGCATGTAACATCCCACAACGAAGCCCTAAAAGAACTTTCCCCAATGGACTATCTCCTAGCATTTCCGATCATCAAAATTCGTGGGTCCAAAGCATATAACTAATATATCACAAATTATGTCTCCCAACACATAAATCAAATCGTCGATGCCCAAGTCTCTGAAGACGTCACACGATATGATGCTCTCGTTATCACTAAGTTCTCAGCACGTAAATAACAATGAGCTAAAAACTTTCCTCTCCAATGTGAACTCGATATACCCCGAATCACATCAGTAAAAGTCCCTACACACCGGGATCCAATATAACTAGACAACTAAATTCTTTGTAGTCTACTTCATAAAAATATCGCCACGAGCTTGACCCTATTTCAAGTGAGACATCGTAAACAATATACATCCTACCCTAGAACAGCGAACGTGATAGTCATGTTGTAACCACCCAACATTGCTCAACAGTTCGTACCCAGGATATACCATACCTCGAATATCACCTCTCAAAAAGAGTTATCCTCATAACTTATATCTCCTCGCAGTATCCACACCCACTCCCCTGCAGATAGAACTAAATAGAGCCCCTCTAACTCAACGGTAAATATACACATGCTATAGTAATATTAATGATACCTCTTCTAAACCCGTTTCTCATGCAAATATAGTACTAAGAAATTATTGTGACTCGCTCGTGTCATAGGAAACATACCCCAATCACCTAGGGATATAACCAATACTTTCAATTTCCAATATGACTGGCGGTTCAAATGGTTCCTAGACATAACACCCTTATCCTAACCAAAACATAAACTTCTTATAACTGTCTCCCCTACTAGGCATCCTATCCTTGTCCCCCAATTTACTATGGAAAATATCCACACATGCGTTCCTACTCTTTAAATATAAGACACCTTTCCGTGTCATCCCTCTTTCCCTGACCCACTTGCAATGTCAGGGTGGTCCTTCTCGCGGGCCTAGTCATCTTTAATCGGATTGTTACCCTCATTAAGACTTTGGCTCCGCTGGCCTTATGGGACTTGTTGCTGGCCTTAACGGACCTAACTGAATCCACCGTCATCTGGTAGGAATTCTATTGATCTTAATCATTAAAATGGTTCCTCTATTGGTTACCCCATCCTATAATGCCTCAATAACACTGTTAAGTATAGTGTTACCCTTCGTTAAGGTTCTCCAACTCTCTTCGCTCCCTTCTCACGGAAGCACTGATATCAAATTGTAAACGTACGACATTGACGATAATGGTACCAGTCGTTCTATATGGATTTCCCTATCCCTTCTTGTATATCCTACGCATGAGTTCATCATTGACATACGGACCTCATTGATCCTCCGTATCGACCTTATCGGGTATGAAGTTCGCTAAATCCGTTAACTCTCCTTCATGACCGACCACCATACGACCCTTTTTGAAACAAGTCTTTGAAATCTCCTTTGCCTTTCTATTTAAAAAATTGATGAGAGGATTTGTGGACAAACTGTACCCCAAATTCCTCGTTATTCATGGTAGATCTCCATGGTTGTGGTGACTTACTCCTACCACTAAAACGCCACTCCTTTGAGAAAAATGTCGCCCAAAATTAAATCATGGGTGTCACTGAACTCCACCCTACACAATTGCCTTTGGGTTTCTCCTTCCATTGACCCATCACACTCCTCTCTTCCTAAATTCTCATGGATGACTCTTCAAAAGAGTTACTCTACCCACCACCTTTACCAACTATGCTGGGTGAGTCTTAATTTGCACCACCACTTTATACGATGGTGCTTAGGGAAACTATTGTGCCCTAGTTATTATCCCAACTTCATTTGCCTGAACAATAACCATGGTGACTTCTATCGTGGTCACCATATTCAAAAAATTCCATAGCTTCTATTGAGACTCTCCCCCTGCAGTTCTTCTAACGGCCCTCACTGGTCATCCCAAATTATTCAGTGTACAAAGCCCAACCAAACTCGTATATGAATCGCATCAAATATACTCAATAGCAGGAGAACGTAAGTTGCATACATGAAGGAACACAACAACCCTATAATAAGGCTCTATATTAAAGAATGCTACTCTGAATCGTAATATGTTGTACAAATCCTAAGGACTCTAGAACTTGATGCTCTGATACCATCTGTGACACACTGTTTACTAAAATAGTGGGTCGCTAACCCATGATCAAAATACCACGTTGGTCTTATATGGCTTATTCTTAACATCTCTGTCGAAAATTTTTTAAACTCACTAACCACCTAGTAATTTAATTAGACCGGTGCTAAATTTTATATTTCATTAATTAACAACATGCGAATAATAAGTAATAATTAAACCATCAACACAAGTGATAAATAAATCCAACACAGTTGTAAGGACATTATCTTTCATTGTCCGTTCACAATTGAGTATGTTTAAGTACCTTATCATGTCACTTAGAGTGTTGGGATATTTTTTACAAAATATTTTCTAAATGTTAGAGCGGAGTTTTTTGTCAAAGAATTTTTTCTAAGCATTGAGACCGACTATTTTCTAACGAAACAAAAATATTTATTTTTGTAATATCTCGTTCGAGTGACAGAGGGATATCGTTCAATCAATAAAGGTATGTCACGCGAAGTCGTTTAAACGACACGTGTCGTTGTTCGAGCTACACTGACAACTCGTTCGAGCGATGCGCCGGCTTAATTTTTATATATATAGCGTGTTAAACCAATCCATTTTCGATAAGAAGACTTGCATTTTTATCAGATACGAAAACTGATTTGGCAGAATCATTGTCTTCTCAATTTTACGATTTTAATACTTTTTGTTTTCAGTTCAAAAGATACCAATAGTTTATGTGAATTATTTTGGAACCCAAGATACAACTTTATTGAAGCGTCTCTTGTAGAGAAGATCTCTACTGCTAATTAGGTGCCACTTAACGGAGGTACTGGGCTAACTGATTGCGTGTCAATAGGATTACTCGTCGGTGTTCCACGGTTGACTTAACTGCGGTTCCTGTGGAGTTGCTGCGAAATTCCATTGCTGATTTAGGTTACGGCCTATGTGGATTTTCTTAGTTTAATCCATTGCAGATTTCATTGTAATCATTGTAAGTATTATAGTGAAATAAAAGGTTTTGCCCGAAAGGGATTTTTCCTGAAATCTGTGAGTTTAGAAATTTTATTTGTGACGGTTTCTCACACACACACACATATAGTTGCATGTTTAGGGATGAATTAATTTGGTTTGAAAATTGACACCGATTAGATAAGGTTAACTTGGAAATCTGCGAATTCGATTTAATAAAGTTTCACATGGCATTCACGAATTAGTATCATAGCGTGTTTCTCTAAGTTAACGAGTGATCCTTGTTTTCTAGGAAATTTATGTGATAGTAATTTATTTTGAAAAAATCTATTTTTGTGAAAAAAATCGCAATTTTTTCGATGGAGCACTTATGTAATCGGAAGCCCCCCTTTGTTGACACGAGTAAGAGTTTTGATGAGTTATATAGTTTGAATTTTACATTTGCTAAAAGAATTGATTTTTTAGAAAAAGAAAATTGTTGTTTTAAATCCGTTACGGATCTTTTGCAAACGGTTTAAAATCGAAGAGATTTTTATCGTGAAAAATTTGTTTCTTTGGACCATGAATTCAATGCTTTAAAATTGTCCAAAAAGCAGAGATGATGGAGTCCTAGTTTTAGAAAAAGAATTGGAGGACTTTAAAAATTCTAGGATTTGTGTTTGTTCCAAAGTGGATAAAAATATTTTACTCGATGAGTTTGTGGCACGTGAGGAGGCTCTTAGGGGTAAGTGTGCGTATTTTAAGAACGAACGTGATACCCGTCTAGGTGTTATTAAAAATTTAGAGAATGAGTCCCTAAAATTGGAAGAGACTAATTATTTTCTTGAGTAAAAAATTTTGGAGCTAAAAAATGATTTGACAGAAGCAATAGTAGTGGCTCGTCGTGGTCTCATGTTTCATGTGTTAAAGCCAAGGCCATTGTTTATTTTAGAGGGTCAATAAATCCCAAGGACGTTAGAAAAAGGTCAAACCATAGGTGTCGCTCCACCCGTTTACACATGTTCACATTGTGGTAGGAAAGGTCATCTTAGCCATTTTTGTTTCGATCTTTGAAAAAGTATTAGGAAGTTGAAGTCTAGAGTTACCTTGGTTTCCAAAACCCCTGTGCGTCGTTGCACACCTATTTGGGTTAGGAAATATCTTTTAGAGGCACTAGATATTAGACTTGTTGATTATCGATTGCATGCACATGATTCTTCTCTTGCTATATCATATAGATGATTGTGTTCACATATTTGTCATACGTTAGTTATGCTTTATGATACATTCTTGCTAGTGTTATGACTTGTGTACTTTTTATATTAGATTTTATTTTTTTAGAAAACTTTTGAAAAAAGACAAAAAGATTTTATTTTGATAATTTTTTTGGAAAAAGACAAAAAGAGTTTTGTATTTTTTTTGCACCATATATGAATGGACATTTATCATGATTGAGTTACAATTTCATTCCATATCCATGTGACTATTTTATAGTGTTTTGATATGAGTCGTCATTTCATTTATGTGATTTACAATGTTTGGAGTCATTGAGACGTGATTAGTTGTTACTACCTACATGTTTGACTCATGAGTTCCTTTGATGCACACTTTCACGGATTTATTTTATTATTTTACTTGTTTATCTCATATTGGTCGGAGTGTTGTAATATCAATTCTGTCTTTAAAATAAACCATACGTAATAAAACTTGGCAATGGAAGTAGTACATGTATGAACCATTTACCATGAGTATTTAATTGCAACACAAAATTATGAGTGAACACGGGAAATGACTGCGAGAGTATACAATTAATTTATCGCGAAAGCCACGGTTTAAAAGAGCCCGAAAAAATTAAAAGGGAATAAAAAGATAAATATGCCAAAAAGGGTCCTCTTCAAAAGAAAAATAAATGCATAATTATTTATGAAGGAGTTTGGATGGAAAGTAATGAAAAATGAGTTTGCACGTCCTGACAGTGTCGGGAATCATTCTTGACTTTGATGTGTTGATAGATTGAGTCGATGTCATTTAAATTCAACACTTTCGACACCTAAGGACGTTTTTGAGATTCATTCGTTAAGAGTAGTCATATTCACCATGCACATATGTTATGTTTGATTTCTTTAATTTTCCATTCGAATATGTTCACACCCACTCATTCCGTTTCTATGATTTGGTTGTCTTAGTGTAAATTCATGGTGTGTGATTTTTGTAAAATTATTTTTCATTTTTGTATTAAAACTTGAAAAATAAAAAATAGTTTGTGAAATATTTTGAGTTACTCTTTGCATGAGCATAGTTTGATTCATCTTTTCTATGTATATTTGTCGTGCCAACTCCATGTTTATTTTGTTTCTTCGTTTCCTTTTCTATTTCGGACAAATAAAAATGGGGAGAACGAATTATGGGGGAGTTTTTACATTATGGGGGAGATTTGATTATTAATTGATTTATTCTTATATCAATTCAAACTCGATAAGTCACGAAGGTATTTGCTTTGTCTCGTGTGTGTACATATAAAGATTGAAGATCATTATGTTGCCCACCTTGATGAGAAAATCTTAAAGGTTTGAAGATTTAATGTTAAAGATTTTTTAAAGAAAAGTTTTAGACTGACATTTTCAGTACCTTTTCAGTTTTGGGTTAATGGGAGGGTATTAGATTTGTATAGGAATTTTGATTTGATAATTCGGATATTTTTATTTTGTAACGGCATAGACATAGGGGGAGATTTTAGGGACATTGTCTTTCATTCTCCATTCACAATTGAGTATGTTCTATACTGCTACAATCGTCGAAGAATTATTCAAGATCAATCATGTGTTAAGATGAATCTGAATATAAAAGTTCTTCAACATTCAAGCCTCCGTGAGGTTGTGTTTAATTACCTTAGCATTTCACTTAGAGTGTTGGGATATTTTTTTACAACATATTTTCTAAATGTTAGAGCGGAGTTTTTCGTCAAAGAATTCTTTCTAAATGTTGAGGCGGACTATTTTCTAACAAAACAAAAAATATTTATTTTTTTAATATCTTGTTCGAGCGACAGAGGGACATCATTCGAGCGACAAGGGTATGTCGCGCGAAGTCGTTTGAATGACACGTGTCATCATTCGAGCGACACTAACAACTCATTTGAGCGACGCGTCACCTTAAGTTTTTTATATATAACATATTAAACCACTCCGTTTTCGATAAAAAGACCTACGTTTTTATCAGATACGAAAGCTGCTTTGGAAAAATCATTGTCTTCTCACTTTTAGGGTTTTAATCCTGGTTGTTTCAATTCCCAAGATCCCAATAGTTTATGTGAATTGTTTTGGAACCCAATATACAACTTTTTTGAAGTTTCTCTTATAGAGAAGATCTCTACTGATGATTAGGTCCCACTTGAGGGAGGTACTGGGCTGACTGACTACGTGTCAATAGGAATTACTCGTGGGTGTTCTTGGCCTGACTGAACTACGGTTCGTGTGGAGTTGCTGCGGCATTCTATTGCTAATTTAGGGTGTGGCCTATGTGGATTTTCGGAGGTTAATCCATTAAATATTTCATTGTAATCATTCTAAGTATTATAGGGAAATAAAAAGTTTTGCCCGAAAGGGATTTTCCTGAAATCTGTGAGTTAGCGGATGGTTTGACACACACACACACACACACACACACATAGTTTCATGTTTAGGGGCTGAATTAATTTGGTTTGAAAATTGACACCGATTAGATAAGGTTAACATGGAAATTTTCGAATTCGATTTAATTAAGTATCACACGACATTCACAACAGATAAATAATATCAATAAAGATGATCGAATTAACTATCAGTTAAAAAATAAAATCCATCAATAAACTAAAATGATAACTAGGATATATAATGTCCAATAAATAACAGAATACTACATTTAAGGGAGACGTGCCCAAAAGAGTACTGAAGTGAAGTCCCAACACTAGGAATGAATGAATTAAGTGCCTATAGCAAAGTCCTGCAACTTCCATATGAGCTGCAGCTGCGCATTCCTAGATAGAATCCTCAAATTGGCATCCCCATGGCTGGACACCTAAAAGGTTTTGGAAAATATTTTGACATGGGTCAGATCCCAAGTAAAACATTTTGAAAATATTTAGCAAGCAGTTAAATTGCAATAATTAAATATGCATGCACACTCTTCATATTTCAGTTAGTGTCACACTATCTTGAGGCATAACTCACCCCTCATCTAATGTGCACACCTAACGTCTGCATGCAAACCTTACTAGTTAAGATACCTCACCTAACTAGTCGTATCACACCTCTTTCTACTTCCCCACTCTAACCCGAGTACTCTTACTTTATTTATTAAGTTATTTACTCATTAAATTTTTAATCGGTTCAACTGTATTAAACCATATAACGTTCACGCTAGGTATATAAGAAATCCCATTTTTAATTCATATAACTTTCACGCTAGTTATATAAGAACCTACCTTTTACACAATATAACTTTCACACTTAGTTATAAAAGAAAAATATTCACACTTTTGTATTAATCCCGTATATAATAATCTACTCATATTATATACGTACTAGTATACTACAACATTCATACACATGTTGCATATAATAACCATCAATTTCCAAGTAATAACTCACCGGATGCTTCTCACTCTCGAGCTTGAGAAATAATAATAATAATAATAATAATAATAATAATAATAATAATAATAATAATAATAATAATAATAATAATAATAATAATAATAATAATAATAATAATAATAATAATAATAATAATAATAATAATAATAATAATAATAATAATAATAAGTGTAGTAGAGGCGGTCATAGTTCCCCGAGTGTAAGACAGAATCATACCCAAGACATCTCACCCCGAAAAGAATCACAACTTATAAATACTAGATGTTATAACCTGGGATTATACTATCCCTTCTCCTTAAGCCAGGGGGATTCACCCATATCGCGCAACGTCCTATAATATCACTAGAGGAGTATGTATTCGTATAAATATCATCCACACCGATATCTATAGAGAACTTACATATATATATATATATATATATATATATATATATATAATAAAAGTTCAGCTAACCCATGCCTAACACCCGTAGCACTCGCCAAAAATACCTAAGTCTTTATTTTGACTTTTAGTTTAATTAATCTTACATTAAATATTTTTTTCTTAAAGTAGCGTCACCCAACTACAATACCCAAACCCACTCCTTTAGTCCGTATCATCACCCTTTAGAATTTGTTACACGAATTCCCACTATTAAGTTTTACATCCCTCGTTAAATTTAATATCAATAATTCATTATATATATATATATATAAAATAAATTAAATCGGCTGCCCCGTGCCCAACCTCCATAGCACTAGCCTAAAAAATATTCGAGTCAAACCTTTGACTCTTAATATAATTAATTTCACCTCAAATAATTTTACCTAAGTAGTGTCTTTCAACCATAATTCTAGGACTCCTTTACTTGGTCCGTAGTTTAACCCTGTGATTTTATTTCTCTCAAATCATTAATTATGTGACACCTTTTTCTTACCCTCCAAATCCCAATTACATCCATCTATAATTGCTAGGAGATAGGCTCCATATCCATTTTTCCCCAAATAAATAAGTCTCAAATAATTTTTAAAGAAAATCAACGTATATAATTAAATCGGAAAAATTGCCAAAATACTGGGATCATCGATTGATCGATGAATCCATCGATCGATCGATCAATCAGGTTTCAGCTTTCTTCTCCAAATCGTTTTTCCACCATTGATAAACATCAAAGTTCTTAAATCCAACCCGAACCTCAAGAATATAACACCAAACGTTTATTACACATATAAATAGTTCTAACACTAATGTAAATCATCAGCATCACTGATTTTCATTCGGATTCACATAATTCGCAAATTGTTTTTTCCCTCAAATTCATTTAATCTCATAATCAATCCGATTAAAAGATTAAAATTACACAACATTGGTTACTAGATTTCATCTCTACATCAGATCCTAACATCATTTGATGACATCCCGTCATTAATTAAACATCAATATCACATCTAAATGTTTAAATCCCCAAAAACCCAACATAACACGTGTTAACCCTCCCAAAAACGGATTTCTTTATCACACCCAATATGATATGAACCGAAATACTGCAATTAAATTGAAAGAAAAATTAACTAATTGCCTGAATAAATTTGTAGGGTCTGATTTCCTTTGTTGTAGACGAAGATCGACGAAGAACACACCCCTCTTCTTGGTTTGGGTCCCAAAAGCTCTCCCGCTTTCTCAATCTTTTCTCCTCACCAAACTATGGTTTTCTTATGGAGTTGTGTCAGCCACGAACTCCCTAATGTAGGTTTTATATTATTAATACAGAAATTAAGCCTATGGACCAAATTAAAATGACCCAAACACCCCTGTGTGAGCCCCGTTATGCCTAAAAATGCCCCGAGACCCAATTATTACCCCTGATTATTCATTTCAGACTATCTCAACCTATTCGGAGTCAACCGTGCACTCAGAATCACCATATGAGCCACTTTACTAAAATCTCCAAATCTCATTCTCAAATTACAACACATATGAATTTCAAAAATAACCCAAATTAATTAAATCTCAATTCACTAATTTAAATAAATCTTCCAGATTAATTTAATCCCAGTAACACCGAATTAATTAAATTCTAAATCCTAAAAAATACGGGGTATTACATAACCTACCTAGCAAACTGGGGATCCCAAGATCTAGGTTCAAAAGGACAACCGAATCTTGACTAACTCTTTGAAAAGATCACTAATGAGTTTCAAACTCATACCTATTCCTATAATAAAACACTACTGCCTGCAAAGTAAGTAAGGATAATCTTAGCTTTTAAAAAATCTTATACTTTGAAAATTAAAGTGGGGTAAAGTAGGATAATCTCAATAGGAAGTCACCTATGTGGGTGTGAAGGGGTCGATTCTATGAGAAATTCGAAAGGCTGAAATTCTCTAAAGTACTCATGAAACTTGGAATTCTTCAGGGAAAAATGAATACAATCGAAAGAACTAACGTTTTTTGAAAAATCACTGTGTGAAGTCTATTGACTTGATTTACACAAAATGCTGAACGGTTCAAGACATCGCTTTCACTGGTGAGTAAGTAAATCTGATAGCCTCTCACTAGGGAAGATTCAAGGCCAAAAGATATCTCTCATGATACATGAATTTTTCTATAGAATCAGTCGTTTATGTCGATCTAACCAATTCTTATTCATGTGGGGGATTGTTAGAATTTATGGGTTTATTTAAGTTGGCAAAATCAGATTTTGGTCAACTTTAGGGTCAATTTAAATGGGACCCACACATCGTTTGAGACGTTTTGAAATGGCAACGTTTTCTCCTCCACGAGGAGTATAAGATGATATACTCACGTATATAAAATCATAAATTAATGAATGAGATATTGTAGATCAAAGTACCCACTTTGAACATGGAATTGGTCGAAGTGCTTTGTTCAAGCTCATGTCCTACATAGGAAGATTAAGAGAAATGGGTGAAGTATAATATAACCCAATTTGGCTTAAAGGCTTGGTGCTCTTGGGTATCTCAACTCTTTGAAGGAGGGAGGACTTACATGGTCTTGGGTTGACATCCAAGCCCACACACGCGTGCACTCGCTGGCTGTGCAACTCGATCTGATTAGGTCCGTCTCGTCTCGGCTCGTGATCGTGCTCGTGGACCTTGGGCTTTTGGTTAACTTGGCAAAAAGTACAAACTTTTGGGGCCAAATTTAATGGGCGTTTTTATTTATTTTTTGCGAGTTTCTTTTATTATTTCGGCCCAATTTTTTATTTTCATTTTTATTTTGTTGTATCTGTTTGATTTGTTAGTTAAATTCGTTCTTATCCTAACAGTTGAGTGTTGGGATTTCCAACAATTTTTAACTTCCACTTATTTATTATAAATAACTGACATGGGTCTATTTTGATAATGTTATTTATTATAATATGCGTTTGATTTCACTTTGAGTTTATTTGTGCTTACTGTTTCTGCATTTTTTTAGAATTTATATATTCTGTAAATTTAATTATAAATCATTTTGGATAACATGAAATACAAAAAAACATACTGAAACTTACTTTGATTGAATCGGGCTTAATCTCGAGCTCCATCATAATAGTAGCCCCACTCGATCTAATCACTAATGTCAACTCCCTCATAGAGGCCACATCTTTTGCCAAATTCGTCTTCTTCCTGTAAATATGAAACTCCTCCACCACATTAAACTTCACCCATTCACTCACCTATAAGGTGTCAGTCCAAGTTTGGTGCGATTCATGGTGTCAGATCGTAATTCCCCATGTCCACTTTTCCTTAGAGAAACAAACTTCTACCTTACTAATACAACATTTTTCATTATTTCGGGATCGGGGGATTGGCGTGGGAGGTGGGGTAGGGGTTGATGTTTTGAGAGAGTAAAATGAAAGAAAATTTTATCATTTTCATCATGAGTAACGAAGGAATTAAAGTAGAAGTAGTGAAAAGATGAAAAGAAATATTATCACTGCCATGAGTAATTACTAATTAATTTTATACTCAAATTTTATCATTGTGATAAATACTAAGGAAAAAAATTGCCAATGCCAATAGTGTGGACAAACTAATTCGCTTAAATTTGTCTATGGCTAAGGCGGTGATAAATAGGGAAAAAAGTTTTATCATTCCTCATGGACACGAAAAATTATTTTATTGATCACAAAAAATGCTTTGTCATTGTCACGAGCAGTGATAAAACTTGTCACTGTCACTAGCAGTGACAAAGATTTTGTGATAAAATCAGTGTTTTGGCGTAGTGTAACACTTTAAAAAAATATTAACTTTACTTTATTTAAATCCCTATGGAATTTGACTTTGGTCTTATTGATTTTTTACTGCTCTTGTGATTAGCTTGCACTTAAACTATACAATATTTTAAGCGAGTCAAGTTTTTTATGTCGTTGCCAGGGATTTTTTTAGTAACGTTGATATTATTTTAGTTCTTTGTTGTCTAGCACACGTTCATTTAATCATTTGAGCTTGTGTTGTTTTGAAGGTTTATTTACCTTACTCTAGTAGCACCAGAGTTGTTCAATGGGAAACAACTTGAATCCGACGTACAATAGTAACCTTTTTTACATGCACCTTGCCTCCTTATCTATCTCGAATATATAGTTATTGTTTTTTAAAATCGTCCCTAACAGTCGTGGCTGTTCACGATTAGTTGTGACTGTTCATGAAAAAGATCCTTAAAGTGATTGTTAAGAAAAAGACACATCTTTTCATGAAAGAACACTCTGTTTTCTATAAATACATTACTTGTCTTCATTTTGAAAGAGAAAAGAATGCTTTCAATACTTTTCACTCGTAATTGAGTTGGAGAGAGTATCAAAGATAATTGGTTCGTGGGACATGCGCATTGAAGTGCTTCTCATGCGTGTCGAGAATATTACATCCTGGAAGGTAGACACTCATTTTTTATTACTGTAAGCACAGTTACTGGAGCACATTTTGTCGTAAGGAGAGAGTGTCCAACACTCGACTAGACCATCTTCTTCGTTTGTAAATTTTCTATTAATCTAATTTTTATTTCACAAAAATGATTTGTTTCATATCTTAAATTAATAAAACACAACAGTGCGTAACTATAATATCCCATAGTGATGGCACTCAAGTTGCAGCCATTGCTACCATAGTAAAATCCTTCTAGTGGAGGAAAGTTGTCATTATATACTAGGACATGGATTATGGGAATGGAATAGTGACATATTTGGTTGATGCACTTCATGATATAAACATCCAAGTTTCACATAGGAGAATTATTTCTCTTTCAGTAACCGATGACTTTCTATTTAAAGAACTATACAAGATGTTGTCCATGCAAACAAGGGTATTTATGGTGCACATGTCACACTCAATTGGCACACATCACTTTTTGAAAGCAAAACAAATAAAAATGGTGAGTGAGGTGTATGTATGGATAACTACCAGTGGGCTAATGGATTTTCTATACTTGATGGATTCTCATGTTGTGTAACTCATGCAAGGTGTATTGGGTGTAAAGCGTCGAATTCTGAAATCATTAAATGTGGAGTCTTTTGTTACTAGGTGGAAAGGGGAGTTCATTCGAAATAATACAGGCATCAAGCAAGCCGGGATAAGCATGTTCAGTTTGTGGGCATATGACACTATTTGGGCGATGGCTATGGCTGGAGAGAGTGTTGGTTTTAGGGAAACGGATAATTTTGATAATGCAACTATTATGAATTCGACAAATCCATTTACTTTTTGGAATATTCAGAACGCCTCCTAAGTTTCTCAAAGAAATGTTGGATACAAGGCTTGAGGAACTTCGGGGGAAGTTTCTTATTATTAAGGGTAGGGGTAGTCATTTTAGAAATGACATGATAACACGACACGAAAAATTGACACGATATGTCGTGTTCGTCTTAGATATTTTTGACATGAAGTCATGTCGTGTTCATGCCAAAATTATGAGTCATGTTATTGTGTCTTGTTGTGCTGATCATATTTTTATTCAGGTTATCGTGTCTCTTTATTTTCAATTTAGTGTGGAATATAAAAAAATCGTGTAATTCGTGTCGTGTCGTGTCGTTTTTATTTGGGTCGTGTTGTGTCAACTTAAAAATACATGAATTCGTGTTGCGTTCATATTCGAAAAATCCTTATCATGTCATGTCGTATCGTGTCAGCCCAAAAGATGACCCAAAATACTACCCCTAACGAAGGATGATTACATCCTTTATCATTCCAAATCCTAAATGTGGTTGGGAAAGGGGAAAGAGAAAGAGGAATCTGGTCACCAACAATTGGAAATTCAACATGAATGTTACGAATTCTTATCCAAAATCAAAAGAAAAAGTTGGGGGTTATCGTATGGCCCGATGAATCAATAGTTGTACCCAAGAGATGGGAAATGAAATCAAGTGGTAAGAAACTAAGAATCGGCCTGCGGGTTAACATTTTTTGTTCATAGAACTTGTGAAAGTGGAAAAAGACCCTCAAACCAATTATACTAATGTTTTTGGATGTTGTATAAATATATTTAATTCTGTCATTGAAGAAATACCATATAAGGTTCAATACGAGTATTATTCCTTCGCTAAACCAAATAGTTTGAGTGCTAGGGATTACAATGATCTATTATCTCAAGTGGTTCACTAGGCGATTTGTTCTTTAAAAAAATGTTCTTTTAAGATTATGGTAGGTCTTTTTCTATGAATACCAATTCATTTTCACGGCATTAAAATAGGATGTCTTCGATCTTGTTCTTCTGTGTGATGTGGGAGAAATTGATGTTGTTGTGGGTGACTTTCTGATCACATCCAATCGATCTTTGTATGTGGACTTTACGCTGCCATTTTTTGAAGGAGGAATCTATATGATAGTACCAATCACGTATAAGGATATGAATAATAAATGGATCTTCTTAAATCCTCTTAAGACTGATCTAAGGCTAACAAACATTGCATTCTTTATTTACACTCGATTTGTTGTTTCGGTTCTCAAGATAAACACTGCATTTAGAGGTTCCACGCTGGTATATTCCCACAGTTGAGTAGTATTATTCCTCTTTTTGTTCACCATTTCAATGTCTAATCGTTCCTCTATTCTAGCAATGTTTGTTTTCCTGGCTTCCTCATGATTATCAAGTTTGTTGGTAGGAGAGAGAATTATGAGAAAATTGGCTCGAGTCATTGTGGTGGTATGGATATTTGTAGTTCTCATATTGAGCTCAAGTTATACTACAAGCTTATCACCGTCCTGGAGGAGCTTAGTATGAATGGAGACTATGTTGGGCATTAAAGAGGCTCATTTTAACCCAATTTCATTAAGGGTATTGGCATTGACTAATCCATGATTAAATCTTATAAGCATGCTAATGATTTTGATGAAGCATTGTCTTATAGAATTAAAAGTGGTAGTATATTGGCCTTTTTCGTGTTGGTGGTTCGTGCCGAACTATTCGTATGTAAGTACTTCAACAACTACATGGTAATCGGCCCTATGCATCGAGTAAATGAGATCGCCTTCTTAAGTCTATTTTTGTGAGGTATGAGTTAGTTGAAGTTGATTAGCTTAATTCACACAAATAAAAAGAGTGCAGATTTGTTTCCATATTTCCATCCTAGAAGTCTAGAACATATGTTATGATTTCATGTGTGGACTAAATTGATACATATATATAGGCATAACTTTTAATTTATTTCCCTCGTCCCAAATTTAGAGGGGTACGATATTTCCACCAAAAATATTATTCGAAAACATTTTTTTGTCAAAACATCACAAAAATACATAATATTTGTACAAAAGACCTAACACGCACAACACCATACTGATATTGTCCCATATAAAAACTCAAAAAATTTTAAACTTCACTTTTTGTAAGTCCTCTCTCTCTCTAACTTCCCTTCCAAACCTTCCAACCTTTTAACTTCCAATTTCACTCAAATCCTTCTAATCACCCTCAAGCTTCAATTCTAGCCTGTTACACCATTAAAACTTACTCCCATTATTGTCATTTCACTAGATATATGCTCTCATTTTGTGTATTAAACCCTATCATGCAAACTACATACAAAAATCCCATTATAAGCTCATCAAACCATATAGAATATAACAGTAATAATTGTAACTGATAATGTATTGCATAATTAAAAAAAAAAACTAGTATTTAACCAATTTAACGAGCTAGGGTTAACTGATTTTAAAAAAATTACCTTCTCTCTGCTCCGATGGTTGCCCGTCACCAAAGGTGCCAACACTTTAGTGTTATATCCCACTGCGGTTTACTATTTACGATCATTCCCACTGTCGTTTGATTTCCATATATATATATATATAAGGAGTAGAAGTTTTTCACTATTCCATAAGTTGATAACATAATTAGAGGTCCTGATTGAGCCACGTCACTCAAAAATGAAGGGTTGGGATTGATTTTCCCCATTCTCTCCTTTAGGCTCAAACCTTAGTTGTCACTCTCTCCTAACTCATTTCGGCTCTCTACGCTTTTGAAGACAAACCCTCCTAACTAAAACCTTACTAACTACCACCGCCGCCCTCCTTCTCCATTATTGTCGCCCTCAGGTAGTCTCTCTCTCACTCTCTTACACTCACGCACTCACACATACGCACACATACTATTTTCTGTTCATGTTGTTATCTAATCTATTATTTATTTTTTGTGCAAAGCAACCCGTAATCGGGTAGGTTTTCAATAGTTTGAAAAACTATATCTTATTTATACGGGAATTACCTAGAAAAGCCTACCTATTATTGGAGTTACTAATGCCAATGGAGAATTTTTGGGTTTTGTATATATGATCCGCATGTATTATTTTGTAGAGAACCTTAACAATTCCTAAAGGTATTCTCTATCTCTCACTCTCTATGTTTACATTCTCCTTTTTTGATATTAGGGATTTTTTTGGGTTTAATCTAAGGGTTTCAGTTTTGAAATGGATTAAATAGACTTAAAAGGTTTTTTTTTAAATCGTTTTGGGAAATTTTGGTTTAAAATGATTTTTTCCTTAAAGAATCACCACCACATGCCGTGCTATTCAAAAATTATTTTTTTCTTTAGTCAAAGAGAGTTGTTGGGATATTCAAAACTGGGTTTGTTTTGTGTTTCCTTTCCATTACTCATTGTTGGTACATCTCTCTTCTTATTTGTTAAATATGATATGCATAACTTTTTTTTGACGTATGTACTAAATGAATGTGCAAATGTGTCAACTCCGATTATGTTACTTTTTACTTTCTAAATATTCCAAACAGGTTATTTATCTTAATTTGTAGGTATATCATGATTAGTAGTGAACCCTTGCCAGATTGAGGTATACTTCGAGCTTTACTTATGAGTTATATATGTTTTCTTTTCCATGGCATTGATTCGAGCATTACTAATTTGGTTTTGCCTTGTTAATTTGTTATAATGCGCATGCGCTAACATGACATTGGAAGTGGTGGTGGAGTAATGCTTAAAAATATAATTTTTAACCTTATATCTTTTACCAATGTTTAGCTTCTTATAGCATTTATAACACTTTGGATTCCTCAATGGGGAGAGTGTTATACGAGGAGATTTTTATATCTTTATTATCTACGATTGTGAGTCGATTGATATCGGATCGTGAGTGGATGGTTACAATCGTGAGTCGAAGGGGATGAGTGCGGTGTTATATGCATGTTGGACAGGGCAGAGAGCAACTCTTTCTCTCATAATTTCATCTCAGATCCGAAGTAACTCTCTCATAATTTCATCTCTCACTCTTTCTCCTCTATTAATCCTTTATTTATTTGATTTTCGAGTTTGTGAATAGGTTTTATGGTATGGAAATTGTAGATAATCACCATTAAGAGATTTAGTAAAGTTCTGAAGTTTTTCTCTTGCAAATTTTATTTGTTTTAAAGTTATGAAATTAGAGATTTCAGATCCCACACTCTGTTAATTAATTCTTAGTTTTTGGGTTTCAAAATTGGGGGTTTTATGTTCAACCCGGTATGAAATTAGGGATTGGAGTGAAAGAAGGGTAAACAAATTTGGGTTTGATCTTGAAAGTATAGGTGGATCGATTTGGTATTTTATTCTAATTTATCTTATACTATACCATACACCGTGTATGTTTGTTCTTTATTTTCCCTCCCTCACCATTGGTCACGGTTTGGGTTTGTGTATATTTTGTAGGTGTGGTGTATGTTCTTTCTTATATGAGGTTCCTTAACCATTGCCACTCATTTTGTAGGTGGGTATGTGTATATTTTGTTTAAATCTTAGCTGCCATAAATCTTACTATGTGTGTTTGGTGATATCTTGATAAATCTTCAAGATGTGTTTATAATAATTCTTACTTTTTTTCATAAATTTATTGTTATGAGGCCACGCTTTGGGTAAAATCTTTTATTTTGTATGCCTACCATGTGTTTGAGAATACTTCTATATGGGTTGCTCTGGCCCTGTTGTTTTTCTTTATTTTGATTAATAATTTGGTTTGGTTTTTATATATAGTTTAAAGTAGCACATTTAAGATTATATATATATCATGCTTGACTCTGTATCATGGAACCACAAATATGATAATTTGTGCGTTATAAACATATGCTTTGTGTATCAATTTTTAACGGGTCTTGAACAACATTTTTTTTGGTATATATATAATATAGATGGTTGAGTTGGCAGACCGCCCTAAGCATCAAAACTGATACACTACATCAAAATAAAAATTGATACACGCTTTTGTATCCATTTGAACTAATTTAATCTCTGAACCCACTTAAAAAAAGAAAACCCACTCTTACAAAAATAAACCTAGTTACAAAACTGAACACGACTTTTTTAACACATTTTCTTTTTTACATTGAACATTGGTATATGAGTACATGTACTGATAGATGTATGTGGGATACGTTGTGTTGGATAGTTAAACGCACTATTTATTTCAGGGGCATTTACTAATTGAAGAATTCATTTATAAATTGAATGGTGATCGTAAGCCTAAAAATGCATCTATCTTTTCTTGGTAGGTGTTTGTGGGATACCCTGTCATCAACAAGCGCTCATGTTCCAGGAGGATGTATGTGAGGCAATGAAATTTCTAAATGAAAAACAATCAGATTACATTGATCCTATTAGCAACGAATCCCATCCATTTTTCTTAATCAGAAGCTAAATCATAACTTCTATGTAAATAAAAAAAACAG
Source organism: Sambucus nigra (assembly GCA_949130495.1). NCBI lineage: Eukaryota > Viridiplantae > Streptophyta > Magnoliopsida > Dipsacales > Adoxaceae > Sambucus > Sambucus nigra. The sequence goes on along the minus strand of OX422210.1, from coordinate 234,971,986 downwards.
GAGTAGATAACCATCTCCTTCACCTCCTCCTAATCTGAAGTTCATTACATCCTTAATAAGCTTTTCATCAAACCTCTACATACTGTGGTAAATGTAATTCATAAAGTTTTACTAAATGCCACTCACACTCTTTATAATCTTTTACTATTTATAATTTTCCCAAATGTACTTTTTGTTTGTTCCGTTTCAAAACAACATGTTTCGGTTTCACTTTTTCAAATAGGTAATAAGTACTTTCTTATTATTTTGCAGGCAACGGTGGTAACAACACGACTCGAACTGTAATTATTACCGCCGTAGTTGTTTTCATTTTTGTAATACTTGGAATTGTTTGCATTTGCATCCTCATCAGAAAGGGGAAGTAGATGCCAGCGGGTGAATATGAAAGTAAGTTTAAATTGGCTTATTAAATTTATACCTTCATTTGTTGCATTGGACATCATTACCTTAGGCATGAGAATGTGCAATAGCATCAAATATTGTTAAATTATACCACATAAGCAAATTGAAGTTTTAAGGTATAATTCATTTGTTGCAATGAAATTATTCATTTTGAAGTTCAAGTATATTATATAAGTTAAAGTATATTAGTATCATTCAATGATATCATTCAGTTTTAATGTATCATTCATTTTTCCGGTAATGGTTTATCTTCAAGTATATTATATAAGCTCCTAATTTTTCTTTTCTCTTTTTGAAGTTCTGGATGAAATTAGCACTGAATTCCTTACAATATGACTTTGATACTATTAAAGCTGCAACAAATGACTTTTCTGATACTAATAAACTTGGACGAGGTAGATTTGGAGTTTTTTACAAGGTAATAAGAATATTTTGTTGTGAAATTAGAACAATTTGTACTTGAAAGTTGTTTCATCTGTCTCATATTTGATTGTTTATATCTTAATGTTTATATCTTGAGGGTAAGCTCCAAATTGGACGAGAAATAGTTGTGAAGAGACTTTTTCTAGGGGTTCGGAACAAGGTGAAATTGAATTTAAAAATGAGGTCATGTTAAGGGAAAATCTTCAACACAGGAATTTGGTTAAGCTCCTTGGTTTCTGCCTAAAAGAAATCGAAAGGCTCATCATCTATGAGTTCATCCTCAATGAAAGTCTTGATCACTTCATATTTTCTTATCTATTAATTTTTTTAGTCAAAAAATGAAAATCTATTGGAGAGCTTAGAAATTCTTTACCATTACAATGAAATCGTAAAGAAAAATTCTATTATTTGACTGCTCTATTAGGTTCAGTAAACAACCTTATTTATGCTATGAATCTGTCTAATTGTCCCGAATCAGACTGCTAACTCAAAGAATGTACAGAGATACTCTATACAGATTGTCTTTTCTTTGATAAATAGTGTACAACCAATTGTATTTCTACTGTTACACAAGGAAGAGAATATATCTATATCCTATATTGATCAACTTTCATGCATGAGAAGGAGAGGGCCAACGAACAAAAAGGGGTTTTCATGCTCCCTTCTTTTACTAGCATATGTACTTTACTAACCACTCCATGCTCTTTATGCATTCAGGTAATAATTTATCTTTTATATTTAAGAAAAATACTTTGTATTGCTTCAGTAATAAATTCAACTAATTTATTTGGTTTTTTGAAAAAATATTAGGTCACTATTACTTTCATAGACTTGGTCTGTAAATGTTATCAAGTGATAAATTCATTAACAGCTGTAATGTCTCAAGTTGTAACCAGATTCGTTTGATAAAAATAGATAACAATTATCACGGCTTTATTGTTGAGACCATCTTGTCATAAATGTACAATCATGCTTTTTTTCTTATGAGTAATGTTGTCCTGTGTGTCTCAGACTGTTCATCCAAATCATAAGCCAAATAGGGTATTATATCGTTTCGTTTTCATAGTAGTCTCTATAGAGTGTAACAATCATTTTCCATACAACATCATGGGTAATAATTTGGGGTTTGGGACTCTTTACATTTTCTCTTATTGAAATGGCATCATTTATTTGTAGGAGTACCATGGACGGTAGAGGAACATAGGATGTTTTTGTATGGTTTGCAAACGCTAGGGAAAGGTGATTGGAGAGGAATAGCATGCTAAGAAGTTTTTCATTCGGCAAAACACTACGTCCAAAAGACAGGGACATGGACAGGCAGCTGATGAAGTAAGTTATTTTATGGGAATTTTGAATATGGAAATCTTTTTATTTTTGTATTTAAATTCACAATTATTTTATTTTTCTTTAGATTTCATCAAAATTGATGAACACTCAATTGACCGGTGCATACCTATGGCCATAAATGGATCAGTGTATGAAGGCATGGGAGTGACCATGAAGGCGTTTGAGTTTGTTGTTCTTTGTGAAGCTTTCCAAATACAATAGAGCGCTGTTGAAAGCACAAAAAGGAGCCTGGAACAATAATGGGGCTGCTAAAGTGGTACATTTTCCCCAACCTTGCCCCAGTGGTACGTTTTCCACAATTTCGTTATTTATCTTATTGTAATTAGTCTCAAAATGTTTCGGCCCTTGCATTTTTAATCTTAGTGGACTACCCTTTTTTAGTGTTAGGATCTTCTCAATCACATGTGAAGTCTCGAACCAAATACATAATTAGTTCTCACAGCTTCGTCGGGCTTTATCCTAAGTGTGTTGTAAATCGAACATCCACAAGCAGCTGCACTAAAGTTATGTGATCCACAATAAACCCCTCCACATGAAGACCATTCAGTCTTAGAATGGAATTGCGTCCGAGCGACCTTAACATTCATAGGACCTTGACATGCATAGGATTCCCGACCTTAACATGCATATCCAAAAATTTCTTTGCTGTATATTGTACTTATAGTTCATTTATTTGTTATTTCTTTATAGGTTCCATGTTGATTACTGCAGATTTTTGGAAAGCCTAATGAGCCCAGAAGTAGAATATACTGTGATGATGACAACATTTTGGTCCATTAAAGCTGTTTATTATGGGAGCTTTTCTTACTGCTAGAAGATGGCTTTAAAACTCCATAAGAGATTAAAGAGACTTTCCAGATATGGGGAACTTCTTTTCTCACTGTATATGTTAATTTGTTGCTAATCTATTTGTTTCTAAATGATTATGTATATTAGTGTATCATTCTTCTTTTTCTAAATGGTTCTCTTGATATCATTGTATCAATCTATTTGGTATTTTCCCGATTTTATAAGCCCTATGGTATTTTCTTAATTTTATAAGACCGTTTATTATCACAGTATGTATGTGAGCATCAAGATCAAAATGGTTGATGATAATCCAATGGTACACATTAATTTCTTCACCAATTCATTCGGCCCCACATAATCCACTTAGTAATCCAACGTAAATATACCTGTCTGGTGTAAAACATGCCTATCATGTCATTGTAAAACTCATACTAAACTGATGTTCATTGATTAGCATATTCATTTATTTGTTGACTCGCATACTAAATGATTGGCATATTCATATTCATTTCTCAATGTTCTACTAGTGCATATGTTTTTTGAAATTGATAAAGTGCTCACAAATCTTTGTATATATTAAAACTCAATGTTTTGTTTTACTAAGTAATTTAATTGGGGAGTTTCAAGTATCATGATGTGTATGTGCGATGCTGGAAATGAACAATTATGATCATGAGTTTATACTGATGTTTCTGCAGAACTATATATTTTTTTGTAAGTAATTAATTGCCTCACCAATAAACTCATATAACTATTTATACTAATGTTCCTGCAAAACTTTGTAGATCTAGCTGGAAGTGAAAGAGCTTCACAATCAAATGCGAAAGGTGTAAGGCTTAGGGAAGGTTTCTATATAAAGCTTAGCTTGATGACCCTTGCAACTGTAATTAAGATGCTAAGGTTAGTGGACAAGGCAATGATGATAATGGATATATGCAGTTATTATTTAATTTTCTATTCCTACTCCTTTAGCCTCCTTTTAGTTTTCAGTATATTTATACGCGGGGTATAATTATTTAATTTTGTGACACTCTATAATTTCTCTTCCTTATACGAAAATTTCTTTTTTCCCTATATAAGACGAGGCGTGTAAGGAATGGAGGTATCGTCTTTTTTACCTATATTGCAATTTTGTAGTTTTGATAATTTTTAAGTATTATATGAAAAATTCTCATGCATTGATTCAAGTAATCTGAAACCTACCCGCAACCTAGAATGCCTTCGATTGAATTATCGCCCCATGATCTCCCCGATACAGGGTGGTATTTTTTGGTTTGCAAGGTATGTCAGATATCGGTGAAGTTTTTAGACCATGTCCAAAAGCTCAAATTAAATATATTTACAAGTAATGTTCTCAAATCTCCTATTAAAACATTTAATAGCATTCGATCTTGCTTCACTATTTTTGTTTCAGCGCCAGGAAGAACACTAGCAAATTATGGTCTTTAACACATATTGAGATACAAGGGTTTAAGTTAATCACGTTTATGTTTGGTACTGATTGTTTAGACATTAAATTAATCTTTGTATATTTATTATGGACTTGAACTAACATGTCTATTTTTTGTTGTTTAATTTTCAGATTATGACAAATACGAGGAGAAAATGTCAATTAGATACCTGAGTTTGGGACCCTGTTTAGCTTTGAGATCCGTCCCACCCCTTTACAAATGTACCACGAGTTATTTGATCGAACGATTTATATTTTTTATTAGATTGAAAATTTATTATTGTGTTTAAGTATTATTTTTATCATCATTTTGTTGGTAAAGTTGTTAGTAATGATTTGGTTTATATAATGTCCGGGATGGACTAATTGTATAACTGAGTAGTTTTAGTTTCTCAAACAGGTGGATAGTCCAGTAAATAGGGGATATAATCTCAAAATTTTCTAAATCGTGTAGACATTTTTGTGCTTTATAAAAAATTCTATGAATACAAGTCTTTGTAGACTGATGTTTTTAGAAATGTTCCCCGTGCATTCACAGTTTATATTATATATAATTAGGATTTGATTGTAAGTGTTAGGTGGGATAGTTGTGATGAATAAGTGATAATGTAATGACTTAGTTTAATTCCTTTTTGTTTGTGATTCTATTTTTTAGCAATTTGTTTGACTATTATACATAGTGTTATGCTTTGATTGTATGTGTGTGTGTGTGTGGGGGGGGGGGGGGGGGGGGGGGTAAATTAAGACTATTTGAATGTTGTTGGTTTATTTGTTATTTGTTAAGCAAGGTGGATAATCTTATAAATAGAGGATATTATAATTTTTTTATTTTAAATTACACTTTGTTTTGTTGGGGAACGAAATTTTAGCCGTTTTGCGTTTACATGCTTTGGAAATTTTCACCGTGCCTTCAGGCACAAGCATTTCGCTAGTGTGTGTGTGTGTGTGTGTGTGTGTATACATGTGTGTATTAATTACATAAATATCTTATATGTTAAAAAAATGATCTTAATATATATAATTAATGTGTATAATGTCATTTAAAGCTAAGTCCATGAAAATATGGAGAACGATTGGTTCAGTGTCAAAAATCATATTCTGAAAACATCACTTTGGTGCTTTTCAAAAAATTGAGAATTAAAAACAAGATTTTTAGAACCCATTGACTAAAATTGGCATTCCAAACCCATACATAAAACATTTTTTTGTAAACGGGAAACAATTTGTAAAAACATATATCAACCTACACATATTTGGAGACCCGATTTTGAGAAATGTATATCCAAAACACAAGATCTAAAGTGAATCGTTTTTCAAACAACATAAAGCAGTTTTTAAAAACACAACCAATACACCCTAATTGTGTAGTAATATAATTAGTATACTTTATAAACTGATGTGGATAAAAACCCTGATATATCTTGGTATTAGTATGTATTGTGTATTTAATAGTCATGAAAACATAATTCAAACCATTTTTGCACGAGTTTTTATTTAGTTACTGATGATGCAAAATTTACACAACATAATAAATTTATATATTATAATAACAGAGAAGAGGATGAGGAATGAGAGGGAACTAATAATGTACATGGTTCAATTGGACTTGGCCTATATCCACAAGGAAAGGGGAGACATATATTTATTAAGGGAACCGATATATGAATGTTGATTACAATTCATGACACATAAACTTGATATAAAGTTAGTCTTACTTTCCTGCATGCGCGTTGATACATTTCAAATTTAGGCAAGACGCTTAATTGTATTCTCAAAGTTTGTCTTACTTTCCTGCATGTATATTGATATATTTCAAATTCCGGCGAGATGCTTGTTCGGATTCTCTGAGATATCCGCCCTTAATAATAGGAAACGTGCTAGCCATTGAGCACACATTCTTTGATTAAGTCTTTAACAGTTCATATATCCGTTACGTCATGGGGAGTCCTTCGATCAAGGTCGGAGACCTCTTCGGCTGGCTGAGGGATCCCTGGTGGGGCTTCCATAACCCAAAGCATTGTTGATCAGCTGAGACTTATGTTTTGTCAATCTCCCCCTTAGAAAGAATCCTTAGTTACTTAATAGTTGCACCTCATTCGGATACCTCCCAAGCATGATCGTTCAGAGACCGTTCGGACACTACTTTATTCGTTTGGCTATTATTAAGAAATCCTCCTCATCAGTATCATAAAAATAGTTACCAATGCCATATAGTTACTATCGTAAAAGACTATATATGATCTTTGCTTAGGCAGTCAGTAAAAAGGATTTGTAAGAATTTTCTCCGCATCTATTATTTGATATCATATTAGAACCAAACATAATATTGGGTACTATACTATCTTGTAGATAGATAATTCTTACTACTTTGTGCATATAAAATACAAATTTTTGTTTTGTTTATCAAAATAAATGCCTTGTTCTATCATGACCCTTAATATTTTTATGTTGCCAGCAATTGTAGTGAATTATCTTTGGAAACTCTCTAATATCCATATTTTTTTGTCATGGATATTCATTGTTCATAATATTGTGGGTTGCCTTATGCATTTATTTTCATTGTTTTCTTTTTTAGATAAGTATCTCTAGTCAATTGATTTCAGATTTGTGGTTGTGTTTTCTCTCTTATTTGGATCGAATCTGTTCTTTTTATATGCTATGGTTTGTGGTATGTGTGAATAAGTTAAATTTGTTAGAATAGAGAAATGGCAAGACAATTTCTTAACTGCTTATGTTGTGTTAATAAATAGATTGAACTTTATGGTAGGTTAGTTGTTATACCATGTAAGTTAGTCCTCTATTTTTTATTTTATTTTGTCCAAGCTTATAGGGACAACCATACGTGATTATGGAGGTTTTAAATGATTTTTGTATCATGCTCGGGTAAAAAATAAACTTTATTAAAGTCTAAATGCTATGTGACCTTTATTATCCCTAGAAGGGATGCCCTCCTTTTAGAGTTTTCTATTGACATGACTCTCACTAAGGACATTAGGGTGTAATAACTTATGGTCCTGTTTGGTCACATTTGTGTCCCACTAGATAAAATTCACGTGAATTTAATAATGGACCTTATAAAGTCTAAAAATTGCCCATAACCCAAAGTAGAAAACCAAGTCTGCCCTACGGTACCACGTACTGGCAAAATCAATGTACCTGTACCACTTATGAGAGCGGCCCCACTCGTCACACATGAGTATAGAGTTGTGAGGGGGGTTATAAATGATGATGATTTTAGTAGATGCAATCAAATAGAGCATACATATGTAAGGACATAAATTTTCAATTGAGTCCCTATATTTTTTTGACTTAATTCCGTGAACAAAACTGTATTTGTAATATGTCATAGGGAGATTTTTATTTTGTCACGATCCCACTTGGTCTATGACGTATTGAAGAAAATTGAAGACGTTGCGGCAAAGCTTCAAAGAATTAAATCATCCCGATGTTTAATTGGTGCAAGTTTAATCATCTTCAAAGTTAATTGCATTCCGAATCACTCAGGTATGGATGCTTATAATTAATGGTGCTCGGAATTGTTTTTATAAAAGATAAGGATGTTTTTTAAAGAGAAAAATGTTTTAAAATGTTTTTAAAATTGTTTTTAAAGGTTTGCACTACGTTTTATTCTGATATACTCGAAATAGAGTTTGACCTATTTGTATCTCCTTTAAAAGAGACATTTTGAACTAAAAGTCAAAAAGCCAAACTGACACATCAGCTCATTCAAACGACATAGGGATCTCACTCGAACGAGATGCCTAAGTCGCTGCGAACGACATGGCATTGTCGTTCGAATGACATGTTTTTCGAGGCAGCGCTAAATTGTTATTTAAAGTGTGTTTCTATCAGAGTTTCCTACGTGTGCATTCTAGAAAATAGTATACGAACCATAAACTTATTTGCACATGTTTTCTACGGTTTTCAAAGCTTAAACACATCCTTGATCCGAGTTATTAATCTTATATGTTTAAGTGATCTTGCGGCACTAAGAAGTTTGTTCTATAATTGAATATCAAGGTTTTTGTGGTGAAGAAAAGAGAAGGACTTATTGTTCGACATCGTAGACGAATCAAAGCCAATCGATGGACACCAAGACATACGTGGACGCGCGTGTTGTGGACAGGTATCGCGGAAGAAGGACTTCTGCATGGGCACTGTGAGAGTAGTGGTTGAAGATCAGAAGAGCGTCAAGACCCGTGGGGATCGAGTCGTTGAGTGAGTCCATGTCTGTTCATCGTAAATCCACATTCATAATGATTGTCTGGCTTGGGCCATCCGAGGTTGTTTTCCCGTTTTGGATTTTTTCCTCGTACATCCGGCGTTGTGAGTATTCTTTACTTTATTTTACTTTCTTTAATCACTAGATGCATGTTTAGGATTAATCAAGATAAAATCGATTTAAAGTAAGAATTGGGGTTTCACAACTTAGTTTGGTGCTTAATTAAAAGTTGGATAATTTTTCAGAGAAAAATTTGGTTTTGTTTGAAACAAACATATTCTGGCACTCTTCAAATTGGTATCAAAGCTAGAAAACATTTTGTAGTTGTTTTGTGATCCCGTGTGTTTTCAAAGATGAATTCTAGATATAATGAATTTTCTCGTACTCCTGTTTTTTATGGCACTAATTACACTTATTGGAAGAAGAGAAGGAGATGTGCTTTAAAATCTATTGATGAGCGTGTGTGGCTAGTAGTTGAGAAAGGTTGGACACCCCCTGCACTATTGTAGGTGAGGTTACTAGTTTAAATCCTATTGAGTAATGGACCGAAACTAAAAAAAGACTTGCACAATATAATTCTAAGGGTCTGCAAGTTATTACTTCACATGTCACACCGGAAGAATATAATAGAATTATGACTTGTGAAGCATAAAAAAAGTATTGGGATATTTTAGCACTCACTCACGAGGGCTCTACCACGGTTAGGGTGTCAAAACTTCAAAATCTCACTACACAGTTTGAGACCATTAGGATGTTAGAGAATGAGACTTTTGATGAGTTTTATGCTAGGTTGTCCAATATTGTCAACTCGTCATTTAACCTAGGTGAGATAATTCCCGACAACCGTGTCATTAAGAAAATCCTTAGGTCATTGCCTAGTAGGTTTGATGCGAAAGTGACCATTTTAAACTCCTTGGGCAGCTTAGAGTCGATAAAACTAGAAGGGATTGTAGGTGACTTACAATCCTATGAAATCGACATGATTACCTCCAAGCAAGTGCTTATGAAAGAAAAGGGTATTTCATTGAAAACCCGAAAGGAGGAAATTAATGTTTCGGATTCCGATTCCGATTACGATTTTGAGGATGTTGCTTTGTTGGCCAAGAAATTAAAAAAAAAATTATTAAGATTCAAAAGCAATCAAAAGATGCCAAGAAATTTGAAAAATTCAAGAACAACAGAGTAGATCCCACCTCTAAGGATAAGTTTGAGAAGCCTAAGAGAGATGAGTCGGATAAGTGTTTTGGGTGTAAGGGGTACGGTCACAAAGTCAAGGAGTGTCCAACTAGACTTAAAAAAGAGGGCAAGCAACCCATTGATCATAACTTTGTTGCGTTTATGGCATGTCATGTGAGCGGTAACGATTCTCATGTGCATAACACTTCCGAGGAGGTTTTGAGTGAATCCCTTATTAGTGAGGGTGAAGAGAGTGACGAGGAGGAGATAGATGTGAAAGAGTTGCAAGTTGCGTTTAATGAGTTGTATGCCGAAACGGTGAAGGTGAAAAAGGCTAACTCAAAATTGCAAGCTAAGTTGAATGAGCGTGCCATAGAAAATAATTATAGTTTGATTAAGGATATTAGGGCACGAGAGAAGAAGTTTAGGGAGAAACTAGAGTTTATGGAGAAATAGAGAGATAATCTCCGTTGTTTGATGGAGTCCTTGAAAAAGGAGATTTTAGAGTTTGAGGAGTCTAGGCGTTTGCTCGAGTCTAGGATTCACGAGTTGGATGAGAGATTGAGAGACTCGTCTAGAGTCAAGCTTGATTTGGAGTCTAGGTCGGAGAAGTTAGATAAGATCCTAGGCACCCTCCAAATTAAGGGAGATAGGGGAGGTATAGGTTTTGATGAGAGAGTTGTTCCCATTCCCCACGTACGTGTGAGAAACACTATGAAGGTTAGAAAATGTCCACATATAGGAAATCATTCCCACCACCGTAACACTTGCACATTTTGTGGTAGGAAAGGTCACCTTAGGCGTTATTATTACGACCTTAGACAAGCTCCTAGGAAGTTTAGGAATAAAGTTGCCTCGGTTCCCCAAACCCCCATGCGTCGTTTTACACCTACTTGGGTTAGGAAATCGGATTTAGTGGCTTTAGGAATTAAACTTCATGATTCTCGTTTGGGTGCACTTGATTCTTCCCATGCTAAATATAAAGGATGATAGTGTTGCCATGTTTGTCATATACTATTTTGCTTCATGATATAATCATTGATAGTATAGGAACACACTAGATCTGTTTTGAGGCAAATTATTAATGAACTACAAGAAAAATATCATTTCGTAACAATTTTATTAGTGGCTAATCATTTATTGCCACTAAAACCTATATTTTTGTTGCAAATTTATGTTTGCAACTAAAAGATAATGCATTAGTGGAAAAAAATTAATATCGCCCCCAATTTTGCCACTAAATGTTAAGTGGGAAGAATTAGACATTTAGAGGGAACATAAAATTTTAATTAGTTGCAAGCTTAAAATATTTTCACTAATGTATGTTCATTAGTAGCAAATATTCGACTCTTCCATAAAAAAACGTTTCAGGTACACTCCATTTACCCATCAAAATTAATTTCTACAAAAAAAACATTTAGGAACATTTCCCCCCAAAATAGACTGAAAACGTAACTTCTCGCATTCATCCCCCAAATCCACTAGCCATGTGCGTTTTATCTCTTAGATTCATCCCTCCAACTTGTACAGAGTACCCTAGAAGCGACACAAATAATAAGGGAAATAGATCAGATAAACCCAACATGTTAGGTTTTAAATTCTTCTTGTCTTATCGATTCTATAACAATGTAGATTTTGGTGTTTGGATTGACTTCGAGTTGGCTGTGATTTCTTTTTGATTTTCACTATGAAGAGATATTCATGCATAGGTATCATTTAACTTGATGTGGATGATGTTGATTTTCATTTTATCTTGACGAGAGTGATTATTTTTCGGTCCAACATCACTCCTCTGTTAGGTTTTTACATTTTTTATAAAATCATTTCCCTTCAGTTGCTCATGTTAATAATCAATATTTGTTACAATATTATTTATATGTATGATTCTTATTTCTATTAGTATTTTTTTTACTTGCATTATTATTAGTGATCTCTAGAATTATGTCCCTCGTTTTTATTTTTGATTTCCTTTTTTTGGTTGTAACCCATTTTAATAAATTCCCATGAGAACCAAGATTGTGCTCTTGGATATATATTTTCTTAAAAACTTTTCTAAAATTGTGAATTTTTTTATTCATAAATGTAAAGTTTTTTCTTTTCATGTCCTTCTAGAAAACCCTCACATCGTAATTGGAAGATATGCTAAAATGGGTGTTCTCCCATCTTAACTCCAATATCTTCCTAAAGTATTTTTGAAGTTTGGATGTATTATGTATTGAATATACGGCATATATGCATAGTAATAATTATTTTTGATATGATTTAGTGAAAATCTTAAATCTCTTTGGAAAATTGAGTGACTTGGAAGGTTATGTACTTTCTTTAAATATGCAAGTCACCATGGTCACTAGTGAAACATTCAACTTATAGTTATGTACTTATAGTTTACAAAAGATTGGGAACCTTTTCGTTTTTTTGGTTGGAACTTGCATTTTTTGGCATTTCAGAAGATAATATGCAACTGGAGATGTTCGAAAATAAATTGCAGACGTTAGGATTTATTGTAGAAATTGGTTTGACACACAAACTTTAGTATTCTCCTTAAGGTACTTTCGTGCTTCTTTGGATAAATAGGAATACCTTCGATTATGACTCTCTGATTCTATTTGAAAATATAACCATAATCTGATTGCAATGGGAAAATGGGATGGAAGTGGGGTTTATTATTTAATTAAAAAAACTAAGTAATTTTCTCCTAAATAAGAACCCACAATCAATGGACTCGGGTTGATGAAATGGAATCGGTGTTGGTAGTCCACCTGTGGCGGTTTACATAAGTGATTTTTGCAAACGTAGAATCTTTGTTTTGATTTTATCTAAAAAAATTAATCGAACTCGTAGATTTGAGATTCTTTAACATATCAATGTAGCTATTTGTAGGTTCCTCCCTTTTTCGGGTCTGTGGTGATAGACCATAGTGAGTTTGGAAAGGGTAAGCTTCAGAAGGACTTATCAGATGTCGATAAAGGTTGAGTCATCCAGATATGACATTTGGCTTATGTGAGCATTTGAAGGGATGGGGTGGGCTTAGTGAACATAGGGAAAACGTTGTCTATTTTGGGTTCTTACTTAGGTAAAACATCTCATCCCATAAAAAACGGAGTTGTAAAAGGCTTAGAAGGAATTTCCATTATAGAGATGTTAAAAGCTATATAAATTTTGTTGTTTTTATTGATGTCTATACTACTTTCACCTTTAAACTTCATTTGCATTACCTTGTTTGCCAATTTTATACAACTTTTTATGACTTTGATTAGTCTGTATATTTTATTTTATACTATACTTATAATTGAATAATTCATACTTAAAACCTATAGTTGATTATCAAAATTAAATAAATCTCTTAGAGTTTGCAGTGCAACTGTCAATGAACCCACAAGTTCACCCTGCTTGACAGCATCAGGATGTAAGAACGTGTAATCATAATCTCTTGAAGTTGTCTGAATATTATTTTTCTACTTTTTTATTTGACCCATCGCCTATATTTGAGGATACTTAGGTGATGGATACATGGCTTCCTTGTGCACCCAAAATCACTCACGATTTTTCCCAAACCCATTCATCTCCCCATATCTCAATGGTACGCATTCTCATCTCCTATTAATTCCCCCAATACTGATGCATTATTGTATAAATTATTTCTATTCATCTCGGTGGTACGCATATCCCTTTTTATATATATGATGATTTTGAAGTAATTTTGGGGTGATAGTTTGAAGGTTTTAGGTATGCATCTTCAATGGTGATTGTTTGAAAGTTTACATTGGCCGAGGAACTGATTTTGTGGCATATTGTTACAAAATAATTTCAACCCACATCTAAATTGTTTCCATTGGCCGAGGAACTTATGCGGTTTTAGGAACTGATTTTGTGGCATATTGGTATGAATCATTTTTCTTTAAGTATCAAGGTGATTACACATCTTTATTCGGATTACGCATCTTCATTGGTTAACATAAGATCTTTATCGGGTGATTACGTATCAGGTATCATATATTTTTGTATAATTGATTTGTATACTTGTGTAAGCATTCATATCCCCAAATTTATGTTAGAAAGTTGTTTATGTGAAGTTTTTCTTTGTATAACTGATTCTTCATTGGGTGATTAATAAATATCATTTTAAGTGAATGCTCTGATGTTCCATTTAATCTATACTTGCATGCTTAAATCGATGTTCCATTAAGTAACACTAAAACATGGATGAAATATATTATTACAAATTAAATTAGGTTCATTGCAATAATGTGATGATTAAGCTATATTATAATTATTTTAGGAAGAATGCAAAATTTACCCAAAAGTTAGGGCTCATTTTCAATTAAATCAAACCCACTGATAATTCATGGTAGTATTAGTTGTATATGATGAAATCTTGTTCACATTAGTATTCAAATATACATACTAGCTTATCCATTACAATAAACTTATATTTGGCATTAGTTCCTAGCTTTCTTGTTGAAACTCTTGTTTTCTAATGTTGCGTTTGTTGAAGGCCCATGCTGCCAAAAACATATCGTCTTGTCTATGACTATTTATTTAGTTACCAAAAATTGATTATGTTGATGAAATTGATTAACAGACATTGAATGGTTTGGTTCATTCGGGCTTAATCAAATAGTTTTCTTGCTGTTATCCTTTGCCTAATTATTAGTTTTAGCTTGATCTCTTATCTTGCTCTGTTATGAAGCTTCCATTGGGATTTTTCACTTGTAAGACATTAAAACGTTTAACATGACCACGAATTCATTTGTTCTGTTTCTGGCCCTGCTTTGAGGAGATTGGATATAATTCTAACTGAAGAATTAGTATACAAAGCAATTGATCAGATCAAGCGAGTACTCGAGAATTACTTTTTTGGGCTATTTCTTCCTAAAATTTTACTTATACTCGTATTTCTTTAGTGCCCAAGAAGGAAGACCTCCAAAATTTTAATGAGATGAGACCAACAAGTTTGTGCAATTTTATCAACATTATCTTTACTAAGATCATGTCATATAGACTTGGGACCATTTTTCCTATCACCATTTCTTAAAACCAAAGTGGATTTATAGAAGGGAGAGTCATCACAAAAAATATTTTTCTGGCTGAAGAAATGTTTGACATGATTAATCATAAGAACTATGGGGATACTGTGGTTATTAAAGTCAAGGCATATGCCCGAGTTTGCTGGTTAGCTTTTTCTCATGGTGTTATCATCTCATCCTAAGGTTCTAGGTCATATATTAGGCTCATTGTGGATTTCCTATCTTAATACTAAATCACTGCATGTGAGAAAATCAATAAAATGAAGAGTTCATTGATTGTGTCGAAAAATACTCAACATGTAGTAGCTAAAAGAATCTCAAACTGAATATGTATGTCTTTAAATCAAGCTCATATTACCTATCTTAGCAGCCCCATTTGTACTGGTAGAAAAAAGTGTTTATGTTTGAGACTTTACTTCTACGAATCAGAGGTACAATCCATAAGTGGAAAACTGTAAGATTCTTTTAAAGCTAAAGCAGTCCTCGTCAGGTTGGATTTCTAGCATAAGAGATAAAAGGCATCACTGATGTAAATGGAAATAATTTTTTAAACCTTTAAATGATGGGGGCATTGGTATTAGAAGAATATCATATATGTGTAAAGCTTTTACAATGAAGCTTTCATGCAAGGTTATAAGTTCTTCTTCTTTGTGGTCTTCTTTCATGCTAGATAAGAACTATTGGAACTCAAGGTTATATGGATGCTGCTGGAGGAGGATCTTTAACATAAAGAACGATCTGCGAGGTTAAAGTAAAAGAACGATCAATTATTAAATAGATATTGGGGGGATGGTAGTGTCATCTTTTCAATTGGATAAATGGTCCAATTCACCTTTTCTCTAATATTTTTTATTTGGGATAAGTTAAAGACTTCTCAGATAGTAATATGAATTGGGATACACGAACACTTCTTCAGCTATGCTTGTTTAACATTAATTGTCCTTTGTCACCAATGATTCAGCTATACTTTCTAAGTAGACTAAATTTTTTAATACCAACCCTGTTGTTTGATTGGTATACGTGGACGTTGTTGAACCTCCACTATTTCAAATCAACCAGTTTTGAATAATGACAGAGGATGTAATCAACTTATTTTGGTATATATCAAATAGTGATAGAGGATGTTCTTTTAATTTGTGTGTGCCAATTCATGTTACATGCCAATAGTCATGTTCCACTTGTTATATAAAGCCAACGTAATTACTTATGTTTGAATGGAACATTGTGTGACAACATTGATAAGAATCCAAAAGTGTCTATTTATACTCCGAATAGATGCATTTTAGTCGCTAGTTTTTAATAAAAATGGTCTTATGTGCATTAATGCTTATTTTGCAGGCTTGATTGCAGTTGCGGTGTCAAAAGTGTTATTTCAAAAAAAAATTCATCAAGAATGAAGCTAATACTCTGTCCCGTAACCTTACCCGAGCCTAAACCAGTCCCTAAACCTACCCCACATGCTTAATAATCCAACTTAACCCATTTCTCATATTACCCTCAACTAACATCTTTTAACCCATATACCCAAATTACCCTCTTAACCAAATCCGATTTTAAATCCCCTCACCCCTAACTCTCATGACCTCACAGAATCCATGCACATGTGTGCATTTCCCCATTTTAACCCCAACTTATCCTCACACCCCTCATGTCCATTTAATTCCTATCCAATTTACCCTTAGCTCTATGTGCACTATTTAAGGAAGAAGAAGACCATTTTGAAGTAAGATTTTTAGGCTTTTGTAGAGGGAATTTTTAGAGAGACAATTCTAGAGATAGTTAGAGAGATAGGTTAGAGAAGAAAATAAATTAGGGTTTTAGGGAGTTAGTGAGAGAAACACTTTATATTTTTTATTTTTTTAGATAGGTTTTTTTTTTAATTTTATTTTTTTAGAGATTTGTGAGAAATTAATTATTGAGTGATTAAATTGAGTGTTTGTATGTAATTGAATATTATGGAAAGCTCAAATTGAGTGGATGTTGCTCAATTTCAATGGAGGATTAGAGTCCAATTTTGCAAATCAAGGAGAATTGTTTGAAGATTTCTCCTTTTACCCTTCTATTTTATTTGTTTATAGCCTTGATTATTTGTTCATCATGTTTAAAATCATGTTAGGCTATATACCCTTTCAAGGGATGGGGAGACAATTACTTGACGTTAATCTTACTTTATTTAGATTGTTTAAATTAATTATCTCTTTGATGATTAATTTCGCACTCTTACTTTTGTGTTTACGCCTCCAGAGAGGGTAAATGATTTTCGAGAGAAAATCAGAATTCTAGTTATAATACCCATTTTAGATTCGAACTAGAGATAGGGGTCTCTAAAATGCGGTATTATGATTTGAATTTCAACTCTAAAATTTATTTTCTATGATTTAAACTAATCTACTAGATCGATCCTAGCGGGTGATCTATTAAATGATGTTTAGATCTACTTTTCAAGAGTTGTAGGAGTGTTAAATTTAATTAACTAAAATGTTATTATTAAAATTACATTTGCAACGAGATTTGATTTGTGATTTTGATACTAACTTGGGATAATTAATTTTAATGAACTAATTAATTTTGATTAACTAAAATACTTTAAGTCATCATATCCCTTGATTGTTCTCACTTTTATTTTCTCACTAATCTCATATTTTAGATTTTTATTTAGTTAGATTTACTTAGTTTCATTTTTATCTCATTTTTTTAGTTTGTTGTTTTCATCTCTCATTTAGTTTAGTGTAGTTTCATTCATATTTGATAATTGTTTTAATATTGAAAAAGCTAAAAAAATAAAAATAAATAAAAAGTCGAAAAAAAGTAAATAAAAATTGAATTACAATTAAATCCCCTCACTTGACCCCCTTGATGTGGATTGATACCCTTACTTACCTCTAGACTTTGGTTTTATTACGTTTTGTACGTATTTGAGGATTTTGATTAACTTGGCTTCAAACAACGACGACACACAAAAACCAAGATATCAAATGGCGTCGTTGTTGTTCTTTGGAGCGTGAAGCACTTGGAGCAGATTTCATCTTGTAGTTCATTTATTTTTCTCACTTTGTTGTTTTTAGTACCATTTTTGCATTTTATTAGAAGGCTTGTATTAGGATTTTTATTCTTGGCTTGTATTGCGGTGCGTAGAGACACCATCTATTTTTTATTTTAAATTTGTAATAAAAAGAAGATAAGCGTGATAGGGGACCCGAACAAGGTAGGTAGAGGACGTCCAAGGAGAGGAAAATAAGCCTCTCTACCTTGGGTCGATAGGACTCCCGGGACCGACTGAGATAAGTGTAATCTCCCCCCCCCCCCCCCCCCCGGTCGGCTCAAACTTTTCATCAACCCACGGTGTAAAAATCGTGGGAGGTACATTTCTAAACCCTCACACCTCTCCTGTTATTGACTCAACTATTGTGTGTACTTGTGTGCTCTTGTGTGATTTTATTCTTACATTTATTTTTTGAATGGTGTGATGAATTAAATTACTAACACCTACACCCGATCACTCACGAGAATGGATTTCATCACCCGACTCACTCGCTTACCACTGTATGCTACCCTAGCTATCATTAAAATTAAAATCAATCAACCAGATAGCCCAATTGGAGAACATTTTTACAACGGCGATCACAAAGATATTTCCGTGATTTTTTATGGCCCGCGGACTTAATTTAAATTTGACTACTCCTTTCACTAAATTTTGAGATAAAAATTGGCTATGTGCTAGTTAGGAATTATTCTTAACTTGTGTGTGTCCAATTCATTTTTCGGTAGTCGGTTTTAGTTAGTTCGTCCATTCAAAGAGTCCACCTATTTTTCCCGCTCTTTTCTTCCAAAAAAAATCAAAAAATATTTTCATTCTTTATTTTTATAAAAAGAAATCCAAAATCATTTTCTTTCTTTCATTTTTAGAAAAATCCAAAAATATTTTCTTTCCTTTTGAAAAAATTTTAAAAACTCCAAAAAAATATTTCTCTCCACATGGCCGAAGAATATCCCTTACAGGACTACTTTGGTCATTTTCCTTTGTCACGCGACACGTGTGAAATTGATCCCGAGCCATCTATTTATGATATACTTAGTGGTCACAGCTCTCTCACGCGTACCGTTGATATTCTTGCACTATCTATGCACGTACCTCCTATTCCATTACCCTCGGTGTCAAGTGTCGAAGTAGCGCGTACTTTGTTGTTCTCCCATTGTTCTTATGCAGATCACATGTTCCATGAGTGTCCATACTCTTCATATCCCTACGAACCCACCATGGACCATGTTATCCATATGACATTGTTGCGGAACCCACCTCATCCTATTGTTATGATGTATCTAATTCGGAGTTGTATGAGTACCCTAGTTATTCGTGGAGGCCTGATCACCCTTTCACGCAATATGAATCTCAACCCGATGTTGTGGATCCTCACACATTCCAACAGTCTCCATGGCACCCTTGTGCACCTTATCCTGACCAGTTCCCTCACCCAATGATTATCAGTTATTTATCCATCACGAAGGTGATCCTTTCGTGTATGATGTACTTGACCCCATTACACACACTTCATATGAGTATTCTCCATACAGTCACGATAATACCGAGTTGTGTCCACCTCAACCATCACCACCACCCGTTACTCCACCACCACCACCATCCACATCCTCTCTCAAAAGTCTCTTGGAATAATTTATCATCGAGCAAAAGCAAGCCACTCAAATTCAAAATGAATCCCTCCAACGACTTGAACAAATATTAAATGAAATTGAGTGTGAGCGAGAGTCAGACTTCTACCCAAGTCAATCCATTTTTTCCCCCATGTGGAGTGATGATGCATCGTCTTGTGCCACTGACTTTGAGTGTGACTAACCCTATCCTCCCAAGAATCTCAAAGTTGAGACCATTCCATGGTCCAGGCCCCAAGTTGAAACTTGTGTTGATTTATACATCGATAGTGAGCCTGATCCAATCCCACCATGTCCACCTGAACCCCACTTTGAGGTTTCCATTCCCATTCCCGCTGAATCCAAAAATATGCCCGAGTCTACACCTATCAACTCTACCGCTTGTGTTCCCAAGGAACCACTTCATCATAGGTTAGCTCCGGCTATGAGTGCTCACCATTTTCTCGAGATTGAATCCGAGATGGTTTCTAACTCTCCGGATATGGATCATGTTCCACCATGCTTGGCTCATCTTGAGCCCAATATTTCTAGTGATTCCTCTATCTCCGATCTTGGTGCCTCGTCTTACCCACCCACCCCATTCACCGATGATATTCTTGTGGAGAAGTTGACCACTCCATCTTTAGATACCACACTCTCTAGTGAGTATTCCTTTACTCCTCCCAATGAATGTGTGTCTCCCACTATTGATTTGGATCATCTTCCTCCACCATTTACCCCACCCGATACACTATTTATCCCACCCTACCCACCCATTATCCCTTCCACCCCACCACCTGGTTTGTATCTTGATTTTACATATTTCATGTTTCCATCTTCATTTTTATATCCTCACCTGAAACCATCCTACACCACCCATGAGAGTATTTGTGGTGATACTCTCCACTTCCGTGACACTGAGCCTGTTACCTCATGACCGCCACTCTCTTGTGGTGTCAATTTTTCTTTCCATCAGCTCCCTGGCATGTCACGACGCCACCATTATCATCGCCCATTCATAGAACGGTCGTGTCATTTCTATGAGCCCCACCCCATCACTATTTCTACACCATTTTTCCTCCCTCGCCAACCTGAGCACCATGCTTATAAGGCCCTTATTTCCCTCACCTTTCGGCTCAATAAGGCTCGCGACCGATACCTTTTCACATTTTCCCTTTCCTTTCTTACCCTTACCCTAATACGCACCCACCCATGGTCCACCGATGATTTGCATCGCGTGATGCACTTTGTCATACATGTGCATTGACCATTTTAGCCTTTATCCAACAAGACTGACGCTTCAGTCTTGTTTGGGGGTGATTATCATCACCTAATTTTTCTGCCGTCCTGCGCCTTCATAGATATTATCTTTAGGATGAGAATAGTTCGGTCGGCACTACAATAAATCTGTCGAATTGTCACGGTCATTGACCTTGACAAGTTCAACTTGTCAAGGTCAATGACCGTGATATTCTGGGCGAGATAACTTTTTTTGTCACGGTCATATCATGGTCCACGACCGCGACAAGCTCGTTAGAATTGTCACGGCTGTGTCACGGTTAAGGACTGTGGAAAGTTTTGTCACGGTTTATAACTGTGAAAAGCCCGTGACATTTAATAAAAAATTGTCACAGTCAATGACCGTGATAATTCTGGACAGAATTGAAAAAAAATCTGCTGGGCAGTATGGCCACTGCCACTGCCCAATAGTATATATGTACCTGTTATAGCAACGTTGTACCTGCTCAAATATTATATATCCAAATAAAATAGAGATATTGCAAATATACATTCAAAATAGAGACAATATGCATCACGATATAATTCAAATGTACCAACTTAAAAACAATACAATTCAATTCAAATAATGTCACTACATGTCTTGGGTAAGGTTAAATCCGAGGAGGTGAGTAGGCCACACGATATACGAATTGACACACCCACTGATATACATCGTGCCTTATTGTTCGCGCAACCACAACGGGGATTTCTCCTTTTCGGTTATCACATGCTTGACGAGCACCTTGGACTCGATGTCTTGAAGCTCGCGTCCATGAACTAGTCCACCCTGGACGATATTCGGGTCCCTCAACCCCGCCCTATCCGCTGGACATCAAATATGTCCAGTATAAACATGCTCGGACAACCAAGTGTCGACATCAGTCGATCGAAGGGAGCCAAATAGGGAAGTGGATCATCAAAGTCCTCACGTGTCGGTGATGAAGCAACGAGGTCCACATCCTCGTCATCCTGCACGTCTTCCTCCCGCATCTCCTCCCCCACCACCTTCTCCTTCCCTTTCCCCTTGCATTTTCCACCGCCCAACGAACGCTTCATCAATGAGAACATATCTTGGACCATCACCTCCAAACGGGACAGCTTCGCGTCATGCAAGTCTACCGTTCGAGCCAACCCGGTGTCGCTCGTCTCCAATCCGATGAACCTAGATTTGACCTCCCGCGAGCCCACCCCCTTGCCCCCCCTTGCGATCAGAGCCAAGCACTAGGCTGAGTGCGTCTGTGGACAAAGATGCCTTGTCGGCATCAGACTGTGACTCATGCACTTCCTTAAGCTTTGCCTGAAATCACAAAAAGCACATGATTAGTAAAATAAGTAAATTAACAAATTATAACGTAATTAACAAAAAGTAAACTATCAGATTACTTACAATCGTGGTCGTGACACTCAGGGACACCTCCTTGTCCTTCCCCTTCTTCGTCCGAAGAGCCACATAAGTATCGAGCCTATGCGGCCTACCCCCAGGGCCACTCCCTATCCTCTGAAATAAAATAAAGTAAAATTAGTATCGGCCCAGCAAAGTAAAGTAATGCAAAATAATATATTTTTGTAGTTATAGAAAAATTAAATCTTACTATCATCCTGTGCTCCACCTCGACATAAGATCTCCGGCCGGAGTAGTGCACGTCCGCCTTTTTTTCTCGGTTTTCACTTCCTGATTGGCGAGATGCCAATTGTCGCTCCCCGATCTCATTATCAACGAACTTTTACCATTGTGCCAATGAGATCGTCTCCTTCAGCGAGACGGATTCACACCTTTGGATAATGGACTCTCGTGTCTTCCCAAAGTACCGGGTCCCCATATTTTTCTTCCACGTCTTGTGTTGCTTCCTCAACTGCTCCAAGACGGAATCGCGTAGCTTTGGATCCAGGCTGAATTGTTCATGTCCAACAAATACGATGTTAGTTGCAAATAAATATAAATATAAATATAAAATGAAATTGAAATCGAAATTGAAATATTCATATGAATATAAATATAAATATAAATACATTACTTGTAGTGCCACCCAAACAGCTAACTTGAGCTCATATGACACATCCTCCCAACTAATGTACCCCGGACCGATGATTGTCTTTACCAGCTCGAGGGATCTCACTAATATCCCCGACTTGTTCTCGATGGCCATCCCCAATTTGCCATATTTGGGGAGCCTAGGGGCCGAGGATCCATCGTCGCCTCCGCTTCCACCGAGCCCAGACGATATCATCATAACAAGCATCATCATCCTCGCCTTAATACCTGAAGGAAATATTTACTGTAAAAAAAATGTTAGTAGTACATATCAAAATGAATTAAAAGAAGACATGCAAATATGTACAATTACTACAAATAAAAATTAATTGTTACTGTCAAACACCTCAATTCTGAATTCCACACACACACCACCACACGCTCACACACCACTACACACACACACAAACAACCCCCATCCCTTCCCCCTCCCCCCACCCTGCCCCACCCTCTTCCCCCACCCTGCCCCACCCCCTCCCCCTCCCCACCCCCACCCACACACGCACACACACATACACACACACGCGCATATGTAATTTCAAGTATGTTTCATTTAATTATCATACTATATATATTGTTCGATATACAAAGTAATTTTCAAAAAAAGTTTAAAATCCCACCCTCATATGGACAATAATCCCGTGGTCATGCCACTTTTAAAACTAACCAACCCAACATCAATCCACTATAATCCAACAGCAATATCAATAACAAATGTGTATCCCGTACTCCTTCTAATTCATCTACACAATTAATTATTTTCATCAATTAAACTAACAATTAAAGTATACAATTATTAATTTACTAATTTACAATGAGGGGAAATCCTACTTTCATAATTAATCATATATTAATTTACTAATTTACAATGAGGGTCAATCATATATTAATTTACAAAAAAAATTAATAACCAATCAATTCGTTTACAAGGGACATTATGCACAAACATGCACACTACACACACATATACACACCCGCGCACATAAACACACACACCCGCGCACATTCACACACACACACACGCAACCCCCCAGCCCCTACCCACCCACCCATCCCTGGCCCCTCCCCCCCACCCCACCCTGCCCCACCCCCTTCCCCCACCACCACACACACACACTACTACACACGCACGCACACCACACACACACACACACACACACACACATAAAGCCCCCTATCCCTGCTCCCTGCCCTCACCCTGCCCCACCCCCACCCCCACCCACCATACACACGCACACACACACACATACACACACACACACACGCACATATGTAATTTCAAGCATGTTTCATTTAATTATCATAATATATATATATATATATATATATTGTTCGATATACAAAGTAATTTTAAAAAAAATGTTGAAAAATTCCACCCCCATACGGACAATAATCCAGTGGTCATACAACTTTTAAAACAATCCAACCCAACATCGATCATCCAACAGCAATGTCAACAACAAATGTGTATCCCGTACTCCTTCTAATTCATCTACTCAATTAATTATTTTCATAAATTAAACTAACAATTAAAGTATACAATTATTAATTTACTAATTTACAATGAGGCGCAATTCTACTTTCATAATTAATCATATATTAATTTACTAATTTACAATGAGGGGCAATCATATAATAATTTACTAAAAAAAATAATAACCAATCAATTCGTTTACAAGGGACATTACGCACAAACACACACATACACATACACTACACACACATATACACACACGCGCACATACATACACACACCCTCGCACATTCACACACATACACACGCAGCCCCCCACCCCTACCCCACCACCCACCCATCCATCCCTTCCCCCTTCCCCCACCCTGCCCCACCCCCTTCCCCCATCACACACACACACGCAGACACACAACTACACACAAGCAAACATAACACACACACATGCCCCACCCGCTTCCACCACCCTGCCCCACGCCCCTCCCCACCCTCCACCCACCACACACACGCACACACACACATACACACACACACACACACATATATACACACACACACACACACACACACACACACACACACACACACACACACACATATATATATATATATATATATATATATATATATATATTAATGGAGAAGAGAGAGAGAGAGAGAGAGAGTAGCGTAGAGAGAGAGAGAGAGAAAAGGAGGGAAGAATCGGCGGGGGAAAAAAAGAAGGGGAATGGGTTTTTTACTGGGACATTTGTCACGGACATGTCACGGTCCTTGATCGTGACAATATTATAAGGTTTGTCACGGTCATTCCCCGTGAAAAGTCCGTGACAAGTGTCGTTGCCATGGTCTTATCACGATCATTGACCGTGATAATACATTGTCACGAGCTTGTCACGGTCAATGACCGTGACAAAAAATGCGTGTTTTTTGTCACGGTCATTGATCGTGACAAGGCTAGCCGCTGGAAGGGTGTCAATTTACCCATTTTGGTGTAGTGTTGGCTAAAGACATTAAACTTAGCGCTACCGGGAGGTAGCCCATCATTTTTTGTATGAGTCTCATCCTGTTTGGGGGTGGTGTTTCACATCACCCTATGCGTTATATGGTTATAGACTTGTACACAATTTTTTTTTCTTATCACTTATTCAGGTTTTATCTTGGCTATGCATGGTCCATTTCATTTGTGGTTGATTATGGTAATCTCTTTCCTACCTTCTGCTATCAATTTTTAAAAATCATTTTACTTAACATCGAGGGCGATGTTCCTTTTTTTTGGGGATGGGGAATTTTATCAAAATCGTACCTCTTTTAAAAAATCTTGATTTTTGAACCTGATTTTTAAAATCTTTCGTGCAGTCTCTTTCATCTCATTCGTTGTGAATTTTCTATCATCCATATTTTTAAGTCTAGGAATTAAGCTAGAGGATTTATATTTTTCTAAATAGTTTATGTAATATATATCAAGACATGTTGCACCATGAATTTCTAGACTCAACAAAACTTTGCGCACTTATCACGTCACTACAGTTTAGAGTTGAGGAGTGCTACAATTTTCAAGAGAACCTTAAGGATCACTAGTAGAGACTTTAGCTTATGAGATTTGTTCCTTTCATCCTTTTAGACTATTTTATGCAATCTCCGAGACACAGGTTGATTCAACTTTCTTTGGGTCCGCACTTAAATCGTTGTATGATCTCATTATTCTTCATTAAACTTTTTTCTTGATCACTCAGAACGACATCACTTTCTAGTTGTAAGAAAAACGTGTCTTGAAATTTGTCTCGATCACTAGATTTTCTTCCATATTGCATTCCCATTCATTTCACCCATTACTTTTCCATATTATACCATATTCACATATATTTCCCTCATCATCCATACACATTCCCCACTCCATTCATATATCATCCATCATTATTTTAAGAAACAGAGTGCTTTTCCAAATGTAAAATGTCTTCGGTGATTGAGAGTATAATGAAAAAGAGAAAAACAAAAGGAAAAAAATAGAAAAAGAGAGAAAAAGAAAAGAAAATTCGAAAAAAAGAGGAAAAAAAGAGAAAAGAGTGAAAAGAAAAGAAAAAGAGAGTTTGTAGTTAGTTATTTTGAAATAAAGACATTTGTTCCAGATGTGTACACTCTTCTCGAATATCTATCACACATCTGTCACTCATCATTCATATCACTATCCCATTATATCTCATATCATCCCATCCTTCTAATTTTATTTCCCCTCACCAACAATCATTCATGTTCCCTTAGGTGTTTGGGGAATTGAAAGTCAACGTGGTGAATAACTCGGCGTTCTCACTATAGTGATTAGCATTCTTTCATAAGATCATTTTTCTTTCTATATGTTCGTTCTTTCTTATATGTGTGTGAGGCATTTGAACTTGCTTACATTTACTCACTTCCTCACACACAAGAGCGATACACTAACCCAAATCATCATGTGACCTTCTCCAAAACTTAGAAATGTAAACTTATAGTTAGGAATCGTCCATCCATTGTTGTTTCTGTCAACAATGTCATCGTACTTATTTTCACTTTTACATAAATGCGCGTGCGTGCATGTGTGGTTATATATTCCTCTTAACTAGTTTACAAAACCAAAATGATTTAAAGTATCAGAGATTAGAGATATGTTCTCATCAACATATGTGGGATGTGTATATTCCCCAAAATCTTGAGACGGGGTCTCTCTATCTAATCTGTTATCTTTTTCTGCCTATAAAATGTCATATTCTTTCACAATATTTTTTCATTTACAGATCATATATGGGATTTTCATTTCCCAAATTCAAGTTCTTCGAATACCCATTCGATCAAACGTCATTACTTTTTTATACAAGAAGAGTTTGAAATATCGTGCTTGGCTCGACAGGCTCATGGGGTTGGGAAGATTGTGAATTAAATGGTTGTGGATGCTTAGCAACTCTCTGCTATGATACTGCAGCTACATGCCATCTGGTTCATGCCAGTGCAGCTCACTGTGGCCTTAACTCTACTATATTTATAACTCGGTTCCTCCATAATTGTAACACTAGTTGGACTTATCACGGTTTTAGTACTCATGGTGTTTGGAACTCGAAGAAACACCAGGTTCCAATTCAATATGATGAAAAATCATGACTCAAGAATGAAAGTGACGGATGAGAAGCTCAATTACATGTATGTGATCAAATTTCAAGCGTGGAAAAAATATTTCAACAGTAGGATTCAATCTTTCCGCAAATTAAAATTTGGGTGGCTCTCTAAATTCATGTACTCAATTGGGTAAATCTTCTCTTCTAGGGTCAGTTCTCGAGGATATGCACAAAATTTCGGGGAAGGTATGAATTTCACACTTGGATTAGGTTGAGTAAAACTATTTTTCTTTATCTTGTTTGTCTTTGATAGGGTATGGAATATTTGTATTATGCATATTTTAATCCGTAGACAAATCACTAACAACTAACTATGATTAAAGAATTCAATCAATCCATTGACCTTCTTGCTATTTTATTTCCAATAGGTGAGGGTTTGTGGGAGCACTGCCTATGCTTCACAAACATCATGGATACAAAACGGGACGATTGAAGAGAATGTGCTATTTGGTTTGTGAATGAACAGAGAGAAATACAAGGAAGTTATTCGGGTTTGTTACTTGGAGAAGGATTTGGAAATGATGGAGTATGGAGATCAAACAGAATTCGGAGAACGTGGCATCAACCTTAGTGAGGGTCAGAAGAAGAGAATCCATCTCACCAGAGTTGTTTATTAGGTTTGTTATATTTGTCTTCTTCCTGATGTTTTTAATGTTGTTGATTCTTACACTCGACTGACATTTTCAAGGTGAGGACAGTCTTTATCACATTTTTTAATTATAGATATTGAATGGTCTATTTCCATAGAAAATAAAAGCATCACCAAAATATAAACAAAACATAACGGAGAACATCACATGAGAAAACTGATAGACATTAGATAAGTTAGTTGTGCAACTTGTGTTTATTAATGTGTAGGTGACATATTGGCCTTAATTATTTAGTTGTGGAAAAGTATTTTTTGTGTTATGTTTTCTTTGTATGGAAATTTTTTAGGAAATCTAAAAGCATGTTTAATGATTGAAATTAAAGCCAGAGTTATCTCTTTTTCCCCAAACACCATCATGACCTCTATAATTACTGCCACCATAATCGTACAATCAATACACAAAACCACTGTGGTGGTGCAATTGTGATGGATGTGGTCAATTTGAACATATTTTTATTCAAATGAAGAATATTAGAAACCATTCTAAATGTGTTTTCCCAATTTTCTAGAAAGTCAGAAAACTCAAAAATACAAATTAGTTTTCTGAATTGGAAAAAATACATTTGGCTACTTTAGTCTCACCTACAATTTCCGAATTTTTACTTACCATTCTCATGGATTTGTTCTCTCTCCCTCCCTCATCGCACTTATGTGATAACAGAAGCTGGAAAAACTTTAGGACGGGGAACAAGTTGATAAGCCATTTTATTAGGAAACAAATGAAGATCGGGTTTTCGGAGCGTGGAAGAAGTGGAAGATTTGTTGTGATAATTAAGAATCTGGAATTCGGCTGAGGATAAGGTGATTGATATGATATGATATGCTGATTTCTCCGAGAAACTAACACTAAAAGAATTAAGTTTTCCATTCTCTAAATTTTGTATAAACGTGTTATTTCTCTACATATGATTTTTTAGCGGGTTCTGTTCAATAATGCAAACTAGGAACCAAAGTCGAAATGGCACTACTACATCCTTGGTCATTTTACTCCCAATTCATCCAACTTTTTTGTTACACCCCCACTTTTTTGGAAATTTGAGGTACACTCCCAAAATTACCATTATAGCTCATGAAGTGTCACTTTTGGGGTGTCTTTGAAACACTATTATGAGCTTTAGTGATGTTGTTGAAGGCTTATCTTATGTTCTCCAAAAAATGGATGTAACACAAATTGGAACAAAGTTGTCGGGGAAGCATAAATCACCCTTATATATCCCATGACTAATGATTGCAGTTTTTAGTGACTAGAGTTCCTCTAGTATGATCGTATAGTGACTTTTTTGAATGAGATTTATCGTGATATAATTTTCTGGCGGAGGCACTTGATTTAGATTAAATAGTGGTTGACATTGTAGTAGAAGTTGGAGAGGACTAGAGAATTGAAACAGTGCTAGACATTCTTATCCATCAATGAAATGTCATGTAGATGGGGTATTCTTTGGTCATGGGCCTGATTACAAGTTTCAACTGGCTGTCAACTCAGTAGACACATTATCATTTGTGCAAACAACGCTTAGTGCACCAACACGTTCCCCATAGAGACCCATATTGTTTGCGTAAATCAATAACCAACCATTCTCTTGGTTTATGCAAAAAATTAGCTAGATGTTCATTATTGGGAGGCCTCATCAACAATTCTCTTAGTTTACAAAGTATATCCGTTAAGACGACACACATTGATTTCTTATCTCAGGTTTGTGTGTTAGTCTGTTTCTTTCAAATTGCTAGCATTCCTATTGTACGTTGCATTGCTCTTCGTTCTCATGAACTTCTTGATATGAGATGATAAAGTTTAATTTGTTTCTATTTTTCATGCGTGTGTTACTCATGGTAAAGTTTGATTACTATTCTTACCATTAATTGTCTCATCGTTTCCATATATATATATATATATATATATATATATATATATATATATATATATGCAATAAGTGTCTTACTATACGGAGATAAGAAAAACTCACTACAAGTGCTCGAACCATTTGTGATTTTCAATTTCATGTTGGTCATTTAGATATATTACCCTATTTTTATCTAGAAAAACTATTTTTTTTCTCCATAATTTTTGTATATAATCCCATGTTCATATCGGTAAACTAGAAATCATATTTATTATCAAGGGACGGGATCAAGAAGTCTCTCCAGTCATATAAAAAAAACACAGATTTCGTCAAGTGGAGTTTCAAATTAACTCGATCAAAAAATCTAAGAAGCATATTCTCAATTGTAGTGGAACTAAGGGATTTCATCAAGTGGTGTATGAGATGGATATATTTATTAAAAACATTATGTTTGGTAATTATTGAATTTTCTTTGTTATTGGTTATAATACTTTATTTATCTTAATATTTGTATAGAGTGACAAGAAAATTGGAGATCCCGCGCCTATGACAAAGGTGTGGTATACGACTCATTGGAGAGAAAAAAAGGACAATTGAGTTACTCCAAAGGTTGGAAGTGTATATGTAAGATGTTTCCAATTTTTTTAGTACAATTTTTTTTATAATAACATTGTATAAAATGATACATTGTTTACAACTGTTAATAGGATGAGATGAAAGAAATACTTGCATTACAATCTGAAGGTGGTGTGAAGATGGATGATGCAGAAGCATTTCAAAATATTTTAAGGTATCACTCTCGTTATGTACGTGGACTAGGGGTTGGTTTTAAGACCAATCAAATTGAAGTTATGCAAAGGGAGAAAGATATTGAGAGGGGTAGACAAGTTGTTGAGTCCACGAGAGAAGCTGGTGAGGCAAGAAAGGAAGATGACGAGGTAAGGCAATAAGAAAATGAAGCTCGAAGGGAGAACGCTGCAAAATAGAATGAATGAATGAATGACATTTTTGGAAGATTCGAGGAGTTAG
Source organism: Sambucus nigra (assembly GCA_949130495.1). Classification (NCBI taxonomy): domain Eukaryota; kingdom Viridiplantae; phylum Streptophyta; class Magnoliopsida; order Dipsacales; family Adoxaceae; genus Sambucus; species Sambucus nigra. Next base: position 234,941,057 of record OX422210.1, on the reverse strand, counting down.
CTAATCGCATAGCTCGTAATAAAACATGCGTTGCAGAAGAGATGCATGAACTATAAATCATCAATAGTCTCATATAGGGTTGTGTTTTTTTTCCGAACATTCCGATTTTTCCGATGTCCGATCCGATATTTTCCGATTTTGGAACATATATAAGGTTTCCGATTTCCGATTTTCCGATTTCCGATTTCCGATTTTTCCGAATTAAATTGGATAGGAAATTGGAACTATGATTTAAATTCCGATTTTCCGATTTTTCCGATATAATTTCCGAATCTTTTTTCCGATTAATATTCCGAATATATCTTCCGATTAATATTTCGAATATTTTTTCCGAATATTTTCTATATATATTTTTTTACCTTATAAGTTATATCCTTATGTAATAAGAATGTGTACAATTTAGATTTCCTTTATTTTTTACCTTACCCCATATATTTATATATGCCGTTAGTAGAGAGCAACTAGGGTTGTATGATATTCTTATTAAAATATCTCTCACATCTCTCTCTCTCTCTCTCTCTCTCTCTCTCTCTCTCTCTCGTCTCGCCCCTTTCTCCTCGGCGGTGCATATCTCTCACCTCTCTCTCTCGACCCAATCTCTATACGGTCGTCCAACCCCTTTCTTCTACTTTCGGCGGCGCATATTTGTTTGCATCGTCCGACCCTTATAGTCTCGAACATAGGTAAGCCTTTTCTAGTTTATTTTTATCTGTTTGTTTTTTTTATTTCTACTTATTTACAGATCTGTTTACATCGGTTTATAGGCTCTGTTTACATCTTGTTTACTTCTGTTTATAAGATCGGTTTACATCTTATTTACATTTGTTTACATCTTTTTTATTTCATCTAATACATCTGTTGGGATCGATTTATAGGTTTAATAGGTTTGTTATATTGATCGGTTTATAGGTTTACAGATTTGTTTACATCGGTTTGTTATATTGATGGTTGCGGCAGCACAGAAAAAAACTAATTTCTAATTTCTCATATTGTCTTCATGCGGCAGAACGTAAAAAAATACCATATTTCTAATTTCCGAATTTTTCCGATTTTTTTCCGATTTTCCGATATTTCCGAATTCGGAAACTTTTTTGATTTTCCGAAAAAATTGGTTAGGAAATTGGAACAAATATTTTATTTCCGAAAAAATTGGTTAGGAAATTGGAACAAATATTTTATTTCCGAAAAAATTGGAATTTTTTCCGAAAGGTCATTTTCCGATCCGATCCGGCCGAAACACAGCCCTAGTCTCATATCTATTTATTTTGTACTTGTTTTTTTTTTGTGAACGATGAAACGATTTATGTAATTGATGTATTTGACTTGATTTTGATGTGGAATATTATAAATATATTTTGTGAAGCAATGAAGCATAAATGTTCTTACTAGATTGTCTTAATTATCTCAAATATTAAATAAGAAAATTTAATGCATTTAGTATTATTAGTTAATTATTTTATGAATAAAAAAGGAATATTAAATGCAATAACTATTAGTCGAGGCAATAATTTGCTACATAATAATATTTTTAGTGGCAAATCTGAATTGCCACATAATTATGTTGACCTTAATCAAAGACGTAGCTTTGGTAGAAAATCTTATATTTGCTACAAAAAGAACCTTTTAGTGGCAAATTTGAATTACCACAAAAACTTAGTTTGGGTAGCAAATCATATATTTGATACAAAAAGAACCTTTTAGTGGAAAATAACATGGTTTTAGTGACAATTTGATTATTTTTTGTAGAAAATAATTTGCCACTAAAAGTGCATCATTTAGTAGCAAAATCTATTTGCCACCAAATTTGTAACATTTAGTAGGAAGCGCCAAAAAATTCCCACTAAAGGTATTAGAAGCAAGTATTTAGTAGCAAAGCTATGAATTTTTTTTTGCTACTAAGTGATTTAGTGGCAAATTTTAATGATTAGTCACAATTTTGTTTTGCAACAGGTCTTTTTTCTTGTAGTGATGATTACTAATTCGAAACAAGTTTCTGTTATTGTGTTTGATTAGTTACGAGATAACGTTTGGGTTAGAAATGGTTAATTAATTGAGGGTCTCCAAATTTGCGGAATATTTGGAAGGACAAAACAATGGAACCATCACCTTAAAAGTTAGTAGCTTGCATATGATATTTGGAGTAAATTTGTAGCTTGCATATGGTATTTAGAGAGCTCTAATTAATATAAGTATCAACACAAGTAATTTGACTTAAATGAAAGAACAATAATTGAAACACAACCATGGGTATTACGTAAGGTAACCCAATTGTGTAACACTCCCAATTTTCCATGCCACTTGATTAGGTAGTACACGAAATACTGATAACGCTAACACAATTAATATCATTCTTAACATTAACAATAAACAACACAATAAACTATAATATATAAAACATCCACCATAAAAACTCGATGTAGTATGAGAATAAGAATGACTGAAATGAAATAACTGAAACTCTAATAAATGAATTCACTACACAAATATCTCTTTTATGCAAATGTCTCAATTGAAATAAAAAGAATACAACAGTAACCTCCCCCGATTAAAATTCTAGAATACAAATGATAACTGAATGAAACAGCACCCCTACTTTAAGGATGATGATTAAATCTCCAATGCTTTAAGTTTGACCTCTCAACCTTGTTACTCCTGTATAATAGCAATAACAATATAATACCGCATGGAAAAGATTTAAAACTTTGAGTTAGAGCCCTAAAGTTGCAAGAAATAACTCATAGTATTGAAACAATAATAGTCGTGCTACTCATTTACGATATACATGACATCCTGTCAACACTCACATATAAGAGTTGCCTTACCCCTCATCATAAGTGAAATACTATACGAGTGTCCTAACCTAAGGCAGAATTATACTAAAAGTCTCTATCTCTAGACTGATAAGTACTGTCACAAGATCGTTCCACATCCACGTGAGAATGATCGAACCAAGTATATAAGGAGCCTAGGGTAAGGGATACAAGGGTAACGCCCCTCCCTAGAGCAAGTCCAATAGCTAATCTGAAGAGCAACTCGCGAAGAGAGTCATCTGGTCTCCCTCGGAACAGAAACTTGCTCAAGAAATTAAAAAAAAGTGACTATGTGTAAAGGGGACTTAATTTTTTTCTTGTCTTGAAACTTGGTTCCTTTGCTCGAATTTTCTCCTTTGGGAAGGGGATCAAAATCCCTAAACCAGTATCTTTGCCATTTTGCAAATGAGTGATTGGTGTCACTAGTTTTATTAATAGCAACATAGCGAGAGCGCTCAGAAATGTCTTGGTGGTGTTCTTAATACATCTCCTCCTCCTTAACATCCTCTAAACCATTAGTAAAAACATGGCTCCCTAAGTAAGGGAGGCTCGTCAGCTCATAAATATCATCCAAGGTGATGGTGAACTCACCCCACCCCAACCAGTAACAAAGGTAAGGGAATCCTTACTCCAACCAGAGGCTAACAAATTGACAGTAGAAGAATGCTTTGCAATAGTGAAAGACTATATGTTATCAATAGTCATAGTCAGGCCAAGCCCATCTATGATGGCTTTATGGAAAGGGCCAGCTAGTACGTAATCTACCTAGAGATTTCACTTGTCTGGGGGTACCTCCACAAACATTAAGATTTATGTTGATGTATGTAAGGACAATTTGTCCATCTTTATGTATATATTATGTCATACGCCGTTACAAGAATGATAGTTTCAAAGATCACATCGTCATCAACAAAATCCGAAGATCAAAAGAAGAAGGAATCTGATTTCTGAGGACCGGACCGATCCGGATCAGATAAAAGAACCGATCCGGTTCACCGGACCGATCCGGCTAAAGAGACCGGACCGATCCGATTGCTGAGCTAAGTCCAGTACACCCGGATCCATAGCGAACCGATGACGGCTAAAGTCCCGGACCGATCCGATGCCAACCAGACCGATCCGATTTCAGAAAAAGAACCGATCCGACTTAACCGGACCGATCCTCCTAATCGACCGGACCGATCCGGCGAGGATAATCACTGCCAGATCGTGCAGCCGATTTTGTAGGGTTTCGATCCCTTATTTAAACCACGATCAGCAGTTGGTTTTCTTAAGACTTTCCCACGATTTTCAGAGCATATCAACCCTAAAGTCTTCACCTATTGAGTCCTATGATTATAGGTTTTTAGATTCACACATCTTCCATATCTATGTGAATCAAAGTTTGGTAACCCAAGAACACCATTACTGTTGTTCAACCCTTGTGAAGTGGACCGCTCCTTCCTCTTCATTGCTGCCCTCCTGGAAAGGGAAAATTCTAGCCGCCGACATAGGAACCGACACCTGCGGGTATTTCTGTGTCACACTGTTTCTAGCCGTTGCTTTGAAGGTTTACCGAAGACACCGTGCGTTACACTTGTGGGCGATTATCAGATTGTATGTAAGTCAATGGTCTTGTAAATTCTTTAAAGTTCTAGAAATAAAAGGTTTTGCCCTTCGGGGATTTTTCCTTAACTTTGTGTCGCATGCTTTATATTTGATGGGTTGATTTAGATGCATGTTTAAGGGTTAAATTTATTTGGTTTAAAAGTAGACGCTAGTTAAATAAGGGTTACTTTGGAACTTGCGAAGTTAATCAATTATCACACGTATTTCTTGGCTTCTCAAATTGGTATCAGAGCGGGTTACGCTAATTTATCGCGTGATCTTATTTTCCGCAAAATCGTGTGATATTGATTTTTTTTAAAATCAGTTCTGTGAAAAATCGCAATTTTTCCTATGGAGCGCTTATATAATCAGATGCCTATTTTTGACGGGTCTAATTATGCCTACTGGAAAGCTCGTATGAAATCGATTTTAAAATCTATTGACGAGCGTGTTTGGTTGCTTTGTGAAAATGGTTGGACTCCTCCCACGGTCACTGTTAATAACATCACCTCTCTAAAACCCGTGTCAGCCTGGACTGAGGATGATTATAAGTTGTCCAATTTTAACTCTCGTGGTCTGAGTGCTATTTCTGGTGCTATCACTCCTGATGAGTATCGCCGAATCATGACGTGCTCCACGTCTAAGGAGGCTTGGGATGTTTTGAAACTGACACATGAGGGTACGAACGCTGTTAAAGAGTCTAAGTTACAAAATCTGGCCACCCAATTTGAGACTATCACCATGTCTGAGTCTGAATGCTTTGATGATTTTTATGCACGATTGTCGGATATTGTTAACACATGTTTTAATTTGGGTGAAGTAATTGATAAAACGCGTGTCGTTAAAAAGATTTTGAGATCTCTCCCAAAACTCTTTATTCCTAAAGTCACTGTTTTGAACTCTTTGGGAAATTTGAAATCACTTAAGTTGGAAGAACTTGTAGGAGATCTTCAAACCTATGAGATTGACATGTTTCCCAAAACCATTAAGGCTAAGGATAATGGGATTGCTTTAAAGACTCATTTTAAGAAAAATAAAGAAAAAGTTTGTGAGTCCGATTCTGAGGGAGATTTTGATTTTAATGATATGGCCTTGCTTGCGAAAAATTTTAAAAAATTTCTCAACATGAACAAAAATAATTCTTCCAGTAAAAAGAATTTCTTTGAGAAAAATAAAAAGAAAGAGGAGGCCAAAGATAGTGAAAAGGAGGATGAGATCAGGTGCTTTGAGTGTGAAGGGAAAGGGCACATAGCTAGAGAGTGTCCTACTAGGATAAGGAGAAAGGGAAAAGAGACTGCTATGCCCGCCACACTCAGTGATAGTAGTGAAGGTGAGGGTGATGAGACTAGTGGTGAGAAGTGTGTAGCTTTTTCTAGTCGTGTGAGCACAACCACCTTGTCCCACAATAGTGCACACGAATGTGATAGTGATGTTTTGAGCGATTCAAGTGAGGGAGAAAGTGAGAGTGAAAGTGGAGATGAAAGTGAGCTCCAAAAAGCTTTTAGAGATTTGTAAACCGAGACCTTGAAAACAAAGAAGTATAATAGGGATTTAGGTCGTCGGGTTTTAGATTTGGAGAAAGAGAAGGAGATTTTGAGAAAAGAAAAGTGTGATTTGACCGACACGTTGTCTAGTCTGACGACACGTGTATCCCAACTCGAGAGTGATCTCGAACGTGCCAGGGTGGTCAAAGTCAAGTTTGAGAACGCACCTAAGAAGGTTGAAAAGGTGGTTCTTAAGGGTAAAGGTGAGAAGTTAGGAATAAGTCATGACGGTGCCTCTTCTTCCCAATTAGCACCCGAGCCGGTTCCCACTTTAGTGACAGTTTCACATGTGTCTCACCCTAACCCACCTAGGCGTCCCATTCCTATTAGGAAAGTGCGTACTAGAGTTTTTGAGAGAGGTGTTCCTAGGTCTATTTATGTTTGCTCACATTGCAAGAGGAGAGGACACCTTAGGGAATTTTGCTTTAAGTTGGGGTATGTATCACGTTTTGCTTCTAGACGTGTTTCTGGCACACATGCACCCACTCATGATACTTTACATGCTCCCGGAGACTACATGAGAGAGTTTGCACATTTAGGTGAGCAAGTTAAGTTTTTAGTCAAAACTTCACAAAAATTGATGGAGGTTTTTCATAAGTTGTCACCACCTTTGGAAAACCCCTCCACGCCTAATGATTGAGGTTTGACTTGTTTACTAGCATAGGGTGATTTTCATGATGTCATTATTTGCCTATTGCTAGTATGTATCATTTTTGTATATAATGTTGTTTTGAAAATTTTTAGAAAAACACAAAAAGATTTTATTTTGATAAAATTTTGTGAAAAATTCAAAAAGAGATTTGCCTTTTATGGATGAGCATTTAAGATAGCCAAGTCACAACTTCATTCCATATATCCATGTGGCTGTTTGGTAGAGATTTGAGACGCTACATCATTTCATCCATGTGCTTAACATTGATTGGAGTCCTTGAGATGTAATTAGTGATATTTCCTACATGCTTGACTCCTATATCCTTTATTGAACACATGCACGGCTATATTTGATTTTGCACTTGTCTATCACATATTGGCTTGAGTGTTTCTATCACAATTCTGTCTATACAATGTACAATATGCGATAAAACTTGACAAGATTGGATTGCATGTAAAAACCGTTTTGGTGAGACTGTGTGATTATTTTCATAACGGGGAGGGGCTGCGAAAGTTGATTCTTATCCTTTGCGCAAAAGCCACCGTTACAAAGGACCTAAAAATGGAGGAATTTTAATATCCGAGGTCCTAAGAGGTTAAAAGAGCCCGAAAAAAATTGAAAAGGCAATAAAAAGCAATACATGCCATATATGGGCCATTTAGGTTTTCACCATCAATTCTCCAAAGTTTGAGAATTTAGTATACCTCTATTCAAAATATAAATCTGAGGGAGTTTGGTTGGAGATTGATAACGGGTTTGCACTTCCTTGAAAGTCCTGAAAAAGCATGAAAATCATTTTGGACGTTATTGGTGTAGAAATCACTTTGAGCTTTGATTTGTAGATTTGATATAGCCAATATCTTATATTTCCAATCTTTTACACCAAAGTAACCATTTGAGTTCATTCGTTAGGAATATCCAATATTCATCGTGCACATATGTCATGTTTGTATGCATTGATTTTCCTATCGAATTTTGATCACACCCATTCATTTACGCCATCACCGACTTGGTTGTTTTATGTTCATTCATGGTGTGAGTTCATGCCTTGTGTCACCCCGGTACTTGATTGCTTGATTTACTTCTCTCATTTGTCTATTTGGGGACATCATAAAAAGGGGGAGAATGAATTATCTGATTATCTGATTATGGGGGAGTTTTGAAATTCTGAGAATATCATCTTAAATTGATATATATGCTTATGTTTATCTCATTTCAAACTCGATACGTCACTTGGTATTTGCTTTATCTCATGTGTGTAGGTACATCCTTGATAAATCCCATGTTGCACACCCTGATGAGAAAAGCGTAAAGATTCCTGAAAACTTGCTGAACAAACGATGCAGCCTTAATCATTTGTACCTCTTTCAGTTTTGGGTTCATGGAAGGGTAGATTTGTATAGGCATTGTTCATACTTGATAATTCGGATTTTTTATGTTTGTTCCGGCATAGACATAGGGGGAGATTTGTAAGGACAATTTGTTCATCTTTATGTATATATTATGTCATACGCCGTTACAAGAATGATAGTTTCAAAGATCACATCGTCATCAACAAAATCCGAAGATCAAAAGAAGAAGGAATCTGATTTCTGAGGACCGGACCGATCCGGATCAGATAAAAGAACCGATCCGATTCACCGGACCGATCCGGCTAAAGAGACCGGACCGATCCGATTGCTGAGCTAAGTCCAGTACACCCGGATCCATAGTGAACCGATGACGGCTAAAGTCCCGGACCGATCCGATGCCAACCAGATCGATCCGGTTTCAGAAAAAGAACCGATCCGACTTAACCGGACCGATCCGCCTAATCGATCGGACCGATCCGGCGAGGATAATCACTGCCAGATCGTGCAGCCGATTTTGTAAGGTTTCGATCCCTTATTTAAACCACGATCAGCAGTTGGTTTTCTTAAGACTTTCCCACGATTTTCAGAGCATATCAACCCTAAAGTCTTCACCTATTGAGTCCTATGATTCTAGGTTTTTAGATTCACACATCTTCCATATCTATGTGAATCAAAGTTTGGTAACCCAAGAACACCATTACTGTTGTTCAACCCTTGTGAAGTGGACCGCTCCTTCCTCTTCATTGCTGCCCTCCTGGAAAGGGAAAATTCCAGCCGCCGACATAGGAACCGACACCTGCGGGTATTTCTGTGTCACACTGTTTCTAGCCGTTGCTTTGAAGGTTTATCGAAGACATCGTGCATTACACTTGTGGGCGATTATCAGGTTGTATGTAAGTCAATGGTCTTGTAAATTCTTTAAAGTTCTAGAAATAAAAGGTTTTGCCCTTCGGGGATTTTTCCTTAACTTTGTGTCGCATGCTTTATATTTGATGGGTTGATTTAGATGCATGTTTAAGGGTTGAATTTATTTGGTTTAAAAGTAGACGCTAGTTAAATAAGGGTTATTTGGAAACTTGCGAAGTTAATCAATTATCACACGTATTTCTTGGCTTCTCAATGTAATGGAAGTCATCCATATCCACTCTAACCCTTAAAATGCTATCAGCCAAAATAATAGGAAGGCATGGGAACTCACCCAAGCCTAGACGAGGTTGCTCGTTAATCTTCACAATAAACTCCTCCTCGAATATTGCAAGCTAGGGCAAAAATGTATCCTTCTTCCAAAGTACGGGGTAAGATGATAGAGTCCAAAGTCTCTTTTCGAGCGTCTCACATGATACTCCCTGAGAGATTTGGAAAAAGTGACATCAAAAGATGACCCACCAGCCAAGATAGTAGCAGAGGCGGCGATGGTTATGGCCATGGTGGTAACATCAGTGGCAAAAACAATGGACACGGTCATAAAAATGGGCAAAGAAACCACTAGAAGTTTAGTAGTGGTGATGGCGATGGCAGTAAAAGTGATTTGGTAGGAAGAAGCCATAGAAAGGATGGAGAATGAAGGTTTGGGGAGAATGAACTATGGAGGTTTTTAAGTACGACAGTAGCTTTATCTATGTAAAATTCAAAAATAAAAGTTGAATGCCTAAGGTTGAGGGAAATTTTTGTTTTTAAATTACCATTTATACTAAAGAGGGTAGGTACACTATGACGGGTAAAAGTGGGTCAAATCATTACCCAAATGATGGGATGCCAATTATTAGGATGATACATGTCTCCTCAAGACCACAAATATAGGGAGAAGTGACAAGGTCATTTAATGTTCCTACAGTAATGATGAAATAACAAATTAACCTATCAAATTTTAAGGAAAGACAATGATTTTGTACAAAGTCCTTTGGTCTGCACAACATGAAGGACTTTTTATGAGGGGACTAATGTAGAGGGACACTCCCTCGTTAGCAGACTCATAAAGACTTAGGCGAGGGGGTTCACCACGAGTGGCCCCACTCCCTAAGATTCAATACTAGAATCTATAAAAGGCGAAGGTGTCCATCTCGAGTGGCTCCATTGCCCAAGAGTAATACTAGATAAAATGCATAGGGCAAGAGGGGTCACCACAAGTGGCCCCATTCCCCAAGATTAATGCTCCATAAATATAGGGCGAGGGGGTCCATCACGAGTAGCCCCATCCCCAAAATTGTCACTTAGAAGTGTCTTAGGGTGAGGGTGTCCACTACGAGTGTACCCATACCCAAATTTTTAGCAAAAACAAATAAGTTACTAATGTTATTTTCTAGTACAGGTAGCCTTAGTTGATCAAGTAGGGCTCAAGTGGGCCTGTTGGGATCTAATGTGAGTTGGTTTGGTGGTTGAGATATAAGGTTCGTTAGAAAAAACCAAAGCCCAGCCATGTGGAAGTTTGAGATAGAGAGAATACTAGTAGAGAGACCCTAGGAGTCATTCAAGAACTCCACAACCTACACTTAGAATAAATGAATTAGTAGACAAGGGTTGCTCACAAAAGCACTTTTTCTAAATGACTCATAGCGAGTGGCCCTTAGGGCCACTCGCAAGTTTTTCCACTAAGGTTTTACACCAAGTTATTATTTGAAAAGATATTTACCAAATAACATATTTTGGCACTATTAGTCGACATATTTTATTTTTAATTTTGGTAGGTTCCAGATGTCATCTGTGCGTGGGAACAAGTGGTTAATAGACAGATGGGCCAAAAAGTACGTTGCAGATCTTGTCTCTAAGTTCTCTCTCATTTTTGGTGCCCAAAAGCCAAGTTAGACGTAGTATGTACCTATAAATAGGATCCTTTGGTAAGGTCAAAAGAAGAGAGAAAAACGTAAGTTACACAATTACTCTGCCAAAATTGCACCAGAACTAGTATTCGCTCCCTGCTCTCTCTAAGTGTCAAAGTGCTTGTCGCTTATAGCCATTATTCTCGGGAGATATCTCTCTTATAGACATCATTATTATTTGTGAAGTTTCTATTCTCAAGTCTCTTTTCAGGAGTAATGTCACAACATTTATTCCATTATTACCAGAAGAGCAAGTTTTTCTCTCATTCCTTCTCTTGAGACTTTGAAGGCCTTGAAGACAAAATCCATTGGAGTGGGTCATGCCACCCATTCCAGTACTTCATAGGCCCCAGTTACACCACCCTCATACAAATGCCAAGAAATTAGCCAAGTTTATCAAAAATAACATCATTTGTCGATACAGGGTTCCCCATGAGTTATTATCAAATAATGGACTCCACTTTGAAGCCAAAGTCACAAAACTAATCGATGAATACTGGATTTAGAGATAAAAATATTCTCCCTACCGACTCCAAACCAATGGTGCGATCGAAGATGCCAACAAGAGCCTCTAAACCATCATCAGTAAAATGACTGAGAGTTACAGAGATTGGGCCGATCGGATCCCTTATGCCTTTCAGGGAGCCCCACTTCACTCAGAATACCTATTAGGGCTACCCCTTATTCTTTGGTGTATGACATGGAGCCAGTACTACCCTTTGAGCTAGAAATACCTTTCCTGTACGTCATGCTCGAAAGTAAAGTTAGCGAAGAAGACTGGCATTAGAAACACTTTGACGAGCTATCACTTTTGGATATAAAGAGACTTAAGGCTCTATGCTATATATAAGGGTACCATCATCGAATAATGCGATCATTCTGTTAAAAAGTCAAGGACCGTGGTGTAGAGGAAGGAAACCTCTCCCTCGAGGAAATAATAGAACCCATCTGGACCCTATAGGGAAATTCAAACCAAATTGAAAAGTCCCTACATTGTAAAGAAAATTTTCTCAGGAGGCGTTGTTATGCTCACAAACCTCGACGAGAAGAGATGGAGCATCCAGTCAACCTAGACCGTCTCAAGAAATTTTATCCTCAATCCGAAATCCTGGTACACTATAACTCCTCTTATCCCCCTTCTATTCTTAAAAAAAAGATTTTTCATTTTCCCCTACCCAGAACTACGTGGGACCTGATCCTTCCAAAACCATTTTCAAAATGAGGCTCATAAAAAATTTCAAAACCCCTAGAGATATGTAGGTAGCCCATACGCCATACATGTCCCTTTTTTTCACGAAATGCTATTATATTCTAACCCCGTATAACAGTGGTTCATCTTATTATTTACATTAACCAAAGGACTATGTTTGCCTTAGCTATTAGTGTAGATAATTCAAATGCAAACCTCATCAAGAGGCACAACAAAAATATGATCAAAAAAATTTATGTATTTCTAATTAAGGAATACATCGTTGTTACATGAAGAATCAATGAAGGGCATTAAACAGACCACCCCCTTCTCATGACTAACCATCTTTAAACCTAATACTTACCTACCTTCACAAAAATTATTCCTAAAACCACACAAAACATCAAAATTATTCAATATTCACAAAATATTACCCAAGATTCATAAACATTCACTTCAACTACTCGATGGTCTTGCTTCGTCATCATTTCCAGCCCCCAGAGGTCCTCAAGTTACCCACTCCTTGTTAACACTTCGTATACACTCTATAGAGCAGTACGCCCAGATAAGCTTGGATAAAACCATAACACCTTCCTCTATGGTGTCAAAAGCGATGAGCTACCTTTGTCTAGTCTCTTCCTCTATAACCTTATCCATTAACCACTTCCACAACCACTTTAGGTTGTCCCTAGACACATGCCATGCCCCTCCTACAGATTGTGATGGATGGATAGAGGGTCAGCGACGCTACCACAAGGAACCCATCATCACCCGTAGTGATTCAGTCATGTCTTCCATCGGGAATAAGTACTCTATACGAGGGGGCACAATTTGTTCCCCTTTGACATGGCAAAGAAGACACCAGGGGAAATGAATGAAAGTCATATGAAGTACAACCAACCGCACATATCAGTACTCTCCAAGATGAAAAACAGGCTGCAAGTCTCTCCACCATGGCACCAACAAACAAAGACACCGGGCCCCGTGCTCCACAAACTAGTTGACCCAGTTCTTCACCGATGGGCCGAAACTGAAGAAAGGTCAGACAAAAAAATTAGGCACACCTGCTAAGGGATACTCAGGAGGGTCCACCAGAATAAACCTCTTTGCAAGCCACATGAATAACATTATAGGGCTCCCCCTCAGAAAATCAGAACGACCCTCTTTCCAAACATAAAGACCATTCAAGGTCTCCACTAGCACCACCATTGCATGATTATGGTGGTAAGACATCCATGTCACTATCGCAGCCACTTGGGGATAAACTGTCAAGTCCCCTATCATCGGTAAAAGCCTCGCTGTAAGGTCTAAAACAACATCCCCAATAAAACCATCATCCTCAAAGCCCTTCGGGCGCACTGACTACATAACTTCTTGGAGATAAATCGTCCCTCCAGTAACCAACGATCTAGCTGATGAAGGAGAAATATGAAGCAACTCCACCAGAAATGCTCGAGAAGAATGATAAAAATTGAGCATGGCCTCCGCGACACTGGGGCTAACCCCTAACATTGCTGAGAATTCCTCATAGGTAGGACATACTTCATCCAGGGAAAAGTGAAAGACATGGCCCTCGAGCTACCAGAATTGTACCAGTGCTACTAGAAAATTCTAGTTTATGGCTCAATTATGCCACAGAGAAACCCGACGTAAGCTAAAGGTATCATAATCAACAATGTAAAGGCAAATGGCCTCCATACCTTTAAGTTAAGAGAAGAATTCTTCATATATATGAAGGTCCATTTGGAGAATAGGAAACGATAAGCAAGAGAAGAAATGTGGGAGTTGGTGAACAAAATATAACCCATACCCTGCCTTTTATACCTAAAATCCTTGACAAAAAACACAATCTTCGAAATTCCATTTAACTCCCTACCCTACCAACTACCACATAAATGTAGGAAAGTGCAATCAAAGCCTAGATGTTATTTGACTTGACCTCTATGTCGGTAGTCAGGTCAAGGGGTGTGCCAATCGGCGCCCCTTTATTTTGGAAGTAACTATCTTTCCTCTTTTACCAAAAAAAATCCATATTTTGAAAAACTACCCTCGGGTCTTTCCTTTTAAAATTACCCATCCTCTTTATTTTCTCCTAAAAAAATCATTTTCATTCTCAAAATAAGTTCTTACCCAAGAAATATTTTTTACTCCCTTTTTCTAAAAAGAAATAAACATTTTCACATTTAATTCTCATCTTTATTTTTGCATAAAAATAAACAATCTCACAAAATTAAAAGTGCATATAGGATAAGCCACCAAATTAAGATAATCAAACAAAAAAGATGCATCTCTATTTGCCTTTTTGAGTCTCTTCTTATGTATAAAGTCGCGAAATCAAGCATACGACATGATCAATTCCAAGCTCTTCCAGTCACAACGATAAATATACAAGAAAACCTCAAAACTAAAGAACAAGAAATGGATCTCATCTCATCCATAAGACCCGTCAACCCTGACACCACCCCATGCACCAGTAACCTCCTACACGTGTATGCATATAGCCCATGCAGTGCCTGAAGGAAGACTCTAAGAGTTGAAGGTCACCTACATCCTCAATAAAGATTCACCAATCCATCCAGAAACAAATTTCTAAAGCCCCAACCCATACCATTTGGTAGCCACCTTTTCGTCTTCTAAAGGATGCCCAGGAGTCCATGTCATTGCCTATTGGCACCCTCTCAAGCCTACCTATCTGCAGTCCCTTTCAAATTTTGTACAAAAAAATGCCAAAAAACTCTAGAAAAATTTAAAAATTGCTAGGAAATTTTCCAAAAATCCCTAAAAAATATGGAACATGTTTTTCCTAAAAAATCATTTTTTGGAGCACTAAGCCCCTTACAAACTCTCAAAATCCACATCTGGATTAAACTTTCACTCTTATTATCATCATACAACACAACAGAACCAATGACGTGCGCTCATCCAAGTCTACTATAACTTTGCAGCTGGAACCTCAAAACTAAACATCCCGCAGTGGAGTCTCTAGAAACACAATCCCTTACGGAACCACAAGTGCACCTATACCCCCAAGATTATTTCCCCTGGAGAGCTAATCCCCTCACCAAAAATTAAGGTCCTAAGAATTTACCTTGGCCCTCAGAATTGGTCATCATAACCTTAGGTCCTCAGCTTGACCTTGACCCACATAATTGGTTACCCAAACTTTAGGTCCTAAAAATTGATCTCGCACCTTAGAATTAGTTTCCTCAAATTAAAGTCCTCAAAATTAACCTCGGACCTTAGAATTGGTCGCCCCAACTTAAGGCCCTCAGAATTGACGTCACCCATCATCATTATCTACCCCAACTTTAGGTCCTCGGAATTGACGTCGGCCCTCACAATTGGTCGCCCCAACTTAAGGTCCTCAAAATTGACCTCGACCCTCAGAATTAGTCATCACTACTTTATGTCGTTAGAATTGACCTCGACCCTCAGAATTGGTCGTCATAAATTTAAGTCCTTCGAATTGATCTCGACCCGTAGAATTGGTCAGACCAACTTAAGGTCCTCAGAATTGACCTCGACCCTCAAAATTGGTCATTATAATCTTGACCCGTAGAAGCGGTCGTTCTCGAAACAACCTTAAGTCCTTAGAATTGACTCTCGCCCACTGAATTGATCATCTTCATGTCTTTAGGTCCTCATAATTGACCTTGACCCACTGAATTATCCTCCCTATCCCCTTATAACCAATCTTAACACACTTTCGACCCCCTGAATCAGTCAACATCATCCTCTAGGTCCATAGAATTAACCTAAAATCCTGTCCCCAACGTTGATTTTGTGTCTAGAATTCTATAGCCTTCTCTTATTCTAAGCTCACACATCGAGGGGATTTTTATATACATCCCATCCTAGGTCCCCATAAGAACCTCGATAGGTCCCTAGCACTCACTCATTCACCAACTTCGAGTACCGATATGGAGGCCACTGAGCACTTTTAGGCCCCATTGGACTTCGATTAACTTTTTCATCTATGAAGAAGCTCAATGAATCCTTAAAGGTCTTTAAATCCCCTTTCCAAAGTTCTATCCTGTGCGTAAATGAACCTTAAAGTACGGATGCATGGTCCATTTTACCTTCAGAACTGATCTAGAGGCCATCGGGAGCTCACAGGCCCCATTTGTACCCGGTCAATTTTCCATATTGAGAAAATCTTAACGAATCTTTGAAGTTATCTAAATCCCTTTCCAAAATGCTGTTCTATGAGCGAATCAGCCTTACGGTACGGATGAACAATCCATTTTACTTCGAAAGGTCACTAGGCACTTCTGAGACCCGTTTAACCTTGTTTAAATCTATGAATCGAATGAAGTTGAATGAAATATAAAAGTTCACTGAATTCCCCTTCCAAAGGTTCATCCTATGCGTGAATCATCCTTACAGTTCGGACAAATGATCAA
The DNA here is from genome assembly GCA_949130495.1 of Sambucus nigra. Lineage (NCBI taxonomy): Eukaryota > Viridiplantae > Streptophyta > Magnoliopsida > Dipsacales > Adoxaceae > Sambucus > Sambucus nigra. The sequence goes on along the minus strand of OX422210.1, from coordinate 234,924,704 downwards.
TTTTCCTCTGAAAACTTCTTGTCTAATGACTAACAGGCGCTTCCAGTGGCCTTGTTTAACCTAGGTAAAATATTAGACCTGAGAGTGGCTCAATGGATTCTTATAGGGCTCTGAATACCCTTTATAATGGTCTATCTTGTGCATGATTTTGTCTTATGGTTCGCATTTTATGATCATTTTTCAAAAAAAAATATCCCAGACTGCCGAATGGAACCCTCAGAACCCTGCCTATCAACAGTGTGCCTGAGGGGCTATGTCAATAGGCAGGTTCAGGACCCTTTCGATTAGTAACCCACTTGGACCTATAAATAGAGGCCATGACCTCACTTTGAAGAGTACCCCTAAACATCCATCTTAGCAATTTAGAGAACATTCTCTCGAATTCAGAGTTATTACCTTCCTAAAAAATCCATTTCCCACATTCCTTCCAACTGTTTCATACTTTATGTAATAAATTCCCCCAGCTGCTCATACCACCTTCACCTCATTGCAATATCAACATATATACACTCAAGATCCACTTCAAGTCTTCATAAGGGGGTCCAATTTCCATCCCTTCATCTAATTCTCTTATTTTAGTATTTATTGTTTAATTTCTACTTTAGTTCTTTACTTCATTACATCACATACCTTAGTCGAAAACTTTTATTATTAGTATTTGCACATACTTTATTTTCATAAAAAACTATAAAAAAAGGTTTATCTATAAATTCCAAAAGAGGGATTCTCACTAGACATTCTCACATTTAAAGCACATATATCCCTACACATATGTATAAGAGGAATTACCATTTAGATTTATGGGTTAAACCCCACCATATGTTATTTTTTAACTACGTGGACTTTGATGTTACTTGGTAAACATCGGCATCTTGGGTTAATGAATGTCATATTTTTGCGTGCTTGTGTCTTGTCCAATGTATACATTTGTTCTTACATAATGACTTGTGATTTGGCAAACACTTACATTATATTTTGTATAATTATTTTTCGGGAACACTCCTAAGGATGAATTCACTTCGTCCTTGTCCATCACGCGAGTTGAACGATTCTATTCTCCATTTATGTTATGAACATAAGCATGCACTTCACTGAGTCTAACATGAGAGGATTAACACATGCCTATGAGAGATCAAAAGGGCGGGATGGTTGCCTTACACCTTCCCATTCCGTAACTTAGTCCCTAGACCTTTGAATTATTTGGTTTCACAAGCATCAGTATTGTCCTTGATGTCGTTCTCTCAAGGCGACAACATTTTTTTCCTACTTTGTTCAAAATAGGTTTTCTACTCTATCTCTACATATTACCCCACATTGACGATGATCGAGCACCCATAGAAAGGGCACAATCCTGCACGCACACTAGGGGGAGGGAGGGGGAAGACCCCCAGCCACCTCAGGATGGCCACACCTTCACTTTCCAAATGAGCTTTATATAGGATCAAATTGGAAAGCCTCCGTGATTGCGGTGACCTATTTTAGCTCTATTCGTACCACGTTTCCTTGGATTTGATTAGAACTTGAGGCTCTATATAGGATGACAAACTCATGTTAAACTCATCTAGGTGTTCTGCATGGCCACTCTCTTCCCGATGGGATTTGAGGTCTTTACAGTTCTCTTTCTTGTGCCTATTTTCTTCATGATAAGATCATCTGAGCTGATTGTTCCTCCTTCTTTAACCACCGACCCTTTTTGTCGACTATTTGAGGAGTTGTTGGTCCCTAATGTTCCCCCAAATTATACAAATTGGTTCCTTAAAAACGGTATTGATGGCTTGAGAATCATTGGATGGGTTTGTCTTGTCTCCATTCTAAGATGTTCCATTATACTTATTGTTCCCATTCTTGGGGGCATTGTCCTTACCATTTCCTTTGGTTGCATTTGCATGACAATTTTCACATTGACTGAGGGCGACCACATCTTCTACCTTGGAATACTATTTTATGTGTGATATAAGATCGTCAATGGTGTATGACTCCTCTTTACTTAGGGGATGGTGCAACATAGAGTTATGGGGAAGCCCAATTTTGAATAATGCTATAACAAATCTCTTTGAGCAATCTTTAGCTTGGGTGTAGGTCTCCCAGTAGAGCCTAGCATAATCCCGTTTAGTGTCCTAGATTTCTTCCGTATGGTGAGGATAAAATGCATTATCTTTAGATAATAGATGCTTATAATAAAGGAAGTTGTGAAGGCCTCAGTGAGCGAATTAAAATTATTAACCGACCTATGGGGCTTCCTTTTAAACTAACTTTTTGAATCATCCCTTAAATTGGAGGGGAATACACATCACACGAGAGCATCACTATGGTTCCAAAAGGTCATAACTTTTCTATACTAGTGTACTTAGACTTTTGGACTGGTCTTCCCATCATATATCTTGAACCTGGGGGGGATCTTCTTCCTATATTTCCATCCAAAATGGGAATTATATTTGGGTGATAAATGACCTCCTTGCCAGTTATTTAGTAGACCTAGCCCCAAGGTTCATTGAGTGATAATCCATCTCTTTTTATACCACACTTCAGATATCATGCCTGCAATGTCCTTCGTTCTGGTCCTTCCTTGTTTAGCAACTCCTATGTTCCTTCTCATAGAGCGAATTCCTTCCTCGACTATAAGTTTTACTCGCCTAAGGGATAGGCATCTAATTTTTTTGCTTGCGCTTGTCTCTGCAGAGATCTCGCTCTATTTTCTCCGGGAATTATTGAAGACGTGCATTTTCTTCCATTCAGAGTCATGTTGCATCCTCTTGCTGATGGAGCCTCACTTCATAAGCATCAACCAACTATGAGATCTGAGTTAATCTGGGCTATTCATTTCTCTACTCGGAATAGTGCTCCTATGGGCAATACCTTGGCTTAAAAGTGTCTTATTTCCTATCTAAATGAGTATCAGACCTGACTCTGAGTGGCGGTAAACCACCTTGTTAATTTCCCACAATAGGCACACTATGAGGGTGATATGTTAGTTAGCTTTGTTGGATTTAATTTTCTTAGAGAAAATAATCGTTGCCACAGACGACGTCAATTATGAGTTAAATTAATCACACAATTATATAAATTAAAGAAATTAAAACCAAATAAGAAATGAATCAATCTCACAATAAAGGGATTTACATGGTTCGATAATTTCCTACATCCATAGGGTATTTCTCTCTTTTATTACTTCTTTAAATTTTGTGAACAAGATGTTACATGCCCTTTTCTCTTGAGGTGAAGAGGTCAAATCATGTTAGACTTGTCACAGTTATTGGTTAAGTCATCTCTTGATTTTTATTAATCACGTTTGAGAATCTTAGAGGTTGAATTATACCTTGTGATGTTAATTATTTACTGTTTAGCTATTATCTTTTCCGAACAGAACCTGTTTGGGCCACTCGGTTTTCACCCTAAATCATTGTTGAATCATTACTATTTTTTTGCAATACGAGTATGTCCCCGTCATTAACTTTGATGGTTATAGTGATGGGGATCACAATGATATCTTAAGTTTTTCTTCAAGTCAGTTGTACCTAAAATTGTGCTTTTAAGATCACGGTAGGTCTTCTTCTCTAAAATGATTTATATATGAATTTGAAATTAACATAGTGTTCTTGTAACACTTTTTTTTATGTGAGATGGGAGTAAAAAATAGATGCTATTGTGGGAGACTTTTTTATCACAGCCAACTAATCAATGTATTTGGACTTCAGACTCCCATTTGTAGGAGGGGTCTCTATGATAGTTCCAATCATATATGAAAATAATAATAATAATAATAATAATAATAATAATAATAATAATAATAATAATAATAAGTGAACTTTGTTAAAGTCTTTAACGATTGATCGATGGGTAACAATCATTGCATTTCTTATTTTCACTAGTTTTGCTAGTTGGGTTCTTGATAACTGGATAAACACTAAGTTCAGAGGTCCACCTTCCCAAAATGATGTCATGATATTTTGGTTCACCCTTTCAACACTATTTTATGCCCACGGTTGAGTATTGTTCTTTTTTTTTCCTCTCACAAGTAATAAAGTATTTTTGGTAAGGTTTTTCTTATAGCTTCCTCCACTTGATTCTCAATTTTTTTTCTAATAGAGAAAATAGTGAGCAACTTCGCTCGGTTGATGTTAGTGGGGTGGATATTGTGGTTCTAACAATGATCTTAAGTTACACTACAAGCATATCTTTAAGATTAATTGTTAAAAATATATTATCAATAGTTAGGAGCTTATCAAGAACCAAGACTATGTTAGGCATGAAAACGACTCGTTTTATCAAAATTTGTTAAAGGGAAGTGTCTTTAAAAAATCCATGTGCAAATATTACAAGTTTGCTTATGATCTAGATGAAAAATTACCTAAGGGAAGTAAAAGTGGTTGTGCATCCACCTTTTTAGCATTGTAGTTCGTTCCAAGATCTTCTCATCTAAGTATTAAAATAAGTATATGATAGTCGGGTTCATCCAACAAACAAATAGGATTGCCTTTATAAGTTTATTTTTGGTCTAAAATCGTATGTGTAATTGAACCAATTTTGTTTAGAGGATAACCTGGGGTTTAAACTTAGGGATTGGTAATTTTAAAGCCTTTAATTGATTTTGTAGATCTTGAATAGTCGTGAGAATCATTTTGAACCATAAATTTGTTACTATTTTTCAAAATAGTGATATTTGGATTTCTAGAATTGAGCTTCAGGCTTATCAATTGAAGATTTACTCGATTTTTGTGTTTTCGGGACAAAGGACTAATTTTCATCAATCTTATTCGAACGAGATTGTTGTCTCGTTCCAAAGAGATGTATATTTTTGTTCGAATGGGGTTTTGGGGTTGTCCAAATGAGAGATATATTCTTGTTCGAATGAGGTTTGATACTTGTACTAGTAGCCACAATTTTGGGCATAAATTTGATGGTTCCAGAGTTTATTTGCGTAGCTAATTTTCGTAAGAATATATTGCTTTTAAATTTTCAGTTTAATATGAGTGCTAAACTAGATAAGAACAAGAACGAGATGTTGGTGGGTTTTGAGAAAATTAAACCTTACGATACGTAGTACAATTTGGCAATGAGGATTGGTCTAGTGGGGTACGCTTGAAAGTGCTCATTATCCTATTTTATGATATAAGTGTGATGTAACCAAGTTTAAGAGTGAATAAACCTAAGAATATAATAAATAATTCGGCATTTGGGGATAAAGATAATTGAGGGTACACTTGGGAGTACGCAGTACCCTACTTAGTCGTATGTATTTGACATGGTTTTGATAGATGGTAACCGTAATTAAGTGACAATCCGGGGGTTTGATTGGGATGAGTTGGGTATGCTTGAGATTATGCAATATCGCATGTATATATATAAGTTGTTTGATTATGTGAATATACCAGTTAATCATGATAGATCTATCGATTAGGGTTTTGGATTCAAGTGGTTCTGACCATATATCGCATGCCAACATTTTTGTGGATGTCAATATGTTTTGACCATACATCGAGCGATTTAGGCGATGGTTTTACTATGCGTTAACACATTTAGATCATGCGTCCAATCGCTCTAGATTTTTAGGTTAGAGAGGTCTATGATTTTTCCACTAGTGGGTTCTTCGTATAGGGCTACCCAAGAGTGTGAGTGCGTATTGACTTTCCATTATGATATATATGTATTGTTTAGTTTAAATTCGTTAGGTGTGGGACTCCTATGGTTTATCAATAGAAGCACGATAGGTATTTGTGAAGGAAAATGTCTTCATGTGGTTGTTATGAGACTTATATATGTGTATATAATATTAGTCCCATGATGGGAATTTTGACTTAGATCTTATGTCAAATTTGTGTTGAGAACACACTATATATCTGACTTATTTGAGTTTGTACATTGAAGTTCCAACTAGTTTGGATATCGAGACAAAGTAGGTTAGTTTTTTATGAGTTTCTCTATCTCTCAAAGGTTCAAGCAAGAATGAAGAAATCCAGTCCAAGAATCATCAAGATCAACAATAGGGAATTTAATCTTACCTAACCACTTTAGGACACTTACACTGCATATTATTGAGTTCACATGTGCATATATTGTTTTAATCACTTTAACAATAATTTCAAATCATTTCACTTCCCTTATAACATTTTTGAAACATTTTAAATAATTTTTGGAATTATTAAAATTTGGTTTTAAAAAGTGTTGGGGTTAAAAGTTGCAATTTGCAAAATATTTTTATTCATTAAAAGTTCTGTTGGGTAGGATCTCAAAGCGCTGAAGAATTCAAGGGCGAAATTTATACTTTGTTTAACACTCGTTTTTCATCCAGTAACAATTCGAACATGTGTTGGCACCTAAACAGATGTTTTTGTGTTTTCTCTATGACACATACTCTATACGCAATCTCAGTCCTTGGTTAAACCTTATCAATAATTTGCATGTTATTAGAATGAATCCATGTGCAACCAGTTTTAACCAATCAACATGAGTTATTCCCACGGCTTATTTGAACGGTTAGATTGGCAGTTAACTGGTCAAAGCTAATCTCAGCTATAGGATTGCCTCAGAAGTTAGAGATCCTTCTCCATCACCGATATAAACCACTCAAGTCTCATCCATTTGAGACTTTTGGCCTTCGTCCAAATCAATAGAAAAAGAGAGAGTATAGAGAAGGGGGATGAGAGAGGAAAATAAATAAAGAAGAAGAAGAAGAAGAAGAAGAGAGAGAGAGAGAGAGAGAGAGAGAGAGAGAGAGAGAGAGAGAGAAGAAACCATAATCTCTGAAGGTCAACCTTTGAGTGTTTTCTCTTAATCCACACACTAAAACCTTTATCGTTTCATACACCAGAAAAGCTATACCATCAGAGTTAGATTCAGTTAGGGTTTCAGTGAGTTTGGTGTTGGATTTGTTAGACGTTTGAAGACCTCTTCAAGTCTTAGTTTCTCTCAGAACTCATCTCTAAAAGAATCTTGAGTTTCCCTGTTGAAACTTGAGTTTTTCTAAAAGAGAAAATTACATGTTTATATTTTTATTTTCTTTTGGATCTTTTGTTGTAGATCCTTTGTGTTTCAAGAGATTTTCAAAAAAGAAACTTTTGTATTTCAAGGTTATATCAGATCTCTAGAACGTTTGTATTTCTTTCTTTATATTTCACGATTTGTGAAATAAATGTGTACAAAAATAAACAGAAACACATATGACCTTGCCTAGTTTTAAAAGCAAGGTTGTTTCTCAAATCTAATCTTGAGAAAGAAGTTATTTATCAAAATAATTTGAATCGGAATCTTCATGTCATATAGAACCTCTTGATTTATAGGAATTTGTCTGTATAGATAATTTGAGAGTGTGACTTGCATAAATCTGTATTTTGTGCACATCACAAAAACATTCTCACACATGTACACTTAGTCACAGTGGTTTTGTTTTAGAAACTTGGAAATTGAAAGAGTTGCTGGAATCCAAAATCAAGGAAAATGAGATCAAAGAAAAAGCAAATAAGCAACAAGAGAAGATCAGTTCTAGTTAGAAAACCTTTCGAGCGGAGTAGCTCATGTAGGCATACATCTGAACTTAGACTTAGGATCTTTATGTGCTTTCTTAAGTGTTGTAACTTGATTCTTTATTTTAGTGGATTTTTGGTTTGTGTCGTAGAGGGCACCTTGGATGTTTCCATTGATTAAGGGTTTTACTATGTTAAATTCCTATGTTCATTACTTTAAATGTTCTTAATTTCTGTTGTGATTGGTACTGCTTGTTAGACTTAGTAGATGGTTTTTAATTTCTAAAACCTAAGGTAATGAACTAACAAATCTAGACTACATATTCATAAAACAATTTTAAACACATCTTGTGTTATAATTCGAAAAGAGTATTGCCCAAAACGTTTATTCGGAGTTTACTCAACTTATAACATTTTGTTATTAATCTAGTAAACAGTTTTTTCAAGTGGTATCAGAGAAAGACCATCATTTCTGATCCTGAAACTTTAGAAATTGTTTTCAAAATTTCTTTCAAAAATTATGAATATGGAAGAAGGGTTTGAGAAGTTTGGTAACCTATCCAGACCACTTCTCTTTGATGGAAACGACTTTTCATACTGGAAAGTACGAATGGTTGCTTTCATTCAAGGAACCCTTAGTGATGATGTTTGGGACATGATTGAAGGAGGGTATGAACATCCTACTAAGGCTATATCTGAAACTAATCCAACAAGGATTAAGAAACTTCTTAGTAAATTTACTAAGGAAGAGAAAAAGGCACCCTAGATAATAACAAAGGCAAGAATGCCATCTTTTTGTCCATTAATGAACACGAATTTAAAAAAATATCCATATGTTTGACTTCTGAAGAGGCATGGGACACTCTTGTCACTGCTCACGAAGGTGATGAAAGAGTTAAAGAAGGAAAAACTTAAATGCTTGTCCAGCAATACAACAACCTGATAATGGATGACATTGAATCCTTTGACAATTTCTACATTAGGTTAACTGATATCTTTACAAAACTTCATGCAAATGGTATAACCTATAGTAGAAAGGAAATTGTTCAAAAGATTCTTAGGTCACTCCCTTCCAAATTTGATAATAAGAGATATGCCATTGAAGAAATGGATGACCCTAATATGACTCTTGAATTTCTTAATAGTAAACTGAGGACTATAGAGTTGGAGTTAGATTTCAAGAAGCAACTAACCAGACAAAACAAGAAACCAACTAGTTCTAATGTTGTGTTTTCATCTAAAATGCATGTTCCCAAAATAAGTTCTTTGGACTTTGACCCTGACTATGTTGATGACTGTGATTTGGATGATATTGACAATCAAATAGCTCTTATGGGCAACAATTTCAAAAGGATTATTAAATTTAAAAATGTTGTAGCCTCTAAATGAGGCAAGTCAAATTATCAAGGAAATTAAAATCGCAGACCTCGTGACATAGACAATGCCAAACACTCACATGAAAATAAAAGGACCTATGACAATAACTGACCTAAGACAGACCTGAAAGATGTGAAATGTTATAGATGTGGTAAATTGGGACATTATGCCAGTAAATGTCCAACTAATTTTACCAACAACAACAAGGCTAATGTGTGTAAAACGTGGGACGACTCTAGTGATTCTGATGAAGATGAAACACGGTCAACCCAGAATGATGAGTATTGCATGTCTTTTTTTGCCAAGATTTTATATAATGATGATGATGATGCATGCCTACCTAGTCACAAGTTCATGATGCCTATTGATGTTGATGTTAATAATGCTCATATTATTGTTGGAGGTAATCTAAGTGTGAGTCAAATCGTTAATATTGTCGACGAATTGAACGTGTGCGTTAGTCCAGAAGAGCTAAGTAATTTTTTAGGGGACACATCACTCGACACACTTAGCGAGCCTGATGATGATTTGCCTGATTTACATGAGTTATACATGAAAACGGTTAAGAAGAGTTCTCGTCTTGAAAATATGATAAAATCATTAACTGAGCGTATCGATTTACTTAACCAGACCATTAGGAAGAATACCGAAGATTATACTTCTAGTGTGTTTCCCATGAGACTGAGAATCAAGAATTTTCCTTCGAAATAAAAGATTTGTCTTAGAAAAATCATGAGTTTGAACATAAATAAAAGGCAACCCTTATTGAACTAGAAGAGTCTAAGAAAAAGGTCTCAAATGTGTTTAAAAATGTCAACACTTTGAAATCCAAGATAAATCTTATGAGGAAACTATTATTGGTAGCAAATTTGACTCTAGAGATAAGTCCAGCGTAGGTTTTGGAGAAATAGTGCACACCAATAAGATTGGAGTTTCTCCTGAAAATCTTACTTTAATCAAATAAGGCCAAATTTGTCAAACTGTTCAAAAAGGGGAATCTAGTCTTAATGTCTCTCAAGCAAAACATGATCAGTACAATCAACAGTCTAATTCAAATGGTCATGACAAATATGTTTGTCCACCTGTTAAAAACTATAGACAAAAACTCAAGACCAATGACAATTGGACAACTATACCAAATAGAGGCAAACCTATCTTTAAAGACTTTAGTAATAAAGTCAAGACCAACACCCATAAATAATGTTCTTATTGCGACGTTTTTGGCCACACTCTTAAAGAATGTTTTTAAAAAAGGATATACACACTCACTTATCTTAACTTTAACTATTCTAGAAAAGGAAGAAATACTTATATTCTCCCTAGATAGGCCACAAACAACTCTAGCTATAAAAAGAAAAAGAAGGGTCCAAGACTAAGAAAAAACCACTTAGAAAGACCCAACAATCCTTTTCTAAATCAAAAGGTGTCAAAACTATTAAAACGACCTATTTGGATTAGAAAAGATGATATATTACCCCAGCTCAAGTGCAAAATTATCATTTCTACTATAAAGGCACAACACACTTCAACCAGATCGTATTTAGACTCTGGATGTTCTAAACATATGATCGGGGTCGAAACCAAATTGAAAAATAAGACAAACTTCCTTGGAGGTAGTGTCATTTTTGGAGATGGTATTTTATCTCAGATCATAAGTAAGGGAACATTGAGTGAGAATGGGCTTCTTGATCTAAATGATGTTCTCTTACTTAAAGGCCTCAAAGCTAATCTCTTAAGTATATCTCAATTCTGTGATTCCAATCATACCGTTACTTTTTTTTAAAATGATTGCAAAATTATTGATGAAAAAGGAAACTGTATATTAAAAGGAAACAGAACTCAGGATAGCTCTTACAAAGTAATTCTTAAGTATGTGTTTTGCCATGTTGCCAGATTATAGGATTCTGACCTTTGGCACAATAGATTAGGACATACGAATTTTGATAATCTTAGAAGATTAAGCTCCCAAGAAATAGTTAGAGGTTTACCCAAAATAAAAATTTCTTTCAATTCGGTATGTGTACCTTGTCGGGAAGGGGAAATAAGTAAATTACCTCATAAGAAAGTTAAGGATGTCTTCACTACAAAACCTTTAAAACTTATCCATACGGACCTCATGGGTCCCTCAAGGACTATTAGTTTATGTGGAAATAGTTATATTCTAGTTATAGTAGACGACCATACGCGATATACTTGGGTTGCATTTATGAAATAAAAATCAGATACCTTCGGTGAATTCGTAAAAATCCTTTTGAAAATAGAGAACGAGGAGGCCCAAGTGTGTGGTATTAAGAGTGACAGTGGTGGAGAGTTCAAAGACTCTGGTGTTACTAAATATTTCATATCCAATGATTATAAACACGAGTTTAGTGCTCCCAAAACACCCCATCAAAATGGCATCACTGAACGTAAGAATAGAACCTTATAAGAGATGGTTAGGGTTATGCTACACGCTAAAAGTATTCCTAGATATTTTTGGGTAGAAGCCGTTCAAACCGCATGTCGTATTATTAATCGTGTATACCTTAGGAAGAATTCCAAATAAACTCCTTATGAACTTTGGTTCCACAAAAAGCCAAACTTAAAACATTTTAAAACCTTTGGGAGTATTTGTTAAGTCTGTAAAGACAGAAAACAACTTTCAAAATTTGATACCCGAGGAGAGAAAGGAATATTTGTTGGTTATTCACAAAATAGTAGATCTTTTTGTGTTTTCACCTAACGAACTGAAAGCATTATGGAATCATTTGATGTGATTGTAGATGATACAAGTGTAAGGAATAATGTCTATCAATCAATGCCACCTATTGAGGACGAACAAGATTTTACAATTGAACCCTCATAAGACACTGATTTACTACCACCCGAGAACCCTTCTATACCCACATGGGTTTCTAAAGACCATACTATTGAAACTGTAGTTGGTAATCCTTCTGAACCTGTTAGAACAAGATCCCAACTTCGAAATGTGGAACAATTTGCATGTTTTGTTTCCCTTGAGGAACCCAAAAATGGAAATGATGCCCTTTATGACTAATTCCGGATCAATGCTATGCAAGAAAAGCTTGTCCAATTTCAGAGACACGATGTGTGGTATCTTGTTCCCAGGCCAAAATATTCAAAGGTTATCGGCACATGATGGATTTTTAAAAACAAAATAAATTAAAATGGGGAGGTCATTAGAAATAAAGCTAGGTTGGTAGTGCAAGGTTACTCCCAGATAGAGGGAATTGACTTCGACGAAACTTTTTCACCTATTACTTGTCTTGAGTCAGTTCGTCTACTCCTTGCCATATCATGTCACCTACAATTCAAATTATTCCCAATGGATATTAAGTGTGCATTTTTTAATGGAATTTTAATTGAGGAGGTATACGTAGAATAGCCTAAAGGGTGTGTAGATCCATCACACCCTGACTACGTCTTTAGGCTTAAGAAATCCTTATACGGTTTGAAACAAGATCCCAAGGCTTGGTATGAGAGACTATCTACATTTCTTATCTCTCATGGATTTTTCCAAGGCGGAAATATCAAAATTTATTTGTTAGAAATGAAGACAAACATGTTTTTATAGCACAAGTATACGTTGACGATATAATATTTGGATCCACTTGTTCTAAGAAAGTTAAGAATTTTTCTGACATCATGCATGCTGAATTTCAGATGTCACTTATGGCTGAACTTCAATAATTTTTAGGCCTACAAGTAAAACAATGTAGTGATGGATTATTTATCACTCAATCCAAATATGTTGCATAACTTGTCAAAAAAAATTGGATTAGAAAATGCTAAACCTTCCAGAACCCCCATGAGAACTTCAACAAAACTATCTAAGAATGATAATGGAAAAAATGTTGATCGTAATCTATATAGAAGTATGATAGGGATTCTCTTATATCGTACAGCTTCTAGACCCAACATTTCCTTCGCAGTCTGTGTTTGCGCTAGATATCAAAGTAGCCCTAAGGAATCCCACTTATTGTGGTAAAAATAATTATTAAATATGTCAAGGGTAGTATAAAATTTGGTATTTGGTACACTACGGACACAACTAATTATATTGTAGGATACACTGATGCTGATTGGGCAGGGTGTTCTGACAATAGTAAAAGCACACCTGGCACGTGTTACTACGTAGGTAATAACCTAGTTGGTTGGTCATGTAAGAAACAAAGTTATATTTCTTTATCTAGTGCATAATCAGAATACATTGCGCAGGAAGTTGTTGTTCACAACTATTATGGATTAGAAAGGTGCTTAGAGATTATGGTATCACCGAAAATCAATTAACTATGTTTTTTTATAACCAGAGTGCGATAAATATTTTGAAAAATACAGTACAGCACTCTTGAACTAAGCATATAAAAATTCGACATCACTTCATTTGTGATCTTGTAGAATCTAAAGAACTCATTGTTGAATATCTGAACATTGAAAAATAGCTAGCTCATCTTTTTACTAAACTATTGGATAACATATGATTTGAGTATCTGCGAACCGCTATAGGTATGATAGTTATCACATAATTTCTATCACATTTCTCATAACCTCGGTAGTTTCACACTAGTAATTGGTTTTTGATGTTTTAGGGCATGGAAGTCTCTTAAATGACAAAAGATGCCTCATAACACTAGTTTATGTAGGAGACCCTTGATTCTGTCCTTGCTTATGATTTTCTTTGTGATTGAAACCTTTTTTTTACATGTACCTGTTTTTCTCTGTTATTTTTATCTCATTGTATATTTGAGAAAAATTGGGGGAGAAGAACTTGAGTATTTTTGCTGAGATTTATATATATATATTCCTATTCTAACTCAACTAATATGCCATTCAAGTGTTTAATCTTTTATATACATTCTTCAGAACCGTTGTATAGATTGTTCTATTTAGGGTATTGGTCTGTATTGTAGTTGAGTGATGTATTTTTCTCATCCTATTTTCGGTTCTAGGATGGTAATGAGTAGTTAGATCTTTTGTATAGGACAACTAGGATTTTTCATTTTTCACCCACGAGTTTAGAATACTCAAGGGAATTTTTTCTATAATATACAAAGGGGGAGATTGAGAACACACAATATATATGACTTACTTGAGTCTATTTATAGCAGTTCCAACTAGTTTGGATATCGAGACAAAGTAGATTAGTCTTTTATGAGTTGCTCTATCTCTCAAAGGTTCAAGCAAGAATGAAGAAATCCAGTCCAAGAATCATCAAGATCAACAAAAGGGAAGTTAATCTTACATAACCACTTTAGGACACTTACACTGCATATTATTGAGTTCTCATGTGCATATATTATATTAATCACTTTAACAATATTTTCAAAACATTTTAATTCCCTTATAACATTTGAACTAATTTTTGGAATTATTAAAATTTGGTTTTAAAAAGGGTTAGGGTTAAAAGTTGCAATTTGCAAAATGTTTTCATTCATTAAAATTTATGTTGGGTAGGATCTTAAAGCGCTAGAGATTTCAGGGGCGAATTTTTTAATATTTTTAACATGCGTTTTTCAGCCAATAATAATTCAAACACGTGTTGGCACCTAAACGGGTGCTTTTGTGTTTTTTTTAAAACACATACTTTATATGCAATCTCAACCCTTAGTTAAACCTTATCAATGATCTACATGTTATTAGAATCAATCCATGTGCAACCAGTTTTAACCAATCAACGTGAGTTATTCTCACCGCTTATATTGAACCGTTAGATTGGTAGTCAACTGGTCAAAATTAATCTCAGCCATAGGATTGCCTCAGAAGATCGAGATCCTTCCTCAGCAATTATATAAACCACTCAAATCTCATCCATTTGAGACTTTTGTCCTTCGTCGAAATAGAGAGAAAAAGAGAGAGTGAAGAGAAGAGAGAGAGGGAGAAGAGGGAAGAAAAGAAATAGAGAAGAAGAGAGAGAGAAGAAACCCCAATCTTCGAAGCTCAACCTATGAGTGTTTTCCCTTAATCCAAACACAAAAACTTTCATAGTTTCATACACCAGAAAACCTATACCTTGAGAGTCAGATCTAGTTACGGTTTTTATGAGTTTGGTGTTGGATTTGTTAGACATTTGAAGACCTCTTCAAGTCTTAGTTTCTCTCAGAACTCATCTCTAAGAGAATATTGAGTTTCACTGTTGAAACTTGAGTTTTACTAAAAGAGAAAATTACATGTTTATATTTTTATTTTCTTTTGGATCTTTTGTTGTAGATCCTTTCTGTTTCAAAAGAATTTGAAAAAGAAACTTTTGTATTTCAAAGTTATATCAGATCTCAATAACGTTTGGGTTTCTTGATTTATATTTCATGATTTGTGAAATAGATGTGTACAAAAATAAATAGAAACACATAGGACCTTGGCTAGTTTTAAGCAAGGTTGTTTTTCAGATCTGATCTTGAGAAAGAAGTTATTTGTCAAAATAATTTGAGAGGGTGAGTTGCATAAATCTGCATTTTGTGCACATCACAAACACATTCTCACACACGAACACTTAGTCACAATGGTTCTGTTTGAGAAACTAAGAAACTGAAAGAGTGGATGGAATCAAAAATTAAGGAAAAGGAGATCAAGGAAAATGCAAATAAGAAAAAAGAGAAGATTAGTTCTAGTTAGAAAACCTTTGGATTGGAGTAGCTCATATAGGTATACATCTGAACTTCGATTTATGATCTTTGTGTGCTTGCTTAAGTTTTGTAACTTGATTCTTTATTTTAGTGGATTTTTGGTTTGTGCCGTAGAGGGCACCGTGGATGTTTCCCTTGATTAAGTATTTTACCACGTTAAATTCTCTATTTCATTACTTTGAATGTTCTTAATTTCTGTTATGATTGGTACTGCTCATTAGACTTAGTAGATGGTTTTTAATTTCTAAAACCTAAGGTAATCAACTACCAAATCTAGCCTACATATTCAGAAAATAATTTTAAGCACATCTTGTGTTATAATTCGAAAAGAGTTTTTCCCAAAAAGTTTATTCAGAGTTTAATCAACTTATAAGATTTGGTTATTAATATAGTAAACATTTTTTCATGTGTGTGCTTTATGAGATTGTGTTTATTTTATCTTTCGGGTGACATGAGCGGGGTTGGTATGGGATAGAATTAGTACATATGCTATAATCCAGTGACGAAGATGATTAATTAAAAATGTTAAGATAAAGTAAAATTTTATAAGATCGTGAGAATCAAAATAAGTAAAAGATTGGGTATTGGGTTGTATATTGTACATGATTTGTTAGTTGCCCATGTTATTAATTCGTAATAACTATGATCCTCCCTTACACTCTTCCTTCCTTGACTGAGTTAGGTCAAGGTGTGGAATTCTACCATTATTAGAGATTAAGGAGGTAATTTGGTTATAATAAATGGATATGTATTCAACCTATCCATCGAGCACTTCCCCCTCAAAACTATACCTGGAGGCCTATGCCAATTTTACCTTCTTGGGGATATTGCATAGGGTTGATGGACTTGGTGGACATTTTGTACCTGCTCGAGACTACCTTCCTTCATTCAACCGCTTAAGGTTCAGTTTGTGGCAGAGGAAGGTGTCTTTGATCCAAAATTGTATGATGTATGTTCCTCGAGAGACAGTCCCCACCAAGATTTCAAATAATGACAAGTCTTTGGGTAAGAGGACCTAAAAAGAGCTATGATATCATAGCACAATTGTGATCACACCCCTTGAGCAAGTCACTTATATTATGGTGAAGCCTATGCTCAATGAATCCATATATGTGAAGCATCCTGACCCCATCCTATCAAATCAAAGGGAAAGGGGAAGGAAAAGTCCAGAGCCTCCTCAAAAAGAAAACTCCAGACACCGATGTATCAAACTTTACTCATGCCCCTATCATTATTCCTGCCTTCCCTCATTCTCCTGTGAGGATGAGAGCCAACAAAAAGAAGAAGAAGGTTGGTGTTTAGTCTGCTTCTCCCTCTTCTGTTCCAGACAAAGGGTCAAACATTGATACCCTTGAGGTTGAAGAGACTTATCGTACTATTCGCGAGTAAGGCTATGAAGTCTTGGACATTTCAACACGGGAACTATCCATTTCATCCACCCTATTATTAAAGTTACTTTAGCTAACTCCTTTTTAGTTAGTGAAACTGCTAGGCACGAGGTATTACCTACTGGTTCCTCTTCTTCTTCACTTGAAAAGGAACTGGTTGATTATGGAATCACCCCTTCCTATGATGAGAATAGTTCTTCTTCAAATGACATTGGTGTCATTGACCTTCATCATGGTCACTAGTTTGACACTTGTGATTGATTGCCAATTTTGAGGAGTCCAAACATCGAGGATGATACTATGATTGATTCCCCCTCTACCTCTAGCCCCACTACTGGGCAACTTCCATATGGACTAGCCTTTTGCCTTTCTACTATAAGTACTTTTATTGTTCCTCCCTATTCTTTACTTAACTCTTGTTTGCGACGTTTTTGGCTTATTTTTCCTTTTTTTATTTGGACCAATCTACTTCTCTAGAGGTGATTGGTCCCTCAAGGGTCTCGTCTTCTCTTGCCTCCATTCGTAGATTCCCCTTCTTGCCCGAGAAGAACTCCATGGTGGTTTCCTGGCTAAGTCTTTTTCGTGAGGTTTGGTTCCACAAAACTAGAGCTTGTATTTATCTTTTACATGTTTAACTATCTCTAACATTCGCATTATTATTTTCATTACAGCTGTCCACCATGTTTTCCAATTATACGAGGGGGTATTCTATTACCTCTTGCACTGTCGAGGTACTTGCAATCTCTTTAAGTACTAGTCTTCTTTACTTTCTTTTTTTAATAGATCGTGACTTTTTTTATTAATTTATTTGTACATTTGACCGCCTAATAGGTGAAAATAGCTTCAAGTCCACCTACTAGGCCTGCTCTCCTTTCTTTATTGGGAAGTTCTATTACTGGTCTTTTTGTTACCCCTCTCGCGGAGGTATCTTTTAGTGTTTTCCTTACATATGTTTTAGCTCCTATTTGTGATTATTCTTATCCTAATTGTGTCGTATTGGAATTTTTGTTGTAGGGATCCATTCCAGACAGTCTTGCAACTAGCAGGGGGATACTCCTTCCCACGAGAGTTGTTATTCCTGAGCTTCCCTCTTCTTGAAGGATATCTAATCCCTGGGTCTGTCTTCCCATGGATAGCAGGCCGCTGGTTTAGCCTCTTCCCAACCATTTTATCTATGGTATGTCTATAAGTGAACCTGTTTCACAGGTTTCCTCTTCAATGCTGGTATTTATCTATCTGGATTTGCTATTTTTCTTTCTTTTTACTCACTTAGTCTTTTCTTTATCAGCTATTTGTTAGCAGGTTGTCACGAGTACCCCAGTAGCCTTTACGGTTGGTCTAAGCTCTTCTCCCCCTCCTAGGGTTCAAGTACTTAGCTATTCTTACCGTTATATTTTTGATATCCTGTTGTGTTTTTACTATAGCTTAATTACAGCTCACTTCTTGCTTGTCTACTCTCAGGTCAGTGTCAGTACTATAACACCAACTATTTGTGCAGCTGGTATTCAGGTGAGAAGCTCAGTTGCCACTCCACCTCAGGTATTTGCTTTCTCCCCTTAGACTTTTTATACCTATTTTTTTTCTTCATTTGAGAGAATATTAGATCATGACTTTTCCTGCTTTCTAGGTGATCCCCCCGTAGGTCCCTATTATTTTGGGCCTTCCTATGAGCTTACGTATAAGCACTTCCTCATTAGAGATCTCTCAAGTATACTATTGTACTTGGTACTTCACCCTTCTTACTTTTTTTACTATTTGAGGCATATGGGTGACTTATTATCTATTTCTTTACTTTCTAGGCTGGCACTATTTTTGAGGTCCCTTTATTTGCAGGACATGTCGTGAGCACCTTGGAGTTGACTCCCCAGGTATTTATTTTGACACTTTTGTTTGCTAGACTTTCTTTTTCCATACAAGTAGTTTACTAACATCTCTTTGTTTTCCTTCCCTTAGGCTAGTGTGGTTGAGGTCCCTTTTCCCGTGGGACACCTGGTTAGCCATGTGGAGGACTATCCCAAGGTACTTGTCTAAATATGTTATTTTTTTTAAGAAAAATAAAAAAAAGAAAAAGTTATTTTTCCAACCCAAGTGTTTGCTAACACTTTCCTATTTCCCTATTTTTAGGTTAGTGTCGTGACTATTCATGTCACCGTGGAACAACTTGGGGAGGTTACTGTGAGTGAGGTATTATACTGTCATTCCTTATTCACTATTTTATGTTTTCCCTATCTTTTTATTCTTTCCTTTTCTGTGCTAGGTTCTTGCCATCACACCCTTGTTTCCCTATTCTTAGGTTAGTGAAGCAATTGTTCCTGTATTTGTGGAATAAATTGGGGAGCCACTGTGAGCGATGTATTATACTATTATACCTTATTCACTCTTTTTTGTTTTCCCCCATTTTTATTCTTGCTTTTACTGCGCAAGCTTCTCACCATCACATCCCTTTTTTTCCTATTTTTAGGTTAGTGAGGCAAGTGTTCCTATACCCGTGGAACAAATTACGAGCGCTGCAGCGAACAATCCTCAGGTATTATACGTCATATCTAATTTATTCTGAATGTTTCTTGGAGTCTTGCTTCCTGATGAGCAAGTGCTCTGTTAATGTTACATTTTTTCTCTCTTTACTAAGTTGGCAAAACACATCTGGGAGGGCCCTCCTGGTTTTCAAGTAGTATACTCACACCTTTGGGCCTAGGGGTAAACTGTTTACCTTAAAGTTTCTTTTTAAATATAATTTGTTTCACTATCCTCCTTTTTTTCGCTTGATCATTCCCTCTATGCCTTTTGTTTTCAATATCTTGTGAGTGAGCCTATTGAGGCAGTTGATGAGGAGGGGCCTAGCTCTGAGGCCACTCGTTCTAATGGTACAAAAGGTTCTGGCGAGTATTTCTCCTTCCTCCCTTCTAAGCTTGAGTCTAGTAACACAGACTATGACAACATTGAGGTAGAGGCTACTGAGGCTTTTATGAGGCATCTGTGGAGCAAGGAACAACCTTAAGAGTCACGAGTGGAAGGTTTTGGAGATGATCCTTGAGTATCATCCTGAGACGTTGACTTCGTTTAATGTTCTTAACATCGATAGCCTCGACGTCTTTACCTGAAGTCCCTTTCCAGTCATATGCATAACTTTATTTTTACTCCATCCACGGGCCAGACTACTTCCAAGCCTTGACTATTTCTGCAGGCTCTCCTTAATGTTCAGAAATCTACTGTTTTTAACTAAATTATCTTGATACTGCAATTCTCTGATTCTTGAGTGTTTCTTTTAGGAAGATGAGGAGGCTGCATGCATCTAGGCAGTCTAGAGCTCAGCAGCGGTAGGTTGAAGCCACTAGGATCTGGGGTTAGATTCAATTCCTCTAAGCCAAGTTGACCAGTCTTGAGATTGGTGACACTAATAATGAGGCCAAGATGGTCAGATTAGAGGAGCAGTATGTCCAAGTGGAAGGTCCTTCCTATGCTGACAAATGCTCACGGGAGGATCTCTTTTTTGTTTTATCTAGTTATTGTATTTTTCCTTGTAGACTTTTTTTATTCTTCGTCTCTTTTATTATATTTAAAGGTTATTCAACATTAATGAAAATAAACTTTTTTCTTCCATTTCCATCTTGTTTCTATGTTTTTAGATATCTATTTATAGTGAGTTGCTCTCTTTTTCTATGAGAACATTATCACAAAGATTTGACAAGTATAAGCCTTGGACCGCCCTATAATCTGTGGTGTAAGGACACAAATTTCCAATTGAGTCCTCTTATAGGTTTGGCTCAATTCCGGACAAAAACATTTATTCATAGGATTTTATTTAATTGTAATATTCAAGACCTATGAAGTGTTTGTTGAAGACGTAGCGGCAAAGAGTATGAAGCATCATCAACATGCCGTAGTTTATGTGCCTCGTTTGTACGTCATCAACTTAGGTTCCATGCTCCCAAGGTATGAATGTATTTATATGTATATAGGAGCTTGGAACAATTTGTATTGGGTGTTAGGTGAATTAAAACTGCATTTTATTTTTCAGAAAGAATCAATTAGAAACTTAAAAAATAAGTATATAAATGTTTATAAAAGTTTCTGGGCCAAAATCGAATTTTACAAACTTTCTGGAAGTTCGTTAGAAATGTCGTTCGAACGAGTTGTTTCGTTCGAACCAGATTTCGTTCGAACGAGTTTTGTCGTTCGAACCAGGTTCGTTCGAACGAGTTTGCCAACGACCCTTATCTGGTCAGTCGTTCGATATGTCGTTCGATATGTCGTTCGAACGAGTTTCGTTCTAACGATATATCTAACGAGATTCTAACGAGCCCAGGCTGGTCGCTCGTTAGAAGTCTCGTTCAAACGAGAGTCAAGTTCGTTCGAACGAGACGTCAGGCGGGAACGGTTTTGAGCAGTTTTTGGCAGTTTTTTCCCCACTTCTCCACTTGGTTTTCAACCAACTTTTTCATGCATTATCATGTGCGGGAAACACATTTTCCAAGATAACTTTTCCATTTCATATCCATCTCTTAGAGAGAGTTTGAGAGCTAATCTTTTTAGGGAAAATGTTCATGTTTTGAGTGTCAATTTCTAAAGAAAAATTCATACACACTCTAGTTTACACCCAATAGTTGTTTATCCAAGTTCCATATATACATATCTTTACTTGGAGTTTTTTTGGCACCGGTTTTCTCTACCGAATTCAAGAGACGTTTCGGGTTTGCTTCTACACCCCATCACAAAGAAGACTTTTGGTGATATTCTACCCGTTTGGAGAAAGGCTCCATGTTCGGGTGACGGTGTCCGTTTAAAGTCCTATCGGTGTATTCCGAGACCACGGTGGAGCTCCGTTGGTTATCCGCTAATTGGAGGTCGATACAAGAAGAAGCGTCACGGCTTGAGAGGGTTCGAGTTTAGGAAGTAAGTCTTTTGTCTTGTATTTTGTAATACCATTTTTAGTGGATTTGAGGCTAGGGTCGTCCCGAGGTTTTTTCCCGTTAGTGGGTTTTTCCTCGTACATCGCGGTGTAGTGTGACTGTTTATTTTATCTTGCTCTATATCACTTAGAACGCATGCTAGATTAATTCAAGATAAAATCGGTTTAATTATCACACTATATTTAAATTGGGACTTAAATTAAATATTGGGTAAAATTGTGTAATTCAAGTCACTTGCATTAATTTGGTTTGGCCTAACTTTGTTAAATGAATAATCATGACTTAGGCAAATTCTAGGACTTGAGATTAATTAAAACTGTTGTTGTTCTTTTGTTGAACCATCACCTCCTTTATAACGCTTCCGCATATCAACCTGAGTTTATAAATATAAAGAAAATTACATGTTTGTGATTTTAATTGAAGATTGTTTAAAATCCGGGGATCCATAAACTCTTGCGTTTTCAAATTGGTATCAGAGCCCAAAACGATAAATTATTTCGTTAAAGATCCTTTAATTTTTGGCTAAAATGGATTTTTCCTCATTTTCAAAATTTCCTATTTTTGATGGTTCAAACTACGCGTATTGGAAAGCGCGAATGAGATCGGCACTAAAATCTATCGACGAGAGAGTTTGGATGTCTGTTGTTAACGGGTATTCCCCACCAACTCATCTTATTGAAAATGAACGTGTTCCCAAACCCGTCGATAGATGGACCGAAAATGAGTTTAAGCTTGCAAATTTTAATTCCCGTGGTTTAAATGCCTTATTTAGCGCTGTCACACCGGATGAATTCCGACGCATTATGACGTGTGAGACTGCTAAAGAAGCTTGGGATATTTTACAATTAACTCATGAAGGAACGAGTGTCGTTAAAGCTTCTAAACTCCAAAACCTCACCACTCAATTTGAAACTATCAAAATGGATGACAATGAAACTTTTGATAAATTTTATGCTAGACTTTCTGACATTGTTAATTCATCCTTTAACTTGGGAGAGAAAATACCTGACGACCGTGTAGTAAAGAAAATTTTGAGGTCACTACCCGATAGATTTATTCCTAAAGTGACCGTTTTAAATTCTTTACCCACTTTAGCCTCTACGAAATTAGAAGAGCTTGTAGGTGATTTACAAACCTATGAACTAGATATGTTTCCCTCTAAAACTAAAAAGAAAATTGAAAAGGGTGTTGCTTTAAAAGCCCGTAAAGAGGTCAAACAAGTAGTAGAGAGCGATAGTGATAGTGACTCGGAAGATATGGCTTTGTTTGCTCGTAAATTTAGAAAATTTCTTAAATTTAACAAAGATAAAGTTAAAAATGATTTTAAGAAATTTGAATCTTCTAAACATGATAAAAACGAGAAGATTTCTAAAGCCGATAAGATCCCTAAACCTAGTAATGAAAATATTGATAGGGACGAGTCTAATAAATGTTTTGGTTGTGAAGGTTATGGCCATAGGGCTTTTGAGTGCCCCACTAAACTAAGGAAAGAGGGTAAACGACCCATTTCAT
Source organism: Sambucus nigra (assembly GCA_949130495.1). NCBI lineage: Eukaryota > Viridiplantae > Streptophyta > Magnoliopsida > Dipsacales > Adoxaceae > Sambucus > Sambucus nigra. The sequence continues at coordinate 234,901,437 of OX422210.1, read as the reverse complement.
ATAATGCGACCCTTAGTGATAGTGATAAGGAAGAGAAGCTCGAATCCCCCACTAAGAAAAATTTTGTGGCTTTTATGGCACATGTGAGTGATAATGAGAACTCATCGAATGATGAAATTATAGCACATGCCACTTCCAAGGTCATTGTACATGATTCTCTTATTTTTGATGATAGTGAGAGTGAAGAAGAAAGAGAGAGTGAAAATGAAGATGAGGTTGATATGAGTGAACTTCAAAATGCTTTTCATGAATTATATAAAGAATCTATTAAATTGAAAAGAGCTAATTTGAAGTTAGAAGCGAGTTTAAAAGAGAGTGTCAAGGTCATTGATGAAAGTGCCTTAATAGAAGACCTTAGGACACATGAGAGAACTCTTCAAGAGAAGCTTAACTATGTAGAAGGCGAGAGAGATAGCCTTAGGGGTTTAATGGAATCCTTGAAAAAGGAGCTTCTTGCTTTTGAAGAGCGTAATTCTTTACTAGAATCTAACATTGTAGAATTGGAAAATAAATTAAAAGATTCTAGTAATGTCAAATTTGATTTGGAGTGTCGTTCGGAAAAACTAGATAAAATGTTAGGAACGGTCCAAATTAAAAATGACACTTTTGGTTTAGGCTTCAATTCTTGTAATGATTTTAACCCTAAAGTCAAAACCAATGTTTTAGGATAATCTTCTAGGAATGCATTTAATGATCACTCCTTAGATAAATATTTTCGACATATTCTTACTTGTACACTTTGTGGTCGACAAGGTCATCTCAGGAAATTTTGTTTAGATCTTAAACGAATTCCTAGAAAATCCCATAGTAAAGTAACCACGACAGCTAACGTTCCTACACCCCAAGATAGTAATTCTTCATTAATTTGGGTTAGGAAATCCGACTTGGTTGCCTTACAAAATAGGGATTTTGATTCTCATTTACTTTCACATGCTTCCTCACTTGCTAAATCTAATGGATGAATGTGTTAGTGTTTGCATATTTTAGCGTTTGTACTTCATGCTATATTCACATGCTAAATGTATGCTTGTTTAGTCATTTTCTAGTCATTGCCTTATTTCATATCACCTGCTAGAAATTATGACTTGTTTATCTTTTTGTATTATATTTTGTATTTGAATTGACTGCATAATATAAAAAGATTTTGTTTATCATTTGTGTTTTATTTATTTCATTTAAGCTTAATGAAAAATACAAATGATTTTTTTGTTTGTCCTTTTGAGTAAATATTTATTTTTGATTAAAAATGTTAAAAACTCAAAAAGATTTTGTTTTTGTGTGTATTCTTGTTTGACACACTTTATGTGGCATATATTCGTGTTTGAATCCTATCGTCTACGCTCCCATGTGGCTAGAACTTTTGGTTTAGATTTTCAATCCTTAAAATGTTCTTTACCATGTTTTATATGGAGTAGTTGGATTTTGTATTGTTCAAATGGATTCTATTTCTATATGCCTCTATTCACACATGCACGAGCTCTTTTGAAATCTTAATGTCACATGTTATATTTGAGCTTTTTGAGGTGTTCTCCTATCAATCTAGTCATCTACATACCTATGACCTAGGAGGACTAGTGCATGTCAAAATCCGTTGCATGTGAGATTTGTGCGAAAAATGAAAACATGATAAATAAATATATGCACGGGGAAGGGCTCCGAAAGGATGAATTAAGTCCTTTGCGATAGTAAGCCACCATTGATTGGATCTAAAAGAAATACGTGATCCAAAGGCCTAAAAACAGAATATTTGGCATTAAACAAAAAGCAATTGCCAAGGCCTATGTTTGTTTGATATATTCATTCACAAATAAAAGAATATATATGCTCATTGAGGGAGAATTGGATGGTATATCAACGGTTTGCACAATGTCCGTTTATCCTAGTTGTCTTTAATGTCATGACTCTATTTGATTTGTAGAATCATCATCATGCTAGGCTTGTATGCATTGTGTATGTTTGTTCATTGAGTTCAATCTTTATATTGTCACAGGAGGTTATATTTAACTGTGATGAAGTTTGCAATCAAATGAGAACTCCGTGAACGTTTCTTAAGTGTTTGGGTCTAAATTTAATTGTTGCTAGTTCACACCCCTACACTTCCGTTTCCATATGACACATTTTTGCCATACGAGTGTGCAAACTTATTGTATTTTGTGTCATGTGTGTGTTTATATCTATCTATATATGCTCGTACTTATTGGTATATTTATAGTATATATATATATGATATTTATTTATCTTTGCCTTGCTTTTATTGAACATATGCTTTCATGTCGTTTCACTTTAAGCTTTCACATGGTGTTTCTTAGTTCTTTATCCTTTGCCTATTCCCGAACAAAAAGGGGGAGAATGATGATAGGGGGAGAAATGGTATCTAATCCTATTATTATCGTATCTTCGTTTGGGGGAGATTTATCTTAGGGGGAGACGTCTTTCTAAGTAGGTCATGTGTTTAAAAGTCATGAGTTTAAAAGGGAGAATTAATTTAGGGGGAGTAATTAATTAATTTCATTTAATACTTTGATATTCCCTATGCATTTGATGAGTTTGCTTAAGTGTGCAGGTATTCTACTAAAGTGGCATCTTTCTATGGCAAAGAGTTTAATCCTTGGGTTGAGTCAACATTGGGCGGGTTATGTTTTGAGTCTAGTAGAGCTTGACGGCCCTTTAGGATTTTTGTATGGTTTTTGTCCCAGAATAGCCAAAGGGGGAGATTTGTAAGGACACAAATTTCCAATTGAGTCCTCTTATAGGTTTGGCTCAATTCCGGACAAAAACATTTATTCATAGGATTTTATTTAATTGTAATATTCAAGACCTATGAAGTGTTTGTTGAAGACGTAGCGGCAAAGAGTATAAAGCATCATCAACATGCCGTAGTTTATGTGCCTCGTTTGTACGTCATCAACTTAGGTTCCATGCTCCCAAGGTATGAATGTATTTATATGTATATAGGAGCTTGGAACAATTTGTATTGGGTGTTAGGTGAATTAAAACTGCATTTTATTTTTTAGAAAGAATCAATTAGAAACTTAAAAAATAAGTATATAAATGTTTATAAAAGTTTCTGGGCCAAAATCGAATTTTACAAACTTTCTGGAAGTTCGTTAGAAATGTCGTTCGAACGAGTTGTTTCGTTCGAACCAGATTTCGTTCGAACGAGTTTTGTCGTTCGAACCAGGTTCGTTCGAACGAGTTTGCCAACGACCCTTATCTGGTCTGTCGTTCGATATGTCGTTCGAACGAGTTTCGTTCTAACGAGATATCTAACGAGATTCTAACGAGCCCAGGCTGGTCGCTCGTTAGAAGTCTCGTTCGAACGAGAGTCAAGTTCGTTCGAACGAGACGTCAGGCGGGAACGGTTTTGAGCAGTTTTTGGCAGTTTTTTCCCCACTTCTCCACTTGGTTTTCAACCAACTTTTTCATGCATTATCATGTGTGGGAAACACATTTTCCAAGATAAATTTTCCATTTCATATCCATCTCTTAGAGAGAGTTTGAGAGCTAATCTTTTTAGGGAAAATGTTCATGTTTTGAGTGTCAATTTCTAAAGAAAAATTCATACACACTCTAGTTTACACCCAATAGTTGTTTATCCAAGTTCCATATATACATATCTTTACTTGGAGTTTTTTTGGCACCGGTTTTCTCTACCGAATTCAAGAGACGTTTCGGGTTTGCTTCTACACCCCATCATAAAGAAGACTTTTGGTGATATTCTACCCGTTTGGAGAAAGGCTCCATGTTCGGGTGACGGTGTCCGTTTAAAGTCCTATCGGTGTATTCCGAGACCACGGTGGAGCTCCGTTGGTTATCCGCTAATTGGAGGTCGATACAAGAAGAAGCGTCACGGCTTGAGAGGGTTCGAGTTTAGGAAGTAAGTCTTTTGTCTTGTATTTTGTAATACGATTTTTAGTGGATTTGAGGCTAGGGTCGTCCCGAGGTTTTTTCCCGTTAGTGGGTTTTTCCTCGTACATCGCGGTGTAGTGTGACTGTTTATTTTATCTTGCTCTATATCACTTAGAACGCATGCTAGATTAATTCAAGATAAAATCGGTTTAATTATCACACTATATTTAAATTGGGACTTAAATTAAATATTGGGTAAAATTGTGTAATTCAAGTCACTTGCATTAATTTGGTTTGGCCTAACTTTGTTAAATGAATAATCATGACTTAGGCAAATTCTAGGACTTGAGATTAATTAAAATTGTTGTTGTTCTTTTGTTGAACCATCACCTCCTTTATAACGCTTCCGCATATCAACCTGAGTTTATAAATATAAAGAAAATTACATGTTTGTGATTTTAATTGAAGATTGTTTAAAATCCGGGGATCCATAAACTCTTGCGTTTTCATGTGGGGAATTTGCACATGATCTGAGTAAATTATCATTCAAAATTGCCCCTCTCACTGTGGGGAACGTTTTATATATATATATATATATATATATATATATATATATATATATATAGAGAGAGAGAGAGAGAGAGAGAGAGAGAGAGAGAGAGGAAATGTGGGGGGGAACCCTTCTTCTTTCCTATAAAGTTTTTTTTAAAATAAAAAATGACTTCTCTTTATTTTATGGGGTTTATTATAGTCTAAAACTACCCCTTAGTCTATGGGGTTCTTGTTCTACACTTCATTTGGAACCTTTTAAGAAATAAGTTAGAGGGGGTGGACCCCCTCTTCATATTCTCAAGCAATTAAGTAAACAATTTGCAACACATAAGCAAAAACTGTTTCATTTTTCAAAACTTGTTCTCAATTCAAGAAAAGAATATGTCAATGTTCTAAAACTTCCCCTTGATCTTAGGCTATTTAAACGATTATGTCTAGAGGGACTTTTCTCATTATACTCTACCTTTTGGATGTATAGACCCCCAAGCATGATGAGTAAAGTTCCTTAGGTTCCGACCCTCTCATGAACTTTAAGGGTGAAATTTGTTTTGCATATGAGGAAACCTTTATTTCTTATACTTATTCCAAAAATAGTAGATTGACTATTCTTGGTGCATCCACTCGCAGATTATTAGTGAGCGGGTTCTTATAAGATATTTATCACAAATGAAAATAAGTAATAGAGATATCAAGTATGACAAGTCAAAATAAAGTGTACTCATTCACTTCTCTGAGATATCATTTTCATGTGTTGTGTACATTAATTTCATGCTCAAAATCTCTTCTATAAAAGGAATGTCTATATTGGAGAAAATATTTTAAAATCACAAAATAACTTGAAAAAACTAAGGCATGGTATTTTTCCAACTACTTATAGTTAATGGATTGGAGACACACACTCTCAGGATTGAATATTTGCCAGTAACCTGACTTGCCTACCCCTTGTACCAAAAAAGGACCTTCACAGTTTGGCTTGAACTTAGATGCTGACATGCTTCGCAAGTGATGAGTGGGTGCTCATAAGACCAAGTCCCCTACTTAAAACTCACAAGGCTTAACCATAATTTCATAAGCTATAGATAGCTACTAGGTGTACACTTTTAAATTCTCCTCTACCTTATCTTTGTGCTTGTGTAACACTTCCAACTGTACATATCGGGGATCTGGTATGATTCCATTACTTAGAGCCACTCTAGATGGGGGTACAGCTAATTATATTGCTAGGACAACTTCAGCTCCATAGACCAATGAGAATGGAGTAAACCTTGTTAGCTTTCTTTTTGAGGTTCTATGTGACAACCCGCTCCAAATAATAATGGGTGGCCAGCCCTATACTACATAAATCAGGTATCTCAGATGGTACAGTCTCAACATCAACAACTAAACACAGTAATATAAGGCTAACTACTCGAAATCATAAAGTGCGAATCGCCAAAAATTTAAAACTTTTATTTTACAACAACAACAAAACCAATAATGCACACACCCAACAATAAACATCTATCTATAATGTGGAAAGTGCATGCTCCAATAATGAAAGAGTACAATACATTGTACAATAAAAATCCCAGCAATGAAATACCCGAATATGCTGTCGGGCAACAGACAAATACAATAATCAGATAATTAAAACACATGAAAGTGTTAATCTATAACACTTGAATAATCACTCAATACAACTGAATCCTAATCTAGATATACAAAGATAGGAATCGACTAAAACCAAGTGCCGCAATAGTCCGCTACTGCCACAGCTCCACGAATCCTGAATGGAGGAATAATAAAGGCGTCCTTGCGGGGGAACACCTGAAGTAATACAATATATATGTGCATGGGGGAGGGGAAATAGAAACGGGTCAGAACCCGAGTGTGAAAAACATTTATAGCAAGTGTATTAAAATGCATAATAATTATAAATGCATTATTACATGATTTAGTTGGAATCGAACACTCCATAGAAATTCAACTCACCTCTCATCTAAAGCGCGCACTAAGCGTATGCACGTGTCTCCCAAAAAGGATGTTCGATTCTAATTAGGTAAGAGGATTCTAACTTAAACCCAAATAAAGTATTTAAGTAAAACCGTCTAACCTAACACCCGATTCTACATATAATCCATTCTAATAGTTATAATTATTATCTTATATATAAACATTATGCTTATCTTTATAATGTTCTTTTGTTGAACATATAAAGTTACATGATCCTATCATGCTCCATCATCACAATACATAAACAATATCATGTACTAGATTTATTCTAGTGATGCCCAATTAAGGCAAGGAACCATATATAATAATAATAGATGAGTTATTAGCATCATGAACTAAGGACTAAACTCCTCCCAATTTTCAACACGGTACTGCGTTTCGTGCGTGGGACGTCTCGCCGAAGCGAAATCCAAACAAGGAACCCCCCCGTTACACTACTCCTGACCGTATCGATCCTCGGGGCTCATTATGTCCTCAATGCAAGATGCATGTAACCCAAATGATTAGTATCCAATTTTAATTAATTAATATTCCCAAGTCTCAACAGTACACGGCGTTTCATGCATGGGACGTTTCGCCGAAGCGAAATCCAAACAAGGAACCCCCCCATTACACTACTCCTGGCACTGTCGATCGTCGAGATAGGTGATAGATATATAATATAGTATAATGATGAGCATTAAGGACTAAACTTATCCCCAAGTTCCAACATTACACTGCGGTTCGTGCGTGGGACGTCTCGCCGAAGCGAAATCCAAACAAGGAACCCCCCCGATACACTAATCCTGGCAATATAGGTCATTAAGGTCGGTTATGCCCTTGACACCCAAATACAAACACAAGCAACTAATAACCATCCAACCGAGCTATAACTCGAAGGACGCAGGCTCACATGCTATCATCTTCCAGCAGCCCATATACGTAGCAAACTGGGGCCACCTGGTGGGGTTCAACGACACCCACCTCGTGATCAACTCACGCACACGACGTCCGGGAAGCGGTCATAGTTCCTAACCGGCAAGTGAGAGCATCACATACCCCGACCTCTCACCCCCAAAATAAGTAAATATATATATATGTCATTTTCTGACCACAAAGGACGACTATGACCTGGGGAATATCCACACCCTGCATATTTGTCAGGATGCTCACCCTCAACGCACGAAACTTCCCAATGATAGCAAGGAGGGGGTATGCTTAACATGTATATACACCATATATAAGGTCTACATACATCCCACATAATAAAGATACACCATTATAAGGTATACCTGAAACATCATATTCATGTTTATTATACGCACTTAGGCGCAGTTAAATTACATCATAGTTTAGTATACTCTCTCATGATATACTAATCGTTAATACTCACACATATACCCCACTTAGTAGACGCTATAATTTCTAATCGGTATTCCTCAAATTAAGTCTATACGACTCCAATAATTTCTTATAAGGCCAAATCACTAAAAGTCTCGAAAACATACTTCAAATGTCTCCTATAGAGATCCCCATTCGATAACCTCGAACAAAACGGGCTGAAATTCTCCTTAGAAAAACAATCCCACAAAAACCCTGTTTCCGAATCGATTCAGGCCTATTCCGATTCGGTTCGGCCCAGCGAATCGATTCGGCCAGGAAGGCGAATCGATTCGGGTCATCAGACCTGGGACTCTGTCTCAGGACGAATCGATTCGGCTGGGGTCCGAATCGATTCGGTCACTCAGACCTGGGCACCTGCATATTTCCGAATCGATTCGGCTAGGGGGCCGAATCGATTTGGCGCTGCTGAACCTCGAAAATGGCTACTTTTTAAGTAAGCCAAAAATCCCAAAATTCATTTAAATTATAACTCGGATTTTTATTCCTACGAACCCAAAGTTTTCTCATCTCCTCGAGTTCTTTAGATTTGCTAACACCCTATTTGGGAATCCACTAATATTTATCTCCAAATAATTTTAACCATAATTTATGACTATCAATTTCGATCTTGGACAGCTTTTCGTAGAAAAATCATTAAAAATCCAAAAAAATCAGAAAAATACCCAGTCGGCGCTCACGCGACCGTATCGAAAAGATCTACAATTTTCATTTTTTGACCAAGAGCCGAATCGATTCGCATCATGGCCGAATCGATTCGGAAGTGACGCTGAATCACTATTCATCATCTTCTCCAAAATTCCAAAATTCATTTTAATCATTTTCTCTTCATTTCTCTTCAACCCAATCACATATATATCATCAATATTCATCCTATAATACATATAAACTAATTTCTAACCTAGAAATCATTTATACACCACAAATCTAAAGTTTTCCCAAAAAGTTAGGTTTTATCAAACTAAACCTAAAACCCAAAAATCAATCCACAAATCATGCAATAAATGGTACACAACAATTATTTAGCAAGTTTAATCACTTTCCTCGGGTTCGTAAGGTCTGAATCCGCCTCTAGATCGCGAAATGGCCGGAAATCCTCCACTTTCTCTCTCTTTTTCTCCTTCCTTTCTTCTTCTTTCTCTCTTAAGTGAGAATGATTCTCACGTGGCTTTTAAGCCTAATTTCCCAAGGTACACATCTTTAAATGATAATACACACTTTAAATGACTCGGTAACTTTAATTCGAGTCAAACGGTCCTAAATTATTTCGGAACCTAAATAGACCTCAAGTACAGTCATTTCGACTTTCTCGACCCTTCCGGAAACGATGGTACCCTCAAAAATTCCATTCGAGACACTTTCTAACAACTCCAAATTCTGGCCTCAACTGCCAATTTTATTATTTCTCCAATAAAATATTATTTATCTCTCCCGAAATAAATAAATTATCGTCTCCAAGACCTCGGGTTGTTACAAACTCCCCCACTTACAAGAATTTCGTCCTCGAAATTTAGCTAAGCCTAATTCTCCCAAAGCTCAACTAGTCCTAATCTACCCATTATTACTAATCCTATCTCCACACTTCTAACTTCCCACGACGAATTGATTTAATTTACTTTATTTATTAAGCTAATTATGAAGTAAACAAAACCTATTTCCATAACAAGGGCGCCCATACACCCTTTATAATTGAGCTTTATGCTCACAACCATCATAATGAGGCTTATTTGCCTCGAAAGTTCTACATTTCTGACAATAGTAAGACTAAAATTTTAGTAGAGAAAATTTGAATGGTCCAAAGAAATAACTCCTCTCAATTCCTGACGATCGCCAATTTCGTGCGGGGGACGTCTCGCAAAAGCGAAATCCAAACAAGGAACCCTCCCAATACACTACTGTGTGACGACGTCGGGGATTGAGAGTTTGTTAGATCCGGACTTGAGTTTGAAAACGTTTTTGTGGAAAATTTAGTTTGAAAGGGCCCGAAGGCCGATAAAAGTTTTATATTGAAAATAGTTTATTTTGAAAAATATTATATATATATATATATATTCTAATATAAAATGCCTTATGTCCAACACAAGGTCTTTTTATTCATCATACGCATAACATATAGCTCACAAATATAATCATAATCAGGAGCTAAAACTTTACCTGCGTCCCATCAAACCACAATCACTTCAAACGTAAACAACAGCTTACATCATCTCAATATACTGCCATATATAAGGCAATTCCATATCTGGAATACAACAATTTCAATAGTCTATCATGACTACATAAAAAGAAGTAGCTTCTATCATTACTACTTACCACCATAACCAAGATAATAGAATAAGAGCATATCTTGCTCAAAATTTCCCCCTTTAGGGTCATTACCTACCATACATAAACAAAAAGGGCTAAAGCACTACCCGATTCACATGTATTTCCCGTACGATATTTCCAAAACTTCATATAGTAATAATCCCTATAGTAAGGAAAATTACTTACAACATCCATCTCTAGTCCGATTGCCCATCCTCATCAATAGGCTCCCAAACATAGTCCCCCGGTCTAAAGCGACCTCGAATCTGCTGTAGGGGTTGCACTTCCAAAATTTCCTCAAATTGCGGTCCTTTACCTCTTTGAGGGCAATCTCTCTTTTTATGACCTGTTTCTTTACAAGAGAAACACTTACCCATGAACTCTTTCTGCCCACTCGCATTACTGGTGCTCTCTTTGCCAAACTTACTTGATGAACTCGAATCTCCAAAGTTCTTACCCTCTTGAGAACGAAAACGATACTCTGGACACTTTACTAGTGCCGCATTTACAACCTCGACGAAAGTCATTAACTTAGGACTTTCTAACAATTGTAGTTGGATTTTCCAATCTAAACCTCGAACAAACTTTGATATACGTTTCTCCTCCGTATTTACATCATTAGGTACTAATCTCGCCCATAGAGAAAAATCTTCTTCATATTCTGCCACTGTCCTATTTCCTTGAAAAATTCCCATATCCTGCGTAGGGAAAAGCAAATACCTATGATCAAAAAGTCCCCAAAATTCTTTGATAGGAAAAGTATCTCTCTGTTCAGATGTGGTGACAAACTCCCACCATTGAAAAGCTGCACCCGATAACTTAAAGGTGACTAAAAATTGCTTCTGCACCTCACTACACTCAACCCTACGAAGATGCCTTAGCATACTATTTTTCCATGTACTTGCAGCCATTGCATCAACTCCCCCTGCAAACTAGGGAGGATGCCCCTTATTAAAATCTTCCATCACTCTCTCCCAAAAGGACAATCCTAAATGGGGTAGGGCTGCTCGAGCGGCAGGTTGCTGAGCCATCGTAGAAACGGCAACAGTTACTGCTTGTGCCACTATACTGGCAACATCATCCGTAGTCATGTTCCTTGGAGGCAATTGGGGCTGTTCCTTCTTTGCCTTGGCTGAACGACCTCCCTTCGGTGGCATCTGAAATAAGAACAATTGCATCAGAACGCCTTTCGAATATTTTCGATTCACAGAAAGATATGGACGTGTGAATGTAACCGTCCTAGCAATAAGGCTCTACACCAAGAACGCTTACGGAAGATCGTAGTAACGCACACAGATCCTAAAGACACTAGAACCTGATGCTCTGATACCATCTGTGACAACCCGCTCCAAATAATAACGGGTGGCCAGCCATATACTACATAAATCAGGTATCTCAGATGGTACAGTCTCAACATCAACAACTAAACACAGTAATATAAGACTAACTACCCGAAATCATAAAGTGCGAATCGCCAAAAATTTAGAACTTTTATTTTACAACAACAACAAAACCAATAATGCACACACCCAACAATAAACATCTATCTATAATGTGGAAAGTGCATGCTCCAATAATGAAAGAGTACAATACATTGTACAATAAAAATCCCAGCAATGAAATACCCGAATATGCTGTCGGGCAACAGACAAATACAATAATCAGATAATTAAAACACATGAAAGTGTTAATCTATAACACTTGAATAATCACTCAATACAACTGAATCCTAATCTAGATATACAAAGATAGGAATCGACTAAAACCAAGTGCCGCAACAGTCCGCTACTGCCAGAGCTCCACGAATCCTGAATGGAGGAATAATAAAGGCGTCCTTGCGGGGGAACACCTGAAGTAATACAATATATATGTGCATGGGTGAGGGGAAATAGAAACGGGTCAGAACCCGAGTGTGAAAAACATTTATAGCAAGTGTATTAAAATGCATAATAATTATAAATGCATTATTACATGATTTAGCTGGAATCGAACACTCCATAGAAATTCAACTCACCTCTCATCTAAAGCGCGCACTAAGCGTATGCACGTGTCTTCCAAAAAGGATGTTCGATTCTAATTAGGTAAGAGGATTCTAACTTAAACCCAAATAAAGTATTTAAGTAAAACCGTCTAACCTAACACCCGATTCTACATATAATCCATTCTAATAGTTATAATTATTATCTTATATATAAACATTACGCTTATCTTTATAATGTTCTTTTGTTGAACATATAAAGTTACATGATCCTATCATGCTCCATCATCACAATACATAAACAATATCATGTACTAGATTTATTCTAGTGATGCCCAATTAAGGCAAGGAACCATATATAATAATAATAGATGAGTTATTAGCATCATGAACTAAGGACTAAACTCCTCCCAATTTTCAACACGGTACTGCGTTTCGTGCGTGGGACGTCTCGCCGAAGCGAAATCGAAACAAGGAACCCCCCCCCCCCCCCGTTACACTACTCCTGACCGTATCGATCCTCGGGGCTCATTATGCCCTCAATGCAAGATGCATGTAACCCAAATGATTAGTATCCAATTTTAATTAATTAATATTCCCAAGTCTCAACAGTACACGGCGTTTCATGCGTGGGACGTCTCGCCGAAGCGAAATCCAAACAAGGAACCCCCCCCCATTACACTACTCCTGGCACTGTCGATCGTCGGGATAGGTGATAGATATATAATATAGTATAATGATGAGCATTAAGGACTAAACTTATCCCCAAGTTCCAACATTACACTGCGGTTCGTGCGTGGGACGTCTCGCCGAAGCGAAATCCAAACAAGGAACCCCCCCGATACACTAATCCTGGCAATATAGGTCATTAAGGTTGGTTATGCCCTTGACACCCAAATACAAACACAAGCAACTAATAACCATCCAACCGAGCTATAACTCGAAGGACGCAGGCTCACATGCTATCATCTTCCAGCAGCCCATATACGTAGCAAACTGGGGCCACCTGGTGGGGTTCAACGACACCCACCTCGTGATCAACTCACGCACACGACGTCCGGGAAGCGGTCATAGTTCCTAACCGGCAAGTGAGAGCATCACATACCCAGACCTCTCACCCCCAAAATAAGTAAATATATATATATATATATATGTCATTTTCTGACCACAAAGGACGACTATGACCTGGGGAATATCCACACCCTGCATATTTGTCAGGATGCTCACCCTCAACGCACGAAACTTCCCAATGATAGCAAGGAGGGGGTATGCTTAACATGTATATACACCATATATAAGGTCTACATACATCCCACATAATAAAGATACACCATTATAAGGTATACCTGAAACATCATATTCATGTTTATTATACGCACTTAGGCGCAGTTAAATTACATCATAGTTTAGTATACTCTCTCATGATATACTAATCGTTAATACTCACACATATACCCCACTTAGTATACGCTATAATTTCTAATCGGTATTCCTCAAATTTAGTCTATACGACTATAATAATTTCTTATAAGGCCAAATCACTAAAAGTCTTGAAAACATACTTCAAATGTCTCCTATAGAGATCCCCATTCGATAACCTCGAACAAAACAGGCTGAAATTCTCCTTAGAAAAACAATCCCACAAAAACCCTGTTTCCGAATCGATTCGGGCCTATTCCGAATCGGTTCGGCCCAGCGAATCGATTCGGCCAGGAAGGCGAATCGATTCGGGTCATCAGACCTGGGACTCTGTCTCAGGACGAATCGATTCGGCTGGGGTCCGAATCGATTCGGTCACTCAGACCTGGGCACCTGCATATTTCCGAATCGATTCGGCTAGGGGGCCGAATTGATTCGGCGCTGCTGAACCTCGAAAATGGCTACTTTTTAAGTAAGCCAAAAATCCCAAAATTCATTTAAATTATAACTCGGATTTTTATTCCTACGAACCCAAAGTTTTCTCATCTCCTCGAGTTCTTTAGATGTGCTAACACCCTATTTGGGAATCCACTAATATTTATCTCCAAATAATTTTAACCATAATTTATGACTATCAATTTCGATCTTGGACAGCTTTTCGTAGAAAAATCATTAAAAATCCAAAAAAATCAGAAAAATACCCAGTCGGCGCTCACGCGACCGTATCGAAAAGATCTACAATTTTCATTTTTTGACCAAGAGCCGAATCGATTCGCATCATGGCCGAATCGATTCGGAAGTGACGCTGAATCACTATTCATCATCTTCTCCAAAATTCCAAAATTCATTTTAATCATTTTCTCTTCATTTCTCTTCAACCCAATCACATATATATCATCAATATTCATCCTAGAATACATATAAACTAATTTCTAACCTAGAAATCATTTATACACCACAAATCTAAAGTTTTCCCAAAAAGTTAGGTTTTATCAAACTAAACCTAAAACCCAAAAATCAATCCACAAATCATGCAATAAATGGTACACAACAATTATTTAGCAAGTTTAATCACTTTCCTCGGGTTCGTAGGGTCTGAATCCGCCTCTAGATCGCGAAATGGCCGGAAATCCTCCACTTTCTCTCTCTTTTTCTCCTTCCTTTCTTCTTCTTTCTCTCTTAAGTGAGAATGATTCTCACGTGGCTTTTAAGCCTAATTTCCCAAGGTACACATCTTTAAATGATAATACACACTTTAAATGACTCGGTAACTTTAATTCGAGTCAAACGGTCCTAAATTATTTCGGAACCTAAATAGACCTCAAGTACAGTCATTTCGACTTTCTCGACCCTTCCGGAAACGATGGTACCCTCAGAAATTCCATTCGAGACACTTTCTAACAACTCCAAATTATGGCCTCAACTGCCAATTTTATTATTTCTCCAATAAAATATTATTTATCTCTCCCGAAATAAATAAATTATCGTCTCCAAGACCTCGGGTTGTTACATTCTATAAGCCCATAACACCATCGGTAATTTTTCATTCCAAGATCCCAACATGTCTTCAAGCATCTTCTTTATGATGTTGATCAATGTTTTTTTCGTAGCTTCCGCCTAGCCGTTCCCTTTGGGTTATGAGATGGTTGAACTGTTATGCACAGTTTTTTATTTATCGGTCAGGAGGCCAGTCTCTTTGCACATGAACTGTTTCCCATTATCTGTAAGGATCACCTTGGGAATACTAAATATGCATAATATATACTCTCTGATCAATTAAGTGGCTTGGGCAGTTATCCCCCATAAAGGAATTGCTTCCACCCACTTGGTGTACAATTCGGTGTTAATAAGAATGAAGGCTTTGCTATAAGAAGCTAGGTTGATCTTACCTATTAGATCGAATTCCCAAGTGTGGAAGGGTTAGGGGTTATTAGACTTTGTAAGCTTACTGAGGGGGCATGAACCATGTTGTCTTGCACTTGGAATTCCCTACACTTCTTCACAAAGTGGATAGAATCAGCCTCCATCATCGACCAATATTACCCCAGTGTCATTAGTTGATCATACAATTTAGCCCCTCCTATGTGAGAAGGCTCATAAGCCTCCTTAAGCACTTATTTTTATCCCCCTGTCTATGTACTTCATTGCTCTCTCATTATAACTTTTTTTTATATCTTCCCATCTACCAAGTAGAAACGGGTCTCTCTCTTCTTGAAATAAATCACATTTTCCCTTTGTGCTAACATCTCTCCATTTTTTAGATACGATATGTAATGTTGCCTCTAATCTTCAAACTCTTTCACACAGTTGGCTGAAGTAGGTTGGTCAAATTGGGTCTGGAACTGTAAGAAGCCCTGCTACAGATGAGAGGCCTCCTCACCCATGGTGGTCCAATAGTATCCCCCCCCCCCCCCCCACGACTCGATCGGTGATAAAGGGGGATATCAGTATCCCCGCAATGCTTCTTGTCAATTTCTACTAGCCTTTCTTTGTCCTCTTCCTACCCTACACGTCTTAATAAAAATCCTCTAGGGCTTGTGAAGTAGAGTATCCCCTGGAGGAGGTTATAATTTGCTAACTCATATATCTTCGTCTTTCATTATCTAGTTTCTAGTTGCTTTACTATGGGACACCTCCATTCTTCTGGCTCTTTACTTGGAAATAACAAACTTACTGCGGTTGGAACTGTTCTTCGCTACATGGTAATAGGATCTTCATGCTCCTCCATCTTTAGCTTCTGATCTATTATGGCCAACGCATTCGGATGTTGGTCCTTTGTCTGAGGGTGTTTCTCAATCTTCACCTTCAAGAAATGACTGGGCAATCTCTGAGTGATAGATCTATAAGGATCTAGGCTGGCATATTTGAGGGAAAACTCTCCATTAATTTATTTCACCACCAAGTTAGAGTTTCCTCGTATGCACAAGACTTTAATTACTCTTCTCATTGCCTCCATGAATACTAATATGAGGGATTTATATTCATCTTCATTGTTCGAGCATATGAAATCCAACATGAAAGAGAGGGTAACCTTCTCTTTCCCAGTTCAGAGAATAATGCCCACTCCACTTGTCCCTTGGGCACAAGAGCCGTCAAACTCCATCTTCCTTTCTTCCATTTTTTTGGCTAGAAAACCTTGAAAATTTTCATTGGGCAATTCCTTACTTGGAGGTTTGAAATTATGTCTAGGGAAGTGGGCCAATAAATCCACTATGGCCTAACTTTTGATACCCTTTGGAAACACACACTTCAAATTATACTGATATAAGATTCGAAACCATCTTGTGGCTGTCCCCACAAGGACAGTCCGTGCCAAAAGGTACTTGATGGGGTCACATTTAGTGATAATGTGAACTGTGAAAGCAAGCAGGTAGTGTCTTATCTTTTGGGCCACGAATACTAAAGTAGGACAATGCATCTCTACCCTCGTGTATCTACATTCAGTGCTTGAAATAACCCATGACAATTAGTACATAGTCCTTTCAACTCCCTCCTTCTCTTGATCCAGTAAGTCTCCTATAGATCTCTATGTTAAGGTCATGTAAAGGAACAATGGTGCTCCTTCTTCTTGCAGTACCATCATTAAGGGAGAGGCCAAAATTTCCTTAATCTTTTCAAAATCCTTCTTTTGAACTTCTTTGCAAGCCCACTTGTCCTTCTCTTTCATTAGAGGAGTAAAAGGGTGTGTCACCTCATCCAAAGATGGTATATACTTCCTTAAGTAAGACTCCCTTTTTAAGAAGCTCTTGAGCTGCCTTCCGCTTTTCGATGATGGCATCATCAAGATGGCCTTCCTTTTCTCTTCATCTACCTATACTCCCTGTCGATTTACCACAAACCCAAAAACTTCCCAACTATTTCCCCAAAGGCACACTTTGAGGGTTTCACTCTAATTTTGTACTTATGATGCCTCATGAACACTCGTCTCAAGTCTTAGATATGCTAGCTTCCCTTCTTAGACTTCACTGCCAATTCATCTACATAGAATTCCAATATATCATCATACAAGTCATGAAATATGTCCATCACGCTGATAAGTGGCACCGGTATTCTTCAGTCCAAATGGCATGAGTGTGTAGTGGAAATTCCCCAAGGGTGTGTGAAAATTAGTTTTCTCAGCTTCATCTAAATTCATTCTAATTTAGTTATGACCCAAATGACCATCCATGAAACTGTTTATTTTGCGTCCCGTTATGGCAATCACCAAACTATCAATATTTGGTAGAAGGGATTCATCTTTCAGTAAGGCCCGATTTAAGCCTCCAAAGTCTACACAAACCCTTATGTATGCCTTGTCTTTCTTGGCTACAGGCACAATGCTCGAAAGACATATAGGTGCTGAGTTGACTTGATAAAACCTCTGTATAAAAACTTCTTTAATTCCACCTTGATTTTGAGGTCCAACTCAGCTTTGTAAGTGTGAGTGGCTTGTCTCAATGGTAGGGCATTAATAAGAATGTTCAACTTATGGGAGCTTACTTTTGGGTCTATCCCTGACATCTCCGTATATTTTCATGCAAACATATTTGTAAACTCCTTGGGCATGTTAATGATCTCCTCCATCTATTTGGGGTTCGGGACTTTGGAGATAAAAGTGGGTCTCTCATCTCCCCCTTGTACTCCTAAATTATTTTTCTCAACTATTACAGATGTTCCTTTGGCCCACCCTGCATACACTCAGGTGCCTCTTCAGGCTCCACTATATGTTCCATAATATGGAACTCATCCACCATAAAGCATTCCAGTGCCGAGTCAGTGCTTCCATTTATGAACGGTAGATAACCTTTCCATCAGGTAACATAAATTTCTTATAAGTTTGAGGAGGTCTTGACTAAGCCTAAATATTTCTCTTTCCTTTCAATTTTTCATCTGATGGGGCCACTCGCTAACCCAATATTTCGCATACACTTTTTAAGATGATCACTTTCTCCAATAATGCAGGGCTTCTCTAACCTTCTGGTCATGTTTCTTCTTTCTTCGTCTAACTTAATGTAGAATGCTTCATCCACCAAATGAGCTTTTTCTACTTAAAATGGTTTTTCTATGGCTTTGATCACAATCTTTGTGCCTCGAATGTTTGATTTTGCACACTGGTGGTATATTAATAGCCCTACACAATTCATATGCATCCACACTCACCCTATCAAGAGCTGGTAACTAGTATTGGCATTAATGATGTGGAATTTTATATGGGATGTAAAATTTCCCAATTTAATTCCCACATTCACATAGCCCAATGAATGCATCCCTACACTATCAAAACCAAAAATCACCAATGGTATCGGGACTATCTTCTTCTGAGATATGCATGTTCCATATAACGTGCTAATAGGCATGATGTTAATGGATGCCCCTCCATCTATGAATGCTCTATGGAATTTGATCCCATGTATCAAAGCTGTTATAAAAAGGACAATTGTGGAAATATGACACTTGCATGTCGACCTCTAAGAATATCACATCGAAGGTATATCTCTTGACCAATATTCCTATGTATCCCTTACAATTTAGAGAGGGATCCCCTCTTAATTTAATTGACTATATGATCTTATTTGTAATGACCACGTGGGCATTATGCTTTACACTAATCGGATAAAGAAACCACTTGAATTTTTGACTTTTCGCCATAGCTGCACATTTTGGGTCCAACTCCAC
This sequence comes from Sambucus nigra, assembly GCA_949130495.1. Taxonomy (NCBI): domain Eukaryota; kingdom Viridiplantae; phylum Streptophyta; class Magnoliopsida; order Dipsacales; family Adoxaceae; genus Sambucus; species Sambucus nigra. Next base: position 234,882,305 of record OX422210.1, on the reverse strand, counting down.
TTCATATGTTTGTGTATCTCATACATACTTCACTTTAGATGTCCCTCACTCATCTAGAGCAAGGGCCATATTTGCTCTTCCTTGCGAGGGGCTCATATGCTTTCCCCACTCATCCTCTTTCTCTTCTTTATCTAGGTTGGCTAGCCAATCTTCAAACATTTCCTCATTGCTCCACCATTCATCTAGCCCTTGGAAATCCTCTTTGTCATACGCTACCATCATGTTTGTTATGTTGTAGTGGTGAGCTGGCAGAGGGTTTTCCTTAACATCTACCAGTGGAATTTGTAAACTACCATTGCCCACCTGCCCGCTAATTATCTTTCTAAAATAGAAGCAATCTTTAGTAGAATAGTAAACTCTTTATTTTAACTCAAAAAACTTGGCATATGTTTTTTTTGTCATTGTTGATATTTGCCCATTAGATTTGGGGGACCTACTTCCCCTTCACGCACTATAGTATGGTAAAAATACATAGCTTCTTCCACACTTATAAGACAGTGGTGGTGGAATATCATCTCCAAACTTCCTTTTGTCTGTTGGATTGTTGCCTTTGTATCCCTAGCCTCCCTTTTTACCTTTTAAGTTTCCATCTACATAGTTAATAGCTTGTCATCTGGAGACTTGGAATCTCCTTGCTATCAGGGGCACTTATGTCCTCCATCTTGAGGTTCTGGACTTGATAAACATCGCGATATTGCTAGCTTGTCGCGTTAATTCCCTGAAAATTTCATCCCTGGTCTCATTGACCAAGTGGATTTTATATTCCTCTATCGTCCCTTCAACACATATCTACAACAACCTTGCTTCTGCTACATCTTTTTGGACATCAAGATTCGTCTCTCGAAAGCCCTAGATGTATTGCATCAACTCTTCACCAGGTTTTTGTACCTCTTGCGTGAGGTGCCTCAATGTAAACTCATCTTCTGCTACGAAAAAGTTCTAGAGTAATTGTCTATACATCTTCTCCCAGGTTAGAATGCTATTAGGCACTAGGTGGGAGTACCATGTCTACGCCTTTCCGAAGAGAGTCTTTAAAAACTCTCTCAACTTGGGCTCCTTATCATTTCCATGCACACCTAGGTATTCCACAAACCTTTTCATGTGAACTAGGGTTTTTACCCTTTCCATTGAACTTTATAAACTTGGTAGGAATATACTCCTCTGGGTATGGCTTTTCATTGATTCTTTCAGGATATGGATTATGTAACTTCTCATATAGGTGAGAGGATTCCCTTTGAGAGGAAATGAGCTTCTTCACTTCCTCCATAGTAATGACTTTGGATGGTGACTCCTCCCGGCTATCTTTCTTGGTCGCTAGTGAACTTACTGGTGTTTATATCTACTCTGCTCTATTATTACCTTTCGAGGCGAAGCCACCTCTACGTTCGCTATTGCTGTTACTGCTGATATTGCTACGCCTCCAAAAGGGGCCATTGTAGGCATCATGAAAGGTTTGATCAAACTTGTTAGGTCAACATTATTCTATTTTCAAAAATAAAAAACCATGCTCATTAAGATCATCACTACCAATGGTGTGCCTATTGCACTGACCTGCCCTCCTTAAGGAGTAGGTTCTCTCACTCCGATCACTACAACCTCTTCTTGAGTTGTCTGATCACACTGAACTCCATTACTAGGTGGAGTGTCCTCAAACACTAAATACTTTGAAACATTATGTCCTTATTTATCCATTGTAGTGAGGATACCTTGCTAGTAGAGTCGCCAAACATAAGAGGGTGGAGTAACTAGGGTCTTTAAAGAACTAGAACGGGTGAGGCATGACCCACTTTGATGGATGATGTCTTCAAGGCCTTCAAAGTATCAATAGCAGCGATGAGAGAAACCTTCCTCTTCTGGTAAAAATATAGTAAATTATGTGACCTTCCTCCTGAAAAGAGACTATATAATAACAAATTTTACAAATAATAATGATGTCTGGAAGATATAGATTTCCTGATAATACCGGCTGTAAGAAATGGAGTGAAGAGACAAGAACTTTGACACTTAGAGAGTGAGCAGTGAGAGAATACTAGTTATGGTGCAAATTTGGTAGAATAATGGTGTAACTTGAGTTTTTCTCTCTTATTTTGATCGTACCAAAGAGTCCTATACTAGTGTTGACTTAGTCCTTTGGGCATAAAAAATTATAGGGAACTTAGGGACGAGGTCTGCAATGTACCTTTTATCCCTATCTATCCGTTAGGAGTTTGTCCCCTCTGAGAAACGACATTTGGTTCCTACCAAAGTCAAAAATAAATGTCGTGTAATAGTGTCAAAATATATGATTTGGTAAATATCTTTTCAAATGGAAACTTGTTGTAGAAACTTTATGGAAAAACTTGCGAGTGGCCTTGAGGTTGTTTAAAAATAGTGATTTTATGAGAAGCTCTTAGTTGCTCATTCATTTATTCTTAGTGTAGGAAGTGTGAGTGCTTGAGTGACTCCTAGGGTCTCTCTACTAGTATTCTCTCTATCATAAAGTGCCAAGTTATTGGGCCTTGTCTTTTCCAAATGAACCTTGTCTCTCAGCCACCAAACAAAAACTCACATGAGATCCCAATTAGAAACTTGAGCCATGCTTGCTCAACTAAGGCTACTTGTACCAGAAAATAACATTAGTAACTTATTTATTTCTGCTAAAAATTTAGGGATGGGGCCACTCGTGGTGGACCTCCTCGCCGCCCTAAGGTAATTTTGAGTAATAATTTTGGGGATGGAGCCACTCATGGTGGACCCCTTTGCCTTAAAACACTTCTAGGAAATAATTTGGGGATAAGTCCACTTTTGGTGGACCCCTTCGCCCTAAGGATTTTCTAGGTAACAATTTGGGGATGGGGCTACTCATGGTGGACCCTCTCACCCTACATTTCTGGAGCTTTAATCTTGAGGAATAGTTCCACTCGTGGTGAACCCCCTCGCCTTATGCATTTTATCTAGTATTGATCTTGGGGAGTGGAACCACTCGATATGGACCCCCTCGACCTTTGTAGATTATGGTATTGAATCTTGGGAAGTGGGAAACTCGTGCTAGTCCTCCTCGTCTAAGTACTTGTGAGTTTGCTAACGAGCCAGTGTCCCTCTACATCTCATTTTTGCAGACCAAGGTCAAGCTAACAGCATGGATTGATACTGCGAGATAAAGGTAAAGCAAGTCCCTCTCATTCGGGATTTCCAATAGTCACTACACTAAAAAGGCCAAATTGTCACCTTTGAGCCGGCCAGCCTTGTCACGGTCATTGACCATGATAAAAAAACACGCATTTTTTGTCACGATCAATGATTGTGATAAGTCCGTGATAACATCTTATTATGGTCAATGACCATGACAAGTCCAGTTGTCATCGGTCATTGACCGTGACAACTTTAGAAAGTTGTCATGATCAAAGACCTTGATAGGTCCGTGATAACTTTGTTAGTAAAAAACCCTACCCCATCTTTTTTTCCCACTGTTTTCAATTCCCCCCCTTTTCCCTCTCACTTGTGGGGATGGTATCTCTCTATCTCTCTCTCTCTCTCTGGTACGTTTTATCTCCCTCTCTGTTTCCAATGTTTGTGTGTATATGTGTGTGTGTGTGTGTGTTTGTATATGTGTATATGTGTGTGTAGAACTGCTAGTGTGTGTTTGTGTACTGGTGGTTGGGGGTGTGTGTGCAGGTGGTGTAGATATGTATATAGGCAGTGGGTGCAAGTGTGTGTGTGTCTGCGTGTGTTGGGGGGGGGGGGGGGGGGAGGGAAGTAGGGGGAAGGAGGGGGGGGGGGGGGGAAGGGGGGCGGAGGGCAGTGGGTTGAACTCTAAAATATGAATAATCTAGAATAAATTGGCACAAAATTAATAGTTGGGATCTTGTTATATGTATATTTTACAATATGGTATCTTGTTAAAATTTAAAATTTTGTATATGAATGATAGAATTCATCGCTTATAATTTAAAGAATTTACGATAGTATGCTTCATTCTAGAATATTATTAATTGAGTACTTGGCTAATTATCTCTTACATTCTTACAATGAGATTTAGTGTTAAATCCTGAATTGTATGAATTATATATGTTAGAAATCAAGATAGTAAATTATACTCAAGTTATACTACATTGCTTTATAATTAGAATTCATGCATTAGAGTAATAAATATTCGTTATGAATTATGCACAATTGTATGGTTTATTTTATTATAAGTGTTCACATTATGATGTAGATATTTGGAGTTGTCATAGTCTAACCCTAAATAATAATAATAATAATAATAATAATAATAATAATAATAATAATAATAATAATAATAATAATAATAATAATAATAATAATAATAATAATAATAATAATAATAATACTAATAATAATAATAATAATAATAATAATAATAATAATAATAATAGATGTGTTGAAAAGTGAAATGAAATCTCTCGAATTGTGATAAGACATATGCCTTCTAGTTCTTATGTGTATTCATTAAATAGCCCTTAGAGCTGTTCAAGAGTCATTACCCCTGTAATGACATCTCTCGAATGGTCCCATTTGGACAGTTTGGGACTGCATAGTTTCTGTGTATTAATATTCTTAGTGGCTTAAACTTGTTACTTTTGGGGGAGTTCTGCAGTCATATCTTAATGTTCTCTGGGTACATACTAGATGATATGATGTTAAGTGTTATTTCAATTGATAAATTGAAATAACACTCACACATGCGAATCTATGTCGTGTACTTGGAGAACTATGGGGATATGCTACCGAATTTTCCTCAAATTGGAACAATGTGCATGAGTTGTTAAGTATATTATAAAAATATGCAGTCTTGAATGGGATATGACCATTCACCCTTTGAATATCAATTTGAATGCACGAATAAATTTTCCCATCGAACCTAGCCTTCTAATTGTTATGTGTATGCATTCAATAGGTGATAGTTTATACTAATGGGAACTAAATATTCACACTTTTATTTAAATTATTTTACCCATAATAGGTGATTGTTTGTAGTAGATATGATGGGATATCCTAAATACTAAGAGTGTATGCGTGAGACAAATAGATTAGGGGATGTGTTTCGCAGAGGTGCTAATGAATTTGTGAAATACAAAAAGAGATGCCATGATAATGAATAGTTTCCATGTTCGAGTGCTAGGTGTAAGAATGGTAAGGTGTTTGAGTGGAAAATAATTGAACTACATTTGTTAAGATGGGGTATACGAGATTGTTATCGAAGTTGGGTTTTTCACAGGGAATCGAAAGTTCCTTTTACCCCCGAGCAACCTTCACAACAACCTCCAACAAGTAGGATAAATCTACAAGGGAATCATTACAATGTAGATCATGATATGCTAGATGACTTAGTTGATGATGCATATGGATTTCATGAAGTGGAAGAGAATGAGGTCACTGACGATGTACAAGGTTCACGCGTTCATGAAGATATTAGGGTATGCAATGAACCTAGATATGTCCAATCTATTGGAAAAGAAGTTGTAAGCTCAAAAGTCCCTCAAAAAGTGTTGAAATATTTTCCCATTGGGCCTAGATTAAAGGGGTTCTTCATAGTACCATGGATAGCGAAGGCAATGACCTAGCATGCTAGGGAAAAAGCAAGAGAAAATCTCATGCGCCATCATACTGATTCTACAGCTTGGAAGAGGATGAATTTTGAGTATCCCGATTTTTCTCGAGAATAGCGTAACATTCTTTTGGAAATATCAACAGATGGTTTCAATCCATTTGGAAATATAAGAACCAATCAGAGTGTATGGCCATTGATCCTAGCCCCACTAAACCTCCCTCATTCATAGTGTATGAGACCTATATTTTTGATGTTGTCTTTGTTTATCCATGGGCCAAAGGCATTAAGTGAGGACATCGATGTCTACTTGGCTCCTTTGATATAAGAATTAAATGAGTTGTGCGAAGAGGGTTGACTCTTTTAGAAAAGAAGAGTTTACGCTGAAAGCTATGTTGATGTGGTCAATTCATGATTTTCTAGCTTATGGGACATTATTCGGTTGTGTAGTACATGGTTTTTAGGGTGTCCTATTTCTGGAGAGGAGACTGAATCTCTTTATCTCCCCGCTATCTCAAAAAATGTACTCCATTTCCATAGGAGGTTTTTACCCGCCTCTCATAGTTTTAGATTTGAGAAAGTTTCCAATTTTTTACCGGGCGGGGTTGAACATAGGCTACGATCGAGAATACTTTCAAGATTAGAAATTGAAAGTAAATCTTTTGATTGTGGCCCTAATATGCCAGCTAAGAATCCTAAATTTAAGAATGTCAAGCATAAGAACCCAACTGGGAATCAAATTGAGACAAGAAAGGCATGGTCTAGGAGGTTAATTTTATTTTACTTGCCTTATTAGAAGAATAACCGGGTGCACTATGTATTGGATGTGATGCCTGTAGAGAAGAACATCGTTGAACATAATGTGGGCACATGCCCTGGGGGAGTTGTTCGAAGGATTGAGAAAATGCATGAAAAGACCTTAAGGCATTGAAACTTAAGCCACAACTATGGTTGAAAGAAGATAGTAGGGGAAGGACAATAATTCCTCCTTATACGTTTACTTTGACAAGTGAGGAAAGGAAGTGGTTTTAGACACAATATATAATTTGAATGTTCCATATAGTTTTCGTCCGACTTGCAAAGGATTGTGAATTATTCTACCCATGATTTACATGAGTATAAGTCCCACTATTGGCATGTGATCATGCAATTAGTTCCTCTATTGTTTAAGCACTGTTTCTCCAAGCACAAGGATCTGCGGAAGGCTATTATGCAAATTAGTATCTGCTTCTCACTTTTATGTGAGAAGGTAGTCAATCGAGATCACATAGTGGCCGTAAAATTGGCAGTGAACGAAGTAATTTGTGTCTTGGAGAAGTAATTTCCCCTATCTTTCTTTGACTTAAGTGTTCACTTGTTGGTACACCTATATGACGAGGCACTTCTTTGCCACCCAGTAAGATATCGGTGGATGTATCCATTTTAAAGATTGATGAAAGTTTTCAAAGATTACGTCAAGAATACATGATACATTAAAGGACCAATTGCAAAGGAATAGATCACCGTGGACTCATCAATCTACACTCGAGAATATATGCCTAACTCAACTTGCGTGGATGACAATGATGAGTTCATCGATGAGGGTGGTCATGTGATGGTAAAACGAGTAAAATTAATGAGTTTGCAACATGAACAAGTATTTCATTATCTACTTGACACACATAAAGATGTTAAAGAATGGAAAAATTAAGTTTAAATTATTTTAATTTTTACATGATTAATTTTGTAATACTTTTGTCATGATCTATGAAGAAAATATGAAGCCTGTGAGAACAATAAAAGACGAAAAATAACGACACAATCAGATCGCGAATTTTGGTTGTGGTTATCGCATGAGGTAATTATAGTTAATTTAGGTTAATATCAAATGTCACATTACAAGAAAGATTTACAAGTAACATAATTAATTTATCTATATTCTCAGATCTTAAAGATGGGTGATGCGACATCGAGGCTTTCTCATCTAGCCACTGGACCCTTGTTCATGGAATAAGAGTACAAAACATATCAATTGAACGGTTACACATTCAGTGCAAGGGTGTACGAGAAAAATACAAATGTACAGAACTCGAGGATTTCATACAAAGCTCTTACTTTTTTCGAGCGAGCGCAAAAGATAAAAACCTCATTGAAGCTGAAATGACTTACTATGGTGTAATTCGAAATATATTTGAATTGGTATTGAAAACTTCAAATAGGTTGTATTTTACTATGATTGGGTGAGAGTTGAGGATAAAAATTCTTGTAAAGTTGATCGTGGCACCAATTTGATCATGGTTGACTTGTCCAAGTTGAAGAGTAACGAACACGTGAGCAATGAGCCCTTTGTTTGTTCTTTTCAAAAGGTCAAGCTAGTGTTTTACTCAGAGTATATCAACAAAGAGCCTTGGTCAATCATCCTATATGTGCCAAATCGTCTAAATAGTAGTGTGGATGACTTGCGTTCACCTACCGAATATCAATCCATTTTTTATGATAACCCGAATTTGACACAATTTATTGATTTGTAATAAGTATTCAAATTATTTGTAATGATATTATTATAGTGCTCTATTATTATCGAACGATAATTTATTGCTTTTTAATAATTTCTAATTGATCATTTTAGTGCTTGTATTAATCAAGTGAACATGTTAATTGAAATTTTTATCAATTTAAGCATTAATTCAAAGTCCATGACCCGAGAGTGTGTGTGTAAATTAAAATTCGTATTGATATCAATTGAAATTGGTATAAATTAGTATAGGTATTGGTATTAGTATAAATTGATATTGGTATTGGAATTGATATGTATTGTTATTATAGGATTTGAGCATTAATTTGAAGTTCATATACATCTTTGTACTAATAATAACAATTTTGCAGAAAATGACTTCATCAGGATGCAGTATCGAATGAGATGAGGGCTCCTCTGCCAGTAGGCCCCCAAAATGTTGCAAATTAAGGGCCATCGTCGAGAATAAGATGGCATTATTAGCTAGAGTGCTATAGTTATTGAAGGCAAATGTCGGCCCAGGGCACACTGATTGAAGGGCCGTGCCTATTGACCTCAAGATGAACATCTAGGGGTGCTACATGTTGTGTATTTAATATTTATATTTATAACTGTAACACTTACTTACAGGGTGGTTTGTATTTGTTTGACAAGAACAATTCGTCCTTCCCGCATATCTCTGTGACCTCATGTTAGAGAAATTGAGGTATTAATATAAGGGTGGAAGAAGAATTTATGGGCACGGTACTTTGGGAAGATCGGGAGTCCATTTTGAGACTCTGTGAAACCATCCCCCCAAGGTGCCGATATTATTGGTACAGTGACAAAAGTTATCTACAATGAGACCAATGAGTGGCAATTGGCATCTAGCTAATCGTGGAGGGACAACCGGGCAAAAAAGGTGTATGTACACTACTTCGGGCGGACATCTTACACCGAGGTGGAGCACAGGATGATAAGTTTTTATTTTTCATTAATTTTAGTTATTCTAATTTAGCATTACTTTGGGTTACTTACTAATTCTGTATTATTTTATTTTAGTACAAGGGGAGTGGCCCTGGGGGTAGGTAACATAGGCTCGATCACTACGTGGCAATTCGAAAGAAAAAGGGAAAGGACAAGGAGGTGGCCCCGAGCGCCGCTGCCACCATTATAAGTTATAAATATTTAATGTTTTTAATTATGTTATAATTTTTTTATTTACTTAATTGACTAATCGTGTACTTTTTGTTTTTTCAAGCAAAGATTAAGGAAGTGCATGAGTCACAGTCTGATGCCAACCAAGCATCTTTGGCTACGGATGCACTCAGTCAAGTTCTCACAAAATATTGCAAGGTGAGGACTAGGGGGTGAGATTGTGGGTATGGAAGTCTAGGATCATCGGCATGGAGCCGAGCAACAACGGGTTGGCACATAAGGTGGACTCCCATGATGATAAGTTATCAAGGTTTGAGGCGACGGTCCAAGATATGTACGCCTTCATGAAGCGTTAGTTAGTCAAGGGCAAGGGTAAGGGGAAGGAGAAGGTGGTAGAGGTAGACTAGGATGAGGATGCCGACGCCACTATTTGATCGTCGATATGCACGGACTTGGAACTATATGATGATCCATTTTGCATCGTGACGCCCATTGATCGCCTATGTTAACACTCGGTTGGCCGAGCGTGCATCTACTCGACATATATTATGGGTGTCGATAGCTAGGTGGTTAAGGGATCCGAGCTTCCTCCCAGGTATGACGGTTCATAGACGTCCCCTCCAAGACATTGAGGCAAGAGTTCACATCACGCATGTGGTGGAGAGAAAGGAGAACTCAACTTTGTAGTTGCGCGAATAATGTGACGTTCAGCATATTGCGGGGTGTCTCAATTCATATGTCATGTGGCCTTCCTTCTTCCTCCGACCTGCTTAAGATTGACATCATTTCTATCTTTTTTATTTAGACTATCTTTTTTATTTAGATATTGGATTGTATTTTTATTTTTCTAATTTTGGTACATGTTGGTTTGGATATGGATGTTTTCATTTGTATTTTATTTGGATATGGATTATATATGCAATGATTTTGTATATTATTTGTATTTTATTTGGATATATGTTGTTTGGACAGGTAGAATTTTTCTATAACAGGTATAAATATACTACTGGGTAGTGGTAGTGGCCATACCGTCGAGCAATTTTTTTTTAATTTTTCCTAGAATTGTCACGGTCGAAGACCGTGACAAGTCCGTGATAAAGAAACTTGTCATGGACTTGTCATGATTTTTTACCCTGATAATTTTTTGGGTTTTGTTACAGGCTTTTCACGGTCTTTGACCCTGACAAGTCCGTGACAAAAGACTTGTCACCCCTAGACTTATCACGGTCATTGACCTTTACAAGTTGGACTTGTCACGGTCAATGGCCATAACAAGTCAACAATTTCGGTATGGTAAGTGGAGGCTTGCAGAGGTAGGATTTGATCTCTTCAAGGGACTTGGAGCATTCATCGTCCTAGCTGAGGCCCTTCTCCTTCTTAAGCAACTGGAAAAATGGTCAGCAACGCTCAGATGAATTCCAAATATAGTGGTTGAGTGTTGCGAGCCTTCCAGTGATCTTTGGGACCTCGAATAAGGTCTTTGGTGTCTAGACCCTACTGATCGCCTCTATCTGATCCGTATTTCCTCAATCCCCCTCTGGTTGACTAGATAACCCATAAAATTTATCTGAATGGACCCCAAATGAATACTTATTGGCATTAAGTTTCATTCGATAGAACCTGAGGATTTCAAAGGTTTTAGCCAGATCTTGAAGATGGTCTCTCTTATTCATTCTCTTGATGAACATGTTGTCAATATACACCTCTGTGTTCTCCTATTGTTGGTGTTAGAACATCTTATTGACTAACCTATGATATGTACCTCTCTCATTCTTGAGGCCAAACGGCATGATCTTACAGCAATAAAGAATGACTGGCATTATGAATGAGGTCATGTCTTAGTCGAAGCCATAAAAAAGAATATAATGATACCCCTAATAAGCATCTAGGAAACTCATCCGCTTGTGATCTTATGTGGTGTCGACTAACAGGCCTATCTTTTGTAAGGAAAACTATCCTTGGGATAAAACCTATTGATCTTAGTGAAATCTATGTAGAATCTTTATCCCCCTTTACTTTTTCAAACCATGATCGAATTTGAGAGACAATTTAGGAATTGAACTTCTTTTTTGTACCTTACCTCTAGAAGTTTTCCTACTTCCTTTTCCACTGCCTTTGCCTTTTTGGGGGCATCTCTGCAAGCCTTCTATATGATTGGCTTGAATGTTGGATCTATATGAAGTTGATGACAGGAAAATGTAGGGTCAATCCTAAGCATATCGTATGGTTCCCATGAGAAAACATCTAACCTCTATTATAGGAAAGTGATCAACTTCTCCCTTTAAAGGTCTGTCATTCTTGTCCCGATAAAAAATTCTCTCTCTAGCTTGGCTTTGTCAAAGATAATATCCTTCAGGTCTTCAACTACCCTATCAGTGGGGTGGATCCTAATATCTTCCACCCCTAGTTGTCCATGCCGTAGTTTCTATTAGGACGGACTGGCCTTAGCTCGGGCTGCCTCCAGAATAACTTTTTTTTCTTTCTTCTTTTCCTTCCTGGCCCTAATGGAGGCGATGAAGAAATTTTGAGCAGTTTCTTGATCACCTCTGATCTCCATTATCCTCTTGTAAGTGATGCATTTGAGTTTTGGTGGTAAGTAGAAGGGTCAACCCTTATGGTGTAAAGCCATCCTCAGCCCAAAATGGTTTGGTAAGTTGATTGAATGTTGATCACCAGAAATTCTATGAGTTTTGAAATATTCCATGTCCTTACTAGCAGGATCGCCTTCCCTTACGTCATCGTCATATTCCCAGCAAAGACGACTAGAGGAATTGTCGACACCTCGAGGTCTGACATCTTAATATTGAGTTTGTGGAAGAGCTCTATGTAAATCACCTTTGAAGATCTTCCCTAGTCCACTAGTAACTTATCCATGTCCCACCTTATGATTCTAAAAGTGGTTACTAATGCGTCATGGTGAGGGGCTCATACCCCAACCAAGTTCTCCCTTGAGAAGACTATGTGATTGTTATAATTAATGTCCTCTAATAACCAATACTTTCTACCCTAACATTTTACAGGATCAATTTGAAAATCTTTCATTACAGATGTAACTTTCTTGAGTTCATTCTGAATATCAGTCCCTTGGTTCTTGTTAAGGTCGAATGCTCCTTGAATGACAAAAAACTCATGCCCCGTGTTATCATCAAGGATATTGTCTGATTTTTAGTTATCGTTGACTACAGCCTGGTCATACTTCTTCTCGATAGACTTATTAAGATGCCCAACTTGGGATAATTCCTCTAGATGGGCTTAGAGAGCCGTACATTTTTTGGTCTTGTGGATGCCTTCTTTATAGAATGCACATTGAAGCGTGTTGTTCCTCTTGTTCGGATCACCACCCATCTTCTTAAGTCACTTGATGAACTTTTGATCTTTGATTTTTTCCAGGATCTTGTATATCGGTTCCTTGAAAACTGTGTTGAGGGCCTGAAAATCTTTGGAAGAATCCTTTCGACCCCCATTCTTGGCACCATTTTTCTTCTTATTCTCCTTTTTAGGGGTGTTCTCCTAGTTTCCCCCCTTATTTTCCTGGGCCCGACCAGTCTCATCTTGACCAGTGTGGACTACATCCTCCACCTTGGAATACTTCTCAATGCATAACATAAGTTCGTCAATGGTCTTAGCTTCTTTCTTGATGAGGTACTGATACAACATCGATGTGGAAGGTAGACCTATTTTGAACGATGATATGAAAACTTTCTCTGATTAATTCTCTACCTCATTGAAGACTTCCTAATAGCGTTTTTCATAGTCGCTCAAGGATTCTTGTGGATTTTTTTTCATCATAAGCAGCGAGTCTATTATTTTGGGATGACCACTACAGGTGATGAAACAAGCAGTAAAGGATTCAACGAGCATCTTGAAACTCTTGTTGGACCTTTTGGGGAACTTCTCAAACCATTTATGGGCAACATCTCTCAAGATAGAGGGAAAGATGAGACACATCATTGCATCATTATGACTCCATAAAACCATAGGCTTCTTGTACTGCTAAACATTATCAATAGTATGGGTCTTGCCATCTCAGACCTTGAACCTGGGGGTTACAAACTTCTTAGGGGGTTATTCCTATTTGATAGATCTTGAGAAGGGAAACTTAACTTGGGTCATGAGGGATCTCCTTGCTAGATCCTTAGTTGACATGGCCCCCTTTGAGAGGGCTTTTGGTCCATTTCCCTTCGAACAAAACTTCACAGGTCATCTCTGTGGCGCTCATCATCTCTGTGGTTCTTTCCTTGATAACTTCCATACACTGAGCTTTCTTAGTCGCGCCTGGTACTCGTTCCTTGACTATGAGTCTTTCTCTCTTAAGGGATAGGAGTCGGAGGTTAGCGCTTTTGGTTCTAGCGGTGTTCTCTCTCAATCTCTTGTAGTCGTCATTGGAGATGAGAATTTTTTTTAACTTGGAGGCGATCTTCGTCCTTATGCTATTGAAGCACAGATTCGTAAGCATCAACCAGGCGTGAGATTTAAGTAGATCTAGGCTACCCTTGGTTGTCCTCCGAAGGCTATTATTCTATTCAGAACCTTCGGTTCCCATCTTGGCAAACCTCAGACCTGACTCTCAGGAGGGCTAAGTCAGCCCTCAGATTTCCAGGTTGAGGCACACTATTAGGAGCATTATTTGGTTGTTGAAACATTGTGGGTATTCCTTTCAAGAGTTACTTTCATGAGGAAAAATATCGTTCCCACAAACGGTGCCAATTGTGAGTGCAATTTAATCACAATTAAGTAGATCCAGAAAGCAATTAAAGAAGGAAAATAAAGAGATGCCAATCACAAAACACAAGATATACATGGTTTGATAAATTTACTACGTTCATAGAGAGGTCACTATTCTTAATTAGGTTATCTCAAGTATCTAATTTACATACCCTTTGACCCTTGGGCGAGGATTACATTTATAGTAGTGTCAAAAGGTTGAGTTGTACAAGGAACTCCCCCAACTTGTTAGTGGCTCGTGTGGTTTCCCCGAATATCTCCTCCAAGATTGTTGGTAACCGTTTGAGCTTATCGAGATTGACGTTATAAATGTTTCTATTTATCCATGTGATAAAAATACTTGTTAATTTCTTTGAGTAGTTGGCCCGGACGTGTCCATATTCTTCTAGGCTTCGTCGGCCATCTCTCAATTGCGTCTAGTTAATTATTTTGGTTCCCACAATATATATATATATATATATATATATATATATATAGAGAGAGAGAGAGAGAGAGAGAGAGAGAGAGAGAGGGAGAGAGATGTTGTACATATTCAGTTTGGTATTTACACCCATGCACACCGATAATTAGTAGGAAACCCAGTGTCTGTGTTACTTACGCTTATCATTCTTTTTTGCTCCCATTGCAATACAAAACTTCAATTGTAACTACATTCTTACGGGAGGATAACGGAGAGTCCGGGTATCGAATTCACCGAGAATTATTCTTAGATGTTAATTGCTTCATTACTTTTGAAAAAAGTGTAAACGATAATTTTTTTAACAAAAAATTAATCTAGGCATGTATTGAAACTAAGATTAATAAAAGTTGTAGAAAGTGTAGATTTAGAATAATATTCCAAACATCGTGTTAATTAGCATAAATGGTTACATGGGAAGAAAGGTATTTTAAGAAAATATCATTTCTTCAATTAATCCAACATTGAGTTGGCCCTCCCTAAATTCTCATAAAAGCCTAATTTGATTTTGGCGTCAACAAATATTTTGAAAATCACACACAAGGTCGTAAATATGATGAATACATGATATACACCTTTAAATCTCCTAGGTGCAAAATTAAATAACAACCGAACCCATTTGAACTAGTTTGATACATCACCAAAGAAAAATAACCAATTAATCGAAGGCGACTTCTGTCAATCTCAACCTAATCTAATTTAGTTACAAATTATATTAAATGACATGGAAATAAAGGAAATCAAGAAATTAAGAAATAACAACTAAAGAATTTAGGTTAACAAAGCAATAAAATAACAATGGAAGCTTTAATTATTGGAGAAAGATAATGAATATCAAAATTATGACATAAATAGGATAAACCGTAGGAGAGAAGGTAGAGCTCCCCCAAATCACCTCTCAGCCCTTCCTAAACTAAAATAAAATATGTTATACATTTGAACTAACGTTTACATATAAACACCAAACAGAAAACCCTAATAATAGAGTTTTACGGAATTTTACATTACCCAAATCGATTTGGTAATGTCCTGAATCGACTCGGCACCTCATAGTGCTCTTTCTCATTCCATCCAATTCTGACATGTATACGAAAAAAGTCATAAAATATTCATACGGACTTGGAATGATGCATGGTCATAAGTTATGTGAAGATAAATAAATTATTTACATGTTGGTATTTTGAAAACCTCAAAATTGTGCACTATGAAATTACCAAATCACCCTTGAAGTAGAAGAACATGTCGAAACGTTCTGGAAATAATCACAACTTTCTCATTCGGGATCCAAATGACGTACGGTTAGCAGCCACACGAAGATAACTTTATGACATAAATGATGGTACTTTTACACTATCCAAAGTGTAGATCTTGAAATGACCAAATTGCCTTTTAATTTACATCTTGCGATAAATTTGTTTCAAAATACAACCAACTTCACATGGTTACCCATTTAGGTGTGGCCCACAGGACTCAAGGACACTGCGCTTAAGGTCTAGATGGAAACAACTACGTGTGCGAGGAAAAATGGATTATATCTTGTATTAACATTGATATTTAGCTGCTATAATGATAGGTGAAAGACATGTCATAAGGTTTTAGGATATTGCTTTAATGGAATCCCCATAAATGAAGAGTCGTTCATATTTAAAAGTGGTTCTAAGTCTAGGACTGATATTTTTTCTCCTCAAATTCCCCCACTATTTGTTTTAATAGTACTCATATTGATAGTTTTGAATTGATTGAGATTCATGTCAAGTATCCAATTCTTGATTTACTCTAAGAAAACCAGGATTCGCCTTGGCATACTCCAGATCAGTCTTTGGCATGGAAACTAGCATCCAGGACAAGTTAGTCTCCAACTTATTTAATGGTATTATGGTAGTCAGTCTTATCATGTGTCACTTCTTTATGGAGTAGTTAATTATCCCTCCATCCAATAGACATGATAAAATTCAGCAAGTGTGCATGAACGTGTATGTTTAAACTCCAAGTACAAACATATATCTAGTTTGCCTCCATATCAATATTGAGATTATAATCTAGACAACCAGAAACTTCATTCACCTTGATCGAAATCTTTAATAAATAAACAATTTAAAGATGTCATTGAGATGACTAACAGGCCAATCAAGGAAATCTAATAATAGAGGAGGCATATGAAAAGCTACATTATACAAATGCATCTTATGAATTAGATAACATTAAATATTAAGTACAAAAATGACACTCACATAAAAAAAATTATTATATTCCCTCTATTATACATAATAAAAATTAGTTGACAAAAAGATAAATTAACAATGCCTGGATGCATAAGTGCACGTGCACACACACATATGTAAATAAGAACAAAGGAAAATCATTATTTATGATAACTGAAAACGCGAAAAATTAGGATTCACAATGTTTTTCGAACATCCCAATAGGCACTATTGTCTATACTATAACTTGTTGAAGTTGAGGTAGCCTCCTGAGGGGCAACTAGCTCATCTATAGAATATTCAATTAGTTCATCTGCAAGTTCTCCATTTGGCCTCACAATCCTCACCAACTCCATTTCCACTTCTTTCATTGTGGGTATTTTTGTTCCATTCAAGTTCAAACATTTTTTTGCAAGATTAGCAACCCCAATGATCAATATTGAACATAATCTTTTAAAATTTGATGATTGGGAAAATCAAATAAATGATTCTCCGTCCTAGACAATTGAAAGCGTTTTATAAAAATTGGCCCTCCGTTTGTTCCCGTTGATGAGATTGGCTTTTGACTAGTTAAGAGAATATTTATGGATTTTATGTCTTGATGATAAATTTGTTTCAAAGTGGCTGAGTGTAGATATGCAAGTGCAGCTGCAATTTCTATAGCAGTTCGTAACATCCGACGATAGAAGAAAATCTTCATTCTGATCATGGATATAGTGAAAAAGGGTTCAATTAAGGATGAATTCATAAACTAGAAGAGGAACTTATATCTCCACACAACACCCATGTAGTTTAAACACATTTCGGTGGTTAAGTTGTGATAAATAACTACTTCATTAATAAATTTGTCAACTTTTTCTTCATCAACTATATTGGACATTTTAAGTGCCACAATTCTTCCATATATCAACATTCCTTTAGAAATTGTACCCTGACCTCCGTGACCGAGGAATCGAGTTTTGTTATAGTTGTCAATGGCCTTCTCCAAATAGTTTAATCTTGTTGACATTTTCTTCTTCACTTGAGGGTGATTGTTTTTGTAATAACACACCCTCATTCTTTCAAAGAACTTTCTCTTAAGTTTATTTTTCATTATTTTTTTAAAATTATATCACTAATCAAATCCTCATACTTAACGAATTAAAAATCAAAACATAATAAGATCAGAACTTCTAATAAGAGAATTAAAAACTAACCCGATATAGTCTCAACAAAAAGATTAAACAAAAATACAATGTATCAGGAAACTCACAAGTAATACCTTTCCTTCATTCAGTCTTAATAAATACGAAACATAACATAAAGAAAAAACAAAGGCATACCAATAATGTATATCTCCCTTAAAGGTAAGACTTCTAAAACCTAGAATAAGCACCACGTCCTCCAAACTTCTTAGTCTCACAATTCCTAAGATCAACAACAAGCAGTGTCCTATCATACCCCATGCTCCAACAAGTAATATTAATGATCCAAAAGCACTTCCAATACCTGAAGTTTCAAGAAAGTGTAAGAAATTATTGTTGTCAATTGAGGAGCGTAAAAGACACACACATTTGTCATTGTCTCCTTAGTTTCATATATGATTTATATTTGAATAATACTATATATACCCTTTTCTATGATCTTTTTTTATTACTCGACTGATGTGTCTATTACACATTGATTGATGTTTGTAATCCACATGGCCCCATTATAAATACCAGTCAATGTGCATTTGACACATCAGCTAGGTAACAAAAAAGAATAAGAAAAAATGGTGTACTTAATATTACTCTTTATATTTTAAGGAATATAATAATACTTTCGTAATATTATAAATTGGAAGGGATAAAATAAAGTTTTTCATAATTCCATTAGTTGTTAATCCAAAAGGGATAAAACAAACCTTTTGATCATTCCCTATGGATTTCAGTATATCAATCAATCAATCAATCATATAGTAAAAATAATTAGATGTACTATTGCACTCCTTTATTAAGTCATGCCCATTACATGAAATTTAACATTTCAAATGGTTAACAAAGATAAATTATATGATCATAAAAAAGTTATTTTTAATGTTTAACACGGATAATAACGACTGGATATCGAATCAAATGAAGATTTAAACAAGGATTTCGTAAAGTTTGAGAAACTATCATATACAATTGAAAATATAAAAAACAACTCTTTTTAAAGGAAAGAAAAATATATTAGAATATAAAGTGAAGATAACCCTTCACTAATGGCTTACATGGAAGTACAAGAGATCAAAAAATATGAAATTAAAACATAAGAAATATCAGGATTCAACACCTTTGTATGGTCTAGATTTAAAGGAAATCTTCACATCCTCATGAAGAAAATCGACAATCTTTGAAGCTTTCGTAGTCTCACCTCCAGAACACAACTAATGTCATAAAATGATAAAACATGAAAAAAATGGCTTTTCTTGTTATAATCTTACTCAACATTTGCAAGAAGCATTAGTTACTGAGAACTTGAAAAAATTGTTTACGATATTAATAACAAAATGTTATAAGTTGAGTAAACTTCGAATAAACTTTTTGGAGAAACTCTTTTCGAAGAATAACACAAGATGTGTTCAAAATTGTTTTCTGAATATGTAGTCTAGATTTGGTAGTTGATTACCTTAGGTCTTAGAAATTAAAAACCATCTACAAAGTCTAACATGCAGTACCAATCATAACAAAAATTAAGAACATTCAAAGTAATGAACGCAGGAATTTCATGGCGCAAAACCCTTCAACAAGGGAAACATCCACAGTGACCTCTATGGAAAAAACCAAAAATCCACTAAAATAAAGAGTCAAGTTACAACACTAAAGAAAGCACATAAAGATCCTCAATCTAAGTTCAGATGTATACCTACATGAGCTACTCCACTCCAAAGGTTTTCTGACTAGATTGTGTAACACCCCGTCCGCCTGGAGAGAGCGAACGGAGCGCTACTATCGATAAAACTAGCCAAATCTACAATATAACAAGTTATAGAGCATCTAAAAAGATCCCACAATGTAAAAGAGAATCCACTAATCTCAAATCTTTTCAAATTTAATACAATCGAAAGTCTCTCGAAATAATACAACTATCTATCTCGAAATAAGTAAATCTCCAATGCTCTATACAACAAAAATAAATACAATTCTTCTCATCTTGTATTAAAAATCCTTCCCAATAATAATCCACGCTAAAATCCATCTCCAAAATAAATCCAATGAGCCCAAAAATTCGCGTTAACCTGCCACTAAAAGAAAATATGGGGAAGTACACAATACGACAGCAAAGATGCTCAACAAATATTAGCGGTGAATAAAACGTAACAATACGAATACGAATATTCAAATCAAATGTGAATCTCAATAGCAATTATATCAATATAATTTCTCAACAATACATTAACCGGGTCACCAAGCCTCACCACCATATCGCACCTATGCATTTTTTTAGCATATCCGAAAAAAGGAATATTGGCGGGTGCCCAACCTCAGTGCCATATTAAAATCTCATGACAACATGTCCAACATAATAATAATACCACGTGAATCAAATTTAGATTCCAACAAATATTTTTAGATTTCCAAAAGAATTTAACAATTCAAATATGAGTCAATAATTACATGAAACCAAATGGAGAAACACTCGCGAGATTAAGGAGCATATTGTGTAAAACCCCATACCTTAAACCACCAAAAAGAACCAACATGAATCATCACATAAATCAACCTCAAAATCTAATCACACCATCACGTTGCTCCCGCGAAGATAATCAAATCTCGTTCTAGCCCAAACTCGAGAAAACACCAAATAAGCCTTCTAATCTAAGCTTGCAATCTTCAATAAGTTTGGGGCTATGGTTTGTATATGAAAGGGAGTAATTTTGGAGAGGTCTTCTGGTTGAAAAGTTTGAGAAAAAATGATTTGAAAAGCCAATCCACGAGTTTGTTGATATATAAAGGATTAAGAGTTTGATTAAGAATAGAGTTCTAATCAGATACAAATACTAAAAAATTTATTCCGGACGATCGGACTGATGGAATTGGATGAAATTTTATAGAGAATTAACTGAAGATGAGAGGAAGCTACTAAAAAAAATTCAGCTCAATCAGACCGTTCAATATTGTTATTTTTTTTGGCCGGAGAGTTTTATGTTTTGAGGACTCTTAGAGAGTTTTATGTTTTGAGGACTCTTCTATATAATAAAAATTCAATTAAAACTCCATTTTAATTCCTATTTCGAAACCGTTTGAAATTCTCGATTTTAAAAATAATAACAAACATATTTGAGCAATAAAAATAATTTTATCTCAAAATATATTTTTCATCTTTATTTTGAAAATACCTCCAAAATTACGCAGGTTGTTACACTTCCCCACTAACAATGGAATTTCGCCCTCGAAATTCACCGAATGCCTAACTCTCAAAAATCAGGCCAACAAGCTCCAAAACCAATCTCGTCACCGAAATAAAATTTCTCACCTCTAATCTAGATTCCTAACACGAAACGATTCTCTAAAATTTCTATCTCCAAAATACGCTCCACAAAAACGCAACAGACCCAAAATCCAAGACCCGTGGATTGTCCTACACCTAAGCTCGGATACCATTCTGTAACACCCCGCCCGCCCGGAGAGAGCGAACAGAGCGCTACTATCGATAAAACTAACCAAATCCACAATATAACAAGGTATAGAGCATCTAAAAAGATCCCACAATGTAAAAGAGAATCCACTAATCTCAAATCTCTTCAAATTAAATACAATCAAAAGTCTCTCGAAATAATACAACTATCTATCTCGAAATAAGTAAATCTCCAATGCTTTATACAACAAAAATAAATACAATTCTTCTCATCTTGTATTAAAAATCCTTCCAAATAATAATCCACGATAAAATCCATCTCCAAAATAAATCCAAAGAGCCCAAAAATCCGCGCTAACCTGCCACTAAAAGAAAATATGGGGAAGTACACAATACGACAGCAAAGATGCTCAACAAATATTAGCGGTGAATAAAACGTAACAATACGAATACGAATATTCAAATCAAATGCGAATCTCAATAGAAATTATATCAATATAATTTCTCAACAACACATTAACCGCGTCACCAAATCTCACCACCATACCGCGTCTATGCATTTTTTTTAGCATATCCAGAAAAAGGAATATTGGCGGGTGCCCAACCTCAGTGCCATATTAAAATCTCATGACAACATGCCCAACATAATAATAATAGCACGTGAATCAAATTTAGATTCCAACAAATATTTTTAGATTTCCAAAAGAATTTAACAATTCAAATATGAGTCAATAATCACATGAAACCAAATGGAGAAACACTCGCGAGATTAAGGAGCATATTGTGTAAACACCCATACCTTAAACCATAAAAAAGAACCAACATGAATCATCACATAAATCAGCCTCAAAATCTAATCACACCATCACGTTCCTCTCGCGAAGATAATCAAATCTCGTTATAGCCCAAACTCGAGAAAACACCAAATAAGCCTTCTAATCTAAGGTTGAAATCGTCAATAAGTTTGGGGCTATGGTTTGTATATGAAAGGGAGTAATTTTGGATAGGTCTTCTGGTTGAAAAGTTTGAGAAAAAGTGATTTGAAAAGACAATCCACAAATTTGTTGATATATAAAGGATTAAGAGTTTGATTAAGAAAAGAGTTCTAATCAGATACAAATTCCTAAAAAATTTATTCCGGACGATCGGACCGATGGAATTGGATGAAATTTTCTAAATAATTAACTGAAGACGAGAGGAAGCTACAGAAAAAAATTCAGCTCGACCAGACCGTTCAATATTGTTAAATATATTTTTTTTGCCGGAGAGTTTTATGTTTTGAGGACTCTTAGAGAGTTTTATGTTTTGTGGACTCTTCTATATAATAAAAATTCAATTAAAACTCCATTTTAATTCCTATTTCGAAACCGTTTGAAATTCTCGCTTTTAAAAATAATAACCAACATATTTAAGCAATAAAAATAATTTTATCTCAAAATATATTTTTCATCTTTATTTTGAAAATACCTCCAAAATTACGCACGTTGTTACACTTCCCCACTAACAATGGAATTTCGCCCTCGAAATTCATCGAATGCCAAACTCTCAAAAATCAGGCCAACCAGCTCCAAAATTAATCCCGTCACCGAAATAAAATTTCTCACCTCTAATCTAGATTCCTAACAGGAACCGATTCTCTAAAATTTCTATCTCCAAAATACGAGCAACAAAAACGCAACAGACCCAAAACCCAAGACCCGAAGGTTGTCGTATACCTAAGCTTGGATACCATTCTGTAACACCCCGCCCGCCCGGAGAGAGAGAACAGAGCGCTACTATCGATAAAACTAACCAAATCCACAATATAACAAGGTATAGAGCATCTAAAATGATCCCACAATGTAAAAGAGAATCCTCTAATCTCAAATCTCTTCAAATTAAATACAATCAAAAGTCTCTCGAAATAATACAACAATCTATCTCGAAATAAGTAAATCTCCAATGCTCTATACAACAAAAATAAATACAATTCTTCTCATCTTGTATTAAAAATCCTTCCCAATAATAATCCACGCTAAAATCCATCTCCAAAATAAATCCAAAGAGCCCAAAAATCCGCGCTAACTTGCCACTAAAAGAAAATATAGGGAAGTACACAATACGACAGCAAAGATGCTCAACAAATATTAGCGGTGAATAAAACGTAACAATACGAATACGAATATTGAAATCAAATGCGAATCTCAATAGCAATTATATCAATATAATTTCTCAACAACACATTAACCAGGTCACCAGGCCTCACCACCATACCGCGCCTATGCATTTTTTTTAGCATATCCGAAAAAAGGAATATTGGCGGGTTCCCAACCTCAGTGCCATATTAAAATCTCATGACAACATGCCCAACATAATAATAATACCATGTGAATCAAATTTAGATTCCAACAAATATTTTTAGATTTCCAAAAGAATTTAACAATTCAAATATGAGTCAATAATCACATGAAACCAAATGGAGAAACACTCGCGAGATTAATGAGCATATTGTGTAAAACCCCATACCTTAAACCACCAAAAAGAACCAACATGAATCGTCACATAAATCAGCCTCAAAATCTAATCACGCCATCACGTTCCTCTCGCGAAAATAATCAAATCTCGTTCTAGCCCAAACTCGAGAAAACACCAAACAAGCCTTCTAATCTAAGGTTGAAAATATTCAATAAGTTTGGGGCTATGGTTTGTATACGAAAGGGAGTAATTTTGGAGAGGTCTTCTGGTTGAAAAGTTTGAGAAAAAGTGATTTGAAAAGCCAATCCACGAATTTGTTGATATATAAAGGATTAAGAGTTTGATTAAGAAAAGAGTTCTAATCAGATACAAATACTAAAAAATTTATTCCGAACGATCGGACCGATGGAATTGGATGAAATTTTACAGAGAATTAACTGAAGACGAGAGGAAGCTACAGAAAAAAATTTAGATCAATCAGACCGTTCAATATTGTTAAATATATTTTTTTGCCGGAGAGTTTTATGTTTTGAGGACTCTTAGAGAGTTTTATGTTTTGAGGACTCTTCTATATAATAAAAATTCAATTAAATCTCCATTTTAATTCCGATTTCTAAACCTTTTGAAATTATCGCTTTTAAAAATAATAACCAACATATTTGAGCAATAAAAATAATTTTATCTCAAAATATATTTTTCATCTTTATTTTGAAAATACCCCCAAAAATACGCAGGTTGTTACACTTCCCCACTAACAATAGAATTTCGCCCTCGAAATTCACCAAATGCCTAACTCTCAAAAATCAGGCCAACAAGCTCCAAAACCAATCTCGTCACCAAATAAAAATTCTCACCTCTAATCTAGATTCCTAACACGAAACTATTCTCTAAAATTTCTATCTCCAAAATACGCGCCACAAAAACGTAACAGGCCCAAAACCCAAGACCCAAGGGTTGTCGTATACCTAAGCTCGGATACCATTCTGTAACACCCCTCCCGCCCGGAAAGAACGAACAGAGCGCTACTATCGATAAAACTAACCAAATCCACAATATAACAAGGTATAGAGCATCTAAAAAGATCCCACAATGTAAAAGAGAATCCACTAATCTCAAATCTCTTCAAATTAAATACAATCAAAAGTCTATTGAAATAATGCAACTATCTATATCGAAATAAGTAAATCTCCAATGCTCTATACAACAAAAATAAATACAATTCTTCTCATCTTGTATTAAAAATCCTTACCAATAATAATCCACGCTAAAATCCATATCCAAAATAAATCCAAGGAGCCCAAAAATCCTCTCTAACCTGCCACTAAAAGAAAATATGGGGAAGTACACAATACGACAGCATAGATGCTCAACAAATATTAGCGGTGAATAAAATGTAACAATACGAATACGAATATTCAAATCAAATGCGAATCTTAATAGCAATTATATCAATATAATTTCTCAACAACACATTAACCGGGTCACCAAGCCTCACCACCATACCGCGCCTATGCATTTTTTTTAGCATATCCGGAAAAAGGAATATTGGCGGGTGCCCAACCTCAGTGCCATATTAAAATCTCATGATAACATGCCCAACATAATAATAATACGACGTGAATCAAATTTAGATTCCAACAAATATTTTTAGATTTCCAAAAGAATTTAACAATTCAAATATGAGTCAATAATCACATGAAACCAAATGGAGAAGCACTCGCGAGATTAAGGAGCATATTGTGTAAAACCCCATACCTTAAACCACCAAAAAGAACCAACATGAATCATCACATAAATCAGCCTCAAAATCTAATCACACCATCACGTTCCTCTCGCGAAAATAATCAAATCGCGTTCTAGCCCAAACAAGAGAAAACACCAAATAAGCCTTCTAATTTAAGGTTAAAATCTTCAATATGTTTAGGGCTATGGTTTGTATATGAAAGGGAGTAATTTTGGAGAGGTCTTCTGGTTGACAAGTTTGAGAAAAAGTGATTTGAAAATCCAGTCCACGAATTTGTTGATATATAAAGGATTAAGACCAGAAGACGAGAGGAAGTTACAGAAAAAAATTCAGATCGATCAGACCGTTCAATATTGTTAAATATTTTTTTTTTTTGCCGGAGAGTTTTATGTTTTGAGGACTCTTACACAGTTTTATGTTTTGAGGACTCTTCTATATAATAAAAATTCAATTAAAACTCCATTTTAATTCCGATTTCGAAATCGTTTGAAATTCTCGCTTTTAAAAATAATAACCAACATATTTGAGCAATAAAAATAATTTTATCTCAAAATATATTTTTCATCTTTATTTTGAAAATACCCGCAAAATTACGCAGGTTGTTACTCTTCCCCACTAACAATGGAATTTCTCCCTCGAAATTCACCGAATGCCCAACTCTCAAAAATCAGGCCAACGAGCTCCAAAACCAATCTCGTCACCGAAATAAAATTTCTCACCTCTAATCTAGATTCCTAACACGAAATGATTCTCTAAAATTTCTATCTACAAAATACGCGCCACAAAAACGCAACAGACCCAAAACCCAAGACCCGAGGGTTATCGTATACCTAAGCTCGGATACCATTTTGTAAGATCCCGCCCACCCGGAGAGAGCGAACAGAGCGCTACTATCGATAAAACTAACCAAATCCACAATATAACAAGGTATAGAGAATCTAAAAAGATCCCAAAATGTAAAAGAGAATCCACTAATCTCAAATCTCTTCAAATTAATTACAATCAAAAGTCTCTCGAAAAAATACAACTATCTATCTCGAAATAAGTAAATCTCCAATGCTCTATACAACAAAAATAAATACAATTCTTCTCATCTTGTATTAAAAATCCTTCCCAATAATAATCCACGCTAAAATCCATCTCCAAAATAAATCCAAAGAGCCCAAAAATCCGCGCTAACCTGCCACTAAAAGAAAATATGGGGAAGTACACAATACGACAGCAAAGATGCTCAACAAATATTAGCGGTGAATAAAACGTAACGATACGAATACGAATATTCAAATCAAATGCGAATCTCAACAGCAATGATATCAATATAATTTCTCAAGAACACATTAACCGGGTCACCAAGCCTCACCGCCATACCGCGCCTATGCATTTTTTTAGCATATCCGGAAAAAGGAATATTGGCGGGTTCCCAACCTCAGTGCCATATTAAAATCTCATGACAACATGCCCAACATAATAATAATACCACGTGAATCAAATTTAGATTCCAACAAACATTTTTATATTTCTAAAAGAATTTAACAATTCAAATATGAGTCAATAATGACATGAAACCAAATGGAGAAGCACTCGCGAGATTAAGGAGCATATTGTGTAAAACCCCATACCTTAAACCACCAAAAAGAACCAACATGAATCATCACATAAATTAGCCTCAAAATCTAATCACACCATCACGTTCCTCTCGCGAAAATAATCAAATCTCGTTCTAGCCCAAACAAGAGAAAACATCAAATAAGCCTTCTAATCTAAGGTTAAAATCTTCAATAAGTTTGGGGCTATGGTTTGTATATGAAAGGGAGTAATTTTGGAGAGGTCTTCTGGTTGAAAAGTTTGAGAAAAAGTGATTTGAAAAGCCAGTCCACGAATTTGTTGATATATAAAGGATTAAGAGTTTGATTAAGAAAAGAGTTCTAATCAGATACAAATTCCTAAAAAATTTATTCCGGACGATCGGACCGATAGAAGTGGATGAAATTTTACAGACAATTAACTGAACACGAGAGGAAGCTACAAAAAAATATTCAGATCGATCAGACCGTTCAATATTGTTAAATATTTTTTTTTACCGGAGAGTTTTATGTTTTGAGGACTCTTAGAGAGTTTTATGTTTTGAGGACACTTCTATATAATAAAAATTCAATTAAAATTCCATTTTAATTCCGATTTCGAAACCGTTTGAAATTCTCGCTTTTAAAAGTAATAACCAACATATTTGAGCAATAAAAACAATTTTATCTCAAACTATATTTTTCATTTTTATTTTGAAAATACCCTCAAAATTACGCAGGTTGTTACACTTCACCACTAACAATGGAATTTCGCCCTCGAAATTCACCGAATGCCTAACTCTCAAAAATCAGGCCAACAAGCTCCAAAACCAATCTCGTCACCGAAATAAAATTTCTCACCTCTAATCTAGATTCCTAACACGAAACGATTCTCTAAAATTTCTATCTCCAAAATACGCGCCACAAAAATGCAACAGACCCAAACCCCAAGACCCGAGGGTTGTCGGATACCTAAGCTCGGATACCAATCTGTAACACCCCGCCCGCCCGGAGAGAGCGAATAGAGCGCTACTATCGATAAAACTAACCAAATCCGCAATATAACAAGGTATAGAGCATCTAAAAAGATCCCACAATGTAAAAGAGAATCCACTAATCTCAAATCTCTTCAAATTAAATACAATCAAAAGTCTCTTGAAATAATGCAACTATCTATCTCGAAATAAGTAAATCTCCAATGCTCTATACAAAAAAATAAATACAATTCTTCTCATCTTGTATTAAAAATCCTTACCAATAATAATCCACGCTAAAATCCATCTCCAAAATAAATCCAAAGAGCCCAAAAATCCGCTCTAACCTACCACTAAAAGAAAATATGGGGAAGTACACAATACGACAACAAAGATTCTCAACAAATATTAGCGGTGAATAAAACGTAACAATACGAATACGAATATTCAAATCAAATGCGAATCTCAATAGCAATTATATCAATATAATTTCTCAACAACACATTAACCGGGTCACCAATCCTCACCACCATACCGCGCCTATGCATTTTTTTTAGCTTATCCGGAAAAAGGAATATTGGCGGGTGCCCAACCTCAGTGCCATATTAAAATCTCATGACAACATGCCCAACATAATAATAATACCACGTGAATCAAATTTAGATTCCAACAAATATTTTTAGATTTCTAAAAGAATTTAACAATTCAAATATGAGTCAATAATGACATGAAACCAAATGGAGAAGCACTCGCGAGATTAAGGAGCATATTGTGTAAAACCCCATACCTTAAACCACCAAAAAGAACAACGTGATTCGTCACATAAATCAGCCTAAATATCTAATCACGCCATCACGTTCCTCTCGCGAAAATAATCAAATCTCGTTCTAGCCCAAACTCGAGAAAACACCAAACAAGCCTTCTAATCTAAGGTTGAAATCTTCAATAAGTTTGGGGCTATGGTTTGTATATGAAATAGAGTAATTTTGGAGAGATCTTCTGGTTGAAAAGTTTGAGAAAAGTGATTTGAAAAGCCAATCCACGAATTTGTTGATATATAAAGGATTAAGAGTTTGATTAAGAAAAGAGTTCTAATCAGATGCAAATACTAAAAAAATTATTTCGAACGATCGGACCGATGGAATTGGATGAAATTTTATAGAGAATTAACTGAAGACGAGAGGAAGCTACAGAAAAAAATTCAGATCGATCAGACCGTTCAATATTGTTAAATATATTTTTTTGCCAGAGAGTTTTATGTTTTGAGGACTCTTAGAGAGTTTTATGTTTTGAGGACTCTTCTATATAATGAAAATTCAATTAAAACTCCATTTTAATTCCGATTTCGAAACCGTTTGAAATTATCGCTTTTAAAAATAATAACCAACATATTTGAGCAATAAAAATAATTTTATCTCAAAATATATTTTTCATCTTTATTTTGAAAATACCCCCAAAATAACGCAGGTTGTTACACTTCCCCACTAACAATGGAATTTCGCCCTCGAAATTCACCAAATGCCTAACTCTCAAAAATCAGGCCAACAAACTCCAAAACCAATCTCGTCACCGAAATAAAATTTCTCACCTCTAATCTATATTCCTAAAACGAAACGATTCTCTAAAATTTCTATCTCCAAAATACGCGCCACAAAAACGCAACAGGCCCAATACCCAAGACCCAAGGGTTGTCGTATACCTAAGCTCGGATACCATTCTGTAACACCCCTCCCGCCCGGAGAGAGCGAACAGAGCGCTACTATCGATAAAACTAACCAAATCCACAATATAACAAGGTATAGAGCATCTAAAAAGATCCCACAATGTAAAAGAGAATCCACTAATCTCAAATCTCTTCAAATTAAATACAATCAAAAGTCTCTTGAAATAATGCAACTATCTATCTCGAAATAAGTAAATCTCCAATGCTCTATACAACAAAAATAAATACAATTCTTCTCATCTTGTATTAAAAATCCTTACCAATAATAATCCACGCTAAAATCCATCTCCAAAATAAATCCAAAGAGCCCAAAAATCCTCTCTAACCTGCAACTAAAAGAAAATATGGGGAAGTACACAATACGACAGCATAGATGCTCAACAAATATTAGAGGTGAATAAAATGTAACAATACGAATACGAATATTCAAATCAAATGCGAATCTCAATAGCAATTATATCAATATAATTTCTCAACAACACATTAACTGGGTCACCAAGTCTCACCACCATACCGCGCCTATGCATTTTTTTTAGCATATCCGAAAAAAGGAATATTGGCGGGTGCCCAACCTCAGTGCCATATTAAAATCTCATGATAACATGCCCAACATAATAATAATACCACGTGAATCAAATTTAGATTCCAACAAATATTTTTAGATTTTCAAAAGAATTTAACAATTCAAATATGAGTCAATAATCACATGAAACCAAATGGAGAAGCACTCGCGAGATTAAGGAGCATATTGTGTAAAATCCCATACCTTAAACCACCAAAAAGAACCAACATGAATCAACACATAAATCAGCCTCAAAATCTAATCACACCATCACGTTCCTCTCGCGAAAATAATCAAATCGCGTTCTAGCCCAAACAAGAGAAAACACCAAATAAGCCTTCTAATCTAAGGTTAAAATCTTCAATAAGTTTAGGGTTATGGTTTGTATATGAAAGGGAGTAATTTTGGAGAGGTCTTCTGGTTGAAAAGTTTGAGAAAAAGTGATTTGAAAAGCCAGTCCACGAATTTGTTGATATATAAAGGATTAAGACCAGAAGACGAGAGGTAGCTACAGAAAAAAATTCAGATCGATCAGACCGTTCAATATTGTTAAATATTTTTTTTTGCCGGAGAGTTTTATGTTTTGAGGACTCTTAGACAGTTTTATGTTTTGAGGACTCTTCTATATAATAAAAATTCAATTAAAACTCCATTTTAATTCCGATTTCGAAACCGTTTGAAATTCTCGCTTTTAAAAATAATAACCAACATATTTGAGCAATAAAAATAATTTTATCTCAAAATGTATTTTTAATCTTTATTTTGAAAATACCCCCAAAATTATGCCGGTTGTTACTCTTCCCCACTAACAATGGAATTTCTCCCTCGAAATTCACCGAATGCCTAACTCTCAAAAAGCAGGCCAACAAGCTCCAAAACCAATCTCGTCACCGAAATAAAATTTCTCACCTCTAATCTAGATTACTAACACGAAATGATTCTCTAAAATTTCTATCTCCAAAATACGCGCCACAAAAACACAACAGACCCAAAACCCAAGACCCGAGGGTTGTCGTATACCTAAGCTCGGATACCATTCTGTAACATCCCGCCCACCCGGAGAGATCGAACAGAGCGCTACTATTGATAAAACTAACCAAATCCACAATATAACAAGGTATAGAGCATCAAAAAAGATCCCACAATGTAAAAGAGAATCCACTAATCTCAAATCTCTTCAAATTAAATACAATCAAAAGTCTCTCGAAATAATACAACTATCTATCTAGAAATAAGTAAATCTCCAATGCTCTATACAACAAAAATAAATACAATTCTTCTCATCTTGTATTAAAAATCCTTCCCAATAATAATCCACGCTAAAATCCATCTCCAAAATAAATCCAAAGAGCCCAAAAATCCGCGCTAACCTGCCACTAAAAGAAAATATGGGGAAGTACACAACACGACAGCAAAGATGCTCAACAAATATTGGCGGTGAATAAAACGTAACGATACGAATACGAATATTCAAATCAAATGCGAATCTCAACAGCAATGATATCAATATAATTTCTCAACAACACATTAACCGGGTCACCAAGCCTCACCGCCATACCGCGCCTTTGCATTTTTTTTAGCTTATCCGAAAAAAGGAATATTGGCGGGTGCCCAACCTCAGTGCCATATTAAAACCTCATGACAACATGCCCAACATAATAATAATACCACGTGAATCAAATTTAGATTCCAACAAATATTTTTAGATTTCCAAAAGAATTTAACAATTCAAATATGAGTCAATAATGACATGAAACCAAATGGAGAAGCACTCGCGAGATTAAGGAGCATATTGTGTAAAACCCCATACCTTAAACCACCAAAAAGAACCAACATGAATCATCACATAAATCAACCTCAAAATCTAATCACACCATCACGTTCTTCTCGCAAAAATAATCAAATCTCGTTCTAGCCCAAACAAGAGAAAACACCAAATAAGCCTTCTAATCTAAGGTTAAAATCTGCAATAAGTTTGGGGCTATGGTTTGTATATGAAAGGGAGTAATTTTGGAGAGGTCTTCTGGTTGAAAAGTTTGAGAAAAAGTGATTTGAAAAGCCAGTCCACGGATTTGTTGATATATAAAGGATTAAGAGTTTGATTAAGAAAAGAGTTCTAATCAGATACAAATTCCTAAAAAATTTATTCCGGACGATCGGACCGATGGAATTGGATGAAATTTTACAGACAATTAACTGAAGACGAGAGGAAGCTACAGAAAAAAATTCAGATCGATCAGACCGTTCAATATTGTTAAATATTTTTTTTGTCGGAGAGTTTTATGTTTTGAGGACTCTTAGAGAGTTTTATGTTTTGAGGACTCTTCTATATAATAAAAATTCAATTAATATTCCATTTTAATTCCGATTTCGAAACCATTTGAAATTCTCGCTTTTAAAAGTAATAACCAACATATTTGAGTAATAAAAACAATTTTATCTCAAACTATATTTTTCATCTTTATTTTGAAAATACCCTCAAAATTACGCAGGTTGTTACACTTCACCACTAACAATGGAATTTCGCCCTCGAAATTCACCAAATGCCTAACTCTCAAAAATCAGGCCAACAAGCTCCAAAACCAATCTCGTCACCGAAATAAAATTTCTCACCTCTAATCTAGATTCCTAACACGAAATGATTCTCTAAAATTTCTATCTCCAAAATACGCGCCACAAAAACGCAACAGACCCAAACCCCAAGACCCAGGGGTTGTCGGATACCTAAGCTCGGATACCAATCTGTAACACCCCGCCCGCCCGGAGAGAGCGAACAGAGCGCTACTATCGTTAAAACTAACCAAATCCAAAATATAACAAGGTATAGAGCATCTAAAAAGATCCCACAATGTAAAAGAGAATCCACTAATCTCAAATCTCTTCAAATTAAATACAATCAAAAGTCTCTTGAAATAATGCAACTATCTATCTTGAAATAAGTAAATCTTGATGATGCTGAGATTTAGCACCACCAGATAAGTGGTAGTGAGCTCAAACAGTAGCAGCTATGGCAGCCATAGAGATGTATAAGTGTATAAGTATGTAGAAGGGGATGAGTATAGGAGGAACTAAGACAATGATGTATAGTGGTTCAGCCAATTTGGCCTACGTCCACTGTGAGTGTGTGATCCACTAAGTATGGGCACTAATGGCCTTGGATACAATGCACATAACCCTCTCTCTCTCTCTCTCTACTGTGTGTACAAGCAGAGTTTTAGCTAGGGTTGCAGTTAATGGATCGATCGATCCCCTGTAGGGTTGTAGGTGACAAGTTTATATAGGTCTTGGGGGGTGTAGTGGACCCCCCAAGTATGCATGGTGCATGTGAATGATGATCTAGTCAATCCCCTGTTGACACCTGTAGATGCCAAATGATGACATAATATTCCCTCACGTGAGGGTGTGATTTAGTTATAACGGTCTTCCACGTGCCATGTGAGCCTCACGCGCACTGTTCCACGCGTCTCCCAAACCACGCGCTGTCATGATGTCACCCTCGGCCTATGAGCCGAGGCCGAGGGCAAAGTTTCTTCCACTAGTGAGCCTGGCCCAATTCTGGCCTCATACTGTCGTACCCTCGTAGGGTCGTCTGGAGCCTGGTGAAGGGTCGGCCCCTCGTAGGGTCGTCTGGAGCCTGGTGAAGGGTCGGCCCCTCGTAGGGTCGTCCGTTTGGAGGTTATCATTAGCCAGGCCGAGGATATAAACGGGTATATCAATCACCCCCCAGCCTTTAGCCATAGGTGCTGTTGAGATGGCTGAGGGATAGTGTTTTAAATGAGATGCATGTATGATCAGTTAGGTGAGTGACACCTGGGCAGATACTCATTGTTGTTCCAGTTTCCAAGGCATGGTGGTTGCACACTGCGCTTGGGGCCTTGCACCCTAATGATGCCTTCCTCGTGGGCTGTGTCCTGCCTTGGTCAATGGGCCCACCCTTCAAGCCTTCTCTCTCTAAAATTTTATCAGTTTATCGCCATTTTCTGCAGCCTTCAACCCTTCATGCCTAACAACGTTCTTGCTCTCTTTATTAGGTAATCTCTTTCATCCAGCGCTCTCTTTTGCCTTCATTTCTATTTGCTTTTTAGGGTTGTGGGGTTGCGTTTTCTTTGGGTTATCCCATAGCTTTTTTCGATGTCTTCTCCGGCAACTGTTTCTTGGATGTTCTTGAGTGTTCTTGAGTGAAAATCATCAATTCCCTTTTTAATCCAAAAGTCTAATTCGGTCAACTAACAACTTGTTTGTAGTTAAGTTCCTCAAATTCCTCAAGTGTAGGGTCTTCCCCTTTAATGCTTAGGAAGCTTTACAGTTTAGCGTCTGAATTCCCATTCTTGAGAGAAAAGCTTTTTGCAGAGATCAGACGAGTAGAGGAAGAGGAAGAGAGGAGATGAGGGGCCGACCCTAATTGGGTACGACCCATCTTTCCCATTCCTCTTGCCACCATAAAGCCGTTTGAACCCTCTGAGTCCTCTGGGTCGTCCCATCGTCCAGCCGAGTGTCATTCAAGCGAGATGGACGAGAGAGCATCCTCGCCAACTAGAGCTGGACCTTCCGGTAGACGTGAGACATCTGACCTAAGCCCAGGCCGAGAGGTCGAGGGCATGTTCCCCTCTGAGGCAGTCCCTGTAACAACCCTTTCTCCCCATGCCTTCCAAGTGGCTTTCCCCTAGGGCCCTCCGGCAGATGACGGGGATGAGGACGAGGACGATGATACAGGTGACGAAGTTGATACCTCCCATGCCTCGTCCTTTATCTCCTCTGTTAGGGATCGTGACCTCCTGATATGGAGGCATGCTTATGGAGTGCCCCCCAGCGTGACTATGAGGGTTCCCTCTGAGGATGAGAAGGTTTTTGATTGTGGCGAGGGAGAGGTTGCAGTTTATGAATAGATGTCCAAAGTTGGAGTCAGATTCCCTTTGCATACTTCCATCGTAGATATCCTATCTGCCCTGGGTGTTGCTCCCTCTCAACTTCCTCCCAACTCTTGGAGGACGATCCTGGGCTATATTTCCTTGTGGAAGAATGCCTTCACCGACGAGCCCTCGGATGACCTATTTTTGGGCTGTTATAACATCACCCCCTCGTCCAAACAACCTGGTTATTACCACCTGGGGGCAAGGAGGTCTGAGAAGAAACTCCTCCATGTGGCACAAACTTCCAACCATGATTGGAAAAAGAGGTTTGTCTTTATCTCTGGGGAGTGGGAGCCCGTCGCCGATGGTCCGAGGGTCCCCAGGAAATGGTCTAACCCCCCCCCCCCCCCCATGAAGGCCAGATCAGACCCTGGACTTAGCCTAGAGGAGAAGGACATTGTTAATTACCTGAGAGGACGAGGGAGAGAGAGTGAACTTGCAAAATTCGAAGACCTGATGACCCCTCGGTTCCTCAAAGAAGCTGGTTTGAGGGTCGGCCCTCTGACAGAACTATGTGAGTTATACTAAACATTTTCCATTCCTCACCTATTTTTGAAGTGTTTTCTCTTTAGATCTGCATTTTTCTAACGTGTCGTCCTTTTATCAGATCGTCCTGCAGGTACGTCAGACTATCTTTGGGAAATGACTGCTCCCAGCTTATTATCTGGACTGGCCAAGGAGAAAGGGAAGGAGCCTCAGCAGGCTCCAAGGAAGACAAGGGCCGCTGGGCCGACGGTGGTGGAGCTGACCACCGATAGCAATAAAAGGAAGGAGCCTGAGGCCCCTATTGACCCTCGGCGTGATTATCGGACGAGGGCCAGGGTCGAAGCCTCTGAGGGGACGACCTCTTCATCCAGTATGGGGGCCTTCTGGTCTCAAAACCTGGCGCATTTGAGGGTCGATCCCTCATCACTTATTGCAAACTTGAGGCCAGCCAAGGCCTCAATGTTTTCTGCACCTTCGGCCTCTGACTACGAGTTCCTGTCAAAGATGCCTCCTGCCAAAGTGTACGACTATGGTCTGCACTCCCTTGCACAGGTATTGGTCTTGACCCATTTCTTAAATTTCATTCTTTCAACAACAGTTTTCTCGGCCTCTTGACATGTGTTTATTTTTCTATGCAGTCCGTCTGTGCCTTCACCTCGGCCACAAAGTGGATGGCTGAAAATTAGGCGAAGTTCCATGAGGCTGAAAGGGCCATTCAGCATGAGGCCGACCTGCAGACAAAGCTTGAGACTACTAGGGCCGAACTCGAGAGTGCTAGGACAGAGCATGCCAGGGTCTTAGATGAACTAACGAGGCAGCACGATGAGGACCTTACGGCCAAGGACTTGCTGATCAAAGAGAAGGAAGAGGCCCTGATCAACATAGAGGCCAAGCACAAGACTGATCTCGAAGTGGTTGTCAGGACAGCCGAGGCTGATGCTGTTGAGGCTTATAAAATTTCTGACAAGTTTCAAGGCTTCCGCCTTGAATATTTGGAGAGGGGAATCAGGACGGCCTGCCGGTGGGTCGTCCTCAGATTTGGTGATGTCGTCTCCTCGGTTCGTCCTTCACTGGAGGGCGTTCAACTGGACGACCCCCTAATTGCCGAGGCTCTAAACCAAGTGGAATCCCAAGTCGAGGGGGTCGGCACATCTGAAGATCATCCAGTTCAGGTTATTGAGGAGACCACTCCTGTAGATGTTGAGGCCCTGCCCTCCGATATCGTCCCATAGGGTGGTTGCCTATAGCCCATACCCTCTTAGTGTATTTATCATTTTTGTGCTCTCTTTTGTAAAACACTTGATATTTTATGTAACACCGGCATTTCATTAATATCATCGTCCTCTTTACTGTCTTCCATATTTGCTTCTTGTATGGTTTACTGTCTTCCATATTTGCTTCTTGTATGGTTTACTATCTTTGTTAATCCCACTAACCTCTCCCTCGTCTTTCTTGAGGGTGAACAAGGGGTGATCCCCTGCGTTGGCCCTCATTATAGCCGAGGAGTCAGATTACCAAACTGGATTTTAATAAAGTTTTCCCTCGTCTTTCTTGAGGATAGTGGTGGGGTCGTCCCCTCCACTGGCCCTCATTATAGCCGAGGGATCAGGTTACCAAATTAATGGTTTTTAAGTCTTCCCTCGTCTTTCTTGAGGACAGTGGTGGGGTCGTCCCCTCCACTGGTCCCCATTATAGCCGAGGGATCAACTTACCAATTTAATGGTTTTTAAGTCTTCCCTCGTCTTTCTTGAGGACAGTGGTGGGGTCGTCCCCTCCACTGGTCCCCATTATAGCCGAGGGATCAACTTACCAATTTAATGGTTTTTAAGTCTTCCCTCGTCTTTCTTGAGGACAGTGGTGGGGTCGTCCCCTCCACTGGTCCCCATTATAGCCGAGGGATCAACTTATCAATTTAATGGTTTTTAAGTCTTCCCTCATCTTTCTTGAGGACAGTGGTGGGGTCGTCCCCTCCACTGGTCCCCATTATAGCCGAGGGACCAACTTACCAATTTAATGGTTTTTAACAGTCTTCCCTCGTCTTTCTTGAGGACAGTGGTGGGGTCGTCCCCTCCACTGGTCCACATTATAGCCGAGGGATCAACTTACCAATTTAATGGTTTTTAAGTCTTCCCTCGTCTTTCTTGAGGGAAGTGGTGGGGTCGTCCCCTCCACTGGTCCCCATTATAGCCGAGGGATCAACTTAGCCGAGGGATCGACTTACCAATTTAATGGTTTTTAACAGTCTTCCCTCGTCTTTCTTGAGGACAGTGGTGGGGTCGTCCCCTCCACTGGTCCACATTATAGCCGAGGGATCAACTTACCAATTTAATGGTTTTTTAAGTCTTCCCTCGTCTTTCTTGAGGACAGTGGTGGGGTCGTCCCCTCCATTGGTCCCCATTATAGCCGAGGGATCAACTTACCAATTTAATGGTTTTTAAGTCCTCCCTCGTCTTTCTTGAGGACAGTGGTGGGGTCGTCCCCTCCACTGGTCCCCATTATAGCCGAGGGATCAACTTACCAATTTAATGGTTTTCAACAAAGTCTTCCCTCGTCTTTCTTGAGGACAGTGGTGGGGTCGTCTCCTCCACTGGCCCTCATTATAGCCGAGGGTGGTTCTCTGTAGATGTTTCCATGCGTGCTAGAACTGATAACCACAGGATGAGGGGAAACACTGATATTTCTCATTAATTTTTAAAGTGTTCTATTGGAGCAACTCTTATTACAATTATGGTCTATCAAGCCCTTACAACACTATTGATAGTATTTCTTCTAAATGATCTGCATTCCAGGGGTTGGAAAAAGGTTCCCCCTCTAGGTTTTCTAGTCTGTAGGTCCCAGGGACAACTTCATCGATGACCCTATATGGGTCATGCCAATTAGGATGGAGCTTTTTGGGCTTTTGCCAAGTCTTCTTGAGGACCAAGTCCCCCACTGCGATAGGCCTCTGTTTCACCCTCTGATTGTAAAACCTTGCGGTCCTCTGCTGGTAGGAAGTCTGCCTTATCTCAACGTCCTCCCTCCTTTCCTCAATCAGGTCTAAGTCGAGTCTCCTCTCTTCCGCATTTCCCTGGGGGTCGTATATTTGGACCCTATGAGTAGGAAACTCAATTTCGGTGGGGATGACGGCTTCTGAGCCATAAGCTAGCATGAATGGGGTTTCTCCGGTAGAGGTCCTCGTTGTCGTCCTGTATGCCCATAGTACGGCATATAACTCCTCGACCCATCTTCCTTTTGCCTCCTCAAGCCTCTTCTTGATTCCATCTAGGATTGTCCTGTTCGTAACTTCGGTTTGCCCATTGGCCTGAGGTCGGCCTGGGGTGGAGAAGAATTGTTTGATACTTACCCTCTCACAATACTTCTATAGAGAGGCATTCTTGAACTGAGTCCCGTTATCCGAGATGAGGGTGTTGGGTAAGCCATATCTGCATATCACATTTTTCCAGATGAACTGGAAGGTCTTCTGCTCTGTAATTGTGACCATCGGTTCGGCCTCCACCCACTTTGAGAAGTAGTCAATCGCTACAATGAGGAACCGATAGTTGTTGACAGCTCTCGGTAAGGGTCCTACCAGGTCAATCCCCCACACTGCAAACGGCCACGGATATGTAATGGAGGTAAGAGGCTGATGGGGTTGATGAGGGATGGTAGAAAATCTTTAGCATTTATCACACTTTTTTACATATGCCGCGGCGTCTTTCCCCAAGGTCGGCCACCAGTAGCCTTGGGTTATCACCCTCTTCGCTAGGGATCTACCCCCAATGTGGCTTGAGCACGACCCTTCATGCACATCTTGCAAAATGGAAGGGACTTCTGAGGGATGCACACACCTAAGTAGGGGGAGCAAAAACCCCTTTTTGTACAAGGTGTCTCCGATGACAGTGAATTTTGCAGCCCTGTACCTCAGCTTTTTCCTTTCTTGCCTTGCTTCTGGCATCTCACCCTCTTTAATGTATCTAATCAGGGGGTCCATCCACGAAGCTTCTTGAGAAACATTTAGGCAATTTCTAAGTGTTCCCTCAGAGTCCTCAATAGTTGGCCGAAGCAAAATTTCTACTGGGACCGTCCTCCTGATGTCTGTTCTTGTTGCCGAGGCCAACCTAGCAAGGGCATCAGCACGGCCATTGTCGAGCCTAGGTATCCTCCTTAATTTCACTTCTCTGAAGCCCTTCAGTAATGACCTCACCTTCTCAAGGTACCTAGCCATCCTCTCGTCCTTAGCCTCGTAGGCTCCTAGTATCTGATTCACTACTAGACTCGAATCACTATGGACCAAAATCTGGCCGACACTAAGAGACTTGGCCAAGGAGAGGCCTGCTACTAAGGCCTCATATTCAGCCTCGTTGTTGGAAGCTTTGAAGTTAAACCTCAGGGCGTACTCGACGTCTGTGCCATCGGGTGCTGATAGTATCAGTCCAGCTCCATTTCCGCTGTCACAGGAGGACCCGTCAACGAAGAGGCTCCACAGAGTCTTTCCCTCTGAAAAATTTCCCTCAGAGAGGGACCCCTGTCTAAAGATGTATCTTCCCTCTTCATTTTCAGTCACTTTCCTTCTAGCAGTGCTTGTCCCAGCCCTATCTGCGGGTGTGCCAGCGGGTCTGTCTTCTGTATCCGTCTTCCCAAGGGTCTCGCCCTAGGCCTCATCATCTTCCCAAGTGAACTCAGCCACGAAGTCTGCCAATGCCTGCCCCTTAATGGCCGTCCTAGGATGATACACAATGTCAAACTCCCCCAGCTCTATAGCCCAGGCCATCAACCTACCTGATTTTTCTGGCTTGTGTAGGACCTGTCTAAGAGGAGAGTCGGTGAGGATGACCATTGTATGGGACTGGAAGTACGGCTTCATCTTCCTCGAGGCATGGATCAAGGCGTAGGCCAACTTCTCCATCCTCGGGTATCTTTGCTCTACCCCCTGGAGTGCCTTGCTGTTAAAATACACAGGCTTCTGTATCCCGTCTTCGTCTCTCACAATAGCTGCACTGATGGCCGACTCTGAGATGGCGAGGTATACATAAAGTCGTTCACCCTGCACGGGTCGTGATAGCAGCAAGGGAGACCCTAAGTACGT
Organism: Sambucus nigra; assembly: GCA_949130495.1. Lineage (NCBI taxonomy): Eukaryota > Viridiplantae > Streptophyta > Magnoliopsida > Dipsacales > Adoxaceae > Sambucus > Sambucus nigra. The sequence continues at coordinate 234,841,682 of OX422210.1, read as the reverse complement.
CTTCAGGTCCCTGAAAGCCTCGTCACACTCTTCACTCCATTCGAATGCCTTCCTAAGGGTCTTGAAGAATGGCAAGCACTTGTCTGTGGCCCTAGACACGAACCTGTTCAAGGCAGCAACTCTCCATGTGAGCCTCTGAACGTCTTTAATGGACTTGGGGGTCTTCATTTCAACAAGGGCCTTTATCTTTTCAGGATTGGCCTCGATGCCTCTTTGATTGACAATGAACCCCAAGAACTTCCCTGCTCTGACCCCGAAGACACACTTGGCCAGATTAAGCTTCATCTTGTATTTGTCCATCGTATTAAAGGTCCTCTCCAGGTCTGCCACATGATCCTCTGCCTTCAGACTCTTAGTCAGCATGTCGTCTACGTAGACCTCCATAGACTTCCCAATTTGGTCTTCAAACATTTTGTTTACGAGGCGCTGGTACGTTGCCCCCGCATTTTTTAAGCCAAAGGGCATGACCCTGTAACAGTATGCCCCCTTGTCAGTGATGAAGGCGGTCCTCTCCGAGTCTTCAGAGTTCATAAAGATCTGGTTGTACCCCGAATAGGCATCCATAAAACTCATGAGCTCATGGCCTGCGGTAGCGTCTACAATCTGGTCAATGCGGGGGAGAGGGAAGCTGTCTTTGGGACAGTGCTTGTTGAGGTCTGTGAAGTCCACGTACATTCTCCACTTGCCGTTGGCTTTTGGGACAATGACTGCATTGGACAGCCATTCAGGGTAGATGACCTCTCTGATAAATTCAGCGTCTTTAAATTTTTTGACCTCGTCCCTGATGACCTCATATTTTTCTCTGGAGTAAATTCTCCTTTCTCCAGCTTCGTTTCATCTCTGGGGTCTAGGGTATCAATATTATAAGTGGTTGTAACCCTCTTGTGTGCCTCCCTTTCTTCAGCGGAGTTGTAGTAACATTCTCTCGCTGTCGTCTGGTCTCCCTGAACTTCCCCCACCCCGTAAGGGGTTGGAAATTTGATCATCTGATGGACCATAGATGGCACGGCTTCAAACCCCTTGAGGGCCACACGCCCCAGTATGATGTTGTAGGCCGAAAACACCTGCTCATCCATCACAAAGAAACTGACCTTCTTGGTGAGCCATCTCGGCCACTCGTCCCCCATCCCCACATCGGCCTCATATACCCCATGGGGGTGAACCTTTTCCCCACTAAACCCAATCAATGGATGATGGTAGGGGACGAGTCTAGCACGGCTGAGACCCAAGGCTTTGAAGCATGGCCAAAACATTACATCTGCAGAACTACCCCCGTCTACCAAGATCCTCGGCACCTCGCATCCGTGCACCCTGGTAGTGATGACGAGAGGGTCATCATGTGGGGATAAGATGCCTTTAAAGTCCATTCTTGAAAACCCCACTATCAGTGTGTCCATATCAACCTTCTTCCTCTTTTCTGACTTGACCTCTAGGGAGGTTGCGTGTACCGTCTTTGCCACTTCCTTGGCCTCAGCCACATGGGCCTTCCTGTCGGCGACCTCAGACCCTCCTCCTGCGAGACCCCCGGAGATAATTCTCACTCCGAGCGAGATCATATTAAGCCTCTTGACAGGGCCATGGTCGTCTCTCGACGGGAGGTCAGGGTCGTCCTCATCATCAGAAGGGTCTTCCCCTCTTTTTTGAGGACCTTCTCTGCATGCATCGCCTCGCTTCTTTCTGGGGTCGTCCCCTCGGCCCCTCTTGAAGGCACCTTTGTCGACGTACTTTCTGAGCTTCCCTTCCTTCAGCATCTTCTCAATCTCGTCTTTCAGAGCAAAGCATTTGTCCGTTACGTGGTCGTGGTCGTGGTCTTGGTGAAATTCACACCACGGGTTCTTATTCCTCTTGTCGGGAGCTTCCCTCAGCTTCTCAGGCCACTTCAGGGACCAGTCACTCTTAATCTCATTGAGAATCTGTTCACAGCTGACCGTCAGAGGGGTGTACCCAGCGAACTTGTCATCCGTGGACCTCTTCTTCCCCTCTTTCTTCTTCTTAGGGTATTTACTCCCACTAGCACCTCCTCTTTCATCTTCATATTTTTCAGCCATCGCCTCTTCAGCGTTCATCACCTTTCCTGTTGTTAACAACAGTTCAGTCATCATCCTCGGAGGGTCTTTAGCAAGCTTCCATAACAGCTTCCCCTTTTGGATTCCTCCAATTAGGGTTGTCATAGCTATGCTCTCCTCATAATCTTCTACCTCCAGCTTCTCCTTATTGAATCTGGCTATATAGTCCCTCAGACTCTCACTCTTCCCCTGCTTAGCATAGAGCAGGTGGGTGGTCTTCTTCTGTGGCCTCACCCCAAAGCAGAAGTTATGGATGAACAGGTCTGCCAACTGCTTGAAGTTTTCAATGGAATTTTTTGAAAGAGACGTGTACCAGATATGCACAGCCCCTGTCAAGGTACCAGAGAAGGCACGACACCTCATCTCATCTGAGATAGAGTATATGTCTGCTGCTGACTGATACCTCTCAACATGGTGGACGGGGTTGGTGCTTCCGTCATACCTTGGGTTGACCACGGGTGGCTTGAATTTTTACGGCGTGGGGAAGTTGACTATCTTTGCCACAAAGGGTGAGCCTATGGTGTACACCCTCTGAAGGGGGTCTCGGCTCTTCAATATATCACCGATCTTATCCTCTAACAGCTGGATTGAGTCATTCCAGGGCCTCACAGGGTCGGCCTGGCCGATGTTATCCCCTACTGCCTCTCCGAGGTGGACGGAGGGTTCTGCTGCAGCAGGCCTGTGTCGGCTGTTCACTTCCCTTTGGCCGTCATCTCGTCCTCGGGGTCGGCCATCTGCTGCCTCCCTCCTGGATCTCGCGGCGCTTCTTGTCCTGGACAACTGTTCCCGCAGGTCATTTACTGGGCCTAGCCTCTGAAAGGCCGACCGCCTGCTCAAGCGATCAAAAGCAGAGCCTCTTGGGCGATCATCAGGGTTTGGTCTCCCGCACTTTCCCCTACTGTCCTGGAGGGGTCGCACAGTATTGTTGGAGACCTCGTAAGGTTCCCAGCACTCTATAGGAGCCTCCTCTCCCTCCATATCTCCATACCTATCCTCAGGGCAAGGGTTTTCTTGCCTACCCAGGCGTAGACGTCGGGGGTCAGCAACATCCCTACGCCGCTGAGGGGGTGGCAGGTCTTTGCGTGGTGCCTGGGGTGGTCCCCTGGCCTCATGCTGCCCTGGAGCTGCTGCCGGAGTAATCATCTCAGGTGAAACCCCTGGTGCTCTTAGTATGTTCTGGCTTAGAGCTGTGAACTGCACTTGCATCATCCGCTGGCTTGCTGCCAGAGACTTTAGGGCTGCCGCCACATCAGCCATCTCAGACTGAGGCGGCGGCTGACCGGAACTGGGTCTTCCCCCCTCATCCGGCGGGGGAAGTGGTGGTGGTGGCATCTCAGGTTCCATGTGCTTGAGCTATGAAAAGTTGAACTGAAGAAAATACTGGTGAGCTTGGGAACCTTAGTGGGTCTCTTTCAATGGTGAAACACCTCCTCTCAGGGGGAGTGTTGGTTCACCACCAGAGTGCCCAGTGAGGTCAAGCTCTACAAAGGAAGAGATGTCTTCTCGTTCCCACAGACGGCGCCAAACTGATGATGCTGAGATTTAGCACCACCAGATAAGTGGTAGTGAGCTCAAACAGTAGCAGCTATGGCAGCCATAGAGATGTATAAGTGTATAAGTATGGAGAAGGGGATGAGTATAGGAGGAACTAAGACAATGATGTATAGTGGTTCAGCCAATTTGGCCTACGTCCACTGTGAGTGTGTGATCCACTAAGTATGGGCACTAATGGCCTTGGATACAATGCACATAACCCTCTCTCTCTCTCTACTGTGTGTACAAGCAGAGTTTTATCTAGGGTTGCAGTTAATGGATCGATCGATCCCCTGTAGGGTTGTAGGTGACAAGTATATATAGGTCTTGGGGGGTGTAGTGTACCCCCCAAGTATGCATGGTGCATGTGAATGATGATCTAGCCAATCCCCTGTTGACACCTGTAGATGCCAAATGATGACATAATATTCCCTCACGTGAGGGTGTGATTTGGTTATAACGGTCTTCCACGTGCCATGTGAGCCTCACGCGCACTGTTCCATGCGTCTCCCAAACTACGCGCTGTCATGATGTCACCCTCGGCCTATGAGCCGAGGCCGAGGGCAAAGTTTCTTCCAGTAGTGAGCCTGGCCCAATTCTGGCATCGTACTTTCGTACCCTCGTAGGGTCGTCTGGAGCCTGGTGAAGGGTCAGCCCCTTGTAGGGTCGTCTGGAGCCTGGTTAAGGGTCGGCCTTTCGTAGGGTCGTCCGTTTGGAGGTTATCATCAGCCAGGCCGAGGATATAAACGGGTATATCAAATCTCCAATGCTCTATACAACAAAAATAAATACAATTCTTCTCATCTTGTATTAAAAATCCTTACCAATAATAATCCACGCTAAAATCCATCTCCAAAATAAATCCAAAGAGCCCAAAAATCCGCTCTAACATGCCACTAAAAGAAAATATGGGGAAGTACACAATACGACAGCAAAGATGCTCAACAAATATTAGCGGTGAATAAAACATAACAATACGAATACGAATATTCCAATCAAATGCGAATCTCAATAGCAATTATATCAATATAATTTCTCAACAACACATTAGCCGGGTCACCAATCCTCACCACCATACCGCGCCTATGCATTTTTTTAGCTTATCCGGAAAAAGGAATATTGGCGGGTGCCCAACCTCCGTGTCATATTAAAATCTCATGGTAACATGCCCAACATAATAATAATACCACATGAATCAAATTTAGATTCCAACAAATATTTTTTGATTTTCAAAAGAATTTAACAATTCAAATATGAGTCAATAATCACATGAAACCAAATGGAGAAGCACTCGCGAGATTAAGGAGCATATTGTGTAAAACCCCATACCTTAAACCACCAAAAAGGACCAACATGAATCATCACATAAATCAGCCTCAAAATCTAATCACACCATCACGTTCCTCTCGCGAAAATAATCAAATCTCGTTCTAGCCCAAACTCGAGAAAACACCAAATAAGCCTTACAATCTAAGGTTAAAATCTTCAATAAGTTTGGGGCTATGGTTTGTATATGAAAGGGAGTAATTTTGGAGAGGTCTTCTGGTTGAAAAGTTTGAGAAAAAGTGATTTGAAAAGCCAATCCACAAATTTGTTGATATAAAAAGGATTAAGAGTTTGATTAAGAAAAGAGTTCTAATCAGATACAAATTCCTAAAAAATTTATTCCGGACGATCGGACCGATGGAATTGGATGAAATTTTACAAACAATTCACTGAAGACGAGAGGAAGCTACAGAAAAAAAAACAGATCTATCAGACCGTTCAATATTTTTAAATATATTTTTTTGCCGGAGAGTTTTATGTTTTGAGGACTCTTAGACAGTTTTATGTTTTGAGGACTCTTCTATATAATAAAAATTCAATTAAAACTCCATTTTAATTCCGATTTCGAAACCGTTTGAAATTCTCGCTTTTAAAAGTAATAACCAACATATTTGAGCAATAAAAATAATTTTATCTCAAAATATATTTTTCATCTTTATTTTGAAAATACCCCCAAAATTACGCAGGTTGTTACTCTTCCCCACTAACAATGGAATTTCTCCCTCGAAATTCACCGAATGCCTAACTCTCAAAAATCAGGCCAACAAGCTCCAAAACCAATCTCGTCACCGTAATAAAATTTCTCACCTCTAATCTAGATTCCTAACACGAAATGATTCTCTAAAATTTCTATCTCCAAAATACGCGCCACAAAAACGCAACAAACTCAAAACCCAAGACCCGAGGGTTGTCGTATACCTAAGCTCGGATACCATTCTGTAACACCCCGCCCACCCGGAGAGAGCGAACAGAGCGCTACTATCGATAAAACTAAACAAATCCACAATATAACAAGGTATAGAGCATCTAAAAAGATCCCACAATGTAAAAGAGAATCCACTAATCTCAAATCTCTTCAAATTAAATACAATCAAAAGTCTCTCGAAATAATACAACTATCTATCTCGAAATAAGTAAATCTCCAATGCTCTATACAACAAAAATAAATGCAATTCTTCTCATCTTGTATTAAAAATCCTTCCCAATAATAATCCACGCTAAAATCCATCTCCAAAATAAATCCAAAGAGCCCAAAAATCCGCACTAACCTACCACTAAAAGAAAATATGGGGAAGTACACAATACGACAGCAAAGATGCTCAACAAATATTAGCGGTGAATAAAACGTAACGATACGAATACGAATATTCAAATCAAATGCGAATCTCAACAGCAATTATATCAATATAATTTCTCAAAAACACATTAACCGGGTCACTAATCCTCACCACCATACCGCGTCTATGCATTTTTTTAGCATATCCGGAAAAAGGAATATTGGCGGGTGCCCAACCTCAGTGCCATATTAAAATCTCATGACAACATGCCCAACATAATAATAATACCACGTGAATCAAATTTAGATTCCAACAAATATTTTTAGATTTCCAAAAGAATTTAACAATTCAAATATGAGTCAATAATGACATGAAACCAAATGGAGAAGCACTCGCGAGATTAAGGGGCATATTGTGTAAAACCCCATACCTTAAACTAGTAAAAAGAACCAACATGAATCATTACATAAATCAGCCTCAAAATCTAATAACACCATCACGTTCCTCTCGCGAAAATAATCAAATCTCGTTCTAGCCCAAACTCGAGAAAACACCAAATAAGCTTTCTAATCTAAGGTTGAAATCTTCAATAAGTTTGGGGCTATGGTTTGTATATGAAAGGGAGTAATTTTGGAGAGGTCTTCTGGTTGAAAAGTTTGAGAAAAAGTGATTTTAAAATCCAATCCACGAATTTATTGATATATAAAGGATTAAGAATTTGATTAAGAAAAGAGTTCAAATCAGATACAAATACTAAAAAATTTATTCCGGACGATCGGACCGATGGACTTGGATGAAATTTTACAGAGAATTAACTGAAGACGAGAGGAAGCTACAGAAAAAAATTCAGATCGATCAGACCGTTCAATATTGTTAAGCCGGAGAGTTTTATGTTTTAAGGACTCTTAGAGAGTTTTATGTTTTGAGGACTCTTCTATATAATAAAAATTCAATTAAAATTCCATTTTAATTCTGATTTCGAAACCGTTTGAAATTCTCGCTTTTACAAGTAATAACCAACATATTTGAGCAATAAAAACAATTTTATCTCAAACTATATTTTTCATCTTTATTTTGAAAATACCCTCAAAATTACGCAGGTTGTTACACTTCCCCACTAACAATGGAATTTCGCCCTCGAAATTCACCGAATGCCTAACTCTCAAAAATCAAGCCAACAAGCTCCAAAACCAATCTCGTCACCGAAATAAAATTTCTCACCTCTAATCTAGATTCCTAACACGAAACGATTCTCTAAAATTTCTATCTCCAAAATACGCCCCACAAAAACGCAACAGACCCAAACCCCAAGCCCGAGGGTTGTCGTATACCTAAGCTCGGATACCAATCTGTAACACCCTACCCGCCCGGAGAGAGCGAACAGAGCGCTACTATCGATCAAACTAACCAAATTCACAATATAACAAGGTATAGAGCATCTAAAAAGATACCACAATGTAAAAGAGAATCCACTAATCTCAAATCTCTTCAAATTAAATACAATCAAAAGTCTCTCGAAATAATACAACTATCTATCTCGAAATAAGTAAATCTCCAATGCTCTATACAACAAAAATAAATACAATTCTTCTCATCTTGTATTAAAAATCCTTCCCAATAATAATCCATGCTCAAATCCATCTCCAAAATAAATCCAAAGAGCCCAAAAATCCGCGCTAACCTTCCACTAAAAGAAAATATGGGGAAGTACACAATACGACAGCAAAGATGCTCAACAAATATTAGCGGTGAATAAAACGTAACAATACGAATACGAATATTCAAATCAAATGCGAATCTCAATAGCAATTATATCAATATAATTTCTCAACAACACATTAACCGGGTCACCAAGCCTCACCACCATACCGCGCCTATGCCTTTTTTTAGCATATCCGGTAAAAGGAATATTGGCGGGTGCCCAACCTCAGTGCCGTATTAAAATCTCATGACAACATGCCCAACATAATAATAATACCACGTGAATCAAATTTAGATTCCAACAAATATTTTTAGATTTCCAAAAGAATTTAACAATTCAAATATGAGTTAGTAATCACATGAAACCAAATGGAGAAACACTCGCGAGATTAAGGAGCATATTGTGTAAAACCCCATACATTAAACTACCAAAAAGAACCAACATGAATCATCACATAAATCAACCTAAAAATCTTATCACACTGTCACGTTCCTCTCGTGAAAATAATCAAATCTCGTTCTAACCCAAACTCGAGAAAACACCAAATAAGCCTTCTAATCTAAGGTTGAAATCTTCGATTAGTTTGGGGCTATAGTCTGTATATGAAAGGGAGTAATTTTGGAGAGGTCTTCTGGTTGAAAAGTTTGAGAAAAAGTTATTTGAAAAGCCAATCCACGAATTTGTTGATATATAAAGGATTAAGAGTTTGATTAAGAAAAGAGTTCTAAACAGATATAAACACTAAAAATTTTATTCCGGACGATCGGACCGTTTCAATTGGATGAAATTTTATAGAGAATTAACTGAAGACGAGAGGAATCTACAGAAAAAAAATTCAGCTGGATCAGATAGTTTAATATGTTTAAATATTTTTTTTTTGCTAGAGAGTTTTATGTTTTGAGGACTCTTAGAGAGTTTTATGTTTTGAGGACTCCTATATAATAAAAATTCAATTAAAACTCCATTTTAATTCTGATTTCGAAACCGTTTGAAATTCTCGCTTTTAAAAATAACAACCAACATATTTGAGCAATAAAAAAAATATTTATCTCAAAATTTATTTTTCCTCTTTATTTTGAAAATACCCCCAAAAATACGTGCATTGTTACAAATTGATCTTCCCTTGTTACTTCTTTGTCTTTTCCTTGATCACAAATTCCTACAACTCTTTCAATTTCCAAGTTTCTTAAACAAAACCAAAATAACTAAGTTTTCATGTGTGACAATGTGTTTGTGATGTCCAATAAATGCAGATTTATGCAACTCACCCTCTCAAATTATTTATACAGACAAATTCCTATAAATCAAGAGGTTCTATATGACATGCAGATACTGGTTCAAATTATTTTGACAAATAAATTCTTTCTCAAGATCAGATCTGAAAAACATCCTTCCTTTTAAAACTAGCCATGGTCCTATGTGTTTCTATTTATTTTTGGACACATTTATTTCACAAATCGTGAAATATAAATCAAGAAACACAAACGCTCTAGAGATCTGATATTACCTTGAAATATAGAAGTTTCTATTTCAAAATCTCTTGAAACGAAAAGGATCTACAACAAAAGATTCAAAAGAGAATAAAAATATAAACGTATGATTTTCTCTTTTAGAAAAACTCAAGTTTCAACAGTGAAACTCAAGATTCTCTTAGATACGAGTTCTGAGAGAAACTAAAACTTGAAGAGGTCTTCAAACATCTAACAAACTCAACACCAAACTCAAAGAAACCCTAAATGGATCTAACCCTCAAGGCTTAGGTTTTCTAGTGTATGAAACTATAAAGGTTCTAGTCTTTGGATTAAGGAAAAACACTCAGAGGTTGAGCTTCGAAGACTAGGGTTTCTTCTCTCTCTCTTCTTCTCTATTTTTTTCCTCTCTCTTCTCTCTTCTCCCTTCTCTATCTTCTCTATACTCTCTCTTTTTCTCTCTATTTGGACGAAGGCCAAAAGTCTCAAATGGCTGAGAATACATAGGTTTATACAGTGGCTAAGGAAGGATCTCAAACTTCTGAGACAATCCAACGAATGAGATTAACTTAAACCAGCTGACTGCCAATCTAACAGTTCAATATAAGCCGTTGGAATAACTGACGTTGATTGGTTAAAACTGGTTGCACATGAATTGACTCCAATAACATGCAGATCATTGATAAGGTTTAACCAAGGGCTGAGATTGCATATAAAGTATGTGTCTTAGAGAAAACAAAAAACCATTTGTTAAGGTGCTAACACATGTTCGAATGATAGAGGATGTAAAAAACGTGATAAAAATATTTTAAATTTCTCCCCTGAATTCTCTAGAACTTTGAGATCCTACCCAACACAACTTTTAATGAATAAAAACATTATGTAAATTGTAACTTTTAACCCTAACACTTTTTAAAACCAAATTTTAATAATTCCAAAAATTATTTAAAATATTTCAAAAATGTTATAAGGGAATTAAAATGATTTAAAAACATTGTCAACGTGATTTAAACAATATATAAACATGTGAACTCAATAATATGCACTGTAAGTGTCCTAAAGTTGTTAGGTAGGATTAACTTTCGTTTTGATGATTCTTGGACTGGATTTATTCATTCTTGATTGAACATTTGAGAGATAGAGCAACTCATAAAAACTAGGCTACTTTGTCTCGATATCCAAACTAGTTGAACTCCTATATAAAGACTCAAGTAAGCCATACATATAGTGTGTTCTCAATCTCCCCCTTTGGATATTAGAGATAACAATTCCCTTGAGTATTCTGAACTCATGGGTGAAAAATGAAAAATCCTAGTTGTCCTATACAAAACATCTAACTACCCATTCCCATCCTAGAACCGAAAATAAGGTGAAAAAAATACATCACTCAACTACAATACAGACCAATACTCTAATAAATAGAACAAGCTATACAACGAGTTTGAAGAATACTTGTAAAAGATTAAACATTTGAATGGCATGTTAGTTGAGTTAGAATAGGAATAGATATAAATCACAGCAAAAATACTCAATTCCTTCTCCCCTAATTTTTATCAAATATATAATGGGATAAAAAATAATAGAGAAAAACAGGAATATGTAAAAAGGTTTCAATCACACACCATATCATAAGCATTGGCAGAATCAAGGGTCTCTTACATAAACTAGTGTTAGGAGGCATCTTTTGTCATTTCAGAGACGTCCATACCCTAAAACTTCATAAACCAATTATTAGCGTGAGACTATCGAAGTTATGATAAATGTGACTTAAATTATGTGAGAACTATCATACCTATAGCTGTTTGCAGATACTCAAATTTTATGTTATCCAATGGTTTGGTAAAAATATCACCTAGGTATTTTTTAGTATTCAGATATTCAATAATGAGTTCCTTAGATTCTACAAGATCACGAATGAAGTGACGTCGAATTTGTATATGCTTAGTTCGAGAGTGATGTACCGGGTTTTTCAAAATATTTATCACACTCTAGTTATCACAAAACATAGGTAATTGATATTCGATGATACCATAATCTCTAAGCATTTGTCTAATTTATAATAGTTGTGAACAACAACTTCCTGTGGCAATGTACTCGGATTATGCACTAGATAGAGAAATACAATTATGTTTCTTACACGATCAACCTACTAGGTTATTTCCTACATAGTAACATGCCCCAGACGAGCTCTTTCTATCGTCTGAACACCCTGGCCAATCAGCATCAGTGTATCCTACAATAGATATAGTTGTGTCCTTAGTGTACCAAATACCAAATTTTAGAGTACCCTTAACATATTTAATAATTATTTTCACACAAAATAAGTGGGATTCCTTAGGGCTACTTTGATATCTAGCACAGACACAGTCTGAGAAGGAAATGTCGTGTCTAAAAGCTATAAGATATAAGAAACTCCCTATCATACTTCGATATAGATTAGGATCAACATTTTTTCCATTATCATCCTTAGATAGTTTGTTGAAGTTCTCATGGGGGTTCTGGAAGGTTTAGCATTTTCTAATCCAAATTTTTTGACAAGTTCTGCAACATATTTGGATTGAGTGATAAATTATCCATCACTACATTGTTTTACTTCTATGCCTAAAAAATATTGAAGTTCACCCATAAGTGACATCTGAAATTCAGCATGCATGACGTCAAAAAAATTCTTAACTTGTTTAGAACAAATGGATCCAAATATTCTATCGTCAACGTATACTTGTGCTATAAAAACATGTTTGTCTTCATTTCTAGCGAATAAATTTTAATCGTTTCCGCCTTGGAAAAATCCATGAGAGACAAGAAATGTAGATAGTCGCTCATACCAATCCCTGGGAGCTTATTTCAAACCGTATAAGTCTTTCTTAAGCCTAAAGATGTAGTCAGGGTGTGATGGATCTATAAAATCTTTGGGCTATTCTACGTATACCTCCTCAGTCAAAATTCCATTAAAAATGCGGACTTAACATCCATTTGGAATAATTTGAATTGCAGGTGACATGATGTGGCAAGGAGGAGACGAAATGACTCAAGACGAGTAACAGGTGCAAAAGTTTTATCGAAGTCAATTCCCTCTATCTGGGAGTAACCTTGTGCTACCAACCTAATTTTATTTATAATGACCTCACCATTTTCATCTTTTTATTTTTGAAAATCCATCATGTGCCGATAACCTTTGAATCTTTTGGCCTGGGAACAAGATACCGAACATCGTGTCTCTGAAATTGGACAAGCTTTTCTTGCATAGCATTGATCCAGAATGAGTCAAAAAGGGAATTATTTACATTTTTAGGTTCCTCAAGGGAAACAAAACATGCAAATTGTGCCACATTTTGAAGTTGAGATCTTGTTCTAATAGGTTCCGAAGGATTACCAACTATTGTTTCAATAGGATGGTCTTTAGAAACCCAAGTGGGTACTGAAGGATTCTCTGGTGGCGGTAAATTAGTGTCTTGTGAGGGTTCAATTGAAAAGTTTGGTTCATCCTCATCTTGTGGCATTGATTGAGTGGCACTAGTCCCTACACCCGTATCATCTACAATTACATTAAAGGAGTCCATATTGGTTTTGGTTCGATAGTTAAAAACACGAAAAGCCCTACTGTTTTGGGAATAACCAAGAAATATTCCTTTCTCTCCTAGGGTGTCAAATTTTGAAAGTTGTTCTCTGTCATTAGATACATAACAAATACTCCTGAAGGTTTTAAAATGTTTTAAGTTTGGATTTTTGTGGAACCAAAGTTTAGAAGGGGTTTGTTTGGAATTTTTCCTAAGGTATACACGATTAATGATATGACATGTGGTTTGAACGGCTTCTACCCAAAAATATCAAGGAAGACTTTTAGCGTGTAACATAACCCTAGCCATCTCTTTTAATGATTTATTCTTACATTCAGTGATGCCATTTTGCTGGGGTGTTTTGCGAGCACTAAACTCGTGTTTATAGCCATTAGCTAAGCAGTATTCAGTAATACCAGAGTGTTTGAACTTACCACCTCTGTCACTCTTAATTCCACACACTTGGGCACCCTTCTTATTCTCTATTTTCAAAAGGATTTTTAAGAATTCACCGAAGGTATCTGATTTTTGTTTCATAAATGGAACCCAAGTATATCGCGTATAGTCGTCTACTATAACTAGGATATAACTATTTCCACAAAAACTAACAGTTCTTGAGAGACCCATGAGGTGCATATGGATAAGTTCTAATGGTTTTGTGGTCAATACATCCTTAACTTTCATATGCAGGGATTTACTTATTTTTCCTTCCTCACATGGTCCACATACCGTATTGAAAGAATTTTTTATTTTGTGTAAACCTCTAACTATTTATTGGGAGCTTAATCTTCTAAGATTATCAAAATTTGTATGTCCCAATCTATTGTGCCAAAGGTCAGAATCCTCTAATCTGGCAACATAGCAAGACGCAAACTTAGGAATTACTGTGTAACAGTTTTCCTGAGTTCTGCTTCCTGTCAATATAGAGTTTCCTTTTTCATCAATAACTTTGCAATCATTTTTTGAAAAAGTAACGGTATGATTGGAATCACAGAATTGAGATATACTTAAGAGATTAGCTTTAAGGCATTTAACTAGGAGAACATCATTTAGATCAGAAAGCCCATTCTCACTCAATGTTCCCTTACCTATGATCTAAGATGAAACACCATCTCCAAACATAACACTACCTCCTAGGAAGTCTGTCCTGTTTTTCAATTTGGTTTTTTCCCCGGTCATATGTTTAGAATATTCGGAGTCTAAATACCATCCAGTTGAAGTGTGTTGTGCATTTAAAGAAGAAATGATAATTTTGCACTTGAGCTTGGGTAATAAATCATCATTTCTAATCTAAATAGACCAAGTTTTAATCGTTTTGTGGCCTTTTAATTCACAAAAGGTTTCTTGGGTCTTTCTAAATGGATTTTTCTTAGTCTTGGACCCTCTCTTTTTATTTTTATATCTATAGTTGTTTGTGGCTTGTCTATGGAGAATATAAGTATTTCTTCCTTTTCTAGAATAGTTAAAGTTAAGGTAGGTGGGTGTGTATATACTTTTTTGAAAACATTATTCAAGAGTGTGGCCAAAAACATCGCAATAAGAACATTACTAATGGGTATTAGTCATGACTTTATTACTGACGTCTTTAAAAATGGGTTTGGCTCTACTTGGTATAGTCGTCCAATTTTCATTGGTCTTGAGTTTTTATCTTTGGTCTCTAACGGGTGGACAAACATATTCGGCATGACCATTTGAGTTAGATTGTTGATTGTACTGATCATGTTTTGCTTGAGAGACATTAAGACTAGATTCCCCTTTTTGAACAGTTTGACAAGTGGCCTTGTTTGATAAAAGTAACATTTTCAGGAGAAACTTCGGTCTTACTAGTGTGCACTACTTCTCTAAAACCTAGGCCAGACTTATCTTCAGAGTCAAATTTGCTTCCAACAACAATTTACTCATAAGATTTAGCTTGGGTTTCAAAGTGTTGACATTTTTTAAACACATTTGAGAACTTTTGCTTAGACTATTCTAGTTCCATAAGGGTTTCCTTATATTTTTGTTCAAACTCATGATTTTTCTTAAACAAATCTTTTATTTTTATGGAAAATTCTTGAATCTCAGTCTGATGGGCAATACACTGGGCAATATAATCTTTAGTATTCTTCCTAATGGTCTGGTTAAGTAAATCGATACGCTCAGCTAATGATTTTATCATCTTTTTCAAGACGAGCACTCTTCTTAACCGTTTTTATGTATAACTCATGTGAATCAGGCAAATCATCATCAAATTCGCTAAGTGTGTCATGTGAAGTGTCCCTTAAAACAATACTTGATTCTTTTGGACAAACGCACACGTTTAGTTCATCGGTAGTATTAACGCTTTGACTCAACTTAGATTCCTTTCAACAATAATAGGAGCAGTATTAACATCAACATCAACAAGAAACACAGATTCTTGAGTAGGTAGGAATGCATCATCATCATTATATACAATATTAGCAAAGCAAGGCATCCAATACTCATCATTTTGGGTTGACTTTGTTGCATCTTCATCAAAATCACTAGAGTCGTCCCACGTTTTACACACATTATCCTTGTTATTGTTGCTAAAATTTGTTGGGCATTTGATGGCATAATGTCCCACTTTACCACATTTATGACATTTCACATCTTTCAGATCTGTCTTAGGTCGGTTATTATCGTAGGTCCTTTTATTGTCATGTGAGTGTTTGGCATTGTCTCTATCATGAGGTCTGCAATTTTGATTTCCTTGATAACTTGACTTGCCTTGTTTAGAGGCTACAACATTTCTGAATTTAAGAATCTTTTTGAAATGCTTTCTCATAAGAGCTATTTGATTGTCAAGGTCATCCAAATCATAGTCATCAACATAGTTAGGGTCAAAGTCCAAAGAACTTATTTTAGGAACATGCATTTTTTATGAAAACACAACATTATAACTAGTGGGTTTCTTGTTATGTCTAGTTAGTTGCTTCATAAAATCTAACTCCAACTCTACAGTCCTTAGTTTACTACTATGTAATTCAGGAGTCATATTAGGGTCATCCATTTATTCAATGGCATATCTCTTATTTTCAAATTTGGAAGGCAGTGACCTAAGAATATTTCGAACAATTTCCTTTATACTATAGGTTATACCATTTGTATAAAGTTTTGTAAAGATATCAGTTAACCTAATGTAGAAATCATCAAAGGATTCATTGTCATCCAATATCAGGTTGTTGTATTGTTGGACAAGAATTTGAGTTTTTCCTTCCTTAAGTATTTTATCACCTTCATGAGTAGTGACAAGAATGTCCCATGCCTCTTTGGAAGTCGAACATATGGATATTATTTTAAATTTGTGTTCATTAGTGGACATAAATATAGCATTCTTGCCTTTGTTATTATCTAGGGATGCTTTTTTCTTTCCTTAGTAAATACACAAAAAAAATTCTTAATCCTTGTTGGATTAGTTTTAAATATAGCCTCTGTAGGATGTTCATACCCTCTTTTAATCATGTCCCAGACATCATCACCAAGGGTTACTTGAATGAAAGCAACCATTCATACTTTCCAGTCTAAAACGTTTTGTCCATCAAAGAGTGGTGGTCTGGAGAGGTTATCAAACTTCTCAAATCCGTCTTCCATATTCAAAAATTTTTAAGGAAGTTTCGAAAACAATTTCTAAAATTTCAGGATCACAAAATATTGTCCTGGTGTGATACCACTTGAAAAAACTTTTTACTACACTAATAACAAAATTTTATAAGTTAAGTAAACTCCGAATAAACTTTTTGGACAAAACTTTTTTTGAATAATAACATAAGATCTGTTAAAAAAAATCTGAATATGTAGTCTAGATTTGGTATTTGATTACCTTAGGTTTTAGAAATTAAAAACCATCTACTAAGTCTAACATGAAGTCCCAATCACAATATAAATTAAGAACATTCAAAGTAACGAACATAGGAATTGAACGTCGTAAAAGCCCTAGTCAAGGGAAACATCCACAGTGCCCTCAACGGCACAAACCAAAAATCCACTAAAATAAAGAATCAAGTTAAAACACTTAAGAAAGCACACAAAGATCCTAAATATAAGTTCAGATGTATACTTACATGAGATACTCCCTTCCAAAGGTTTTCTGACTAGAACTGATCTTCCTGTAACAACCCGAATTTTTAAATTAATTGGAATATTCGAGAAAAATCAAATTTTGGATTTAATGATTTTTATTAATTAAATATGTTGGTTATGATTTTAGAAGAATAAAACTTCAAGAGGAATTGAAATCGGATTTAAAATGTATTTTTAGTGGAGTTTTTAATTTTTTGCCTTATAGGCATTTTGTGGGGGAACTGTCGCCAAACCCTGGGACTCGATCGATCGGCTATGTCCAGATTTCAGTCAGCAAATTTGTTTTTTAAGAGTTGGCGGCTTTACAAATTCCTATCTTTTTCCCTTATAAAAAAAGGTCGTGGGTGGACATTTAAACCACTTTTTCAAAAACACAAAAATGCGGAATACATATTTTATTTCCTCTCCCTCTTTATACAAACCCCAGCCCCTATTTTATTCAATGTTCAACCTTAGATTTGGAGGCCTATTTAGGGTTATCTCGTGTTGGGGGTATAATGTGATTTGATTATTTTCGCGAGAGGAACCTAATGGTGTGATCATATTTAGAGGCTGAATTTATGTGTCGATTTATGTGATGATTTTGAGGTACAGGACTTGCACAATATGCTCTTAAATTCTCTCGAGAGTATTCCATTTTGATTTCTGTGTCGATTGCACTCATATTGAATTGGGATATTCTTTGAAATCTGAAATAATTATTGGAAATCTAAATTTGATTCATTGTGGTATATTATATTGTTGTTTGAGTATCGTGTCATGAGATTTTAATATGGCACGGAGAATGGGCACCCGTCAATAGTCCAAAATCCGAATATGCTTAAGAATGCATAGGTGCAGTGAGGTGAGGCCTGTTGACTTATTGATATGTTATTGAGAAATTAATATTGATATAATGCTTGAGTTTTGTATTTGATTTGTATATGCGATTCGTATTGTTGGTATTTATTTCATCGTGCGAATTAATTTTTGAGCATATATTTCTATCATATTGTGTACTTCCCCGTATTTTCTTTTAGTTGGCAGGATAGCGTGGATTGGGATGCTATGGACTATTTTGCAGAATTTTTTTAGAGCATGGATTTGGAAGATTTTTTTTATGTATAAACTAGTGTTGTAATTTTAGTTGGATAATTTTGAATTTGAGAGAAGCGTTATTGTAATCATTATTGTGGAAATAGAAGGATTATGCACTTGTTGTATTTTAATTGTGGGAATTTAGATTCTCTATACTCATTATTGATAGATTTAGTTTAGTTTTATCGTAGTATCATGTTGCGTGTCTCTTTTTGGGCCCGTGGGGTGTTAGATATGGTATCAAATCCAGGTTGTACGACAACCCTCGGGTCTTGGGTTTTGGGTCTAGCATGCGGGATAGTCTTGTATTCTTTGAAGATAGAAATTTTTAATGATAAGTCATGTTAGGCATAGAGGTTAGATGTGAGGTATTTAGATTTGTTTTTTCGAGACGAGATTTATTTTTAGGGATTTTTGGTGTGGCCTGATTTTTTAGCATTAGGCTTCGTCAAATTTCGAAGGCGAAATTCCTTCGCTAGTGGGGAAGTATGTAACAATCCGTATTTTTAAATGGGTATTTTTAAATTAATTGGAGTATTTGAGAAAAATAAAATTTTGGATTTAATGATTTTTATTAATTAAATATGTTGGTTATGATTTTAGAAGAATAAAACTTCAAGTGGAATTGAAATCGGATTTAAAATGGATTTTTAGTGGAGTTTTTAATTTTTGCCTTATAGGCATTTTGTGGGGGAAGTGTCACCAGATCTGTAGGATCGATCGATCGACCCTAGGAGTCGATCAATCAACTATGCTCAAATTTTAGTCAGTAGATTTTTTTTAAGAGTTGGAGGCTTTAAAATTCCTATATTTTTCCCTTACAAAATAAGTTGTGGGTGGACATTTCAACAACTTTTTCACAAACACAAAAATGAAGAACACATATTTTGTTTCCTCTCCCTCTTTATACAAACCCTAGACCCTATTTTATTCAATGTTTAACCTTAGATTTGGAGGCCTATTTGGGGTTATCTCGTGTTGGGTGTAGAATGTGATTTGATTATTTTTGCGAGAGGAAATTGATGGTGCGATAAGATTTAGAGGCTGAAATTAAGTGTATCGATTCATGTGATGATTTTGAGGTACAAAACTTACACAATATGCTCCTAAATTCTCTCGAGAGTATTCCATTTTGATTTTTGTGTCGATTTCACTCATATTGAATTGGGATATTCTTTGAAATATGAAATAATTGTTGGAAATCTAAATTTGATTCATTATGGTTTGAGCATCGTGTCATGAGATTTTACTATGGCACGGAAAATGGGCACCCACCAATAGTAAAAAATCCAGATATGTTTAAGAATGCATAGGCGGGGTGAGGTGAGGCCTGGTGACTCATTGATGTGTTATTGAGAAATTAATATTGATATAATGCTTGAGTGTTACATTTGGTTTGTATATGCGATTCGTATTGTTGTGATTTATTTCATCGTGCTAATTAATTTTTGAGCATCTATTCCTATCATATTGTGTACTTCCCCGTATTTTCTTTTAGTTGGCAGGATAACATGGATTGGGATGCTATATACTATTTTGGAGAATTTTTTTAGAGCGTAGATTTGGAAGATTACTTTTTTTTATGTATAAACTAGTGGTGTAATTTTAGTTGGAGAATTTTTAGTTTGAGAGAAACGTTATTGTAATCATTATTGTGGAAATAGAAGGATTATGGACTTGTTGTATTTTAATTGTGGGAATTTAGATGCTCTATCCTCATTATTAATGGATTTAGTTTAGTTTTATCGAAGTAGCACGCGGGGTGTTACACTTTCCTTGTTACTTCTTTGTCTTTTCCTTGATTTTTGATTCCAGCAACTCTTTTAATTTCCAAGTTTCTCAAACATAACCACTATGACTAACTGTTTGTGTGTGAGAATGTGTTTGCGATGTGCAATAAAATGAAGATTTATGCAACTCACCCTCTCAAATTATTTATACAGAAAAATTCCTATAAATCAAGAGGTTCTATATGACATGAAGATACCGATTCAAGTTATTTTGTCAAATAACTTCTTTCTCAAGATTAGATCTGAAAACCAACCTTGCTTTTAAAACTAGCCAAGGTCCTATGTGTTTCTATTTATTTTTATACGCATTTATTTCACAAATCGTGAAATATAAAGCAAGAAACACATACGTTCTAGAGATCTGATATAATCTTAAAATAGAGAAGTTTCTTTTTCAAACTCTCTTGAAACATAAAGGATCTACAACAAAATATCCAAAAGAGAATAAAAATATAAACGTATGATTTTCTCTTTTAGAAAAACTCAAGTTTCAATAGTGAAACTCAAGATTCTCTTAGAGATGAGTTCTGAGAGAAACTAAGATTTGAAGAGGTCTTCAAACGTCTAAAAAAGCCAACACCAAACTCGTAAAAACCCTAAATGGATCTAACTGTCAAGGTTTAGGTTTTCTGGTGTACGAAACTCTTAAGGTTTTAGTGCTTGGATTAATGGAAAACACTCAGAGGTTGAGCTTCGAAGATTAGGGTTTCTTCTTCTCTATTTCTTTTCCTCTTTCTTACTACACTCTCTTTTTCTCTCTGTTTTGACGAAGGCCAAAATTCTCAAATGGCTGAGACTACATGGGTTTATATAGTAGCTAAGGAAGGATCTCGAACTTCTGAGCCAATCCAACGGCTGAGATTAACTTTGACCACTTGACTGCCAATCTAACGGTTTAATATAAGCGGTGGGAATAACTAACATTAATTGGTTAAAACTAGTTGCACATGGATTGACTCTAATAACATGCAGATCGTTGATAAGGTTTAAAAAAGTGCTGAGATTGCATATAAAGTATGTGTCTTAGAGAAAACAGAAAACCATCCATTAGGGTGCTAACACGTGTTCGAATGATACACGCTTTAAAATGCCTAATAAACATATTCTAAATTTTGCCCCTAAATTCTTAAGCGCTTTGAGATCCTACCCAACACAACTTTTAGTGAATAAAAACATTATGTAAATTCCAACTTTTAACCCCAACCCTTTTTAAAACAAAATTTTAATAATTCCAAGAATTGTTTAAAATGTTTCAAAAATGTTATAAGGGAATTAAAATGATTTAAAAACCTTGTTTAAGTGATTTAAACAATATATGCACATGTGAACTCAATAATATGTAGTGTAAGTGTCCTAAAGTGGTTAGGTAAGATTGAATTCCATTTTGATGATTTAGATGATTCTTGGACGGGATATATTTATTCTTGCTTGAACCTTTGAGAGATAGAGCAACTCATAAAAACTAACCTACTTTGTCTCGATATCCAAACTAATCGGAACTCCTATATATAGACTCAAGTAAGTCATATATAGTGTGTGTTGTCAGAACTAGCTACCTAGAGAGTGTCATTGTGCAATAATATGTCAAGGAAGGACTTTACCTATAAGAATCGTCTTGTTGTCTTTGTTGTCCATTTCTACGGTTCTATATGATCTAATAAGATATACGCATACTTTAGGACATATAAACAGTCTTATCCTCAATCACATTTGTTAATATCTGGCACACAAAATGAAACAAAATAAGTCAAACCTCACAAACATATATTCATCCTTATTACACAGAAAAAGGTATTTTTTCCTTCATATTGTGTGGAGTTATATATATATATATATATATATATATATAGAGAGAGAGAGAGAGAGAGAGAGAGAGGAGAGACCGGTTCTCATACATATTAAGTATACATACATGTTGGTACAAACATATTTTTCTAAAATATTAAAGAAATATTTTTTAATTGTTTGTGATATTTAATAATTCAAGGGACCGAAATAAAAAAAATCAGCTCAAAATAACTATTTTTGCTATTTTCAAAAAATCCATCAATCTTTCATACATTTTAAAGTGCTTTAAAAGGTCAGAAAGTTTGACCTATTTTTTTAAAATTGGAAAGGAAGTTATTTTGAGTTTATTTTTTTGTATGGTTCCCTTGAAGTGTTTAAATACCACACACAATAACTTAAATCAAAAATAATTTTTTTACTATTTTAAAAAAATCGGTATGTATACTTGGTATGTACTAAAGTCTGTCTATATATATATATATATATATATGATACATTATCATTGCATCTTATTTTCATCTTGTTTTTCGAATATCCACATGGTGGTAGTGAAATTTTTGGTCAGTATCAAATATTGAGGATAAAAAAATATTTTTTTTATTAATTTTAGTCCTCTCTTTTAAGGTTTGTTAGGCTCCAATCACATTATAGTATATATATAAATTTGTCATCATAAGACAACGTCGAAATTTATCGCGCTTACACGACGACACGTGTAACTTTATAAATGTTCCAATTGCTAAAATATTATAAAATGGAGGATATACATCGAAACTCCTTGAGACAAACTTTGAATAATAAAGAGATTAAAATTTGTCAATGAACCTGGCTTCTAGAAACATGAATGTGAGAATTTACAATAAACTAAGTGTGGGGACCTAAATATATTTTAGACCCAATTCAAAACTGACCGACTAAGACCATCAGTATGGGGGGCACGCCTGGCCTATCCTATGAGGGATAAGGAATTATTAGCATCATTTATCTCATGGATAAGTACGACATATCTGCAGTTATTATCATCTCATGTTGGTTACCTAAAATCGTGAACGAGAAATTCATGGAGTCACCACGCATGCTTATATCAAGCGAAGGGAGTTCCTGATTCAACTACTATGGTATTTCAAAACTATAAATATAGCCCACACCCCAGCGCTAAGGAGGATGTAATTTTGAAACTTTTAGAGAATTTAATAGAATATAGTAACCTCTCCGTGGACGTAGGCAATTTGTCAAACAACATATATTCTTGTATTGTTTGATTGGAATCTTATATTCATTATTTGATTTCTTTCAAGACTCTTGATAATTGTTATTAATTTTCACTCACATTTGGCACCGTATATTGGAACAATTTTCCTTTCACAAAAGGGATTCCATCAAAAGAGTAGTTACAGTGTCTCACCAACTAAACAATGCACTCGAGTCTGGAGAGTGTGAGCTAATTTAGCTCCACTGAGGGTCAAGTCTGAGTTTCATCATGATGGGAACCCAAGGTTCTGACCATAATGACAACATTAGAAAGAAAACAACGGGTAGCCTAGGTCTACTCAGATCTCGCGCCTGGTTGACACCTATGAAACACTGCTTTAACAGCATGTGGAAGAAACTCACCTCCAAGTTGAAGAGAATTCTCGCCTCTAACAACAACTAGAAGAAATGTATAAAGAACTCCGTCAGAATTGAAAGCACCGACCTCGACCTCCTAGCCCTCAAGCGAGTAGGACTCGCAGTCAAAGAAGGAGCACCAGGGGCGACAATAACGTTCAGGGCCTGGAAGTCATCAAGGAAGGCACCACAGAGACGATGAGCAGGACAGAAATGACATAAGGAGCTTGGTTCGAAGGAAAATGGACCAACACCTTACTTATAAGGGTCCAGGTCAACCAAAGAGCTAGCAAGTAACCCTTCTCGAAAAACATCAAAAAGGAGGAACCCCTATAGAAGTTTGTGACCCCCCAAGTTCAAGGTTAATGGCGACGTGACTAATCCCATCGATCGCGTTCGACAGTATAGGTAGGCCATGACTTTGTGGAGTCATAATAATGTGCTGATGTGTTACATATTTCCTTCCATCTGGCGACGTCTCCCAAAAAGGGTTCAAGAAGCTGCCTTATAGGTCCATCAAGAGTTTTAAGGTACTCGTTGAATCCTTCATTGCTCATTTTATCACCAGCAACTCTCATTCCAAAAGAATGAACTCGCTACTCTTGATGAAAAAGAAGCCAAAGGAGTCCGTGAGAGAATGTGCCAAACGCGACTGGAAAGTCTTCAATGAAGTAGAAGACTGCTCAGAGCAAGTTACCGTAACATCCTTCAAAATAGGTCTACCCCCCACGTCAATGTTATATCAATACCTTACCAAGAAGGAAGCTAATACCATTGATGATCTCATGTCATGCATTGAGAAACATGCCAAGGTGGAGGATGTGGTCCACACCGGTCAAGTTAAGACTTTTCACACCAAGGTAAACAAAGGGGCTTACAAGGTGAATAATCCCAAAAAAGGGGAACAAAAGGCTGAATGGTACTAAGAACGGGGGATGAACAGATTCCTCTAAAGCTTTTTAAGTTGTCAACATAGTCATCAAGAAACCAATCTATAAGATTCTGGAAAAAATCAAAGATAAATAATTCCTTAAGTGGTCAAAGAAGATGGGGGGAGCCCCACTAAGAGGAACAACACGCTCCAACGTGTGTTCTACGAAGAGAATGGCCACAAGACTGAGAATTATAAGGCAATCAAATCTTATCTAGATAAGTTAACCCAGGTCAGACTTTGAAATGAATACATTGAGAAGAAGTATGACCAGATCGTCACTAATGGGGACTAAAAATGAGACAACATTTGGATGATGATACGGGACACGAGTTCGCGGTCATACATGGGACATCCGACCTCAAAAATATTCAAGGGAATGCTATTCGGATGGATCTCAAGGAGGTCACAACCATGATAGAAGCCTTCCAATTAGATCTCGCCAATAGACAAGCTAGAAATTGACGACGACTTGAGGATGTCGACTACAATAAGCATATCATTTTCACATAAGAGAATTTGGTTGGGGTATGGACCCCACACCACGATGCAGTAGTAATCACCCTAAGAATTACGAACTGGGATATGGATAAGTTACTGGTACACCAAGGGATCTCTTCAGAGGTGATGTACCTGAATCTCTTTTATAAGATCAACCTCAAAATGATAGATCTTAAAAAGGCGACCATCCCTCGTGTTGGCTTTGCGAGAAAAATGGCCATGACCTTAGAAAAAGTGATCCTGCCAGTAAGGGCAAGGAATATTTTGAAAGTGATAAAGTTTTTAGTAGTAAATATCAATTATCCTTACCATGCCATCCTAAGCAGAGGGTGGTTCCACGCCATGAAAGCTATCCATTCCACTTACCAATAGAAACTCAAGTGTATCACAGATCAGAGCATAATAAAGATTAGAGATGATCGAGTAGTTAATCAAAAATTCTAGATCTCCACCATCCAACCAAAGCAGGAAAAGAAGAAAGAAATTGAGGTTATTCCAGAGTCAGCCCGGGATGGGGCTACTCCATTAAAATAGTAACTACATCACGGACGACTAGATATGGAGTAGACCAGGGTCCACCCTGCTGATAGGGTCATTGAAAACCTAAAAGGGGTTATTTTTATAAGGCCTACCCGAGGAGAAAGTTTTTCATCGGGACGAGCATGACCGACCTAAAAAGGGAGGAGTCCATTGACATTATAAAATGGAGCTCAGACGTATTCGCATAGGAACCATACAAAATGTCGACGATCGATCCTATGGTTTCCCATGATTAACTCCATGTGGATCTAATATTCAAGACGATTGATAGTACAGAGCGGAAGCATAAACTATAGGCCCTGGAACCACAATGGGTCGTACATGTTGAAGGGTGTGGCCCTTAACATACAGGGCATAACCACTTATGAGATACCTGTCGTAGCCCAGCCTCATCATTCAACTGCCCCAGCCTCCCTAGCGCATGATGCGGCCCCACATGTTGTAGGGTGCGACCCTATTTCATTCACCTAGCAAGTCGCATCCCCTTTTTGCTTAGCAGCAATCCAACATCTACACCTATAAATAGAGGACCACACCCCAAGATAAGGAGGACTGAATTCATCTCTTACACTGAGACTTATCTCAGAACTGATCTCTCTCTCCCTCTACCACTAAGAATAGCTTGGGGATACTAATCGGAGGATCACAGTCGCTATCCCGGAGCCACCGAAATTCTCATAAACATGTATTCCCATGATTGTACGCCTCTTTAGGCCAAATTACTATGTACGAAATAACATATATAATGAGAGAGTGGCACCAAAGTGGACGTAGGCTCATTATTATAGTCGAACCACTATATATCTTGTCTTTTATCTCTCTTACTCACTCTATTTTACTTATTATGCACTTTATACTTGATTTGCTAGTACGAAAACGATAAGTGGATGATTTCTCATATCATCAATTTGGCGCCGTCTGTGGGAATGAGATATTTCAATCTTGTTTCTCTATGTTTCGAGTTCTTAAACGCCTTATTTAGTTCATGGGGATCCTTTGGATCATCGTCTCATGAGGAAATTTTGGTTATTGAGCTCTATTTTATATTTACACCCTTAAAGGGGTATTTTGTATATTCAAATCTGTTTATGGGTCTCTCTTTCATGACCTTATGTCTATTTTACATACCCCTGTGATATCGCCTCACCTAGATAAGGCTGGAAAGCTTGATGGGCTTTAGCCCCGTAAAGGTGGGTGATTAGGGAAGAGTTATATTTACTCCCCTTTTGTTGTTCTTTGCCTATGATTTAGGGTTTATCATTAGAATTGTGTCGTTTTGTGCACCGAGAGGTTATTCCTGCATGGATAGATCCTAGTAGGTATGCTCTCCATGAGTTTCGGGAGAAAAACTCAATTTCTGGGTTTCAACTTTGGGATTGTTCCCTTCATTGCCTAGGTAGGGATGTGGCTCGGTAGTTCAACTACCTTTCTTATCGCAACCTCTACTAGTGCGGTTGTATTGCAACATCTTTAAATCATCGGGGATTGGACTCAGGTGGTCTTTAGCTCAACATTGGTGAATATCATTCAAAGGCCACGGCAGTACACTTATGTTCCTTACTAGCCGCGGCTTCATCAGTAATATCATTCCAAGGCCACGGAACTACACCTATGTGCATCACTGGTCGTGGCCTCGGCAGTAGTATCATGTAGCAGTGCGAACGCTGACTCCTAACTTCCTATATGGTTAATCCAATATTTCAGTGAATACTCACTTTTGCTAGTTTTGTCTCATATTATATATTTTGTAAAGACTAACAAAGCAGAAAATGGTAGGAGAATCCATCCAGAGCACAGAAGTCAAGGACGAGATTGTGCAGCTGTACAATCACCTCAAACACCTCTACGATAGTCATGCCTCACTCTAAACCCAGGTCAACTATTTGACCCAGAGGATTCTCATGATAGAGGTCGAAGCCTCATCCAATGTGGGTACGGTACCCAAGATCATTGCCTCTTCGACCTTTGCTGACGCTGTAATACCAGAAGTTCCATCCGTAGAAGCAGCCAGCAAGAGCCAGAAAAGGAAAGTGGAGAGGGCAGAAAGGGTCTTTGAGTCCTACACCCTATTGGCCTTCCCAGTTGAAGACATCTTTGAGTCCATAAAAGAGGACAAGCTAGTGAAGTGGCCAGAGAAGCTTAAAGATCCACCCCATAAGAGGAACAAGGACAAGTGGTGCAAATTCCATCTGGACCACGACCATGACACTGAGCAGTGTTATGCTCTGAAAGATGAGATTGAGAGGCTCATAAGGCAGGGGATGCTACAGCGCTTCCTCAAGGATGCGTAAGGGACTAGCCTAGTCTGACAGGCCACATGCCCATTTTTTCATGCTTTTGTTTTATATTTCATCTGTTTCTATTTTACAGTGAAACTCTTCTTATGTTGTTTTAAATTAAACTTTGTATTGTCCTTGTAAAGTCATATATATATGAATAGATATATGAAACCAAGCTCACTCTTATAGTGCCATATTTTGATTATCATTTCCATGAAATGTTATCTTATAAAAGATCATTTTTTCTTAAACAGGTCTCGATTCGAGATAATATGTTATATCGGTAATGATAATATCTAAATTGGCCCACAATGCCCATCAAGACGCTTGATTGTCCGAAAGAAAGTGAAAATTGAAAATGGCGAAAGCAACTATATAGAGCAGCTATCGAAATTGGTCTGCCACATCACTCATAAGAGCTTCAAGTGACCATAATAAGCTTTGGGAATGCGCCATAAGAACCAGGGGCTTTAAGTTCCCGTTCTTAGCTTTTGGGATGTGTCATTAACCCGAGGAGGTTACTCCCCACGCAATCATCATTAACTTGGTGAATAGAGACTAAACATTATTTATTTGGTGATCTCAGCCCTAAAACATCATTAACTTGGTGGATATGAGACTAAACATCATTCAGTTGGTGATCTCAGCCCAAAGCATCATTAACTTGGTAGATAGAGACAAAACATCATTAACTTGGTGATCTCACACTAGCTTAGGGAAGCTTTATAATACCTAGAACGGGGGTTCTTATAATAACCCAATCGAATCGACTAAAGGAAAGCTACGAAATGTGATCAAAGCGACTGAATGAAGTTGGGACACTGACATCATGAAGTATGCCAAAGCTACACAAAAAGGATGACCTCAGCCCAGCATGTTGTCATCAAATTTTTATCAAGGGTCTGAAAGGCTCTGTAGCCCTATTAATGTAGCTGCAGCCATTTAATACTCAACTCGTTCATTTAGAAGATGCAACATATATAAATAGTGGACATTGTGTATTGCTAAAATGCCAAGGTTGGGTTACAAACTAGTCGCGGCCTCAGTATTGCAGAATCAAGACTTGGAAAAGTGTCGAAAAAATTAAGGTCAAAGGCAAAATGTAGCTGGCTGCGGCCTATGTTGAGTAATTGCATAATTGAGGTGTTATGTCAAGAGCATTTAAGCAAGAAACTCAAATGTAAAAGCACCAAAGCATTGGAAGAAAAAGGTATACAAATGAGAAACTATTGATTTCCAAAAGTGGTCGCAGCCTTGAGAGTACAGTTAGAAGAAATATATAAGGATATACTAGTGTTTGAAAGCTAAAGTCGAAGAGAAAAATTCAAATATTCAATTTATACAAACAAAGGTCGTATCCATTCCAAAATGCACAACAAAAGATAAAGAGGGACGCAACCCTAAGATGCAACATCGTCAACTTCGTCTCCCTCTTTCCCTCCGTAGACGTCATGGTCTCTTCCTCAGGTGCTGCTGCTTCAGCCTCTACCCTTAACCTGGATCTTTCTTCTACCACATCCTTGATCTTAGCCACGCACTGCTAATACTCAGCATCTCCAAGTCCCTAGGCGAGAACTGTCTCTTTAGATTCGGGGAAGTTTTTTATGACTCTATGCCTGAGCTCTTGGTAGCCATGGAGGTAGGCTCTATTGTTGATGAGATATAAGTCCTTGGAGCCCTTGAATGACTCTATAGTGCTATCAATCGCCAATTTAAGGGCTGCAGCATGATCTTCTCCCATCTTCTTGACCACCGCGACATGGGCTTCAGCATTGTTAACAGCCTTGGCTTCCGATTCCTCGTACTTCTTCTCCAGAAGTTCAAGCTTGCTGGTGGCAAACTCCGTGGCCTTGGCAACTTCCAAAGCCTGAGCTTGGGCAACCTTGAGGGACTCTGCGACCTGCCTGAAATTCTCGTCAGCATCTTATTTGGCCTGTTTCGTGGCCTGAATGGTAGAATCCGCGTTCATCTTGCACAACTCTAGGACCGCAACAAAAGATTTCTTTCCATCTTCAAAGGAAGTTGCCCTGGCATTCTCCAAGTCAGTGGAGTGAACTCTATTCGCGGCCTCTTTGAGCTTGTATAGGGCCTCGTACTTCCTCTTCTGAGAAATCATGATGTCCGCGGCCTACAAATAGATTCAAAGTTAGAAGTAAAAAATGAAATGTGAAAATGAAGCTCAAAAGGTACTTGCACTTACCCTCAGCAGACTGTGGAGACCATAATCCTCCAAGTCGTCATGGTCTTCATCCACGAGTCAATCAAGGTCCCCGTCATCTGGAACCATTTTCATCCTCCGAACAGCCCTCGTAGTTGTGTAACAAGATAATTCAAGGTTGGGCCACCTAAGCCGGGGCCACGAACGACCATCAAGATAGCCACTGGCACATCACTGAGGATTCACCAGGTTAGCATTAATTACGATAATTAGTGGTGATGGTGGTGGAGAATTTGAATGGATTGGACCCTCGGACATTGACATAAGCCCTTTTGCGGCCAAATTGGCCCCAATATCATCATCAAAAGTACCCTCAGGCCTCATATGAGGGTCCGATTCCTCAACTTGGAGTTGGGGTGAGGCGGGGGTAGTTTTCTCTACAGCTTGATTTTGGGGCACGACAGGAGGAATTTGGTTACTTGAAGGGACCGTGGCAGGGGCCTTGAACTTTATGCTCTTCCTCTTCCTTTGCCTAGCATTGTTGTTGAGG
Organism: Sambucus nigra; assembly: GCA_949130495.1. Lineage (NCBI taxonomy): Eukaryota > Viridiplantae > Streptophyta > Magnoliopsida > Dipsacales > Adoxaceae > Sambucus > Sambucus nigra. The sequence continues at coordinate 234,811,447 of OX422210.1, read as the reverse complement.
ACAATTGTGTCCTCATCCATTTCTTCCAGTTGGGCAGCCAAAAGCTCCCTATCAACTTCCTCACCTGAAAGAAGAAATGCAACAATAAAAATTTGAAGTTTAAAAGTAATTATCACGGTATTAATAAATGAAAGGGTTATTACCTTCGGCGGCCATCTTTTTGGGAATAGATTTGTTGGGGATGTAGCCCGCTTAATAAATGGAGGCAGAGGTTACAAGTGTGTTGAACTTCTTCTCCTCAGCAGGAACTGCTGCGGCCTTGCCAACTCTCTTCTCTTGCTCCTTACTTAACTAAAAATTGTCAAGAACTATAAAAAAAATACAAAGGTTATTACAAAAGCAAAGTGTGGAGCATAATATGAAACTATAAAGAGGGGAAACAACTATAATTGAAAAAGTACCATGTTTGGAGGGATACCCCCATTGCCGCAGTATTCTAAAGGTTCTCTCCTCTCAGTCTCTTCAGGGTGGATCTCCCACCCTTATCGAGAAATGTAAAAATATTTTCCCTTCCAGTTCTTTACACTAGTAGTCCTTCCAGAGTAAAGGGTCTCATCTCTGTCGCGGAATGAAAAGTAATAGTACCCCGTAAATTTTATAAAGTTTTCCTTAGGGCTATTGAAGTGGAAAAACTCTGTAGGAGTAATGTCTCTCTTGAATTTATTCTCCCATAGTACAATTGCTGTAAGAATGGACCTCCAGCCATTGGGATCTAATTGGGCAGGGGCTAACCTCATTATTTGGAAAATTCTTCTAATGGGAACAGGGACAAGCAACCACAGCCCATAAATGAAGGCGTGAAAGGGGAAGTAGACCCCATTGCCAGCAAGTGTCGTCCATGGCCTTTGTTTCGCAGTAGGTGCTGAGCACATCAAACCCTCAAGGAACTCGAAGGCCTCAGCTACCTGATCAACCCATTCTTGGGTCATAATGCTGCGGATGCTAAGTGCAGCAAGAGGTCTCTCATCCCTCCTAGATGTGCCAACAGGTTCATCCCAAACATTAAATACACCCTTGTCGTGGCATTATCATCTATGTCCATTGGTTGGTTACTAGAATTGTCCTCTTCCTCCATAACCACAGAATCTAAATCTGAATCTAGCACCACACAATTGGGGAAATTTCTTAGCTGGAAAGTTCCAATTCATTTCGAAGGGTGCACAAAGGGAATTTCAGGAGGAGAGGCTCCAAAGTGTGTGTTCCAAAAGCCTCTTAGAAATTAGTTTGGGTCAAAGTTCATATGGCTGCAGTAGTACCTGAAAAGCAGAGAGCTCGTAGTTAGGCATCGCTGCTAATATGGTCCTAAAAAGCCTCTAAGAAGCCGCGACAGGAATAATGATATGTAGATTAAAGAGAGTAGAAATGATGATTAGAAAAATTAGCTAAATATGCCAAGTGTTGGGTCCTAAAGCCCTAAATATCACCGCGGCATATTGTTTTGAGGGTAGGAGGAATTATCTTCTTACATGCCGTAGTCATTAAATTATGGGCTAAATGTCGCGGAATCTAATCTATGAACCTAAAGTAACGCAGCCAAATATCTACATGCCGCAGCTTATACTTTCTGCATGCAGCAACAATATGTTTAGTGCCTACTGCAACAACATTTTCTATGCTGCAGATATCAATATTTAAAGGTTGCATTGATTCAGTAAAGCCCTAAATTACTAAAGGGATTTTATCATGCCGCGGCCACTCACTCAAACAAGTTAGTATTTAATCTGAGTAAATTCAAAGATCAAAGGCTCTAGAACATGAAACGTCTCTCTCAAAGACATAAAAAACAAAAGCAGAGTCCTGAAAGTCTACATTTGGCCAGAAAATTTCATCAACAAAGGCGTATTTCTATCATAGGAAAAATCGATTCAAAGGACAAGAGTAATTCTTGTAGAAATTATTTTGCAATCGAAGCTATAATGAGTAATCATTCGAGCAAGCCTGAATTTAATTCTTGGAGAAATCACAGTTATTTTGGAAGAGTAATTCAGCCAAAAACTTAAGGTTCTAGCAACCATTTGGGTGTTTTCCCAGAAATAATGCAATAAAAAATGAATCCCGGGAAATTTCTATTAATACCTAAATGCCATACATAAATTTGAATTCAATAACACAGAGGTGTGAAAGAGGGATAGAAGATTACCTGGGAAGTGGGAATCCAATGATGCTCAGCCTCAAACCACCTTGGAATGCCTCAGAACCAGCACATGCAGCTTTCAAAAGTCGTCAAAAAAAGCAAGACGAACTAATAGGAGTTGGCTCTCAATGTGCTCTCAAGAGATTAGGAAACATAATGAAGTCCACGACCGGAACAATTTATTTAAGAGGGCGCGGGAAAATGAAGCGTCACTTTGGAAACACCACGATATCTTAAGAAGACTTGATTGCTCAACCGCAGCACCAATCGCAATCTCTTGGTACTACGACTTGGGGGCTTATTGATAGTACAGATATTGTACCCCTACAGTGGAAGCCTAAACTATAGACCCTGGAACCACAATGTGACGTACATGTTGTAGGGTCCGGAGCTTAACATACAGGGTGCGGCCACTTATGAGCTACCTGCTGCAACCCAGCCTCATCATTCAACTGCCGCAGCCTCCCTAGCATAAGATGCGGCCCCACATATTGTAGGGTGCGGCCCTAGTTCATCCACCTAGCAGGCCGCATCCCCTTTTTCCTCAACAGCAATCCAATATTTACACCTATAAATAGAGGGCCATACCCCAAGATAAGAGGGATCGGAATCATCGCTTACACTGAGACTTAGCTCAGAACTGATCTCTCTCCCTCTATGGCACTAAGCATAGCTTGGGGGCTACTGATCGGAGGATCACAGCTGCCATCTCGAAGCCACCGGAATTCTCATAAACATGTCTTCTCTTCTATTCTCATGCTTGTACGCCTCTTTAGGCCAAATTACTATGTACCAAACAGCATATATAATGAGAATGTGGCACCAAAGTGGACGTAGGCTCATTATTATAGCCGAACCACTCTATATATTGCCTTTTATCTCTCTTACTCGCTCTATTTTACTTATTATGTACTTTATACTTGATTTACTGGTACGAGAATGATAAGTGGACGATTTCTCGTATCATCACCGGTCATATAAAAGGCTCGTCGAATAGCCCTAAAGAAGACAAGGGTAGCGAAGAAAGAAATAGGGAAACTTCTATAGGCAGGGTCCATCAGAGAAATCCAATTTCAGAAAGGCCCCTCAAAGCTAGTTATGGTCCGTAAAGAAATGGGAGATGGAGATTCTATATAAACTTCACCGGCCTTAACAATGGCATGTCCCTAAGATACTTTCCCCTTACTATAGATAAACCAATTGGTCGATGCCACAATAGATCATGAGTGAATGAGTTTCGTAGATGCTTATTTGAGGTACCATCAGATCCCTATGTTCGGCCCGACCAAGATAAGACTTCCTTCATCACACTAAATGGTATTTATTGCTACAAGGTCATGTCGTTTGCTCTCAAGAATGCTGGAGCTATATATCAGAGGCTAGTCATGAAGATGTTCCAATACCATATGGGAGAGACCATGGATGTGTACATTGATGGTATGCTCATTAAGAGCAGGAACAAGGATGACCATCTCCAAGATGTGGCCAACACCTTCAAGATCCTCAGGTGCTATCGAATGAAACTCAATGCCAAAAAGTGTTGATTTGGGGTCCGATCAACAAAATTTCTAGGTTATGTGGTCAGCAAGAGAGGAATTGAACCAATCAAGATTATATAGATATTATCAGCAGGGTCCAGGCCCCAAAGACATTGGGCGAGGTCCAAAAGATCACTGGGATGCTTGTAGCTCTCAACTGCTTTATTTCAAAGTCATGTGAGCATTGCCGACCATTTTTCCTATTACACAAGAAGGAGAAAGGCTTCACCTCGACTGAAGAGTGCTCTAGGGCCCTCGAAGAGATCAAGTTCAATTTAATTAAGCCTCCTTTGTTGGTGTTCCCCGATCAGGGGGATACCGTTTACTTTTATCTCACAGTATCAAGTCATTCAGTCAGTTCGACTTTGGTTTGTGAAAGAGAAGACAACCAGTTCCTTATTTATTACGCCATTAAGATGCTTTTGAATGTCGTATCATTGTTTATTGTCTGTACTTTGTAATGTCGTATCATTGTGATTGTTTGGCTTGGGTCATCCGAGTTTTTTTCCCTTAGTGGTTTCCTCATACATCGGTGTTGTGTGTTTTGTGGACTTTGATTTATTTTACTTTGCTTAATTACACTAGATGCATGTTTAGGATTAATAAGATAAAATTGGGTGAAGTAAAATTAGTGAGAATTAAAATTGGAGAAAGTTTTTTGAAAAAATTATTTTCACCTAAAGCACGCATAAAAAGCGGGCCTACAAAAAGGAGCTCCGATATGAGGGTCGCTGGAGCACCGGTATTTGGCGGGGTGGGGGTGGGGTGGGGGTGCCACTAGTGCAGACATTTAAAAATAAGATAATATTGGTTAAATGAGTGTTTGAGGGACTTTTTGGAACAAAATAAAAAGATTTGGACTAAATATGAATTAAAAAATATTTGAGGGACTTTTTGATAATTGATCCTAAAAAAATCACTGAATATCAAGAACAAAAAGAATCAATCAATCTAAAAGTGAAACCAAAAAACCTTTTTCAATAAAACATATTTTTAGGATAAAAATATTCCCAATAAAAAAAATCTCCAAAAGATATATATTTAGAGCTAAAAAACATTAAAAAAATCTGGAAAATACATTAAAAAATATTTAAATTTAGATCCAAATAAATTAACATGTGTAATGAAAAGTTAAAGATGGATTTGGGCAATCTTAAACTTAAACAACACAACGAGCATGGGGTTTTAACGCAACTTTCTCACTCTCCTTGAAAGCAAATCACCGGTCAATGAAATCGACCCCCACTGGATCAAAAGTCAAGCCAGGTCGACCGTACGTCATCAACGCCATCAAGATGGTATCGATTATAAATTGATAATTTTAATCCTCTCCCTGAAACGTTTCTCTCATCATCACTTAGTCGGCCGGATGATTATTTTGATCAGCCAAAAATCGTTATCAAAATCAATAAGAATATGTGATTATAGAGGCATTATCAGATCCTTTCACAACTTTAATGTCAAGTTGGTCAAGAAACATTGAAGTTAAAATACATTTTGAATGGGGACGGGTTGCAGGTGGGGGTGGGAGGGTCTCCATGGCTAAGAGAGAGAGGGAGAGAGTGAAAATAAATAGGGTGGATAGAAAAAAAGGAGATGCACAAAAATACTATTTAAAAAGTCATGGCTCAATTTTTTTGTCAAAAACTAATGAAGTTTGACACTAAGGGCAATTTGTAATCTTGTTAAGATTTAAGAGGGTTAAGTACAAAAATTAAAAGTTGGGGTGGAAAAGTATTGGAGCAACACTAAATCAAAACTAGCGAGTTATCACGATCAAAAACTGTGACAATGAAGACTTATCACGGTAAAAAACCATGACAAGAATTGGGGTGACAACGATCTTTGTCATGAACGTGTCGCGGTCATTATCAGTGTCAAGTTCACAACGTTGTCACGGATGTTTATCGTGATAAGTCCGCGACAAAGGTCGTTGTCACCCCAACTATTGTCATGGACTTGTCACCGTCATTGCATGTGATAAGTTATCTTATCACGAACTTGTCACGATTATAGTCTGTGACAAGTCTTCCTTTGTTACAGACTTCTCACAATCAAAGTTCGTGATAATTTGGGGCAGCATTAAAAAAAATTATTGGCTGGTACGGCCACTGTCACTGCTCAACAGTCTATTTTAACCTGTTATAGCAAATACATACATATATATATATATATATATATATATATATATATATATATATGAGAAACAATAAAACAATAAATAACATTCATTATATGAAACAACAAATATTCATTCAATCATTATATGAAACAATGAATAATAAATAACATTCAGTATTCAAATTGTCACTCATAATCATAATACAAGCAAATAGTTATCAAATTATTACAAAAAAGTTATTCATACATCACGACTTTGAAGGAGGAAGGAAGACCATACTATATAGGAATTGATACAACCCCCAATATTACTAACGCCGCACTGCTCGATCAACCATAAGGGTTCATTCTCTTTTCCCATGATCACATCCATGACGAGGACATGTGCCTCGTGCGATTGCAATAGACAACAATGTACTATAGCACCAGAGTGCGTATTCGGGTCCTTCAACCCCTAGCTATTTTATGGCCACTCGTATGCCTATTATATACACAATAGGCTAACCAATACTTGAAACTGGTATTGGGACGGTGGTAGGGATGGTGAACATGTCATACGAGGGTGAAAAAGTTTGAGCAGTGGTCCCCTCATCCACTAAGAGTGCGCAATTCTCGATTAGCTTAAATTTTTTTAATTAGATGTCAATCCTACAAAAAAAAATTAATGCGTATTAACCCTAGAACATGCAACTATGTGATTCAAATCAAGCATGTAAACAAAACACAATTTTAGGAAAAAAACCCAAAGGAAAAACCTTTGATTTCACTAAAGTTTTACAAATCGCAACTTACAATACAATAGAGAAGCACATCTCGATAAATCTCCCACAAGTGACTGCCTTCTTTAACAATGAATTCTCGCAGGAACCCACAATGATCGAAGTCATCAACAATGATTCCCTTGATAATCAAAAGATCGGCAGTAGAGATGCCTTCTTTACAAGGTCAGCAATGAAGACTCCTTCACAAGAGTCACTTCAATATAGAAGTGAATTAGGTTCCAAAGATGATTCACAAAAGTACTTAGGAAAGATTGTGTGAATCAAAAAGTGTTTTTCCCTTTTAAAAAGTGAAAACTTAAAAGCACCAGTTTTGGAATTTACATAAATGCAAAGTCTTAACAAAATCCCTACATGAAGCAGGTATTTATAAGAGGACATAAAAATCGAGGCGGTGTCAGGTCGCTCAAACGAGATCTAGGCGTCGTTCGAACGAGATATGCATCTCCTTAAAAGTATGCTTCGAACATCCTTCTTGCAACCTGATCAAACTAAAATAGTATGCCCTTGCTTGAAGTACGTTTGATGTAGGACATCAAACGACCCTTCTAACAACATTATTGGGTTGTTCGAAAAAGATGTGCATCTTATATGTACGATAACTGGTGAAAAATAATTAATAAATTAAATTCCCGCCTCATTTTTATGAAATAAAATAAACTAAAATTTTCCCGATACTTAGTAAAAGATCTACGAAATCCAAAATAATAACTACACAAAACTTATATGATGTCGTAGAACATGTCGAAATTGCTTGATATTTAGATTCGTCTTCTTGAACGTGTGAACATGAAGCAACATGATGGAAGTAACGGGACACACCATACTCAATGTAAACTAGACTCTATGGACAAGTCCTAGATGCTAGGGGAAATAAGAGAAAATTTACCCCTACAAATCTCCCCCTATGGCTATTCCGATACAAAATAAAAAAATTTGAATTATCCAACAAATCCTATACAAATCTAATACCCTCCCAGAAATCCAAAAATGGAAAGATACTAAAATTATACAACTACAAATAAAATCTTCAACTTTTCAAATCTTCTAATCTCTTTCTTTCTCTTGATCTTCTTTTTGGGAGCTTTGTCTTATGTGTGCTTTGGACATGCTCATCAAAGTGTGATTGCACACAATTGACAATGAAATATACCCTTGTGATGTATCGACTTTGAAATAAAATAAAACTCATAAATTACATCAATGCTCCCCCATAACTCATAATTCGTTCTCCCTTTTTTTATTTATCTGAAATAGACAAAGAAAAGAATAAAAAGAATAATAAAACGGAGTATGTCATAACAAGCATAGCAAATCATCCCAAACATATATCAAATAAGCTCATGCAATGATAATATCAAAAGCTCCAAAAACTATGTTTGAAATTTTTCAGATTTTGTCAAGTAAATTATTTTTTTACAAAATCATCACACACCATGAACGAACACTAAGATAGCCAAGTCATGAACGCGTAATGAATGGGTGTTAATAAATTCAATAGGAAAATAAACTCAAACAATCATAACATACGTGGAAGATGAGTTTTGGATACTCCTAACGAATGAACTCAAAGTCAACCTTAGGTGTAAAAATATTGGATTCATATGATATCGATTCAATCTAATCAACAAATTGAAGTCTAAAATGATTTTCATACCAAATAACGCCCAAAACTATGTAATGCTTTTATGAGACTTTTTAAGGATGTCCAAACCCATTGATCTTTGACTAAACTTCCTAAAAAATCATATATAGAATTTTTTTCTCTTAAATCTTTTGTTTTGAAGAGATAATGCTCATATGTAGCGAAGCATCAATGTTCTTTGAAATTGGGTTGCCAGTTCTATTTTTTTTATGTACCTTTACTCTTTTAGGCTCTTTTATTTTTGCAAATGGTGGCCAATCACGCAAAAACAACCTGTAATTCGCAACGCAATTCCTTTTGCTAAAAATATAACACATATATTGGAGATATAAATTTCAATTTTTCCAATCCGGGTAATGGTTCTTACAAGCACTACTTTTATTACCTCGTTTTATCGCATATAATTCGTTTTAAAAGAAGGATTGTGATGAAAATATTTTGACCAAAATGTGATATACAAGTACAATGATCAAATAAATTCGTGCATGTGTGCATTAAACGAGACAATGAGTCAAACATGTAGAAAGTACTCCCTAATCACATCTTAATGACTCCAACAGATTATAAGCACATGGCTGAAATGATGGTGTGTCTTAAAACACTATCAAAAAGTCACGTGAATAATGGAATGATATTATGGCTTGGCAATCCTAAACGTCCATTCATAAAAGGTGTAAACAAAATACAAAACTCTTTTTGGATATTTCTAAACTTTTATCAATAATAAAATCTTTTTGTCACTTTTTATAAAAATAAATCAGAATGTTTTTGTATTTTTTCAAAAAATTTCAAGAAAAACAAAAATATTTTTGGATTTTTTGAAAAATATATCAAAATGGAAAAAAGATAAATACAATGGTAGCACACACTAGTAATATGCATGATAATATGAACATGAAAAGTAACCTATGATAGAAAATAAATCTAAACCTCAATCATTAGATTCGGAGGAGCTCGCCAAAGGGGATGACATCCTATGGAAAACATTAATCAAATCTTGTAAAGTTTTGACCAAATACTCAATTTGCACACGAAAATGCTCAAAATCTCTCATGTGATGTGTGGGAGTATGTGGACTAATATGGGTGGGAGTGTGTGAAGAAACACGTGTAGTGGCATATCATTGAAGATACCTATGAGATACACTACCTAACTTAAAACAAGGTTTCCTAAGGTGTCCTCTTTACTTCTAATGGGAACAAACATAAACGGTCTTAGGAATACCTCTCTCAAAACGTCTAGGACGTGCTCTCCTATTGAGAAACAGATGCCTAGGTGGGTTAGGTCGAGATGCATATGGATCGATCACAAAATCAGAAACCGACTCGAGTGCTACCTGGGAAGTGGACGCACCGTCATAACCTATTCCTACCCTCTCAACATTACCCAAAGCAGAACCGAGGAACATCTTTTTAACCTTCTTGTATGTGTCCTCTATAGTAACTTTGACCTCCCGAGCACATTTGAGATCTCTCTCGAGTTGGGATACACGGGCTTCAAGTTTCTCACGAGTCTCTAACGAAGATTGAAAATATCCCATAAGACTAACCTCAATGTTGTTCAAGTCTCTCTTTTCCCAGCCTAAGACGATTAACTACTCACATAAAGAAACCTTCTCTTTCTCGAGTTGACTCACCGATGCCTCACACACTCAAAACTTCTACCACTCTCTCCAAATATATCCCTTAATGACACATCCTTATTCATCTTTTTCATCTTCAATGTCTTGTTGTACAAATCACTGAACGCTTTTTGGAGATCCCCTTCTCCCTCACTTGAAATCTCCTCCTCACACTCATTCTAATAGCTCAAAACATCATCGAGGCTCTTATGTTTACATGTGTCCTCATCGTCGTGGGATAAACTAGGAAAACTCATGTGACTAGTCATGAAAGAAACGGACTTTTCATGTCGTGATTCTCCCCCAAAATCAACCGACACGATGTCACTATCGCTAAGAGTGGCTTTATTAGAAACTTTTTTGCCCTTTCTCTTTAGCGTAGTGGGACACTCATGCGCCTTATGCCATTTCCCTTTGCACTCATAACACCTTATATCTTCCTCTTTCTAACCGTTGTCATTTGCCTAATTCTTCCTTTTGTTTTTCTAAAAAATAATTTTCTTCGAAGAATTATTTTTGGAAAATTTGAGAAACTTTTTAAAAATTTTGCAAATAAGGCCAATTCATTGAAATCAACCTCTCCCTCAAAATATGACTCACAAACTTTCTCCTTTTTCTTTTTCTTAATTTGAGTCTTTAAAGATACTCTTTTATACTTAGGCTTAATGATTTTGGAAAACATGTCGATCTCATAAGTTTGAAGGTCTCCTACGAGTTCTTCTAACCTAAAAGTGTCTAAAATCCCTAATGAGTTAAGCACCATGACCTTATGAATAAAACGGACATGGAGACAACTCAAAATCTTTTTCACAACTCTTGTTTTCAGAATTTTCTCACACAAATTAAAACTATAATTGATAGCGTCCGACAAATACGCATTAAACTCATCAAATGACTCGGACTCTAACATAATGATGGTCTCAAATTAGGTGGTACCCTGGGTTGGTTGATGGGTATCGGCCCCCTCATCTTGGTACGAGGTCGAGATAATAGAAGTAGCCTGGTCTGAGAGAACATCCTATTAAATGATGATGAAGTAGGCCAGGGATGAGGTTGTTGAGGACGGTTCAGTGCTGGGTCAACCCATGACTGTCCAGTTTGATGAGTGATTAAAGTTTCCTTATCAGGGTAGAGGCCTGTCGAGGATGAGGATAGACTTATGCATATCAAGAATATTTAATAGTTTGATTCCCTTGAGTTTGTATTAGGACTGATCAAACTATTATTAAATTTTATGGGGTGTCACAATTGGTATCAGAGCATTCTAGGTTCTAGTGTCCTAGGGATCTTAAGCTCATCAATCTATTTTCACATTACATTATATGATTACTTTAGTGCCTTACCAATTAGGACTTGTATCCTCTACAACAACGACCGCTTAGGGGATTTTACGATATTGTTCCAGACAACCAACTTGTAGAGATCAAATTGTATAGATAAGGTTCCTTGTTTCGATTTATCTTACAAGAGGTCCCATGCATGAAATCGTTGTCGATTGGGAATTAGGTTTATTATACGTGAGGCCTTTGGAATGTCCTTAGCGTATGGTTTGAGGGGAAATACTTCCACTCATCATTCATTACAACTAAAGGATAAAGTTTCAGAGACCTCGTCCGGATGACCACATAGTAAATACCATGAGTAGGAGTTTAACTATATTTCTCTTCCTGCATCAGGATGGACTGCTACGGAAGCGAAGAAAATAATTTGTAATTTCAGTTCGAGAAGACTTTTTTTATATGGCATAAACCTTACATGAGGAGTTGGGTAACATCTTCTTTATTACTTTCGCTTAGCTGGTGGAAGTTACTTTCTTACATAATCGTCATAATTATCTGAAGGATATATATTCCTACGAATGGGAGGACATAGGCCAAATATGGCTCAAATGATTAGAGATAGTGTATACTCGACCTGAGTAGGTAGTCATCACTAGAAAAAGTGACCACATAGGGGGAACTGGTCCCAAGGGGTCTCTAAGATTAGATAATATAATCTAGTACGGCCAATGGATATAAGGAAATTTTGACGAGTGAGGTCACGACCAACAAAAGTAGGCCCAATGAGAGAAGTTTTAATAGAAACGACAATAGAGGCAAGGTCATTAGGGCTGCAGTATATACACAGTTTAGATAGTTATTTTTAAAGGAATGGATTACACTTTTAGCAAGTGAATCCACTGTGTTATAAAATGCTTTAGTGCAAACTAGTCATTTGAGATACCACCGAGGATGATTATGGGTATGTTTATGGCTCACACGTACGGCTCTTACTTAGACATCGAGGATTAATTATTTTTTATTAGTATTGTTTACCACAATTATGAGGTATATCGATTTTATTACCAAATTTTATTTTGAAAACGATAGGACACCCATTTTTTAAAATCTTACAAAAAGTAATTTCAATTTCCTTTTTAAATGCAAAATAAAGATGGTTCAACTAAACAATTACATAAACCAAATTTCAATTTCTTTCAAATTAAAATTAAACTTAACTCAAAGTGAAATTAAATTAAACAACAAATGGATTTTTCACTTAAACCAAATAATTCAATTCAAGTCCTAGAAATTTGCCTAATAAAAATTATGCAATTTTGCAAATTTAGGCCAAACCAAATTTTATCCAATAAAATTAATGACTAGAACTAAATTAATTAAACATTACCCAAATTAATTTGAGCACCAACTTAAGCATGAGTAGTGATTTAAACCAATTTTATCTTTTTACCTAAGCATGCATCTAATGTGAATATTGCAAAAGATAAAATAAACAAACAACTACTACGCCGCGATGTACGAGGAAAAATTCACAACGGGAAAAAACCTCGGACGTCCCTAGCCTCAAATCCACTAAGTATGGTTTTACAAGTACAAGACAGTAAGACTTACAACACTCGACTTGACTCCATCCAATCCCCGACGCCCCTTCTTGTACACACCTCTGCCTAGCGAATAATCACGGAGGTCCACCGCGGTCTCGGAATCCACCGATCGGACTTTTAGGAACCCATCAACCACACACGGTGCCTTTCACCGTATGAGAATGCCGCGGAAACAACCAAGTCTTCTTATTTTTGGGATGTAGAACTAAACCCAAACTTCTTTTCTTCAAGGTGTAGAGATAGACCGGTGCCAAACACTCCAAGCAAAGCATATATATTAAGGAACTTAGAATAAACAAACGATTGGGTGTGAACAAAAGTGTTTAAGGATTTTTCTTGAAAAAAAAAACACTCAAAACATGAACCTTTTCATTTGGAATTGAAACTCTCTAAAACTCTCTCTAGGAGATAGAGGAATGTGAAAAAGTTTCTTAGAAAAGGTTGGTTTCCGCACTTAATAATTCTATCAAAAAGTAGTGGGGAAAAGGTAGTGGGAACATGGAGAAAACTGCAAAAAAAAGTCCAAAAAAAAACTGTTCCCGCCAAAGTCTTTCGAACGAATTTTTCCTTCGAACAACTTTTCTTTTGAACGACTTTACTAACAAGGTTCCAGAAAGGGTAAAGAAAATTCGTTAGAAGTCTCATTCAAACGACCTGCCAATCTCGTTCGAACGAGATGGCGGTTCGTTAGAATGACATGGAAATCTCGTTCGAACGAGATGCCATATGGTTCGAACGACGTGTCAAAAAATTAAAATATTAATTCTTAGCTCAAAACTTTTTATGAAAAGTTCTAAAAATATTTTCTGATTAAAATAAAGTCGTTAAAACTATTTTATAAAAACTTTATAAAAAATACACCCAATAAATTTTCATGCTCCTATATATATAGATTGCATTCATACCCTAGGAGCATTGGAACAATGTTGTTGATGACATAGAAATGAGGCACACTAAACTCGGCATATGATGAAGCTTTATAAAAATGACCGCTACATCTTCAACTAATACGTCATAGGCTTGGATGGATACAGAAGAACATTGTTGATACGAAAATTATTCAGCTGACGTAGACCAATTATATGAATACATGTGTCATATTATGTGGAAAATTCCTACACTCGCCGAACAACTCACATCACCGAGCAACTCATCACCCTGAGCTACTTAGCGTGCCGAGCTACTCAACATGCAGAGCATCTACCCAGGAAGATCAAGAGACAATTACACATTCAATGAACATCGGATTTAATGAACATTCTTATTGTATAGATGTATATGTCTATTAAATAACGGCATATCGTCTATTCATACTGACAGCCCCAAGGCTATAAATAAATTGTAACACCCTCCATAACAGGGTAATTGATCATTGGTAATTATGATCGTGATTGAGGCAAACATCCGACAATACAAAATAGTGGACGTAGGCCATTTTCATAAGGTTGAACCACTTTAAAAACCCATTTGTCCTATTTCTTATTTTATATTTATCTGTGTAATATTAATTAAATCAAGTCTAGTTTTTTACATCAACAAATACTATCCTATGAAACAAATGTTTTTGTCCGAAATGGAGCCAACACTATATTAAAACTTAATCTGATACTTGTGTCCTTACAAATCTCCCCCTTTGGCTATTCCGAGACAAAAACCAAACAAAAATCCTAAAGGGTCGTCAAGCTCTACTAGACTTAAAAAATAGCCCACCCGAAATAAAAATTACATAGCTTGACTCAAAACCCAAGGATCAATATCTTTGCCGACGATGAAAGTTTCCATTTAGAAGAATTCCATATGAAGGTTTAGTTATACCCGACTAAGTGTATTTTTGGCATACGAAAAGGCATGTTCCTCGGGTATATTATGAATCAACGAGGCATTGAAGCAAATCAAGAAAAGATTAAAGCTCTGTTGAAACTACGATCTCCAACTACGAAGAAGGAGGAGTAGAACCTCATGGGGCATGTTGCAGCTCTCAATAGGTTTGTTTCACGAGCAACGGACTGATATCTTCCGTTCTTTAAAACACTCAGAAAAACTTTCTAATGTAATGATGAATGTGAAAACGCATTCCAAGAGTTGAAACGATATTTGCGAACACCTCCATTGTTGTCCAGGCCGGTGATGGGAGAAAGATTATACTTATATTGGGTTGTCTCTAAGAGCGTAGTCAGTTCAGTGTTGATAAGAGTAGAGGATGGAATGCAAAAACCGGTGTATTATACAAGCAAAGCCTTTCGAGGAGCAGAGATTAGATATCCAAGGTTGGAGAATCTGGCATTAACATTAATCGAGGCAAGTATGATAATGAAACCATACTTCCAGGCCCATAACATAGTGGTATACACTGATATTCCACTCAGACAGGCTTTACATAAGCCAAAAAATTCGGGGAACTGATGTATTGGGCGGTAGAACTGGGAGAGTATGATATTGTTTATGAGCCAAGGTCTTCACTCAAAGGGTAGGCGGTAGCAGATTTCATTACGGAGTACACTTACCCAGATGCTTCCGACCAACAAGGGTCTCATGTATAAAAACCTATGGATGTTAGGGGATCATCAGAGACTACACTCGATCAACTTCTATCAACAGATGTAACGAAGGGGACAAGCACCAAGCAACAAGAATCATCAGATAACAGCCCAGTGCTAGGAAATGATAAAATAAAGTACCAAATATTCCCTCACGGGATTTTATCAGACCAAGAGTTTGATAATTGTACCCCCATATGGAATTTGTATGTTGACGGCTCTTCGTGTGACACAGGTAACGGAGCTGGTATAATCCTTCACAGCCCAGATGTATTGGATATAGAGTCTGCATTATGTTTCCAGTTCAAAGCTTCCAATAATGAAGCTGAATATAAAGCTATGATTATGGGCCTCAGTTTAGCCAAAACATTGAATGCAGATCAAGTTATCGTGTTTAGTGATTCACAATTAATTATAAATCAAATTCTTGGGTTGTATGTAGCGAAGGGAGACCTGATGTCACCGTACCATGCCAAAGCTATGGAGATTATGTCCACTTTTATGGTGGTCCAGTTGATCAAAATACCGGGATTAGAAAATGCGAGAGCTTACGCACTAGCTCGGTTAGCCTCAGCTACTCGCACCGAGCTACGAAGAATGATTCCTATTCAGATTCTAAAGGACCAGAGCATAGATGAAGATTTAATGGTAAGATTCATCACCCTCGATATGGGACCATCCTGGATGGACCCCATAAGAGCATATATTGAAGAAGGAGTTGTACCAACTGACCAACTTGCAGCCAAGAGGCCGAAGTTTAAAGCTGCTCGGTATGTTCTGAATAATGGTGTTTTGTATAGAAGGGGTATCATAGCAGGTCTATAGAGATGTGTGCATCCTTTAAAAGTTAAAGATTTAATAGAAGAAATTCACGAAGTCTCTTGTGGAGCTCATATAGCAGGTCGAACTATCCTGCAGAGGATAAAGATGCAGGGATACTATTAGCCAATGATGAGAGCTGACTGTACAGCTTATGCGAAGAAATGTGATAAGTGCCAATGCTTCTCTTACATTCAAAGAACTCCCCATGCATTGTTAACACCCATCACTTACCCTTAGCCATTTTTCATGTGGGGTATAGACTTGGTCGGGCCGCTGCCGACCACCAAAGGGAGATTCAAATATTTAGTAGTCACTGTTGATTATTTCACCAAGTGGGTTGAGGTTGAGCCTCTCAATTACATGTCATATGAAAGGGTTTAAGAGTTTATTTGGAATAATATTATCTGTAGATATGGTCTGCCACATACTTTCATTACTGACCGTTGTACCCAATTTGATAATGAGGAGTTCGCTGCATATTTTCATCAATC
Organism: Sambucus nigra; assembly: GCA_949130495.1. Classification (NCBI taxonomy): domain Eukaryota; kingdom Viridiplantae; phylum Streptophyta; class Magnoliopsida; order Dipsacales; family Adoxaceae; genus Sambucus; species Sambucus nigra. Next base: position 234,794,875 of record OX422210.1, on the reverse strand, counting down.
TAATGTCCAGAAAATCCATTATATACCAGTCCATCCCAAGAGTATTGGACAAACTAAAGTGACAAACAGAACTCTGCTGAACGGGTTGAAGAAATGCCTGGATAATGCAAAAGGAAATTGGATTAACGAGCGACATTCTGTGTTATGGGCTTATTGCACAACACCTCGAACAGCAACTAGGAAACCTCCCTACATGCTAGCCTTTGGAAGTGAAGCAATCATACCAACTGAACTGAGCATACCCACACATAGGGTGATTAATTTTAACTCTCATGTAAGCGATTTGATGAGACGTTTAAAGTTGGATATGCTCGAAGAAGTAAGATAAGATGCGGCAATCCGGAATGTAGCTTACCAGCAACGAACTGTCTTGTTCTACAACAAAAGAGTCCAGAAATGTGATATTAAAGAGGGAGATTATGTGATTAAGAAAGTGATTCAGAAGTATAACATGTTAGAGGTCAACTGACATAGGCCCTACCGAGTAACTATGGTTGTTCGACCCGGGACCTACAGATTAGAGACCTTAGAGGGTGAAGAATTCAAAAATGTGTGGAATGTAGAGCACTTGTGCAAATATTACCAGTAATAAAGATTCACATGTACCCCATTTTCTTTTAATATGAATAAAGATGATATTTTCTCCATATTCTTTTTGTTCAATTTTTTTCGGAGTACTCGTGCTACACACTAAACCACCAACTAGGGTTGGTCGGCATATCAGAAACCACCAACCATGGTTGGTCAGCATCAATAAAGTTAACCAATAATATTGGAATAACAATCATACAAGGCAAAGCTAGTTTAATCATGGGTGACCTCAAGGGGCATCCCAAACTAGGCAAGAACATGGGTGACCTCACGGGGCATCCATTGTCTAGGCACCAAGGTAATCCTGAAAAGATTACTACAACTAAGCAGGATCATGGGATGAAAATCATTCCCTTGCTTAGGCACTTATGGGTGACAAAGTCACTAAAACTAGGCAGCAAGTGGAACTAACTTCATTGTCTAAACAATTAAAACATAATTGGACAAATTGTCCCTCTATAGATATATATGCGTTCATCCATACAATATGAAAAGCATCTTAAAAACTATTTCCAAAGAAAGAAAAGTGAACAAAGATGAAATTTTTCTTCATTAAATACTGGAGAACAAATTACAAAAGATGAAGTTTTCTTTATTCAATGCAAATTTCCTATTCTATTGGCCTTTTTCCCTCAGACTTTGGTACAGGTTCCATTCCAGCTGGAGGGTCATCTAAAGCATAAGGAGAATTGACGAAATTAATATCTCATAGCATCTTAGTGTTGCTCAAACTTGGCCGCTCAAGACGATGACGAGGTCGGGATATCTCATAATCATCATGAAGATTGTAATCACCAAGGTACTTGGCGATCAAACATTGAGGTATGGCACGATCTAGAATCCACCTGACATCCAACTTAAAAGGAAGATTAGGCAGTTCAAGTACTCCAGGTTCATACCAATCCCATAAGGAATTTCCTTCTTCAAGCTTCATCACAGTCAAGGCATTCAACCACCCCTGTTTGTACCCCTCATTGTTTGACTGTTTCAACTTGGTGTCACGGTGACATAAGGCTTCATTATATCCCTCCATCCAGAATTCTCGTGGCTATTTATGGAATTGATATGTTAATCTCTCAAAATTTTGATGGAGTTTCTTCACAAAATTCTCTTTACTCTCCAAAGCAACACTCTGCTTGGAAAGTTGCTCGGCGAGACTTTGGATTTTTCTGGACATCTCAGCCAAGGCTTGATTTTTTTCTGTCAGTTGAATGGCTTGATTTTCTAAATCTAATTGGTTCCTCCTCTCTTCTATATTAATTCGACCATCCCTTGCTTGGCCACGGACAGAAGGCCTTGCTCTGCCATGAGTGGATGATGTAGGTTCGACGCTTTTCAAAGCCTCCAATTCTTCTCTCAAGGCAGCATTTTGAGTTTCCAAAAATAAAAGCCCTCATCATTGATTGGGATCAGAACTCCAGAGGAAGATGCATACTTTAGTTGTTTAATTTCTTCTCTCAAAGAAATATTTTCCTCTTCAAGCAGCTTGGCAATGTTCACGTGTTCTTCGACTTCAAGTTTTAATGCACGTTCTATCCTCTTATGGGCTGAGAGGAATTTGTCATAGTCCCGATCTGCACTCAACTGTTGGTATTTTTTCTCATAACCTTTATGCAGGAGAGATATGGTTTCTTTGTGTTGAATTTGAAGTTCTTCGATTACTCCTTGACGATCTTCCATCATTTCATAGTATGCCATGTTTTTCACCACAGCTCGATCAAGCAGACATTTTAAGTATTGATAAGTATCAACTGCTCGTTCTGAGGCATTATATCTGGGGATATCAACTATTTGTGCTTCAGTAAAGTTTGTATGACCAGCTTTGAAGTAATCATTATATTTTTTCATCAACTCTATATCGTAAGCTGACAAGAGTTCCATCCTAGCAATAAACTAGCAAGGAAAAATGAAGACGAATCAACAACAGTATAATTATGATGAGCAGGTAAGAGAGAAAATTCAGAACAAATAACAAAGTCATTTTTATTGATCAACGAGAGAAGAAAGTACAACCAAAGTTACAACAAAATAGTAAAAAGCAAAAGAACAACATAATTAAAGAGCTAAACAACTCTACACCTTCTCCTTATTCCCTATAACATCATCAGCCGATTTGGGATAAGGATTAGGTTTCTCGGAGGGCAATTGGCATTGCTCGGTAGAAGTTATTGCCTGCTGAACTTGTTCGGAGGGTTAAGGAATGGTAACAACAGGTACTTGTTCTACTATCACCATAGAAGACTCATCAGATGTAGCTTCATCATCTTCTACTTCGTCAATAGTAGGAGGAGGGCCATGAGTGTGTTTCTGAAATAATTCAGAATCGTCTGCAACACTTAACTCTTTTAATGCTCTGACCCATCCGTCTCTGAAGTACTTCAAACTTGCATACTCCATCTGGCAAGTAATGGTAGTTAAGGCTTTGTTCCATCCTTTGTCCCAACCAGAGCTAAAGGACTTCTTCACAGTAGCTTTTCTCTTCACCTTCTCAGAAGAAGCATATCCCTCAGCAAGCTTCACCTTCTCTTCTAGATCTTTCTTACATCGCTCAGCCTCTTCAAGCTTGCATTAGCTTCTTCCTTACTAGAAATGGTGATGTTTAATTTTTCCTCCAACTCCTTGGAGGCATTTACAGCTTGGTCTCGAGATGTATCAGCTTATTGATGATTCGTCTCTATAGATAGAAGTTTCTTCTCCCATGCAACTTTATCTTCCTCGTACTTCTACTGGGATTTCTTCAAATATTGTGATAACCCAGCAAAATCTTCTTCCACCCACTGGAGGAAGTTAAAGCCTTGATAGCCTCATTTTTCTCCATGATACTATTAAAACACGTTATAAACTGAGAAAGAAAAGAAGATCAAATCAGAATATATATACGGTATATGGAGGTGAAGTAGTAAGGATGATGATACTTACTGACGCTCAATGAATACGGTATATGGGCTGCTAAGTTAATGACCTTCTCCCGAGAAAAGGAACCTTCAGCAGATCGATATTCGCAAATAGTCCAAGACTTGATCAAACCTTTGGCCGAGCTCGATGCAATGAGAGATGGAGTGTTAGCCCTCAAAGAAGAATCCTCAACATCAGAAGGTTGAGCAATAATTTTTATAGGTCTTTTTGCAAGACCTCACTTCAATCTCCTTAAAGGAGCATCTTCAATCAAAGGTGATGCCTCTCCTTGTGTAATAGCTACACCTTTAATCAAAGGTTCTGCCTCTTTTGGGACAACAGGTGGCTTCTTACTGACCTCCTTGACAGTTGTAATTCTTCCCTTAGATAGAGCAATATCCATTTTCTTCATCCCTTCAGCTAAGACATACCTTTTGCTCTTACTTGCCCCATCAGTGCCAGGAGCATCTTTGGCAAAGAATTCAGGCATTCTCCTCTTCCTCGTTATCAAATCAGCAATACAGGTACCCAAATCAGAAGAAGATTCTTCTACGCTAGCTCGAGATGATGGAATTTGATCAAGATCAATTATCATAAGAGGGGCAAGAGGACGACCAATAAAAGAGGAAGTAGTGCTTTTGCATCTCAACAAATAAGAAACAGCTCTAACGTGCTCCCCAACAACTGATTGATGAAAATCCCAGATGAGTTTAAAATCTTTTATATTAATGTCACTCTCTTTTGGGGACTTTTTTTGTTATCAATTGCAAAAAGTAAAATAAATATCAGTGACGCATTTCATCAAACATAAAGAGAACTAAATCGAAAAATTAAAAACAACCTATCTCATTGCCATAAAGTGGACATCTGGGACCTTGGTAAACATCATTTCCTTTTAATGGGGGGCGTTTCCAATTTTTCATCACAACTCCATGATCAAAATAGTCCCTATTAGCATCGGAAAGATTGACCACTAAAGTTCTATTGGAAAACCTAGTTTTTAAATAAAATGTGCTATCACTAGTAACCCTTTTATAAAAAAACATAATCTCAGGGATCCCTAAATGAGTCCCATGTATTTGGTTTAACCTATGTATGCCATTAACTACCCTCCATGTATTTGGAACTATTCTTACAGGAACAATATCGAAATATTGGAAAAACTCCAAACACAAGGGATTAGGAGAAAAAGAAAAGCCATATTCCGCTACAAAAAAGGAGGGAAACCAGTGTCCCTCAGCCAGAGAAAATAAATCAGAGGGGCAAGGAGGTTCTTCTAGAATAACCTAAGAGGGAATCGCAAAATCAGCTCGGAACTTATCCAACGATTGAATAAGATAAACCATGGTGGCTAAAGCAAAGAAAGAAGAAAAAAAAAGTTCTTACAGAAGGATTGAGAAATCTGCTAAGGCGGATGACAGAAAGAACGACAGTACAAGGATAGAATGAGAAGACAAAGATTTTAGAAATATGGAGGTAAAAAGTAGATGACGATCTGTTTCTATCGCTTTTAAATGCCTTGCATCGGGAAGTAGGAAAAGAAATGATTACTAGAAAAGACGATTGCGTTTTCGGCGGTTAAATAATGAAAAAGATGCAAATACCCAAGCGTCTGTCGCATATTCAAAATATTTACAAGTTTTCCATTTTGCGCTCAAATGACAAGACTAAAGAGAAAATTGCTAAGTGTTGGAGATCTGTAATTAATCAAAACGCTAAAAAGGTGCCCGAGCAACTTTTAGGTAAAATGTTCCATACTCTCATATAAAAACTTAACTGTGAAACATTGGGGGCTTCTGTTGATACAAAAATTAGTCAGCTGACGTGGACCAATTATATGAAGACACATGTCATCTTACGTGGAAAATGCCTATACTCACCGAACAACTCGCAGCACCAAGCAACTCATCACCCCGAGCTACTTAGCGTGCCGAGTTACTCAACGTGCAGAGCATCTAGCCAGGAAGATCAAGCGAAAATTACACATTCAATGAACATCAGATTTAATGAACATTTGTATTGTATAGATGTATATGTCTATTAAATAATGACATATCCTCTATTTATATTGACAGCCCCAAGGCTATAAATACATTGTAACACCCTCCATAACAGGGTAATTGATCATTGGAAATTGTGATCGAGATTAAGGCAAACATTCGACAATACAAAACAGTGGACGTAGGCCATTTTCATAAGGCCGAACCACTTTAAAAACCCATTTGTCCTATTTCTTATTTTATATTTATCTGTGATTAATTAATTAGATCAATTCTAGTTTTTTACATCAACAAATACTATCCTATGAAACAAATGTTTTTGTCCGAAATTGAGCCAACACTATATTAAAACTTAATTGGAGACTCGTGTCCTTACAAATCTCCCCCTTTGGCTATTCCGGGACAAAAACCAAACAAAAATCCTAAAGGGCCGTCAAGCTCTACTAGACTTAAAAAATATCCCACCCGAAATAAAAATTACATAGCTTGACTCAAAACCCAAGGATCAATATCTTTGCCGATGATGAAAGTTGCCATTTAGAAGAATTCTTGCACACTTAAGAAAACTATCAAACGCATACGGAATATCAAGAATATTAAATGCAATTAAGATAAATACTCCCCCTAAACTAATTCTCCCCTTTATGAAACAAATGACCTACTTAGAAAGACGTATCCCCCTAAGATAAATCTCCCAAACTAAGATACGATTGTAATAGGTTTAGATACCATTTATCCCCTATCACTCTCCCCCTTTTTTGTTCACGAATAGGTAAAGGATCAAATTAATTTTAAACATGATGAAGCTTAGAGTGATAAGAACATGAAAGCATATGGGCATTAAAATCATAACTAATCCATATAAAGAATAACGAATACCAACGAAGAGGCAAAAAAAATAAAAAATGATACCAATGTGATGCATGAGATACTAAGCATGTGATATCAACAAAATATGCACCAAGATAGATACCAATTATGAATTAGAAGCATAGATGGACTAGAAAGTGAGGCAAAGAAAAAATACCATATATATGTAGACAAAATGAATATCACTAACACACACGCACATATATATAGGTATAGACACCACACATGACACAAAATATAATAAGCTTTTCACACTCGTATGGCAAAAATGTGTCATGTGAAAATGGAAGTGTAGGGGTGTGAACTAGCAACAATTAAATTTAGACCCAATCACTCAAAACATGTTCACGGAGTTCTCAATTGATTGCAAACTTCATCACACTTGAATATAACCTCATGTGACAATATAAATTGAACTCAGTGAACAAACATGCACAATGCATACTAGCCTAGAATTTTGATGATTCTACAAACCAATAGAGTCATGACATTGAAAGTACAATTAGGATAAACGGACATTGTGCAAACCGTTGATATATCATCCAAACTCCCTCAATTTAAGCATATGATTTTAATCTTTTGAATGAATAAATCAACTAAACAAAATAGGCCTTGGTAAATAATTTTTCTTTTAATGCCATTAATCTTTTAGGCCTTTGGATCACGTATTTATTTTAGGTCCAAGCAAACGGTGGATTACTCACAAAGGATGATTTTTTCTTTCGAAGCCCTTCCCCGTGCACATTTATATACATCATTTTTTATATCTCACACAAATCTCACGTTCAATGGATTTTAACATGCACCAATCCTCCTAGATCATATAATATGTAGATGACTAGATTGGTAGGAGAACACCTCACAAAGCTCAAATATACATATGAAGTTAAAATTTCAAGTGAGCTCGTGCATATGTGAATTGAGGCATATAAAAATAGAATCCATTATATCAACACAAAATCCAACTATTCCATGTAAGCATAGTAAAGAACATTTTAAGGATTGACAATCTAAACCAAAAGTTCTAGCCACATGGAAGCAAAAAAGAAGGGATTCTAACACAAGTATATGCCACATAGAGTGTGTCAAACTAAAATACACACAAAAAAAATCTTTTTGAGTTTTTAGATTTTTTTACCAAACAAATAAAAATATTTACCCAAAAGACAAACAAAAATCATTTCTATTTTTCATTAATCTTAAATTACCAAAAAAATAAAACACAAATGATAATCAAAAATATTTTTGTATTTTTCATTTTATGTAAACTAAAATGAAAGAACTATAATACAAAAGATACACAACAATCATAATTTTAGCATGTGATAAAGCATGAAGTATAGACTAGAACAATGATTAAACATGCATACACCAAATAATGATATATAACACGAAGGACAAAAAGATAGAGTATGCAAACAAAACTAACACATTCAACCTTTAAATTTAGCAAGGGAGGTTTCATGTGAAAGCAAATGAGAATCAACAAATCTAATATCCAGAGGGTCTAAAAATGATTTCCTAACCCATATGGATGTATATTTGAAATGGTGGGATTTGGGAACTAATGAAATGCTAGACATAGATTTCCTAGAACTTCTCTTAAGATCAAAACAAAATGACCTAAGGTGACCTTTCCTACCACAATTAAAGCATGTGAAAACATGGGGAATGATACCTAAGGTGTGACTCTAAAGTCCTTGGATAAAGTTGACCCTCTAAAACAAACAATGGTCTTAGCATTAGCAACAGAAATATTTGAACAAGATGAGATAGAACCATTACAACTACTACTCGAGTCATGTAAATCATTTTTCATTTCTAAAATTTTGGACTCAAGTAATAAATTAGACTCCTCAATTTTACGGGACTCCTTATTTAAATTTTCTATAACTCCTAGAAGGTTAACACGCTTCCCCTCAATGTGAGCAAACTTGTCCCTAAGAGTCTTTTCACGACTATCACTCTCTTTCTTGAACATATTTAAAATATTAAAATTGTAATTTATGTCCATGAGCTTTTCACGAAAAATATCTTTTTGCGAGGTTTGCAAAAGTTCAATTCTAGATTTAAAACATAAATTTTCATTTTCAAGAAAATTAATTCTTTTTGCAAATCTCACATTAAATTCTCTTAAATTTTCATTACACTTATTAAGCCCATTAAATTCCACTCGAATATCAAAAACTTAATTATCATTAAGACGTCCCATCGAGAGATACAAAACAAAAAAATTAGAGTGAGTTAAGAATGAACGACCTAAAAATACAAGGAGCACAAAAATTATAAAAGTCAAAAACCGGATCTTTGACGCGATAAATTAGCGCTCCGGCTCTGATACCAATTTGAAAATGTGAGTTTTTCTAAATCAATGATCTGATACCAATTTGAAAACGATAGGACCCCCAATTTTTTTAATCTTACTGTGGTGACAATTATTATTCAACACAAAGAGATAAGAGAAGCACAATCACTAAGCAGAATAAGGAATACAAAATGCCAATCACACAACAAGAGATGTACGTGGTTCAACAAAGGTGCCTACATCCATGGTGGTGTAGTCAGTATTATTTCTATATACTCCGGAGAGTGATTACAGAGAATACCGTGTGTCCTATGCCCCGGACCTAGGGTTTATTATATACATGTTCATTTTCAGGGAGTGGGGGTGTTGGAATCCCCCACGTTTTCCATCTTCTCCTAGAACCCCTCTTAATGGGAACATGGGAGAAGACTAAATCATAACCGATTAAGATATGGGGGGTCTGGACTTTGGGCCTCTACAATTGGGCTACTCGTCTAGGCCCATCATTCTAATTTCGGGTACCCACAATTTCCCCTAAGTTTGTTGGGCCATACTTTGGGCTCAATAAATTTAAATGATTTGTCATAATGGCCCCTTTGTACACCGTACAGCTCTTCCCAAAGTTTGAGGACTAAATTAGGCGGCACTTGCTTCGTGGTCCGTTCATTATGATTAGTAATAATCAAAAGTTATCCAGAGCAGTCATTTCTCAATCGTCGTTTCAAGCCTCCCAGTACTCTCCCATTTTCTGCGAGTTTTAGTGATTCATGGTCTCTTCCCCAGTCTTCATTCTTATTGCTTTCGATCTTCTTCGTCATCTGGCTTGTGATTCTTCATCGTTCAAGTCGAACTTTCACTTTGTAAGTCCCATGTGCCTCCTCTTTGTATTTTTTTCTTTGAATTTGTAGTTTTTTAGGGTTTTCTGATGGCAAAGATTGGTAATAGATCGGTTTCTGAGTTTAGGAAGTTTTACAATATTCCTGAGTGGGTAGAGATTGAGTGCGCCTCTCCCCCTAGAAATGTTAGCGAGATAGAGGGTGCCCATTGGATCCATGTCTTGTTGCTTTCCCAAGGGGGACTTACTTTTCCTCCCAACAATATATTCTTGCACTTCTTTGGTTATTTCAACATTATTCCTGCACAGTTTTTGCCTAATGTGTGGAAGATAATCAACGGCGTGCATAGAATAAATCAGCTATATGGCACCAAATTAGGGCTCGCTGAAGTCTGCCTTTGCTATTCTTTTTCTCGAACTAGTTCTGGTGTTCTCTATCTCAAAGCCAGGAGTCCTGACAGGGTATTGGTGGTAAACCTACCTAATTCCCATAAGGACTATTGGCAAAATGGTTTCCTTACTAGAAATTGGCAGTTTTTCCCCCAGACTGAGGGGTCGAGGTCTGATAGGTTCTCCGTTCCCTTTTATGGGGAAGAATATATAGGTAGTCTTTGCCCTGTTCTTTCAATTTCTTTATTGATTTGTGATCTTTCTGAATTTTCCTATTTTTTCTTCAGCGAGGTCGAATAACTTGGAACCTGCTCTCAGCGAGGTTCGTCTTTCTGAATTGGTCAAGGCCTAGAATATCAGGGAGCCCTTAGTCGACGGCGAGCATCCCCGATCTGCTACTTTCTTGCTCGAGTACAAAAACATTGGTTCTAGCTTTATAGCGAGGCTGGTAGATAGCATTCCTAAATTTGATACCTCTGAAGAAACTGTTGTTGATCCTATTCAGTTGGACGAGGAGGAGAGCAGTTCTGAAAGTGATATCGTAGGCCGTGTTGAAGGAAATTTTGGCGAGGGGAGCTCCCGTAGTGATAGTTCTTCTGACTCGAAGGAAGTTTTTGAAGCCTGAGAATCTTCGAGCACGTCCAGTGGTTCAAGCAAGGAGATGGTTTCTCCAAGGAAAAATTTGATGATGATGATGATCATGTGCTCCTCGCTCAGAGGTCGAAGAAGCAAAAGTCCAGCTCTGGGGCTGTAGCTACTCTATTCAGGAGAAGGAGAGGAGGAGGAAAGAAGAATAATAGATGAGAAAGAGAGAGAAAAAAGGAGGAGGAAAGAAAGAAGATGGAGGAGAAGAAGAGGATGGAGTAGAAGAGAAGGATGGAGAAAGAGAAAGAAGAGGAGAGGAGAAAGATGAAATCAAGGATAAAGGCTAGGCATGTTTTAGTCCCGGTGTCCGCATTTCCCAAGGGGGACTCAGTTGCCATTTCTCCTCAATTGGTCCCTGCGCTGTTCGAGAGGGCAGTTCTTCCTGCAGATCGCCAAAGGGCGCTGAGGTCTGATCAGTTGGCCCTACAAGCTAGCTAGAGGCTAGCCTTGGTAAGACCTTTTCCTTTCTCTAATGCTTTAATAAGTTTTAGTTGTTTCCTTTTCCTGATGTCTTCTTTATTTTTGCAGTCTATGACTGACTTTGCCATGCTCTATCGCTCTCACGACGAGCTGGTGAGCAGGAACAGAGAGCTAGAGAAGCAGAGTGTTGCCTTGAAATTGAGGGGCACTCAACTGGAGGCTGATCTGAAGACTGTTGATGCTGCCCGAGCTTCTTCTGACCTAGCCCTCATTAATTCCAACAGAGAGAGGGATATGAGGGTTAAAGAGATGAACGAGCTAAGGAAGGCCTATGACCCGATCTGCTCGAGTAAGTTGGCCATCATAGAGGAGAATAGGGTACTGACCGAGCAGCTAAAAGAAAAGGATTCTCAGGCAGCTACCATCAAGGAGGACTCTTATAACTCCGGGTGGGTTGCTTCATATAAAGATGCCGAGGTTCAGATAGGCTACATCAGTCGTCTGAATTTCAAGAAAGGTTGGAACAAGGCCCTCATAGCCACTGGTGTCGATGTCGCCTCTCCTTTGTTCGACGAGCATGACCCAGGTCCGAAGCCAATTATGGAGGAAGCCCTTGCCCCAGCCATCGAAGGCGTTGACCCTGCCTCCCAGACGATTCCTACCGATGTTCTCCCTACCCAGGTGACAGAGGTTATCCCTGCGGAGGGGGATGCTTCTGCTGCTATTGACAAGGGGAAGCAACCAACTACTTTTTGGCAGCTTGAGGTTGCTTGTTAATTTACTTCAAGGACTACTTTGTATCTTTGCTTGTAATTTTCCTTTTTGCTGCTCGATGTACTTTGACCCTTATTAATGAAATGAAAATGTTTCCTTTCCCCAGTGCACTGATTTATCTTTCTTTCCTCTTCCTTTTTATTGCTTGTAGTCGATTGATGTTGATGATTATATACCAGCCGCTTCTTAATTTAGAAGAATGCTTGGACCTGATGTGAGCTTTGAAGTTCGTCATACCTTTGTGAGGATTTGCAAATCACTGCGATTAAGGAACAAGCGCTTCATATAGCAGAATGATCTTGTTGTTAAACTGAAGGACATTCTCCAAGAGATGTAGGAAGTTGGTGCCTCAATCCAGGAGGAGGTGAATACATTAAGAGAGAAGCTTCTAAATTCTTTTGAGATCAACCAAGTTGGGTAGATTCTCCATTCGGAGAACGAAGCTTTGAGGAGAGAGGTCTCGCGACTTAGGGATCATGCGTCGAGCACCGCTCCTACAGTATTGCGAGGTTTTTCCTCGTCGTGAGCTAAAACTGGCTCGAGTGACGTTCCTCCTGTGCTGCAAGGCTCTACCCATCCAACCGTTCTACGAGCTGGACGGAGCACCAGGAGTTCAGCTAGGGAAATGGAAGAGCTTTGTGGTGATGTCCAGTGAGCGTATGTGATTGCTGCTGGGCTCAAGAGGGATGTCAACCAATTGAGGCATTAAGAAAGGACCTCGACGAGTGTGGGTCAATGGTTAAAATCAGGGTTCGCTAGATGCTCCAACGAGGCTGATAGAGTTTGAAGAGCTCGCATTCATCAGGGGGTGGTTGAGTTCCTTGAGGGAGCTGCAAGTTCCAAGGAACTCAATGCTCTAGTATCGGCATGAAATATCTCCTTCCACTCGAATGACTAACCCCTTCCGGAGATATGATTAGTGGATACCCATTGATGCCATCCCTCGACAGCTATTGGAGTCGGATGCGAATGAAGTCGAGGAAAAGTTAGTTCCCCCTCCCGATGATGGTCGAAGAGCTCAAGTGGCTGATTATCTTGCTCGGAGGCCTCACCCTCACTAAGATTCTCTCAGTAGTAATTGTGTGTATTTTGTATTGAAGTGATGTAAAGTCGATGTTTTGGGCGAGCTCGCCGACTAAACATGTATTGTATTTGCTGTAAAGGTGATGAGTGAATATAAAATTTATGTTTTGGGCAAATTTGCCGACTAAACAATTGTCTTATATTTTCCACATCTTTGCTCAAAAATCTTGAGCCTATCTTGGCTGACAAGAATTGTATGTTCGCATTATCAAGTAAGTGTCCTTCCAGTCCAGTAGGCCAATGAGATACCATTCTGCCTCACTTTACCTTTTAGGTTGTGTCGTCATACTCCCTTAGGCCTAAGTGTGGCAATTGGCCAGGACACACCTGGTGTTGGATGCTCTATCCTATCAGGATTTTATTTAACCAAACATTATTTGGTGACCAATTTTGACTTGGCTATATTACCTAAGGATCTCCTATAGGGCTTCATATATTTCCAGGGGCAATGCTAAGAGGTCTTTCATATTTCGTAACGAAAACTCGAGGAGGGTCATTTCCCTGCTATAGTGTAATGGTCAGTGTGCCTGTTACTTGGAAAAGGTGTGTGGGTTATAAAGTTTATACATTGACACCTCGTAAAATGCAAATTAGTTAACTGATACTTCGTAGAATGCAATTGACAAACAACTTTTCATTAATGATAAGGAAACGAACTTCCAATTTCATTATTAAAGATCAAAAGAAGAATCTAGAAATAGAATTTCTTAAGGTTGGTTGCATTCCACGGTCAGGGTATCTCTCTGCCTTCCATCGTTTCCATGTGATAAGCTCCCTGCAGATCATCTCTAGTTATCTTGAATGGTCCTTCCCAGTTTGTCCCTAGCTTGTCATCTGATGGTTTTACGGCACTGCCTAGGACTTTCCTCAGGACATAGTCCCCAATTCAGAATATCCTTGGATTGACCTTCTTGTTGTAGTGCCTTGTGAGCTGCTGTTGATAGCTTGCTAGTTTTACTAGGGCCAGCTCGCGACGTTCATCGGCTAGGCCGAGCTCGGCCAGCAATGATGCATTATTATGGCCCTGGTCGATAAGGCTAGACCTCATTGTTGGTAAGCCTACTTCTAATGGTATGACTGCCTCCATTCCATAAGTCAATGAAAATGGGGTTTCCCCCGTTGCTCGTCTGGAGTGGTACGGTGGGCCCATAGAATATACGGTAGTTCATTTACCCATGCGCCATTGGCTCGCTCTAATCGTTTCTTTAATCCGTCGATCACTGTTTTATTTGCCATTACTGTGGCGATAGGCCACCGAGCTACAATGGTGTCTGATTCCATGCTCGTCACAGAAATTCTTAAAGGAGCTGCTCTCGAACTGCATTCCATTATCAGTGATGATGGTTCTAGGGATGCCAAAATGGGTGATTATATTTTTCCATATGAATCTTATCATATTTGCATCTCAGATGTTTGCTAAGGGTTCTGCCTCGATCCATTCGGTGAAGTAGTCAGTTGCGATCAATAGATACTTGCGATTGCCGGCAGTGGTAGGAAGTGGTCCTAAAATGTCCATTCCCCATTGGGCGAATGGCCATGGGCTGGAAAGTGATGTTAGGTTGCTAGAAGGTTAGTGGACCATAGGATCATGAAGTTGGCATTTCTCGCACTTGCGAACATATGCCGCCGAGTCCCTTTGCATATATGGCCACCAATAGCCTTCCTTCATTGCTCGAAAAGCCAAAGATCTTCCTCCAATATGGCATCCATAGATTCCCTCGTGAAGTTCATGTAGATATTGCTCAACATCCCTTGGGTGAACACATTGAAGGTAGGGACCGAAAAATGATCTTTTGTATAGCTTTCCCTCAAGGGATAAGTGAAAGCGAGCGACTTTCACTCTTATCTGGTGAGAAGTCTTCTTATCGATTGGAAGTATACCATCCTTCAAATAGTCCCTTATAGGATCGATCCAACTGGGTGCTGATTCAATTTGGAGCACGTGTTCCGCGGTTGGCAGTTCATTGTCATGATTAATGCTCGAATGAGCGAGGAAGTCGATGGGGATTGTCCTTTTTAAATCGGAATCGATTGCCGAACTCAGGGCCGCTAGGGCGTCAGTATGGTTGTTCTTCCCTCTTGAAAACTGTTGGACGCTGACTTCCTCAAAGCAAGCCATTAGCCTTTTTGCTAAGGTGAGGTAGGCTGCCATCCTTTCCTCCTTTGGATTGTAGTCTCCACTTATCTGATTGGAGACTAATTGCGAATCGCCGAACACATGTAAGTGTTTTGCCCCCAAAGTGTGTGCCTTCTGGAGGCCGATTATTTAAGACTTATATTCTGCTTCATTATTGGAGGCTGCAAATCCAAGCCTGATACCCTGTTCGAGGATTGTATTCTCCGGGATGATGAGGACAATGCCTACTCCTGCCCCTTTTGAGTTGGAGGCTCCATCAACAAATAATTTCCAGACTCCCTCCATTGCGTGGGGCTCTCCTTGCTTCCCTAGCTGAGGTATGTCAAGGGGTTGTTCGCTTGTGAATTCGGCTATGAAATCGGCAAGGACCTACCCCTTGATTATGTTCCTTGGTTGAAATTGGATATCAAATCGTCCGAGCTCGACTGACCATTTAGACAGTCTGCCTGATAAATTCGCTTTCCTTAGGATTGCTTTAAGGGGTGCGATGTAAGGACGATGATAGTGTGTGCTTCGATGTAGTGTTTTAGCTTTCTTGAAGCCACTACTAGTGCAAAGGCGAGCTTCTCCTGTGGTAGAAACTGCTGCTCGGTGTCTAGTAAGGTCTTGCTCCCGTAATAAATGGGGTGCTGGATTCCTTCTTTTTTGCACATTAATGCAGAACTGACAATGTGGTCAGAAACGGAGAGGTATAAGTACAGGGAATCTGTTTCCTGTGGTATGACGAGTAGTGGTTGGGAGCTAAGGTAAGCCTTGAGTTAATCCAATGCCCGCGAGCAATCTTGATTCCATTCTATCATTTTGTTTCCCTTCAGGAGCTGGAAGAACGATTTGCACTTCTCGGAGGACTTTGATATAAAACAGTTGAGGGCAGCGAGCATGCCAGTGAGCTTCTGTACATCACGGATTGTTCGAGGAGGTTGTACCCTATTTATTGCATCGATATGGTCTGGGTTAGCCTCGATGCCTCTCTTGTTGACCAAGTACCCAAGAAATTTCCCGACTGGACACCGCGTTAAGTTTTATTCGGTACTTCCTGAGGATTTCGAAGGTTCTTGATAGGTCCGAGAGGTGTTTTCTTTCTTCCTGCTCTTGACGAGCATATCGTCGATGTAGACGTCCATGGTGTCTCCCATTTGGTCCTTGAACATCTTGATAACCAACTACTGGTAGGTTGACCCTGCATTTTTTAGCCCGAAGGGCATGACCTTATAGCAGTATAACCCAAATATGGTGATGAATGCTGTTTTGTCCTGATCTGGGGTATACAAAGGGATCTGATGATACCCTGAGTATGCATCTAGAAAACTCATTCTCTCATGAGCTGCAGTGGTGTCTACCAGTTGATCAATTTTTGGGAGGGGGAAATTGTCTTTAGGGCATGATCTATTAAGGTCAAGGAAGTCGATGCAAACTCTCCACTTCTCATTGCTTTTTGGAAATACTACTGGATTGGATAACCATTTGGGGAATTATACCTCCTGTATGGATCCTGCATCCAATAATTTTTTCACTTCTTTTTCCACGGCTTTTGCCTTCTCGGGTGAAGTTCGCCGTGCCTTCTGCGCGATTGGTTTGAAGTTGGGATCGACGTGCAGCTGATGGAAAACCATACTAGGATCAATTCCAGGAAGCTAGTATGGTTCCCATGCAAAAACGTCTATATTCTTCCTTAGAAGGGTCGCCAATTCCTTCTTCTCCTGATTTGTGAGAGAAGCTCCAATCAAGAAGATCATGTTCTCATCGCAATCTCCAGTTGTGATTTTCTCCAGGCCCTCGATGACACGCTCAGAGGGGAGGAGCCTGGTCTCCTCTACTCCGGGCCTTCCATATTTTAATTGCTATTTCGAAGGTATTAGACCTCCATGTTCTTCAACCTTCTCGCTGGATTTGTCGACCTTCTTCTCTGGTTTTGGGCGGATGGCTGCTATGAAGCACCTTCTTGCCATAGCTTGATCTCCATGGATCCCCATTACTCCTCTCTCGGTCACATATTTGAGCTTCTGATGGTAGGTCGAGGAGACTGCCTTCATCGCGTGCAGCCATCCTCTGCCGAGGATAGCCTGGTACGGTAAGTCAATGTCGACCACCCAAATCTCGACCATTTTAGAAACATGTCCTGCCCTTATTGGCAACACAATCTTTCCCAAGGGCATGGCCACTTTCCTATCGAAGCCAACTAAAGGGACAGTAGCTTCCTTTAGGTCGACGATGCTTAACTTCAATTTTCTGAATAGTTCAAGGTACATTACCTCGGACGAGCTTCCTTGGTCGACCAGTAACTTGTCGATGTCATAGTTAGCTATTCTAAGAGTAATGATCAGAGCATCATGATGTGGGATTCTTACTCCCACTAGATCTTCCTCTGTAAACACGATATGCTTACTATAGTCGACGCCATCTGTTCGCCGGTGTTTTCCTGACAGCGTCTTTGCTGGATCGATCTGAAAAGCTTGCATCATCGCTGTAAGATTTTTTACCTCCATTCGAGCTAAATTTCCTTGGATCTATTTCACGTCAGATGCCCCATGAATCACTGCGAATTCGTGGCCAGCATCGTCTTCGAGTACGTTGTCAGGCCTTATTTCTCTATGGGCAGCGATTTTCTCTGCCTTTTTTTCCACGAATTCATTCAGATGCCCTGACTGGGCCAGCTCTTTAAGGTGGGACTTAAGAGATTTTCAATGCTCGGTCTTGTGTCCTCCCTCTTTGTGAAAAGCGCATCTCAGCGCGTTGTTCCTCTTCGAGGGATCTCCTCCCATCTTCCTGGGCCACTTAATAAATGGCTCGTCTTTGATTTTTGTGAGAATTTTGTAAATTGGTTCTTTGAAGACGGTGTTGACCGCCTGAAATACTTTCGACACATCATTGTTGCCTCCATTCTTGGAGCCATTTTTGCCCCCATTTTTTCCTCTTTTCTTCTGTTTCTCAGTCTTGTCACGGCCCTTGGCAGCGATCTTAGTTCGACCATTTTCCCCTGTGCTAAGGCGGGTCACATCTTCCACCTTGGCATATTTCTCGATGCGGGGCTTTAGGTCGTCGATGGTCATGGCTTCTTTTTTCGTCAGGGACTGGTACAAAAGGGAAGATCTGGGTAGCCCAATTTTCAAAGAGGCCACTGCCACTTGCTCCAAGTAGTCCTTGACCTCGTTGAATAACTCCTAGTACCTCTTCGCGCAGTCTCGGAGGGTCTCTTGAGGCGTCTTCTTCATTGTCAGTAAAGCATCCATCCTTTTGGGAAGGGAGCTACTGGTAATGAATCGGGCCATAAAGAGCTCGGCCAGGGACTTGAAACTCCTGATGGAACGGTAGGGGAGCCTTTCGAACCATTTTTGCGCCACGTCATGTAGGATCGAGGGAAAAATTTGGCACATTAGTGCGTCTCGATTATTCTAGAGAGTCATGGACTGTCGGTACTACCTGAAGTGATCAATGGGATCAGTTTTACCATCATAAATCTTGAACCTTGGAATAGCAAACTTCTTAAGGGCTTCCTCTTCCTCTATTTCCCTCAAGAAAGGTGATTTCATCTGAGTTTTGAGAGCTCGCCTAGCGAGTTCTCGGGTCAATCTGGTATCGTGATGTGCAGGGTGTTGGTCCATCTCCCTTCGGACCAGACTTCGTATGTTCTCGTTGCTGCGATCTGGGCTCCTGTGATTACGAGCTAGTCGCAATTGCTCGAGTAAGTCATCCTCTGACTCATTTCCCTCAGATTTTTGGGATCCGCACCTTGGGGTCCTTCCTCGGCTGCGAGACTTGCTCGCCTGAGGGATAAGAGTGCAGTATGGACGTCTCTTGGTACCACGATAGAGTTCTCTCTCCATTATTTCTAATCTTCTTGTGAGGCGAGCATTCTCAGCTTCCTGCTTGCGAGAAGACTCCCATTGCTTGTGGAGCCTCGTCTCATATGCATCAATTAGCCTGGATATCTATGTGGACCTCGCTGGTCCTTGGCTTTCTTCTGAGTCTGGCCTTTTCTAGCGGGCCATCTTATCTGAATGCCGAACTTCAGATCTAATCTTGCGAGGAGTAGGTGGTTCTTTGATATCCCCTGCTTGGGGAGCATTACTACTGTGAACAGACATTTTGAACTTTTTTCTAGGTGTGGTCTTTCTCAGGAAGATAAACGTTCCCACAGACGACGCCAATTGTGGTGACAATTATTATTCAACACAAAGAGATAAGAGAAGCATAATCACCAAGCAGAATAAGGAATACAAAATGCCAATCACACAACAAGATATGTACGTGGTTCAACAAAGGTGGCTACGTCCATGGTGGTGCAGTCAGTATTATTTCTATATACTCCGGATACTGATTATAGAGAATACCGTGTTTCCTATGCCCCGGACCTAGGGTTTATTATATACATGTTCATTTTCAGGGAGTTGGGGTGTTGGACTCTCCCACTTTTTCCATCTTCTCCTAGAACCCCTCTTAATGGGAACATGGGAGAAGACTAAATCATAACCAATTAAGATATAGGGGGTCTGGACTTTGGGCCGCTACAATTGGGCTACTCGTCTAGGCCCATCATTCTAATCTCGGGTACCAACAATTACAAAAAGTAATTTGAAGCCTCGTTCGAATGACCTTGCAATCTTGTTCGAACGAGAAACCAGTTCGTTCGAACAATATGGCAATTCTGATTGAGTCTTAATGTAGTGTTAGCTCAATTCCGGACAAAAATATTTGTGTCATAGGATAGTGTTCTTGGGTATCCATCCAAGCCTATGACGTGTTAGTTGAAGATGTAGCGGCCAAGTTTATAAAGCTTCATCATATGCCGAGTTTAGTGTGCCTCATTTTTAGATCATCAACAACATTATTCCAATGCTCCCAAGGTATGAATGCAATTTATATATATAGGAGCTTGGAAATTTTTTGGGTGTATTTTTATAAAGTTTTTATAAAATAGTTTTAATGACTTTGTTTTACTCAGAAAATATTTTTAGAACTTTTCATAAAAAGTTTTGGGCTAAAAATTAATATTTTAATTTTCTGACACGTCGTTCGAACCATATGGCATCTCGTTCGAACGAGATTTCCATGTCGTTCGAACGAACCGGCATCTCATTCGAACGAGATTTCCAGGTCATTCGAATGAGACTTCTAACTAATTTCCTTTTCCCTTTCTGGAACCTCATTAATAAAGTCGTTCGAACAAAAAGTTGTTCGAACAAAAAATTCGTTCGAACGACTTTGGCGAGAACAGTTTTTTTGCAGTTTTCTCCATGTTCCATCTACCTTTTCCCCACTAATTTTTGAGAAAATTATTAAGTGGGGGAACCAACCTTTTCCAATTAACTTTTTCACATTCCTCCATCTCCTAGAGAGAGTTTTAGATAGTTTCCATTCCAAATGAAAAGGTTCATGTTTTGAGTGTTTGTTTTTCAAGAAAAATCCTTAAACACTTTTGTTCACACCCAATAGTTTCTTTATTCCAAGTTCCTTAATATATATACTTTTCTTGGAGTGTTTGGCACTGGTCTATCTCTACACCTTGAAGAATAGAAGTTTGGGGTTACTTCTACATCCCATAAAGAAGAAGACTTGGTTGTTGCTGCGGCATTCTCATATGGTGAAAGGCACCGTGTGTGGTTGATGGGTTCCTAAAAATCCGATCAGTGGATTTCGAGACCGCGGTGGACCTCCATGGTTATTCGATAGGCAGAGGTGTGTACAAGAAGGAGTGTCGGGGCTTGGACGGAGTCAAGTCGAGTGTTGTAAGTCATATTGTCTTGTACTTGTAAAACCATACATAGTGGATTTGAGGCTAGGGTCGTCCGAGGTTTTTTTCCGTTTTGGGTTTTTCCTCGTACATCGCGGTGTAGTGGTTGTTTATTTATTTTATCTTTTGCAATATTCACATTAGATGCATGCTTTGGTAAAAAGATACAATTGGTTTAAATCATTATTCATGCTTAAGTTGGTGCTAAAATTAATTTGGGTAATGTTTAATTAATTTAGTTCTAGTCATTAATTTTATTGGATAAAATTTGGTTTGGCCTAAATTTGCAAAATTGAATAATTTTTGTTAGGCAAATTCCTAGGACTAGAATTGAATTATTTGGTTTAAGTGAAAAATCCATTTGTCGTTTAATTTAATTTCACTTTGATTTAAGTTTAATTTTAACTTGAAAGAAATTAAAATTTGGTTTATGTAATTGTTTAGTTGAACCATCTTTATTCCGCATTTAAAAAGGAAATTGAAATTACTTTTTGTAAGATTTTAAAAATTGGGGGTCCTATCGTTTTCAAATTGGTATCAGAGCATTGATTTTGAAAAACTCATGTTTTCATATTTCTATTTAGATACCCCAACGGGTGGGGGTTATTTTACGTAGTGAATGTAGAGACGTGATAGCTTGTTAAACGGATCCAATGTTCATCTCTTTGTTTATTTAGATATGTGGCCTTATGATTTGTATTGTTTATCTTAGTTTAATAGCATTACATTTTACGTTGATATCCACTACCGGGGTAGGTTTCCATGATTATCATTTTTAGGCAAGGGATGTTTCTTATAATTATGCACATGCCTGAGGGACGGTCGATCACATACTTATATTACATAAATACGACTTCGTAGGAGGAGGTCACCTTATTATTAGAGTGTCTACCAATTTTCTAGGAGTTTATAGCCGTATTTAACCATGTAACAGGGTTACCAATAATATAGAGGTAAACTTTTATATAGATTTTACATAATGTACCAGGCCCAATGCGAGGGCACCGTACCGAAAGACTTTTTAGAAATGCGTGAGCCGAGAGGGTAGGTTCAGTAATTTTAATACAGTGATTCATATGAAGGATTAGGTTTTCGTGGTGAGCCCGATTTTGTTTGTTCAAAAGAAGAACGATTCACTCAAATCATATGTGGACTATCGGGAGCTAAACATGGTCACAATATTGAACAAATATTTATTGTCGCGTATCGATAACCTATTCGACTAGTGAAGAGTGTGTCATTTATCTCCAAGATTGACTTGCACTCAAGGGATATCCTTACATTTTTGTGAACAGGACATTTCGAAGATGTATTTTAGTCCGATGTCGATCATATGAGTTTTGTGTCATACCACTTGGGTTGACCAATGCGCCAGTAGTGTTAATGGACATCATGAATTGGGTGTTTTTCGATCATTCTTGGATCACTTCATCATCATATTTATTGATGACATCCTAGTGTGTGCTCTGTCAAAGGATGAGCATGTAGTGAAATAGCGATTGGTTTTGCAGACACCGTGGGAACATAAGTTATACACTAAGTTTTCTAAATGTTAGTTTTGATTTCTACTAGTATAGTTCTTAGACCATGTCGTACTCAAGGTTAGGACTTCGGTGAATCTTAGTAAGGTATCTGCAGCGATAGAGTGGGGATAGCCAAAAATGCCTATGGAGGTTAGGAGTTTCTTAGGATTGAAGCGGTACTACACGAGGTTCATCAGGGTTTCTCAAAGAAGACAGGACAACGACTCACCTTAAATGAAAAGGGCTCCTATTTATTTGAGTCATATACTATTAGAGAGCATCTGGAGAGCTCAAAGAGACGCTCACTAGCATGCCTATCATTGCATTATCACATAGAAGCGTGGACTACTTAGTGTATACAAAAAATCACTCTAGAGATAATGAGTCATATTGATGCAAGAGGGGAGGCCTATAGTTTATATTTTTCAAAAGCTTAAGCCTCAGAAGGAAAATTATTCCACTCATGATATGGATTTAGCAGCGATAATCTTTGTTCTTCTATAAGATAGGTTTTAGGCAAGTGTCTTTAACCTCAAAATGAGTTGACAAGTTCGTGATGCAGAACAAGTTCTCATTACAGCATGTCATCGACCTGTTGGATAAAACGAAAAGAAATGTTTTATCATGACGAGTTCGCCGTTAGTTCAAACGATGAAATTTTGATAAAGTAGAAGAGTTTATAATAGTGGTGATCGTTGCACCTGATTTGTGGGTCGAGGTTGGTCCAGGCATAAGTGTGGAACTTTACCAAGTGAAGGTATGGAGGTTGTAATAGGGAAGATACTCTTTACATTAACGAATTTATCTAGTTAAATTTCTAATAAAAATTAGTTGTGCTGGAAGGTCTCAAACTATGGAAGATAGTTTTGGACAGGTCGAATGTTTTGTGGGTTACTTTACACTCCATAAGCAAGTGGTTGTACAATAATTTAAGTAATTCATATGGTTGATGTGGTGAATCACTTATTGGCAGAGCACCATAGAAAAGGTAGAGCACCATAGACGTTCAAAGAAGTTACAATGTTTGATACCCCAATGTAGAATTAAGAGTGTAAAACCATTTATTTTTATTAAGGTGTAGGGTTTCCAATGAGGACATATAATCAGTTGGGATAATTTGATTTAGAGTGGCCAAGTGGATGAAGATCCAAGAGTTAACAAGTTATTATATTAGAATGTATTGAAGGCACCTCAGAATAAGTGATGTTCATTATAAGCAAGTTATTGTATGAGAACGTATTTGGGCAATCTAGGAAGATATGGTGTTCATAATAGGGTGTATAAAGGTTTTCAGAGTAGGAAAAAGAGAATGTGATGAATGAGAACATGGTTTGGTGGTCCAAGAGGTAGGTCAGATACTTTTGAATACCTCCTCGAGGAAAAATATTACGAAGTCGGATTCCAAAGTGAAGTTTTCATTCCGATATAGGGGTCCCTTTCTATATTAGTTGATAGGGTGGAGACGATATCATTTTACCACACATTATCACCCCTAGTGAATGCACGATGTGGATATGGGTTCACAATGGAAGAAAACCTCATGGGACAAGTTGATATTCCAATAGTTGGGCTAGTTTATGGAGGGTTAGCCAAACGCGATTTATGACGAGAGATCATAATGTGTATTAGGTCATAAGATGAGTAGACTCTTTGAAGAGTATGATGATGCTACGGACGAGATATTGTTCAAATTCCGAGTAGGAGCTAATGGATTTTAATTTCAAGGATGAAATATCTTGTTTTATAGGGAAGAATGTAATACCCCATAATTTTAATGCATTAATTAAATGGTGAAAGTGATTATTTATGATTGCCTGCACTGACATGTGATGTCACTATTTATATTTTCATATGTGTTGAGTTATGTGGAAGTAACATTTGTTGTCTTTATTCGTATTTTCATATGTGTTGTGTGTGTTATGTGTATTTTATTCGAAATTAAAATATGACCTAATACACGGTAATGAATTAATAATTGGTTGATAAATAATTTCACAATGATTTTTGGGACTCCTAAAAATTATAATATTAAGAAGTTGGGTTGATGATACTTTGAGTTGATGTTTGGGATATATAGAATGTAGGCTAGGACTTAAAATAATGGATTTTAATACTTATGGGTGAGTATAGAGCTTGGGTTATATTTGGACTATTTGGATGGAGTTTTGGGCTTGTTTAACTAACGTTCATATGGGCCCAAACCCAATTTCGTGGTTAACAAAATAAAAAGGAAGATCAAGGTTAAGTTAGATCATTTTAACACTTAACAAAGGAAACCCTAGATAGATAAGGATGCTACTTGAAGAGCAAGAAAAGGGGGCAATTGGACATTGGAGAAAGAGAGAATTGATGCAAATTGAATTAGAAATTCATCTATTCAACCAAGGCTAGTTTATTAAGTATATTGTTATAATTTTTTTGGTGGTAGAATATGGTTATTCATTTTATTCTAAATCTAATTATAACATCTCTTGAATTAGATATTTTAAATAACCAAATTGTAATTGAATTTAATTAGAAAAGGTTAAATTTTTGTCACTCAATGAAAATTTGTACAATTTTCTATGAAACTAGGTTAGAATGAATGAATGGATAGTTGTATTATGCTCTAATTGTGAAATATCATAAAAGCTCCTTGATTACTACATGGATTGATTAAAAATTTGGAATTCATAGATGAATTTCTAACTTAGGGTCCTAAAGTTTTAATAGTTAAATATATGCCCCCACTCTCTATGTGAATCAACTATAAAATTTAAGTGACAATATTGAATTATAATTGTGAACGTTCCGTGTCAAATTGAAAGGTACGAGGGGATATAACATTAGGATTTGCCTAAAATTTTAGTTTATGTACATAGGAGTTGTCACAAGGACTGTAGGTCAAACAAAATGAAATTCTGGAGTGTTTCGTGGTTTAGCAATGCGAACGGGCACAATTATGGTATGTGCGCACGGGTCGTGCGAACAGATATGTTTTAGCATCGTGCATACAGTATGGGAAGATTTGTAATTTTTCCTAAATTGAGAAAGAAGGAATATGGGGTGAGGATTGGGATTTTTATTATAGTGACATACTAATTTATAACCTTTAATAATATGTGCTAAATTACTCAAAATAAGATCAGTAAGTTAGTACACGAATGAACTAATTTTGTTTATTTATATTGTAATTTGTGTACAACATAGTATATATGAGTACTTATCTTATACATATTAGATGGTATATTCATTATTATGGTTGACATAGAGGTGTTGTTTCTTGGGTCGGGCGGCGGTGCCTCTTTGGTATCCCGACTGAGAAAGGCAAGTTTTCCTCGGTGTCGTGCGATTTTTATAGCTTCGGTACTCCGGTATATAGAGATGTGTCATACCATTTGTCATTTGGTGGCACGTCTTCGGTATCTCTCTAGAGAGATGGGCTTTACCCTGTATCTTTCGATGGTCACCGCTTCAGTACTCTAGTAGTTATTTATAAAATATTTGGTATGAACTGTATATATGAGGATATACACGTAAAGATGTGTTTCATAGTTAGATGTTTATGAATGATGAATATAGAATAATGATGAATATAATGATATTGAATGAAAGATGAATAATACGTAATCATGGGTTCACTTGGGTATGGGATTAGATTTATATGATATCTAGGACTGTGTGGTTTGGGAGAACCTAAAAGCTAATAAAATACGAGAAGAGAATGCATAATTATGTTGTAGTCCAGAATCAATTATATTAATAGAATACTTAGACTTTCTGTTAACATTATCATGTTGACATTTTTTACGACATAGGCCACCGGTGCAGCCTCACCTATGATTCAGTCGTGAACTTTGTCTCGATTACTCTTCTTATAGGATGTAGATCTCGAGCATGCGTGCTCAGTCTTTGTATTACTCTTTGTACTCCGTTGAGTCAGATGTATATAATAGACCATTTCAATAGTTTGGTGTATGTTTATATAATTGTAGTTACGCGGTGGTACTAATGTTGTTAAATGTGTAGGTATGAGAGCATGTGGTTCACCTATAGTTTGTTTCATCTATTTATTTTATGAATTTAGTTTTTATATATAGCATGCCTAGAATGATATTTAATTGTTTGATTCTTGTGGATTTTTATTAGGTATATTCAATATATTATTAAATTTTATGGGGGTGTAATAATATGTTACCTTTTAACTCTGGATGGCACAAACTTAAGAAGCAAAGACAAACAAACCCTAAATGTCTGACTCAATTTGATTTTTTAAAGTTCAAATTCGAAATGATAAGGGAATGGTGTAAAGTTCATACTTACATGTATGAAGGATTATATCTATTTTTAAGGTTTGTGGTTGGGTTGGCATTGATAAGGGGTTGTGGGGATGGCATTGACAAAAGGTTGTAATGATGTGGAGCGGTGTGGGGTGGTTGTAGATGATGAAAGTGATAGTGTGATGAATTAAGAATTTTTCTAATTTTTTTATTTGAACTATTTTCTTTAATTATAAATTGAAAGTCAGGGTATTTTAGTCACTTTGTCTCATCTCTTAATAGTGTTATTAAATTTCCAATGGAATTGTATTAGGGGAAATGCATCAAAAGTTTAGGGGATAGATTGTCGGGTTTTTCAGATGAAGGGTGATGATACCAAATGTGATGTCTAATAATAATCTCTAAAAAAATCTTGAACCCTAAGACAAGGTGAAAATAAGAAGATAAAGCCATCAACCTTCCTACCTTAGACATTAACAGCACAGTAGGCCCCACAGTTTGAGCTTGTGGACCGTAAGAACTTTATCAAAGGTCACTATAAAATCACATAACTTGTATCGGGACTCAATTCATAATGATTGTGTCTAAATTACCTAATAAGGACCTCAGTGGATTTTGCAATGCTTGACCAAGCTCCTAGAAGGTTAGAAGGGACTCTTGAGCTCGCAATTGGGGTTTTAATATTCCTATAATACCTTAATAGAGGTTCTAGCAGGGACTCTCCACCGCAGAATCTACCTCCAGCATTCTCCTCATACTCCATCAATTCCTAGTCCCACTCACTCAAGGTCAAGAAATATTCAACAGCTCATTCATATGGATTCAGGGCTAGGAATACTAGAAAACATCTAGGAACAGATCTTCCTTTCTATCTAACAGGTGGGTGAGAAAGTACTCTCAATATTTCACCAACCCCCACTCACTATATGATGTTTGTATAGAGAATTAAATGGCATTTAATACTCCTAAGCACTACTAACCATAAACTCCTTCCTCCAACACTCTTCCTTTTACTGTAAAAGTGGAGCATAGATCATGGTCACCCATTCTATAAAGGTCACATCTCACCACCCAAGCTCAATATATAAAGAACACTTAGGGGATGCAATAGATGACTGAATCCAATTTATCCAAGTAGAGTACAAGGAAAAGTTAGTAACTTTCATATTTGTAAAGGTAGTAGACCTCTTCATTTCCCTCAGATTATATTCAAGGCATTATACTCAAGTACCTTAGAGATATTTTAGTCTCGTGAGTCCTAAGTGAGTTCTTAAAAACTTGAGGGGTCTATTAAGTCCTCACTAGAAGTTATTTTCCCATTATAAAGACCTTAGATTGCCTCAGACCACCTTATCCAAAGCCTAAGGTAGGCTATGTTTGTAATATTTTCACTATACAGAATATATAAAAGAGAAACACCTTCATAAAGGGCGTATGTACCTTAGTAAAGATACTAAACCATAATAATTATTTTGTCATTAATATTATTAACTTAACAACATCTCCTAGGAGGATAATTTAGTGAAGCTGAGGTCTTAACCATGTTCACCATTAGTTTGGCACCATTCGTAGGAACAATTGGTCTCTAAAGTCATTTCTACTTGAAATTATTTTTGCTATGCTTTAAGAACCATGACAACCAACACCTAATTTTCAAAAAGCATGAAAGAAATGAACACTCGCCAGAAAGATATCCAAGAGCAACTGATTATTTTACTAAAAAGTCTATTGCCTCCCTCTCTTGACCCAACTAGTTCTTCATCTCAATTACTTAGTAGGAACAACGATGAGGGTTCCAAGTAAAAAGATGGAAAAATTCGTTCAAATTAGAACTAGGTGGTCCTCCTATATCCCCGTAAGTCACAAGTCCACAGTTCGGTAGAGGAAGGCTATCCCTTCCTGGTGGTCAAGCCTTTGGTTGATGAGATAAAAAGGAAAAAATAATAGTTAGCTAATTTCGTTAATTACTATTAAGATAACACCCCTAACTCTATTGAATTAGCTTTGCAAAATAATATTGTTGATACGAAAAATTATCCTCCTACGTGGACCAATCATGTGGGACCACGTGTCATTCAACTGGGCATTAACCCAAGTCATCAAAAGGCAAGGCACCGACCACTCGAAGGAATGTCGACCAATAGGTTAAAGAAGCCCGACCAACACCATGAATACCGACCAACGATGACAACATATCATCAATAGTTGTATACATTAACACTGTATAGATGTAAATGTCTGTATTATAAACACATTCCATATTTTAGTATTCCAACTCTTGTACACCCTCAAAGGACTATAAATACATTGTAAACCCTACATCCAATGGATAGGAGAAAAATGAGACAATAGGCAATTGAACAAGCCCTAGGCAATACACAACAGTGGACGTAGGCTATTTCTTACAGCCGAACCACTTTAAAATTTCTTTTTCTCTTTTCTTCATTTTTATCTGTGATCAATTAATTAGGATAGTCTTGTTTTTTCCATCAACAAGTATATCTCCTTTTGAACGTCCTCCAACTCAAATCATGAAATGACATACCATATTTCATATGCAAATAACTACTCATCACAACCCAATAATCAATTTAATAAATAATTAAATACTAAAAAAATACGAGGTATTGCGAAGTGGGAGACCTATTGACAAACTAAGGAAAATATATTAAAAATCTATTTATTCAACTAAGCTCTGATACCATGATAAGTTGCTTCACCTCAAGGTTTCACATTGGTGAAAATCAAAGAGAACTCTCATGTATATTCATTAGGGAAAAAAGAGGATAATAAAAGGCCTTATATAATTAAAGTAAGATAAGACAAAAAGACTAGGAATCCCTCAAATGAGAGGCCAAATATCAAATAAAATAAAGAAATAATAAATACATAACTAACATTTTGGTTACTTTTTGTCATTCTTAACTACATATATATGAGTGATATGTTTTATTTTTATCTTCCTCAAATTCATTGTGTGTTACAAAGTTTTTGTTGTTGATGAACATGGAAGAGCTATTTTTTAATTATGTCTCTAAACCTAAGATGGTCGAGAAATGTTACTCGATGAAATCATGCTAAACAAATGACTAAAGTTAATTTTAAAAAGGGTTGATGCCAAAACCATTATCTCAGAGCATGCTTTACCAAATAAAATTATACTCTCAAAAGAGTGTACCAAATCGATCCAAAATGTTTGAGCCTTATGAAACATATTTCATATTCTCCTTCAAGTGTCTCTCGAGGACCACCTATAGGAGGCCTAATTTCGGGATCAATTTTGAAATCTTTTACGTTTCTTGATCGATTTGGTAAATCTGTTTGGATGTTTATTTTTTAGAAAAATGTGGTAGAACACAATGGTTTGTAATTTTCTATTTAAAAATGGGCATAAATGGAAATGGGTTGATAAATGTAATCAGTTGATTTAAAATTTTATGTTTGTGACACATGTTGTGCTTAATAATATAGTCATTTTGTTTTATTTTTTGATCATTTCAATTACCTAAAAACATAAAACATCATACAAGCATGCATTCCATGATGCACACTAGAAACTAGTTTGTGTGAAAATGTTATTTGATCATACCCTATTTCACACCTAGTGTTTAAAAGTTATTCCAACTCCCTGACTTCCCTCGAAGCGCAGCGAAGGTCCTAAAGCTAGGCCCAGATCTCAGGCATACTGAAATTAGCCTCATAGAAACCTTTTTCCCTCAAGAGTGGGCTATGGTATTATAGTAGACCTCAGTCATCCATTTTCTTCCCTAGGAATGTTTAGTCATTCTGGGGTAGCTCCCCGAGAAGGCTCAGAGATAACAACTTCAAGGTTTTGTCATGATTTGTGCGTAGAGGCGACCTCAGATTGAATCATAATGGCCTCCCCGGGTCACCTTAGCCTCATACGCGGGATGTGATGGTACGTGATACCTCAAGATTTATTTCGAGCAACCCCGTAATTCTTCCAAACCTCTTGGACCTTTGGTAAGGTTCTTTCAATCAGTCTGATGGAGTAGGTGAGGAGAAGAACACTATTCTACCTTTCGCCACCACTCATCTCTACTTGCATTGAATTCTCTCATCAACATTAAATTCATTCAATAACTAACATGCACCAAATTTATGACACCAGAAGACCTCAGGGACACCCTTGCCATGTTGTGATGTTCCTTTCACTCTCTCTTTAGGAGTTCTCCAATAAATAAGAGGCCAGTGCAAGGTGAAGGGGGATCAATCTCAAGAATCTAAAGATATTAGAGCATCCAGCAACTAGATTCATAAGATTTCTAGCATTTCAAAATTGTTCCCACCTTATTTTATACCCCTAACCCACTATTGCGAAGTATGTACTTGTATATGAACCAGTTCCATTGTTCATACATTTTGTATATATTACAAGAGCCCCAAAATAGTATCTAGGTGCCCTTAGAGAAATAATTTAGTTACTTTCTAAGGTCCTTTGTATCGTTAACCAAGGTAATAAGACCTCAGACTCCCTTGACCAAAGCTTAAAGGGTCTCTTAGACTGTAAAACTGAACTACATTCTAATAAGAAAGGATAATAACTTTAAACATTGGATCTAGGACCATCTCCGGAGGTCCGAACCACTTTAAATCATTGTCTTACGATTAGCACTTTTCTCCTCTTACCCATTTGAGGTCCATATAGGAGCACTTATGGGTCTAAACTCACTCACTATTTTAACGCTCATCAATTTGGCATTATCTATGGGAATGACAGGTTCCGTTCTTTCAAAGAGATTGAGTACTAAGAAAAATTCACCAAGTGAAATTATCCACCATCCTAAATAGGCTTCCATTATGCCAAGTAGTAGAGGAGCCAATGGTACCGGAGCACAGCGATACTGGGGAAAACTCCGAGTCCCAGTTTTAGGGAGCAAATTATCCTGAGAGTGCTTAGGGCCCCCCAATGATAAGCAACCCGCATCCCTATCAAGGACATGTTATAACTCCCCAGAGATCAGTTTCAGGGAGGTTCGAAGACAAATAGGCCATGGAATGGCGAGCTAAAGAATATGCAAGACCGGTTGGGTAACTTCTTCAACTAGTAAATAATGCAAACTCATAATACCATTGAGTTTGCCCTACAAAAGACCTTGTCTCATTTTTCCAATGACATCCAAAATTATGCTCTTCCCCTAAAGTGGAAGATGCCAAATATTGAGCCATTTTATGGGTCGAAGGACCCCATCGATCATTTGGAAACCTACAGGTCACTCATGCTCCTCCAGGACACCTCAGATGAGATCCTGTGTCAAGCGTTCCATAGTACATTAAGAGGAATGGCTAGTCATTAGTTTATAAGCTCAATCTAGGAACCATTAAAATCTTTATAGAGCTCGAAAGGTCCTTTGCCAGTCATTTCATCGGAGCTCAAAAAATGAGGAAGCTTATCACTCCCCTCCACTTCAAACACAAGGTTGGATAATCCATTGGGGATTACACCAAGAGGTTCAACCAAGAATCTCTCTAAGTGGACGAGTTTAATTACATCATATCGATGATGCCTTCATCTCAGGCCTCACCTCAAAGTATTTATTTAGGTCCTTCAGCAAGAAGCCTCCCAAGACCATGACTGAGCTTCTTGAATGAGCTCAAAAGTACATGAATACTAAGGATGATATCTCAACAAGGCAGCTATAGTTTCTACTTAGAAAGGGAATAGAAAATGAATCTTTTCTAGCCTTAGGGAGACTACCAAAATAGTTGAGGCTGAAAATAAGAGGGACGGGGCCAAGAAAGGTGGGCATCCGATAACAAGGGTGAAGGAAGTCTTCGCAGTTTCATAAATTCGAGGTATTCTACCTCGACCTATGCCTATGAGAACTGGGGACGATAAGCGAGATAAGTAAAATTATTGTTGCTTATAAAGAGATCATGGCATAACACCAACAACTATTTCAAGCTAGATTCCATGGAATAAGTGATTAAGAGGGGTTAACTCAAAGAATTTACAGCCAAATATGCTGGCAAATGTTATCGTAATAACAATGAAAACAAGGGTGATGTCCCTTTGATTAACGCCTGATGTATCTCGAAAGGCTTTATCGGAAGTGGGCTCTCTGTCGTATAAAGAAAATCTCACCTTATAAGTTTCCATCCTGACGAGGTACAACTTAACCTTGTTTTTCTCCCAAATCAATCCCCGTGGAGGTTGTAATGATGGTCCTCTCAAAAACAGACCTCATGAGGTTTCAGTAACCTGACGATGAATCCTTCATGATCATTACAATCATGGGTAACTCTAACATGAGAAGAATATCAATTGATGTAGGAACCTCCACGAACATCCTGTTCTTGGATGCTTTTGAGATTATGGGCCTTGGCACCATAAACATACAGTCGACCACTACCCCTCTAGTCAAATTCAACAGAGAGCAAACCTACTACATGGGGTATGTCACTATTCCCATCATCCTTAGTTCCAAGGATTGTTGCACCACTGTTTGGAATAAATTCATAGTGGTGGACCTCCCTTTAGTCTAAAATGTTCATCCTGGGTAGGCCATCTCTCAATGACTTAGATGATGTGATCTCAACCCATTAGCTGGATATGAGGTTTCCAAACTCCAAGGGGGTGGGATAGGTCTTTGTAGATCATAAAAATTCTTGGTAGTGATACATCACTTCCATAGAGGATAAAAAGAAGTTTCTCAACACCATAGAGCTTGGTAGAGGCTCCAAAAAAGTTCCAAAAGATCTTTGAGATCCCGCTAGAAGTCTTACCTCCACCGCTACCAATGCCTGATATCCCTCTAGAGAGCCTTTACATAGGACTGATGAGTTTAGGAACCTCATTCCTACAGAGTGAGGATGGTTATCATCACGGCTGATATAAGCATCAAAAAAAGAAGAGGCTTCAGAAGATGTGTGTCATCCCTTAAAATAAATTATAAATCATGCATTCCGTTATTTCAATGAAAAACAAATTTCGTACTAGTGATGTATCCATTCAGAAAACTAATGTCTCATGGCCCACCATTCAAGTTAGAAGGATTTCATCCTTGTCTTAAGACTAACAGTCAAAGGTTTTAAGAGCCCCTAAAAAAGACTACAAACATCAGGTTTAAATAACCCAAAAGGCATAGTCAAAAGGTCTTCGGACAAATAAATGGCTAAAAGAATTATTAAAATTTGCATCCAAAATTTTAAAAGGCTAAGTTCTAAGGACCCATGAACAACCCATTTCCCTATAACAAAACCTTTCCTTTATCTTAGAGTTACACAAAAAGACGTACGAACCTTATACATTTCATTTACGAATTATTTTTAAAGATAAACTTATGTTCTTAAAAAATATTGGGGGCAAGTGTTCAAAATACAAAAAAATAAATATAAAAATTTCAATTTTTTATTAGTCCGGAGGTCCAACCACTTCTATGGACTTTAGATTTCAAAATAATTTTGTCCAGAGGTCTTAAACCCATGCAAGGAATTCAAAATTTTAAATTCTTTCTAAGTCCAGAGGTCCCAAACCCTTATAGGACTTTGGATTTCAAAAATTTACAGTTTGTAGGTCTCAGACCCTTATAAGGACTTCAAAATTTCAAATTATTTCTAAGTTTGGAGGTCCCACAACCTTATACGGGCTTCAGATTTAAAAAAATCAGTCTGGAGCCCTCAGTTCGTTTCAAAGACTTTAAAATTTCAATATTTTCCAAGTCTGGAGGTCCCAGACCCTTATAAAGACTTCATATTTTAAAAAAATCAGTCCAAAGGTCTCAAAACCTTACAAGAACTATAAAATTTCAAATGTTTCCGAAGTCCGAAGGTCCTAGCCCCTTATAAGGGCTTTATCTTTAAAAAAAATCAGTTCGAAGGTTTTAGACCGATATAAGGAATTCAAATTTTCAAATTCTTTCTAAGTTGGGATATCCCAGACCCTTATAAGGAATTCAGATTTTAAGAAATTGAATTTCGAAGATCCCAAACCCTTATAAGGACTTCAAAATTCCAAGTTATTTTTAAGTCCAGAAGTCCCAGACCCTTAAAAGGACTTCATATTTCAAAATAATTCAGTCATGATAACTCAAACCCTTCAAGGACCTTAAAATTTCAATTTTTTTCTAAGTCTGGAGGTTTCAAACCATTATATGAACTTTGGATTTCCAAAAAAAATCAGTCTAGAGGTCTCCAGCCATTACAAGGACTTTAAAATTTCAAATTCTTTCTAAGTTCGGAGGTCCCAAACCGTTATAAGGACTACATATTTTTAAAAAATCCAGTCTGCATGTCTCAAAACCTTACAAGGACTTCAAATTTTCACATTCGTTCGCAATCCGAAGGTCTAGGATTGCAAAATTCAAAATTACCTAAGTTCAGAGGTCTTATGACCCTTTATGAGACTTTAGGTTGTACTTTTTCTAAATCTAGAGATCTTAGGACCCTTATAAGGATTCCCGAATTCGAAACTTACCTTAGTTCAAAGGTCTTATGACCCTTTTGTGGACTTCAAGTTTTAGTTTTAGAGGTCTAAGGACCCTTATAAGGACCTAATATTTCAAATGTTCAAGTTCAATTTCTAAAGCCTATGGTCTTAGGCCCCATTATAGGTTTTAATTCCACACATTTATGCACAAAATTTCTGAGGGGCTAAGTTTTTGAATAAAAAATTTGGGCATCCATCTCGCAAAAGCAAGGGAATGAAAATTTCAAAGGTTCTAAGGCTCAATTCCCCACTACAGAACCACAGTCTTGACTTCGACAAACTACATAAGTATGAAGTAGAGGTCTCACAGCCCTCATATATACTTAATCAAAATTGATTCCCTAATTATCTCGCTTTATTAAAGAATATGTGGGGTTAGGGGTATACTATATGCAAGTCAGATCTTAGACATCTCAAACAATGAATAAAATTCCATAGCAAAAAGCAAAAAAAGGAAACAAGCACGAAATGAAGATTGAAAAATTAGCACATTTGGACTTAAAAATGCCTCTTCAATTAAGGTAAAAAATGAGATTACAACAAAATGGACCATGGCCAATCGATAGTTCATAAAATGAGGAGATTGCATAGAAATACTTCTAAGGCTCGAGTATTTGGGGGTCACACGAGTTTCACTTAATAGAGGTGGAGAGGCATAGGTCTCCTTTACAATCTTTACCACTTGGGACTTTGGAGCAGAGGTATCATCAGCGTCATCACCATTGGGGCCTTTGTCATCAGAACTCTCCTCCTCAAACTGAGGGGCTTTAGGGAACAAGCCAGACACATCTAGACCAGGGAACAACGTCTGAACCATAGCCTTATAATATTCAAAGAAAGCATTAAAATTCTAAAAGAGGTACCTCCTAAAGACCTAAGACTCCTCGTACACACCCATTTGAATTCGAACTACAATATAGACCTGCCTTTAAAGTGATTCATGATATACCATGACATCATTAGATATCTTTTGAAGCTCCTAACCTCGAGAGGTTATCTTTTACTTTTAAACAAATAAGTCTTTGGTCACCTACCTCAAGATCCCCACCACATTATCAAGTCAAAGGATCCTACCTTTTAAGCTCTATAGCTCATCCTTCTGGCATTAAATAACCTTTGTTTTCACTTTAATATTAACTTGATTAAGGGATCAAAACTCTTCAACCATGGCCAAAGAATCTCGAGCAGTAGGCAGTAAATAAGCACTATCTCTGAGGGTTTTCTCATTATATATCTTCTCATATTCCAAAAGAGTAGCCTAAGTTTTCAAATTGTATTTCTCCCTCTCAAAAGTCTTTATCTGCAGCTTTTGGCCATTGATCGTTCAATCAAAGTGTTGTTGAGTGAGTTCTCAACTGTTGGCCATCTAGTTAGACTTTTTCCATGCTCTGTTTCCATCGAGAGCATCGGCTAAGTAAGATTTAGTCTGGTGTTGAGCCCACAAGAGTAAAATGTATGAGAAATAGGATTATAATGTTAAAAAACTATATTGAAAAAATAAAGAAAATATAACTTGACCATCAAGTGGACCAGCTCCTCTACATTAGCAGGGGTACCTTTACCCTCAGAGTGGCCACTATGTTAGAGTTATTTATTTTACCCAGCACATGAAGGGCTTCCATTCCTAAGGCATAAGGTTCTTTTCCCCCAAGCCCACTAACTCCCGATGTACGAGACACCATAGTTGCCCCTTCCAAATCCCCCTCCCCTCGGCAAGACACAACATACTCTGAAGTTTCATCCTACGAGACAAATGGATACAAGTCCCTTAGAATATAAGGATCTTTTTGGGCTACCCTTGTAATTCCACTTACCACCAATTATGTTTGTATTAGGGTAAGGTTTTATCGAGCTCCGATTCTGAGACTTCAAGCGGGCCCCAGGAGCAGCAATATCCAATAGGTTAGAAAACATCAAAAGTTTTATGGTCTTGGACCTCCTCTTTTTATTGACCGTGGCCTCAGCAATTATTCTTCCCTCCTCCCGTTCATATACTGAATCAATCAAAGGTCGGATTTAGCCTTAATGAACTAATAAATATTCTTAAAAAGAAAGCGCCAAACAACTTACAAGGAGAACAATCAGAAAGAAAATGGGATCATCATCTGTAGAAGAGGCCCTTGAAACCTCTCTGAGGTCCGCCCCACCCTTGGTCTTGTCATCCTAGCCTTCAGAGGCCTAAGGTTCCTCAGTCCGAACTACAGACACTTTTTTCCATTTTTGATTAACCAAATAGTAGACCCCATCCTCTAGAGTGATCCACATAATGATCTTAAGAGCCCAGGAATTCCCACATATGTTAGAGGCTTAGGCTCAGGTCCTAGCCCACAGTTAAAGAGGTGCCTCGCAGTAACTAAGGCCTTGAAGGGAGTAGAGGCCAACTTTTAAGCCTCAAAATTTTTATTAAACTCCGATATAGTGAGCTCAAAAGCCACTGCAAAAGGCAAGTAAAAATTTCACATCTCAAAGTAGAGGTCAGTTCAAGAAATAAACCAAAAATAAAACATCAACTTATCCATTGATGGAGGAGTGCACAAAAAAGTGGGGAAACCAATGGGCTCAACAGGTTCTATGTGGCTCAATCCCCCCCAACAAAGAAAAATTTCACCCTCCAATTTTAGGGAGAGTTGTATTCGCTCCCAAAGCATTACACATTGGGTCTAGGGGCTAGGTACTTCAAACCTCTGTGAGTAGGCTTTCTCTGCTCCTGAAATTTGTATACTTTAAAGAACTAGGAAAGGGAGACATCACATTTCCCCCACTAGACTCCTTAAAGTCTAGGACCGTATCCATAAAGTTCCTTCATGAATTGTCCACCAGCTAAGAAGTGCATACGCCGATAGCCTTTAGGATTCTAACCACGGGCATGGGCAGGGGGATTTAGCCCCATATTAAAGGAAGGACTCATGGAAGCACACATAATTGGTCACCATATAAAAGGCCCTATGAATGGGCTTTTCATCTCACATAATGAAATTCTCTAAAATTTGAGAAGTTTTTCGAAACTTGTCCATATCTTGTTTAGTGAGTCGTGAGGCACGTTGAGCACCACTAGAAAAATCGGGGTTAAAGATCCTCTCGTAGTTCATCACCATATCTCCAAGAGGCATTGATCCACTAGGAGGCAAAGAAATGAGAGTCCCTATAGTAGATAAAGTCTTAGGGTCGAAGACTTTAGAGGGGAAAATGTTTCCAAAAGACATTATTTTCTTACTTATCAAAAGTCTTGCTTACTTAAGGAAATTTGAGAGAAAAAGAGAGGAACAAGAAGTTATCAGTGAAGAGTTCTTGTCAGTACAAGGGGTTCTTATATAGCCTTAGAGGCCTAGGTATTTATCCATAGCTATCCCCCATAATTGTACATCCCAATCACATCAAAGATCTCAGTCTCTAACACTTGTCCTCAACCACATGCGAGATCTTTCCCAACATCATCTAATCATGATGGAAATCTTAAGTGGTCAGTTATGACTCTACCCCAACTTTCACAAAGGATAAGTGTTGCCCCTTACAACCTTTTCAAAATTTGATAAGGGGCTACTCATAATACCCTATTTCACACCTAGGGTTTATAAATTCTTTCAAGTCCCCGAATGCACCCAAAGCAAGGCAGAGGTTCCAAGACTAGCCCTAAACCTCGGGCAAACTCAAACTAGCCTCACAGAACCTCTGTTTCCCTCAAGAGTGGGATATGATACTATAGTATACCTCAGTCACGCATTCTTCCCCTAGGAAGATTAATCGTATTAGTATACCACCGCAAGAAGACCTAGAGACCACAATATCAGGGTTCTGTCGTGATCAGTGATGACAACCAACCTTATATTGACAGGTTATGACCTCCCGAGGTCACCTTAGCCTTATACGTGGGATGCAATGGTATGTGATACCTTTGGATCTTATTTTGGAAACTCCACGGGTCCTCAAGACCTCTTGGACATCTTCTAAGGTTCCTACAATTAGTCTGATATGGTAAGAGAGGAGCAGAACTCTATTACACCTACTGTCGCTACTCATCTCCACTTGTATTGAATTCTCTCACTAGTATTAAATGCATTAAAAAAAATTACTTATACCACTTATAATTACTTTACCCAACACTCCACCACCTTGCTGATAATGGCAGACCCCAGGGACACCCCAGCCATGCTATGATAGTCCTTTAACACTCTTTTCAAGAATTATCCTATAAATAGGAGGCCGATGCGAGGTGGAGAGGGGTATATCTCAATCATCAAAAGAGATTATAGCATCTAGTAACCATACTCACAAGAATTCTAGTATTTCACAAGTTTTCCCACCTTATTTTATAGTTATAACCCACTATTGCGAGGTTTGTACTTATGTTTGAACAAGTTACATTATTCATACATTTTATATATCTTCCAAGAGTCCTAAAACCATACCTAGGTACCCTTAGATAAGTCATTCATTTTTTTCCTAAGGTCCTTTGTACCGTTGCAAAGGCCGCAAGATCTCAGACTCCCTTGAACAAAGCTCAAGGGGTCTCTTAGACTGTAATACTCAACTACATTCTAATAAACAGGCATAACACATTTATACACTAGACATTGACCATCTCTTGAGGTCCGAACAACTTAAAATCATTGTCTTATGATTGACACTTATATCCTCTTACCGGTCTAAGGTCCATAGAAAAGCACCTTTCGGTCTAAAGTCACTTATGATTTTAACACTCATCTGTCACACCACGCTAAATTATTGCATTGGCTGCCACCAAAACTAAGACGGGTGCGAGTAAATTAAATATCATCCTTAGCATATGACAGCTATGAGACATAAAATTTTAATCCACACGAAAAATTATTTTAATCAAACCCAAATATGAAATGTCATCTAGCCAATAAATCTCCAAAATGCGATTAAAATCCATCACATGAACTGTAAATATCTCAATAATTAAATAAATAAATCCAACTGAAATCTTAAAACAACTTTGGAACCGAAAAGGACCAATAACTCCAGAAGTAGTCTCATAAATAAAACGATGGAATGGAAAGAGAAAGTCCAACTACTAAAGCAATAAAATAAATCCAGCTGCACCTCCAAATAATCTCCAATGACTCCTATGCAGCAACTCCCAAATAAATCCTGAAAAAGATTAGTCAACGCATGTGTCAGAGCCAAAACCCCGAGCATGTAAACCAGCTACTCCTCTCAAATAGGTTCCTTGAACCTAGACAATAGTGCTATATATATCAACTATAACAATAGAATCTTTTAATTACGAGATTATTAATCACCATAAATAAATTACTAACTACCCGCAAGATTTCTATAAAAGCCACACCAATATTATTTTAATTAACCCACCTTCCCAACAATGTTAAATTTAATGAATTTAACCGTGAAGAAAATTTTCCAACACCCGTCCCCTTGTCAATTCTGCCATCTGATTCATTTTTATCCTGTGATCCTCGCTATATGACAAGGTTCCACACACACACACACAGCCCCTTGTCAAGTCCGTCGTCTGATCCGTTTTTATCTTGCGATCCTTGTGATATGACAAGTTTCCACACACGACACGACATAAATCATCCTCTGACCCGTTCAAACTGTCGGCCCTAGACACATTATGTTGCCAATAAATTTTTAATATCCGTTTTAGTCCTACGATATTAATTTCCAAAATTCCTTATACTCATTAATCAAATTAATTTCCCCCACCCTTAAAAGCGATGTGAAAATCCTCAAAATACCCCCTACTCCCAACTAAGGGTTCCCAAAACACAATTTCATCCTATCCTAAGTAAAAGATTATTATAAAATTTCATTCCACCTAGATAGCTATCGCAACAATGGCATAACATAGAAAACTATCCCCCACCCCAAATTATATAACCCGCATAGACTCACGCTAACTAGTCCCATACCTAATTAGCATAAATCGCAACTAAGGCCCACTTACTAGTCCCATACCTAACAAGTGTACTATAACAAGGGGTGAAAACTAATTACCTACAATACCCAACATTTCCAAAATATTATTATATTTCCATAAAGTAACACAATTACAAATTATAACAACATTCATAATAACACTAAATTCCCATTTCAATAATTTTAATCTAAATAATGGAAACCAAGAACACATAAATATTGTGATTTTCATAAATGTAGCTACATGCAAGTCCTATAATAGTTATTATTTTCTAACACAAATAATTAATTCTTTAGGGTTCTCACATGAAATATCAAAATTAGCTTTAAAAAGGCTCCTCTACATGCATATGCCCATAGAGAAATCGACTACACCAATACAACCCAAAGAATAACAAAGTTATAAGCAAGGTTCTAAAAAACACGGGGCGTGATCGAGGCGTGGAGGCCAAGCCTTAAGCCTTAGAAGCCTAGGCGGGCCTTGGCGTAAAAATGCGTGAAAAGGCGTTTAGATCTTTTTAATATATTTTAATATTTTTTAACATTTTTTAACCGTAACAAGGCTATTAAAATACTAAAATTGTACATATCATAAAAATATGTCTGAATATTTGCAAATAAAAATACTATTTGATTATTTAGGATGAGATAATGGTCTGGTTTGCAAAAAAATCTTTAAAAGGCGATATCGTTTCCCTAAAGAATTGTTTTTTTTAGAGAAAAAGTACGCCTTAAGGGTTTTACCAAGCATAAGGCGTCAAAATCTTAAGGCGGGGCGTTTCTCCCAAGCCTCAAGCCTAGGCGTGCCTAGGCGGAGCCTAGGCGGGTTTTTTAGAACAGTGGTTATAAGTATTCGGTAATATTAATTTTTCATGCAAAATAGTCCCGAAATATATCTTTTCAATATTTATATTCATGACTTATTTTAGAAAACATGACTTTAATGGAGGACCAACACAACCCAAATAATAACAAAGTTATAAATATTCGGTAACATTAATTTTTCATGCAAAACAGTCCCGAAATTTATCTCTTCAATATTTATATTCATGACTTATTTTAGAAAACATGAGTTTAATGGAGGCTACAATCAAGACACATAAACTAAAGGAAAAGAATGGGGTAAACATGCTTGATGGGTTTAACAAAAATATGATTAGATATATGTGTTCCTCTCCAAAAATGGATCAAAAACCCTTCTTGAACCAACTTGGGACAGGTTAGCCTTGGCCTTCAAAACTGAGCTTGAAAAGTAATTTTAATAGTGGCTAGGGTTTTGAGGTAAAAAATGATGAGAAACAGAGAGTTTTCTGCTCTTAGGGTTTTCACAAATGGGTGTTTTAAAAACTAGCCCCGTCACATTAATTATATATAAGTGGAAGAGTTTTAAAAGTAATCAAATTAGTCAAAGAAAAGGATTGTAGCGCATGAAAACTGCTGGGAACGATCGGTCGACCCCTGGCATCGATCGATCGATCGCCCAGTTATTTTGGCAGTTCGGCTTAAAAATATTTATAATGGATAAACTTTAAAAATTCATATAAAATCCGTTTTAACTCCAATTTCGAAACCGCTTGAAGTTTTATTCTTCTAAAATCATAACCAACATATTTAATCAATAAAAATTATAAAATTCAAAATTTTGTTTTTCTCGAGTTTTTCGATTAATTAATTAAATTAAATAATAAAACACGGGGTGTTACATACTTTCCCACTAGCAAAGAGTTTCGTCCTCAAAATTAGACGAAGCATACACATCAACGCATAAATCTCGCAAAAGAAAATAAGGCTCACATATGACTCCCCCGTAAAATAACACAATTAAGTGCCCATACACCCAATCTACCTGAACGCAATCCTTAATAATCCTTCCTTTTGTTAAATATGTTTCAACTGCATTACTATCTTCCAAAAATTGTCTAAAAATTACAAGGAAAAAACTTGCAGAGTATGAATTTAAAATTTAAGTTATAGAAAATGGAAACTAATGTATCTTACTATATAAAAGGTTATAACACAAACATTATAACCTGAATCCTAATATAAGGTTGCTATTAAATACCCTCAATGAATTATTGTAGACAAACAATGTAATCTAAGAACCATTACAAAGCCACAATCTACACTATGGTGTATTTGCATATGGTATGCATAATTCAGTCACACTTTAATATGATTTTTTAATTTTTTTTTACCCAATGTTAAAACTCCAATAAACAATGAAAAGTAAAATATACTCAATTTTCAAACAAATGCATAAATTTTAAATTAAGAATTTGACATATGGGTTATATTTTTAAACAAAAATGAAAATGAAAATGAGCGTGTCATAAGAGAAGATTATGGTCTTTCCATATAAAACCTCGTGTACCATAAACACAAGTACGATCTAAATAACATTATCACCATGTTATTGGCATATCCATACCTGAATGTTTCTACAAATAATGTAGGCATAAAGTTATTTGGTGTTAGAGGCTTATATTATTAAAAAATATGTTTTTATCTAAAAAGTACTAAGAGAAAGACTTTTAGCCCAAATATTGTTACTCCCCATAAAATCCGTTAATATATTGATTAGTTTTAATATAAAATTTATGGGAGTAAAATATAATTAATATCATTTTAAGCATAACGAGATAATTGAAAATGATAAGTAAAACAATGTTAAATAATAAAGTGTTGAATAATTAAAAACATCTTTGATACCATCCACCAACCATAGAATATGGTTCCCTCGCTGAACGTAATAAATCTCAGAAGTATAAAATCAAACACTAAATGAATACACCAATAAGAATAAATGCATCTTATACAACCAAAGATGCGGGAAAAACTGAATAAATACAACCAACTAGAAATTGAAATATAAAAGA
Organism: Sambucus nigra; assembly: GCA_949130495.1. NCBI lineage: Eukaryota > Viridiplantae > Streptophyta > Magnoliopsida > Dipsacales > Adoxaceae > Sambucus > Sambucus nigra. The sequence continues at coordinate 234,751,188 of OX422210.1, read as the reverse complement.
ATACAAGAATGTAAGTCAGAAAATGGCTTGAAACCTACATCTTAGAAAATGATAAAAAGAACTGATGCTGGACAAACTCCCTAAACGAATAGCTCAAGTCTGCGACTGTGACTACGGCCTAAGACATGTAAAAACAATTCCAAATAGAGAATTAAGCCTAACAAGTCTGTAGTGAATAAAAATATAACTACATTTGGGCCACAATAACAATAACACATATTCCTCCAATATTTAAGTTGATTTTAAGTTATCTCAACCCAAACAACCTAAATAAGCATGCGATACTAATCCTAGTCCCGAAAGGTATCCACATGTTCTGAATTTATATTTAATTAATTATTCTTTACTTTAACATTCTTAAGTTCGTCTTTCAATTACATATTTCTTATTTTAACTGTAATCAACTACTTAGATAGTATTCTCTTAATTTAGCTTTGGTTTCTTACTTTAACAGTCTCAAGCTATGTTTTCGGATATATATCTCAAATGTGTCAAGCTTTAATGAACTCGAGTCATAGTTCCACATATACGTTTTTAGTATATTTTATGACAATACTCGCGAGTCATAATCTCATGTGTATACATCTCTAGTATAGTCATCTACTGTATTTTCAGAGATTATTGAATGTAGAATATCTGAATAAAGATGTAGAGAACATTGAACAGAATATAGGAATGGTATGTTTGATTACTGAAAAAGAAGTAGATATATTAATGAGGAAAATGGTAAAGAATAAAGTGGTTGGCCAGGATAAAATACACATAGAGGTGTGGAGAACCCTTGGAAATCTAGGGGTAGAATGGTTAACATGATTGTTTAATGAAATTTTATGAGAAGGAAACATGTCAGATGAGTGAAGGAAAAGCACCATAATACCGTTGTATAAAAATAAAGGGGATATACAAAATTGCAGTAATTATATAGGAATCAAACTGATGAGTCACACTATGAAATTATGGGAAAATGTTATAGAATAAAGATTATGAAATGAGTCAACTATCTCGGAAAATGAATTTGGATTTATGCTAGGTAGATCCACCACGGACGCCGTTTACTTATTAAGACAGTTGATGGGAAAATGTAGAAGTAAGAATAAAAACTTATATATGGTCTTTACAGATTTAGAAAAGGTTTATGATAGAGTACCTAAAGATATAATTGGTGGGCTTTAAGGAGGAAAAGAATCACTATGAGCTATATTAAAGTTATTGAATACATGTATGATAACACAAAGACTATAGTAAGGACTGTATATGGAGAAACTAATTACTTTGCGATTAAAGTGGGTTTACATCAAGGATCGGCCTTAAGTCCTTATTTATTTGTCGTAGTTTTAGATGAGATTACTAAGAACATAAAAGAAGATGTCCCATGGTCTATGTTGTTTGCGGATGATATAGGTTTAATAGACACTTCAAAAGAAAGCTTAGCGATGAGAGTGGATACATATGAGAAAAGCCTTAGAGTCTAAAGGACTAAAAATCAGTAGAAGTAAAACGAAATTTATGGATTGTAAATTTAATAATGAGGCATCGAGTAACTTAATGTTAAAGATTGAAGAAAAAGTGATAAACCAAACTAATAAATTTATTTATTTAAGTTCAATGTTACAACGTAATGGGAATATTGATGAGGATGTTACGAGTAGAATATCAACTGGTTGGATGAAATGGAGAAAATCGAGTGGAGTGTGATGAGATAAGAGGATAACTAAGAAATTAGAAGGAAAATTTTATAGAAGAGTTGTTAAGACAGCGACCTTGTATGGAGCGGAGTGTTGGGCATTAAAGAAGAAACATGAACAAAGTCTCCATGTTAGTGAGATGAGGATGCTCCGGTGGATGATAGGAATTACTGGAAAGGATAAAATTAAAAACCAATGCGTGAGAGAAAAGTTAGGAGTAGCTCCCATTAACGATAAATTAACAGAAAGTAGACTTAGATGGTATGGACATGTGTTGTGTAAACCAGTAGATGCCCCTATAATAAGAGGAAGATTGTGGGAAATAGAGGGTAAAATAAAATGAGGCCGCCTTAAGCTATCATGGGAAGAAATCATTAGGAGAGACCTTAAGTAATTAATCTTGAATGATAGTAATGCATATAATAAATTAGAATGGAAAAGGAGAATCCATGTGATCGACCCCATATGATGGGATTAAGGTAAGGATGATAATGATGTATAATCATCTCAAGCTACAAACTCAAGGAAACTCACACAATCCAGAATACCCGTAAGTATGCTCAACTTGCATCGAAATCATATAGGGTAATGCACAACCATAAATGTAAAGTGTGAAGGCCTACACATATGCCTTTGAGGATCACTCATGCCACTATTAACTATAGCTATAAGACGCCCCAACCCTATAGCCTCAAGGAAACAACAGCAAGGTAAATCACTACGCCATCACACCAATTGCACAACCCCATACCCAAGTCCATATGAAAGGATCCGACACCATTATCCAAAATTGAAAGATGGGTACCTCAATATGTAGTACCGAGCTAAATAAGACCAAGGTAGAGCACGTCTTAATCATCAAGAGTACCAAGCACGATTAACGTTTTACGCTCCCTAACAAATATGTACTAGCAAGTTTCCCAAGAATATGCACACACACTCTAGGTATGATTGCACATAAATCAAATACATCAACAATAAAACCATACTAAGGTTCACACATATTCTTATTTATTTCAATGTTATTACTCACGTTTAACATTAACTATTTATATAAACTGTAACCCGAACTCCAAAGGTTATTAAACTAGGTTACATCCTCCAACCTACTCTTTATAAACTTATTTCCTACATAAAAAAAACCTATTTAGTGGTTTATAAATTCAATCCCATTTATTATATGATTTACGCAAATGCTAAACGTTAATCGTCATTATAAATTTTAATCTGAACCCAAGGTTCTGTAAACTAGGTCTTATTCCCCAAAATATAATGCCATTATGTTTATTTAAATTGAATCGGAGTCCCCAAACTAAACCCAACTCGAAACCCAGATCAAAATGCTTCTAAATCTACCCGATTTGGATAGAAGATAGGCTCGGATCAATCCAATCCTAGTCTGGATCTATCCGAGGGATCCAGTGCCTTCCCCTTCCTCTTATTTTCTAACCTTACGGACATATCCAAGAACCTCCAACTCCTACAACCTCTATATATCAAAGTTATTCCATCTCCTCCTTAGATAATCAATATATAAGTGCTAGTAAAATGCTTCTACAAGTTTTAGATGATTAACAAATTATTTAAAATTTTAATCAAAAAATTTATAAAAGTAACCCTAGGTTCATATTCTACATAATATTGATTAAATTAACCTACGAACTCTCATCAATTAACATGATAACATTAGGGGTTTTAAAAATTATAACAATTATGATACACATCTAATCATTTCAAAGTCTTATTACAATGATTCGAGGCTGAATTTTTTGATTCACAAACAAAGTTACATGAATTCTTCAAATATATAACTAGGGTTCTTATCTTATTAATCTTAATTATGAATTAAGGTTTCATTATGAACTAAAATCAGATCAAACATGTTATTATTACTATAACACAAACCTAATTATATGCTTATACAAAATACACTTTCATTTGGATGATTGTATTATGAATCCCTAATTCCCTAATTCTCCAAGATAGGATATCTTCCTCCTCTTCCTTAGTAGTTAAGGCTCTCCCAATATATTGTACGTGTTTTAGGTTATGTTAATTAGGTTAATAAAATCATCAAAACTGAAATTTGTCAGAAGCACCAAAATACCCTCAATTATTAAGCCCCAAAATAAGTGCCTAAATGGCCTAAAACTTGGCCTAACTCATATACCAACCCAATAGACCAAAATTATGTTGAGATTTTATTCTTAAAACCATATATGATGTTTACTTTTCAGTAAAGGTACGTTAATTCTTTTTAAAATAATAATTATGGTTACAATAATGCCTTATATTTGTTTTCAATATAATGTAAACATGTCGGTCAATTGTACTTAATAGGGATTTTGGTGAATTTGGTTCGACTTTATCATAACAGATCGGAATTCTGGTTCTAGTACAATTGAACAGTTCACAACCTACATAGGAAGTTAACTTCCTATCAAAATGGTTACAATGCAATTCTAGTAGTTTATCTCAAACAATGAGAACTTGTAAGATGGTTTGAGAAATTATATAATAGTTTAAAAGAGGATTCTGATCGATACATCCCACGAATGGATTAAATAGGAACTACTAAAAAAATGATAATTAAGGACATCTAATTTGCTATCCCAAAAGCCCATTTGCTATGCCCAATAGTATTTCGAACACTCTTAAGGACAGGAAGATTTGTTCTATCAAGTGGAAGGTCATAAAAGGGCAACTGCTGTCCTTTTTGAGTTTTTAGGATAGCAGGAAACCGTCCTTTTAGCTCCATACTTTTAAAAACCAAATACTATTATACGTCTATAAGGGCATATATTGATGTCCTTTAAAACGATGTATTAGGGATGGAAGCAGTCCCAAATATATTTTGGCTCATAAAATGTGGTGCGAAAAAATATTTTAAAAGACAGTTGTAGCTGTTCTAAAAGATAAATATATTTTTTTTAAAACTACATTTATTATTTGAAAACAAATCAGGAAAATGAACAAATTCCAAGTATGAAAAAAAAATATTTATTATTCGTAAAACAAATAAGAAAATTCACAAATTGTGAATCTGACACGTTGATAAGTTAATGTACATACAAATTTCAAAGTATAACAAGTCTTAATAGTTCACATACCAAAAAAATGGACAGAGTTTCCTCTATTTTTTGGATATTCTAAAACATGTAAATACAAAACCTGCGTAATGTAAAACCCGCATGGGCGTAAATTTAAATAATAAAATTACAAATGCCTACACGGACAAAAAATTAAATAATATACTACAAAAGTCCGCACAATCATAACATAAAAAATATAATTATAAATGTCAACAACATTTAAAAAATAATCTACCTGTTGTAAACCATTACTTCTTCTTGTGTTCAATGCGAATAAAGGCTAATGATAAAATATTATCCTACAGAAAATAGGATACAAAAAAGAGATCATCTCAGTAATCAAATAATTTTATGAAAAAATCATATTCAAGCTGAAAAATTGCATATACTTATCGTCATACTAAAAAATTATCGTTATATTCTCAAATCGGCAGTCCCGTGACCACGTGGTCAGTTCCTACGAGTTTCATTGGTTCCGTGCGAGGTGTTCATACCTCTCGCAGGTCCGTTTAGGGGTTGTTTTGGGTTTTCTCCATCTCACGCCATGTTTTTCAGCCTAAGTCTAGATATATTCAAATTATCATCATATTTTCAAATCAGGAGTCCCTTGACCACACGGTCAGTTCCTACGAGTTGCATTGGTCCCGTGCGAGGTGTCCGTGCCTCTCACGGGGCCATTTGGGGGTTATTTTGGGTTTTCGCCCTCTAACTGCATGTTTTTAAATGTAAGTATAGATATTTTCAAATTATCATCATATTCATAAATCGGGAAACCCGTGACCACGCAGTCAGTTCCTACAAGTTACATTGGTCCCGAGCGAGGTGTTCGTGCCTCTCACGGGGGTTATTTTTTTATTTCTCCCTCTAGGGGCATGTTTTTAAGCCTAAGTCTATATATTTTCAAATTATCATCATATTCTCAAATCGAGATTCCCATGACCATGCAGTCAGTTCCTATGAGTTACATTGGTCCTGTGCGAGGTGTTCGTGCCTCTCACGGGACCATTTAGGTTTTTTTTGGGTTTTCACCATCCAACGGCATGTTTTTAAGATTAAGTCTAGATATTTTCAAATTATCATCACATTCTCAAATCGGGAGTCCCGTGACCACGTGGTCAGTTCCTAGGAGTTACATTGGTACCAAACGAGGTGTTCGTGCCTTTCGCAGGGCCGTTTGGTTCCTGTTTGGGTTTTCGCCCTCTAACGGCATGTTTTTAAGCCTAAGTATAGATATGTCTAAATTATCATTATGTTCTGAACCGGGAGTCCTGTGACCATGCGGTCAGTTCCTAAGAGTTACATTGGTCCCGTGCGATGTGTTTGTGCCTCTCATGAGGCTGTTTTGGGTTAACGCCCTCTAACGGCATATTTTTAAGCCTAAGTCTAAATATTTTCAATTCATCACCATATTCTCAAATCGAGAGTCCCATGACCACGCGGTCAGCTCCTAGGAGTTACATTGGTCACGTGCGATGTGACTGTGCCTCTCACAGGGCTATTTGGAGGTTGTTTTGGATTTTCTCCCTCTGAAGGCATGTTTTTAAACCTAAGTCTAGATATTTTCAAATTATCATCATATTCTTAAACCGGGTGTCCTGTGACCATGCGATCAGTTCCTAGGAGTTACATTGGTCCAGTGCGACGTGTTTGTGCCTCTCACAGGGTCGTTTGGGGGTTATTTTCAGTTTTTGCCCGCTAACGGCATGTTTTTAAGCCTAAGTCTAGATATTTTTAAATTATCGTCATATTCTCAAATTGGGAGTCTTGTGATAACGCGGTCAGTTCCCACGAGTTGCATTGGCCCTATGCGACGTGTTTGTGCCTCTCACGGGGCCATTTGGGCCTCTAACGGTATGTTTTTAAGCCTAAGTCTAGATATTTTCAAATTATTGTCAAATTCTCAAACCAGGAGTCCCGTGACCACGCGATCAGTTCCTATGAGTTGCTTTGGTCTTGAGCGAGGTGTTCGTGCCTCTGATGAGGACATTTGGGGGCTATTTTATAATTATATTCAAAAATACCAATCATGGGGGCCTGCCCCGATTGTCGGTGCGAAAGAATGCAAAGAGGTATCAAAGGCCATATGGGTTACACTCACCACAATTATTGGTGTGGGAGAATGTGACGAAGTGTCAAATGTTATTAGGGATGCATCCGCACCATCCAAGGGTGTGAAAAAACGATCTGATCTTCTAATAGGGGCCATGAATGAAACCAGAAAAATAATATATAATAAATAATTAGTGATGACATTCGTAACAATGTCCAAGAGTATGTGTTTTTACTGTTTAACTTCGATATTAGAGATAAAATCAAATTTAAATGAACTTTCTATCATAAGATACGTTCTCTATTTGAGGATCAATACACTCATTACGGACATTATCTTCGGCATACACTAAGCTCTTCCTTGTCGTCGAAAGATATGTACTCATTATCTCACTCACTCACTCACGTTTTTTTGTTTTCCTCTTACCCGAGGTCGCCTACTTGTTCTTCTCAACCACACTCCTTAAAGAATTTACCAAATGACACAGCCCAAGGGCAGTCATTTTTAGTCGGTCTCAACTAGCCAGATTATTCATAATTAATTATCTGGATTGGATTGGATCGGATCCAATCCAAGTAAATCTCGCCAAAAAAATTATCCAATCCAATTCAAACAAACAATATAATGAAATTTTCACAAATATTTCAAAAAATTATCGCTTTTAATCCAATTCAAAAAATTATCCACCTAATATTTCAATAAATGACTTCATCAAACCATTACCAGAGACATAACTGATGCATTTTTTTAACAGAGACAAAACTGATGCATTTTTTTAATTTCTAATAAGTATTTTTTTAAACCAAATTTCTAACAGGTATTACCGACATGGTTTTTAATAGGTATTACAAAATTTCTAACATGTATTACCAACATGCCATCTAACAGGTATTACCAAATTTCTAATGAGTATTACCAAAAAAAGATTTCGGTGACATCAAATAAACGAAAAAATAAAATAAAATACAGAGTGAAAATTTCTAACAGCTATTACCAAAAAAATATTCCGTTTACTTCAATCTTTGCATACGTTTTCTTTCACATTGTGAAGCATTGAACACAGCTGAACTCGAAAACATTTTAAAAATCAAAATTGCAAACATAACTCAAAATTAATTTCAGGTTGAAATCGAAGTAGGAACTCTGAATTCTCGAATTGAAACTGCAAAAAAGGATTTCCAACAGGTATTAACAAATAAAGATTAAGGTAACATTAAAACAAAAGAAAAAAAAGGACAAACCTTGAACTGAGCCGTGTCGGACTAATATTGGAGGAGCGGCATCGGCCTGAGTTGGGAGGGTGTGGTGGCAATGGACTGGCGCTGCTGGCCTGAGTTGGGAAAGCGTGGTGGCGCTGTTGAGAGAGAAGTGAGAGAAAGGAGAGGAGGAGGAGTTTTCAAGGAAGAGGGAGAGAGAGTGTTTGTGGGTTAGTTTTAGGGCTATTTCTCTATTCGACCATATTTAAAAGGACACCCTCAAATTGTTGTCCTTTTTCATGTAATATTAGGGACGGTAATGGCATGCTGTCTTTTTTGTTATGATTAAAAAAAGTGCGGGAGATGAATTATTTCAGAGGACAGTAAATTGCTATCCTTTTTGCAATCTTATATGGGACAGTATTAAACATGTTTTCCCTTCTGAAAAGAGATGGAATGTAAAAATAAAAGAGGGAAATGAATTATTTTAAGGGATAGTATCCTGGTGTCCCTTTAGAGTTATTTTAAAGGACACTAATTTTTTATCGTCTTTAAAACTATTTACAGGGTGCTTTTAAGGACAAGAAAATAATTGTTGTCCTTTTAGAGTTATTATAAAGGACAGCAAATGTTTTTGTCCCTTATATATTTTTAAAAGGACATCTTACAAGTTCTCCCTAATGCATGTGTCCTTAATTTTCATTTTTCTAGTAGTGGGGCCCATCCTTGAGATTTGAGTCTAATGGTTATCTTGATTAGACTCATGCAATCGCACACCATTTACAAAGGGTGCATAAATTATTAATCTCGAGAATTATGGGGATTGGAATACTTGGGCAAATGTCATTTTGATTGTTATGGGTGCGGTATGATTTTATATCGAGCCAAACGATCCCCGCACATTAGGTGACACTTGCGTGAGTAGGTCTGAGATCATAATTCAGAGGAATCCGCATCCCAGAGATACTTTATATTGTGATATCAAAAAATTGATTTGATGTTGATAAAAATTGATTAGCGGAAAATTGATTTGAACAAGCACGTGTAGGACACTTAACGTGGGGAATCATATTATGTACCATAAATAACTCTGTAAATAAGACCTCTTTATTTCAAGTGATTTAGATATAATTAAATTGGAGTGTCGTCGTGATTATTTAGTAGAGTTAATCATGATTAAATAAATAAAGGAAATAATTAAGATAATTGTGATTAGGATTTTCACCTATTTATTTGGAAGCCAATTTAATTATTTGTCTTGATTCCCTAGTATAGTCCAATACCCAAGTAGTAGGCCAAAAACACTTTAAAAGCCCTGCTTGACTAAAGCCCATAGCTTATATCTATATACTTTGGAGTGACCTATGGTTTTAGGTTAACGATCCATTATGGACGGTTAGAAAGGGAGAGGAAAACACTATTCACATTTTTTTGAAAGGGTGAGGAGAGATAAGGTTACCTTGAATCCTAGGTTTACATGTTAGAAATTGTGCATATAGATGTATTATAGGTATCAACATGGCTTTTTAAGATTTGAATGATTGAATCCCTTCCATTATAATCACATAAATGTTTATTTATGTGAATGGATCCTATAGTGGTTTATACGTAGTTAAATTTCTCCTAGATTCTATTTGGTTTTAATAATTAGGTTTTCTAGTTATTGCATGTAATTGATATATTTAGTGGAGTTTGTGAGGGCATGTAATCGTTAGATTTTAGGATTATATATTCTACATCGGGTTGTAATTTTGGTGGAAGATCCATGATTTTTAGTTGATTTTGGTGAAGAATGTAGGTCTTTAATGGGGTTTTTGAAGGTTGTTGGAAATCCAAAATGACGTAGTTTTGGAAGATGTTCAAAAACCCTAAACATTAGGAAGAATAAAGAGAAGATTCTAAGTTAGACCCAGATCGCGATCGAGTTAGCCAAAACTTTTGCGATCACGACCGAGATAGGGGATGATGGCTTTGGTTTTGTGTGGGACTCTTTCCTCCTCAAAAGTCCATTTAAACTTGGTTTCTTTTATAACATTGTTTATATCCTCAAGTAGTATTCTTAATCAATATGTCTAGGCCATGATGGAAAGGGTCATTTTTGTCCTTTTATTTTTTACTGCATTTATTTATTATTTGCATGTTGCCTCTTTATTATTTATGTTGCATAATTTTGTTTGTAAATTAATTGATTTATCAGGGACACCAAATTTTGTGGACAATTATGGTTTATTTTATTGAGACCAACCTCGATCACCATTTTTCATTGAAAACTCATTTTATTTATTCTTTTCTAAATTGAATTTAATCAAGGTAAATAATTTAAAGGTATAAATCAAATGTTGATCTCTGGTTTTTATTTTAATTTAAATATGGTTTTAATTTTGAAAAATTAAAATAGTGAGATCAAGTAATTTAATTTATACAAGTAAAGAGGAAATTATAGGAGTTTCATCATAAACCCAACGATCTGTACGTTATTTTAAAATTGTGATGCGATCAATTCCTTGTGTTAGATTGATCTTGCCCCCCGTCGGATGGTTATAATCGTGGCATCACAAAATTTTAAAATTCTTAGTGATAATTTATTGAAATTAACGTGAATGTGTTTGGTCCTCCCATCGAGGAAGTTTTACACGAGCAGGTTTTTTCTCATTAGACGAACCGACGGTATACACAGACACAACTATTGATATTCTTCCCATTGGAGTCACTATCATTAGGAATGGGACCAGATGATTTAGCGCATTCATTATGTTATATAAAAGGTTCCTGAACTATCCAGATAGCATAATGAAAGATGAAAATCTATCTGGTTCAAGGTGTCGTGAATTAACCTCCCATTGAGAAAACTCACACCATAAGGGAACTAGGATGTCAGACGTTATTAGTTTTTAATTGTGTTGAAGAATTCTAGTTTAAAATTTAATTGTATTAATTATCGCTTCAATTAGAAATTATTTATTCCACTTTAAAATCTAATCGCATTAATTCTTGCTTTTAATTCAACATAATTTTTTAAATTTGATGATTTTAAGATTTCAATAATGTATTCAACTTATTCTAATTATTTGAGTCTTAAATTTTTAACAGGATTAAGTTTCAAGGACTGAAAATCTTATTGAATATTGTTCTATCTTAGGGGGATAATAAACTAGTTTAACCCACAATTCCCATCTACAATTTAAAATAGTGTGTCAGTTTGATTTGGCCCCCCATCGGATGGTATTAAAAAAAATTACGGTATTTTAAAATTTATGGTACTTCTTTTAAATTAAGTGTTATATTTGTTCCCCCCCCCCCCCCCCCCCCAATCGGGGAAGTTCTACAGGGATGTTTTAAATTTAAATAATTGACCAATGGGAATTTGTAAACACAGATGTTAGCTAATGATGCTCAACTAAAAATCATGTTCTTGAAATGATATTCATCATTGATTGAATAAGGGATTAATTGGATTAGACATGGTAGGGGAACCCATACCATTTCGTAATTTGGGAGTGAGCATCATTGGTAGCCAATGGTTGGTGTTAGTTGTTTGTCAAGATCTTTACTTCTTTCCCGAAAATAAAGTAGGAGGATAAGGCTAAGTCTCAAATACAACGGTTTGAATTAAGAAAGGTTCAGATTCCTCGATGGTAGTGAAGTAGCCGAAAGGAAGGTACTCTCATTACAAGTAGTTACAAATTTTACAGCAACGATGTCCGATTTTCCTTGCTTTGTAAGGAAAATGATATCTTAATATTTTTCTCTTAAGAAGTAAGTGCATGATTTATGTTTCGACCTAAGGTAACCTGGTATGTAGTCTCGGTAATGACAAATTATGACTGCAACTGATTGCGAAGGTTCCAAGTATGAGGAAATTACTTAAAAGAGATATGTTCCAAGTTATGGGCAATTAGAATAAGGCAGTAGTATAAGCAGTAGGAAATCTTTCATATATTATGGTGATGACATAAAGATAATGTAGGTAAATTATTTAATGTACCTGAATTTTATAAAAGTTGATTTCGATTTCTAAATTAAGTTTAAATGTATATTTGATTGATTTTATAAAATTATTTTTCTAACTTTGATATATTTTATCCGTAATACTGCTAAATACTGATATGAATAATTTTATGGACAATCATTAAAGAGAAAGTTTCCTTCTTAGTTGAACCAAACACAACTTTTTCACTTAAGCTTAGGTTCTTTTATTCTGTAAGGAATTCAAATACTGGTTTAAAATGGACAATTGAGTTTATTGGAAGCTGAGGCACTTGTAGTCTCGAATCCAATTTAGAAAGAAAAATGACCAAGGGGCCCTTAACGACCCCAGGCTAAAGAGCCAAATATGTGTTGGAAATGGTTCTCTTCGGTTGGTTTGGTTCGGCAACAATCCGGTCTAGATGTGGTCTTGAGTTCTTTATCAGTTTCAGTGATGATCACTCAAAGGTATGGATATGTTTACCTTATGCACCATAACCTTTGATTAGATCAAAGTGTGCAAGACTAAGGTGGAGCATAGGCGAGGTAAATGTGACACCCCGCCTAATTAAATACCGTGTGATTAGGCCTTTATTAAATTAAAACAAGATTTACAAAATGGTCCATTCTTAGCATCACTGTCGAAAATCAAATTAATTACTAATCTCCTATTAGTTAATTAAACCGGTGACAAATTTTATCTTTCATTAAACAGACAAATAATAACATGCAGAAAAACTAAATTACAATATTCACATAATACCAGAGTCCAAACCATATCAAGTAAATAAATAAATAATGTCTTGCCGAATAAACCATCGGCTAAAATCCCAAACCACAATAAGGAATCCAACTAATAAGAATATCTTACTACAAGTCTGAAACTGAAATACTGAATCAATAAAGTCTCAAATAGGGCCAACATGCCCAAACCGAAATCCTGGAAGACACTCCTACACTTGGAATGAAATGATAGATGCGTCTAATCAAAAGTTTGCAAGCCTCCAAAGTGTTGCAGCTTTTGTTAAGATGTTTGTTTTATTGAAGCTTTTCTTAGGCGAATTTGTTTTTTTTATTATTGTTATCCCTTGAGAAGGGTGGATAGTCCAATAAACAAAGGAGATTTTGCCCAATTTTTTTAAAACTTTGACACTTTGTTTTTTTGAGACACAATGAGAATTTATTTGATGAATATTGTATATTTTATATTATATGTGAATTTGTTTGATGAATTTAAGATTATTTGAATGTTGTTGGACTATTTGTTGTTTGTTAAGCAGGGTGAATAGTTTATAAACAAAGGAGATTACGGCCAATTGTTATAAATTACTCTTTTTTTGCCGTTTTGTAATTACGTACTTTGAAAATTTTCACCGTTTTGTAATTATGTGCTTTCGAAATTTTCGCCGTGCCTTCAGGCACGGGCATTCCGCTAGTCTATATTATATGGGAGGGGGGTGTTTTACTGTTCCAAAAAATCTACGGTTGGAATTAATCTATCAATTACATTCTAATGGTCTTAGATTGTGCCATGTAAGATTATGCCTTGCCACGTAGGATTGTGACATAGAAAATGAAGAGAAAAACCCTTAACCCTCAACACACAACCCGTCTCCTCTCATTCACTCCCCTCTCACTCATTGTTGCTCTCTACGCTTTCAACACAAACCCTACCCGCCGCTCATTCCCTTTCCTCTCTCTCATTTCTGCCATCTTTCCCTTTCAACCCAAGCCCGCCGCCGCCCTCTACCTCTCCCGATCCCTCCATCCGCCGTCGTCTCCTACTGGTAATCTCCCTCCCCCCACACACACACTCACGCACAGATCTCTCTCTCACACACACACATGCACACGCACAGATCTCTATCTCACACACACGCACAGATTTCTATCTCATACACACACGCACAAAGCTCAAATACACGCACACACAAATTAAGGGTTTTTAATTTGGGTATGGGTTTTTAACCTCTACTGTTTGGGGGTATTATAAAATCGATTTGTGATTTTATTTCTGGGTATGTTTTTTTTTCAATTCAGGTATTATTGAGTGTTTTTTCCTTTACGTATCCATTATTTTTTGCAGATCTACTAGTTCTATTTGCAGATCTGAAGTATTCAGATTTGTCATATTTATATTGTTCTTTCTTTAAATATCTAATATTTTTTTGCAGGTCCACTGTTTGGGGGTAATATAAAATCTATTTGTGATTTTATTTCTATGTATGTTTTTTTTTCAAATCTAACGTGTTCATTTATTATTCAGTTTGATCATTGTTGTTGTTGATATGAGACTGATATTATTGGCTTTTATTACACATAGAAATTTATGTATTCAGATATTATTGAGTTCACTTTTTCAACACTTTTTCAAGTTGTTATTTCCATATCCCACCCACATCTTCATATTTATGGATTTAATATCAATTTAAGGGCTTTAAGCCACATAGTGTGTTAGTAGTTCAGTGCTGAATTATTCAAAGTAGTAAAATCACGAGAGAATGATTGTTTTGTCGGTATTTTTCATTCCCATTTTTTTTGCAACAATATTTACATCGTATAGATTATTGGGAATGGGTTTCATGTTGTCGTTTAGATCATTTGAATCTTATTTGGATTTCACACTTGAGAATTTGAAATTAAAATAAACCCGTATTTTGAATAGCCATGGGAGATATAAAAAGTTCCGTTCACTAGACTAATAAATTGCTTTCTACGGATTATGTTGAATTGGATGTACAATAGACGAATTTTTAAATTCTTAAATTTGTGAATGTTGTTTCTTCCAACTTATAACTGTTTGTAGATATTACCTAATTAAGCTTCTTAGATTTCGTTATCTTAGGTTTGTCTGATCCATCAATTGACGAAACCAATTAATCGTACAACAGATTCCTGAGTGTCGAAGGTGCACATGACCAAGGTACTTACTTCATATCCCCTTCCATGTTCGCTTTATTATTTGTGTTATGTAACGAATGGATAACGGACACTGTGTGAAATATAGTTTGACTGTAGTGCTAATGTTCTCTTTCTTTCAAGGACACATAAATTATATTTTGTTTATTAGGCTGGAGCAACTAATAATCATTTACATATTAATTTACTTTATACACAGGTTGACATAGGCCTTCAAACAATTCGAAAGAGATCAAGGTTCCATTCATCGTGGGCAAGGTTAAATTCGTTATTTTTTAAATCAATATTTCCCTTTGTTTAAATTATATGGTGAAGTGCAATAATGTTGGATTTTCGAATTATCTTGCGAGACCTCTGGACGAAGTTAAAACTACTTCATATGAAGAAAGAATGCAGACTATGAACTGTGCGGAGAAGCTTCAAAGCAATCTATAATCTGGAAACCCATATTTTATCAAATCAATGCTTGGCTCTCACGTTTATAGTTGTTTTTGGTTGGTAAGTTTCCATGGAAGTTTCCTTGCAATTTATTAAATTTTTGGCGAAACTGTATCTTACTTATTTTGCTATAATGATTAAGGGACTACCGAACAAGTTCTGTCACCACCAGCATCTGCAACTCCTAACCCCACAATAGCATCCACATGTCTATTTAATCATATATGTATGTATGTTTTCCATATATCTATTTAATCATATATGTATGTATGTTTTCCATATATCTTCATTTTTTCCATATATGTAAGTTTTTCATTTGGGGGTTAAAAAATTGGGGGCCAAAGTTCATATCAAAGAACAGGGGAATTTTTTTCCTAAAATGAATGGAGTTCTGTGCTTTCAGAGGGTTTGTTACTTGATTTTATTCATGAGTGCTATAAGTTCTCTTAATGATTTTGTATTATAATGTCATCATTTTCAAATCCATTTCCAATATGCCTATAATTCACTCATAATGATCGACATTTAGGTATGAAGACTATGACAAAGCAGGAGCAATTGTTATGAAGAATAGATCAGTTTTTCGTAATAGGTACTGATCAGGCTGTTGATTATACTCACCACGCACACCCTACCTTAGTATAAATGAAGATATAGCTGGTACCTACCTTGATCATCTTTGGTATAGCAGGTTGTTGATCAGCTTTGGTGTAGCAGGTGCCTACCTTGATGATATAGCGGGTTGTTGATCAGCTTTGGTATAGCTGATGATATAGCATGTACCTACCTTGATCCCACGCACATCCTACCTTAGTATAACTGATGAAGTAGCAGGTACCTACCTTGAAGTAGCAGGTACCTACCTTGGTATTGGGGATCTCTAAATTTTGAGTTTTTGTATCCGTAGACAGAAAAATGAGATATTTTTTTATATCCCCACACTCTGCCCCACATTCTGAAAACTTTGAAAATTTGTAGCCCCACATTTTGAAAATTTTGAATTGGGGATCTCTAAATTTTGAGTTTTTGAATTCAAAAATGTATTTCTCCTTTATTCATTAAGTGTGTGTGGGAATAGTTTTCTATTTTGTTTGGAAATTGAGATGTCCTAGGTGTATTATAAGTTTGAGAAATGCTCTGAATGGAAGATTGAAAAAATGGATATAATGGGCCTTTTCTGTTATTTCCTTTTTTGTTTTTCCTTTTTAAATTTGTGAGAAACATTGGAGGGGCTGCTTTTTCTATTGTCCGTATAGCAATATAGGCTGTAAGATTCAGGCTCGATCAATGATTTACATTGGTATTTTTTTTTCTATTATCTCCTTGGTAACATAATGATGAGTTTGGACAAATTTACTACATTGGGAATAGTTGTGTTCTAGATATAGAAAATGCTTCATAATATTTTAGTTGAGTAGCTAGGGAATGTATTTATGTATATTTGATTCTGCCATTGAGATACCACTCAATTCATGTTCTAATTTTATTTTTGGAGATTACGAAATGACCCTAAATTGGATACATATGGGGTGTTTAACTGTTTCTAACACTCATTTCTAACTTTCTCTCCCGTTTCTCACTTAACGAATGACCCAAACATTTGAAACCCTAATTTGCATTACTCTTTCATTTTCTCTCTCTACCGTTTCTCACTTTCCCTTAAACACCCCCCCCCCTAAATCATTGAAACCCTCCTGCCTCCAGGCTCTATTACCGGCTGCCGACCACCTCTTACTTCTCAATATTCCCCCTCCGTTGTAGCCCGCTGCCTCAATCTTACACTATCCAACGGTCCGCATCTATCTCAATCTACATCCATTCTCAATCTAGCGCACACCCAATTATTAATTTTCCCCCTCTTACACAACAACTTTCCTTGGACACTTCACTCAAGATCTGACCATCTCTGCCTCAAAACAACATCAGAAAAAGGCATATTAATGGGTTTATGTGATTAAAGTTTTGGAAGGTATGATTTTATTTGGGCACCTAATATTCAGAACCTGATATGTTTTCTTCAAGTGCACACACACACGAGTTATATAAGCTTGCGATTCCTTATACATATACTGATATGTGCTTTTTTACTTTAAATTCATTGGTCTGATACAAGTATTTATATGAGTTATATAACGTTTGCTTTATATATTGTTCTGATACAGGTTTAATTTGATTTACACAGGTATATTGTTCGTCTCACACCAGCTATGTCTCATATGAGAGGTATTTCCAAACACATATCAAACTATACAAAGAATCTCATTAATTAATTAGAGTAAATCTATGATTTATGAAAATGAAGATATCTTCAATTTCTTTCGGATGTGAAAAACGCTTTTACATTGTTTTTGTTAACTTACTCACACCTATAGTACATAAAATTAACGTTTTTCATAGAATAGATTTCCAGTTTTCACGCAGTCATTACATACAACCTCAACCCACACACAAGTTCTTCACTATGAGTTTGTGTCTGAGTGTGTGCTGATGTGAGTACAAGTTTCTGTTTATTTGAGTTTGGGGTTTGTTAAAATGAAAAGAAATGAAAGAAGAAGAGGAAGCGAATGAACGGAAAGAGATCGAAGAGAAAAATGTTAGAGAATAATGAAAGATATAGTCATGGTCACCACTATTTACATCAAAGAAGATGTTAAAGGGGACGGTGAATAGAGAGAGCGATAAGGAGAGGAGAGTTGATACACAGGGATACTTGAATAGATAAAGGAGACCGAGGAGATAAAGAGCTTTGAATTACAATTGGTTCTTTTAACTTGATACATTTCAATTATGTGTGTTGTGGTATTAACCTTAGATCCCCCAGTAAATGTTTGATTAACTTCTCTCAAGTAGCTTAAATGGTAGACTATTATCTTTTTCATCTACAGGTTTTATGGTTTTAAACAGAATGTATGCAGTTGTCAAGTAAGGTAAGCCTCTCTGTTTCTGTCTACTGTGTGGTCAAGTGTCCCGATGTGTGCATATATTGTGTTTGTGTGTTTGTATGAGAAGTTGCATATATAGAGTGTTTGGGTGTTTATATGATCGTGTATTTGTGTGTTTAGAAGTTTGTTTGAGTATTCATATAGGGCATATGAAACAGCTAAATCTGATCCATAAGATTTCTTTTATCCAGTTGGTTGATCTATGTTGGTCTACACTCGACTGTATATATATATGGGTTTATTGTTTTTGATAATTTGAGGTTTAGTACCTACTTTCTATTTTTCTTTATCTTGGTTTTCAAATTATTTTTTGCTGATTTTATTTTAACTCACCACTCTCCCTTTATTCAGTGTTCTCTCCTTTCTTGATATAATTTTAGGGGCTCTCGTTATCCTATTCATTATTTTTTTCCTTTTTGAAATCATGGTTGAACATTTTAGGGTATTTGCTTTGAAATTCTGGGGCAATATTTGGATTGTAATTTAAAATTTAGTGACATGATTTTGTCTTTCCATCACTTCTTGGTATCTGTTCTCATCCATTGGGTTGAATTGATTTTATTGAAATAGGATTTTTTTTATGCTCTGTAACTGCTACAATAGGAGAGCTTTCTCACGTAGTAAGCAAGTTAAGCTGGGGTGAGAGAGATAAGGATGTAATGACTTTTTTAGAATAGCTATTATTCATTATTTGACAAATACATTTAAAACATATTCCTTAGGTATGATTTACGAATATTTTTCTTGTTTTTTTCTTTCATGTTCTGAATACTAATATATGGTTTTAGTGAATATACTATTTGTTTTATACTTTCAATCTTGGGGAATGCTCTAATTTATATAGTTTGAGGAATGCTCTAATTTGGTAACATTCTCTCTCCTTTATAGTTTCTTCATAAGCTCCCCCATTTATACTACCGAATATGCATATGTCGTCCATGAATCTTATTTATTGAAATTTCTCTGCATGAATATATGATTATTTGTTTTGGTTCATGGACCATGTGAAACATCTGCTTTAATTTTGCTAATATACAGTTTTTCTTTTTGTAGCAGGATATCTGCCAAAATCCAACTGAAATCTTCTTGAAAAGTTTTACCACTCCCCTACTTATGTCGCTGGTAGGTTATTGTCAAACAGTGGATCCTATGTTGAATTTTGGTTTTTAAAATTATATGTCTATTGTTTATAAAGAACCAGCTGTAATTTTTTTTCCTTTTAAGACCAATAGCAATTGTCATTTATGATGAATGTGTGAATTGTATTGACTCTCTTTACACATTTCCGTCTTCTGACATATTTCCCGCTCTATAGAAATGCAAAGATTGAAAAAATAGGGACGGAACATACCCATTCTCAGATTTCAAGAAGCGAAGGCGTGTCAGATTCACTAAAGTCGATAAGCTAATCTTCCATTTCGGTCCATTTTCCTTAAAAATAAGGTATATGTTCTCTTTACATTTGATTTTATTTATAAAAAAATAGTTATACAAAAAAAAAACTGTTATTTTATAAAAAATAAAAAAGCATTCAATATATATCAACAGTTAATACAAAAAAATGTTAATAAATAAATAGTAAAAAGAATAAATAATTTAAAAAACTGTAAATAATTAAACTGTTATTTTATAAAAAACTTTTATTTTATAAAAAAAATAATTATAAATGTTAATATAAAAAACTGTTTTTTTATAAAAAAAAACTGTTATACAAGCAAAAAACTGTTATTTTATAAAAATTAAAAAAACATTTAATATATATTAACTGTTAATATAAAAAATGTTAATAAAAAAACAGTAAAAACAATAAATAATTTAAAAAACAGTAAATAATATAACTGTTATGTTATAAAAAAAAACTGTTATTTTATACTAAAAACTGTTAATATAAAAAAAAATATATAAAAAACTGTTATTGTATAAAAAACAGTTACACAACCAAAAAATTGTTATTTTATAAAATATAATTTTATCTATATTATGAGAGGGGGGTGTTTTACTATTCCAAAAAATCAACGGTTGAGAACTAATTTTTTGGGGAGATCTAAGGGTCTGAGACTGTGCCACGTAGGATTATACCTATTGTGACGTGGCAAATGAGATAATATCTCATTCAATCTCAAACCCAACCCCGACTCTTCATTCCTCTCTCTCATTTCTTCCATCTCTCCCTTTCAACCCAAGCCCTAATACTATCAGCTCGCCGTCGCCGCCACCCTCCACCTCTCCCGATCCCTCCTGTCGCCATCCCCTGCTCCGCCCTCTCTCATACACGCTGCCTCCTCTCTCCCCTCCCCGCTGCCCCCATCCATGTTTCCACTGCCGCGCTGCCCCCCTCCCCCCGCCCCCTGCCTTCCACGCTCCAACCACTCCAATCGCTACAGTCGCCCCTTCTCTCATTTTCGTCCAAAAAAAACCCACCCCCGACCACAAAAAAACCTTCTACCCTACCCGTACACCTGCCGCCGCCGCCCTCCTACCCTCCCCTTCCCCACCTCCGCCATATTTGTTTTCTTTTTTTTCTTTTCATTTCGTCATATTTTTTATGATAGAGATCAAGTCTTATTTCCCTAAGATTGCCAACTTAGTATAAAAAATAATAAGCGTAATTAAGGTCACTCCCATCTCTTCATATATTTTGCAATCTATTTTGTTATGTATGACTATTGAATTATTTAGTGTTGGGAATCCAGTTGATCTTCGTTGTAATTGTCATTTTCTGGGCCATTTCGAATTCCTTTTATATTCCATTGATTCGGATCACAGGTAATATTTCTTTTCCCCCCAATTAGTTTCACTTCATATTTTAACCTACCTACATGTCTACATATGCCAAATATTTTCTCTGTTATGTTTCATGAAATGATTTTTTTTACTAAAGTCTTAGTAATTATAGAAACACACTTTAATATGACCAACAATGGAAAACCTTCGCCATTCCTTTAGTGCCCCCTAATACATGGGATTTGTGTTTTCTTTTGTTTTTGTAAAGATAAATAAAAATGTCCAACTTCATTCTCATTGGGTCTTTGTAATTATCAAGTGCGTATAGAGATCACCGTGATGGTTATGTATAGACATACTTGGGAGAATAAGTGTCACAGAGAAGTTTATGACAAAGCTTACGGTATGTAAAAAGAATAAGATGGATCTGCTTACGACAAAACTTGCGATTTTTTTTTCTATATTCTTGGATTTTTCATTATCCCTTGAGAAGGGTGGATAGTCCAATAAACAAAGGAGACTCTGCCCAATTTTTTTAAAACTTTGACACTTTATTTTTTTAAACAAAGAAAGCGGATCGAGGTTTACATATTGCCTACTTGGATTGGTTTTTCTTTATTTTTCATTTTTACATTTTGTATTCGTGATATGATGTTATCAAATTTTTTTTGATCCATTTTACACTATTAATATTTAAGGTTTCATATAGATGATTTTGGGGTTGCTTGGGAACATTGAAATCCAGTAGTTTCAAGATGACACACACAGATCACACTCACACACAAGTGTGTTTTTTGAATTAGGTTTTTAATTTTCTTAGTAATTCGGATTGATGTGTATCTCCCCCCACCCCACCCCATATCGTATATAGCTAACATACAATGTTTTTGGGAACAAACTATTTTTTTGTTGTTTTTATTTCAGGTTTTAGTCCAAGACCAATCAAACATGGACTTAATTTTTATGCTACGGGACTTCTATGGGGCTACTACGAGACTTTTATTGGGTTGCTACGGGACTTCTATGGGGCTGTTACGGAGCTGCCATGGGGCTAATACAGCGCTGCTATGGGGCTGCCACGGAGATGCTATGGGGCTTCCATTGATATAGATTTATTTTTTAAGATGTTTGTTTTATTGAAGCTTTTGTTAGGCGAATTTGTTTTTTTTATTATTGTTATCCCTTGAGAAGGGTGGATAGTCCAATAAACAAAGGAGATTTTTCCCAATTTTTTTAAAACTTTGACACTTTGTTTTTTTGAGACACAATGAGAATTTATTTGATGAATATTTTATATTTTATATTATATGTGAATTTGTTTGATGAATTTAAGATTATTTTAATGTTATTGGACTATTTGTTGTTTGTTAAGCAGGGTGAATAGTTTATAAACAAAGGAGATTACGGCCAATTGTTATAAATTACTCTTTTTTTGCCGTTTTTTAATTACGTACTTCGAAAATTTTCACCGTTTTGTAATTATGTGCTTTCGAAATTTTTGTCGTGCCTTCAGGCACGGGCATTCTGCTAGTATATATATATATATCATTACGGTGTCTCTCAAAAGGACCAACATGAAACAAGGACATACTATGCACTCTGCTATTAGTCCAAGTACCTCTCATACTAAATAGGGACAAATGTTTCGGTACATCTCCTAGAACCCAAAATCAATCAACAAGGAGTGGAGGCGAACATAGTTCTAAGACTTTGGCTATGCACATACCTAACATACCCAAATGACACTCCAAACACACTAATACATGACACATCGTGAGCCTCCCTAAGTTCTATGTTCTGGGGCACAAATCTAGACCTCCCTGGAATTGGCAAGGTGGGATCGCCCACTACGCGAGAACCTCCGTGATAGCAGGCAGCATAGGTATGTTAACATATATCATCAATCGTACAATAGGTACACACATAACATAACTTATATATATTCAGTAGGTATTCACACAACCTAATTATCATCATTCGTACATAGTATATATAGCTCGAATACTCATCGTACATTAAATTTATGATTATTCTCACTATCGCATCTAATGGAGTATGATTCTCTACTCTAAGGTCCCTAGTTACCCCTTGTTCTATTTCAGTAGCTAAGTCTTACTTACCCTACTGGTTCATGCCATAAGCTCACTCACGCTTTCCCTAAATTACATTCTCATTCTTGCGAATTAATAACATTAAACAATGAATATTAAGCACGTGTTAGTTACGTGCTCTCACATGAGTTTATCACCTCTCAACTAATGTCCACGCTTAACGTATATCCATAACCCATCCTAGTTATGATGCTAACTACTAGTCTATACTGCAACCTGCCCTCACATGATAATATAGAGGTTTGTTCAAGACATTCCAATCAAACTTATGTGAATCTACCTTTTCATTTCTCACATTAATTTATATTAAATCATACAGGAAATTCTCACCTCTAACTTTACTCAAAGTGTGGCAAATATTCACATACATTAACAAGGAGTATATTATCATCACCAATACATTAATTTCAACATAATTATACAATTGGGGCACCCCTAGGCTAAGCTGCGGTGCACACATACTCTATTATCAAATCCCAGTACATCACCTCCATAAGGACTACGTATTCTGAATCCCTCAGGAACCGTTTTAATAAGCAAAATCACACATATTGGAGGCAAACATAGTTCACATACCCATGGGTCACACACATACCTACGCTCCCATGGTCAGCTGACTTATCAACTCACAAATAAGTCATTCATAACCCTATGTCCTTAAGGTACCAATCTAAATCCCCCCGTAGGCACACAAAGATTATATGGCCCTAATCCGAAAGCCGACCTCCCGTGATAGCAAGTATGGTAGGTATGTCATACACATATAAATACATTTACTAAGCATTCACACAACTTAGATACTTTATAATGTTGTTAAAAGTATGTTCTCAATCCCTAAACCATTAATCCAATTAGTACATTTGTATACTTCCGGACAGTTAGATAATATAGTCCACCGACACATCTCATGTCGTAGTTTCAAGTACTTAAAACCTAACTCATAAAGGTTACTAAGTCTCCTATTATTCCCACACTTTAATCCAATACTATTAAGGTCCATATTTCTGCCACTAACCTTATATTACCAACTATATAGATTTAACTCATTTAACCGCAGTCTTTAATAGTACCTCACTCGTCGAACCTGATTAGGTCTAACATAACTCCCAAATTTAATTCTAATAATAATTCGGGTCTCATATACACACCTTCCGGTCTTCCTTAAATCTAAAAGTGTTCACAAGGTTCCCACCAATAATTTTCTAGGGTCGAAATTACTAAAATTCAATAAGGGAAAAAATATCACAATTTCTGGGAAGGTCGATCGATCGCACCAGATGAGGCTAAGGATTGCTTCATTTTTCAGTCCCATATTTGTCCCAAAACTCCATTACAAGGTATGAAATTCTAAACTAAGGATATGGGATCGCTGTATAACCTAAATGCATTATTTTTAACTTTCCGAAACCATTAAATCATCAACAATTAACCTTACATGGATCAAATCTTCATAAAAACCTTAGTTTTCTATTTTCTTCAAGAACCATGATATTTCTATTCTTTAATTAATTTTTAATCCATCAAGGGTCTAGTTTTGGTTACTGAATTTCGTCCATAACTAATCTACATGCAATTCCTATCCAAGATTTAGAGTTCTCCACCAAATTTCATGAGTTCTCATCATCTTTCAAGGTAAATAACAATTTCTACACTAATCATGGAAGAAATATTCGTTGAAACCAATGGAATCAAATCACTTGCCTTTAAATTGTTGTTCAGATTTGTTGGTGGTGTCCGAGGGTTGATTCTTCCCTTCTTTTCGGTTACAATTCCGTCGAAAGTGGTGGTGGTGGGTGGTGGCTAAAGTTTGGAAACCTCCTGCAACTTCTCCTCTAACTCAGGTAGCCCACTCTTTGTTTTTGGCTGATAATGGACCTAATGGACTTCCCAATAATAAATAAATAAACCCTAAAATTCGTGAATCTTATTTTCTTAAATTTTAAAATGACCAAAATACCCTCTCGGGTTGTTGGTTTGGCCTAAAAATGCCCCGGGACCCAAGATAAACCCCAGGCTAGTGTTTTCTGACTATCTTGACCCCTACGAACACGTTGGTTCACTAAAAATAACCATACGGTCAATAAAATTATAATTTACTTTTAAATCTAATTAAATTAATTCCTGACGCGACTGACACGCGTGTCCTAACTTAATTTCCCAGAATGTCGTATTTGTGACTCACGACAATTTTAATAATTTCCATAATCATATATTACCATATATATTGAGTAATACTCAATATTATCATCATAATCAAATACCAACTCACGCCTCGCTAGTATTTAAATCCAGATTAATTTCCAATTAATTCTCATTTAATTTAATTAATCCCATTAAATAAAATTAGTAAAATTATGGGGTATTACATACTTCCCCCTAATAACAGAATTTCATCCCGAAATTTAGATAATAAAGTATACCTGGCAAGAATAACTCTGGATAACGCTCTCTCATTTCATCCTCACGCTCCTAGGTGGACTCCTTGGCATTATGATGCCGCCACTGAACACGTACTAACGGTACTATCTTCGACCTCAGTTTCCTCTTACTATGGTCCAGAATAGTGATTGACCCCTCCTCACGGGAACTATCAGGATGTAGATCGATGTCCTTTAAAGCAATGTGGGTATGGGCCAAATCATCCCTAAGATATCTCCTCAGCGAGGAAATATGGACCACGTCATGGATCCTATGCAGGTGTTCCGGTAACCCAAGTCTGTACGCAATTGGCCCAATTCTCTCGATGATAGGAAATGGCCCCACGTATCTAGCTTCCAATTTCCCCTTCTTCCCAAAATGCATAATCCCCTTCATCGGAGACACTCTGAGTAGCACCTGGTCCCCCACCTTGAATTCTCTGAAGAATCTCTTGGCATCAGCATAACTCTTCTGTCGGTCCTAATCTACCCGAATACGGCTCCGTATCATCTCTATCCTCGTCGAAGTATCCTGAATCATCTCCGTCCCAAGGAGTTTGTGATCCCCCACCTCTAGCCAACATGCTGGGGAACGACAAGGTCGACCGTACAACGCCTCGAATGGAGCCATGCCAACAGTGAACTGGTAGGGGTTATTATAAGGAAACTCCACCAGTGTAAGATACTGCTCCTAATCGCCTCCAAAGTCTAGGATGAACATACGCAACATATCTTCCAACATCTGATTCATCCACTCGGTCTGCCCATTTGTCTGCGGGTGATATGTTGTACTCAGTCGCAACTCCATACCCATTTCTTCCTGTAAGCACTCCCAAAATTGTGAAACAAATATCTTGTCTCTGTCAGTCACGATATCGAGAGGTACCCCGTGAAGTCTCACTGTCTTTACTATGAAAATCTAGGCATACTGTCCCGCAGTGTATTCTGTCTGGGCTAGCAAAAAATGAGCAACTTTGGTCAATTTATCCACGATTACTCATATGGAGTCGCGACCCCTTTGCGATGTAGGTAACCCCGTGATGAAATCCATGGAAATGCTCCCCCATTTCCACATGGGAACCTCTAACGGCTGTAGAAGTCCTGCCGATCTCTGATGGTCCACCTTTACCAGCTGACAAGTGGCACATTTAGAAATGAACTCGACAATATCTCTCTTCATCCCGCTCCACCAGTACTGTCACCTCATATCCTGGTACATCTTATCCCCACCAGGATGTGCTGCCAACTGCTAATCGTGCGACTCTGTCATTACCTCGTGTCACAAGTCTTCCCCCTCAGGAACGACTAGTCTTCCATTGAAGCGTAAGGCCCCATCTGAACTAACGGTATAAGACTCGACTCCCTCTGCTAGTAATCGGACTATCTGATCTTGATAGAACGAGTCTTTTGCCTGGGCCTATATCACTCTCGTAATGATTTGGGGCGTAACGGTCATCACAGACATGAATGATCGGGCCACTGCGTTCTGGTGTCCCAACTCCTTCCACTTTTCTTTCCACACTTTGGCCACCTCGCCTCCTGGCCTACGGCTCAACGCGTCTGCTACCACGTTAGCCTTTCCTGGGTGGTATTGGATATCGAACTGATAATCCTTCACGAACTCAAGCCACCTACGTTGATACATATTTAATTCCTTCTACGTGAAGAGGTACTGTAGGGACTTTTGGTCTGTGAATAAATGGAATTTCTCCCCCAGGAGATAATGTCTCCAAATCCGAAGAGCGAATACGACTGCCGCTAACTCCAAGTCATGGGTGGGGTAATTCTTCTCTTGAGGATTAAGATTACGGGAAGCATAAGCTATAGCCTGACTCTCTTATTGCATTACACCCACAAGTCCTAGTAAGGATGCATCGGTGTAGACTAGATACTCAACTCCCGGTCTGGGCATTGCTAACACTGGTGTTGAGGTCAACTTGTCCTTCAACTCATCGAATGCCAACTGGAAGGCATAGCTCCAGACAAATGGCACACCCTTGCGAGTCACATGTGTCAAAGGACCCGCTATCTTTGAGAACCCCCGAATAAACCTCCTATAGTATCCTGCTAGGCCCAAGAAACTATGTATCTCCGTCGATGTCGTGGGTTGTCCCCACTCCCTCACTGCTGATACCTTTCTCGGATCAACAGATATTCCCCTGTCAGAAATGATATGCCCCAAAAATTGAACCTCCTTCAACCATAATCCACACTTCTCATACTTTGCATATAACTCGTTCTGACGCAGCCTCTGTAAAACCTACCTCAAGTGCTCGGCATGTTCCTCCTCTGTCTGGGAGTAAACTGGAATGTTATCAATGAAGATGATGACAAACTGGTCTAGGAACTCTCTGAACACCCTATTCATCAAGTCCATAAACACGGATGAGGCGTTGGTTAGGCCAAAAGTCTTAACCCTGAACTCATAGGAACCATATCTCGTCAAGAAGACAGTCTTCGAGATGTCCTGCTCCTCGATTCGCAACTGATGGTATCCCGATCTCAATTCAATATTTAAGAAGAAGGAAGTTCCTCTCAACTGGTCGATTAAGTCATCGATCTGAACAACGAATACTTATTTCGTATCGTTACTTTATCCAAATCTCATTAATCGCCACATAATCGTAAATGTTTATCCCTTTTCTCCTTATACATAATGGGGGGCACCCTAAGGCGAGGTGCTCCTCCAGATGGAGATTTGACCCAAACGTTGCCCAGTCTGTCCTTGTAAATCCGAAGGTTTGATAGGGTTAGGCTCATTCGGCCTAATAATTGTAGCTACAATCCTCCTTGTCGCTTCGATTCACTCACGAGGTAATACATTCAACAACACTTAAGTTATCATTTTCTTTGTGGATGACACTAGGGTACTAATTCGTGTACTAAAGACCAATTATTCTCATCTCCCGACGTTCACTAGGTTTCATACGTGGGATGTCTCGTAAAGCGAAATCCAAACAAGGAACCCCCCCCGATACACTACTAACTAGCATTGTTGGTTAATGAGATTTGGGGCCTTCGGTATCTGACTTGTGTCCCTTATTATTACTTGTTGCTAAGAAGTTAACTTACCTCCTCTCATGACACGTGAGGCTACACTCAACACATTCCTCCTAATATCTTGGCGTTAGACTCTAATATAACTATAGGATAATCCCCACGCTCAGAAACATTTTATCAAATCTTGAATTTCCTTAATAGACATCCCTACCCACCGGAATTAAATATAACCAGGCAACGTACTTTACGAAGTCTTTATATGCCACCATATGAAAATATATAAATATAAATATGGCCTTGCATCCACTCAAGTGACACTTAAAGCAATTTCTAATGAACACTATAATATCACTATAATGGTCTATTAGCACTCAAACCGTTGTAGCTAATTCAAAACATAACAGGATAAGAATGCATTTTACACTCACGTTTCTCAAAGAATAGGAATAAACCGTAACACATCTGAGTTATTCAAGATTTCCATTTTATCTTAAAGGATACAATTAATAATGGAGTATCGTACCTACAAACGCATGTGGTAGTTGCGGTATCAATGGCATAACCGCATATCGGGCATTATAGACACATTCATACTATACTCCTTGATGTTGTTGTGGTGCCTGCGATGTTAGGGTAACTATCCAAGCTTCCTTATGTTGGGCATCCTTCCCTGGCACTTTATCTGGTTGTGGGAAGTCCCTCCAACTGTGACCCTACTGTCCGCACTTATGACACTGACCCTGAAACCCTTCCATTTTTATGCCTTGTTGTCTTTACCGATTGGGACGAGGTTTGTCACCAGCCGAATCTGGACAGGCCAGACGTGTATGGACATTTCGTCCACATTTAAAACACCTCTTGGTTGTAGACCTCTTCCCTTGGCTTTGTTGGTTCTGGCGGGTTTGGGTCTTCCCGCCATTTCCATTTCCCTTATGTCCTCGATGACTCTGAGGCACTTGTTGTTGTGGCATTGTATTCCCTTTGTTGTTAACTTTATCAACGTCATGTTGATCAACTTCTCTCGTTCTTTTTCTACCTGCAAGATGCATACTGCTACTTTGGTACTGTAATATTGCGGTAGTCACTAATTATGCCATGATATTCGATATCTCTGTGATTTCTGTTCTTTCTTGGTGTACTTGAGGTACTCGTTGGTCTTGACCCGCATTTGTTCCCTCAGTAGTGTTGGTTTGCACCTCCCTCATGAGCGACATCTGAAATTTCAAATGAATTATATAAGTCCATTGACCATACATCACATTGTAGCAGAAGAACGTAGTCTACAAAATGTAATCAAGGAGTACAACAATCCTAATAATAGGGCTCTATATCAAAAGACGCTACGCGAAAACATAACAAGCCGTACAGATCCTAAGGATGCTAGAACCTGATGCTCTGATACCACCTGTGACACCCCGACTAATTAAATACTGGGTAGCTACTCCTTTGTTCAAATTAATACAAAATGTCAAGTTGGTTCAGTTCATAGCATCACTGTCGAAAACATTTATTTAAACAATTACTAGCCACCTAATATTTAAAAAGTGAGTTGTCAAATTTTATTAAATTAAATTAACATGAAACCAATTAAAATTATTAGCTAAATGATACCACCATCACATCACAGTCACATCAAAATAATAATGGAATCATAAATGAGTCTGGAGTAACACTCCTCTGAATAATCCCAAATACTGAATAAAACCAAATACAACGTCTGAATAATAAATAAATTGACTCCAAAACTGTAATGAAACTGAGTATGATAATATTGTCTCTAAAAGAAATGGGGCGACATGCCCTAACAACTGAATAAGTCTGAAATGGAATTAATATAGAATGTGGAGGCGTCTATCATTAAGATCCTGTAACTTCCACAGCAGCTACAACATGTCTCTGAAATGGAACTCCTAAGCTTGGCGTCCCTGTGGCTTGGCACCTAAAAGGTTTTTCAAGAAAATAGATTTGAAAGCAAATGGGTAAGATCCCGATGTGAAAACAGTTTAAAATATAGCAAGTGTTTAATTGCATTAAACAATGAATATTATGCACATATTAGTTATGTTCTCTCATATGAGTTTCTTACCTCTCAACTAATGTCCACGCTTAACGTATATCCATAACCCATCCTAGTTCTACTGCTAACTACTGGTCTATACTGCAACCTGCCCTCACATGATAATATATGGGTTTGTTCAAGACATTCCAATCTAACTTATGTGAATCTACCTTTTCATTTCTCATATTAATTTATATTAAATCATACAGGAAATTTTCACCTCTAACTTTACTCAAAGTGTGCAAATATTCACATACATTAATAAGGAGTCTATTATCATCACCAATATATTAATTTTAACATAATTATACAATTGGGGCACCCCTAGGCTAAGCTGTGGTGCACACATACTCTGCTATCAAATCCCAATACATCACGTACATAAGGACTACGTATTCCTAATCTCTCAGGAACCGTTTTAATAAGCAAAATCACACATATTGGAGGTGAACATAGTTCACATACCCATGGATCACGCACATACCTACGCTCCCATGGTCAGCTGACTTATCAACTCACAAATAAGTCATTCACATCCCTATTCCCTTAAGGTATCAATCTAAATCCCCCCGTAGCCACACAAATATTAGATGGCCCTATTCCAAAAGTCGACCTCCCGTGATAGCAAGTATGGTAGGTATGTCACGTGATAGCAAGATTAGATGGCCCTAAACCATTAATCCAATTAGTACATTTTTATACTTCCGGACAGTTATATAATATAGTCCACCAACACATCTCACGTCGTAGTTTCAAGTACTTAAAACCTAACTCTTAAAGTTTACTAAGTCTCCTATTATTCTCACACTTTAATCCAATACTCTTAATGTCACGACCCCGACCCAAAAATAGAAGGGAACGAGTGTCTTGACATTCCATCCAATATTCTGGCATTAAAATTTTTCTTTTAAAATATATGTAGCAGAAGTATAATCATATGGTTATGAATCGTAAAATACTGAAAGTGAAGGAATTACATCATCAGAGCTTTCTAAAGGGAACTTCATTTGTATTAAAATATCAATGAGTTACAACTTGACACAAAGAGCTAAACATGATCTATCTAATTAAACAAACTTCTACTTAAGGTAACAAAAAGAGATTTAAAAGCTAAATCTTCAACATAGTCCTTTTTCGTTCCTTCTACGAGCTTAATTATTTCCTAAAAAATGGTTATTTATACAACGTTAGCTAAAAGTCGAATGGGATTCAATCTCCAGACATTCCAGGGTTTTTCTGAAAATTCATACATATTTAATTTAGAACAGAAAGTATATACATAAAGATAGTAATTTCAAGTAATATATATAAAGTATTACCAATTTTAGTATTTTACGCGTTATTACCAAGTAATATATATAAAGTATTACCTATTCAATTCATACCTTCCTAGAAAATTGCATTTTTGCTTGTGTTAGCTTAATCCAATTTTATGCGTAGTAAACCTTGATTAGGGTTGCTAGAACATAATGAAACATAAGAAGGACCAGTAGGGTCAAGATAACCCTGTTAAGTGGAACTTCAATGTGAAGGGAAATAAAGGGTAAACTGGGAGACATTCATACTTAAGAAATTATACGTGCGTTGATTAAATAATCGAAACATCTAGGAAGTTGGATTAGAAGGTGAGTGAGGGCCTCCTATAATTGTACGTAGGTAAAGAGAATACTTCGAGAGACGAGAAGTGGGTTTAGAATAATTTATTATGAGAATAAAAGGAATGAGTCCGTTGTACGAGATAATTGAGTAAAATGTGTAATAACGGATAATTAAAATTACGGGTCGTGAGCGCGCCTGATTTAATAATGTGGATGTTAATACATATATTATATATATGATAGTGTGATTGTGCATATATTATTTCTGTGTAAAAATCGTACCCGGGCTACTTGCTATCACGGGGGGTTTCCGCGCCCAGACAGTCTTATCTCTATGTGACCTTTATGGGGGATATTAACTTGTACCCTAGAACATAGAATTCCCTGGTACAAGCTATCTGATTGATAGTCAGACGGGCCTAAGAGACGTGTGGGTATGTGCTGACCTCTTAGGACCGAGAACTATGATTCGCCTCCATTTGTATGCGTTTGTGTTAATGCAGTTCGAGAGTGATTTCGAACTAGCATTTCCCTAAATATGTGTGATATAGGGACTTGATAGCAGAGTATGCCAGCACCATAGTTTTTATGTGGGGTGTCGTTAGTATATATGCATTATATGAGTGATTAGTATATATATACTTATTTATGGAAACTTTGCACCATAGATTTTATGTGGGGTGCGGTTTGTATATATAGTATAGGTGTAACTAATATATATACGTGTATCTATATGAGAACTTTCTACTGAGTGAAATAGTAGTTAAGTAATGTATAAATTCTTCAGCTTCACTATAAGTATTCGGAGACATTATAACGACACGGAATTATTCTAAATTACGTAAGAAATCTTGAAGAGACAGATTTTCTAAAGTGAATACCATAACCTTAATTTCACGTGTTAAGACTTTTGGAGAATAAGTTAGAGAGATATATGGGATTCATTAGTACGGTAGACGTGCACACTAGATGAGAGGTGAGAATTCTCAAGAGAGTGTCGCATACTAATATGACTGTTGCATTAGCCGGTAAGCATTTTAAATACTTGCTAAACAATTTTTAAAAACTTTTTTACATTCGGGCTCTGACCCGTTTGCTATTATTTCTTCTCTATTGTGTGTGTGTGTGTGTGTATATATATATATATATATATATATATGTATTACAGGTGCCCAGCCACAGGGGTGTCATGCTTAGGATTCTTTGGATGGAACGCGCTGTAGCTTTTGTGGGAGTTGCAGGCCATTGCTTAGACGACCTCATTGTTGACTCTACTTCTAGTTCAGTTTTATCCAGTGGGGCGTGTGTCGCCTTTTCTATTAGTTAGTTGGTTTTGTCAGAGACTGTAATTCTTTTACTTTCAGTATCTTTACTTTGGGATTTATTACTGTCAGGATGTTTTCCTTTTAGTGTTTTAATGTTGGGATTTATTATTGATGGTTAAAATCTTGAATGTTCATTTATATTCTTATACTTAATGTGTGACTCTTAAAATGTTAATGGTTATATGTTTTATAATTGGATTTAATAAAATGAAAATAAGGTTTTAAATGATTTTGACACTTAGCTTAATTAATTAGGGTGTTTAAATTTGAAAATTTTGATTTGCGACAGTTATGCTAAGAATGAACCAACTGTTCACCTTGATTTTAATTTAATAAAGGAGTGATTACCCGGTATTTAATTAGGCGGGGTGTCACAACAATATATATATTCAGAATAAACAGTTCAGAACAGAGCAGATAAAACAATGGAGCATGTGTCAATTATTCAATTTTAGTGGCCATGTACGCTCTAATACCTAGCAGATAGTGTTACTAAATGTTTCCACCCGACAAAAACACAGAAAGAAAATCATGATATCTAAAACAAAGCCTTATTTAGGGCATACCAGCGACAAACCAGCTGGGAAGGTACCACCCAAATATTTCCACCCGGTAGTCAAGGCCAACATAGTAAGAGAGTTTCCATAGGCCGAATTAATAATTTTAGAATTCAAATCAAATGTTTATATGGAGAGATATAAACATATAACAAATGACGAAATCATCGGTATCAGATGCATTTTGAGAATAAAAGCATTTCACAAAATATTCATAGTTTGCATAATATAATATGATGAATGCGCAAGAAATTGCATGGAGTACTCACCTAAAATATCGGTTGAAATTATAGATAATGAGTCTTTGATCACACATTAATCTAACAAATACGATAAAGGTTTAAGTATATGTTCTAAACAAGGTCCAGTCTACATATTGTATTTGAATAGTAACTTGTTTCAAAAGATTACCAAAAACCATTTTCTTAACTTTTAAAACTTATTGATCATAATTAAAGGATTCAATTTGTAGTTCTTCCTAATCAGTCGGTTCCCAGTAGAGATGGAGGGTCACAAGGGCACCGCTTAAATACTATCTCCTCTAGACAGAACATTTCCGGATTCATTCCCAGTAGAGATGGAGGGTCACAGAGGCACCAGTTAAATATCATCTCGTCTAGAAAGAATTTCATCGGGCCTGACTTTGGAATTACTTAAATGGGATTCCATAATAACGAGCAATTACTTTTAAAAAATCATTTTTAAAAGCGTATATACAATTTCAAACAAGTTTACATGAAAATAAAATCAACTTGGATTTCTTCTAAACTTCAAGTTTTGATTAGTGAAGTCCTTAGTGTATTTTACCAGCATAACTACTAAGTAAAGCTCTAAAATACAAAATTAAAACTATAAAAATACATTATAACATTTAAAGAAAATCATATCTACGAAATGAATTCTTTCTTCGAAATTATAGAACTCTTTATTAAGATATTTCCCAAGCTTTATATCACTCTTTCTTACTATAATTCTGAAGGAATTGGTGTGAGTTTCAAATAAACCCTAAGGCCCTATTTATAGGTTTCCAAAAGTATTACAATGTTGACATGTGTCTAATGACTAGGCTTTTTGGAGTGGTGATTCAACACCGAGGTGTCGTGATTCAGAGTGGTCTTGCAATGTTAATATCAGCAAATGATGACAAGTGTTTTAGCTCTCTTTCTAAAGATGACATGTGTAAGGTGGAAGTGACAAACACGTGGTGGAAAGGTGATAAGGGTATAAAGGTCATTTCACAAATGAAGGGTATTTTGGTAATTTCACACTATATATTTTGAATATTTCTTAGAGGGTCCTTGAAAATATTTTATTTACAAAATGACCATTTTATATTTTTATTTTAGTCCTTAAAGTTTCATAAAATTATATTTTCTACCCCAAAACTTATTATTTACCTTAAGATATGTCATAAGACTTCGATTTGATCCAATTTACAGTTGATTCTTCGTAATTAAAAATGGGGTTTGTTATATTGATAGCCAATAATACCACATGTCTAATAATACAAAATTTATAAGATAATAAGTAACACAATAGTGTAAAAACAAACTATATATATAAAAGTGGGGTCATTACATCCTACCCTCCTTATAAAAAATTTTGGTCCTTAAGCTTTACTAACATTAATTCCCAAAAAAGTATGGATATCGGTCCTTTATTTCAACTTCCCGCTCCCACGTTGCTTCTTCAACAGAATGATTCCTCCATAATACTTTGACTAGCGGAATAACCTTGGTTTGTAATATTTTATCTTTATGGTCCAAAATTTCCACTAGATGCTCAATATACGAAAAATCTTCTCTAACTTGAAGAGGCTCATGACTTAAGATATGTTTTGAATCTGGGACATATTTCTTTACCATTGATATATGAAAAACATTATGTACACTAGAGAGTTCAGGTGGTAAGGCTATTTTATACGCAACAACTCCTATCCTTTCAAGGATTTCAAAATGTCCTATGTATCTTGGGCTCAGATTCCCTTTCTTCCCAAATCGTATTACTCCCTTTGCAGGAGATACTCACAAGAACACATAATATCCTCTTTGGAATTCTAACTATCGATGTCGATTGTCAACATAACTCTTTTGACGGCTTTGAGCAGTTCGAAGTTGGTCTTGTATTAATTTCACCTTCTCTATTGTGATCTGAATCAATTCTGGTCCCAATAATTTTCTTTCCCCAACTTCTACCCAACATGTAGGGGAACGACACATTCTACCACCATAGAGTGCCTCATATGGAGCCATTTGAATACTTGCTTGATAACTATTATTATATGCGAATTCCACTAACGATAAATGATCATCCCAATTACCTTTTAAATCAAGTGCACATGCCCTAAGCATATCCTCTAAGGTTTGAATAGTTCTCTCCGATTTTCCATCCATTTGAGGATGAAAAGCAGTGCTAAAATTCAATTTTGTTCCCATGTCTTCTTGTAGGCTTTTCCAGAAGCGAGACACAAATCTAGGGTCACGGTTAGAAACAATTGAAATTGGGGTTCCATAAAGCCTAATAATTTCCTTCACATACAACTTAGCTAACTTTTCTAAAGAATGGGTATTCTTAATGGCAAGAAAATGAGCATATTTACTTAGCCTATCAATAATTACCCAAATAGAATCATTACCACTTGAACTCCTTGGTAAACCTGTCACAAAATCTATAGTGATATCTTCCCATTTCCACTCAGGGATAAACAGTGGTTGTAGCAATCCTGATGGTCTCTGATGTTCAACTTTTACTTGTTGACAAACCAAACACTGAGATACAAATTTCACTATCTCCCTTTTCATGTTATTCCACCAAAACACTTCTCAAATATCTCTATACATCTTGGTATTTTCGGGATGAAACGTGAATCTCGAGTAATGACTTTCCTCCAAAATTTGCCTCTTTAGTTGGGCATCATGTGGAACACACTCTCTATTTCCAAACCTCAATATATCATCCCGTATCACAAATTCCATTCTCTTCCCTTAAATAACCTCCTCTCTAATCTTCTTCAGTTGTGGGTCATTTACTTGTGCAATTTTGAACCTTTCCATCAATATGGGTTGTACTTGTAAGTTTGCAATCATTCCACCTTTACTATAAATACGAATATCTATTTCAACATTTCTTAAATCCTTCAATAGAGCCTCCTGGTTTGTAATAAGACATGCTAAATCTGGTGTAGGCGTCCTACTTAAAGCGGCATCTACTACATTAGCTTTCCCTGGGTGATAATGAATATTCAAATCATAATCCTTCATCAATTCTAACCACCTCCTTTGTCTCATGTTCAATTCTTTCTGAGTAAATATATATTTCAAACTCTTATGATCGGTATAAATCTCACAAGTCTCACCATATAAATAGTGTCTCCAAATCTTAAGAGCAAAAATTACAGCTGCTAATTCTAGGTCGTGGGTTGGAGAATTTTGTTCATGTGGTTTTAACTGTCTTGAGGCATAAGAAACTACTTTTTCATTTTGCATTAACACACATCCTAAACCATTTTTTGAAGCATCACTATCACCAATCCTTTCGTACGTGAAGGAATAGTCAAAATTGGGGCAGTCACTAATCGATTCTTAAGTTCTTGAAAACTTTTCTCGGCTTCCTCAGACCATTCATATTTTACCTTCTTTTGTGTTAACCTAGATAGAGGTTTGGCAATGCTAGAAAATCCTTCAACAAATCTTCGATAATAACCTTCTAATCCAAGGAAACTACGAATCTCACTCACATTAGTTGGTCTGGGCCAATCGAGTATAGCCTCAATGTTTTGAGGGTCAACTGACACTCCCTCTTTGGATATGACATGTCCTAGAAAAGAAACACTAGGCATCCAAAACTCACACTTCTTTAATTTTGCATATAATTTCTCTTTCCTAAGGATTTGTAATATTGTCTCTAAATGCTTCTCGTATTCTTCAATACACTTAGAATAAATGATAATGTCATCAATGAAAACAACAACACATGGATCCAAATATTTCCTAAAGACTCTATTCATCATATCCATAAAAGAGGTCGGTGCATTAGTTAGTCTAAATGGCATTATGAGAAATTCATAGTGACCATATCTAGTACGAAAAGCTGATTTTGAAATATCATCATCCTTAATCTTCAATTGATGATAGCCCGACCTAAGGTCAATCTTAGAGAATACTTGTGCACCTTCTAATTGATCAAAGAAGTCATTTATACGAGGTAAGCGGTATTTATTCTTAATGGTTACCTTATTCAGTTCACGATAATCTATACATAGTCTCATTGTCCCATCCTTCTTTTTCACAAACAACACTGGAGCACCCCAAGGCGATATACTTGGTCTGATAAAACCCTTGTCTAAAAGGTCTTCTAATTGAACTTTTAACTCTCTTAATTCCAAAGGTGCCATACGATATGGTGGTTTTGATATTGGTATAGTTCCAAGAATAAGGTCAATAGTAAATTATATTTCTATATTAGGAGGTAGGCCTGGTAAATCATCTGGAAAAACATCCGTAAATTTCTTAGCGATAGGAATATCTTCTAAGCTAGGCCCTATCGTCTGCAAACTGGTAACAGTTGCAAGAAATCCTTGACATCCCTTCTTAAGATAACTATAGGCTTGCATTGCAGAAATAATACACATCGGAGATATGATGCCAGTTCCTTCAAAACTAAATTTTAGTTGGTGAGGGATTTGGAAAGTAACACTCTTCTCAAAACAATCCACCTTAGCATGATATGATGCTAACCAGTCCATCCCCAAAATGACTTCAAAATCTCTAATGTCTAAAACTATCAAATCAATAAATAGTTTATGACTATCAATATCTATGGGGTAAGCCTTGTATACTAATTTACCCATCAATAGCTCACCAAAAGGAGTAGAAATGTGTATGTTATGATTTAAGGGTTCATGCAATTTATGAAAGCGATTTAATACATGTATAGATATGAACGAATGGGTAGAACCAAGATATATCAAATCTTTAAAAGGTTGTTCACATATAGAAAGTGTACCTGACACTACCACATTAGAAGCTTGGGTATCAGAAAGTCCGAAAACTCTACCCTGTCTGTCTTGATCCTTCTTTCAACTTGAAGGCATTATCGTAACCCTTGATGGGTTTGGGCAGTCTTTTATCTGATGTCCTTTCTGTCCACATCTAAAATAAGCTCCTGAATCCTTATAACAAGGTTGTCCTCCATGCATCTTTCCACGTTGCTGACATGTCTGGTTATTATAATGTTTGTTATCTCTAGATCCCCCAACATTGGATGTGTTCCTAAAGAAAACTCTATTATTCGGGTTCTTTCCTTTTTGTTCCCCAAACTTCCTCTTGTCGTCTCTAATTCGATTGTACTCCTCACCATCCCTCTCAGCTATTGTAGCCCTAGTCACGACATCAATATATGATGTTAATTTCAGGATGGAAATTTGACTACGAATATTCAACCTTAACCCACGCTCAAACTTCTTCGCTCTTAAAACATCAGTTGCTACAACATGACGTGCAAAACGGGATAACTCAGTAAACTTTGTCTCATATTGACTAACCGTCATATTCCCTTGCACCAAACTCATGAAGTCAACTGCCATTTTGTCTTTCACCATTTCCGTAAAATATTTCTCATAAAACATTACTAAGAAATCATTCCAACATATGTAAGTATTCCTTTCCCTGTGTATTCTCTTAGTCATTCACCACCAATGTTCGGCCTCCCCTTCCAACATAAATGTTGCAAATGACACCCTTTGTTCGTCAGTACACTTAAGAACATCGAGTATTTTTTCCATCTGCATTACCCAATTTTCTGCCTCAGTGGGGTTAGGAGTACCTTTAAAAGATGGAGGATTCAACTTCTTGAACTATTCAATAGTACATCTACTTAGTTAAAGATTCTTTGGTACTCCATTGTTCACCTTCTGCTCCACAATCTTTGCTAGACTTTTAATTTCCTTATATGCACCTTCCAGTCCTTCTATACTCGAATCACTAGTTCCCATTGATGATCTTCTCTTGGTCATTTTCTACAGTCATGGGTAAACGTAAGATCCACTATACTATATCAATATTGATAATTAAAAGACCAATTATAAATAATATAACACATAGGGAGGGTTATCACATAAATTAGATTTTTAATATTATCTCCTAAGGATGGAACCATAAAATCTATAACATTCGAAACCTATGCTCAGTAGTCTACGGGTTCATAACCTATGCTCTGATACCACCTCTGTCACGACCCTGACTCGAAAATAGTAGGGAATGAGTGTCTTCGCATTCCACTAAGGCATCCAATATTCTGGCGTTACAATTTTTCTTTTAAAATATATGTAGCGAAACTATAATCACATGGTTATGAATCGTAAAATACTGAAAGTGAAGGAATTACATCATCAGATCTTTCTAAAGGCAACTTCATTTGTATTAAAATATCAACGAGTAACAACTTGACACAAAGAGCTAAACATGCTCTATTTAATTAAACAAACTTCTACTTAAGGTAACAAAAAGAGATTTAAAAGCTAAATCTTCAACATAGTCCTTTTTCGTTCCATCCACGAACTTAATTATTTCCTGAAAAATAGTTTTTATACAACGTCAGCTAAAAGCCGAATGAGATTCAATCTCCAGACATTCCAGGGTTTTTTAGAAAATTGATACCTATTCAATTTAGAACAGAAAGTATATACATAAAGATAGGAATTTCAAGTAATATATATAAAGTAGATGATAATATATATATTCAAAATAAACAGTTCAGAACAGAGAAGATAAAACAATTGAGAATGTGTCAATTATTCAGTTTTAGTGGCCATGTACGCTCTAATACCCAGACAGATAGTGTTACCAAATGTTTCCACCCGACAACAACACAGACAAAAAATCATGATATCTGAAACAAAGCCTTATTTAGGGCACACCAGCGATAAATCGGTTGGGAAGGTACCACCCAAATATTTCCACTCAGTAGTCAAGGCCAACATAGTAACAGAGTTTCCATAGGCCGAATCAATAATTTTATAATTCAAATCAAATGTTTATATGGAGAGATATAAACATATAACAAATGACGGAATCATCGGTATCAGATGCATTTTGAGAATAAAAGCATTTCACAAAATATTCATAGTTTGCATAATATAATATGATCAAAATGCGCAAGAAATTGCATAGAGTACTCACCGAAAATAGAGGTCGAAATTATAGAAAATGAGTCTTCGATCGCACGTTAATCTAACAAATACGATAAAGGTTTAAGTATATGTTCTAAACAAGGGCCAGTCTACATATTGTATTTTAATAGTAACTTGTTTCAAAGGATTACCAAAAACCATTTTCATAACTTTTAAAACTTATTGATCGTAATTAAAGGATTCAATTCATAGTTCTTCCTAATCAGTCGGTTCCCAGTAGAGATGGAGGGTCACAAGGGCACCGCTTAAATACTATCTCCTCTAGACAGAACATTTTCGGATTCATTCCCAGCAGAGATGGAGGGTCACAGGGGCACCACTAAAATACAATCTCGTCTAGACAGAATTTCACCGGGCCTGACTTTGGAATTACTTAAATGGGATTCCATAATAACGAGCAATTACTTTTAAAAAATCATTTTTAAAAGCGTATATACAATTTCAAACAAGTTTACATGAAAATAAAATCAACTTGGATTTCTTCTAAACTTTAAGTTTTGATTAGTGAAGTCCTTAGTGTATTTTACCAGCATAACTACTAAGTAAAGCTCTAAAATACAAAATTAAAACTATAAAAATACATTATAACATTTACATAAAATCATACCTACGAAATGAATTCTTTCTTTGAAATTATAGAACTCCTTCTTAAGATATTTCCCAAGCTTTCTATCCCTCTTTCTTACTATAATTCTGAAGGAATTGGTGTGAGTTTAAAATAAACCCTAAGGCCCTATTTATAGGTTTCCAAAAGTATTACGGTGTTGACACGTGTCTAATGACTAGGCTTTTTGGAGTGGTGATTCAACACCGAGGTGTTGCGATCCGGAGTGGTCTTGTAGTGTTAATATCACCAAATGATTACAAGTGTTTTAGCTCTCTCTCTAAAGATGACATGTGTAAGGTGGAAGTGACCTGCACGTGGTGGAAAGGTGATAAGGGTATAAAGGTCATTTCACAAATGAAGGGTATTTTGGTAATTTCACACTATATATTTTGAATATTTCTTAGAGGTCCTTGAAAATATTTTATTTTCAAAATGACCATATTATATTTTTATTTTAGTCCTTAAAGTTTCGTAAAATTTTATTTTCTACCCCAAAACTTATTATTTACCTTAAGATATGTCATAAGACTTCGTTTTGATCCAATTTAGAGTTGATTCTCCGTAATTAAAAGTGGGGTTTGTTATATTGATAGCCAATAATACCACATATCTAATAATACAAAATTTATAAGATAATAAGTAACACAAGAGTGTAAAAACAAACTATATATATAAAAGTGGGGTCATTACACTTAAGGTCCATATTTCTTCCACTAACCTTATATTACCAACTATATAGATTCAACTCATTTAACCTCAGTCTTTAATAGTACCTCACTCATCGAACCTGATTAGGTCTAACATAACTCCCAAATTTAATTCTAATATAATTCGGGTCTCATATACACACCTACTGGTCTTCCTTAAATCTAAAAGTGTTCACAAGGTTCCCACCAATAATTTTCTAGGGTCAAAATTACAAAAATTCAATAAGGGAAAAAATATCACAATTTCAGGGAAGGTCGATCGATCGACCTATGAATGTCGATTGATCGATCGAACCAGATGAGGCTAAGGATTGCTTCATTTTTCAGTCCTAGATTTGTTCCAAAATTCCATTACAAGGTATGAAATTCTAAATTAAGGATATGGGATCGTTGTACAACCTAAATCCATTATTTTTAACGTTCCGAAACTATTAAATCATCAACAATTAACCTTATATGGATCAAATCTTCATAAAAAACCTAGTTTTCTATTTTCTTCAAGAACCATGATATTTATCTTCTTTAATTCATTTTTAATCCATCAAGGGTCAAGTTTTGGTTACTGAATTTCGTCCATAACTAATTTACATGCAATTCCAATCCAAGATTTAGAGTTCTCCACCAAATTTCATGAGTTTTCGTCATCTTTCAAGGTAAATAACAATTTCTACACTAATCACGGAAGAAACATTCGCTGAAACTAATGGAATCAAATCACTTGCCTTAAGATTGTTGTTAAGATTTGTTGGTGGTGTTCGAGGGCTGATTCTTCCCTTCTTTTCGGTCACAATTCCGTCGAAAGTGGTGGTGGTGGGTGGTGGCTAAGGTTTGGAAACCTCCTGTAACTTCTCCTCTAACTCACGTATCCCGCTCTTTGTTTTTGGATGATAATGGCCCTAATGGCCTTCCCAATAATAAATATATAAACCCAAATATTCATGGGTCTTATTTCCTTAAATTTTAAAATGACCAAAATACCCTCATGAGTTGTCGGTTTGACCTAAAAATGCCACGGGACCCAAGCTAAACCCCTGGCTAGTGTTCTCTGACTATCTCGACCCCTCCGGACACGTTGGCGCACTCAAAATGATCATACGGTCAATATAATTATAATTTACTTTTTAATCTAATTAAATTAATTCCTGATGCGACTGACACAAGCGTCCCAACTTAATTTCCCAGATTATCGTATTTATGACTCACGGCAGTTTTAATAATTTCCATAAACATATATTACATATATACTCAGTAATACTCAATATTTTCATCATAATCAAATACCAACTCACGTCTCGCTAGTATTTAAATCTAGATTAATTTTCAAATAATTCTCATTTAATTTAATTAATCCCATTAAATAAAATCAGTAAATTTATGGGGTATTATAGAGAGAGAAGGTGATTTCTCTCATATTTCACCATGGGTTCATCTCCAAGAGTGCCCACACACAAGGCTTAATTTAGGTGGATCATATGCTAGAAGCTTTGAGGAGTTTAGAGCTTTTTAACAAGGTTTTGGTGACCATAAAGGGCAATAATAATTTCATCTTCTTCAACCTTTGGATCCTTATACGAATAACAACACCATTCGTTATGGTATTATATTATAAACCCTAGTTTTTATGACACCCTGCCTATTTAATCCTGCATGATCAGTCCATTATTAAATTAAATAGGAATCATTAATGGTTTCATTCTTAGCATCACTGCCGAAAAACTTTTTAATTACTAATCACCTATGTTAAATTAAGTTGGTGTCAAATTTTATCGTCTATTATGAATACATGAGAATTAAATGAACTACACCATTCACACATAAATATAGTCTAAGTAATCACACGACATATATATAAATAAATGAGAATGAATAAATCATCGGTTCTCCAAATATAAAATCCAACCATAATCTGAAATTAGTAAACTAAAATCGAAGTACATTCTGATGTATAACAGAATAAAATAGATAACCTGAAGGAAACACTCCCTAACTAAAATACAAAGGGAATATCCTATCTAGAATGAATGAGCTGAAGCGTCTACGGTAATCTCCTGCAAGCCTCCACACTGTTGCAGCTACGTGACTCTGGATAGGATCTCTAAGCTTGGTTTCCCTGTGGCTGGACAACGAATGGTTTTGAAAATATTTTTGACACAAGTCCAAGCCCAAGTAAAACATTTTTCATTTATTTAAATTAGTTATTTATTACACATGTAATATCCACGTACACTCCCCTGGCATTCTTACCTCTCAACTAATGTGCACGCCTAACGTGCTCTACCTAACTAGTATCTCCTGCCCAAATAGATACGGTATTACTCTTGATAACTCTAATTCCCTCGTATGTCCCCATACGATATGATACTACGGTATCAATAATAAATTATATATTCCCATTTTATTTT
The DNA here is from genome assembly GCA_949130495.1 of Sambucus nigra. NCBI lineage: Eukaryota > Viridiplantae > Streptophyta > Magnoliopsida > Dipsacales > Adoxaceae > Sambucus > Sambucus nigra. The sequence continues at coordinate 234,706,204 of OX422210.1, read as the reverse complement.
TGAGTTAATTACTTAAGTTCCACTACTTAAAGTATTTTAAATGCACATCATCTATCAATTATAATGTCTCACATAAGTAGATATATCATATCGATATATATATTTATCACACATATAATATATACACAACTATAGAATCCCTGGAATGGCCCCTCTTTATACTGGAATTCTTTGCTATCAAGTCTATGTACCTCTTGTACTCAATCAAAGACTATTGATTCGGCATGTCTCCCCGAACCCAAAATCAATCAACATAACAATAAAGGCGAACATGGTTCTAAGACTTTAGGATACACACAAACCCAACATACCCAAAATACTTGTCGGTCTCACTAATACACGACAGATAGTGGACCGCCCTAAGTTCCATGTTCTGGGGCACAAATCTAGACCTTACTGGCATCATTAAGGTGGGTTCGCCTTCTGCGTGGAAACCTTCTAATAGAAGGCAGTGTAGGTATGTTCACACACATAATCATATCATATCTATAGTTATTCGCACAACCTATATATTTTATTATTTAGTAGGTATGAACCCAACCCAATTTTATCAACTCGTATGTAGTATATATCACCGGCATATTCGTCGTACCATTAATTTCCCTTAAATTTCTACGTTATACAATTTCAAGTATCACCCGCTACTCTAAGGTTCCTATTTATCACATATTTAATATGTAATTATTCACATCGTATACTATTGATCGTAATGTAGGTTCACTCTTCACTCTGTGACCCATCCCGGCTTTCCTTCATTCATCACTTAGGATAGTTTCTCCATTATTCCAATAATTAACTCATCCCAATTTATGTAAACCTAATTCCCACTTTAGGCCTACTGTCATTTTTATATTTCCCTCTATATTTTAAAAATACCCCAAAAGTCCCCTCAAGAATTCTCCATAATTTATGGCCTTAAAACAAATAATTTTTCAATTCTAGGAAAATCGAATCGATTCTCCCAATGGTTGAATCGATTCGCTTGCCAAATCGATTCTAAATGTATTAGATGTCTTCTTCTAGTTTATTGTTACGAATTTTTTTACCATTCAAGTCCTCAAACCTTTATACAACTATCCCAAAATCCCAGTAAAGATAACTAAACGTCAAATATATAAGTAGGGATGATTTCTAACTTAAATCATGTATAAAATCCACACAGTTTCATCAAATAATTAGATTTAACTCCCTTAATCATAAATCCTATATTTATATGCTTCTCACGAAAGTTCATCTATAAACCCAGATTTATCTCATGATTTAAATACCCTCGTGTCTTATTTCATTTGATTTGTATAATTGTGTTCATTTTACATGGAATCATATTCCCAATTATAAGTGTTATTCATTAATTCACAAAAATATCATCAATTTTCCTAAATTCAAAGGCCCTACTCTACATGGGTATTATAACTCATAAAAATTTACAAAATAAATACTTGCCTTGTATGGAAGAAGTTTGATCTCATGTTCTGGATGATAATTCCTTTCTGACCCACCCCCAACAATGGTTGTGATGCAAGAACAAGGGTAATTTCTTCATAAATCCTCTCCTAAGCCCCAAGAAAACTCTTCCTCTTCTCTCTACTGGCCTCTAATTGTTTTAAATTCTCTTTACCCTATCCTCACACCACTAAAAGTATAAATAATATATGTAAATTAGTAATTCTCTTAACCATGGGTTACCAAATGACCAAAATGCCCTCTCGGGGTGTCGATTTGGTCTAAAACTATGCCGACACGCCAACTATACACCCAAGTATACTATTTTGACTATTTTTGTCCTTCTGAACTCAACCATGACCTCAAAATCATCATCCGAATTACTCACAATTAATTTCCTATCTCAACCATATTTAGTCCACACATGACACTCGGTTGAGATAAAATACTGTCACATCACTATCACTCGCTATGACGTCAAATATGTAGCTACTATTCACTTAGCATTTTAATTCGATAAACATTAATCATTCCTCTCCGATTAATAATTTAATCAACCCATAATATTTAATTTCCATTAAATTATGTCACGTGTCTAATTTAAAATTAAACGAATTAATTCATTTTTACCTCCTTCAAAATTATGGGTTGTTACACACTTCCCCTTTACAAGGGAATTTCGTCCTCAAAATTAGAACATACCTGGGAAAATAACTTTGGATACTTCTCACTCATGTCGTTCTGCCTCTTCTTGGTCAACTCGTCTACATTATGGTTCCCCTACTAAACTCAAACCAATGGTACCACCTTTGACCGCAACTTATGCTCATTACGATCATGTATCACCACTGATCTCTCCTCGTATGATATGTTGGGTTGTAAGTCGATCATCTCTAATGGAACATGCCAAAAATCTCTATCACTCTTCTGGTACCTCTTCAGCAATGATACGTGGAACACATCATGAATTCGTTGTAGGTGTTTTGGTAGTCATAGTCTATAAGCTAATGGTCCCACTCTCTCAATGATAAAAAATGGTCCCACATATCTCCACACTAATTTCCATTTCTTACTAAACCTCATAACTCCTTTCATCAGAGACAATCGCATTAATACTTGGTCGCCCACCTCAAGATCCATGTGCCTCATGTCTACATCAGCGTAACTCTTCTACATATCTTGAGCTATCCAGATGCACCCTTGAATAAGCTCAATCTTAGCAATGGTATCCCGAATCATCTCTAGCCCCAATAATTTATTGTCACCTACCTCTAACCATCAAGTAGGCGAACAACAAGGCCGACCGTACAGTGCCTCAAACGATTCCATGACAATAGTGAATTGGTAAGAGTTATTATATACGAACTCCACCAATGGATGGTATTTGTCACACCCCGCTAAATCCTGGATTCTGCCACCACTAAAACTAAGCCAGGTGCGAGTAAATAAAATACCATTCTTAGCATGTGACAGATATGAGACATTTTAAAATTAATCCACAAGATAAATAATTTAATCAATCCCAAATGATAATAACCAATTATGCGATACAAGATCCATCACCATGCTAAACTCGAAATAATAAACTAATCTCCAAAAATATAAAACTGAATAAACTCCAACTGAATCTATTATGAAATATCTAAATAAAACCCATAACAACTTTGGAACCGAATGGCCCAACAAAACCATAAACTGAGTCTCAATGTAAATACAAAGAAGGAAACTAAACTAAACTAAACTAAACTAATACGTATGAAGTAAATAACTCTAGCTGCACCTCCAAGAAAGTCTCCAAATAATCCTATACATCTTCTCATAACTTATTCCTAAAAAGGTTAGTCAACGCAGGAGATCAGAGCCCCGAGCATGAATACACACTACTCTCCTGAATTAGGGTCCATGAACCCAGACAGTAACATTATACATGATAAATATCACAATAAAATATTTTAATTTAACTAGATAATAATCAATGTTGCTAATAAATAAACAACATAAGCTACTTGCATGAACTAAACCACCTTAAAATCATAGCCCAACTATTTAATTAAATTACTCGATTAATATTAATTTCCACATTATTAATATAAATCATTATCTCATTTTATTCGTTTGGTTGCGATACTCCCGCTGTTCTACACTACACACATTCCCCTCACTATATCCAGTTCGCCTGTTTAAACTGTCAGCACTGCACATATAGGTGAGGTTCCACACATAATACGTTACGATAGCCTGTTTGCCCATTAAAACGGTTAGCCGTGAACATATTGGTAACGCCAACGCACACCCATGTCACTATAGCCATTTTTCTCATTCCAACTGTCAGCACTACACATATTGGCAATGCCAATTCATTTTAATACTCGTTATTATCTTAGGCGTTAATTCACATTTTCTCAACTCATCTTTTTAATTAATTAAAATCACCCCACCCTCATTATCATGTGAGATCCTCAAAATACCCCATAGTCCTATACCTAAGGCTCCCCAAAGTACACATATGTCCTCTCCTACGTATAGGATGAATTTCTAAGAATAATCTCATCCTAGTCTCATACCTAAGCTAGCGTAACGATGATAAAACATAAAAATCAACCCCACCTCGAAATATAAAATCTGCACGAATCTACACTAACTATTCCCATACCTAGCAAGCATAAATCATAACCAATGCCTACCCACTAGTCCCATACCTAGTAAGCATCCTATAATAACGGTGAGCAATATACTACCCAAGAGCCCCTCGCCCCCCGCGATGGCAAACCTGAATAAAACAAATCACACAAATTCACAATTCATATGAACAACATAGCAATTCAATCATAAATCTCCCATTTTAATTTACTTCAATGAATAACACCCTCGTCATTTTCAACATAATTATTTCCGTTCAATAAGGTTAAATTAGTTAACATGCAAAAATATTCAATATGTCATAATTGTTCTCTTTTATACGTCGCATAATTTTATAAGTGTATATTCATCCCATTTATCATTTAAATAATCCCATAAACTTCTACATGCGAACCTATATCCCAAAACCATAAAAAACCCAATAATCTAACCTACGCACCCAAGGGTTTCAAAGATTAATTCATATTCAAAAGTTTCATAAAAATAGTCCCAAAATTAGAGTCCACTTTCCTTAATTAAGTTACTAATTTATTTATTTTACCAAAAACACATGACTAAAGGTTTAGGCGACACTTAAGACGCACAACTCTAACATAAGAGAATAGAGTATTCATGCATGTGATTTAGATGAAAAAATACATATTTGACGATTGGATTCCTCTCGAAAAATTAGCAAAGATTCGTTCTGGAATCATCTTGAGAAAATCCGATTTATCTTAACAAATCTTGAGGTGAAAGTTGTGTAAAATGGGGCTAGGGTATGCAGGGGGAAGAAATAAAATTTTGAGGAGGCTATTCATTTTTAAGAAGGCAAAAATGTGTTTTGAAAGTACTAAACCCGTCACTTTATGTTTATATACCAAAAAGAGTTTGAATCATAATCAAATACAAACACTCGAAAATTTATTACGGCCGATCGGACCATCGAAATTGGCTAAAATTTAAAAATGTTATAGAAAACGGTGAGAGGGAGCTTCTGTGAAAAAATTAGCTCGATCGGACGGTCAAATTTTTAATTTTTTTATTTTTATCCTCCTTAGGTCAGATCCTCCCCCTATTTTTGTACAAAGCGTTATAATTTTCAAGTTTTAATCCCAATTTAGATTGCACTTAAAACCTTATTTTTATATGTAAAACCCAACATTTTTTTACATACCAAAATTAATATAGATTCTAAAAAAATGAAATTCGAATTAATTTAAATAAATACCAATTTAAAAATTACGAGTTGTTACATACCTCCCCACTAGCACAGGAATTTCATCCTCAAAATTCGACGAAGCATAAATGCGTAAAATAAAATAAGGCTCACATATGCCTACCCATAGAATGCCACGATTGGGATCCCATACACCCAATCCTACACACACCTACCACATGAACAAAGATACGATATACGTCTGAACTATAGGCATATGCATATCTAGAAAATAACAGCGTAGCACACTCTCCCACGGATCACCACTCAATTATATCTATGAAAGACATCGCAACGCTTAAATCCTCAAATCGAATCTCATCACTGCATCGATATTAGATATACCCAAAATTTATACTAACGATCTCCCAAATAAATATCATCTTCAAAATCAACTCAAAGCATCCTCACATCAAGATTACTATTTCTAACCTCAATGCCTACAACGTCCTTAACACTAAACTCCCTATCTCCAAGAAACACAGCAAACGCGTATGCTAAGCCTACGAATCTACAAAGGGGATGAAAGATCGGTAATGCGGAAGCATTACGGACTCACAACCTATGATATTTAATACCAAGATCTTATACCATCTGTCACACTCCGCTAAATCCTAGCGTCGACCACCGCTAAAACTAAGACGGGTGCGAGTAAATAAAATACCATTCTTAGCATGTGACAGATATGAGACATTTAAAAATTAATCCACAAGATAAATAATTTAATCAATCCCAAATGATTATAACCAACTATGCTATAAAAGATCCATCACCATGCTAAACTCCAAATAATAAACTAATCTCCAATAATATAAAACTGAATAAACTCTAACTGAGTCTATAATGAAATATCTGAATAAAACCTATAATAACTTTGGAACCGAATGGCCCAACAAAACCATAAACTGAGTCTCAATGTAAATACGAAGGAAAGAAAACTAAACTAAGCTAATATTCATAAAGTAAATAACTCCAACTGCACCTCCAAGAAAGTCTCCATATAATCCTATGCAGCTTCTCCAAACTTATTCCTAAAAAGGTTAGTCAACGCATGAGGTCAGAGCCCCGAGCCTGAATACACACTACTCTCCTCAATTAGGGTCCATGAACCCAGACAGTAGCATGATACATCATAAATATCACAATAGATTATTTTAATCTAACGAGATAATAATTAACGATCCTAATAAATAAAAATCATAGGCTACCTGCATGAACTAAACAACCATAAAGTCATAGCCCAACTATTTAATTAAATTACCCAATTAGTATTAATTTTCACGTTATTAATATAAATCTTTATCTCATTTTATTCGTTTGGTTGCGGTAATCCCGCTGTTATACACCACACACATTCCCCTCATTATAGCCAGTTTGCAAGTTTAAATTGTCAGCACTGCACATATTGGTGAGGTTCCACACACGACACATTACTATAGCTAGTTCGCCCGTTTAAACTATCAGCCCTACACATTTTGGTAACGCCAACGTACACCCATGTCACTATAGCCAGTTCGCTCATTTCTACTGTCATCACTACACATATTGATGATGCCAATCCATTTTAATACCCGTTATTATCTTAGGCATTAATTCTCATTTTCTCAACCCATCTTTTTAATTATTTAAAATCACCCCACCCTTCTTATCAATGTGAGATCCTAAAAATACCCCTTAGTCCCATACCTAAGGGTCACCAAAGTACACATACGTCTTATCCTACGTATAGGATGAATTTTTAACAATAATCTCATCCTAGTCTCATACCTAGGCTAGCATAACGATGATAAAACATAAAAATCAGCCCCACCCCGAAATATAAAATCCGCACAGATCTACACTAACTAGTCCCATACCTAGAAAGCATAAATCATAACTAAGTCCTACCCACTAGTCCCATACCTAGTAAGCATCCTATAATAAAGGTTAGCAGTATACTACCCAAAAGCCCCTCATCCCCGCGGTGGTAAACGTGAATAAAACAAATCACACAAATTCACAATTCATTTGAACAACATAGCAATTCAATCATAAAGCTCCAAATTTAATCACCGTCGTCGTTTTCAATGTAATTATTTGCGTTTAATAATGTTAAATTAGTTAACATGCAAAAGTATTCAATTCATCATAATCGTTCTCTTTTATACATCGCATAATTTTATAAGCGTATATGCATCCCATTTATCATTTAAAATACCCCATAAACGTCTACATGAAAACCTACACCCCAAAATCATAAAAACCCAATAATCTAACCTACGCACCCAGGAGTTTCAAAGATTAATTCATATTCAAAAGTTTCATAAAAACAATCCCAAAATTAGTGTCCACTTTCCTTAATTAAGTTACTAATTTATTTATTTTTACCAAAATACATGATTAAAGGTTTAGGCGACACTTATGATGCATAATACTAAAGGAATAGAATAAAGTATTCATGCCTGTGATTTAGATGAAGAAATTTAGATTTGATAGTTGGATTCCTCTCAAAAAATTAGCAAATAGTCGTTCTTGAATCGTCTTGAGAAAACCGGGTTTATCTTGACAAATCTTGAGGTGAAAGTTGTGTAAAATTGGGCTAGGGTTTATCGAAGGAAGAAGATGAAATTTAGAGGAGGCTACACATTTTTTAGAAGGCTAAAATGTGTTTTAAAAGTGTTAAACCCGTCACTTTATGCTTATATACCAAAAAGAGTTTGAATCATAATCAAATACAAACACTCAAAAATTTATTATGGATAATCAAACTGTCGAAATTGGCTATAATTTAAATATGTTGTAGAGAACGGTGAGACTGAGCTTCTGTAAAAAATTCAGCTCGATCGGACGGTTAGATGTTTAATTTTTTTATTTTTATCCTTCTGACGTCGGGTCCTCCCCCGATTTTTGTACAAAACGTTATGATTTCCAAGTTTTAATTCCGATTTAAATATCACTTAAAACCTTATTTTTATATATAAAAACCAACATTTTTTTACATACCAATATTAATATAGATTCTAAAAAAAATCAAAATCCGAATTAATTTAAATAAATACCAATTTAAAAAGTACAGGTTGTTACAGTATTGTTCCCATCCTCTGCCGAATTTAAGTATGCATATCCGCAGTATATACTCCAGTATCTGACTAACCCTCTCAGTATGTCCATTTGTTTGTGGGTGATACGTTGTACTCAATTGTAAATTTGTCCCCATCGCCTCCTGAAAGCTCTGCCAAAATGAGACCCAAAAATCTTATCCCGATCAGATACAATATGAACCGGAACCCCATGTAAACGCATTATCTCAGCGATAAATAACTATGCATACTGCTTTATCTCAAAATTCATACGTGCTGGAAGAAAATGAGCCATCTTGGTCAACCGATACATTATGACCCATATGGAGTCGTGACCCCACTGTGATAACGGTAATCCAGTAATAAAATTCATGGTGATATTTTCTACTTCCACATGGGAATCTCTAATGGTTGTAACATCCTTGTCGGTCTCTGGTGGTCTACCTTTACTAACTGGTAGGTAGCACACTTTAATACAAACTCTGCAATGTCCTGCTTCATTCCCGACCACCAATACTGTTTGTGCATATCTTGGTACATTTTATCTCTAGCGGGATGTACCGCAAATTGGGACCCGTGAGCCTCAGACATCACTGCTTGTCGCAAGTTCGCATCCTTTGGAACCACGAGTCTCCCATTAAAATGCAAACCACCCTCTGAACTGAACGAGTACCCCTCTTCCCCATCAAATAATAACTAGTGAACTCTGTCATGGTAGTAATGATCTCCTGCCTGTGCTTTCACCACCCTTATCACAATTTCGAGAGTGATAACTAAAACGGACATACAAGCCATGGAAATATCATCATCATGTCGAAGCTCTTTCCACTTCCCTTTCCAAACCTCCGCTAGCTCTCCTACAAGCCTTTGGCTCAATGCTTATGCCACCACGTTAACCTTCCCAGGATGATACTGAATATCAAACTGGTAATACAAACTTTAACCACCTCATCTGCCTCATGCTTAGATCTTTCTGCGTGAACAGATACTGAAGGGATTTAAGATCCGTAAATAAGGTAAATTGCTCCCCCAATAAATAGTGTCTCTAGATCCTCAAGGAAAATACCATTGCGGCTAAATCCAAATCATGCGTGGGGTAATTCTTCTCATATGGCTTAAGCTTATGAGACGCATACGCTATAGCCCTCTCTTCCTGCTGTAATACACCCCTAAGTCCCTATAAAGATGCATCGGTGTGACACAATACGCCACTCCTCTATTATGCAGTGCAAGTACGGGTGCTAAGGTTAATTTGTCCTTTATCTCATCGAAATGTAATTTGAAATGGTCATCCTAAGTAAACGCCACCCCTTTGCGAGTTAAATTTTTCAACGGACCCACAATCTTGTACAAACCCTTAATGAACCATCGGTAATATCCTGCCAAACCCAAAAAACTGCAAACCTCGGTCAGTGTCGTGGGTTATCCCCACTCTCTCGTCATTCATACCTTACTTGGATCAACAGCAATACCCTTCTCAAACATAATGTGGCCTATGAACTACACCTCCCGAAGCCATAACCCACATTTGTTAAACTTCGCATATAACTAGTTTTCACTAAGTGTCTGTAAAACCTTCCATAAATGCTCGTCATGCACATCCTCAAAACGAGAGTATACCAGGATGTCGTCGATGAATATAATCACAAAACTTGTCAAGGAACTCCCGAAAAACTCGGTTCATCAAATCCATAAACACTGTTGGCATATTGGGGAGTCCGAATGGGATCACTCTAAACTTGTAGGACCCATGTCATGTCAAAAACGCAATCTTAGGAACGTTCACCTCTCTGACACGTTATTGATGATAGTCGGACCTCAAGTGTGTCTTGGAGATGTAAGTTGCTCCCCTCAGCTATCCAAATAGATCATCGATATGAGTTAATGGATATTTATTTCGGATTGTGACCTTATTCAACTCTCTGTAGTGAATATACAACTGAAGAGACCCATCCTTCTTCTTAACGAATAAATTGGTGCACCCCACGGTAAATTACTCTGTCAAATAAAATCCTTCCCCAAGAGCTATTGAATCTGCTCCTTCAACTCCTGCATCTCATATGGAGCCATGCAATAAGGCACTCGAGCTATAGTTTTTGTACCCAGTGCTAGGTTAATAATAAAATCAATTTCTCGACTAGGTGATAACCCGGGTATGTCCTGGAATACATCCTCAAACTCCCTCACGACTGGAATCGAGTCTAAGGACATAACCACCTCCTGTGAGGTCTCCTTCTCAATGTAATACAGATGAATGGTTGACCCTCCCTCAGGAAGAAGAATCACCACTAAAAAAATCTCATGTCCTAGAATAGAGAATGATAGTCCTCCCAAAGTAATCCACCATCGCCCGATATCCATCCAACCAATCCATCCCCAAGATAACAGCATACCCTTCCATGTCTAATACAAGAAGATCGACAGCTAAACATTATCTACCCACATAGATATCCACACCCCTACAGATCGAGTGTATAATCGACCCACTACCCATCGGTGACTCCACACACATAAGTAGACTACTAACTATCTCTAATAGGTCGGAAGCGCATGCAAATCTATTTTCTATGAAAGAATGTGATGCCCTGATATCAAATTAAACACTACCCGCAAGCTCGTGAATAGGAAACGTACCCTCTACTGCTGGTGGTGCCTATGGGGCCTATTATATGGAGGTATCGCGAATGTTATAAACACGCTAGTATAGTAGTTGTCCCTACTATGGTGGGGTGGGTGGTTCTGGTGCCGCAGGTGGCCTATGTGCCTTCTACTCCTATGGGGTACCCTGCTGCTACAATGCTCTCCCCTGTTGTGGGTAATCCCTCCTCTTGTGGCCCGTATGTTCACAAATAAAGCACTGGCCTGGAAAATCTCTCTGTCTCTGGCCCCATTTTCTCTGATAGTATTGACCCTACTACTGGGCCTATTGGACCCAACATTTCTGGTCTCCCCCATTGTTACCTTGGCCCTTGTAGCCCTGAGGAACCTTCTGCTGCTGAGGACCCTGCTGGCCCTGCCTATAACCACCCTTGGGTCGATATCCCCCATATCTGAACCTCTTGGCCTGATCCCCCTATCAAAAATCCTACCCCTGATGTTTTCCTGATAGATGATGCGGTGGTGCTCCACTAGCATTTTTCCCCCATGTCTTGCCCTGCTGGTTGGGCTCACCTCCTCTCTTGTTTCCCTTCACATAGAAACGATGATCCTAGCAGTGTAATAGTGTTGCATTGACAACATTAGTATAAGTTACCAAAACTGGATTACCACTCAAGTGTTGTCTGATCCTCCATGCTAAACTATCCATGAACTTCGCCTTCTTCCTTTATTCATTGTTCACCTTGTCTGGTATAAAATTATCCAAATGAGTGAAATCCTCCTCATATTCGGCCACAGAACGATCACCCTGAGTCACCTTGCTGAACTTCTTTCGCATATTAGTCTCTACAGTTGGTGGAAAATATTTATGGTCAAACTGCACCAAAAATTAGTAATAGTTATAGTATCCCTCTCTGTGACGGTGATCACTGACTCCCATCGTTATAGTGCTGCTCCAACCAACCTGAAAGTAGCAAGCATCTGCTCCTGTACCTCACTACAGTTAACCATATGTAAGTGGCGCTGGATGTCTTTCTTCCACTGACACATCTCAATCACATAAGAACTCCCTGAAATTATAGTGGGTGGTCGTTCTGGAAAGCCTCTCTAACCCTCTGCCACTCTGTCGGTCCTGGGTGTGCCTAAACCCATGGTCCCACAAGTTACAATGGTTATTTGACGTGAGGAAAATATTGAGCCATGGCAATCATTTCTCCATTCACTGCCCGTGCCACTATCGTCACCACCTCATCTGCTGTCACTGTCCTCTGTGGTACTGGTGGCTGCGGTGATCGTAGCGCTGGCTGAGCCTCCCCCTCATTATTCTGAGCCACTGCTCTTGCCCCTCATCGTCTCCTAGGTGGCATCTTAAAATAGATTCAAAATGTATGAGTTTACAGTCAATACAATTATAATAGCAGAAGATAGAATGCGTAATAATGAATGCAACAGTCATAATTAATAGGGCTCTAGGTTAAATAACGCTATGTTGAAATGGTTGTAAGTCGTATAGATCCTACGGACACTATAACCTGGCGCTCTGATACCATCTGTGACACACCACCTATTTCAATCCTGGGTCATCAGTTCCTTATTAAATTAAACAGGAATCATTAATGGTTTCATTCTTAGCATCACTATCAAAAAACTTTTTAATTACTAATCACCTATGTTAAATTAAGCTGGTGTCAAATTTTATCTTCTATTATGAATACATGCAAAAAATAAATAAATGAACTAAACCATTCACATATAAATATAGTCTAAACATTCACACGATAGATATATAAATAAATGAGACCGAATAAATCATCGGTTCTCTAAATATAGAATCCAACCACAATATAAAACAAGTAAACTAAAATCAAAGTACAGTCTGATGCATAATAGAATAAAATAGATAATACGAAGTAAACATGCCCTGACTAAACTGTTAAGGGAATATCCTATCTATAATGAATGAGCTGAAGCGTCTATAGTGATTTCCTGTAAGCATCCACACTGCTGTCGCTACGTGACTCTGGATAGGATCTCTAAGCTTGGTTTCCCTGTGGCTGGACACCTAAAAGGTTTTGAAAATATTTTTGACACGGGTCAGAGCCCAAGTAAAACATTTTGAAAATATTTTGCAATTATTTAAATCACAATTAAACTATGATATTTATTACACATGTAATGTCCACATACACTCCCTTGAGATCCCCACCTCTCAACTAATGTGCAGGTCTAACGTGTTTTACTAACTAGAATCTCCTGTTCAACTAGATACAGTATCTGATTGCTCTCGATAACTCTAGTTCCCTCGTATATCCCCATACGACATGATACTACGGTCTCAATAATAAATTATTTATTCTTATTTTATTATTGAGTCAATTACTTAAGTGCCACTACATAAAGTATTTTAAATGCACATGATCTATCCATTCTACCGTCTCACATAAGTGTATATATATATATATATATATCATACATATAATATATACACAATTATAGCATCCGCGAATGGCCCTTTGTGTGCTGGCATACTCTGCTATCAAGTCCATGTACCTCTCGTACTTAATCAAGGACTATTGGCTCGGCTTATTTCATCGAACCCAAAATCAATCAACATAGCAATAGAGGCGAACATGATTCTAGCCTTTGGAATACGGACATACCTAACATACCAAAACAATCTGCCTGTCTCACTAATACACGACACATAGCGGACCGCCCTAAGTTCCATGTTCTGGGGCTCAAATCCAGACATTGCCGGCATCGTCAAGGTGGTATCGCCCCTGCGCGAAAACCTCCTAATAGTAGGAAACGTAAGAATTTTCACACACACAATCATATCATATCTATAGGTATTCATACAACCTATATATTTTATTATTCATCTGGTATGCACCCAACCCAATTTTATCAACTCGTACGTAGTATATATCACCCGCATATTTGACGTACCATCAATTTCCCTTAAAATTCTATGTTATATAATTTTGAGTATCACTCACTACTCTAAGGTTCCTGTTTATTCCACATTTGATATGTAGTTATTCCTATCATATACTACTAATCGTAACGTAGGTTCACTCTTCACTCTGTGACCCATCTCAACTTTCATTCATTCATCACTAAGGATATTTTCTCCATTATTCCAATACTTAATTCGTCTAAATTTATGTAAACCTAATCCCCACTTTAGGCTTACTGTCATTTTTATATTTCCCTCTACATTTTCAAAATACCCCAAAAGTCCCCTCAAGTATTCTCCATAATTTATGGCCTTAAAACAAATAATTTTTCAATTCTGGGAAAATTGAATCGATTCGCCAAATGGCCGAATCGCTGAATCGATTCGCTTACCAAATCGATTTTCCCTTGGGGCGAATCAATTCTAAATGTATCAAATGTCTTCTTCTAGTTTACTGTTACAAAAATTTTCACGATTCAAGTCCTCAAACCTTTATACAACAATCCCTAACTCCCAATAGAAATCACTAAACATCAAATATATATGTAGGGATGATTCTAACTTGAATTATGTATAAAATCCATACAGTTTCATCATATAATCATATTTAAGTCTCTTAATCATAAATCCTGTCTTTCTATTTTTCTCGCATAAGTTCATCAGTAAACCCAGATTTATCTATGATTTAAATCCCATCATATCTGATTTCATTTGGTTTGTATAATTTAGTTCATTCTACATGGAATCATATTCCCAATTATAAGTTTTATTCATCAATTCACAAAAATATCATCAATTTTCCTAAATTCAAAGGCCCTACTCTACTTGGGTATTATAACTCATAAAAATTTGCAAGATAAAAACTTGACTTATACGGAAGAAGCCTGATCTCATGTTCTTGATGATAATACCTTTTTAACCCACCCTCCAACAATGGTTGTGATGTAAGAACAAGGGTAATTTATCCACAAATCCACTCCTAAGCCCCAATAAAGCTCATCATCTTCTATCCACTGGCCTCTAATTTTTTTATATTCTCTTTAATAATCTTTGGAGATTTCGTAATTCCCTTAACCCTGGGTTACCAAATGACCAAAATTCCCTCTCAAGGTGTCAGTTTGGTCTAAAACTGTCACATGACCCAAACTATACACCCGAGTATACTATTTTGACTATTTCGTCCCTTCTGAACTCAAACGTGGCCTCAAAATCATCATCCGAGTTACTCACAATTAATTTCCTATCTCGACCTTATTTATTCTGCACACGACACCCGATTGAGATAAAATACGATCACGTCACTATCACTCGTTATGACGTCAAATACATAGGTACTATTCACGTAGCATTTTGATTCAATAAACATTAATCATTTCTCTCTGATTAATAATTTATTCAATCCATAATATATAATTTCCATTAAATTACGTCACACATGTAATTTAAATTTAACCTAATTAATTCATTTTTAAATTCTTCAAAATTACGGGTTGTTATGGTTTTTTTCTAGAAACCTAGTTTCCTATTTTATCTTTCCATTGCATGATCTTTCGAAGGTCTTAGGGACGGATTTTTCCTCATTTTAAGTGTCAAGCCCAAGTTATTTTCCCAACAAAGTCCATAACTTTAAACTCAAATCGAACTTTCTTAATGTCCTAAGAATCAACGAGAAAGTGAAAAGATTCTACGAGTCAATTATCTTGTTCCATTAATTAATTCTCTTATTAAATCAATTAATTAGACAAAACCTGTAGCTTAAGTATAAATCTTAAATATAATTTAATTAAATTATAACTCAGTATTATAAGAACCTATTTCACGATCGGTGGGACTCGATGCTGAGGGAATAATCTAAACAAGGAAACTCCTGACACCTAGCTCCTAACCATTCCATAGTTGCCCAAAATTGTTCATAATGCTAAGTCACTTACATATTGATCTTAATGAACTATTATGAGTTCTCCAACATCTATAACAATAATATTCCAATCAACATGCAACTCAATTACGTAATACATCATACAAAATATCTCAAAGTCATATATCAATTTACTAAATGACATATCAAAAGTCAAACATCTCAAATCAAAAAATGACATACTGCATTTCATACAAAAATAACGACTCATCAATATCCAATAATTAATTTAGCAATTAAATAAAAGCCATAAAAATATGGGGTATTACATTCCTCCTCCTTTAAACAAGAATTTTGTCCTTGAAATTCGATTATTTAATAAACCTAACTCTCAAATCTAGGAATGTTTCACTCTCATGATGTTTTTTGTCAGTAAATAGACTTTTCTCTCTCTTTGATCTAATATGTGATGTTATTTCTCCTCGTAATCTTCATTTAGATATAACTCAGCTCGTCCTTCAGGAACTTCCTTAGTCTGTACATGTGGAAGACATTGTGTGCACACTGAAGGTGATCGGGTAAGACCAAATGATATGTCATTGACCTTATCTTATCCAATATTTCAAAAGGACCTATGTATCGGGGTGCCAAAATCCCCTTGGGCCTGAACTTCATAATTCCCTCCATGAAGGAGACCAAAAAAATCACCTAGTCTCCCTCCTATGACTCCAATCTACGCTTCCTCCTGTATGCCTACTCTGCACAATTCTCATACGCTATCTGGTGAGTGACACCTCCTATAGGTGTCTCAAAAATAATCTAGCTTAAATAACTTGCCATCCCACATCTCCAACCAACTTTAGTCAATCTGTAATCAATGATCCAAATGGAACTACGTCCCCTTTGAGACCTCGGCACCCCGCGATGAAATACATCAATATACTCTCCCACTTCCACACTGGACTCACTAATACATGAAATTCCCCAGATATTATTGGTGATAAACCTTCACTAACTGGTTGGTGGCACACTTAGACACAAACTACGTTAATACTAGCTTCACCTGATCACTAGTATTAAATTGCGACAACCCGAATATAATAATAAAAAATTATGTTTGAATCATGTTTAGCTTATGTGACATGGTTAATGTGTTATTAATATATATAATATTAATTTATTATGGTTAGTCTAATCCTACCTTCATAAAGCATTAAATATTGAATTAGTTACAAACACAAAATTTTGATATTTTTGATAGAAATGTTTATATTGGAGACTAGTTTGACCCTTATAATATAACAATTGACTTAAAGTAAAAAATATATAGTTGTAGATATATGAGTTAGGTTTGTAACACAATCGGTGTGTTAAACGGAGGTTCGAGCGAGAAGCTATACTGAAATCACAACATAAGGGCAATTATGTCCATTCGTCAAGTGGTATTTAGTCTTACTACTACAACAAATGGTTTGTTTTGATTAGTTAGAAAGGGAGGTGGGTATGGCCGACTTAGAACCCTTAATATCATACACTTACTTCATAAAATTCATCCTTAGTTCAGTTTTTTAGAGTTTATCTTGAGGAAATAGAGTCGGGAAGTTCAGGAAGAAGAAAGTGAGCAGAAAAATTGGAAACAAATCCGTAGAAAATTACGTAAAAATTCGTAAGGTAATTCTATCCATAAATCTTGTAATTTTTCTTATTTTACTAATTTAAATGATATAAATCATCAATTTTTTATTGAAATTTTATCCCTTGATGTATATGTATGGGTAGATACGAGTTTAAAGGAAGTTGAAGGTGTAAACCCTTTATATTGCTTCGATTGGTAACCTTGTGTATTAAATCTTTGATATCTTTTTGTACACTTACTCGAATTGAGTCATTATAGTTGGATATTAAAATAGACTCATATATGTATGCCATAACCAAAAAATATAAAACAATACCAATAAATGAATCTTTGGTGATAGTTTGAAGTTCAGGTATAGAATCTGACCCAAAAGTGTAAGTATGCATACCATGTGTTTGCCATTTTGTTTGACATAGCAAATGAACTCAAAAAATTATTAAACTTTAATTTTGTATTATCCAATATGCATACTGAAATTGGGTGTAATATAATAGAAAGTTATGATGTAGAAAAATTATAAAAATTCTTGGAAATTGACTGAATGATAGAGGAGCCTATAGGGCGGATTTGCTATGTAGTAAAGAAAATGGAATATTTTGCTCTAGGAAACTTGAAATAATGTGTCCTCTTTTGTATCAGAAATATAATATGGTAAGAATTTCATTACCAAGAAGAAATTAAAGTATGTTTGGACTAGGAATTGGATATGTTAAATATCTTAACATGAATTTGGATGGGACTTGATTTATGATAAATGATTTGAATAGAACTATTTAATGCTTATGAATTGAATTATGTTTAATATATCCCTTTTATTGTTGATATTCTTATGATGATACTAATATTATAACAATGATTGGAAGGGAAGAAGAACCGGTTGAACAAGTGTCGGACAAAGGAAAAGGAATAGCTTGATAAGTTGCTAAGGTGAGTGTACTTATAATTGTTTCATATATAGATATGTAAATGATATGATGGATTTGAATATAGCTCTAAGAGCAGGATTGGTTTGAATATTTTGGTATTCAGGATTTGTTTGGATATTCAAATATCCAGGATTTTTTGGGTCTTATGATCCAAGATTGGAATTGTACTAAGATCCAATGATTTGTTTTGTCCTGTGACAAGGATTTGTTGGAACTTATGTGCCAGGATTTATTATTGCCATAACGGACATGATTGTTAAGATTTTATATCCACATATTTGGCATAGAACTATTATTTCATTGTAGGGAAGGAGTACCTCACTAAGATTATTGCTTAATGTTTATATTTAACATTTTAAGTTTTGTACGCTGCCAACTAGGATACCATATGATCGGTGATTTTGAGAGATGGACCGTTAGAAAGAGCTGGGCTTTAGACATGGGGATTTTGTCATTGTCACACTGAGGATTTTAATATACTCACGCATTGTATATATTAAGTTATAGTGGTTTCACTTGATAATTGTACTAGTTAATTATAGTATTGTGTGCTCGCTTAATTATAACTTTGATGATAATTATGTTATGGTACAAAGAATAGTATTATGCTCACTATGTACAATATCCACAAAAATATTGATAAATGATTTATATTCCAAATGGGATGAATATTTAATTTAATTATTATAAAAACAAATGATTAAAATGGATTTAGGTTTGGGGTGTGACAATTAGTGGTATCAGAGCGTCTAGATTATAAATTCTGGACGTGTGTGACGGGTAGATGGCAGTTATTGGTTTGAATTGATATTGTTAAATTGTTTATGTACTAACCAATAATTTAGTATTATAAACTATTTATGTTGGTTGTTAGAACTTTGTTATGTTACAGATAATTATAGATGGAACCTGTGAATGAACAACATAGAGAAGGGGGAGTGGTTTCTAATACAGAGGATACCGAAATAGAATAGAGTGTTGCAGGAAGGGCTAGATAGTATGAGCAACCTACAGAGATGCAAATAATGGAACGGGAAATGATGAGGATGGAAGAACAACGGGAAAGAAATATGGTAATAATGGAGGAACAACAAACTAGATATCTAAAATCAAAGACTGTGGCCAGAATTGAGAAAGAGGCAAGGAAGGATATTAAAGACACCATGTATGAAAATTCCCTGAAGTTGAATCCTCCAGAATATTCAGGTTCAGTAGAACCTATAGAAGCTGAGATGTGGGTTAGAGATATAGAGACTATCTTTGCAGTTATGAAAGTTCCAGATAACTAGAAAGTGAATTTAGTTATGCTTAGGCTAAAAGGAAAGGCCAAATATTGGTAGGAAACCAGCAACCATTTGGTGCCCAGGACGGAAGGTACTGATGTTATTACTTGTGCTGAATTTATTAAAGCTTTGTATGTTAAGTATTTTCCTAAAGTTTATAGGAGGGAGAAGGTGAGGGAATTTATAAATTTGACCCAAGGGAAAATGTCTGTGAGGGAGTATGAGGCTAAATTTACAGCTTTGTCTAGATTTGCTACTAAATATGTGGAGGATGAGGAAGAGAAATGTAGTAAGTTCCAAGAGGGATTGATTTGTCCCATTCAAAATAGAGTAGCTAATTATTAGTTAGAAGATTATTCTTCTTTGGTGAATAAAGACATGATAGCAAAAAGGCAAATAAACCAAGGGGTGGCGAGTAGAGAGAGTTTTAAGAAAAGTAAATTCGACTCATCCCAGTCTAAGGGAGGTGAGGGTGGAAGTGTTAATATGGAACCTCGTAAATTTCAGATAAGTGGTGGAGAGCGTAGTAAAGGTTCTGGGAGTTCGGTAGAGATATCAAGGGTGGAGGATCTTTTGGTCCAGTTAGAAGGTTAGGAAGAGGTGAGTCACCAATGGCAGTTGTTACATGTTTCTTTTGTAAAGAATAAAGGCATTATAAATCTGAGTGTCTTAAGATTAAAGGAATGGAATGCTACCATTGTCATCAAGTGGGGAATGTTAAAAAGAATTGTCTGCAGTTAGCAGAGATTCCAACAACACCTAGTGAAGCAAGAAGAGTGTTACCTCCAAGCAGTGGAGTGAAAAGTATGGGCAGAGGAAGAGCTTGTTGTTTCAGGCCAGTGGATGAGTCTTTACGATGAAAGAGGCTCAAGTTATTCCGAATGTGGTGACAAGTACACTTTCTGTTACTGATAAAAGTGCTTATGTTTTTATTGATCCCGGTTCCACACATTCTTTTATGTCTTATGCTTTTTCTATATATCTGAATAGACCATGTACTCGTTTAGAGGTGGGATTGGGTATTTCCATGCCTATGGGGGATATTATTATAGCTGAATATGTTTTTCGTGATTGTGTTTTGACAGTGGGGGTTAGAGATATAGTTATAGACCTACTTCCATTAGATATATATCTGATTTGGACATAATTTTGGGAATGGATTGGTTATCTAAATATCATGCATCTATGGATTATTTCCGTAAGGAAGTTGTTTTTAATATGCCTGGTAAGTTTGAATTTAAATTTGTGGGGGAAAGGAAAATTGTTCCCAGTTGCATCATTTCAGCTATTCAGATGAGGAAATTGTTGAGTGAGGGTTGTGACGGTCTTATTGCATATGTTCTTGACACTAGAAAGGGGAATTTATAATTATTCGATGTTCTTATTGTGCGATATTTTCCAGAAGTGTTTCCTAGTGAGTTGCTTGGGTTACCTCTAGAGAGAGAAGTTGAATCTAGTATTGAATTAGCACCGAGGACAACCTCAATTTCCATGGCACCGTATAAAATGGCACCTACTGAATTGAAAGAACTCAAGATTCAGTTGCAGGATTTACTTGATAGGGGGTTCATACAGCCTAGTGTATCTCCATGGGTTGCACCAGTTATATTTTTGAAAAATAAAGATGGTACTATGCATTTGTGTATTGATTATAGGCAACTAAATAATGCTACAATTAAGATCAACTACCCTTAACCTCGTATAGATGATTTCTTTGATCAGTTGCAGGGTACTAAAGTGTTCTCAAAGATAGACTTACGATCAGGTTACCATCAGTTGAGAGTGAAGGAAAGAGATATTTTTAAAATTGTTTTTCATACTCGGTATGGTCATTTTGAATTTCTAGTAATGCCTTTCGAAATGACTAATGCTCTAGTTCTATTTATGGATCTTATAAACTGGGTACTACATCCTTTTGTCGATTCATTTGTGATAGTTTTTATTGATGATATTCGAATTTACTCATGTGATATGGTTTAACATGAAAAGCATCTCAGAATAATTTTGAATGTGTTGAAAGATAAGCAGTTGTATGCTAAGTTTAGTACGTGTGAATTTTGGCTATCACAAGTTGTATTTTTAGGCCATGTTATTTCTGGGGATGGTATATGTGTTGATCCTAAAAAGGTAGAATCTATTGTAAAATGGGAGAGGTCCAATCATGTCACTGAGGTGAGAAGTTTTCTGGGTTTAGCTAGGTATTATAGGAGGTTTATAAAGGTATTTTCTTAGATTTCCTTGCCAATGAATAAACTAACCCGAAAAGATGTCAAGTTTGAATGGAATTCTCATTGTGAACATAATTTTAAAGAATTGAAAAAGAGATTGGTAACCGCACCTGTTCTTACTATTCCACATAGTGGAAATGGTTTTGTTATTTATACAGATGCTTCGCATCAAGGGTTGGGTTGAGTTTTTATGCAACATGGTTAGGTTATTGTTTATGCTTCGAGATAGTTGCGAACGCATGAACGTAATTATCCTACACATGATTTGTAGCTTGTTGTTATTGTGTTTGCTTTAAAATTATGTTGTCATTATTTATATGGTGAAGTATGAGAAATTTTCACTAACCATCAAAGTCTTAAGTATTTAGTTACTCAGAAGAAGTTGAATTTGAGGCTGAGGCAATGGATGGAGTTAATTAAAGATTATGATTATACAATTCACTACCATTCAGAGAAGGAAAATGTAGTTGCAGATGCTTTGAGTAGAAAGGATTAGAGCAGGATATATTGTATTCGGTGTGCTAGAGTTGCTCATATTATAGAGTTGAGATTGATGGGAGTGGAATTGAAGCTAGAAGATGGGGACAGATTCTTTGCTCATGTAAGAGTGAGGCCTTTGTTAGATACCCGTATTCATGATTTGCAAATTCAGGATTCTTTTCTTGAGAAGAAACGACAAGATGTCCGAGATGGTAAGTCTGACAATTTTTGTTTATTAATGATGGAACTTTATTGTATAAGCAGAGATTATGTGTGCCTAATGTGGATGGATTGAAAGTGAAAATTTTAGATGAGGCTCATAATTCCATTTATACTATGCATCAGGTAGTACTAAAATGTATAGGAATTTTAAGGAGAATTACTGATGGAATAATATGAAGAAGGAAATAGTTGATTTTGTTGCTAAATAGCGTTATATGTTAGTAAGTGAAAGTGGAACATCAGAAACCTGCGAGTTTTCTTCAACCATTGCCAATACTGTAATGGAAATGGGATCATATAACGATAGATTTTGTGGTTGGGATTTCTTGATCTCAGAAGGGGTCAGATTTGATTTGGGTTGTGGTGGACAAATTGACCAAGTTAGCTCATTTTCTAGCAGTCAAGACTACGTATACAGTTGATAGGTATGCTAGATTGTATATTAATGAGATTATTCGATTGCATGGAGAACCTGTTTCTATTGTTTCATATAGGGACCCTAGTTTTAAATCCAGATTTTGGGATAGCTTACATTATGATATGGGTACTAACTTAAAGTTTAGTACAACTTTTCACCCTCAGACAAATGGGCAGTCTGAAAGAACCATACAGGTTTTGGAAGATATGCTTAGAGCTTGTGTGCTTGATTTCAAAGATAATTGAGATGAATATTGGCCTTTTATAGAATTTTCCTATAACAATAGTTTTCAATATATTATTGGTATGGCACCATATGAAGTGGTGTATGGTAGACGGTGTAGTACACTGTTATGTTAGGGTAAAGTTGGTGAAAGGAAGATAGAGGGTCCCAAGTTAATTGAAGTCACCACTGAAAAAGTGAAGATTATTCAAGATAGAATGAGAACAGCTCAAAGTAGACAGAAAAGTTATGCAGATAAACGGCAAGAAGATTTCGAATTCAAAAAATAGGATTATGTGTTTCTTCGAATATCACCAGGGAAAGGAGTTATGAGATATGGAAAGAAAGAGAAATTGAGTCCATGCTACATTGGACCTTATAAAATTATTGAGAAAGTCGAGATGGTTGCCTACAAGTTAGCATTACCACCGGAGTTAGCCCGATTACATGATGTTTTCCTTGTTTCTATGTTGAGAAAATATATAATAGATCCTTCACATGTATTTGCGGAACAGCCTATTGAGTTGAAGAAAAACTTGAGGTATGTGGAAGAACCACTTGCTATCGTTAATAGGAAGGAACAAATATTGAGATCCAAAGTGATCCCACTTGTGAAAGTTGTGTGAAGATGGTATTCCATGTAAGAAGAAAATTGGGAGAGAGAAGATAGCATGAAAATTTATTATCCGTATTTGTTTGATTTGGACAACCAAGGTATGTCAATTTTTGGGATGAAATTTCCTAATGGGGGGAGAGTTGTGACAACTCGAACATAATGATGATAAATTATGTTTGAATCATGTTTAGATTATGTGACATGGTTAATGTGTTATTAGTATATGTATAATGTTAAGCTATTATGTTTAGTCTAATCCTACCTTCATAAAGCATTAAATATTGAATTAGTTACAAACACAAAATTTTGATTTTTTGGGTTGAAATGTTCATGTTGGAGACTAGTTTTGACCCTTATAATGTAACAACTGACTTAAGGTAAAAACTAGATAGTTGTAGATATATGAGTTAGGTTTGTAACACAACAAACTTTGTGTTAAACGGAGGTTCAAGCGAGAATCCATACCAAAATTACAAAATAAGGGCAAATATGTCCATTCATTAAGTGGTATTTTGTCTTATTAGTACAACAAATGGTTTGTTTTGATTGAATAGAAATAGAGGTGGGTTTGGGAAACTTAGAAACCTTAAAATAATCCCTCTTATTTATAAAATTCAGCCTTAGTTCAGTTTTAGAGAGTTTATCTTGAGGAAAGAGAGTCGGGAAGTTCAAGAAGAAGAAAGTGAGGAGAAAATTGGATAAAAATCCGTAGAAAATTACATCAAAGTCCCTAATGTAATTATATCCATAAATCTTGTAATTCATCTTGTATTACTTATTTAAATGATATAAATAATCATTTTTTTATTAAACATTCATGCCTTGATGTATATGTACGGATAGATACAAGTTTAAAGAAAGTTGAAGGTGTAAACCCTTTATGTTGCTTCGATTGGAAACCTTGTGTATTAAACTTCGATATCTTTTTGTATACTTACTCAAATTAAGTAGTTCTAATTGGAGATTAAAATAGACTCTTACATGTATGTCACATCCGAACATTTTGTAAGAATACCAAGAAATGAATCTTGGGTGATAATTTGAAGTTTTGGTGTAGAATCTACCCCAAAAGTGTAAGTATGCATACCATGTGTTTGACTTTTTGGTTGGCATAGCAAATGAACTCAAAAATTATGAAAATTTAATTTTGTATTATTAAATATGCATATTGAAATTTTGTGGAATATCAAATAAAGTTATGATGTAAAAAATTATGAAAATTCTTGAAAATTGACTAAACGATAGAGGTGCCTATAGGGCAGATTTGCTATATAGTAAAGAAAGGGGAATATTTTTCTCTAGAAAACTTGAAATATGTGTCGTCTCTTGTATTGGGAACCTATTATGGTAAGAATTGGATTACCAAGTGTAATACCCCGTATTTTTATGGCTTTTAATTATGAGGTTAATTAAATGTAATTACTTTTAATTATGGGATTTATTAAATTAATTTGGGATAATTAATTGGAATATTAATTCGGATTTAAATGCTAGCAGAATGAGAGTTAGTATTTGGTATTATTATGTTGTGGAATATTACTGAGTGATTATGGCAATATGTGATCATCAATTTTATTAAAATTATCGTGAGTTGAAAATACGGCAGTTTCGGTAATTAAGTTGAGACGCGTGTGTCAGTCGCGTCAGGAATGAATTTAATTAGATTATAAATTAAAGTATTATTTTATCAACTGTATGGTCATTTTGAGTGCGCCAACGTGTCCATAAGGGTTGACATAGTCAGAAAACACTAGCCGGGGGTTTAGTTTGGGTCCCGGAGCATTTTTAGGTCGAATCGTCAACTCAGAAGGGTATTTTGGTAATTTTAAAAATATGGAAATTAAAACTCACAAATTTTAGGGTTAAATAATATATTACTAATTAACCCACTAAGTCCATTATCAGCATTAGGTGAGTTAGAGGGCTACGGGAGTTAAAGGGAGAGTTTGAAGAAGTTCCAAAAGAAACCTCCAACCACCATCACCATCCTTGAGAGAATTCTGTAGAGAAAGGGGAGAAATCAAACTTCATTCACCAGCATCAACTTAGAAGAAACAAATTTAAGGCAAGTGTTTGATGTCGTTACTTGCATTAAATATTTCCTCCATGTATAGTGTAGAAAACTGTTTATGTCTTGGAAATTTTGATGAAGAATACCCAATGGGATTATTGTGAAAATTTGTGATTTTGGGAACGGAATTGGCATGTAGAATGATTATGGACAAATTTTAATATACAAAACATAACTTTTGATGACCTGAAATCGGATTAATGAGGAGTCTTTTGATGAAATTAAAATTTTGGGTTCAAGTTCATAGGGTTTGGAACAAGAATTGGGGATTGATGATTTTGGCATGTTAAATTATAAGATTTGGCCCAAAAGCATGTTAAGGAACGATCTAGGGTGACTAAAAATAGTTTACATACATTAAAAACGTATTTGGATAGTCTTAGGGTGGATTTAGAGAAGAGGAGAAAGAAGAAAAATCGAATTTGGAAAATTTTGGGTGCAGTCTGCCATCTCGTTAGAAGACCTGCCCAGGTCGTTCGAATGAGGTTCTAACGAGATGAAATTACCCCTTCTAACAAGTTGGTAGTTCGTTCAAAGCCTTTCATTCGAATGACATTCGTTCGAACGACCTCGTTCGAACGAGACTTCTAACGAGTTGACAGAATGGCCTTTTTGGCCTGATTTTATTTCAAATGTCCCGTAGACTTATTTAATGGAGTAATAACCTTCCCTTATTGACTAGTGAGTATATTTGGGAGATTGGAGTACGTTTAGGAGTAAAACTTAGAACCTTGTAGTAAATCGAATGACCCTTATGAATTAGAAAACGAGTGCTTAATTACGACGTGAGAAGAGTTGACAACTTTAATATATATAAATCGGGGACTTATAAGTGTACGATATTAATGATGATACAAGAACGAGAAGTATGCCTCTATTAATATATTGAGATATCTAAGATGGGTGAATGCTTAGTATATGTAGTTATCTATGTATAACATACCTACCGTACTTGCTATCATGGGAGGTCGGCATTCTATCAGGGCCATCTAATCTTTGTGTGCCTACGGGGGGATTTAGATTGGTACCTCGAGGACATAGGTCAGAGAAGGACTTATTGAGAAGTTAATAAGTCTGTTGATCATGGGAGCGTAGGTATGTGCGTGACCCATGTGATGTGAACTATGTTCGCCTCCATTATGTGTGATTGTTGTCATTTGAGAACGATTCCTGAGAGATTCAGAATGCGTGGTCCTAATGTACGTAATGTACCAGGATTTGATAGCAGAGTATGTGGGCACCGCAGCTTAGCCTCGGGGTGCTGGTATTGTATATTTATGATGAGAATAATATACTGTAAATTGAAATGCATTGTCATGTATAAATGTGAGTATAAATAATAGTAACGTTTTCGTAAAGATAAAAATGGAAATCCTCTAGTAAGTAGTATTACTAATATGGGAAAATGAGAATAAATGTAAGACACTCTATTTAAATGAACATGACAGAATTAAATCGTGAATCGTGTAGTAATGTTAGAATTTGTATTGGACTAGTTAGATATGGGAATAACTAGAATGGGTACGGGTACGATAGGAGTGCACAATTAGTTGAGAGGTGAGGAACTCATGTGAGTGGACACATTATCATGTACTTTATATTCACTGTTTAGTGATATTAAACACTTGCTATATTTTAAACTGTTTTTACAATCGGGCTCTAACCCATTTGTTTGCAAAATCTATTTTCTTGTAAAAACCTTTTAGGTGCCCATCCACAAGGACACCAAGCATAGGAGTTCCATTCCGGTGACGTGATGTAGCTGATGTGGGAGTTACAGGACCTTGTCAGTAGACGCCTCCACTTTCGATATTAATTCTATTATCAGATTTTCTCATCTGTTGGGCATGTCGCCCCATTTCCTTTAGATATTTTATTTATTCAGTTTATTTCAGATTTTGGGATGTAATTAATTAATGATTCAAACTTTGTATTTGTTTATTTCAGTATTCGGATTGTTGTGAGGAGTATTCCTCCAGATTCATTATTATTCCTTGGTTATTCTATTGTGACTATGTTGTAGTGGTTATGTATCACTTCATAATCTATCTTATTGCATGTTAATTGGATTTAATTAAAATTAGACAACTCACTTTTTAAATATTCGGTGGCTAGTAATTGTTAAAAATGTTTTTCGACAGTGATGCTATGAACTGAACCAACTTGACATTTTGAATTAATTTTAATAAAGGAGTATCTGCCCGGTATTTAATTAGTCGGGGTGTCACACCAAGAATAAATTAAAGTATGTTTGGACTATGAATTGTATATGTTAAATATCTTAACAAGAATTTGGATGGAACCTCATTTATGATAAATGATTTGAATAGAATCGTATGATGCTTATAAATTGATTTACATTTGACATATCCCTTAGATTGTTGATATTCTTATAATGATACTAATATTTTAATAATGATAGTAAGGGAATAAGAACTGGTTGAACAAGTGTCGTACAAAGGAAAAGGAAAAACCTGATAAGTTTAAGAACTGGCTGAACAAGTGTCGTACAAAGGAAAAGGAAAAACTTGATAAGTTGCCAAGGTGAGTGTACTTATGATTGTTTCGTATATAGATATGAAAATGATATGATGAAGTTGAATATAGCTCTGAGATAAGGATTGGTTTGAATCCTTCGGTATTCGGGATTTCTTTGGATATTCAAATATCTAAGATTATTTGGGTCTTATGATCCAGGAATGGAATTAGACAAAGATCCAATGATTTGTTTTGTCTTATGATAAGGATTTGTTGGAACTTATGTTCCAGTATTTGTTATTGCCATAACGGGCATGATTGTTAAGATTTTATATCCACATATTTGATATAGAACTGTTATTTCATTGCAAGGAAGGAGTACCTCACTAAGCTTACTGCTTAATATTTATATTTAACATTTTCAGATTTGTACGCTGCCAACTAGGATACCATATGATCGGTGACTTTGAGAGTTGCCCCGTTATAAAGAGCTGGGGTTTAGACATGGGGATTTTGTCATTGTCACACTGAGAATTTTACTATAATCACTCATTGCATATATTGAGTTAGAGTTTTTTAACTTGATAGTATTGCATGCTCGCTTAATTATAACTTTGATACTAATTATGTTATGGTACAAAGAACAATATTATGCTCATTATGTACAATATGCATGAAAATATTGATAAATGAATTATATTTAACGTGGGATGAAGATTTGATTTCATTATTATTAAAAAAATGATTAAAATGGATTTGGGTTGGGGGTGTGACATGAATCCTCAAATCATGGTACATATTATCACACATGGGATGTGTAATGAACCATGCGCCTCGTCCAAACGTACCTCCCACAACTTAGGACCCTCTTGCACAATCAATATCCCTTGAAAACGCAAGCCTTCATCCAAGACAAAAATAGAAATAAGAGAACTCCTCCCAAAAAAATGCTCTCATAACTTCTCGTGACAAAAGGAATCCAACGCGTGGGCCTGAATCATCCGTAACACAATATCAACTGCAATGGGCATTATTGTTAAAAATTCCTCTGATGCATCAATTGTACACAAAATATCCAATACTCCTGTTATCAACTTATAAAATACCGCAAGTGTACAGACTATTATAGAATACCGAGTCTAAGTACAAGTCGAACTTATGAAGATTTGTTAATTTTTTTGTTTAAAATAATTATGCCTATCCAACTAGACGAAATGGATTTAGAGATGAGATGAAATATTAAACTAAGTTAATACAAATAAAAAATACAACTACGAAATATATAATCAAGTGTGCGAGAAAACTAGGGCATTGGATCCATTTAACTAATATTATGTTATAATTTAAACTCGTCATTCCCTGTTTTATAATTCAAATTAAATCGACTCTCGCCGCATTTTATTTGGAAAATAGCACATTTAAGTTCACAATAAAATTTAACGTCTCTAATTTTAGATGGCTAAAATCCCTATTCCCTTAAAAGTTCACTTTTAAATTTTAAAGTGTAGTCTTTAAGCATGAGATATCAATTAATTTAAGAAAAGTATAACCCATCAAAAAGTACTCACACTAAAAATAAGAAAAATGATTTTGAAATAAAGTTGAAGGTTAAAATGAAATCTCGTATCGTTTTAAATGAATACCAAATTTCTAAAGCAATTTAAAGAAGTCGAGAAATAAAGACAAATTTAAACTAGGCACAATATTATTTAGACATAATAAACTCCACCTAATCCTAGTAAAGAAATTAAGCTAGCATAATTGAAGACAAAATGAAAGTGTAAGAATGAAAACTAATTTTTATTAACAAACCAACTTACAAAAGAATAATGCCTTACAATTAATGTTGACAAATTTATTTCCACAAAAGAGAAATTACTGTCCCTCAAAATAAACTCTAAAACTACAAATATATTGTTTTAAGTGGCTCTCTAAAATTTTATGTTTAAAATAATGAGCCCAAGGATCTTATTTATAGGTTAAGGGGTGAGGTATTTGATTCAGGGTGAAACACTATATAATTGGCTGATTTTGGATTGGTAATTATCTCATGTGGTCTTAGAAAGAGTTGAAAATAATTGGAAAGTCATTTTTTTTAATAATTATCTCCAATTTTTGTCATTATTCACGTCACTACTCACAGCACCAGCTTTAATCGTATTTTAACCCCTAAAACTTCAAAATCTCATTTTCGCCCGAACTTCAAAGTTGTGAGTCTGTTCAAGACCTTTCTAAAAAGTTATGGCATGACCTCAACGAACACTCGAATAAATTTATAAAAAATATTTAGTATAGTTGTGTCAACCATGTTGTGTCTCGACGTATCCTAACAATTTTTACATATCGACTCCTTTGTTGTCCAAACTCTGGGGGTAACTGTAAAATGCAAAATAAAAATAATAAATTCTAATTTAGGGTCATAAAAGTTTATAAAATTACATAATTGCCCCTTAATTGCATTTTATCCCCCAAAATTAATAAGTTGCTCGTGTTAATCCGAAATTGAACTAAAGTTCGGGGAGAAATTTATTTTTCCTAGATAAATATTTAAAACATAAAATAGGCCCTTAAAGTTTCTGAAATTAAGATATCACCCTCTAAGGTTACTAAAATTGTATTTTAACTCAAATTTTATTTAAACTTGCATTTTTCTTTCTGTTGGCGAAAATGACTCTAAAAGCTCATTATTTATGAAATCACGAGCCTAGCAAAGCCTAGATTTGGGCATAATTCATACAAAATAATACCCTCATAAACTCTGACCTTAAAGTTGATAGACTAATTATCGGTTGATGACTCTAGGTGTCTACTACCATGTTCGTCTTCCTTGAATAATACTAAATGGAGAAGTGGCATTCCTTCACAAACTCCAACAACCTCTTCTGACTCATGTTCAACTCCCACTTAGTGAAGAGATACTAAAGAATCTTATGGCTCGAGAATAACATGAATCTCTCACCCAATAATTAATGCCTCAAAATAAAAAGGGCAAAAAGTGTGGTTGTCATCCTCTCCTTAAACTCCTCAAAAGTCCATGAAAATGCTCACCCCAAACGAATGGTACCCCCTTCCAGGTGAGATGAGTCAGTGGTCCTTCAATCTTCAAGAACTCCTAAATAAACCTCATGTAGTGCCTTATTTAACCTAAAAATATCTATGCTTCAGTAGGTGAAGTGGGTTATCCCCACTTCATCACTATAGACACGTTTATAGGATCCATAAAAATCTCATCCTCTGATGCAACATGCCCCAAAAAACGTCTCTTCTTGTACCCAAAATCCATACTTGGCGCAACTTAATGTCCATTTTGCCTTCCTGAAGTGTCTGTGGAATTTTCCTCGGATGCATTGCCTGCCCATCCTCAGATCATGAGTAGACTTATATGCTGTTAATAAACTCAATAAGTAACTGGGACACCTCCTATTAGAATAATCTATACCTCAAATTTATGAACACAACTGAAGCATTAGTCAACCCAAATGGCATAAGCTAGAACGCGTATCAATGACATCGTGTTAGAAAAATTATCTTTGAGATATCCCCCTCATGAATTCATAATTGGTGATAACTCGAGAATAATTTAATCTTCAAAAAGAAATAGTGTCCCCCTTAACTGATCCAATAGGTCATCGATACTCAATTCTGTATTGTGACCTTGTTTAGATCCTGATGGTCCACACATAAATGTAGTGAATCGTCCATCTTTTAATAAAAAAGACTGGAGCTTCCCAACGGTGATGTAATCCCCCAACTAAACCCTTGTCTCAAAATTCATTGTGCCTACTACCACAACTCGTTCATCTCCAATGGACCCAACAAATAAGGTTCCCTCGCCAAGGGCCTGGTGCTAATTCCAAATGTATGACAACATCAATCTTATGTGTAGGCAGTAACTCCAGTACCTCATTGAGTAAATCAGGAAAATATTGAACTATCAGTATTATCTCTAAAGAAATCGTAACCTCATTTGATGTGCTCGCATCTATATAATACAAGTGTGTGCTAGATCCTTCCCCCAGTCTAGGCATAACAATAAGAAACATCTCATGCCTTAGAACAGAAAACATAATGGCCTACCCCTTATAGTCGATATGAGTTTAATACATACCTAACAAATCCATACCCAATAATAAAATAGTATGACCTCATGTCTTAGATCAATAATTTGATAGAAAATCAAGCCATCCAATCACCACTGCTACGTCTCTACAAAAATGATGTAAAGCAGTACCCCTACCCACTAGGGTATCCACGTATAAAGAAAACTCAGTCATAATAAATCTACATGTCCAAAAATCATAATGAGTGTACTACTGATAAACGAATGAGACCCCCTCGGTGTCCAAATAAGATGCGTGCACGTGATCCCTAAGCATAAACATAATAATTTTTCAGTATCATCTTTATAAGTTTTGGTTTCCTCTAAGGCATATCCAACTAATTGGCCTTGGTAGCCACAAGTGTAATGATTTCCTCTAAAGAAATCATAAAAATGGTGTCCCCAATGGCGGAACTACGTACCCTATCTTTGTGGTTGATCCTACTAAATCTGGCCTTATCAGCTCTGTCCTCATTGGTCGTGGACCTGTTGGCCCTTATGCATTTGGACCTGCTGTCCATAGTACACTTGGCCCTGATAGTTTTTATCATATGCTCCTAATAACCTCTTAGAGGATGTCCCCCTTTACTGATCCCTTCTATTGGTGAGGTGCTCAAGGGGCTCAGGGTGACTCTCCACCGTTTTTAGTCTTTTGGTCCTAGTTCGATCCCAGTCTTCTTTTGGGCATAGTTCCACCCCAATATTCTCTTTCTTAGGAACTTTGTGATTCTGATATTCATGATGATCCTGGCTCTGTAGGAGGGAAACTTCCACCATCTGACCGTAAGTGGTGGAGGATGGGTTACCCAATGTAAGGCTTCTGATAATGTGGTCCATCTTCTCTATTTTTATCAATAGCTTCCAGTGCAAACAGAAAAAGAAAGTTAAAATGCCCCTCATGTTGGGCTACTATACGGTAGGCCTGAAGAGGTTTTAGGAACTTTCTCTTTTTGTTGTTACGAATGGCAATTGGTAAATTCTTCCCCTCAAGCCATTCCCTAAGTACACACTAAAAGTCTTATGCCCAATCAATACATACTCTCGATCGAACAAACACCATGCATGGGATGTCTCAGGAATGAAATTCAAACAAGGAACCCTTTCGATACACTTAGGTATATTCGAATCGTTTGTTAGAACTAATGGCTATAGACTTTTTAAGTGGTTATCGTGATTAATAGTACAAATCCTAAATAATATGTCTCTAAAGTAGTCAAAGAACACAACGCAAAAAAGATGTGGATGCACTCAAGACCTTAGGGCTTTAGTACTTGAAATGATCAAATACCAATTGTAATACCCCGTAAATATATTGATCAATTTTAATATAAAAATTAATGGAGTATAAAACAATTGTATCATTGTAAGAATAACGAGATAAATGAAAACGATAAGCAAAACAATGCTAAATAATAAAGTATTGAATAAATAAAAACATCTCTAATACCATCCAACAACCATAAAACTTGATTCCCACACTGGAATGTATTAATCTCAATATCATAAAATCCAACTCTAAATCAATAAACTATTATAAATAAATGTATCTTGTAGAATATGTGACTCGGGAAAAATAATATAAATACAACACACTGAAAATTAAAATATAAAAGAATACAGAAATGTAAATAAGATACAAGCTCGACACCTGTATGATCGAAAATGATAAATAGAACTGATGTTAGACAAACTCCCTAACGAATAGCTCAAGTTTGCGGTAGTGACTGCGGCCTAAGACCTGTAAAAGTTATTCCAAAGAGAATATTAAACCTATCAAGCTTAAAGAACATAAGAATATAACTATGTAAGGACATATTTTCATAGGTACGTTATCAATTTATTATGTCACATACCGCTACACCGTCGAAGAGCATTCAAGAGACATCTACATCAAAGACAGATCCGAATTACTCAAGTTTGTCATCATTCAAGACTCCGCGAAGTTTACTTTGGTAAGGTTATGTTTTTAATACCTTAACTTTTCACTTAGAGCTTTTGGGATATTTTTATAAAATATTTTCTAAGTGTTGGAGCGGAATTTTTGGTCAAAAATTGAGAATGAGTATTTTTTTTAAGTGTTGAATCAAATATTAAAATATTTTTTTTAAACTAACGTTCAAACGACATCTGTACGTCGTTCAAATGATAAGCAGTGTCGCACGATGTTGTTCAAACGACAACGATGTCTCGTTCGCGTGACATGTAATCTCGTTCGAACGAGCTCGAATTTTGAGGCGGTGCAGTTTTTGTATAAATATTCATTAAATGGTTTCGTTTTGTTTAAGAAGTCACAGCGTTTTGACGACCATAAAAACTGCGAAAGCAGAATTTTTTTTAGACTTCTTCTTTTAGGGTTTAATCCCTTTTTTGTTTTCAATTCACAAAACTCCCATATGCTTGAGTGAATTGTTTTTGGTGTTAAGAACACAATTTTGCTTTTTTTCATCTTTCATGGAGTGTGTCTCTACATCGTATGGCTGCGTGTCATTGAGGATCTTGCTGCGTGAAGATTCTTTGCTGAAGATTGGGTTGCGAGTCCTTGAAGGGTGCTATGTGTATTCTCTTGCTGAGTTCAAGACTGAGAGTCTTTGTGGGTTGGCTACGCGTTGATCCATTGCAGATTTCTCTATGTAATTTTAAGATGCGATTTATTAATTCGTAGGGAAATAAAGGTTTTACCCGAAAGGGTTTTTTTCCTGAAATCTGTGTCTCAGCATATTTATTGTGTCGCATGCTTTGTATTTATTTATGGGTTGACACATGCACTTTAGATGCTTGTTTAGGGGATGAATTAAATAAGGTTTGATTGGAAAGTTATGAGTTAGTTTTAATCGGTATCACGCGTTTTACAAATTGGTATCAGAGCGGGATTCTCTAATTTATCGTGTATTCCTATTTTTCGCAAAATTGTGTGATATTGATTTTTTTTGAAAAATCAGTTTTGTGAAAAATCGCAATTTTCCGATGGAGCACTTATCTAATCGGATCCCCCCCTTTGATGACACGATTCAAAGTTTTAATGATATAAATCATTTGAATTTTACGTTTGCTAAAATAATTGATTTTTTGGAAAAAGAAAATTCTCGTTTTAAATCCGCGTTGGATCTTTTGCAAACGGTTCAAAATCAAAGAGATTTTCATCGTGAAAATTTTGTTTCCTTGGACCATGACTTTGTTGCTTTAAAATTGTCCAAGAAGGAGAGTGATGATAGGGTCATATTTTTAGAAAAACAATTAGAGGACCTTAAAAATTCGATGGTTTATGTTTGTGCCAAAGAGAATAAAAATATTTTAGTCAATAAATTTGTGGCACGTGAAGAGACTCTTAGGGAAAAGTTTTCTTTAATTGAGGGAGAGAGAGATACCCTTTTAGGAATTGTTGAAAATTTGAAAAAGGTGTCCCTTAAATTGAAAGAGTCTAATTGTTTGCCTGTGACAAAAAATTTTAAGTTAAAAAATGATTTGACAGAATCGAGTAGGTTTGATAGTGATGGTAATGGCTCGTCTTGTTTTCATGCTTCTAGTGCTAAATCCAAAACCATTATTTATTTTAGAGGGTCAACCGTTCCCATGGATATTATAAAAGGTCAACCCATAGGTGTCATTCCACCCGTTTACATATGTTCATATTGTGGTAGGAAAGGTCACCTTAGGAGATTTTATTTTGATCTTGGAAGAGGTTCTAGGAAGTTTATGTCTAGTGTTCCCTTGGTTCTCAAATCCCCCACACGACGTTTCACAACGATTTGGGTTAGGAAATCACTTTTAGAGGAACTAGATTTTAGACAAGTTGATTCTCGTTTGCTTGCACATGATTCTTCTCTTGCCATATCATATATATGATTGTGTTTGCATGTTTGTCATACGCTAGTTAGGCATTTTGATATATTTTCTAGTGTACTGACATGTAGTTTTTGTATAAATATTTTCTTTTGAAAATTTTGAAAAATACAAAAATATTTTATTTTGGATAAATTTTTTTGAAAAATCCAAAAAGAGTTTTGTTTTTTGTTTGCATCTTTTATGGATAAACACTCAGGATGACCAAGTCACAATTTCATTCCATTTATTCATGTGACTATTTGATAGTGTTTTGAGACAATAGGTCAATTCATCCATGTTCTTTATAATGTTTGAAGTCATTAAGATGTAATTAAGTGTTACTTCCTACATGTTTGACTCATAATTTCCTTTATTGCACACATGCACGGATTTGTTTGATTATTGTTCTTCTCTTATCACATGTTGGTTGGGTGTTTTCACTTCAATCTTGTCCTTAAAATGATCCAAGCGCGATAAAACTTGATAAGAAAGTTTTGCATGTAAGAGTCGTTTGTGAGTTTGTGTGCTTTGTTTAAAAACGGCGAAGGGCTACGAAAGATTAATTTTTATCTTTTGCGATTAAGACGCCATTTAAATTGGACCTAAAAAATTGAGGAATTTTATTATCCGGGGTCCAAAGAGGTTTAAAAGAGCCCGAAAAAATTTAAAGGCAATAGAAAGATATTCATGCCAATCATGGGCCTTTTAGGTTTTTGCACCAATTACCCAATGTTTGAGAATTTAGATTACCTCTAAAATAAAATATATATGAGGGTGTTCAGATGGAGAATTGTAACACCCCGCTCAAAATAATAACGGGTGACCAACCCTATACTACATTAAATCAGGAGTTTCGGATGGCTCAGTCTCAACAACAATTGTCGGTACTAATATAATATAAGACTAACTACCCAATATAATATAAGTGAGATGTTAAAATTAAATAAAACATAGAACAAATAACAAACCAACAAACCATCACAAAAGAACTACTAATAGAGGAAAAATGCATACAAGTACGATGATAAATGAA
Organism: Sambucus nigra; assembly: GCA_949130495.1. Classification (NCBI taxonomy): domain Eukaryota; kingdom Viridiplantae; phylum Streptophyta; class Magnoliopsida; order Dipsacales; family Adoxaceae; genus Sambucus; species Sambucus nigra. Next base: position 234,668,915 of record OX422210.1, on the reverse strand, counting down.
TTGCTAAAATAAAATGTAACGAGTGTATACAAAGAATAAACCCGAATAAGCTGTCGGGTCACAGACAATACAATAACTGAAATGGAAAAGAATATACACATCTATAAATATCCCTTGGGTATAAACCCGATATACAACATTAACTCCTACCAAGATTTTTAAATAAGTAGGAAGCGACTACAATTTATATCCCGTAACCGTATGCACCTGTCACGGCTCCCAAGACTCGGGATAGAAGATCATCTGGCATCCATGCGGTAGGACACATGTAGTAATATATATATATATATATATATATGTACAGACAGGAGAGAAAAGTAAACGGGTCAGAGCCCGAGTTGTAAAAAATATTTAGCAAGTGTGTTAATCGTGCATAATAAATATCGGTGCACTTATTTCATAATTAAAGTGGAATCGCACTCTCGTGAAACCCCGACTCACCTATCATCTAACGGTGCGCACCTATTCGCGTCCTGAAATTTTAGTTAAATTACCCCAATTATAAGGACAACCTAACTTAGCATAGTCTCAGCCTATACCCACGAGATTTGTCTTCCTATCTTAACCCAAGAATCCACTCTTTCTAAACATACTTAATTATTTTTACAAACAAATATGCCATAATAGGCTTAATGGATTCCGGTTTATAATTTAATTAATTATAATTCTTAATACGTTACCCATATACATTAGGATTTAATCATATGATTTAATTACTAAATAACATGCATACAAATTATAATTGACAAAACTTCTCTCCAATCTCAACACTGCACTACGTTTCGTGCGTGGGGTGGCTCGCAAAGCGAAATACAAACAAGGAACCACCCCATTACACTACTCCTTGACAATGTCGATCCTAGAGATCCAGTATGCCATACATACAATTTTATACTACTACAACTACTAAATTTAGGTTACAATATAAAAACAACTTAAAATCTCCAATAATATCCTTGGGATGATGTAACCGAAATATTCCTGAAATGCGATACATCAACCCCTATCAATCTAGTTCATCATAATCATCCAAGATGTACTCCATAAAGATTCCATATCCTTTCATCTATAGGATATATATAAATATATATATATAGGCATTTATTCTAACCATATATATATACAATCATCCATTCCCATAGCCAGGTGAACATACCACATATGATGTACAATGGCCATACACATAATATACCCGGCTATATATATCGCCGATAAAACTACATCATGATATCGTCTTCCAGGGCAATACTCACATACCCTCCTGGGGTCCCCGGTCGGTCTTAATATCACCTACATCGGAGCCATACACACACACACACGACATCCTGGGAAGCGGTCATAGCTCCTAACCGGTCAATGAGACGAGACGTATCCACCACGCCTCACCCCGAAAATATAAATCACATAATAACACACTGGACGACTATGACCTGGGGACTATCCACACCCTTCTCCTTGAGCCAGTATGCTCACCCTCTGCGCGAAAACTTCCCAATGATAGCATGTTCACGTGCACAATATATATACATCCATATGATCCCATCATATAATCAAACATTAAACCATCATATACGGTTTAGAAATTCATACCATGTATATCCATAACATAAATATATCCATATATTCATATCCATACAGATACATATATATACATATATTCACATATCCATATATCTACATATACAAACCAGTTCATATGTATAAGATATCTAAACTAGGCTATAAGTATACATAATCCTCAATATACAAGCCGTCACCACAAACTCATTTAATTTACCTCGATATGTGAATACAATCCCTCACTTGAAGCATATTCATCCATTTTCCTATGATGAATAGTCTCCCAAACAACATACGGATATATATATATATATACCCAACATTAGGGTTATCACCCAAAGTTTAGTGTAGGAAACCATCACTACACATACCATCTATATCCGAGAGCACATTGATGAATCTAGTAACAATTTCGACTATTGGTATGCTCATAACTAATGGTCTACAACCTCAAGTATTAAACTTAAATCCATTTTAGGATCTCATCAATTTATTAAAATCCCCTTCATTACTCACACTATTGTTATTACTAGTATGATCCCAATGCTCTCAATTCTGACTATGGATCAATCACTCCTATGAACTCCTATATCTTATTGCGCTTGCATTCTATTTCTTAAGTTAAACATTACTAGGGATACGCGACCACTCTCTCTCATCGGTCCTCAATAACATCTAAACTCACTTATGACCTCAAGCTAGAACTCCCGTCCTCCCTGAGATCCCTCACTACCTCGAAATGCCCATAATTAACACGCACGTAAGCAAAAAGGGATGATCTCCACTATTTATAACCATTTCATGATAACCCAACTCTATCATGATAACATAACCCTCCAATTACTTCAGTTCCATATTTCTTTCATTACTAAAAGAGGCATTCCATCCTCCTGAATAAGTTTAACATAGGCCCGCAAGTCCCTATTCGACCCAGGGCCCAAATCTAATATCATAACCCTTCATATTAAGCCCATTAATAAAGCCCCTAAGAATAAAACTCCCAAAGAAAAAGGGAAGAAAGAACTCCAAATTTTGGGCTAAAAACAGGGGACCGGTCGACCGGTCCCAGAACCCCGCTCGACCGCGGGTCCAAATTTTGCCTATGAAGAAATGCAGTAGGCTTTTCCCTTAAGGCGCGGTCGACCGGCCATACCAGTTATCTTGGCCAATTTTCCCATTTTCAGCAAATCCTAAATCCTCAAACACCCAAATATCATCACCAAACCCCCAAATCTTTAACCCAATAATATTCTTAACATGTAAACTCATACTACATCCCATCCCAACAATTTATATGTCATCAACCCATGTATAAACATTGATTTCGAGATTTAAACCCAAAAATATAGGTTTTGATATTTATACCCAAAATCCATTTCTTTAACCCACATATTATGAAATCAAATACACAAATGACTTATTTAGAAAGATTAAACACTTGGCTCAGATTTGTAGAGTTTGGATCGTCCTCGATGTCGCGTTTTGGCCGAAGATCTCCAAGCTTTTCTTCCTCTCTCTCTTCTTTTCTTCCTATTTCTTCTTCTAGGTATTTTTCTCTCTTTCTCTCAAATGAGACGGCTTGTCCTGTAAGCCTCTTAAATCCCTAAAACACAAGTCCCAATTTTAATTGTTAATACACACTTTAAATGACTCGTTTACTCCAATTTGAGTCAAACTGACTTAAAATCATTTCGGAGCCGAAATAAAACCCAGTGACAGTCATTTTGACTATCTCGACCCTTTCGAGATCGATGGTACCCTCAAAATCATCATCCGGAATAGTTTAAAAAGTTCTCTATTTTTGGACTTCAATTCCCACATTTTAAAATTCTCCAATTTAATTATATTTTATTTTCCCAAAAATTTAATTTCTCAGTCTCCAAAGTCAAGGGTTGTTACATACTTCCCCCCTTACAAAAATTTCTCCTGCGAAATTTTAAGATATGCCTAGGACCTCAATCTCATCTAGTCCTTACATCAATCCTTAGGATCACTATACCGATCCTTTCTAGTTCTCACATCGAACCATATAGATTTTAAAACAAACTACTACCCAGGGTGCCCATACACCCCGTACCCGAGCTTCAACTCGTAGAATTATAATCAGGCTCCATTAGCCTCAAATCATAATATACTATCACCAATATAATCAATTACAACCTATTAACTATATAAAAATTTGAAAAACAAATTCCAATGGTTGAACTCTCCTCAATTCCTGACGCTAGCCACCTTCGTGCGGGGGAGGTTTCGTAAGCAAAATCCAAACAAGGAACACTCCCAATACACTACTGTGTAGATAGGTCGGGGATTGAGACTAGTTGAACCAGGGTTAAGGTTTTATAAAAGATTTTAATATTTTAGATATTGCCCGAAGTCCTATACACAATAATATAAATTAATTCCGCGTCTGTCGACACGCCAAGCAAACACCTTTTGTTTAAGACACAAGGTTTCACCAAATACAATACCCTTACCACTACCTAGTTCTCAAAACTAGCACACCTATGAGTTAAATTATCCGCTCAACATATATCTACTAAACTCTGAACCTCTCAAGTATAAAATTCCTCTACATCACATCAACACCTTTCCATAAAATAATTTCTTCCCTCATTATAACACTACAATTTCACACCCGAACCTATCCATAAGACAATAACCTTATAGTCACAAATCGAAAAAAAAATCGACATTTCGCACTTCCGGAACTTAATAGTACAACTTTTACTATCTCTTTACAAGACGGTCTATTGTCTCAAAAGATGCCATACAAAGACCGTACTTTCTCACTCCTTCTTCCAAGGAAAGTCTATACACCTTTACGGTGTAGCGGCTAACCGCTCATCATAACTTACGCGTGACGTTCCCAACATCGCATAAAGCGTGACTTAAACCCAAAGAAAGGTATTCTACCTTATACTTGCATAATCCAATTGCTTTACTTCATCCTTAGATCCTTACTTAAAGTCCTCTACTTCTTCCAGGACCATCATTATTCCTAAACCTATTTCTCCACAAGAGAAACATCTTCCTCAAAATCCCTCCTAACCATCTTGAAGGACAAAACGCTATTGCGACTACCAAATACTCCCCCAGCCCTACTTAACGAAACCGAGTCTCCAATTTCTTACTCCCTCTTCCCAGAAGGCAATACTCCCGATATTGGGACAACTCCACACACCTCACATCAGGAAAAGTCACCAACACCGGGTTTCCTAACAAAGGTTGACGGGTTTCTCAATCTAAACCTCCCAAGGACTACACTATATACCTCTCCTCAGACTTACCTTACTAAGTCCAAGATTCACCATTCGAGTAAATTTCCCTTTCTTACTCGACCACCCTTAGGTCACCCTGAACCTCTACTAAAGTTCTCTTTCTTATTCCCGCCTGAATGGGGGAAAACAAATACCCCCAATCAAAGCATACCCAAAATAAGTTATGGGTATTGTATCTCTAATCTTGTCCTTTCCTAGACGACAAAAATCTAGGCAACGTATGAAACGAGAGAAACTGTTATCAGAACGTCGATCAAGTGAATACACTTCACAGAAAAAGATAAATGTTGTGAACACAACAATCCTGATAGTAGGGCTTTATATCAAGAACGTTAACGGAAGAACGTACAAAACCCGCACAGATCCTAAAGACTCTAGAAGCAGATGCTCTAATACCATATGTAACACCCCGCTCAAAATAATAACGGGTGGCCAACCCTATACTACATTAAATCAGGAGTTTCGGATGGCTCAGTCTCAACATCAACTGTCGGTACTAATATAATATAAGACCAACTACCCAATATAATATAAGCAAGATGTTAAAATTAAATAAAACATAGAACAAACAACAAACCAAGAAACCATCACAAAAGAACTACTAATAAAGGAAAAATGCATACAAGTAAGATGATAAATGAAATGCTAAAATAAAATGTAACGAGTGTATACAAAGAATATACCCGAATAAGCTGTCGGGTGACAGACAGTACAATAACTGAAATGGAAAAGAATATAAACATCTATAAATATCCCTTGGGTATAAAACTGATATACAACATTGAATCCTACCTAGATTTTTAAAGAAGTAGGAAGCGACTACAATTTACATCCCGTAACCATCCGCACCTATCACGGCTCCCAAGACTCTGGATTGGAAGGTCATCTGACATCCATGCGGTAGGACACTTGTAGTAATATATATATATATATATATATATATATATATATATATATATATATACAGACAGGAGAGAAAAGTAAACGGGTCAGAGCCCGAGTTGTGAAAAATATTTAGCAAGTGTGTTAATCGTGCATAATAAATATCGGTGCACTTATTTCATAATTAAAGAGGAATCGCACTCTCATGAAACCTCGACTCACCTCTCATCTAACGGCACGCACCTATTCGCGTCCTGAAATTTTAGTTAAATTACCCCAATTATAAGGACAACCTAACTTAACATAGGCCCAGCCTATACCCACGAGATTTGTCTTCCTATCTTAACCCAAGAATCCACTCTTTCTAAACATACTTAATTATTTTTACAAACAAATATGCCATAACAGGCCTAATGGATTCCGGTTTATAATTTAATTAATTATAATTCTTAATACGTTACCCATATACATTAGGGTTTAATCATATGATTTAATTACTAAATAACATGCATATAAATTATTATTGACAAAACTTCTCTCCAATCTCAACACTGCACTACGTTTCGTGCGTGGGGTGTCTCGCAAAGCGAAATCCAAACAAGGAACCACCCCGTTACACTACTCCTTGACAATGTTGATCCTAGAGATCCATTATGCCATACATACAATTTTATACTACTACAACTAATAAATTTAGGTTACAATATAAAAACAACTTAAAATCTCCAATAATATCCTTGGGATGATGTAACCGAAATATTCCTTAAATGCGATACATCAACCCCCATCAATCTAGTGCATCATAATCATCCAAGATGTACTCCATAAAGATTCCATATCCTTTCATCAATAGGATATATAAATTTATATATAGGCATTTTTTCTAACCATATATATATACAATCATCCATTCCCATAGCCAAGTGTACATACTACATATGATGTACAATGGCCATACACATAATATACCCGGCTATATATATCGCCGATAAAACTGCATCATGCTATCATCTTCCAGGGCATTACGCACATACCATCTTGGGGACCCCGGTCGGTCTTAATATCTCCTACATCGGAGCCATACACACACACGACGTCCCGAGAAGCGGTCATAGCTCCTAATCGGTCAATGAGACGAGACATACCAACCACACCTCACCCCGAAAATATAAATCACATAATAACAAACTAGACGACTATGACCTGGGGATTATCCACACCCTGCTCCTTGAGCCAGGATGCTCACCCTCTGCACAAAAACTTCCTAATGATAGCATGAGTGGGGTGTGCTTAACCACATAAGTATATATATCATTCACATGCACGATATATATACATCCATATGATCCCATCATATGATCAAACATTAAACCATCATATACAATTTAGATATCCATACCATGTATATCCATAACATAAATATATCCATATATTCATATCCATACAGATACATATATATACATATATTCACATATCCATATATCTATATATGCAAACTAATTCTCATTCATATGTATAAGATATCTAAACTCGGCTATAAGTATACATAATCCTAACTATACAAGCCGTCACCACAAACTCATTTAATTTACCTCGATATGTGAATACAATCCCTCAGTTGAAGCATATTCATCCATTTTCCTATGATGAATAGTCTCCCAAACAACATACGGATATATATATATATATATATATATATATAACATTAGCGTTATCACCCAAAGTTTAGTGTAGGAAACCATCACTACACATACCATCTATATCCGAGAGCACATTGATGAATCTAATAATAATTTCGACTATTGGAATGATGATAACTAATAGTCTACAACCTCAAGTCTTAAACTTAAATCCATTTTAGGATCTCATCAATTTATTAAAATCCCCTTCATTACTCACACTATTCTTGTTACTAGTATGATCCCATCGCTCTCAATTCTGACTATGGATCAATCACTCCTATGAACTCCCAAATCTTATTGCGCTTGCAATCTATTTCTTAAGTTAAACATTACTAGGGATACGCGACCACTCTCTCTCATCGGTCCTCAATAACATCTAAACTCACTTATGACCTCAAGATAGAACTCTCGTCCTCCCTGAGATCCGTCACTACCTCAGAATGTCCATTATTAACACGCACGTAAGCAAAAAGGGACGATCTCCACTATTTATAACCATTTCATGATAACATAACCCTTCAACCACTTCAGTTCCATATTTCTTTCATTACTAAAAGAGGCATTCCATCCTCTGGAATAAGTTTAACATAGGCCCGCAAGTCCATATTCGACCCAGGGACCTATTCCTTTAATCTAATATCATAACCCTTCATTTAAGCCCATTAAGACAGCCCTTAAGAATAAAACTCCAAAAGAAAAGGGGAAGAAAGAACCCCAAATTTTGGGCTAAAAGCAGTGGACTGGTCGATCGGTCCCAGACCCCCGATCGACCACGGGTCCAAATTTTTCCCACGAAGAAATGCAGTAGGATTTTCCCTTAAGGCGCAGTCGACCGATCCCCTGGGCGCAGTCGAACGGCCATACCAGTTATAATGGCCGATTTTCCCATTTTCAGCAAATCCTAAATCCTCAAACACCCAAATATCATCACCAAACCCCCAAATCTTTAACCCAATAATATTCTTAACATGTAAACTCATTCTACATCCCATCCCAACAATTTATATGTCATCAACCCATGTATAAACATTGATTTCAAGATTTAAACCCAAAAATCTAGGTTTTGATATTTATACCCAAAATCCATTTCTTTAAGCCACAAATTATGAAATCAAATACACAAATGACTTATTTAGCAAGATTAAACACTTGCCTCAGATTTGTAGAGGTTGGATCGTCCTCGATGTCGCGTTTTGGCCGGAGATCTCCAAGCTTTTCTTCCTCTCTCTCTTCTTTTCTTATTCTTTCTTCTTCTAGGGCTTTTTCTCTCTTTCTCTCAAATGAGAAGGCTTGTCCCGTAATCCTCTTAAATCCCTACAACACAAGTCCCAATTTTAATTGTTAATACACACTTTAAATGACTCGTTTACTCCAATTCGAGTCAAACTGACTTAAAAACATTCCGGAGCCGAAATAAAACCCAATGACAGTCATTTTGACTATCTCGACCCTTCCGGGATCGATGGTACCCTCAAAATCATCATCCAGAATACTTTAAAATGTTCTCTATCTTTGGACTTCAATTCCCACATTTTAAAATTCTCCAATTTAATTAAATTTTATTTTCCCAAAAATTTAATTTCTCAATCTCCAAAGTCAAGGGTTGTTACAAGAATTTAAACGGGTTTTCACGTCCTTGAAATTCTTGAAAAAGCGCTATATAGTTTTGGACATTATTGGTGTGGAAATCATTTTGACTTTGATTTGTTGATTTGCATAAGATGATGTCATCTAAATTCAACAATTTTTTACGCCGAATGATACTTTTGATGTTCATTCGTTAGGAATACAAGTATTCATCGTGCACATATGATTGATTGATTTTATTTACCTATCGAATGTGTTCACACCCATACATTGCGTTTTCATGACTTGGCCGCTTGAGTTTAAATCCATGGTGTGATTTTTAGTATCCTATATTTGTATAAAAAAATCAAAAAATCAAAAATAGTTTGTGAAATTTTTTAGTCGTGACACTCCATGTTTTGATTGTTTCTTCTTATCTGTCTATTTGGGGACATCATAAAAAGGGGGAGAAAGAATTATCATGTTAAGGGGAACTTTTTACATTATGGGAGAGATTTGATTTATTAATGATTATTCTTTTATCATTTCAAACTCGATGTGTCACGATAGGTATTTTCTTGATCTCATGTGTGTAGGTACAAAGATTGGAGATCATGATGTTGCACACCCTGATGAGAAAAGCTTTGTGAAGATTTGACGAAGATTTTTGAAGAACAGTTTGAGAACTTGCAGATTTATTCATGGGAGGGTAGATTTGTATAGGTATTTTGGTTTTTGATAATTCGGATTTTTTATGTATGTACTGGAATAGACATAGGGGGAGATTTGTAAGGACATATTCTTATAAGTCCGTTAGCAATTTATTATGTCTTATACCTCTACACCGTCGAAGAGCATTCAAGAACATTCAAGCATCAAAGACGGATCCGAATATCAAGTTCTTCTTCAAAAAGAGTCCACGAAGTTTACTTTGGTAAGGTTGAGTTTTAATTCCTTAGCATTTCACTTAAAGTGTTGGGATATTTTTATCAAATATTTTTCTAAATATTTTGTTATCGGACACCTTTCCGTAGAAATATCATAACTAATTCATAAAAAATAAGAAAAATACGAAACTGGCGACCACGCGTTCGTATCAAAATTATCTACAAGCACGCATGGAATCTCATTTGATAGGTCATTCGAACGAACTTATTTTGTCATTCAAACTACATAGACATCTCATGAGAAGTCCTTCGAAGCGACACGTGTACTTCGTTCGAACGATATGCTTATCTCGTTCGAACAAGCTTGTATTTGGAGGCGACGCATTTTTATTACAAATACTCATTAAATGGTAACATTTTTCTTAAGAAGTCCCAGTGTTTTACAGAACAAAAAAACTGCGAAAGCATAATCCTTTTTGACTTCTTCTTTTAGGGTTTAATCCCTTTTTTACAATTCACAAAACTCCCAATATGCTTTAGTGAATTGTTTTGGTGTTGAAGAACACACTTTGCTGTGGTTTAATCTTTATGGGGAGAACTCTACAACCAGAAAGCTACATGCTATTGTGGAGGGAGTCCTTATAAATTTCACAACTTGTAGAGAAGTCATTTTCTTCTTCATTGCTGACCACCTGGAGTTCTTGTGGGAGATTCCAGCCGACGTTATTTCTAGTCGTTGCTTTGGAGGTTTGACGAAGACATCGTGCGTTACACTTGTGGGAGATTATCAAGTTGTATGTAAGTCAATGGTCTTGTGAATTCTTCAAAGTTTTATAAATAAAAGGTTTTTCCCTTCGGGTATTTTTTCTTAATATTTGTGTTGCATGCGTTATCTATTTATGGGTTGACACATGCACACACATAGATGCATGTTTAGGGGCTGAATTAATTTGGTTTATATAGACTCCAATTATATAAGTATGCCAAATTAGAAATTTTTGAATTAATTTTAAATTGGTATCACACACCACGTTTCATATAGTTTTTACAAATTGGTATCAGAGTCTGAATGCTTATAATCATATGCCTAGTTTTGACGGGTCTAATTATGCCTATTGGAAAGCTCGCATGAAATCTAGTTTAAAAGTCATTGACGAGCGTGTTTGGTACCTTTGTGAAAATAGGTGGACTTTACCCACTGTCATCGTTGATAATATCACCTATTTAAAACCCGTGTTAGCCTGGACTGAAGATGATCATAAAATGTCTAAATTTAATTCACGTGGTTTAAGTGCTATTTTGGAGCTATCACTCCTGATGAGTTTCGCCGAATTATGACGTGCACCACGTCTAAAGAGGCATGGGATGTTTTGAAATTGACACATGAGGGTACGAACACGGTTTAAAAATCAAAATTACAAAATTTGGCCACCCAATTTGATACTATCACCATGTATGAGTCTGAATGCTTTGATGATTTTTATGCACGTTTGTCGAACATTGTTAACACATCTTTTAATTTGGGTGAGGTGATTGATAGCACGCATTATTTAAAAAGATTTTGAGATCTCTTCCAAAATGCTTTATTCCTAAAGTCATTGTTTTGAACTCTTTGGGAAATTTGGAATCACTTAAGTTGGAAGAACTTGTAGGAGATCTTCAAACCTATGAGATTGACATGTTTCCCAAAACCATTAAGGCTAAGGATAATGGCATTGCTTTAAAGACTCAACTTAAGAAAAAGAAAGAAAAAGTTTGTGAGTCCGATTCTGAGGAAGACTTTGATTTTAATGATATAGCCTTATTTGCGAAAAATTTTAAAAAATTTCTCAACATAAACAAAAATAATTCTTCAAACGAAAAGAGATTTTTTTATGAAAATAAAAAGAAATAAAAGGCCAAAGAAAGCGGTGATAAAGAAAAAGAGAATGACTCAGATGAGGAGTGTGAGGAAGATATTGAGAACGTGACTTGTTTTAAATGTGGGGGTAAGGGGCATAAGTTGTTTGAGTGTCCTACGTGGCTTAGAAAGAAAGGGAAGAAAGTAGCCATGGCTGCCACACTGAGTGATAGTGAGGGAGATGAGTCCGATAAAGGTTTAGTACATGAGATGGTTGTCGCTTTTTCTAATCGTGTGAGCACACCCACTTTTTCTCACGAGAATGCACACGAGAGCGATGATAGTGATTTGTGTTCTTCGAGTGAGGAAGACAGTGAGGAGGAGAGTGGAGATGAAAGTGAGATCCAAAAATCTTTTAGAGAATTTTACACCGAGACCTTGAAAACAAAGAAGTATAATAGAGATTTAGGTCCTTGGGTTTTAGATTTGGAGATAGAGAAGGAGGTTTTAAGAAAGGAGAAGTGTGAATTGACCAACACGTTGTCTAGTCTGACGACACGTGTATCCCAACTCGAGAGTGATCTCGAACGTTCTAGGGAGGTCAAAGTCAATTTTGAGAACACACCTAAGAAGGTTGAAAAGGTGGTTCTTAAGGGGAAAAGGTGAGAAGATAGGAATAAGTCATGATGGTGCTTCTACTTCCCAATTAGCACCCGAGTCGGTTCCCACTTTAGTGTTAGATTCAAATGAGTCTCACCCTAACCCACCTAGGCATCACATTCCTATTAGGAGAGCGCGTCCTAGAGTTTTTGAGAAAGGTGTTCCTAGGCCTATATATGTTTGTTCCCATTTCCAAAGGAGAGGACACCTTAGGAAATTTTGCTTTAAGTTGGGTTATGTGTCACGTTTTGCTACTACACGTGTTTATGCTACACATCAACCCACACATGATACTTTACATGCTCCCGAAGACTACATGAGAGAGTTTTCACATTTAGGTGAGCAAGTTAAGTTTTTGGTCAAAACTTCACAATATTTGATGGAGGTTTTTCATAAGTTGGCACCACCTTTGGAAAACCCCTCCGCACCTAACGATTGAGGTTTGACTTGTTTACTAGCATAGGATGATTTTCATGATATCATTATTTGCCTATTTCTAGTATGTATCATTTTTGTATAGATGTTTGCTTTTGAAAAATACAAAAAGATTTTATTTTATAAAAAATTTTAAAAAAGCACAAAAAGATTTTTGTATTTTATTCGCACCTTTTATGGATGAGCATTTAAGATAGCCGAGTCACAAATTTCATTCCATTTATCCATGTGACTGTTTGATAGTGATTTGAGACGCTACATCATTGCATCCATGTGCTTTACATTGTTTGGAGTCTTTGAGATGTGATTAGTGATATCTTTCTACATGTTTGGCTCCTTATCTCCTTTATTGCACACATGCATGGATTTATTTCATTATTGCACTTGTCTATCACATATTGGCTGGAGTGTTTCCATCTTAATTATGTCTATAAAATGAACCGTATGCGATAAAACTTGACAAGATTGGAATGCATGTAAAAAAATATTTGGTGTGATTGTTTTTTTTTAAAACGATGAAGGGATACGAAAGGTTCTTATCTATCCTTTGCAATTAAGCCAACATTAAATCAGACCTAAAAAATTAGGGAATTTTATTATCCGGGGTCCAAGAGGTTAAAAGAGCCGGAAAAAAATTTAAAGGCAATAAAAAGCAATACATGCCAAATATGGGCCATTTAGGTTTCACCATCAATTCTCCAATGTTTGAGAATTTAGACCACCTCTATTTAAAATATAAATCTGAGGGAGTTTTGGTTGGAGAATTTAAATGGGTTTGCACTTCCCTGAAAGTCCTGAAAAAGCATTAAATCGTTTTGGACGTTATTGGTGTGGAAGTCATTTTGAGATTTGATTTGTTTATTTGATTGAGTCAATGTCTCATATTTCCATCTTTTTACACCTAAGGAAGATTCTGAGTTTATTCGTTAGGAGTATCTGATATTCATCGTGCGCATATGTCATGTTTGTATGCATTGATTTTCCTATCGAATTTTATCACACCCTACATTTATGCTTTTCATTGACTTGGTTGTTTTTGCGTTTGTTCATGCTGTGATTTTTTGTTGTATATTTTGTGTGAAAATTTTTGAAAAATCCAAAAATTGTTTGTGAAACTTTTGAGACATACCTTTTCATGCGTGTAGTTTGATCCATATTTGCTATGCACTTTTTCGTGACACCCCGTGTTTTGATTATTTCTTCTTATCGGTCTATTTGGGGACATCATAAAAAAGGGGGAGAAAGAATTATCCTGTTATGGGGGAGTTTTTGCAATATGGGGGAGATTTGATTATTAATGCTTTATTCTTATATCATTTCAAACTCGATGAGTCACGAAGGTATTTTGCTTTATCTCATGTGTGTAGGTACGAAGATCGAAGATCATGATGTTGCACACCCTGATGAGAAAAGCATTGAGAATTGACGAACATGATTGAAGAACAATTTTGAGATCTTGCAAATTTATTCATGGGAGGGTAGATTTGTATAGGCATTTTGGTTTTTGATAATTTGGATTTTTTATGTATGTACCGGCATAGACATAGTGGGAGATTTGTAAGGACATATTTTCATAGCTCCGTTATCAACTTATTATGTCACATACCGCTACACCGTCAAAGATCATTCAAGAGACAACTACATCAAAGACGAATCCGAATTACTCAAGTTCTTCATCATTCAAGACTCCGGGAAGTTTACTTTGGTAAGGTTATATTTTTAATACCTTAACTTTTAACTTAGATCTTTTGGGATATTTTTATAAAATATTTTCTAAGTGTTGGAGCGTACTTTTTCATCAAAAATTGAGAATGAGTATTTTTTCTAAGTGTTGAAGCGGATATTAAAATATTTTTTTTAAACTGTCGTTCAAACGGATCTATACGTCAACATGAAGTGTCGCGCGATGTCATTCAAACGACATCGTTGTCTCGTTCGCACGACATGTAATCTTGTTCGAATGAGCTCGAATTTTGAGGTGGTGCAGTTTTTGTATAAATACTCATTAAATGGTTTTGTTTTGTTTGAGAAGTCACAGCATTTTGATGAACAGAAAAACTGCGAAAGTAGAATTTTTTTTAGGCTTCTTCTTTTAGGGTTTAATCACTTTTTGGTTTTCAATTCACAAAACTCCCATATGCTTGAATGAATTGTTTTTGGTGTTAAGAACACAATTTTGCTTTTGTTCATCTTTCGTGGAGTGCGTCTCTACACCGTATGGATGCGTGTCATTGAGGATCTTGTTGCGTGAAGATTCTTTGCTGAAGATTGGGCTGCAAGTCCTTGGAGGGTGCTGTGTGTATTCTCTTGATGAGTTCAAGACTGCGAGTCTTTGTGGGTTGGCTGCGCGTTGATCCATTGCAGATTTATCTATGTAATTTTAAGTTGCGATTTATTAATTCATAGTGAAATAAAGGTTTTACCCGAAAGGGTTTTTTTCCTGAAATCTGTGTCTCAGCATATTTATTGTGTCGCATGCTTTGTATTTATTTATGGGTTGACACATGCACTTTAGATGCTTGTTTAAGGGCTGAATTAAATAAGGTTTGATTGGAAACATGCAAGTTAGTTTTAATCGGTATCACACGTTTTACAAACTACATTTGGGACACAATAATAATAACACGTCTTCATCCAAATATTTAAGATGATTTTAAGTTATCCCAACCCAAAAAACCTAAATAAGCAGGCAGTACTAATCCCAGTCCAGAAAGGTATTCACATCTTCTGAATTAATATTTAATTAAATATTTTTTGATGTAACATTTTTAAGTTCGTCTTTTATGACATATCTCTTACTATAATAGTAATATCTTATTGTAATAGTATTCTCTTAATTTAGGATTAGTTTTTTACTTTAACGGTCTCAAGTTGTGTTTGGGGATATACATCTCAAGTGTATCAAGCTTTATTGTTCCTAGGTCATAGTCCTATATATACGTCTCTAGTATATTTTATAACAACATTCTCGAGTCATAATCTCATGTGTTTATATATCAAGTATAGTCATCTACAGTATAATCATCTCAGGATACAAACTCATGGAAAATCAGCAATCTAGAATACCCGTGAGTACGCTCAACTCACATCAAAATCATATAGGGCAATGCATAGCCCAAAATACACAATGTGAAGACCTACACAAATGCCTTTGGGAATCACCCGTGACCCTAATAGCTATAGTTATAGGATGCCCCATCCCTGTAGCCTCAAAGCAATAACAGTAAGGAAAATCACTATGCTATTACACTAAATGCATTGACCCATACCCAAGGTTATACGAGAGGATCTGACACCATTGTCCAAACTTGATACACGGGTATCTTAACTCATAGGATCGGAGTAAATAGAACCTAGGTAGAGCTCGTCTCTATCACCAGGAATACAAGGCGCGATCAATGTCATACGCGGACCATCAAATCCCAACTAGTAGGTTACCCACAAGTATACGCATACACCAAGTGTGATTTCACATAAATAAAATACATTAACAACAAACCCTACTCAAGGTTCACGCATATTCTCATTTATTTTAATGTTATTATTCGTGTTTAACATTAAACGTTTTTATGAACTGTAACCCGAACTCCAAAGGTTATTAAACTAGGTAACATCGTGCAACCTACTCTTTATAAACTTATTTCCAGCATAAAACAACCTACTTGACGGTTTATAATTTCAATCTTGTTTATTATATGATTTATTCAGTTATTAAACGTTAACTGGTAATACAAATTTTGACCTCAACTCAAAGGTCTCTAAACTAGGTCTTTGTAACACCCCGTATTTTTGTGCATTTAATATTTAATTAATTCGGGAATTCAAATTACTTGCGTGTCATAATTTCAATTGAATTAATTAGGGAAATATATAATTAAATATTAACCGGGGAGTGAATGGTTAATATTTAGAGAAATTAAATTACTAAGTGAATAGTGATAATTTATTTTTGTCATTTCGAGTATTAATGATGAGGTATGTACTTATCTCAGCCAGGAGTCGGTATAGACTAATTTGGGTGTGAGATAATGATTTTTATAAATTAATTCGGATGTCAATTATGAGTGTATGGTTGAGTCCGGATGGGCCGAGATAGTCGGAAAAGTGTACCCAGAGGTGGTAAACGGGTCACAAGACGTTTTTAGGCATGACCGGGCCCTCACGGTGGTATTTGAGTCACTTGGGCTTTGGCCCATTAGGCCAAAAATGGGATTTAGCCTAATTGCCTAATTAAGAGAAAAGAGAAACGGTTTATTGAAGTTTAGGAAACACTTAGTGGGAGAGGAAAACCTAATAGGCAGTTAAAGGCAAATTGGAGGACAAAGGAAAGAGCCAAAAAGAGGGAATCTCATCTCCAACCATGGGAATTCACAACTCCAAATCAGACCCTACGAATTATAAGGCAAGTGGTTAACTTTCTGTAGCATTTAATTTGCTTTTCGATTCATATTTATGTGATGTGAGTAATTAAAATTCATTTTGGGATATAAAGGGTATAAACATGGGGTTTTTGTAAACCAATATTCTGATTTCTAAATTATGTAGAAATTCATGTGTAATCTGAGAGAAGTATATATATATATATATATATATATATATATATATATATATATATATATATATATATATATATATATATATATATATATATATATATATATATATATCTTATTATATATATGTATGTAGTTTGGACGTTGAGAACGCTCCAAAAGCTCATCCCTGATTTTCTAGAATTTTGAATTTCTTAAATAAAAATATCCACGTGGCCTTTTCCCACACTGAAAACCCCCATAAACTATCCCAAAATCCCGTGATAGTTTAGCATGATCCCACAATGAAAACCCCCATAATCAACCCATGATCCTGTAACAGTTTAGCATGGTCTCAAAAAATTTTAAATAATCAAATGGATCACCCCATCCCTTTATAATGTTTTTATTATTAAGCTTTATTCTATCAAAAGAACTTCGTTCATATTCAAAACTGGTCGTTGTCGTCACTGGAATTCGCCATCTTACTCTCGATGTGATGAATTACCTTTCTCTCCTCTCCGATTATAGCAAGGTCTTAGCCAACATGCTCGTCGATGAACCATCACAGGCGTTATCATCTTTGGCGGGATCATACTTCGAAGCCTTCGGCTCCGACGAGTCTCAATCACCGGCGATGTCCCTCCGATTCGCTTGGCTCATACTCTTCCTCCTCTGCAAACTCGATGGAAAAGCAAAGCATTACAAATACATTTCTCTCTCTTACCTCTTTTTAGCCAACGATCTCCAACACATAATTTCCAAGGTGCGTACGTCAAACATAAGGTACCTCCTGGGCAAAGATTGGATTTCAAAGCATGAAATAAAAATCAAATAATTTGCTGCCAACTACGAGAGGATAGCGTGGGAACACGCAATCAAATATTTGCCTGAAGATCCAAATGTCATAATCTCGCCTAAGGAAATTAAGGACCGTTTTAGAAGATTCAATACGATTTTATACTATGTTCTCTCTGTCAAACATAACTTTCTCTAATCTCCAAATCCACGACACCACTTCCAGTCATGACACTCACATCCTCCCCTCTCAGAAAATCACTATCACTCTCTGACTCCCTCTATTCTTCACCAAGAAACAACCGTAGCGGCAACTGTTATGCACCACTACCTACCATTAAATGTAGCCACAATCGTAAGCCAACTATATGGTATGTTTCTTTATCAAACTACTCACATCATTTATTTATTTTCTCACTTTCTTATCTTTTTTGCTGTGCTGAATTTGTGTTTTGAGATTAATTTTTTTCTCTACCTCTCAATTTCTGATTTATCCATATTAAATTAAGTGTCTTGATTAGTTTAAAATTATGCCCAGAGGGGAAATACAGGGTTCATTCAAGTTCAAAACTCATACTGATCAACTGGGTATCCCATTTTACTGAGTAAGGCTATTTTATTTCAATCTCTCTCTCTCTCTTTCTCTGTATATATATATTCGTTGTTAGAAATGTGCACTTTTTTATTTTATTTTCCTATGATTTTTTTACATAGTTCATTAATTTGTGAACCGATACTGAATTTATTGTGTGTGGTTCAGACAATATCTATGGATCATATAATTTTGTGACAATATTGTCAAATTGTTTTAACATATATGTTTATGAATGTAACATTACACGGTTTTAGCATAAGAAATACCTACTAACACACATATCTCTGAAACTAGATTGGCCTGCCTTTACCTTCTGAGGGTTTCTTTTCGATCGTTACAATTTTTTTTACTTTTTCCCTCAGTTACAATTTATTTTTTAATTTCGATAATAGACACAATATTGTGGAGACTTTGGGGGTTTTTTATTTCATTTTTATTAACTCTGTGGTATGAGGTTAAGTGTCTGACTGTGCGGAGACCATCAAAACTATAAAGGAAGGCACACAGGAGGCTATTAGCTTCTACAGAACCTTGAAGCTATTGATTCGTCCTTAAATTTAAAAAATTCACTCAACTCTCCTTTTTGTGATATTTAATTTATGTTATCTTACTATTATGTATTTTAATGTAGTGATTGGCTCAAAAATATCCAATATCCCGTCCCTAATTTTTTAGATATTTAGAAATTTTAAGATATTGCTGTGTCATTTTCTCATACTAACATAACTCATAGCCAACACCATGATCTTAGGATAGTTTATCACGATCTCTTGATATTTCCAAGTATTGTGGGTCTATTCAATTATCTCGGCTGGACTTTTTATTAGAATGTGACTACCAAACTTTGAAGATTTATATGTTTGGCTTTGAATTTGATTTACTTTCAATGTTTTTTTAATAAATGTCTACTTTAAACTTTGATTTTGGTGATTTTTCAAGATGTTTCGCATGTGTCACCATTGGAAGTTGCAACCTATCATGGGTGTATTTTGAATATGAATGCATTTGATGGCTTTCACAATAAAGAAAATTGGCTCATGATGAGTATCGGAGAAATTTGTGATATCATATAACTTAAATGGCGAGGGAGACACCATTTGAATCTAATGAAAATTTCGATTATTGGAAATACATCTTACCGGTGCAACATCCATTTTACTTTTTTTACCTATCCACGCTTGCATGCGCATGTTCTCGGGTTACTAATTTTTTTCTTTCGTATTTATTTTAATAAAATTGGCTACTAAAACTCGAATTAAACTTGAATAAAACTTATGTCATACGTTGTTTTTTTAAACTTCAACCTAAACCTCCCTTTAAAAACATGGTGGTTATTATAATTTGTGGTAATGATATGGCTACTTAAATTTTGTTTGATTTTACACGATAAATTTGTGGCAATGATATTGCTACTTAGGCTATATTTAAAAGAAATAACAATTGGTTTCATTCCCCCCATCATTTCATTTACATGGGGTGAACTTCAATGAAATTATTTTTCTTGATACATTAGAGGGTTCTTAGTAAATTTTGTATTCCTTAAAACGCGCTACATTTCCCGTGCATCGCACGGGTTACCACTATATATATATATATATATATATATATATATATATATATATATATATGTGTGTGTGTGTGTGTGTGTGTGTGTGTGTGTGTGTGTGTGTGTGGTAGGATGTAATCCGGATGAACTAGAAACGAATTTGAAGCAAGGATTTGATGTTTAAATGGGTTAAAGGTTAAATCGGATTTTTCCCCAATTTAAGAAAACAGTAGAAAACATAAATTAAATGATTTTTGTAGACTTTATGAGAGTCCCTTATGAGGTTTTTGATATATGTTGTTGATGGGAAGGTTTGGGTTTCACTGTAGAAGAAATTAAGGTTTGAAGCTTTTCGTCCATGGCTGAAACAGAAGGGGGAAGAAGACGCTGACCTGTACGATCGAGGGTTGGAGATCGATCGATTGATGGTTCGAAGCTTCTGGCAGTTCGGCCAGTTTATGTATATGAGGGAAAATTAAGTTAAATTTTTTTCCATGCCTTATTTAATGAGAAATAAATATAGGACATTCAAGCTAATTAATTATGAGTAAAATTAATTAGGATTTGAAGTAAATTACGTATGTCACACCATGATTAAAATTATTTGGAATTTGGAGGAAATTTATGTGTGACACACTAGGGTTAAATTTTGGGAATAATATTTCAAAATCATTAAATACGGATTGAGTGGGCAAGTCCGGGGTTATTGGTTGAGCGATACCAAGACGTTAATTTTATTTAGAGTGAAGGCTAAATAATTTGGAGTCGAGAATTTAGACTCGGGTATTATTTATTTCGGGCCACTAGAGTAAGTCCGAATATATTGGTTGGGGGCAACACCAAAAGTAATTTAATTAATTAATGTGTGAATTAATTAATAATTAGAGTTGGGCCATAAACTCATAATAATTTGAATAGGCTTGTGTTACGGACTTAGTACACGGGATAGCCGGGATAGTTTATATATATATATATATATATATATATATATATATATATATATATATATATATATATATATATATATATATATACGGTGTGCGATAGTATATATATATGGTGTGTGCATCAATATTAGTGGCTAGATATTATTATTATATCGACTCTAGTGTTATAGGAGGGAGGTTGCGTGTAGTGGATGAATCCCCTAGCTTGAGGAGTAGGGCAAGTATATTCCCAGGTCATAGCGTCCATTATATGGGTGAGGGATATCTCACTTTCAGGGAAGGAATATGACCGCCTCCAATTTTTATGTATTATCCAAGTTAGTTAGCGATACTGAATTGGGGTAACTAGGTTATGTGAATATGCCTAGTGGGATAGAACTTTAGAGGATTTACATCCGGTGAGTTATTACTCGGGAGGATGTTTAGTATTAATTATTATTTCAGCATGTATTGCGATATAACTATACGTATATAATGAGGTAAATAATTATATACGGGTAAATTAATACAGGCCGTGAATTGTATTAGATATATAATGGGTGTGAAAGTTATATGAAATTTAAAAAGGGAAATGATTATTTAAGTTAATGTTAATAATAACTTAGAAATCATAATTATGTCACGCTCGGTTAGAGTAGGGTGGTGGCAAGGGGATTATATCAGTTATCTAGTCATGAGATAAATACCTAGGTAAATTAATCAAGGCGTTAGTAGTGCACATTAAAGGAGGGGTGAGGATGTCCTCAAGGGAGTGCGGCACTAATAAAATATGGAGAGCATGCATATTTACTTATTACTGCAAGTTAATCATTTGATAAATGTTTTCCAAATGTTTTGGGTGCTAACCCTTGCTATAAAAAAAACTTTTAAAAACCTTTTAGGTGTCTAGCCAGAGGGACGTCAGGCTTGACTCATTTCAGGGATCCGTTGTTGCAGCATATGCGGATGTTGCGGGAGTTTGATAGGCGCCTCATTCCTTTCAATTCTAGTATATATTTCCTATCAGTTCTTCGAGCATGTTACTCACAGATTTATTCAGTACTTATGTCAGACCTGTTGAGATTTATTACTTGTCTTTACTTCTGTTGGTTTGTGTACCGATGGTTTATTCGGTCAGTTAATTAATTGTGAATGGTTAATTTCAGTTAATTGTGATTGTTTATATTACTTTGTTTCCGCATGAGTGTTTCATTTTAGTTAATGAAAGATAAAACTTGCACCGGTCTAATTTTTCGTACTTAGGTGGTTAGTAATTAAAAAGGTAACAGTGATGCTAAGAATGAACCAATTAAGAAACCCGTTCTAATTTAATTTAGAACTGATCACTTGGGGTTAATTAGACGGGGTGTCACATTCTTATTCCCAAAAGTCTACTGCCATTATTTTTATTTAAATTGAATTAGAGTTCCCAAACTAAACCTAACTCCAAACCTGATTCAAAACTCCCATAAACCGACCCAACCTGGACAGTACTCAAGGTCAGATCAATCTGACAGGCCTAGTGCCTTTCCCTTCCTCTTTTTTTTCTTCTCTTTAAGACATAACTGAGAACCTTTAACTCCTACTGCCTCTATACCTCAAAGTTAGATCATCTCCTCCGTAAACAATCAACATATAAGTGCTCGCAACATGTTTCTACAAGTTTTAGATGATTAACAACTTATTAAAAGGTCTAATCACAAAATTTATAAGATTAACCCTAAGTTCATGTTCTGCACAAAATTGATCTAATTAACCAATGAATTCTCATCAATTAACTAGAGAACATTTGGGAGGGAACGAATTATAACAATTATGATACACATCTAACAATTTCTAAAATCCTATTGCAACGATTCGAGGATTAATTTGTTGATTCAGTAATAAACGTACATGAGTTCTTCAAACACATAACTAGGGTTCTTATCTTATTAATATTAAATATGAATTAAGGTTTTATTATGCACTAAAATCATATTATTAGATTATCTTCACAGATTTCAACATATCTTTTATATACTATAAAATGTTATACAAGACTTAAAGACTCCTCTTTTTGTAGGGTGTCCACATGGTACATCAAATAGATTTCGTATTTTTGTCTACCCTTTGGTCTGTTTTTACTTCTCCACATCCTTTGGCCTTTGGTTTTCTCCAAAACCATGCATCCCCCATCATCTCCTCTCTCTACAACTTTGAGTCGGTTTCTCTCCCTCTAGCTCACTCTCCTCCTTGGGAACTTTATAAATTAAACCTTTATTGATGAAAATTCCATTCATAACCAGGGAGGACAAAGCCACCTACCATCTGATTCCATGATTCCAACTAGCGGTTACAAATCAGAAACGATAGTGAAGACAGAAACTAATTCCGCAATTCCGACAACCTATGTAAAATAGAGTGAAATCTTCAAATCGTGTTCACATTATTCAGATCAAGAACATTTGATTTGACGATTGAGATCGAGACCTACCTCATCGCCTCTTTTGTTTTTTCTGTATTGGTTCTTTTATAAATCAATTTATTTTATTGTCTTATATTGCTCCTGATCTGTTTGGTTATGGTGGTGGTGTATAGATTTGAAAAGGAAAACTTTTGATGACAGTTTAGGTATGGTTTTTGAAAAAAAAATTATTTTCTATTTGTTAATATCTTATGGGTTACATACTTCCTTTCGCGCCTCTATTGTTATTTTGCAGTGTGAATGGGGATTGTTTAGAGTTTCCAATTTTGTTTCGGAGCTGATAATTGGTTTATGTGGATATTTGAGTTGAAAAATGATATAGAAGGTTTTTTATTCTGATTTTTTTGGGGGAGAAGATGAGTTTTTTTATTTATGGCTTGTTTCACTTGAATGGATGACATTGGATTTTAGATGTCGCTCTATCATACACTGATTTTTCGATGCTTAGACACATGGTGTTTTGTTTTTATGAGGTTTACATGTAGATTTATGCATATCTCTACTTTGGTTGGTATGTTTTGGGGTTTCTGATCGGGTATAACTTGATTTATTTAGCTGTTGGGTTGGGTTGGGAGATTTTTGTGTCAATTGATTTGTTCTAGGTTTAGGTTTGATGATATTTTAGGATTTATGTTATATACGTTTTGTGGTTTTTGTCTTGAAAATGAGAGTATTCATGATTATGGTGGTGAAAAAATACTTACTTAATCTAATTTTTTAATCCATATTTCTTACTTACATTTTTTGCATTGCGCCTCGCCAGCGCATCGCGCGGCTTGCACCTAGTCTTGATATAAAACTCATCACATATCATCGTATCATTATATTTGGTTCAATAATTGGTTAGCTAATTTTGGTATCTTACTAATGCTTGTTGGTGTAGCCTTAGGTGTAGATCTCCCGTCATTATTCTTACACACCTAATTTTCCTTCATTTACCAACTAGATGACTAAATGTGGGTTATATAGTCTAACCTAATATAATATATATATATATATATATATATATATATATATATATATATATATATATATATATAGGGAGAGCGTCTCTAGTGGACCAAAAGAATGGACTTTTTAATGGATCTTAACAAAAAACACATAATAACACATTAATTTTAATTCCTCTAGTGTAATTGATCCGCGCTAGCGGCACCAAACACGTGTGTCGATCGACCTCCAACCGCCCCCCACCCCCATGGCAGCCCTGCTGTTATAAGGACTGCCATAAGGGCTGCTATGGTGATGGTGGTGGTTGGGTGGGTGGGGTGGGGGGAGGGTGGGGCGGGGGGAGTGGGGTCATGAGTGTCGCTGGTGCGGACCAATTATACTATAGAAATTAAAATTAATGTGTTATTATGTGTTTTTTATTAAGGGCCATTAAAAAATTAATTCTTTTAATCCTCTCTCTCTCTCTCTCTCTCTCTCTCTCTATATATATATATATATATATATATATATATATATGTGTGTGTGTGTGTGTGTGTGTGTGTGTGTACATGCACACACGCAGAGTCTCCAGTCTGTGCTTTGCCACATGGCAACATTAATTAATCTCATTAGTATGACCTTTGTCTCTCCCTCTTCAAGTGATGATTTCATTTATGGGTCTATCTGGTTTCCATCATTTCGTATTCCCTTAACTTTTTGTCATCACTTTTTTCTTCATTAGATAATAGCTTGGCAATCTGAAATAAGTTCATTCAATTTCTCTTTGTATTTCTCTGCTCTTTGTAACCTCAATAAGGAGCATTTTGCCTTCTCGTTATCTCGACCTTGTGGGAGAAGCTGAAAAGTTTCATAAATCCAATAAAAAAAAGTAATAGAAGTTGAACGCAAACTATTCCCATCCAAAACCTCTTTAGTACCACATAACTTATTTTAACTTTGAAGTGATGAAACTCATAAATATGACAACGGTTAAACATGTCTCTCTCTATACAGGTAGAGTCTAATTCAAGATTTATTGCTAGTTTGAAATCAAATTCTGAAACCGCCTTTGCAGTTGGATGAAAAATCTCTCATATTCCTTCCTAAACTTTTGTTCACACATAAACTTTGTTGGTAAGATTGAATGGAATCTTCATCTTCTTTTTTGGTGTTGTTTTGTGTGTGGGTGTTTTTCCTGATGATGGTGAAGGGAAATGCCAAATCTGACATTGGAAATATTTTTTTTGTTGTATGATGTACAGAATGTGGAGAGACGAGAACTACAGTGTGCTGAAGGGAAACTACTGTGGGTCGTGTAAATTATGATGGGGTTTCATGAAATTTAGGCTGGGACTTAGATTTTGATGAACATATATCTTTGAACTATAGTTATTTCCATGCTAAAAAAAGGTGTTAAATAATAACAAATTTACAGTTGTGCTTTAGGGCGATGGCTTTAAGCGTATGGTATATATATATATACATATATGAGTGTAAAACATAATAAAAATATTTAATATCAGAGTTTTTTTTGGCAATTCAACTTCTATTGGATTTTTAATTTTTTTCTCAATATTTTGTTAGATAATTACGATTTTTTTGGGCGAAAAACGCTTGGATTTTTAGCATTGTATACATTCATTTTTGTTATGTATGCATGATTTTGGAAAATTTTGTAATTTGGATGTGGAATTTTATATCGTATATATGAATTGTATAATACACATGTGTTTAGCGCTCAATTTGTATATACCTTAACTTATAAGGTATACATTAAGGGGTGGGTGACCATAGTGTCAAAAAATATATAATTGGACTATAGACATAAAAAATTATTAATCAAGGACTAAAATAAAAAGTTTCCAAACAATTAACAAATTAACAACAATTATTGAAAATATTAATACCAAAAGCTAGACTTACTAGCTTATAAGGTTGTCTTCCATGATATCTCTTTGCCCGATTTTTGTCAATTGTAAACATGAACTTAATAAAAAAAAAATTACCCATTTTTTTAGTAATTTTATGAAAATAGAAGAATTTCACTAAAGTATAACAAATTATGTGACCTTAAATTAGATTTTGTTATGATAGTTACCCATTTTTTATTCATTGAACTTTAGGGGCATTTAAACAATGTAATACTGTTTAAACTTCATTTTAATTCGCAAAGTCCCAAAGGTTCTTCAATTAATAAAACATTTACTTCGGTGCAACTGCGATGCATAATTCTCAAATTGGGGCTCCAATTAGTTAATAAAAATATTTTTCATCGCGATGAAATGTTAAATACTAAAATATATTTTTTATTGTAATACATTCGTTTTTATATTTTTGTAAGTTTATTTGTACTACATTGTATAAGTTGAACTATAACACAAACCTAAGTATATGTTTATACAAAATAGACTTTCCTTGGTATGATTATTGAATCAATCCCTAATTCCCCCAATTCTCCAAAGCCAAGTCCCCAATTCTCCAAGTTGGAGTTGCCTCCTCCTCTTCCTTAGCAGTTAGGGCTCTCCCAATATGTTATAAGTGTTTTAGGTTATGTTAGTTATGTTAATAAAATAATCAAACCCGAAATTAGGCTTGGCCCAACTCATATACCAACCCAATAGACCAAAATTCCACTATTTTAAACTCAAACTGAACTTTCTAAATGTCCCGAGAATCAACCAATGTTTAAAAAGGTGAATGAGGCATACGCCTCGTGGCGAGACGGTGGAAAAAAATGCCTCGAGGCTTAAGCCTCAAGACTAGAAAGTGAGGCTTACGCCTTTAGTGGTTGAGGCGTTGCCCCTCGAGGCTGTGAGGCATACGCCTCTTGTACTGGGCTTTAAAAAAAGGGTTAAATTACTTTTTTTTAAAAAGTAAGTTAAAAAACAAAACCTTTTTTTAATCCGGCCTTAAAAAACAAAACCGTAAGCCCTAGATTCTCTTCTCTGCTCCGACAGTCAAATTCTGGACTTCGTTTCTCATTTTTGGCTTTCGGTTCTCCTCTTTCTCTTATTTCGGCCTTCATTTTGACCCAGGTAACTTCTACGGCCTTTACTTCTACCACTTGTTTCTACTTTGTTAACTTATACGGAGGTTTTTTTGAAACCTTTTTTAGTTTTTTGTAAACTTTGTTAAAAAACTTTTACGGCCTTTGTTTTTTAGTTTTTTAAGAAACCTTTTTTGTTTTTTTTTTTGTAAAAACTTTACTTTAGTCAGTGTTTATTTAAAAACTTTGTTTTATATTATAAATTCAATTCAATATGACTTCTTTTCAAAAAAGGTTATGTTTTTTGTAGTTGAATTATGTCTAGAAAGGATCCCACCTGGAAATATGGTACGTAGGTTGATAATGGGAAAGGATATGTCTATATCCAATGTAATTCTCGCAATAAGGTTATAAAAGGGGTGTCAAACGAATGAACGATCATCTCGCAAAAATGAAAAAAAAATGTTCGAGAATGTGATAGAGTTCCTCCGGATGTGAGACAGGAAATGACGAATTTTTTGAAAAATAAAAACTTTGAAAAAGATGTGTCCCGAAGAAAATACAAGGAACATATTAGGAGTGGTGCGTATTTCACGAGTTCAAAAGATGGTTCAAGCATGGGTAGTACTGCTAGTGGGATTAGGGGACCCATGGATAGGTTTTTAGTTGATCTTGATGATGAGGGTTGTGATGATGAACCTAAGACTAAAACTAATAAGGAGGCTAGAAATGAAGCAGGCCTTGATATTGGTAGGTTTTTCTTTGAAAATGGTCTTCCATTTCATGTGACAAATATTCCATCCTTTATTAGTATGGTGAGGGCAATTGGAAAGTTTGGTCGCGGGCTGAAACTGAAAGAACCTAACGGTCACTTTCTAAGGTGAAATAGATTATTTAAAAGCTCTTTTAACTCTATGATATAAAATCTATTATAAATTATAAATTAAAATCACTCACGCACACTAGTGGGTAAAAGTGGTGATGCTAGAAATAAAAATACCCTTTAAGAATGAGATGAGATAAAGTGGAAGATGACACAATATTTGTCCTCAAGGAAACCACCGTGGTAGAAAACTTCGTGTCCCTAGCCCCAGGACAACTCACACACCCAAATCTGCTATTACTAATTACCGATTATAGATTACAGTTCACCAGTTTACAATGATTTAAACTAACTAAGTACAAGCCCGTATACCCAGCTTAGTCTAAATACAACCCAACTTGACTAAGAATCAGTCAACCCAATAACACCCAGGTAATAGTGACTATAACGCATGCACAACCACACACTCAAACCCTAGACCCTGTGAAGTTGTTGTGACATTCCGCCTAATAAAATACCGAGTGATTAGTCATATATCAAATTAAAGAGGAATCTCATCTGGTTCATTCTTAGCATCATTGTCGAAAACTTTCTAAAACTTAATAACCACCTAGTATTTAAAAGACATGGTGCCAATTTTTTTCTTTTTATTTAAGCCCAAACCAACAACGCAATACGATTTTAAATAACCAACACATAAAAAGAAACTAATCATACCACAAGTCTACTAGAAGTGTTAGCCGAATAACATCGACTACAAGCAAACCAACAAAGTCCAAAGTATAAAAGAGAATACTGATACATGCCAAACTGAACATAAATGTACAAGCCCAATGATACAACTGAAATGTCCCTATCTAGAGAGAATGAGAGAGGCGTCTAAGCAAATATCCCACAGCATTCACATATACTGCAGCTGCGTAACCCTGAAATAGAACAATTATGGCGTCCCTATGGCTGGACACCTAAAAAGTTTTGAAAATATTTTATATAAAGGGTTAGAACCCAAAACATTTGAGAATATTTAGCAAGTGAATTTAAATGAGGGAAATTAAAATTCTTGAATGCTCTTCATATTTAAGTTAGTGTCGTACACTCTCTTAAGGACACCTCACCTCTCCACTAATGTGCACACCTAACGTTCTATACATGACCCACCTAGCTAACCACCCCTTAACTAGTCTTGTCACATATATCCCACGATTTTCCACTACTCTAACCCTAGTGGGTATAGTATACTTTATAAGTTATTAATCTATTTAACTTATTTAAGTCATTTCTCATTTAATGCCATATAACATTCTCACGAGTTATACCACGTATACATTTCACATCACGTATGAGTTTATAAGTTATTATTCACACTAACTTATTGTTGATACCAAAATTAGTATGCTGATATAGACGAATAATAAGAAGACACGTGTCGATCTACGTGGCACAATAGCAACGAGGAAGTCTATTTCCCCGACCAAGTCATACTCACTCCGAGGAACATCAACACTCCGAGGAACACCAACACTCCGAGGAACTCTTGAACGATGAGAAACTAAGGCGGTTCGAGCTGCATCTCAACCACAGCATTGATTGCCAGATAATCAACAGTTCAACTATTCATTGAATGCTTATCATCTTGACGCACACGCTTGAAGAGCATTAAATGAATTACCCTTTCATATGAATATCATTTAAGGTATCACCCTTTCAGATTATCACCTGAAGGCTATAAATACATTGTATTACCCTCATTCAAAAGGACCGGAATTTCTTGGTACAACTTGTAATCGATAATTCCCAAACACTCAGCAATAACATAACAGTGGACGTAGGCCATTCATATAAGGATGAACCACTTTAAAATTCTTTGTCTCATTTATTTATCTGTGATTGAATAATTAGAGTGATCTAATTTTTTACATCAACAGATTGGCGCCGTCTGTGGGAAACGGCTGTTGTTATCATTTTTCACCAAAAATCATTCATCATCAATGGCAGATAATCCGAAATCCAGCAATCGAAACGCTGGAAATGCTGGAAATCCTCCAAATCCCTCTGCACTTCCAGATCTGGCTGGGATTATGACGAATCTGGCTCAAGGATAAAACGCCATGCAAGGAACAATGCGGCAACTCATACAAACCCTTCATGGCGGTGCACCTGCACATTCGGGACAGCGAAGTGGTCAGAGGCAAACCTATTTACTTTCTTCATGATCCAGGCGTACAGATGCGTATCGTAATGAGGAATCTGATAATTTCTCTTATCAACCTGGACAAACTTCATCAATACGGGCTACAGATACTGATCAACGTATCACTCTCTCTCCGTAGAGACCCAGTGCCTTGGAAAGATTGAGTAGGGTGTCTCCTTTCAGTCGATTAGGCCCTAGGAGGAATCGGAGTCCACCTAAGACCATGTCGAGGAGTTTTCGACAACCATCAGATCTAAGAGAAGGATCAGCACAATCACGACCAGTGGCTCGTCAAGATAGATCTCAGGAGGCCACGTCAGAACAATCAATTGCTCGAATAAATAAGCCCGAGGAAGGAAATGATGCGTGGAAAGGTTCCATTCAGCGGTTGGAGGATAGATTGGGAGAAATGGCTAAGGCGAAGAACCCCCTACAATGAACTTTCGTTCAAGGGACACCTTTTGTACAGGCCATTGTGGATTTTCCTACACCGTCGAAATTCAAAGCACCTGTGGTGACCCCCAAATATGATGGAAAGACAGATCTTGTTCTTTATATAGAGCAATATCAAGCTGCTGCCGACATCTATGTTGTCCCCGACGAGATGAGATGCAGAGCTTTCTCAGGAACTCTTACTGGATCTGCCCAGATATGGTATAACAATCTTCCTAGAGGGAAGATTTCAACTTTCTTTCAGTTGGCTGAGTTATTCATTAGCAATTTATGTTTTGGACCAAAGCCAGTAAAACGAGTAGCACACTTGTTAAGTGTTAGACAAAAATCTGGTGAAAGTACTAGAGATTACATAACTCGTTTCAATAACGAGAAACTGGAAGTCATAGATTATGAAGAAAAGACAGCAATCACCGCCTTGATGAGTGGGTTGTTGCCTAACAAGTTGTATTACACTTTGGCCAAAGATCCACCTACAACTATGTCAGAGTTGATGGCAAAAGCGGCCAAAATCAAGAATGCCGAGGAGGCTATGGCTGCGAAGAAGAATATGGATAAAGAGACCAAGGTGGAAGTCGACAAATCTAAGAAGAAAGAGCATAAGGGCAACGGCGGTGACAAGCATTCCAAGAATAGTAGGTCGTCATGGGAAGTCCTGAAAAAATTCGATAATTATACTCCTTTGAAAATGGGTATTAATCATGTCTTGGAAGAAATCAAGAATAGCGAGGAGGTAAAGTGGCCGAAGAAACTGAGGTCAGACCCTGATACGAGGAATAGGGAGAAATATTACGAGTTCCATAAGGATCATGGTCATATGACCAAAAATTGCATAGCTCTTCAGAACAAGATTGAAACACTCATCCGAAGAGGAAAGCTAGCAAAGTATGTTGATCGGGGAGGTGAAAGAAGAAATAATGATCGAACCAGAGAGAGGTCTAGATCTCCTCGTCGAGCAGAGGAGAAAAAGAAGAGAAACCATGAAGATGATCCAGATGATGACCCCGATCTTCCCAAGAAACCAAGGCATCCAGAACGAGAGGTATTTTCCATACGTTTTGGGTCATTTGATTGTAATGTCATTAAAGGAGGAGATGCAGGAGGAGGAGACCTTACTGCAGAAAGAAAGGCTTACCTTGGAGAGGCTCAAGCTTGTTCATATAATCAGCGAATAAATTTGGCTGAGGAGGATCGCCATAGGAAGATAAACAAAGAGAAGCTGGTCATTGGCTTTTCAAAAAATGATCTGGCAGGTGTTCTTTACCCTCACGACGACCCTTTGGTGATCAAAATGAGGATGAAAGAAGTAGTGATTTCAAGGGTTTTGGTAGATAATGGTAGTTCGACGGACATCATGTACTACTCATGCTTTGACAGTTTAAATTTGAAATTATCTCAATTGGAACCTTATCACAGACCTCTCCTGGGTTTTACTGGCGAGAAAGTTTTTTCACTTGGGACGATCAAGTTGGATATATTCATTGGAACTTGGCCTGCTTGTCGAACAGAGAGAATACGCTTCTTTGTGATGGATAAGAATGTGCAGTCAGCTTACAACATCATCATGGGAAGAGTTGGTTTGAAGAAATTCGAAGCAGTCCAATCTACAGTACATCAGTGCTTAAAATTCCCAACAAATTTCGGAGTAGGAGTTGTGAAAGGTGATCAAAAAGTAGCTCGGGAATGCTATTATTCATCTGCCGAGCAAGTGGAGCTTGAAGAGTCAACGAAAAAGACTACTACCTACCAGGTGGATGAAGGTACAGAAATTAAAACACTTGATCCCAGAGATGAATCCCAACTTGTAAAAGGACAGGTGGTGGAATCTACAAAAAATGTTATTCTAGACGACGAGCATCCTGGACGAGTAACCCAGATAGGTTCGTCATTGGATGTTTCAATAAAACAGGAGTTGATAACTATCTTGAGAAACAGGAAGAAAACTTTTGCATGGAGTCATGAGGACATGCCAGGAATAGATCCAAACTTCTTATGTCATGAGCTCAATGTAAATAAGGAGATCAAACCTGTAAAGCAGAGAAGAAGAGTATTTAGTCCCGAGAAGAATCAAGCTATATAAGAGGAGGTCGACAAGCTCCAGAAAGCCCAATTCATTGAAGATGTGAAATATCCAGACTAGTTAGCAAACGTGGTGATGGTAAAGAAGAAAAATAATAAATGGAGAATGTGTGTTGATTTCACCGATCTCAACAAGGCATGCCCAAAGGATCACTTTTCATTTCCCAGAATTGATCAACTAGTGGATGTTACCTCGGGACACGAGCTGCTCAGCTTCATGGACGCTTACTCTGGCTACAACCAGATCAAAATGAAACCTGAAGACAGGGAAAGTACTTCTTTTATTACCCCTAGGGGAACTTATTGCTATAATGTTATGCCTTTTGGTTTGAAAAATGCAGGAGCGACATACCAGCGGCTGATGAACAAGGTTTTTGCAGAACAAATCAGTTGCAATATGGAAGTTTATGTCGATGATATGCTAACAAAGAGCAAGAAAGCTGCTGATCATCTAGTTGACTTAGGTCAGACCTTTGATCAACTGGATAAATACCAAATGAAGCTCAACCCGACGAAGTGCACATTTGGAGTACGAGAAGGAATGTTTCTCGGGTACATCGTCAACCAACGAGGCATTGAGGCGAATCCGGAAAAGATCAAAGCTCTTTTAGGGCTGCGATCTCCAACAACGAAGAAAGAGGTGCAGAGTCTTACAGGACGAGTTGCAGCGCTCAACAGATTTGTATCCCGAGCAACTAATAGATGCCTCCCATTCTTCAAAACACTTCGAAAAACTTTCGAGTGGAATGATGAATGTGAAAAAGCCTTTCAAAACTTGAAGAAATATTTGGGATCACCTCCACTGTTGTCCAGGCCAGTAATGGGAG
Organism: Sambucus nigra; assembly: GCA_949130495.1. Classification (NCBI taxonomy): domain Eukaryota; kingdom Viridiplantae; phylum Streptophyta; class Magnoliopsida; order Dipsacales; family Adoxaceae; genus Sambucus; species Sambucus nigra. The sequence goes on along the minus strand of OX422210.1, from coordinate 234,634,972 downwards.
AAAAGTTGTACTTATACCTGGCAGTATGAGAGAATGCAGTCAGCTCGACATTGATCAGATTGGATAATGGAGTCCAGAAACCAATTTATTACATAAGTAAGCTTTCCGAGGTGCAGAGGTCAGGTACCCAAAGCTGGAAAAATTGGCATTGGCATTAATTGAAGCAAGTAGAAGAATGAGGCCATATTTCCAGGCCCATACCATCGTTGTGTATACCAACATGCCATTAAGACAAGCCCTTCATAAGCCAGAAAAATCAGGGAGACTAATGTACTGGGCAATAGAGCTCGGAGAATATGATATTGTATATGAACCCAGATCATCATCAAAAGGGAAGGATGTAGCAGACTTTATAGCAGAGTTTACATATCTTGATACCCCCGAGGAACAAAAGTTGCTCGCTGACCAACCTGTGGATGTTACAGGATCAACAGACATAAGTCCAGACCAACTCCGGTTGGTAAAAGGGCTTGTGGATGTAGAAAGATCATCAAATTCAAACCTAGACCAACTCCGGTTGGTAAAAGGGCGAGAAGAGATGGTCGATGAGGAGCGAAAATTACCAGGGGAGGATGAAAGAAAACAGCAGATATTTAATCGAGGAACTCTGTCAGATAAGAAATTTGAAGACGAATTACCTACATGGAGATTGTATGTAGATGGGTCATCTTGCACAACAGGTTTTGGAGCAGGGATTGTTTTGAAAACCCTAGACAAGATTGACATAGAATATGCCCTGCGATTCCAATTCAAAGCTTCCAATAATGAGGCTGAGTATGAGGCCATGATAGCAAGTCTTAATTTAGCAAAGATTATGGAAGCACAACAAGTGATGGTATTCAGTGATTCTCAATTAATTGTGAATCAGATGATGGGAACATATGCAGTTAAAAGAGAATTAATGGTCAAGTATCATGCAAAGGTGATGGAGTTGTTGGCAGAATTTGAAGCCATTCAGTTAATCAGAGTACCAAGAATGGAAAATGCACAGGCAGACGCACTGGCCCGACTAGCATCAGCTACTCGTACTGAGCTCCGAAGAACGATACCAATTGAAGTATTAGAAAGTCGAATCATAGATGAAGACTTAACGATGAATGTTATTACCCTTGATTTAGGACCATCTTGGATGGATCCCATCAGGGCATATATTGAGGAGGGAGAATTGCCGGAGGATAAGCTCTCTGCAAAGAAATTGAAGTTTAAAGTTGCTCGGTATGTACTAACTAATGGTGTTTTGTATAGACGAGGAATTATGGTAGGTTTGCAGAGATGTGTACATCCCTCCGAGGTGAAAGAATTGATTGAAGAGATCCATGAAGGGTCTTGTGGAGCACATGTAGCAGGTCGGACACTTTTACAATGAGTGATGATGCAGGGGTACTACTGGCCAACGATGAGGGCTGATTGTATAGCCTATGCCAAATTATGTGATAAATGCCAACGTTTTTCTTCCATCCGACGTACTCCACAAGCATTGTTGACACCCATAACTTCCCCTTGGCCATTTGCCATGTGGGGAATTGATTTGGTTGGACCACTGCCAACAACCCGAGGAAGATTCAAGTACCTCGTCGTTGCAGTGGATTATTTTACTAAGTGGGTAGAAGCTGAGCCACTTATTGATATGACATACGAGAAAGTATACCAGTTCATTTGGAAGAACATAATCTGCCGATATGGTCTCCCTCATGCTTTCATCACAGACCATGGAACACAATTCGATAACGAGGAGTTTGCCGCCTATTGTCAACAGTCAAACATTTTGAAGATTCATTCAGCACCAGTCCATCCTCAAAGCAATGGACAGACTGAAGTGACGAACATAACATTACTAAATGGTTTGAAGAAGAGGCTAAGTGAGGCTAAGGCTAATTGGATTAATGAGCTACAGTCAGTATTGTGGGCTTACCGAACAACTCCCCGAGCAGCAACTGGAGAATCACCATATATGTTGGCGTTTGGAAGTGAGGCTGTAATACCTGCCGAGTTGGGTCTTCCAACACACAGAGTGCTGAATTCCAGTTCCCCAGTCAGCGACTTAATGAGAAGATTGGATTTGAATATGCTCGAGGAGGTTAGAGAAGAGGCATCCATTAGGAATGCTGCTTACCAACAATGAACAGCTCTGTTCTACAACAAGAAGGTGAAGAAATGCGACTTAAAAGAAGGAGATTACGTGCTAAAGAAGGTCATTCAGAAGCACAATAAATTGGAAGCAAACTGGCATGGACCTTACCGAGTTACAGACGTTGTTCGACCAGGAACTTACCGCATAGCAACTCTAGAAGGAGAGGAATTTAAGAATGCATGGAATGATGAACACCTACGCAAGTATTATCAGTGATGTAAAATGTAAAGCAATTCCATTAATAAGAATAAAACGATGATATTTCGCCATCTTCTTTCTTTTATTGAAAGTTTTTCGAGGAATACTAGTGTGCAACACTACGCTGTTCAGCAATAAAAGCAACACCGATAGTTCAAACCCAGACCAACTTCGATTGGTAAAAGGGAGAGAACAAACTATACTCCTTTGGTTAGGAGGCGTACACTAGCTCAGACCAACTCGGGTTGGTAAAAGAGTTAGTGGACACGATAGTTCGAACCCAGACCAACTCCGGTTGGTAAAAGGGCGAGAATACCATGATAGTTCGAACTCAGACCAACTCCGATTGGTAAAAGAGCGAGAACACGATAGTTCGAACCCAGACCAACGTCGGTTGGTAAAAGGACGAGAACACCCCATACTCCTTTGGTTAGGAGGCGTACATTAGCTCAGACCAACTCCGGTTGGTAAAAGAGTTAGTGGACATGATAGTTCGAACTCAGACCAACTCCGGTTGGTAAAAGAGCGAGAACACGAGACTCCTAAAAAGGCCAATCCCGGTTGGTTAGGAAACAAAATATGCTCTCAAATGCCAACTTATGTTGGTCGGGAAGTAAGATTATCACAGAAAATACAAAAGTTCCTTGAAGAATAAAATATTCCAAACTGAACCAAGTATGGTTGGTCGAGGATAAAAACCAACTAACTGTAGTTGGTCGACAAGGAAAATTCATCGACCTTGGTTGATCGGGCACACTTTATGAAAAAGGCAAAAAGTTACCAAATATGGTTAGTCGGGGATAAAATCTCACTAACTATAATTGGTCGACAAGCTTATTTTTACAACCTTGGTTGGTTGGAATAATTTTCAACATTTTTATACTCATTTCTTTATTACTAAGTGATCGAGCAACATTTATGATACTTGTAACTTTTTATTACTAAGTTGGTCGATGCACCACACAATATTGTTATGCAAGCACAAAGTGTTTGACAAATACAAGACAATAGCAATACAAATTTGCAAACAAAAATGAAACTCTTTCATTAAGTTCAAAATGAATTACACAAATTTATTACATTGATATTAAATTATGTACTAATTATTACATCAGAATTTCCTATTCTACTGGTCTTTTCCCTTTTGCTTTTGAAATAGGCTCCTCGCCAGCAGGAGGATCTTCCAAGCAAAAGGGAGAATTAATGAAGTTAATATCTCGAAGCATTCTGACGTTCATTATTGAAGGAGTGTCTAGTAGATGCTCGGGAAGAGATACCTCGATCTGAGAATGAAGATTGTAGTCACCGAGGTATTTTGTAATTAAGCTCCGAGGAATGGCACGAGCTGGGATCCATTCCATGTCCAATTTATACGGTGGCACAAGCAAGTCAAGTACCCCAGGATCATAATAGTCCCACAGGTAGTGTCCTTGTTCGAGCTTCAGCACGCCCAAGGCATTCAGCCAACCTTGCTTGTAGCCCTCATTATTGGCATTCCGGACACGATCATCTAAATGGAATAGAGCTTCGTTGTATCCAGCCATCCAAAACTCCCTGGGCTGTTTATTAAATTAAAATGTCAACCTTGCAATCTTTTCGTTAAGACTCTGGATGAAAGTTCATTAGTCTTCAATACTGATTCCTTTAAAGAGAGTTGTTGTTCCAATTCTCTAACTTTCTTGGACAGCTCAGACAAGGCTTGGTTCTTAGCCATTAATTGGAATGCTTGATTTTCCAACGTTGATCGAGTATGAGCTTCTTCAACAGTACGACTAATAGCTCTTGATCCTCCCCGAGCAGGTCGAGAACTTGGTTCCTCGATAACATTCTGAGCAGTTCTTCCTCGTCCACGAGAACCTCTTCCTCATCCCCGAGTAGCAGTAGAAGGCCCAGCACTTCTCAAAGCCTCTAATTCTTGCCTTAATTTGGCATTCTCAACCTCCAAAAATGAAAACCCCTCGTCAGTCACTGGGATTACAGCTGTTGAAGAAGAGGCCGCAGACTTATACTGTGCTAGCTCTTTCTGCAAATTGTTATTCTCTTGCTCCAGCAGCTCGGCAATCTGTCTACATGCTTCAACTTCACCCCTTAGGGTTCTTTCCCTGATATCGTACCCAACAAGAATCTTTTTGTGGCCCTCATCGGCAGAAAGCTGTTGATACCTCTTCTCATACCCCTCATGCAAAAGGGCAGTTGATTCTTTATACTGCTGCTGAAGTTCATCGAGAGTATCTTGCAAGTCTTCAATCATTTCGTAATAAGCCACATTGTTGGCTACAGCACGACCAAGTAAACATTTCAGGTACTGATAAGCTTCGATTACTTGCTCTGAAGCATCATGACCAAGGATATCAGCAATTTCTGATGCACTCAGGTCAGTATGGCCATCTTTAAAATATTCATGGCATTGCTGCATCAGTTTTGTATCATTGGCAGACAGCAAGTCCATTCTAGCCATAAACTAGTAAAGAAGAGAAGGCAAGAATTAATAAAAGAAGCAGACAGAACATCAACAACGTAGAGGAACAAAAAGGTGATTTTTATTACATCATCAAAAGGAGTACAACGTTCAGAATACAGAGTACAAGTAAAAGAAAATAAAATATATACCGAACAACTTCACACCTTTTCCTTGTCTCCCAAGACTTTCTCGAGAGGCTGGGACGAGGAGCTCGGTTACTCGGTGGAAACAATAATTTGGTCGGTTGGAATTGGAACTTGTTCAGGAGGAGCAGCCAAAGATGAAATCTCCTCGGTAACTGTCTGAATAGGTTGGGAAGCAAGGACTTGATCACCCACTATCATTGAAGACTCCTCGGATGCAGCTTCGTCTTCTTCCTCATCTTCAATTATAGGAGGGGGGCCAGGAAGATGTTGTTGAAATAGCTCAGAGTCCTCGCTAACCTTCAATTCTTCCAGGGCAGCAACCCAACCATCTCGGAAGTATTTCAAACTCCCATACTGCACCTGGGTCATCATGGCTACTACCCCCCCTGTCCCATCCTTTATCCCAACCGGTACGAAAAGATTTTTTCACAACCACTTTTCTTTTCATTCTCTCCGAGGAGAGCTTCTCGGATAGAAGATCCTCGGAGGCTTTCAACTTGGCCTCCACCTCCTCCGTCTGGAGATTTACTTCTCGCAGAAGGGTTAGCTCTTCCTCAGTCGATTTCAACTTATTTTCAAGCTCCCCAAAGCTTGTGAGCTTCTCGGCATATTTTTTATTCTCACTCTCCAAGTCTTTCACCTTATTTCCCAACTGCACCTTCTCTGCCTCAGATGCAGCCAACTTCTTCTCCCATTCACCCCTATCCTCGTCATACTTTTGACGAGAATCCTTCAAAGATTGGGCCAAACCCTGTAAAGCATCCTCTACTCCAGACGAGGAGCTAGAAGCCTTGATCACTTCATCTTTCTTCACTATGGTGTTAAAGCAACTCACCAGCTGGAAAAAGTAGAAAATAATGATAAGTCATTGCAGAGATACTTGTATTGATGGAAAGAAAGAAAAATTCAGGATAAGAGAAACTTACTGAAGCAATGTGACGAGTAGCTAGGGATGTCAGCATATCCCTAGACATGTTTTCCTCAATTCCTTGGACTTCGGGAATGGTCCAAGTCTTTACCGAGCTCATTGTAGAACTCGGGACAATAATAGTTGGAACACCAGCTCCACTAGCTTGGAGCTGGGGAATGGTTTCAGAAAAACTGACCGAGGAGGATTTCTTCAGCCTCCTCGGTGGCATTTCAACAGTTTCAACCAAAGAAGAGCTTTTGGTTGGGGAAATGGTGATCACTTCCACAAGTGCATCCTTCTTACTAGGAGCCACTGTGAGCTTCTCGGCAGCCTTCTGAGGAGCAACAGAAGGGGCAGCATCTACTTTCTTTGTCCCCTTTGGGACGTCATTCTTATTTCTTTTTCCATCTCCAGCAGAGGAAGTCTCCTCAAAGATAGCAGGAACTCTTCTTTTGCCCATTTTCTGACTTAAAGGAATATGAGAGTCTGGCGAAGAATCCTCAGAAGCTGGAAATGGTTCACTAATGTTGACCACAGTACGAGCAGTAAAGGATGATGTATAGCTCCTATACTGCAACAAGTATGAAGCAGACCTGACGTGCTCGTCTGCAACTTTCTGATGCAAACTCCAGATATGTTTCAAATGCTTGATATTAACTTCTGATTCTTTTGGAGTCTTTCTTTTGCTGTCAACTACAAACAAATACATATTGAAATGACAATTACGCATTTATTCAAACATAATGAAATCATAATTTCAGAAATAAAATAAAATGAAAATAACCTATCTCATTGCCATATGGAGGGCATTTTGGACCTTCATATACTTCGTCTCCAACCAAAGGGGCATGTTGCCAATTTTTGATAACTACCCCATGTTCAAAATAATCCCTATTAGCATCAGGTAGATTGACTACTAAAGCCCTATTCAAAAATCTAGTTTTTAGATAATAAACATTGTCTAGAACAGCCCATCTATAACAATACATAATCTCATGAATTCCTATACGAGTTCCATGAGTTTGATTTAACCTATGCACCCCATTAACTATTCTCCATGTATTGGGGGCTATTTTTGCAGGAACAACATCGAAATACTGACAGAACTCTAAGCACAAAGGGTTTGGTGGAAAAGAAAATCCACATTCAGCAATAAAGAGGCTGGGGAACCAATGTCCCTCAGCCAAGCGAAAATAATTTGAAGGCTCAGAAAGATCCTCCACAGTTACCCAAGATGGAATAAAGAAATCAGAACAAAATTTCTCAAGAGATTCAATAATATAAACCATGGTGAAGAAAAGAAATGAAGAAGAAAGAAGAAGATCTTACAATAAAAAGGGAGATCTGTTGACAACGAACGAAAACAAGGATGAACGCACAAGAGAAAGAAAGACTAAGGAAAACTCGAAAGCAGAAATTGGAAAAGGTAGAAGACGGTGATATTGTCTATGAAGTTTAAATACTTTGCCTTGGGAAACGGCGAAAGAAATGATTACAAAAAGGAAACTATTACGCTACCGGCGGCTAAAAGGACAAAAAGTGCACGAAGATCGAAGCGCTTATAAAAATGCAAAAAGGCGGATTCTGCGAATTTGGAAGGAAATTCAAATACGGAGAAATGTTCCTAAAAACCAGGAAGATCATTTAATATTGACATATACCGAGAAAGAATGTTCCATACTCCTCAAAGTTCGAAATATGAAACATTGGGGGCTTCTGTTGATACCAAAATTAGTATGCTGATATAGACGAATAATAAAAAGACACGTGTCGATCTACGGGGCACAATAGCAACGAGGAAGTCTATTTCCCCGACCAAGTCATACTCACTCCGAGGAACATCAACACTCCGAGGAACACCAACACTCCGACGAACACCAACACTCCGAGGAACTCTTGAACGACGAGAAACTAAGGTGGTTCGAGCTGCATCTCGACCACAGCATTAATTGCCAGATAATCAACAGTTCAACTATTCATTGAATGCTTATCATCTTGACGCACACGCTTGAAGAGCATTAAATGAATTACCCTTTCATATGAATATCATTTAATGTATCACCCTTTCAGATTATGGCCTGAAGGCTATAAATACATTGTATTACGCTCATTCAAAAGGACCAGAATTTCTTGGTAGAACTTGTAATCGAGAATTCCCAAACACTCAGCAATAACATAACAGTGGACGTAGGCCATTCATATAAGGCTGAACCACTTTAAAATTCTTTGTCTCATTTATTTATCTGTGATTGAATAATTAGAGTGATCTAATTTTTTACATCAACACTTATTTAAATCAATTCCCATTTGATACCATATAACCGTTTCACAAGTTATATTAATTATACATTTACACCATGTATATATATCCGTATATAATTCTGCACTATATATACGTATAACTATATCTCAACATTCACACTCATGTCGGATATAAATGCTATCACCCAACATGTAGGAGGCAGTCATAGTTTCTCCCGTTGAAAACGTGAGTTTTTCTAAATCAATGCTCTGGTACCAATTTGAAGGACCCCCAATTCTTAAATCTTGCACTTTAAAAAATATAATTTCCTTTAAATGCGGAATAAGGATGGTTCAACACAATACAAACTACAAATTCTAGTTTCAAATTTTAATTTCTTTCAAATTAAAATAAATTAAACTTAAAGTGACATTAAACTAATCAACAAATTGATTTTCACTGAAACAACTTAATTTAACCAAAGTCCTAGAAATTTAACTAACAAGATTAATTCATTTGGAAAATTTAGGCCAAACCAAATTTTATCCAACAAAATTAATGACTTGAATTAAATTAATATTTACCCAAATTAAATTAGCACCAAATTAAATATTCCAAATTTATCTTTGTACCTAAGCATGCATCTATTGTGATTTGCAAAAGATAAAATAAATAAACAACCACTACGCCACGATGTACGAGAAAAAACCCACAACGGGAAAAAACCTCGGACGGCCCTAGCCTAAGTCCACTAAGTATGGTTTTATGATTACAAGACAGATGACTTACACAACTCGACTTGACTCCGTCCAATCCCCTGACGCGTCTTCTTGCAACTACCTTCGCCTAGTCGATAATTTCAGAGTCCACCGGAACCTTGGAATCCGACAATGAAGCTTTAGGGAACAACCATCAACCCGCACCCGAAGCCTTTCTCCGAGTGGGATCGCCACAACAACAAACAAGTCTTCTTCTTTGTGGGATGTAGAAGTAAAACCAAATAACTCTTTAAACGGTAGAGTAGAACCCGGTGCCAAAAAAACTCCAAGAAAGATATATATATATATATATATATATATATATATATATATATATATATATATATATATATATATATATATATATATATATGTAGGGACTTGGATAAACTAAACAAATGGGTGTGTAAGTGTTTTTGGTGAATTTAATCCATAAAAATCAAACACAAGACATGGAACTTTTTCTTGAAAGTTTTACTCTCTAAAAGATTCTTAGAATGTGAAAAATTTAGATTGAAAAGGTTGGTTTCCGCACTTAGTAATTCTATCAAAAATTAGTGGGGAAAAAGTAGTGGGAACATGGAAAAAACTGCTAAAACTGCCAAAAAAACTGTTCCCGCCAAAGTCATTCGAACAACATTTTTGTTCGAACGACATTCTCGTTCGAACGAACTTACTAATGATTTTCCAGTGAGAAAAAGGAAATCTCGTTAGAAGTCTCGTTCGAAGGACCTGGGAATCTCGTTCGAATGAGATTCCAGTTCGTTCGAACGACGTGTCAAAAAATACAATATTCATTTTTAGCCCAAAACTTTTTATGAAAAGTTCTAAAAAATATTTTATGAGTAAAACAAAGTCGTTAAAATTATTTATAAAAAAATTATAAAATACACCCAATAAATTTCCAAGCTCCTATATATATATAAAATGCATTCATGTCTTAGGAGCATTGGAACCAATGTTGTTGACGTAGAAACGAGGCACACTAAACCCGGCATATGATGAAGCTTTATAATCTTGGCTACTACGTCTTCAACTAACACATCATAGGCTTGGATGGATACAATTTAACACTATCCTATGACTCAAATGTTTTTGTCCGTAATTAAGCCAACACTACATTAAGACTGAATTGGAGACTTGTGTCCTTACAAATAATTGGTATAAGAGCGGGAGCGCTAATTTATTGCCTTAAGGTCCTTTCAATTATTTTGACTAAAAATGGAATTTTCCCCATTTTCAAAATTTCCTATTTTCGATGGTTCCAACTACGCGTATTGGAAAGCGCGTATGAAATCGGCACTTAGGTCTCTAAATGATAGGGTTTGGTTGTCAGTTGTTAACGGACCTACATATTTAGTTAAAATGAACGTGTTCCCAAACCTACCGATAGATGGAGTGAGAATGAATTTAAACTTGTAAATTTAATTACCGAGGTTTAAATGCCTTGTTTAGCGCAGTCACACCAGATGAATTTCGACGCATTATGACGTGTGAAACCCCTAAAGAAGCTTGGGATATTTTCCAACTAACTCATAAAGGAACTAGTGTCGTAAAAGTTTCTAAACTCCAAAACCTCACAACTCAATTTGAAACCATCAAAATGAATGAAAAAGAAACATTTGATGAATTTTATGCTAGACTTTCCGATATAGTTAATTCATCTTTTAATTTGGGAGAGAAAATACCCGACAACCGAGTAGTAAAGAAAATTTTAAGGTCCCTACCCGACAGATTTATTCCTAAGGTGACCGTGTTAAATTTTTTACCCACTTTAGCCTCTACGAAATTAGAAAAGCTCGTAGGTGATTTACAAACCTATGAACTAGACACGTTTCCCTCTAAAACTGAAAAGAAAATAGATAAGGGCGTTGCTTTGAAAGCCCAAAAGGAGGAAAAATAAGTAGTAGAGAGTGAAAGTGAGAGTGACTCGGAAGATATGGCTATGTTTGCTAGGAAATTTCATAAATTTCTTAAATTTATTAAAGATTAATTTAAAAAAGATTTTAAGAAATTTGAAAATTCTAAGCATGACAAAGCCGAGAAGATCCCTAAAACTTTTAATGAAAATTTAAATAGGGACGAGTCAAATAGGTGTTACAGTTATGATGGTTATGGCCATAAGGCGAGAGAGTGCCCCACTAAACTAAGGAGAGAGGGTAAGCAACCAATTTCCTATAATGCAACCCTTAGTGATAGTGATAAGGAAGAGGGACCCGATTCCCCCACTACGCCCAATTTTGTGGCTTTTATGGAAAGTCATGTGAGTGAAAGTGAGCACTCCTTTATTGGTGAAATTTTTACTCATGACACTTCCAAGGCCTTTGTTTGTGAATCCCAAAGAGATGATGGTAGTGAGAGTGGAGAAGAAAGAGAGAGTGAAAGTGATGAGGAGGTTAATATGAGTGAACTTCAAATTGATTTTCAATAATTATATGAAAAATATATTAAATTAAAAAGAACAAATTTGAAGTTAGAAGCTAGTTTGAAAGAGCGTGTTGAGGTCATTAATGAGAGTGTTTTAATGGAAGACCTTAGGACACGTGAGAGAGCTCTTCGTGAGAATCTTGAATATGTAGAAGGTGAAAGAGATAGCCTTAGAGGTTTGATGGAATCCTTGAAAAAGGAGCTTCTCGAGTTTGAAGAGATAAATTGTTTGCTTGAGTCTAGGATTGTAGAGATTGAGAAGAAAGTGAGAGACTCAAGTAGAGTCAAATTTGATTTGGAGAGTCGTTTGGAGAAATTAGATAAAATCTTACGAACGGTACAAATTAAAAATGAAACTTATGGTTTGGGCTTCAATTCTTGTAACGATTCCACCATTAAAGCCAAAACCAATGTTTTAGGAGAATCCTTTAGGAATAATGTTATAGATCATTCCTTATGTAAGTCTTTTCGCCGAGTCTTTAAGTGCTCTCATTGTGGTCGAAAAGGTCATCTTAGGAAATTTTGTTTTGATCTAAAACGAGGTCCTAGAAAATCCCAACGTAAGTAAACCAAGGTAGCCAAGATTCCTACTTCCCGAGATCGTCATTCATCATTAGTTTGGGTTAGGAGATTCGACTTGGTAGCTTTACAAAATAGGATTTTTGATTTTCATTTACTTTCACATGTTTCATCCCTTGCTAAATCTAAAGGTTGATTGTGTTAGTTGTTTTCATACTCTAGCTTTTTGTGCCTCATATTATATATCATTGCTAGGTGTATGCATGTTTAGTCATTGTTCTAGTCTATACTTCATGCTTTATCACATGCTAGAATTATGATGTTTGTTTATCTTTTGTATTATAGTTTTTTCATTTTAGTTTACATTAAATGAAAAATACAAAAAGATTTTTGTTTATCATTTGCGTTTCACCTTTTAGTAATTTACGCTTAATGAAAAATACAAATAATTTTCGTTTGTCTCTTGAGTAAATATTTTTTTTATTTTTGGTTAAAAAATTTCAAAAACTCAAAAAGATTTTTTTTGAGTGTATTTTAGTTTGACACACTCTATGTGTCATATACTTGTGTTTGAATTCCTTCTTTTTTCCGCCCATGTGGCTAGAACTTTTTGTTAAGATTGTAAATCCTTAAAGTGTTCTTTACCATGCTTACATGGAGTAGTTGGATTTTGTGTTGCTATAATGGATTCTATTTTTATATGCCTCAATTCACACATGCACGAGCTCACTCGAAATTATAACTTCATATGTATATTTGATCTTTGTGAGGTGTTATCCTACCAATCTAATCATCTACATGCTATGTGACCTAGTAGGACTACTGCATGTTAAAATCCGTTGTACGCGTGAATTGAGCGATAAAAGATTATATACATAAATGTGCACGGGGAAGGGCTCCGAAAGGAAAAATTATTCTTTGCGAGTAAGCCACCGTTTTCTTGGACCTAAAAGATATGCGTGCTCCAAAGGCCTAAAAGAATAATGGCGTTAAAAGATAATTTTTTCCAAGGCCTATTTGTTTAGTTAATTTATTCATTCAAAAGATTAAAATATCCGTTTATCCTAGTTGTTCTTTCAATGTCATGACTCTATTGGTTTGTAGAATCATCAAAATTCTAGGATTGTATGCATTGTGTATGTTTGTTCATTGAGTTCATTCTATATTGTCACATGAGGTTATATTCAAATGTGATAAAGTTTGCAATTCAATGAGAATTCCGTGAACATGTTTTAAGTGATTGGGTCTAAATTTAATTATTACCAGTTCACACCCCTACACTTTCGTTTCTATATGACACATTTTTGCCATACGAGTGTGAAAAGCTTATTGTATTGTGTGTCATGTGTGGTGTCTATACCTATATATATGTGCTTGTGCGTTAGTGATATTCATTATGTTTTCATATATATGGTATTTTTTTTTCTTCTTTGCCTCGGTTTTTAGTCCATCTATGCTTCTAATTCATAATTGGTATCTATCGTGTTGCATATTATTGTTGTTATCACATGCTTAGTATCTTATGTATCACATTCGTATCATTTTTTTTGCATCTTCGTTGGTATCAGTTATTATTTGTATGGATTAGTTATGATTTTGTTGCCCATATACTTTCATGCTCTTATCACTCTAATCTTTATGTTTAAATTAGTTTTTATCCTTTGTCTATTCTTAAACAAAAAGGGGGGAAATAACAGGGGGAGAAATGGTATCTAATCCAATTGTAATCGTATCTTAGTTTGGGAGATTTAAATTAGGGGGAGACGTCTTTCTAAGTAGGTCATTTATTTGATAAGGAGTATTTATTTTACATGCATTTAATATTCTTGATATTCCCTATGCGTTTAATAGTTTGCTTAAGTGTGTAGGAATTCTTCTAAATGGCATCTTTTATCGGCAAAGATATTGCACCTTGGGTTTTTTAGTCAAGCTATGTAATTTTTATTTTGGGTGGGATATTTTTTTAAGTCTAGTAGAGCTTGACGGCCCTTTAGGATTTTTGTTTGGTTTTTGTCCCAGAATAGCCAAATGGGGATATTTGTAAGGACACAAGTCTCCGATTGAATCTTAATGTAGTGTTGGCTCAATTCCGGACAAAAACATTTGAGTCATAGAATAGTGGTCGTTCGAGCGAGACTTCTAAAAAGATTTCCTTTTTCTCACTGGAACATCGTTAGTAAAGTCGTTCGAACGAAAATGTCGTTCGAACGACTTTGGCGGGAATAGTTTTTTTTGAGCAGTTTTTCCATGTTCCCGCTACTTTTTCGCCACTACTTTTTTACAGGATTACTAAGTGCGAAAACTAACCTTTTCAAGCTAACTTTTTCACATTCTAAGAGTCTTTTAGAGAGCAAAACTTTCAAGAAAAAATTCCATGTTTTGTGTTTGATTTTTATGGATTAAATTCACCAAAAACACATACACACCCATTTGTTTAGTTTATCCAAGTTCCTATATATATATATATATATATCTTGCTTGGAGTTTGTTTGAAGAGTTGTTTGGATTTACTTCTACATCCCACAAAGAAGAAGACTTATTTTTGTTGCAGCGATCCCACTCGGAGAAAGGCTTTGAGTGCGGGTTGATGGTTGTTCCCTAAAGCTTCATTGGAGGATTCTAAGGTTCCGGTGGACTCTGGGATTGTTGACTAGGCGGAGGTAGTTGCAAGAAGACGTGTTAGGGGCTTGGACGAATACAATTGAACACTATCCTATGACTCAAATGTTTTTATCCGGAATTGATCCAACACTACATTAAGACTCAATCGGAGACTTGTGTCCTTACAAATATCCCCCTTTGGCTATTCCGGAACAAAAACCAAACAAAAATCCTAAAGGGTCGTCAAGCTCTACTAGACTTAAAAAAATATCCCACCCAAAATAAAAATTACATAGCTCGACTCAAAAACCCAAGGATCAATATCTTTGCCGATGAAAGATGTAATTTAGAATAATTCCTACACACTTAAGCAAACTATCAAACGCATAGGGAATATCAAGAATATTAAATGCATGTAAAATAAATACTCCCCCCAAATTAATTCTCCCCTTTATAAAATAAATGACCTGCTTAGAATGGCGTCTCCCCATAAGATAAATCTCCCAAACTAAGATACAATTACAATAGGATTAGATACCATTTCTCCCCCTATCACCCGTAAGTGCCTGTTCCATACCATAACGGCCCACCCCTATAAACAGACGGTATGACCTGGGGATTATACTCACCCTGCATTCGTTCGCCAGGGGACTCACCCACATCGCGCAACCTCCTAAGATAGAATTAATATTGTTATGCTTTATTATAAATATTATTCACATAAATATTTATAAATCATATATATATATATTACGCATCACCGTATATATATGTTGAATTCGGGCTACCGGTGTACTAGGTCCGCATGCTTTACTAAATTACTATAATTATTATTCACACAAATATTAATATATCATATATATTCTACACATCACCGTATATATAGAGAGAGAAATCTAGGCGACCGGTGTACTATGTCCATACACAAGCCTAAAACATGCAAGTCTATGGTCCAACTTCATTTCAATTAATTATACACTGATTAACTTTCATTATTATGGTGTCACCCTACCAATTATACCCGGACTCTCTCTCTCTCGGTCCGAAATTCAATATTTCCAACCCATCGTTCAATTTCATTCAATTAAGCCTACCCATTTAATTAACAAGGTTTCAAATCACTCAATCATGAACCTTAATCCTCAAATTGGATTTATCCTCTACTAAATCCAAGGCTGATTTTTTTCACAAATTCAAACCCTAATTAAAACCCCAAATTAAAATTTGCCTCACGAATCTGCCCAAATTTTTAAAATGCCCTTTGGGGCATTTTGGAGTCGTTTCTGGAGAAAACGCATCAAAGAACACAATGTAGAAAACGCAATTTTCTACAGGGCAATATGGACATAATCTTCATTAAAGCTTTAAAACCTCACTTCTGCCCAGATTTTACCCACAAAGCCCTCCAAGACTTAGTCTAAATTCACCTATTTGATTATCTCAATTCAACTACATCGTCTACACAAATTGGGGCATCAAAACCACATGATTTTATTATCTCTACAGATTTATAAATCCCAAATATGAAACCCCCAAATTAAAATGTAGAACAAACCCTAACATATTAATTAATTCACACCTTCTTTAATATGAATAGGAAAAATACAATTTAACAAATGCAAGTTAAACGACTTGACTAAGATTTGTAGAACCAAGTCCTTTGATGAAGATGATGGATTGGAATCGAAAATCTCCTCTTGTTCTTAAAGAAATCTTCTAAAATCCCCAAATTCTCTTCTAAGGGTTCTCCCCTTAAGCTCTCCTCAATTTTAGTCTTCTAAAATGACTTTAAGTTGCCTTACCCTTTCACCATTAGGGGTTAAAAACTCAAATCCCTTTTTGGGACTATGGGCGTCATAAAAAGGGCCAAAACTCTTAATTTGGAGCTCAATTATGTCTAATTAAGTCCTAAAACCCAATATATACATATGGCTACTTATTTTGGACTATTTCGACCCTACCGGACTCAACTGTGCTCTCAAAATCGGCATCCGGATTAATTTATAACATCTTCCAAATTTAAGACCCCAAAATACGATATAAAATAATCCAAAATATTTAATCCTCAATTCTCCAAATTAAGAAATTCGTCAATTTAAAATTTCTCAAATCATGAATTTAATTCTCCAAATAAAATAAATTATTTTCCTCCCAAAATATTTTTTAATTAAAGGTCCTTGAATTTACGGGGTGTTACATACTTTCCCCCTTACAAGGGAATTTCGTCCTCGAAATTCGGATGATCCTAGTACTCCCAGTCTCAACTAGCCCCACAATCACTTACCGTAGCATTGCTACACAAAGTTATTGAGGGAATGTAATTAACCAAAGCACACATACACCCCGTACCCGTGCTTAACCGCACTAAATGAAACACGACATTTACTAGCCCTTAATTCGTAATATAACTTCAATCCCACTGTTATAACATTCCAAATACCCTCATCTAGGCATGAAAGTATACATATCCACTCTTATGTGACAAAAGGACAACACATACTACCTCACCCTTAATATCACTAGTTTTCTTGAGCGAAAATAAAACCTGAGCTATATCTCCCTGCTCGACAATAAGTCCAACCACTCTGAATCACATCATAAATGTCCCTACTCCCCGGGATTTCAATTTAACAATATTAGTACATTAACATGTGACACATTTTAACATACATTACCGTATATATACGTTAGACCCTATCTCAGGTGAAACCTAGCAATGATAATTCATACCCTGGTATCGCGAACACCCAGTCTTACTATAGCTATCCACTATAGCCCCTAACTATAACTACACAGTTGAAACATGGAAAAACATCCACACTACTCCCATAATCCTCAAAAGTAGAAATCACTCATATAATGTAACCATGCTCTTAGTGTAACCCCCCACTCTCATGTGGTTAACACCAAAGAACCTCGTTATCCCACAGTACTTAGATATATATATTATGGCTATTATGGCCAACACATCCACTAATATCGGTCTCACTCACGAATCCTAGTGATAGCAAATCGTAGATTATGACGTACTCACTGTCACTTCCAAACACACCCATGCTTAATCATTCCATAATTCGGGGGACAACTTATTCCCATTCCTCCGGAATATACCCAAAATCATTGCCTTTGCATCTTTTCTCCGAATCTGCTACGTATCTGCATACTAAAGGCTTTGGCTCATCCCAGGGTGCCCATACACCCTATATCTCGTGTATAATTGCACAAACCTCCGATCATCACTTACGTAACCATATTTGTCTCAATTTTGGCTCCCGCATTCTCAGCGTGACTATATCCTCCAAATATTTCTGATGACTTTACTCATCACTATTAAATTCTTCCCGATATTACCTCATCCATAAACTTGTGGTGCAAAGCTTCGCAGTGTTTCTTTTGCAACACTTTCTGGCTCCACTAGCCCTATCTCTTAGTGGTTATCTTCTCGACATATTTTCTCCAGACGTTCACTAATTATCATTAAATCCGATGACCTAGAATCCAATGACGTCTCCAGACTTTCGATATTTTATTAAGGCTTATGCATATAACACTTCCCAGCACAGCCCAAATTAACTTTCCCTAATGCACTATTCCTCAGCATTGTCGGTCCTTGATTTCCATATAACCCAAAACATATCCCCGGGACTCTCAAACCTTGCTCCTATACTCACAAGTCTATCATGTACTCCCGCGTCTCTAAAGGAGTCATCTACTACTACGCTCGCACTATCACTAAGCCCTCAACGCTAAATATTAATAACGAACTAAATCTCTCAGCTCCACGGTAACCCTACATCCCTTGAATCTCATCAATAAAGTTCTACGCATCGGGATCCAATATAATTAGACAATTGCACTCTATCAATCCTACTTCACACAATATAGACGCTATGATATTGCTCAACCCTCTTCCAGGTGAGACATCTCAAGAGAATATACATCCGGCACTAAAATAATGAACACGATAGCCTTGCTATGATCGCCCACCATTATGAACCCGTCCATACCCAAGATAAAACCATACCTCAATTATCACCTCTCAAAGGATCTAGTCCTCAAGAAATACATCATCTCAATGTACCTATCCATTCCTTTCAGGTGGAACCAAAGAGTATCCCTCTACTCCAGGATAAAAATACACATACTAGTGATATTAACGATACTTCCACTAAATCCATTTCCCACGCGAATCTAGTACCAATACATTACTATGACCCGCTTGCAACACACAAAACAAACCCCAATAATCTCGGAATAAAACTTATAGTTTCAGTTGCCCATAACACTGCTAGCTCAACCGTTATTAGACATAGCACCCGCGTCCTATCCAAATAAAAAAAAACTTCTCCAATAGATTCTTCAATATGCATGGCAGATTCTTCACAAATGAATTTGATTTGATCATTTAAATCATCAATCTTAGATAAATAGAATTGTCTTCAATATTTCACCCAAGTGTTTGATCTCATCAAGTGTGCAAATATCAATAGAATTATGACACAAACACCCCTTTAAAATGCTAGAATTGTCTAAATCATCACATTCATCTACATCATAAAAAATACTCCCAAATTTAGACAAAAGAGTAGAAGGGTTAGAAATGTTCCAAGCTTCTAAAGATGTGGTGCAAGACGAAAAACCTTTAAATTCAGTTGCACTCATCGCTTAGCCAATGACATTTTTGCTTTTAATGTTATATTGTGACTAAAGCATTTCCTCTTTAGAACAGTCATAAAGGGATATCACCAATTTGTTTTCCCATAATAAAAACTAGATTTTAAAAGTAAAAAATAGATTTTAAAAAAAAGTTCAGGATCTTTGTGATTCGTCACTTTTATTGTATTTTATACCCCGTTAATTTGTACATTCTAGCTTTCCCGTGCATTTATTTTACCGGTTATTATACTCATTTATTGACTAACCCCTGAATTCATCATATATACTTTGTATGAGTCTTTATTGAGCTTTTATCGGTCTCGGGAATGCATTTTGGGAAGTTTGGTTTTGATCCGAAAAAGTTTCGTTGACACTTGCACAGTCGGGGGCATTTTGGTAATTTCAGCACTCGGGTTTTGATCCCTATTTCTTCACGGAAGTTGTAGACCTTCTTCTTATCTTCGCGTGGCCTCTGACGGTGCTTGAATCCGACCTTGAACGAAGAAGTTACGGTTGTTTCGGTGAAACATGGGACAACTAATGCCAATATAGGCAACTTTCCTTCTCCAGCAGGCCCGAATCGATTCGCGATCAATGCCGAATCGATTCCGTTTCATATAGGGGAAAATCTCTACACTTACGAATCGATTCGGATTTGGCACCGAATCGATTCGGCCCTGCATTTCCAGCTTTCTTCTTATTACTAGTTTGCCATTTTGGTTGGATTTTTTGGGGATTTATCCCTTGTTTTTCCTTTTTTGTAGGGAGATTACTTTTGTTAGATATTTGGTGATATAGAAAAACACTCTCTTCTCTCTCCTAGGTCAAATTCATTTATGGTTTTCACCAACTTGTAAAGCTTTGATTATTAGTTGAATTGTGGTTATTAATGCAAGAAAGGTTCATTTACTTCATCTCTACTTGTTCCACTAGCTTTAATTTGCATTTAATTCCATCCCTTGTATTGGTTTGTGTTTAAACTAGATAACTAACTTAACTATGTTGTTAACTAGCATGTGTAGTTTAGTTTCAATTATGAGTAGCTAGACTTATGATTGGCGATCATAATCCCACCTTGGATGCTTGAACTTCAAATTTAGGGTTTGGTTTATAATTGTTCTAATGGAACTTCATGTGTTGGTTTTGGAGTATCATAGTTTCTTAACTTCTCTTGTCATGCAAGAGTTAGTGTTTGAAGCTTTACTACAAACCCAACGCATCTAGCAATAACTAACTAACCCCTAATCCTCCATTGTTGAGTTTAGTCTCTACATGGTTGATGTTCGGACTTGTTTAGTTATGATCGATTAGAATTAATTTCAACCAAACCCTATAATACCCTTTTTTGTGAATCCGTGGTGGGAGAATGATCCTCGATCCCTTTAATTTCTTAAACTCAAGCTTATCTTAGTTCTTTTCATGGTTCCGTAATTATTAATTAATCAACTGATCATCAATAGTATGTTAGTTTAGAGATTACTCTCAATCACTTTTCCAAACTATTAAATCATCTTTTACACTTTAACTTTTGTGACGTTTAGAGAATCCCTTTACCCCAATCCTGTTCTCTTAGGAGTGTTTCAATCTGTGACAACCCGCTATCCGAAATAAAGGGTGGCCAGCCCTATACCCCAATAAAATAGGAATCATGGATAGATATCATTCTCAGCATCACAACAACATACAGAGTATAAGGAATAACCACACAATATTCCACAAAACGGGTTATCAAAAATTTTAGTTTTGAAATATAAAGAGAACATTTTCAACAACCCATGAGAGAAATAGAGGGTGGAAACTCTCACAAGCGTATATATGAAACTAAAGTTACTAAGGAAAGGACCGAACGTAACATCGGTCAATAAAGTTCATACAACATACAAAAAGTTCCAGGTGTTACATAATACATCCATTATATAATTACAACGGTTTGGGCCACTTTCCCGAATAAAACTGATCATAACTAGAAAGCAATAATGGAGGCGTCTACATAAAACATCCCATGATACCCGCACGATGTCACGGCTCCTCAAAAACATGTGGATGGAAGGGTCATTACGGGCGACCGTGCGGCGGAACACCTGAACGGATTTAATATATACATACACAACAAGAAAGGAAAACCGGTCAGAGGCCGGATTTATATGATCGCTAGATAAATGACAGGTATGACAATAATGTACAAGTAAGCATGGATGATAATCTAGCATGGTAACATCATGTAAGGAACTAAGACTGATAAACGGTCAGAGGCCGGATTTCATCATTTTTCAATTTCATCTTCTTTGCCATTCCTTATCAGGAATACATTGATTACCATGTGCACTATATGGCACTTATCTCAGTAGTATGCTCTTTGTGGCATATACTTTGCTCTTTAAGGCATTAATGTTCCATCGAGTCCAACTCGATAATTAGAATAGTTATAAGTATATATATAACGATTCTAAGACCGCCCGTCCGGGTTTCCCCACTGTGCGCGTCCCAAAATAACCATCATCTTCCAGGGCCTAACATAAGACAACCTGGGATCCTATTGGAATCGTCGGGAAGCGGCCATATGCCTGCGGGGTAGTCAAGACCACACCCAGAATCTCCTACCCATCGCAGAAAAATATAAAACAAGCGCTCATATGGCCTAGGACTATATCCACCCTGCATTCATTAGCCAGGGGGCTCCACCTCTCGCACGGACTTCCCTTAGGATGGTATTTAGAGAGGTGTGTAACATCCATTTTTATTAACTTCCATTACATGATTTAGTAAATTATCATTTACCTTATCAATTTCACGTTTTATCAAATGCATCAAGCTTACCCGAGACTATACATATTTCATATCGTCATAACATCCTCGATAAGGAATCAGACTCCAAAGTTATTACCCAAAGCCTCCTTTAGGTTTCAATATAGAACATCAAGTCAAACCTAACTCAAGTTAACTCCTAAAGTCTCCAAATTGACCTTAAGATCCCCTAAATGTTTATACCACTATGCGAAAGAAGTAATGCCTGAACATTACTTTGAACACCCCTGGACTGAACCCTAGATGAACCCATTCGAGTCTAGGGAGTCTACCAAACTCAACTAATCCTCTAAAACCCTATGTTTACTTCATTTAAGAAGGTCCCTATTTACTAATCCTAAAGAAAAGGGGTTAAAAATGAAAAAAGAAAAATTTGAAAAAGTGCAGGGTTTCCGAATCGATTCGCCCCCTTGGCCGAATCGATTCGGTCAGAAAACCTGAGATTCTGCAAAGTTGCCGAATCGATTCGGATGGAAACCGAATCGATTCGGTTAGAAGGTTTGGGTTTCTGCATAACTGTCGAATCGATTCGGACCAAATCCGAATCGATTCGGTTTACTAGACCTGGGCACTGAACCAAGGCGAATCGATTCGCCCAGAGGGCCGAATCGATTCGGGCCTGCGATTTTGCCAAGTTTTGGCTATGGAGTCTTGGACTCCAAATCTCTTCCCAACCCAACTCTTCTCAAACCAAACTCATTTATCATCACCAATATAACATCAACACTACTAGTCACCATCTTAAACCTCATGAATCATCCCAACCATTTTTGAATGAATCAAAACCCACAAATACATAAGAAAAACCCTAAACTAGCTAAACCAAAATCAATACATCATTATCATAACAAATCATCTATCTTAAATCACAAATAACAAGTAGAAACTTGCCTTAGTTCAGCAAATTTGCAGATTTCTTGGTGTAGGAGCAAAATCCTTCTTCAATCCTTAATCTCCTTCTTTCTCTCTACTCTTTCTCTTCCTCTCTCAAGCTCTTTAGGTTTAGGAAATACAATTAGGTGAATAGTGACTCACACAAGACATAAATCGTGCCTTAAGCCAAAATCCCAACTCACTTGATAAATTATTGCGATAAAATAATACGCAACTACACATTTAAGGGATAATCAGTTAAAAATGCCCAAAACCTCAAAATACAATATGGTACATTATATGACTATCTCGCACGTTCCGGAATCAACTGCAGCCTCCAAATTATCATTTGGACATTTTATAATTCAATTTAAGTTCCGGTCTCATTATTAAGCCAAATATCATTTTAAATTCATATGATATTAATAAGCATAACATAGCAATATTCACCCATAGTTATGGTATATATGCAAACTCATATTGAGTATTAACTTTTCTACATTGATATAGCAAACAAATCATAACCCAACACTTATATCTAATTACCATACATAGTAATTAATATAATATATGTTCTCATAAGCGAGGGTTATTACATACTCCCCCCCCCCCCTTATGAGGGAATTTTGTCCCCAAAATTCAGGCGTACCTCATAAGAAAAGATGTGGATATTTCTCCCATATCTCGTCCTCACGTTCCCACGTTGATTCGTTTTCATGATGATGACTCGAATGAACTCTCACTAGGGGCACCACACGAGATCTTAACTTTCGCTCCCCATACTCAAGGATAGCAACCGGTTGTTCTTCATATGAAACATCGGGTTGCAAATCGATATCTTCAAAAGGGATGTGCCAAAGGGCACCCTCACATCTTCTATACTTCTTCAAAGAGGAGACGTGGAATACATCATGGATTTGTTGTATAGGCTCCGGTAAAGCAAGTTGATATGCCACGGGACCAACCTTTGCAATCACTGGGAAAGGTCCAACAAAACGCGGTGCGAGCTTTCCTTTCTTCCCGAAACGTTTAATGCCCTTCATTGGGGACACTCGCACCCATACTTGGTCTCCAATCTCCAACTCCATGTGTATCCTACCCGCATCGGCATAGCTCTTTTGACGATCTTGGGCTATTCGTATGCAATTTCGAATAAGTTCAATCTTCGAAGAAGTGTCTTGGATCATTTCAGGTCCAAGAAATTTGTTATCACCCACTTCCAGCCAACAACCGGGCAATCTACAAGGCCTGCCATACAGAGCTTCATAGGGTGCCATTCCAATAGTAAATTGGTATGAGTTGTTGTAAGCAAACTCAACCAACGGGAGGTATTGTTCCCAACTGCCCTTAAAATCGAGTATGCACATACGAAGCATATCCTCCAACATCTGGTTTACCCTTTCAGTTTGACCATCTGTTTGAGGATGATAGGAAGAGCTTAACTTCAACTCGGTCCCCATTGCCTCTTGGAAGCTTCGCCAAAAGTGGGACTCAAATATCTTATCTCGGTCGGAAACAATATTCAAAGGTACTCCATGAAGTCTGACGATCTCCTCGATGAACAATTGGGCGTAGCGAGCGGTATCAAAATCCGTACGCACTGGCAAGAAGTGTGCCGACTTAGTCAAACGGTCGACAATCACCCAGATTGAATCATGACCTCTCTGTGATCTAGGTAAGCCCGTAATGAAGTCCATCGAAATGCTTTCCCATTTCCATACGGGCATCTCGAGCGGTTGTAACAAACTTGTCGGTCGCTGGTGGTCGATCTTAACCAACTGACAAGTAGTGCATTGAGATACAAACTCCGAGATATCCCTCTTCATACCCTCCCACCAATACTGACGAAGCATATCTTGGTACATCTTGTCCCCACCTGGATGCACCGTAAACTTTGACCCGTGAGACTCCGCCATCACTGCTTGTCTCAAGTCCCCATCTTCAGGAACAATAAGTCTTCCATGGAAGCGTAGTCCGCCCTCAGAACCAATCGAGTACGACTCCGCTCCCTCGGACAACAGCTGTTGTGTATGGTCTTGACAACCTTTATCTCTTTTCTGGGCTTCCACAATCTTCGCTATAATCGTGGGAGTAACCGTCATCACGAAAATGAATGCTCTTACCCCTGCATCCTCTTGACTGAGTTCTCTCCACTTAGCTTTCCACACCTTAGCTAAGTCTCCCTCGGGCTTCCTACTCAAGGCATCCGCGACTACGTTCGCCTTTCCAGGATGATAATGAATATCAAATTGGTAGTCTTTCACAAACTCCAACCAACGACGCTGGTGCATATTCAAATCCTTTTGGGAGAATAGATATTATAGCGATTTATGGTCGGTGAAAAGACAAAGTTTTCCCCCAAGAGATAATGCCTCCATATCTTCAAGGCAAAGACAACTGCGGCAAACTCCAGATCATGCACCGGATAGTTCCTTTCGTGAGGCTTCAACTTACGAGAGGCGTAAGCAATAGCTTGTCTTTCTTGCTGAAGAACACCTCCTAACCCGTGAAGAGATGCATCGGTGAAGACGAGATATTCCAATCCTGGTTTTGGCAACGCAAGGACTGGAGCCGAAGTTAATCTATCTTTGAGCTCATCAAATGCAGCTTGACATGAACTGTCCCAAACGAATCTCACTCCCTTTCGGGTTAAATTCGTTAACGGGCTAGCGACCTTGGAAAAACCCTTAATGAATCGACGGTAATAACCCGCCAAGCCCAGAAAACTATGAACTTCAGTAGGTGTCGTGGGCTAACCCCACTCTCTTACTGCGATCACCTTGCCAGGATCCACAGATACACCCTGGGATGACACCACATGCCCCAGAAATTGAACTTCCTTCAACCAAAAGCCACATTTCTCAAACTTTGCATACAGGTTGTGATCCCTCAATCTCTGCAGGACCAACCGCAAGTGAGCAGCGTGATCAGACTCTGTCTGAGAATAGACTAGGATGTCTTCGATAAATACAATAACAAACTGGTCAAGAAAATCCCAAAACACCATGTTCATAAGATCCATAAACACAGCAGGAGCATTGGTTAGCCCAAAGGGCATAACCAAGAATTCATAGGATCCATAACGGGTCAGAAATGCAGTCTTGGATACATCTTGCTCTCTTATCCTCAATTGATGATACCCCGTCCTCAGATCGATTTTGGAGAAGTATGACGCTCCCCTAAGTTGATCAAATAAATCATCGATGCGAGGTAAAGGGTATTTATTCCGGATGGTGACTTTATTCAACTCCCTATAGTCTGCATAACCGGAGAGAACCGTCTCTCTTCTTCACAAATAATACCGGAGCACCCCATGATGATGTACTATGTCTAATAAAGCCTTTCTCCAGTAGCTTCTGAATCTGATCTCTCAACTCCCTCATCTCCACAGGAGCCATTCGATAAGGAGCTTTAGCAATTGGTCGAGTTTCCGGCATTAAATCAATCACAAACTCTATTTCCCGACTTGGAGGTAATCCCGGTATCTCCCAAAAAATATCTTCAAAATCTCTAACAATTGGAAGAGAATTTAGGGGAACCACAACATCCCTAGATGCATCTTCCGCTATACAATATAAGTAAGCACTCGTACTCCCTTCCATACAAGGCATAACAACCAGGAACATTTTTTGTCCCGGAATTGCAAAAACTATGCTTTTCCCGTAACAATTTACTATCGCACGGTACTTCACTAGCCAATCCATACCCAATATTACATCGTACCCGACCGTATCAAGGACGAGCAATCCAGACTCAAAACACAAGTTACCAAGGTTAATCCCTACGTTTTTACATACGAAGAAAATCAATGAACCATCGCCCATAGAGGATTCGACGCTAGTGAAGGTACATTCAGCAGATTTTATTAAACTTGTGGTCTGGGCAAAACTTCTCGAAATGAAGGAGTGTGTAGCACCCGTATCAAATAGTATTCGACCCATATGTCCATGAATGAGAAACTTACCCTCGATTGTTGGCGGTGGCGGAGGAGCTGGAGGAAGCATAGCCTCCTGAATATGGTAAACCCGTCCATACTGCAATTGCCCCTGCTGAGGAGGAGCAACCGGGTTAGGCGCTTGGGGCGGAAACTGTACATACGGCTGCTGTGGGGCCCTAGGAAGATGCCCTCCAACCAACTGAGGACACGCCCTTTTATAATGGCCCAACTCCCCACACTGAAAACATTTATTAGCGGCATTCTCCTGATTCCTGCCTTGGTTGTTTCGGAATTGCCCCGCACCTCGGCCTTGCTGGCCCCTACCTCCATTTCCACCTCTACCTCCTTGTGGTTGTTGACCACCATGACCCGGCTTGTTATTATTGTTGCCACCAGTATTAAACC
This sequence comes from Sambucus nigra, assembly GCA_949130495.1. Lineage (NCBI taxonomy): Eukaryota > Viridiplantae > Streptophyta > Magnoliopsida > Dipsacales > Adoxaceae > Sambucus > Sambucus nigra. Next base: position 234,607,903 of record OX422210.1, on the reverse strand, counting down.
CACCGAAATGTTGACGTTTGGACAAATCCCCTTGCTGAGGATCTCTGTCATTCTGCTTGTTCCCCGAGGATTGGGACGAAGAAGATGTTCCCCCTCCGCTCCCAGTTCCTCCCGGTCTCACCACTTGCCCCACAACTGTAACCTTCTTCTTGTTTTGCACAAATAATCTATGCTCTTGACAGTGAAGTAAAGCAGCATTCATCACATCCCCAAAGGTTACCAAAGATAGGTTTCCAAGCAAATGTTGTTTTATTCGCCAGTGCAAACCTCCTACAAATTTGGAGATTCTCTTAGCTTCCGGAGTCACTTCATCCGGTATAAAGCTTGCTAACCGGGTAAACTCCTCTTCGTACTCATCAACCGATCTCTCCCCTTGTACTAAATCTTGAAGCTTCCTCTGCATCTCCCTTTGAACTGTGGGAGGGAAGTACTTTCCATCAAACAAAGCCCAAAAATTTGTGATTGACATAGTATCCCTTTGTTCGGGTGTCGTCATTGACTCCCACCAGTGTAAGGCCGATCCGACAAGCTTGAAGGTAACGAGGATTTTCTTTTTCTCCTCACTACATTCCACCATCCTAAGATGGCGCTGCATATCCTTCTTCCACTGGTTCGCCTTTACAACGTTCGAACCTCCCTCGAATTCTGGGGGATGACCCTTTAGGAAAGATTCTCTTACCCGTTCCCACTGAGAAGGTCCTGTAGGAACTAGTATTTCTTATCCTCTCGCTTGAGCTTGTGGCATTTGTTGTTCCACTGCAGTCATCGCGGCATTAACAGCTTGGGCCACGATATTTGCCACATCAGCGGCACTGATATTCCCCGGTGGCGGCGGTGGAGGATCAACCTCATCCTCGACAACCCTACTGCGTCTAGCGGGACGTCCTCTCTTTGGCGGCATCTGAGATAGAGAAGAGATAGAGTAAAAATATTATCTAAAATAATCTATCTAGCAGAAGATCGCATTCATAAGCAACAAGACAATCCTAGCATTAAGCTCTATATCAGAGAACGGTACGGTATAACGTGACAAGTCCACATCGATCCTAAAGACTCTAGAACCTGATGCTCTGATACCATCTGTGACAACCCGCTATCCGAAATAAAGGGTGGCCAGCCCTATACCCCGATAAAATAGGAATCATGGATAGATATCATTCTCAGCATCACAACAACATACAGAGTATAAGGAATAACCACACAATATTCCAGAAAACGGGTTATCAAAAATTTTAGTTTTGAAATATAAAGAGAACATTTTCAACAACCCATGATAGAAATAGAGGGTGGAAACTCCCACAAGCGTATATATGAAACTAAAGTTACTAAGGAAAGGACCGAACGTAACATCGGTCAATAAAGTTCATACAACATACAAAAAGTTTCAGGTGTTACATAATACATCCATTATATAATTACAACGGTTTGGTCCACTTGCCCAAATAAAACTGATCATAACTAGAAAGCAATAATGGAGGCGTCTACACAAAACATCCCGTGATACCCGCACGATGTCACGGCTCCTCAAAAATATGTGGATGGAAGGGTCATTACGGGCGACCGTGCGGCGGAACACCTGAACGGATTTAATATATACATACACAACAAGAAAGGAAAACCGGTCAGAGGCCGGATTTATATGATCGCTAGATAAATGACAGGTATGACAATAATGTACAAGTAAGCATGGATGATAATCTAGCATGGTAACATCATGTAAGGAACTAAGACTGATAAACGACTATGTAAAATGAAATTCACTTATACAAGAATTAAAAGTACTTATGAGCCCTTTTTCATCTTTCATCATTTTTCAATTTCATCTTCTTTGCCATTCCTTATCAGGAATACATTGATTACCATGTGCACTATATGGCACTTATCTCAGTAGTATGCTCTTTGTGGCATATACTTTGCTCTTTAAGGCATTAATGTTCCATCGAGTCCAACTCGATAATTAGAATAGTTATAAGTATATATATAACGATTCTAAGACCGCCCGTCCGGGTTTCCCCACTGTGCGCATCCCTAAATAACCATCATCTTCCAGGGCCTAACATAAGACAACCTGGGATCCTATCAAAATCGTCGAGAAGCGGCCATATGCCGGCGGGGTAGTCAAGACCACACCCAGAATCTCCTACCCATCGCAGAAAAATATAAAACAAGCGCTCATATGGCCTAGGACTATATCCACCCTGCATTCATTAGCTAGGGGGCTTCACCTCTCGCACGGACTTCCCTTAAGATGGTATTTAGAGAGGTGTGTAACATCCATTTTTATTAACTTCCATTACATGATTTAGTAAATTATCATTTACCTTATCAATTTCACGTTTTATCAAATGCATCAAGCTTACCCGGGACTATACGTATTTCATATCGTCATAACATCCTCGATAAGGAATCAGACTCCAAAGTTATTCCCCAAAGCCTCCTTTAGGTTTCAATATAGAACATCAAGTCAAACCTAACTCAAGTTAACTCCTAAAGTCTCCAAATTGACCTTAAGATCCCCTAAATGTTTATACCACTATGCGAAAGAAGTAATGAATGAACATTACTTTGAACACCCCTGGACTGAACCCTAGATGAACCCATTCGAGTCTAGGGAGTCGACCAAACTCAACTAATCCTATAAAACCCTATGTTTACTTCATTTAAGAAGGTCCCTATTTACTAATCCTAAAGAAAAGGGGTTAAAAATGAAAAAAGAAAAATTTGAAAAAGTGCAGGGTTTCCGAATCGATTCGCCCCCTTGGCCGAATCGATTCGGTCAGAAAACGTGAGATTCTGCAAAGTTGCCGAATCGATTCGAATGGAAACCGAATCGATTCGATTAGAAGTGTTGGGTTTCTGCATAACTGTCGAATCGATTCGGACAAAATCCGAATCGATTCGATTTACTAGACCTGGGCACTGAACCAAGGCGAATCGATTCGCCCAGAGGGCCGAATCGATTCGGGCCTGCGATTCTTCCAAGTTTTGGCTATGGAGTCTTGGACTCCAAATCTCTTCCCAACCCAACTCTTCTCAAGCCAAACTCATTTATCATCACCAATATAACATCAACACTACTAGTGACCATCTTAAACCTCATGAATCATCCCAATCATTTTTGAATGAATCAAAACCCACAAATACATAAGAAAAACCCTAAACTAGCTAAACCAAAATCAATACATCATTATCATAACAAATCATCTATCTTAAATCACAAATAGCAAGTAGAAACTTGCCTTAATTCAGCAAATTTGCAGATTTCTTGGTGTAGGAGCAAAATCCTTCTTCAATCCTCAATCTCCTTCTTTCTCTCTACTCTTTCTCTTCCTCTCTCAAGCTCTTTAGGTTTAGGAAATACAATTAGGTGAATAGTGACTCACACAAGACATAAATCGTGCCTTAAGCCAAAATCCCAACTCACTTGATAAATTATTGCGATAAAATAATACGCAACTACACATTTAAGGGATAATCAGTCAAAAATGCCCAAAACCTCAAAATATAATATGGTACATTATATGACTATCTCGCACGTTCCGGAATCAACTGCAACCTCCAAATTATCATTTGGACATTTTATAATTCAATTTAAGTTCCGGTCTCATTATTAAGCCAAATATCATTTTAAATTCATATGATATTATTAAGCATAACATAGCAATATTCACCCATAGTTATGGTATATATGCAAACTCATATTGAGTATTAACTTTTCTACATTGATATAGAAAACAAATCATACCCCAACACTTATATCTAATTACCATACATAGTAATTAATATAATATACGTTCTCATAAGCGAGGGTTATTACACAATCCCTGTGGATCACGATTCCGTACTTACTGGTTATTACTTGTTGCGATAGATTTGCACTTGAATCACAAGCTATATTTTGGGCGCACCACTTTGCGATATAAAAACATTAATAAAGTGAATCCTGAAGCTTTGATACCACTTGAAAGAACCAATGATCATTTGTTAATGCAAAATAGCTTATTTAAAAACTCTTTTAACTCTTTGATAAAAAATCTATTATAAATTATAAATTAAAAACACCCACGCACACTGTAAGTAAAAGTGGTGATGCTAGAAATAAAAATACCCTTTAAGAATGAAATGACTAAAAGTGGAAGGTGACACAATATTTATTCTCGAGGAAATCACAGATTAGTCTTTGATTTAAACTAAGCAAATACAAGCCCGTGTACCCATCCTAGTCTAAATACGACCCAACTTGACTGATAATTAGTCAACCTAATAACACCCAGGTAATAGTGACTATAACACACGCACAACCACACACTCAAACATGAGCTCCCATGAAGTTGTGCGACACACGGATTTATTTAAAAGCTTGTTTTAATTAGAACATAAAAATTATCTTGTTTATAAAATGAGACTAAACACACACTAGGTTATGTCTAATTTTAGTCTACAAGGATAATAAAGAGTTTGCGATAAAAGGATAAACATGGACTGATGTTTAAATCCACACAAACGGAATTGTAAAATGTCCACACACTAGTTGAATCCAACTAAATAAAGTGAACACACAAAAATGTTCAAAGGATATAAATAGTTAGGCGCAAAAAATATCAGATTATCTTTAATCCAAATAAATAAAAGTAAAAGAGATTTAAAATAAAAGATGTTTAAATAAAAATAAAAATAAAAATGGGTGACACAAAAAAACTTAAGTTTTAGTTTTTAAGTTTTAAACAATTAAGTCCATTTTAACAAGTGCGCACACACAAAGTTGGGTGTAAATAAACTCTCAACCACACACACACAACAAATAACAACAGATCTAAACACACCCAACAAACAAAATTAATTTAACAGATCACAAAAAAATTATGCGTACAACCCAATATTTTGTCCAAAGACAAAACTTAGAGAAACGCAACTAATCAGTTCTGAAAGTCTGTTTATTTTTAACAGCAATGAAAAACAGTAACACAACTGTTCGTTTTTAGATCAGGTCTGAAGTTAAAGCATAAAAAATAGGAGTTCTTGGTTTGTAAATCTTAACACAATCAAAGTTTTCAAAAACTCCAAACTCAACTCAACTGATTAAATAAAATTTGTAACCGAAGCAGATCCACAACAGGCTACCGAAATTAGGCTTCTTTTTAAAAAAAATAAGAACAACAACAAAAAGTCAAGTCATGTTTTAAATGTTATAGTCCCAAACGGAATAAGGTTTCAACAAAAGTCTAACCAAAAAAAATTAAACAAATGTTTCTAATAATAAAGAAATCTCAAACCTTATAATTAAGACAGCAACAGAGATCTAAATAATACCAAACAATACAGATCCAAAAACATTGAACAAACGTTTTAACCCAACCAAAAAAAATCAGAATGCTAGTATATATATATATACACACAGTAGAGATCTCGAACAACAAAAAAAAATTATATATAACTATATATAAAGCAGATTCGTAAATCGGTATATGCATAAACTATTTATAAAGCAGATCCGTAAATCGCTATATGCGTAAACTATTTATAAAGAAGATCCATAAATCAGTATATGCATGTAAATTTTTATGTATATATATATATATATATATATATATATATATATATATATATATAAAGTGAAAAAAAGAATGCCTCTACAATGGATCAACAAAACTCCCCAAATTCATAAAGGACTTCCGAGCTTCAAATCATCAAAACCAAGTCAGCAACAAAAATTCAAACCCTTCAAAACCGTATAGCTTCAAAAGAAAATAACAATATCCTCCAACCTCTCAATCACACACCCACGAAGATCAAATAGAAAACCCCCAAACCATCAATGATTACACCCCGGCTTGCAAAAAAAAATTCTCTCAAAGCATATATGATGGATTGAAATGGAAAGTCAGATCTCTAAGAAAAACATGTATTTCGATTGAGGAAAAGAGAGATAAAAAGAGGGGGTAAAAATGTTGGCAGTCGATTTTAGACAAAAAAGGAAATGAAAATGAAACCCGAGCTTTCTCAGCTAATCAAACGATTATAAACCCCAAAAACAATGGCCAGGTTGGTAAATAATAAACTCATCTCCCAAGGGTAAACATGTAAACAGCCAGGGGACGTAATCCCTTAACAAGCTTGCCAACATAGTCTTGAGAAGACAAATTTCAAACCTTGAGCGTACCAAACGCTAGCCAACAAAACGGTAAAAAACGAGACCAACCAAACGACACACATCATGCTAAATTATTGTCGTTTAATATTTGTGTCAAAATGATTAATTAAACAAACAATATTTTTAATCAAATGGTATTTTAACACACTTAAAATCTAGATAAATAAACAAATATAGTAGAAATTTATATAAATTCTGAAAATAAAATAGAGTACATAAATAGGGTCACAAAAAAAATATTGTGAGCCTATTTAAAAATATTTTATATATCAAATCTGTATATAAAAAAAGATTGAAGATATAAAAAATAGACTTTAATAAACAAATAATGCAGGAGCATCTTTATATAAAAGAATAATTGTCTTAAAATTGAGCCAACACAAAGAGATTGAGATTTTCAATCACCCCCTTGGCTAATTGTAGAAGGGTGTCTACCTATAAAAAAAAAAGTAAAAATATTATTTTATTAAAAATACTGAGAAGAAACCCAGGGTCCCGACAGAAACTCATATTGAGCAGGAACCCCCCCGGGGTCCCGGTAGAAACTCATATTGAGCAGGAACCCCCCGGGTCCCGGTAGAAACTCATACTGGGCGGGAACCCCCCAGGGTCCCGGCAGAAACTCATATTCATCAGGAAGCCCCAGCGCCACTGCAAGTATCAGCGTCGCTGCAAGTGTCGGCGTCGCGGCAAGTCTCTACGCCGCTACACGGGTCGGTGCCACTTCAGGTGTCTGCGCCGCTTCAAGTGTCGGCGCCGCGACAAGTCTCTACGCCGCTGCAAGTGTCCGCGCCGCGGCAAGTCTCTACGCCACCGCAAGCGTCAGCGCCATTTTGAGGGTCGGCGCCACTTCGAGCGTCGGCACCATTTTGAGCGTTGGCGCCATTTTGAGCGTCAGCGCCATTTTGAGCGTCGGCGCCGCAACAAGGGTCGGCACCGCCTCACCTGTCAGCGCGGATTCAAGCCTCAGCGCTACCTCAGGCGTCAGCGCCACTTCGAGCGTCGGCACCATTTCGAGCATCGGCGCCGGGATAAGGGTCGGCGCAGCCTCACGCGTCAACGCCACTTCGAGCGTCGGCGCCACTTCGCCACTTCGAGCGTCGGCGCCACAACAAGGGTCGGCGCCACTTCGAGCGTCGGCGCCGCAACAAGGGTCGGCGCCGCCTCACCTGCCAGTGCGGATTCAAGCCTCAGCGCTACCTCAGGCGTCAGCGCCACTTCGAGCGTCGGCACCATTTCGAGCATCGGCGCCGGGATAAGGGTCGGCGCCGCCTCACGCGTCAGCGCCACTTCGAGCGTCGGAGCCACTTCTAGCGTCGGCACCGCAACAAGGGTCGGCGCCACTTCGAGCGTCGGCGCCACAACAAGGGTCGGCGCCGCCTCACCTGTCAGCGCGGATTCAAGCCTCAGCGCTACCTCAAGCGTCAGCGCCACTTCGAGCGTCGGCGCCGCAACAAGGGTCGGCGCCGCCTCACCTGTCAGCGCGGATTCAAGCCTCAGCGCTACCTCAAGCGTCAGCGCCACTTCGAGCGTCGGCGCCATTTCGAGCATCGGCGCCGGGACAAGGGTCGGCGCCGCCTCACGCGTCAGCGCCACTTCGAGCGTCGGCGTCACTTCGAGCGTCGGCGCCGGGACAAGGGTCGGCACCGCCTCACATGTCAGCGTCGATTCAAGCATCAGCGCTACCTCGGGCGTCAGCACCACTCCGAGCAACGGCGCCAGTACAAGGGTCGGTGCCGCTTCAAGCGTCAGCGCCACTGCAGGGGTCACTGCAGAAATGTTATTCGAGAAGTGCTGCTACAGGAGTTTTCATCATGAAACAGCAGGCTCTAAATGAACAACAGCACTAACACTTTACTTTCTTGCACAGGTTGCCTAGTCGAGCAAGCAGGGCTCGAACAGGCGCGTCGGGACCTCCTGGGAGTTTTGGCTTGGCGGCTGAGGGACAAGGTATGTTGAGCAAGCTCAACCACTTAGCACTATAGGATTGAGAGAATACTAGTAGGAAGACCCAGAAGCCACTCGAGGCTACGCACAAGAAATAAACTCTTTACAAGAAAAATGACTTTTCCAGAAGAGGGGGTCCTCGAGGTCCCTCTCAAGAAAAATAACACTTTTTAGAGGGAGTGAGGCCTTAAGGTCTCCTCTCTCAAAGATTTGCAAAATTGCACCACAAGTTACCGTTTCAAAAGATAACTACCAAATCTGCTATTTTGTCTCCATTAGGGGACATATGTGCTTTTTGAGTTTTGGTCGGTGCCAGGTGGCGCCTGCAGAGGGGACAGGCAGGCTGCCTGCAGGTAGGGACAAATGGTACACTTCAGACATTGTTCCCCACCAACTCTCTCAATTTTGGCGCCCAAAATCGCCAGCTCACCCCTTACGCCCATGTATAAATAGACCCCTGGGCAAGGTCAAAGGAGAGACAAGAAAAATTGCACTGTTACTCTGCTAAAATATCACCAGACCTACCTAGTATTCTCTCCCTGCTCATTCTCTTAGTGTTGAGTGCCTTGTTCCTTCACTCCCCACTGACAGCCATCACTCTCAGGTGTTTCCCTTGAGAAAATTGCTATTTTTGCTGTGAAAGTTCATCTTCTTGCAGGGAGTGAGTTGAAGCTTGAGTTCCATTGTTACCAGAAGGAGAAGTTTTCTTCAGAAGTTGCACCAGGAGACCTTGAAGACTTGCAGACAGTGTCCATTGGAGTGGGTCACGCCTCACCCTTTCCAGTTATTCATAGACCCCAGTCTCACCACCCTCCTACAAAGAATATTCACACAAAGTAATGGAGTTAAACCGGGACCATCCTATATGGACCCCATACATGCATATATCGAGGACAGTAAGCTCCTTGCAAACTCATATGAAGCTAAAAAATTATGCTACAAGGTGCCCAGAATGTCATGGAAGCAGGGGTCTTATACAAGCGAGGATACACTATCTCAAACTGAAGTGTGTTCACCCAATAGAAGTTAACAAGATCATTAAAGAGGTACACGACGGATGTTGTGGAGCACATTCTGCCGAAAGATCTTTGGTAAAGTGAATAGGGACCCAAGGGTACTTCTGGGTGACCATGAAGGATGATTACGCAGATTATGCAAGAAAATATGATATGTGCCAGAGGTTTTCAAATATCCACCGTTCCCCAGGGGTCCCATTAACTCCAATGGTGTCACCCTGGACATGTGTTATATGGGGAATAGACTTGGTCGGACCATTGTAGAGGAAGAAAAGATGGTACAAGTACCTTGTAGTGGCAGTAGACTACTTTACGAAGTGGGTGGAAGCCAAACCCTTAGTGGAGATGCCTTGCGAAAGGGTATTATAATTTATCTAGAAAATGATCATATGCTGCTATGGGATGCCCTTCATCACTGATCAGGACATGCAATTTGACATTCAAGATTTCGTAGACTACTACACTAGGTCCAAGATTTAGAAACTACACTCCGCACTAGGGCACACGTAATGCAATGACCAAATTAAGGTCACCAATGAGACGATCTTAGACGGGATAAAAAAAAGCTCAATGACGCAAAGGGAATTTAGATCAATGAACTCCATAGTGTGATTCTGGCATACTGAACCATCCTATGAACAACCACTGGAGAAACACCGTATATGCTCGCCTTCGGCACATAAGCGTTCGTCCCTATAGAGATAGGTTTCCCTAGCCACAAAGTCCTCAATTTTGATTCCCCAATAAGTTATTTGGAAAGAAGACTGGACCTCAATCTGGTGGAAGAAGTCAGAAAGAATGCAACGTTGCGCATGGCCACCTACCAGCAAAGAGTTACACGCTACTATAACCGTCGAGTGAAGATGAGTATCTTAAAATAGGGGGACTTCATCCTTAAAAGGTTGATATAGAAGAACATCTTGGAACTTGCCATACAGATTAACAAGCGTCGTCAGGCCAGGAACTTATCGAAAACTTTGGAAGGCAAACAATTCAAGAACCCCTGGAATTCAGAGCATCTTAGGAAATATTATCAGTAGCCTGTTAGTCATTTTATTTATGTATCTAGAAAAATTTCAATTTATAAAACACTATTTTATTCTCTTGTTTCATTAATTTTTATGTACACAAGTTATGGTGAACATATCTAAGTGGAGCTGCCATAAATAACAGCGTCAAAATTAAGACATCAGATCGACTGTATGACTTCATAGGTTATGAATAGTCGAATTTGAAAAAACTTGTTTTCACAAGTTTGCCAAAACCTTGTATGAACTTATAGGTCGTAGACGAGGTGGTTTTCTATGTCCATTGTACGATCTCACAGGTCGCAAACAATGTGGTGGTTCCCCATGGGTTGCGAACACTTATATGGCTTGTCTTCTCAAGTTTTACCAAACCCTTATACGACCTCATAGGTAACGAACGTGGTGGTCGGTTACATTCGTTGTATGGCTTCATAGTTCGTACACGATGTGGTCGGATAAATGTTGTACGACCTCATAAGTTGCGAACAATTATACTAGTATGAATTCACCATCATAGGTGTACTACCTGAACGCTCTATATGACCTCACGGGTTGTGAACAAAAGCACAAAATATTATTTTCGACACAACAATAAGATGCAAACAAGAAGATCAATGAAACCATATTTAAAAAAGTAGAAACGTAAACAAGTTGATATCATAAAGGGGTGTCCAAAGTTACAGAAGCATTCTTAAGAAAACACAAATACATAGAAGTTTATTAAGCTCGAGCATTAGTTTTTGGGTCACCACCTTCTTCCCAAGAAAATTTGGCGGCCTCATCATCATCACCCTTCCAACCGTTCATAGTCTCATTAATATTACGGAACTTAGTAGCCACTCTCTTATTGAGCTCTTCATATCCATCCAAAAAGTAGCCTATACATTTGATGTTAAACTCGGCCAAAGATTTGAAGGCTTAAACAATGGTAGTACCAACAGTGGCTAGAGTGTCTCGAGAAATTTGCAAATATGAAGCAAGAGCTAACTTCTGTCTTTTAAAATTCTCTCTTTCTGCTGTAAGGGCATCATTCAAGCTCTGGATTTTAGCATCGTCGATGTCTATTTTCTCTTTAAGAATGACATTGTCACCCTTCACCTTGCTCATCTCCTCTGTCATGGTAATTAGCTGCTCATCCCTTTCCATAAAATCATGAGAAGCCGTATCATATCTAACATATAACGTCTTATTCTCTTGAGCAATCTCATTATGGGCTATATAGTTGACCAAGGGTATCTCTCGTAAGATAGTACAGACCATGGATGCCTAGACAATAAACAGTAGAGCATGGTCAAAATATGATAATTAGGAATTTAAAAACTACAACATAAAAAGGATAAGAAATACATACCACCAACAGTTGATGCGGAGCCAAAGTATACAAGGAATCTAAATCCGAACAGTGCAAAAATTCAAAGTCCTTCATGTAGCCCTAATAACCGAGTAGATAAAAAAATTTCTTTGCATGATAAAAGATAGAGTCTTGATCAAATTTTAAGTCTTCGTACTTGATCTTATGCTCAGTGTCAAAATTAAACTTAGGAACCTTCCCATAACGAGAAGTATGATCGAGACCTGATTGAAATCTGGGCACGGATGTGCGACCCATACCATTAAGAAGTTTATGCATGGGTTTCATGCCTTACTCATCTTCCCTTAGCCTTTTATCCCTTATTGAAGTCTCCATGGGGGCTTTCCCCTTAGCCTTAGCACCAAGTACGACCCCTCGATGATGATTCTAGGGCATCTTGGTCAGCTGCTCTAGAAATAGCAGCCTGCTCAGCTTCTACCTGTTCTGGTCAACCCCAACTCTCTTTTGATGAGCTTCAGCTAATGCCTTGTGATTGATAAAATAAGGATCCATACCCAAGGTTTCTTTAGAGGGATGCTCTTCCACACCTGACAAAGCAACAAACTCATGCATCAGTGTGTCAATTTAAAGTTAACGAAGATGGTAAGTAAGACATTAGCATAATTTACCTTCATTTAAATTAACTTCCCTACCTAGAGACTGGTCACTAGTATCAAAATGGGTCTCCTTTGCCACCCAACCTTCTTGGGGCACCTCAAGTTTCAATGGGACTCTATAATCGGGTGGAGTGTGGTACCCAACAGTAATGAACTTTTCCACAATAAATAAATCCTCAAAGTTGGGAGTTTTTTTTTCACAGTAGGAGACAACCAAGTCGATCAGTGATTTCGATAACTTTAAGGCTCACTTTAGTGAAATAAACAAGATCAGAAGAACATCATAAACATAATAAAGCATCTAAAATAAGGAAACGAGAGATAAAATAATCAGAAAAGACATTACTTATGTTATTGAGACCATTCCATTCCCTGGAGACTTTACACGACCTTTCCCATTCATGGGCCCTAAACTCCCAATATCTTTTTATAAAAACATATAAACATTTCCAACTGTGATTACTAGACTGGACTATAGTAACCATTCTACACTAAGGTTTTCGAGTAGAAAAATATTAGTAACCGGGGGCTTTGGCATTATATTTGAAATTGTACACACATTTAAAGATATCCCCCGTTAAGTCAAACCCATTCCTAAGCTTCCAAAACATCATTACCCCCGGTATAGTCCCATACGAATATAAAGGTAGTTGTGTTAGAGTCACGCCATAACCCCTTAGAATGGAGTAGATGGTGGGATGAAGAGGAAGCCTCAACCTTACTTAGAGATCCTAAAAAGGAGGCAAATCTCCTCTGAATCTTGCACAGAGTAACATCTCTTACAAACACTGGGCATTCTTATCTGAATGGCTATGGGGAGGGAACATCCATCTCTTATCGCATCAAGCTCTTCTTCAGTCACAGTACATTGGTACCAGCAGGCATCTATTTCTGATGGATTATAACTACTGGAAGAACCAACAAGGTACTCTTCTTCTTCCTCTTCACCAACAGTGTCATCATGATATAACTCAACAAAAAGGTGGGGACCCACACTTTTTGGTCTATTATCTTCTGCCTTGTCGGTATCAAGCTCCTCAAAAAGGGAATTCAGATTTATGGGATCGATGGAGATAATATTCACCAAATCTCCCTCACTAAAAGAAGGAAGAAAATCATGAGTTTCTATAATAGGGGAAGAAATGTAAGGAACACCAGGGTCAATGGAAGAACCACAGCTAGAAGGAGTGTTGGGAAAATAAAGAGGATTACCAGATTCATCCTCTAGTCTAATCACTTTCAGAGGATGGTGAAATCACCACTTCGTGTTCCTAGGACGCTTTGTATCTAGACTACGAACGAATTCATAAAATCTTTGAACATGAAGGGAGAACTTCATATGTTTTCTTATTTTTGGTTCAACTAAACCTAAGCCAACTAGATCAATGGCTGTCTAAACGTTACAGTAACCGGATAACAACAAAAACCATCCAACAAAGAACTGGAACGAAGAAACCCTAACTAAAGCAAATAGGGCGTACCTGATAAAGTAAGATAATGGCGAGTTAAGCTATGAAAAACGAAGAAGGATACGCTAAAATATTTTGCCGGCAAAATGATTAATCTTTCACAAATGATGAAAACAACGCTTTGGATTTTCTCTCTCTTCAGCTCTGTGTGCATCTTTGAAGTGAAGAAAATAAGATTAGTGGCGTGTATTTATACTCGTTTATGAAAGACTAAAAAGGCACAGCAAGCCCAATGTCAGAAAATCTGAAAAATAGAAACTGTAGTGCAGAATGACAGTGCGAGTGACCAGTCATCATCATTACGCAACAGACTTTTAGATTTCTTGACACGTGTCCTAAAAATATCATGGGAAAACTTAAAGGAAATATTATCGATTTAGACCGACCAAGGAGAGTCGATCACAAATGAGTTAGTATGAGAATCACTTAACACCTCTTCCACTCACCTAGCCTCAAATTGGGGAGTTCACGCAAGAGGTCTTTGGAGCTTTCTGTTATACCTACATAATCCAAGTAGACGATAAGTTCTAAATAACCCAAGGATATTAGAAAATGTGATCGACCTCACCCCCAAGGGAGGTCGTCTCAGTGTTAGTCTTCTCACTCGATCTGTTGTATATATGATTGGACATGTCTACACTCCTATAAGCACATACACGTAAGACATCCACGTGGGATTATAATGGCCTATCTGCTACCTCATGATTATCCAAGCGCTTATCATAAATCTATTATGTACTTCAAGGTTCCCATATTTAATATGATAAACATGTATCGAGGTGTAAGTTCCCGATATATAAGGGATATCCACCTGTTCATTTGTAAATATCCGCAAATCACATATAAATAGGATATGAGCCCACAAATGAATAGGAATTGACTGATACCTTCTCAATCCTTGAATTGTATCAAAAACCCTAATTGTAATTGTGTCAACACGTGTAATACCAAATCAGCAACACCATGGACATCGATTCCCTCAAAGGGCCCCCGAACCACGTAAAAATCATTGTGTTCTCATTGTCTCTCATCCCCATTATTTATAATTGTTATTTGTCTCCAGTTATCTCTTTGATTATTTGTTGCATCCATTTTTGGATGTTAACACCATTTATATTTCCATCCAAACTCCCTCAAAAAATAGTTTTTTTTCTTTTCTTTTGAATAAACATACCAAACTAAACTAATTTGGCCCCTATTTGTCATATTATTATTTTTACTACCTTAATTATTTTTTGGGCTCTTTTGAACCGGTGTCTTTCACGACAAGTTTATTATACACTCGCAACCCTTTCCTGTGTACACTCATATTCTTTTAACAATAAAAAAATCAACACAAAAAATGGTTCTTAAATGTTTAAATCCTCCACAGTCAAATAAACATGTAGATAATAAGAATGATAGGATAAAATATCACCAAGATCAAATATACATCATGAAGTCGAAATCTAATAAGCTCGTGCATGTGTGTGTGTGGAGGCATAAATAAATTCGACATGCCTTAAAAATCAGTAATCAAATTATTTTGATCCTCTTTGGCACAAAAAAAAACCTAAAATTTTGTAAGTCCTCTAATTCTTCTTCTAAAATAAGGACTCTGTCATCACTCTCCTTTTTGGCCATTTTTAAAGATAAAGTCATCATACAAAGCACAAAACTTCTCACGAATGATATCTCTTTGATTTTGAAGCATTTGCAAAAGTTTAAAAATATTTTTAAAACGGTTTTCAAGAAAATCAATTCTTTGGAAAAACTTCAAATTCAAATGAGAATCCACTTAGTGACAAAAAACAAAGGACAATAGAGATGAATAACCACCCAAATGACATAAGCGAAAAAAAATTTATTTTTCAAAACTCCGCCTATAATATTTCAGAAAACATATTTTTTTAAGATAAAATTTCATGTTCATTTTTAATAAAAATAAACATCCCAAATATAATTTCATGAATTAACATAAAACTCTAAATCGTTTTATACCTTTGGGTATGTTGGGAACTCTCGAAACTTGGAGATGCTTGAGTTCGGTTAGTCTTCTTGGTGCATGATGATTTGTAACGGGATAAAACAAAGTAGACTACAGCTATGCTATGAACAATTCTAGAAAAATTGTTCTTACAATAGAGAAAAAGAATTATTACACTAGAGAGAGTTATTACAATGAACTAGAGCATTTATTCTTCACCATTAATGCCTTTGTTCAATCTTCCTACAAAGGACTTAGGCATTTATTGGGTTTGGACTTACATTCCTTTGTACCTAGGTGTTTGAGTTTCCTACCTAAGGTGTATCTAGAGTTCCTGCTTCTCTCTCCGTCTAGCTAAGTTGTTTCAAAGGTTCATTTATGATTCTAAGAAGATGACATTTATTTCTTATCACTGAGTTATACATGAGTGTTTGTGAGTTCATATTAAAGATTTAGTTTCATTTCATTGGGTTTATTTCATCATTGTCAATGGTTTCTTATTTGGTAATTTATCTCCATTTAATAGAGGTTACGCCTCAATTTATATTCAAGCAACCTAGCATCAAGACAACTGTTCTCTAAGATTTGGTAACCCTTCCAGGGAGGTAGTCTTTTACCAAATGGTTCAGGATAACATTACCCGTCCTATTAACTTTGACGAGATTAAGTGGAGGGAAGAATAAGAAGTGAGTAAATGCGAGGTTCCTAGATATGGGGTGTCTTAGGTAGAGGTTCCTCCAATTATCACATATGATGCTATGGTGACACATGCTTCCACGAGTGTAGTAATGAGGCTTGCTCAGATGTCTCATCTAATAGGGAAGTTCATGGAGTTTCTACAGTCACCAACAATAGTGAATGATTTTGGGGTAGCCATGAACCCCAACTCATTTGTTACTCCTATGGAACCTTTTGCTGTTCATTCGAGCAGGATTCTTATTGTAGTTGATTCCCCTACTACACATGTCGTGGGAGAACCTGTAGCTACCAATGTTATGATTGTAGTTATTCGACCAAATGATATGGCAACAGGGACGGTGACCTCGCCTTATTTGACTGTTAAAGAGGTAAATAAGGAAATATTGAAGATGATGGCAACTTTCTTGCAAACTGCTAGTGAGACTGCCTTAATGAACAATAAATTTCCTACTCCTTATCCAAAGGAGTTCAAGGATGAACTGTATCCTAAGGGTTAAATTCACCTTATATTTGATAAGTAAACTGGGAAAAGGGGAATCTAAAGGATCATATCAAGAGGTTTGTGGAGCATTCAGGTTCTCATTGTAATAATAAAAAGCTTCAATTGAGGGAGTTTTTCAAATCCCTTATAGATAAAGCTTACACGTGGTACTCACACTTAGCCCCAAGAAGTGTGGTTACCAAGGAGGACATGAATGTCTTATTTGTGTAATAAAATTTCCTAGCTAAGGATGAGTTCACTCTTACCCAGCTTGCAAGGGAAAGTCAACGACCATGTGAAATGGTGACGTACATACGAGGGTTTAGGGAGAGGTATCTCGATATGATAGAAGAGGAAAAGGAATAAAAGCTATTCTAACTTTGTATTGAAGGTTTGCTCCTTGAATATATTTTCCATATAATAAATGAAACGTGTGAGGAAATATTTACAACTTTCTTAAAGTCATCATGAAACATTTCGTTGGTTGTCCTCCCAAACTTATTCATGACCAATTTAGTGTTTAGACCACAAACTGGGGCTAGAAGAAGCCAGGATCCACGAGTGGGTTATGTGGATGGAGGCATTGAATTTTGGAGGGGTCAGAGGAAAGACAACAAGAGAAAGTTTGGGAAAGAGAGAGAAGACCCACCACTATTATCTTGCACAGTTGAAAAGTTAATTAGCACTTATAATGATATGCTTAGAGGAGGGGTAGTTTATGCACCCAAGGATGCTCCCCAAAATGCAGTAGGAGTAGATGTTCAAGCTGATCCTAAATATTTTCTCGTATATTGGCATGTTTTCCACCTAACCAACTCATGCTTTGCATTGATGAGAATTATCTACAAGCATTTGTTATCTAGACCGCTAGAAATATCTCAAGGAAATATCAACAACAACCCATTGCCAGCTCATGGGGAAAATATAGTTATAGCTTATGACGAGGAGGTTAAGGATCGCGCAAAAGTGCTGAGAAGATAAATAAAGGAGTTTGAAGAATCATTAGAATATTGCATGGTGGAAATGTCAAACATAGTTATTGCCTATGACCAGTTGAGTGCTAGAGACACAGAGGAGGTGTACAATGTGGAAGGTCATGCAGTGGAACCTAGTTTGGAGTATCAAGTTGCGTTACAGACCCGTAAATTTCCATAGTTCTTTGATAAAGTGAGGATACCTAAATAAAGCAAATTAGATATCACCCAAGCATTATTAGATATTTCAAAGGAAAATACGGTTCCTTCCATGAGATGGAAGGCCATAATTTCCAGACTGGAAAGGAAGGTTATATCAGATATAACTTTCTCTGATGCCAACAAAGTTATAAGATTTCCCTAAAACCATACATTATATGTAACAACAAGTGTAAATGGGCTAAGATTTTCTAGATTATTGGTGGACTAAGGTGTCTCTATCAATATCTTTCCTATTATATCTTTATATTCAATTAATATCTCAAAAGCAAGGATGATCCGAATGCCAGTGGCTATTTTTTGTTATGATAACTAGACTTCAAACTCCATTGGGTATGTGAACGTTGGGATTGTGATGGGGATCTCACATCACACATTAATTTCCATATGATAGAGAGTGATACTCCATATCATATTTTAGTAGGAAGAGTGTGGATGCATAACCATGGCTTAGTCCTTTGACGTATCACCGATGTGCCAAAGCAAATGTGAAAGGAATGAAGATAGTTATCAGAGAAACCAATAAGCCATTTGTAAAAGAGTAAGAAAACTTAGTAGATGATATATTATACACTCAACTGGCAGGTGATGAGCACAATTTAACATAGCGTATGGAGGGAGATAGAGTTCCCACGCTATCTTAAAATAGGGCTAAATGCTAAGAAAAGGGTTGATAATGCATACAATGTCATTCTTAAATCTCAAACTATCTCCGAATATTGAAGAGATATAATGAGTCCAAGGATTGATTCGATAGAGCATGAGGTGAGGCGGTAGAGCATCCATAATTGATTTTCTTGGACAAGGTTAGAGAAAGTTAAGGGAGACAAAAAGAGGAAGGTAGTTGAATTGGCCAACCAAAATTCAAGAATGTATAACTAGAAGATGGAAGGGTGGTGTATCTCTTTCGAAGTTGTGTGCGGGGAGCCAAAAAAGCTGAAAAAGGAGCTAACTCAGAATATAAATGCCTCCTCGTGGATAATCAAGGGTAATGTCTTGTCATTGATAATTCCAAAATTAATGAATTTATTGATGAGGTTTAAGATGAACCAGAATGCATGATTGATCGCCCAAAGCCACAAGTACAAGGGTCGGAGTAGATTGATTTGGCTTAGGGTGAAGAAGTTCAAAGGCCAATTTTCATTTTTAATGACCTAGATGCTGAGAAGAAGCGGGAGCTGATTGAGATTATTCGGGAGTACAAATACTTTTTTTGCTTAGAGGTAGACAAAGATGGAAGGGTTACATCAAGAGGTGAGTTACCACAAGTTGAAAGTTATGCCTTCATCAATATTGATGAAGCAAGCAACCCGAACATACAAGCCACAGATAGACCTCAAGATCAAGGAGGAGGTGAAACAGTTATTGACAGATGGACTGATTAAGCTAATTAAACATTCAATTTACCTTTCTAGTATTGTGCTAGTGGGGAAGAATGATAAAAAAAATAATGCATTTGTGTTGATTTTAGAGATCTCAATAGATATTTCTCAAAAGATAAGTTTCCTCCGAAAATGTATAGCTGTATTGATGGGTATATGGGCTACAACCAACTCAAAATGGATCTAACTGATGTAGAGCAGATAACTTTTAGGACACTATTGGGTAATTTTATGTACAATGTCATGCCTTTTGTGTTGAAGACTGTTGGGGCAACCTATCAAGGAATGATTTTATGAGTAAATACAACTAAAAGCTCTAATACCAATTTAAAAACACGGTACGAATGCTCTGACACCACTTAGAGAGAGTGGACGACACTTATACCACTATGAGAATGCATAAAAAAATGTGCTCGACAAAGATTCAAAATTTATAGTACGTAATTAATTTTATCTTTTAGGCTCTAGAACATCTAACTATGTGATTCAAAACATAAATCAAATCAAGTATTCAACAAAGGCAAAGTTTCAGAAAAATCCCCTGAGGGAAAAACCTTTAATTCACTTTATAAAATTTACAAATTTTAACTTACGAACTTTATAAATGAATCTACAGAGATGAATCTCTCACTGGTGACCTTCATCCACAACTATGATCCTCACAAGAATCACAAGACCGCAGTCCTCCTTCAGCCTCAGCCTTTGTCTTCAACAATGAGTTTCCTCATATATCATAAGTCGGCTATGGAGATGCCTTCTCCACAAAGGTTTATGAAACTATACAAAACTTTATAGGGTTTAATAATTCAAAGAACTAAATATTCACGACATTTTTTTGTGAATTAAACAATTTTTTGTAACACAAAAAGTGAAGAGCTTATACAAAAATTATGCAGAAACGATTCTAGCAAAAGTCTTAAACATTCGATCATGAAACAGTAGTTTATAGGATGTTCACAAACTTATAGGTGGTGGCATTATTGAAATGATAATGTAATGTTGTTCAAACGAGAATAATCTCTCTTCTAACGACATCCACAAAACTTAGAAAGTTAGCCTTCATTTGAACCGACTTTGAAAAACACTTTTAATGACCATCAAACGACCTCTAATCTTGTTTGAATGAGATGTCTATCTCGTTTGAAGGATATATAAAAATAAAATTATTTTTCTTTTCAAAATAATAAACTCATGTTAATTTTTGATAAAATAAACATCCCAAAAAGAAATTATGTAAACTAATTTAAACTCTAAATTGATTTATACCTTTGCAGGATGTCAGGAAGTCTTCAAACTTGGAGATGCTCGAGTTCGGTTCATCGTGATAGTGCATGACAATTTGTAATGGGATATGCCAAACTAGTCTAAACCTATGCTATGACTAATATTGGAAAACTGTTCTAAGAAATCTCCCCCTTTGGCTATTTCGGTACAAAACAAATAAACATAATTGAACAACAATTTAAAATAAAAAAAAAATCTCCTATGACAAAAATCCTAACACCCTTCCTATCCCTAGAACCGAATGGCATAAGTCTCGTTGTCTTCAAACGTCTTCTCCCTTTTTGGAAAATTGTCTTCATCCATATGTCTTGAATTCACTTTCAGTACCTACACACATGAGACAAAAACATATAACTTGTGACACATCGAGTTCGAATTAAGATAATAGTCATAAATTGATTCTCCCTCATAAATCAAACTCATCAAATTTTAATTCCTCCCCCTCCCCTTGTTATTATCCGAAATAGATAAAGAAGTAGAAACATAAACATGAAATATGACGCATCACATATAAGATAAGATAACATCACAACAAGATATAAATCAAGTATGTATAATGATAATCTCACTGGAAAACAAAACCAACTATTTTGGAAATTTTCATTTTTCAAAAGAAAACAATTTTCATAAATACAACATACAACACCATATATAATATATGCAAAATATATCAACTAAAATTCGACAGACATATATAGGTATAAACGACCACAAAACATGACACAAAACGTATAAACTTTACACACTAGCATAGTATCGATGTGTCTAAACACACGGGATATAATGAATGCGTGTGAACTAGACGTAGATGAATTATAACCCAAACACTCAAATATGTTCAAGAGGTTCTAAATTACCGCAAAACTTTATCAAACTAAGATTTAGCCTCAAGTGACAAATAAAGTTGAACTTATTGAAAAAAACAAGCACAATACACATATGCCTAGAATATTGATGATTCTACAAATCAATAGTTTCTTGAAAAACTAAGCATAACTAGGTATCATTGTACAAACCTATTGATCTTCAACTAAACTCCCTCAAAAGATAAACATAATCATATTTTCTATTTTTTTCTTCTCTGTTGAAATGATTTCTTTTTCAAGATCACACGGACTAAACTATGTTGGCCCCTTTTGGTATTTTTTTCTCTTTTATTGCCTTTATTTTTTCTTATCCGCTTTTCAAACGGCGGCTTTTATGCAAAGTCAACCTGTCTTTCGCAGCCTTTTCTTGTCTACACTCATAAGTTTTTCAATACTAAATAAATATCCTCTCGGGCAACGGTTCTTACATGCACAAATCCCCCATAGCCACATAAACATGTAGATGATAAAATTCATGGAAGAACATCTCACAAAGCTCAAATATATATAGTGAAGTAAAATCCAACTAGCTCGTGCATGTGTGTGCAGAGGCATATACAAAGTTGAATTCGTAAACAAAATAAAGTTCGAAATAACTCCACAAAAATAGTTCAAATAAATCTAAGTATCCAAAGTGATAACTAAATGTCCTAGCCATATGGAAATTGCGAGTGAATTGTATTCAAACACACCAATATGCCATACCAACAGTGTAAAACTAAAATACAAAACAAAAAATCTTTTTGTATTTTAAAAAATTTATCAAAATAAAATCTTTTTGTATTTTTCCAATATGACTTAATAAAAGAAAAATATAACACAAACGATGCATAGGTTATAACACTAGCAAACATATATCATAAAGCACAACTAGATTATGACAAAAAAACATATAAGCAATCATCTATAAGATATAGCAAGAGAAGTCATTTGCAAGCATGTAAGAATAACCTAATCTAACATCTAGTGCCTCTAAAGTGGATTTCCTAACCCAAATGGATGTATACTCAACGCGGCAGGATTTACGAACCAAGAGAACACTAGAATTCAACTTCATAAGACCTCTACCGATATCATAACAAAATGCTCTAAGGTGACCTTTCATACCACAATGCGAACATGTGTAAACAAAAGGAATGTTACATAAGTTTTGACCTTTGCTAATTAGGGGAATCCATTGAAAGAGAACTAAATCACCCCAAAAGTACTAAACAAAGATCTAACACAATAACTTAATGCAATCCGCTTGTAAGAGTAAATAAATATGAAAGCTCTGATACCAATTTGAAAAGTTAGTAAGAATGCTTTAAAACCACTTAGAGAGAGTGGAAGGAACTTATACCACTATGATACTGAAAAAACATATGTGATCAACAAAGATTCAAATTTGTGAGGTTATAGTAAATTTTATCTTTTAATCTTTAGAACATGGAGATTCAAAACATAAATCAAATCAAGCATTCAACAAAGAAAAAGTTTCTCGAAAAATCCCCTAAGGGCAAAACCTTTTATTCAATTTATAAAATTTACGAATCGCAACTTACAAACCATACAAAGGAATCTATAATAAACGAATCTCCCGCAGGTGACCTTCATCCACGACTGTGATCATCGCAAGAATAACAAAATGGAAGTCCTCCTTCAGCCTTAGACTTTGTCTTCAAAAGAGATTTCCCTCAAATATCAGAAGTCAGCCATGGAGATGCCTTCTCCATAAAGGTATATGAAAATATAAAAAACTTTTTAAGGTTTAAACAAATTCCCAAAATTAAATATTCAGGATGTTTGTTTGTGAATTAAATCGTGTTTTTGCAACACAAAAAGTAAAGAACTTTAGAAAAAGTCATGCAGAAATGATTATGGAAAAAGTCTTAAATGTTCTAATCACGAAATAGGTATTTATATGATGTTCATAAAATTCGAGGCGGTGGCGCCATTCGAACAATAATGTAATGTCGTTCAAATGAGATGATGATTTCGTTTAAATGTGAATAATCTTGCTTCTAACAACATCCAAAAAATTTAGACAGTGAGCCTTCGTTTGAACCTCATTTGTAAAATACTTTGAATGACCTTTAAATGACATGTAATCTCATTTGAATGAGATGTCCATCTCGTTTGAACAAGATGTAAAAATGAAATTAGTTTTCTTTTTTAAATAAAAAATTCCTATTCATTTTTAATAAAATAATCATCTCAAATAGAAATTTTGTAAACTAATTTAAACTCTCAATTGATTTATACCTTTATGGGATGTTAGGAAGTCTTCAAACATGGGAATGATCGAGTTCGGTTAGTTGTGATGGTGCATGACGATTTGTAACATGATACACCAAACAAGTCTAAAACTATGCTATGAACAATATTAGAAAATTATTTTAAAGTGATGATGGAAAATTTTCATTACTTCTTTCATGACATTTTAGAGTTCTACGTAGATGGCCTGTTCATTAAGTAAAAGAAGGAAGAATCCCACTTAATTGATCCGAGAATAGTTTTCAATAGGTATAGGAAATACAAATTGAATATGAACCCACTCAAATGCACCTTTGGTGTAACGAGTAAGAAATTCTTTGACTTTTTGGTAGATCGCCCGGGAGTCTAGATGGAACAAAATAAGAAAAAGGCTATCCTTGACATGTCTTACCCAAGAACAGAGAATGAACTTAAGATCTTCCTTGGGAAGGTTTCTTTCATATGAAAATTTGTTCTAGGTGTGGCTAAGATCACTCACCCTTTGATGGACCTGCTACACAAGATTGTGTAGTTTAAGTGGGAGAAATCTCATCAAGAAGATTTTAGTAAGATAAAGAAGTTCCTCACTTCTCCATGGACTATGACGTGACACCCTGCCTAATTAAATACCGGGCGATCACTGCTTTATTAAATTAAAATCAAGGTGAACAGTTGGTTCATTCTTAGCATCACTGTCGAAAATACTTTTCCAATTTAAACACCCTAAATAATTAAGCTAAGTGTCAAAACCATTTTAGACTTCACTTTCCAAATTTTATTTTATATAAACCAACATTTAAAATTTTGCATAATTCACAATTTAATAGTCACACCACAACTATCTTGGAACATACAATCTAAATAATCAAACATTCAACTAATTGAATCCAACATTTAACACTTTAAATGAAAACATCCTGGCAATAATAAATCCCAAAGTGCAAGTGCTGGAAATAAATGGATTGCAATATCCAATAAAACAACTGAATAATGGAAAGGGTGACACTAGCCCAACTGAAATAAATAACGATAAGAGTAGAATCAAATGATGAGGTCGTCTAAGCAAGAGGCCTGCAACTCCCACCTAAGCTGCAGCACGTTCTTTCCAAAGGATCCTATGCAAGACGCCCCTGTGGCTGGGCACCTGTAATATATACATACATATACAAGAGAGAAGGGAAAATAGAAACGGGTCAGAGCCCGATTGTGAAAATCATTTAAAATTTGTTTAGTAAGTATTTAAAATGTTTACATGCCAATGCAACAACATATTAGTGAGGCACTACCTTGAGAAATTCTCACCTATCTTCTAATGTGCACGCCTATCGTACTAACCTTCTCAACAGTTTAACTTATCTTAGGTTAATCGTAAGATTTAAAGCTGAACAATTTAATTGTTTAAGAGGATAATTTCAATTGATCACAAAGTTCTCTCTTAAACCTTATTTGCCAATAAAGTATCCCCAGTGTCATATTATACTTTTCAAAACAAGTATTTCCAATTCGAAGCCATTATTCATTTCTTACTTACCATAAACACAATAGGAAGTTCTAAATTTCAGAAATTCATATATATATTAAATACTCGTATAATATATATATTATAACAACACGCCACATAAAAATTATGGTGCGGGCATACTCTGCTATCCAATCCCTGTATCACTCGTACTAAGGGAAATACAAGTTCAGAATGTCTCTCGAACTGTATTAATACATACACAAATAATATTGAGGCAAAGCATAGTTTCCAAGTCCAAGAGGTCGGCACATACCCTCGCGTCTCTTAGGACCGTGACTATCGATACGATAGCCTGTACCTAGGATTCCTATATTCTTGAGTACAATTCAATATCCCCCATAAAGGTCCCATCAAGATAAGACTGTCCCAGCACGGTAACCTCAGGGATAGCAAGTAGCGCGGGCATGATTTTCACACGTATATAGTATATGCATAAACACAGACATATAAATATACTACTTTTTACCATATCAAATTTAGGTTCATCTCATAACCATTATTATAACATTTATCCTTATTTCTCATTATTTAGTTATCTCTTATAATGGTTCGTCTCTTACTTTAATTCGAGGGATTATTCCAACTCACTACGTAACACTCATGAATTCTATCCTCCCGAGTGTAGAATTTCAGTAGGTACTCATTTATTTTCCACCGGAACTATCTTACGCGTCTCTCCCTTTAATACGTAATTCTATCGTCCCTCATATGTAAACATCCCAAAAATGCAAATCTCGTCTTACATTAAAGGTCTCATAATTATTAATAAGTCCTACTGGTCCTCTTTATCTCCCAAAATATTTTAATAAGGATGTCCAAATATTTTTACTCATTTAATTTGAATTTAACTATTTACAAAGGGGAAATATGAGTCTACCAGAAGGGGTCGATCGATCGATGGCAGGGGCTCGATCGATCGATGCGTCGATCGATCGACACTCCTGGTTCAATCGATCGATCAAACAGGTATGCGAATTCTGCAGATTAACAGTTACGGGTTCTATCATCCAACCTCAACCAAATTCAGATTTTTAACACCCAAACTCCCCTAAATTCGTACTACAAACATTATAAACCCAAACTAATAATCTTCTACGTAAAGCATGTGAGTTTTCATCAATAACCATGGATTAAAAGGGGCAAAACTTATATAAACCTTATGAACCCTAGAAATTTATTCAACTTTGTTCTAATCAATCTTTTTCCAGAATTTCTTCTTCTAAAACATCATAAATCCGTGGTTCAACCTCTACATATGAAGGGGATTTTCAGGTTTCCATTTATATCATTACTACATGCAATCTCCTATCTCCAACATGGATTTTCTTCCATGAAATTCATCCTAATCACCCTAGACTAACATGAGTGATGCATTAACGAAAATAAGCAAGATAAACACTTGCCTAAAAATTTCAGAGTTCTGATTTGTGGATGAATTTGGTATGGTTGCGTTCCCCGTCGCGCGATCTACGTGTTGGTGGTGGTGGCGGTGTAACCGGATAAATTTTCGGCCTAAAACACCTTGGTAAACTCTCTCCTTACCTCTCTTATGGACGTCACTTGTCTTTGGTTGTTTTAACCATATAAGTCAACCTTAGACATCTGATATAATCCTTGAAAATTCGTGGGTTTAATTACCCAAAAATGCAAAATGTCCAAAATGCCCTCCCGGGGGTGCTAAATAGGCCTAAAAATGCCCCGAGACCCAAACAAAACCCCCGGGTATACTTTTCTTACTATCTCGACCCTTCCGGACACTTTGGCGCACTCAAAACGACCATACGAGTGACTTATAATTTATTCACTTTTATTAATCAATATTTAGTCCCGACGCGACACGGGCGTGTCCCAACTCAAATTTCTAAAATTGTCATTTTATTCACTCTTGACATTTAATTGAACGAATATTATATACTACTCTGCTCATTAGTAATATTCAACAAGTTTCCCATAATTACTAACTCACATCACGTTAATAATTATAAAGTAATTAATTTCCGAATTTATATTAAATTAATAACTCACATTAAATTTAATAAATCCCCCAAATTTATAAAGCATAAAAATACGGGGTATTACATATTTCCCCCCTAATAACTGAATTTCATCCCAAAATTCGGAAAATAAGGCATACCTAGTAAGAATAAATCTGGATATCTCTCCCGCATATCTGCCTCGCGCTCCCAAGTGGATTCCTCCACATTATAATGCTCCTACTGGACCCGTACAAGTGGAACTACCTTCGACCCCAATCTCCTCTCGCTATGGTCTAGGATAGCTACCGGTCTCTCATCGTAAGAGTTGTCAGGCTGTAAGTCTATCTCATCTATCGCGATGTGAGTATGGGCCATATCATCCCGAAGGTATCGTCTAAACGACGAGATGTGGAATACATCATGGATGCGATGCAAATGCTCTGGCAGACCCAATCTGTATGAAACCGGCCCAATCCTCTCGATAATGGGAAATGGTCCCACGTACCTCGAGGCCAATTTCCCTTTCTTCCCTAACCTCATCACTCCCTTCATAGGAGATACACGTAGTAACACTTGGTCCCCCACATTAAACTCTCAGAAGAACCGTTTCGCATCGGCGTAGCTTTTCTGTCTGTCCTGGGCTACTCGAATGCGACTCCTGATCATCTCAATCCTAGAGGAGGTTTCCTGAATCACCTCTGGTCCGAGCAACTTGTTATCCCCCACCTCGAACGACAAGGCCTTCCATACAAAACCTCAAATGGAGCCATGCCAATCGTGAACTGATAAGAGTTATTATAAGCGAACTCTACCAGTGGAAGATTTGGCTCCCAACCTCCTCCAAAATCAAGAACACACATGCGTAGCATATCCGCCATCATCTGATTAGTACGCTCTGTCTGTCCATCTGTCTGTGGGTGATAAGCTGAACTCAACCTCAACTCTGTACCCATAGCCTCCTGAAAGCTCTCTCAAAAACGCGACACGAAAATCTTGTCTCTATCTGACACAATATTCAGGGGAACCCCATGTAATTTGATAATCTCAGTAATAAACAACTTAGCGTATTAACCCATGGTATAATCTGTCCGCACTGGAAGAAAATGAGCCACCTTGGTCAAACGGTCCACAATCACCCAGATGGAGTCGTGGCCCCGCTGTGATGTAGGCAACCCTGTAATAAAATCCATGGAAATACTCTCCCACTTCCACATGAGTATTTACAATGGCTCAATCAACCTTGACGGTTTCTGATGGTCCACCTTTACCAGCTGGCAGGTAGAACACTTGGAAACGAACTCAGCAATGTCCTTTTTCATCCCACTCCACCAGTACTGCCGCCTCATATCCTGATACATCTTATCTCCCCAGGATGTACCAAAAATCGGGACCCATGAGACTGGGTCATCACTGCATGACGTAATTTTGATCCTTCTGGGACCACCAATCTCCCATTAAACCTCAAACCCCCATCAGAATTAACAGAATAGGACTCAACACCCTCAGCTAAAAGTCGTACAATCTTGTCCTGGCAAAACAGGTCTGCGATCTGTGCCTATCTCACCCTCATAACAATCTCGGGTGTCATTGTCATAATAGATATGAAGGAACGGGCTACTACGTCCTGGTGACCCAACTCCTTCCACTTTGCTTTCCAAACTTTCGCTACATCGTCTACCGGTCTACGGCTCAACGCATCAACAACTACGTTGGCTTTCCCCGGATGGTACTGTATGTCGAACTGATAGTCCTTCACAAACTCTAACCACCCGCGCTGATGCATATTCAGCTCTCGCTGAGTGAACAGGTACTACAGTGACTTGTGGTCTGTGAACAAGCGAAATTTCTCCCCAATAAATAGTGCCTCCATATCCTCAATGCAAAAACGACCACTTCTAACTCCAGGTCGTGGGTGGAGTAATTCTTCTCATGCGGGTTAATATTGCGGGAGGAAAAAGATATAGCCTTCTCCTCCTACTGAAGTACTCCCCCAAGTCCCCGTAAAGAGGCATCGGTGTAAGACAGGTAATCCACACCCGGCTTAGGTAAAGCAAGGACCAATGCTGAAGTAAGCTTGTCTTTCAGCTTGTCTAAAGCCAATTGACAAGCATTATCCCAAACATATGGTACCCCTTTGCAAGCCAGGTTCGTTAATGGACCCGCTATTTTGGAGAATCCCCGAATGAATCTCCTATAGTATACGGCTAACCCCAAGAAACTACGCACTTTCATCGGTGTCGTGGGCTGTCCCCACTCCCTCACCACTGACACTTTACTCGGGTCAACTACTATCCCTTGTTCAGAAACAACATTTCCCAAGAACTTCACTTCCCACAACCAGAACTCGCATTTCTAGTACTTAGCATACATCTGATGCTCTCGTAGAGTCTGAAGAACCTGCCTCAAGTTCTCGGCATGATCCCCCTCGGAGTGTGAATATATCAGAATGTCATCTATGAAGACGATGACAAAATGATCCAAGAACTCTCTGAACACTCGGTTCATTAAGTCCATGAACACGGCTGGAGCATTTGTGAGTCCGAATGGCATCACTCTGAACTCATAGGACCCATATCTCGTCAAGAAAGCAGTCTTTGAAACATCCTTCTCCCTAATACGTAGCTGATGGTACCCCGACCTCAGATCTATCTTCGAAAAGAAAGTTTCTCCCCTCAGCTGGTCAAACATATCATCGATTCGAGGCAATGGATACTTGTTCCGTATCGTGACCTTGTTCAACTCCCGGTAGTCCACACATAGCCTCAATGAACCATCTCTCTTTTTCACAAATAAGACTGGAGCGCCCCAAGGTGAGGTACTCCTTCGAATGACGCCCTAACCTAACAGTTGCTTTATCTGATCTCGTAACTCACGCATTTCCGTCGGAGCCATATGGTATGGAGCGCGTGCTATAGGTCTAGTATCCGGTAATAAATCTATGACAAAGTCTATCTCTCGACTGGGGGGTAGGCCTGGTATCTCCTGAAATACATCGGAATACTCACGAACAACTTGGATCGAGTCTAAGGGAACCACAACCTCCTTAGAGGTATCCTCCTCTATGTAATATAAATGAGCAGTTGAGCCTCCCTCTGGGCGAGGCATCGCCACTACAAACATTTCTTTCCCCGGAATGGCGAAAATAATACTCCCACCAAAACAATCTATCATGGCCCTGTAAGTAGTGACCCAATCCATACCGATAATAAAGTTATGCTCATGCATATCTAAGACTAACATGTTTGCAGGTAATACCAAGCTACCAATCTCTACCTCCACACTCGGGCATATAAAGAAAATAAGTGATCCACTCCCCAGTGGTGGGTCTACACACGTCACAGTGCTCTCTGCTGTGGCTAATAACCCTAAGGCCATCGCAAAATGAGTAGCTATAAAACAGTGCGTCGCCCTAGTATCAAATAAAGCTCGACCCATAGTTCCATGGATAGGAAACATACTCTCAATCGCGGGTGGTGCATGTGGAGCTGCTTCCTGGTGGACGTTATAGACACGTCCATACTGTAACTGATATGCCCCAAGTGTGACCTCGGCTCTGAGGCACCAACCTCGGCCGAGATCATGTCCGACACTGGACAAGAATTGGGCATGCGGCATCAGCACTCGGCCATAGCAAGGTCGGCTCAGACCGACACTACCACCAACCTCTCCAAGGGACACTGCATATATCACAAGGGTCAGCAGCACTCCAGTACACCTGGGAAGGGAAACCTCGGCCAGACATAGGACAAGCTCACAAGAAGCCACCAGCAACCTCATTAAGACATTAGTCGATGCTCCAAACACACCAGCTCAACCTCGGCTCAACCTCAGGCCGAGCTTATCTATTGACTTGACCAGGATTAAGCCGAGACCTACATGGTCACTTCGGACTGAACGAGCACCGGGACTTACCAACCTCGGCCTTTCCCAGGCTGAGGTCATACACCAGGTGCGATAGCCGAGCATCTGCTGACATTTGGATAAGGGCACGTGGACACAAATCAGCTATAACAAGATTATTCTCCACACGTGGGGATAAATTTGCATCATCATTCTCTACATGTGACAGTGACATATGGCTTTCCCATATTTGTGAGGCATTCACACACATGCACATTACATGCATGGGGGGTACATTACATCCCCTAGGTACTATATATAGAGGACATCCTCTACCTTGTAAAGGATCCAATATATACAACCCTAGCTGAAACTCTGTCTAGATACATAGTAGAGAGAAATCTTGAGAGATTGTATCCATGGCCATCAGTGCCTTATTACAGTGAGGTTATTCACACACAGTGGACGTAGGCCAATTTAGGCTGAACCACTTATATTCTGGTGCTCTCTCCTCTTCTCCTCATCTCCTTCTCCTACCTTTTACGTAACTATGCTGCCATTGTTGTTCTTAGATTGAGCTTGAAAACACCTTACCTGGTGGTGCTAATTTTAGCATCATCATTTTGGCGTCGTCTGTGGGAAGAGAAAAGAGGCTATCTCTTCCTCTTCTTCAGCTTAACCTCACCGGAGACTCTGGTGGTGAACCAGGCACCACCCCTTCCATGGAGCTGCTTCACCATTGAAAGAGGTCCTTTGAGGTACTAAGCTCATTTGCTACTCAAGCTCTATAGTGTTAACATATGGCACCAGAATTGCCACCGCCTCTTCCGCCACCTGGGGGTGGAGGGCCTAGTTTCAGTCAGGCACCACCCCAGTCCGAAATGACGGAGGTAGATGCAGCCTTGAGGTCTTTAGCTGCAACACAACAAGCTATACAGGAGCAATTTGCACATCTCAGTCAAACTATGATGAGGCCACCTGGAGTCTCACCGAATATGATCACTCCGGCGGCTGTTCAACCTCATCCTAACGCCAGGAGACCACCCCAGGCACCGATGAAGGACCAGCCTGCACCCCAGAGGAGAAGGGCTGTTATTGACCCTAAGCGCTTGCGCCTGGGGAGGCAAGAAAACCCTTGACCAGAGGACAGGTATGACAATCTAAAGGCAGAAGAAGCCTCGAAAGACTGCGGGGAGCCGTACGAGGTGTCAAATAACACTGTACGACCTCTTTGGCAAAGTCAAGGTTGTGTCGGCCGAAGAGGTGAAGAGGCCCAACAAAGAGGGTCAGCCTTTGATAGGTTGAGCAGAGGGTCAGCCTTTGAGAGATTGGGCCCGGTGAATGGCCTAAGACAGAGATTGTCGAGATCAAGGAGCGCAACAAGCTCTCATAGAGGGAACAGGCGGGGTCGGCTAGGTCAAGGCCGACACTGTGAAAGAAGAGGCAGGGAACAGGAAGAGGTCAACAGCTGACGTGCCGCGGCAGGGGAACCCTAGGTCCATCCTGTGGAGGTGGTTGGGGACAACCTTGGCCAAGTCGAAGGCAGAAGACAGTGGAATGACTCTATCCAGCGCCTTGAGGAGAAGATAGGAGACCTCATTAAAAGCAGGGACCCATTACAAAGGGGTTACTCAGATGCCTCTCCATTTGTGGCTAGGATAGTGGGCTTCCCAACCCCAGCTAAGTTCAATCCTCCTACAGTGTCTCCCAAGTATGATGGTAGAACTGACCCTGTACATCACATCGAGATATACCAGTCGGCAGTAGACATCTACTCGATACCCAATAAGATGAAGTGTAAGGCCTTCTCTGGGACCTTAACAGGGGCAGTGCACATTGGTTTACCTCCCTTCCGAAGAACTCAAGGAAAAGCTTTTACGACTGGGCGGACATACCGAATAGGCGGAGAGAAGGAATAGACCTAGGAAGGAAAGCCCCTCGATACAAAGGAAACTCAATTGAGAACTTCAAAGGTTTGGCTGAACGATTCATCCACAACTTTTGCTTTGGGGTGAGACCTCAAAAGAATACTACTCACCTGTTGTATGTCAAGCAGGCCAAGGATGAGAGACTAAGAGACTACATAGCGAGATTCAACAAAGAGAAGTTGGAGGTTGAAGATTTTGAAGAGAACATAGCCATGACCGCCCTTATAGGGGGTCTGCAGAAAGGGAAGCTGTTGTGGAAACTTGCGGAAGACCCCCCTAGGTCTATGGCAGAGCTCCTGGAAACCGCGGGGAAAGTAA
Source organism: Sambucus nigra (assembly GCA_949130495.1). NCBI lineage: Eukaryota > Viridiplantae > Streptophyta > Magnoliopsida > Dipsacales > Adoxaceae > Sambucus > Sambucus nigra. The sequence goes on along the minus strand of OX422210.1, from coordinate 234,574,634 downwards.
TGAATGCGAAGAGGCAATGGCCGCCAAGTATGAGGAGGAGAACCGCGGTGGCAGTGGAAAGTCCCAAAGCAAGAAAGATGGGAAGAAGAGGTCGGGTGATGACAAGTTCACTCACTATACTCCTCTGACTATGAGCTGCGAGCACATCCTCAACGAGATTAAGAATGACAGGACTCTGAGATGGCCAGAGAAACTGAAAGCCCCACCACATAAGAGGAACAAAAACCTATGGTGCGAGTTCCACCAGGATCATGGCCATGTCACGAACAGATGCTTTGCCCTGGAGGATGAGATTGAAAAGATGCTAAAATCTGGAAAGTTGAGGAAGTATTTGGACAAAAAAGCTCCTAAGGGTGGAAGAGATGACCCTAAGAAAAGGAGAAATAACAGACACCGTAACAATGTACGGGCCAGAAGAGATGATGATTCATAAGGTGATGATGAAGACGATCCGAATCTTCCGCCGAAAGATGATAACACCCCGGTGAAGAGGGTTGGTATGATCTCGTTTGGTGTTGACACCATATGTGGAGGATTTGCAGGAGGTGGCTCTGAAGTAGCTGATAGGAAGGCTCACGTAGCAGAGGCCAGGTCAGTGGCCAAGCTTGAAGTTGTGAATCTAACGTCTTCCGATATAGTGCAGAAGAGGAAGAAAGTAGACATGGACACCCTCATAGTTGGGTTCTCCAGACTCGACTTCAAGGGTATCTTAGCCCCCATGATGACCCTCTGGTCATAACAACAAGGGTGCATGGGTGCGAGGTGCAGAGGATCCTCATAGACGGGGGGAGCTCGGCGGACGTGATGTTCTGGCCTTGCTTCAAGATCCTAGGTCTTAGCAGAGCAAGGCTGGTACCCTATGGGTCCAGTTACACAGTGCGAAAATGATCGGACTAATATTATATGTGGGGAAAGAGAGTACAAAAGAGAAAGAGAAAATATTATAACTGATGATTTACAACTGAGGAGAAGCTCTCCTTTTATAGCCTCTAAAAGATAACCTTAGCTTTTTCTTTATGAAGAAACAAAGGAAAGAAAACATAAACGTGGGCTGCTGAATGTAAAGTGCACAGTGATTTGCATAGTAAAAGCACACAGTATTTTACAATGATTCAAAAAAGTAAATAGTAACTGATTTGGATGTTTTTGTTTTAAACGTCCAAATCGTCATCACATGCGTCAGCTGTTTACTGTCCATGTGCATATCCCACTTCGTGTGCTGGATGAATTGCAGTCGTCCATGTGGGTTTATTTCCTTGTTCCAATTGTCATGCATCGAATGCATTGGCAATATTGGCCTCAGCGACAGAGTCGAAAGACATACTATCGTTAGGGCTGTGATTTGGAGGTCCATGTAATTGGGCTTGTTCGTATTCCTCCGCATGGCTTAATTGTTAAAAGGGAACATCCAAATTATTTTTGTTTTTCAAATTATTTAGAAACTCCCTTACTGCCGCTCGTTGTTCAAGCGAGGTAGTATAATTTATCGGTAAATCGGTAACAAATAATCGTCTTCCATCAGTTACCATGAATTTTAATGCTGATTCCCGACAAAAATATTCTGCATGGTTTGAAGTATTGATCAGGTTTTGTGACCAATATATCGTTGTGTCCAACTGGTCCAACGGTACATTAAGTGCAATTTCCCAATTTTGTTCAATCTCGTCCCATTCGTAGTCCTCAGTAGCTCTGAGGTACCAGATCTGGTAGGGTTGATAGAAAATTTCTCTTGATCGCCAACCAATTGTGCTTGTGATATGAAATGACAGATAGCGAGTATATTTGTACCTGCTTTTTGTCAATACATGATAGATCATGGTTTTGATCATCATAAGTAAAAATTCAAAATGAGTGGAACAGGCTACACTGGAGAAGATTAGTTTGTTTACTAACCCCCATTCAATTGTTTCAATATCCCAAGGTGGATATCCTTCTTCAGTAATGAAATGCAGTTTTGGCATGTCATCACTATAATTTAAGCTAGAGTAAAAATGTTGGAGTAAAAGACTTTTTATCTTTTTCTCATGGTCCTCGATTTTTGGTAAAATTTCGATTTGGAATAGAGGACGTGGGAGAATTATCTTTGCTTTTTCAAATAGACAAATTCTCCTGATAGTATTGAAGATCTTGTCAGGAAAATCATTTTCCAGTAATTCAGAAAATTCCAGAAAAGTATCAATTTTTTCCAAAGGAAAATCTTCATTTTCATAGTTTAAGCTTTTTATGAGTTTAAGGCTCAGACTTTTGAATTTGTCCAAAGTTGCTGTTTGTTCAGCAATTTTGTTAGCACGGATACTCATATTTTTTCTAAAATCTTTTCTTTTATCTCGGAGATGAGATTTCCATGCTTCATTTAATGGTGTATACAACTCGCAGGGGATTCCTGGGTTGTGAAAGTCGTAAGTTTCAGTATCAAGGAGGCTTTCCTTGGTCTGTAGTTTGGAGAACTGGTAAATCATATTAGGAGGTCCTAACTGTTTCATCCAATTTTCCCATGCTGTAATGGCTTCTGGCATAGTGTCAAATTTTTGGTGACATGCACCAGGGTATTTGTTTACTTGCATAAAACACTGATTTTAGTTGTCATAGAAGCCTGGATTTCTTCCACTGAATACAACATAAACAGGATTTTGTTTAGGTTGTGTAGACGATGATGCTTGGGTTTTTTCCTTTTTAGCAACAGTTACCCAATCTCCTTTTACTTCTCCTGGGTGCTTATCTCCCATCCTGAAAATAGAAAACTCCACTTGTTTAGTGGTTTTGATAAAATATATTTCAAAATATTCCACTTGTTTAGTGGTTTTTATTTTAAAATATGCAACATACTCCACTTGTTTAGTGGGTTTCTAAAAACTCTACTTGGTTAGTAGGTTTTTCTTCATAGTTCCTGCTAAGATAATCTGCAAGAAAATTATTAGTACCATTTAAATGTTCAACTTCAAATGTATAGACAACAATTTAGTTGAACCATTTAAGTCTTCTTCCTTCTAAAATATTTCTTTTATTTATGAGGAAGTCTTTGACAGCTTTATTATCTGTTCTGACAATAAAGTCTTCAGGTGCTAAGAAAATATGGAATTTTTAATAGCAAGCTTAATTGCTAATAATTCCTTTTCAAAATAATATAATTCAGTTCATTTGGTTTAAATTTTCCTAAATTATATCCACATATCAATTCATGTTTTTGAATTATTTTTGGGATAGTGGTTTTCTTACCACGAATACCAAAAGTATTGGAAGGATTGTTTTCATTCCAATATTCTGCAGGAATTGCTTTGAGAACACATCCCCAGCAATTATCCGAAGCATCAGTTTCCAATATTAATTTATCTCCTATTTTAGGAAAATAAACTTTTGGGCAATTATTAATAATTTCTTGTTTAATTGTTTTGACAACAAGAGTATCATTAGCACTCCATGTAAAAACCTCATTCTTTTTGAGTTTTTCAAGAAGTGGTAATTCTTTTTGAGATAATCCTTTTCTGAAATTTCTTCCATAATTAAAGATTCCTAGGAAACTTTGTAATTGTTTTTTATCCAAAATTTCCTCATTAAAATCTCTTATTTTAGAGATGATATGATCTTGTAATTGTAGGCCATCCTGGTTTAGGATTATGCCAAGAAAATTAATTTCTATTTTTTCAACATCAATTTTCTTAGGTGATAAAATGATTCCATGTCTTTGGAATTTTTCATAGATAATTTTCAGATGATATCTATGTTCTTCTATGGTTTTGGAAAAAACAAGAATGTCATCTATATAGACAACGCAAAAATCTTTAAGATCTTTAAAGATTTTGTCCATCCATCTTTGATATACCTGAGGAGCTGTGTTTAGTCCAAAAGGCATAACATTCCATTGATAGCGCCCTCTAGGGGTACTAAAGGTTGTCAATGGCTTGGATTCTTCAGTTAGTTTTAACTGCCAAAATCCAGATTTACAATCGAATTTGCTAAAGAACTTTTTTCCTTTAGTTTGGTTAATTAATACATCCTTTCTTGGAATAAAATAACCATCAAACTCTAATTGTTCATTTAGTCTTTTATAATTTATAACCATTCTAGCTTTTCCTCTTATTACTTCATTGTGTTTTCTTACCATGAAGGCGGGGCTAGAGTGTGGACTTATTGTTTCTTCAATAAGATTTATATCCAATAATTCTTTGATTTGTTTATCAAATTCATCTATATCATTTCTGGTATAGATCATTGGTTTTACTCTTATAATGACATTGGGATCTCTTAGTGTGAGATTACAATATCTTGGACTTTTATTCCATAATTTTAGTGGGTTTTCACTAAAATTATCATTTAATATAGTATAAAGCCAATGAGTTTCTTCAAGGGCTTTGATAAAAGGAGTTATATCCCCTTTCTTAGTAGGGCGAAAATCTCTTTCTCACTTATATTTATGTTGTTGTAGTAAAGGGATTTTTACTACATCTTTGTTGAGGGTTAAATTTATAGTTCCCTCATCAATACTTATAGGCAAATATTCTGAGATAAAATTGTTGCCTAAAATAAAATCTCCATTCATTTTTGGAAAGCATAAGATTTTTGGAATAATGAATTTCTTTTCATTAAACCATATAGCCACTTTTTTAGCTTTTAAATCAATGAAATTTTGTGTCCCATTGATGCCTGTTACATCAATAGGGTTTTTCATTTTTATCCATTTTTCAGGAGGTAAAGCACTAGGTCTACAAGAACATATAGTTGCTCCTGTATCAATTAATGTGTAAAGACTATATGGTTTATAGCCTGCAAAATTGAAGTAACCTAATACATAAGTATATCTTCTCTTTCCATGGCTTGGTGAGAAGATTATTTATTCTTTTCCTAATTGGAAATGATAAATTTGACTGGATTTTATATTATCTTCTTTTAGATAATTTGTTCCAGGTAATATTGGTACTTGTATATTTTTCATAGCAATAGGGGGTTTACTATTACTACTTTCGCCTTTTAAAAGGTTTTTTCCTTTTAATTTTTCCCAATCTTTGTCAGGAAAATTCTTTTTCCAATTTTCTGAATGTTTATTTTTAAAATAGACATTATTACCAGATACCTGTAATTCAACGCTGTTTTGTTGTTTTTCAGGAGGTGGTTCTGTTATTTGGGGTAGTATCCATTGTTTTGGGACTTCCAAATCTCTCCAGTTGATTAATCTGGGTTGTATTGCCGAATCAAATCGTCGAGGTTCAAATATTTCTATAATATTTCTATCCACATTTTGTGTATTTGTATGTGGTAGAGTTGTCAATTCATAAATTGTTTTCCAATGTATTGACATATTTCGTGAGGTATCTTTCATTCCTATTCCTTTGGTTTGGATTTTTATAATGACAGATTCCTCAATGTTTGGATCATCAATAGATATGAAGAAATTTGGTTTTATGTTAAACCAAATAACTCCATTTACCAAATTGGATTGGACTCCTCCAATTATGGCGTTCATAGGATTACTGAATCTTTTGTCTAAGACCAGTACAGCTACGGGTGTATCCATACCTTGTCTAAACAGGGCAGTAATACAGATTTGAATAAACCCGATGTGTATATATTTAATATTTGGGTGTTTCTTCTTCCATCTTTTGATCTTTTTTAAATCAAAAAGTTTGATATCTGCTGTTTCATCATCTGTTGAGCCAGCAGTAGTATTACCATTAAATTGTTCAAATATTCTTGTTGAGAATAATTTGAATTTTGATAATTTATAGACATCTTCCTTTTTTATAAGTTGCCTTTGATTATCAATTTCTTGTAGTTGTTCGTTGGTAAAAGTGATTTCTTCTCCAACTATTTCACGAAGGGCTATTGTTTCTAGCTCATCTTCGCTACTACCTCGTACTTCTGCAGTATTATACATAAATACGAGTTCTTCATCGGATGTTTCCGAATCAGATTCAATCTCATATAAAATTTCATAATTATAAATATCAGAATCAGATAAATCTTCTCCATAGAATATTTCTAATTCTTGTTCTTCAAGAAATTTTATCATTTTATTTGCACTTTTTCCTTTTTTAGGACAATCAGGTGCATAATGGCCTTCTTCGTTGCAAATGTAACAATGGCACTTCTTTTTTAGAGGTGGTTTTTTAGAAGGTTTCTTTTTTCTAATATATTTTTTATTCTTTGAAAAAGATGTTTTCTTTTTCCAAGGTTTCCATTTAAATTTTCTCTTTCGAGAATATTTAGAATATTTGGAATATCTAGGAGGTGGATTACATCCTATTTTCCAATTTTCTTTTAAAATCTTATCACAACATTTATAACCAGCTTTAGAATTCGTGATTTGATTTTTAACTTGTTTCTTGGCTTTTATTTAAATGCAGTGGTCAGATATTTTTCTTAATACCCAATTAATGCGAAAACCAAGATTGTCATCTTTCTCGTCCTTCCCGATAGTTTTTAACCAGCCAGGATAAGATTTTAAGGCTATTTCATCTCATGGGTTTGGGAGTTTATGAAAGAATTGGTCCATCCAATGTTTGGTCTCTAAATGTTTTAGTTTGAAATAATATTTTTTATATAGTTCAACAAATTCTTCAAATTGACAAATGTTACATAATTCTAGTTTAGATAAGATGTAACACGCATCCTCTTGGAGTCTGGGTTCTCCAGTATATCCAATCAGATTTTCTTTAATTATTTCAACAAATCCTTTTGATATTTCATCAAAAGATTTGAAGGTTTGTAGGAGTTCAGTTTTTTGCTGAATTCCTATTTCTGAGCTTTCCCATTGTTGCAACCACTGTAAAACATCACCTTGGAGTGTTGCAGCAAGGTAGTCTAAAAAAATTTCTTTAGACCATGTACTCTTATAATTAGTAATGAGTATAGACATGGATTATGCCCACTCATTAATAGTTTGTTCTTGATCTTTAAAAGGTATATGCCTTATATCAAGATAAATACCATGTTGAGATATATTTTGTTTATTCAAATTATCTCTTCTTAGAAAAAAAGGGTTTGGTTCATCCTCATTTTTAGTATTACTTGTAGAAGCATTGCTTGTTTTAACAAAATCTTCTTTTTCATTTTTATATGCAGGGGTTTGCATATAATCTTCAAAAGCTTCCCAATTTTGGAATTCCTGAAGTGGGTCTTCATCCTTCCTTTTTCCATCAATTGTATTTACTACATGTGGTGGAATTTCTTCTTCATCAGATGAATATTGGTTTAATTCATACTGATAGTGTTGTAATAATTTTTCATTTTCCAAATAAGTGGTTTGTATTTGTTCAATGAGTTTATTACGTTCTGAAACAGTTAATATTGGATCTTTGTATAGACGTTTCCAATAATCTAATATTTCACGAACATTTATATATTCGGTGTAATTAAATTCTTCTGTTTGAAGAGCTTTAATTTCTTCCGAACCATAATATAACCTAGGAATTTTGTTATCCCCTGGGTTATTCATTCTAGTTTGTTTAGGATTTTGATTATCTATTTTGTTTAATAGATTTTCAATTTGTTGTTTAGTCTCCTCTTTTAGATCTAAATTTGTAACCGTTTCGAGTTGACTAATTTTTTGATCAACTTTGTTTAAGTTGAATTCAATACAATCTAATTTTTTCTCTACATAATTTTGATTAACGACCTGATGTCTTTCAGTTCGTTTGACCCAACTAAAAACTATATCAATTAAACTATTTAACGTAGTACTAATTTTTCTAATATCATTTTCAGATTTTTTATCTATATGTAAACTATGATTATACATAGACTCATCTTTTTGTAACCATGGTGCTAAACATTGTAGATTAATATTATTATTACTTTGTTCATCTTTTCGAGATTCCATTGGTACCTAAGACCTCCTATTATATGTTATTTCATGTGCCTAAAACCAGTTTTCCTAACGCCTAATGCTTAACTAGAGTAGCTTTTTGGCGAATGGAAATATGGGCTTTGAAATAATAATAGGGATATGGGTTTTATGAAAACTTTAAAGATTTTCAAAATAATATAATAATATCTTTATATTTAAATCACCGTGATATTTGTTTTTTTTTTACAAGGACAGTCGTAACTTGATTATAATATGGAGATTATAACTGCATATACCAAATAACATAGTTATTTATATAAAACTAGGATTAAACGATATTTCATACAACAATTATTACGACACTTAGTTCCAAAACCTTTATATTATACTCTAAAATTTTCTCCAGAAACATAAGTTCTGTGATGGAGTATAATAGTTTCTAATTTAACATTCATACTAGCATAACAATATAAACATAGTATGAATGTTATATTGTTATGCTAGTATGAATGTTAAAGTAGAAACTATTATACTCCATCACGGAACTTATGTTTCTGGAGAAAATTTTAGAGTAAAATATAAAGTTTTTGGAACTAAGTGTCGTAATAATTGTTGTATGAAATATCGTTTAATCCTAGTTTTATATAAATAACTATGTTATTTGGTATATGAAGTTATAATCTCCATATTATAATCAACTTACGACTGTCCTTGTAAAAAAATAAAAAAAAATAAAAAAGTAAAAAATTACGGTGATTTAAATATAAAGATATTATTATATTATTTTGAAAATCTTTAAAGTTTTCATAAAACCCATATCCCTATTATTATTTCAAAGCCCATATTTCCATTCGCCAAAAAGCTACTCTAGTTAAGCATTAGGCGTTAGGAAAACTGGTTTTAGGCACATGAAATAACATATAATAGGAGGTCTTAGGTACCAATGGAATCTCGAAAAGATGAACAAAGTAATAATAATATTAATCTACAATGTTTAGCACCATGGTTACAAAAAGATGAGTCTATGTATAATCATAGTTTACATATAGATAAAAAATCTGAAAATGATATTAGTAAAATTAGTACTACGTTAAATAGTTTAACTGATATAGTTTTTAGTTGGGTCAAACGAACTGAAAGACATCAGGTCGTTAATCAAAATTATGTAGAGAAAAAATTAGATTGTATTGAATTCAACTTAAACAAAGTTGATCAAAAAATTAGTCAACTCGAAACGGTTACAAATTTAGATCTAAAAGAGGAGACTAAACAACAAATTGAAAATCTATTAAACAAAATAGATAATCAAAATCCAGAACAAACTGGAATGAATAACCCAGGGGATAACAAAATTCCTAGGTTATATTATGGTTCGGAAGAAATTAAAGCTCTTCAAACAGAAGAATTTAATTACACCGAATATATAAATGTTCATGAAATATTAGATTATTGGAAACATCTATACAAAGATCCAATATTAACTGTTTCAGAACGTAATAAACTCATTGAACAAATACAAACCACGTATTTGGAAAATGAAAAATTATTACAACACTATCAGTATGAATTCAACCAATATTCATCTGATGAAGAAGAAATTCCACCACATGTAGTAAATACAATTGATGGAAAAAGGAAGGCTGAAGACCCACTTCAGGAATTCCAAAATTGGGAAGCTTTTGAAGATTATATGCAAACCCCTGCATATAAAAATGAAAAAGAAGATTTTGTTAAAACAGGCAATGCTTCTACAAGTACTACTAAAAATGAGGATGGACCAAACCCTTTTTTCCTAAGAAGAGATAATTTGAATAAACAAAATATATCTCAACATGGTATTTATCTTGATCTAAGGCATATACCTTTTAAAGATCAAGAACAAACTATTAATGAGTGGGCACAATCCATGTCTATACTCATTACTAATTATAAGAGTACATGGTCTAAAGAAAATTTTTTAGACTACCTTACTGCAACACTCCAAGGTGATGTTTTACAGTGGTTGCAATAATGGGAAAGCTCAGAAATAGGAATTCAGCAAAAAACTGAACTCCTACAAACCTTCAAATCTTTTGATGAAATATTAAAAGGATTTGTTGAAATAATTAAAGAAAATCTGATTGGATATACTGGAGAACCCAGACTCCAAGAGGATGCGTGTTACATCTTATCTAAACTAGAATTATGTAACATTTGTCAATTTGAAGAATTTGTTGAACTATATAAAAAATATTATTTCAAACTAAAACATTTAGAGACCAAACACTGGATGGACCAATTCTTTCATAAACTCCCAAACCCATGGGATGAAATAGCCTTAAAGTCTTATCCTGGCTGGTTAAAAACTATCGGGAAGGACGAGAAAGATGACAATCTTGGTTTTCGCATTAATTGGGTATTAAGAAAAATATCTGACCACTGCATTGAAATAAAAGCCAAGAAACAAGTTAAAAATCAAATCACGAATTCTAAAGCTGGTTATAAATATTGTGATAAGATTTTAAAAGAAAACTGGAAAATAGGATGTAATCCACCTCTAGAAATTCCAAATATTCTAAATATTCTCGAAAGAGAAAATTTAAATGGAAACCTTGGAAAAAGAAAACATCTTTTTCAAAGAATAAAAAATATATTAGAAAAAAGAAACCTTCTAAAAAACCACCTCTAAAAAAGAAGTGTCGTTGTTACATTTGCAACGAAGAAGGCCATTATGCACCTGATTGTCCTAAAAAAGGAAAAAGTGCAAATAAAATGATAAAATTTCTTGAAGAACAAGAATTAGAAATATTCTATGGGGAAGATTTATCTGATTCTGATATTTCTAATTATAAAATTTTATATGAGATTGAATCTGATTCGGAAACATCCGATGAAGAACTCGTATTTATGTATAATACTGCAGAAGTACGAGGTAGTAGCGAAGATGAGCTAGAAACAATAGCCCTTCGTGAAATAGTTGGAGAAGAAATCACTTTTACCAACGAACAACTACAAGAAATTGATAATCAAAGGCAACTTATAAAAAAGGAAGATGTCTATAAATTATCAAAATTCAAATTATTCTCAACAAGAATATTTGAACAATTTAATGGTAATACTACTGCTGGCTCAACAGATGATGAAACAGCAGATATCAAACTTTTTGATTTAAAAAAGATCAAAAGATGGAAGAAGAAACACCCAAATATTAAATATATACACATCGGGTTTATTCAAATCTGTATTACTGCCCTGTTTAGACAAGGTAGGGATACACCCGTACTTGTACTGGTCTTAGACAAAAGATTCAGTAATCCTATGAACGCCATAATTGGAGGAGTCCGATCCAATTTGGTAAATGGAGTTATTTGGTTTAACATAAAACCAAATTTCTTCATATCTATTGATGATCCAAACATTGAGGAATCTGTCATTATAAAAATCCAAACCAAAGGAATAGGAATGAAAGATACCTCATGAAATATGTCAATACATTGGAAAACAATTCATGAATTGACAACTCTACCACATACTAATATACAAAATGTGGATAGAAATATTATAGAAATATTTGAACCTCGACCATTTGATTCGGCAATACAGCCCAGATTAATCAACTGGAGAGATTTGGAAGTCCCAAAATAATGGATACTACCCCAAATAACAGAACCACCTCCTGAAAAACAACAAAACAGCGTTGAATTACAGGTATCTGGTAATAATGTCTATTTTAAAAATAAACATTCAGAAAATTGGCAAAAGAATTTTCCTCACAATGATTGGGAAAAATTAAAAGGAAAAAACCTTTTAAAAGGCGAAAGTAGTAATAGTAAACCCCCTATTGCTATGAAAAATATACAAGTACCAATATTACCTGGAACAAATTATCTAAAAGAAGATAATATAAAATCCAGTCAAATTTATCATTTCTAATTAGGAAAAGAAGAAATAATCTTCTCACCAAGCAATGGAAAGAGAAGATATACTTATGTATTAGGTTACTTCAATTTTGCAGGCTATAAACCATATAGTCTTTGCACATTAATTGATACAGGAGCAACTATATGTTCTTGTAGACCTAATGCTTTACCTCCTGAAAAATGGATAAAAATGAAAAATCCTATTGCTGTAACAGGCATCAATGGGACACAAAATTTCATTGATTTAAAAGCTAAAAAAGTGGCTATATGGTTTAATGAAAAGAAATTCATTATTCCAAAAATCTTATGCTTTCCAGAAATGCATGGAGATTTTATTTTAGGCAACAATTTTATCTCAAAATATTTGCTTATAAGTATTGATGAGGGAACTATAAATTTAACCCTTAACAAAGATGTAGTAAAAATCCCTTTACTACAACAACATAAATATAAGTGCGAAAGAGATTTTCTCCCTACTAAGAAAGGGGATATAACTCCTTTTATCAAAGCCCTTGAAGAAACTCATTGGCTTTATACTATATTATATGATAATTTTAGTGAAAACCCACTAAAATTGTGGAATAAAAGTCCAAGATATTGTAATCTCACACTAAGAGATCCCAATGTCATTATAAGAGTAAAACCAATGATCTATACCAGAAATGATATAGATGAATTTGATAAACAAATCAAAGAATTATTGGATATAAATCTTATTGAAGAAACAATAAGTCCACACTCTAGCCCTGCCTTCATGGTAAAAAACACAATGAAGTAATAAGAGGAAAAGATAGAATGGTTATAAATTATAAAAGACTAAATGAACAATTAGAGTTTGATGGTTATTTTATTCCAAGAAAGGATGTATTAATTAACCAAACTAAAGGAAAAAAGTTCTTTAGCAAATTCGATTGTAAATCTGGATTTTGGCAGTTAAAACTAACTGAAGAATCCAAGCCATTGACAGCCTTTAGTACCCCTAGAGGGCACTATCAATGGAATGTTATGCCTTTTGGACTAAACACAGCTCCTCGGGTATATCAAAGATGGATGGACAAAATCTTTAAAGATCTTAAAGATTTTTGCGTTGTCTATATAGATGACATTCTTGTTTTTTTCCAAAACCATAGAAGAACATAGATATCATCTGAAAATTATCTGTGAAAAATTCCAAAGACATGGAATCATTTTATCACCTAAGAAAATTGATGTTGAAAAAACAGAAATTAATTTTCTTGGCATAATCCTAAACCAGGATGGCTTACAATTACAAGATCATATCATCTCTAAAATCAGAGATTTTAATGAGGAAATTTTGGATAAAAAACAATTACAAAGTTTCCTAGGAATCCTTAATTATGGAAGAAATTTCATAAAAGGATTATCTCAAAAAGAATTACCACTTCTTGAAAAACTCAAAAAGAATGAAGTTTTTACATGGAGTGCTAATGATACTCTTGTTGTCAAAACAATTAAACAAGAAATTATTAATAATTGCCCAAAAGTTTATTTTCCTAAAATAGGAGATAAATTAATATTGGAAACTGATGCTTCGGATAATTGCTGGGGATGTGTTCTCAAAGCAATTCCTGCAGAATATTGGAATGAAAACAATCCTTCCAATACTTTTGGTATTCGTGGTAAGAAAACCACTATCCCAAAAATAATTCAAAAACATGAATTGATATGTGGATATAATTCAGAAAAATTTAAACCAAATGAACTGAATTATATTATTTTTGAAAAGGAATTATTAGCAATTAAGATTTCTATTAAAAAATTCCATATTTTCTTTGCACCTGAAGATTTTATTGTCAGAACAGATAATAAAGCTGTCAAAGACTTCCTCATAAATAAAAGAAATATTTTAGAAGGAAGAAGACTTAAATGGTTCAACCAAATTGTTGTCTATACATTCGAAGTTGAACATTTAAATGGTACTAATAATATTCTTGCAGATTATCTTAGCAGGAACTATGAAGAAAAACCACTAACGAAGTAGAGTTTTTAGAAACCCACTAAACAAGTGGAGTATGCTGCATATTTTAAAATAACAACCACTAAGCAAGTGGAATATTTTGAAATATATTTTATCAAAACCACTAAACAAGTGGAGTTTTCTATTTTCAGGATGGGAGATAAGCACCCAGGAGAAGTAAAAGGAGATTGGGTAACTGTTGCTAAAAAGGCAAAAACCCAAGCATCATCGTCTACACAACCTAAACAAAATCATGTTTATGTTGTATTCAGTGGAAGAAATTCAGGCTTCTATGTTAACTGGAATCAGTGTTTTATGCAAGTAAACAAATACCCTGGTGCATGTCACCAAAAATTTGACAATATGCCAGAAGCCATTAGAGCATGGGAAAATTGGATGAAACAGTTAGGACCTCCAAATATGATTTACCAGTTCTCCAAACTACAGACCAAGGAAAGCCTCCTTGATACTGAAACTTACGACTTTCACAACCCAGGAATCCCCTGCGAGTTGTATACACCATTAAATGAAGCATGGAAATCTCATCTCCTAGATAAAAGAAAATATTTTAGAAAAAATATGAGTATCCTTGCTAACAAAATTGCTGAACAAACAGCAACTTTGGACAAATTCAAAAGTCTGAGCCTTAAACTCATAAAAAGCTTAAACTATGAAAATGAAGATTTTCCTTTGGAAAAAATTGATACTTTTCTGGAATTTTCTGAATTACTGGAAAATGATTTTCCTGACAAGATCTTCAATACTATCAGGAGAATTTGTCTATTTGAAAAAGCAAAGATAATTCTCCCACGTCCTCTATTCCAAATCGAAATTTTACCAAAAATCGAGGACCATGAGCAAAAGATAAAAAGTCTTTTACTCCAACATTTTTACTCTAGCTTAAATTATAGTGATGACATGCCAAAACTGCATTTCATTACTGAAGAAGGATATCCACCTTGGGATATTGAAACAATTGAATGGGGGTTAGTAAACAAACTAATCTTCTCCAGTGTAGCCTGTTCCACTCATTTTGAATTTTTACCTATGATGATCAAAACCATGATCTATCATGTATTGACAAAAAGCAGGTACAAATATACTCGCTATTTGTCATTTCATATCACAAGCACAATTGGTTGGCGATCAAGAGAAATTTTCTATCAACCCTACCAGATCTGGTACCTCAGAGCTACTGAGGACTACGAATGGGACGAGATTGAACAAAATTGGGAAATTGCACTTAATGTACCGTTGGACCAGTTGGACACAACGAGATATTGGTCACAAAACCTGATCAATACTTCAAACCATGCAGAATATTTTTGTCGGGAATTAGCATTAAAATTCATGGTAACTGATGGCAGATGATTATTTGTTACTGATTTACCGATAAATTATACTACCTCGCTTGAACAACGAGCGGCAGTAAGGGAGTTTCTAAATAATTTGAAAAACAAAAATAATTTGGATGTTCCCTTTGAACAATTAAGCCATGTGGAGGAATACGAACAAGCCCAATTACATGGACCTCCAAATCACAGCCCTAACGATAGTATGTCTTTCGACTCTGTCGCTGAGGCCAATATTGCCAATGCATTCGATGCATGACAATTGGAACAAGGAAATAAACCCACGTGGACGACTGCAATTCATCCAGCACACGAAGTGGGATATGCACATGGACAGTAAACAGCTGACGCATGTGATGACGATTTGGACGTTTAAAACAAAAACATCCAAATCAGTTACTATTTACTTTTTTGAATCATTGTAAAATACTGTGTGCTTTTACTGTGCAAATCACTGTGCACTTTACATTCAGCAGCCCATGTTTATGTTTTCTTTCCTTTGTTTATTCATAAAGAAAAAGCTAAGGTTATCTTTTAGAGGCTATAAAAGGAGAGCTTCTCCTCAGTTGTAAATCATCAGTTGTAATATTTTCTCTTTCTCTTTTGTACTCTCTTTCCCCACATATAATATTAATCCGATCATTTCCGCGTTGTGTAACTGATAGGCTTCAGTGGCAAAAAGGTTCACCCCTTGGGCATGTATGAGGTGGACGTACGGATGAGTGATGAGTGGCCTAAGAGGCTGACCAAGAAGATAAATTTTTTTATCATGGATGAGAACGTGTTTTCAGCCTATAACCTCATCATAGGAAGGGTGGCCCTTAAAGAGTTTGAAGCTGTGCCGTCGACGGTCCATTAAATGCTAAAATTCTCGACTCCTTATGGGGTAGTGGAAGTGAAAGGTGACCAGACCACGGTGCGAGAATGTTACTTCAACTCGGCCGAAGAGAGAGAAGCCCATAAGAGGGAAACTACCACTTATAACATTGATACGCTTGACCCAAGAGATGAGATAAAGTTGAAGAAGGGATAGGCCGCCGAAGAGGTAGAATCCATCGTCCTCAATGAGGATGAGCCGAAAAAAACCGTCCAGGTCAGTGAAGCCCTAAAGGCAAAAATCAAGAAAGAGCTTATAAACTTCCTCAGGAGGAGACAGAGTGTATTCGCATGAAGTCACGCAGACATGCCCTGCATCGACCCTGAGGTTATGAGTCACAAGCTCAACGTGACCAAAGATGCCACGCCAATCAAACAGAGACGAAGAGTCTATTCCAGGGAGAACTACGACATCATCCGAGAAGAGGTCAAAAAATTAGAAGACTTTGAGTTTATAAGAGAATTCACATATCCGGAATGCTTGTCTAATGCAATCATCGTACCCAAGGCCAATGGGAAGTGGAGAATGTGTGTGGATTTCACTGACCTGAACAGATCTTGTCCAAAAGATAGCTATCCCTTACCTCGGATAGATCAGATGGTGGATGCTACGGCGGGACATGAGCTCATGAGCTTCATGGGCGCGTATTCAGGCTACAACCAGATCTTCATGGATGCAGAAGACTCAGAGAAGATGGCCTTTATTACCAACAAAGAGACGTACTGCTACAAAGTGATGCCCTTCGGCCTAAAAAATGCAGGGGCAACATACCAACGTCTTGTTAATAAGATGTTCGAAGAGAAAATAGGTAAGACTATGGAGGTGTATGTAGATTATATGCTAACGAAGAGCTTGAAGGCTAACACTCATGTGACGGATCTCGAGAAGGCCTTCAGCATTATGGACTCATACAAAATGAAACTCAGCCCCGCGAAGTGTGTCTTTGGAGTAGGAGTTGGGAAATTCCTAGGGTTTATCATCAACCAGAGAGGGATTGAAGCGAACCCTAAAAAAATCAATGCTTTACTTGACATGAAGACACCGAGGAGTATCAAAGATGTTCAAAGATTTACGGGAAGAGTGGCTGCCCTTAACAGGTTTGTTTCTAGGGAAACAGACAAGTGCCTTCCATTCTTTAAGGTGCTGAGAAAGGCCTTCCAATGGGACAAAGAGTGTGAAAAAACCTTCAACCATCTCAAGTCTTATTTAGGGTCTCCCTTATTGTTGTCTCGGCCTGTAGCAGAGGAGAAACTATACGTGTATCTGGCAGTCTCTGAATCAGCCATCAGCGCAGCCATAATACGGGAAGATATTGGAATCCAAAGGCCTGTATATTTCAATAGTAAGGCCCTTCAAGGGGCCGAATAGAATTTCCCTCGCATGGAAAAGCTAGCTTACGCCTTGATACATGCCTCGAGAAAGATGAAGCCTTACTTCCAGGCCCACTCCATGGTTGTCCTCACTGACTCCCCACTAAGACAGGTCCTACATAAACCTGAGAAGTCCGGACGATTGATGACATGGGCCATTGAGTTGGGGGAGTACGACCTTACCTATCAACCTAGGATGGCCATCAAGGGGAAAGCCCTCGCAGACTTTGTCGCTAAGTTTACATGGGAAGAAGCCGAGGAAGAGGATGGCCTAGAGGGTGTTGAAAACTGTGGTGTCTTTCAAAATTCGGAAGAGACGACACCAAGAATCTTCCAAGATCAGGAAGAAATTGCATCCAACGGGGCCAGGAACCAAGTTGCGAAGAACGAGGAAGATCGGTACCTCTTCAAAAAATGAGTCATGACAGAAGGGGTCTTCTCATCAGGTACAGATATTTGGATCCTCTTCGTTGATGGCTCTTCCTGTGATAATGGAAGCGGTGCGGGGTTGATACTCTCAGCTCCAGATGGTGCCAACATTGAATACGCTTTGAGATTCAACTTCTGAGCTTCTAACAATGAGTCCGAGTATGAGGCCATGATAGCAGGTCCCTCATTGGCAAAGACTCCTCGCGTAAAGCGACTCCTACTCCACAGTGACTCGCGATTAGTTGTCAATCAAGTATTGGGAATATATGAGGCTAGATATGAAAGGATGGCCAAATACCTGAAAAGGGTGAGAACAACGTTAGAAAATTTTGAAGAGGCAAGACTGAAGAGAGTGCCTAGATAAAGTAACAGTCACGCAGATGCATTGGCGAGGTTGGCCTCGGCAATGAAGATAGATGTTAGAAGGACCATTCTGATCGAGGTCTTGGGGAAGGCAACCATTGAGCAAGAAGAGGTATGTAACCCTTGTCACAATTTGAACTTAGGAGACTCATGGATGGACCCCCTCTTCAGATATGTCAGAGAGGGAGAGCTACCCGAATCCAAGCTAGAAAGGAAGAAATTGAGATATAAGGCTGCCAAGTTCTCGGTAGTAGGGGACGTCCGGTATAAGAAAGGATTCTTGATACCTCTCCTCAGATGTGTGCACCTCACAGAAGTTTCCTGAGTCTTACAGGAGGTCCATGAGGGTTCATGCTCTAGCCACATAGGGGGAAGACCCTTGGCCAAAAGAATCATCACCCAGGGGTACTGGTGGCCAACACTGTCCAAGGATGCTACAGCCTACGTGAGGAAATGTGATAAATGCCAGAGGTTCGCCCCCATCCCTCATCAGCCTCATCAGCCTATGTCGTCAATCACTTCTCCATGGCCATTTGCAGTATGGGGAATTGACTTAGTAGGGCCCCTGCCAAGAGCTGCCAATAACTATAGATTCTTGATAGTTGCCATCGACTATTTTTCAAAGTGGGTGAAGGCAGAGCCGATGATAACGATCACAGAGCAGAAGACCTTTCAATTTATTTGGAGGAATATCATATGAAGATATGGCCTCCCAAACACTCTAATCTCGGACAATGGGACCCAGTTCAAGAACTCCTCTTTAGAAAAGTATTGCCTAAGAGTAGGAATAAAGCAATTCTTCTCATCTCCTAGACGACCTCAGGCAAATGGTCAGACCGAGGTCACAAATAGAATAATTCCGGATGGAATTAAGAAGAGGTTAGAAGATGCGAAGGGAAGATGGACTGAAGAGGTCTACGCTGTGTTATGGGCCTACAGAACCACGACAAGGACACCAACAGGAGAAACCCCGTTCATGTTGGCACATGGCTCAGAGGCCGTCATACCAACGGAGGTAGGGCTCCCAACTCATAGGATTCAGACCTATGACCCGGATAATAATGAGGAAGAGAGGAGGCTACACTTAGATCTTATCGAAGAAAGAAAAGAGGACGCAGAGGTCAGATAAGCAGCCTACCAACAGAGGGAAGCGAAATTCTATAACTAGAGGGTGAAGTCAAGACCCATTGCAGTGGGAGACCTAGTGCTAAAGAAGACCTTACTGAAAGCAAACAAATTCCACCCAAACTGGCACGGTCCCTACAAAGTGACAGAAGAGGTTGTTCCTGACACTTACAGGCTAGAAAATCTAGAAGGAGAACCTTTCACTAATCCATGGAATGCTGATCACCTAAAGAAATATTACATATGATGTTGCATGAAGTTGTGTAATTATACCATCTTATCATGAAGAGGTTATTAATAAAATATCACTTCCCATGGTGGTCCTTGCTTCATTTTATACTTGTTAGAAATTAACTGGGATAACATCTTAGGTGATGACCTCAGACCTTCATAACACCATTCAGTGGTGACGAGGTCTGAGATCAGACACCATAATGGGATGACCTCAGACCCTTAACATCATTAAGTTGGTGAGATTAATAAATGGGGCTAACATCTTAGGTGATGACCTCAGACCTTCATAACACCATTCAGTGGTGACGAGGTCTGAGATCAGACACCATAATGGGATGACCTCAGACCCTTAACATCATTAAGTTGGTGAGATTCATTAATGGGGCTAACATCTTAGGTTATGACCTCAGACCTTTATAACACCATTCAGTGGTGACGAGGTCTGAGATCAGACACCATAATGGGATGACCTCAGACCCTTAACATCATTAAGTTGGTGAGATTCATTAATGGGGCTAACATCTTAGGTGATGACCTCAGACCTTCGTAACACCATTTAGTGGTGACGAGGTCTGAGATCAGACACCATAATGGGATGACCTCAGACCCTTAACATCATTAATTTGGTGAGATTCATTAATGGGGCTAACATCTTAGGGGATGACCTCAGACCTTCATGACACCATTCGGTGGTTACGAGGTCTGAGCTCAGACTACTAATTTGGTTTCAGCAAGCACAATTGCATAAGATTGAGAAAAAATATCACGACATATATACAACAAAAGAAGATGGTCCTCTTTAAAGAATAACACATTCAGATAATAACACATTCAGAGATAAAAAAATATTTAGAAATTACAAAGAATGGAAAAGTAAGAGCCATGTTTATTCATAAATTATAGATGTGCAGGGATTACAACGTCAGGGGTTACAAAATGTTCAGAAATTCTCTAAGGGTTTGAGGGGGGAATGCTGGTATCTTCGACTTGGTTAGGCTAGACAAACTTGGTCACCTCGGCAATGTCCTCATAATGGTCTTCCCCTCCAACCTCAGTGCCGTCTAACGTGGCAGTCTCGGGAGGTGCGACAACCTCCTCCTCAACCTCCTGAAGGGCCTGGGCAAACTGAGGATCAGCAAAGCTAAGGCCTATAAAGTCAGAGGCTTTCAAAGTGCCATCCTCCCTCTCCTTGACATCAACCCACTTGATAGTGGCTTTGATACCACTTTCAAGGTATTCAAAGCCGAAGCTCATAAACTCGTCAGAGCTTTTGTACTCGGCTATTATCCCCTCTGAGGCATCATCAAGGGCTGCCTTCACGGTCGATTTGACCTTATGCTGCAGTATATCATCCTTGGCCTTCAGAGCAGCAGCATGGTCCTTGTTAAGCCAAGAGACCTCCTTCTCCAGCCCCTTCACCTTCTTGTCAGATTCACCCAACTCAGACTTCAGCCGGTTGATTCTGCATTCAAAGAACTCTGGACCTTCTCAGCCTCTTGACCCATCTAGATGAGGGGCAACTTCCCCAGAGTCAAATTGGAGAGGTGGTGCATCGGTGCTAAGCCCTGCATATTTTGCGATCAGGAATGAGCAAAAGACAAATCAGAGGTTACACTTAGGAATTGGAAAGAAAAGTGAGGTCATACCTGAATGGATCTGTGAATGCCGAACTCAACAAGCAAAGGAGTATGAAGTGACCTGAAGAAGCGCTTATCAGCCTCGATCATTGTAGAGCTGAAGGCATCTAGGGCCTGAAGACTATGGCCGACTATGCATTCAGTAATCTTCAACTGCTCTAGACGAGTCGACAGAGCGTCTGCTGAAGAGATGGGGATGGCAGTATCAGAATTCTTCTTCTTTGGCCTCTGATCCTCAGGGGCATGATCAGCTGGAGCCCTCTTCTTTATGTCTTGGGGCTTCGAGGTAGAGGGAGCTGGGGGAGGAGAATTAAGTCCAACTTTATTTGCAAGTCTCGTCAAGCTGGGTGCAACCATTTCCCAGAGTTCGTTTAAGATATCCTTCGAACGCTCTACAAAAATCAATAAATCTGAGTTAGAAGATCAAACATAAATAAACTGAGAGGTTCAACTTCAAATTGAAAGTGCTTACCAAGCTCAGAAAGAGGACTTCCACCCAGACCTGTCTCAGAGAGATAATGGGGGGTCATCAAGTGTTCGAACCTGACCATCAGACCATTTACCCCCTGATCTTGAAGGGCTTTCACCTTTTGAAGGTTTTGTGGGCTTAGGCCAGGGTCAGCCCTCGCAGACATTGTGACCTTACCCCACCTAAGGGGCATCCTCGGCTCTAGAATGGACGAGGGAGCACATGGGCCAAATTCCCATGGTCCAGAAGCAAAAAAGTAACGTGGCTTCAAGTTATGGTTGGAAGTCTGAGTTATTTGAAGCATCTTTTTTTTCAGGCTTTCGAGCTACAAAATGATAGTAGCTCGAATGATTTTTGGCTGATAAAGGGACATAGCAACCTACAAAGACCTGAACTGGGAGGTCTGAGTGGTGGACAGCCTTCCATAAGACTATGGCCCCTATTATGACCCTCCAAGCGTTAGGGGATAGCTGAGAGGGGGCCAAATTAATATAGGAAAGGATAGATTTGATAATGGTATGGATGGGCAGATGAAACCCCAACTTGAACATCTGCTCGTACAAGCAGATTTCTCCGTCTCGGCCGTGAAAAGCCCTTTCTTCCCTCAGAGGTCTTCTTAGCTTTATGGAGGGACTAATGGAGTACAGATATCTGAAGCAAATGAGGTCTACCTCAGTTACAGTACTCTCAATCTCGGCCACATTAGAGATGTCGACATCACTTTCAACGTCATCATCATCTAGCTCAATGTCATTCGGAGCAGATGTTGATGAGTTACCCGGGAACCTCTGAGCGAACTCGGCACCGGTGAAGGCCGACAGAGGAATGGATTCAAGTGGTGGTGGAATGACCACACTCGGCTCAACGATCTCAACCTCTGAGGAAGAGGCTGAGGTGCTTGAGTTGTTATGAGATGAGACCCGACTGGAGATCTCGACCTGATCAGGGGCCTGATCTTCCCGAATTGAGAAGTCTATGGCCTCCTGGAAGGAATCCACGGACATGGGGTTTGATGTGGAAGACTCAGACTCAGACATTAGTATAGGATCGAGAGGAACCTCTGCCTAATTGAAAGACTCTGAGGGATCAGGATATATCACCTTCAGGGGTGGTGGGAAGATGGGTCTAATAGGGAATTCTTGTGACCTATGAGCCTCCGATTGTGCTCTTTCTATTTGTCTAATTTTTTCTAAAGTCTTCTCCCTAAGGGAGGGGAACTCCTCAAGAAGTTGGTATAGGGGTCTGAGCATCAGAGACAGACACTACACTTGGAGAAACTGCCTTAAACTACAAACAAGATTGGCTGATAAAATAAAGGAGTCTAAAGATCAAATTACCCAAACCTAACAAGAACAGTTCGCCTACAACTATGGTGGACTCACCGAAAAACCTAAAAACTCGCCGAAAAACTCAAATAGAAAGGAAAAAGTAGAGAAAATGGAGGCAAATGAGGGGAAGAAGATACCTGAAGATGAAACGACAAGGAAAAGCAAATAAAACTCGAGAAAGCACCACCAAAGACCTCTGCAGAGAAGTCACGAAGAAGAATGCCTTTAGAGAGATAAAATGGCTGGAGTGCAATTGCGCAGAAGAAAGAATTGAGGATGGAGGGAAAAGGAAAGGTTTAAAACCCTTAAATATGCAGGCGCGACTCCCAAGGCCCATCATTGCCTTGGGAGCACCAAAGGCGACTGGGAACACACGCTTGCCAAGCAAGCCATACTTCAACATTGGACAAGTGTCAAGAAAATACTAGCTCATGTTGGAAAGGCCTCGAAGATGTGAAAATCCCACAGTCACCTGCTTTCGCATGTCACTAAGGACTTGGGGGTGATTGATATGCCCCAAGTGTGACCTCGGATCGGAGGCACCAACCTCGGCCGAGATCATGGCCGACACAGGACAGGCCTTGGGCATGCGGAATCAACACTCGTCCATAGCAAGGTCGGCTCAGGCCGACACTACCACCAACCTCTCCAAAGGACACTGCACGTATCACAAGGGTCAGTAGCACTCCAGTACACCTGGGAAGGGCAACCTCGGAGCGACATAGGCTGAGCTCACAAGAAGCCACCAGCAAATTCATTAAGACATTAGTCGATGCTCCAAACACACCAGCTCAACCTCAGGCCGACCTTGTCTATTGACTCGGCCAGGATTAAGCCGAGACCTACATGGTCACTTTGGACTGAACGAGCACCTGGACTTACCAACCTCGACATCTCCCAGGCTGAGGTCATACACCAGGTGTGATAGCTGAGCATCTGCTGACATTTGGATAAGGGCACCTGGACAAAAATTAGTTATAATAAGATTATTCTCCACACGTGGGGAGAATATTGCATCATCATTATCTACATGTGACAGTGACAAATGGCTTTCCCATATTGGTGAGGCATTGACACATATGCACATTACATGCATGGGGGTACATTACACCCCCTAGGTACTATATATACAGGACATCCTCTACCTTGTAAAGGATCCAATATATACAACCCTAGCTGAAACTCTATCTAGATACACAATAGAGAGAGAAAGCTTGAGATATTGTATCCATGGCCATCAATGCCTTATTACAGTGAGGTTATTCACACACATAGTGGACGTAGGCCAATTTAGGCTGAACCACTTATATTCTGGTGCTCTCTCCTCTTCTCCTCATCTCCTTCTCCTACCTTTTACGTAACTATGCTGCCATTGTTGTTCTTAGATTGAGCTTGAAAACACCTTACCTGGTGTTGCTAATTCTAGCATCATCAGTAACTGTCCCTGCTGCACTGGAGCTGCTGGAATGGCTAGTAGGGCTGGTACTTGGGCTGATGCTGGGAGGGCGGTTGGAAAAAAGTGGCCTATGTGGCTCATTACGGGCACCCTGCTGCTGTGGGGCCCTATCACCCTCTGGGAAATCCTGGCGCTTATGTCCATGCTTGTTGCACACAAAACATCGACCTCTGAAGTTACCTCACCTCTGACCTTGCTGACCATGGCCCTGATGGCCGTTACCACCCCGCCACTGGCCCTGTTGGCCCTAATGAAAACGTTGTTGGCCCTGTTGGCCTTGCTGCTGACCCTGCTGCTGTCGGTGTTGGACTTGCTGGCCCTGCTGACCCTGTCTATAACCCCCAAATCCCTGACTGGAATCACCTGATCGGAAACGCTTGGCAGGGTCCCCCTGATGGGAACTCTGCTCATGCTGACGAGTCTGTCCCTGGGATGTCGGTGCTCTACTAGCGCCACTACCCCCTGTCCTGCCCTGCTGGCCGGACTCTCCTGCTCGCTTGCTTCCCTGCAGATGGAAGCGGTGATCCTGGCAGTGTAGTAAGGAAGCATTGAGTACATCTGTGAAGGTACTCAGAGACAAATTCCCTATAAGATGCTGACGGATCCTCCAAGTTAACCCGTCCATAAACAATATTATCTTCTTACCCTCGGTAAGTGCCTCATCTGGCACTATGGTGAGAAGTCTCGTGAACTACTCCTTATACTTAGCAACGGTAGAATTTTCCTACTTCAAGTTCAGTAACTTGCGCCTCATCTCAGTTTTCACGGTGGGTGCAAAGTACTTGCGGTCAAACCGCTCCCAGAACGACTGAATCGGGATCGTATCCCTCTCCTCCAAGGTGGTGCTGGATTCCCACCACTGCAAAGCAGCCCCCACTAACTTGAAGGAAGCCAAAAACTATTTTTGCACGTTTGTGCACTCATACATACGAAGATGCCGCTGAATATCTTTCTTCCATTGGCTGACGATGATGATATCTGAACTACCCGAGAACTTAGGGAGATGCGACTTCTGAAAGGCATCCCTAACCCGCTCCCATGCTGATGGAAGCTAAGCAGGTACTGGCGCCACTGCCTGAATCTGGGGTGGAGCCTGCTGTACTACCGCTAATGCGTCATTCACCGCCTGAGCAACAATAGCGGCTACCACATTAGCATTCATCGTACCCTGAGCCGGAGTTGCTGGCTGCTCGGCTTGGGCACGCCTATCCTTTAGTGCACATCTCGGAGGCATCTGAAATGTGAAGAATTTTATTAGTCTATAGTTATTATCAAATCCTAAATAGCTGAAGACATAATCGTAAAAGTAAGAGTACAACAATCCTAACATAGGGCTCTATAACAAAAATGCTAAGCTGAAAGCGAAATAAGCCGTACAGATCATAAGGACACTAGAACCTGATGCTCTGATACCACCTCTGGCACCCCGCCTAATTAAATACCGGGTGATCACTCCTTGATTAAATTAAAATCAAGGTAAATATTTGGTTCATTCTTAGCATCACTGTCGAAAATACTTTTCCAATTTAAACACCCTAAATAATTATGCTAAGTGTTAAAACCATTTTAGGGTTCACTTTCCAAATTTTATTTTATATAAACCAATATTTAAAAATTTTCATAATTCACAATTTAATAGTCACACCACAACTATCCAGGAACATACAATCTAAATAATCAAACATTCAACTAATTGAATCCAACATTTAAAACTTTAAATGAAAACATCCTCGCAATAATAAATCACAAAGTGCAAGTACTGGAAATAAATGGATTACAATATCCAATAAAACAACTGAATAATGGAAAGGGCGACACAAGCCCAACTGAAATAAATAGCGCTAAGAGTAGAATCAAATGAATGAGGTCGTCTAAGAAAGAGGCCTGCAACTCCCACCTAAGGTGCAGCACGTTCCTTCCAAAGGATCCTATGCAAGACGCCCCTGTGGCTGGGCACCTGTAATATATACATACATATACAAGAGAGAAGGGAAAATAGAAACGGATCAGAGCCCGATTGTGAAAATCATTTAAAATTTGTTTAGTAAGTATTTAAAATGTTTACATGCCAATGCAACAATATATTAGTGCGGCACTCCCTTGAGAAATTATCACCTTTCTTCTAATGTGCACGCCTATCGTACTAACCTTCCCAACAGTTTAACTTATCTTAGGTTACTCGTAAGATTTAAAGCTGAACAATTTAATTGTTTAAGAGGATAATTTCAATTGATCACAAAGTTCTCATTTAAACCTTATTTGCCAATAAAGTTTCCCCAGTGTCATATTATACTTTTCAAAACAAGTATTTCCAATTTGAAGTCATTATTCATTTCTTACTTACCATAAACACAATAGGAAGTTCCAAATTTCAAAAATTCATATATATATTAAATACTCGTATAATATATATATTCTAACAGCACCCCACATAAAAATTATGGTGCGGGCATACTCTGCTATCCAATTCACGTATCACTCGTACTAAGGGAAATACAAGTTCGGAATCACTCTCGAACTGTATTAATACATACACAAACAATATTGAGGCGAAGCATAGTTTCCATGTCCAAGAGGTCGGCACATACCCTCGCCTCTCTTAGGACCGTGACTATCGATACGATAGCCTGTACCTAGGATTCCTATCTTCTTGGGTACAAGTCAATATCCCCCATAAAGGTCCCATCGAGATAAGACTGTCCCAGCACGGTAACCTCAGGGATAGCAAGTAGCGCGGGTATGATTTTCACACGTATATAGTATATGCATAAACACAGACATATAAATATACTAATTTTTACCATATCAAATTTAGGTTCATCTCATAACCCATAATTATAACATTTATCCTTATTTCTCATTATTTAGTTATCGCTTATAATCGTTAGTCTCTTACATTAATTCGAGGGATTATTCCAACTCACTACGTAACACTCATGAACTCTATTCTCCTGAGTGTAGAATTTCAGTAGGTACTCATTTATTTTCCACCGTAACTATCTTACGTGTCTCTCCATTTAATACGTAATTCAATCGTCCCTTATATGTAAACATCCCAAAAATGCAAATCTCGTCTTACATTAATGGTCTCATAATTATTAATAAGTCCTAATGGTCCTCTTTATCTCCCAAAATATTTTAATAAGGATGTCCAAATATTTTTACTCATTTAATTTGAATTTAACTATTTACAAAGTGGAAATATGAGTCTGCCAGAAGGGGTCGATCGATCGATGGCAAGGGCTCGATCAATCGATGCGTCGATCGATCGACACTCCTGGTTCGATCGATCAATCAAACAGGTATGCGAATTCTGGAGATTAACAGTTACGGGTTCTATCATCCAACCTCAAACAAATTCATATTTTTAACACCCAAACTCCCATAAATTCGTACTACAAACATTATAAACCCAAACTAACAATCTTCTACGTAAAGCATGTGAATTTTCATCAATGACCATAGATTAAAAGGGGCAAAACTTATGTAAACCTTATGAACCATAGAAATTTATTCAACTTTGTTCCAATCAATCTTTTTCCAGAATTTCTTCTTCTAAAACATCATAAATCCGTGGTTCAACCTCTACATATGAAGGGGATTTCCAGGTTTCCATTTATATCATTACTACATGCAATCTCCTATCTCCAACATGGATTTTCTTCTATGAAATTCATCCTAATCACCCTAGACTAACATGAGTGATGCATTAACGAAAATAAGCAAGATAAACACTTGCATGGAAATTTCAGAGTTCTGATTTGTGGACGAATTTGGAGTGGTTGCGTTCCCCGTCGCGCGATCTACGCGTTGGTGGTGGTAGCGGTGTAACCGGATAAATTTTCGGCCTAGAACACCTTGGTAAACTCTCTCCTTCCCTCTCCTATAGCCGTAACTTGTCTTTGGTTGTTTTAATCCTAGAAGGCAACCTTAGACATCTGATATAACCCTTGAAAATTCGTGGTTTTAATTACCCAAAAATGCAAAATGTCCAAAATGCCCTCCCGGGGTGCTAAATAAGCCTAAAAACACCCCGAGACCCAAACTAAACTCCCGGGTATACTTTTCTGACTATCTCGACCCTTCCGAACACTTTGGCGCACTCAAAATGACCATATGAGTGACTTATAATTTATTCACTTTTATTAATCAATATTTAGTCCCGACGCGACACGGGCGCATCCCGACTCAAAATTCTAAAATTGTCATTTTATTCACTCTTGACATTTAATAGAACCAATATTATATATTACTCTGCTCATTAGTAATATTCAACAAGTTTCCCATAATTACTAACTCACATCACGTTAATAATTATAAAGTAATTAATTTTCGCATTTATATTAAATTAATAACTCACATTAAATTTAATAAATCCTCCAAATTTATAAAGCATAAAAATACGGGGGTATTACATATGACTCCTCCAAGAGTTGGAAAACCATTGTATCTTTACCTTACCTACACCACGAGATTTATTAGCACCTTGTTAGCACAAGAGATTGATGGACAAGAATGACCTGTCTACTATCTGAGTAAAATCATTCACGTTCCAAAGGCAATGTACACAAGTATTAAGATTCATTGTTTGGCCTTGATGTTTTTTCCTAAAAAACCTAAACATTATATGTTATATTTCACTATTCATATTATGACAAGATGTGATCCTATTTAATTTTTATTGGTATGAACAATTTTAATTGGGAGGGCATCGAGATGGTTTCTTATCCTCCCAAAGTATGACCTGAAATGTGTGGTTCCTAACATGATAAAAATTGAAGCTTAGGTAGATTTACTCGCAATTTCCCCCCATGGGATATTTGAACCCCCACACGAAGACATTTCATGTGATGATTTGCAAGCCAATTTTTTAGAGGCTATCCTTGAAGATTAGACTATGGAGTTTGATGGTTCCTAGGCTTAAGGAAAGGGGGCAAGAGTCATCATTTCTTAAGGAAAGTAGGAAATTTATATGTCTTTTAAGTTGGATTTCTCTTCATACAACAATGAGGCAGAATATGAGGCTTTAATGTTGGGCTTGCTAGAGGCTTTTCAAAGAGGCTTTTGTTCACTTTGCATTAAAGGAGATTCTAACTTTGCGGTTAGGCAAGTGAATGGGGAATATGCATTGAAGAATATTAACTTGTCACCTTATAGAACAATCGTCCAAAGGTTGATTGATCCATTCCATTACGTCAAGGTATAAAAGAATCTTAGAATGATGACTATACATGTTGATGCCTATTCCCTCATCGCACAAAAGATTGGCCATGAACGGTGAATTTACGACTGTGGTGATCCAATGGAGAACAAAAATCTCAAACGTGCTTATAATTTTTCCAACTGAATATGACACGGACTAAAGAGGTCAAATCTGGAAACAGCTTGAGTTTAAATAATGGAAAATGGGGCTCAGATATTTAGCATAATATTTTGTTAGTCAGGGAAATCTATACTTCAAAAATATTGGAGGACGGTTGGTGAGGTGCATTGGCCCAGATAAAGTAAATCAAAGGTTGAAGAAAGACCACAAGGATCATTATGAGACTATTGAGATCCATTTGTGCTGAAGAATACAATGTGAGTTTTTTTTGTCCAACTATGAGGAAAGACGCAACAATAATACAATGAGAATATTATGTGTGTCAATTGTTCTTACAGGATGCTGAATGCAAGTTTGTGGAGAGTCAAATGCATTAGAGACAACCTTTATTGATTTTATTGAATATGGGGTTGTCCCTACGTAGAACATTGATTCCATGGGGATTAGAAGGATATCCCCAAGGTTCTATATTCAAAAAGAGCAACTCTATCATAGAGGATACTGTAATAAACCCTTGAGGTTCGTCATAAAGGAGGAGGCATGGGAAGTACATAAGCAATACCATGATCTAGCTTACATTAGGGGAGCCAAATTATATGATCAACTTATAACTTTGTGATATTATTGGGTAACCATGGGAAAATATTCAGTTGAGCTTATTCAGAAATGCAAGGCATGACAACTACATGGAAATATAATCCATGCTCCTTTAGAGGACCTTCATTCTCTAATAACTCCCTATCCATTTTACACCTGGGCATTTGACTTGTTAGGGTCCTCACGGGGAAAATACTTGTGGACATGGTGTGTTTCGTAAAATGGGCAGAAACAATACCTTTAAAAAGAGTAACGACGGGTGTGGTGGCACAATTAATCAAAGCTTACATAATAGGTCATTTTTGTATTCCAAAGATCATTTTGTTTGATAATGGAACACCTTTTATCAATAAGAAGGTGTCCTTACTCATAGGCATATATTCGATCATACACCACGCCTCAACAGTGGCCTACGCCAAAGGCAACGATCTAAATTCTCCGGAGTATGGGACGAGAAAATTTCAGCAGTACTATGGGCTTATCTAAGGACTAAAAGGAAGCCAATTGGTTATAGACCTTTCTTGGTCTATGGAGTTGAAAAAATGTTGTCAGTTTAATTAGAAGTACCTTCGGCCAGATACACATTACAAAGAATCATGCTCCTTCAAAACAAGCGCATTCAATTGGAAGTAATGGATAAACATAAAGCAACACAAGGAAACACTTTCACATGTACATAAATAAAATCTCTTGAAAATATGACAATTTAGTTATGGAATAATAGATTCTAGAAGGAGATCAAGTTCTAAAGGAAGTTGTCAGACACATCCGAGGACTCCTATTGCCTAACTTTTCATCTAATTAGGAGGGACCATTTATAGTCAAAGAAGCACACGAATCAGGCTACTCCTCAATCTATAAGATATAAGAAGATAAGCTTTTCAAGGTTAAGAACATATGATTGAAAGTTTATGACGTTTAGAGTTAAGTAGCCTATTTTGGTTTTAACTCCATTTTTCTTTCAAATTTAGATAGAAAATTATGTGAGAGATATATAGAGATTGTAAACGAACACTTATGTACAAGAAGATTCACATTTTTATTATAAACGCAAGTTTTGAAATCAAGTAAATGAGCAAATGTATACAAAAATGAGAATGTCAAAATATTGCTTCCTTTATATTTTAATTTTAATGGAGTTACAATATGCATGGGACAATTGCCCAGAAACACAAGGAACAAAATACCCTTAACTTATGAGGAACCATAAGTCTAGATAGGTGAATAGCCCCCAGGAAGCACAAAGGCGCCTTGAATACAAGACTGTTGAGCTGTTATGGTAGACGAGAGCCTTGTTTAGACATGAGATTGTTGCTCCAGCATAACTTCATGGTCCCTCACTACCTTGGCCAAAGCTTCTTTGGTCCTTAACTTTGTTGTTAATCTCCTCAATCAGGGGATCAAGCTCTCTTAGCATTGCCTCTTCAGCATGTTAAGCCTCTTTTATCTTGAGATGCAACTCACATTAAGTCTCTAGGCGAGCATCCTTTAAGAGCTTCAAATTATTAATGAGCCAACCAAAGTTGAACCCATCTTGGATATTGCTCTAAAATTTCTCAAATGTTAATTGATTGTGGACCTATCAAGGTTAGTCATTAAGGTATTCACGATCTCTACAATAATGGTTACCATACTTTTGATCTTATACCCGATAGTAACACAGTTAGACCTAGGAAATTCTCAACAAAAGTGCATGGGTGATGACGAATGAGTTATTCTATCACCATGCAATTGCAACCTTCGATAAATGGGCACTATTGAAGCACCTGTTGGAAAAAAACTCTATAGGTTCCACATTGGGTAATGGGACCTCACACCGAGATTCACTATCAGCAACTGGAGCATTAGTCGTGGAACCATGATTGTATTCACCGAAGCACTCGGCATGAGAAGGAATTCGTGGAGAGGTTATAATGGTTTGCAAGGGAACAGTTGGAGGTAACTCAAGTTCTGTTGAAGGTTCCCTCGAGGGCTGCCCAAAGATGAGAGTAATAGTTAGATGTTTGGGCATGTACTTGCTAGGTTACCAGAGAGGTAAATCAGGAATAAAATCTTAGAAAATATTTTGCTAAGTGACCAAGTATGTGTGAGATTTGAGTTAAAATCTTTGCAAATAATTTGTTAAGTCACCAAGAAGGTATGAAATTTAAGTTAGAATATTAACAAATATTTTTCTAAGCCACCACATAGGTGTGATATTCGAGTTAAATTCTTAGCAAATATTTTGCTAAGTCACCAATCTGGTGTGAGATTTAAGGTAAAATGTTAGAAAATATTTTTTTAAGTCACCAAGTAGGAGTATTTTAGCCATTTAGAGGAATTTGAAATACACCTCATAAGCTTGAGCA
Organism: Sambucus nigra; assembly: GCA_949130495.1. Classification (NCBI taxonomy): domain Eukaryota; kingdom Viridiplantae; phylum Streptophyta; class Magnoliopsida; order Dipsacales; family Adoxaceae; genus Sambucus; species Sambucus nigra. The sequence goes on along the minus strand of OX422210.1, from coordinate 234,542,069 downwards.
CCCACAATCGGAGCTGAGGAGTGATATCATCCATAGATTTACCGACATGACTTCAGTTGGATGGAGCTTCCTCTTGAGTTGGCGTAGAAATATGAGCTTACACTGGAACAAGTTCTAGGCTAGATGAAAGCTCTACCAATGAAGAATCAACATCATTAGGTGATGGGGGCGTTTCCACTACAAGTAGAGGAACCTTATGGCCAGAAGTGGTTGAATCATCTCGAGAAAGCTGGATCAATAGAAAAGGAAAATAAAAAACTTATTAAGACTTAACAAGTGATAGTACATGGAAAAAATTATAACAAATTGAATATTTAACTCTTCAAAAGCCTCTCATGGAATTCAAATTATGATGGGCCTCATTATGGGGAAATGAGGAAGAGACTCATTGAGTGCATTAATGACTGCCTAAATGTCATCCTGGGTAACAACATAACATTTGAGTATCACTATACTAATAATTAAAGAGGCATAACTTGAAGTCTTGAGAACAAATACAAACAAGTTACCACTAGTAGGTGGAGAGTAGGAATCACACCCAATGGAAAAATGTAGCATGATGGAAAGTCGGAGCTTGTTAGGAGAGCTTGCTAGGTGGTTGTTGAGGCTTTATCAAAACTACCTGAGGGACCAACTATGTCCCTTTCCAATGAAAGTCTACATTATAACTCATTCATATAAGTGGAGGAAACACGCTCAGAATATGTAAGCCCAATCATCGAGGAGAGTCAAATTGGAGCTAGTTCGGGAGCAGGTTCTTTGATAATTAGGCTTGGGGAGTTCCTTAGAGATATGAGAGAATAACTAGGGGATTAATGTCCTAAAAGAATAAAGAGAAAAATGCACAAAATATCAGAGAAGAAGAAGGCCAAAAAATCAACAAAACTTGTACAAACTACTTAAGGAATTAACTCTTGAATGGGAAAACTTGGTGGCATTGGGACAACCTGAATCAAAACTATAACAACATCTTCATTCATGAGGCTGTCATCTAGAACAATAGGCTCATAGGAACCTAGGGGTGGTGGAGTTGAATTTGGACTCTGAGGAATCACAACACGCTCTTAGGTTGCACAATTCCTTAGAGTTTTAATTCCCAAACGTTTCTTCTGTTGAGGTGGGGCACTATAAGAATGTCCCTTTTTGGAATGGACAAGGTGGGAATTTCACGTCCATGGAACTATGACACCCTGTCTAATTAAAACCAGGTAACTACTCCTTTATTAAATTAATACAAAATATCAAGTTGGTTTAGTCTTAGTATCAGTGTCGAAAACAATTAGTTAATTACTAGCCACCTAATATTTTAAAAAAAAGATGTCAAATTTTATTAATTAAATTAACAATTACTCAAGTAATTAAATCATCAACAATCAATCGCATAAATAATATCATACAAATAACCAATGAATTGAAATAAACTGAGTCTAGAGTAAACACTCCCACAATAATAATACCAGAGTAAGTAAAGTCCCAACACAAGAGTCTGAATAAACCAATATCTGAACTGAAGAAAGTATGTAACTACAACCTTTAAGAAGGAATGGGCGACATGACCTAAGCCCTAACTGATACAAATGCTTCTGAAGGAATCAATGATAAATATGGAGTCGTCTAATGTTAAGATCCTGTAGCTTCCACAGCAGCTACAGCACGTCACCAGAATAAATCTCCTATGCTTGGCATCTCTGTGGTTGGGCACCTAAAAAATGTTTTTACAATACAAAATAGATTTGGAAGAAAACGGGTCAGAGCCCGAGGTGAAAATAGTTTAAAATATAGCAAGTGTTTAAATTACAATTAAACAACACATATTATAAACATGTTAGTTGCGTGCTCTCACATGAGTTTATCACCTCTCAACTAATGTGCAAGCCTAACGTATGCCCTTAACCCATCCTAGTTATGCCGGTAACTAACTAGTCTGAACCACTCCTTCTTTCACATTCTAACATAGGGTTTCTACTCTTAACACCCAACAAATGATATTCATATCCCATATTCGCATTCATTAAATTACTTATCTCAAGTGTTAATTAAATTCTCACATTCTTATCCCATTCAAACATCTTTGTTATTCACACCTACGAAGCAACAGTGAATCATTCAGAAGTATATATATAAATCACTCTCAGTAAATATATACATATAAGGCACCCCCAGGCTAAGCTGTAGTGCACGCATACTCTGATATCAAATCCATGTACATCACGTACATAAGGATCACGTGTTCCGAATCACTCGCGAACCGTCTCAATACAAATCACACATATTGGAGACGAACATAGTTCACATACACATGGGTCACGCACATACCTACGCTCCCATGGTCAGCTGACTTATCAACTCACAAATAAGTCATTCACAGTCCTATGTCCTTAAGGTACCAATCTAAATCCCCCCGAATGCACACAAAGATAAGATGGCCCTTTTCCCAAAAACCAACCTCCCGTGATAGCAAGTATGGTAGGTATGTCATACACATAAGAAATCCATACATTAGGCATTCACACAACCTAAGTAATCATATATCAATATATATATTCACACATTCCATATAGTAAGTCTCGTACGTAGAAATTTTATCCCGAACATCATACGTAATATATATTTAACTTGATAATTCTCTCGTCGTATCAATTTGAGTACTTAAACATATCCCAAAAGGTTACTAGGTCTCCTATTAATTTATAATGTTATCTCAGTAACTTAAAGTCCCTCCATTACTGTTCTGATCCATACATCATCCTTCATTACCTTTATAGTTTCAATTCAAATGATTTCTAACCGTATGTCACTCAGTAACCCTCGTAAGCAATCGCATTCAATTCCATAAGATAAACCATGCTCCCGGACATCAACTAAGACCCTATTGACCTTAACTAAGTTCCACAATATCAAATTAATCATCTCAAGAATCATCATCGGCCTTGGGATTTTTATTAAACCTTAAGGGAAAATAATTGCCAAAAATTAGGACAGGTCGATCGATTGACAAAAAGGATCGATCGATCGATCGACGTTCTTGGATCGATCGATCGATCAAGCAGTTATTTGCCCAGATTTCTTAAACAGTTACGGGTTTCCTCTTTTTACACCTCTAATTCTTCATTTCAACGTCCAAAACTCTCAACCAAGTAGACTGATCATCATACCAATATGTTTACATAATTTATAACATTATTAGAGTCATTAAATCATTCTCAATCAACAGTTTCTTGGATCAAAAGTCATAATTATTCCTCTAAACCTAGTTCTTACAAATTTCTTCAAGAACATCATAAATCCAGATTAAATTTCGTAATTACCTACACATGAAGCATGATTTTTTTATCTAATATATGACCAAAAGTTTTAACTACATGCAATCCTACCCGGATTAAATGTTTAATTATCCCATTTCACAATTTATTTCATTGTTCATGATAAATCTTCAAATCTACACTATCATGTAAAGTATATGCTTTGAATCTTTGCAAGATAAATCACTTGCCTATGATTAGAAGTTCTGATCCATTGATTATAGTATTGATTGGTTCTCCCTCTCTTTCCGGTCACAAATCTGGCGATGGTGGTGGTTGGTTTGCCTTGGAAACCCTTGGAATTCTCTTGAAACCCTTTTCTTTCATCTCACATTACTCTCTCTTGTTTTTAAAAAATAATGGCCCTAATAACCATAACTGTTGGCTGATTAATATCTCCAATTTTCGTAGGTCACTATTCACCAAAAATAGGAATGACTAAAATACCCTCCCGGGTTGCCGGTTAGGCGTAAAAATGCTCCGGGACCCAAACTAAACCCCCAGCTAGTGTTTTCTGACTATCTCCACACTTCCGAACACATTAGTGCGCTCAAAATGATCATACGGATGACATAAAAATAAAATACTTTTAAATCCATTAAATTTGGTCTTGACACGACTGACACGTGTGTCCTAACTTAATTACCGAAACTATCGTATTTTTAACTCACGACAATTTTAATAAATTCAATAATCACATATTACCATAATCACTCAGTAATATTCAACATTATCATGATATTTAAATATTAACTCTCGTCTAGCTAGTTATTTAAATCTGAATTAATTTCCAATTAATTATCCCAAATTAATTTAATTAATCCCACAATTAAAAGCAATTTCATTTAATTAATCTCATAAATAAAAGCCATAAAATTACAGGGTATTGTAGGAACCTGCTTAGCAACAGTAGAAATTTCATGGAGTGTCACAGGGGTGATATTTAGTAAAGGTTGGAAGGAATGCAAAACTCTTTCACCTTCCAAACGATATTTTTCTGTCAACTCAGGGTCTACCACTTAAATCCTCTGGAGGAATCCCAGGCAACTCATTGGCATTTTTCTTGGACTTCAATTTCTTAAGGGTTGGGATAGAAGCACCCTCCATGGGTGAACCAATTTCAAAGTATGTTGGCCTCTTGGCAACAGTAGGGGCAAGCGCATTGTCCTCTTTTTACCCTTCTGAGATCGCTCGAAGGGGTCAGAGGAGGCAACTCTTTAGGAGGATTTCACTTGGTAGAACTTAGTGTAAACTCAACTCTAATCACTGAGTTATTTATTATTCCCAAATCCAAAAGAGGATATTTATTGCTCGTGGGATAAGGAGGAGGAGTCTTGATCCACTCCTCTATCAGAGTGAGATTTTCTTCCATAAATACATAAGTTAATTAAGGGGTACATCACCTTTACTTTTATAATTTATAATGGGGAGTTTTCCTCTCAACTCCTCACACAACACAACAACATCTGTAGTGGTAAAGTCTTTGAAAACTTGGGAGAATGTATCATTATCAGTGTTGATTTGATACATCATCGGAGGGACACCTTGGTTATACCCAAATTTACGAGCGAAGCGGTTGGGATTGTAGGCCTTAACTGCAACGCCCAACACTATTAATGAGGGGAGATGGCCTATAGTTAGAATGAGAACCACAACTAAGGAAGGTCTCTTGGTGAACATTTTTTGTTTCACCATTTCAAGAGGTAGAATGGCCTCAGCAAAGACAGATCAAGTTTGGACAAAAGTTCCCTCATCATAAGGCCTTACAACAAAGTCTGAGTAATTTTCAAGATAGGGAAGTAGGTATTTCCTACTCTATTTTTTATTCCAACGGAGTAGACTGGGGGCTTGATGGTAGATGTAATGATAGGAATCTTTTGAGGGGAAATATCTAGGAACCTTGTGTAAAGAAAAGCCATGAGGAGGATTGTATTAGAAAAATTGGAAACATCATACCTCCTCAAAGACCGTTCCATGTCAAAGTGAGTCATTTCTAGCCTTCTGTAGAGAGACCCAAGCGTGATACCAATAAGTGACATATTAACCCCACAAGACATCCTGAAAGAAATATTAATTAAGTCTCTACGGGGTTAGTCATTAGGCTTACCAGACAGAAGAAAGTGAGACAGCACACACAAAATATAATCAGTCAACTCAAAGGGAGAAGCTTTGTTGGAACATTTTCTTTGGACTTTTTAACCTCGGTGAGCTTTAGGGAAACATGGAAGTAATGCCTGATGAGTTGGGGGAAACTAGCCTTGTTAGAGTTCCCATTGCAATCGCGACAGATCTTCTCTAAGTTGGAGTGAGACATAGCTGCATCGATATCTAGATCATCATCGTAATAAGTAAAAGCACCCAGCCCCATTAACTCACACACATCTTCAAGGGTGATTGTGAATTCAAACCAAGCTGCAATGAAGGTATGAGATGATGTGTTCCAATGAGAAACCAAAAGAGCAGTTTTATCTTTAGAAAATGTCATATCTCCATACCAGTAAGCATGTTAAAAACCCACTTTCTTAAGGACGGAAGATTTTTTCTCATAGATGTAGTCTGAGTAGACAACAAAACCCTTTGGGAAACCTCCAGGCCCCTCGAAGTCAATGTTGAACAAGGAAAGTCCCCATAGACCAAATAGAAAAATAGGGTTCCTTCGAGAGCTAAGTAGCCCCAGACCTCTCTCTCTTTAGGTTCATCCCCAAGGGTGAGAGAATCATCATTATCATTAAAATAAGTAGAAAAGATTTCCACTCATCTAAAAACTTATCCCCTTCAACAAAATAGGGGGGCATGAAGGAACAATTATAGCCGAGCTTTGCGCACTGCTCTATCCACCTCTAGAGTTTGACCAAAAACTTGGCTAGAGGCATCAAGTTGGTGGATACTAAAGGACATTGGTGAATGTGAGAAGTTTTTAAAGGATGAGAGGACACGCAAATAGTGCAGAGGGGAAGAGGAGGAGGAATACGTGGTAGAGATGGAGTTTCGTGTGTAGTTATATTGAGTTTACAGGGCAAAGGGAATTTTTTCTCTTTAGAAAACAGCTTGAGGTCTGGAATGATAATGACAAAAGTATTTGAGAATGAGCAGGGTTAAATGAAATTTAAAAGATTTTGTGGAAGTGATTACTTTTTATTAAACTCTAAACACTTAAAAGTTTGAATCAAGGATTCGAGTAGAATAGGTTTAAATTTTTTTACTTAAACGGCTAACCTTATTAAAAAATTAACTGGGTTGAGTGAATTAGTTTTAGTAATACTTATTTTATCTTAGTTAAATAGGAGATTTACAGATAATAAAGATACAAGTTTATTTAGGTGTAATCTTTTTACCCTACTTTTTCATATGAGATGTTATGACAGAAAATTATAGCACGTGGGATTTATTTAACATGGAAAAAACCCTTCCCCTAGGAAAACCACAGATCATTTATGATCAACTAAATGACTAAAGACCAGTAAAATCAAATAAGAATGAGTTTACAAATAATAAACTAGAAACTATCAAAGTTTAGCCAAGTTACACATACCAATACCCTCTTCTTGGTCTGACTCAATTCTCCTTCGTTCTCAACTTTATTGAACTATCTTCTCTTCACTTTTTATAGATTCCTTTCACTCTCTCAGATTCCTTAGTGGTTAAGTGTAATAATTTGACTTAACTAGCATGCAAGGTATGAACAGTATGATGTGTGTGTATTGTAAACAAACAATCAAACATAATTTATTTTCTTCTTAAAAAAAGAATCTAACGCAAAGTAATGTGTTTTTAAAGAGAATATGTACAAGTGTATATACCTGTTGTTCAAATAATACAATCAAGGCAAACAGAAAATATTTTAAGTAGAGGTTTATAAAATACTCTTTATTAATAGTATACATATGATAGTTTTAGCAAAATGATATGTTTTGTTATGTTCCAACTGTAACCGGTTTTATTTAAAATATTATACAAGGTTTTAAAATGAATCCTAAATATGTTTGTACTTAGTCAGTAGTCTCAATCAATCCTTAGTAATTAGTCCAAAATAGGTCAGGTCTATATTTGATTTTGACCTGGTCAACATGCAAGTTCCTCAATAAGTATTAAAGTTCAAGTTCAAGAACCATGTATTAACACATTTTATTATCTTAGACATATATAACAATTTTTAACAAAAGATTAACTCAAAATTTTATACATGTTGCATGTAAGATTTTTAAAACAGGAAGAAGTTAACAAAAAGATCTAAGGCCGATCTAAACAACATTATACGGTTTGGTTTGAAACTTAGGGACAAGACTATCTTGGTCAAAGATCCCCCTTTCAAAATACCAAAACTGTTTATGAACAACTTAGACTAGGAAGAACACATAACCAAAATGGATCAAAGTTAGATCTAAGCAATACAATCAGTTTGGTTCAAATAGAAGAGGACCAAAATTGAGTTTCACATAAAAAAGATGATAGATCGACAGAAACAGATAAATCAGAGAGAGTTTTTCACAAAAATATGTTTAAGCTTTATAAAACAGTTATGAAAGAAAATATTAGGGTTTTAAAAAAAAAAATTGCTCAATAAAGATTTGTTCCCTAAGGTGCGAGTTACACAAAAAAAAAATTGTTTCAAGATGAAATATTTATAACTCAAAAATCTTATCACAAAACACAACAATGATCTCAAACAACAGTGCAAACGAATTTAGTGTGTGATTGTGTGTTTAACACTCTCTAAAAATTATTTTGCCAGAGTTTCTTTACTTTTCTCGTCTGTTAAAATAAGAACCCGAATGGAATTATTTATAGCTAAACATGTGTGAGCTGATTGGACAAACAATGAGGCATATGGATTGAACAAACACAAACGCAACCCTTGATAACAAGTTGGTTTAATGGTTGTCAAAGAAACCCAAACTATTGGTCTAAACAGATAACATGTGGATGACACTTGTGATGCCCTAGAAGATTCTTGGGTTGTTCACATAATATGACCGTTTGAGTGTATATCTACATGTATGCCAACTGTATAATACAATGTATAGTATGTGTATATAAATAGTGTATAATCCACGTATACCTATTTAATTAATCCAGCATTATTTCAAAGAGATTTTAAATGTAATTTTAATTCAAAAAAATTCAATTTAATATCTTAAAATTCTAGAAATATTAGGAAAATTTTTAGAAAATTTACATCAGAAATGAAAATAAAATTATATTTTCATGTTTTTCATATTAAAATGATCAAATGAATTAATAAACTGAAATAAAAATTAATTCAATTTTAATTAGATTTAAATTATTTTAAATCACAGAAAAATCAATTAACTACTAACACATACACATAAAAATAATATGCAACAAATTAGTGTGTGTAATCTATTTGTGTAATATGGTGACCTTCATTGAGCTTTTCTTTGAGAATAATAAAAGTGTGAGGGGCTATGTGACAACCCGAATATAATTTTGATAAATTATATTTAAATCATGTTTATATTATGTGATATGAATAATGTATTATTAGTATATCTAATATTAAGTGCTTATGTTTAGTCTAATCCAACTTTCATAAATCATGAAATGTCGAGTTATGTACGAACACAAGATTTGGTTATTTTCGATAGAAATGTTCCTATTTAAGACTAGTTTTGACCATTGTAACATTACAATTGACTTGAGGTGAAAACTACATAGTTGTAGACGTGTGATTTAGTGTCGTAACACAACAAACGGTGCATCAAACGGATACTCGAGGAAGAAGTTAGGTCGAAATTACGAGAAGGGGCAAATCTGTCAATTCCCTTAAGTGGTAAATTGTCTTTTATTAAACCAAATGGCTTAAATTGATTGGTTGGCTTGGGAGGCAGCCTTGACCGACTTAAAAACCCCCCTCTAACATGTTTCTTCAGCAAAACAAAACCTAGGTTCAGTTTCAAGTGTTGTGAGCTTGAAGAAATAGAAAGTTGATGCTTAGGAAGAAAAAGTGAGGAGAAAAAGTGTAGAAAAATCCGTAGAAATTACGTAAAGAGCCCTGAAGGTAATCCTAATTGTAATTCTTGTTATTTATCTTATATTACTGATTTATATGATATAAATCATCATAAGTTTACGAAAGTTTCAGCCCTTTATGTATATGTATGGTTAGATGCAAGCTTATGTTAAGTTGAGTGTAGAAACCCCTTGTATTCAAATCTGCATATCTCTTTGTGTGATTACTGGAATTGAGAAATTCCAATTGGAAATGAAGGTAGACTCATATATGCATATAATATCTGAAAATTAGAATTTATTTCCTTGTGGTTAGTCTGTAATGATGATTTCAAGTTGGTACATAGTTGCTGTTTGTATACTTGATTTCGGTATGCCCTGAGTTTAGTCAAGATTTTGAGATAGAAAATGAGGTCCAAATATTATGAAACTTTAATTATGTACTATTCAGTATGTCTACTGAAAGTGTGTTGAAAATCATGGAAAGTTATGCTGTATAAAAATTATGAAAATTCTGGGAATTCGAAGGATCAATAGAGGAGCTTGTAGGGCAGATTTCTTGTGTTGTAGAGAAATGGTCATAACTTACCCTAGGAAGCTTGAAAAATTACACCGTCTCTTGTACTGGATAGTATATTCATATATGTTTTCATATTGATGAGGTTGGACCCCTGCATTTATACAATTTAGGAACATAGGATGGTTAAGTATGTAGTACAATAATTTCAGGCCATACTGGATACCCCTTGAATGAATGTTTGTATTTCGTCGTTACAAAGGGTACTTTGAATACATGTTTCATGTGTATATACATTGAGGAGTATAATTTCATGTTTACTTGACTTTGGTTATAAATTACTCATAAGGTACTTCCTACGGTTGAATGTCCGTAACTTTATCAATATGTACATCATTGTTTGCCTTTACCTATGTTTTATGGAATGTGACTTAATTGGAATTGTATTGTTGATGTATGGTCATGGAAAGTTACATAATTATGTTTGGATAATATTTATGATTGAGGTTAAGTACTGATTTAGTTGGATTGACAGTTGTAAGGCCTAATCAACCCAGTTCAGCTCCACCAGAAGAAAACGTGAATACATAGTTGTCAACCAAGGTGAGTGTACTCACTGGAATGATGTATTTGTATACTGTTACGAATATGATCATAATGTTATGAATATAAAATTGTTCATTTCGGTTTACCGAAATGAGGGGTTACTCCTCGACCAGGAATGGGGGAGATTTGTCTATTAATGACAAGGGGTTACTCCTCGACCAGGAATGGGGGAGAATTGTCTATTTAGACAGGATATGTGAATCATGATTCGAAAAAGTTGGTCATTCATTTTGAATGAGCCGGATAAGTTAATACATAAGTATATGGACATGATTTATTGCATTTAAATTCATGCAGTAGTTTAGTAGTGATGCATTCACTGGGCTATTTTTGCTCATGGTTCCTATGTTCACATTTTTCAGGTAATGCGATGTCACTGCCAAATCTAGGAAGTCGGGTTGGGTTAGCCAGGAATGGGAGAAACTATGATTTTGTGTAAATGTAAATGATGTAATTAAGTTAAGTTATCCTTCAATCAAGTTTGTATAAGTATGACTACTCTGATGTTGTAAAAAGGTATTTCAGTTATATGGATTTACAATGATGACTCTGAAATTAAAACTCGTGTTTATGGTTTGGTTAGATTAATTATGGTTTGACTCACTTTGACTTTCAAACTTAATTCTAAGTAACTGGGTTGGGGTGTGTCAGCTTTTGGTATCAGAGCCTAGGTTTTAGAGGTTCTGGAGTGAGAAGAGTTTAGATTTGGCAGTGAATGTTAGAAATATATTTTATTTGATACTAACGATTATGTTAGGAAAGATATGTATATCTGCATGTTGTTATATCTTTGATTCATTACAGATATAAGAGAATGGAACGAGGGAATGTGAATGTGGGAATAGATGATGAGGCTTCAAATATTCCAGCAGAAGCGGAGGTTGAGCAACCTGTTCAGATAAATGTGGAACCCGAGCCAGAACAACTGACGGATATGCAAAAAATGGCACATGCTATGACTCTAATGGCAGAGCAACAAGCTAGATTTATGGCTCATGTGGAAGAACAACAGACCAGGTAACTGGAGGCACAAGCCTTGGCTAGGGCTGAGGAGGTGATACACCGGGAAGAAAGGTGTACTTCACATGAAAAATTTATTAAGATGAACCCACCATCGTTCGAAGGAGCAGTTGATCCCGCAGAGGCAGAAGTCTGGGTTAAAGAAATTGAACTTATCTTTGGGGTAATGAAGATGCCTGAAAATCAACAGGTAACCTTGGCGACATATATGTTGAAAGGAGAAGCGAAGTACTGGTGGGATGCCACGAAACATTTGTTGATTACTCCAGGAGGAGGGAATGTGATCTCATGGGATGCTTTTGTTAAAGCCTTGTATGACAAGTATTTTCCTCCGATGTATCAAAAACAAAAGGAGAAAGAATATTTCCTATTGAATCAGGGGAGTATGACAGTTAGGGAATATGAAGCCAAACTTACAGCCTTATCTCGTTTTGCTTCAAGGTTTATCCGGAATGAGGAAGATATGTGTAGCCGATTTCTCGATGGACTAGAGTTAGTTATTAAATCAAGGCTATCGGCTTTAGAGACAGTTAATTATTCAGCCATGGTGAACAAAGCCATGTTAGTAGAAAGGGACGTGAATGAAGCAAGAGGGAATCGAGAACGAGGTGTAAAGAGAAGCAGATTCGATCCAAGTTATCAAAAGGGTAGTGATACAGAATATTCGAAACTTGGAGGGCAGAAATTCCAACAGGGTAGAGGTGGAAGTAGTTTGCAAAGGGGTGAGGCTAGTGGTGGAAGAGGTTCAGGATTTTCAGCACAAGGAGATCCTAATGTTTGTTTCTTTTGTGGGTCATCGGGTCATATAAAGAGAAATTTCCCAAAGTTACTGAATATAGAATGTTTCAACTGTCACCAAAAGGGTCATCTGAGAAAGAATTGTCCTATGTTGGCAAGAACAGTTTCAGTCAGTAGTGTGGGGCCTCATAAATGATCTTCTCCAGGCAGTGCCACCAGGGGAGAGGTACACAACAAGCAACTGGATCGAGGGCAGGAGGAAGAGTGTTTGCGATGACGTTGCAAGATGCTCATGCTACACCTGAAGTGGTTACAGGTAAACTTTTTATTGCAAACAAAGATTTATATGCACTCATTGATCCTGGATCTACGCATTCATTTGTGGCATCAGATATTGTTTCATATTTGGGTAGACCATGTTCATTCCTCAATTGTGCCTTATATATTTCTACCCTAATGGAAAGTGTAATTCTAGTTGAGCATGTTTATAAAGATTGTGTCTTACGAATGGGTGAGAGAGATTTCTATGTCGATTTGTTACCATTGGCCATTCGGGATTTTGATATTATATTGGGGATGGATTGGTTATCATCGTATCATGCTTCCATTGATTATTTTCGAAAAGAAGTTACATTTCATCTTCCAGGTGAACCCGAGTTCCAGTTTACAGGGGAAAGGAATGTTGTCCCTAATTGTCTTATCTCAGCAATAAAGAGCAGAAAGTTATTGAGTAAGGGTTGTATGGGATATTTAGCATATGTGATTGATGTTAGTAAGGAAGCACTTAAAGTTGAAGATATACCAGTGGTTAGAGAATTTTCTGATGTCTTCCCAGAGGAATTGCCAGGACTGCCACCCGATAGGGAAGTAGAGTTCTCCATTGAATTAATTCCAAGTACTGGTCCGATTTCCCTTGCTCCTTATAGAATGGCACCAACAGAGTTGAAGGAATTGAAAGTGCAATTACAAGATCTGATAAGCAGAGGGTTCATTCGGCCTAGTGTTTCACCATGGGGAGCCCCGGTGTTATTTGTGAAAAAGAAAGATGGGACAATGCAATTATGTATTGATTATCGGCAATTGAATAAGGCGACCATTAGAAACAAATACCCTCTACCTCGTATCGATGACTTGTTTGACCAATTACAGGGGGCCACTGTATTTTCGAAAATTGATTTGAGATCGGGTTACCACCAACTGAAAGTGAAGGATAGTGATATTTCCAAAACAGCTTTTCGGACTCGATATGGGCACTATGAGTTTTTGGTGATGCCTTTTGGATTGACTAATGCTCCGGCAGTTTTTATGGATTTGATGAACCGGGTATTCCACCCTTTCATTGATTCATTTGTGATAGTATTCATAGATGATGTGTTGATTTACTCGCGTAGCATGGAGGAACATGAGAAACATTTGAGACTGGTATTGCAGATTTTGAGAGAGAAGAAATTATTTGCTAAATTCAGCAGGTGTGAGTTTGGTTGAATGAAATTGTGTTTTTGGGGCACGTTGTCTCGAGAAATGGGATATATGTTGATCCAAAGAAGGTGGAAGCAATTGTTGAATGGGAGAGTCCTAAGAATGTGACAGAAATTAGGAGTTTCCTAGGATTGGCAGGTTACTATCGCAGATTCATTAAGGGATTTTCAGCAATAGCATTACCATTGACAAAGTTGACCCGTAAAGAAGTGAAGTTTGTGTGGGATGAAGAATGCGAAAGGAGTTTTAAAGAATTAAAGAAGCGATTGGTTTCAGCCCCTATACTTACTATTCCATGTGGGAATGAGTCTTTCGTGATCTATACAGATGCTTCATTTCAGGGGTTGGGATGCGTTCTTATGCAGAATGGGAAGGTAATAGCATATGCTTCCAGACAATTAAAGACGCATGAACGAAACTACCCTACACATGACTTGGAGCTAGCGGCAATTATTTTTGCGTTAAAGTTGTGGAGACATTATTTGTATGGAGAAACTTGTGAGATATTTACGGATCATCAAAGTTTGAAATACTTGTTTACACAGAAAGAACTGAATTTGAGACAGAGGCGTTGGATAGAGCTGATTAAAGACTATGACTATACCATTCATCATCATCCTGGGAAGGCCAATGTGGTAGCAGATGCTTTGAGTCGAAAATCATCAGGGATGCTTGGTTGCATACGGTGTGCCCGTGTTGGAAATATTCTTGACTTGGCATCGATGGGGATTGAATTGAAGTTTTCGAAAAGTGGAGGATTATTAGCACATGTCACAGTGAGACCTTTATTGGCAGAACGCATACGAAGTTTGCAGATCAGTGATCCATTCCTTCAAAAGAAGAAACAAGAAGTTCGGGATGGTAGAGAGAGTGACTTTGAGATTAAGAATGATGAATCGTTGTGTTATAAAAATAGGATTTGTGTACCGAATGATCCACCCTTAAAGAAAGATATATTAGAAGAGGCACATAGTTCTATTTACTCTATGCATCCGGGAGGTACCAAAATGTACAGAGATTTGAAGGAGTATTACTGGTGGAACAATATGAAACGTGAGATTGCAGAGTTCATAGCTAAATGTTTAGTATGCCAGCAAGTGAAAGCAGAGCATCAGAAGCCGGCAGGATTATTGCAGTCGTTGCCTATTCCGGAATGGAAGTGGGAGCATATAACGATGGACTTTGTTACAGGTTTACCCCGATCACCAAAGGGGCATGATTCTATTTGGGTGATTGTAGACCGATTGACGAAGTCAGCTCATTTTCTCCCAGTTAAGACCACCTACACTGTTGACAAGTATGCACGTATGTACGTTGATGAGATTATCCGTTTACATGGGGCACCAGTGTCAATTGTATCAGATAGAGATCCAACATTCACTTCTAAGTTTTGGCCTCGTCTCCAGAATGCCATGGGCACAAGTTTAAAGTTCAGCACTGCGTTTCATCCACAAACTGATGGGCAGTCAGAAAGGACGATTCAAATATTAGAAGACATGTTACGAGCTTGCGTATTTGACTTCAAAGGTAGTTGGGATGATCATTTGCCATTGATGGAATTTTCATACAATAATAGTTATCAGTCGACTATTGGTATGGCTCCTTATGAAGCTTTATATGGGAGGAGATGTAGAACGCCTTTGTGTTGGGATGAAGTAGGTGAAAGAAAAATTTTGGGTCCGAAATTGATAGATATGACAACGGAAAAGATCAAAATGATTCGGGAACGGATAAAGATAGCGCAAAGCAGGCAGAAATTTTATGCAGATAAGAGGAAGCATCCATTGGAATTTCAGAAGGGAGATTTTGTATTCCTGCGTATTTCACCGTGGAAAGGGGTTATGAGATTTGGTAAAAAGGGGAAACTAAGTCCAAGATACATTGGACCATATGAAGTGTTGGAAAGAATTGGGCCCCTGGCTTATAAATTAGCATTACCTCCAGATTTATCCCGTTTACATGATGTGTTTCATGTATCGATGCTTCATAAGTATTTGGCGGATCCATCTCATCAATTGAAAACTCAACCAATTGAACTGAAGGAAGACTTGTCGTACATCGAGGAACCATTGGAAATTATTGATCGTAAGGAGCAGGTATTGAGGAATAAAGTTATTCCCTTAGTTAAGGTTATGTGGATGAGCCATGGAGTTAAAGAAGCAACTTGGGAAACGGAGGATAGCATGAGGAAACAATATCCCCATTTGTTCGGTAAGTGACCTTTATATTAAATTTCGGGGACGAAATTTTCTAGGGGGGGAAGTTGTGACAACCCGAATATAATTTTGATAAATTATATTTAAATCATGTTTATATTATGTGATATGAATAATGTATTATTAGTATATCTAATATTAAGTGCTTATGTTTAGTCTAATCCTACTTTCATAAATCATGAAATGTCGAGTTATGTACGAACACAAGATTTGGTTATTTTCGATAGAAATGTTCCTATTTAAGACTAGTTTTGACCATTGTAACATTACAATTGACTTGAGGTGAAAACTAAATAGTTGTAGACATGTGATTTAGTGTCGTAACACAACAAACGGTGCATCAAACGGATGCTCGAGGAAGAAGTTAGGTCTAAATTACGAGAAGGGGCAAATCTGTCAATTCCCTTAAGTGGTAAATTGTCTTTTATTAAACCAAATGGTTTAAATTGATTGGTTGGCTTGGGAGGCAGCCTTGGCCGACTTAAAAACCCCCCTCTAACATGTTTCTTCAGCAAAACAAAACCTAGGTTCAGTTTCAAGTGTTGTGAGCTTGAAGAAATAGAAAGTTGATGCTTAGGAAGAAAAAGTGAGGAGAAAAAGTGTAGAAAAATCCGTAGAAATTACGTAAAGAGCCCTGAAGGTAATCCTAATTGTAATTCTTGTTATTTATCTTATATTACTGATTTATATGATATAAATCATCATAATTTTACGAAAGTTTCAGCCCTTTATGTATATGTATGGTTAGATGCAAGCTTATGTTAAGTTGAGTGTAGAAACCCTTAAAATTGCTTTGTGTTGAAACCCCTTGTATTCAAATATACATATCTCTTTGTGTGATTACTTGAATTGAGACATTCCAATTGGAAATGAAAGTAGACTCATATATGCATATAATATCTGAAAATTAGAATTTATTTCCTTGTGGTTAGTCCGTAATGATGATTTCAAGTTGGTACATAGTTGCTGTTTGTATACTTGATTTCGGTATGCCCTGAGTTTAGTCAAGATTTTGAGATAGAAAATGAGGTCCAAATATTATGAAACTTTAATTATGTACTATTCAGTATGTCTACTGAAAGTTTGTTGAAAATCATGGAAAGTTATGCTGTATAAAAATTATGAAAATTCTGGGAATTCGAAGGATCAATAGAGGAGCTTGTAGGGCAGATTTCTTGTGTTGTAGAGAAATGGTCATAACTTACCCTAGGAAGCTTGAAAAATTACACCGTCTCTTGTACTGGATAGTATATTCATATATGTTTTCATATTGATGAGTTTGGACCCCTGCATTTATGCAATTTAGGAACATAGGATGGTTAAGTATGTAGTACAATAATTTCAGGCCATACTGGATACCCCTTGAATGAATGTTTGTATTTCGTCGTTACAAAGGGTACTTTGAATACATGTTTCATGTGTATATACATTGAGGAGTATAATTTCATGTTTACTTGACTTTGGTTATAAATTACTCATAAGGTACTTCCTACGGTTGAATGTCCGTAACTTTATCAATATGTACATCATTGTTTGCCTTTACCTATGTTTTATGGAATGTGACTTAATTGGAATTGTATTGTTGATGTATGGTCATGGAAAGTTACATAATTATGTTTGGATAATATTTATGATTGAGGTTAAGTAGTGATTTAGTTGGATTGACAGGTGTAAGGCCTAATCAACCCAGTTCAGCTCCACCAGAAGAAAACGTGAATACATAGTTGTCAACCAAGGTGAGTGTACTCAGTGGAATGATGTAATTGTATACTGTTACGAATATGATCATAATGTTATGAATATAAAATTGTTCATTTCGGTTTACCGAAATGAGGGGTTAATCCTCGACCAGGAATGGGGGAGATTTGTCTATTAATGACAAGGGGTTACTCCTCGACCAGGAATGGGGGAGAATTGTTTATTTAGACAGGATATGTGAATCATGATTCGAAAAAGTTGGTCATTCATTTTGAATGAGCCGGATAAGTTAATACATAAGTATATGGACATGATTTATTGCATTTAAATTCATGCAGTAGTTTAGTAGTGATGCATTCACTGGGCTATTTTTGCTCATGGTTCCTATGTTCACATTTTTCAGGTAATGCGATGTCACTGCCAAATCTAGGAAGTCGGGTTGGGTTAGCCAGGAATGGGAGAAACTATGATTTTGTGTAAATGTAAATGATGTAATTAAGTTAAGTTATCCTTCAATCAAGTTTGTATAAGTATAACTACTCTGATGTTGTAAAAAGGTATTTCAGTTATATGGATTTACAATGATGACTCTGAAATTAAAACTCGTGTTTATGGTTTGGTTAGATTAATTATGGTTTGACTCACTTTGACTTTCAAACTTAATTCTAAGTAACTGGGTTGGGGTGTGTCAGGCTACCTTCCTTTATCCTCGGTCTTTGAATAATTGACTTAAGCAAACGAAATTGGGCTATGACACTAATTATAAATATATGTTGTCAAAATTTGATCGAACTAGATGAAGGCTTATATATCTCTACATTTTTAAACAAATAAAACCTAAACCTATGACTTTCTACATGAGGGCCTTCAATCTCACCCATTGGACTAATTTTAAAAAACCCTTGAGTACATCAAGTGATATACTAAGGTAAAAATAGACTAGAGATTTCCTATAAAAAAAATTCTATCTACCCACCCAGTCCTAAAAAAGAAAAAGACTCAAACTCGATGGATAAGCAGTCGTGAAAAACAATAGAAACCCAATCTTCCAAGAAGACAAGTGACAATAATATTCTCAAATACAGTTAAAATATATGCAGAATATTATGAAGAAATAAGAAGAAATCAACAACTTGATTGTAATTATGTAATCATCTCTCCCCCATTTTGGCTAAATTAGACAATGGTTAAGTGTTAATTAGAAAATTTTTAGTTGAATGCCTAATATACGTCTCTTACATATAATGGTTCTAAGAGATACCGTATTTCCTCGATACATTTATCCTAAAAGCTCAAAGATCTTACAATAAAAGTGAAGGCATAACAAACATTTTCTAATTATTGAGTACAATCATTTCGATCATGTGTCGAAATCTTTCAAATCTAGTTGTATCTAAATGGTTAGTAAATAAATCAGCAACTTGTTTATCAGTTGAAATATGTTCAATAACAAGCTCTTTTAATTCAACTAGCTCCATGATAAATGATGATGAATATTAATTTGTTTTGTTCGACTATGTTACACAAGATTTTTTACAATATTAATTTTCACTTTGTTAATGAAGATGCACTTTGGATTCAAAGACACCATAATTATGTAAAATTTGTTTAATCGACACAATTTGAGAACAACATGCACCAACAACAATATATTCAGATTAAGTCGTAGATAATTTAACACTAGCTTGCTTTTAACTGGACCAACCTACTAAGTTTTATCCTAAATAAAAACAGCAACCAGAAGTGGAACAACAATCAACCATGCCATAACCCTAATCTGTATCGAAGTATCCAATTACCTCACATGTGGAGTCATTAGAATACTAGAGTCCATATTCAATTGTGCCTTTGACGTATTTTATAATGTTTTTTTAGCACAAATGAGATGAGACTCTTTCGGATTGGATTAAAATTATGCACAATTGCTAACGAAATATTGAATATCAGGTCTAGATGCAGTCATGTATAATGAACTACCAATTACACTGTGATATAAAGTTAGGTTAACAATAGTGCCATGTTCATCTTTAGTAATCTTAGTCTTAATTTCCATAGGTGTGGATGATGTCTTATCATTTTAAATTCCAGATTTGGTAATTAAATCCTTAGCATACTTAGATGGAGATATAAACAATCCACAATTAAATTATTTAATATGGAGACCTAAAAAATATTGCAACTCCCCCATGAGCAACATTTTAAATTCACTATTCATGGCTTTTGAAAAATTGTCAAACTCTTTTTGAGATGTTGATCCTAAGTCAATATAGTCAACATAAATTTGATCTTTTAAAAAGATCCTTATTTTTAGATTTTTTAACAAATAAGGTTTTATTGGCTCCTTCTCTAACAAAATCATTTTGTGATAAAAAAGTTGTTAAATGTTCGTACTAAGCACGAAGGGCCTGTTTTAACCTATAAAGAGCATTTTTAGCCTATAAACATGATTGGGACTATTAGCGTCTTGAAATCCTTTAGGTTGTTCCACGATTACCTCTTCAGTAAGAATGCCATTTAAAAAAGCAGATTTGACGTCCATTTGAAACAATTTAAACTGTAAATGACAAGCAACAACCAAAAGTAATCTCACTAATTCAAGACGGGTTACTAGAGAAAATGTCTCGTCACACTCTATTCCTTTTATTTGAGAGTATCCTTGAGCCACAAGCCTAGCTTTATTTCTAATGACTATCCCATTACCATCGGTCTTATTTTTAGAAATCCATTTTATGCCGATGACTTTAATATCTTTGGGCCTCGGCACTAGATACCAAACGTCGCGATCCTTGAATTGAGTTATCTCCTCTTTCATTGCATCAATCCAATATGAATAAACTAGAGCTTTATTAACTGCTTTTGGTTCCACTGGGGATAGAAATGAAGCTAAGCGAGTCACATAACGTAGATGGTTACTAGTTCTCACAAGTTTAGAGATATTACACACAACTTTTATGGAGGGATGGTCTTTAGAAATCTCGCTAGGTATGGTTGGGGCTGGAATTGACAAATATCCGTCTACTGTTAGAATTTGTTCAGTTAAAATATTTGTTTCAATTCTATCTCAATAGGTGGGTGTTTTCTAATTTACTCTACTATGATTTCAATTACAACAACATTAAAGGACTCAATTATTCCTTTAGTTCGCAAATTATATACTCTATATGTCCTACTGTTTTGAGAGTAGCCAAGAAAAATAGATTTATCCCCATTGGCTTCAAATTTTGATAAATTTCCACAATCATTTCAAACATAGCAAGTTACAATAAAGGTTTGAAAACATTTTAAGTTGGTTTTTTGTTAAAATATAATTCATAAGGCGTTCTTTTGACATTCTTCCTAAGGTACACGCGATTTATTATGTGAACAACAGTATCACAAGCTTCTTCCAAAACATATAAAGGAAAGTTTTTAACATGTGTAAAAGTACGGAGCATTTCTTGCATAGTCCTAATTTTATGTTCAACTACCATATTTTGTTGAGGGGCTTTTGGAGCACTAAATTGATGAGAATAACCATTTTCATCACATTACTCAATGACTCTAGTTTCTTTAAACAAACCCCCTATCACTTCTTATACGAGTTACTTGTGTGTTGTTCACATTTTCAATTCTTGTTATAATTTTCAAGAAATATTGAGAATTTTTTCATTTGTTTTGCATAAAGGCAACTCATTTAAATCATGTAAAATCATTCACAATAACTAAAATATAATAATTACCACTCATAGAACAGTCCTTATGTGACACACTATGTCCATGTTGGGAAGTTCAAAAGATGTAGTGGTGTTTATATCTTTAACCTTTTTGCGATGAGATTTAGTAATTTTTCCAATTTGGCATGGGCCACAAATAGTAATTGGACATTTCTTTAATTTTAGTAAGCCTTTAACAAGTTCTTATGAAGAAAACTGATTTAAAGTGTCAAATTTAATATGACCTAGCCTATTGTGCCGTAAGTCAAATTCATCATAAACAGTCAATTCAATAGAAAAGAGCACCAATTGTTTTATAGCATTAATATATGGTGTGATTTCCTTTTATATAATCTTCTCCTATTGTGTTTAATACATTACAAGAGTTTTTAGAGAATTTAACTTGGCAACCACCATCATAGAGTTGACCAATAGAAATAATTTTTTTCCTTAAACTTTGAACTAATATAATGATGACGCTAAGAAGTCATCATTTAAAATTATATAATCAGCACAAGCTCAAGCACAACATAATCATGAAGATATATAACAGAAAAACTATGTAAATAGGCGAAGGAGGTGAGGAGAATAGGAATAACACCAGTATTTAAGTGGTTCAACTATATTAGCCGACTCCACTATGCATGCGAGTGATGCTTTCACTATATAAGAGAAGCTCTAATGGCATGCGATGTACAAAACTCAAGATTTCTCTCTCTACTGCAAGTGACATAGAGTTTCGTTTGGATTTTTGATTTCTGGATCGTTTCCACTAGGGAAGAAGATGAGTATATGTAGATCTTGGGGTGCATAATGTACCCCCATTCATGTAATAGGCATGTGTAAGATGAGGCAACCAATGAGGATCAACAACTAGTCCCTAACACAAGTGTGTCATGATGCTGAAATATTCCCTCACGTGAGGGGAAGATCTTACTATAATGGTTATCCATATGTGATAGTAAGCAATACCCATGTGCACTCTGCCATGTGTTCTCCATCCCACGTTCTCTGTCAGGTGTCGATCGTACTGATCCAGGTCGAGGCCGAATTGTCTGGTCAATCCTTTGATGAAATGGTCATCGATATGCTAAGCTGATCTTGCATTGGATCCTTGACCTCCTTATCATATACGGCGCCGAGGGAACATGGAAGAGTCCTAAGGTCACTAATGTTATTTTTGTATGTTAAGGCCGAAGGGATATGGAGGGGAGTTAAGAATAGAGATAGGGCCTTTGTGATGGGATCCCCGGTCGAGTCGCAATGTATCTAATATGATGTTTTGCTAATGGTTGGCCTTGGTTTAGTGGCTCCTAATTTGGGATGAGGTCATACTTGTGTGTATCAATCACCCCATAGACCTTAGTCTTCAATATAAATGGAAGGCTGAGGGTTATAGTCGGCTGACCCTCATATGTCTCCTTAGTCTCCTAAGGTTGTTCAAGCCGTGATCCTATTTTATCGAATGCATAATTGTCATCTCATTGTCTCTAGATGTAGTGATCTGAACTTGATACTTGTCATTAGGTATATGGTTTGGCGTGTTTGACAAGATAGGGTGGCTGCAGGCCTAAAACATTATGCCATAGTAAGTTGTGTCAAGCTATGATTTGGCTTCTCATTTCTTGTACGTAAAGATTACTTGGTTTAATACCCAAAAAAGTAAACATTTATCTTTCTTCTTTACAAAGCAACTCCCGCCCAAGCTCTGCAATGTGTTTGTCTTCTCCTTCACACCCTCTTTCCTCATTCAAGCTTCTTCAGTAAGGTCTAGGGTTCCTTTCTTTCTCTTCTATAATTTCCTTCCATCAGGTAATCTCCGGAACCTATTTTCCTTAAGTTTTTTCCATTTTATAGTGAGTTATGTATTTTGTTGTTTTTCCAATAATGTTTTAAGATTTTTGGCAGCCTCCTTAGGTGACATTTGGGAGTTTTTAGTGGTTCTTAAGAGTGGCTGAGAGGTGAGAGCAGTGGATTATGGTTTTTTAAGAATTTTCTGTCTTCTTTTGTCCGTATGAGGGTGGCTGGAATAATTACGGTCACCATCTCCGGTGACAACCAAATTTGTGTTCTTGGGTTATTCTTGAGAAAATTGTTCCATTTCTTCCTTTTAATCTTTAGGTCAAACTTAGTCAAACCTATAGTTGTTTCGATGTTCAAAATATTATATGAATTAGCTGACCAATATCAAACCCTAAGAGAGAGGCTTCTTGGGGAGATACGTAGGATCGAAATCGAGGCCGAGGCAAAGGGAAAAGCTAGGACCGACCTTACACATCCCATTATTCTAATCCCTCTAGCTGTCATCCCCCACCTGTAGTTGACATCTCTGAGGATAATATGTCTTCCATCTCTTCCTCGTCATCTTAAAGATATAACCACTCGTCCGCTCCAGTTACCTCGCCATCTAATTTTTTTGATGAGGTTCTTATATTTCGCTCATCTCGTTCTACTGAGACTTATGCAGTTGAGAGTTTACATTGTCATCAATTTTCCTCTTATTAGTCATCTTCCTCTTATTAGTCATCTGAAGTTCCCTGTGTGACTATATCCTCTCCTCCTATGGATTTTCCCTTTTCGACCATGATTGAGGGATCGTTTTATGAGAGGTTCCCAAGTGGGTCCCCAACCATTGAGGCTACGCCTAGACCTTTCCTTCCACCATCACAGAGGATGACCTTATAGTTTGGAGGAATGATTGTCGTATAAAACTAAATATAGTAACGAGAATCCTGAAAGAGGATGGGAGGGTGTATAACGGATAGGATGGAGAAATTATCATTTATGACCAAATGTATAGGGTCAAATTTTGTCTCCTAATCCATACTTCATCTCGAGCCATTCTTGCTGACCTAGGACTTGCTCCAGCCCATATGACTCCCAATTCTTAAAGGATCATCCTTAGCTTCATATCTTTGTGGAAGTCGATTTACACTGACGACCATTCACTTGACATTTTAAAATCCTTCTACAATGTCTCTAACACTAAGGCTCAACTGATATCACTTAGGGGCTTGAAGACCCTAAAAGAAAATTCTCCATATCAATAAAACCTCCAACCACTTTTTGAATTCGAGGTACTTATTTATATCCGGGGATTGGGAGTTTTCACCCCACTACGAGCGTGTTAAAGACGAGCCAAGAGTTCCTTGTCGTTAGGTCAATCCCTCCTTATCCGTAAAGCTGGATCCCAGCCTCAACATAACTAACAAAGAGAGTTTTAAGACATTGAGAAGCCAAGGGAAAGAAGGAAATCTTCCAGAGTTCAAAGATGTGATGACCCTAGAGAATCTTGAAAAATCTTATCTGGGGGTTGTCCCCATAGATGAGTTGTGTGAGTTTACATTTTTTCATTTTCGAACTCCTTCCTCATCTTTGACTATTTTTACTAACCTTTAGCTTTTCTTTTTTACAAATCATCCTCCCAACACCTCTAATCAGCTTGGAACATGATTGCTCCAAGTCTACAAGCTACTTTTGGGAAGAGGGGAAATAAACATACCCCCTAAAAAGATGGCATCCGGTTTACCCGTTCGATTTCAAGCAGGGAAAAAAATAAAAAAAAATTATCGATAGGGGGCCATTGCCCATTAGCATGATGCAAGGTCGAGGGTTAATTCCTTAAAGTCTATTCCTTCCTCCTCGACTCCAGACCCTTTTGAAGCCAATTGGGCAGCAAATCTCGCCCAGCTGAAGGTGAGCACCGACCCTCTCATCCCTTCACTAATGAGTTCCACCTCGTCCTCACTTATTTTTCCTTCTAAGGTCGACTACCGATTCTTGGGGAAGATGGCCCACCAAAGGTCTATGACTTTTGACTCCACTAGTTGGCATAGGTATTTGCAATTTTAAGCTTCTTTCATACATGAATTTTTTTCATCTTCTAACTTTTTATCTCGTCTCATAATGACATTTATTTTCTTGTTCTTTTGCAGTCCATGTGTGCCTTTGCCTCAGCCACCAAATGGATGGCTGAGAAATACCATCAAAGTCAGGAGGCCAAGAAAGCCCTCATGTCCGAGGAAGAGTTGAAGAGGAAGATGAAAACTCATAAGGCTGACCACATAAAAGCCTTAGATGTTTTGAAGCTAGAGCATGATAATTATTTGAAGGCTTTGATGACTGAGAACGACAATGCCATTTTGGCCCTGTTGACCAAATATACGACTGATCTGGCCGCAACTATCCAGAAAGCCAATAACAAGGATATTAAATCTTATAAGAAATCGAACGAGTGTGGTGACTTCGGTTACCAATACCTGAAAAAAGGTATTATGACGGCTTTCCAATGGTTAATTCTTAAACATCCTGAGGTCGTCTCATTTATCCGGCCAGATTTTGAGTTCCCTGACATGGAGGATCCTTTCTTCTAGGTGGAATTGGCTGAAGTTAATTCATCGGCCAAAGATGAGGTTCTAGTTGAATCCAATTACACTCCTAATGTCACTACTGCTGGTGGTGGGTCATCTGAGGCAGGTGTTGAATAGGCGGCCATCATTAATGTACCTTTCGTCTATTGTATTTTTCTTTATTATAACATTTACTCTTCTCTAATATTTCTTACATGAATAATCATCTTTAGTCTTTATTGAAAGCTGTATTTTTATCAAATGTTGTCTCGTATTTGTACATTCATATCTTCTTACTTTGAATATGAACGATTGATAATAAACTTGTAATAATAATCTTGTGAAGTTTACTCTCATCCTAATCGATAAGGATAACTAATAAATGATTTTTATCGTCTCACTTGATAAGGATAACCAATAAATGATTTTTGTATAACCATTAAATGTTGTAAGCCTACACTCATCCTTAGCCATGAGAGATAACCAACTTAATGATTTTTAATTGGAGACCACCAAATCTAATGATTAATTCTCCAAGTCCCCACTCACTATTTTTGGGAGTGTATGGACGAGTTTCGTCTCTTCATACAGCCTCGTCTTAGTCGAGGGAGATTGAAACTTATTTTTACCATCCAATGATGTTTAAGTAACCATAACGAAATGATTTTACATAAGACACCGCCAAATTAGTGGCATTATATCTCATGTCTACTCTCGTCCTTAGCTGAGAGAGATAAGAAACCTAATGATTTTTAATACAGTTTGTGTTTTTCACCACCTTAGTGATATTGTCAACCATTCCCCCCTCTGAGTGTTATTAAAAATCCATGGATGAGATGAGACTGGCATGGTTTCTCATATCACCTAGGGTGAGTTCATGCTAATTCACCAAACGAATGATGTTGTTTAGCTCAGGACAATTCAAACCATGCATTTGGAAAATTCATACAAAAAAGATATGAGGAAGAACTTGAAATCTATTCATTTATTACTTTTAATGTTTTAAATACAAAGCGAAATTTACATAAATTGTATACACAAATCTATTAATAATACATTTATCAAATGGTCCATAGATTAGAAAATGGTTCTTATGTAAAGTTCTCCAGCCGATATATCCCAAGGACGACTTCTTTAGTGACTCTGTATGGGCCATGCCAATTCGGGTGTAGCTTATTCGGCTTTTACACAACCTTCTTCAAAACAAAGTCCCCCACATCTATCGGTCTAGGGTTGACTCTCTTATTGTAGAATATGGTCGTTCTCTATTGATACGCTGCTTGTCTGGACTCGACATCTTTCCTTCTCTTTTTTATCAGATCTAAGCCCAACCTTCTCTTTTCATTGCTGGTCTCTCAATTGTAAGTTTGGACTAGGTGGCTAGGTAGAGCAAGTTCAGTCGGGATCTCATCTTCAAAACCATAAGCCATCATAAAGGAGGTCTCCCCTCTCAGCGTCCTTTCTGTCGTCCGGTAAGTCCAGAGGACATCATGCACCTTTTATGTCCATAAGCCTTTGGTGTCTTCAACTTTTCCTTAATTCCATCTAGAATTCTTTTGTTAGTGACTTTTTTCTGGCCATTTTATTAGGGTCATTCCAATGCTAAGTAAAACTGCTTGATGTCGACCCTTCCATAGTAAGCCTTCAGTTATTGAAATGTTTTCCATTATCTGAGATCAGAGTGTGAGGTAGACCATATCTACTGATGATATTCCTCCAATTGAATTTAAAGGTCTTCAACTCCGTTATGGAAGATATGGCCTCAGCCTCTACCTATTTTAAAAAGTAGTTAATTTCCACTACCAAGTTTTTGTAGATGCACGTAGCCATAGACGGAGTTCCTACAAAGTCAATCCCCATACTATGAATGGCCAAGTGACTGTAATGGATGATAGTGACTGATGGGGCTGATGGGGTATGCAAGCTTATCTTTGGTACTTGTCACACTTTTTTACATGGTCAGTCATATCCTTGGCAAGGGTCAACCACCAATATCCCTACGTCACTATCCATTTTGCTAAAGATCGTCGTCCA
Organism: Sambucus nigra; assembly: GCA_949130495.1. Taxonomy (NCBI): domain Eukaryota; kingdom Viridiplantae; phylum Streptophyta; class Magnoliopsida; order Dipsacales; family Adoxaceae; genus Sambucus; species Sambucus nigra. The sequence goes on along the minus strand of OX422210.1, from coordinate 234,514,448 downwards.
ATATTATTAGAGCATGATCCCTCATGCATGTCTTTCAAGCCATACTCCACCTCAGAGAGTTGGACACATCATTATAGAGGGAGTAGAAAATCCTTCTTATATTGGACGATTCCTATAATCGTGAACTTTATCGCCCTATGCCTTAATGTTTTCCTGTCGGCCTTTGATTATGGGAGTTCCTTGTCTATGATATATCTGATGAGAAGGTCCATCCTCAAAGCCCTAAGATTCAAATTCAAATAAAAATCAAGTTTACCATCGTCTTCAATAATTCTCGATATGTGTAGGATCTCAACTATTAAGGTTCTCATGATTTCTGTTATAGTGGATGAAGCTAACATTGCCAATGATTCATCTCGATTATTTTCAAGCCGAGCGACTCTCTTAATTTTCACGTCTTCGAAGAAATTAAAAAAAAAATTCACCCTGGCCAGGTATTTGGTCATCTTCTCGTCCTTAGCTTCATAAATCCCCAAAATTTTATTCTCCACCAACTAGGAGTCGCTATGAACTATCATATGGACGACATTCAATACCTTGGCCAAGGATAAGCCTGCCAACAAAGCTTCATACTCACATTAATTATTTGAGGCCTTAACGCTGAACCTCGATGCATATTCAATGCTAGTCCCATCTGGAGCCGACAGTATGATCTCTGCCCTATTGTCTGTTTTACATGAGGATCCATCTACAAATAAACTCCAGATTGTGATATTGACCAAGAAAGGCCCTTAATCTGTTGTAGCATTTCTAAACAAAATATCTTTTTCCATTGGATTGGTTGTTGCACTACCGGCTATGGCCGGAGCCACGGTTTATTTTTTTGGAAAAAATGCAATCTCGCCTTTATTGGTGTCAATGCTTTACCAAGTGAACTCAGCCATTAAGTAGGCCAATGTCTGCCTTTAATTACAGTCCTTAGTGGATATAGGATGTATAAATTCCCTATCTCAATTGACCAAGCCATCAGCCTACATAATTTCTCAGGTTTATGGATAACTTGCCTAAAAGGAGTGTTTGTAAGCACCACCATAGTCTGGGCTTGAAAGTAAGGCTTCATTTTTATTAAACAGTTTATCACAGCATACGCCAACTTCTCCATCTTTGGATATTTTATCTCGTCCCCTTGAAGAGCCTTAATGTTAAACAATAGCGATTTATACACCTTTTCATCGTCTCAAACGATAGCTGTGCTAATTGCCGACACTGATATTGCTAAGTATAAAAATTGCTTTTATCCATGAACGTCTTGAGATTGGAGCATTGGCGAACCCAGATAAGCCTTAACCTCTTGAAAGGCTCTCTCACAATCCTCATCTCACTTAAATTATTTTCTCATAATTTTGAAGAAGGGCGGACACTTGTTTGTGGCCCTTAAGAGGAATCTGTTGGGTGTAGCAACTCTTCCCATCATCCTATGTACATCTTTGATGGTTTTTGGAGTCTTCATTTCAATTATCCATGTGCTTATGCAAACATCCATTTAAAACACTCCAAGAGGGTGCATTTTTTCTCCGCTGAAAGCTATCAAGGTCTGGTGGTAAGTAATCAGTCTCTTCTTACTTAGCTTTAATTATTTAAAACATGCCCAAAACATGATATTGGTTGAGCTGCTACCATCCATAAAAATTCTAGACACATAATACCCATGAAGCCTGGTGCATGATTATAGGGTCGTTATGGGGGCCTAAGATTCCCTTGAAATCTAACCTTGAGAATCCACAATCACACTGTCCATATCCACCTTAATTATCTTCCCCAATTTAAACTCTGAAGTAGTCAAGTTTACTTCCATTTTCATGGGCACTAACTTGGCCTCTACGATGGCGCCTTGCGATCGTCGGGATCCATCCATCCACTGGCCATCCCCCCACTAATGATTTTATCGTCAAATGAAATTGCAATGTCACTTTAGCTTAAGGATTTTTGGAAGGAGGTCTGCATCATCTTTATCATCATCACACCGATCACCCTTCTTATTGCCTAGAGGTTTCCGTCTTGGTCTCTCATCTCTTACCCTGCCATATCTCTTTCGGGTGTTATCCTTGGAACCACTTCGATCAATGTACTTCTAAATCTTTCCTTATTTCCATATATTCTCAATCTCATCTTTTAATGCAATACACTTATCAGTAGTGTGGTCGTGGTCTTGGTGGAAGTCACACCACTTCCTCTTATCTCTCTTATGAGTAGGATACCTAATATTTTTAGTCCATTTCAAAGATCTATAATCTTTAGTCTCATTTAAACTCAAGTTAGTACTTACTATGAGTGGAGTGTAGTCAGCAAACTTGTCATCTGCCTACCTTTTCTTCCCATTTTTTCCCTTTGACTTTTGAGGATTACTCCTACTAGTTTCCTTTTCATCATCTTCTTTGGCCGCCACGGCCTCCTCAACATCCATGACTCTCCCGGTCATAGCCAGAAGTTCTGCCATAGATTTTGGAGAATCCTTGGTCAGCTTCCAAATAATTTTCCCTTTTGTAATCCACCCATAAGGGTGATCATGGAAATATTCTCCTTATAGTCTTCAACCTACAACTTTTCATTACTAAACCGTGCATTATAGTCTCTGACAGACTCATTCTTACCCTTATTTACGTACAAAATATGGGTAACCTTATTCTGGGGTTTCATGCTGAAGCAAAAGTTTTGCATGAAATTCTCGGACAATTGCCTGAAATTATCTATGGAGTTTTTAGGAAGAGAGGTATACCATATATGAGCTCCACTGGTTAGAGTGATATAGAAGGCTTGATATCTCATCTCATCAGAAATAGAGTAGATGTCGATTGAAAACTGATACATCTCTATGTGATTAATAGGGATTTTAATCTCATCGTACTTCGGTGTGAAAATTGGCAGATTAAACTTGGATGGAGTTGGGTAGATCATAATCCTTGCCAAAATGGTGACCCTTCCACATACCCTCTTTGGATGGGGTCTCGACTATTTAAAAAGTTGCTAATTTTATCTTTTTGCCTTTCGATGGAACTCTTCCATAGTTTCTTGACCACTATGACATTATCTGCTCCTCATTCCCGTATGCTGGGTTTAGAATTAGTCCTCTACTGGTCGTCCTCTGACAACTATTAACTTCCTTTTGCTCTCCCTTTTGGCCTTATTACGGTTGACGATTTGTACATCCTCCATTCCCCTTGTAGGTCACAATGCTATGTGATCTGGAGAGTCGGTCTCATCGGTCTCCAAATTGGTCGAGTTAGTAAAAAACTAACCCTTTACTCAATCTATCAAATGTTAAGGCTCTGGGTTAGCCCTTTGGATTCGACCTACCACTTTTTCCCCTGTTAGTTGGTGATGGGCAAACCGTGTTACCAGAAATTTTATACGGTTCCCAATAATTGTCCTCGTCACCTTAAAGCTAGTCTAGACCTTTTTGCACCTTCTTACTAAGGTTGAGTCTTGTGGGTTCTACCACATCTCTGAATCTCTAAATATGTTATGTCTCCTTATGGGGGGTCGGGAGTGGTCCCTCTGTCACCCTATCCACACCATCTCTGGCGGCTGGAGTTATCATCTTTGCTAAATTGCCAATAGGTCTAGTAATCATAAAATGGCTAAAGGTAATAAGTTGTTCTTGCATTTTCTACTCGCTGACTACCGGCGAGTGCAGCGCCACTGCCACCTCAACCATTTATGTCTGAAAAGGCGCCACAATGGGGTTGGGGCCAGCGACATTAGAAAAAATGGAGGCCATTATCTCTAGTGAATGAATAGAACAAAGATATGAGATGTATGAGTTAAGTGAGATAGAAAAAAGCTTAAACAACCCAATAAGTGCTCTTTCATTGGCGGTACAAATCCAACCAAGTTTGAAACTGGATTACCATTAGAGAATTAAGTGAGAAACAAGCTGAAAATGAAGAGGAAAAAAATGAATCTTTGTTCCCACAGATGGAGCCAAAATGATGATGCTAAGATGTCATAATTTGAATTTATATAAGCATCACAAGCTCAAGTAGAACACAATACTGGAGATATATAACATAACATCGATGTAAATAAGAGAAAGAAGTGATGAGAAGAGGAATAACACCAGTTTTTAAGTGGTTGAGCTATATCAACCTACTTTATTGTGTAGGTGAGTGAGGTTTTCATTATAATAGAGTGGATCTAATGGCATGCAATGTACAACACTCAAGCTTTATCTCTCTACTACAAGTTAGATAGAGTTTGGCTAGGGTTTTCAATTTTTGAATCCTTTCCACTAGGGAAAAATATGAGTACATATAGTTCCTGGGGTGCCCAATGTACCCCTAAGCGTGTAATAGGCATCTGCAAGATGAGGAAACCAATAAGGATCATTAACCTATCCCTGACACATATATGTCAAGATGCTGAAATATTCCCTTACGTGAGGGGAAGATAATGTTATGAAGGTTTATCCATGTGTGACAGTATGCAATAATCACGCGATATCTTCCATGCATGATCCATCCCACGTGCTTTGCCAGGTGTTAGTCGTACTGGTCCAGGCCGACGCCGAGTTGTCAATTCAATCCTATGATGAAATGGTCATCGACATGATAAATTATGCATGCATTGGATCCTCAGCCTCATTGTAATGGACGAGGTCGAGGAAATATGGAAGAGTCCTGAGGTCACCGATGCTGTTGTTATATGTTATGACCAATGAGATATAGAAGGGAGTTAAGAGCGAAGATGAGGACCTTGTGATGAGATTCTCAGTCGAGTCACAATGTATCCCATATACTGGATTGTAAAAGGCCAGCCTTGGCAGACTCGGTCCTAGTTTGGGATGAGGTAATATTTGGGTGTATCAATCACCCCTAGCCCTTAATTTGCATTATGAATAGAAGGTTGAGGGGTATAGTCGGCTTCTCCCCATATGTCTCCTTAGTCTCCTGAGGCTGTTCAAGCCGTGAACCTATTTTGACGAGTGCATAAGTGTCATCTCAATGTCTCTGGATGGAGTGATATGATCTTAACACTTGTCATTAGGTATATGGTTTGGCTTGTTTGATAATATAGGGCGAGTGTAGGCCTAAAAAATTATGCCCTAGCAAAGTTGTGCCAAGTAATGATCTGACTCCTCGTTTCTTGTGCGTAATGATTACTAGGTTTAAATAATAAAAAAATTAAACATTTATCTTTCTTCTTCACAAACCAACTCCATCCTAGGCTCTCCAACTTATTTTTCTTCTCGTTCTCACCCTCTCTCCTTATTCAAGCTTCTTCAGCGAGGTCTAGGGTTCCTTTTTTGATCTTTAGGAATTTCCTCCACCAGGTAATCTCCACAACCTATTTTCCTTAAGTTTTTGCCATTTTATAGTGACTTATGTCTTTTGTTGTTTTTTCGGCAACATTTTGAGTTTTCCAGCAGCCTCATTAGGTTCCTTTAGGGTGGTTTAGTGGTTCTTAGGAGTGGATGAGAAGTAAGAGTTGTGGATTTGGGTTTTTCAACATTAATCTGTCTTTTTTTCTCCTTGTGAGGGTCGCCGAATTAATGCCAATCACCTTCGCTGGTGACAACCATTTCTCTGATCTTGGGATATTCTTGAGAAAATTGTTCCATTTATTCCTTTTGATCTTTAGGTCAAACTTAGTCAAACCTATAGTTGTTTGGATGTAAAAAATGTTATATGAATTATTTGACCAATATCAAACCCTTAAAGAGAGATTTATTAGGGAGACACATAGGATTAAAATCGAGGCCGAGGCAAAGGGAAAAGCTAGGGCCGACCTTACATGTCCCATTATTCCAATCTTTTAAGCTGTCACCCCCTACCCATAGTTGAAGTCTCTAAGGTTGATATGTCTGCCAACTCTTCCTCATCCTCTCAAGTATATAGACCCTCGTCCGCTCAGTCTGCCTCGCCAACTCATTCTTTTGACGAGGCTCTTATATTTCCTTCGTCTCGTGCTATTAAGAATGATGTAGCTAATAGTTTATATAGTCATAAATCTTCCTCCTCTCAGTACTCTGAAGATCCCATTGTGATTGTAGCCTCTCCTCTTATGTCTATTCCCTTATCGACCATGATCGATGGAAAGTTTCATGAGAGTTCCCAAGTGGGGCCCTGGCCATTAAGGTTATGCCTAGACCTTTCCTTCTACCATCACAGAGGTTGACCTTCTAATTTGGAGGCCGGTCTATGAGATACAGCCAGATGTGGTAATGAGAGTCCCGAATGAGAAAGAGAGAGCGTATAACGTCCAAAAGGGGGAAATCGCCGGTTATGACCAAATCTATAGTGTCAAATTTCATCTCCCTATTCATCCTTTAGTATAAGATATTCTTTTCGGCCTGGGACTTGCTCTAGCCCAGCTGACGCCAAATTCTTATAGGATAATCCTCGACTTTATATCTTTGTTGAAGTCGATTTACACAGATGTCCCTTCACTTGATGTTTTTAAATCCTTCTACAACGTTTCTAGCAGCAAGGCTTAACTGACTTACTATCACTTATGGGTTAGAAGACCCTGGAAGAAAATTCTTCATGTCAACCAAACCTCTAACCACTTATGGAATTCGAGATACTTCTTTATATCTTGGGATTGGGAGTTCTCAACCGACGACAAGCATGCTGAAGATGAAATGAGAGTTCCTCTTTGTTGAGTATATCCCTCCATGTCCATGAAACTGTATCTGAGCCTTAGAATAGCTGATAAATATAGGGTTGAGACATTGAGAATACAAGGGAAAGAGGGGAATCTGCCAGAGTTCGAAGATGTGGTGACCCCTAAGAATCGTGAAAAATATGGTCACGGGTTGCCCCCTTGGACGAGTTATGTGAGATTACATATTTTAATTTTCCAACTCTTTCCTCGTCTTTGACTGTTTTTACTAACCATTGCATTTTATTCTTTGCCAATCATCCTCCCAAAATCAAGCTTGGAACATGGTGGCTCCAAATCTAAAAACTGCTTTTAGGAAGAAGGGTAACAAATAACCCCCGACATTTGGTGGGCCCGTCCGAGATGAGGCAGGGAAAAAAATAAAGGAACATGTCAACGAGAGGGACGTTTCCCATTAGTGTGATACAATTCTGAGGGTTAATCCCTTAGGGTCCGTTTGATAGAAAACTGGGAAAATGCAAATGATTCCAGGACATTTGATTCCAGGGCAAACAATTCCAAGGCAAATGAATATTTTTCAACTTGTGTCTGTTTGATACAAGTTGGAAAATCATCAATTTTCCACATTTTCTATCAAACGCAAAAGCTGGAAAATAGATATAAATGTGGAAAATTTGTTTACGGAATATATATATATATAAAATAAATATATATTATTAAATATACAAAATATATGAATATATATTTTATTATTTGCGAAATATAAATATATTCCGAAAATTAATATAAATTGCGGAATATATATATTCCGTAAATTATTATTAATTTCCGGAATATTCAAATATTTAGTATATTTTTTCAAAAATTAATAATAATTTACGGAATATATATATTCCGCAAATAATATAATATATATATTCATATATTCATTTTGTACATTATTAAATGTAAAAAATCTATTAAATATACAAAATCTATTAAATATATTATATTTTCATAGATTTTGTATATTTAATAGATTTTGTACATTTAATAATGTACAAAATGAATATATGAACATATATTATATTATATAATGAATATACTAAATATATATTATTTACAGAATATATACATATAAATATATATGTATATATGTAAACATATATTCTGTATATTCTGTATACATATATATGAATACATATATACATATATATACATATATACATATATATATATATATATATATATATATATATATATATATATATATATATATATATATATATATATATATGTATATATTATGTAAATATATACATATATATGTAAATTATATATATACTGAATATTCTGTAAATATATACATATATAAAAAAAATATATATATACTGAATATTCTGTAAATATATACATATATACTGAATATTCTGTAAATATATACATATATATAAATATATATATATATATACATATATATTTACATTTATATATGTATATATTCTGTAAATAATATATATTTAGTATACATATATATAATATATATGTATATTATATTCTGTATATATACATATATACTGTATATATACATATATATAATATACATTATTATATATATGTATATATTCATAAATACATAATATATACATATATATTCATATTATATATGTATATATTCTGTAAATAATATATATATTATATACTAAATATATATTATTTACAAAATATATACATATATAATATGAATATATACATATATATATATTATGTATTTATGAATATATATTTTGTAAATAATATATATTAAATATAAGGAATATATGAAATATACAAAATTTACGAAATATAAATATATATTAAAATATATGAATTATATAAATGTACGAAATATATAAATATATGTGCTAAAATATATAAAATATACGAATATATATTAAAATATACGAAATATATATATTTATATATTTATTAACAATATATATTTATATATTTATGAAATATATAGAGTTATAAAAAAAAATTGGTTTTAAGTGATTTGCCACCCAAAGGTGGCAAACAAAAACCAGACCCCCCCCCAAAGAATTGAATTCCACCCTAGGGTGGCAAATTGTGCTTAAGGGGTGTTGTACATAGAAATCAAATTCCAGGGCAAATTAAGGCTATCAAACAGCCTAAAAGCTGGAAAATACCAGAATTTTCCAACTTTTGGGAATTTGCCTTGGAATTTTTGTGCTATCAAACGGACCCTTAGAGTCTTTTCCCTCGTCCTCGACTCTAGACTCTTTTGAAGCCATTTGGGCGAAAAATCTCGTCCAACTGAAGGTGAGCCCCGATTATCTCATCCCTTCACTATCAAGGTCCAAGCTGGCCTCACTTTCTTTTCCTTCTAAGGTCGACTATCGGTTCTTGGGGAAGATGGATCCCCAAAATGTCTATGACTTTTTACTCCACCAACTAGCATATGTATTTGCAACTTTAAGATGATGTCATACTTGAATTTTTTCATCTCCTAACATTTTATCTCATCTTATACTAACATTTATTTTCTTATTCTATTGTAATCCATGTGTGACTCTGACTTAGACACCAAATGGATGACTGAGAAATACCTTCAAATTTAGCATTCCGAGAGATCTTTCAAGGCCGATGAAGAGTTGAAGAAGAAGATGAAATCTCAGAAGGCCGACCACATAAAGGCATTATATGCTTTGAAGCTGGAGTATGATAATTCTTTAAAGGCTTCGATGATTGAGAAGGATAATTCCATTTGGCAATGTCGACCAAATATACGACTAATATGGCCGCAGTCGTCTAAAAGGCCAAGGGTTAGGCTATTAGAGATTATAAGAAATCGGATGAGTTTAGTGACTTCGATTTTTCTAATACCTCGAAAGAGGTATTCACATGGTTTAAAGATGGTTAATTCTCAAACATCCTGAGGTCGTTTCATATATCCGTCCAAATCTTGAGGTCCCTGACATGGAGGATCCTCTCTTCCAGGTGACTCTGACTGAAGTTAAAACATTGACCGAAGTCGAGGTTCCAGTTGAATCCAATGACGCTGGTCGCATGTGGCCCATACCCTCATCTTTTGTATTTTTCTTTATTTGAACATTTCCTCATCTGTAATATTTTGTACTTGAATAATAATCATTCGTCTTTAATGAAACTTGTATTTTTTCCAAATGTTGTCTCGTATTTTTATTTTTCATATCGACTTGCTTTGAATCTATATGATTGATAACTTGTAATAATGAACTTGAGAAGTTTACTATCTACCTAGCCGATAAGGATAACCAATAAATTATTTTTTTCTTCTCAGCTGATGAGGAAAACCAATAAATGATTTTTGTATAACTATTAAGTGATGTAAGTCTACTCTCATCCTTAGCCGATAGAGATAACCAACTTAATAATTTTTAGTTGAAGACCACAAAAATTAAAGATGTTAATTCTCCAAGTCCCAACTTGTTATTTTTGGGAGTGTATTTCGTCTCTTCATACCCTCATCTTCTTAGCCGATGGAGATTTAAAATTATTTTCACCGAGCCATTGATGTTTAAGTTACCATAATGAAATGATTTTAAATAGGATACCATTAAATTAATGATGTTATATCTAAATTCTACTCTCCTCCTTAACCAAGAGAGATAACCAACTTAATGATTTTGAATAGAGTTTGTGTTTTTCACCACCTTAGTGATGTTATCACACCATTCCTCCCTCTCGGTGTTATTGAGAATACATGGATAAGACAAGTCTCGCATGGTTTCCCGTATCAGTGAGAGTGAGTTCATGCTAATTCACAAAACAAATGATGTTGTTTAGCTTAGGACAATTTTTACAAGAATGATGTGAGGATACACTTGAACTATTTTCATTCATTACTTTTAATCTTTCAATAACAAAGATGAATTTACATAAATTGTATACACAAGTCAACTGATAATACTTTTTTAAATGTTCGAAGTTCCATGGGTTGGATAATGGTTTCCCCTAAAAGTTCTCCAGCCGATGTCCCTTAAGGACGACTTCTTCAGTGACCCTGTATGGGCTATGCCAATTCGAGCGTAGCTTGTTCGGATTTCACCAAACCTTATTTAAAATTAGGTTCCCCATATCTATCGATCTAGGTTTGACTCTCTTGTTATAGAACTTGGTCATTCTCCGATGATACGTTGCTTGTCTCACCTCAACATCTCCCCTTCTCTCTTCTATAATATCTAAGATCGACCTTATCTCTTCATTATTTGTCTCTTGATTGTAAATCTCGACTTCGTTGTTGGGTATGACATGTTCAGTTGGGATCATAGCTTCCGAACCATAAGAGAACATAAAGAGGGTCTCCCCTATTGGCATCCTTCTATCGTCCTGTAAGCCCACAAGACAACATGCACATCTTTTGTCCATAAGCCTCTAACATCTAAGTTTTTCTTAATCCCATCTAAAATTGTTTTGTTAGTGACTTATGTTTGGACATTTGTTTAGGATCAGTCTGGTGCTGAGTATAACTGTTTGATGCCGACCCTTCCATAGTAAGCCTATAGTTCTTGAACTATTTTCCATTATCTGAGATTAGAGTGTGAGGTAGACTTTATCTATAGATGATATTCCTCTAAATGAATTTTAAGGTCTTCATCTCTATGATGGAAACCATGGCATCATCCTCTACCCATTTTGAAAAGTAATCGATCGCCACTATAAAGTATTTGTAGTTTCATGCATCCCTAGGCAGAGGTTCCACCAAGTCAATCCCCATACTACGAATGGTTAAAGGGTTGTAATGAATGACAGAGATTAATGGGGCTAATAGGGGATGCAGGCTTATCTTTGGCACTTGTCACACTTTTTTACATGGTCGGTCGCATCCTTGGCAAGAGTCAACCATAAATAGATCACAATCAACTTTTTTAAAGATCATCCTCTAATATAAATGGAGCATGATCCCTAATGTATGTCTTTCAAGACATACTCCACCTCATAGGGCTGGACACATCGTAGTGGGGAGAAGAAAACCCTTCTTATCTTTGATGTTTTCTATAATTGTTAACTTTTCCGCACTATAACTACATTTATTTGTGTCTGTCTTTGATTTCTAGGAGTTCCTCATTTTTATATATCTAATGAGAGTGTCCATCCATACAGCCCCAAGATTCAAATTCAATCAAAATTCATGTTTACCGTCGTCTTCATTAATGCTCAATCTGTGTAGGATCGTAACTGTGATCGTTCTCTTGATTTCTCTCCTAAGGGCCAAAGCTAACCTTGCGAATGCTCTAGCTAGGCTATTTTCATGTTGAGTGATCCTTTTAATTTCCACCTCTTTGAAGGACATCAAAACCTTTTTCACTCACACCAAGTATATAGCCATCTTCTCATTCTTAGCTTCATAAATCCACAAAATCTAGTTCACCACTAACTAGGAATCATTGTGAACTATCGTATGAACGACATTTAATAGCTTAGAAAGGGATAAGCCTTCCAACAAAGATTCATACTCGGATTCGTTGTTTGAGGCCTTAAAGTTTAACCTTAATTCATATTCAATGTCAGTCGTGTCTAGAACTGATAGTATGAGTCCTGCCACACTGCTACTTTCACATGGGGAGCCATCTATAAATAAAATCTAGACTAGGATATCAATTGAGAAAGTCCCTTTATCTGATGTACCATTTCTTAGAAAACTATCTTTCTCCATAGGGTTGGCTGTTGCACTCTCGGCTATGGCCGGACCCACAGTTTTTTTCTAACAAAACTACAATCTCGCCTTTGTTGGTGTCAGCCTCGTCCCAAGTGAACTCAGCCACAAATTTTGTCAATTATTGCCTTTTAATTACAATCCTTGGACGATATATGATGTCAAAATCCGTTAGCTCAATTGACCAAGCCATCAGCCTACCCAATTTCTAAGGTTTATGGATGACTTGCCTCAAAGGAGTGTCAATGAGCACCACCATAGTGTGGGCTTGAAAATAAGAATTCATTTTTATTGAGGCATGTGTCAAAGCATACACTAACTTTTCCCTTTTTGGATATTTTATCTCGACCCCTTGAGAGCCTTATTATTGAAGTATATCGATTTGTGCACCCCTTCATCATCTCAGACAATAGCTATGCTAATTAACGACTATGATACTCCTAAGTACAAAAATAGCTTCTCTTCTTGCACATACCTAGATAGGAGGATTGGCAAACACAAATAATCCTTAATCTGATGAAAGGATCTCTCGTAGTCTTGATCCCACTCAAAATATTTTCTCAGAATTTTGAAGAAGCGGAGACACTTAGTTATGGCCCTTGAGAGGAATCTATTGAGTGCAATGACTCTTCCCATCAGCCTCTACACATCTTTGATGGTCTTTGGAGTCTTCATTTCAATCGTCAGTTTGATTTTCTCTGAGTTTCCTCAATACCCCTCTGGTTGATGATGAAATCGAGGAATTTTCACCACACTGAATACACACTTGGCTAGATTAAGCTTCATTTGGTAAAGGTTCACTATGTCAAATGTCCTCTCAAGGTTAGCCACATGGTCCTCTGCCCTGAGGCTCTTTGTCAACATGTCATCTTTATGGACCTTCATAGTATTGCTGATATGATCTTCGAACATCTTATTGACCAACCTCTGGTAGGTTACCCCTTTATTCTTAAGGCCAAAAGGCATGAGCTTATAGAAGTAAGTTCATTTATTAGTGATAAAGCAAGTCTTTTCTAAGTTGGCCTCGTCCATGAATATTTGGTTATATCCTGAGTATGTGCCCCTAAAAATCATTAACTCATGTCCATCTGTGACATCAACCATATGATCTGTACGAGGTAAAGCAAAGCTATTTTTAGGATAAGTTTTGTTTAGATCAGTGAACTCTATACACACCCTTGACTTTCCATTAGCCTTTAACACTAGTACAACATTGGACAGTCACTTTGGATAGGGAACCTCCCTAATGAATTAAGCCAACTAGAACTTATTTACTTCCTCTTGATTGACCATATACTTACCTCTTATATAGGTTATTCTTATTTGTTTCACCATATTTTCCTTCTCATCAATGTTTATCTTGTGGCAGATGACCTTTCGGTCTATTCTCAGAAAGTCTTTATGGCTCTATGCAAACATGTTTTGCCTCTTTCTTAGAAATTCTATCAACTTTCATTTCACCTTCTTTTTTAGCTATGAGCCAATTCAGACTATTTTTTTGGCTCGCCCTCATTGAGGACGATCGATTATACCTCCTATATGGATTCTACCTTCTTTAGTTTCCTCTTGTCCGTTGGGTCAAGATTATTATTATTGTAGGAGGTGGTGAGTTATTTGTAGGCCTCTCTCTGCTCGGTTGAGCTGAAGTAGCATTCCCTGGACTCTACTTGATCACCTTACAATTCACTTACTCTATAAGGAGTCGAGAATTTTACCATTTTGTGTACGGTAGAAGTCACTGCTTGAAACTCTTTATGGGATATACGAGCGAGGATGATGTTTTAGGTTTATTACACATTTTCATCCATTATATAAAAATTAACCTTCTTTTTTAGGCACCTCAACCAGGTGTCCATGAAAACATCCATTTTAAACACTCTAAAAGGGTAAAATTTTTCTCCGTTTAACCCCTATCAAGGCTTAATGGGAAGGATTCAGTCTTTTCTTACTAACCTTCAAGTCTTTGAAACATTACCAAAATATGACTTCAGCTGAGCTGCCACTGTCCAAAAAAATTTTGGGCACATCATACCATGAATCCTTGTGCTGATGACCAGAGGGTGGTCTTGGGGGGCGAAGATGCCCTTGAAATCTAACCTTTAGAATCCCACAATCAGATTATCCATATCTACCTTATTTATCTTCCTCGACTTTGGTTTTGAAGCAGTCGAGTTTACTTCCATTCTCTTGGGACCTGACTTGACGTCTACGATGTGCGCCTTGCAGTCGAACGACTCTGTCCCTCCACTAGCCATCCCCAACTAATCACTTTTACATCAAATGAAATCTTATTACAACGTGCCTTTGGCTTATATATTTTTGGTGAGAGATATGGGTCATCTTCATCATCATCAGACTGATTATCCTTCTTATCGACCCAAAGCTGTCGTCTCGGCCTCTCGTCTCTTGACCTACCATGTCTCTTTCAGGACTCATCCTCTAAACCACTTCGATCAACGTACTTTTGAAGCTTTCTGTATTTCAGCATCTTCTCAGTCTCATAATTTAATGCAAAAAACTTGTTAATAGTGTGGTCGTGGTTTTAATGGAAATCACACCACTTGCTCTTGTATCTCTTATGAGGAGGAGGCCTAAGATTTTCATGACATTTCAAAGATCTATCATCTTTAGTCTCATTTAAAATCAATTCATGACTTACTGCTAGTGGAGTGTAGTCGACAAACTTGTCGTCTACTGACTTATTCTTCCCATATATACCCTTTCCATTTTGAGATTTACTCCCACCATCTTCCTTTTCATAATATCTTTTGGCCTCTTTAGCCTCCTCTGTATTCATGACTCTATCGACCATAGCCAAAAGTTCTGCCGTGAATTTTGGAGAATCGACGGTTAGCTTCCAAAGTAATTTTCCCTTCTGTAATCATCCATGAGGGAGATCATGAAAATATTCCACTCTTAGTCTTCAACATCCAACTTATCTTTATTAAACCATTCAATATAGTCTCTGAAAGAATCATTCTTCCCTTACTTTACCTATAAAATATGGGCAACCATCTTCTAGGATTTCATGCCGAAGCAGAAGTTGTGAATGAACTTCTCGTCTAGTTTCCCGAAATTTTCTATGGAGTTCTTAGGAAGAGAGGTACACTATATATGAGGTCCACCAATTAGAGTTCTAAATAATTCCCAACATCTCATCAAAAATAGAGTATATTTCAGCCACACACTTGTTCATCAATATGTGATGAATAAGGTTTATACTCCCATCGTACTTGAGTGTGATAATTGGCGGTTTAAACTTGGCTGGAGTTGGGTAGCTCATAATCATTGCCACAAATGGAGACCCCTCCACATACCCCCTTTGTATGGGGTTCCGTCTTTTCAGAATGCTGTCGATTTTTTCTTTTAGCCTTTAGATGAAACTATTCCATGGTTTCTCGGCCTCTACGACATTATCGTCTCCCCCTTCTTCATTTGTTGAGTTTAGGATTGTTTCTCGACCGACCATCATATGACAACTATTGATATTCCCTTTGCTCTCCCTCTAGACCTTCTTATGGCTGATGATCTACACATCCTCCATTTCGCCCAGAGGACGCAATGCTACATGATCTAGAAAGTCGGTCTTGTAGGTCTCCAACTGGGAGACTCAGTCAAAAGATAACCCTCTGCTCAGTCTATCAAATGTGAGGCTCTAGTTCGACCCTCTGGAGTCAGCTTACCACTTCTTCCCATGTTATTTGGTGCTGGGCGAACCGTGTTACTAGAAATTTCATACGGTTCCAAATAATCATCCTCGTCACCTTCAAGGTAGTTTGAACCTTTTTTCACCTGCTTACCCAGGTTAAGTTTTATGGGATCTGCCACATATTTGCATCTCAAATGATGCTTCGTCTATTTATGGGGGGTGGGAGTGGTCCCTCTATGACCCCATCCAGAGAATCAAGCTTAAAATGAAGAGGAAAAATATAAACCTCCGTTCCCATAGACGATGCCAAAATAATGACGCTAAGATATAATCATTTGATTTTATATAAGCAACACAAGCTCAAGCATAACACAATAATGGAGATATATAATAGAACAATTATGTCAATAGGAGTATGAGGTGAGAAGGAGAGTAATAACACCAGTATTTATGTGGTTCAACTGTATTAACCTACTCCACTATGCAAGTGAATGATGTTTTCACTATATAAGAGAGGCTCTAATGGCCTGCGATGTACAACACTCAAGCTTTCTCTCTCTACTGCAAGTGAGATAGAGTTTGTCTAGGGTTTTAAATTTATGGATCCTTTGCACTAGGGAAAAATATGAGGATATATAGTGCGTGGGTGCATAATGTACCCCCAAACATGTAATAGGCACATACAAGATAAGGCAACTAATGAGGATCAACCACTTATCCCTGGCACATGTATGTCATGATGCTGAAATATTCCCTGACGTAAGGGGAAGATCCTGCTATAACGCTTTATCCACGTGTGAGATTATGCAATAACCTACGTGATCTTTGCCACGTGTTCTCCATCCCATGCCCTCTGCCAGATATTGCTCGTACTGATTTAGGCCGAGTTGTCAGGTCAATCCTCTGATACAATGGTTAGGGGTACGTTAAGATGAGCCTATATTGGATCCTCGGGCTCCTTATCATGGACAAGGTTGAGGGAACATGGAAGAGTCTTGAGGTCACTAATGTTGTTGTTATATATTGACCCGCAGTGGATATGTATGGGAGTAAAGAGCGAAAATGAGACCATTGTGGTGGGATCCCTGGACGAGTCGCAATGTATCCAATACGATGGTTTGCTAAAGGTCTTCTTTGGTCAAGTGGGCCCTAGTTAATGACAAGGTCATACTTGGGTATATCACAGAACATCACTAACATCAGGTAATCCATCTTCATTGAGAATTCCTTTGCCAATGATTTGAGAAGTTTTATTGTCCCTAAAGGTTACATTACCGACTTTATAACGAATAAGACATTTAATTTTGGTAGTATCCCTACTCATATAGCTGGAACATTTACTGTCTAAATACTAACTCGTATTTTGTAATTCACGGCATAGGGTTGTTAACACAATAAAAGATTTTATTTTCAAAATGATCAATTGGGGTCTTAGATCACTACTCTTGATCCAAATAAGCATTGTTTTAAAATGGTTTTTTGCCTTTGTGATCTAGGAGGGAATTTTCCTTTTGTTACTATTTTTCTATTAGGCCTTGGTCTAGGCTTACTAAAAGAATGAATCTACACAAAAATTGTGTCTGCCTTCGAAATGATTAAATGTCTTCACTCTTGAATTAAAAAAATTTAAATGAGTTTTTTTTGTGCGATAATTCAGGCACTCATGGTTTTAGTCTCCAAAAATATCACATGTACTACAATAGCTATTTGCAGCAGATCTTTTAAAATAACACACACGATTATTGGACTTCATCCTAATTAATCCACCTAAGTAAGATTTTGGAGCAAAAGTATTCCTTTTAGGGGATGGGTAATATTTAGGGGAATCAGCATACTTAATAGGAGAGTACTGTGCATAAATTTCATTTTTAGCATTTTTTTTGTCAAGACTTGTTTTCCCTTATCAACTGTTGAACTACACAATTTTTGTTCCACTTAAGAACTAGCTCTTCCAAACACAGTGCATCTAATACAAGGATAGTTTTCATAATGTTCATCATAACCCAGTCCGTTTGCATTACAATCACATTTTTTGGAGTCCAAAAGTTTATCTAAATTGAAATCTTCTCTATCTCTTTGTCTTATTTTTTCAAAAGCATTGACACACATTTCATTGAATTCTTCAAGTTCTAATAACATAGAGTTATATTTTGACTTATATTTTTGTTCAAAAATAGAAACTTTTTCATTAAGAGTAAAGATTTCAATTTCAAAATGATTTTTTTGCTCTTAAAAGTCAAATCTTTCATTTTCAAATTTAAATTTAATGTCTTCCACCATAGATTCAGTTTACTTAATGACCCTTTATTGTTTTTCTAAGGTCTCACTAAGTAACTTAACCAAATTAGATAAATCTTGCCTCTTTTTTTTAGAGTTTTAACATACATTTCAGCATATTCCTCATAACCAACAATATTATCGATCCTTTTTATTTGTGTGTGAGTGTGTGGAATACCATTTTCCTCATTTGACTCATAAGTAATATCATCAACATGCATAGAACGTTTAGCATAAAAGGGATTAATTGATTGAGTTATAATTGGTTGATAAGACAATACTTCTCTAGCACATTCAATCAATTCATTCACTTAATAACACCCATCTTCATCTTCAGAATCAGTCAAACCAGCTAAGTATATGTCACCAAAACATTCATGAACTTTTCCAAAATATCCAAGGCATTTAGTTTTAGAAAACATCTTGGTCTTCCTCTAATTCTGATTTAGAATTGTCTTCCCAAGTTTTTGTTAAATGGGCCTTGTAAACTTTGTTTTGTTTAGACTACGCGTTGGAACTACACTCAGCAATAAAGTGACCAAGTTGCCCACATTTATGAAAGGTCATTTTGGATTTTTCAGTCTTGTTATTAATACTACCAAAATTAAATGTCTGCTTAATGTTTTCGTTGTGAGGTCTAGTGGACTAATTAGATTGATAGTCATTTTTCACTCTTCTCTTTGGAATATTATATATGTGTTATGGAATTCTTTTAAACTGTGTAGACATTAGTGAAAGTTCACTTTCAATATTATCCAGTTCAATAAGCTCAGTATCCGACTCATTATCAGACTCAGGTTTCATTTGAACATTTTTATTTTTCCCTTTTTCAACATGAACAGATTTAAAAGCAACCTTAGAACTGGAAACATAATCATTTTTTAAAAAATTATTCAAAGTTTTTCTAATGTAGATTCTAATTCCATAGTTCTTAATTTAGAACTTAAAAGTTTAGGGGTGAGAGAATGATCATTAATTTCTTCAATGATATATCGTTTGTGATCAAACCTAGGACCAACAGATCTAAGAATTTTTGCACCTATACTTATTAGTACAAAAAATTCCATTTACATGTAGTTGGCTTATCACATTTGTTAGTCTCTATAAAATTCATCAAAACGTTCATTATCTTTCATAACTAGCGTTTTATATTGTTGAACAAGAATACGAATTTTATATTCTCTAACCTTAGCATCTCCTTCATGTGCGATAACTAAAGTGTCCCAGACTTCCTTACTAGTCATGCAATGACAAATTCGTCTGAGTTCATTTTCTTTAACACATATAAAAATAGCATTCTTGCCTTTGTTTCTGAAATTACTAATCTTTTTATGTTCTCCTTATTCACTTATTCTCAATTTTTTAAGTGTGCTACTACCTTCTACTATAGGGACATAGGGGTGAGTGTAACCATTTTCTATTAAGTCCCATACATCATCTCCTAAGGTTCATTTAATAAAAGAAATCATACACACTTTTCAATAGGTAAACTTTGAACCATAAAACATAGGGGGTCTAGTAAAATTACCAAGCCTAATTAACTAGCTCGTATCCTCCATGGACACACATTAAATAGAGTTTAACAGAAATATTTTAAAAAAGTATCTTTATAAAGAAATCTCTAAAGCCACTTGAGCGGGGGTAAATGCACTTTAAAATATTTTACGAAAGTGACTACTACTCATTAAACTCTAAACACTTACAAGTTTCAACCAAGCATCAGAAAACACAACAATGATCTCAAATAACATTACAAACCGATAAGCACCCAAAAGTGTTTAAATAATACCCCCAATAAACCGTTATTAGTTGTTAATTCTCGACAATTTGGGTCTTATATGTGTAAATGTTTAATGTGCAGGCTTGATTGCAGATGCGGTGTCAAAAGTTATATTTCGAGGCAATTTGCAGTTCAAATGGAGGTAAATACGAATCCCGTAACCCTAGCCTACCCTAAACCGAGCCTAGACCCTTCACCCAAGCCCCGTGTGTGTTTGGTTTGCTCCCTTTTACATTATTTGATATGTTTTAGATTTTTTTATTTGTGTCGTCCTAAATTTCTAGAATATATTTTATTTTCGAGTCGGGTATATAATTTTAGTAATTTTTATATTTTATATTTACACGGCGAGGAGTTGCTTTTATAATTTCCTTTATTTTTATTTGTTTTTAGCTTTTAGTTAGTTTATTATTATTATTTTATACTTGAGAACTCTCACAAAAGACATAATCCCTGCAGAAATCGGAGGGAATCCTACCCCAAAAGGTACCAAAGGCTGAAAGGGGTACCATTCAAATCTTTCAATTGATGGGACTGGATTGAACTGCCGATAGGCAGGCCAGGGTGCTTGCCGATCGGCAACCCCCCATTTTTAGAAATTTCCTCCTTTCCTTTTTTTTTGTCAAATCAGAAAACTCTATAAAATTAAATTGATATTCTCCAAAGAATTTCAAGAATCCTGTTTTCTCCTTATGGGATTCCCCGTTTTAAACAAAACAGCTTTCCTTTGAAAAATTCCAAAAATACTCCTGTTTTACGGTCTCAGTAGCAAATTAAAAAGTGCATGTGCATGTGCATGCATTCATTCATCATTAAAATAAAAGATAGTCAAAAAATTACATTGAATTGCATATATCTGTTTTCTGTGTTACATCATCTTGCAGGAAATATAAAGAAAAAGCCAAAAAAACAACGGGACTCAGCCCGAACCCACACACTCTCTCTCTCTCTCTCTCTCTCTCTCAGGAGCTTCCACCCCTGCGATACGCTCTCTTCCCCCTACGGCGATACGACGTGCCCCCACTACCTGAGCTAGAGTCTTCCCCGGACGAGGCTGACGGCACCAAGCAAGAAGGACCAGGGACATCATCCCGAATGTGGGCAGTCGCCGATGATATCCAATCCCTGATGTGTCTCAGCCTAGTGGTCGACACCTGGATTTGCTGCAAGGAAAAGGCAGGATCAGTATCAAGCAAAAGAAATCAAAAAGAGGAAAAGGACCGAAAGGTTTACCGCAGGACGAAGGACCTCCTCTATCAAACCCAGCTCCTCCGGATATATCGCAAGGGGACGGTACAACATCGGCACTATCCCTCCATCAGCCCGACGGATGTTGTACGAAGGAGTGTGCAGCCGAACGAAAGGGACCTCTGATGTCGTCGCCGCTACAGGTGCCGATGGACAACCACCACTGTGGGAAGACCCCACCGCCCGACTCGAACTAGCAGGAGGGAAAGGCAAAGCGTCATGTATACTGGGCGCCATCAACTAGCTCATCACAAATTCCATATAATCATACGGCGAGGCCGTATCAGTATACAAAGCATAGGACTCGTCGATCATCGCCGCGATCCTCTCATCCTCCAACAACTGTCGCTCCCGCCTCATAGACGTAGGAGGCTGCGCGGGAGGCACCACCACCTCCTCCTCAGCAATATGACGAATCATACTCTCCCCGAGGTACTAGGAATGACCGAACTCATGCGCCAACAAGAGCCTCATCTGCGCGTTCACCCCAGTCAGCCCCGTGTCCTGAATGGCTATCCCCCAGGGATAAAGGTCACCTGAAAATCCCCAGGCAGGCATGAGTCGATACAAGATCAGAAGGTGTAAAAACCCAGACTAAAAAGGAAAAGTCCTTACTCGACCACTGGTCAGGTCATTCAAGACCTGACGTACCGCCTCCAGGGAAAGAGATCCTTTCGACTACCGATTGGCCTTACACCATCGGTACAGTCGGCAGAAGATCCTGAACTAGTCGATTGTTGGTACTATGATATTTAGTACCTCCTCAAACATGGTAGGTATCCCGATAGTTCCAACAAGAAAGATCGAACAACCCTCCAAAGACTGGTCTCCCAGTACATCATCTGTTATAAAGCTCTACTCAAGAGGAACATCGATGGAACTCACCTACACTATATTGCAGGGGCTGAAATTGATAAGATAATGCAGAAGATCCACAACGGGGAATGCGGGCCCCACATGAATGGTCACATGCTTGCCAAGAAGATCATTCGACAGGGCTACTACTGGACCACCATGGCCTAAGATTGCACCTCCTATGTTCAGAGATGCCTCAAATGCGAATAGTTTTCCAATCTTCAACACCTGCCTCTGTGAGAATTATATAACATGACCTCTCCCTGGTCATTCTCCACCTGGGGTGTCGACATCATAGGGAAGGTTACACCAAAGGATTCAAACGGACATGAATTCATCCTAGTTGCCATTGATTATTTCACCAAATGGGTCGAAGCTGAGTCATACGCAGTATTGAAGGCTAAGAAAGTGGCCTAATTCCTCAAGAAAAATATCATCTGCCGATATGGGGTCCCGCATGAGTTAGTGTCAGATAATGGGTTGCACTTCAAAGAAAAAGTCACAGAAGTAGTCAACGAGTACGAGATTCAGAGATAAAAATCTTCTCCCTACCGACCTCGAACCAATGGTGCAGTTAAAGCCTCCAACAAGAACCTCAAAGCCATCATCAGCAAGATGATCGGAAGCTGTAGGGATTGGGCCGACCTGATCCCGTACGCCCTATGGGGCTATCGAACCTCAATCCAATCCTCTACCAGGGCTACACCTTACTCTCTGGTCTACGACATGGAAGCAATCCTACCCGTGGAGATGAAAATACCCTCACTACTCGTCATGCTCAAAAGTAAAGTTAGCAAAGAAGACTGGTGCCAAAGCCGTCTCGACGAACTGACCCTCCTAGATGAAAGGAGATTGAAAGCTCTTTACCACATACAGGGGTACCATCGTCGAATAGCGCAATCATTCAATAAGAGAGTCAAGGACCGCGGTGGCCGGGAAGAGGATTTAGCCCTCAAAGAGATAATAGAACCCATCTGGGACCCCAGAGAGAAATTCAAGACCAGTTGGAGCGGCTCCTACATTGTGAAGAAAATATTATCCGGCCGTGCCGCCATGCTCACTGACCTAGATGGGGAGGAGATGGATCGTTTAGTCAACCTGGACCATCTCAAGAAATTCTACCCCTAGTTCGAAATCTCGGTGCGCTACGACTCTTCTCATCTCCCTTCTATTCTGAAAAAAAAAAACTCTCTTCATTTCCCTCTACCCAGAACTACATGGGCCTGATCCTCTGCAAAAAACCATTTTTTGAGAAAAACAAAAAAAATTCAAAAACCCCAGAGGTACGTACGCAGCTCATACATCTTACAGGAGCATGACCCTTTTTTTTCACAAAATACTGATCTTTTCTTATCTCTGAGAACGACAGTTCATTCTAAAAAATACTTAAACAAAAGGATTATATATGCCTTAGCGATCGGTATAGATAATTCAAAATTACAAAATTCATCGAAAGGCACCGCTGGATGATCAGAAACTTGCTTATTTCATTAATAACAAATTACAACACTGATTACATAAGAAAAGGAATGGATAACTCCCTTTCCCCAACTGCCATAACAAGCCAAATAAAATCCCCATATTTATTCCCTATTACACAAATAAACTCTCCAAGATTCCTACCCACAGCTACAAGAGGAGCCTGCACCCTCATCATCTACATCCCGGGGTCCCCAAATTTCCCCTGCCAGAACAGAGTACCGTAAACACTCCATGGACTGATAAGCCTGAACTAGCTTCGAAAAAACCACAACACCCCCTTCCATGGTGTTAAATAAAAAAAACCACCTTTGTCCAATCTCCACTACTAACATCTTGCTGACTACTCTCCTCCACAACTACTTCATATAATCCCCAGGGATATGCCAAACTCTCCCAACAGACTGAGAGGGACGGGTAGACGAATATCGATTCTCCGACAGAGATCCAATCAACAGAAGCAGGCGCTCGGTCAAAACGTCTACCGAAAAGAAATTTAGTGTTCGAGGTGGCACGACCTGTGCCCAGCCAAATTGGCGCAGAAGCCGCCATGGGAAATAAAAAGAGGTTTGTCTAAGACCAACCAACCGCACATATGAGTACTCTCCTAGCTCCAGAATAGGCAATAACTGCCCCCACCAAGGTACTGACCAGTACAAATTCTGAGCCCCATGCTCCACAAACCAATTCACCCAGCTCTCAATATCCAAGCCAACATAGAAGAAGTGACGCGAAAAGAAGTTGGGTACAGTCGATAAAGGATATTCTGGTGGAGTTACCAGGAATATTCTTTCAGACAACCACAAGAATAGCATCACGGGGCTACCCCTCAGGAAGTCAGAACGCCCTTCTCGCCAGGCATCCAAACCATTCAGCGTCTTCGCCAGTATCATTGCCGCAGGATTGCGATGGTATGACATCCACGAAGTAATGGCTACTAGTTGCGGGTCCACCAGCAATTCCCCAGTCACCAGCAGCAATTTTGAAACCAGGCTCAGAGCAATGGCTCCAACATAGCCAGCATCACCTACTTCACACAAATGCACGGACTGTAGCACCGTTGGGAGGGAGATCATTCCTCCGACAACCAATGATCTGGCCGCCGAAGGTGAAATATGAAGAAGCCCGGCCAACAAATCCCTGGGAGAACGAGAAAATTTGGGCAAAGCTGCAACAACACTAGGATTTATACCCAGCATGGCAGAAAATTCCTCGTAGGTAGGACAAACTTCATCCAACCCAAAGAAAAATACATGGTCTTCGGGGTACCAGAATTATAAAGCCGCCATCAGCATGTTCCACTCAATAGGCTGATTGCGCCACAAGGAGACTCGACGCATGTTGAAAGCATCATAGTAGACATTATAAGAGCACATTGCTTCAAAGGCTTTGAGGTAGTTAGCAAACTCAATGCTACCAGGGAGAGCCATTTTTCAAAGCTAAGAGATAATGGGAAAGTACGTAACAATTCGAAGGTGTGATGAAAACACTCCACCCTTACCCCTTTTTATATTTGAGAAACCTCACAAGAGACATAATCCCTGCAGAAATCGTAGGGAATCCTACCCCACAAAACACAAAAGGCTGAAGAGGGTACCAATCAAAGCTTTGAATTGATGGGATTGGACTGAACTGCCGATCGGCAACCCCCCATTTTTAGAAATTTCCTTTTTTTTCTCTTTTGTAAAATCAGGAAAGTCAATAAAAATAATTTGATATTCTCAACAGAATTTTAAAATCCCTTTTTCTCCTTATATAAATTCCCCTTTTAATTAAAAACTTTCCTTTAAAAATTCCAAAAATACTCCTTTTTACGGTCTCAGCAGCAAAGTAAAAGGCGTATGTGCATGCATTCATTCATCATTAATAAAAGATAATAAAAAACTCCATTGCATTGCATCTATTTGTTTTTGTGTTACATCAATTTTGCAGGAAATAAAAAGAAAAAGCAAACAACAACGGGACTCAGCCCGAACCCACATTTTCTCTCTCTCTCTCGCCTACATTTCTCTGTAAGAGCTTCCACCACTATGATGTGCTCTCTTTCCCCTACGGCAAGACGATGCACCACCACTACCCGAGCCAGAGTCCTCTTCGGACAAATCAGACGGCACCAAGAAAGAAGGAACAGGAACCGCATCCCGAATATGGGTAGTCGCCGAATATATCGAGTCTTCGATGTCTCTTAGCCAAGTGGTCGACACTCAGACTTGCTGTAAGAAAAAGGCAAAATTAGTATCAAAGCAGAGATGACCAAAATAAAAAAGAAAGAAAGAGAAGAACATAAAGGTATACAGCAGGTTGGAGGACCTCCTCTGTCAAACCCAACTCCTCCGAATCCATCGCATGAGGACGGTGCAACATAGGCACCATCCCTTCATCAGCCCACCGAATATTGTATGAAGGAGTATGAAATCGTACGAAAGGAACCTCCGAGGTCGCAGCCGCCGTAGATGCCGTCGAACTACCGCCACTGTGGGAAGAACCCATCGCCCGAATTGAACCCACAGGAGGGAAAGGTAGGGCATCATATATGCTAGGTGCCATCAACGAGCTCATCACAAAGTCCATATAATCATACGGTGCAGTCGTATCAGTGTACAATAAGTAGGACTCGCCAATCATCACTACGATCTTTTCATCCTCCGACAGCAGTCGCTCCCGCCTCATAGATGTAGGAGGCTGCGCAGGTGGCACCCCCACCTCCTCCTCAGCAATCTGGCGAACCACCATCTCCCCGAGATACCCGAAAGGGCTGAACTCATGCGCCAGCAATTGCCTCATCTGCGCGTTTACCCTGGTCGTCCCCGCATCCTGAATGGATGTCCCCCAGGGATAAAAGGTCACCTAAAAATCTCCAAGCAGGCATAAATCAATACAAGATCATAAGGTGAAAAAACCAAGACTGAAATGGAAAGAGACTTACCCTACCACTGATCAAGTTATTCAAGACTTGACGCATCGCCTCCAGAGAGAGAGATCCCTTCAACTGTCGATTGGCCTTATGCCATCCATACAATTAGCAGAAGTCCCCAATAGTGTCATCCTTCAGAGCGATCAACAGAGTATTGCACCCAATCACCTCGTAAAACCACGTCTGTCAAAGATAAGAATTCACAAAAAAAAAAGAGACGCATAAGGAAAATACAAATGCATGAAAGGAAAATGCGAAAGCATGAAAAGAAAGACGCAAACTGAAGAATACCTCAAGAAGGTACGTGGCTCCAGTAAAGGTCTGCCGGAAGCACCGGTTGAATGCATCCAGAGAAGAGTAAAAGGTTGCAAAAGTCAGACTCCCCTAATTATAAAAAGGGATGTTTGAAAACATCCTCAAGTACGGCAAGAACCACAAATGCCTTGTCTAGGCCACTTAGAAATTACAGCATTACATGCTCAGTTTTCCCATTAGACTTGTATCCCGAATGCATACTATCAAATAGTTTCTTAAAAAACCTTCACTGTCTCGCCAAATAGCCTAATGGTATATGTTTCTGATAAATTCAATATTGTCTATGTCATTGAGAAAGCCATGAAAGCAAGGTCTATCTCTGATTACCTTACTGTCTACCCTATGGAAGAAGAAAATGTTTGGATCTTGTAAGGACATTTTTCACATGTCCGAAATGTTTCATTTATTTATGTCGTACGCCGCTACATTTGGCACATCTCCTCACGATCTCACATGACGGCCTCTATCCGAATTCCGGGAATCAAGCATGCATTATCTCCACTAATATGTCCATCATCTGCCTCAATGACTTCACGTTCCAAGATTTTAGGGACTTAATGCAAGTTGTACGCAAGGGAAGTCAAAACAGTGAAAAAAAGGCACAATAGGAGAGTTCAAGGGTATTTTCGTAATTTCACATCCATAGTTCGGAGGTCTGGTCAACTAGAAAGTTGAAGAGCTCTCCGCAACGAAGATACTGGAAAAAACGGCACCTCAATCCGAGCTGCAGTGAAGGAGTTATGACCTTTTGAAGATAGAGAAAATTCCTTAAAGAATGCTGTTTTTTTTTGTACGCTGGATAGAATTTCAGAGTTTTAAGAACGTGGGACTCTTCATATTTTTTCCTATAAATACCAACTTCGGGGGAGTTGTTTTGCAAGACTTTAGGAGACGAATTTGAGAGTCCAAATACATCTAGTCTTCATATTTTTGAGTCCCAAGACTCATGGTTTGATTCACACATCCTTGCCAATCCTTTGTGAATCCTTTTGCAACCCAAGAACACAATTTTGGTTTGTTCAACCCTTGTGGAGGAGACCGTTCTTCTTCTTCATTGCAGCCCTACTGGAAAGGGATAATTCCAGCCGCGACTACAGAATCCGATACCCGAGGGTAATTCTTAGTCAACTTGTATTTTCATTGTAATCCGATTGTAAGCCGTTCTCTTACAAATTATAGTGAAAATAAATGGTTTTGCCCCTGAGGGGGATTTTTCCTTAATTGCATGTGTTTGAATGTTCTTGCGTAGATTATCAATTTATTCAATCACATACTGCTGCATGTTTAGGGTTTGTTTGGATTAAAAGGGTTTTATATATAATTTGATCATTTGAACGCGAGCACACACGTTCTCAAATTGGTATCAGAGCAGGTTACGCTAATTTATCGCGTATTCCTTTTTTCGCAATTTTTTTTTCTAAGATATCAATTTTCTGAAAAAATTGATTTTTGAAAAAGTGCGTGTTCAAGTGGAGAAGTCATATTATAAAATGCCTGTTTTTGACGGGACAAATTATGCTTATTGGAAGGCCCGTATGAGGTCGGCTTTAAAAGCCATTGATGAACGTGTCTGGATTTTGGTTGAACGAGGGTGGACTCCTCCCACCGTGATTGTTGATAATGTGACCAACTTGAAACCTAACATTTCTTGGTCTGATGAAGAAATTAAATGGTCATCTTTTAATTCTAAGGGTCTAAGTGCTATTTCTGGGTCTGTCACACCTGATGAGTTCAAACGCATAACGACGTGTACCACGTCAAAAGAGGCATGGGATGTTTTACAACTCACCCATGAAGGAACTAATGCTGTGAAAGAGTCTAAGTTGAAAAACTTGACAACTCAATTTGAAACAATCACCATGCATGATTCTGAATGCTTTGATGAATTTTATGCTAGACTTTCTGACATTGTGAATACTAGTTTTAATCTTGGTGAACATATTTCGAATGCTAGAGTTGTTAAAAAGATTCTTCGTTCTTTGCCTAAGCGTTTTATCCCTAAAGTCACTGTGCTAAATTCTATGGGTAATTTAAATACGCTAAAATTGGAAGAACTTGTAGGAGATTTGCAAACTTATGAAATTGATATGTTCCCTAAAAATTCTAAATCTAAAGATAAGGGAATTGCTCTTAAAGCCCAAGAGAGAAGGAGTGAGGGGTCAGCTAGAAAGAGGGTAGAGTCATCTAGAAAGAGAGAGACTGACACGTCAGATTCTGAGTGCGATTTTGACTTAGATGATTTGGCTCTTTTCGCAAAAAATTTCAAGAGGATTCTCAAATTTAAGAAAAATGGCAATTTTATAGATAAAAAGAAATTTGAGAAAAATAAGTTTGAAAAGAAAAATGAAAAAGTTTCCAAAAATCCTTCTCTGAAAGAAAGTGAGAGATGCTTTGAGTGTGATGGTAGGGGTCATAGAGCTTTTGAGTGTGCCAATCGTCTGAATAGAGAGAAAGGGAAAGCTGTCCTTAATGCTACCCTTAGTGACGACAGTGAGGTCGAGACGGTGGATTCTGGAGATGAGTCACCGCATGAGTGTAACTTCACCGCATTCATGGCCAGCCAAGTGAGCACTCATAGTTCTCCTCACGACGATGAGGATGATGCTTCACAGGGACACCTCGACAGTGAGATCGATGTGAGTGAGGGGGAGGATGACACAAGTGAGAGCGAGAGTGATATACAACGCGCCTACGCTGAGTTATATTCTGAGTATTTTAAAACTAAAAAGTGTAACAAAGCGTTAGTTCTTAAGATCACTTGCCTAGAGGAAGATTTAAGGAAAGCGAGAGAAAGAGAGTTCTCCACCTGCACCGCCCTGAGAGAGAGAGAATCTACCTGTGTCGAGAATGAGAATTTGTTTAGAAAGAGAGAGAGTACTCTAGAGAAAGAGAGAGGGGACTTGATCAAGCAAGTGGCTAGTCTTACGAGTCAGCTCCATTCCTCCGTGGAGACTCGGAAGCAACTTGAAGCCCTTGTTGCCCAGCTGACTCATGATCTTGAGAAAGCACGGGAAGTCAAGATACAAATCGAGGACAGATCTGGGAAGATGGGAAAGATGCTCCTCGGCCCCGCTTTAGGTTTTGGTGATCGTCAAGGAATTGGATATGATGGTGCCTCCACGTCGCAAATTGCACCTGGACCAGTTCCTGAGTTTACTACAACTCCTTATGGTCACCGTAAAAAACCTCGAAGGAGAGTTCGACCAAGAAAAGCAAACCAAGGTCCGCCTTTGACTGAGCTCTTTTGTACTTATTGCAAAAGAAAAGGCCACCTTAGGGAAACTTGCTATAGCATGGGTCGGACACGACGTACTACTGCTCCACCACGACATACTGATGAGTTTTCTAGTCTGAGAGAGCGAGTTGAGTTCTTAGCTGCCACGACTCAGAGTTTGATGAAAGAATTTCGACGGATGTCTTCGCCGTTAGTGAATGCTTCTTACATTCCAGCTAAAACCAAAAAAGGCAAACAAAAGGTCATCTCTGCTTGGGTGCCTAAGAAAGATAAAAAGGCCTTTGTTGTTCATGTTGCTCTCAAAGCACATAATACCTCACAGTGGTATTTTGATAGTGGGTGCTCCAGACACATGACAGGTGATGCCTCATTTTTTACTACTCTTGAGGATTATCAAGATGGCAGAGTCACCTTTGGAGATGGGAGTAAGTCTAGCATTATAGGACGAGGTACTATTGAGTTACCTGGTTTTCCTAAGCTAGAAAATGTTTTGTACGTCAAAGGTTTGAAAGCAAACCTTCTCAGCATTAGCCAGCCGTGCGACACTAACTTTGCAGTAAAGTTTGACCGGGACGCGTGTAAAGTCTACAATCAAGCCGGTAAACTTTTTATGCAAGGGGTGAGGACCGAGGATAATTGTTATGGGACTGAGCCCACATCCTCACTTGTCTGCAACAGCGCCACGATCACTCCTATGCATCTGTGGCACCAACGTCTAGGTCACGTGAACGTTAGAGATCTCAATCGTTTATCTAAAAAGGACCTAGTACGTGGCTTACCATCTCTTCGAAAGTCAACTTCGACCGTTTGTGGACCCTGTCAGTTGGGAAAACAAATTCGTAGTCCTCATAGAAAGTTACATTCCATTACCACCTCTCGTGTTCTGGAGTTGATTCACATGGATCTTATGGGTCCCACTCGTACTGAGAGTCTAGGTGGTAAGAGTTACATCCTCGTGATGGTAGATGATTTCTCCAGACACTCCATTGTAGGTTTTCTGAGAGAGAAATCCGATGCTGTAGATTTCTTAACGATCAAGTGCCGTGTCCTGCAAAATCAACACGGAGTCACTATTAATAGGATACGTAGTGACAACGGCACTGAATTTAAGGAAGCAAAAGTAGATCTTTATTGTGATAGCCTTGGGATCAAACATGAGTTTTCTACTGTGAGAACTCCTCAGCAAAATGGGATTGTTGAGAGAAAGAATAGAACGATCCAAGAGATGGCTAGATCTATGCTTCTAGGTCGTAAAGTTTCTAGGAGATTTTGGGCAGATGCAGTGTCTACTGCATGCCACACGGTGAATAGGGTTTATTTGCGTCCACACACACTACAGACACCTTATGAGTTGTGGACCGTCAAGAAGCCCAACCTGGCGTATTTCCGTGTTTTTGGGAGTAAATGCTACATCCTACGGGATAGAGAGCAATTAGGAAAGTTTGACTCCCGGAGCGACGAGGGAATATTTCTAGGATATTCATCGAATAGTAGAGCATACTGGGTTTTTAACCTGAAGAGCTCTAGGTTTATGGAATCAATAAACGTTACCGTACAAGATGACGAACCTTTGACGGTTATTGATCCTAACCTTTAGTGTGAGGATGAGGATTGTTCTGACAGTGATTTACCTGTTCCTCTCTCACACTCTGTGGACCCTACTCCTGAGTTAGGGGACACACCTGCTTGGGTTCGCAAGAGTCATGACCCTTCTGCTATTGTTGGTGATCCCACTCTAGGGGTCAAGACTCGTGCTCAGCTAGAGAACGTTGTTAGCCATCTTTTCTATACGTCCAAAGTCGAGACCAAGAACCATAAAGAAACACTCAAGGATGAACACTGGATATCTGCTATGCAGGATGAGTTTCTTCAGTTTAAAAAGAATAATGTCTGGGAATTAGTCCCCCGGCCTAGTGAGACTAATGTGATAGGTACCCGGTGGATTTTCAAGAACAAAATGGATGAATATGGTACCATAATCAGAAATAAGGCTAGGTTGGTCGCTCAAGGCTACACACAGATAGAGGGTGTAGAGTTTGGGGAGACATTTGCTCCTGTTGCGAGGCTTGAGTCCGTCCGTCTTCTGCTCGCCATCGGATATCATCTGCGCTTCAAGGTGTATCAGATGGATGTCAAGAGTGCCTTTTTGAATGGCATTCTACAGGAGGAGGTTTATGTGGAACAACCAAAAGGGTTTGAAGACCCTCAGCACCCTGAGCACGTATACTATCTGAGGAAAGCCTTGTATGGTTTGAAGCAAGCACCCCGTGCTTGGTACGAGAGGCTTACTTCTTATCTCTTAGCTCGTGGCTTCAAAAGAGGGGGAGTAGATATGACGTTGTTTGTCAGGAGAGATGACGGTGCTATTTTGGTTGCCCAGGTCTATGTGGACGACATAGTCTTTGGATCCACATGCTCCCAGCATGCTCACCACTTTGAGGAGGAGATGAAAAGTGAGTTTGAGATGAGCATGGTTGGTGAGCTTACATTCTTCCTTGGTCTCCAGGTTCGTCAGCTAGAGGATGGGATGTTCATCTCCCAATCCAAGTATGCTAGAGACCTAGTGAAGAAATTTGGTTTAGACTCCGCTAAGCATGCACGTACACCTATGAGTACCACTACCAAGCTTAGTAAGGACACTTCAGGCAAGGGCGTAGAGCAAACCTTATATCAGAGTATGATAGGTAGTCTCCTCTACTTGACTGCCAGTTGTCCCGACATCGCCTTTAGTGTTGGAGTCTGTGCGCGTTATCAGGCATCCCCAAAAGAGTCACATTTACTTGCTCTAAAACGTATTATTAAATACGTAAGTGGGACTCTCTCATACGGGATTTGGTATTCCTTTGATACCGATGACCGTCTGTCCGCCTACTCGGATGCCGATTGGGCTGGGGATGTAGATGGATGTAGGAGCATTTCTGGTGGGTGTTTCTATTTTGGTTCTGCTCTTATCTCCTGGCTGAGCAAGAAGCAAAATTCCATCTCTTTATCCACTGCGGAGGCTGAGTACATAGCCGCAGGGAGTTGTTGCACACAACTCTTGTGGATGAAGCAAATGCTGGAGGATTATGGGATATCACAGGACACCATGACCATTTCCTGTGATAACATGAGCGCGATACACATATCCCGCAATCCAGTTCAGCATTCGCGCACAAAACACATCAGGATACGTGAGCACTTTATTCGTCAGTTAGTTGAAGAGAAAGTCGTATCCCTGAGTTTTGTTCCTACCGACCGTCAGTTAGCCGATATTTTCACGAAACCTATAGATGCCCTTAGATTTGAGAGTCTTAGGAAATCTTTAGGGATTTTCACAGTTGACTGAGGGGTTGGTCTATGTCTAGAATAGGATGCTTCTTCATGTTCATATCATATGCTTCCTATTGCTAGTCTGTTTTATATGTACCATTACTTTGTTGTACAACTTTGTTTTATTCCTTTTGCTTTTTATATTTCTTTTGAAAAAAATACAAAAAGATTTTCCTTTAAGAAAAATTTTGAGAAAAGCACAAAAAGATTTTATTTCTCCAAATTTTTGAAAAAATCCAAAAAGATTTTTGTATTTTTCTTCTTTTATGGATGAGCATGTAAGATAGCCAAGTCACAACTTCATTCCATTTATCCATGTGACTGTTTGATAGAGATTTGAGAGGCTACATCATTTCATCCATGTGCTTTACATTGATTGGAGTCTTTGAGATGTAATCAGTGATATCTTCCTACATGTTTGACTCCTATATCCTTTATTGCACACATGCACGACTATATTTGATTATTGCACTTGTCTATCTCATGTTGGCTTGCGTGTTTTCATCTCAATCCTGTCTATACAATGTACAACATGCGATAAAACTTGACAAGATTGGAATGCATGTAAAAACCGTTTTGGTGAGACTGTGTGTTTTTGTATAATGGGGAGGGGCTGCGAAAGGTAATCATCTATCCTTTGCGCAAAAGCCACCGTTAAAAAGGACCTAAAAAATGGAGGAATTTTAATATCCGAGGTCCAAAGAGGTTAAAAGAGCCCGAAAAAATTTAAAGGCAATAAAAAGCAATTCACGCCAAATATGGGCCACTTAGGTTTCACCATCAATTCTCCAAAGTTTGAGAATTTAGAATGCCTCTATTCAATACAATATCTGAGGGAGTTTGGTTGGAGAATCTAAACGGGTTTGCACTTCCTTGAAAGTCCTGAAAAAGCATAAAATCATTTTGGACGTTATTGGTGTGAAAATCATTTTGAGCTTTGATTTGTTGATTTGATTGAGTCAATATCTTATACTGTCACTCTTTTACACCAATGGAAGCATTTGAGTTCATTCGCTAGGAATATCCAATATTCATCATGCACATATGTCATGTTTGTATGCATTGATTTTCCTATCGAATTTAATCGCACCACTTCATTTACGCTATCATTGACTTGGTTGCTTTCTGTTTATTCATGGTGTGTTTTTATCCTAGTGACACCCCGCACTTGCTTATTTGATTTATTTCTCTAATTTGTCCATTTAGGGACATCATA
This sequence comes from Sambucus nigra, assembly GCA_949130495.1. Taxonomy (NCBI): domain Eukaryota; kingdom Viridiplantae; phylum Streptophyta; class Magnoliopsida; order Dipsacales; family Adoxaceae; genus Sambucus; species Sambucus nigra. The sequence continues at coordinate 234,479,930 of OX422210.1, read as the reverse complement.
AAAAGGGGGAGAAAGAATTATCATATTATGGGGGAGTATGAATTCTGGGTTTTTGAGATGTTGCTTATATTTTTATCATATATTGATATCCATGTTATCTCATTTCAAACTCGATATGTCACGTGGTATTTGCTTTGTCTCATGTGTGTAGGTATGAAGATTGCAGATCTATATGTTGCACACCCTGATGAGAAAAGTTTTGAGATTCCTGAAGAATTAAAGAACAAACGATGAAGACTATTCATTTGTACCTTTTCCAGTTTTGGGTTCATGGGAGGGTAGATTTGTATAGGCAATTTCATATTTGATAATTCGGATTTTTTATGTATGTACCGGCATAGACATAGGGGGAGATTTGTAAGGACATTTTTCACATGTCCGAAATGTTTCATTTATTTATGTCGTACGCCGCTACATTTGGCACGTCTCCTCACGATCTCACATGACGGCCTCTATCCGAATTTCGGGAATCAAGCATGCATTATCTCCACTAATATGTCCCTCATCTGCCTCAATGACTTCACGTTCCAAGATTTTAGGGACTTAATGCAAGTGGTACGCAAGGGAAGTCAAAACAGTAAAAAAAAGGCACAATAGGAGAGTTCAAGGGAAGTTTCGTAATTTTACATCCATAGTTCGGAGGTCTGGTCAACTACAAAGTTGAAGAGATCTCCGCAACGAAGATACTGGAAAAAATGGCACCTCAATCCGAGCTGCAGTGAAGGAGTTATGACCTTTTGAAGATAGAGAAAATTCCTTAAAGAATGCTGTTTTTTTTTTTGTACGCTGGATAGAATTTTAGAGTTTTAAGAACGTGGGACTCTTCATATTTTTTCCTATAAATACCAACTTCGGGGGAGTTGTTTTGCAAGACTTTAGGAGACGAATTTGAGAGTCCAAATACATCTAGTCTTCATATTTTTGAGTCCCAAGACTCATGGTTTGATTCACACATCCTTGCCAATCCTTTGTGAATCCTTTTGCAACCCAAGAACACAACTTTGGTTTGTTCAACCCTTGTGGAGGAGACCGTTCTTCTTCTTCATTACAGCCCTACTGGAAAGGGATAATTCCAGCCGCGACTACAGAATCCGATACCCGAGGGTAATTCTTAGTCAACTTGTATTTTCATTGTAATCCGATTGTAAGCCGTTCTCTTACAAATTATAGTGAAAATAAATGGTTTTGCCCCTGAGGGGGATTTTTCCTTAATTGCATGTGTTTGAATGTTCTTGCGTAGATTATCAATTTATTCAATCACATACTGCTGCATGTTTAGGGTTTGTTTGGATTAAAAGGGTTTTATATATAATTTGATCATTTGAACGCGAGCACACACGTTCTCAGATCTCCAAATTCTCAGATGAAGATATAGTTTGCACTTCTCAGGAAGACCTCCTATGGTAAATATTCTTTGGAGGCACTGCTAACAAAAAAGGGCACAACATTGGGATACTCTTGATCGCTCCTGATGACTCCCATACTCCCATTGCCACCAAAGTAATTTTCCCTACACCAACAACATGACTAAGTACGAGGCATGCATCATAGGCCTCAAATTCTCTCTCAAGAAAGGTATCCAGTGCCTAAATGTCTACGGGTACTGTGGTCTCATTATCAAAGAGGTCCTTAGAAGATGGGAAGTCAAAGACGAAAAGCTCTTACCCTTCAACACCCATCTAGAAAAGGTGGCCTCCTAATTCAGAGATATAACCTTCCCCTATTTGTCTTGAGTAAGGAACAACTTGGCCGATGCCCTTGCTACCTTAGCGTTCATGGTCGACATGCTTAAGGGAATATAATGTCCCCTTTTCTAGTCCAAAAATAAGCTAAACTAATCCACTGCTACTTCATCGATCTTATCATAAAAGAGAATTATAATATGGTCGAGTTCTAGTAGTACAACATTTGCCACCTCCTCAAGCATGGTAGGTACCCCCAGGATGCCAATAAGAAATACCTTGAAACCCTTCGAAAATTGGCTACCCAATACATTGTCAGCGATAAAGAACATTTTAAGAGAAAATTCGATGGAACCCACTTACACTACATTGTAGAGTCTAAAATTAAAGAAATGATGCAAAAAATCCACAACGGGGAATGCGAACTCCACATGAATGGCCATATGTTTGCCAAGAACATCATCCAATAGCGTTACTATTTGACTACCATGGTTCAATATTTCACTGCCTATGTCCATAGATGCCTTAAATGCCAATAATTTTCCAATCTCCAACACTTATGTCCATGGGAATTATACATATGACTTCTCCATATAGGGCATCGATATAATAGGTAAAGTCACACCCAAAACCTCCCATAGACACGAGTTGATCTTAGTTTCCATGGATTAATTCACCAAATGGGTCGAAGATGAGTCATATACAGTACTGAATGCCAAAAAGGTAGCAAAATTCAGCTAAAAGAACATCATCTGCCAATACAGGATTCTGCATTAGCTAGTGTCGGATATCGGCTTACATTTCAAGGCATAAGTAATAGAATTGGTCGATGAGTATGGTATTCAGAGACACAAATCTTCTCCCTTCTAGCTATAAACCAATTGTGCAGTTGAAGACGCTAATATGAACCTCAAAGAAATCATTAGCAATATGGTCGAGAGTTGCCAAAATTGGGCCAGTTGAATCCCTTATGCCCTCTGGGGCTATTATACTTCAATCCGGTTATCTTATGGGGCTACCCTTACTCTCTGGTAAACGACATGGAAGGAGTCCTGCACATTGAACTATAAATACCTTCATTATGCATCATGTTTGAAAGCAAAGTCAATGGAGAAGACTTGTATCAGAGCCATTTTAATGAGTTATAACTCTTAGACGAAAGGAGGCTAAAGGATCTATATCACATATAGTGATACCCTCATCGGATAGCACGATCATTCAACAAGTGAGTTGAAGACTGTTGTGTTCAAGAAGGACACTTAGCCCTAAAAGAAATCACAGAACCCGTCTAGAACCCCAGAGGGAAATTGAAGCCAAACTGGAGTGGTCTTACATCGTGAAAAAAATCATGTTCGGTGGCGCCACTATGATTATTGATATTGACGGATAAGAAATGGCACGTCCAATCAACTTGGAGCATCTTAAGAAATTCTACCCCAAATCAAAAATCTCAGATCGATTCGACTCCTGTCATCCCCCTTTTATTCTTATAAAAAATCATTTATCTCTACTCAGAACTACATAGAATATAATCCCCTAAAACCCTTTGGTTTTTAAAAATGAAACTTAGAAAATTTTCAAACCCCCACAGGTACGTAGGCAACTCACACGCTTTACATGGGAATGGTCCCCTTCTTTTTCACAAAATGCTATTCTTTTTTTACCTCCCAGAACGACAGTTCATTTTATCATTTACATGAAAAACGGATTATGTATGCCTTAGAAATTGGTATAGATAATTCAAATGTAAAACTCATCAAGAGGCACAATAATATAATTGAAATCCTTTTTTATCCCATAATGGGAAAATTTGATACAATTACATGAAATATTAGTGAAGGGAGTCAAGCAATTATTCTTCCCGCTAACTAAACTACCCCTAAAAACAAATTAACCAAACCTTCCCAAAATTAGTCACCGAAACAAAAAACTACCAACCACATCATCATCACAACATCTTCAAAAATAAACACTACGTTCATAAAGGACCTTATCCGTGACTGTTGGAAGACCCATCCTTATCATCATATTCTCCTTGAGGCCCCCAAACCTCTCCTGCTTGGATGGTATGCTTAAGGCACTCCATGGAACGATAAGCCCAGACCATCGTAGAGAAAACCACTACGCCCCATCCGTAGTGTCAAACATGAAGAACCATCTATGCCCGATCTCCTCTACTATGATGTTAGATACCACCCTCTTCCACAACCAGTTCATATAGTATCCATAAAGATGCCAAACCCTGCCAACAGATTGATAAGGATAGGTTGACATCCGATAATTCTCCCACAGAGAGCCTAATCGCATGTGCAGGACTTTAGTCAAATCCTCTACAAAAAAGAAATTTTGGGTATGGGAAGGCAAAAGTTTCTCCCATCCGACTTGACGCAGGAGCTGCCAAGGGAAATAGAATGAGGTCTGCCGGAGACCAACTAATCAAACATACTGCTATTCCCCCAGTTTTGGAATGGCCTGCAACTCCCTCCCACCTAGGCATTGACCATCACAAACATCAAGCGCTGTGATGCATAAACTAGTTTACCCAGTTGTCTACGAATGGTCCAAAGATAATAAAATAATGAGTGAAGAAATTCGACATAACTTCCAAGGGATATTCAGGGGGACATCCAAATGGAATCTTTTATCTAGACACATGAACAGTATAATCAAAATTCCTCTTAGAAAATTATAACGGCCTTCCCCCAATCATCTAGAGCCTTCAGGGTCTCTACTAGTATCACTGTTATAGGATTGTGACGATATGATATCCACATTATAATTGCACCCATTTGAGGGTCTGCCATCAGGATCCCGGGCACCAGGTGTAGCTTCGAATTTAAGCCAAGGGCAACGAATCTGGCATCGCCCTCATCATTTAAATCTTGAAGATTCATAGAATACAGTACAATTGGGAGAGAGATCATTCCCCTAGTGGCCAATAACGGAGCCGTCCAAGAAGAGATGTGTTGAAATCTTGCTAACAACTCCCAAGGAGACCGAGATAATTCAGGCATGGTCATCGCCACCTGGGATTAACCCCTAACATAGCTGAAAACTCCTCATAGGTCAGACGTACCTCATCCAGGCCAAAGCAAAAAACATGATCCTCGGGATACCAAAATTCTATTGTCGCTGCCATCATGTTCTAGTCGATGGGACAATTGTGCCATTAAGAAACCTGATGCAAGTTAAAAACATCACAATCTATATTGTATAGACACATAACTTCCAAATTCTCGATATATGAAAAAATTTCAGCACTCTTAGGAAGGACCATTTTGGAAACAATAAGACAAAAGGCAAGAAATAAGCAAGAAATGAGAGAAAATGTGGATGGGTGAAGAAACCTCACCGCCTCACTCGCCTTTTATAATTGAAAACTTTGGCTAAAAATAAGAAGTCTGCAAATCCAAATGAAAGACTGGCCCATCAAGAACTCGAAGGTGAAGAAAGTGAAATCAAAGACTTAGAGTGATTTGACTTGACTAACCTACTGATGGGTAGGATATGGGGTATGTCAATCGGCACCCCCTTATTTTAGGAAATTCTATCTTTCCTTTTTTGTCAAAATAATAAATCTAAAAAAACAAATCCTTATTTCAAAAACTTCAGGGTGTTTCTTCCTACATTATCCATTTTTACTCATCCTCTCTCAAAACATGTTTTCTCTTGAATTATTTTAAAAGTCCCATCCTTTTTACAGTCTCAGCAACAAAGTAAAAATTTCATGTAGATTAACACATTTAAAGAAGACATAAATAAAGAAAAATATCATTTATTTTATATATATATTGCCACTTGCTTCACTACATTTTTTCAAAAAAAAAAGAAGAAAAAATAGAAAAGGCAATAAAAATAATAGGACTCAGTCCGAAACCTCAAACTCTCTCTTTATCTCTCTCTAGGATCCCCCGTCCTTACGATGAGCACGCTTCCCCCGACAATGAGTTGAGGAACCTCCACTACTTGATCCAGATCCCTCCTCAGAATAACAGACAACACCATGCACGAAGGAACCATAACTAAAACTTGAATATAAGAGATTACAAAAACCACCTAGTCTCGAATTTCTCTCAGCCAGGCAGTCGACACCCGTACATGCTGCAAGAAAAAAAAGGTCAAATAAGTCAATCTAAAGAAAAAGAAGAAATAAAAAAGATAAAGGATAAAGAAATAAAAAGATATACCTCAGGTTGAAGCACATCATCCGACAACCCCAACATCATCGGGTTTACAGCATTATGGAAGTGCTTCATACTCAACAATCACCATCTAGCCTGTCGGATATTGTAGGAAGGCGGAGCAAGCTGGATGAATTGAACCTCTGTCACCGCTGCCACTGCCGATGATGATGCCCCACCAGTGCTGTGGGAAGACCCCACCAGTTGACTCGTACCCCTTCCCAAAGCAAGAGGAGGTTAAGTCATGTTCACTACATCATAAATATATAAGGGAATCAACCAGTTCATCATGAAGTCAATTTAGTTGTAAGTCGTAACCATGTGAGTATAGGACGAGTAGGGCCCACTAATCATTTCCACCTCCTTGACCTCATCTGACATCTCTCACACCTGCCTCATATACCTCATGGACATACCGATGGGACCACCATCTCATCTTCCATGATCTGTTGGACTACTCTCTCTCCCAGATACTAATAATAGGCGAGCTATTTTCCAGCAGTCGGCACATCTACGAATTTATCTCAGTAATTCCCGTGTGAGGGATAACCATCCCTAAAGGATAGAAAGTTACCTTCATTTTTCCAAAATAAATTCAATACTTGACCAAATAAAGAAAATGCCAAAAAAACAACATTCAAAATAAAAGAGAAGAAATATCATGGTCGCTTGTCAGGACATTAAAAACCTGATGCATTATCGACAAGGAAAGATACAGCTTCTACTGCCGATTGGACTTTTTCCATCGATACATTAGGCAAAAGCCCCCACATCCTCATCATATAAACCAATCCAATGGGCATTGACCCCAATCACCTTATGAAACCACATCGACATAAAGGACATGAGTCAATAACTAGGAAAAAATGAAAAGAAGAATGAAAGAAAATACATAAGGAGAAATGAGAAAATTACTTGGAGAAGATACGTAGCTCTAGAAAAAGTCTGCCAATAGCACCGGTTGAAAGCATCCAAAGAAGAGTAAAGGGACACCAAAGTCAGGCTCCACCAGTCATAAAGAGGGATATTCGAGAATACCCTAAAAAATGGTAAAAACCATGAGAGGGTGACGTTGTCACTCGACTCCACCCCTCCAAGCAGTAGAAGAATAAATAAGTGGGCCATCTGCCTCACCTATAGATTTTGGGTCTCAACGATCCTTCGACTCGAAAGAACCTCTTCTAGAAAAGAAATGTGGATCGAGTCCCTCGAGGTTATCCGCCCCACATCTCTCAATGCATCATCAATCGCCACCGGTGTCACCCTCAGAGACCGGTCCACCTCTATTTTCATACCCTCGTAGTCAATCCCCAACAGTTGTTTAACATCAATGTGGGTCACCAACATTTCCCTGAATCCTAAGTGTATAGTGTGGGTAGTGTCCCACTACCTCTCCCCCAACACATACAAAACGATTGTAGAGCACGACATCTCATCTAAAGCAGACGTCAAAAGACCAAAACCCACGGAGGAGACTATCCAACGCACCACAATAGGAAGGTTCTCCCACACATCCCTAAATCCCATAATCTCCCCAGAATGAATGATCGTAGCATCTATTGAAGTCTGCCAAAATAGAAGAGAAAACTTTCGTCAGAATTCAAAGAAAGAAGAAAATAGAAATAAGAAAAGGAATGCCAAAAAATCATGTGGTACTTACATAGCCATTAGGGTTCCTTACCCTAGACAACAGGTGGTGTGAAGGCTCACACAACATAAAGCGATCATCAAAAATAGGCTCAAACAAGTTAAAAGCTTTCTCGTTGCCTAATGTTAGGGGCATCCTAGCCCGCCACTCCAAGTTTTCCCAATCGTCAACACCCAACCACTCCATATGGGTCCTACTACTTGAGAAATCTGCCTTTTACTAGTCTCAACTGAGGGAAAAATGCAAGAGCAGATTGCAGAAGGGAGAAGCAGAAGATAGGAAAGTTAAAAGTTAAGAAAATTGAAGATAATTCACCCCTTTTCATAGGAGGCTAAGGGGTATGCCGATCGTCCACTAAGTAAGATAGGTCAAGCTTAACCTAGAATAGGTTTGCAGGTGTAATAATGGTGATTCAACAGTAAATTAAATGAAGAAGGAGGTAAGGAAATGGACAAAGAGACAATAAAGTAAGTGGTTCGACCATATAATCTACTTCGTTGTGCAATGGTGAGTGAGCTTTTCACTATGAAAATGGCTCTAATGGCCTTAACTTTATAGTTCACACAAATTTCTCTCTCTACTGTGAGTGCAACAGAGTATTGTCTAGGGATGGAATTATCGATCCTTTACAATATTAGAAAAGACAAGTATATATATTGCCTGGGGGTGTAGTGCACCCCCCAAACATGTAATGAGAATGTGTAGTATGCAATAGCCAATAACGAGCATCCACTTATCACTATCACATGTTCCCTCATGTGTGAGGAAGATCTGGTTATAACAATTTTATGTACATGGGATCTACAACCCACGTGCACCGTCACACGAATTCCCCAATCTGTGCGCTCTACCACACTACATCAAAACAAGCTTTTAGTAACAGACTATTTTTTTTATTACTAACAATAATTTTCCATTACTATTTTTCATAGTAAATTAGTGTTAATAATATAATATAAGTGTTACTAATATTGATTCATTATTTTTAAAGGTATTTTTCACCTAACGAAATAAATGACTCCAACTAAAATTTACCCCCAAAACTCAAAAAAACCCGCTCACACACACGAAACTCTAAAAAACCCAAAATTTCTCCCCCCCCCTCTCAGATCTGACCGCTCCATCATAGTTCATCTCCACTATACGGTTCCAGCTACGAAGTGCATGGACAACACACGGATCATTCTACAAAACTAACTTCGATTCTCGACAACCTAGGTCTCCAAAGGTCCATTTCATTTCATTTCCCTTCAATTTATTTACCACACGGATCATTTGTTTTGGTAAATATTTGTTTTCATAGGTCTTGTTTGAACTTAGTTATGTATTGTTGAATTTATTGATTCCCTTTTCCCATTTTTTGACTTGCTTTCTTTTCTTGCATTAATCTTGTTAGTGATTGTCTTGGTCCAAGATAAAAATTAAATTTGATTAATATTTGTTTGTTGGTCAACATATGGGGCTATATTTTGTAGTATGTTGTTGCAGTGTGTGTACATTGGAAATTTAGTTAGTGTAAGGAATGGTGTGTGTGCTTGAAGTAGAGTGGAGAATGTAAAGTGCAAGTGAACTGAGTAAGGAATCGTTTTACTTTTTCTTACCAACGAAATGTCAACTGATCTGAAAACATGGTTTTCATTAACTCATTAATCTTCCTCAACAACACATCACAAGGATCATTAACAGAGTGTCTTCAGGTAAATTTCATTTTTTATTTTCATTTTTATTGTTAGACTTCATTTTTATGATAATAATGGACATTCACATAACAAAATACCCATTCGTTTTATTCGTCTGGGGTTTCATTAATCATTTAGGGGTTCAAGTGATTTTATGGATTTCTAATTCATCTTTAATGCCTTTTTTTAAGGTATTGATGTTTATTTTTTTGGCAGGCAGTTCTTCAGTTTAGTTAATGGAATGTAATGAACTCAACTAGAGGTTTGTGTCTCTCTGTTTTATTTTAATTGGAATGTGTGAGCCTGAGCCATCTAAATTTATGTTAATAAGAATCCTTAACAATTGGATCTAATACTATAACTTTTAGTTTGTCATTTCAATCAATTGAGTTTCTTTTAATGCTTTTAAATTTTGTTTATTTTTCTTTGTTATGATGCTACATTTTAATTCCTTAGTCTCAGATCATCCGTGAAGGGTTGTTGTTTGTAATGTCGAACACCATGTCGGTGATCATGGTGTCTTGGCCAGAGCTTCTGGTGACTACGCTATTGTTATTAGTCACAACCCAGACAATGGAACTTCTAGGTATAACGACTAAACCAACTTATTTTCTTTAGTTCACTTTATATTCTTTCTATTTCCACATGTTTTTAAATTTATGGTTCGAATATGTCTTAGGTTTAATAAATTTCGATAATTTAACACAAAGATTGTGATAATGAACATTTGTGGATCCCTGAATGAGTAGTGTTTTGTAATATAGGTTTGCTACTGTTGGATTAATGGATGATTGTATAATTTCATTGAAATTAGAATATGGAACTATGAATGATAGATGTTTTAAATTATGTTGGTGGTGGTACTTTCTGTTCACTTATCTGGTGAGAAGTATGTTCTGATTATGTTGTTGGTCCATGTCTATTTTAAACAACATTGTAATGTTCTGATGCATACTTAACAATTAGATGTGTTTTCCTACAAGGTATTTTAAACTTAAACTTGAAAACATCTAACTTCCGCAAGTTAGATGTATTTTAAACACAATTAGATGTGTTTTCTTATAATTAGATGTATACCTTAACTTCCGCAAGTTGGATCCAAGAGTGGGTTACAATATTTTTTCATGGAAAATATATTCTATTACAGAACCTAAAGGAGATTATAACTTATTGAATGTCAAAATTCCAAGAAGGTGCTTATAAACAAAAGTCCAAGAAGGTTCTGATAACTTTATTGAATATGAAAAATCAAATATAAAAACAATTTGGTTTGGTATTGTTGCAGGTAGGGTTCCCAAGAAGGTGCCGTAGTTTATTAGGATTGATGATGTCTTTACGTCATCTCGTGGATCCACTAAAACTCTTGGAAATTTCGTTAAGGTTTGATTTCATTTTTCAGTGTTATATGCACTAGATTTTGTGGTTTTATGCTATTACTATTTTTTTCTCAATTGAAACAATCTGAATGTGTGCTTTACTCATTTATTTGGACAATATTGACTGAGTTGCATAGAATAAGGTTGAATAAAATTGTTGTTGTTGTTGAGTTTCCCATTCTTCATCTCGGGAGAATAACTTCCCACTGGATTCCTTTTTTAAGTTAAACTATTACCATTACTATTTTATTCTTATATCTGAAACCTTGACTCTGCCATCTCTTAGTACAAAAGCATGTAACCCTTAGTTTATTACAATCATCATCACCTGACTTTGCATGGGAAAAAGGGGTAGATTTAGAATACACACATACTTTCAAATGTGTCTCAAATCTTTTCTTGAAAACTTTACCAAAAGACCACTATTAAGTTGAAAGCCAACTCTCATACTCTGGTCAAATAAGGCAGCCCATAAATTAAACACTACGACTTGTTGCTTTAAGAAAAAGAAAGGAACATGACTTGTAGAAAATCTTTTTCAGTAATTCCTGATTGACTGGGCTATACTAATATTTTACGATTATAAATTTGAAATAAATGTCTTTTTTTCATAGGTGTACAAAACTACTTTAATGAGTTAAACTCAAAACTCCTGCACAAATATTTGATAATATTACTCACTTGATCCCAAATTAACAAACATAATGTTTGTTCATCCAACAAGATTGGTGTCATTGATCTATTTATTTTTTTGGTCTTTTAAAGGTGCTGGTACAGAAACATCACATCCATATGTATTTAAGGATCTGCTTTCGCTGAATTTCAAAGCAGACAATTGTATTGAGTTTACATCTCTGAAAAGAAAGAGAAACAAAATGAGAACAGTATAATATCCCTTATTACAGTAAACAAAATGGAGAAAATAATCGAGAACAGTCCACGCTTCTTAGATCAGCATGGGTCTTTTAAAGCCATTCAAGGTAGCTGCGTCTTGTCCCTGAATTTTTATCAACCTCCAAAATATATCCCTTTTGAATGCATAACATCTCACCTTGATGAAATTCTTGAGTTCTACGTATATGTTGAGGATGAACTCCACTCCATATAAAGGGTTGTAATAGCGGATTCTGTGTACAATTTGAGTTTTGTTGTTTTCCAGTTTTACTACGTGCATTTATTTCAATGGAAATGAATTCACTGAATCTCAGAACTTGTTTAGATTTAATTACCTACATAGTTCTGGAACTATCTCTTGGATTTCAGTTCTCTCCTAAATATTTAATTTGCCTTAATTTCGTTTTCAAACTAAATCTTTAATTTGTCTTCATTTTCAGGCTCATAACAAGACCTTCCATCCATCTCTGATTTCGTTCTTTTCTTCATCTTTTGTGTGCTATTCTTCATCTTTTATCTATTCAGAACATAGAAATGCCCAATCATTAACCCATTAATGATTTGAAATAAAGTTAGACGAAGGTTGGTGACTAATTCACTTAAAGTACTTAAAGTAACATTGAAAATATTGAAATGTCGGGTTTAAATTGACACAAACACTAAATTTCAGGTTGTTGATAGTTAACTTTCTTCAAAACACCATCCAGTTAAGGTAAGTTTGATGCCAATTTACCTCAATACTAACCCAATTAGGAAACAAAAATAAGATTAGCACAAGACTTTTGTTGCCACCTTCACATCGCACGCTTTGTGGATTTCAAAAGGGTTTGATCTCCAGATTACAAAAGACTTACACAACTAAGAAACCTCAACGAGCCAAAATCATACAGTTACTTTGTGTTTTTAAAAGTTGAATATTTGGAAGGGTCTTATTCCATTTTTTTCGTCCATGTGTTGATAATGAAGTTATAGGTGTTTCTTGTGTCTTTCTATCTGTATGGGTAAATAATAATGCTTCAATTTTCTTCAGATGTGATGTAACATGCTTAGATATAAAATGTAAATGAATTATAAGATTTCTGTCAATTCATGGATGATATTAATTATTAATGGTATTCAAGGAAGGGTTGAACCCGACATGTATAATTATTTTCCATTTGTTACAATTTGATGAGCAGGAGGATCAAGTGGCTATAGAGCGTATCTTGCATATTGTTTTCCTATATGCGCAGTGTCCAAATCCTGTTAGTTGAAACCGCCTATAGTACTTGTTTTTGTAGTCATTTGTTTTAATGATGTGTGTGACTAATGTTTACATTTTCAGGCTCGGAAAAAGCTAAAGCGTCAGCTGGCCGAAGCGGAGGTTGCACCAGAATCAAGGAAAAAAAACCCAGTAGATACAGGTTCGCAAGTTGATACTATGAACTCTGATATTACGCATCATGATACTAAAGGTTAGGTTTAGCTTCTCTCATTTAAGAGGTTATTGGTGGGGTAGATTTAGATGGGAAAAGAAGGTTAAAAGGATAACTAGTGCATGTCATTACTAGCCAATGGCACTATTAAAATATTATCTTTTTAATATGTGCGTATATATATGACCAATTCTTTTGATTACAGAGATTAGTTATACTTGGATGATCTTGGATCGATTAGATCGATTAGATTGATATAATACAATTTGATATACTTGAATGATATTAGCTGATGACAAGCGTAAATTTTTTTCTTTTGTCAAATATGTCGAAGCTTTTGTTGTACTAGAGACAAACTTTTTTTTAGTGTGCCCATCTAAACTTTTGATGGCTGTTTGCAACATTAATGCCGTTAAATGTGCTGTTGCCATGATAGATGAAGGAACCTTTTAATAGTTTAAACTTAGATTTGTATGTATTAGATTTCTATTTGTGTCTTGCATCAAAATAAAATGGAGTCAATTGAAATTGTTGCATGGGAAATAAAGGAGACCAAAGAGGAAATTCAGAATTATGCAAAGGAGGGGAAACTGTTGTAGCTTACTACACTGCTGACGGTGGCCCAAAAAAATCTTACTCACTCTATTACTACAATCAGTGAATGTATTTACACCCAGATCACTTTGTTGACCTTTAAGGAGTCCAAATTTATGTATAAGATTCTTCTAAGAAGTAGTAAATTGTCCACAATTAAGGACAAGAAATCAGTGATGTTAGTTGGGCAACAGTTACTTCTAGTGTTTGAGAGGGCAGGGGATGATATCAATACATATGTCGGTCAATACAAAATTTAAGTATACCTATTTTTTTTGTACATACAGAGATATATTAACAAATAAGAAATTATTCTCTTGTACATTTTTTTGATTCATTTTCTGTTGCAGGTCTTATGCGAACAAGTGATCATAGATGTTGCCCATTGGCTTAAGCAAGAAGAGGCCTTATTTTGAATCCACAAGATACTGATTTTATAGATACGGAGGGGTTTGGAACCTTTTCTCTTTGCCTTTCAATATTGTCATTTCATTATTTGCAATCTGATTTAATAATACAAAGTTAGTTATCTTTCTTCCATGTTACATTGATTTGGATCGAGATAGGTTTCACGAGCTCTTGAGAACTTCGAGGATTTTTCGCAAGATGGGAGGTAATATCATGAGTATTGCAATAAATAGTGAAATCGACACAGCTTTAACAAGTTTATGTTTTAACTTTGTCAGGTGGTGGTGAAGAATTGAGGAGAAACTTCTCGAAGAGGGAGGCATGCACCATCACCAAAATTAGAAGAGGTTCAGTATCAGACAACCAGTATTCCTTTGGACCACACCACTCTTGAAACTTCACTATTATAAACACCGCAACCTATAAAGAAATTGAAAAACAAGCAATCAAAAACCTTTTTGTCCATCTCTTTATTTCCTTTCTTACCCACATTCTAGTTTTGTGTAATATCACTCTCATTCTCTCTTTCTAATTAACAGAGAGATCGATTAGAAGGAGCTATGATTGACTAGGACAACGTAAGATTGACCTTGACGCTTGTTATAGATGTGAATAATTATAGGTGTGTTCGGTCTCTTATTTTTGTTAGTTTCTTTGTAAGAGTTAGTTTTCATTTTCATTTTGTTTTTCTATTTTCATGTTGGAATATAGGAAAATCCCCACCAAGTCATTTCAACCTTGAAGATTGGATGCACACCTCACCTTCTGCTGACATTATAAGTTCACATACTAGTCTATATGTGAAATTTCCTACTTTAAGTGCTAATGTGAAAGTTTGATAATATAAGTTCACATACTAGTGCATTTAATTTTACTGGTGGACAATTTTTTGTACTAAATTAATTTTGTATGACTAAATGTTGATATTATAAATAATATGATAATTTTATTTTTCTTGACAGAATGCCATTTTTGGATCCTCATCAAGTTTCCAGCGTTGTGCGTTATGGCATTGATGGCGATGATAATAGAACGAAAGTTGATAGTCAACAATAACAAACTTCTTTTTTATATTTATTTGATTGGTTATAATATAAAAATATTTCATTTAAGGACGATTGTATTAGGATTTTATATTGGATGGTTTAAGTAAAATAATGTAACTTTCGGGGTGATTGTATTACGATGTTTCATTTATTTGGTTTAAGTTTCTTTTGTAAATAAAGAGTGGACGCTTATATAAATGTAAATGTTGAATATAATGCCCTTGTTTTTTTGTAGACTATTTTTGTATATGTTCTTAGGATTTAAATAGTGTGGTAAGAATAATCTGGATATTGGATCTTGATTTTTTTAAATATGTATTAATATTACTAACAAAATTTTATCGTTACTAATTCTGAATTTTACCGTTACTATTAGTAACATAATTTTACCGTTACTAATTCTGAATTTTACCGTTACTATTATAAACATAATTTTTCGTTACTAATTCTGAATTTTACCGTTCCTATTAGTAACAGAATTTTACCGTTACTAATTCTGAATTTTATCGTTACTATTAGTAACAGAATGTTACCGTTACTAATTTTGAATTTTACCATTACTATTAGTAACATAATTTTTCGTTACTAATTCTGAATTTTACCGTAACTATTAGTAACCGAATTTTTCGTTACTAGCTTCGTGCCCTACGCCTTTTTTCTAACGGAAAAATTGTGTTACTAATATTTTTAGTAACGGTAAAATTCTGTTACTAATGGCGTGTTTTGGTGTAGTTCCAGTCGTCCAATATCGGCCCTCTAGTCAAGGCCAAGGCCAAGTTGTCAAATTGGATCTCCTGACATTAAGGTAGCTATTGTGCTGAGTTGTCTTCATTATTACCCCTCGTCCATGTGATGGACGAGGAAGAGGGGACTTAAGTCATAACACCGCTGATGTTGATAATATTCATTATGGTCTGAGTCAAGGATGAGACCTCATGTGACGATCATATGGCCGAGGATGAGACCAAATATACTAGGTCCCAGATGGAGCCATAACTTTCTCTGTTGTACGGTTTGGCACTTGACGGCCTTGGCTAAGAGGGATTAGCATGTTTACGAGGCTATACTTTGTATATCAATTAACCCCTAGCCCTTAGTCTTACACGTGAATGGAAGGCTGCGGGATAAAGTATCTCTGAGCAGAAGTTGATGAGGCATCTTTAACTGAAGTTTGAGGTCTTTTCAGATGTCATGCTTGGAACGTTGAATGAGGACTTCGGATTGACACTTGGATGCCACCTTGTGGTGTAGAGTGTGATTCAAGAATGGCGTTTGTAAATGTGCCATAGGGCACCGTACCCTAAATGATGTTTGCCTTATAATTTGCGCACAATGATTATAGGTATAAAATTTTTCAAAAAAACCATTTTCTTTCCTGTTTCATTCTTTTCGCGCTAGTATTTCTCTATCTGTTTAACAAAGTTTGTTCATCGTCTTTCTCACCACTATTCAAGCATTTTCAGCAAGGTTCTTTAGGGTTTCTTTTGTTCCTTAGGCATATTATCTTTCTAGATACCATTTTCCTCTATTTTCTCCCATCCATTTCTTCATTTTTCAGCCATTTAAGCTTTTTTAGTTTTTTCAGTCACCTTAATTTGTCGTTCTAGAGCTACTTTTAGGGTGTTTTTTTGGTGGTTTTAGGGACTTGATCGGTAAATTTTAAGATTTTCAACCTTTCTTAGCCTTATCTGCTCTTTAATCAGTCACTGGTAAAACTTTGATGAAACTCCAGTAAAACTTCGGTTGAGAGTGTTCTTTATTTATTCTTTAATCAAAGCAATTCAATCGCCCATTTTGATTTTTGGGTCAACATTGGTAAAATAGCAAACTATTAGTCCCTTTTTATTATTTTTTGTAGCCAAGTTAAGAATCAGTGATTTAAATGTTAAAACCCTCTATGAATTAGCTGAACGATTTCTCGCCCTCAACGAGG
Organism: Sambucus nigra; assembly: GCA_949130495.1. Taxonomy (NCBI): domain Eukaryota; kingdom Viridiplantae; phylum Streptophyta; class Magnoliopsida; order Dipsacales; family Adoxaceae; genus Sambucus; species Sambucus nigra. The sequence goes on along the minus strand of OX422210.1, from coordinate 234,463,074 downwards.
GTACTTCCAAGAAATTTGTATAATTGAGGAGGAATATGAGGCTCAATGTAGATCTAGGGCCGACCTTACTTTCCTTATCTTTCCTATTCCTTTAAATATCATTTTACTCTAATCCTCTGAGGTAGGTACGGATGAGATTCCTAACTCTTTCTCTGCCCAAGCCAAGAGTAGGGACTATTTTGATGAGGATATGAGGTTATCACCCATAAATTATGTTGGGTCTGAGTCGGCTGAGAGTTCATCTCGGTATTTCCCTTCTAAACAAGCTGAGTTATCTAGGTGATATGACCCTTTTGCTAAAATTATCTCGGACCATGATGAGACGAGAGTTAATGTAGCAATTTTTCCATCAGATATCCCTCTCTTAGGTATGATTGAGAGCGAATTCCAAGAGAGATTCCCTGGCAAAACTTTGATCCTGAAGAAATGGCATACGATGGAGACAAATCTGAGGCCGATGAACTGATTTCTTATTCATATACCGAGACATTTCAGTCTACTGTCAGAGAATTCGACCTCATTTTTTGGAGGCATTTGTACCGCATGAAGTCTGATGTTGTTATGCGTGTCCGAGATGAAGACATGAGAGTGTTTCATGACTAAAAAGTTGAAGGCACTATACACGAACATATGCTCAAGGTTGTCTTTTGACTTCCTTTTCATCCATCCATCTAAGCTATACTGTCCAGTCTAGGGATTTCCCGTTCTCAGTTAGTGCCTAATTCCTGGAGGATCTTACTCGACTATGTCTCCCTACAGATGAATAAATATGACTATGACCCTCCCGTGGAAATTTTTAAATCTTGCTACAATATCTCTTCCTCAAGGACTCATCTAGGTAATTTCCACTTAGGGAATAGAAAACTTGATAAGAAAATCATTCGCGTTGCCCAAACATCGAATCACCACTAGAAGCCGAGATTTTTCTTAATTTCTTGGTCCTAGGAATTTCCAGTCCACATCGATCCGTACGAGGACGTGTCAAGGGTTCCATGTTCCTGGGCTAACCCCGCCTTGTCCACCAAATTGGACCCCGGCCTCAACCTTACCAACTTGGAGAGGGTGGAATTTCTAAGGGATCAAGGGAAGAACGCAACCCTTACTGAATTTGAAGACTTAATGTCTCTTGAATTTCTAGAGGAGTCTCATTTGGGGGTTGATCCCCTTGATGCGTTATGTGAGTTACTATTTTTTTTAATTACAAGTCTTTTCTCATCTCTTATCTTTTTGGCTGACAAATTTTCTTTCTTCTTTGTAGACATTCCTCCTTATATTTCGGACGAACTCTGGAACACGATAGCCCATAGGCTCAAGAATGCTTTACTCAAATAGGGAGGGAAGCTACCCCCAAAGAAAATAACTGCTAGTGGGTCGACCCAAGATGACGTTATCCATAAAAGAAAGGAGCCAACTACTCCCTCGGACACTCGTCAAGATCATTAAACTAGGATGAGAGTACCACCACCGAATTGTAGGTCGAGATCTTTCTAGCCGAGTACATCCTCTCTAAATAGCTTTGAAAATTTTTGGGCGAATAACATTTCCCAGGTTAAGGCATGCCCAGACTCCATCATCCCTACAAATTAGAGGTCAAAGTCCACCATGTTTTATGTCCTTTCCAAGGGAGACTATGAATTTATAGGGAATATTCACCCCTTAAAGACCTATGACTTTGGTCTTCATTATCTTGCGCAGGTATCAGATTCGTCTTTAATTTTAATCTCGATTTGTCCAATTTTTACATTTTTCTATTGTGACACTTTATCATTTTTATTCTTTTACAGTCTTTATGCACCTTTACCTTGACTAATAAATGGGTAACTGGGAATTTTTCCAAAATGCAGTAGGGTGAGAAAGCCCTATAGGATATGGCCGACCTGAAGAGAAAACTCAGGGCGTAGAGAAGAATATAATAAGGTTCATGATCAGAACAACCTAGATTATGCCAATGACTTGAAGGATAATGATGGCGAGATAACTGCTCAAGCTACGAAGCATGCTACAGACCTTGCTGCAACTGTCTAGAAATCTAAGGGCGAGGCCCTTTCTTCCAAGTCTATTCCGAAGATCAGAGACAAGTCCCTCTCACCCAGGGCTATAAAGAAATTTCGAGATGAGGCCATCGAGTCTTACAAAGCGCCTAATGAGTTCGACATCTTCGGCATGGATTACCTTGAAAGAGTAATCAAGATAGCCTGCTGATGGGTTGTCACTAAATTTTCTGAGGCCGTCCCACCCATCTATCCCGAGCTGAAAGCCCCTGACCTGGAGGATCCCCTTATGGCCATGGCCTTGGGGTGTGTTAAATCCATGCTCTCAGTCAAGGAAGATGAGGCTATGGATGAGGTCCTAGTTGAGGCTAATATCATGTCAAGTATGCTCAAGCCTAGGAAGGTGCTTGAAGGTCAACTGGCAATGTTGAGCCAACTCTGTAGGGCAGTCGTCTGTGGCCAATACCCTTTATTTTGTAATTAATTTTTGTATTGAACACAATACTTTGTATTGTTTTGTAATGCATGAATTCTTAAATGAATGAAATATTGCCTTGTATATGTGCTTTCATTATCTTTTTGTTGACCGTGTAATGAGTTTACCAAGTATATTTCTTATCTCGTCTTGCATGTTTGAATTCTCCCTCTTCTTGAGTCATAAGATAATAAATAAATTTTTAATTAAAAGAAAGGTGACCAAGTTAATGATGTTCAATTTTCCAAGTTTACTTCTTTCCCTAGACGAGAGATCAACTAACAATGATTAAATTATTTTTGAATTTGAATGCACCAAATTAATGGTGTCTAATCACGATTCCCCTATCTTCGTTTTGAGAGTGCATGGATAAGCGTCGCCTGGTCTTAAACTTCGTCTTGCCGAGAGAATTTTGACTCTCATACCACCAAATTAATGATGTTAAATCACAGGTCCCCTCTCGTCATTTTGAGAGTGTATGGATGAGTGTCTCTCGTCTTACACCATCGTCTCACCAAGAGATTTTTGACTCTGATACCAATAAATTAATGATGTTTAAATAAATCATAATTAAATCTTTTTTTTCAAATATGTTGTGTTTATCACCAGCAAAGGTGATGGTGTCACATTGTTCCCCCTCTCAGTGTTATTGAGTATCCATGGACATGATGATCCTGTTTCGGATTCTCATGTAACCGAGAGTGAGTAATGATATTTCACCATATGAGTGATGTTCTATAGATTTGGACGACTTGTAACATACAACTTGACCAATTCATACAAGAGGGACCACTTGTAATTTTTCATTCATCATATTTTTAATACATATTTTTGGAATGGGAAAATAAATTTTTTACAACATCCTATTGATAGTATTGCTTTATATGATCAACATTCAGGGGTTGGAGAAGGGCTCTCCCTCTAAATTTTCAAGCCGATAAGTTCCTGGAAAAACTTCTTTTGTAACACTGTTAGGGCCATGCCACTTTTCATGGAGCTTGTTCGGCTTCTACCAATATTTCATCAATACTAAGTCTCCAACGACTATTATTTTAGCCTTAACCCTTTTGTTATAGAATTTTACAGTCTTTAGCTGATAAGCAACATGCCTAATCTCTAAATCCTCTCATCTTTCTTCAATAAAGTTCAAATATAATATTCGCTCCTTAGTATTTACTTTTGGACTGTATGTTTGAACTCTGTGACTTTGTAGGCTAATCTCGATGGGTATCACTACCTCTGAGCCATAGGCAAACATGAATGGGGTTCCCCCCGTTGGTGTTCTCTCCGTCGTCCTGTATGCCCACAACACATAGTGTACCTCTTCCATCTAAAGAACTTTGGCATCTTCCAGTTCTTCTTGATCCATTCTAAGATGGTTTTATTTGTAACCTCAGTTTGGTCATTTTCTTGAGGTTGCCCTGGAGATGAGAAAAACTGTTTAATGTCAACTCTCTTTTAATAAGCCTCCATAAATGAATTCTTGAACTGTTTTCCATTATCTGAGATCAAAGTGTGCGGTAGACCATTCCTACAAATAATATTCCTTTAAATGAATTTTAAAGTCTTTGTGTCAGTGATGGTTATCATGTCCTCTACCTCAACCCATTTAGAGAAATAGTTGATCGCTACAATAAGATACTTTTAAGGGTCCTACCAAGTTAGTCCCCTAAACTACAAATGGCTAGAGGGAAGTAATAGATGTTAAGGGTTAATGAGGGTGATGAGGGATGGTGGCATATTTTTGACATTTTTCACATCTTTTCACATAGTTGGTTGCATCCTTGGAAAGGGTTGACCACTAGTACTCTCGAGTGACTATTCTTTTTCCAATGATATCCCTCATATATGAATGGAACAAGAGACCTCATATACATCTTTTAGTATATATTCCACCTCTATCGGGTGAATGCATCGGAGTAAAGGGAGAAGGAATCCCTTTTTGTATATACATCTCCTATGATTGAGAACTTGGCTGCCTTCTATCGTAGATTATTTCTCTCTAATTTTGAATCTGGTAGTTCACTATCCCTGATGTATCAGATGAGAGGGTCCATCCAAAATTCCCCTAGGTTCAGGTTTAAGCAGAACTCAACTTTATTATCTTCCTCTTCAATGGTCGACTGATGTAGGATCTTCACAAGCATTGACATTCTAATCTCGCTTATGGTCTCATACGCTAATCTTGCTAAAGTATCGTCTTAGATGTTGTCTAGTTGAGGGATCTTTTTTATCTTCGCATCCTTGAAGTTTTTTAGCATTGCTTTCACCCTTCCTAGGTTCTTGGCCATTCTCACATCCTTTGCCTCGAAGACTCCTAATATCTGGTTCACCACCAATCGAGAGTTACAATGAACTGCCATTTGCCTAACATTTAATGCCTTAGAGAGGGAGAGTCCCACCAAAAGAGCCTCATATTCTGACTCATTGTTGGACTCCTTGAAATTAAATCTCAGAGCATATTCGATGTTTGTCCCATTTGGTCCCGACATTATCAATATGGCACCACTCCTAGTATCGCAAGAAGAGCCATCTACAAACAACCTCCAAACATTGTCTTATTTTGAGAAAGTTCCCTCATCCAGCACTCAGTTGATTTTTTTTTTCTTCTTCAATATCGGCCACCACAATTATGGAAATATTCATCTTAACCTCATCCATATTATCACTTCCCTTTTGAGGCTCATTTGCTGTATCTATAAAATCTTCTCTATCGGTCTCGTCACATGTAAACTCGGATTCAAAGTCTGATAAAGCTTTCCCTTTGATGGTTGATCTCAGCTAATAGACAATATCAAATTCTTCTAACTCTATCGACTTGGACATTAGCCTACCTAATTTCATAGGTTTATGGATTACTTGTCTAAGAGGAGAGTCAGTAAGGACAACCACCGTGTAAACTTGGAAGTAAGGTTTCATTTTCTTAGATGCATTTATCAAATCATAAGATAACTTATTCTTCTTTGGGTACCTCTACTCATCCCCTTGAAGGGCCTTACTATTGAAGTAGATCGACTACTGAACTCTATTATCATCCCGTAAAATTATTGAACTGATGATCGACCCAAATACGTCCAGGTATAGATACAACTTCTCTCCCTTGACAGACCGAGATAAAAAAAGTGAGGAGCAGAGGTAGGCCTTCAACTCATGGAAGGTTCTCTCATATTTCTCATTCCATTTGAAGGATTTTCTCAACAATTTTAATAATGGAAGACATTTATTTATAACCCTTGACATGAATCAATTCAACGCAGTAACTCATCCAGTCAACCTCTGAATGTCTTTTATGGTTTTTAAAGTCTTCATCTCCAATAATTCTTTATTTTTTTCAGGTTTGGCCTCTATCCCTAATTGATTAATGATTAACCCTAGGAATTTAACTTCTCCAACCCATACACACATTTTACGGGATTGAGCTTCATTTGATACTTGTCCATTGTGTTGAAAAAGTGTTCGAGGTCGGCCACATGCATATTGTCCATGAGGCTCTTAGTTAACATCTCATCAACATATACCTCCATGTTATTGCCCATGTAATCCTCAAAAATCTTATTTACTTTCCTTTGATATGTTTCCCCAGCGTTCTTTAGGTCGAAGGGCATGACCTTGTAGCAATACATACCCTTATCGATGACGAATGAGGTTTTTTTGGCATCGGCTGGGTCTATTAATATCTGATTATAGTTTGAGTAGGCATCCATAAAACTCATTAGTTTATGACAAACCCTAGAATCAACCATCTTATCAATCCTAGAAAGGGGAAGTTGTCTTTTGGGCATGTCTTATTGAAATTGGTGAAGTCAACACACATTCTCGACTTTCCATTAGGCTTAAGCACAATCACTGCATTAACCAACCATTATGGGTAAACATCCTCCCTAATGAACTCTCCTTTCTGTAGCTTATTCACTACATCTCTTATGACTTCATATTTCTCCCTAGATTATATCCTCTGCCTCTGCCCTATTGTCTTGGCTTGTTTATCTACATTCAATTTATGGTAACAGATTTTCGGATCAATCCCTAGCATGGTTGTGTGACTCCATGCAAAAAAACTTAGTCTCTCCCTCAGTAGTTTGATCAAATTTCCTTGATATCTTTTTCAGGTGTTTGCCAATTTGGACAGTTTTTTTCGACTCATCATCATTGAGGATGATGGATTCTATCTCCTCAGTGGCCTTGCCCTTTTTCGGTTTCATCTCATCACTAGGGTCGAGAGTATTGATGTTGTAAGTGGTGGTGGCCCTATTATGAGCTTCTCTTTCCTCAATCGAATTGAAATAACATTCAAGCTCCTCTACCTGGTAACTTTGAACTTCCCCTACTCCATAGGAAATCGGGTATTTTATTATTTGGTGAATAGTAGAGGGCACTGCCTCAAATTCTTTGAGGGATACTCGTCCCATTATGAAGTTGTAAGCTAAATAAACATTAACATCCATCATAAAGAAATTTATCTTCCTTGTGACACATCTCGTCCAGGCCACCCCCATACATACATCCATTTTATAAATCCCAAGAGGATGTAATTTTTCTCCACTAAACCCAATTAAAGGCTGGTGATATGGGATGATCATCTTCTTTCTTAGTCCTAACCCTTTAAAGCACTCCCAAAACATTACATCAACAAAACTTCCACCATCGACTAATATCTTGGGGACATCATATCCATACGCTCTCGTAGTGATCACTAGCGGGTCATTATGAGGGGCTAATATCCCCTTGAAGTCCAACCTCGAGAACCATGTCAAATTTGTTCCTCTAACCCGACTTTGAAGCAACTACAGTTGACTTACCAGTTTCTCTCTTTGGAAAAGCCCTTAACTCTGCAACATGGGCTTTATGGTCGGCTACGTCTTTACCACCACCTAATAAATCGTCGTATATCATTTTCACTTAGTGAGAAATAAAATTTAGCCAACCCATGGGATCAGTTGTCTTCGACGGGAGATCAGGGCCGGACTCATAGTCATCAGAGGCATCGTCATCCTTGTTCACTGGGACATCCTGTTTACACTTTTTATCTTATCTCCTTCGGGTGTTGTCTCGGCCATCTCTTGCACTACTCTGATCCACGTATTTATTGAGTTTCTCATACTTTAGCATCTTCTCTATATCGTCATTGAGTGCGAAGCATTTGTTAGTGGCGTGGTCATGATCCTCATGGAACTCACACCATTGGCTTTTATCCCGCTTGTGAGGAGGGGATTTTATCTTTTCAGTCCATCTCAGAGACCTATCATTCTTAATTTCATTCAGGATCATCTTCGGGATGACAGTCAATGGGGTATAGTCAGCGAACTTGTCATCTGCCGACCTCTTCTCATCCCCCTTGCCTTTAAAATTTTGGTATTTACTCCCACTTGCTCTTTTTTCATCTTCTCCTTCGGCCGCCATGGCCTCCTCCGCATTCATGACCCTCCCATACATAGCCAGGAGTTCTTCCATTGACTTTGTAGGATCCTTGGCCAGTTTCATAGGATCACACCCTTTTGCAATCCTTCCAGTAGGGTGGTCATTGCTATACTTTCATCATAATCGTCCACCTATAAATTCTCTTTATTAAAGTGAAAAATGTAGTCCCTCAGAGATTCATTTTTCCCTTGCTTAACATACAACAAGTGGGTGGCCTTCTTTCTTGTCTTTACACCAAAGAAAAAATTATGAATGAAGCACTCGGCTAGTTCCTTGAAATACTCGATTGAGTTCCTTGGAAGAGAGGTACACCATAAACGCGCTGCTCTGGTGAGGGTTCGGGACAAATCCATGCACGTCATCTCATCAGATACTGAATATATATATATATATATATGCAGCCGACAGGTACATCTCTATGTGGTGGACTGGGTTGGTGCTTTCATTATATTTTGGCATCACCATTGGTGGTTTAAATTTAGTCAGGGTCAGGTATCTCATAATTCTAGAAAAGAATGGTGACCCTTCCATGTAACCCCTCTGTAGGTTATCTCGACTCTTTAATAGATCCCCAGCATTATCCTCAAGTCTCTTAACAGTGTTATTCCATGGTTTGTTTGTTGCGGCCACTATAGCATTACCTCCCTCCTCCATTACAACATTATCATCGGCCCCTTCCCTCTCGGCTTGACATTGTATAGGTCCTTGGTTGTCCATACTTTGACAACTATTGACTTATCATTGTTCCTCGTCTCGACCATGTGACGATCGTTAGTAAGCGCACCCACCATTTATCCTAGATGCTACCCAGTAGTGAGACCTAGACAGTCGATCTCGGAGGTTGTCGACATGGACAAGTCTATCAAAAGCAGATCCTCTACTAATCCTATCAAGAGATGAAAGATGAGGTTGATGAGGTTAACTTTCTCGACTCGGCCTTATGCTATTTCCCCTACTAGCTTGAACATGACGTACAGTGTCTCCTGAGATCTCTTATAGTTCCCAGTATTCCTTGTCATCATCACAATCATTATCTTCATATTCTTGGACTTTCCACCATAAGCGTAGATGCCTAGGGTCAGTAACATCTCTTCGTCGCTACTAAGGTTGTTCTTTCCTTATGTGGGATCGGGGGTGGTCCCCTTTTGCTAGATTACCACACTCCCTAGCGGTTGGAGTTATCATGTTCGATCCTTCTCTAGAGGGTATAGTCAATATATATTTAATGAAAGTAACGAGTTGCTTGTGCATCTTCATTTGGATAGCCTCTAGAGAGTGTAGCGCCGCTGCAACCTTCGATATCACAGATTTAGGCAGTGCTTGGCTAGAACTAGGGTTAGTGTTGTGCGGCTGATCCAAGGTTATGAGTTCTAGAGGATGAAAAATACTGAAGATGATGAACCTAGTGAGATGAATAGACCAGACAAGACATTAGGTAGCTCAACTAGGGCACTTTTAATGCTGATTTAATTCTAGTAAAGACTTAAGTTCGATCACCACCAGAGAATCCAGTGAGGACCAAGCTGTGAATGTAAGTGATAGCACGCGAGAGTTATGGTCACGTAAGGCAAGAGTCGTTGTTTTATGTCTCACCGCGACTATACAAACAAACCTAAGTTACTACTACACTTGCGAGGCAAGCACAGCGGTAAGTCGGGTATCAAAAATCCATAGGGAAGAGTTTCTAGAATTTATATGATTTAATATTCCAAAATAAAAATGCAAAATGTGATTACAAACTAAAAAGGAAAAGATGCATAAAAGGGAAATATTTATTCTAGGCAAGGGTATTGAAACTAGATTAACAAAGCGGTAAACTATAGGGTGCATCGAATATCCCTCACCCGATTTAATTATAATAAAATGGATACATGGGTCAACGAGTTATTTAGCATGCGTCTCATTTCGACAGTTAATTGAACAAAGGGTTGTCACGCCCCTAAATCCGCATAAAAGCGTAATAAGATTTTGACGTCAACAAATATCCCGAAAATTGCGCACGCAAGGTCGTAAGCACGGGACATACATGATATGCCCCGTCAAATCTCCTAGGCACAATAACTAGGGCAACGCACTCGAAATAAACCCGTAAACACCATCACCAAAGCCAACAAACGCGTTAACTCAAGTGAGTTCCATTCAAGCACAACCTAAATTAAATTAGCTAGAAAGCATCATAAAAACACGGTAAAGAAAGCGAGTAAATAAATGCGGTAAATTTATACTAGAAAGCAAGTAAATAAAGCATGTAAACCTAAATTAGAAAGCATATAAATTAACTAGAAAGCAAGAAACGAAGAAATACAAACTATATTAATGGAAGGGAATATGAATAGTATAAATTACAAACCCAATTGTTGTCACACCAAATGAGGAAGAAAGATGAAATCTTAAAAAGACCAAACCCTAACCTACAACTCAATAAAACCTAATATATGAATGTATATCTAAAATAGAAACCAAAAGTGGTTTATATAGTAAGTGGGAAAGAAAATAATGGAAAAAGAAAAGAAAAGAAAAAGATCTCAAAATATCTGCAATCACCAGTCAACCGGTCACAGGGGAGCGGTCGACCGGTCCTTCTTGTATAAGTGCACTGTCTCCTTCCCACGATAATATATCAAACTTTGGTCGACCGCTCCGAGGGACGCGGTCGACATGTACTCTGTTTTCAATGCCTCATTTGGTCCATGATGAGGGGGAAAAGGTCCATTACGGAAACGGGCATATCTTCTTCGTTCGAACTCCAAATGACGCACCATTTGCGCCCACAGGATGTGAACTCAACAATATACGATCCGTGTAATTTCAATGAGCCAGATAAGAAATGTGAATTGACTAAAATGCCCTTCAAGTAGCGTCCGACAACGAAACTTCTCCAAAATACAACAAATCCTCACTTTTAGCGTTCCAATACCTACAAAAGAACAATTAACCCCTGTAAAACATGTATCTATCCAAATCCAATGTTGTGTGGTCAATGAGCATAAATATAGGCATTTAGGACCGTAAAAGCGCTAGAATGCATAAAGAAATAGGGGAGAAATATGTAATATTTGATATGAATTAGTAAGTAAAAAGAAGAAACTTCGCTTCCAACAGACAACGCTTAAAATGATGGTACCAAATATATAACCATCAAGTAAGATTGATCAAGATCAACTTAGAATAGGTTTGCAGGTGCAACAATGGTGATTCAACAGTAAAGTAAATGAATAAGGAGCTGATGCAATAGAGAAAAAGACTATAACGTAAGTGGTTCAACCATCTGGTCTAGTCTATTGTGCAATAGTGTGTGAGATTTTCACTATGAAAATGGATCTAACCGCCTTATATTTACACTTCACACAACTTTCACTATCTACTGTGAGTTCAAAATAGCATTGGATAGGGTTAGAATTATGGATCCTTTACAATGTTGGAGAAGACAAGTAGTGCTTGGTGGTGTTGTGTACCCCCCAAGCATGTAATAAGCATGTGTAGTCTGCAATAACCAATAATGAGCAGCCAACTGTCACTATTACATGTAGATCATAATGATGAGATATTCCCTCACATGTGAGGGAGATCTTGTTATAACTATTTTGCACATGTGGGATTTGTAACCCACGCCCACCCTTGTACACATTCCCCAATCCACGTGCTCTGCCAGCTATCCACTATCGATTGTCTGGGTAAAGTCGAGGACGAGTTGTCAAATTGGATCCTTTCATAGTATTGTAACTATTATCTCGAGTTGTCTTCATTCGTCCCCCTCGTCTATGTGATGGGAAGGGACGAGGGGACTATCACACCCCGCTTAATTCTGGAATCGGCTACCACCAAAACTATGTCACTCATGAATTAAATAAAATATCATTCTTAGCATGAGACATAAATGAGACATAAATAAATCAATCCATAAGATAAATAATTGAATCAATACTAAATGATAATAACAATCTATGCGGTAAAAGATCCATCACCATACAAAACTCCAAATAATAAACTAATCTCCAATGGTATAAAATTGAATAAACTCCAACTGAATCCATATTGAAATTATCAGGATAAAACCCACACAACTTTGGAACTGAATGGCCCAAGAAAACCATAAACTGAGTCTAAATGTAAATGCGAAGGAAAGGAAACTAACTAAACTAATACGAATAAAGTAAATAACTCCAGTTGCACCTCTAAGAAAGTCTCCAAATAATCCTATGCAGCTTCTCCAAACTTATTCCTGAAAAGGTTAGTCAATGCACGAGGTCCCAAACCCGAGCATAAATACACACTACTCCCTTTAAATAGGATTCTTGAACCCAGACAATAGCATTACATGCAACAAATATCACAATAGAGTATTTTAATTACGAGATAATTAAACGTAAGAAAGGTAAATTACTAACCACCCCCAAATATTATTATAAAATCACACCAATATCATTTTAATTATCCCACAACCCCAAAGTGTTAATTTATTTTAAATTAACCAAAATTATCATTCTTCTCACTTTTTATTATGGCAGTCCTTCCACCCCGGGTGGTAATTTTCACCAAAGTTTAACACTTCCCCTTGTCAAAACTCCAGTCGAATCCATTTAAACTTTCGATCCCCCACAATTTGACAAGGTTCCACACACGACATGAAATGAATCACCAACTGACCCGATTAACTTTCAGCCCTCGCACATTATGTCTCCATAAATTTTAATACTCGTTTTTATCTTTGGCATTAATTCTCATTTTCTCAATTTCACAATTAGCAAGTTACCCCACCCTTTTAATCGATGTGATACCCTAAAAATATCCATTAATCCCATACCTAAGGGTCCCCAAGTACATGTGCATCCTATCCTACATATATGATGAATTATCAATATATAACACGTCTTAGTCTCATGCCTATGCTAACGAAAAGACGATATAACCTAAAAAACTGTCCCACCCCAAAATATAAAATCCCCACGAATTTACACTAACTAGTCCCATACCTAGCAAGTATAAATTTTAACCAAGGCCTACCCACTAGTCCCATACCTAGCAAGTATAAATTTTAACCAAGGCCTACCCACTAGCCCCATACCTAAGAAGCATCCTATAATAAGGTAGAGTAATATACTAACCAAAATCAACTCATCCCTGCTATGGGAAACGTTAATGAAATAAATCACACAATACACAATTCATAAGAATAGCATACCACGTAATCATAAAAGTCCCAATTCAGTTTACTTCAATGAATAACACCGTCTTCGTTTTCAACATAATTATGTACGTTCAAAAATGTTAAATTTATTAACATGCAACAGTATTCAATACGTCATTTTCGTTCTGTTTTAAAAGTCATCTAATTTTTAAAAGTGTTAGCATATCCCAATATCCATAAAAATAACCCCCATAAAATTCTACATGAGAACCTACACCCTAATCATAAAAACCAAAAAACCTATCCTACGCATCCGAGGGTTTCAAAGATTATATCACATTTAAAATTTTCATAAAAATAGTCCTAAAATTTAGTGTCCACTTTCTCTAATTAAGTTACTAATTGATTTCAATCAAAAACACGTGCTTAAGGGTTTAGGCGACACATAAAACACATAATACTAAAGTAAAGGAATAGAATATTTATGTTTGAGATTAGTCGGATAAAAATCTAAGTAGACGGTTGGATTCATCTTAAAATATTAGTAAAGAAGTGTTCTTGGATCCTCTTGATAAACCACCAATTGAATCTTCAATTCTAGAGTTAAAACTTGTTAAAGGTTGGGGCTAGGGGTTGAAGATGAGAATAAATATGTTTGGAGAACCTTACTGGACAAAAGTTTGAAAGAAAAGTGTTTTAAAAGTCCCACCCCGTATCAGTTTTGGTATTTAAAGCGTTTAAGACTTAGAAAATGACTAGGACTCTATTGACCCACCACATCACCTGTCACTCGAACGACTGACACCTGTCGTTAAGATGAGATGCTACGTCGTTCGAACGACATACGTTGTCGTTTGAGTGATGAAAATGTCAAACCAAAAGCTTTAAAACACCACCTTTACACTTAAAAGAATTTTCATTAACTCAAAACACACTAAAAATCATTCTAACATTCTATTATAACTCCAATTTAATTCCAGTTGAGAATTTACTACTCAAATATAAAAACCCACATGTTTAATCATTAAAAATAATTAAATTCAAAAATTTTATTTCACTACGTTTTTCTTCAAATTAATATAAATTACTAATTAATAAAATACGGGGTGTTACATACTTCCCCACTAGCAAAGGAATTTCTTCCTCGAAATTCTGCAAATCGTAATCACGCAAAATAAAATAGGGCTCACGTATGCCTAACCGTAGAGTACCACAATTAGGCGCTCATACACCTAACCTACCCGAACGTAATCATTAACAAAAATACAATATATATAACGCCTATATATATAAGTATTTAAGAAAATATTACATACCGTGATACTGTACTAGCGACACAATCTATCCTGCTCTGTCTAAGGCTGAGGAAAATAGATCCTCCCATAACTGGTATTTGTTGGTGCTGTGGCCACCCCATGCACACCTGACGCTATCGGTGCTGTTGGTGCTGCATGAATGCCTACAGATGGTGCTCCCTGAACACATGCTGCTGCTAGAACTTAAGGCCTTAGTCATTGCTGCCCCGATACTCTTTGACCTTATTTCCCTTGTGTGACTTGACCCTGTTGTGAATGTGCTGCTTGGCCTTGTTGGCCTAGTCTCTTGCAACACCTAGCCGCTTGATGTCCTACTTTCCCATAGATAAAGCATTCACCTTCAAACGGTTCAAAAGGTCTCGAAGTTGGTCGTTCTTCCCCTTGACCTTGGTGTTCCTCATTTGTTCTTTGTTTCTTCCATGCTTGGTTATTGTGACCTTTATTCTCACCACCTTATCAATTTGACTCTTGTCTCTTTCCCAACTTTTTTTATAACTGGCCTTCTCATGACATTGTAACAATACGACATCCATCACCTGAGAATAAGTAGTGTATGTTGGATTCTCCAACAACACCTGCCTAATCGACCAAGATAATCTTTTAATGAAACACTCCATTTTCTTCACCTCATTACTAACCTCCTCTAGTAGAAACATAGATAAATTGGTGAACTCCTATTCATACTCAAAATTCAACTTTGAACCTTGATCCAAGTCCATAAATTCACTCTTCTTCATGTTCCTAATTGCATATAGAAAGTACTTATTGTTAAACTTTCTCAGAAAATCTCCATAATCCAATTGATCTCTATCCGCCGATGTGGTAGCACTCTCCCACCACTATAATGGATCCCCAGTCAGCTTAAATGTTGCTAACATCTTCTTCTGAACATCCGTGCAGTCCACCATCCTCAAATGTCTCTCCATGTCCCTCCCCCATTAGTAAGAAACCGTTGGGTCAGATCCCCAGCGAAGGTGGGAGGATTTCCCTTAAGAAATATGATTCTCACCGTATCCCAAGCCAAAAAGGGTGTACCTTGATGCTGTACCTCTTAATTCATCCCTCTCTATCTCCCTGTCTCCAGACCGTCTTCCTTGGCCTCACAAATGATAGCCACTAACTCCCCGGTCTCAAAAATAATATGTCACTGCCTCTCCTGAGTCGCGGGACCAGAAACGGAATCCTCTCTCCTACTCCTAGATCTCCTTATGTTCGGCATCTGAAAAGATAGGAACAAAACAACATTAGACTCAGAATGACTAAGAGTACAAATCATCAAAAATAAATCAAATATAAGAAATGCGGAAACTAAGATGGACTCATAACCTACAAGACCTAAGACCATGCTCTGATACCATCTATCACACCCTGCTTAATTCTACCATCGCCCACCACCAAAACTATGTCAGGCGTGAACTAAATAAAATATCATCCTTAGCATGAAACAGATATGAGACATAAATAAATCAATCCACGAGATAAATAATTGAATCAACGCCAAATGATAATAACCAACTATGCGATAAAAGATCCATCACCATGCTAAACTCCAAATAATAAACTAATCTCCAATACTATAAAACTGAATAAACTACAATTGAATCTACAATGAAATTATCGGGATAAAACCCATTCAACTTTCGAACCGAATGGCCCAAAAAAACCATAAAATGAGTCTCAATGTAAATACGAAGGAAAGGAAACTAACTAAACTAATACCTATAAAGTAAATAACTCCAGTTTCACCTCCAAGAAAGTATCCAAATAATACTATGCAGCTTCTCCAAAATTATTCCTGAAAAGGTTAGTCTACACAGGAGGTCAGAGCCCCGAACATGAATACACACTACTCTCCTCAAATAGGATTCGTGAACCCACACACTAGCATTATACGCAATAAATATCACAATAGAGTATTTTAATTACGAGATAATTAAACGTGAGAAAGGTAAATTACTAACGACCCCCAAAGATTCTTATAAAATAACACCAATATCATTTTAATTATAACACAACCCCAAAGTGTTAATTTAATTTAAATTGACCCAAATTATCATTCTTCTCACTTTTTATTATGGAGGTCCTCCTACACTGGGTGGTAATTGATATACTCGTATATAGCCTCGGCCATGCCGAGGGCGCCCTGCCCCTCATCAGGCCCAGACGACCCCTCAGGGGGCCAACCCTTCATCAGGCTCCGGACGACCCCTCAGGGGGCCGACCCTTCATCAGGCTACAGACGACACCTCAGGGGGCTGACCCATCATCAGGCTACATATGACCCCCCGAGGGTACGACAGTACGAGGCCCAAATTAGGCTAGAATCATTGCCGGAAGGAACTTTGCCCTCGGCCTCATATCAAAGGCCGAGGGTGACATCATCATAGCGCGTGGTTTGGGAGACGCGTGGAACAGTGCGCGTGAGGCGCACATGGCACATGGGAGACCGTTACAACAAAATCACACCCTCACGTGAGGGAATATTATGTCATCATTTGGCATCTACAGGTGTCAACAGGGGATTGGCTAGATCATCATTCACATGCACCATGCATACTTGGGGGGTACACTACACCCCCCATGACCTATATATACTTATCACCTACAACCCTACAGGGGATCGATCGATAATTACAACCCTAGCTGAAACTCTGCTCGTACACACAGTAGGGAGAGAAAGTGAGCTTATGTGCATTGTATCCAAGGCCATTAGTGCCCATACTTTGTGGATCACACACTCACAGTGGATGTAGGCCTAATTGGCTGAACGACTATACATCATTATCTTATTCCTCTTATACTCACCTCCTTCTACACACTTATACACTTACACACTTACATCTCAATGGCTGCCATGGTTACTATTGTTTGAGCTCATCATCACTTATCCGGTGGTGCTAAATCTAAGCATCATCAGTTTGGCGCCGTTTGTGGGAACGAGAAGACACCCCTTCCTTTGTGCATCTTGACCTCGCTGGGCACTCTGGTGGTGAGCCAGCTCTCCCCCTGAGAGGAGATGTTTCACCATTGAAAGAGACCCACTAAGGTTCTCAAGCTCACCAGTCTTTTCTTCAGTTCAGCTTTTCATAGCTCAAACACATGGCATCTGAGATGCCACCACCACCACTTCCCCCGCCGAATGATGGGGGAGGACCCAGTTCCAGTCAACCACCACCTCAGTCTGAGATGGATGATGTGGCGGTAGCCTTAAAGTCTATGACAGCAAGCCAGCGGATGATGCAGGAGCAGTTCACAGCTCTAAGCCAGAACATACTAAGACCACCAGGGGTTTCACCTGAGATGATTACTCCGAAAGTAGCTCCAGGACGGCATGAAGCTAGGGGACCACCCCAGGCACCACACAAAGACCTGCCACCCCCTCAGCGGCATAGGGATGTTGCTGACCCCCAGCGTCTACGCCTGGGGAGGCAAGGAAACCTTGCCCTGAGGATAGGTATGACGACCTGGAGGGAGAGGAGGCCCATATAGAATGCTGGGAACCATATGAGGTCTCCAACAATACTGTATGACCTCTCCAGGAAAGTAGAGGAAAGTGCGGGAGACAAAATCTAGATGATCGCATGAGAGGCTCTGCTTTTGATCGCTTGAGCAGGGGGTCAGTCTTTGAGAGGCTGGGCCTAGTAAATGACCTGCGAGAAAAATTGTCCAGATCAAGGAGTTCTGCGAGGTCCAGAAGGGAGGAAGAAGATAGCCGACCCCAAGGATGGGATGACGGTCAAAGGGAAGTAAACAACCGACACAGGCCTACCGCAGCAGAACCCTCCGTCCACCTTAAAAAGGCGGCAGGGGATAACATTGGCCAAGCCGACCCTGCGAGGCCCTAGAATGACTTGATCCAATGACTAGAGGATAAGATCGGTGATATACTGAAGATCCGGGACCCTCTTCAGAAGGGATACACCATAGGCTCACCCTTTGTGGCGAAGATAGTAAACTTCCCTACGCCATCAAGGTTCAAGACACCTGTGGTCACCCTAAGATACGATGGGAGCACCAAACCTGTCCACCATGTTGAGATGTATTAATCAGCAGCAGACATATACTCTATCTCAGATGAGATGAGGTGTTGTTCCTTTTCTGGTACCCTGACTGGGGATGCACATGTCTAGTACACGTCTCTTCCAAAAAATTCCATTGAAAACTTTAAGCAGTTGGCAGACCGGTTCATCCACAACTTTTGCTTTGGGGTGAGGCCACAGAAGAAGACCACCCACCTGCTCTATGTTAAGCAGGGGAAGAATGAGAGTCTGAGGGACTACATAGCCAGATTCAATAAAGAGAAGCTGGAGGTGGAAGACTATGAGGAGAGCATAGCTATGATAGCCATGATTGGAGGACTCCAAAAGGGGAAGTTGTTATGGAAGCTTGCTGAAGACCCCCCTAGGACGATGGCTGAATTACAGTCAACAGCAGGAAAGGTGATGAACGCCGAAGAGGCGATGGCCGCAAAATACGAAGACAAAAAAGGAGGCGCTAGTGGGGGTAAATACCCTAAGAAGAACAAAGAGGGGAAGAATAGGTCTACGAACGATAAGTTCGCGGGTTACACCCCATTAACGGTCAGCTGTGAACATATTCTCAATGAAATAAAGAGTGAACGATCCCTGAAGTGGCCTGAGAAGTTGAGGGTAGCCCCCAATAAGAGAAACAAGAACCTGTGGTGCGAATTCCACCAAGACCACGGCCACATAACAGACAAATGCTTTTCTCTGAAAGATGAGATTGAGAAGATGCTGAAAGAAGGGAAGCTCAGAAATTACGTCGACAAAGGTGCCTTCAAGAGGGGCCGAGGGGATGACCCCAGAAAGAAGCGAGGCAATGCATGTAGAGAAGGTCCTCAAAAAAGAGGGGATGACCCTTCTGATGATGAGGACGATCCTGACCTCCCGTCGAGAGACGACTAAGGTCCTGTCAAGAGGCTTAATATGATCTCGCTCAAAGTGGGAATGATCTCCGGGGGTCTAGCAGGAGGAGGGTCAGAGGTCACTGATAGGAAGGCCCATGTGGTTGAGGCCAAGGCAGTGACGAAGACGGTACACTCAACCCCTCTGGAGGTCAAGTCAGAAAAGAGGAAGAAGGTCGACATGGACACTCTGATAGTGTGACTTTCAATAATGGACTTCAAAGGCCTCTTAACCCCACATGATGACCCTCTCATCATCACTACCAGGTTGCATGGGTGCGAGGTGTCAAGGATCCTGGTAGATGGGGGCTCATTTACAGATGTAATATTTTGGCCATGCTTCAAAGCCTTAGGTCTCAGCCGTGCTAGACTCGTCCCATACCATCATCTATTGATTGGGTTCAGTGGGGAAAAGGTTCATCCCCTTGGAGTGTATGAGGCCGATGTCAGGATGGGGGACGAGTGGCCGAGATGGCTTACCAAGAAGGTAATTTTCTTTATGATGGATGAACATGTGTTTTCATCCTACAACATCATACTGGGGCATGTGGCCCTCAAGGGGTTTGAAGCTGTGCTGTCTACGATCCATCAGATGATTAAATTTCCTACCCCTTACGGGGTGGGGGAAGTTCAGGGAGACCAGATGACAGCGCGAGAATGTTACTACAACTCCACTGAAGAAAGAGAGGCACACAAGAAGGCTACAACCACTTACAATATTGATACCCTAGACCCCAGGGATGAGACGAAGCTAAAGAAAGGAGAGGCCGCGGAAGAGGTAGATTCCATCATCCTCGATGAGGATGACCCAAAAAAACCGTCCAAGTCGGCAAGTCTCTGAAGCCCAATATCAAGGAAGACCTCATTAAACTGTTGAGGAGAAGACGAAGAGTCTTTGCGTGGAGTCATGTAGATATGCCGAGGATCGACCCTAAAATCATGTGCCACAAGCTCAATGTGGTAGAGGGAGGAAAGCCGGTAAAGCAGAAGAGGATAATTTACTTTAGAGAAAAGTATGAGGTCATTAGGGATGAGGTCAAGAAATTAGAAGACGCGGAATTTATCAGAGAAGCCATCTACCCTGAATGGCTATCCAATGCAGTCATTGTCCCAGAGGCCTACGAGAAGTGGAGAATGTGTGTGGACTTCACCGACCTCAACAAGCACTACCCCAAAGACGGCTTCCCTCTCCCTCGCATTGACCAGATGGTAGACGCTACCGCATGCCATGAGCTCATGAGCTTTATGGATGCCTATTCAGGGTACAACCAGATCTTCATGAACCCTGAGGACTCGGAGAAGACAACCTTCATTACTGACAAGCGGACATACTGTTATAGGGTCATTCCCTTTGGCCTAAAAAATGTGGGGGCCACATACCAATGCCTTGTAAATAAAATGTTTGAAGACCAAATTGGGAAGTCTATGGAAGTCTATGTAGATGACATGCTAACTAAGAGTTTGAAGGCAGATCATCATGTGGTAGACCTGGAGAGGACCTTTAATACGATGGATAAATACCAGATGAAGCTCAACCCGGACAAGTGTGTCTTCGGGGTCGAGCAGGGAAGTTCTGAGGGTTCATTATCAACAAAAGAGGCATCGAGGCCAATCCTGAAAAGATAAAGGCCCTTGTTGAGATGAAGACCCCCAAGTCCATTAAAGAAGTTCAGAGACTCATAAGGAGAGTTGCTGCCTTGAACAGGTTCATGTATAGGGCCACAAACATGTGTCTACCATTCTTCAACATTCTCTGAAAAGCCTTCGAACGGAGTGAAGAGTGTGATGAGGCCTTCAATGAGTTAAAATCATACCTGGGGTCTCCCTTGATGTTGTCACGTACCGTGCAGGGTGAACGACTTTATGTGTACCTCATCATCTCAGAGTCAGCCATCAGTGCAGCCATTGTGAGAGACGAAGATGGAGCACAAAAGCCTGTGTATTTTAATAGAAAGGCACTCCAGGGGGCAGAGCAAAGATATCCAAGGATGGAGAAGTTGGACTACGCCTTGATCCATGCATCGGGAAAGATGAAGTTATACTTCCAGTCCCATACAATGGTCAACCTCACTGACTCTCCCCTTAGGCAGGTTTTGCACAAGCCTAAAAAAGCAGGGAGGTTAATGGCCTGGCCTATAGAGCTGGGAGAGTTTGACATAGTGTATCAGCCTAGGACGGACATTAAGGGGCAAGCATTGGCCGACTTCGTGGTCGAGTTTACCTTGGAAGATGATGAAGTAGAGGGTGAGAGCCTCGGGAAGATAGATACCTGACAAGGTGAGCTCACTGACACACCTGCAGATAAGGCTGAGATGAGCACCGCTAGAAGGAAATTGGTTGAAAACGAAGAGGGAAGATATCTCTTCAGATAGGGGTCACTCACCGAGGGAAGTTTATCAGAAGAACACACCGTGTGGAGTCTCTTCATCGATGGGTCCTCTTGCGAAAGCGGGAGTGGAGCTGGATTAATAGTATCAGCACCCGATGGTACAGACATTGAGTACACCCTGAGGTTCAACTTTAAGGCCTCCAACAATGAGGCCGAATATGAGTCCTTGATAGCAGGTCTCTCCTTTGCCAGATCTCTTAGTGTCGGTCAGATTTTGGTTCATAGTGATTCAAGGCTAGTAGTGAATCAGATACTAGGAGCCTATGAGGCTAAGGACGAGAGGATGGCTAGGTACCTTGAGAAGGTGAGGTCATTACTGAAGGGCTTCAGAGAAGTGAAATTAAAGAGGATACCTAGGCTTGACAATGGCCGAGTTGATGCCCTTACTAGGTTGGCCTCGACAAGTAGGACAGACATTAAGAGGACGGTCCTAGTGGAAATTTTGCTTCGGCCAACTATTGAAAATGCTGAGGGAACACTTAACAATTGCATAAATGTTTCTCAGGAAGATTTGTGGATGGACCCTCTGATCAGATACATTAAATAGGGGGAGATGCTAGAAGCAAAGCAAGAAAGGAATAAGTTGAGATACAGGGCTGCAAAGTTCGCTGTCATTAAGGACACCTTGTACAAAAAGGGATTTTTACTTCCATTACTTAGGTGTGTGCACCCATCTGAGGCCCCATCCATTTTGCAAGATGTGCACGAAGGATCATGCTCAAGCCACATTGGGGGCAGATCCTTAGCGAAGAGGGTAATCACCCAAGGGTACTGATGGCTAACCTTGGGGAAAGACGCCGCAGCATATGTAAAAAAGTGCAATAAATGCCAGAGATTTTCCACCATCCCTCACTAACCCCATCAGCCTCTTACATCCATTACGTCCCCATGTCCATTTGCAGTATGGGGAATTGACCTTATAGGACCCTTACCAAGAGCAATCAATAATTATCGATTCCTCATCGTAGCGATTGACTATTTCTCAAAATGGGTAGAGGCCGAACCGATGGTCACGATTACAGAGAAGAAGACCTTCCAGTTCATCTGAAAAAATGTTATATACAGATATGGTCTCCCCAACACCCTCATCTCGGATAAAGAAACTCAATTTAAGAATACCTCTCTACAGAAGTACTATGAAAGGGTGAGTATCAAACAATTCTTCTCTACCCCAAGCCGACCTCAGGCTAATGGGCAAACAGAAGTTACAAACAGGACAATCCGAGATGGAATCAAGAAGAGGCTTGAGGATGCAAAAGGAAGATGCGTCGATGAGTTATATGTCGTGTTGTGGGCATACAGGACGATAGTGAGGACCTCTACCAGAGAGACCCCATTCATGCTAGCTTATGGCTCAGAAGCTGTCATCCCCACCGAGATCGGGTTTACTACCCATAGGGTCCAAATGTATGACCCCCAGAGAAATACATAAGAAAGGAGACTCGATTTAGACCTGATTGAGGAAAGGAGGGAAGACGCCGAGATAAGACAGGCCGCCTACCAGCAGAGGACCGCAAGGTTTTACAATCAGAGGGTGAAACATAGGCCAATTGCAGTGGGGGACTTGGTCCTCAAAAAGACTTGGCAAAATTCCAATAAGCTCCATCCTAATTGGCATGGCCCATATAGGGTCATCGATGAAGTCGTACGTGGGACCTATAGACTAGAAAACCTAGAGGGGGAACCCTTTTCCAACCCCTGGAATGCAGATCATTTGAAAAAATACTATCAGTAGTGTTGTAAGGTCTTGATAGACCATAATTGTAATAGGAGTTGCTCCAACAGAACACTTGGAAAATTAATAAGAAATATCAGTGTTTCCCCTCATCCTGTGTTTATCAGTTCTAGTACGCATGAAAAAACATTTTGAGAACGACCCTTGGCTATAATGAGGGTCAATGGAGGGGACGACCCCACCATTGTCCTCAAGAAAGAGGAGGGAAGACTTTATTAAAAACCATTAGTTTGGTTATTGGAACCCTTGGCTATAATGAGGGTTGATGGAGGGGACGACCCAACCATTTCCCTCAAGAAAGACGAGGGAATACTTAATTAAAAACCATTAGTTTGGTTATTGGAACCCTCGGCTATAATGAGGGTCAGTGGAGGGGACGACCCCACCATTTCCCTCAAGAAAGACGAGGGAATACTTAATTAAAAACCATTAGTTTGGTTATTGGAACCCTCGGCTATAATGAGGGTCAATGGAGGGGACGACCCCACCATTGTCCTCAAGAAAGACGAGGGAATACTTAATTAAAAACCATTAGTTTGGTTATTGGAACCCTCGGCTATAATGAGGGTCAATGGAGGGGACGACCCCACCATTGTCCTCAAGAAGGACGAGGGAATACTTTATTAAAAACCATTAGTTTGGTTATTGGAACCCTCGGCTATAATGAGGGTTAATGGAGGGGACGACCCCACCATTGTCCTCAAGATGGACGAGGGAATACTTAATAAAAAACCATTAGTTTGGTTATTGTAACCCTTGGCTATAATGAGGGGAAATGGAGGGGACGACCCCACCATTTCCCTCAAGAAAGACGAGGGAATACTTTGTTAAAAAAACCATTAATTTTGTTATTATAACCCTCGGCCTATAATGAGGGTCAAGGGAGGGGACGACCCCACCATTGACCTCAAGAAAGACGAGGGAGGTGTTAGTGATATTGTTGGGTTAGTGATATTATTAGTACAAAAAATCCACAACACAAATCACATAAGAGATGAGTATGGAAGATAACAAGAGATTATATTACAAAATGATGTTCGTTTCACAAAAATATTGATTACACTAAGAGGGTGTGGGCTACAGACAGCCACCCTATTGAGCAACATCAGAGGGTAGGGCCTCAACATCAATGAGAGAGGTCTCCTCAACGACCACGACTGGCTGGTATTCAGACGTGCCGACACCCTCGACTTGAACCTGAGATTCCACCTGGGTTAGAGCCTTGGAAATCAAGGGATCGTCCAATTGAACTGCCTCCAGAGAGGGACGGATTGCAGAGACGGCATCGCCGAACTTGAGGACGACCCACCGACAAGCCGTCCTAATTCCCCTCTCTAATTATTTGAGGCCGAAGCCTTGAAACTCGTTCGAGATTTTGTAGGCCTCCTCAGCATCGTCCCCGGCCTTCTTGACAGCCGCCTCAAGATCGGCCTTGTGTTGAATCCCTAGATTGGTCAAGGCTTCATCCTTCTCCTTAATGAGAGCATCTTTGGCCTTCAGGTCTTCGTCGTTCTGCCTCATAAGGTCATCCAGAATCCTTGCATGTTCAATTCTGGCACTCTCTAGCTCAGCCCTTGTAGTCTCTAAGTCGGTCTGCAGATCGTCCTCGTGTTGGATGGCCCTCTCAGCCTCATGAAAACTCTCCTGATTCTCCGCCATCCACTTGGTGGCCGAGGTAAAAGCGCAAACAGACTGCATAAGAAAAAGAACTTGTTAAGAAGCCGAGGAAACAGTTGGTGAAAGAATACAGTTAAAGGAATGAAGCAAGATAAGTACCTGAGCTAGGGCGTGCATACCGTAGTCATACACCTTCGCCGGAGGCATCTTGGACAAGAATTCGTAGTCTGCAGCTGAGGGTATAGAGAACATTGATGCCTTAACCGCCCTCAAGTTTGCGATGAGTGATGATGGCCCGACCTTCAGAAGTGCCAAGTTCTGGGACCAAAAGGCCCCCATGCTAGAAGAAGAGGAGGTTCCCTCAAACGCCTCAACCCTTGCCCTCGTCTGTGATCTTGGCTGAGGGTCTACGGGGACCTCGGGCTCCTTCCTCTTCTGCCTATCAACGTTCAGCTCAGCAGGTGTCGGACCTATGGTTTGCGTCTTCCTCGGAGCTTGCTGAGGCTCCTTGACTTTCTTCTTGGCCAAGCCTGACAACAAACTGGGAGCAGTCATTTCCCAGAGATAGTCCGATATACCAGTAGGACGACCTGAAAGGAGGAAGACATGTCAGAAAAATGCAGAGGCAATGATGAAACACTTGAAAAAAGTAAAGATGGAAAAAATAATATAACTCACATAGTTCCGTCAGGGGGCCTACCCTCAGACCAGCTTCCTTGAGGGACCGAGGGGTCATCATATCTTCAAACTTTGGAAGTTCACTCCCTCTCCCTCGTCCTCTCAGATAGTTAACTATAACTTTCTCTTCCAGACTAAGTCCGGGGTGTGACCTAGCCTTCATTGAAGGGTTAGAAAATCTTCTGGGGACCCTCGGACCGTCAGCTACAAGTTGTGCCTCGGAAGAAAACTCCCATTCCACGGAGACAAAAAAGAATATCTTCTTCCAATCGTGGTTAGATGTTTGTGCCACGTGGAGAAGTTTTTTGTCAGACCTCCTCGCCCCTAGGTGATAATACCCTAGATGTTTGGACGAGGAGATGATATTGTAACAGGAAAAGAATACGTCGGCCGAGGGCTCATCAGTGAAAGCATTTTTCCATAAGGAGACATACCAAGGATTGTCCTCCAAGAGTTGGGTGGGAGTTGAGAGGGGGCAATGCTGAGGGCTGATAAAATATCTACGACATCAGGATGTAAAGGGAGTCTGACAGCTACCTTGAACATCTGTTCGTACACCGCTATCTCTCCCTCTTCACCCTCAAATACCCTCTCGTCCTTAGAGGGAACCGTCATGGATATGGTGGGAGGAACACCATATGCATGCCTCCACAGAAGGAGGTCATGATCCGTGATCGAGGAAATATAATATGAGGCATGTGATGTGTCAACTGGGTCATCTGTGTCCTCATCATCCTCAGTCCCCTCACCCTCGTCCTTGGCCTCATCATTTGTTAGAGGCCCTAAGGTAAAAGCCATCTGGAAGGCATGTGGAGGTAGAGTTGACACAGGGACAGCCTCGGAAGTAACCATAACCTCGGCCTGTCGGCCTGGGCTTAGGTCAGACGCCTCTCCCAGAAGGTCCAGCGCCAATTGGCGACGATGCTCTCTCATCCATCTCACTCGAATAACTCTCGACTGGACGACCCACAAGACTCAGAGGGTCTTATTGTGGCAAGAGGAATGGGAAAAATGGGTCGTACCCAATTAGGGTCGGACCCTCGTCTCCTCTCCTCCTCTTCCTCTATTCGCTTAATCTCTACGAAGAGATTGTCTCTCAAGGATGGGAACTCCTCGGCTAAACTAAAAAGCCTCCTAGGCATTAAGGGGGAGACCCTACACTTAATGAATTTCTAAGATAACTACAAACAAGTTTACAATTGACCAAGCTGGATTTTTGGATTGAAACAAAAGAAACCAAGTGTTTTAATCAAGAACACTCAAGAACCAGTCGCCGGAAAAGACGCCGAAAAAGTTATGAAACACCCCAAGGAAAATCCTACCCTACAAGCCGAAAACAAGAAAGCAAGCAAGAAATGAAGGAAACGAGGACGCTAGGGCAGAGGGATTACCTGAGAGGGAAGAGCGAGACTGCCAAACTCGAAATGCTTAAATTTGAAGAAATGGAGGTTTGTCTGTTGGAAATCTAGAGAGGGAGAGAGCTTGGGCGCGAAGAAGAAGAAGAGAATGAATGGTTTCAAAAATTGCTTATATACCTTAGTAATGAGTGGGCCCATTACCCAAGCAAAATCACAGCCCACGAGGAGGACATCATTAGGGCACAAAGCCCCAAGCAGCATGCAGCCGTCGCACCTTGAAAACTGGAACAACATTGGATAAAAATTTGATAGCTATCACATCAACTTGACAGGTGTCACTCATCAAACAAACCATACACTTAGTCTCAAAAGCAACATTATCCCTTAGCCATCTTAGCATCATCTATGGCTAAGGGCTGGGGGTGATTGATATACTCGTATATACCCTTGACCATGCCGAGGGTGCCCTGTGCCTCATTAGGCCCAGACGACCCCTCAGGGGGCCGACCCTTCATCAGGCTCCGGACGAACCCTCAGGGAGCCGACCCTTCATCAGGCTCCGGACAACCCCCCAGGGGGCCGACCCTTCATCAGGCTATAGAAGACCCCTCAGGGGGTCGACCCTTCATCAGGCTATAGACGACCCCTCAGGGGGCCGACCCTTCATCAAGCTCCGGATGACCCCCCGAGGGTACGACAGTACGAGGCCCAAATTAGGCCAGACTCATTGCCGGAAGGAACTTTTCCCTCGGCCTCATATCAAAGGCCGAGGGTGACATCATCACAGCACGTGGTTTGGGAGATGCGTGGAACAGTGCACATGAGACCCACATGGCACATAGGAGACCGTTATAACAAAATCACACCCTCACGTGAGGGAATATTATTTCATTATTTGGCATATACAGGTGTCAACAGGGGATTGGCTAGATCATCATTCACATGCACCATGCATACTTGGGGGGTACAATACATCCCCCAAGACCTATATATACTTGTCACCTACAACCCTACAGGGGATCGATCGATAATTGCAACCCTAGCTGAAACTCTGCTTCTACACACAGTAGAGAAAGAAAGTGAGCTTATGTGCATTGTATCCCAGGCCATTAATGCCCATACTTAGTGGATCACACACTCACAGTGGATGTAGGCCTAATTGGCTGAACCACTATACATCATTGTCTTTTTCCTCTTATACTCACCTCCTTCTACACACTTATACACTTACATCTCAATGGCTGCCATGGTTACTATTGTTTCAGCTCATCATCACTTATTCGGTGGTGCTAAATCTCAGCATCATTAGTAATTTCCACTAAAGTATGACACTTACCCTTGCCAAAATTCCAGGCGAATCCGTTTAAATTATCGATCCCCCACAATTTGACAAGGTTCCACACATGACACAATATAAATCGCCAATCGACCTGGTTAACTGTCAGCCCCCGAACATTATGTTGCCATAAATTTTAATATGCATTTTTATCTTGGGCATTAATTATCATTTTCTCAATTTCACAATTACCAAGTCATCCCACCCTTTTAATCGATCTGAGATCCTCAAAAAACCCCTTAGTCCCATACCTAAGGGTCCTCAAGTACACGTCCATCCTATCCTACATATAAGTGGAATTACCAATATAGAACACGTCTTAGTCTCATGCCTAGGCTAATGAAAAGACGATATAATGTAAAAATCTGCCTCACCCCGAAATATAAAATTTCCACGAATTTACACTAACTAGTCCCATACCTAGCAAGTATAGGCCTACACACTTGTCCCATACCTAGTAGGGGTGATCAATATACTAACCAAAATCCCCTCATCCTCGTTGTGGCAAACGTGAATGAAATAAATCACACAATACACAATTCATAAGAATAACATAACATGTAATCATAAAAGTTTCAATTCAATTTAATTCAATGAATAACACCGTCGTCGTTTTCAACATAATTATTTACGTTCGAAAATGTTATTAACATGCAACAATATTCAACACGTCATAGCCGTTCCCTTTTATAAGTCATCAAATTTTTTAAAGTATGAGCACGTCCCAATATCCATAAATATAACCCCCATAAAATTCTACATGAGAACCTACACCGAAACCATAAAAACCCGAAGACCGCTGATGTTGATGATATTGATTGTTGTCTAAGATAAATCGACGAGACCTCCTGTTATGAGTATGTGGACGAGGATGAGACCCTATATGCTTGGTCCCATTAAAGCCATAACTTTCTTTATTCGATGGTATGTCACTGGTCAGCCTTGGCCAATAGGTTTTAGCCTATGGACGAGGCTTTACTTGGTATATCAGGAAGTTCCTTGACATCCACCAATCGACACCTGGATATTCCCCTTCCTAAGGAATTCGAAAGCCTGTGCCACTATCGATTGGCAATTCCTGCCACCCTCTAATCGGCAATACCCCTGAAGTTTCATATATAAAATCCTAGAAAATGCCAGAAAATTCCAAAAATATCCTGAAAGATACCGAAAAATGAAACCATAAAAACCTTAAAATCTAACCTACGCACCCAGGGGTTTCAAAGATTAAATCACATTTAAAATTTTCATAAAAAGAGTCCCAACATTTAGTGCTGACTTTGTCTAATTAAATTACAAATTGATTTTAATAAAAAACCCATGATTAAGGATTTAGGTGACACTTAAAATGCATAATACTAAAGGAAAGGAATAGAGTATTCATTCCTGAGATTAGTCGAATAAAAATATGAGTGTCGGCTGGATTCATCTTGAAATATTAGTAAAGAAGTGTTCTTGGATCCTCTTGAGAAAACAACAATTGAATGTTCAATTCTAGAGTTAAAACTTGTTAAAAGTTTGGGTTAGGGGTTGAAGTTGAGAGGAAATATGTTTGTAGAACTTACTCAACAAAGTTGGAGAGAAATGTTCTTTAAAAGTCACAACCCCGTATCAGTTTTGGTATTTAAAGGGTTTACGATTTAGAAAATGATTAGAACTCTAATTAACCCACCGCCTCACTTGTCGCTCGAACGAGTGACACATGTCGTTCAAACGAGATCCTACGTCGTTCGAACCACATACGCTGTCGTTTGAATGACCTAAACGTCAAAACAAAAGGTTCAAAACACCGCGTTTACACTAAGAATAATTGTCATTCACTCAACAAAAATATACTTCCTTGCTGAAACACACTAAAAATCATTTTAACATTTTATTAGAACTCTGATTAAATTCTAGTTGAGAATTTAGTACTCAAATATAAAAACCCACATGTTTAATCATTAAAAACCCTTGAATTCCAAATTTTATTTCACTACGTTTTTCTTAAAATTAATTAAAATCATTAATTAATAA
Source organism: Sambucus nigra (assembly GCA_949130495.1). Lineage (NCBI taxonomy): Eukaryota > Viridiplantae > Streptophyta > Magnoliopsida > Dipsacales > Adoxaceae > Sambucus > Sambucus nigra. The sequence goes on along the minus strand of OX422210.1, from coordinate 234,432,693 downwards.
AACACGGGGTATTACAGGGACTTCTTTTATAAGACCGCTGATGTTGATGATATTGATTGTTGTTTGAGATAAGAACGAGACCTCCTTTTATGAGTATGTGGCCGAGGATGAGACCCTATATTTTAGGTCCCCATTTAAGCCATAACTTTCTTTATTCGATGGTATGTCACTGGTCAGCCTTGGCCAATAGGGTTTAGCCTATGGACAAGGCTTTACTTGGTATATCAGTAAGTTCCTTGACATCCACCAATTGACACCTGGATATTCCCCTTCCTAAGGCAATCCGAAAGACTGTGCCACTATCGATTGACAATTCCTACCACCCTCCGATCAGCAATACCCCTGAAATTTCATACATAAAATCCTTGAAAATGCCAGAAAATTCCAAAAATATCTTGAAAGATACCTAAAAATGAGTCCATAAAAACCCAAAAATCTAACCTACGCACCCAAGGGTTTCAAAGATTAAATCACATTTAAAATTTTCCTTCAAAGAGTCCCAACATTTAGTGTTGACTTTCTCTAATTAAATTACTAATTGATTTTAATCAAAAACACATGATTAAGGATTTAGGTGACACTTAAAACGCATAATACTAAAGGAAAGGAATAGAGTATTCATTCCTGAGATTAGTCGGATAAAAATATGAGTGATGGTTGGATTCATCTTGAAATATTAGTAAAGAAGTGTTCTTGGATCTTCTTGAGAAAACACCATTTGAATCTTCAATTCTAGAGTTAAAACTTGTTAAAAGTTGGGGTTAGGGGTTGAAGTTGAGAGGAAATATGTTTGGAGAACTTACTCGACAAAGTTGGAGAGAAAAGTGTTTTAAAAGTCACAACCCCGTATCAGTTTTGGTATTTAAAGGGTTTACGAGTTAGAAAATGATTAGAACTCTAATTAACCCACCACCTCACTTGTCGCTCGAAAGAGTGACACATGTCGTTAAAATGAGATCCTACATCGTTCGAACCACATACGCTTTCGTTTAAACGACCTAAATGTCAAAACAAAAGATTCAAAACACCACCTTTACACTAAGAAGAATTGTCATTCACTCAACAAAAATGTACCTCCTCGTTAAAACACGCTAAAAATCATTTTAACATTTTATTAGAACTCTGATTTAATTCCAGTTGAGAATTTACTACTCAAATAAAAAAACCCATATGTTTAATCATTAAAAATCCTTAAATTCCAAAATTTTATTTCACTACATTTTTCTTAAAATTAATTAAAATCAATAATTAATAAAACACGGGGTATTACAGGGACTTCAGTTATAAGACCGCTGATGATGATGATATTGATTGTTATCTGAGATAAGGACGAGACCTCCTATTTTGAGTATGTGGATGAGGATGAGACCCTATTTGCTGAGTCCCCATTCAAGCCATAACTTTCTTTATTCGATGGTATGTCACTGGTCAGCCTTGGCCAATAGGGTTTAGCCTATGGACGAGGCTTTACTTGGTATATCAGGAAGTTCCTTAACATCCACCAATCGACACCTAGATATTCCCCTTCCTAAGGAAGTTCGAAGGTTGTGCCACTATCGATTGGCAATTCCTGCCACCCTCTGTTTGGAAATACCCCTGAAATTTCATACATAAAATCCTAGAAAATGCCAGAAAATTCGAAAAATATCCTGAAAGATACCTAAAAATGAAACCATAAAAATCCAAACATCCAACCTACGCACCCAAGGGTTCCAAAGATTAAATAACATTTAAAATTTTCATAAAAAGAGTCCAACATTTAGTGTTGATTATCTCTAATTAAATTACTAATTGATTTTAATAAAAAATACATGATTAAGGATTTGGTGACACTTAAAACGCATAATATAAAAGGAAAGGAATAGAGTATTCATTACTGAGATTAGACGGATAAAAATATGAGTGACGGTTGGATTTATCTTGAAATATTAGTAAAGAAGTGTTCTTGGATCCTCTTGAGAAAACACCAATTGAATCTTCAATTGTAGAGTTAAAACTTGTTAAAAGTTGGGGTTAGGGGTTGAAGTTGAGAGGAAATATGTTTGGATAACTTACTCGACAAAGTTGGAGAAAAAAGTGTTTTAAAAGTCACAACCCCATATCAGTTTTTGTATTTAAAGGGTTTACGAGTAAGAAAATAATTAGAACTCTAATTAACCCACCGCCTCACTTGTCGCTCGAACGAGTGACACATGTCGTTAAAACGAGATCCTACATCGTTCGAGCCACATACGCTGTCGTTTGAATGACCTAAACGTCAAAACAAAAGCTTCAAAACACCGCGTTTACACTAAGAAGAATTGTCATTCACTCAACAAAAATGTACCTCCTTGTTAAAACACACTAAAAATCCTTTTAACATTTTATTAGAACTCTGATTAAATTCAAGTTGAGAATTTACTAATCAAAAATAAAAACCCACATGTTTAATCATTAAAAACCGTTAAATTCCAAAATTTTATTTCACTACGTTTTTCTTAAAATTAATTAAAATCATTACTTAATAAAACACGGGGTATTATTGGGACTTCAGTTATAAGACCGCTGATGTTGATCATATTTATTGTTGTCTGAGATAAGGGCAAGACCTCCTGTTATGAGTATATGGCCAAGGATGAGACCATATATTCTGGATCCCCATTCAATCCATAACTTTCTTTATTCGATGGTATGTCACTGATCAATCTTGGCCAATAGGGTTTATCCTATGGACGAGGCTTTACTTGGTGTATCAGGAACTTCATTGACATCCACCAATCGACAACTGGTTATTCCCCTTCCTAAGGTAGTCCGAAATACTGTGCCACTATCGATTGGAAATTCCTGCCACCCTCTGATCGGCAATACCCCCTGAAATTTCATACATAAAATCCTAGAAAATGCTAGAAAATTCCAAAAGTATCCTGAAAGTTACCTAACAATAAAAAATAAATATTGGATTTTTTCTTAAGAAAGAAAACCATTTTTTATGTTCCCAAATCCCCAGACAAATCAATACCATGTTTTATCCCCAATTTAAACCCTAAAAGTCAGTACACCTGCATGCCAAAATCCCACTACAACTCACCAGCAGAATCCCAAAACCTCATCCTTAGAAGAACTCAAATGCTTCCCCCTGTAGGGCTACATAATATTCTACCCATTTCCCCAACATGAATTCTCGAATTAAACTTTCTCCCAAAAAATTATATTTTCCCAAGAAGAACGAGAAGCCCTAACCAATTATCTCTCCCCAATGGCGTCTCAAAGAAACACACTCCCCAGCAGAATCCCAAGTGCATCCAAATCCTCAAGGGTAAAAGCTCCCCGGAGTGAAAACGCCTTATATTTCCACTAAAAAGGTCCTCATAATTTACCTTAACCCCGAATTGGTCACCTCTACTTAGGATCCTCATAATTAACCTCGATTCTCAGAATCGATCACCCTTACTTAAGGTCCCCGGAATTGAACTCGACCCTCAGAATTGGTCACCTCAACTTAAGGTCCTCAGAATTGACCTCGACCATCATAATTGGTCTCCCCTACTTAAGGTTCTCTGAATTGGTCGCTCCTACTTAAAGTCCTCAAACTTGACCTCGACCCTCAGAATTACTTGTCTTCACTTAAGCTCATCAAAAATGACCTTGACCTAAAGAATTGGTCACCCCTACGCAAGGTCCTCAGAATTAGCCTCGACTCGCAGAATTGGTAACTTAGGGTCCTCAGAACTGTCCTCAACCCTTAGAATTGGTCACCCATACTTAAGGTCCGCAGAATTGACCTTGAACCTCAATATTAGTCGCCTTTACTTTAGGCACGCAGAATTGGTATCGACCCGTAGAATTGGTCACCACAACCTTAGGTCCTCAAAATTGGACTCAACCCACATAATTTCTTACCACAACCTTAGGTCCTTAGAATTAACCTTGGCCATAGAATCAGCCATCCCCAGTATTACCTTAGGTCATCATAATCGACCTCCACCCTCTTAAACGTTCATCCCTATCCCTTTGGTCCGAATCATTAACCTCTTTCCCCAAGCATCCATGTGGTGTCTATTCGACGGCTTTTACTTATTCCACGTTCACCTGTTGAGGGTCTCTATAAAAAACCACATTCTAGGAGCTCCCTAAATCTTTCCTTAGGTCCCTATCACCTCTCTATTCAACACAAACCCTAGAGCATACACCAACTATCAATCTAGAGGCCATTGAGTGCTTGCGATCCCCATTTGACTCTGTTCAAATGGGGCACTAAATTCCATTTCCTACGATTTACCCCATGCGTGAATCGGTATAATAGTTCGGACGAATGGACCATTTTACTACAAAAAATTGATCCAGAAGCCACCGATTGCTCACGGCCCCCAATTTGACCCTAATCAACTTCATCGTTGGAGCGAAAGCTCAATAAATATTCAAAGGGAACTGAAACCCCTTTCTGATGGTAGGCCCCATGCATAAAATGACATAACCGTTCGAACAAAAGATTCATTTTCATTCGAAAACTGATCGGGAGGCCATAGGGAACTCTAGGGGTTTGTTTGACCTAAGTGAGCTCTTTATCTCAAAGGAGACTGAATGAATCTTCGAAGGGAATTGAACACCCTTTCTAACAGTCTTCCCCATCCATGAATTAACCTTACGATATAGACGAATGACATGTTTCACTCGAAAGCTCACCGGGCACTATCGATCCCATTTGACCAAAGTCAACTCCCTAAATCGAGAAAAAATCTTTGAACAATCGAAGAACCTCGCATAACCTTTCCAGCGGTCCTCCCTGTGCATAATTTAGACTTATAGTTTGGACTAACGATCCATCGTCACCTGACAATCTCTTATCCAAAGGACTGATGAGCATTTCCATGCCTTGTTTGACCTAAAGTCAGCTCTCTAATTATGTTTTGATGATCATTTTTTCAAAGAAACTGAATGAGACTGACAATTGGCAAGCCCTTGGACCTTCCTATTAGTAGTGTGTCCAGGGTTACATGTCGATAGGCAGTACAAGGTAAATGCCGATCCATAGTCACCCTACCTTATATAAGGAGAGCATGATCTCACTTCAAGAGGGACCTCAAAAACATCTACTTCAATGATCTCAATAACATTCTTCTTAAGTCAGTGAGGTTTCATTATTTGAAACCTATGCCCATCTTTAATTCCCTTCACTTTCACACCCAATTTAGCAAAACCCTCTTACATTCTTCATTCACTTGGAAGGAAGCTCATCATCAATCAAGATCAATCTCCAAGCCTCCAATGACGGTGCAAACATTCTCATCTCTCTTTAAATTTCTTTATTTTCACATTAGTTATATAAATTCTTAATTTAGATCATTCCATATTAATATCTAATCCTTTAATAGTTACATTGTACATAATATATTTTCTATAAAAAAATCCAAAACAATAAAAAGAGGGTTACACCTATAAATTCCAGTGGGATTTTTCATCACATTTTCTCAAAACCAAAAGAACATTATTTTACACACGTGTATAATAAAATCCTTGCTTGAATTTTTGGGATAAACCCCACCCTTATGCCGAATGCGAACTATGTGGGCTTTGATGCCTTTATAGGATAGGTAGGCGTTTCGAGCTGAAACTCGAGACTCGAGTCCTATTTTCATATTTTTCATGTTTTTGCTATTTTATCCACATATTATTCATATATATCATACTTGTGATTCATTATTGCATCTTATTTAACAAATATTATTGTTTCATCATAACGATCAATATCTCGATAAGGTCACACATCATATTTTTTCATTATTATTTTTGAAACATTATATAGATGACCTCACTCCATATTTTCCATGATGCGAGTTAAGAGATTCCGATCTCTACTTATATATACACGTACTTTAAAGAAAAATTAAGGAATATAGTAACATAAGCCCATGAGAGACCGAAAGGGCGGGATAAGTGCCAAACATCTTCCCATCTTGTAACTTAGCCCTCGAACCTGTGAACTATTGGTTTCGCAAGCATCAGTTTGTCTTTGATGTCGCTTTCTCTAAGAGGCCACATATTCTTTTTCTTATTTTGTACGAAATAAGCTGGTGACTCTATCTCTCTACCTCACCCCAAAACTGACAACGACCGAAGAAGCCCCAGATTAGTGAGGGGAACGAGACCTTTGTCCTCCCATTTTGCCTCGAAGTTCCAGGGAGGGAAGATCTCGGGATGTCCACAGTGGAGGCTCTGATGGGGATTTACTTGTCATAAGAGGGCTAGACTATGTTTGCATAGGTGTTATCATTTTCTCCTTGTGTATGTAGGCACCTACATGTATGTTCCCTTTTTCTCCTCTATTATTTCTTGTATATATCTACCTCATTTTATATCACCCCTCATTCACTTTTCACTTCACACACTTGTAAATACTCTCCATGTACACTACTTACACTTTTATATACGTTCACTTATATCCACATGGTTCACACACGACATAGGATATCCATGCTTAATTGTCCCTAGCACATACCTCCACTTACCACACTTGCACTCACATGCTACTTATAGTTGATCCATACTTAGATTCACTACCACACACTCACTTATAGATATTCACACATCACTCACTCACTTATCCATGCATAATGTAATTTTCATAATCGATGATATATTTACTTTTGATGATACTTGTAATTCTTCCTTATTACCACAATGCTCATCATGCCAAAATAAAATACTCTCTCCATAATATACTAATTAAGAATCATGAATTTCACTAGATCACTAAGAGAATGGCTATTAACAAAAAAATATCATGTATTGGTGGTCATTTTGTGATGTGCGCTCATATGGAAGGTCATAGTTAGACTAAGTAATATGACTCTAGCCTTCCATTGTCCAAGTACCTTCGACGTATATCGAACGGTTCCCCTTTCATCATATCGCTTGACCAAAGTCATGATAGGAGGTATATGATAGGAAACTAGTTTATGTACGTCGAGTATATTAAATTCGCTCTCACATGTACTATCCGCAATGGGCATATAGTGAAGTAGTTTAGGTACACTCAGGTATATTAAATGGATTGTCCACACATATCGATTGCCCTTAAAGGCATGACACATATCGTAGAAGTCATGCTAAAGGGAACGATGGGTTCCCAACACCTTCCCATCCCATCACTTAGCCATAAACCTCTAAACTATTGGTTGCACAAGAATCAGTTTGTCTTTGATGCCTCTATCTCCAAGCGGCCACATGTTCTTTTGCATATTTTATGAAAAATAGTCTGGAAACTCTATCTCTTTATGTCACCCTAGAACCAGTGACGATCAAAGAAGCCCCCAATGTAGCGAGGGGTGTAAGAGATTTATCCTCCCTTTTTCCTTCGAAGCTATAGGGAGGGGAGATCTCGAGATGGCCACACCCAGAAACTCCATGATTGTTCTAACACCTTTTGACCTCCATCAATACTCATACAGACTGTCTAGAGGAGTAAATGAAAGTCAAAACACCATTCCACCTACTGCCACTAACCAGTTCCATTTGCATTGAATTCTCCTATCAACATTAAATGCACCTAAAAATCAAGTTAGTTCACATGTAAATTGTTTGCCCAACACTCCACGTTCTTCCTCGCACCATCAGAACTCAGAATTCTGAAGGCCATGACTTAACAACCCATTCATTCTCTCTTCAAGAGTTCTCCTATTGATAGAAATCACATGCAAGGTGAAATGGGATCAATATCTAGCATTCAAAGAGATTAAGAGCATTGAGCTATCATACTCACGAGAGTTCTATCATTTTACGAGTGTTTATACTCCATTCCATACTCCCGATATACTATCGAGAGCTTATATTTGTTTGTTAGACCAGTTACATTGCTTGTATTAGTTGTACATCTTGTTTATCCTTAAAGAAGAATCATAAATCCTTAGAGAACTCATTCAGTTACTTCCTAAGGTCCTTTGAACTCCCAACAAAGGATGTAATACCTCATAATTCTATGACCAATGCTGAAGGAGTCTCCTAGATTGTAATACTCATTTATATTTTAATAAACAAGCATAATACCTCTATACGGTGGATGTAGAGCCATATCCTGAGGTCTGGGCATTACTAAAACTTTGTCCTACAGTTGAAACTTCCCTTTTTTTATCCGATTGAGGTCCAAAGCAGAGCACCTATGCATCTAAAGTCACTTATGATTTTAACAGTCTTCAGTTTGGTGTCATCTATGGGAATGACAACTCACATTCCATTCAGACAACACAGCTTATCCCTTTAAAAAAATATGACTAAGGCTACCTTAGATCATTCTTGTAAAGAGATAAGTAAAAAATTATCCCGAATCAATTACAAGATTTACAATGTTGTCAAAACTAGTAAGCATTACAATGTTGTCAAAATTAGTAACCATTTTAATGATTTACAATCCAAAATCAACTATCAAGATAAAATGAGTAACCATTACAAGATTTATAAGGATGGCAAAGTCCTTTTTCTATCATTTCAGACGAGATTATAAAATTAGGAAGCACGTCACCTCCCTCATCCACTACAAGATGAAGGATGAATAATCACTTAGGGATTATTCCAAGAGATTCATCTAGGAAGCTCTGTAGGTTGACGAATTAAACAAAACCATCTACGTTGGTGCATTCATCTTAGGCCTCAACTTAGAGGAATTGCTGAGGTCCTTCAATAAGAATCCTCCGAAGACCATAATTTAGTTGCTCGAATGAGATGAAAAGTACTTGAATGATGAGGATGATATCTCATCAAGGTAGGCTATAGTTTCTCCCCGGTAGGGTAAAAGCAAAAACTTCTTCTCCCACCTTGGGGAGGCCCTAGGGGAAGTTGAGTCCAAAAAAGAAGAAGCATAAGATCAAGAAAAATAGGCCCTCAAAGGCTAAATATTTTGCAACCCTTATAACCATGGTGGAAGAAGTATTTTCATCCACATAACACATAACATATTCTATCTCATATAAAGCCTATGAGAACCGGGGAAGACAAGTGAGACAAGTCAAAGTATTACCAATTCAAAAGAGATCATGGACACAACACGAATGACAGATTCAGGATAAATGAGGCCATTAAGGGGTGATCAAGAGGGGATACCTCAAAGATTTCACATTCAAATATGTTGGCATATATCAAAACAACAATAACAATGAAGATGAAGTACCTTTAATTGATGTTTAATGCATCTCTAAAGGCTTTGCTAGAGGTGGTCTCTCTGCCAAAGACAGAAAGGTCGACCTCAGGTGTTTTTAGCATGATGAGGTATAAGTTAATCATATTTTTCTCCTATATCTTCACCGAAGGAGTTGGTGATGATGATCTTCCCTAAAACAGGCCTCTGAAGGGTCCGGCAACCTCACGATGATATTTTCATGATCACATCAATCATGGGGAATGCCAGCATAATAAGGATTTTAATTTATATAAGAATCCCCATAAACACCATGTTCTTGGATGCCTGTGATGCAATGGGCCTTGGCACCAAACACATGGAGGTGGACATTACCCCTCTCATTATATTCAACAAGGAATGAACCTACTCCTTACGATATGTTTCTCTGATCCTCACTCTTGGTTCCTAGGATTGATGCACCACCATTTTGAATAAATTCATAATGGGTTAACTACCCTTAACCTATAATTCCATCTAGGTATGACCTTCCCCAATGAATTGGATGATGTGATCTTATCTCACAGACTTCTTATGAGGTTTCCAACCTCTAAGGGAGTGAATGAGGTCTTTGGAGAGAAAAAAGGCTCGAGAGTGATACATCACTTCCATAAGGGACAAAAGAAATTTTGGAGTGCACCACAAAGTTTGGTAAAGGCTCCAACAAAGTACCAGAAGATCTTTGAGATCTGTCTATAGGACTTACCTCCCCCACCACCAATGCCTAATATCCCTCTAAAGATCTTGGGAATAGGAACCTCGTCATTACAAAATGAGAACGGTTATCACCACGATAAAGACACCAAGTTAATATTGAGCATCTAAAGCATCACATGCCTCCAAAGGTGTATGAAATCCCCGAATAAACTTTTTAAATCATGTAATATGTTGTTTTAATGAAAAAAATACTTTTTATTACTCATGATATATCACTCTAGAAAATTAAGGTCTAAGGGCCCACCATTCGAATTGTAAGGATTTCATCCTTAGCTTGTGACTAACATTCAAAGGTCTTACGAACTAAAGAAGACTATAGTCCTTAGGTTTAAAAAACCCAAAAGGCATCGTTAATTGTTATAGGACCCATAAAAGAGTAAAATCATTATTGAGATTTAAATCCTTAATTTCAAAAGGCTATGGTCGAGGGACCTATGGACAACCCCTTTTCTTACAACAAAACCTTTCATTTTCTTTCAAGTTACACAAAATATGTATGAAACTTTAACCCTTCATTCAGGAAAACATTTGAAGAAAATAAGCTTTTGTTTTTAAAACTTTTGGGGGGTTGAGTGTTCAGATACAAAAATGTTGGAGTGCACACGATCTTAATGGAATGAATTATATAATTAAATGCCTCCAAACACAAATCATTTTTATCTATTATCCTAGGACATGCATCTAAGTGATAAGATAGATAAATAAAACATGCAATCACATGGAATCAGGTATAAATTTCACTCAGTTTGGAGGTCTTAGCACCCTTACGAGGAATTTTACATTTCAAATGTTCAAGTTCAAGTGTTAAAGCCTATATTAGGACCCATTACAGGTTTGACTTCTACATATTTATGCCCAAAAATTTTCCGAGGCTAAGCGCTCGAACAAAAATTGTGGGCTTCTAATCTTATAAAATCATAAGAATAAAAAATTCTAAGGTTCTAAGGATCAGCACCCTACCATAAGACCATCATCATAACTTCAGTAAATTGTGAAAGTATAAAGAAAAGGTCTTAGGGGCCTCATATCTATTTCTATAAAATTACTTCCCAGATTATCTTGCTTTTCGAAGGAATCTTGGGTGTCTAGGGGTATAATATATGCAAAATGACTTAAACATATGAAGCACTGCATAAAATTCTTTAGCAAAGAAAAAATGTAAGGAAAGAACGAAGTAGAGATTGAAAAATAAAACACTTACCCTACAAAAAACATCTTCATTGAAGGCAAAAAGGGGTATCACAATAAAACGACCTAAGAACAAAAGAAAAAAAGTGAGATTACATACAATGCATTTTAGGGCTTTAATATTTAGGGGTTCAGATAGTCTTCACTTGAAAAGGTAGGAAGGAAAAGTTATTTTGTAAGATCTTTCCCTCTTAGGACTTGGGAGCTATTTAGTATCATAACTACTCAATCCCTTCATCATCAAATCTCTCGTTATTTAATTAGGGGATTGCAAAAACAACCCAGAGATTTCCACCTTAGGAAATAGTGTCTGGACCTTTGTCTTTCAAGCTTCAAATCAATAATCGAACTAATGAAAGTGGTATATTTTAATGACCTTTGACTCTTGATTGTAGTCTAGTTAGATTTGAACTATGGTGTGGACCTTCACTTAAACTGCTTTGTATTTATCCAGGACCTTAGCATAGTTCCTTTTTAGCTCTTGAGCTTAAGAGGTCAACTTTTTCTTCTCAGTGGATAAGTGTTTGGCCATTTCTCTTAAGACTCATCTTCTAGTCGAAGGAGCCTACCTTTAAAGCTTTGGATCTTAGTATTTCAACCTTGAATGGCCTCTCCTATCACCATAATAACAACATGATCAAGGTCTTATAACTCCTCAACCCTGGCTAAATATTTCTAGGTAGTATCCAGTAAAAAGGCACTATCCCCTAGGGACTTGTCATTCAAAAGTGTTTCATGTTCCAAAAAAGCAACCTGGTTCTTTAAATTTTCCTTCTCTATCTCAAGAACCTCTATTCGTAACTTTTGACCATTGATCATTTGGTCCAAGTGCTGATGAGTGAGGTCCCAATTCCTAGTCATTTTATTTGCCTTTTTCCATGCTTTATCTCCATTGAGAGCATCGACCAAAATAACCTTTATCAAATGTTGATCCTGTAAGAAGTAAGAGATAAGAGGATAAGGAATAAAATTTTAAAAATATAAGGAAGAAGTCAGGGAAATATGCAATCACCTTTCCCATCAAGTGAACTATCTCATTAGCAGGGGTACCTCTACCACTCAGAGTATCCACCATGTATTAGTTATTTGTACTTTCTAGTGCATGAAGAGCCTTCACAGTCGATGTAGGGATCTATCCCCTCTTATGAAGTGGGCACCGTAGTCTCCCCTTGTAATTTTCCCTCCACTTCAAGGGGCAACACCTCCTTGCAAGTCCCTTGAAATAGAAGGAACTACCTGGGTTACCCTAGGAGTCCAACCTACCCCCTATTTTTGTTATAATAGGGGTAGAGTTTTGTCCAAATATAATCATGAGACTTCAAGGGGGCCAAACCCTACTTGGCCTCCTCTATTAGTCTAACCCCAAGAGTTGTAATTTCCACAAGGTTACCAAAATTTAGATGCTTAGTGGTCTTGGTACACATCTTAATATTAGCCAAAGCCTTAACAAGGATCCTCCTCTCCACAAATTCGTATGTTGAATCAATCAGAGGTTAGAGTTAGCCTTAAAAAACTTAATAAACATGGTAGAAATGAAAATTCCAAGATCGTTATAAGGAGATAAATAGAAAAATAATAATGGGTTGAAGAAGATGCTCCTGCAACCTTTAAAGGCTAAACCTACCATTTTTCTAGTCATCATCACCTTCAAAGGACTCGAGTACCTCAACCAAGTCCTTATATATTGCCTTCCTATTTTGGAGAACTAAAGAAGAAGACCCAATCTCTAGCGTGTCTACCATAATGATATTAAGGGCCTTGAGGATTCCCACATATTCTAAAGGCTTCGTATGAGGTACCAATCCTTAGTTAAAGAGACGATTGGAAATAATGAGGGCCTCGAAAGGTGTGGAGGACAAGTCTTAAGCTTCAGTAATCCTATTGAAATCTGACATCTTAGTCTTAGGACCCACTGCAAAAGGCCAGCAAAAAGTTTAAATCTCAAAGCAGAGGTCAATTCAAGAAATAAAATGAAAAATAAAGAAGCAACTTACCCACTGACAGAGGCGTGCATCATATAGTGGGGAAACCAGGTTGGGCTCAATAGGATTTGGGCTACCCAGATCCCCAACAAAAAATATCTCCAATTTTTTAGGGCATTATGCTTACTTCCAAAGCAAGCCAGGTTGGGTTTAAGGGAGAGATACTTCAAACCTATGTCAGTAGGCTTTCTCTACTCTTGAACACTATATAGTTTGAAGAAATGGGCTGGGGAGACATCATATTTCACACTCCACTAGCTTCCCTGAAGGCCAGAACTATAGCCATTAAAGTCCTTTCATGAATTAAGAACCACTTGAGAAGAGGTTATGCCTGTAGCCTTTAAAAATATGATAACACCCAAGGTCAAGGGGAATTGGACCACACATTGTAATAAGCACTCATGGAAGCACACATGGTTGGACACCACAGAGAAGGCTCTCCCGTTGGGTTTGGTGGATCTCAAAATAACTTTTTTTGGAATTTGGTAAGTTTTTCAAAGTTGAGTGACCCGTGAGATGCCTGATCCCTACTAATAAAGCTAGGATTAAAGACCCCCACATAGTTCATCACTATTGATCTAAGAGGAACTGATCATCTAAGAAGGCCAGATGGGGAAGGAAATAGTAGGCCGAGATCCTGGGTACCCATAACAGATAAAGGCTTAGAGTCTAAGACTTTGGGGAAGGAAATATTCTAAGAAGACATCATTTGTATAAGTCTTGATTGCTCAAGAAATTTTTAAGAAAAAGAGAGAAGATGGAATTTAGCGATGAAGAGTTCTTCTCCATCCAAGGGGCTCTTTTATTAACCCTAAGACTTGGGGCTCTACCACTCCTATCCCCAAAAGTTAGATACGTTAATCAAATCAAAGATATTAGTCTCCAACACATGTCCTCAAGTCACTTGTCAGCCCCATTCCAATATGATCTAAAGTTGATGGAAATATTTATGGTCACTTATGACTCTTCCTCCAACTTGCACGAAATGTTTTTTAGAAATGTCCTAAAGCCCTATTTTATTATAATATAGAGAAATAGCCTCTCCATGGTGACTTTACAACTAATATAAAACTTTAATGAATTAAAAATTCCTTACACTTACCAGTTTTCTTAAATCATATCATCAGCTTGTGTAATTCCTTTAAACACCATTGATCCATTTGAACTTGCCAAGGACTTATATTTGTTTCTCATCAAAGAAAGACAAATCCCATCTAAAGTATGATACCTACATGCAATGTTTATCCCCAAATCATCACTAATAGTAGACATGCCTCGAACTCCTAGGCCACCCTCATCAGTAGGTCTGGAAATGCCAATCCAGTTCACCTAAGAATGCTTAAAACCTCCTCACTCATTTGATCCCAAAAATAATATACTAAAGATCTTATTTATCTTTTGAAAAATACCTTTAGGAGGCTACAAATGTCAATATAGTTCACCCAAGCATGCTTGCATGAAAAGTTAAATTTCCCTTTGCAACATTTGCAAGAAGAAATAAGGGGCTACTGGTGATACTATATTTCACACTTCGTTTTCTAAATGATCTTCCAAACTTCGAACACAAACTTTAGTAGGACAGAGATTCTAAAACTATCCCTCTATCTCAGACAGATTGCTAGTTATCAGATAATACCTTCTTAACACTCAAGGGTGAGCTATGGTATTGTAGCAGACCTCAGACTCGCGTACCTTACCTAATGAAGATTAATCATTCACACATGTTCCTTCCACTAATCCCAGATGTCTTAACACTAAGATAACATTATAATTATCTCCCTTAGTCGACCTTAGATTAAGGAATAATGGCCTCCACAAGCCATTTAGATCTCATTCCTGGGATATGGTGACACGTTGTACTTCAAGATTATTACTTAACAATTCCATAATCCCTCTAGCCCCTTTGGACCTCTGGTAATGATCATAAATACTATCTCGGGGAATAAATGAAAGTCAAAAAACTTTTTCACCTACCTCAACTACATTGGATTCTAACATCAATATTAAATTCACGCAATAACCTAGGTACTCCACCTGTAAATACTTTTTCTAACACTCCACCTTCTTCCTGGCAGTGTAATACCTCAGAACTGTTAACGCCAGACATTATTAGCCCACTCATTATGTTTCTGAGAGTTCTCCTATAGATAGGATACGTGTGAAAGGTAAAATGGGATCGATCTCGGGAATTCAAAGAGATTAAGATCATTCATCTGTTAGAGTCATAAGAGTTCTAGCATTTCACGAGTGTTTATACTCTATTTCAACACCCAACCTATTGTCGAGAGCTTATATTTAAAACTTGGGCCAATTCCATTGCTTGTAATATTTGTATATCTTATTAAGCCCGAAAATCACTCGATAAACCTAATAGAAGTCATTTAGTTACTTCTTATGGTCCTTTAGACTACCGATAAAGGACATATTGCCTTATACTTCTTTGTCGAAAGGTCAAGGAATCTCTTACAGTGTAATATTCAACTACATTCTAATAAATAAGTACAATAACTTTGTACTATGAATGTAGGACCATTTCCTGAGGTCCGAACAGTTTAAAACCTTTGTCTCAAACTTAAAACTTCTCTCATCTTACCCATATGAGGTCCAGAGGGGAGAACTTGTGGGTGTGAAGTCACTTATGGTTTTAACATTCATCACTCCTTACTATAAGTACTTACTAGTACACATAATCTCGTATGATAATTAAAAATCTACAACTAAATAATTGAATCTTAAAAAATAAACAAATTCAAAAATTATAACTATTGAACTACTTTTGTATTAGCTACACAATTCACCAAACCCATGGACATTAAAAATGGTCACTTTGATAACCCATAACTAAAAATTATTATAAATGAGAGCTGGAAGGTGTATAGCTTCAATGTTTAAAATGGTTGACGATAATAAGCTAATAATTCCATATTTATCATATTATAAACATCGAAATGTTTGGGATTCACAATTCCATAGTGATTACTCCATTAAAAAAATACGGTACATTAACTGTTTAGTTAGAATCATGAAAGTCAAGGAATTTGAATTAATAATCCTTGTATTCCTAGTTCACTAAAGGGTGTAGAGGTAATTAAGCCAACAATTTAACTTTATCGTAATCAATCCCAAAACTTTTGGGGAAAAGTACCCTTTTATTTTCACAATTAAAGTTTCACTCATACATATCTTGCTATTGTCATGGATCTCAATCACGTGAGACCAATAGGCCAAGTAAAAAGTTTTGTGGGACAAAACGTCAGTCTACTTCCTAGTTAATACTGACGCTTATAGTAAAAATGGCACAAAAGTGCAAGGGCAAAGTGAATCGATAAGCATGATCTCAGTCATTAGGTGAGACGGGTTAAAATTGATTCTAAAATTTACATACTAATGATTATTCAAATAATAATTATGGATAACAATATATGTAGTATGGGAGTATAATAACATGCACATACTCAGAGTAAGTGTGGCTATCGTGTAGTGATATCAATAGAAGTATTTCAAATACGCAAAGCATAATACTAAAAAGGTAGGAAAAACATACTTGCTTGGTATTCAGCTGAATTGTTGTCACATTGGAATATTCATAAGAATTGGTTAATTTTTTGTTATACAATACGTGGTATAGGATTAATAGGGTTTAATCAGTCAATTTTGTATTTAAGACTATCTTTATTAATGTTTTGGGCGCTTATCTGTAATTATCTTGGGACTTTAAAATTTTGACCTTAAGCTCATTATTGAACTTTGTTGCAAGAGAGTTTTTATCATAAAATAGTTAGATGTATGTATAGGCGAAGTTTGGGGTTCAAATTCCTAAGTTAGAAAAGTTGATAGGGGTTGATTTGTAATTTTAAGGAAATTTATTTTAAGGAAAAAACTTATTTTTACATAACTTGGGCTAGGAATATCAAATCATGGTCTTATTTTATACCATTTTGATCAAAAGAATTAAATAAAAATTTTGGGGAAAAAATCATAATTTTCTAATTGGCCATGCGCCCTCACGCGTGTGGTCATGGTTTCTTAACAAAGTCTTCATATTCAACCTTTTGATTATTACTTTTTAGGGTTTCAATCTTTGACAGGGGTTTTCTTCTTCGTTGTTGTACTATTTGAGATGATTTCTTAAAAAAACTTAACCTAATTTTTCATGAGGAATCCAAATATATAAGTTTCATGGATCGAATCTTAGTACAACTCATGTTCAAAACTATGTGTTTTCATGAAAATTTTACCTAACTGTCATGGATTTCTAGAATATGTCAAGGCCTCTTATGAATTGGGTTTGGTTTCTTCTATATGTGAGAGTAGTTTGGTTTTGGTTTCAAAGATTTTGATGGATTCTACATTGAGAATTTTGAATTTGTAGGTTTTCAGCTAAAAAAAAACTTTGGAGCAATTTTCTCTTTACAAGAGCATATATGTATTTTAACCATTACACTCGAGATCCTTAGGTTATAATGAGTTTATCCACGCCTTGATATCAAAATTTAAGGAACCGTAATGAGTTTCACCATTAAAGCTCAAGCTCTAATGGTGTTTATTATTTTTTAGTATCCTAGAACATTCTACATGTAAAAGCTTTCATATTATGAGTGTTCTAACCATATTAACTATGAAAAAAACTACTAGAAATCAAAAAATTGAAAATAAAGAATAAACTGACGAGTTACTTAAATTTAGAGAAGTTTTGAGATTTGAAATTGAACTGTGAGGTGAGTTTTTACTGCTTAGGTCGAGGGGCGTTTATACTAGTTCAGGTGGGGATTTGATTGGAGATAAGAGGAGGTGGATTTGAATTAGTTTAGGGGAACTTTAATTGTGGGTAAATGAGGTGCACATGGGTTCCTAAGGTTTACCATGTGTGTTTTTTTACCTCGTATGCAGATGTGGGGAAGCATGTGTACTGTAGTTAAAACAAAATTTAAGAAGGTTTTGATTTTAGTCCTTCATCATTTGTATAATTGAATTTATAGCCCTAAAGTACAATTTTGGTAAAGTTTAGGGGCATTTTGGTAATTTTAAAAAGTTTACAGGGTTAAAACTATAATTTTATGTTTGTTAAGGTCCAAAGGTTTAATTTGATAAGAGGTTGGTGGTCAGGGTTTAAATATATCTCAAGTTATCTTACTTTGAAAGTTTTAGGTTAATTGACAAAGTTGTAGGTTTTTAAATATCGTTCATTTCTTCTTAATAAACTTTTGAGTTTACATACTTTATGAGGGTTTAAATAAAGGTCGTAGGTAATTTTAGGGTTTAAAAATTTCCCGGTTCTCATTCTACCCATGTCCACAAAAGATAGAGTACACCCACAACCTATTAAGCCAACAATATAATTCCACCCAACCTATGGCCACAAATGATAGGGAAGTCCCATATCCCATAAGAAAATACCTCACAAAAGTTTACCTCTACACCTCTAAGGATATCTCATGCATCTACCAGTCCTGAATGACTAAACGATGATCCAACTCATAAATTTCCAAAATACACATGAAGGGGAAATATATACATCGTTATGATTGTCTTGTAACCATATACGAACATATATACTAAAGGATCCAATACCCACTATCCCTTATAAGGAACGAATGCCTCAACATGTACAATCAAAATTACTATATAGACCTCTAAACAATTTGCATTGAAAATGTATTATATCAATTTATATATAATAATTATAATCCTGTGTCAATACATTGATTCTTTTATAAATAAATACCAAAGATTGATTCCATGTGGATGTGTTAGGTGCAAAAGACCTGAATCTTATTTTGATTGTTTCTTCACGTCATTTGACATCTGTGATTCAACACAACCATAAAATATTTCGACCGGACACATTTTTCCATATTCTTTTAGCCGTTGTGATTTTCACATCATGACTTTACACACACATGCATGCTTTTCTAAAAATTATTTGTTCTTTCAGTGATTGGAAAACGAATTTTGAACTATATAGAGTTTTTAAAAGTTTTGGGGTTTGTGATTAAGACCCAACACAAGTGGAAAATTGAGCTTTATTTCAAAGGTGCATATATCCAACATTCAGGCCCCACATTTGTAATTATATCGGCGTATTTGAAACATGAGTCCGTCTAACCTAATAATATATATGTACGAGGGGAATATGATACCATGAGAATAATACCTTGTAATTTTTAGTCGCCTATAAATTCAATATTTGGTTCTAAAATTCATATTTTGATACTTTGAGAGTTTTCTTCTAACAGGTTTTTTAGAGTTGTTCTATATACTTTATGCAGTCACTCATCGCTCTTCATAAATGAAGGAATTACATAGATTTGTACATGATCTATGGTTTATTAGGACTTTTGAAAGTAAATGTTTCTTTTAAATCCACTAAATCTCAGACCAAATCACTTCAAATATCATATTCGGGCAAGACTTTAGATCTAAAGCTAGATTGAAGTGGACTTGGGTGATTCATCGGAGGAGTTAGTCAATAGATGATATGGAGAAGAGAATGGACTTTGTTTCAACATTGGTTGAGTTCCTAGTTTGACTGTCATTGAATTTGTGACAAAAAAAGTGTTACAAGGAAACTATCTTTATATGAGTTCATGTGAGAGTTGTCCTCTTGCATTTGTAAAGAATTGTGTTCATGCTTTATGAGGGAGACCATGCATTTGAAGTTTTTCCCCTAGGTGGGGGGTTTTCCTCGTATATCTATTATTGGATGTTTATTTGTGGACTGAATTCTTATTTTATATAATGTCATAAACTTCTTCACATTAGATGTTGTACTCAATCATAACTGGCTAGGTAATGCAATTCTCTAAAGGCAATAACCCTAGTGAATTCACGTAAAGAAGTTAAATTTATTTTTTATGTGTTTGAGTACTCCAATTTATTAATTCAATATATATTTTATGAATTAAAAACATCATCATACTTATTTAATTAGCAAATATAATGTTTAATCTCAGTCTTCTAGACTTTTTCCAAATCTAGGTTGCTAATTTTAAAAAATGGGCTTGGTTTACCATTGATTAATCTTCATCCCTATTCACTCCTTATAAGACTTGCTAGAGTTGTTTATACATACAATACACTCACCATTTCAATTGTTATCATATTGGTTTACTCTTTTTTGTAGTCATGTGATAAACTAAATCTTAGATTTTGGATTTGTTTGTTATTGATTTTTTTAAGTTTTTTTAAAAAAGTTATCCTTTAGATCATATTGATAATTTTAGTTACAAGTTTGAAATCATGGATATTACGGGGAATGAAGGTTCTATTAATATTCTGACGCATTTCGATGGCTAAAATTATGGGCATTGGAACATGCAATAGTGTGTATGAGTGTTGAAGACGGCTTGAGTTAGCAATGGTCGTGATGAGAGAAATTGAAAGAGAATACAAGTGAATATTAATTTTTGTCTTTTAGTTATAATCTAATTCCCTCAATGTGTTGTTTTCATTAGTCAGTAGAGAAGAGTATGATAACATTTAAAATTGTGAAGTGGCTAAGGGGGCTTGGGATATCTTGAATTTCACTCACGAGGGTAAGTATATCATAAAAATAGGTATGTTGCAAAGACATGAGACATCATTTTATCTTATGATAATGAAGGAATAAGTGTCATTTAATGATTTTTATACAAATTTAATAGGCATGGTTAACTCATTGTATACAGAGAAAGGATACTACAAAGTAGAGTTATTGAGGATTTTTTGAGGTAGTTTATATGTTAATTGTAAAGGTTGATAATCTTAATAAAATACTAGGTGGTAATTTACGAAAGTTAGAGGAATTAGTTGTACCTCTTCAAAATGATGAGAAAGATAATTCTCAAGCTACCAAAATCTCTAAGGGCTTAGATTTTCAAGATGAGACTAGTGATCAGGTGAATGTTATTGAAGATGAAAATAAGTCTAGTGCTTATGTTTATGGAGATATGGATCTATTTGTTAAAATATTTATCAACCTCTATAAGAACAATAAGAAATATTTTAAAAGATAAAACACTTACGATCAAAAGAAAAATAAATCTTCGAAACATGATTATGAGGGAAATACAAAGAAACATTATTCTAATTTCAAGATAGGAAAAAAAAAAGATGAAGACTAGTGATTGGGAAGTAGAGTCTATGGACATCACATGTGTTGGGTTTTTACTGTTAAAATTGTGATTTCTGACAATTATGATTTATTATTAAAGTATTGTCTTAGCTCATTTTGAAATATGAATCACATTTGTGGTAATGCCTTATATTTGTTTATAAATATATATGCGCACGCACGCGTGTGTGTGTGTATATATACTAGCGGAATGCCCGTGCCTGAAGGCATGACGAAAACTTTTCAAATATCAAAATTGTGAATAATTTAAGTCGCTTTTTATCACAACACAAATGTGCAAACAATTTATCAAAGTTGCACAGAGTTTCATTTGTTTATAGCACTATCCCCCTATTAAGAAATAAAAAAAATGTACAACAACAATACTAATACTTCATCTTGAACCTCGGATAAACATCATAACGATTACAATTATACTTTTATGAAACATCACAACAATACAAATTTTGTTACAACACAAAAGTCTAAATATTTTTTAAAAAATTGGACAAAATTCCCTTTGTTTATAGGACTATCCATCATGTTAAAAATATAATCCAACAAAAATAATACTTTCATAATTATGCCATTACGAAAAAAAATCAAATGAACATCTAGTTCAATATATAATAAATTTGTAATCAACAATTTTTTCCAAGAGTCCAATGTAATTCTCGCTGCAAGACAACATCAAGTATTGCAAATCCTACCACAGATGTGACACTACACAAAAATAAAGAAACAATCAAATAATCGATAACATAATTTGTATGTTTTATAGACATTTGTATGCTTAAAACCCATCATGTTCTAGAAAATGGAGGCAAACTCCAACGAAAATCACACTAAACGTGAACTAATAATACAAATATCCGTTTGAATTGTAATAGTGTCCATCCATTTGAATGGTCCAAGTCATCAAAAAAATAAAGGATGCAAATTTACCTTTTGCTTAATGTTGCGAGAGTGAGAGAGGAAATTGGGAGAGGGAAAGTTGAGTGAATATTAAACCGGGAAATAAAAGGAGAAGAGAGAGTCAAATACAATAAATAAAAGTTGTACGTTTGAAATTATAAAGAGTTACTAAAGATAACTCTGCTGAGTATAAATTTGAAAACCAAGTGAAACCACATGAGTTCAAATACATTGCCATGTCAAATGAATAACTAAGAAATAAAATCACACGAGTTAAAATACAACAGAACAGCTAACGTGTAATACCAAAACAGTAAAAGATTTAACTGTTTGAATGGTGCTGGTAGTTTACGCACCATAACAGAATATTGTGATACCATTAATGATCATTCTCGCCATTATAAAAAAACAAATCACATTATAATTAAAGTTTGAAAAAACATATATGCTCCAAAGGTTGTTGGAGCAAGGTCACGACAATGAAGAAATTGTTGAAGGGAGGGCACTTGGTCCAAGTTATCGCAGCTATCGGGTAAGCCAATCTCTAACTCTGGGAACTTAGTGAGGCGTAAAATGATTTCATTACCGAAAACTAGAGCGTTGAGGGGAGTGGTGATTTGACTATAGTGGTTTTAATGCCATGGGATGCAAATAACTTGGCCATGTTCAAAACTGTTATCATGTGACCATGAGTCATTAGTGGGAAAAACATACATGAAGCTGCCCCATTTCAACTTGTAATTTACTTGTCATTAAATGGCTATTCAAATATATTGATATGATTTATAGAGGTAGTTGTCTAGAACTCGAGAGTTGAACTCCAACAATGATAAAAAAAATATTGCGGAAATGATATTGAAAAAAGGGTGCAAATGAAATTGACAAAACTCTCACCAAAATTTACCTCCCTTGCAATGTCTTATGATTGATGTCGTCGATGGTAATAACATTGACCGTCAAAGTTACCTCCCTTAAAATTTTCCAAATATGAAAATTCAACCCTGTAATATTACATCCAATTATACATATAAGTTTAAGAAGTCCCCATTAACACCCCAACTTCAGTACAACAAATTAAGGTACATGCCAGAAGAAGTGTTTGAAGCACAACCGCAGAGTTTCAATCAATCAAACAGAAGCAGTATGTAGTGACCTAGGTATCTGGGACCCATAATCATTCAAAATTGAAGATCCCAGAGCAGGGTAGCAAGAGGGTTGAAACCACAGGGGAGTGAAGAAGCAGAAAACCAATGAAGCAGAAGCACGAAGACACCTCCACACAAAAACAAAAAAAGAATAAATTTTTAGCAAAGTGCTTACCAATTTTGGCAACATAAAATTGTACTACAAAACTTTAAGATTCATTGCCTACAAAAGAAACTAATTGCACATATAGAAAACAACTAAAACTAACAAACACTATACTCAAGTAAGATTAAAAACTTAACCAAACCAAATTCATGAGTTCAAGCCTTAGGGCGTCACCCACGTACACATTGTTTTAATGAAGTCTGAGCCTATAATAAACACTTAATCCAAGAAACCCCATTCATCAAAGTCACACAAGCAAGTTTGATATACTCAGCTCCTACTTCGGCGTCAATCCCTTACACTGTTTCTGCATAATAATCAATAAACAATGAAGTTATAAGTTGACAATGAACACATTAATGCAAGTAACAAAATCATTCCACAATTCTCTAGGAAAGGACCTGCCAGTTATAAAATAATACATGTAACATGTTCTTTAAATAAACTAATAAAACATATAAAATATTGTTTAAGAATTTCAAATAGTAAATATAATAAAGTCATGTGCTATCTAATGATCACCTTATGCAGCATATGATGGTTATTGATTTCCAGCCTAAGGTACAATTATTGATTTCCAACTCAAAAAAATAGTACACTAAAAAGATATGTAGATGTTTTCATCACCATAATATCAAATGGATTGATATACATGAACTGAATATGATCCGTAAAATGCGCCAACACACCAATTAATGAGAATTTAATCCTCACATTAGATCCGCAAACCAAGCAACCCATGCATTTGATATATCGAAAGTGCCTGTAAATATTATCATCAATACTGTTAGCTATTGATGGCCATTAATTCATATTCAATGTTTAAAACTAATGACCAAAAACAAAAACAACCATAAAAATGGGAAACAACCCAGTTCAACCATTATTTTAGTGATGATATATTTATTAAGCTAATCAAAACCAATTTTTTACATGCCAAAGAGAAATCAAGACAACTAACTGACATACCTTAGATTTTTTATATCATTAATACAATAATGGGGAAAGATTACCATTATCAACTGATGAGATGAGTGGCCACTATGTTGTTACAGCAGCAGCAGCGCCATAGACCTTCTGCTGCTGAATCTCAAGATTTCATAAATACACCAACATATTTGGGTGTGTCAATTATGAACCACAAATACACCTACACAGATCTTCATGTGTGTAAGTGTACGACTGACATGCAATCCAATGATAATCCTGAGAATAAAAAGAGAATTATGAAGTATAAGTACCTTCTCATTAGTATTTGTTTTCACTTTCTTTCTATGATCTGCACTACACAGATTTCTATAAATCAAATATTGGATGTCATTTGATAATTGAGTATCCACCTAGACTCCGATTCACACATATTTCAGTATGAATACTTGTTGCTTTATTTATGATCAAATAAACTTGGAACCGACAACCAAACTTAGCTTTGACATAGTCCACCTATGCGCAGTAAAGAGGAGTTTAAAAATTAAACCAATGAAACCAACAAACCAGTGCATGACTAAAACCAGCAAACCAGTTCACCAATGAAACCAAATTTATATTATCTGTTTGTTTTCAACATATCTTAATAGATATTGAAACAACAATCAACACTGTAACTATAATGCAAAAAAATCATTTGTTCATTAAAGTCACCATAAGTTCTTTAAATTCCTATTGCATTGGTAAAAGAGGGCACGGTCATACCCTACTTATGGTAAAAGATACCTCCTTCTTTAGCCCATGGGAACCTGAAATATCAGTTAAATTTGTCACATTTTCTCATCTTCTTACTGGATAATTGCCTTATATGAAAGAAACATGCAATGGTCCAAAAGAAAACCATTAACGATCCAATTTAATTGTAAAGAGGGACGAAATGATACCTTGAATCTGCGGTCATCCCATCAACACCACCAACTATCAATGTACAATTAAGGAGAAACAAAATAGTCGATCGAGCAGTTGAATATGGGGTCATTCAGTAATTTAATATAGTATGCAAATGATACATATGTTAGTTTGATGTTTACCTCAGGTTCATTATTGCAAAGCTGTGAAATTAGAACATGAATAATTTTTTCTACTTATCCATCAAAATTGAAGAATGCGGTTGATGTTGAGTTTTCTTCAAGATATACTTGTAGATCATATTTGGAGGAAATATCCATCATTTAGAAGCATGCATAACTTGTGTAATTTTGAAAGAGGATGTGTATGCATATACTTTGGCGTTGGGAAAATTGATTCTCGATTGCACTGCTTGCAGCAAAAAGTCTTTATACATTACTATGGTCTCGTATGATAGTGTTTATAGGCAATGTAAGACAATCTCTATCGTGTATCGATTCCAATGATTTTAGTAGTGCGAGTTCCCATTTTTGACCTACTGAAATTTAGAATATGCATTTTGATCAGTATTTGTATGCATATTATATGTAATATAATATGTTATGTCCATATGAATAATGACTATATCTCAGAGCTATTATCACTTTGCATGGCAATAATATCTTTAATCGCCTCTCTTTGCAATGTCATTGATTGCACTTGTTGGATTATTTAAAATGATTTTGATAAACATGGTTGTGCCATTTGAGTAACTGAAGCTTCAGCGTAATTCACTGATGTCAAAAAAATCGGTTAATGGATAATTAGTGATTGGTAAATTACTCAACTCAAAAACTATACTTCATATAAAACTATACTTCAACTCTACTGGCACCACATCACGAGCAATAAGTACTAGCTGTGCTTTATTCTGCTCGATAAAATAGGTTACATGGTTAAAACTATACTTCATATAAATAGCATTCTTCACCCTAGGAGCCTTTCCTTCAGCCTTATCTCGAGCCCTTTTAAATTGGCACTCCTGTTTGGCAACTTTGACCTGAAGCCTGTACTTGAGAGGAATCTTGAACAGACTTGTTGCGAGGTGTTTGTCGAGAGTTTTGGTGAATTGGTTAAGAGCTAGTGTGACCTTCAACCTATGCTTGAGGATCATTTTCTTCCCCTAAAAGATAAACAATAAACATCAAATCGCACCCAATTAAATGCATTAATTAAATCATCTATCAAAATCAATACAAACATCTTAATTGGGCCATTTTGCAATCAAACACCTTAAATACAAATAGAAACCAAATGAACGTTTGAGCAAACAAAAAATTTACAATATAGAAATAGCTAAAACGATTAAACTGAATAACTGGATCATCTATCAATCTGTCTCGTGGTCAGGTGTGGGAGAGAACCAAGCAGGGAACCTCCCTTTATTTTTGAGCAACCTAGTGAAGGGTGATTCTGGAATTATGACTTTCTCATTTTCCTCTATCTCTTCTCTTACCTTGGGCAAACCATCTGGCACTGGAAATTTTCTCTCCTCTATTTTCTCTATATTCAACTCATTGGCCAATACATTTTCTTCTTTTTTGGCTTGGTGAATTGCTGATATTCTGTGTAAGAATCCAATCAGCGATTTTAGTTCCCCTGCCTGAAGTATCAACTTCTCTACATCCTCTTTTGGATTTTCTTTTTTGAGATCTTTAAGTTCGAAATAGGCTCTCCGGTAACTATATGAAGAGTCTCCTTCCAGCATTAAATAGTATTCTGGAAAAATAAATAGAGGAATGAGATGATATAATATTTAATACATAAATCTACAAAGGCAGGCTACCTGAGAGTTCATCCTCGGATTTTAGATCAAGGTCGGGTGTTTAGAAACCCTATCCAGTTTGGTTCTGCTAAAAGGAGCTTTGGGATAAAATCATTGTTTCTTGAAGAACAACATATCGTGGAAGAAATTCTTGAAGGATAGAAGTCATTGGATTCGATGAATAGGATGAAAGGTGAAGGGAAATGATGGACTGATCTTATGATCATCGGCCTGGTCGCCAAATATGGATGTGTCTCGAGAGTTACCGCTAAGATCGCCTCACTCAAGTTCTTTATTCACAAACAATAAAAAATTTTGTAAGGATATATACATGATAACATAAAAAGTCCCATTTTTCATGAGCATAAAAAATACTTTTAAGCAACAATTCATCACGCTTTTTCTTTTTTTAGAAGCCCAAAGCATGGTGTAAACCTATACTCTGGAAGTTATTCGGAGTTGATTCTTAACATACATACAAAAAGCTTCAGAATACAGTTTCTCAACACATTTGACCATGACCAAGAACAATTTACATTTTCAACCCCAAATGTTATACGCGAGCTGAAATAGAGCCTGGGTACATCATGTATTCGGATGCTAATCTATACAGTACTGAATATACCCAAGCAGCTGTTTAACACAACATGTTCAATATGGAATGATTATGACTTGTTCTTACTAGTCATTAATGTTAGGGGACTAAATATGGCTCATATGAATAGGAAAAGAAATACCTCATAGATTAAAGATTATATACAAACCATAAATTTAATTTATAACAAAATATGATCGAAGCTATAAATCCAAAAATTACAAAAAATATCCAAACTCACAAAACAACTGTACAAATCCAACACCAAAACAAAAAAAGTTACCCAAAGAAAAAATTGAAACTATCCTATTTATATATGTATAGGGAGAGATTAATTGAGATGCTTACAACAGTAGTTTCAAAATTGAGATTAAAAAAGTACTTGTGAAACATATAAACCCGATCATTGATGCGGATTAAGTAGCTTAAAATGAAATCCCCTAAAATAAAAAAGGTAGATGTGTTGTTGTCAATGTGAAAACTACACAAACTTGAACACTAAATATTCAATTTATAAAAATAGATAACAAAAGGTACACTTGATTATTACCATAGTATCAAAATAAGGGAAACGGGATTTAAACAAAAATATGTAGTAAAAAATAATAGTATGTGACTACATCAAACCAACAGACCATAAAAATGTTAGTATGTAACAAAAAAGTAAAGGAAAATAAAACTCCTAGCTTGAAAACCCTAAACTTGACAACACTAACTTCAAAACCCAAATGTTACCTGATGATGAAGAACGATTCAATACAACATTTCTGCCATAATAAACCAATGGACCACCAAGAAAATCCCTAAACATGAATAGAAAAAATGAAGTTAGACCAAGAAAATCCATAAATGTATGTTTCCAACCCATGAGAATCTCCATAGTATGAAGAAATATCAACTTCAAAGAACACCACATGCTAAATTACGTGTTAAAATGTTTGAATCACTGAATGAAAAATAAGAACTAAAGTACCCAAATTTATTTGAATCACTGAATGAAAAATTAAAAGAAGAATTATATATGCATTAGTGCTAAATGAAATAATAGGAAAATATATTGATAATGTAAACTACAATTTCCACTTATTTCAAACCCAAAGGAAAACATATTGATAATGTAAACTAGAATTGGTGAAAATTGCATATATGTACCCGATATGAGTTTCAATAACTTGATCGTAGCCCAACGTTCAAAAGGAGAATATGTATGATTTGAAGACTACTTCCCTGTTAAAAGTGAACAGAAACAAAAAATTTCAAGGGAGAGTTATCCACACATTAGATGTATTTATTAAAACTTGAAAGGAGAAACTTGAGAAACTTTTGTTTCTCCGAGATTTTTATCAATACGTATTTATTAAAATTAGACACGTCTAGTGTTCAAAGCCAAGTCAAAAGAGAATACAACAAAATACTACTAACAAACAACCATGTTAACTATAGTATGGTCAATCATATGTGCATAACTATAATTTCAAGATCCGTCAAAAGCTGTCCCCAAATAATTTATTGAAAAAGGAATAAACCAAAACCAACATCTATTTTGTAACAAAAGAGAATTTGTTTCCTCATATAGGAAGTGAAAATCGACTTTGTTTAAACAACTATTTTACCGACTGTTGTCGATTTGTATACAACTTAGTGGATTAATGTACTCTAAATAAAAAAATAGAAAAAACTAAAATGCAAAAAAATGGAGGCTATATCGATTTTTAACTACGGTTCAAGCTAAATGAAACAACTATATGTACAGATATGCCAGATGTGGATTCCCATATTTGTTTTAAGATATATTACACATGGAATGAAACAAGTAATAAAAAGGCTTGTCTACTTTTCGTACAAAATAAAGTGACAACGATGTTTTCCATTACCAGTCCAACAAATATTACGAAATATATAAACACAGTGAAAATCCAACAAACGCGAAGGGAAAAATTATGGTAATAACTAATGCATGTAGTAACAAAAGTTTTACCTTGTAGTACCATGTTTTAATCCTATTTACTGACCTTGTCTTCTTCCTATTTTACTGTTAGGAAAATAGGAAAAAAAATAGAGAAAATTTAAGCATAAATGAATACCAAACAATTTAGGCGCACACACATCTATAGTTTATTGGAATACCTTTGCTAAGCCGATGATCCAAGAGAAATAAAAACAAATTTACTCTCCGAAAAGGTATTTTCCTCCAAAATGTGACTATGGAAAAATCATATCATCAAATAATAATGTAATATATAAATGCCTAATTTCTAAGATTCATACCTATATTGAAATAAAAGAATAATTGTTTTATTTCATATCCCAATCTTAAAACTTTATTTTAAAGAAATCCATGAATTGAAGAACAATATAGAGGGAATGACTGTAAGGAATATAGAAAAAAGGACTAAGTTAATCAATTGAAATGGTAGCTTGCCAAGACTAAAACAATGTACCTTTGAGCTATAGTAAACAAATCGAAGTTATAATCGAGTACACCTTCTAACATCTATTCCCCAGTAAGAAAAGATGAATATGAGTGAGAGACAGAGAGAGAGAGAGAGACAAACAAAACAATCACCAATATCTATAACATCTGCAAAATAATACCAACGCGTATTGAAGAGAAAACTAAAAAAATAATGTGATTTTCATAGAAACTTTCGAATAAGAAAAATTGAAATCCCTAAATGATAAGAATATGAAACATTACTTAAAAGCTATTTTCCTGAAATTACTCAAAATCCCTAAATGGTAGTAATATGAAAAGTACCAAAAAAATATGATATTACAACCGTGAGATCTACAAAATCAATATCAAATAAATAATGACAAAAAAATGTACATCAAATTCAAGCTCTAAATCTGCAACACTGGAAAATAATACAAACATTTGATAAATCCAAAACCCTAAATATCCATTTTCTAGAAATTAGAAAAAAATCAGGAGAAGAAAAAGATCGTACCATTATTGAGTGAAGGCCGAGAGCGAGAGAGAGGGGTGCTTGTGAAATGAGGCTCAGGGAGAGAGGGTGTGTTTTGGTAACTTGTATTTGGTACGAAGTGTGTAATTTCCTATTTTAACCATATTTTTGAATTTTGGGTAAGAGGGGTAAAGGAAACCAAAGGTTAAAAAAGTGGGGGGAAATGAACTAATAAAGGGGCAAAAGAGGAAAAAATGGTCTTTTAATCTCCACCCTTCATTTCTTGCCTTGGTGGCACAATCCTGGCCCCTGATTAAGTTATCAACTTATGGAATAGTAGCCAAAATTCCACTCCTTATTATATAGATATATCGGTTAATTGTACTTTGTAGGAATTCTGGTGAGTTGAGTTTATCTCGATCATAGAAGATCAGAAATTTTGTTCTTGTATGATTGAAAATGTGTGTACACATCCTAGATAAGGAGTTGACATCCTATAAAAAAGATGTGTGTAAAATCTTAGTAGTTTATCTCGAATCCAGGAACCTAGATAATCATTCAAAAACTTTATTGATGGTCCGAGGAAGATTATTAGGGTACGTTAGGAATAGATTGAATAAAACAAAGGGTGATATTTGACTTTTGGTGTTGAATTGATAAAACCTTCACAATCTCACAGTATGCAAAGGTTCCATATTTTCTTAATCCCGAAGGAGGTGATAATCATATTATTCGCATAATTATTTTTTTGACTGGCTATAGGTGAGATTCAATTTATTGGGTCAATAATATCTGTAGGGTGGGAAGTCATTATGTGAATATGTCAATGTTCATCCTCTATAGGAATTTGCATTTAGGATATATTCTAGATTGTGGTACTATGGAAGTAAGGGTACCAAGCGAGGGATGATGCACTGCACCCCGGGGCAATATTTCATGGGTATGCAGAGGTGCTTGTCCCCTACTTCCGTCATGTCCCCCCGAGGTCGGGTTATCGCTTCGATATTGGGTTGATGATTTTGCCAATGGATGTTGTTTTGCACCAGGTCTAGCTTTTGTGCATGCCCCTTTGTAAGTGTGGATTTCTTGCGGAGAGCGGGGGTTTCATAGGTTATTAAGAGTTGGCAGTTTATTTTATATAAAAATTGACAAAGAGGTTCGGTTTAAACCTCTCAGTCTTATCATAGGGAAGGTTTTTAAAGTCTGCAGTTGGTTTAAATATTCTTATTATGTGGGTTTGGGAACCACATATGAGTGGGGAAGATGTTAGGAACCCCGCTTGTTCTGTATGCTCCTTTAATCATAAGCTTATTATTGCTCTTTCCATTAATTGATCATTTATTTATTTATTTTTCAATTGTTTAGAATCCTTAGTGTGAGGGTCCCTTTAAATGTAGATAGGTGCTCAGGTTGGAGAATGGTATGAGTGAGAAGTATAGAAACATCATGCCAACTAGTACAGGTACATAAGATTTACTTGTGCATTACTCTGTGAATTGTTTGTGGGTAATGGATGGCCATTATTATTTGTGTAAGTGTACAAAAAAGATTGACTTTGAGATCGTTTGATATCTCTTTTGAGGTTTGTGGAGAGATAGAAAGGTGACAGATGTATTCATATTTTTTGTGATTAGTATATACTTATTTGAATGTTTGTGTGTAGGAATATGTTTGATAGGTCTCATTTTAGATAGTTTGATATCTTGTTTTGTGTTACTGAGACTATATGTGTGGATACATGAAAGGTCGAGGGTTTGAGATATCTCGATATTTGGTTTTCAGTATGTGAGGGATAACATATGGATGAATCTCGATTGGACAATAAGTTGAGACACATATTGTCAAGGATCAGTCTCATGATAAGGACTCGGTGTTACGCCTATGTACCTAAGGGTACTTAGCATCAAAGACTACGTTGTTCAATTATACACGTTCTCAAACATGATGTGTGTGCAAGTTTATGACTTGGATTGAGAGGAGGGAGGGTTTGTGTATGGAATATTGGATTGGGAATCGACCCTAAGATCTATGATATTGTCACGTAATCTTATAATAGTTGGGTGGTTACTACTTGAAAGGAATTGACCTTCAGACTAGTTTGTAGGTGTAGTATTAAGGATTTCATGTTTTAAATATCCATCGTTATGGAGATAGAGGTAGAAATCGGGGGAGTTTGGACTGGGTATGGATACATCCATTAGAACTAATAAATCAAGATACATATTATAAGTCTTGGGCTTCACATGTTTAGCTCAGTATAGCTCCTACATACCTAAGGGAACTCGGGATCAAAGCCAACGTAGTTCCAACAAATGGGTTAGATTATATAAGGGTTGGGAACCTGATATGGAGTTATTCCTAGGAAATAATATGTCAAAAGATGTATTATGAGGTTTGGGCTTAATGAGTTTATCTCGGTATAATTCGTGTGTCCCCAATGCAACTTACGATTAAAGCCATCATACTTCCAATAGACAAGGTTGGAAAATATATAGGGATGGGAACTAGAGATCCATACCTAGGAAATAATACGTCGAGAGAAGTATTATGATTATTATGATTCATGAGTTTATCTCTATATAGAGCCTACGTACCAAAGAATAATTGGGATCAACTCCAACGTAGTACACCCTTGGGTATATAATATGTAGGGGTGAAAGACTATAGATGGAGGCATCTCTAGGATATAATATGTCAAGAGGCGTATTATGAAGCTTGGGCTTAACAATTTTATCTTGATATAGTTCCTTTGTACCTAAGGAGTCTTGGGATAAAATCCCACATAGCTCTAACAAATGAGGTATATTTTTAAGTGTAGGTAATAGGATATCGGGTATAGAAGGTACATCAGTGCGATGTTTATGAAGCTCAGTCTTTAATATTGCTATTATGTTAGGTTGGGTTGATATATTTATATGTTAAAATAATATGTAGATCAAATGAATATATTCGAAAAGTATTGGAATCAAAACACATTTTTGGAGTGTCGTGAAGAGATGTGATTTCTTTGCTTGGGGAAGTGGTGAGTGTAGCTGAAATTCAGACTTTGGGTAACAAAGTTTCACGCTCAACGTAATCAAATGTCACTATCCTAAGAGAGTGTTTTGAAAGGTATGTTTCCGTGTTTTATGTTTTGGAATCATGAGATTTGATTTTCATTATTTATCATATGTGTATACAATGAAATTTTTGTTATTCATTAAGCTTTCCCTCAAGTGAGAAAGTTGACCGAAGTCAAATGGGGCCTAGGAGCGCCCGATGACATTTGGATCAAAACTTGGAGTGTAACTAGGATTTGTGATGTACGAATAAGTGCTAGGGACCTAAGGAGGTGCTTAGGGGGTCCTAAGATGGTTCATCCATAGAGAGCCCCTCGACAGGCGAGTTTGGGACAAGTAAAAGCCATCGAATAATAGACGCCACATCGACATTGGAAACACATTTTGTAGGTCGATTATGAGGACCTAGAGGATGAAATTGACCGAATTAGCGGATCGAGGTCAATTATAAGGACCTAAAGAGAGAAAGATGACTGATTCAATGGGTCGAGGTCCATTCTAAGGACCTAAAGATGCGATGATGACTGATTTTGCGGATCAAAGTCAATTTTGAGGACTTAAAGAGATATGGATGACCAATTCAGTGGGTCGAGGTCATTTTTGAGGACCTAAGGAGACAAGGACAACCGATTTAGTGGGCCAAATATGACTAATTTAACAGGTCAACGATGTGTTAAGATTCGTTTTAAAGGGATCGAGAGACAAATTTAACAAGTGGAGGTTAATTCTAAAGTTACTCTAGGGATGACCAATTCTGAGGGCCGAGGTCAATTTTGAGGCCTAAAGTTGTGATGGCCGATTCTGAGGGTAGAGGTCAATTTTGAGGACCATAAGTTAAGACGACCAATTCTGAGGACCGACGTTAATTCTGAGGACCTAAAGTTGTAGCGACCAATTCTAAGGGCCAGGGTCAATTCCGAGGACCTAAAGTTTGTCCCATTCCGAGGGTCGAGGTCAATTCTAAGGACTTAAAGTTGTAGTGACCAATTCTGATAGCCTAGGTCAATTTTTAGGACCTAAATTGACGACATTTGATTATGAATGATGAGGTTAATTGTGCTGACATTGAGTTGTAGTGTCTGATTCTATGGGTCAAGGATAATTATGCAGACCTAAAGATGTAGCAACCAATTTTGAGGGACGATGGAAATTCTATAGACCTAAAGTTGTGGAGACCAATTTTAGGGTTAGACTTCAATTCTACATACCTAAGGTTGTGGGGACCAATTCTACGGGCCGAGGTCAATTATGGGGACCTAAAGTTGTAATGACTAATTCTGCGAGCCAAGATCAATTCTATGATCCTAAAGTTAGGACAACCAATTCTGTGGGTTGATGTCAATTTTGAGGAAAGTTATGATGACCAATTTTGTGGGTAAAGGTCAATTATGAGGACCTTAAGTTGGGATGACCAATTTTGCGGGTCGAGGTCAATTATGAGGACCTAAAGTTGTGAAGACCAATTCTATGGGCCGAGGTTAATTTTGAGGACCTAAAGTTGTAGTGACCAATTTTGAGGGTCGAGGTGAATTCTTATGACCTTAAGTGATGACAACTGATTGTGGGAGTTGAGGTCAATTCTGAGGACCTTAAGTGATGATGATCAATTCTAGGGGTCGAGTTCAATCTTGTGTACCTTAAGTTGTAATAAGAGGAGTTTATCTCATGGGGAAATTTTAAATTATCTTGGGGGTACTGATGCAATTATGGTTCCGCTGGCGATCGTGTTGTTTTAAGACTCTACTAAGGAACGACTTATTCATGAGATATCTTACTGGGGAATATGTTATTCGTGAGATATCTTACTGGGGATTATGTTTTCTTGAAACTCCACTATGGGATGTTTTGGCTGGGGAATAGTATACATGGATGCAAACACATCGTTGGTTCTACTTGTGAAACATGTTAAAGATATTGTTGGTACGAGAAATCAGATATATATACTTCTCAGCCATCATATCATGTATAAATAATAAAGAAAGAAAGCAATAAGGAAAAAATATAAAATATACAGTGGTTCATCTATAAAAATGAGCCTATGTCCACTTTGGTGCCTTATTCTCATTATATGCATTGTATAATACAAAGTTATGGTGTCATTATGTTGAGGATAGTGTTGGTACGAGAAATCAGACATAAATCCTTCTCAACCATCATATCATATATAAAGAATAAATAAAGAAAGCAATAAGGAAAAAATATAAAATATACAATGGTTTATCTATAAAAATGAGCCTACGTCCACTTTAGTGCTCTATTCTCGTTATATGCGTTGTATAATACAAAGTTATGGTGTCATTAGAGGAATATAAGATAGAAGATGGTAAGCGAATACATGAGATTAGCTAAGAAAGAAGATCCGAATGTGGCATTTAAAGGTTGACTGGTGTGGCAGGGAAAAGGGGTGAGCCCCCAAATGTGGTGATCTCCAGAGAGAGAGAGAGAATGAGCTGAGAGTTTGATAGGGCTTTGCCAAGTATTTCGTCCTCCAATAGTGAGGTGAGCAGTTCTATTTATAGAAGTCATAAAGGTGGTGTCACGTGCGCGGAGCATGTGACATGTGGATAAATTGTACGAATATGGAAGCCTTTTAAAACTTGGATAGTTGTTAGGTATCTGATGTGAGAGTAGTAATCGCAACCTTTTTCAACCCAGACATCGGATAGTTCTTGGAGTAGTCCCACAACTTATTTGAGCCCAGGCAACAGCCAGAGCTAGCAATGGCTTGTTGTCAAAATTCTTCAGAAGGTAGAAGATCAACAAATTATGGGTATTTATAGTAGTAGCCAGACCCCTCTTTAGTCGAAAATAACTAAGGAAGCGGCGGACCTACACTCCTTGGTAGACATTCGATGACAGATGCATGCAACCCTTATCGATTTCAGGTAAAATATGACGGTTGGGACCACCAGCGCTAGGGATAAATTGATAACTCTGATCACCAGAGATTATGCTAGAGCTCAAACAGTTAGGGGACCACCCCAGTCTCTATAAAAGTATATCCCTCCTCGACACAGGCTTAAGGACGTGACTGACCCCGGGCATTTACTCTTGGGGAGGCTCGGTCGAGAATGCCCTGATGACGAGGATGACCAATATGATAATAAAGACAAAAGGGAATGATGGGAGCCTTATGAAATATCTAGAGGCACTGTGAGACTAATGCATCCCAATCGAGCCGAGTGTGGTAGGTCGATCCAAGAATGCAGACCCAGAGCATCAATATTGGATATACTGAGTAGGGGACCGGCCTTTGGTAGGATTGACCCGACAGCGGGTGATCTGAGGAACCGATTTTCTAGGTCTGCAAGTATTACAGGATCCAAAATAAATGAGAGAGTTGATGGTCTTTGCCTTGAAGAGGCCGAGACGAGGAGAAAAGAGAAGTTAATAGACGACGAAGGACACCTCCTAGGGATTCCTCAGTGAGTCCAAATGACAAAGAGGGTTCTGGAGATAATGTAACCCAAGACGATGTTATAGCGATGGCAGCGAGAACCTGGAACAATTATACTCAGAGGTTGGAAGACAAAATAGGGGATATCTTGAAGAGTCGAGACCCTTTTCAAAGGGTTACTCTAAAGGCTCCCCCTTCGTGGCTAGGTTCATCAGTTATCCAACCTCGTCCAAATTCAAGTCATTGATGGTCACTCCTAAGTATAATGGGAGCACTAATCCAATCCATCATATGGAGATGTACCAGTTGGCTGCCGACATTTACTCAGTCTTAGATGAGATGAGATGTCGTGCTTTCTCAAGAACGTTGACTAGAGCAGCCCATGTTTGGTTTACACAAATCCCAATGAACTTAGTTAAGAATTTCAAATAGCTCCTAGAGAGATTCATACACAACTTTTGCTTTGGGGTGAGACTCTAAAAGAAGACAACGCACCTGATGTATGTCAAGCAGGATAAGAATGAGACTCTCGGGGAGTATATTGCGAGGTTCAATAAAGAAAAGATAGAGTTCGAAGATTATGTGGAGATCATTGCAATGACAACTCTAATTATAGGTCTGCAGAAGGAAAACAACTTTGGAAAGTTGACGAAGACCCACAAAAGACCATGGCTACGCTATTGACAATGGATGGCAAAGTCATGAATGCTGAAGAGGCTACGACAATAAAGAATGAGGATGAAAAGGGAACAAGCAGCGGTGGAAAGTTCTAGAAAAAGAATAAGGATGGTAAGAAGAGGTCGATGGATCATAAATTCATCAAATACACTACTTTGATAGAAAGTTGTGAGCATATCCTGAATTAGATAAAAAATTATCGATCTTTGAGGTGACCTCAGAAGTTAAAAGCTCCTCCACATAAGAGAAACAATAATCTATGGTGTGAGTTCCACCAAGACCATGGGCACCTAAACGAAAAGTGTTTTCTCTAAAGGATGAAATTAAGAAAATGTTGAAAGCTGGGAAATTGAGAAAGTATGTAAACAATCGCAGTTCAAAGGGTGGGCGAGACGACACCTAAAGGACTAAAAATGACAAGTGTTAGCCTAATGCACAAGCCAGTCGAGATGATGATGAATCAAATGACTATGATGAAGATGACCCTGACGTCCCCCTTAAGTTTGCTAATCCAAAGGTTTGGCTCAATATGATCTTGCATGATTTCAAGATGATCTATGGGGGTCTTGCTGGAGGAAGAAAGGAGATTATAGATAGGAAGGTGCATATAGACGAGGCAAAATCTCTTCCACCAAAGCATAAGACTATCAACTTAGCTATAGTTCAGCCTATCAAAGGTAAGAGAACTATAGTTGATATGAATACTTTGATTATTGGTTTTTCGAGATTAGATTTCAAGGGAATTTTGTCTCCACGTGATGACCATTTTTTCATCAATACTTTGGTACATTGGTATGGGGTCCCGAGGATTCTGGTAGACGGTGGAAGATCAATCGACGTGATGTTTTGGTATTATTTCAAAGGTCTATATCTGATCAAGAAGAGGTTGATTACCTATCACCAATCGCTCATCGACTTTAGTGGTGAGAAGGTAGAACCCCTAGGTATATATGAAATGGAAGTGAGAATGGGAAATAATTGGACGAAATGTCTTACAAGGAAGATCAGCTTTTTCATCACGGATGAAAACATCTACTCAACCTACAATATAATTCTTGGAAGGGTACCCCTTAAGGAATTTGAGTTCATGCCCCTCACAGTCCACTAGATGATTAAATTCTTGACCCCATATAGGGTATGGAAACTTCAGGGGGACCAAGTTAAGGAACACAAATGCCAAACTTCAACTCAATCGAGGAAAGAGAGGCATTCAAAAAGGCCACTAATACCTACAACATTGATACTTTGGACCCTAGAGATGAAAATAAGCTGAAGAATGGGATATGCCACTGAGGAGGTAGAATCCATCATCCTCAATGAGGACGAGCCAGAAAAAACCATCCAACTTAGAAAATCCGTAAATAAAGAGGTAAAAGAGGAGTTGATCAAGCTATTTCAGAAGAGATAGAGTATCTTGGCTTGGAGCCATCAGGATATGCCAATCATTGATCTGAATGTCCTTTACCACAAGCTAAACGTGGACGAGGTTGAGAGGCTAATCAGGTAGAGAAGAAGAGTCTACTCTTGGGAAAAGTATAATGTCATTCAGGAATAAGTGAAGAAGTTTGATAAGGCCGACTTCGTCGAGGAGGTCATTTACTATGAATGGCTTGAGAATGTTATCATCGTCCCCAAAGCTAACGAAAAATGGAGGATGTGTGTTGATTTTACGGATCTGAAAAAAGTTTGCCCAAAAGTCATCTTCCCATTGCCAAGGATAGATAAAATTGTTGATACTACTACCGTCCATGAATTAATGAGCTTTATGGATGCCTTCTCAGTCTATAATTTATATTCATGGATTCGGCTAATGAAGAGAAGACAACCTTCATAACTAATAAATGGACCTATTGCTATAAGGTCATGCCCTTTGGATTGTAAAATACTAGGGCAACATATCAAAGGCTGGTGAACAAAATGTTTGACGATCATATTGGGAAGACGATGGAAGTGTATGTCGATGACATGTTGATTAAGAGCCTCAAGGAAACACTCATGTGTCCGACCTTGAGTGAAATTTTTACACAATGGATGAGTATAAAATGAAACTTAACCCTGCCAAGTGTGTCTTTGGTGTGGGAGCAAGAAAGTTATTAGGCTTAATTTTGAATTAGAGGGAGATTGAAGCCAACCTTAAAAAGATCAACGCCTTGTTGGAGATGAAGACTCCCACAATAATAAAGAATGTGTAGCGAAAAGACCGAAATCACTCTCTTGCTTAGGACAGGAAGCAATGGGAGTTTCATCAGAGGCTTCCCATTGGAAAGACTGAAAAGAGATGGATACTAGCTTACCGAAGTGGCTTAACAGTAGAACATTTTTGTATGGTAAGTTTACTATATGTTATACACTCCAAATACCATCAGGTTCTGGTTTAGTAAGCTATACATTTAGTACTTCAATTTCATTAAATAATTCTATTGGACGAGTGGTTGCATAAAAAATGTTTGTGTCTAGAGCTACTTATAAATTCCTTCAAAGACATTTTGAATGTAATGATGAGTGTGATAAGTCCATCGAAGATTTAAAGTCCTATCTCGGCTCTCCACTCTTGTTGTCTAGACCAGTCCAAGGAGAAAAGTTGTATTTTTATCTAGTGGTTTTGGAGTCAGCTATTAATGCCATTATTGTAAGAGAAGAGGATGGCGTTCAGAAACCAGTGTACTTTAACAGTGAGGCCCTCCAAGGTGCTGAGCAAAGATATTCTACAATGGAAAAGATGGCCTACGCTATGATCCATGCCTTAAGGAAAATTAAGCCCTATTTCAAGGAACATACCATGGTGGTCCTCACGGACTCACCCCTGAGAGAGTTCATTCACAAGCCTGAGAAGTCAAGAAGGCTGATGGCCTAGACAATTGAGTTGGGGAGTTCGACATCATCTATCAGTCGAGAATGGCCATTAAAGGGCAGGACCTAGCTGACTTTATTACTGAGTTCACCTAGGACGAGGCTGATACTGAAGAGATTGAAGCAATCGCTTGTTAATAAGAGAACATGGTATGTCCTCTCTCGGTCGAGGTCGAGACGATCTTAGTAAGAAATAAGGTGTCTAATAATGAAGAGGAGCAATACCTCTTCAAGAATGGAACCTTGGAAAAGGATAGTTTTTCTCAAAATGGTACTATGTTGAACCTATTCATTGATGGATCTTCATATGAGAATGGAAGTGAAGCAAGATTAATCATGTCGGCCCCAGATGGGATTGATATAGAATATGCACTGAGGTTTAGCTTTAAAGCCTATAATAATGAATCAGAGTATGAGTCTCTCCTAACAGGCCTCTCCCTTTCCAGGGCACTGAATATTGGCCAACTCCTTATCTATAGTGGTTCCAGGTTGGTTGTTATCCAAAATTTGGGGGTATATGAGCTCAAGTACGACAGAATGGATAAGTACTTGGTAAGGGTGAAGACAACATTGAAGAATTTTAGTGAAGTGAAGTCGATGAGGATACCCCGGATAGAGAATGGCCAAGCCGACGCTCTGGCAAGGTTAGACTTATATATTAAAACTAAAATTAAAAGAATGGTCCCAGTAGAGATTCTCCATCGATCGACGATTAAAGGAAAAGAAAATACTGTGGAATCATTCTTTAACTTGACTATAGGAGATACCTAGATGGATCTTATCATCCAATATATTAAAGAGATGGAATTTCCAGATTCAATAGGTAAGAGAAAGAAGTTGAGGTATAAAGTAGCCAAGTTCTCCCTCATAGGAGACATCTTATATAAGAAAAGGGTTCTTTCTTCCTATACTCATACGTGTCCATCCATTTGAGGTAGATTATATTTTAAAAGACGTGCATGAAGGGTCCTACTCTAGTCATGTTAGAGGGTGGTCACTAGTTAAGAGGATCATCACTCAGTGTTACTGGTGGTCGATGTTGACCAAAGATGCAGCTGCATATGTTAAGAAGTGTGATAAGTGCCGTGGTTTTCCATCATACCACATCATCCTCCTTCCTCAATTACTTCTCCTTGGCCATTTGTGGTTTGGGGGATTGATTTGGTTGGGACATTGCTAAGAGCCGTGAACAATTATCATTATTTGATTGTATTAATTGATTATTTTTCAAAATGGGTAGAGGTCGACCCGATGGTTACGATCATAGAGAAGAAAGCTTTCCAGTTAATCTGGAAAAACATCATTTGTAGATACGACCTATCTAATACCCTAATTTTTGACAATGGGACGCAATTCAATAACATCTCGCTAGATAAATATTGTAAATGAGTTGTCATCAAGCAGTTCTTCTCCACTCCTGACCGATCTCGAGCCAATGGGGAGAAAAAAATATTTAATAGAAAAATTCTTGATGGAATGAAGAAAATATTAGAGGATGCCAAAGGGAGGTGGACTTAGGATAGGTATGATGTTCTATGGCCTTACTGAATGACCAAGAGGATTTCGGTCGGGGAATATCCCTTCATGATGGCTTATGGCTCAGAGGTAGTGGTGTTGACAGAGCTAGGTCTTTCAACACACAGGGTTCAGACATATGAATCCGAAGAGAATGTAATAGGACTAAGACTTTATTTGGACCTTGTGGCAGAAAGAAGATGAGATGTCGAGGTTAAGCAAGCTGCCTATCAGCAAAGGACAATGAAGTTCTATAATAAAAGGTGAAGGCTCGACCGCTGAAGGTGGGAGACCTTGTCCTAAAAAAGATATGGAAAAAAGCCAACAAGCTTCACCCAAACTAGCACGGTCCGAATATAGTGGTTGAAGAGATGGTCCTAGGTATGTATCGGTTTGAAAACATTGAAGGAAGACCATTCTCTAACCCATGGAACGCCGACCATCTGAAAAAATACTACCAGTAAGATTTAATATTTTTATTGTCCATCTTTAATTCCATTATA
The DNA here is from genome assembly GCA_949130495.1 of Sambucus nigra. Classification (NCBI taxonomy): domain Eukaryota; kingdom Viridiplantae; phylum Streptophyta; class Magnoliopsida; order Dipsacales; family Adoxaceae; genus Sambucus; species Sambucus nigra. The sequence goes on along the minus strand of OX422210.1, from coordinate 234,390,197 downwards.
GTACATGTATATGAGAATTAGATGATGACTAAAATTCAATGTTTGTTGCTTGTATGTATCAACTCATCTTAAGATTTAAAACATCATTCGTGGTGAAGTAGCTTTAAGTTGTTATTAGTGACATGACAGTCCAGACTTAGTTGACCACATCCATGGAATCCCAACAACATTAAGAGGATTTAAAATCACTTAGTTGTGGTTCATTTATTAAACATCATGAACTTGGTGGAAACTCTCTCTCTCTCAACCAAGACAACAGTGCATGGACGAGAAAACACTTATCCATACACTCTCAAAACGACGAGAGTGGACATATGATCTAACACCATAATTTGGTGGATTAAAATTTAAAATCACTTAGTTATGGTTCATTTATTAAAACATCAATAATTTGGTGAAAATTCCCTTTCGACCGAGGCGATAGTGCATGGATGAGACGATGCGCATCCATACACTCCCAAAATGATGAGGGAAGCCTTGTGAAGTATAGCTGATTCAAATTATGCTACTAATGAAAAATTAGGACGAAAATATTTGCATAACACAAGTGGAAGACATGAAAATAAAAAACTTCATTTCATTATAAAGAGGTTACAAGCTAGTTAAATATAAAGAACTACAGAAAAATGGAGTACATGGCCACAAACAGTTGTCCCAATAAAAATAAAAGATTACAAAACCTAAGTGTTGTAATCTACCATCAGCACCAGCATGGACCGTCCCGGTAGCCCCAACAATGGTAATCTCGGATCCATCATCATTGATGCCTATCTTAGCTATAGTTTTGTTTTTCTCTCTAACTTCGATGGGGACCTCCAAAGGGTCATTTGGGTTTACAACATTGCCCAATGTAGTCTCAAGAAGGGAGTCGTTGAAGGCGAGACCCATGAAATCATTGGGGATTAAGTTTCCAACCTCAGCGTGCTTGAGGGAAGCCCAACAACCGATAGTCGTGATGCCACTTTTAAGATATTCGAAGGCATAGCCCCCAAAATCATCAGACTAATTGAACTCGGCTATGGCTTCGGCCTTAGCCTCCTCCACTACATCCTTAACAGCAGCATCTATCACGACTTGTTTATCCTCAACCATTGTCTTCAAGGTGTTGGCATGCTCAGTCTTGAGATTGGTAACCTCATCCACCGATTTCTACAAAGCTTACTTAAACTTTTGAAATTCGTCCTTCAGATTATTCTCAATTGTAACAGCATCCCTTCCCTTCTTAATAAAAGGAAGTTTATTCTAGATCTAGTCCCCCATTCCATAGAGGGAGACTACACTCTGCAATAAAAAATGTGGATAGCTAGGACAATATGAGATGGAATTGATAAGAGACTACACTTGACAGTTCTACGAAAATACCTAAACAAATCTATGGATAGAAAACTCAGTGAGAAAGGAGATGTCCAAGGACTAGAGAAAGATCTTTTCACCCTCAGAGATGAGGTAGCCGACACCATCCATGGCCTTCTTAGCATGGTTAAGGATGCTCTCAGTATCTAACTTCAGTTGGGAGAGGAGTTGCCAAATGCTCGTTTGTATAAATGGGAATTGCTCTATCAAGATGAACCTGCTTAGCTGGACATTATGTGATTGTGTCCCCATCTCGTCCCTTCATCTTCTTCCCAGCATCATTGGCTCAGCTAGGTCCACCCGTAGTGGTTTTGGTTGTTAGGGAAACATGGTTGTCAAATTTCTTACCGTGTTTACTGACAAGTTTGATCAAATTTGGGGCCACCATTTCCCAAAGGTCATTTAGTATGTTTTCAGGACGTTATGCAAAAAATAAATAAAGTTAGTTATAAATAACATCAAGGTACGACGCAATAATTCAATATCAAAAGTTACTTATGCAACTCGGCTAGGGGGTTAACCCCTAGACCTATCTGAACCAAGTAGTATGGGGTCATTAGATGCTCAAACCTAACAAGACGACCACTATCACCTTATTAACGAAGTTTCTTAACCTTCTCAGAGGCCTCAAGGTTCAAACCTAAATGAATTTTGGCTGACGTCGAGACTTTTGCCCATATTAGAGGAGTCCTAGGCTCAAAGGTTCTGCAAGTTAGATTGGGACAAAATTCCCAAGCCCCAGGGATGAAAAAATATTGGGGTGTCCAGTTGTGATTTTAGGTTTAGAGTTTGACCCCCTCGTTGGGTTAAGTCTTCTCACACTTCCTACCTACGAGGTGATAGTAGCTAGGTTGAGTCTTAGAAGACGAATGAGTATAGAAATCCATAAAAATGCTAACTGGAAGGTCAATTTGATGAACAATCTTCCAAATGGAGAAAAAGTCGAGAATAACTCTCTAAGCATTAGGAGAAAGCTGAGAGCAGGAAAGTCCTAAGTGGACTAAGATGGCCCGAATGGTCGGATGAATTGGTAGTCAAAAGATAACCTCAAACATCTATTTAGAGACGCAGACCTCACCATGTTGGGCACGAAAGGCTCTTTCATCTTTATAAGGCTTCCTCATAGAAATGGAGGTCCCTAAGCCATAATGGTGTCTCCAAGATAGAAGGTCAGGCTCGGATACAGTTATCTCATAAGATTTAGTACCAGTGGTGTCAAGTTCAGTCTCCTCACCACTATCCTCTAAAGACTCAGTCTGGGGATTGTTAGGATCACCACTTGGGATGTTTTGAACAAACTCAATTCTCGTCGCTACTGAGAGAGCAATAACATCTATTGGATGTGGAATGAAAACACTGGGTATAACTATTTGGATGGAAGAGTCAGATTGGTTTGATGTATCGATACTCTGAGAGGACAAGACACGAGAAAAATCTTCATCCACAATATGGGGTGGAAGATAAGCCATTACTTCCTTATAAGAGTTAGCACTCTCGGCCGACTGAGAGACAGACATATTGTCGTCTGTAGAAGAAGATGACTCAGACATAAGCTCACTCAACTCAACGACTGGGGGATGAATAACATCTAGTGGGGGAGGATAAATGTGATGAAGAGGAAATGCCTCATCTTTATGCATCTTGGCTTCATTTACTTCCTAATTTCTTAAAAATACCTCTCTCTAAGGCATGGAAACTCCTCGTCTAGCTTGTATAACTATCTTAACATTAATCGGATGAGACTCAACTTATGTAAAAAATAGAAAACAAAGACAAACAAGATGTAAGTTGACTTTTGTTGACTAAAAGATCTATGGATGGAAGGTTAACTATTTTGATCTAGAACAAACAATAACAAGGAACAAGGTTGTCGGAGAAGATGACCAGAGCTACACAAAAAAAGTTCCTAAGAGGAAAAACTACCAGGGAAGGGGGTGAGAGACCCTAAGACCACTACAATACTACCACAAACCATTACCAGAAGGGGATATGGACACCAGTGGGGGTCATCGGAGTTATAAAAAATCATCGAAAAAAGTAAACAAGAAGAAAATCAACCTAACTCAGTGGAAAGATGCAGAAGGAGAAGAAAAGAGGTTACATGTTGGTGTATCTCGCTAGAAAGAACATTAAGAAAGGTTGAAGAAGGATTGAAAATGAGAGAGAGGACTGGTTCCTAGAAATACGGATATTTTTAGAGAGAGAGAGAGAGCACCTATGCTCAAATTGAAGAAAGTGGCAAAAATGGGGGTTTGAACCATTTTTAAACTTGGTAATGTTTAAGCGTGTGTTCCAAGGCCCATCATTAAAGGTACAAAGTCCTAAGCGCTTAATCGCCAAATCAACTTGGGGCAGACACTATCTAATAAGAACTAAAACACGTGTCATTCTCGACAACTTAACAAAGACTGGACCAATTTGTATCCCTTATCCACATCTTCACATACATGGCTGAGGACTAGGGGTGATTGATATGACCAAGTATCACCTCTTCCTAGGATGAGAGATGTTAGGATCCACAGTCGAGTTCCTAAAGGACCCCACTTATGTTGTACCTAAGACTCGTCTAGATTAGGGTTGGTCTCTTCATCCCCAACCTCAACTATCTTTTAAGATAAGACCTTAGCGAAGCATTTCATCAGCGAAGACTTGTCTCATCTTCCAATTTATTCGACACCTAGTAATGACTTTTATAGCACATCTTGGCCTGATGCCTTCAGCTGAGATCACACTCTTCACTTACCAGCATGAAATTTTGCACTACATTAATAGCCACATATTTGGACAAGCCGAGACCCCTCCAGATGACATCTATAGTACGAGCACTGCAAAGTTCAAAGATGGCAAATCCCACATGGACAAGTGTATTACAACAAGATTATCCCCTCACATGAGGGAATATTGCATCATGATTAGTTACATATGTGAGGGAAATGTGTCAACTAGCTATTGGGAGCCACTTCATCCACATGCTGATTACTTGCTTGGGGTACATTATACACCCAAGGATCTATAAATACACTTCATCTTCTACACTGTAAAGGATTGATTATTAATAACCCTATTAGAACATTGTCAAATTTCTTAATGAGTGAGAAAAGCTCTAGTGTTGTATTTATAAGACATTAGTGTTATTGTTATAATGACAATCACCATTCACACGACATAGTGGACGTAGGCTTCAACCGAACCACTTATATCTGCTGTTTACTTCCTCTTTGCCTCATCTCTTTCTACTATTATATTATTGTATATCTGCCATTGTACTCGTGTGAGCTTATTTATCACTTTGACATAGTGATACTAATTTCAGTACCATCAGTACTTTCCCTCAATCAAGCCCCTAATAAGAAGGGAAAGAAGAGAAAGAGAGCATCCAAATGGACATCTCCTGCGATTGAGACAACTTCTGGTACTGGGGTTGAGGAGTCCAATCCCCCCATTGTAAAGGATGTTGTCCCGATCGTTGATGTCGTGCCTGGGGAGAAGAAAAATGATGATACCATTAATGATGCCATAGGAGCTGTACTGGCCGCGACAGGCATAACATTTTCTGGAGAAGACTTCTAAGGTGGACTTATCCCCATCCCTATCTCAATAACTAAACATAATCCATGAACTGTGATGGTAGTTAATGCCAAGTTGGACACCCCCAAAGTATAACTGATAGAGATCCTGGTGGTCGTCCGTGGCCTAGGTTAAGCAACCTGATCCCACATCCTTCTATGATACAATTGCTAGAGTTTTCTCCAAGATGAGAAAGGTTGCGGATGTTCCTGACCTCGATCGTTTAGTGGATGAGGATGCTGAGGACTTGGAGGAATATTCCCTCTATAGGATGTTGAGGGAAACTTTTCTTCTTCTTTCCACTGCATTTTTAGATGTTAATTTAGCTTTTTTTCTCTTTTTCAGTCCATAGAGGTGGTTATTTCCAAAAGGGACAAGTATGAGGCATTGTTTAAGATTTATAGGGCTGGGAAGTCTACATAAAAGTTGATTTACAAATGCCAGAACTTAGTCCTTTGAGGCTAGGAAGCATTCTTATGCCGCAACACTTGAAGCTTACAAGATGACTATAGATTCTCAGCTCCAGGATACAACTGTGGCCTTGAAGAAGGCAAAAGACAATTTCAATGAGGCTGCAAAAGACTTACATACTATAAGGAAGGAGTCTACAGAGGCTGCTAAGTAGGTCATAGCCCTTCAATAAAAATTGACTACTGATAAGGATTTGAACAAAGATATGACAACTACCCATACCGTAACATTGTAATGGTTTGAATATCAACATGGTGAGGTCATCACCAAAATGAATAATGATCATGTCGCGGCCTTGAAAATATACAAAGATGAGGTTTTGGCATTTTATAATACCTCCAAAGACTTCTTCACCACTAATAACAAGTCCTACCTCAACCGCTTTGAGGAACTCAAGCATAGACTGATTAAAAACTTTCCTTAGGCAAAGGATAAAGTATTTTCCTAGAAGCTAAGTGAAACTGAGAACTTCGAGTGTCTGGCAGATTTGAGGGCTGTCGCAGAGGAGAGAAAAAAATAATTAGATTATGTTACGGAAGATAACGAGGAAATAAAGACTATAGCTGACGACGATGCAGAAGATAAGTATGATGATGTAGCTTCATAGTTGACCACTTGTCTTTATTTTTTTTAACTTTCTTGGGTTAAGGCAATATTTTGTAAGGTTGTGGCCATATTGACCATATTTATAATTTGTCAAACTTTGATCTATTAACTTATACAGGTCTATGACCACTTTTGATATATTTAAATAGTAATCCATATTTTGCCTATTATTTATACTGGTATGTAGCCACATTTTTGTTGAATGCCATTTCTTTTGTATTCCGTCATCTCTTTCGGAATGTATTATCTTGAACATGTTATGGCCTTTCATTTTTTTCTATACTATTGAATGCTTGAACATTTGCACCTTTGTAATAGCAATATGGCTTGCATGGCTGAAGCTGCGTGATACCTTGTTGAAAGTTGGCTATGGTCTAAAAGGTTGCGGTTGTAAGCTTCAAATTGCTCTTATCAGTTGAAACTAGGATTATAAATATTGTAGAAGAAATGTTGAAAAACTCGATTGTGGGGAATAACTTCCCTTGCCATGGATAATTAAGTCCTTGGACCATTTTTTCAATTTTTCACAACATCTTTTGTCCCTTTATATTGTAGTCTTAAATATTTGCTTCAACTTTAGATTTCGGCTCTGGCTCCTCATAAGCTGCAATAAAAATTTCTTTGAAGTTAACTTTGATTTATTGCTTCTGTAATGGCGGATTCCAAGGAACTAATTCCTTTGTCGCAGACAAATACGTCTTTGGCCCAATCTATATTAAGAATAGTGTTGTCGCAGAATTATTGTAATGTTGGCCTCTGAGGAACTACATCCTTTGTCGCAGACAAATAAGTCTTTGGCCCACTTCAATTGACTACAGCTGCTTTATTTTATCTTATGAAATTTGCAAGCTTCCCCATACTAGGATGTTAATAAGCCACCCATGGCTGGATGGGTGTTTGCAGGCCTCCACATACTGGGTTGTTAATAAAGATACCCACAACTAATAATGAGTATTAAGACACCTCAAGCCTAATTGACGCATCCTGAAAGCTAAGTAAGGGTATCATGAGCCTCATGGGATAATAAAAGTATCCCGAAAGCTAATAGCATGCATTATGAGCCCTCAAGGCTAATAGAAGCATCTTGAATCTTCGAATGCTTTTGTAAGGTGAGAGATAATATTGGTCGATTATGGCTATTACTATTTATCCTCAATTGACTCCTTCTCCCAAAATAAATAATCTCCCGAGATAATTGGTCATTAAATTTACTTTCAAAATCTAATAAGACAAAGATTTTTCACAAAATTAAGAATGAGGATCAAGAGTTAATATATGATTAAAACCATCACACACACACACACACACACACACACACACACACACACACACACATATATATATATATATATATATATATATATATATATATATACAAAAGCATATTTGTAGCATACCTTGCCTCAAAAGTCTCTCAATTTCATATTTCAATGTGAAGCAGTTTCTGGTGTTGTGGCCATAGTCTTAATTAAATTTACACCATTTGGCCTGATCTCTCTTGTGAGGAGGGGATCTCAGCTTCGGTGGCCATTTCAACAACTTGTCTTCCTTGATGCTTTTAAGGATATCTTTTGCACTTGTACTCAGTGGGGTGTAATTTTTATAAGACTTCTACATATTTGGCTCTTCTTTCTTCCTCTTGTGAGCCTTGGCTCCAACCTCATCCTCTGTGACATCTACTGCTACAACCTTGTGTATGGAGGTGAAGGTTGTAAACTCCAACATCAGATCCTTTTATTCCAGGAGGTTAAATTGGCCTTGAAGAGAGGAATGACAATCGTACAAGTAGTTGATGTAGTTCAGCAGCTGGGAATCTCCTCATTATGTTTTGAACCTGATCCGGAGCTTCCTTCCATGGATTATAAATGTTAATCTTTATACATATATATATATATATATATATATATATATATATATATATATATATATATATATATATTCTGAGCTCAACTGAATAATGGTGAGAAATCAAGAGATGCAGAGAGAGAACCAAGTATAGTAATAAGGATACAATCTTTGATAACCTATAAAATTACACTGCTCTGGCAACGATCTAAGGTACACACGTAGGTACTGTCATGTCTTGAAAAAGTGGATTCCACCTTAATCTGAAGAAACTTTGTAATAAGACCATTTTTCCCTAGTGGTGAACTGGATGAGTTAAAGCTATGCACCAACTATAATTGAAGGGCTGAGACATTCAGGCTATTAAACTGCCAAGACACATCCTGCCTGAGGTGGTGGATGGTGTGACCCTAGATGGTATCTATGATCTCTTTGATGACAAGGACTCCTTCTCGGATGCCATGGTCCTTAACTTTCCTAATGGGTGATCACGTTATCTGGAAATGGTACCCCTATATATGGTACAGAGCCTTGAGTTTCTTTTCATCCAATAGCGATAGTTCATCAAAGTGGCTCATATGATTTTCTTCTTCATTGAGTTTTATTTTGAGTAAGACTCGAAGGGAAGGTATTTCCATCTCAATGAGTAGGACTTCTTACATGTCATGGACTAGAGAATAAGGGGTAGCCCCATTAGGTGTTCTTATTGAAGTGAGATAGCCCTAGAGGTCATAAGGGATCCGGTCGATGCAATCTGTATAACTCTTGGTCATCTTATTGTTTATGGTTTTGATCCTTTTAATTAGAGGCTTCGACAGTACCATTATTTTATGTTAGGTAGGGAGAATATGTGTGTCTCTAAAACCCATAATCTTCCACTAGTTCTGTAACCTCATCTTCGAAATGAAGCCCATTATGTGATACTGACTTATAGGGAACTCTGTATCGAAAGATGGTATTTTATGATAAACTTGGACACTCTGTTGGCATTCAGCATCCCGTATAACTCGATTTGGCCCATTTAGTGAAGTAATCAATGGCGACCGGGATTAATTCATGACCGTTTGATGCTTTATAGGTAACTTTCCCGATGATGTCAATGCCCCAAGTGGATAAGGTACAAGTAGAGGTTATATTGTAAGAGCTCGGGGAGGCAAGTGCTGGAGATTAGCGAACTATTGACATTTGAGGTATCTTTGGACATAGTCTATGCAATATTGAACTTTGGTGGTCTAATAGTATCCTTGACGAATCATCTTTTTTGTAAGCATGTGATCATTCATGTGGGACTCTCATCCCCACTATGGATCTTCTTCATCATTTCTTCAACATCAGCCCCTACAGTGCAGTGCAAATGGGTTCCATCGTAGTTTCTCCTAAAGATAGCTTTGTCGCAGATGATATATTAGGCAACCAATTTGTGAAGGGTCATACAGTCTTTTTTATCGACGTCTTGGGGATACCTTCCATGTTTGAAGAGGCGCCAAATGTCACAATACCATAACTCTGCCATATCAAAATACTCCTCGGTAATGAGTTTAATGTGATAGCAGTGAGTAGGCATAGATGTTTTTAACCAGGAAATGGGATATTATTATTCCCTCGGTTATGTCGACCATGGAGGCCAAGGTAGCAAGGGAGGCACCCAGGATGTTTTTTGCACGGGGTAAGTAATGGAAGGTGACATCATTAAACTGGGAGGCTAGTTCTTCTAAGTGGGCATGGAAGGGTAGGATCTTTTCGTCTTTAACTTTCCATTTTCTCAGAATTTGGATGATGATAAGGGTAGAGCCTCCGTAGATGTCTAGGTGTCAGATTCATTAATAGAGGGCGGTCTTGAGGCCTGCTGTGCATGCCTTATACTCGGTTATGTTATTGGTGCAGGGAAAGTCTAGTTTCATGGAAATTGGGATGTGAGAGTTATTAATGGGCAATAAGGAGTATTCTAATGTCATATCATTTCTTGTTAGCGTCTCCATAAAAGAAAATTTTCCATCGTAGGTCCTCCTGAAAGGTGTATATAATATCTTCGTCTGGGAATTCAAAGACCCAAACATCGGCAGAGATGGCCCTCCCTTTCATAATTTTTTGTGCGACGTACACATTATCAAACTCGGCTAGCAACATCAAACAATGGGCCATTCAGCTGGACAAACTAGTCTTTTCTAACAAGTACTTGATGGAATCCATATGGGATACAAGTCTAATTGGGAAGACAAGCATGTAATTTCGTAATTTCTACGTAAACTAGACCAATGAAACACATGTTTTCTCTAAAGCAATGTACTTGATTTCATACCCATTTAATTTTTGGCTAACATAATAATTGTCTATTTCCTTGCTGGATTCTTTAATCATTGGCTTGGCAAAGCCCCAACTATAGTATCTGTTAAGGTCGAGTACATAAGGAGGGGAGACCTAGATACGGAAGCATAAGAACTGGAGGTTAGGTGAGGTATTGCTTGATTCGATCAAAGGCTTCTTAGTAGGACTCATTTTAAACCTTGGTAGAATCCTTCCAAAGATTCTTTAAAATGGGTTTATAGATAGAGGTCAGTTGTCTAATGAACCGATTGATGTATTGTACTTTTCCAAGGAATCCTTAAACTTGTTTCTCTATTTATGGTGCTGGCATCTCAAGTATGGATTTCAACCTGGAAGGGTTCGTTTTTATTCCTTTATCACTAACCATGAATCCCAAAAGTTTTCCTTTTGTGACATCGAAATTGCATTTCTTTGGGTTTAGCCACGTCTGGTATTATCGTAGTAGCTCAAAAAACATTCAGAGGGAAAGAATATGAACTTCTCAAGTCTTAGATTTGATGATAATATCATCCATATAGATTTCTTCATCTTTGTGAATAAGGTCATCTAGGATGGTTATGGAAACCCTTTGGTAAGTAGCCCCGACGTTCTTGAGTTTGAATGGCATGAAAATGTAATAAAAGGTTCCCTTTGGGTTAATGAAGTCAATTTCTCCTAATGATTAGGGTGCATCTTCATCGGGTTGTATCCAGTAAATACATCGACATATGACTTGAGGGCATGGCTAGTCGTGTTGGCCCCGATCATGTCTATGTTGGGTAATCGGTAATCATCCTTCGAGGGTGCTTTATTCAAATTCGGTAGTTAAAACACATGAAGACTTTTCCTCCTAACTTCATCATAGGTACGGTGTTGGAAAGATGTGTAGGGTATTCTACTATGCAAACGAAACTTAAGTTCATTTTCTTGACCAATTATTCTTTCACTTGGAACGACCATTTGGTGCAGATCTTTCTTAGCTTCTGTTTGATCGATTTGCATTCTAGGAATGTTGGGATCTCGTGTTGAGTTATTTCTAGGTCAATGCCAGGAATGTCATCATTCGTCCATGGAAATACGTCAAAGAATTCCTTCAGTAGCTCTTAAAATTTCTCACACTCATGCTTATTAAGGGTGTACCCTATCCTAATCTCTCTCTGATGGATACTAGAATCAAGATTAATAATAGCAATCTCATCATCATTAATTTGAACATGTTTATGTTTATGTTATTTGTTATTATCTTTATTAAGATCAGTTAAAAATCGTTCATTTAACAAATCATCATCGTCATCATCAATAGTTCGATTAGAATCAAGAAAACTAATGTGAGGCATAACAAAATGCTTGAAATCTTTATTTATTTCATTTTCAGAAAAACATCATTGAGAAACTTATTAAAAGAGGTATCAATTACATCGATATCAGAAAAAGGAACAACAACATTAGATGAAGAGATTTGGATAGGGTAGAAAATAGGGTAAAGTTGAACCTAGGCAGGTTGGACAAGTATGACATTCCAGTTAACAAGAGGCATGTCAACAACTTTTATTTTAGTAGATGGGTCGATGGTGTGACATCTAAATAAATCATGTATAGACTCAGCCCTAGTGTCTGCATGTTAAAGGAGTCCTCAGAATCACTTTCTTAAGAATCCTTGATAACTGTCATAACTTTTTAGGTGAGAGGTTGAACTTCATATTGGTAGTTTATGACCCAAAAGTTGTTGTCTTGAAAGAATATTTCTAGCCCCAGTTTCATCTTCTTATCGATATGGTCATACCATTGTTCAGGGAGGTCGTAGAAAGGGAAGTGGTCACCCTCCTTGGTAAACATTCCATTCAGAGAGTCTCTGGAAATAATACTCTCTTCTTCTAAGATTCTTTTCAGTCATAGTCAGTGAAGGGCTTTGACTTTTTTAGTGAGGGTTGGTATCCCAAGACGCATAGGGGAGATGCCTCCTTCAATATTATGGGCCCAAGGATCCCTTATTGGCATCGTCCTAGCCCCATTTCGGGCATAAAGTGCATGTTTTATAACATCTAAATCAATTTGACGTTTCCATGAGGATTGTGTTCCGAACAAACCCGTTATTTACAACTATATCCTACTAGAAGGGGAATTGAGTTAACTCTGAAGGGAGAGAGGAGCATATCATTCAAACCATGATGGATCTATAAATCTGGGTTACTAGTACTGGCGGTGTTTGAATTGTTATCACCCCCCAAGATGGTAATAACCGGGCCATTGGCGAAGAATTTCAATTTTTAATAAAGAGAAGGCGATACCCCTCGGATACGGTGGAGCCATGGAAGACAAAGAAGAAGGTTGAAATATGAAGGTATATCAATGAATTGTAACTTGATGACATGATTGATAGGGCCAGCCCATATGGTGAATTTTATGGACCCTATTAAATCTCGGTGGGTATTAACTAAGCAAGCGTAATGGAAAAAGTGGGAGTGAGATCACTGACTTTCAAACCCAAGCAATTGAAGGTTCTGAGAGGAAAATCATTGAGGTAGATATGTTATCAATAAGTGAGAGTGGGACTGTCCTTCCTAATACCTCAACAGTGATGTTGAGGGCATAATTATGGTCAGGTTTGATCTTTGGTAACTCTTCTTCAGAAAAGGAGAGTAGTCTGGAAGAGGTCAAGAACCCAACCATGTTTACTGGTTATTCAAAAGTAGTGGAAGGAGAGAATGTAGGCCCAGTGAGGAGTTTTATTAGAGAATTTTGATGCAACTAGGAGGACATGAAAAGAACTCATAAGGTGATGTTGGCTTGGTCTTTCTTGAGTTGTTCATGGAATTTACCTTCTTTGATGATCATTTCTGGTATGGGACGTTTTTCGAGAACTCCATTACCCTTATTTGTCTCAGTCACATGAGGAATTAGATCTTTATAGTGTCTTCCTGACCTGGTTATGTGATTTACGGATGTGAAGAAGAATAAGAACCCCTTGTTCTCATCTATTTTTGGATGTATGTCCACATTTTTTATTTCCCCCAATAGATGTTTGAAGGATATCATTATGCCCAAATTGGCAATTAGACTTGTTTCTTCCTTACTGGGCTCCTCATCGGAGTTTTTAAAGTCATCTCCCCATTTTGTGGCGACTATGACCTGTTGCTAAGAGAAATTAATACATTCAATAACCTCGACGGCCTCATCGTATAAATTTTTCCACTCAGCAGGAAGGCGCATGATTGAAGGAGTCAATCATCCCGAAAGGTTCAAAGCAGTGAGTAGCTTGTCTATTCTGCAAATTTCATTTTCCAGTCAAAATTCATCAACTATAATATGTACTACATCATCTATAGTAATTTTAGTAATGGTTACCAACCATTAATCATATTTCTAAGACCATTTCCGAGCATCCATGAACAAGCCACTGATTTTGTGATAACCACAATCATCTCGGCAGGAAATTTCAACCCAAACTCCAAGAGTTGGTTTAACACAGATGGTAACTCAATATCCTTCCCTTCATAGAAAGTATGGACGGTGATACAGGCCCTTGTGGGGGGTGACATAGCTTGGTAAGTGAAGCAGGTAGGGTGTAGGAGAAAATATGGGTACATTTTGAGCTGTTTAGGTGAGATTGCGGGTATGATATGTTCTTTACTGGGAATAATTTGAGCATATGGATCAATTTGAGCAGGGAAGAGAAGAATTAGCAAATAGATTCTCATCCGGAAAATACTCGTCTATGGGAATCAGATCAATAGGTACGTCGGATGAGAGCCGTGACAAATGGTCGGCAACGACGTTTTTTACACCTTTCTTGTCTTGAATTAAAAGATTAAACTCTTATAGGAGTAGGATCCACCTAATTAGGTGAGGTTTGGCATCTTTCTTGGTCAGAAGATATTTGAGTGCCGAGTGATCAATGAATCAAATGATGGGCGACCCAATAATGTAAGAGCAAAATTTGTCAAGAGCAAAAATGACTGCTACTAATTCTTTCTCTGTGGTGGAGTAGTTAAGCTGGAGGCTAGATAATGTCCTTCTAGAATAGTAAATAACATGAGCTTTCTTTTCTTTCCACTGTCCTAGAACAACCCCAATCGTGTAATCACTTGCATCACACATAAGCTCGAATGAGAGTGACCAATCGGGAGCTTGTATGATAGGAGCAGAAATCAGCATGCTTTTTAGTTTATCAGAACCTTCTTGACATGCTTTATTCCATTCAAACAGAGTGTCCTTCATGAGAAGATTACTCAAGGGTCTAACGATGGCGCTAAAGTCCTTGAGAAACCTCCTGTAAAATCCAGCATGACCTAGAAAGGACCTCACATCTTTCAGTGATTTTGGCGGGGGTAGCTCAACTATTACTTCGATATTTGCTCGATTAACCTCAATTCCACTAGATGAAATGATGTGGCCCAGAACTATGCCCTCAGTGACCATAGAATGGCATTTTTCCCATTTGAGGACTAAGTCTTTTTCCACACACCGGAATAAAACTTTTTTAAGATTAGCTAAACATTGGTCAAAAGAGGGACCGAAAACACTGAAATCATCCATGAACACCTCAATACCTTTTTCTATCATGTCCCTAAAGAGGATCAACATGCACCTTTGAAAAGTCGCGGGCACATTACATAATCCAAACGGCATACGTTTGTAAGCAAACGTACTAAATGGACATGTAAAAGTCGTCTTTTCCTGATCAAGTATATCCACTTCAATCTGATTATAGTCAGAATACCCATCTAAAAAATAATAGTAAGGATGGTCCGTTACTCCTTCAATAACTTGGTCGATAAAACGTAAGGGAAAATGGTATTTTCTTATTCTAGCATTGAGTTTTCGCTAATCAATTCAAACATGCCACCCGGTGGTGGCGGTTGAGGTATTAATTCTCCCTTGGTATTTTCAACCACAGTCATACCCGACTTCTTCAGGATGACCTGAATTGGGCTCACCCATTTACCATCAGAAATGGGATAGATAATCCCAGCATCTAACAATTTGATGATCTCCGCTCGAACTACATCTTTCAGGGTTGGATTCAATCGCCTTTGCATTTCTCTCGAGGGCTTCACCTCCTCCTCGAGGTGGATTTTATGGGTACAAATCAAGGGACTTATACCTTTTAAATCTTCTACAGTCCAACCAAAAGCCCTTCTATGCTTTCGCAAAACTTCCAATAACTTACCCTCTTGCTCTTTTTTTTAAACTAGAAGAGATAACAACAAGAAACGTTTCATCATCTCTTAGAAAAACATATTTTACATGAGAGGGTAGTTTTTTTAACTCAAGAATAGGAATTCTATATTTAGAGGGGATCATGCTTGACTCCCGCGGGGGTAACTCTTCAAATCTAGAAATCCAGTCAACATCTCTCAACTTCTCAAAAGTCACTTCTTCTTGCAAAAAAACTCCCAACTCCTCCACTTCACGCTCAGACTCAGTATAAGAACTCTCACTCTCAACACCTTGCACTAAACAAACTTCAAGTGCATCCCCACCTATGATCTTCTCAATGTGCTCATCCACCACCTCTTTAGTAAGATTAACCTCATGAATTTCATCCTCATCACCTATTTGGTTAGAAACATTGAAAATATTAGTCTCGAGGGTCATGTTTCCAAAAGTCAGTTGCATTTGGCCATTCCTTGTGTTTATCAAAGCATTAGAAATAGCTAAAAATAGACGGCCCAAAATTATGGGAACATGATTACTACAATGGGGGGAAGGCTCCGTGTCCCAAATGACAAAATCTATAGGGAAGTAGAATGTGTTCACTTGAACTAACACGTTCTCCACAATCCCTCGAGGTACTTTCACGGTTCCATCCTCTAACTGTAGAGTGATTCAGGTACGTTTAAGATCACCTGAATCAAGCTTATAGATAGAGTATGGAAGGATATTCACACTCTCACATAAGTCTAGCAAAGATTTTTCCACTCTACGCTCTCCAATAACACACGAGATTGTGGGTGCACCAGGATACTTGAATTTTGGAGGAAGATCATTAAGAAGGATCGAGCTCATGTTTTGTGCCAAAAAGACATTATTCTTCACCTTAAGCCATCGTTTGATAGTCAAAAGATCTTTTATGAATTTGGCATAGGCGGGAATTCACTGGATAGCATCCATAAATGGAAAGTTTAACTTCACTTGCTTCAGAACATCTAACACTTAAGTACGTGAGGCTCCCTTTTTGAGTGGTGCCAAGCGTTGAGGAAATGGAGAAACGGTGGGTGATTTTACTTCAACTTCAGGCTCCACTCCGTCATCCTTATCATTCATATGCAATGGGGTCTCCTTAGACTCTGAAACTTCTTTAGCTTTAGATTCTTTGGGAGGTAGTGGCGCCAAATCAATTACGCTACCACTTCGCAAAGTCGTGATAACTTGAAATTTCTTCGGCGAATTCGATGATGTAGAGCTAACTGTAGTTTTCCCTTGAGGAGGTCTTTGTCCTTTAGTTGGGAATTTACCCTTCTCCTGAGTATTCAATGCAGATTGCAACCTAGAGATGCTAGTATGAATTTTTGTGAACATTCCATCATACTTAGCATTTCTCTCCTTCTGAGATTGGATTAGTTGATTCAGATTATCCTCAAGAGATCGCCTAGGTGGAGTAACATACGAACCAGGTGATGGTACTTGCATAGGGGTTTGCATCAGAGGCATTTACTGAAATTAAGGAGGGGGTGGAGGCAAGATAACCTGTGAATTAGGAGCAATTCCACTTTGTCATTGTCCATAGTTGAAACCAGGATGATTCCTCCAAGATTGATTATATGAACTCCCTTGAGGCACATTAAAATTTCCCCGAACCCCCCCCTATAGCTTCTACTTGCTCAGTGTACATTGCCTTGTAGGCAGTTATGGTAGGACATCCTTTGGTAGAATGACTAGTCGCACAAATGGCACATACTTTCTCCTTTCCAGCTTGAATGGGTCTGGCAACTTCTCTTCATCGAACCTCAAGTATCTCTCTGAAACTCTTTTATAATTATTCAAATCAATGATCTAACAAAGTGTCCTTGTCCAAGTGATAAATACCGGATGCAGCAGGAGAGTTAGACACTTGTCAATTTTTGTTTTGACTATTGGAGTCAGAAAAATCCCATGCTTACGTAGTCTCCGCTACTTATTTCAGATGAGCCTCAGCATCGCTCGAGTCTAGCTCCCAGAATGGTCTTTCGCACATTGTCTGCATGAATTATTTAGATGATAAAGTAATCCCTTGACGAAAAAATGAAATGAGATGATGTTTTTCGAATCCATGATGTGGGCAAGCACTAACTAACTCCTGAAAACGTTCCCAACACTTATCGAAAGCTTCATTCTCATTTTGGAAAAAATCTTGGATTTTAGCTTTGACAGAGTTGGTTTTGTGCTTTGGAAAGAACTTGGATAGACACTTTGTCTGCATATCTCTCCAGGATAAAACAGAATTCGGGGGTAGTGACCATAGCCAGGTCTTATCTTTATCCTTTAAGGAAAAGGGTAAGAGCTTTAACCGGATAACATCTTGTGGCCAGGTTTGATCGCTAAACGTCTCACATGCTTCTTCGAATTCTCTAATATGGAGATATGATTTTTCAGAATCCATCCCATGAAATGTAGGAAGGATTTGAATCATCCCATTATGAAAATGGAACTGATCATCATTATACGAAAGTAAAATGCAACTAAGGGTAATGGTTCGCTCAGGAAATAAAAGATCTTTCATGGGAAGATACGGTAAATCTTCCTCTCCAGCACCAACACCAACACTACCGTGCACACACATATTTCTACCCAACAATTCCGAACCCTTGCTCAGTCTTTGACTTAAAGTGCGACTTATGATTGAATTATTAGGTGAAGGAGGTGAAACCCAAAAGTGTGGAGAGTCGATGGTATGTGAATTTTCAGAATTAGCTTCAGCAATAGAATTTTCGTGAACTTGAGTTGGAAAGGGATTTTGCATATAATCTTATGAGAGATGAGATGATTATTTTTTTATATAGGAATGAATCAATTGAGAATTTATTTTCACTTTCCTAAATATCACCAATTTACGATCCCCAACAACGACGCCATTTTGATTAAGTGGAAGAACCGAGCGTCCGTGTAATACGCTAGTCGTTGTTATCGGCTTCCAACCTCAATACAAAAAACCCTAAACTTGTAACTACACTCTTAAGGAGTATAGTGGTGAGTCTGGGTATCGAATCCACAAGGATCAGGAATTGGCAATTATGAATAATGTAGGAAAAACTTATTTAATCTTCAAATGATTCCTCAAAAGAATATAAAGAATGATGATTATTGGGTTGAAATTTCCAATTGGTGATGAAATAAAAATTTAAAATGAACTAGATTCACAAAAACAGTAAGAATTTTTCAAAGAGAATATATATGAGTATGACAGAAAATCGGTTGGAATACAATCCCCCAATCCTTAGTAATTTAATGTATAGAATACTAGAATTGTAAATTAAAATCTTAATTGAATCCAATCTTTATAGATCCTAAGCATTGCATATATGAGGGAACTAGCCTGCATCATATGAAATAAAAGTTAAATATAAAGCGGTGTAGAACAAATACACTTGCATAGTATTCTTAAACATCCCATGTTCCTAGGTAAAGAGAGATTAAAAGATCTACTCTGTTCGTATAATTTCCATACACGATTCGGTCAATTTTTAATTTAAACTCTATTTCCTACATGGGTAATTTACCTCGGGATGGGTTCATGCATCCGAACCCTTGAAAATTTAGCTAGACATGGTTTTATGAGAAGAAAACAAATTCATAACTATGCATGGAATTATGTAACTAAGAAACATTGTTTCAAAAGAAAATTGTTAAACAATTGAGAATCGAATTGAAAATAAAATAGAGAATAAATAAAAGAATGGAAATTGTTACTTGGATTGAAGATTGAAACAGGTAATCAGCACTAGGGAAAAGAGATGAACTTGCATCCAAAATACTCCTTATTCCTCAAACTTACAAACTAGGGTTTTCGTACAATATGAAATTCTCTACCAAAGAAAAATAAGTAAAAAGGCACTCTAAAAAGGACTCTCTTCTTCCCCTTCGGGGTTGGCATTTTATAACTATAACCAACACGTCATGATAGCTAATAATGATGAGTTTTAAAAGATATTCCAAGGGTTAAAACTCTTCATTTCCATAATAAATGCCAGAAATTCGAACCGTCGGACCGGTCCGGATTCCATCAGATTGGTTCATTTTTCATTTATCGGATCGGTTCTTTTTTCTTTCTTCTTGATCGGTTCAGATACCCTCAGATCAGTTATTTTTTCATCGATTCTGTATCGGTCCGGGGTCTACTGAAGGGTGGAATTTCGGATCGGTCCGAGATCAACCGGATCGGTCTAATTTAATCAATTTTGACTTTTCTTTCCAACTTTGACTTGCCATAACTTTTGATCCAGAGCTCCAATTTGATTGTCGTTTCTTCTTACGCTCTTATGAGATGATCTTAAACCTTCATTTAGGCTTCAAATCTGAACTCCAGGTGTAACTTTACGCTTTTTCCCTTTGATTTGTCTTCTTTTCTTCTCTCCATTTCTTCCAGTTTCTTTCTTTCTTTTCTTTCACTAAATACCTGTAAAATCAATAACAAATACACAAAACTCGGGGTACTCGTTAGAAATAGTCAATAGCAATGATATGGGATAAAAGTGATTCAATTACGTTGTTCAAGATATTAAAATTACTACATTAAGGGGCTAAATTAAGAAGAGTTTATGCTTAGTCAATTTTGACTTTAGTGGGATTGAATTTGATGACCTCCTTGCGGATGATAAATCTAATTACTTTCCCTTTAGTGACCCCAAAGACACATTTCTATGGGTTTAGCCTCATTTTAAGAGGTGTAAGTTTTAGACGAATTTCTAAAGTGATGGAATGTGTCCTTCACGATCCTTGGATTTGATTATTATGTCATCCACATAGACTTCAACTTCATTGTGTATAAGGTTACATAGGATGGTTCTGTCCGTTGTTCGATAAGTTGTACATGACATTTTTAATACCAAAAGGCATAACCGTATAATGGTATGTCCCCCAGGGGTTGAGAATCTGACTTTCTCTTGATGTCCAGAGTGAATTTTAATCTGGTTGTAGTTGGAAAATTCATCCATAAAGTACTTCAACGCATTCCTGGATGTACTATCTACTAGTAGGTCGATATGGGGGAGAGGAAATTATCTCTGGGGAAGGCCCGATTGAGATTTAGGTATAAGAACGATGTTGTCTAACCTTACCATTGGATTTAGGTATTAGAACGATGTTGTCTAGACATATGGGGTACTCGACTACTCGGATGGAGCTAACACTCAGTTATTGTTGTAGTTACTCCTTTGCTTCTAAGGACCACTTCGATAAGAGTTTGCAGAGTTTCTACGTTATGGGCTTAGCATCTTGGACAGTAGGTATCTTAGGTTTAGCATCTTAGAGTGAAAATGTCTATGAAGATGGTGAGAAGGTATTTGAGCTCCTTTCATTCATCTTTATTTACGGAGGACCCTATTTGTAACTACATAGGTTTTTTTAGAGTACCTAAGTTTCTGGTAATCGTGTCATCCTCAATGGGATACAAATGATTTATTTAACGTTAGTAAATTTTTTTCAAATGTTTTATGTATTTTAAGTCCATAAAGTTATAACTATTAGGGGTGATTTATAATCAATTATTGCATTTATTAACATAATATATAACACACATGGTCAAATACTATAAAACTTCATTTATTATGCCATTAAAAGGAGAAAGGACAACATTGATAATAGCAAAAATGTTTGATTTATAGATGGATGCATTAGGAGAGGGTAAAGAGGGGACTCTTTATCTAACATAACAGACTCAAAGGACCTCATTATGATGGGTGCTAGGATGCCTCTAGTAGAGATCAAGTTTTTCAGTATTTTTTTTCCATTGATGTTGAACGTGAGATCAACTTGGTTATTTCGGGGTACCTTTGCAGTGACCTTTGGGTGCTTTATGACATCAATATTAGCTTTAGGTTCAGGAATGTGGTGTTTCTTGGGTTGGGCTTTTCTTCCCATGAGGGAAAATCTACGGCCTTTAGTATAGTTTACAGTGGGGTTGGTGCGAGGAGGTGCCTCGAAGAGTGATTTAGCAAGTGCTGGTGATTTTCCTCATTCCATTAATAGTACCATGAGGGTTAGTTGGGTTTGTCCTGAGTTTGATCGAAGGCGTTGTTTCAGGTGCTTGAATGGTGAAGTTTGGCACACAGAGGTAGAGTGTAAATGCAGGGAAGTTCTGATACCTATTTGTAAACACAAATAATCCAATGATGTTCCCAAACATAGACAAGTTCAATATTTTTATACTTTTCCAAATTTTAATGAATTAACCTTCAAACAAAATTCCCCCAATTAAACATAGTACCGATTAAACCTTTCTTGGGAAAATTGATTTGCCAAATTTTATCTTTTAACCCTAAACATGCATCTACGTGATAATAGATAAAATAAATATATAAATCAAACACACAAGAACACTCTAATGTACGAGGAAACCACAAAGGGAAAAAATATTACACGACTTAGCCAAACAATCACTATGATACAATTTTATAAGGAATGGACAGTAGACTTACACAAAGACTCAATCCCCCACAAGTTTTGACGATCTTCTATCTTCAACCACTCCTCCACAGTGCAATGCAGGAGTCCACAACACACGAGTCGACGTTTGCCTCGGTATCCACCGATGTAGCTCGGCAACCGTCTATGATTTAAAAATTGGAGTCCAATGCGTTTTCACTGCAATCAGTATGTACAGACTCCACTGCACAAAAATAGGTTCTTCTTGTGATGGAAGAAACAAACAAGGTGACCAAATAAGATCTCCAAGTATATGAGTTATGAATCTTGGATCTTGTAAACAAAAGGGTGAAACTTTTGGAGTTGGAACTTTTAAAACATGTCTAGTTTTTATTTGTGTTAAAATATTGTCACTCTCTCAACTCTAATAGAAAATTGAGTCTGCAGCGCATTGTTCGAACGATCTACTGATGTCGTTGGAACGAGATAGAGATCTCATTTGAACAAGATTCAATCTCGTTACTAACGATCTCATCAAAACTAAAACAGTAAGCTTCGTTTGAAGCATCATTTAAATCCAGGGATCAAACGACCTCAACATGTTGTTTGAATGACATGAAGATGTCATTTGAACGACATAAAAGAAAATATAAAGATTTTAAAAACTCTTCCTACAGGGATCTCATAAATCATATTTTTTAAAAAATTAAATTCCAATCAGTTTTAAAAATACAACACCCTTATAAAATATTCCAAGAAGTCATAAAATAATATATGTTCATACCTGTGAGATACTTGGCATATGTGAAGAAAAATATGGCACTACAAACATGACTTAGAACATGAAATCTTCGAACCATTTTTGCTACGTCTTCATTAAACAACGTTATAGGCTCATGGGATCACAAACTCAAAGTCTATCCTATGACTCAAATGTTTTTCTTCAAAATTAAGACAATTACAAACAAACTAACTCGATTGGAAATGTGTCCTTACATAGAGATTGAGTTTAGGGATGCTGACCAACCGTCCTTTCTCTATAGTGTTGTCTAGATTAGTCGAGGTCGTGTACCAATCATGGAAGAATTATATAGGGGTCGAAAGAATTATACAGGGGTAGAGTCAATGAATCTTAGAATAGTTACTAGGACAGTTTCATCCAGAAATAAGGTGGGAAGTACCCTTCAGGTTCTGGTTTTAAAGTCTCTCTATCCTATGTAGTGACCCATGGTACATTTATTTCTCCCTCGTTGATGGTGTTGATTTTCCTATAATCAACACATAATCCCTCCTCATAAAGGATCTCCATTTCGAGGTATAGTTACTTTTGGGTCTCATCCCATCGGGGATCTGGAATTCGTGATAGGAGAATTATTCTCCTTGGAGATGAAAGTGACCATTAAGACATTGATGAGGTTATTGGGGGTTATCTTTTATGGCTTCGCCATTAGGGTCCCTTGCGATCTGTAGTGATGATAGCCTCGAGGATGCACTGGTAGTCTTTTTAAAGACCTAATCCTGGAATGTATACTATCTTTTTAATGATTCGAGTGGCTAAATTATGGATAACTGGCTTCTATTCTATCGTGTGAGTGAGTGGGGCAACCTAAAATTTACTGAGGTAGATATCATTTTTATCAGGATGTGTGTCTACAAAAGGTGTGTGTTTGTACTCGCCACAGTGGCCTAACCATCATCTCTCTAAATGTTGATGACCTAGGAAACAAATGGGAGCCTAACTTTTATGTGAAATGATGAGGGTAGTTCCCCCATGGGGTGTATCTAGACCCTCCCCCATAAGTGGATAAAGCTGGGTGGGACATTGAGCAGTTGGAATCCGACATCGCATTTGATTGGGCCTGTAATGACAATGGGGATGATGGCCTCTTAGACTTCCCGTTGAGGTTATTATCGTCTATGATGACCATAATCGATGGTTTAAATGCAAAGGCGAGATATCCCAGACCTCTAGAATTGCAAAGACAGAATATGTTCATGGTGGAACCATTGTCTACTTGTACCACGAGTATTTTTTATCTTTGTGTTCCCGTAGTGATGAGTAATGTGAGTAAGTGGTCGCGGCCTTGCATTGGGAGGTTTTTATCAGAGAAGTTAATTGATTACTGCATGGTGATGGATCTAATAGTAGTTGAAATTTCATCTACAGTTAGATCCGTAGGCATGAAGTCCTGATACTACAGGTGAATAGGGCAACTCGATGCTCTTAGGATGTAGCTACCAACTCCCATATGGTGATATTAGTTGAGGTTCTCGAGAGTTATTCTTATATATTGTGAGGAAGTTAACCTCTTTCTGTAGAGTGGGTGTGGTTTGTTCTCGATTCTTTCGTTCATCTTGCTCTATGATAAATAGAAAATTACTCAAGGATGTGGGCCAAGGGTATAAGGTATTGGCTTAAGAGCCATAGCTTTGGTCCAATCTAAGGTCAGGGCCAACTTTAGGATATTGGGAGGTTCATTTTGGGTTTTCTAGGGGTATTGGGATATAGATATACCTACCCATCATACAACTATGTCTGATATGGGAGTGGTAATAAGAATCTCTACTGTCATGGTAATGACTTGGTCATTGATTTAGTTAGGTGTACTGAGTAAAGGTTCAAAGGACATGGAGGATCCCCACTAGATGTCATCATACGAAGTAGATCATTATCGTCCTTAATCATCGGTGAAGGGTTCTAGTTCTCCTGGGTTGATTTATTTCACGATCCTAGTGTGTTCGCCGAAGATGTTTTTATAGTAGTATCGGTATTCACTATATTCAAGCACATAGGGAGAGTTTTAATTGATGAACTTAGTGACAGTTTGTGCAGATACCACGTATTGTAGGTAATCAAATTAATCTTAATATCACTCATATGGAGCGGGGAGGATAAGTTCCATTTCATACGTATATGAGTACCTTCATGGGGGGGGGGGGGGGAACTTTTGGTGTGGGATGGCCAAGGTGGGTCATGTCATCAGGAAGTTCGATGATACTAATGATATTAATTTACGTCTAGGTATGAGTTCCCATAACTAAGCCCCGTGTCTGTGTAATGGTGGGACCATGGTGATATCTCAAGGACAAAGAGGTCGAAGGACAATTGTGAAACTAGCATGTATAATTCATCTCGAGGACTGACGATGTCTTTTTCAAGTTAGAAGGAGCGCAGGAGGATCATTGTATACTACAATAAAGTTGCACATAGTATGTTGTGTTATTACTAGTAGATCATCCCACCTAATGGTTTTGTTTCTCTGATAAACGTAAATGCTAGGATACCGATACTTACCTTACTATCCAAAAACTTCATAAATAATCCTCCATGTGAGAGGCTAGACTAGAGGCGTTCTATTGAGTAGCCTCGCTTTTTTATATGGCACGTCCAATTTTTATGTTGCTCTACTTTTTGAGTTCTTCTATTGTAGATTTGTAACTGATACAGAATATAAAGTCTTGGAGGTTAGTGGCTTTTAAGGATGTGTTTACTTTCTCTTATAACCCGAGTATTTTTCATATGGACTAGTCCCACTTTGCCATAATTTCCTAGACCTAAAGGTTGAGGGTGAATTCGTCTCTAGGACCGAGGACATGTTCGTTTTGATGATGAGGAGATGGTCAAAGCCATCAATATTCCCTTATTGAGGAAGGTCAGTATAGTAAAAATGGTTGGGAATTGATGTTCGGGATCTTAAATTAATCTCTGGAAAGCTAAAGGTCGTGCTTTGTAGAGGAGGCATCGACCATGGTCCTATTAGTCATGAAGGGTCGATGTCATCGCTAAAGTGGGTCTGTATCATGTGGATGGTACCCAATAGGTAGACCTGAATATCTGGTCCAGGGGAGAAACTTAGAGGAGTACACCATATCGTCAGTCATATTCTGATTCAAATAAGATATAGGAGGCCATGACCCTTTGGTTCTTATAGAGTCAATTTCACCTTTCTTTTAGGAGTATTTGACCGGGATTGTACTTGATAGATTCAAGATTGGCCCTTAGTTTGTCTTCCCAAGTTATGTCTCTTTGGATTTATTGGGATCTCATCCTTTCCTCTTCATTATATAACATTTGGTGACTAGTTCTTCCCTACAAGTAATATGATCATTTCCTGAAGTTGTAGATCTTCTTCGCTCATCGATATGGAGCACTCATATATTGGTGGGAGAATATTAAGTTCTATGTGTCAATGACTAAAAACTGTGGTGCTTCTATGGTGTACTAGAGAATGAACCGATGGTCAGTCGGGAATGTTGGGTAAGGGAGTACTACCACTCATTTCTGTATCTGAGATGGAAAATAGGTAAACATATGAGGTAGATCCTTCCCATCATGTGTACTGGATAGGTACTATGAAGGTAATGTGATCTTTTGCGTGATCATTTTCATGCCATATCAAAGCCTTGTCTCTTTGGACAGCATGGTAATCTGTAGAAAGTGTACGGACATTATGAATAAGGTCATATGGTCTATGGTGGGCTCTCAATGATGATTTTTATTGGGAATTATGGGTGATCAGGGGTAGGTGTTTGGAAGGGGGCATGTGTTCGCATACTTTGATTGTTATGTATTGGGACTATCAGAGTGGAGGAATGAGTGTTTGGAACGGGAGACTCTGAGAGGGAATTACTATCAGGTTTAGGATGATAACAAAAGGGATTTTTGGTGACATTAGGCCTTGGAAAAATGAGGCTCCTAGCATCGATTAGGTCATGAATGGCATAACTTATTACCTAATAATTATCCATGGTGATGATTGAGTCCCTAGTGATATTGGTGATGCTAGTCTGATCTCTAAATGTTATTCGTGGTGGCTGGGAGTGGTCTATCGTTAAGTGGTTTGATATGAATATCAAACTTTAGAGTAGCGATGACTCGACTGGGGGGGAATGTATATTAGTGAAGTGTCTTAGACAATCATGCAACTCTTTAGGGGAGGCATGACCTGATAAATTGTGGGAAGGGGCCTTAGTTGGAAGGGTGTGGTAGTGTCTACCATGGTTGCAAAAATATTGACAAACGGGCTTGATCCTAGTGGTGTACTGAATAGAGGGTGGTGATATGATATGTGGAATCCCCTGGTGGGTTCTTATGGGGGGAGAACTGATTATTAGTCCGATGATAATCCTAATTTATTTTTACAACTTTGGTAGCTAGACTTTCGATATTACACCTTATATAACTGAGGGATTTGAAATTTGGGGTCCATGTGAGCCCAAGTTATCTTTGTACTTTCCTATGAAGGTTTTTTATCGATATATCTATTTAGTCCCTCTTTATAAAATGATTGACCATCTGATTGACTTTCTCTCTAAAAATTGACAGAGATGCCAACTGCCTCTCCTTCCTACTGTTTTAGCATTTGTATATCTTTACGGGAGATGCCCTATTTTTTATTGTATTAATACTTCTTTAGTAAGGCATGGTATATACCATCCACTGTCTTGGCTATCCCTTCACATTTAAGGCCCATGTACCAAGTGAGCACTCTTTCGGCCAGCATTAATGAGAACATACTTTCTAATACCAATAGATCGACATTTCCCCATTGCGTCTAGCGGTGGTAGTTATACAAGTGGGCAGTTGGAGAGACTATCCATTTATAGATTTTGAACACTAGCATCTTGAATTTTTTAGGGAGTCGCGCTTCAGGAAAATAGGACAAATTATTAATGTTGGTAAGCTCATATCTGGTTTGCATTATATTAGTGGCTTTCAGTAGGATACGTAATTTAGATTGAACTTGTGTTATCTCCTAGTTAGGTGATGAGGGGAATATATTCTTCCCATAAGGGACATTGGAAATAGGTGTTTAGGTACATGGGGCACTGATAGTAGGGCTCAAAGTAAGCATGAGGGGGAAATGGTAATTAGTTGTTAGGATCACCAATGTTATCAAGGGGAGTTGAGTCTTGAATTGTAGATGGAAGATCCTAAAAGTTTATGGGCATGCCTTTGATAGCCACCGTAGGTAGTGTACCAATATAGAGGATTGAGGATAAAGGACTTTATCTCCGTTTACGATATGAGTTCCATGCATTCAAAGCTTAGGTTTGGCCTAGTTCCCTGATCTCAAACAACATGGTATTCTAGGAAGTAGTGATGTGCTCAAGCTGTCTTCAAATATAATCCGTGGATGTCAAGACTTGGTCTTCTTCATTAGACAAGTATCATATGACAATGCAGATCTGACAATCATGGGTAGGGAGTTCATTGATGAAGACTAATCAATCACAGGATTCATGAACTATGGTTTGCAGGGTAAGAACTTAGTGTGATTCTTCTGTTGATGGTGATAACTGTAGAAAAGGTCAGGGCACTTTTGTTTAGGTGTTTGCACATAGAAGGACTAATAAAGGACAATACATAGGGGAAGAAGGACTCACGTCTAAAATTACTTAATTTGATGCAATTCTTTTGTCTATTTTTTTTATTTATTCAGTTCTTTCATTTGGTAGTATTTTTAAATGATGAGAACTTTAATAGAGTCCCATTGGAGTTGAATGAACATGGATGAGCTTTCATTTTTTGAATGAGGAGTGAGGAAATACTAGGCCAAGGTCTAGCATCTTCTCAAAATGAAATTAGGTTAGGGATCCAACATAAGGGACTTTTGTTTTGGTGATGACTCGTGGATTCATACTATTGATATCCCTTATGCAGGGAAGACATTCATCTTGGAATCTGAGTAGTTTTGGACCATCCTCTAGTCGTCATACAATTTTTGAAAATTTGGTAGAGATGATTCCATAAATATCTGTTCTTTTTGTGTAATAAGGTGTATTCCTAGACCATTATCTATTTTCAAAGGGGGTTATAAGACTCAATAATCGAAGGATCGATTTTCACGGTCATGAATCAAAATATACTAGGTTGCATGGGTCGAGAAACCTTTAAGGTACCCATGACACCAATTTACCCTAGTACTGAATATTTGTGAAAGCCTATTCATCATATGCCATTAATAAACAAACGTAAAACGTTCCCTATCCCCGAGACATTAAGATTAAGAGAGAATTTGTTCAATATATCATATGGGTGAAACAAAAAGAGTAATGGAACTCTTTGGCAACTAGACTTTCAAGAAAGTGACTTTTCAAAAGTATGATCTTTATCCGAGGAAGTGACTTCTCGAAAGTGCGAACCTCTCTTTTGGGGTGATATGACTTTTCTAAAGTACGAGTGTTCCCTTGAATAAAGTTACCTTCCTAAAGTACAAAATTCTTTCAATTTGTTTCTTTTGGGATACCTCGAGGGTATAAGGTTTAAACAATATGAAAATATGGACTATCTCGTGTGTGATGCAAACATGTTATCTTTAATTTTTTGATGTTTATTTTTGATGCAATGTTCTTTGTTCACACCAATATGTTTGGTTAAATATACAATCATGGACATGGGGACCTCAGCACGTATTTTCATAGTGAGGTACCCGAAACTAAGGCTACTAAATAGTTCTAAAATAAACAAAAAAGTAGTCATGCAAGAGAGAAATTATAAGCATACAGTAGAAAAAAAGAATATATATAGTTTCATTCTCTACATTTCTCCTTGGTGGAGTCACCATTGTGACTTAGTTCGTGAGGTCTAACTATTATACATAATGTTGCATTCCAATAGAAGAAAAAAATTCCCTAACGAAGTTTCCATTGTGGCTTTACGGTCCCTGAGAGAGCGATAGTGCACTACACCTTTGGGGAATTAGTTCACGCAGATGCGAGGGTGCTTATACCCTTATTCCATCGTGTCCCCCCAAGATCGGGCTATCGGTTCAACATTGGATAAATGATTTTTACCCTAAACATTTCTTGACACCATGTCCAAGTTTGGTGCATTCCCATTTGCAAGTGTGGATTTCATGCAGAGAGAGGGGATTTCACAGGCTATTTAAAGTTGCTACTTTATTTTATTTAAAAACCGAGAAAATGGTTTGGGTTAGACGTTTGAGGAAAATATCCATAGATTCTTATTATGCGATTTTAGGACCCATATTATGAGTGGGGATTGTGTTTGGCACCCTAAGGTCCTGTTTGGTTCTCTATTCAGAAAATTCGATTTAAACACTGTTTTTAAATACAGTTTTAAAATTCAGTTTTTTGTGTTTATAATTATTGGTGTGCGTTTGGTAAAGTTGTTTTTAAATACAGTTTTTTGAAAATTTGACAAAATTGACAAATATGTATATTTATATCATACATATGCGTGTGTGTGTGTGTGTGTGTGTGTGTGTGTATATATATATATATGTATGTACATATAAACATACATAAAACTTTCATACATACATGATACATGAATGTATACATACATACATACATCATAAATTATATACATGTACATTTAATAACATGTATTTTTAGGTATATTTAATGAGGTATGTTGTGGAGTTTATATATATATATATATATATATATATATATATATATATATATATATATATATATATATAACTTTCATACATACATGATACATGAATGTATACATATACATGCATACATACATCATAAATGATATACACGTACATTTAATATCATGTATTTTTAGGTATATTTAATGAGGTATGTTAGGGAGTTTAACTCTCTCTCTCTCTCTCTCTCTCTCTCTCTCTCTCTATATATATATATATATATATATATATATATATATATATATATATATATATATATAATGATGTCGCATATATAATTCACTATAAAATTATATACATACATGAATTGATAATATTTTTTAATACATATGTACTATATGTATATTTTATATTATTCCATACATTAATAATATATGTATAAAACTATATATAAGTATCATCTATCTATTGATAATATTATTTAACTTTATATTATTCCATACGTAATTTTGTGTATATGTACATATATATCTTTTATTTATAAGAATTACACACATTAATGTATTATGTATGTATATTATATATTAAGGTATAATTGCTTTATGAATAATTCTGAGTTGAAAAATAAAAAAAACAGATGTTATAAAACACCCAAAATCTGTTTTCTGAAAAACTTGATTATAACACAGGAATATTATAATTCTGTGTTTAAAAACAGGTTGCCAAACAAAGATTTTTATCAAAATTGTATTTAAACACAGAAAACAGAATTATAGTTGCAAACCAAACAGGCCCTATATCCTTTCTTAATTTTATGTTTGTTATTACTCTTTACATTAATTGATTACTTTTTAGTTATTTTAGAATTTATTTAGAGACCTTACCATAAGGGTCCCTTTAAAAATGCATATTGTTGCTCAAGTTGGAGAATGGTATCAGTGAGAGGTACAAAAACGTCACTTCAACCAATTAAGGTACACAAGATTTTTTATTGAATGACTCTATGCTTTGTATGAAGGTAACAGATGGCCATTATTATGTGCATAAGTGTGAGAGAAATATCGGCTTTAAGATTGTTTGATATCTTGTTCAAGGTTTGAGGAGAGATAGAAAGGTGAGAGACTTGTTCATCTCTTTTATGATTAGTAGATACATGTTTGCACACTTGTATATAGGAATATATTTAGGAGGTCCCATAGTACGATAGTTTGATATCTTGTTTTGTGTTACTGAATGTATTTGTGGGGATCCATGAAAGGTCGTAGGTTTGAGATATTTTGATATCTTGTTTGCAGTATATGAGGGATGAATGGTGGAATAATATGTCAAGAGACATATTGGCAAGGTTTAATCTCATGAGAAGGACTCGATGTTGTGCCTACATACGCAAGGAGATTTGGGATCAAAGACTTCTTACCTCGGTTATACACGTGTTTAAAATTTATGCGTGTGGAAGTGTAGGACATGGCTTGAGAGGAAAGGGGGTTGGTGTATGGAATATCATAGTGGGAGTGGACCTTAAGATGTCTGAAATTGGCACATAACCTTATAATATCCGGGTTGTTTCTAGATGGAAGAAATTATTCTTCAGATTTGTTTAGAGATGTAGCATTAAGGATGACATGTTTTAAAAATCCATCCCTATGCAGATAGAAGTAGAAATCGGGGGAGTTCGGATTGGGGATGAAGACATACCTCAGAGCTAATACATCAAGTGACATATTATAAGACTTGGGCTTCACGAGCTTATCTCGATATAGCACCTACGTACCCAAGCAGACTAGGGGTCAAATCCAATATAGTTCTAACAAATGGGTTAGATTATATAGTGGTTAGGAACTATAGATGGAGGTATCTCTAGGAAATAATACACTGAGAGACATATTATGAGGTTTCGGCATCATGAGTTTAGCTCGATATAGCACCTGCGTACCCATGGACACTCATAATTAAAACTAACGCTGTTCCAACCAATGGGGTCGAATAATATATATCGGTACGAACTAAAGATGGAGGCAACCCTAGTAAATAATATGCTGAGAGACATATTATGAGGCTTGGTATTCACGAGTTTAGCTCGGTATAGCGTATTTGTACCTTTTAAGACTTGTGATTAAATCCAACGTATTTCACGCATGGGTATATAATATTTAGATGTGTAGGACTATAGATGGAGGCATATGTATGAGATAATACATCGAGATACGTATTATGAGGCTTAGGCTTCACAAGATTTTCTTGGTATAGATCTAAGTACCAAAGGATACGTGAGATCAAAGCCCACATAGTTCCAACAAACGGGTTATATTTACATGTATAGGCAATGAAATACGAGGTATGCAAGGTAGAACAATGAGGTATTTATGTAGCCTAGTCCTTGATATAACATTTCCGTTGTTTTGGATTAATATATTTATATGTTAAAATAATTCAATGATTAAATGTAGATTTTTGAAAACTAATAGAATAAAAACACATATTCGGGTTCTTGTGCAAATAGGGGATTTGTTCTCTTTGAGAAGTTGTAAGACTAATTGAATTTTAGACTTTGGCCTACAAAGTTTTGCACTGAACATGACCCAATGGAACTCTCCAAAGAACGTGTTTTCAAAGGTATGTTTTAATTTTACTTATTTCTGAATCATGGCAGTTGATTTGTATTATTTATCATGTGCGTATGCCAATTATGGACATAAGTGGAGGTGCTTGGTTAAAAACTAGGCTCAAACAAATATAAATGCTGTAAATTGCATACCCGGTCCTGTAAAGGGAGATGAGTTAACGAGGGTACACAATTATACATTGTTTATAACTATATATATATAGGGGTGACAGAGGTTATTTACCCTCGCTGTAAAGCTAACTTTTTACTTTGAGGAGAAGCCCCATTTTTGGTGCTTTGCAGTTGGACAAAGCTTCGACCAAAAATGTAGACTTTTGCATAAATTCTACATAGGTTTGACTCTTTCTATTTCCTAGGGGTGACTTTTAAGGAGCACGAACATCTTTTATAGTTGAATTCAAAGGAGTATGAGATTTTTTGTTTGGAAAACTGACTTTTTTAAAGTACGAGCCCTTTTGAAAGTTTTAGAAATGATCTCATATATGATTTTAAGAAATTTAGAATACCAAATGAAATTTGGGTTTGGAGATCCGTTTTAAAAAAATTTAGGAACCTCTATTTATAGGGGCTTTGGAGTTTTGTTTGTCCATTTAGATAAAGATTTATAGCCATTGACTTTTTTTAATGGCTGAGAAAAGGTTTACATAAGATTTAGTGTCCTAGGGCTTTGGTTGATCGACTATAGCCTTTGTCCGATAGCCTATTATAGGAGGAACCATTGGTTTATCATCACAAGGATCCAAAGGGGAAATTTGTTTGTTTTTTAATACATTAAGTGGGCTTTTAGGTTTTTGTCTATTTGTACTTTATTCCTAAATACTTCGGTATTTGGTTTTTTGACACCCAAAAGTTTAGCATAGGGTTCAAAAGTTGGTTTTTTCGAGGTTTCTTTTGCGGTTCATGCCCGGGATTTGTTTGGGATAGGAAAAATCTTCTCAAAACCTTGATTACAAATCGAGGTGTACGACGGCACCTTTTGGTAATGTTATGATCTTTGATTCTACTAGTGAATCTGATCTGTGGATTATTTTATAATTAAATAGGGTGTAAAATAAATTGTAGGAATCAAGGAATACAATACATTGGTGAAAATTGATTTTCCAAAACATTAATTTAACTAAGTGGGTATTGAATACTTAACGCGGGAATATTATGTGGCATCAAACATTATAAACAATGCCTATAATTAAATTCGATTACAATTGTAATTATTTTGTGAAATTAATTGGAAATAAATATAAAAATTATAGACGATAATTTTAAATTTACATATTTATATTTTGAATCCAATTTCATCAAATGCCTTGGGTGTCCAATATAGTCCATATTCCAAGTTATTAATGCCCAAGGTACCCACACATATATCTTGCATTCTATTGATCTTATTATTGAATATCAAAGGTGTTTTGATCATCAACAAAAATATTTACGATGATGTTACATTAACACCTTTATCACCTCTATTAGATCATCTACTAGATCGAAAAGGTACGATGATCAAACCCTAGATCTAGTTGCACAAATCTAAGTTAATTTTTGCTTTCTTTTGAAACATGAAGCATCAAAGATCATTGGGCAATGACATTTTAAAGGCGGGTTCGTCAATAATGTTAATCGATTAATAAAGATTTAGAAGATCCATGTTGTCCACTATGAATACTGTAATACCTCGTAATTTAAAAAGAACATAAATAATTAATTAATTAAAGAAAATCAGGAGAATTTTAATAATTATATTTGAATTTGGAGAATTTGAAATAACTATCTTTAATGAAATCTTAAACTTTATAATTATTTATGTGAAATTTTTTTTATAAGAAATGATGAAGTCGAATTAAAATTTATGGAAATTTTGGACTTTATTTGGTAAAAGAATAAAGTATAGTGTATAATTGTAACTTTTTTAATTTAGGGATTTTATTTGTAAAGTATGGAAACCAATTTGTAAACAAAAAAGGGATTAGTGTGGTAAGGTTGGGCGAATAAAGTAATTTAGGTATTACATTGAAAAGGGTTTAAGGAATAAAGGTAATAAAGGGAAAAATAGCAAATGAATTTGGCTTAAACAAATTAGGTTTTAAGGCTTTTGTAAATAAATCATGGAGGCTATTGACTTTTGGGGCGACCAGTATACTGTCTCAATCCAACCACTACATCGGGGGCATAGCCGCTACATTGGGAGAAGGATACCGTTATAGCGGTGAGACCAAGGGGGCTCCTCGGCTCCTTTTAAAAGGGGTTCGACCTATATATTTTTATTTATTTCCAATGCCTATCAACCCCTCTATTCCTCCTCTTTTCTCAACAATTACTATAAAACCCTCAATATAGATTGTAATCTAATTCGACTGCCTTCCATTCTTAATAACAATTCGAACCTTAAACCTCATTGAAATGCCACAAAACATTATATACTCCCGATCCTTAAAGTATACCCTT
The DNA here is from genome assembly GCA_949130495.1 of Sambucus nigra. Classification (NCBI taxonomy): domain Eukaryota; kingdom Viridiplantae; phylum Streptophyta; class Magnoliopsida; order Dipsacales; family Adoxaceae; genus Sambucus; species Sambucus nigra. Next base: position 234,355,079 of record OX422210.1, on the reverse strand, counting down.
CAATTCAAGACCATAATTATAACTTTTTGGAAACATTTTTAGAGCTATAATTGGTTCAATATTGAGGATCTTTTGGAGTGGCTTTTCGTGAGGCAATTGAACTACTTTCAAAGAGGCTTTCTTCACACTTTTGGGGATTGTTTGTCTTCAATTGTCATAAGATAATTCTACTATTTCCTTTCATGACATAAGTAATATTTTTCTACTTAAATATGCTTATATATATTATAAAAATAAATTGAGATAATTAGGGTATATCTTGTATTAATCACACATTTAAAATTGTTGTTTGTATGAATAGAAAAATAAATCCAATTCTTGGAATTTCTATTCTAGATTAATTTAGTCTGAATTACTAAGATTGAATTGGATTTTTGTAATTGTATATATAAATTCAATGACAAAGTATGAATTCCTTTATAATTGGAAATTATATGTTGTAGAGTAACCTTCAAATATGAAATTTGGATTTTTCCCTTCTAATTCTATTGTAGAAAATTGTGTATTGATTATATGATGATTTCTCATCAATTAATTACGGGAAATTGGTATTGAAAAATGCTCTAATGTTTTGATACAAGTATATGGATAAACTTTAATTTTTAATTGAAATTATACATTCGTCTCTTCTCCTTAATATAAGTAATGTTAAACGATTGAATACTCCCATGGATAATAATTTATTATATATCCTTAAGATTATAAAAGGGTCGTGAATGGGTGATCTCAGTTATCTTGATTATATTATCGGGTATGTGTAGAAGACTTGTTGTGATGAACATATCCCATGTGAATTATGAAAATTCTATATATTAAGACATAAATTATATGTTGAACTTGTCCTCCATGTATAGAAAATATGTTATTTCCCTTACCCATAAGGGGTAGATAAAATGATTTAAAAGGAAAAGTAAATTCCATGAATATCCTTAGCTAGCACTATGGGTCGGATATAGTTATTTTATAATGTTTCATGGCTCGGTTAAATTCATAGTCTTTCTATAATATTTATATTTTATGGTGGTGGGCATAGGGGCATGCAAGTGATGGAATGAGGCAAGAGGGGTGTGATGGTTTTGACTGAGGCTAGAGGGGTATACCGTTTAATTATGCCCACACCAACTAAAAATAGTAGACTTATGTGCTTGTGATTCGGTATATAAGGTATAGTTATGGGTTATTTCGTGTAGTAGTGACCTATCAACCGATGAGGGCTTGTATGTATATGTATATGTATATGTATATGTATATGTGTCTATGTGTGTGCGTGTGTGTGTGTGTGTGTGTGTGTGTATATGTATATGTGTGTGTGTGTGTGTGTGTGTGTGTGTATGTATACATGCTTTATGCATGATTATTTAGAAAAGATATCGGTCATGATATAGTGAATATTACATTTACTAATTGTCTCTTCTTATATGGGAGCTGGCGGATTATATATGTCGGTTGAATACATAATTTAAATAAAATTACACTAGTAATGGTGAGGGTATAATAGTTAATGTAATAATTGTAGCTTTATTATTTGTATTAATGACTGATATGAATTGTTGGGGAAAATAACTTGCGATTGACATATAAAATGCGAAAAAATTTAAGCCCTAAAGAACTTTGATGAATCATACATTAAAAAGAAATCAAGAACTAGGTTTAAAGATTAAACCTAGGGTTTAACAATACAATTCCATAGAAAATCATATTGTGATTCGTATGAGGAGACAAAGGTTAAAGAATATGAAATTACTGCTACCCTCCAAGGTCTCCAAAAAAATTTATACAAAACTCTGAACATCTCGAATCTTTTCGAACATGATCCACCAAAAGTATGCCTTGTGCATGGTCACTCTTGGAGATGTAATTATTGTGAAATATGAGATAATTAAACTTCTCTCCCCTCACCCCTTCGTAAAATGAATAATATTTTTCCTCTCCCTCTCTAATCCTCCATAATGGATCAATATCCTAAAACGCTAGCTTACACCAATATATATAGGTATGGTATGTGGACTTTAGTAAAACTTTCCACTTAAGGATTTATAGGACTACTACCTAGGTAATGGACTATACTAGGTACTCAAGACAAATACTTAAATTGGATTCGAAATAAATACTCAGAAATTCCAATTATAATTATCGCAATTATTTCCTTTCTTTATTTCATCGCGATTAATTCCACTAAATAATCACATTGCACTCAAATTTAATTACCTCTAAATCACTCGAAATAAATAGCTATTATTTGAAAAGTTTATTAAAGTACATAATATGATTCCCCACATTAAGTTTCGAATACCCGCTTGGTGAAATCAATCTGCGAATAATCAATTTTAGACAACATCTAATCAATTTCCTTAATTCTCTGACTGAGCTAATTTTTTACTCCATTAAGATTACAAAATAATTCACTGATTGGGTTTTACTTGGTTAAAACAACACATATAATCATACCAATGGTGTATCACAATCCAAGGTATCCCTTGGATGCATATTCCTCCAAATTATCACCTCAGACCTACTCACACAACTGTTACCAGTGTGAGGTGATCTTTGACCCGATATTAAATTATATTCCATATATAGAAATCACAGTGATATTTTTTCACACCCCAATCCTCATAATTCTCAGGATTAAAAATCTATGCACCCTATGAAAATGGTGTGACATTTCTCGAGTTTAATCAAGACAACCCTTAAAATCAAATCATACGGGGGGGCCTTTTCATACATTCTTGGGATGTACTGATTACAATACTATTTCGAACTATCATACAATTTCTCGCAGTTAGAGATTAATTGCAAGAATTGAAACAAAATAGTTATGTTAAGATGTTACCTCCATATCTAGAATGTAAACGTTTAAGTAGTGCTACAATTGGAAGCCTGATCTCCTTGTGATCAACATGAAGCCGAATCACCGAAATTTCTATTGAGCTCTATTAACCAACATGTTTATAATATATTTAAATAATATATAAGGCATTCTAGCAACCACGATTTTTATTTCATAAAGACATGTCACGCCTTTACTTTAAAGTAAATGTCATACATTGTTTTAAGAATATAACCCTAACAATCTCCCACTTAGTCTTTAAGCCATGTATCTAACTCTCAACCCTATTGGTATAAGGACTAACTCAGTGCTATCCGATACAACCTTGGGAAAAATCTCATCACCCATTTTATTCAATTTATAGAACTAGGTGATACCTATGATCAGTGTTCTTAACCCTTTTATGGGTTACTAGTTCTCTCGAACTTGCAATCATACCCATATATACACTGAAAAGTGTAATTGATAATTTCACAATGGGTAACCTCGCCCATGTTACTTAACAAGTAACTGACCTATATAGCATATTTACTTTCGTTCGAAGTGTCAACAACTTCGGTCTCCTGGGTGGAGTCAACAAACTCCTCCAACTTGTAACTCAAACTCCCACGTAACCCCTCGGTAGAAAAAATTGGAATCCTTATATGACTGAAAACCTAGTTTTTGTAACTAAAATATATAAGACTGCGAGACTAAAACCTACTGACTATGCTGAAGGAATGACATATATTTATCTAACACACAATATAGCATACTTGAGTCTTCCCATGATCGAAGAATTAGGTGTATTCCTAATTCTTTCTATGTAATCAAGTCTCCTTAGACATTGATCCCCAGACATAATGATTCCATACTTGAAAAAAACTCTTTTAATGGAATCTCAATGTTAATCATGTGTATACAATAATGATATAATTGACGTTGGATAAGACTAACATCCTTTGCAATAGATCCAGAAAATGATTGCTCATAAAAATGTGCTTTACTTATCCTATGTAAGACAATACTACCATTTGGTTCCCAGTTAGGAAAATATTATCCACAAATTATACTAGAAAAACAACAACATTTATGTCATGCATATTATAAAAACAAGTGCTTTGAGGTTTTGATCAAAATCAAGAGTTGATTACCTGATCAAACCAAATGACCTAGACCTTTATGTCAGCTTAAATCCATAAATGGATATCACAAGCTTACACCATGTTTCAAGGTATGTGTCAAGATGATTGTTAAAGAATGCATTCTTGACCCTAAAAGAATACCAACAAAATTTAGCATGGGTATCACGAGAAGGTTTGCTCATAGTCAATCCTTATCTTTCTAACTAAACCCTTTGGTAAGACTTGCCTTGAAGGTTTTCACCTTTTCGTTCATCTATATTTTAACTTCTTATAGGTCCACTTGTCCATGATGGGTTACTCGATCAACATATCTATAAGTTTTAAAACATTATTTTAATACATCGAATTCTTTTGGTATCCATGGTGATAAGTCAAAGTAAAAGTCATTGTCTTGGAATGCCTTGTTGTAGTTCTCGATCCCCGATTTGTGTTTGCCTAATATCTCATAAAAATGATTAGCTAATATAATAACCATTTAGGATGATTCATGATGACCCAACTACGATGTTGCCCTTCTTACTATATAGTATAAGTGAAACATGTATCCTGATCATCGATGATACTCCCATTAGCGTTATGTAGTGTATTATCAATATCAGGTTGTACATCTTCCATTATGGGTGGTCTACAAATATTTATAATATGATGTTCATGTTTATCTTGTAAGTCGAACTTACACCTGGGATCGTGATTTTTACATAATTCTCCTACATGAACCAACCATTGATGCAACTAACGCCATTCTTGTACTTAGGAGTATTATATAAACTAACTTTGTTATATTTATGATAACTAACAAATAGATATACCTCTATCCTTAATTTTAATTTCTTTGGCTCCTTCCACAGCACGAGTGTCAGGCATGCCCAAATCCAAACCTGACCCAGGACGAGCTTGCACCCACTCAAAAGTTTAATGGGAGTGGAACATATCGATTAAGAATAAACTATATTAGAATGTTTATGTTTATCTTTAAACAAAAATATCAACAAGAATGCTTCAATCCTTAATAACCTACCATGGACCCTATCATATCGAAAATATCCTCATTCCATCCTTTCCTATACACCATTCTGAAGTGGATTACCTGCTATAGATAATTGGGATAACATCCTACACCTACGATAAATGATCCCTTGACTCTCCCAAGAGGAAAGCACCTGTTCGATCAAATCATAGAATTTTAGATTAGTTTGTCACGCTCATGTTCCATCTTAACCTTACACACTTTGAACTAATCAAAGGATTTAGACTTGTGGTTCATAAGCTAAACATATCCACACTTTGAGTAATCACCGGTGAAATCAATGAAGAACTCAAAATCACCTCTTGATTGGATAGTCACTAAACTAACCAATCAAAATGGACCATTTCTAAAACATCTTTGTATCTTTAGCTTTGGACCATGAAGGCCTTGGTTAATTTATCTTCTAAATGGAATTCAAGACTAGAAGTGCCTCCACTTCCTTTGACAATTGTTCATCTTAAACCAGTCTTCAAATTAAGTTTAGAATAAAATAACCTAAACTAAGTGACAAATCATGTTTGGTTCTAGAAATAAACTTTCTCTTTAATGATTTTGTCCATTTAATTTTTTCATATCAGTATCTATCAGTATTGATGAGATAGAAATATAATGAATAAATTATTTTTCAATGTATGAGAACATATAAACGATATTTTAATTTTGATAAAACAGTTTTATAAAATCAATCGAATATCTGTTCAAAACCAATTTAGAAAATGGAAACCAAAATTCCTAAATTACGTGTACGTTACATAATTAACCTATATTAACATTATGTCTACACCAAAATGGATAAGTCTATCACACCACTAATTCCCCTTCCTTACTCTAAATAACCATGATTGGGAATTTTTCTCTTTTAAGTAATTTCTCGATTACCTTAAACATCTTAAATGAGTTGCAATCGTAATTTTTGGTTCTCAAGTCTACATACTAGGTTACTGCAGATCATACTATAAATCATACAATTAATTTTAAGAGATAAACCTTTACCTTGTCTATTTTATTTGTAGATCGAGGAAAACCCGAACACCATTACTATAAAAGTTCCAACTACTTGTGATTATAGTATATGCCTTTCCGCTATTGCACTACTACAGAGGAATATGAAACTTTCTTAATCCAAAATGTCATTCCTGGGAATTACCTTTATCTTCCTACTTCCCTTTGGATGAAGAAGTAAATATCTTCTAAAACAACTCAGACCAACCTTTGGCTACTGATTAAATATTCCCACCTTGTCTAATCCAAAGAATCGTTAGTTCAATAAATGAGGGAGATCATTCCAAGAACATAATTCTTACTTGAGCGACATAAACCAATAAAGGTGTTTAAAAAATTATCATCAATCGATTCATTAAAAATGAACAAGTACACATAGAAATTACCGTAGAGAGGGGAAGAAAACATGAGCATATAATTTAAAATAACTACCATGCATTTTAAAATATTGTGATTCCATGATAATAACCATCCGTGTTGGGGCCAGCCAAACGGATTTGAGGATCTATTATTCCCTTAAGTTGAAACAATGTCCAAATTACATTTTTATTCATTGAAACTAATTCCAACTAAAATTTTAAGACTAAAACAGCGAGAAAAAGTTAAGTATACTTTGAAATCTTAGAATAATCAAATTGAAAAAATAATTTCCAAATTGACTAAATTAAGTTTTAATGTGGCATCATTATACCGCTAATTAAAATAATTAATCTCGCTGGACATCCTAGATCCCTTATGAGGTGAGATTTCTCATGGGGAGCTTAAATCACCCCACTTTGAACTAGGCATGTTTTCTTCTTTTATTATGTTACCGAAAAGTTTGGGAACCATCTATCAAACATAATAAATAATTTACCTCTTTTGGTCTCATAATTGATGACAATGACTATGTGGGGAGGATATCATTAATTATATCAAAGTGTATACCACCCATTCATTCCTCAAAAATAGAATCCACTCGTGAAAGACTTATCTGAGGGGGGATTGAACTCATTCACGTTCTAATTGTCGGAATTACCATTTAAGAGTTTAAAGAATCCATGTTCCTCGGATTGATTCCATCTCAGGGGCTAGCTAGCATGAGAAAATAATTACGCATGATTCATAAAACACTGATGGTGATCATGGGAATTATGTTGGAAATACCTTTTATAACACCCCGCTTATTAAAATAAGCGGTGGCCAACCCGATACTTCAATAATATACAGGAGTCATAGATGGTCCATTCTTAGCATCACTGTTGTGAAAACAATAGTACGAGATAACCACCAATTATTTTAGAAAACGGATGTCAATTTAATTTCTAAGTTTCAATAAAACCATTTAGACAATCCAATTTGAAAAGAAGGTGGATGCAAAAGAAGAAAGATAATATTTTTAACAATCATTCACAACACAATAACCGAATATGATGTCGGTTAACAGACTGGTACAAAATAGGTTACGCCGAGGATTATAGTTAAATACAAATAATATGTACAATTACAAAACTTAGGCAACATGCCTGAATGTCCTGACTGATCATAATTAGATTATACAAAAGAGTGATGCGTCTATCACAAATGTCCTATAACATTCGCAAAAAATGCTATAGCCCCTGGACACTAGGAAGAAAAGATCAACACGGGCGTCCTTACGGAGGAGCACCTGGGCGTAAAAGAGAACCACAAAAGACAGAGAAATATAGATGGGTCAGGGCCCGGTTTGATATGATAAACATGTGAATAAAATGCATAATAGTTATGAATGCTATACCTCATAAGCAGATCCAGTTCGCTCTCACAAACAAGAATTATTCTCACTTCTCATCTAACTGCACATCCTAATGCAATATCATTTATAATGTTAACTATTCATCAATGTAAGAGAATTAACTAAATTTCATTCTAATCAACTTAAATCTCATTTTCGTAAAATATAACTTCTCAAGTTCAATCCGGACATTCGATTTATAAATGCATTCGCCATTTAGGAAATACTGCATCAATGAGAATAGTTACAATCACAATATGATGATTCTAAGACCATCCTTCTTGGAGTCACCCCACTGGATGCGCCCCTAAATAGCTATCATCTTCCAGGGCCAATAACCAAGACCAGGTGGGCACCCTAAATCGCATCGCGTGGGAAGCGTCCATATACCTTCGAGAGTGAGTCATAACCATACCCGAAATTACCTCACTTCGAATGAAACAATAACACTATATAACGACCAGTCCTATGGACGAAGACTGTATTCTCCCTACATTCATTAGCCAAGGGATATCACCTCATGCGCGTAACTTCCCTTATGATAGCATTTAGAGAGGTATGTATTAGGCAAGTCAAATTTCACAAGATATGCCAATTAAACAAGTGAATTTTATTATTCCTAAAACCATATATGTTTAACCAGACAAACCACAACGTTTAATTGTCCCCAAAATAGTCACCGAGAGCTCACAACATCACTAAAGGCTACAAAGTGTGATTTCCCTCATACTAGTATCTGAAAGTCCCAAAATTATACCACCTACTTCTCCCTAAATCCTAAGCTAGCTTACTATAGGAAAAAGATACTAACTTCTATTTAAATAGCCCCGAATAATCAAAATTAACTCCTCACTAATCTAGGGTATTAATCCCCATAATATAAGACTCTAGTACCCTATTTTAATTCATAAGAGAAGGTTCCTAGGTGTTAAACCTAAAAGAAAAGGGCTAAAAAGTAAGTTAGAAAAATGTCCTAAAACAAAAGGATTTCCGAATCGATTCGCCCTTAAAAGAGAATCGATTCGGCTGAGGACACCAACTTCCTGTCTCATGCCAAATCGATTCGGCCTTAACCCGAATTGATTCGACTCCTAGACCTGTAGCTACCCTTTTTAGAAATCGATTCGCTAAGGAGGACGAATCGATTCACCCTGGCAGATTTTCCATGTTCTACGGGTTATATGAACCCTAATTTTCCAAATCCCAATTCTCTTCCATCAATTCAACACCAATAATAAATAATCCCACCAAATCAATCCTACACAACCATTAACTAATGTAACCAACACAAATCCATATCTAAATCACTGTTTTAGGGTTTAAACACCAAAAATCATAAAAACCCATAAATGGTAATTCTCAAGAACACAACTAAAATGCAAATTATCCACACTAAATCATACATTTGCAAGTTAGAAACTTGCCTTAGGGTTGTAATCTCGAATTATCTTCCAGTAGCAACAAATCAAGCTCCAATCTTCAATTTTCTCTCTTTCTCTCCTCTTTCTCCTAATCTCTCTCTTATCTCTAACTCTCTCTAGGCTTATAACCATGAATGAGAACAAATTCTCTAGCAAAACTAAAATACCCAAATTATATTAAGTCTAACTTTAAATGCTACTACACAATTAAAATGACTCGCAACAACATAATTAATCCATAACCTCTGAAAAGTACCCAAAACCCAAAAATACAACATGGTACTTATTTTGATTATCTTGACTATTTCCGGACTAATCGCACCCTCTAAATTGGCATCCGGGATAACATAAATTATTTCGTGTTCCAGCATCATTTTAATTTATCAACAACGATTCCATTTGAATAAAATTCATACCCGTCGCTTAAAGCACAACGACGCAACAAAACATAACATGATGCTATTTACATTCACTTAACGGTAAATATGCAAAACTCGGTAAATATTATATCTTACATCACTTAAAGTAATATTTACTCCAAATTCCTTTATTTTATATAATTAACCCACATGAAAAATTAATATAAAAATAATTACTCATAAATAAGGGGTATTGCACACTCCCCCCTTATAAGGGAATTTTGCCCTCAAAATTCAGGTGTACCTTATAGAAATAGGTACGGATACTTCTCTCAAATATCGTCCTCAGGCTCCCATGTCGATTCCTCGACATTGTGATGTCCCCATTGGACATGAACCAAGGGCACCAACTTAGATCTTAGCCTATGCTCTCCGCGATCTAAGATTGAAACTGGTTGTTCCTCGTATGAAACATTGGGTTGCAATTCGATATCATCTAAAGGAATGTTCCAATGAGCTCCATCACACCTTTTGTACTTCTTCAACGATGAAACATGAAACATGCCGTGAATTTGTTGTAGGTGCTCCGGCAAGGCGAGTCGATATGATATGGTGCCTAACTTTCCAATAACGGGAAAAGGCCTACATAGCGAGGCGCAAGTTTGCCTTTCTTCCCAAATCGTGTTATACCTTTCATTAGTGACACCCGTACTAAAACTTGGTCTCTAACCTCCAATTCCATATGCCTTCTATTCGCATTGGCATAGATTTTCTGATGGTTCTGGTCAATTCAGATACGGTTTCGAATAAGCTCGATCTTTGAAGAGGTGTCTTAGATAATTTCTGGTCCAAGGAGCTTATTATCTCCTACTTCCAAACAACAAGTAGGTGATCTACGTGGCTGGCCATACAATGCTTTATAAGGTGCCATACCTATTGTGAATTAAGGGAATGTATTTCTCCCATCCCCCTTTGAGGTCAAGTACACACATTCTAAACATGTCCTCCAACATCTGGTTGACTCTTTTCATCAGTCCATCTTTTTGCGGGTGGTAGGAGGTACCTAAATTTAATTTGGTCTCCATTACTTCTTGGAAACTTCGCCAAAAATGGGACACAAAAATCTTATCTCGATCGGAGACTATATTGATGGGCACCCCATGGAGTCTCACAATCTCCGCGATAAAGAGTCGGGCATAACGAGCCGTATTGTAATCCAAATATACCGATAAGAAATGTGCCAACTTGGTCAGATGATCGATAATAACCCAAATGGAATCATGACCGCTTTGTGACATTGGCAATCCTGTAATAAAATCCATCAAGATAATTTCCCATTTCCATACCGGTATTTCTCATGGTTGTAACAATCCCATTAGTCGATGGTGGTCTACTTTCACTAATTGACACGTAGTACATTGGGAAACAAATTCAGAGATGTCCCTTTTCATACCCGCATGTCTTAGTACATTTTGTCTCCACCTGGATGTACTGCAAATCTCAATCCATGAGATTCCATCATGACAGCAAGTCTCAAATCTCTCTCATATGGGATTATAAGTCTCCCGTGGAAACGTAATCCACCCTCAGAACTGATAAAGTAGGACTCCGCTCCCTCGATCATCAATTGGCATATCCTGACTTGGCAATATTTATCCCTTCCTTACGGCTAGATGACTCTCGTCACAATTGCAGGCATAACGATCAATACTGACATAAACTCCCTTTCTACAACATCCTCCTAGATAAGTTCCTTCCATTAATCCATCCATACCTTCACTAACTCCCCTATGAATTTTCAACTCAGCGCATCCGCCACCATATTTTCCTTGCCCAGGTGATAGTGAATATCAAATTAATAGTCCTTTACGAACTCCAACCATAGGCATTGTCTCATATTCAAATCCTTATGTGAGAATAAATATTGCAATAATTTGTGGTCCATGAAAAGACTGAACTTCTCCCCCAGGAGGTAATGTCTCCATATCTCTAAGTAAAATACTAACGCAGCAAGCTGTAGATTAGCACGGGATAATTCATCTCATAGGGCTTTAGTTTGCGAGAAGCATAAGCAATAGCCCAATACTCTTGTTTCAACACACCTCCCAATACTTATAGAGACGTGTCAGTAAAGACTAAAAAGTCCACCCCCGATCTTGGCAATGCGAGGACTAGAGCAGAAGAACACTTAACCTTCAACTCATCGAAAGCTAGCTGACAAGAATCATCCCAACCAAATATCACTCCTTCCGGGTCAAGTTTATCAAAGGGCTAGCGATCTTAGAAAAATCCTTAATAAAACGGCAGTAATAACCCGTCAAACCCAGAAAACTATGAATCTCAGTGGGCATCATGGGCTAACCCCATTCTCTCACCACAACAACTTTACTCGGGTCTACCAAAATGCCCTCAATCATAATGTGATCGAAAAGCTGCACCTCCTGTAACTAGAAACCACACTTCTTGAACTTAGCATAAAATTAATGATCTCATAGCGTTTACAAGACCAATCATAGATGTTCAGTATGATCGGATTTGGTCTAAGAATAGACTAGAATGTCATCAATAAACACTATCACAAACTAGTCCAGGAAGTCCCGAAACACTCTATTCATAAGTTCCATAAATATAACAGGAGCATTGGTTAGCCCGAAAGTCATGGCCAAAAACTCATAGGACCCATATTGAGTCAAAAAGGAAATCTTCGACACGTCATGCTCTCGAATTCGAAGCTGATGATACCCTTCCTCAAATCTATCTTAGACAAGTTCGATGCTCCCCTTAGTTGATCAAATAAATTATCGTTCCAAGGTAACGGGTATTTGTTCCTGATGGTCACCTTACTCAATTCCCGGTAATCAACGCATAATCGGAGGGAACCATATCTTTTCTTCATAAACAACACAGGAGCACCCTATGGCGACGTGCTACGCTGAATAAACCCTTGCTGAATTTGATCCCTCAACTACTTTGTTTCCACAGGAGACATATAGTATGGAGCTCTAGCAATCGACCGAGTACCCAACACTAAATCAATTACAAAATCGATTTCATGACTTGGAGATAAACTCGAGAATCAAATCTAAGGAAATGACGATATCACATGAGGTCTCCTCCACAATATAATATAAGTAAGTGGTTGAACCTCCTTCCGAAAAAGTCATAGCTATTAGAAACATTTCTTGCTTCGGAATGGTAAAGAAAATACTCCTCCCATAACAATTTACTATAGCACGCTATTTAACTAACCATTCCATACCCAATATAACATCATACACGACCATATCAAGGACGAGTAAATCGGCCTCAAAATGCAAATTACCAAGGTTTATTCCTACCCTTTTACAAAAAAAGAATATAAGCGAACCATCACCCATGGAAGATTCTACACTAGTAAAGGTACTCTCCGCCGACTTAATTAACCCCGTCGAATGAGAAAAATGTCTAGCAATAAATGAATGCATTGCCCCAGTATCAAATAACACACGACCCACATACCCGTGAATGGAAAACTTAGCCTCAATACCTGACGGCACTGGCGGGGATGGATCAAGTAAAGCATCTCGAATAATATACACATATCCGTACTGAAGTTGTACCTATTATAGATGGATGGCTGGAATAGGATCTGGAGGCTGTAAATGCACCATTTGATGCTAAGGACCCCTAGGCCACTGTCCCCCGATCAACTGGGGACAAGCTTTCTTAAAGTGTCCCAATTCACCACATCAAAAATAGCGACCCACCATATTCTTCGGATATCGACTCTGATTATTATTTAGAAACTTTCTCATGCCTTGGCCTTGATTGCCTCGACCCCCATTATTACCTCATCCTTCTTGGCCCTGTTGGCCCACCTGCTGTTGCTGCTGGGCACCCTGACCGTGATTAAAACCACCTCCACTAAAATTAAAACCCCCAAAATGTTGTCTCTTGGACGAATCCCCCTGCTGGTTGTCCCTCTCTTTTTGTTTGCTTCCCAAATGTTATGGTGAGGGTTGTGCTCCACTATCACCATTACCTCCTTGCTTGATAGCTTGAACCGAATTCGTACTCTTCTTATTTCCCTTCACATGAAGACGATGATCCTGGAAATGGAGCAAGGTCTCATTCATTACATCACAAAACATTTGCAAAGATGGATTTCCCAACAAATATTGCCTAATTCTCGAATTCAAACCCGCGATAAATTTTGATATCCTCCTCTCCTCTGGAATGACTTCATCCATCACAAATTTCGTTAGATGCATAGGTTCCTCCTCGTATTCCTCTACTCACCTTTCCCCTTGAACAACATATTGGAGTTTCCTCCTCATCTCCTTTTGGACTACTGGAGGTAAATACTTCCAGTCGAACAAAACCCAGAAGTCTAATATAGACAAGGTATCCCTCTGCTCCGATGTGGTCACCGACTCCCACCAGTGTAAATTTTCTCCTACTAGTTTGAAAGTGGCAAGGATATATTTTCATTCCCCACTACACTGTACCATTCTAAGATGACGTTGCATATCTTTCTTCCACTGGTTTGATACTATCACATCGGCACCACCTTGAAATTCTGGGAGGGTGAACTTTTAAGAAAGATTCTCTTACTCTCACGGGGGCTTGCACCTCTGGGACTATCGATTGTTGATCTTGGGGAAACTGTTAGGATATAGCAGTCATTACAGCATTGACTGCCTGGGTAATGATGTTAGCCACCTCTGCCGCATTTATTGTTCCCTGCGGTGATGGAGGTTATACATTATCTTCTACAACTCGATTTCTCTTTGTTGGGCGACCACTTCTAGGCGGCATCTGAGACGAAGAAACAACTGAATCAGAATACAATTTAAAACAATTTGTCTTCGCAGAAGATTACAAGCATACACAAACAAAACAATCCTAATAATAGGGCTCTATATCAAAGAACGCTACGGTAGAACGTGATAAGTCTGAATAGATCCTAAGGACTCTAGAACCTAATGCTCTGATACCATCTGTAACACCCCTCTTATTAAAATAACAGGTGGCCAGCCCGATACTTCAATAATATATAGGAATCATAAATGGTCCATTCTTAGCTTCACTGTCGTAAAAATAATAGTACGAGATAACCACCAATTATTTTAGAAAACGGATGTCAATTTAATTTGTATGGTTTAAATAAAACCATTTAGACAATCCAATTTGAAAATAAGGTGGATGTAAAAGAATACAGATAACATTTTTAACATTCATTCACAACATAATAACCGAATATGTTGTCTGTTAACAGACTGGTGCAAAACAATTTACACCGAGTATTATAGTTAAATACAAACAATATGTATAATTACAAAACTTAGGCAACACGCCCGAATGTCCCGACTGATCATAACTAGATTATACAAAAGATTGATGCGGCTATCACAAAAGTCCTATAACATGCGTAAAATGATATATCCCCTGGACACTAGGAAGGAAAGATCAACACAGAGGTCCTTAAGGCGGAGCACCTGGGCGTAAAAGAGAACCACAAAAGACAGAGAAATATAGACGGGTCAGGGCCCGATTTGATATGATAAACACGTGAATAAAATGCGTAATATTTATGAATGCTAAACCTCATAAGCAGTTCCAGTTATCTATCACAAACACAAATTATTCTCACCTCTCATCTAAGTGCACTTCCTAGCGCAATATCATTTATAATGTTAACTATTCATCAATGTAAGAGAATTAACTAAATTCCATTCTAATCAACTTAAATATCAGTTTTGTAAAGTATAACTTCTCAAGTTCATTTATCATTGGTAAAATCAATCCGCACATTTGATTTATAAATGTGTTAGCCATTTAGGAAATACTTCATTAATGATAATAGTTACAATCACAATATAATGATTCTAACACCATCCTTCCAGGTGTCACCCCACTGGATGCGCCCCTAAATAGCTATCATCTTCCAGGGCATATAACCAAGACCACCTGGGCAACCTAAATTGCGTGGCATGGTAAGGGGCCATATACCTTCAATAGTGAGTCATAACCATATGAGAAATTACCTCACTTCAAATAAAACAATAACACTATATAACCATAGGTCCTATGGATGATGACTGTATTCTCCCTGCATTCATTAGCCAGGGGACATCACCTCATGCGTGCAACTTCCCTTATGATATCATTTAGAGAGGTATGTATTATGCAAGTCAAATTTCACAAGATATGCCAATTAAACAAGTGCATTTTATTATTCCCGAAACCATATATTTTTAACCAAACAAACCACAACGTTTAATTGTCCCCAAAATAGTCATCGAGAGCTCACAACATCACTAAAGGCTAAAGAGTGTGATTTCCGTCATACTAGTCTCTGAAAGTCCCAAAATGATACCACCTACTTCTCCCTAAATCCTAAGCTAGCTTACTATAGGAAAAAGGTACTAACTTTTATTTAAATAGCCCGAATAATCCCAATTAACTCCTCACTAATCTAGGGTATTAATACCCCTAATAGAAGACTCTACTACCCTACTTACTTCACAAGACAAGGTTCCTAGGTCTTAAACCTAAAAGAAAAGGGATGATAAAAACTAAGCTAGAAAAATATCCTAAAATAAAAGGATTTCCGAATCGATTCTCCCTTAACAGTAAATCGATTCGGCTGAGGACACCAACTTCCTGTCTCATGCAGAATCAATTCGGCCTTAACCTGAATCGGTTAGGATCCCTAGACCTGTAGCCACCCTTTTTAGAAAATGGATTCGCTAGGGAGGGCGAATCGATTCACCTTGGTAGATTTGACAAGCTGGGGAGCTACGGGTTATATGAACCCTAATTTCCCAATTCCCAACTCTCTTCCATCAATCCAACACCAACAATCAATAATCCCACCAAATAAATCCTACATAGCCATTAACTAATGTAACCAACACAAATTCATATCTAAATCAATGTTTTAGGGTTTAAACACCAAAGATCATAAACACCCATAAATGGTAATTCTCAACAACACAACTAAAATGCAAATTAGCCACGCTATGCAGGTCAGAAACTTGCCTTAGGATTGTAATCTCGGATTATCTTCCGATAGAAACAAATCCAAGCTCCAATCTTCAATTTTATCTCTTTCTCTCCTCTTTCTCCTAAGATCTCTCTTCTCTCTAACTCTCTCTAGGCTTATAAACATAAATGAGCTCAAATGCTTTAGCAAGACTAAAATACCCAAATTATATTAAGTCTAACTTTAAATGCTACTACACAATTAAAATGACTTGCAACAACATAATTAAGCCATAACTGATCAAAAGTACCCAGAACTAAAAATACAACATGGTACTTATTTTGACTATCTTGACTATTTTCGGACTAAACGCGCCCTTTAAATTGGCATCCGAGATAATATAAATTATTTCATATTCCAACATCATTTTAATTTACCAATAATGATTCCCTTTGAATAAAATTCGCACCCTTCGCTTAAAGTACAACGACGCAACAAAACATAATATGATGCTATTTACATTCACTTAACGATAAATATGAAAAACTCGGTAAATATTATCTCTTACATCACTTAAACTAATATTTACTCCAAATTCCTTTATTTTATATAATTAACCAACACGGCAAATTAATATGAAAATAATTACTTATAAATATGGGGTATTACACCTTTCACACTTAGTTATTTTTAAAATGAAGGGTTTTGAAAATACAATTCATTCCATTCTAAATGCCCAAATTAAATCCTTGGTAATTTCCACTATTTTAATTATCCAAAAATAAAATCATATTTAAATTAAAATAAAATTCATAGATCAAAATTTAATGTATACCTTCAAATTAATGATACCGGTTTAATTCAATTTAGAAAAGAATAATTAAATTGAATTTTCTAGAAAAATGGTGATCTAAGCATGTGTCAATATAAATTGATATTATCTATTAAAATAGGTGTTCCTAGTTAATCCAATTAGCAAGAAAAATTTTGGAACATAATAATAAAGTGACAAAATGAAAATATAAATAATCAATACATAAAATATAGGGACAAAATTTCCTCTATCCATTATTAAAAAGAATGATTCTTCATGTAGAATTATTGAATAACAAGTAACCCACTTGAAGTAGACTTACTTTTTTACTAGAGTCCTTCTCGACGTAAACCTATTTGAACCTTGTAATTCTTCATGAAATAACCTCTGGAATAATCATCTCTGGTGTGGGAAGATGGAGGAGGAAGAACCACTATGAAAACTGATCGAAATAACCACCATCCCAAATGAGCACCAGCATTTAGCTCCCATTAGATCGATCTGATTTAGTGTTGAATCGATCGGATTCCTCCTTAGGATTGATTTAATTAAGGTCCATATTCATTCAGACCTGCTGTGTTGAGAACGTTTGCTCAACTTTGCAAAACCATGAAAAATGACCATAACTTCCCCAAATCTTCATGAAATTTCACAAAACTTTTTCCAGCCCCCAAACCCATGTATATACATTATTCTAAGTATAAATAAACATTAAATGCGCTCATAATTACCTATAAATACATTGATAATAAAATAACTATTAAAACTTCATTATTACAATCATATCGAATCTAGGAGTAAAAAAACTACGAATATAGCATGGTAGGATCTAACAAAATAAAATAATATATGTGACCACGATGGAAGTGATATAGACATTTATAAAAACATCTTATTGCAATGCCATAAACAAGATTGTCGAATTATGCAACAAGCAAAAACTAGGGTTTCATGGTGGGCGATATGGACTTTTCCAAACATAATTAATCGCAACCTGGCTCTGATACCAATTGTTGGAGAAAACAACTTGGGATTGATATATAAAATGCTAAAATTTTGTATCCCTAAATATCTTTTATTACTAATGCCTTGATAATAAATCAAAAAGTAGGTTTAAAGATAAAATCTAGAGTTCAAGAATATAACAGCATAGCGAATCATGTTGTGATTCGTATGAGGAGACAAAGGTTAAAAAGTTGAAATTATTTCTACCCTATAAGATATACAAAAACCTTGAAAGAAAGCTCCAAAATTATTGCATATTCTAGCAGGTGATCCACGAACAGTAAGCCTTAAATGTGGGCACTCTTGGAGATGACACCATTGCAAAATATGAGAGAATTGACCTTCTCTCCCTTCACCCCTTCACAAAAAAGTTAATAGTATTTTTCATATCCCTATCTAACCTTTTATAATGGATCATTAACCTAAATCCCTAGCTTACACCAATATATATAGGTATGGGCTACTGTCTTTAGTCAAACTGGGCTCTTTGAAAGTTTCGAGCCAACTTTGTGGGCAGTGGAATATACTAAGGACCTAATTCAAATAATTAAACTCCACCCCAAATAATTATTCAGAAATTCGAATTATAATTAGAGTAATTTTTCATTTTTTTATTTAATTTCCATTAGTTCCACTAAATAATCAAGATTACACTAAAATTTAATTATCTCTAAATAAATCAAAATAAAGAGGTCTTATTTGCAAAGTTGATTATAATCCATAATATGATTCCCCACTTTAAGTTTACGATACCCTGTTGGTTAAATTAATTTGTTAATAATATATTTTAACCAAAATATAATCAATTTCCTTAAATCTCATACTCACCTTATTTGTTACTCCGGTAGGTTTATAAAATAATCCACCGGTCTATTGTTACTTTATGGAAACAAAACATATAATTCTATTAAGGGGTATTGCAATACAAGGTATCCCTTGGATGCCGATTCTGCCAAATTATGATCTCAGTCTCTTACTCATACAAATGCCACCCAATGCGTGGGGATCTTTTCACCCAATATAAAATCCAATCGCACCCAATCTATGGGGATCAAAGTGGCATTTGTGCAAACATACCAATCCGCATAATCCTCGGGATGAACCCTTTGCAAATGGTGTGAGATTACATGAGTCAAATCAAGAGAGCCCTGAGATTCAAGTCTGATGGGTAGCCCTGCTCAATATATTCTTAGGATGTATCGATCATAATCCTCTATTGTACACAATTTTAAGAACAAAATCCCAATAAATATATGATTGTTTCAATAAATTGTGTAGTTTTAATAGATATAGTTGATCAACCTAATGAATAAAAATATACGAGGTGTCAAAAAAATCTACTTTTCCATGTTTATATGTATATGGAAGCGTACTAACATGATTTGATAGGGTTCTAAGGATTATTCATTCCATCATGGTCATATATTTTTTTATTTTATGTGCACGGATGCAACTTTAGTTTATCCGTCATTAATTTCTTTTGATTTGGTTGTTTAATTTAGTTTTTATGAAAATCTTGTTTTCACAGGTGATTGTAAGGGGATATAAAAAAAAATAGTTTTTAAGATCCTATATATTTATGGGGTTTGTTAATGGGGAATGATCCTTGGAGTTTGGTGACTTCCTGTTCAAGTTTTGGTGTGTTATCATAATTTTTATGAAGTTCACAATTCAAGACAAAATAACATATTTTTTTAGTTTCACCAAATTAGATCGATTCAGCCCTTAACATGGATCTTTCTGACCCGGACTAAAATAACTCTTTTGGTGGTTTTCAACTCTTCCCTACTTCGAATGTTCTTTGTAGTAGTCGTTTAAAATTTTCAAAAATTGGATTTGTGGCCTTTAGTAAATGTGGTTTCTATCTGACCCTGACTAAATGGACTTTAGGCTACATAGCTTCCGTAAGCCCATCTTAGTCGTATGCATAGTGTTGCTTGATAAGGCCTTTATATTTGTAATTTAATCATATTTTCCTTATTACTGATAAAAATTACATGTCATATTTCAGTTGGAACCAAAAGTAAAGCTCATTCTACCACACATGTTGCCCCGACCTAATCCAGCAGCACTAGTGCCACCCGCACAACTTGTTGCCCCATTTCCATAGATGCCAAATATCCCAGCTCTTGATGCCCATGGATAATTTACTTTTAGATCTTAGCAGCTTTTGAAGATGATCTCCCAGGCAGTGCAAGCAGTGTTGGCCCCAAGGCAATAGGACAAACCGGTAGAGGCACCACAACTAGTAATACGGGCTCCCTTAGAATATTAGGAGAATATCCGAGGTTCGTACATATATAATGTCCCACCAACATTCTTTGGGACAAAATATTCTCTAGTTTCTATATAGTGGCATCAGGATATCGATCTTCATCTTAGGATATTGTCTTGCACGGATGTTCAATGTAGATTCTAGCAATTTTTTGGCATATCGATGATGCTCTTAAGTGATGGGATAATGTGACTACTATCGAGCATAGGGATCAATGAAAATTATTTTCTTGAGTCCATTCATACGTAGAAAATGATAAAGTTCCTTTTACTATAGTAAGGGACTTGTACCATTGTAGAGTACGATAAAGAGTTCACCAATTTGTCACTATCTGCTCAGGGTGAGATGAATACGAAGAAGCAAAGGGTTGGATGTTTTGTCAAGGTTCTCATCTAGCTTATACATAAGATTCTGATGGAGAATCCATCTTATACTACATACACTCAGATTGTAGATGATCCACTCACTATGTGAAAGGATTGTACCAAGGATAAAAAGAAGTTTGAGAATGGTGTCCACGAAGGTAGGCCTGAGACCGAGGGGGATCCAATGGTGATTGCAAAGGAGGTTATGTCCGACAATGTCAAGGGTCGGGGAAGAAGTTTCAATCAAATCAAAAAAGGCCTCAATCAAATTGTCAAGGACAACATCATCAGGAAGAAGGGTGATACCTACCAAGGACAATCTTCAGTATTTTATTACAGATGAAAGGCTTTTGGACACATGAAGAAGGGATGCGCAAATAGGGTCAAGCCAGTCCAACTAGGCCAGTATAGTCAGGGTCAACAATGCCAGTGATACTGGGTCTTTAGGCCCAATTATCAATAGTAGCAGCAGTAGAGGCAATAGGTACCCACGACACTTCCTCAACTAGCTACAACACCTCAGCTTCAGTTACAGTATGTAAGGGTCTATTAGGTGGAACCTGGGAATGATTAGGTGTCAATTCAATTAGTCAATGGTATATTCTCTATTCATAGAACCTTAGCCATGATTTTTTATAAGGGGGCTACACATTATTTTTTCGCACACACTTGTGTGGGTATACCGGGGACGATTTTGATTCCTTTCACAAGAATGTTATCCACAACTACTGCATTAATTGTATCTACTCTTATTAGTAATACTTGTTATGGGGTAGGAATTGATATTGGTAGACTATGGTTCGTAGTTAATTTGTTGGTTTTGGATACCCATACATACGATTTGATTTAAGGGATGGATTGGTTGTTTACGTACTGAGCTCAGATTGACTGCATTTGTAAAACAATTGTATTTTCTATATCTGGATAGGAGATGTATTTGGAAGTTGTGCCGGGATGTGATTTTTTTACTACTTTTGTAGTTTTAGTAAATAGACTTGATCAACCTAATTATAAAAAAATATATAGGGTGTCATAAAAATCTAGTTTTGCATGTTTGTATGTATATGGAAGTGTACTAACATGGTTTTATAAGGTTGTAAAAACTATTCCTTCGATCATGGTTACATTTTATTTTATTTTATGTGCACATATCCTCCTAATGTTTATTTGTAGTTTGTTTTCTTTGAGTTGGTTGTGTATTTTATTTTTTATGGAAAATTTGTATTCTGACGAGATTGTGCAGGGATGTGACATTATTCTATTGTAAAGATCTTATATTTTTATGGGATTTGGTCATAGGGAAATATCTATGGAGTTTGGTGACTTTGTTCTTAACTTTCAAGGGATTTTCATTATTTTTGTGAAGTTCACAGTTCGAGATAAAATAATGTAATTTTTCGGTTTCACGGAGTTGGATCGATTTGGACCTCAATGTGGATCTATCCTACCCTAACTAAAAGACATATTTTGGCCATTTTTTGTGGTTTTCAACTATCCCTTAACTCAAATGATAATCATAAGAATGGTTTCGAAATTTAAGAAGTCAAATTTGTGAAGACATCAAGTTCTTGGAAAAGTCTTCTACGAGAGGGACTGTGTCATAGTGGATGGCGAATTTATTTCCTAGTTGATTTATTATTCCATTTATTTATGATTTATAATATATCTACTATCTCAATTAATATGTTGATAATTACATGTGCTAACTAATCAGTTAATTATAAATCTATATAATTATGGACATCATGGTTTCATTATATAACAAACCTAGATCATCATTTTTTTGGGATAATTAGAAAAAGTTTACAATATCCACAATTGAATTAAATCATATAATCAATTTACCGTAAAAAATATATTTGGCCTTGGGTTTTTATTTTAATTAAAACATGTCATTAATTTGGAAAATTAAAGTAGTGAGACCGAGAAATTTAATTCGTACCAGAAATTGGGATAAGATGCTTTCTTTACTTTGGCAAAAGTATAATTAAATATTTTTTTCAAATAACCCTCAAGTTCAAATTATTCAATTTTTGTGGTGGTGGTGGGGGGGGGGGGGGGGGGGGGGGGAGGGGGGAGTATAAATCTCACGATCTCCATCGGTATTATATAATGGTGATGTAATTAATTTCTCGTGCTAGCATTAATGTTCCTTGCAGGCAGAGGGAATTAATTATGGAATCATGAGATTTTAAAATTCTTAAGTGATAAATATTTATTGTTCAATGTGAGTATGTTCGATCCGCAATGGTAAACTTTTATATGGGCTTTATTTTATTTAAAGAATAAATCGATGATATAGAGTTAAAAAGTAATTAATTGTATCCTCCCTAATGGAGTAATTGTCTTAAGTAAAAACATGTTGACTATGTAATTATTTTGCACAAGAGATCCTGGATTGTTTAGGAAGCATAATAATTATTCAAGGTCTGCCTATTTCGATATGAGTGATTTAATGTCCCAATGAGAAATCTCATTTTATAAGGAAACTAAGATGCTCGATGTGATGAATACTAATTATCAACAAAGGGAATGAAATTCTTATTTAATCAAAAGTTTAATTCCTATATTGAAAATATTTTTTGACTATTATTATAAAATTTCAAAATGGTATCAACTTTCAACCCACTTGTTTAAGTTTTAAAAGTAAAAGTTTAAGTGGAATAAATTTTGAGAACTTAAAAGTTTTTTGGACATTGTTCTAATTGTAGATGATCATAACATAACTTTTATGTGTGAAAGACCTACACGTCAAATAAAGTGAAAACATAACCTTTTGTAACTTTATATTAGTTGGCTAAATTTCACGTCAAAGCTTTGAGTCTTTCAAGCAAAGAATCTTAAATCCTTGTTAACGTTGTGTAGAGAGTGAGACTTATTCATTAGACTTCGTAAACATTAGACTTTGAAGAACTATATGGAATATCTACGTGATAAAGACTTATGTTGTTGAACTTTGAATAGAACACATAAAGGGGCCCTTAAAAGGGTGTTCAATCTTTCTAGAATTGACAATGTATGTTAGAGTTAGTAAGTAACATAATTAGGTGACGGTGAAAGTAAGAAATTATGTTGTAAACATGCTTCGTCCTGGCTAAACAACAGATCATTGAGTCAAATTGACGGGGATATCCATATCAATTTGGTGATCTAGTATCGACATGAATCCTTTTAGCAATTTTTTCTCAACTATATTATTATATAGTTGGTCTAATTTGGTGGAACAACTTTTTAAGGAGCTTCGAGAAACTACAAGAATCATTGCAAGCCAATAGATGGTGTTAATTATAGATATGTCTGCAACTTCTTCTCTAAGAAGGGGGAAGAAGAAGAAGACTAAGTCTCAAGTTTAATAGGATGTGACTAATAAAGTTTATATTCCTCAATAAGTAGGTAAAAAGCTAAAAGGAAAGTATTTTCACTGCAAGAAATAAATACATTTGTAGTAGTGATGTCCAATTTCCCTAAAACTATAAGAAAAAGGGATAAGTTAATGGTTATTTCTCTTTCATAGTCAATTAATGATTGGTGGTCGATAATACAAGAACCAGTTGTGTATATTTAGGAATCACAAATCAGGTTAGCAATTCTTCATTAAGATTCCAGGTAATCGGGCAACTAATTAAAACATAGATGATCCTAATGATGTTTAATAATAATAAGACAACGATATTATTAGTAGAACATTCAATTTTAGATTTTTATGAAGACAAAAGATAATTTTTGAAAATTATTTTATGTATCTAGTTTTTGAAATAACGATGTTTTCGGTGTTTAAGCTTTTATGAATAAATATTTGATTATTTTATTAAAAATGTTTAAGTTAAATTTGGAAAATCTTTTGTGTGTTGTAGTTCAAAGGAAAATAATTTATATATTATAAGTCTTATGTTGTTAATATTTCTAAACACTTAAATGGATATTTCTATTTACAATAATTAGAAAGAAAGTTTCCTTCTCGATTGAACGAAACATTCATTTGACACTTATTATTAAGTCACATTAATTTTCATGAAATTCATAAATTGGTTTCAATTGGACAACTAAGTCCATTCAAAGTGGTGGTACTTATATTATGTGGATCGCTATTAGAAAATATTATGACCAAATGTCCCTTCACGGGAAAAGGCTAAAGGACTAAATATGTGATGGCATTGGTTCATTTTAATTTGTATGGTCTTGTGAATATCCAAGTAAAATGCGGTTTTGAGTTTCTCATCACTTTAATTGATGAATACTTGAGACATGGGTATGTTTACCCACTACACCACACGTCTAAATTATTTGTTCATATCAAAGTTTACAAGGCTAAGGTGTAATACGAACATGGTAAACTAATCGAAACCATACAATATAATCATGGGAGTGAGTACCTCATGGGATAACTCATAAATCATTTATCGGAGGTAGGAGTTACATACCACTTATTTACTCCAGGCACTCCATTATGGAATGATGTAGATGAGAGAAGTTATAGTACTCATTTAGATATTGTAAGGCCCATGGTTAGTTATTCAAGACCATGACACTCTTTTAGGGATTTTTCATTAGAGACATATATAAATTCTAAACTTAGTTCCATCCAAATCGGACTCTTCAACTCCCATGGAACTATGGTATGGGTGTAAGTCCAATCTAAGAGATGTTTGGATATGGGGGTACCCAACATATGTGTTGCAAAAGGAGTTAAGGAATAAGTTTGTCTTTTATTGGTAATCCCATAGGTTCTGTTGATGGCTTATTTTATAATCCTAAGAACAAGTAGGTCATTATTGGTATTAATGTATGGTTGTTAAAAAGAGGATTGTATAATGAATCACATGTCTAGTATTAACATAATATTATAAAAATTACAAGAAAACATGATATTACCGATGTTACTAAGCCATATATATATGAAGAACAAAACTTGAAATCAATAATCAATTACCTAACGATAATGAGATTATTACTAAGGAATAAGAAATGCGTGTCACTTATACTAGGATCACAAGTGGAACCACATCGTTGTGGGAGGATCAAGAGATAACATAAAAGGTTAGTGTACTTGAGTTAACATTTAGGTGGGATCCCAGGGGAACACAAACCATTTCCTTGAAACTATAACGCGATACTTCAAGATAAGGAAATTAAGCTTTGGCTCAAGACTTTGAATGAATTCAATGTAGCTTGTTGACATGATGGATTGGATAAAAGCCATCAGGTGAAAGTGGATCTGCAAGAGGAAAATTTGGATAGATGGGAAGGTGGAAATGTTTAAGAAAATACTTGTTGCGAAAGGGTTTACTCAAAAATAAAATAATTGACTATGTGTGAACCTTATCACCGATATCCATGCTAAAGTCTATCAGGATTCTTTAATATAAGGCATTCATAGAAAAAAGTTAACAAATAAAAATGTTTAGCCTAAGAGGTCCATTTATATACTCAAGAAATCATCAAGGTCTTAGAATATTCAGTTTGATCAATCAATTAAATTATTCAGTTTTCATCAAAATACGAATAAAACTAGAGTGTATAAGATTCGTGAAGGAAACATTATGGTATTTCTGGTATGTTATGGGGATGATATTTTCCTAATTAGGAATGGGGTTGGTGTGTTTTCATAGATAAAAATTTGGATGTCAATCTAGTGAGATATGAATGACTTAGGAGAAGTCAGTCACATCCTCGCGATTGATTTTTTATGAGTTACGAGTAACATGGGTTCACATACTTTAAAAATTGATGAAAACACTATAATTCACGAAGTAAATATTTTAAGCGTCTTGGTATTATGGCCGAGGATTCCTTGTTTGGATTATTCCCTCTATATTAGGTCCTAACAATCATAAAGTAGTTTATTAAAATATCGAGCCACACTCAACTAATTAATTATTAAGTTTTAACTTAATTAACTCGTGTCAACAAATAATTAATTTAATGATATAATTAATTATGAAAATATAT
This sequence comes from Sambucus nigra, assembly GCA_949130495.1. NCBI lineage: Eukaryota > Viridiplantae > Streptophyta > Magnoliopsida > Dipsacales > Adoxaceae > Sambucus > Sambucus nigra. The sequence continues at coordinate 234,328,188 of OX422210.1, read as the reverse complement.
TCCCTTTTGGATTTGTCTCTCGATATGTTTAGAAAGTTCATCTTTAGGTTAGAATAGTAGAATTTCAGTTCATTAGGTTTGTATATGAATTGGGCCAAGTTTCGAACCATTTGGATAATGTTTTGGGCTTATTAAGTTGAGGCTATTTTTGGGCCTAGGCTTAATTTAGGGATTAATGTCTTTAATAAACTAATTAAGGAAACCAAAATTCTTATACAACATTAAAAACAACCATAGCAACTAAGGAGCTAGAGGGATAAATAAGGATTGAAGAGATTGAGAATTTGGGATTTAGGATTTAGGATTTGATTCGTACAATCGATCCAAGACAAGTCTATTTTTATTAGTAATTTATTTAAGATTTTGTTAAAACAATAGTCGTATATTGCAATCTTTAATTTAACAAACATAATCTGATTTTGTTAATCGTATTTAATCTAAATTCATAATTAGGTTAATCACATGTTTAAGCCATAATCATATATTGAAGAACTAGTGTGGTTTGATGTTGACTCCTTAAATTGAACCATGAATCTATATTAGATGAACCTAAAAAGCATTAGATTTGCATTCTAGTGCTCAATTTTTTGTAAAATCCCTGACTTTAATTGATTAATGAATAGGAATTCATTGATTAATAACATCAACCTTATAAAGATCATAGACTTAGGGTTAGCTTGATAACTTTAGATATTTAAACAATTATTCATGTTGTTAATGAACTAAAACATACAAAAACATGTTATTATATGTTATATGATGTTCTTATGTGAAGCATATGGGTTATTGTTGACTTATAGAGGATTTTAGGCTTATTTGAGTCGAGTTTCTATTGCTACTAATGAGGTGGCAATGACCTTTAATGCTACAGGGAGAAAATCGATTCTCAATTGGGTTGGGGGCGAATCGATATGGGTTGACAAATTTGTTATAGGGGAGTTTGTAGGGATGCCTAAGTGGGGGGTTTTTAAATGGATTTTAACTGGAAGACTTCTTGATGAATTAAAATATGTAGTAACTAATAGGTTAGAAGTGCATATCCAAAGTAATCAACCTTCGGCCTTCGGGTTAAGATATATGGAATTGGTTAACTTTAAACTGTATAAATTGTAACTTAAGTGGTTATGTTAATGATCCCTATTGCAGGACTGATGAATGATTTCCTTAGCTTATGCGAAATCATACCGAGGGTGTGGGAGCTATTGGGTGACTTAGTATCACAAATTTGAGGGGGCGCGTACGATTATGATCGGGAAGGTACCCTAATGATTGAAATGCACTATAACTAGGTCCTATTTATCCCGATCCTACGTCCTGATGTACCCGAATCCCTTATGTGACAATGGGGAGATCCTCTCGTATAGAATTGGCTATCAGGCCATACGATTGGTTTGATGGTGTAGTGATTTCCATTTATTACTACTTTGTAGGGTTATGACACCATATAACTATACCTAGTATGAATGAGTGATCCCCTAAGTCATTAGGGATATGTCTTCGTACCTTTATTCGTGGGCTTAAGTATAGCCCATCTGATTTATGTATGAGTGGATAATACTTACTTGGTTATTCTATTATGAATTCTTCTCTTGACATGAATTGTATTAGAGATGTATATATAAGATTATAGCTTTTGAAGCTTTTAACTAATGAGCATTTGACAAAATATATATTTATGCAACATGGGTTTCACTAGGGATTAGGGTTAGACTTGCCTATATTATTTAGGTTGTTTGGTTTGGGATAACATTAAAACAACTAAAATGTCAAAGGAAGATGTATTATTATTATTATTATGGCCCATATTTAGTTACATTCTTACTCACTATAGATTTTCTAGGTCTAATCCTATTTATGGGGATCTATTTAAAGGTCGTAGGAATCAGTAGTCGCCTCAGCCCTGATCATTTTAGTTCGAGATACATCCAAATTTCCATCCTTAGTTCCAACTTTATATTCTAGTATATAGGTGTTGAGATTATAGTTCAAGTTCCCTTTATTCACCTTCTCTCAGTCTTCAGTTCGATCAAATTATTATATTCATGATTATTTATATTTAGGTTAGCTTTTGTTAATCGGAGTTTTGGTATTTATTTCTCTTATGACATTTGCATTCCGTTGTGCAGTTTTTTTTAATTATGGTTTGTATTGGTATCAGAGTTGTGTTAGGAATAGATTTATCATTCTACTTTCAGCCTTATCATACATTGTCATTTTTTTCAATAATTCTTAGAATGATACAATTTTTTTTTACTATAATATTATTTATGTTGTTGGAAACATAAATACGGATTGAAACTTAAATTTGGAAAAATTTCATCCCTAAGATCTTTGATTAATAATGTTTTGGAAAGAAATAAAGAACTAGGTTTAAAGAGTAAACATAGAGTTTCAAGAATGCAATACCACAGAGAATCATGTTGTGATTTATACGAGGAGAAATATATTGATGATGGTGTAGGTATTGTTCCCTTTAAGGTCTTTAAAAACCTTGTTGGAAATCACTGAACAACTCGAATCATATAGCATATGATCCACTCAAAGTGAGCCTTATGTATGGGCACTTTTGGAGATGACACCATGGTCACATATGAGAGAATTACCTTCTATCGCCTCAACCTTTCAAGAAAACTTGAATAGTATTTTTCCTCTCCCTCTCTAATCCTTCAGAATGGACCATTAGTCTAAAACCCTAGATTACGCTAATATAAATAGGTATAACTCATGGTCTTACCTTTAATTAGGCTTCCAGAGAGTCTCAGACCTACTAATTGGGTATTGGACTATACTAGAAACCCAAGGGAAATAATTAAATTGGATTCCAAGTAAATACTCAAAAATATCAATTACAATTATCGTAATTACTTCATTTCTTACGATTGACTCCACTAAATAATCTCGACTGCACTACGATTTAATTATATCTAAATCATTCAGAATAAAGAGGTCTCTTTTGAAAAGTTGCTTATGGAACACAATATGATTCCCCACATGATGCTTCAGATATGCGTTGGTCAAATCAATTTAATGCTAATCAATTTTAAGCAACCTCTAATCAATTCCTTGATTCTAGTGCTTAACTTATTATCTAGTCCACTAGGATTATGAAATAATCCACCGGTCGGTTTTATTTATGGAAACGAAACATATATGAATAGAAAGGGTGGATTAGATCCCAAAATGTCTCCCATATGCGAATTCCTTCGAATTATGATCTCATACCTACTCACATAAGTATTTAGTGACTAGCGGGGATCATTTAATTCAGTCTAAAATCGAAGTTTACCCATAGTAGTCAAAGAAATAATTTTTCAAGCATTTTAATCCTCATAATCCTTGGGATTTATAATTTGTGCAACCTTTTCAAATGATGTGAGATTATCTAAGTCTAACCAAGATAGTCCTTAGACTTAAAATCTCATGGGTGGTAATGTTCAATACATTCATGGATGTATTTATTGGTCACAATCCTCCATCGAACTATTGAACAAGTTCTCAAATCATTATATAGGTTTTCATAGTTCGATACAAATCACTAGGATTATAGTGTAACCCTTCTAATAAGATGTAAACTCCCTATCTGGGTTACGAACTATTCGATCGTAGTAGAAGAAAAAATTGTATCTCTAGTAACTAAGCAAAACCCAGCTCACCGAAATCCTATTAAGTACAATTGGATGACATGTCTAGATTATATTTAAAGAATAAATATAATGCATTCTTATAAGTATGATTCTTAATTAAAAAAATGACACGCCTTTTTTAAAAGTGAACGCATACATGGTTTTAAGAATTAAACCCCAAAAATCTGCCATTCAGTCTTAAAACCATGTATCCGACTCTTAACCCATCTACACAATAGTTTATACTATTGGTAGAAGGATTAAATAGCTTATATCCAATATAACCTTGTGATAAACTTATCCCCATCTAGGTGAAACCTATGCTCAATCTGCTGATCCCTTTATGGGTTATGGGTTCTCTCGAACTCGAAACCGTACCGATATATACACAAAAAGTATAATTGAGAATTTCAATTAAAGGATACTTACCTAAGTTAATTAAGAAGTAATCGAGCTATATCGCCTCTTTGTTTGTATCCTAAGTCATAATAACTTTATCCTCCTTAGTGGAGTCAACAATATTATATTACTTCACACTCATCCAACATATAGGTCATCCTCCTTGGGTAAATATATATTCCGAGGTAGAAAACTTAAAATTCTTATCTGACGAAAAACCTAGTCATTGTACCATAAGGTATAAAACTATGAGACTAAAATTTGTTGACCATGTCGAAGGGCTAATTTTGGTATTGCACAGAATACAACATACATGAGTTTTCCCATTGCTGATGCATTAGCTATATTCCTCATCCTATATATCGAATTAAGTGTTTCTAGTGACTCCAAGGTAGATTTATTGCATTCTTGAAAAGAAAATCTTTTCATGGAATCCTAATGCTCATCTAGCGATAACAACATCAACATAATCATCTTGGGATACGCCTAACATCCTTTTATTCTGATATGGAAAAACATTGAACATAAACATGTGTTCATCTTTTCCAAAGTACTTTATATCTAGCTATATCGACAACCATATTTTTATGTAATACAATATTCCCACTTTGTTCTCAATTAGGTAAATATAATCTATAAATTAAAATAGAATTATAACCACATTTTTGTCATGCTTCTTGTACTAACACATATTATTTGGTTTCTAATCAAAATAAAAAGACTTCTTGCCTAATCAAACTATATGATCCAAGATCTTTAATGTCAACTTAAATCCATAAATGATTCATACAATCTTACATCACTTTGCTCGGTTGACTTCTTAGTATGTACTTGTCACGAAAACAGTTTAACAATGTAGTCTTGACATTAAAATAAACCTTCTAGATTGTAGCATGGCTACCAGTGTGAAGTTTGGGTAATAATAATTCGCTATCTCTCTGAGTAAACCCTTTTGTAAGATTTTCCTTGAAGGTTTTCACCTTCCCATCAATTTATCTTTTAACTTCTTATTGGCCCACTTCCACCTGATGGATTTTTCTCCATCAATAAGTCTACAAGTCTAAAACTTGATTCGAATACAGCGATTCGTTTAGGTATCCATAGTCATAAGTCAAAAAACAATGTCCTTGTCTTGGAACACATTATTATAGTTCTGAAAACCTAGTCTGTGTTTGCATGAAATCTCATGGAAACGATCACCCAAAGCACTAACCATTCAGGTTGAATCCTAATGATCCCACTATGATGTGGCACCACATGTTATCCAATATAAGTGAAAAATGTGTCCTCATCAGTGGTAATTCTCCCACCACCCCCAAGTAGTGTATTATCAATATCAGGTTGTATTTCGTCCTAAATGGGTGGTCTAGCGACATTGGTATTATGATGTTATTTTAATCTTGGAAGTCTTTATTACATTTGTCCCAGTGGTTTATTACATGATCCATTTTCCAAGAAACGATCTTTTCTACAATTAATGACCTTATTGCGCTCGGGAATTTGCTATAAATTACTTTTATAACCTTGGGACAACCACAAAAGAGATATTCCTCTGTCCTTAATTCCAACTTCTTTGACTCCTTCCACATCATGAGTGTCAGACACTCCAAAGTCTAAACATGTCCTAGAATGATCTTACGCCTACTCTAATGTTTAATGGAGAAAAAAAGACAATTCAAGAAGAAACTAAATTCAAAATGTGTACGACGTCTCTTAGGTAAAATCCCAATAAGAATGTTGTACTTATAAATAACAAACCATGGCCAATCTCATACGCAAAAGAGTCTTATTCCTTCTTTTCCTATAACCATTCTTAAATGAAATACGTAGAGCATTACTTTTATGAGAGTAGGAATATGTTAATGAAAATATATGTGTGGACCGTGGGGTGAAATTCTATTTAGGTTATTGGTACCGTTTCATGGTAGTTGTTCTTTACGTGCTACTGCGTAATTTTTGTATATAGAGACCTTTGAATAGTTATTCCTTGGATTGGGAAATACGCATAGTTTTGCACTTATGTTAGAGTTGAGATAGTTATTGCATGTGAGAGACGATTGGTGGCACGTATTACGAATTAACTACATAATTATTTATTGGTATTGAAAGTTAATTTGTGAAAATTTAGGAAGCTGAGCCAAATAATAAAATGTTTTTCCCCTAGGTATTATTATTGTATAAATAGGTTAACATGGATGAGCGGTGATATTTACAGTTCTGGCGATCTAGGTTGGTGCTCGCTGAGTTGGAGTCTCTTGTTCATCGTAGTTACCAGTATATTCAGTGTTACGTAGAAGAGTTACATGTGTATTCCATTTTCTTTGCAGTTGGAATATTATAATTAGGTGGAAGTTTTTGTTGTAGTCTTTTATTCAGTTGAACAATTTTACTCAGAGATTTTTATATAGTAGATTTAGTTTCTTATAGTTTGGTATTTCTTCTCTTTCATTGAGATCTTTATTTTTTTTTTGGTTCTATTTTACTACAGTTTCAGTTTATTGTTGATACTGAGAATGATATAAATTATTTTAGCATTCCCAGTATTTTATTTGCAGAATAATCAACCGGGCATGGAAAATCATGAGGTGTCATATGTCGTCCCAAGACAAGGGATTTCGGTTGACCACGCAAAGGTTGAAGCAATGGTGAATTGAGAGAAGTCGAAGATAGTATCGGGGATTAGGAGTTTTTTTAGAATTATCGGGTACTATATGTGTTTCATCCAGGTTTTCACACAGATCGCTTTGCACCACACCAAGTTAACACATAAAGATGTTCGCTTTGAGTGGACAGATGATTGTGAGGCGGCGTTCCAAGAGTTGAAGACTAGGTTTACTTAAGCGTCGATACTTAACCCCTCAGAGTGAGGAAAGGGTTACACTATGAATTGTGATGCATCTGGGGCAGGTTTAGGATCATCTTTAATGCAAGGAAAGAATGTGTTAGCTTATACATTAAGGTAGTTAAATATTTATGAGAAAATTACCCAATGCATGACCTATATCTTAGAGCTGCTGTCTTTGCCCTTAAGATTTTGAGATACTACATATATGGGGAATGGTTCGAGGTGTACTTGGTTCACAAGAGTCTCCAACATATTTTCATGTAGAAAGATCTAAATCTCAGGAATATATAATGGATGGAGCTCGTGGAAGCTTAAGACTTTGGTCTTCATTACAACTCGGGTATAACCAATGTTTTAGCTCATGCATTGAACAAGAATTCAATAATTTCTTTCACGAAAATGAAATGCTACCGTCCTAAGATGACACAAGACCTTCAGAACTATGAATTAAGGAAAATAATCACGCATACATATGCAAAATGGTGGTAAGGCCTGTTATACAATAGAAAGTTCTTGATCCATAGGCATTCAATAATAATTTGGCGAACTTTAGTACATCATCTTATTAGGTGAGCCAATTGAAGACTTGTTAGTCGATAAAGATAATGGTGTAGGGGTTTGAGGAAGGTTAGTTGTTACTAGTATTAGGGAGCATAGATAAGAAGTCATGGTAGAAGCATATCAGTCTAGCTTCAGCATTCATATAGGAAGTACAAAAATGTATAGGGATTTGTGCCGAGGGTGCTCAAGAATGAAAAAGTATGTCACACTTTTCATGAAAAAGTGTCTCACTTATCAGGAGGTCAAGGCCGAGCATCGAAAATAAGAAGGTTTATTGCAACCACTATCGATAGCTCAGTAGAAGTGACATAACATAACAACAAACTTCATCATGACATTGCCTAGGACTCAGGTAGGTCAAGATACATTGTAGGTTGTGGTTGATCGACTCACCAAGTTAGTGAATTTCCTTCTAATCAAATTCACATATAGTGTGGACAAGGTTGACAGACTCTTCCTTCGAGAAATCATAAGGTTGCATGGCGCATCATTATCCATTATTTCGAATAGGGATCCGAGATTTATGTCCAAGTTTTAAAATAAACATTAGTAGAAGATGGGAACAAATATAAATCTCAGTACATCCTATCATCCACAACTTGATGGATAGTTGAAGAGAACTAATAATATACTCGAAGATATGGTCTGGTCTTATGCTATAGACTTTTAGGGTAGTTAGGCTGATCATTTACCATTAGTAGAGTTTACCTACAACAGTTTTCGAACTAGTTTTAGTATGGTACAATTTGAAGCCTTATAAAGGAGACCTTGTTGTTCACTAATTTGTTGGGAAGAAGTTCTCAAGAAGCACATCTTGGCGTAAGAGAAGATTGAGGAGGCCACTGAGAAAATTTATGTGATTTGGGTTGACTTGTAACTGCTCAAAGACGTGAGAAGAACTATGATGATATATGTCATTTGGATTTAGAGTTTAGTGTTTATGATCATATAGTTATGAATATCAATACTAGATTGAGGGTGACGCGTTTTGGCAGTAAGGGAAAGTTATCATCAAGGTACATAGGACCAAATGAGATTTTGGATAGAATTGGTCAAGTATATTACCGATTGGCATTACTGGCTCAGTTGGCCAATATGCACAACGTTGCTCTTGTATCGATATTATGGAAGTATATTGAGGATCCGTCTCATATAATAAATTGGTGTAAGCTAGAACTCGGAGACGATGTTTCCTATGAGACTAGACTGTTGGCTATAGTAGACCACACGCATAAGATGCTTCGTAAGAAGTGATTACCCTTGTGAAGATTGTTTAGGATAACAATGGCATCGAGGGGACGACTTGGGAATTAGAATATACAACGACAATGCCAAAAAATTATTATAATAAATTTATGTTTGTGTTATTAATATTTTAATCTGGAAAAATAATGTTTCAATATATGCTTATTTTTTGAATATTGCCTACAATATAATTACACTGAAATTCAACTTTTATGATTCCACCACTTTTGTAAGGAAATTAAGTCATGAATTGAATAAAATTCATTGAAAAATTCTAGCCACATGACTTTATGAAATCAACCACATATTATATTTAACAAATTTTTGCATGTTGGATATTTAATTATGGGAATAGTGAATGTAATTGTGAGTAAAGGAAATATTCATGCACAACAAATAAAGTAGTTTTGTCTTTACCGAATTTAAATTGGCCATAATATTCATGATTCTTATATAAATTATCTTTTCAATTTTCTACCCTCTTTCCACACGCCTTAGATAACTGTTATATATATTTTAGGCTTGTGGTATTTAGAGGTGTATAAGGGAGGTTAAGAGAAGGCTGACAACTTTTTTTCTTGGCATTGAGTGAAAAGTTTATATGATCGTGGTTAACAAAGTTGATATTTGAGGTACGGGATTTACACAATATTCTCCTTTAAATCTCTCAAGACTATTCTTTGTGTTACTCATTTATTTGCACTCATGTTGATTATGTTGCAATATTTACTATATTCATATGTGTTATTCGATTGAATATATGTATTTCGTGATTTGGACAAGTGCCATGAAATTTTTATATGACATTGAGAATGGGCACCCGCCAAAAGTCTAATATCCAAAATAAGGCCTTGAGATTTTTAGGTGAGGTGAGGTGAGGTGAGGCCTAGTGACTTGTTGATGTGTTATTGAGATATCACTACACCAAAACTGGGCTAATGGTCACGGACTTTATCCATGACCAAGAAGTGTGGGTCACGGTTTTTATCCATGACCAAATTGGGTGTGACAAATATCGATGACCACGGACCAAATCCCTGACCCACAGCCTGGTCACGGATTTCCCATAGTCACATATGTGGTCATGTCCCATAGCCCTGACACTATTTATAAGCCTGGTGATGGCCCAAACCTGTGACCACTAGGAAATTAAAAACCATCTGGTCACAGTTCAAAGCCATGACCACTTTTCTGTGCGATCCAGCTTTGTCACGGTATTAGACCGTGACCATCCTTACTATATATATGATATTGTCATGGCTTTGGGTCATGACCACGCTTACTATAAGGATAATATTGTCACGATTTTGGGCCGTGACTATACTTACTATGCATAAAATATTATCACGGCTTTAGGTCGTGACCTGTTTTGATAATAATAAAAAAAATCCTCGAATCAGGAGGCTAATCGTTCAGTTGATGCAAGTGCTCCTTATGTGACCTCGAGGGGGTCATATTCTCTAAAATAGGGGGTCCCATGATCTCAAATCGAGGGGTCCCGTGAGAGCATGGTCACGGGACCCGTGTAGGCATTCTAAAATATGGGTCATGATCTCAAATCAGGGGTCCTGTGACCACACGATCGGGTCGTGTGGGCTACGTTGGTCCCGTATGAGGTGTTGGCGCCACTCACGGGGCCGTTTGGGGGGCGCTAAGGGGTTTCTCCCCCCGACGACATGTTTTCAAGATTAAGTGTGGATATTCTTTTGTTTCGAGCTATGCTCTCAAATCGAGGGTCCCGTGACCATGAGATCAGTTCGTACGGGCTATGTTGGTCCCATACGAGGTGTTGGCACCGGTCACGAGGCCGTTTGGGTGGCATTTTTAGGGTTTCACCCCCCGACAGTGCGTTTTGAAGCCTAAGTGTAAACATTCTAAAATTTGGTCTAATGGTCTCAAACTGAGGGTCCCGTGACCATGCAGTCAGTTTGTACGGGTTACGTTGGTCCCGTGCAAGGTGTTGGCACCACTCCCGAGGACGTTTGGGTGGCGCTAAGGGGTTTTACCCCCCGATAGCACGTTTTAAAGCCTAAGTGTAAACATTATGAAATCTGGTCTAATGGTATCAAACTGAGGGTCCCATGACCACGCGGTCAGTTTGTATGGGCTACGTTGGTCCCATGCAAGGTGTTGGCGCCACTCACGGGGTCATTTAGGGGGCACTAAGGGGTTTTTTCCCCCGACGACATGTTTTCAAGCCTAAGTGTGGATATTCTTTGTTTTGGTCCATGCTCTCAAACCGAGGGTCATGTGACTACGTAGTCGGTTCGTACAGATATGTTTGTCCCGTGCGAGGTGTTGGTGCCACTCACGAGGCCGTTTTGGGAGAACTAAGGGGTCCTCCCCCCCGACAACACATTTTCAAGCCTTAGTGTGGATATTCTTTATTTTAGGCCATGCTCTCAAATTGAGGGTCCCGTGACCATGCGGTTAGTTCATGCGGGATACGTTGGTCCCTTGCGAGGTGTTGGAACCACTCACGGGGCTATTTGGAGGGCGCTAAGGGGTTTCACCGCTCGACGGAACGTTTTCAAACGTAATTGTGGATATTATTTATTTTGGGCCACGATCTGAAATAGGTGGTCCCGTGACCATGCGATCGTTTCCTACTAGCTACGTTAGACCCATGCGCGATGATCGCTCCCCTAAAAGGGTCGTTTGGTAGTCATTAAGGGGTTCCCCCTCTAACGGCACATTTTCAAGCCTATGTCTGGATTTTCTCAAATTATCATCATATTCTTAAATCGCGGGACCGTGACCACACGATCAGTTCTTGCAAGTTACATTGGTCCCGTGCACGGTGATCGCTACCCTAAAACGGCCACTTGGGGGCACTAAGGGATTTCGCCCTCTAAAGACATGTTTTCAAGCATATGTGTGGATTTTCTCAAATTATCATCATTTTGTGGAACCAGGGGCCCAATGACCACGTCGTTAGTTCCTACGAGTTAAATTGATCCCATAAGAGGTGTTTGCACCTCTCACGAGGCCGTTTGGGAGGTGATTTTGGTTTTCTCCCATAAAAGGCATGTTTGGTAAGAAAATCTGAACAGTCATGGCACGGGAACACTAGAACCGTTCTCTAAAAGATCTTTGGAGTTTTATTTGGACAGTGTTTGGATCGGTAAAGCCACGTAGTCTCCCATGAGTGAATCCCTGGCTTTTTACAACTATAGCAAGTGTTCCCATTGTTAATTTTAGATGGTGGAGTTCGATTTTGTTGAGTGGAGTTAGGGGTAATGTTTGTAAGGGATTAATTTCAAGGCGTAGGGAACTCAAAATTACAAGGTGGCCTCACAGAAAGATTAAGATCTTGACAACCCTTATTGAGCTTACAACATTGTTAAGCTCAAATGAGAAGCTTAAATGACAAGGTTGTAAGTTCCTACGATAGTGGACATGAGCTTACAGATCCCAACGACAAATTTATCGCTCAGATCATGTATATAGTATTTCTCGTCATGGTCATCGTGGGTTATTGACGATGATCCAAGACATGTGCCACGCTGAGAAAGGGAATGTTGAAGGATGAACCGAAATGTGTGGGGGGAATGGAGAACGAGGAAAATTTTGAGGAATCCTTGGCATCTCTGGAGGGAAATTGAGATGCATTACGGGCTGTAGGGGCATACGACCTGTTAAAAGGGACTCAATCTATGCAAGTTTATTATTCACACCTCTTAATTTATTTCGAAGCCCCATTATACCCCTTCAGTCCTAGATTGACCTTCATCGCTGGACCTGAAATTCTTATTAATAGAAGAAATCTCATCCACGAGAGGTGCGGTGTGTTTGAATCTTGTTTTTGACATATGCGACCCCAAATATCTTGTACTCCCTCTGTGGTACTTCCCAAAGGTTTATACGATGGAATTATTATCAATATCGTAGATCAGGCTTGAATCTGACTGACTACTGATATACTATATTGATTCTAGAGTCTTGGCTAAGTGAGGAGGGAATTTATTAATTTTGTCTCGTCTATCATGCACGTATAAGTTGGCCATATTTGGTGTCTTTCCTTCATCCGGGATGCCTTTGGTAACTTTCGTCCACTCGTTCTTCAAATCGTCTTAAGATTTCGAGCCAAGCCGGTGGACATCAGTTTTTTTGGCCCTATTCTACTTATTTTTCTCTCTTTGTAGCATTTTGGATTCCTTCGCGTCATCCTCCAAAAAATCATCCCATTGAGGGACTGGCATCTTAAAGTTCGAAGGGAATTTATCTTTGAGCACCAAAATGTCGGAGCTTGATGCTTACTCAGGGAAATGCGTTTGCTTAAGGTTTCTTCAATATATTCAGAGTTGTTTAGCAACCCGAGAAAGCACCTTATTTTTTGAGTTGGGGGAAAATGAAAACCGTTTGTTGAGTTGCTCGTAGATGTCATCTTTAATAGTTTTATCTATGAGGTTCCAATTCTCAGCTCCTCCCACTCCCACATTCATTTTTACCAAGGACAAACACTAGGATTTAAATTGTTAAACGTGATTCTTATCCCCTGTGGGGTTATATCCCAAAAGAGATAACCCAATGGGTTTCTTCTCAACTAATCTGACAGTTTCAGGAGTGTTGGGCATGTCTGTTGGATTAGTGGGAGTACCTTGCCTACTTCAACTCGAAGTAGGGGAGTGAACATTTTGTTGAGTAGGGGAGTGAACACTTGGTGGATTTGGGTATTTCTCACCAATTGGTGATGAGAATTCTTTTGTGGTTATTGGTTGTTGTTTGTTGGAGCATTGATTCCATTACCGCTCGACATTATCTACAAAAATAATAAAATTTAAATGTGTATATATAATAATAGATGCATAATTTCAAAGTTCAATATGAAAATATAAATAACAAAATAAATCTTTTGACCATATATTATAATCTACCTATTCAGGGTAAAACTCTAACAAAAGTTCAATGTGTCTGATCTCCATCCATTCTAGATTTGTTTTTAAAAACCTACGGATTTTTGAACGTGGCCAATTAGGAGGAAGCGTATCTATAATGGATGCATAGATGTTAGCGACATGAACTCGAAATCTCATCCTCTTCAGCCTATTGGAAAGATCGAGTTTGATGTGCATATGTCGTGAGACATCACAGTCTTTGTCAATGCTCTTTATACGTAATTCTATCAATAATGGGTGAATTTTTTTTGCCCTTCTGTAACAGCATAAGCAAGGTCAGTGCTCTATCGGGATTATGTACGTGATATATATATATTTTACATCTTCATCCCAACATTATGAAAGGGAAAACATAATACGATCGAACAAGTACTCTTGATAGAAATGAACTCCACAGTTTATAAGGTAGTTAAATTGTTCGATCTTCCTATTCCCATACCAATAAGTTGGAGTACCCACTTTATGAGGATCATTAATGAAAGTGGTACTAGTGCGGACCAATTGAAACCTTTCATACTCTTGTTGCCATCGATTATCACAATGACTCATTTTTTCTGAGAATAATGAACGAGGGCGTGAATATGATTCCTATAAATAATGGCTCTAATGAATCATTAACTAGTTATTATGTACGAGGGCATGGATATGATTCCTATAAATAATGGCTCTAATGAATCATCAACCGTTAATTTATTATGTTTTGAATACCCACTTTTGTTATTTAATCCAACAATCCCTAAAATTAACACTTATGTTTGGTATTTTTTTAATGAAGATGTATTTTTTTGTATTTCAGCCCCAAACATAAACCAACAATATCCATTTAATTAAAAAAATTCCCTAGTTTGAAAATTAAACCAACTTTAGTCATATGTTCATATTTTTTTCTAGAATCCATGCATAATACACGCAATGATAATTTATACACTCATACATACACAATACACACACGCATAAAAATACACACACAATGAAATAAATAACAAGGGTTTGGAAATACACACACACAGTGAAATAATTAATAAGGGTTTGAGATTATACACACAGACAAAAATACACACACATATACAAATAGAAATACACACTCGTATATACACACGCATACACACACATATATATCCACACAGAAATACACAGACACAAGGAAATAAATGACAAGGGTTTGGAAATACAAGCAATACACACAATGAAATAAAAAGAGTTTGGATTACCTTTGAGATTTAAAGAATGAGAGAGGTTGAGATTGAGAGAATGAGAGCCAAAATCGTCGGAGAGAGGTAGGGAAACCAAGGGTCCCGAAATTTTCTAGGGAAATAAAAATCAGTTCTAAGATTTTTAAGTATAAAGACACTGGTCATGATCAACTAACGTCACCCCTTTATTTTTAACACGTCAGCGTGGAAATAAGACCATGGTTACTTCCAAAAGATGTGACTCACTGGTCACGATCCTATGTCATGACTATATTCATGTGTATTTATGTCTTTAGTCACAGCTATGAGTTGTGAACCCATCCATGATCAAATTTGGAGGGAAACTTGATGCCATAATGCTCACGACTTGGTCACGGTTATTATCTCTAACCACCTACAATAGGATCCATGACCACACGAAGTCTTGGAATTGGTCACGCTCATTTTGGATGTAGTCACGGGTTTGGGCAGTGACCAGCTAATCATGGCTCTGGGCCGTGACCCCTTTTTCGTGACCATTTTCGGTATTTGGTGTAGTGTATAACTTGGTACAATGCTTGGATGTCACATTGGACTCGTATATGTTGTTTGCATTATTGCTTTTTTTTTTACTGTTATCGTATTGAGGATCTATTATTGTCATATTGTGTACTTTCCCATCCTTTGATTTTTAATGTCGGGTGATAATGGATTTAGGACGACAGTGGTGATGAACAAATTTGGGTGACATTTGTGATACAAATTATTATTTGCAAAACAAAAATGTATTTTATTGGGGCTTTTTTATTATTTTTAGTTTTGTTGAAATTGTGTAATTATTTGGAGATGAGAAATTGTAATTTTTTGTATTATTGGGAAAGACTATTGATTGATATAATAAATTTATTCGGTATTATATGGGTGACTAACTTTAGTTATTAGTGAAATTTAGATGCTCTGTATATGTTAATTGAGTTTTTTAGTTTATTGTAAGCAAAGTGACGACTCGAATATTTTGGATTGTTATAGATGGTAACGACAGTCCTCAGATCTTGGGTTAGAGTTTACTGCATAATTCCATTGTTATTTAATTCAGGGAGCTTAGATATACGATAATCCTTGTGGCTTATGATTTTGGTATATTACATGTTTCAGTTGTGTCACATTTATTAAAATAAGTGTTTTTGTTAATAGTCATAGTGTTTCTTTAATTGCTATTTTAAAACAAAAAAAATAGAGAAATATGCATTTGTTGACAAATAATGAATGTCGTTTGCAATAATTTATGAATACGATACTAGAAATCATAAAATTATTGTTTACCCTTGAATGAATGCAATATTTTTGGGGACAAAAACTATAGTAAATGATTCTTAGAGGCGAATTATCGTGCGAACTGAATGGGCATGTGGTAACCTGTATCCTAAGTGATATAGACTACATTTATATTCTTATTTTGGGAAGTGAAGAGAACGAAATAAAAAAATTCTTGGATGTGCATAAGTGCTACTCGGATAGTTGTATGTATGTTTTTACTAGTCATTGCAACATTGAAGTTCATGGGCAGAACTAACTTGAAAAAAAATTAATGTTGATTTTTTTTCCAGAAAAATAAATTAATATAGGAATTACATTGTTACTTGTTGCATGTGCATGGTATTTAATTGAATATATAAACAAACGTCAATTTTTGAAGAACAAAATTCCTAATGGGAGGTAGATTGTAATACCATACAATTTGGATAATGGATTATTTGTCTTTGAGGCACATATCTAAATTTTAAAAATAAATGGAAAACAATATTGGCTGCCTATATTCTTGGTGTCACGTGATTTTTTTTCTGTTGTGATGAATATTTGTTAACATAATGTTTATTTATTGCAATCGTTTAAACAATTGATTAAACTTTTGAGGAAGAAATTATTTAATGTGGGTTGATTGTACTACCCCAAAATTATGAAATAAACTTTAGTTTTTTTATTAATATTCTCAATCTGGAAAAATAACGTTTAAACTTATGCTTATTTTTCAAATATTGCCTATAATACAATTTTGCTTAAATTTAACTTTTCTGATTCCACCACTTTTGTAAAGAAGTTAAGGCATGAATTGAATAAAATTCTTTGAAAAACCCTTGGCATCTGACTTCAAGAAATCAAGCACAAATTACATTTAACAGACTTGTGCATTATGGATATTTAGTTATGGGAATCATGAATGTGACTGTGAGTAAAGGCACTAACCGTTCACAACAAAAAGAGTAGTTTTATTTTTACCGAATTTATAGGGGCCATGATATTCACGTTTCTTATATAAATTAACTTGTTAGTTACCCATCATCTTTCCACACATCCCTCGAAAATGGTTATATATATATATATATATATAGAGAGAGAGAGAGAGAGAGATAGATAGATAGATAGATAGATAGATAGATAGATAGAGAGAGAGAGAGAGAGAGGGAGAGAGAGGATCACAAGTGGACCAAACCAATGGACTTTTTAATGAACATAAAAAAACACCCATAACCCGTTAATTTTAATTCCTAATTTTAATTGGTCTGCGCCAGCGGCACCCGAGACCCCACCTTCACCCCTACCCACCCAACTGCCCCATTCTCTTTCCTCTCTCCATACCACAAGCCACCATCAAAGGTGGGTCACCAACAACAAACCCAAATCCCTTCTACCCACTTATCCGAGCTGCCACACCCATTTCGGCTTCAACCCAAGAACCCATGTACATCCGATTTCGTACAAGCCACCAGCTCTTGACATGAATCGGATATGGCTTTGGCCACCGGTGGGTCTATTTTTTTGGCCGTATTTTGGTGAGCAGATGTCATTTTCGGATTTTTACAGGTGTCTTGGGTTATTATTGGGATGGTGGGTTGACACCGGAGAAGGGGAACGGGTTTGCAACTGATCAAAGGAAGGTGGGTCGAAGCTGGGTCTGCCGGAGGAACTAGTCGGAGGTTAGGCAGGTGGGGAAAAGGGTATGGTCCATGGTCGGAGATGGGTTTAGAAGGTGTAGCAGGGGTCGGATATGAGGTCGCCGGAGGTTTGTTAGGTCGGGTCTCTGGTCGGGGGGAAGGGTGAAGGTGGGGTCTTGGGTCTCGAGTACCGCTGGCGTGGACCAATTAAGCTATAGGAATTAAAATTAATTAGTGATTAGTGTTTTTTGTTAAATCCATTAAAAAGTCCATTCTTTTGGCCCACTTGTGATCCTCTCTCTCTCTCTCTCTCTCTATATATATATATATATATATATATATATATATATAGAGAGAGAGAGAGAGAGAGAGGAAGACACAAGAATCCTCATCCAACAGAGATACAGTAATCTAGTGGTTTAAAACTTTAAACCAATCAAAGGTGTTCCCATTATAGTCCCCCAATCTCATCTCATGTAACACAACCTACTTTTCCCTATTTTATCCACATGTCTCCCATATCCATCGAAGGTTCTTTGAAACTAGAAGCCTTATGCTCATATACTTGGATCTATCGGTTGTTCATTGATTCGAGTCGAGACCCTGGGCAAAGTGGTATGTGTGAGTGGTCGGATATTCTGGGCGACTTATTAGATGAAATCGAGAAATATTTGACGTACGTTGATTACATTCGGT
This sequence comes from Sambucus nigra, assembly GCA_949130495.1. Classification (NCBI taxonomy): domain Eukaryota; kingdom Viridiplantae; phylum Streptophyta; class Magnoliopsida; order Dipsacales; family Adoxaceae; genus Sambucus; species Sambucus nigra. The sequence goes on along the minus strand of OX422210.1, from coordinate 234,309,816 downwards.
TTTGTGCGGCTTATGTTAACTAGAAATCTATTATTACAAAAAGGCTCAAACTACCAATTTTTCAAATTCCATAACTAATCCTACCCTGTCAAGAAATTTTTTATAGCCTTGTTAAGGACGAGGTTTACCCCTTGGATCTACTTGAGGCACATGGGAAGCAGTAACACGGTTCTTCTCATGGCTGGTTGGCAACTGTTGAGGAAGGTGTCAGAGATTTTAAAATAAGTGAGTAAAAGCTTTGGGAGTAAAACCTTGTCCCACATTGGAAATGTGTGGAGAAAAATGGGAAACCAACCCAATATAAAAGGCAGAGTGTCCCATAATGGAAAATGAGTAAAGCTAAGTGATACCCACTAAGCTATAAAACCAGTGGGCAACCTTTTGTCCCACATTGGAAAAATATAAAGAAAGTGTGCACTTAATAAGTAAAAATGAAAGATGAAGAGTTACTTCATCTAGAATTTAAGAGGTCTATTCAAGAGAGATCCAATACGGTGCAAAGCGCCGTACGCACAGGCTCGCGCACGCGTGCGCGTGCGCATGCGAGGCATCGGGCTGTAGAGGCTCTAGTGGAGCACTTTGCACTTTGCATGCCCGCAGTGGTAGCGAGTTGTCGGGATTCATTCGGGTCGGATCACCGTATCTCGGGCGCGGTCAATTTTTGGGTAGTCATACCATTTCGTAATTAATTAAGACTATTAATTCAACAATCATGACTCTTGAAGACAAAGCCTTTCACTATCTATAAATAAAGGCTACCTAATTCGAAATTGCATATTATTAAGATCAAACCAATTCTAGATTTTCCAAACCCCAAAAATTATTCACTTACATTCTTAGGAGATACAAAATTATCTTATTCTATTTTGTGCAAAGAAACAGAATAAGAACTTGAAGTTGTATGTTCTTTGCTGCTGCATCCAAGGGCTAACTTCAAACATACAATTTGTAGACAGTACAATTGCTTCATTGTATCTTGTGTATGGATTTACAGATTCCCGTTTGTATACCAAATCATTTTTGTGGGGAAAATACTGTATTTAGGAAAGTGACATCACGCCTTGAAGTGTCTAGAATTTATTTGAAGTCCAACAAAATTGTATTCAATAAGTTTTACTGTATTTATGTCGACAGAATTATAATAATAGAAGATTTTCATTTTTTCATTTGCATATTTATTTTCTAATAGTCTAAATACAGTAGTTCCAAAAATGGTAGAATCTTCCAAGTCACTTCCACAAATAACTTAAGGTTTTGTCAAATTGAACCGTTTTGATGGTGGTAATTTTTTGCGTTGCAGAAAAAGGTTCACTTTCTTCTAATAACATTGAAGATTGTGTACGTCTTATCATAACCTAAACCAAATGAAGATGAAGATGAAATCGTGGAACAGACAAGGCAACATACAAAATGGGAGATCGATGATTATCTATATAGTGGTCACATTCTCAATGCAGTTGATGATAATTTGTTCCACTTGTACCAAAATGTTGGGACTGTAAAAAAATTATGGGACACATTGGAGACAAAATATCTTACGGAAGACGCTACAAGTAAGAAGTTCCTTATTGGTATGTTTTTAAGCTTTAAAATTCATGATAATAGGCCAGTGCTAGAACAATTTCATGACATCCAACGCATTTAAATCATTGAAAACTTAAAAATTAAAATATGGATGATAATGTAATTGTGTATGCCATAATTGAAAAACTTCCTCCTTCATGGAAAGATTATAAGAAAGAACTTAAGCACAAAAAGGAGGATCTTTAACTTGAAGAATTAGAGACTCATTTAAGAATTGAACAAGAGTCTCGAATTCTAGATGGTAAAGAGGAACAGGAAAATTCTGTTTCTAAGGTCCATATGGTGGAGGAAGGAAAGGATAAAAAACATAGCAATCATGGAAAGAATAACAAGCGAAAGAATTTTTCAAACAATTCTAAATCAAACAAAAAGAAAAAAAGAAATTGTTTTCATTGAAATAAACCAGGTCATTTCAAAAAGGATTGTCAAGAGTTCAAGAAACTAAAAGAAAAAGGAGGATCATCAGACACAAAGCAAAATTTTGCTGCTATGATTTTCAAGGCTAATATGCTTGGTGAAGATAACTCTTAGTGGATTGATTTTGGTGCCACAAGGCATGTATGTAAGGACAAGAGTTTGTTCTCTACCTATGAAATCGTGGAAGGAGATGTTCCCTATATGGGAAATTCTTCAACTACTACGATTACAGGCAAAGGGACAGTGGAATCTTGAATTCACTTTCGGAAAAATCCTTAGTCTCATCAATTTTTTCATGTTCCTTATGTTAGAAAAAATTTAGTTTCTGGAAGTCTTCTTAACGAATTTGGCTTTAAGCTTGTATTTGAGTCGGACAAATTTATTCTGACTAAAAGTGGTACCTTTGTAGGCAAAGGTTATTTGTATGAGGGCATGTTTAATCTCAATATCAATGAAAAATATTCTCCTGCTTATATCGTTGATTGTCTTGCATTATGGCATAGTCGTTTAGGACATGTTAATACAAATAAAAGGCATTTTATGGTTAATATAAATTTAATTCCTAAATATGAGAATGATATGAATGAAAAGTGTAAACTATGCACGCAAACAAAAATAAGAAGATTGCTTTTTCCAAAAATAGAAAAATCTACATCTTTGTTGCAATTAGTACATAGTGATGTTTGTAATTTGCACGGAACACCCACTAGAGGTTGTAGTAAATATTTTGCTACATTTATTGATGAATTTTCAAAATATTGTTAGGTATATCTTTTAAACTCTAAATATGATGTGCTTAATAGATTTAAGACAAATAAAAATGAAGTTGAAAATCAATGTGATACTAAAATAAAATGTCTTAGATCTGATAGAGGTGGTGAATATCATTCTCCTCAATTTTGTGAAGATATGGGTATTATACATGAAGTTACTGCACCTTATACACCAGAATAAAATGGAGTAGCAGAAAGAAAAAATAGGACACTAATTGAAATGGTTAACGCTATGCTTTCCTATTCTAGTTTAAGTAAAGTGTTTTGGGGAGAAGCATTTTTAACTACATGTCATGTTCTGAATAGGATACTGTAAGGACACAAATTTTCAATTGAGTCCTTTGTAGTTTTGGATCAATTCCAGACAAAAAAAATTGAGCCATAGGATAGAGTTCAAGTTTATCCATTCAAGCCTATGACGTGTTTGTTGAAGACGTAGAGGCCAAGATATTAAAGCTTCATCAAATGTCGAGTTTAATGTGCCCCGTTTCTATGTCAACAACATTGGTTCCATTGCTCCTAAGGTATGAATGCATTTTGAATATATATATGAGAGCTTGGAACATTTTATATTGAATGAATTTTTATTTTAAACTGTTGTTGTATTTCATAGAGTTTCATTAAAACTTTAAAATAAAGTTTCTAGGCTAAAAATAGAATTTTCAGCTTTCTAATTTTTCTTTCGGTCTTGTCGTTCGAACGAGGTTTACAACGACCTGAAACTGGAACTTCATTAGAAGAATCGTTCGAACAAGACTTCATTCGAACGAGATTTGGCGGGAACAGTTATTTGGGCAGTTTTTGACAATTTTCCCACTTTTCCCACTTCTTTTCCCCACTAACTTTTTGACAGCCTTAATATGTGCGGGAACAAAATTTTTCCACTAAAGTTTTTCATATACTAACATCTCTAAGAGAGAGTTTTGAGAGCATAATTCCAAAAGGAAAAATTTTAATGTTTAAGTGTTGTTATTTTTGAAGAAAAATATTTTAAACACTTGTTTTACACCCAAAGTTTGTTTATCCAAGTTCATCCATATATATATATATATATATATATATACACTTTTCTTGGAGTTTGGCATCGGTTTTGTATCTCTATCATTTGAAGAGAAGTTTGGGTTTACTTCTAAATACCTATAAGAATAAGATTGTTTGTGTTGTCATACCCACTTGGAGAAAGGCTCCTAGTTTGGGAGACGGTGACCAACAAAGTCCAATTGGTGGATTCTGAGATCGCGGTGGAGCTCCGTGGTTATTCGCTAGGCGGAGGTGTATACAAGAAGGAGCGTCGAGGCTTGAAAGGGATCGATTCGAGTGTTGTAAGTCTTACTGTCTTGTATTTGTAAAAGTATACTTAGCGGATTTGAGGCTACGGTCATTCGAGGTTTTTTCCCGTTGTGGGTTTCTTCTCGTACATCGCGGCGTAGTGATTTATTATTTATTTTATTTTTCTATATCACCTAGAACACATGCTTCGGTAAAAAGATAAAATATGGTTTTAATCACTACATGTTTAATTTGGTGCTAAATAAATATTGGGTAATGTGTAATTAATTCAAGTCATTAATTTAATTTGTAAAAATTGGTTTGGCCTAATTGCATTAATTGAAAAATATGACTTAGGCAAATTTCTAGGACTTGAATTAATTGTCTTTAAGTGAAATCAAATTGTGTGTGTGTTCTATCATATTTCACTTGGTTTAATTTTAATTTGAAAAGAAATTAAAATTTATTTATTTGAACCATCATCTCGCTTCTGCATCATATTTAAAGAGGAAATTACTTTTTGTATTAAGATCTTAAAATTGGGGCCTCGTATTTCAACAAGTGGTATTAAAGCTTTGATTCAGAAAAGCTATCACTTTTCAGATACCTATTCAAGATAATAAGAAAACTCCTTACGAATTACGGAAGAATAGAAAACCTAATTTAGGTTATCTTAAAGTTTGGGGTTGTAGAGCTATTGTAAGACTACCTAAAACTAAGAGAAATAAATTAGGAAGCAAAGGAGTTGAGTGCATTTTCATGGGTTATGCACAACATAGTAAAGCCATAAGATTTTTGGTTAGTGAACCTAATGATTGTGTTGAGGTAAATACAATATTTGAATCGAGAAATGAAATTTTTTATGAACAAAGGTTTTCTTCTATTCCTAGAATAAATAATGAAAAAGAAGTAAACACTCCTTCACAATTACCTGAAACTCCACCAATAGAACAAGAAGAGATTAAAAAAGGTAAAATACCTAAAAAAGAAAAGAGATTTGGTCCTGACTTTGTAGTCTATCATGTTGAAGGAACTAGAGACACACTTGTAATCAATTTTCTTTGACTCTTAGTGTTGAGACAGACCCATAAACTTATAGTGAGGCAATTAAGTCTGTAGATTCAACATTTTGGAAAGAACATATAAGTGATGAAATGGATTCAATCATGGGAAATAAAACTTAGAAGTTAGTATATTTACCTCCAGGTTCTAAACCAATCAAGTGTAGATGGATTTTTAGAAAGAAAATGAAAATAGATGGAATAATTGATAAATTCAAGGCTAGATTGGTTGCTAAAGGTTTTACACAAAAAGAAGGAATTGATTATTTTGACACCGATGCACTAGTTACAAGAAGATCAACTATTACAGTTTTAATTTCATTAGCATCTATATATAATTTTGAAATTCATCAAATGGATGTGAAAACTTCCTTTTTAAATGGTGACTTAGAAGAAAAAATTTACATGGAACAACTTGAAGGGTTTGTTGTGAAGGACAAGAACATAAAGTATGTAATCTTATTATCTCCTTATATGGCCCAAAACAAGAACCTAAACAATGGCATGAAAAATTTGATAAATTCATTATTTCCTATGATTTTAAAAATAAGGAATCTGATAAGTGTGTTTAAAGTAAATTTGCTAATAGTAAATGTGTGATCATTTGTTTATATGTAGATGACATGTTAATTCTTGGTACTGATTTAGAAAGCATTAATAATACATAATGTTTTCTCTCTTCTAAATTTGATATGTAAGATATGGGTATAACTGATGTCATATTAGGAATGAGAATAATAAGGAAAGTTAAAAAGATAATTCTCACTCAATCTCATTATGTTGAGAAAATTTTAAAAACGTTTAATCAATTTGATTACACACCTGTTAGTACACCTTTTGAACCACAGCTAAAGATGATCCCTAATACTGGTAGGGATATTTCACAATTGGAATATGCACGAGTAATTGGTAGTTTAACGTATGCCATGACATGTACTCGACCAGATATTGCATATGTTATTGGTAAATTAAGTAGATATACTGGTAATCCAAGTTTATTGCATTTGCATGCTGTCAATAGAATATTAAAATATTTAAAAAAAATATGGACTATGGTATATACTATAGTGGATATCCTTCAGCATTATAGTGTTTTTCTAGTATCAGTTGGATAATTGAGCGGGAGGATCATTCCTTAACAAGTGGATGGATTCTCACTCTTGATGGAGGAGTTGTTTCTTAGGTATCAAATAATCAGACTTGTATAGTTGACTCTACAATGGAAACTGAGTTTGTAGCATTAGCTGCAACTAGTAAAGAGGCATAATGGTTAAGGAATTTATTGATTGAAATTCCAGTTTGGCCAAAGCCAATGCCTCCAATATTTATACATTGTGATAGTGAGTCTACACTTTCTAGAGCTTATAGTAAAGTGTATAATGGAAAATCTAGACATATTGGCCTGATACATAGTTATGTTAGACAAATGATTACAGATAATGTAATCATAATGGATTATGTAAACTCAAGTCAGAATTTAGCTGATCCATTTATGAAAGCTCTTGCAAGAGGACTGGTGTCTAAGATATAGAGGTGGAAATTTTTGACCCGATAAACCGTTTACGGTAATAACCCGAAATGATCCGAACATGACCCGGTTAGTTTTTATAGATTTAGGAGTACCCAAAACTTATACTAGAATAAAAATTAGCGCGACCCGAAAATGACACGACTAACCCGAATTGCCACCCCTACTAAGACATCATTGGGGATGGGACTAAAGCCCATTAACAATAATCACTCTTTATGGAAACTCAACTTGATACTTGACATATTCAAGTCTCAAGTTCAATGATTAAAGTACATAATACGACGTGATTGTAAGCAATCTTATAGACAATCTTATAGACAATCTTATAGACAATCAAAGATTTACAAAACTTATTTTGAAAATAGTGGAGGAATGTTGGAGATTTTTAAATGAGTGAGCAAAATCTTGTCCCACATTGGAAATGTGTGGAGAAAAGTGGAAAACAAACCCAATATAAAAGGGAGAGTGTCCCATATTAAAAAATGAGTAAAGCTATGCGATACCCACTAAGCTATAAAAGGAGTGGGTAACCTTTTGTCCCACTTTGGAAAAATATAAAGAAAGTGTGCACTTAATAAGTGCATAAGGAAGATGAACAGTTACTTAATCTATTATTTAAGAGGGATATTTAAGAGAGCTCTAATATGGTGCGAAGAACCATACGAACGCGCATGCGCGTGCGGGAAAGTGTTCTGTAGAGGAGCTAGTGGTGCACTTTGCATTTCACATGTCACATGTCCGCACTGGTAGCGGGTTGTCGGGATTCGTCCGGGTCGGATCGCGATAGCTCGATCTCGATAACTTTTTGGGAGTTATACCATTTAGGAATTAATTATGACTGTTAATTCAACAGTCATGACACTTAAGGACAATGCCTTTCACTATCTATAAATCAAGGCTTCCTAATTCGAAATTGCATATTATTAAGATCGACCCAGTTCCAGATTTTACAAACCCCAATAATTATTCACTTACTTTTTCAGGAGATACAAAATTATCTTATTATGTTTTGTGCACAAAAACTGAATAAGAACTTGAAGTTGTCTGTTCTTCGTTGCTGCATCAAAGGCCTGCCTTCATGCATACAATTTGCAGATAGTGAAATTGTTTCATTCTATATTGAGTACGGATTTGTAGATTCCCATTTTTATACCAAATCATTTTGGTGGGACAAATACTGTATTTAGGAAAGTGACATCACGCCTTGAAGATTCCAGAATTTATTTGAAGTCCAAGAGAATTGCATTCAATAAGTTTTATTGTATTGAAGCTGAAAATACGATTATAATAGAAGAGTTTAATTTCTGCCTTTACATATTGATTCTCTCACAATCTAAATGATGTAGTGCCAGAAATAGCAGACTCTTCCAACTCACTTCGACAAATAACAGAATTTTTTGTCAAATTGGACCGTTTCGATGGTGGTAATTTTCTGCGTTGGCAGAAAAAGTTTCACTTTCTTCTAACAACATTGAAGATTGTGTATGCCTTGTCACAACCGAAATCGAATGAAGAAGAAGATGAAACCTTGGAATAGACTAGTCAAAGCACAAAATGGGAAACCGATGATTAAATTTGTCATGGTCACATTCTCCATGAACTTGCTAATAATTTGTTCGACTTATACCAAAATGTTGGTACTGCAAAAACTTTATGGACACATTGGAGACCAAATATCTTACGGAAGATGCTACAAGTAAGAAGTTCCCAATCGATCAGTTTTTAGGCTTTAAGATGCATGACGATAAGCTTGTGGTAGAACAATTGTATGACATCCAAAGCATCTTAAATAATTGAATACATAAAAATTTAAATATAGATTATAATGTAATTATTTCTCCCATAATTGATAAACTTCCTCCTTCATGGAAAGATTATAAGAAAGAACTTAAGCACAAAAAGGAAGATCTTTCACTTGAAGAATTAGAGGCTCATTTAAGACTTGAACAAGAGTCTCGAATTCTAGATGGTAAAGAGGAATAGAAAATTTTTATTTCTAAGGTCCAAATGGTCGAGGAAGGAAATGAGAAAAAAATTGGCAATCATGGAAAGAATAACAAGTGAAAGAATTTTTCAAACAATTCTAAAGCAAACAAAAAGAATAAAGGAAATTATTTTCATTACAATAAACGAGGTCACTTCAATAAGGATTGTTGTGAGTTCAAGAAACTAAAAAAAGGAGGATCATCAAATATAAAGCAAAAATTTGCTGCTATGATATCCGAGGCTAATATGCTTCGTGAAGATAACTCTTGGTGGATTGATTCTGGTACCACAAGGCATGTATATAAGGACAAGAGTTTGTTCTCAACCTATGAAATTGTGGAAGGAGATTTTTCTTATATGGTAAATTCTTCAACTACTGTGGTTAAAGGCAATGGGACAGTGGATCTTGAATTAACTTTCGAAAAAATCCTTAGTCTCACCAATTTTTTCGTGTTCCTGATGTTAGGAAAAATTTAGTTTTTTTGAGTCTTCTTAACAAATTTGGCTTTAAGATTGTATTTGAGTGGGACAAATTTATTCTGGCTAAAAGTGGTACCTTTGTAGGCAAAGGTTATTTGTATGAGGGCGTGCTTAAGTTCAATATCAATGAATAATATTATTCTGCTTATATCGTTGATTGTCTTTCATTATGGCATAGTCGTTTAGGATGTGTTAATACAAAGAAAATGCATTTCATGGTTAATTTAAATTTAATTCCTAAATATGATAATGGTATGAATGAAAAGTGTAAAATATGCATGAAAATAAAAATAACAAGATTGCCTTTTCCAAAAATAGAAAAAACTACATCCTTGTTGCAATTACTACTTAGTGATGTTTGTGATTTGCATGGAACACCTACTAGAGGTGGTACTAATTATTTTGTTACATTTATCGATGACTTTTCAAAATATTGCTTCGTATATCTTTTAAACTCTAAAGATGATGTGCTTAAATAATTTAAGACATATAAAAATGAAGTTGAAAATCAATGTGATACTAAAATAAAATGTCCTAGATCTGATAGAGGTGGTCAATATCACTTTCCTCAATTGTGTGAAGATATGGGTATTATACATGAAGTTACTACACCTTATACACCACAATAAAATGGAGTATCAGAAAGAAAAAATAGGACACTAACTTAAATGGTTAACGCTATGCTTTCCTATTCTGGTTTAACTAAAGGATTTGGGGGAGAAGCACTGTTATCTGCGAGTCATATTATGAATAGGATACCTATTGAAGATAATAAGAAAACTCCTTACGAATTATGGAAGAATAGAAAACCTAATTTAGGTTATGTTAATGTTTGGGGTTGTAGAGACATTGTAAGACTACCTGAAACTGAGAAAATAAATTAGGAAACAAAGGTGTTGAGTGTATTTTCATTGGTTATGCACAACATAGTAAAGCCTATAGATTTTTGGTTAGTAAACCTAATGATTTTGTTGAGGTGAATACAATATTTTAATCGAGAGTTGCAATTTTTTATGAACAAAGGTTTTCTTCTATTCTTAGGATAAATAATGAAAAAGAAGTAAACATTCCTTCACAATTACCTGAAACTCCACCAGTAGAACAAGAAGAGATTAGAAAACGTGAAAGACCCAGAAAAGAAAAGAGCATTGGTCCTGACTTTGTAGTCTATCTTGTTGACAGAACTAGATACACACCTTGTATTCAATTTGATTTGACTCTTAGTATTGAGACAGACCCACAAACTTATAGTGAGGTAATTAAGTCTATAGATTCAACATTTTGGAAAGAACAAATAAATGATGCAATGGATTCAATCATGGGAAATAAAACTTGGGAGTTAGTAGATTTACCTCTAGGATCTAAACCTATCAAGTGTAGATGGATTTTTAAAATGAAAATGAAAATATATGGAAGAATTGATAAATACAAGGCTAGATTGGTTGTTAAAGGTTTTACACAAAATGAAGGAATTGATTATTTTGACACCTATGCACCAGTCGCTAGAACATCTACTATTAGATTTTTTATTGCATTAGTATCTACATGAAATTTTGAAATTCATCTAATTGATGTGAAAACTGTCTTTTTAAATGATGACTTAAAACAACAAAATTTACATGGAAGAGCGGGTTTGTTATGCATGGACAAGAACATAAAGTATGTAATCTTATTAAGTCCTTATGTGGCCTAAAACAAGCACCTAAACAATGGCATGAAAAAGTTGATAAATTAATTATTTTCTATGGTTTTAAAACTCATGAATCTGATAAGCGTGTTTATAGTTAATTTGCTAATGGTAAAGGAGTGATCATTTGTTTATATGTAGATGTCTTGTTAATTCTTGGTACTGATTTAGAAAGCATTAAAAATACAAAGAGTTTTCTATCTTCTAAATTTGATATGAAAGATATGGGTGTAGCTGATGTGATATTAGGAATGAGAATAATAACGAAAGATAAAAATATAATTCTCACTCAATCTCATTATGTTGAGAAAATTTTAAAGAAATTTAATCAGTTTGATTGCACACCTGTTAGTACAGCTTTTAAACCACAGCTAAAGATGATCCCTAATACTGGTAGGGATATTTCACAATTGGAATATGCACGAGTATATGGTAGTTTAATATATGCCATGACATGTACTCGACCTGATATTGCATATGTTATTGGTAAATTAAGTTTATATACTGGTAATCCAAGTTTATTGCATTTGCATGCTGACAATAAAATATTAAAATATTTAAAAGAAACTATGGACTATGGTATATACTATAGTGCATATCCTTCAGTATTAGCAGGTTTTTCTGATATCAGTTGGACAACTGAGCGGGAGGATCATTCCTTAATAAGTTGATGGACTTTCACTCTTGGTGGAGGAGCTATTTCTTGTGGATCAAAGAAACAGACTTGTTTAGATGATTCTACAATGAAAGTTGAGTTTGTAGCATTAGATTAAAAACAGGTAGAATGGTTAAGGACTTTATTTATTGAAATTCCAGGTGAGCCAAAACCGATGCCTCTAATATCTATACATTGTGATAGTGAGTCTACACTTTTTAGATCTAATAGTAAAGTATATAATGGAAAACATAGACCTATTGGCCTGAGACATAGTTATATCACAAAAATGATTACAGATAATGTAATCATAATGGATTACGTAATATCAAGTCAGAATTTAGTTGATCCATTTACGAAAGGTCTTGCAAGAGGAATCATGTCTAAGACATCATTGGGGATGGGACTAAATCCCATTAACAATAATCACTCTTGATGGAAACTCAACTTGATAGTTGACATATTCAAGTGTCAAGTTAAATAATTAAATTACATTATATGACGTCACTGCAAGAACTACGAAATCAAACATCCCAAGGATAAGTGATTAGAACATGTAATGAATAATGAAAGAGGATGAGTTTAATCTTAATAGATTTATGGTGTTTTAGTAAAATGGACACCTATGATAGTATACCTAAATGAGTGTGGAAGTGGTTTCGCTTCCTATGAGATCTAGGCTTGACTCTAAAGCACTCCTGAAATCATGGTACAGACACAAGGCCTAATACATGTGTCGGATTATATGGATAATCAGTGACTAAATGATTTGTGTGCGTAGATAAATCCGGATGATCAATATGGATTGATAGTTCAAATACAAGGCTACTATAATTTTGTGGTTAGCCTTGATGAACCTTCATAGGGTATTTGTTCAAGACGTGAGACACTAGTGCTTATACACAATCTTATAGATAATCAAAGTTTTACAAAACTCATTTTGAAAATGATGGAGGAATGTTGGAGATTTTAAAATAAGTGAGTAAAAGCTTGTCCCACATTGGAAATTTGTGGAGAATAGTGGCAAACAAACCCAATATAAAAGGGAGAGTGTCACACATTAGAAAATGAGTAAAACTAAGTGATACCCACTAAGCTATAAAAGGAGTGTGCAGCCTTTTGTCCCACATTGGAAAAATATAAAGAAAGTGTCCACTTAATAAGTACAAATGGAAAATGAAGAGTTACTTCATTTATCATTTAAGAGGGCTATTCGAGAGAGATCCAATACGGTGCAAAGCACCATATGCACGAACACACGCGCGTGTAGGGTAGTGGGCTGTAGAGGCGCTAGTGGCTCACTTTGTACTTCACATGTCGCATGTCTGCAGTGGTAGTGGGTTACTAGGATTTTTCCGGGTTGGATCGTGGTAGCTTGAGTGCAATCACTTTTGGGGTGGTCCGTGTAAAACAGGTTCGGTTTAATTATACCTGTTCGAAAATGGCTTTAGACTGTTGGTAATTAACAATCATACCATTTTGGAATTAATTAAGTCTGTTAATTCAACAATCATGACTCTTTAAGACAAAGCCTTTTACTATCTATAAATAAAGGCTGCCTAATTCAAAATTGCATATTATTAAGATTAACACGCTTTCGGATTTTCCAAACCCCAAAAATTACTCTCTTACTTTTTCAAGAGATACAAAATTATCTTATTTTGTTTTGTTCGCACAAATAGAATAAGAACTTAAAGTTTTATATTCTTCACTGTTGCATCCAAGGGATGTCTTCAAACATACAATTTGCGAACAATGCAATTGCTTCATTCTATCTTGAGTACGAAATTGCAGATTCTCGTTTGTATACCAAATCATTTTGGTGGGCTAAATACTTTATTTTGGAAAGTTACATCACGCCTTGAAGTCTACAGAATTTATTTGAAGTTCAATAGAATTGTATTCAATAAGTTTTATTGTATTGAAGTTGATAGAAATATTATAATAGAAGAGTTGCATTTCTTCCTTTGCATACTTATTCTCTAACAGATGGTCCTGCACTAAAACTCCTCAATCCTCTCACTAGGGTTCAATTTCATCTACCACCGGTCTCAACTCTCCCAAACGTCCCATAATATTTGCCCCATGGGCTTGGACAAGAGTATATTGTCCATCAACCTCATCCGAAAAATGACTCCATGTTTCAACGTTATAGTGAGAAACAATAACTCCGTCATTTAAAAATTGTTATGTCACTTAATCGTTTGTCAACTTGTAAGAAATACATGGCAACGGCTATTTATGGAGAGTATTACAGATTGTCTTTTTCCAAACGCGATGATAAATGTTGGGTAGCTTCCTCCCCATATGAAATAATGTGCAATTTTCAGGATGTTATTTTCCATTATGGCATGTTTTATGACGTTGATAACAATGGTGAGCTTTTTGGTTCTGACATTGCTTCTCTGCTCCAACTAGATACTATCCTAGTGCCACCGTCTGAGTTTTCGTTTCGAGATCTTTTATACCTTGTCGGGACTTCCGTTGGGAGACTACTGCTGGTTGGAAGGTTTCATCAATTGTTTCCCAATGAAGGGGATATGTACCCGTATACAACAACTAAATTCAACATCTACAGGTTGAAGAAAAGTTGGGGACGAAACTTTTGGGCTTAAGTTGAGAGTTTGCACAACCGGATCATATTCTTGGGTTATAATTCCTCATTTCTTTTTCTGTCGCATGATTTTTCAGTATTAAAGGGAAATTGCATTTATTACACAGACAACTACTTAGAAGGTCACAGACAAGGAGTATAAGGAGGTCATGATGTTGGGGTCTTCAACTTGCAAGATAAAAGTAATGACAGACTACCAGGTTTCACAGGAGATAACATATTGAACTGACCTCCCCCAATTTGGATGCTTCATAGTCCTCGTTAGTTTAACTCAAATCAACTCCATCATCATTGTTATTTCCCTTCATGAATAATTATTTTCCTTCTCGCTAATATATATATATATATATATATATATATATATATATATATATATATAAAGAGAGAGAGAGAGAGAGAGAGAGAGAGAGGGACAAAAGTGAACATAAAAGATGAATATTTTATGAACCTTAACAAAAAGCACCCAACAACCCATTAATTTTACTTCCTATGTCGTAACTGGTCCGTGTCAGCGGCAACGGACACCCGTGTAACCCGAGCCTCCCTTAGCCCCCCCCCCCCCCCCCCCCCCCCCCAACACATACACCTTCTTATAACACTTTTCTCTAGGGCCCGTATTAGCTGGTCTCCTACTAAGACTACAATCGGCACATACATAGAGGGAAATTTAGACCTGGAAAAATGAGGCACGACACGATAACACGACACGAACTAACACGAAGTTATAAGTTAATGGGTGGACCCTTAATGGTTTTGGATCATATTAGTGCCAACCGGAGAAGACACGATAGTTAACGGGTCAGGTTAGTTTTGCCCCTTCAGTCGTTAATACTCAATAAGACCTGTTTGTGATACCCCGCCTAATTAAATACCGGGCGATCACTCCTTTATTAAATTAAATCAAGGTAAACAGTTGGTTCATTCTCAGCATCACTGTCGATAAAATTTTTTCCAATTTAACACCCTAAATAATTAAGCTAAGTGTCAAAAACATTTTTCAAACAAACTTTCCCAATTTTAATTAAAGAAAAAGATTTATTTATTTAAAACAACATTTCTACAATTAAGAATCACACCACGATAAACCAAATAGTATAATACATTCGCCAATTGAATGTCAACATATGAAACGATAATCACAAACCCATAATGAATAAATCCCAAATAACAATACTGGAAATGACTGAAATATAAATTTCCCAACAACAAATGAAATGATGAAAAGGGGCGACACGTGCCCAATAAATGAGAGTACTAGGAGTGGAGTCAATAACAGAAGCCGTCTACTCAAGTGACCTGCAACTCCCACCTAAGCTGCAACTCGTTCTTCTCAAGGGATCCTAAGAAAGACGCCCCTGTGGCTGGGCACCTGAAAATATACATATATATACAAGAGAGAGAGAGAGAGAAAAAGAAACGGGTCAGAGCCCGAAAGTGTGTTTGATTTTAAAATACGTTTAGCAAGTATTTAAATTGATACAGGCCAATGCAATAACATATTAGTGCGTCGCTCTCTTGAGAAATACTAACCTCTCTTCTAATGTGCACACCTATCGCATTAACCTTCCCATTGGTTTGTTCTTATCAATATAACGCACTAGTCTTTCTAAAAGATTTAACTTAACTTAGATTACTCGCAATATTTATAATTCACGACTCCATTTTAAAAGAATGTTCCAAATAGTAATCGAAGTCCTCCATTTTAACTTTATAAAATCAATAAAGTTTTCCAGTGAAATATTATATTTTCTCACAACAGGTATTCATAACTTAGTCCAGAATTATTCTTCACTTACTACGTTACAACAATAGTTTAAATCCCTCAATCCAGATATATATATATAAAGTACTCGTATAATTTATATATATATATTCTAACAGCACCAACATATAAACTAGGGTGTAGGCATACTCTGCTTTATCAAAACAAGTATTTACAATTTTTAGTCATCAACCAAGTCCTACATATCAAATCACGGTAGGTAGTTCAAATTTCAGAATTTCATATATATTAACTACTCGTATAATATATATTATAACAGCACCCCCAACTAGATTATGGTGCGAGCATACTCTACTATCCAAAGCCCCATATCACTCATATTAAGGGGAATACATTCGGAATCACTCTCGAAATGTATTAACATACATACACAAACAATATTGAGGCGAAGAATAGATTCCAAGTCTCTAAGAGGATGGCACATACCTGCGTCTCTTAGGACCGTCTGAACTATCACGTCGATAGCCTGTACCAAGGACATATATCTTCTAGGGTACAAGTAAATATCCCCCATAAAGGTCCCATCGAGATAAGACTTGTCCCAGCGCGGAAACCTCATGGATAGCAAGTACCGTGGGTATGATTTTCACATGCATATATTATATGTACACACAATCATATAAATATACCACTTTATTATATTAATATAGGTTCTTCTCATCACCCGAAATTATACCATTTATCCTTAATTTCACATTTATAGAAATACGTATAAGGTTTCGTTCCTAACCTTAACTCGAAGGGTTTTCTCACTTATTACCTAACACTCGTGGCTATATCCTCACAAATTTAAATTTCAGTAGGTGTCTTTATTAGGTTCCAACGTAACTCCCTTACGCACCTCACCCTTTAAATTCAAAAATCCATTAACCTAAAGTAAATATCCCATAAATACCATTTTCGTTAAAGATTAAAGGCTCCAACATTCATTCATATCCCTTACTGGTCCTCAATGTCTCCCAAATCAATTTATCAAGAGTGCCCAAGAATTATATCACGACAATTTGAATTTAACGCATTTAAAGAGGGAATTAGGAGTCTGCCAGGAGGGGTCGATCGATCGAAGCTTGGGGCTCGATCGATCGAACCTTCGATCGATCGAAGCTCTAGGCTCGATCGATCGATCAAGCAGGTCTGTGCAAAATTCTGCATAATGCAGTTACGGGTTTCATCCAACTTCTTCATCTAAAACGATGTTTTTCCATTCTAATCGCCCCAAAAATCCTACTATCATCATTATAACATTATACCAGGTGATTATAACGTAAAGCATGCGTGTAACTATCATTAAACATGGATAATTAACTCAAAATCCCATCTAATCATCAAGAACCCTAGAGTTTTCCTAAAACAAGGTTCTAATCTGTTTTTACCAGAAATTCCTTCTAATTTAACATCAAAATTTCGTGGGTTATATTCCTCTACATGGCAAGGGTTCCAGAATTCCCATATTATCAAAACTACATGCATTATTCTAACACAATTTGAGTTTTCTTCCAAAATTTCCATCTCTAAACAATCCTAGACTAATATAAAGATTGCATTAACGAAAATATGCAAGTCAAACACTTGCCTAGGATTTTCAGAAGTCTGATTTCCTGTTGATTATGGTGTGGTTGCGTTCTCCTCCTCGCGATCTACGCGTTGGTGGTGACGGCGGTGCAAACGGTGGTGTTTCGGCCTTGAATCTCCTTGAAAGGTCTCTCCTCTCCTCCCCAATGGCCGTTCTAGGGTTCTGAATGTTCTAACCCTAAATGGATAATCTAACCAGCTGATAAAGGCTGCTAAAATTCGTGGGTTTAATTACCCTATTTTGTAAAATGACCAAAATGCCCTCCCGGGGTACCAATTAGGCCTAAAAACGCCCCGAGACCCAAACTAAACCCCCGGGTACACTTTTCTGACTATCTCGACCCTTCCGGACGCGTTGGCACACTCAAAACGACTATACGAACAACTTATAAAATATTCACTTTTTTTATTTAACTAAATTAGTCCCGACGTGACACGGGCACGTCCCAACTTAAATTTCTGAAATAGTCATTTAATTCACTTATGACATTCAATATAACCAATATAATATATTACTATGCTCATTAGTAATATTCAACAAGTTTCCCATAATTACTAACTCTCGTCACGTTAATAATTATAACATATTTAAATTTCCGGATTTTTATTAAATAAACCGCCACATTAGATTTAATAAATCCCCAAATTAATATAGCATAAAAATACGGGGTATTACACTGTTATGACACCTTAATTTAAGAAAATAAGATATATTGCTAGGACTTATAAATGATTTATGTAGCATAATGTTGATTTAATCATGACGAATTTTACTAAAAGTGAGATTTAGTAATGTCAATAAATTAGTGGGTCTACATTGGTTCGAAAATGAGATAGTATGCCAACTTATATACAGTTTAAAATAATTAATTATCTTAATGGGTGTTAACGAGTGAACACTACACAACACGTTAAGATAACCGGTCGGGTTTGAAAGGGATTTTTTCACACGATAAAAAAGTCACACGTTTAGACACGAACCCGATAAGACCCGAACATGATAAAAATCGACCCAAACACGACGACACATGAGCCATTGACAGGTCTAGGAAAAATAATAGGATTTTCCAAACTTTA
Source organism: Sambucus nigra (assembly GCA_949130495.1). NCBI lineage: Eukaryota > Viridiplantae > Streptophyta > Magnoliopsida > Dipsacales > Adoxaceae > Sambucus > Sambucus nigra. The sequence continues at coordinate 234,291,327 of OX422210.1, read as the reverse complement.
GAAGACTGTTGTGAAAAATTGAAGTTTTTGACTGCAAGTGGGAAACTGATAAAGATGAAACACAAATACAGAATAGCAATAACATCAGTAGTAGCTGAGAAAAAACATATTAAAAATTGTATTAATGAACTTTTTAATTGTCGGCGTTGGTTTAGTTGGTTGGAGGTGGTGAGTTTCCTGGCGGGAGGTTTTGTCCGGCGGGTTGGGAGTGTGAGCAGTGTGTCAGATAAAAAAAATAATGGAATAGGGGGTGCTAAGGTGAATACTAAAAAATAATGGAATGTTTACTCAGGGGTACAGCAGTGAAGGGCTGCCATGGTGGGGGTGTGGGGGAGTGTAAAAAACTATTTGATTGACACGCGATTCCGTTGCCGCGAGCGTGGACTAATTACAACATAGGAATTAAAATTAATGGGTTTTCGGGTGTGTTTTTGTTAAGGTTCATTAAACTATTCATCTTTTATGTTCACTTCTGAACCTCTCCCTATATATATATATATATATATATATATATATATATATATATATATATATATATATATAGAGAGAGAGAGAGAGAGAGAGAGAGAGTCAGGCTCTCTAACATACCTTCATTAAACATTACTATTTTTTTTAAATAGTAAAAAAAAACTTTGAATTGATATTTTTTATATGGGTTCATGATATTTCAATGTTCCCTGTAAAAATACTCAGCTCAAAATAATGTGTTTTGTTATTTTTAAAAAATAGGTAAAAAACGGACAGTTTTAAAAGGTAAAAATTGTTAGTCTTTTTACCTATTTTTTAAAAATAACAAAAGACAATATTTTTAGTTGATTTTTTTATAGGGACACACTGAAATATCATGAACCAATATAAAAAATATCATCTCAAAATTATTATATTTTCTATTTTAAAAAATGGGTATGTTCATAGGTATGTTGCTAAGTGGTATGTTGGAGAGTCTGACGTTATATATATATATATATATATATATATATATATATATATATATATATATATATATATATATATATATATATATATATTAGGCATGTGATATTTAGAGGTGCTTGATGGAGGTTAAGGGAAGGTTGGCAACTTTTTTTTCTTAGCATTGCGCAGAAAAGTTGATATGATCGACAAAGTTGATACTTGAGGTACGTGATTTACATAATTTCCTCCTTTAAATCTCGAGAGAGTATTATTTTTGTTCCTCATTTATTTTCACTCATGTTGAATAGTTATGATATATATTGGAATCACATGTGTTATTCAATTGAATATTATGCATTTCGTGATTTAGACAAGTTCAATGAAATTTTTATATGACATTGAGAATGGGTACCTACCAAATGTTCAATATCTAGATAAGGTTTTGAGATGCCTAGGTGAGGTGGGATGAGGACCGATGACCCATTTATGTATTATTAAGAAATAGCTTAGTACAATACGTGGGTGTCTCATTGGACTCATATATGGTGTTCGTATTGTTGTATCAGTTTTATATACGGTTATTGTATTTTGCATCTATTCTTGTCATATTATGTACATCCCTGTCCCTTTATTTTCAGTGGCAGGTGATAATGTATTTGGGACGATATTGTATGACACTCCACCTAATTAAATACCGGGTGATCAGTCCTTTATTAAATTAGAAAAGGTTTCTCATCTGGTTCATTCTTAGCATCACTTTCGAAAACCTTTTAAAACTTACTAACCACCTAGTATTCAAAAAGCCGATGTCAAAATTTTATCGTTTTATTAAACAATAACAACATGAGAAATATATAAATTAAACCACTCATACAATCACTGAGTTTAAAACAATACTACATAAATACAAGACTTGTAGAATAAACCATCGGCTAAAAATTCCAAATCTAAAATAATAATCCAACAGAATAATAATTTAAATACAAAGTCTGACTGAAATAAAAATAACTTGAGCAACATGCCCAAATAAAATTACTGAGCTACATCCTACTCTAGGAATGAAATAACTGAAGAGACTAAGTCCAAATCTTGCAACCATCCACACCTATTGCAGCTAGCATCCCTGGAACAGATCGTCAAGTTATGCATCCCTGTGGCTGGATACCAAAAGGTTTTGAAAATATATTGCAAGTGCGGGTCAGAGCCCAAATACTTTTGAAAATATTTTTCAAGTGAATTAAAATGCTACAATTAAAATTCATGAATGATATTCATATTTAAGTTAGTGTCTCACTCTCTTGAGATACTCCTCAACCCTCATATAAAGTGCACACCTAATGCTTCTTCCTAACCACCCTAGTTACACTACCCCGTCTAACTAGTCTTGTTCTGAAACTCCTTGACATGCAACTCTAGCCTATAATTTGTACTTTTACTTTATAAGTTATTTATCACACTTACTTAATTAATCATCTTTAAATGAAATATATAACAGTGTCACTAATTATATACAAGTAATACCTTTTTACTTTATATAATTCGCCCATATATAAATATCTACACTCTTATATATGTATATACTTAATACATTTGCACTTCATGTATTCCACCCGTATATAAATACCTACACCAATATATATGTAACAAACCCACTTTTATATTCTAATATATAATTGTTTTACAATTGCGTCTTACTTATTATCTAATAATGTTATATTATCACATATGTGATATTTTGGAGTCCTAACATGACAAAACCCATTTTAAAATGGGGCATATACCAAATAGTCCCTTGAACTTCTTTTGATACATGCATAGTCCAAGCATTTTTATTTTGCACCAAAAATTCATTCACCATGCCAAAAAGGCTTTACCATGTCGCTTGTGCCGACCTTTAAAGATAAGAGAATAAGGGACTTTTTGGTACAAAATTAAAGGCTTGGACTAAATGTGTATTAAAAAATGTTTTAGGAGCTTTTTGGTATTTGATCCTTTTGAAATCTAAAGAATCAACGGTAAAATGGGTTAAATTGAAATCTTATAACCAATCTTAAGCTAAATGATAAGTTTTGGGGAAGAAAATATAATTTTATAGAACTTTAGGGATTTGGTTGTAATTAAGAAAGTTTCAGGGACTAAAATGAAAAATAAAAAGGGACCTTTTTGTAAATAAAATATTTTTGGGGACCTCTATGAAATATTAAAATCATATAGTATGAAATCACCAAATTGCCCTTCATGTGTAAAATGACCCTTATACCCTTAATACCTTTCCACCTTGTGCTTAACACCTCATGCTTTCACATGTCATCCATATAGATATATATTGAACACGTGTCGTCATTAGAGAGAAAGCCAAAACATGTGTCATAGTTCGGTGAAAAAAGACTACAAGACACATCCGTTACGTGACACATCAATGCTGACTCATCGTTCTAAAAACTTGGTCAGCTAGACACATGTCAGCACCCTAATATCTTTGGTAAACTATAAATAGAGGCGTTAGGATCATTTATTACACGAAATTCATTCAAAAGATAGAAGAGAAATAGTGAGAGAAGGTACGGGGAATTTTAAGAAGAAATTTCATCTTACTGATCCAAGACCCGATATTTGTAACTTCGAACCTCTTTTTAGGCGAGTACTCTGACATTCCTTGTGCATTTTAATTATATGATATTATGCAAACTATATATTTTGTGAACATCTTTTATTCTCAAAACTCATCTAATAGTGATGATTGGTTCCTTGTGATATTTTTATATTTGTCCATATAGACATACCGATAAAATGAGTTTTGAAAATGATATTGAATATTGGAAATAAGATTTGGACTAAGGGACCTCTCTTACTGACTGACCTTCCCAGCTGGGTTATCATTGGTGTGCCCTCAATAAGGCGTTGTGACGAACAAGTTCGATTGACACTCAACTACCGGGGAATAATACGGTATTAGAGTGTACTTGGGCATTAAAATGATATGATTGAAAGAAAAAGATATTACAATTGATTTGTCGTATCAATCCTATCTTGTGTTATTCATTTCTATATACTATCATCGCAAATTTTATACAACAAATTCCTATCCATATATATATATATATATATATATATATGTTTACTCTTTGAATTTGAATAGGTATCAATTTTTTGAATAAAACCTTGGAATGTTTGGAGATTAAATCTCATTCGGCTTTTAGCTGACGTTGTAATAATTTTTCAGGAATAACTAGGCTCACGGATGGAACGTAAAAGGACTATATTGAAGATTTGGATTTTAGAGATCGTTTGTTACTTTATGTAAAATGTTTGGCTTATCAGATAGAGCATCTAATAGGTTTTAAATTTTTTCTTAAGTTGTAAACTCATTGTTACTTATATAAAGTTTCCTTTCAGAAATCTCTAATGACATTATTCCTTCATTTTTAGTAGTTTACGATTCATGACCGTGTGGATGTATTTTCGCTGCATTTCTTTAAGGAAACAAACTAAATATAATATATTAAACGCCTTGGTGGCAAGTCAAGATGTTTTTTCCATACTAACTTTGTGTGACACCCCGCCTAATAAGATACCGGGCGATCACTCCAATATTAAATTAAAACAGGAGTCTCATATGGATAATTCTTAGCATCAATGTCGAAAATCCATTTAATTACTAATAACCTATTAGGCCGGTGTCAAGATTTTAACTTTACTACTCTTTTTACCAACAATAAATAAAACATCCACACAGTTTTGCGGAAATGAAACTGGAATGAAATAAAATAACCGAACACTCGGTCAAAATATACAACCATATCGAGTGATGTACTAAAAGAATAAATAAATGCAATTGGACCATTGGCCCGAATGTGTATACAGTACCTCCAATCTAGATTACAAGGATTGAAGTGACTACTGAAAATCCTGCACGCATCCACAGCTGCTGCAACAGGCGTCTGACTCGAAAGAAGTGTCATCCAGGCGTCCCTGTGTCTGGACACCTATATATATATAGCAAGAAAGGAAAAGTAGATAAACGGGTCAGAGCCCGAGTTTTGAAAATATTTAGCAAGTGCATAAATGCCTTATTTTTAGAAAAATGTTTATCTCATATTTAAGTTTGGTATCGCACTCCCATGAGATACCCCACACCTCTCCACTAATAGTGCACTCCTAGCGCATCCCTCTAAGCATCCTAGTCAAGCTACCTGCTAAACTAGTCTATCACCCAACCACCATCTACCCTAGATAGTCCAAGTAAGGTACTAGGGGCTAGACTTCACCCCTAGTCTCAACTCTATGACATGTTCGTGCGTGGTGTGTCTCGCAAAGCGAAATTCGAACGAGGAACTCCCCCCCCCCCCCCCCCGATACACTACTACGTGGCAAGGTCGATCGTCGAGATCCTCCAGTCCCTCATTACCGAAAGATATATCTAAATATATATATATATATACCATAAGAATTAATAATATAAGAGCACTAAGGATTTAAACTTTTCCCCAGTCTCAACATAGTGTGGTGTCTCGCAAAGCAAAATCCAAAAAAGGAACTCCCCCGATACGCTACTACGCGGCAAGGTCGATCGTCGGGATCCATTAGACCCTATGAACTCGATTCATCCATATATATATACATTTTACCATAAACGTCTGGATCTATCTCCCGGACTGAGAATTCATATATCAAATATTTATCAATACTTTTCATTTTCTCAAAACTTCCCATTTCCCTTTTTATACTCAGGAAATGTAAATATAAAAGCCAATTCATTATCATGAATTGCTTTAACCAATCATATACTTTTTAAAAGCCAGTTTTATTATCATAAAAATGATTTTCCGTTTTATATCACCCCATTTACCTTTTTAGACTTAGGAAATGTATTAAAAGCCATTTTCATTATCATAAAAATGCTTTGATCATATCATATTCTTCCACATCCCTTCTTCCATCTGGGAGTGTTACCGAAGCCAAACCTTTATCCTATTTCCCTTTTTATAGTCAGGAAATGTAAATTAAAGCCAATTTATTATCATAAATTGCTTTAATAAAACTAAGACCGCCCCTCCGGGTTTCCCCACTGGACGCGCCCCTAAATGGCTATCATCTTCCAGGGCCTATCTATACAAAACAACCTGGGAACCTACCAACGTCGGGAAGTGGCCATATGCCTGTGGGTAGTCATGACCACACCCAGAATCACCTAACCAGCGTAGTATAAATAATCGCCCATATGGCCTATAGGACTATAGCCACCCTGCATTCACTAGCCAGGGGACATCACCATAACGCACGTAACCTCCCTTATGATAGCGATTTAGGGAGGTGTGTAACCATAATTTATTAATTATGAAAATCATTTACCTTTTTCCCATTATGAAAATATTCATCTATATATTTTCAAAATCATTTATATCATATAATATATACTAAATCACATAGTATATATATATATATATATATATATATATATATATATATATATATATATATATATATATATATATATATACCATATACTCCTCCCTGAATATAATATAAAAATGGCCATATTTGCCATACCATCTATCGATGACCAATAATCCCAAAGATATTCTCAAAGAATCATAATCATGCATTCATATATGCATGATACTAAACCCAAAGTATTTTCTTACTTTAATAAGTAATACATACTTTAATCCCATCTACGGATTAATTTGGATATCTCCAATCATACCATTTCTCATTTAGCGAATATATAACTATACTCCCCAAGTTTATTCTAATCCACTCATATGATTCACCCGACCAAGATCAATATGATTATGTTGTCTCTTTAGATCATAATCCTCTTTAATACTCAAATTTAGAAAGCCCGCTTTAAACTCAAAGAGGAGAAGTAATAACAATATCCAAAATTTTGGGCTGAAAACAGGGCACCGGTCGACCGGTCCTGGACTCCCCATCGACTGCGGGTTACAAATAAGCCTACGAAACAAAGCAGTAGGCCCTTTCTCCTTGACGCGGTCGACCGACCTTAGGGGCGCGGTCGACCGATCACACCAGGTCCCCAAAACTAAATTCCTCAAATCCATTATCCAACAACCCAAGTTCATTATTGGGGTTTCTAAACTACCCCAAAAATCATCCAAAACATCTACACGACTAATCCTAGCCTTTATTTTTCCAATTCCCGATTTGATTTTCGAGTTGATGATTTCAACCCGGAGCTGCCATCTTGTAAAAATCATATCAAATAGAGGAAAAATAAAAAAAATACGCAGTCGATGCCCACGAGACCATATTGAAAAGATCTACAACCTTCGTGTTTTGTCCGAGAGCTAAATTTCCCCCTAAAGTCACGGGTTACTATTCATCATCTTCTCCTAGATGATTTCCGCCATTAAAGCTTCTCCCAAGCTTTTGTCGCCTCACCCAACGTCCTACAACCTCAACCAACTACAAATACACATATATTAAGGGTTCTAAACATCCTAGAACCCAAAACCACCAATTAATTTCAAATAAATTTCTAGGTATCTCCAAATAGAAACTTTTAGGGGTTCATTTGTTTTAACTTCCAAAAACCCATTTTATGCACGAAAATCCAACCCGAAATCTTTAGGGTTTGTTTATACCAAACTACGGTATGAGATATTTATGCAAAAAGTAAATAAAGCAAGTAAACACTTGTCTCGTTGATAAAATCCGACGACCTCGAGTCGAATCCGGCGGAGTTTGGCCCGAGATCTCCATTTCCCTCCTCTTTTCTCTCGTCCTCTCTTTCTGCTCTCGTTTTTCTTTCTTTCTTTCTTCTTTTCTCCCTATCCCCCTTTTTATATAAGAAGAAAAGGATTATACCCCTTCAAACCCAAAAACGACTCGTTTACCCAATTACGAGTTACTTTTACCTCTAAAATTACCCGAAACTTATTTTCGATAATCGGACACTCTTTTCCGACTATCTCGACCATTCCGAGAATCATGGCACAATCGAAATTCCCATCCGAGGTATTTGATCGCAAATCACTAATCCAACCCAAAATAAATAAATGCGAGTTTTCCAATTAAAAATCTTACCTCGTGTCGATTTACTCAACGACGACGTATAATTAAAATATTTCGACCTATATAGTCCCAAAAATAATCACAACATCCTTCGAAAATCATTTAATGCTCGAAAATACCCAAAATTACTATTTAGGGAAATTCCCCAAATTCCCAATTTATATTTAATTATGGGATTTAATTATCTCCAAAAGGACGGGTTGTTACATACTCCCCCCCTTACAACGGAATTTCGTCCTCGAAATTCAGGCATAACCTACACCACCAAATCCTAATACCTCAAGGCAAATGATACTAACCCAATGGTTCCCAACCATATAATATGCGGCTACCGCAATCATAAAGTGACTCTAATACGTCACATAGCACTCATCATTACTAGTGCCTCACGGCATAAATTTCTACTTTATATACTACGCCCCTTCTATTTCAGGCGGTATATAAACCAACATTACTAAGGTGCCCATACACCTTTCTAACCTGTGCACATCTGCACATCCATAGTGAACGTCAAACATGTAACACTCGCTCCCATTAAGGGTCTCCTTTCCTCGGTGTAATACTCACCTATGGGCCCTCCGAACCCGCGAAATCAATTCTCCTAACCTCGACGCCACTAACACTATCGAACTTACGTCCTAATAATACTAAGGTCTATGTGATGTCCTACCTACACGGAACGAATATAATCCTAAGTATGTCCCTAGTGCCCAAGGCCTCTCTCAACTCCCGATAATTGCTTGGTTTCATGCGTGGGACGTCTCGCCAAGGCGAAATCCAAACAAGGAACCCTCCTGTTACACTACTCCCTCGCGTAGTCGGTCATCGATATATAGCGACCTAAGGCACACCAACGGGACGTCCTAAATACTGCATACGCTAACCTACGAACACATTTCTACTATCTTATCCTTCCGCGCATACGGAAGGAAACCTAACCAATCGAAGTGCCCAATTTCTGTGAAAGTGTCACGTACATCATACCTTCTCAAAATTTTCCTTTCATTAAGGCCTGACGGTTATCCTTAAATCAATTTCTCTAAGTCCAACCTCACCCACCCACTTGTGGCGAGGGGACCACTTTAGTGCTTTTCCATAGCACAATATTTCCATATGTATATCAACATCATGTGGCTCACAGCCTATAGTGGTTCATCCACACTATAAGACCTTTCCAAAAAACCAACATCCTTGCATCCTATAACAGCTCTCCACTCCCGACGCCGTTAAGAGTCATGTGTGGAGTGTCTCACAAAGCGAAATCCAAACAAGGAACCCCTCCACACATTGACACTTGACTTCGTTGTTTATGGAGTTCCGTTATTTCAACATGCAACCAGGATATCCCTATCCCCTAATCCAACAAAAAGGTGGTATGAACTCCTATCTCTAACTAAGAGTCATACCACCCTGCGCTCGCACTCAATTTTCAATTCCTTGCACAAATAATAATGAGCTTAATCTTACATCTCAACAATAATCCTGCGGCCTTAAATCATATATATAAGGTCACCATATACTCAAATCACGATAATGAAACCTCTACTCATCGAAGTTTCGTATCCCATAATAAATAAGGTGAACTCAACCTATATCTAGGTGAGACACTGCAACAATAACCTGTTCCCTCCAGGAACCATGGACACGATAAACATGCCATTCTTAGCCTGCTATCGCTCTGAAATTACCAAGTACATATATACTCATCATAAAACTATACTCGTATAGACATATAAAACGAGTATCACAACCCAGATATATATATATACAATATATCAACACCCGCCTCTATGGCGAATGAAGGAAAATGAAATTCCTCTATCGCGAAAAACACATAAACATACATGATATTATGTTATTATGACCGCCATAACTCAAATTACACACATGAGTCCAGGGCTAACTAATACCGCGAATTTATCTAGCCACGCCAAATATACCTCCTCGATTGAGGTAAAACTCATAACAATATCCTTCTCATTCCGACTAAATCGTGGGGACTCACGGTTAAGACTATCCGTAAGATCCCTTTCGAACCCTCAATTTCAATGAGGAATTCGACTTTAGTACGACTTTCTACTTCAGTGGTACTGCGGTACTCCTAACTACCATTATTTAGTAGTCGCCGCCAAAATCCTTAACAATTACCAAAAGGAGAGTGACCTCTACTAGGGTCCTCATCCCAACCTTCTACCAGCTTCTCTAGCTAAGCCTCACCTCCTGCTACCATCCAAGCTCCGCACATGATTCTCAAATGAGCGCGCAAAATATTTCTATAATCTCATAATATGGTAGGAGAACGAAATCTCACAAGAGAGATCAACAATCCTAATCCCGAGGCTCTATAAAAAATAGAGAGCAACGCTGAAAACGTAGTACGGTCGCACTGATCCTAAGGACATTAGAACCTCATCTGTGTCACCCCGCCTAATAAGATACCGGGCGATCACTCCAATATTAAATTAAAACAGGAGTCTCATATGGATCATTCTTAGCATCACTGTCGAAAATCCATTTAATTACTAATAACCTATTAGGCTGGTGTCAAAATTCTAACTTTACTACTCTTTTTAACAACAATAAATAAAACATCCACACAGTTTTGCGGAAATGAAACTGAAATGAAATAAAATAACCGAACACTCGGTCAAAATATACAACCATATCGAATGATGTACTAAAAGAATAAATAAATGCAATTGGACCATTGGCCCGAATGTGTACACAGTACCTCCAATCTAGATTACAAGGATAGAAGCGACTACTGGAAATCCTGCACGCATCCACAACTGCTGCAGCAGACGTCTGACTGGAAAGAAGTGCCATCCAGGCGTCCCTGTGTCTGGACACCTATATAATATATATATATAGCAAGAAAGGAAAAGTAGATAAATGGGTCAGAGCCCGAGTTTTGAAAATATTTAGCAAGTGCATAAATGCCTTATTTTTAGAAAAAGGTTTTATCTCATATTTAAGTTTGGTATCGCACTACCATGAGATACCCCTCACCTCTCCACTAACAGTGCACTCCTAGTGCATCCCTCTAAACAACCTAGTCAAGCTACCCTGTTAAACTAGTCTATCACCCAACAACTATCTACCCTAGATAGTCCAAGTAAGGTACTAGGGGCTAGACTTCACCCCCAGTCTCAACGCTATGCCATGTTCATGTGTGTGGTGTCTCACAAAGCGAAATCCAAACAAGGAACCCCCCCGATACACTACTACGCGGCAAGGTCGATCGTCGATATCCGCCAGTCCCTCAGTAAAGAAAGATATATATAAATATAAATATATATATATATATATATATATATATATATATATATATATATATATATACAATAAGAATTAATAATATAAGAGCACTAAGGATTTAAACTTCTCCCCAGTCTCAACACAGTGCCATATTCGTGTGTGGGGTGTCTCGCAAAGCGAAATCCAAACAAGGAACCCCTCCGATACACTACTATGCGGCAAGGTCGATCGTCGGGATCTATTAGACCCTCGGTACTCGATTCATCCATATATATATACATTTTACCATTAACATGCGGATCTATCTCCCGGACTGAGAAGTCATATATCAAGTATTTATCCATACTTTTCATTTTCTCAGAACTTCCCATTTCCCTTTTTATACTCAGGAAATGTAAATATAAAAGCCAATTCATTATCATGAATTGCTTTAACCAATCATATACTTTTTAAAAGCCAGTTTTATTATCATAAAAATGCTTTTCTATTTTATATCATCCCATTTCCCTTTTTACACTCAGGAAATATATTGAAAGCCATTTTCATTATCATAAAAATGCTTTGATCATATCATATGCTTCCACATCCCTTCTTCCATCCGGGAGTGTTACCGAAGCCAAGCCTTTATCCCATTTCCCTTTTTATACTCATGAAATGTAAATTAAAGCCAATTTATTATCATAAATTGCTTTAATAAAACTAAGATCGCTCGTCCGGATTTCCCCACTGGGCGCGCCCTTAAATGGCTATCATCTTCCAGGGCCTATCTATACAAGACAACCTGGTAACCTACCAACGTCGGGAAGCGGCCATATGCCTGCGGGATAGTCATGATCACACCCAGAATCACCTAACCAGCGTAGTACAAATAATCGCCCATACGGCCTATAGGACTATAGCCACCCTGCATTCATTAGCTAGGGGGCGGCACCATAATGCACACAAATTCCCTTATGATAGCGATTTAGGGAGGTGTGTAACAATAATTTATTAATTATGAAAATCATTTACCTTTTTCCCATTTTGAAAATATTCATCTATATATTTTCAAAATCATTTATATCATATCATATATACTAAATCACATAGTATATATATATACACCATATACTCCTCCCTGAATATAATATAAAAATGGCCATATTTGCCAAACCATCTATCGATGACCAATAATCCCAAAGATTCTCTCAAAGAATCATAATCATGCATTCATATATGCATGATACTAAACCCAAAGTATTTTCTTACTTTAATAAGTAATACATACTTAAATCCCATCTACAGATTCATTTGGATATCTCCAATCATACCATTTCTCATTTTGCGAATATATAACTATACTCCCCAAATTTATTTTAATCCATTCATAGGATTCACCCGACCAAGATCAATATGATTATGTTATCTCTTTTGATCATAATCCTCTTTAATACTCAAATTTAGAAAGCCCGCTTGAAACTCAAAGAGGAGAAGTAATAATAATCTCCAAAATCTTGAGCTGAAAACAGGGCACCGGTCGACCGGTCCTGGACCCCCGATCGACCGCGGGTTACAAATAAGCCTACAAAACAAAGTAGTAGGCCCTTTATCCTTGACGCGGTCGACCGGCCTTAGGGGCGCGGTCGACCGGTGACACCAGGTCCCCAAAACTAAATTCCTCAAATCCATTATCCAACAACCCAAATTCATTATCGGGGTTTCTAAACTACCCCAAAAATCATCCAAAACATTTACACGACTAATCCTAGCCTTTAATTTTCCAATTCCCGATTTCATTTTCGAGTTGATGATTTCAACCCGGAACTGCCATCTCGTAAAAATCATATCAAATCGAGGAAAAATCATAAAAATACGCGGTCGATGCCCACGCGACCGTATCGAAAAGATCTACAACTTTCGTGTTTTGGCCAAGAGATAAGTCAATTCTTTTCCTAGCCAAAAGGGCCCCCAACGTTCACTTCTAAGTTTTGGCCTCGTCTCCAGAATGCCATGGGCACAAGTTTGTAGTTCAGCACTGCGTTTCATCCACAAACTGATGGGCAATCAGAAAGGACGATTCAAATATTAGAAGACATGTTACGAGCCTGTGTATGTGACTTCAAAGGTAGTTGGGATGATCATTTGCCATTGATGGAATTTTCATATAATAATAGTTATCAGTCGACTATTAGTATGGCTCCTTATGAATATTTATATGGGAGGAGATGTAGAATGCCTTTGTGTTGGGATGAAGTGGGTGAAAGGAAAATTTTGGGTCCTGAATTGATAGATATGACAACTGAAAAGATCAAAATGATTCGGGAACGGATAAAGATAGCACAAAGCAGGCAGAAATTTTATGCAGATAAGAGGAAGCATCCATTGGAATTTCAGAAGAAAGATTTTGTATTCCTGCGTATTTCAGCATGGAAAGGTGTAGTGAGATTTGGGAAAAAGGGGAAACTAAGTCCAAGATACATTGGACCATTTGAAGTGTTAGAAAGAATTGGGCCCCTGGCTTATAGATTAGCTTTACCTCCAAATTTATCTCGATTACATGATGTGTTTCACGTATCGATGCTTCGTAAGTATTTGGCAGATCCATCTCACCAGTTGAAAACTCAACCAATTGAACTGAAGGAAGACTTATCGTACATCGAGGAACCAATGGAAATTATTGATCGTAAGGACCAAGTATTGAGAAATAAAGTTATTCCCTTAGTTAAGGTTATGTGGATGAGCCATGGAGTTAAAGAAGCAACTTGGGAAATGGAGGATAGCATGAGGAAACAATATCCTCATTTGTTTGGTAAGTGACCTTCATATTAAATTTCGGGGACGAAATTTTTTAAGGGGGGGAAGTTGTGACAACCCGAATATAATTATGATGAATTATATTTAAATCATGCTTATCTTATGTGATATGAATAATGTGATATTAGTATATCTAATTTTAAGTGATTATGTTTATTATAATCCTACTTTCATAAATCAGGAAAGGTCGAATTATTTACAAACACAAATTTTGTTGTTTTCGGTAGAAATGTTCCTGTTAGAGACTAGTTTTGACCTTTATAACATTATAAATGACTTGAGGTGAAAACTAGATAGTTGTATACATGTGAGTTAGGGTTGTAACACAACAAACGGATCATCAAATGGATGCCCGAGTAAAGAGTTATAGCGAATTTACGAACAAGGGGCAATTTGGTCAATTCCCTTTAAGTGGTAAATTGTCTTTTATTAAACCAAATGGTTTAATTTGATTGGTTGGATTGGGAGGCAGCCTTGGCCGACCTTATACCCTTTAAATAGACTTATCCTTCATCCAAAATCATCCATGAAAGGGTTTTAAGCTTAAGGAAAGAGAATGTAGAAGTTTAGGAAGAAAAGTGAGGAGAAAAAGTGTAGAAAAATTCGTAGAAATTACGTAAACGTCCCGAAGGTAATCCTAATTGCAAATATTGTTATTTTTCATATATTTATGATTTATATGATACAAATCCTTTATTTGTTTATTGACATTTCATGCTTGGGTGCATATGTATGAATATATGCAAGTTTAAGTTAAGTTGAATGCATAAACCCTTAAAAATTGCTTTGTATTGAAACCCCTTGTATTCAAACTTGCATATCTCTTTGTGTGCTTACTGTAATTGAGAAATTCTAACTGGACATGAAATTAGACTCATATATTCATATCATATCTGAAAATTAGAATTTATATCCTTGTGGTTAGGCCGTAATGATGATTTCAAGTTGGTACATGGTTTCTGTTTTTATACTTTATTTCGGTATGCCCTGAGTTTAGTCAAGCTTTTAAGATAGCATATGAAGTCAAGAAATTATGAAACTTTAATTATGTACTATTCAGTATGTGTACAGAAAATGGTTTGATAATCATGGAAAGTTATGCTGGAGAAAAATTATGAAAATTCTTGGAAGTTGAAGGAACAATAGAGGAGCTTGTAGGGAGGATTTCTTGTGTTGTAGAGAAATTGTCATAACTTGCCCTAGGAAGCTTGAAAAATTACACCGTCACTTGTACTGGATAGTATATTCATATATGTTTTAATATTGATGAGTTTGGACCCCTGTATTTGTACAATTTAGGAATATAGGATGGTTAAGTATGTAAGACAATAATTTCAGGCCATACTGGGTACCCCTTGAATGAATGTTTGTATTTCGTCCTTACAAAGAGTACTTTGAGTACATGTTTCATGTGTATATACATTGAGGAGTATAATTTCATGTTTACTTGACTTTGGTTATAAATTCCTCATAAGGTATTTCCTACGGTTGAATGTCCGTAACTTTATCAACATGTATATCATTGTTTTGCCTTTACCTATGTTTTATGGAATGTGACTTAATTGGAATTATATGGTTGATGTATATTCATGGAAAGTTACATAATTATGTTTGGATAATATTTATGATTGAGGTTTAGTACTGATTTAGTTGGATTGACATGTGCAAGGTCTAATCAACCCAGTTTAGCTCCACCAGAAGAAAACGTGAATACATAGTTGTCAACCAAGGTGAGTGTACTCACTGGAAAGAGATACTTGTATCGTGGTATTGATATGATCATAATATAATGAATATGAAATTGTTCATTTCGGTTTAACCAAATGAGGGGTTACTCCTTGACCAAGAATGGGGGAGATTTGTCTATTAATGACAAGGGGTTACTCCTCGACCAGGAATGGGGGAGAATTGTCTATTTAGACAGGATACGTGAATCATGATTCGGAAAAGTTGGTCATTCATTATGAATGAGCCGGATAAGTTAATTCATAATTATATGGACATGATATATTGCATGTAAATTTATGCAGTAGTATAGTAGTGATGCATTCACTGGGCTATTTTTGCTCATGGTTCCTATGTTCACATTTTTCAGGTAACGCGATGTCACTGCCAAATCTAGGAGGTCGGGTTGGGTTAGCCAGGAATGGGAGAAACCATGATTTTGTGTAAATGTAAATGATGTAATTAAGTTAACTTATCCTTCAAGAAAGTTTTTATGGACATGATTACCCTGATGTTGTAAAAAGGTTTTCAGTTATATGGATTTACAATGATGACTCTGAAATCAAAACTCGTGATTATGGTTTGGTTAGATTAATTATGGTTTGACTCACTTTGACTTTCAAACTTAATAATAAGTAACTGGGTTGGGGTGTGTCAGCTTTTGGTATCAGAGCCTAGGTTTTAGTGGTTCTAGAGTGAGAAGAGTCTAGATTTGGCAGTGAATGTCAGAAATATATTTTATTTGATACTAACGATCATGTTAGGAAATATATGTATATCTACATGTTGTTATATCTTTGATCCATTTTCGATATAAAAGAATGGAAGGAGGGAATGTGAATGTGGAAATAGAAGATGAGGCTTTAAACATGGCAGAAGAGGCATAGGTTGAGCAACCTGTTCATGGAAATATGGAACCTGACCCAGAACAATTGACAGACATGCAAAAAATGGCACGTGCTATGACTCTAATGGCAGAGCAACAAGCTAGATTTATGGCTCATGTGGAAGAACAACAGACCAGGCAACTAGAGGCACAAGCCTTGGCTAGGGCTGAGGAGGTGATATACCGGGAAGAAAGAAGTACTTCACATGAGAAATTTATTAAGATGAACCCACCATCGTTCGAAGGAGCAGTTGATCCCGCAGAGGCAGAAGTCTGGGTTAAAGAGATTTAACTTATCTTTGGGGTGATGAAGATGCCTGAAAATCAACGAGTGACCTTGGCAACGTATATGCTGAAAGGAGAAGCCAAATATTGGTGGGATGCCACAAAACATTTGTTGATTACTCCAGAAGGTGGGAATGTGATCTCATGGAATGATTTTGTCAAAGCTTTGTATGATAAGTATTTCCCCCCAATGTATCAAAAACAAAAGGAGAAGGAATATTTCCTGTTGAATCAAGGGAGTATGACAGTTAGAGAATACGAAGCTAAACTTACAGCTTTATCTCGATTTGCTTCAAGGTTTATACGGAATGAGGAAGATATGTGCAGCCGATTTCTCGATGGGCTTGAGTTAGTCATTAAATCTAGATTGTCGGCTTTAGAGACTTCTAACTATTCCTCCTTGGTGAACAAATCCATGCTAGTAGAAAGGGACGTGAATGAAGCTAGAGGGAATCGAGAGTGAGGTGTAAAGAGAAGCAGATTTGATCCAAATTATCAAAAGAGTAGTGGTACAGAATATTCGAGGTTTGGAGGGTAGAAATTCCAACAAGGTAGAAGTGGAAGTAGTTTGCAAAGGGGTGAAGCTAGTGGTGGAAGAGGTTCAGGAGTTTCAGCACATGGAGATCCGAATGTTTGTTTCTTTTTTGGGGCATCAGGTCATATAAAGAGAAATTGCCCAAAGTTACTGAATATAGAATGTTTTAACTGCCACCAGAAGGGTCATTTGAGAAAGAATTGTCCTATGTTGGCGAGAACAGTTTCAGTCAGTAGTGTGGGGCCTCATAAAGGATCTTCTCCAGGCAGTGCCACCAGGGGGAGAGGTACAGAACAAGCAAATGGATCGAGGGAAGGAGGAAGAGTGTTTGCGATGACGCTACAAGATGCCCATGCTACACCTGAAGTGGTTACAGGTAAACTTTCTATTGCAAACAAAGATTTATATGCTCTCATTGATCCTGGATCTACGCATTCATTTGTGGCATTAGATATTGTTTCATATTTGGGTAGACCATGTTCATTCCTTAATTGTGCCTTATATATTTCTACCCCAATGGAAAGTGTAATTCTAGTTGAGCATGTTTATAAAGATTGTGTCTTACGAATGGGTGAGAGAGATTTCTATGTTGACTTGATACCGTTGTCCATTCGGGATTTTGATATTATACTGGGGATGGATTGGTTATCATCGTATCATGCTTCCATTGATTGTTTTCGAAAGGAAGTTACATTTCATCTTCCTGGTGAACCCGAGTTCCAGTTTACAGGGAAAAGGAATGTTGTCCCTAATTGTCTTATCTCAGCAATAAAGAGTAGAAAGTTATTGAGTAAGGGTTGTATGGGGTATTTAGCGTATGTGGTTGATGTTAGTAAGGAAGCACTTAAAGTTGAAGATATACCAGTTGTTAGAGAATTTTCTAATGTCTTCCTAGAGGAATTTCCAGGATTGCCACCCGATAGGGAAGTAGAGTTTTCTATTGAATTAATTCCAGGTACCGGTCCAATTTCTCTTGCTCCATATAGAATGGCACCAGCAGAGTTGAAAGAATTAAAAGTGAAATTACAAGATCTGATAAGCAGAGGTTTCATTCGGCCTAGTGTTTCTCCATGGGGAGCACCGGTGTTATTTGTGAAAAAGAAAGATGGGACAATGCGATTATGTATTGATTATCGGCAGTTCAATAAGGTGACCATTAGAAATAAGTACCCTCTACCTCGTATCGATGACTTGTTTGACCAATTACAGGGGGCAACAGTATTTTCGAAGATTGATTTGAGATCGGGTTACCACCAACTGAAAGTGAAGGATAGTGATATTTCCAAAACAGCTTTTCAGACTCGATATGGGCAATTTGAGTTTTTGGTGATGCCATTTGGATTGACTAATGCTCCGGCAGTTTTTATGGATTTGATGAACCGGGTATTCCACCCTTTCATTGATTCATTCGTGATTGTATTCATAGACGATGTGTTGATTTATTCGCGTAGCATGGAAGAACATGAGAAACATTTGAGACTTGTATTGCTGATTTTGAGAGAGAAGAAATTGTTTGCTAAATTCAGCAAGTGTGAGCTTTGGTTGAATGAAATTGTGTTGTTAGGGCACGTTGTCTCGGGAAATGGGATATATGTTGATCCAAAGAAGGTGGAAGAAATTGTTGAATGGGAGAGTCCTAAGAATGTGACAGAAATTAGGAGTTTCTTAGGATTGGCAGGTTACTATCGCAGATTCATTAAGGGATTTTCAGCAATAGCATTACCACTGACAAAATTGACTCGTAAAGAAGTGAAGTTTATATGGGATGAAGAATGTGAAAGGAGTTTTAAAGAATTAAAGAATCGGTTGGTTTCAGCCCCTATACTTACTATTCCATGTGGGAATGAGTCTTTTATGATCTATACAGATGCTTCATTTCAAGGTTTAGGATGTGTTCTTATGCAGAATGGGAAGGTAATAGCATATGCTTCCAGACAATTAAAGACGCATGAACGAAATTACCCTACACATGACTTGGAGCTAGCAGCCATTGTTTTTGCTTTAAAGTTGTGGAGACATTACTTGTATGGAGAAACTTGTGAGATATTTACAGATCATCAAAGTTTGAAATACTTGTTTACACAGAAGGAACTGAATTTGAGACAGAGGCGTTGGATAGAGCTGATTAAAGACTATGAATGTACCATTCATCATCATCCTGGAAAGGCCAATGTGGTAGTAGATGCTTTGAGTCGAAAATCATCAAGGATGCTTGGTTGCATACGGTGTGCCCGTGTTGGAAATATTCTTAACTTGGCATCGATGGGGATTGAATTTAAGTTTTCAAAAAGCGGAGGATTATTAGCACATGTCACAGTGACACCTTTATTGGCAGAATGCATACGAAGTTTGCAGATCAATGATCCATTTTGAAACAAGAAGTTCAGGATGGTAGAGAGAGTGACTTTGAGATTAAGAATAATGAATCGTTGTGTTATAAAAATAGGATTTGTGTACCGAATTATCCATCTTAAAGAAAAATATATTAGAAGAGGCACATAGTTCTATTTACTCTATGCATCCGGGAGGTACCAAAATGTACAGAGATTTGAAAGATTATTACTGGTGGAATAATATGAAACGTGAGATTGCAGAGTTTGTAACTAAATATTTAGTGTGCCAGCAAGTAAAGGCGGAGCATCAGAAGCCGACAGGATTATTACAGTCGTTGCCTATTCCGGAATGGAAGTGGGATCATATAACGATGGACTTTGTTACAGGATTACCCCGGTCACCAAAGGGGCATGATTCCATTTGGTTGATTGTAGACCGATTGGCGAAGTCGTCCCATTTTCTTCCAGTTAAGACCACCTACAATGTTGACAAGTATGCACGTATGTACGTTGATGAGATTATCCATTTGCATGGGGCACCAGTGTCAATAGTATCAGATAGAGATCCAACGTTTACTTATAAGTTTTGGCCTCGTCTCCAGAATGCCATGGGCACAAGTTTGAAGTTCAGCACTGTGTTTCATCCACAAACTGATGGGCAACCAGAAAGGACGATTCAAATATTAGAAGACATGTTACGAGCCTGTGTATGTGGCTTCAAAGGTAGTTGGGATGATCATTTGCCATTGATGGAATTTTCATATAATAATAGTTATCAGTCGACTATTGGTATGGCTCCTTATGAAGATTTATATGGGAGGAGATGTAGAATGCCTTTGTGTTGGGATGAAGTGGGTGAAAGGAAAATTTTGGGTCCTGAATTGATAGATATGACAACTGAAAAGATCAAAATGATTCGGGAACAGATAAAGATAGCACAAAGCAAGCAGAAATTTTATGCAGATAAGAGAAAGCATCCATTGGAATTTCAGAAG
Source organism: Sambucus nigra (assembly GCA_949130495.1). Lineage (NCBI taxonomy): Eukaryota > Viridiplantae > Streptophyta > Magnoliopsida > Dipsacales > Adoxaceae > Sambucus > Sambucus nigra. The sequence continues at coordinate 234,270,564 of OX422210.1, read as the reverse complement.
GGAGATTTTGTATTCCTGCGTATTTCACCATGGAAAGGTGTAATGAGATTTGGGAAAAAGGGGAAACTAAGTCCAAGATACATTGGACCATTTGAAGTGTTAGAAAGAATTGGGACCCTGGCTTATAGATTAGATTTACCTCCAAATTTATCTCGGTTACATGATGTGTTTCACGTATCGATGCTTCGTAAGTATTTGGCAGATCCATCTCACCAGTTGAAAACTCAACCAATTGAACTGAAGGAAGACTTATCGTACATCGAGGAACCAATGGAAATTATTGATCGTAAGGACCAAGTATTGAGAAATAAAGTTATTCCCTTAGTTAAGGTTATGTGGATGAGCCATGGAGTTAAAGAAGCAACTTGGGAAATGGAGGATAGCATGAGGAAACAATATCCTCATTTGTTTGGTAAGTGACCTTCTTATTAAATTTCGGGGACAAAATTTTTTAAGGGGGGGAAGTTGTGACAACCCGAATATAATTATGATGAATTATATTTAAATCATGCTTATCTTATGTGATATGAATAATGTGATATTAGTATATCTAATTTTAAGTGATTATGTTTATTATAATCCTACTTTCATAAATCAGGAAAGGTCGAATTATTTACAAACACAAATTTTGTTGTTTTCGGTAGAAATGTTCCTGTTAGAGACTAATTTTGACCTTTATAACATTATAAATGACTTGAGGTGAAAAGTAGATAGTTGTAGACATGTGAGTTAGGGTTGTAACACAACAAACGGATCATCAAATGGATGCCCGAGTAAAGAGTTATACCGAATTTACGAACAAGGGGCAATTTGGTCAATTCCCTTTAAGTGGTAAATTGTCTTTTATTAAACCAAATGGTTTAATTTGATTGGTTGGATTGGGAGGCAGCCTTGGCCGACCTTATACCCTTTAAATAGACTTATCCTTCAGCCAAAATCATCCATGAAAGGGTTTTAAGCTTAAGGAAAGAGAAGGTAGAAATTTAGGAAGAAAAGTGAGGAGAAAAAGTGTAGAAAAATTCGTAGAAATTACGTAAACGTCCCGAAGGTAATCCTAATTGCAAATATTGTTATTTTTCATATATTTATGATTTATATGATACAAATCCTTTATTTGTTTATTGACATTTCATGCTTGGGTGCATATGTATCAATATATGCAAGTTTAAGTTAAGTTGAATGCATAAACCGTTAAAAATTGCTTTGTATTGAAACCCCTTGTATTCAAACTTGCATATCTCTTTGTGTGCTTACTGTAATTGAGAAATTCCAACTGGAGATGAAATTAGACTCATATATTCATATCATATCTGAAAATTAGAATTTATATCCTTGTGGTTAGGCCGTAATGATGATTTCAAGTTGGTACATGGTTTCTTTTTTTATACTTCATTTCGGTATGCCCTGAGTTTAGTCAAGCTTTTAAGATAGAAAATGAAGTCAAGCAATTATGAAACTTTAATTCTGTACTATTCAGTATGTGTAGGGAAAATGGGTTGAAAATCATGGAAAGTTATGCTGGAGAAAAATTATGAAACTTCTTGGAAGTTGAAGGAACAATAGAGGAGCTTGTAGGGAGGATTTCTTGTGTTGTAGAGAAATGGTCATAACTTGCCCTAGGAAGCTTGAAAAATTACACCATCACTTGTACTGGATAGTATATTCATATATGTTTTCATATTGATGAGGTTGGACCCCTGTATTTGTACAATTTAGGAATATAGGATGGTTAAGTATGTAAGACAATAATTTCAGGCCATACTGGGTACCCCTTGAATGAATGTTTGTATTTCGTCCTTACAAAGAGTACTTTGAGTACATGTTTCATGTGTATATACATTGAGGAGTATAATTTCATGTTTACTTGACTTTGGTTATAAATTCCTCATAAGGTATTTCCTACGGTTGAATGTCCGTAACTTTATCAACATGTATATCATTGTTTTGCCTTTACCTATGTTTTATGGAATGTGACTTAATTGGAATTATATGGTTGATGTATAGTCATGGAAAGTTACATAATTATGTTTGGATAATATTTATGATTGAGGTTCAGTACTGATTTAGTTGGATTGACAGGTGTAAGGTCTAATTAACCCAGTTCAGCTCCACCAGAAGAAAACGTGAATACATAGTTGTCAACCAAGGTGAGTGTACTCACTGGAAAGAGATACTTGTATCGTGGTATTGATATGATCATAATATAATGAATATGAAATTGTTCATTTCGGTTTACCGAAATGAGAGGTTACTCCTTAACCAGGAATGGGGGAGATTTTTCTATTAATGACAAGGGGTTACTCCTCGACCAGGAATGGGGGAGAATTGTCTATTTAGACAGGATACGTGAATCATGATTCGGAAAAGTTGGTCATTCATTATGAATGATCCGGATAAGTTAATTCATAATTATATGGACATGATATATTGCATGTAAATTTATGCAGTAGTATAGTAGTGATGCATTCACTGGGCTATTTTTGCTCATGGTTCCTATGTTCACATTTTTCAGGTAACGCGATGTCACTGCCAAATCTAGGAGGTCGGGTTGGGTTAGCCAGGAATGGGAGAAACCATGATTTTGTGTAAATGTAAATGATGTAATTAAGTTAACTTATCCTTCAAGAAAGTTTTTATGGACATGATAACCCTGATGTTGTAAAAAGGTTTTCAGTTATATGGATTTACAATGATGACTCTGAAATCAAAACTCGTGATTATGGTTTGGTTAGATTAATTATGGTTTGACTCACTTTGACTTTCAAACTTAATAATAAGTAACTGGGTTGGGGTGTGTCATACTCATCCACCCGGACACCCCGACCCAGTTAGCTCCCCGAATTAGTGAAATAAAACAAACGTAGCGGAGGCGGCCATAGTTCCCTGACAGTGAGACCGAATCTTACCCAAAGCGTCTCACCCCGAAAAATAAATCACAACATATAAATATTGGATGCCTATGACCTGGGGATTATACTCGCCCTGCATTCACTTGCCAGGGGATTCACCCACATCTCGCAACCTCCTATGATAGCTCTAGAGGGGTATGCATTCCTATAAATATTATTCACACCAATATTTATAAAGCACACACACACACACACACACACATATATATATATTAAAGCCTAGCTAATCCGTGCCTAACACCCATTGCAGTAGCCCAAAAATATCCGAGTCAATTTTTTTTTTGACTCTAAACTTTAACTAATTTGACAATTAATTAATTATTTTAAAATAAATGGAATCACTCAACAAAAATGCCTGGACACATTCCCTTCGCCCGTAATTCATTTCTTATGATTTATCGCCCCAAATTCCAAAAATTTAGGTTTTACTCTTTTTATCTCCATATCATTATTTATTCATCTCCTTTTACATTCCTAAACATAAAAGGATTACATTCCCTACTTAACTCCCCTTGGAACCCTAAAATATCATCTCTAGACCAATCAGAAATTAAGCAAACTTGCGCGATAGCTCCCTACGTCGTTCGAACGTCAGGTGATGACACGCGAATGACGCCCAAGGTTATTTGAACGACGCCTGGGTTTTCTGTCTCCTCTTCCTTCTCTTTTTATTCCTCCGCCATGAATGTTTCTTACCTCCTCTTACTAGATTTCGCCTATTGAAATTCTCTATGTATTGGAACGATTTCTATCTGATTCAAACTACAAATTTATTAAACTCCAACAACATAAGTTTTATAAATCCCAAATCATTTACAGTCCACAATCTCTTTTCCATCTTTAAATTCATTAGACCAATTACAAAGGATTCATAACATCTCCACATAACTTTTTTCCAGTTAAAAATTTGAACAAGATAGTACCTGGGTTCCAATAAAAAATCTTAATCTCCCAATAGAAGGACACTAACTACATATCCTCCATTTATATGGAGAAGAAATATGCAATCAGGCCAAATCTGAATTTGCTATTATCTTTACCTTGTTTGCTTATCCTGAAGTTTCATTATCTCATTATATTCACACAAACTAGAATGCATTTCCATTTTCCATTTTCAGGTGTTCAAGAGTATTGTAGAATAGGGTTATTGGGTGTAGAAGTGGATTTTGGAAGAACACAAATTTCAGAAAGATTGAAACTTTTGGAAACTTTTATGGATATTTCTTGAAGGAATTGGAACTTTTTTTCACTATATCATTTGGTGGATTACATCACTCGAGGTGGGAGTTCTACATTATGTTTTCATGTTTAAAGAAAAGAATGCTAAATATAGGTATATATGTATGATTAGCATTATTATTTATGCATATTGTCACTACTTATGAGTATATGTTGTAGAAAATGTGATAAAAATGGATTAAAGATAGAGATTGAAAGAGTAAAAATTTCAGAATGTTTGAGCTAATAATTTCTCAAAAAAATCATGTAAAACTTGTTGATTTCATAATAAATGTTATATTGAACTTGTTAAAGAAATAGTAGGATGCATATATGGATTTTATGGGTATACAACCATACATTCACAACATAAACATAAATAGTTGGGGAAATGGGTGTAATATGTTGAATGTATGTTGAATTAAATCTTGAGAGATGAAAAGATCAATGCTAAAATTTCCAAGATACTAATAACATAGATGGTACAAACATATGTGGAGAAAGTCCATAAAGGGACTTAATATGAAAGAAGTGAAAAGTTTGTTGTAAGATCGTGAAATATTGTAATGTTATCACATGTAGATATATGAAAACAAGGCATACAATTTAGTTAAATAACTTTAATTACGAGTCTTCAAATGAGAAAAATATCATTTTAGTACAAAGAATCATTTTATGTAAAAGTTGAACTTAAGAGAAAATTCACAAAACTAAGACGACTTTAGTGAAAGAGTTGGATTCAATGTGATGAAAGCTCATGTTTTACAAATTAAAGATGACATGAAGAATTTTTACAAAAGGAATAGAAAACAAATTTACTAGTGTGCGTGAATAGTGAAAAGTACACAAAAATGAAAGAAATTAGTATTTTAACTCTAAGGATAAAGTTTCACAAGAAATTATAAATAAAGTTGTTTTCAAAATGAGAGATGTCGAGTTTAAATTGAAGTGAAAATGGAATTTTTATCAAGTGTCAACATCGAAATAAAGTGTGTCGAGACTAGTTTCCTCCCAATTATTTGTCCTCATCTGTCGGTAAAAAGGGAATAGGCCTAAAAGTTTATATGAAATAAATAAAGGAAAATGGTTACAGTGGTGAAACAAGTAAAAAACACTTAGAGGTAGTTGAGAAATTTAAGGAGGGACTGGAGCTTTGGGATGTGACTTAGTACATAGACCAAAGACCGTTGATCATAAGCATATTTTGGCATAGTGGGAGTCAGTCAAAGATCGTATAAAACTCATGATTTGGTACTCCAATTAATCAAGCGAAAAGATGACTTTCAACACACCGCTCATTATTGTAAAGGAAAGTTAATGTGGCAACTTCAAAAACTATGGAATTACGTTAATGATTTAGTTAACGGGATATGAGTAGTATTAAAAGAAATATTAAGTGTGAGTGGCCTCATCGCTCGGATTACATGGTTATAAATCAAATCGCATGGTTATGATACAACTTGCATGAGAACACTAAATAAAATATGGTTTCATAATTGGTAAAACACATTATATATATATATATATATATATATATTTGTGTGTGTGTGTGTGTGTGTGTGTGTGTGTGTGTGTGTTTGTGTATGTGTGTGTGTGTGTGTGTGTGTGTGTGTGTGTGTGTGTATGTCTTTGTATATAAAACTCTTCTAGTATTTCTTCAACTGGGCGCATGCTCATACCCCACCATTTTCCAACCCCACCCTCCAGGTATTTTAGGTAGAGGGAACGACAAGGATACCGGGAAAGGAAAGGAGAGCTTTTCACGCCCGTAGAGATCTGATTGCTATTTGTTTCAATATGTAATTCATTTTGAACTAGGGTTTTTGTTATTTCAAACTTTAATGAAAGGACTCTAAGTTTGGTTGTAATAATACAGGGAAAATACAAATTTTTCTTTAGTGGCTATTTATTCAATGAAACTGCAAAACTCTTTTATCTTAAGTATTCCTATTAATTTTATAAGTTAGAGATAATTTCATCAAATAAATTAAATATATTTTGCAACACAAGTCAATAAGTAAGTGTTTATTTAAAAAAGGGATTCTTAAATGAAAATAAAGTATAAAAAGGTCTTTCGCATTGACACCCGAAAATTAGGCATCATAATATGTGTGAGCTATTAGGATGCTCTTCTGTTACGTGAGATTTTTGGAAGCCTCACATAGCATCTGTGATTCAGTTATCTGATTCATATTTATGTGGTTAATAAGAAAGTTTAATATATCTCAAGTTAATACAATATATTTTAGTAGATTAATGCCTTAAGTTACCATAATGTATTATGAGGAATGATCAAACGTGAAATAAGAAACTGAGAGGAATCCCTGAATGCTATAGCTACAGATAGTGTTATATCATTTAAATTGTGAAAATTAAGTAATAAATTGATAAATGTAATAATTTTAATAAGTGATACTACTGAGTAATACATATAGTATTTGAATGGGGTTAATGTTAGACTCCCTATAGTGTACGTGGATGGGTTTGCTAGTATTTGTTATTTGAGAAATGTGTCATATATTTGGAAATTCACCCATATAAGTTAGATTGAGGCCTAGCAATTGTTAACTCTAGATGACTTTTTGATATATACAAAAGTGTATCGGGAGGTTCCTTATTTTGATTTTATTTATGATATGTTCCACATATGGAAGCTAGTGAAGGTCGAGAGTTAGGAGAGAGCGTGATGCTATGATGCCAAAGTTAGGAACTTAATAGTATTTTAGGGTTATTCCTAGGAATGTGTGGGATTTTTATATGATATTCGAGTTATGATGAATCATGATTGATTTAGTAGCTGTAGGTTAGAATATGGTCCTTTATCTTAAGTTCTTCCTTATAAACTATCATAGAGAATAACCCTTATCTAGTGTTGAAAGAGTACCTTAGGAACATTGTTTACTTATAAGATTTGTAATAACATGATATTATCATGGGGTCACTGCTTATATTGTAAGAGTTCATATTTATGCTTTTTGAGGATCGCATGTTTATTTAGTATACTATATTCTTATCATTATTAAGTTAAATAAACAATTTATTTTAGGGGTTTAACCTTATTTTGTTGACTAACATTTCATTGTCTTTATGGGGAGCTTTAATAGCAGTAAGGGAGTTGTAAGGTGTAGAGTAGTAGTGTAAGATTATTTGCTTATACATATCAATGTAGTATCATGTATTCCTATAGTTGTACTTTATTCAAACAATCATATGGTACTGAGGTTATTTTAATGATATTTGTGTCAAACATATTTATTCAGATTCAGGTTTTTAAGTATTAGCTTATTTGTATGGTTTTAGTTTGTTCATATTTCTTGTACTATTATGTTATTCGACATGATTTAAATGTAATTAATTGTTTCAATTTCGTAAATTATATATTTAGAGTTGACAAACCTAAATATGAAATTTATGGTGTGTCATAGTTTGTTTTAGATCATTATCTAGAGCCATAGGATTTGTGTGCATCCAATCCATTTTCCGCTAAGTTTCTTTGATACGATTAGAGATTATCATATGATTTTGTACTCTTGTGTCACTATAACACGTTTTGATGTCATTGGTCTCCATCTTGGGAATTTATAAACTTGGGTAGAAATTAAGTGCAAAGGATCATGATGATAAGTATGTGTTGGTGAAATAAGGATCTACAATGGACCGTCTGGTTAGGAAAAGATGTTCAACACACTTTTTGACAATAATTAAATTATTAATTATTATTCAGGGTTTGAATGAATTTTAGTAATTGTCAAGGGTATAAATAGACTCGGTACTACTTGTTGTCTTGAATTTGGAATGGTAAAAGGTCTAAATTTTAGGGGATGGCACCAATTAGATTTGTAAGGTTCCATTCAAGTCATAGTTGCCTTTAGTGGTATGAAGCTTAAAGATATTAGTTCATATAATTGAGTATACTGAGTTAGATAAATAGTTTATTAGTATGTTTTAGTAAATAAGATACTTTATACAAGTTAGACAAGTGGGTGTATATTCATTGAGAGGATGATTTTTAGTTATGTCCGCTTTTAGCTAAGTAGGATAATCAGCAGTTTCTTCCAGCTACATGATTAACAAAGATAATAAAGTGCTAGACCTCGGGAGTAGGATTACCACATAGTTGAGGTATAGCATTTACAATTTAAGATATGGATGATAATGACATCTAAGGAGGTAGAAATCGATATGGGGAATATGATGATTTCGTTAATTAGGTGTGGTGGACGCTGAGTATATGTCGTTGCCTAGTGTGAATTATTTATTTTATATATAAATAGTTTGTGCGCTGTTGAGATAGGGAACGATAGATGTTCAAGAAGAAAAAAGGAACGAAGTTATTTGATTGTGGGTTCATCTGTCGCATAGGATTTTATCACCGCTAACATTTTCTAGAGAAACTCGAGGAGTCACTGTTGGTTTTTATGTTATTTGTTGGTTGTGTTGCAACCTGATTTGGGGGGGGGGGGGGGATTGTGAAGTCGTGTGTGAATGAGAATCTATACACACACACACAGATATATATATATATATATATATATATATATATATATATATATATATATATAATTAGGATCTAGAAAGGACTCAAATAACGGACCTCTCAATGGACTTTTGTCCTTGTCCCTAAAAGTGGTCCCCGTATGATTCCAAAGTCAACATTATCATACTCCCTTACAATCCCCGCTTATCTTATAGAAAAGCTTTTAAAGTTCATACTTTTAAAAGATTTATAATTTAGACCCAAAATTGGTATCAAACCTTTAAGAGTATTTGGAATCTCACCAAATTCTGACCAAACCCTAATTCTGGTATCATAGCCATAAGACTCTCCTTTTAGACTTTTAGTAAAAAGACTTTAATGCCCTTGGGATTTATCCTTCACATTTATAAAGATATTTTTGGAACCAACCCAGACTATCGTCCTAAACCCATAACTGATTTAGACCAAGAAGGTTGTTTAACCTCTCACATAGACGGTTGTTCACATACTGAACACATCCCAGCCAAATACGCAGACAGTAGACAAGTTACTGCTAGTGCTATTAATAACATAATAGACCAAAATACGTGTTTACTCTTTATATTAAGAAAATTAATAAAAGACACTCAAACCCTTGAAACAGAGATAAAAATATCTCTAAAAGACTACTAGAAATAGATAACCAAAACCCAATAGACCTAGTACATGTTCTACAAGAAATAAATATTAAGACTAATCATATAGAAGTCCTTAACAAAGACATTTTAGAAATTAAAACATTAACAAAAAATCAAGACAGTATGTTAATTAAACTTACTAAAGAACAAGCTAAGCTTATACTTAGATTAGATAATTCTCTTCCTAATGGAGATAGTTAAATCAGACTAGAATGAAATACCAAGAGACCTCTCCATTCAGACCTTAATATAATTTTATCAAAGAATTTTAGAAAAGATAAACGGTGATAGATTTAATTATAAGATAGATGAAAATGAGATTGTCAATGCTGCTAAAGCAACTAGACTTATATTACAAAGATTAAATTTAATTTCTACATCCATAGCATCTACCCAAGACTATAAGAGTAGCTTTGTTAAAGACTTACATTTAGATTTAAAATCAAAGACAAAAGGATTAACCACCTTCTACACAGACTTTGTTAAATTCCAACAAAATTTTGCAAATTATCTTAAAAACATAGAAGGCCATAACCAATCTAGAATGGATGGTGTTATTAATGAACTTAGACTAAACTGTAACAACGCAGGCTTTTGAGCGGCTATTTTATATTATTTTGCCCGATGGGATAATTCAATAAAATAGGGGAGGTTGGAGTAAATATTGTTTCCCGTGATATTAAGGGATAATATTTACTGTGTTTTGTCTATTTATCGTACGAGAAGGTAAATGGCATTATATTGTGATATATTGCGTCGTTATATGTAAAACGACGGTTATGACTCATATTTAAATTATGGTATAATTAATGAAATAAAATAAAATTGGAACATAAAATTTGTTCACATTTTCCCGAATGTCAAAATAGGGGATGCGGTTGTTTTTAGAATAGTCGAGATAGTCAAAATAAGTGCCAAGTTGTATTTTTTAGTTTCGAGCACTTTTGGGGCATTATGACTCAATTAAGTGGATGCGAGTCATTTTAATGGTGGATTAGCAATTAAAAGATGGCATTTATGTTTTAAGACCTGTTTAAGTTCCCCCACCCCTTTTATTTTCTCAATCTTATGAGAGAAGCCAAAGGAGAGAGAGAGAGAATAGAGAGTTGGGAGAAAATGGAGAAAATAGAGAGTAATGAAGATTTGAGGCCGGAAATCGTTGCTACCGGAAGAGAATCCGAGACTACAACCTCGAGGCAAGTTTATTACTTGCTAGATGTTGATTTAATGTTATAAATTGCATGTATAGTTAGGTTTTGGAGATTTAACCCATAAATGGGTATTTATTGATTTTGATGATTAAACCCTTAAATCTTAGTTTTGATTTGATTTGAGGATAAATTATTAGTTATTAATGGTGTAGAAATGATTTGGGAGAATTAGATGTTGTTGATGTTGGATAAAATCAAATATTTGAGGTTTTGGGATTTAGGGATTCATATAACCCATAGCCCAAACTGGGCAAGATTTCAGGACCGAATTAATTCGGCCCAAGGGGCGAATCGATTCGGATAAGGGATAGGCTACAGGTCTAGCAGACCGAATCGATTCAGGTTAAGACCGAATCGATTCGGACAATTGGAGAAAGTCAGTTTTGCTCACCGAATGGATCCGGCTAATTAGCGAATCTATTCGTAAGGGCGAATCGATTCGGCCCAAGGGGAGAATCGATTGGGTTCCCCTACTTTTGTGAGATTTTATTAGTTTGATTTTTAACCCTTTTTCTTTTCGGTCCAAGGCTTAGGGGCCTTCCTTGGGGATGTATGGGGAATCCAAGAGGGTGGTTTTTTGGTAGACTAATGTCCTAAGAATAACGGGATGATTAGGCTTACCCCGAGGGCTAAAGTGTATAGGTTGGTGTCCGAATGAAATAAGAGATTAACCGAAAGATAAATTGAAGATAAAATATTAATGTGGAGACATTTGGGAGACACTCCTTGAGGGAGATTCATTTTAAATGGTTTATGGTATTATATTGAAGTCTTGGGGAAAAGTTGAGGTTGTTGGTACTTCGGGTCCTAAGTCATTAATAAAATATGACTTTAAGAATAAGAAATAAATATTATTAAATCTTCTACTAATAAATATGTACAAATGATTTTGAGAATGTAAAATGGATGTTTTCAAATGAAAAGGAAGATGATTATCATAAATGTTAAAATGTATGGATACACACCCACTCTAAATCGCTATCTTAAGGGAAGTTCGCGCGTTGTGGTGAAGTCCCCCAGACTAATAAATGCAGGGGTGGATATAGTCCATAGGCCATATGAGCATTTGTTGTATATTTTTCTGTGATGGGTAGGTAATTCCGGGTGTGGTTATGACTACCCCGCAGGCATATGGCCGCTTCCCGATGTTTCGATAAGATCCCAGGTTATCTAAATATAGGCCCTGGAAGATGATAGCCATTTAGGGGCAAACACGGTGGGGAAACCCGGGCGGGCGATCTTAGAATCGTTATATATATATGATTATAAATATTTTAAATCAAGTTGTACTTGATGTATGAAATGCCATAAAGAGCATGATGAAGTGCCTTAAAGAGCACATTGAAATGACACAAAGAGCATTTGATGATGATGATATTCCTGATAAGGAAGGTATTTTTACAAAGTTCCATAAAGAGCACAATGAAACGCCACAAAGAGCATAAAAAACTATGATTATATTTCCTGATAAGGAATGGAACCATGAAATGAACTAGTGTACCGGATGAAATTATTTGGTAAACATTTGATAAAATGTTGTACCATTTATGTACGTTGACCTCACATTTATATGTATATCAATATTGTACTTAGGGTATAATGGATCCCGACGATCGACCTTGCCTAGTAGTAGTGTATCGGGGGGTTTCGTGTTTTGATTTCTCTTTACGAGACACCCCACGCATGAATAAAGGCATAGTGTTGTGACTGGGGAGAAGTTTAGCCCTTAGTAATACGTTAAAAGGAAATTAAATTAAATGACTATATATGGCAATATTGTACTTAGGGTATAATGGATGCCGACGAATGACCCTTACCTAGTAGTAGTGTATCGCGGGGGTTCCTTGTTTGGATTTCGCTTTGCGAGACACCCCACGCACGAATAAGGGCATAGTGTTGTGACTGGGGAGAAGTTAGCCTTTAGTACTCAGATTAATTAGGACAGGGTCTAATGTATCTCGACGATCAACCTTTCTTAGTAGTAGTGTATCGGGGGGGATTCCTTGCTTGGATTTCGCTTTGCGAGACACCCCATGCATGAATAAGGATATAGTGTTGAGATTGGAGAGAAGTTAGCCTTCAGTTCTTTGTTTAACTAGAGCATCATCATTGATATTGCACTAGGTTACTTTTAGATTGAGAGGTGAGAACTGTTATTGTTAACTGCGAGAGAATTACGATCTTAACTGTCATGCATTTTATTCACATGGGAATCATATCAAACCGGGCCCTGGCCCATCTATATTTCTTGTTTTCTGCATATACTCTTTGTCGTTACTGGTTCTGTACCGCATGGACACCCGTATTTACATTTCCATTCCGGTTGTCATGGAGCTACGGTATATTGCGGATGCTGTAGGTTACTTGTTTAGTCGTTCCTTTCCCTTGTACTCTAGTTGTTCTTAGTTATTTATTCGGACGTGTTTGTCCGAGCTTTGCACTCATTTACTATATTGTAAATATTAAAATGTAATACTTGGTGTAACTATTTGTATTGGTATGTTCATCGACAGCTTATTCGGTGATTATTTATGTTATTCTCGTTCTTCATTTATCGATTTTCGATATCCATCATTTTCGCCAAACGGATTGTCTAAGTGTTTTCTTTTATATACAAATTTTCTTATTATTGACAGTCCGTTTTCTAAAATGATTGGTGGTTATCTCGTACTATTATTTTAATCGACAGTGATGCTGAGAATGGACCATCTATGATTCCTGTAATTATTAGAGTATTGGGCTGGCCACCTATTATTTTAGTAGGCAGGTTGTCACAGATGGTATCAGAGCATTAGGTTCTAGAGTCCTTAGGAATCTGTGAGGATATAATTTACTTTTAGCGTTACTTATGATTTGATATAGAGCCTTAAGATTAAGATCGTTGATTTCTCTAGTGAGATTTTGTCCTTCTGTTATGGTATGAGAACCCCAAAAATCTTTTGCTAGTTCGTGTGAGACTTGTAAGTCGTCGGATGAAGGGCATCAAGGAAGGCCATTGCGAAGGAGTTGTGAGATGGGATTACTAAGAGCTGTGAGTTATTTTCGGGGATGAGGTCTGCTTTAGAGGTCGCTCCCTTTGTAGCGTTTTCTTATAGTGCTACCATGACTACTGAGTGAAGTAGATATAGTTTTTCAAGTGACGCTTCCAGTAAAGAGTGGTACTAAGCTTGGGAATCCAAGCGACATTAAATTGAAGATGAGAGGTCCTTGACGAGGACTACATGTTGAAGTTCGGTCGGTTGGAGGAAGTGTAATCTCATTCGATGAGAACATAAGGCTCGAGAGATTCGGTCTTGAGAGGGGTATGGAAGTGCCCAGGTGCGAAGAGCGGAAGAAAAATCTTCTCACCCATAGGAGTAAGGCCAAGGTGGCAAAAAATGGTAGTCGCCATAGTAGGGTGGTGCATGAAGTTTTGCCCAAAGAGAGAGAGCCTTTCAATAGAACGATAGGCTCACGAGTAAGTGTTGTTAACACTTCAGGAGTAGTATTCACGAGGCCCCATTGGTGGACATCCACCCGGGGAAGGCTTATTGAACTAAGGTAGAGGAGGCTGGTAGGTTGTTCTCTTTGCTAAAGAAGTTAAGGGAACAATGTGAGTGATTGCTAAAGTAGCTTGAGATTAGAGTAGTTTGGTTCGGTTAAGACTAGAATGATGTGTCTAGGAACCCTTGGTAGTGGCCAGAGAATTTGGAAAGTATGTTGGCGGGAATTTCCACCATAGATGAGGGTGGATCATTCCTTACGATAAGATGGAGTAGTATTGTATTTACCCTAGATTCGGGTGTGTATATTAAGCTTGTGGTAGTATATATATGTGGCTTCCATGATAGGGAAGTTCTATATTTTCTTTCACTTGTTATGGGGCGAGTGCTGATATATGTGGTGTGTGCTACTTGTATTATATGTAATATACGAGTAAATATGTTCTCGAATTGGTGGGTTTGATAGCAAGCGAATAAATCGCGAGGCTATCATATTCTAGTTATAGAGAGGAACTGGTTGTTCTATAATATCTCACCTAGATATAGGAATGAGACTTTATAGAGATGGTTTCCGGTGTGTAGGTACTTTTCATTTTTTTATTTAATTGTCTTGCTTTATTCGTTCTTCTTGATTGTTTACTTGCTTTTTTTATTTGCTTGTGTATGATGTTGCCTGATCTCCACGACCAACAAGTTAATGGTATTGTGTTGGAAGGGTTCCTTGTTTGGATTTCGCTTTGCGAGACGCTCCATGCATGAACCTTAACGACCTTGGGAGTGGAGAGATATTGCATTTTCTTTTCTGTTCTTTCTTCCTTTCTTTCTGTTGGTTAAGTGTTGGGTTGAAAGTTAGCCAAGAATCACGTAAATGAGTGATTAAGGGCTGAGTTGATGTGCGATATATGAGCACTATGGTAGTTTTTGCTCTAATCGATGTGGGGAAGACTAAGATATGAAAGTCGAATAGAGACTTATGTTCATGCCTTAATGAGAAGGCCATCTATAAAAGATGTGTATATGTATTTTCAGACAGAGTATTTGTAGTGCCTTACAGAAAGTAAGTGCTCGATCAGTTAAAATTTTTATTTTTCTGTTCTTGTGTTAAGACATAGAGTTAAGATTTTAGCGATCCCGATCATGTGTATTTAACCATTACTTCTCGACGACCAACGACATAAGGTAGTAGTGTAACGGGAGGGTTTCTTATTTGGATTTCTCCTTGGCGAGATGTCCCACGCATGAAAGCGAGCAACTGTCAGAAGTTTGGAAAGGTCTTGCACACTAGGGATCTAGTTAGGATTATACTTATACGACTCGATTTGGATAGATATATTGACGTTAGAATTTTTAGGATGTAAGGCCCATAGGGCATGTAGCATGGTTTTAGGGAGGCAGTGTGGAGTTGACCACAATAGGTTTGTGGGTTAAATCTAAGTGGGATTTAGTCCCTAGAACGAGGAAGTTTAGGAGCTTGAGTGACTCGAAATGTTAGGCCATTGATGTAGGGGACTTTCTTAGATAGAGCGTTACGTCGGTAACCTATCTTCAGATGAGTTGAAGTATGAGCTGAATTTTACTCCTGCACTCATGTTGTTATGATCTAGAGTTAATTCGATGAACGAGTCTTTGCCAGTAACGGGAAGTATTAATGTTAGCGCATGAACCCATTGTTTATGCGTCTCACATGCTTAAACTCCATGAGAGGAATTATTCCCCGATTGGTATAGAGTTCGTAGCGATAATATTCACCTTAAGGAATAGAGGCACTACTTCCTGAGCAGGAAATTTGTCTTTTCACGAGCAAGAAGTTGGAGTTCGTGAGGGACTATCGATTGAATATCCCCTTTCTCTAAGGAAGTACGGATGGGTTAGTAGATGCTCCGAGTAGGGAACCGCCAGAGAGATTAGGGAAGGCACGGGATTCTGAGTAGAACGAGCTTCATCGAGGGGACGCTATAGTAAGAGCGTTCATGTCCGTGATTGATCGACTCACCTACTAGTGTGAAGATCCTAGTGGTGGGACGAGGAAGGATGGGAGTAGTAGGTTGTAGGGATCAAAACCTCCGTATAATTGTTCAGATCATTTCTTATAAGTAGGGTGTCGGGATGTATAAGTATCTCCTTCCGTAGTAGAAAGGTAGGATCAATAGTTCTAGAGTAACGATTAGGTGCTATGTTAGAGAAAGAAGAAGGTAGACTAAGATCGAATAATGATGACCTTAGTCCGAGCCCAGTAGGGACGCCATTTTTTTTTTATCAAGGGGATTCCTAGGAATGATAGAACGATAGTTTATTATAATATACCTTTATATGGTCATACTATATGCCTGAATTTTGAGGGAAAAATTCCCTTCTAAGGGGGGGGGGGGGGGGGGGGGGGAGTATGTAACAACCCAGGCTTTTGAACGGCTATTTTATATTATTTTGCCCGATGGGATAATTCAATAAAATAGGGGAAGTTGGAGTAAATATTGTTTACCATGATATTAAGGGATAATATTTATTATGTTTTGTCTATTTAGTGTACGAGAAGGTAAATGGCATTATATTATTATATATTGTGTTGTTATATGTAAAACAGCGGTTATGACTCATATTTAAATTGAGGTATAATTAATGAAATAAAATAAAATTGGAACATAAAATTTGTTCACATTTTCTCGAATGCCAAAATAGCGGGTGCGGTTATTTTTAGAATAGTCGAGATAGTCAAAATAAGTGTCAATTTGTATTTTTGAGTTTCGGGCACTTTTGGGGCGTTATGACTCAATTAAGTGGATACGAGTCATTTTAATGGTGTATTAGCAATTAAAAGAGGGAATTTATGTTTTAAGACCCGTTTAAGTTCCCCCGCCCCTTTTATTTTCTCAATCTTATGAGAGAAGCCAAAGGATAGAGAGAGAGAAGAGAGAGTTGGGACAAAATGGAGAAAAGAGAGAGAAATGAAGATTTCAGGCCGGAAATTGTTGCTACCGGAAGAGAATTTGAGACTACAACCTCGAGGCGAGTTTCTTACTTGCTAGATGTTGATTTAATGTGATAAATTGCATGTATAGTTTGGTTTTGGAGATTTAACCCATAAATGGGTCTTTGTTGATTTTGATGATTAAACCCTTAAATCTTAGTTTTGATTTGATTTGAGGATAAATTATTAGTTATTAATGGTGTAGAAATGATTTGGGAGAATTAGATGTTGTTGATGTTGGATAAAATCTAATATTTGAGGTTTTGGGATTTTAGGGTTCATATAACCCATAGCCCAAACTGGGCAAGATTTCAGGACCGAATCAATTCGGCCCAAGGGGCGAATCAATTCGAATAAGGGATAGGCTACAAGTCTGGCAGACCAAATCGATTCGGGTTAAGACCGAACCGATTCAGACAATTGCAGAAAGTTAGTTTTTCTCACCGAATCGATTTGGCTTATTAGTGAATCCATTCGCAAGGGCGAATCCATTCGACCGAAGGGGCGAATCGATTCGGTTCCCCGGTTTTTGTGAGATTTCCTTAGTTTAATTTTTCGCCCTTTTTCTTTTAGGTCCAAGGTTTAGGGGCATTCCTTTGGGAAGTATGGGGATTCCAAGAGGGTGGTTTTTGGGTAGACTAATTTCCTAAGATTAACGAGATGATTGGTCTTACCCCGAGGGCTAAAGTGTATAGGTTGGTGTCCGAATGAAATAGGAGATTACCAGAAAGATAAATTGAAGATAAAATATTAATGTTGAGACATTTGGGAGACATTCCTTGAGGGAGATTCATTTTAAATGGTTTATGATATTATATTGAAGTCTTGGGGACAAGTTGAGGTTGTTGGCACTTCAGGTCCTAAGTCATAAATAAAATATGACTTTAAGAATAAGAAATAAATATTATTTACTGTTGTACTAATAA
The DNA here is from genome assembly GCA_949130495.1 of Sambucus nigra. NCBI lineage: Eukaryota > Viridiplantae > Streptophyta > Magnoliopsida > Dipsacales > Adoxaceae > Sambucus > Sambucus nigra. Next base: position 234,252,699 of record OX422210.1, on the reverse strand, counting down.
ATATGTACAAATGATTTTGAGAATGTAAAATGGATGTTTTCAAGTGAAAAGGAAGATACTTCTCATAAATGTTAAAAGGTATGGATACACACCATCTCTAAATCGCTATCTTAAGGGAAGTTCGCGCGTTGTGGTGAAGCTCCCTGACTAATAAATGCAAGGTGGATATAGTCCCTAGGCCATATGAGCGTTTGTTGTATATTTTTCTGCGATGGGTAGGTAATTCCGAATGTGGTTATGACTACCCCGCCAGGATATGGATACTTCCCGACGTTTCGATAGGATCCCAGGTTGTCTAAATATAGGCCCTAGAAGATGATAGCCATTTAGGGACGCGCACAGTTGGGAAACCGGACGGGCGGTCTTAGAATCGTTATATATATATGATTATAACTATTCTAAATCAAGTTCAACTTGATGTACGAAATGCCATAAAGAGCATGATGAAGTTCCATAAAGAGCACAATGAAATGCCACAAAGAGAATTTGATGATGATGATATTCCTGATAAGGAAGGTATTTTTACAGAATGCCATAAAGAGCACAATGAAACGCCACAAAGAGCATAAAAAACTATGATCATATTTCCTGATAAGGAATGGAACCATGAAATGAACTAGTGTACCGGATGAAATTGTTTGGTAAACATTTGATAAAATGTTATAACATTTATGTACGTTGACCTCACATTTATATGTATATTAATATTGTACTTAGGGTATAATGGATCCCGATGATCGACCTTGTCTAGTAGTAGTGTATCGGGGGGTTCCTTGGTTGGATTTCTCTTTGCGAGACACCCCACGCACGAATAAGGGCATAGTGTTGTGACTGGGGAGAAGTTTAGCCCTTAGTACTACGTTAAAAGGAAATTAATTAAAATGACTACATATGGAAATATTGTACTTAGGGTATAATGGATCCCGGCGAATGACCTTGCCTAGTAGTAGTGTATCGAGGGGGTTCCTTGTTTGGATTTTGCTTTGTGAGACACCCCACGCACGAATAAGGGCATAGTGTTGTGACTGGGGAGAAGTTAGCCTTTAGTACTCTAATTAATTAGGACAGGGTCTAATGTATCTTGACGATCAACCATGCTTAGTAGTAGTGTATCGGGGGGGTTCCTTGTTTGGATTTCGCTTTGCGAAACACCCCACGCACGAATAAGGGCATAGTGTTAAGACTGGAGAGAAGTTAGCCTTTTGTTCTTTGTTTAACTAGACCATCATCATTGATATTGCGCTAGGTTACTTTTAGATTGAGAGGTGAGAACTGTTATTGTTAACTGCGAGAGAATTACGCACTTAACTGTCATGCATTTTATTCACGTGGGAATCATATCAAACCGGGCCCTGACCCGTCTATATTTCTTGTTTTCTGCATATATTGTTTGTCGTTACAGGTTCTCTACCGCATGGACACCTGTATTTACATTTCCATTCCGGTTTTCATGGAGTTACGACATATTGCGGATGCTGTAGGTTACTTGTTTAGTCACTCCGTTCCCTTATACTCTAGTTGTGCTCAGTTATTTATTCGGACGTGTTTTTCCAAGTCTTTCACTCATTTACTATATTGTAAATATTGAAATGTAATACTCGGTGTAACTATTTGTATTGGTCTGTTCACTGACACCTTATTCCGTGATTATCTATGTTATTGTCGTTCTTAATTTATCGATTTTCGATATCCATCGTTTTCGCAAAAGGGATTGTCTAAGTGTTTTCTTTTATGTACAAATTTTCTTATTATTGACAGTCCGTTTTCTAAAATGATTGGTGGTTATCTCGTACTATTATTTTAATCGACAGTGATGCTGAGAATGGACCATCTATGATTCCTGTGATTATTAGAGTATTGGGATGGCCACCTATTATTTTAGTAGGCGGGTTGTCACATAAACATGGCCCAAGCAAAAGATAAATATGAAGAAATTATTCAAGGAATTAAGGTTGTATATAATAAATCTTCCCAAGCAGAAATAGACTCTCCTTTTATTCTAACTCGTTTAGATAATATAGAAAAGACTATAGAATCTATATCTATGCAAAAAAAAGAAAAAGATAATGAAGTAAAAGACTATATTACAGATGTTGCCAAATCCCTTGCTAATTCTCTAGCTATACATAGTGAAGAAATTTCTAATAAAACAAGAAAAGAGAATAAGATTTTTAAAGAAGAAATCCTTAGTCAAATAAATAGACAAAAATATTATTCAGACTTCTTAGAAAGAATTGAAAAATGACTTGAACAAAAATAGGTAACCACCTTTAAATTTAGAGAACCCCCTCCTTTTGAAACTAGAGAAAAAAAGACCATAGGCAGAAGAATCATAAATGGTGGATTAGATAAGACTAGAAAGATAGTTACATCTATACCAATTATTGGACAGAGTAATTGTATGCTCCAAAGACTTAAGGATTCATCCTCTAATGTTAGAACATGGTGGAAAGAGAGAAATTTAACCAATCCTCTTTAATGGAAAGAATGGGGTGAAGTTGACTAGAAGATTTTCCATCAGCTATTGAATCGTTGTCAGGTGCCGATTTGCCATGAGCTATTATCCAGGTGGGCGTTAGGCCTGAAGTCGTACAGGAAGGAAACGGTTACAATGCCAAAATAGTGGATTGAGGTGCGACACATAAGAAGAGAGTTTCAAGAGTCTGAGACCGAAAAAGAATAGTAGCAAAGCTGAAGAGAAGAAGGAAGGAAGATTAAGATATTGCAGACCAGAAGGAAGGTATATCTCCAACCAAAGCGTGCATGAGCCTACAGATAACTATAGACTTTTTACCATTTGTTACTCAAACAAATTTAGACTTAACTAGAGAAATCCAAGATTAGACTCTTATAGACCCTAAAGATAAGGAACTTATAAAATCTTCTTTATCATACGCAGGTCGTACTTTCAAATATATAGACGAGGTTATTGAGTGGTTAGTAAGAGAAATACCAAGAATAGAAATAATTAGAATAGGGATCCATGATCTCTTTAAACAAAAATTAAGAACAAAAGATTTTGCAGAATAACTATCAAGAGCTGAAAAATATCAATAATATACAAGAATACTTGAAGACAGTATAGACATATTAAAATTTATTAGACGAAAAAGGTTAGCGGAAACTAAAGTTATTTTAATCAGAGCCGGAGGAATCCGTACGCTCCTTAAAAACGTAGAAACCGCTGCCCTTAGAACATATCGTAGATTTTTATCATCCTATGGTGATAATAATTTAGACGAATTTATAAATAACGATATACTTGATATTGTTTATAAGATATATAAAGAAACTAGACTGATAAAACCACAATATCGTATAAGGTATTTAAGACTAGAATATTTTCTATCAAAACCGCTTGTAATTTCCAGACTCCCTGAGGAAAATATTTACATAGATAATTCCCGCTATTCAGAATTTCAGTACGATAGTGAGGGAAGAAGTCGGAGAAGTAACAGCTCTGAAAACCTCTCTTAGTCTCCCAGATTAAATTAGACGTTAGACGTTAAAAATAAGCTTAAGATTCTACAAATTATTAGGGTAGAAATTTTTATTCCAAAAAACTTTAGAACAAGACAAAAAGTAAAGCGGTCCCAAGACTTTTTGGATAGTAGCGAAACCCGTCATTTAGACCCACTAAATTAACCCGTCGGAGATACCGACCGTATATATATATATATATATATATATATAAATTAGACATTAGACGTTAAAAATAAGCTTAAGATTCTAGAAATTATTGGGGTAGAAATTTGTATCCCAAAAAACTCTAGAACAAGACAAAAAGTAAAGCGGTCCCAAGTTACCAATTACACAGAAAATGATCGGAAATGATCGGACTAATATTATATGTGGACAGGAAATGATCGAAAATGATCGGACTAATATTATATGTGGAGAATATTAAAAGAGAGTACAAAAGAGTAAGAGAAATATTACAACTGATGATTTACAAGGGAGGAGGAATACTCCTTTTATAACCTTCATAAAGGTTATATCATTTAAAACGTGGGCTTCTGGAAAAGGAAAAGTCATAAAGTGTACAGTAAAAAGTACACAGTAATTGTTAATAATTAAAAAGAAAATAGTAACTAATTTGGATGTTTTGTTTTATACGTCCAAATCGTCATCACATGCGTCAGCTGTTTACTGTCCATATGCATATCCCACTTCGTGTGCTGGATGAATTGCAGTCGTCCATGTGGGTTTATTTCCTTGTACCAATTGTCATGCATCGAATGCATTGGCAATATTGGCCTCAGCGACAGAGTCGAAAGACATACTATCATTAGGGTTGTGATTTGGAGGTCCATGTAATTGGGATTGTTCGTATTCCTCCGCATGGCTTAATTGTTCAAAGGGAACATCCAAATTATTTTTGTTTTTCAAATTATTTAGAAACTCCCTTACTGCCGCTCATTGTTCAAGCGAGGTAGTATAATTTATCGGTAAATCGGTAACAAATAATCGTCTACCATCAGTTACCATGAATTTTAATGTTGATTCCCGACAAAAATATTCTGCATAGTTTGAAGTATTGATCAAGTTTTGTGACCAATATCTCGTTGTGTCCAACTGGTCCAACGGTACATTAAGTGCAATTTCCCAATTTTGTTCAATCTCATCCCATTCATAGTCCGCAGTAGCTCTGAGGTACCAGATCTGGTAGGGTGGATAGAAAATTTCTCTTGATCGCCAACCAATTATGATTGTGATATGAAATGACAGATAGCGAGTATATTTGTACCTGCTTTTTGTCAATACATGATAGATCATGGTTTTGATCATCATAGGTAAAAATTCAAAATGGGTGGAACAAGCTACACTAGAGATGATTAGTTTGTTTACTAACCCCCATTCAATTGTTTCAATATCCCAAGGTGGATATCCTTCTTCAGTAATGAAATGCAGTTTTGGCATGTCATCACTATAATTTAAGCTAGAGTAAAAATGTTGGAGTAAAAGACTTTTTATCTTTTGCTCATGGTCCTCGAGTTTTGGTAAAATTTTGATTTGGAATAGAGGACGTGGGAGAATTATCAATGCTTTTTCAAATCAACAAATTCTCCTGATAGTATTGAAGATCTTGTCAGAAAAATCATTTTCCAGTAATTCAGAAAATTCCAGAAAAGTATCAATTTTTTCCGAAGGAAAATCTTCATTTTCATTGTTTAAGCTTTTTATGAGTTTGAGGCTCGGACTTTTGAATTTGTCCAAAGTTGCTATTTGTTCAGCAATTTTGTTAGCAAGGATACTCATATTTTTTCTAAAATCTTTTCTTTCATCTCGGAGATGAGATTTACATGCTTCATTTAATGGTGTATACAACTCGCAGGGGATTCCTAGGTTGTGAAAGTCATAAGTTTCAGTATCAAGGAGGCTGTAATAACCCTCGCTTATGAGACCGTATTTTATAGTAATTACTTAGTATAGTAATTAGAGACAAGTGTTGGGTTATGATTTGAATGTTAATTCAATGTAGAAAAGTTGGTATCTAATATGAGTTTGCATACATATCATATCTATGGGTAAATATTGCTATGTTATGCTTATTAATATCATCTGAACTCAAAATGATATTTGGCTAAATAATGATACCGGAACCTAAATTGAATTTTAAAATGTCCAAATGATAATTTGGAGGTTGCAGTTGATTCCGGAACGTGCGAAATAGTCAAATAATGAACCATATTGTATTTTGTAGTTTTGGGCATTTTTGACTGATTGTACCCAAATTATGCAGTTGCGTATTATTTTATCGCACTATTAGTTAATTTATTGGGATATTTGTCTTAGGTCACGACTTAAGCTTTCTAAGTCTTCCAATTTCCCTAATTCCCTTCCTAAACCTAAAGAGAGAAAGAAAAGAGTAGAGAGAAAGATTGGAGATTTGGAGATTTGGAGAGATTCTTGCTCTTACAACCAAGAGACCTGTAAATTGCTGAATCAAGGCAAGTTTTCACTTGCTATTTGTGTCTTGAGATAGATGATTTGCTATGGTAATGATGTATTGATTTTGGTTTAGCAAACTTAGGGTTTTTCTTATGTATTTATGGGTTTTGATTCATTCAAAGATGATTGGGATGATTCATGAGGATTAAGATGGTCAATAGTATCATTGATGCTATCTTGGTGTTGGTATATAAGTTTGGTTTGGGAGAAATTTGAGTTGGGGTAGAAAATGGAGTCCAAGACTCCATAGCCAAATCTTGGCAAAATCGCAGGCCCGAATCGATTCGGCCCTCTGGGCGAATCGATTCGGTTAGGTCCAGTGCTCTGGTCTTTTGAGCCGAATCGATTCGGAATTGGTCCGAATCGATTTGGCAGTTATGCAAAACCCCAAACTTCCTAACCGAATCGATTCGGTTTCCATCCGAATCGATTCGGCAACTTTGCAGGAACTCAAATTTTCTGGCCGAATCGATTCGTCCAAGGGGGCGAATCGATTCGGTAGCCCTATACTTTTCCAAAATTTTTCTTTTAAATTTTAACCCTTTTTCTTTAGGATTAATAATTAGGGACCTTCTTAAATGAAGTAAACATAGGGTTTAGAGTATTAGTTGAGTTGGGTCGACATCCTAGACTCGAAAGGGTTCATCTAGGGTTCTTTTAAGGGGGAATTTAAAGTGATGTTTAGGCATTTCTTTTATCTTGTAAGTTTTATAAGGGTCTAGAACATCTTTAGGTCAATTTGGAGACCTTAGAAATTAACTTGAGTTAGATTTGACTTGAGGGTTTATGTTAAAGCCTAAAGGAGGCTTTGGAAAGAACTTTGGAGTCTGAATTTCTTATCGAGGATGTTATGACGGTACGTAATACGTATAGTCCCGATTTAAGCTTATACATTTGTTAAAATGGGAAATTGATAAGGTAATTGATAAATTACTAAATCATGAAATGGAAATTAATAAAAGGGATGTTACACACCTCTCTAAATACCATCTTAAGGGAAGTCCGTACGATAGGTGAAGCCCCCTGGCTAATGAATGGAGGGTGGATATAATCCTAGGCCATATGAGCGCTTGTTTTATTTTTCTGCGATGGGTAGGAGATTCTGGGTGTGGTCTTGACTACCCCGCAGGCATATGGCCGCTTCCCGATGATTTCGATAGGATCTCAGGTTGTCTTATGTTAGGCCCTGGAGGATGATGGTTATTTAGGGGCGCGCATAGTGGGGAAACCCGGACGGGCGGTCTTAGAATCGTTATACTTATATTTATGACTATTCTATTTATCGAGTTGGACTCGAGGGAACTTTAATGCCATAAAGAGCAAATTGATGCCACAAGAGCATGCTATTGAGATTAGTGCCATAAAGAGCACATGATGATAATTGTATTCCTGATAAGGAATGTCAAAGAAGATTGAAATTAAAATATGATGAAAGATGAAAAAGGCTCATAAGTAAATTAAATTCTTGTTTAAGTGAATCTCACTTTACATAGTTATTTATCAGCCTTAGTTCCTTATTTGATGTTACCATGCTAGACTATCATCCATGCTTACTGGCGCATCATTATCATACCTGTCATTTATCTATTGATCACATATATCCGGCCCTGACCGGTTTTCACTTCTTGTTGTGTATGTATATATATAATCCGTTCAGGTGTTCCGCCGCACGGTCGCCCGAAATGATCTTTCCTTCCATATGTTTTGAGGAGCCGTGACATCGTGCGGGTCTCACGGGATGTTTTGTGTAGACGCCTCCATTTATGTTTTCTAGTTATGATCAGTTTATTCGGGCATGTGGCCTAAACCGTTGTAATTGTATAATGGATCTATTATGTAACACCTGGAACTTATTGTATGTTGTATGGTTATTTTGACCGACGTACCTTTCGGTCCTTTTGTATCCTTTTAGTTTTGTGCGCATCCCCACCCTCTATTTCTATCATGGGTTGTTGGAAATGCTTTCTTATTATTTCAAAACCAAAATTTTTGATAACCCGTTTTCTGAAATATTGTGTGGTTATTCCTTATACTTTGTATATTGTTGTGATGCTGAGAATGATATTTATCCATGATTTCCTATTTTATCGAAGTATAGGGCTGGCCACCCTTTACTTCGGATAGCGGGTTGTCACAGATGGTATCAGAGCAACGGGTTCTAGAGTCTTTAGGATCTATGCGGACTTGTCACGTTCTACCGTAGCGTTCTTTGGTATAGAACTTAATGTTAGGATTGTTTGTTGCTTATGTATGCGATCTTCTGCTAAATAGATTGTTTTATATTATGTTTTAACTCTGCCTCGTCCTTATCTCAGATGCCGCCAAAGAGAGGACGTCCCGTTAGACGTAACAGGGTTGTTGAGGACGAGTTTGGTCCTCCCCCGCAGCTTCAGGGGAGTATCAGTGCCGCTGAGGTGGCAACTATTGTGGCCCAAGCTGTCAACGCCGCGATGACTGCAGTGGCCCAACAAATGCCACAAGTTCAAGTGAGGGGACAAGAAGCACTAGTTCCTACGGGACCTTCTCAGTGGGAACGGGTGAGGGAGTCTTTCCTTAAGGGACATCCCCCGGAATTTGAGGGAGGTTCGGATGTTATAAAGGTGAACCAGTGGAAGAGAGATATGCAACGCCATCTTAGAATGGTGGAATGTAGTGAGGAGAAAAAGCAAGTTCTCGTTACCTTCAAGCTGGTCGTACCGGCCTTACACTGGTGGGAGTCAATGACGACACCCGAACAAAGGGATTCTATGTCCATCATAAATTTTTGGGCTTTGTTTGATGGAAAGTATTTCCCTCCCGCAGTTCAGAGGGAAATGCAGAGGAAGCTTCAAGATTTAGTATAAGGGGAGAGATCGGTTGCCCAGTACGAGGAGGAGTTTACCCGGTTAGCAAGCTTTATACCGGATGAAGTAACTCCAGAAGCGAAGAGGATCTCCAAGTTTGTGGGAGGTTTGCACTGGCGAATAAAACAACATTTGCTTGGAAATCCATCTCTGGTGACCTTTGGTGATGTGATGAATGCTGCTTTACTTCACTGTCAAGAGCATAGATTGTTTGTTCAAAACAAGAAGAAGGTTATAGTTGCGGGGCAAGCTGTGAGACAGGGAGGAACTGGGAGCGGAGGGGGAACATCTTCTTCATCCCAATCCTCGAGGAACAAGCAGGCTGAGAGGGATCCTCAGCAGGGGGATTCGGTAAAGCGTCAATGTTTCGGTGGGTTTAATGCTGGTGGCAATAATAACAGGCAGGGTCAGGGTGGTCAGCAACCACAGGGTGGTAGAAGTGGAAATGGAGGTAGAGGCCAACAGGGCCGAGGTGCGGGGCAATTCCGAAATAACCAAGGTAGGAATCAGGATAATACGACAAATAAATGTTTCCAGTGTGGGGAGCTGGGCCACTACAAAAGGGAGTGTCCTCAGTTGGTTGGAGGGCATCTTCCAAGGGCCCCACAGCAGCCGTATGTACAGTTTCCGCCCCAAGCGCCTAATCCAGTTGCTCCTCCTCAACAGGGACAATTGCAGTACGATCGGGTTTACCATATTCAGGAGGCTCTGCTTCCTCCAGCTCCTCCAGCACCACCAGCGATCGAGGGTAAGTTTTTCATTCATGGGCACATGGGTCGAATACTATTTGATACGGGTGCTACACACTCCTTTATTTCTAGAAGTTTTGCCCAGACTTCAGGCATGATAAAATCTGTTGAAAGTACCTTCACTAGCGTTGAATCCTCTATGGGCGATGGCTCATTGATTTTCTTCGTATGTAAGAACGTAGAAATTAACCTAGGTGACTTGTGTTTTGAGGCTGATTTGCTCGTCCTTGATATGGTCGGGTACGATGTTATTTTGGGTATGGATTGGCTAGTGAAGTATCGTGCTATAGTAAATTGTTACGGGAAAAGCATAGTTTTTGCGGTTCCGGGACAAGAAATGTTCCTGGTAGTTATGCCTTGTATGGAAGGGAGCACGAGTGCTTATCTATACTGTATTGCGAAAGACGCATCTAGAGATGTCGTGGTTACCCTAAATTCTCTTCCAATCGTTAGAGATTTCGAAGATATTTTTCGGGAGATACCGGGATTACCTCCAAGTCGGGAAATAGAGTTTGTGATTGATCTAATGCCGGGAACTCGACCGATCGCCAAAGCTCCTTATCGAATGGCTCCTGTGGAGATGAGGGAGCTGAGAGATCAGATTCAAAAGCTACTGGAGCAGGGCTTTATTAGGCGTAGTACCTCACCATGGGGCGCTCCGGTATTGTTTGTGAAGAAGAGAGACGGTTCTCTCCGGTTATGCGTGGACTATAGAGAATTGAATAAAGTCACCATCCGGAATAAATACCCTTTACCTCGCATCGATGACTTGTTTGATCAACTTAGGGGATCTTCCTATTTCTCCAAGATCGATTTGAGGACGGGGTATCACCAATTGAGGATATGAGAGCAAGATGTATCCAAGACGGCCTTTCTGACCCGTTATGGATCTTATGAATTCTTGGTTATGCCCTTTGGGCTAACCAATGCCCCTGCAGTGTTTATGGAACTTATGAACAGGGTGTTTCGGGATTTCCTTGACCAGTTTGTCATTGTCTTTATCGATGACATCCTTGTCTATTCTCAGACAGAGTCGGATCACGCTGCTCACTTGCGGTTGGTCCTGCAGAGATTGAGGGATCATCAATTGTATGCAAAGTTTGAGAAATGTGGCTTCTGGTTGAAGGAAGTTCAATTTCTGGGGCATGTGGTGTCATCCCAAGGCGTGTCGGTGGATCCGGGTAAAGTGATCGCGGTAAAAGAGTGGGGTCAGTCCACGACGCCCACTGAAGTTCGTAGTTTTCTGGGCTTGGCGGGTTATTACCGTCGATTCATTAAGGGCTTTTCCAAGGTTGCTAGCCCATTGACGAATTTAACCCGGAAAGGAGTAAGATTTGTATGGGACAGTTCATGTCAAGCGGCTTTTGATGAGCTCAAGGATAGACTAACTTCGGCTCCAGTCCTGGCATTGCCAAAGCCGGGATTGGAATATCTCGTCTTCACCGATGCATCACTTCAGGGGTTAGGAGGTGTTCTTCAACAAGAGAGACAACCCATTGCGTATGCTTCTCGTAAGTTGAAGCCTCATGAGAAGAACTATCCGGTTCATGACTTGGAATTTGCCATAGTTGTATTTGCCTTGAAGATATGGAGGCATTATCTCTTGGGGGAAAAGTTTAGTCTTTTCACCGACCACAAATCGCTTCAATACTTATTTTCCCAAAAGGATTTGAACATGCGCCAGCGTCGTTGGTTGGAGTTTGTGAAAGACTACCAATTTGACATTCATTATCACCCCGGAAAGGCGAATGTAGTAGCAGATGCCTTGAGCAGGAAGCCCGAGGGAGACTTAGCTGAGGTGTGGAAAGCTAAGTGGAAAGAACTCAGCCTAGAGGATGCAGGAGTGAGAGCATTCCTTTCCGTGATGACGGTTACTCCCACGATTATAGCAAAGATTATGGAAGCTCAGAAAGGAGATAAAGTTTGTCAAGACCATACACGCCAGCTGTTGTCCGAAGGAGCGGAGTCGTACTCGATTGGTTCCGAGGGCGAACTACGTTTCCATGGGAGACTTGTGGTTCCCGACGATGGGGATTTGAGACGTACGGTGATGGCAGAATCCCACGGGTCAAGGTTTGCGGTACATCTAGGCGGGGAAAAGATGTACCAAGATATGTGTCGTTTGTAATTGTGGTCGGGTATGAAGAGGGATATCTCAGAGTTTGTGTCTCAATGCACTACTTGTCAGTTGGTTAAGATTGACCACCAGCGACCGACAGGTTTGTTACAACCGCTCGAGGTTCCCGTATGGAAATGGGAGAGCATTTTGATGGACTTTATTACGGGCCTACCTAGATCGCAGAAGGGTCATGACTAAATTTGGGTGATTGTCGACCGTTTGACCAAGTCGACACACTTCTTGCCTGTACGCACCGATTATGATACCGCTCGTTATGCCCAATTGTTCATCGAGGAGGTCGTCAGACTTCACGGGGTACCTTTAAATATTGTCTCCGACCGAGATAAGATATTTGTGTCCCACTTTTGGCAGAGTTTCCAAGGAGCAATGGGGACCGAGTTGAAGTTAAGCTCTTCCTATCATCCTCAAACAGACGGTCAGACCGAAAGGGTAAACCAGATGTTAGAGGATATGCTTCGTATGTGCATACTCAATTTTAAGGGTAGTTGGGAACAATACCTTCCATTGGTTGAGTTTGCTTATAATAACTCATACCAATTTACTATCGGAATGGCACCCTATGAAGCTCTGTATGGCAGGCCTTGTAGGTCGCCCACTTGTTGGTTGGAAGTGGGTGATAACAAGTTCCTTGGACCTGAAATGATCCAAGACACTTCTTCGAAGATTGAGCTTATTCGAAATCGCATACGGATAGCCCAAGATCGTCAAAAGAGTTATGCCGATGCGGGTAGGAGACATATGGAGTTGGAGGTTGGAGACCAAGTGTTAGTGCGAGTGTCCCCGATGAAGGGCATTAAGCGTTTTGGGAAGAAAGGAAAGCTTGCACCCCATTTTGTTGGACCTTTCCCGGTGATTGCAAAGGTTGGTCCCGTGGCATACCAACTTTCCTTGCCGGAACCTTTACAACAAATCCATGATGTATTTCACGTCTCCTCTTTGAAGAAGTATAGAAGGTGTGAAGGTGCCCTTTGGCACATTCCTTTCGAAGATATTTATTTGCAGCCGATGTTTCTTATGAAGAACAACCGGTTGCTACCCTTGAGTTTGGGGAGCGAAAGTTAAGATCTCGTGTGGTTCCCCTAGTGAGAGTTCATTGGAGTCATCATCATGCAAACGAATCAACTTGGGAACGTGAGGACGAGATGCGGGAGAAATATCCACATCTTTTCTTATGAGGTACGTCTGAATTTTGGGGACAAAATTCCCTCATAAGGGGGGGAGTATGTAATAACCCTCGCTTATGAGACTGTATTTTATAGTAATTACTTAGTATAGAAATTAGAGACAAGTGTTGGGTTATGATTTGAATGTTAATTCAATGTAGAAAAGTTGGTATCTAATATGAGTTTGCATACATATCATATCTATGGGTAAATATTGCTATGTTATGCTTATTAATATCATCTGAACTCAAAATGATATTTGGCTAAATAATGAGACCGGAACCTAAATTGAATTTTAAAATGTCCAAATGATAATTTGGAGGTTGCAGTTGATTCCGGAACGTGCGAAATAGTCAAATAATGTACCATATTGTATTTTGTAGTTTTGGGCATTTTTGACTGATTGTACCCAAATTATGCCGTTGCGTATTATTTTATCGCACTATTAGTTAATTTATTGGTATATTTGTCTTAGGTCACGACTTAAGCTTTCTAAGTCTTCCAATTTCCCTAATTCCCTTCCTAAACCTAAAGAGAGAAAGAAAAGAGTAGAGAGAAAGATTGGAGATTTGGAGATTTGGAGAGATCCTTGCTCTTACAACTAAGAGACCTGTAAATTGCTGAATCAAGGCAAGTTTTCACTTGATATTTGTGTCTTGAGATAGATGATTTGCTATGGTAATGATGTATTGATTTTGGTTTAGCAAACTTAGGGTTTTTCTTATGTATTTATGGGTTTTGATTCATTCAAAGATGATTGGGATGATTCATGAGGATTAAGATGGTCAATAGTATCATTGATGCTATCTTGGTGTTGGTATATAAGTTTGGTTTGGGAGAAATTTGAGTTGGGGTAGAAAATGGAGTCCAAGACTCCATAGCCAAATCTTGGCAAAATCGCAGGCCCGAATCGATTCGGCCCCCTGGGCGAATCGATTCGGTTAGGTCCAGTGCTCAGGTCTTGTGAGCCGAATCGATTCGGAATTGGTCCGAATCGATTTGGCAGTTATGCAGAAACCCAAACTTCCTAACCGAATCGATTCGGTTTCCATCCGAATCGATTCGGCAACTTTGCAGAAACTCAAATTTTCTGGCCGAATCGATTTGGCCAAGGGGGCGAATCGATTCGGTAGCCCTACACTTTTCCAAAATTTTTCTTTTAAATTTTAACCCTTTTTCTTTAGGATTAGTAATTAGGGACCTTCTTAAATGAAGTAAACATAGGGTTTAGATTATTAGTTGAGTTGGGTCGACATCCTAGACTCGAAAGGGTTCATCTAGGGTTCTTTTAAGGGGGAATTTAAAGTGATGTTTAGGCATTTCTTTTATCTTGTAAGTTTTATAAGGGTCTAGAACATCTTTAGGTCAATTTGGAGACCTTAGAAATTAACTTGAGTTAGATTTGACTTGAGGGTTTATGTTAAAGCCTAAAGGAGGCTTTGGAAATAACTTTGGAGTCTGAATTTCTTATCGAGGATGTTATGACGGTACGTAATACGTATAGTCCCGATTTAAGCTTATACATTTGTTAAAATGGGAAATTGATAAGGTAATTGATAAATTACTAAATCATGAAATGGAAATTAATAAAAGGGATGTTACACACCTCTCTAAATACCATCTTAAGGGAAGTCCGTACGATAGGTGAAGCCCCCTGGCTAATGAATGCAGGGTGGATATAGTCCTAGGCCATATGAGCGCTTGTTTTATTTTTCTGCGATGGGTAGGAGATTCTGGGTGTGGTCTTGACTACCCCGCAGGCATATGGCCGCTTCCCGACGATTTCGATAGGATCTCAGGTTATCTTATGTTAGGCCCTGGAAGATGATGGTTATTTAGGGGCGCGCATAGTGGGGAAACCCGGACGGGCGGTCTTAGAATCGTTATACTTATATTTATGACTATTCTATTTATCGAGTTGGACTCGAGGGAACTTTAATGCCATAAAGAGCAAATTGATGCCACAAGAGCATGCTATTGAGATTAGTGCCATAAAGAGCACATGATGATAATTGTATTCCTGATAAGGAATGTCAAAGAAGATTGAAATTAAAATATGATGAAAGATGAAAAAGTCTCATAAGTAAATTAAATTCTTGTTTAAGTGAATCTCACTTTACATAGTTATTTATCAGCCTTAGTTCCTTATTTGATGTTACCATGCTAGACTATCATCCATGCTTACTGGCGCATCATTATCATACCTGTCATTTATCTATTGATCACATATATCCGGCCCTGACCGGTTTTCACTTCTTGTTGTGTATGTATATATATAATCCGTTCAGGTGTTCCGCCGCACGGTCGCCCGAAATGATCTTTCCTTCCATATGTTTTGAGGGGCCGTGACATCGTGCGGGTCTCACGGGATGTTTTGTGTAGACGCCTCCATTTATGTTTTCTAGTTATGATCAGTTTATTCGGGCATGTGGCCTAAACCGTTGTAATTGTATAATGGATCTATTATGTAACACCTGGAACTTATTGTATGTTGTATGGTTATTTTGACCGACGTACCTTTCGGTCGTGCGCATCCCCACCCTCTATTTCTATCATGGGTTGTTGGAAATGCTTTCTTATTATTTCAAAACCAAAATTTTTGATAACCCGTTTTCTGAAATATTGTGTGGTTATTCCTTATACTTTGTATATTGTTGTGATGCTGAGAATGATATTTATCCATGATTTCCTATTTTATCGAAGTATAGGGCTGGCCACCCTTTATTTCGGATAGCGGGTTGTCACATAGGCTTTCCTTGGTCTGTAGTTTGGAGAACTGGTAAATCATATTAGGAGGTCCTAACTGTTTCATCCAATTTTTCCTTGTTGTAATGGCTTCTGGCATAGTGTCATATTTTTGGTGACATGCACCAGGGTATTTTTTTGCTTGCATAAAACATTCATTCCAGTTGTCATAGAAGCCTAGATTTCTTCCACTGAAAACAACATAAACAGGATTTTGTTTAGGTTGTGTAGATGATGATGCTTGGGTTTTTGCCTTTTTAGCAACAGTTACCCAATCTCCTTTTACTTCTCCTGGGTGCTTATCTCCCATCCTGAAAATAGAAAACTCCACTTGTTTAGTGGTTTTGATAAAATATATTTCAAAATATTTCACTTCTTTAGTGGGTGTTATTTTAAAATATGCAACATACTCCACTTGTTTAGTGGGTTTCTAAAAACTCTACTTGGTTAGTAGGTTTTTCTTCATAGTTCCTGCTAAGATAATCTGCAAGAAAATTATTAGTACCATTTAAATGTTCAACTTCAAATGTATAGACAGCAATTTGGTTGAACCATTTAAGTCTTCTTCCTTCTAAAATATTTCTTTTATTTATGAGGAAGTCTTTGACAGCTTTATTATCTGTTCTGACAATAAAGTCTTCAGGTGCTAAGAAAATATGGAATTTTTTAATAGCAAGCTTAATTGCTAATAATTCCTTTTCAAAAATAATATAATTCAGTTCATTTGGTTTAAATTTTCCTGAATTATATCCTCATATCAATTCATGTTTTTGAATTGTTTTTGGGATAGTGGTTTTCTTACCACGAATACCAAAATTATTGGAAGGATTGTTTTCATTCCAGTATTCTGCAGGAATTGCTTTGAGAACACATCCCCAGCAATTGTCCGAAGCATCAGTTTCCAATATTAATTTATCTCTTATTTTAGGAAAATAAACTTTTGGGCAATTATTAATAATTTCTTGTTTAATTGTTTTAACAACAAGAGTATCATTAGCACCCCATGTAAAAACTTCATTCTTTTTTAGTTTTTCAAGAAGTGGTAGTTCTTTTTTAGATAATCCTTTTATGAAATTTCTTCCATAATTAAGGATTCCTAGGAAACTTTGTAATTGTTTTTTATCCAAAATTTCCTCATTAAAATCTCTTATTTTAGAGATGATATGATCTTGTAATTGTAGGCCATCCTGTTTTAGGATTATGCCAAGAAAATTAATTTCTGTTTTTTCAACATCAATATTCTTAGGTGATAAAATGATTCCATATCTTTGGAATTTTTCACAGATAATTTTCAGATGATATCTATGTTCTTCTATGGTTTTGGAAAAAATAAGAATGTCATCTATATAGACAATACAAAAATCTTTAAGGTCTTTAAAGATTTTGTCCATCCATCTTTGATATATCTGAGGAGCTGTGTTTAGTCCAAAAGGCATAACATTCCTATTGATAATGTCCTCTAGGGGTACTAATGTCACAACCCGCCTAAAATAATAACGGGTGGCCAGCCCTATACTATATTAAATCAGGAGTTTCAGATGGTCCAGTCTCAACATCAACTGTCAGTACTATATAATATAGGACTAACTACCCGAAATCACATAAGCGGGATATGAAAATTTAAATAGAATGCAACAGACAACAAACCAACACTATAACACTACCACGAAAGAAAAGAAAGATGCATGATAGGACTAAGATAAATGAAATGCTAGAAATAAAAAAAAAAATGAACTAAATAAATACAATCGAATGTACTACACAAAGTAGACCCGAATAAGCTGTCGGGTCACAGCCAATACAATGACTGAAATGGAATAAATATAAACATGTATATAAATATCCCTTGGGTACAAACCCGATATACAACATGAATCCAACCTAGAATTTTAAAGAAGTAGGAAGCGACTACATGAAACATCCCGCAACAGTCCGCACTTGTCACGGCTCCCAAGACTCTGGATAGAAAGTCATCCGGCATCCATGCGGTAGGATATCTGTGGTAATATATATATATATACAAGGAGGAGAGAAAAGTAAATGGGTCAGAGCCCCGAATGTGAAAACTATTTAGCAAGTGTGTTAACCGTGCATAATAATTATCGGTGCAATTATTTCATAATTAAAGTGAGACCGCTCTCTCGTGGAACCCCAACTCACCTCTCATCTAAAGGCGCGCACCTATTCGCGTCCTCAAGTTTTAGTTAAATTACACCATGGTTATTAGGACAACCTAACTTATCATAGGCCTAGCCCATACCCACGAGAGCTACTTTCCTATCATACCCCAAGAATCCACCCCCTAACTCGAAACACAATTAAGCATTTATTTCAATCATATGTGCCTTGTTAGGCTTAGTGGATTCCGGTTTATATTTTAACCAAATACAATTTAAGATTACCCAATACGCAATTGGGTAGAGACATAGAATTTAAATTCTAATTAATAAGCATGAAAAATCAATTTTGACACAACTTCCCTCCAATTTCAACGCTGCTCTGCATTTCGTGCGTGGGGTGTCTCGCAAAGCGAAATCCAAACAAGTAACCGCCCCGTTACACCACTCCATGTCAACGTCGATCCTGGAGATCCATCATGCCACACATAAATATCGACATAACTTCTCTCTACTCTCAACAATGTACTACATTTCGTGCGTGGGGAGTCTCGCAAAGCGAAATCCAAACAAGGAACCGCCCCGTTACACTACTCTTTGACAATGTCGATCATAGAGATCCATAATGCCGTGCATACCATAACTGATAGAACTTTTCTCCAATTTCAACACTGCACTGGGTTTCATGCGTGGGGTGTCTCGCAAAGCGAAATCCAAACAAGGAACCACCCCGTTACACTACTCCATGACAATGTCGATCCTAGAGATCCATAATGCCATATATACAATATAATACTATTACTACAACTAACATCTCCAATCATATCCTTGGGATGATGTAACCGAAATATTCCTTATGTGCGATACATCAACCCCCATCAATCTAGTACACCATAATCATCCAAGATGTACTCTACAAAGATTCTATATCCTTTAATCTAGGATATATAAATATATATATATATAGGTATTTTATTCTCACTATATATATATATACATACCAACATCCATACCCATGACCAAGTGTACATACCATATACGATGTACAATGGCCATGCAAATATAATACCCGGCTATATATAGCGCCGATAAAACTGCATCAATGCTATCATCTTCCCAGAGTCCGGCTCACGTAACAACTGGGGACCACTTGGTGGGGATCAACGACACCCACCTCGTGGTAACACACACACACGACGTCCCGGGAAGAGGTCATAGTTCCAACCGGAAATGAGACGAAACATACCCACCACGTCTCATCCCAAAAATATATATCTATATCGTATAATAACACAAGGGACGACTATGACCTGGGGAATATCCACACCCTTCTCTATATGCCAGGATGCTCACCCTCTGCGCGGAAACTTCCCAATGATAGCATGAGCGGGGTATGCTTAACCACATAAGTATATATATCGCTCATATACGCAATATACATACATCCATATGATCCCATCATATGATCTAATATAATAAACCATCATATACGGTTTAAATATCCATACCACGTATGACCACAACATAAATATATCCATATATTCATATTCATACATAGATATATGTACATATATTCACACATCACTATATCAATATATATACAAACTAATTTTCGTTCATATGTATAAGATATATAAACCCGGCTATAAGTATACATAATCCTCAATATACAAGGCGTCACCACAATTTCCATTAAATGTACCTCGACATGTGAATACAATCCTTCACTTGAAACATATTCAATCATTTTTCCTATGATGAATAGTCTCCCAAAACCATATGTATATATATCTATACATATATATTCAACATTAGGGTTATCACCCAAGAGTTTGTGTAGGAATCCATCACTACACGTTTCATCCATAACCAAAGTGCATAATTACTGTTAGTACTATTTAACTATAGACACACACATGACTCAATAGTCTAAAACCTCAATTTATTCCAACCTCATTTCAAGTATTGGAATCTCAATGGTCATATGCCCATAATTATGTGTAAACTATCCTAACTAGAATTTATGCTACCGCTTATTCTAGTTGATAGTACGATCCCAAAGCGTCTCAATGTCACCTATGGCTCGAATCGAAATCAGGAACCCTCACTCCTATTGAGTTATCAATTGCCCTTAGACTAAAATTTTCTAAGGATATGAGACCCCTCACTCTTAAAGAGTATGCAGCCACTCTCTTTCATTTGGCCCCAAATTATCTTAACCATATCCTATCCTCAAAAGGATTTGACATAAATGTCGGCCTAGAAATTTCACCACATACATGGGTATTTCTTACCCAATGATTCCAAGAAGTACCCACTATCAGATACTAAGTGAGAGACCCCCTATAAGTCAACCAAAGATATCTCTTACTTTATAAGAGAGAACCCCAAATCAATGAACCCAACTAAAAAGGGTTAGAAGTCATCTTAGGAAACCCATAAAACCGCCCATAAAGGAAACCCCTAAGAATAAACTCCAAAAGAAAAGGGGGAGAAGAAATCCAAGTTTTGGTCTAAAAACAGGGGACCGGTCGATCGGTCCCATACCCCAGTCGACCGCGGGTTCAAATCTTGCCTACGAAGATATGCAGTAGGCTTTTACCTTAAGGCGCGGTCGACCGGTCCCCAGACCGCGATCGACCGGCCATACCAGTTGCCTTGGCCGATTTTCCATTTTCAGCAAACCCCACAAATTTAAACCCTAAAATTTCATCACTAAGCCCCCAAATCTTTAACCCAATAATGTTATTAACAAGAAAACCCATCCTACATCTCATCCCAACCGTTTATATGAGATTAAACCATAGAATAAAATTGATTTCAAGATTTAAACCCAAAAATCTAGGTTTTGGTATTTATACCCAAAAATCCATTTCTTTACACCACAAATTATGAAAGGAAATACACAAATAGCTATTTAGCAAGATTAAACACTTGCCTCAGATTTGTAGGGGTTGGATCGTCCTCGATGACACGGTTGGGCCGGAGATCCCCAAGCTTTCTTCCTCTCTCTCTTCTTTTCTTCTTCTTTCGTTCTCCTTCTCCCTCTAGGGCTTTTTCTCTCTTTCTCTCAAATGAGAATGGCTTAATCCGTAAGCCACATAAACCTTTAAAACAAAATCCCAGTTTTAAAAGTTAATTCACACTTTAAATGACTCGTTTACTCCAATTCGAGCCAAAATAACTTAAAAATATTCCGGAGCCGAAATAAGACCCAATGATAGTCATTTTGACTATCTCGACCCTCCCGGGATCGATGGTACCCTCCAAAATATCATCCGTAATAAATATTCTCTATTTTTGGGCCTAAGTTCCCAAAATTTGAAATTCTCCAATTTAATTAAATTTTATTTTCCCAAAATTTAATTTCTCAGTCTCCAAAAATCGAGGGTTGTTACAACTAAAGGCTGTCAATGGCTTAGATTCTTCAGTTAGTTTTAACTGCCAAAATCCAGATTTACAATCGAATTTGCTAAAGAACTTTTTTCCTTTAGTTTGGTTAATTAATACATCTTTTCTTGGAATAAAATAACCATCAAATTCTAATTGTTCATTTAGTCTTTTATAATTTATAACCATTCTAGCTTTTCCTCTCATGACTTCATTGTGTTTTCTCACCATGAAGGCAGGGGTAGAGTGTGGACTTATTGTTTCTTCAATAAGGTTTATATCCAATAATTCTTTTATTTGTTTATCAAACTCATCTATATCATTTCTGGTGTAGATCATTGGTTTTACTCTTATAATGACATTGGGATCTTTTAGTCTGAGATTACAATATCTTGGACTTTTATTCCATAATTATAGTGTAAAGCCAATGAGTTTCTTCAAGGGCTTTGAAAAAAGGAGTTATATCCCCTTTCTTACTAGGGCGAAAATCTCTTTCGCACTTATATTTATGTTGTTGTAGTAAAGGGATTTTTACTACATCTTTGTTGAGGGTTATATTTATAGTTCCCTCATCAATAGTTATAGGCAAATATTCTGAGATAAAATTGTTGCCTAAAATAAAATCTCCATGCATTTCTGGAAAGCATAAGATTTTCGGAATAATGAATTTCTTTTCATTAAACCATATAGCCACTTTTTTGTCCTTTAAATCAATGAAATTTTGTGTCCCGTTGATGCCTGTTACAGTAATAGGGTTTTTCATTTTTATCCATTTTTCAGGAGGTAAAGCATTAGGTCTACAAGAACATATAGTTCCTCCTGTATCAATTAATGTGCAAAGACTATATGGTTTATAGCCTGAAAAATTGAAGTATCACAATACATAAGTATATCTTCTCTTTCCATGGCTTGGTGAGAAGATTATTTCTTCTTTTCCTTATTGGAAATGATAAATTTGACTGGATTTTATATTATCTTCTTTTAGATAATTTGTTCCAGGTAATATTGGTACTTGTATATTTTTCATAGCAATAGGAGGTTTACTATTACTACATTTGCCTTTTAAAAGGTTTTTTCCCTTTAATTTTTCCCAATCATTGTCAGGAAAATTCTTTTGCCAATTTTCTGAATATTTATTTTTAAAATAGACATTATTACCAGATACCTGTAATTCAACGTTGTTTCGTTGTTTTTCAGGAGGTTGTTCTGTTATTTGGGGTAGTATCCATTGTCTTGGTACTTCCAAATCTCTCCAGTTGATTAATCTGGGTTGTATTGCCGAATCAAATGGTCGAGGTTCAAATATTTCTATAATATTTCTATCTACATTTTGTGTATTTGTATGTGGTAGAGTTGTCAATTCATGAATTGTTTTCCAATGTATTGACATATTTCGTGAGGTATCTTTCATTCCTATTCCTTTGGTTTGGATTTTTATAATGACAGATTCCTCAATGTTTGGATCATCAATAGATATGAAGAAATTTGGTTTTATGTTAAACCAAATAACTCCATTTACCAAATTGGATTGGACTCCTCCAATTATGGTATTCATAGGATTACTGAATCTTTTGTCTAAGACCAGTATAGCTACGGGTGTATCCATACCTCGTCTAAACAGGGCAGTAATACAGATTTGAATAAACTCGATATGTATATATTTAATATTTGGGTGTTTCTTCTTCCATCTTTTGATCTTTTTTAAATCAAAAAGTTTAATATCAGCTGTTTCATCATCTGTTGAGCCAGCAGTAGTATTACCATTAAATTGTTCAAATATTCTTGTTGATAATAATTTGAATTTTGATCATTTATAGACAGCTTCCTTTTTTATAAGTTGCCTTTGATTATCAATTTCTTGTAGTTGTTCGTTGGTAAAAGTGATTTCTTCTCCAACTATTTCACGAAGCTCTATTATTTGTAGCTCATCTTCGCTACTACCTCGTACTTCTACAGTATTATACATAAATATGAGTTCTTCCTCGGATGTTTCCGAATCCGATTCAATCTCATATAAAATTTTATAATTAGAAATATCATAATCAGATAAATCTTCTCCATAAAATATTTCTGATTCTTGCTCTTCAAGAAATTTTATCATTTTATTTGCACTTTTTCCTTTTTTAGGACAATCAGGTGCATAATGGCCTTCTTCGTTGCAAATGTAACAACGACACTTCTTTTTTAGAGGTGGTTTTTTAGAAGGTTTATTTTTTCTAATATATTTTTTATTCTTTGAAAAAGATGTTTTCTTTTTCCAAGGTTTCCATTTAAATTTTCTCTTTCAAGAATATTTAGAATATTTGGAATTTCTAGGAGGTGGATTACATCCTATTTTCTAGTTTTCTTTTAAAATCTTATCACAACATTTATAACCAGCTTTAGAATTTGTGATTTGATTTTTAACTTGTTTCTTGGCTTTTATTTCAATGCAGTGGTCAGATATTTTTCTTAATACCCAATTAATGCGAAAACCAAGATTGTCATCTTTCTCGTCCTTCCCGATAGTTTTTAACCATCCAGGATAAGATTTTAAGGCTATTTCATCCCATGGGTTTGGGAGTTTATGAAAGAATTGATCCATCCAGTGTTTGGTCTCTGAGTGTTTTAGTTTGAAATAATATTTTTTATATAGTTCAACAAATTCTTCAAATTGACAAATGTTACATAGTTCTAGTTTAGATAAGATGTAACACGCATCCTCTTGGAGTCTGGGTTATCCAGTATATCCAATTAGATTTTCTTTAATTATTTCAACAAATCCTTTTAATATTTCATCAAAAGATTTGAAGGTTTGTAGGAGTTCAGTTTTTTGCTGAATTCCTTTTTCTGAGCTTTCCCATTGTTGCAGCCACTGTAAAACATCACCTTGGAGTGTTGCAGCAAGGTAGTCTAAAAATTTTTCTTTAGACCATGTACTCTTATAATTAGTAATGAGTATAGACATGGATTGTGCCCACTCATTAATAGTTTGTTCTTGATCTTTAAAAGGTACATGCCTTAGATCAAGATAAATACCATGTTGAGATATATTTTGTTTATTCAAATTATCTCTTCTTAAGAAAAAAGGGTTTAGTTCATCCTCATTTTTAGTATTACTTGTAGAAGCATTGCCTGTTTTAACAAAATTTTCTTTTTAATTTTTATATGCAGGGGTTTGCATATAATCTTCAAAAGCTTCCTAATTTTGGAATTCCTGAAGTGGGTCTTCAGCCTTCCTTTTTCCATCAATTGTATTCACTACATGTGGTGGAATTTCTTCTTCATTAGATGAATATTGGTTTAATTCATACTGATAGTGTTGTAATAATTTTTCATTTTCCAAATATGCGGTTTGTATTTGTTCAATGAGTTTATTACGTTCTGAAACAGTTAATATTGGAGATTTGTATAGATGTTTCCAATAATCTAATATTTCACGAACGTTTATATATTTGGTGTAATTAAAATCTTCTGCTTGAAGAGCTTTAATTTCTTCCGAACCATAATATAACATAGGGATTTTGTTATCCCCTGGATTATTCATTCCAGTTTGTTTTGGATTTTGATTATCTATTTTGTTTAATAGATTTTCAATTTGTTGTTTAGTCTCCTCTTATAGATCTAACTTTGTAACTGTTTTGAGTTGACTAATTTTTTGATCAACTTTGTTTATGTTGAATTCAATACAATCTAATTTTTTTCTCTACATAATTTTGATTAACGACGTGATGTCTTTCAGTTCGTTTGACCCAACTAAAAATTATATCAGTTAAACTATTTAACGTAGTACTAATTTTACTAATATCATTTTCAGATTTTTTATCTATATGTAAACTATGATTATACATAGACTCATCTTTTTGTAACCATGGTGCTAAACATTGTAGATTAATATTATTATTATTATTTTGAAAATCCTTAAAGTTTTCATAAAATCCATATCCCTATTATTATTTCAAAGCCCATATTTCCATTCGCCAAAAAGCTACTCTAAGTTAAGCAATAGGCGTTAGGAAAACTGGTTTTAGGCACCTGAAATAACATATAATAGGAGGTCTTAGGTACCAATGGAATCTCGAAAAGATGAACAAAATAATAATAATATCTTTATATTTAATTCACCATGATTATTTACTCTTTTTTTTTGTAATTGGTATCAGAGCCTTGTTATCAAAGGTTAGCATTCTAAATATGTTTATATTGTTATGTTAATATGAATGTTAAAGTAGAAACTATTATACTCCATCACAGAACTTATGTTTCTGGAGAAAATTTTAGAGTAAAATATAAATTTTTTGGAAATAAGTGTCGTAATAATTGTTGTATGAAATATCGTTTAATCCTAGTTTTATATAAATAACTATGTTATTTGATATTACTGTTTGTTTTGTCGCTAAGATTGGTATATGCAGTTATAATCTCCATATTATAATCAAGTTACGACTGTCCTTGTAAAAAAAAAAGAGTAAATAATCACGGTGAATTAAATATAAAGATATAGCAAAACCCGTCATTTAGACCCGCTAAATTGACCCGTCGGAGATCCCGACCGTATATATATATATATATATATATATGTTTTGATGATAGGATTGCTGGTGATATAGTCTCTCATTTGGGTAAAATGAAGCGCGTGATTCATTATATCTCAGGGTGTTGTGTATGTGTTAGTATAAGTGAACGCATGATGTACTTTCCTATGACATGGTTGATTTTCCATGACATGGTTGAATTTTCGGATAAGATTGGCATGGTGGATTTTCCATTACATGCATGATTTGCCTGATATGAATGGTTGATTTTTTAAAAATTAGATGATTAGAATTACATGGTTGACTTTCTGGGGAATTATAATTTCCAAAGGTAATGAGATTAAGTTGGGAATGGTTATAAATTGCATAAGTTATTGGTTCTAACATTAAAACAGCATGTCTCCGAGTATATACGAGGGGTTCCTTGTTTGGATTAATCGCCCGACGGATGAGTTCACACGGTGTGTTGAGATCTGGGTCCAATTGCTTACAATTTCTCTGTCATTGGCAATTTAATATAGTTTATAATATTATGACCATGGGAATATTTGTTAAGTTAGTGACGAATTTTGAGGATTAAATTCCTTTTGATGGGGAACAGTGTAATATCCGAAGAATTTAAATAATAAAATTTAATTGGGAGTTTTCAAATAATTATTTAAAAGGATTTTTAAATAAAATCGAACGGCTTTGGGTAAGAAATTCAATTTTTTTATTTATAAAAATCAAATTCAATAAATCCTTTTAATAAAAAATTAAATTTGAAATTATATTTTTTTTAAAATTATTTGGATAATTTATTTAATAACGTTGGATTATTTTTTTACAAATTTAATTTCATCATTTTCATGTTAAAGTGTGAAAATTATTATAAGATTTAACTACTTTTTTGTTTTGATTTTGCAACTTTTGGTTATGATTTATTGCATTATCTGAAGGCCCAGATGGTGCTAACATGATGAGGAATGGCCCCATGGGATGTGTAACTCATTTAGTTGAGTTTTGAGTCATATGGACTCGATTTGGGTCCTATAATCTAAAGATAATTTGGGATAAATTAAAAGGACAAAAAATGCATTATAAAGTTTAAGTTGGAATCTTAGTTAGTTAACATAATTTCATTAGGATTATAACGCCTCGAATCAAATTTATGGGTCACCCTTAGGTAAATGCAAATCGATTTGGATGCTTTAAGTGTGGATTGATGTGAAATAACTTAAATAATGTTTCTGGTCCATTTTATTCGAATAATTTAACGGAGTGGGCATGCAATTGTGACAACCCGCGATCCGAGATAAGGGGTGGCCAGCCCGATACTCAAACATAACAGGGATCATGGATGGATATCATCCTCAGCATCAACACTAATAAACTGAGTATACGAGAAAACCACCCAATACGTCAGAAAACGGGTTGCCAAAAAGTTTAGAAATTTAAAAGCAGTTAAGAAATTTAAATTTAAACAACCCAATCTGATAAGCAAGTGGAATTCCACAGGAATATATATAATACAACTAAGACAAATGTAAACAAAAGGACCGAATAGGCTGTCGGTCCACAGCTACATAGAACACAGTACAATAGTTTAATATCTTATGTAATACATTCATTAAACACGTACAAATGTTTGGGCCACACCCTCGATGAAAAGACCCGATCATATCAAGAATACCAAAAATGAAAGCGTCTAATACAATGTCCTGTAATAACCCGCAAAACCTTACAACTCGCCGAAAGCAAAGGAATGGGAACATCAAAATGGGCATCCTTGCGGTGGAGCACCTGAGCGGATACAATCATATACACAACAAGGAAAGTAAACCGGTCAGGGTCGGGTTCTATATGATCACCAGAAGAAACAAAAAGCATGATAGAAATGAACAGTTATGCATGAATGATAAGGATGATAATATGGCATGAAATCTAGCATGTTAAACTTACATTACAATTTAAGGCAATTTAACCAAATGATGAAATGAAATGTCATTAACATAAAATAAAATAAAAAGTAAGTAACTTAAATTTATAACATTTCCTCATTTATCAAATTTCCATTATCTTTTACATTCCTCAATAGGAATAAAACCATTTATTAACTTCCATAGTTAATTTTCTTACCATTTCATCTTTCCATTCCTTAATAGGAATATCATTAATATCAAGTGCACTTTATGGCACATATCACATTCCCCGTGCTCTTTATGGCACATAATCATGCTCTTTAGGGCATATATCCATCAAGTCCCACTTGATGCAGAAAAATTATATTCTCATACACATAACGATTCTAAGACCGCCCCTCTGAGTTTCCCCACTGGGCGCGCCCCTAAATGACCATCATCTTCCAGGGCCTATCTATACAAGACAACCTAGGCACCTATCGATACGTCGGGAAGCGACCATATGTCTGCGGGAGAGTCAGGACCACACCCGGAATCCCCTCACCAGCGCAGAAAAATATATAAAAACCCCGCATATGGCCTAGGACTATATCCACCCTGCATTCATTAGCCAGGGGGCATCACCAAGCGCGGGAACTTCCCTTGTGATGTCATTTAGAGAGGTGTGTATTAGTAAATTAACATTTACATTTTAAATCTCATTTTCATTTTCAATATACATTACCAAAGTTCCATTTCCATTTTCCATGTGTTTGGTTCTTTTTATTCGAATCTGTAATCATTTAAACAACTGGGTTCATTTTTATTTGAACCGATCATCTTTAACATAGTTTGGGTTCATTTTAGTTGAACCTATCCTCATTAACATTTGGGTTCATTTTTATTTGAACCTATTCTCATCGAATATCGACATTAATATTACTCAAATTACAAGTCCCGACTAAATCTCCAAATGACCATTATGATACTACAATTCCCAAAATTCATAGGATTTCGATAAGCCCCTAAGTCTCCAAGCATGGGCATTTAACTTCCTAACTTCAAAAAGTTTGAATAAGAGAAGAAATGCCTTAACATTTCTTTAGACATCCCGGGAAATAAACCCTAGATAACCAAATTCTAGTATAGGGTGGCGACCAAACTCAACTAATACTCTAGGACTCTAAGTTTACTTCTTCCAAGAAGGTTCCTAGGTCCTAAACCTAAAGAAAAAGATCAAAAATTAAAAAGGAAAATGACTGAAATATGTAGGACCCGAATCGATTCGCCCTTAAAGTGAATCGGTTCGGAAGACAAATCCAACATTCTTCATACTGCCGAATCGATTCGATCTTAACCCGAATCGATTCGGGTACACAGACCTGGGAAACTGCATCTGTGCGAATCGATTCGCCCTAGGGGCCGAATCGATTCGCCCCTGCGAAATTGCCAAGAATGGCTATGGACTTCAAAACTCCAAATTTTCCCAAACCCAAAACCAACCAAACCAAAATCATTTGCTGCAATTACTATCCCAAAAATAACTCTAACTATCATCATTTGCAACATTTATCATCCAAATCAATTTTCAAGGGTTAATACCCAAAAATCCAACGAAACCCTAAAATGTAAAACCATAACAATTCAATAACTATCAAAATTAATTATTCTCCTTAAATCACATAATAGCAAGTAGATTACTTGCCTGGATCATGCAAATGAAGATTTGATTTGGTGTAGGCAATGATCCAAGCTTGAATCTCCAAATTTCTCTTTTTCTCCCACAATTCTCTTCCTCTCTCTACTCTCTCTAGGGCTCAATTTTTGTAAAATGGAAGAATAGAA
This sequence comes from Sambucus nigra, assembly GCA_949130495.1. Lineage (NCBI taxonomy): Eukaryota > Viridiplantae > Streptophyta > Magnoliopsida > Dipsacales > Adoxaceae > Sambucus > Sambucus nigra. The sequence goes on along the minus strand of OX422210.1, from coordinate 234,223,361 downwards.
ATGGGGTTGGGGAAAATAAAATGTGGATTAAGTCTAAAAAGCCCACTTAAATGTCTAATACGCGATAAAATGATACGCACTACACATTTAAGCTATAACCAGTCAAAAGTGCCCGAAATGCCAAAATGCAATATGGCACTTATTTTGACTGTCTTGCACCTACCGGGACTGACTACACCCTCCAAATTATCATTTTGAAATTTTATAACTCATTTTACTTCCGGTCTCATATTAAACCAAAATGTCATATTAATTCTTATGACACTATAAATAACCACCTGGATATTTTTACCTACTCATTAGGTAATCATACAACATTTCAGTAAATATTAAACTTTTTCATATTAAATCAATATTTACTCAAAATCCATCATTTTATAATTATTTACTACATATAGTAAATAAATATAAAATAGGCTCTCAAAAGAGAGGGTTGTTACAACAATTCCTTTTTCCAAGCGTATAAATAAAAAAAAACAAGCGCGGAACACATTATATAATGCTTTAGGGTTCATGTAATCAGAGATGCTACTGTAATAGTAAGAATCAATTACCTGTGAAATGATCTTAAAAGACAGAATATCTCTTAACCCGCCATAACAAAGAAAACAAGGTGAGTCAATCCCCTATGTGGTTCCCAACAACAATTCAGTATATAAATGAACGTCAGGAGTAAATGTTGCAATATCGAACATACAATAACGAAAAAAAATCCTTGAACTTTGGTTATAATACATTAATCTTTATGTTCAATACATTATCATTTTATTACAAAAACACTATGTTAAACCTTTACCAACACATTACTCTATAAACTTAATTTACCCATTAATAAGTTATGCCATAGATTTATCAATTATCTCAGCTTCACAATTTCCCATAATTAGATTATGTATCCTTTAAACACGGATCATCATATTAGTATACCGTTATTTACTTTTGTTCTTTCCCGAAATTTTGCCAATTCCATCTCATTAATCTTCAGTTACCCTTGTTAGACTTTAAATAGCGTTGTGCTCTAAATTATCTTCACATTCTTAATCGGAGTTCACCAAATCCTATTTTTTTTAATGGACTTGAACTAAGATCCACAAATGTCGCAATATTCTTCCCTGGCCAGTGGTTTTGGGTTTATACTGAACCCACACTCTAGGGCTCTAGGGCCTCTTTGAACTTTCATGGTTTCTCTTAATATCGTGTTACCTCATTGTAACCAATTTTCTTAAGTTCACTTTTTAGTCCCTTATATTAGTTTAACCATTTTACCCAGACTGAAGGCCAAAACCTGAGGCAAATACCACATTGTCGTCCTTGTTATACACTTGGACACATTTTATCGTTTAGTCTTTATTACACATTTTATATGTACTGCCAACATCTCTACTTTTACAAAGTCTTATCCCATTTACATGTTTAAGGACCATTTCCATCATTTAGTGTTCATTTAAATTCATGTATAACAAAGTCCCCTTTTATCACTAATTATCATATATGGAGAAAAATCACGATTTCATCTTGAAAAACATATAAAGTTGTTTGATTATATGGTCAAATGTAAAAATCATAGATTAGGTCACAAACAAATCAAATTAAATTTTAACCAATTTCATGTTGATTAATTAGGTGAAACTAAACATGCAAGATATTGAATCTAAATAGAATCAAACGAACCATATCATAAGATGTGAGGAAAATTCTTTCGACAAAATCCATTTTTAGCACTGTTACAATTAAGGTATTACAAACGACACAAACAGACTTAAAAATATTGACTCCACTAAGTTTCTGAGTTATTTCTCCTTCCCTGTTGATAACAGAAAGCGATATAGATCCAGCAATGCTCCATAGTAAGTTTCAGTTACCTTGGTGTCCACATATCAGCCTCAGAAAACTCATTTTCTATCTTTAGTAGTGAAGAACCATCTCCAAAGGGATATGAACATGTGATGTGTTCTTCAAGGTTTGATAAAGTGATCGCAAAATATGTAAGTGTATTGAATTTGGAAAACCAAAATGTTTGATCACAAAATATGTGGAAAAAGTCTTGCAAATAAGTGCAAGTTAGTATCTCTTTTATAGAAAGAAAAATCTTCAAGAGAACATTTGAAGACAAGATTTTTTTTCCCCAAGCGCGTTCGAATGAAATGGACCTCATTCGAACTACCTATGCAAAGTCGTTTGAATGACATCGAACGAGTGATCAAACGACATTCTAGAGTGATGAGGAAATTGGATCTTTGAAGTTTCGTTTGAACATATGATATCGAACGCTTTAAAGGAACTCATTTGAATGACGTTCAATATCTCATTCTAATGAGAGTCCTTAAAAATAATTTTTCGATTAAAAAATTTTGAAAACACTTTTATGTTGCAAACACTTATAAAAATAATATTGGACATAATGATTATACAATATCAACATCACATACGTTCTCCGATGATTTTAAATACGATCTCAACTCTTTGATCTTCGATTATCACATTCGATCACTAATTTTCAATTGAATCTCTTGAAAATGTACGTGATGATGTAAAGATGTAACGAAATATTCCAAACTAAAACATATTGAGAAATTATAATTTTTTTCTCTTACAAATTTTCCCCTTTGGCTCTTCCGATGCAAAGCATAAAATCGATAAAATAACCCCTAAGACAAGTGCAAATAATGTCCCTCCCAAACCCAAAAAGGAAAAGAAACTTTAAAATTTTTCTCAACTTAAAATCTTCACCGTGTAGTCCATGATATAATTAATGCAGAAAAGAGATATACACACATGAAACAAAGGAAGTATCGTGACACGTGGAGTTTAAAAAAATAAATAAAACTCCCCTGTAATATGTTCTCCCCCTTTTTGTCCAAAATAGACGAAAGGTTAAAATCTAAACCTAAAAAAGTTAGCATCACGAGGACATTAATTTGAAATATCATCACAAAGGACAAATAATTAAGCATATGCACTGAAACTTCAACAAACCAACAAGTTGTTTTTGAAATTTTTGAAAATTTTAAATATATAAAAATATACATACAAATACAAACAATCACACCACCGAGTAGAACAAAAATATCTAAATCATGGATATGCAATGAATGTGTATGAATTTAATGCACAAGAAGTCAACATTGGCATATGTAATGATGGTGCATGGAGTCAAAGAGACGCTCCTAAAGAAAGAACTCAATTCAACCATTTGTGTGAAAAATATATTGAACAAAGTGAAATTGACTTAACTCATACAAAATGTCATGAATTTCAGAACTTTTGAAATTAATAACGCCAAACTATTTAATACTTTTGAAGGAATTTTATTGTGCAAACATATTGATAATGAACTTACATGTCACACCCTGATTTCTCGGGGGGGGGGGGGGGGGGGGGGGGGGAATTTATTTTGAAATAATGCCAAATCATAATTGAGGCATGCATGATAAGCTAACCAATAATTTACAAAACCGAAATTGTATTTCACTATAGTTCAAAAGCTTATTCTTCTATAACTTCTATGCATATCTCAAACTGTTGCACTGTAATTTTTTGAAGTAGTTATCATTGCCTATTGGTACCTGTGCAAAATAACTGAAAGGAAACTAATCAGAAAAAATTATTGGATATATTCTACTAGTTCTATAACAAGTATAAATATAAAGAGAGTTATGAATGTCTATGAAATTCAGTGTTTATCAAATGAAGAGGAAGAAAATGTTTTTCATAATAACATTAACTGAAAAGGTTGAACTCATAATACCACACTTACCGGCTCATTAAGGGTCATATAAATAAATTAAGGGGACTGAACTAATAATCCCATACTTATCATCTCATTATGGGTCATATTTGAAAATCAAGGATCTTTGAACTGATAATTTCATACTTACTAGCTCATTGAGGGGTATAGAAATAATCAAGCCAACAATATAACCAAATAAAATCAACCCAAAACCTTTGGGAAAAAGTAACTGGATAGGCACACTATCCAAGTGGCACTCATACGTATATAGCAATAGTACAGGCTCTCAAACATTTGAGACCATTAGGCCAAGCAGAAAAGTTTTGTGGGATAACACGGCAGTATACTCCCTAGTTAACACTAATGATTATAATGTGAATATTTGCACAAAAGTGCAGGGGTGAACTGAATCAATCCTTAAAATAGATTATTCAACATATTAGTTTTTAGATGAGAATGATTTAAAATTATCATAATAAAATAATTTGTGAAAATGTAATAAATACGAGTATGGTAATTTCTACACATACTTGAAATTAATTGGCTATCATATAGTGATATCAATAGCAAATATCAAATGCTAAAGTTTACTATTGAAAAGGTAGAAAACCTACCGGTGCATTTAGTAGATCGAGCTTATCTTGATTGATTCGTTGTTGCCTTTTCATATTCAACTGTAATGTTTAATACACGCGTTGCTATGAATAATCTAAAAATAATTGTTTCTCTACAAGTTGCTTTTCGTAATTACACTGTCGTCGGAATTCAGGTAACGAACTCATATTTATACATAACTCGCATATGATTAAAATAAAAATCTCTGTCCAAATTTTATAGTATAATCAGACAGTTTTCTTTAGGAAAGGGTCATAAAATAATACTTTAATGGTTACTCGGGATTTTTAATTGACATGACAGCCTAAATATGACATTGTAAAAAATAGGGCTGAAAAAAAATACTTTTATATCAAAAAGTTTTATTCTACCACACGATTCCAATGGTACATTTCATGTATTTTTCTGATCAGCGGTTTAAAAAATATGAATTTTCAAATTAAAATAAATGGCATTTTATCGTGTCGACGTCACAATTGGTTTTAAACAAAATCTAGTTTCAATTTTTTATAACATGGATGTCTTGCTAGTGGTGTTTTGACAAATAATATGTTATTTTGGTTTAGGATTATTTTATTTCATCAGGACACTCGCATGTCCATAAACACACACACACACACACACACACACACACACACACAGCCAGGCTCTTGTGCACAATAAGTTTGCACATCATTTTTTTTAAAATAGTAAAAAAAAAATCGAGTTATTGTTTTTGTGTGAAATTTAAACATTTCAAGGAACCCATATAAAAAAATTCAAGTAAATAAAACTTGTTATGCTATTTTTAAAAAATCGGTCAAACTTTTCGTGCTTTTAAGTACTTTAAAAGCTGAGAAAGTTAGACCGATTTTTTAAAAATAGCAAGAAAAGATTTTTTTTAGCTGAATTTTTTATGTGGGTCTACTGAATTGTTTAAATATCACATAAAAAAATCAACTCAAAAATATTTTTTTAATATTTAAAGAAAAATTGGTGTGTGCCATCACGTGTGCAAACTTAGTATGCACAGGAGTCTCTCTCTCTCTCTCTCTCTCTCTCTCTCTCTCTCTCTCTCTCTCTCTCTATAAATATATATACATATATATATATATATATATATACACACGTGCACACACATATACAGTATTGTTCTTATGCGGATTGTTCCGCATTTTAAAAGTGCGGACTGAACATGTGTCACCTGTCGATGCGCCCAAAAAGGAGAGAGAGCGCAAAGGAGAGAGAGCGCGTAGGATAAAAGGGTTGCCCACGACTTCCTTTTATAATGCAAAGAAATAAAGAGTTGGAATCCAAAAGACTCCTTTAAATAAGGCAAAGAAATGAAGAGTTGGAAGTCAAAACAACTCTTGAAAATTACTTAATGTTTGCCGACTTAGAATTCGCAGAGTTAAAAACATTTAAAAATCATTTTAAAATCCGTTTTAACTCCGTTTTTGAAACCGTTTGAAATTCTCGCCTTTAAAAATAATATTCAACATATTTGAGCAATAAAAATAATTTTATCAAAAACTTTATTTTTCCTCTTTATTTTGAAAATACCCCAAAAATTACACGGGTTATTACAGTTAAATAGAGAATTTTAGTTAACATACTCAGATGAAGATTTTGATTGCACAGTTGGTTTCATAATGATCGAGATAGTCTGAATAGAGTATCCAGGGGTATCGTTATTATCACGACCCCGACCCGAAAATAGTAGGGAACGAGTGTCTTGACATGCCACCAAGGCATCCAATATTCTGGCCTTAAAATTTTTGTTTTAAAATATATGTAGCGGAAGTATAATCACATGGTTATGAATCGTAAAATAATGAAAGTGAAGGAATTACATCATCAGAGCTTTCTAAAGGGAACTTCATTTGTATAAAAATATCAACGAGTTACAACTTGACACAAAGAGCTAAACATGCTCTATCTAATTAAACAAACTTCTACTTAAGGTAACAAAAAAAGCTTTAAAAGCTAAATATTCAACATAGTCCTTTTTCGTTCCATCCACGAACTTAATTATTTCCTGAAAAATGGTTATTTATACAACGTCAGCTAAAAGCCGAATGAGATTCAATCTCAAGACATTCTAGGGTTTTTCAGAAAATTGATACCTATTCAATTTAGAACAGAAAGTATATACATAAAGATAGGAATTTCAAGTAATATATATAAAGTAGATGACTATATATATATATATATATATATATATATATATATATATATATATATTCAGAATAATCAGTTCAGAACAGAGCAGATAAAATAATTGAGCATATGTCAATTATTCAGTTTTAGTGGCCAGGTACACTCTAATACCCAGACAGATAGTGTTACCAAATGTTTCCACCCGATAACATCACAGACAGATAATCATGATTTCTGGAACAACGCCTTATTTAGGGCACACCAGCGATAAACCAATTGGGAAGGTACCACCTAAATATTTCCATCCGATAGTCAAGGCCAAGATAGTAAGAGAGTTTCCATAGGCCGAATCAATAACATTAGAATTCAAATCAGATGTTTATATGGAGAGATATAACCTTATAACAAACGACGAAATCATCGGTATCAGATGCATTTTGAGAATAAAAAATTTTCACAAAATATACATAGTTTGCATAATATAATATAATCAAAATGCGCAAGAAATTGCATAGAGTGCTCACCTAAAATAGAGGTCGAAATTGTAGATAACAAGTCTTCGATCGCACGTTAATCTCAAATACGATAAAGTTTTAAGTATATGTTCTAAACAAGGTCCAGTTTACATATTGTATTTTAATAGTAATTTGTTTCAAAGGATTACTAAAAATCAGTTTCTTAACTTTTAAAACTTATTAATCATAATTAAAGGATTCAATTCATAGTTCTTCCTAATCAGTCGCTTCCCAGTAGAGATGGAGGGTCACAGGGGCACCGCTTAAATACCATCTCCTCTAGACAGAATTTCATCGGGTCTGACTTTGGAATTACTTAAATGGGATTCCATACTTACTTTTAAAAAATCATTTTTAAAAGCGTATATACAATTTCAAACAAGTTTACATGAAAATAAAATCAACTTAGATTTCTTTTAAACTTTAAGTTTTGATTAGTGAAGTCCTTAGTATATTTTACCAGCATAACTACTAAGTAAAGCTATAAAACACAAAATTAAAACTATAAAAATACATTATAACATTTAAATAAAATCATACCTACGAAATGAATTCTTTCTTACAAATTATAGAACTCCTTCTTAAGATATTTTCCAATTCTTCTATCACTCTTTCTTACTATAATTCTCAAGGAATTGGTGTGAGTTTCAATGAACCCTAAGACCCTATTTATAGGTTTTCAAAAGTATTACGGTGTTGACACATGTCTAATGACTAAATTTTTGGATTGGTTATTCAACACCGAGGTGTCGTGATCCGGAGTGGTCTTGCAGTGTTAATATCACCAAATGATGACAAGTGGTTTAGCTCTCTCTACAGATGACATGTGGAAGGTGGAAGTGACCAGTACGCGGTGGAAAGGTGATAAGGGTATAAGGGTCATTTCACACATGAAGGTTATTTTGGTAATTTCACACTATATATTTTGAATATTTCTTAGAGCTCCTTGAAAATATTTTATTTACAAAATCGCCAATTTTATATATTTATTTTAGTCCTTAAAGTTTCATAAAATTATATTTTCTACCCCAAAACTTATTATTTGCCTTAAGATATGTCATAAGACTTCGATTTGATCCAATTTACAGTTGATTCTTCGTAATTAAAAATGGGGTTTGTTATATTGATAGCCAATAATACCACATATCTAATAATACAACATTTATAAGATAATAAGTAACACAAGAGTGTAAAAACAAACTATATAAAAGTGGGGTCATTACATCCTACCCTCCTTATAAAAAGTTTCGTACCCAAACTTTACTTACATTAATTTTCAAAAAGGTATGGATATCGCTCTTTTATCTCATCTTCCCGCTCCCACGTTGCTTCTTCAACAAAATGATTCCGCCATAATACTTTAACTAGTGGAATAACCTTGGTTCGTAATATTTGATCTTTATGGTCCAAAATTTCCACTGGATGCTCAATGTACGACAAATCTTCTCTAACTTGAAGAGGCTCTTGACTTAAGATATGTTTTGGATCTGGGACATATTTCTTTATCATTGATACGTGAAACACATTATGTACACTAGAGAGTTTCGGTGGTAAGGCTATTTTATACGCAACAACTCCTATCCTTTCAAGGATTTCAAAAGGCCCTGTGTATCTTGGGCTCAACTTCCCTTTCTTCCCAAATCGTATTACTCCTTTTGCAGGCGATACTCGCAAGAACACATAATCTCCTCTTTGGAATTCTAACTATCGGTGTCGATTGTCAACATAACTCTTTTGACGGCTTTGAGCGGTTCGAAGTCGGTCTTGTATTAATTTCACCTTCTCTGTTGTTATCTGAATCAATTCTGGTCCCAACAATTTTCTTTCCCCAACTTCTACCCAACATGTAGGGGAACGACACCTTCTACAATAGAGTGACTCATATGGAGCCATTTTAATACTTGCTTGATAGCTATTATTATATTCGAATTCCACTAACGGTAAATGATCATCCCAATTCCCTTTTAAATCAAGTGCACATGCCCTAAGAATATCCTCTAAGGTTTGAATAGTTATCTCTTATTGTCCATCCGTTTGAGGATGAAAAGAAGTGCTAAAATTCAATTTTGTTCCCATTGCTTCTTGTAGGCTTTTCCAGAAGCGACACACAAATCTAGGGTCACGGTCAGAAATAATTGAAATTGGGGTTCCATAAAGCCTAATAATTTCCTGCACATACAACTTAGCTAACTTCTCTAAAGAATGGGTAATCTTAATGGCAAGAAAATGAGTAGATTTAGTTAACCTATCAATAATTACCCAAATAGAGACATTACCATTTGAACTCCTCGGTAAACTTGTCACAAAATCCATAGTAATATGTTCCCATTTCCACTCAGGGATAGGTAGGGGTTGCAGTAATCTTGATGGTTTTTTATGTTCTGCCTTTACTTGTTGACAAACCAAACACTGAGATATAAATTCTTCTATCTCCCTCTTCATGTTATTCCACCAAAATACTTCTCGAAGATCCCTATACATTTTTGTACATCCGAGATGAAATGTGAATCTTGAGTAATGACTTTCCTCCAAAATTTGCCTTTTTAGTTGGGCATCATATGGCACACACACTCTATTTCCAAACTTCAATATATCATCTCGCATCGCAAATTCAGTTCTCTTACCCTCGATGACTTCTTCTCTAATCTTCTTCAGTTGTGGGTCATTTACTTGTGCAATTTCGATCCTCTCCGTTAACATGGGTTATACTTGTAAGTTTGCAATTATTCCTCCTTTGCTATAGATACGTACATCTGTTTCCATACTTCTCAAATCCCTTAACAGTGTTTCCTTGCTTGCAATAAGACATGCTAAATTTGGTGTAGACTTCCTACTTGAAGCATCGGCTACTACATTAGCATTCCCCGAGTGATAGTGAATATTTACATCATAATCCTTCATCAATTCTAACCACCTCCTTTGTCTCATATTCAACTCTTTCTGAGTAAATATATAATTCAAACTCTTATGATCGGTATAAGTCTCACCATACAAATAGTGCCTCCAAATCTTAAGAGCAAAAATTACAACAGGTAATTCTAGTTCATGGGTTGGATAATTCTGCTCATGGGTTTTCAACTGTCTTGAGGCGCAAGCTACTACTTTTACATTTTACATTAGCACACATCCCAAAACATTTTTAGAAGCATCACTATAAATCACAAATCCCCCTGTCCTGGAAGGAATAGTCAAAATTGGGGCAGTTACTAATCGATTCTTAAGTTCTTGAAAACTTTTCTCGGCTTCCTCAGACCATTCATATTTTACCTTCTTTTGTGTTAACCTAGATAGAGGTTTGGAAATGCTAGAAAATCCTTCATCAAATCTTCGGTAATAACCTGCTAATCCAAAGAAACTACGAATCTCACTCACATTAGTTGGTATGGGCCAATCTAGTATAGCCTTAATGTTTTGAGGGTCAACTGACACTCCCTCTTTGGATATGACATGTACTAGAAAAGAAACACTAGGCATCCAAAACTCACACTTCTTAAATTTTGCATATAATTTCTCTTTCCTAAGGATTTGTAATACCTCCTCTAAATTCTTTTGGTGTTCTTCAATACTTTTGGAATAAATAAGGATGTCATCAATGAAAAAAACCACACACTGATCCAAATATTTCCTAAAAACCCTATTCATCATATCCATAAAAACGGTTGGTGCATTAATTAGTCCAAATGGCATTACAAGAAATTCATAGTGACTATATCTAGTACGAAAAGCTGATTTTAAAATATCATCATCATTAATCTTCAATTGATGATAGCCTGACCTAAGGTCAATCTTAGGGAATACTTGTGCACCTTCTAATTGATCAAACAAGTCATCGATACGAGGTAAGGGGTATTTATTCTTATTGGTTACCGTACTCAGTTCACGATAATCTATACATAGTCTCATTATCCCATCTTTCTTTTTCACAATTAACACTGGAGTACCCCAAGGCGATATACTTGGTCTGATAAAACCCTTGTCTAAAAGGTCTTCTAATTGAACTTTTAACTCTCTTAATTCTAAAGGTGCCATGCGATATGGTGGTTTTGAGATTGGTATAGTTACAGGAATAAGGTCAATGGTAAATTATATTTCTCTATTAGGAGGTAGACGAGGTAAATTATCAGGAAAAACATCCATAAATTTCTTAGCAATAGGAATATCTTCTAATCTAGGCTCTATCATCTCGAAACTAGTAACCGTTGCAAGAAATCCTTGACATCCCTTATTAAGAAAACTATAGGCTTGCATTGCAGAAGTAATACACATCGGAGATATGAAGCCAGTTCCTTCAAAACTAAATTTTGGTTAGTGAGGAATTTGGAAAGTAACACTCTTCTCAAAACAGTCTACCTTAGCATGATGTGATGCTAACCAATCAATCCCCAAAATGATTTTAAAATCTTTAATGTCTAAAACTATCAAATAAATTAATATTTTATGACTATCAATATCTATGGGGCAAGCCTTGTATACTAATTTACCCATCAATAACTCACCCGAAGGTGTAGAAACATGTATGTTATGATTCAAGGGTTCAGGCAATTTATGAAAGTGACTTATTACATGTATAGATATGAACGAATGGGTAGAACCAGGATCTATCAAAGCTTTAAAAGGTTGTGCACATATAGAAAGTGTACCTGACACTACCGCGTTAGAAGATTGGGTATCAGAAAGTGCAAAAACTCTAGCCTGTATGTCTTGATCCTTCTTTGCACTTGAAGGCTTTATCGAAACCCTTGTTGGGTTTGGGCAGTCTTTTATATGATTTCCTTTCTGTCCACATCTAAAACAAGCTCCTGAATCCTTATAACAAGGTCGTCCTCCATGCATCTTTCCACATTGCTGACATGTCTGGTTATTATACTGTTTGTTATCACTAGATCCCCCAACATTGGATGTGTTCCTCGGGTTCTTTCCTTTTTGTTTCCCAAACTTCCTCTTTCCATCTCCAATTCGATTGTACTCCTCACCATCCCTCTCAGCTATTGTAGACCTAGTCACGACATCAATATATGATGTTAATTTCATGATGGAAATTCGACTACGAATATTTAACCTTAACCCACGCTCAAACTTCTTCGCTCTTAAAACATCAGTTGCTACAACATGACGTGCAAAATGGGATAACTCAGTAAACTTTGCCTCATATTGACTAACCGTCATATTACCTTGCACCAGACTCGTGAAATCAGCTGCCATTTCGTCTTTCACCATTTTCGAAAAATATTTCTCATAAAATATTACTAAGAAATCATTCCAACCTATGTAAGTATTCCTTTCCCCATGTATTCTCTTAGTCATTCTCCACCAATGTTCGGCCTCCCCTTCTAACATAAATGTTGCAAATGACACCCTTTGTTCATTGGTAAACTTAAGAACATCGCGTATCTTTTCCACCTGCATCACCCAACTTTCTGCTTCCGTGGGGTTAGGAGTACCTTTAAAGGATGGAGGATTCAACTTCTTGAACTGTTCAATAGTACATCAACTTAGTTCAAGATTCTTTGGTACTCCATTGTTCACCTGCTACTCCACAATCTTTGCCAGACTTTCAATTGCCTTGTATGCACCTTCCAATCCTTCTATACTCGAATCCCTAGTTCCCATTGATGATCTTCTCTTGGTCATTTTCTACAGTCATGGCCAAACGTAAGATCTACTATACTATATCAATATTGAAAACTAAAAGACCAATTGTCAATAATATAACACATAGGGAGGGATGTCACATAAATTAGATTTTTATACTATCTTCTAAGGATGGAAACATAGAATCTATAAAATTCGAAACCTATGCTTAGTAGTCTACGGGTTCAAAACCTATTCTCTGATACCACCTCTGTCACGACCCCGACCCAAAAATAGTAGGGAACGAGTGTCTTGACATGCCACCAAGGCATCCAATATTCTGGCCTTAAAAAATTTTTGTTTTAAAATATATGTAGCGTAAGTATAATCACATGGTTATGAATGGTAAAATACTGAAAGTGAAGGAATTACATCATCAGATCTTTCTAAAGGGAACTTCATTTGTATTAAAATATCAACGAGTTACAACTTGACACAAAGAGCTAAACATGCTCTATCTAATTAAACAAACTTCTACTTAAGGTAACAAAAAGAGCTTTAAAAGATAAATATTCAACATAGTCCTTTTTCGTTCCATCCACGAACTTAATTATTTCCTGAAAAATGGTTATTTATACAACGTCAGCTAAAAGCCGAATGAGATTCAATCTTCAGACATTCCAGGGTTTTTCAGAAAATTAATACCTATTCAATTTAGAACACAAAGTATATACATAAAGATATGAATTTCAAGTAATATATATAAAGTAGATGACAATATATATATTCAGAATAAACAGTTCAGAGCAGATAAAAAAATTGAGCATATGTAAATTATTCAGTTTTAGTGGTCATGTACACTCTAATACCTAGACAGACAGTGTTACCAAATGTTTCCACCCGATAACATCACAGACAGATAATCATGATTTCTGGAACAATGCCTTATTTAGGGCACACCAACGATAAACCAGCTGGGAAGGTACCACCCAAATATTTCCACCCGGTAGTCAAGGCCAACATAGTAAGAGAGTTTCCATTGGCCGAATCAATAATTTTAGAATTCAAATTAGATGTTTATATGGAGATATATAAACATATAACAAACGACGGAATCATCGGTATCAGATGCATTTTGAGAATAAAAGAATTTCACAAAATATACATAGTTTGCATAATATAATATAATCAAAATGCGCAAGAAACTGCATAGAGTACTCACCTAAAATAGAGGTCAAAATTATAGATAACGAGTCTTCGATTGCACGTTAATCTAACAAATACGATAAAGGTTTAAGTATATGTTGTAAACAAGGTCCAGTCTACATATTGTATTTTAATAGTAATTTGTTTCAAAGGATTACTAAAAACATTTTTCTTAACTTGTAAAACTTATTGATCGTAATTAAAGGATTCAATTCATAGTTCTTCCTAATCAGTCGGTTCCCAGTAGAGATGGAGGGTCACAGGGGCACCGCTTAAATACCATCTCCTCTAGAAAAAACATTTCCGGATTCATTCCCAGTAGAGATGGAGGGTCACAGGGGCACCACTTAAATACCATCTCCTCTAGACAGAATTTCATCAGGCCTGACTTTGGAATTACTTAAATGGGATTCCATACTTACTTTTAAAAAATCATTTTTAAAAGCGTATATACAATTTCAAACAAGTTTAGATGAAAATAAAATCAACTTGGATTTCTTCTAAACTTTAAGTTTTGATTAGTGAAGTCCTTAATATATTTTACCAGCATAACTACTAAGTAAAGCTATAAAACACAAAATTAAAACTATAAAAATACATTATAACATTTAAATAAAATCATACCTACAAAATTAATTCTTTATTAGAAATTATAGAACTCCTTCTTAAGATATTTCCCAAGCTTTCTATCACTCTTTCTTACTATAATTCTCAAGGAATTGGTGTGAGTTTCAATGAACCCTAAGGCCCTATTTATAAGTTTTCAAAAGTATTACGGTGTTGACACGTGGCTAATGACTAGGCTTTTTAGATTGGTGATTGAACACCGAGGTGTCGTGATCCGGAGTGGGCTTGCAGTGTTAATATCACCAAATGATGAGAAGTGTTTTAGCTCTCTCTCTACAGATGACATGTGGAAGGTGGAAATGACCAGCACGTGATGGAAAGGTGATAAGGGTATAAGGATCATTTCACACATGAAGGGTATTTTTGTAATTTCACACTATATATTTTGAATATTTCTTAGAGCTCCTTGAAAATATTTTATTTACAAAATGGCCCATTTTATATTTTTATTTTAGTCCTTAAAGTTTCATAAAATTATATTTTCTACCCCAAAACTTATTATTTGCCTTAAGATATGTCATAAGACTTCGATTTGATCCAATTTACAGTTGATTCTTCGTAATTAAAAATGGGGTTTGTTATATTGATAGCCAATAATACCACATATCTAATAATACAACATTTATAAGATAATAAGTAACATAAGAGTGTAAAAACAAACTATATAAAAGTGGGGTCATTACAGTTTAGGTTCAGGGATTTTTGGACCAGTAGGGACTCGCAATTGAGTAAACGAATCAAAAATTGGGTTTTATAAGGGATAACCCTTAATACTTCTCTTACATCACACGGGAGAGTGAGAGAAAAGAATAAAGAAGAGAAAAGAAGAAAGAAAGATTGGAAGAGGAGAAAAAGGGATTCTTGGCCAAACTCCGCGGGATTCGACTCGGGGTCATCAGATTTCATCCAAGAGGCAAGTATTTACTTGCTTTATTCATTTGAGTGTGTACCTCATATTATATATGGTAAACTAGATAAATTTTGGGTTATAACCCTTAAAATAAATTTGGGAAATTTTGATTTAGAGTTAACAAATTGATATGTTGTTAACTCCTTATGGATTCTAGTGTTAAAACCATGTTAAGGGTGTGTATATATGAATTGAAAGGGGAGAAATGATAAACTAGGGTTTTAAATGGTCTTAAGGTTTAAATCTAAGAGAAATGGTTTAATACTACAAATTAATTGATTTGTTAGTTCAAAAACATAGGTTAGATGTTTATAAAGTTATTGGTTGAGATTAGAAACAACGAAAATGGAGATTGAGATGATACTTGGGTTTTCAAGAAGTTAGAAAACCTTAGTAGATTTTCAGATTCGAACCAGTCAAATCGATTCGGTATGAGACTGTTAGAAAGTTGAACCTTTTTGAATCGATTCTGACAGGCCGAATCGATTCGGCGGCCAACGAATCGTTTCGGTCCTGGAAGATTTTTGAGGTTTTTTCCTTTAAGTTTAGCGGAATTTAAACTATGGTTTTGTATATTATTATAGGTGATTCTAGATATGATATTAGGACTCGTAGATAATGGTATTGAGGGTGAGTAAACCTTGGGTTGAAAGAGGGAACATCGGACTAATTATGTGTACGATCCGGGGTATGGATTTAATGAATGTTTAGGGAGAGAGACATTCGAGAGAATCATTCGGCAAGCATGTATAGATATATCTACACGGTTAGACTAAATATGGGCCGATCGAAATTGAGAGACTCCTAGGATTGAATTTAGGATATGGGCTAAGGACAATTGGGCCGCTATCCGATACGTCTATTGACGACTATTGTTATAGGTGATGCGATACCTATGGAATTAAGATAAGTACTTTATATACTTATTTAATTATTACGAATTGGTATATTCGGGTTTATACTATAATCCTTGAAAGTGATTAAGGTGTGAGTTATATTTTAAGTAAGAGAATACTTATGGGTTTAGTATTTTAAGTGTATGAATACTTATATACTCTTACGAATGGGAACATTTAGGTTATTTGGCTATTGCTATAGGAGTTTGATAATTATAGCTAGAGCATGTTGATAAGTGATATATATTATAGATACGGGAGTTGTTATAGTATATATATATATATATATATATATGTGTGTGTTTTGATATGAATATGAATATATCTGTGTATGATTGGTATATTTGTATTTAGAGGCTAGTTCCACGGGCATAGGGGATGGACGACCAGATTATATATTTCTCTAGTACTATCCACGGAGGTTGCGCGATGTGGGTGAACCCCCTAGCTTACGGAGCAGGGTGAGTATATATCCCCAGGTCATATCATCCTGTATATGGGTGTGATATTTTTATTCCATTTTCAGGAGTGAATATGACCTCCTCCACCGTTTTGTATTTCTACCATGTTCATGAGAGAGTCTAATTTGGTATCGGGGTTAATTTGAGCAAACCCGGATATGGATAGGCACTATGTGATAACATCCTTGAGTTATAGCTCGGTGGGATGGTTATTATACTTATGATTGTAATAGGTATAATTATACTTGTTGCGTATAGTATATTGCTTGTATATGAACACGAGATATAATATAACTTTGACTAGTGTATAGAGTAAAATGAGTAAGTGTTTGTTCTTCTTCTGAGCGATATATATCCGAATATATATAACTATGAACTGTATATTAAAATGAGAATTAAATATACAAGGTTTTTATAAGCTCAAGTGAAATTGGTATTGTATACACCCTATTCTATTACATCATAAAACCCTAGAAGCCATCGGGCGCTCCCAGGCTCTGTTTGACCAAAAATTCAAACTCTTTAGCTCAACCAACACTGAATGAATCTTCAAAGGCACTGAATGCCCTTTCCAACGGTCCATCCCGTGCACGGATCTGACTTACCATGCGGACGAATGACCCGTTTTCCCCAAAACTCGATCAAGAGGCCACTGGATGCTCCCGGGCTCCATTTGGCCTAAGTAAACTCTTTAGCTCGACCAATACTGAATGAATATTCAAAGGGAACTGAAACCCCTTTCCAATGGTCCACCCCGTGCGTGATTCTGACTTACGGTACGGACGAATGATTCGTTTTACTCCGAGAGGTCACCAAATGCTTCCAGGGCCCGATTGACCAAAGTAAACTCCCCGAACTGGATCAAATTATTTGGAATGTTTATGTACATCTCCTAACCTTTAAAACGGTCTGCCTCTTGCATGATTCAGACTTACCATGCGAATGAACGATCCGTTTGCGCTCAACGATTCCCCGTCCAAAGGACTGACGAGCGCTTCTGAGCCACATCTGACCCAAAGTCAACACCCGAACCCGGGAGAAGTCCCAAGGACTTTCAAAGCTATATGAACTAAATTTCGAATGGTTGGCCCCATGCATGATTCAGATCAACAATTTATACTCAGTAAACAATTTTCCAAAAAGGCCTGAAAGACACTGACAAATGGTAGGTCGCAGACCCTGCCTATCGGTAGTGTGCCTAAACGCACCTGCTGATTAGCAGGACCAGGGATATGCTGGTCGGCAATTCCGTGGGCCTATAAAAAGAAGGGCTTTTCCTCATTGCAGAGGGATCCCAGATCTGAAAGATATCACTCTCGGGAAATCCAGAAAACCTCTCTAGAAGTCAGTGTGATTTCCACATCCAAATCCCTCTCCAACCTTCACTTTTCATCATCCTTTTCATCAAACTTGGTGAATTGACTACCGTCCATCATCATCCAAGTGCAAGGGTTGCTCTCCAACATTCAATATCAAGCTCCAGATCTTCAAGAAGGTCCAATTTTATCAATTCTCTCCTCAAATTCTCATAAATTCGCATTAACTTGTTTTATTATTTAGCAGTTTTATTCTCTCATCTCGCATATCCTAATATACTTTTCATTTCATATTATTGCACATCTCTTATTTTCATACAAATAAAAAGACCAAAAAATAACAAAAGAGGGTTTTCTCATAAATTCCAAACGGGAATTCTCACACTTTTCTACACTTTTCTCACAACTAAAACACTTTTGTTACACACACACAAAAATAAGAGAAGTCATCGGTTGGATTTATGGGATAAACCCCACCCCTCGTTTTGCATACGAACTACGTGGACTTTGATGCCTCTATAGGCTACGTAGGCGTCTCGGGGAAAAACTCAAGACTCGAGTCCTATTCTCACTTTTTCTCTCATTTTCTATTTTCTCTAAACTCAAATTTCTTAGATTATATATATCCATATATGCATATATTTGTTTTTAGTGGCGTATTATTCCACATACGTTATCGTTCCATTATAATGATCAATGCAAGGATAATTACATAAATCCTAGACTCGCTTATCTCTTCCACTATATATACACATGCACACATATCACGGGGAAAATAAAGGAAAATAGAAAAAAACCCATGACAGACCGTAAGCACGGAATGGGTGCCTAACACCTTCCCATTTCGTAACTTAGCCTCCGGACCCTTTTCGAATCATTTTGATTTCGTATGCATTAGTATGTCTTTGGATGCTGTCCTTCGGGATGGCTCCGTTTATTTTGTTTGTTTTGAGTAAAATAGATTGGTGACTCCATCTCTCTACATTTTTCACCTCATCAATGACGTCAGTCGAAGCGCTCCCGAGAGGGACGCACGGGACCGAGGATCCTCACTCTAACCCCCCCGCCGTGAGGATCGGGGATGGCCACAGTGGCGATTCTGCTGGGGACTTTATTTTGAGGGCTAGACTCTATTTACATGGGTGTTTTGTTTGTTTATATTTTCCTCCAGTTTTGCATGTTCCCCTTTTCCATGTGTCCCCCATACTTATGCTTCTATTATAACACTTGTAGAAAATTCTCCATGTACACCTCACATCACTTGCACTTAGTATCACATATATCCATATGATGCACGCATCACCCATACTTGGTATACCATTTGTACTTGTACTTTGCTCCATGTCTAGGATAATCAAGAAAGACATTCTCATAAGATACTAATAAGAGGATCATGCATGATTCACACAACATCACCAAAGAGCATTGTTACTGACCAAATTTTGTCCAGTAACTGGAGGGTCACTTCGTGATGGGCACTGGTCCGGAAGGGTATAGTTAGCCTAAGCGATATGACTCTAACCTTCCATCGGCCAAGTACCTTCGATATATACCGAACGGTTCCCCCACATCGTACCACTTGGTCGAAGTCATGATGGGGGGTATATCGCAGGGAATTCGTTCACGTACGCCGAGTATATCAAATTCTCTCTCACATGTACCGTCCCCATGAGGTATATGGTGAGGAAATTCATGTACACTCAGGTATATCAAATGGCTTGTCCACATGTACCGATTGCTCGCAAGAGCAAGACGTATATCGTGGAAGTCACGCCAAAGGGGGGAACCCTTTTCGATTCACCCAACCAGCTGCATACTCGCATATAGGTGTCAAGCCTAGGACACAGATATAAGATTATCGGTTTCAACCCGAAACTCTGTCAAAATTCCAAGTCGGCCTGTCGCCCGAATTTTTGTGCATTTTTAGAACGGGACCCTGCCCATGAGCCCGGTTACAAGTCCAACCATATCTTTGCATATGTTACAAACCTAAATTTTCCAGGCTTGGGTCTTTTCCGGCATTTCATTTTGCATTTAGGAGAATTTATTACAAGTGAGAACATAATAATCATAATAATTATGCTGAGACCGTCTCCCAAAAAATAAAAAAATCCAAAAACATTTCTCCTTTCCTTATCAAAAATCCAAAAACATTCCTCCTCTCTTTATCAAAAAGCCAAAAATATTTTGTCTTTCAATCTCAAATAGAAAAAAAAAATGTCAAAAATATTTCCATCACTTTTTTTTCTAAAAATAAATCCCATTTTACGCCTTCTCAGGTCGATCGCATGCCCTTGGCCTAGATCCTTATTGGCTTCGGTCGTCAGTCAAGTCACCCCGGAGCTCTATCTGTTCCCCTACTACTTCTTCCGAATCCCGAATCCATCTGCTTTCCATGGAGAACATAGATCAAGTACCTGTTGAGCAGCCGGATCTGAAGACAGTTTTGTCTTAGCTCGTGTCCAAGATTGATAACCTCCAAACTGAGGTCCAAGAGATGCAACGAAACCAGGTTCCCATTCCTCAAGATACTAAGGCCCTATTTCCTCGCGTTATGGGTCCACCCGAGACTATCTGGGTTCCCGAATAATATCAGCACACTCCATGTGCCCCTCTTGCTAATGGTCCGCCGCCTGCGCAGCTTCTGATGTTGAACCTTGCCCAGCATGGGGCCAACTTGCCTATGATCATTGCTCCGAAGAAGGAGGAGTTGAACAATGTCAAAGAAGACCTCAAGATGCTCACTAAGAAGTTTAACCAAGTCAGAATCTCTCGAAATTACATGGACTACACCCACATGTCTCCTTATCCTAAAGCGAGGTTACCTGAGAAGTTCAAGATGCTAAATATCGAGAAATTCGGAGGAAGTGGACCCCCGATTGTTCATCTCCATAGTTATCACCGTTCTATGACTCTAATAGGGGATTCCGAAGAAGTGATGGCCCAATTATTTCTTCAAACTTTGAAGGATAGTGCCCTTAGATGGTTTTTATCTCTCGAAGAATCTAGAATCCATAGCTGGGAGGATGTGGCTCGAGAATTCATATCGCAATACAAATACAATGAAGTGCTTGAGGTCACTCACCGTGATTTAGATATGCACAAACAAAACTCTGGGGAATCAGTCAGTAACTTCATAGCTCGGTGGAGGGAAAAAGCAGCTACCATGACCAATCGGCCTTCTGAGGAAGAACAAGTCAGTATAGTGAAGAAGAATTTCTTGCCCCATGTCTGAGCAACCATGGGAGGACAATACTATCCCCACTTCCGAGATCTCAGAGAAGTAGGAGTAGAAATCGAGGAGAGTATGGCTAAAACAAAACGTTGAACCGAAGAAGGTGTTCGGACAGTTCACCTCTAGAAAATATGACAAACCTGCCAGTGCCACAGTCTCAACCATCAACAACATCTCTCAACTAACAACTTTATGGGCACTAAAAAGTAGGCCTGTCCCGATCCGAAAAGAATACACTGAGCTCCATGCTCCTCTCTCTAAAGTTTATCAAGCCTTGTTGAGACGAAACTTTATCAAATCCTTGGATCCCCGTCATTTTCCAAACACGCTCCTAAGAAACTTCAAGGTAGATGCCCATTGTGCATTTCACCAAACAGTTGGCCATACCACCGACCAATGCTTCCTCCTTTGAAACGTAATCCAAGGTCTAATTGATCGAGGTTCCATTGCCCCACCAGCTAATCCTAAGCCAAACACTACTAATAACCCACTCCCAAACCATACCAATGCTATCTTCCTAGAAATGAACCCAGAATTTGATCCCTCAACTCAAATCACACCCATACACTCACTCAAAACTCTCCAAACCTTCCTATATTTCCTCCTACACCCTGCTAGCCTCGCTGATCAGGCACTGTCACTCCTTACTAGAGCATGCATCATTGTTCGTACCTGTTCTAAAATTGGAAGTATGGAATTACCATAAGTCTTAAACCAACTCCTAGAGTTCGCACTGAAATTGCCCTTACGGATGATCATTGATTTCCAGAGATTCAATACGTTGTTCTTGGAAGCACAAAAATGGGCTCGAGAGTCAAACAGTTGAGTAGTACCAACCGATGAAGTCATCTTAGATGATGTTGTCTAGGTTATAGTAGAAATATTCAGGCAAACTAAAGATATTTGTAGTATGACTGAGTTACTTGATACTCTGAACCTACAAGGGCACCTGGTTCCTTCACCCTTACATATCCCCACATAATGGGAAGACCTATATGAAGAAGCCATCGAAGTTGTGGAATGCATTGACTTTACATGGAAAGACATAATTGTTGCCACCGGATGGGGGGAAGAATTCAAAGATTCAAATGAAGAGCAAGCTTCAGAGAAAACTGGTCTGGTAGCTGACATGTGTGGGATGATATCATTTGAAGAGCTCCTCAAAGAAATAAACAAGGTGTAAGAACAACTCGAGATTGACGAGGAAATGGGATTCATGTTATTCCCTTCTTCAGCAAATCACATGACCAGATCAGGGAGGTATTACCAGATCCTAAGCTCACTACCAGCCAATGACAAGGGGAAGGGAATTGAAAACCTTCTTATGATAGAAATTACCCTCGAGGAGAGCAAGATCCTTGATCAACTAAAGAAAACTCAAGCTAACATTACTCTTTGGGGACTTTTCATGTCTTTTCAGCTGCACATAAATGCTTTGATCAAGCTGCTCACTAGACCCACAGTTCCTCCCTCTACTACACCAGAAGAAGCGGTAAATTTGGTCAGATCTTTGACCTCAACCCGAATGCTATCCTTTTTCGAAGAAGAAATCCCTAAGATTGGTTCAAACCACAATCATTCCCTCAACATCTCCATCGAAGTTATGGGGAAGGTTGTACCACTCTCTCTTGTCGACAATGGATCCACCTTGAATGTATTCCCACTATGAACCTTCAAATGTTTAGGCCTGAAAGAAAGTGACCTCGTTCTAATCTCCGCTGATATACGTGTCTATGATAATACCCGTCAGGAGGTGATAGGATCTATAAAGCTTGTAATAGGGGCTGGCCCTATAAACCCTGTCGTCGAATTCCAAGTTATTGATATCCCAGCTTGTTGTAATCTGTTGCTAGGACGACCTTAGCTCCACAGTATCAAGGGTGCTTCTTCCTTACTCCATCAAAAATTAAAGTTCTTCGCTAACGAACGAGTCATCACCATTTTGGACGACAACGACAATGCCGATGGTGCAAGTACCAGCAGTCCAATTCTTGAGATACAACACGAGTCAAACGATATGCTCTTATCAGGATTTCGAGTTAAACCACCTCTACTCCCGACAGGGGACGACTTCAAAGAAAGGGTTTTTCCAGAATACGACCCTCATGGCAACGTCAATGTGATTCAGATGTTCAAAAAAATTCACTTGATGCTCGGACTGGGGCTAGGACAAAGACAGCAAGGGATACTTGATCCAATTGAACTAAAGAAGGATTTCCCTCCTTGTGGTTTGGGGTATCAACCATCAGAACAAGAGCTCAGAATGATCGACCAGTCTTGACCAAATAGAGGACTAGACTCTATCCAGACTATCTCAAGTCTCTTTTTGAATGGACAATTCATCAAAGAGGGCGAAAACTTTCCCTTTTATGGATTTCCAGAACCATGGTATGACCATACAGACAAGAAGATGAACCCAGGAATGGAGATCTTTTTCTAGGACAGCTACCCATGGGCTGAAAGTTCCCAACACCATATACAACCGCTCATCAGAGATACTGAAGATTCCGAGGGAAGTGACTCTGAGGACTCATTCAACTTGCAAACACTGGGGTTAACACTCTGTATGGTTCACTTAGGCACTACATCACCAGATCCATCCCAACTGATTAAAGCTGCTGATACACCTCTCCTTAACTGGCATGTTGCGCCAGTTCTACCGTTGAAATCCAACCTAATTCTAATGTTTACCCTATTTCTTCTTCTGTTGTCTATCCTTGCTCAAATGTAATCAAGACCTCCTTTGATGAGGTTCTAAATATTATTTTTCCTATCAATGAAATAAATGAAGATTTTGAGTATCTTGTTGTTCCTTATATTAACTGTTTAGATTCTAATCAAAATTTTGATGATGATGATGATTTTGCAAATGAATAATTCTTAACTGATATAAATAAGGTTAATAACAAACAACATAACTGCGTTCAAGTTAATGAATAAGAGACTATTGTTATTAACCTCGATTCTAGTAGCCAACAACACAAGATTAGGATAGGGGCTACCCTTCATGAGCATGATCGTGCACAACTCGAAGAATTGCTAAAGGAGTTCGTGGATGTCTTTGCATGGTCCTATGACGATATGCCCAGCATTGATCCTAAAATCGCTCAGCACGAGATTCCCACTCTCCTAGATTATAAGCAGGTTAAACAAAAGTTGATAAAGCTCTGCACCGAATGGTCACTCAAGGTAAAAAAAGAGGTGGTCAAACAATTAAACGTGGGCTTCATTCGTGTGATCGAATATCCCACATGGCTAGCCAACATAGTGCTTATGCTAAAATTAGGAGGAAAGGTTAGAATGTGTGTAGACTACCAGGACTTGAACAAAGCCTCTCCAAAGGATGATTATCCGTTACCTAATATCCACATGATCGTGGAAAACACAACTAGTCATGCTCTCAAGTCATTAATTGACGAGTTTATCGAATACAACCAAATCAAAATGTACCCAGACCACAAAGAAAAGACCGTGTTCATAGGGAACCTATTGTTACACTTTTATGCCAGTTGGTCTCAAGAACGCTAGGGCTACCTACTAGAGGGATGCCACAACCATCCTGGATGATCTGATTCACAAAGAAGTTAAGGTCTATATGGATGATATGATTATCAAATCCAAGACTAGATAAGGTCATGCTACCAATCTCCGAAAGTTCTTCGAATGACTGCGACAAAATCAGATGAGACTCAATCCGCAAAAATGTGTCGTCAGCATTATAAGGGGGAAACTCTTGGGATTCATTGTCAGTGAGAAGGGGATAGAAGCAGATCCTGCCAAACTGAAATCCATACTTAAAATGCCACCCCTCGAACAGAGAAAGAAGTCTGAGGTTTCCTTGGAAAATTGTAATACATCATCCAGTTAACCTCCATTCGCGAACCTATCTTCAAACTCCTCCAAAAGAATTTAACCCAAGTTTGGAATGAGGCCAGCCAAGAAGCCTTTGAAACAATCAAATAATACCTGACTCAACCTCTGGTACTCATGCCACTATAACCTGGTCTCCCTTTGCTCCTATACCTAACCATAACTGACACTACAGTTGGGGCTTTGCTAGCCCAATAGCTTGAAGATTCCCGTAAAGAAAGAGCCATCTATTATTCCAGCCACAAATTGGTCGGGTACGAGATCAACTACACTGCTTTGGAAAAGGCATGTGTCGCTCTTGTCTGGGTCACCCAAAAGTTGCGACACTACATTCTCGCCTTTCCCATAAAACTTGTATCCCGAATGGACCCCATCAAATACCTGCTTGAGAAACCCGCCTTATCCAGCCTAATGTCCCAATAGTTTACACTCCTAGCCGAGTTCGACATCATATATGTCACGTAGAAAGCCATGAAAGAAAGAGCCATCTATGACTACCTTGCTGATTACCCTATGGATGAAGCTGATGTCTGGATCTCCTAATTCCTAGATGAAAACATCCTCTGCACTGCCCAGGACAACCTCCGGTGGCAAATGTTCTTTGACGAAGATCCAACAAAAAGGGATATGGAATTGGGATACTTGTGATAGCCCCAGATGACTCCCACACTCCCATTGCCATCAAGCTGGAATTTCCTTATACCAATAACATGACTGAATACGAGGCATGCACGGTAGGCCTCAAGGTTGCTCTAAAGGAATGTATTCAATGCTTAGATGTCTATGGGTATTCCACCCTCATCATCGGTCAAGTTCTCAAAAAATGGAGAGTCAAGGACGAGAAGCTCCAACCCTTCCATTCCCACTTTGAAGAACTAGACTCCTAATTCCAAGTAATCACCTTCCATTACCTACCGCGAGCAAAGAATAACCTAGTTGATGCCCATTATACCTTAGCCTCCATGGTCGACATGCCCGAAGGAATAGCAATGACCCCCTTTTAGATTCGAAAGAAAGATAAACTAACCCACTGTTACAATATTGAGCTGGTCACCACAGAAGATCCCGAGCTTTCCAATTGCTAGTACTATGATATATGATGCCTCCTCAAGCATTGTAGGTATCCTGAGGGTTCCAACAAGAAAGATCAAGCCACCCTTCGAAGACTGGTTGCCCAGTACATCATCTGTCACAAAGCACTCCTTAAAAGGAAATTCGATGGAACTCATATGCACTGCATCCCAGGGGCTGACATTGAAAAGATAATACAAAAAATCCACAGCGGGGAATGTGAACCCCACATGAACGGTCACATGCTTGCCAAGAAGATCATTCGACAAGGTTACTACTGGACTACCATGATCCAGGATTGCTCCACCTATGTCTGGAGATGCCTCAAATGGCAATAATTCTCCAACCTTCAGCATCTGCCTCCGCGTGAATTATACAACATAACTTCTCCCTCGTTGTTCTCCAGCTGGGGTATCGACATTATAGGGAAAGTTACACCAAAGACTTCCAATGGTCTTGAGTTCATCCTAGTTTCCATTAATTACTTCACTAAATGGGTCGCAGCTGAGTGATACGCAGTGTTAAACGCCAAGAAAGTGGCCAAATTCATCAAAAAAACATCATCTACCGATATGGGGTCTCGCACGAGTTAGTGTCAGATAACGACTTACATTTTGAGGTAGAAGTTACAAAAATGGTCAACGAGTATGGGATTCAGAGACACAAATCTTCTCTCTACCGACCTCAAACCAATGGTGCAATTGAAGCCACCAACAAGAACCTCAAAGCCATCATCAGCAAGATGATCGAAAGCTATCGAGATTGGGCCGACCGGATCTCGTACGCCTTCTGGGGCTATCCAACCTTAATTTGAACCTCTACTGAGGCTACCCCTTACTCTCTAGTTTACGGCATGGAAGCAGTCCTACATGTGGAGATGGAAATACCCTCGCTACGCGTCATGCTTGAAAGAAAAATCAGCGAAGAAGACTAGTGCCAAAGCCGTCTTGGCGAATTGACCCTCCTAGATGAAAAGATATTGAAAGCTCTATACCACATACAAGGGTACCATCGTCGAATAGCACGTTCATTCAACAAGAGAGTCAAGGACCGCGGTGTCCAAGAGGGGGGTTTATCCCTCAAATAGATAATAGAACCCATCTGGGACCCTAGGGGGAAATTCAATCCCAAATAGAGCGGCCCATAAATTATCAAGAAGATATTGTCCGGCGGTGCCACCATGCTCATCGACTTTGATGGGGAGGTGATGGCTAGCCTAGTCAACCTGAACCGTCTCAAAAAAATTTACCCCTAGTCCGAAATCTCGGCGCGCCACTACTGTTCTCATAGACCTTCTATTCTAAAAAAATCTCTTCATTTCCTTCTACCCAGAACTATGTGGGCCTGATCCTCTACAAAACCATTTTTCAAACTATTTAAAAATCTTCAAAACCCTAGAGGTACGTATGCAGCTCACTCACCTTACATGAGCACGACCCTTTCTTTTTCACAAAATACTATTCTATTCTTATCTCCGAGAACAACAGTCCATTCTAACATATACTGGAACAAAAGAATTATGTATGCATTAGCAATCGGTATAGATAATTCAAAAATACAAAAATCATCAAAAAGGCACAGCTGGATTATCAAAAACTTATTTATTTCACTAATAAGAAATTTCGGTACACATTACATGAGAAAGGGAATGGATAACTCCCTTCCCCCTACCTTCCTAAAAAAGCCAAAATAAAATCCCCACATTTATTCCCCATTACAAAATAAACTCTTCAAGATTCTGATCCACAGCAACCAGAGGATCCCACTCCGTCATCATCATCTACATCCTGGGGTCCACAAGTTTCCCATGCTTGAACATAGTGCCGCAGGCGCTCCATGGATCGATAAGACCGAACCAGCTTCGAAAAAACCACAACACCTCCCTCCATGGTATTAAATAAGACAATCCACCTTTGTCCAGTCTCCACTACCAACATCTTACTGACCACTCTCCTCCACAACCACTTCATATAATCCCTATGGATATGCCAAACTCTCCCAACAGACTGAGAAGGACAGGTCGATAGACGTCAATTCTCCCACATAGAGCCAAACTGCATGCGTAGACGCTCAGTCAAATCTTCTACCGGAAAGAAGTCTAGTGTTCGAGGTGGCACGAACTGTTCCCAACCAAATTAATGTTGAAGACGCCAAGGGAAATAAAAAGAGGTCTATCTGAGACCAACGAGCTTGACATACGGGTATTCTCCCAGATCCAGAATAGGCAGCAACTGTCCCCACTAAGGCACTGAAGAACACAGATTTAGAGCCCCGTGCTCCACAAACCAGTTCTCCCAACTCTCGATGTCCAAGCCAATGCTAATGAAATAGCATGAAAAGAAGTTGGGTACAACCGACAAAGGGTATTCCGGATGAGTCACTAGGAGAAGTCTCTCAGACAACCACATGAACAATATCACGAGGGTACCCCTCAGGAAGTCAGAACGATCTTCTCCTTAGGAATCCAGGCAATTCAAAGTCTACACCAGTATCACCGCTGCAGGATTACGACGGTATGACATCCAGGAAATAATATGTGCAAGTTGTGGGTCCACCAACAGTTCTTCAGTCACCAGAAGCAGTTTTGATACTAAGCCCAGAACAATGGCTCCGGCGTATCCAGCATCACCAGCCCCCTACAAATACACGGACTGTAACACCATCGAAAGGGAGATCATTCCCCTAGCAACCAGTGGTTTAGATACCGAAGGCAAAATATGAAGATGACCAGCCAAAAAATACCTAGGAGAATGGAAAAACTCAGGAAGAGTTGAAGCAACACTGGGATTTTCCCCAGCATGGCAGAAAATTCCTCGTAGGTAGGACATACTTCATCCAACCCAAAGCAAAATACATAGTCTTTGGGGTACCGAAATTGCACCGCCGCCATCAGCATGTTCCACTCAATGGGTCGGTTGCGCCATAAAAAACTTGATGCATATTGAAAGCATTATAGTCGATAGTATAAGAGAAAATTTCTTCCAAGGCTTTGAGGTAGTTAGCAATCTCAATGCTACCAGGGAGAGCCATCTTGCAAGACTAAGAAATAGTAGGCAAGTAAGTAAGAATGTGAAGGTGTGATGAAAACACTCCACACTTACCCCTTTTATACTTGAAAACCCTCACAAAAAGACATGACCCCTGCAGAAATCAGAGGAAATCCTACCCCATAAAGTACAAGAGGCTGAAGAGGGCACTAATTAAAGCTTTGAATTGATGGGACTACACTTGACTGCCGATAGGGAGGACAAGGGTCTTGCCGATCGACAACCCCCTCTTTTTGGAAATTTTCCTTTTTCCTATTTTGTCAAAATCAGAAGCTCAA
This sequence comes from Sambucus nigra, assembly GCA_949130495.1. Lineage (NCBI taxonomy): Eukaryota > Viridiplantae > Streptophyta > Magnoliopsida > Dipsacales > Adoxaceae > Sambucus > Sambucus nigra. The sequence goes on along the minus strand of OX422210.1, from coordinate 234,193,874 downwards.
TAAAAAATAAATTGATATTCTCAACAGAATTTCAAAAATCCTCTTCCACCCCTATATAATTTCTCATTTTTAAAACTTTCCTCCAAAATCCCAAAAATATCTCTTTCCGATCTCAGCAGTAATGCATTCACCATTAACAAAAGATAAAAAACCCCATTGCATTGCATACATATATATTCTTTTGTGTTACATCAAAATTTTGCAGGAAATAAAAGAAAAGCAAAAAATAACAGGACTCAACCCGAACCCACATTCTCTCTCTCTCCATCTCTATAAGAGCTCCCACCCCTGCGACGCGCTCTCTTTCCCCTACGGCGAGATAACACACCACCGCTACCCGAGCCAGAGTCCTCCTTGGATGAAGCAGACGGCACCAAGCAATAAGGAATCGAGACTGTATCCTGGATATGGGCAGTCGCTGAAGATATCTAGTCCCTAATGTCCCTCAGCTAAGTGGTCTACACTCGAACTTGCTGCAAGTAAGAGGCAAAATCAGTATCAAAGAAAAAAGGATCAAAATAGAAAAGAAACCAAAAAGAGGAAAAGAATAGAAAGGTATACTGCAGGATGAAGAACCTCCTATGTCAAACCCAGCTCCTCCGAATCCATTGCATGAGGATGGTGCAACATGTGGACCATCCCCTATTAGCCCGTCGAATTTTTTATGAACGAGTATGCAATCGAACGAAGGGAACCACTGATGTCGCCGCCGCCGTAAATGCCGACGAACCACCACCGCTGTGGGAAGACCCCACCGCCTGACTTGATCCCGCAGGAGGGAAAGGCAAGACATCATATATGCTGGTCTCCATCAACCATCTCATCACAAAGTCCATATAGTCATACGGCGCAGCCGTATCAGTGTACAACAGTTAGGACTCGTCGATCATCGTCGCGATCCTTGCATCCTCCGACAATAGCCGTTCCCGCCTCATGGACGTAATAGGTTACGTGGGTGGAACCATCACCTCCTCCTCTGCAATCTGCCGAACCAACCTCTCCCCAAGATACCAAGAATGGCCAAACTCATGCTCCAGCAAATGCCTCATCTGCACGTTCACCCCAATCACATGCGTATCCTTAATGGCTATCCCCCAAGGTTAAAAAGTCACCTGAAAATCCCCAGCAGGCATAAGTCAATATAGAATCAGAACATGTAAAAACCAATACTGAAGAGGAAAGAGTCTCACCCTACCACTGGTCAGGCCATTCAAGACCCGACGCACTACTTCCATAGAAAGAGATCCCTTCCTACCGATTGGCCTTCCGCCATCGATACAATCGGCGGAAGTCCCCAACAGTATCGTCCTTCAGGGAAATCAGCTGGGTATTGCACCCAATCACCTCATAAAACCACGTCTGCCAAAGACAAGAATTCACAATAAAAAAAGACGCTTAAGGAAAATGTGAATGCATGACAGGAGAATGCGTAAACTCAAGAATACCTCAAGAAGATACGTGGCTCCAATAAAAGTTTATCGGCAGCACCGGCTGAATGCATCCAAAGAAAAATAGAGGGTCTCCAAATTCAGGCTCCCCCAATCATAGAGAGGGATGTTCGAAAACATCCTCAAGTACGGCAAGGACCACAAATGGACAACGTCGCCGCTTGACGCCACCATGAAACCTCCCAGCACCAACAATATGAAAAACTAGGCCATCTGCATCACATGCAGCCCGCCCTCCACTTCCAACACCCTAATCAGTAAAACATCCTTTAGCAGGGATAACCGAATGGAATCCCCAGATACTATCCTCCCTGCATCATCCAGCGCCGCCCGCACCGCCTTCGGCCTAACCCATAAAGAGTGATCCACCTCTATCTGCTCTACGTCACAATCTAGCCAAAGTAGCTCCTACACGTCTATGGGAGTCACGATCATCTCCCCAAATCCAAAATGGAAAGTATGGGTAGTATCACACCATATCTCCCCCAGAGCGCATAAGACTGTTGTTGAATAAGGCATCTCATCCAGCGCAGACGCCAACCTCCCAAAACCCGCTGATGATACCACCCAACGCACCACAGGTGGAAGATGCTCCCAGACATCCTTAAGCCCCGTTGTCCCATGGGCACGTAAGTTCTTCAAAGAGATATCAAACTTTCAAAAGAAAAAACCTTGTCAAAAACTCAAGAAGGATCACCAAGAAAAAAGAAAAGAATGCCAAAAGTCGGCTTACTTACATAACCACCGGGGCTCACCACCCTCGAAGAGCGATGACGCGATGGCTCTCATAGCAAGGTCCGCTCATCCACAATCGGCTTGAATGCGTCAAAGGAATTTTCGCTCCACAAAGCAAGAGGCTCCCTGGACTTCCACTCCACGTTCACCCAATCATCAATAGTCAACCATTCCCTATGCGTTGTAGTGCTCACAAACGCGGCCATTTCCTAGAGATCGGAATGCTAGAACGATTTGTAGAGGAAAATCGCAGAAAGAGAGAAAGAAAGAAGCTGGGAAAAATGAAGGGAATTCGCCACCTTTATATAGGATGCCTAGGGTCATACCGATCGGCATCGACACCCCACCCACCGATCGGCACTACCCCTTTACCTTCCCGAGGCAATCCAAAAGTCTGCACCACTGTCAAATGGCACCCTCTACACCATGCCGATCGGCACCCCTAAAAATTTTGTATAACAATTCCCAGAAAATACCAAAAAATTCGGAAAAAATCCTCAGAAAATTCGTAATAATCCCCGGAAAGATTTATAATATTTTCGGCAAGAAAATTTCGCATTCCCTCAAGCGGAACCCCTATTTTCCCTGTGGAACTCTCAAAGGCCAAGTGAATTTTCTACCGGCAACGTCCCCAGAGAATCTTTAAGGATCTCCCTCTATACCCCAAAACGTCTCAAACCTCCCCGAGAAATACATCCAATACCTGGACCACCTAATCACTTCCCTAGTGGAGTTTTACAGCATCAAATTGGCCCTTCCTCTGTAAAGTCTCCAAAAAACACAAGGATTTCCCCATCCATTGGCTCCCCAGCTCACAACAACATCGCAAGGTAATTTTCCCCAGCGGAATTCCAAAGAATCATTCTCCCCAGGAAATATCTCCAAAGGAAGCTCTAACTTTTCCCCGGCTCATTCACTTTTCCCTAGTGGAACCCAAAATCCAATCTTTATCCCCAGAAAAATCCCTGATTTCTCGAAGGAAATGTACACCTCTCTTTAGGTCAGAATTGACCTCGATTTTAAATCGTCACCTTAGTTAGGTCAAAATTGACCTCGGTCCTCGGTCGTCACCTCTCTTAGGTCAGAATTGACCTCGATCTTGGATTGTCACCTTAGATAGGTCAGAATTGACCTCGGTCTTTGGTCGTCACCTCTCTTTAGGTCAGAATTGACCTTAGTCTTGGATTGTCACCTTATTTAGGTCAGAATTGACCTCGGTCCTCGTTCGTCACCTCTCTTAGGTCAAAATTGACCTCGATCTTAGATCGTCACCTTAGTTAGTTCAGAATTGACCTCGGTCCTCGGTCATCACCACTCTTAGGTCAGAATTGACATCGGTCTTGGATTGTCACCTTAGTTAGGTCAGAATTGACTTCGGTCTTTGGTCTTCACCTCTTTTAGGTCAGAATTAACCTCAGTCTTGGATCGTCACCTTAGTTAGGTCAGAATTGACCTCTGTCCTCAGTCGTCACCTCTCTTAGGTCAGAATTGACCTCGGTCTTGGATCGTCACCTTAGTTAGGTCAGAATTGACCTCAGTCTTAGATCGCCACCTTAGTTAGTTCAGAATTGACATCATTCTTGGCTCATCACCTAAGCCCGCAGAATTATCTTCGACCCGTAGAATTGGTTATCTCTACTTAAGCCCGAAGAATTGGCTTCGACCCGCAGAATCGGTCATTTCTACTTAAGCCCACAAAATTGGCTTGGACCCACATAATCGTTCATCTCTACTTAAGCCCATAGAATTGGCTTCGACCCACAGAATCGATCATCTCTACTTAATCCCGCAAAATTGGCTTCGACCCACAAAATCGGTCATCTCTAATTAAGCCCGCAGAATTGGCTTCGACCCGCAAAATTGGTCATCTCTACTTAAGCTCGTAAAATTGGCTTCGACCCACAAAATCGGTCCCCCTAATCTTTAGGCCCTCAGAATTGTCTTGGACCCGCATAATTGGTCATCCCCAAATACTACTTAGGTCCTCAGAATCGACCTCGACACTCTCAATTGGTCATCCTTCCTCCTTAGGTCCTCAGAATCAACCTTGACCCTATTAATTGGTCATCCCTACTCCTTAAGACCTCAAAATCAGCCTCGACCCTCTGAATTGGTATCCCTTGCTCCTTAGGTCCTCAGAATCGGCCTCTACCTTCTGAATTGGTCATCCTTTTTTAAAAGGCATCATGTGGTGTCTATTCTACGGCTATCATTTTTCCAAACTCATCCGTTGAGGGGATCTGTAGACGCCCCATTCTATTACCCCCTAAAACCTAGGTCATACCCTCAGTACTAACCTAGAAGCCATCAGGCGCTCCCAGGCTCCATTTGACCAAAAAGTTAAACTCTTCAGCTCAGTTGAAGCCATCAGGCGCTCCCAGGCTCCCAGGCAATGAATCTTCAAAGGTCACTAAATCCCCTTTCCAATGGCCCATCCCGTGCGCGATTCTAACTTACCATGCGGACGAACAACTCGTTTTCCCCAAAACTCAATCAAGAGGCCACCGGATGTTCCCGAGCTCCGTTTGATCTAAGTCAACTCTTCATCTCGACCGAGACTGAATGAATCTTCAAAAGGCACTAAAATCCCTTTCCAACGGGCTACCTCGTGCATGATTCTAACTTACGGTACGGACGAATAATCCATTTTACTCCAAGAGGTCACCAAATTCTTCCAGGGCCCGGTTGATGAAAGTCAGCTCCCCGAACTAGATCAAACTCTTTGGAATGTCAAAGTACATCTCCTTACCTTTCCAACGGTCAACCATGTGCATGATTCTAACTTACTATGCGAACAAATGATCCATTTGCATCCGACAATTCCTCGTCCAAAGGACCGAAGAGCACTTCTGAGCCATATTTGACCCAAAGTAAACTCCTGAACCTAGGATCAGTCCAAAGGACTTTTGAAGGTATCTAAACTACCTTCGAACGATCTGCCTCGTGTGTGATTCGGATCAATGGTCCGCGCTCAGCAATCAATTTTCCAAAAAGACCTGAAAGGCACTGCCAAACGGCAGGTCCCAGACCCTGCCTATTGGCAGTGTGCCTAAATGCACCTGCCAATTGGCAGGACCAAGGATATACCAATCGGTAATTCCCTAGGCCTATAAAAGTAAGGCTTGTCCTCATTGCAGAGGGAGACCAGATCTGAAAGATATCACTCTCAGCAAATCCAGAAAATCTCTCTCGCAGTCAGCGTGATTTCCACATCGAAATCCCTCTCCAACTTTCACTTTCATCATCATTTTCATCAAAATTGGTGAATTCACTACCCTCAATCATCATCCAAGTGCAAGGGCTGCTCTCCAACATTCAAGATTAAGCTCAAGATCTTCAAGAAGGTCCAATTTTCTCAATTCTCTGCTAAATTCTCATAAATTCCCATTAACTTATTTTATTACTTAGCACTTTTATTCTCTCATCTCGCATATCCTAATATACTTTTTATTTATTATTATTGCACATCTCTTATTTTCATACAAATAAAAAGCCCAAAAAATAAGAAATGAGGGTTTTCTCATAAATTCCAAACGGGAATTCTCACACTTTTCTCACAAATAAAACACTTTTTTTTACACACGCACACAAATAAGAGAAGTCCCCAGTTGGATTTATGGGATAAACCCCACCCCTCATTTTGCATACGAACTAAGTGAATGTTGATGCCTCTATAGGCTACGTAGGCGTCTGGGGTAAAACCCGAAACTCGAGTCCTATTCTAACGTTTTCTCTCATTTTCTATTTCCTCTAAACTCAACTTTCTTAGATTACATATATCCATATATGCATATATTTGTTCTTATTGGCGTATTATTCCACATATTTTATCATTCCATTATAATGATCAACGCAAGGATAATCGTGTAAATCCTATTTTCTAACATTATTTTTATGAACCATCCTACGGATGACTCGCTTTATCTCTTCCATGATAGAAGTCGAGGATTCCTATCCCCACTATATATGCACATGCACACATATCACGGGGAAAATAAAGGAAAATAGCAAAAAATCCATGGCAGACCGTAAGGGCGGAATGGATGCCTAACACCTTCCCATTTCGTAACAAGCCTCCAAGCCATTTTCAAATAATTTTGGTTTTGTATGCATCAATATGTCTTTGGATGTTATCCTTAAGGATGGCTCCCTTTCTTTTCTCTGTTTTGAGTAAAATAGACTAGCGACTCAATCTCTCTACATTTTTCACCTCATCAATGACGTCGGCCAAAGTGCTCCCAAGAGGGACGCGCGGGACCTGGGATCCTCACTCTACCTGCCCTCCGTGAGGATCGGGGATGGCCATAGGTATTTTAAACTAGAGAAAGTTTCGGTAAATAAACGGTATACACTTATACATATATATATGAGAAATATATATATCAAATTGAGTAATATGGTAACTAAAGCTTAGGTGATATCTTACAGTATAACTTATATTATATCACGTTGGGTAGTGATAATTATAAGGATTTAAAAGATGGGTTAAAGATATTAGTTAGGCGAGGAAACTTAACTAGGTTGTTTAAAAGGTATGCGATAGGTGTGCACTATTAGAAGAGGGGCGAGGTGTATCTCATGACAGTGCGATACCAGTTTAAATATGAGAGATTTCATATTTTAAAATATAGCATTTATGCACTTGCTAAATATTTTTAAAACTCGGGCTCTGACACATTTCTCTATTTTCCATCTCTTGCTATATATGTATATATATTAGGTGTCCAGACACAGGGACGCCTGGACGATGATTCCTTTGAGTCAGACATTTGTTGCAGCAGCTATTGATGCAAGCAGGTTTATCATAGACGCTTTGATCCTTGAGATTTAGATAGGAGGTTTGGTAGAAACACTCGGGCCGATAGCCCAACTATATTTATTTATTCTTTTACCGCATTTTGATTTGCGGCTATTCGATTTGGTTGTATTATGTTTTACTGAGTGTTCGGTTATTTTATTTCATTTCTGTTGTTGAATATAAACTGTTGTGATTGTGTTAATTTGAATGCTTTGGTAAAAAATATTAGTTAAAAAATCTTAACGCCAGCCTAATAAAATACTAGTAATTAAATTTGTTTTCGACAGTGATGCTGAGAATGAACCATATGAGATTCATGTTTTAATCTTGTAAATGATTGATCACCTGATATTTTATTAGATTGGGTGTCAGAGATGGTATCAGCGTATCAGGTTCTAGTGTCCTTAGGAATCTGTGCGAACGTACTACGCATTCAGTGTTTCTTTCTATTTGATATAGAGACTTATCATTAGGACTGTTGATTCCTATTGTGAGATTTCATTCTCCTGCTATTATGTAAAATTATAGTAAATCTTTTTCACGCTCCTGTGAGATTCATGTGTTGATCGATGAAGGGCGACCAGGGAAGGCCATAATAAGTGAAGCAGGAAGCGGGGATTAGTTGGAGGTATAAGTTAAAGTCGGGGTAGGGGACCGTAACAGAGGTCACTCCCCTTATGGCATTGTCAAGGATTGTTACAACGACTACTAAAGTATAGTAGTTATAATTATCCATGTACTGCTATAGTAGAGGGTGGTGCTAAACTTGAATTACCCAGTGAAGTAAATTGTGAAAAAGTTTGAGAGGGTCTTTAATAAGGACTATACATTGAAGTTTAAGTTATGCGGAGGCAGTGTAGCTTTATTCAGTGGAAGTAGATGGCTCAGAAGAATTGTCTTGGAGCAGGGTATGAAAATTCCCAAATGTGAAAATTTAAGGAAAATTTTTCACTCGTTAGAGCAATGTTGAAATGGTGGGAATAGTGGTCACTATATTTGGGGAAGTAGGATGTTTTTCTTGTAGAGGAATCATACAGATGGTTTTAATCACGAGTTCCTTTGATTGATCAGGAATGAAGAGAATGCGATTTCTGAATTATTCACATGAGGATCGGTTAGAGGCCGATAGTGAATAAAGAATGTTAAGGAAAACTAAACGTTGTACCGAATTAAAGTAGGTACAATGGATAAAGAGTCCTGTAGTAGAATGATGGGCTCACTAATAAGTGTTTCTAGCACTTATAGATATTTTACTCGGATTCCTTGTGTATGTGATGGTAGTCTCGCACCTCTTTTACAGGGATTATTAATTGCTTCCATGAAAGTGGAGCTGGAGGAGATGAAGAATAAAATCGAAGGGTAAAGACTAAAATCGTTTGTGTTTGTGAATCCCCATATGTGTACATCTTCTCATGGATTCATTGAAATGGGATAGTTGAGGCAGGTATCATGTTTCCTTTAGGAGGAGGAGCTGAGGGAACTATGAGGGTGGTTGTCAGGATCGAGGCTATAGAGTATGAGATACTGATAACCTTAACATGGTCAGGGAGGCCAGACATGGAGAATAGCGTGATGTGCAGTGTATAACCACACGGTTAGTCCTTGCCCAATAGGAGTTAAAGGATAAGAGTAGGATGCATAGGTGGAGCATCGATTAAAGTAGTTTTAGTTTGGTTAAGACAAGTGTAATATGTCTAGGGACCAATTAGAGCAGTCAGGAAGATTGGAAAAGTTATCATTATGAGTTTCACCTCAGATGAAGGATATATCTTTTGTGGCTAGATAGAGTCACGGTATTTTATTAATCCTAGATTCGTGTGTGTAATTCGATAATTATGGCGAAATTGGTAATATTATAGAGGGTAAATCTATATGTTTTTCGTGGTAGCGGGATTCTATGTTCTTCATTCATTATGAAAATGGGTGTTGGTATTTTGAGCTTATATTTGGCTCGCACTTCTCATTTTGTGTGTTTTATACGAGTATAGTATTATTCTGAGTATAAGATATTTTTTATTCATCGGAGCGATAGCAGGAAAATGATTGCAAAGCTATCATATCCGCGGTTCCAGGGTGGAACTGGTTGTTTTTGCGATATCTCACCTGGATGCGGGTTGCGATATCTCAACTGGTTATTATATGTTTAGATGTAACTTCAAGGTGTAGATGTTTCACTAGCATGACTTGATTTCATGGGGACCTTATAGATATGATTTAAGGTATACAGGATTTATTGTTGAGCTGTGAGTTTAAACTCGTTATTATTTGCACCAAGGACTTAGCGTTAGTAAAAGCACCTTATGGTATGGCTCCTAGAGTGAAGTAGGAGTTCGAACCGTAATCTTTTGATAGATGGGATGGGATTAGCCCGGTTGCATATTTGAAGCTAACGAACCTCCAAAACAGACAAAGTTAAGTAGTAGTGTATCGGAGGGGTTCCTTGTTTGGATTTCGCTTGTGATACACTCCACTCACGAACCTTAATGATGTCGGGAGTGGAGAGATGTTATGGGATTCAAGGATGTTGGTTTTGATGATAAGTTACCTAGTGTGAAGAAAACACTCTAAACTGAGAGTCATGTCATAATTGGAGGCTTATGGAGATGGAAATGTTATGGAAAATCACTGATATGTTTCTCTCACCGCAAGTATGTAGGTGAGGCAGGGTAAAGGAAAACGATTCGAGGCTTATAGCCAGGACTTGGGTAAAATGCAAATTTTGGAGGAATTATGATTTGGTTATGATGCTAGTAATAATTTTGCAGAGTATAGGTGCCCCGATTAGTTAGACTGTCCATTTCGCCAAGATGGAAGAACATAGTGGTAGAAGCGCGTTATTAGGTTAGTGAGGTAGGATTTCTTAACATCCCGGTTGTGTGCCTTAGGCCATTATATCTTGAACACTAATGATGCAAGGAAGTAGTGTAACGGGATGGTTCCTTGTTTGGATTTCTCTTTGTGAGACGTCCCACACATGAAACTGAGCAGATGTTGAAAATTTAGAGAGGTCTTGGGCACTAGGGATGTAATTAGGATAGTACTCATTTTATATGTGTAGGAAAACACACCAATCTTAGTACTACCATGGAATAAGGTCGGTAGGGCAAGTGGTGATGAGATAGGAAGATTATAGTGAGTTAACCATGAGAAGATTGGTGGGTTAACTTTAAGAAGGATTGGATTTCCAGGTATAGAAAGAATTAAATTTCGAGTTATTCGGGTTGGGAGTACCCAGGTGTTAGCACTAGGCTGAGGAAGTGTGTTGATTTTATATACAGTCCGATATAGAAAGGGAGACGAGTGTATTTTTCTTGAACCTCTTATATAGGTGCAACTGATGGGAGTAGTCATGCGCTAGTGTAGTTTCCTTTTTGAGGGAAATTAGATGTCCTGATGTAGATGAGTAGACACCTAGAGTAGTGGATCTCCGATAGGATCAATAAGTTAGAGCGGAAATTATAGGCTCATCTTCTTTATATGCAGTTATAAAAGCACTAGGTGTGATTCATCTTTATTATAATTAACCTTATGACCGAAGTAGTCGTAGCATATAAACATTTGGTTTAGCTTGTTGTTAAGCTAGTGCGTTAGAGTATAAGCCTTGAGATAAGTGGGTACCGTGAACAAGTACATGATGCGGTACCATTGTGTTAGTACCATTCGGCATTGGTGTACTAGGAGATAGTGTGATTATCAATCCTACGGTTGAGTTACAGGTTGTGACCGAATTTTGAGGATGAAATTCCGTTGCAAGGGTGGAAGTATTTAATACCCCATACTTTTATAGATATTTAAATTGCATAAGTGGGTGTAATTTGAAAATTTGAGGAACTACTGTGAATAATAATTTTTAGAGTTTATGACTATTATATCTTTACCGATGTGTGTTACATTTAATTTTGGGACTAAGTAAATTAGTTGGATTATTTTAATTACATGTCGTGGTTGGGTAAAGCAACAAAGGATAATATTCTATTTGGAAAACACGAGTATTGAGATCTGTTGGGTTTAAATAGTGAATTTTAGTTAAGAGGCTCGAATGGAGATTTCGAGTGCACGACTAGTTTTGGAATGGCCGAGATAGTCAGAACAGAGTATACAGGGGTATCAATTAGGTTCGAGGATTTTTGAACCAGTAGGGAATCGCAATTGAGTACACGAGTCAAAAATTGGGTTTTATAAGGGATAACCCTGAACCCTTCTCTTATATCACACGAGAGAGTGAGAGAAAAGAAGAAAGAAGAGAAAATAAGAAAGAAAGGAAGGAAGAGGAGAAAATGGGATTTCAGGCTAAACTCCATGAGATTTAACTCGAGGTCGTCGGATTTCATCCACGAGGCAAGTATTTACTTTCTTTATTCATTTGAGTGTGTACCTCATACTATAGATAGTAAACTAGATAAATTTTGGTCTATAACCGTTAACATAATTTTAGGGAAATTTGATTGAGAGTTAACAAATTGGTGTGTTGTTAACTCCTTATGGATTCTAGTATTAAAACTATGTTAAGGGTGTATATATATGAATTGAAAGGGGGGAAATGATAAACTAGGGTTTTAAATGGTTTTAAAGTTTAAATCTAAGAGAAATGGTTTAATACCACAAATTAATTGATGTGTTAGTTGAAAAACATAGGTTAGATGTTTATAGAGTTGTTGGTTGAGATTAGAAACAACGAATATGGAAATTGAGATTATATTTGGGTTTTCGAGAAGTTAGAAAACCTTAGCAAATTTTCATATTCGAACCAGCCGAATCGATTCAGTATGAGACAGTTAGAAAGTTCAACCTTTTCGAATAGATTCGGACTGGCCAAATCGATTCGGCGGCTAGAGAATCGATTTGGGAAGGCCGAATTGATTCGGTCCTGGCAGATTTTTGAGGTTTTCTCCTGTAAGTTTAGGGGAATTTAAACTATGGTTTTCGAGAATATTGTAGGGGAATCTAGATATGATATTAGGACTCCTAGATAATTGTATTGAGGGTGATTAAACCTTGGTTTGAAATAGGGAACCTCGGATTAATTTAGTGTACAATCGAGGTATGGATTTAATGAATGTTTGGGGCAAGAGACATTCGAGAGAATCATTCGGCAAGCGTGTATAGATATATTTATGCGGTTAGAATAAATATGGGCCGATCGAAATTGAGAGAATCCTAGGATGTGATTAGGAAGGAATTTAGGATATGGGCTAAGGAGAATTGAGCGGCTATCCGATACGTCTATTGACGTAGGTGATGCGATACCTATGGAATTAAGATAAGTAGTTCGTATACTTATTTAATTATTACGAATTGGTATATTCGGGTTTATACTATAATCCTTAAAAGTGATTAAGGTGTGAGTTATATTTTAAGTAAGCGAATATTTATGGGTTTAGTATTTTTAGTGTATGAATACTTATATACTATTACGAAAGGGAACATTCAGGTTATTTGGATATTGCTATTGGTGTTCGGTAATTATATCTAGAGCATGTTGAGAAATGATGTATATTATATATACGGGTGTTGTTACAGTATATATATGTTGTGATATGAATATAAATATATCTGTGTATGATTGGTATATTTGTATTTAGAGCTTGGTTCCATGGGCATAAGGATGGACAACCAGATTATATATTTCTCTAGTACTATCCAGGGATTTTATGCAATATGGGTGAATCCCCTAACTTACGGAGCAAGGTGAGTATATCCCTAGGTCATATCATCCCGTATATGGGTGCGATATTTTTATTCCACTTTCAAGAGGGAATATGACTACCTCCACCATTTTGTATTTTTACCAAGTTCATGATAGAGTCGGACTTGGTATCAGGGTTAATTTGAGCAAACCCGGATATGGATAGGCACTATGTGACTGCATCCTCGAGTTGTATCTCGGTGGGATGGTTATTATACATATGATTGTAATAGGTATAATTATACTTGTCGCGTATAGTATATTGCTTGTATATGAAGATGAGATATCATATAGCTTTGACTCATGTATAGAGTGAAATGAATAAGTGTTTATTCTTCTTCTGGGGGATATATATATATATATATATATATATATATAACTCTGAATCATATATTAAAATGAGAATTAAGGATACGAGGTTTTTATAAGCTCAAGTGAAATTGGTATTTTAAACTTACGAAAGTTTCGATAAATGAACGGTATACACACACACACACACACATAAATATATATATATATAGACACACACACTAGGGTATTCCCGTGCCTGAAGGCATGATGCTAATTTTCAAAAGTTTACTGCGTTGATAAGACCATACGTCGTACTTAGTTCGCGAGACAAACCCTAATAGTTTTAAAAAGTTGGGAAAAATTTCCCTTATTTGTGAGACAATCCATCCGATTTAAGAACAAAAATACCAACAGTACTACAATTAATGGTAAACAATAGTATATGGAAATGTTATTACAGAAAACAGGGTGATCGAGTAAGTCAATTGAGATGTACCATCAAATGAACTCTCCATAGTCCCCACTTTAAGATTAGCTAATCCATTTTATAACATAAAATTAACACGTACCTTAATATTAAAAAATAACGTAATACGGAATATCATCAATTATACATTCCAAAAAACATTGAATAAAAAATAAATGACAATATTATATTTTAAAAACCCCACTAAATTAACATTAATCAAGTGTAAATTTGAAATAATTATGATTGTTAAAAGAATAAAGGAAACATCAAAGAGTAACGACATCGAAAATTATCATCTGAGTGGTTGAGGAGCATAGTTGGCATTGGAATCCTGGTAATATCGAATCATTTCTCAACATATGGCACGCATACCATTACTCTCAATGTGAGCATTTGTCCACATTGCGCAATAGTGGGCAGTAGAACTTGTGCTTATTCCCATCTAAATACAAAAATATAGGCAACTGTCTTAATTAACCATTGGCGGATATTATTTTTCCCCTACATTCGAGTCAACGGTGATGCAACTTTAAAAATTGATATCTCCCGAGGCCAGGTGTGTAGCACGATTGTCAGGCCACTGCAATCTGGTTATATCATGTAACATTCTCCCTGCAATCTCGTTACCAATTTCACCAAACCAAAGCTAACACAACATACTCATGATTAGAATATCATAATCACATCTACTTAGAAATAAAATGACTATTGAATATCGTACAAGATATGAAATTACCTGATTATTAATCAACCTTCTATGATTATCACGTCGAACTAAACTAAAATAATGAAAGAGAACAACAACGAAGATTAGGAGAATTAAGAATATGCCAAGATTCATAAACGAAAAAGGACACAAATAGGGAAAATCATAAAACATACATCGTTCAAAAGTATGAATTAACTGATATAAAAAAATGGATATAACTGATATAGAATCAGAGCAGAAATATTCTAACTGATATAGGATATTTGTACCCCTTTTTAAAAGTGTGAAAGCAGCAATATTCTAACTGATATAGAATCAAAGAAGCAATGTGTTAACTAATATAAAAATGTGTAAATCAGAGTAGCAATATGTAAATTAAAGTAGCAATAAAAGCATATCTTCCTTTATTTATTAAACTCACTCCCTCAGTATTAAACTCAATGCTAAATATTACCTCCACTTTCCCTTAATGAACCAACAACTACATTAATGAAGGGTAACAATAAAAAACTCATCAAGTGTTAACTGAAAAAGGAAAAAATGTGCACACAACAACAACAAACATGAACTCATCATAGGCACCATCAATTAATTTAATACTTCACAATTCTGAACACAAAAATATACACGTAGAGATACAGTTACCTCCATGGCTGAGTTGTGAGGTAGAAATATCAAAAATAAAAGATCTGAAAGGAAGTTCAAAACAAACAAGTAAACTCAAATCCATCAATACAAATTATTCAAAACAAAATCCAAAAGAAATTTTTTCTGACTAAACTTATGATTAATGGGTTGCACATTGAGTGCACCATATACACCTGCTTTGTCCATACACTCGAGGAAGAAATTTAGATTTCCCCACCAACTTAACTCTCCAGTTGGGCTCAAAATGGGAAATATGACAACTTAACTCTCCATTATGTTCAAGGAGCATATGGAATAAATAGCAGTTGATGATAAAACGGGTGTGGTTGGGAACCTCATTTTGTTGTTGTTGTTTCACAACATGATTTGAGGGTTGGATTCTAGTCATCATGATCCCATTTGATTGAAGCAAACGGATAATTACATGGTAGGATAAAATAAAGAAGACCCTGCCCGGGAACAAAGATCGAATTACAATCCACGGTACCTGAGGATGTTGGGTTGGGTCACACATTGTCTCAGATTTCTTCTCATGACTTTAACGGCTATGATTGTAGTGTTGTGCTGCTCCAGCATACCTCTGGGCCAAATTTATGATTGATTATTTCACAAACTCAAAACCAAGGACTCTTGGCATTTAAACTAAAGAAACTCTACAGATGCAATATCACCAACAATAATCAGTTTTAGATGTATATTAAAAAAAAAACTAAAGGATCTAAACCTCGGATTTGAAAAATAGTAGGGAGAAAAATCAATATCTACGATTTGGTAAATCAAACCGGCGATGTAAACGAGGAGAAGCGATGTAGATCTGAACTGCCGATGTTGTAAGAGAGACATCGATGCTGTAGGATAGACGCCGCTGTTTTTCCTGAAATCACACCTACGTCCATCATGGAGCGAGAGCCTAATTACTAACTTTTTTAATGATTTATATTCAATTCAATAGGAATGTATCCAAATTGATTCAGAAGGTATCCATTGCTCTGCTGTTATACAATTCAGAATGTATCTAAATTACTAACTTGTTTAATCATCTTTTTAAGGAAATAATGTTGATATACAATTCATCTTGAAATGTATACAATTCAGAATGTATCCAAATTGATTCAGAATGTATCTATAATGTATCCAATTGTAGTTATTTATATTCCATTAACACCAATCTCAAAACCCAAATAAAATTTAAATTTGAAAACCTTAAATCTAGGATCAAAAATAACAAAAATAAAATCTATCCCTTAGAAATTGAATAAATAAATAATGATAATACGTTTAAAGTGCAAAAGATATAGCGTGGCTGACCATGAGATACACAAAGACCATGATAATAGGGAAATACGAACTTACCTGATGCCGATATAATGCACAAAGACCTCACAAATGGAATGAGATACACAAATGTATGTGCGATCTTATGTCTTAGCCGATCTTATGTCGATCTGAGGCAAGAAAAACTCGATTTTCCCAAATCACAAAGTTGGAAAATCAAATCTGACACAAGAAAAACTCAATTTTCCCAAATCACGACATCACGAAGTCAGATTATCAGTTCTGAGGCAAGAAAAACTCAATTGGATCTGCATGCTTCATTATTCAACAAAAAAAAAGATGTATACCCAAAAAAATGATTAGAACAAAAATCTGTATACCCAATAAACGTTGATGATGATGTACAAGCAAAATGATTAGAAAAACAAATCGATTAGAAAAACAAAAGAAATCGATTAGAACAGCCAAAACAAATCGATTAGAACAACCAAAATAAATCGATTAGAACAAATATTCAAGAACAAAACAATTGGAAAAAATGATTAGAACAAAATGATTAAAAGAACTTACAAATCGATTACCAAAGCTAATAGATGATGAAGAGGTTGTTCGTTGTTGATAATCGTTGTAGTTGATGTCCATTGTTGTTGATGTTCGTTGTTGTTGATGGAGGCTGAAGAGTAGTACTATTTATTATTTATGGAGGCTGAAGAGGTTTCTCCCTCTCTCGTTGTTGATGTTATTGGATAATGAGGGGTAAGTGAGAGAATTTCGGGTAGGTTTGTGTCATGAGGGTTTGTGAGAGAATGGAAAATACCATTCTACCCTTTTTTTGAATTTTGGTGAAGAGTGGGAGATAAATTTGAGTGTAGTGAAAGAGGGGGAACTCAAATGATAGACGGTTATAAAAGGCATTGTAGGATAAATTCATATTGATGACATCATTGATCAAACTTGTGACATACATAAGTTTCTTATTTTATTATATATGTATATATATCAAATTGAGGAATATGGTAACTAAATCTTAGGTGATAGCTTACAGTATAACTTATATTATATCACGTTGGGTAGTGATAATTATAAGGATTTAGAAGATGGGTTAAAAAGATTAGTTAGGCGAGGCAACTTAACTAGGTTGTTTAAAAGGTATGTGATAGGTGTGCACTATTAGAAGAGGGGTGAGGTGTATCTCATAAGAGTGAGATACCAGTTTAAATATGAGAGATTTCATATTTTAAATATGGCATTTATGCACTTGCTAAATATATTCAAAACTCGGGCTCTGACCCGTTTCTCTATTTCCCCTCTCTTGCTATATATGTATATATTAGGTGTCCAGACACAGGGATGCCTGGATGATGATTCCTTTGAGTCTGACGTTTGCTGTAGCAGTTGTGGATGCAAGTAGGTTTATTATAGATGCTTCTATCCTTGAGATCCAGATAAGAGGTTTGGTAGAAACACTCGGGCTGATAGCCCAACTGTATTTATTTATTATTTTACCGGATTTTGATTTGCAGCTATTCGATTTGGTTGTATTATGTTGTATCGAGAGTTCAGTTATTTTATTTCATTTCAGTCGTCGTATATAAATTGTTGTGATAGTTTTAATTTGAATGGTTTGGTTAAAAAGATTAGTTGAAAATTTTTTATGCCAACCTAATAAGGTATTAGTAATTAAATTAGTTTTCGACGGTGATGCTGAGAATGAACCATAAGAGATTTCGGTTTTAATCTGGTAAAGGATTGATCACCCGATATTTTACTAGGCGGGGTGTCACACTAATAGAGGAAACTGAGCATAAATTTTCTAATTTATTTACACTTATAGTATATAAAACATTTATTAATTACATTATTTACAGCATTATAATTTTGAAAACTACACTTTGTTTGGCTGGGGAATGAAGTTTTTTTCTTTTTGCAATTACATACTTTGGAATTTTTTGTTATTTTTTTATTACGTAATTTGGAAACTTTCGTCATGCCTTTAGGCATGGGCATACACTAGTGTGTGTGTGTGTGTGTGTGTGTGTGTGTGTGTGTGTGTGTGTGTATAGTAATTATAGATCGATTGACTAAGTTAGGTCATTTTCTTAAAGTACGTACAACTGACTCCTTACAATGACTCAACATTATATATCTTCAAGAAATTGTTAGATTACATGGAGTACATTTATCTATTGTATCTGACCGTTATCCTCAATTTGCGAGAGGTTTTTGGCAAGCGTTGCAAACAGCTATGGGAACCAAACTCTTACTGAGTATCGCATATCATCCTCAGACTGATGGTCAATTAGAACGATTAATAAAAACTCTGGAAGATATGTTGAGAGCATGTACAATAGATTTAGCAGGGAACTAGAGTCATCATTTAGCATTCGTAGAATTTTCCTATAATAACAGCTATCAAGCTTGTATTCAGACTTCCCCATATGAAGAACTTTATGGAATACCTTGTCGTTCTCCCCTTTGATGGAATGAGTCTGGGAAAAATCATATTTTTGCGCTAGAGATTATAAGCGAGACTACTGAGAAAGTACGCTTAATCAGAGAAAGATTGAAAGAAGCCCAAATCCAAAAAAAGAGTTATGCCAATAATTGCAGACACCGCCTTGAATTTCAAAAGGGAGATCAAGTTTTTTTGAAGTTATCACCTCAAAAGGGAATTATTAGATTTAAACGAAGAAGAAAACTAGCACCACGATACATTGAACCTTTTGCCATTTCTAACCATATCGGACCATTTGCATATTAACTATTATTACCCACTAATATTGCTCAACTACACAATGTATTCCACGTATCTCAGTTGCGAAAGTATATTACAGATCCAAATCACATCATTTCATGGGATGGAATATCAATCCAAACTAACCATGATTTTGAAGAACGACCCATCCAAATTTTAGTTACTCAAGATCGAGTACTTCGTACAAATACCATTTTGTTAGTAAAAGTTCTTTAGAAACCCCACGGATAAGAAGACGCCACGTGGGAACTCAGAGACGCCATACATCAACAATACCCGAAATTATTTTGAAGGTAATTTCATAGACGATTTTTTTTTTTTGTAGGGAGAATTGTAAGACCCGAGTAATACAAACGTGTTTAAATTCATTACATTAACCCATGTGAATGAGAGACGAGTTATATTACCACATGAGAACTCGCTATAAAGTATCACTAACATAAATCCCAGGAAATGATAAATTTTAAAGTTATCCTTGAAGTTTCCAAAATTACAAAACTACCCGCTAAAGATTTGAAATGACTTTTTATCTATTCAAATATCCAACTTGACCCCATATTTCTTCAGAAATACCTTCCTTACTTTCCAAAATTACAAACCAACCTAACTGTGACACCCCGCCTAATAAAATACCGGGCGATCACACCTATATCAAATTAAAACATGAGTCTCATATGGATCATTCTTAGCATCACTGTCGAAAATCCATTTAATTACTAAAAACCTATTAGTCCACTGTCAAAATTTTACTTAACTACTCTTTTTTTAAACAACTAAAATTAAAACATCCACACAGTATGCGTAAATGAAACTGAAGTGAAATAAAATAACCGAACTCTCGGTCAAAATATACAACCATATAGAATGTTGTACTGAAAGAATAAATAAATGCAATTGGGCCATTGGCCTGAATGTTTATAGAGTACCTCCTATCTAGATTACAAAAATGAAAGAGTCTATCGAGATACTGCACGCATCCACAGCTACTGCAGCAGACGTCTGACTCGAAAGAAGTGTCATCCAGGCGTCCCTGTGTCGGAACACCTATATATGTATAATATATTGCAAGAGAGGAAAAGTAGATAAACGGGTCAGATCCCGAGTTTGAAAATATATTGCAAGTGCATAAATGCTTTATTTTTAGAAAAATAGATTTTATCTCATATTTAAATTGGTATCGCACTCCCATGAGATACCCCTCACCTCTCCTCTAATAGTGCACGCCTAGCACATCCCTCTATACATCCTAGTTAAGCTACTCTGCTAAACTAGTCTATTTCCCCCGTCTACTAGAAGACTATAACCTAAGTACTAAGGGCTAAACTTCTCTCCATTCTCAAAACTGCGCTAAGTTCGTGCGTGGGGTGTCTCGCGAAGCGAAATCCAAACAAGGAACCCCCCGATACACTACTACTTGGCAGGGTTAATGGTAGAGATCCATTAGGCCCGTTAGCACCAAACAAAAGTATAAATATTTACTTATATATTTATGGACATATCACATTCATTCTTATATATATACCTTACAATGTACATCCGGATAATATCTCTCGGACTGAGGTTTACCAATTCAATTTCATCATTATAATACACATCCGGATCTATCTCCCGGATTGAGGATTCATATACAAGGTATCTATCAATACTTTTCATTTTTATCTCAAAACTTTCCATTTACTTTCTTATATCAAGGAAATGTATATAAAAGCCAATTCATTATCATGAATTGCTTCAACATAACATATAACTTTTTAAAAGCCACTTTTATTATCATACAAATTCTTTTTCGTTTTATAACATCCCACTTCCCATCTTATATCCAGGAAATATATTTAAAAGCCATTTTTATTATCATAAAAACGCTTTTCATACCACATGCTTCCATTTCCATTCTTCTATCCAGGAAATGTAATTAAAGACAATTTATTATCATAAATTGCTTTAATACCAATAATGTCTCACATTATTGAAAACAGTTATATATATATCATATAACGCATTCTAAGACCGCCCACCCGGGCGCGCCCCTAAATGACCATCATCTTCCAGTGCCTATCAATTACGACACCTGGGCACCTATACGCAAGACGTCGGGAAGCGGCCCTATGCATGCGGGCTAGTCATAACCATGCCCCGAAGTTACCTAACCATCGCAGAAAGCATATGATAAATGCTCATATGGCCTAGGACTATATCCACTCTGCATTCACTATCCAGTCGGCTTTACCTCACGCGCGAACTTCCCTGATGATGTCATTTAGAGAGGGTGTTAACCATAAATTATTAATTATGAAAATCATTTCTTTTTCATTTTGAAAACATTCATATTTTATTTTCAAAATCATTAACATCATATCATATATATACTTTAATCATATAGTATATATATATATGGCCATAATTGCCAATCTCATCTAGCGATGACTAATAACCCCAAAGATTCTCTCAAAGAATCATAATCATGCATTCATATACGCATGATACTAAACCCAAAGTATTTCCTCGCTTCGATAACTAATAAAGACCTTATTCTCATTTAAGGACTTATTGTATATCTCCAATTATACCATTTTACATTAACTAAGTAAGCATCATCTCCAATTCATCCTAATAATCTCGTCGGATTCACTCATCCATAATCAACAAAATTATGTTATCTCTTTAGATCATAATCATTTTTAATAATCGAATTTAGAAAGCCCGCTTTAAAATCAAAGGGAATAAGGAGTAACAATCTCCAAAATCTTGGGCTGAAAATCGAGTACCGATCGACCGGTCCTGAACCCCTAGTCGACCACGGGCTGTAAATAAGCCTACGAAACGAACCAGTAGGCTCTTTTTCCTTAACGCGGTCGACCGGCCATAGGGGCGCGGTCGACCAGTCACACCAGGTCCACAAAACTAAATTTCTCAAATCCTACATCCAACAACCCAAATTCATTATCGAGGTTTCTAAACTACACCAAAAATCATCCCAAACATCTACACATTTAATTCTAGCCTTTATTTTTCCAATTTCCGATTTGATTTCCGAGTTTATGATTTCACCCCGAAACTGCTATCTTATAAAAATCATATCAAATCGTCAAAAAATTAGAAAAATACGTGGTTAGTGGAAACGCGACCGTATCAAAAAGATCTACAACTTTCATGTTTTGGCCGAGAGCTAAATCAATTCTCTTCCTAGCTGAAATGACCCCACAAGCTACGGGTTTACTATTCATCATCTTCCCCCAAATCCCAAACTCCATTTTTCTCCATTTTGTTGTTTCTAACCTCATCCAACAACCCAATAAACATCTAATCTATGTTTTACAACTAACACATAAATTAATTTGGTGTATTAAACCATTTCCTTTAGTTTTAAACCCTAAAACCATAAAAACCCCAACTTATCATTTAAACCCATTTCAATCCATTTCATCACTCCATTTACATGGATTTAACACTAAAAATCACTAAGAGTTTACATTACATCAATATGTAAACTCATAACTAAGTTTTCCCAATTTTATTTTAGGGATCTACCAACCATGATATGAAATAAATGCATAATTGAAATAAAGCATGTAAACACTTGCCTGGAGGATGAAATTCGATGACCTCGAGTCGAATCCGACGGAGTTTGGACGAAATCTCCCCTTTTCTCCTCTTTTCTCTCCTCCTCCCTCTCTTCTCTCTATCTTCTTTCTGTTATTTCTCTTTTCTCCCTCTCTACCTCCTTTTATAAGGAGAAAAGGGTTTATACCCCTTAAAACCCAAAAACGACTCGTTTACTCAATTCCAAGTTACTTTTACCTCTAAAATTACCTGAAACTCAATTTCGACAATCGGATACTCTTTTCTGACTATCTCAAGCATTCCAAGACTCATGGAGCAGTCGAAATTCCCATCCAAGGTACTTGACCGTAATTCACTATTCTAACCCATAATAATTAAAAGCGGTATTCGCATTAAAATATCATCTTCTGTCGCTTTACTCCACGGCGACATATAATTAAAATACCTTGACATATTTAATCCCAAAAATAATCATAACATCCTTCGAAAATCATTCAAATCCTCAAAAATCCCAAAAATACTATTCCAAGAAATTCTCCATATTGTCAATTTATATCCAATTATGGAATTTAATTATCTCCAAAAAGGACGGGTTATTACGTACTCCCCCCCCCCCCCTACAACGGAATTTCATCCTCGAAATTTGGATATAACCTACACCACCAAACTAGGATCACAAATCCCACTACATCTTAGTACCCCCAAAATCAAAAAGGTGCTAACATGATAGTCCTATACCATATTCCACCCACCTCAAGGTGTACTCAAAATACTTGTTTTCCGATAAGCTCATCTAAATCTCTACCAATAACACACAATAACGACGCGTTACTCCGATGTCTTCTCTTGCTGCCAATAAGAGAAACGAGTCTATAACTACCGCTTTACATCTCGCAAAGCTTCAACTTTATATACTACACCCCTTCTATTTCAGGCGCTATATAATCCAACTCATTAAGGTTCCCATACACCTTTCTAACCTGTGCACATCTGCACAACCATAGTGAATGTCTGACACGAAACAATCTCTACCAATAAGGGTCTTATTTCCTCAGTGTAATACTCACACATGGGTCCTCCCAACTCGCAAAATTCATTCTCCTTACATCGACGCCACTCACTCTATCGAACTTACATCCTAATAATACTACGGTCTAGGTGTTACCCTACCTACACGAAATGAGTAATATCCTAAGTATATTCCTAGTGCCCAAGGCCTCTCTCAACTTCCAACATTTTCTTGGTTTCATGAGTGGGACGTCTCGCCAAAACGAAATCCAAACAAGGAACCCTCCCGTTACACTACTCCCTCGCGTTGTCGGTCATTGAGATATAGCGACCTAAGGCCCACCAGCGGGACGCCCTAAATCCTACCATGCTAACCTACGAACGCATTTCTACTATTATATCCTTCCGCCCATACGAAAGGAAAACTAACTAGTCGAAGTGCCCAACTCTCTAGAAGAGCACTACGTACATCGTACCCAAAGTACACTTTCTCAAAATTTTGCCTTTTCACTAAGGCCTGGCCATATGCCTCAAATCAAATCCTTTCACCTTGCCTCACCTTCATACTTGTGGTGAGGAAAACAGTTCAGTGCATTTCCATAGCACGACATTTTCATCAACATACCACCATCCCATGGCTCACAGTTTATACTGGTTCATCCACACTATAAGACTTTTCCACGAAACCAACATCTTTGCATCCTATAACATCTCTCCACTCTCAACACCGTTAAGGTTCATGTGTGGAGCGTCTCGCAAAGCGAAATCCAAACAAGGAACCCCTCCACACACTACTATTTAACTTCGTCGATCATGGAGGTCCGTTATTTCAAACATGCAACTAGGATAATCCTATCCCCTCTCAATAAAAGGTGGTCTGAACTCCTATCTCTAACTAAGAGTCACACCACCAAGCGCTCATACTAATATTCAGTCTTCGCATAAACCAACAATGAGCTTAATCTTACAGCTCAATAATAATCCTGTGGGCCTTAAATTATATCTATAAGGTTGCCACGTACTCATATCACGATAATCAAACCTCTACTCATCGAAGTTCCATCTATGCACATAATAAAGGCAAACTCAACCTGTATCCAGGTGAGATATCGCAACAACAACCTGATCGCTCCCGGAACCATGGACACGATAGTTTTACCATCCTTAGCCTGCTATCGCTCCGATAATACCATAATATATTATATACTCACCATATTACCATACTCGTATAGACATATAAAACGAGCATCCCAAACCAGATATATATATATATATATATATATATATATATATATATATATATATATATATATATATATATATATATATAATATATCAACACCCGCCTTTATGGCGAATGAAGGAAAATAAAATTTCGCTATCGCGGAAAACACATAGACATACATTATATAATGTTATCGATACTGCCACAAAACTCAAATTACACACACGAGTCTAGGGCTAACAACCACCGCAACTTTACTTGGCCACGCCAATAATACCTCTCCCTTTTGAGGTGAAACTCGTAACAATAAATTTGGCCTTGCTCCTCGCAATCATCTTACTAGTCCTCTTAACTTCTTCGTTAAAGGAAACTCCACTACCAGTTCCAACAATCCTATTTCAACAAATTTCCCAGGTGGATTTCCACCAACGGGGTCCACGAATACACATATTTTCTTCACAAGTGTTAACAACACTTTTCTAATGAGCCCATCATTCCACTGAAGACTCTCTCTTCATTGAACCTACCTCACCTAGGCACAAGGTTCGCTTCTCCATATCACCCTTTATTCACTGTCGGCCTCTGGCTGAACCTTATGTGAATAATTCAAAACAACACTCTTCTCATTCTTGCTAAATCACGGGGACTCACGGTTAAAAATATGCGTAAGATCCCTTTTCGAATCCTTACTTCATTGGAAAATTCCACTATAGTACCACACTCTACTATGGCGTTACGGCGGTACTCATAACTACTATACTTTAGTAGTCATTGAGACAATCCTTAGCAAACACCGCACAGGAAGTGACCTCTGCTACAGTTCTCATTCCCGATTTCTACCAGCTTCTCCAGCTAAGCCTCACCTCCTCTGTCATCCAAGGCTCGCACATGAATCTCAAACGAGCGCGTAAAAGATTTCTATAATCTTATAATATGGCAGGAGAATGAAATCTCACAAGATAAATCAACAATCCTAATCCTGAGGCTCTATATCAAATCGAGAGCAACGCTGAAAGAGTAGTACGTCCGCACAGATTCCTAAGGACACTAGAACATGGCTCTGATACCATCTATGCCACCTCGCCTAATAAAATACCGGGCGATCACTCCTATATCAAATTAAAACATGAGTCTCATAAGGATCATTCTTAGCATCACTGTCGAAAATCCATTTAATTACTAATAACCTATTAGGCCGGTGTCAAAATTTTACTTAACTACTCTTTTTTTAAACAACTAAAATTAAAACATCCACATAGTATGAGTAAATGAAACTGAAGTGAAACAAAATAACCGAACACTCGGTCAAAATATACAACCATATCGAATGCTGCGCTGAAAGAACAAATAAACGCAATTGGGCCATTGGCCTGAATGTTTATACAGTACCTCCTATCTAGATTACAAAAATGAAAGTGTCTATCGAGAACCTGAACGCATTCACAGCTGCTGCAGGAGACGTCTGACTCGAAAGAAGTGCCATCCAGGCGTCCCTATGTCTGGAAACCTATATATGTATAATATATAGCAAGAGAGGAAAGTATATAAACGGATCAGAGACTGAGTTTGAAAATATTTTGCAAGTGCATAAATGCTTTATTTTTAGAAAAATATATTTTATCTCATATTTAAATTGGTATCGCACTGCCATGAGATATCCCACACCTCTCCTCTAATAGTTCACGCCTGGCGCATCCCTCTATACATACTAGTTAAGCTACTCTGCTAAACTAGTCTATTCCCCCCGTCTACTAGAAGACTATAACCTGAGTACTAAGGGCTAAACTTCTCTCTATTCTCAACACTGCTCTAAGTTCGTGCGTGGGGTGTCTTGCGAAGCGAAATCCAAACAAGGAACCCCCCCGATACACTTCTACTTGGCAGGGTTAATGGTAGATATCCATTAGGCCCGTTAGCACCAAACAAAAGTATAAATACATACTATATATTTATGGACATATCACATTCATTCTTATATATATACCTTACAATGTACATCCGGATAATATCTGGCAGACTTATGTTTACCAATTCAATTTCATCATTATAATAAACATCTGAATCTATCTCCCGGACTGAGGATTCATATACAAAGTATCTATCAATACTTTTCATTTTTATCTCAAAACTTTCCATTCCTTTCTTATATTCAGGAAATGTATATAAAAGCCAATTCATTATCATGAATTGCTTCAACATAACATATAACTTTTTAAAAGCAAGTTTTATTACCATAAAATGCTTTTCCATTTTATAACATCCCATTTCCCTTCTCATATCCAAGAAATGTATTTAAAAGCCATTTTTATTATCATAAAAACGCTTTTCATACCACACGCTTCCATTTCCCTTCTTCCATCCAGGAAATGTAATTAAAGCCAATTTATTAACATAAATTGCTTTAATACCAATAATGTCTCACATTATTGAAAACAGTTATATATATATAAATATATATATATATATATATAAAACGCATTCTAAGACCGCCCGCCCGGGCGCTCCCCTAAATGACCATCATCTTCCAGTGCCTATCAATTACGACACCTGGGCACCTATACGCAAGACATCGGGAAGCGGCCATATGCCTGCGGGCTATTCATAACCACACCCCGGAGTTACCTAACCATCGCAGAAAACATAACATAAACGCCCATATGGCCTAGGACTATATCCACCATGCATTCACTATCCATGGGGCTTTACCTCACACGCGAACTTCCCTTGTGATGTCATTTAGAGAGGGTGTTAACAATAAATTATTAATTATTAAAATCATTTCTTTTTCATTTTGAAAACATTCATATGTTATTTTCAAAATCATTAACATCATATCATATATATACTTTAATAACATAGTATATATATATACCATATATTCCTCCTTGAATATATATATATATATATATATGGCCATAATTGCCAATCTCATCTAGCGATGACCAATAACCCCAAAGATTTTCTCAAAGAATCATAATCATGCATTCATATACGCATGATACTAAACCCAAAGTATTTCCTCGCTTTGATAACTAATAAAGACCTTATTCTCATTTAAGGAGTTATTGGATATCTCCAATTATACCATTTTACATTAACTAAGTAAGCATCATCTCCAATTCATCCTAATAATCTCGTCGGATTCACTCATCCATAATTAACATAATTATGTTATCTCTTTAGATCATAATCCTTTTTAATACTCGAATTTAGAAAGCCCACTTTAAACTCAAAGAGAATAAGGAGTAACAATCTCCAAAATCTTGGGCTGAAAACCGAGTACCGGTCGAATGGTCCTGAACCCCCGGTCAATCGCGGGTTGCAAATAAGCCTACGAAACCAACCAGTAGGCTCTTTTTCCTTAACGCGATCGTCCGAAAATAGGGGCGCAGTCGACCGGTCACACCAGGTCCCCAAAACTAAATTACTCAAATCCTACATCCAATAACACAAATTCATTATCGGGGTTTCTAAACTACACGAAAAATCATCCCAGACATCTACACATTTAATTCTAGCCTTTATTTTTCCAATTTTCGATTTGGATTTCCGAGTTGATGATTTCACCCCAGAATTGCTATCTTATAAAAATCATATCAAATCGCAGAAAAAAATACGTGGTATGCGCCTACGGGACCATGTCGAAAAGATCTACAACTTTTGTGTTTTGGCCTAGAGCTAAATCAATTCTCTTCCTGGACGAAATGATCCCACAAGCTACGGATTTACTATTCATCGTCTGCCCCAAAATCCCAAACTCCATTTTTCTCCATTTTTGTTGTTTATAACCTCATCCAACAACTCAATAAACATCTAATCTATGTTTTACAACTAACACGTAAATTAATTTGGGGGTATTAAACCATTTCCTTTAGTTTTAAACCCTAAAACTATAAAAACCCCAACTTATCATTTAAACCCATTTCAATCCATTTCTTCACTCAATTTACATGGATTTAACACTAAAAATCACTAAGAGTTTACATTACATCAATATGTAAACTCATATCTAAGTTTTACTAATTTTTCTTTAGGGTTCTACCAAATATGATATGAAATAAATGCATAATTGAAATAAAGCAAGTAAACACTTGCCTGGAGGATGAAATCCGACGACCTCGAGCCGAATTCGACGGAGTTTGGACGAAATATCCCCTTTTATCCTCTTTTCTTTCCTCCTCTCTATCTTCTCTCTATCTTCTTTCTTTTCTTTCTCTTTTCTCCCTCTCTACCTCCTTTTATAAGGAGAAAAGGGTTTATACCCCTTAAAACCCAAAAACGACTCGTTTACTCAATTACGAGTTACTTTTACCTCTTAAATTACTGAAAACTCAATTTCGACAATCGGATACTTTTTTTCGACTATCTCAGCCATTCCGAGACTCACGGCACAGTCGAAATGCCCATTCGAGGTACTTGACCACAATTCACTATTCTAACCCATAATAATGAAAAGCGGTATTCACATTAAAATATCATCTTCTGTCGCATTACTCCACGATGACATATAATTCAAATACCTCGGCATATTTAATCACAAAAATAATCATAACATCCTTCGAAAATCATTCAAATCCTCAAAAATCCCAAAAATCACTATTCCGGGAAATTCTCCATATTGTCAATTTATATCCAATTATGGAATTTAATTGTCTCCAAAAAGGACGAGTTGTTACACTAACCTCACATCTTCTAACTTTTGAACATTTAACAAAAGCCCCTCAAAGTTGGAAAATATTGTATAAACACTTTAAAGATTAATAAAAACTTTCTAAGGACTAAACATAAAGCCTACCCCATTTTCCTTATCAGCAAAGCAGATAAGAACTAATTAAACAACTTCCAACTAAGCCAATACCAAACCTTACACCTAAAAATTATTTCATACCATAGGTTATTGAAAGTTTTATCTCATTAGACCACACTATATCACCTCCTATTTTAAACAATCAACTAACCCTTAACTCCCTATAAAAATTCCACGTTAGGGAAGAAAGTTAAGTACAAACAGTGATAAAAATCAACTTCCAATTTTCCGCAATTTTGGGAACATTGTTATTTTATGTTTGATTTTAAATTCTATTACATTGGTTGAATTTCTGGAGTAGTGTAGACTTTAAACCAACTCTTACATGCTTTATGTAACGTTGAAACCTTGAGTTTAAAGAAAAAATCCGAAAATCACCATTGAAGCTTAAACTCCAATGGTGGATTTTGAATTTTTGGCTCTAAACCTGTTTGGAAGTGAGAAACTTTTCCCTTACACTCATAGTAACGTCACTATGAAGTTAATTTTATTATAGTATCCTTATCAGTTCAAAATCAAAGATTTTTAGTTTCGGCCACAAAAATTCCAGAAATAAAATTCTCTTTACTCAGGATGAATTAACCTTTCAAACAAAAATTAATTTGCTCAAAAACAACCCAGAAACCAAACCCAATTACTGTCTTGGTTCGAATTGTACCCAAAATCCATTTATGTCTTACTGAAATTTTTGATATTTCTCAGCTCATGGAACTAGCTATACAGTTAGCCTCGATACCTAAAAGTTATATATTTGAAATCTTGAAGAAAAATCAGAGAAAATGGCTTTTGAATGAACTGAAATTGTTTTTTGTAGAAAGTTTAACTTGAAGTCAAAAATTTTGAAATGCTATGTCAAACTTTGCAAGGTTGCAGACGCGTGTAAGCCACACGTGCGACTGAGGTCAATTCCAGCACGTGGGAACTTTGACCTGGCGCGGGTGAGCGCGTGCCCAGTTAAAAAGTTCTTAAAAAAAATTCCAAAAATTTTATTTTATTTTTCTGCTCAAATTGGTATATTATAACACCCTGTAATTTTACCCCAAACGTTTTTTAATATCTTTTAGACCTTATTTGTAATAAAAAAAACTCTTCTAGCACATGCCTAAAAAAAATTAAGGAACTTAATGAAATAAAAGTTTATTTACAAATTAAACCCTGAAACCTATTCTTTTAAGCAATTATAAGTTTATTTCGCATTCAATGTAAGTTACACACTTTATGCTTACAATAAATATATTGTTATTTTATACATACTTACATGGAACACCTTACTGACTATTTAGAATTTCAACGGCATATTCAAAATGCTAAGTAGGTGACTTCTTATTCAATATTACTTTGTAGGTGATTTCTTATTCAATATTATTTCTCGCAATGCTGTTTGAATTACGCCTATCGTTGATATCACTTTGTGATAGACCCTGTATATCTTATTCCCATTGTGGAACTCATTTGAGTAGTTCAAACTCTTTACGTAAAATTGATTCATATATTAAAATGATTATGCAATCATATTATTTCATATGATGCAATTTGACCCGATAACTGATTTATAACATACATTACAATCAGGGAATACTCTTTCATTATACACGCGACTGTATTATTTATCATGAAGGACTCGGATGATTGAGAGCTTGGATATTTTCTACCATATGGAATGTGATTTAATGACTCAACACAGTTACTTTAATCTTCGGTTATCTAGATTGATTATCTCCAATTTAATTGGATTGATTTAGTTGTATGTATTTGCTATTGCCCTAAGCCTCTAAATAGATAATTATGGATTATTTGTGTGGAAAGTATCCATAACTATTACCAACTCTATCGTTTTATTGTTACTTTTTTCAAGGAAACATGTTTTCATATCATATTATTTGAATCTCTCTCTTATTGAAACTCTTATATGTAATACCCCGTACTTTTCGCTATATTTATTTTTGGGATTAATTAATTAAATGCGTATTAATTGGAAATTAATCCGGGTTATAAATACTAACGAGATGCGAGTTGGTATTTGATTATGTGCATATATGATTATATATGAAATTGGAATTATGAAATTTGTCGTGAGATTTATATACGGCAATTTGGGAATTTTGTTGAGACGCGTGTGACCGCCGCGTCATGGTATATTATTTTAATTATAAAAGTGATTTTTATTTCTATTATCCGTATGGTCGTTTTGAGTGCGCCAACGCGTCCGGAAGGGTCGAGATAGTCAGAAAACACTAGTCGGGGGTGTAGTTTGGATTCCGGGGTATTTTTAGGTCATACTGGCATCATAAAGGGTATTTTGGTAATTTTGTATTTTGAGGAATTAAAAGTGACGAAAATTGAGAGTTTTAATCTGATGTGGATTTAACCCACTAAGCCCACTAACCAACCCATATTAACCATTTAAGCTACGGAGGTTATCATTAGGTTTACAACTTTCCCAAAGAAAACCCTAGCCATCTTAAGCCACCATTGGAGAAGAAGCTTGGAGAAGAGAAGAAATTCTGAAGAAATCTTCATCAAACCATCATCCAAACTCAGAGACAATCAAGGCAAGTGTTTTAATTATATTTAAATTCGTAGAATGTTCCTTCCATGTTAGAAAATTGAAGAATATCAATTGTTCTTGAAAGATAATGAAAACCCACGTATTTTGAAGCTTAGAACTTGAAATCTTGAGGAGAATTGCATTTAGAATGATAGGTAGATGATTATTCTCATGATATTTGTGATTGGAAGAAATTAAAACGGATTTATAATGGATTAATTCATGGTTCATAAACTTAGGGTTTATGTTCTTGAATAATTGGGAAAAAGTGTAGAGATTTGTAAATTTGATTGATGTAAGGATGGATTGATCCCTTAAAAACATGTTAGGATGTGACTATATATGTTTAGGATTTATTAGAGACCTTAAAACATAGTTGGGACGAAGTTTAGAGGACATTTGAGAAGTAGAAATTGGGTGAAAAACGATTTTGGAAATTCTGGGCTCGCTGCTGGTCGCTCGTTAGAAACCAACCCAGGTCGTTCGAACGAGCTTCTAACGAGTTGACCAGTCGCTTCTAACGAGGGGAAATTTCGTTCGAAATCTCGTTCGAACGAGATATCGTTAGAAGGTACAGTTCGTTCGAACGAGACTTCTAACGAGTTGACAAAGGGATCTCGTTCGAACAGTCTCGTTCGAACGAGACTTCTAACGAGTTGACAGTTTGGGCCTTTTTGGACTGTTTTGATTTTTGGAGTCCCGTAAACTCATTCGAGGTTATAGATAACATTTCGATGATGATGTAGTGATAGAATTGGGACTTTTGGGTATTTATGAGAAGGAAATTATATACGAGAGTTATTCTTAATGGACGGTTTGGGTTGAGACGTGAGTGTCTACTACGACGTGAGAATAGATTATGGCGCGTATGATGATAAACCGGAATACTATAAATTGCGATAATTATAAGTTAGTACGAGAATGCGATATGTACTACGATTAAACTACGGGATTACTAAGATGTGTGTTTACTTAGTATTGGTATATGAATTGTGTGTA
Source organism: Sambucus nigra (assembly GCA_949130495.1). Lineage (NCBI taxonomy): Eukaryota > Viridiplantae > Streptophyta > Magnoliopsida > Dipsacales > Adoxaceae > Sambucus > Sambucus nigra. The sequence goes on along the minus strand of OX422210.1, from coordinate 234,160,912 downwards.
TGACATACCTACCATACTTGCTATCACGGGAGGTTTGCGTTCGCTTAGGGCCCTCTAATCCTTGTGTTGCCCAGATTTAGACTGGTTACCTTGATGAACATAGGTCATAGAAAGACTTATTGGGATATTAATAAGTCCGCTGATCGTGGGAGCGTAGGTATGTGCGTGACCCATGTGATGTGACTGTGTTCGCCTCCATTAATTGTGATGTTGTTATCTGTGAACTATTCCTGAGAGATTCGGAATATGTACTCCTTATGTACGTGATGTACCGGGATGGATAGCAGAGTATGTCTGCACCCCAACTTAGTTCTCGGGGTGCTTGTATTGTATATTTATGATGTGAATAATATACACTTAATTAATGGGAACCTTCGTGTTAATGTTGTGAATATAATTACGGTATTGATTCGAGAAATATAACGAGTTAACTGATAGTGATATATATTGCATATTGAGCATCTGGATTTACGTTAAACCCCTACTTAATTACGAGCGTTATAATGTTAATAGAACCGAGTAATAAGGGTAGGACCTATGGCAGTCTAGCTAGATAGAATAGCACTTAGCTAGTGGTTTGTATCGTTATAGATGGGTACTTACGTTAGGAGTGCACAGTTAGACGAGAGGTGAGAATATCATGTGAGTGCACGTCCTAACATGTACTTTGCATTTAATGTTTTAAATGTTTTTAAAGCACTTGCAGGTTTTTAAAATATAACTCCACATTCGGACTCTGACCCGTTTACTTTTCAAATCTATTTTTTTTCTTTGTAAAACCATTTTAGGTGCCCAGCCACAAGGACACCATGCATAGGATACTCATTCAGGTGACGAGCTGTAGCTGTTTGTGGAAGCTACAGGGATTTGCTTGTAGACGCTTCTATCGCTTGGATTCCAGATTCATTATCTATCAGTTGTAGGGCATGTTGCCCATTTCTATTAGAGTTACATTTCCATTTCAGTTTTCAGACTTTGGCATGTACTGTTTTAGTTTTCGGTTTACTTATTTCAGTTGTGGGATTGTAGTGAGGAGTTTTCCTCCAGACTTTATTTTTCGTTATGTGATGGTTATTCTATTTACTTCATTATAGTGAATGGTGTTATTATTCTTTATTACATTTGTTGCATGTTAATCAGACTTTAATTAAAATTTGGCACTTACTTTTTAAATACTAGGTGGTTAGTAATCATTAAAATGTTTTCGACAGTGATGCTATTAACTGGACCAACTTGGCATTTTGAATTAATTTAATAAAGGAGTAGCTACCCGGTATTTAATTAGTCGGGGTGTCACAGGTGGTATCAGAGCATCAGGTTCTAGTGTCCTTTAGGATCTGACGGCTTATTATGTTTCCGCTAAGTTTCTTTGATATAGAGCCCTAAATTTTAGGATTGTTGTACTCTTTTTGTGTATGCTTCGTTCTTCAGCTATCTTAAGTTTATAAACAGCGAACTTATAAACTTTGTTCTTATTTCAGATGCCTCCACGACGTGCACGACGAGTTCCCAGGGATGCAACGCCCGAACTCCAGCCCGCTCCAGTTCAGGGCATGATGAACGCCGCTGAGGTTGCAGCTATAGTAGCCCAAGCGGTAAATGCCGCCATTGTGTTGTTCAGCAGGCACCACCGCAGGCGTCGGTTGCCGCGCCAGTACAGGTTAATGCATTCCCGTCTGCTTGGGAGCGTGTACGTGACGCTTTTCAGAAAGCGCATCCGCCAGAGTTTGCAGGTAGCTCAGATGTGGTAGTCTCGAGCCAGTGGAGGAAGGATATGCAGAGGCACTTAAGGATGTATGAGTGCACGGATGTCCAGAAGCAGGTACTAGCTACTTTGAAGCTAGTTGGATCTGCGCTACAGTGGTGGGAGTCTATTACCACCATGGAGGAGAGGGATACTCTCACTATTCAGGACTTCTGGGTGCGGTTTGACCGCAAATACTTTCCGTCGGCTGTTCACACGGAAATGAGGAGGAAATTGATGAGTCTGAAGCAGGAGGGTAAGACTGTGGCCGAGTATGAGGCCGAGTTCACGAATCTGTTGAATATCGTTCCAGATGAGATACCAACAGAGAAGAAGAAGATTGAGAAGTTCACCGACGGGTTGACTTGGAGGATCCGTCAGCATCTGCTAGGGAACCTATCGTTGGCCACCTATTCTGATGTGGTTAACACTGCATTGTTATACTGCCAGGACCACCGTTTTCATATGGCCGAGGGCAAGAGGTCGGGGGAGTCTAGCCATCAGGGCATGACTGGAGGACATGGTGCCAGCGGGGCACAATCTGGTCAGGGGCAGAGACAGAATGAGCAGGGCTCCCAGCAGGGGGATAATAAGAGGTTCTGGTCAGGGAACTACAGACAGGGACAAGGAGGTTTCCGTCAGGGCCATCAGGGTCCAAACGGCCATCAGGGCCAACAGGGACAGAATGGGCAGCAATTTCACCAGGGCCAGCAGGGCCAAGGGAGGAACGGTAACGGCCACCAGGGCCGGGGACAGCAGGGGCAGAGAGGAGGGAAATTCCCAGGGAAGTGCTTTGTTTGTGGCAAGACTGTCCATAAGCGACAGGATTGTCCTGATAGGGGCAGGGCCCCACAGCAGCAACAGCAGGGTGCTCGCCAGGAGCCACAGAGGCCTATGTTTCCCGCCGCTCTTCCCGCACCGCCACAGATGGCAGCATTGCCACCCATTCCAGTAGTCCCAGCTCAGTAGGGGCAGCTACAGTATGGACGTGTCTACAACGTCCACCAGGCTGCAGTTCCACAGGCACCGCCCGCGATTGAGGGTACGTTTCCTATCCATGGCACTATGGGTCGGGTGTTATTTGATACGGGTGCTACACATTGTTTTATAGCTACACACTTCGCGAAATCCTTAGGATTGTTAGCTACGGCAGAGAGCACAGTGACGTGTGTCGACTCACCATTGGGGAGTGGGTCACTTATTTTCTTTGTATGCCGGGGAGTGGGGGTAGGGAGTGGGGGTAGAGATTGGTGGTTTGGTATTACCTGCAGACATGTTAGTATTAGATATGCATGTTCACGATGTGATTATCGGTATGGATTGGCTCGTAGCTTATAGGGCCATGATTGATTGCTTCAGGGGGAGCATTATTTTTGCCATTCCGGGGCAAGAGATGTTTATAGTGGCGATGCCTCGCCTAGAGGGAGGATCGACCGCTCATCTGTATTACATTGAGGAGGATACCTCTAAGGAGGTAGTGATTCCTTTAGATTCTATCCCAGTAGTCAGGGAGTATTCGGATGTGTTTCAGGAGATACCAGGCTTACCCCCCAGTCGAGAGATAGACTTTGTTATAGATTTGCTATCGGGTACGAGACCTATAGCACGCGCACCGTACCGTATGGCTCCAGCTGAGATGAGGGAGTTACGGGATCAGATAGAGCAGCTGTTAGGTCAGGGCTTTATTCGCAGGAGTACCTCACCTTGGGGCGCTCCAGTTCTGTTTGTGAAGAAGAGGGACGGTTCACTGAGATTGTGTGTGGACTACCGAGAGTTGAATAAGGTCACGATATGGAATAAGTATCCGTTGCCTCGAATCGATGACTTATCCGACCAGTTGAGAGGAGCTTCCTTCTTCTCGAAGATTGATTTGAGATCGGGATACCATCAGTTGCGTATCAGGGAGGAAGATGTCTCGAAGACTGCGTTCTTATCGAGATATGGTTCTTACGAGTTTCGAGTTATGCCTTTCGGTTTGACCAACGCTCCAGCTGTGTTTATGGACTTGATGAACAGAGTGTTCAGGGATTTCCTAGATCAGTTTGTCATTGTCTTCATTGATGACATTCTGGTTTACTCTCAGACAGAGGAGGAGCACGTCGAGCATTTGAGGCAGGTTTTGCAGACACTTCGTCAGAACGAGTTGTATGCAAAATATGAGAAGTGCGGGTTTTGGCTGAAGGAAGTCCAGTTTTTGGGACACATTATTTCCGACCAGGGAATATCTGTTGATCCGGGGAAAGTATCAGCGGTGAGGGAGTGGGGACAGCCCACAACACCGACTGAAATCCGTAGTTTCTTGGGTCTAGAAGGATACTACAGGAGGTTTATTCGGGGCTTCTCAGAGATAGCAGGTCCTTTGACACATCTGACTCGTAAGGGTATGCCATACATCTGGAGTGATGCCTGTCAGTTGGCATTCGATGAATTGAAGGACAAATTGACCTCAGCACCTGTGTTAGCGTTGCTGAGACCGGGAGTTGAGTATTTGGTTTACACCGATGCGTCTTTGCAAGGACTGGGAGGTGTATTACAGCAGGAGAGACAGGCCATAGCTTATGCTTCCCGTAAGCTTAAGCCTCATGAGAAGAATTACCCCACGCACGATTTGGAGTTGGCGGCAGTGGTATTTACCCTACGGATTTAGAGGCACTATCTTTTGGGGCAGAAGTTCCAACTGTTCACGGACCACAAGTCCCTACAGTACCTGTTCACGCAGAAGGAATTGAATATGCGGCAGCGTAGGTGGCTTGAGTTTGTGAAGGACTACCAGTTCGACATCCAGTATCACCCAGGTAAGGCTAACGTGGTAGCAGACGCGTTGAGCCGTAGGCCAGCAGATGAGGTGGCAGAGGTGTGGAAGGCTAAGTGGAAGGAATTGGGACACCAGGATGCAGTGGACCGATCTTTCATGTCTGTGATGACCGTTACACCGCAGATTGTCACGAAGGTAGTACGGGCACAGGCTAATGACTCGTTCTGTCAGGAGCAGATAGTTCGATTACTAGCAGAGGGAGCCGAGTCCTATACCGTTAGCTCATACGGGGGATTACGCTTCAATGGGAGATTAGTGGTTCCGGAAGGGGAGGAATTGTGACACGAGGTGATGGCAGAGTCGCACGGCTCACGGTTCGTGGTACATCCCGGAGGGGACAAAATGTACCAAGACATGAGACGCCAGTATTGGTGGAGCGGTATGAAGAAAGATATCGCTGAGTTTGTTTCGAAATGCGCCACTTGTCAGCTTGTAAAAGTGGATCATCAGAGACCGGCAGGATTGCTACAGCCGTTGGAGGTCCCGGTGTGGATGTGGGAGAGCATATCCATGGACTTTATCACGGGGTTTCCTACGTCGCAGAGGGGTCACGACTCCGTTTGGGTAATTGTGGACAGGTTGTCCAAGGTCGCTCACTTTTTACCCGTAAGGACTGACTACACTACGGGACAGTATGCCTAGCTCTTCATTTCAGAGATTGTGAGACTTCACGGTGTGCCCCTAAATATCGTGTCTGACAGAGACAAGATATTTGTTTCGAGGTTTTGGGAGAGTTTCTAGGAGGCCATGGGCACGGAATTGCGGTTGAGTACGGCTTATCATCCGCAGACTGATGGGAAGACTGAGCGCACAAATCAGATGTTGGAGGACATGCTACGCATGTGCATTATTGACTTTGGGGGTGGATGGGAGCAGTACCTTCCACTGGTGGAGTTTGCTTACAACAACTCCTATCAGTTCACTATTGGCATGGCTCCGTTTGAGGCATTGTAAGGTAGGCCTTGTCGTTCCCCAGCATGTTGGTTAGAAGTGGGGGACAACAAACTACTTGGGCCGGAAGTGATTCAGGATACTTCGGCAAGGATTGAGTTGATTCGGAGTCGCATTCGGGTAGCTCAAGACAGGCAGAAGAGTTATGCTGATGCGAAGAGGTTTTTCAGAGAGTTCCAAGTGGGGGACCAGGTTTTGCTCAGAGTGTCTCCTATGAAGGGGATTATGCGTTTCGGGAAGAAAGGGAAGTTGGCACCAAGGTATGTGGGGCCGTTTCCTATTATTGAGCGGATCGGACCGGTTGCGTATAGACTTGGGTTACCGGAGCATTTGCATCGGATTCACGATGTGTTCCATATTTCCTCATTGAGGAAATACCTTAGAGATAATTTGGCTCATTCTCACATTGCTGTGGAGGACATCGATCTCCAGCCGGATAGCTCCTACGAGGAGGGGCCGATTGCTATTTTGGACCGAAGCGAGAGGAAAATGCGGTCAAAGATAGTTCCGTTAGTGCGTGTTCAGTGGCGACATCACAATGTCGAGGAGTCCACATGGGAGAGCGAGGATGAGATGCGCGAACGTTATCCAAAGTTATTTTTAGCAGGTACTTTCTAGTTTCGAATTTCGGGACGAAATTCAGTTATTAGGGGGGAAGTATGTAATACCCCGTACTTTTGGCTATATTTATTTTTGGGATTAATTAATTAAATGCGTATTAATTGGAAATTAATTCGGGTTATAAATATTAACGAGATGCGAGTTGGTATTTGATTATGTGCATATATGATTATATATGAAATTGGAATTATGAAATTTGTCGTGAGATTTATATACGGCAATTTGGAAATTTTGTGGAGACGCGTGTAACCGCCGCGTCATGGTATATTATTTTAATTATAAAAGTGATTTTTATTTCTATTATCCGTATGGTCGTTTTGAGTGCGCCAACGCGTCCGGAAGGGTCGAGATAGTCAGAAAACACTAGCCGGGGGTGTAGTTTGGATTCCGGGGTATTTTTAGGCCATACCGGCATCATAAAGGGTATTTTGATAATTTTGTATTTTGAGGAATTAAAAGTGACGAAAATTGAGAGTTTTAATCTGATGTGGATTTAACCCACTAAGCCCACTAACCAACCCATATTAACCCTTTACGCTACGGAGGTTATCATTAGGTTTACAACTTTCCCAAAGAAAACCCTAGCCACCTTAAGCCACCATTGGAGAAGAAGCTTGGAGAAGAGAAGAAATTCTGCAGAAATCTTCATCAAACCATCATCCAAACTCAGAGACAATCAAGGCAAGTGTTTTAATTATATTTAAATTCGTAGAATGTTCCTTCCATGTTAGAAAATTGAAGAATATCAATTGTTCTTGAAAGATAATGAAAACCCACGTATTTTGAAGCTTAGAACTTGAAATCTTGAGGAGAATTGCATGTAGAATGATAGGTAGATGATTATTCTCATGATATTTGTGATTGGAAGAAATTAAAACGGATTTATAATGGATTAATTCATGGTTCATAAACTTAGGGTTTATGTTCTTGAATAATTGGGAAAAAGTGTAGAGATTTGTAAATTTGATTGATGTTAGGATGGATTGATCCCTTAAAAACATGTTAGGATGTGACTATATATGTTTAGGATTTATTAGAGACCTTAAAACATAGTTGGGACGAAGTTTAGAGGACATTTGAGAAGTAGAAATTGGGTGAAAAATGATTTTGGAAATTCTGGGCTCGCTGCTGGTCGCTCGTTAGAAACCAACCCAGGTCGTTCGAACGAGCTTCTAACGAGTTGACCAGTCGCTTCTAACGAGGGGCACTTTCGTTCGATATCTCGTTCGAATGAGATATCGTTAAAAGGTACAGTTCGTTCGAACGAACTGGAATCTCGTTCGAACAGTCTCGTTCGAACGAGACTTCTAACGAGTTGACAGAGGGATCTCGTTCGAACAGTCTCGTTCGAACGAGACTTCTAACGAGTTGACAGTTTGGGCCTTTTTGGACTGTTTTGATTTTTGGAGTCCCGTAAACTCATTCGAGGTTATAGATAACATTTCGATGATGATGTAGTGATAAAATTGGGACTTTTGGGTATTTATGAGATGGAAATTATATACGAGAGTTATTCTTAATGGACGGTTTGGGTTGAGACGTGAGTGTCTACTACGACGTGAGAATAGATTATGGCGCGTATGATGATAAACTGGAATAGTATAAATTGCGATAATTATAAGTTAGTACGAGAATGCGATATGTACTACGATTAAACTACGGGATTACTAAGATGTGTGTTTACTTAGTATTGGTATATGAATTGTGTGTATGACATACCTACCATACTTGCTATCACGGGAGGTTTGCGTTCGCTTAGGGCCCTCTAATCCTTGTGTTGCCCAGATTTAGACTGGTTACCTTGATGAACATAGGTCATAGAAAGACTTATTGGGATATTAATAAGTCCGCTGATCGTGGGAGCGTAGGTATGTGCGTGACCCATGTGATGTGACTGTGTTCGTCTCCATTAATTGTGATGTTGTTATCTGTGAACTATTCCTGAGAGATTCGGAATATGTACTCCTTATGTACGTGATGTACCGGGATGGATAGCAGAGTATGTGTGCACCGCAGCTTAGTTCTCGGGGTGCTTGTATTGTATATTTATGATGTGAATAATATACACTTAATTAATGGGAACCTTCATGTTAATGTTGTGAATATAATTACGGTATTGATTCGAGAAATATAACGAGTTAACTGATAGTGATATATATTGCATATTGAGCATCTGGGTTTACGTTAAACCCCTACTTAATTACGAGCGTTATAATGTTAATAGAACCGAGTAATAAGGGTAGGACCTATGGCAGTCTAGCTAGATAGAATAGCACTTAGCTAGTGGTTTGTATCGTTATAGATGGGTACTTACGTTAGGAGTGCACAGTTAGACGAGAGGTGAGAATATCATGTGAGTGCACGTCCTAACATGTACTTTGCATTTAATGTTTTAAATGTTTTTAAAGCACTTGCAGGTTTTTAAAATATAACTCCACATTCGGGCTCTGACCCGTTTACTTTTCAAATCTATTTTTTTTCTTTGTAAAACCATTTTAGGTGCCCAGCCACAAGGACACCATGCATAGGATACTCATTCAGGTGACGAGCTGTAGCTGTTTGTGGAAGCTACAGGGATTTGCTTGTAGACGCTTCTATCGCTTGGATTCCAGATTCATTATCTATCAGTTGTAGGGCATGTTGCCCATTTCTATTAGAGTTACATTTCCATTTCAGTTTTCAGACTTTGGCATATACTGTTTTAGTTTTCGGTTTACTTATTTCAGTTGTGGGATTGTAGTGAGGAGTTTTCCTCCAGACTTTATTTTTCGTTATGTGATGGTTATTCTATTTACTTCATTATGGTGAATGGTGTTATTATTCTTTATTACATTTGTTGCATGTTAATCAGACTTTAATTAAAATTTGGCACTTACTTTTTAAATACTAGGTGGTTAGTAATCATTAAAATGTTTTCGACAGTGATGCTATTAACTGGACCAACTTGGCATTTTGAATTAATTTAATAAAGGAGTAGCTACCCGGTATTTAATTAGTCGGGGTGTCACATTATACTAACTCTTTTAAATCATATTTGAACTGTATATAATGCAAATTATCTACTTGGCAAATTTGGTTACTTTTTTTTTCAAACTCCAGGTGGATCCGAAAAATAAGGAGGACAACACTACCCATAATAATAATGCTCTTCTCGCATTACCTTAAGAATTATATACGCCAGGAAAATCAGACGAAGAAATGAAGCTCCTGTTTTAATTTCTTGTAATACTACTTATAAATGGACGTATTTTGTGTAGTCCTAAAGATATGTTGCACTTTTCTTTTTCAATTTTTCTTTTACTCTCTTGGAGAATATGTAATAAAACTCGTGTTTTTTTTCGGTGTAAGAAACATTGTACGTCCATACCATATGATATTAAGGCATGCCACTATCTTAAAATATGATTTACTAGTTGAAAACCCGCGCGATGCGTGGATTGCATGTTTTACACTTTTCAATTTATAAACATCATTTTTGTTTAGCATTAGAACTATTAAAGAGTGAGTAAAAATAAAAATACCATTTTTTATATTTAGTAACTAAAATATGCATCAAATTCATTGAATACAAACAACAATACTAAGATTATAACATTGAGAAACAAAAGCTGTATTTAAACAATCAAGCTTAAATATTAGTTTTTTAAATAAAGAAATAACAAAAAAAAAATTATATTTTCATTCAACCCAACTCATGGTCCCCCCACATACTTTCGTAATATATTACTTATCACATAAGCTGATGGCTCTTACAAAAAAAATAAGAGTAGTTCTACATGTACACACAAATTAGACACATGGTTTTCAGCTTAAGGTTTTGTAAAAAGAAATAATATTATATTTAAAAAAATACTACATTAATAAAAAAAATATATACCTTTTTCTAAAAATAAAATTGAGAAAAAATGTTAACCAATTTCTTAAAACAATTAAAAAATTATTGAAATCTTATTTTTTTGAACAAAACATTTTTTTCATTGCTTAAAAATAGTTTTTTATACAATAAAAAAGACAAAAAATGTAATGTTTTATTAAAAATATGAAAAACTATTTCTTAAAAGTTATCATTTAATGAATGTGAGTCAACGCCACCAAAATGCTTATATATATATATATATATATACATAAAAAAATTTATTACAAAAAATTACTCAATTTTTGTTTCTTAAAAACATTTTTTTATAAAAAAAAATAAGAACTGTACTTTTTATTAAATATATGAAAAATTACTTTTAAGAAATAAAAAACTATTTTTTCATTTGTTTTCACTGTTTTAGAAATTATATAACATTTTTTAACAGGTTTTAACATTTTTCCCTTATCTTTTTAGCATGTGTGTCTAATATGTGTATTAAATTTGTGTCCAGTCTAGAGTTTTCCAAAAAATATTCAAAAGTATATAACCTAAACGCATTTTCATTCAAAATTAACTATCACCTTTCTCCCCTTGTATGCCTCTTTCATGAGAGACTACAACTGAACACCTTTTTTTTTTCAAAACTATCTTTCTTGCTCAGCTAGTGTTTTTTGAAATACATTACCTACAAAAGGTGAATATGTATATCAAGATTTATGAAGTTTAACATGCATAAAAAATCAATGTTCTGAAGAAATGAGACAAACAAAAAATCTCACTTTATTGTTTACAGAATATGACAGTGAAGTTTCTGTTGTACAGGTTACGATTGGAAAGAAAAATAAAATAATTAATTAAATCGGGCACTAACCCCTATAGAACACTCAAAACATATAAGGATAAGTAACAAACTGCAATAACAAATATTACCATCATAGACAGAAGGGTTATCTTAAAGTAAAGACATCTGTAAATACTAAACAAAAATATAAACAGAAGTTATTAGTAGTCATCTTATTTCCTATATGTAAATTGAAAAAAACAAACTGGAATCGACACTTGACTCACAAATTATCATACCGTGATGCACCATTCTCGCGGTCGCAGGTTGCCTAAAAAGAGAAATCCTCTTTATCACAAACAAAATGTTTATCATTCCTACATAGATGTAACCAAACAAAAAAAAATAAATAATAAAATGATCTCATACCTCGATTGATGTGCCGCAAAGTAAGTCATGGTAATGTAAAAGAAAACACCGGCACTTGTCTGGGTTTGTAAAAAACTTGTATCTGGGTTTGTAAAAACCTTGAAAAAATTAAGTTGTGCTGCAAATTATATCATGTTGTTGATTAAGAAATTTACTGATTTGTGGTTGTAAAACAAATAAGGTTCACAATTGAGAAAAGTATAATGGGGTTGTCATACAAATTTCCCTGATCATTGTTTTTCTACATAGCAGGGGATGAAAAGAATTCATAAATATATAGATAGGGAGAGAGGCGGACAGGGGAATAAGAAGATAAAAGGGTAAAATTAATTGCGTTGGGTTAAAGAAATGACGGATGATGAAGTAAACGAAAGTGAGAAGTTTGGGAGGGAGTATTAACTGTTAGGCGTTTTATATTGTATACATATTGTTTTTTAAATAAACTAATTAGATGGCATTAGAAATTCTCTGTTTTGAACAGTTGTTGCCATGTGCAGTGGCTCAATGATTAGATGGATTAAATTTTGTTCCCCGTTTTAGAGTATTTATATAGATTTCCGCAATTTATATTTATTTTTCAGTTACATTTTTAAACCCAATCCCTAACTCACTCCTGAATCATGTTTCGAAATATTCAGGAGTGAGTTAGGGGTTGGGTATAGAAATGTAATTAGAAAATAAATATTTGGGGGTTGGGTATAGAAATGTAACTAAAAAATAAGTATAAGTTGGAACATGATTCAAGAGTGAGTTGGGGTTGAGTTTAGAAATGTAATTTGAAAATAAATTTAAGTTGTGAAAATAAATCATATTTTAAGATAGTAGCATTCCTTAATATCAGAGGGTATAGAGGTACAATGTTTATTACATCGAAAACAAAAAAACGAGATTTTTTTACATATTCTCCAAGAGAGTTAATGTAAAACTAGAAAAGAAAAGTGCGACATATCTTTAAGACTACATAAAATACGTTCATTTATAAGTAGTATTACAAGACATTAAAACAGGAGCTTCAGTTCTTCGGCTGATTTTCCAGGCGTAAATAATTCTTAAGGTAATGCGGAAAGAAGAATTATTATTGTGAGTAGTGTTTTCCTCCTTATTTTTCGAATCCATCTGGAATTTGAAAAAACATAAGAAAATTTTCCAAGTAGATAATTCTCATTCTATACAGTTAAAATATAATTTAAAAGAGTTAGTATAAGAGTTTCAATAAGAGAGAGATTCAAATAATATGATATAAAAACGTGTTTCCTGGAAGAAGGTAACAACACCGGGATAGTGTTGGTTATAGTTGTGGATGATTTCCAAATAAATAACCCATAATTATTTGTTCAGAGGTTTAGGACAATAGCAAATAAATACAACTAAATCAATTCAATTAAATTGGAGATAATTAATCCGGATAACTAGAGATAAAAGTAATCGTGCTGAGTCGTTAAATGACATTCCATATGGTAGAAAATATCCAGACCCTCAATCATTTGAGTCCATTAGGACAAATAATGCAGTCATGGGTATAACGAAAGATTATTCCCTGATTGTAATGTATGTTATAAATCAGTTATCGGGTAAAATTGCATCATATGAAATAATATGATTGCGTAATCATTTCAATATATGAAGCAATTTTATGTAAGCAGTTTGAACTACTCAAATGAGTTCCACAATGAGAATAACATATATTAGGTCTATCACAAAGTCATATCAACGATAGGCATAATTCAAATATCATTGCGAGAAATAATATTGAAGAAATCACCTACAAAGTAATATTGAATAATAAGTCACCTACTTAGCGTTTCGAATATGTCGTCGAAATTCTTCATAGTCAGTAAGGTGTTCCGTGCAAGTCTGTTTAAGAAAACAATATATCTGTTGTAAGCATATAGTGTGTAACTTACATTGAATGCGAAATAAACTTATAATTGCGAAAAAAAATAAGTTTCAGGGTTTAATTTGTAAATAAACTTAAACTTTTATTTCATTTAGTTCCTTAATCTGTCCGTCAAAAGACTTTTTTTTATTACAAATAAGGTCGAAAAGCTATAAAAAAAATTGGGGTAAAATTACAGAAGTTAGAAAACTTCAGGGGTTTATGTGCAAACTTTTATTTTTAAATTTTAAAGGCTAAAGTAATGTCTATGTCGAATTTGATTTTTGGACATCCAAATAGGTTGTTATTATATACCATTTTGACTAGAAAAATAAAATAATTGTTTTCTATTTTTTTTCAGATTTAAAGCTGAGCACGTGCTCACAGGCACCAGGTAAAAGGTTCCCACACGCTAGAATTGACCTTAATCACGCGCGTGGCTATCACGTGTCTTCAACCTTGTGATGCTTGAGGATTTTCAAAATTTTGACTTCAATTAAACTCTTTACAAAAACCATTTCAGTTCATTAAAAAGCCATTTTCTCCAATTTTTCAAGAGAATTTCAAATATAGAACTTTTAGGTATTGAGACAAACTGTACTGCTACTTCCATGAACTGTGACGTATCAAAAATTTAAGCAATAAATAAATGGATTTTGGGTATAATTCAAATCATGATGGTAATAGGGATTGGTTTCAGGGTTGTTTTTGAGAAAATTGGTTTTAGTTTGAAGGGTTAATTCATCCTACGTAAAGAGAATTTTGTTTCTGAAATTTTTGTGGCTGAAACTGAAAATCTTCGATTTTGAACTGATAAGGATACTATAATGAAATTAACTTCACGGTGAAGATACTATGAGTATAAGTAAAAGGTTACTCACTTTAAAATAGGTTTGGAGCCAAAAATTCAAAATCCACCATTGGAGCTCAAGCTTCAATAGTGATTTTTGAAGCAAACTCAAGGTTTCTACGTTACAGAAAGCATGTGAGAGTTGGTTTAAACTTCTATACTACAATAGAAATACAAATAAAGTAATAAAATTGAAAATCAAACATAAAATAACAGTGTACTCAAAATTTCTAAAAATTGAAGCTTGATTTTTATCATTGTTTTGTACTTAACAATCTTCCCTAACATGTGATTTTTATAGGGGGGTTAAGGGTGAGTTGATTGGTCGAAATAGGTGGTAATATTGTGTGGCCTAATGAGAGAAAACTTAAGATAACCTATGGTATGAAAAAATATAAAGTTGTAAGGTCTAGTATTGGCTTAGTTGGAGGTGGTTTAATCAGTTCTTATTGTCTTTGCTGATAAGGAATATGGGTTAGACTTTAGGTTTGGTCCTTGGAAAGTTTGACACTCCCATTGAAAATGAATTACTTCGTTTGGAATTCCAAAAACTTTCATCCTTGAAAGTTATTTCACTTCTCTTTAAACCTTTTATTATCAGATTCCGCATTGTACTCTTGTTATACTCTATACTATTCCCATTAGATTACGAGAAGAATTATTTATGTTAGAATTTCAAGAGTAGATAAGCAACTATTCAGAAGGATTGTTAGTGAATATTGAGAGTGTTCTAGAAGGAAGTTGAAGGCTTTAGAAATATTACGATCGACCGTTCTACTCTTTAGAATGTAATGGTATTACTTACTGGATCTTATACATACATACATATATATATATATATATATATATATATATATATATATATATATATATAGAGAGAGAGAGAGAGAGAGAGAGAAGTTTAGAAGTGAACATTAAAAATGAATATTTTAATGAACATTGAAAAAAAGACACCTCACAACCCATTAAATTTAATTCATATGTTGTAATTGGTCCGCTCCAGCGGCAATGAACACACGCATGTCGATCGACTATTTTTTTACACACACACACAACTACCCTACCCCTACCCCCCACACCATATGCCCGTGTTGATTGGGTCTTTATCACATGTGAGTTTTTGGTAGGATGGGTAGATGGGTGGGTCGGAGAACAGGTGGGTTTGACGGCGGGTTAAAGGTAGGTTTGTGGCAGAATTTGGCTAGTCGGGTATGCTCGGTTTAGGAGGTTGTCGGATCTGGATTTCGACTATAGGGTAAAAGATCTTGGGACAGTAGCTCGCGAGTTTTAGGAGCAACTCCTGGTTTGGTTATGGATAAGGAGTTGAATGGGTGATGGATCTGTGGAGCATGAGCAGGTATGAGGTTGGTTGTATGAGAGAGTCAGGGCGGAGGTATGGGCGCCGGAAGGTGGTGACAGCGGGAATAGTTGGGCGCTTTTTCTTGCCATGGGTAAAACGGGTTAGGGGGTCTGTGTTCGTCGGGATGTCAACAAAGGGAGTGTTACAGGTAGTGGTTTAGGGGGGGTGAAGTGTAAAAAAATATTCCATCAACACGTATGTCTGTTGCCATTACGCGGACCAATTAGAACATAAGAAAAAAATAATGGGTTGTTAGGCAGTGGCAGATCCATAAATTTGAGTCAAGTGGGGTGAAAATTTCGGATGAACTCGGGGGTTCAAGGGCAGTATCCATGAGGCAATTTTTTGGGGGGTTATTTTTGAGTTTTATACAAATTATAGCTTTATAATACCCAAACAACCACTATCAATCATTATTAACAATTAGTGACAGACCCAGGATTTTCGGGTTGTGGGTACGGGATTTTTTTACCAATGCCTGGAGCACCCTAGGCGAATTTTTTTGGGTTAGTTTTACTTGTTTTGCAATATTTAACCCTAAAAATCTTGTCATTAATATTCGGTCATTTTTAACCCTACGTATAAACCAACATCTTTTAACAACAATTACTAATTAAAATTAAAATTTAATACAAATTTCAGCAACAACAACTAATTTTGGGGAAAATTTATTTTTTAGCAACAACTTGAACAACAACAATTTCAGATATTGAAAAAATTCAGCATACTATACTAATAATTAAACTAATTAAAAGGGGTGAACATGTGTTGTGCTAATATCAGATATTAAAAAAATTCAGCATACTAACTAATATTAGATATTGAAAAAATAACATACTCTTAATGAATGAATGTGTGTCTCCCTCTGCTAGACTACTATTGCTTCGTTCGTGAATCGTGGTCGTGGATGAAATGAAAAGGGGTTATTGTCTTGCCTTGCCGGCGTCGGGGGAGGGGAGAAAAGAGAGGGCAGATAGGGAAGGGGTGGGAGAGGGAAAGAAGAGGAGAGGGTTGAATTTTTCGACAAAGACGGGAGAGGAGAATGAGAGAAGACGCGGACGGATCAATGTATAGGACTCTTTTTTTTAGGTATACAAAAAAGCCCTAAATTTTTACAAAATGATCGGAATAACCCTAAATTTATTTATTTTTCAAAACCTCAACCGGAGCGGCCGCGCTAGTTGATAGTATGGTGCATCCGCCACTGTTGTTAGGTTTTTTTTTCAATGTTCATTTTTAATGTTTACTTTTGAACATCTCTCTCTCTCTCTCTATATATATATATATATATATATATACAAGTGAAATGCCTGTGCCTGAAGGCACGATGAAAATTTTAAAAGTACATAATCGCAAAACGATAAAAAAATTCAAAGTTAGTAAATGCAAAGCGACAAAAATTTCGTTACCCAACAAAACAAAGTGTAATTTTTAAAAAACTGTCCGTAATCTTTGTTGTTTATGGGACTATCCATTATGCGAAAGCCTGAAAGTACGGCAAAAATTTCGAAAGCACGTAATTACAAAACGGTTAAAATTTTCGAAGTACATAATTATAAAACGGCAAAAAAAGAGTAATTTATAACAATTATCCATAATCTCCTTTGTTTATAAACTATTCACAATGCTTAACAAACAACAAATAGTACAAGATTCAAATAATCTAAAATCAAACAAATTCACATATAATATAAAATATACAATATTCATTAAATGAATTCTCATTGTGTCTCAAAAAAATGAAGTGTTAAAGTTTTAAAAAAATTGGGCAAAGTCTCCTTTGTTTATTGGACTATCCACCCTTCTCAAGGGATAACAACAAATCCAATAATATTTAAAAAAAAACAAATTCACCTAACAAAATCTTCAATGAAACAAACATCTTAAAAAAATAAATATATATTAATGGAAGCCCCATAGCAGCTCTGTGGCAGCCCCATAGCATCCCTGTAGTAGCTATTACCATAGCAGCCCTGTATTAGCCCCGTAGAGGCTCCGTAGCAGCCCAATAAAAGTCCTGTAGCAGCCCAATAAAAGCCTTGTAGCAGCTCGATAAAGTCCCGTAGCATAAAAATTAAGTCCGTGTTTGATTGGTCTTGGATTAAAACCTGAAATGAAAAAAAAAATAGTTTGTTCCAAAAAACATTGTACGTTAGCTATATAGGATGTGGGGTGGGGTGGGGTCGGGTGGGGTGGGATGGGGGGAGATATACATCAATCCAAATTACTAAGAAAATTAGAAATAAGCACCCAACTTAAAAACCTAATTCAAAAAACACATTTGTGTGTGAGTGTGATCTCTGTGTGTGTCATCTTGAAACTCATGTATGTTTAATTAAACATACTTTAGTCACTGAATTTCAATGTTCCCAAGCAACCCCGAAATCATCTATATGAAACCTTAAATATCGATAGTGTGAAATGCATCAAAAACAATTTGATAACATCATATCACGAATACAAAATGTAAAAATGAAAAATAAATGAAAACCAATTCAATTAGGCAATATGTAAACCTCGATCCGATTGCTTTCAATTCGTAAACCTCACCCACTCTTCTCATCTTCCTTGTCTCCCTCGAACCATGCTTTTCAAGGCTGCAACATGATCAACATGATCAACTTCTATGCATTAAATGTAAGTTACAATTAATGTAGGAGAATATAACGATAAAATATTAGGCCACAACTACCTATTTTCTTAACTTTAGGCCCCATCTTTATATATATTTATTATTTTTTATACTGAGTTGACAATCTTAGGGAAATAAGACTTGATCTCTATCATAAAAAATATGACAAAATGAAAAGAAAAGAAAACAAATACTATTTAGCGAGAACATTTATTTGTTTTAAAAAAACAAAGTGTCAAAGTTTTAAAAAAATTGGGTAGAGTCTCCTTTGTTTATTGGACTATCCACCCTTCTCCAAGGGATAAGGGCAAATCCAACAATATAAAAAAAAATACACCATGCCCAAAGAAAACCCCACCATGCCAAAAAAATAAATACACCATGCCAAAAGAAAACCCCAAATTTTTTCTTTCACCCTCGTCCTCGGAAGTCCTTCTATTTCTTTCCAATCAAATACACCATGCTAAAAGCTTTTACGAAACATCTCCATAAGCATACACTTCTTTATCTACAAAACAAAGCACGACCAAATGAGATAAAGTCTACAAAACAAATTTTTTTATATGAAAAGTAAAAAGAAAACCCCACCTTAATATTAATTTTAAAAAAGGGAAGAGTCGGTGTATGCATATATGTAACCCCACATACTGTATGCATATATGTATAATCTGCATGTATGCATATATGCATATGCATATATATTCAGATGCATATATGCATACTGTATGCATATATGTACGGATATATGTATATGCATATATACATATGCATAATAGGTGAGGCAAATAAGTAATATTCTTCATATGCATATAGAATGTATATTTTCCACTGCCAAAGAGAAAATCAAGTACCAAAGTATAACAAACTAACTAATTTGTTATACCAAAGTCATCTATTAAAAAAATCTTTTTGCAAACATTTATTCAAACATATGATGTGCTGAGTAAACAGACATATAACATTACCCCATATGATATGCAAAGGGCAGAGATATGGTGGTCGCTGATGAGGATTAGACGTGCCTTGCACTTAACAACCAATAACCCTTAAAAAACATAATCATATATCCCTGACAAAAGAAAAAAACAAACAATGGAAGTTCAGAATGAAAAATAAGAAAGCCAAAACAAATCCTATGTCGAAATGAAAAGAATGGGAAAAATACATAGATATTATGTAATGAACTGAGTAATTTAATTGAAGAAATCTAAAACAATGGGACATACCAAGAATTCAATAACCTTCGGCTTAAAAACCACTTTATGTTCCTTCACTGTGCAAGAATTCATCATCGCAATATCTTGATACCAAAACCCAACAAAAACATTAATTATACGCAAACACATCAGATGTTGCTAAAAATGACAAACTTACAAAAAAACTCTGTTTAAAAGATACTGATTTTCTCTTTTTATCTCTCCCCTTGATATTTTTTCGATCATACATTCTCCTTAAAGGAACAAACTGGTAGTGAAAGAGAGTGGAAGAGTGGGAGAGATATTTTAGGGGTAGTTTGAGAAAATATGGGAGTGGGATACATGTGATTATTCATTCTCCTTGAAGGAAAAAAATGAAAACATACACAAAACTTGTGCTCTACTGAATCCCTGCTACAAATCAAATGCGATCACCCCTAACATGTAAAGATTTGGATGTTTCATCGCTCCAACAAATGCTGATGTGATTGGGTTGGCAGCCTATCAAGCTTATGCTGCAAGAAACAATATATCCAATTAGGTAGAGTAATATTTGATACTAATAAGCTACTAATGTTTCACCATTAATTTTCCACCCCAGTCACAACCATAGCAGATATCCGTCATCAATCCAGCAGCGTATGTCTGTATATATAGCAACATATATCAGCATACATCATACGACAACATATAGCATGTAACAACATAGGAGCATAGGTCTATGTAGGTCTGTATAGAGCTGCATATAGCAACATTGGAGCATAGGTCTGTATAGTTTTAATAAAAAAACAATCCAAACAATCATTCGTCTTCTAACTCGCATTACTTTAAGAAATAAAACTTACACAATTTCAGTAGAATTATTTTGAACCATTTATTGCCAACAATATTGAAGTCTGGCAATACAGTTATCAATATTAAAGCTTTAGCATCACTCATTAGTTATCAATGTTTAACTAACATGAGTGAATTGTAGCGGTCATGGGATTTAAAGGGACAAAATACATATTTTATCAATAATGCAAAGATATATGTATAAGAGGCAGATTTATCCCGAGTTATTAAGCATGTCCAAAATTTATCCAGGTTACCTTATATTGGCTTCATCTTCAATTCCAAATATAAACGGACAGACGTATCAACAAAATGCATGCCAAATTTTCAAGGTATCATTATGTTATCGCAAATCAAAATCATAAGTTTCGAATGAAAGAACAAATATATTTCTTAAAAAAAATAGAGTGTGGAGTATATTAGTCTTATATATGCAAAAAGTAAATACCTATTTCTGTGACCTCTAATATGAGAGTTAGATGAAATGAGGGAGCATACATGTTAGATTCGAGCACTAAAATTAAGAAGAAGAAGAAGAAGAAGAAAGAGGGAGAGATCATATCTGAGATCCACAAACAAAAAGGAAATAATTTCAAAATAAAAACCTCAAAATATAAATATAGAAGAAGAGATTAATACATTGTAAACTATCTAAAGTAATACCTGATTTAGAAAAAACCAAAAACCTAATTATTGAGACCATTGATTTAGATCTACAAAACCTAAATCGAAGGAACAATAAAATGAAGATGCGATAGAGATTAAGAAATTAAGAGAGGGGGAGATTACCTATAGCGATGCGGTGGAGTGGAGGATGGGCGGCGTGGAGAGGAAGAGGGGTAGTGAAGGATGAGGGAGTCGGGGAAGGATTTGGGGTTTAAAGGGTTTTTCTCTTCATTTGCCATGTCACAATGCATAAATAGTGACATGGCACAATCCCAAACCATTAGATCACCCCAAAAAATTCGTCCCCAACCGTTGATTTTTTGGAACAGTAAAACACCCCCCACTCATATTAAAGAGATGGGGAAATTCTTGTTCCAACTTAAAGAGATGGGGAAATTCTTGTTCCAAATATGGTAATACACACTACTTTTATATACTAACTATTAGGCTAGTTCGATTTGTTTTTTCTTTCATATAAGCTCTCAAAACCAAATTTATTAATAGTAAACAATAAACACTCACAAATAATGCTAAAATTGAAATAAAAATTGTATTTTTTGGTTATTTACAATTGAACCAAAATAATAAACACTATTTAAATTGGAACATAGAAAACATATTTATTAAAAGTAATACACATTACTTTTATATACTAACTATTAGGATTGTTCAATTTGTTTTTCCTTTCATAAAAGCTCTCAAAGCCAAATTTATTAAAAGTAAACAATAAACACTCACAAACAACGCTAAAATTGAAATAAAAATTGTATAGGTCATACCATGAATATCTTCAGACCAATAATCCAAACCTATAACAAAATAGAGAGGCACCAAGTTAGTACCTGAAAGAAAAAGAGACTAACAAATGAAAACAGACAAACAAATCAACAATAATTAATTGACAGACCTTAGAATTCCACCTTGGAAACATAAGTAATGAATTTTGAAACTGAAAAATACAAAACAAATTATATATAAAGAATTTCACCTTCTGAGTATACCTGACAAACAAAAAAATTGAATTTAGGGTAAAAAATTATATCTGAAAACAAATTGTAGTTGCAGGGAGATGTGCATCTCGCTAAAATGAAATACCCAAAACGAAATTTCAAAAAACCCCAAAACCCCAAGTGTGTGCGTGTGTGTATACCTGAGGGGAACCGCCAGTCGCGATTGTGTGTGCGAAAAACCCAAACCCCAAAGTGTGTGCGTGTGTGTATACCTGGGGGGGTTTCGAAGGAACATCATCCGTGATTGTTTGTGTGTGTGTGCGCGATTGTGTGTTGAAATCAGAGTGTGTGTGTGTGTGGGGGGGGGGGGGGGGAGGGAGAGAGGAGGAGGGATGGCGTGAGCTTTGGGGAAGGGAAGCATGAAGATGAGAGGAGTAGGGACGGCGGCTGGAGGGATGAGTGAGAGGGAGAGAGGGGTAGGGTTTGGAGGGATGAGTGACGGCGGGTAGGATTTTTTAGGGGAGGGTTTGTTTGTTGAGGGTAAAGGGTTTGAGGAGGGAATGAAAGGAAGACGGGTTCAGTGTCGAGGGTGAAGGGTTTTTTTCTTTCATTTGCAACATCATAATAGGTATAATCCTACATGGCACAATGTGGAACCCTTAGATCGTCCCAAAAAATTCGATCCCAACCGTTAATTTTTTGGAACAGTAAAACACCCCCCTCTCATAATATATATATATATATATATATATATATATATATATATATATATATATATATATATATATATATACTACTACTACTACTACTACTATTGCTCGTATTCGTGCCGATGGCACGAAAAAAAACACATGCCCTCCCCCAGCCATCCCTAAACCCCCTTAAAAAACGCTTTTATAAAAAAATAATAATAATAAAAAGTTGTCTTTAGCATGACATTTCATGCATGACCATGCACCAAAAAATGTCTTGCATGAAAATATCATGCACAAAATTGCATACATACCCCTATAATAATATATAAATATTGCATGTGTCTCTGTCGATGGCACGAAAAAACCACGTGCCCCCCTAAAAGAAAGACCCTTTTATAAAAAAAAATAATCAAAAAGGTTTCTTTTAACATGTTATATATATATATATATATATATATATATAACAATGCTCTTGTGCGGAGTAGTCCGCATTTTAAGAATGCAGACTGAACATGTGTCACCTGACGGTGCCCCTAGAATTTATCGGCTAAATTATAGGCACACACTCTCTCTCTTTTCTACGCTCACCACCAGGTGACACATGTCCAGTCTGCACTCTTAAAATGAGAACTAATCCACACAAGAGCATAAATTTATATATATACACCTCGGTTAAGCACCTACTCACATACATACATACTCTCAAAGAAAACACACCGATATATTAGTTATAGATATAACGGTGTTGTCTTTTGACTGTATGTATGTATGTGAGTAGATGTTTAACATAGCTATATTTAGTATTTACTCATATATATATAAAACAACGTCAACAACTCATGATTCCCAGTTACTTATATACATATATGATGGGAAGAAGAGAGAAAAAAAAATAGGAGATGATACCTGGTTCAGGTGGTTGGAGAAGGAAATATGAGGTATGTCTAGTTGTGGAAGAAAATACCCAGTTGGATCGTTAAATAGGGAGGGAGGGCAGTGTTTTTTTTTTCTTTTCTTTTCTTTTCTTTTCCAATAGGGGTGGTTTAAGCTTTTTCCCTTTTTTTTCTCTCTTTTTTTTTATCCAATTTAGGGATGGCATTAGGGAGGGTTTGGGGCGGGTTTGGCAAAACCCTAACGCGCCCCATTTAATAAACGGGTCGGGTTGAGGTTCCAATGGGTTCGGTTAATTTTAAAAATAGTAAAACTAAAATGATTACATTATAGTCTTAAGGGACAATAATGGTTTGTATTTCAATATGTGTGACAATAGTTGATTGCCAATACATGTTTCCACATAGATCTTTTACAAAATTAACATACAAATAAAGGGTTTTTTAGTGTGTGTGTGTGTGTATTAATATATATGTATTGTTTAATTATAATTAACATACATATAAAGGGTAATTATGTAGGCATAAGTTAAATGGGGCGGGGCGGGACGGTTTTATTTAACTCGACTCCTAACCCGCCCCATTTAATAAATGGGTTTTCCCCATACTCGCTCCTAATTCTTTAATTGAGTTTTAAAACCCACCCTATTGTAATACCCTGTATTTTTATGCTTTCTAAATTTGGGGATTTATTAAATCTAATGTGAGTTATTAATTTAATATAAATCCAGAAATTAATTATTTTTGTAATTACTAACGTGACGAGAGTTAGTAATCATTGGAAACCTGTTGAATATTACTAATGAGTAAAGTAATATATAATATTGGTTCTATTAAATGTCACGAGTGAATAAAATGACAATTTTGGAAATTTAAGTCGGTGAATATTACTAATGAGTAAAGTAATATATAATATTGGTTCTATTAAATGTCACGAGTGAATAAAATGGCAATTTTGGAAATTTAAGTCGGGACGCGCCCGTGTCGTGTCGGGACTAAATGTTGATTAATAAAAGAGAATAAATTATAAGTCACCCGTATGGTTATTTCGAGCGTTCCAAAGTGTCCGAAAGGGTCGAGATAGTCAAAATAATGTACCCGGGGATTTAGTTTGGGTCTCAGGGCGTTTTTAAGCCTAATTAACACCCCGGGAGGGCTCAGTTGCTGATTATGAGGAGGAGTTTACCCGCTTGGCTAACTTTGTGCCAAACGAGGTGAGCTATGAGGAGAGGAAGAAGTAAAAATTTATGGATGGCTTGACTTGGAGAATCAGGCAACACTGGATCGGCAATCCGACGTTAGTGACTTATACTGATGTCGTCAATGCTGCTCTACTACACTGTCAGGACCACCACTTTCATGCAAGGGGAAACAAAAGAGGTGAGCCTAGCCAGCCGGGAAAAGTAGGTGGAAGTAGTGACAACAGCACACCACAACAGCAAATAGTGGGCAAGTTAGGGAAGGATTCCCGACAGGGGAACCCTACCAAGAAGTTTAAGCATGGGAGGCATCGCTTTGACAGACAGGGCCAGCAGGGTCCTCAACAAAAAGTTCCTCAGGGCCGACAGGGCCAAGAGAATCAAAATGGAGGACAGTAAGGTCAAGGTCGACAGGGCCAACGTCAGGGCCAACAGGGTCAAGGGTAGAGACAGTTTCAGGGTCAGTATTTCACTTGTGGCCAGCAGGGTCACAAGAGTATAAATTGTTCATAGAAAGACAGGGCACAACAACAGGGTGCCCTACAGGCACGGCAGGCTCCGTTAGCCCCGTCAGTAGCACAGGCCCCACAGCCAGGATAGATGCAGTACGGACGTGTGTTCAACGTCCATGAAATCCCATTTCAGCCAGCACCTCCAGCACCGCCGGAAGTTGCGGGTATGTTTCCTATTCATGGACTTGAGGGTAGTATTTTGTTTGACATGGGGGCAACGCATTCGTTTATTACCACTAGATTTGCATGGGTAGCCAGCCTATTAGCAACAGTTGACACTCATCTTATGTTCATGGAGTCACCAATGGGTAGTGGGTCCCTTATACACTCGATTTGTAAGGGTGTGGACATTATGGTCGGTAGATTGAGTCTAGCGATGGACCTCCTAGTGCTGGATATGGAGGGATATGATCTCATCCTAGGTATGGACTGATTGGCGCAGTATATGGCAATGGTAGATTGTTATGAGAGGACTATCGTGTTCTCCATCCCAGGACAAGAGATGTTCCTAGTGGCAATGCCGCTCCCTGAGGGAGGATCACGAACTCATTTATATTATATTGAGGAGGAGACCTCACATGGGGTTGTCATTTCTCTGGACTCAATCCCAGTGGTGTGGGATTTTGAGGATGTCTTTCAAGAGATACCAGTTTTACCTCCCAGCAGGAAGATAGAGTTCATTATTGACCTAGCACTGGGGACGAGATCGATTGCCAGAGCATCGTATCGCATGGCTCCTTCAGAGATGCGAGAAATGAGAGATCAGATTCAGCAGCTATTAGGACATGGTTTCATTCGACGGAGTACATCGCCATGGGGTGCACCGGTGTTATTTGTAAAGAAAAGGGATGGTTCACTTCGTTTGTGTGTAGATTACAGAGAGCTGAACAAAGTGACGATACGTAATAAGTATCTGTTACCGAGGATTGATGACTTGTTTGATCAGTTGAGAGTGGTTGCATACTTCTCAAAGGTCGATTTGAGGTCGAGTTACCACCAATTGCGCATTCGGGAAGAGGATGTACCTAAGAACTCTTTCCTGTCACGGTACGGGTCATACGAATTCAGAGTGATGCCGTTTGGACTAACTAATACGCCGACAGTATTCATGGATCTCATGAACAGGGTATTCAGGGAGTGTTTGGATCAGTTTGTGATTGTATTCATAGACGACATTCTGATTTACTCTCGCACGGAGGAGAAACACGCTGAACATTTATGAATGGTTCTACAGACATTGCGGGACCATCAGTTGTACGCCAAATTTGAGAAGTGTGGATTTTGGCTTCGGAAGGTTCAGTTCCTAGGCCACGTTGTATCTAGCAGAGGCATTGCTGTTGACCCGAGTAAGGTATCGGGGGTGAGGGAGTGGGGACAGCCCACGACACCGACCGAAATTCACATTTTCTTGGGGTTGGCCGGTTATTATCGTCGCTTCATCAAGGGGTTCTAAAAAATTACCGTACCTTTGATGAACTTGACTCGAAAGGGAGTACCCTTCGTATGGAGTGACAGTTGTTAGTTAGAATTTGATGAATTAAAGGACAAGTTGACATCAGCACCCATTCTTGCCTTGCCTAGGAGCGGAGTAGAGTACCGAGTCTATACTGATGCGTCCTTACAAGGGCTTGGGGATGTGTTACAGCAGGAAGAGAAGGCTATAGCTTATGCGTCCCGAAAGCTTAAGCCACATGAGAAGAATTACCCCACCCATGACCTCGACTTGGCAGCGGTTGTCTTTGCATTGAGGATATGGAGACACTATCTTCTGGGTGAGAAGTTCACTCTATTCATGGATCATAAGTCACTGCAGTATCTGTTCACTCAGAAGGATATGAATATGAGGCAAAGGAGGTGGCTTGAATTCGTGAAGGACTACCAGTTTGATATATAGTATCATCATGGCAAGGCTAACGTGGTGGAAGATGCGTTAAGCAGAAGACCTACTGGAGAGTTGGCTGAAATTTGGAAGACAAAGTGGAGTGAACTTCGACATGAGGATGAGATAGCTAGAGCATGCATGGCAGTTTTAGCTATCACTCTTGAGAGTGTTCTACGGGTAGTGAGGGCACAGGCCGAGGACCCATTTTGTCAGGACAAAGTACGACAGCTACTGGCCGAGGGGGCAGAGTCCTACTCCATCAGCTCAGAGGGCGGACTACGGTTTAATGGTAGGCTGATAGTACCCGAAGATGATGATTTAAGACATGCCGTTATGACGGAGTTACACGGGTCAAAATTTTCGGTTGATCCAGGTGGGGACAAAATGTACCAGGATATACGACGATTATATTGGTGGTCAGGTATGAAACGAGATATTGCAGAATTTGTCTCAAAGTGTGCTACATGTCAGCTCATGAAAGTTGACCATCAGAGGCCGTTAGGGATGCTATAACCACTGGAGATTCCTGTGTGGAAGTGGGAAAGTATCTCGATGGATTTTATTACTGGGTTACCAACATCACAGAAGGGTCACGATTCCATATGGGTGATAGTGGATCGGCTGACTAAGGTAGCTCATTTCTTACCAGTTCGTACGGATTATGATACGATGCGGTACACGTAGCTATCCATTTCAGAGATTGTTAAGCTACACGGAGTTCCTATTAATATTATGTCGGACCGAGACAAAATATTTGTGTCACATTTCTGGCACAGCTTTCAGGAGGCCATGGGCACCGACTTACGATTGAGTACGGCGTATCACCCACAGACGAACGGTCAGACTGAAAGGTTAAACCAGATATTGGAGGATATGCTAAGGATGTGTGTCCTAGATTTTGGGGGAGGTTGGGAGCCATACCTTACTTTGGTGGAGTTTGCATATAATAACTCTTACCAATTCACTATCGGCATGGCTCCATTCGAGGCACTTTACAGGAGGCCTGGTCGTTCGCCCGCCTATTGGTTAGAGGTGGGGGATAACAAGCTATTAGGGCCAGAGATGATACAGGAGACTTCCTCCAAAATAGATTTGATTCGAGGACATATTCGAATAGCTCAGGATAGGCAGAAGAGCTATAATGACGCCAATAGGAGACACGTGGAACTAGATGTGGGTGACCAGGTATTAATTCGAGTTTCTCCTATGAAAGGGATTATGAGGTTCGGAAAAAAAAGGGAAATTAGCGCCGAGATATGCGGGGCCGTTTCCTATCATTGAGAGGGCGGGACCGGTAGCTTTCAGATTGGGACTCCTTGAGCATCTTCAGCGAATACATGATGTATTCCATGTGGCATCGCTGAAGAAATCCAAGAGGAGTGAGAGAGCCTTCGGGCACATTCCACTGGAGGAGATCGATTTGTAGCCAGATGTCTCGTATGAAGAGAGACTCGTGGCTATTCTGGATTATAGTGAGCACAAACTATGGTCCAAGGTGGTACCCTTAGTGCGAGTACATTAGGGACATCACAATATGGATGAGTCTACTTGGGAACGGGAGGAGGATATGCGAGAGCAATATCTCGAATTATTCACAACAGGTATTTTCTATTTTCGAGGACGAAATTCCTTTTTATGGGGGGAAGTATGTAATACCCCGTAATTCTGCATAATTAGGAAAATACGTTTTATTTAAATTACGTGAGTAGAGTAATTTAATATGATAAAATACGTTTTAATTAAATTACGTGAGTCGAGTAATTTAATGTGATAAAATACGTTTATTTAAATTACGTGAGTAGAGTAATTTAATGTGACATGTTTTAAATTAAATTACATGAGTAGAGTAATTTAATGTGACATTATGTTAATAAAGATTAATATGACGATTAAAAATTTACTAAATACGAATAGTAAATTTTGAATGTTGATATGTACGGTTTAGAGATTTTATGGACGTACCTGAGTTATCTCAACCGAGTGTCGCGCGTAGAGAAAAATTGAAGATGAGATGAGAAAAATATTTTAAGAGACTCGAAATGTAATTTAGAGTCCACATATGATTCCGAAAGGGTCGAATTAGTCAAAATAGTGTACCTGGGGGTACTAGTTGAGTACCAGGTCATTTTTGGGCTAAACCGGGACCATTCGAGGGAATTTTGGTCTCTTTACATTTATGCGTAAGTAGACCTACGAATTTTGAAACCATAAATCAGATTATAAGAGTTGAGGCTAGGGTTATAAAGAAAGAAAATACACCATAGCCATTAGAGAACATAAAGAGGTAATTTGCTAAGGCAAAAGAAAGAAGGAAGGGAAATTCTAAGGAGATTTCACCACATATTTGTTGGGAAGAAGGATTGAAGGATCAAAATCATCAACCATCATCAACAACCACGAAATCAGACCCTACAAATCATAAGGCAAGTGGTTATTTGCAAAATAAATTGAGTTAGTATACCCATATTTAAGGTTGATGAAGAACATAGTTTTTATGATATTTTTGGGAGAAAAACAATTGATTCTAATCCATGATTGGTAGGGATTTGCATGTAGAACGTTTTTAGATCTCCAAATATTCTGATATCATAGAAAACTAGATGATTGAATTGAACCAAAAATCTGGAATTATGATGAAAGATGTAAAGAAAGTATTTTTAGGGTTCTTGAATATTAGTTAGATTTTTAGTTAATTTGGCCAAGATTTATAATGATTTTGTTGTTTTAAATCTTTAGTAATCATCCCAAAACATGTAGAAATGATTATAAATTGTTGGTTGTAAATATGGTGGAATATTATGAAAGATAGATAGATAAAAATGGAGAAACCCGCATGAAGAAGACGAACTGGGTCTGTCACTGCTTGATCGATCGATCGACCCTTGAATGTCTATCGATCGAGCAGTCGATCGATCGACCATATCCCATCGATCAATCGACCCTCACAGAACTTTAGAGAATTTGGTGAATAATTTTCCTTTTAATTACTGTCGCTTAATGGGAACTTTAGTGATGATATTTTACCTATGAGGAGGCTTCACAAATACCAGTAGGTGTACCATTAGATTTCTTCATAAATGATTGAGTGGGAATTTTGGAGAAATGGACCAATGGGAGTACGATCGATTGAGCCGTAGGTTGGGATTGTGAGAATTTAATTACGGAAAGAGTGAGATTTAATTTCGGAAAAATACCAGTAGGTTAAAGTTAACTTAACTACTGAATTAAGGGAGGGGTAACTACGGCCCTTAGAGTTGCGTGAATACTCGAGTAAATACAATAGTAAAATAAATTGTAATTAATGAGTACGGTGAATATAAGTAAAATATATTATGTACGGGCATGATTTGATAGGTCGGGTGTGTACCTACTAAATTATATAAAAGTTTGGGTTAAAAGAATTTTACCTAAATTAATTATGTTAGGGTCGATGTGACATTCCGAACTAACATAAAATTATTATATGTTTGGGGTCGATGAAGAATGATGAACCAAACTTTAAACTGGTGTCGCGATGAAAGAGTCCCGAACCAAAATATGTGTATATATTTATATTTTAAATAGTTGGGGTCGATGGATCATTCCGAACCAACTCTTACTTGGGGTCGATGAATCATTACAAACCAAGAGTCCTTTATGTGTGGTAAAAGGATATGTTAATGATAACAGATATTAAATACATGATTGTGTGATAAAATGTATTCTATGTGCATAATCTGTAGATTGAGGATAGTAGGTAATAAAAAGAACTGTAAATATCTTAGGAATAATTTATAGCGTGATGTAATTATTACAAATATAAGGATAACAAACAGTAAATAAGTTACCTACGCTTATGCGTAGTATAACTAGGTGAACTAAGTGTCCTCGTTAGACCTGCACTATATAGGAGAGGTGAGAAAGTTCAAGGGAGTTGTGCGAAACTTTAATATGTGTAATCAATAACTCAATTGTGATAACTTCTTGCAAAATATTTTCAAATGTTTTGAGTACTAACTCTTGCTATGTAAAATTTTTAAAAACCTTTTAGGTGCCCAACCACAGGGACACCCAGCATGATTTCATTCTAGGGATTTGGGAGTTGCAGCACGTGTGGATGTTGCAGGGATTGTTTAGACGCTTCCTTTTTTGTTCTGGTACAGGATCTCAGTTTTAGTACTCTTAGTTGGGACATGTTGTCCTATATTTACTTTTATAGTTATTCTGATTCTGGATTTTGAGTTGTCTTTTATTAGTCGTGATTTTCGGCAAGTCTTTACCTGCATTCAGTTATTTATGCAACTGTTTTATTATTACTAGAATTATAATGTGTGGGTATGGATTATTTGTTCTGCTTAAAGAGGATAAAATTTGGCAGTCGCTTAATTTCACTTAGGTGGTTAGTAAATTAAAAGAAATTCGGCAGTGATGCTAAGAATGAACCATTTAAAAAACCTGTTTTAATTGAATTAAGGCTTGATCACCCAACGTTTAATTAGGCGGGGTGTCACACTTGTGGGTGTTCCTGGCTGATTCCAATCTACGTGTTCTTGTGGGTTGTTACGGTGGATCCATTACTGATTCTAGGTTGTGTGTCTATGTGAGTGTCTGTGGTGCAAATTTCGTTGTGTATGTAAGTTGCGATTTACTTTTTCATATTTTAATAAAAAGTTTTTACCTTTGGGTTTTTTTCCCGAAATCTGTGTGTCAGCAATTTTTTTGTGATAGTTTGATTTTACCCACCTAGATGTATCTGTTAGGGTTTAAATAAAATTATTTTAAAAATTGACTCCAGTTAAATAAGTATAAATTAGAATTTGTGAATTGGTTGAAATCAATATGACATGGCATTCTCAAATTGGTATCAGAGCTAGTTTCTCTAATTTATCATGTGATCCTGTTTTTCACAAAATTTTGTTATATTATTTTTTTTAAAATCTAATTCTGAAAAATCATAATGTTTTCGAATGAAAACTTATATAATAGGTTGTCGATTTTTTATGAGTCTAATTAAACATATTGTAAGGCCTGCATAAAATCCCATTTAAAAGTAATCGATGAGCGAGTTTGGATTGTTTATGAAAGAGGGTGGACTCCTCCCACTATCACCACTAATAATATCACTAATCTTAAGCCGATGAATGACTGGACTGAGGATGAGTTTAAATGGAGCACTTTTAATTCACGTGGGCTAAGTGCAATTTTTGGAGCCGTCACCGCTGACGAGTTCCGACATATTATGATGTACACTACGTCAAAAGAAGCATGAGATTTTTATAACTTACCCATGAATGCATGGATGAGATCAAAGAGTCTAAATTGAAAAAAATTAACTACTTAATTTGAAACAATTACTATGCTTGAATCTAAGTGTTTCGATATTATCAACACTAGTTTCAATTATGGTGAGGACATTCCTGATGCACAAGTAGTCAAATACATTTTGAGATCATTGCCTAAATGTTTTATTTCGAAAGTAACTGTTTTGAATTCCTTTGAAAATTTGAGCATTCTCAAGTTAGAAGAACTAGTTGAAGACCTCCAAACATATGAAATTCCCATGTTTTCTGAAACTGTCAAGCCTAAGGATTGAGGGATAGAACTTAGAGCCCAATCTAGGAAAAGTGAGGAAGTGTGTAACAGAGAGAAGAAAAAGAAAGCGAGATTTTGTGATTTCGAGTTTGAGGGAGAATTTGATTTTGATGATTTGGCGATGTTGCTAAAATTTTTAAAACGTTTCTCAAATTTGCAAAAGAAAATTCTTCCAATAAAAGATTTTTTAAGAAAAATAAGAAGAAAAAAGAGGCCAAAGAGAGGGGTGAGAAAAAGAAAGAGAATGAGGAAGATAAAAAATGTTTTAAATGTGATGGAAAGGAGCATAAGGCGTTTGAGTGTTCCACTAGGCTAAGGAGAAAGGGCAAGAAGATTGTCATGCCATCCACTCTTAGCGATAGTGAGGAAGAGGTGAAGGATTCTAGGGATGAGTCTTCACATGGGATGTGTTGTAACAACCCAGGTTTTCAAGTGACTATTTTATGCTATTTTGCCTGATGGGCAAATTTTTATAAAATATGAATGTTGGAGTAAATATTATTTCCCGCGAGACTTAGGGATAATATTTACTATTCTTTGTCTATTTACCATTATGAGAAGGTAAATAGTGTTATATTGTGTATCTTGCGTCGTTATGTGTAAAACGACGGTTATGACCTATATTTAAATTTGGGTATAATTAATGAATTAAAAATGGAATTGGAACGTAAAAATAGTTCACACTTTCCCGAATGCCAAAATAGGGGGTGCGGTTGTTTTTAGAAGAGTCGAGATAGTCGATATAAGTGCCCAGTTGTAATTTTTGAGACTTAGGCATTTTAAGGGGTTATGACTCAACTAAGTGGTTACGAGTCATTTTAGTGGTGTATTAGCATTTAGGAGTGGGGGTTTATATTTTTAGACCCTTATAAATCCCCCACCCCTTTTCTTTTTCTTCATTTGTGTGAGAGAAGCCAAAGGAGAGAGAGAGAGAGAGAGAGAGAGAGAGAGAGAGAGAGAGAGTTGGGAGAAAGTAGAGAGAAAGAGAGAAATGAAGATTTGGACCGGATTTCCGTCGCTACCGGAGGTGTTCAGAGACTACGAACCTCGAGGCAAGTTTCTTACATGCTAGATATTGATTTAATGTGATAAATTGCATGTATAGTTAGGTTTTGGAGATTTAACCCATAAATGGGTATTTGTTGATTTTGATGATTAAACCCTTAAATCTTAGTTTTAATTTGATTTGAGGAAATTATTAGTTGTATATGGTGTAGGAATGATTTGGTAGAATTAGATGTTGTTGATGTTGGGCAAAAGCAAAGATTTGGGGTTTTGGGATTTTAGGGTTTATGTAACCCGTCGCCCCAAACTGGGCAAAATCCTAGGACCGAATCGATTCGGCCTTATGGGCGAATCGATTCGGATAAGGAGAGGGTTACAGGTCTTGCAGACCGAATCGATTCGGATTTAAAGCGAATCGATTCGGCAATTGTAGAAAGCCAGTTTTTGCTCACCGAATCGATTCGGCTATTTAGCGAATCGATTCGCAAGGGCGAATCGATTCGGCCCAAGGGGCGAATCGATTCGGTTCCCCTGTTTTTGTGAGATTTTCTTATTTTGATTTTTAGCCCCTTTTTCTTTTAGGTCCAAGGCTTAGGAACCTTCCTTTGGGAAGTAATTAAGAGTCCTAGAGGGTGGTTTTGCGTAGACGAATGCCCTAGGATGATAATGGGATATTTAGGCTTACCGAGGGCTAAGTTGCGTAGGTTGATATCCGAATGATTTAGGAGATTAACCTAGAAATGAAATTTAAAGTTAAAATATTAAAGTTGAGCTTTTGAGAGACACTCCATTATGGAGGCTCACTTTGAGGGTTTATGAATTATATAAACTATTTGGGGATATTTTGATGGTTAGTGGCACTTTGGGGTCTTAGGTCCTTAATAAAATATGACTTAATAAGGAAATAATGCACCTTCTAAAAGCTGGTGCTTAATGGCTAAATGGATGATTTTTGGAAATATAAAATATGAGTTTTCAAAAATGGAAAAAGTAATGTTTTTCATAAATGATAATTTATGGATACACACCTCTCTAAATCGCTATCATAAGGGAAGTCGCGCGCGTTGTGGTGAAGCCCCCTGGCTAATGATGCAGGGTGGATATAGTCCCTAGGCCATGGGAGCGCTTATGGTTGTATATTTTCTGCGGGGGTAGGGAGATTTCGGGTGTGGTCTTGGCTACCACGCAGGATCATGGCCGCTTCCCGATGTTTCGATAGGATCCCAGGTTGTCTTGGAGGCCCTGGAAGATGATAGCCATTTAGGGGCGCGCACAGTGGGGAAACCCGGACGGGCGGTCTTAGAATCGTTATATATATATATATATATGAATATAACTATTCTAAATCACGTTGGACTTGATGTATGTAAATGCCATATAGAGCATGATGAAGTGCCATGAAGAGCACGATGTAAGGCCGTAAAGAGCCTATGATGATGATCATATTCCTGATAAGGAAGATATTTTTATAAAGCGAACAATTGAGAGAAATGCCCCTGGAGCATAAAAAGTATGATTATATTTCCTGATAAGGAACAAATTCATGAAATGAATTAGTATATGATGAAATTAATTTGGTAAACACTTGATAAAGTGTTGTACCATTTATATGTATATTCCTAAAGATAGAATTAGGAATTGTGCCAATAGATGATGGATGGGTTTTACTTTTATAGTTTCTTTGTGTAGCTGTAGACGTGACCTCCCACACTTATGCACACACTTGTATTTATTTATTATTTCGTGCTTAGGGTCTAATGTATCTCGACGATCAACCTTGCCTAAGTAGTAGTGTATCGGGGGGGTTCCTTGTTTGGATTTCGCTTTGCGAGACACCCCACGCACGAATAGGGCATAGTGTTGAGACTGTGGAGAAGTTAACCTTTAGTACTTAAATTATTTAGGACAGGGTCTAATGTATCTCGACGATCAACCTTGCCTAAGTAGTAGTGTATCGGGGGGGTTCCTTGTTTGGATTTCGCTTTGCGAGACACCCCACGCACGAATAGGGCATAGTGTTGAGACTGGGGAGAAGTTAGCCTTCTGTTCTTTCTATAACCTGAGCATCATTTATATTGCGCTAGGTTACTGCTAGATTGAGAGGTGAGGAATCTTATTGTTATCTGCGAGAGATTTACGCACTTACCTGCCATTCATTTTAGTCACATGGTAATCATATCGAACCCGGCCCTGACCGGTTTCTATATTTCCTTGTTTCTGCATTTCTTTGCCGTTACAGGTGCGCTTCCGCATGGACATCTGTATTTACATATTCCATTCTAGTTGTCATGGAGCTACAGCATGTTGCGGATGTTGTAGGATACTTGTAGTAGACGCTCCTTTCTTATGTACTCTAGTCATGTTCAGTACTTTTATTCGGGCGTGTTTGCCCAAGGTATTGCACCCATTTATAATATTGTAAATATTGATTGTAATATTTATTATATCGTTTGTATTGGTCTGTGCACCGACAGCTTATTCGGTGATTATTTATGGTGTTGTCATACTATATTCATCGATTTTTGATACCCACCGTTTTTACAAATGGGATTGTCTAAGTGTTTCTCTTTTACTTTTAAATTTTTGTTTATGACAATCCGTTTTCTAAAATGATTGGTGGTTATCTCATACTATTATGTTAATCGACAGTGATGCTAAGAATGGACCATCTATGATTCCTGTAATTATTGGAGTATTGGGCTGGCCACCTATTATTTTAGTAGGCGGGTTGTCACAGATGGTATCAGAGCATTAGGTTCTAGAGTCCTTAGGAATCTGTGCGAATGTTTTACTTCTTCTGCGTTTCTCTCTGTTTGATGTAGAGCCTTAGGAATAAGGTCGTTGAATTCTCTTGTGAGATTTCGCTCTCCTGCTATGGAGTGAGAACCCCGAAGATCTTTTGCGCAATCGTGTGAGGCTTGTAAGCCGTTAGATGAAGGGCGTTGAGGAAGGCCGCGGTGAAGGCGTCGTAGGACGGGATTACTATAAGCTGTGGGCTGTGGTCGGGAATAAGGACCGCTTTGGAGGTCTCTCCCTTTGTTGCATTATTTTATAATGCTGTCGAGACTACTAAGTACAGTGAAAATAGTTTTCCCAAGTACCGCTGCCGGTAAAGAGTGGTACTATGCTTGGGACTCCGAGCAATTTTAATTCGGAGTTGAGAGGTTCTTATTAGGACCACATGTTGAAAGTTTGGTTGGATCGGGGAAATGTAACTTCGTTCGGTGAGAGCGTAAGACCCGAGAGTTTGGCCTAGAGTTGGGTATAGGAGTGCTCAGGTGTGAGGATTTTAGGAAAACCTTTCACCCTTAGGAGTAAGGTTGAAGTGGCGGATATGATAGTCGCCTCTTTATGGTGGGACCGAATGTTTTTGCCCGTAGAGAGAGCCTCTCAGTGGAAATGCTAGGCTCATAAGTAAGTGTTGGAAACACTTTTGGAGAAATAGTGTTCATGAGAACCCAATGGTGGACATCCACCTAGGGAAGGCTCATGGAACTAAGGTCGGGGAGGCTGGTAGGATGTTCTCCTTGCTGAAGAAGTCAAGGGAAGTATGCGTTCTGATCTTGTCGATTGAAGATAACCGACAAGAATAGGACTCCTAGTTGAGTCATTAATGGAAGTAGTTTGGTTCGAGTAAGACTAGAATGTCGTGTCTTAGAACTATCGGTAGCAGCCCCGGGAGGTTGGCTAGTATGTTGGTGGAATTCCAACTAGGGTGCGAGTGGTGCATTCCTTAGGTAGGATGGAGTAGTATTGGTGCTAGCCCTAGATTCGAGTGCGTATATCGAGCTTGTGATGGTATCGGTATGTATTTCTATATATAGTAGTAAGTATATTTATATGGCTTCCATGATAGGGGAGTTCTGTATTTTTCCTTCTCACTCGTTATGGGGCGAGTGGTGATATGTGTGGTACGTGCTACTTGTATTATATATTATATGAGTAGAAATATTCTTAGATTGGTTGGGGTGATAGCAAGCGAATATATCGCAAGGCTATCCTTGTTCTCGTTCTAGGAGGAGGACTAGTTGTTCTATAACATCTCTCCTGGATACGGGTTGAGACTTTATAGAGGTGGTTTACGTTATGTAGATAGTTTCCTTTATTTTTGTTTTTATTTTTGTTTGCTTACTTGTTTGCTTTGCTTGTGTATGCGATTGCCTTATCTCCATGACCGGCTAGTTAAGGTGACTGTGTGGAGGGGTTCCTTGTTTGGATTTTACTTCGGTGAGACGCTCCACGCATGAACCTTAACGACGTTGGGAGTGGAGAGATGTGCATTTTCTTTTCTGTTCTTTTCTTCTTTCTTTTCTTTTCTGTTGGTTAAGTGTTGGGTTGGAAGGTTTAGCTAAGAATCACGTATATGAGTGATTAAGGGCTACGTTCATGTGCGATATATGAGCGCAATGATGGTTTTCCTCTAAATCGATGTGGGTAAGACTATGATGATGAAAGTCCGATAAGGACTTATGGTTGTGCCTTAATGAGAAGGCCATTTGTGTAGAGGTATATGTGTCTCTTGGGGTAGAGTAGTGGTGGCATCTTACTGAAAGTAAATGCCTCAGTCGATTGTTATGATAGGACTTAGACGTATATATGTAGTAGTAGAATTTCAAATTAGGATTCCGTTGATCCCGATTATGTGTCTTCGACCATTACTTCTCGACGACTGACAATGCGAGGTAGTAGTGTAACGGGAGGGTTCCTTGTTTGGATTTCGCTTCGGCGAGACGTCCCACGCATGAAACCGAGCTAATGTCGGAAGTCGGGAAAGGTCTTGGACACTAGGGATATTTAGTATTATACTTATACGACTAGGTTAGGATAGATAGATTGACCTTAGGATTCTTAGGATGCTAGGCCCTTAGGGCATGCGGCGTTAGTTTAGGAAGATGGTTGGGAGTTGACCACAATAAGTTGTGGGTTAACTCTAAGTAGGATTTGGTCCCTAGACGACAAGTATGGGATTTTGATCTCGTTAGGATGTTTCCTTTCGCTAAGGCAATGCGGATGGGAGTAGTATAGGCGCCGAGTAGATACTGTCTTAGAGTTTATTCGTGGCATAGAATGCCAAGTGGAGTGAGCTTCACCGAGACGAGACATTCGTGTCAAGGTATAGGTAAAGTCTCCAGGAAGAATGGGCAACCGTTAGGATATGGGGTATATCCTACCACCCGTAGTGGAGGGGTGGATTTGATTTAAAGGAGAGATCGGAGTAGTAGTTTTTATGGATCGAATTTCCGTGTAATAGTTCGGATCGTTTTCGATAAACGTTAGGCCGTGCATAGCCTAGTGTAGATGGCAATATGCCTTGTCTACTCGTTGGAATGGAAACAGCGAATAGTATATTCCTGGGACTGGGAGTGGTCCGGGAACCTTCCTTTAGTTTGGGCTCAGTGAGCAAGTAGGCTCTTGAGGGTACACCAACGCGAATAGGAGTAAGTAGTGTTGGGGTTAACGATTATAAGTTAGTGTGGTTATTCCCTAGTAGAGGAATAACGTGTTTCATAAAGTAAGGCAATTAGTGCCGAGCTTGTGCGGGTATCTCCTCCCGTAGTAGAAGGGTAGGATCGATAGTTTCTGAGATCGATAGCGATGACCTTAGTCTGAGTCCTGCGGGGACATCTCTATTCGGGGGTTTTCTAGTATGATAGCACGGTTTTATTATAGTTTACCCTTTTTATGGTTATGGGTTACGCCTGAATTTTGAGGGCAAAATTCCCCTTTAAGGGGGGGAGTATGTAACAACCCAGGTTTTCAAGTGACTATTTTATGCTATTTTGCCTGATGGGCAAATTTTTATAAAATATGAATGTTGGAGTAAATATTATTTCCCACGAGACTTAGGGATAATATTTACTATGCTTTGTCTATTTACCGTTATGAGAAGGTAAATAGTGTTATATTGTGTATCTTGCGTCGTTATGTGTAAAACGACGGTTATGACCTATATTTAAATTTGGGTATAATTAATGAATTAAAAATGGAATTGGAACGTAAAAATAGTTCACACTTTCCCGAATGCCAAAATAGGGGGTGCGGTTGTTTTTAGAAGAGTCGAGATAGTCGATATAAGTGCCCAGTTGTAATTTTTGAGACTTAGGCATTTTAAGGGGTTATGACTCAACTAAGTGGTTACGAGTCATTTTAGTGGTGTATTAGCATTTAGGAGTGGGGGTTTATATTTTTAGACCCTTATAAATCCCCCACCCCTTTTCTTTTTCTTCATTTGTGTGAGAGAAGCCAAAGGAGAGAGAGAGAGAGAGAGTTGGGAGAAAGTAGAGAGAAAGAGAGAAATGAAGATTTGGACCGGATTTCCGTCGCTACCGGAGGTGTTCAGAGACTACGAACCTCGAGGCAAGTTTCTTACTTGCTAGATATTGATTTAATGTGATAAATTGCATGTATAGTTAGGTTTTGGAGATTTAACCCATAAATGGGTATTTGTTGATTTTGATGATTAAACCCTTAAATCTTAGTTTTAATTTGATTTGAGGAAATTATTAGTTGTATGTGGTGTAGGAATGATTTGGTAGAATTAGATGTTGTTGATGTTGGGCAAAAGCAAAGATTTGGGGTTTTGGGATTTTAGGGTTTATGTAACCCGTCGCCCCAAACTGGGCAAAATCCCAGGACCGAATCGATTCAGCCCTATGGGCGAATCGATTCGGATAAGGAGAGGGTTACAGGTCTTGCAGACCGAATCGATTCGGATTTAAAGCGAATCGATTCGGCAATTGCAGAAAGCCAGTTTTTGCTCACCGAATCGATTCGGCTATTTAGCGAATCGATTCGCAAGGGAGAATCGATTCGGCCCAAGGGGCGAATCGATTCGGTTCCCCTGTTTTTGTGAGATTTTCTTATTTTGATTTTTAGCCCCTTTTTCTTTTAGGTCCAAGGCTTAAGAACCTTCCTTTGGGAAGTAATTAAGAGTCCTAGAGGGTGGTTTTGGGTTGACGAATGCCCTAGGATGATAATGGGATATTTAGGCTTACCGAGGGCTAAGTTGCGTAGGTTGATATCCGAATGATTTAGGAGATTAACCTAGAAATGAAATTTAAAGTTAAAATATTAAAGTTGAGCTTTTGAGAGACACTCCATTATGGAGGCTCACTTTGAGGGTTTATGAATTATATAAACTATTTGGGGATATTTTGATGGTTAGTGGCACTTTGGGGTCTTAGGTCCTTAATAAAATATGACTTAATAAGGAAATAATGCACCTTCTAAAAGCTGGTGCTTAATGGCTAAATGGATGATTTTTGGAAATATAAAATATGAGTTTTCAAAAATGGAAAAAGTAATGTTTTTCATAAATGATAATTTATGGATACACACCTCTCTAAATCGCTATCATAAGGGAAGTCGCGCGCGTTGTGGTGAAGCCCCCTGGCTAATGATGCAGGGTGGATATAGTCCCTAGGCCATGGGAGCGCTTATGGTTGTATATTTTCTGCGGGGGTAGGGAGATTTCGGGTGTGGTCTTGGCTACCACGCAGGCTCATGGCCGCTTCCCGACGTTTCGATAGGATCCCAAGTTATCTTGGAGGCCCTGGAAGATGATAGCCATTTAGGGGCGCGCACAGTGGGGAAACCCGGACGGGCGGTCTTAGAATCGTTATATATATATATGTATGAATATAACTATTCTAAATCAAGTTGGACTTGATGTATGTAAATGCCATATAGAGCATGATGAAGTGCCATGAAGAGCACGATGTAAGGCCGTAAAGAGCCTATGATGATGATCATATTCCTGATAAGGAAGATATTTTTATAAAGCGAACAATAGAGAGAAATGCCCCTGGAGCATAAAAAGTATGATTATATTTCCTGATAAGGAAC
This sequence comes from Sambucus nigra, assembly GCA_949130495.1. NCBI lineage: Eukaryota > Viridiplantae > Streptophyta > Magnoliopsida > Dipsacales > Adoxaceae > Sambucus > Sambucus nigra. Next base: position 234,119,752 of record OX422210.1, on the reverse strand, counting down.
AAATTCATGAAATGAATTAGTATATGATGAAATTAATTTGGTAAACACTTGATAAAGTGTTGTACCATTTATATGTATATTCCTAAAGATAGAATTAGGAATTGTGCCAATAGATGATGGATGGGTTTTACTTTTATAGTTTCTTTGTGTAGCTGTAGACGTGACCTCCCACACTTATGCACACACTTGTATTTATTTATTATTTCGTGCTTAGGGTCTAATGTATCTCGACGATCAACCTTGCCTAAGTAGTAGTGTATCGGGGGGGTTCCTTGTTTGGATTTCGCTTTGCGAGACACCCCACGCACGAATAGGGCATAGTGTTGAGACTGGGGAGAAGTTAACCTTTAATACTTAAATTATTTAGGACAGGGTCTAATGTATCTCGACGATCAATCTTGCCTAAGTAGTAGTGTATCGGGGGGGTTCCTTGTTTGGATTTCGCTTTGCGAGACACCCCACGCACGAATAGGGCATAGTGTTGAGACTGGGGAGAAGTTAGCCTTCTGTTCTTTCTATAACCTGAGCATCATTTATATTGCGCTAGGTTACTGCTAGATTGAGAGGTGAGGAATCTTATTGTTATCTGCGAGAGATTTACGCACTTACCTGCCATGCATTTTAGTCACATGGTAATCATATCGAACCCGGCCCTGACCGGTTTCTATATTTCCTTGTTTCTGCATTTCTTTGCCGTTACAGGTGCGCTTCCTCATGGACATCTGTATTTACATATTCCATTCTAGTTGTCATGGAGCTACATCATGTTGCGGATGTTGTAGGATACTTGTAGTAGACGCTCCTTTCTTATGTACTCTAGTCATGTTCAGTACTTTTATTCGGGCGTGTTTGCCCAAGGTATTGCACCCATTTATAATATTGTAAATATTGATTGTAATATTTATTATATCGTTTGTATTGGTCTGTGCACCGACAGCTTATTCGGTGATTATTTATGGTGTTGTCATACTATATTCATCGATTTTTGATACCCACCGTTTTTACAAATGGGATTGTCTAAGTGTTTCTCTTTTACTTTTAAATTTTTGTTTATGACAATCCGTTTTCTAAAATGATTGGTGGTTATCTCATACTATTATGTTAATCGACAGTGATGCTAAGAATGGACCATCTATGATTCCTGTAATTATTGGAGTATTGGGCTGGCCACCTATTATTTTAGTAGGCGGGTTGTCACATGTGTGTTGCCTTTTTAGCTAATCATGTGAGAACACCTAGTTTAACCCATCTTATACACGTGAGACCCCCGAGGATGATTTGAGTGTTTCGAGTGAAGGAGAAAGTGAGGGTAGAAGCGAAGGTAAAAGTGAGCTCCAAATAGCATTTAGAGATTTGTACACCGAGAACTTAAAGACGAAGAAGTTGAATAAGGAGTTAGGTATTAGGGTGATTGATTTGGAGAGATAGATAGAGAGTTTGAAGGGATTTGAGGCCGATGAGTTAGCTAGCAAATGTGAAGGTTACTTTGACTTTGTAGTTGATCGTTGTTGGTCAGGAAAAAAGTGAACTTGAATCTCGTATGGTCCAATTAGAGAGAGATATCGAAAGAGACTGAGAGGTAAAGGTCACTATAGATGATACATCTAAGAAGGTTGGAAAGATGCTCCTCAGTCTTGTTTTGTGTATTGTTGAGAGATTAGGAATAGGTCATGACGGTGCGTCCACTTCCTATATTGCACCCAATCCGGTTCCCGAGTTTGTGATTGAACGGTATGGATATTAACCCAACCCACCTAGGCATCCCGTTCTGAAGAGGAGAGTGCGTTGTAGACATTTTGTGAGAAGTTTTCCTAGGCCCGTGTATGTTTGCACCCATTGCAAAAAAAGAGGACACCTTAGGGAATTTTGTTTTAAGTTGGGTAGTGTGTCGCGTAGAGTTTTGCCACATGTTTCCACTCATGCACCCACACATGATGCTCCGGATGATTACATGAGAGAGTTTTCACATATTAGGAAGCAAGTAAATTTTTTGGTCAAGGCATCACATGACTTGATGGATGTTTTTCATAGGATGTCACCATCTTTGGAAAACTCCACCACGCCTAACGGTTGAGGTTTAGACTTGTTTGCTAGCATAAGATGATTTTCATGATGATACTTTATGCCTATTGCTAGTGTGTACCCCTTTTATATTTATATTTTTTATTTTTGATATTTTTTGAAAAACTAGAAAGATTTTTGTTTTACAAAATTTTTGGTAAAATACAAAACAATTTTCTCTTTTTGAAAAAATATTGAAAAAGCCAAAAAGATTTTATTTTGATAATTTGTTTGGAAAAAGACAAAAATATTTTTGTATTTTGTTTACATTGTTTATGGATGGACATTTAGGATTACCAAGTCACAACATCATTACATATCCATGTGAGTATTCGATAGTGTTTTGAGATGATACATCAATTCATCCATGTGCTTTATAATGTTTGGAGTCATTAAGATGAGATTTGAGATTACTTTCTACATGTTTGACTCATGATTTACTTTAATGCACACTTTCACGAATTTGTTTGATTACTGTGCTTGTCTATCACATATCGGTCGAAGTGTTTCCATCTCAATACTGTATTTAAAACGAACCATATGCGACAAAACTTGACAATGAAAGAGTGCATGTATGAACCGTTGCCCGTGAGGAATTTGTTTAATATGAAAAAATGACGAGTGACCACAGAAAAGGGCTACGAGTGAATAATAATCACTTCGTGAAAGCCACCGTTTAAAAGATCCCAAGAAAAAATTAAGTCAATAAAAATAATCATATGCCAAAAATGGGGCCAATAGTATTTCTCTAATTTGAGAAAATAAATAAAAACCTCAAAAGATTTTGAAAAAGAAAAATATATTTGATGGAGTTTGGTTGGAAATAAGTCAACGAGTTTTCACGTCCTGACAAAGTCTTGAAAAATAGTTACATAGTTTTAGACATTATTCGTCTGGAAATCATGTTAGACTTTGATTTGGTGATTTGATTAAGTCAATGTCATTTGAATTTATTAATTTTTACACCTAAGCATGATTGTGAAGTTCATTCGTTAGGAGTATCCATATTCATCTTGCACATTTTTTTATGTATGTTTGAGTTGATTTACCTATTGAATATGTTCTCATCCATTCATTTCTTTTCCACGATTTGGTTATCATAGTGTAAATTCATGGTGTGTGATTTATTTTTTGTAAATTTGATTGTCTTGAAAAAATTGAAAAATAAAAAATAGTCGGTAAATGCTTTCAAGATTATCCTTAATGATCATAGTTGATTTTCTTTGCTTATTGTGACACTCCATTCTTATTTTTTAATTTATTCTTTTTCTTGTCTATTTCGGACAAATAAAAAGGGGGAGAACAAATTATGATTTAATGGGGGAGTTTAACTTATGGAGGAGAATTGAGATTTGATCTTTGTTTTGTTTTGTGTTCATCTCATTTCAAACTCGATATGTCACGAAGGTATTTGTTTCTTGTCTCATATGTGTAGGTACAAAAATTGAAGTTCATTATTTTTCACACCCTGATGATGACAAAGAAACATTGGCAATTTGAACATGTTAAAGATTTTTAAAGAAAGTTTAAGACTTGAATTTTTAGTAACTTTTGAGTTTTCGGTTCATGGGATGGAATTAGATTTGTATAGGACATTTGATTTGATAATTCAGATGTTTTTAGTTTGTACCGGCATAGACATAGGGGGAGATTTGTAAGGACGTATTTTACATAGTCTGGTTTGCATTAGAGTATGTCGTCTACCGCTACAACTGTTGAAGAAAAGTATAAGTTCAATCAAGCATCAAGATAGATACAAATATCAACATTCTTCAACAATAAAGCCTATGCGAGATAGGTTTTGGTAAGGTTGTGTCTAAGTCCCTTAACGGTTCATTTAAAATGTTGGGATAATTTTTCTAAACTATTTTTAAACATCTGAGGCGTCATTTTTCATCAAAAGAATTTTTTCTAAGTGTTGAGGCGGATTTTTAACAAAAAGTATTTTTCCCTGATATCATTCAAACGACATGATAAAATCCTTCGAACGAAGTCTTCAATGAAATGCAATGTCGCACGAAGTCTCGTTTGAAGTTCTCTTGAAGAGGTTTATCAAACGAGTTGCTACTTTTTTACTTTTCTAAGCTCATTTAATGTGTCGCGAGAAGTAGGATCGAGCCACATTTAAAGTCATTCGAGAAACATGGCTATGTCATTCGAACGAACCGACCGACTAAATTTTGTTATATAAAGATGATTAATTGAGTCCATTTTTCTCAAGAAAACCTGAGTTTTTCAGATATATGAAAATTCCAAACTGCAAAATTATTTTGTCTTCTTCATTTAGGGTTTAAAACTTTGTTTTTCAATTCAAAAAAATCCTAATAGTTTAGTGAATTGTTTTGGAACCCAAGATACAATATTGATGAAGTTTCTCTTATAGAGAGGTCAAATCTATGTTTGACGATTGTGTGTCATTGGGATTACTTGTGGGTGTTCATGGTTGATTCAAAGCTGCATGTTCTTGTGGTTATTGCGGTTGATCCATTACTAATTCTAGGTTGCGTGTCTATGTGAGTGTTTGCAGATATACATTATAGATTTCATTGTGTATGTAAGTTGCGATTTACTTTTTCATAGTGAAATAAAAAAGGTGTTCCTTTTGAGTTTTTTTTCCTGAAACTTGTGTGTTAGCAATTTATTTGTGATGGTTTGATTTTACACACCTAGATGTATGTGTTAGGGTTCACATAAAATTGGTTTAAAAATTGACTCCAATTAAATAAGTTTAAATTAGAATTTGTGAATTGCTTGAAATCGATATCACATAGCATTATCAATATTGTCTAGCTTAGTAAAGAAGCAGACCGCCACTCAACCTCGTCCTAATACTCTAGACCTACTCCCATATCCAAAGGTGACTTTTCCTTCCTTGCAATAAACAAGGTTGGTAAAATGTGAATTGTCATCGATCATGTGCCTAGACCACCCACTATTAAATAACCATTGCAAAGTATGTTGAACCTTAAGAGCAACATAAACAACATGAGCTTTTTCGTTAGGCACCCAAGTGGTGGTAACCTTTTGCTTACCCTTATCATTTTTTGCACTAGTTTTTAGGTTGGAATTGTTCTCCAAAGTCATAGACATCCTTTGAAATTCTTAAATTAATCTTATAGAATTAGTTACTAGAAAATCAACTTTCTCTCTAAAACTATCTCGGTCTTCATAGCGATATGTGGGAACATGTGTGTTAGAGACTCTTCCTATCTTGTAACAAAAAGCCTCATGGTGACCTCTGTATTTTAAATGGTTACAAGCATAGATTTTTTGGGGTAGGCCTTGGTTAACACACCTAGGATCAGTTCTCCTTGGTGGGATAGTTGGATTCCCATAAAGATCTAACATAAACATGGCAACCGGTTCGAGTACGGTATTGGAAGTGGGTGCACCCTCGTAAAATTATACATGATCCTCTTTAAAACCTAAAGCGGGACCTAGGAAATTTTTCCAACTTTCTTAGAGGTGTACTCTAAAGTGGCTTCGACCTCCAGACGATGTTCGAGATATTTCTCGAGTGGGGAAACATGGGCTTAAAGTTTCTCACGAGTCTCTAATGATGCTTGAAAATATCTGACAAGACTAAACACTTTTTTGGTCAAGTCGGTCGTTTCCTTACCCATCGAAACAAGTTTCTCAATCAAAGAGACTCTAACCGAGGTCTCACTCTCTCTATAAAAACTTTTAACTCCTTTTATAAAGACAATACCTTAAGGGTCAAAATTTTATTTTACTTTTTAGTTTTTAATGACTCGATCTAAAGTTTGCAGTATGCGTATTAGAGATCATGTTCTCCTTCACTCAAATCATCACCCTCAAATTGTTATGAATGATTCGACTCATTATTGAGGTTATTATGTTTATAAACGTCTTCATTGTCATGAGAGGTACTTGATGTGATAACGTGACTAGCCGTGAATGTGGTGATGTTATATCCATGTATTGATTCATCCCAGAAATCCACCGACTCAACATCATTTTTGCTTAGAGTGGCATTGTAGGAGGCTTTGACTTTACCCTGCCTCTTAAGCATAGTGAAACACTCATGGTATTTTTACCTTTCCACTCACACTCATAATACCTCTCTCATCCATCTTTCTAAGGAGACTCAAATTTGTATTTATTTTTAGCATTCTCAAAAGGTTCTTACCTACTTTGTAATTTTTTTTTTCTTAAAACTTTTATTTTCCAATCTAGATCAATTTTTGTTTTTAAATTTGATATCTTTTAAATATTTTTAGCAAATAGGGCAATATCATCTTGATCAAATTCAAAATCGAATTGAGAAACATCCTTTTTTTATTTAGCTTTAACTCCAATCCTTTTTCTTTTTATTTTTGGGTTTTAGGGAACATGTCTAATCCGTAAGTCTAGAGATCACCTATGAGTTCTTCTAGCCTAATTGTGTCTAGAATTCCCACAGATTTAAGGAAGATACTTTTTCACTGAAACGAGATTGGAGAGGCCTCATAATTTTCATAACAACTCTCATTTATGTAATTGTCTAAGACAAATTAAAACAGGAATTTAGAATATTAGACATAGAAGCATAAAATTCAACAAAAGTTTTAGTTTCAAGCGTGCGTATAGTATCAAATTGTATGGTGAGGTTTTGATGCTTAGAAGCTTTAACAACATTGGAACTCTCATGTATGAATTGGAGGATATGCCCATCTTCTTCACACGTAGTACACACCATGATACTACAAAATTCTTTGCATATGACAACAGCAAAATAGCATTCAAACCATGAAAGTTAAAATTACACTGTCTAAAATAATCTTCAGCACAATTTGTGATTTCTTGAGACTAACACAATTTTCATTACTTACAATAGGAGGAGTCCACCCCCTTTCAGCAGCAAGCCAAACGTGCTCATCGATCGATTTTAGAGATAATCTCACTCGAGCTTTCAAGTAAGAATAATTCGTAACATCACACAAAGTTGGCCGATTATATGAATTCTCCATATAACCATCAATATTCACCAAATAACTTTTAAAAATAAGCTCTGATACTAATTTGAAAAATGTGTAGAAAGGTCTAGTTATATTATCATATGTAGAAATCGTAGATTAGGTAAAAAACAAGCCACATTAAATTTAATTTAATTTTATCTTGATTAATTAGGTGAAACTAAACATGAAAGATATTGAATCTAAATCAAATCAAACAAAGAATAACATAAGATGTGAGGAAAAAACGTTTTGAGAAACCCTTTTTCAACATTATTACAATCAAGGTATTACAGATGATAATTAAAGACTTATAGACTTAGAATCCACTACGTATAGCAGTTATGTCTCCTTCCTTGTTAATAGCAGAAAATAGTGCAGATCTAGCAACGCTCCACAGTAAGATCCACTTACCTTAGTGCCCACCGATCAGCCTCAGAAAATTCATTTCCAATTTTCAACACTGAAGAATCAACTCCACAGGGATACGAACATGTGATGTGTTCTTCAAGGTTTTAAAAAGTGATCACCAAACATCAAAGGAGCTTGTATTAAAAAAAATAACTTGTTTGATCACAGAATATGAGTAAAATGTCTTACAAATAATTGCACGTTCATATCTCTTAAATAGGGAGAAAAATCCCCAGGAGATAGAATTAAAAAATTGCGTTCGAAACCAAGTAAAAAATAATTTTTCACAAGATCGTTCAATTGAATTGAACCTCGTTCGAACGACCAATGCAAAGTCATTTGAATGAAATTGAATAAGAGATCGAACATCATTATAGAGAGACGTGGAAATTGGAACATTTGAATTTTCATTTGAATAGATGATATCGAATGAGTTAAATGAACTCGTTTGAATGACCCTCAGTACCTCGTTTTAACGAGATGCCTTAAAAATGTTTTTTGATTGAAAACTTTTGAAAAATATTTCATGTTTTAAACACTTGTAAAAATACCCATCTACATAATGATTACACAAAATCAACGTCATATACCTTCTATAATGATTGTAGAGATGATCTTAACTCTTTGATCTTCGATTGTCACATCAGGTGACTAACTTATCTTCGTTTGAAGCTCGTTTGAATAAGCATTATGATGTAGAGGTGTAGTGGAATATGACAAATTAAAACATAATGAGCAATTATTAATTTTTCTTTTAAACATCTTCTTTGGAGTTTATTATTTGAATTGTCCATTTTCAAGTTTTACTTACGCTACATTACTTTAATCATCAAATATTCAAAGATTTATTATTTTTACCCATATTTACTTCACTTCACTTTATGCCCTTTAAAATTATTTAACAACATTTTGTGTACTTTCTTTGACCTTAAAGTCAAATTATTTACTCTTCACAATTGTCATGATGTTAAGTGTTCGCCTATGCGCTAGATTTCAATACCAACGAAAACAATTTCATCTTATTGGTGTTCAAATGATATTTTATTACCTACTAGGAACCTCTAACTTAGGACTTTGGTACCCTAAAAAAATTTCTCTTGATGGAATTAATCAGACACTGACAGGGTTGGTTTCATAGAAGCTGAAAAAGTATAAGCAAACCATGTCACTTTCTCGGGCATTTTCTTGTACCTTAGGCAAGTAATAAAAAACAATTGATTGCTTTATCCATAACATAAGCCTAATACATTAATGTTGGTTATTGTTTTGCAAAAAGTTTCTAAATTAAATAACAATTGAGGGACTTTCAAATTATATTTTACAAAATAAAAATCCTTTGTGATAACACAAGTGCAATTTCCATCATGAAAAAAGCAATCCAACATTAAAGAACCAAACATATTGATATAAAACACCACTTTTTATGATATCATTTTAAAAAGGGGTGTGGTACTACAATTTATTTTTACCGAGAAAACAACTTGCTGATAGTTTTACCAAACCACTTCCTGAAGATTGATTTTGTGCCATCCACCGCGAACTTGGAATAACCAGCCGTTAAGATATAGCTATAAAAACAACCTTATGGTACTATTCTTATGAATTTTTGTCCGTCCTTTGTCCCTCTATATTCTTGTTTGCTCATCCCATTCTGTTAGTAATTCTTAATATTATCCAATACATGTCAGATTCAATTACACATTCCCTCTCCAACCCCCACCAATTTTGATAACTAAAAGGGCGAGAATTATAATACGATATAAAGAAATGCTATAAGAAAGGGGGGAAAATAGTATTTTTTTTAAACCAAGTATCAAAGAAAAGGGGATAATATCAACTATTCTCTCAAACTATATTAAATGTATTATCATCATCAAAAGGGTGGGAAATTGTGAAACCAAATGTTTAAAACTAAAAGAATTTTGTATGACAACAACACAATTGATAAATGATCATACTTTACTATCGTCTCTCTAATATACTTGAGATGAAAAAAAGCACTCAATAAATTATGATATATGTTAGAAGGAATAAATTATCCATGCAACCATACAATCATATCCATCAAAATAATGAAGCTTTCAACCAAGACAATGAAGACCATAACCAAGACAATGAAGATCAAGAGCAATACAATGTTGACTCAAAGAATCCATTAAACCCTAGAAAATGTCATATTTTAAGACTTAAGAATATTTTAGCATCAACCAATCAGTAAAGAAAGTCCATTACCACATAAAATAACCTATGGAGATCAAGCTCAAACAATCATTATCTCCAAAGTCAATATTTCGAGCATTTCAGAAGAATACTCAACAATCCAGAAAAACATTCCCCTATTTCTTATTGTACTTTAGGAATTATGTTACAAAAGTAAAGTAATATGTTTTATATAGTATATGATCAAAACCCACTCACCTAAATCCTCCCTAAATTTCCCCAAGAGTATGGCCCAAAACCAAACATCCCATAGTCAAAACATTGGAGGTTTAATCGACTAAACTTAAGGTTTAGTGGACTTAAAGTAAAGTTTAGTCACCTAAATGTTTGGTGACACTCTTTTAAAATAGGCATAGCTAGAACTAGAGGAGTTTTAGGCCACTAAACTTTGAAGTTTAGGCGAATGAAAGTGGTAGAATTTCAAACATGTATTTGGAAAATCTTCCCAATTTTTTTATCTTAATATCCCAAACCTTACCAAACGTACTACCAACCTTTTAGCAACATTTGTCTGCCTCCTAACACTATAAATAGATCCTCTCACTTCGATTCCAAAACAGAAAAATTTACTACAACATCTCATAGAGTAAACTTCCATCATCCTAGCTTTTGTCATTCCTTTCCTTGAGTTTTCGGGGACAAATAAAGAAAATCTATTTAACATATTATTCCCCTAAACCTCCATTAAAGAAAATGCTTCAAGAAAACCCACTTGGTTCTAAAGATCCATCCCCTATCCCTCATTAGCAAAGTTACAATCCCAACACCCACTTGTGCTAAATTTCTATCAGAAAACCCATTTGAGCAATGTACTTGTGATACTTGTCTACTTAGTTTTCTAGAGAGAAACAATAAACTTATTACACCATTGTTTTAGTAAAGAAACTTTTCTTTAAGTTTCGATTATGAATCTCATTATTTTTAAGAATCATTAAACTTCATTGTATCTTTTCGATTGATAGTGATGTTATTGCAGGTAATCAAGGCGTTTAAATACCTTAGCTTATTATGTGAGTACCTCTTCAAAAAGGATGAGGTTATCGTGTTTTTGGTTGCGGATTGCAAGGTATTGTTCCTTATGAGATTTTTTTTCCACCTTAAGAAAATCGGAGGTAGCAAAGTTCTCGAGTACCGTCTCAAGCGTGGATGTTGGCAAAGGTCGAACCACATCAAAATCTCGATTTGTAAAGTTTCATTAATCTCACTTTTAAATTGATTTATAGAATTGCAATTAATTTCTACAAAAAGTTAAGAAAGTTTTTAAATTTGTCATTAAATCCATACAACCAATATTCTGAAAATTTAATACTTGAAAACCTTATACTAAACTCATCTTTCAACACTTAATTTCACATAAGATCACATCATAAGATACATGTGTAAGTATGTATAGCATTATATATATATATATATGTGTGTGTGTGTGTAAAGGATCTCATGCATACCCAGTTTGCATACTCTCCGTGCGGACCATTTTTTTTAAATAGTAAAAAAATAATTCTTGGTTGATTTTTTTTTTTATGGTTTTTAAACATTTCAATAGGACCATAAAAAAATCAACTCAAAATAAATTGTTTTGCTATTTTAAAAAAATCGGTCAAACTTTTTTAGTTTTTAAGTTGTTAAAAACCGACAAAGTTTGATTGAGTTTTTTTTAAAATAGCAAAAAAATACATTTTGAGTTGAATGTTTTTTTATGGTCCTACTCAAATGTTTAAAAACCATAAAAAAATTAGCTCAAAAATATTTTTTTTACTATTTTATCAAAAATGGTCCGCGCCAGCGGTATGCAAACTGGGGTATGCATGAGAATCGCTCTCTCTCTCTCTCTCTAGAGAGATAGAGAGAGAGAGAGAGGTCCATGTGCACGCCTAGGCTTGCATACCAATTTTTGAACATAGTAAACAAATTATTTCTGAGTTAAATTTTTTGTGTGGTATTTAAACATTTCAAGGAACCAACATAAAAAAAAATATGCTCAAGATGACTTTATTTTACTATTTTAAAAAAATTAGTCAAAATTTGTGAGTTTTAAAACACTTTAAAAGTTGTAAAAGTTTGAATGATTTTTTTTTAAATGGCAAAAAATGTTATTTTGAGCTGAATTTTTTTGAATGAATCCCTTAAAATGTTTAAATATTACATAGAAAAATTCAACTCAAATTTTGTTTTTAATATTAAAAAAAATAGGTTTGCGTCAGCAATTATGGAAACTTGGTGTGGATATATATATATATATATATATATATATATATATATATATATATATATATATACCTAGCATGCAAAATAAATTTTCTAGTATTGTGCCATAAAATAAATCCCCCATCATTCGAAAAAAATAATCAAAAAGTTGTGTGGGAAAGGATCAAATACTCAAATAAAATGCTCCATGAAAGATCCTTTAAAGTACCCACTTCAAGCTCTATTAAAAATACTCCATGCAATATCTACTAAGGTACCCACTTAGAGCTCCAAGAGAACTCCTGGTAAATAAAACCTATTTAGATTCCATAAAATAAATTACTTCTCCAACAAAATATACTATCCCAAACAACTTCCAAAAGATATTAAACCCTTGAAAAATGTAAGGTTTTTATCCTCCTAAGGATTTGACTAAAATACCTCGATATAATGGTGATTTAGGTGGAGGAAAAATGGTTTTAGGGTAGTGATTTGGGCCTTTAAGGCTTGTGGAGTCGGTTGTATGAGATAGAGAGACAAAGAGAAAGGGAACTTGTTTGCTTTTCTCTACATAAGGGATAACACTCCATTTGTCAAATGAGTTGTTGGCCAAACAAGAATAGGTATAAGGTAATGGTTGCTATTTAAAATCTCTCAAATCTAATCTAAGGGTCGAGATTAAAAAGGCTCTACCAAGTTTCGATTGATAAGAAAATCACCATTTTCTTTTTTTCATTAAATTCAGACCAAAAAAATCCGAAAATGGGCCAAAATGATTTTTTAGAAAAAGCATAAAGCACCAAAGTTGTCCAAAATTAAATTTTAGATTTCGTTGTATTTTTAGTCTCTTAAGATTATCGTACCTGCGCAATTTTTTCAGTTTCAAACTTACTTATTTTGTATTTTTAACTCCTAACGTAGTGAGTCTTATGAAGTCACTTTATAAAAATAGTAACATTGTATTCCAATATTGTGTTCAAAACTGCCAAATAGTACTTAACACACAATTAACCATCTACAATACACGACAATTTTTCTTGGTAAAAGTACATGTTATTAAATAACATGCGTACCCTTTAATAGAAAAATAATTCTTTTCTCAAAAATATTCTCCTTCACAAACACCTAATATTTTATATACCGAAATTATTATATTACCAAAAACGAGGGTTTACCCCATGCATAAAAATAGCCTTAAAAATATATTTGCAACACTTATTACTTGATATTAACCACTTATTACCTAATATTAACATAATACGAGTGCTTCACACACTTTTCTTTGGTCGTTTAAGGCCAAGTACCATATTTTGCCATTTATTATCCTTTTTTATGCATGCACCCAGCAATAGCCCGAAAGAGACATGCAATTTCGTATTCATTACATTTATCCCCCGTATATTACATAGCAAATTTTTCATTCAAACTATTATGTGGAACTTTCTATTAAATCATAAATTATTCTTATAGACACCTGTGCAACCCATGTCACGTATCAAATCTGACTATTTTATGAAAAACATGCACGCGACCCAAATGTTTAACTATTACTTTATTTATTAAAATAAAAATTATAACAAGAATAAATAAAACCCTAAACCTAGTAAGAGGCTAGAGCGGGAGGATGGGATTAAAGGCTACTTGGAAGAGACGGATGTAAAGATTGATAAGAGATAACTTAAGGAAGAATTTTGGAAAGGAAGATTTAAATATTTAGAAGGAAGACAGAGAAAAATTGAGTTGTAAAACTTTGGGGTTCATATCTAATGGCTAAGACAAGATTTAGTCTACTTCGACTCTTTAATTAGATTAGGTTAAATTAGGACTCCTGTAATGATTTAATTCAACCAAATTAGAATATTAGGTTAATAAAATCTTATTTTTAAGATGTAATCTGTATATTAAATTGTTGGGTATTACTCTTGGAGTCTAGTGGCATGAATTAGGGATCGTTTTTTGGTATTTAGGTATTGAGTTTTGACTAGGTTTTATCATGTGAGTAGCAATTGTGTTCCAATTGTAAAATGATGTAATGGTATGCTAGTGGGATGATAATTGTTAGTCACAACCAAGAAAATGGAGTAAACTAGGATGTTTGTGCTAATTGGGAAAATTAGATGTTTTAGTTATGTAAATATCTAGAATTAGGACTCATCCTTATTGTAGGTTGATCTTAAATTTTGATTATGATTTACACTACCCATCTTATTAGTAATTTCATATATTAGTTATATTCCTCTTAAAATATAATTCATGTTATAGTTTGGTCAAGTTAGGTTTTTTGTTAATAAAATGTTATCATTGAATTTTACAATATTGTATGAGGTAATGAAATTCGAAGAATAAACACGTTAGAATAATGCTATGTAACTCTAATCTCATATATAATTTGTTGTTTTATGTAAAAATTGAAAGTTAAAAGTTGAAACCCATGAACTGGGGTTCTTAAAGTTCATAGTGTTCTTATAATTAATTAGGTCGATAATTGTTATTGAGTCATTTAATTTAGGATTTAGATTCATATGTATATATTACATTTGTGTTTTTAAACAATGGATAAACTCTTTGGAACTATTTCACATTTGTCGGTATCGAATTGTTTTGGAAATTTGGGTAAATCTCATAACAAAATAAGGTAAAACCACGCTTAACAAAATAAGGGAATGCTTAATTATTGCAAGAACCATTATTAATGAGTTTAATGTGAAGTTCCTTTATGTTGAAGTAATCGGACCACCGAGTAAAACTTTTATAACAAGTAATTTGTTGGTAAACAATTCTAATTTATGATACGATTAGTTTGGGATTGTTTTTATATATTATGTGTTGGTGTATATGGATAATATACATAATTTATTGATGTGATTTCATTATATAGACGTGAAAGGATTATCTAGAGAATGAATTATTGTGAGTTTTCTATATAAACGTGGAAGTATACTTTACATAATGTATCGATGCGAGTACACTTTATATATGATAAGCATATTTCGAATAATGTAGGATGTTCTTTATTAATAATTGATGCGTGTAGATGCTTTACATAATGTATTTAAGAAGGTAAAATTGCTTGAAAAGCTCTGATACCAATTTGAGGATGTTGCGTGATATCGATTGTTTATGCGATTCGCAAATTTCCAATAAAGACATATTTAATTAGAGTTAGTCTTGGATCCAAATTTTATTAGCCCCTAAACATACATAAATGTGATTAAAACAATCATTCAAATAAAAAAATCACAAATGGTTGGACAAACAAATTTCAGGAAAAATACCTCAAAAGGGAAAAACCTGTTATTTCAATAAATGTTTACTAATCGCAACTTACAACAGTCTTACAGAAATATGCAATCAATCTTCCGCAGAAAACTCATATAGGCCACAACCTAGATCAACAATGGACTCCCGCAAGAACCCATAAGAACTGCAACTCTCCTCAACAAGGAATACCCTCGAGTCTCCCCAAGTGATCGCAATCATCAGGAAGCAACTCCCTTAAGACTACCAATCTACTAGTAGTAGTCCACAAGAACAAACTTCAAAAGAAGTGATTTGGGTTCCACAAATGATTCACAAAATAATTGGGATGTTTTGGTGCGAATCAAACGCATAAAATCCCTAAAATTAAAGACTAAAAGTTCTACAGAATTGTAGTTTTCGTGTATCAAAAGTCTCAATGAAGAAGTCTTCCAAGGCAAGTATTTATAACAAACCAAACTCTTAGAGGTGGTGAATGTCGTTCAAGTGACTTCTGAATGTCGTTTGAACAACATTGGATGTTGTTACCAATGACCTTATGAATGACCTATAAAATCACAAAACAATACGGGTTCGCTTGAAGTAAATAAGAAATGACCATTTGAACGACCATTCAAATGACATGGCCCGTCATTAGAAGTTATCGTTTGAACGACATGTCAATGTCGTTTGAACGACATGTCAATGTCGTTTGAACGACATTGCCTTGTCATTCGAACGACCGGAGCGAAAAAAATTATATTCAAAATGCTCACCTACACGTCATGAAAAAATATTTTGACTTAGAAAAAATGCCATATTTTGTTTGAAAACAATTTCAAAAATTATCGCAATACTAAAGTAAAACATTTATGAAACATTAACACGTTCTATAAAAAATTATACCTCATGTCACGCGTATATTGAAGATACTTGAAATTCGGACCCATCATCTTGAACAATGAACGTGAGCTTCTTCGACGGGTGTAGAGATATACGACATACTATATGTAAATACAGACTGTGTAAAACATGTCCTTACAAACTCCCCCTATGTCTATGCCGGTACAAACAGCAAACATCTGAATTATCAAAACAAAAAATCTTATACAAATCTAAACCCTCTCATGCGACCCAGAAGCCGAAAGAATACTAAATATGCAAGTCTTCAAAAGAACATCTTCAACATCTTTCAAACATCGAATTCATCAAATCAAATCTCTTTGCTTTCCTTGTGCTTCTTTTTGTCTGCATTCCAAACGATCATCGAATTCCTACACATGATACACAGAGAAAATACCTTCGTGACGTATCAATTTTGAAATGAGATAAAGCATGTATCAAATCAAGTAAATCAAATCAAATCAAGTCTCCAATCTCCCCCATAATTCAAACTCTCACCCCCCCCCGTAATTCATCATTCGTTGTCCCCCTTTTTATTTGTTCGAAATAGACAAGGAAAAAAATAAATAAAATAAGCACAGAATGTCACGACAAGCATAAAAAATTATCATGAAAAAATCAACTACTCTAAAGCAGGGATAAACTCGAAATCAATCAGAAACTATTTTTTATTTTTCAAGTTCTTCAAGTAAAGAAAATTTACAAAAACCAACACACACCAGGAATTTACACTAAGATAACCAAATCCTGGATACGCGATGAATGTGTGTGAACCAATTTCATAGGAAGATCAATTCAATCAAACGTAACATATATATAGGGTCTTGAAGGTAATCCAGAGATTAGAGATAATCCCCCCATTAACAACCGCGTTTGGGATTAAGCCAGCTAGGTATCTCAGCGTGGCAGCTCAGCGTGGCAGCTCCAGCGTGGTAGCTGAGCGTGGTAACTCAGCGAGGCAGTTCAGCATGGCAGCCCAGGCATGGAAGCTCAACATGGCATCTCAAGCTTGGAAGCTCAAACGAGGCAACATAGCGTGACAACTCATACTTTAACTTGTTATGTTACTTAGTCACATTGTATCTTTGTACGTGGCAGCTCAGCGTGGCATCTCAAGCGAGGCAGCTTAGCGTGACAGCTCATAATTTAGCTCAATAGGTTACTTAGCCACATTGTATCTGTGTTTATATTAACTGTGGGCTATAACGATTGTAATGATGTAACGAGTATAATGATTTTTTAGTGTGAGGTTGAACGGTACTCGCGAGATACCATTCTTGGCAGGGCCTGGGAGATCTTTCATGCTCTATCGAACGACCTCATCGTGGGAACATTAGCGTGACTTGGTTTGGAGGATTGAGAAGTGAGGCACCGGTGGGGCTTGTCCAGACCATCTTAGATACACTTGGTAAAACACCAAAAGACCCTGACCGTGGAACCCTGAGCGAAGCATCCTTGAGTTCCATCGGGCATTGAGTTATGGACCAAACAACCCTCTACTTTATGTCACATCTAGTGTAGGTGATGTCACTAGCCAGTTAGACAATGTCAAATCTGCACTTGAGTAAATCACCGTGGTATTTGGTGTTGTCAGACAGTTGGTGAGCCACCTCTATGACGCAGCCACCTGACACACAGTGGTTAGGCAAAAGGCATGTCTTGGCATTTAATGTTTATGATATGGAGCTAACTAGGGCATCAGGTATTTAATGTTTATGATATAAAGTATGAGGGATGTATTTAACAGTTATTAATGGCTGAGTTATCTCGGGAGTGGTGTGGGGTCTATTTAAGGACCCCAACCACCCGTGGGGAGAGGATGTTCTTTTTTTAGAGTTCGGGAGTTATTACTAGAAAGAATGTAAATAAGAGAGAGATTGATTACAAACCAGAGAGTTTACTCACCCACCATTGTCATTTATTACAAAGATTTAATGCTTGACAAAGATTCTTGAGGGTGGTTGGGGTGTTTGGCTTCCTCCCAAGGTGTATCTAGGGTGCTTACTTCTCACTCCCTCTAAATGTGCTACTTCTGAGTTCGTTATTATCCTTTGAGTTATACACGAGAGATTTGGGAGTTCAAACTGAGTTTATCTTCACTAAGTTGTGATTGCGTGTCTTGTAATTAATCAATAGTGTTGTTGGGTCAACTTATCATTACTGTACTAAAAAAGGGGTTACGCCCCCATCTAATCTAAAATACCCTCTTACATTTGGCGACTCTACTGGGGAGGCATTCTTCTAAGAAATGAGTATGGCGTAGGACAACGTTAATCGAGGACTTAACTTTGATGACATTCAACACAATGAATAACAGGCGATGAGAGAGCTGGAGGCTTCAAGGGATGGAGCCCCTAGACTATAGGTACCTCCAGTTCAAACGACGACAGGTATCCTAGGGGTGACATAAGCTTCTACGAGCGGTGGATTGGGACCATCCTAAGTGGCACTCCTCATGAATAAATTTTATGAGTTTTTGCAAACTACCAAAGCTTCAACAGTATTGGGGGGATTTGAAGCCAACTCCTTCATAACACCAGGGGCAGCCCCAATGGCCCCACCGAGTGCAGTTCTAATAGGAATGGTCCCAACAAGTATACCCTCTATTAGAAATCCAATAGTGGTAATTCCAAGAGTATCAATCATTCCAACTGTTATGATTTTTCTAGCTATAATGGGCACTCAACCTATGGTCCTTACGGTCGTTCCTTCAACGGCATCAGCTATGGAAGAGATGAGGAAAGAGATGCTGAAATTCATGCAAGCTTCCTCGCAATCTGCGGGTGAGGTAGCTTCGGTTTATGATGAATTTCAGACACCTTATCACCAAGAATTCAACTATGATCCCTACCCAAAGGATTATATTCCTCCTATCTTTGAAAATATATAGGATAGGGTGGGAACCCGAAGGAGAACATTAAACGCTTTGTGGAACATTTGGGGGCACACTGCAATAACAAGAAACTCAGGTTGAGGAAATTTTCTAAATCCTCAGTCGATAAGGCATCTACCTGGTATTCTCACTTAGCTCCTAAATGTGTTTCCACGTGGGAGGAGATGCACGTTTTGTTCATCTAAAATTCTTTCTGGCAGAAGATGAGTTCACCTTGACCCAACTGGGGAGAGAGAAGAAACAACCATGGGAAGATGTAGTGGAATACATTCGAAGGTTAAGAAAACTATCCCTTGATGTGAGGGAGGAGGTTAGATAATCCAAACTATTGCAGATATGTGCGGAATGACTGCTTCCTGAGTACATCTGCCATGTTATTAACGAGATGCGCGAGGGAAATTTTGCGACATTCCTAAAAGCAGCAAGGAATATCTCCTTGGTAGTACGACCAAACCCAGTGGTGGTGCCCATGATGTTCAGGTAGCCAATACAACCTATGGGCGGGAGGTCTCAGCCCCCACGGGTGGGATATATCAAAGGAACAAATGGGGGAAAAGTAGCGAAGAGGGACAACAAGAGGAACTTTGGGAGATATAGGGAAGGCCCAACACTATTTCCTTGTATAGTAGAAGAGCCTATCAACTGCTACAATGCCATAGTTCAAGGAGGAACGGTGTATGAACCAAAGGGTATCCCCGTTGTGGAACTAGATGCTTCAACTAGGGTGGATCCCAAATATTACTAGATTCATCAAAAGATCCAACATCCAACGGAGAGATGTTTCATGCTAAGAAGGATCATTAACAAATATGTGAAGTCATAAACATTGTAAATCCCTCCGCAAAATGTTAAAAATAACCCACTCCCAGCACATGGGGCCAATCTGCTGGTGGCTTACGATAAGGAGGCTGAGAAGGAAGCAAGGGAGCTAACGACAGAGTAGGAGGAGTGCGAAGAATCTTTAAAAAATTGCACTACGGTAATGGTTAATGTAGTGTTAGCTTATGATGAAGCAAGTGCTAAAGATGTGGAGAACGTATATAGAGTTGAAGGCGAGGAAGTAGACCAAACTATAGAATACTGTGTAGTTTCAAAATCCCCAAAGTTTGCCTGGTTCTTCGACTAGGTAGGGATATCAAAGGAAAGTAGATGGGAGGTAACATAGGTAATCCTTGATATTGTGAGGAAGAATGCAGTACCTTCGCTGAGATGAAAGGGACCCATGGCCAGGTTTGTAAAGAGGTTTTTGTTCGAGATAACTTTTAATGATGCAGTTAGGACTGTGAGATTCCTTCATAATAGACCATTGTATGTGACCGCCAGCATCAATGGGGTTAGCTTTGCAAGGGATATTATGGATGGCGGAGCCTCCATCAATATCATGACAATCAACTCTTTCCACGCAGCTAATATTCCGGAGGAAAACTTAGTCCCCTTGTCGTTGGTGAATTCAGGATAACCAGTCTTCCAAGTCTATTGGTTATGTGAACGTTGGGATTGTGATGGGAAATCTATGTTCCCACATCAAATTCCATGTGATAGAGAGTTTAACTTCTTACCATATGTTGATAGGAAGGGTGTAGATGCACAACCAAGGGCTAGTTCCTTTGACATATCACCAATGCGCCAAGGCAGATATTAAGGGAACGGAGGTGACCATTAGAGATACTAAGATGCCCTTCGCTATCGAAGAAGCTCACCCAGGGGATGCAATATTTTACAAAAAATTGGAGGAGGATGTCAGAGTCTTAATGAGAATAATGGAGGGAGCGCGGGTTCCCTCGATCAGAGAAAGGATGGGGCCCTTGAATGAGCATGATATAAAAGTTACAAGAAATAAAGGAGTGATGGAAGAAGAAGCCCGCTAGGTGGTCCCTCATCATCAAAACATCTCAAAACATCTCAAAGACAGAATAAGGCCCAAGATGGATCCAATGGAGCATGAGGTCCAACGACAAAGTGTGCTGAGTTGATTTTCGAATGGAAGAGTTGCTGAGGCTTCGAAAGACAAGAAGACGAAGGAAGTTGCGACTACCAGCAGACAGTGCAAAAAGGTTATTATTAAAGAAGGAAAGGTGGTTTATCAGTTATAATGGTGTGAACGGGAGGCCGAAGAAACTAATAACGAGGTTGACCCGATATATGAGTGCTTTCTGGTGGATCAACGGGGGCAATGTATGGTGATCGACAACTCTAACATACAGGAATTTGTGGAAGATGTCATCGAAAAAATAGACTATAGGGCAGATCAACCAAAACCACAAGCACAAGAGTTGGAACAGTTGAACTTGGCGAAAGAAGGGGAGGATCCAAAGCCCATATTCATCTCGAAGGATCTCAATAAGGATGAATGAGAGGCCTTGGTGAAGTTGATTAGAGAGTTCTTAGACATTTTTGTGTGGAAGTACACAGAGATGGAAGGGATGGATTAGTAAGTAAGCTACCATAAGCTGAATGTGATGCCTTAAGCCATTTCGGTGAAATAAGCAACGAGAATGTGCAAGCCTGAGCTAGACTTAATGATCAAGGAAGAGGTCCAACGTTTACTGATGGCAAGGTTCATCAAACCGATACACCACCCACTCTAGCTGTCTAGCATTGTTCGAGTAGGTAAGAAAGACGAAAATCAAATAAGGATCTGTGTGGATTCTAGAGACTTGAATAGGGATTTCCCTAAGGATGAGTTCCCTCTACCCTCCATCGACAGCCTGATAGATGCAAAGGTTGGTCATGAGATGTACAACTTCATGGATGGGTATGTAGGTATAACCAGATCAAGATGGACCCCACAGATGTAGAGAAAATGGCGTTTAGAACTCCATTAGGAAACTTCATGTACAAAGTAATGCCACTTGGACTCAAGAACGCTGTGGAGACTTATCAAAGAACAATGATGGCCATTTTCCATAACTTCTTTCACAAGTTTGTGGAATTTTATGTGGATGATTTGGTAATCAAATCGAGGAAGGAGGAGTCCCATATAAGTGATTTGAGAAAGGTGTTTACTCGATGCGAAAAGTATAAGCTGAAGATGAACCCTCTAAAATGCATCTTTAGAGTATCTAGGGGAAAGTTTTCAGGTTTTGTAGTTGATCGGAATGAGGCGCAGATGGACCAAGACAAATAGTGAGCGATCTTAGAGATGCCTAGTCCAAAAACGACGAAGGAGATGAAGAGTTTCCTTGGTAAAGTTTCATACCTTAGGATATTTGTGCCTGGATTGGCTGAAATGATGCACCCGTTGATTCAAATTTTGTGAAAGAACACAAAATTCAAGTGGGAGGAGATTCACCAGGAGTCTCTCATTGGGCTGAAGAAGCTTCTCGTTTCATCACAGACTATGGTTCCCCCAAAGGCAGGAATACTATTGCAGCTATTCCTCACATCCACACGAGGTCTGTTGGAGCTCTGTTGTCATAAGAGATTAGTGGGAAGGAACGACCAGTCTACTATCTCAGTAGAATCATACATAGGTCAGATGTCAGGTATAGTATCTTAGAAAGGCACTATTTAGCTTTAGTCTTTGTATAAAAAAACTTAGACATTATATGCTGTCTTTTACAATTCATATTGTAATAAGATGTGATCCAATTAAGTTTTTACTGGTAAGAACTATATTCATTTGTAGGGCAACTAGGTGGTTCCTCATCTTCTTAGAATATGACTTGAAGTGTGTGGTCCCTAGCGCGATCAAGTGTCAGGCAGATGTAGACCTCTTGGCAATATTACCCTCTGGGATGTTTGAACCACCCAAAGAGAATATTATAGGAGACGACTTTTAGGCCAATTTCTTGGATGCAATCGATGAAAAATGGACGATGCAGTTTGATGGATGCTTGGCAGAAAAGAAAGGAGAAGCAGGGGTTATTCTTTCAAGAGGAATGGAGGAGATTTGTCTTTCCTACAAGTTAGATGTCCCTTGTTCCAACAATGAAGCAGAGTATGAAGCATTGGAACTGGGGTTGCTGGAGGCCATTCAAATTGTAATTCCTTCACTTTGCAACAAGGGTGATTCAAACATAGTCACCCACTAAGTGAATGGAGAATATGAGTTGAAACACCAGAGTTTGGCACCATACAGAACAATCATTTAGAGGAATCTCATCTAGTTCCATTGGACCAAGATCAAGAGACATACCGAATGATGAACCGCCATCCGGATGCCTATGCCACCATTGCTCAGAAGATGGCCATGAGAAACGATATAACCACAACTGTGATACAATGAAGAATAACTCCCTCAGTAGTAAAAATAATTCTTTTTTATGGATGAGGACGCTGACTGAAGAGGAGATATTAGAAAACAACTAGAATATGGGGAAGGAGTGATGGAGCTGAGGGAATTAGCCCAATAATTTACAAACCAGGGAAACCTTTACTTCAGAAATGCAAGAGAATAGTTGTCGAGATGCATCGTCCCAGAAGAAGAGGAGCGAAGGTTAAAGAAAACACATAAAGAACACTCCGAAACAACTAAGATACCACTTTATAGGAGAATTCAAAAGGAGGGAGGATATTTCTGGCCTAGAATGAAGCAGGAAGCAGCAGAGCTACAATGAAAGTGCGATAAGTGCCAGTTATT
The DNA here is from genome assembly GCA_949130495.1 of Sambucus nigra. Lineage (NCBI taxonomy): Eukaryota > Viridiplantae > Streptophyta > Magnoliopsida > Dipsacales > Adoxaceae > Sambucus > Sambucus nigra. The sequence goes on along the minus strand of OX422210.1, from coordinate 234,096,306 downwards.
CTTCGAGGTGGCTGAATATCATTTCATTGAAGCTCAACTAGACTGGAGGCATCCCTTTATTGACTTCATTAGAGATGGAGTTATCCCAACTAAGAAAATTGATGCATTGGGACTAAAGTGAAGGGCCTTGAGGTTTTACGTTCAGGAGGGGTAGCTTTATCGAAGGGGCTACTTCAACAGGCCATTACATTGCATCATAAAGGAAGAAGCAGCCGAGGTCCTCAAATAAGCCCACGATCCTGGTCACATAGGAGGGGCCAAGTTGTATGACCAATTGATGATGTTGGGGTATTATTGGCCAACGATGGAGAAGGACTCTGCTGATTTCATTTAAAAGTGTAAGGCTTGCCAACTTTATGGAAATATGATCCATGCCCCATTAATGGACCTAAACTCCCTCGAAATGCCTTATCCTTTTCACACTTGGGCGTTTGACCTAGTAGGGGCAATACATCCTTCTTCAAGGGAAAAGATCTGGATACTAGTAGCAACGGAGTGATTTACAAAATGGGATGAAGGGATACCACTAAGAAGGGTAACAGTAGGGGTGGTGAGAAACTTCATCAGAGAATACATCATTTGTCATTCTGGGATTCCAAAGGTTATTCTCTCATATAATGGAACCCCCTTCGTCAATTCAGAGGTAATAATGCTCACAGCTAAGTACTCCATTATTCATCATACTTCAACATTAGCATACCCAAAGGTAAATGGTCAAGCCGAAGCAACTAACAAAACCTTGGTTAATATTTTGGCTAAAATGATGGAGGATTTCCCAGGATCATGGGATGACAAGATACCAGCTGTATTGTGGGCCTATTGAAAAACCAAAAGGAAGCCCACGGGGTATACTCCGTTCTCCCTTGTTTATGGGTCTAAGGATATTCTCCTAGTAGAGTTGGAAGTTCCCTCTGCTTGATATGCCTTACGAAGTAGCATGCTCCCTCATAACAGACATGTGCAGTTGGAAGCATTGGACAAACACAAAGATAACGCGATGCAGCACTTTCAAATGTATACGAAGCACCTCTCCAGGGAATATGATAACTTGGTGGGACCAAGGAAGTTCGAGTAGGGGGACCTTGTTCTGGAGGCAGCAATGAAGCACATTAGGGGACTTCCTCTACCAAAGTTTGTAGTGAATTGGGAGGGACCTTTCATTGTAAAAGAAGCTCATAATTCAGGTTACTACTTAATTTCTAAGATGGAAGAAGATAAGCCATTCAAGATTTATAATAAATAGTTGAATGTCTATCATGTGTAAGCAATTAAGTTTAGACCTTTGTTGTATCTAGTTGTCGTTATGAATATACAAGTCATTTTTTTATTATAACTTGAGTGGAGATGAAAGAATTATAAAACTTCATAATATATGCAAACAGTGAGAGCACAAAGAAATGGCAAGGGAAAACATACATATTTTTCATTCATTCACAAACTTTGGGGCATTACAAAATTGGGAGCTACTGCCCAAGGATTACATAAGAAGAAAAAGGAAAATGCATACAAAAGTTCACTGGCCTAAGAGGAACCATAGGTCTAGAGCAGAGAAAAAATATCTGGGCAGGTCCAAAGGAAGCTGCTAGGCAAGACTGTTAGGCGTTAATAAAAACCTTCAATATCGTTTGCGCGTGTGTACGCTCGATAAGGAGTTTCTCTCATTTTAGCTTCTCCAGGTGCAAATCTTCTTCGATTCCCTCTACCTCCCTATTGGTAACTTTGAGCAGAGGTGCTAGCTCAGTCAACCTAGCTTCCTCAACCCTTTGATCCTACTGATGTTTCTGTAGCAGTTCCTTATGGCTATCTAGTCGTTGGATATTCAAAGTCTTCAAGTGCGTAATCATCAAGCCCAAACGGAATCCATATCGGCCCAACTCCCTCAAATAGCCCAGGAATTGGTTGAGAAGAGGTCTGGTAACATTCGCGGTAAGAGTGCTAACGATATCAGAACAACGATCGCCATGCCCTAAAGCCCATGGCTCACCATGGGGATATTGGAACGCATGCAATCCACAGTAAAAGTCTCAGAAGGTGTCTCTCAAGCTTCTCAATTACCAAATGATGGATGGCAGGCATTTGAGGAGAACGCTGAATGACCATGAGGCAAAAGTCGTGAGGAGCTATGTTAGGGAAAGGAAGCTCAGAACCAGATTGACTGTTAGAAGTAGCACCAGTTGTGGAACCTTGGTCGTCGTTACTAGAATCTTCTGAAATGGCGGGCTCCCGATGGGGTGAAGCGATGGGCGAAAGAACTAGTGGAGACTTCTCTCCCACCGAAAAAGATTCATGATAAACCTGAGAATAGGTAGAAGAAATAATGAGTTTACATAAAATCTTAACAAGTGTTTTCATTATTAAGTAATTGTTATAGGTGGAGTTTATGAAAAATCTTAACAAGTGTTTTCATTGTTTAGTCACCATTATAGGTGAAGTTTACTACAAATCTTAACAAGTTTTTTCATTGTTAAGTCACCGTTATAGGTGGAGTTTATGGAAAATCTTAACAAGTGTTTTCATTATTAAGTCACCGTTATAGGTGGAGTTTACAAAAAATCTTAAGAAGTGTTTTCATTATTAAGACACGGTTAAAGGTAGAGTTTGTGAAAAATTTTAACAAGTGTTTTCATTGTTAAGTGACCATTATAGGTGAAGTTTGAAAAAAGTTTGAGAAATGAGACTCTTCTAGATTATGCATTGTCAAGAATAAAAGACAAACAACGAGAAACGAAGAGAAACTATCCAAGTACCTCAGTAGTAGCTGGAGAAAGAATGAGAATCACCAAGGAGGCCATAACGGCGGGAATTGTTGGGGGCAGGCTTACTTCCTCAAAAGCCCCAACGGCACCCTCAACCGAAGAAGCCTCAACGTTCGGTAAAGCTCCTTCGCCAGTAAATGGTACCAAGGCCAACATAGGAGTCTCACCTGAAGAGGACATTAGAACTCCAAGTGTTTCCCCAACACTGGTGGATGCAGAAGAACCACTACGCTGGGAAGAAACATCAACCTTGGCCTTGGGAATCAGACCACCAAGAGAATAGGGTGGGGCAAGATCTAGAGAAAACTGCAAAAATGAAGCTAAGTGTTAGAAATGGGGAATAAGTATAGAAGACGGGATAAATATCTCTAAGTGTTACTTACCTCAGTTATGGTACCAAATAGAGGAACTGCATTAGAGGTCTCGTCAACATAGAGGGGAGAAGAATGTTAGCCAACAAAGATGCCATTTTGATCTAAAGCATCCCAACAAATTAAAATTCAGCATGTTAAATAGAAAAAAAGGGTGGAAAAGGGAAAAGACGTCAGACCTAACAGTAATTGATAGTGTGTTACCTCGGGGGAACTTTTTGCAGCTGGAACAAGGGGCAGAAGAACCTTCGACTGAGGTGTTAATTCAGAAGAAACTGGGGGAGTTTTCTCGGGAAGAGAATAGATTCCCACAGATTCAATGGTCTCACCCCCCGCAGCAGCACTTTTAGTCCATTGGGAGGACTAACGACAAGAATAGATAAAACCTATCATGGGAGAACAAGGAGGATATGATTTGGTTGTAGATGCACCAAAGCATCCTCCCACGAAAGGACTAACCGGAGGAGAAGACCTTTCTTCACCAGCTTCCTGATGAAAACAAGAAAGAAACAACAAGTGTCAGAGAAGAGAAGAAAATGCACTACGTTATAAACAACTAGGTGTAGAAAGACCAACCTCATGATCATAAGAATGTGAGGGTACAATAATGGGCAAAGATGGGGGAGATGAGTGAGGAGAAGCCATCTCTGTGAAATGAGATGCAGTCTCAGGACTATCATGAACTGGTATAACTTTATTAGGAGAAGGAGAAGAAGAACGCCTAGGAGTGGAGGAAACCGTTGTAGGTTGAACTATAGAGGCTTATCTTTTACTTTCCTTGGTTCCCAAAGTGTTCTTCATTTTACCAAAGGCACCAGCACCTAAAGGCCCCCTTTTTCTTCGCGAATCCCCTTCGGTGGGATCCACCACGATAGTGGGCTCAGCAGGAGGAACTGAGGGGGTAGTTTGGCAAAATATCCATTGAAGACGCTCAACCTCCTTTCTAACTGCTTCCCGTATATCCTCAGGCACATCAGTATTTGGTGGAACAGAGGCAATGGGAAAAACATCTATAGGGGCTTAGGATTTATGTGGGGACTTGGTCTTTGAAAAGGCCCCACTTCTAGTCTTCTTTGATTTTTGGGAAAGGGGTTGCGAGGGACCTTCACTAGAAGCTGTAGTGGAAGAAGTACCACCAGTTGTAGGTTTAGGCATTGAAGCTTTTTTGGCTTTAGGTGCAATAACGGGGATTACTGGGCAGTATGGAGGCAGCTCGTTGGGGGGTCCTCTGGCATTTGGTTAAGTGGGAACTCAACTCCTAGAATGGAATTCCCGCTCATCCCTAGCTACAAGGAGGGAAAACTCTGAATAGTGGGGTAGACTGGGGGACTTTGGACTAACTCGTGAATTTTGGCTATCTGCCTTGGCCAATACTTCATCACAAAATCACTCGTTACATCCCCCTTTCTAGAAAATGCAGGAATGGTAACACGACCACTTATGGCTAAGAAGATCATGGAAGTAGCTGACACGGTGTAAAAGGCACAGACCTCAGAGAAAGATTCCTTAGGGTGAGAATCTTGAAATACTAGCCAAGGAACCCCTTGGTCGTACCCAAACTAATGGATGCAATGGTTGGGGTTGTAATGTTCATATGTATACCCCCAATTAGTGTAAGAGGGCAGATAGTTGGTAGTCAAAGCCAAAACCACGGCAAACGAAGGTTCCTCTTCTATAAGATCCTTCGATGTAGGCCCCACAACCCTAGACACAAAACCAAAAAAATCCCAAGTCTGGGAAAAAGAATCCTCACTATAAAGCCTCATCACGAAGCGACTTGTTTTGTCAAAAATGCCCAGAAGCTCCTTCCTACTCTGTTTCTTGTGGAAGCAAAAAAGGAAATGGGGCTTGAACATTTCCCCAGCACTAAGGGAAGTGCGGTTAGCAGATATCTCAGGAAAGAGAAAGTAAATAAAACCAGTCAGAACAGTAGAAATGGAAAAATTGGACAAGTTTTATCGGCCCAAGGATCGTTCCATGTCTACATGGGTCCTGTCCAACCATGTATAAAGTGACCCTAGGGCCATGGCTGTCAGAGGAAGCTTATACCTCTTGGCCAAATGGATAGACAGATTAATTAAGTCTCTACGTAGTTGATCATGGGGCTTTCCAGGCAAGTTAAAATGTGACACAATCACAAGTATGTAGGCTGACAACTCAAGAGATGTACCTTTGCTCGAGCCATATTCAGCTGTGGGGATGGAACGGTAGAAGTAGTTTATGAGGGGAGTAAAGTTTTCCTTGTTAGAATTAGCGATACATCTCCTGCAAATTTAATCCAAGTCTGCTCAGGCCTTTGTCTCTTCGGCATCCAAAGCCTCAATGTGATAAGCTGAAGTCCCTACGGGCTCAAGCCCAAGTGGCTCGCAAACATCCTCAAGTGTAACAGTGAACTCTTCCCATGAAGCAATGAATGTGTGTGTTGTAATGTTCCAAAAGGAGACCAATATTTGAAGGGCAATGTTGTGTTTCGAAAAAGAAAATTCCCCAAACGAAGTAGCTCGATGGAGACCAACCTTAGAAAGAACATCAAAGTAAGTGGCCTGCATAAATGAGTTCTAAGCAGAAAAGTGAGAAAGGGAGACACCAGGTCCTTTGAAATCAATATGGGACTAAGGGAAGTCACCTATGTCAAGAAGAAATCTCATTGTCCCCTCGGGAGGAAAATAGCCCCAAGAAGTGGAGTCTTAGTCTTCATCACCCAGCAACAAAGCGTCATACTTGATTGAAAAGTAACAAGTCCTATACCCCTTAGAGAACTCATCATCTTTGCCAAAGATAGGTAATCGAAGATAAAAATTCAGTTGTTCTTGAAGTGCTTCCGCCAATGCGGTGGCATCTAAGGTGGTTACAGGCGAAGCACTAGTGGTGGGTGTTCTGGGAATGCTGGAAGAGGCCATAGTAGTGAAATGAGGAAGAAGAAAATCTTAAAAAGTGGAGAGGGGCACGAAAATGGAGGAACACAACTGCAAGTGGTGATAAAAGGCAAAGAATCAGAGAAAACCTGGTTAATAATGGCGGGTTGAGTCTCTCTCTTTCTATAAAAGGCTCTGGGAGTTTGAAGAAGATGAAGAAGAAAAATGGCTAAGTGTTTTTCAAAATAGACATTTGTAATCCCTTAAACCCCGTCTTTTCAGTTTTTCCACTAACACACGTGCAAAGCCGCCTATAATCATTTCAAATGGACACGTGGAACTCTAGGAAGCATCCTGATAGTTAAAAAGACAGCGCCACGTCATTAATAAAGAGACGCGTGGGGAATATAAAGGGTTTCCTTCCTAGGAAAGTTTGTGTTTTGGCACCAGAAATTTTATCAGACATATCCAATAACTCCCAATGAATAAGCTACCCCAACGGTTCAAAAAAGCTACGATGTCCCCTCGCCATAAGTCCAAACATTGTTTAAATTATGACTCAACTACATCGGGGAGAATTTTTTCTTTTTCGAACATGGCGACAATGTTACGAGGGAGATTTTCACAAGTCTCAATGATTGGGGCATTCCTAACGAAAAAACTCACTGCCTACAACTATACTCCACAACATCACAAATGGGAGAATTTCACTTCCCCAAAGTCAAAACGAGTATTTCAGAAAGTTAGTAGGTCTATCGGGAGAATTTTAAATAGTCAAGCCAGAACGGTTGAAACTCAGTAATAAAAAAAAGTTACAATGTCCCTTTGCCAAAGAGCCAATAAGACACAGCGCTTCGACTCCAGTACATTGGGGAGAATTTTACTTTTTCCTTAATCGTAGTTGGTTGCAATGAAGGAAAAGACGCCAGAATTTTTTCACACATAAAAGGTTCATCATATTGAGAAGTTTTCGTCCAGAAATTTCTTGTTTCCCCAAAAAATCTTTTCACGAAGGGGCCAATGTAGATGGGGCTTGAAGGTAATCCTGAGATTAGAGATAATATCCCCATTAACAAAAACATTTGGGATTAAGGTAGCGAGGCAGCTCAACGTGGAAACTCAGTGTGGCAACTCAACGGGGCAACTCAGCGAGATAACTTAGCATGGCAGCTCAAGCGTGGCAACTCAGCGTGGAAACTCAGGGAGGTAATTCAGTGTGGTAGCCCAAGCGTGGCAGCTCAAGCGAGGAAGCTTAGCATGGAAGCTCATACTTTAGCTTGTTATGTTATTTAGACACATTGTATATTTGTTTATATTGACTATGGGCTATAACGATTGAAATGATGTAACGAGTATAATGATTTTTAGTGTGAGGTCGAACGATACTTGCGAGAGACCATGCTTGGCAGGGCCTGGGAGAGCTTTCATGATCTATCGAACGACCTCGCCATGGGAACTTTAGAGGGACATGGTTTGGAGGATTAAGAAGTGAGGCACCATTGGGGCTTGTCCTGACCATCTTAGATAGACCTGGTAAAACACAAAAAGACCTTAACCGTGGAACCCCGGGCGGAGGAGCCTTGAGTTCCATCGGGCATTGAGTTATTTACTAAATAACCCCTACTTGATGTCACATCTATTATAGGTGATGTCACTATCTCGCTAGACAATGTCAAATTTGCACTTGAGTAAACCGCCTTGGTATCTGGGGCTGTCTGACAGTTGGTGAGCCACCTCTGTGACGACAGCCACCTGACACATAATGGTTAGGCAAAAGGCGTGTCTTGTCATTTAATGTTTATGACGTGGAGCTAACTAGGGCATCAGGAATTTATTGTTTGTGACATAAAGTATGAGGGATATCTTTCACAGTTATTAGTGACTGAGTTACCTCGGGAGTGGTGTGGTGGCTATTTAAGGACCCCAACCACCCCTGGGGAGAGGATGTTCTTTTTTGAGAGTTTAGGAGTTATTACTGGAAATAATATACATCAGAGAGAGATTGATTGACATCCAGAGTTTTTACTCACCCACCATTGTCATTTATTATGAAGCTTTAATACTTGACAGAGATTCTTGAGGGTGTTTGGGGAGTTTGGGGTATTTGGCTTCTTGCCAAGGTGTATCTAGGGTGCTTACGTCTCTCTCCATCTAAATGAGCTACTTCTGAGTTCGTTATTATCCTTTGCGTTAGACACGAGAGATTTGGGAGTTCAAACTGATTTTATCTTCACTACATTACGATTGCGTGTCTTGTAATTAATCAATAGTGTTGTTGGGTTAACTTATCATTACTGTAATCTTCACTACATTGCGATTGCGTGTCTTGTAATTAATCAATAGTGTTGTTGGGTTAACTTATCATTACTATAATCAAAAAGGGTTTACGCCTCCATCTAATCTAAAATAACCTCTTACAACATTTGTGAACGATGAATATGGATACTCCAAACGAATGAACTAAAAATCGTCATTAGGTGTCAAAATGTGAATTTTGATGACATAGTCTCAATCTAATCGACACATCAAAGTCTGGAATGACTTCCAAACCAATAACGTCTAAAACTATGTAATTCTTTTTTAAGACTTTGTCAGGATGTGCAAACCCATTGATTTATTTTGAACCAAACACCCTCATAAATAATTTAAAAAAAAAAAAATCTGAGGTGATCTAAATCCCAATGTCCCCTTTTTGGCATATTTATATTTTTACTGCCTAAATTTTTTCTCAGGATCTTTCCAAAAGGTGGCTTTCACGACATGATTATTATTCACTCGCAACCCTTTCCCATGTTCACTCATCATTTTTTCAATTTTTAAACAAATTCCTCACGGGAAATGGTTCTTACATGCACTACTTTCATTGTCAAGTTTTATTACATACGATTAATTTTAAAGACATGATAGAGATGAGAACATTTCGAGCAATATGTAATAGAGAAGTATAATAATCAAACAAATCCGTGAACGTGTGTAATAAAGGAAATCATGAGTCAAACATGTAGGAAGTAATACCTAATAACATCTCAATGACTATAAACATTGTAAAGCAAAAGATGAAATGATGATGTGTCTCAAACCACTATCAAATAGTCACATGGTTATGGAATGATGTTATGACTTGGTCATCCTAAATGTCCAATCATAAACGGTGTAAAATGAAATAGAAAATCCTTTTGTCATTTTTCCAAAAATTTTATCAACATAAAATCTTTTTAGCTTTCTTCAATTTTTTTCATAAATAAAAAATCTTTTTGGTTTTTCGAAAAATATATCAAAAATGAAAAAATAAATACATTGGTGATACATCCTTGCATTAGGTAAAATATAATCATGCAAATCATCTTATGCTAGAAAACACGTCTAAACCTCAACCGTTAGGTGCAGAGGTGTTTCCCAAAGTTCGTGACAACCTATGAAAACATCCATCAAATCATGTGAAGTTTTGACTAAAATCTTAACTTGCTCTTGAATATATGCAAACTCGCTCATGTGATATGGAGGATCATGTGGAGAATCATGTGTGGGTGTACGTGTCGTAGCAAATCGAGGCAAAAGTTTATGCGATACATTACCCAACTTAAAGCAAAATTCTTTAAAGTATCCTCTCTTCTTACAATGGGTACAAACATACACGGGCTAGGAACACCTCTCTCAAAACGTTTAGGATGCACTCTACTATCGGTTAATGAAATCCTAGGTGGGTTAGGTGGATAGACATATGGATCCATCATAAATCGGAAACCATCTTGGGTGCAACATGGGAAGTAGACGCACCGATATAACATATTCCTAATCTCTCAACATTACCCAAAGAGGGACCGAGAGGGCAGCATTGTTCTTTGACAAGGTGAACTCACCAAACCATTTAGCCTGATGCAAATCGACCTTAGTGAGAATCATGTCATGGGAAGGGTATATGTGCGCATTGCAAGCAGCAAAATTAGCAAGGGAACCTCCAGGCCCCTCGAAATCAATATGGTACCAAGGGAAGTCACCTCAATCGAGACGAAAGCGTAGAGTTCCCTCTGGGGGAGGTAGCCCCATTCAGCTGAATCCTCATCCTTGCACAAAAAATCAAAGAATCATATTTGGTGCTGAAAGTGCAAGTCTTGTAGAAGCCTGAGAAGTCATTGCCTTAGCTAAAAATGGGAGACCGACGGTAAAAACTTAGTTGCTCTTGGCAAGCAACATCCAAAGAGGTGGCACCCCCAATGGCGACAGCAGCAGAGGCGGTAGCGGTGGAGGTTGGCTGAGCACTAGTGTTGGTAGCCTTGGGAATGCTTGAAGAAGCCATAACAGGTGGTGATGAAAGAAAAAGCTTAGTGAAGAAGAGATATGGACAAAAATGGAATAGTATGTCCAAAGGCGGTGGTGAAAGAAACGATGAGAGAAAAGAAACCAGAGAAAACCTTGATAACAATGGAGGTTTATGTTTTTTTTATCTCTCTAATTGCTCTAGGAGTTGAAAAAGACGAAGATGAAGACGGAGTAAGGGAAAAATGGCTAAGTGTTTTGAATAATAGACGTTTGAAATCCAATACTTCCCCTTTTTTTGAGTTTCCCATCACCTGCACGTGCAAAGCCGCCACAAATCATTTCAAGTAGACACGTAGAACTTCAAGAATTGTTCTAACATTTTTTGTCGAATAAATACGATATCCCATAACACAGAAGTTGTCCCAAAGGTTCAAAAACCTCTGATGTCCCCTCGCCGCAAGTCCAAATGGTGTTTAACTTTGACTCATGTACATTGAAGATAATTTTTCAACTTTTTTAAATGTAAGGAAATGATAACACAGCAACGTCCAAATGAGGAAGCAGCTTCACATTGGGAGAATTTCATTGGGAGGGTTTACAAGAGAGAATTCCATCTTCAGAGGAAAAGGCACCACGCAGTTCTGTTAAAAAAGTTCACGATGTCCCCTCGCTATAAATCCATTTAGAGGTGCCTATTTTTTTAGTTCAGGCACATTGGGGAGAATTTTACTTTTTGAACAAGACAAAATGAAGATGAATAGCCAAAATATGAAAATGGGGAGAATTCATACCGCTAGGGGTAGTCCTAACACAAATATCAACTACTTACAACTATGCCACACAACGACATAAAACATCATAGACATGGGAGAATTTCACTTAGCAAGAGTTAGAACAGGAAATTAACAGGTTCCTCAGGAATTTTGGGAGAATTCCAATAGCTAAGGAAGAAATGGCAGAACGGTTCAATCACAACAATAGGAAAAAGTTGCGATGTCCCTTCGTCAATTGACGACAAGTCATAGCACTTTGCTTCAGGTACCACTACAAGAAAAATGATCATTTATGTCAGTCAAAAACTGACATAAATGACCATTTATGTCAGTTTTAGAATTTTTCAAAACTGACATATAAAGCCCTGACATAAATGTTCGTAAAACTGACATAAATAAGATCACATTTATCTCAGTTTTTAAGAACACACATAAAAACTACTATATTCACCATGTTTTTAATCACATTTTCACAAAAAACTGACATAAATAACATCACATTTATGTCAATTTTAGTAATTTTATGAGAGTTTTATCGAAACTGACATAAATGTTGATATAAAAATTTAAAAAAAAAATATTACTCCATTAATAGACAAACTATTATTTGAGGTTAAATCAACCCTTGTAAATAGATAATAAATAGTCAAACAACATTCAAATAATCTAAATTTCATCAAACAAATTCACATATAACTTGAAATATACAATATTCATCAAAGAAAATAACATTGTGCCTCAAATAAACAAAGTGTCAATTTAAAAAAAAAATGGACAGAGTCTCCTTTGTTTATTGGACTTTCCACCCAAGGGGTAACAACCAATCCAACAAAATGTAAAATTGAAATAAATGGCAACCTTTTAAGAATTCTCCTACAGAAGGTAGTTGAGGCCATCTTTGAATCAACACTTGGTAGTGCTTGGTTTCTTTTCACATGGTAGTGCGAGGTCAATTTTCACTTGGCATTTCTTGATCCGTTTGGTTTCACTTGTTAGTGCTTGCTTTTGCTGCTGCTGGCCCGATTTCAGTCATTTGGGTTACTGGTTCGTTCTGCCTGATTTGTTATCTGGTTGATCTTGAGTTGGTAAAAATCGAACAAATAAAAAAAATGGGTAAAAATAGAAGACACAAACTGTAGAATCCTTACCTGAGAAAAAATCAAACATATAAGTAAGCATTAGAAGATGAATACATAAACTGTGTATTTAAAAGTAAAAGAGGGTAACCAAGAGTATACATGATGGTGTTGATGAAAGCATGATCCATAAACTGTGTAATTAAAAGTTTAACCTTGAACATGCATTGTTTAATTAAAAGAGAATACACTTTGTAATTGGAAAGAGCATAGAATGTGTTATTGGAAAGAGCATACATTGTGTACAGTGTGTAATCAAATGGTGAACCATTAAGATTAGAATGAGTGTTCATTTGAGCATGGTGTACTAAGAAGGAGACGGAAACTATGGGTGGGATCCAATAGTGAACTGAGGGATATCATTATTAAAGCACTTCATAAGACTGCCCTGGGTGGCCACTCGAATACTGAAGCAACGTTTCAAAGAATCGAATCATTTTTTTCTGGCCCACAATGAAGAAAGCAATACTTCAAGGAGTGAAAGCTTGTGATGTTTGTCAACAAAATAACGTGGAGCATGTCCAGTACCCTGTGCTACTGCAATCCCTACATGTTTGGAGAATTGTTACTTACCATTGTTTGGGAACAATCACCTTTCTATAACATGGATAAACTCAAGAGAGCAGGCTGCAACATATAAATACAATTCTATTAAGAAAATGTATGAGGTCCAACTAAAAAGAGGAGGGTAGGGGAAATTATTACTTTCTTCTAGGAAAATTTATATTATAGAAAAATATTTAAAAATCACACTTCCAAACAAACCATACACATAAACCTATACATAAATATGTCTCGTCTAACTTGTGCATAAACCAAACACTGTTATTAAGTTATAATGCTATGAATACAGTCGTTTTTAAACCTTGAACCCTATTACATATCTTGGCAATCAATTTTTAATAGCAATTATTCAAAAATGAAAAAACTAAACAGGTGAGAGCACAAATTTATAATACCAAAAATTCATGAGAAAATGTACATACTTTATTTGCTGACCAAGACCACATTTAACTATTCAGATTTTCTTGTAGGGTGAAAACATTTTCTTGCAAAAAACTCTCATTATACCTAAAGTCAATTTTCTGTTCAATTCTTGGACTGAACAAGTCTGTAGACAAGGCAAAGTTGTAAAAACATTACAAAAGATGGGTGTGATTCTCTACCCTGGTAAAATCAAGACTGTGGGGGGCTGATGGAGGCATTTAAGTTCGTGTTTGAAGCATGGAGTCTGGTGTATGATAGTGTTAAAAGGAGTTACTATGATATCAGGAGAAATAAACACGTATCTTCTCAGATGGGTTTAATATTTTTTGGACTGTTTGCAACTCTTGTCATACCTAGTAGGAATAGTTTCAGAAGTTTGTGAATAATAGACTTTCCTGTAAGAACTGTCGTGGTGTTTTAATAGCCATAGAACAGGATCAGTGAATGGTTCTTTCCCATATAGATCATGGTCTTATACACCCAAAAATAAAAATAGAAGTCATGGATTCAAAGGGGTTATATTTTACCCAATGGAATTTGGTCCCAGCTTCTATTCTTTTAGAGGGAAATTTAGTAAAATAATATGGGGAGAAAATGAGACTTTCCCCACTACCAGAATAACTGGGGCATTTCACCCAATGCCTTTTCATTCTATATTGTGGGCATTCGCTCACTATCAGGCAGTTAGGCCTCACGAGTCATCTTCAATCAAAACTAAAAGCAACCACCATATTTTGTATCAGAATGGCATTGTAATGTTAGTCCTTACGTTGAGACATGGGACAAGTTCGGCAACACTAATAACCATCCAAAATTCATATATCTACTCAACTGTTCATAATTAACATTAAATATACGCATCATTTCTATCATCTGGTAAATTATTATTTGTTCTGTAATGCTCCATTATCTCTTCTTTTTTTTATTTGTGAAGAAACCTTGTCGTCAACTTTTTGTATTTTTTCCTTAACTATGTACTGTTTAGGTCACAAGGTTCTACTAAGAAGTCGTATAATGTTTCCTAAGTGATGGTATTTAGGAATGGAAGACACTCGTAGACTCAAGAAAATTATTAGGATCGATAAGATGTGATGTTTTTTTGGAATCCACGTTGGAATTTCATAAGATTAGTGATGTGTTAAAGTTGGGGACGGATCTATCCTTTAGCACTAGGATACCAAGGTTTGGATATTCTGGAGGAACTTCATGGAAAATTGAAATTAGTATGTTGGGTCAAAGTAGCAGAATACTATTTTCCGTAAAATTTCACGTGCTTAATACTTTGATTAGGGAAGTTGGCCAAAATCATAAAAAAAAATTGAGCAAGAAGTCCATGAGTGCTGATTATAAAATGAAAAAATGGGGTTGTAGTGAAAAATCATTGACTGCTTGGTTTTATTTTCCATATGGAATCTCTAGAAGGCATACATCATATAATTTGTTGGTTCAAAATATTTCTTTTATAGTTGATGTTTGAAAACATCAGTAGGATACTAAGTTTTTTTGTATGATCAACAAATTGAAGTGCAACTCTTGTACCAAAAAAAATACACTTTCTTAAGAAACTAAATTAATGAAAAGAAATTGATTCGAGGGAAAAGAAGTCAAGTCAGATACCATCTTACCTATTGCAGACGTCACGCAGGCACATGCGCATTCGGCGAAGTGAGTGCTTCTCAGCTTCAGCTTGTGCTTTTAATTCAGAAGCCTTCGGCCCAGTCACCACCTTGGGTGCCTTGGGAAGTTCAGGAAGGGAAGATACTTCTTCACAATTCTTGATCATGCCCTCAAAGGGTAATGCAAATGCATATTCAATTAAACGGTCGAAAAACATAGATCTATCCTCAGCTGATGGTTTGTCCACTTGATAGCTGCTAAGAAGGAAATATGTATCAGAGTTCTAAAAAGCATGAAACTGAGGTACGAGATGAACTCCTGGAGAAACATATAACTTGAAAGGGTGTGTTCGGATGCCAAGAGTTGAAATTCAATTAGGGCATAATTAATTGGTAATATTTTCCATAGAAAATATGCAAGATCAAAAAATTTCCAACGATTGTGTGCTTGATTGCATAAACTTTCCTCGAATACTTTTTGAGGTCCATCTAAAGAATAACCGGATAATGCACATTTTTGACACTTTTCTTCAAGAAGCTATCTTTCTACCTTTTTTTTTGGGTGGGTGGAGGGAGAGGGGGGGGGGGGGGGGGGGGGGGGATGAGGGGGAGAGAGGGGTAAAAAAAACAGGGAGAAATTTTCCTCAAAAATATTTTCTTCCCACTCAAATCGAACACACCCTTAGAATTCGAATTCTATGGAATTGGAATTTCATGAATCATAATTCTGTTTTGTAGCACATGTAGTGTTTGTTAATTTATTTTGTGCGCATGGTGTGGAACTATGTGTGCAGTGCGTATAACTGTGTGGAAATGTGTGCGATGTTTGTTATTGTTGAACGAGTGTGTGTAGTGTGTGTGTAGTGCGTGTTGTGTCTGTGTGTTATGTCTACAACGCCTGTCATTGTGTGTTGTGGAGTGTGTGGAATTAATTTTTTAGAAAAAGTTGTTGCCATAATATCTCTATCAGATGCAAGAGGATTTCAGAACTCTAAAAATTCTGGATCTTATTTATAAGAAGGTCAAAAACCAAACACATGTTCTCTTTTACCAAATACTGTTTGAAATGAGTAGTTAAAACAACATTAAAATATATGAATATATAAATAAAGTAAACGTACACAGTAGAATGAGGAAATACTACAAAGAGTTCCTGATCAAGCTCAACACATGGAGCTGAGGAAGTTCCGAGTAGTAATATGCGAGTGCAAATGACAAGTCTGTTAGCGATGTGTATAGAAGGGACTTGAGTTGTTGATCAGCCTGAAAAACCAAATATAACAAACACATAAAAAGAGTTATAATAATAACAATAAGGGTTACCTTTAAAAACAAATAATTAATTCTGAAAGTTTGCACACATTCTTTAGATTTATTCAATGAGCATAATCTCAAACATAAAGCTCAAATCTAAAATTGCACTCACGTTATCCCACCAAAGATGAAAATGAGGCAAATATAGTATTGATGGTGCAGTTTTTTGTGCTTCAGAAAATACATGTAACAGTGCCTCGTCTGGTGCCCTAGCACTCGTATCGGAAATCAAAGAGGAATGTGCAAGAGAATGAATCGGATATTTCTCTAGTTCATGTAAAATCGCAGGCCCCAGATGCTCCTGTAAAAAAGAACCAGTAAGTACACACTGAATTTGGAGTGTTCCCATAACCAAAGGGTGGAGCCAAAAAAATATACGATAGTATAAAACTATACTTTCAAAATTTAATCAAGTGATCTTAACTTCATCCTTCATTAGTCCAATTCTTAACAGTTTTGAATTTTCACATCTTGACCTTTCACCCTAAAAAGGACCTTTGCCATACTTTCTGCGACACACTATGAGATACAAAGTCACAAAAATTCATTTTGAGGTCAGAGGTGCAAGAAGTGAAAATTTATAGAACCATACAAGTTAAGCTAATAAGTTGGCAAAATTATACTTGTTATAGTTTCTCATCTTCTTACCTAAAGTATCTTTTAAAAACATTAAGGTGGGTAACCCACTTTAGCTTCTACATAAATCAGTCACTGCATAATTACATATTTTAAGCAATGCATTGGACTTACCAGGCCACCACCTTCGCATCCGCATAGGAGAATACGAGGCCTGCACACTAGAGGAACCGCAGAACCCGATGCAAGCTTAGAAAGCTTTTCAATTTGGGGTGTAATGAGGAAGATATCTGATAATATGCTCATGATATTGTGGAAATTTAGCTCAAGACACGGGGCAATAATAGTTGACAATGGCCGTGCTTGCACTACTAAACCTCTATGAGAAGCAGGAGTAATTGTTGACATGGCTTCGATAAAAATTGAATATTTGAATCAATAATCATATATTATAATTATCAAGAAATCCATGTAAATATGATTAAGAAAAATAATACATACCTTTACCTCAGAGGTTTGCCTAGGCAGATTATCTGTCTGCACCAATTTTGCAGTCTGAGAAGCATAAAGCACATTATCAAATCAATATACTTGCGGATTATTTATTTTTAGGCATTTATTTGCAAAATTAATGATTCGGAATCAAATCGACTACAATACGCATCATTGACACCCAAAATTTACACTTGCATGTCAAAAGAAATTACAGAAACAGAGAGAACAAAAAAGGGAAAGAAAAAACCCGAAAACTAATACAATTATAGGAAAGTCCATGTTGTACGAATATTAAACGAACATGAGGGATGAAGTTAGCTTGTACAATCTTTACACAAATCAACCAGTTTTAGAAATATTCGAATTCGAAGTTCGGCAATGGGTACATTTCCATTTGAATGAATTTTTGATTGTCAACGTGAATTTCTATTTACATACTGATTCATCCTGAATATTATAGTAAATGCCACTTTAAATGAGCTATTTTTACACACAAAAAAGGGTATATTAAATTATATTTTAAATATACATGGCTTGTTGAAGCCCTACACACACACACACAAGAGTGTTGATGATGAGAGGTAGTCAAAGGGGGCACAGGGTGGCCTTCGCCCTCACCCCCGTCAACACACACCCCTATTGGTTTGGTCCCCATAAATTAAAATGGGGCTGTATTATGATTACAAAACAAAATAATTCACCGACGGTGAAGTAACAGAAAACTGTGTTACGTGCTTTGGTCTCATGAACTTGATTTAAATATTTGTGAAAGAAAAAACCAAAATTTTCTCTTTTCCAGGCTCCATAGAAATCAGTGGTGGATCCGCAAGGGGTGGCCTTGGACCCTTAATTTTTTGGCCAAGGCAGTTTTTGAACCATATTTTACAGTGTTCACTATTTTTTTAGGCTTTCGTATAGTTTTTTCTCTCTTAATAATAAATAAATACCCCCCTCCCCCCACAGTTTATGATTCCTTTATCCACCATTGATTGAAATTCAGGCTCAATTGTAATTACTCTCCACATTCTGTAGATATGGGAAAGATGTAAAAAAGAAATACATATTTATGGTACAGAACCCCTAAATGTCTAAATGTTTATCCTTTGTAAACTTAATTATCAGGATTTTGTAGTAATATTATAATATAATCAACAGGTATGGTGCTCATAGACATTGAAATTAAGTAGGAAAAATTTAAGCACTTACATTTTCTTTTGAGGTCTGCCTAGGGAGATTATCTGGTTGCACCATCTTTTCCATCTGAGAAACATAGGGTACAATATCCAAACAATAAAACTCAAGATTCAACAATAATCAATAGGAATAAACACATTAACAGCCAAATGACACTTGAATGTCAAAGAAAATTATAGAAACGTATAAAAAAGGTGGAAGCAAAATTATAAAACTAATCCAACTATGAGATAATTCATGCAGTACAAATTTACAAGAACACTGGAATGAAGCTAGCTTGTACAAGATTTACTTGTACCATCTAGCTTGACAAATATCTCATATTTCATGCAAACGTTAGATTAACTAATTTGAATTCGTATTTCACAAATGGGTACATTTTCATTTGAACAGATTTTTGATAGTCAAATGAATATTTGAAGTCTATCGTGCGATCTAACTCCCCCCATTAAGTGCACAAAACGCATACTTAAAAAGATGTTAGGGTGTGTTTTTATTGATGTTACATTATTTTCCGTATTATTTTTCATTCATTTTACTTTGGTGATGCTCATTCCAAAATCTATTCTATGGAAACAACAGGATAAAATAAATACAAGGGATCGATCTTTTCTTTATTTTTTCTTGAAAAAATTCTTACCCACACCCTAAAGAATTGGATTTCATGGAGATAATAGGATTAATACTGGAATATCTCGGGGAACAAAAGTACACGTACAAAAAGTCAAGTCATACGCATCTAATATATGATCTTTTATTGGTTCGTATTGATTGACTACTTGAAACAATAATCAGAATTTATAACTATGCACATGGAGGAATAATTAAGTACTAATAAAATTAAGTAAGTACATTTTCTTCAGAGGTCTGCCTAGGAAGATTATCTGGATGCACCATCTTTGCAATCTGCGAAGCATAGAGTACAATATCCAACCAAACTTAGCAAAACTCAAGGCTCAGCATTCAATCAACAGTCCAAATTACAAATGACTGTCAAAAGATATTACAGAACATAAAAGAGCAAAAATGGTGAAAGCAAAGTTATAAGAAAATCCGTTCTGTACAAAATTACAAAAACAAAGGGGATGAAACTAGATGGTACAATCTTTAAATAAACCATCTAGATTGAGAAGTATCCTATATCCACCCAGAAGTGAGAATAAAACATTTAAATTCATATTTTCACATATAGGTACAGTTCCATTTGAACAAAGTTTCTAATCAACATTAAAATTATATTTCCATACTGTGAGTCTGTGATGTCCTGAATATTACAGTAAATGCCACATTAAATGAGCTTAGTGTTGAACATTAACTTATACATATCCCAAACTCCCAAACTCTGTAGTATGTTTTACAGGAAATAAGGTCACTGGATTTCATTTTGGACATCCTCTAATTATGATCCTATTATTCGAGCCCTTGGATTATCTAAGAAATAAGGGAATGTTGTTCATCAGGACTATGGAAGGAATAGTTAAAAAACTAATGAAAGAATCATATGAGAAATTTTACAGTTGATATGGGCTATAATGCATACAGTGAACACTTGACCTCAAAGAGTCAGGAGACCACCTAAGAAACATGGTTGATGAGGAAGAAAATTCTCAAAATGGACATGAAGATATGGCTTCAAAAGCTAAATAGGACGAGAAAGTAATTAGCACAAATCAAAATGTCAAGCATAACTCTAAGTGAGACTTCAATCAGTGTTATTCATCCATCCGTATTTGATGCTAGAACGTTGTTAATTGACTCTTGTGGTGTTATTTTTGTACTGATTTTACATATGTGCCTATGATCTTAAGTGGTACGCTACTTAGATCAAACAAAAACACATTTAAGTAGGCAGTATTAATAACATACTATAGTTTAGTAGTGCATGAATTGTAGGGTATATTTACATGTACCCTAATTATAGAGCATGGATAATTTATATTTTTAAGTACATTAATTATAGAGCGTGAATTACAAGGTATATTTACAAGTGCATTACTTCAAGATATTTTACCATGCCCCACCTCAAGTCAAGGCTTGAAGCGTAAGCCTCAATCATGTTTAAAAAAATTGTCAATAGACTAGGAGTTAAGATTTATTATTTGATTTTAAGGGAGAGAAAACAAAGAAGACTTAAAAAAGCAGATAAACACACAAAAGAGTCTTGAACACATTGACATCACGTACGAAATGAAATATTTTACAAGATTGGGTAATACCTAACCATGCAAATCTTCATCGGTGGGAAGCCTCAAGTCATCCTTGCTTTTACCATTCTCAGTTAAAAGACTCACCTGAAAGAAAATCAAGTTTAGAAGGCTCTGTAAGTTTCAGTATTAACTGCTAAATGGACAGGCAAATGATGCACCTCACTTTACGGAGGGTGTGATTCTGATGGTTTTCAAATCTCCAAATAGTACCACTAAACCATTCCACCAGTAATACTGATGAAATTATCTGTAAACAAATTTAGACAAACTAATCTTTCAGAGGCATTTTTCTTCTCAAAAATTGAAACTTAGACTTTCCCTACTAAAATAATTGGGAATTTAGATCATGTAGACTGAAATATGACTCAGAGACAAATTCGTACATGTTTATTATAGACTAATAGACTATAATTCCCATCATGTATTACAATTATCAAAATAAATCTTGTATATTACTCTTTTAAAAAAATAGGTGAAAAAAGCTTGACCGATGTAGGGTCCTCTGGAGGCATTCCAAGCGTCAGCCTTCTTTCTACCTAAAGTAAAAAAATAAGCATTTTGTATATTACTCTTTTGAAAATATAATTTTGAAAGCACGAATGTCCGACTGAATCAAGAAATAGATGAATAATAATGAGTAAGTAATTTGAAAAAAAATAATTATCAAAACCTATATGACAAATAAATAAAACCATATTAAAGGTTACAATAGTAAAATGTCTATTAGTTTCTTAGACAATTGGCACCACCCAAAATAAAACAGAAGGGTTGTGACTTTTTAACATTTTTTCACTTTAATATCCAACCCAATATGTTTTTTTTAATGTAAAATCATTTGACTTTGTTGTCTTTTAAAGAGAGATCCTTGACTCAGCAAATGCCCCTCTTTTTATTTTTAAAATTATATTAATATTACCCTTTGATATGGTACGGATATGCTCTGATACATTTTCCCCAATTATTTTATAGTAACTGACTGGTCTATTTTTTGTTGTTGGTAATCTAGAGTTAGGGGCTTATTGTGATTAATACTATTTTTTTAAACTAATGACAGTGTTAAAAAGTAAAACCCAAATCTGAAATAAAAACCTAACTGTGCAGAAAAATATGAAATTAGGTCCCAAATTCTTTCCCAACTCTAAGTTAAAAAAAAGCATGGATATGAGATATGAATTACAACTACAGTACATTCATAACCAAAATATACGCTTACTAGTGGACACAAAAGTGCAGGAAAAAATATGAGATATGTTTGATATTCTCATGGGAATTGAAAATGTAAATACCTCTTTCGGAGGGTCTGGAACTTTCTTCTCTCATCACGACGGTGATTCAAGTTCCCTGCACCGTTAAAAAATGATATCTGAAATCAAACAGATCACAAAAAAGATATCTAAAATTAAACAGATCGCATTATGTCGAAATAATGAGTTTGGTTTGTTTGTCTACTTCGTATAGGTTTGTCTACTTCACATGAAAAAGGATCCACATAACTGTTTCTATCGGTTTGGAAAATTGTATTCTCCAAGTGGTCCTCACTAGAGGCACTCAAATGAATTATTCAATGTAATGACAAAATGACAAAATTAGTTAATGAATTATAAAACGCATGGACCTGTTATAAAAGGCATACATGTTATAATAGGCATGGACCTATTATAACAGTTAATGAAATAGTTACAATGTAGTTAAATATTTAGTTATAACAGTTGACAAATTTAGTTACAAAGAACTAGTCATAACAACTTAGTTATAACAGTAACAGTAAATAAATTAGAACTACAAAATGAATTACATAGAAACATTTGAATTACATAACAGTTGAGATAACAATTGGCAGCTCTACTAGCTTTGGAGCTCAAAGTTGAACTCCTTGTTCTGTTAAGTGATGTTGACGGTCTCTATAGTGCCCTTTCCAATGATTCGAAATCAAACCTAATTAACACATACAAGAAGAAAAGGTTTGAGGGTGTAATTACTTTTGGGGACAAGTCTAGGACCGGAAGAGGGGGTATAACTGCCAAAGTAAAATTTGTTGTGTGTACAGCTAATGCGAGCATCCCCATCGTTATTACTAGTGGCTTTGCTGGTAACAATATCATCAAATTACTTCAAGGACAGTGTATTGGTAAACTCTTCCATCGAGATGCTCATAAATGGGTCCCACTTGAAGATGGTGGTGCACGTGACATGGATGTTGCAGTAAGGGAAAGCTCCAGACGGTTTTAGGCCCTGTCCTCGTAAGAAAGCAGTTAAATGTTGATGGACATAGCAGATGCTTTGGAAGCTAATGAAAAACGTATCATAACCGATATCGTTTAGAATCCATCCCATGTAAACATCACCACTTTTTTTCTTCATTTCTTCTATGGATAGAGTTGAGACATCATTTCTTATAAAAGAGATCGGTACATCAGTTCTAGGTATATCAATACATCAGTTCTTTTAAATGAAATCAGTTCTTTAAACTGATTTGGAATTCATATCACCATATCATTTAGAATCCATCCCATGTAAACATCACCACATCAGTTCTTTTAACTGAGATCAACTAATAACATATGTTATGTTCCTATATCTATAGCACTATAAAAATAGCGTGGTAATAGCCATGAATTGCATAGAATAGAGAGCATGATCGACATGCTAATGACATCGAACAAAGAATGATCAGTTTTATTACTATTGAACTCATAAAACTCAATAATAGTGAAATCCTAATGCATTACATCAAATATCATTCCAAATAATGACTTCTAAATGCTATGTTAACAAATCTACCAGGTAAAGAAGTGGACTTGATACATATGTAGGGCATTCCTTGGGTCGCAACATAGATAAGATCACATTGGTCAGGGGAAGATTTGAATTCGTCATATGAGATTCTAGAAGGCATATTTGGCCCTTTGAATTCTTAACAACCCAAAACAATATTAAAGTCTACCATAACAACAAGAGTTCTATCATAGGATGATCTGAAGTTAATAAGGGAGGAGCGTACGGTTATTCTACATATGTATGAAGTGGAAGCATAAACAAAAGCAAATAAACATACATTCCCATTAATGGAATATTTGAGAAACACTACTTGATCAATAACAAAAGCAATGGAGATGGATAACATGGTTGGTTTATTGGAGGTACAGAGATGTGCCAAATCTCTCATAGTGGGGTCTTTCGAAAAAACCCCAACATTCGAGAATATTAGATTCATGGGACATAGCACTGCTGGTTGCTTACCCTAGTGTTGTAGGGGTTTTTTAACTGAGCTTATTACCCAACAACATATCCTAAGAGGATATTGATCATGTTTGTAACTACTGGTAAGTCTAGGATCAAAAGTGGAACTAAAACAAAATCAAAATTCAGAACTGAACTAAACAAAATCAAAAGGGATGTAATTTCATCCTAAAAAGATTGTAATTTCATTCAAAACAGTAGTATGTTCATAGCAACATACATTCAAAATAGAGTACAAAACACTAAAATAGTTCCAAACAGTACTAATTGTTCCTTTTGACAATTTGTTCAAAATAAATTACTCTGGATCACTTGAGGCAAAGACAAAGCAAGGGCCAAACCCCCCAATATTTCTCGACATCCTTAATAGTGCCCCCACCCCGTAACTTTGTCGATACAACGGATGATTATCTTCTCATGGATCTACGCTACTAACATAAACCTTACGTTCATATATCAACAGTTGATGGCCACGCACCACCGTTCTAGTAGTAGCTCAAGCAACAACTTGACCACTTGTAACATTCCTTTTACTTGAAAAATCTAATAAATCTACATATGGATCATGTGGAGGATGAGTTTAATCTCCGAAGTTTGGCTTAGTTGAATCTACAAATTTTGGCTAAGTTAGCGGAGGGAGAGGCGTGTAATCGTGAGAACTTGGATGTGGGACATGAGTGTAATCATGAGAACTTGGATGTAGGATGGGACTGTACTCATGGGGACTTGGATGTGGAATATGAATGTAATTGTGAGGACTTGGATGCGGGACTGAAGTGTAATCGTGAGGAAATTGATGTAAGACATGTGTATTATTAAAACCGCGTTCAAATCTAGTATAAAACGCAATCATACTTGCAACAAGCCCGTTTGTCCTTATACTCCTTATAGTATAAAACGCATTCATACTTGCAATAATGAATTTATATGTATTTCATATCCAAACCTTTCAACTTATCAGATATAAGACTTAGAGCACAACGGGTGAATCTCAAGCAACCCATGTGCTTTTCAAAATCTAAAAATCAATCCGATAAATTAAGTCACCCACACAAATGGTTATTTTGGGGATCTTATTACTATTAGCATTTGTAATCTAGGATGTAGAAATTAAATATATTATGTTTTAATCTACAATTTTAGTTATTTAATGGGATCCTAACGATCCGTTAACAATAAGGGTCTAGGTTGGGATTTTTTATTTGGAACCAATTTGATAACCGGTCGTATATAAATTGAGGGATTTTTGACACAAGCCCATTATCACAAGACACAAACCTGGCCAGTTAACAATTCTATACGAAATCAATCAATGAGAAATGTAAGAAAGCTAAGACCCAAACCAAACTTTGGGCAAATTACATTATCAACATATAACCATATACCATTTTAACATATATGTAACATCACTACCACCACCAAATAACCATATCCGCTATCAAAATAGTTTATTTCAAGTAACCCTCAATTTATTACAACATTTAAATAAAAAATTATATCAAAACAACCCAAATAAACTACTTTTTTCACAGATCAAATAATAAACTATTTCAGCATTAATATTTTTCTCAGATCAAACAATAAAACTATAAAACATATATTTCAGCAAATAAAAATCACGAAGCATTTTGATTTCATCTCTCAATAAACTATTTTTGTAATATAAGCTCTCAGTGGCTCAATAAACTACTTTTGTAACATTGGTAATGTAATATAAAAAACACTTACAACAGTCCTGAAATGAAGAGAGAAAGATGTCAAGCCGAAAGAGAGAGGAGCAGATTTCTTCCAATGCCTAGCCTGATTAACAAAACAAAAGAAATAAATTTACACTTTAAAACGAAAACAAACCTAAACAAAAAAAACTCCATTTGAAATCTTCTATTTAGATCTGCAAAACGAAACAAAACATTTGAAACCTAAATCTTCTATTTAGATCTACAAAACTAAACAACATAAAACCTCCATTGAAACCTAAATTAAATTAAGAACATCATAATCATGCGAGAGAGAGAAGCCGGTCGCTGATAATCGTGTGAGAAAGATGAGTCGGTCGACCGCTGCTAATCGTTCGAGAGGTGAGAGAGGAGAGTCGCCCCTTTTGTTTTTGGGTGAATCATTTTGAGAGGGAGCCAAAATATGGAGCGGGAGGAATGAAAAAAAAGACCTCGCTTTTTTTCATTTATCTCAGGTTTTAATTAAAGTTTAAAATAACCAAAACAACAAAAGGGTATATATATGTCATGTATATATAAATATGAGATAAATTATTTATTTTTTATCTCAGTTTTACTTAAATTGAAATAAAAATTCCCCTTCAGAGCTAAACCAACATAAATGTATATCATTTATGTCATTTTACATTTGTCTGACATAACATCAATTTTCAAACTGACATAAATGATGCTTTTTCTTGTAGTGTACATCGGGGAGAATTTTACCTTTTCCTGGCAGTCACAATGGCAGAAGTTGTAATGAAGGCAGGGCTACATGATTTTTTTAATATCACGAGAAGGTTTATCGGATTAAGAAGTTTTTATGAAAACATTTCTTGTTCCCACAACAAATCTCTATCTGAAAGGGAAAATGTAGGGGGCTTGAAGATAATTGTTATATTAGAGATAATCCCCCCAGCTAAATACAATAGACTCAAAGGATTAAGGAAGCGAGGCAGCTTAACATGGCAGCTCAAGCGAGGCAGCTCAACATGGCAGCTGAAGCAAGGCAGCCCAGCGTGGCAACCTAGGGAGATCTTATAGCGAGAAAACTGGTCGAGCATGCTCATCCTTTAACTTTGTTGTCTTACTTAGTCATGTTGTATCTTTTATTTATATTGACGATAAGATGTAATTATTATAATGATTATTCAGTGTGAGGTCAAACGCTACTCACCAGAGACCATTCCTGGTAGGGTCTGGGAGAGCTTTCATGCTCTATCGAACGACCTCGCCGTGGGAACTTCAGAGGGACTTAGTTTGGAGGATTGAGAAGTGAGGCACCATTGGGACTTGTCCTGACCATCTTAGATACACCTGATAAAACACCAAAAGACCTTAACCGTGGAACCGTGGGTGGAGCAGCCTTGAGTCCCATCGTACATTGAATTGTGAACCATTTATGCCTTATGCTTAATGTCACATCTACTTTAGGTGATGTCACTAGCCAACTGGGCAATGTAAAATCTTCACTTGAGTAAACCCCTGTGGTATTTAGGGATGTCAGACAGTTGGCGAGCCACCTCTATGGTGACAGTTCCCTAACGCACAGTGATTAGGCAAAAGGCATGTCTTGGCATTTAATGTTTATGATGTGGAGCTGACTAGTCCATTAGGCATTTAATGTTTATGACATAAAGTATGAGGGATGTATTTCACAACTATAAAAAGACTGAGGCGCCTCGGGAGTGGTGGGGGGGCTATTTATGGGCCTCAACCACTTCAGAGGGGAGAGAGTTGTTCTTTTTAGATTTATGACTGGAGAGAGAGTTATTAGAGAAATAAAAAAGGATCGGATAGAGATTGATTGCGAACCAGAGTTTTTAGTCACCCACCATTATCATTTATTACGAAGCTTTTAATATCTGACTACAGATCTTTCAGGGGTTGTGTGTTTGGCTGCCTGCCAAGGTGTATCTAGGGTGATTACCTCTATCTCCCTATAAACGAGTTGCTTCTGAGTTCATTATTATCTTCTGAGTTATACAAGACATATTTTTGAGTTGAAGCTGAGTTTATCTTCACTGGGTTGTGATTGTGTGTCTTGTAATTAATCAGGAGTGTTCTCGATTAACTTGTCATTACTGTACCCCAAAGGGGTTGTGCCTCCATCTAATTTAAAGTACCCTATTACAGTTGGACAAACAAATTTCAGCAAAAATCCCTCAAAAGGGAAAACCTTTTATTTCAATAAATGTTTGCAAATCGTAACGTATAATACTCTTACAGAAATATGCAATGAATCTTTCACAGAGAACTCACATAGGCCGCAACCTGGATTAACAATAGACTCCCGCAAGAACCCATAAGAACCGCAGCTGTCCTCAGCAAGGAACACCCTCGAGTATCCCCAAGTGACCGCAGTCGTCAGCAAGCAACTCCCTCAAGAGCTACCAATCTAGCAGTAGTACTCCACAAGAACAAACTTCAAAATAAGTGATTTGGGTTCCACAAATGATTCACAAAATAATTGGGATGTTTTGGTTTGAATCAAATGCGTAAAAGACCTAAAATTGGAGACTAAAAGTTCTACAGAATTGTTGTTTTCGTATGTCAAAAGTCTTAATGAAAAAGTATTCCAAGTCAGGTATTTACAACAAATCAAACTCTTTGAGGTGGTGAATATCATTCAAGTGACTTATCAATGTCGTTTGAACAATATTGGATGTTGTTACTAACGACCGTACAAATGACCTATAAAATCAAAAAACCATACGGGTTCATTTGAAGTAAATAAGAAACGACCCTTCGAGCGACCATTCAAACGACATGGCCTGTCATTAGAGGTTGTCATTTGAACGACATTGCCGTGTCATTTGAATGACCAGAGAAAAAAAATCATATTAAAAATGCTCCCCTACACGTCTTGAAAAGATATTTTCACTTAGAAAAAATGCCTTATTTTTTTCGAAATAGTTTCAGAAATTATCCCAATACTAAAGTAAAACATTTACAAAACTTAAACACATTCTATACGAAATTATACCTCATGCCGCGCATATATTAAAGTTACTTGAAATTCGGATCCATCGTCTTGAACAATGAACGTGAACTTCTTCGACGGGTGTAGCGGTATACGACATACTATATGTAAACTACGGAGTATGGAAACATGTCCTTACAAACAAAAAACGTTTGAATTATCAAAACAAAAAATCTTATACAAATCTAATACCCTCTCATGCAACCCAAAATCCTAAATATTGATAAATATGCAAGTCTTGAAAAGAACATCTTCAACATATTTCCAACATCAAAATCTTCAAATAAATCTCTTTGCTTTCCTTGTGCTTCTTTTTGTCTACATTCCAAATGATCATCGAATTCCTACACACGATAAACCGAGAAAATACCTTCGTGACGTATCGATTTTGAAACGAGATAAAGCATGTATAATCAAGTAAATCAAATAATGATCAAATGAAATCAAGTCTCAAATCTCCCCCATAATTCAAACTCTCACTCCCCCATAATTCATAATTCGTTGTCCCCCTTTTTATTTGTTCAAAATCGATAAGGAAAAGAATAAATAAAATAAGCACAGAATGTCACAAAAAGCATAAAAAATTATCACAAAAGAAATCAACTACTCTCATGAAAGGATAAACTCGAAAGCAATCAGGAACTATTTTTTATTTTTCAAAATTTTCAAGTAAAGAAAATTTACAAAAAATAACACACACATGGAATTTACACTATAACCTAATCCTAGATAAGCAATGAATGTCCGTGAACCAATTAGATAGGAAAACCAATGCAATCAAGCATAACATATGTGCACGATGAATGATACTCCTAACTAATGAAATCAAAATCGTCCTTAGGTGTCAAAATTTGAATTTAAATGACACAGACTCAATATAATCGACCCAACAAAGTCAGGAATGATTTCCAAACCAATAATGTCTAAAACTATGTAATGCTTTTTCAATACTTTGACAGGATGTGTAAACCCGTTGATTTATTTCCAACCAAACACCCTCATAAATAATAAAAAAAAATATTTTTCTATTGAGGTGATATAAATCCTAATGGCCCCTTTTTGGCATATTTATCTTTTTATTGCCTAAATGATTTTCTCGGGATCTTTTCAAACGGCGGCTTTCACAACATGATTCTTATTCACTCGCAACCCTTTCACTCATCATTTTTTCAATTTTTAAACAAATTCCTCACGAGAAATGGTTCTTACATGCACTACTTTCATTGTCATGTTTTATTACATACAGTTTGTTTTAAAGACAAGATTGAGATGAGAACATTTCGAGCAATATGTGATAGACAAGTACAATAATCAAATAAATCTGTGAACGTGTGTAAAAAAGGAAATCATCAGTCAAACATGTAGGAAGTAACAATTTATACCATGTCAATGACTTCAAATATTGTAAAGCACAAGATGAAATGATGATGCATCTCAAATCACTATCAAATAGTCACATGGTTATGGAATGATATTGTGACTTGGTCATCCTAAATGTCCAATCATAAACGGTGTAAAACGAAATACAAAAATCTTTGTCATTTTTCCAAAAAATTAATCAACATAAAATATTTTTTCCTTTTTTCCAATTTTCTCAAACAAATAGAAAATACTTTTGTATTTTTCCATTTTTTTTCAAAAACAAAAAATTATTTTGGTTTTTCGAAAAAAATATATCAAACATGAAAAAATAAATACGAATGTGATACACACTTGCATTAGGCATAAAATATCATCATGAAAATCATCCTATGCTAGAAAACACATCTAAACCTCAACCGTTAGGTGCGAAGGTGTTTTCCAAAGGTCGTGACACCCTATAATAAACATCCATCAAATCATGTGAAGTTTTGACTAAAAACATAACTTGCTCTCTCATATATGCAAACTCTTATGACACCGCGCTTATTAAAATAAGAGGTGGCCAACCAATCAATCCAATAGAATAGGAATCTTAAGTGGTCTATTCTTAGCATCACTATAGCATAAATAATAATACGAGACAACCACCAAATATTTTGAAAACGGATGCTATATATTATTTTACAAATTTGATAAAAGGAATTTCCATAAATCAGTTTGGGACAAAAGGTTGATATTTATATATAACAGTTTAAAAACAAAATTTGAAGGCATAACCGAATAAGCTGTCGGTTAACAGACCAAATACAAAAGATCACACCAAGTATGACAATATGTATGAATACTAAACTTGGGGCAACACGCTCGAATATACTGATCGATCATAGCCAGAGTATCAAAAGAAATGACGCATCCACTACAAAAATCCTACAACATCCGCAAAATGCCGTAGCTACTTGACAGTGGGAAGGAAAGTCACATCTGGCGCCCATGCGGCGGAGCACCTGGACATATATAAGAACCACACAAGAAGGAGAAATATAACCAGGTCTGGGCCTGGTTTGATATGATATACATGTGAATAAATGCATGACAGTTATGAATATTTCTTTCATAAACAAGTTAAATTCACTCTTCATTTTAGAAATCATCCTCACCTCTCTTCTAAGTTCACATCCTAACGTGTACAATGCAGGTTAAGTTAAACTACCATCTACCTAATAGGAGCAACCTAACTATATTCCACATACCAAGTTTATCAGTTGGAAAACATATTAACAGGTAAAAAATCATTAGGGACCATAGGCCATTAAAGTTGATTCACAGTTTTCTTAATTCAATTAATCAATTTGGTGAAATACCATATCAATTGGAACAGTTACAATCACAGTAATAATGGTTCTAAGACCATCCTTCCGGGAGTCAACCCTCTGGATGAGCCCCTAAATACTATCATCTTCCAGGGCCTATAACCAAGACCACCTGAGTATCCTAAATCGCAACGCGTGGGAAGCGACCATATACCTTCGATAGTGAGTCATAACCATACTCAGAATTACCTCACTTCGAACCATACAATCATATAACGTAACATACGGTATCATGGCCTAAGGACAATACTCTCCCTGCATCATTAGCCAGGCGATTCACCTCTAGTGCGTACTTACCTTATGATAGCATTTAGAGAAGTATGTGTAAAAGTGCCATAGTTAAAAACTATATTAAGGTAAACATACGGTACTAAAATTTCGAAACCATATGTACGTATAAGTTTGGCTACAAGATATAATTGTTATAAGACTAGCCCCCGAATGTCCAACCCACATTACTCGACTCTCCACTAGTCCTACTCTTGTTTACAAGATAAATTGAAACATGATACACTTTTAAACATTCCTGGAAATAAGCCCAGACACTCCCGTACTATCCTAGAGTACCACTCCACTTATATGAGGTCATACTACTTCTTAATACATCCTAAGAGAAGGTTCCTAAGCCTTAAACTCAAAATAAAAGGAGTAGAAAGAAAGTCCAATTCTTTGACTTAAAACAGAGTGCCAGTCGATCGGACCCTGACCCCTGGTCAACTGCGTAATTGAAATTTTCCTTATGAGGCAACCAATAGAATTTTCCCTTTAGGATCGATCGACCAGTGTCTAGGACGCGGTCGACCGGTCGTATCAGATAATTCGGCCAACCCCTATTTTATTATAAAACCTAAATCTTCCAACTATTCTTCTTGCCTCTACACCAACTATCATCAACCAATATTATCAACAAATCATTTCTATATGATCACCTAACAATTTGCAAGCTCAAATCATATCTATCTTATAAAGGTGGGGGTTTGAACAACAAACTCAATCAAAACCCTAAATGGGTCAAATCTTAAGAACAATAAGTAATCACAATTTATTCAACATAATCATAAGGTATTGCAAGTATAATACTTGCCTCAAGATTATAGCCTCAGATTCTTCTTCGTAGTTACGATTTCAAGCTTCAACCAACAATCTCTTCTCTTTTCTCTTCTCTTTATCAAGCTCTCACTTCTCTCTAACCTTTAGGTTTAGAAAATACACAATGAGATATAAATGCTCTTGCAAGAGTAAAATACCTAAATATCCTAAGTCTAACATTAAATGCTACTACACACTTAAAATGACTCGTAACATCGTATTTAAGTCATAACTAGATAAAAGTACCCTGGAACCCAAAAACAACCCTAGCACTTATTTTGACTATCTCGACCCTTCCCGACCTAACTACGCCCTCTAAAATGACATATGTGATATCGTTCATTATTTTCTATTCCAACGTTATATTAATAATATAATAATAATCTAATTGGAATATAAATTATACATGTCTCCTCCAAGCATAACGACTCAACATTAACATAATATTTCACTATTTACATTCACGTAAAGGTAAATATGTAATAATTATAAATATTAACTCTTAAATTATTGAAATTAATATTTACTCCAATTTCCTTTATTTATATAACTAACCCACATGGAAAATTAAAATTAAAATAATTACTCAAAAGTAAGGGGTATTACATATCCCCCCCCCCCCCCCCCCCCCCCCCATAAGGAAATTTTTCCCTCAAAATTAGGCATACCTAGTAAAAAGAGGTGGGTACTTTTCTCGGATATTGTCCTCTCGTTCCTAAGTTGATTCTTCTGCATTGTGATGACCCCACTGGACTCGGACAAAGGTCACCACTTTCGATATTAGTCTACGCTCATCGTGGTCTAAAATGGCAATCGGTTGTACCTCATACGAAATATCGGGTTAAAACTCGATATCGTCTAACGGAACATGCCAATGAGTTCCCTCACATCTTTTGTATTTATTTAAAGATGAGACATAAAATACATCATGAATTTCGCCTTAAGTGTTTCGGCAAAACCAGTTGATAAACTACGGGGCCTACCTTTGCAATAATGGGAAAAGGACCTGCATAACGTGGTGCGTGTTTGCCCTTATTCCCAAATTGCATTACCCCCTTTATCGGGGACACCCTCACTAAAACTTGATCCCCCACTTCCAATTCCATGTGCCTCCGATTTGCATCGGCATAGCTCTTTTGGCGATCATGCACAAGCCGTATTCGATTTCGAATGAGCACAATCTTCGAAGAGGTGTCTTGGATCATTTCAGGTCCAAGGAGCTTATTATCTCCCACTTCCAAACAACAATCAGGTGATCGACACGGTTGGCCATACAATGCTGTGACACCCCGACTAATTAAATACTGGGTAGCTACTCCTTTATTAAATTAATTCAAAATGCCAAGTTGGTTCAGTTAATAGCATCACTGTCGAAAACATTTTAATAATTACTAACCACCTAGTATTTAAAAGTAAGTGCCAAATTTTAAGTTAAGTCTGATTAACATGCAGTAAAAGAATAATGAAAGAATAATAACCATTCACTATAATGAAGTAATGAATAACCAACAACATAAATATAAATCCGGAGGAAAACTCCTCACAACAATCCCACAACTGAAGAATAATACTACAAGTCTGAATCCTGAATAATTACATGCCAAAGGTCTGAATAACTGAAATAAATGAAATGTCTCTAAAAGAAATGGGCGACATGCCCTACAACTGATAACTGATGAATATCGAGTCAAGATAGATGAAGCGTCTACAAGCAAAGTCCTGTAACTTCCAAAAACAGCTACAACTCGTCACCTGAATGAGAATCCTATGCGTGGTGTCCTTGTGGCTGGGCACCTAAAAATGGTTTTTACAAAAATAGATTTGAAAGCAAATGGGTCAGAGCCCGAAAGTGTAAAACATTTTGAAAACAACAAGTGTTTTAATAACATTAAAACATTAAATGCAAAATACATGTTAGGACGTGCACTCACATGAAATTCTCACCTCTCGACTACATGTGCACTCCTAACGTACCCTACCCATCTATAAGACATCCATATCTAATCAAACCGTAATAAGTTCTACCCCTTACTACTCGATTCCCATATTATATTCTAACGTTATCAATTAAATAGAGGGCTTTACATACACTCGGATTCTCAATTTGTAATATAATTCACTATCAATTAACCCGTTATGTTTTCTCAAAACAATACCATAATTTTATTCACAATATTAACATGAAAGTTCTCATTAATTAAGTGTATATTATTCACATCATAAATATACAATACAATACAAGCACCCCGAGAACTAGCTGCGGTGCACACATACTCTGCTATCCATCCCGGTACATCACGTACATAAGGATTACGCATTCCGAATCTCTCAGGAATCGTTCAGATAACAACATCACAAATAATGGAGACGAACACAGTCACATCACATGGGTCACGCACATACCTACGCTCCCACGATCAGCAGACTTATTAACATCCCAATAAGTCCTTCTCTGACCTATGTTCATCGAGGTAACCAATCTAAATCCGGGCAACACAAGGATTAGAAGGCCCTAAGCGAACGCAAACCTCCCGTGATAGCAAGTATGGTAGGTATGTCATACACATAAAATTAATACATATACTAAGTATTCACACATCTTAGTAATCACCATATTATTGGTGGTACACTTCTTATTCTCGTACCGACATATAATACTACACAATTTATATGTTCCCGGTTAATAAAGTAAATTAGGCCGTCGATAGTTCTCGCAACGTAATAGACACTCACATCCTACTTATATTTTCCTTTAGGTTCAAACTACACTTCTAGGTTTGACTCCTAATTATATCCCAAACATCCCAAATATATCAATTGCTCATCAAGGGAAGGCTATCTCTACCTGTACACAAGGTTACGAGGCACTCGGGATCAAAACAGGCTAAAAAGCCTAAACTGTCAACTCGTTCGAAGTCTCGTTCGAACGAACTGGGCTATCTAACGAGATCTCGTTCGAACGAGATTATCGAACGAACTTCACCCTCGTTAGAAGTCAAAGGTCAACTCGTTAGAAGCTCGTTCGAACGAGCTCGTGGGAACGACCTGGGCAGGTCTTCTAACGAGTGGCCAGTTTCGAGCCAAGAAATCCTTATTTCGTTTTTTCCCAATTTTCTTCACTCCTAATCTCACATAAAAATCAACCCAACATCATTTTAAGGTTCATAATTCGTACTAAACACTCATAGGTCATAATCAAACGTTTATATAGGGCTAACTCATCTTAAACATCATCAAATCTTCAAATCTCTTTATTTATTCCCAATTTATATGAACATGAACCCTAACATTTATACATCATAATTGAACCTACTATAATCCATTTTTTGTTTCATCCAAGATATTACTAACATCAGAATAATTGCCTACATATAATTCTACATGAAATTCCTCATCAATATGTAAGATTCTATTTCCAATTTAATGGGTTTTTCATTAACTCCCAAGAACAAATCAGATTTTTATCAATTCCTACACATGGAAGAAACATTCTCTATAAAAACGAAATTAAATCACTTGCCTTAAGGGTAACTCTGGATTTGATGACGAATCTGATGAATGGTTCTCTCTCTCCTCTGCCGAATTCCTCCTCTCTCTCTCTCTCTCCAAGCTTTCTTCTCAAGGTGTTAATGGAGGTGAGGTTGGTTTTGTCAAGTTATAACCTCTCCCGTAGCCCACTTCCTAAATTGGGGTTGGAAATGGCTTAGTGGTTTAATACTAAGTCAGATTTTAACTCTAATTTTCGTGGGTTTTAATTACCCAATTTCTGAAATTACCAAAATGCCCTTATAAGTTACCGGTATGGCCCAAAAATGCCCCGGGACCCAAACTTAACCCCCGACTAGTGTTTTCTGACTATCTCGACCCTTCCGGACGCGTTGGCGCACTCAAAACGACCATACGGTTAATAGAACTAAAATTCAGTTTTTAATTAAAATAAATAATTCCCTGACGCGGCTGTCACACGCGTCTCAATAAAATTTTCCAACTTGTCGTATTTCAATCTCACGACAAATTTCATATTTCAATATTCATGTATAATCATATATGCACATTATATTCAAATACCAACTCGCATCTCGCTAGTATTTTAATCCGGATTAATTTCTAATTAATACGCATTTAATTTAATTAATCCCGTAAATAAATATCACAAAAATACGCGGTATTACATACTCCCCCCCTAATAACTGAATTTCGTCCCGAAATTCAGAACTAGAAAGTACCTGGTAAGAACAACTCTGGATGCGCATCTCATCCTCGCGCTCCCATGTGGACTCCTCAATATTATGATGTCGCCAATGAACACGTACTAACGGGACTATCTTTGACCGCAGTTTCCGCTCACTTCGGTCCAAAATTGCAATCGGCCCCTCCTCGTAGGAGCTATCAGGCTGGAGATCGATGTCCTCCAAAGAAATGTGAGAATGAGCCAAATCGTCTCTAAGATATTTCCTTAGCAAGGAAATATGAAACACATCGTGAATCCGATGCAAATGCTCTGGTAACCCAAGCCTATACGCAACCGGTCCAATCCGCTCAATAATAGGAAATGGTCCCACATATCTCGGTGCCAACTTCCCTTTTTTCCCTAAACGCATAATCCCCTTCATAGGAGATACTCTGAGCAGAACCTGGTCCCCCACTTGGAACTCCCTGAAGAACCTCTTCGCATTAGCATAGCTCTTCTACCTGTCCTGAGCTACTCGAATGCGACTCCGAATCAATTCTATCCTTGCCGAAGTATCCTGAATCACCTCCGGTCCAAGTAATTTGTTGTCCCCCACCTCCAACCAACATGCTGGGGAACGACAAGGTATACCGTACAACGCCTCAAATGGAGCCATGCCAATGGTGAACTGGTAGGAGTTGTTGTAAGCAAACTCTACCAGTGGAAGATACTTCTCCCATCCACCCCCAAAATCAATGATACTCATACGTAGCATGTACTCCAACATCTGGTTTGTACGCTCCGTTTGCCCATCAGTATGCGGGTGATACGCCGTACTCAACCGCAGTTTCGTGCCCATGGCCTCCTGAAAACTCTCCCAAAACCGTGAAACAAATATCTTGTCTCGGTCAGACACGATATTTAAGGGCACGCCGTGAAGTCTCACTATCTCTGAAATAAAGAGCTGGGCATACTGTCCCTAGTGTAGTCTGTCCTTGCGGGTAGAAAATGAGCAACTTTGGTCAACCTATCCACAATTACCCAAATAGAGTCGTGACCTCTCTGTGACATAGGCAATCCCGTGATAAAGTCCATGGATATGCTCTCCCACATCCACATCGGGACCTCCAACGGCTGTAGCAGTCCTGCCGGTCTCTGATGATCCACTTTTACTAGCTGACAAGTGGCGCATTTAGAAACAAACTCGGCAATATCTCTCTTCATCCCACTCCACCAATACTGACGTCTCATGTCTTGGTACATTTTATCCCCACCGGGATGTACCGCGAACCGTGAGTCGTGCGACTCGGCCATCACCTCATGCCGTAATTACTCCCCTTCTGGAACTACTAATCTCCCATTGAAACGTAATCCCCCGTCTGAGCTAACGGTATAGGACTCGGCTCCCTCTGCTAGTAATAGAACTATCTGCTCTTGATAGAACGAGTCATTTTCCTGTGCCCTTACTACTTTCGTGACAATCTGAGGTGTAACGGTCATCACAGACATGAACGATCGGGCCACTGCATCCTGGTGTCCCAATTTCTTCCACTTGGCCTTCCACACCTCTGCCACTTCATCTGCTGGCCTACGGCTCAACGCGTCTGCCACCACGTTAGCCTTCCCCGGGTGATACTGGATATCAAACTGATAGTCCTTCACAAACTCAAGCCACCTTCGCTGCCGCATATTCAACTCCTTCTGCGTAAATAGGTACTGCAGGGACTTTTGGTCTGTGAACAATCGAAACTTCTCCCCTAAAAGGTAATGTCTCCAAATACGAAGGGCAAATACAACCACCGCCAACTCCAAGTCATGAGTGGGGTAATTCTTCTCGTGAGGCTTTAGCTTACGGGATGCATAAGCAATGGCCTGACTCTCCTGCTGCTAATACACCTCCAAGTCCTTGCAAGGACGCATCGGTGTCAACTAAATACTCAACTCCCGGTCTCGGCAATGCTAACACATGTGCTGAGGTCAACTTATCCTTCAATTCATCGAATGCCAACTGACAGGCATCACTCCAGATGAATGGTACACCCTTACGAGTCAGATGTGTCAAAGGTCCTGCTATCTTCGAGAATCCCCGAAATGAACCTCTTGTAGTATCCTTCTAGGCCCAAGAAACTATGAATCTCTGTCGGTGTCGTGGGCTGTCCCCACTCCCTCACCGCGAATACCTTCCCCGGATCAACAGATATTCCCCGGTCGGAAATAATATGTCCCAAAAGCTGGACCTCCTTCAGCCAAAACCCGCATTTCTCATACTTTGCATTCAACTCGTTCTGACGTAGTGTCTGCAAAACTTGTCTCAAATGCTCAGCGTGCTCCTCCTCTGTCTGAGAGTAAACCAGAATATCATCGATGAAGACAATGACAAGATGATCTAGGAAATCCCTGAACACTCTATTCATCAAGTCCATAAACACTGCTGGAGCGTTGGTCAAACCAAAAGGCATAACCCGAAACTCGTAAGATCCATATCTCGATAAGAACGCAGTCATCGAGACATCCTCTTCCCTGATACGCAACTGATGGTATCCCGATCTCAAATCAATCTTTGAGAAGAAATAAGCTCCTCTCAACTGGTCGAATAAGTCATCGATTCGAGGCAACGGATACTTATTCCGTATCGTGACCTTATTCAACTCTCGGTAGTCCACACACAATCTCAGTGAACCATCTCTCTTCTTCACGAACAACACAGGGGCACCCCACGATGAAGTACTCCTCCGTATAAACCCCTGACCCAATAACTGCTCAATCTGATCTCGTAACTCCCTCATCTTAGCTGGAGCCATACGGTACGGTGCGCGTGCTATAAGTCTCGTATCTGGTAATAAGTCTATGACAAAGTCTATCTCTCGACTGGGGGTAATCCAGGTATATCCTGAAATACATCGGCAAACTCTCTAACAATCGGAATCGAATAAAGTGGTATCACCACCTCCTTAGAGGTCTCCTCCTCTATATAGTACAAATGAGTGGACGATCCTCCCTCGGAACGAGGAATCGCCACCAAAAACATCTCCTGCTCGGGAATGGCAAAGATAATACTCCTACTGAAACAGTCAATCATGGCTCGGTACGCAACAAGCCAATCCATATCAATAATGGCATCATACTCGGTCATCTCTAATACTAACATATTTGCGGGTAATACCAGACTACCAATCTCTACCCCTACTCCTCGGCATATAAAGAAAATAAGTGACCACTCCCCAATGGTGAGTCTACACACGTCACTGTGCTCTCTGCTGTGGCTAACAACCCTAAGGCTTTCGCAAAATGTGTAGCTATAAAGCAATGTGTTGCCCCCGTATCAAACAAAACCCGACCCATATTACCATGGATAGGAAACATACCCTCAATCGCGGGTGGTGCCAGCGGAGCTGCTGCCTGGTGGACGTTATAGACACGTCCATACTGTAACTGTCCCTGTTGCACAGGAACTGCTAGAATGGCTGGAAGAGCTGGCACCTGGGTTGGAGCTGGGAGGGCTGGTGGAAAAAGTGGCCTCTGTGGCTCATGTTGATCACCCTGCTGCTGCTGCGGGGCCCTGCCCCTATCAGGACAGTGTTGGCGTTTATGGCCAGTCTTGCCACAAACGAAACACTTCCCAGGGAAGTTCTCCCCTCTCTGTCCCTACTGTCCCCGACCCTGGTGGCCGTTACCATTCCTCCACTGGCCCTGCTGAAACTGCTATTGACCATTCTGACCCTACTGGTGCTGATGGCCGTTCGGACCCTGATGGCCCTGCCGAAAACCTCCCTGTCCGTGTCTGAAATTTCCTGACCTGAACCTCTTGTGATCCCCCTGCTGGGTACCCTGATCACCCTGCCTCTGCCCCCTGAACAGATTGTGCCCCATTGGCACCATTTCCTCTAGTCCTGCCCTGATGGCTAGACTCTCCCGATCACTTGCCCTCGGCCATGTGAAAGCGGTGATCCTGGCAATGGAGCAATGCAGCGTTAACCACATCAGAATAAGTGGCTAACGAGAGGTTCCCTAGCAAGTGCTGACGAATCCTCCATGTCAACCCGTCCGTAGATTTCTGTATCTTCTTCTCCTCCGTCGGTATCTCATCCGGAACAATGTTCAGAAGATCAGTAAATTCGGCCTCATACTCGGCCACAGTTTTACCCTTCTACATGAGGCTCATCAACTTCCTCCTCATCTCTGTGTGAACAGCCGACGGAAAGTACTTGCGGTCAAACCGCACCCAAAACTCCTGAATAGTGAGAGTATCCCGCTCCTCTACGGTGGTAATAGACTCCCACCACTGCAGTGCAGATCCTACTAGCTTAAAGTTAGATAGTATCTGCTTCTGGACATCTGTGCACTCATACATCCTCAGGTGTCGCTGGATGTCCTTCCTCCACTGACTCGAAACTACCACATCGGAGCTACCTGCGAACTCCGAAGGGTGTGCTTTCTGAAAAGCATCACGTACACGTTCCCAAGAAGACGGGAATGCATGAGCCTGAACTGGCGCGGCTATCGGCACCTGAGGTGGTGCCTGCTGAACTACTGCTAGTGCAGCATTTACCGCCTGGGCCACAATGGCTGCAACCTCGACGGTATTCATCGTGCCCTGAACTGGTGCGGGCTGTGGTTCTGGCGTTGCATCCCTGGGAATCCTTTGTGCACGTCGTGGAGGCATCTGAAATAAGAATGAAGTTTATAAGTTCTCAGTTATAAACTTAAAATAGCTGAAGAACGTAGCATAAACAGGAGAATACAACGGTCCTAAAATATAGGGCTCTACATCAAATAAAGCTCAGCGAAAACATAATAAGTCGTTCAGATCCTAAAGGACACTAGAACCTGATGCTCTGATACCACCTGTGACACCCCGACTAATTAAATACCGGGTAGCTACTCCTTTATTAAATTAATTCAAAATGCCAAGTTGGTTCAGTTAATAGCATCAATGTCGAAAACATTTTAATAATTACTAACCACCTAGTATTTAAAAGTAAGTGCCAAATTTTAAGTTAAGTCTGATTAACATGCAGTAAAAGAATAATGAAAGAATAATAACCATTCACTATAATGAAGTAATGAATAACCAACAACATAAATATAAATTCGGAGGAAAACTCCTCACAACAATCCCACAACTGAAGAATAATACTACAAGTCTGAATCCTGAATAATTACATGCTAAAGGTCTGAATAACTGAAATAAATGAAATGTCTCTAAAAGAAATGGGCGACATGCCCTACAACTGATAACTGATGAATATCGAGTCAAGATAGATGAAGCGTCTACAAGCAAAGTCCTGTAACTTCCAAAAACAGCTACAACTCGTCACCTGAATGAGAATCCTATGCATGGTGTCCTTGTGGCTGGGCACCTAAAAATGGTTTTTACAAAAATAGATTTGAAAGCAAATGGGTCAGAGCCCGAAAGTGTAAAACATTTTGAAAACAGCAAGTGTTTTAATAACATTAAAACATTAAATGCAAAATACATGTTAGGACGTGCACTCACATGAAATTCTCACCTCTCGACTACATGTGCACTCCTAACGTACCGTACCCATCTATAAGACATCCATATCTAATCAAACCGTAATAAGTTCTACCCCTTACTACTCGATTCCCATATTATATTCTAACGTTATCAATTAAATAGAGGGCTTTACATACACTCAGATTCACAATTTGTAATATAATTCACTATCAATTAACCCGTTATGTTTTCTCAAAACAATACCATAATTTTATTCACAATATTAACATGAAAGTTCCCATTAATTAAGTGTATATTATTCACATCATAAATATACAATACAATACAAGCACCCCGAGAACTAGTTGCGGTGCACATATACTCTGCTATCCATCCCGGTACATCACGTACATAAGGATTACGCATTCCGAATCTCTCAGGAATCGTTCAGATAACAACATCACAAATAATGGAGGCGAACATAGTCACATCATATGGGTCACGCACATACCTACGCTCCCACGATCAGAAGACTTATTAACATCCCAATAAGTCCTTCTCTGACCTATGTTCATCGAGGTAACCAATCTAAATCCGGGCAACACAAGGATTAGAAGGCCCTAAGCGAACGCAAACCTCCCGTGATAGCAAGTATGGTAGGTATGTCATACACATAAAATTAATACATATACTAAGTATTCACACATCTTAGTAATCACCATATTATTGGTGGTACACTTCTTATTCTCGTACCGACATATAATACTACACAATTTATATGTTCCCGGTTAATAAAGTAAATTAGGCCGTCGATAGTTCTCGCAACGTAATAGACACTCACGTCCTACTTATATTTTCCTTTAGGTTCAAACTACACTTCTAGGTTTGACTCCTAATTATATCCCAAACATCCCAAATATATCAATTGCTCATCAAGGGAAGGCTATCTCTACCTGTACACAAGGTTACGAGGCACTCGGGATCAAAACAGGCTAAAAAGCCTAAACTGTCAACTCGTTCGAAGTCTCGTTCGAACGAACTGGGCTATCTAACGAGATCTCGTTCGAACGAGATTATCGAACGAACTTCACCCTCGTTAGAAGTCAAAGGTCAACTCGTTAGAAGCTCGTTCGAACGAGCTCGTGGGAACGACCTGGGCAGGTCTTCTAACGAGTGGCCAGTTTCGAGCCCATAAATCCTTATTTCATTTTTTCCCAATTTTCTTCACTCCTAATCTCACATAAAAATCGACCCAACATCATTTTAAGGTTCATAATTCGTACTAAACACTCATAGGTCATAATCAAACGTTTATATAGGGATAACTCATCTTAAACGTCATCAAATCTTCAAATCTCTTTACTTATTCCCAATTTATATGAACATGAACCCTAACATTTATACGTCATAATTGAACCTACTATAATCCGTTTTTTGTTTCATCCAAGATATTACTAACATCAGAATAATCGCCTACATATAATTCTACATGCAATTCCTCATCAATATGTAAGATTCTATTTCCAATTTAATGGGTTTTTCATTAACTCCCAAGAACAAATCAGATTTTTATCAATTCCTACACATGGAAGAAACATTCTCTATAAAAACGAAATTAAATCACTTGCCTTAAGGGTAACTCTGGATTTGATGACGAATCTGATTAATGGTTCTCTCTCTCCTCTGCAGAATTCCTCCTCTCTCTCTCTCTCCAAGCTTTCTTCTCAAGGTGTTAATGGAGGTGAGGTTGGTTTTGCCAAGTTATAACCTCTCCCGTTGCCCACTTCCTAAATTGGGGTTGGAAATGTCTTAGTGGGTTAATACTAAGTCAGATTTTAACTCTAATTTTCGTGGGTTTTAATTACCTAATTTTTGAAATTACCAAAATGCCCTTATAAGTTACCGGTATGGCCCAAAAATGCCCCGGGACCCAAACTTAACCCCCGGCTAGTGTTTTCTGACTATCTCGACCCTTTCGGATGCGTTGGTGCTCTCAAAACAACCATACGGTTAATAGAACTAAAATTCACTTTTTAATTAAAATAAATAATTCCCTGACGCGGCTGTCACACGCGTCTCAATAAAATTTTCCAACTTGCCGTATTTCAATCTCACGATAAATTTCATACTTCAATATTTATGTATAATCATATATGCACATTATATTCAAATACCAACTCTCATCTCGCTAGTATTTTAATCCGGATTAATTTTCTAATTAATACGCATTTAATATAATTAATCCCGTAAATAAATATCACAAAAATATGGGGTATTACAAATGCCTCATACACTGCTATACCTATCGTAAACTGTTACGAATTATTGTATGCAAATTCGACCAACGGATGGTATTGCATCCATCCTCCTTTAAAATTAAGTATGCACATGCGAAACATATCTTCCAACATTTGATTGACCCTCTCCGTTTGTCCATCGATTTGCGGATGGTATGACGTACTCAATCGCAATTCGGTCCCCATCGCCTCTTGGAAACTTCGCCAAAAATGGGATACAGAAATTTTGTCTCGATCTGACACTATATTGATAGGAACCCCATGAAGTTTCACAATTTCCACAAAAAAGAGCTGACCATAGGGCGTAGTGCTATAATTCATCCGTACCGATAAAAAGTGTGCCAATT
The DNA here is from genome assembly GCA_949130495.1 of Sambucus nigra. NCBI lineage: Eukaryota > Viridiplantae > Streptophyta > Magnoliopsida > Dipsacales > Adoxaceae > Sambucus > Sambucus nigra. The sequence continues at coordinate 234,051,734 of OX422210.1, read as the reverse complement.
TGGTCAAAGGATCGACAATTACCCAAATATTATCATGAAGACTTTGCGACTGTGGTAATCCCATGATGAAATCCACTGAGGTACTCTCCCATTTCCACATCGGTATTTCTAACGGTTGCAACAATCCAGTTGACCGCTGGTGCTCCACCTTTACCAATTGGCAAGTGTCACATTGGGAGACAAATTTAGAAATGTCCCTTTTCATCCCCCCCCCCCCCCCACCAATATTGATGGCACATGTCTTGGTACATTTTGTCCTCGCCTGGATAGACAGCACATCGTAGGTCTCCTTCGTCCGAGACTATAAGCCTTCCGTGGAAACATAACCCACCCTCATAACTAATAGAGTAGGACTCCGCTCCTTCGATCAGTAATTGGCGTAACCGATCCTGACAGTCTTTATCCCCTCCTTGTGATTTTATGACTCGCATCAGAATAGCAGGCGTAACAGCCAACACCGACATGCATGATCTTGTCATAATCCTCCTGGCCAAGCTCTTTCCACTTAGTTTTCCATACTTTCGCTATTTTCCCCACGGGTCTTCGACTCAGTGTGTTAGCTACCACATTTTCCTTGCTCGGGTGATACTGAATATTGAATTGATAGTCCTTTACGAACTCCAGCCACCATCATCACCGCATATTTAGATCTTTTGTGAGAACAAATATTGTAACGACATGGAGTCCGTAAAAAGACTAAATTTCTCACCCAGGAGGTAGTGCCACTATATCTTCAAGGCAAACACTACTGTGGCAAGCTCTAAATCATGCATGGGATAGTTCTTTTCATGGGGATTAAGCTCGCGAGACACGTATGCAATGGCTCTATGCTCCTGTTGTAGCACACCACCCAATCCTTGTAGATAAGTGTTTGTGAAGACCAAATATTCTACTCCCGATTTTGGTAACGCGAGTACCGAAGCAGAGGTCAACTTATCATTCATCTCTTCAAAGGCTAGCTGACATGAGTCATCCCTAACAAATATTACTCCCTTCCGGGTTAGGTTCCTTAAAGGGCCCACGATTTTGGAGAAACCTTTAATGAAACGGCGATAATATCCCGCCAAATGTTGAAAGCTACAGATTTCCTTTAGAGTCGTAGGCGAATCCCATTCCCTTACCGCTGAAACCTTGCTCGGGTCCATGAAAACACCCTTAACCGTCACAATATTCCTAAAAAATTATACTTCGTCCAACCAAAATCCATATTTCTCGCACTTGGCATAAAACTGATGATCCCGTAATGTCTGCAGGACCAATCGCAAATGTTCGACATGATCAGATTTAGTCCGAGAGTAGACTAGAATGTCATCGATAAACACGATCACAAACTGGTCTAAGAAGTCCCAAAATACTCGGTTCATAAGGACCATAAATACTGCAGGAGCATTAGTCAGCCTAAAGGGCATAACCAAAAAATCGTAGAATCCACACCTCGTCAAGAATGCGGTTTTCGACACATCTTTCTCTCGAATTCGCAACTGCTGGTATCATGTCCTCAAATTTATTTTAGAGAAGTACGATGCTCCTCGTAATTGATCAAACAAATCATCAATTCAAGGTAACGGGTATATGTTTCTGATAGTTACCTTATTCAACTCATGATAGTCGATGCATTACAAAAGGGAACCATCTCTCTTTCTCACGAATAATACGGGGGCACCCCATGGCGACATGCTACACCGAATGAGCCCCTGCCCCAATAGTTACTGAATTTAATCCCTTAACTCCCTCATTCATAAAGGATCCATACAGTATAGATCTCGCGCAATCATCCTGATTCCCGGCGCTAAGTCAATTACGAACTCAATCTCACGACTAGGAGGTAAACTAGTGATCTCTTGAAAGACACCTCCAAATACCCTAAAAATTGGAATCGAGTCTAAGGAAGTAACGATTTCTTGTAAAGTCTCCTCCTTGATACAATACAAGTGGGTGCTTGAACCTCCCTCCAGAAGGGGCATAGCCACCAAAAACATTTCTTGCCCTAGAATGGCAAAAACTATACTCCTCCCATAACAATTTACCATGTCTCGGTACTTCACTAACCAATCCATTCCCAAAATGACATCATACCCGACCATATTTGGGACGAGCAAATCGGCCTCGAAACGCAATCTACCAAAGTCTATTCCTACCCCTTTACAAATAAAAAGTATAAGTGAACCATTACCCACAGAAGAAACGACGTTAGTGAAAGTACTTTTAGCAGATTTAAGCAATCCCGTCAAAAGAGCAAATTGCCTAACAATAAATGAGTGTGTGGTGCTAGTGTCAAATAACACCCAACCCACAAACCCCTGGATGGGAAAATTACCCTAGATAGCTAGCGATGCTAACTGTGCTGGAGGAAACAAAGCGTCTTAAATATTGTACATACGTCCAAATTGAAGTTGTCCCTATTGTAAGGGGATGGCTGGAATAGGTGCTAGAGGTTGTTGTTGTGCCTGCGGATTCTAAGGGCCTCCTAGAAAATGCCCCCAGTTCAATTGCAAACAAGCTCTCTTCATGTGACCTATCTCACTGCACTGAAAACAACAGCCCGTAGAACCCTCCAGATGTCGGTCTTAATTATTGTTTCAAAATTGCCCCGTGCCTTAGCCCTGTTGGCCTCGACCCCCATTATTCCCTCTGCCCGGTTGCCCCAATTGCTGCTGTTGCTAAGCACCCTGACCATGCCTAAAATGGCCTCCGCCAAAGTTGAAACCCCCAAAGCGTTTCTTCTTAGCCAATTCCCCTGGTTGTAGGTCTCGCTCTTTTTATTTATTCCAGGACTGCTGTGGTAGTGGTTGTGCTCCACCGGCACCATTCCTTCCTTGTTTACTAGATTGACCAGAATCCCATATCATCCTAGTCACCTTCAAGTGAAGGGGGTGATCCTGTAAATGAAGTAAATTTGCATTCATCACATCGCCAAAAGTTTGTAAAGTCGGGTTCCCCAGCAAATGATGCCTTATCCTTCAACTCAATCCCCCGATAAACTTTGAGAACCTCTTTCCCTCTAGAGTTACCTCGTCTATCATAAAGTTTTCCAAAGGGGTAAATTCTTCTTCATATTTCGCCACTGTTCGCTCCCCTTGAATCACATCATGTAGCTTCCTCCTCATCACTTTCTAGATTGTTGGAGGAAAGTACTTTCGATCAAATAAGGCCCAAAATTCAGAGATTGAGATCGTATCCCTTTCTTCTGGAGTGGTCATCGACTCCTACCATTGGAGAACAACTCCCATAAGTTTAAAAGTGGAGAGAATCGATTTCCTCTCCTCACTACATTCCACCATTCGAATATGGCATTGAACATCCTTCTTCCATTGATGCACAATAATCACATCAGTGTCGCCCTAAAATTCTAGAGGGTGACCTTTCAGGAAGGATTCTCTAACTCTTTCCCATGTGGAAGGTCCCGTATGGGCTTGAGCCAACGGTACTATCGGTTGTTGACCTTGGGGAAATTGTTGCGCCATAGAGGTCATTGAAGCATTTATCTCCTGGGCCACAATATTAGCCACCTCCGTCGCATCTATAGTGCCTTGTGGTGGTGGGGGGGCCTACATCATCTTCTACTCAATTTACCCTTGTCGGGTGACCTCGTCTAGGTGGCATCTGAAATAAAAAGCAACTAAATCAATATACATTTAAAGAAATTTATCCTTATGGGAAAATCGTAAACGCAGATAAGAAAAATAGTCCTAGTAATAGGTCTCTATATTAAAGGACGCTACGATAGAATGTGATAAGTCCGCATAGATCCTAAGGACTCTAGAACCTAATGCTCTGACCATTTGTGACACCCCGCTTATTAAAATAAGAGGTGGCCAGCCAATCAATCCCATAGAATAGGAATATTAAGTGGTCCATTCTTAGCATCACTGTATCATAAATAATAATACGAGACAACCACCAAATATTTTGAAAACGGATGCTATATATTATTTTGCAAATTTGATAAAATAATTTCCATAAATCAGTTTGGGACAAAAGGTTGATATTTATATATTACAGTTTAATAACAACATTTGAAGGCATAATTGAAGAAGTTGTCGGTTAACAAACTAAATACAAAATATTACACCAAGTATGGCAGTATGTAAAAATACTAAACTTGGGGCAACACGCCTGAATATACCGATGGGCGATAACAAGAGCATCAAAAGAAATGGCGCGTATACTACAAAAATCCTACAACATTCGCAAAATGACGTAGCTCCTTGACACTGGGAAAGAAAGTCACATAGGGTGCCCATGCAAGCGAGCACGTGGACATATATTAGAACCACACAAGAAGTAGAAATATTAACGGATCACGGCCCGATTTGATATGATATACATGTGAATAGATGCATGACAATTGTGAATACTAATTTCATAAACAAGTAAATTCGCTCTTCATTTAAGGAATTGTCCTTACCTCTCTTCTAACTGCACATCCTAACGCATGAAATTCATGTTAAGTTAAACTACCATCTACCTAAATGGAGTAACCTAACTATATTCCACATACATAGTTTATAAATTGGAAAACATATTCATAAGTAAAAAATCAGTAGGTACCATAGGCCATTAAAGTTGATTCACAGTTTTCTTAATTCAATTAATCAATTGGGTGAAATACCATATCAATGGGAACAGTTACAATCACAGTAATAAAGGTTCTAAGACCATCCTTCCGGGAGTCACCCCACTGGACGAGACCCTAAATACTATCATCTTCCAGGGCCTATAACCAAGACCACCTGAGTATCCTAAATCGCAACGCATGGGAAGCGACCATATACCTTCGATAGTGAGTCATAACCATACTCAGAATTACCTCACTTCGAACTATACAATCATATAACGTAACACCCGGTATCATGTCCTGAGGACAATACTCTCCCTGCATCATTAGCTAGGGGATTCACCTCCAGTGTGTACATACCTTATGATAGCATTTAGAGAAGTATGTGTAAAAGTGCCATAGTTACAAACTAAATTAAGGTAAACATACGGTACTGAAATTTTTAAACCATATGTACGTATAAGTTTGGCTACAAGATATAATTGTTATCAGACTAGCCCCCGAGTGTCCAACCCACATTACTCGACTCTCCACTAGTCCTACTCTTGTTTACTAGATAAATTGGAACATGATACACTTTTAAACATTCCTGGAAATAAGCCCAGACACTCCCTTACTATCCTAGTGTACCACTCCACTTATATGAGGTCATACTACTTCTCAATACATCCTAAGAGAAGGTTCCTAAGCCTTAAACTCAAAAGAAAAGGAGTAGAAAGAAAGTCCAATTCTTTGACTTAAAACAGAGTGCTGGTAGACCGGTCCCTGACCCCCGGTCAACTGTGTAATTGAAATTTTCCTTGCAAGGCAACTAGTAGGCTCTTCCCTTTAGGCCCAATCGATCGGCGTCTGGGATGCGATCGACCGGTCGCACTAAATAATTCGTCCAACCCATATTTTCTCATATAACCTAAATCTTCCAACTCTTCTTATTCCCTCTACACCAACTATCATCAACCAATATTATCAACAAATCATTTCTATATGATCACCTAACAATATGCAACCTCAAATCATCTCTAACTTATATAGGTGGGTGGTTTGAACAACAAACTCAATCAAAACCCTAAATGGGTCAAATCTTAAGAACAATAACTAATCACACAATTTAATCATAAGGTATTACAAGTATAATACTTGCCTTAAGATTATAGCCTCGGATTCTTCTTCGTAGTTGCGATTTCAAGCTTCAACCAACAATCTCTTCTCTTTTCTCTTCTCTTTCTCAAGCTCTCACTTATCTCTAACTTTTAGGTTTAAAAAATACACAATGAGATATAAATTCTCCTGTAAGACTTAAATACCTAAATATCCTAAGTCTAACATTAAATTCTACTACACACTTAAAATGACTTGTATCATCATATTTAAGTCATAACTATAAAAAAGTACCCCAGAACCTAAAAACAACCCTGTCACTTATTTTGAATATCTCGACCCTCCCTGGACTAACCGCCCCCTCTAAAATGATATCCGGGATATCGTTCATTATTTTTTATTCCAACGTCATATTAACATTCTAATAATAATCCAATTGGAATATAAATTATAATTGTCACCTTCAAGCATAGCGACTAACCATTAACATAATATTACACTATATACATTCGCGTAAAGGTAAATATGCAATACTCATAAATATTAACTCTTAAGTTACTGAAATTAATATTTACTCCAATTTCCTTCATTTATATAACTAACCCACATGGCAAATTAATATAAAAATAATTACTCAAAAGTAAGGGATTTTACAACTCTCTCATGTGATGTGAAGGATCATATGGAGCATTATGTGTGGGTGCATATGTCGTAGAATATCGAGACAAAAGTTTGTGCAATACCTTACCTAACTTAAAGAAAAATTCTTTAATGTATCCTCTCTTCTTGCAATGGGTAAAAATATACACGAACCTAGGAACACCTCTCTTAAAACATTTAGGACGCACTCTCCTATCAATTAATGGACTCCTAGGTGGGTTTGGTTGAGAGCCATATGGATCGATCACAAACTCGAAAACCATCTCGTGTGCAACATGGGAAGTAGACGCACCGTCATAATATATTACTACTATCTCAACATTAACCAAAGAGGGACCGAGAATCATATTACCTACCTTCTTCAATTTGTCCTCTATAATGACCTTGACCTTCCAGGCTCATTTAAGATCTCTCACGAGTTGGGACACATGGGCCTCAAGTTCACTCTTTTCTCGACCTGTGATGATCAGCTCCTCACTCAAAGAAACATTCACATTCTTGAGATGAATCGCCGTGACAAACCCCAACCCAGTTACTTATAATTAAGTCTGAAAGTCAAAGTGAGTCAAATCATAATTAATCTAACCAAACCATAAACACGAGTTTTAATTTCAGATTCATCATTGTAAATCCATATAACTGAAAGCCTTTTTACAACATTAGAGTAGTCATGTCCATAAGAATTTTCTGGAAGAATAAGTTAACTTAATTACATCATTTAGATTTACAAAAAATCATTGTTTCTCCCGTTCCTGGCTAACCCAACCCGACCACCTAGATTTGGCAGTGACATCACGTTACCTGAAAAAATGTGAACATAGGAACCATGAGAAAAATAGCCCAGTGAATGCATCACTACTATACTACTGCATGAATTTAAATGCAATAAATCATGTCCATATAATTATGTATTAACTTATCCGTCTCATTCATAATAAATAGATAATTCTCCCTCATTCCTGGTCGAGGAGTAACCTCCAATTTCGATAAACCGAAATGAAAAATTTTATATTCATAACATTATGATCATATTCGTAACAGTATACAAATACATCATTTCAGTGAGTACACTCACCTTGGGTTATCAATTATTTATTTATGTTTCCTTCGGGTGGAGCTAAACTAGGTTGATTAGACATTACACCTATCCATACTACTAAATCTCAATCATAAGTATTATCCTAACATAATTATGTAACTTTCCATGACTATACAACAACAATATAATTCCACTTAAATCACATTCTATGAAACATGAGTAAAGACAAAACAATGGTGCACATGTTGATAAAGTTATGAACATTCAACTATAGGAAATACCTCGCAAGGAATTTATAGCCAAAGCCAAGTAAGAATGAAAGTATACTTATCAATCTATATCAAGGTTCTAAAAAATGAGGGGCGTGATTGAGGCGTGGAGGCCAAGCCTTAAGCCTTAGAAGCCTAGGCGGGCCTAGGCGTAAAAAGGCGTGAAAAGACGTTTAGGCCTTCTTAATATATTTTAATAGTTTTTAACCATAACAAGACTATTAAAATGCAAAAATTGCACAGATCATAAAAATATGTCTGAATATATGCAAATTAAAATACTATTTGATTATTTTGGATGAGATAATAGTCCGATTTGTAAATAAATTCTTTAAAATGCGATATCATTTCACTAAATCATTGTTGTTTTTAGAAAAAAGTGCGCCTTAAGGGTTTTACTAAGAATAAGGCGTGAAAAGCGTAAGGCGAGGCGTTTCTCCCGAGCCTTAAGCCTAGGCGTGACTAGGCGGAGCCTAGGCGGGTTTTTTAGAACAGTGATCTATATACACATGAAACATTTACTCAAAATACTCTTTGGAAAGAGGAAATAACAATATTCTTTCATGGGGTATCCAGTATCGCCTCGGATTATTTCCCTCTATACTCAACCATCCTATATTCCTAAATTGTATAAATACAGGGGTCCAACCTTATCAATATGAAAACATTTATGAATATACTTTCCAGTACAAGTGACGGTGTAATTTTTCAAGCTTCCTAGAGCAAGTTATGACCATTTCTTTACAACACAAGAAATCTTCCCTACAAGCTCCTCTATTGTTCCTTCAACTTCCAAGAATTTTCATAATTTTTCCCCAGCATAAATTTTCATGATTTTCAACCCATTTCATTACACATACTTAATAGTACAGAGTTAAAGTTTCATAATTGTTTGACTTCATTTGCTATCTCAAAATCTTGACTAAACTGAGGGCATATACAAACAGAAACTAAGTACCAACTTTAAATCATCATTACGGCCTAACCAAAAGGAGATAAATTATAATTTTCGGAGATGATATGAATATATGAGTCTATTTTCATATCCAATTGTAATTTCTCAATTCCAGTAATCACACCAAATTATATTCAAGTTAGAATGCAAGGGGTTTCAATACAAAGCAATTTTAAGGGTTTATGCATTCAACTTAACTTAAAACTGCATATATCCATACATATGCATCCAAGCATGAAAGGTCAATAAACAAATCAAGGATTAATATCATATAAATCATAAATATATGAAAAATAACAAGATTTGCAATTAGGATTACCTTCGGGACTCTTACGTAATTTCTACGGATTTTTCTACACTTTTCTCCTCAGTTTTCTTCCTAAACTTCTACCTTCTCTTTTCTCAAGCTAACAACACTTGGAACTTAACCTAGGGATTGATTTGATGAATAAATAAGTTATAGGGAGAGTTTAAGTCGGCCAAGTCTGCCTTCGAATACAACCAATCAAATTAAACCATTTGGTTTAATAAAAGATAATTTACCACTTAAAGGGAATTGACAGATTTGCCCCTTGTTCGTAAATTCGGTCTAACTCTTTAGTCGGACATCCGTTTGATGCACCGTTTATTGTGTTAAAACCCTAACTCACATGTATAAAACTATCTAGTTTTTACCTCAAGTCAATTGTAATGTGATAAGGGTCAAAACTAGTCTCTAACAGGAACATTTCTACCGAAAACAACAAAATTTTGTGTTTGTAAATAATTCGACATTTCATGATTTATGAAAGTAGGATTAGACTAAACATAATCACTTAACATTAGATATAATAATAACACAGTCTTCATATCACATAAGATAAGAATGATTTGATTATAATTTATCATAATTATATCCGGGTTGTCACACGCCGACACCTCAAACTCCCTCAAAACACCTATCTCTTTCTCTCAAAATCTAATATCTTAAGACCTAACTCTTTATTCAACTTATTCATATTTAAAGTAGCGGCGTATAAATTTCTAAACATATTTTGGAGTTCACTTTAACCATCAATTTCAATCTCACTCTCACACTCAACTCATCATCGGGGCTCTCACATACACAAGTTTCCTCATTGTCGTGAGACAAACTAGGTGTGCTCACGTGACTTACCATAAAGGTGACACACATACCATGTGATGACTCATCCCCAAAATCATTCACTTCTTTGTTACTATCACTAATAGTGGCGGTATTATCAATCTTCTTGCCCCTTCTCTTTAGCATAATGGGACATTCAAACGCTTTGTGCCGCCCTTTGCCCTCGCACTCAAAACATCTCTCATATTCCTCTTTATCATTGCTCTCTTTGGCTTCTTCTTTCTTTATATTTTTCTCAAAAAACATTTTTGTTGGAATAATTTTCTTTTGAAAATTTGTGAAACTTTTTAAAAAAAATTCTACAATAAGTCCATATCATAAAAGCAAACTCATCCTTAGACACGGACTCACAAACTCTTTATTTTTTCTTCCTTTATATTTTCCTAGGCACTTAATCAACCTTCATATATTGGACCCTAAGTGAAATCCATCTATCCTTAGGCTTGAAAGTGTTAGGGAATATATCGATCTCATAAGTTTGAAGATCTCCTACGAGTTCTTCACACCTAAGTGTATCTAATATCCCTAATGAGTTCAAAACAATGACCTTAGGATTAAAAGATTTCCGGAGTGACCTCAAAATATTTTTAACTACACCCATCTAGTTAATTTTCTCACCCAAATTAAAACTCGAGATAACTATGTTCGACAACCTAGCATAAAACTCGTCAAAACACTAGAACTCTGACAACGAGATTGTCTTAAATTGGGTTGTCAAATTTTGTAACTTAGAAGCCTTAACCGCATTGGTACCCTCATGTGTCAATTTAAGGATATACCATGCCTCTTTAGACGTGGTGCACATCATAATACGGTGGAACTTGTTAGGGGTGGGGGCTCAAGAAATAGCTCTAAGGCCGTGGGAGTTATAGGTACTCCACTTAAACTCATCCTTTGTCCAGTCAGACGTGGGTTTGAGATTTGTGACATTATTTGTGATGAAAATGGGAGGAGTCCATCCTCTTTCACATACTAACCAGACATGCTCATCAATAGCCTTTAAACACGATCTAATGCGGATAGGCATAATTTGTTTCATCAAAGACGGGCATCCGATTATATAAGTTCTCCATTATAAAAATTGCAATATTTCAAAAATCAAATTTTTAGAAAAAATCGATATCACTAATATTTTGCTGAAAAAGAATCTCATGATAGTTTGGTAAAACCTGCTCTGATGCCAATTTGAGACGGTAAAATCACTTGAAAAGCTCTTATACCAATTTCAGAATGTTGCGTGATATCGCTTGCTTATGGGATTCACAAATTTCCAATTAAAATTCATTTAATTAGAATTAATCTTATATCCAAATTTTGTTAGCCCTAAACATGAATCTATGTGATTAAAACAATCATTTAAATAAAAAAATCACAAACTTCGAGGCAAACAAATTTCAGGAAAAATTCCCCGAAAGGGCAAAACCTTTTATTGCAATAAATGTTTGCAAATCACAACTTAAAACAAACTTACAGAAATTTGTAATGAATCTTTCGCAAAAAACTCACATAGGTTGCAACATAGTAATCAAGAATGGACACCCGTAAGAACCCATAAGAACTGTAGCTCTCCTCAGCAGGGAACACCCTCGAGTCTCCCTTAGTGATCGCATTGGTCAGAAAGAAACTCCCTCAAGAGCTACCCATCCAGAAGTAGAGATGGAACTCCGCAAGAGAAAACTTCAAAACAAGTGATTTGGGTTCTACAAATGATTCACAAAAGAATTGGGATGTTTTGTAATGAATCAAACATATAAAAAGCCTTAAAAGTGAAGACTAAAAGTTCTGCAGAATTGCAGTTTTCGTGTATCAAAAGTATTAATGAAAAAGTCTTCTAAGGAAAGTATTTATAACAAACCAAACTATTTAAGGTAGTGGAGGTCGTTCAAACAACTTCTCAATCTCGTTCGAATGACATTGGATGTCGTTACTAACGACATTACAAACGACCTATAAAATCATAAAATAGTATAGGTTCTGTGACAACCCGGATATGATTATGATAAATTATGTTTAAACCATGCTTAGCTTATGTGACATGGGTAATGTGTTATTAATATATATAATGTTAAGTTATCATGTTTAGTCTAATCCTATCTTCAGAAAGCACGAAATATTGAATTAGTTACAAATACAAAATTTTGAAGTTTCGGTAGGAATATTTAGGTTGGAGAATAGTTATGACCCTTATAAAATAACAATTGACTTAAGGTAAAAACTAAATGGTTGTATATATATGAGTTAGGTTTGAAAAACTGTCACTTAAGTCGTTTAATTCAAGATTAAACAGTCTAAGTAACTCCGAACTATTTTTTGGAGAAACTTTTTTCTTTAAATCAAAACAGATTAACCACAAGATGTGTTTAATAAAAATGTGTACGAGATAAGTTCAAGATTATATCAGCACACCAACAAGAATGAGATGAGGAGATGTAGGAAGATTAAGTACACACGGTTTTTGACACGGTAAAACCTCACCCAACTGAGGAAACATCCACGGTGACTTCTAAGTCACAAACCAAAAATCCACTAAAACAAAATAAATAAGTTACAAGCTATTTAACACACATGAAAACAAAATACACCTATACAAGTTTAGAATATGTACCCACTAGGTTGATTATAACTTTTATGCAGTTCTGATGTTGATGTTGCTTTCTCATCTTGCTAACTTCTCAACACTTTGTTTCAGCTTTACGTTGACTCTTGAAGATTCAAAATCTTATACCGAACACTTCTTGTCTTATAGTGTGATAAGTGTTTGTGAAAGTGATCTAACACATCCATGACACACGCACACTTATTTATACAAACAAGTCCTATCAAATTACAGAAAGATCTAAATGAATAAGTTTTTCAGTTTCTCTCTTCTTTAAAAATAAATAACTTTATTGATCTTTAAACTAACCCAAAATCTAAGGTTACCTTGCTCGAAAGAAGGTTCAAGGTCTTAATCAATTTCATAGGGTTTTGAAAATATTTTTGAAATTGAAAACCACTGATTGCGATTCCAACTAGATCCCAAGTCTTATTTCATAAGAACTAGAAACATAAAGGAAATTTGTTGAATCTAGAGTTGTGAATTTTTTTTTATAGAAAAGTAATCAACAAATCTGATTTCTCAAGATGAGAATTGTAAAAAAAATGCATATTTAAGTGTAATATAACATAAAAAAGAAAAATCTACAGTCTGTATAAAAAAGAAATAGAGATCAAACTGAAATGCTTAAGCTAGTTACAAGATCTCAAAATCAGAGCATTCAAACCACGAACTGCCTTCAAACCACTAACAAAATAACTCTCAAACACTCAGGTATTGTTTTCGTGTAAACTAATTTTGAAAAAAAAAATGAGTTTAGGGTTTAAAACTAGGTCAAGGTTTGTTTGGATGAGTTAGGGTTTCTTTCTCTCTCCGGTTTCTTCTCTCTTTTTCTTCTCTCTTTTTTTCTTCTCTCTCTCTCTTCTCTTTTCTCTCATTTAGACGAACTGGCAAAAGTTCTTAAATGCTGAGGCTAAGCCTCCTTTTATAGTTGGCATAGAAGGGTCGAGAATAACTGATCAAATCCAAGGGCTGAGATTTGGTCTTGAGGGTTTGACAATCATCCAATAGTTTAATATAAGTGGTGATTTAAATGTCCTCTAATTCCTTTAGAGGGGGTTTACTGGGATAAGGTTAAAACACATGCAGAACATCGATTAACTAAATCCAAGGGCTAAGAATTCGTACAGGTTTTGAGTATTCAAACAAACACAAATTCGGACGTTGTAACAATGACAGGTGTAAGGCTATGATTCACCCAAACACGTGTGTTTTTAAAATAAATGCGCAGACACCCTGAAGTCTCAATCACTTTCGGATTCTACCCAACTAAACTTTCAGGTATGAAATGATAAAACCAGTAATTTTAGAATAACACCAAAAGTTTTAAAACCCAACTTTTAATTTCTAAAAAATCATTTAAAAATTTATTTAAATATTCCCAAAAATTATTAAAAGCAAATTGGAAAGGGAATTAACACACACAACTCATACACAAGCAAATGATGCAATAAATGTACAATGTATGCAATCCTAGTGTGTGTGTGATTGAGATTTTTACCTTTGAATGAATCAATTTCAGGCATCAAGTGTACTATCTGAGGTTCTTTGGTATCTTGGAGATGGGACTCAATATTTTGTCACAATTTCCAAACTGAATGAGCACTTATACAATGTAGACTCAAGTGAGTCAAGAGTATAAGGTGCTTCAATATCCCCCTTTGGAAATATGAGACGAAATCTCCTTTGAGTCACCTAGGACTCGTAGGGATACGAAAATAATAAGAAAAACATATTCCTATACAAAATTCTATCTACCCATATCCTAGAAATAGAAAATTAAATAACTCAACTAATTACAAACCAATACCCTAATAACATTTGTTGAAAACAACGGAATAGATTCCTACAAATAATACTAAGATCAAGCAGTTTAGAAATATGTACTAGAAAAAATGAACTCATAAGACTCAAATTTCTCCCCCATTTTGTCTCAAATGGACAAAGGGAAAAATATACTCAAGTCACGGGAGTTTATTCAACGCAAACCATTCCTATCGATTTTCACAAAGAATGAAATCTATTGTAATCCAAAGGTTTTGTGAACATATCTGTGAGCTCCAAATCAGTAGAAAGATAATTTATTTCTAATTCCTTAGTCTCCAGTAATTCGCGTATAAAATGATGTCTAATTTTTATTTGCTTTGTTAGCGAGTGTTGAACATGATTTTTAGAGATATTGATCGCACTTTGATTATCACAATAGAGATGTAGTTGGTCTTCTTGAATGCCATAATCATTTAGCATTTATTTAAGTCAAAGTAATTGGGAACGACAACTATCAGCATCTATGTATTCAGATTCAGCTATAGATAAAGAAGTGCAGTTTTGTTTCTTACTACTCCATCCTACAAAATTGTTACCAATATAGTAACACGCACCTGATGTGATCTTACGATAATCAACACACCCTGCCCAATCGGCATCAATATATCCTATTATAGTACTGGGAGTATCATTGGTGTACCAAAGTCCCAAATTTAGAGTGCCTTTTATGTATTTAATGATTCTTTTTACACATACTAAGTGGCTCTGTTGTGACACGAGGCCCCCAATTTTAATGTCTTTACTACAAAAAGTAATTTTTCAATTTCCTTTTTAAAGATGCAGAAGCGAGATGGTTCAGATAAATAAATTGACTAATTTTAATTTCTTTTCAAATTAAAATTAAACACAACTTAAACTGAAATTAAATTAACTAACAAATGCATTTTTCACTTTAACATATTAACTCAACTTAAGTCCTAGAAATTTGCCTAAAACTTATTTTCAATATAACCAAATTAGGCCAAACAAATTTTATCAAATTAAGTGATGACTTGAACTAAATTAACATAAACAATACTCAAATTAAATTTGCACCAAATTAAGTAGTGATTTAAACCAAATTTTATCATTTTACTTAAGCATGCATCTAATGTGATTTTTAAAAAGATAAAATAAACAAAGAACCACTACGCCACGAAGTACGAGGAAAAAACCACAAACGGGAAACAACCTCGGACGGCCCTAGCCATAAGTCCACTAAGTATGGTTTTACAATTACAAGACAAATGACTTACTTCCTCGACTCGACCCCTTTCAAGCCTTGATGCGTCTTCTTGTTATCACCTCCGCCTAGTCGACAACCTCGGAACTCCACTGAAACCTTGAAATTCACCAATGGAACTTTAGGAACACCGTCAACCACACATGGTGCCTTTCACCATGTGAGAATGTCGCAGCAAAACAACGAGCCTTCTTCTTTGAGGGATGTAGAAGTAAACCCAAACTTCTCTTCTTCAAGGTGTAGAGATAAACCGGTGCCAAACACACCCAGGATTATATATATATACACACACACACACACCCACACATATATTGAAACATGGAATAAACAATATTGGTGAAAACAAGAGTGTTTTATGATTTTTTTCTTGAAAAATAGACTCTCAAAAACATGATTTTTTTCTTGAAAACATGAACACTAAAATCTCTCTCTAGGAGATGGAATAATATGTAAAAGTTGAGTTGAACAAGTTGGTTCCCGTACCTCTTAAATTTGTTCAAAAGTTAGTGGATAAAGGTCAGTGGAAACATGGGAAAAACTGCTCAAAACTGCCAAAGAAATTTCCCACGTGAAATCTCGTTCGAACGGGATTTTCATTCGAACGATACTTCTAACGAATTTCCAGAGGTAGTTCATTGGCAAACCTCGTTCGAACGATATTCTTGTTCTAACAAAAAATTTGTTCGAACGACAATATCGAACGACTTTCTAGAATGTTCAAAAGTTCAATTTTAGCCCAGAACCTTATTTTAAAGTTTTAAAGAAACTTTCTGAAAATAAAAAATAGTTTAAAGAAAACATAAACCCAATACAAATTTTTCCAAGCTCCTATATAAATATGTAGTGCATTCATACCTTAGGAGTAAACATAACAAGTGTTGTTGACGTAGAAATGAGCCACAACAAACTCAGCATATGATGAAGATTTTATACTCTTGGCCGCTATGTCTTCAACTTTAGTATATCATAGGTCATTTTGATTGAGTGGAAAAACCGAGCATCCGTGTAATACGCTAGTCATTGTTATCGACTTCCAACCTCAATACAAAAACACCTAATCTTGTAACTACACTCTTAAGGAGTATAGTGGTGAGTCTGGGTATCGAATCCACAGGGAATGTTTGATATAATTTAATTCATTTATTACTTCTAAAATAAAAGTGAAAAAGATGATGATGGTTGAAAAGGGAAAAAATAAAAAAGTTAACTATGCATGCATGAGTAAACTAATTAAGATGAATGAGAAAGTAGGTTACAATACAATCCCCCAACCCTAGTAATTTACCGTGTAGAAAAACAAAATTTTAAATTATAAATTTGAATGAATCCAGTCTTTATAGATCCTAAGCATTATGTATATGAGGTTCAATCCCGCACCATACGAAATCAAAGGTAAATATAAAGCGGTGATAAATAATTATACGCACATCGTATTCTTAAACATCCCAAGTACCTAGGGCAAGAGAGATTAAAAGATCTAGAATGGTTGTAAAATTGTCTCGCACGACTCTTTCAAATTTTTAATTTAAATTCTATTTTCTACATAAGTAATTTACATTGGGATGGGTTCATGCATCCCAACCCTTAAAAACTTAGCTAGGTATGAATTTTTTATTTAATGAAAACAAAATTCTAGATGTGAAGGAGGTCATAGGTCTATTATGCATTGAAACGGAACATGAATTGAGAAACGAAATTAAACTACAAGAGTAACTTAAACTTACAATATGAAAGAAATTGGAAGTATAACTTAGCAATACTTGAATGGAAGAAGGAGATCTGAACTTGAAACTTGAATCTTTAATAACTCTTGTTCAACTTTGTAGAATCGCTACAGCGGAAATATTGCGACTTCTCAAATAAAATCCAATTTTAATTAATCCCAAATTTTAGTTAAACCCTAAAACATGCATCTAGATGATTTATCCAATAAAATAAAGCATGCAGGATAAAACAAACGATTTCAAGAAAAATCCCCCAAAGGGGCAAAACCTTTTATTTCACTATAATTTCTTAAGAAAACGGCTTCCACGGATTACAATAAAATAGGGTGACATACGAAATACCCGCAGGTGTCAGTTTTGATGTCTTGGCTGGAACTTTCCCTTTCCAGGAGGGCAGCAGTGAAGAAGATAAATGGCTTCTCTACAAGATGTGAACTTTATAATGACTCCCTCCACAATAGCACACAACTGTCGGTTGTAGAGTTCTCCCCACAAAGTATAAACAAGAGTAAAGTATGTTCTTAAAAACCAAAATAATTCACTAAAGCATATGGGAGTTTTGTGAATTGAAAACAAAAAGGATTAAAACCCTAAAGGAATAAGCCAAAAGGATTCTTTAGTTTCGCAGTTTTTTGTCTATCAAAAACTGTTGACTTCTTAATGAAAACGTTACCATTTAATGAGTATTTATACAAAAACGCATCGCCTCAAAATTTGAGCTCGTTCGAACGAGAAGCATATGTCGCTCGAACAAAGTACGCATGTCGTTCAAACGGCATCGCGCGACTTCCAATCTTGTTCGAACAAGATGCTGATCTCGCGCGAACGACCTGGGCGTCAAAATCGAGGTCCGCTTCAAAACTTAAAAAAAATGCTCATTCTTAATATTTGACGAAAAAGTCCGCTCCAACACTTAGAAAATATTTTGTAAAAATCTCCCAAAAGCTCTAAGTGAAAAGTTAAGGTATTTAAAACATAACCTTACCAAAGTAAACTTCGCGGAGTCTTGAATGATGAAGAACTTGAGTAATTCGGATTCGTCTTTGATGTAGATGTCTCTTGAATGCTCTTCGATGATGTAGCGGTATATGACATAATAAATTGATAACGGACCTATGAAAATATGTCCTTACGAATCTCCCCCTATGTCTATGCCGGTACATACATAAAAAAATCCGAATTATCAAAAAACCGAAATACCTATACAAATCTACCCTCCCATGAATAAATTTGCAAGATCTCAAACTATTCTTTAAAAATCTTCATCAAATATCAAAGCTTTTCTTATCAAGGTGTGCAACATCATAATCTTCAGTCTTTGTACCTACACACATGAGATAAAGCAAAATACCTTCATGACATATCGAGTTTGAAATGATATTAGAATAAAGCATTAATAAATCAAATCTCCCCCATAATGAAAAAACTCCCCATAACTGATAATTCTTTCTCCCCCTTTTTATGATGTCCCCAAATAGACAGATAAGAAGAAAAAAAATCAAAACATAGAGTGTCACGATAAAATGCATAGCAAACAAAGATCAAGCTACACGCATGCAAAGGTATGTCCCCAAAACATCCACAAACTATTATTGATTTTTCAAATTTTTCATAGAAAAATAGGATACAAAAAAAATCACACCATGGTTTTAAACTCAAACAACCAAGTCATGGAAACGTAATGAATGGGTGTGAACACATTCGATAGGAAAATCAACTCAATCAATCATATGTGAACAATGAATACGTGTACCGCTAACAAATAAACATCAAAATAATCCTTAGGTGTAAAAATTTATTGAATTTAAATGACATCGTATTATACAAATCAACAAATCAAAGTCAAATGATTTCCACACCAATAATGTCCAAAACTATTTAGCGCATTTTCAAGACTTTTAAGGACGTGCAAACCCGATTAAAATCTCCAACCAAACACCCTCATATATATATATATATATATATATTTATTTATTTTAGAGGTGAATAAACTAAATTCTCAAACTTCGGAGAATTGGTGCAAAAACCTAAATGGCCCATAATTGGCATGAATTTCTTTTTATTGCCTTTAAATTTTTTCGAGCTCTTTTAAACCTCTTTGGACCCCGGATAATAAAATTCCTCCATTTTTTAGGTCCAATATAACGGTGGCTTAGTATTCGCAAAGTCAAAATGAACCTTTCGCAACCCTTCCCCGTTTTCAAACAAAACACACAAACTCACAAAATGGTTCTTATATGCACAATTTCCTTATCAAAATTTATCGCGCTTGGTTCGTTTTAAAGACAGGATTGAAGTGAAAACACCCAACCAACATGTGATAAGACAAGCACAATAATCAAACAAATTCGTGCATGTGTGCAATAAAGGAAACATGAGTCAAACATGTAGGAAGTAACACTTAATTACATCTTAATGACTCCAAACATTATAAAGCAAAAGGATGAATTGACCTATTGTCTCAAAACACTATCAAATAGTCACATGAATAATGGAATGATGTTGTGACTTGGGCATCCAAATTTTCCACCCGTAAACGGTGCAAACAAAATACAAAAATCTTTTGGAATTTTTCTAAAACTTTTATCAAAATAAAATCTTTTTGTATTTTTCAAAATATTTCAAAAATAAAAATCTATACAAAAAGTACATGTCACAACGCTAGCAAAAATATATAAAACAGCATAACTAGCGTATGACAAACATGCAAACACAATCATCTATATGATATGGCAAGAGAAGAATCATGTGCAATAAAATGAGAATCAACTATTCTAAAATCTAGCGTATCCAAAAGTGATTTCCTAACCCAAATAAATGTGAAACGTCGTGTGGGGGCTTTGGGAACCACGGGAACACTAGACATAAATTTCCTAGGACGTTTTCCAAGATCAAAATAAAAACGCCTAAGGTGACTTTTCCTACCACAATATGAACATGTGTAAACGGGTGGAACGACACCTAAAGTGTGATATTTTCTAACATCCTTTGGAACGGTTGACCCTCTAAAACAAATAATGGTTTTGGCTTTAGCACTAGAAGCATGAGAATAAGATGAGCCATTACCATCACTATCAAACCTACTTGAGTCAGTCAAATCATTTTTTAACTTCAAAATTTTTGACTCAAGCAAAGAATTAAACTCTTCCAAATTAAGGGACGCCTTTTTCAAGTTTTCAATCATTCCTAAAAGCGTATCTCTCTCTCCCTCCATTAAAGCAAACTTTTTCCTAAGAGTCTTTTTACGTGCCACAAACTTATTGACTAAAATATTTTTCTCCTCTTTGGCACAAACACAAACCATCGAATTTTTAAGGTCCTCCAATTCCTTTTCTAAAAATAGGACCCTATCATCACTCTCCATTTTGGCAATTTTCAAAGAATCAAAATCAATACACAAATTACCAAAGTGTTCACAACAAATATCACTTTGAGTTTGAAACGCTTGCAAATATTCAATCTTAGTTTTAAAGAGAGAATTTTCTTTTTCCAAAAATTTAATTCTTTTGCAAAGTTTCAAATTCAAACTTTTTAAATTTTTAACATAGTCGTGAACTTTATCAAAAATAGGCTCCTCATTAAATGAGCGTTTCATTGAAAAAATTGCGATTTTTTCACAAAACAGATTTAAAAAAAATCAATATCACACGATTTTGCGGAAAATAGGAATACTTGATAATTTAGAGAAACCTACTCTGATATCAATTTGACGACGTGAGAAGTCAAATTGTACCATGAAAAAATCTTTAAAAATCAGGATCACTCAATAATTTAGAGTAACCCGCTCTGATACCAATTTGTAGAATCGCTACAGCAAAAATATTTCAACTTCTCAAATAAAATCCAATTTTAATTAATCCCAAATTTTAGTTAAACCCTAAAGCATGCATCTAGATGATTTATCCAATAAAATAAAGCATGCAGGATAAAACAAATAATTTCAGGAAAAATCCCCCAAAGGGGCAAAACCTTTTATTTCACTATAATTTTGTAAGAAAATGGTTTACACGGATTAAAATGAAATAGGGTGACATACGAAATACCCGCAGGTGTCAGTTTTGATGTCTCGGCTGGAACTTTCCCTTTCCAGGAGGGCGGCAGTGAATAAGAGAAATGGCTTCTCCACAAGATGTGAACTTTATAAGGACTCCCTCTACAATAGCACACAGCTATCGGTTGTAGAGTTCTCCCCACAAAGTATAAACAAGATCAAAGTATGTTCTTGAAAACTAAAACAATTCACTAAAGCATATGGGAGTTTTGTGAATTGAAAACAAAAAGGATTAAAATCCTAAAGGAAGAAGCCAAAAGGATTCTGTAGTTTCGCAGTTTTCTGTCTATCAAAAACTGTGGACTTCTTAATGAAAACGTTACCATTTAATGAGTATTTATACAAAAACACACCGTCTCAAAATTCGAGCTCGTTCGAATGAGAAGCATATGTCGCACGAACGAAGTACGCATGTCGTTCAAACGACATCCCGCGACTTCCATTCTCGTTCGAATGAGATGCTGATATCGCGCGAACGACCTGGGCGTCAAAATTGAGGTCCGCTTCGAAACTTAAAAAAAAATACTCATTCTCAATATTTTACGAAAAAGTCCACTCCAACACTTAGGAAATATTTTGTAAAAATCTCCCAAAAGCTCTAAGTGAAAAGTTAAGGTATTTAAAACATAACCTTACCAAAGTAAACTTCGCGGAGTCTTGAATGATGAAGAACTTGAGTAATTCGGATCCGTCTTTGATGTAGATGTCTCTTGAATGATCTTCGACGATGTAGCATTATATGACATAAGAAATTTATAACGGACCTATGAAAATATGTCCTTACAAACTTACAAACTTGGGTTTCTAAATCCTAAGGAAAGAAAAATATGAAATTATATGCCAAAAAAGACTCTCTCCCTTCCTCCCTTTTAATACTCTAGGGCTTGGCTTTTTATATACCCAAATATGACCTTTCCCATGGCTCTCCATGTTTTACAACTAATAAAAAGGAATTATACAAGAAATTTCAAGAGTTGAAACTCTTCAGCTTCGAGAATTAATTTCAACTTTGACTTGCCATATCTTTTGATCCAGAGCTCCGATTTGACTGTCATTTTTTCCAAATGTTCTTGTAATTTAGATATATTAAAATTTCTAGTTTTCCCCACCTCCAGAATATATATGTAAAATTATAAAAATGCCCTTCAACTCCATGTTTTTTGCTTTCTTTCACTGTTTTGCATTCTCTTTCGCACAAATTTGCATGAAATACGTGTAAAATACATGAGAGATACACAAAATATGAAATACTTGCCAAAAAGGGTTAGTAGAATAAATATAAGAGAAATCCAAGCTATTTACAATGCATGGGATCATAAAACTACTTAAATTAAGGGGATAAATGTGAAAAATTTATGCCTAATCAAATCCCCCTAACTTAGACCTTTGCATGTCCCGAGCAATGTAAGAGAAATGAGTTGACTTTTGAAATTCCTTTTAATAAAGTAAAATTCCACTTTCGCAGGCAAGCGATTTCATTGAGCAAATGAAATAAGCCTTTAGACCCTTAGGTTACCCTAGTAGGACGAGTTTTGTCTTGTGAGGTTTTGTAGTGAATACACCCAAAAATTTCTTTATTGACTCAAATAAATATCAAAATATTTAAAAATTGTACAATTTAAACTTTGCGAAAAATAATCACCAAAAATTCGTAGTCAAATGTCTCAAACCAGTGTGTGTGTGTGTGTGCAATGTCAGAAATTAAACCTCAAATTTCAACCGATTGAGCATTACATTACTTTCCGAAATTCGTTTTGATTCAAATTCTTACGGATGCACTCCCAAACGAATCACTCGAATTATAGTTTTTTTCTCTCGGTATGCATGATATAAAGAGTAAATATAATGGACACAAATTCATGCATACAAAATTAAAAAGAAGGAAATATATGGTGAAAAGATCTCATCATCGGAATACAGTTATTAGGAAACGAGAAACATCTGTAATAACGCGCCCTTTTGGAGAGGATTAAATTCCATAATTAAGTATAATTTGGAATTTGGAGAATTTCTCGAAATAGTGATTTTTGGGATTTTCGAGGATTTAAATATTTTTGAAGGGTGTTACAAATTATTTTGGGACTATATAGGTCGAAGTAATTTAATTATATGTCGTCGTGGAGTATAGCTACAAAAGAGGTAAGATTTTGAGTAAGACTACCGCATTTAATTATTTTGGGTTAGAATAGTGATTTACGGTCAAGTACCTCTGATGGAAATTTCGACTGCGCCACGAGTCTCGGAATGTCCAAGATAGTCGGAAAAGAGTGTCCGATTGTCGAAATTGAGTTTCGGGTAATTTTGGAGTTAAATAGGCTCGTAATTGGGTAAACGAGTCGTTTTTGGGTTTTAAAGGGGTTAAACCCTTTTCTCCTTATAAAAGGAGGGAGGGGGGGAGAAAAGAGAAGAGAAAAGATAAAGAAGAGAGGAAAGAGAGAGAGAGAGGGAAGAAAAGAGGAAAAAGGGAGAGATTCCGGCCAGCCTCCGCGGGATTCGGCTCGAGGACGTCGGATTTTATCCACGAGGCAAGTGTTTACTTGCTTTATTTATTTTTGAGCATAAATATCTCATATCATAGTTGGTATAACAAACCTTAATGATTTTGGGTTGGGTATTCGTGGATAAAACGGGTTTTCGGGAGATAAAACGAATAAACCCCTAAAATTGGTTAATTGGAGAAACTTAGGTTTTATGTAAAATTAATTGGTGATTTAGGGTTCTAGGATGTTTAGAACCCTTAATATATGGGTATTTGTAGTTGTTTGAGGTTGTAGGACGTTGGGTGAGGCGATAAAAGCTTGGGAGAAGCTTTAATGGCCAAAATCGTCTCGGAGAAGACGATGAATAGTGTAGGCAGCGTGCTTACCGAATCGATTCAGCCTAGAGGAGAATCGATTCGGCTCTTGGTAAAAAAATAAAAATTGTAGATCTTTTCGACGCGATCACGTGGGCGCCGACCACGTATTTTTCTGATTTTTTTTGGATT
This sequence comes from Sambucus nigra, assembly GCA_949130495.1. Taxonomy (NCBI): domain Eukaryota; kingdom Viridiplantae; phylum Streptophyta; class Magnoliopsida; order Dipsacales; family Adoxaceae; genus Sambucus; species Sambucus nigra. The sequence continues at coordinate 234,027,605 of OX422210.1, read as the reverse complement.
TATAGTAATTTTTCTACGGAAAGCTGTCAGAGATTGAAATCATTAGTTAGAACTTATTGGAGATAGATATTAGGGGTTCTCAAAAGAATTTTTAGGACCTCTAAAGAATTTGAGGAGATATAAAAACTTTGGGTTTGTAGTAATAAAACCAAGTTAGGAATTAAATGGATATTGGATTGAATTTTGGGTATTTTGGAGATTGAAAAATCGCCCAAACTGTAGCCCTCGAACTGGCCGAATCGATTCGCCTAAAGGAAATTGGGTTTCTGCAATGGGCCGAATCGATTCGGGTACAGACCGAATCGATTCGCCATTACAGACCTGTTTGCAGAATACTTTCCGAATCGATTCGGATTGGGAACCGAATCGATTCGCCCACCCGAATCGATTCGCTAAAGGGGCGAATCGATTCGCTTAGGTCAGAATTTCTAGTTTTCTCCCTTTAAGAGTATGGGGAGTTGAATTACCATTTGGGATTTTTATGGGGATTCCTAAATAAGGGTTTTGAGGATAAATAAACCTTTAGGAGATGATTGAGGTAATTAGTATTGAACAAAGTATGAAATACTTTGGATTTAGAATCATGCTAATATGAATGCATGATTATGATTTCTGGAGGGAATCTTTGGGATAATGGTCATCGCTAGATGCTATAGGCCACTATGGCTGTTTATATATATATTCTAGGAAGAATATATAGGATATGTATATACTGTGTGATTTAGGTATATATATATGTTATGATGGAAATGATTTTTGAAAATAGGAAAATGAATATTTTCAAAACGGTAAATAAATGATTTTCATAATTGTTAAAATTGAGGATACACACCTCTCTAAATGGCTATCATATGGGAAGTTTGCGTACGTATGGTGAAGCCCCCTGGCTAATGAATGCAGGGTGGATATAGTCCTATAGACCATGTGAGCGTTTGTTGATATATATATTTTTTACGCTGGTTAGGAGATTCCGGCTGTGGTCTTGACTATCCCGCAGGCACATGGCCTCTTCCCGACGTCTTGCGATGAAGGATCCCAGGTTGTCTTATGATAGGCCCTGGAAGATGATAGCCATTTAGGGGCGCGCACAGTGGAGAAATCCGGACGGGCGGTCTTAGAACGCGTTATATATTAAAGCAATTCATGATAATGGAATGGCTTTAATTACATTTCCTGGATATAGGAAGGGAAATGGGTTATATAAATTGGCTTCGGTAACACTTCCCGGATGGAAGAAGGGATGTGGAAGCATATGTTATGAGCAAAGCATTTTTATGATAATGAAAATGGCTTTGAATACATTTCCTGAGTATAAAAAGGGAAATGGGATGATTTAAAAGGTAAAGCATTTTTTATGATTATAAAACTCGCTTTAAAAAGAGATATGATTTGTTAAAGCAATTCATGATAATGAATTGTCTTTTAAATACATTTCTTGGATATGAGAAGGGAAATGGAAGGTTTTGAGATAAAAATGATAAGTATTGATAAATACTTTGTATATGGATTCTCATTCCGGGAGATAGATCCGGATGGTTATGGTAAAATATGTATATGTATATATAAATGGATGAATCGAGTACCGAGGGTTTAATGGATCCCGACGATCGACCTTGCCGCATAGTAGTGTATCGGGGGGGTTCCTTGTTTGGATTTCGCTTTGCGAGACACCCCACGCACGAATATGGCAGTGTGTTGAGACTGGGGAGAAGTTTAATCCTTAGTGCTCTATATTATAAATTCTTACGGTGTATATATTTATATATATATTTCTGTACTGAGGGACTGGCGGATCTCGATGATCGACCTTGCCGCTTAGTAGTGTATCGGGGGGGTTCCTTGTTTGGATTTCGCTTTGCGAGACACCCCGCGCACGAACATGGCATAGCGTCGAGATTTGAGTGAAGTTTAGCCCTTAGTACATCCGTTGGACTATCTAGGGTAGATAGTAGATGGTTAAATTAGACTAGTTTAGTAGGGTATCTCGACTAGGATATTTAGAGGGATGCGCTAGGAGTGCACTGTTAGAGGAGAGGTGAGGGGTATCTAATGGGAGTGCGATACTAATTTAAATATGAGATAAAACTATTTTTCTAAAAATAAAGCATTTATGCACTTGCAAAATATTTTCAAACATTCGGGCTCTGACCCATTTGTCTACTCTCCTTTCTTTCTCTATACTATATATATATATATAGGTATCCAGACACAGGGATGCCTGGATGTAAATTCTTTCGAGTCAGACGTTAGCTGCAGCAGCTGTGGATGCGTGCAGGTTTTTGATAGCCGCTTCCATCGTCGTACTCTAGATAGGAGGTACTGTATAAACATTCGAGCCAATGGCTCAATTGCATTTATTTATTCTTTCAGTACAGCATTCGATATGGTTGTATATTTGGACCGAGTGTTCGGTTATTTTAATTTATTTCATTTTCATTTCAGTTCAATTACGCATTTAATTGTGGATGTTTTTAATTGGTCGCTAAAAAGAGTAGTAAAGTTAAAATTTTGACACCGACCTAATAGGTTATTAGTAATTAAATGGATTTTCGACAGTGATGCTAAGAATGATCCATATGAGACTCCTGTTTTAATTAATATTGGAGTGATCGCCGGGTATCTTATTAGGCGGGGTGTTACAACATCATCTCTTAATCACACCATTTTAATCTCTTTTATTATCTTTTCATATCTTAGCTCTCCATGCAGTAATTAATTTCTCCATTCGGACTCGGTTAGGACTTTTTCGGATTTTAAGGTGTAAAGGGTAAAAATTGGAATGGATTGAATGTTCGGAATTGGAAAATATCCTTATAACGTCCATTAGTGCTTTTTCGGGCATTTGCTATTTTTTCTCTTTCTTTTTCTAGAAATTTTTCTGTTTTTTTTCTTGTTTTTCTTGCTATTTTTCTTTTCTTGCCCCTTTTTATTATTTTTTTTACACACTTTGGACTTACTTGATGAATTTCCAATTTTTCACAATTTCGGGCTATTTGGGTTTTTCGGGTTATCAAACGAAAGGAAAATATTTTATTAGGCTCAAATTGGATTGCAAAGGGATAATTTTTTCACAACTTTATTATGGCTAATATTTTTGGGTTAAACAACAGAAGGCCTACTTCATTGTCCAAATTGCTAATCACATTACCATATGCATCTCGAGATTAATTAAGTTTAGAGATATATTTAGCATGAATTTCAAGACAACATTTCGCACATTTCCCATAACCGATCAAAACAAAGGATTGAGATCATCAATGACTTATTAAAACGCTGAAAAGGACTTTGAGTTAATCATAAACTCAGATTGATTTAAAAACTCATAAAAAATTAAAAGGCTTGAAATCTCACCCGGGTTTATTAATCTCCACACTTATTCGTTAAGTCGTCAATTTTATTTCGATTTCCATCTTCGGTCAATTTTGGCTTAGTGCATTTTGATTGTTAACAAATTGAGACTTTAAATAGAATAAAGGTGACATTTTTGAAAAATTTAAATTCCAATTTTTATTTATTTTGAACAAAAATATTTTTCGCTTTTTTCTAAAGTTTTTCATTTTTTTTTAAATTAAAAAAAATAAAGTAAAATAAAATAAAAAATATACTTGGAAAAACATGTGATCAAATCAATGAATATAAATAATAATGGGAAGAATAATGAATCGAAACAATAATGGGAAGAATATCCCACACTCCCTAACTTAAATATGGCATTGTCCTCAATGCGAATCAAGAACACAATAGAAAGTGAGGAAAAGAAATATAAATATCCAAATAGAGTGATCCCCTATAAGTATGAATCCACTGAATCTGTAAAACACGTTAGAACCAAGCATAGAAAAAAGAATAACTAAAATTGTACCATCGAAACTAGACTATAATAAAAATAGAAAAAGTAATAATAAAAAAAAACTAATTATTTACAACCTAAAATTTGAACGGCTAATAAATCATACACTACAAGTCGAAAAATTTGAGGTTCCACCCAAAATACAATTTGACTTTGAGGGATTAATGGTGTTCCCTCATTAGAAAGCATGCCGCCCGGAAAATAAGAATTCCGTTGGAAAAATGGAAGGCATGTGCAAAGCGAAAGAAATGAACCATCACCAATTAAAATTTTTAGGGGGATAATGAGGGAATTGAGTGCACAGTGGGACAAGTACCATTGGTATCCAAGAAAAATTGAATCACGTCTCAAAGATTTTTTAAGTAGTATGGGAAGCGGAGCACACAAACAGAAAGAGTCCATCTTGGAAAATAATTCAAGCATAGAGTCCTTGTCCTCAAAATCTTCTCCCCAAAAATTTTCAACTGGATCTACTGGAGTGACACGTGCAAGTGTATGGCCTGTAAGAGGAAGCATCTTAAAAAACATTCTCATACAAGAATCGGATCAACATGCTCAAGACATTTATCTAGTTCTTGTGATAACTATAATTATTCGATAACAGTGAATGAGAATGGTGAGGTCATAAATTCAATCTCAAGTGATTCGTCATTGGATTCCTCATTTGGTTGAAAACATTCTTTAGTTTAAAAAAATATAAGAAGTAAAATCGTTATTGGATTCGAATAATGCATCCAACTCTTGCTCCCAAAAATAATTTTTTTCCCTATATTCTTTTTCACGCCTTTCCTCTTCAAGCCTTTCATTTTCATAAATTTGGATGGCCTTAGCACTGGGCTTGTATTTATGGGACTCATCTTTAGTGATATTGATCCAATGTTCATAAATCGTGAGTTCATTCTCCTCCGCATTATTAGCATAACAGTTAAAGCTACCAAAAGAGTTAAAATAAGACATTTCAAAGTGGGCAATTCAAAAACGTGACACACATATATATATTTTTTTAAGTAGTAAGTCAATTATAATCTATAACAAACAGTCCCCGGCAACGGCGCCATTTTGATTTAGTGGAAAAACCGAGCGTCCGTGTAATATGCTAGTCGTTGTTATCGGCTTCCAACCTAAATACAAAAAAACCTAAACTGATAACCACACACTTAAAGAGTATAGTGGTGAGTCTGGGTATCGAATCCACAGGGAATGTTTCATAGAATTTAATTGATTTATTACTTCTAAAATAAAAGTAAAAAATATGATCATAGTTGAAAAGGGAAAAAATAAAAAAGTTAACTATGCATGCATGAGCAAACTAATTAAGATGAATGAGAAAGTAGGTTGGAATACAATCCCATAACACTAGTAATTTACCGTGTAGAATACTAGAATTGTAAATTATAAATTTGAATGAATCAAGTCTTTATAGATCCTAAGCATTATGTATATGCGGTTCAATCCCACACCATACGAAATCGAAGGTAAATATAAAGCGGTGCTAAATAATTATACGCACATCGTATTCTTAAACATCCCGAGTACCTAGGGAAAGAGTGATTAAAAGATCTACAATGGTTGTAAAATTGTCTCGCACGACTCTATCAAATTTTTAATTTAAATTATATTTTCTACATAAGTAATTTACATTGGGATGGGTTCATGCATCCCAACCCTTAAAAACATAGCTAGGCATGATTTTATTAAATGAAAACAAAATTCTAGATGTGCAAGGAGGTCATAGGTCTATTATGCATTGAAAATGAACTTGAATTGAGAAACAAAATTAATCTACAAGAGTAATTTAAACTTACAATATGAAAGAAATTGAAAGTAGAACTTAGCAATACTTGAATGGAAGAAGGAGATATGAATTTGAAACTTGAATCTTGAATAACTCTTGTTCAACTTACAAACTAGGGTTTCTAAATCCTAAGGAAAGAAAAATATGAAATTATATGCCAAAAAAAACTCTCTCCCTTCCTCCCTTTTATTACTCTAGGGCTTGGCTTTCTATATACCCAAATATGAATTTTCCCATGCCTCTCCACGTTTTACAACTAATAAAAAGGAATTATACAAGAAATTTCAAGAGTTTAAACTCTTTAGCTTCGAGAATCAATTTCAACTTTGGCATGCCATAACTTTTCATCCAGAGCTCCGATTTGAGTACGGTTTTTTCCAGTGTTCGTGTAATTTATATATCTTAAAATTTATAGCTTTCCCCACCTCCAGAATATATATGTAAAATTTTGAAAATGCCCTCCAACTCCCTGTTTCTTGCTTTCTGTCGCTGTTTTGCATTCTCTTTCGCACTAATTTGCATGAAATACTTGTAAAATACATGAGAGATACACAAGATACGGATTAATTGCCAAAAAGGGTTAGTAGCATAAATATAAGACAAATCCAAGCTATTTACAATGTACGGGATCATAAAAATACTGAAATTAAGGGGATAAATGTGAAGAATTTATGCCTAATCACATAGGCTTGAAGGATGTTCAAGAACTCTATCCTACGACTCAAAAGTTTTTGTCCGGAATAGAGCCAAAACTGCAAGGGAATCAATTAGAAATTTGAGTCCTTATTGGCTCTCTTTAGGATTATTTTGATAACGGGCACACACGCAAACTGCGTACATAATATCAGGACGCAAGATAGTAAAGTATAGTAAACTTCCTATCATACTATGATATAAAGTGGGATCTATGTATTTTCCACTCTCATCATTAGATAATTTAACCGTAGTACTCATGGGAGTTTTAACTTCTTTGGAACTTTCAAGACGGAATTTTTTGACAATCTCTAAAGCATATTTTGATTTCGACACAAATAAACCTTCAGAATTCTGTTTGACTTGAAGACCCAGGAAAAATTTCTACTCCCCCATAAGAGACATTTGAAATTCTTTATGAATGATTTCAGAGAATGATTTAACTTCTGAAGGGGAAGTGGATCCAAAAATGATATCGTCGACATAGACTTGAGCCATAATGATATCTTTGACAAAATGTTTGACAAAAAGGGTTTGATCATTTTCGCCTCTCTTAAAACCTATATCTAAGAGAAAGTTGGAAAGACGCTCATACCAGGCTCTTGGCGCTTATTTCAGACCATACAATGACTTTTTAGGACGACAAACATGATTAGTATACTGAGGGTTAATAAACCCTTTTGGTAGTTCAACATAGGTCTCTTCAATCAGGATTCCATTTAGAAAGGTTGATTTAACAAATAAGATGAAGAGATTCTAAGGAAGTAACAGGAGCAAACGTCTCATTAAAATCTATTCCTTCAATTTGAGAATATCCTTGAGCCACTCATCTGCCTTAGTTTCTAATGATTATCCCACTTTCATCAGATTTATTTTTAAATATCCAACGTGTGCCAATAACCTTTTTATGATCAGGCCTAGATATAAGATACCAAACATCATGAATGACAAATTGAAGAGGTTCTTCCTGCATGGAAGAAATCCATTGTGGGCCATTAAATCCCTCATTTACATTCTTTGGTTCCACAAGGGAAACAAAACTTGCATAATGAGCATAGTTTCTTAATTGAGATCTTGTATGTACAGGCTCATAGGGTTACCAACAACGTTATCTATGGGATGATATTTAGAAACCTAGTAAGGTACTTCAGGTGTCTCAATTGGTAAAGAATCATCTATTTCTGGAGAGTCAATTTCTAAAATAATTTCAAACTCTACCATAATAGTTGGTTCTCCAGTCTTACTCTCAACAGTAGTGCCACTCACAATAACATTTATGGATTCCATTAAGGTCTTTGTGCGAAGGTTATACACATGGTATGCTCTACTTTCAGGAGAATATCCTAGGAAGATAGCCTTATCTCCACGTGTCTCAAATTTGGATAAGTGTTCTCTATCTTTGCAGACATAACAGGTACTACCAAAAGTTCTAAGGTATTTAAGATTGGGCTTCTTCCCATACCATTGTTCGTAAGGAGTTTGTTTAGAATTCTTCCTAAGATAGACCCTATTAATGATGTTACATGCAGTACGAATTGATTCTACCCAAAAATATTTAAGTAAACATTTGGCATGGATCATAACGCTTGCCATCTCTTGAAGGGTACGATTCTTTCACTCGAAAAGTCCATTTTGTTGAGGAGTCGTAGGAGCACTAAAATCATGTTTGTAACCTTTATAGTCGCAATAATCTATAATACCTGTATCTATGAATTTTCCTCCTCTATCACTACGAATTCTATTTACTTGAGTGTCCTTCTGATTTTCTATACGCAGTAAGATTTTCAAAAACGTTCTGAAAGTGTTTGACTTTGTTTAAAAAGGCTGCCCAAGTGAACCTGGTGAAGTCATCAACCATAACTAGAATGTAACTATGTCCAAAAAGACTAAAAGTACAAGAAGGACCCATTAGATCCTTATGGATGAGCTCTAAGGGTTTAGAGGTAAGTATATCTTTAACTTTCTTATGAGGTGCCTTAACAATTTTTCCTTCTTGACATGATCCACAGATAATGTTAGAGATAGGTTTGATTTTTGGAATTCCTCTAACTATTTCTTATGAAGATAATTTAGTAATTTATGTGACCAATCCTATTATGCCATATTTCATTGTCATCCATTCTGGAAACGTTGCAGACTTCGTTACTATTCATAACAGTATAACAATTGTCAGGAGTCCTGAATCTTGTAATTATGCACTCACCTTTTTCATTTAAAATATTACAATTATTCTTTGAAAAGGTGACAGTATGATTTGAGTCACAAAATTGCGAGATACTAAGTATATTAGCCGTAATACCTTTTACTAGAAGAACATTTTCAAGCACATGCATTCCTTCTTTTTTGAGTGTTCCTTTGCCAATGATTTGAGATGATACAACATCACTGAAAATATCTTTTCCTCCAGCAAAGCTGGTTTTGTTTTAAAGTTTTGTATCATCTCCAGTCATATGTTTTGAGCACCGAGAGTCTAAATACAAACCAGAAGAGGTGTGTTCGGCTTTTAAAGCAGTAATCACAATATTACACTTCATCTGGGGCAATAGATCACCTTTTCTAACCCAAATAGCTCTAGTTTTTGTTTTGCGCATATTTGCTCTTATTTGATAAAACTTGGAGCATAAGATTTTTGTTGAAAAATATTTTGCGCATGGACTTGACTTTTATGGAGGATATGAGAATTTGATTTAGAAAAGTGCCTAGGAATACTTCTTGAAAATAATCTTTAAGGATTTGTCTTTCCCTTTCTATTGTTAGAGTTTTTGTCTGGTTGTCTAGGCAGAACATAATTGTTACGGCTTCTCCTAGAGTAGTTAAAGTTTTGGTATAAAGGAGTATTACAAACAGGATTAACTAAACATCTAGAGTAGCAACCTTCAAAAGAATGTCTGAATATGTCACAGTAAGAGCAATACAGATTGCTTGAAGAAGGTATCTCCCTAGTAAAGTCTCTAAACATAGGTTTCATGGAATTTTAATTTTGAACCTTGTTCCTAGGGACTACAGTTTGAAATGTAAAATCACTCTTCCTAATAGGAGGGCAAATGTATTTAGCCTTAGGTCGACTTTTACACTTAGAGTTACTTGATTCCCCAATATCCAACTTTTGATGTTTTTTTTATCAAACTCATCTTTAGTGAATGAAAATCTAGACATGTTTCCATAGCTCTTTTCCCACCTGACACAAACTTGATTGATTCAAAATTTTTAATTTGTGTCTTTACATTTGGGCAAAATCCTATACTAGTTGGATCATCAGGATTGGTTTTTGAATCAGCAATAAAGTCTTTAAAACAATTGGAATTATTTTCAAACTTAGCAATTTTTTTAAAACAGTTGTTGTCTTTTTTTTTTTTGCTTGTTCCAATTCTAATAATGTCCCTTTATATTTTTTCTCCAGAGTTTCATTTGTCTCAATCAAATCTTTCAATTTTTGATAAAAAAATTTGACTTCATTTTGAAGAGTTAGACATTGGGTAGTGTACTTTTCAGCATTAAGTTTAACCATTAGACTTAGGTCTTCTAGTTTCTTAGTGAGATCTTTCACTATCTTCTCTAGTCTAGATATTTTCTTAAGAGTATGTGAACTTCAGGGAGGTCTTCAGTGTCAGAATCGCTAAGTGTAGTGTGTGAAGTGACCCCTAAGGATTTAATTCTTGAACTCACACACACATTGACATCGTCATTATCGCTTTCCTTTTGACTCACACACCCCGCTGTAGAACTAGTAATGTTCTCATAAATTAAAGCATCTAAACCAGTAGCAGCATGATTCATAACAACAAAAGTAGAGCTACTAGCATCATTCTCATACTTAGGCACAAGCATATCGTCATTATAGATTATCTTAGCAAAGAAAGACATGCAAGGATCAAAAACTTCAGATGACTTAGGTTCCTCATTATCAGAGTCACTTGAATCATCCTGAGTCTTACAAATGTTGGCCCTAGTATGTTTATTGGTCGTGTTCAAGTTAACTCTACAGTCTTATACTATGTGACCTAATTTTCCACATCTCAAACATTTAATATTCTTAAAGTCTTTGTTAGGTCTCGTATCAATGTCCTTGTGATGTTTGTCTTGACCTTTCTTATGAGGTTTGTGATGAGACTGAGTTGGATAATTTGGCTTGCCTTGTCTAGTTTCCATTTTATTTCTAAATTTCACAATTTTCTTAAACTTCTTTGACATCAAGGCAATCTGATTATCCAAACTATCTATATCACATTCCCCATCATCATTATTGGAAATGCTAAGCTTAGGTCTTATCAGTTTATAGGAGAAACTCAAATTGGATCTAGTCTCTTTCCTATGGGACTAAAATTAATTGTTTCTTGAATTCTAGTTCCATTTCCACAGTTCTTAGTTTACTACTGAGTAATTCAGGAGTGAGATTTTGATCACTCATTTCCTCAATATCAATATCATATCTTTTGTTATCAAATTTCTGTGGTAATGACCCTAGAATTTTCGAGACAATTTCATTTCTATCATAAGTTATCCCATTAGAGTGTAATTTGATCATAATGTCAGTTAATTTCATGTAGAAGTCATCAAAAGAATCAGAGTCTGACATGATTAAAGAGTTATACTGCTGGATAAGCATATGTGTTTTAGCAGCCTTAACTCTAGTGTCACCTTCATGTGCAGTAATTAGAGTATCCCAAGCTTCCTTAGAAGTGGTACAAGAAGATATCCTTTTGAAGTAATGTTCATTTGTAGACATAAAAATAGCATTCTTACCTTTGTTATTGTATTGAGATACATGCTTCTCTTCTTGAGTGAATTCACTTAATACTTTCATAATCCTATCATTGCTTCCTTCATTGGATGGTTTAGTAAGATAAGTATATCCATTTTTAACAATGTTCCAGACATCATCTCTTAAGGTTCCTTGTATGAAAGCAACCATCCTTACTTTCCAGTAAGAAAAGTTATTTCCATCAAAGAGAGGAGGTCTGGTCAAGTTACCAAATCTTTCATTTTTCTCGTCCGTTGTTTGATTTTAAGAAGAAAAAAATTAAAACACAAGATCTTTAAAAGAAATTTCCCAAGCTCTGATACCAATTGAAAAACTATCACTTCAGCCGTTTAATTCAATATTAAACTGTCTCAAAACTATTTTTTGGATAAACTATTTTCTTTAAATCAAAACGGGTTAACCACAAGATGTGTTTAATAAAAATGTGTACAAGATAAGTTCAAGATTATGAAACTAGTTTTTAAAACACAAAACTAAAGAAGTTTATATCAGCACACCAATAAGAATAAGATGAGGAGATGTAGGAAGATTAAGTACACACAGTTTTTAATGTGGTAAAACCTCACTTAACTGAGGAAACATCCACGGTAACTTCTAAGTCACAAACAAAAAATCTACTAAAACAAAATAACAAGTTGCAAGATATTTAACACACATGCAAACAAAACAGACCTATACAAGTTTAGAATATGTACCCACTGGTTTGATTTTAACTTTTCTGCAGTTCTGATGTTTATGTTGCTTTCTCAGCTTGCTAACTTCTCAACACTTTGTTTCAGCTTTACGTCGACTCTTGAAAATTCAAGATCTTATGCCCAACACTTCTTGTGTTGTAGTGTGACAAGTGTTTGTGAAAGTGATCTAACATATGCATGCACACACACACACTTATTTATAAAAACAAGTCCTATCAAATTACTGAAAGATCTAAATGAATAAGTTTTTCAGTTTCTCTCTTCTTTAAAAACAAATAACTTCCTTGATCTTTAAACTAAACCAGAATCCAAGGTTACCTTACTCGAAAGACGGTTCAAGGTCTTAATCAATTTCAGAGGGTTTTGAAAATATTTTTGAAATTGAAAACCACCGATTGAGATTCCAACTAGATCAAAAGTCTTGTTTCATAAGAACTAGAAACAGAAAAGAAATTTGTTGATTCTAGAGTTGTAAAAAACAATTACAGAAAAGTAATCAAAAAATCTGATTTCTCAAGATGAGAAACATAAAAAATGCAGATCTAAGAGTAATACAGTTTCTGTACAAAAGAAATAGAGATCAAACTGAAATGCTTAAGTTGGTTACAAGATCTCAAACTCAGAGGATTCAAATCACATACTGCCTTCAAACCACTAACAAAATAACTCTCAAACACTCAAGTATTGTTTTGGTGTAAACTGATTTTGAAAAAAAATGAGTTTAGGGTTTGAAACTAGGTTAGGGTTTATTTGGATGAGTTAGGGTTTCTTTCTCTCTCTGGTTTCTCTCTCTTTTTTCTTCTCTCTCTATCTTCTCCTTTCTATCTCTCTTCTCTTTTCTCTCAGTTTAGATGAACTGGAAAAAGTCCTCAAATGTTGAGGCTAAGCCTCCTTTTATAGTAGGCATGGAAGGATGGAGAATAACTTATCAAATCTAAAGGCTGAGATTTGGTCTTGAGGGTTTGACAATGATTTGAAGGTTCAATATAAGCGGTGATTTAAATGTCATTTGATTAGTCTAAAGGGGGTTTACTGGGATAGGGATAAAATACAAGCAGACCATCGATTAACTAAATCCAAGGGCTGAAAATTCGCACAGGTTCTGAGTGTACAAACAAACACAAATTCGGCCGTTGTAACAATGATAGGTGTAAGGCTATGATGCACCCAAACGTGCGTGTTTTCAAAATAAATATAAAGACACCCTGAAGTCTCAAGCCCTTTTGGATTCTACCCAATCAAACTTTCAGGTATGAAATGATAAAACCAGTAATTTCAGAATGACCCCAAAAGTTTTAAAACCCAACTTTTAATTTTTTTTAAAATCATTTAAAAATTTATTTAAAAATTCCCAAAAATAATTAAAAGAACATTTGAAAGGGAATTAACACACACAACTCATACACAAGAAAATAATGCAATATATGTACAATTTATGCAATCCTAGTGTGTGTGTGTGATTGATATTTTTACCTTTGAATGAATCAATTTCAGCCATCAAGTGTAGTATCTGAGATTCTTTGGTATCTAGGGGATGGGACTCAATATTTTGTCACAATTTCCAAACTAGATGAGCACTTATACAATGTAGACTCAAGTGAGTCAAGAGTATAAGGTGCTTCAAGGTATACTAAAAAATTGAACGTGTAAACCCTTAAAATTGCTTCAATTAGGAACCTTGTATAATCAAATTTCTATATATTTTTGTATACTTACTAGAATTGAGTAATTCCAATTGGAGATGAAACTAGACTCATATATGTATAACATATTTGAATATTATGTAAAAATACAGAGAAATGAAGCTTGGGTGATAGTTCGAATTTTGGGTATAAAATTTACCCCAAAAGTGTAAGTAGGCATACCATGTGTTCGATGTTTGGCCTGACATAGCAAATAAACTCTAAAAATTCTGAAACTTTAATTTCCTATTATTAAATAGGTTTATTGAGATTGGATGTAATATCATAGAATGTTACGGTGTAGAGAAATTATAAAAAATCGACGAAGTTGACTGAATGATGGATGAGCCTATAGGGCAAATTTGTTATGTATTGAACAAATAGGCATAACTTGCTCTAGCAACCTAAAATGATGTTTCTTCTATTGTATTGGAAACATAATATGATAATCATTGGATTACCAATAAGAAATGAAACCATGTTTAGTATATGATTTGGATATGTTAACTATCTCGACATGAATTTAGATGGAACTTCGTCTATGATAAGTGATGTGAATGGAATCATATAATGCTTATGAATTGAGTTACGTTTCAGTTACTCTTTGGATTGTTGATATTCTTATGATGTTACTAATATTGTAAGAATGATAGGAAAGAAAGAAGAACTGGTTGAACAAGTGCCAGATAAAGGAAAAGGGAAAGCTTGTTAAATTACCAAGGTCAGTGTACTTATGATTGTTTCATATATATAAATATGATTGATATGATGATATGAATATAGCTCCAAGGGAAGACATATTATTGCTAATGGGGAGACTTATTATTTCCAATGGGCAGACATATTATTGCCAATGGACACATTTATTATTGCCAATGGGCAGACATATTATTTCCAATGGGAGACTTATTATTGCCAATGGGCAAACTTATTATTGCCAATGGGAAGACTTATTATTACCAATAGGCAGACATATTATTGCTAGTGGGTAGACTTATTATTGTCAAAGGGAAGACATATTATTACCAATGAGCAGACTTATTATTGCCAATGGGAAATATTACCAATGGGAAGAATTACTTCGATCTTTTGAACCGGGATTGGTTATTGTCAACGGGCAGGATTGTTGGATTTTATATCTACAGATTGATATATAGTATTGTTATCTCATTGCAGCGAAAGAGTACCTCACTAAGCTTAATGCTTACAGTTTATAATTTAACATTTTCAAGTTTGTATGCTTCCAGCTAGGATACCATATTATCAGAATTTTAAGAGTTTCATTGTTAGAAAGAGTTGGGGTTTAAGTATTGGGATTTTGTCATTGTCACACTGAATATTTTACTACACTCACATTGAATATATTGTGTTACCATGGGTTGAGTTGATGATTGTAATATTTAATCATAGATACTCATAGTATTGTATGTCCACCTAATCATGACTCTGATGTTTATTATGTTATGGCACAAATAATAGTATTATGTTCATTATATACATTACACATGAAAATATTAATAAATGAATTAAATTTCAGATGGACTGAAGATTATGATTTAATTATAATATAAATGAAGTGATTAGAATGGTATTAGGTTTGTGGTGTGACAATTAGTGGTATCAGAGCATCTAGGTTATTAATTATGGACGCGTGTGACGGTTAGATGACAATTATTGAGTTAATTTGATAATTATGAACTGTTTATGTACTAACCAATAGTTTAGTATTATGAACCTTTTATGTTGGTTGCTAGAACTTTATTATATGACAGATAATTACAGATGGAACCTGGGAATGAACAACATAGAGGAGAGGGAGTAGCTTTTCATATAGCAGATACCGAAATAGAGGAGAGTGTTAGAGGAAGGGCCAAAGAGCATAAGCAACCTATAGAGCTGCAGATAATGGTGCAAGCAATGTTGAGGATGGATGAAAAACAAAAAAGCAATATGGCACAAATAGCAAAATAGCAGACTATATATCTAGAATTAAAAACTATGGCCAGAATTGAGAAAGTGGCAAGGAAGGAAACTAAATATTTCATGCATGAAAAGTTTTTAAAGCTAAATCCTCCAGAATATTTAGGGTCAGTAGAACCTACAAAAGATAAAACATGTGCCAGAGATCTAGAGACTGTCTTTGTAGTTATGAAAGTTCCAAATAATTAGAAAGTGAACTTAATGGTGATTAGGCTAAAAGGAGAGGCCAAATGTTGGTGCGAACCCAGCAACCATTTGGTGCCAAGGATGGAAGGTACTAATGTTATTACTTGGGCTAAATTTATTAAAGCCTTGTATGATAAGTATTTTCTAGAAGTTTATATGAGGGAGAAGGTGAGGAAATTTATAAATCTAATCCAAGGTAAAATGTTTGTGAGGGAGTATGAGGCTAAATTTACAGCCTTCTCTAGATTTGCTACTGAGTATGTGGTGGATGAAAAAGATAAATGTAGTAAGTTATAAGACGGGCTTGTTTTTCCCATTCAAAATATAGTGGATACTTATGAGTTAGAAGATTATGCTTCTCTGGTGAATAAAGCCACGATAGCAGAAAGTCAAATTAATCAAGGGGTGGCGAGTAAGGAGAGTATTAAGAAAAGTAGATTCGACTCATCTCAGTTTAAAGTAGGTGAGGGTGGAAGTATTAACGCGGAAACTCATAAATTTTAGAGAGATGGTGGAGATAGAGGTAGAGTTCAAGGGAGATTTGGTAGAGATACCATGGGTGGAGGATCTTCGAGTTCAGTTATAAATTCAGGAAGAGGTGAGGCCTTAATAGGAGGTGTTACATGTTTTTTTGTAAAGAATAAGGGCATTATAAATCTGAGTGTCCCAAGTATAAAGGATTAGAATGCTATCATTTTCATCAAGTGGGGAATGTTAAGAAAAATTTTCATCAGTTAACAGAGACTCCAACAGTACCTAGTGAAGCATCAAGAAGAATGTTATCACCGGGAAGTGGAGCGAGGATTGTGGGCAGAGGACAAGCTAGTTGTTCCAGGGAAGGTGGATGAGTCTTTACAATGAAAGATGCTCATGTTACTCCGGATGTGGTGACCGATACACTTTTTGTTACAAATAGAATTTCTTATATTTTGATTGATCCTGGTTCCACACATTCTTTTGTGTCCTATGCATTTGTTATATATCTGAATAGACCATGTACTCTTTTAGATGTGTGGTTGGGTATTTCTATGCCGATGGGGGATATGATTGTATCTGAATATATTTTTCGTGATTGTGTTTTTACCGAGGGGGCTAGAAATACATTTATAGACTTACTTCCATTGGGTATCTCTTAATTTGACATAATTTTGGGAATTGATTGGTTATCCAAATACCATGCCTCCATGGATTGTTTTCGTAAAGAAGTTTTTAAAATGCCTAGTGAGTATGAATTTAAATTTGTGGGGGAATGGAAAATTATTCCTACTTGCATTATTTCTGCTATTCAGATAAGGAAATTGTTATGTAAGGGTTATGAGGGTTTTATTACATACATTCTTGACATTAGGAAGGGGGCTGTAAAATTAGTCGATGTTCCTATTGTACGGGATTTTTCAGAAGTGTTTCCTAGTGAGTTGCTTGGGTTACCTCTAGAGAGAGAATTTAAATTTAGTATTGAATTAGCACCGGGGACAACCCCTATTTCTATGGCACCGTATAGAATGGCTCCTGTTTAATTGAAAGAACTCAAGATTCAGTTGAAGGATTTACTTGATAGGGGGTTCATACATTGAAGTGTATCTCCATGGGGTGCACTAGTTTTATTTATGAAAAAGAAAGATGGTACTATGCGTTTGTGTATTGATTGTAGGCAACTGAATAAAGCTATATTTAAGAAAAAACATCATTTACCTCGTATAAATGATTTGTTTGATCAGTTACAAGGTGCTAAAGTGTTTTCAAAAATAGACTTGCGATCGGGTTATCATCAGTTGAGGATGTAAGGAGAGTGATATTTCTAAAACTGCTTTTCGCACGCAGTATGGTCATTTTTAGTATTCGGTGATGTCGTTTGGGGTGACTAATGATCCAGCTATATTTATGGATCTTATGAATCAGGTACAACATCCTTTTATTGATTCGTTTATGATAGTTTTTATTGGTGATATTTTGATCTACTCATGTGCTATGGTTGGACATGAAAAGTATCTCAGAACTATTTTGAATGTGTTAAAAGATAAGCAGTTATAGGATGAGTTTAGAAAATGTGAATTTTGGCTATCACAAGTTGCATTTTTAGGCCATGTTATTTCTGGGGATAGTATATTTGTTGATCCTAAAAAGGTGGAAGCTATTGTAAAATGGGAGAGGCCCAATAATGTGGTTGGGGTGAGGAGTTTTCTCGATTTGGTTGGGTATTATAGAAGGTTTATAAAGGGATTTTCTTCGATTTCCTAGCCAATGACTAAATTAATTCGGAAGGATGTTCATTTTGAATGGAATTCTAATTGTGAAAATAGTTTTGAAGAATTGAAAAAGAGGTTGGTAATTGCACCTGTTCTTACTATTCAACATGATGGGGATGGCTTCGTTTTTTATACTGATGCTTTATATCAGGGGTTGGGTTGTGTTTTTTATGTAGGATGGTAAGGTTATTGCTTATGCTTCTAGACAGCTGCGTGCAAATGAACGTAATAATCCTACACATGATTTAGAACTTGCTGCTATTGTGTTTTCTTTGAAATTATGGCGTCATTATCTATATGGTGAAGTATGTGAAATTTTTACTGACCATCAGAGTCTTAAGTATTTATTTACTCAAAAAGAGTTGAATTTGAGGTAGAGAGGGTGGATGGAGTTAATTAACAATTATGATTGTACAATTCACAACCATCCAGGGAAGGTAAATCCAGTTACAGATGCTCTAAGTAGAAAGGCTTTGGGCAAGTTATCATGTATTCGATGTGCTAGAGTTGCTCATATTATGAACTTGAGATTGATGGGAGTGGAATTGCAGTTAGTAGATGGGGATAGATTCTTTGCTCATGTGAGCATGAGGCCTTTGTTAGCTACCCATATTCATGATTTGCAAAGTCAGGATCCCTTTCTTAAGAAGAAATGAAAAAATGTCCGAGATGGTAAGTCTGATGTTTTTTTATTGGTAATGATGGAACTTTATTATATAAGCAGCGATTATGTGTGACTAATGTGGATGGATTGTAAGCGAAAATTTTAGATAAGGCTCATAATTCCATTTATGTTATGCATCCTGGTAGCACTTAAATATACAAGGATTTAAAGGAGCATTATTAAAGGAATAGTATGAATAAGTAAATAGCTAATTTTGTTGCTATAGGCCTTATATGTCAGCAAGTGAAAGTGGATCATCAGAAACCTGTTGGTCTACTTTAAACATTGCCAATACCGGAATGGAAATAGGATCATGTAACGATGTATTTTGTAGTTGGCCTTCCTCGATCTCAGAAGGGGTCAGATTCGATTTGGGTAGTGGTAGACATGTTGGCCAAGTCAGCTCATTTTCTAGCAGTCAAGACTATGTATACTGTTGATAGGTATTCTAGATTGTGTGTTAATGAAATTATTCAATTGCATGGAGCACCTATTTCTACTGTTTTAGATAGGGACCCTACTTTTACATCCATATTTTTGGATAGTTTGTAGTATGCTATGGGTACTAACTTAATGTTTAGTACAGGTTTTCATCCTCAGATGGATGGGAAGTTTGAAAGAACAATATAGATTTTGGAAGATATGCTTAGAGCTTGTGTGCTGAATTTTAAAGGTAATTGGGATGAATATTTTTCTTTAATAGAATTTGCATAAAACAATAGTTTTCAATCCACCATTGGTATGGATCCATATGAAGCATTGTATGGTAGATGGTATCTTACAGCCCTACGTTGGACTGAAGTTGGTGAAAGGAAAATAGAGGGTCCAGAATTAATTGAAGTCACCACTGAAAAGGTGAATATTATTCAAGATAAAATGAAGACAACTCAAAGCAGACAGAAAAGTTATGCAAATAAATGATGAAAATATTTGGAACTCCACAAAGAGGATTATGTGTTTCTTTGAATATCTCCATGTAAGGGAGTTATGAGGTTTGGAAAGATAGGAAAGTTAATTCCACGCTACATTGGACCCTATAAAATTCTTGAAAAAGTCGGGGTGGTTGCGTATAAGATAGCATTACAACCAGAGTTATCTCGATTACATGATGTTTTCCATGTTTATATGTTAAGAAAGTATGTAGGGGATCCTTTAATTGTGTTGGTGGAACAACCTATTGAGTTGGAGGAAGACTTGAGTTATGTTGAAGAACCACTTGCTATCGTGGGTAGGAAGGAACAAATATTGAGATCCAAAGTGATCCCAGTTGTGAAAGTTGTGTGGAGAAGACATTCCATGGAAGAATCTACATGAGAGAATGAGTATACCATGAATATGCATTATCCGTATTTTTTTGATTTGGACAACCAAGTCAATTTCGGGGATGAAATTTCCTAACAGGGGGAGAATTGTGACAACCCGAAATTGATTATGATAAATTATTCTTAAATCATAATTAGCTTATGTGACATGGTTAATGTGTTATTAATATATATAATGTTAAGTTATTATGTTTAGTCTAATACTACCTTAAGAAAGCACGAGATATCGAATTAGTTACAAATACAAAATTTTGAAGTTTCGATAGAAATATTTAGGTTCGAGACTAGTTTTAACCCTTATAAAATAACAATTGACTTAATGTAAAATCTTGATAGTTGTAGATATGTGAGTTTGGTTTGTAATACAACAAGAAATGTGTTAAACGGAGGTCCGAGCAAGAAGTTATGCTGGAATTACAAAGCAGTGGAGAATTTCTCCATTTGTTAAATGATATTTCGTCTTATCAGTATAACAAATGGAGGATTTTGATTGGTTAAATAAGGAGATGAGTTTGTACGACTTTACACCCTTTATATTACCACCTCCTTCAGCCAAAAATCATCCATTAAAGATTTTGGCTTGAGAGGAAGAGAAGTAGGAGTCGAAGAAGAAAAATTGAGGAGAAAAATTGGAGAACAATTTGTGGGAAATTATGAAAAAGTCCTTAAGGTAATTCTATACGTAAATCTTGTTATTTTTCTTGTGTCACTGATTGAAATGGTATAAATAAAATATTGTTTATAGAACTTTCATGCCTTGGTTTATATGTATGAATAGATACAAGTTTACGCAAAAATTGAACAAGTAAACCCTTAAAATTGCTTCGGTTAGGAACCTTGTGTAGTCAAAGTTCTATATCTTTTTTATATACTTACTGGAATTGAGTAATTCAAATTTGAGATGAAACTAGACTCATATATGTATAACATATCCTAATATTATGTAAAAATACGAAGAAATGAATCTTGGGTGATAGTTGGAAGTGTGGGGCCCCAAACATGTAAGTACGCATACCTGTGTTCGATGTTTGGCCTGACATAGCAAATGAACTCTAAAAATTATGAAACTTTAATTTCCTATTATTAAATATGTTTATTGATATTGGGTGGAATATCATAGAAATTTATGGTTTATAGAAATTATGACAATTCCAAGAATTTGACAAAACGATGGATGAGCCTATAGGGCAGATTTGCAATGTATTGAAGAAGTGGGAATAACTTTCTCTAGGAACTTGAAATGATGTTTCTTCTATTGTATTGGAAACCTAATATGATAATCATTGGATTACCAATAAGAAATTAAAGCATGTTTAGTATATGATTTGGGTATGTTAACTATCTTGACATGAATTTAGATGGAACTTCATCTATGATAAGTGATGTGAATGGAATCATATGATGCTTATGAATTGAGTTATGTTTAAGTTACTCTTTGGATTGTTGATATTCTTATGATGTTACTAATATTTTAAGAATGATAGGAAAGGAAGAAGAACTAGTTGAACAAGTTCCATACAAAGGAAAAGGGAAAGCATGTTAAACTACCGAGGTGAGTTTACTTATGATTGTTTCATATATACAGATATATGAAGGATATGATGATATGGATATAGTTCCAAGGACAGACATATTATTGCCGATGGGCAGACTTATTATTGTCAATGGGCTAACATATTATTGCCAATGGGCAGACTTATTATTCTCAATGGGCAGACATATTATTGCAAATGGGCAGAATTATTATTGCCAATGGGCACACATATTATTGTCCATGGGTAAACTTATTATTGCCAATGGGAAGACATATAATTGACAATGGGTATACTTATTATTACCAATGGCAATGGGCAGACTGTAACACCCCGTATTTTTGACGATTTAAATAATTATGTGATTAATTATTATTATGGGAATAAATATGCGATTAATTATTGTTGTTAGATTAATTAAATTAAAATGTGAGAAATTAATTTGCTATTAATTCGGATTAAAATAATTATTAACTAGCGTGCCAAGGGTTAATATTTATTGTTTATAATTATTGGATATTACTATGTGATATGTAATATGGAATTATGATATTTGATAGATTGTCGGAAGTGAGAAATATGGCAGTTTGGTAATTTAAGTGTGTCACGCGTGTGAGTCGTGTCGGGACTAATTGAATGGAATAAAAAGAGAATTTATTTTTATTAACTCGTATGGTCATTTTGAGTGTGCCGTTGAGTCCGGGAGGGTTGAGATAGTCAGAAAACACTACCCGGGTATTTTATTTGGACTCCGGAAGATTTTAGGCCAAACCGGCACCTCGTAGGGGTAGTTTTGTAATTTGGATTTTTGGGATAATTAAATGGACGAAAATTAGAGAATAATTATATCATCTACGGAAGTTTGTATTAGGGTTTAGTTACAAAAAATAAGAACGACCATGGAGGGTGTGAGGGAGAACCAAATTCCAAGAGAGAAGACTCATTTGACATCACCTTGCATAACCGTGACCACCAATGCGTAGATCGAGAAGAGAGGAACGCGCACATACCAACATCACCAACGGATCAGACCTTCATATTCGAGACAAGTGTTTATTACTTGCTTTCTTTTAGGAATAATCATGCTCATGTTAGTATAGGTGGAATTAATCGTGATTTATATGTTAATTGGGTGAAAATTGGAGATTTAAATTATGATTAAGGATTGATTTAATTAGTGGTTGGCATTCCTTCATGTATGTAGAGGATTAATCATGAAATTTGATTGTATATTGATGAACGAATCCGGGTTGATTAGGTTCTTTAATTGAAAATTTGGAAACTAGGCTTCATATGAATTGATTTGGGGATTTTATGTAATTATGATGATTAATGACGAATTAAGGATCCTAGGATGATAGAAATGATCTATAACGTGTTAGAGGTTGATGGGTGTTAATGATGAGTTGTTGGGAATTGAATCTTAGAAATTTTTAGGTTCAAAAATGGTGAAAAACGTTGAAGTTTGGCGAAGAAGACGAACAGTGCAATCTCGCACGAAGTGTTCAAATGAGATGGAGATCTCGCATGAAGTCGTTCGAGCGAGATGGTATCTCGCTCGAAGTCGCTCGAACGACACGTGGAAGTCGTTCAAACGACAACCCTTCTGGTTCGACCGACAAAGGGAAATTTTGGGGATTTTTATCAAAGTCTAGTTTCGAGTTTGCCGATTTATTGGAGTGAGAGAAACTGCCAGAAAATAAATTTAAATAAGATGGAATTTCGGGAAAGTATGTGAGAATAAATACTTTAATTATTTCAGTATAGAGAGAGAGTATACCATGGAGATTATGAGATAGATAGTAATCTAAATATTTATACTATACGTAGAGAGGAGATTAAAATACGTATGAGGAGTATATATGTAGGTTGGAGAAATACCTATAATTTATAATAGGATGTGTGTATGCCTATTATGTAATATTATTGTAAGAGCACTAATGAGTGATAACTCGGGGGTGCAGAAACTCTATTGTTAAGTGTACTAATGGGTGATAACCCGAGGGTACAAGGATGATTATTGTTAGGTGCACTAATGGGTGATAACCCGGGGGTGTTGGATTATTACTGATAAGTGCATCAATGGGTGCTAACCCGGGGATGCAATATTCTATTGTTAGGCGCACTAATGGGTGATAACTCGGGGTTGCTGAATTATTCTTGATAGGTGCATTAATGGTTGCGAACCAGGGGATGCAATATTTTATTGTTAGGCGCACTAATGGGTGATAACCCGGGGGTGCTGAATTATTATTGATTGGTGCATTAATGGGTGCTAATCTGGGGATGCATCATTTTCTGGAGATATGCGCTAATGGGGCTTAGCCGGGGGTGCCGGATTAGTATATATATATATATATATATATATATATATATATATATATATATATATATATATATATATATATATATATATATATATATATATGGACTTTTGAATAGTGCTAATGTGTGAAATTAGTAGACTTGGTAATAATAATAATCATTTCATTACACCAAGTGGTCTTAACCTAAGAGTGCAGGATTAATGTATATATATAGGGATGACGAGACTATATATATGTATGAGTGTACTTGGGTAACTTTCTATTGTATGAGACTAGTAGATAAAATGAAAATGAGAAGCATATTAAATCTTAGTGAATAAAAGATTAACCATTCAAACGGTAAATAATGTAATTCAGTATGTGAGATAAACTATCTGAATGGAGTATTGTATGGGAGATACGGGAATACTACTTGTGAGCATAGTTAGTATTAGTATGGTTTCTGACTAGTTAGACTGGGAGGTATAACTAGGGGGAGATTAGATGTACGTTAGGCGTGCACAATAGACGAGAGGTGAGAAACTCATGTGAGAGTTCGATAACTAACATGCGTATAAGACTTGTTGTAAGAACCAGTTTTAAATACTTGCTAAATCATTTTTACACATCGGGCTCTGACCCGTTTCTTGTATATCTTCTCTCTTTTGCTATATATATGTATTATATCAGGTGCTCAGCCACAGGAGTATCAGATTTAGAGATTTGGATTGCTTGACGTGCTGTAGCTGCTGTGAAGGCTGTAGGTCCTTGCAGTAGACGCATCTATCCTTTCCATTCAGTTTTATCTGGACTTCTTGTTTAGGGCATATTTCACCCACTTCTAGTTCTTTCATCAGAGATATTGTATTCAGTTTGTTGTATGGTTTGGAGTTTTGAACTCGGAGGTTTATCCAGTCTTATTTATTCCAGTACTTGATCCATGTTCAATATTTATTTACATTCCTATGTGTGGTGAATGGATTATATTTTAAGATGGAAAGAAATGGATTTACTTGGTTTTATTAAAATTGGAAATGTTTTGACACCTAGCTTAATTTTATATTGGGTGATTAATATGGTAAAAAGTTTTTCGACAGTGATGCTGAGAATGAACCAACAGAATATCCTATTTTTGAATTGGTAGAGGACTGATCACCCTATATTTAATTGGGCGGGGTGTCACACAGACATATTATTGTCAATGGGAAAAATAATATTGCCAATGGGTAGAATTACTTGGATGTTATGAACCGGGATTGGTTATTTTCAGCGGGCATGATTATTGGATTTTATATCCACATATTGATATATAGTACTATTATGTCATTAAAAGGAAAGAGTACCCTACTAAGCTTAATGCTTATAGTTTATAATTTTACATTTTTAGGTTTGTATGTTGCCAACTAGGATACCATATGATCGAAACTTTGAGAGTTGCACCATTAAAAAGAGATGGGGTCTAAGTATTGGGATTTTGTCATTGTCACACTGAATATTTTACTACACTCACATTGAATAAATTGAGTTAGCATGGGTTGAGTTGATGATTGTATTATTAATCATAGATACTCATAGTATTGTATGTCCGCCTAATCAGGACTCTGATGTTGATTATGTTATGGCAAAAATAATAGTATTATGTTCATTATGTACATTACACATGAAAATATTAATAAATGAATTACATTTCAAATGGACAGAAGATTATGATTTAATTATAATATAAATGAAATGATTAGAACGGAATTGGGTTTGGGGTGTGACATGTTCGTTTGAAGTAAATAAAAAATTACCCTTTGAGAGACCCTTCAAACGACTTGGCCTGTTGTTAGAAGCTGTCGTTTGAAGGACGGGAGTGACAAGAATTATTTTAAAAATGCTCGCCTATAAGTCTTGAAAAAAATATTTTAATTTAAAAAAATGCCTCATTTTTTTTAAAAACAGTTTTGAAAATTATCCCAATACTAAAGTAAAACATTTATGAAATCTTAACACATTCTATATGAAATCATACCTCGTGTCGCGCATATGTTGAAGATACTTGAAATTCGAATCCATCGTCTTGAACAATGGATGTGAACTTCTTCGAAGGGTCTAGCGGTATATGACATACTATATGTAAACAACGCACTGTGGAAAACATGTCCTTACAGTATTGATGCAATTTCATGACATAGAGGGGAAAGGACGCTCTACATAAGGTTTTAATGGGAGTTTTCCCTATAGACACGAGAGAATTCTCTACATAATACTAGTACACTTTCTATATCATGTGCGAGTTTTGGGAATGATCTATGCTTAAGGATTTATAGGATACCCTTTATATATTAAATATGAGCGATTAGTGAGGTCGTTAAAATATGTGTTAGTTGTTAGGATTCCCTTTTGCTTTGTGGGATGTGCAATTAATGAGAAAAATTGACATATCTAAAGTTAATACAATACATTCAATCAATTAATACCTTAAGAGACAATAGTGTATTGTGAGAAAAGATAAAATATGAAATAACCGCCTGAGAGGTGTTTATGCATATTGTAGCACTGGCTAGTGTTGTATCATTTAAATTTTGAAAATTAAGTAATAAATTGACAATGGTTAGAATTGTAATGAGTTAAGCTACATAGTAATACATATAGTATTTGGATGGGGAATGAGGTTATACTCCGTAAAGCGTAGGAGGATGGGCTTGCTAATATAAATTATTTGCGGAATAGGTCATATATTTTGAAAGGCGTCCATGTAAGTTAGATTGAGGTCTAGTAACTAATAGATTTCAATGACAACTTGATCAGAAAAGTGTATCGGGAGGGTCTTTCTTTTGGATTTTATTTATGAGATCTCCCACTGATGGAGTCTAGTGAAGGTTTAGAGTTGGTAGAGAACATGGTGCTATGACTAGGATGGTGTGGAAGTTTGTTTATTATATTAGAGTTGTAATGATTCGTGATTCATCTAGTAACTCTGGGCTAGAATATTTTACTTGAGGGTAAGTGCTTCCTTAGAAATTGTCATTGAGAATAACCTATATCTAGTGTTGAAATAGTACCTTATAAACTGTGATTAAGTATAATATTTTTAATAACATGATATTATCTTAAAGTCATTCTTTATATGTTT
Source organism: Sambucus nigra (assembly GCA_949130495.1). Lineage (NCBI taxonomy): Eukaryota > Viridiplantae > Streptophyta > Magnoliopsida > Dipsacales > Adoxaceae > Sambucus > Sambucus nigra. Next base: position 234,000,774 of record OX422210.1, on the reverse strand, counting down.
GGTGTCTCATATTTCTTCTTCTTGAGGATCGCATGTTTCTTTATTATACTCTATTATTATCATTATCGTGTTAAATAAAAGATTTATGGCTAGGGTATAACCCTCATTTGTTGACTAACATTTAAGGTTATTTATTTGGATCTTTGATCGAGGCAAGGGAGTTACGACATTTGTAGCTCTTTTAATGTAATATTATAGTATTTTATACTTGTACTAAGTAGTGTAGTTTCATTTATTCCTATACGTGTACTTTATTCAGACAATTATATTATACTTGATTTTGTTGTAATAATATTAGAGTTGTACATATTATTCATATTTAGTCTTTTGATTATAGACATATTCATATGGCTTTAGTTCATTCATATTGATTTTGACTCTTATGTTATCCTAATTGATTAGAATTTATTATTTGTATGACTCTCATGAATTGGATATTTATAATTGATCAATAGCAATATGGAATTTACGAGGTGTCAAAAGTTTTATTAGATTATGGGATAATAAAGATAATATGAAAGATAGGGAGGAAATAGACAACAAAAGAGAAAAAATGATAAACAAATTGAGAATGGATTTGTATCCCATAATAAATTCCCCTCCCAAAGAGTGATCAAAGACCACGTAGTTAGAAATGGGATTTAAAATTTGTATCTACGTGACATTTATAATTAATTAGTGTTGTAGATGTAGGAGGGTCTTAAATATAGAACTACCAACTATGAGATAAGTTGTATAGAATCAAGAAAAGAAGTTCATCCGATGTTACAACGAAGGGGTTGATTATAACATTTGAAAGATCAAGTCTGGTAGATACGAAGAATCTCAAGGAACCTTCAATTATACTGGATGGAAAGGTTCTAGAAAAAACTTCTCCCGAGAAAACAAAGAAAAAAACAACTCCGCACAATTAAGAACCTTATGAAACAGCTAACCTGAGGAAGCATGTTGCGAGCAACCAACAGTTTGCACAATCAAAACTTCTTATGAGCTATAAAAAGATATTAATGCTGTAAGGACATGATTTTATAAATAGCTGTTATCAATTATTATGTCGTATACCACTTCAAGTCGTCGAAGAAAAGGTCAAGATTAAATCTACAAAAGAAGAATCCAAATATCAAGTGGTCTTCAAAATTCAAGCCCAACGAGATAATTTTGGTAAGAATATATTTAACTCCATTTGCATTTCATATTAAAAGTGTTGGGATAATTTTCTATAAGGGTTGGAATATTTTTGCTAAATATAAAAGATGGTGTTTGAAAGTTTTTATAAATTTAGTTTTCAAAAATTATTCTTTGAAAAGGGCTTTTATACCTGTTGGTTTTTCGTTCAGAGAAGTTTTTGAGGTTTAAAGTTTTCAGAAATTTTCTAAGTGTAATGGCAAATGTTAGGATTGAAATAAGTTCGTTCAAATGAGTTTGATCTCTTTCAAATGAGATCACAATGTCGTTAGAACGACATGTGTCTCAATCGAGCGAGACCTGCTTAGTTCGAGCCATAACTCTTTTTATCTGACACGCCACCTCCTCAACGATTAATATATAAATGGGTTATCGGTGTTTTGTTTTTGGCTAGGAGAAGAGTTTTACAGAGAGAGAACTATATTTGAGAGATAACTTTTTCGATAACTTCTTGTGCAGTATGTTTCCTTCTCCAATTTAAGGGTTCAAAGCTTTTGTTGTTCAATTCACAAAATCTCAAATACTTTTATGTGAATTTTTTTGTGGAACCCTAGACATATCTTTGCTAGAATTTTATACTGCTGATTTAGGTGTCTTTTATGGTACTGGACTGTTGATTGCGTGTCATTGAGGACTACTTAAGGGTGTTCCTTTGCAGAAGATTAGACTGCGATTTGTGTGGATTTTCTGCGTAGAATCGATTGCTGACTCTAGGCTGCGTGTATGAACTTGTTGGCGATTTTATTCTGATTGTAAATTGCGATTTAATTCATAGTGAAATAAACGATGTTTTCCTTCGGGGATTTTACCTGAAATCTGTGAGTTGGTTATTTATGTTTATATGTTTGACACACACACACACACGCGCGTAGTTCCATGTCTAGGGGTTGCTTTTATTTATTTTAAAATTGACTCTAATTAAATAAGTTTGTAATTGGAATTTGTGAATTTATTTAAATCGGTATCCCACCGGCGCACAACTTTTTACAAATTGGTACTAGATCAAGTTACTCAAATTTATTGAGTATTCCTATTTTCCGCAAAATTGTGTGATATTGATTTTTTTTTGAAAAATCATATTTTTTAAAATTGTCGCAATGTTTCCAAATGAAAACTTATATAATCGGTTGCTGGTTTTTGACGGGTCTAATTATGATACTGGAAAGCCTGCATGAGATCACATTTAAAAGAAATCGATGATAGAGTTTGGTTAACTTGTGAAAAGGATTGGATTCCTTCCACTGTCATAATAAATAATGTCACTAATTTAAAACATGTGTTAGAATGCACTGAGAACGAGTTTTGGTGGAGCACTTTTAATTCACGTGAGCTTAGTTCCATTTTTGGACACGTCACCCCTGACGAGTTTCGATGTATTATGACGTGCACCACGTATAACGAAGCATAGGATGTTTTATAATTCACCCACAAAGGCACTAATGCGGTCAAGGAGTCTAAAATTAAAAATTTAACTACTCAATTTGAAACGATTACTACGCTTGAGACTAAGTGTTTTGAGGATTTTTATGTGCATTTTTCTGACATTATCAGCACTGGTTTTAATCTTGGTGAGCCTATACCTGATGCACGAGTGGTTAAAAATATTTTAAGATCGCTGCAAAAACATTTTATTCCTAAACTGGCCATTTAAAATACCTTAGGTAATTCGGGAAATTTAAAATTAGAAGAGCTGGTAGGAGACCTCCACACATATAAGATTGACATGTTTCCTGACACTGTCAAGCCTAAGGATAAAAGGATAGCACTTAAAGCCCAATCTAAAAAGAAAAAGAAAGTGAGTTTTTGTGAGTCCGAGTCTGAGGATGAGTCTGATTTTGATATGGCCATGCTTGCAAAGAATTTTAAAAAGTTTCTAAAATTTTCTAAAAAAATGTTTCCAATAAAAGAATTTTTGAGAAATTGAAAGACAAGGCCAAAGAAAACGGTGAGAAAGAGATATAGGGTGAGGGAGATTTAGAAAAATTAACTTGTTTTGAGTGTGAGGGCAAAAGGCAAAAGTCGTATGAGTGTCCCACTAGACTTAGGAGAGAGGGAAAGATAGTTGCTATGCCAGTTACCCTTAGTGATATTGAGGATGATGTGAAAGATTCTGGGGATGAGTTTTCACAAGGAAAGTTTGTTGCTTTTTCTGCTAGTCTCATGAGCACAACTAGTTTATCCCACGATGATGAGGATACTTGTGCATGTGAGACTCCCGAGGAGGATTTAAGTGTTTTTAGGGAGTGTGAGAGTGAGTGTGCTAGTGAGGGTGATAGTGAACTCCAGGTTGCTTTTAGAGATTTGTATGTCGAGACCTTGAAAACAAAGAAATTGAATAAGGAATTAGGTCTTAGGATAATTGACTTGGAGAGAGATATTGAAAGTCTGAGGAGTTTTAAGGCATCAGCGAGTCAACTCGAGAAGGTGAAGATTAATCTGAGTGAGCAGTTGATTGTCGTGAATCTGAAAAAGAGTGAACTTTTAACCCGCGTGTCATACTTAGAGAGAGATATTAAGCACACTATGGAGGTTAAAGTCATTTTATAGAACACATATAAGAAGGAAGAAAAATGATTCTCAATCCCATTTTGGGTAGAGGTGAGAGTTTAGGGATAAGTCATGATCGTGCGTCCACTTCACATGTTGCACCCGAGACGGTTCCCACTTTAGTGTTGGATTCACATGGATATCATCCCAACCCACTTAGGCATCTTGTACCTGATAGGAGAGCGCATAGGAGATGTTTTGAGAGAGGTGTACCTAGGCCTGTTTATGTTTGCACTAATTGCAAGAAAAGAGGATACCTTAGTGAATTTCATTTTAAGTTGGGTCATGTGTCACGTATTGCTACTACACTTGTTCACACGCTTGCACCCACACCTGACACTCCGGATGATTACACGAGAGAGTTTTCACATATTAGGGAGCAGGTAAAATTTTTAGTCAAGACTTCACATGATTTGATGGAGGTTTTTCATAGGATGTCACCACCTTTGGAAAACTCCACATCACCTAACGGTTGAGGCTTAGACTTGTTTGCTAGCATAGGTTGATTTGCGTGATTATATTTTTTTTGCCTATTGCTAGTATGTATTTTTTATATTAGATTTTTTCTTTTAGAAAAATTTTGAAAAAGCGAAAAAGATTTTATTTTGATAAAAAAATTTAAAAAGACAAAAAGGGTTTTGTATTTTATTTTTACACTGTATATGAATGGACATTTAGGATGATCGAGTCACAATTTCATTCCATATCCACGTGACTGTTTGATAGTGTTTTGATATTCGTCATCATTTTATTTTGTGTTTTGCAATGTTTGGAGTCATTGAGATGTATTTTTTTATACTAACTACATGTTTGGCACATGAGTTCCTTTAATGCACACTTGCATGTTTTTTTTTTAATATTGTACTTGTTATCACATATTGGTCAGAGTGTTGTCATCTCCATTCTGTCTTTAAAAGGAATCATAAGCGATAAAACTTGACAATGGAAGTAGTTCATGTAAAAACCGTTTACCGTGAGGAATTTAATTACAACAAAATATGATGAGTGAATCACGTGAAAGGGCTATAAGAGTATAAAATTTACTCGTCGTGAAAGACATCATTTAAAAGAGCTCGAAAAACTTTAAAGGCAATAAAAATTAAATATGCCAAAAAGGTGTCACCTCAAAAGAAAAATATAAATGATTATTATTTATGAGGGAGTTTGGATGAAAAGAAATGAAAAAATGGGTTAGCATGTCTTGACAACGTCATGAAAAAGCATTCATAGTTTTAGACGTTACTGGTGTGGGAATCATTCTTGACTTTGATGTGTTGATGGATTGAGTCGATGTCATTTAAATTCGACACTTTTGACACCTAAGGACGATTTGGAGATTCATTCGATAGGAGTAAACGTATACATCGTGCACATCTGTTATATTTGATTGCATTGATTTTCCCTATTGAATATGTTCACACCCATTCATTCTGTTTCCATGATTTGGTTGTCTTAGTGTAAATTCATGGTGTGTGAGTTTTGTAAAATTATTTTTACATTTTTGTTTAAAAATTTTGAAAAATAAAAAATAGTTTGTGAAAGCTTTTGAGTTACTCTTTGCATGAGCGTAGTTTGATTGATTATTTTTTGCTATGCACTTTTATCGTGACAACTCCATGTTTATTTTTGTTTATTCATTTTCTCGTCTATTTCGACAAATAAAAAGGGGGAGAACGATTTCTGGGGGTGTTTTTTCATTATGGGGGAGATTACATTAAATTGATTGATTTATTCTTATATGATTTCAAACTCGATGCGTCATGAAGGTATTTTCTTTGTCTCATGTGTGTAGGTACAAAATTGAAGATCTTTATGTTGCACACCCTGATAAAAAAAAGCGTAAAGATTTGAAGTTTAAGATTTTGAAGAATTGCTCTTGCATTTTTAGTACCTTTTCAATTTTGGGTTCATGGGAGGGTATTAGATTTTTATAGGTCATATTTTTTATAATTCATATGTTTTTATGTTGTACCGGCATAGACATGGGAGGGATTCATAAAGACATGATTTTATAAATGTCCGTTATCAATTTTGTATGTCGTATACCCCTACAAGCCGTCGAATAAAAGGTCAAGATTAAATCTACAAAAGACGGATCTGAGTATCAAGTGGTCTTCAACATTCAAGCCCAATGAGATAATTGTGGTAAGAATATTCCTAAGTCCATTTGCATTTCATATTAAAAGTGTTGGGATAATTTTCTATAAGGGTTAGAATATTTTTTCTAAATATAAAAAATGGTGCTTGAAAGTTTTTATAACTTTAGTTTTCAAAAATTCTTCTTTTAAAAAGGTTTTTATGCCTATTGGTCTTTCGTTTAGAGATGTTTTTGAGGTTTAAAGTTTTCAAAAAAATTCTAAGTGTAATGGCGAACGTTCGGATTGGCGTAAGTTCGTTCAAACGAGTTTGATCTCATTCAAACGAGATCACAGTGCAATTCGAACGACACGTGTCTTGTTCGAGTGAGATCTGCTTAGTTTGAGCGAGAGACCTTTTGATCTGAAACGCCACTGCCTCAATGATTAATATATAATGGGTTGTCAGTGTTTTGTTTTTGGCAAGGAGAAGAGTTTTATAGGGAAAGAAATATATTTGAGAGATAACTTTGTTTATAACTGTTTGTCCAGTATGTTTCCTTCTCTCATTTAAGGGTTAAAATCTCTTGCTTTTCAAATCACAAAATCCCAAATACTTTTATGTGAATTGTTTTGTGGAAACCTAGACGTATTTTTGCAGGAATTTTATACTACCGATTTAGGTGCCTTTTATGGTACTGGGTTGTTGATTATGTGTTATTGAGGACTACTTGAGGGTGTTCCTTTACTGAAGATTGGATTGCGGTTCATGTGGTTTTGATGCGTGGAATCCATTATTGACTCTAGGTTTTGTGTCTATGTAGGTTTGTTGAGGTAAACTTATTGTATATTTCATTGTGATTGTAAATTACAATTTAATTCATAGTGAAATAAATGGTTTTGCCCTTCGGGGATTTTTCCTGAAATCTGCGAGTTGGTTATTTATGTTTATTAGTTTGACACATACACACGTAGTCGCATGTTTAGGGAGTGATTTTGTTTAGTTTAAAATTGACTCTAATTAAATAAGCTTGTGAATGGAATTTGTGAATTTATTTAAATCGGTATCACACCGGCGCATAACTTTTTACAAATGCATAAATCATTATTTGTCTAAAAGTGATATTCCTTTTACACATGATCCCATGTCGACCTAATTTTTATAATGCGTTGGCTAGTGTGATCGGTGTGCTTTATCAAACTAACACTTTTGTTCATATTTTGAGAAAACTTTATATCATACTTAAAGGTTTTGTCCACCATTACATGATGGTTGACTAGTAGAAGTATCTAAAAAGAGGAAAAGGGGTTCAAGGTCCTATGAAATGGAGACTGAGAAAATATATTCTACATTATTCTATTGAAGATAGAATATAAGGGTGATAGCTAAAAAAGACAACAAGACTCAGACAGAGAGTCTATACAAAGAAAAAAGAAATTTCAGAATTAACTTTAATACACTTGAAGAGATCCCCGGAGAGAATAAACACTGTAAACACTCGGAGAGGTGTTTATTGATATTAAGCTTTTGCAAATATTGATTTTCATTCTAAGTGAAACAAAACTCTAAGTCATATTGATGTAGCTTAAGTTAGGTGAACCACGTTATTTGTTTTGTTCTTATATTTCATTTCCTCTCTTAAGCATATTTCCCCTCATTATTGAGATTTTTTATCATCACTCTTGCAAAGTATATTTTAACATTATGATCAATTACGCCTCAGTTTACCATAAACATCCAGGTGACAAGAGAAATTAGATTTTCCTCTCATTAACCAAAGAGAAGTTCTATTTTACATTTCGCGACTCTGTTAGGGACGTATTCTTCTATAGATCGTGAATCAAAATATAAACCCTACATTTGAATTTGATGATCCTCAATATGAGGAAGAAAAGGTTACTGTTACACCTTCTAATGAGGTTCCTCGTGTCACTCCTATTACGAGGAATGTCCTTGTGGTGCAAGCTTCCATGAGCTCTATTTTGGGTCCCACGCAAATGACCAATCTCATGGTCAAGTTTATGGAGTTACTTTAAATCCAACAAGGAATGATGATGTTTAGTTACACTAGGGATGCTAGTTCATTTGTTACACTAGCGATGCAATCATCCAGTCCTTTACTGGTGATTCCTGTTACAAATCCTAGTTCAAATGTTCCCGTTATAGTCAATCTTACTCTTACTATAATGCCAACTATTGATGTTGCAGTTATCATTACTTATTTACCTGTGGTCACTTCACCACATGACAAAATGGTGTAAATATCTATCTCACCTCCTTTAACCATTAAATAGGTCAAGAGGGATTTTATGAGGATGTTGGCATCATCCTCACAAACATTTAGTTAGGCATCATCAATTTACGATGAATTTCGTACTCCTTACCCAGAGGAGTATCATGATGAACCTTATCCTAAGGGGTACATTCCTCCAATATTTGAGAAGTTTAATGGTAAAGGAGGCAACCTGAAGGAGCACCTAAATAGATTTGTTGATCATCTTGGTGCTCATTGGAACAATAAAAAGCTACATTTAAGGGAGTTTTCAAAATCCCTTGTCGATAAATCTTACACATTGTATTCTTACTTAGCCACAAGGAGTGTGGCTATGTGGGAGTATATGCATGTGCATTTCCTCCATAAATTATTTATAGCAGATGATGAGCCTACTACGACTTATCTTCTCGAGAGAAGCAAATCTTGGTTAGGAGTTGATATATTAAGTCAGGAGGTTTAGAGAAAGATCTCTAGATGCATGGGTAATTGCAACAGAGAGAAATCTCTTTCACATTTGTGCAGAAGGATTGTTACCAGAGTTTATTTATCACTTAATAAATGAGAATAGATAAGGAACATTCACAACCTTCACGAGATTAGCTCAAAATATTGCATTAGTCATTTGACCCTCCTAGTTATCACCAACGTCATGTGGAAGTAGACAGTGTGCCATACAATTAGAGGATATCAGTTTCCACGAGCCAACCATGGTGATGAAGGTGAGAAAGAAAGCAAAAATGGAAAACAAAAGAATAAAAAATGGAAGTTTGATCATGAGGTCCACCTCCACTGCCTTATAGTTTAAAGGAGGCAATGAATTACTACAACATCATATTAGGTAATATTTTGGTTTTTCCTGCTAGAAACTCTCAACTTTTTAAAAATGGGGATGACATTCAAGTTTATCCAAATTACTGTCAGGTCCATTGGAACATTATTCATCCCATGGTTTCATGTTTTAGCTTAGAAAAATTACTAACAAACACATCCTGGCAGGGACTTTGCAGATCCCTGAATATAATGTTAATAAAAATCTGTTGCGAGCACATATGGCACACATGGTTATTATGTTTTATGGTGAAGAAGAAATGCGAAGAAGCACATAAATTTATAACATTTGTGAGATAAGTATTTAGTCAGGAAAGGATGTGTTAATATTAAATTGAATAACAAATGCTTTCTTTATATTACAAATATAGATAATTACAAACAACAAGGTAATTATTTCCCACAGGTACAAATCATTAGTTTATTCTGATAAAAATCCTAAGCTAGTAGAAGTGACAAATATTTCTATAACTAAGGCAACAATATCTTAAGCAACCTTGCATTGATGCTCAGACACGGAAGAAATGTTCACTTTTACCATAAACTTTCCTTTCAAGACAAGCTCATGTTTCCTCTTGGAATCAGTCCAGTCCTTTAAAGATATAACTATTGCTTGATCAGACACCTAAAGCCGAGGAATTTGCTCTCATAACTTTTATTCTTTAGCCTTGAGAAATTCTATAACTTGGATATAGCTATAATGGATATCTACTAACTGAGGGAGTTTTAGATCCCTCAACTTGTTTATCATCCAAGAAAAATCATATACATCTTTCCTCAAATCTTTGAGGCTCCCTATGTAGTGATTTAACACATATTTCTCTAAGGAAAATGGTGAAATATTATCAGTCTTAGCTATAATGGTAGTAGCCCTTGGAGATGATATGACATTATTAAGTTGAGAGGTTTCACGCATTTAGTACTGAAATTCACATGGTGAGAAATTAGAATCTGATCAATCACAAAAAAAAAATGAGCATTGAATGATAGTTCTATTCTTAAGCACTTGTCGACAGTACTGGGTTGGTGTAACACTTGGGAAAAGATACTCAAAATCGTACTCCATCTCCTCTGTTTGCAAGGTGGTCGTAGAACCTTAGTCATCATGAGAGGACGGGTAATAATGAGTTAGATCCACCCCAGTAGAAGGCATATTGAGATGAGGAGCCTATAGATGACACTTTTTTATAACAGGCTACTAAGATATAGGAAAACATAATAGTTAGACAAAACCTTTGCAAAATTGGTGCTAAGTCACTAAGTAAGTGTAAACTGTTTTAGAGAAATCTTATTAGTAGGCTACTAAGTTTACTTACAAAGTTTTTCTAAGAAAAACCTTAGTAATAAGTTACTAAATTGTCTTACAAAGTGTAAATTGTTTAGACAAACATTAGAGTAAGCTACTAAGTTTTTTACAATATTTTAAATTCTGAGTAAAACCTTAATAGTAAGTTACTAAGTTGACGTATTAAGTGTAAATTATTTAGAGAAACCTCAGTAGTAAACTACTAAGTTGACTTACAAAGTGTAAATTCTGAGAAAAAAGTTAGTAGTAAGCTTCTAAATTGACTCACAAAGTGTAAATTGTTTAGATAACCCTTAGTAGTGAGGTATTAAGTTGACTTAAAAAGTGTAAATTCTGAGAAAAACCTTAGTAGTAAGTTATTAAGTTGACTTACAAAGTGTAAATTGTTTAAAGAAACCTTAGTAGTAAGGTACTAATTTGACTTAAAAAGTTCAAATTTCAGATAAACCCTAGATGTAAGCTATTAAGTTGGGTTATGAACTAAAAAATTTAGAGAAACTTTAGTAGTAAGCTACTAAGTTGACTTACAAAGTGTTCATTGTTTGAGAGAAACCATCGTAGTAAGCAACTAGGTTTACTTACAAAGTGCATATTGTTTGAGAGGAACTTTAGTAATAAGTTATTAAGATGACATAAAAAGTGTAAATTTTGAGAGAACCCTTAGAAATAATTTAGTTATGTCATACGAAAGTATATAAAGTATTACTTAATCAATAAATGAAGGAGAAGGAACCACATCCCTTAAATCTTGAACTGATGCATTGCTAGAAGAATCATGAGGTTCCACTGTTGCACCAAGGGGAACTAAAAATGGTTCAACCTCAGCGAGCTATCTAGTCTCTCTCTTCACTCCTAGCAGGTTAAAACACAACAAACCAAAGGATTTCATAAGAGATTTGATTAAAAAAATGCATAGAATAAAATATAATTTTAAAACGAAAATTACCTCAATAATTTTGTCACAAATAAGAGGAAGCTTATCTAGAGGAATCACAACTTTGTCTACCACACTCTCATACATTTACAACATTACGTTATGCATTGATAATATATCATACTTAGATGATGTCATAAAAACAACAATAAATATTTTTCCAAACATGCGTAGAATGAATTAGTTGGAGGGACCATAATCATAGGCGACTCCATTATAGTTAAAGGAGTTGAAGGAATGTAAAACTCAATAGTGTTTACTTGAAATTACCATTGGCTCTTTGCTCAAATGAATTTTTTGAGCTGCAATAGTAGCATGCTCAGAAGGAGACCTCTTATAGTATGTAATCCCAGTCATTGAAGAACGAGGCAGTGGAAGAAGTGAAATGAAGACATCTTCAATGACTGGACTTAATCGTTCTTTGTATGGAGGTATATCATCAATATTTATAAAGACATTTGGAGATAAAGGAGCATCCTATGAAAGAAAAAACTAGAAAATGTTATAAAAGATACTTCTTCCTTAAAGAAATAATTTAAAAACTTAGAGAGAAAAATTCCTGATTAGGATGGCAGTGATTTCTTAGGAAGAACATTAAACGTGGAAACAGATTCTGCATTATCATCTGGTTTATCATGTAGAGGGTTCTTAGAGGAACCTTGTGGAGAAGGAGTTCGCGTTATTATTACATGTGCATGTCTTAATTTCATCCTCAAATATTTCTTTCCTTTAGGATGCACATTGGTTGGGGGAGTGTCCTCCATTAAAACTTGTGGAGTAACTTGTTTCAATGAACCTGAGAAATATTGAAGTCATCAGCAGGGTGATATTTTTCTATAATAGCAAAAACATCATCTGTACTACATGGAATGTGATCCATTATAGATAGAACATCGATTACCATTAAACAATACTTTTCTACAAGATATGTATTTGTTTTTTTTTGGGGGGGGGGGGGGGGTAACAACCTCTAGGAGTACACCAGCCACCTTAGAGGAACCACGGGTTACTTTGAATTTTTTGGGATTTTTCGATTTCGAGGGACTCCCATCCGATGGAGATTTTCTTTTTTCACCAACATCCACTTTCTTTGTTTTTTCCCATTCTTTTTCCCTTTAACAATCTCATTAACTAGGGACAAAGGTGGAAACACAGCAGATAGTTCAAGGTTTATGGTGATCAGTTCAAACTCCAAAGTGGAAATAAAGTTACTTTTAAGACAACACATTAGGTCTAAAACATTCCATAACGGGATAAATTGGTCGAGTACTTGGAAAAGGAGAACACACTGGTCAAAGCAAAATTCCCTACAACAACGATGGGGGTTGTAAGCCTCTCTCTCTCTCTCTCTCTCTCTCTCTCTCTCTCCCACGCACTAAATGGATGAAGGCAGTTAGGTGTAAGAAAAATAACCACAACCACCGAAGGATCATCACTTATAGATTCTTCAAAGTTGATTGAATAAACCATGTAATCTTCATTATTAAAGAATGACCACGTCTTGGCATCATTTTCCTCGGTGTAAGGTATGTCAATAAAATCACTGTTGACATATATCAAGGGAAGAAAATCATGTTTGCTCTGTTTGTGGTTGTAATGCAATAATCCGGGGTGTCTAACTCGGAACTTACTAATCGATAATTCTATTGGAAAAATCTTAGGTAACCTACTGTAAAAGAACCCCATCAGAAGAATTGAGTCGCCAAAGTTAGAAACAGCTAAAGGAATTCTAACTCCATGAGATAATCAAACAACAAAATTTATCAAATCTCGTCATGGTTGATCATTGGGCTTTCCACGACGGAAAAATAGAGACATCAGGAATAAAAAATAGGCAACTAGCTCAAAGGGTTCATCTTTTCTTAGGACAAATGGTACATTAGATATCATGCCCTTTCACTTCTACTCCTTAGTTGACTTCAGTGGAACTCTATAAAAATACTTGATTAATCAAGTAAAAGTTACTTTGTAGGAATCACCTATGCACTCATGGCAAAGTTTGTCAAGCTCCATTCGAGCTTCAGCTTAATTATTATCTAGAGGTTAATCATTTTATAGAAGGGAACAAAAGAGCTCTATCCCCATAACGTCACACACATCCTCCAAGGTGAATTCAAACTCACCCCAAGCTACAAAGGATGTATGAGATAAAAAAATTCCACCTGGTGCGTCGAAATCAATATTAGAATAAGGAAAATATCCCATGTCTAACTGAAACCTCAAAATACCATAACAGGGTAAATTATCTCTTTCAGATTCGTTCTTTGGTTCATTTGCCACAAGAAAAGGAACATATAACCCTTTTAAATTCATGAAAAGGCCTTACCTTTTTCCTTAAATTTATCTCCCTCTCCAAATAATGGAGCACGACGATGTCAATTGAAAATTGCCTCACTTTTTATGACTCAGATGATAGAGTAATACCTAAACCCTCGTCGAAAACTTCAACATACTTGCTTGATGATGCAATTATTTTGAAGAGAATAATATAGATAAAAAAAAGGCTACAAAAATGTTATAAAAAGGGATCAATAAAAGATCACGATCACCAAAGAGTGAAAAAATAGATGACGAGGTTTTTTAGAATAAGTATATTTGGGAGATTTAATAGCGGTAAAGAGTTTGAAGATTTTAAAGAAAGGAAATAAAAAAGCTTTTATATGGTTTCTAAATAACTAATAGTTTAAAATATTTTCACGGTTCATTAGAACATGCAACCATTTGAATTTAGGGGGAAAATGATGGTTGAATATATCAACGTCTCAGAGATTGTGTTGTGGGAACACATGGCAATAGGTGATGATGATGTTAGAATTAATGATCTTAGCATTTAATGCAAAGATATACCAATGATAAATTTTGCATGTGTGAGGTACAAGTAGACAGATATTAATAAGGGTACAGACAAGGTTCTTTCGTTTAAGGTCCTTCGACAAAAGGTTCTTCGATTTGAGGTTCATCGAGAGAAGGTCCCTAGGTTTTAGAATCCATCAGAGTTTCAACTTACAAATCAATTACGTAAGTTGTTTTGTACATAAACTTCTTATATATATAGAAACTTTCTCAATGAGGGGGAAAATATTAGAGGGGCTTATTTTTAAAGATCCATACTCAGAGATAAGTTACTTCAAGAAGGTAAAAAAAGGAGTTCATTCGATGGTACATGGAAGAGGTTAATCAAAACACTTGAAACATCAAGTCTAGAAACACTGAAAAATCTCAAGGAACGGTTCATTAACCTAGATGGGAAGGTTCCCGAAGAAACTTCTGTCGAGAACAGAGAGAACAAAACAACTCACCTGAGGGAGCATGCTACGAGCAACCACGAGTTTGCACAATCAAAACTGCTCATGAGTTGTAAAAAGATTCTGATGTAAAAAGAATTATCTAACATATAGGGATATTACTTTTACACATGATCCCATGTTGATAGAATTAATATAATGTGTTGGGAGGTGCGATACACGCATTCTTAAAGTAATTCTTTTGTCCATGTTTTAAGACAACTTGATACCATGCTTAACATTTTTGTCCCCCAATACATGGTTGATTGTGGTTTACCAGCAGAAGTATCCAAAAGGGGAAAATGGGATAAAGGTACATAGGACTAAGACTATATATGCAAAATTATTCCATTAAAGATAGAACACATGGCTGATAGCACAAAAAAGACAACAACACTCAGACAGAGGTTTCAGAATAAACTTCAATAGACTTGAAGATATTCCCAGAGTCTTTAAACACCGTAAACACTTAAAAAGGTAAAGTTTTGTTGATATTGAGCTTTTTTAAACATTGATTTCCATTTTAAGTGAAATAAAAATCTAGATCCTATGGACGTAGACTAAGTTAGGAGAACCACATTATTTTTTGTGTTCCTTGTGATTGATTTCTTCTCTTAAGAATATTTTCCCATTATTATTGAGTTTGTTAGTCATTACTCTTACAAGGTATATTTTCGTATTACCATCAATAAGAGTTATGCCTCATTTTACCACAAACACTAAGTTGACAAGAGAAATTATCGCTTCCTCTCATTACCTAAAGAGAAGTTCTCCCTTACAGTAAGTTTATTTTTCAAAAAGACGGGTATTAGGGGGTATTAAAATCATAAGTGGCCTCATACTAGTTGAGGAAAGAAGTGTCAAAGGGTGGTATAAGTATATAAAATGGTTAAACTTCAGATGAGGAACCAACATCCATTTTCAAAGCATGTTATGTTTTTTTATTAGAATATAAATGAGTTATTATCATATGGAAGACCTCTTAAGGCCTTCGCCAAGAGAGTCTGAGGTCCTTATGGCCTTTGTCAGTAATCTAGAGGACCTTAGAAAATAAGTGATAGACTTTTCTAAGGATTCCTATGTTTTAGTTTAGGACTGAAGAAGGAATAAAACTAGTAGGATAGATGAAAATGATCTAAACTATGGTTTTATAATCACAACAGTGGGTTGAGAGTGTATGTTATAATGAAAAAACACTTTCATAAGATACAACTATTTGTTCCCTAAAATTATGGTGATTTGAACCTATCTTCAACCCTTCTCCAGCCTCTCGTATATGTGGAAACTATTGGAGAGAGAATTAGTGCATTGTCACGACATGGATATGATGTCTATGAAGTTAGACGACGTAAATAAGGAGGTGGAGTGTGGGTCAAAGGTTTTATTAGTGGTGTAAGGTAGTTGTTGGTTGCACTTAATACGGATGAGAGTCATCAATGCAAGTGGAGTTGAGTGGTGATTGTAGGTGAAATATTATTATACTTTATACCTACCCACTAAACAGACCGTAGAAGCTCAGGCGGAGGCTTAAGAGGTCTAAAACTACCAATAATCAAACATAAAATGTCTTATAAGCATGGTGCAATGATATACATATTTAATGAGGGTTATATGGAATTTGTAACTTATTTCCCCTTATTCCAAGGTCTACTACGGCTGGCAATCATGGCGAAATTTTGGTGTTGAGGTCTCCGAGCTTAGTTACAATGATATATTGGAACGACTGAACATTCTAGAGGAGTGATGAAGTGGTTGAAGGTGGTGATATTTATTTGGTCCTTTCTTGAAGGAAACGAAAGTCCCGTGGGCTTAGTAGGGGTCTGGAAAAGGTTTGGGGTGTTCCTTAGGACATCAGTCCTTGCATGAAGGAAGTTGGGGGGGGGGGGGGGTCTAAGAACTCTTAAAACTTAAGGAGTTATATATGGTACCATCACTAGACCCTTATTTATGTTTGCAAGTATTAAAAGGGAAACACTTTTCTATTGCGCAAGTTGGAAGTAGGATCGTAACTAACCACCGAGATCATATCATAATTAGATTTCATTGGGAAGGAGCTTGCATTTAGTGTGTAAGTGGATAATATTACTTGATGCAACGTACCTTAGGGTTGAAAGGATCGAAACTCCAAACCTTGGAGGCTGTAAAGGAGTCCTTTAGGCTGATATAAGTTCTTAACCCTTGATTCCAACCATCTCTTTATCTTAAAGATTTTTGTGCAACCTGTTATTTTCTCTTATTTCCAAAGCAAAAGTATGTTTGTTGAAAATAGTTTACATTCTAAAGTATTGTACGCCCACCCTTTTAAGTTGTTGGTCCTCAGGTCAAATGGGGAGAAAAAGATGGGTCTTTAGGAAATATTCCCACTTGGACGATTCCTTGAAGCTCCCGAGAAAAAAGATGGGTATGCCTCTCGATTCACTGAGAAAGATTTCGTGGAAATTAGAAAGACATACCAGATACTTGAGATTATCACACTATTGGCCTTTAAGGAATCATGTGTGTGTGGGGGGGGGGGGGGGGGGGGGTAAAATCTTGATGTCAACCCAACCCAATGCTTCAAGCTTTATAGGGTCGAGGAGCAGAGCACCCCTAAAGACAAGGGGCTAAGGTACTTTTCCCTTAAAGCAACCATGGTCTTTGTCGAGGACAAATAAAATGCCCTATGAACTTGAAGGATAGATTCTTCTTCATTAAGGGAGCCCGTACCACCCTTAACCATGTGAAGACAATTTATTTTTCTACCATCTAGTTTTCTCCACCAACCACAGGTAACTTAGTCTATAATTTTTCTTTTATATTCATGCTTGTGTTCTAACCTAAAACATGGTTCTAATTTTTTTTCTTCTATTACAGTGATTAATGAGCCTTCCAAGGAGGAGGCTGATGGGATGAATGAGACCCAAAATTTGTCCTTTATACCTTTAGATTCCTTTCTCCCGAGAATACATCTTTTTAGGAGCGAACATGGTCCTAAGTCAAAGGCCCTGACATTTGATGTGCTTTTGAGGACCCTATGATCGTAGTTGGGGAGTTTCTAGGAGGCGAGTCATTTCCTATGACGTGCAAGAAGAGTAAGTTTGTCACCATGGTCTCTTTTGAAGTCCAAGAGGCCTCTAAGGGAGAGGAAAACCAGCCTATGGGTAAGTCTGAGCTCCCTACGGGATTGAGGAGGTATTCTCCATAGTCGAAAGTGAAGTTATGATATATGCAGACTGTTCTGCCAATAACTTTGCTTTTATCTTTTTTCCATTATTACCATCCTCTCTAGTTCTTAATAACTTACTTTCATTTTATTGTCGATCCGTTAGATGATAGAGAGGAGAAATGAATGGCCAGGTTCTTTGCTAAGTATGATTTTGATGACCTTGTGGTCAATAATGGTAAGAGGTCTAAGCGTAAACAAATGGCTAAAGTTCAATACTTTAGTGGGTATCCCAACTCCTGACATTTATTTGGTAGAGGATGATGAGGTTAAGTTTGGTCATAGTGAAGACCCATTATTGTGGTCTGCTTCTAAAACCCTTCACTGGATATAAGAATATTTGGGGGTATGTGGAACCTCTAGGGCAACCCATAGGAGTTCTTCTATTCCACATAAATTATAACCCCTGGTCTCAAAGATTATAAAATCTCTTCGTTAGCCCTTTTTCAAAAGGCAAAGAGGAGACCGTGTCCCCTCAAAAGGATGGGGGACATACGGGGACATTGAGGACACTAGTTAAACCAAGGTGTCGACTAATGCATATAATACAGGCTTACTAACCTCTAGAGTGGAGGTATACTTAATACCTTCTTCTGTCGAGGAGTAGAAATCTAATGCCTTAACTGTGAAGGCGTTGCACTTAATGGTCAAGACAAATTATTCTAATACGGTGCCCACTCTGAGGGGCCCGGGGGAGGGACCTCTGTCAATGCTCATGAACTGATCCATATTCTAGGCAAGGTAATTTCTCATATTTTTTTTTACTTTTCCATATAATTTTTTTTAATGTGCCCCATTCTCATACTTTTCCATCTTATAGGCTCAATACTTGACTGAGGCCCTTATGGCTAATGCCATTGAGGGTTGAAGAGGGTGGAATACAGCCTTGTCGATGGATGATAAGTGGGACATGATACAATTAGAACTAAACCAAATGATTAGCAATCATCATCTGTAAGTGGACACTTTGATAAGGAGAGAGTGGGTCTAAGGTCCTGTATTCAAATTTTTTAGCAGAACCGACTTCTTAACAAGAAGACCCTCAAGGACAACAATTCCATCCTCGTTGCTACATGGGATTCCTTGGATAAGTTTGAGTAAGCACATGCTTTGGTTAGGATCAAGCATAGAGTAGTGGTGGAGGAACTTTAGGGTACCCTCAAGCTTCAAAGTTCCAAAGACAAACTTCATCAGGATAATAAGGATGTGGATCTTCTGAAGTAGCAAGTGGTAGATCCCAATGTCATGAAGGAACTTTGACCTCTAAGGGCTAGGAGATACTAAGGGAGTATTCTGAGGTCTTGGTAAGGCGTACTGAGATCTAAGAGAGGATTCATGTCGTTGTGACGAGATACTTCTATGCCTACCTTGATTCTGAGGCTCACAAGAAGTTTATCCTCCACAAGTATGCCTTAGGATTTGAGGCTTGATAAGCCAAGTTCTAGGAGATGTATCTTGAGGTGGATGTGTCAGGTTTGTTTGCTAAATCCCCCTAATCTACTGATGAAGGTTCTGATAGTGAGAGGAATGGCAAGGGTGATTCCAGTAAAGCCTATGCCTCTGCTGAAATGGAAAAAGAAGAGGTTTGAAAAGAAGCCCTCACTCCTCATCTTGTATTAAGTTGTAAAAAGTAATAAATTTAAGCCCATGTGAAAAAAAAACCTTAAACCCCAATTTTTGATGAGTTTTTATTTTATTTGGATTTGAACTCTTTCAGGTCGTGGGCATTTTCTTATAATCCCCAACTCTTTATGATCAATGATAATTGTTTGGTATTTAGAATTTTGACTTTTGCACTTCTTTCTTTCATCTTTCCTTCTTTTCTTTTGCTTTGTTGAGGACTATTTGCACTTGTATTTATCTCTTTGAGGTCCGCTAAGCAGGTTGTATCCCCCCATAGCCCCCAAAATTTCTTGGTAAAGCAAAATAACTTGGGAAACAATATTGTAGAAGTAGAGTTGATGGTTAATAGACCTTTGTTGCATAATTGTGAAACTTCTAAAGTGAAGAGTAAGGCTCTTAAATGGGTCATAGGATCTTAAAACCATAAAAAAATTAGCTTGTACATTTTTGGGACTGAATGCCCAAATTATTAGTACATAAACACTTAGCCCTCCAAAAGTTTTGGGAATAAAGGCCAACAAGTAAATTTGTTAGATTTAAAATTCAGACTTCATTTTTGCTCCATAATAGGGTCTTAAGAACTTGGTAACATGTTTCCCTAATGATAAAAGGTGTTAGGGTAAAAACATAGTACTGTTCAGAGTCACAGGCCTTAGAAAGTAAAAACTCTTTCAATTTGAAGTCCCCTAATGGGTAGTGAGACCTATAGACTTGAAAGATTTAAACTATAAAGTCCCATAATTGGTCAGAAGACCTTCGAACTTAGAAATTCTAGATTATGAAGTCCCACAATGGGTCATAAAACCTATGGACTTATAAGTTTCAAATTCTGAAGTTCCATGATGGGTTATAAGACCACTGTACAAAGAAGTTTTCAATTTTAAAATCCCACAATGGGTCATAAGAAAATCCCGCAATGGGTCATAAGACCTCTTATCTTAGATGTTTAATATTTTTATGGTCCATGTTGGGTCCTAAGACCTCGGTACCTTAGTCAACTAGGATTAAAGCCTCGTGGCATATGTCTAAGGTTTGACTAACGGTCCTAAGACCTTTTAACATTTTTTTATAAAGTTGGGACCTTGCACATTTACAAAATGGGGATTTTGAACAATGTTCGCATGTATACACTAAGCCCCCTAAATGTTTTTAGAAAATGGAGTTTTTCTTCCTTAAGTCCCGAATTTTTTATCTGTGGTTTCAAAAGAGATTTATGGGTACTCTCTCTTTTCAAAAAACGGAGAAGATAATTTGCTAATGTTTTTTGCTTTTTTTTTTCATATTTATGTTCTTTTAAATACATTTTTTTTGTGCCAATGGGGTCCTTTAAATTGACTATCAGGTGTCCTCAAACGTTAGTAAAAAAGAGATCATGTTGAATATGAAGCCAATGATTGAAACCTTGTAACTCATGTTAAGAATTGTATCGATACATTATTGATAGCAAAAAGGGATCATTTCATTTGAGTAGCATAATATATCATTGGTAGTACTTTTTAGATTCTTTATATTCCAAGGGTGTGTAAATTCAAATTCATCCATGTTTTTGAGGTAGCGTCACCATGGCGTTGCTATTCTGACCACCACATATGGGTTTTCCCACTTAGGGCCTAGATTTCCTTAATTCGTATTTTTAGTTTACAAGGGGAAAAACTCTCAAGACCATGTCCCTCACTTTGAAATCTCTATAGTGGACCTTTTTGTTAAAGTAAAAGGTTTTTATATGCTTATAAGTGGACATCCTAATCGGTGAAACCTCTATTTATCTTTTATTTCAGCCATAGATCTTTTGAGACCTTTATTGTTAGTCCCTAGTTCAAACCGAGCTACCCTTTGTGTCTGCACTTCAACCTCTATTGGAATCACTACTTAAGTGATCAAAAATAGGGAGAATGGAGTTTTGCATGTTAAACCTCTGACTGTGATTCTATAGGCTCACAAGATGCTCAATAACTCCTCATACCACATCCCCTTAGCTTTCTCCAGCCTATTGTTTAAGTTGTGGAAGATTGCTTAGCGTTGGTCATTTTGACTCCGACATTATCTTAATGATGTCCTAGAGATGTGTAGTGGTTACTTATCATATATTTTGAACATATTTCTTTTAAGGTTAGGTTGTCAAAATGTTGGCTATTGTCAGGGATGGTGGCTTTAGGCAAGCCAAACCTGCAAATACTGTTATTCCAAATGAAATTAGCAGTCTTCTTCTATTAATGTTAGTTAAGGGCTCAGCCTCATCCCTATTGGTTAATTGATCAATATCCATAACGAACTCCCACAAAGAAAAGGGATATTGACTTATTATTAGAGTCATCTTCTTTGTTGGTTGCTTTGGGATGAAGGAGAACCTCTGGCACTTATAACAACACTTGGCTACATACTTGACTTCTTTCCCCAAGGCTTTCCAAAAGTAACCTTTGCCTCAAGTCCTTGTAGACTAAGGACTTTGGTACTGCATGAGCATTACAAACACCTTCGTGGAGGTCTTTGAGGACATAACTGACTTCTAATGGGATGAGGTGCCAAGGAGTACCTAGTTTTTAATAGTACCCCATTCTCTATGTAATACATGAATGCTGGAGACCTCAGTCGTCTGGCCTGAAGCTTGTCCTTAGGCAAAACTCCATTTTTGACATAGGCTTTTATAGGCGTGGTCCAGTCTAAGCTCTGATCTACCTTTACAGTATTGATCTGGATCTGAGTGATGCTTAATTGTTCCAAAGTAATTACTGAGGATTCAAAAACTACCTCATTTGATGAGGCCATTAGTGCAAGATGGATCACTTTCGAGTATTCTACTTGGGGAACCCTTTTAATGAGGGTTGTCAAACTCTGAATCTTCCAAATAGGCCACCTTTTAATGATGAGTTCCCTGCACCTTCAATTAGTCCCTTATAAACATTATCGCTCACTCTACTCAACAAAATCGAACTCCACCATCTAAAATCGATAATGGGAACACTTACTATAGTTGTAAAAAGTCAGGGATTCACTTGTGGGAGACTACATGGCTTCGTTAGTCCAAAGACTGTCTTGATAAAACTCTGAAGATCGTTAGAGCATGGTTCTAGTTTTCCCGTGCCATGACTGTTCAGATTTTCTTACCAAACATGACTTTGGAGGGAAAAAACCAAAAGCACCTCCCAAACGGCCCCGTGAGAGGTGCAAACACCTCTTACGGGATCAATTTAACTTGGAGAAACTGACTGTGTGGTCACGGTGCCCCTGGTTCTAGAAAATTACGATAATTTGAGAAAATCCACACTTATGCTTGAAAATGTGTCGTTATAGGGCAAAACCCCTTAGCGCCCTCAAGCGTCCCCTTTAGGGTAACGATCATCGTGCACGGGACCAATGTTACTCGCAGGAACTAATCGGGTGGTCACAGGACCCACGGTTTGAGAATATGATGAAAATTTGAGAAAATTCACACTTAGGCTTGAAAACGTGCCATTAGAGAGGGAAACTCCTTAACGCCCACCCTACAACCCCTAAAGAAGTTTGAACACCTCACACGGGACCAACGTAACTCGCAAAAACTGGTCGCGTGGTCAAGGGACCCCCGATTTGAGAATATGATGATAATTTAATATATATCTAGAATTAGGTTTAAAAACATGTCGTTAGAGGACGAAAACCCAAAGCATTATCGTTTAATCCTTCTAACATACTATCCAATAACCAATAATTATCCAACGGCCAAAGCAAACAAAACCAATAATTATCTCGTCCTCCTTCTAACATATTATCCAACAACAAGCCAACAACCAATAATTATCCAACCGCCAAACCAAACAAAACAAATAATTATCCCATACTCCTGCTGACATACTATCCAACAACAAGCCAACAACCAAAAATTATTCAATGGCCAAACCAAAAAACACCAATAACTATCCCATACATCTGAAATATTTAAAAGATAATGCATATCAATTATATAACTACTTCAGTTAAAGTAAAGAGTAAATGATTCCTGCGATCCAACAAGGCCATTAAATAAAGTCTTCTGAATGTGTGATTGGATAATTGATCCTAGAGCCCCCAATGTATTATTTTACATATACATTTGTTGACTAGTTTCTTTAATACATTTTTTATAAAATCAAGCTAATTTAACTTCATTTTATGAACATTTCATGAATAAAACTGATCAGCAAATGTATATGTATAGGAACATATGGAAATTGAGTTGGGTCAATTTGATCCAATCACAAACTCAAATGACTATATTCTCAAACCGAGTGTCTTATGAAAGTAACTAAATATTCGACTGAGCATAACATATTATCAAAAGTTAACTTACATAAATCATATTAAACATTCGTAAACGTGACTAAATATTCATACATCAAAGTAAAGTGCTAATAAAATTTCAATATCAAAATAGGATACAAATAAGATTGACCAGGTTAACATAATATTTTGATACTCAATCTTTCTCTAAATCAAATAACAGATCTTTCAAATTAGGGTTTTCATTAAGAGCTGACTGGAACTATTTTGGAGCCTTCAATGCATCCACTTCAGTAGTCATACCCTTTGGTGCATGCACAATAATAGACCAATTTCCATCGGTTATTCACTTGGAGTAGAATACCTTTTTTATGTTCTAAAAGGCACAAATAATAAACTTGTCCACTATGAGATCTTTACTCTTCAACTTTGATAAAACTACCATAATAAGTTTGAAGTCAGGATCAAATTTGCAAGCATTTGTAGTATCCTCCACCTTTACCCAATCACAATAGAATACGGTTTTTGTGAAATCTAAGTAATCAAGTTCTAGGATTTTTTGGGCTATCCCATAATAGGTTAGCACCATATTCATTGGATTTTTTTCACTTTTGCCAGCGATATAGGTGGTCAAGGAAGAAATTGATATTCCACTATTTTGTATCAAAAGTTTTTCCTCATATGGATATGAAATGAAATCAAAACCGTTGGTGCGGAATTTCTTAAACTCTTTCGCACGAAAATTAGGGCCTTTTGCTAGGCGGGCAAGCCTGGAAGAGACATCACCTCTTTTTAGAAGCTCCATTCATTAATGAATTTGTATTAAGGCATGTTTTTATCACATACGAATAAATAACTGCACACATAAGATGTGAAGTTTACCTCTTTTGATACCTAGCCCTAAAATTAGTTGTCGTGCAACTCTCCTTTGATTTTGAGAAATTTCATTCTCGTACTTCTCACTGGTAAATTGTAGAGTTTAGATCATAAAATATAAAATACATATAATCAAAGAAGAAGAATTCAATAGAGACTCACTCTCTCCATTATTCGACTTCATCTTGCGATTCGAAGACATAACGAACTGCTTTCTTGTATTGTATATTTGGGAGTTTAACCTCTTTAGGGTTCCCAAACGGCACTTCGTCCTCAAATTCACCAGGTTCCTCAATCACTCCTCCTCTGCTAGGATTGAACCTCCTCACCTATTATTCTGGAATATATTCACTAGCGTATAATGATGATTCCACATTTACATATTCTTTAGCAGTTGACCCTCCAATATACTGTGTATTCTTTACGTAATCCTTGAAATTTTTCATCAAGTGCTCAAAAGGATACATCTAGAGATACCTAACGTTACCCCATAATAAAGCTTCATCGTATAAATGCACAAGCAAGTGGATGCTGATATCGAAGAACGATGTGGGAAAATATTTATTTATTCCCAGGCAAGACAAATCGACTCTTCAAGTTATGCAAACCAATCATTGCATATAATAACGAATGATATTCATCGCAATCTTTATACAATGGTCTAGCCAGATCGACTTTCAACCGTATATATTCTCGATCTCCTGGAAGTTCAGTATCAAATTGTTCATTGTGCGCATTATTTGTCTCCATAGGTTGGTGGTTTTGGTCGTGGTGGACTCCGTAAGCATCTTCAATTAGGTTAGTCAATGGACGATGTGTTGGATAATCATTTACCACTTCCACTCTTTAGTGTTCTGTTACGTGGTCGGTTATTGGTAATTCTTCGGGAACATAAGGTACATGTTTTTCACCATGGTATGTCCACTTGTTATAATCTTGAAAAATTCCCCACATTATTAAATGTAACTCAACATATTCTATAGATTTATATTTTCTGTTTATACAATGGGTGCACGAACACGGAACCTTCTCACTTTTAAGCTTCTTAAAAGAGTATCTAATAAATTCTTGAACACCTTTAACATAACTATTAGCTATTCGGTCAGTCCTCCCATCTACTCTTTGTATTGTGGAAAATACTTTTAATAATCTTCAAAGTGCAGTCATGTGCTAACATGATAAAATAAATATCATGTTGCATAGTAAAGAACTAATATGGTATCAAAGCAAAGCACTAATATAGTCAACAATGCACTAATCAATCAAACTATGCAGTAACTTAAATACAAGAACATGCCAATCAACGATACTACAAACCACCTAAACTCAAATTAAATAAATTTGTGTACTGATATTGTGACAACATAAGAAAAATATTACTACATCTTCATCAAGCGATAAACTAGCCAAGTGGTAACGGAGTCTAAATAATTTTTCAAAAAATTCCCTTCTCCACTGTTTACATGCGATGGAACAGTTTCATAACCCTCATATACTGTATCAACCACGATCTAACACTCACCCTCCTGTAAAGGTCGATTATGTACTAAAATTCCTACGACAGTGGACATGAGCGTGCAGATCCCAGTAACAAATTTATCGCTCAGGTCTTGAATATAGTATTTCTCTCCATAGTCACTGTGGGTTGTTGACAATGATCCGAGACCTATTCCATGCTGAGGCACTGAGAAAGGGAATATTAAGGAAGGAACCGTAATTCATGGCGGGAATGGAAAATGAGGAAAATTTGGAGAAATCCCTGGCATTTGTGAAGGGAAATCGGGATGCATTGGGTACTACAGGGGCATACAACCGGTTAAAACGGACACAATCTCTGAAAGTTTATCATTCATACCTCCCAATTCATTTCGAAGCCCCATTATATCCCCTTTAGTCCTCGATTGACGATCATCGCTGGAAGCAAAACTCTTATTAACTCAAGAAAGCTCGTCCACAAGACGTGCGGCATGTTTGAATCTTATTTTTGGCATATATGACCCCAAACCTCTCCTCCTCCCTCTGTGGTCCTTTCCAAAGGTTTGTACGATGGCATCATTGTCAATATCCTCGATCAGGCTTGAATCTGACTGACTACTGATAGACTCTATTGATTTTAGAGTCTTAGCAAAGTGAGGAGGGAATTTATTATCTTTGTCTCATCTAGCATGCACGTACAAGTTGGCCATATTCGGTGTCTTTGCTTCATCCAAGCTACCTTTTGTAACGGTCATCCACTAATTCTTCAAATCTTCATAAGATTTTGAGCCAAGCCGATGGAAATCAGTTTTTTTGGCCCTATTCTGCTTATTTTTCTCCATTTACAGCATTTTGGAGTCCTTCACCTCATTCTCTAGAAAATCATTCCATTGAGAGACTGGCATATCAACGTTCGAAGGGACTTTATCTTTGAGCGCCAAAATGTTGGAGCTTGATGCTCCCTTGGGAAAATGCTTATGCCTAAGGTTTTTTCGTTATGTTTGGAGTTGTTCAGCAACCTGAGAAAGCACCTTATTTTTTGAGTTGGAGGAAAATGAAAACGGTTTGCTGAGTTGCTCGTAGATGTCATATTTAATAGCTTTATCTATGAGGTTCCAATTGTCAACTCCTCCCACTCCCACATTCATTTTTTCCAAGGATAAACAATGGGCTTTAAACTGTTGAACGTGATTCTTATCCCCCATGGGGTTATTTCCCATAAGAGATAACCCAATGGGCTTCTTCTCAACTAACTTGGCATATTCAGGAGCGTTAAGCATGTCTGTTGGATTAGTGGGAGGAGTACCTTGCCTACTGCAACTCGAAGTAGTGGAGTGAACAGTTTGTGGAGTAAGGGAGTGAACACTTGATGGAGTTGAGTATTGCTCACCAATTGGTGATAAGAATTCTCATTGTGGTTGTTGGTTGTTGTTGGTTGGAGCGTTGGTTCCATTACCGCATGACATTATCTACAAAAATAATAAAAGTTAAATGTGTATCTATAATACTAGATGCATAATTTCAAAGTTCAATATGAAAATATAAATAACAAAATAATTTTTTTGACCATATATTATAATATACCTGCTCGGGGTAAGAGTTTAAAAAAAGTTCAATATGTCTCATCTCCATCCATTTTGGATTTGTGTTTAAAAACCTACGGATTTTTTCATGTGGTCAATTAGGAGGAAGTGTATCTATAATGGATGCATAGATGTCAGTGACATGAACTCGAAATCTCATCCTCTTCAGCCTATTGGCAAGATCGAGTTTGACGTGCATATGTCGTGAGACATCACAGTCTTCGTCAATGCTCTTTGTACGTAATTCTATCCATAATGGGTGAATTTTTTTTTGCCTTTTCTAACAACGTAAGCAAGGTTAGTGCTCTATTGGGATTATGTACGCGATATATATGTTGTACAGCTTCATCCCAACATTGCGGCAGGGAAAATAGAATACGATCGAATAAGTACTCTTGCGGGAAATGAACTCCACGTTTTACAAGGTAGTTAAATTATTTGATCTTCCTATTCCCATACCAATAGACCAAAATACCCAATTTATGAGGATCATTAATGAAAGAGGTACGAGTGTGGACCAATTGCAACATTTCATACTATTGTTGCCATCGATTATCATCGTGACTCATATTTCCTGAGAATAATAAATGAGGACCTGAATATGATTCCTATAAATAATGGCTCTAACGAATCATTAATTATTTATTGTGTACGAGGGCGTGGATATGATTCCTATAAATAATGGCTCTAATGAATCATCAACCGTTAATTTATTATGTTTTGAGTACCTACTTTTATCATTTAAGCCAACAATATCTAAAATCAAACCTTATGTTTGGTATTTTTTTAATGGCTCGGTATTTTTTTAATGGAGAGGTATTTTTTATATATTTCAGCCCCAAACATAAACCAAGAATATCCATTTAATTAAAATTTACCCTAGTTTGAAAATTAACCCAACAATATCCATTAAATTAAAATTTTCCCTAGTTTGAAACTTAAACCAACATTAATCATATATATATATATATTTTTTTCTAAAATACAGACACAATGCACACAATGATAGTTTATACACACCTACGCACATAATACACACACGTATACACACACACACATAAATACACACACACACACACTTATACACACATACACACACATAAATACACACATAAAAATACACACAAACAATGAAATAAATAATAAGGGTTTGGAAATACACACACACAATGAAATAATTAATAAGGATTTGAGATTATACACATACATATACATACATAAATACACACATGTACACACACACACATACACATACACACATATACACATAAATACACACAAAAATACACGTACACAGTGAAATAAAAATAAGGGTTTGGAAATACACACAATGAAATAACAAGGGTTTGGATTACCTTTGAGATTGAGAGAATGAGAGAGCTTGAGATCGA
The DNA here is from genome assembly GCA_949130495.1 of Sambucus nigra. Lineage (NCBI taxonomy): Eukaryota > Viridiplantae > Streptophyta > Magnoliopsida > Dipsacales > Adoxaceae > Sambucus > Sambucus nigra. The sequence continues at coordinate 233,971,952 of OX422210.1, read as the reverse complement.
GGGAAATAAAATCGTCGAAAAGAGGGAGGGAAATCGCTAGAGAGAGGGAGGTAAATAGTTGTTTAGAAGTTTTCGTGGGAAATGAAAACCAGATCTAGGATTTTTAAACATAAAGACAATGGTCACGGCTTAGAGTCGTGAACCTATGATGTGACCCCTTTATTTTTAAAACATCAGCGTGTAAACAAGACCATGGTCACGGTCGAGAGTCGTGACTCACTCACAAGGATGGTCACGGTCCTAAGCTATGACTATAGCAATGTGTATTTGTGTTCCGGGTCATGACAATGAGCCGTGACCCCATACATGACCACACTTGGAGAGAAACTTGGTGCCATAATGGTCACAACTGGGTCATGGTTGTGAGTCGTGACCCTGAGAATCACGATTAAAAGACCGTGACCACCTTCAAGTGGATCCATGACCACATTGGGTCTTGGAATTGGTTACGCTCATTTTGTATGTAGCCACGACTTTGTGCCAGGACCCCTTTTTCATGACCTTTTTCGGTTTTTGGTGTAGTGGTTGTGCCACTCTCGCTTGTGACATTGCGCTTGTTCCTTCAAGCACATCACTTACTTGTGGTGTTGATTTTTCATATTGTTAGCTCATAAAGGTATCACGACGCAACCATTACCATCGTCCATTTATTGAACGGTTACTTACTTTTTCTCCGTCCCACCATATCCATATTGCTACACATGTACGCATTCCTAAACAAATTGAGCATCATGCTTATAGGGCCCTTTTTACCCTAACTTTTATGCTCAATAAGGCCTGCAATAGGTGCTTCTTCACCCTCACTCTTACTTTTCTTACCTATACACTCCTCCCCACCCACCCTTGGTCCACCGATGCTCTACATCACGTGAAGCACTTTGCCATACAAGTGCATTAAACTTGTAGCCTTTATCCAATAAGACTAATGCTTTACTCTTGTTTGGTGGTGATTATCATCATCCAATTTTTCTACCACCCGGATCCATTATAGTTCTTATCTTTAGGGTGAGTTCATTCAACCTGGCGGAAGACATTAAACTTAGCGCTACCGGGAGGTAGCCCACTGTTTCTGAGTATGAGTCTTATTCTATTTGGAGGTGATGTTGTACACCACTCAATGCTTTACCATTTTTATAAACTTATACACATTTTTATCTCATTACTTATTCAGGTTTCATCTTGGATACGTACGGTTCACATCATCAGTGAATTATTCTGGTGATCTCTATCCTACCTTATGCTCTCAATTTTAAAAATAATTTTATTTTACATCGAGGACGATGTTCCTTTTTGTTTCGGTTGGGGAATTTTATCAAAATCCTACCTCTTTTGAAATTTTTTCATAAACAAGACTTTATTTTTTTTATTTTTGGGCAGTTTCCTTCATCTCACTCGTTGAGGTGAATTTTCTATCGTTCATCTTTTAAGTCTACAAATCAAGCTAAAGGATATTTTTCTAAATAGCTTATGTAAGATGTTCCTACGCTTTTTGCACCATTAATTTCCAGATTCAACAAAATTTGTTCGCTTATCACGTCACTACGGTTTAGAGTTGAAAAGTACTATAATTCCTAGGAAAACCTTAAGGATTACCATTAGAGAATTTATCTTGTGATATTTGTCCCTTTCACCATTTAAGAGAGTTTTACGCAATCTCTGAGTCACAAGTTGATTCAACTTCCTTTGGGTCCTCACTTCATCATTGTATGATCTCATTATTCTTCACTAAATTTTTTACTTGATCACTGAGAACGACATCACTTTAGAGTTGTAAGAAACATATGTCTTGTAGTTTTTTACGAGCACCATACGATTCTTGACCATACAGTCACCATTTTTTTCTCATATCACATTACCATTTACTTCACTGGTTATCTTTCCATATTTCCCGTACCTATATATGTACCATTTCCAATCCAATCACTTCCATCCATCATTTATTTAGAAAAAAAAAAGAGTGTTTTCCAAATGTAAATTGTCTTCATTTGTGTTAGGAAAAGAAAAATGCATCGCAATGAAAAAAATGTGTGAAAAAGAAAAGAAAGAAAAAGAAGAGAAAAGAAAAGAAAGAAAATAGAAAAGTAGAAAAGTAAAAAAGTAAAAAAAAAAATGCGATCAAAGTTTAATAAAATGAAAACATTGTTTCTTCAAAATGTGTTCACTCTTCTAAAAAAACCTACCATAATGTCATCCATAATCTTTATTTCATTTTCCCATCATTCTTTACAGAGACCCCATTTTTTTGTCCTTAGTAAGGTGTTGGAGTAAACATGAAGTCTATATGGTGAATAGCTCGATGTTCTCACTATAGTGATTAACATTCTCTCATGAGATCATTTTTATTTCTAAAATGTTCGTTCTTTATTATATGTGTGCGAGACGTTTAACCTTGCTTACATTTACTCAACTCCTCAACACAAGATCTATACACTTAACCCAAATCTTGTGAGTTCATTTGAGAGAGCTACATTCGTGAAATTTTGAAGTTGAAGCATTGATACCAAAAAGTAGATCTAGGAATTACTCTGGGGATACTTAGCAAGTTTTGTCTGATTCACACCACACACGTTGAATTATAGAAAGGATGTGCCTTGAGTATTTACTTAGCTAAACTTTTTATACACTTCTAGCTTGTATTCCGTAAAATATTTATCTCATTATAGATTGTGCGATTGTTCTTTGTCTAATAAGAGATTGACTACCATTTGCAAATAAATAATTTTGAGGGTATATTCCCTATAAACCCTCACGAGACAAAACTTGTCCTGTAGGGCCACCTATTGGTTTAAAGGCTTGTTGCATAAGCTAAGTGCAATCACAAGTTAGCTCAAAACTGGTACACCTTTGGGTTCTTACTTTTGCTTGAGGACTAGCAATGTTTTGTTTGGGGTGGTGTGATAAACACCCAAAAGTGTTTCAATAAAATCCCAAATAGACGGTTTTTAATTACTAATTGTCGATAAAATTGGCCTTATATGCGTTCATGTCTATCTTGTAGGTCAAATGCCTCTTAAGAAGTTTAAAACATAAAATCAAGGAAAAATGCGGAACAAATTTGGTTAAATGAGCTAAACTCCAATCCCCGTACCTATTACTTTGTCCCTTAACCGAGCTTCGGCCTCCCTAATCATGTACCGAGCCTCATGTGTGTCTAGTTTGCACCTTTTAGATTTTTATTTGAGTCATTTATAATTTTAGAATTTATTTTATATTTTATTTTGAGTCATGTATAATTTTAGGATTTATTTGTGCGTATAGTTGTTTATATTAATGTTTGTATTGTGTGTCGTGTGTTTTTTATATACATATACTAAGTGTGCATTTTTTTCTATTAGATTTTTATTTTGTTTTTAATTTTTGATTTTTATTATATTTTTATTTTATTTTTAATAGGTTAGTTATATGAGTATTATTTTATTGTATATCTTTTATTTTTAGATTAGGAATTTTATTTTCTTATATTAATAGATTTTATATTTTCTTTCATTTTATTTTATTTTTTTATTAGATTAGGATTATAATTTGTTTTTCGTAATTTTTAGATTTTATATTTTTTTATTTTATTTTGAATTGTAATTATGTAATTCATTTTTAGTTTATTTTATATTTTTTAGTACTCTACACACACACACACACACACACACACTGCCATACACACCCACACACCTAATATGAGCCCTAACCTCCCACATCTCTCTCGTCTCCCACTAGTTATAAACCTGCCAACAACCAAAACCTATAACCCATTTTACCCCCTGCTTCCACAAAAACAACCCATAACCAAAACCTTCAACCCGATCTTCCCATCAAAACCAAAAGGTGGTAGTCCCATATCCCCCATCAACTCCGGCACCTAAACCCTTTAACCCATCGGGCAAACCCACCAATGTACCTAGCTCAACCCAATAACAAAACTCCATGGGGAACTCCAACCGGTGACCCGATTGTGATCCAACTTCTATCTCTTTTTTTCCTGCTCTGGTTGGCGCCAATCCAACCCTTGAATTCCATACCACGCCCCCCATCCAGTGGCGGACCCAGGATTTTCGATTTGTGGGTGCATAAATTTTTTACAAATGGTCGAGGGTTCGGGGGCGGGAGCCCCCAAGGCAATTTTTTGGGGGTTAGATTTACTTCTCTTACAATTTTTAACCTTAAAAATCTTGTGATTAATATTCATCAATTTTTGGTCCATACGTAATATACCAACATTTTTTAACAACCAAACACACCAATATTTTTAACAACCCAACAATTAATAGCCATAATTGACAAGCAATATATATTAATTCAACAATTAAATATAACAAAGGGTGATTCAGCAATTAAATATAACAAAGGGCAAATAATATATTAACCAATAGGCCACACATATTTTAATTCCCTTGGCAAACATAATATTAAATCGATAATAGAAATATATTTCAACAAATAAAATTAGACTTTCAGCAACTATATGACAACAATTGATTTAATATGACAACAATATATATTTATTCACAAAAAATATTCGCACACATTACAAAAAAAATCTTTATTGACAAAAATTATTCGAACACAATACAAATATTCGCACACATTGATTTAATATGACAACAATATAGTCTTTTGCCAATTATAAACTAAAAAAATTTACTGAGAGAATAAATGAGGGGGAGAGGGGAGGAGGGTTGCTTCTGCCTGGATGGCCATCAGCTGGGGCGAGGGGTTGTTCTAGAGTAGAGAGAAAGGAAGGGGATGGGAGGGAAAGGAGAGGGATATCCGTCCGAGAGAGAGAGGGGGCAGGGTAGAGGTAGATGAGAGCGAGAGACATTAGGGAGAGGGGAAATGGGCGGTTGATAGAAAGAGAGGGAGACAATTAGGTTTGGTTTTGTTTTGTTTTATCTTTAGGTTTATTTACAATTTGCCCCCATAGTTTTGAAAACATACACATAAGTCCATAAAAAAATTCAATATAAGCAACAAAAAATTTCAAAACATTTGGGGGTGCGGACGCACCCCTTCGGGATGGGGTGGGTGTGCCCCTGCCCCATCTGCTCGAACTTGGAACCCGGTGCTACATAACCTCAAACTAGAACCCCGAGCACCATATTAAACAACCTCCGCCTTAACCCAACTTCTTCGACCCACGAATCCATCACAACCCGAATCTAAGCCCCTTCTGCCCCAACCATACTTGATAAATCTCATTGACCCATTTACCCATTTTAAAACCCAAGACCCACTTTGTCACATTAACCCATTTCAAACCCACTAAACACGAATAACTGATCCTGCCCAAGTCACCCCATATAAAACCAAAATAAATTAAATATAAATAAGCTCAAATATGTTTAAAAATCCTTTGTCCCATTTCCCAAGTTACCCTTGTAACACCTCTCCCACATGCATCTTTAAACCTTTTCAATAATTCCTCTTAGCTCCATGTGCCATACAAAAGAAGACACGAGAGGCCCATTTGGGTGGAGCTACTACAATGTAGAGAATACATAGAAAACCTTAGTGAGAGTTTTTTTAGCATAGTGGGAGAGAAAAATTTGTAGAAATTTTTTTTATTAGTTTAGTGAGAGAAAAGAGTGACAAAAAATTGTAGCATTAAAAAATTGTGTTATATATTGATTGGTTAATTCTCTTCTCTCATACTCATATGGATTTTATTGTTTATTTTATGTTTTGGAATCACATTATGGAGGGCTAATCTCCCATTCAAAAGATGAAATGAAGCCCCATGTATTTAACTTATCTAGCTTGCTAATTTTATTTGTGTTTGATTTCCTTTATTTAGTAATTTTTATTCCAACACTTGTTTTTGTATTGAGAAATGGGAAACAATCCTTGAAAAAGAATTAAAATTTCGTGTTATAATTTTATCATTTTGATTCAACCTAGAGATAGGCTTTTCAACATGGTCAAAATTATAATATAATTTTCATCTACTCTTGTTTTATTTTGTTTTATTAAAATTAGTTGGGTAAATTTTCCCTCGCGGGTGATTTATTTGATTAATTTTAATTCATCTAGAGTAGTGTTACAAGAATTAAAATTACTTTTCTAAAAAAATATTTAATTAATTCATCAGTGTAATGAGAATTACCCTTTGAATTCAATGAATATTTTGGAAATCAACCAAATTAAAATAGTTCAAATTAGTGTTAGTTATATGAAGTATTGGTGGATTTACATCTCTTTATTTATTCCTCTCATTTAGTTATATTTCAGTCACATTCATCATACTCTTTTTTGTTATTTCATTAGACTTTCCTTCTAATTTATTATATTTATTTCATTAGTTTAGTTAATTCACCATCATCAAAAAATTGTTTAACTTTAAAAAAATCTTAAAAAATAGAAAAATTAAGAAAGAAAAATAACAAGAAACTTGGATTACATATCTTTTCGTGTGTTTCACACCATTAGGTTGGAATGATACCCTTACTTCCATTAGGTTGGAATGATACCCTTATTTACCCATATACTAGTTTTGTATTATTTTTGTAGGCAATTGAAGGCTTTTTTATGATCTTCGCTTATTCAAAAACGACATCTACACAAAGCCAAATTATCAATCTCTGAGGAGTGACAATCGATTCTTGATAGGTAAAGCATTTTCTCTGAGGGGATGGATTGTCAAAGTGTGAGATAATTATATAAAGTGGTTTGGACCTAAACTGAGGGTCCTACATCCACTGTCAAAGGTTGTTATGTTATTTATTAAATCATAAAAGGGTCATTACAATCTAGAAGACCTCTTAGGCCTTAGCCATGAGCCAAGAGCGTCTGAGGTCCTTTTGTCCTTTGTTACTAATCTAGAAGACCTCGGGATATAACTGATAGACTTCTCCCGGGATTTCTAAGTTTTATTTTAGGACTCAACAAGGAATACAATAAGTAGGATAGCTAGAAATTATCCTAACTATTGTTTTATACTCACAATGATAGGTTGAGAGTGTATAGAACAATGATGAAACACTTGTGTAAGGTAAAACTATTGGTTTTATAAAAGTATGATGATTAGAACATATCATCAATGGTTCTCTAGACTCCCATATATATGTAAATTGTTTAAAAGAGAATGGGTGGACTATCATAATATGGCTATGATGTCTTTAAGGTTTGACGACATCAGGAAGAAGATGGAGTGTGGGTGTAAGGTAGTTGTTGACTGAATTTAATGATGATGGGAGATAGCAATGAAAATGGAGATGAGTGGTGGGCGTAGATCGAATAGTTTTGTCCCTTTCAACTACTCATCAAATAGACTGCAGAAGCTCGGCTATAGGCTTGGGATGTCTCGAACTACGAATGGTTGAACATAATATTTCTTGGAAGAATGGTTTAATGATATAATTATGTATCCAGGGTTAAATGATTTATGGAAGTTATTTTCCCCCGGACTAAGGTCTGCTAGGGAAGGCAGTCATCACTACAAGAAAAACACCTTTTTATGACAGTTTTAAAAATGACTTTTAAGACATTTTTTAAAAAAATGTCATAAAAAATATAATAATATTACTTACATGACATATTTTTTTATAAACTGTCATTATATAATTATTAAGGTTAATTTATATGACCGTTTAAATATATGAATCACATTTGATTACATATATTACGACTTTTTTTGTAAAAGTATAGCTTATATGGCAGTTTTTTCTCAATATTTTTTTGGACGCGCGTCTTTTTCCACCGCTCAAATGGATATTTTCTCCCAAATCTCTCCATTCCCGCCTGAGCTCCAAAAGTGTTCTCCCTCCCCAAAATCAAGTTCCATTCACGTCTTCATCTTCCTCTTCCTCATCAGGTAATCTTTCACTCTCTCTCCCTCGCTCTCTCTCTTACACGCATTTATATGAAATCGTTTTTTCATGGGTTCCTCTTATACTTTGTCTGTACATGTATACACTATTTCTTCCATGTAGGTTTAATATACATAATGTGACTTTATTTGTACATGTTTAATATACATATTGTGACTTTATTTCAATCTTATTATAGATAGTAGACATTGAGTATAAGCATCTACAACCCTCAAATTTCTGTCATAATTAATTTGGGTAAAAGTGACCTCAGATTTGATAAAGGTTTTGGCTAGAGGGTCGAAGCCCAACTTTACTGACATTAAAGTTTGATACAAATTTTGGCTAGGAAGCACGAACACTTTTCTTGAGGTGATGTACTTGTTTGGGACACTACGATGTGCGTACGACACAACTCATACACGTGTCCGACACTCCACATGATGTGTCAGACTTATTTGGCAATCTAAAGAAGTCAGACACTCCACGGGCACAAATGGACGCTAATAATGTCATCATGTAAAATTAAATATTTTTAGAGTTCCAAGAAAAGTTGAAATAATGAAGGTAGTCTCTTGCTCGATTTTAATGCTTACTTTTGACTACCGGTGACTATTATTATGAAATATAACCATGTTAATTTTGATAAATTAGTTTGAGGACTAAATTTGTTTTTCAAGTGAGAAATAGGTGAAACTATACATATAAATATGTAGCATTAAAAAGATACGTTTATTTATCAACTGTCAAGTAAAACTTTATTAAAAATGATGCAAAATAGCATCAATTGTAGACTTGTGCATCATTTAGTCACAAGATCAAGTTATCTTTGTGTATGAATTTTATTCCTTGTTTTTTGGAATTCTTTGTATAGATGTAACATAAGTCAAAGTATCTCAGTTAGAACAAGCTCAGTCGAGATCAGCAACAGTGTTAATTGTGTCGTGCTTGAGATGAACATTTAAGCTTAGCACTTGAGTGTGCAAGTGTAGTTTGTAGAGGTAATTTATTTTCTTTTGCCTTTTCTATGCTTTATATAGTATTTTTAGTTTATTTTCATCTCAGAAATTATTAGAAAATAGAAACCAAACAATATTTATGCTTTGTTATATTGTTGTGGGGATGGCTATAGAGATTATAGTTATGTATCCTATTCGGGACCGATAATATCTTCCCGGGATTAAAAATCTTCTTGTGCTTCTAACTGGGGGATTTCCAATTTCCATGCCTACTGTTCTATCTATAACATGTGTTTAGGCATTTGCTTTATTCAATTTTCTCTTGGACTTTATAATGTATGTACTGAAATATGAGTTGCTTCAACATTTTTATGGACATTGATCTGAGACCATGAAACCATGATAACTTTACACAGATATGTTGATGATGTAATTCTTTTAAGCGAAGGAAAAATTATATTTCAGGGGCCTCGTGAGATTGCTTTGGAATTCTTTGCGTCTATGGGTTTTCATTGTCCAGACATAAAAAATATCGCTGATTTTTTACAAGAAGTATGTGTTCACTCATTGACTCTTAATGAGGAATTAAAGTATGGGACTCGTTGACGTAGAAACATCATATTGAATATCAATATAATATGGGAGAGGGGTGTTTGAATAGTTCTAATGATCCATTAGGTGTGATTTGTTCTCCTGGTGCGATCTAAGGGTTTTAGAGCGTGCCAAGTCATATGGAGGACATTATGAAGTGGAAAATGAGAGGAGACACAACCCCATTCCAAACCCTCTCCCGTTTTTTTCTTTCCCCACATGAAAAATCCCTCACAACTCCCCCTTTAAAACACTCCCATGCTTATGCCCTTAACTGCCGCCTTCCCCCCTGTCTTCCGCTCGCCTCTATCCTTTTACCGACCGCCGCCTCATCCAACATGTATACTCTTAGGGCTTTGTGTGCTTGAACGTTTGGATTTTATTTATGACTTTTAGAGTTTTGTGTGTTTCATGTTGTATACTCTTAGGCTTTTCTCACGGCATCAGTCCAATGTACTTATGTTGATCAAGCACGTGGATATGAGTCATTTTTTCGATCTTGGTATTTCTCTCCAGTCATTGTGTTTTCAATAGTTTTACCAAATTGAGTTTTTCTGAGTTACTTTTTATATTCAATAGTTTTAGAAAATTGAGTGTTTCGTATTTGTGACATGTTGTACCTTTTTTAAACAAGTATTAACTTTATGATACTTCTTTTGTTTTTTTGAGTAACTAATGTTGTGCTATTCATTATGACATCTAAACTTTGTTTTGTTCAATTTGACAGGTGTTATGATGGTTTGGGAATATGATATTGGGAAATATTGGAGGGCGGGTTATGATATCTATCTCAAATCGATATGTTGCATGTGGTTCAAAGAGAAATGAGTTGTTTGCCTACTATAGAACTATGCCCATGTTCATCAGTTCCCACAAGTTTGCCTCCATTGATCCCATTTTCGGTAAAGAGATCGATGATGAAAACAGACAGTTTGTTTCAAGTGTCTGTTGGAGATGAAAATCAGATAGAGTAGTTGCTGCCAATTCCACTGGTAGTATAAAATTTTTGCAAATGGTTTAGATTCAAGATATCCATTTTATTTTATTTTAAATTTAGTTCTGGAAAATAGTTTTTTTGGATTCCCAAATATTTCATTACCTAAAAAATCAATTAAAGCATTCCTGTCAATGGTGTTAAAATTCATTCGTGTAAGACAGGTCTTAAAATTCATATCCCTCGCTTTGGATGAATTTGTTAGAACGAATTATTAATTATAGATAAAATTACAGATTATTTTAACTTTTAAGAATGAGTTTGCAATATCATCTATAATTCAGTTAGTCCATCTCAGTTTATACTTTTAAGTTAAAGACATTTACAATAGACGTATATAGTCCATTATTGTTGTGCCCATACCCGATTCGCTAACAGTCGTGCATAGTCTGTATGGTGTTTTAGTCGTGTAGTAGTTGCATATATCGTGTATTTTAGTGACTCGGTGTAGATACGACATGACCGTATGAAACTATTTTGTTTGTACATTAAATATATTTTCCCACACATATAAATCACAGGTGTGCTATTTCATTTTATCCTGTCATGGCCGAGCCCAAACTGTTTTTCTGTCATGGCCGAGCCTAGGCCAATATATTGTTTAGTGTATATTTTTAGTTTCATAGGCCAAGATATTGTTTAGTGCTTGAAACAAATATCATAGGCTTGATAGTACGCGTGCAATAGTGCTTAATAGTAGTGCTTAAAATGGTTTAATAGCAGTGCTTAATAGTGTATAACAATGTTTAATAGCGTACAGTAGTGCCTAATAGCCATCGTCCACAAACTGCCATAATCGACGAACCTCCATCGTCGAACCGCCACCATCTGCTCAAGCTCCGAAATCAAACAAAACAGGTATTTCAATTACGGGTGCTTTAGTTTTGGATTTGAGCTTAATAGAAGGATGACCATAGGATTAACATTAGGTTGGTTGTTTGACGTATTTGATCTTCTCTTATAATCGAGAAAGGACACATTATGAGAGTTAGCATTACCTTCCCATATTATTGACTGAAACTTGAACTATTAAAAATTAATGGACTCAATGTGTGAATGTTTTATTTATAATTGGAGTAACACACCACATGTTTGTGCAAATGCTTCAGCGACAGTTTATAATAATTTTGTGCACCAACTCACATATTCATGAATTAACTCTGTCTTAGGTGTTATATATCAACTAACTTAATGCATATTGAACCCAATTCAACCTTTACAAAATTTAAGGATTTCTTTCATAATTTTTGTCTTTTGGTGTCTTTCAAATTGACGCGATTAAGAATGTGTCTCAGAAATGCATTCACTCTAGGCTCAAGTGCAAGCCTATCGTTCAAGTAATAATCCGATAAGTCGGGTATCGATCATCAGGGAACTAAGACAACGAAGTTGTGACGACGGGAAAAGACGAAGGAATCCTAACTTTGACTTTAAAAAGAAAAGGAGAAAATGATTTGGTTTTGGGAATTATTAAACTAGATGCAATTGTGAAATTATGAAAAGATGAAATTATACTAAATTACCTAAATTATTAGTGAAGGCTGATTTAAAACTTTAAACTATGTATGATAAAAATCGGACGGGAATACAATCCCCCAACCCTAGTGTATTGCAATTATAATACTAATCGTAAATTTAACTATTAATTTGACACAGAATTTAGTACTCTCAAGCATTACATATAAGAGGTTCAAGCCCGCATCATACTTAATTTGAGGACGAGTAAATTGGTATCGCGATAGTGACACCCGAATTGCATTCTAAATCATTTTGGTTACCCAGAGGCAAATGAGATATAAAGATCTAAAATTGTTATGTTCCTATGCAATACGGTCATAATCATTCACTAAATTCAGAGGATTAATGTTATACACATGCAACTAACACATCAGGCTGGGTTCATGTATCCCGGCCTTAGAAAAACTAGCCTAGCATGCTGAAAGTAATGAAAACAGTGTTTGATTAGCAGAAAACCATGATTAATCTAAGGAAAACTTTTGAATTGATGTAGAACAGAATTGAAAAGAAGAAATAACTCACTATTCTCACCAAAGCAGTAACAGCAGCAATTAATAAAACTTGTTATTAAAGAACTTCTGAATAATCTCCAACTATTGGAATTAAAACTGTAAATTGTATCTAAACTAGGGTTTCTGAAAAAGAATGGAAAATTAGCTAAAATTCTCCGTCAAAATAATGATAATAAAACGGGTTTTTATACCCTACAACAATTCAAGAGTTTTAGTTGCGTTAGGACTCTTTTTAAGAGAAGATAAGATTTGAGAATCTCGATGGCCGGACCGGTCTGCCTCCAATGCGGATCGGTTCCTTTTATTTTCTGGTGGACCGGTCCACGGCAGATCGGTTCTTTTATTTTCCACCCTTCTTCGGTTTGCTTTCGATTCGGGGTCATTTGGAGTTTTGCACAACGGACTCGTCCAGGGTAGGGGAAGACCGGCCTACCTATTTGACTTTCTTTCTCAACTTTGACTGCTCATATCTTTTGTTCCGGGATTCTGATTGAGGTGTCGTTTCTTCCCATGTGCTCATGAGTGTGATATCTTCAACTTCACTTTAGGTACCTCATCCGAATTTTGGCTAGAATTTACGCTTTTGCCTTTTTGACTTTCCTTCCTTTCTTTCTTTATTCTTTCGGTCTCTTTCTTTCGTTTCTTGACATCAAATACTTGTAAAAGGAATAAAAAATACCAGAAGCTCGGCGTACTCATTGGGATAAGTCAGTAGAAAGATTATGAGATAAAGTCAACTCGATTACGTTGTTCGCAGTGCTAAAAGTAACTAAATTAAGGGATAAATTGGGAAGAATTTATGCCTAATCACAAATCATATAACTTTGTTGTGCATTTCTAGAAACTAAGGCAGTTTCATTTGATCAATTGAGACAATGGCTGGTATTCTAACAAAAAATGGGTGAAATATAGTTTACTCGGTGAGTCATCAAAAAAAAATATCTAGTCACCAAGTCAACACAGATTCAAAAACCAACAGATTACAGAATTGAAGATGTATCAGAAATAGAAGAATTACAGATAATTGACAAGTACTTCGTTTTGACATTTTTCAAACTCATATTTTTCTTCTATTTAGATGAATTCATAATACATTTACCCATTTAGTTGTGCTCCATTGTAACAAATTGAGGATTATTTTGATTACTATCCCTACCTATGCATATATGCACCATTGCAGAATCTCATACTGTGTTTTTGATTTATTTGTTCTTTCTTCTCTTTTATATATATTTACCCAAGTCTAGGAATCTAAGATCTGGGGTTCATCTCATTACTTTACAATTCTTTATATGTTGATTTTTTTTCTTCATAAAAATATGTTCATTGCGAACATTAGCAGTGAGTGTTTTCCTAATAAGTAAAGATATAGCCTACTACCATGTGATTCTTTAAAGAGTTCTCTTGCTCTCATTTAACATATACTGGAAAGATATCAACCTTACATAACCTCTAATCCAACTTGTCTCCTTTGATTCCAACACATCATCTAGAAAATGCCAATCTGCAAACTCATAGGCCTTTGAATGTTTCTAATCATTGGTGTATCTGGGAGTGAAGCAAATATGAATTTGGTAAAGCCCATGTGTATAGATAGATATATTAGATTGTGTGTCTATGATCAGTTGTCATATTTTTTACTTTTTTTTGCTTTAACATGTAATTAAGAATATTATTTTCTTTACAGCAAGTTTTTCTTTCCTCTTGTCTTCTGGTTTTTGGGATCATATATTATTCCCTCTGAAAATAGAGTAGCGCTTTCTTTTCATCATTCAAGGAAGATTTTCACATTTTTATTCTGGCGCAAATATGTGTTTCTGCAGGAGATCATTCGTAAGCTTGTGGACACTAATTATGTTTTGTTGAACTCATGAGTGTGAAATTTATTAGAGTTTTCATCTTGTATATTTAATTGGTCTTTTAGCATATACATATGTTAAAAATGGAAAGAATATTATGTATGTGGAATAACTTGAGGCTGAAATGAATTTAATGTTTCTTGTCCATATAAATAGGCTAAGATCAACTGATTTTTACATTAAATTACATTACTAGCCCATTTTAAGTCATGAATTCTCACACTTTAAATTTCAAACAACAATTAACCAATCAGATATGTCATGGATTGTGCACGTCTTAGATATGGTGGTTTTAGGGTTCGTGTTGACTCTAGTTTCATTCATGATTATGGAAGGTCTAAGAATAACACTCCCCTGCACCAACAACCATAGTTGACTAGGGTAACCACTGCCAATTCCAGAGATTTGTGCAGGTATTTTCCCCATCTCTTAACATTCTCACTCACCACTATTATAAATCATGACCTTTGTAAATTGAGATATATTTCTTTAGTAAATTTAGTTCTTTTAGTTTAAGGAGAGGTTTATTACCGTCTCTCTCTCCTAGGGTTTCATCATCGCAGCTTCGAAGTCCAATTATCAACTGAAAATTTTAAAATTCCCTCTCTAAACCTCATATTCGAATCTGAGATTCGAATTCAACATGGAAGGTGAACGGAGTTTAGATGAAAAAATATAGTCACTGTTGAATGTGGAGAAGAAAATGAGACTCAATGGCAACGTTGCCAGGACAAAATAAGCGGCAACTGAGATTTTGCAGATTTGTTTCGATGCGCGTGCTTGGAACACGCTGAACGATCAGATTGTTTTATTATTGAAACGACGCGATCAGTTGAAGAAGGCTATAACTACAATGGTTCAACAAGAAATGAAATATATAAACCAGACACCAGATATTGAAACTAAGATAGAGCTCATTAAAATGCTTAATAGCGTATGCGCGGGAAATATCTATGTTGAGATAGAGATAGCATGGTTGGTCAAGAGACTTGTAAAGATAAAGGAAGAACAAGGTCATATAGCTGAGGCTGCTGATTTGATGTAAGAAGTTACGGTGGAAACATTTGGTGCAATGGCAAAAACTGAAAAAATAGCTTATATTCTTGAACAAGTTCATCTATGTTTAGATCATCAGGATTATGTCCGTTCATAAATACTCTCAAGAAAGATCAGCCCAAGAGTTTTTGGGGATGATACTTCAAAAGAAAAGAAAAAACCTAAAGAAAGGGAGAATGTTGTGGAGAGGCTCCCGCTGATATACCATCATTGTTGGAGTTAAAGCTAATCTATTATGAATTAATGATACGATATCATTTGCACAACAATGATTACCTTGAAATGTGTCATTATTACATGTCAATATATGAGATCCCTTCTGTCAAAGAAAACCCAACTGAGTGGATACCGGTATTGAGGAAAATATGCTCGCACTTAGTTTTGTCACCACATGATCCTATGTAGTCTAGCCTTCTGAACTCTGCCTTGGAGGATAAGAATCTTTCAGAAATTCCTCATTTCAGGTTATTGCTGAAAAAAATCATCACAATGGAGGCCATTCAGTGGACAACCTTGTGGAATAAATTCAAGGATGAGTTTCAGAATGAAAAGAACATGCTTGGTGGAGCTTTAGGTGACAAAGCAGCTAAATATGTGAGGCAGAGATTAGTAGAACATAACATCCTAGTAGTGTCCAAGTATTACTCTCGGATATCCTTGAAGAGACTTGCCGGCCTGCTATGTCTCAGTGTTCAGGAAACTGAAAAACATCTACTAGATATGGTTGTGTCGAAAGCACTAATGGCGGAGGTTGACAGGACAATGGGTATTATCTATTTCTAGGCAGCAAAAGACAACAATGAAATTTTAACTTCATGGGCTTTCAACTTGGAGAAGCTTCTCGACCTTCTTGAGACGAGTTGTCACCAAATCCACAAAGAAACTATGGTTCACAAAGTTGCTTTGAAATTTTGATAATTCTCATATCGCGTACTTAAGATCAGCCTTGTGTTATGCTCTGTTTTGAGGAGTAAAGATGAGGAACCAAAATGGGATTATTTCCTAGCATTGGAAAGAGAGGCCCTAGTTTGATTTGTTTAAGATCATTAGATTTCACATGGTTTCTGCCTTAGCTTCTTTGTGATATTTGTTACTACTTTCGTGATTCATAACGTGATATGAAATCACAAGATTATGAGAAAAAAAGTTCAAAAGTTGAATGAACAATGACCATTGCTCCAATTTTAAATGAGGGCCATAACAATTCAGTATAGTACTTTATTTGAACTTGTATGCATATATATCATTAATTTAGTCCTATATTAGTGTCCAATAACTCTTATTTGAGTTCCTCATTAATATAATTGAACTTGTATGCTTATTTATCATTAAAATATTCTTCCTATAAAATATTTTTAGAAAGCTACAGCTTCACATGAACATGACTTGAGCGTTGATCGGCCTAATGTAGACCATGATAAAGCTCGAATGAGAGCTGACAAAGAACAGAGGAGGCATAGTGAAAATGGTTGATCGGTCTGGTCTATAACTGGAATCCAAATTTAAGGTTTCTCATTATGGAATGATGGAAGCTATTGGGTAAGATTTTGACTTATTTTTTAATATTGTTTAACACGTTATCATGTTTGGTGCCATTTTCATTTCTTGCAACACTTCTATGGCTTTTGAATCACTTTTTGTTCACAAAAGTTTGCAGAAAGTGAAAATACGTTAAAACTTTGGCGCCCAAAGTGATGTACGACATAATAAATTGGAGAGGCGCGTTGGTGCGTTGGTTTTAACCTTCAAGTGATGCTCATTTCTTGGATGGGACAGGTAAATAAGAGAGATATTTACCTAACATGGTTAATGTACTACGCTTAAAGCGTATTCCCATGTATACAAAATCCCCTAGGTGTGTCATGAATCTGGGAACATCAAATATATAAAAAAGAATGGGTCTAAATATAAACGGCGATCTAAATGATTCAGTACGTGACAATATGTTAACGGGTTGGCCGTTATAATATGGAATTGATTTTCTGCAGGATGGTCTTATGAGAACAATCTATCTTGTTCTAATAGATATAATACAACTTAATATTGTGAACTCATGCTAATTTTTTAACTTCTCATTACCAGAAAGTTTCTGATAGTAATGAGCAACAGGATATTGAGATTTATTTTACAAGGGCTGCAACACAAGAAGATGCAGCCAAGAGTAACGAAGACATTTTTCAGCACTTGGAAGGTAGTGTTAAAATTTATGTTATGTTTATTTTTTTATTTTTTGATTTTACTAAAGCTATTGTATAAGAACAGTGTTCAACTTCGACAAGGGATTTTTGGACTCTAAGAAGAGTATTACTCCTGATTACAAAATTTAAATAGTTAAAATCGTAACTAGTACTCTCTATATCCCTGATATAGGTCCAGATGTGACCGCAGCATATTGTTTTCATATTAACAACTTATTTACTCTAATCCTAACAGTTTTAAATCAGTCAAATTTAATTTGAAGGTCTTAGTTCTTCCAGTAGTTAAGGCATTTTTTAACAGTGTCATGTTTTCACATGTTCCATTTATCGTAATCACAATTTTGTTTTGTTTCTCATTACAGAAATTGTTTTTCAATCTTGATTGATTGGTTAACTGCGACCGACCTTCTGATTCCGTATTGTGGTGAGCTGATTGTTTTTTTGTTCCTATAAAATGTATTGTTATTATTAAGGGTGTATTGCAAGAAACCCTGCAAGGACCCGTGAACTATTCAAGTTTTGTAAGAACCCCCCCCCCCCCCCCCGAACTATGTACCTTGCTGTAAAGACTCCCCTATATGTTGCTAAAATGTTGTAAAAAGTCCACAAAAGGGTCTCTTTGCTACAAAATACATAGTTCATGGCATTATAAACATACATCGAGTAGTTTTGAAAAACTTAAAAGTTTATCTTCTTTTTTTATTACTATCCCCTTACTATAATTATTATCTTGACATCATTGTTGGTATAATCATTTTTCAAACTTCTTAATCTTACTCCTGACATGCTAGCCCTTTAGTTAGGCTACATGCATTTGTGATGCTACAAAACGCGTTGTCTTTGTTATCTTTTCCTATTTTTATTCATTTTTTTATAGAGTTTCCCTCTTAATCCGTTGAATGATATCTTCCTAGGGCCTTCGAGTAATATTATTTCTGACGTAATTGAAACTCTTCACATTTTACCCCCCAAGGGAACAATATATTGTATATATTCCTTATCGTGCGAGAAGCAACAACCCTAATGATGTCCTGGGCCCTTGTGACACTTCCTGATTCGGACAACCATATTGGTTAAATTTTCTTGTTCAATACCAGACGTACTTCTAAAGATTGCCTATGTACAATGATCATTGATGGAGGATAGAGTGATAATTTAGTTTCCCAAGGGATGGTAGATGTTTCATATATACAGGAATATCTTAAACCATATCCTACTTGTCTTGAAACTCTTTATATCTTAAGTTCCAAGTAGAACCATTTTTTTGTGTTTACTCTATCTCTCTCTCTCACACACACACACACAAACACATTTCCTAGTCTTTTATGAGTTTCTTTACTTACTCTCCAGGAAGTTGCACGTGACTATTACTTCCTGGTAGTAATTATTATAGTGTAAACACCCCTTAATTCTTCTTTACTATTGAATCAACACCAAAAGTAAAGCATAATGCTCTGTTATTGTTTTTCTTTTATCCATTTTAATATAATTAATTCTAAATGTTTAATCTACTTCTCAGGTATAAAATATATCTCCAACTAGCAGTAGATGCCTAGGAAATTTTCTTGGCTAAAGAAGAAATGAACACATGGTATTGAATAAGAGTGAATAATGTACATCAAGATTAAAAGGTGATGATGCGCTTCTTTTTCTTTATTAAATGCTAACTTTTCGGAACTGACCGTGTTTTTATTGGACTCTCACTTTTTATAATACATAATAATATGTAATTTTGATGTTAAACTGGGCTATTAAAGGGAGAAACTACAAATAGAATAGAAACATAATGGCCCTTATAGAGGCAAAAACACCATGAGAGGAGCCAAAGTTACTTGTAGGAATTGATTATGCCCTTATAAAACTTGGTTTAATATAATGATAAGTATACACATGTTTTAGGTAAAATTGGAGTGTTGGGGGTGGAATATCAAAACAACAAAATGACCCAGAAAGAGGCACGAACACATCGAGATGGAAAATTGTAATATGTTTAACCTACTGTGTCCTTATCGGACTCCTGATTTAATGAAATGACAAGTATACACAAGGTTTAGATATAAAAAATGGGGCGTTGGAGGGTGAAATGTCAAAACGAAAACCAAATGGCCCCAAAAGAGGCACGATCACCTTTAGAGGGACCATTGCAACGTGTGTCAACTAACCGTGTCCTTATTGGACTTTTGGTTCAACAAAATGTCAAGTATATGCAAGTTTTAGGTTAAAATGGGGCGTTAGGGGGGTGAAATATCAAAACAACATCCAAATGACCCAAAAAGAGGCACAAACACATCGAGATGGACGATTGTAACGTGTTTGAAGTAGGTGTGTCCTTATCGGACTCCTAGATATACAAAATGACAATTATTCCGACCCCATGTGTTTGTTCAACACAAAACGAACAAACACATGGGGTAGGAATAAGAAAATAAAATGTATTATAGGTGGTTAAAAGTCAAAAATAACCAAATATATTCATACAATAGTCAGTTAAGTATGGAGCTTGGGCAATTCCTTAATAAACTTGTTTGTGTATTGTCATTTAAATAGTAATTTTTTGTTGTTTGTTGTTTTGATAACGAAATGAAAAATTGTGTCCAGAGCATAAAATATTAGTGTAGACGGTCATTTTTTCATCCTATTCACATCTATTACCATTTGCTACAATGATAGTACCATTTGCTACAATGACAGTAAAATGGGATTTCATCTAGTACATGACTATAGGGTTGATATGGCACCTTTTAATGATACCGGGGTTCCTACTTTTTTTGGTCGCTCATTATTTACAAACTTGACATGTTTTTCATTTTAATCTTTGTCTTGAATTGAATTTAACGCGTTGGTGGTATCGAAAGGAGGAAGAATGGAGAATCGGTCTCAATCTACTAAACTAAAGGTAATAAATATTTATTTTACAATATTTTGTTTCGTTGCTAATTACTTTTAAAAGGAAAAATTGAATACAACTTGTGTCATTTGATTTGTTAGATGGAGGAGTTGGCTGAAAAATCAACCTATGAAAATCATGAGATAGAAGAAGTTCAGCATGTGTTCATGGATTTCATTCAGAATTATTTTTAGTGAGCTACAGTTGTGGACAATTTTGGCATATCTTTTCAGGTACCTTTTTTTTCTTCAATCCAATTAATTACTTTGTGTCGATGTTAATAATGTTTAATATAGAGAATCAAAATACTATATATGAATGTATAACAAAAATCGAAATTAATATTATCAAAACACTATAAAAATATGATGTTAAGAATAATGTTGTTAGTGAACGGACGGGGTGAGATTTATACTATCATTGTTGTTGATGATGAGATTGAATGCTCGGGGTGGGCTTTATTTTGTTGATGGTGAATGCCCAAGTTGGTCTTTATATTATTGTTGGTTAAACATGTCATGTTTAATTTTGGATTATTAACAAAATAAAGGAAACTCTGCCGAAATTTTCGCTAAACCTTCCCCATTTATCTCTTCCCTGCGTTGAAAAAGAATGAAGTACAAATTAACTTTGAGATTCTGCAAATGTTTAATTATGATATCCGTTTGGGCCTCTATATTGTTGTTGATTGTGAATGTCCAGGGTGGTATTTATTTTATTATTATTATTGATAATGAATGATGCTCGAGGTGGGTTTTATATTGTTGTTGTTGATGCTAAATGAGCGGAGTGGACTTTATATTATTATTGATGGTGAACATGTTGGTTGCTTAAAAATTTCATTATTTTGTATTATTAAAAAATAAAAGAAATTCTGCTGAAATTTTCATGATACTTTTTCCATTTATCTCTCCCACGCCTTAATAAAGAATGAAGTAAAAATTAATTTTAAAATTATGTAAATGTTTATTTTTTGATGCTTGATATTATATTAGAATATCATTATTGTTTGAGCTATATTCTTTATATGGTTAATCTATTTTAGTTGTTAACTGCTATTTGTTTCCTTCTTTTGATCAGATATCGATCCCGTTGTTGCCTATTGCATATCCGATGTAGTTGTTGCTATATTGAGTTTCCATGCTACACGAATGGAGCTAATGTTGCAGTTTAATTTTCTAGGTTTTATGTCTATAGCATAGCACTACACCAAATCTGCCGAATTGTCACGGTCATTAACCTTGGCAACTTCAACTTGTCAAGGTTAATGACCGTGACAATTCTGGGCGAGACAACTTTTTTGTCACGGTTATGTCATGGTCATGGACCGTGATAAGTTCGTTAGAATTATCACGATTATGTCACGGTCCCTGACCGTGACAAACCCGTGAAATTGTTTAAAAAATTATCACGATCAATGACCGTGACAAGTCTGTGACAAGTTTCTTTGTCAAGGACTTGTCACGGTCAATGACCATGACAATTCTGGACAGAATTAAAAAAAATTATGCTGGGCAGTATGGCCGATGCCACTGCCCAGCAGTATATTTGTACCTGTTATAGCAACATTGTAACTGTTCAAACATCATATATCCAAATAAAATAGAGATAGTGCAAATATACATTCAAAATAGAGAGAATATGCATCACCATATAATCCAAATATAATTCAAATGTAATAATTTAAAAAATTCAATTCAAACATAAATCAATGTCACTAAATGTCTGGGGTATGGTTAACGCTGAGGAGGTGAGTAGGCCACACGATATACGAATTAACACATCCACTAATATACGTCGTGCCGCATTGTTCGCGCAACCAAATCGGGAGTTCTCCTTCCCAGGCATCACATGCGTGACGAGCACCCTGGACTCGATGTCTTGAAGTTCAAGTCCATGAAAAAGTGCATCGTGGATGATATTCGGGTACCTCAACCCCCACCCTATCCACTGGCCATCAAATATTTCCATTATAAACACACTCGGCCAACCAAGTGTCGACACCGGTTTATTGAAGGGAGTCAAATAGGGAAGTGGATCATCAAAGTCCGCATGTGTCGGCGATGAAGCAGCGAGGTCCACGTCCTCGTCCCCATCCTCCCACACTTCCTCCTCCCGCATCGCCTTCTCCTTCCCTTTACCCTTACGGTTTTTTCCCAACGAACGATTCACGAATGAGTACATATCCTGGACCGTCGCCTCCACACAGGATAACTTCGCGTCATGTGAATCCACCGTTCGAGCCAACCCGGTGTCGCTCGTCTCCAATCCGATGATCCTAGATTTGGCCACCCGTGAGATCACCCCCTTGTCCTCCCCTTGCGATCAGAGCCAAGCACTTGGCTAAGTGCGTCTATGGACAAAAATGCCTTATCAGTATGAGACTACGACTCATGCACTTCTTTAAGCTTTGCCTTAAACGACAAAAAGTACATGATTAGTAAAATAAGTAAATTTAGAAAATTTAACGTAATTAACAAAAAGTAAAGTGTCGGATTACTTACAATCGTGGCTGCGACGCTTGGGGACACCTCCTTGTTCTTCCCCTTCTTCGTCCGAAGAGCCACATAACTGTCGAGCCTATGTGACCTACCCCCGGGGCCACTCCCTATCCCCTGAAATAAAATAAAGTAAAATTAGTATCGGCCCCGCAAAGTAAAATAATGCAGAATAATATATTGTATGTAGTTATAGAAAAATTAAATCTTACCATCATCCTATGCTCCACCTCGGCGTAAGACGTTCGGCCGGAATAGTGCACGTCCATCTTTTTTTCTCGGTTTTCCCTTCCCGATTGGCGAGATCCCAATTTTATCTCCCCGATCTCATTGTCAATGAACTTTTGCCATTGTGCCAATGAGATCGGCTCCTTCGACAGGACGGATTAACGCCTTTGGATAATGGACTCTCGTGTCTTCCCAAAGTACCGGGTCAACATATTTTTCTTTCACGTCTTGTGTTGCTCCCTCAACTGCTCCAAGACGGAATCGCGTAGCTTTGGATCCAGGTTGAATTGTTCCTATCCAACAAATACAATATTAGTTGCAAATAAATATAAATATAAAATAAAATTGAAATCAAAATTGAAATTGAAATTGAAATATGCATATAAATATAAATATAAATATAAATATAAATATAAATATATTACCTGTAGTGCCACCCAAACAGCTAACTTGAGCTCATATGGCACCTCCTTCTAACTGGTGTACCCCGGGCCGATGATCGTCTTTACTAGCTCAAGGGATCTCGCTAATAGCCTCGACTTGTTCTCGATGGGCATCCCTAATTTGCCATATTTGGGGAGACTAGGGACTGAGGATCCCTCGTCGCCTTTGCTACCATCGAGTCCAGACGACATCATCATAACCAACATCATCATCCTCGCCTTAATACCTGAAGGAGACATTTACTGTAAAAAAATGTTATTAGTACATACATGCAAATATGTACAATTACTACAAATAAAAATGAATTGTTACTGTTAAACACCTCAATTCTGAATTCCAGAACAACGGCATCTAGCTCATAATATGTACAAGAATGAAACATCCCCACCCCCACCCCTACTGCCCACACACACGCACACTACACAAGACTAAAAATGATAAAGTGCAAATCAATTAAAAACATTAAAAATGGATGTTTTGGTACAAATTGGAATATTTATTACCTATTAAAGGTACGAAGCGTATATTCATGGACAATAATTTTCAAAATACGAAGCGTATATTAAAGGTACGAAGCGTATAAACAAAATAATTTTCAAAAAAAAGTTGAAAAATTCCACCCCCATATGGACAATAATCCAGTGGTCATGCCACTTTTAAAATTAACCAACCCAACATCGATCCACTATAATCCAACAGCAATGTCAACAACAAATGTGTATCCCGTACTCCTTCTAATTCATCTACTCAATTAATTATTTTCATCAATTAAAGTATACAATTATTAATTTACTAATTTACAATGAGGGGCAATACTACTTTCATAATTAATCATATATTAATTTACTAATTTATAATGAGGGACAATCAATAAATTCGTTTACAAGGGACATTACGAACAAACACGCACACTACACACACATATACACTATACACTCACCCCTACCCCACCACCCACCCACCCATCCCTACCCCCTCCCTCCAACCCTGCCCCACCCATGACACACATGCACACACACCACACACACACACAAACAGCCCCCCACCCTTCCCCACCCTTACCCCCACCCTACCCCACCCCTCCCCACCCCCACCCACCACACATGCACACACACACGCACAGCCCCCCACCTTGCCCCACCCCTACCCCAACCCTGCCCCACCCCCTCCCCACCCACCACACACGCGCACACACACATATATATATGTAAATGGAAGAGAGAAAGAGAGAGAGAAAGTAACCTGAAAGTAGAGAGAGAGCAGCGGAGAGAGAGAGAGAGAGAGGAGGGAAGAACGGCGGGGGGGAAAAAGAAGGGGAACGGGTTTTTTTACTGCGACATTTGTCACTTTCGTGTCACGGTCATTTGCCGTGACAATATTATAAGGATTGTCACGGTCAATGTTCGTAACAAATAGAATTATCATGGACTTGTCACGATCATTGATCGTGACAATCCTTTGTCACGGCCTTCTCACGATCATTGACCATGATAAAAAAAAATGCGTGTTTTTTTGTCACGGTCAATGACCGTGACAAGGCTAAGCGCTGAAAGGGTGACAATTTACCCATTTTGGTGTAATGTAGGTCATTTTAGATATCTTTTGTTTGTGAGTTGTCTAGAAATCAATTGGGAAACTGTTGGTGTATATCAAATATTAATGACAATTTTTATACTTATTGTTCTAGTCATATTGGTACTTGGAATTTTCTACTTTGAGTATGGAAATTTGTGCTTTGAATTTGCAAATCATAGTTTTATGCATTACATGTTTGGGATATTTGAATAATATAATGCAAAAAAAGAAAGGACAAAAACTTTTGTGACGGTTTACAATTCACATATAAAAACAGTTATATTTTATGACTATTTTATATACGTTGTCATTATAATTTACAAATTAATTGTCATAATATGTACCTTTTATGGCGGTTTGTACGAAAAACTGTCATGATAGGATGGTTTGTTATGACAGTTTTGTCAACACCAATTTTATTAAGACACACAACATAATTTTTAATGACGGTTTGTACGAAAAACTGTTGTAATAGGATGGTTTGTTATGACACACAACATTATGACGATTTTTAAAGGTTTGAAAACCGTCATAAATAACCTTTTATGGCCCCTTTTCCCCATCATATAAATGTCTATTTCTAGTAGTTCATGGATGTATGCTAGTGCTAAGATCTTGGAGCTTGGTTATAGAGATATGCTGGAACAACTGAACAATATAGAAGAGTAATAAAGTTGTTGAAGCCTCTTATTAGGGTTTAGAAGAGGTATAGGGTTGCACTTGGAACCTCAATCCTTGCATGAAAAACATTGTTGGGGGGGCGTCTAAGAACTCTTGGAATACCAGGGGTTCAACATGGTATCATCAAATCTATATCAAATTTATGATAAAATGAAATATTGAGATCTCTTTTGGTTAGAGAAATCAATCGAACAACATCACTATATTGACAAATATGTGGTAAATCCTATTCTAATATATTTCAATTTTTCAAAAAATAAGTTCTATGATATAGAAACAAAATTAAAAAATGACTAACTTATACGAAAAAGTTTATGGAAAAAATAATACTAGTTTTTCAATAAGGAGAAAATGAAATAGAAAATGTGGTAGGTATGAAGTTAATTGAAAATAATAAAGGAAATGTAATACCCCACTTTAATAACATCGATATTGTCCCCATTTTAACCACGATTCTCAATGGTATGGGTTTTATTTCTACTCACATCCATAAACTGGTGCCAACGGAGTTTGAACCCCAGACATGAAGCTTAAAAGGACTCGGTGTTAGAAGAGTGAAAATCTACACATATGAACCATTACTTTCCCCCACCCATGCGATGTGGATCTAAATATGTGGCTACCAAATAAAGCATGACACTAGTATTTTAGAATCCATCCCCTTTACGAAGCCTAACGTCCTCATTGGGATGAAATTAACCATCATCCAACAGATTGGTACACTTATTCTGGAAGGGCATTAGCTCCGATACCATTATTTAATACCCCACTCTATCACCATCGATATTGTCCTAAATTTGACCACTGATCATAACAATATGGAGTTTAATTCCAACTCACAATCACAAACTCGTGCCACCAGGGTTTGAACCTCTAATATGTGGATTCATAAACCACATGACTAACTAATAGAGCTGAAAAGGCCTCAATGTTATAAGAATGAAAATTTACATACATGAACCATCACTCTACCTAGCCAAGGCGACATGGCATGTAACTCTCTGGCTGTCAAATTAATCATGGAATAATCTGTTACAAGAAATGATTTAAATTATGAGGTAATAGTACTTTTAAGACATTAATGAATTTTCAAGAATAATATTTTGACGATGACCTACAGAATCTATTGATTTATAAATTGTCTATATTCTTGTGTCAAAACATTGAGTCAATCAAGTCACGTAGACTTGATTCATTATGAGTAAGGCGTGTTTTACATAAGGTTAGATGAACCTTAAAGATTGAATATTGAAGATCATGCACCACCACTCATTGAAGACTTATGTTTCCATGTATTCACTTTGAAGTGTAAAGAGTATATCCTTTTTGTTGATTGTGAATTGATTATGGCTAAACATGCACACATGCACAATTTTTTTTTTAAATGTGTGAGGATTATAGAAGTTGGTGGAAAAAGGGTTTTAATGTTTTAAATTGTTTCAAAGATCTTTTAAAAAATTTTGAAAATGATTTTAGGAACCAGCCTTTGCTTTTTAATTTATTTGGACCAAGGCACATCCTTTTAAAATGATCTTGGCAAAAAAAAATTTGGGGGCATTCGTACAGAAGCAAAATGTGGGTATTCCAACGGACACAAAATGGGGGCACTAGAACAAACTAGGTTAAAAAATCCTACAGGAAAAAATTGTGCGAACAGTTGGATCTAACCGTGCGCATGACAGTGTAAAATTTTAAAAACTTCTTATAACTAGGCAATTTTACCTCCAATTTGAGACGTCTAAAAATGTCATAACTCAAAAACTGTAACAACCCGAGACTTTAGAGATGATGATTTATTTATTTTGGGAGAAATAAATATTATTTTATTTGGAGAATTATTAAATTGGCAATTGAGGTCAAAATTTGAAGTTGTTAGAAAGTGTTTCGAATGGAAATTCTGAGGGTGTAGTTGTTTCCGGAAGGATCGAGAAAGTCAAAATGACTGTACTTGGGATCTATTTAGATTCCGAAATAATTGAAGTGCGTTTGGCTCGAATTAAAATTACTGAGTCATTAATAGTGTGTATTATCATTTAAAGTTGTGTATCTTGGGAGACAAGGCTTATTAAGCCTATGGGAGATCAATTCTCCTTAGACAGAAAGAGAAATATAAAGAAAGAAAGAGAGAAGAATAAAGAAGAAAATAAAGAGAGAGAAAGAGGATTTTTCGGCCAATACGCGATCTCGAGGACAAATCAGACCCTACGAACTTGAGGCAAGTGATTAAACTTGCTAAATAATTGTTGTGTACCATTTATTTCATGATTTGTGGATTAAATCTTTGGGTTTTAGGTTTAGTTTTTCAAAACCTAACTTTTGGGTAAAATCTTAGATTTGTTATGTAGAAAATGGATTTGAGGTTAGAAATTAGTTTAAATGTGTTTTTGGATGAATATTAATTTATATATGTGATTGGGTTGAAGAGATATGAGTAGGAGATGATTAAAATAAATTTTGGGAACTTTGACTTAATAAAAAGTAGCCATTTTCGTGAGCTCTGAGGAGCCGAATTGATTCGGCCCCTTAACTAATCGATTCGGAAATATGCAGGTGCCCAGGTCTAAGTGATCGAATCGATTCGGACCCCAGCCGAATCGATTCGGCCTGAGACAGAGTCCCAGGTCTTATAACCTGAATCGATTCGCCTTGAAGGCTGAATCGATTCATAGGGCCGAATTGATTCGGATTTGGCCCGAATCAATTAGGAAACAGGGCATTTTGGGGGAATGTGTATTAGGGAGAATTTCATTCTGTTTCGTTCGAGGTTATCGATTAGGAATCTCTATAGGGATTATTAGGAGTATGTCTTGGAGGTTTTAGGGAGTTTCCCTTCCGAGGCATGATTGGAGTCATATTGATTAGTGTGAGAGAAATTACCGATTAAAGAATATAGTATATACTAAGTGGGGAAGCCCACTAACATTAAAGATTCCTATTTGGAAATAATTATGAAAATATATGAAAGAGTGAGAACGTGCTTAACGATATTGGATTTTAGAATCAAATCCCAAAGGGGAGAACTTTAACGGTTCATATGATTGATTGAGCCATGTTATGGATTGAGAATAATAGATTCTAATAAATGTGCATACGGATATAGAAATATCCTTAACGATGAGTAATTTGGGAGATGTCTCACACTATGAGAAATGCTAATCGAGGTGCATTAGGATAGAGAGTAACCTTATCATAAATAGAATTGAGAGACAATTCATAATCAGAAGTGATGCGAAAACTTCAAGTGAGAAATAGTATAGTGTATACTAAGTGGGGAAGATGTGTGAGAATTGACGATTAGTATATCAAGAGAGAGAAATATACTAAATAATTATATTAATTCAACTACGCCTAAGAGCATACTACGAATATGTAAACAATGTGATAGGTATACCTTATATGATGGTATATCTTTATATGATGTGATGATGTATGTATATCTTATATGATATATATATATATATATATATATATATATATATATATATCTGTGTGTGTGTGTGTGTGTGAAGCATACCCCCTCCTTGCTATCAGCGGGAAGTTACGCGATGAGGGTGAGCACCCTAGATCGATGAGCAGTGTGTGGATATTCCCCAGATCATATTCGTCCATTGTGTTGATATGTGATTTGTATTATATTTTTGGGGGTGAGAAGTTGTGGGTATGTGTCATTCACACTTGCCGGTTAGGAACTATGACCACTTCCCGGACGTTGTGTGCATGAGTTGATCACGAGGTAGGTGTCGTTTAGTCCTATAGGTGGTCCCCAGTATGCTACGTGGTTTGGGCACTGGAAGATGATAGCATTGAGAACCTGCATCCTCGAGTTATAACTCGTTTGGATTGTTATTATACTATTATTGTGCTTGGTACATGGGTATTGAGGGCATAATGGACCTCAATGACCAACATTGCCAAGGAGTAGTGTAACGGGGGGCTTCCTTATTTGGATTTCGCTTTGCGAGACATCCCACGCACGAAATACAGTGTAATGTTAGGAGTGAGGAGAAGTTAGTCCTTAATGCTCATATAAATATAGTATATACATCTCGACGATCGACAGTGCCAGAAGTAGTGTATCGGGGGGGTTCCTTGTTTGGATTTCTCTTTGCGAGACGTCTCACGCACGAAATATTGTGCACTATTGAGAATTGGGTATAATAAATTAATTAATTGAATAATGAGAAGTTGGGTTACATGCATCATGCATTGAGGACATATTGAATCTTGAAAATCAATACTGTCTGGAGTAGTGTAACGGGGGGGTTCCTTGTTCAAATTTCACTTGGCGAGACATCCCACGCACAAAACGTAGTGCAGTATTGAGACTTTGGAGAAGTTTAGTCCTTAGCACTTAGATGCTAATAACTCATATATATTTATATATATTGACGTTATAACTAGAATATGAGAATTATAGTAAAGATAATGTTTCTGTATTGTGATTATGTCAGTAAGAGAATGTTTATGTAAACTTTATATGTTAAGTATGTGAAAAAATAAAAAGAGAACTATAACCTTGAAAGTTAAAGTATATGATTTAGAGGGAATTCAGTTAAGTGTAGATTGCGAGATAAGTTAGATGACTTTAATTGAATATTCATATTGGGACTTAGTTAGATTTATTTTCCTAAATAGATTCAGGGCATTTATTTGGAGATCACGTGCATACGTTTAGTTGTGCGCTTTAGATGAGAGGTGAGTTGGATTATTGTGGAGAGTGCGACTCCATTAAATCATGCCATAATGCATTTATAATTATTATTCATTTTAATGCACTTGCTATAAAATGTTTTCACCTCGGGTTCTGACCCGTTTATATTTTCTCCTGCTATGCATATATATTGTATTATTTTAGGTGTTCCTTCGCAAGAACGCCATGGATGTTTATCCACCCAGTCTGTTCGTGGAGCTGTGGCAGTAGTGGACTATTACGGCACTTTGTCTTAGCCGATTCCTATCTTTTGTACATCTAGATTATGATTCAGTTTGTATATCGGGTTTATACCCGAGTCTTGTAGAGTAACACTTTTATATTCTCTCTCTCAGATTATTGTATTGTCTGTGACCCGACAACATATTCGGATATTTTATTTTGTACATTTTGTTGTTCTCTTTTATATTACTAGAGTTTGTATTTATCACTCGTCATATTTAGATGTAGTATTGTTGGTTATGGTTACATGGTTAGTTTTATTTTTGGTGTTAAATAAAAGTTTTAAATTTTTGGCATCTGCTTTTAATAGTTTCGGGTAGTTAGCCTTATATTATTTAGTATTGTCAGTTGATGTTCAGACTGAGCCATCTGAGATACCTGATTTAATGTAGTATAGGGCTGGCCACCCGTTATTATTTTGAGCGGGTTTTCATAGATGGTATCAGAGCATCATGTTCTAGTGTCTTTAGGATCTGTGTGGGTTACTGCGATCTTTCGTATGCGTTCTTGATGTAGAGACTTATTATTAGGACTGTCATATTCACACGTCCATATTTCTTCTATGATTTGAAAACATTTGAAAGGCGTTCTTATACACTTGTTCTTGTTTCAGATGCCAGCAAAGAGAGGTCGTCCAGTCAGGGCAAACAAAGGGATTGAGAATGTGGAACCCCAATTTCCTCCCAGCACTATAACTACAAATGAAGTTGCCAATATTATGGCACAAGCAGTGACTGATGCCATTTCTATGATGGCACACCAATCTGCCATTCAAGAAGCCCAAATCCAGTTAGGACTGTCTTTGTGGGAAAGAGTGAAGGAAGATTTTAGTAAGGGGCATCCTCTAGAGTTTTCAGGGGGAGTTGATGCAATGGCTGCAAGTCGATGGAAGAATAGTATGCAGATACACCTTTGTATGGTTGAGTGTAGTGAGGTGCAAAAGAAATTTTTAGCCACCTTTAAGTTAATGGGTCCAGATATCCAATGATGGGAGTCTGTCACCACATCTGAAAAGAGAGATACTTTGCCTATAATAGATTTTTGGGAACTCTTTGATCGAAGGTATTTTCCTTCCCCAATTTAGAAGGAAATGAGGAGGAAAGTGATAGATGTTGTTGATACCAAATTTATTCTGCTGATGTGGACCAATTATGTGGAAACGCGTGTCAATCTTCATGGCACTCGCAAACATTTTTTGAACAACACATTGACTCTGAGGAACTCAACCTCCCCGACCAACTCATATGCTCCGAGCGACAAGTGTTCTCTGAGGAACTCTACTTTACCGAGAAACTCATGTATACTGAGCTACTAAGGTGGTTCGAGCAGCTTAGGCGGTCCGAGCTGCATCTCGTACAGAGCATTCATATCCGAATAATCAAGAGGATGATTGCGCATTAAATGCTCATTATTATCACACAGACGCATATGCCTATTGGACAGCTGTGTATTATTCTTTTCATTTGTACATCCGCAAGGATATAAATACATTGTAACCTCCTCATTAGCAGGGGACTCGTAATTTCATGGTAAAACATCTATTATCGAGAATTCCAAACAGTCAGCAATAACAAAATAGTGGATGTAGGCCATTCCTTCGAGGCTGAAAAACTTTAAAATCCTTTGTCTTATTTATTTTTTATCTGTGATTAAATAATTAGGGATAATCTAATTTTTTACATCAACAGATTGGCGCCGTCTGTGGGAAATGACTGAAACTATCATTTTTCACCAAAACAATTCATCTCTAATGGCTGATAATCCAGAATCCAGTAATCGAAATACTGGAAACCCCCTAAATCCATCCACTGCTCCAAGTGTCCAAGATCTGGCTGGAATAATGGCTAATTTAGCTCAGGGCCAGATCGCCATGCAAGAAACCATGCGACAACTCATGCAAACTATCCAGGGTGGAGCACCTGCCCAGTCAGGACAACGAAGAATTTAGAGAAATACCCAATTGCCTTCCTTGCAAACTAGACAAACATTACTCCCAGAGGAATCTCAATCTAAACATGCCAATTCATATCGCACTGATAGATCTAATGATTTTTCTTATCAACCTGGCCAAACTTCATCAGTACGAGCCACAGATACTGAACAAAACGTCACTCTATCTCCAGAAAGGACCAGTGCTCTTGAACGATTGAGTAGAGTATCTCCCTTTGATTGTTTGAGTCTTATGAGGAATAAAAGCCCCCCTAGGATGGTGTCGAGGAACTCTCAACGATTCTCTGATTTAAAGGAAGGTTCTGCCCAATCCCGACCAGCTACTCGTCGTGAAAGATCCCAAGAGGCAAATTTAACACGATCAGTTGCTCGGACCAACAGGTCCGAGGAGGGAAATAACACATGGAAAGGCTCTATTCAGAGGTTGGAGGATAGACTAGGGGAAATGGCTAAGGCCAAAAATCCTCTACAAAGAACTTTTGTCCAAGGGACACCTTTTATCGAAGCAATTTTGTATTTTCCCACACCATCAAAGTTCAAAGCCCTAGTGATAACACCAAAATATGATGGAAAAACTGATCACGTTCTCCATATAGAACAATTCAGGCAGCTGTTGATATCTATGTTGTTCCAGACGAGATGCGATGCAGGGCGTTTTCAGGAACCCTCACTGGATCTGCTCAAATATGGTACAACAATCTTTCTCGGGGGAAGATTGCAACTTTCTTTCAACTGGCCGAGCTCTTTATTGGAAACTTCTGTTTTGGAGCAAAACTAGTTAAGCGAGTAGCACAGTTGTTAAGTGTTAAACAAAAAGCCGGTGAGAGCACCAGGGATTATATTACTCGTTTCAATAACAAGAAGCTCGAAGTTATTGATTACGAGGAAAAGACAGCAATCACTGCTCTGATGAGTGGATTGTTGCCAAATAAATTATACTATACTGTGGCCAAAGATCCACCTAGGACCATGTCAGAATTAATGGCGAAAGCAGCCAAAATCATGAATGCCGAGGAAGCCATGGCTGTAAAGAAGAGCATGGACACTAAGGAGACCAAAATTGAGGCCGAGAAGACTAAGAAGAAGGATCAAAAGAATAATGGTGGTAACAAGCAGTCCAAAGCAAAGCAAGCATTAGAACAGTTGAAGAAATTTGGAAACTATACTCCTTTGAAGGTAGATATAAACCACGTTCTGGAAGAGATCAAGAACAGCGAGGAGTTAAACTGGCCTGAGAAAATAAAGACAGATCCTGACAAAAGAAATAAGGCCAAATATTGTGAGTTCCATAAAGACCATGGTCACACGACCAAAAATTGCATAGCTCTTCAGAATGAAATTGAAGCGCTCATTAGACGAGGAAAACTGGCCAAGTATGTTGATCGTAGAAATGAAGGAAAAAACAACAACCGAGCAAGACAGAGATCTAGATCTCCTTGTCGAGCAGAAGAAAATAAGAAAAGAGATCATGAGGATAATATAGAAGATGACCCCGGTCTCCCTAAAAGACCAAGATAGCCAGAACGTGAGGTATTTTCTATCCGTTTTGGGTCATTTGATTGCAATGTTATTACTGGTGGAGATGCAGGAGGTAGAGACCTTACTGCAGAAAGGAAAGCTTACCTCAACGAGGCTTAAGCTTGTTCATATATTCAACGGGTAAATCTAGCTGAAGAATATTGCCCTAGGAAGGTGAACAAAGATAAACTGGTCATCGTTTTCTCTAAGAATGACCTCGCAGGTGTGCTATATCCTCATGATGACCCATTGGTGATCAAAATGAAGATGAAGGAAGTAGTGATTTCGCGAGTCTTGGTGGATAATGGCAGCTTGGCAGATATTATGTTCTACCCATGATTTAATAGTTTGAACCTAAAGCTATCCCAGTTGGAGCCTTATCATCGGCCGCTCCTCGGTTTTACTGGCGATAAAGTTTTTCCACTTGGGACGATCAAGTTGGATATGTTCATCGGTACATGGCGTGCTTGTCGAATAGAAAGAGTGCACTTTTTGTGATGGATAAGAATGTTCAATTAGCTTACAATATCATCATGAGAAGGGTAGGATTGAAGAAGTTCGAAGCAGTACCATCTACTATACATCAATGCCTAAAATTTCCAACCAACTTTGGACTAGGAATTGTGAAGGGTGACCAAAAAGTAGCTCGGGAATGCTACTATTCATCTACCGAGCAA
Organism: Sambucus nigra; assembly: GCA_949130495.1. NCBI lineage: Eukaryota > Viridiplantae > Streptophyta > Magnoliopsida > Dipsacales > Adoxaceae > Sambucus > Sambucus nigra. The sequence continues at coordinate 233,937,078 of OX422210.1, read as the reverse complement.
GAAGAACTGGAAGAATCTAGGAAAAAGACTACCACCTATCAAGTGGATGAAGGTGCAAAAATTGAAACATTAGATCCTAGAGACGAGTTGCAGCTCGTAAAAGGTCAGGTGGTGGAAGCTACTGAAAATGTCATTCTGGACGAAGAACACCCAGAACGAACAACTCATCGGTTCATCATTGGACACCCCACTAAAACAGGAATTGACATCCTTCCTAAAAAGCAGAAAACAAACTTCTGCATGGAGCCACGAAGATATGCCATGAATATACCCAAATTTCTTATGTCACGAACTTAATGTGAACAGGGAAATCAAACCTGTGAAGCAGCGAAGAAGTGTTCAGCCCCGAGAAGAACCAAGCTATACAAGAGGAGGTCGAGAAGCTCCAAAAAGCTTTCTTTATCGAAGATGTCAAATATCCAGACTAGTTAGCTAATGTGGTGATGGTGAAGAAGAAGAACAACAAGTGGAGGATGTGTGTAGACTTCACCGACCTCAACAAGGCATGCCCAAAGGATCATTTTCCATTGCCCCGAATTGATCAATTAGTGGATGCTACCTCGGGACATGAGTTGTTGAGCTTCATGGATGCTTATTCTGGTTACAACCAAATTAAAATGAAACCTGAAGACAGGGAGAGTACCTCATTTCTTACCCCTAGGGGAACTTATTGTTATAATATTATGCCTTTTGGTTTGAAAAATGCAGGTGCAACATATCAGCGGCTGATGAACAAGGTGTTTGCAGAGCAAATCAGTTACAACATGGAGGTTTTTGTTGATGATATGCTGACGAAGAGAAAGAAAGATGTTGACCATCTAATTGATCTAGGTCAAACCTTTGATCAATTAGATAAATATCAAGTGAAGTTGAACCCTACCAAGTGCATATTCGGAGTACGAGAAGGCATGTTCCTCGGGTATATTGTCAACCAACGAGGTATTGAAGCAAATCCAGAAAAGATCAAGGATCTATTGGGGCTACAATCTCCAACGACGAAGAAAGAAGTGCAAAGTCTCATAGGGTGAGTTGCAGCACTTAATAGATTTGTATCACGATCAACTGATAGATGCCTCCCATTCTTCAAAACACTCCGAAAAATGTTTGAATGGAATGATGAATTCGAGAAGGCTTTTCAAGAGTTAAATAAATACTTGGAAGCACCCCCTCTGTTGTCCAGGCCAGTGATGGGAGAAAGATTGTACTTGTATCTGGCAGTTTCAGAAAATGCGGTTAGCTCGGCATTGATAAGAATGGAGGATGGAGTGCAAAAACCAATTTATTACACTAGCAAGGCCTTCCGAGGAGTAGAGATCAGATATCCAAGACTGGAAAAGTTGGCACTAGCATTGATCGAAGCGAGTAGAAGAATGAGGCCATACTTCCAGCCTCACACCATAGTTGTGTATACCGATATGCCATTGAGGCAAGCTCTTCATAAACCGAAGAAATTAGGGAGATTGATGTATTGGGCAGTAAAACTTGGTGAATATGACATAGTTTATGAGCCTAGATCGTCGCTTAAAGGGAAAGCAGTAGTAGATTTTATCGCAGAATTCACTTATCCTAACACCTCCGAGGAGCAAAAGATGAATACCGACCAGCCTGTGGATGTTACAGTATCATCAAATTTCAACTCCGACCAACTTAAGTCGGTTGACGATCAAGAGGAGATGGTTGACGAGCAGCCGGAGGTGCTAGGGGAGGACATAAAGAAGCAAAAAATATTCCACCGAGGAACTCTATCTGATAAAAAATTTGAGGATGAAGTACCTGTATGGAATCTTTATGTGGATGGCTCATCTTGCAGTACAGGCTGTGGAGCAGGGATTATTTTAAACAGCCCGGATGAAATCGATATGGAGTATGCTCTGCGCTTTCAATTCAAAGCCTCTAATAATGAGGCTAAATATGAAGCTATGATTGCATGTCTTAGTTTAGCAAAAACCAAGGGGGCAGAGCAGGTCATCGTATTCAGTGACTCACAGTTGATCGTAAATCAAATGCTGGGAGTATATGCAACAAAGGGAGAATTGATGATCAAGTATCATGTAAAAGCAATGGAGATTGTATCGAGCTTTAACGATGTGCAATTAATTAGAACACCAAGATTGGAGAATGTAAGAGCAGATGCTTTAGCTCGGTTAGCCTCAGCCACACGCACCGAGCTATGAAGAACAATTCCAATAAAGATTTTAACTAGCAGGAGCATCGACGAAGATCTGATGATGAACTTTATTACACTTGATTTAGGACTATCTTGGATGGATCCCATCAGGGCATATATTGAAGAAGGAGTTTTGCCAACTGATAAGCTCGCAGCCAAAAAACTGAAGTTTAAAGTTGCTCGTTATGTATTAACTAATGGCATTTTATATGGACGAGGAATTATAGCAGGACTGCAAGATGTGTACATCCCTCCGAGGTGAAATATTTGGTTGAAGAAGTCCATGAAGGGTCCTGTGGAGCTCATGTAGCAGGTCAGACGCTTTTACAAAGAGTAATGACGTAAGGATACTATTGGCCAACAATGAGGGCTATTTGTATAGCCTATGCCAAAAAATGAAATAAATGTCAACGCTTCTCCTCTATCCAAAGAACTCCCCAAGCATTGCTAACACCCATAACATCCCCTTGTCCATTTGCAATGTGGGGAATAGACTTGGTTGGGCCACTCCCGACGACAAGAGGAAGGTTCAAATACCTCGTCGTCGCGGTGGATTATTTTACTAAATGGGTGGAAGCTGGACCTCTTATTGATATGACTTATGAGAAGGTGTATCAATTTATTTGGAAGAATATCATTTGCAGATATGGTATTCCCCATGAATTCATTACTGATCATGGAACCCAATTTGATAACAAGGAGTTCGCTGCATATTTTCATCAGTCAAACATTTTGAAAACCCACTAGGCATCAGGCCATCCCCAGAGCAATGGACAAACTGAGGTGATGAACAGAACGCTGCTGAATGGTTTGAACAAAAGACTGGATGATGCGAAGGCAAATTGGATCAACGAGCTAAATTCTGTACTGTGGGCTTATCGTACTACACCACGAGTAGCAACAGGAGAATCTCCATATCTGTTGGCATTTGGAAGCGAAGCTGTTATACCTGTCGAGATGGTTCTCCCCACACATAGAGTGCTGAATTTTAATTCTCCTATCAGTGACTTGATGAGGAGATTAGACTTGGATATGCTCGAGGAAGTTAGAGAAGAAGCAACAATCAGGAATGCTGCATACCAACAACGAACAGCTCTGTTCTACAACAGGAGGGTACAAAAGTGTGATTTGAAATAAGGAGACTACGTGCTAAAGAAAGTAATTCAAAAGAACAATAAATTGGAAGCTAACTGGCATGGACCCTAAAGAGTAACAGAAGTTGTTCGCCCAAGAACTTACAGGATTGAAACCTTGGAGGGGGAAGAATTTAAGAATGCATGGAATGCAGAGCATCTATGCAAGTATTATCAGTAGTAGGGATTCCTATATAAATGAATAAATGAAGTTTTCTTCAGTATGAATAAAGTGTTGAAGTTTTTATCCAATTCTCTCCTTTTGATAAATTTTTTTTGGAGTATTAGTGCTACACACCACGTATCAAGTTCAGAACAAAAATCCCACTAACTACGGTTGGTCGGTAAAACAAACCCTCCCAACTACGGTTGGTCGGTCCACCAACTACGGGTTGGTCGGTAAAACAAACCCTCCCAACTACGGTTGGTCAGTTGGTCGGTCCACCAACTACGATTGGTTGGTAAAACAAACCCTCTCAACTACGGTTGGTCGGTCCACAAACTACGGTTGGTCGGTAAAACAAACCCTCCCAACTACGATTGGTCGGTCCACCAACTACGGTTGGTCGATAAAACAAACCCTCCCAACTACGGTTGGTCGATCCATCAACTACGTTTGGTTGGTAAAATAAATCCCTCCAACTACGATTGGTCGGTCCATCAACTACGGTTGGTCGGTAAAATAAAATCCACCTACTACGGTTGGTCGGGGAATAAAAGTTCACCAACTCCGGTTGGTCAGAAACAAAAATCTCAACCCTCTAGTTGGTCGGTAAGCCAATTTCAATCAACTCCGGTTGTTTAAATTAGGCAATACCATGAAGTGTAAGTTATTCTATTATTTAGAATTAAAGATTGATAAATTACTACAATGAGATTAGTATGTCACAATATATATATTTACCGACCAACAAGCAAAAATATTCTATAAGTTATTTTCATTCATACTAAGTAAAATTACAAATGACGTGAGAAATGTATTACCAAAATTTTTCATTCAAAACAAGAAGGATTACATATGCTGTGGAAAGTAGAAATTACTACATAAAATCCTATTCTATTAGTTTCTTCCCTTCTGCCTTTGAAACAGGTTCTACTCTAGCAGGAGGATCGTCTAAGGCATAAGGGGAATTTATGAAATTCAGATCTCGAAGAATTCGAACATTCATCACTAATGGCCGATCAAGCAGATGCTCAGGGCGAGAAATATCAACGTTGGAATGGAGACTGTAGTCGCCAAGATATTTGGAGATTAAGCACTGAGGGATTGCCCGAGCAGGAATCCAGCTCATATCAAGTTTAAAAGGTGGCACCGGCAACTCGAGCAATCCAGGGTTATGATAATCCCATAGATAATGGCCCTGCTCTAATTTTAATACACCCAATGCATTCAGCCATACTTGTTTATAACCCTCATTATTCGCTTGCTGGATTCGATCATCAAGATAGTAGAGGGTTTCATTATAGCTAGCCATCCAAAACTCTCTAGGCTGTTTGTGGAATTGGTACGTCAACCTTTCCAGCTGCTCGTGGAGATTCTTCACAAAAATTTCTTTATTCTCCAAGGCGGATCCTTGTGTGCAAAGTTTCTCGTTAAGGTCCAGAATCTTCTTGGACATCTCTGTCTGAGCTTTATTCTTTGCAACCAACTGAACTGCTTGATTTTCCAAAGATGCTTGAGTTCTCACCTCTTCAATAGTAACTCGAGCAGCTCTTGCTCATCCCCGAGAAACTGTTGCTCATCCGCGAGCAGATGTAGAGGGTCTAATTCTCTTTAAAGTTTCCAATTCGTCTCTCAAATTGGCATTTTCAACCTCCAGAAATGAGAAACCTTCGTCATTGACAGGGACCAAGGCTCCCGAGGTAGATGCTGCAGATTTCAGTTGGGATATCTCTCCTCACAAGTTAATATTTTCCTTCTCCAGTAGTTTCGTGATCTGCTTATGCTCTTCAACCTCGCTCTTCAAAGTCCTTTCCTTAAAATCATAAGAAGCGACTAACTTATCATATCCTTTGTCAGTATTTAGTTGATGATATTTTTTCTCATACCCCCGATGCAAAAGGGCAGAAGATTCCTTGTATTGTTGTTGAAGTTCCTCGATGGTAACCTGGAGATCTTCAATCATCTCGTAATAAGCCACATTATTGGCAACAGCTCGGTCGAATAAGCATTTTAGATATTGCTAAGCTTCCACTGCTCATTCAGAGGCATCTGAGCCCAGGATATCAAAAATTTGTGACTCGTCCAAGTCTGTATGGCCAGCTTTGAAATATTCATTACATTTTTTCATCAACTCAGTATCCTGAGTTGACAAGAGTTCCATCCTGGCCAAAAACTAGCAAAGAGAAGCCATAAATAGGATTAATAAATGATAAAGGCAGAGCAAGACAAACAAAGTCAGCATGAACAACAAAAACTCGAATTTTTATTCACCAAAAGACAAGTACAAGGTTCAGGGTTACATTCAAAAGAAATAATAAAATTAAAGCCCGAGCAACTTTACACCTTCTCCTTGTGTTTTGTGACTTCCTCAGAATGCTGAGATGAAGAAGCTGGTTGCTCGAAGGATAGCAGCAGTTGCTCGGTTGAAGTACTGGTGGGCTGAAGTTGCTCATAGAAAGTCTGAACAACCGGAACGGGGGGAACTTGGTCTCCAACCATCATTAAAGACTCTTCACAGGCAGCTTCGTCCTCTTCTTCTTCTCCAGGAGAGGGAGGAGGACCATGAACATGACGCTGAAAAAGTTCAGAACTCTCAGAGACCTTTAGCTCTTGCAGAGATGCAACCCATCCATCTCTGAAATATTTAACACTAACAAACTCCATCTGGGAAGACATGGCAGCTAGACCTTTATTCCATCCCTTGTCCCAGCCAGTGCTAAAGGACTTCTTAACTGCAAGTTTTCTTTTGGCTTTCTCTGAGGAAATCCTCTCAGTATGAAGCTCCTCGGCAGCCTTCATCTTCCCTTATATCTCCTTCCTTTGACGATCAACGTCACGAAGTTTAACAACTTCTTCTTCATATTTCTTAAGCTTGTTCTCAATCTCTTCAGTACTCTTGAGCTTCTCCTCAAGCTCATTATTTTTCTTCTCAAATTCTTTCACTTTCCTCTCCAACTCCTGGGAGGCCTCCACAGCACGGTCTTTTTCTTGCTCGATGGACTTGAGTCGTGTTTCTCAGGCCTCTTTATCTTCTTCATATTTCTGACGAGAGTCCTTTAAGGACTGAGTCAGACCTACAAAAGCTTCCTCCACACCTCCCGAGGATTTCGAAGCTTTAATAGCTTCATCCTTTTTCAGAATAGTGTTGAAACAGGTTACCAGCTAGAAAAAGAAAATAATTATAAGTCAGTGCAGGGACATAACATTAAAAAATGAAAGTTTAGACTAGTAATACTTACTGAAGTAATATGTTGAGCAGCCAATGAAGTGACCCTATCACGAGGAAGACTGTCTTCATTGCCTTGGATCTCTGGGATAATCCAAGACTTCACCGAGCTCATGGCAGAGCTCGGAGCAACAAAAGTGGGAATACCACTTCCAGCAGTTAGAGGCTGAGAGATAGATTCAGCCGGTTTATCCGAGGAACTTTTCTACAACCTCCTCGTAGGAGCAGGAACATTCTCAACCAAGGATGTTGTATTGGTTGGTGATATAATTATAACCTCACTGGGAGGAGAAATAATAACAATATTGCTCAGAGCCACTGGGGGCTTCTCGGCAACCTTCTTAGTAACAACTGGAGGGGGTGCATCAATCCTTCTTGTCCCTTCCTCGGGGACATCCTGTTTGTTTTTATTGGCCTCTATATTGGCAGAGTCCGATTTATCAAAGAAGGCAGGAGCTCTTCTTCTCTTCATTCTGTCACTCAGAGGAATATTTGATTCAGGGGAAGAATCTTCAGAAGATGGTATTGGCTCGATGTCACCTACCACTGGACGAGTAGTAAAAGATGAAGTGTAGCTCTTGTACTGCAGAAAATATGAGGCTGATCTGATATGTTCATCAGCAACGGTTTGGTGCAAACTCCAGATAAGTTTCAAGTGTTTCAAATTGACATCCGTCTCTTTTGGGGATTTTCTTTTGCTATCAACTGCAAATAAATAAAAATTAAAATGTCAATGACGCAGTTTATCAAACACAAAGAAAACACAATCTCAAAAATAAAATAAAATAAAAACAACCTATCCCATTGCCATAGGGAGGGCATCTAGGACCCTGATACACATCATTTCCATTTAATGGAGCATGTTGACAATTTTTCATAACAACCCCATGCTCGAAGTAATCCCTGTTGGCATCTAGGAGATTGACAACTAAATCCCTATTTAAAAACCTAGTTTTTAAGTAAAAACTACTATCGCTGATGACCCATCTATAACAAAACATAATTTCTGGAATTCCTAAACGGGTTCCATGAATTTGATTTAACCTATGAATTCCATTAACTATTCTCCAAGTATTGGGCGCTATTTTTGCAGGAACAACATCGAAATACTGACAGAACTCCAAACATAGGGGATTTAAAGGAAAAGAAAAGCCACATTCGTCCACAAAGAGACTGGGGAACCAATTTCCCTCCGCCAAAGAGAAATAGTCAAAAGGTTCAGAGAGTTCCTCCAAGATGACCCAAGAAGGAATTAAAAACTCAGGACGAAATTTGTCAAGAGATTCAACGACATAAACCATGATGAACAAAAGAAATAAAATGGAAGGAAGAAGATCTTACAGGAAAAAGATGAATCAGGTGACAATGAACAATGGAAGAAATGAATGCACAAGACCGAGAAGAAGTGAAGAAGTTCTAAAGATGCAGATTTGAAAAAGTAAAAGACGATCGAATTTTCTAAAGTGTTTAAATACTTTATCTCGAGAATGGAGAAAAGCAATGATTACCAGGATGGACGATTGCGTATCCGGCGGTTAAAAAGAAGAAAAAGGCACGAAACACGAAGCAGTTATGGAAATTCAAAATACTTTAAAAAAATCCTGATACTATGCACTCAAAAAAAGGGTTATAAACAACGAATGCTTGTCTAAAATCCATGAAGTTTTGGCAGCGTAATGTTCCATACTTTTCTTCAACATCAAACTACAAAACATTGGGGGCTTCTGTTGATAACAAATTTATTCTTCTGACGTATACCAATTATGTGGAGACGCGTGTCAATCTTCATGGCACTCGTAAACATTTCTGAACAACACATTGACTCCGAGGAACTCAACCTCCCCGACCAACTCAGACGCTTCGAGCAACAAGTGTTCTCTGAGGAACTCTATTGTACGGAGCAACTCATGTATACCAAGCTACTTAGGCGGTCTGAGCAGCGTAGGTAGTCCGAGATGCATCTCGTACAGAGCACTCATATCCGGATAATCAAGAGGGTGACTGCGCATTAAATGCTCATTATTATCACACAGACGCATATGCCAATTGGACAACTGTGTATTACTCTTTTCATTTGTACAGCCTCAAGGCTATAAATACATTGTAACCTCCTCATTAGCAGGGGACTCTGAATTTCATTGTAAAACATCTACTATCGAGAATTCCAAACAGTCAGCAATAACAAAATAGTGGACGTAGGCCATTCCTTCGAGGCTGAACCACTTTAAAATCCTTTATCTTATTTATTTTTTATCTGTGATTAAATAATTAGGGATAATCTAATTTTTTACATCAACAGATGTGTTTCAAGGAAATAGGACGATGGCAGAATATGAAGAATATTTTTCAAGATGGGTGAAATTAGTACCTGATGAGGTAAATACGGAAGAGGATCGTATATCGAAGTTCATGCGAGGGTTAGATTGGAGAATTTGGCAGCATTTGTTAGAGGGCCCAGTGTTAGTGACTTTCATCAAGGTAGTGAATGAGGCACTGTTGAAGTGTCATGAACATCGTCTTCGTTCGCAAGAGGGTAAGAACCTTACATATTTGAGTTCATCAAGTAGGTTTGGCGAAGGGAATGCCAGTAATACCAGCGGGTGCAAGTCGGATTATAGAGAGTCACAGCAGCGTTTTATGCCTCCAGGTGGATCGAGAGGAATTGCGGGTAGATGTTTCTTTTGTAAAGAAATAGGTCATAGAAAGAGAGATTGTCCTAAAAGAGGTAAAGGACCACGTTTTGATGAAGTTTTGGAAGTGCAACCCCTATAGCAGATTTGAGGTCATTTTAGACCAGGGGACTTTATGTGTGAGCCCAATGATGAGTAAGGGTAATCGGACTAGAGATGGATGATCTAAGTTATTTTCCTTTGTGAATAGGAATATTAATATAAGAAGTTCTTGGATATCGTATGGGAGATAGTTTCGAGATGGTATTGCTATAACCCTATCATGTATGTAATGACCCGAAAGGGAATTTTGAGCAAGTTAGGCTCTTATATAAATTATCTTTTGAGAGAATAGATTACTTTGTAATGTACTCAACGAGAGCTATAAACCTTGTTATGAATGTAAGAAATGTTTTGTGTATCGAGTAGTAATGATAAAGCTACTTCTTTGTATTTAATCATGTTTGACTTATATAATTGTTTTATTCCAGCTATGGAAGAGCCTAACAAATGGCAATATATTAATATGATATAAGATATAATTACTGAAAAGAGTTCTGAATTTGTGGATTATTGGGAGGCATGGAAGTTTAGCTCATGATTATGCTAATTTTTTTTATGAGATGTATGTTGTTGTATGTATGATGATTGTTAAGACCTTGTGTTATGGACATAAGGCATTTTAATATATGTATCGTAAGACATAATTTTTTTAAAAATAAACTGTTTTCAAAATCAAACTTTTTATAGGCTTTGGGCCATCTCAAAATGATTTACAAAAAAATATTTTCAAACTCTAGTCCGGATTTAACAAACTCTCAATCCCCAACGTCGCTACATATTAGTGTATTAGGAGGGTTCCTTGTTTGGATTTCGCTTGCGAGACCTCCCCCGCATGAAAGTGGCGAATGTCAGGAATTGAGAGGAGTTATTTCCTTGGACCATTCAAAATTTTTATACCATTAATATTGCTAGTATTATATAGACATCTTTAGAAATATGGAACTTTGGAGGCAAATGAATCCCCATTGTGATTGGTACGAGTAAAACTCGAATAAAGGGTGTATGGGCGCCCTAGTTGTTAAAATTGGTTTTATCAAACTTAAAATAAATTAAAATAAATTTCGTCGTGGGAAGTTAGATGTTTGAGTATAGGATTAGTGAGGAAGAGTGCAGTAGGAACTACTTGAGCTTTGGAGTATTAGGCTTAGCTAAACTTCGAGGATGAAATTCTTGTAAGTGGGGAAGTTTGTAACAACCCGAGACTTTAGAGACGATAATTTATTTATTTTGGGAGAAATAATATTATTTTATTCGGAGAATTATTAAATTGGCAATTGATGTCAAAATTTGAAGTTGTTAGAAAGTGTTTCGAATGGCATTTCTGAGGGTGTAGTTGTTTCCGTAAGGGTCGAGAAAGTCCAAATGATTGTACTTGGGGTCTATTTAGGTTCCGAAATAATTTAAGTGCGTTTGACTCGAATTAAAGTTACCAAGTCATTTAAAGTGTGTATTATCATTTAAAGTTGTGTATCTTGGGAGACAAGTCTTATTAAGCCTACAGGAGATCAATTCTCCTTAGAGAGAAAGTGAAATAGAAAGAAAGAAAGAGAGAAGAAGAAAGAAGAAGAGAAAGAGAGAGAAAGAGGATTTTTCGGCCAATACGCGATCTCGAGTACAAATCAGATCGTACGAACTTGAGGCAAGTGATTAAACTTGCTAAATAATTATTATGTACCATTTATTTCATCATTTCTGGATAAAATCTTTGGGTTTTAGGTTTAGTTCGTTAAAACCTAACTTTTGGGTAAAATCTTAGATTTGTTATGTAGAAAATGGATTTGAGGTTAGAAATTAGTTTAAATGTGTTTTTGGATGAATATTAATGTTATATATGTGATTGGGTTGAAGAGATATGAGTATGAGATGATTAAAGTAAATTTTGGGATTTTTGGCTTAATAAAAAGTAGCCATTTTCGTGAGTCCTGAGGAGCCGAATCGATTCGTCCCCTTACCGAATCGATTTGGAAATATGCAGGTGCCCAGGTCTGAGTGACCGAATCAATTCGGACCCCAGCCGAATCGATTCGACCTGAGACAGAGTCCAGGGTCTTAGGACCAGAATCAATTCGCCTTGAAGGCCGAATCGATTTACAGGTCCGAATCGATTCGAATTTGGCCCGAATTGATTCGGAAATAGGGCATTTTGGGGGAATGTGTTCTAGGGAGAATTTCATTCCGTTTTGTTCGAGGTTATCGATTGGGAATCTCTATAGGGATTATTAGGAGTATGTCTTGGATATTTTAGGGAGTTTCCCTTTTGAAGCATGATTGGAGTCATATTGATTAAATGTGAGAGAAATTACCGATTAAAGAATATAGTGTATACTAAGTGGGGAAGCCCACTAACATTAAAAATTCCTATTTGGAAATAATTATGAAAATATATGAAAGAGTGAGAACGCGCTTAACGATATTGGATTTTAGAATCAAATCCCAAAGGGGATAACTTTAACGGTTCATATGATTGATTGAGCCATGTTATGGATTGAGAATAATAAATGCTATTAAATGTGCATACGGATATAACGATGAGTAATTTGGCAGATGTCTCACACTATGAGAAATGCTAATAGAGGTGCATTAAGATAGAGAGTATCCTTAACATAAATAGAATTGAGAGATAATTCATAATCAGAAGTGATGCAAAAACTTCAACTGAAAAATAGTATATTGTTTACTAAGTGGGGAAGATGTGTGAGAATTGACGATTAGTATATCAAGAGAGAGAAATATAACAGTGTCATGTTTTCACATGTTCCATTTATCATAATCACAATTTTGTTTTGTTTCTCATTACATAAATTTTTTTTCAATCTGGATTGATTGGTTACCTGCGACCGAACTTCAGATTCCGTTTTGTGGTGAGCTGATTGTTTCTTTGTTCATCTAAAATGTATTGTTATTATTAAGGGTGTATTTCAAGAAACCCTGCAAGGACCCCTGAACTATTCAAGTTTTGTAAGAACCCCCCCGAACTATGTACATTGCTGTAAAAACTCCCCTATATGTTGCTAAAAATGTTGTAAAAAGTCCACAAAAGGGGCTCTTTGCTACAAAATACATAGTTCATGGCGTTATAAACATACATCGAGTAGTTTTGAAAAACTTAAAAGTTTATCTTTTTTTTATTACTATCCTCTTACTATAATTATTATCTTGACATCATTGTCGGTATAAGCATTTTTCAAACTTCTTAATCTCACTCCTGACATGCTAGCCCTTTAGTTGGCCTACTTGCATTTGTGATGCTACAAAACGCCTTAGTCTTTGTTATCTTTTCCTATTTTTGTTCATTTTTTTATAGAGATTCCCTCTTAATCCGTTGAATGATATCTTCATGGGGCCTTCGAGTAATATTATTTCTGACGTAATTGAAACTCTTCACATTTTACCCCCCAAGGGAACAATATATTGTATATATTCCTTATCGTGCGATAAGCAGCAACCCTAATGATGTCCTGGGCCCTTGTGACACTTCCTGATTCGGACAACCCATATTGGTTGAATTAGTTTGTTCAATACCAGATGTACTTCTAAAGATTGCCTATGTACAATGATCATTGATGCAGGATAGAGAGATAATTTAGTTTCCCAAGGGATGGTAGATGTTTAATATACAGGAATAGCTTAAACCATATCCTACTTGTCTTGAAACTCTTTATATCTTAAGTTCCAAGTACAACCATTTTTTTGTGTTTACTCTCTCTCTCTCTCTCTCTCTCTCTCTCACACACACACACACACACACATTTCCTAGTCTTCTATGAGTTTCTTTACTTAATCTCCAGGAAGTTTCACGTGACTATTACTTCTTGGTAGTAATTATTATAGTGTAAACACCCCTTAATTCTTCTTTACGATTGAATCAACACCAAAAGTAAAACATAATCCTTTGTTATGGTTTTTATTTTGTCCATTTTAATATAATTAATTCGAAGTGTTTAATCTATTTCTCAGGTATAAAATATATCTCCAACTGGCAGTAGATGCCTAGGAAATTTTCTTGGTAAAGAAGAAATGAACAAATGGTATTGAAGCAGAGTGAACAATGTACATCAAGATTAAAAGGTGATGATGCGCTTCTTTTTCTTTATTAAATGATAACTTGTCGGAACTGACCGTGTTTTTATTGGACTCTCGCTTTTTATAATACATAATAATATGTAATTTTGATGTTAAACTGGGCTATTAAAGGGAGAAATTACAAATAGAATAGAAACATAATGGCCCTTATAGAGGCACAAACACCACGAGAGGAGCCAAAGTTACTTGTAGGAATGGATTATGCCCTTATAAAACTTGGTTTAATATAATGATAAGTATACACATGTTTTAGGTAAAACTGGCGTGTTGGGGGAGGAATATCAAAACAACCAAATGACCCAGAAAGATGCACAAACACATCGAAATGGACAATTGTAATATGTTTGACCTACTGTGTCCTTATCAGACTTCTGATTTAACGAAATGACAAGTATACAAAAGGTTTAGATAAAAAAAATGGGGCGTTGGAGGGTGAATTATCAAAACGGAAACCAATAGGTCCCAAAAGAGGCACGATCACCTTCAGAGGGACCATTGCAACGTGTGTCAACTAACCGTGTCCTTATTGGACTTTTGGTTTAACAAAATGTCAAGTATATGCAAGTTTTAGGTTAAAATGGGGCATTAGGGGGGTGAAATATCAAAATAACATCCAAATGACCCAAAAAGAGGCACAAACACATCGAGATGGATGATTGTAACGTGTTTCAAGTAGGTGCGTCCTTATCGGACTCCCGGCTATACAAAATGACAATTATTCCGACCCCATGTGTTTGTTCAACACAAAACGAACAAACACATGGGGTAGGAATAAGAAAATAAAATATATTATAGGTTCTTAAAAGTCAAAACTAACCAACCATATTCATACAATGCTTGTCGTTCAAATGACAAGCATTCTCATTTGAACGACATTAATCTTCATTCGAACGACATATCTGGTTTTCTTCCCTTTTCTATTTATAGTATGTTGTGTCCATCTGCTTCGATTTTAGGTACTGCTGGTTGCTTCTAGAACAGTTCATATGCAGTTATTCTTAATTATCATGCTTAATTGCTCATACTGAATTGTTAGTTTAATCACACTTGCTTTGATTGATGATTATATGTGTGATTTATGTTTGCTAACATAGGATGATTTATATCCTGATATTATGCCTATTGCTAGTATGTACCATGTTTGTATTTATGGTTTTCAAATATCATATATTTTGAAAAACCAAAAAAGATTTTCGATTTCGAAAAATTTTGAAAAAGTTAAAAATATTTTTGTATTTTGTTTTACACCGTATATGAATGGACATTTAGGATGATCAAGTCACAATTTCATTCCATTTAATTAATGTGACAAGTTAATGGTGTCTTAAGACAATATATCATGTCATTCATGTGCTTTATAGTGTTTGGAGTCATTGAGATGTAATCAGTTGTTACTTCCTACATGTTTGACTCATTATGTCCTTTATTGCACACATGCATGGATTGGTTTGATTATTGTACTTGTCTATCACATGTTGGTTGAGTGTTTTCATCTCAATACTATCCTTAAAATTAACCAAGTGCAATAATACAAGAGTAATAAAAGTAGTCATGTAAAAACCATTGCCTGTGAGGAATTTATTTAATTTCAAAAAATGATGAGTGCACGGGAAAGGGCTACGAGGGTGTAAAATCGACTCTGCGTGAAAGCCATCGGTTGAAAAGAGCCCGCACAAAAATTAAGGCAATAAAAAGATAATATATCCCAAACTTTTAGGCCAATAGGTTTTCTCTAAATTGAGAATTTAGTACCTCATTAGATATAAAAAAAAATTGCTTTATTATATATGAGGGAGTATGGTTGGAAAGTAATCAATGGGTTTACACGTCCTTTGAAAAATTCTCAAAATGGCCCTAAATATTTTTGGATGTTATTGGTGTGAAAATCACTTAGGCTTTGATTTGTTGATTTGATTTAGTCGATATCATCTAAATTCAACAATTTTACAGCTAATGATATTTTTTATGTTCATTCATAGGAGTACACTTATACATCGTGAATATATGCTTGATTGAGTTTTATTACCTATTGAATTTGTTCACACCCATTCATTCCATATTCACGATTTGGTTGTCTTAGTATAAATTCATGGTGAGATTTTTGTAACATCATTTTTGCAATTTTTGTATGAAATTTTGAAAAAGCCAAAAATAGTTTATTTGCTTGTTTTTTCTTGACACCCCGATTTGCATTATGTGATTTTTTCTTTTCCTTGTCTATTTCGGATAAATAAAAAGGGGGAGAGCGAATTATGATATTATGGGGGATTTTATGTACGGGGGAGATTTGATTATGATTATATATTTTTTATATTTATATCATTTCAAACTCAATACGTCATGAGGTTTTTACTTTGTCTCATGTGCGTAGGTACAATTGAATATTTTTTGGATTGCACACCCTGATGAGAAAATCTTAGAGATTTGAAAAGTTGATTGTTGAAGATTGAAAAAAGATTGGAAAACTTGTTCAGTTTATCTTTCAACGTTTGAGTTTTTGGGAGGGTAGATTTGTATAGGTCATATTTTGAGTGATAATTCAGATATTTTTATTTTGTACTAGCATAGACATAGGGGGAGATTTGTAAGGATATTGTCCGTCATATTTAGTATGACGTATACCACTATAAGGTTGTCGAAGAATTGGGAAGCTTACATCTACAATCGACAATCCGAATTTCAAGACGACTTCAACAATCATCCCCAATAAGGAAGAATTTGATAAATGTGTTTTAGTTCCATTTACATTTTGCATAAAAAGTGTTGGGATATTTTTGTGAAAGGTAAAATATTTTTCTATTTATGAAAAATAATTTTTGAAAATATTTTAAATGATTTTATTCATAAAAGGTTTGGATAAAATTTTATTATCTTGTAAACAGTCTTAGTCTTTCAGGTTTCCAAGTTTCATAAAAGACTGTACAAAAAGTGACACTTGTATGAGGTCATTCAAATGGCATAGTCTCTCGTTCAAACGAGATCAGATCTTACTCCAACGACATCACTTATCGTTCGAACGAGTTGTTTAATTCTGACACGTCACCGCCTTAAATGTTCTTATATAAAGGGTGTGTGGAGAAAACACTGGTTTTAACAAAATACGCTTTTAAGTGTTTTTGTTTTATTCTCCATCACTTTTGAGGGTCCAAATTTTGTTTTTACTATTCACAAAATCCTAAACTTTTTGTGTGAGTTGTTTATGGAACCCAAAGCATAGTTTTGCTAGGAGTTTTGTTGTTAAAAATAGGTGCCTTGGAAAGCTGCTGACCATAGGTGCCACTTACGGGAGGTGCTGGGATGATCGATTGCGTATCATAGGGAGTGATGTGCGGTGCTCCTGGGCTAACGACTACGAATCGACACCAGCGGGTATTTCATAAGTCAAATTTTATTTTCGTTGTAATCCGATTGTAAACTGTTCCTTTACAAATTATAGTGTAAATAAAAGGCTTTTTTAACCTACGGGGATTTTTTCCTTAAATTTGTCTTTGTGAGCTTACTCATCGCATGATTTATTTTGAGATATGAATTGACACGTAGATGCATAATTAAGGGATGATTTGATTGGTATTTGGGTTGAGCATATTTTGGCATATAATTAAATAAGTTTGAATTGAAAATTGCGAATCAATATTGCACACGGCATTTTCAGATGAACCTTGTCCTCTGTAGCTTTTTCTTGTCTCAAGTTATTTTTTGTTGTGTTTATCTTGACTTGTGTTTGGTACTATGTTTTTTTGATTATATCTTGTGAGGTTATTGTATTTATCTATTTGATATTTCACATTTTCATTATGTTTGTTTATGGACATGTTTGATTGTAGTAATTATTTCATCTAGTGGTTCACATGTTCCTTGCTCACATATCTCTATCACATGATTACATATTTCTATATCCATCTTCACATGCTCACATGTTCACATATGATTTCTTTTTACCTTATTTTTTACATACACTCCAACTTCCATCATGTTTCACATGTTTTCATATGCTACATATGCCATGCTTTGTCGTGTTCTTCATGATTTGCTTCTTACATGAATATTCTATTGGGGAGTGATGTTTTCCTTAGTGGGATTTTTATTTCATTTTATGATATCTCATTACGATTCTCCTTTATGATATCTCATTACAATACTCCTATTCTTATCATGTTTTTCATATTTGACATGTTCCTTATGCTTTGCTTTGTCATACATAGATGTAGGGGGGGTATGTTTATTTTAGGAAGATTGCATTTTCCTTATTGAGAATGTTGTTATCATTAATATCTTGTGAGTTGTTGTTGTGGATGTAACACATGGTTTGAGGCGGATTCGATATTTTCTGCATATCTTTATATTCATTTATTATCCCTTGATTGAGACCTTGTTGTACCTTTCCATTTGGTACTAAGATGATTGGGTATGCGTACCTTATTCTTTGGTACTTGATGCTTGGATATTTGGATGAATGTGTGGATGGGTGATTTACCTTCATTCTTTATCTTTCATTGAGTTATTTTGTTTCATATGGTACACTATGTTGAATTTATTTATTTATATCCTAATTTGGTTCATTCTCAGTTGGTATCATGATTCTTTCTTTGTATTATATTCACGTGCTTATATTGACATGTCTATGCTCTATATCCATGCTTTGTATATGATCTAATTCTAGCTAGATTTTCTGTATGTCGCATATCTTGCTTCTATTCTTCTTGAGTGATATATTTTATCTATTATTCCATGTTTTAATATTCATTGATAATACACTTGTATATGATCACTGTGTATTCCCTTGGTTCAACTACGGTGTTTAACATGCTATGTTAGTTCCACTTGTCATAATGATCTTGATTACCATGTTATATTACTTATCTGTCATATTTTTCTTTTCCTTGTCTTTATTCCATGACAAAAAGTGATAGAAAAGAAACCCTTAGAGACTTCCCATATGACAAAGGATAAAGAGATTGAGGGGGAGAGAATAATATTCCCCATGTTCCATGTTCCCAAACGGGGAAGAAATACTACATGTGTTACTCGTTATTATTTATTGATTTCATGTTTAGATGATTTCAAGCTTACACATACTTACATACTTTATATATCATCTATAGCGCATTGATTTTTCAGAGGATTCCCAAGCAAGGGGAGTTTCTCTTTGTTCATTATATTTCTTGTGTGATGTCATTTATTGTTTCGTGTGATTTCAAGCTTAGCATTGATGGTTCCCACTCTAGCCCATTTTCAGTAAGGACTTTTTCATTGTCATTTGGCCATATGGATTTTGTACATTACCTTCTATTACATTAATTATATGGCTAGTGGAGTGCATGTCTTGTAGGGGCAATAAGATCATTTTGGGTTTTGGGGGGCCTTTTGCCACAGAATAGCCAAATGGGAGATTAAAAATGTAAATTTTGTATTGATTTATAAATTAGCTATATTACCATGTCAAAATATTGAGTCTATCAAGTCACGTAGACCTGATTCGTTATGAGTGAGGCGCAGTTTAGATTTAAGTTAAATGAACCTCTAATATTGAAGATTGAACATTGAAGGCCATGCACCGCCGCTAATTGAAGACTTTTGCTGCCATGGATTCACATTGATGTTTGAAGACTTTATTCTTTTTGTATATTGTGAATTGATTGTGGCTAAACACACAGACATGCATAAAATATTTTTGAAAATGTGTGAGTACAATAAAAGTTAGTGGAACAAATGTTTAAATGTTTTAAATTGTCTGGGAGATCTTTTAAAGTTATTTTAAAATTATTTTGGGAGTTGGTATTTGCTTTTTAATGTATTAAGTTCAAGGAATATCCTCTTAAAATGATTTCGGAGAAAAACATTTTGGAGGCATTCGAACGGACACAAAATGGGGGGCGTTCGAATGGACACAAAAAGGGCGCATTCGAATGGCCATGGTTCAAAAACCCCACCGGAAAAAATTATGTGAATGATAGGATCTAACCGTGAACATAACCACGTGAAATATTTAAATTTTCTTATAAATAGGCCATTTTCCCCTCTTATTTTAGATGTCTAAAAACCTCATAAGTTAAACACCTTTCTGCGAGTATTTTCAAGGTTGATAGAATTTTACCTTTTTTACTCTTTTCTATTTCACCTGTTCCCTCTAAAATTCGTAAAACATAGATTTATACCTGATATATGCCTTTGAGGGACAATTGAGAGTGTTTAATTTTGGATCAATACATTAGCCTTGGTTAATTTTTTACTAATTACTATGACCAAGTACTTCGCGGTGTTAAATGGGAGGTGTTTTGATTCATTGGAGCATGGAATGATTATAAGGGGAAGATTGGATTTACCATTACCTTCGTGGAGTTCGAAGTGGATTTTTATTCATCTATGAGGTAATGTTCAAATTTCATATGTAACTACTAGCGAGGGAATGAGTGAGAAGTACCTTCTTGATTTTTATAAAACTCTTTTCGAGTAGAAATATAAATTAGAGTGCGTCGAGATTTTTTACCCCTAGGTGGGACTTTTTTCCTTATAAATCTATCTTGTATGAGTTTATGATTGTTTTATACTCAATGACACATTTTATCACACATGTCAATTAGATATAATATTGAATTTAATGAAGTAAACTAAAATGGACTTAGCCATGTTAGATCTAGTTTTATTCATCTAGATTCATTAAATTACATCATTTTGTGTGTTAATCTTGTCATTTAATAATTCAATTGGTAAAACGTATGTTGAGTATCTTAATTGTGCAAGCGAAATCTGTTTAAATAAAAAACTTTGGTCATGATATGACCTCAAGCCTATTCACCCCCTCATAGGTTTGTTTATGATGTTTACTTATTGCACATAACACGCTCTTTTAGAATCCTTTCATCAATTAGATAATGCAAGGAAAGAGATATAGATAAAGAAATTTAATGATATGGGTGATTTGACATGGGAATTTGGGAAGAAATTTATGGGGGATTTACATATGATTAAGAGTTGCAAGAATTTTGAGGTACTGAAAAATGATTTTATACCTTTTCTTTTAAAGGAAAGCCTGAAAAGGATAAAAATGAAGATTTCCTCAGGGGTGTAATAATCGACGTTGGCGGAGACCATTCAATAGGCAAATGAGATGCTTATCAACTAAGAAAACACAGTCACATTCAAGTAGCACAAGGGAAACCTATGAATCAGCACAAGCCTGAACATAAATTTTTTAATTCTCATGCATATTATTGGGATCGATAATCCTAATCGCTCCCAAATATACCATTAGAAAGGTATTTTATAAACCTATGGTATGTCTTTCAGCAAATTTCCATACTTGGAAAACAATGAATCGAAATAGAGTTTGGAAAAAAGGTAAGTCACCTAAGAATAAAAGTATCTCAAGGAATAAATTCTCTAGAGAGGAAGCTCTTCATCCACCATGCTTAGAAGTTAAAGGGGTGGAAGAATAAGGTGTATGAACCATGTGGATATGGTCTTCTCTTTAATATTATAGTAAAAGTATATTCATATTATCAATGCATTAACTGTTATATATTTTCTAGTTTTAAAGAGAAAACTCCTCTTTAATTCACATGAAATCTCTTAGTTGTTTTTTCAATCGTAAAAGTAAACACTTACTTTTCAACTAGCGTCCGATGAGAAACTATCCACCAATCTCACAATTATACCCCTCCCTTTTATCTCAATTAAAATTACTTATTAAATTTACCCACCAACGTACCAATATACTAACTTATTCTCTCGAGAGAGAGAGAGAGAGAGAGAGAGAGAGTTCATGCCATTATTACGATGAAATCTATTTTCCATATCGTCATGTGAAATGATGGGAAATTTGATCTATTTAGCATATTGAAAATTGTCATTTAGAGAAAATAATGATCCAAATTATTATGGATTAGTTATCAAATGATGAACTTCGTAATTATTTAACAAGTGTTTGGAAATTTCAAAGAAAAAATCATCCTTGTATAAAATTTGATAAAAAGTGCATGTAATAAAAAAACAATCTCCTCTTAAATGGGTAGTAAAAAAAAGTTACATATTAAAGAATTGTGACAACCCGCTCACCAAAATAAGGGGTGGCCAGCCCAATACTCCAATATAACGGAATCATGGATGGAATCATTCTCAGCATCATAACAAAAATATAGAGTATCCAGGATAACCACCCAATATTTCAGAAAACGGGTTGCCAAAAATTTTGATTTGAAAGTAAATAAATGAAAACAAACAACCCAATTCCTGAAAGATAAGGGAAACCCCAAGACATATATAAATAATACAACAAGAATACAATAAAGAGACCGAATATGTAACCGGTCACTAAACTGATACACCAATAATACACAAGTACAATAAGTTACTTATTACATTTCATTAGACATTTACAAAAGCTTGGGCCTCTTGCCCGAATAAAAGACTGGATCTTAACTAGAATAAAAAAAATGAAAACGTCTATACCAAACGTATCCCGTAATACCCGCAATGCATCACGGCTCGTCGAAAACATCGGAATAGGAATTCAAATCAGGCATCCTTGCGGCGGAGTACCTGAGCAGAGACAAGATGAATATGCAACACGAAATGTAACCAGGTCAGGGACCGGTTCTATATGATTACCAGATGAATAAAGAGTATGACAGTTATGTATGATGAATCGTGAAGAAAGAGGAATAAGAAGCAACCTATACAATTTAAAACATAAGCTAAGCAGGAACAAAAATAAGAAGCATTAAACTAAAAACTTCATCAAATGTGCCAATTATTTCATATATCTTTTCCTTAGCAGGAAGAATATATTTAATCACAATCTTTTGCTCTTTAAGGAAATTTTATCTCAATTTTACCTTTTGTAAAAATCCTTTCCTTATCAGGAAAATAATCATTTTCAAACGCTCTTTGTGGCATTTACATGTGCTCTTTGTGGCACTCCATCATGCTCTTTATGGCATAACAAATACATCAAGTCCCACTTGATTATGAACTGTTATATTTATATACATATAACGAATTCTAAAACCGCCCGTCCGGGTTTCCCCACTATGCGCGCCCCTAAATGACCATCATCTTCCAGGGCCTATCATTAGACAACCTGGGCACCTATATCGCAAGACGTCGGGAAGCGGCCATGAGCCTGCGGGGTAGTCAAGACCACACCCGGAATCTCCTACCCATCGCAAAAAAAATATACAACAATAAGCGCTCCCATGGCCTAGGACTATATCCACCCTGCATTCATTAGCCAGGGGGCTTCACCTCACGTGCGGACTTCCCTTATGGTGTCATTTAGAGAGGTGTGTTTAAGCCATTTTATTTATCATAACAAAATCAAGTAAATCATTATTTACCGGTTTCATGATTAAGTAAATTATCATTTACTAATATCAATACCATTACCATTTCATTTTCATTCCACGTATATGTTTCATTTTATTCGAAACCGTTATTATTTACTTTTGTAAATAATCTAACTTACTATCCAGAGTCATACGATAGTTTATATCAACACTACAACCTCAAAGGAGTAAATAAACTCTTCATCATCTCCCAAGCATTTTTGGATGTTATTTTAAAACCCCAAGGTTATCATCTTTCGAAGGAATGAAACAACTTTCAATTTATTCTCCAAACTCACCTTTATGGCGTTATGATGAACCACCAAGGTTAACATAGCTCAATCGAACTTTTAAAATCTCCCAACATTCTTATGGGGTGGTAATATAAACCATCAAAACTAGTATAGCTTAATGAAGCTTCTAAAGTCTCCCGGACATGACACTACATCTCCTAGTTTATATACAAATCAACTAGAAGGAAAAGTGCCCTAACTTCAATAGGCATAACCCCGGAAAAGTCCCCACATAACCCATTTCTAATGTAGGGCACACAACTAACTCATCTCACACTCTAGGACTTTAAGTTTACTTCATTCAAGAAGATTCCTAGGCCTTAGATTTAAAGAAAAGAATTGAAATTGAGTTATAACATTAACTCAAAAACAGCAGGAAAACGAATCGATTCGCCCAAGGGCCGAATCGATTCGCCCTAGCGAATCGATTCGCCCAAAAAGCGAATCGATTCGCCCAAAAAGCGAATCGGTTCGGACTACTAAACCAACTTTCTGCAATTGACCGAATCGATTCGGCCTTAACCCGAATCGATTCGGGTTATGCATACCTGCAAATTTCCTTTAGCGAATCGATTCGCCCAAAGGGCCGAATCGATTCGGACCTGCAAATTTGCCAAAAATGGCTACGAAGGGTTATAAACCCTAATTTCTCCAAACTCCAACTCTCTCCATTTATACACATCCAGCAACAATAATCTACCCTAAAACATCCTACATGGTTAATAACAACTATAACCCAAAATTTCATCATCAAAAACTAAGATTAGGGCTTAAATCCCATAAATTCCACATTTCAACCATAAATGTAAATACACAACTATCATACAATTTATGCACCTTAAATCACATATTAGCAAGTAGAAAACTTGCCTTAGGGTTGATATCTCAGATTTGTTTGGAGAAGAAGCAATCCCAAATCCTCCATCTTCAAATCTCTCTCTCATTTCTCCATTTCTCTTCTTCTTTCTTTCTCTCTTTGTCTCTCTATGTTCAAGACATAAAATGGGGAAAAATAAGGGATTTAGAAGACTAAAATCGTGGCTTAACATAATTCTCCCAACTTAAGTGGTTAATACCACATTAAAATGACTCGCAAATACGCATATAAGCTAAAACCAGGTAAAAGTGACCGAAACACAAAAATACAATATGGCACTTATTTTGACTGTCTCGCACCTTCCGAGACTAACTACACCCTATAAACTGGCATCCGGAAATTTTATAAATTATTTCGAGTTCCAAAATCATTTAAACTAAAAGTCCATTTAAAATACATGACACTACTGACATGCAACCTGATGTTATTTACTTTCACATACAGTAAATATGCATCAATCTAGTAAATATTAACTTTCAATTCATTAAATTAATATTTAATCCAGTCCCCACATTTTATAAAATTTCCTTATGCGGTAAAATTAGTATAAAATGAGCCTCCCAGAATCGCGGGTTGTTACATACTCCCCCCCTTAAGAGGGAATTTTGCCCCCAAAATTCGGGCATACCCAAATCTGATAAGGGTATACTACTCTAAACTAGGATTCTACCATCCTAAACAAACTCCTCGTTATTGCAACGTCCCAAATGGACTCGGACTAAGGTCGACCCTGTCGATCTCAGTCAATCATCTTTTGTTCTCTTGTAGCACAAGGCGCTCTTCACTAACTATCGATTCTAGCTTCCTACGGCGGAACACGATGCCCACATGACTCGGCACAATTTGCCAAATCCTCAGAATTATGTTACATCTCACCTCGGGGCATCCATACCGACTCTAAGTGGCTTAGCCCCAACGCTACTCAGCTATCCCCCGCATCGACGTATCTCATCAAGGCGTATGGCTTAAAAGCCAAATCTCTAAAGAAATGTTCCGAGACCACTCCAAGTCCAAGGAACATATTACCCATTGGTTCCATCCATCGAGCATACGAATTACTCAACCGACCACGCTAGGCCACTCACGATACCATGCCTTAGGAAATGACCCCTAAGACCACTCCAAAACCTAATGGTTGCACGAAAATATCCATCCATACCATTACTGCTCCCATATTCTAGGTATACTAAGGCGCACGTTCGTAATATGCCTTTCGGCATAAGTAAATTTCCTCCCTTTCATCCATCCACTTTAGGGTGGTAGGATATACGCCATTTCCATACGGTTCCCATTACTTCGCGGAAACTTTTGCTAAACCTTCGACACGAATATCTAGTTTCGGACCACTCTATTTTAATAGGCACCTCCATTTTTGTGAATGATATCATTTATTGTCCTTTTTATGGGTAATGGGCATTTACCTATCAAATTGATTATGTCTTTAAGTTTCCTAGAGCCACCCGCTTTGTTCATAGTTTGTCACATTTATGAAATTAAAAGCACATACAGTAAGGTAGTCTCACCTACTCCATATTTTTCATAGCTACTCTAAATGAAATGTTGGTAAATATTGCTTACATTTTAACCACAATGAATTACCCAGTTTAAAAAAACTTAACTATAAAGAGAGCCATTTAACACTATTAAAATAACACCCATTTTTGTGAATGATATCATTTATTACAATTCTGCCTAAGGTTGTATCGGTGAGACAAGGAAAGATTTAAAACTGATATATGCATGGCGAGAGAAAGTTAAAGGACTCCAAAAAACATCCAAAGGCGAAGAGTTAGACATTACGTTCTCTCTAATATTTCTCTCTCTAATAATCCTCTCATCCATTCTCTTAACCGACATAGGGTTTCATATGAAAACATAAGAAGATCTATTAGGGTAAGAGGTCCACCTGTTGAATCATTTGCACAAGAATTTGTTGGTGATCAGTGAGAGATTATGAGAAGACGGAATCCAAATAATGGGAGATCTAATGGGGATGAGAAATTCAAGATTCCCATTATGGCTAATCATATCTGAAAATAAAAAATAGAGGATATATAATTAGCAAAGAGAAGGAAGTCAATTTAACTCTCAAACAGCTGCAGATTTTAGATAAAACGATTGGGCCTACAAAGATGATATAAATCCAAATGTTGTTGATATGGTTGTTCCAACTGCCAATTCTGATTCAATTGATGTGATGTCCCACAAAAGTGGTAAAGAACTAATGGTTGAAGAGGAATTCTGTGATAATCAATTTCCAGATCTGCTCAAATCCATTGGGAAGGAAGGCAAATTGAACCTGCAAGAGGAAGAAATGAAACCAGTTAATCAACAATCGTGGGATAATATTGCTAATTCAAATCAAGATAAAAATTCAGGTAATAAACTAAATTTTGTACCAGCTATAAAGGATGACGAAGGCATAAATTATTTTGTAATTGGGAAAGAGGAAGTTGAAGATGAAATACTTAGATGAAAATTTGATGTTGTTGTATATGTTTTTAGGTCTAAACTAACTTTTGGAGCTATGAAATCTTATGCTGTGTGTAAATGGAGATAGTTTGGGGATTTTGAAATTTTTCTTACTGAAGACTGGGGTGTTTGTAGTGGCTTTCAACAATTTGGAAACTCAATTACAGGTGATGGAACTTGGATCATGGTCCTTTGATAATAAGCCGCTAATAGTGAAACCTTGGGACACTAGTGTTAATCTAGAGAAAGGAGGAATTGCAAAAACACCTGTTTGGTTCAGACTACCTGGCCTAAAGTTACACCTATGGGAAGATTCTGTCTTAAGCAAGATTAATAGCCTAATTCGAAAGCCTCTATTCACAGATGTGACAACCCGCTGTCCCGAAATAGGGGGTGGCCAGCCCAATACTCCAAAATAACGGAATCATGGATGGAATCCTTCTCAGCATTAAAATAAAATATGAAGTATACGGGATAACCACTCCTTATTGCAGAAAAACGGGTTGCCAAAAATTTTGATTTTTAAAGTTAATAAAAGAAAACAACTTAACAACCCAACATGAAAAGAAAGTGGAAATCCAAGAATGTAATATTTCATACATCTCAAATATACAATATGGAAATGAATATGCTGTCGTCCACAGACTCATACAATAAAATAAACAAATTCATTAATTACATAATACATTACATTAATCAAGTACAAAAGCTTGGGCCTCTCTCCCGAGTAAAAAGACTCGATCTTATCTAGAGTGCAAGAATGACAACGTTTATTTCCAAATGCCCCGTAATACCCACAAAGCATCACGGTGCGCCAAAGACACCGGGATCGAAATTCAAATCAGGCATCCTTGCGACGGAGTACCTGAGCGGATACAAGATGCAAGCACAAGAAGAAATATGAACGGGTTTGGGCCCGGTTCTCTATGATTACCAGATGAATAAAAAGTATGACAGTTATGAATGATAAATCATGATGAAAGAGAAATAAGAATCTACCTACGCAATTAAAAACATAAGCTAAGCAGGAAAATAAATTGAATAAAATTAATCTAAAACTTCATCATGTGTATCAATTATCTCATGTATCTTTTCCTTAATAGGAAATATATATATAATCACAATCTTATGCTCTTTATGGCATTATTATCTTAATTTTACCTTTTGTAAAAATCCTTTCCTTATCAGGAAAATAATCATTCTCAAATGCTTTTTGTGGCATTTATATGTGCTCTTTGTGGCACTTATTTATGCTCTTTATGGCATATTTCAACACATCAAGTCCCACTTGATTATGAATAGTTATATTTATATGCATATAATGATTCTAAGACCTCTCGTCCGGGTTTCCCCCCTGTGCGCTCTCGTAAATGACCATCATCTTCTAGGGCCTACCATTAAGACAACCTGTGCACCTATAACGCAAAACGTCGGGAAGCGGCCATGTGCCTGTGGGATAGTCAATACCACACCCGAAATCTCCTACCCATTGCAGAAAATATATAACAACAAACGCTCACATGGCCTAGGACTATATCCACCCTGCATTCATTAGTCATGGGGATTCACCTCACGTGCGAACTTCCCTTATGATGTCATTTGGAGAGGTGTGTTTAAACCATTTTATTTACCATTTCCAAAAATTAAGTAAATTATCATTAACCATGTTTATGATTAAGTAAATTATCATTTACCATCATCATTACCATTTTCATTTCATTTCCATTTATACATGTATGTTTCATTTTATTTGAAACCATACATATTTACATTATTGTAAATAATTCACCTTATTATCCGGAGCCATACGATAAATTATATCGTTACTACAACCTCAAAGGAGTAAATAAACTCTTAATTATCTCCAAACATTTTGGGGTATTACTTTAAAACCCCAATACTCTCATACCTCAAAGGAATAAATAATCTTTCAATTTATTCTCACAATATTCGTTTGCGGCGTTATTATGAACCATCAAGGTTAACATAGCTCAATTGAGCTTCTAAAATCTCCCAACATTCTTTTGGGGTGCTAATATAAACCATCAAAACTAATATAGTTCAATTGAGCTTCTAAAGTCTCCCAAACATAACACTACATCTCCTAGTTTCATAACAATCAACTAGAAGAAAGATTGCCCTAGCATCAATAGGCATAACCCCAGAAAAGTTCCCATATGAACCATTACTAGTTTAGGGTAGTTCCCCAATTCATCTAGAACTCTAGGACTCTAAGTTTACTTCATTCAAGAAGGTTTCTAGGTCCTAAGCTTAAAGAAAAGAATAAAAATTGAGTTAGAAAAATCAACTCAAAAACAGCCTGATTCTGAATCGATTCGCCCTAGGGCCAAATCGATTCGGCCTAGCGAATCGATTCGCCCAAACAGCGAATCGGTTCAGACATCAAGACCTGGGATTCTGCAACTACCGAATCGATTCGGCTTGGACCCGAATAGATTCGGTCCAAGCAGACCTGGGAATTGCCCTTTAGCGAATCGATTCGCCCAAGGGGTCGAATCGATTTGGCCTGGAGAATTTGCCAAGAATGGCTTCGAGGGTTATAAACCCTAGATTTCCCCACACTCCAATCTCTTCCATTTTTACCCACAACCAACATCATAAATCTATCTCAAGTCATTCTACATGATTATTAACCACTAATATCCAGAATTTCATCATCCAAAAACCAAGATTAGGGTTTAAACACCATAAATTCCGTTTTTTCTCCATAAATACAAATACATAAATATCACACAATTTACTCATCCTAAATCACATATTAGCAAGTAGAAAACTTGCCTTAGGGTTGATATCTCAGATTTCTTTGAGGTAGGAGCAATCCCAATTCTCCAATCTCCAATCTCTCTCTCAATTCTCCATTTTTCTCTTCCTCTCTCTTCCTCGCCCTTTTTCTCTCTAAGTTTAAGACATAAAATGAGAAAAATGAAACAAGGGGCAAGACTTAAAATCATGGCTTAAGTCTAAAGTCTCCAACTTAAGTGGTTAATACCACATTAAAATGACTCCCAATACGCGTTTAAGTTAAAACCAGATAAAAGTGCCCGAAACCCAAAAATACAATATGGCACTTATTTTTACTGTCTCGGGCATTCCGGGACTAACTACACCCTCTAAACTGGCATTCGGAGATTTTTTTAATTTATTTCCAGTTCCAATTTCATTTTAACCATAATGTCATTTAAAATGCATGACACTATAAAACATACGACCTGATGATATTTACTTTCACATACAGTAAGTATGCATCAATCTGGTAAATATTAACTTCGAACTCATTAAATTAATATTTACTCCAGTTCCAACATTTTATATAATTACCTTATGCGGTAAATTAATATAAAATTTGCCCCCTAAAAGCGAGGGTTGTTACATACCCTCCCCCCCCTTATGAGGGAATTTTGTCCCCAAAATTCGGACATACCCTATACGCATAAAGGGTATACTATCTCAACTATCATTCTATCGCCCTTAACAAACCCTCGTTATTACGACGTCCCAAAATGGACTTGGACTAAGGACGTCACTCTTGATCTCCGTCCATAATCTTTGTGCTCTTTCATAGCACAAAGCGTTCCTCACGAACTATCAATTCTAGCTTCCTACGACGGAATACGATACCCACGTGACTAGCTGCAAAATGCCTTACTTCCTAAATCACGCTATATCCCACCTCGGGGATACCTACACCAACACTAAATGTCTTAACCCCAACACTACTCAACTTCTCCTTGCATAGCCGTAGCTCTTCAAAGCATATGGCTCAAAAGCCCAATCCTTAAATAAATGTTCCGGGACCGTTCTAAGTTCAAGGAACTAATTGTTCACTAGCATCATCGAACGAGTACGCAATTTACTCACCCGGCTACACAAGGCCACTCATGGCGCCATACCGTAGAAAATGATTCAAATTCTTGTACGGAAAATTTCCATCCACACCAGTTATTTCTTCCGTCCATCTATTTATCCCAAGGCGTACATTCGAAGAATGCCTTTCGGCATTAAGTCAACTTCCACCAATCATTCATCCACTTTAGGGTGGTAAAATATACTCCATCTCCATACGGTCCCCATTCCTTCATGGAAACTTTACCTAACCTCGACATGAATAGCTAGTCTCGCTCCACCACTATGGTAATTGGCACCACTTTCAGTTCTATCATTTTTCCATAAAAAGTGGGGTGTACTCCTCTACATAACGTCCGCTCGCAATGTCCGAAAAAGCAACGGTTTGGTCAAACAATCAACAATGTTCTCAAATAGGATCATGACCAGAACGGTGCTGGCAATTCAATGCAAACGTCTATGAATATACCCTTCTTTATTCCACCGATACTCTTCTTCACACGAGTAGGTGAAATGGTCAATCACAGACCGGAATGCTCTCGCTACAAAGTCATACTAGTCATGTTCGTTTCCTTTGGCTTTCCATGCCCTCACAAATATCTCCGACGGGTTTCTTACTCGACGCATCTACTACCCCAATCGCATTTTCTTAGCGAATGAGAATATCCAAAGGATAGTTCTTTAAGAACTCCAAACACCAACTCAATTTCTCCCCTAACATACTGCAACCACTTGTTGCTCGCGAGAAAGACTAAATTTCCCTGCCCAGGAAGTAGTGCCTCCATTTCTTTAAGGCGACTTCCACCGCAATGAATTCTAATTCAAGCGTGGGATAATACTTCCCACAAGTTTAAGCTTGTGAGATGCATAAACAATGGGTCCATGCTCTAGTATTATTACTTCCTGATCCTTGCAGATACTTATTCATTAAATTCACCCTCGAGCCTAACCATATGAACTCGGGAGTGAAAGTCAATTCATCCATTTAACTCCCCAAAAGTTAGGTTACCAATGTAACACTTTAACTAGGAGAGTTCTCACCTCCATCGGCCTAACCTTTGAAATCTCTCGAGATTCCACACTTCTCGTTCCTAGGGATCTAATCCCCCTTAGAGTTAACCCATAACATATTTATGGTCAACTCCCAATAGCCTTCCTAAATCAACATCACATGCCCTAATGGCCTTTCCTCCTACTAAGCCTAAGGTCGATCTATATATATATCCTATCTAAATCATATATATATAATACTAAGTATATCCTTAGTGTCCAAGACCTATCTCAACTTCCGACATTCGCTCGGTTTCATGCGTGGGACGTCTCGTCGAAGCGAAATCCAAACAAGGAACCCTCCTGTTACACTACTGCCTCGCATCGTCGGTCATTAAGATGTGACGGTCTAAAAACACATAATTGGTATCGGTAAATTTTATCTTACAATTCTACTAATAAACTTCCACTTCTATATGTATATTACCATTTCATCTTTAAAGATTTCAATTAATTAAACATTCACTTTCTGTGAAGTCTTACAAATTTTATCCCATAACATATATACATATTTCAAATAGCCTTCTTATCAAGGCATAACCCTAAGTCTCAATTCGACTTCGTATCTCAGTCTCCCTCACATCGATCAGAGGAGAAAACTATATACAGTGCTTCTATTTCGCACTTTAATAGCCCTTAATCACTCTTCTACGTGATTCTCGGCTAAACCTTTCAATCCACCTCTTAACCAACTAAATAAAATAAAATAAAATGGAATGAACTAAAAGAAGAAAGAACAGCATCTCTCCACTTCCAATGTTGTTGAGGTTCACGCATGGAGCGTCCCGCCAAAGCGGAATCCAAACAAGGAACCCCTCCTATGCATTACTACTCAACTTGTCGGTCATGGAAAAAAGGCATACCAATCACATACAATGCAAACAAGCAACCAACCAAACACATATGCAAGATAACACAACAAGTAATAAAAACCTCCTACTTACCTCAACCACCCACATAAAGTCTCAATCTGTATCCACGAGAGACATTATAGGACAACTAGTTCCATCCTGAAACTAGAAGTAAGATAGCCTCGCAATCTATTTGCTTGCTTTCTATCACCCCAATAAAACCAAAATATCTATACTTGTATAGTATACATCATACACAGAGTACAGAACGTACATTAATACTTAAAAAGAAAATAAATCATCACTCTCTTTATAACGAGTGAAGGAAAATATAAAACTTCCCTACTACGGAAGTCATATAATTACTCTATCTATAATAGCGTCGATATTACCCAACCTCAATATACACACCCGAATCTATAGTAGATACAATACTACTAAATCTTATCCTAAGGAATACACCACCCACCAATAAGGTGGAATTCCCACCAACATTTTATGCCAATCACTCCGGGTCAATACTAATGGTTCTCAGATACGGCATGCGGGTCTTATCCGAACCAACATTACTTCCATCAACTCCCCAACTAGGCACTTTATCTTTGCCCTTGATCTCTAATCAACATAATAAAAATGCGTGGCTTTTCCACGTCATAATACCCCACATAGTTCCTTTTACTTTCTCAATAAAAGAGAACACACTACAAGCCTTCTCTTCCTCAATTCAATGAAACCTCCCCACGCGGATGTCCACCAATGGGGTTTCATGATCACTGCTCCATCAGAAGTGTTAACGACACTTATTCTGGAGCCTATCATTTCATTGGAGGGCTCTCCCTTATACCTACCTTTCTTTAGTGTACGATCTCCCAAATCGCACAACTCTTTGTTCACATGTCGGCCTCTGACCGAGCCTCGCGGGAACATTTGAGAATCTACCTTCTCCTCCTTCTAGTTACCCCAGAGAAACTTACAATAGGAAGTATCTATCGGGTTTCTCCATGGGCAAAACTTTATGCGCCCACAATTAAGGTGACTACGCTCCCACCATTTCAACACTACTCCTACGGGTGAAGGATTTTCATCCATCCTTTTTATTTGGGCACTTCTCCACTTCAATTTAACGTTGCTTGAAATCTCAAGCTTAGTACCACCCTCTACTTCTAGCGGTACATGGAAAACTGTATCCACTGTACTAAGTAGTCTCAATAGCAAAATAAGAAATGCCATAAAAGGAGCGACTTCCAAATCGGTCCTCATCCCCAACCACAACTTATAGTTCTTAGTAATTCCTTCTCATGACGCCCTTCTTCAATTGACCAAGTATTCTCACACGAATGCGCAAAAGATTCTATAGGTTCTACCTCATGGCAGAAGAACGAGATCTTACAAGAGAAATCAACGATCTTAATCCTAAGGCTCTATGTCAAATCAAAAGCAACGCTGAAAGCGCAAAGCGTTCACACAGATTCCTAAGGACTCTAGAACCTAATGCTCTGATACCATCTGTGATAACCCGCTGTCCCAAAATAGGAGGTGGCCAGCCCAATACTCCAAAATAACGGAATCATGGATGGAATCATTCTCAGCATCACAAAAAAATATGAAGTATACGGGATAACCACTCCTTATTTCAGAAAAACGGGTTGCCAAAAATTTTGATTTTTAAAGTTAATAAAAGAAAACAACTTAACAACCCAACATGAAAAGAAAGTGGAAACCCAAGAATGTAATATTTCATACATCTCAAATATACAATATGGGACCGAATATGCTGTCGGCCACAGACTCATACAATAAAATAAACAAATTCATTAATTACATAATACATTACATTAATCAGGTACAAAAGCTTGGGCCGCTCGCCCTAGTAAAAAGACCCGATCTTATCTAGAGTGCAAGAATGACAACGTCTATTTCCAAATGCCCCGTAATACCCGCAAAGCATCACGGCTCGCCAAAGACACCGGGATGGGAATTCAAATTAGGCATCCTTGCGACAGAGTACCTGAGCGGATACAAGATGCAAGCACA
The DNA here is from genome assembly GCA_949130495.1 of Sambucus nigra. Taxonomy (NCBI): domain Eukaryota; kingdom Viridiplantae; phylum Streptophyta; class Magnoliopsida; order Dipsacales; family Adoxaceae; genus Sambucus; species Sambucus nigra. The sequence goes on along the minus strand of OX422210.1, from coordinate 233,902,810 downwards.
AGAAGAAATATGAACGGGTCAGGGCCCGGTTCTATATGATTACCAGATGAATAAAAAGTATGATAGTTATGAATGATAAATCATGATGAAAGAGAAATAAGAATCTACCTACGCAATTTAAAACATAAGCTAAGCAGGAAAATAAAATGAATAACATTAATCTAAAACTTCATCATGTGTACCAATTATCTCATGTATCTTTTCCTTAATGGGAAATATGTATATAATCACAATCTTATGCTCTGTATGGAATTATTATCTCAATTTTACCTTTTGTAAAAATCCTTTCCTTATCAGGAAAATAATCATTTTCAAATGCTCTTGGTGGCATTTATATGTGCTCTTTGTGGCACTTCTTTATGCTCTTTATGGAATATTTCAACACATCAAGTCCCACTTGATTATGAATAGTTATATTTATATACATATAACGATTCTAAGATCGCCCGTCCGGGTTTCCCCACTGTTCGCGCTCCTAAATGACCATCATCTTCTAGGACCTACCATTAAGACAACCTGCGCACCTATAACGCAAAACGTCGGGAAGCGGTCATGTGCCTGCAGGATAGTCAAGACCACACCTGGAATCTCCTACCCATCGCAGAAAATATATAACAACAAACACTCACATGGCCTAGGACTATATCCACCCTGCATTCATTAGTTAGGGGGCTTCACCTCATGCGCGAACTTCCCTTATGATGTCATTTAGAGAGGTGTGTTTAAACCATTTTATTTACCATTTTCAAAAATCAAGTAAATTATCATTTACCTTGTCTATGATTAAGTAAATTATAATTTACCATCATCATTACCATTTCCATTTCATTTCCATTTATACATGTATGTTTCGTTTTATTTGAAACCATATACTTATTTACATTATTGTAAATAATTCACCTTATTATCCAGAGCCATACGATAAATTATATCGCTACTACAACCTCAAAGGAGTAAATAAACTCTTAATTATCTCCAAAAATTTTGGGGTATTACTTTAAACCCCAATACTATCATACCTCAAAGGAATAAATAATCTTTCAATTTATTCTCATAATATTCGTTTGCGGCGTTATTATGAACCATCAAGGTTAACATAGCTCAATTGAGCTTCTAAAATCTCCTAACATTCTTTTGGGGTGATAATATAAACCATAAAAACTAATATAGCTCAATTGAGCTTCTAAAGTCTCCCAAACATAACACTATATCTCCTAGTTTCATAACAATCAACTAGAAGAAAGATTTCCCTAGCATTAATAGGCATAACCCCGGAAAAGTTCCCATATGAACCATTATTAATTTAGGGTAGTTCCCCAACTCATCTAGAACTCTAGGACTCTAATTTTACTTCATTCAAGAAGGTTCCTAGGTCCTAAGATTAAAGAAAAGGATAAAAATTGAGTTAGAAAAATCAACTCAAAAACAGCCTGATTCCGAATCGATTCGGCCTAGCGACTCGATTCGCCCAAACAGCGAATCGGTTTGGATATCAAGACCTGGGATTCTGCAACATCGAATCAATTCGTCTTGGACCCGAATCGATTCGGTCCAAGCAGACCTAGGAATTGCCCTTTAGCGAATCGATTCGCCCAGGGGGTCGAATCGATTCGGCTTGGGGAATTTGCCAAGAATGGCTTCGAGGGATATAAACCTTAGATTTCCCCAAACTCCAATCTCTTCCATTTTTACCCACAACCAACATCATTAATCTATCCCAAGTCATTGTACATGATTATTAACCACTAATATCTAGAATTTCGTCATCCAAAAACCAAGATTAGGGTTTAAACGCCATAAATTCCATTTTTGCTCCATAAATACAAATACATAAATATCACACAATTTACTCATCCTAAATCACATATTAGCAAGTAGAAAACTTGACTTGGGGTCGATATCTCAGATTTCTTTGAGGTAAGAGCAATCCCCATTCTTCAATCTCCAATCTCTCTCTCAATTCTCCATTTTTCTCTTCCTCTCTCTTCCTCTCCCTTTTTCTCTATAAGTTTAAGACAAAAAATGAGAAAAATGAAATAAGGGGCAAGACTTAAAATTGTGGCTTAAGTCTAAAGTCTCCAACTTAAGTGGTTAATACCACATTAAAATGACTCCCAATACGCGTTTAAGTTAAAACCAGATAAAAGTGCCCGAAACCCAAAAATACAATATGGCACTTATTTTTACTGTTTCGGACATTCCGGGACTAACTACACCCTCTAAACTGGCATTCGGAGATTTTTTTGAATTTATTTCCATTTCCAATTTCATTTTAACCATAATGTCATTTAAAATGCATGACACTATAAAACATACAACCTGATGATATTTACTTTCACACAGTAAATATGCATCAATCTGGTAAATATTAACTTCGAACTCATTAAATTAATATTTACTCCAGTTCCAACATTTTATATAATTACCTTATGCGGTAAATTAATATAAAATTTGCCTCCTAATAGCGAGGGTTGTTACAACAGATAGAATGACAGTGAAGAGGGAGAGACTTAATTATGCAAGAATTTGTGTTGAAATTGATGTAGGTTATGACTTACCAGTTGGCATTCTTATATATGATCAAGATGGTACTAAAACTATTCAGAAGATAAAGTATGAGTGGACCCCTGTGAAGTGTGCTAATTGTAAGGTGTTTGGGAATAGAGATGAGAATTTTAAGATGTTAAAGAAACGAACTCAAGTTTGGAGGAAAATTGAAGAGGGTAACAAGATATAAAATCCACAAAACAACGCTAATAAAAAAAACTGTCCAAGAAGTAGCTATGGAAATTCAAGAAGTCATAAGGTAGAGATGGTCAAGGTAATAGAAGAAAAAGGAAATTGCAGCCCAAGTGTAAATAAGTTAAATCCTATTTTAGAATGTGGGGAAGAAAATGTGGGTTTAATAATTCAAAATCAAGATAATGCAATCCAAAACAGTAAAGCTATGCATATGGAGAATGTGTTTGAATTTTTGCAAGATGAGGAGGCTGAGATTAATGATAATGAGGATATTAGTAGTGAAGCAGGCCCCGCAGTTGATCAAATAATATCTAGCAGGAGAGAAAATAAAACTCCAAATACTCATAAGGAAATCAATAAACCTGGGAGTAAGTAAAACACCAATAATGGAAACAGGCCTAAGAAGAGGGGGGAAGAGGTATGTATAAGCATTGATTATGATTAAAATAGCTATATGGAATATTAGAGGCTGCAATGCCCCTCATAAGCAAAGATAAGTATGCAAATATATTAGAGATAATAATATCAACATGATATGCCTTGTAGAGACTAAAGTAAAAAAAACAATATTGATACTATCAAGCAAGGATGTTTCGATAATTGGGGCCTTATCCATAATACTCCTAGCCATGGCCCTATGAGGGTATGGATTGCTTAGGATACAAATGTTTTGGAGGTTGTTGAGATCAATAGTATGAATCAAGCACTGTCTGCCAGAGTTGAAGTTAGAAATATTGACAAATCCTTTATTTTTACTGGGATTTATGGTGATAATGAGAGAGTTCCTATATTTAACTTGTGGAATTACTTGGAAGGAGTTGCAAATATGTTTAATAAAGATCCCTGGATTATTGGTGGGGACTTTAATATGGTCAGAAATAGTAATGAGAGACTTGGAGGCAATGGTGTTGATTGGGATGAGACTAGAGATTTTAATCAGTGTATTAGTAAAATTATGGTTGATGACTTACTAGTTAAAGGCGATTGGTATACATGCAATAATGGAAGGGATGGGGTGTTAATATTCAAAGTAGAATTGATAGAATCTTACATAATGATGTTTGGCTTCAATTTTTCATTGACTGTGAGGTTCAAGTGGATTTACCACGTATATCTGATCACACTCCCCTGGTGTTGGCTATACAGCTTGAGAAAGATAGAATCAATGAACCTTTTAAGTTCTTTAATTTTTGATGAAACATAATGATTTTGTTGAGATTTTGGAGAGGGGGTGGGAAAATCCTATGGCTGGCAATGCTATGTTTAGAGTTGCTAAAAAACTTAAATTTCTCAAAAATGATTTTAAGAAGTTGCACAAAGTCTGGTATTCCAATATCTCTTTTAGAGTTAATGTTAAAAAGGTGGAGATGGATAGAATTCAGCATGATCTAATCCAGAATGGGAGTGATGCTGACTTAATGCAGACTAAAATGGTGTGTGTTAATGAATACTTAGACTTGAGGAATTTAGAAGAAGAGTTTTTTAAACAGAAGTCTAAAATTACTTGGTTGGAATTTGGGGATAAGAATACTCCATTCTTCTATAAAAAAGTTAAAAGTCATACTAATAAAAATAAGATCCTTACCATTCAAGATGAGGAAATGGTTCAATATAAAGGTAAAAAAGATGTTCATAAGGAGGCTATGAGGTTTTTTAAGAAGCTATTAGGTTCTGCTCAGACAAAAAGTATCTCCTACTTTGATAAGCTCTATGGAATTAGGCAAAGATGGTTATTGAATGATCAAAAGGATGTATTGCAAGCTGAAATTACTCCTGAAGAAGTTAAAGATGCCCTGTTTGATATTGATCCAGATAAAGCCCCAGGACCTGATGGTTATAATGTGGAATTCTTCAAAAAAATTGGAGTGTTGTAGGTGAGGAAGTTACTGAAGCTGATTTAGCCTTTTTCAGATCTGGGAGAATGTTGAAAGAATGGAATAGTACATTGATTTCTCTGATTCCTAAGTCTAATAGTCCTAGCTCTATCAAGGGTTTCAGACTTATCTCTTATTGTAACACTACCTACAATATAATTTCTAAGATGTTGGTTAAAAGAATTGGGATTGTGATGCCTAGGCTAGTTAATAATAGACAGCCTGCCTTTGTCAAAGGAAGAAGTATCACTGATAATGTGCTTTGATGTAAGAACTTGTAAGGGGTTATCATCTGAACTCAGAGGAACCTAGATGTGATCTTAAGATTGACATAATGAAAGATTATGATTCTGTTATATGGAATTTCATTCTGGATATCTTGAAATTTATGGAATTTCCTGATAGACTTTGTAATTCGATAATGGAATGTGTTAGAACTACCAATTTTTTAGTCAGTGTTAATGGAGGTGTGGATGGTTGATTTAAAAGGTACAAATGGGCTCAGGTAAGGGGATCCTTTATCAACTTACTTATTATTATTGGTTATGGAAGCTTTGTCATGGATGCTTGATGATGAGATTAGTAAAGGACAGTTCACCTTTCACCCTAAGTGTAGAGAATTAAAAATCTCTCGTGTCATGTTTGCTGATGATCTGTTTATTATGGCCAAAGCTGATGATAATTCCTTAAAAGTGATTGAAAAAGTGCTCCAGGAATTTAAAGGTATGTCTGGGCTAGGTGTTAGTAAACCTAAAAGTGAAATATTTTTCGCTAGAGTTAATGAGGAGGATAAAGCAGACTGGCTAATCTGATGGGGATGAGAATTGGGAACTTACCAGTCAAATACTTGGGTGTGCCTCTGATTTCTACTAGATAGAAAGCTAATGATTGTAATATCTTAGTTGAAAAATTATTGGGGAAGATTAAAAATTGGACAAACCGATGGCTTTCCTATGCAGGCAGGGCCCAATTAGCAATTTCAATTCATAGGAGTGTTCAAGTGTATTGGATTAGTATATTTATTCTGCCTAAAATAATTATCAAAGAGATTGATCAACTCATAAGGAAATTTATATGGTCAGGGGTTAATGTTGCTAAACATGGAGCTAAAGTTGCGTGGGAGGATATATGTGTTCCTGTGGAAGAAGGGGGATTAGGCATTAAGAATTTATTGGTGTGGAATAATGTTTGTATGATGAGACACTTGTGGGATGAGGCTAGAAATAAAGATACTCTTTGGGTCAAATGGATACACTCTGTTATGATTAAGCAAGATACATTATGGACTGTTAAAATTCCTAATGATGCTTCTTGTACATGGAGGAAGCTAATGAAACTAAGGGAAAAAGATATATCATTAATAAAATACTATATTGGTAAGGGGATAACACTTATTTATGGATTGATGATTGGCAAGAGAATGGACCTTTAATTGAATATTATTGGAGAAGGATTGTATACGATGCTAACAGTAATATGAAGGTTAAAGATAGTGAATTTATTCAGTCTCCTGGTTGGGCTTTCCCTAGACTCATATCTAATGATCTCAGAGAAATGGCAAATACTAATGTTAGACCTAACATGGATACTCATGACTGTATTAAATGGGTGGTTGCTAAAGATGGAGTTTTTAATTGCAAAGATACCTATGAAGCTCTTAGAGAGAAAAGGCAGAAAGTTATATGGGTCAAAGCAGTATGGTTCTAAAAAAAAATCCCTAAATGTGCATTTTTATTATGGGTTACATGCTTGAACAAATTATGGACTAGAGACAGATTAAAAAATGGGGTATAATCAATACGAAGCATTGTGAGCTATGTGGAAATGGGGTGGAAAATAGAAAACATATTTTCTTTGAATATCCTTTCTCTTACCAGATTTGGTTTAAAGTTCTTAAAGCCAACATGATCAATAGATATCCTATCAGTTTTGAAGATGAAATCAGTCTTATTAGTTATGGGAGCAAGGATTTTAAATTAAATATTAGAAAGTTGAGTCTCTCGATTACTATATATTGTATCTGGAAAATTAGGAATGATATTATTTTTAATAAAACTCAATGGGAGATGCTGAGAGGCTACAAAAGTATTGAGAAAATGATGCAAGAAGCAACATGCAAATGGAGGAAAATTCAAAGAAATGAAGAAAATAGGGAGATTGGTAGTAACTGGGGTTTATCAGAAAAGATTTGTCAAGTTTCTTAGTTCAAAAGGTTTGCAAGTCAGAATGGATTGTTAGCTTGAATACTTATCTCCAAAATCTAACGATGATGAATGGTGTTTTCTGCTGCTTGGCGAATTTTCTGGCTACTACTTTCAGGGTGTATCCCATGATTTCGAGTTTCTTTATCTCTGATGGAGTATCTTGCTTGACCTTTTGTTGTTGGAAAATATTAGATTGTGCGTGTTGGAAATTAATGTTAAGTGACGAAATTAATTATTTAATTTCAATTTTATTAAATTCCGAATTTCCCATTTATGTGGTTTTAATAAATGTCAGATAATTAATTAGGAATGTGATAAATAAAGATATTAAAAGATTTGGGTAAACCTTATCCGTTAGTCACGTGATGGTTAGTGGCATTAGTGGGAGACTTGAAAGAGTCCCACCTTGACTAGGATTCCGGCCCTCTTTCCCTTATAAATAGAGACCTCTACACCATCTAGAGTCATCTCATAACACACTATTTATGAGGTGGGAGAGAAACTCCGAGATTCCATTAGAGTGCATTTTTTCCAAGAAGGCAGATTGATGGAGCAATTAATCAAGATTGATCTTTGATCAAGGTATGTCTTATTTTCTATCTTTTAGACGTATTTTGTGAAAACATGAAGATCTAAGATCCTTTTATTAAGAACAATTGTATGTTAAACTTTAATCATATTAATGTGTTCATGATTAATATTAGGGTGTTCTTAAGAATGATTTTATATGTGGTATCAGAGCTAAAGTTTAAGATCTCATGATTTTCCTTATTGATGTTCGTCTTTAATGATATATGTGCCTGAGACTTTCTGTGACATTTTATTTATGTCATTAAATTGTTTTTGTGCCTAAGACCTTCTGCGACGTCTTCTTTCTGTCATTAAATCTGCTCTTAAAGTGTGTATGAGATTTTCTGTGACGTTTTTCTTCTGTCGCCAATACTCACTGGTGAGAATGAAAGGTCAAAACTTGCTCGGAATTTTACGAAACTGACGTGGTCGACTGGAAACGTCAAAATAAACAAAACCCATGGGGAACAATGGGCACCACCTTAGTTTTGCGTTTTGACGTCGTTAAGGCCCTCAAAACCCCGTTTTTTCCATTTTAGGAAATAATCTCGGGGCTTATAACTCTTTACAGAAAATTGATATTAACGTTCCGCAAAAAGTTTTGATTTTCTGGCATGTTTTACTTCAATTCCATGGTGAAAACTCATTTTTTCCATTTTTGACAAAATTCATGTATTACGTGTTTTTATACCTGGGCAATTATGTTTTTGAGGCATTCGAGATACTATTGGTATCTTTGTGATTACTGATAGATTACATATTATAGTTAATATTAATGCATGATTAACTATATTTAAGTTGAGACATGTAAACAATTATTCATTTGAGTTATGTCAAAGGCCAAACACAGGCTGAGACTGCATGTACGAATAATATACTTACATTCATTAAAGACTTATTCTAATGTTAGTTATAAAATTGGATTGAGGCGCAACACATGCTAATATCTGAATTGAACAACATTACAACCAGTTTTGTAAAAATAGAATAGTTGACATTAAGTCCATTAATCATGGTACTAAATGAATTAGGCAACAAACACAGATGCCAAAATTATGGGACCATGATAAATGAATTATAGGGTAATATATCTTTACAATCTGAATATTATGTGATGATTAACACAGATTCCGTGATATTCGGAATGTAGATGAAATATACCAAAATTTTAGTCAACAATTCAATATTCGACCCTTGCAATTTTTGTTGTGTGTGAAAATTTAAGTTTTCTCATATTTCATGTATGTTTTATCTAGAACTGTGATAAAACCTTGCTGTAATGATCCTTTTTAGTTGAATATTTGTGCGAAACACATACCAACATATTTCATATGGTCGGATATTAGACTAGTGTTATTGTTAATATTCATATTTTGATGAATCTCGTGCCAAACACAGGCCAATGATTCATATTGTTGAATATTATGATATTCATGTTTTAATGAGTCTCGTGCCAAACACAGGCCAACGATTCATGTGGTTGAAAATCAGAATTATTTTTTATTTTAAGGCTAGTACTCCCATTAAGTTGAATTAAATGCCAAACACAAGCTACAATTCATATGTGCGGATGCTAGATTTATTCGTTGCATGCATGCATATTTGAATGCATGACTTGCAAATTTTGAGACTCATAAGTACGTATTCATTCAGTTTAATCAAATGCCAAATACAGGCTAAGATTACATGTGAAGATACTATACTTGTAGTCATTTCAGATTATCCTAATGTTTGTTATAAGGTTAAATTGAAGCGCAACACATGCTGAAATTTGAATCAAATAAACATTGGAATTTTTGTAAATGTTAAATAATTGGCATCAATGTTAAAAAGTCATATTTACATATGTCACTAGTATGATAATTGTGATTATAACCATATTGTGCATTAGTATGACCATGAATGATTTGGGTCAATATTTCTGATTTGTTACTCATACATAAGTGATGAAGCGAAAGTAAATGATTTATGTCTTCTATTTACTATTATTTGTGTAATATCTCATGTAAACTCTTTGTCTATTTGATTTTCACATTATGTCTAATTTTTCGTGAATTTCAAATTAAGGAATAGACAATAATATAATTATTCATGTATTACGGGTATTTTGCACATGTATGCGTATCTCTTATATTTATATAATATATGGTTTGGTGTTCATTAAAGTGATCCATTCCAGAAGATATAAATATTGGACTAATGCATTAATATCATGCATATTTTGGTTGCCTACGGGTCCATGTATGATATTGAATGCTAGGATGATGATACTTTATGATGTTGCATACATATTATTGTTTATTCATTTATTGTGATTACAATAATTGAACAAAATGTTAGTGGTGATATATATTGGGAAGGTAATAATGGTCGCCAAAAACAGATGCCATAATTTCTGTCACTATCATATCACCAATTAAGTTTATGAAAACCATAAACATGAATAATTTAGCTTATTGATCATGCGATATTTAATGAAAATAAGTGAAAAATTTATTGACTTGTGTATGTAAGTCTTTACGTAATGTAATATTCATATTATGAAATGTTTGGTAGTCACTACAATGACCCAACTAGAATGGCAATGAATATTAAATGTAAAGATGATGGTAGTAGTAACTCATGATGCTTATAATTGTAAAGATATTAATGGGGTATATTGAGTTTATTTCCTCAAGCAAGGTTATTCCTTATAAGGAATCAATTTTGAGTGATTGAATGAACATCATAGATCACATATGTTATTATAGTATGTGAAAATAAGTTGTGCACAAATGTCCTGTACAATATAATGAAATAACATTATACCCAATAAAGTAATCTACAAGCATCATATAATCGATATTTCACGGTTACTACTGACAAAAACTCACGGTTATGCACTCAATTTATCATGTAATCGATGTGTGTGTTGTTAAATCAAAGCATTAATGAAGTGAGCAATTTATCTCATTATCTTATCACATATTATTGTATCCCATTTTATTTCTCTAAAATTTCATATTTATTTTGGTTAAACAAATTAAGTTTGTTTACATATTGCACACTAGGACTAATAATGATAAAGATAATATGTATCTTTTATGATTTGAAATGAGTTTTTCATCTCAGTACAGTTTTCAAGTTATACTTACTATGTTATAGAAAGTATTTACTTTTGATGCAAGGATTTCTTACAAAACAAACTAGAAATGCTAATAAGATTCTTTTCTTTTGTTCTTGGGGAATCAAATCGCCATTTGTTTTCATAAACCCTCAATTTCTTTTGGAAAATGTTTGTCTAAACTTGATCGTGAGGGATATGTATAATCGTAGCGTTTTTTTTTTTTATGAAACTCTTTAAATCTTGTACCAAATTAAATCTAGACTCTTTTTCATAATTTTCGTGGACAAGATTTTTGTAATGTCTCTTACAAATTTTGATAGTCGAGTTGTGCTCTTAAGGTATTACGATGTCTAATATAAGGATGACCTATGTGGCCCAAGTGGGAGATTATGAGAAACTTCCCTTAAAGTGGACCTACATAGATCATATAATTGTCATTGACACGTATTTATTGCATTAAAGTCAAATTCATTATGAAAGGTGAAATTAGTGGTAGTAGAAAATCATGAAATATGGTTATAAAGGAATGTAGGGTACTTATCCCATTATCGATAACTTTCTTGAGGTTATAAAGGAAGGTAGGGTACTTATCCCATTAACGATAACCTTCTTGAATCCTTGTTCTTTTAGTTGTTAGATTGTCTAAACAACAAAGAACAAATAAATGGTCAACCACTAAATGATAGTATTGTCACCGTGAGAGAAATGTAGATATAATCATAAGGAATAGTATTAAGAAGATCTTAAAAGGTCTACTATCCTCGATGATTATGTGGTGTATCTGCATGAACATGAATTTGGCGTAGGAATAAATAATGACATGGTTTTATTTTCAAAAGTCATAAGAAGTGAAACTAAAGGACTACAACTAAGGTTGAAATCTCGTTGAATTACATAATTGATGCACTAAAGTCGGGTATAAGGGGGTCATCAAGACCAAACGCAACACTAACGGTAGTTAAACAAGATAAAGCTAAATTGTAGTAAAATATTTCACTATTAATGAAGAAAAGGTTATAAATGAACCTTCTCAATTATATGTAAGGACATGGAATTCCTATGACATTAGTAGCTCATTATGATTGAGAGTTACATGAAGTGGATGTAAAAATTACTTTTTAAATTCTAATAAACCATGCGTATATATTTAGGAGATCATTTTATAAACATAAGTTTCCCACATGACGCATTTTAAGAAATAATATCATTATTTCTTTTAATCATTGTATATTTGTATACACCTTAAGATCAGTGGGAGTAAGTTTATATATTTTCTCTATATACAAGCACGGATTTAGAAAGTAGAGAATCAAAATAATTTTATGGGTTTAGAAGTTGTGTATGAAGTAATGAGATACTTAAAGGACTATATGCTCACATTTATGATGTATGTGTTCATTTAAATATGAACAATTATTGTGACTCAGATTTACTGTTTGTACGGATGGTACGAAGTTCACTCTTGCTTAAGTATGTTTGTTTTGGTTTATCAACCAATATAATGAAGGAGTGCAACACAAACCATCCATTAAGTATTGTGAAAGCTGAGTTTGTAGTATGCTTGATGCTACAACTATGTATTTTGGCAGCGTGACTTCATTTCGGGACTTGGAGTTGTCGACACTATTATCAAGTCGCTGAAATATTATGATAATGTCGCTGCAATCTTCTTTATGAAGAAATGTTAGGTATTCCTAAAGTAACTAAGCACGTTGAATGAAATACCTATCAGTTAAAGAAGAAATTCAGAAACAAAGAGTGTCAATTGATCACATCAGTACGCGTGATAACATAGCAGATCCTCTTACGAAAGGACCATCTCCGAAGACCTTTATGGAACATGTCAAAGAGATGGGTCTCGATTAGTTAGACTATGATTGCTATTTTGCCTTAGTTGTTTGACACCATTACTTGAATTTAATAAAAGTGTTTCTGATTTCAATTATTTCTGTCTTTTGAGAAAGCATGCATAAAATTATGAATTATTGTTGACAGAAATAGTCCTTATTGAAAAGGACATAATGAGGCCATTATGATACCCAATATTAAAGGCTTAGTTGAATGAAACATTGGTGTTGTGGTACATGGAAGGAACCATGCTCTTGAATAGTATGGAACTGCCATGACTCGCATCCATGAATCATTTGATTCAGCAAAATAAATTTATCAATGATTGTGCACCTTATGATACCTAATCTAATTATGCGAATTATTAAGACCAAGTGGGAGACTGTTGGAAATTAATGTTAAGTGACGAAATTAATTATTTAATTTCAATTGTATTAAATTCCGAATTTCCCATTTATGTGGTTTTAATAAATGTCAGATAATTAATTAGGAATGTGATAAATAAAGATATTAAAAGATTTGGGTAAACCTTATCCGTTAGTCACATGATGGTTAGTGGCATTAGTGGGAGACTTGAAAGAGTTCCACCTTGACTAGGATTCCGGCCCTCTTTCCCTTATAAATAGAGACCTCTACACCATCTAGAGTCATCTCATAACACACTATTTCTGAGGTGGGAGAGAAACTCCGAGATTCCATTAGAGTGCATTTTTTCCAAGAAGGCAGATTGATGGAGCAATTAATCAAGATTGATCTTTGATCAAGGTATGTCTTATTTTCTATCTTTTAGACGTATTTTGTGAAAACATGAAGATCTAAGATCCTTTTATTAAGAACAATTGTATGTTAAACTTTAATCATATTAATGTGTTCATGATTAATATTAGGGTGTTCTTAAGAATGATTTTATAGTGCGATGATATGGTTCCAGTTTGGAAGTGGGTGCTTGTTCTCAGCCAGTCTGATCTTCAAATTATTGCCCTTTTTCTTACTCAAATATTTGAGCTTTCTTTGACTATGAGATCCTCATGTGCCTTGTTGGAAGTGGGTATATGTTTGTTGCTTAGCTTCGTGATTTTTTTTAACAGCAATGGGTGGTTTTTGTTAAAAATTATGTATGCAGTTGCTTGCGTTCATGGAAGATGTATAGCTTTGGGTGGTCTTTTGAGAGTTTGATGTAGTGGTTTGAGATATTCCTATGTTCTCTCAATCTACTCTGGTTTTCTTGATGCTCGTTTTGTTCTGATCGAGTTTCTGCAAAATCTTATCTTGGGTCTGAGAAGTGGTTCAGTGGTTTGGTCGTGCCACCTTCTTCTTGGATCCTGTTGAGGTGTTGTACGCCTGGTGTGTTCTCGACATAATTGCTTTTATTTGTACAGTTGTCCTAGCATGGGTCTTTGTTGTGGGATTATTCGGTTTGCTTTTATTTGTACGCGTGGGCCTATCCGGGTTATACGTTGTAGATGGTTTATAGCTTGATGGTCTTTGGGTCTTTCTTGTAGGCTTAGATCTTTGTTTGGTTGAAGGTTTTCATGCCTTTTGTGCGTTTGTGCACCTTGGGATTTAGTCTTTTGGCTAATTTTTTGGATTCTTTGTATTTTCTTGGGCTTTTGCCTTTGGTAATATTATTCACATTTTACCAAAAAAAAAAAGGTAAAGGACTCCGCAACTCCTTTAGTGATGCAGTTTGATCTGTTAAAACATATATATTAAGGGATGTAACTTATATATATGTGTGTGTGTGTGTGTGTGTGTGTGTGTGTTGTTTAGATTTTTAAAAATAAAAATATAAAACTAAATAAATTTATATTATATAAATTAATATTAAAAAACATGTTTATAAAAAAGTGTGTATAAATATTATATAAACATACAATTATATACCAAATAAATATTATGACTGAAAACAGATTTATATAAGGTGATAGCAATACTAATATCTATATAACTAATATTGACATATATACAAAAGTCTAAGATTTTAATATGAGTATAAATATTATTAATGTTACTAAGAGTATAGATTGTACGAATGATAAAAGAGGTAACTGATATTTATATAAATGTATACAAATGAAATAAAATTATGTATATTATAGGTTAAGAAATATTTACATAACACTCGTGAAATAATTGTTTGGAATCATTAAAAATAATATATAATAATAAACTAAAATGAACAAAAAGAAAAAAATAAATATAATTAAGATAATTTATTATTAAATAAGGGGTTAATCATATTTTCTTTTAACATTCTCCCCCTTTTTTTTAATGACAATATATGATTTACAATAATTTAAAAATAATATATTGACGTACATTTAGTGAATCACAAATATTTCTCCCCCTTTTGACATTATCAAAAAGATTATTCATAAAGGCCAAATGTCATGGTAATAAACAGTCCTCCCACTATCAAAAGTGATTTATGCACACGATGCAACTATAAATCAAAATAAACATATATATCATCCTCATAAATTTCTCATATAGATAATAACATGCATTAACATAAATGATAAGACGAGAGCATGAGAGACAATCTCTCAGGATAAGAACTTAACGCATACAACGACATTAAACCTTAATGTTATTAACCACGTCACAGAAAAGTTTGGCATGACCTTCAATGATAATTTTCCTTATTTTTCAAAACAACTTTAACAATATCTTGCACCATGTTTTGGAAGGGGAACAATATGCCTTTTCACTAGAAAATGTAGAATCGTTTGAGCGCATATCGGGTGGCAAAACAAAAGGCTAAGAAGGCGGCTTCACCCTTGGAGCACGAGTTAGAGGTGAATGAATATCATTCAGTGAGTCATTAAAAGAAACATATTTTTTTTGTATTGTGAACCACTCATACCTTTGATTTGAAATTCGCATTCTACCCACAAGATATAAAAACTAAAAAAAAAATTAGCCCAAATAAAATTGAAACTTTTAGCCATCTCAAGAATTAGATAGGTAATGAATATGAGATGCATAAGGAACACAAGTAATAAGAAAAAAACATTTCAATTAAATATTTTTTACCACCATCTTTGAGACATCTATGTATATATATAAAATTATAGCCTAAGTTGTAGCCTTTAACCTCAATTTGTCATGTGGACACTATCAATTATCCATTTGGTGTCCCTCTCCGCTATAAAATTTTATCTCCATCCAACCCTCTATGAGATAAACTTTATCTATTCAACCTCTTGGACACCTCACCTTTGTTTAGCAGTCCTTTGTATCTTCCTTATATCCCTTTCTGCCTTTAAAGATGATCATAAATAAAGTACCCCTACCCTCAATGACATTTGTACATTTCGAAAACTCTGAATACATTTCCTTCCCCAAATGAGGTTACTTATATGAAATTTGATACTTTACTTGGTTATTAATCAAATTATTTCATATCAACTGTGAGTGGTGAAGATGATGAGGTGTCTCCCTTTTCGTTTATTTATTTATTAATTATTATTTTCCTGAATGTACTGATTATGTTTTCGGTGTTTTCGGTTGTGATGTTAATTGATTCGTTCCCTCCTTTCAATTGTTAATAGTTTATGCATCTTGGATATATGTAGTCCTATGTCAATGGAAGATATGTAGACTTTTTATTCCATCATGATTAAGCAGGTAGGTTTCTTATCAATGAATTAATTATTTGCTTAAATGATTTACACTTTCTTTTGTTACTTTCTTTATGTCTATGTATGAAGAAATATATTATTTGATTTTTGTTAAAATCCATGTTGACTAAGGAATAGGTTCTAAGTGAAAAAATACAGACTACGATTTGTGGTCTTTTTCTTTCTAAATAGATTTGAAGAATTTGAAAGAAACTTATATCAGCTATTTTCAGGCTTTGATATATATATATATATATATATATATATATATATATATATATATATATATTGAAATTAATGTTTTCAAATTATTTTTTGAAATTATTTTTTCTAAGAAACCTATATATAAATTAATGTTTTCAAATTTTTTGAAGCTTTTAATGAATCAAGTTTAATTTATTTTATTAGAATTATTTTTATAGATCCCTCCTTAATCTCTTAGTTGTGTGGATTTATTTCATTTTTTCAGTTCGTTAACAAAAATGTAATATGAAGTTGATATTATTTTTTTCCTTTATTAATTTTTCTAATTTAATGAGTGAATTTGTTTTCTTATTTTCTTAATTAGTAAGACTCTTCCTTTGTTTGATATATGGTTGATGCCTATTTATGTTTTCCTTACTCTTTCTTTAAGTAATGATACATTTTTAGTCTCTTACCTTTATTAAGAATTTTAGGATTTGGATATTGAGATATAAATATCCCTTACCTATCAAATTTTAAAACTTAGAGAAGACCTTTTTGTCTTTTATTTTAATATTTTAGTAAATTGTTAGCTTAACCCTGAGATATTTTTCGCATTTGGGAGTTACCAATTGTACACTTCATTAAGTCATTTATTAATTTTGTATTATCTAGACTAATCTAGACAAATGTATTGGTCAACACATGCATTTAGTTGGTTCATGTATTAGGAGGTTCATATATAGAAGTTGAATGGGGTATGTTCATAGTAAATGTAATATATACATGTATTTGGTTAGATAAATCTACATGTAATGTTGTTTTTTGAAGGAAAGTCATAAAAAGTCAAAAATATTGCGTGAGTAAAAATTATCTCCTCATATTAAGTGTTCTCTCTCAAATATTGACAGTGTAAGTGTATTTTATTATCTTTTAAATGTTTTTTATTTGTGACAGTCATGTATTTGGATGAAAGGATTTATTGACGTGTTCGTATTCTTTTACGGCCACGCAACGTGTGGCCTGCAAGCTAGTTTATTCAAACAATACATGGATAATTTAACTTTTGGAATTTATTCAAAACCAGTAGAAGATTATATTCAACAAAAAAAAACAGAAGTCTAACTCTTGGGAGTTTACTTAAAATCATTGGAATATTATATATTCAACAATCAAAAATAAAAATAAAGATTTAAAATCTAAAAATAATTATTTTTAAAATATCATGTGCATTTGGATTTGTAAAACACACGGTTGCGTGAGTGGGCAGTAGTTGCTAATTAACTCGCTTTATCCCGAGATCTAGGCTGACCACCAGCACTTGAGGGCTTGATGTCGTTTAAATACAACCACACGGTCGAAACCCAATTTCATGTCCAAAACTTCGTCAAACTATTGATTTATGACAAAAACTATAAAAAAAAAAGTGCATACATATATACATACATAAGTGTGTTACATAGTGTTTGTGTGGATAGAGAGAAAGCGAGTTTTACCCGCAAAACAAAGTACCCAGCAGAAAAAAGGCAAAAATACAATGACGAACTTAATACAAAAAATTCACCCAAAAAAGAAGCTAAATATGAAAAAAAGAAAAATCTGTAAAACAAAGAACCACCCTCAAACTCAAACAAATACAAAGAGAAAGAGGTGGATGATATTTCAAATTTAAGATAAAATACCACTACTCACTTATTTTATCACCTAGTCATAAATTAATACAGTTCCACCATGAAAATACATATTAGCTAAAAAATAATATTGCAAATGAAAGCATAACTTTGTACCTTATTAGCCTTTCTACAAATCTAACCTTCATATATGCTCAAATAGATAACTCTATTCTAGAAATCAAAATACCATCAGTGTTTGCATAAAGCCATTCCCCATTGTAGATCCTAGTTCCACCAACAGTTACCATAACATATTTTTCTCCAATACCTTTCTTATTAGATTTCATTGGATAAGAAGCTAGGGCTCTCACCCCAATATCATAGTCGTTGATTTCATCATCCTTTATGCAATATCTCACCTCAAGTTTCTTGTTCATTACATAGATGCAAAATATTACATGGGAAAGAACTCAACAAATCGCAACGACATAATGTAAGCATTAGATTTTAAGCTCAACTAAGTACTGAAACCTTATACAAATTATATTATTTAAATTCAGATATCAACTATATAATTATTGGAATAACAATCAATAGCCCCTTGCAAGATCAAGGACAAAAAACAATTTCTCATTCATTTGAGGTCGCGTCCTCTAATGTGCCATTGCTTCCATCTTCACCATTTGATGAAGGACAAGGAGATTTATGGTATCATGTTTTCTGTTGTAGTTCCGTAGGTGGTCGTATGAAGAGATTGTTAGTGGTAAACATTTGGGATGTGAAGAGACTGTTGGTGGGTGTGAAGAAAGTTTTGGTGGTAGTATGAAGAGTGTTAGAATATATAACGACGAGAGATAAAGAATGAGGATAAGAACGTGCCAGATGGACACTCTACTTATTGAGGAATTTTATGTGTTGCAGAGCATGTTAGAGTATACTATCTTGAAAACCACACGATGCATAGCTGAATTTATCTAAAGCATTTTTTTTTTCCTTTTTCACTATGAATTACAAAACTAACTATTCAAATATATGTTCAAGATGGAAGTTATACAAAACTAACTATTTAAATATCTGTCCAAGATGGAAATTAACTATTCAAATATCTCTTCAAAATAGAAGTTAAATGATAGGAGCAAGTAAGGTTTTTCATGCAAGCATGCTTGTAGACATTTTAACACTTCTTTAAACCTGGTAATACAACAAAACGGAAAAGTAGAATATAGTAAGATCTATTATGTAGATCTAAAAAGACAACAAAACCACCACAAATCACCACAAAAATAGCCCCATTTAAAAAAAAGATAAAATGAAACTTCCAAAGAAAAACCCTAACAATGAGTGATATGAAAACAACTCATTTTACAATGCAATTAAATATTTCATGCTGCTTCCATAGAAATCTACAATAAATCAAATAACCAACCATTAATAATGATTTTTGGATGATCACACTTGTATCCGAATAATATTCATTGCATTTCTCTAAGAAGATATTCGACCAAATCCAAATCAAACCCATCAGAGATGAACTGATCACGTGATCTGATAGAAGTGGATAGAAATCTGATACATTCAATCAGAGCCGTCACTTTGCTAATGTTGGCAATGGAAATATATCAACTTACCAAAATACTTGAAGCCATTATTTGAAGTCATTTGAAATTCAATAATATAAGCGAACTCATCAACAACAAAAAACACATCCCTTTAAACATTTGGAAAATTAAATCGAGTTAAGGTTTTGGATTTAGGAAAAAAAACTCTTTGGCTTTGGAGAGAGTGAGTTGGAGAGTGGAGTTGAGCCACGATAAGATCTCTGATCTGCCGACAAAGTAAGCGGCGTCCATCATACCAATGTTGGTCGCCATTTTTGATCTCTCACTCTATATAATTTTTAGAGAGAGAAATGTGGTTGTGTTTTAGAGAGACAAAGAGAGAGATGGGTATTATCAAAATCAAGCTTAACTATTTTTGGAGTGGAATCAGTAACATCATAAGACTCTGGCTTCATGTCACCCCAAACTTTTCTGAATTTCCTTTTACCTAAAGAGTTGGGATTGCCCGACAAGAAATATAGTGAACCGGTGCATTGAAGAAACTGAAAGTGAAATTTATAGTGAAAATGGGAGGGGAATAATTTTCTTTCAGGGGAACGGTGGTGATGCTTGGGTGGAGAGTGGAAGAAGATGAGGAAAGCTATGGAGTTCATAGCGTCAGAGCTAGAGAGGGAGCGAGAGGTTGTGATCTTTTCAGTTTTGAAAACATCTGTATTTAGAGGGTAAGACTTTTCATTAGTTCTTATTTTGCCTCTTGTCCATGGACTCGCTCAGCTAATGAATATTACGCAGGGAGATCGTTTTAATTTAGTTTTTTGAGGAATATCAAGAAACAATGGGGAAGAAGAAGTGAAGAATCACAAAAGTGCAATGGACCTTTCTACGAATGTTGGTCGCGTACATTTGGTAAACTAAAGAAATAAAATTGTAATTAGGAATAAATGTCATGTGGAGCCTTTCTTAGAATGTTGGCTTTTGTTTCATATATATACATAGACTGGGTGTTAATCCGCACGATGCGCGGGTGAAATGATTATGATAGTCATTTCATACGTTAAATTATTTTGTTGGCTAAATGTTTTACAAACAAATCGAAAAAATCGCCACAAATTTCAACAGCTTTTAATGGTGGCAAATGAACTAACACAAAAAACATGTAATATATATATCTTAAAAAGGGAAAATTGTATAAAGACATTTAAAAAATATTTTCAAAATCTAATAATTACAAAAAACTGAAAATTGCAAAAGAAAAATTACAAAAAAAATTATTTTAAAGAATCCTGAAAATTACAAAGAATACTGGAAATTACAAAAAATACTAAAAATTATTTTGGAATTTACATAAAGACTTTTGAAGATGATGAAAAAATATTGGAAAAAATTATAAAAAAATCTGTAAAAAAACAATTTCAAACAAAAAATCCAATCTTAATAAAAAAGTAATTTCCAGGAAAAATGGAAATTTAGAATAAAAAAAGATCTCTTGAAAAAAAAACATTTCAATACTAAAAACTTTGCTAAAAAGGAAATAATGAAAAAAGAGTTTTAAAAATCTATAATGGACAAAAAATATCAAAGACCGATTTTTTTTTCAAATTTCTAGACAAAAGATGATTTTTTAAAATCCGTGAAAAAGAGTAAAAACATTTGACAAAAAAATTTAAACCCAAAAAATTAAATTGGATCTCAAAACCACCACAAAAGGTGCAACACCACAGGGAAAATAAGCCAGTGGCTAAACTGTCCCTTACCCAAAATAAAACCACCGGAAGCAAACAAAAAAGAGTAATGAAATTCTTATCGGTTCAAGTATCGATTTAGTATCAAATGTATTTTATTTAATAAAATACAAATAAATAAAACAGTATCGATATTAAACGAGTACTAACACCCAATGTATCTAACATTTTTCAACAAAAAAATCTCCGAAAAATCTGCAATCTAAGATCGGAGATATCCCAAATGAGAAGTCATACCCATCTCCTATCTTCTCTCACACACTCTCCTAAACCTCCATTAAAACCCACCTTATCTTTCTTCCGTTTCACTCTAATCTCTTAATTCTTACCTTACCAAAGACCCTACACCCAGCTCCGGCCACCGAAATAAATCCATGGTAGCAACCCGAAACCCATCATCTTAAGCGAACCAGCTTTAAACCCAACAAATCCATAATCCAACCTCACCAACCTGCCTTTACCCACCTGCTTATCCAAAACCATTACTCGATTCCAAAAACCAACCCCATATTCGAAATCTATAAGGACATAAAACCCACAACTGTCCACCAGTCGGTGACGGAGGTGGAAATGGGCAGGCCTGCTTGGGTGGAGTTGGGTCCGGCCTGATTAAGAGTGGAGGCCATCAATTTTTGGTTGGGACTACCGAAATGTTGGCAATATATAAGGTGGAGGTTTAGTTGGTGAAAGATTATATAAAATGAAAAAGATGAATAGTTGCATAGAGGAGTAGAACAGTCACATGAATAGAAGGGATGGGATGGGTATTGTTTCATGTAGGTATGAGGTAACCGAATAGACTCTTGAGGAATTAAAGATAGAGATGCGCGAAAAAAAATGTGTACGATGGGGAAGTTGCGTGGCTGCCTCAAGGAGAGGGAGAGTTATAAACTTGTAGTGCAGTGCACTGCATTTTAGAGTATATATATTATATATATATGGGAGAGAGGCTATTTTCCTCTAGAGAGTGTGGGACAATCTTTTCCCAGTACCCGATCATAAAAAAACACTTTGCTTTACAAAAGAATAACATATTTCTAACCCAAACCATAAATATAAAAATATGTTGCTCAATTGAAACGAAAAATAGAAGATTGAGGTATTATTCGAAAACCAAAAATTGGGTTTGAACTTCATTTAAAACAGTCAAATAAACAAAAGGGTGGGAGAGTAAGAGATCAGAAAAACTAATTTTAACAAAAAAAATATTTTAACCACACAAAACCAAATGGAAAAAGCATTGAAATAATAAGCAATATACCAAATGAAAAAAAAACATATTAACTCCAATTGTCCTTACTACTGGTAAGTTGGCGAGAGAGATAAAATCGGAATGAAGTTCGCATAGAAAATATACTAGCCGAATTTAGATAGATCATATTGTTTTGTTGTTGTAGTGAAAAAAAGTAATAAGATTGAGATCTTATATAAACCACACCCAAAAAACACAAAAATATGTTAGGAACCAAACCTTTTTACTCAAAAAAATAAAAAAATTGTCTCACCTTTTTAACCCTTAAATTGTGACCCAGGATGTGTTTATTTTCATGATTTTTTTTTAAGTAAAATCAATTCATTACTCCTATTGATTTATTTTACGTTTGGTATGAGGCATATGAAAAAACAAAACAAAGGAAGCACTCAAATAAATTGATGTGATTTAAGCCTCAAGATTCACCAAACATAAACACAATTGCAGAGTGAAATAAAAAACAGTACCTACTTTAATTGATCATTTCACAATGCAATCTATGTATCTCCAAATATAACCTCCAATGGAACAAAATAGAAAAACACACATCTGCTAATAGAACTGCTGCCTCTTGTTGGGCAGACATGGATGAGCTGAATCTGTGGAATATCCTTTGACCTCTGGTTGCAGTGTTCTTTTGGATCTCTCTTAAGGCAACAGTTCCATGCCTGAATTTGTGGAGTTTTTTCTGACCTTCGGTTGCCAGGGCAAATTGCCTAGCTACCTTTGTGGGTAGTTATTTCCTGAGAGTCTTACCGCTGGTGGACTTCCTTGTTGTCTACTTTGTGCGGGCTATTAGTTAAACTTATCAAAGATTTGGAGATAAGGAAGTAGTAAGATAAAGTGAAATGCAAATGTAGGGGTATTAGGAGAGCTTATATATAGTATACGAAGTAGAAGAAAATGAGGTCGTGGGGTAAGAATTCCAGGAGTCGGGAAGAAGAAACGTTAAAAGATGAGATAATGAAATGTCATAATGCAAAATACCTGTTGTTTTCTCTTTTTGAAACATGTGAAGAACTTCGTTTCCAATACTCACGATTCTACCCTACTAATAATTAAGTCATTTGTCACATGGGGTATAGTGAAGGTATGTGGTTTTTTTTACTTGGGACCATAAAAAGAAAAGATGAAAGTTTATCTTTTCATATTAGCGTTCTTGGGACCTGTTCAACTGGAATTAAAGGCATGTCAAATACATGAATAAAAATTGTAAGTTATAATACTCGATCTTTATTATTTCCAAGTTCCATTCTGAGAGGATTTGAGTCTTTATTATTGTCACGTGTCATTCTGAGAGGATTTGAGTTTACAGTTTTTATATAATTATATAATTATATAGATGAATAGAAATTGCTCAAATATTGAATAAATAAGCAAAATTGAATAAGAGCAAGAAAAAGACTCCAAACCTGTACTCATAAAATGTCTTCAACCTCCTTCCGACAATAATAACGTTGTGAGGCTTTCTATTGTAAAAAGACTCGCAAACCCACACTTTACATTTTACGTCAGGTTGGCAGAAAAAAATCTAAATAATTGAAGAAAAGTAAAGTTTCCCATTACTTCGAACGAGTACCTGCAGTAAAAAAAATTACCTAGTAAGAGTATTTCCACCTACATGTGGTCTGATGAGAGAAACGAACAGATGGAATGTACATAATCGATACATTATAATCAAAATAATAAATAAAATAATTATAAAATACTAATAATACATTAGAGTCAAAATAATATAAGAAAATGAAATAAAAAACAAAGTGATAAACCAGATCGTAATAGAAAGTTTAGCAAATAATAGATGAACACAAAAAGAATAAAAATATGGAAAATGAAAAGAAGTACCACTGTGAAAAGTGCGAAGAAATGTATTATATTTGTGGTATCATGACAGGTGAAAGAGGTCTCCATAGAAAAATATACGAGAAACCAAACTCCTCGAAGCTCCAACATACCTAAAAAAATGGTATCCACTCAGGCAGTAGCGTAGGCAGGAATTTCCAACTGGTGGGGCACCATAATAAAAATAATGAGGGTTCGGGGGAGGTAACCCCCGATTTTTTTTAGGATTATTCACACATTTTTACACGAGATTTTTGGGAGAAATATTTCTTATGAGACTTCAATAAATAGAAAAAAAAATATTATTAGGAAATTAGAAAAAAATTAAAATAAAGAACAGTTAAAAAAAAGAACTGTTAAAAAAATGAACTGCTAAAAAAAATAATGAATGGAGGGTATAATTGTTAAAATGAATTGTTAAAAAAATAATGAACTGTTAAACAATGAATTATTAAACAATATCTTGAAATGAAGATGAACAATATTTATCTTGAAATTAACTGAAATAATGAACAATATCTTGAAATTAAGTGTAAAAATCAACTATACCTACATCATTGGAGCTTGATTAGAGGTCGGAGGGTATCTATCATGAAGGCTGAAGCTTCATTAGAGCCCGGGATAGAGGGTATCATCGGAGCAGAGGTTAGGTTTCAGAGGGTATCACCAGAGCAGAATGTATGTACTATCTACCATGGGGAAGAGGGTATAATCGGGCCGAAGTTAGTGGCCGAGAAAAGGGGGTGTTTATCACCTAAGCTGGAGCGGCAGGAAAATTGGGATAGGAGAAAAGTAAAGAAATGGTATTTGGGTTTGCTGCTGACGGGGACGGGGCATATTTAGGTTACTTTTGATTTTAATTTTTTTAAAATGTTGGACGGGGCACGTGCACCCCCAATCCTATGCTCCCTCCGCCATAGGGGCGGAGCTGCCTTGACTATGGAGTGCGCAAGCGCCTACCCCCAAATTTAAAAAAATAATAATATAAAGGTATATATATTTGGTTAGAATAATTGAGGATAAAATATTGTAATCACTTTTAAAGAAATGACACATCAGAAATATTTAAGATATCTCACCCCCACTTGCTCACTTGCCCACTTGCCCTCTTTTTCAACCAAACAAAGTTTCATACATTTTTTTATTTCTCAACCCCATTCTAACATCTCTCTCTACCGACGGCTATTATTTCCAGAACCAGATTGAAAGAGGCGAGCCACTATCTCTTATTTCATTTATTTACAAGGTCTTGAGACTAAAGGCTATGTTTTTATATATTTAGCCTAATAAATTTACGATTGTTTATGTTATATTTTTTTTGTCATCCTTGATTTCTTTTTTTATACACATCTTGGCCGTTTTATTTTGTTATTCTTGGATTAAATTTTTTTGTTATTTAGATTAGGGGAGAAAATATAATTTTTTTTTTGTTATTAGGTTGGTGTTTGAATTATTTTTTTTGCGATTTATTATAGGGCTTTGATATTATATAAAAAGTTTGAGTTAATTTTGTTGCTATTTATTTTAGGGCTTGAAGTGATGAATTGCTAAATTGGATTGATTCTTGGATTGAGATTTGCTCTTGTGGTCTATATTGAGGTATTTATCCTAAATTTTAGTAAAATATTTTTTTAAATTTGGACATCATGATAAATGTGAAATAATAAAAATTAAGAAATTATTTCTTTTTTCAACCGTGGAAAAATATTATAAAGAACTCGTAATAATTTTTCCAATGACATGGTGCCACCAATCGAAAACATTGATGTCCAACAGAAACTATATAAAAAAGATAAGTCGTAGTTGAATTGAAGTTGAATTATCAAAACTTCCTTCCGATCCTAGTTTAAGACATCCCATTTCAGATTATGATATGAATGATCAAGACGATGTTCGGTGAGCATATTTGCAAATGGGTTCTGTCAACCCTCACATGTGTTTCCTCAAACACTTATTGGTAACAAGGCTCGTCTTTTTAATTAAATGTGGTTCACTGAATTCTGGAGTTGCTTGGAGTATAGTGTAAAGGCAGGTGCTGCATTTTGCTTGTATTGCTATTTATTTTGTCCAGAGACCGTGGACAAAAATAAAAGTGATGTTTTTGTAAGGAGTGGATATAACAATTGGAAAAATAAACGAAGGCTTGTCGGGTGATCAATACCAATGATGCAATTGGAAAAATAAAAGTGATGTTTTCGGCTATCAATATTATGAAGAATGATCTTAAAAATCGCATGGGAGATGGTTGGCAAAGTGATAGTTGTGTGACATACATTGAGAAAGATGCCTTTGATGGCATTATCAATTATGCAATTGTGAATCGTTTTCAGCAAATGAAAACCCAGAGAGGAAGGTTGTAGAATGTTTTAGTTCATTAGGATTAATTTGACAACCTTCAACTTTTGTATAAAAAATGTGTATTGCAAATTTTTTGATAATGAAGTATGATTGCTAGGTTTGCCACAATACAATAATATTATGTTTCGTAATATGATGCCGATTTTTTATGCATTTTGTTTGGGAAGAAAAAAATAGCCTATAAGTGCCCCATCCCAATCAAAATCCTAGCCCCGCCACTGCACTTAGGAAAATGATAATACCAGAGTTGAGTATGTGTGCGTTAGAGGGGAAGAGAGTTAGTGAGATGAGAATTATCATATTAAAACTAAATTTAAAATTATAAACCATAAGAACAGAAGAAAGAAACTCAATGATACGTGAGATAAAGTGAGGTGTTGTTGCTTGTTGAATGTAATTGGAAATGGTAGAGATTAGGTGTGGTATGTCTAGTGAGACGTTGTACCCTTCTCTTATGGATTAGACAACACTCCATATTCTACTGACATTCTCACCTTCTTGCCTGTTTTCAATCGTTAGATATAAAATCTCAACATTTAATAAGAACCATTATTTCGGGTAGACCAAAAAACCTTCATCCTTTATATATATATATATATATATATATATATATATATATATATGTGTGTGTGTGTGTGTGTGTGTGTGTGTGTGTGTGTGTGTGTGTGTGTGTGTGTGTGTATTTTCATCCATTTCCAAAAAAAAGATCTAACTCTAATCTCACGCACCGTGTCTTATTTGAATTTTTTGTCCTAAAGGCTACCCCCTCCCCCAAAATCATTCATAACATTCTAGATTATCCCAATGTTTTCTAGTGTTTTGTAGAATATTATCGAGTCTTGTAAGTAATTCTAAAATTCTCTTAAGTGTATTTATAATTTATGGAATATCAATAAATATAAGGAATCATGTAGCCTTTTGGATATTTCCCATAAGAAGGCAGGGATGTTCTACAAATTTAATCAAGAATTTAAATGGAAATGATCACCACCATCCATTAAAGAGGTAGGATTCCTATAAATAGTTGGGTGGTGATTTGGATAAATCATCCAATCCAATCATTGTAATTTCCTCTCCACCAATGCAAGTCGTGTTTCCTTTATTATACTTGGACATTATTCTCTTATGTCTAAAAGTCGACCTCTCTATTTGATAAATTGTTAGGCTTATTTCATAACTCATTCATCATTAATGATGCCAAATGTCATAAGTGTTAGCTAGAGTTTATCCCCGCGACACTAAGACCCGTTTTATAAAGGAACATTCTTGTACAAGCAAAGGGGATCTCTTACTCATTAAATTGTGCTAGTCATTCTAAACAAAGTAAAAATCACCGAGATTTGTCATTTCTTTGAAATACTTATTTTTCTAATGAATGCACACTCACGCACATACACATACATAAACACACATGTTTATATGATAACTGTTAACTTAAGTTTATGAAGTGATTTTTAATACCACCCCGCAATGTTTCATGCACTTTGAATATCTCTATGGTTTGATTTTGGGGAAAATTATTTAAACATAACATAAATTTCGAAATGCAGTTTCATTTTAATCATGCTTTCATCTTATTTTAAAATATTTCATGATGTTTATGTATCCGCAACTATGGATGTTTACTATTTTTAGCCATGGCTCATTAAAACAAGCCCTTGCATTATGATTTATAGATTTATATGGTTGCACGTTGGATTTTTGTGGTATATGTTTAACATTTGAACATTAGTATTTGTATATAAGTTTATCATTGCATTTTACATGATAGAAACATATATTATTTTAAATTTAAATATTTTATTTCCAAAATAATGAAATGTTTTTACAACCACTAAAGACGTAGTCTATGTGGGTTTATTTTTGTGTTCAATTATATAATATATTACTTCTCAGTTAAAATAGTTTAGTTGATGTTTAAAATATCTATTTTATTATTTTTATGTAAGAAATAACCCTATATTAATCCAACCCAAAAGTTGTGAAGCGAGGGCCTTGGATTTTTAGGACTACAAATGCTTATTGATTTGGAATTTTGATATTCCAAATAAATTTTATAATTTTTACTTTTTTGGTTCTCGGTAAATAACAATTGAATGATCAAACTACACATGTTGATGTAAAAGATGCAGATTTAGAATATTTCATCATTTTTCACCACGCCTGTGTTATTTTGGGATAGTTTCTAAATGTTAAGTTCAATTGAAAAAAATGTTAACCAAAAAGACATTTTGTAGGAATGAATGAAGAGGAGAGGGTAAGTGTTATGTCAATGGAGCTTGCAATTCAGAGAGAGCTAGCATATCGAAAGAAGGTAGGAGGTTTGCAGTCACAGTATTTAGATGTTAACTCCATGAAAGATCTTTTGCCTTTTAAGGTGAAACCCTATCCTTTATTATGGTGCTCCTTGATTATTTTATTCATGATTATATCGACAACTTCTAGTAATGACATAAGATATTTAAGTTCTTATGTTTATTAAAAGTTTTATTTAATTTATCAGTTTAATTGAATAAATAGCCCTAAAATATCCATAGATTTTTAAAAAACATTACGCAGCTTTCCTTGCAAACCCTTAAACTATTTATGTGTTGTAAAAAATCCCCTAATTATTTTTTTTCTTTCTTTCAATCTAAATGGAAGCTGCTATTTCTAGGGAATTATAAATGTGAATGTTTAGGGAGATTTTTTGAAGGGACCCAATAATTTATATAGATCATCGTGGAAGTGAAAATTTATCCATTATAGTCTTTCATTTGGGTGATTGTGGATGTGTGAAACTCCTTTTGAAGTGATAACATTGCAATGTTAATGTTTTTCGGGTAGTTATAATAATTTACAACGTTTATTTCCAAAATGACTATTTATCAAACAACGAGTCTCCATCTTTATGAACATCCATTAATATAAAGTAAGCTTACAAAAAATCTACACACGCTTTCAAAATATAGCATCACCATGTCACTAGGATTCTTAAATTTCACTAACATCTGCATTCACTTCCATTTAACCACATTTAAGTTAAATTTGACAATTGTTGACTGTTTTCCATTAGACGGAGATGGAAGGTTTGTCACTTAGTGAGATTAACCAATTTTTAATATAAATATACCTATCACCGTAGATTTGTGTAGTTCAAATATTATGTCGATGTCAATAGTTTTAGGGAATAAACTGTAATTATAATCAATGGAAAATGAATAACAACAAAAAATAAAGAGAACTTGCACAAAATACACAAAATTTTGCGTGGTTCACTCCTCAATGTGAGACACTACATCAAAATCCACTGCAGGTAAATGTTTCGCTAACTTTGATTATGATTACAATGTGGTCTCACATACTTTGAAAAAAATGACCACCCAAAATATCCTTTATATACTAAGAATATTAGGTCCACTAAATACATGTATGCAATACACAAGCTATCCCTTGAAAACCCTTATTGAACTTACCATTAATTTTAATTTGAGGTGTAGTGCTTTCTCATACTATAGATTAAGCCTCACACAATCCACCTATAGTAATATCTACATGGGAATCCAATAGAATTAATGCTCATTGTTCAAAAGTAGAAATTAAAATTTTATTTTCCACATTCAATTTCAATGGAGGGAAGGTGTGTTTATTATAAATAATAACTTGAGGGACCCTTGCTTATATAAGAAACTCAACATAGGTACGTGCACATATTATAACTTGAAATGTTAAGGTTGACCAATGTTGATGATGTTGATCTTTAATAGCAATTGAAATATTTGGAAAAGTGTAAGTGCTACTATCTAAATAATTCGATTGACATCGGGGTTATGAAATAAAATTATATGTTGTTACAAAATAGGCCTAAGTAAATATCAATGTTAGAAAGATAATTTTCCATTTATGGAGTCTTATAATGACAATTTACCATTATAGAGACCAATTGTTTGAATCCTCTTATGTGTTCACCGAACGATAGAGTTTTGTTTGAGGAAAATATACGGTGGTTTTTATTTGAGGAAAATATTACGGTGGTTATTCTTCTAGTTTCTAGTTTAAGTCATTGCTCGAGATTTCGCTGTTATTTTTTTTTTGTGTCTGCATTTATTAAACTATATAACTATTAACACTTATTTTATTCATAAACCCCAACACCAATCAAATCAGAATTTGATCAATACTCTATGGTACATCCAGTTAAAAGATTTACCTTGATAGTGTGCATCTTATTCACCTTAGCTACCAAATTATTTTTCTCATAAAATTATAGCCTTTATTTTCCCTAACTCACTATATGTCCAACATGATCCAAGGTTCCTATAAATGACAATTTCATTAATTTAAAAATAATATGGGATGTTTTAGTAGATAAGGGAAAATAATAAGTGCCCAATATTTTATTCCATGTTTGTATTTAATATATCTTTCATCCTTCACATGTCATCTTTTGGTCCCACGTGATCTCTCATGCCCAAAAATTAATTTTGATTAATATTACAATTTAGATTTTTTATTTCATTATGTATGCTATTCTATGATTAGTCTAGTTTGCAACTTCTCTCTTTTAGGTATGATTGTTTTCCTTTATTATTATAACGAACTTACCAAATGACGTAGCCTTCATTTATGAATAATATAGATCTTTTGGGGAAAGTGGTGCATGTTTTCATCTTATGTACTAGCAACTCGTGAAGGATTTATGAGACACTTGATATGCATTGTTGTAATTATGTATCAATACCCAATAAGGAACAATTATTTGTTTAGATTTGAGAATTGTTAATATAAATGTTATGAATGATATTTTAAATAGATTATGTACTTTTAACACTTAAATTAACATTGATTATGGATATAGGACAACAAACATTTCGTTTCTATTTTTAATCCCTATTTTCAAAATAAAGTGACATGTGGCATACTGTGATTGGTTGACATTTTATGAATATGGGTCCGCGCCAACGACTTTATTCAAAAATAGGGACTAAAACTATAAATAAAATGTTTGTTGTCCTGTTTCCAAAATACATATTACAATAGGTCCTAAGTTTACAGATCCCCCATTTTAAAAGTTCTCATATATTTAGTGTTCTATAGATGTATACAAGTAAGGGGTTTTTATTGGCACCATCACATAATACATGAACCCACTAACTCTTTGAAGATATCACAAAATACATGAACCCCTCATATTATTTTATCGATGGTACCACCTATTCTTAGTCGTGTTTTATTAATTAAATGTTTCCCATATCAGGTACCATATTTAGGTCCACCCATATGTCTACATTCAAGTATCAATGAATATCGAAGGCCATGTTTAGTCTTAAGAAAAACTCCATGTTTGATTCCTAGATCATGTCATATGGTTCCATGTCCAAAATCACTCCAACCAGTATGTCAGGCACCAAGTGTGGGCCCAAGTATAGGCCAACATCCCAATCCATTTTCATGCTCTTATTCAATTTCAAAACCAATTTTGGGGCCAAGTACTATTGCATCACCAAGTCAGATCTCAAGACCATGTCCAACACTAGGTCAGACTACTAGACCAAATCACACTGGAATGAAGAGAAAAGAAACATCTACTAGCTCCCATTACATTCCACCTCAACAGATGGGGCAATCTTATAATAGCTATAAAATTATGGATGTTGGAGGGAACTTTGTTTGTGAGGTCTGCCAAGTGCCGTGCTTGAGTGCCACCAACATTAAGGAGCATTTAAGAGGACACAAGCACATGGATAACCTAAAGGTCCTTGAAAATGGGGGAGACCACAAGAGAGAAAAAATCATCAAACCTAGGTGTGATTTGTGTCAAATTTGGTGCATGAATGATGATGCATTAACTATGCATTTAAAAGGTAAGAAGCACATGGCTAACCTACAACAATCAAAACATACTAAAAAAGATATAGGAGATAGTGCCACTAACCATCTATGGTGTGAATTATGTCAAATTTGGTGCATGAATGAGGTCGCCCTTCAACAACATCTCAAAGGAAAAAAACATGTCACACGACTATGTGCAATTCAATGTAGAGAACTTTCACTGCCTTTCCCAATGAAAAACATAATTTGATCATATCTGAGATGAAAAAAAGGCATATAAATATATCCCCTCTATAGAACTTTCATTACTTTACCTTATAACCATTATCTAATGGAAAAAAAAATCCCCAAAATTTGAAAATTTGAATTTCGATTGTATAAAAAGGTGGATAAGTTTCCTCATAAGGGATTTTGAATGTTGTTAGAATATAAAGCTCATATACTCTTTAAAGACTCTAACAATGGAGAAATCTTGGTAGTGATAGCAGGGTTATCCATTACCCTCGATCGTTGTTATCTCTACCTCAAGATCGAGGGAGATAATATAACAACCATTGAGTGTCTAAAAGGAAGTAATATACCCCATACTTCAAACAAAATTTGCAAGCGTGGTCCCTTATTTATCAATTTAAGGAGTATCACATTCAATAAATTTCTAAATACTCTTGCAAACCGTTTTTCTAGCTACTGGGGTGTAAGTCACGACTATGAAATAATCCTTAAGGAAAATACTGGAGGAAAATATCGTTTCCATTTTTATGGCTTTCTTGACTCAAGAGTAACTACCCAAAACATAATTATCAACATTTGAGATACTGGAGAGGAAAATAAGCATGAGAAAATTACTACAAATATGGAATATAAGTTTTAAAAATCTCGTTATTATTGTGTGTGAGTTATGATATGCTACGAACTAACTACTGGAATTGAACTAATTATGTTAGTTTTCGCAATAATCGTACATAATTTCAGATAAACGTTTATTTCATGAGTAGGACTTAAGAAAAGTTATTTATACTTTGTAGAGAATTGACTTAAATTCATGTAAAATTTGTACTAGAAATCGTTATATAAAACTTTAATTATAAAGTTTAGCCCCCTTTTAATTTTACTTAACCCCTTTTAATTTTACTCGTGGACTAACATGTTTATGTAAACTTTAAAGAAATTTGGAACTTAAATGTGAAAATTTGACTTATTATAATTAGAAATTCATGAATCTATTTTATTAATTTAAGTTCATGCTAAATTACAATAATGTTAGCTTATTAGTCATTATCTTGTTTTAACATCTCGAGTTGTTAAATTTAGTTCACAAAATTCTTGTGTAGTGATAATGTAATTCCACATAAATAGTCATGTTTTCCAAAATTCTACCACGTTACGTTATTTTTAATAAATAACAAATTAAGTGAGTGTTATTGAAATAACTAAGTGATGATAAATATAAAAAGTCCCAAATTAATTAAAATGATAAATATTATATGTGGGTACCTCGTTTATTTGTCTTGGCCCAGAGAAGTAGCCCGACTAAGCCCTATCAAAGCTAGGGCTAGTCCGGCCCAAACTCTAAAGTCTCACAAATAACTAATTCAGAAGCGACCCATTCAACCCATAAAATCTCTCAAGAGATATTCTAGGGATTATGGGCCAACGTGGAGGTGCCCATCACCCCCACTCTCTGAGAATTACATGTATATATTGAACCCCTCATCCCGGGGCAATGGGTATGTAATTTGTAAACACTCCCCTGGAGAAAAAGAAAAATATAAAGAGAGAGCACCACCGTGGACGTAGGAAATTTTGTCGAACCATGTATATCTTGTGTCGTGTGATTGCAACTATTCTTACTTATGTTCTTTATTTTTTTTCTGGTGATCGTATTTTCTTATAATTTATGTTGAGATTTATCGTCACCACAATTGGTGTCGTCTGTGGGAAGCGATTTTTCT
The DNA here is from genome assembly GCA_949130495.1 of Sambucus nigra. Classification (NCBI taxonomy): domain Eukaryota; kingdom Viridiplantae; phylum Streptophyta; class Magnoliopsida; order Dipsacales; family Adoxaceae; genus Sambucus; species Sambucus nigra. Next base: position 233,868,531 of record OX422210.1, on the reverse strand, counting down.
TCCTTTAAGAAAGCCTTCACCAACAAGAACCTAGAATGTCTGGTCACAATAGCAATGCCCCTCAAGCAGAGGATATTTAAGAGCAACCTGCCCCTCGAAGGGTTAGGTCTGAAGTTCGACGTTCAAATCCAAGGCCTCGCCCAGAACGGCAAGCCTCAGAAGAAAGTCAGGGACCAGCTAGGTCCACGCAAGTCTCCAGGGTATTCGCCGCCTATGAGGTCAGGTTCGAAGAGCAAGAGGAAGACACTCGCAAGCAGGAGACCGAGAATGCTCTCCTCAAAAGAAGATTGGAGAATATGGAGAGAGAGCTCCATCGCAACACAAGGCAACTTAATAATCGCACTCCTAGCCCTCAGGCGAGAAGATCTCGCAGCCAAGGAAGGATCCCAAGACGTGGATCTCAAATAATTAAGGGGTACAGGTCAGATAACGACTGGTCCAAGCAACAATAATCAGCTCGCCGTTACAGGAGCCCAGGCCGAGGAAACGATGACATACAAAATTTAGTCTGGAGATAAATGGACCAACACCCAACACATCGGGGTGCTAGGTCGACTAAAGAGCTAGCTAGGCGAGCTCTCAGGACCTAGATAAAATCCCATTATTTAAGGGAAATCGAGGAAGAAGAAGCCCCCAAGAAGTTCGCAATGCCCAGGTTCAAGATCTATGATGGAAAAACTTATCCTATCGACCATGTAAGGCAGTACGGGCAGGCCATGACCCTTTAAAACCATAAGGACGCATTGATGTGATAGATTTTTCCAGCGAGCTTGCACGACGTGGCCTAAAAGTGGTTCGAGAAACTCCCTTATAGATCCATTAAAAACTTCGAGTCCCTGACAGAGCTCTTCACAACTCGCTTCATTACCAGCAGCTCCCATCTGAAGAGGATGGATGCTTTGTTAATAATGACAAAAAATCCCCAAGAGATCCTCAGAGACTACGCGAAGAGATATTGGGACCTATTCAACGAGGTCGAGGACTGCTCGGAGCAGGTCTCCATGGCATCCTTTAAGATTTGTTTACCCAGCTCCTACCTCTTGCACCGGTCCCTCATTAAGAAGGAGGCCACAGCCATCGATGACTTGATGGCTCGTATTAAAAATATGCCAAAGTCGAAGATGTAACTCTCCTCAGTGCAGGGGAAAATAGTCGTTGGCAAAGGGAACGATAAGAATGAGGGTTAGAAAAAGGGAAGTAAGAATGAGAGAAAGAATGGACCTAAGAATGGAATAAAGAATGATGCCTTGAAGGCATTACAAGAAGTAAATACAATTTCAGAGAACCGATATACAAGATTCTGGCAAGGATCAAGGATTAACCGTTCATCAAGTGGCCCAAGAAGATGGGTGGAGACCCCTCCAAGTGGAATAACGCATTGAGATGTGCTTTCCACAAGGAGGGCGGGAATAAAATCGAGCATTGCAAGGCTCTCAATTATCACCTTGAGGAGCTAGCCTAAGCTGGACACTTGAATGGATTCGTAGAGAAAAAGGCAGAGAAGGTAGCTGCCAATGGAGATCAGACACCTAATAACGTGCTCGAGGAGGACATCAGCCATGAATTCACTGTATTTCATGGGGTGTTCGACCTCAAGCAGATTTAGGGAAATACATCTCGAATGGAAGTAAAAAAGCTTACGATAGTAATTCAAGCTTTTTAGATCGACAAAGCCAAAACACAAGATGGGAAGCATCGATGAGGAGAAGATGTCGATTACAGCAAGCATATTGTGTTCAGAAATGAGGACCTATTGGGAGTAAGAACCCCACATCATGACGCATTGATCATTACACTCAGCATACCTAACTATGATGTCGATATACTACTTGTCAACCAAGGTAGATCATCCGAAGTAATGTATCTCGACCGGTTCAAGAAGTTAAATTAAGTGTCATCGACCTAAAGAAAGCTACCGTTCCTCTGGTTGGCTTCGCTAGAAAAGTAATCACCCCCTTGGGAAAGATCGTCCTGCTGATCAGGGCAGGAAATATCTCAAAAATGATCAAGTTTCTCGTGGTTGATATTAATTCACCCTACTAAGCAATCCTCGACAGAGGATGGATGCACGCGATGAAGGTCATCCCATCTACCTACCATCAGAAGCTCAAATGTGTGACTGAACGAGGAGTAGTGGAGATCCACGGGGATCAAGTGTTGGTAAGGAGGTGCTTTTAAGCGTCCATCCGCCCCAAACCAGAAAATAAAGTTGAGAAAGCCAAGGAGAAAGTTGAGAAACAGGAAAGTTTAATACCTTCTAAATAGTAGCTAAGATATGGAAGACCTAGAGTGGAGGAGACCAGTCTCCTCCCCTATGAGAGGGTCATTCAGGACCTGGAGGAAGTCGTAACCAGTAGTGACAATAAAGATAGGATGTTTTTTATCAAAGCCCCTCTCACAGATCGGGAGAATAAGGAACTGACAGTACTTTTACGGAGTAACTTGTATGTTTTTTTGTGGGAAGCCTACGAGATGCTTGGGATTGATCCTAGTGTGGCTTGTCACTAGATGCACGTTCATTTGACTTTCAAACTGATTGCACAAAAGGCATGGTAGACTGCCCCCCAAAAGGCCAAGGCTTTGGAGAAGGAAGTGGAAAAGCTATTGGATGCAGGATCCATATGGGAAGTTAAATTCCCCAAGTGGATGTCCAACCCAGTAGTAGTCCCAAAAAGCAATGGAAAGTGGAGAGTCTGCATTAACTTCACTGGCCTTAACAGAGCTTGCCCTAAAGACAACATCCCTCTCCTAAATATTGATCAGTTGGTGGATGCCACAACAACTCACGAAAGAATGAGTTTCCTAGACGCATACTTCGGGTATCACCAAATACCTCTACATGAGCCAGATTAATACATAACAAAATTCATCACCATAGTTAGGTTATATTGCTATAAGGTCATGCCCTTTGGGCTAAAAAATACAGGAGTAACTTACCAGCGGTTGGTCACCAAGATGTTCAAAGATCAAATGGGAAGCACTATGGAAGTCTACATCGATTATATACTCGTCAAGTGAAAACTCAAAGAAGACCACCTCTCTGACCTATAAAGGACCTTCGAAATACTTAGGAAGTACCGAATGAAGCTCAATGAAAGTAAGTGTTCCTTCGGTGTCCAGTCTGGAAAATTTCTTGGGTACTTGGTCAACAAGAGAGGTATTAAAGTCAACCAAGACAAAATTGATGCCATCAATAGGGTGCAGCCCCCTCGTATGATAAAAGACGTGAAGAAGCTCACATAGATGCTCGCCGCCCTAAATTGGTTCATCTCAAAGTCGTCCAAAAGGTTCTAGCCATTCTTCCAGTTGTTGAAGAAAAATAAAGATGTGGATTGGAACGAGGATTGTTCGAGGGCATTAGAGGGTATCAAAGCTTACCTCAGCAAACCGCCCTTACTCGTAATCCCTCAAGAGAATGATTCTCTATACCTTTACCTTACAGTAGCCAGTCATAATGTAAGCTCTGCACTGGTATGTGAAAGAACGGGGATCCATCACCCAGTCTATAATGCGAGCAAGACTCTTTTTGGATGCCGAATAGCTGTACCTACCACTAGAAAAACACTCTTTTGCACTAGTGGTAGCCTCTAAGAAATTGAAACACTACTTCGAAGCCCACTCCATCATCGTACTTACATCCTACCCTCTTAATGCAGTCCTAGAAAAAGTAGTCCTTTCAGGTAGACTATCAAAGTGGTCGGTCGAGCTTGGGCGATTTGACATTCACTTCCAGCCGAGGAATTCCATCAAAAGGCAGGTCTTTGTCGATTTCATCGCTGAGTTTATAAGAGAACATCCTTATGACCAACTCCAAACTATTCCTAAAAATAAAGTTCCCTCAGCATCAGGCATCTGAAGACTATTCGTTGGCGGAGCATCCAATTCTAAAGGGGCAGGAGTAGGCATCATGATGATTACCCCTGAAGATGCGATACTGGAGCAAGGGATCAGGCTTGGATTCGAAGCCTCCAATAATGAAACAGAATATGAAGCACTGATCGCGGGCTTACAAAAGGAACAAGCGCTCGGTGCAAGAAGACTCCAAGTGTTCGGCGACTCACAGTTGGTCTCCAACCAGATAAGTGGCGATTTCAATGCTAGGGATGAGAGGATGGCAACCTATCTCGCCAGTGTGAAAGAATTGATGGCTAAATTTAAACAAGTTAACGTCCAACAGTTTTTAAGAGGACAGAACAATCATGTTGATGCCCTAGCAGCCTTAAGCTCAGTGATCAATTCCGATTTAAAGAGGACAATTCAGATTGATTTCCTTGCCCATCCAAGTACTAACCAGATCGACGAGTTATCGTGCATGGGGCACGCTCTCCAGATTGAGACTTACCCCAGTTGGATAGACCCCTTAGGGTTTATTTGATGGATAGTGTGCTACCAGCAGATAAGAAGACCGCTCATCAGATAAGAGTCAAAGCCGCTCGCTTTCACTTATCCTCTGAGGGCAAGCTATACAAGAAATCTTTCACTGGCCCTTACCTTCAATGTGTTCATCCAAAGGACGTCGAACAAGTCCTGTATGAGCTCCATGAGGGAATATTTAGGAGTCACATTAGGGGCAGGTCGCTAGCTTTTCGAGCAATGAGAGAAGGCTACTAGTGGCCATATATTTAGAAGGACAGTAGAATCTATGCTCAAAAAGGCAAAAAGTGCCAAGTTCACGCAACTAAGGTCCAGCAGTCGGCTAGTGACCTGAAGTCACTTACTAGGCCATGGTCTTTCGCCCAATGGGGTATAGACATCATGTGCCCTCTACCTACCTTAGTCAGTAATCGCAAGTATCTGTTGGTAGCAACAGACTACTTCACCAAATGGATAGAGGCAGAGCCACTAGCAAACATTAGAGACGCTGACATGATAAGATTCATATACAGGAATATAGTTAGTCGCTTTGGGATCCCCATGACTATCATCACTGACAACGTAACCCAATTTGAGAGCGACCTCTTCTAGGGTTTTTGCAGCGACCACAGGATTAAACACCACTTCAGCTCTGTGGCATACCCTCAAAGCAACGGACATGCCTAGGCTTCCAACAAAACAATAATTGATGGATTAAAAAAGCGTTTAGAGCGAGCCAAGGGGGAATGGTTAAATGAATTACCCCACATCCTGTGGACTTATAGCACCACCCCAAGGCAAGAAACTGGAGAAACACCATTCGCATTAACGTATGGGATGGAGGAAATTATCCCCTTGGAAGATGGCGTTCCTACCATGAGGTCCACTTTGGTCGACCAAAGCCAGAATGATGCAGCATTGCTCGTTGAACTTTACCTAGCCGAGGAACGAAGGGAGTTGGCTCTAGTGAAACTAGCAGCCTACCAGCAACGGCTAGCAAAGCACTATAACAAAAAGGTCAACCCAAGAGCATTCCAGGTTGGGGACTATGTCCTAAGAAAAGTTATTGGCAGTGCTGTAAAACCATCGGACGACAACTTAGCACCAAACTGGGAGGGGCCATTCAAAGTGATAAAAGACGAACTACAAGGACCTTATCGCTTAGAAACGCTGGAGGACAAGGAGATACCTAGAGATTGGAATGCAGCGAATTTGAAGAAATTGTACTTTGACTTTTTCCTTTCTCTTTTTAATCTCAATTTTGAAGTTGAAATTTCCAATCCATTTCTAATTAATAAGATTTGTTTAGAAGTGGCATTATATGAAGTGTTAATTTTTCTCAACTACATTATAATTCATGCACTTTTTCCAAGTTACAGGCTCCCCTCTTAGTACACAAAACTAAGATCACGAGATACATATTAAAGCAGGGACAATGTGTAATGACCCTCCTTAGGCATTTTCCAGAAAACACGAATGACCTTTTAGCTTGCCCTCAACAATATATAAAGCCTTACAGGGGATCCTTAGGCAACATGGCCAACCTCGGGTTGGTTGCCTACATTGTTCAACTCAGATATCCTTCTCAGATAGAATATCCAATACCAGGTGTCTCCTCTCCATGGCTTTACTTAGGCCTAAGGCAGTGTGACGACATGGTCTAAAAGGTAAAAAAGTAAGGCGGAATGGTATATTAAAAGCGTACTGGATTGGGGGGATACTCACTCGATAACTAACTCTGCATAAGTCATATCTAGTCGGCTGGAAGAGCTTAAGATAACTGAATGAGACATTAATAGAATAAAAAATAACATGTGTTTAGTCGGCGAATCGCCCAAAACATAACTATTATATTACATCATTACATGTACAAAGAATTACCTATGATAAGTAATTCAAACCCTAATGTGGACTAGGTCGCTGAGCGAGATAGTTAGCTACTCGTGCTCTTCGGCCATCATCTGGGTGAAGAGCGAATTCCTCCTCAATTTCATCTGAATTTGGTTCCAGGAGCTATCTTGGGATTGCATCTATAAAAACCTATCGATCATCCCTTTTATATGGGTTCAGCATCAAAGTTGAGGGAAAGATCTCATGCCTACACTAGGGAACATAATTCCTGGGGACTTGCAACTCCCTAACGGCATTCAACCACCCTCTTATGAAAGCTAACTCCTCGACCTCCTTCAACTTCATTGGAGCATCAGTCCAACCTTGGTCATAAGCTTTAGCCCACACCTAACGAGGACCATTCTTTAACAAGTGCCTCAGTAGGGTAACGTCTCTCTGAAGACCAGCAGCTATTACATACACCCTATGAACATCCCCTTGCAGCTTGACAATCTCCCTGGATGAACCACTATCACCACTCCCAGCTCACCGCCCAGTCGATAAAGAGGATCCGCGTAAGACTTGAGAGGCAATGCTTAGCGCATTCTCCCTAAGACGCGAGACTTTCTTCCTTAAAGCTTCATTTCCTTGCTGAAGGACCTCTCTAACTTGATTGATCTCAGAAGCATTTAGAAGATTAGCCTTCAGAGCATCCATTTCTTCTTGAACGTAAGCGCCGACCTCCTCCATCTCCTTAAGCCTATCTTTCAGCTTGGCAACAAGCTCTTACTAGTATTTATAATCTTGATTCCTCGATCTAAGAGACTTGAACATTCTTATAAAGTCACGATGAACTCGACCACTCACATCAGCACCAAGAATTTTGCCTAGGCAAGAAGTAGCAGTAATATATTCCTCAATATCGATAAGCTACAAACCATACAAGCATCCAGGAGTAAATGAATCAGTACATGAAAGGGAACATAATTTCATTTCATTAAAAGAAAGTTTAAGTAAATCAATGAAAGAATAACATAAATGCAAAACATACAAAGGTTCACTAAAGAAGACTAGCTGGCTACCTCAGTCCGCTTTGAGGACGCTGGTTGCTTCCCCTTATCCACAGTAGCCTCACGTACATCTCCCTCGAATGGAAAAACCTCCATTCCTTGATTAGTGGGGACATCAACAGTAGTAGGCGGGACAACTGGGACACCTTCATTGTCAGCAGGAGGAGGCACCTCATCCACGATAGGCTTGGAGCCAGGGTAATGCTCGTTAAATAGGGGTAATCAAGATCCACCTCAGTAGCAAGAAAGGCCTTATCCCAACCCTCCTTGAAGTTGAAATGGCTAATATAGTCAATATGAGCCTCAACATACTCACACGCTGTGACCCATCCAACATTGTACGATCTCTCCTTGAGAGTGGAAGCTTCAGATTCCATCTTCTTCATCTTTTTGGTAAGCTCCTTGTTCTTCTCGACCACCGCCATCTTGTTCGTGAAGACCAAGTTGTATGACTGCCTCAGCTCCTCCAGCTCCTTATACATTTTTTTTTACCTTATTAGCTTTTGTCAAGGCACGGTCGGAAGACTTATGAGCAGCAAGATCAGTCTTTAGGCTCGCTTCCAACTCGGCATTTCTCCTCACCGTCTCATCGTGGTTGATATAGAAGACGATGAAATCAGATACAAACACCAGAAAAAAAGAAAACATTTAGGGAAGAAGACATTAGAAGAGGAATTGCAAGAGTAAAGAAGTAAAAATAAACTTACTAAGGCTAGACCCTAACTTGTCTTCAGGGATAACTCGTCGGTCCCTATACTCAATGACCTTTGGCGATCAGCTGGTAAAACTCCTCTCTCGAGCACCACCGGAGCCAGCTGAGGGGAAAGAGCAACAGAAGCCCCCTCAGCCAGGTCAGGCACAGTCACCAAAGACTGCCCCATCTTGGTCCTTAATTCTTATCTCCTCATTTCTTCCTCTCTCTCCTTCTTCTTCCTCTCTTCTTCTTTATTTTTCTTTGTCTCTCTCACCAGTGCCTTCTTTTTCTTCTTCATCTCCTTCTCATGAGCAACAGTTTGGGAGCCAGTGGCAGTATTTCCCACTCCCAGATAGACTTCTGCTTTTTTAAACTGCGAGCAAGCGCCACATTGTCCTCATCATCATCTTGGATCATATTTTTCCTAGGAGGGGCCATATTTTCCTCGCTGGAGCTACCCGATTCATCTGAGTCCTCCAAAACCTTTAAACCCTCAGAACCCTCCTTCAAACTGGAAGATTCTTCACTGCTTGAACTCTCTTCACTAGAGTCACCTTCAATTTCACCTCTGTTAGCCCCTACGTTGTCTTCACCAGAGTTGCTCTCTTCTTCATCCAATTGGATTGGTTTAGCAGTAACCTCTTCTATAATGTCAAGGTGAGGAATACTATCCACAGGTCGGGCGATGAAATTGGACCCAATGTTTTTTTACTCCAAAAGAAATGCAGCTGATCGCGAATGCTCACCATCAGCCAAGTATTCCCTGATCTTCCAAGCTTTGATTAGCTCAGCAGCCCCAATTTTATGAAGTGTATGTTCCAAGTTCTTTATCGTCGTTGAAAAAGAAATAGGGAAAACATAAGAAATACAGTATTCTAATAGAAAATCAACGAGTAGAGACAAGATCTATGTCTACCTATGTACTCCTCCCCATAAAAAGGAATCACAGGTCCCCTGTACCTCGTTCCCTCAATTTGAGGAGGGAACTGCCAGTTCTTGGAAATAAACCCTTCTTGCCAATAGTCCTTGTGGGAATTAGGTAGATTGACTACTAACACCCTATCACGACTCCTGGTTTTCAGATAGAGAAGACTAGAGCTTGTTCGAGAGAAGGCATAGCAATAACAAATTTCAGCAAGACCTAGATTGGTGCCATAGAGATGATTGATCCTATGTACACCATTCACAATTTTCCAAACGTTCGGGGAAAACGGGGCAGGAACTATATAAAAATAACTAAAGAAATGCAAAAATAAATGATTTGGCGGAAAGGTCAGACCCCCCTGGGATAACATATGAACATGAATCTAATGCCCATCCTCAATGTCTCAAACATTACAAGGACAGGGGAACATTACTTCAATGTCCACCTAGTTAGGAATGTTGTAAAACTCCCTAAAATCAACTATTGACCTATTAGCTATTCTTGCCATCAGAAAAGAAAAACACTAGCAACGATAAAGAAGAAATTTCAACAGAAAAGAAAAGGGAAGAAGTGTGGAAAACTTACAAAGTAGAAATCAGTTTGAGATGATGCAAGGCCACAATCAAGGAGGATGGAAAGAAAACAAAGAGCTCGAAGATGAAAGGAGAAACCTGGAAGTGAGAAAACGTAATGAAAAGCTAGAGAAATCTTGAGAAGGCGAAGAAGGTCACTGAGGGTCTCGCACCTTCTCAAATTCCTCGATGTGGAGATATGGCTTTTATGATTCCATTCCATGGTAGTTGGGAAGTATCTGGATCATCCCATTCCTAAAACTAAATTCCCTTACATTATATGGGAGTAAAATGCATCCCGGAGTGAAAGTTCGCTCGGGATATAAGATTTCTCTCAAAGGGCAATACGGGACCTCTTCCTCACCCGTGGCTACACTACCGTGTTGTGACATGGCCCTCTCACTGGATGACTCTATATTGTCACTTGGTATACTCAGAGCGTGCTCTGTGGTGTGTCCTAAGAGGGATGTCGGAATGTTACTTGCAATTGAGTGTTGAGGTGTGAGAGGTGGAACCCATAATTGTGGAACATTTGGAGTGTGAAGGCTAACGAGGTCATACTCAACTATCGGATTTTCGTGAATGCTGGTTGGAGTATTTTAGGGAGTTAAAGTGAGTTCAAAATTTTGCGTTAACAGGCTTTTGAGAGATGAAGTATCTTTTTGTACTTTTTAATATTTTTTTCTTTTTTTTTTGTCGACGTTTTAGATTAACGGAATCTAACCTACATCTACCTAAATCCCTGAAAACGGCGCCATTTTGATCGAGGTGGAAATCTAGCGTCCGTGTAATACGCTAATCGTTGTTATCGGCTTCCAACCGCAATACAAAAACCTAAACTTTAACTACACTATTGTGGAGTATATTGGCTAGTCTGGGTATCGAATCCTCAAGGAACTAGGACGAGTGAACGTGATGACAAAGGCAAGACTGTTAACCCTAACTTGACTCTAAAAAGAAATAAAAAGATGATTGAGATGGAAAATAACTAATTATCTAAATGAACACTAAATTAAACTACTACATTAACTATGTGAGCAAAATTAACTAACTAAGAATGACTTAATAAGAATGAAGGGAATGCAGGTTGCGAATACAATCACCCAAACCCTAGTAAATTTACCGTATAGAATGCTAGAATTTTTAATTAGAAATTTAATTGAATCCGGTCTTTAGTAATCCTAAGCATTACATATATAAGGGATCGTATCCCGCATCATACATAATCAGAAGATGAGTAAAGTAGTGTCGCAATAGCTACACACGCATCACATCCTTAAACACCATGGTTACCTAGGGTCAACCGAGGTAAAAAGGTCTATGATGGGTGTGACAACTTCACAACACGATTCATTCAATTTTCAATTCAAACTCTAATTTCTACATGGCTAAATTACATCGGGTTGGGTTTATGCACACCAACCCTAACATGGTGAAATGAATGAAAACTATGTTATCTATGTCGCATGAACTCATAATTCCTAGGAAAGAGAGATTAAACATGAGAAATAATAATAAAAGTGTTGGAAATAAAAGTTACCCAGATTGAAGAACAAGAACATGCAAGAAGAAATCAAAGATTGAAGAAAAACTGGAAAAACTCTTGAATTAATGGTGCAAAGTATGTAAATTCTTCTCCTAGATGTTGCTACTTATTATGGGGATTTTACATCAATGAAATCTGAATAAAAAGAGTCCTAATGACTAAATATATAGGCTAGAGGTCGTTTAGAAGAGTCCCCAAAACATAAAACTCTTTTGGCTAAAATATAAGGACAAAATAAAAATCCCGTATCTGGAAATTTGTCACACTTAGAAAGCGTGATTAATTTTTTAACGGATTTGGTGCGTGACAAATGGGAGAACCAATTCAGGCTATGGTTCGGGGGAATTTTCTGGAAATTCAACACTTATAAAATTTTCAAGCTTTCTTCTTTTCTTTCTTGGATTTTTTCTCAACTTCAAATGATCATAACTCCTTCACCGTAGCTTGGATTTGGGTGCCATTTTTTTTCCAGTATTCTCATTGTTCCGAAATATTCAACTTTCTAGAAGGCCCTACCTCCGGGATCGAGCTGGATAATTATGAAAATGCCCTTGAACTTACCTTCCTAGCCTTTCTATTATGATTTTTTCGCAACTTCAAGGGATCATAACTCCTTCACCATAGCTCGGATTTGGGTACCATTTTTTCTAGTATTCTCATTGTTCTGATCTCTTAAACTTTCCATAAGGCCCCACCTCCGGGATTGGGCTGTAGAGTTATGAAAATGCCCTTGAACTTGCCTTCCTAGCTTTTCTTTCCTTGTTTCGATTTCTCTTCCGCATTGCTTGTATAATTAACCTGTAAAACACATAGGAGAAACACAAAACACGAAATACTTGCCAACGAAGGTTAGTATTGTAAATATGAGTTGAATCCATATCAATTTCACTACTCGGGTTCACAAAGGTACCGAAATTAAGGGGATAAATATACAATATTTATGCCCAATCAGGTATTTCATTCAATTTTATTTGCCATTGTGATTTATCTTATCATACTCTATTTTGTATATCTTTATATATCATTTAATTTCATGCTAAGAATGGTATTTAATTATGAAGACAATATGCATAATTTAATAAATAGACATGATCAAACTAAGTATTAAATTATACAAATTGTTATAGTTGGTATCTAAGCATGGTCCTTGGCAAAGTAGGTTCCTTAGGCCCATTATAGTCATCTGTATAACATTCTTTGATACGTCTATTTTCTCTATATTCTTATCATATGATTATCCAAACTAGTAGATAATATGGTCCAATTTTTACATGGCACTGAAGATGAGGACACAAATAGCTTCACGTGTTGGACAGATGGTCCTTCAGTACCAACATCCCATGCATTGGGGCAGTACCACTTTGGGTCATATCAACTTTCTGGTTGATTATCTAGGAAGTGCAGGCAGGATTAGCTACAGGTAGACCAGAGATGCCTCCCAAAGTATGTCTACCAGTACTATCTGTCACTACGACATGGGAGAAGGTTTGAGGAACCTTTATAAAGAGAAAAAATAATTTCAAAACACGAAATTTATTAATAAATGTGTAACATAAAATGAGGTTATACAAAATATATTTATAGGCCCTCTAATACTTGGTGATCAAGATAATCTATGATGTAATATGTGATGTCATGGACTAAATGAACTAATCCATGACATCACTAGACCTAACTAACTTATTCTAGAATATTACAAATGAATACCCATTTTCCTAAATAGTTAATGACTCAAATCACTTATGGAGGTGAAACCGACGTCAAATTGCACTAAAAAAAGCTTTAATCTACGCCAAAATACATTGATCCCTCTTACTAGGAACTCAAGTCTTGAATTAACATAAAAATTCTTCCATTAGGATTAACAATGAGCGGAAAATAAAGCAAAACCTCACCTGTAAAACCAAATGTGGGATGATACAACACTCCCCATCATGACTGAACCAATCTAATTTATGAAAAAAATTAACATGAGAGGAAACGCCAGATGGACCACAACATCCACGCAGTGGGAAAACATCGGCAACACCAAACAGGATCACAACGTGCCTGGCAACATCGACAGTGAAAACATTAAAAATGAAGATAAGATGACATATGGGGAATTGCACCACAAACTAAGAGCTTATCCAATGCAGTAGTAAGTTGAAAAGAAAATACTATCCATGTGGGCAGTATAGACATTTAGCAAAAGAGGCGTGCTACAATGCAGTTGTGAATATAAAACATGAATCTAATGTGGCACTTGAATTGAAAGTCATCATGTTGTTAAAAGTCTAGTTCTGTATGACTACTTTAAGGATGTGTTCTCATCCTAATCAATAAAAAAACCGTTCTCTACAACAAACTATTTCCTCAAGTTACTTCCCAACCCTTTTGTCACCATACCGCTACAACACCAATATCAATTTTTTCTCCTTCGATCTATAATTGCAACAAACAGTCCAGTTAGTTCAAAATCAATTGATAATTACTTTCTATTATTTATATATTTGATATTGTTTGGGATGTTAATGTTGAATGTATGTCATCTGTTTGCCGAGATATTGGGGAAATTGAAAAGAAAATATAATTTTTTTCACATCATAATTTGATTGAATTTAAGTGATCTGCAAAGATTAGTTTTTATCAACTTTTTCTAAATAAAACTATATAGGGAGTGTAAATTAGTACTTTAATATTTTGAATAAAACTATTGAATTGAATAAAAGAGTTATTCATTTAACTCAGCCAATCATTGTTCACAATGAAATTTACACCTACTGTAAACACTCCACAATGCTAGTTATATGTCACTAATTTCGTGAATTATAGTAGAGGTCCTTATTTTGCTACTGGTGTGATTCCAAAGTAATTTCTTCACTAATTTTGGAATCTGACTTCGATAGTTCATCATCTAGCAATAATCCAATGGATCTCACAGAAGACCTGTTAGAAGATCCATGGTGCAATACCCAGTGCTTTTATGGAGAATTTAAATGTCATAAATGGGTGTAATTTGGAAATTTGGGAAATTTCTGAGAAAAATAATTTTTGGAGTTTATGCGGGCTATATGATTTTCGACATGTGATACATTCACTTTTGGGATTAAGTAAATGAGTTAGACCATTTTAATTGCATGTTACAGTTGGGTAAAGCGACAAAGGATAATATTTCAACTGGAAAACCCGCATTGAGATGTATTGGGTTTAATTATTAGATTGCGGTTAAGTACCTCAGATGGAGATTTTGAGTGTGCGATTGATTTCGAAATGACCGAGATAGTCAGAATATAGTATCCGGGAGTAGTGTTTGGACTTTAGGAATTTTTGGACCAGTAGGGACTCGTAATTGAGTAAACGAGTCATTTTTGGGTTTAATAAGGGATAAACCCTTTTCTCTCCTACAAAAGACACGAGAGAGTGGGAGAGAGTAAATAAAAAGGAGATAAAGAGAGAGGAGAGGAAAGGAAGAGAGAAAAGAGGAAGAAAAGGGAGATTCCGACCAAACTCCACGGAATTCGACTCGAAGTCGTCGAATTATATCCACGAGGCAATTGTTTATATGCTTTATTTCTTTTTTAGCACAAATATCATATCATAATTTGGTTTGATAATTTTGGGTTGGGTTTTCGTGAATCAAAACGGGTTTTTCGAAAGTTTAACGGGTAAACACCGAAAAATATCAAATTGTAGAAAGTTAGGAATTTATTGAAATCGATTATTGGTTAAGGGTTTTAGGATGTTTAAAACCCTTTTTATATGTGTATATGATGATTAATTGAGGTTGGTGGATGTTGGAGAGGAGATAAAAGCTTGGGAGAAGCTTTAATGGCCGAAATAGCTTCTCGGAGAAGAAGTTGTCCGGGTCGATCAATCGATCGAGGGCCCAGAAATTTTGACAATATCGGCTAGTGTTGTTTAAATGGGATAAATTCCATACAAAATTATTTTAGCTTGTTTAATTGAGGAAATAAAGAGTCATTTAAGGAAATAATATCTAGCGAATGGAGAAAATTTATGGGAGTTGGGAGGGTGCTATAATTGCGTGGCACTAAGAATTATAATTTTCGAGGAAAATAAATAATTAAAGAATTGGACGATTGGGGTTCACAAAAAGAGAGTGGGGACTTCTAAATTATTTTTGGATTGGGATGTATATCTTGGGTTAAGTGAGTAAAATCCAGGACTTATTTATTTAGGGGTGCTCAGGACGAGTAACACCCGGGGTAGTATTTTAATGGGCAAATATTTATAGGAAATTGTGCTCATAGAAAACATAATTATATCGATTAGGGTTAAGTAAATCCTATGAGACTACTAGGATGAATTGGTATAGTTGGAGAAATTATATAAATCCTTAAACGAGAATAAGGTACAGGTTATTTATTAAGTGAGGGAATACTTTTGGATTTAGTATCGTGAGTGTGCGAATACTTAAATGTTATTTTTAATGATAATCTTTGGGATTACTGACCATCGTTATGTGTGATTGGAAATTATGGCCATTTATATTTGAGGAACAATGTAGAATATATATACGATGTGATTACAGTATATATATATATATATATATATATATATATATATATATATATATATATATATATATATATATATATATATATATAATATGATATGAATATGCACATGTATATCTATGTGTGGAAGGTATATATATATATTTATGTGAAACATACTCCCTCTAATGCTATCATGGGAAGTTGCGCGATGCGGGTGAGGCCCTTAGCTTGAGGAGCAGGGAGCGTATAGTACCCAAGTCATAGCATCCATTGTTATATTGTGTGATTTTTATTAGGGTGATACGTGGTGGGTATGTTTCGTCTCATTTCTGGGGAGAAACTATGACCACTTCCCATACGTTGTGATTTGATTTTTACTATGTCGGTGTTATTTATTCCGACCGCTAGTACCTAGGATGATATGTGAGTAATTCCCTGGAAGATGATAGCATTGAGAGACCGCACGCTCGAGTTATAGCTCGTTGGGATGGTTATTATACTTGTGTGTATAGTATAATACCTGTGTATGAGAATAAGATATTATATATCTCTAATTGGAGTAAAGAGATAAAATGAATAAAGATTAATTCTCATTCCGGCAGATTCTATCCGGACTTATATTATGATATGTATATGAAAGTGAGTATGATAATATAGATAATTATATGAGTATGTATATATACATTGTGTACTGAGGGCCTAATGGATCTCGACGATCGACACTGCCAAGTAGTAGTGTATCGGGGGGTTCCTTGTTTCTCTTTTGCTTTGCGAGACACCCCACGCATGAACATGGCACCGTGTTGAGACTAGGGAGAAGTTTAACCCTTAGTACTCGAATCAATTTAGGAATTCTAGAGTTTTGATGGAATGGATTAGTTAGGCAGGGTATTGGACTAGGTTATTTAATAGGAATGCGATAGCTACGCACTATTAGAGGAGGGGTGAGGGGTATCTCATGGGAGTGAGATACCAATTTAAATATGAGATAAAATATATTTTTCATAAATAAATCATTATGTACTTGCAAAATATGTTCATAACTCGAGTTCTGACCCGCTTATCTATTTTCCTCTCTTTTGATATATATATATATATATATATATATATATATATATATATATATATATATATATATATATATATATATATATAGGTGGGAAAATGGATGATGATTCCTTAGAGTCAGACGTGTGCTGCAGCAGCTGTGGATGAATACAAATTTTCTGTAGACGCTTCTACCCATGATATCTAGATAGGAGGTATTGTAGAACACTCGGGCCAAAATCCCAATTGTATTTATTTATTTATTCTCTTACCGCCTTTTTAGTGCGGCATTCGATTTGGTTGTATTATGCTAAACCAAGTGTTCGGTTATTTTTATTTCATCTCAGTTTCATTTATACATAAACTGTGTGAATGTTTTAATTGATTAATTTGTTTAAAAATATTAGTTAAATAAAATTTCTGATGCCAGCCTAATAGGTTATTAGTAGTTAATTTGATTTTCGACAGTGATGCTAAGAATATGCGACTCCTGTTTTAATTTGGTAAAGGAGTGATCGCCCGATATTTTATTAGGCGGGGTGTCACAGATGGTATCAGAGCATTAGGTTCTAGTGTCCTTAGGAATCTGTGGGGACGTACTACGCTTTCAGCGTTGCTCTTGATTTGATATAGAGCCTTAGGATTACGGTTATTGATTCCTCTTGTGAGATTTCATTCCCCTGCCATTTCATAATATTATAGTAATCTTTGGCACGCTCATTCGAGATTCACGTGTTGATCGATGAAGGATGACCACAGAAGGCCATTGCAAGGGTAGCAGAAGGCAGGGATTATTTAGAGAGGTTAGTTGAAGTCGGAGACTAGGACCATAGTAGCAGTCACTCTCCTTGTGGAGTTTGTCAAGGATTGTTGCAACTACTACTAAGGTATAGCAGTTATAACTATTCAAGCACCGCTATAGTAGGGAGTGATGCTAAAGTTGAACTACCTAGTGAAGTCAAACTGAGAAAAATACGTTTAGCAAGTATTTAAATTGATACAGGCCAATGCAACAACATATTAGTGTGACACTCTCTTGAGAAATTCTCACCTCTCTTCTAATGTGCACACCTATAGCACTAACCTCCCCAACTGTTTGTATTATCATTTATCGCACTAACCTTCCCAAGGATTTAACTTATCTTAGCTTACTCGTAAGATTCAACATTTACGATTCAATTGTTTAAAAAGGGATATTTCTATTAGTAACCAAACTTCTCATTTTGACTTTATTAATCAATAAAGTTTTTCAGTGTCATATTATACTTTCTCAACACAAGTATTTATAATTTGAGTTATCAACCACGTCCTACCTATTACATCACAGTAAACAGTTCCAGATTTCAAAATTTCATATATATATTAACCACTTGTAAAATATATATAAACCATAACAGCACCCCAAATAAAACTATGGTGGGGGCATACTCTACTATCCAAACCCCATATCACTCACATTAAGGGGAATACAAATTCGGAATCACTCTAGAATTGTATTAACACATACTCAAACAATCTTGGGACGAAGTATAGATTCCAAGTCTCGTAGGACCGTCTGAACTATCACTGTGATAGCCTGTACCAAGGATATCTATACACAAACAAGATGAGGCGAAGAATAGATTCCAAGTCTCTAAGAGGATGGCACATGCCTGCGTCTCTTAGGACCGTCTGAACTATCATATCACTAGCCTGTACCAAGGATATCTATCTTCTAAGGTACAAGTCAATATCCCCCATAAAGGTCCCATCGAGATAAGACTGTCCCAGCGCGGAAACCTCAGGGATAGCAAGTAGCGTGGGCATGATTTTCACACATAGATAGTATAAGCATACACAATCATATAACTATACTAATATTACCATATCAATAATGGGTAACTTCTCAATTCCCATACTTACAACATTTGTATTTATTTCTCATTATTTAGTTATCACGTATAACCATTCACATCTTATTTTAATTTGAGGAACTTTTTCCACTTACTACATAACGCTTCATGGATTCTATCCTCCCAATTATAAAATTCAGTAGGTATACACATTTGTCCCAAAGTAACTCTCTTACGTGTCTCTCTCTTTAAATTATAAATTTACCGACCCATATGTAATTATCCCAAAATACAATCTTTGCCCGACATCAAGGGTCCCAAAATCTATTCACATGTCCTACTGGTCTTCCCTATCTCCCAAAAACATTTTATTAAGGATGCCCAAGAATTATTTCACAATAAATCGAATTTAACTCATTTAAACAAGGGAAATAGGAGTTTTGCCAGGAGGGGTCGATCGATCGAGGTCTGGGACTCGATCGATCGAAGCTCTATGCTTGATCGATCCATCAAGCAGGTATTTTGATTTCTGCAGAATTGCAGTTACAGGTTCTACCATCTATGTTCACCCAAATCCATATTTTTCAACTCCAAACATCCCAAAAATTCTACTACTAACATTATAGCATTATACCAGATGTTTTCAACGTAAAGCATGTGTATTTCTATCATTAAACATGGATAATCAACCCAAAATCTTATCTAATCATCAAGAACCCTAGAGTTAATCATGGTTCTAATCTATTTTTACTAGAATTTCCTTCTAATACATCATCAAAATTTCGTGGGTTATTCTTCTACATCACAAAAGATTTCCAGAATAAGGTTTAAGTCTTTACTACATGCAAATTCCTATCAAAATTTGGGTTTTCTTCCATATATTTCATCCCTAATCATTCCTAAACTAATATGGAAATTGCACCAACGAAAATAGCAAGATCAACACTTGCCTGGGATTTTTGGTATTCTAATTTACGGCTGATTTTGGTATGGTTGCGTTCCTCGTCTTGCGATCTACGCGTCTGTGGTGGTGGTGGCGCAAACCGTTGAGTTTTGGGCCTTGAAATTACTTGAGAGCTCTCTCCTCTCTTCTTCAATGGCCGTTCTAGGTTTTGGGAATTCTAACCCTAGGTGACAACCTCAATATCAGATATAGTCCCTCTAATTTTCGTGGGTTTAATTACCCATAACTGTAAAATGACCAAAATGCCCTCCCGGGTTACTAATTAGGCCTAGAAACGCCCCGAGACCCAAACTACACCCCCAGGTATACGTTTCTGACTATCTCGACCCTTCCGGACGCGTTGGCGCACTCAAAACGACCATATGAAAAACTTATAAAATATTCACTTTTATTAATCCACATTTAGTCCCGACACGACAGAGGCGCGTTCTGACTTAAATTTCCACAATTGTCATTTTATTCACATGTGAAAATATTATAAAAATAAATCTCATATATTACTATACTCATCCAGTAATATTCAACAAATAACAAATTTCCAATAATTACTAACTCTCGTCATGCTAGTAAATATTTAAAAAAACATCTCGGATTAAAATTAAATTAATTTATCTCAATTAAATTTAATAAATCCCATAATTTTAAAAGCTATAAAAGTACGGGGTATTACAGTTGTCCCACTGATCTTCTTGATGAATATCTCCAGATCAGTGAAAGCACTACAATTGAAAGCCTTAAGCTTTTTTGCAATGCGGTCATCGAGGTTTTTAAAGAACGATATTTGAGCAAACCAGATGAAGCTGATGTTGTACAACTTCTAAAAGAAAGATCGGGGTTTCCCTGGTATGTTTGGTAGTCTGGACTGTATGCATTAGAAATTGAAAAATTATACAACGGCATGGTATGGCACTCACACTAATGGTTTGAACAAGGCCCGTACTCTAATTTTAGAGGCTGTAGCATCAAAGGATTTATGGATTTGACATGCGTTCTTCGGCATGGCTGGTACAAATAATGATATCACTGTTCTTGAGAGATCTCCCTTGTTCGATGATATTGTAAATGAAGTTTCTCTACCGTGTAATTTTACAGCACAAGGCCATTATTATAAGATGGGGTATTACCTTTCTGATGAAATTTACCCAAAATATGCTACTCTTATTCTAACCCTTTCTCAACCGTCTAATGTTGAAGAGAGGTTATTTGCTAAACAACAAGAAGACATAAGAAAAGATGTGGAACGTGCATTTGGGGTGTTGCAAAGTAGGTGGCATATTGTTAAATCCCCCGCACGTATGTGGAATTCAAAGGATCTTGGGAAGCTAATGAAGACATGCATCATCTTACATAATATGATTATCGAGAGTGAACATCATCGTGGAATAGACCCCCAACATTGGGTGCCTATTGCGCATGAAAGGGTCGAGCATGTTGAGTTAGATCACGATTATATGTATCTTGTTTCTAGTAGGATTAGCCAATTTAAAAGAATCCGGGACACGGGGCTTCATAATGAATTGAAGAAGGATCTCATCAATCATTATTGGGAACTGTACGATGACCATCACATTTAGTTTTTGGGCATGTATCTATTAAGTGCAAGCCTATCTTAATTAATGAACTCTTATTCGGTCTTTTACTGTTTATTGTTGAATTGGGGATTTTACAAGACTTTGTATTAGAGAAGTTGCATAATTATTTATGTCTTTCACTTTCATTGTAAGATGTATCAGTTTGATGTGAAAACAAAAGAACAAACTACCGGTTTAATTTTTTATGGACAACTAACGTTTATTTTTAAAAGTATTATGGAATACCAATTCATCCACCTTAATAAATGAATAGGCTACTCCCATAATACTTTTAACAGTTGATTGATAACATTGTATTTGGCACTACCACACATTCAATTGTCATGATGTCTATTAAAATAAAAAAAGGACGCGAGAGTTTAATTTTGGCAGAGACCAATTATGTATCCGAATGACATGCATCATAGATGAAAATATCTTTATATAGTTCATTAGTTGTACTTAGATACAATATCTTTATACTGTTCATCATTTGTATTTAGATGCAAATAGCATGACTCCTACATTCTCAACCAATACATACATTCCCGGGTTTTATAAACAAACTGAGTTTTTTCTTCTCTAGTGGTTGCCATGTATTAGAACAAACCAATTTTTTTTCTTTGACAAAAGAACAAAATGATTTTTAAATACATGATTCACCTGAATAACTTTACCTTTCCAAGAAAAAAATGTGTGTTAAAATACAGATTGAAGAATTAAGGAGAACAAAGCTATTGGAAATGTTACACTTGTTGTATTTCTGCTGGTACATCTTTGTTTCAGAATGTCTTTGTTTTTGTCAATTTGTTAAAATACCGCAAGTGCACGGGCTATTGTAGAATAGCGAGTGAAAGTACGGGTCGAACCCACGAGGATTTATCAATTTTTTTGGTTAAAAATTATTGTGACTGTCCAACTAGACGAAATGGGTTTAAAGATGAGATGTAATATTAAACTAAGCAGCAGAAACAAAAAAAAATAGGAGTACGAGAGATACAATCAAGTGTGCGTGAGAACTAGGGCGTTGGATCCATTTATCACGTTAAACTAACACTGTGCAATAATTTAAATTCGTCACTTCCGGTTATATAACTCGAATTAAGCCGACTCTCGTCGTATTTAATTCGGAAAAATAACACGTTAGAAGTTCAAAAAAAAATTCAATGTATGTAAATTTAGACTCCTAAAATCCCTATTCCCTTAAAAAGTTCACTTTTAAATTTAAAAATATATTCTTTAAGCATGGGTTCTCAATTAATTTAATAAAAGTATAACCCATCCAAAAGTACTCATACTTAAAATAAAAAAAATGAATTTTTTTCAAACAATGTCGAAGGTTTAAAATGCACTCTCGTGTCATTTTAAATGAATACCAAATTTTGTTAGAACCTTTAGCACATATTGGGAACTAAGAGAAATTTAAATCAAACACAATATTAATCACATATGATAAATTTCTCCTAGTCCTAGTAAAGAAATTAAGCTAGCATAATGGAAGACATCATAATATTACAAGAATGAATACCCATTTTCATTAATAAAACAACTTACAAATGATGTGTCTTACAAATATTCTTGATAAAATTCCTCCAAAGATACAATTCTTGGCCCTCAAATATAAATAAAACTATCAAAAATTGTTCTACGGTGACTCTCTAATTTTTCTTCCAAAATAATGAACCTAAGGGACCTATTTATAGGCTTAGGGGTTGGTTATTTGGATGAGATGGGACTCTCATTGATTGGTTGTATTTGAGCTCATAATTATCTCATGGAGTCTTGGGAAAAGTTGGAGATAATTATCCCAAATTTTGGCACTATTCACGTCACTTTTCACAACACCAACTTTAATCGCATTTTTGACCTCCAAAACTTCAAAATCTCATTTCTGTCCGAACTTCAAAATTGTGAGTCTTGTCAAGAACTTTCCGAAAAGCTATGGCATGGGCTCAATAGACACTCGAGCAATTTTATAAAGAATATTTAATCCAGTTGTGTCAACTGTGTCCTATCGTGTCGCGATGTATCCTGACAATTTTTGCACATCGACTCCTTTGTTGTTCAAATTTTCGGGGTACCTGTAAAAATGCAAAAAAAATAGAAATAAAAATAATTATTTCGAATTTAGGGTCACAAATATTTAATATTTAAAAAACTACCCCTCTTTTCATTTTAGTCCCCGAAATTCATTAATTGCTCGTTTTAATTCAGAAATTCAACCAAATTTCAGAGAGAACTTTATTTTGCCTAAGTAAACACTTAAAAAATATTTTCAAGCTCATAAAGTTTCTGAAATTATGATTTTACCCCTTATTGTATTTTTTAACTCGAATTTTATTCAAATTTGCAATTTTCTTTTATTTTACGAAAAAGACTATAAAAGCTCATTATTTATGATACAACGCGCCTAACAAGGCCTAGATTTGGACATAATTGATGCAAAATAATGCAATCATCAAATACTCCCAAACCTAAACTTTTCTAGTCCTTGATCAAAACTAAAATTTTAAAATCTAAGTCACTTTCGTAGGAATCAAGGTTGTACTTAGCATGTGCAACAAGCCGTTAAACCCCTAGGTTACCCTAGTGGACGAGTTTTGTCTCCTGAGGGTTTGCAATGAATATACGCACAAAATTTTAAAACTTGATTCAATATAAAAGACTCAAAAGTAATATAACCAAGTTTGAATGCAAACTTCATAAATATAGTAGAGCTTTATTTCTCAATCTCAACTCATTACATTTCTTATTCGAAAGTTCATTTTGATTTAAAAATCTCACGAGATGTACTCTCAATCTAACACTCGAAATGGGTTATTTTCTCTCCGTATATGTGAATAAAAATAATAAATTTAAATGAACAATTTTCACATATACATGATGAAAAGCGGACTTTTATAATGGATGAATATGATCTCATGAACGGAACATCGATTACTTTTTGAAAACATTGGATCACACCATAGATCCTATTCATCTTCTCTGCACACTATAACTAATTTCCCTTGAGATCGATTAGGACTTTCTTTGGTTGTATTGTAGGCTCGGATTTTAGCTAGAAGGAATGGCTTTGAAGTTCAAAAATTTCTCAGAATATAGAGATTTTTTTTTCGTATTTTGACTTTTAGGCACTTTTCTTCCAACCTCCATTTTATTTT
Source organism: Sambucus nigra (assembly GCA_949130495.1). Lineage (NCBI taxonomy): Eukaryota > Viridiplantae > Streptophyta > Magnoliopsida > Dipsacales > Adoxaceae > Sambucus > Sambucus nigra. The sequence goes on along the minus strand of OX422210.1, from coordinate 233,844,464 downwards.
TCTTTCGCCTTTTCTTTTCAAAATCATATTTTTTTCATCTTTCTTTTTCTTTCTTTCTTCCTCCTTTTTTTTCTTTTCAATTTACACATTATTTTTGCAACCTCCTTTTCTTTTGGCCTTTTTCCTACCGTAATTTTACCCTAGTATTCTAAAAAAGTGGGTATGGCTTATTTTTATGGGCTTTAAACTCCCAGTTGGAGTTGGATAGGATAGTGGGCTTTCAACGAAAGGTTTATCTTCTTTTTGGCTCAAATGGGCTTATAATGTAATAATGTAAAAAGTTTGGAGTTTGGGCCTACTTTTTAGGCTTTCAAACGATGGCCTAATCTCAATTCTCAAGTTTCATTAAGTTGATTTGTGTCTCAAGAGGACTTACTAAGACTTCTAGTACTTAAGATTCACATTTGGCATTTTGTTTTTAGTAATCGAATAAAATAAAGTATTTGAGTTCATCAACAAATTTATCATTGAAGGAAAGCTTGAGTTATTTTAACTCGGATTAATTTAAATCTCTCAAAATGATGAACGATACAAAAATCTCACTGGGCTAAAATCTCAACATTTATTCGTTAAGTATATTAACTTTCGCCTCAATATCCATTTTCAATCATATTATATGGCTAATGTGTAAAAATTTTCTTAAGTTGAGAGATCCATGAATTAATTCTCTATTAAGAAATCGTTTCAAAACTCAATTACATTGAAAATCTTTTTGGATTTTTGAATTTTTTTTGATTTTTTTAAAGTGGAGAAAAATGACCTCAATACTCCCAAACCTAATTTCTACATTGTCCTCAATGTACAAGACAAAAATTTAAAAGGAAGGAACGATATGAAAGATATTACCGTAATGAGGAACTTTTTCCAATGCACAATTCCCGTAAATGAAAATTATGATACAACAACAAGACCCAATTTCATGTTCACTCTTGGTACACAGGGTATTGGATGAGAACGTCCTCCACTACTAATCTCGCAATTCCAGATATGGCTTCAACCTTTGACCATTAACTCTGAAAATTTCACCATTTTTAGGATTCTCTATCTCAACCACCCCATGTGGGTAGACTGTCCTAACAACAAAGGGACCGGACCATCTAAACCTCAACTTACCGAGAAAGAGATGCAACCTAGAATTGTACAAGAGAACTTTATGTCCAAGATTGAATGACTTTCGTAGGATGGACTTATCATAATACATTTTTATTTTCCCTTTATATAATTTTGCATCTTCGTACGCATCATTCCTAATCTCATCCAACTCATTGAGTTGGAGTTTTCAGACCTCTATTGCAGCAGGTAAATCAAAATTAAAGGTCTTAATGGACCAATAGTCCTTGTGTTCTAACTCTACCAGAAGGTGGCAGGCTTTTCCATAGACAAGACTATATGAGGACATACCAAGTGGCGTTTTGTAGGCGGTGCGATAAGCCCACAGTGCATCTAATAACCTTAAGGACCAATCCTTTCGGTTCGAATTGACTGACTTCTCAATGATTTGCTTGATTTTCCTGTTGGAAACTTCAACTTGACCATTGGTTTGAGGGTGATAAGAACACCCTACTTTGTACGTGACCGAATACTTTTTCATGAGAGTCTCGAAGGATCGATTATAGAAATGGGTTCCTTGATCGCTAATGATGGATCGAGGTGTATCAAAATGAGAGAAAATATTTCCTCGAATGAATTTGACACTACGCGGCGGTCATTAGTCCTACACGATATGGCATCTACCCACTTAGACACATAATCAACCGCTATAAGAATGTAAATATTCCCGTAGGAATTTAGGAATGGACCCATAAAAGTAATGCCTCGATAATAAAAAACCTCAATAATCAGAATGGAATTTAAGGGCATCATGTTCCTACGTGTGATCTTCCCTAACCATTGTCAACGGGAACAAATCTTACTGTAATCATTTGAGTCACGAAAAATGGTGGGCCAATAGAATCGACACTGTAAAATTTTTAGAGCGGTCTTTTTAGCACTGAAATGACCTCCACAGGCTTTATCATGGCAGAAAGAGATTACACTTCGAATCTCATGATCGGATACACACTTTCGAATGATTTGATAGGGAAAATACTTGAAAAGATACGAGTTATCCCAAAAGAAATGATTGGCTTTACTTAAAAATTTGGAACGATCTTGCTTAGACCAATGAAGTGGCATTTCACTCGGCACAAGATAGTTCATAATATCGACGAACCATGGAAGCTGAGAGATAAGCATCATTTACTCATCAGGAAAGGACTCGTTGAGTGGCAACAGGTTATCAGATGATTCAATAGTTAACCTAGATAAGTGATCAGCCACTACATTCTCACATCCATTCTTATCCCAAATTTTAAGGTCAAACTCTTGCAGTAATAGGATCCACCTAATGAGATGGTCCTTAGCATCCTTTTTATACAAAAGGTATCGCAGGTCCTAGTGATCGGTGAAAATGTCAACTTTGGATCCTATCAAGTAAGACCTAAACGTCTCAAGAGCAAAAACAATAGCGAGGAACTCTTTTTTCGTCGTGGAATAGTTCAATTGGCATCATTAAGAGTCATACTGTCACAATAGATGAGGTCAGGAAGTTTATCATTATGCTCACCTAGAATTACACTTATGGCATAGTCAGAAGCATCACACATGATCTAAAACGGTTGACTCCAATCGGGAGGCCTCATAATAGGTGCAGAGGTCAATTCTATCTTTAGCCTTTCAAAGGCTTGAAGGCATTCGTCAATGAAATCTAAGAGTGTGTCCTTGGTAATAAGATTTCACAAGGGTCGACATATTTTGCAAAAATCCTTAATAAATATTTGATAGAAATTGGCGTGTCTTAAGAATGACCGAACTTCACGCACAATTTTAGGGGGTGAGATATTTGCAATGAGATATATTTTAGCTTTATCTACCTCGATACCCTTTGCAGAAATAATGTGACCTAGCACTATGCCTTGTTTGACCATAAAGTGACACTTATCCCAATTAATCACAAGGTTCTAATATTTACACCTCTTTAGAACGAGGGACAGGTGATGGAGGCACTCATCAAAACTAGACCCAAATACACAAAAATCATTCATAAAGACATCAAGAAAATGCTCCACTATATCCAAAATGATACTCATCATGCATCGCTGAAAGGTAGTGGGTGCATTGCATAACCCAAAGGGCAGGCATCGGTACGCAAACGTACCAAATGTAAAAGTGAAAGTGGTTTTCTCTTGATCCTCATAAGCAATGGGAATTTGATTATAGCCGAAATAACCATTGAGAAAATAGTAATATGGGTAGCCGACTAATCTCTCTAGCATTTGGTCTATGAAAGGGAAAGGAAAGTGATCATTCCTTATAACAACATTCAACTTCCTATAATCAATACACACTTTCCAATCGGTTTGAATCCTAGTGGGTACTAACTCATCATCGTTATTTTTCACCATCATAACACCAGATTTCTTTGGGACAACTTGAATGGGACAAACGCATTGGCTATCAGAGATGGGGTAAATGATACCCGTATCGAGTAATTTTAGCACCTCGGCTCGAACGAACTCTTTCATATTGGGAGTAGGTCTACTTTGTGCTTCATGAGAGTTTTTAGCATTGTCTTCTAAGTGTATCCTATGCATGTACACCTAGGGACTTATCCCCTTAAAGTCAGTTATGGTACATCCTATGGCTTCCTTCTGTTCTTTGAGAACACGCAATAGTTTACCTTCCCATTCTTTGTCCAAATCATACGCGATGATAATAGTCAAGGATTCAGAAGGTCCTAAGAACCTATACTCGAGTGTTTCAGGCAGTGGCTTCAATTCTAGCTCAGGATCTTTCTCAATCGATGGAGGAATATGTAATGAGGAAAGTGAGAGAGGCTCAGGTTTAGACTTCTAATTTCCTACTTCCATGATAGGGGCAGAGTCGAGGAGGGCGTTGACTTATTCAATGGATTGTTCGACATCAATTTCGGACCCCAAAAAGGCAAGATAAGATGCTAAAGGGTCGTCATTATAAGTTTGCTCAAAAGTATCTTGGACGATACTATCAACCATGTCAACATCCACGAGTTCATCGTCATCAGGTGGTTGTTTGGCCAAATTAAACAAATTAAAGTCCATAGTGATGTTCCCAAAGGATAGGTTCAATTGGCCGCCACGACACCTAATGACGGCATCAGATGTGGCGAGGAAAGGACGACCCAAAATAACAGGGATTTGTGCAATAGGATTTTGCACTTGTTGGGTGTCCAAGACAACAAAGTCGATAGGAAATATAAAGTCACCCACTTTAATTAGGATGTCCTTCACAATGCCTCTCAGAATTTTCACAGAACGGTCAGCTAAGGACAAGGTAATCCTAGTCAATTTTAACTCCCCAAAACCTAGTTTCTGATACACGGTGTACGGCATAAGGTTCACGCTTTCTCCTAAATCTAGAAGGGCTTTCTCAATAAGGTACTCACCTATCTTGATATAAATCGTCGGAGTATCGGGATCCTTATACTTGATGGGAGTTCGATAAGAACTGATCGATCTTTCTTGCTCAGAGAGAAAATATTTCTAGGGTATGCTGGTGCTTGGCTTGAAGGTATAAAGGTCCTTCAGAAATTTGGCGTAGGATGGGACTTGTTGAATAACATAAGGCAGTGGTATATTGATTTGTACTTGCTTGAATACTTCCAACATTTTATCAACTTGCGCCTTTTTCTTTTGTGGAACCAAACGCTGGGGAAATGGTGATTTTGGGACATAGGTCTCTACACATGGCTCGAAATTTAAGGGTGAGGAGGAAGTTGGATCCACGGATGGATCTTCCTTCTCCTTACCTTTATCGAATTCACTCTCGATAGGTGGTGCAATTTTTTTCTCTACTTCCTTGCCGGACCTAAGCGTGTTGATGGCTTTTGCATTCTCTTGGGTGTGTGATGCGCTCGTTCCATCTTGAATAATAAATTAACCCTTATGAATGTTACTCTTTGGATTGGGTTCGGGCTGACTTAATAATGTTCCTTTGTTCCTCTCACATAACGCGTTAGCTAGTTGGCTCATTTGAACCTCGAGTTTGGTAATGGCTTGAGTATTCGTATGCAGGCTTTTCTGGATGGATTGGAGGACATTTTGAGTGGTTTACTGGAATTGAAGGGTACTTTGGGCCAGAAGGTTCATCGAATCCTCTAAGGATTGGATCTTTTGGAATAAGGGATTCGAGGGTGCGGTGGAATTTTCTTTGAAACCCGAGGGTGGGTTACTGGAATATTGACATCCACTTCCTTGGTATTGACCCTTGGATCATGAAAGATTGGGGTGGTCTCGCCATCCCTAATTGTATGCGTTGGAATATGGGTCGTATTTTGGTCTATTTTGGTAGAGGGCATTGGCTTGCTCGGTGAGTGCCTTATGGGTCGGAAGGGTGGGGAAATTCTCGACTAAGTGGTCAAATGCATCGCAAAGTATACACATAGGGGAACCTACATGTTGAACGACCACAAATGTGGTTTTATTACCCTCTTTGCTCGTCTCTAAAGATTCTAAACGTCGGCTAATATGGCCACTTTGGCATTTAAATCATAACTTTATTCTCTTGGTGAGAAAAACCCTCACTGGATGTGGTGGGCCTAGAATCTCTATTGGGGCCCATCGCTGGGACTTTTTTGGTACGACTTCTAGGAATACCCGCGCGCCAACCTCACTTTTTTCAGTAAAATCACCGTTACATAATGACTCGAGCATAGTTCGAGTGTTATAATCGAACCCTTCATACAAAATTTGGACTTGGCATTCCATATGAATCCCATGGTGCGGACATTGCAGTAGCAAGTCCTTGAATCTCTCCAAATACATCCATAAGTCTTCTCCCTCCTTTTGGATAAATGTATTGATGGCGTGACGTATCGACATCGTCTTTTGGTTGGAAAATAATTATTGCAGGAAGGCGACAATCATTTGTTTCCAAGTGGTGATGGATTTGAGTGTCAATGAGTTAAACCAACTCTTGTCTTTGTCTTTCAACGAGAAAGGGAACAATTTAAGTATAACAATCTCATCGGTGAATTGTTGATACTTAATGGTCACACAAATCTCCTCAAATTCCCGAATATGAAGGTAGGGATCCTCTTTGTCGGTACCTCGAAACACGGGCAACATTTGGATTGTTCCATGATGGAATAGAAAATTATTCGCATTGTGATAGGGTAGACGTATGAACGAAGGTTGACTCGACCTAGTTGGATAAAGGTAATCTTTAAGAGCACGTGGCACTAACTCGTCTCCCATTTCGCTGAAAATAAAAAATCTACCTACGTAAGTATTGGGAATGCTAAACTCCACACTCGATAAACAATCGGTATGATCTCGAAACCAAATTCGCATACACTGAGCTCACTCGATTTTTTTATAATTTTATAATTTTATAATTTTTTTTATGTGAAGAAAATTAAAAACCAAAATTGACTCAAACCACGTAATTCCTAGATAACACAAAGAAATTTGAAATATCTAATTTAGGTGAGGGGAATTTCGATTTTAAAATCTAGTTTTCCCGAGATTAATCGACGACACAGGGGTCTCTATAATTAGAAAGCTCATACTCTTTGACAAAGGAGAATTTAAAAGAAGACCAACTACAATTATCGCCTCAAATCCCGCTTTTTCCTCCAGATAGGTGGTCGGTACGAAGACACATTAAAAACCACCAATCCTAAACATGGTGAAACGGGGTCGATTTGACAAGTTCGCGTTGGAATAGATTTTAATTCTAGCCTCGTTAAGAGGTTTCCTATGAGCTATGTGATATCCTAAGGCCAATGTCTACTTGATTTTAAATTAAATGTGATGGCTCGGGATATGCAAATGCTGGGTTAATTAGTAATTTTTGGGCCAAGGAAGGGTGATGAAATCCCCCACCTTATCTTTCACACGGGTTTTGCCCTTAAGTCAATTCATGCAACATATGAAATTAAGTGCGAAATTAAATCACGTAAGAGCACACAAAAACGTACCTTCGGCTTGGACTTTATAAGGTCACTTGTTTATGTCGAGTCGAAGTTTAAATTGACGTCGATCTGAGAGAAACACCGCCTACGTTTCAGTCGTCCCCGAGAGTTCCTTGTGCTCGTGGCAAGATTGCACAATTTTTTTCTTCACGTTCGCGCACTGTTAAAACTTTTCTGAATTTTTCTTCACTTATTTTTCTTCTTTTTTTTATATGTTCCTGAAAAAAAAAGAAATACACCAAACGTAAAGTGCGACACATAAAATAAAAATTAATGAAAAGAGAAGAAGAAAAAAAATGACACACGCACTAGTGGTGTATTTAACACAAAAAATCAAAGCACACTTATGGAACAGTTTTTTTTTCCACTCAAAAGAAAAACAAAATTATTGCTGTGGAAAAAAATTGAATTTTCGGATTTTTTTAAGGGTCTACCTACTGAAAAAAAAAACAAATCTGAAAATTTCCAGAAAAAAAAATTCAACCTTTTCAACTTTTTATGTATTTTAGGATAAACTTAGTGCTAAAAGTGCTATTTAAGAAAAAAACTTAAATCAGGTCTTTTTTTACCCAGAAAAATAGAAATATTGTTGCGGATTTTTTCAGAAATTTCACCTTTTTTTATGAATGTTTACTAACAAAAATGCGAAAAGTAAAAAAAAAAATAGTCCGAAAGTCAAAACTTTAAAAAAAAAATTGAACAAATCCCTGGCAACGGCGCCAAAAAGTTGTTATCGATTTTATAAAATACCGCAATTGCACGAGCTATTGTAGAATAGTGAGTGTAAGTACGGGTCAAACCCACGAGGATTTGTTAATTTTTTTCATTAAAAATTATTGTCACTGTCCAACTAGACGAAATGGGTTTAAAGATGAGATGTAATATTAAACTAAGCAACACAAAAAAAAATAGGAGTACGAGAGATACAATCAAGTGTGAGTGAAAACTAGGACGTTGGATCCATTTATCACGTTAAACTAACACTGTGCAATAATTTAAATTCGTCATTCCCGGTTTTATAACTCGAATTAAACCGACTCTCGTCGTATTTAATTCGGAAAAATAACAAGTTAGAAGTTCAAAATAAAATTTAATGTCTCTAAATTTAGACGTATAAAATCTCTATTCCCTTAAAAAGGTCAATTTTAAATTTCAAAATATAGTCTTTAAGCATGCGCTATCAATTAATTTAATAAAAGTATAACCCATCAAAAAGTACTCATACTTAAAATAAAAAAAATGATTTTTTTCAAACAATGCCGAGAAGGTTTAAAACGCACTCTCATGTCATTTTAAATGAATACCGAATTTTTTCAGAACCTTTAGTACATATCGGGAACTAAGACAAATTTAAATCATACACAATATTAATCATACGTGATAAATTTTACCTAGTCCTAGTAATGAAATTAAGCTAGCATAATGGAAGACATCAAAATATTTCAAGAATGAATACCCATTTTCATTAATAAACAACTTACAAATGATGTGTCTTAAAAATAGTTTTGACAAAATTCCTCCCCAAAGATACCATTCTTGGCCCTCAAATATAAATTAAACTCCCAAAACAAAACTACCAAAAATTGTTCTAAGGTGGCTCTATAATTTTTCTCCCAAAGTAATGAACCTAAGGGTCCTATTTATAGGTTTAAGGGTAGGGTATTTAGATGAGATGAGACTCTCATTGATTGGTTGTATTTGAGCTGATAATTGTCTCATGGAGTCTTGAAAAAACTTGGAGATAATTATCACCAATTTTAGCACTATTCGGTTCATGTCACTATTCACATAACTATTCACAACACCAACTTTAATCGCATTTTTTACATCCAAAACTTTAAAATCTCGCTTCCCTCCGAACTTCAAAGTTGTGAGTTTGTTAAGACCTTTTCGAAATACTATGGCACGGCGTAAACGGACACTCGAGTGATTTTATAAAATATATTTAATCCAGTTGTGTCAACCGTGTCGTGTCGCGTCGTGATGTATCTTGACAATTTTTGCACATTGACTCCTTTGTTCAAATTTTCGGGATACTTGTTAAAATGTAAAAAAATAAAAATAATTAATTCAAATTTAGGGTCACAAATATTTAAAATTTATAAAATTACCTCTCTTTGAATTTTATCCCCCGAAATTCATTAATTGCTCGTTTTAATTCAGAATTAAACCAAATTTCAGAGAGAACTTTATTTTGCCTAGGTAAACACTTAAAAATTATTTTCAAGCTCATAATGTTTCTGAAATAATGATTCAGAATTATGAAGGTCATTTTGGGCTTGGAAGTAGATAAAGTTTTGGGATGTGCAGTTATGGCTTGGAGATGTTGTCTGGTGAGAGGAGAAAGATGAAGTTTGGGGCTGTATAGACTGATGGTGGAAATGGTTTTGGTTTTCTTTCCTTGTTTCAAGAGAGTGTTTGTGAGTTGATGATCTTTTTTTGGGTTTAGTTTGGTGGTTTCTCGTCCGACGCATGTTCTTTCTTAGATAAAATATGACACGTGGATTTGTTTTTGATGATGCGTGTTTTTTTTTCTAGCATCTTCCAGGCATTTCCTTAGTCTTTTGGAGTTTTTTTGTGGGCTTGAGCTGCGGGGTTGAGTTCAATTTTTGTTCTTTTTGGAGGGGGCCTAAGGTGTGTTGTGTTTGTTGAGCCGGTTTGTTCTGGTTTTGAGTTTGATCTCCACATCGTTTTTTGGGCCTTGGGCTCTTTCTTATAAATTTTACATTTCATAAAAAAAAACGGAATTCATCCAAATTTCAGAGAGAACTTTATTTTTCCTAGATAAACACTTTAAAATTTCCTAGTAAATAAATTAAGCTAGCATAATGAAAGAGACATCATAATATTGCAAAAATGAATACCCATTTTCATTAATAAAACAACTTACAAATGATGTGTCTTAAAAATATTCTTGACAAAATTCCTCCCCAAAGATACAATTCTTGGCCCTCAAATATAAATAAAACTCTCAAAATAAAACTACCAAAAATTGTTCAAAGGTGGCTCTCTAATTTTTCTCTCCCAAAATAATGAATCTAAGCGTCCTATTTATAAGCTTAGGGGTAGGGTATTTGGATGATATGGGACTCTCATTGATTGGTTGTATTTGAGCTCATAATTATCTCATGGAGCCTTGGGAAAAGTTGGAGATAATTATCCCCAATTTTGGCACTATTTACATCACTATTCACAGCACAAACTTTAATCGCATTTTGAACCTCCAAAAATTCAAAATATCATTTCCATCCGAACTTCAAAGTTGTGAGTCTTGTCAAGACCTTTCCGAAAAACTATTACGGCCTCAACGGACACTTGAGCGATTTTATACAAAATATTTAATCCAGTTGTGTCAACCGTGTCATGTCGCGTCGCGATGTATCCTCACAATTTTTGAACATCGACTCCTTTGTTGTTCAAATTTTTGGGATACATGTAAAAATGAAAAAAATAAAAATAATTAATTCAAATTTAGGATCACAAATATTTAAAATTTACAAAATTACCCCTCTTTGCATTTTAGCCCCCGAAATTCATTAAATGCTTGTTTTAATTCAGAATTCAACCAAATTTCAGAGAGAACTTTATTTTGCCTAGATAAATACTTAAAAATTATGTTCAGGCTTATAAAGTTTTTGAAATTATGATTTTACCACTTATTGTATTTTTTAACTCGAATTTTATTTAAACTTGTATTTTTCTTTTATTTTACGAAAAAGACTCTAAAAGCTCATTATTTATGATACAACAACGCGCTTAACAAGGCCTAAATTTGGACATAATTCATGAACTATAATGCACTCTCATTTGCAATGAAAGAAAAATCCTCAAACTTTTCAAGTCAGAAATGGGATATCAGCCGCATCATTTTTAATCGAAATCAACAATTATAATTTATATTAAATGTGGAAGAAGCATTATTTCCATAATTTCAGATTCACAACTAGTTGGAAGAGACACAATAACAATAATTTCATTAACTTAAACTCTAAACAACTTTTTACTTTCCAGAAACTAAAACATGAAATTAATTAAATAAATAAAAGAAACAAGTTGTCATTTCCAGAACTACAAAGAACAATTTTGATGAAGAACTACATTTAAGCATGATTTCAAGAAACATCCCCCAAAAGACCATCACTTTCCCATTCCTCCGTTACTTGAGCTTGTATTTTTTCAGAAGTCGCTACCAAAGCAAATTGAAGATCTGAGATCTTGACATTAATAATGCGTTTTTGGTCCTTACATTTTTGGGCTTTCTCCCTTCTCTTTTCATCATCCTCCTTCAATTTTTGAGCCCTCTCTTTTAATTCCAAATCTCTTTTTCGTGTTTGCTCTCGTAATTCGTATTCCTTTTTCTCCCTTTCTCTTTTCAGTTGCAACTCTTCTTGATTAAATATGGACTGTTTTTCTAGAGTGCCTTGTAAAATGCTTAGTACATTCTTTCTTACTGGGGGGGCGAACAACCCCATTAACATTCACACTTTTAGATGTAGCATAATCCCTATCAACCCCTGATTGGGTTTGTGTGGATGGAAGCGAATTATGAACTGAGCAACTACTAACATTTTTTTTATTTCTTTGAGGAATTAGTTTTGGTGAGTTGTTCCGAAAACCATTTCGGATTTCCTTTCATGATCTCCCAACAATGTTCAAATTTGAATGCCGACCCATCACCCATTTCCTTTTACATTCTCAATGCTTCTAATTTTATTGAAATAAATGTTTTAAAAATGAAATATAAAAATTAAAATAGCAATATAAGAAATTCAATATATTTGTATCAAAGAAATATAAACACTTACTATATCTTCAATTGAGGCTCCACTTCTTAGAGCTCTGTCCAATGATTCATATAAGCCATGGAACTTATTAACAGTCGCATGTATAGTACCCCTAACGGCACGATAAAGCATTAACGTTTCGGGTCTCATTATACACTCCCATGTTCTCCTTCCAAGTCTTGAATATGCGGTTGCATGTCGTTTCATTTGTTTGATCCTTACCAATAACTAGATTAATGCTAATATATAGATATTCCCTTGTTAGTGCCACGTCTTCATCAGTTGTCCAAAATCGACAAGGAACAGGGAGTTGAGTGGTTTGGGAATTGTTTGAGGCCTTTGTTTTCTTTTATTTCTTTTTGGCTACTTTGGAAGAAATGGATGCTTGAGAATCAACTATGGAAATGGAACCATTCAGAAGGTCTTCATAGGAAAACCCATATTGTTGTTGACCATGAGGAGGATATGGAGAATTATGAGGGTTAAAGGATAAATTGTGATAGAATTATGCATTTGAAGGGGTAAACTGAAATTAATTAGGTTGAAGCAGTGAATTTTGTAGGGAAAACTGAGGAGCATGACTGTTTTTAAGAAATGGGTGAAATACTTATGATTACAGCTTCGGGGTCGGTTGTAGATTGTTGGCAGAATGAAAAATGAGAGTCTTGTGAATCAATGTGTTACAAAAATTCCTAAGAAACAACTACAAAACAGAATTACAAAGTGGAAATATTAGAAACTAAAAAATAATAGCATGGTCCATCGAATAAGGTGCAGGGAATAAGGTGAATGTCTATCAGAGTGATAAGGCAATCAATCAATGGAAGTATGGTTAAGATATACATGGCTAGAGATAGGGACAACCGGGCTAGTTCAGACAAAGACATGGGAAACATGGTTTTAGAACCTTTCAGCAGCAACAACAGTTGCATATGCCCATAACTCCGAGGTATCAGGCACCACTTGTACTTTCAATGTCACAATATGCACCACATCAACCTTAATTGTAATACGGTTGAGTTTATCACATGGGTCTATGGGAGGATCCATCATCAATTCAGGTAATGGATGGCTTGTTTTATGTCTATGGATCTTTAGCCCAATTACTTTTTCATATTAGATCCACTCATTCTTTAATTTAATGATTTTTTATAGGTATTTTTAAGCTGAATTCGACTCCATGTGCTAAAGTATTATTTACATATACTTTATTTGGCGTGTTACCCTATACTATCGAGTCTTATGAGGGAATAGGCATTGATATTAGTATTTTGTGATTTGTGGCAAACTTATTTGTTTAAGACACTCACTCTTATGATTCTATTTTGAGGATGAATTGTTATGTATTTATTGGGCTCTGGTTGATGTGTAGATAAAGACATTATTTTTGTAATGCCAAGCATGGACGTGTTTGTTGCCACTATAACTAAACCAAAGGGTGATTCTAGTAGTTTAATATTTTATTGATGTTTTAGATGAGATGCCAAGTATAATGCCTAGCCTAAAGATTTACCTTTTAGTAGACATAGAATTAGGCAAGAAATCAATAGCTAAATAACTATACCGTATAACCCCTATAGAAGTGGTGAAACTTAGGAGCAGATTAAGAAGTTTTTAAATTAGTGGTTCGTTCGTCATATTATTTCACCTTAGGGTGCATTGGTTTTTTGAAAAGAAAAAGGAAATGTAGTTGTGATTGTGATCGGATTATTACGAGTTCAGTAAGGTTACGGTAAAAAATATGAACCCATAAGTGAGGATAAACAATTTTTTGGCCAGTTGAAGGATCATATTTATTCTCAATGATTGACTTTCCATCCAGTTATCATTAGTTGGGGGTATGAGAGGAGGATGCACCTAAGACTAAATTTTTACCTAAATATGCATCTTACAAGTTCATCCCCTCAGGTCGACTATCGCTCAAGTGGTATTCATGGATTTGATGAACTGGGTATTTTAATCGTACTTTGAGCAGTTGATCATAGTCTTCATTGATGATATTCTGATCTATCTAGGGACAAAGGATAATTATGCCATACATGTTAGGAGTACATTGCATACATTGAGGGAATATAAGATTAATGTAGAGTTTTAAAAGTGAAAATCTGAAAAGTGGGAAGTTAAATTTTAGGGGCATGTTATGCTAGAGAATGGGTTACAAGTGGATCCAAGCAAAGGGTCTGTTATGTTGGATTGGGGCACACTACGACACCTATTGAGGTTCGTAGATTTTTGGTTTTGGTCGGTTATTACAACATATTCACATGGGGTTTCTTAAAGATTGTAGGGCCAATGACTGAGTTAATGAAGAAGGGTGTGTCGTTCATTTGGAACGAGAAGTGTCAATAAGCATTTATCATTGTCAAGGAGAAGTTGACATATGCGCCAGTTCTTGCCTTACCTAGGAGTGTAGTGGAGTACTTGGTTTACACTAATGAGTCCCTATTGTAATTATGTGGGGTGTTGATGAAGGAGGACAAGTAAGTTTCATATCCACATCGAATGTTGAAGATGAATGAGTTTCACTATCTGACACGTAACTTTGAGTCGACAACAATTATATTTGTATTGCATGCATGGAAACATTATCTTTGTGACGAGAAGTTTACACTCTTTAACGATCACAAGAGTTTACAATATTTATCCACATGGAAAAATTTGAATATGAGGTAGTAAAGGTGGTTTGAATTTATAAAATATTACCAGTTTAAGATATGGTATCATCCGAGAAAGGCTAATATAGTATCGAATGCATTTGGATGATGACCTAATGGTAACTTGTCATCCTTAGAGTTAGTGGATTGGGGTTTGGTTGACAAGATTGGTGATTTTACTAAGGATTTCATGCGGATAACTAATGTGACTCTAGAAATTGTAGTGAATGTGGTCAGGAACATAATATAGGGACATAATATAGGGACACGATATGCAAGGAAATGGTGGCGGAGCTCCTCATTACTTGTGTAAATTTCTATTTGGTGGGATTCGATAATGGGTTATGGTATAATGGTAGGTTAGTGGTATTGTAAGATAAAGAGTTGAGGCGGGCCATTATACAAAAGGAAAATGGTTCTCAGTTTGTGGTGCAACTAGTGGGGATAAGATTTACCAAGATATGAAAATACAATATTAGTGGGCAGTCATGAAGAGGGAGGTGACATAGTTTTTATCCACATGTAGTGCTTTATAGGTGGTGAAGGTGGAGTTTCAGAAGTCATTCGGTAGACTTTATCACTTAACCATTCCTAAGTGGAAGTGGAAAATTTTCTTAATTGATTTCATTATGGGGTTACCTCTAATGTCGCTCTATAATTATTCTACTTGGGTGATAGTAGACCTCCTTACAAATGAGGTACAATTTTTTCCAATTCATATAAACATTTCGACATAGAAGCTCACGAGATTATATGTCTCACAGCTTGTGCAATTAGATGGGATTTGTTTTTCGATCATTATAGACATGCGTCTTACTTTGTTGCATTTTTTGGATAGTTTCCATGAGGCGATGGGGCTCAGGTAAACTTTAGTACATCTTACCATCCTCGAACTGACGTGAAGAAAAAATGGTGAATTAGAATATGGAGTAAATGCTGAAAGAATGTGTGTTGGACTTTAAAGGAAGTTGGGAAGTGTATTTACCATTGCTAGAGTTATCCTATAGCAACAATAATTTGATACATATAGTACCTTACAAGGCATTGTATGGGCGACCATGTCAATCACCCGTATATTGGTTAGGACCAGGTGAGAGTAGACTATTGGGTCCAGAGTTCGTTCAATAGATGATGAAGAATAATAAGTTGATTTAAGAACCTATCAAGACTGCCCACAATTGGCATAATGGATATGCATATTTGAAAAAGAAGCCTATGCAGTTTGAGGTTGGGGAGAAAGTACTTATAGGGGCTTTCCCTATGAAAGGGGTGATACGCTTTGGAAAGAAGGGGGAATTGACACCACCTTTTATCGAAACCTTTATGATCACCAGCGAAGTAGAGAGTGAACTTCTAGATTATCTTAACCGGGTACACAACATATTCCATGTATCCATGCTCCATACAGTTTTACATTAAGAGGTTTCTTATCATGATATTGATTTGGATGGGATTGAGTTAGAGCTAAATGCATCTTAATGTCAGCGCCAAGTTGGTATTCTCGATAGGAGAGTTTAGAGAATGTGTTATAAGAAGACAACTTTAGTACGTGTTCATTTGAGCCACCATAGTGAGGTGGAGTACACTTGGGAGTGCGACAATATGATGAGACATCAATATCCACACTTACTTTGAGACATGTAGATTTTTGTGAGTTCCGAGACATAGTTCTTTTTATTAGAGAGAAGATTGTATTACCCAATATTTTTTATAAACAAATAAAATATATATTAGCTTTTTCTTTTCAAAAATATATTAATTAAATTAAAAGAGAAAATTTTAGTTAACAATATTTAATTAATCCCGTGTTGTAATTTAAATTTAAATTGTACATTTTATTTATATTGTAATATTTAAAAATTAAATAGAGTACGTAAATAACCTAAATGTGCTAATTGGATTATTATACTATGCTAATGAACTAATGTTAATTGAAATAATTAGATAATCGGACTATAGGAGTTGGATGGAAATATTAATTAATCCTAAGGTTAAAAAAGTATATTGGTTTTTATTTGATAAAAAAGTTTAGGGCAAACTAGGGATGAGTACTTGAACATGTAATGGATTAGTTGTCATGTGGTATTTCTTAAGTACTAACTTTCGGATGAATTAAAACAAACACAAAAAAGAGGTTAATATCAGTGCTGGTCCAAAAACGCATAAGTTTATCCTGCAATAGCGTGTCATGAGGCTGCTGTAACACCCCACTTAAAATAATATCGGGTGGCCAGCCCTATAGTACATTAAATCAGGAGTTTCAGATGGTCCAGTCTCAACATCAACTGTCATAATATAGGACTAATTACCCGATATCATATAAGCGAGATGATAAAATTAAATAAAATATGCAACATACCACAAACAAACACTATAACACTACTAATAAAGAAGAAATGAATAAGTACTAATATAAAATGAAACGAGTAATATCAAATGAATATACCCGAATAAGCTGTCGGGTCACAACCAATATAATAACTGAAATGGAATAAATATAGACATTTATATAAATATCCCTTGGGTACTAACCCGATATACAACATGAATCCTACCTAGATCTTTAAAGAAGTAGGAAGAGACTATAAGATACGTCCCACAACAGTCCGCACATGTCACGGCTCCCAAGACTCTAGATAGAAGGTCATCCGGCATCCATCCGGTAGGCGACCTGTAGTAATATATATATATATATATATACAAGAAGGAGAGAAAAGTAAACGAGTCAGAGCCCGAGTGTAAAAAATATTTAGCAAGTGTGTTAACCGTGAATAATAAATATCGGTGCACTTATCTCATAATTAAAGTGGAATCGCACTCTCGTGAAACCCCAACTCACCTCTCATCTAAAGGCGCGCACCTATTCACATCCTCAAATTTTAGTTAAATTACCCCGATTATAAGGACACCCTAACTTATCATAGGCCCAGCCTATACCCACGAGAATTGCCTTCCTATCTTAACCCACGAATCCACCTCTTTCTCAACACACTTAATTATTTTTACAATTAAATATGCCCTATTAGTCTTAATGTATTCCGGTTTATAACTTATTCAATTATAATTCTTAACACATTACCCGTTTATATATTTGGGTTGAATCATAAGATTTACTTTCTAATTAACATGCATACAAATTATTACAGACAAAACTTCTTTCCAATCTCAGCGTTGCGCTACGTTTCATGCGTGGGGTGTCTCGCAAAGCGAAATCCAAACAAGGAACCACCCCGTTACACTACTCCTTGACAACGTTGATCCTAGAGATCCATAATGCCACACATAAATATTTGACCGAACTTTTCTCCAATCTCAACACTGCACTACGTTTCATGCGTGGGGTGTCTCGCAAAGCGAAATCCAAACAAGGAACTAC
The DNA here is from genome assembly GCA_949130495.1 of Sambucus nigra. Classification (NCBI taxonomy): domain Eukaryota; kingdom Viridiplantae; phylum Streptophyta; class Magnoliopsida; order Dipsacales; family Adoxaceae; genus Sambucus; species Sambucus nigra. The sequence continues at coordinate 233,826,659 of OX422210.1, read as the reverse complement.
CCCGTTACACTACTCCTTGACAATGTCGATCCTAGAGATCCATAAAGCCATACATACCATATACTACTACTACTACTACTACTACTACTACTACTACTACTACTACTACTACTACTACTACTACTAAATTTAGGTTACAATATGAAAGCAACCTAAAATCTCCAATAATATCCTTGGGATGTTGTAACCGAAATATTCCTTAAATGCAATACATCAACCCCCATCAATCTAGTACACCATAATCATTCAAGATGTACTCCACAAAGATTCCATATCCTTTCATCTATAGGATATATAAATATATATATATAGGCATTTTATTCTAAACATATATATATATATATATATATATATATATATATATATATATATATATATATATATGTCATCATCTATACCCATGACCAAGAATACATATCATATCAGATGTACAATGGCCATGCACATATAATATACCCGGCTATATATATCGCCGATAAAACTGCATCATGCCATCATCTTCCCAGTGCTCGGCTCATGTAGTAATACTGGGGCCACCATGGTGGGACTAAACGACACCCATCTCGTGGTAAACTCACGCACACGACGTCCCGGGAAGCGGTCATAGCTCCTAACCGACAATGAGACGAAAAATACCCACCACGTCTCATCCCAAAAATGTAAATCACATAATAACACACGGGACGACTATGACCTGGGGAATATCCACACCGTGCTTTTCTAGTCAGGATGCTCACCCTCTACATGGAAACTTCCCAATGATAGCATGTGCGGGGTATGCTTAACCACATAAGTATATATATCATTCACATGCACAATATATATACATCCATATGATCCAATCATATAAATAAACCGTCACATAAGGTTTAGATATTCATAACATGTATATCCACAACATAAATATATCCATATATTCATATCCATATAGATATATATTTAAATATATTCACATATCCATATATCTATATATACAAACTAATTATTGTTCATATGTATGAGATATATAAACTCGGCTATAAGTATACATAATCCTCAATATACAAGCCGTCACCACAAACTCATTTAATTTACCTCGATCTGTAGATACCATCCCTCACTTGAAACATATTCATCCATTTTCCTATGACGAATAGTCTCCCAAACAACATACGGATATATATATATATATATATATATATATATATATATATATATATATATATATATCCAACATTAGGGTTATCACCCAAAGTTTAGTGTAGGAAACCATCACTACACATACCATCTATATCCGAGAGCACATTAAAGAATCTAGTAATAATTTCGACTACTGGTATACACATAACTAATAGTCTATAAGCCTCAAGCTCACTCTTACCTTCATCAAATAATCCCTTGTGTTAGGAAAAATCCCCAATGTAAATCACACACTAATAAACAACATCTACCCCCAACTAGGTTTACACATTCTACTCTAGTTGGTAATATGATCCCATCGCTCTCGATTTCGACTATGGTTCAATCACTTTGTGAATCCCCTAGTCTAAGACCTCTTGGATTTATTTCATAAAGTTTATCATTACTAAGGGTATGCGACCACTCTCTTTCATTGGGCCCCAAACCTTAATCTCTACAGAATCCTATTTACCATAAGGATTTGGCACTACCCTCGGCCTAAAATTTCGAGCCATGCCCTCACAACTCTCTCTAAGAGTTCTTAGCCTCCTATCACATCTATACTTACTCTTGGTCTATAAGTAGGATTCTCAATCCCAATGAGGTTTCCCCACAACCTCTATACACAACTCCAAATACATACATGGGTATATTCTTCTCCAATTATTCCAAGAAGTCCCCACTATCATACTAAGTGAGAGACCCCATATAAGTTTCCAAAATATATCTATTACTTCATAAGAGGAAGCCCCAAATCAATAAACCCAACCAAAAAGGGTTTGAAATCACTATGGAGAAAATACCTCAAAATGCCCTATTCTCGAATCGATTCGACCTCCAAGGCGAATTGATTCGTGTCCAAAGACCTGGGATTCTGCCACAGGCCGAATCGATTCGGCCTGGGTTCGAATTGATTCTGTCAATGCAGACCTACCAATTTCCCTAAACCGAATCGATTCACTTAGGGGACGAATCGATTCGGGCCTGCAGATTTTGAAGGGTTCTTCTTCTTCAATGAATTCACGAATTTTAAACCCTAAATTTTTTATTCTAACCCCCAAACCTTCATCAAATCATGATTTTAAGCACATAAATCAACCCAAAGTTGATCCCAACCATTTCTATACCATTAAACCCATATTTAAACATTGATTTCAAGATTAAACCCAAAAATCCATTTCTTTAACCCACAAATTATGAAATCAAATACACGAATGACTTTTTTAGCAAGATTGAACACTTGCCTCAGATTTGTAGAGGTTGGATCGTCCTCAAAGTCGCGTTTGGGCGGGGATCTCCAAGCTTTTCTTCCTCTCTCTCTTCCTTTCTTCTTCTTCTTATTCTTCTTCTTCTTTTCTTTCTTCTTTTCTCTCTAGGGCTTTTTCTCTCTTTCTCTCAAATGAGAATGGCTTAATCTGTAAGCCTCTTAAACCTTAAAACAATAAACCCAATTTGAAATGTTAATATACACTTTAAATGACTCGTGTACTCCAATTCGAGTCAAACTAACTTAAAAATATTCCGGAGCCGAAATAAAACCCAATGACAGTCATTTTGACTATCTCAACCCTTTCGGGATCTACGGTACCCTTAAAATCATAATCCGGAATACTTTGAAACGTTGTTTATATTTGGGCCTCAATTCCCAAAATTTTGAATTCTCCAATTTAATTAAATTTTATTTTCCCCAAAATTTAATTTCTCAGCCTAAAAAATCATGGGGTGTTGCAATCTTCCCCCCTTACAAAAATTTCGCCCGCGAAATTTAAGATATGCCTAGGACCTCAATATCATCTAGTCTTTACATCAATCCTTAAGATCACTATACCGATCCTTTCTAGTTCTCACGTCGAACCATATAGATTTTAAAAATCAACTAACTACCCAGGGCCCCCATACACCCCGTACCCTAGCTTCACTCATAGAATTATAATCAGGCTCCATTAGCCTCAAATCGTAATATACTATCACCAGTATAATCTATAACAACATATTAACTATATAAAAGTTTAAAATTTCCCAATGGTTGAACTCTCCTCAATTCCTGACGCTAGACACCTTTGTGCGGGGGAGGTCTCGTAAGCGAAATCCAAACAAGGAACCCTCCCAATACACTACTGTGTAGCTAGGTCGGGAATTGAGATTTGTTGAACTAGGGTTAAGGTTTTATAAAAGGTTTTCATTTTTAGATATGCCCAAAGGCCTATGTAATAATATAATACAAAACAAATCCATGTCTTTCGACATGCCAACCAAATACCTTATGTTTAAAACACAAGGCCTCAACAAATACAATATTCTATCCAATACCTAGTTCTCAAACTAGCACAACTATGAGCTAAATTATCCGCTCAACATAAATCTACTAAACTCTGAACCTCTCAATTATAAAATTCCTCTACATCACATCAACACCTTTCCATAAACTAAGTTCTTCCCTCATTGGAGCACTATAATTACACTCCCTAACCCATCCATGAGACGAATAGCCTTATAATCACTACCCAACAAACCTCGACATTCCGCCCTTCCAAAATTCAATATTATAAATCTCGATTATCTCCTCACGAGACGATTTATTTCCTCAAAAGATGCCCTACAAAGACCATACTTACTCATTCCTTCGTCCAAGGAAATCCTATACACCCTAGGGCGTAGCGGCTAATCGATCATCATACCTTATGCGCGACGTTGTCAATAACGCACAAAGGGTGACTTAAACCCAAAGAAATTTATTCTACCTTATACTTCCATAAGCCAATTGCTTTACTTCATTTTTGGATCCTTATTTAAAGTCCTCTACTTCTTCCAGGACAATCATTATTCCTAAACCTATTTCTCCACTAGAGAAACATCTTCCTCAAAATCCTTCCTAACCATCTTGAAGGAAAAAACGCGATTACAACTACCGAAAACTCCTTTAGTCCTACTTAACGAACCCGAGTCTCCAATTACTTTCTCTCTCCTCCCAGAAGGCAATACTCTTGATATTGGGACAACTCTACCTACCTTACATTGGTAAGAGTCACCAACACCAGGTTTCCTAACGAAGGTTGACGGGTTTCTCAACCTAAACCACCCAAGGTCTACACTAATCTCTCCTCAGACTTTCCTTTCTTACTCAATCGCCGACAAATTACCTTGAACCACTACTAGAAATCCCCTTAATATTTCCGCCAAAATTGGGGAAAAACAAATACCCTCGGTTAAAGCGTACCCAAAATATGCTATGGGTATTGTATCGCTAATCCTATCCTTTCCTGGACGACCTAATATAGGCGACGTATGAAATGAGAACAACTGTTATCAGAACGTCGATCAAGTGAATACACTTCACAGAAGAAGATAAGCGCAGTGAACACAACAGTCCTAATAATAGGGCTTTATATCAAGAACGTTAGAGGAAGAACACAGAAAACTTGCACAAATCCTAAAGACTCTAGAACCTGATGCCCTGATACCATCTATAACACCCCGCTTAAAATAATAATGGGTGGCCATCCCTATACTACATTAAATCAGGAGTTTCAGATGGTCCAGTCTCAACATCAACTGTCATAATATCGGACTAACTAACCGATATCATATAAGCGAGATGTTAAAATTAAATAAAATATGCAACATACCACAAACAAACACTATAACACTACTAATAAAGAAGAAATGAGTAAGTACTAATATAAATGAAAAGTTATAATAAAATGAAACGAGTAACTACAAATGAATATACCCAAAAATGTTGTTGGGTCATAGTAAATACAATAACGGAAATGGAATAAATATAGACATTTATATAAATATCCCTTGGGTACAAACCCGATATACAACATGAATCCTACCTAGATTTTTAATGAAGTAGGAAGCGACTACAAGATACATCCCGCAACAGTCCGCACATGTCACGGCTCCCAAGACTCTGGATAGAAGGTCATCCGGCATCCATGAAGTAGGACACCTGTAGTAATATATATACATATATACAATCAGGAGAGAAAAGTAAACGGGTCAGAGCCCGACTGTGAAAAATATTTTGCAAGTGTGTTAACCGTGCATTATAAATATCGGTGCACTTATTTTAGAATTAAAGTGGAATCGCACTCTCGTGAAACCCCAACTCACCTCTCATCTAGAGGCGCGCACCTATTCGCGTCCTCAAATTTTAGTTAAATTACCCCGATTATAAGTAAAAACTAACTTATCATAGGCCCAGCCTATACCCACGAGAATTGCCTTCCTATCTTAACCCACGAATCCACCTCTTTCTCAACACACTTAATTATTTTTACAATTAAATATTCCCTATTAGGCTTAATGGATTTCAGTTTATAACTTATTCAATTATAATTCTTAACACGTTACCCGTTTATATATTTGGGTTGAATCATAAGATTTACTTTCTAAGTAACATGCATACAAATTATTATTGACAAAACTTCTCTCCAATCTCAGCGTCGCACTACGTTTCGTGCGTGGGGTGTCTCGCAAAGCGAAATCTAAACAAGGAACCACCCTGTTACACTATTCCTTGACAACGTTGATCCTAGAGATCCATCATGCCACACATAAATATTTGATAGAACTTTTCTCCAATCTCAACACTGCACTACGTTTCACGCGTGGGGTGTCTCGCAAAGAGAAATCCAAACAAGGAACCACCCCGTTACACTACTCCTTGACAATGTCGATCCTAGAGATCCATAATGCCATACATACCATATTATACTACTACTACTACTACTACTACTACTACTACTACTACTACTACTACTACTACTACTACTACTACTACTACTAAATTTAGGTTACAATATGAAAGCAACTTAAAATCTCCAATAATATCCTTGGGATGATGTAACCGAAATATTCCTTAAATGCGATACATCAACCCCCATCAATCTAGTACACCATAATCATCCAAGATGTACTCCACAAAGATTCCATATCCTTTCATCTATAGGATATGTAAATATCTATATAGGCATTTTATTCTAACCATATATATATATATATATATGTCATCATCCATACCTATGACCAAGAGTACATATCATATCTGATGTACAATGGCCATGAACATATAATATACCCAGTTATATATATCGTCGATAAAACTGCATCATGCCATCATCTTCCCAGTGCCCGGCTCACGTAGTAATACTGGGGCCACCATGGTGGGACTAAACGACACCCATATCGTGGTAAACTCACGCACACGATGTCCCGGGAAGCGATCATAGCTCCTAACCGGCAATGGGACGAAACATACCCACCACGTCTCATCCCAAAAATGTAAATCACATAATAACACACGGGACGACTATGACCTGGGGAATATCCACACCCTGCTTTTCTAGTTAGGATGCTCACCCTCTACGCGGAAACTTCCCAATGAAAGCATGTGCGGGGTATGCTCAACCACATAAGTATATATCTCATTCACACGCACAGTATATATACATCAATATGATCCAATCATATAAATAAACCATCACATAAGGTTTAGATATTCATAACATGTATATCCATAACATAAATATATCCATATATTCATATCCATATAGATATATATTTAAATATATTCACATATCCATATATCTATATATACAAACTAATTATCGTTCATATGTATGAGACATATAAACTCGGCTATAAGTATACATAATCCTCAATATACAAGCCGTCACCACAAACTCATTTAATTTACCTCGATCTGTAAATACCATCCTTCACTTGAAACATATTCATCCATTTTCCTATGACGAATAGTCTCTCAAACAAAATGTGGATATATATATATATATATATATATATATCCAACATTAGGGTTATCACCCAAAGTTTAGTGTAGGAAACCATCACCACACATACCATCTATATCCGAGAGCACATTAAAGAATCTAGTAATAATTTTGACTACTGGTACACACATAACTAATAGTCCATAAGCCTCAAGCTCACTCTTACCTTCATCAAATAATCCCAAGTGTTAGGAAAAATCCCCAATGTAAATCACACACTAATAAACAACATATACCCCCAACTAGGTTTACTCATTCTACTCTAGTTGGTAATATGATCCCATCGCTCTCGATTTCGACTATGGTTCAATCACTTTTGTGAATCCCCTAGTCTAATACCTCTTGGATTTATTTCTTAAAGTTTATCATTACTAAGGGTATGCGACCACTCTCTTTCATTGGGACCCAAACCTTAATCTCTACAGATTCCTATTTACCATAAGGATTTGGCACTACCCTCGGCCTAAAATTTCGAGCCATGCCCTCACAACTCTCTCTAAGAGTTCTTAGCCTCCTATCACATCTATACTTACTTTTGGTCTATAAGTAGGATTCTTAATCCCATTGAGGTTTCCCCACAACCTCTATACACAACTCCAAATACATACATGGGTATATTCTTCTCCAATTATTCCAAGAAGTCCCCACTATCATACTAAGTGAGAGATCCCATATAAGTTTCCAAAATATATCTATTACTTCATAAGAGGAAGCCCCAAATCAATAAACCCAACCAAAAAGGGTTTGAAATCACTATGGAGAAAATACCTCAAAATTCCCTGTTCCCGAATCGATTCGGCTTAGCGAATCGATTCGGCCTCCAAGGCGAATCGATTCGGGTCCAAATACCCGGGCTTCTGCCCAGGCTGAATCGATTCGACTTGGGTCCGAATCGATTTGGTCAATGCAGACCTGCCAATTTCCTTAAATCGAATCGATTCGCGTAGGGAGCGAATCGATTCGGGCCTGTAGATTTTGAAGGGTTCTTCTTCTTCAATGAAACCACGAGTTTTAAACCCTAAATTTTTTATTCTAACCCCCAAACCTTCATCAAATCATGATTTTAAGCCCATAAATCAACCCAAAGTTGATCCCAACCATTTCTATACCATTAAACCCATATTTAAACATTGATTTCAAGATTAAACCCAAAAATCTAGGTTTTAATATTAATACCCAAAAATCCATTTCTTTAACCCACAAATTATGAAATCAAATACGCAAATGACTTATTTAGCGAGATTAAACACTTGCCTCAGATTTGTAGAGGTTGGATTGTCCTCAAAGTCGCATTTGGGCCGGGATCTCCAAGCTTTTCTTCCTCTCTCTCTTCCTTTCTTCTTCTTTTCTTTCTTCTTTTCTCTCTAGGGCTTTTTCTCTCTTTCTCTCAAATGAGAATGTCTTAATCCATAAGCCTATTAAACCTTAAAATAATAAACCCAATTTTAAATGTTAATACACACTTTAAATGACTCGTGTACTCCAATTCGAGTCAAACTAACTTAAAAACATACCGGAGCCAAAATAAAACCCAATGACAGTCATTTTGACTATCTCGACCCTTCCGGGATCGATGGTACCCTTAAAATCATAATTCGAAATACTTTGAAACGTTCTTTATTTTTGGGCCTCAATTCCCAAATTTTTGAATTCTCCAATTTAATTAAATTTTATTTTCCAAAAATTTAATTTCTCAGCCTAAAAAATCATGGGGTGTTGCAACTGCAACCGTAGGTTTTTTGGGATGCAGTGGATTGCAATAAGTTAGTGAGTCTAAGTGGTTTATATTCTTTATAAATATAGTTTCCCACAAAATTCATCATTTTTACCCATTTTTCATACACCATCACACTTTCACCCCTCCACATAAACCCTACAACTTTTCCACAATTTCTCTACAAACAAACACATTGTGCAACTCTTAACCAAAAACTTTTGTTATCCAATAAAAGACTAATATTCATAATTAAATTACAACACGGGATTTTTGTGAATTCCGAGATGTAGTTCTTTTTGTTAGGAGAGAAGATTGTATTACCCCATATTTGTTATAAACAAATAAAATATATATTAGCATTTTTTTTCAAAAATATATTAATTAAATTAAAAGAGAAAATTTTTGTTAACAATATTTAATTAATCCCGTGTTGTAATTTAAATTTAAATTGTACGTTTCATTTATATTGTAATATTTTTAAATTAAATGGAGTATGTAACTGGCCTAAATGTGCTAATTGGATTATTATAGTATGCTAATGGACTAATGTTAATTGAAATAATTAGATAATCGGACTATAGGAGTTGGATTGAAATATTAATTAATCCTAAGGTTAACACAACATATTGGTATTTATTTGATAAAAAAGTTTAGGACAAACTAGGGATGAGTACATGAACATGTAATGGATCAGTTTTCATGTGGTATTTCTTAATTAATAACTTTCGGATGAATTAAAACAAAAATAAAAAAGAGGCTAATATCAGTGATGGGCTAAAAACGCAGAAGTTTATCCTGCAATAATGTGTCATGAGGTTGCGACCGCAGGTATGTTGGGATGCAGTGGATCGCAATAAGTTAGTGAGTGTAACTAGTTTATATTCTTTATAAATATAGTTTCCCACACAATTCATCATTTTTACCCATTTTTCATACACCATCACACTTTTTCCCCTCCACATAAACCCTACAACTTTTCCACAATTTCTCTAAAAACAAACACATTGTCCAACTCTTAAACAAAAACTTTTGTTATCCAATTGAAGACTAATATTCATATTTTGGAAATAATTAAAAAAGTAGATTTGTGGGAGAAATCTTGGGGATTTGTATACAAAGCAACAATTTGTTATGGAGGATTCTATATTTTAGAGGATTTTTCTAAAGGACACCCTATAATTACTTTTGTGGATGCATATCTACTCAAGTTCACAAACTAATCCACCCCTTTTATATATATGAATAGCTATTTTTACCTAAACTTAATCTAATACATACAATTGAGTAGAGATAATTAGGTTGAAACTTATATATGTCAATTCAATAAAATTAGTAAACATGGCTTGATAAAATTTATTTATAATTAGTAGAGAATTGATTTACATGCATGTTGAGTATATGCTAGAAATCATAATATAAAACATTTAATATAAAGTTAACCATCTTCTAATTTTACTTTCGACTAACATGTTTATGTAAACTTTAAGGACATTAGGATCTTAAATGTGAAAATCATCTTATTATAGTTAAAAATTCATGGACATCCTCTTACTTTAACATGTCGAGTTGTTAAATTTAGTTGATGAAATTCTTGGTTAGTTATAATGTAATTATATCTGAAAAGTCACGTTTCTCCTAAATTCCCCTATGTTGAGTTATGCGTGCTAAATAAAAAATTAAGTGAGTGTTATTGTATAAACAAAGTGATGTGAAATTGAAAAATTACCAAATAAATTAATATGAAGAATATTATAAATTTCATATGTTGTTAGATAATTGAATCATATACCCGTGGACGTTTGTAAGAAAATTTGTTGAAGTGTTACTGCAATGATAAATGAAATACTTGCGGAAAATAATTAACAATAAAATAATTAAGTAATAAATGTAGTGGAATTTAAGAGATTAAAGAGATGGAGGCTTGAGGTAAATTTTACAATAAGATGAAGATGGGATTATAAATGGTAAAATATTTAGTGGAGGTATAGTGATATTTAAATTGCGTCAAGAGTTGACATTACGATTGCTTGTGTGTGACCCAATGTGAAGGGACATGGTGAATTATTTATTTTTTATGGAGTGTTAATGGAGTGTAGATGATGGATGTTGGATTTATTTGGATGATGTGACATGGTCTTTATATGGCGGAGGTGGGATGTTGTTTCTATTCCGTGACTATCGAATGGCAGAGCTTGTAATGATTTTTTTGGGGGTGTGTATATTGTGGAGGTTGGATATTATGAAGATTGGGACTTCAATTTATTATTTGATTTACTTTTTGTGTGCATGTTGTGGAGTTAGTGACATGAATGGGAACTGGGGGCTGGACACGAACACTCTAATTTAATTAGAGAAGTTTATGAAAATATGTAATTTTAATGGTTAAATAATGAAAAGTGGGGAACCTCTATAGAATGGGAATTATGTAGGATAAAAATTATGAATTTATTATTTTCTTATATAATTGTTTTGGGTTGCATAGATTTGTTAACTTGTGGTGGGGAACCCATTGTTGTGAGGAACCCATTGTTTTTAATCTCAAATTCTACATGCTAACACTCATTTTACTTAGCATTCCTGTTTTGGAGCACCGAGTTCTTCTCCGAGTTTGACCTTGGGTTTGAGGACGTAGGTGGTGGTTGCTATTTATCATTTTTATATGAGAGATTCATGCCTTATTTATCTCATTTTAGGTAGATAATGTACTCATTTTCATTTATAGTTTGATACAATGATTTTTTATCGTGGCTTGTTATTGTAACCATTTCATATTACCTTTCTAGGATTTTATATGGACATTACCAGGGCCAACCTTTAGGGAAAATGGAGGAGGCAATCACCTCGGGTCCCCAAATATTGAAAAGTTTTAGGAGCCCCCCCCCCCCCCCCCCCCCCCCCAACCAATATATATTTATGTTTACCATTTTGTTATAACTATTTGTCCAAATTTTAAATAAAAAAGGCTTGTAGCTCAGTTGGTTTGTGTGTTATACTAGAAGGTTGTTGAGGGTTGGGATTCAATCCCAAGAGTCATTTGTAAAGCAATTATATTTTTATGCAATTCATTTTGTGTTCAACTACCAATAAAGCTTTTCTAAAAAAACAAAATAATTTACAAGTAAAACAAAATCATCATAATGACAAATTTTAATTTGGGAGCATTCAGGAGCATGTTAGAAATCAGTTTCCAACAATCCAAACTAGAATATATGCTTAAAAAAGAAATTTAACTTTCTTCTAAAATAACATCATATGTGACTTTTACTACTTTTAAGTTGTTTGTTATACTTAATGTTAATCTTGATTTGTTTGAAAAATAGTTCTTTTCTATGCAAGAATTTAATTCAATTTTTTAATACTAGATTTGATTATTTTACTTTGAGAAATGGTCTCATTTTTAATTTTTTAGTTGGGGACCAATGTCAAGAGTTCATAATGGGACCCATATTCTCAAGGTTGGTTTATCTAATATTATATGCTGGTAATTCGTTCCATTTTATCCGATCAAACTTTATTTTGTATATCATTATTAATTGGCTCATTTCATGCTAAGAATGGTATTTAAATGTAAAGACAATTTGTATAATTTATTAATTAAACTAAATAACCCAAGTATTATAATATACGGGTTGTCACAGGATGCTTAATAAATCTGTCAATGTGGTGTACATATGTATATTTGTTAACAAGTATGTAAGTTACCTTTCGAGAAAGCATACAAATTTTTAGAAATATTTCATATTTTTTGTGTACATTTACTCGTGTTATTTTGTTTTTTTCTACCAAAAGATTGTTAATAAGCTTCACATTCTTTTTATCTTATTGTGATGTTATCCAAATTGTAATATTTGAAAGATGAATTGAAAAGTTAACTGTATGTAGTTGCTTGTCCATGGGTAAAAAGATATAGGTATGCTTTTCTATTTTTTTATTTACCAGATTTCATAGAAAATTTAACAATCTTATACTTATTTGATAGACTTTATGATTTGTAGAAGAATACAGGTTTATAGATCAATGGGAATGTCATGTGGTTATTTGTTGATATGTATATTAAGCAGTTGCATATTCTTTAATCATTTTGTCATTTGCGAAATAAATCATATTAAATGAAAATGCACACATCATTCCTACTAAATGCATATCATCACCCCAAAGTAATTTATAGCCTTCGTCAGATGAAACGAATGTGTGCACTAAATAGTAATTTATACAACTATGGATTAAGTAAATATACAATAATATGTAAACATACACTCACTAAGAATTGATATAATAAGGTGTAACACCCCACATATCTTACCAGTGATGGTGATCCAGTCTCGGTGCCAAACTATGACAGGCGTAAAAGTTTAATACCATTCTTAGCATGTGATATAAATATGAGACATTTAAAACATTTTCCACAAGATATAGATCATGGTAATCCAACAAAAATAAATTATTTACCATAATAAAATCCATCACCATGGTAAACTCTAATAATAAATCTCAACGCCAATAATAATAAAAATCTAATGAAATAAAGTTAACTACATAATTATCTCTCCAACTGAAAAAAAATCATAAAAAATGTGGAGTCGAGTGACCCATGAAATCCATAATAACTATATCATAAAAAAACAAATTGAAAGGAACCTAAATTAAATAAATAAAGTAAATCTCAAGTTGTAAATCCGCTAAACTCCAAATACTATACAACTGCTTAGTAACCTAACCTCAAATGTTAGTTAATAGCGACAGGTGAGTGCCCACCACAAGAATACCATTTACTCTACCCAAATAGGATTAATAAATCAAGTAACAAGCACTAAAAAGGTCATACCCACTACACAAGGCCCTCGCCTAACTATACGAGATAAATATCATAATAGAGGATTTTAATTAACTAAACAATAATAATAACGATGTGAGTAATATAAAACTATAACAACTACCCACATTAATAAAAATCAACTAATTACCTAAGTCTAATTATATTTATTCCAATATTAATTAAATTATCGATGCACTACCAGTATAACTAGTCAACTTTATATCGGCCTTCCACATACTCATGGCGCGCCTAAGGGATCAACATATCAAATTCACAAACATCTCTATATCCCATTAACCTTTGTTTAGTTATCCCACACATACCGTGATGTTTTCGACACACGACACGTTACTATAGTCAGTCAACATAGGTTCTGCAATCATCGTAATGGCCGACCCACACTAGACCTTGCAGATACTCGTGATACCAACACACATAAATCGTCAAAGTATCCAAGATAGTATGGGTCCCTCAATCATCATAATGTACGACCTACAAAGACTTGCACATACTGTGGCCTACCCTCGCTTCCTTCCTTCCAAGGGGTGCCAGTGCTCATGTATGCGACTTGGGAGATAGAGAGAAGGTCACGCACCCTTTCGAGGTGTGCTTTAGTCGTTGTTGATGTAGAATGATGTAAAAAGATAAACTCACCAGTCTTTTGCACAAAACAAGTAAAATAAATCTTTTCACCTAGAGAGAACGAAATCAAAAGCATACTAATGCTTGCAAAACTAGTAGTTCAAAGGTTTGGGAGCTAAGTTATGGAATAGGAAGATGTTAGGCACCCATCCCGCCCTTTCGGTCTCTCATGAGCATGTGTTATTATTCTCATTAAAAAAACTTTGTGAACTGTGGGTGTATGTATATATAAATGGATATTGACAGTGTACTTGACTTGCCTATCGGCAGGCATCCCAACACACACTTTTGATAGGCAGGGAAATGGGTTTTCCATCCGGCAACCCCATGCAGATTTCTCAAAAAAATGGTCATAAAATTCAATATGTAAGTCCAAATCGTGCACGGGGCATACCATTGTGAATGATATTTATAGACATTTAAGAATACATTAGGTCGCGTCCAAGTTTGAGAGTTAACTTTGGTGAAACGGGACTCAAAAGCTCCCGACGGTCTTTTGGACATGAGATTCTCGATGAAAAGGGATCTTTCATCCAAATCATCGATTAGACCTTTGTAAAGGGTACTCAGATCCCTTCATAGATTAATTCAGTCTCATTCAATTTATAGAGTTGACCTTAGTCAAATGGGGCTTGAAAGCGCTCGATGACCCTCCAGAGTACAATGGGTCATTCATATATACGGTAAGGCTGATTCATGCATGGGGTGGACCGCTGGAAAGGATATTCAGTTCCCTTCAAAGATTCCTTCAATCTCATTCGATCTAAAGAATTGGCGGGAGTCAAATAGAGCCTGGGAGGATTCCGTGGCCTCTAGATAAGTTTTTGGGAGAAAATGGACCATTTATTAAAATGGTAAGGTCAATTTGTGCACGGGATAGACCATTGGAAAGATTATTTAAAGCCCTTTAAGAATTCATTCGGATTTTACTTGAGTGAGAAAGTTTATTGGGGTCAAAATGGGGCCCAGGAATGGCTTGTGGCCTCCACATCGATTTTTATAGTAAAATGGACCGTTCATATGAATCGTAAGACCAATTCATACACGGGGCATACCGTTATAAAGGGGATTCAAAGACCTTCGAAGATTCATTGAGATTTTTCTTAGATGAGAAAGTTTAATAAAGTCAAACGGGGTTCGAGGGAACTCAGTGGCCTCTAAATAGGTACTCGGAGTATGACCTAGGGTTTTATGGTTAATGGGGAAGATCTGGGGACCTAAGGAGTGTTTTAAGATGGTCTTAGAATGTAGTTTCTATAGAGCCCCTAAATGGTCGAGCTCGGAACAAGTGCAGGTCAACGAATAAACACCAAATGGAAGTTTGGAAAAATGATTGATTCTGCGGATGAAAAGAATAAGGATGACTAATTCTAAGGGCTGAGGTCGATTTTGAGGATATTAGGTGATCTTGGGGATGGCCAATTCTGAGGACTGAGGTTACTTTTGAGGACCTAAAGTAGTGGAGACCAATTTTGAGGGTCGAGGTCAATTCTTAGGACCTAAAGTTAAGGTGACCAATTCTATGGGTTGAGCTCAATTCCAAGGACCTAAAGTTGGGAAGATTGATTTTGTGAGCTAAGCTCAATTCTGAGGACCTAAAGTGATGACGATCGATTCTGCGAGTGAAGGTCAATTTTGATGACCTAATGTTGGGATGATCAATTCAATAGGTTGAGGTCAATTTTGAGGACCTAAAGTGGATGTGACCAATTCTACGGACCGAGGTCAATTCTAAGGACCTAAAATTAAGGCGATCGATTCTAAGGTCAATTTTGAGGACCTAAAGTTATAGCGATTGATTCTGAGGGACAAGGTCAATTCTGAGGACCTGAAGTTCTAACTACCGCTTTTGCGGGATGACTTTAATTCTAAGAACCTAAAGTTGGGACGATCGATTTTAAGGGCTGAGGTTAATTATGAGGACCTAAAGTGCGGGCAACTGATTCTGCAGGCCAAAGTCAATATTGAGGACCAAAAGTTAGGAAGAACAATTCTCTGGGTCGAAGTCAATTCTGAGGACCTAAAGTGGAGGCGACTGATTATGCGGGATAACTTCAATTATGAGGACCTAAAATTGAGGTGACCGATTCTATGAGTCGAGGTCAATTATGAGGACCTAAAGTTAGAGTTTCTCTCCCGAGGAGTCTTTTGTACTTGCAATTTTATCAAGGATTGTGTTGTTTTGAGATTTAACTAGGGAAAGACATCTGATTAGGGATCATGTCTATTTGGTAGAAGGTTTAGTCTAGAAATTCTGCTAGGGAATTGGGATGATATTAAGTAATCCTGTTTGGGAAGCATTTAATTTTGGGTCTTGCTAGGGAATTGGAGAGGCATTTAATTTTGTGTTTCGTTAGGGAATTGTACTGGACTTTTGGGATACACAGTTTTGAGACATGCGTTCAGGGTTTGTGCTGGGGGTAAGAGTCTGATATTAATTCGGATGGGGATTATAAGAGCTTAAAATGGTTTTCTTAATGAAGAACTGTTCTAATACTTGTTTGACATTTTTAGGAATTTTTTGGAGAATTTTTCATTTTTTTGGCATTTTTGTACAAAATTTTAGGGATTTTACTGATAGCATGTGGTAGGGGTTGACATTTGACAAGCAACATGGTCTCATGAATTTCCTTAGGCATAGAACAGGCAGACACCGATCGGTATTGGCAGGGGTCTACCGATCGGCATGCCGTTTGGACTCCTATAAAAATGGGCGAACCCTCCTCAATTTTCATATCTTTCTACATTTGGATCTTCTGCTTCTTATCTCTAAAATCTGTTTCTAGGTATTTCTTTCTTTAAGACTTAAAATGGCAGGTTCTCACAGTGGTGAGGGATACAACTTGGAGTGGTTGAGCGTTGATGATTAGGCAGGCCTTGAGTGATGATCTAGGGGGCCCCTTTCTTTAGGCAATGAAAATGACTTTGACTTGTTTGAGCCAACAACTGAGGTTATCTTTCTTCTGCGGGAGCCCTCACAACACCGTTCTTCTAGGGTGAGGAACCCTAGTGGCTATGTAAGTATAGTGACCTTCGACATTCTTATCTTTTTCTTCATTTCTTTATTTTCTTGGGCTCAAGAAGGGGTTTTTTCATTTCTTTTTGGTTTTGACAGGCTGACATCACTCATTCGAGCCTGCATTCTAGGGGGACGATGGGGTTGAAGGATGTATGGGAGACTCTTTCGACAGCAATGCGTTGGGTAGTTACTTCCTCTATCTTTGGTCACTTGGCACAGGCTTTAGATGAGACACCGTGTTAAACAACAGTTTTATGCGTGCTGGGAGAGAGATGCTCAGACACTACCCACACCATTCACTTGAGTTTTGTAGAGATGGCCATGAATCCCATTACGTACAACAGCTATTGGGGACATATTGCAAGGGTGTGAAGATTGAGATGAACCATATTATGAGGTTGAGGATGAAGGCGATTCAGAGAGCTTGGGGGGATGTCGATAGGATAGTTTATGTAGATTCTATTCACATTTCATCTCTTTAAGAGGTGATTTTGAGTTAGAGGATTGATGAGACTAACAGGAGGCAGGTGAGGCAAATGGCCTAGTTATTTATTTTGCTTATGTTGGGTGGTTTCTTGGTGGAGACGACAGGTGACGTCGTCCATATTTGGTTTTTTCCATTTTTAAGGGTCTTTTTCAGATGTCCCGCTCTATGGTTGGGGTAGCTTGACCTTGACGACCCTTTATTCTTCTCTAGATGCATTCATCTAGTGCTGTCGGCAGACCTTTATGGGGGCCACGTACCTATTGGACGTAATATTCTCATTTTCTTTTCTTGTATTTACTTGCATTTCCTTTTGTCTTTTTTTTTTAATTATTGACTCTTGTCCTTTCTCCCGATGTGGTTCTATGAGGTTATTGGGCTCAACGCCAAATGGATAGCACTAAAAGACGAAGACGTAGGGGACTTCTTCCATATATACTTTTGACAGAACTCCAATAGGCAATCGAGCCAGTCTTTGTCTCTCACGGCAATGCGACTAGTCCTGAACACTTTGACGAGTGATCAGGTTATTCCTTTTTACCTTTGAATATTTTTTTTGGTATTTTCTTTCTTTGCACATATACTGAACTTTTGAACGAGGCTTTTAGGTTACCTTTTATCCCTGGGGGTTGGCTTCTCAGTACACGGGGGTGACAAGCATGCATGCGTAGATGTGACGACTGATGACGCATGAGTTTGGGTACTCATGGTACATGGGGTAGAGGGTTATACGACAATTAATGGAGTACGAGTTGACGGTCCTGATAAGCACCCAAAAGTGTTTAAATAAAACCCCGAATAGATGATTTTTAATTGCTAATTCTCAGTAAAATGGGTCTTGTGTGCGTTCGTGTTCATCGTTCAGGTTAAATGCCTTGTGCGGAGTTTAAAACATTAAATTATGAAAAAATGCTGCACAGATGCGGTTAAATGAGCTAAACCCCAATCCCCATACCTATTACCTCGTCCCCTAATCAAGCCCAGACCTCCCTAATCAAGTCTCGAGTCTTGTGTGTGTTTACTTTACACCTTTTATAGTATTTTTATTTGAGTTGGTTACAATTTTTAGATTTTGTTTTTGTAATGCCCTGACACATATTTATGGGTCACCTGTAGACAACCTTGTCTGTCCCGAGCGTTAGGTGTGAAGTGCAATGAAACAACCAATATAATGTTGGTAGTCCAGTTTTATTTTAATTAACATTTAACTAGTTTAGCATGCGATTCATATCTCAAAATAAAATACGTGAGGAACCCATGGGAACACCCCGAGATCTAACCATATAGAGCTACTAACATAAAATAAAGAAAGTACTTACCTGTATAATGCTCTCAAAATATTAAGCGTCTCCCAGCCTATTGTAATAAAGCGAGAGTGTGAGTCGATGCCCAGTGGCAATATACAACAATGCAATATAGAATCGAACGGCAGAAAGAGACCCAAAACATTATAACTATGTATACATACAACTCTCTTATATATACATATATATACACTTTAATGCATGAGACCGCTTTTATACAATAATGTTACTTATCCGGATTAATTCACCTTAATCACATAAAAGAGCTTCTTTTTAATGCTTAACATTTATTCCTTTATTTAACTCACGCGGTTAAATACTTAAACAACTACACTTTGTTTAACTGAAAATCATGCCTGTATCTAAATTGCACTTTTTACACAACTAATCCATTTTAGTATTTTCATTGAAAGCGCCCATTCAACACACACGAACATCACATTAGAAAATACGTATTTAACTTTTGGAATACCATGACGAGAACACACTTGTGTTAATTATGGGTTGAACCTCTTAGGACTCTTAACTCACCCATTTAACCACTACACATTACCCCTTTCTTTCACTTTATGGACATCATTCAAATTTCACATTACTAGTCTACTTAACCCACAATCGGAACACTTATTAACTCATTTAAGTTATGTTCTACCCACATGTTTCACCACACAACCCATTTCTTCGATATTCTCCACATTCCGTTATCTTTTCTTAAAATAATCCCAATTAACCGCACACTTCAACGGGCTCAACACCACTGGCTATGCACACCATATGCTCTGGCTAGTGATTTTGGGCTTTTCACTCCAGGGCACCGGGCCCTTTTTGGTTATTTCCTGATTGCATCCAAGTCTTTATTAATGTGTTTAAAATTTACACATACACAAATTAATCCACTACTTTACCTTTTTTCGGCCTAAGGGAAACCTGGGGCTTCGCCCCAACTCATGGTACTCTTTGAATTAGTCGATTCTTGACCTTTATATACTTATGTTGATTTTATACCAAAATCATTTACATCTTAAGGACCTATGACAATTTCATCCACATTAGTGTAACACCATTCACTTACATTTTTATTTCATAAAAATGTTCTTCTTTGAATCAATTTACCAATTTACCCTTTTTATTGCCAAAACTCGCAACTTAGTCCTTTAACATGTGTTATTTCTGAAAATGGTACTTAATTTTTCAACTTAATATTTAAAACTCCTTTATCCATTTTACACTTGTTCAACATCACACTTTTACCCAATTTTCACACTTGTCACTTTAACACCTTTAATACATAAACTATCACCTTTAACATATTAAACTCCCATTTTTTCACTTTCTTTATCAAAGAAATCCAACTTTATTCTAAGACTACTTAAAATTTAGAAATTACCAATTTCTTTTATTAACACACGTAGTCTTACAACCTTTTACTATTCACACTTTCAATATCCTCATTACTTTCTTTAAAGACTAAAATTTTCATTTGTCTCATTTTATGTTTAAACCCAACAAGACTTTCTTTAAACTTGTTTATATATTTATTATTAAAATATGACATGTTTATATGTATAAGAAAGTGGAATTTAAATCCTAAAATCCTAGCAAATGGGTTAAACATACATTTCATTCTGGAAATTTATACCATTTGCAACGAACATGCTTTTCAAGTCATAAAGACATTTTAAACTCTTTAAACTCAACAAATGTCCATCTTTCATAAAATCTCCATTTTGCAAGAAACTTAGGAATGTTTATTTCGTAAACATTTGGCAAGATTAACATCTTTTAAAATATTTTATTCCATAAAATATTTAACATCAAACTTCTAGAAAATAGACCATTCTCATAAATTCCACTATTTATTTTAAGAAACCTTAAAATATGCATTCTTTCTTTATTTTTTAACAAAAATGATATTTTTCTTACATTTTTATTCCATAAAAATGTTTACCATTTCTTTTTACTAGAAACCCACAAAATAATATTTTTAGATTTTTATTCCATCAAAATGTTTATTACTAGTTTCACTAGAAAACTCATCATTTTGTTTATAAAAATCTTATTCTAAAAAAATAGAGTCTTTTAATCTAATAGTAGATTTTTCCCACCTCAATGAAGTTCAACAATGGATGGCATGGAGGATCAATGAAGATGACTCCCCCCCTCCCCAAAAAAAAAAAACCAACTTCTAAAACCCCATAAAATATATATATATATGTGTCACGTTGTGTCTCTCTTTTGAAAGGGATTTTTCGTATTTTCTAGTTTTAACAGATTTTGTATTTTCTTTAGATTTATTTTAGTAAGTTAGGATTTTAATTTTAATTTTATTAATTTTGTTAGTTTTATTATTTTTAGTTATGTAGTGTTATTTAATTATTTGGTAGAAACAAAAAACACATACCCCCCTTATTGTACATCTCACCACACCCTACTACCGCTCATCATCTTCTCAAACTCACAATTCACATTCTCTCTCCTTTCTCCAAAACTCCATAACCAAAGATTAACTTCCCATTTAAGCCCAAACCATATTCAGGCAGCCATGGCAGCACCAATGTTACTCCCGGTCAGACCCAAGCTAACCCATTCTACCAATATCCAATGTTTTCCCTGCCTTTTAATACTCTAAGGCACATCCTAGACCCACCAACCCGTACCTCAAACCGGACAGACCTAGACTCCAAAAGTCAACTCGAATACCCATAAAATCGGACCATTTTTGGTGACTAACATCCCATTTCACCATCATCATTAACCCATAAAACCCTTACATGCAGGTTACCTACCTAGATCCATACCTGGAAACCCACTACCATCGCCAAACCAAGTAAACCCAGTAGCGACCAATCCAAAATGCTCCGAAAATACCCCTGCCCAGACGACCCATCATCACTCTAACCACACACCAGTTTTACAACTCCAACCTAAAATCTCCACAAACCCGAACACATCTCGGCCAATGCCTTAAACCCAGATCCACTACACCAACCTAAATCCAAAACTAATTCACATGAACCCTCTTTCAAACCCCATCCAAACCACCTGCTAAATAACAACCCAAAAAAGGAAGCAAAAATAAATAATCCCCACATATTTAAATGTTCCTTTATCCCCATTTTCCAAACTACCCTCATCACCCCACTATTCACATGCACTCATGTGAATTGTCCTTACACCTCTCATATACACCATTCCATGATATAAAAAAGCAAAAAAAGGGTTATTTGAATGACCGAGAAGAATCTAGTAGGGAGAGTTGTAGAGAGAAAGCAGAGAGATACTTTTAGGTAGAAATAAGTTTTAGAGTTAGGTAGTCATTTTATTTTGTTTTTGAGATTTAATTTGAGGTAATCAAATTGTAATGAGATTTAAACTGAGTGTGAGATTTTAATATATATATTTTTTTATCAGTCGATTTGAGGATTATATGCTTCTCATTCAAGGATTTGACTCAATTGGATTCAAAGAGATTTGGTTTGATTATTTTCTTCTCTATTCTTATATTTTAATGACTTTGATTATTTATTTATCATGCTATGCTAAAAACCCCTTTCAAGGGGTGGGGAGAACCCTTACTTTATGTTCTTATAATTAATTAGTTCGATTATTTGAAATTCCATTTGAATGTTAATTTTGATCATTCACCTTTCAATTTACACCTCGAGAGAGGGTAAATGATATTCGAGAGAAAATTAAAATTCTAGATATAATACCCATTTAGAATCGAACTAGAGATAAGGGTTTATCAAGTGCGGTATTATTCCTTGAATTTATACTCTAAATTTTATTTTCTGTGATTTATAAGAATTTTGATGTATCGATCCTAGCGGGTGATTTATCAAAAGGAGTGTAAATCTATTTTCTAGAGTTGTGGGGATTTGAATTTAATTTTCTCAATGGTTAGTGTTAAAATTGCATTTATGACGAGAGTTGACTTGTAATTTCAATACTAATTTGGGAGATTTCCAATGAGTGACTTAATTAACTAGAATAACTTGAATATGTGGTGTAGTCACATTTCTTGAGTGTTCTCACATTTATTTACCTTACTTTATCTCTAATTTTAGCGTTTGATTTTGTTCATTTTTTAGTCACTTAATTACTTAGTCTCATTATCCTTTGAAAATTATTTTAAAAGAAAAGTTAAAAAAAAGCAATGAAAATAATTGAAAGTGAATTGCATCTGTATTCTCACTCTTTAAAACTGAATTGATACCCGTACTTACCATAATACAATTTGTTTTAAAAATTTTGTAGGTAATTCAAGGGATTTTGATTAGCTTGTATTTGAAGACAACGACTGTTGATACCAAATTTAGTCTGCTGACATGGACTAATCACCTGAAAACACGTGTCAACCACGTGTCAAATACTAATACTTTCAACGAGCAACACATACGTGCCGAGCAGCTCAAGCATACCGAACAACCTATGTGCCCTGAGAAACTCAAGCGTACCGAGCAACTTAAGTGGTCCGAGCTACTTAGTGTGCATAGCATCCAAATCAAGAGAATAAAAAAGACAACTGCGCATTAAATGCTCATTATTATCGTACAGATGTATATGTCTATTACATAACTGCGCACTGTCCTTTCACATATACAACCTCAAGGCTATAAATACGTTGTAACCTCCACATTAGAAGGGGACTTTGGATCTTTTGGTAAATCTATTATCGAGATTCCAAATAAACAGTCAACAATACAAAAACAGTGGACGTTTCCTCAGGCTGAACCACTTTAAAAATCCTTTGTCTTATTCATTTTATCTGTGATTATTTAATTAGAGATAATCTAGTTTTTTACATCAACACATTGGCGCCGTCTGTGGGAAATGACTGTAATTAGCGTTTTTCACCAAAAAAATTCATCGTCAATGGCCGATAATCTAGAATCCAGTAATCGAAATGCTGGGATCCCTCCAAATCCATTTATTCCCCCAAATGTTCCAGATTTGGCTGGCATAATGGATAATTTAGCCCTAGGCCAAATGGCCATGCAAGAAACCATACGTCAACTTATACAAACTATTCAAGGCGGAATGCCGGCTCAATCAGGACAACGAAGTGTTCAGAGAAATACCCGTCTACCCTCTTCACGAACTAGGCAAATGCTATTCCTAGAGGAATCTCAATCTAGACGCACCGAATCATATCGTACTGAGAGACGTAATTATCCTTCTTATCAACCTGGTCGGACTTCATCAGTACGAGCTACAGATTCTCAACGAGACGTCACTCTATCCCTAGACATGACTAGTGTTGTAGAAAGGTTGAGTAGAATCTTTCCTTTTGATCGTTTGGGCCCTATGAGGAATATAAGTCCTCCTAGGATTCCATCGAGGAACTCTCCACGACCATCCTATGTAAGGGAAGGCTCTACCCAATCACGACTAGCAGCTCGATCCCAAGAGGAAAACTTAATGCGATCAGTTGCTCGAACAAATAGGCCCGAGGTGGGAAACGATGCATGGAAAGGCTCTATTCAAAGGTTGGAGGACATATTAGGGGAAATGGATAAGGCCAAGAATCCTTTACAAAGAACTTTTATCCAAGGGACACCATTCGTACAGACAATTGTGGATTTCCCACACCTTCCAAGTTCAAAGATCCTGTGGTAACGCCTAAGTACGATGGAAAGACTGACCCTGTCTTTCATATAGAACAATACCAACCTGCCGCTAATATCTATGCAGTTCCAAACGAGATGAGGTGCAGGGAATTTTCAGGAACTCTCACCGGATCAACCCAGATATGGTACAACAATCTTCCTCCGGGGAAGATCGCGACTTTATTTCAACTGGCAGAGCTTTTTATTGGGAACTTCTATTTTGGAGCGAAACCAGTCAAACGAGTATCACACTTACTGAGTGTTAGACAGAAGGAAGGTGAAAGCACTAGGGACTATATAACTCGTTTCAATAACGAGAAACTTGAAGTAATTGATTACGAGGAGAAAATAATAATTACTTCTCTGATGAGTGGACTGTTGCCAAATGAATTGTACTACACTTTAGCTAATTATCCGCCCAGAACCATGGAATAATTGATGGAAAAAACAGTTAAAATCATGAATGCCGAGGAAGCTATGGTTGCGAAGAAGAATGAAGACACTAAGGAGACCAAGGTTGAAGATGGTAAAACTAAAAAGAAGGATCAGAAGAATAATGGTGGCAACAGGCAGTCAAAAGGAAAGCAAGCACTGAAGCAGCTGAAGAAATTTGGAAATTATACTCCTTTAAAGGTAGATATAAATCACATTCTGGAGGAGATCAAGAACAGCGAGGAGCTAGCCTGGCCAGTGAAAATAAAGGCAGATCCTGACAGAAGAGACAAGTCTAAATATTGCGAATTCCATAAAGACCATGGTCATACGACCAAACATTGCATAGCTCTTCAGAATGAAATTGAAGCACCCATCAGACGAGGAAAATTGACTAAGTATGTTGATCTCCAAAATGGTGGAATGAGCAGCGATCGAGGAAGATAAAGATTTAAAAGAAGACAAGAAGAGAGACCACGAAGATGATCCAAAAGATGACCCCGATCTTCCCAAAAGACCAAGACAGACAGAGCGTGAGGTATTTTCAATTCATTTTGGGTCATTTGAATGTAATGTTATTATAGGTGGAGATGCAGGAGGTAGAGATCTTATTGCGGAGAGGAAAGCTTACCTCAATGAGGCTTAATCCTGCTCGTACATACAACGAATAAACTTGGCAGAAGATGATCGCCCGA
Source organism: Sambucus nigra (assembly GCA_949130495.1). NCBI lineage: Eukaryota > Viridiplantae > Streptophyta > Magnoliopsida > Dipsacales > Adoxaceae > Sambucus > Sambucus nigra. The sequence continues at coordinate 233,800,985 of OX422210.1, read as the reverse complement.
GGAAGGTGAAAAAAGGCAAACTGGACATTGGTTTCTCTAAAAATGACCTGGCAGGTGTACTATATCCTCACAGAGACGCTTCTCCCATGTATGAGCAACTTGACCCCATTCTTTACACTTCATATAAGTATTCTCCACTTCCTAGTGTCAATAACGATTTGTGTCCACCATAACCACCGACGCCACCCACCATTACTTCATCACCACCATCCACATCTACTCTCTAAAACCTCTTGCAAAAGTTTATCCTCAAACAAGATCAAGCTACTCAATATCAAAATGAAGCTCTTCAACAACTTGAAAAAAGTTTAAATGAATTTGAGTGTGCAAGAGAGTTGAAAACCATCCCAAGTCAACCCATTATTGCACCCACGTGGAGTGATGATGAGTCCTCTTATGTCATGAATTTTAAGTTTGACCAACATTATCATCATGAGAATCTCAAAGTTGAGACAACTCCATGGTGTGGGCCTAAAGTTGAAAATTGTGCTGATTTATCCAAAGATTGTGAGAATGATCAAACACCGCCTTCTCCTAAAGAAACCATCATTGAGGTTCATATATCCCCTCCTTAAGAATCCAAAAATACTCTCGAGTTTATCCCTATTGAGCCCACCGTGTGTGTTCCTGAGGAACCAATTCATTATAGGTTAGCTCCGGTTACGAGTGCTCCCCAATGCACCAAGATTGAATCAGAGATGGTTCCCACCTCCCTTGATATGAATCCTCTTTCAGAGATGTTTGGATCACTTTAAGTCTGATATTTATGTTGATTCATATATCTCGGATCTTAATGTCTCTTTAAGGCCTTTCACCACCACAGATGGTGACACATTGGTGGACACTTTGATCTCTCCATCACTTGATACCACACTCCCTATTTAGGAGGACCTTGAGGATTATTCTGACCCTCAAGTTGAGTGTCCATCGCTTATGCTCAAGTTATATCATCTTCCTCCACCCATTGGCCCTCCCGGCCCACCCATCATCCCACCCAACACATCACCATGTTTGGATCTTGTTCCCTTACTATTCTCATATACCCATTTAGGTCTTAAGTTAAAAAATATACCCTCCCATGAACTCCATGATCCCACTCGTTATTTCTTCCTCCATCCCTCTACCCATGAGAGTATTTACTGTGCAACTCTCCCCTTACTGACACCGAGCCTATTCTTCCACGCTCGCCACTCTTCTGTCGTGTTGATTTTTCATACTGTCATCTCATTGATGTGTCATAGTGCGATCATTATCATTGTTCATTTATAGAGCGATCATTCGCTTTCTATGAGCCCCTACACATCCCAATTGCCAAACCATATTACCTTCCCATCCAATTAGAGCATTCTTATAGGTCCCTTTTTACCCTCACATTTACTCTCGATAAGGCCTATGAATGGTGCCTATTCACCCTCACCCTTGTCTTTCTTCCCTATACATTCCTACCCACCCACCCTTTGGCCACCGATGCTTTTCATCGCATGAATCATTTTTCCATACAAGTACATTAACTAACAATGCCGTGTGATATCTGATATGCCCTGAATATACCCCCTTGGCTCAGAGACGTCAACCTCGGCCCATGAGGATGGCCGAGGTTGGAGGGGTCCCAACTCATCAACCAACGGTCTCATCCCAAGAAAGGTCGACTATGGACCAGCTGACGTTCCTTCTACCTCGACAAGTGAGGTCATCCATGATCTAGGGGAGGTTATCCACCTGGTCTTCCAAGGATTGCAACCTCGGCTCGGAATATGAAGAGGTTACTCGTCATCAGCATCAATCTCGGCTAGGGATTGGCCGACATTACTGCTTCGCCACCACTACCTCGGCCCAGGCCGACATCATGCCTCAACATGTCATACTTAGGCTCTCCCACTGAACCAAGGTCACCACCACGTCCTCTTCTAGGACGAGGTTGTGACTAATCACAGATGGCCGAGCTCTTCTGCGCATGTGTGGGTCTAGGAACACGTGTATGCAAATCAATTATAACCGAATCATTCCCCCCATGTGAGGGATTATTGAGGTCATCATTATCTACATGATTTCAGCCATGTGTCATTCTCATACTGGTTCGATCCTCATGCACATACTCATGGCATGCTTGGGGATACACTACACCCCCAGCCACTATATATAGAGGTCATTATCTACCTTGAAAAGGATCCGAAATGAGCAACCCTAGTTGAAACTTTGTCTAAATACACAGTAGAGAGAGAAAGCTTGAGAGTTTGTATCTATGGCCATTATATCCCTCATGTAGTAATACTAATCCCATACTTGCACAGTGGATGTAGGCCTGATTGGCTGAACCACTTATATTCCGGTGTGATACCTCTTCTCCTCACCTCCTTCTACTAAATACCATTATAATGCCATTGTTAACACTGAATTGAGCTTACAAACACCTTAAAGGGTGGTGCTATTTCCAGCATCATCATTTTGGCATCGTCCCTTGGAACGAGAAGCTGTCTCTTCCTCTTTATTCGCTCAACCTCATCGGAGACTCTGGTGGTGAGCCAGGCCTCCCCCTTGCACGGAGCTATTTCACCATTGAAAGAGGTCCCGTAAGGTATAAAGCTCACTTACTACACCAACTCTTTTGTGTTAACACATGGCACCAGAATTACCACCACCTCTTCCGTCTCCTGGAGCGGGAGGACCCAGCTGTAGCCAGTCACCACCCCAATCCGAAATGGCAGAGGTGGCCACAACCTTGAGGTCTTTGGCTGCGATGCAATAAGAAATGCAGGAGTAATTTGCACAGCTCAGCCAAAATATGATGAGGCCACCTGGAGTCTCATTCGAGATGATCACCCCGATGGCTGCTCAGCCCCATCCTGATGCGAGGGGACCACCCCAGGCACCGTAAAAAGACCAACCCACACCCCAGCGGAGGATGGACGTTGCTGACCCTAGGAGCTTGCGCCTGGGGAGGAAAGGAAACCCTTGCCCTGTGGATATGTATGATGATCTAGAGGTAGAAGATGTCCCAGAAGACTGTTGGGATCCATATGAAGTTTCGAACAACACAGTTCATCCTGCCAACCGGATCCAAGGTTATGGAGGTCGAAGGGGTGACGAAGCCCAACAACGAGGATCAACTTTTGATCGACTGAGCAGAAGGTCAGCCTTTGAAAGGCTGGTCCCAGTAAATGACCTAAGACCTCAAGGTCGAGAAGTGCATCAGGCTCATAAAGGGAAGATAGGCAACGTCGTCCCCAACCGGGATGAGGAAGAGACCATGAAGAGGTCAACAGTAGGCGCTGTGCCGTGGCTAGGGAACCCTCGGTCCACCCCTTGGAGGTGGCAGGGGGTAACCTCAACCAAGATGACATTATAAGACCATGGAATGACTCCATCCAATGTCCTGAGGAAAAGAAAGGAGACCTCATCAAAAGTCGGTATCGACTACAAAGAGGTTTCTCAGAGGGCTCCCCGTTCATGGATAAGATAGTAAGCTTTCCTACAAGAGCTAAGTTCAAGGAACCTACAGTAACTCCCAAGTATGATAGTAGCACCAACCCTGTACATCACATTGAGATGTATCAGTCGGCAGTGGACATCTGTTCGATACCAGATAAGTTGAAGTGCTGTGCCTTCTCCGGGACTTTGACAGGAGCAACGCATATCTGATTTACTTCTCTTCTGAAGAATTCAATTGCGAACTTTAAAGGCTTGGCTGAACGGTTCATTCATAATTTTTTCTTTGGGGTAAGACCCCAAAATAAGACCACCCATCTGTTGTACGTCAAACAAGGGAAGCATGAGAGCCTAAGAGACTACATTGCAAGATTCAATAAAGAAAAACTTGAGGTTGAAGACTACGAAGAAAATATTTCCATGACCACCTCATTGGAGGTCTTTAGAAGGGAAAGTTATTGTGGAAACTTGCAGAAGACCCTCTAAAGTCCATGGAGGAGCTATTGACAACTGCAGGGAAGGTCATGAATGCTGAAGAGGCCATGGCTGCGAAGTATGAGGATGAGAACGACGGTGGCAGCGAAAAGTTCCAAACAAAGAAGGATGAAAAGAAGAGGTCAGCTGATGATAAGTTTGCGCGTTATACCCCTCTTACGGTTAGATGCAAACACATCCTCAATTAGATCAAGAATGATCGATCCCTAAGATGGACAGAGAAATTAAAGGCTCCTCCACATAAGAGGAACCAAAACTTATGGTGTGAATTCCACCAAGACCATGGTCATATAACAGATAAGTTCTTCGCCTTGAAGGATGAGATCGAGAAGATGTTAAAGTAAGGAAAGTTGAGGAAATATGTTGATGGTAAAGCTCCCAAAATGGGAAGGGAAGACCCCAAAAAGAAGAGACACGACAAATGTCATGAGGACACCATATCATGAAGAGACGATGGCACGGATGATGATGATGAGGATGATTCGGACCTACCACCAAAAGACGAAAACACCCATGTGAAGAGGGTTTGTATGATCTCCTTTGGCATTAGAACTATATGTGGAGGACTTGCGGGGGGTGGATCTGAGGTTACTAACAAAAAATCTCATGTGGCAGAGGCCAAATCAGTGGCCAAACTTGAAGTGGTAAACCTGACGTCTTTCGAGACTACGCAGAAGAGAAAGAAGGTAGACATGGACACTCTCATAGTTGGCTTTTACTGACTCGACATCAAAGGCATCCTAGCTCCACATGATGACCCTTTGGTGATCACGCCAATAGTTTATGGATGTGAGGTGCAAAGAATTCTTATAGACGGAGGAAGTTCAGCAGATGTGATGTTCTGGCTCTGCTTCAACAGCCTAGGTCTGAGCAGAGCTAGGTTGGTACCCTATCATCATCCGTTAATGGGGTTTAGCGGTGAAAAGGTCCATCCATTAGGCATGTATGAGATGGACGTACGAATGGGCGATAAGTGGCCTATGAGGTTAACTCGGAAGATCAATTTTATCGTTATGGACGAAAATGTCTTTTCGGCCTATAACCTTATCATAGGAAGAGTAGCCCTTAAGGAGTTTGAAGCTGTGCCGTCAATGGTCCACCAGATGCTAAAATTCCCGACCCCCTATGGGGTAGGGGAAGTGCAGGGTGACCAGACCATAGCACGAGAATGCTACTTCAACTCAGCTGAAGAGAGAGAGTCTTATAAGAGAGTAACTACCACTTATAACATCGTTACACTTGACTCTAGAGATGAAATAAAGTTGAAGAAAGGAGAGGCCACGAAAGAGGTAGAATCCATCGTCCTCAATGAGGACTAGCCGAAAAAACCATCCAGGTCGGCAAAGCCTTAAAGGTAGAAATCAAGGAAGAGCTGGTAGACTTCCTGAGGAAGATGCAGAGTGTCTTCTTATGGAGTCACGCGGATATGCCAGGCATCAGCCCTAAAGTTATGTGCCAAAGCTGAATGTGACTAAGGAGGCTAAGCCAATCAAATACAGATGAAGAGTATACTCCATCGAGAAGTATGATGTCATTCGGGAAGAGGTCCGAAGGTTGTAAGAGTTTGAATTCATCAGGGAAGTGATATATCCAGAGTGGATATCAAATGCAGTCATTGTGCCCAAGGCCAATGGAAAGTGGAGAATGTGCATAGATTTTACTGACCTGAACAAGTCTTGCCCAAAAGACAGTTATCCCCTACCCTGGATCGACCAGATGGTAGATGCAAATGTAGGACATGAGCTCATGAGCTTCATGGATGCGTAGTTAGGCTATAATTAGATCTTCATGGATGCTGAAGACTCAGAAAAGACAACCTTCATTACTGACAAAGGGACATATTGCTACAAGGTGATGCCCTTCGGATTGAAAAATACGAGGGAAACATTTCAACGTCTGGTGAATAAGATGTTCGAAGACCAAATAAGCAAGACCATGGAGTTGTATGTAGACGATATGCTGACGAAGAGCTTAAAGGCCTGCACTCACGTAGCAAACTTGGAAAAGACCTTTAATACCATGGACTTGTACATGATGAAACTCAACCCGACAAAGTGTGTCTTCAGGGTCGGAGCTGGGAAGTTTCTTGGATTCATCTTCAATCAAATAGGTATAGAGAACCCTGAGAAAATCAAGGCTTTGCTCGACATGAAGACACCTAGGTGTATCAAGGACATTCAGAGGCTCACTGGAAGGGTGGCTGTGCTCAATCGATTTGTTTCCAGGGCGACCGACAAGTGTCTTCCGTTATTCAAGGTGCTTAGAAAGTCCTTCGAGTGGGACAAAGAGTGTGACGAGGCTTTTGATCAACTCAAGTCATACCTTGGGTCTCCCTTGCTCTTATCTCGACCAATAGCGGGAGAGAGGCTGTTTGTTTATCTAGCGGTCTTTGAATCGGCTATAAGTGAGACCATTGTATGAGAGGACATTGGGGTTCAAAGGCCCATATACTTTAATAGTAAGGTCCTTCAGGGATCTGAACATAATTACCCTCGCATAGAGAAGTTAGCCTATGCTTTGATACATGCCATTAGGAAGATGAAGCCCTACTTTCAAGCCCATTCTATGGTCGTCCTCACGGACTCCCCACTAAGACAGGTCCTCCATAAACCTAAGAAGTCGGGAAGATTGATGGCGTGGATCATTTAAGTAGGGGAGTATGACCTTACCTATCAGCCCAGGACGACCATCAAAGGGCAGGAGCTTGCGGACTTCATCGCAGAGTTCACGTGGGAAGTGTTCAAAATTGAGAATAATCAAGAAACTGCAGTAGGGTCAAATGTGAACGTCTTTCGAGATCCGGAAGAGGTTGTATCCAGGGGACCAGGAAAAAAATGGCTGAGAATGAGGAGGACCGGTACCTCTTCAGATAAGGAATAATGTTAGAAGGTGGCTTCTCATCAGATAGAGACAACTGGAACCTCTTTGTCGATGGGTCCTCTTGCAAAAGTGGGAGCGATGCGAGGATGATATTCTCAGCCTCGGATGGTACTAACATCGAATATGCCCTAAGGTTTAACTTTAAGGCGTTAAACAACGAATCAGAATACGAGGCCATGATTGCAGGCCTCTCCTTAGCAAGGACCATTAATACAAGACTCCTCCTCCTTCACAGTGACTCAAGGTTGGTTATTAATAAAGTATTAGGAGTTTATGATGCCAAGGATTAAAGGATGGCTAAATACCTGAAGAGGGTGAGGACGATACTGCATGTCTTAGAAGAGGTAAAGATGAAGAGAATACCTAGGCGAAACAACAGTCATGCAGGCACATTATCAAGGCTAGCTTCGGCAACGAAGACAGATATCAGAAGGACGGTCCCTATTAAGATCTTGCCCAGAGAAACCATCGAAGAAGAAGAGGTCAATAACCCTTGCCTCAATTTGAACCTAGGGAACTCATAGATGGATCCCCTTATTAGGTACATCAGAAAGGGGGTGCTACCGGAGTTAAAGTTAGAGAGGAGGAAATTGAGGTACATAGCTGCAAAGTTCTCAATAGTAGTAGATGTCCTGTATAGGAAGGGATTCCTATTACCTCTTTTCAAATGCGTTCATCCCACCAAAGTTCCCCACGTCTTACAGGAGGTACGTGAGGGTTCTTGCTCCAGTCACATCGGAGGGTGACCTTTGGCTAAGAGGATTCTCACGCAATGATATTGGTGGTCGACCTTGGCTAAAAATGTTGCAGCTTACGTGAAGAGGTGCAACAAATGTCAAAGATTCTCCACAATCCCCCATCAACCTCATCAGCCTATGACATCTATCAGTTCCCCTTGGCCATTCACAGTATGGGGGATTGACTTAGTAGGTTCCCTTCCAAGGGCCGTAAATAATTACCGATTTTTGATAGTTGCCATTGATTACTTCTCCAAGTGGGTAGAGGCAGAGCCGATGATCACGATTACAAAGTAGAAGACCTTTTAATTTATTTGGAAGAACATCATATGCAAACATGGCCTCCAAAATACCCTCATTTCGGACAACGGAACCCAGTTCAATAATTCTTCCCTAGAAAAATACTACGAAAGAGTTGGGATAGAGCAATTTTTCTCTTCTCCTGGCCGACCTCAGGCAAACGATCATATCGAAGTCACCAACAGAACAATCCTCGATGGGATCAAGAAGAGGTTGGAAGAGGATAAGGGACGATGGACTGAAGAGGTTTATGCTGTTCTATGGGCCTATAGAACGACGGTTAGGACACCTATGGGGGAGACCCCATTTATGTTATCACATGGCTCAGAGGTCGTCACACCCACAGAGGTAGGACTCCCTACTCATAGGGTTCATACCTATGACCCCAAGAAGAAAAGAGAGGAAAAAGACTTGACCTAGACTTGATTGAAGAGAAAAGGGAAGATGAAGAAGTCAGGCAAGCAGCTTACCAGGATAGAACAACAAAGTTCTACAATCAAAGGCTAAAACCAAGGCCCATAGCTATAGGGGACCTGGTGCCGAAGAAGACGTTACAGAAGGAGAATAAGCTCCTGCCAAATTGGCATGGTCCTTATAGAGTAATTGAGGAGGTTGTACTCAGAACCTACAGGCTAGAAAACCTCGAGGGGGAACCTTTTTCCAATCCCTGGAATGCTGATCATCTAAAGAACTATTACATATGATGTTGCAAGAGAGTGTGTAAACGTATCATCTTAGGAAGAGATTATTAATGAGAAGATCAATTTCCATATCAATTCTTGGTTCGTTATCCTCTAGTGGTAGAATTTTATGGGGATAACATCTTAGGTGATGACCTCAGACCTTATAACATCATGATTTGGTGACAAGGTCGGAGGTCAGACATCATACTTGGATGACCTTAGACCCTTAACATCATTAATTTGGTGAAAATTTTATGGGGATAATATCTTAGGTGATGGCCTCAGACCTTATAACATCATGATTTGGTGACAAGGTCTGAGGTCAGACATCATACTTGGATGACCTCAGACCCCTAACATCATTAATTTGGTGAAAAATTTATGAGGATAACATCTTAGGTGATGACCTCAGACCTTACAACATCTTGATTTAGTGACAAGGTCTGAGGTCAGACATCATACTTGGATGACCTCAAACCCTTAACATCATTAATTTGGTGAAAAATTTATGAGGATAACATCTTAGGTGATGACCTCAGACCTTATAACATCGTGATTTGGTGATAAGGCCTGAGGTCAGACATCATACTTCGATGACCTCAAACCGTTAACATCATTTATTTAGTGAAAATTATTTATGAGGATAACGTCTTAGGTGACGACCTCAAAACTTATAACATCATAATTTGGTGATAAGTTTTGAGGTAAGACATAATACTTGGGTGACCTCAGACCTTAAAAACCATTCATTTGGCTCAACAAAGATATCATTGTATCGAGACTTGAGAACTGAACATACATTGCATGGAAAAGAAAATCATCCTATAAACAATTCAGCAAAAGAAGAAACAAAAGCCCTCCTCAGAGGTTGACAGATTAAGTTACAAAATGAAAAGATATAAAGTAACCGTGCTTATCAGAGGTTACAATAAAGAGTTACAAAAAATTTCTTAAATCTTCATAAAAATTTAAGTGTTCGTAGCCTCAGGGTTAGTGGTCACGTCTGCATTTCCTTGGCTGAGGGTGTCTACTTCCACCCCATCGTCTTGAGCACCAACATCTTCAGTCATGGTGTCTCCTTGAGGGTTAATCTCGGTGGGTGAAGCACCTCTCTCCTCTTCAACCTCCTACAGGGCCTGAGAAAACTTGGGGTCAGCATAACCCAGGCCGATGAAGTCAGCGGCTGTAAGGCTTCCTGAATCCTTTTCCTTCATGGCGGCCCATTTATCAGTGGCCTTGACCCCTCTCTTAAGATATTCAAAGCCGAAGCTGACAAACTCATTAGAGACCTTGTACTCCTCCAAGATCTTCTCGGAGGCATCATCCAAGGCAGACTTGACAACCACATCGACTTTATGCTGAAGAGAGTCAACCTGAGTCTTCATGGCAGTATTATGATCTTCCATTTGCTTGTGCATATCCTTTTTGTAATCCCTTCACCTTTTTCTCGGCCTTCTTTAGAGTATCCTTCAGACGTCCCACTTCGGCGTTCAAGGTGGCTTCAGTCTTCTCGGCCTCTTGGCCCTTCTCAATCAAAGGAAGTTTTCCTAAGGTCCAATTGACATAATGATGCATGGTGAGAAGACCCTGCAGAACATATGCAAAGATGTCAGTCTAAGGTCTGATATAGTCCAAATGACAATGTCACACATTTAGAGGCAAATAGTTAAAGGCCTTACCTGGATGGTACGGTGAAGAGATAATTCAACCAGCAGGGGCTTATCCAGGGACTGGTAAAAGCGCTTATCAGACTCGATCATGACACCGCCGATAGCATCCAAGGCCTTCATACTTTGGCCAATGACACTATCACTGATCTTTAATTGCTCAAGACGAGCAATCAAGGCATCCTCAGAAAAAATAGGGATGGCACGATCCCCCCTTTCTTCTTCTTCCTCCGATCCTCAGGGGAAGGGTCGATAACCTTCCTCTTTTTGGTGGCCTCATCCCTCGAGGTAGAAGGATGGGGAGGAGGAGCATTCAAACCTGCCTTTTTAATGAGCTTCGTTAGACTTGGAGCTGCCATCTCCCACAACTCGTCAGATATTCCTCTTGGGCGCTCTGCAGGATAGAAAGGTGTTAGTTAGAAAATCAGATATACATAAATTCAGAGGTATAACTTGTTTTAATAAAAAGACACTTACGAAGCTCTATCAGAGGACTCCCCCCAAGCCCTGTCTCAGAGAGGTAATAGGGGGTCATCAAGTGCTCGAATTTGACAAGCAGACCATCCTCCCCCTGGTCCTGAAGGTCTTTGACCTTCTGAAGATTGTTTTGGCTTAGCCCAGGGTCGGCCCTAGCAGCCATTATAACCTTTCCCCACCTCAGGGGTATCCTCGGCTCTAATAAGGAAGAGGGGGCACATGGACCAAATTCCCATGGCCCTGATGCAAAGAAGTAACATGGCTTACAGTTATGGTTTGAGGTTTAGGTAATCTGAAGAATCTTTTTATTTGACTTCTGAGCTAAGAAATGATAATAGCTTGGATGGTTTCTGGAAAATGAAGGGACATAGAACCCTGTAAAGACTTGGAAAGGAAGGTTTGAGTGATGGACAACCCTCTATAGGATAATGGCTCCACCAAGCATTGGGTGACAACTGGGAATGAGCCAAGTTGATGTAGGACAATATATCCCTGATGATGGGATGGATGGGAAGACGAATGTGACACCCCGCCTAATTAAATACCGGGCGATCACTCTTTTATTAAATTAAATCAATGTTAACAGTTGGTTCATTCTCAGCATCACTGTCGATAAAAATAATTTTCCAATTTAACACCCTAAATAATTAAGCTAAGTGTCAAAAACATTTTTCATACAAACTTTCCAAATTTTAATTAAAGAAAAAGATTTATTTATTTAAAACAACATTTCTACAATTAAGAATCACACCACAAAAAGCCAAATAACATAATACATTCGTCAATCGAATGTCAACATATGAAACTAAAATCACAAATCCATCCTGAATAAATCCCATACAACAATACCGGAAATAACTTAAATATAAATGTCCCAACAACAAATGAAATGATGAAAAGGGGCGACACGTGCCCGATAAATGAGAGTACTAGGAGTGGAGTCAATAACGGAAGCCATCTACTCAAGTGACCTGCAACTCCCACCTAAGCTGCAGCTTGTTCTTTTCAAGGGATCCTAAGAAAGACGCCCCTCTGGCTAGGCACCTGAAAATATACATATATATACAAAAGAGAGAGAGAAAAAGAAACGGGTCAGAGCCCGAAAGTGTGTTTTATTTAAAATACGTTTAGCAAGTATTTAAATTGATACAGGCCAATGCAATAACACATTAGTACGTCCCTCTCTTGAGAAAATACTCACCTCTCTTCTAATGTGCACACCTATCACACTAACCTTCCCAACGGTTTGTTTTAACATTTATCATACTAGTCTTTCTAAAAGATTTAACTTAACTTAGATTACTCGAAAGATTTACAATACACGATTTCAATTTAAAAAGATGTTCCAATTTGTAGCCAAAGTTCTCTATTTTTAACTTCGTAAAAATTTATAAAGTACCCGTGACATTTTATACTTTATCAAAACAAGTATTTATAATATGAGTCAACAACCATGTCTTACTTATCAAATCACAGTAGTCAGTCTCAAATTTTATAATCTCATATATATATTAACTACTCGTATAATATATATATATAATTGCACCCCGAATAAAACTATGGTGCGTGCATACTCTACTATCCAAAGCCCCATATCACTCATATTAAGGGGAATACATTCGGAATCACTCTCGAATTGTATTAACATCAATACACAAACAATATTGAGGCGAAGCATAGATTCCAAGTCTCTAAGAGGATGGCACATACCGGCGTCTCTTAGGACCGTCTGAACTATCACATCGATAGCCTATACCAACGATATCTATCTTCTAGGGTACAAGTCAATATCCCCCATAAAGGTCCCATCGAGATAAGACTTGTCCCAGCGCGGAAACCTCAGGGATAGCAAGTAGCGTGGATATGATTTTTCACATGCATATAATATATGTACACACAATCATATAAATATACCACTTTATCATATTAATATAGGTTCTTCTCATCACCCGTAATTATACCATTTATCCTTAATTTCACAGTTATAGAATTACGTATAAGGTTTTATTCCTAACCTTAACTCGAAGGGTTTTCTCACTTATTACCTAACACTCGTGGATTATATCCCCACAAATCTGAAATTCTGTAAGTGACTTTATTAGATTCCAACGTAACTCTCTTACGCACCTCACCCTTTAAATTCATAAATCTAACAACCTAAGGTAAATATCCCATAAATATCATTCTCGTTGAATATTAAAGGTTCCAACATTATTTCATATACCCTACTGGTCCTCAATGTCTCCCAAATCATTTTATTTAGAATGCCCAAAAATCATTTCACGATAAACTTAATTTAACTAATTAAACAAGGGAAATAGGAGTCTGCCAGGAGGGGTCGATCGATCGAAGCTTGGGGATCGATCGATCGAACCTTCGATCGATCGATGCTCTAGGCTCGATCGATCGATCAAGCAGGTCTGGGCAAAATTCTGCAGAATGCAGTTATGGGATTCATCAAACTTCTTCATCCAAAACTATGTTTTTCGATTCTAATCGTCCCAAAAAACCTACTATCATCATCATAACATTATACCAGGTGTTTATAACGTAAAGCATGTGTATAACTATCATTAAACATGGATTTTCAACGTAAAATCACGTGCAACCATCAAGAACCCTAGAATTTTCTTAAACCGATTTTTAATGAATCTTTCTCCAATATTTCTTTATTATGATCACCAAATTTCGTGGATTATTACCTCTACATGGCAAGGGTTTCCAGAATCAACATATACATCAATACTACATGGGTTCTCCTATAAAAAAATGGGGTTTTCTTCCATAGTTTTTATCACAATTCATTCCTAAACTAACATCAAGATTGCATCAACGAAAATAACAAGTTTAAACACTTGCCTGGAATTTGGTATGTAGATTCACGGCTGATTTTGGTATGGCTGCGTTCCTTGAATCGTGATCTACGCAGTGGTGTTGGTGGCGGTGCAAACCGGTGGCTTTTTGGCCTTGGATTGCCTTGGAGCTCTCTCCTCTCTTATCCAATGGCCGTCACTTGATTTGTGAATGTTCTAATCCTAAGAGGCTGACCTAATGGTTGATATAGGTTGGCTGAAATTCGTGGGTTTAATTACCCACTTATGTAAAATGACTAAAATGCCCTCCTGGGGCACCAATTAGGCCTAAAAACGCCCCGAGACCCAAACTAAACCCCCGGGTATACTTTTCTGACTATCTCGACCCTTCCGAACGCGTTGGCGCACTCAAAATGACCATACGAACAACTTATAAAATATTTACTTTTTATTTAACAAAATTAGTCCCGACGTGACACGGGCACGTCTCGACTTAAATTTCCGAAATAGTCATTTAATTCACTTATGACATTCAATATAACCAATATGATATATTACTATGCTCATTAGTAATATTCAACAAGTTTCCCATAATTACTAACTCTCGTCACGTTAATAATTATTACATAATTAATTTCCGGATTTTTATTAAATAAACCGTCACATTAAATTTAATAAATCCCCAAATTAATATAGCATAAAAATACGGGGTATTACATACTTCCCCCCTAATAACGGAATTTCGTCCCGAAATTCGGAAAATAAGGCATACCTGGTAAAAACAACTCTGGATATCTCTCGCGCATATCTGCCTCACGCTCCCAAGTGGATTCCTCCACATTATGATGCTCCCACTGGACTCGCACAAGTGGAACTATTTTCGACCTCAATCTCCTCTCACTATAGTCTAGAATAGCCACTGGTCTCTCTTCATAAGAGCTATCAGACTGTAAGTCAATCTCATCTATCGCAATGTGAGTATGGGCCAAATCATACCGAAGATATCGTCTCAACGACGAGATGTGGAATACATCGTGGATGCGATGTAAATGTTCTGGCAATCCCAACCTGTATGCTACCGGCCCAATCCTCTCGATGATGGGAAATGGTCCTACGTACCTCGGAGCCAACTTACCCTTCTTCCCGAACCTCATCACTCCCTTCATAGGAGATACACGCAATAACACTTGATCTCCCACATTAAACTCCCAGAAGAATCGTTTCGCATCGGCATAGCTCTTCTGCCTGTCTTGGGCTACCCGAATATGACTCCTGATTATCTCAATCCTCGCGGAGGTCTCCTGAATCACTTCTGGTCCTAGAAACTTATTGTCCCCCACCTCGAGCCAACAGGTTGGAGAACGATAAGGCCTGCCATACAAAGCCTCAAATGGAGCCATGCCAATCGTAAACTGATAAGAGTTATTATAAGCAAACTCTACCAGTGGAAGATGTGGTTCCCAACCTCCTCCAAAATCGAGAACACACATGCGTAGCATATCCTATAACATCTGATTAGTACGCTCTGTCTGTCCATCTGTCTGTGGGTGGTAAGCTGAACTCAACCTCAACTCAGTACCCATAGCCTCCTAAAAACTTTCCCAGAAACGTGACACAAAAAATCTTGTCCCTATCTGACACAATATTCAGGGGCACCCCATGTAATCTGACAATCTCAGCGATGAACAACTGAGCATAATGACCCGTTGTATAATCTTTCCTTACTGGCAGAAAATGAGCCACCTTGGTCAAACGGTCTACAATCACCCAGATAGAATCGTGGCCCCGCTGTGATGTAGGCAACCCTGTAATGAAATCCATGGAAATACTCTCCCACTTCCACGCGGGTACTTCCAACGGCTGAAGCAATCCTGACGGTTTCTGGTGGTCCACCTTCACCAGCTGGCAGGTAGAACACTTGGACACAAACTCGGCGATGTCCTTCTTCATTCCACTCCACTAGTATTGAAGCCTCATGTCCTGGTACATTTTATCACCTCCCGGATGTACTGTAAATCGGGACCCGTGAGAATGAGTCATCACTTCATGATGTAACTCCGCTCCTTCTGGAACCACTAATCTCCCATTAAACCGCAACCATCCATCAGATCTAACAGAATAGGACTCAGCACCCTCGGCTAGAAGTCGCACAATCTGCTCCTGGAAAAACGGGTCTGTGGTCTGTGCCTGTATCACCCTCGTAACAATCTCGGGTGTGACTGACATCACGGATATGAAAGAACAGGCTACTGCGTCCTGGTGACCCAACTCCTTCCACTTTGCTTTCCAGATGTCCGCTACATCATCTACCGGTTTTCGGCTCAACGCATCAGCAACTACGTTGGCCTTCCCCGGATGATACTGTATATCGAACTGGTAGTCCTTCACAAACTCTAACCACCTGCGCTGATGCATATTCAGCTCTCGCTGAGTGAACAGGTACTGCAGTGACTCATGGTCTGTGAACAAACGGAATTTCTCGCCCAATAAGTAGTGCCTCCAAATTCTCAATGCAAAGACGACCGCTGATAACTCCAGGTCGTGGGTGGGGTAATTCTTCTCATGCGGCTTAAGCTTGCGGGAAGCAAAAGCTATAGCCTTCTCTTCCTACTGAAGTACTCCCCCAAGTCCCCGTAAGGACGCATCGGTATAAACCAGGTACTCCACACCCGGTTTCGGTAAGGCAAGGACTGGTGCTGAAGTAAGCTTGTCTTTCAGCTCGTCGAAAGCCAGCTGACAAGCGTCATCCCAAACATATGGTACCCCTTTGCGAGTCAGATTCGTCAATGGACCCGCTATTTTGGAGAATCCCCGAATGAATCTCCTGTAGTATCCGGCTAATCCTAAGAAACTATGCACTTCTGTCGGTGTCGTGGGCTGTCCCCACTCCCTCACCGCTGACACTTTGCTCGGGTCAACTTCTATCCCTTGCTCAGAAACAACATGGCCCAAGAACTGTACCTCTCGCAACCAGAATCCACACTTCTCGTACTTAGCATACAACTGATGCTCTCTTAGAGTCTGAAGAACTTGCCTCAAGTGCTCGGCATGCTCCTCCTCGGAGTGTGAATATATCAAGATATCATCTATGAAGACGATGACAAACTGATCCAAGAATTCTCTGAATACTCGATTCATTAAGTCCATGAAAATGGCTGGAGCGTTGGTGAGTCCGAACGGCATTACCCTAAACTCGTAGGACCCACATCTCGTCAAGAAGGCAGTCTTTGAAACATCCTGCTCTCTAATACGTAACTGATGGTACCCCGACCTCAGATCTATCTTCGAAAAGAAAGTTGCTCCCCTCAACTGTTCGAACAGATCATCGATTCGAGGCAATGGATACTTATTCCGTATCGTGACCTTGTTCAATTCCCGGTAGTCCACACACAATATCAGTGAACCATCTCTCTTCTTCACAAACAAGACTGGAGCGCCCCAAGGTGAGGTACTCCTACGAATGAAGCCCTGACCTAACAACTACTCTATCTGATCTCGTAGCTCTCGCATCTCTGCTGGAGCCATACGGTACGGTGCGCGTGCTATAGGTCTCGTATCTGGCAATAAATCTATAACAAAGTCTATCTCACGACTGGGCGGTAGGCCTGGTATCTCCTGAAACACATCGGAATACTCCCTGATAACAGGGATCGAATCTAAGGGAATCATAACCTCCTTAGAGGTATCCTCCTCTAGGTAATACAAATGAGTGGTCGAACCTCCCTCTAGGCGAGGCATCGCCACTTCAAACATCTCTTGCCCCGAAATGGCAAAAACAATGCTCCACCGAAGTAGATAATCATGGCTCTATAAGCGGCGAGCCAATCCATACTGAATATAACATCATGCTAATGAATATCTAAGACTAACATATATACAGGTAATACCAAGCTACCAATCTCTACCCCCACTCCTGGGCATATTAAGAAAAATAAGAGACCCACTCCCAAGATGGTGAGTCTACACACGTCACTGAGCTCTCTGCTGTGGCTAACAACCCTAAGGCTTTCGCAAAAAAAAAAAATAGCTTATAAAATAGTGCGTTGCACTCATAACAAACAAATCTCGACTCATAGTAACATGGATAGAAAAACATACCCTCAACCGTGGGTGGTGCCTGCGGGGTTGCTGCCTGTGGGAAATTATAGACACGTCCGCCCTGTAGCTTTCTCTGCTGAACTGAGGCTGTTGGAAAGGGTGGCGGAGTTGGCTTCTGGGGTACATTGTCAGCACATTCCTGTCGTGGGGCCCTATTCTTCTCTGGACAATTTTTACGCCTATGGCCATTCCTGCCACATTGGAAACACCTCCCTCGAAACTGCTTCCCTTCCTTACGGTATTGACTAGTCTCTCTTTTTACCCGGTCTTGATGGCCTTGAGGGGAAATCTGCGGAAAAACTATGTCAGGGCGAGGACAATCCATCCACTTGTGACCCGGTTGTACACATTTATAGCAGAGTTTCGAAATTCTTTGCCGGTCAGGTTGTAGTTTATCCCCAGTCTGATTCAGACAAGATTTACATTTGTGGCCCTCCATTCCACAACCGAAACACCTCTTGGTAATTTCATTCTGAACCTGGCTTCGTTGTCCCTGACACTTTTGTCTCTGTACATAAATCTCGTTACTACTGGAACTGACTCTATCTAGATTGTTTTTTTGTCGCAGATTCGGTGCCTTCGCACAATTCTCAACGTCAGTCACATTCACTAGGTTAACCTCTCTAGGTCTTTTGCCTCCTTTAAGTTATAGGCTGCGTTCTTGGTATTGTAGAACTGCAGTGGTAACTGCTTGTGCCACGATACCTGCTAACTCAGCGGTTGATACTCTCCCTAGGGATACCTGAGGTGTGAGTCGATCTTGCTCGATGACTCCCTTAACCGTCTTATCTAGTTCATCTTGACGGTCCATCTGAAAATTTGAGTAAATTTGGATGAGTTCATCATTCAAATAAACAAATAGCAGAAGTACGAATTTCCAATGTATAGAGATAAACACAACGTTCCTAGTATTAGGGATCTATATCAAAGAAAGCAACGCTGAAAGCATAATAAGCCGCACAGATCCTAAAGGACACTAGAACCTGATGCTCTGATACCACCTGTGACACCCCGCCTAATTAGATACCGGGCGATCACTCCTTTATTAAATTAAATCAAGGTTAACAGTTGGTTCATTCTCAGCATCACTGTCGATAAAAATAATTTTCCAATTTAACACCCTAAATAATTAAGCTAAGTGTCAAAAACATTTTTCATACCAACTTTCCAAATTTTAATTAAAGAAAAAGATTTATTTATTTAAAACAACATTTCTACAATTAAGAATCACACCACAAAAAGCCAAATAACATAATACATTCGTCAATCGAATGTCAACATATGAAACTAAAATCACAAATCCATCCTGAATAAATCCCATAGAACAATACCGGAAATAACTGAAATATAAATGCCCCAACAACAAATGAAATGATGAAAAGGGGCGACACGTGCCCAATAAATGAGAGTACTAGGAATGGAGTCAATAACGGAAGCCGTCTACTCAAGTGACCTGCAACTCCCACTTAAGCTGCAGCTCGTTCTTCTCAAGGGATCCTAAGCAAGACGCCCCTGTGGGTGGGCACCTGAAAATATACATATATATACAAGAGAGAGAGAGAAAAAGAAACGGGTCAGAGCCCGAAAGTGTGTTTGATTTAAAATACGTTTAACAAGTATTTAAATTGATACAGGCCAATGCAACAACACATTAGTACGTCCCTCTCTTGAGAAAA
This sequence comes from Sambucus nigra, assembly GCA_949130495.1. Taxonomy (NCBI): domain Eukaryota; kingdom Viridiplantae; phylum Streptophyta; class Magnoliopsida; order Dipsacales; family Adoxaceae; genus Sambucus; species Sambucus nigra. The sequence continues at coordinate 233,781,733 of OX422210.1, read as the reverse complement.
TACTCACCTCTCTTCTAATGTGCACACCTATCGCACTAACCTTCCCAACGGTTTGTTTTAACATTTATCATACTAGTCTTTCTAAAAGATTTAACTTAACTTAGATTACTCGAAAGATTTACAATACACGATTTCAATTTAAAAAGATGTTCCAATTTGTAGCCAAAGTTCTCTATTTTTAACTTTGTAAAAATTTATAAAGTACTCGTGACATTTTATACTTTCTCAAAACAAGTATTTATAATATGAGTCAACAACCATGTCCTACTTATCAAATCACAGTAGTCAGTCTCAAATTTCAGAATCTCATATATATATTAACTACTCATATAATATATATATATAACAGCACCCCGAATAAAACTATGGTGCGTGCATACTCTACTATCCAAAGCCCCATATCACTCATATTAAGGGGAATACATTCGGTATCACTCTCGAATTGTATTAACATCAATACACAAACAATATTGAGGCGAAGCATAGATTCCAAGTCTCTAAGAGGATGGCACATACCGGCGTCTCTTAGGACCGTCTGAAGTATCACATCGATAGCTTGTACCAAGGATATCTATTTTCTAGGGTACAAGTCAATATCCCCCATAAAGGTCCCATCGAGATAAGACTTGTCCCAGCACGGAAACCTCAGGGATAGCAAGTAGCGTGGGTATGATTTTTCACATGCACATAATATATGTACACACAATCATATAAATATACCACTTTATCATATTAATATAGGTTCTTCTCATCACCCGTAATTATACCATTTATCCTTAATTTCACAGTTATAGAATTACGTATAAGGTTTTATTCCTAACCTTAACTCGAAGGGTTTTCTCACTTATTACCTAACACTCGTGGATTATATCCCCACAAATCTGAAATTCTGTAAGTGACTTTATTAGATTCCAACGTAACTCTCTTACGCACCTCACCCTTTAAATTCATAAATCTAACAACCTAAGGTAAATATCCCATAAATATCATTCTCGTTGAATATTAAAGGTTCCAACATTATTTCATATACCCTATTGGTCCTCAATGTCTCCCAAATCATTTTATTTAGAATGCCCAAAAATCATTTCACGATAAACTTAATTTAACTAATTAAACAAGGGAAATAGGAGTCTGCCAGGAGGGGTCGATCGATCAAAGCTTGGGGCTCGATCGATCGAACCTTCGATCGATCGATGCTCTAGGCTCGATCGATCGATCAAGCAGGTCTGGGAAAAATTCTGCAGAATGCAGTTACGGGATTCATCAAACTTGTTCATCCAAAACTATGTTTTTCCATTCTAATCGTCCCAAAAATCCTACTATCATCATCATAACATTATACCAGGTGTTTATAACGTAAAGCATGTGTATAACTATCATTAAACATGGATTTTCAACCTAAAATCATGTCCAACCATCAAGAACCCTAGAATTTTCTTAAACAAATTTCTAATGAATCTTTCTCCAATATTTCTTTATTATGATCACCAAATTTTGTGGATTATTACCTCTACATGGCAAGGGTTTCCAGAATCAATATATACATCAATACTACATGGGTTCTCCTATAAAAAATGGGGTTTTCTTCCATAGTTTTTATCACAATTCATTCCTAAACTAACATGAAGATTGCATCAACGAAAATAGCAAGTTTAAACACTTGCCCGGGATTTTGGTATGCAGATTCACGGCTGATTTTGGTATGGCTGCGTTCCTTGACTCGTGATCTACGCGGTGGTGTTGGTGGCGGTGCAAATCGGTGGCTTTTTGGCCTTGGATTACCTTGGAGCTCTCTCCTCTCTTCTCCAATGGCCGTCACTTGATTTGTGAATGTTCTAACCCTAAGAGGCTCACCTAATGGCTGATATAGGTTGGCTGAAATTCGTGGGTTTAATTACCCACTTATGTAAAATGACTAAAATGCCCTCCCGGGGCACCAATTAGGCCTAAAAACGCCCTGAGACCCAAACTAAACCCCCGGGTATACTTTTCTGACTATATCGACCCTTCCAGACGCGTTGGCGCACTCAAAACGACCATACGAACAACTTATAAAATATTTACTTTTTATTTAACAAAATTAGTCTCGACGTGACACGGGCACGTCTCGACTTAAATTTCTGAAATAGTCATTTAATTCACTTATGACATTCAATATAACCAATATAATATATTACTACGCTAATTAGTAATATTCAACAAGTTTCCCATAATTACTAACTCTCGCCACGTTAATAATTATTACATAATTAATTTCTGGATTTTTATTAAATAAACCGTCACATTAAATTTAATAAATCCCCAAATTAATATAGCATAAAAATACGGGGTATTACAACGAAATCCCAACTTGAACATCTGCTCATATAGGCAAATCTGCCCATCTCGACCGTCATAAGCCATCTCTTCCCTCAGAGGTCTCCTGAGTTTTATAGAGGGACTTATGGAATGTAGATGTCTGAAATCCAGAAGGTCGACCTCACTGACTATACTTTCAATCTCGTCCGCCTTAGAGGTGTCAACGTCACTCTCCACACCATCATCATCATCATCTAGCTCAACGTCGGCCTGAGCAGACGATGGGGAACCACCTGGAAACCTCTGAGCGAACTCAGCCCCTGTGACTACCGATAGAGGAATGGCTTCAAGAATCGGTGGAACAACCACACTTGGTCCAACAATTTCAACCTCTGAGGAAGAGGTTAACGCCCTTGAAATTTTGTGAGATGAGGCCCGACTGGAAACCTCTGCCTGATCTGGGACCTGATCTTGTTGATTTGAGAAGTCCATGGCCTCTTAGAAGGAGTCCACATACATAGGGTCTAAGGTGGATGACTCAGACTCAGACATTGGAGAGGGTTCAGGTGGGACCTCTAATCAGATAACTGGCTCAGATGGTTCAGGGCATATGACCTTCAGAGGTGGTGGAAAAATAGGCCTGAGGGGGAATGCCTCTGCCCAACGAGCTTCCTCTTGAGCTCTTTCTATTTGTCTAATTTTATCCAAGGTCTTCTCCCTAAGAGAGGGGAATTCCTCTAAGAGTTGGTAAAGGGGTCTGAGCATATAAGGCAGACCCTACACTTTTGACTCTTCTAAATAAACAATGTTGGTAATTTTTCTAAGGATCAAAACAAGGTTTTTAATCAAGAACAATGAATGAACTCTTCACCAGAAAACTCATAGGTTCACCGAAAAATTCTTAAGATTGCCGAAAAATGCAAAAATAAGAACAAGGAAACAAAAATGAAGAAGAAGGGATGGTAAAAGATACCTGAAAAAAGTGGTAAGGAGGAAAGAAGGGATTATAAGGAACAACCAACCAATGAGCTTCAAACTGAAGTTCTTCTAGATAGAGAGAGGCAGAAAAAAATTACAGGCGAGGAATAGAGAAATGAAGAGTAAAAAGAAGAAAGGGGGTATAACCATCGACACTCAATGCACGCGTCCCAAGGCCCATCATTGCCTTGGGAGCCCAAAAGACAATAAACATCATTACCCTTGTTAGGCACGCTAACCACTTCAGCTGCTGACACTTGTCAAAAAGTATCAACACCTACAGAAATTCAACCTCGGACCAACATACCCTTAGGCACCTGATCACACAGGTCACTAAGGGCTAGGGGTGATTGATATGCCCTGAATATAGCCTCTCGTCTTAGAGACATCAACCTCGGCCCATGAGGATGGCCGAGGTTGGAGGGGTCCCAGCTCATCAACCAGCGGTCTCATCCCAAGAAAGGTCGGCTATGGACCAGCCGATGTTCCTGCTACCTCGACAAGTGAGGTCATCCATGATCCAGGGGAGGTTATCAACATGGTCTTCCAAGGATTGCAACCTCGGCTCGGAGGATGACGAGGTTACCCATCATCAGCATCAATCTCGACTAGGGATCGACCGACGTTGATGCTTCGCCACCACTACCTCGGCCCTGGATGACATCATAGCTCAACATGTCATACTTCGGCTCTCCCACTGAACCAAGATCACCACCTCGTCCTCTTCCAGGCCGAGGTTGTGACCAATCACAAATGGTCGAGCTCTTCTGCGCATATATGGGGCTAGGAACACGTGTACACAAATCAGTTATAACCTAATCATTCCCCCCATATGAGGGAATATTGAGGTCATCATTATCTACATGAGATCATCTAGGTGTCATTATCATACTAGTTCGATCCTCATGCACATATGCATGGCATGCTTGGGGGGTAAACTACACCCCCAGGCACTATATATAGAGGTCATACTCTACCTTCAAAGGATTCAAAATAAGCAACCCTAGATGAAACTCAGTCTAAATACACAATAGAGAGAGAAAGCTTGAGAGTTTGTATCTATGGAAATTAGAGCCCTCATGCAGTAATACTAATCCCATACTTGCACACTAGACATAGGTCTGATTGGCTGAACCACTTATATTCCGGTGAGATACCTCTTCTCCTCACCTCCTTCTACTATATACCTTTATACTGCTATTGTTAACACTGAATTGAGCTTACAAACAACTTGAAGGGTGGTGCTGTTTCCAGCATCATCAATATCAATTTAAATAAATTCGTAAATGTCCAAGTTAAACTTATTTAACTATGGTCAGTTTTTAAACCAAATAAAATCAAGAAATAAACATGAAACTTTGTGTGTGTGTGTGTGTCAAACCATCACAAATAAAATTACTAACTCACAGATTTTAGGAAAAAAATCATTTCGGGTAAAGCCTTTATTCCACTATAAAAACATAAATCACAACTTATAATAATTACGATAAAATCAACAGTGATCACTCCTCGAAATAATCGTATAGACATGCAGTCTAGAGTCAGTAAGAACCGCAACTCCAATTCATCCTAGGAATACCCACGAGTACTTCCTATTAACACATAGTCGTCGTAAGCCCAGTACTCCCCTCAAGAGCACCTAGATCAGCAATAAAGATCTTCTCTACAAGAGAAACTTTAATAGAGATTTGTTATTATGTTCCAAAATAATTCACACAAAGTAAATGGGATTTTATAAATTGAAAACAAAAGGGATTAAGTCCCTAAAAGTGTGAAGATAATGGTTCTACCAAATAAGTTTTCGTCTATTGAAAATTCGATGGTCTTCATATGAAAAAAGGAGTTAGAGAACTCTATTTATAAAATACTCAAGGCGTCGCGTCGCTCGAACGAGATACTGATGTCGTTAGAATGGTTAGAATGAGATGAGGTACTTCGTTCGAAGGAGATGTACCTCGTTCGAACAAGCCCATAAATTTTTGTATCTAAACTACCTTTCATCCTTATCTCAGTTTTTAAAAATGTCCTATAAATAGGAGTGTGGAGCAGAATTTTTAATAGAGACTTTTTCATTTCTTTTGAGTTCCCAAACTCTTTTAAAAAGGCGTTCCAAAACCCTAGTTCATACCCATGTTTTTGGGGACCGAAGTTTCAGTTCATATATTCTTTGAAGATCCTATTTTTGGCACTAGTTTTATTCTCCAAATCTTGGTGAGAATTTCTTCATTATAATAGATTATGTGATGTTTTTGCATATGATGGACTTCATGTGTGACGATTGTTGAGTTGTTCGATCGATACCAAGGCATGTGTGGATTCAGATGTTGTGGTAGTTGCATGGGTGGCATCCTACATTGCCACTGTGGAGGAGAGGTTGAAGATCGAAGATTTGTCAATTCTTGAGACAGCATCGAGTCATTACACAAGTCATTTGTTGACTTTTGTAAACCCTTTATCATAGTGGATTTGCTTGGGTGGGACATTTGAGATTTTTCCCATTTATATTTTCTACGTACATCGGGCATTGTGGATTGATTTACTTATTTTATCCTGCACTCACCTAAATTCATGTTTAGGTTTGGATAAAATTGGTCAATATTTTTAATCACAACTTTCGTGTAAATCAATGCAACATTTTACTTTGGCTTAAATTGTTTACATTTAATACTTTATTTTAAAAAAATTAAAATTACCTTTTGTTTACACTATTTCCTATATAGTAGTGCATTCTCAAATTGGTATCAGAGTGAGAGAACTGAGTTATCGTATAAATCCTTATTTTCGTGTTGTTTTAGGGTTCTCTCTCTCTCTCTCTCTCTCTCTCTCTCTCTCTCTCTCTCTCTCTCTCTCTCTCTCCCCCTCTCTCTCTCTCCCTCCCCCCTCTCGCGATTGTTTGTTTCTCTTAACATGTCATCCAAGTCCTAAGTTGTTCGATGAGTTTAGCGTAGTCGATAATTTTTATATTCAATATGAATTCAATGAAACATTAGCTCTTTCAAATTTGAAGCTTGAAAAAAGAATTAAATTTCTTCAAAAAGATTTTTTATTTATTTTAAAGTTCAAATTTATTTTTTGCGAACTACTCAAACTCAAAGAGATATCCTTCATGATAAGATCACGATTATGAATCATGATTTTAAAAAGTTGGAAGTGTCCAAGGAAGTCAGTGGTGATAAGGTTCGGGTTTTAGAGAATGATTTAAAGTACTCAAAGATGTTTGTTTCTAGGGTTAATGGACAAGGCATTAAGGATAATGATAAATCGATATAATATTTGAAAACAAGTGAGAATACTCTTAGGGATATGTTCACTTTCATTAAAGGGAAGCGAGATAACCTTCTATATGTTATTGAACATTTTAAAGAAGGAGTCGTTTACGTTTGAGGAGTCTAATTCTTTTCTTGAGTCAAGGATTTTTAAATTAAAAGATGATTTGAGAGACTCAAGTAATACTGGTAGTGGATTCAATAAGTCAAATGCTTCCATTGTAAAAGCCTATACCAATGGTTGTTTTAGAGTGCCAACTTTTGCCAAGGAAAATATACAAGGTCAACACATAGATAAGATTCCCCGTGCCTACACATGTTCGCATTATGGTAGGAAAGGTCACCTTAGGGTGTTTTGCAATGATCTTAGAGGAGGTACTATAGAGCGTAGACCCCCTGTTACCATGGTTCCCAAATTTCAATGGATTTTGAATTCTTCCTTTTGGGTTAGGAAATTATTTTTGGAGACATTGAATGTTAAATTGATTGTTGCTTGAATTCTTCCAAGCTATATCATATGGTTGTTTGTCTTCGCATGTTTACATATACTATCTTTTGTACTTCATGTTATATGTGTTTGCTATTTGTATGTTGTTTGAGTATTTTGTATTTTGAATTGTGTATTTACTAGGTCATATTGAAAAATACAAAATATATTATTTGTAATTTGGGTGTTTTTTAAAATTGATATCATATTGAAAAACATTTAAAAACTCAAACGATTTTTATTTTATGAGTGGTTTAGTTTTCACATTTTGTGTGGAATATTGGTGTATTTGAATCCAATTCATTACATGTTTTTATGTGGCTATGACATTTGATTATGATTTTTAATACTTAGACTGTCCTTAATCATTATTGCATGGAGTAGTTTATAAATGACTTGCTAAATGGATTCAATTCGCATATACTTCTGTGCACATATGCACGAGCTCATTTGGATTTTAACTTCAAATGTTACATGAAATAAGTGAGATGTTGTACAAATAATCTTGCAATTATACATTTATATTTGAATGGGGGATTTGTGCATGTAATAACCATTGCCCATGAGTTTGCTATTTTTTGAAAAATATGTATGTGCATGGGAAAAGGGCTAAGAAGGGAGAAATCTTCCTTGCATGAAAAGCCACCATTGGAGCCTAAAAAATGGAGAGGAAAAAGAAAAAAATATGTTGTCATTCCAAATTTTTGTTTCATTATTTCTTCATTTAAATTGGCATCCTCAAAATATGAGAGTGAAAAAAATGATCGATCTAAATTTTGAGGGTATCATTTCCCCAAAAGTTGACAAACTCGATGTATATGTAAAATATATTCCTTGCTTTCCATCACTCTGGCATGTATAAAAAAATTATGATGTTATAAGATGAAAATCAATGGTTTTGCACAATGAGTCCTAGTTATTTCATGTTTGATACTATTTATTTGAGAATCATCAAATACTTCCAGGTTAGTGTGCATTTTTTTTGTTTATCCATTATGAGTTTACTTTATTTGTTTTAGTGATTCGATCATTTATTTATTTCTAGTTCAAGAACTTTCATTATGTTCCACATGTTTAGACACATCGATACTATGCTGGTGTGTAACACTTAGGTATTTTGTGTCATTTTGTGATTTTATATATATATGTACATACATATATTCCTATGTGTCTTTGTTATATTTTTCATATTTATATATATGGTATCATTTTGTGTTTGAATCTTTGCATTTGCATTTAATCCATGTTTTCCATGTGCTTTATCTTTGAATTAAATTGGCATAATATATAACAATATTAGTATCTCTTGTTGTTCGTTTACATTGGCATCTCATGCTTCATTTCGTATTCAAGTTGATATCATATATTGCATTAATATTGTTACTAATTGATCAATGTTTAGGTTATTTGTACTTGTGCTGCCATATTGTGTTTATTGCACTTTACACCATTGCATGATACTATTATTTCCAATTGATATCAAATGTTCTAATTTAGAGGGGAAATATGGTTTATGGGGGATAAATTTATTATGCATCCTTTCTTTATCTATTCTTGAACAAAAAGGAGGATAAATGATATTTTTACTGTAGTTTTAGGAGGAGATATTTATCTTGGGGGAGACGACTTACCTAGGAGGGGATTATTAGACATATTGGGAGTTTTATTCTTATAAAGATTTATATTGTTATATTCTCTTTGCATTTAAAGGTGTATTTAAGTGTGTAAGTTTGCAACATACAACAAAGTTTACAAGAAAGCAAAACTACTTAAGGTTTATGAGTCTTGCAAGTTTGTACATTTTCTTTTTAGGATTGGGGGGGGGGGGGGGGGGGGGGTTGAGTCTTAGAAGATCTTGATGGCCAGTATGTTTTTGTCTTTTTGGTTTTATGCCGAAATTGAAAAGATAAAATTTTGATAGAGTAGATTTGTATGTGGCTTAATTTCGAACAGAACATTTTGTGTCATAGTTTAGAGTTGGTGTTTCCTCAAAGCTTGTGATGTGTTTGATTAAAGACGTAGCGACCCATATATCATTTTCATCATCGCGTGGAGTTTCGTTCCTTGTTTCCATCTTCATCTTTCGAGGATATCTCAGGTATGAATGCATATATTTTGATCCTTGAAAATATATAATTAGGTGGTAGGATTTTATAAAAATTCTTTTAAAATGTTAATATATTTTAATATTTTTGTTGAAGAAACATATTTTTTTTCAGGATGTCGTTAGAATGACTTGGTATGTCATTCAAACGAGATAACCTATCTCGTTACAATAGGTTTCCAACGAACTTCGAACAAGCGATTTCTTGACTTCTTTGGAATCTCTTTGGAAGTCTTGTTAGAAGATAGTTCCAACGATATGAGGTATTTCATTCGAACGAGATGTACCTCGTTCGAACCATCCAATGAATGTTTATAGAATTCGGGTTTTTCCAAACTACTTTTCTTCCTCATCTTTATTTTGGAAAACCTCTTATAAATAAGAATGAAGCAATGTTTTTAATAGAGACTTTTTCATCAATTTTTGAGTTCCATAACTCTTTCAAAAAGCCTCTCCCAAGCACTAGTTTATACCCAATTTGTTTAGGATCTAAAATTCATTTCATATATTCTTTGAAGATCTTATTTTGGGCACAAGGTTTTTTCTCCACATCTTTGTGAGAATAGTTTCGTTATAGTTGAATCTATATATGCTAATGTGTTTACATACGATGGACTTCATATATGACGGTTGTTGAGCAGTGCGATGGTTACCGAGACATGTGTGGACTCACATGTTGTGGAAGTTTCATGGGTATATTTCTACGTTGTCACTGTGGAGGAGGGGTTATAGATGAAAAATGAGTTAAGGCTTGAGAGGGTGTCGACTCGTTGTGCAAGTTATCTATTGACTTTTGTAAATCCTTTATCACTGTGAATTTGAATGGCTAGGCCGTCTGAGGTTTTTCCCATTTGATTTTTCCTCGTACATCGGGAGTTGTGGATTGATTTACTTAATTTCGCATGTTCTCACCTAGATGCATGTTTAGTTTAAGATAAAATTGATCAATCTGTTTAATCATAACTTTCGTTTAAAATTAGTGCAAGATTTTAGTTTGGTTTAATTATTTAACTTTAATATATAAAATCTAGAAAAAAAATTAAAAATTGGCTTTTGTTTAGACGATTCCTTATATAGAAGTGAATTATTAGGGTGCATAAATGACTCGATGTCCCAAATTCTCCCCAAAACTTAAGACAAGCCTTCTAAGACCTCGAAACCATCCTCTTCCTTGGATCCGAATTGATGCCCCCAAAACAAATATTGCTTGCCTATGGCCCCACGTCCTTGATTGGTCTCTTGTTTCATCTCGAGAAAGATGAACAAGAAGCCTGATCAGAACCCCTACTTTCTCTAGACAAAGAGGTCAACTTCCTAATTAGATTGGGAAAACACTCCACTTCGTTAAACTTGATTACTAAAGAAAAATGTCCCCTGAAGAAGCTATCATATCCCCTACTCGAAAAATATAAAATCCACGAGAAACTTCATCGGACATCAGCTGACATCACCATATGGGAAATGATAGATACATCCCAAAAACATAGAGCCTCCCTCATCCTCTATTGTCATAAATTTTTATGCCTTAAGACCTGCCTCCATCCGACATGCCATCCACCATTGGTTTCATTACTATGAAATAACACATCATCTTCTCTGATAAGGACATCCCTATGAAAGATCTTAACCACCAGTTCACGCTACACATCACCACTGATGCCTTTGGATAAATTGTGCCCCTAGTAATGATAGATAACGATTTCACCATCAATTTATGCCCTATTCGCACTAACATCGATTTAGGGCTCACCTCTTTTGATATCACTCAATCCTTTAAGGTCTGTTAGTAATAAAATGCATATTTAAAAAAATATATTTATCATGTTTTTTCTGTAAAGGGTTTGGTTAGACCCCATGGGGGCACTACCCTCATCATTACATACGAAAGTCAGGTTCCTGTTAGATATATAAGTCCTCATAATCCAAGGGGACGATGATTGGGCCACAATTACTAGCATTCGAACCATTCCCCTTCTGGATACACACCATGATAGTAGTGACATCTACCTCAAAGGATTCTGAGCCATCAACTCACTCACATGATAATAAAAGAACTTGGATGGAATCAATGGGGAATTCTTGAACCCATCACCACAATGGAATAAAATGGGAACACCAATGTTGGATATACACCCAACAATAAAGTCTTCACCCCAGGTTCTAAAGAACCCTGTTAATGGTAGAATGGTCACTTTCATCTCCAAGAAGAGGGATTCCCTTATCATGAGCTGCTGGAATCATGGCGGGATGAAGTAAAGAAATCCTTATAGCCTAGGACATAGATTCTCTATGAATAAGGAATGTATGTGGATTATGGGAAAATCCATAAGGACAGCCAGAGCAATATCAAGTTATCATGGTTTACTAGGGAGGATAGAAAAGTCTTTGATCTAGAACTGGAATGGGGTCTACCCTCACTATTTACTGATGATCTTTACCTAATATCTATGTTAGGATTCTCATACTTAAGCCCCTGGGAATGCTTCCACCACTGGTACACCATCTCCGCCATCTGCGGTATCATAACTGAGAAAGGAAAATTAGTCAACATCCCTTAATCAAATCTTTACCTTCGTATATCATATTCAATAGCCTAACCATCTAAGACATTTCCTTTTGTCGAGCCATGGAATGTGACATGCTAGCTTCTATGGGAATACTAGTGAAATAAAGAGACCAACCAATGCTTATTACAAGTTTTTTTCGAGGCACTCCCTAACACTGATCCCGTTCTACACCCAACAGAGGACCCTATTATAATCTTTGAGGGGAAAATATTCCATCTCGAAGAATACCTCCTGCCCGAGGGTGAAGTTCGTGCCAGGGGTCCAGAACTCCCTAAAACCACCCTGAAGGTCCCCGGACAAAATATGACCTACCTTATCACCAACATCAAGGGACTAAAAATACATAATAACTGGAATTCTATTATATGCATCCTAAGTCCTTTCATTCCGAGTCCCTTTGGGTCTTTCTTATTAGAAAAAAAGTCCATCCACCCTCTCTCCGAATTTATCCCTCCATAAAGCATACTTTTATGCTATTATTAATGATTTCCTACCTCCTTTTAAGGGCATAATAAATAGTGATTTCCAAGATTTGATTGCGTGTGTTGCATGTGATGACTATAAATTTATTGATGGATTAAAACTCACACCTAATAATGATGATTTTATGGATAAAAAATATTTAAAAAAACATACAAAAACTTGGCGAAAGTAAAAATAGACGCATGTCCCCAATAAGGATGACACCATAACCATAAACTTGGGCACTTTCCAAAACCCCAACAATTACACATATGGTCCTGCCTATATGAGAACAAACAATAGGAGCTCATATATATTCTCTCCAACTTCGTAGATGTATTCGCTTTGTGTTATAATGGAATTTCTGAAGTTGACCTGACCCTCGTTGTGTATGAGATACCCACTCTCTCTGATGCAAAACCCATAAAATAGAGACTCTATAAACTAATACTCAAGTGGTGATTGAAATTTAAAGAGGCACCATGGGGCTCATCCAAGTACTAGAATATCCCACTTGGTTAGCCAACATTGTAATGTTACCTAAAACAAAGGGCAAAGTACGAATATGAATAAATTACAGGAATCTAATTTAAGCCTTCCCCAAGCTTGATTTCCATCGACCACATATTATCTTATTGGTAAATACCATGGTGAAGAATGCACTTAAGCCCTTTATTGATGAATTCTCGAATTATAATCAAATAAAAAGGCATCCTGATTAGTAGGAAAAAATTGGTTTCATTACTCCATGGGGAATGTATTATTATATCGTCATGCCCTTAGGTATCAATAATTTCATTCTAGCTTACCAAAGGGAAACCATAACCATACTATATGAACTCAGACATAAGTAAGTACACAACATGATCGAAAAATCCAAACATCACGAAGGACCTGTTCAACCAGTCCATAACTTCTTTCAATGAGTATGCCTTTTTAAAATGAGGTTAAATCCTCATAAATGTGTCTTCAGAGAAACTAAGGGAAAAGTGCTCAAGTTCATTATTAGGAAATATGGAATCGATGTAGATCCCGTTAAAGACAAGGTCATATAGGAGATGCCACCTCCCTAAATAAAGAAAGTGGTCAGAAGGTTCCTAGTTCAAATCAAATTCATAAGACGATCATCAATCAACATACCACCATTTGTAAACCTATCTTCCAAATACTCAGGAGAGACTCTCCTAAAGAATGGAACACTCAATTCCAGGAAGCATTTGAGAAAATGTAGGAGTACAACACTCACCTACCTATAATATTGCCTCCCCAGTTGGAACAACCTCTCTTTCTTTACATAACAATAATCCACATGGTTATTAGAGACATGTTGACCCAATACATTGAGAGTTCATGTAAGGAATGTTTAATTTAATATTTCAACAAAAATCTAGTGTCCTATGAGCTCAAATACACCACTTTAGAAAAATCTTGTATATCTCTCACATTGATCACTCACAAACTCCGTCATCATATGTGGTCCTTGAGTATACGACTCATCCCTAGGACGGATCCCCTGAAACACTTTGTTTGAGAAACCCTCTTTCTCTATCCAAATGGACAAATTGTTAATGATGTTATCCGAATTCAAAATCACCTACGTCACAGAGAAATCGACCAAAGGATGAAACATCTATGACCTTCTTATAGGGAAACCCCTGTCAGATGAGGGAAAATAAAATGAGTAAGAATTCACTTATGAGGACCTATTCACCCTAAAATATGAAGTAACTTAGAAGCTGTACTTCTATAAGTACTCTAAATAAGGGGGATTTAGAATCGTAATGCTCCTAATCTCTCAAAACTCCTGATGAATCCACACGACAAATAAACTTACCTACTAATGCACCGACAACATGGACAAATATGAGGATTTCATCATGGGTCTTGAGATTCATTTTAAAATGGGAATCACTGAACTAAAATCCTACTGAGATTATAACTTAGTCATCATCTAAATATTAGGAAAATGAAGAATTCGGGATGATAAACTACAACCTTAAAAAAGGTAGTTGTACGATTCAAGTATCTCTAATTTTACTTTTTCCCGAGGGCTAAGAATAATTTTTTAGATGCACTTGCCAACCTAGCATCTATAATAGACATGCCAAAAGGAACCATGAAAATCATATATACCTTGATTAGCCGGAGCTCCCATTCTTACTTCTTTGGGATCGATGCCACTGAAAGAGAAATAGTAGGACTCACAATATGGTAGCACAACATATATAAATTTTGAAACAAGGACAACTACCCACCGAACTCCTCTCCAAATGACCGATTTTTCGTAAGACGTTTAGTGGCCCAATTCATCATCGTGGGGACCAATGCTACAGAAAGCTATTCGACAGAGTACACTTAAGGTGTGTCACTGAAGACGAGACCTTTGACATCAAGGATAAAATCCATAGTAACGAATGTGTCCCGCACATGAATGGAAACACCCTATTAAGAAAATACTTAGAAAGTCATACTAATGGACTACCATGCAAAAGGATTTCATCAATTACGTTTGGAGGTGCCATAAATGTCAAATTTATTCCCCCATAAAATAATCTACGTCCTATATAGCTCTACTGCATGGCCTTACCCTGGCCCTTCTCCTCCTAAGGAATATATATCATAGATAAGGTTACCCCTAAAGCCTCCACAGTGCATGATTTCATCCTATTTAGCATCAAATACTTCACAAATTGGGTTAAAGACGAATCGTATTAATTTCTCAATTCTGAGAAGGTGGCCAAGTTAATTCATTAAAACATGAATTGTTTCTTCAGCGTACCCCATGAGCTAGTTAAGATAATGGTTCTCACTTTGGCAAAGAGGTATCAAACATGTTGCATTAATGAGGGATTACTTCACATAAGTCACTCCCATACAGTCCTCGAACTAATGGACGGTCGAATCCTCTAACAAAAATGTTAAGACCATCATCAGTAAGATGATAGAGACCCACAACAATTGATCAGAAAAACTCTCGTACACATATGGGGTTACCTCACTATAGAGTAAAGCTCAATAGGGACGACCCCTACTCATTAGTTTATGGCATGAAGAAAGTCCTATCCATAGATTTCATGATACTCTCATTATAGGTCATTCTCGAAAGACAAGTGGCTTAAACTAGTTGGGTTTAAACTTACTATAATAAACTAACTCTCCTCAACGTGGGGAAATTAAAGGATTCTTATCACAGTCAGGGCTAATAGTAGCGTATTTCCCCAACATTCAACAAGTAAGATAATAAGAGACACATACAAGAATGCTACCTAGTCCTAAAATGGAATCTATAACCTACTCAAACTCCCCAAAGAAAAATTCGTACCCAACTAGAGAGGACCCTACCTTGTCACCAAAATAAACTCTGGTGTGGTAGCTACCTTAATGGATCCCGATGGAGTCACATTACCCAACCTTTTAATCTTGACCGATTAAAGAAAATATTCCCTTGAACTTGCCTATGGTAAAAGTAAGAAACTAATTTAATACAAAAACAATCGACCGTAACTAGAATGGAAAATTTTGCAAAACCAAACACATTCCCAGCCCTACTTCAGAAGTCCCACTCGAGCCACCAAGTTTTCACTTGTTCATCTAAATGCATTGAGCCCTCAAACTTTCACTTAAGAAAACTACACAGACCTGATTCTCCTCTCTATTAATATAGAAGACATTTAAATACAAATATCGCATTATCTTTGAATCAGGGATACGTAGGCAGCCCATGATATCACTTCAGGTTCGGTCTCAATAAACACCAAAAAAACCTATTTGGCAGGAAAACCCTAATTATGGTCATTGTGCCCTCATTCCAAAAGGTTTGACACTGTCTGAATAAATAAACATGAAGTAATAAAATAGTGCCCTAAGGCATTTTGGAACTTCGCGGAGTTATACTTATTTAAGAAACAACATACAAAGGGTCATACTTCAAAATAAATAGTTAAAATAGGCCTAAACGAGGACACTACCCCTACACCCTTCTTCCCAAAGAAATAAAATAATATCTTCAAAACACCTCGCATCTCAAGATGAATCAATCAATCGAAAGAATCACAAATGGATTTGCTAAAAAACAACACCTTACCTTGGCTAAAGGAGGACATTCTGATTCCAAAACTATGCCAAATGTCTCTTGCCAGCTAACAAATGAATAAAGTAAACCTCCTTCCCTGATGATCATTGTCAACATGGATAGATGGATGAATAGTAAGTGGATAAAATGACCTCTCTCCAAATGAAAAGTCTAAAAAATATAGGGAAATTTTATTTCCATATATGCATCTCTTTGTGTAAACTGGTCTACATGTCCTCCCTATTTTAATAAAAAAAAGTTTATGCTCGCACTATTCATACGCATATTTGGCATCTTTGATCATGTAAATAAGAGTCACATTACACCTAATATATCAAACATCATCAGTAATTTTTCCCCATAAAAATTATGAAGTCATAGTGATGGGTGAAATCATAACAATGGCATAAAAATTAAGAATTCCATTTGTCACATGCCAAATGTCAAACATCTGAAAATAAATAAATAATGTGCATCAGTAAGACAATTCGAGAAAAAGAATCAAATGTATGAATCAATGGAGACAAACCTTCCACCTAGACAAGAAACCAAGACCTACTCATCTTAACAGGCCTTTTTGGTCCGCTTGGCATCATCATCAATGTAGCTATATCATATGGGTCCTCTGGGGCTTAGGACTAGGTTAAGATGAAGGAGGGGGAATACGGATAGTCAGCGGGGGGTTCACACTTCATTGTCTCTTTACAGGAATCGAAAACCACATTGGGGCATGGGGGTATATCGTAACGTGAGTGAGAATTAGACACCCGAGTTACTATCCTATCCTAACAAGCCGTGGTACGATATAAACCTTTATTGAGTAAGACACCTCCTAGTATAATGAGGACAAAAGGGTCAATACCTTTTGGAGTCTAAAAGACGAAGCCATCATCTCCTAAAAAATCCACATCAAAGAAGTAATAATTATAAATGAAGACTAGAAAGAAAGAAAATATAATAAAGGAAAATTGAGATAAGAAGTAAGGCGTACTAATTCCCCTCCAAAAGTTGCTCGAAACCCAGGAGTAAAGAGATCAAATAGAAAGTAGAGGAAGGGTAGGAAAACCTTGACGGCATCCTGTAAAGACTCCATGTCATCTAGTGAAATGGGAAGGTCTACCCTTCAAACGGGCGCCTACCCAGGGCAAAACCTCCCTCCTAACCTAGAACCGCAGCTCCTTAATCTATATCCCTCACCTTAGCCTCGAGGGTGGAAATGTGATCAACAGTGCCCTCCATCTCCTTAACCCGACCTTGTACAAGACCCTCATCCATCTCCCTTACCACCTGTGACACCCCGCCTAATTAAATACCGGGTGATCAGTCGTTTATAAAATTAAATCAGAATATCCGATTGGTTCAGATTATGCATCACCGATGAAAACTTTATTATTAAAACTAACCGCCTAATATTTAAAAAGGTTGATGTCAAAATTTTATCTTACTAACAGTAATATCCATAAAAGGAAAATAATTAAACATCACCATTCAACACAAATGTATGAAGAAAGGACTAACTGAAATAATATGAAGAGACGGAGTAAACACATGTAATCAAAATCCCATACAATAATCCAAAGCCCTGAACTAGAAGTCTACTAACTGAATAAAACATCTAAATCTCTGAATATAAAATAGGAAGGGACGACATGTCTAACTAAAGTAAATAACCGATAGATAAAGAATAATAGACTATGAAGCATCTACTAGCAATGTCATATAGCTTTCACAGCAACTACAGCTCGACAACTGAATGGAACCTCCTAAGCTTGGTGTCCCTATAGCTGAGCACCTAAAATAAAGTAACAAGAGAAGCGATTTCAAAAGAAACGGGTCAGCGCCCGAGTAGAAAATAGTTTAAATGGAAATTGCTTAAATTGATTAATTAACATAAATATTATTCATGTTAACTTAGCGTACTGACTTGAGATGCTCACCTCTCATCTAATGTGCACGCCTGACGAGCCTAACTACCCATACTAGTCATGATACATTGCCTGACTATACATAGTATAACCACTACACCGGATAAAAATATCTAAATAACTCGAAGACAATATATCTCTATTATTCGTGAATAGATTTAAAGATGTTTTAACACATTCTCATAGCATTCTTAATTCTCAACTGGTGACCCAATAAATATATACTTTAATAAAGTGTCCAACATGAAACACAGAATAGGAACTTAGTATACATATATAAAATCACACTATGTATACATACAAATATATAACAATAATGCAACCATGGTTAAGAAACCCGTGGTGCTAGGCATACTCGGCTATCTAATCCCATTGCAACGCTCACACATAAAGGACAAGAGGTTCAATCTCTCAAGAACCAATAAAACATGTACCCATATTGGAGGCAAACATAGTTCCAAGCCGATGGTCTACGCATATACCTAAGAACCCATTTGACAATCATCACTACCGTTCTCACAAATAGCCCGTACCTAGGTTCCATGCTCTAGTGGTACGAGTCAAAATCCCTTGAAGGAACATAAGATATGGCCGTCCACAACGCGCTAATTTTCGTTTGATAGCTTGTAGCTAGGTATATCATACACATAGCATGCTAAGTAATAAGCATGCACACAACTTATATAACTTTATAGGCGTTCACGCAACCCAATTCCCATAGTACGTAGGTAACATTATTATTTCTACCCTCTCCGTAGATCATATATATATATGTATATACTCTCTTGAACATAACTCTTCTCGGTTTTATGAAATTTCTACATCCCGAGAATTATCACACTCCCAATTCAATATTAATTCGGAATTTAGGTCACTCGTCATTCGCGTAGGTTATTTCTCTCACTTGGATAACCCTAGGATGCTTTTTAACCTAGCTGGACTCAAAAAGTGTATTCTGAAATCTCATTAGAAGTCAAAGGATTCTATTTCGAACAAGGTCATTTGAACGAGTTTGTTCGAATGAAGTTCTCACTTCAAACGAACTCCACCATTTCGTTAGAAGGGTCATTGGAATTCTCTTTGGAAGTATCGTTTGAACGAGGTTGTTTGAACGACCTCGGCAGACTTCGAACGAGAAATCCGAACTGACCCTTCTCTTCCCCAAAATCTATTTTTTTCCAACTTTCAATCTTCAATATCAATACAAAATTCAACCCCACTCTAATTACAAGTTTCCAAACTATTTCTAATCACCATAGGACCTTATTAACGTGAATTAGAGCACAAATCCTTATATGTATTCAAAGGGAATTCATCAATTTCTTAAATCTATAAAATTCTTATAAAAAGAACCCAAAAGATTTTTATTATTCTAAACCCTACATTTAACCCATTTTTGAACATAAAACCTTCAGATTTATCAAAATACAAAAGAGCAGTTCCTCTACATGCATACCCATCTCCAATTTCTAAGATTATCCACAATTTAGTCTAATTAAACCAAGTTTTCTTTGCAACAAGTATATATCATCTAATCTAAATCAACAGGAATAATATAATGCTAAAAGAGGATCAAGATAAACACTTGCCTTGGAATGAATTTCCGATTCTTGGGTTGAATTTTGTATGTGGTTGATCCTCTCATCGCGATATACACTTTGGTGAAATTCTTGGTGGGAAATCTTGAGTTCTCGGTTTAGTTCTCCTATGGGGTCTTCCTCCTGCATAGTTATCTCTCTCTCTCTCTCTCTCTCTCTCTCTCTCTCTCTCTCTCTCTCTCTCTCCTCTAGGTTGAAACTGACAGTAACCTCTAACCCATGTAACTTTTAATTTAAACCTAATTTTCATCCATTTAATTCCCCGAAAGTCCCAAAATCCTTGGGCTAAAATGCCTCGGACTCCAAATAAAACCCCCGAGTAGTGTTTTCTGACTATTTTGACCCTTTCGGACACACTGGCACACTCAAAACGACTATACAAAGTATTTAAAAATAATTTATCTTTTGAACCCCAATAAATAATATTGACACGACTCATACGCGTGTCCCAAACAATTGTATTTTAACGACTGTACATCCCGTCCCCGGCCACAATATTATTTTTGTGCTCAGATATTACTTTTCTCGCTAAGTAATGTTCAACATAATTCTTATTCAACGTTATTTCAACATAATTATTTTCTATAAACACTAACTCTCATCATGCTAGTAATTATTACCATTAAATTGAATTAATTTAAATTAAAATTTTCTCCTTTAAACTAATTAATCCAAATTTCCATAATTTCATAATAAAATAAATATGCGTAAAAATATTGGGTATTACACCAGCCGCTCCTTAGCATGCATTTGCATTCGTCGAACCATCAAAGCATCCAGTCCCATTATAGTAATAGTGTGGGACTCCTAACCCTCCCTATAATTCGTCATCCGACCTATCCCCTAGAAGTCTTAAAATCCTAGGTAAAAATAAGACTTTCGTAAGTTCCCTTGACAGAGGTACTAGGGGCATGCTCTGAAGAACCCCCACTTCGAACTCTAAACAAAAATTATCCCTACCAACTTATGAAAATCAGCGAGAACCTCCGAAAAGGATCCCCCCAAACTACCAGAATCCCTACTAACCTCATCACCCTTCTCCATGTCCATAATAGGAATTTCCTAACCTCCCCCAGCCAGCCCCTATGGGATAACCCCCAGAACCTCTACATCTTCCCAAGGAAAACCTCTCCCTCCTCTTTCTCACCCTTAAAATCCACTCGATCCCCATCTTCCACTCTCGCTCACCCTTTGGAGCCATTTGCCCTCCACCCCCTGCCTCAGGCCCTTCCTCCACTAAAACCACCCCAACACATGCCAACAAAACCTCTCGAAGAACATAGATGGGCATCATCATCGCCCTCATCTCCGAAAAGACCTTATAATCAACATTTTATCTAAATACATCAATAATGGACACTCCATCCAAGAACATTTGTTGATCCGCCATGGTCGATCCCTTAATGTGCTTCACAGGATGGGGGAAAATGACACCCAAATAGGAAAGTCACATATATGTTGGCGAGTGAGCCTGTCCCCTAGATAAAAAAGTTCTCCATATGGATCCTCTAAGAAAAACCTCCATCCAAACAATGTCCAATCCACAACACCCGCCCCCGATACATAGCGGATCAGCTCCAAAGCACCTAAAATATGAAATAACTAAGAAAAATGAGTCATAAGAAAAACTTAGATACCAATAATGAAAAGCATAAAAGAATAAAGATAAAATAAACTAACTACTTATTCTCTGAACAGTCATCTCGTTCTGAAGCCCCTAACTTCCTCCAACTTCATAGAATCTCCCTCTCTCAAATTCCCTTGCATTTATCGGACGCTAAGGGAATAAAATCCCATCCTTCGACTCCAAATTACACAACCTCTCAAAAAACATAGCTACATATGCAAAAAAAACATATCTCCATAACATGAAATGAGATACATCATAAGTAAAGAAAGAAGATGACATATAACCAAAAAATGAAAAGAATGAAGCTAGACAAACTTATACCTCCCACAAATACACAAAACCTATAAAACTATCAATAGCATATCACGGAAAGAGGGACAAGTATTGGCACGCCTCTGTTAGACCCATCCTTGCCCATGCATACACCAAAAGCAATGATAAATCCACCAGAAATGCAAACCACCACAATGAATCCCACTTACTCTGCCTGGTGCCAAAATCACTCCTACGATGAACAATAATAAACACCTAGTATAACGAATCACCATCGCCACATCAGTACGGGGATGGTCCACCAACTCTAGATAATTAGTCTAAGAACTAACATTAAGGAACCCCGCTAAAATATGACCAACCTCTATCCCTAAATACGTGCACATACCATCGATTATAGTGGTCAGAGTCTGATCCACCACATGGGGTACTCTGATAAACAAGTGTCTTTTAAAATCATTGAAGTTAAGGTGATTCAAGGTCATCTGCTTCACCAAAAAGTGGAAAGTACTTGTGGTATCCCACCAAACCTTTCCCAAGCCAACCAGAATCATCCAACTCCTCCTAAAATTCCTCGAGTAGACATTATCCTATAACAAACCAAACCTTACTGCATATATAAAGGCGCAGCTGAATGGGAGAACCCTCTCCTAAACCCTCTCCAATAGAATTATAGTTCCCTTAACTAGAGCATGCCTTCTAGGATGAAAAAAGAATATAAAAAAAAATATAAAAATAAGTAATAAGAAAAAGATCTTCCTCTATCAGGGTTTTAATTATCATAAGTCCACACTTAATCACCTATCTTCGGTGCCTCCTAACCAGTAAGGTTAACCAGTTTTGAGGTAATTCGAAATCTCCCTGATCTTTTTACCTCTTATCATTATAATTGGGGTATACTCAAACTTAATTTACCTATCTTTAGGTAACGATAACAAGGAAGGTTCATTAGTCGTGAGTTAAATTGAAACCGCATAGAGAGGTCTCCCCCTTTGTGTTTGAATTATTGTATATGAACACTTAAGCTTCCCATATTCGATTCTCACTAACCAAGAAGTTTCACCAGTTGTGAGGTAATCTGAAACCACTAAAATATTTCTCCCTCTTGGCATTTTGATTACCATATATTCAAACTTAAACTACCAATCTTTTGTTCCTGCTAACCTGAAAGGTTCACTAGTCATGAGGTAATCTAAAACACCCCGGACCTTTCTCCCCCTCGGTGTTTGAATTACTATGTATTCACACTAAAGATACCATCTTTGGTTCCCTCTAACTAGTAAGGTTCAATAATCATGAGGTAATCTAAAAACTCACAGATCTTTCTCCCTATCGGTATTTGAATTGTCGTATATTCTCACTTAAGCTACATATATTCAGTTCTCGCTAACTTGGAATTTTAACCCATCATGAGAAATCCAAAGTCTCCCACACCAAAGTTCTCTCTCTCTTTATGTTTTAATTACCATATATTCACACATAAGCTACCTAACTTCGGTTCCCACTAACTCGGAACATTAACCAGTCGTGAGGTAATCTGAACCCCTCGGATCTTTCTTCCCCTCAGTGTTTAAATTACCATATATTCACACTTAAGCTACCAATATTCAGTGTCGGCTAACAAAAACTTTAACTAGTTATTAGGTAATACGAAACACATCGAAGCATTATCCCTCTCAGTGTTTCAACTACCATATATTCACGAACAAGATACCTATCTTAGGTTCCCTATAACTAGTAAGGTTATCTAGTCGTGAAGTAATTTGAAACCCCTTAGAGATTTCTCCCTCTTGGTTTTTGAAATACCTTAGATTCACACTGAAGCTACCTATCTTTAGTTATCTCTACAGAGAAGATTCACCAGTCGTGAGGTAATCCGAACCCCTAAAAGCTTTCTCCCTCCCGATGTGTGAATTACAATATATTGACACTTAAGCTACCTATCTTCGGTTGATTCGAACCAAGAAGGTTCACCAGTCATGATGTAATTACAATATATTTCTCCCTCTTTTTATGTTAACATATGGTCACACTTAAGATACCGGTCTTCGATTCCTGCTAACTAGGAAGGTCAACTAGTTGTGAGGCAATCAGACCCTCCGAACTTCTCCTATATTATAATGATCTACTGGGTACCCTCATAATGCACGGGTCTAGTCCATCATTGCTATACCTATGTTGCGATGTACCTACTAGTTTAAGCTATCTTCCTCTCTCATTATTATTATTATTATTATTATTATTATTATTATTATTATTATTATTATTATTATTATTATTATTATTATTATTATTATTATTATTATTATTATTATTATTATTATTATTATTATTATTATTATTATTATTATTATTATTATTATTATTATTATTATTGTTGTTATTATTATTGTTGTTATTATTATTGTTATTATTATTATTATTATTATTATTATTATTATTATTATTATTATTATTATTATTATTATTATTATTATTATTATTATTATTATTATTACTACTACTGTTGTTGTTATTGTTGGTGGTGGTGGTGGTGGTGTTCTTGTTGTTATTTTTGTTGTTGTTGTTTTTATTATTGTTGTTGTTGTTGTTGTTGTTGTTGTTGTTGTTGTTGTTGTTGTTGTTGTTGTTGTTGTTGTTATTATTATTATTATTATTATTATTATTATTATTATTATTATTATTATTATTATTATTATTATTATTATTATTATTATTATTATTATTATTACTACTACTATTATTATTATTATTGTCCTCATTTTATTTTGTTTTATATTACACTTTATTTCTATATTATTTTACCCTGTTTGTCTTACCATATTTTCCTTTTTAGGTGTTTGGCTTATTTTGGTCCCTCTCTATTCTTATCATATATATTTCTTTTCATTTGTTGGTCATAAGCATAAAATAGTCCTATTGTCCCTAAAAAAGTATTGGTTATTGTGTAAAAAAAATATCTTATAAGGTTTTGTAAGAAAAAGTATAAGCAAGCGATAAAACAAAAAGTGCATAAATAAAAAGAAAAAATGCAGAACCTTATACATGGGGCATATGTGGGATGTACCCTCAACACCCTCTAGTGCTCTCACTCCCGTAAGAGGACTTCCGTGTAAGAAATTTTTTCCTAGGATTGTTCATAACTTATCTTTGGGATAGTTTGGCGTATCCCATTACAAATCGTCACGGATCATCAAGACGAACCGAACTTAAGCATCTCCAAGTTTGAAGACTTCCCAACATCCCGATGAGGTATTAAACAATTTACAGTTTGAATTAATTTACGAAATTCTATTTTGGGATGGTCATTTTTGTCAAAAAATGAATACTCTTTATTTACAAAAATGTGTTTTCTGAGTTTACTATAGGTGGAGTTTTTAAAAATTTTATTTTTCATTTCAGTCGTTCAAAGGACATCCCCATGTCGTTCAAAGGACATCTCAAGGTAGTTTGATATGTTCTTTCAAATGAGCTTCAAACGATGCGTACTGTTTTCTTTTTTTTAGGTCGTTAGAAGTGAGATCAGATCTCGTTCGCACGAGATCAACATCTCATTTGAACGACTCTGAATTATCGTTCGAACAACGTGTCGCCTTAACTATTGTATAAATTCTTGTTTCGTGTTCATAAAATTTAAGACTTTTGAGAACTCCATTTCTATATAACTTTTGTGAAAGTTCTTTAATGTTTGTGTTGAAAAACACTTGTTTGATTCACAACAAAACATCCTTGAATGTTGTTCTCGTGAAATGTTTAAAACCTTGAATATTTTTTTTCTCTTGTATAAACCTGTTATGGAGAGGATCTCCATTACTAACTTATGATACTTATGGGGATTCACTGGTACTGAAGATGAAGGCCGAGGCTGACGGAGGACTACGCCCCCGATACATAGCGGATCAGCTCCAAAAGCACCTAAAATATGAAAGACTAAGAAAAATGAGTCATAAGAAAAACTTAAATACTAATAATGAAAATCATAAAATAATAAAGATAAAATAAACTAACTACTTACGATCTGAACGGTCATCTCATTATGAAGCCCCCGGCTGCCTCCAACTTCATAGAAGCTTCCTCTCTCAAATTTGCCTGCATATATCGGACGCTAAGGGACTAAAATCCCATTCCTCGACTCCAAATTACACAACCCCTAAAAAATCATAGCTACACATGAAAAAAAAACATATTTCCATAACATGGAATAAGATACATCATAAGTAAAGTAAGAAGACGACATATAACCAAAAAACGAA
This sequence comes from Sambucus nigra, assembly GCA_949130495.1. Classification (NCBI taxonomy): domain Eukaryota; kingdom Viridiplantae; phylum Streptophyta; class Magnoliopsida; order Dipsacales; family Adoxaceae; genus Sambucus; species Sambucus nigra. The sequence continues at coordinate 233,755,820 of OX422210.1, read as the reverse complement.
AAGAATGAAGCTAGATAAGCATTTACCTCCCACAAATACCCAAAACCTATAAAACTATCAATAGTATATCTCTAAAAGAGGGACAAGTATTGACACATCTCTGTTAGACCCATCCTCCCCCATGCATACACCAAAATCTATGATAAATCCACCAGAAATTCAAACCACCACAATGAATCCCACTTGCTCCGCTTGGTGCCAAAATCACTCCTATGATGAACAATAATAAACACCTAGTATAACGAATCACCATCGCCAAATCAGTTCTAGGATGCTCCACTAACTATAGTTAATTATTATAATCACTAACATTAAGGAACTCCGCTAAAATAAGACCAATCTCTATCCCTAAATACGTTCCCAGACCCTCGATTATAGTGGTTAGAGTCTTATCCACCACACGGGGTACTCTGACAAACAAGTGCCTTTTAAAATCATAGAAGTTCAGGTGATTCAAGGTCATCTCCTTCACCAAAAAGTGTAATGTACTTGTGGTATCCCACCAAACCTTTCCTAAGCCAACCACAATAATCCAACTCCTCCTAAAATTCCTCGAGTAGACGCTGTCCTGTAACAGACCAAACCCTACTGCATATATAAAGGCGCATCTGAATGGGATAACCCTCTGCTAAACCCTCGCCAATAGAATTATATTTCCCTTAACTAGAGCATGCCTGCTAGGATGCAAAAAGAATATAAAACAAAAACATATAAAAATAAGTTACAAGAAAAAGATCTTCCTCTATCAAGGTTTTAATTATCGGATGTCCACACTTAAGTCATATATCTTCGGTGCCTCCTAACCAGTAAGGTTAACCAGTTGTGAGGTAATTCGAAACCCTCCAGATCTTTTTACCTCTTTTCATTATAATAAGCGTATACTGAGACTTAAGTTACCTATCTTTAGGTCTCGCTAACATGGAAGGTTCACTAGTCGTGAGGTAAATTGAAATCCCCCTAGAGACTTCTCCCTCTTGGTGTTTGAATTATTATATATGCACACTTAAGCTACCCATCTTCGATTCTCATTAACCAAGAAGGTTCACAAGTTGTGAGGTAATCTGAAACCTCTAAAATATTTCACCCTCTTGGTATTTTGATTACTATATATTCAAACTTAAACTACCAATCTTTTGTTCCTGCTAACCTGAAGGGTTCACTAGTCATGAGGTAATCTGAAACCCCCGTGACCTTTCTCCCCCTCGGTGTTTGAATGACTATGAATTCACATTAAAGATACCATCTTTGGTTCCCTCTAACTAGTAAGGTTCACTAATGATGAGGTAATATAAAAACTCACAGAGCTTTCTCCCTCTCGGTATTTGAATTGCCTTATATTCACGCTTAAGCTACATATATACAATTCTCGCTAACTTGGAATTTTAACCCGTCATAATAAATTCAAAGCACCCCCCCCCCCCCCCCCCCCGACACCCAAAGTTCTCTCTCTCTTTATGTTTGAATTACCATATATTCACACATAAGCTACCTAACTTCGGTTCCCACTAACTCGGAACATTAATGAATAGGCGTAGAAAGCCCCCAATTTTGAAATTCTTCTTACTTCAAAAAGTAATAATATGCTTTTATATATGCGGAAGCGTGAGATGATGGTTCAAATAAAAAAAAATTAATTTCTTTTCAAATTAAAATGAAACAATGTGAAATTAAAGGAAAACACACACACAATTTAAATTTCACTTAATCCAAATTAATTAACCCAAGTCCTAGAAATTTGCCTAAGTCATATTTCTCAATTTTATCAAATTAGGCCAAACCAATTTTAACAAATTAAATTAATGACTTGAATTAACGACAAATTACCCAATATTAATTTTGCACCAATTTAATTAACTAGTGATTAAATCATATTTTATCTTTTTACCTAGGCATGCGTTCTAGGTTATATAGAAAGATAAAATAAACAATAAATCACTACGCCGCGATGTACGAGGAAAAACCCACAACGAGAAAAAACCTCGGACGACCCTAGCCTTAAGTCCACTAAGTATGGATTTACAAATTACAAGACAGATGACTTACTTCCTCGACTCGACCCCTTTCAAGCCTTGATGCACCTTCTTGTAAACACCTCCGCCTAGTAGACAACCCATTAGCTCCACCGGAATCTTGGAATCACCAATGAGACATAGGTACACCGTCAACCACACATGGTGCCTTTCACCACAAGAGAATGCCGCAGCAAAACAAACTTCTTCTTCTTTGAGGGATTTAGAAGAAAACCCAAACGAACTCTTCAATAGGTAGAGTAAACCGGTGCCAAAACTACAAGCAATGTATATATATAAAGGAACTTGGATAAACAAACTTTGGGAGTTAACAAAAGTGTTGTAAGGATTTTCTTGAAAGAATTAACACTTTAAACGAGAACTTTTTCTACTTTGAATTTTTCTCTCAAACTCTCTCTTAGAGGTTGTAATATATGAAAAAGTTAAATTAGAAAACTTGGATCCCGCACTTACATATTTAGTTAAAAAGTTAGTGGGAAAAGAAATGGGAAAGTGGGAAAAAATTTCTCAAAACTGCCAAAAAATTGGTCTCGCCAAAACTCGTTCGAACGAGATTTTTGTTCGAACGAAGTCTCGTTCGAACGAGCCTTCTAAAGAAGTTCCAGTGTGAACTCATTAGAAATCTCGTTGGAATTATCCTTCGAACAACATTGTTCATCCGAATGACAATTCGAACGATGTTCCAATGGCCAATAGGGGAACTCGTTGGCAAACTCGTTCGAACGACATTCTGATTCGAACGACAAACTCGTTTGAACGACAATTTAAACGAACTCCGAGAAAGTGTAAATTTCTATTTTTAGCCGAAAAACTTTATAAACTTTATTTTAAAGTTTTGATAAAATCTTTCTGAAAATAAACAACAGTTTAAAATAAACTACACCTAATATAAAATGTTACAAGCTCCTATATAAATATTCAAAATGCATTCATACCTTAGGAGCAATGAACCAATGTTGTCGACGTAGAAACGAGGCACATTAAACTTAGCATTTGATGAAGCTTTAATATCTTGGCCGCTATGTCTTCAACTATCACGTCATAGGCTTGAATGGATAAACTTGAACTCTATCCCATGACTCAAATGTTTTTTGTACGAAATTGAGCCAAAACTATAAAGGACTCAATTGGAAATTTGTGTCCTTAAAAATCTCCCCCTTTGGCTATTTCGGGACAAAAACTAAACAAAAATTCTAACGGGCCATCAAGCTCTACTAGACTGACAAAAATGTCCCACCCAAAATACAAATACATAGGTTGACTCAAACAACCTAAGGATCAATATCTTTTCCCGTTGATGAACGTTTCCATATAGAAGAATTCCTTCACACTTAAGCAAACTATCAAACGCATAGGGAATATCAAAATATTAAATGCAAGTAAAATAATTACTTCCCCTAAATTATTTCTCCCCTTTATCAAACAAATGACCCACTTAGAAAGATGTCTCCCCCTAAGATAAATCTCCCTAAACTAAGATACGATTATAATAGGATTAGATAGCATTTACCCCTTATGATTATCCCCCCTTTTGTTCAGGAATAGACGAAGGCTAAAGAATCAAAGATTAACTTATCTCCCCCAAATAAAGCAAATACACCTCGTAAACTAATCAATGGATAAATAAAATGGGATAACAAGATAAACATGTAAAAGTGCGTGAAGTGATGAGAACATTAAAGCACATGGGAAACAAAATCATAAATAATGCAACAAATAATATCAGATGCCAACTAAGATTCAAGAAAATGATACCAATATGATACATAACTGTTAAGCATGTGATATTAACAAACAATGAAACAAGATAAATACCAATTATTAATTAAAGCATAGATGGACTAGAAATCAAGAAAAATATCAAATAAAAAATATCATATATGTACATATTCTAAAGATACCAATAATACGCACGCACATATATATAGATATAAACTCACAGATGACACAAAATACAATAAGTTTTTCACACTCGTATGGTAAAAATGTGTCATATGGAAATGAAAGTGTTTGGGTGTGAACTAGTAACAATTAAATTTAGACCCAATCACTCAAAACATGTTCATGGAGTTCTCAATTGATTGCAAACTTCATCACATTTCAATATAACCTCATGTGACAATATAGATTGAACTCAATGAACAAACATACACAATGCATACAAGCCTAACATGTTAATGATTCTACAAATCAATAGAGTCATGACATTGAATGTACAACTAGGATAAACGGACATTGTGCAAACCATTGATATACCATCCAATCTCCCTCAACAAGCATATATATTTGAATGAATATATCAAACAAAAATAGGCCTTGGTAATTATTTTTGTTTTTAATGCCATAATTCTATTTTTAGGCCTTTGGACCACATAGTTCTGTTAGGTCCAAACAAATGGTGGCTTACTATTCGCAAAGGATAATTAATCCTTTCGGAGCCCTTCCCCGTGCACATTTATATATAATATTTTTATTTATCACAAATCTCACGTGCAATGGATTTTGACATGCACTAGTCCTCCTAGGTCACAAATATGTAGATGACAAGATTGGTAGAAGAACATCTCACAAAGTTCAAATATACATATGAAGTTAAAATTTCATATGAGCTCGTGCATGTGTGAAAAGTGGCATATAAAAATAGAATCCATTTAATCAACACAAAATCCAACTACTCCATGTAAGCATGGTAAAGAGCATAATAAGGATTGACAATCTAAACCAAAAGTTCTAACCACATGGGAGCATAAAAGATGGGATTCAAACACAAGTACATGCCACATAAAGTGTGTCAAACTAAAATACAGACAAAAAAAAAAAAATCTTTTTCATTTTTTGGAATTTTTAACCAAAAATAAAAATATTTACTCTAAGACACACAAAAGTCATTTGTAGTTTTCATTAAGCATGAATTACTAAAAAGATAAAACACAAATGATAAACAAAAATCTTTTTGTATTTTTTTTTATTTAATGCAAACAAAAATGAAAAGAATATAATACAAAATATGCACAAAAATCATTATTCTAGCATGTGATTAAGCATGGGGAATAGACTAAAAAATGACTCAAACAAGCATACAATTACCATAATAATATAACGTGTAGTACAAAGCTAACGTATGCAATTAAAACCAACACATTCAAACTTTAGATTTTGCAATGGAGGAAGCATGTGAAAGCAAGTGAGAATCAAAAACCCTATCTTGTAAAGCTACCAAGTCGGATCTCCTAACCCAAACTAATGACGAATGACAATCTCAGGGTGTATGTATCTTGGCTACCTTGGTTGCCTTACATTGGGATTTACTAGGACCTCGTTTAAGATCAAAACAAAATTTCCTAAGATGACCTTTTCGACCACAATGTGAACACTTAAAGTCACGTCAAAAAGATTTACCTAAGGAGTGATCTCTAAAGGTTTTCCTAGGTGATTGTCCTAAAACATGGGGTTTGGCTTTATGAGTAGATTCATTACAAGTATCAAAGCCTAAACCACAAGTGTCATTTTTAATTTGTACCATTCCTAAAATTTTATCTAATTTCTCCGAACGACACTCCAAATCAAATTTGACTTTTCTAGAGTCTTTTAATTAATTTTCTAATTCTAAAATTCTAGACTCTAACAAAACATTTCTCTCTTCAAACTCGAGAAGATATTTTTTTATTGACTCCATTAAACCTCTAAGGCTATCTCTCTCGCCTTCTATATATTCAAGCTTCTCTCGAAGAGTCCTCTCACGTGTCCTAAGGTCTTCAACCAACACACTATCATCAACGACCTTGACACACTCTCTTAAACTTGCTTCTAACTTCAAATTATCTATTTTTAATTTAATATATTCTTCATAAAGTTCTTGAAAAGAATTTTGAAGTTCACTCGCATCAACCTCTTCTTCATTTTCACTCTCTCTTTATTTTTCACTCTCACTACCATCAAAAGCAAGGGAATCAAATTATTTGACCACGAAAGTGTCATGTGTTATCTTCATGGGAAGATTCATTATCGATTCTCACATGACTAGCCATGAAAGACACAAAGCTGGGCTTAGTGGGGGAATCGGGTCCCTCTTCATAATCACTATCACTAAGGGTTGCATTAAAAGAAATTGGTTGCTTACCCTCTCTCCTTAGTTTAGTGGGACACTTTTTTGCCCTATGGCCATACTCTTCACAACCAAAACACCTATTTGAATCTTCCCTATTTAAGTGTTCATTAATAGTTTTAGGGATCATCTCGGTTTTTCCATGCGTAGATTTTCAAATTTCTTAAAATCATTTTAAAATTTTTCTTTGTTAAATTTTAGAAATTTTGAAACTTTGTAGCGAACACAGCCATATTTTCCGAGTCACTATCACTTTCACTCTCTACTACTTGCTTTTCCTCTTTTTGGGCTTTTAAAGCAATGCCCGTGTAACAACTCACGCTTTTGGAGATAATTAAATTCCATAATTGGGTACAAATTGGAGATTTGGGGAATTTCCCAGAATAGTGATTTTGGGATTTTCAAGGATTAGATGATTGTCGATGGGTATTATATTTACTTTTGGGATTAATTAAATAGAAGTTGGAGTATTTTCGTAATATGTCGCCGTTGAGTAGAGCGACACGAGATATTATTTTAATGGGAAAGACCCGCATTAAGTTATATTGGGTTAAAATAGTGAATTGCGATCAAGTACCTCGGGTGGGAATTTCCACTACGTCGTGAGTCTCAGAATGGCCGAGATAGTCGAAAAAGAGTGTCCGATTGTTAAAATTGAGTTTCGTGGAAGTTTGGAGTTAAACGGGTTCGTAATTGAGTAAACGAGTCATTTTTGGGTTTTAAGGGTTAAAACCATTTTCTTCCTATATAAAGAGGGAGAGGGTAAAGAAAAGAGAAGGAAAAGAGAGAAGAGAGAGAGGAGGAGAGAAAAAGAGTAGAAAAGGGGAAAATCCGGCCAAACTCCGCGGGATTCGACTTGAGGTCTTCGAATTATATCCACGAGGCAAGTGTTTACTTGCTTTATTTACTTTTGAGCATAAATCTCATATCGTAGTTTTGTATTAACAAACCCTAAAGATTTTGGGTTGGGTTTTCATGGATAAAATGGGTTTTCGGGAGTTAAAATGAATAAACCCCAATAATGGTTTAATTGGAGAAACTTAGAAATCAATTGAAATTAATTGGTGATTTCGGGTTCTAGGACGTTTAGAACCTGTATTATATGTGTAGTTGTTGTTGGTTGAAGTAATGGGCCATTGGATGAGGAGATGAAAGCTTGGGAGAAGCTTTCATGGCCGAAACAACTTCTCGGAGAAGAAGCTGCCCACCATGATTGAGTGATCGATCATGGGGGGTCAATCGATCGAGCCATCGATCGATCGACGGCCATGGGTCGATCGATCGACCCCTACTAAAAGTTTGGAAATTTCTCCTAGGGTGAATTGGATGGGATGAATTTCAATTCTAATTTATTCGAGGTTAATTATGAGATAACATAAGAGACCTTTTAGGAGTATATAGTCCTCCAATTGAGGAAATGTAGGAGGGCAAGGTGAGGGTTTTAAATGTATAACCCTTAAGTTATATTTTTGAGGAAAATATAATAATTGTGGAATTGGAAGGTTTAGGGTTCCTAACTTAGGGTGGGGATCTCTAGGTTATTATATGGACAAAATGTAGTCCTTGGGTTCATGGAAATGAAATCCATAACCCACTAAATTTAAGGTTGTTCGGGAAAGATAAATCCCTAGGATATTTTAGTGGGCAATTAGGCCTATATAATTATGCGTATAAGAAGCATAATTGTAATCAATGCTGGATTGAGTATATGATACGATATAGTTAGGATAAATTGGGAATATAGATATATATTCACTTAGTGCGGAGTGTTATAATTGGAAATATCCAATAAATCCTTGGATGGGATTATGGTATGTGTTGTTTATGAAAGTAAGAAAATACTTTGGGTTTAGTATCATGCGTATATGAAATGCATGTTTATGATTCTTTGAGAGAATCTTTGGGATTATTGGTCATCGCTAGATGTAATTGGCAAATATGGCCATTTATATATATTCCAAGAGGAATATATGGTATATGTATATACTATGTGAATAAAGTATATATATAATATGATGTAAATGACTTTTGAAAATATAAAAATGAATGTTTTCAAATGGAAAAAGAAATGATTTGCATAAATGATAATTTATGGATACACATCTCTCTAAATGCTATCATAAGGGATGTGCGCGCGTGAGGTGAAGCCCTCTGACTATTGAATGCAGGGTGGATATAGTCCTAGGCCATATGAGAGATTACAATATGTTTTTCGGCGATGGTGAGGTAATTCCGGGTGTTGTTATGACTCTCCCGCAGGTATATGGACGCTTCCCGATGTTTCGGTAGGTTCCCAGGTTGTCTTGTTTGATAGGCCCTAGAAGATGATAGGCTTTAGGGGCGCGTCCAGTGGGAAAACCCGGAGGGACGTTATTATTATGTTAAAGCAATTCATGATAATGAATTGGCTTTAAATACATTTCACGGATGGAAGAAGGGAATGGGATAAACGATTTGGCGTCGGATATATTTCCCGAATGGAAGAAGGGAAATGGAAACATGCGATATGGAAAAAGCATTTTTATGATAATAAACATGGCTTTTTAATACATTTCCTGGATGGAAGAAAGGAAATGGGATGTTATAAAACGGAAAAGCATTTTTATGATAATAAAACTGGTTTTTAAAAAGTTATATGATATGTTAAAGAAATTCATTATAATGAATTGACTTTTAAATACATTTATTGGATGGAAGAAGGGAAATGGGAAGTTTTGAGGAAAAAAGAAAATGAAAATGAAGTTGGTAAACATTTTGTAAATGAATTCTCATTCCAGGAGATATATCCGGACGTGTAACATGATGTATATAAAATATGAGCACATATGTATAAATCGAGTACCGAGGGTCTAATGGATCTCGACGATCGACCTTGCCGCACAGTAGTGTATCAGGCGGGTTCCTTGTTTGGATTTCGCTTTGCGAGAAACCCCACGCACGAACATGGCATCGTGTTGAGACTGGGGAGAAGTTTAACCCTTAGTGATCTAATATTGGGATTTATATATATATATATATATATATATATATATATATATATATATATATATATATATTATGTGATGAGGGTCTAATGGATCTCGACGACCGACCTTGCCACGTAGTAGTGTATTGGGGGGTTCCTTGTTTGGATTTCACTTTGCGAGACACCCCACACACGAACATGGCATAGTGTTGAGACTGGGGAGAAGTTTATCCCTTAGCACTTGGACTATCTAGGGTTGATGGTAATTAGGTGATAGACTAGTTTAGCATGGTATCTTGACTAGGATATTTAGAGGGATGCGTGAGGAGTGCACTGTTAGAAGAGAGGTGAGGGGTATGTCATGGGAGTGAGATACCAAATTTAAATATGAGATAAAACCTTTTTCTAAAAATAAGGCATTTATGCACTTGCTAAATATTTTCAAAACTCGGGATCTGACCCGTTTATCTACTTTTCCTCTCTTGCTATATATATATATATATATATATATATATATATATATATATATATATATATATAGGTGTCCAGACACAGGGATGCCTGGATGGCATTTCCTTCGAGTCAAACGTCAGCTGCAGCAGTTGTGGATGCGTGCAGGTTCTCAATAGACGCTTTTATCATTGTACCGTAAATAGGAGGTACTGTATAAAGATTCGGACCAATGGCTCAATTTCATTTATTTATTCTTTTAGTACGGCATTCGATGCGGTTTTATATTTTGATCGAGTGTTTGGTTATTTTATTTCATTTCATTTCAGCTTCATTTACAAATAAACTGTGTGGATGTTTTATTTGTAGTTGTTTGAAAAGTGTAATTAAGTAAAATTTTGACGCCATCCTAATAGGTTATTAGTAATTAAATGTATTTTCGACAGTGATGCTAAGAATGATCCATATGAGACTCCTGTTATAATTTGATATAGGAGTGATCACCCGGTATTTTATTAGGCGGGGTGTCTTAGAGGGTATCTGAGCATCAGGTTCTAGTGTTCTTAGGAATCCGTGCAGACATACTACGCTTTCATCGTTGCTCTCGATTTGTTATAGAGCCTCAGGATTATGATTGTTGATTTCTCTTGTGATATTTCGTTCTCCTGCCATATTATGAGATTATAGTAATCTTTTGCGCGCTTGTTCGAGATTTGTGTGCTGATCGAGGAAGGCCAAAGGAGGTGGGGTTCGAAAGAGCTCTTACGGAGAGTTTTAAGCGTGAGTCCCCATGATTTAGCAGGATTGAAAAGAATACTGTTTTGGATTATTCATATAAGGTTCGACTAGAAGCCGAAACTAAATAAATAGTGATATGGATAAGTGAACCTTGTACTGAGGTAAGGTAGGTACAATGAATAATGAGTCCTTTCAAAGAATGATAGGCTCACTAGAGAAGTGTTTCTAACACTTATGGAGAATGTGTATGTTTGAGGACCCCATGGGTGGAGTTCCACCCGGGGAGTTTGTTAAAACGAAGTTATTGTTATGAGTTTTACCTCAATGAAGGAGGTATATTTCGTGTAACTAGATAAAGTCACAGTGTTTAGTTAGCCGTAGACTCGTGTGTGTAATTTGAACTTTGTGGCGGTACCGATAACATTATATAATGTGTGCATATGTGTTTTCCATGGTAGCGGAGTTTTATTATCCTTCATTCGCCATAAAGGCGGGTGTTGATATTTTGAATTTATATATATACCTGCCTTGTGATACTCATCATATATGTTTATACAAGTATGGTAATATGGTGAGTATAATATGTTATTGGTTGTTCGGAGCGATACCAGGCTAAGCATGGCAAGATTATCGTGTCCGCAGTTCCAGGGTGGAATGGGTAATTGTTGTTACGATATCTCACCTGGATACAGGTTGAGTTCGCCTGTATTGTTATGGGTAGATGGAACTTCGATGAGCAGAGGTTTAATTATCATGATTTGAGTATATGGTGACCTTATAGATATGATTTAAGGCCGTAGGATTATGGTTGAGCTGTAAGATTAAGCTCATTATTTATTGCGCAAGTACTAGCTGTAGTGCGATGCGCTTAGTGGTGTGACTCTTAGTTAGAGATAGGAGTTTAGACCACCTTTTGTTGGAATAAGGGGTTAGGGTTATCTTGGTTGCATGTTTGAAATAACGGACCTCCATGACCGACGAAGTTAAGTGGTAGTGTGTGGAGGGGTTCCTTGTTTGGATTTCACTTTGCGAGACGCTCCAAACATGAACCTTAACAGCGTCGGGAGTGGAGAGATGTTATAGGATGCAAGGATGTTGGTTTTATCAAAAAGTCTTATAGTGTGGATGGACCACTATAGACTATGAGCCATCTGAATGTGGTATGCTTATGGAAATATTGTGCTATGGAAAAGCACTAAAGTGGTCCTCTCACCACAAGTGGGTGGGTGAAGTAGGACTTAGAGAAGTTGATTTGAGGATTATGGCTAGGCCTTAATGAAAAGGCAAATTTTGAGAAGATATGTGTTGGGTATGATGTACGTAGTGCTCTTATAGAAATTGGGAACTTCGATTAGTTAGATTTCCTTTTCGCTTGGGCGGGAGGATAGAATAGTAGGAATGGGTTCGTAGGTTGGCGTGGTAGGATTTAGGACATCCCACTGGTGTGTCTTAGGTCTCTATATCTCGATGACCGACAAGGTGAGGGAGTAGTGTAACGGGAGGGTTCCTTGTTTGGATTTCTCTTTTGCGAGACGTACCACGTATGAAACCAAGCAAATGTCAGAAGTTGAGAGAGGCCTTGGGCACTAGGGATATATTTAGGAGTGTATTCGTTTCGCATAGGTAGGGTAACGCATAGGCCGTAGTATTGTTAGGATGTAACTTTAGTAGAGTTAGTGGAACCTATGTAAGGAAAATTAAAATTCGCGGGTTGGGAGGACCCATATGTGAGTATTACACCGAGGAAAGGAGACTCTTGTTTAGGGAGAGTGTTACGTGTCAAACGTTCACTATGGATGTACAGATATCCACGGGTTAGAAAGGTGTATGGGCACCTTAATAAGTTGGTTTATATACCGCCTGAAATAGAAGGGGCGTATTATATAAATTTGAAGTTTATGCCATGAGGCACTAGAAATGATGAGTGCAATGTGACTCTATTGGAGTTGCTTTACAACCGTGGTAGCAGTATGCTATATGGTTGGGGACCATTGGATTAGTATCGTTCCCCTTGAGGTATTAGGATTTGGAGCGATTCTAGGATTGGCGGTGTAGGTTGTATCTGAATTTCGAGGATGAAATTTCGTTGTAAGGGGGGGAGTATGTAACAACCCTCCCTTTTGGAGACAATTAAATTCCATAATTGGGTATAAATTGGAGATTTGGGGAATTTCCCAGAATAGTGATTTTTGGGATTTTCAAGGATTAGATGATTGTCGATGGGTGTTATATTTACTTTTGGGATTAAGTAAATATAAGTTGGAGTATTTTCGTAATATGTCGTCGTTGAGTAGAGCGACACGAGATATTATTTGAATGGGAAAAAATCGCATTAAGTTATATTGGGTTAAAATAGTGAATTGCGATCAACTACCTCGGATGGGAATTTGGACTACGCCGTGAGTCTTGGAATGGCTAAGATAGTCGAAAAAGAGTGTCTGATTGTCGAAATTGAGTTTTGGGGAATTTTGGAGTTAAACGGGCTCGTAATTGAGTAAACGAGTCATTTTGGGGTTTTAAGGGTTAAAACGAATAAACCCCAATAATGGTTTAATTGGAGAAACTTAGAAATCAATTGAAATTAATTGGTGATTTTGGGTTCTAGGACGTTTAGAACCCGTATTATATGTGTAGTTATTATTGGTTGAAGTTGTGGGCCTCTGGGTGAGGATATGAAAGCTTGGGAGAAGCTTTCATGGACAAAATAACTTCCCGGAGAAGAAGCTACCCGCCATAATCGATAGATCGATCATGGGGGATCAATCGATCGAGCCATCGATTGATCGATCGCCATGATCGATCGATCAACCCTTGCTGAAAGTTTGGAAATTTCTCCTAGGGTGAATTGGATGGCATGAATTCCAATTCTAATTGATTTGAGGTCAATTATGGGATAACATAAGAGACCTTTTAGGATTATATAGTCCTCCAAGTGAGGAAATGTAGGAGGGCAAGGTGAGGGTTTTAAATGTATAACCCTTAAGTTATATTTTCGAGGAAAATAGAATAATTGTGGAAATGGAAGGGTTAGGGTTCCTATCTTAGGGTGGGGACCTCTAGGTGATTATATGGACAAGATGTAGTCCTTGGGTTCATGGAAATGAAATCCATAACCCACTAAATTTAAGGTTGTTCGGTAAAGATAAATCCCTACGATATTTTAGTGGGCAATTAGGCCTATATAATTATGCGTATAGGAAGCATAATTGTAATCGATGGTGGATTGAGTATATCCTATGATATAGTTAGGATACATTGGGAATATAGATATATATTCACTTAGTGCGGAGTGTTATAATTGGAAATATCCAATAAATCCTTACATGGGATTAAGGTATGTGTTGTTTATTAAAGTAAGAAAATACTTTGGGTTTAGTATCATGCGTATATGAAATGCATGATTGTGATTCTTGGAGGGAATCTTTGGGAATATTGGTCATCGCTAGATGTAATTGGCAAATATGGCCATTTATATATATTCGAGGAGGAATATATGGTATATGTATATACTATGTGAATAAAGTATATATTTGATATGATGTAAATGACTTTTGAAAATATAAAAATGAATGTTTTCAAATGGAAAAAGAAATGATTTTCATGAATGATAATTTATGGATACACATCTCTCTAAATGCTATTAGAAGGGAAGTTCACGCGTGAGGTGAAGCCCCCTGACTATTGAATGCAGGGTGGATATAGTCCTAGGCCATATGAGCTATTATTATATGTTTTTCTGCGACGGTGAAGTAATTTTGGGTGTGGTTATGACTCTCCCGTAGGCATATGGCCACTTCCCGATGTTTCAGTTGGTTGCCACGTTATCCTGTTTGATAGGCCCTGGAAGATGATAGCCATTTAGGGGCACGTCCAGTGGGAAAACCCGGAGGGACGTTATTATTATGTTAAAGAAATTCATGATAATGAATTGGATTTAAATACATTTCACGGATGGAAGAAGGGAATGGGATAAACGATTTGGCGTCGGATATATTTCTCGGATGGAAGAAGGGAAATGGAAACATGGGATACGGAAAAAGCATTTTTATGATAATAAACATGGCTATTTAATACATTTCCTGGATGGAAGAAAGGAAATGGGATGTTATAAAACGGAAAAGCATTTTTATGATAATAAAACTGGTTTTTAAAAAGTTATATGATATGTTAAAGCAATTCATGATAATGAATTGACTTTTAAATACATTTATTGGATGGAAGAAGGGAAATGGGAAGTTTTGAGGAAAAAAGAAAATGAAAATGAAGTTGGTAAACATTTTGTAAATGAATTCTCATTCCAGGAGATATATCCGGACGTGTAACATGATGCATATAAAATATGAGCACATATGTATAAATCGAGTACCGGAGGTCTAATGGATCTCGACGATCGACCTTGCCATACAATAGTGTATCGGGGGGGTTCCTTGTTTGGATTTCTCTTTGCGAGACACCCCACGCACGAACATGGTATAGTGTTGAGACTGGGGAGAAGTTTAACCCTTAGTGCTCTAATATTGGGATTTATTATATGGTGTGTATATATATATTATGTGTTGAGGGTCTAATGGATCTCGACGATCGACCTTCCCGCGTAGTAGTGTATCGGGGGGGTTCCTTGTTTGGATTTCACTTTGCAAGACACCCAACGCATGAACATGGCATAGTGTTGAGACTGGGGATAAGTTTAGCCCTTAGTACTTGGACTATCTAGGGATGATAGTAGTTGGGTGATAGACTAGTTTAGCATGGTAGCTTGACTAGGATATTTATAGGGATGCACTAGGAGTGAACTGTTAGAAGAGAGGTGAGGGGTATCTCATGGGAGTACGATACCAAATTTAAATATAAGATAAAACCTTTTTCTAAAAATAAGGAATTTATGCACCTGCTAAATATTTTCAAAACTCGGGCTTTGACCCGTTTATCTACTTTTCCTCTCTTGCTATACATATATATATATATATATATATATATATATATATATATATATATATATATATATATATATATATATATATATTATATAGGTGTCCAGACACAGGGACGCCTGGATGGCATTTCCTTCGAGTCAGACGTCAGCAGCAGCAGCTGTGAATGCGTGCAGGTTCTCAATAGATGCTTCTATCATTGTAATCTTGATAGGAGGTACTGTATGAAGATTCGGGCCAATGGCTCAATTGCATTTATTTATTCTTTTAGTACGGCATTCGATATGGTTGTATATTTTGACCGAGTATTCGGTTATTTTATTTCATTTCAGCTTCATTTACGCATAAACTGTGTGGATGTGTTAATTGTAGTTGTTTAAAAAGTGTAGTTAAGTAAAATTTTGATGCCAGCATAATAGGTTATTAGTAATTAAATGGATTTTCGACAGTGATGCTAAGAATGATCCATATGAGACTTCTGTTTTAATTTGATATAGGAGTGATCGCTCGGTATTTTATTAGGTGGGGTGTCATAGCCCTTTTCAATTTTCTTTTCAGTTTTAGAGGGAAACATGTCCAGTTCATATGTTTGTAAATCACCTACGAGCTCTTCTAATTTCGTAGAGGCTAAATGTAACACCCCGCATTTTTCATGCATAAAATATTTAATTAATTCGGGAATTGAAAATTACTTGTGAGTTGTAATTTAATTGAATTAATTAGGGAAATTCTATTTAAATATTAATCAAGGAGTATATGGTTAATATTTACGGAAAGTTATTTACTAAGTGAATATTAATTATTTATTTAAGTCATTTCGAGTATTAATGACAGGGTATGCTCTTATCTCAATCGGGAGTCGGTATAGACTAAAGGGGTGAGGGGATACATATTTTTATAAATTAATTCGAATGCTAATCCTGAGTGTACAGTTGAGTTCGGATGGGCCGAGATAGTCGGAAAAGTGTACCCGGGGGTAGTAAACGGGTCACGGGGCGTTTTTAGACATAGCCGGGCCCACACGGGGGCATTTGGGTCACTTGGGCTTGGCCCATTAGGCAAAAAACGGGATTAGGTAAATTATGAAATTTGGAGGAAGGATAAAATGGCTGATAGGGTTTTAGAAAAGGCTAAGTGTATTAAGAACCCTAATAGCATGTAAAGGCAGCTTTGGGATCACTAGAGAGCCAACAAGGATCGTCTTCAACCGTGGAAATTCATCTCCGAATCAGCCACTACGAAACCTAAGGCAAGTGGATAACTTGCAATAGTATTAAATCTGTTTTTGAAATTCATATTCATGTGATGTGTTTGATAAAAATTCGTTTTGGGTGTTCATGGCATAAACATGAGGTTTTGAAAAATAATAATCTGATTTACAAATTTGAATGAGGATTCTTGTAGAAATATGATATTATAAATTGATACATATCTGGTAGGATGATATCGGGATAAGTAGAAACGAATTTGGTGAAGGGATTTGGGATGTAAATGTGTAAGGAATTAAAGATGGATATTTCCTCAAATTCAAAAATTGTAGTTAATGGACGAATTAATGATGTTGGTGGACATTCTGGAGGTCCCTAATAAGGTTTCTAACATGTATTAATGCTAAGAGGGCTTGAGGTTACGGGTATAAGGAATTAGGGTTTGAGAATTTTCGTCCATGGCTGATTCTGTCTTCGCGAAGAAGACGAAGACTTGCTCGATCGATCGATCGAAGGTTTGGGGTCGATCGATCGAAGGTCGACAGATTTCGGCAATTCTGCCCAGTTATGTATATAAAAGAAAATTTATATAATAAATCTTTATGTAATTAATTATGGGGAAATTAATACACGAGTTTAAACCTAATTAATCATGAGTAAAGATAATTAGGATTTGAGGAATTTTTGGGTGTCACGGCATGATTAAAAATTCGGGAGTCGGGAATTTAGACTCGGGTGAGGTGATTTCGGACTACGAGAGTAAGTCCAAATTTTATGGTGGGGGTGACACCAAGGGTGATTTAATTAATTAATGTGCGAATTAATTAATAATTAGGGTTGGGCCATAACTCTAAATTTTAAATAGGCTTGTGTCACAGATTTAGTACATGGTGTAGCCGGGACATTTTATATATTTTTATACATACATATATATATATATATATATATATATATATATATATATATATATACGGAGTGTGATAGTATATATATATATAGTGCGGGCATTAATATCAGTGAATGAATATTATTAGTGTATACTCTAGTGCTACAGGGGGAGGTTGCGCGCAGTGAATGAATCCCCTAGCTTGAGGAGTAGGGCGAGTATAATCCCAAGTCATAGCGTCCGTTGTATGGGTGAGGGGTATCTCACTTTCAGGGAAGGAATATGACCGCCTCCAATTCGTATGTTAAATTAAGTTAGTGAGCGAATCTAACTTGGATAACTAGGTTACGTGAATACACCTAGTGGGATAGCACTTGAGAAAACTTATATTTTGTGAGTATTATTACTCGGTCTAGAGTTTGTATTAAATGTTATTTCAGTGTGTTTGTGAATACTGTAATACGATTAAATATACAATTAGGTAAATAATTATATAGGGGATAATTAATACATAGTGAAAAATGTATTATGTGCATAACTGGTGTGAATGTTTTATGAAATTAAGAGGATTAATGATTCAATATAGTTGACGTTTATAATAACTTAAAAATCATGAATTAAGGCATACTCGGTTAGAGTAGGTAAAATTCAATGGTTAAAATAAGCATTGGGTCAGGAGCGTAGGACCTAGTAAATTAATTGGAAGCGTTAGTAGTGCACATTAGAAGAGGGGTGAGGAAGTTCTCAAGAGAGTGCGGCACTAACTAAAATATGAAGAGCATGAATATTTATTTATTACTGCAAGTTAATTATTTGTTAAATGTTTTCAAATGTTTTTGGGTACTAACCCTTGCTATAAAATTCTTTTAAAAACCTTTTAGGTGTCCAACCACAAGGGTGCCAAGCTTGACTCTATTCCAGGTATCCTTGTTGCAGCACATGTGGATGTTGTGGGGTTTTGCTAGACGCCTCCTTCTTCCATTCTTGTAGAGACTCTCTAGTAGTTATCTGAGCTTGTCGCTCACAGTTCATTTATCAGTAGTAGACTTGTTGAGATGTTTTCTGATATTTACTTGTATTGGATATTTGGACCGACGGGTTATTCGGTTAAGTGGTTTTAATTGTGGATGGTTATTTTAATTAACTATGATTGTGTATTATTGTATGTTCCGCACGAGTTTTATTTAATTAATTGAAAGATAAAAATTGGCACCAGTCTACTTTTCTCACTTAGGTGGTTAGTAATTAAAAAGACGACAGTGATGCTAAGAATGAACCAACTGAGAAACCTTTTCTAACTTGATTTAGGACTGATCACCCAAGATTAATTAGGCGGGGTGTCATAGATGGTATCAGAGCATCATGTTCTAGTGTCCTTTGGATCTGTGCGACTTTCTATGTCTTAGTGTAGCACTCGTTTGTTATAGAGCCCTATTATTAGGACTGTTGATTCATTTTCCGCTTGTGAAATATCGTATTTCTGTTGTGTATATTTTTGTATAAATTGTGTACTTATACAATTCAATCTATTTCAGATACCACCGAGGAGACTGAGAGCAAAGAGGGCTGAGGCTAGGGATGAAATCAGGGAGGCTCATCAGGAGCTGCAGGTACCGCTACCACCACCCCCACCCGAGTTGATTTCCACTACTCAGGTGGCAGTGATAGTGGCCCAGGCAGTCGAAACAGCAATGAGAGCTATGGTAGCTCACTTTCCACAGCCCCAGGCACCGCCTCCAGTGGCACCAGCAGTTCAGGCTCTAGTGGGGCCACCGTCTTGGCAGAGAGTTAGAAAGACCTTTTAGAAGGGTCACCCACCTGAGTTCCGGGGTAGTACAGATGTGGTAAAGGCTTGTGACTGGAAGAAGAACATTCAGTGCCATCTGCGCATGCTAGACTGTACCGAGGTACAGACGCAGATGCTTGCCACCTTTCGTCTATCAGGGGTAGCCTTACAGTGGTGGGAGTCAGTTACCACTGCCAGGGAGCGAGACTTGATGCCGATAGTAGAGTTTTGGGTGCGGTTCGACCGCAAATACTTTCCACAAGCAGTAGAGACTGAGATGAGGAAGAAATTCAGTGATTTAGTTCAGGGTGAGTGATCAGTGGAAGACTACGAGGAAGAGTTCACCCGCTTGGAAAATTTGTGCCAAATGAGGTGAGCGATGAGGAGAGGAAGAAATCGAGGTTTATGGACGGTTTATCCTGGCGAATCAGGCAACACTTGATTGGGAATCAGGCGTTAGTAACGTATACAGACTTCATTAATGCCGCACTTGTACACTGCCAGGACCATCGCTTCCATGCGAAGGGGAACAAGCGATCAGGGGAGCCGAGCCAACAGGGCAAGGCTGATACTAGTAGTGACACAAGTGGTACTCAGCAGCAGGCAGGTAGTCAGCAAGGGAATCAGGCTAAGAAGTTTAAGCCTGGTGGTTTCCGACAGGGAGGACAGGGGTTCAGGCAGGGGCAGCATGGCTCGAACCAACAACAGCAGGTTCCTCAGGGCCATCAGAGCCAAGGGAACAGTGGGGGAGGCCAGGAGGGCCAGGGCCAGCCACGTCAGGGCCAACTGGGCCAATGACAGGGGGATGGTCAGAGACGCTGTTTTGTGTGTGGCCAGCCAAGACATTTCAAGAAGGAATTCCCACAGAGGGGCAGAGGTCAACAGCAGGAGGCCCAACAGGGGCAACGGGGGAAATTACCACCAGCAGCACCAGCCCCACCCGCCCCACCTCAGCAGGGGGAGATGCACTACGGACGTGTATATAAAGTTCGGGATGTTCCTAATCCCCCGGCGCAGCCGGCACCACCAGCAGTTGAGGGTATGTTTCTCATTCATGGTTATGAGGGTAGTATTCTCTTTGATACGGGAGCATCACATTCATTCATTAAATTAAATTTTAGTAAACGGGCCGGACTACTAGAGACCGCGGGAAGTCTTAGGATGTGTGTAGAGTCGCCAGTTGGCAGCGGGGCTACGATTCACCCGATTTGTCGGGGTGTAGACATTTTGATCGAGAGACTTAGTTTAGCAGCGGACCTACTAGTGTTAGATATGGATGGGTACGATGTCATCTTGGGTATGGATTGGTTGGCAGGTTATCGGGCGACGGTGGATTGCTACGAAAGGACTATCGTGTTCTCCATTCCAGGGCAGGAGATGTTCTTAATAACAATGCCACTACTCGAGGGAGGGTCACGCACACACTTATATTACGTTGAGGAGGAAACCTCACAAGAGGTTGCTATTCCATTGGATTCAATTCCAGTGGTGAGGGACTTTGAGGATGTGTTCCAGGAGATACCAGGGTTTCCACCTGGAAGGGAAATCGAATTTGTGATCGATTTAGCACCGGGGACGAGGCCAATTTCTCAGGCCCCATATTGTATGGCCCCTTCAAAGATGCGTGAGTTGAGTGAGCAGATTCACAAGCTTCTGGGTCAGGGTTTCATACGACGGAGTACATCGCCGTGGGGTGCACCGGTGTTATTTGTGAAAAAGCGAGATGGCTCACTACGGTTATGCGTGGACTATAGAGAGCTGAATAAGGCCACGATACGGAATAAGTATCCGTTCCCTAGGATTGACGACCTATTTGACCAGTTGAGAGGGGCGTATTATTTCTCTAAGGTCGACTTAAGGTCAGGATATCATCAACTACGTATCCGAGAGGAAGATGTTCCGAAGACCGCTTTCCTGTCGCGGTATGGATATTACGAGTTCAGGGTGATGCCATTCGGACTCACCAATGCACCAGCAGTGTTCATGGACCTCATGAACAGAGTATTCAGGGAGTTTCTCGATCAGTTTGTTATCGTGTTCATTGATGACATCCTGATCTACTCGCGTACCGAGGAGGAGCAAGAAGAGCACCTACATATAGTGTTACAGACATTACGGGATCACCAACTCTATGCCAAATTCAGTAAGTGTGGATTTTGTCTACGAGAGGTTCAGTTCCTTGGCCACGTGGTGTCAGACCAGGGAATTGCGGTGGATCCAATTAAAGTATCGACGGTGAAGAAGTGGGGACAGCCCACGACACCGACAGAAGTGCACAATTTTCTAGGGTTGGCCGATTATTACAGACGGTTCATCAAAGGATTCTCAAAGATTGAGGGCCCTTTGACGAATCTTACCCGAAAATGGGTACATTTCACTTGGAATAATCACTGTCAATTAGCCTTCGACGAGTTAAAGGACAGGTTGACATCTGCACCCGTGCTTGCATTACCGAAAGGAGGATTAGAGTATCGGGTTTACACTGACGCATCCTTACAGGGACTTGGGGGTGTGCTTCAGCAGGAGGAAAGGGCTATAGCTTATGCGTCCAGGAAGCTAAAGCCCCATGAGAGGAATTACCCTACTCACGACCTGGAGTTACCAGCAGTCGTTTTTTCTTTGAGGATATGGAGACATTATCTCCTGGGGGAGCAGTTCACGCTATTCACGGATCACAAATCACTTCAGTATCTCTTCACTCAGAAGGATTTGAATATGAGACAGAGGCGATGGCTAGAATTCATGTAAGACTATCAGTTTGATATTCAATATCATCCTGGTAAAGCTAATGTGGTGGCAGATGCATTGAGTCGGAGACCGACTGGGGAAATATCAGAAGTCTGGAAAGCGAAGTGGAGAGAACTTCGATACGAAGATGATGTAGCCAGGGCTTGCATGTCAGCATTATCCATCACACCCGAGATCATTATGCGAGTTGTGAGGGCTCAGGCAGAGGATCAGACCTGCCGGGATAGGGTGAGCCAGTTGCTAGCTGAGGGAGCATAGGGCTACTCGATCAGCTCGGAGGGAGGCATACGCCATAATGGGAGGTTGATTGTGCCAGAGGATGCGGAATTGAGTCACGCTGTTATGACGGAGTCTCATGGGTCGAGATTCGCGGTACATCCCGGTGGGGATAAGATGTATCAAGATATGATAAGGCATTGTTGGTGGGCAGGGATGAAACGGGATATAGCAGAATTTGTTTCAAAATGTGCCACGTGTCAGCTTGTGAAAGTTGACCATTAGAGACCATCAAGGATGCTACAGCCACTTGAAATTCCTGTGTGGAAGTGGGAGAGCGTCTCTATGGACTTCATTACAGGGTTACCGACATCACAGAAGGGTCACGATTCCATATGGGTTATTGTGGATCGGTTGACCAAAGTGGCCCACTTCCTACCGGTTCGCACAGACTTTGAGATGATACGTTATGCACAACTATTCTTAGCGGAGATTGTTAAACTGCACGGGGTACCGATTAATATTGTGTCGGATAGGGACAAGATCTTCGTGGATCATTTTTGGCAGAGTTTTTAGGAGGCCATAGGCACGGAGTTACGTTTGAGTACAGCCTATCACCCACGGACTGACGGGCAGACCGAGAGAGTCAATCAGATGTTGGAAGATATGCTCAAAATGTGTATACTAGACTTTGGGGGAGGTTGGGAGAAATATCTTCCTCTGGTAGAGTTTGCGTATAATAACTCTTACCAATTCACGATCGGCATGGCACCATTCGAGGCATTATATGGGAGACCTTGTCGTTCACCCGCTTGTTGGCTAGAGGTGGGGGACAACAAATGGTTAAGGCCGAAGATTATTCAGGAGACATCTTCCAAGATAGAGCTGATCCGAGGGAGGATTCGGATAGCTCAGGATAGGCAGAAAAGTTACCCTGATGCTTCACGGAGACACGTGGAGTCAGAGGTTGGGGATCAGGTATTGGTCAGGGTGTCCCCCATGAAAGGGGTGATGAGGTTCGGCAAAAAGGGTAAGCTAGCACCGAGGTACGTGGGACCTTTCCCTATTATCGAGAGGGCGGGGCCTGTAGCCTACAGGCTGGGATTATCGGAGCATCTTCAGAGGATACACGACGTGTTCCATGTAGCATCGCTGAAGAAATATCACAGGAGTGAGAGGGCCTTCTGGCACATTCCACCAGAAGAAATTGAATTACAGCCAGACATCTCATATGAGGTGAGGCCGGTGGCTATCCTAGACCGTAGCGAGCGGAAATTACGATCCAAGATTGTTCCACTAGTTAGAGTACAATGGGGTCATCATAACATCGACGAGTCTACCTGGGAGCGGGAGGAGGATATGCGGAAGAATTATCTAGAGCTTTTCATCACAGGTATGACCTAATTTCGGGGACGAAATTCCTTTATAAGGGGGGGATTATGTAACACCCCGCATTTTTCATGCATAAAATATTAAATTAATTCGGGAATTGAAAATTACTTGTGAGTCGTAATTTAATTGAATTAATTACGGAAATTCTATTTAAATATTAATCGAGGAGTACTTGGTTAATATTTATGGAAAGTTATTTACTAAGTGAATAGTAATTATTTATTTAAGTCATTTCGAGTATTAATGACAGGGTATGCACTTATCTCAACCGGGAGTCGGTATAGACTAAAGGGGTGAGGGGATAAATATTTTTATGAATTAATTTGGATGCCAATCCTGAGTGTACGGTTGAGTTCGAATGGGCCGAGATAGTCGGAAAACTGTACCCGGGGGTAGTAAACGGGTCACTGGGCGTTTTTAGACATAGCCGGGCCCACACGGGGGCATTTGGGTCTCTTGGGCTTGGCCCATTAGGCAAAAAATGGGATTAGGTAAATTAAGGAATTTGGAGGAAGGATAAAATGGTTGATAGGGTTTTCGAAAAGGCTAAGTATATTAAGAACCCTAATAGCAGTTAAAGGCAGCTTTGGGATCACTAGAGAGCCAACAAGGATTGTCTTCAACCTTGAAAATTCATCTCCGAATCAGACACTAAGAAACCTAAGGCAAGTGGATAACTTGGAATAGTATTGAATCTGTTTTTGAAATTCATATTCATGTGATGTGTTTGATAAAAATTCGTTTTGGGTGTTCATGGCATAAACATGAGGTTCTGAAAAATAATAGTCTGATTTACGAATTTGAATGTGGATTCTTGTAGAAATATGATATTATAAATTGATACATATCTGGTAGGATGATATCTGGATAAGTAGAAACGAATTTGGTGAAGGGATTTGGGATGTAAATGTGTAAGTAATTAAAGATGGATAATTCCCCAAATTCAGAAATTGTAGTTAATGGACGAATTAATGATGTTGGTGGACATTCTGGAGGTCCCTAATAAGGTTTCTAACATGTATTAATGCTAAGAGGGCTTGAGGTTACTGGTAGAAGGAATTAGGGTTTGAGAATTTCCGTCCATAGCTGATTCTGTCTTCGAGAAGAAGACGAAGACCTGCTTGATCGATCGATCGAAGGTCTGGGGTCGATCGATCGAAGGTCGGCAGATTTCGGCAATTCTGCCCAGTTATGTAGATAAAAGAAAATTTATATAATAAATTTTTATGTAATTAATTATGGGGAAATTAATACATCAGTTTAAACCTAATTAATCATGAGTAAAGTTAATTAGGATTTGAGAAATTTTTGGGTGTCACGGCATGATTAAAAATTCGGGAGTCGGGAATTTAGACTCGGGTGAGGTGATTTCGGACTATGAGAGTAAGTCCAAATTTTATGGTGGGGGCGACACCAAGGGTGATTTAATTAATTAATGTGCGAATTAATTAATAATTAGGGTTGGGCCATAACTCTAAATTTTAAATAGGCTTGTGTCACAGATTTAGTACGTGGTGTAGCCGGGACATTTTATATATTATTATACATATATATATATACGGAGTGTGGTAGTATATATATATATATATATAGTGCGGGCATTAATATCAATGAATGAATATTATTAGTGTATACTCTAGTGCTATAGGGGGAGGTTGCGTGCAGTGGATGAATCCCCTAGCTTGAGGAGTAGGGCGAGTATAATCCCAGGTCATAGCGTCCGTTGTATGGGTGAGGGGTATCTCACTTTCAGGGAAGGAATATGACCGCCTCCAATTCGTACGTTAAACTAAGTTAGTGAGCGAATCTAACTTGGATAACTAGGTTACGTGAATACACCTAGTGGGATAGCACTTGGGAAAACTTATATTTTGTGAGTATTCTTACTCGGTCTAATGTTTGTATTAAATGTTATTTCAGTGCGTTTGTGAATACTGTAATATGATTAAATATATAATTAGGTAAATAATTATATAGGGGATAATTAATACATAGTGAAAAATGTATTATGTGCGTAACAGGTGTGAATGTTTTATGAAATTAAGAGGAGTAATGATTCAATATAGTTGACGTTTATAATAACTTAAAAATCATGAATTAAGGCATACTCGGTTAGAGTAGGTAAAATTCAAGGGTTAAAATAAGCATTAGGTCAGGAGCGTAGGACCTAGTAAATTAATTGGAAGCGTTAGTAGTGCACATTAGAAGAGGGGTGAGGAAGTCCTCAAGAGAGTGCGGCACTAACTAAAATATGAAGAGCATGCATATTTATTTATTACTGCAAGTTAATCATTTGTTAAATGTTTTCAAATGTTTTTGGGTACTAACCCTTGCTATAAAATTCTTTTAAAAACCTTTTAGGTGTCCAACCACAAGGGCGCCAAGCTTGACTCTATTCCAGGTATCCTTGCTGCAGCACATGTGGATGTTGCGGGGTTTTGCTAGACGCCTCCTTCTTCCATTCTTGTAGAGACTCTCTAGTAGTTATCTGAGCTTGTCGCTCACAGTTCATTTATCAGTAGTAGACTTGTTGAGATGTTTTTTGATATTTACTTGTATTGGATATTTCGACCGATGGGTTATTCGGTTAAGTGTTTTTTTATTATGGATGGTTATTTTAATTAACTATGATTGTGTGTTATTGTATGTTCCGCACGCGTTTTATTTAATTAATTGAAAGATAACAATTTTCACCAGTCTACTTTTCTGACTTAGGTGGTTAGTAATTAAAAAAGACGACAGTGATGCTAAGAATGGACCAACTGAGAAACCTTTTCTAACTTGATTTAGGACTGATCACCCGGGATTAATTAGGCGGGGTGTCACACTAAAGTTGATAGAGAATTTAAAACGGTCACTGTAGGGATGAATCTATCAGGTATGGACCTTAAAATTTTCTTTACTACTCGGTTGTCGGGTATTTTCTCTCCCAAATTAAAAGATGAATTAATAATGTCGAAAAGTCTAGCATTAAATTCATCAAAAGTTTCTTTATCGTTCATTTTGATGGTTTCAAATTGAGTGGTGAGGTGTTACAGTTTCGAAGCTTTAACGACACTAGTACCTTAATGTGTGAGTTGTAAAATATCCCAAGCTTCTTTAGCGGTTTCACACGTCATAATGAGATGGAATTCATCCGGTGTGACCGCGCTAAACAAAGCATTTAAACCACGAGAATTAAAATTTGAAATTTAAATTCATTCTCACTCCATCTATCGGCCGGTTTGGGAACACGTTCATTGTCTACTAGATGAGTTGGAGTAGACCACCCGTTAACTATAGATAACCAAACCCTCTCGTCGATAGATTTAAATGGTGATTTTATACACGCTTTCCAGTATGCGTAATTAGAACCATCAAAAATAGGAAATTTTAAGAATGGAGAAAATTCCATTTAAGCTAAAAGAATTTAAAAGGTCTTTACGAAATAATTTATCGTTTTGGCTTTGATACCAATTTGAATAGGCGTAGAAAGCCCCCAATTTTGAAATTCTTCTTACTTTAAAAAGTAATAATCTCCTTTTATATATGCGGAAGCGTGAGATGATGGTTCAAAGAAAATAAATTAACAAAATTTTAATTTCTTTTCAAATTAAAATGAAACAATGTGAAATTAAAGGAAAACACACACACAATTTAAATTTCACTTAAACCAAATTAATTAACCCAAGTCCTAGAGATTTTCCTAAGTCATATTTCTCAATTTTATCAAATTAGGCCAAACTAATTTGAACAAATTAAATTAATGACTTGAATTAACTACAAATTACCCAATATTAATTTTGCACCAATTTAATTAAGTAGTGATTAAATCATATTTTATCTTTGTACCTAAGCATGAGTTCTTGGTTATATAGAAAGATAAAATAAACAATAAATCACTTAGCCGCGATGTACGAGGAAAAACCCACAAGGGGAAAAAACCTCGGACGACCCTAGCTTTAAGTCCACTAAGTATAGATTTACAAATTACAAGACAGATGACTTACATCCTTGACTCAACCACTTTTAATCCTTAACCCATCTTTTTGTAAACACCTACGCTTAATAGACAACCCCGGAGCTCCACCGGAATCTTGGAATCACCATTGATACATAGGTACACCATCAACGACACATGGTTCCTTTCACTACATGGGAATGCCGCAACAAAACAAACTTCTTCTTCTTTGAGGGATTAAGAAGAAAACCCAAACTAACTCTTCAATAGGTAGAGTAAACTGGTGCCAAAACTCCAAGCAATGTATATATATAAAGGAACATGGACAAACAAACTTTGTGTGTTAACAAACGTGTTGTAAGGATTTTCTTGAAAGAATTAACACTTTAAACATGAACTTTTTCTACTTTGAATTTTGCTCTCAAACTCTCTCTTGGAGGTTGTAGGATATGCAAAAGTTAAATTAGAAAACTTGGATCCCGCACTTACATATTCATGTAAAATGTTAGTGGGAAAAGAAATGGGAAAGTGGGAAAAAACTGCTCAAAACTGCCAAAAAAATGTTCCCGCCAAAACTCGTTCGAACGAGATTTTTGTTCGAACGAAGTCTCGTTCGAACGAGCCTTTTAATGAAGTTACAGTGTGAACTCGTTAGACATCTCATTGTAATTCTCGTTCGAACAACATTGTTCATTCGAACCACAATTCGAACGATGTTCCAGTGGCCAATAGGGGAACTCGTTGGTAAAGTCGTTCAAACGACATTCTCGTTCGAACAACAAACTCGTTCGAACGACAATTTGAACGAACTCTCAAAAAGTGTAAATTTCTTTTTTATCCCAAAAACTTTATAAAATTTATTTTAAAGTTTTAATAAAATCTTTCTGAAAATAAACAACATTTTTAAATAAACAACACCCAATATAAAATGTTTCAAGCTCCTATACAAATATATTCAAAATGAATTCATACCTTAGGAGCAATGGAACCAATGTTGTTGATGTAGAAATGAGGAACATTAAACTTGGAATTTGATGAACCTTTAATATCTTGGTCGCTACGTATTCAACTATCACGTTATATGCTTGAATGGATAAACTTGAACTCTATCCTATGACTCAAAAAGTATGGGTTATTATATATAAAAAATATCTTATAAGGTTTTGTAAGAAACAATATAAGAAAACTATAAAACAAAAAGTGCATAAATAAAAAGAAAAAAATGAAGAACCTTATACATGGGGCATCTGTGGGATGCACCCTCAAGACCCTCTAGCGCTCTCACTCCCGTAAGAGGACTTCTGTGCAAGAAACTTTTTCCTAGGATTGTTCATAGCTTATCTTTAGGCTCGTTTGCCGTAATCCCGTTACAAATCATCACGCATCATCAAGACGAACCAAACTTAAGCATCTCCAAGTTTGAAGACTTCCCAACATCTCGATGAGGTATTAAACAATTTACAGTTGAATTAATTTACGAAATTCTATTTTGGGATGGTAATTTTTGTCAAAAAACGAACAAGACTTTTTATTTTCAAAAATTTGTTTTCTGAGTTTACTATAGGTGGAGTTTTTAAAAATTTAATTTTTCGTTTCACTCGTTCAAAGGACACCCCCAAGGTCGTTGGATATGTGCTTTCAAATGAGCTTCAAATGATGCGTACTATTTTGATTTTTTTAGGCTGTTAGAACTGATATCAGAACTCGTTCGAATGAGATTAATGATGATGCTAAGATTTAGCATCACCAGATAAGTGATAGTGAGCTCAAGCAGTAGCAGCCATGGAGATGTATAAGTGTATAAGTAGGTAAGTGTATAGAAGGGGATGAGTATAAGAGGAAATTAGACAATGATATATAGTGGTTCAGCCAAATTGGCCTACATCCACTGTGAGTGTGTGATCCACTAAGTATGGGCACTAATGGCCTTGGATACAATGCACATAACCCTCTCTCTCTCTACTGTGTGTACCAGCAGAGTTTTAGCTAGGGCTACAGTTAATGGATCGATCCCCCGTAGGGTTGTAGGTGACAGGTTTATATAGGTCTTGGGGGGTGTAGTGTACCCCCCAAGTAAGCATGGTGCATGTGAATGATGATCTAACCTATCCCCTGTTGACACCTGTAGATGCCAAATGATGACATAATATTCCCTCACGTGAGGGTGTGATTCGGTTATAACGGTCTGCCACGTGTCATATGAGCCTGACGCGCACTGTTCCACGCGTGTCCCGGACCACGCGCTGTCATGATGTCACCCTCGGCCTATGAGCCGAGGCCGAGGGCAAAGTTTCTTCCGGTAGGGAGCCTGGTTTGATTCTGGCCTCGTACTGTCGTACCCTCGTAGGGTCGTCTGGAGCCTGAGGAAGGGTCGGCCCCTCGTAGGGTCGGCTACAGCCTGATGAAGGGTCGGCCCCTCATAGGGTCGGCCAGAGCCTGGTGGAGGGTCGGCCCCTCGTAGGGTCGTCTGGACCCTGGTGGAGGGTCGGCCCCTCGTAGGGTCGTCTGGACCTGGTGGTGGCCAGCTGGGGCCTGGTGAAGGGTCGTCCCCTCGTAGTGTCGTCCGTATTTAGGTAATCTTCATCCATGCTGAGGGTATACAGGGGTACATCAATCACCCCCCAGCCCTTAGCCATAGGTGTCATTGGGATGGCTGAGGGATATTTGCTGAATTCGAGACACGTGTGATCAGTTAGGTGAGTGACACCTGTGCAGATACTCATTGCTGTTCCAGTTTCTAAGGCAGGGCGGCTGTGAAGTACGCTTGGGGCCTTGTGCCCTAATTATATCTTTCTTCGGTAAATGGGTCCACTCATTACAAGAGTATTTAAGAGATTTTTCAAACTCTCTTTTCATCTTCTTCTTCTTCGCGCCCAAGTCTATTCTCTCTCTAGAACCAGTTCCCATTGCCATTTCAGCCTCCGATTTCCCAGGTCTCAGCAGCGTTCTTGCTCTTCTCCTCATCAGGTAACCTTTTTCTCCTTTTGCCCTCTTTTGTCTTCATTTCTGTCTATTTTTTTTAGGGTCGTAGGTCATCTAGTTCTTAGAGTTCCCCCATAGCTTTTTCCGGCGTCTTCTCCGGTCACTGGTTCTTCGAACGTTCTTGACGAAAACCCTCGAGTTCTTTATTTAATCCAAAGGTCAATCCTGGTCAATCTCCCAAGTGTTTGTGGTTAAATTATCCAAGTCTAGTATAATTTCTTTAAGTGTAGGGTCTTCCCCTTAATGCTTAGGAGGCTTTACAACCTGGTGTCTGAATTCCCGTCCTTGAGAGAGAAACTATTTACCGAGATCAGACGGATAGAGGAAGAGGAAGAGAGGAGACGAGGGGCCGACCCTAATTGGGTACGACCCATATTTCCCATTCCTCTTGCCACCATTAGACCATCTGAACCCTCTGAGTCTTGTGGGTCGTCATCTCGTCCAGCCGAGACACCCAACCCAAGTGAGATGGACGAGAGAACCTCCTCGCCAACTGGTGCTGGAACTTCTGGTAGAAGGGACTCACCTGACCTTAGCCCTCCCCGAGAGGCCGAGGGTACGATCCCCTCTGAGGCTGTCCCTGTGACAACCCTATCCCCCAACGCCTTCCAAGTGGCATTTCCTCAGGGTCCTCCTGCAGGTGATGAGGAGGATGAGGACGATGATACAGATGATGAGGTTGATACCTCCCATGCCTCATCTTTTATCTCCTCTGTCAGGGATAGGGATCTTCTGATATGGAGGCACATTTACGGAGTGCCACCTGGGGTGACTATGAGGGTTCCCTCTGAGGATGAGAGGGTCTTTGAGGGTGAAGAGGGAGAAGTTGCAGTCTACGAGCAAATGTTCAAAGTAGGTGTCAGACTTCCCTTTCACCCTGCCATTATAGATATTCTGTCGGCTCTGGGCGTCTCCCCCTCGCAACTTCCACCCAATTCTTGGAGGACGATTTTGGGGTACATCTCTTTGTGGAAAAACGCTTTCACTGACGAGCCCTCGTCCGACGTGTTCTTGGCCTGCTACAATATCACCTCCTCATCTAAACAGCCCGGATACTATCATCTAGGGGCGAGAAGGTCTGAGAAGAAGCTGCTCCACGTAGCTCAAACTTCCAATCATGACTGGAAAAAAAGGTTCTTCTTCATATCTGGGGCATGGGAGAGCTCCACCGAGGCGTCCCCTTCTACCGACGCTCCGAGGATTCCTAACAGATGGTCTAACTCCTCCATGAAAGCTAGGTCAGACCCCGGACTTAGCTTGGAGGAGAGGGATATTGTTGAGTATCTGAGGGGACGAGGGAGAGAGGGTGAGATCCCAAAGTTCGAAGATTTGATGACCCCTCGCTTCCTTAAAGAAGCTGGTCTGAGGGTCGGCCCTCTGACAGAACTATGTGAGTTATACTGAACATTTTCCCTTCTTTACTTATTTTTGAAGTGTTCCCTCTTTATCTCTGAACTTTTCTGATTCATCGTATCCTTTTCAGGTTGTCCTGCAGGCGTGTCAGATTATCTCTGGGATATGACTGCCCCAAGCCTTCTTGCTGGTCTGTCAAAGAAGGGGAAGGAGCCTCAGCAAGCTCCTAAGAAGACAAGGGCCTCAGGGCCGACAGTTGTTGAGCCAACAGCTATTAGCCACAAAAGGAAAGAGCCTGAGGCTCCAGTCGAGCCTCGTCCTGACCCTAAGACGAGGGCCAGGGCCGAGGCCTCTGAGGGGGCAACCTCTTCATCAAGCATGGGGGCCTTCTGGTCTCAGAGTCTGACCCATCTGAGGGCCGACCCCTCATCTCTTATTGCCAATTTGAGGGCGGCCAAGGCTTCGATGTTCTCTGCACCGTCGGCCTCTGACTACGAGTTCTTGGCAAAGATGCCCCCTGCCAAAGTGTATGACTACGGTCTGCACTCCCTTGCTCAGGTATTGGTCTTGACTTTCTTTAATTTCATTTTCACAAACTGTTCCCTCGGCCCCCTTTGATATTTCTTCATTTTTTCTTGCAGTCTGTCTGTGCCCTCACCTCAGCCACTAAGTGGATGGCTGAGAACCAACAGAAATTCCATGAAGCTGAGAGGGCCATTCAATAAGAGGCTGACCTACGGACAGAGTTGGACACTTCTAGGGCCGAGCTGGAGAGCGCAAGGACTGAGCACGCTAGAGTCCTTGATGAGCTGACGAAGCAACATGGTGCCGATCTTCAGGCTAAGGACTTGTTGATCAAGGACAAGGACTTGTTGATCAAGGGCAAGGATGAGGCTCTGCTCAACCTGGAGGCCCAGCATAAGACTGATCTGGAAGCAGCCATCAAGAAAGCTGAGGCTGATGCTGTGGAGGCGTACAAGACCTCAGATGAATTTCAGGGCTTCGGCCTTGAATATCTTGAGAGGGGTATCAGGACGTCCTGCCGATGGGTCGTCCTCAAATTTGGCGATGTCGTCTCCTCTGTTCGCCCATCACTGGAGGGTGTTCAATTGGACGACCCTCTAATTGCAGAGGCCCTCAACCAAGTGGAGTCGCAAGTCCAGATTGAAGGGGTCGGTACATCTGAAGATCATCCCATTGTTGAGGAGACCATTCCCAATGCTGAGGCCCAGCCCTCCGATGTCGTCCCCTAGGGTGGCTGCCTGTAGCCCATACCCTTATTTTTGTACTTTTTGTTCAAAGGCCTTGTAAAAACACTTGACACTTATATTTTATTAATACCAGTCTCTTCCATATTTGCTGTCTTCCTTATTTCATTTTATTGTGGCTTGCTCACTGTTGATGCTACTAACCCTTCCCTCGTCTTTTTTGAGGACCACTGTGGGGTCGTCCCCTAATGTGGCCTCATTACAGCCGAGGGTTCAAGTAACCAAATGACTTTTAAGTAATGTCTTCTCTCGTCTTTTTTGAGGACAGTGGAGGGGTCGTCCCCTCCACTGGCCCTCATTATAGCCGAGGGTTCAACTAACCAAATTAATGGATTTTAATTTAGTCTTCCCTCGTCTTTTTTGAGGAGAGTGGAGGGGTCGTCCCCTCCACTGGTCCCCATTATAGCCGAGGGATCAACTAACCAAATTAATGGATTTTAATATAGTCTTCCCTCGTCTTTTTTGAGGAGAGTGGAGGGGTCGTCCCCTCCACTGGTCCCCATTATAGCCGAGGGATCAACTAACCAAATTAATGGATTTTAATTTAGTCTTCCCTCGTCTTTTTTGAGGAGAGTGGAGGGGTCGTCCCCTCCACTGGTCCCCATTATAGCCGAGGGATCAACTAACCAAATTAATGGATTTTAATATAGTCTTCCCTCGTCTTTTTTGAGGAGAGTGGAGGGGTCGTCCCCTCCACTGGTCCCCATTATAGCCGAGGGATCAACTAACCAAATTAATGGATTTTAATTTAGTCTTCCCTCGTCTTTTTTGAGGAGAGTGGAGGGGTCGTCCCCTCCACTGGCCCTCATTATAGCCGAGGGTTCAACTAACCAAATTAATGGATTTTAATTTAGTCTTCCCTCGTCTTTTTTGAGGAGAGTGGAGGGGTCGTCCCCTCCACTGGCCCTCATTATAGCCGAGGGTTCAACTAACCAAATTAATGGATTTTAATTTAGTTTTCCCTCGTCTTTTTTGAGGAGAGTGGAGGGGTCGTCCCCTCCACTGGCCCTCATTATAGCCGAGGGTTCAACTAACCAAATTAATGGATTTTAATATAGTCTTCCCTCGTCTTTTTTGAGGAGAGTGGAGGGGTCGTCCCCTCCACTGGTCCCCATTATAGCCGAGGGATCAACTAACCAAATTAATGGATTTTAATTTAGTCTTCCCTCGTCTTTTTTGAGGAGAGTGGAGGGGTCGTCCCCTCCACTGGCCCTCATTATAGCCGAGGGTTCAACTAACCAAATTAATGGATTTTAATTTAGTTTTCCCTCGTCTTTTTTGAGGAGAGTGGAGGGGTCGTCCCCTCCACTGGTCCCCATTATAGCCGAGGGATCAACTTCCCATGCATGCTAGGACTGACAATAGGATGAAGGAAACACTGATATTTCTCATTAATTTTCGAAGTGTTCTGTTGGAGCAACCCTAATTACAATTGTGGCCTTTCAAGACCTTACAACACTACTGATAGTATTTCTTCAAATGATCTGCATTCCAGGGGTTTGAAAAAGATTCCCCCTCTAAGTTTTCTAGCCTGTAGGTCCCTGGGACAACTTCATCGATGACCCTATATGGGCCATGCCAATTAGGATGGAGCTTGTTGGGTTTCTGCCAAGTCTTTTTAAGAACCAAGTCTCCCACTGCGATAGGCCTCTGTTTCACCCTTTGGTTGTAAAACCTTGCGGTCCTTTGCTGGTAGGAAGCTTGCCTTATCTCAGCATCCTCCCTTCTTTCCTCAATCAGGTCTAGGTCAAGTCTTCTCTCTTCCGTATTCCCCTGGGGGTCATACATTTGGACCCTATGAGTAGGAAACTCCACTTCAGTGGGGATGACTGCTTCTGATCCATAAGCTAACATGAATGGGGTCTCCCCGGTAGAGGTCCTTACTGTCGTCCTGTATGCCCACAACACTGCATATAACTCCTCGACCCATCTTCCTTTTGCCTCCTCAAGCCTCTTCTTAATCCCATCTAGGATTGTCCTGTTCGTAACTTCGGTTTTCCCATTGGCCTGGGGTCGGCCTGGGGTGGAGAAAAATTGTTTGATGCTTACCCTCTCACAGTACTTCTGCAGGGAGGCATTCTTGAATTGAGTCCCGTTATCCGAGATGAGGGTGTTGGGTAGACCATATCTGCATATCACATTCCTCCAGATGAACTGGAAGGTCTTCTGCTCCGTGATCGTGACCATCGGTTCGGCCTCTACCCACTTTGAAAAGTAGTCAATTGCCACGATGAGGAACCGATAGTTATTGACTGCTCTCGGTAAGGGTCCTACCAGATCAATCCCCCATACTGCGAACGGCCATGGGGATGTAATGGAGGTGAGAGGCTGGTGAGGTTGGTGAGGGATGGTAGCAAATCTTTGGCATTTATCACACTTTTTAACATATGCGGCAACATCTTTCCCCAAGGTCGGCCACCAGTAGCCTTGGGTGATCACCCTCTTTGCCAAGGATCTACCCCCAATATGGCTTGAGCACGACCCTTCATGCACGTCTTGCAAATTGGAAGGGACCTCTGAGGGATGCACACACCTAAGTAAGGGGAGCAGAAACCCCTTTTTGTACAGCGTGTCTCCGATGACAGCAAACTTTGCAGCCCTGTATCTCAGCTTCTTCCTCTCTTGGCTCACTTCTGGCATCTCTCCCCCTCTAATGTATCTGATCAGGGGGTCCATCCATGAAGGTTCTTGAGAAACATTCATGCAAACACCAAGTGTTCCCCCGACGTCTTCGATAGTTGGTCGAAGCAAGATTTCTACCGGGACTGTCCTCCTTATGTCTGTCCTAGTAGCTGAGGCCAACCTTGCAAGGGCGTCAGCACGGCCATTGTCGAGCCTAGGTACCCTCTTGAATTTCACTTCTTTGAAGTTTTTTAGCAATGACCTCACCTTATCAAGATACCTAGCCATCCTCTCGTCTTTGGCCTCATAGGCTCCTAGTATCTGATTCACCACCAGCCTTGAATCACTGTGAACCGATATTTGGCCGACACTAAGGGATTTGGCCAAGGAGAGGCCAGCTATCAAGGCCTCATACTCAGCCTCATTGTTGGAGGCTTTGAAATTGAACCTCAGGGCATACTCGACGTCTGTGCCATCGGGTGCTGATAGTATCAGTCCAGCACCACTTCCGCTATCACAGGAGGACCCGTCAACGAAGAGGCTCCATGGAGTTTTTCCTTCAGAGAAATTTCCCTCAGAGAGGGACCCCTGTCTAAAGATGTATCTTCCCTCTTCGTTTTCAGCCACTTTTCTTCTAGCGGTGCTCGTCTCAGCCATATCTGCGAGCGTGTCTGCGGGTTTGTCTTCTGTATCCGTCTTCCCGAGGGTCTCACCCTCGGCCTCATCATCTTCCCAGGTGAACTCAGCCACGAAGTCTGCCAAGGCCTGCCCCTTAATGGCTGTCTTAAGCTGATACACGATGTCAAATTCCCCCAGCTCTATAGCCCAGGTCATTAGCCTTCCTGATTTTTCAGGCTTGTGTAGGACCTGCCTAAGAGGAGAGTCAGTAAGGATGACCATAGTATGGGACTGGAAGTACGGTTTCATCTTCCTTGAGGCATGGATCAAGGCATAGGCCAATTTCTCCATCCTCGGGTATCTCTGCTCTGCCCCCTGGAGTGCCTTGCTGTTGAAATATACGGGCTTCTGTATCCCGTCTTCGTCTCTTACGATTGCTGCACTGATAGCGGACTCTGAGACAGCAAGGTACACGTAAAGTCGTTCACCCTGCACGGGTCGTGACAGCAGCAAGGGAGACCCTAAGTATGATTTTAACTCCTTGAAAGCCTCATCACACTCTTCGCTCCATTCGAAGGCCTTCCTGAGGATCTTGAAGAATGGTAGACACCTGTCTGTAGCCCTTGACACAAATCTGTTCAAGGCAGCCACTCTCCCTGTGAGCCTCTGTACGTCTTTAACGGACTTGGGGGTCTTCATCTCAATAAGGGCCTTTATCTTTTCAGGATTGGCCTCGATGCCTCTTTGATTGACAATGAACCCCAAGAACTTCCCCGCTCCGACCCCGAAGACACACTTGGCCGGATTGAGCTTCATTTTGTATTTGTCCATTGTATTAAAGGTCCTTTCCAGGTCTGCCACATGATCCTCTGCCTTCAGACTCTTAGTCAGCATGTCATCTACGTAAACCTCCATAGACTTCCCAATTTGGTCTTCGAACATTTTGTTTATGAGGCGCTGGTACGTTGCCCCCGCATTTTTTAGGCCAAAGGGCATGACCCTGTAATAGTATGTCCCCTTGTCAGTGATGAAGGCGGTCCTCTCCAAGTCCTCAGGGTTCATGAAAATCTGGTTATACCCTGAGTAGGCATCCATGAAACTCATGAGCTCATGGCCTGCGGTAGCGTCTACCATCTGGTCGATGCGGGGGAGAGGGAAGCTGTCTTTGGGACAATGCTTGTTGAGGTCTGTGAAGTCCACGCACATTCTCCACTTGCCGTTGGCCTTTGGGACGATGACTGCATTGGACAGCCACTCAGGGTAGATGACCTCTCTGATAAATTCAGCGTCTTCTAATTTTTTAACCTCATCCCTGATGACCTCATACTTTTCTCTAGAGTAAATCCTCCTCTTCTGCTTTACCGGCTTCACTCCCTCTACCACATTGAGTTTGTGGCACATGATTTCAGGGTCGATCCCTGGCATATCTACATGACTCCACGCGAAGACGCTTCGCCTTCTCCTCAACAGTTTGATGAGGTCTTCCTTGATACTGGGCTTTAGAGATTTGCCAACTTGGACGGTTTTTCTCGGGTCATCCTCATCGAGGATGATGGGTTCTACCTCCTCAGCGGCCTCTCCTTTTTTGAGCTTCGTCTCGTCCCTGGGGTCTAGGGTATCAATGTTGTAAGTGGCTGTAGCCCTCTTGTGTGCCTCCCTTTCTTCAGCGGAGTTGTAGTAGCACTCTCTCGCTGTCGTCTGGTCTCCCTGAACTTCCCCCACCCCATAAGGGGTAGGGAACTTAACCAACTGGTGGACCGTGGACGGCACAGCTTCAAACCCCTTGAGGGCCACACGTCCCAGTATGATGTTGTATGCCGAAAACACATGCTCATCCAGCACAAAGAAACTGACCCTCTTGGTGAGCCATCTCGGCCACTCGTCCCCCATCCTGACATCAGCCTCATATATTCCCAGGGGGTGAACCTTCTCCCCACTGAACCCAATCAATTGATGATGGTATGAGACAAGTCTGGCACGACTGAGGCCCAAGGCCTTGAAGCATGGCCAAAACATCACATCTGCGGATGAGCCCCCATCCACCAGGATCCTCGGCACTTCGCACCCGTGCACCCTGGTGGTGATGACGAGAGGGTCATCATGCGGGGCCAATAGGCCCTTGAAGTCCATTCTTGAAAATCCCACAATCAAAGTGTCCATATCAACCTTCTTCCTTTTTTCTGACTTGACCTCTACGGAGGTTGAGTGCACCGTCTTCATCACTGCCTTAGCCTCAACGACATGGGCCTTCCTGTCGGCGACCTTAGACCCTCCTCCTGCAAGTCCCCCGGAGATCATTCCCACCCCGAGCGAGATCATATTGAGCCTCTTGACAGGGCCGTGGTCGTCTCTCGGCGGGAGGTCGGGGTCGTCCTCATCATCAGAGGGGTCGTCCCCTCTTTTTTGAGGACCTTCTCTGCAGGCATCGACTCGCTTCTTTCTGGGGTCGTCCCCTCGTCCCCTCTTGAAGTCGGCTTTGTCGACGTACTTTCTGAGCTTCCCTTCCTTCAGCATCTTCTCAATCTCATCTTTCAGAGCAAAGCATTTGTCTGTTACGTGGCCGTGGTCTTGGTGAAATTCACACCACAGGTTCTTATTCCTCTTGCCGGGGGCTGCCCTCAGCTTTTCAGGCCACTTCAGCGTCCGGTCACTATTTATCTCATTGAGGATCTGTTCACAGCTGACCGTCAGACGGGTGTACCCCGCGAACTTATCATCCATGGTTCTCTTCTTCCCCTCTTTGTTCTTTTTGGGGTATTTACTCCCACTTGCACCTCCTCTTTCGTCCTCATATTTTGCAGCCATCGCCTCTTCGGCGTTCATCACCTTTCCTGCTGTTGACAACAACTCGGCCATCGTCCTCGGAGGGTCTTCGGCAAGCTTCCATAATAGCTTCCCCTTTTGGAGCCCTCCAATCAGGGTTGTCATAGCTATGCTCTCCTCATAGTCTTCCACCTCCAGCTTCTCTTTATTGAATCTGGCTATGTAGTCTCTCAGAGTCTCATTCTTTCCCTGCTTAACATAGAGCAGGTGTGTGGTCTTCTTCTGTGGCCTCACCCCAAAGCAGAAATTATGGATGAACAGGTCTGCCAACTGCTTAAAGTTTCCAATAGAATTTTTTGGAAGAGACGTGTACCACACATGCGCAGCCCCTGTCAGGGTACCAGAGAAGGCACGACATCTCATCTCATCTGAGATAGAGTATATGTCTGCCGCGGATTGATACATCTCCACATGGTGGACAGGGTTGGTGCTCCCATCATATCTTGGGGTGACCACAGGAGGCTTGAATTTTGACGGCGTGGGGAAGTTGACTATCTTTGCCACAAAGGGTGAGCCTACGGTGTACCCCCTCTGAAGAGGGTCCCGGCTCTTCAATATGTCGCCAATCTTATCCTCTAACCGCTGGATTGAGTCATTCCAGGGCCTCACAGGGTCGGCCTGGCCGATGTTATCCCCTGCTGCTTCTCGGAGGTGGATGGAGGGCTCCGCTACGGCAGGCCTGTGTCGGTTATTTACTTCCCTTTGGCCGTCGTCCCGTCTTTGGGGTCGGCCTTCTGCTTCTTTCCTAGATCTCGCTGCGCTTCTTGACTTGGACAACTTGTTCCGCAGGTCATTCACTGGGCCCAGCCTCTCGAAGGCCGACCCCCTGCTCAGGCGGTCAAAAGCAGAGCCTCTTGGGCGATCATCAGGGTTTGGTCTCCCGCACTTTCCTCTACTGTCCTGGAGAGGTCGTACAGTATTGTTGGAGACCTTATACGGCTCCCAGCATTCTACTGGAGCCTCTTCCACCTCCAGATCGTCATACCTGTCCTCAGGGCAAGGGTTTCCTTGCCTCCCCAGGCGTAAACGCCGGGGGTCAGCAACATCCCTACGCCGCTGAGGGGGTGGCAGGTCTTTACGTGGTGCCTGGGGTGGTCCCCTGGCCTCATGCTGTCCTGGAGCTGCTGCCGGAGTAATCATCTCAGGTGAGACCCCCGGTGGTCTCAATATGTTCTGACTTAGAGCTGTGAACTGCTCCTGCATCATCCGCTGTCTGGCTGCCAGAGACTTTAGGGCTGCTGCCACATCAGCCATCTCAGACTGAGGCGACGGATGACTGGAACTGGGTCTTCCCCCCTCATCCGGCGGGGGAAGAGGTGGTGGTGGCATCTCAGGTGCCATGTGCTTGAGCTATGAAAAGTTGAACTGAAGAAATACTGGTGAGCTTGGGAACCTTAGTGGGTCTCTTTCAATGGTGAAACACCTCCTCTCAGGGGGAGTGTTGGTTCACCACCAGAGTGCCCAGTGAGGTCAAGCTGTACAAGGGAAGAGATGTCTTCGTGTTCCCACAGACGGCGCCAAACTGATGATGCTAAGATTTAGCATCACCAGATAAGTGATAGTGAGCTCAAGCAGTAGCAGCCATGGAGATGTATAAGTGTATAAGTAGGTAAGTGTATAGAAGGGGATGAGTATAAGAGGAAATTAGACAATGATATATAGTGGTTCAGCCAAATTGTCCTACATCCACTGTGAGTGTGTGATCCACTAAGTATGGGCACTAATGGCCTTGGATACAATGCACATAACCCTCTCTCTCTCTACTGTGTGTACCAGCAGAGTTTTAGCTAGGGCTACAGTTAATGGATCGATCCCCCGTAGGGTTGTAGGTGACAGGTTTATATAGGTCTTGGGGGGTGTAGTGTACCCCCCAAGTAAGCATGGTGCATGTGAATGATGATCTAACCTATCCCCTGTTCACACCTGTAGATGCCAAATGATGACATAATATTCCCTCACGTGAGGGTGTGATTCGGTTATAACGGTCTGCCACGTGTCATATGAGCCTGACGCGCACTGTTCCACGCGTGTCCCGGACCACGCGCTGTCATGATGTCACCCTCGGCCTATGAGCCGAGGCCGAGGGCAAAGTTTCTTCCGGTAGGGAGCCTGGTTTGATTCTGGCCTCGTACTGTCGTACCCTCGTAGGGTCGTCTGGAGCCTGAGGAAGGGTCGGCCCCTCGTAGGGTCGGCTACAGCCTGATGAAGGGTCGGCCCCTCATAGGGTCGGCTAGAGCCTGGTGGAGGGTCGGCCCCTCGTAGGGTCGTCTGGACCCTGGTGGAGGGTCGGCCCCTCGTAGGGTCGTCTGGACCTGGTGGTGGCCAGCTGGGGCCTGGTGAAGGGTCGTCCCCTCGTAGTGTCGTCCGTATTTAGGTAATCTTCATCCATGCTGAGGGTATACACGGGTACATCAATTAACATCTGATTTGAACGACTCTGCATTATCGTTCAAACGACGTGCCACCTTAAGTATTGTATAAATACATGTTTCGTGTTTAGAACGTTTAAGATTTTTGACAACTCGATTTCTATATAACTTTTGTGAAAGTTCTTCAATTTTTGTGTTGAAAAACACTTGTTTAATTCACAAGAAAACATCCTTGAATGTTGTTCTCATGAAACGTTTAAACCCTAGAATATTTTCTATCTCTTGTATACCCCTTTTGTGGATAGGATATCCATTGCTGACTTATGATACTTATGGGGATTCACTGCTACTGAAGACGAAGGCCGAGGCTGACGGAGGACTACGGTCATGTTTTCTTGTGAGGATTATTGTTGTTCATTAAAGATTTATGAAGATTAGAGTATTATGCTTGTGGAGACTATCAAGTAGTTTATAAGTCGACTATCCTGTAAATTTTTAAATGAATAAAGGTTTTTTGGTTTGGGGTTTTTTCTTGAAACTTAGACTCGTCATATTTGTTTGTTTGATTTATTTGTTTTATCATCACAGATGCATGATTAGGATAAAAAGATTAAATATGTTTAAAGTTGTCTTCCACATTTTTAAATTGGTATTTCAATTTTTGTTTGGGACCACACTTCCATTTATTTTGCATTTTCAAATTGGTATCAGATCTTTTAGCTCGCGTATTATCTTTCTCAAATTAGTGTCAAAGCCAATTTCATAATTTATTATCAGAGTGGGTTGCACTCAGTTGTTATATAGATCCTTATATTTAGGTGTTTTTTTTTTCTTTCTCTTGGCTTGTGTTGTTTTCCTCTCAATGGATTATTCGGGCTTTGAAGAATTAAATCTTTTGAATCTGAAATTTGCAAGAAGAATTGAAATTCTTCAAGAAGAAAATTCTCGTTTTAAAAATATGATTAAATATTTGCAAACATTTCAAACTCAAAGAGATATCGTTTGTGAGAATTTTTTTGAATTGTATGATGACTTCAAATCTTCAAAATTGGCCAAGGAAGAGAGTGAGAATAGATTCCTTGTTTTGAAAAAAGTATTAAAGGACTTGAAAAAGGGTTTATGCTTGTGCCAATGAGGATAAAAATAATTTGATTATTTATTTTAAGTCACATGAGAAGACTGTTAGGGATAAGTTTGCTTTCATTGAG
Source organism: Sambucus nigra (assembly GCA_949130495.1). Lineage (NCBI taxonomy): Eukaryota > Viridiplantae > Streptophyta > Magnoliopsida > Dipsacales > Adoxaceae > Sambucus > Sambucus nigra. The sequence goes on along the minus strand of OX422210.1, from coordinate 233,713,182 downwards.
GAGGAGAGAAATAACCTTATAGGATTGATTGAAAATATGAAGGAAGTTCCTAAATTGGAAGAGTCTACTTCTTTTCTTGAGTCTAAAACTTTGAAGTTAAAAGATGATTTAAAAGACTCGAGTAGTGTTGATAGTGATGGTAATGACTCACATATTTCTAATTCTTCGTGTGGTAAAGACAAGACCATAGTTTGTTTTATAGGGTCAACCTAAACCAAGGAACTTAGAAAAGGTCAATCCATAGGTAACATTCCTCACGTTTACACATGTTCATGTTATGGTAGGAAAGGTAACATTAGGAGATTTTGTTTTGATCTTGGAAGAGGTCCTAGGAAATTTAAGTGTAGTGTCTCGTCAGTTACCATAGCCCCTCGAGTTAGGTATACACCTATTTGGGTTAGAAATCCATTTTTCAGATGCTAAATATTAGATCGGTTAATTCTCACATGCTTGCACATGATGTTTCACCTGCTATTTCTTATGGATGATTGCTTTCATGATTTTGTTTGTCATGCGGTAATTGTGCTTCATGATATATGTTTGCTAGTGTTATGACATGTGTACTTTTTGTATTGTATTTTTCATTTATTGAGTCGTATAGAAAATTACAAAAAGATTTTATTTTGATAATTTTTTGGGAAAATACAACGATATTTTTTATTTTTGTGTATTTCAGTTTTACACAATTGGTATGGCCTTTTGGTGTGTTTGAATCCAATTGACTCTGTAATTTTCAATATTTGGTTCTGACTTTAAATAATTATATTGATTTTAACTATGTTTATGGAGTTGTTTCGAACTTGACTTGATTTATGGATTCGACTTTGTATATGCCTCACATACACACATGCACGAGCTTATTGATTTTTGACTTCATGATGTATATTTGAGCTGGGTGAGATGTTCTCCTATCAATCTTGTCACCTACATGTTTATTTTACTATGAAGGATTTGTGCATGTAATAATCATTGCCTGTGAGGATTTGTTTAATATTGAAAAAAAGATGAGTGTACACGGGAAAAGGGCCGCGAGAGGCAAGTGAACTCGTCGTGAAAACCACCGTTTGAAAATAACCCAAGAAAAAATTAAGGTAATATAACTAATAAGTACGCCAAAAATGGGCCAAAAAGTTTAGTTTACTTGATCATTAAAAAGAAAGCACTTTAGAATAAAAGAAAAGAAAAGAATGATATATGATCATGTTTATCTTTTGAGGGAGTTTAGTTGAAGATCAATAGGTTTGCAAAATGATACGTAGTTATACTTATTTTTTCATGACGCTATTGATTTGCAGAATCATTAATGTTTTGTGGTTGTTTATACCTATATATGTTTGATGGATTTTCTTTGATATTTTTTGCATATATTATTTATGTATTGTATGATATTTTTGCAAGTTTCATTTTTTTGGAAAAATAATTTTTTTTCAAAAATCGTTGGTGTTTGTTTGCCTTTGAGATGATCGTTATGTATGCTTGATTTATATCTTTTATGATGATATCTTATCTTCATATTCGTGATGCTTCTATGTTATAGCTTATGTTTCTACGTTTTTGTCTATTTAGGATAAAACCAAAGAGAGAGAGCAAACTAAAATGAGTTTGAATTAAGGGGGAGAGTTTATTTACGAATTTTACTTTGGTTCAAACTCAATGCTTCATGAGTGTAAATGTTTGTTGTCTCATGTGTGTAGATACTTAATGTGGAATTCAAGACACACGGATAAAGATAATGTTTGAAAGGGAAGAGGTAGAAGTTTGAAGACAAAGGGACTTATGATATTTCGTTATAGGGTTAGGAAGGTTTTTTATATTATTTGTCATAGGATATTTTGATTTTAATTTTAATTTGGTTTTCGATAATGTCTATTTTTTTTTTTAATGCAATAGCCAAAGGGGGAGATTTATGAGAACAATTTTTTTAGGATTGTTTATTGCATAGCTTTAGTCTAGATTGGCATATCCTGTTACAAATCGCCACGCACCGTCAAGACGAGTCGAACTCAGCCATATCTAGGTTTAAAGATTTCCCAACATCTCGATGATGAATTAAACGATTTAGAGTTTGAAATGATTACGGAATTATATTTTGGGATGTTTATTTTTGTCAAAAAACAAACATGAATTTTTTTCTGCGAAAATATATTATCCGAGTTTACTGTAGGTGGGGATGTCATTTGAATGACTGAAACAAAAAATTAAATGACATCCCGATGCGTTTAAACTTTAATTTTTTGTTTCAGTCATTCAAATGACATCCCCATGCGTTTAAACGACATCCCAAGGTTGTTCGATCCATGATTTAAAATGAGCTTCAAACAAAGCATACTGTTTTTATTTTATTTAGGTTATTAGAAGCAAGATCATATCTCTTTCGATCGAGATCAACATCTCCTTTGAATGATGTCACACCCCGCTAGATTCTGGGGCCGTCCGCCACCAAAACTAAGCCAAGTGTGAGTAAATTAAATATCATCCTTAGCATGTGACATATATGAGAAATAAAAACTTTAATCCAAAAGATAAATTATTTTAATCAAACCTAAACACGAATGAAATCCAACTGATAAAAACACCAAAGTGCGATAAAAATCCATCACATGTGATCTCCGAATATCTCAATAATTAAAGAAATAAATCCAAATGAAATCTCCAAACAAGTTTGGAACCGAAAGGCCCAATAAGCTCAATAGTAGTCTCATAAATAATACGACGGAATTGGAAGATAAATCTAACGACTAAAGAAATAAAATTAATCCAGCTGCACCTCCAAAAGATCTCCAATGAACCCTATACAGCAACTGCGAAATAAATCATGAAAAAGATTAGTCAACGCATGTGTTAGAGCCAAAGGCCCGAGCATGAAAATCGTCTACTCTTCTCAATTAGGGTCCATAAACCCAAACAATAGTGCTATATATATCCACAATAACAATAAAATACTTTAATTACGAAGGTTACTAATCACCAAAAGTAAATTTCTAACTACCCGCATGGTTCTTTAAAAAGTCACACTAATATTATTTTAATTAACCCACCTTCCCAATAATATTAAATTTCATTAAAAGAACCACAATTATAATTTACCAAGATACACGTCCCCTTGTCAAGTCCGCCGTCTGATCCATTTTTATCCCGCAATCCTCACGATATGACAAGGTTCCACACACACACACATCCTCTTGTCAAGTCTGCCGTCTGATCCGTTTTTATCCTGCGATCCTCGCGGCATGACAAGGTTCCACACACAACACGACATAAATCGTCCTCCGACCCGTTTAAACTGTCATCCCTAGACACATTATGTCGCTAATGAATTTTAATATCCGTTTTAGTCCTGCGATATTAATTTCCAAAATTTCTTATACGCATTAATCAAATATATTTCCCGCACCCTTACCAGCGGTGTGAAAATCCTTAAAATACCCCTTAGTCCCAACTAAGGATTACCGAAAAACATATTCATCGTATCCTAAGTAAGGGATGATTATTAAAATTTCACTCCAACTAGATATCAATCCTAGGCTATCATAACAATGGCATAACATAGAAAATCAGCCACCAACCCAAATTATATCACCCGCATAGACTCACACTAACTGGTCCCATACCTAATTAGCATAAATCTCAACTAAGGCCGACTTACTAGTCCCATACCTAACAAGTGTACAATAACAAGGGGTGAAAACCAATTACCTACAATACCAAACGTCCCCGAGATATAAAAAATTATAATTCTTCTATAAAGTTGCCGAATTAATAATTTATAACAATATTCATAACAACACTAAATTCCCAATTAAATAATTTTAATCTAAATAGAGGAAATCAAGGACACATAAATATGGAGATTTTCAGAATAATATCTACATGCAAGTCCTATCATAGTTATTTTTTCCAACACAAGTAATTAATTTAATCTTGGGTTCTCACATGAATTATCAAAATTTACTTTCTAAGGGCTCCTCTACATGCACATGCCCATAATACAATAACTACGCCAACACAACCCAATGAACAACAAAGTTATAAGTGCAAAGTAACATTAATATTTCATGCGAAACAGTCCCGAAATTTATCTCTTTAGTAATTATATTCATAACTTGTTTTAGAAAACATGAGTTTAATGGAAGTTACAATCAAGACACATAACACTAAAAGAAAAGAATAGGGTAAACACGCCAGTGCTTACTTGGACAAAAATCTGAGTAGAAGGTTGAACTCCTCTTGAGAAAACACTAATTAAGCCTTCTAATCTAAGGTTGAAATCTTGAATAAGTTTGGGTCTTTGGCTTGTATATGAAATGGAGTAATTTTGGAGAGGTCTTCTGGTTGAAAAGTTTGAGAAAAAGTGATTTGAAAAGTCTATCCAAAAATTAGTTATGATATATAAAGGGTTAAGGGTTTGATTATGAAAAGAGTTCAAATCGGATACAAACACTTAAAAAATCATTACGGGCGATCGAACCATCAAAATGATTTGAAAGTTTAGTATGTTGTAGCGATCGGTGAGATAGGACTGCTGTGAAAAATTCAGCTCGATCGGACGGTTGGATTTCTAAAAATATTATTTTTTCTAGAGAGTTTTATGTTATGAGGACTCTTAGAGAGTTTTATGTTATGAGGACTCTTAGAGAGTTTTACGTTTTGAGGACTCTTCTTTATAATAAAAATTCAATTAAAACTACATTTTAATTCCAATTCCAATTCCGTTTGAAAATTTATTTTTCAAATATAAAAACAAACATTTCATGTTTTCTCCGATTTCCAAAATTAATTTATAAATTCCCATTTAAAAAAAAATCCGTGTTGTTTCATACTTCCCCACTAGCAAATAATTTTATCCTCGAAATTAGAAGAAGCATACACATCAACGTGTAAATATCGCAAAAGAAAATAAGGCTCATATATGCCTACCCGTAGAATGCCATAATTGGGCGCCCATACATCCAATCCTACGCGCACCTACCCCATGAACAACAAAATAATATATATATATATATATATATATATATATATATATATATATATATATATATATCATATATACATATGCATAACTATGAAATTAACGGCGTACCACACGCTCTCAGAAATTCCCACTCGATCCTATATCCGAAAGTCATCAAAATTCTAACATCCTCAAACTAAAGCATAACATAAAAAATCGCTACATACGATACCTAACATCTTCATAAAAATTTCTAAAATAATTATCGTCTCCAAAATCCATTTTAAGGATCCTCACATTAAGATTACTAATTCTAAACTCAATGCCTACGATGTCCTTAGCACAAAGATTCACATCTCAAAGAAACACATCTAACACGTGTGATTGGCCCTCTACCTTAAGGAGTACGAAAAAACAAAGGGAGTCAAAGATCGGCGACGCAGAAGCTAAATGAACTCATAACCTACGAGACCAAAGACCATGCTCTGATACCATCTATCACACCCCGCTAAATTTTGGCATCGGTCGTCACCAAAACTAAGTCGGGTGTGAGTAAATTAAATATCATCCTTAGCATATGACAGATATGAGACATAAAAACATTAATCCACAAGATAAATTATTTTAATCAAACTCAAATACGAATGACATCCAACTTATAAAAATACCAAATGCGATCAAAATCCATCACAAGGGATCTCCAAATATCTCAATAATTAAATAAATAAATCCAACTGAAAGCTTAAAACAACATTGGAACCGAAAGCCCCAATAAACTCAATAGTAGTCTCATAAATAATACGACATAATGGAAAGAGAAATCAATGACTAAAGCAATAAAATTAATCAAGTTGGACCTCCAAAAGATCTCTAATGAATCCTATGCAACAACTCCCAAATAAATCCTAAAAAATATTAGCCAACGCATATGTCAGAGCCAAATCCCCGAGCATGAAAACCGGCCACTCTTCTCAATTAGGGTCCTGAACCCAAATAATAGTGCTATATATATATATCGACCATAACAATAAAATATTTTAATTACGAAGGTTATTAATCACCAAAAGTAAATTTCTAACTACCCACATGGTTTATTTAAAAAGTCACACCAATATTATTTTAATTAACCCACCTTTCCAATAATATTAAATTTCATTAAAGGAACCACAATTATAATCTACCAAGATACACGTCCCCTTGTCAAGTCCGCCGTCTGATCCGTTTTCATCCTGCGATCCTCGCGATATGACAAGGTTCCACACACACACACATCCCCTTGTCAAGTCCGCCATCTGATCCGTTTTTATCCTGCGATCCTCGCAATATGACAAGGTTCCACACTCAACACGACATAAATCATCTTCTGACCCGTTTAAACTGTCGTCCCTAGACACATTATATCGCCAATAAATTTTAATATCCGTTTTAGTCATGCGATATTTATTTCTAAAATTTCGTATACTCATTAATCAAATATATTTCCCCCACCCTTAACAGCAATGTGAAAATCCTCAAAATACCCCTTAGTCCCAACTAAGGATTCCCAAGAGACAAATTCGTCTTATCCTAAGTAAAGGATGATTATCAAAATTTCACTCCACCTAGATATCAATCCTAGGCTATCATAAAAATGGCATAACATAGAAAATCAGCCCCCACCCCAAATTATATAACCCCGCATAGACTCAGACTAACTAGTCCCATACCTAATTAGCATAAAGCGCAACTAAGGCCCACTGACTAGTCCCATACCTAACAAGTGTACTATAACAAGGGGTGAAAAAAATTACCTACAATACCCAACATCCCCGAGATATAAAAAATTATAACACTTCTATAAAGTAGCACAATTAACAATTTATAGCAATATTCATAATAACACTAAATTCCAAATTAAATAATTTTAATCTAAATAGTGGATATAAAGGACACATAAATATGGTGACTTTCAGAATATAAACTACCCGCAAGTCCTGTTATAGTTATTATTTTCCAACACAACTAATTAATTTAATCTTGGTTTCTCACATGAAATATTAAAATTTTCTTTTGAAGAGCTCCTCTACATGCACATGCCCATAATACAACCGACTACGCCAACACAACCGAAAAAACAACAAAGTTATAAGTGTTATGTAACATTAATATTTCATGCAAACTAGTCCCAAAATTTATCTCTTTAACAATTATATTAATAATTTACTTTAGAAAACATGAGTTTAATGGAGGTTACAATCAAGGCACATAACACTAAAGAAAAATAATTGGGTAAACATGCCTGTGATTAGTTGGACAAAAATTTGAGTAGAAGGCTGAACTCCTCTTGAGAAAACACCAATTAAGCCTTCTAATCTAAAGTTGAAATCTTGAATAAGTTTGGGGCTATGGTTTGTTAATGAAAGGAAGTAATTTTGGAGAGGTCTTCTGGTTGAAAAGTTTGAGAAAAAGTAATTTGAAAAGTACATCCACGAATTAGTTGTGATATATAAAGGGTTAAGAGTTTGATGAAGAAAAGGGTTCTAATCAGATACAAACACTTGAAAAATCATTACGGACGATCAGACAGTCAGAATGGCTTTAAATTTTAGTATCTTGTAGCGATCGACGAGATATGGATTTGTGAAAAATTCAGCTCGATCAGACGATCGAATTTCTAAAAATATTATTTTTTATAGAGAGTTTTACGTTTTGAGCACTCTTAGAGAGTTTTATGTTTTGAGGACTCTTCTATATAATAAAAATTCAATTAAAACTTCAATTTAATTTAGATTCCAATTCTTCTGAAAATTTCTTTTTTTCATATATAAAAATAAACATTTTAAATTATAGAATTTATAAAATCAAAATTTCATTTTGTATCCAATTTCCAAAATTAATTTAAAAATTTCCATTTAAAAAAATTCGGCCTGTTACATACTTCCCACTAGCAAAGAATTTTATCCTCAAAATTAGACGAAGCATACACATCAACCTGTAAATCTTGCAAAAAAAAAAAAGGCTCATATATGCCTCCCCGTAGAATGCCATAAATGGGCGCCCATACACCCAATCCTACACGCACCTACCCCACAAACAACAAAATAATATATATATATATATATATATATATATATATATATATATATATATATATACACACACACACATAACTACGAAAATGACGACGTACCACATGCTCTCAGAAATCCCCACTCAATCCTATATCCAAAAGTCATCAAAATGATAACATCCTCAAACTAAACCTCAACATAAAAAATAAATACATACGTGTAACAACTCGAGACTTTAGAGACAATAATTTATTTATTTTGGGAGAAACAAATATTATTTTATTTGGATAATTATTAAATTGGCAATTGAGGTCAAAATTTGAAGTTGTTAGAAAGTGTTTCGAATGGCAATTCTGAGGGTGTAGTTATTTCGGGAAGGGTCGAGAAAGTAAAAATGACTGTACTTGGGGTCTTTTTAGGTTTCGAAATAATTTAAGTGCGTCTGACTCGAATTAAAGTTACTGAGTCATTTAAAGTGTGTATTATCATTTAAAGTTGTGTATCTTGGGAGACAAGTCTTATTAAGCCTACGGGATAAACAATTCTCCTTAGAGAGAAAGAGAAAGAGAAAGAAAGAAAGAGAGAAGAAGAAAGAAGAAGAGAAAGAGAGAGAAAGAGGATTTTCCGGCCATTACGCGATCTCGAGGACGAATGTGACCCTACGAACTTGAGGCAAGTGATTAAACTTGCTAAATAATTGTTGTGTACCATTTATTTCATGATTTGCGGATTAAATCTTTGGGCTTTAGGTTTAGTTTGATAAAACCAAACTTTTGGGTAAAATCTTAGATTTGTTATGTAGAAAATGGATTTGAGGTTAAAAATTAGTTTAAATGTGTTTTCGGATGAATATTAATGTTATATATGTGATTGGGTTGAAGAGAAATGAAGAGAATATGATTAAAATAAATTTTGGGATTTTTGGCTTAATAAAAAGGAGCCATTTTTGGGAGTTTTGAGGAGCAAGATCGATTTGGCCCCTTACCGAATCGATTCAAAAATATGTAGGTGCCCAGGTCTGAGTGACTGAATCGATTCGGACCCCAACCAAATCGATTCGGCCTGAGACAGAGTCCCAGGTCTTAGAACCCGAGTCGATTAGCCTCGAAGACCGAATCGATTCGGATTTGGCCTAAATCGATTTGGAAACAGGGCATTTGGGGGAATGTTTTCTAGGGAGAATTTCATTCCATTTCATTTGAGGTTATCGATTGGGAATCTCTATAGGGATTAATAGGAGTATGTGTTTGGAGATTTTTGGGAGTTTCCCTTATGAGAAATGATTGGAGTCATATTGATTAAATGTGAGAGAAATTACCGATTAAAGAATATAGTATATACTAAGTGGGGAAGCCCACTAACATTGAAGATTCCTATTTGGAAATAATTATGGAAACATATGAAAGAGTAAGAATGCTCTTAGTGATATTGGATTTTAGAATCAAGTCCCAAATGGGATAACTTTGGAGGTTCATATGATTGATTGAACGATATTATGGATTGAGAATAGTAAATGCTAAGAAATGTGCATACAAATATAGAAATATCCTTAACGATGATTAATTTGGGAGATGTCTCACACTATGAGAAATGCTAATCGAGGTGCATTAGGACAGAGAGTATCCTTAACATAAATATAATTGAGAGACAATTCAAAATCAGAAGTGATGCAAAAACTTCAAGTGAGAAATATTATAGTGTATACTAAGTGGGGAAGATGTGTGAGAATTTACGATTAGTGTATTAAGAGAGAGAAATATACTGAATAATTATATTAATTCAACTACGCCTAAGAGCTTACTACGAATATATAAACAATGTGATAGGTATACCTTATATGATGGTGTATCTTTATATGATGTGATGATGTATGTATATCTTATATGATGATATATATATAAGTGAAGCATACCCCTTCCTTGCTATCAGTGGGAAGTTGCGCGATGAGGGTGAGCACCCTGGCTCGATGAGCAGTGAGGGGATATTCCCCAGGTCATAGTCGTCCATTGTGTTCATATGTGATTTGCATTATATTTTGGGGGTGAGAAGTCGTGGGTATGTGTCATTCTCACTTGTCGATTAGGAACTATGACCGCTTCCCGGACGTTGTGTGCATGAGTTGATCACGAGGTAGATGTCGTTTAGTCCTACGGGTGGTCCCTAGTATGCTACATGGTTTGGACACTGGAAGATGATAGCATTGAGACCCCGCATCCTCGAGTTATATCTCGTTTGGATGGTTAATATAATATGGTTGTGCTTGGTACTTGCGTATCGAGGGCATAATGGACCTCAACGACCAACATTGCCAAGAAGTAGTGTAACGGGGGGTCCTTGTTTGGATTTCGCTTTGCGAGACATCCCACACACGAAATGCAGTTTAATTATTGGGAGTGAGGAGAAGTTAGTCCTTAATGCTCATATATATATAGTATATACATGTCGACGATCGGCAGTGCCAGAAGTAGTGTATCAGGGGGGTTCCTTGTTTGGATTTCGCTTTGCGAGACGTCCCACGCACGAACCACCGTGCACTATTGAGAATTGGGATTAATTAATTAATTAATTGAATAATAAGAATTTGGGTTACATGCATCATGCATTGAGGGCATAATGAATCTCGAAAATCAATACTATCAGAAGTAGTGTATCGGGGGGGGGGGGGGGGTTCCTTGTTTGGATTTCACTTTGCGAGACGTCCCACGCACGAAACGCAGTGCAGTATTGAGAATTGGGAGAAATTTAGTCTGAAGGACTTAGATGCTAATAACTAATATATATTTATATATATTGACGTTATAACTAGAATATGAGAAATTCTAATAAAGAGAATGTTTCTTTATTGTGATTATGTTAGTATGAGGATGTTTATGTAAACTTTATATATTAAGTAAGTGAACAAATAAAAAGAGAACTGTAACATTAAAAGTTAAAGTATATGATTTAGATGGAATTCATATAAGTGTAGATTACGAGATAAGTTAGATGATTTTAATCGAATATTCATATTGGGATTTAGTTAGATTTAATTGCCTAATTAGATTTGGGCATTCTTTTGGAGATCACGTGCATATGTTTAGTTGTGCGCTTTAGTTGAGAGGTGAGTGGGATTATTATGGAGAATGTGACTCCATTAAATCATGTCATAATGCATTTATAATTATTATGCATTTTAATGCACTTGCCATAAAATGTTTTCACCTCGGGCTCTAACCCGTTTATATTTTCTCCTATTACGTATATATATTGTATTTATTTAGGTGTTCCTCCGCAAGGTTGCCATGGATGTTTATCCACCCACTGTGTTCGTGTAGCTGTGGCAGTAGCGGGCTGTTGATGCATTTTGTCTTAGTCGATTCCTATCTTTTGTATATCTAGATTAGGATTCAGTTTGTATATCGGGTTTATACACAAGTATTATAGATTAACACTTTTATATTCTCTCTCTCAGATTATTGTATTGTCTGTGACCCGACAGCATATTCGGGTATTTTATTTTGTACATTTTGTTGTACTCTTTTATATTAATGGAGTTTGTATTTATCACTCATCATATTTAGATGTAGTATTGTTGGTTATGGTTGCATGGTTGGTTTTATTTTGGTGTTAAATAAAATTTTTAAAAATTTTGGCATCCGCTTTTAATAGTTTCGGGTAGTTAGCCTTATATTATTTGGTATTGTCAGTTGATGTTGAGACTGATCCATCTGAGATACCTGATTTAATGTAGTATAGGGATGGTCAACCGTTATTATTTTGAGCGGGTTGTCATAGATGGTATCGGAGCATCAGGTTCTCGTGTCTTTTGGATCTGTGTGGGTTACTCGATCTTTCGTAAGCATTCTTGATGTAGAGCCTTAATATTAGGACTATTGTATTCACACGTCCGTATTTCTTCTGTGATTTGAAAACATTTGAAAGTCATTTTAATACACTTGTTCTTGTTTCAGATTCCACCGAAGAGAGGTCGTTCACTTAGGGAAAACAAAGGGGCAGAGAATGTGGAACCCCAATTGCCTCCTGGTACTATAACTATAGATGAAGTTGCCAATATTGTGGCACAAGCAATAACTGCTGCCATTTCTATGATGGCTCAACAATCTGCCATTCAAGAAGCCCAAAACCATTTAGGACTATCTTTGTGGTAAATAGTGAAGGAAGATTTTAGTAAGGGGCATCCTCTAGAGTTTTTCAGGGGGAGTTGATGCAATGGTTGTAAGCCAATGTAAGAATAGTATGCAGAGGCACCTCCGTATGGTCAAGTGTAGTGAGGTGAAAAAGCAATTTTTAGCCACCTTTAAGTTAACGGGTCCAGCTCTCCAATGGTGGGAGTCTGTCACAACCTCAAAACAGAGAGATACTTTACCTATAACAGATTTTGTGGAACTTTTAATCGAAGATATTTTCCTTTCCCAATTCAGAAGAAAATGAGGAGGAAACCGATGGATGTGTTTAAAGGAAATAGGACGGTGGCAGAATACGAAGAAGATTTTACTCGATGGGCGAAATTAGTACCTAATGAGGTAAATACGAAAGAGGAGTGTATATCGAAGTTCATGCGAGGGTTGGATTGGATAATTCGGCAGCATTTGTTAGAGGGCCCAGTGTTAGTGACTTTCGTCGAGGTAGTGGATGTGGATTTGTTGAAGTGTCATGAATATCATCTTCGTTAGCAAGAGGGTAAGAACTTTAGAGATTCGAGTTCATCAAGTAGGATTGGTGAAGGGAATGCCAATAATACCAACAGGTGAATTCAGATTATAGAGAATCACATCGGCGTTTTGTTTCACCAGGTGGGTCGAGAGGAATTACTGGTAGATGTTTCTTTTGTAAAGAAATAAGTCATAGAAAGAGAGATTGTCCTAAAAGAGGTAAATGACCATGTTTTGATGAAGTTTTGGAAGTGCAACCCCTACAACAGATTCGAGGTCATTTTAGACCAGGGGACTTTGTGTGGGAGCCCAATGATGAGGAAGGGCAATCGGACTAGAGATGGATGATGTAAGTTATTTTCCTTTGTGAATAGGAATATTAATATAAGAATTTTTTGGATATCATATGGGAGATAGTTATCAGAGGGTAGTGCTATAACCCTATCACATATGTAATGCTCGAAAGGGAATTTTGAGCAAGTTAGGCTCTTATATAAATTATCTTTTGAGAGAATAGAGTATTTTGTAATGTGCTCAAAGAGAGCTATAAACCTTGTTATGAATGTAAGGAATGTTCTGTGTATCGAGTAGTAATGATAAAGCTACTTATTTTTATATAGTCTTGTTGGACTTGTATAATTGTTGTATTCCAGCTATGGAAGAGCATAATGAATGGAAATATATTAATGTGATATAAGATATTATTACTGAAAAGGAGTTCGGAATTTGTGGATTTTTGGAACGTAAGGAAGTTTAGCTCATGACTATGATAATTTTTATGATCTATATGTTGTTGTATGTATGGTGATTGTTAAGACCTTGTGTTATGGACATAAGGCATTTTATATATGTATCGTAAGACATAAACCTTTTTTTTTAAATAAACTGTTTTCAAAATCAAACTTTTTATAGGCCTTTGGGCCATTTTAAAATGATTTACACAAAAATATTTTAAACTCTAGTCCGGATTTAACAAACTCTCAATCCCCGACGTCGCTACATATTAGTGTATTGGGAGGGTTCCTTGTTTGGATTTTGCTTGCAAGACCTCCCCCGCATGAAAGTGGCGAATGTCAGGAATTCAGAGGAGTTATCTCCTTGGACCATTCAAAATTTTTATACCATTAATATTGCTAGTATTATATATATATCTTTGGAATTATGGAACTTTGGAGGCAAATGAAGCCTCACTATGATTGGCACGAGTAAAGCTCGAATAAAGGGTGTATGGGTGCCCTACTTGTTCAAATTGGGTTTTATAAAACTTGAAATGAATTTCATCGTGGGAAGTTAGAGGTTTGAGTATAGGATTAGTGAGGAAGAGTGTAGTAGGATCTAGTTGAGCTTTGGAGTATTAGTCTTAGCTAAACTTCGAGGATGAAATTATTGTAAGTGGGGAAGTTTGTAACAACCCGAGACTTTAGAGACGATAATTTATTTATTTTGGGAGAAATAAATATTATTTTATTTGGATAATTATTAAATTGGCAATTGAGGTTAAAATTTGAAGTTGTTAGAAAATGTTTCGAATGGAAATTCTGAGGGTGCAGTTGTTTCCGGAAGGGTAGAGAAGGTAAAAATAACTGTACTTGGGGTCTATTTAGGTTCCGAAATAATTTAAGTGTGTTTCACTCGAATTAAAGTTACCGAGTCATTTAAGGTGTGTATTATCATTTAAAGTTGTGTATCTTGCGAGACAAGGATTATTAAGCCTACGGGAGAAAGAATTCTCCTTAGAGAGAAAGAGAAATAGAAAGAAAGAAAGAGAGAAGAAGAAAGAAGAATAGAAAGAGAGAGAGAGAGAGAGAGAGAGAAAGAGGATTTTTCGGCCATTACGCGATCTTGAGGATGAATCGGACCCTACGAACTTGAGGCAAGTGATTAAACTTGCTAAATAATTGTTGTGTACCATTTATTTCATGATTTGTGGATTAAATCATTGGGTTTTAGGTTTAGTTTGATAAAACCTAACTTTTGGGTAAAATCTTAGATTTGTTATGTAGAAATGGATTTGAGGTTAGAAATTAGTTTAAATGTGTTTTTGGATGAATATTAATGTTATATATGTGATTGGGTTGAAGAGAAATGAAGAGAAGATGATTAAAATAAATTTTGGGATTTTTGGCTTAATAAAAAGTAGCCATTTTCATGAGTTCTGAGGAGATGAATCGATTTAGCCCCTTACCGAATTGATTCAGAAATATGCAGGTTCCCAGATCTGAGTGACCGAATCGATTCAGACCCCAGTCGAATCGATTCGGCCTGATACAGAGTCCCATGTTTTACAACCCGAATCGATTCGCAGGGCCGACTCGATTCGGAAACATGGCATTTTGGGGGAATGTTTTCTAGGGAGAATTTCATTCCGTTTCATTTGAGGTTATCGATTTGGAATCTCTAAAGGGATTAATAGGAGTATGTCTTGGAGATTTTAGGGAGTTTCCCTTATGAGAAATGATTGGAGTCATATTGATTAAATGTGAGAGAAATTACCGATTAAAGAATATAGTATATACTAAGTGGGGAAGCCCACCAACATTGAAGATTCCTATTTGGAAATAATTATGGATACATATTAAAGAGTAGGAATGCGCTTAGTGATATTGGATTTTAGAATCAAATCCCAAATGGGATAACTTTAGAGGTTCATATAATTGATTGAACCATATTACAGATTGAGAATAATAAATGCTAATAAATGTGCATACGGATATAGAAATATCTTTAACGATGATTAATTTGGTAGATGTCTCACATTATGAGAAATTCTAATCGAGGTGCATTAGGACAGAGAGTATCCTTAACATAAATATAATTGAGAGACAATTCAAAATCAGAAGTGATGTAAAAACTTCAAGTGAGAAATAGTATTGTGTATACTAAGTGGGGAAGATGTGTGAGAATTGACCATTAGTATATTAAGAGAGAGAAATATACTGAATAATTATATTAATTCAACTACGCCTAAGAGCTTACTACGAATATATAAACAATGTGATAGGTATACCTTATATGATGGTGTATTTTTATATGATGTGATGATGTATGTATATCTTATGTGATGATATATATATAAGTGAAGCATACCTCCTCCTTGCTATGAGTGGGAAGTTGCGCGATGACGGTGAGCACCCTGGCTCGATAAGCAGTGAGGGGATATTCCCCAGGTCATAGTCGTCCATTGTGTTGATATGTGATTTGCATTATATTTTGGGGGTGAGAAGTCATGGGTATGTGTCGTTCTCACTTGTCGGTTAGTAACTATGACTGCTTCCCGGACGTTGTGTGCGTGAGTTGATCACGAGGTAGATGTCGTTTAGTCCTACTGGTGGTCCCTAGTATGATACATGGTTTGGGCACTGGAAGATGATAGCATTGAGACCCTGCGTCCTCGAGTTATAGCTCGTTTGGATGGTTATTATAATATGGTTGTTCTTGGTACTTGGGTATCGAGGGCATAATGGACCTCAACGACCAACATTGCCCACGAGTAGTGTAACGGGGGGGGGGGGGGGTTCCTTGTTTGGATTTCTCTTTGCGAGGCGTCCCACACACGAAACGCAGTGTAATGTTGGGAGTGAGGAGAAGTTAGTCCTTAATGCTCATATATATATACTATATACATCTCGACGATCGACAGTGCCCGAAGTAGTGTATCGGGGGGGGGGGTCCTTGTTTGGATTTCGCTTTGTGAGACGTCCCACGCACGAACCACCGTGCACTGTTGAGAATTGGGATTAATTAAATAATTAATTCAATAATAAGAATTTGGGTTACACGCATCATGCATTGAGGGCATAATGAATCTCTAAAATCACTACTGTCAGAAGTAGTGTATCGGTGGGGTTCCTTGTTTGGATTTCACTTTGCGATACGTCCCACGCACGAAACGCAGTGCAGTATTGAGAATTGGGAGAATTTTATTCCTTAGCACTTAGATGTTAATAACTCATATATATTTTTATATATTGACTTTATAACTAGAATATCATAAATTCTAGTAAAGAGAATGTTTATGTATTGTGATTATGTTAGTATGAGGATGTTTACGTAAACTTTATATATTAAGTGAGTGAAGAAATAAAAAGAGAACTATAACATTAAAAGTTAAAGTATATGATTTATATGGAATTCAGATAAGTTTAGATTGCGAGATAAGTTAGATGATTTTAATCGAATATTCATAATGGGATTTAGTTAGATTTAATTGCCTAATTAGATTTGGGCATTTTTTGGGGGATCACGTGCATACGTTTAGTTGCGCGATTTAGTTGAGAGGTGAGTTGGATTATTATGGAGAGTCCGACTCCATTGAATCATGTCATAATGAATTTATAATGATTATGCATTTTAATGGAGTTGCTATAAAATGTTTTGACATCGGGCTCTGACCAGTTTATATTTTCTCCAGCTACGTATATATATTGTATTATTTTTGGTGTTCCTCCATAAGGATGCCAGGGATGTTTATCCACCCAGTGTGTTCGTGGAGTTGTGGCAGTAGAGGACTGTTGCGGCATTTTGTCTTAGTCGATTCCTATCTTTTGTATATCTATATTAGGATTCAGTGTGTATATCAGGTTTATACCCAAGTATTGTAGATTAACACTTTTATATTCTCGCTCTCAGATTATTGTATTGTCTATGACACGACAGCATATTCGGGTATTTTATTTTTTACATTTTTTTGTACTCTTTTATATTATTAGAGTTTGTATTTATCACTCATCATATTTAGATGTAGTATTGTTGGTTATTGTTGCATGGTTGGTTTTATTTTGGTGTTAAATAAAAGTTTTAAAATTTTTTACATCTGCTTTTAATAGTGTCGGGTAGTTAGCCTTATATTATTTAGTATTGTCTGTTGATGTTGAGACTGAGCCATCTGAGATACCTAATTTAATGTAGTATAGGGCTAGCCACCCGTTACTATTTTGAGCGGGTTGTCACAATACGATACCAAACATCTGCACAAAAATCTCTAAAATAATTATCGTCTGCAAAATCCATTTTAAGGATCCTCACATTAAGCTTACTAATTCTAAACTCAATGCCTACGACGTCCTTACTTCAAAGCTTCACATCTCCAAGAAACACATCTAACACGTATGCTTGGACCTCTACCTTAAGGAGTACGAAACAACAAAGGGAATCAAAGATCGACGACATGAAATCTAAACGGACTCATAACCTATGAGACCTAAGACCATGCTCTGATACCATCTGTCACACCTCGCTAAATTCTGGCATCGATCGCCACCAAAACTAAGCCAGGTGTGAGTAAATTAAATATAACCCTTAGCATGTGACAGATATGAGACATAAAAACTTTAATCCACAAGATAAATTATTTTAATCAAACCCAAATATGAATGACATCCAACTGATAAAAACACCAAAGTTCAATCAAAATCCATCACATGTGATCTCCAAATATCTCAATAATTAAATAAATAAATCCGACTGAAATCTTAAAACAAATTTGGAACCAAAAGGCCTAATAAACTCAAAAGTAGTCTCATAAATAATACGACATAATGGAAATAGAAATCTAACGACTAAAGCAATAAAATTAATCCAGCTGCACCTCCAAAAGATCTCTAATGAATCCTATGCAGTAACTCCTAACTAAATCCTAAAAAAGGTTAGTCAATGCATGTGTCAGAGCCAAAGCCCCGAGCATGAAAACCGGCTACTCTTCTCAATTAGGGACCTGAACCCAGATAATAGTGCTACATATATATATATATATATATATATATATATATATATATCGACCATAATAATAAAATATTTTAATTACGAAGGTTATTAATCACCAAAAGTAAATTTCTAACTACCCACATGGTTTATTTAAAAAGTCACACCAATATTATTTTAATTAACCCACCTTCCCAATAATATTAAATTTCATTAAAGTAACCACAATTATAATCTACCAAGATACACGTCCCCTTGTCAAGTTCGCCGTCTGATCCGTTTTCAACCTACGATCCTCACGATATGACAAGGTTCCACACACACACACATCCCCTAATCAAGTCCGCCATCTGATCCATTTTTATCCTGCGATCCTCGCAATATGTCAAGGTTCCACACTCAACACGACATAAATCATCTTCTGACCCGTTTAAACTGTCGGCCCTAGACACATTATATCGCCAATAAATTTTAATATCCGTTTTAGTCATGCGATATTTATTTCCAAAATTTCTTATACTAATTAATCAAATATATTTCCCCCACCCTTAAGAGCAATGTGAAAATCCTCAAAATACCCCTTAGTCCCAACTAAGGATTCCCAAAACACAAATTCGTCTAATCCTAAGTAAAGGATGATTATCAAAATTTCACTCCACCTAGATATCAATCCTAGGCTATCGTAAAAATGGCATAACATAGAAAATCATCCCCCACCCCAAATTATATAACCCCGCATAGACTCAGACTAACTAGTCCCATACCTAATTAGCATAAATCGCAACTAAGGCCCACTTACTAGTCCCATACCTAACAAGTGTACTATAACAAAGGGTGAGAACAAATTACCTACAATACCCAACATCCCCGAGATATCAAAAATTATAATACTTCTATAAAGTGGAACAATTAACAATTTATAGCAATATTCATAACAACACTAAATTCCCAATTAAATAATTTTAATCTAATTAGTGGAAATCAAGGACACATAAATATGGTGATTTTCAGAATAGTAGCTACATCCAAGTCCTATCATAGTTATTATTTTCCAACCCAAGTAATTAATTTAATCTAGGGTTATGACATGAAATATTAAAATTTTCTTTCTAAGGGCTCCTCTACATGCACATGCCCATAATACAACCGACTACGCCAACACAGCCCAGAGAACAACAAAGTTATAAGTGTTAAGTAACATTAATATTTCATGCAAAACAATCCAGAAATTTATCTCTTTAATAATTATATTCATAACTTATTTTAGAAAACATAAGTTTAATGGAGGTTACAATCAAGACACATAACACTAAAGGAAAAGAATGTGGTAAACATGCCTGTGATTAGTTGGACAAAAATTTGAGTAGAAGGTTGAAATCCTCTTGAGAAAACACCAATTAAGCCTTTTAATCTAAGGTTGAAATCTTTAATAAGTTTGGGGCTGGTTTGTAGATGAAAGGGAGTAATTTTGGATAGGTCTTCTGGTTGAAAAGTTTGAGAAAAAGCGATTTGGAAAGTCCATCCACGAATTTGTTGTGATATATAAAGGGTCAAGATTTTGATTAAGAAAAGAGTTCTACTCAGATACAAACACTCGAAAAATCATTACGAACGGTTGAACCGTCAGAATTGTTTGAAATTTTAGTATGTTGTAGCGACGGCGAGACAGGACTGCTGTTCAAAATTCAGCTCAATCGAATGGTCGGATTTTTAAAAAATTTATTTTTTCAAAAAAGTTTTATGTTTTGACGACTCTTAGAGAGTTTTATGTTTTGAGGACTCTTCTATATAATAAAAATTCAATTAAAACTTCATTTTAATTCCGATTCCAATTATGTTTGAAATTTTATTTTTCAAATATAAAAACCAACATTTTAAATTATAAAATTTATAAAATCCAAAATTTCATTTTTTCTCCGATTTCCATAATTAATTAAAAAAATCCCATTTAAAAAAATTCGAGTTATTACAAATGTCTCTGCATTATTGTTCGAATGATGCGCCGCCTTATGTTTTGTATAAATACCTGCATAACTTTTATGAAAGTTCTTCAATTTTGTATTGAAAAACATCCTTGAAATATTGTTCTTGTGAATTGTTTCAACCCTAGAAAGTTTTGTATCTCTTGCATACACCTTTTGTGGAGAGGATCTCCATTGTTGACTTGTGATACCTGCGGGAATTCTCTGCTATTAAATATGATGGTTAAGGCTAACAGAGGACTACAGTCATGTGATTCTTGCGAGGATCATAGTTGTTCATTAGAGATTTGTGAAGATTAGCGCATTATGATTGTGGGGTTATCAAGTAGTTTGTAAGTAGACTATCTTGTAAATTTCTAAGCCAATAAAGGTTTTTTCCTTTTGAGATTTTTCTTGAAACTTGTCCTTGTCGTATATGCATGTTTGATTTATCTATTTTATCACCATAGATTCATGATTAGGATAATAGGATAAAATCTGTTTAAAATTGTCTTCTACATTTATAAATTTGTCTTGCAATTTTTGTTTGGAACCACCCTTGCAATTATTTTTCATTTTTAAATTGGTATCAAAGCTTTTTTCTTGCGATTTACATTTCTCACTCCGTGTCCTCATTGTTCGCCAAAAAGGGAGGATAGTAAGATACCCCCGCCCCAAAGTTCTACGATCTCACCCTGCCAAATTAACCCCTCCCTGTCATCAGAATGAGGGATTACACCCTCATTTTTCGTGGGACACATAACAAACATCATCGACTGAGATTCCACCTCTAATGGACTAGATAGCTCCGCTAGTCCAACATTTCCCTCCATAGCCCCCCTTAACTTGATTCAAGTTAAGATCCTGAATCTCTTCATCATCTGCAACAATGGGGTCTTATTGTTTCATAGTATGTAGATATCCTAGAAAGAATAAAGGAAAGTCCTAAGATAGTATAAGAACTATGCTTAGAGAGAAAATAATAACATATAAGAAGGAATGGAATATGATTGAAAAACTATGAAGATCTTGCATCCTACACATTTCAGGCCAAAAACATTTGATTGAACGGTTAAACATTTTATCCTTTGACAGAATGGTAAAACGACTAGGATTCTTTAACCTAATGATTAAACGTACAACTGAGCGAACAATTAACCACCTGCCCTTTTTTCCAATAAACCCCATCATCCCTAGAATTTTAACCCCTTATCTCCACATACACACCCATGCTAAAAATAGGCAAACCTTTTTTTTGACCATTCTAGTTTTGACAAAAATTATCCGCACGCGCACCGTCATAGTTGTCAACCTTTATGGACACGCTGATCTGCAATCATGGCGTGAGTCATTTATCCCATTTGGTAGAAAACCCTCAACGAGAACTTGCTCAAAATATCAATTGTACAATTGTCAAACCATCTAAAAAATGGGGTCAAAACAAATAAGAACAAAACATTGAGGGGCTAAAAATAAAAATACCCAAAAACCTGGAAAAAGGCCAAAACCATTGTAGAGGGTCCTTTCACCTAATAGTTAAATGGTTTAATCGAACTTTGACAAAACGATTAAAGCCTTTAATTGAACATTCAACTATCCCAAGGAAATAATTGTATTATCTATGAAATATCACCCCATCCCTATATGTGTC
This sequence comes from Sambucus nigra, assembly GCA_949130495.1. Taxonomy (NCBI): domain Eukaryota; kingdom Viridiplantae; phylum Streptophyta; class Magnoliopsida; order Dipsacales; family Adoxaceae; genus Sambucus; species Sambucus nigra. The sequence continues at coordinate 233,691,217 of OX422210.1, read as the reverse complement.
ATCCTCTCCCTCCTATCCACCATAAACATGGAAAGGCCTTTAAACAAAAGGTTAAAGGCCCCTTTGACAAAATGGTCAAGGGACCCTGATCAATCCCAATAAAATGGGGTCCCCACCAACATTCAAAAGCACCCCAAAAATTTACATCGATTCATTTTTTTAAATTTCTTTAACCCAATAAAATCTCTGAATCTCGAGTTTTGTTAGAAAACTCCCGAGTGAAGTTTGTACTTATGAAAAGTCATTTCCTCCGAGAAAGATCGAATGAAGTTTGCAATTTTGAAAAGTTTATTTCTTCGAAATACAAAGGAAAACCTCTACACACAACCCTGTGAAATTCATCTTTTCCAAATGAAGCTCCACCCGACTGAACAATGCCATCTTAAAGGGGACCCTCCTCGGGGAAATTTGACTTACGGTAAAGGGGAAACGAAATTGTGTGGAAACCATGAGATAATACCTCATATATATTATGATAAACTTTCCATATATGTTTTTCTCATTTATCCAGACATCCATTTAGGGGATCGGGTATGTACTTTACAATGTTTGAATTTTAAATCATAGTTTTTAACCTAGCACCTCTATCTGTTGAGTTGAAATGACATACTCCTATGTTAAATAAATGCTAATTAAACCCCATAACTAAATACAACATAAAAAACCTACTTTAAAAAACCGTTCTCAAGAATTTTCAGTGGCTGAGTCATTCAAAAACTTTGCTAAAACCAAATTCCAAAATAATACTACTCTCACTAATTCTCCGAGCAAACAAAATCTGTTGCTATGAAGGCTGCCTCGAACACATTTTTTTTCAAACACTTGTCAAGCATCGACCTGATTAACATATGTTTTAACATATGAATACAAAACAATAATTCATAACAAAAATTCTATATAAAGGATTAGGATCCATCAATATTGTAATTTTGTATATTTTATACCTGGTATCTAATCACCCACACCCGTATATATGTCTTGTTTGTTAAAACTACGTTGACTTTTATCATAAGTCCTTTTGAATACGAAGGCCCTATACTGGGCCAAAATATGAAGCCCGGACCTTATAATACGTCTCGTTGCGTATTATTTCTTAGGAATGCCACCATCTCTATTCTACCCCCTTATTTCTACACCCTTAGGCCATAGAGAATTCTTGAAGAACACATCCCCTATATTTTCAAATTAACCCGAAGGTTCAATAACACCTTATGATTAGTGATCTCCTGAAAATCATAACTAGTTATTCCTTTGTCATTGCATTGGGACGATGTTTCTCTTTGGGCTTGTGGTCCATTATAATCCCCAACCCCAACTTCATTTTACACAAAATACTTTGATCACTTATTTGTAGTTATTTGAGTCATTGAACAGTGATTGTCTAATGTCGATATCATTGCGGACAACTGTGCTATTTTCAAGAATTATATTAGGAATCATTGTGAATGTTTATAATTATTATTATTGTTTGCTACATTGATTTGTGTTTTGGTTGTGAGGGAGTCAATGTGTTTTGGTTCAATTAGGTATAGAGTGAAATGTGAATCAGGCTAGTGCCACCAGTGATGAGTTTACTATTGCATCTGGTATGTATGCTCTATTTTCATAAATTTAAACATTTAATTTTGTTAAATTTTTCTTTGTTTAAAATGGAACTCGTTTCTAGGTTTTTTAATGGTAATGTTTTCTGTTAATGTTTCACTTATGCTTTTGGATAAGCATTGCTATAAATAGTTCTTGGTCATTTGTTTTTTCATTTGAATGTGAAAATTTTATTTGTTTTTGATGTCAAAATGATCCTCTACGAGTTCAAATTCAATGGAGTTATTTTCAGGATTTTAATGACCAGCTCCACATATAGAGTATTTGTATAGTTCTATAATATTGTTTTGATATTGATTTTCAAATGTAAATGAGAATTTGGTTATGGTGGGATTATTATGGAGTGCGTGGATGGGTTTGTGGTGGGTAATTGTGGAGGTGACTATCATGCTGTATGGTTGGTGTTGGACTGTGATGGTGGTATCCAATGGTGTATGTATTGGTGTTAGGTAGTGAACTGTAGTGGTGCGGGTGGCTAGGTTGGGGTGGTGGTGGTTTATTTTAGGGTTTTTGGAACTAGGTTTTCAAAAATTGGGGTTAAGTCTAACTATAAATTATCAAATCATGGATCATAGTTTAAGACATGGAATTAGTATTTGTTATATACTAGTTATCAATTTCATTGTTTGGTTGCTGATAAAATGAATGAAAGAGTGATGGAAAGGTAATTATATGTCTTATGTTGTAATTGATTTGTTATTTGGATAGTTGGAGTTTTTGTTGTAATAGAAATTACTTATAATCAGATAATTATAATTATTTTTTCTTTATATCATAATTATGATTTTTTGTGATCTCCTTGGTAATCATATATGATAATGTGAATAATTGAGACATCTTTTTTCAATGATGGAAGTGTGACCCTTTTTTCAATGGGAATCATATGTTTTTAATTGATGGGTATTTGACAAAGGCTATTGGTTGAGTGATAGTTTTTCATTAATGTTAGATTTGTTTATAAAATCCCGAGCTTTCAAGTCACGACAACATCGAATTAATATGGATGAGAGGTAATTTTAATTCTTAATTATTGATTTATATCATTAGGGTTTATATGATTTGTAGTGATGATAGGTTGTATAAGGTGATGATATTATTTTAGTTTGAACCTAGAAATACAAATTTGAGTATACAATCGTTTTTAGTTGTGTTGGTAATTTGAGTTTCAACTAATTGAGTATACAGAGTTAAATATACTAAATTTTCTTTTTAACTATGATGATTTTTTTTCAAACTTACAAAATACATTTTGGGTGTTACACGTGTGATGATATTAGGGAAGTTTTAACTAAATTTTAACCATTGGTATTAAGCCATGTTTAACTGTGTTAGGTTCGTTACACCCAAACTCTATTTTAAGTGTGAAAATATCTACTATATGATATCAACTATGATGAAAAAAGGGACTGTGATATTAACTGTGTTTCTATTTTTTTAACTGTGACTTTAAATATGCTTTTGTGTGATGATTGTAACTCTTTTTTAAATGTGTTTCAAGTGTCATGCTTGAAAGCATGTTTTATATATAAACTTCTATTGCTGTAGAAATGGTAACCACATTTTAAATGTGTTTTAAGTGTGATGAACGTAACCATGTTTTTTTATGTAAACTCTATTTTAAATGTGGTTTTAGTGTGATTAGTGTCATATTGAAAGTAATTATATCCATAGTCTTCCTCTATTACATTAAGTGGAGTAAGTATATGGATATACTTCCTCTATCACATTGAAATTAAGTATATGGATAGGCATCTTCTATTTAAACATTCATACTCCACCACTAATCCTTCCATTAGGCATCCAAAGAACAGTCCAATTATCTCCTTTTTTGGCCACCCAACACAAGGTTAGATCGACATTCAAACTCCCGTTGAGAGATTCGTAAATTACTTATCTTCTTAATTGTGGATAAGGCCTCATCAAAATCTTCGTATTCCATCTAGTAGAAACTAGTTAGTAGTTAACATTCAAATATAGACCAAGTAATCATCCCCTCCGCTCTTTATAATATCTTCACATTCAATTCAGACACTGATTGGCCTCCCTTCGAGATGATTAAACACCAAGGTGACTCATTTCATCGTACCGAGAGAGCTAAATAGCACAATGAAGCCATTTGTTGGACAATTTTGGAATTATGCAAGAAGTCCATTATGGTGTATAAAGGATGTGTTTATCAAAGCGCCAAATTCCGTTTGAATGTGAGTCTTGCGTCGATATGAAGATTTTATAATGGATTGATATTTGTTTTTATGATGATCTTATTTAGAAATAGTTCCTTTTTCTTTCTTATGGCTATATTTATTAATTGTCTGGTGTTGTTGTTGTTGATATTACTGGTGGACCTGATGTTCCATTCCACCCTTGGAGATATGTTAGGGATGATCTTTTTGTGAAATTATTTATTTCATTCGTATGTTTCAACCTTTTGTGCTAAACATTAATGTTTTCAGTTAATAATTTCGAGGAAATGTATCCCAAAAGAAATTCTCAATAGGGATAGGGATAGGGATAATAAATTAACAATAAGAGTGAATTTAATCTAAATTAATATAAATTATAGACTAACTCCGTAGTAATATTCTTAAAATTTTTGTGATTCAAGAATCTTAATAATAGAGTATCAGAAGACGAGAAAAGGAAGCCTTAGTTAGAGTGAATTTCTAAATTGACTCTATATCCTTAGATGACACAAAGTTACTAATATGGAAAAGTTTGTTACCATTCTTCTTGATATCATATTATAAAACAAAGGAGATCTCAGCTGAAAAAAATAGCTACAACAGAGGATCCAGGAAAGTGGAAACGAAGGAAAAAAACATTAAACCATATATTCATTTTTTTGGCAGTTAGTTTATAGAGACAAAAAATGATAGGCACAACCAAAAAATGAATAAATAATAGAAAAATTCTAGCCAAATTAGGTTTCAGATTTTGCATTGTTAGCCTTGAATGATGAAGAACATTGTTAATTTCCAATAGTTCTATTGCTTATGTTCTCTCCACTTCCAACATTGGTGGTCATAACTTGGTCTTTGGCTACACACACAAAGTAATCACATTATAAAATAGGGAGAGAGATTTAACATGATATAGTCCTTTAAGTGTTGGATCAACCATCTTCTTCAAAGCGTCGATCTCATGGGGATGAAGTGTCTCCTATCAAAATAAAGATTAATTCGGACCTTGGCCTTGAACTATCAAAAGGTTATCATCCACTAAAAAGTTCCAACATGACCATTCTAAAACCTTAGACCTCACTCTTAATAGTGTACTGGCTAGACATGGCAACCTCATGTACATTATATCCACCTTGATCTCAATCAGGGACAACTTTGTCTAACACACCATCGGAAAGGTGGGGATTGAGCTTCGTATCTGATAAAATGTTGGCCTATTTGAAGTTTTATAAACAACAAATGGTGAGAAAACTTCATGTAGACACTTTAGTGCATGTGTCTATCCCAAAGCAGTCTTGACAAAGGTTATATAGATTAATGGCTTGTTGTATTCATCTAAGAGATGTATGAAATTGTGTAGATAGACATTTTTATGGAACTCGCAATTTAGTTGGTGTTATCCATGCTCTGAACAATATCCCACCAACTCCGTTACATTCGGGGTGATGTAATCGCGATATATCTGAAACTATTTTCAAAAAAAGTTTGGCCAATTAAGGGAAAGAGAAGAAAAATTTATTTTCTTCTCAATAAGAAACTACTTGTCCTCAAATTGAGCATGGTAAATATGTCAAATGGGCCCCTCACTAATAAGGTTTTCAGAGTTAAAGCTATCTGTGACACATAAAAATTACAGGCTATTTGTAAGTTGACTACTGAATACGATACATCATTAATGGGATGCCACATCTAGTGATATTTAATCTTGGAACATTTTGTGGAAGATGATAAGGTATCTAGTTTTGAATATTATTATTTATTATGTCTAAGTTGGTTACTGATGTAAAACATATTAGTTGATATCCCAGATTTCCAAAGAGCCCGAGACTTGGTAAATTAATTTATTCGACTCTTGAGCCTGGGCAAGTAATGTCCTCGCCACAAGGATCACCCTTATTTAGAACCCATTTGGTTAGCTGTTTTGGTGAATTCGATCCTTAAAACATAGACCATAGTGAAGTGGCATGTGATGGGTCAGCACACACATTGCTACCACTTCCATTACCTCTCTCATCTCTTTTCCCTTTTCCTACTGTTATGAGTTTTACAATACATTCAATGACATAATGCTTACCATTGTTAGAATCTTTCACACATCATAGTAGACATAGAAATGGGCTTTCATGTCTTATTCCTAAAAAAGCATGAAGCCAAACTTATTTGTAATTGTTTTTTACAAAAGATCAGTTAGGACACCACTAAAATATGCTTGAAACTTTAGGCTTGTTGTGTTCTTTCTGACAATAAAGGATAATATAAAATAGTAATTCTTGGACGACTCTCAGTTATTATTCAATGGGTATGACTCCCTAATGATAATTGAATCTATGTGAAGAAGTTCTATTTGAGACTTAGCGGGCTTCTTTTTTAGGTTTTCCAGTTTCCATGATCTAAATTAACATTTTGAGAGCAATGAATAAAGACTGTTGGAGATTACAAGTTACCTGCTAAATTTGGTATTTTAATTTTTCTGGTACTAAACAGAATCTTTTATAAGGTCATTTGAATTATGACTAAGCATTTTCTTGTTGTAGATAGTCAGAAAGAGTCCACCTCAACAAATATTGAGTACTGCCCTACTCCAAGCTTAATGGAGGTGTAATTTCGGAAATCCTTAGTTGGTTGAGTAATATCTAATATTTTCTATCAAGCACATAATGCATATATATGGAACACCCCTTGTTTGTAGAATAACTAAATTGGTAATATTTTGAATAAATAAATTACGTGAATAAACTGCTTGAACATGATGTCCATGGTTATTTGATTCGATTATGCTGATTGTGTATATTGGTAGACAATTTGATTGCATGTTACTTGAATTATTATTATTTCATGATTTAAATATAATACAATTTGTAATTAGGGTAGACATTGTTTGGGTGCACCCCAGAGTGATTTGGGAACTCGTTTAGGCATTTTAAACATATTAAGTTGGGTCTGGGGGATACGTATACGCTTAGTGAGTTTGTGGACCAATTCGGGTATTATTTTAGGCTTGTTTGGGGACTGAAAATTGGGGGTTTGAGGGAGATACGAGATTATGTTTAAATTGGGTTAATAACCCAACCTAAACACACATTCCATCCACATTAGAGTTTCCCTATCATCCTCACACCCTATGGAGTAAATTACAAAAGTTAGAGAGGAAGGGAAGAACAAGTTTCAAGAGAGGAGGCTCATATCATCGATTTAAGGCAAGAATTTTCTTGCTAGACGAATTATAATTTGTTTCTTGACTCACATGCATACTTTATCAAAAAAAATCTGGTTTAAAAGTTGATTTGGAGATTGAAAATATTAGATTTAAATCTAGGACTATTTAGAATTAATCTGAAAAAAATTATATTTTAAGAATTAAACACTTTGGTGATAAACCCGAAATTGATATCATTTTATTTGGAAAATCACTAATAGAATCCATGCGATAGGATTTATCTCATTCTTGGAAATTTTAGATAAAAATTATAATCTTGAATTGGTTCAGCAACTTTTAATGTTTAGAGTTAATTTCTTGAAATCATGGGGGATGACCATACATAAATCGGGTAGATGAAGAAGTAATCACGTTTTCTTGACTATAATAGGGTTATAGTTGTCGGAATTGAAGAAGGTAGAACCTTAGAAATGAAAGTTGAATTTTTGGGAATGAAACTTATATAGATGAAACAAGAAGATCTGAGTTTCTGTAGTATTTATAATTGATTCAGCCACCAAGAAGAATCGATTCGGAGGAAAAATAATTCGGCTCCTGGGTTGGGCCTGGGTTGGTTCGTGGAAACTTTCAGGGGTTTTTTATGAACTCAAGCGAGTATGTGGGAGATTATCCAACTGATTGAATATTTAATTAAAAATAGTTTTGTGTCACTATTCATTCTTTGAGAAATTTAATAATTAACTAGGGTGTTAATTCTTAAGACAACGGTGTTATCTAGAGATTGATGAATCCTAATTGTGTTCAATATGCGGATAATTACCTATATGTATTGTGTGTTAATAATATGCATTTATTAATTGTGTGAACATACCCGTGTTCGTGGACGACCTATCAATTGGGGTTGAGTAGTGTAATACCCCGCACTTTTATGGGAAATTAAATTTTATAAATGGGTGTAATTTGGAAATTGGAGGAACTTCTCAGAATAATAATTTTTGGAATTTAGGAGTGATAGATGATTTCCGATGCATGGTATAACTACTTTTGGGAATAAGTAGATGAGAAGGTTTATTTTATTACAGGTCGCAGTTGAGTAAAGCGACAGAGGACAATATTTTAATTAAAAAACCCTCATGGAGATGTGTTGGGTTAAAATAGTGAATTGCGATCAAGTACCTTGGAAGGAAATTTCAATTGCACGGTTGGTCTCGGAATGACCGAGATAGTCAGAATAGAGTATCCGAGGGTTTTGTTTAGGCTTCGGGAATTTTTGGGCTAATAGGGACTCATAATTGAGTAAACGAGTCATTTTTAGGTTTAAAGGGATAAAACCTTATTCCTCCCTATATAAGGGATGGGATAAGGTGTAACAACCCGAGGTTTTGGAGTCGACAATTTATTTATTTTGGGAGGAATAAATAATATTTTATTGGAGAAATTATTAAATTGGCAATTGAGGTCAAAATTTAGAGTCGTCAGAAAGAGTGTCGAATGTCGATTCTGAGGGTACCATCGTTTTCGAAAGGGTCGAGAAAGTCAAAACGACTGTACTTGGGGTCTATTTAGGTTCCGAAATAATTTAGGACCGTTTGACTCGAATTAAAGTTACCTGGTCATTTAAAGTGTGTATTATCATTTAAAGATGTGTGTCTTGTGGGTTAAGGCTTAAAAGCCACGTGAGAAGTAATTCTCACTTAAGAGAAAGAGGAAAACCCTAGAAAGAAAGAGAGAAGAAGAAAGAATAATAGAAAGAAGGAGAAAAGTGAGAGAAAGTGGAGATTTCCGGTTTCCACCTGATCTCAAGGCGGATTCAGACCCTACGAACCTGAGGCAAGTGATTAAACTTGCTAAATAATTGTTGTGTACCAATTATTGCATGATTTGTGGATTGATATTTTGGGTTTTAGGTTTTGTTTAACAAAACCTAACTTTTGGGTATAATCTTAGATTTAGTATGTAGATCTTTGATTTGATGATAAAAATCAGTTTATGAGTATTCTAGAAGGAATATAAATGTTATGAATATGTTTGGGTTGAAGATTTGTGGTTAAATGTAATTATTGGGGGTTTTTGAGAAGTTGGAGATGTGTAAAAATGGAGTTGGCCGTAATACCTGTTAGGGCCGGTCGACCGCGTACAGAGGACCGGTCGACCGCGCCTCCAAAGTTGGGCATTCTGTCTTCGAGATTAGGCAAAATTTAGAAACGCGATCGACCGAGGTTTGGGCACCGGTCCACCGGTCCCCTGTTTTGGGTTCAAGTTTGAGAATTTAAGTTATCCCCTTCTTCTTTGGGTTTGTATAAATGGACTTCCCTAATCAGAGTATCGTAAAGGATTAAGTGATTATATAAGGGGATTATAGACCTTAGAGTCAAAAGACGATATATGAGGCTAATTGATAATTGAAAGACTAAATGTAAATGTTGGAGAGTCTTAGTGATTTATGTTGAGACGTGAGAATCTAAAGAGTATATCAATTTGGAGAAAAATCCTCTAAGTATCGGGGTTAGTATTTGAGGAATTTAGAATACCGATTGGAGATTTTGGGACTTTTTCTAAGTGGGGAAGCCACTTTTAATTGGGATTTTATTTGGTGATAATAAATAAATTTCACTATCTGAGAATGAGAATAACTTAGAGATGTCGCATCTTAGGATCCAAATCCAAAATGGGATAACTTTAAAAAGGTTCATAAAATGAATTGAACCCTATTATGAATGGAAAATAATAAATGCTATTTGATGGGCATATGGATATAGAAATATCCTTATTGATGATAGATTTGGGAGATATCTCACACAATGAGAAATATTAATTGAGGAGCAATAAGACACAGAATATCTTATACTTAAGTAGAATTGAAAGACAATTCATACTAGAAGCGACATGAGAGATTCAAGCGAGAATTAATATAGTATATACTAAGTGGGGTAAATGTGTGAGTATTGACGGTTAGTGTATCAAGAGAGGGATATACTAAACAATGATGTTAATCAAATTACGCCTAAGAGCGTATAATGATAATAAATATGATGTTGAAGGTATACCTTATATAAAATGGTATATCTTTATTATGTGGGATATATGTATACCTTATATGATGGTGTATATACAAGTTAAGCATACCCCCTCCTTGCTATCATTGGGAAGTTTCGTGCGTAGAGGGTGAGCATTCTGGCTAGAAAAGCAGGATGTGGATATTCCCCAGGTCATAGTCGTCCTTTGTGGTCAGCAAATGACATATATGATATATATATATTTATTTATTGTGGAGGTGAGAGGTCGTGGGTATGTGTCGCTATCACTTGCCGGTTAGGAACTATGACCGCTTCCCAAACGTTGAGTGTGTGAGTAGATCACGAGGTGGGTGTCGTTGAACCCCAGCAGGTGGCCCCAGTTTGCTACGTATATGGGCTACTGGAAGATGATAACATGTGAGCCTGCGCCCTTCGAGTTATAGCTCGGTTGGATGGTTATTATTTTCTTGTGTTTGTACTTGGGTGTCAAGGGCATAATGGGCCTCAATGACCTACATTGCCAGGATTAGTGTATCGGGGGGGTTCCTTGTTTCGATTTCTCCTCGGCGAGACGTCACACGCACGAACAACAGTGTAATGTTGGAACTCGGGGATAAGTTTAGTCCTTAATGCTCATAATTATATATATAAATATATGACCTATCCCGACAATCGACAGTGCCAGGAGTAGTGTAACGGGGGGGTTCCTTGTTTGGATTTCGCTTCGGCGAGACGTCCCACGCATGAAACGCCGTGTACTATTGAGAATTGGGAATATTAATTAATTAAAATTGGATAATAATCATTTGGGTTACATGCATCTTGCATTGAGGGCATAATGAGCCCCGCGAATCGATACGGTCAGGAGTAGTGTAATGGGGGGGTTCCTTGTTTGGATTTCGCTTCGACGAGACATCCCACGCACGAAATGCAGTACCTTGTTGAGAATCAGGAGGAGTTTAGTCCTTAACTCTTGATGCTAATAACTCATATATAATAATTATATGTATGTTTTCATGCCTTATATGGGCATCACTAGAATATAAATTCTAGTAAATGAGATTGTTGATGTGTTGTGATGATTTGGTCATGATTGGATCATGTAACTTTATATGTTCAACAAATGAACATTATAAAGATAACTATAACTATTACATTAAAGATAATGTATATAACTTAAAGTATAGAAATAAATGTAGAATTGGGAGATAGGTTAGATGGTTTCACTTAAATATTTTATTTGGGTTTAAGTTAGAATCCTCTTACCTAATTAGAATCGGACATCCTTTTGGAGACACGTGCATATGCTTAGTGCGCGCTTTAGATGAGAGGTGAGTTGAATTTTATGGAGTATTCGATTCTAACTAAATCATATAATAATGCATTTATAATTATTGTGCATTTTAATACACTTGCTATAAACTGTTTTTCAAAACTCGGGCTCTGACCCGTTTATATTTTCCTCCTCCATGTATATATTGTATTACTTCAGGTGTTCCTCCGCAAGGACGCCTTTGATATTCCTCCATTCAGGATTTGTGGAGCTGTGGCAGTAGGGGACTGTTGTGGCACTTTGCTTTAGTCGATTCCTATCTATTGTACATCTAGATTAGGATTCAGTTGTATTGAGTTAGTATTCAAGTGTTGTAGATTAACACTTTCATATTTTATTTATCAGATTATTGTATTGTCTGTTGCCCGACAGCATATTTGGGTATTTCATTGTTGAGATTTTGTTGTACAATGTATTGTACTATTTTATTGGAGCATGCACATTTCACATCATAGTAGATGTATATTGATGGTTGTGTGCATTATTGGTTTTGTTGTCGTTGTTAAAAATAAAAGTTTTAAATTTTTGGCAATTCTCACTTTATGATTTCGGGTAGCTAGCCTTATATTATAGTGTTTAGTTGTTGATGTTGAGACTTTACCATCTGAGATACCTGATTTATGTAGTATAGGGCTGGCCACCTGTTATTATTTGGAGCGAGTTGTCACAGGTGGTATCAGAGAATTTGGTTCTAGTGTCTTTAGGATCTGTGTGCGTTACTACGATCTTCCGTAAGTGTCCTTGATGTAGAGCCTTATTATTAGGACGATTACATTCATACGTCCATATCTTTATGTGATTCAAAAGTATTTGAAAGGCGTTCTGATACAATTGTTCTTGTTTCAGATGCCACCGAAGGGAGGTCGTTCAGTCAGGGCAAATAAAGGGAATGTGCAATCCCAAATGCCTCAAAGGAACATGACTATGGATGATGTTGCCAATATAGTGGCACAAGCTGTAACTGCTGCCGTTTCTATGATGGCTCAGCAATCTGCCGCTCATGCAGCCCCACCCCATTTAGGATTGTCCTTATGGGAGATAGTGAAGGAAGATTTTAGTAAGGGGCATCCTCCCGAGTTTGCAGTGGGAGTTGATGCGATGGCTGCAAGTCAATGGAAAAATATTATGCAGAGGCACCTTCGTATGGTTGAGTGTAGTGAGGTGCATAAATAATTTTTAGCCACCTTTAAGTTATCGGGTGCAACTCTTCAATGGTGGGAGTCTGTCACCACATCTGAACAGAGATATACTTTACCTATAAAAGAATTCTGGGAACTTTTTGATCGAAGGTATTTGCCTTCCCCTACTCCGGATATGGGGATTTTTTAAGGAAATAGGACGGTGGCAGAATATGAAAAAGATTTTTCCCTATGGGCGAGATTAGTACCTAATGAGGTAAATACGGAAGAGAAACGTATATCGAAGTTTGTTCGAGGTTTAGATTGGAAAATCCAACAACATTTGTTAGAAAGTCCTAAGTTAATGACTTTCATCGAGGTAGTGAATGCGGCACTACTAAAGTGTTATGAATATCATTTTCGTTCTCAAAAGAGTAAGAACATTGGAGATTCGAGTTCATCAAGTAAGTTTGGCAATGAGAGTGCCAGTAATGTGAGTGGTCAGAAAGGGTTTATGGGTAAGTGTTTCTTTTGTAAAGAAATAGGTCATAAAAAGAGAGATTGTCCTAATAGAAGTAAAGGACCACGTTTTGATGAAATTTTGGAAGTGCAACCCCTACAGCAGATTCGAGGTCGCTTTAGACCGAGGGACTATGTTTGGGAGCCCATTGATGAGGATGGGCAATCGGACTAGAGATGGATGTTGTAAGTAATTTTTCCTTTATTAATAGGATTATTACTATATGAAATTTGGGAATATCATATGGGAGATATATATGAATCGGGTAGTGCTTTAGCCCTTTTTGTTTATGTATGGTATGTAATGACCCTAAGGGGAAATTTGGAGCAAGATAGGCTTTTATTCTATTATTTTGTAAAGGATTGAGGATTTTGCAAGGTGCTCACAAAGATCTTTAAACCTTATGGTTAATGTAAAAATGATTATGGTGATAAGTAGTAATGATAAAAGCTACTTCTTTTATATAGTCATGATAGACCATTATGATTGTTGAATTCCAGATATGGATGTGCCTTATGAAAAGGCTATATATATTGAAATGATGTGCGATGATGTTCATGTTTGAAAGTTGAGATTGTAGTTTGATGGGACGCAGGTAAAATTTTAGCTCATAAGTATGATAATATTTGCGAGCTATATGTTATATAGATGATGATCTATAAAGACCTTGTGTTGGACATAAGGCATTTTATAGTGTATATATATATATATATACATAAACCGTTTTCAAGGTAAACTATTTTTGAATAAAACCTTTGTCGGCCTTCGGGCCCTTTCAAAATATTTTTTATAAAATTAACCTTTTCGAACTCTAGTTCAGATTTAACAAACTCTCAATCCCCGACGTCGCCTCATTGTAGTGTATTGGGAGGGTTCCTTGTTTGGATTTAGCTTTTGCGAGACATCCCCCAGACGAAAGTGGCGATTGTCAGGAATTGAGAGGAGTTATTTCTTTGGACCATTCAAATTTTTACTCTATTAAAATTTTAGTATTACTTATTGATTGGAATTGTGGAACTTTCGAGGCAAATAAAGCCTCATTATTATTGGGGGTGAGCATAAAGCTCAAATATAAAGGGTGTATGGTCGCCCTTGTTGTAGAAATTAGCTTTATTTAATTCATAATTAACTTATAATAAAATGAATTTAAAATGAACTCGTCGTGGGAAGTTAGAAGTTTGGAGTTGGGATTAGCAAGATTGGGTATAGTAGGACTAGTTGAGCTTTGGAGAAACAGGCTTAGCTAAATTTCGAGGACGCAATTTTTGTAAGTGGGGAAGTTTGTAACAACCCGAGGTTTTGGAGTCGACAATTTATTTATTTTGGGAGCAATAAATAATATTTTATTGGAGAAATGATTAAATTGGCAATTGAGGTCAAAATTTAGAGTCGTCAGAAAGAGTGTCGAATGTCGATTCTGAGGGTACCATCGTTTTCGGAAGGGTCGAGAAAGTCGAAACGACTGTACTTGGGGTCTATTTAGGTTCCGAAATAATTTAGGACCGTTTGACTCGAATTAATGTTACCGGGTCATTTAAAGTGTGTATTATCATTTAAAGATGTGTGTCTTGTGGGTTAAGGCTTAAAAGCCACGTGAGAAGTCATTCTCACTTAAGAGAAAGAGGAAAACCCTAGAAAGAAAGAGAGAAGAAGAAAGAAGAAGAGAAAGAAGGAGAAAAGGGAGAGAAAGTGGAGATTTCCGGTTTCCTCGTGATCTCAAGGCGGATTCAGACCCTACGAACCCGAGGCAAGTGATTAAACTTGCTAAATAATTGTTGTGTACCAATTATTGCATGATTTGTGGATTGATATTTTGGGTTTTAGGTTTAGTTTAACAAAACCTAACTTTTGGGTATAATCTCAGATTTAGTATGTAGATCTTTGATTTGTTGATAAAAATCAGTTTATGAGTATTCTAGAATGAATATAAATGTTATGAATATGTTTGGGTTGAAGATTTGTGGTTAAATGTAATTATTGGGGGTTTTTGAGAAGTTGGAGATGTGTAAAAATGGAGTTGGCCGTAATACCTGTTAGGGCCGGTCGACCGCGTACAGAGGACCGGTCGACCGCGCCTCCAAAGTTGGGCATTCTTTCTTCGCGATTAAGCAAAATTTAGAAACGCGGTCAACCGAGGTTTGGGCACCGGTAGACCGGTCCCCTGTTTTGGGTTCAAGTTTGAGAATTTAAGTTATCCCCTTCTTCTTTGGGTTTGTATAAATGGACTTCCCTAATCAGAGTATCGTAAAGGATTAAGTGATTATATAAGGGGATTATAGACCTTAGAGTCAAAAGACGATATATGAGGCTAATTGATAATTGAAAGACTAAATGTAAATGTCGGAGAGTCTTAGTGATTTATGTTGAGAAGTGAGAAGAGTATATCAATTTGGGGAAAAATCCTCTAAGTATCGGGGTTAGTATTTGAGGAATATAGAATAACGATTGCAGATTTTGGGACTTTTTCTAAGTGGGGAAGCCACTTTTAATTGGGATTTTATTTGGTGATAATAAATAAATTTCACTATCTGAGAATGAGAATAACTTAGAGATGTCGGATCTTAGGATCCAAATCCAAAACGGGATAACTTTAAAAAGGTTCATAAAATGAATTGAACCCTATTATGAATGGAAAAAAATAAATGCTATTTGATGGGCATATAGATATAGAAATATCCTTATTGATGATAGATTTGGGAGATATCTCACACAATGAGAAATATTAATTGAGCAGCAATAAGACACAGAATATCTTATACTTAAGTAGAATTGAAAGACAATTCATACTAGACGCGACATGAGATCTTCAAGCGAGAATTAGTATAGTATATACTAAGTGGGGTAAATGTGTGAGTATTGACGGTTAGTGTATCAAGAGAGGGATATACTAAACAATGATGTTAATCAAATTATGACTAAGAGCGTATAATGATAATAAATATGATGTTGCAGGTATACCTTATATAAAATGGTATATCTTTATTTTGTGGGATGTATGTATACCTTATATGATGGTGTATATACATGTTAAGCGTACCCCCTCCTTGCTATCATTGTGAAGTTTCGTGCGTAGAGGGTGAGCATTCTGACTAGAAAAGCAGGATGTGGATATTCCCCAGGTCATAGTCGTCCTTTGTGGTCAGCAAATGACATATATGATATATATATTTATTTATTTTGGAGGTGAGAGGTCGTGGGTATGTGTCGGTCTCACTTGCCGGTTAGAAACTATGACCGTTTCCCGGATGTTGTGTGCATGAGTAGATCACGAGGTGGGTGTCGTTGAACCCCACCAGGTGGTCCCAGTTTGCTACGTATATGGGCTGCTGGAAGATGATAGCATGTGAGCCTGCGCCCTTCGAGTTATAGCTCGGTTGGATGGTTATTATTTTCTTGTGTTTGTACTTGGGTGTCAAGGGCATAATGGGCCTCAATGACCTACATTGCCAGGATTAGTGTATCGGGGGGGTTCCTTGTTTGGATTTCGCCTCGGCGAGACGTCACACGTACGAACAGCTGTGTAATGTTGGAACTCGGGGATAAGTTTAGTCCTTAATGCTCATAATTATATATATAAATATATGACCTATCCCGACAATCGACAGTGCCAGGAGTAGTGTAACGGGGGGGTTCCTTGTTTGGATTTCGCTTCGGCGAGACGTCCCACGCATGAAACGTCGTGTACTATTGAGAATTGGGAATATTAATTAATTAAAATTGGATAATAATCATTTGGGTTACATGCATCTTGCATTGAGGGCATAATGAGCCCCGCGGATCGATACGGTCAGGAGTAGTGTAACGGGGGGGTTCCTTATTTGGATTTCGCTTCGGCGAGACGTCCCATGCACGAAATGCAGTACCGTGTTGAGAATCGGGAGGAGTTTAGTCCTTAACTCTTGATGCTAATAACTCATCTATAATAATTATATGTATGGTTTCATGCCTTATATGGGCATCACTAGAATATAAATTCTAGTAAATGAGATTGTTGATGTGTTGTGATGATGTGGTCATGATTGGATCATGTAACTTTATATGTTCAACAAATGAACATTATAAAGATAACTATAACTATTACATTAAAGATAATGTATATAACTTAAAGTATAGAAATAAATGTAGAATTGGGAGATAGGTTAGATGGTTTCACTTAAATACTTTATTTGGGTTTAAGTTAGAATCCTCTTACCTAATTAGAATCGGACATCCTCTTGGAGACACGTGCATACACTTAGTGCGCGCTTTAGAAGAGAGGTGAGTTGAATTTTATGGATTGTTCGATTCCAACTAAATCATGTAATAATGCATTTGTAATTATTATGCATTTTAATACACTTGCTATAAACTGTTTTTCAAAACTCGGGCTCTGACCCGTTTATATTTTCCTCCTCCATGTATATATTGTATTACTTCAGGTGTTCCTCCGCAAGGACGCCTTTGATATTCCTCCATTCAGGATTTGTGGAGCTGTGGCAGTAGCGAACTGTTGCGGCACTTTGCTTTAGTCGATTCCTATCTATTGTACATCTAGATTAGGATTCAGTTGTATTGAGTTAGTATTCAAGTGTTGCAGATTAACACCTTCATATTTTATTTATCAGATTATTGTATTGTCTATTGCCCAACAGCATATTAGGGTATTTCATTGTTGAGATTTTGTTGTACAATGTATTGTACTCTTTTATTGGAGCATGCACATTTCACATCATAGTAGATGTATATTGATGGTTGTGTGCATTATTGGTTTTGTTGTCGTTGTTAAAAATAAAAGTTTTAAATTTTTGGCAATTCGCACTTTATGATTTCGGGTAGCTAGCCTTATATTATAGTGTTTTGTTGTTGATATTGAGACTGTACCATCTGAGATACCTGATTTATGTAGTATAGGGTTGACCACCCATTATTATTTGGAGCGGGTTGTCACAGAAGGAAAGAAAAGAAAGAAAAGAAAGAGGAGAGGAAAAGAGGAGAGAAAAAAGGAAGAAAAGGGAGATTCCGGCAAAACTCCACAGGATTCGAGTCGGGATCGTCGAATTTTATCCACGAGGCAAATGTTTACTTTCTTTATTTCTTTAAAGAATAAATCTCATATTATAGTTGGTAGAAATTAAACCACAAAGATTTTCGGGATGGGTGGTTCTGAACCAAAACGGGTTTTCGGAAAAGTTAACAGATTAATCCCGAAAAATATCCTAATTCGAAAACTTAGGATTTAATCAAAAATTGTTGTTGGAAATGGGTTCTAGGATGTTTAGAACCCTTATTGTTTGTGTATAGGTAGTTGATTGAGGTTGGGGGAGGTTAGGTGAGAGGACACAAGCTTGGGAGAAGCTTTAATAGCCGAAGCAGCTTCTCGGAGAAGAAGCTGTCTGAAGCGATCGATCGATCGAGGGACAAGGATCGATCGATCAATTAAGGGCCAAGGGTCGATCGATCGACCCTTCTGGATTTTTGGCAATTTTTCCTAGGGTTAATTAAATGGGAAATTCTGATTTAGTTGTTCCTAGTTTATTTATTTGAGGAAATAAGTATTCATCTAGGAAATTATCACTAGCCATTTGGGGGAAACTTATGGGGGCTAGAAGGGTGTTATAATTGTGTGGCACTAAGGTATATTTTCGAGGAAAATAAACAAATTGAAGGATTAGAAAATCGGGATTTCCAGAAATATAAGAGGGGACTTTTAAATCATTATTATTGGAGTGAAATGTATACCTTGGATTAATTGGGTAAAATCCAAGACTTATTTAATTATGGATGTTCGGAGTGCTGAGGAAATATTTTAGCGAGCGATTATGGCTAAATAATCGTGCGAATAGGAAAAAGTAAGTGTATGGAATTAGTGAGTAACTCATACGAGGCAACTAGGATGGAATTTGGATAAGTTGAGGGTATACTTATCATACGATTATGAATCGGGATATTTGTAGAGTATATAAATCCCAAACAATGATTAAGGTGTGGGGCATATTTAAGTAGAAAGATACTTAAATAATATTATGAGAGTGGCAATTTTAGCCATGTATATATTTGAGGAATGGTTAAATATATATATATATACAATGTGACTACGGTATATATATGAGATATGATACTGATATGTATATATATATATATATATATATATATATATATATATATATATGTGTGTGTGTGTGTGTGTGTGTGTGTGTGTGTGTGTGTGTGTGTGAAGCATACTCCCTCTAATGCTATCATGGGAAGTTGCGCGATGTGGGTGAGGCCCATGGCTTGAGGAGCAGGGAGCGTATAGTCCCCAGGTCATAGGCTTCCATTGTTATATTATGGGATTTTTATTAGGGGTGAGACGTGGTGGGTATGTTTCGTCTCATTTTCGAGGAGGAACTATGACCGCTTCCCATATGTTGTGACCTATGAACACGATGTAGGTGATATTTAGTCCTACCGGTGGTCCTTAGGATGCTATGTGAGTGATGCCCTCGAAGATGATAACATTGAGAGACCGCATTCTCGAGTTATAGCTCGTTGGGATGTTTATTATACTTATGTGTGAAATATGTATAATTATATACTGGATAAGTATAGTATATTGTTTGTATGTGAAAACAAGCCATCTTATTGTAAATTCACGTATATAAAGTGAAAAGCCTAATAAGGTGTATTTTTCCCCTCTCCGGTAGATTTGGATCCGGATGTATATGACAACGAAAATGAAGTTTTAGTATATATATATATATATACACACACACACACATTATTATTGTATGTATATAGGAGTCTTATATACATGTCATGTGCTTAGGGTTTAATGGATCTCGACGAACAACACTGCCAAGTAGTAGTGTATCGGGGGGTTCCTTGTTTGGATTTCGCTTCACGAGACAACCCACGCACGAATTTAGCACAGTGTTGGGAATGGAGAGAAGTTTAGCCCTTAGTACCCGGTTTACTTAGGAACTTAGGGTTTGGGAGTAACGATTAGTTAGGCAGAGCAGCTTGACTAGGATGTTTAGAGGGATACGCTAGGAGTGGACTATTAGAAGAGAGGTGAGGGGTATCTCATGGGAGTGAGGTACCAACTTAAATATGAGGTAAACATAATTTTTAAAAATATAGCATTTATGCGCTTGCAAAATATTTTCAGAAGTCGGGCTCTGACCCGTTTATCTCTTTTTCCCTTCTCTTGCTATATATTATACATATATGTATAGCTGTCTAGACACATGGATGCCTGGATGATGATTCATTCAAGTCATACGTCTGCTGCAACAGCTGTGGATGCATGAAGGTTCACCGTAGATACTTCTATCCTTGTAATCTAGATTCGAGCTACTTTATAAACACTCGGGCAAAAGCCCAATTGCATTCATTTATTCTTTTACCGCCTTTGAGTGCGGAATTTATTATGGTTGCATTATGTTAAACCAAATGTTCGGTTATTTTATTTCTTTTAAGTTTCATTTATTTAAGTTGTGTGATGGTTTTACTTAGTTCGTTTGTTTAAAAAGATTAGTTAAATAAAATTTTGACGCCAGCCTAATTGGTTATTAGTAATAAATTTGGTTTTCGACAGTGATGCTAAGAATGAACCATATGCGACTCTTATTTTAATTTTTTACAGGAGTGATCGTCTGATATTTTTTTAGGCGGGGTGTCACAAGTACCTCTTTGGACCATAGCACACATCAACACAGGTGGGCTAGGAATTATGTAGGTAATTATTTTAGGTACTAATTCAGCAGCACCACTTTTGATTAGGTAAGTGGGATATCTAGATCCATTGTCATCATCGGGGGCATTGACCTTGAAATGGTGTACTGCATAGGCACAGCGCCGCTTAAGTGTGTTTTGTTAAATGTTCATTTGGTAAGGGACTCCTCTAGACTTACTGATATAGCACGAACTGGAAACCGAAGGTAGATACCTTCGCGTGACATATATATGCAAGGACAAATATATTTATATAAATTAATTTGAGAACAAATCCATGTAATTTAATTATGTAGACAACTATTAAGGAACACAATGCTACATAAAATACATAATGTGATGAAATGATATTTCTTGTGGGTATTATTACGGGGATTACTCTTGGGACTGACACCATATCTGTAGTTGTTTAGCTCCCATTTAATATATAAGTTAGATGCCTTAGACATTGTTATTTTAGTGTAGATACTAGACTTCACATTTGGACTTGGGTTTAAATGAGTATAGTATTACATATATATGAGGGGTAAGATACTTATTGCATGCGAGTGTCGATGTGCGGTGTGTAATGTGAATTGATTGTATAGATATATATTGATTTTGTAAGTTAATTATTGCTACTTTAGGGCATTACCCAAATTATAAAATGTTTTTCGCCATATTTTCCAAGATAGGGACAACGGGGTTGATATGGGATTAGGCTTGACATTGCACTTGATCATTAGCGGATTCAATTTATTTGAATTTAGCATAGGTTGTTACTCTCTATTTCAGCCATTTTTTTATTTCAAAGATTATGTGGGCATAAGCCTGATATGTGTTATTTCAATCATTTATTTTTTAATTACTCTTGAGATGGATGTCTTATGACTTATGGGAGTTAGGACTATTTATTATCAGTTACTATTGGATATGGTTTTATTCGGCGTGTATGTTTTAAAATAAAGTGTCATTTTTTGGTTTGATGCTGAGAATTGTATAAATTGCTAGACAAGACCCATCTTTAGCATATTGTGTCTGGTCAACCATTACGTGGAAAATGGGGGTTATTACAGTTGGTATTAAACTTGAGGATCCAGGTTCTAGCATCCTTAGGATCTGTGTTGTGCCCATTACATTTTGTGTTGCGTTTATTTTATATGTAAAGACCTATGATTATGAATTGTTATACTCTTCACGATCTGTTAGTAATACTAATAGTGTTTGCTTTCAGCTGGCAGGTGATAGACACGGTAGACCACCACATGTTACCACCTAGGCTATAGAGGATAAGGCTGAGCAGTAGATGCACCCACACCTACAACTATCACCAGAACCACCCATAGTTACACCGGTAGACATTGCCACTATAGTGACATAGATAATTTCTACGCGATGGCTCCATGCTAAAAGACTTTCATCCACAATAGCTAACACCACCACATCCCCCCTCATGCAACATGTGGTGCTACCCATTCACGCACATGGCTCAGTTTGGGAGACAGACAGAGATACCTTCACTAATGGCCACCTACTAAGGTTACTGAGTGTGCAGATATCGTGGTGGCTAGATAGTGGAAGAAAGGCACTCAGAGAAATTTAAGGATGGTTGAGTGCACCACAGTGCACAAGAAGATGTTAACTTTGTTCTGACTTGTAGTAGAAGCCCTATAGTGGTGGGAGTTTTTCACCACACTAGAGGGGAGTGACCGAATGACTTTTTATGAGTTGTAGGTAAAGTTTGAGGGAAATAATTTCCCACACGCCATGAAATCAGGGATGAGGAGTAAGTTTATGCACCTTAAGCAGGAGGGTCGTACTATAGTAGAGTATGTGGCGGAGTTTACCACATTGTATTTATTTAATGAAGATGAGGTAAACACTGAAAAAAGAAGAAGTTTATGTCAGGAAATATTTATTAGGGAATCTGGCTTTTACCACCTACACTCAGATGGTAAATGTCATTTTGTTGCATTATCAAGATCACATATCACTTCAGAAGAGTGAGGGGGAGAGGGGATCCAATTCAGAGAAATTGATCCAGCTAGACAAGAAAAGTGGGAATGGTAATCAGGGGCCTAACAGTTTAAGGGGTCCCATAAAGGATATTAGTATAAGATGCACATGGGTTTCGATAATCGAAACAAGCATGACCAGTAGGGCTAGGGTTAGTAGCATAGAGGCCATCAGGGCTAAGGACAATAGGGTCGAGGCCAACAAGGACAATAGCCAGATAGGCCTCAGTTTTAGGGATTTTTATTTTTACAGAGACAAGGGATACCGAGTAAGAAGTTCCCTTGAGGCAATCGGGGGAAGAAGCGCAGGGAGGACAATGTAGGTATCATGTGCCATAGGGGAAGCATCAGTAGTTGTCAGCCCTGCCAAGTATTGCAGTTCCAGCACTACTAGCTCCACCCACCCCATCTCATTAGAAACAACCATAGTTATAGTCTAACCGTGTGTACTACGTTGCACTTGGAGAGGACCAGTGCTAGCATAGAAAATTGATGGTATGTTTCCTACTTTAACGCATGTAGGGAACATTTTATTTGATACTGGTGCACCGCCTTCATTTGTTAGTACTAGTTTTGATCATGCATCAGGTATGATAGACATCACATTTAACATAGTGGATTACATTAATTCACCCATGGGTAGAGGGGCACCTATAGATTCCGTGCGTAGAGGTATAGGTATAGACATGGGGAGACTTAGGTTCGTGGTAGACCTACTTATGTTAGATATGTCAGAGAATGACATTATCTTAGGGGTGGACTATCTTACTACTTATCAGGATTTTTTTTATTGTTATGGGACCGTTGGGATTTAATGGTCAAGTATAGAATGACTAGTTGGACAATGATGTTCACCATAGATATGAGGACTATTATAGGGAATTATCGTGTTTGGAGGCTACAGTTGCAACTTAAAGACCTTTGCACACACAAGTTTGTAAACCTCTTTCTTATTATCCATTGTTGGGATATTAAGGAAATTTATTTTTGAGGAGCCTATTGAAGTTTTGGGCTCTAGTTATGGTAAAATGAATTGTGATGGAAACTTGGGTTAGTACAACGACCTTATGAAATTTGGTTCACTTAAGAGAGAGAACGGTGTATTAATGCTTCATCGCAATTCTGAAATATTTTAGGGAATATTTGGGTGTGGATTAATTCCAACTAAAGAGTCAAATTGTTGCACATTCAGATTTGTGCAAAATTCATTTATATTGTTAAACCATTCGTGATCTGGGTGAGGATAATATGAGAATGTTTAGCAACTAGGAGTAAGATCACTATGTGGTTACAAAATATGAGGGAAGACGACTCAATTAGAAAACAATTATGAGGATGAAGTGGCTTGTGCATTATAGACATGTGTTTTATTGATGAACCTATGATGGATAAGGTTTATGGACAAACTTGCGTCTGAATGTGGATTTTGGGGATAGTAGCGCAGGATAATGATGGTTTGGTGGAGATTTTATAGATTCTATATAGTAAGAGTTTATAAGAGAATTGGGATTATAACGATAGGTTTTCCATGATTTGGGAAGTATTTCCTTGTTGGGACTAGGCGCAATATTGTAAAGATTTTAGGTGGGTAGTTCTTGGATTGGGGATATGATGATTTTTGAGTTGAGGTACTGACATGGGCTATATGCTGGGGATGTCATACATTAAAGGAAGAATACATTTGACTATTAGCCCGTAATGACTTTATCTTAATTGGTAAAGATACACATAATGAGAAGGATTCGTATTGTGGAATATTTGGGTTACTTTAAGAACTTTATGGCTAGTGAAAGCCTCGGCTACATGAAGATGTGTATGGTCACATATAGTGTTAGAATAGTGACGTTGTCAATGATGTGGGTGATAGTATACCTTATTAGAATGGGTATATTTTAAGAGGATTAAAAGTGATTAAGAGCTCTATTATATTTAAAGATGGATAGGGGGTGTCCTACCATATGTTTGAAGAGAGAATGATGTTTATGATTATAAAACTTATTAACTTAACGAGTTTCGTTATAACTCTTAGAAGTGACGAGCCTTTTGTTGGAATTGGAACCATTTGAAATTTATGTAGTTAGCGTATTATTAAATGTTTGGTCATAGACCAGTGTAGTCGATAACAAAATAAGATATGTAGTAGTTTATCCAGAGGGTTCCTTGTTTGAATTTCACTTGCGAGATGTCTCGCACATGAAACTTATCAAGTGTTGGTAGTTGAGAAACATTTGGGCTCAAGGATTTTTCATTTAATACGTTATACATTATAGATATAACACATTGGGCGGTGATATATTATATGAGTTAAGGCCGACGCGACCAAAGAGTGCAGCGACGAGAGCCCTTAGTGATACTTGCCCCACTAGTTCAATAAGTGGGATGAATAAGTGGGACAATATCCAAAAGAATTGAGGCACGATCAGTATGATATTTGAGTATGCCTTTTCTTTATAGACATGCATGGTGCGTGTGGTTGATTTTGGAAGTATATATGTCATCTATATGTTATGTTTGTGCATGTGTACATGTGATATATGGTGTATGGGCATCCCAGTCACACTAGGTAGGCGTAGATGAGCCTTTTTCTTTTATCTCATAAAATACAGGTAGAGACTAAATGAGTATAAATCTATGATTTTTTTAGGGTTAAGTTTTTATGTTATGCTTCAACGAATTTTGAGGCTGAAATTCCGTTATTAAAAGGGGATAATGTAACACCCCGTGTTTGCCTGAAAATTAAATTGGTAGTATTTTAAACAAATAAATAAATTGTGTGAATAAACTGCTTGAATGTGATGAGCATGATTACGTGATTCAATTATGTTGATTGTGTATATTGGTAGATAATTAAATTTCATGTTACCTGAATTATTATTATGCCATCATTTTATAATAATACCATGTGTAATTTGGATAGACATTGTTTGGGTGCATTCTGGAGTGATTTGGGAACTCGTTTAGGCATTTTAAAGATCTTAAGTCTGGCCCAAGGGGAAACTATAAACTTAGGGGAGATTTGGGACCAATCCAGTTATTATTTCGGGCTTGTTTCGGGGCCCAAAATTAGGGGGTTTAAGGGAGAATCGTGTGACACCCCGCCCAATTTAATATCGGGAAATCAGTCCTTTGTAAAAATTTAAATGAAATGTTCAGTTGGTTCATTCTTAGCATCACTTTCGAAAACATTAACTTTATTAATCACCTAATATAAATTAATCTAGTGCCAAAATATTTTCCTTTTTTAAAATTTTAACCAAAAATCATATTTATAAAGTCCGAGAATTTAAATATAATCCATTCACCATTCATCTGAATAAAATAAATAATAAATCTCAATCACATACTAAAATAAATAAAACTGGATAAAATATTCCAGTTCAAAACTCTAAACCACAGATCCATAGTAAAACTAAATCCAACTAAAATGAATAGAAAGTAAATTAAATACAATCTCTGATAAAATGTATAAGGAGTGGGCGACACGTGCCGCAAATGAAAACTCTAGATGAACTGAGATAAATGATAGGAGCATATAATGCAAAGATCTACAACTTCCACATTAGTCGTAGCACGTCAAGCAATCCAAGTCTCTAAATCTGGTGTCCCTATGGCTGAGCACCTGATATGATACATATGTATATAACAAGAGAGAAAGGAGACGTAAGAGACTGGTCAGATCCCGATGTGTAAAAATATGTTTTAGCAAGTATTTAAAACTTCATTAAAGCAAGTATTATGTGCATGTTAGATTCATGGTCTCACATGAAGTTCTCATCTCTCTTTTATTGTGCACTCCTATCGCATCTTCTATCTAGTTCTAGTAATTTGTAACAACCCTCGAACCCTAGAATCAATAGTTAGTGATGAATGCTTTGTGCTATGCTAGAGCACAAATGATGTAGACTGAGATAGATAGGGTCGACGTTAGTCCGGGTCCATTTGGGATACCCAAGTAACGAGGGGTTTGTTTAGGATGGTAGAATCCTAGTTTAGAGTAGTATACCCTTTATGAGAATTGGGTATGCCCGAATTTTGGGGTCAAAATTCCCTCATAAGGGGGGAGTATGTAACAACCCTCGAATCCGGGAGGCTCATTTTATACTAATCTTACCGCATGAGGTAATTATACAAAATGTGGGGACTGGAGTAAATATTAATTGAATGAATTGAAAGTTAATATTTACTAGATTGATGCATATTTACTGTATGTGAAAGTAAATATCATCAGGTTGCATGTTTATAATGTCATGTAAATTAAAATGACATTTTGGTTTAAATAAAATTGGAACTGGATATAAATTATAAAATTTCTGGATGCCAGTTTAGAGGGTGTAGTTAGTCTCGAAAGGTGCGAGACAGTCAAAATAAGTGCCATATTGTATTTTTCCATTTCGGGCACTTTTACCTGGTTTTAGCTTAACGCGTATTCGGGAGACATTTTAATGTGGTATTAACCACTTAAGTTGGGAGTTTTAACTTAATCCACAATTTTGGTTTCCTAAATCCCTTATTTTCCCATTTTATGTCTTGAACATATAGAGAGGAAAGAGGAAGAGAAAAGAGGAGAATGAGAGAGAGATTTGGAGATTGAGGATTGGAGATGGCTTCTACCACAAAAAAATTTGAGATTCCTACTCTAAGGCAAGTTTTCTACTAGCTAATATGTGGTTTAAGATGTATAAATTGTATGATAGTTTTGTATTTACATTTATGGTTTAAATGAGGAAATTGTGGGAATTAAACCCTAATCTTAGTTTTGATGATGAAATTATGGATTTTAGTAGTTAGTAATCATGTTGGGATGATTTTGGGTAGATAATTATTGTTGGTTGGGTGTAAAAATGGAATAGATTTGTGGTTTGGGAAATTAGGGCTGAAAACACTTAGAACAAAACTAGGAAATTCTGCAGAATCGAATCGATTCGGCCATGCCGAATCGATTCGCCTTGAGACAGTTTCCAGGTCTGGGTCGACCGAACCGATTCGGATGGTCCAAATTGATTCAGCAATTATGAAGAAGGTAGGTTTTATTGATCGAATCGATTAGGATGGTCCGAATCGATTCGCTTTCCTGAATCCAAATCGATTCGGCTAGGCCGAATCTATTTGGAAGCGCTGCATTTTGAGTGATTTTCTTAGTTTTGTCCCAATTCATTTTCTTTAATTCTAGGGCCTAGGAACCTTCTTTAATGAAGTAAACTAAGTGTCCTAGAGTATTAATTGAGTTAGTTACTTTCCCTACACTAGGAATGGGTTATGTGGGGACTTTTTCGGGGTTATGCCAATTGATGTTAGGGCATTCTTTTTCTAGTTAATTATTATGGAACTAGGATTTATAGAGTTATGTTTGGGAGACTTTTGGAGCTCAATATAGCTACATTAATATTGATGGATTATAATAACACCATAAAAGTAAGTTGGGAGAATAAATTGAAAGTTCATTCATTCCTTGAGGTATGATAGTATTAGGGTTTTTCAAAATAACACCCTAAAATGTTTGGAGTTAATTAAGAGTTTACTTACTCCTTTGAGGTTCTAGCAACGATATATTTCATCGTATGGCTCCGGATAATAAGTTATATTATTTACAAGAAGTAAATAGTAACGGTTTCGGATAAAATGAAACATATACATGGAAATGAAATGAAATGGAAATGGTATTGATGTTAGTAAATGAAAATTTACTTAATCATGAAACTAATAAATGATAATTTACTTGATTTTGAAAATGATAAATAAAATGGTTTAAACACACCTCTCTAAATGACATCATAAGGGAAGTTCGCGCGCGAGGTGTTGCCCCCTGACAAATTAACGCAGGGTGGATATAGTCCATAGGCCATGTGAGCGCTTATTGTTGTATATTTTTCAGCGATGGGTAGGAGATTCCGGGTGTGGTCTTGACTACCCCGCAGGCACATGGCCGCTTCCCGACGTCTTGCGATGTAGGTCCCAGGTTGTCTTATGATAGGCCCTGGAAGATGATGGTCATTTAGGGGCGCCCACAGTGGGGAAACCCGGATGGGCGGTCTTAGAATTTGTTATATGTATATAAATATAACAGTTCATAATCAAGTGGGACTTGATGTATGTGATATGCCATAAAGAGCATGATGAAGTGCCACAAAGAGCACATATAAATGCCACAAAGATCATTTGAAAATGATTATTTTCCTGATAAGGAAAGGATTTTTACAAAATGTAAAAGTGAGATAAAAAAATGCCATAAAGAGCATAACATTGTGATTTTACATATATTTCCTGTTAAGGAAAAAGATATATGAGATAATTGGTACCCTTGATAAGTTTTCAGATTAATGTTATTTGTTTTATCTTCCTTCTTAGTTATGTTTTAAATTGTGTAGTTAGATTGTTATATCTATCATCATGATTCATCATTCATAACTGTCATACTCTTTATTTATCTGGTAATCATATAGATCGGGACCTGACCCGTTTACATTTCTTGTTGCATATGCATCTTGTCTCCACTCAGGTACTCCACCGCAAGGATGCCTGATTTGAATTCCTATTCCGATGTTTTCGGTGAGCCGTGATGCTTTGCGGGTATTACGGGACATTTGGTATAAACGTTTTCATTTTATATTCTAGCTATGATCGAGTCTCTTTACTCGGGCGAGAGGCCCAAGCTTTTGTAAATTTCTAATGAAATGTATTGTATAAATTAATGAGTTTGTTTAAATGTTGTTATAAAGATTGTGACCGGTAACATATTCGGTCTTTTTATTGTATTCTTATTGTTATTATCTATATATGTTTTGGGGGTTCCCCTATCTTTTTAGGATTTGGGTTGTTTAAATTCTTTCTTTAACTTTAAAACAAAATTTTTGGCAACCCGTTTTCTGAAATTTTGGGTGGTTATCTTGGATACTCTATATTTTATTTTGATGCTGAGAATGATTCCATCTGGGACTCCTGTTATATTGGAGTATTGGGCTGGCCACCCCTTATTTTGGTGAGCGGGTTGTCACATAATTCTACCCAAGTTAACTAGTTCAAAGTCACGTAACACTATCTACATTCAACCATAGTATTTCCGTATCGACCATACAATACCTCATAAGTAGTCTATCACATTTTACTACCTTTCATGTTCACTCTTAGAGTATTTAAATCTTTATCTCTCTAAGATTGTTTCATATGTCATTGTTGCCATAACTACAAGTTTCTCTTAGTAAAATTTCTCATAAATACACACACACACACACATATATATATACACACACACACACACACATAGTCACAACATCCCTATACATATATATTCCATTCCTGCACCCCCGGTTTGAATTCCCATTAGTGTTATAAATAAAATGATCATGCACCCTCGGGTTATCACCCATTAGTGTACTTAATAAAATATCATTGCACCCCTGGGTTATCACCCATTAGTGCACTAAATAAAAACCTTACACTCCCGGGTTATCAACCTTTAGTGTATTAAACAACATAACCTTGAACCCCCGGGTTATTGCCCATTAGTGCACTTTAACAAAAATATCAAATAATAGCCATACACACATCCTTATAAAATTTATAGGTATTATCTCAACCTAGTTGCATACTTACCATACGTATTTTATTCTCAATGTTACGTATTGTATAATATTATTATATTACCATAAATATCTCGTAATCTTCAAGGTAAGTCTTCTTCCCAAAATATTTAAAGTACACATCTCACACACTTTCTCGTAAACCTGTCTCGTTTTAAATTTATTAACTGACAGTTTCTCTCACTCTAATAAACTGAAAATTCCAAAATTGGATTCTAAGAAAATTACTAGAATTTACCTCGTCGCTCGAACCAGATGGCAACGTCGTTTGAACGACGACCACCTGTCACTCGAGTGACTTCGCACGACATCCTTATCTCGCTCGAACGACTATGCGTGACATCGCGCGAGATGCACTGTTTTGTCTTCCTGCCCAGATTTCAGCATTTTTCCACCATTAACACCTCTAAAACCTCTACTGTTCATTCCTAAATACCCAAACATCAAACCCAATCGATGCTCTAACATATTTAGATGATTTCTAACAACCTATAATCATTAATTCTTCACAATACATCAATTAAATACTCAATCCCCAATTAAACCATTAAAACCCTAGTTCTTCCAATTTCAATTCAAGAACTACTATAACTCAGATTTGTTCATGGAAATTATTATAAATTCGTGGATGATATCCTACCTACATGAAGGAATTTAATCTCTTTTAATCTTAGACCCAATATGAATCAAATCATCAAGTTTTCATCAATATTAAATCTCATAAATTAATGGGTTATCACCTACTCTAATCATGAACATAATTATTACTAAATCATGAAAGTAATAAACAGTTGCCTCGAATCAACTGTCTGATCTCTTGATCTTGTTGGTATGGGTGTGTTCCTCTTGTTTCGATCTACACGATGGTGGCGGTGGTTGTGCAAGGTGGTGCTAATTTTGCCTTCCTTCTTGGAATTTGTTCTCTCTCACATACTATGTGTCCCTTCCTTACTTTTGTATATCTCAAACCTAATGAACCTATCATGGATGATATAATAAACTCCAAATTTTATTCCATTTAATTTCTCCCAAAATAAAAATTATAAAATTACCCCTACGGGGTGCCGGTTTGGCCTAAAATCTCCCTGAGTCTAAATAAAATACCCGGGTAGTGTTTTTTGACTATCTCGGCCCTCTCAGACTCAAAGGCGCACTCAAAATTACCATACAAGTTACCTACACATAATTTACCTTTATATTCCATTCAATTAGTCCCGACAAGACTCTCACGTGTGTACCGACTTAATATACCAAACTGTCATATATTTCACTCTCGACAATTTATCAGATTCAAGAATTCCATATTACTTGTTCACTTGGTAATATTCAATAATTCTCATTAATAAGTATTAACCCTTGTCATGCTAGTTAATATTTATTTTTATGTCCGGATTAATCACCAATGAATTCTCGCATATTAATTTAATTAATCCCACAATAATAATAAATCACATAATTATTTAAGTTCTAAAAAATATGGGGTGTTACAAACTTCCCCCCTGATAATGGAATTTCGTCCAAAAATTCATAAAAAAAGGCATACCTGGTACAAATAAATCTGGATACTTCTCACGCATATCCGCCTCTCACTCCCAAGTGTACTCCTCCACATTGTGATGCTGCCCCTGAACCCGTATAAGTTGAACTTCTTTTGACCTCAGTCTCCTCTCACTGTGATTTAGGATATCCACTGGACTATCATCATAAAAACTATCGAGCTGCAAATAGATCTTCTCTATCGCAATGTGAGTGTGGGCCAACTCATCCTGAAGATACAGCCTCAGTGATGATTTATGAAACACATCATGAATACGGTGTAAGTGCTCCGGCAAACCAAGTCTATAAGCCACTGGTCCGATACTTTCGATAATAAGAAATGATCCTACATATATCGAATCCAATTTTACTTTTTTCCCAAACCTCATCACCCCCTTCATAGGAGATACTATCAACAAAACTTGGTCCCCCACTGAGAACTCTCTAAAGGACCTCTTAGGATCGTCATAGCTTTTATGTCTATCCTGGGCTACCCGTATGCGAGTTTGAATCATCTCGATCCTGCTGAGTGTATCCTGAATTACCTCAGGCCCAAGTAACTTGTTATCTCCAACCTCTAGCCAACAGGCTGGAGAACGACAAGGTCTCCCATCAAATGCCTCGAATGGGGCCATGTCAATCGTGAACTGGTAGTAGTTGTTGTAAGAAAACTCCACCAGTGGAAGGTACTTCTCCTAGATTCCCCCAACGTCAAGGATACACATGCGCAACATATCCTCAAGCATCTGATTAGTATGTTAAGTCTCCCCATCGGTCTGCGGATGATACGCCATACTCAACAGCAACTCGGTACCCATAACCTCCTCGAAACTCTCCCAAAAATGAGACACAAATCTCTTATCTCTATCTGAGACAATATCAATAGGCACACCATGCTGTCTTACTATCTTTGCAATAAATATCTGAGCATACTGTCCCACTATATAGTCTGTCCTTACTGGAAAAAAATGGGCTTCTTTTGTCAACTGGTCAACAATAAACCATATAGAATCGTGCCCCCTCTATGAAGTAGGAAACCCATTGACATGAACTCTAAGAATTAAATATTTTCCACCAACAAGCACTACTATAAATAAAAACTTACATGAGAAGTGAAATACAAAGTTTGTCTTAAAGTAGTATCCCTCATCATGCTTCCAATACCTCAACGGACCATACCGACTAGGTTATAACACATCTTTATCATTATGAGATTTAAAAAGCACTACCTGTCATGTGTAGAGAGAGACATTTTGGTAATTGTACATGTATTTTACCTCAAAATATATTTATTTTATTTCTATATGCGAATGTGAGGGAGTGTTAGGTAGGATACATGTATCAAGGTTTTCTGTCCTTAGGATATATTATATATATTTTAATATTTTTCGGGAGAAAAATTCTCCATTTCAAGTTACTTATTTACAGTGTTGTGTCTATGGTTGAAGTTGTTTTCAAATTATTTTTTATGTTTAAACAATTATTTTTATGAATAAACAAAGAAGACTCTACTGATTTTTAAAAAAATATTAAGTGTTTTTAAAGGTAATTAATATGAATTTATACAAATTTGATAATGTTTCTAAAGATTATCATCTATAGTAATTATTAAAACAAATTATCCTTTTTAAGGCAGTTAACACTAAATAAATCACTACAAGAAAAATGGTCATTTATGTCAGTCAAAAACTGACATAAATGACCATTTATGTCAGTTTTAGAAATTTTCAAACCTGACATATAAAGTCCTGACATAAATGTTCGTAAAGCTGACATAAATAAGATCACATTTATCTCAATTTTTAAGAACACACATAAAAACTATGACATTCAACATGTTTTTAATCACATTTTCATAAAAAACTGACATAAATAAAATCACATTTATGTCAGTTTTAATAATTTTATGAGAGTTTTTCCAAAACTGACATAAATGTTAATATAAAAAATTAAAAAAAAACATTAATCCATCAATAAACAACTATTACTTGAAGTCAAATCAACCATTATAAACAGATAATAACCAAGGTCATAAATATCACTAACTTGATATACATCAAGATATTTAGAATCAAATTGATGTGAAGTTACATCATATCCAAAAACTAGCTAACGTCTAGTTATTTACGTGATAATATCCTAAAAATAGTGATGATACATCACAATATCCAAAAACTAGCATTGCAAATTACATCATAAGAACCACAATCCAAAATAATACTCAAGCTAGGACGTTGTCGAACGTAATATTCGATCCAATTTGTTCTCGACGCTATCCAACCCATAATGAGTAACCCTGCAATCAATTATAATCAACATAGTTTTCATCAAAACACAATCATCTCAACACATTGTCATTACAACATAACAAAATACAATTACTCGGAAATACCTAAGATATATAATCCGTAATGAACTCAATGAACTCCATTTGAACTTCATTTAGTTCTTTCAACGTGTACGTCACTTTATCGAACAATCTTCTCATCTAAAAAATTGAATATAGAATTGAATTTATTATTACGGTATATAATAGTTAATAACTAAACAATATTTTATATAATAGGACAAAAAGAGAACATTGGTAACATACCTTTGTTTCAAAAGGTATGGAAGGATCCTCCATGAAGTACTTCATTAACTTCAACACAAAATATCCGCAATAAAGAGTACCATTTCCTTGCATTGGGCACTAGTTAACACAAACCATTATTACTGAACAAATAATAAAAGGGTACAAGTCTAAAATATTTTTTATACAACACAAATAATTGTAAAAACTATAATAATTTTGAGCAGAATTTCCTCTCTTTACAGGACTATCCACCCTATTCCAAAAATATAAAATACTCCAACAACAAAACTATCAAGTGCACCTCATCCATCTAGCTGAAAATCATTGTACACAAAAACTAAATTTCAAAATTCCAAATTCACATGGCCATATGCCAACTACCTCATTCTCTATGATAGCAAAGTTGAACATTTGACTATTCCTTACAAAAAAAAAAAACTCTTGGATATTGTATCATTAAAGACATGTCAATTGTTGAGAGTCTAAAAATTAAGCTGATTACCAATTGAAGTTATATATATATATATACATATGTATAACAGGTATATATATATATATAACTGTTATTATATTATATATTATATATTATATATTATATTATATATATATATAACTATTATTATATTATATATATATATTATATATATATAATTGTTATATATATATATATATATATATATATATATATATATATATATATATATATATATATATATATATATATATATATATATATATATATATATAACTGTTATATATATATAGTTATATATATATATGATAGGGCCCAATGCTATGTCCATTCAAGTTTCGGATACTTTTAACTGCCAAAACAACCAAAGCCCTTATAATACAACAGAGAAGATCATATGCAAATTGGAAGCTTTGAAGGCATGAGAAGAAATTTCTTTAACATCCACCATTTACAAAACCAAAAAATTAGAAAGAATTTGCAGTTATACTAAGAAGCATGATGTTGTTATGGACAGTTCAATGAGCATTAAAATATTGAGCCATCAAAATGAAACAGAGTAATGTAATGAAACACTAATGATCATACAAAGAACGCAATTCCCAAATTAGAAAGATTAGTACACGTGTGCAAACTCTAAACTTTCATCAAATATAAAATTTATTCAAGAAGAGAGGAAGCCCATGTAGTCATTATACCTTGGAACATCTCTCCATTAATTTCTACCTCATATGATTCCATGACCTCTTGAATCGCAGCACCAACATCACAAAGACGTACATCGATTCCCGATTCCTGAACAACACAAAAACTTATCAACATCATGGTTGTCTATGTGGTTATTAATTTATAGATTCTGTGAAACCATTTGACAGTCACTCGCAAGGGACTAGTGTTGATTATTTAAAAAGAATGTTACCCAGTTTGGCCGTTGTCAAGAAAGATAGTCTTATAGACCAAACCTTTGGCATCATTTGCAAATGGCTGCCTCATATATTAACCTTCAACCTCACGGTTGTCAGCCCGAGCATTTACCAATATATCAAGCAACATTCATACTTTTCATTTTCTTTACACATCACAATTTATGTAACTTATAAATCGGCCTTAACAACCTTGATACCCGTATTTGTTGCTTCACGTGAAGCTGCAAGTAATGGATCAAACATAGGATTAAATGCCTCTGTAAATGCACAGTCAACTATATGTCCTGCAAGCAACAACAAACCAAAATATAGTAAGACACTGCATGAAAACTCACCAAAGGCAATAGAATAATAAGGAAAGTGAACTGAAAGCGATTTACCGTTAATATGAGTTCCAAAGTCCAATTTCATCACATCATCATACTGAAGCACAATCTTATCTCCAGCATTTGGGGTCCAATGAGCTGCAACCCTGATATTGAGAGCAGTGTTTAAATTCAGACAAGTAAATGAAAAAAGGAGAGATATACACAAATGAAAATGGCTTTTCAAATTGATCTCAATAAAATATTGTCCATACTACTTTTGGTAAGATACATGAAACCTGTTTCTTGATCATCACCAGACCCTTGTAGTAGTCCCAAAATATTACATCGACTGAGCATCCTCCGTCGGCCAATATTCAGGGAACCTCATACCCATGAATAAGGGTTGTAATCACCAATTGGTCATTATGAGGGGCTAAGATACCCTCAAAGTTCAGCCTAGAGAAACCAATAATTAAAGCATTCATATAAACCTTAGTTCTTTTTACCTTCTTAGGCTCAATCGTCGCTGAGTGCACTTCATTAGGCTTCGAAGGAAGAGATTTTGCCTCTGCCACGTGAGCCTTTCATCTTCACCCAATCAAAGACAAAATGTCACCCAAAAAAGTAATATATTAGCTATGGTTTCAAACAAAAAAGTAAACCCATTAGTGAGATGAACAAAGAAATTTACCTTCTATTAGACAAAATTAACACCATATAAAGCATTGGTTTTCACAATAATAAACAAAAAAGATGAAGAAAGTTTCAAAAAGAAGCTTTTGACAAAAAACAGAACAAAATTTTATAAAAAATACTATGACAGTAAAACGAATAAATCAAAATTTTGGAAAAAAAACCACCCCGAACAATGATGATTCCCGTCAATCCAAATTCACCGCTTCTAGTGTCTCTGAATTGCTACAAACAGTGACTCCCCATCCACATATTTCAAATCCACGTAAGCCAAAGTTATAAGATTTCCAACACAATGAGACCAAAGAACAAATTACTGCAATTAAAAAGGGAAGATTGAAAAAGAGTTCATGATAATGGACCTATGAAACCAATAAGAGATTAGTGAACATAACATATAACTAAATAATAACTTTCTCCATAAACCAAATATGAAAAGAAACAACATTACAAATAATAAGAAAATTTTAATTACCCAAAGAATTAAAAGTTGCAAAAATATAAAGCTAATGATATTCCAGAAGTCCTACCGGATGAGGAAGAAATAATTGATTGAAGAATCCCCTGATCTTTGCCTTATGTCGTTCTCTATTCCTCGTCTCTTTAGATTTAGTTAGCTTCTTTGATTCTTTATTATACCCGGACTCTAAACTAATTCTTTCTTCAACAAAGTTTCCTATGTTCTCAAGTGGGGAATGCTAGGAATGCGATAGGTAGCAAGTATAATACTTTATTCGTATTATTATTCTATTTTCTTGTCTAGATTAAGCAAGAATCCCTTTCCTTCTTCTTATTTTAGCCTTTACCTCCAGCTTAAAATATCCCTCTTGGTCGGGATATGAATCCCTCTCTGTCTTAGTCGACTAGTTCCCGACCTTCCTGTTGAAGGTAGATGCCGGTAAGTGGCCTGCTTGTCGACCACCAGATCCGCTAGTCTGTAATATTCACCCCGGCCCACAAGAGTTATAGGCATACATTGTATGAAAATAGAATTTTGAGCAATTAAATGTCTATCTAACATAAGTTTAACAAACATGACTTTATAGACATACATTGTACGAAAATTGTCTTTCATATAAGCATTGAGAACAAAATTGATACAACTATATAATGACTCCAAAGAGGGGAAGTAATTATTTGCAAGTTTAATAAGTGAAATGAACCACTTTAAATGATCACATCCTACATAAACTGAAACACTTTAAATAAGAACATAAGAAATAGATTTTCCCCACTGTTTTCACAAAATGAAGGCAAGCACTGAGGATAACTTCTTGTTTTCAAGAAGTATGGGCCCTATGCAGATGAGATCTAAAAGATTACTAAAACTAAAACTGATACTCTAATCGTAGAAAATATATAGGTGAGCCCATAGATGTCCGATTACCTTTTATAGGTTGAGGTGAGACTTCATCAATTTGTGCAATCAAAATTTTTTATGA
The DNA here is from genome assembly GCA_949130495.1 of Sambucus nigra. Lineage (NCBI taxonomy): Eukaryota > Viridiplantae > Streptophyta > Magnoliopsida > Dipsacales > Adoxaceae > Sambucus > Sambucus nigra. The sequence continues at coordinate 233,653,075 of OX422210.1, read as the reverse complement.
AGGCAACTGAGATGTATAATGTTGAGATAATTAGGACTTTACTAAAGACAAACTTCAAACTCCGTAAAGCTTTAAACTTTAATGCAGACAAACTTCAGTAAACTTCAAACTTTATCGAAGACAAACTTCAAACTTTGATGAAGACAAACTTTACTGAAATATTATCTCCCACCCATAGAAAATAAATGAAATAATTTTTATTATCATTGACGTTTAGGTAGGGGTGGTCAAGGTGTAATTATCATTGACATTTAGGTAGGGGTGGTCAAGGTTGTAAAAGACATTTTGATGAGACGCACTACTAGGTTTTGATAACAGGGTCATAAAGAAGTTATTAATGTGGATTTTAATTATCATGTTATCGTCAACCCACTCATCATTAATTTTTAGTCTATCGATTTTATTCTGACGTCTTCTGATGATAGTACAAGTATGGAAAAATTTAGTGCTCCTATCACCCTCTTTAAGCCATTTAATACGAGACTTTTGTTTCCATATAAGTTCATCATTACGAAGGATGTTGTATTCATTTATGAGTTTTTTTTCAAGAATATCAAGATTATGGGAAAAGTGGGACTCTTGGGGATTTGGATGCCTTTAAGTCTTTTGAGAATACACTTTTTATTAGTAGTAATATGGCCAAAAGCAGTGTGATTCCAATGTTTAATGATCGGGAGGCAAGTATCAATGTTGTGCTTAAGATTAGAGTTCATCTTCCAATTATTAAGGATAATATTATGGCAAGTGATCTGTCTAGTCTGACAAGGGTGTTGGCAAAACCCTCTCTATAGTTAGTCCAGGTAAGCCGGGGACTCTTGCAACCGAGGTCCGTAAGGTTGCAACTATCAATGTTTTTAACAAACTTCGAACACTTGGAATCGTTTTTTTGGGTGGAGAAGCTCCTTTTTCTAGAGAGGTCAGTATAATCGTTGAAATCTCCCGTATCCAGCCAAGGGGTTTCTAGGTCCTGGGAAAGGCACTTCAAGTTATGCCAAAGGGTTTGATGGAGAGTGTAATTAGGGTTGGCGTAAATAGCGAAGATGAGAAAATCGTCATAGTTCTTGAGGGTGCCAAGAAGGTGAATGACTTGATTAGTGACAGAAACGGTGCGAAGAGAGATGGCGCTTTAGTTCCAAAGGACCAAATACCCCCCGACTTCCCACGAGCCTTAGAGACCTCCCAGTTGGGAAATCCCATAGAAGCAAAATAAATGGATAAATTAGCAAAGGCAACCTGAGTAATCTTAGAAGTCTTGCCCAAAGAGCTGTAGAGATATTTGAATTGTCAGTTTGATTGAAATTAGTAGCCCAATTCCTCACAACGAGATAATGGCCATTTATGATCCAAGGACCACCTGTTAACACGTTGAAGTAATCTTCTTTCATGGCGAACTTGAATAAAAAATGACCCTCCTTAAGATAAATTATTTCATAGTCCCCTTGGAGGTTCCACATAGTAGGCACTATGTTCGCCAGAAGTTTGAACCCGATATTTCTTCCTAGAAGGCTGACCGTAACACTATCCTTCCATATTTTTCTAAGTTTCTCTACATGTTTCTTGGGGATAATAACAGTTGGGCAAAGAGGGTCTGAATCATCTTATTGGCCGTGGTTTAGGTCGAGGTCACCTGGAGAATTCTGGTCACTTTCTTCATCCGACCAGTCACTCGTGCGTTCATCGAAGTAAATATCAGTGTTTTGAGGTTTTTTTATTTTCTACTGCATCTTTGTATGAGAGAGGAGTGTGTGGAATAACATTTGTAGGCTGGGGTTGGCTTTCCATTTCTGATCTTTGGTTAGGACTGTCTTCCTCCATAAGGAGTGGGGGGGGATAATCATCACAGTCCAGATCAACCTCCAAATAAGGCAAGAGGTCATTGGGTTCTTCATGATGCTCCTTTGTTTTTTCTCCCCATGGACACATATATCTACTTCTTCTTTTGAGGTGTCCGCCTCAGATAATGGGCGTCGGGTAGACTGGCTAGCACCCCCACCGGTGTGCATGGTGATAAAACCGAGAGAGAGAATTCTTAGAGCGAGAGAGAGGCGATAGTCGGCAAATCAAAGTTATTTTCAGATCAAAGTGTTCACATTTCACACATGTTCAATATACTTTCATAAACATAAAATCTATGTATTATGATATGGAATATTGTTAAATTTCATACATGATCAAAATCAAACGAATGTAACAACGTTTACCAAATAAAGGGAACATACTTTAAGAGAAGACCAAGGATGTAAAGAAGGATGTGATTTATAGCAGAAGCTAGATCTCAGATGGTCTGCCCCTAATTATACACACAACAATGAAAACATAAATAAAATAGAATCAATCAAATATACGTCTTAGATACCAGTTATTGTGCAAGAAAATAATTGAAAAATAAATAATTGCACAAGTTACAGCAGCTATAGATATAGCTGTTATATATAACACCAGCTATATATATATATATATATATATATATAGCTGTTATATATAATAATAACTATTTATATAGCTGTTATATATAACACCAGCTATATATATAGCTGTTATATATAACAGTAACTATATATATAGCTGTTATATATAGTCGTGTCCCCCTCCCTATAACAGTAGCTATACATATAGCTGTTATAATGTACAACAACTATATTAGAAACAAAAACGGATGATACATGTAAATTCTACCTTGTGTCATCAATGTCTCCATTCCAATGAGGGATGATAGACCCAATATATTCATGACGAATGGTTTTCAATGTCTGTGGCATCAATGTATGTGGTAGCAGGTACATTAGAAACAAACTGTGATAAACATTTGCCTTCAATTTTTCAAAACCCGTTAGGTACAAAATTGAGCATTATGAAAATAAAATTACTAACACATATGCCACAACTAAAATAATTACAGAACCGAAGGAAGATTAAATGGTACCTCATAAGTCACCGCCCATTTACCATGGCGCAAGGGCTTATGGTAGTAATTGATGTTCCCAGCATACATGCTCCTACCATCAGATACTCTATCTGCTTCCTTAATAACTGCATTCACCCTGACAACTGTGTCATCATCACACTTCATAATATACTCAGCCGATGTTTTGCAAACCTGCATTTAAAAGAACTAATCAAATGAGTTTCTCAAGTTACAGAACGTAAGGCCACAATCTAAAATTATATACTCACTCCATATTCGCAAATGGCAACCATTTTCAAAAGAACGAGGTCAAAATTATACATGTAAGGCATTACGACAATCTCACCAAAGAATTAAGCTTCTTTCATTAACTCCACATTCATTTCCTTTCTTCCATTATGTCCAAACATAAACCTAAAAAGGAATTAACTCACAGCAACAAAAAAGACAGAAAGGAATTAACTACTCTGCCTTGATTTCCCCCTCATCGCCATAACTACTATGCCTTGACTTCCCCCTCATCGCAATAAGAAGGCGCGTTTGAGCCGCATTTTAAGCCTCGAGCCTAACCGTACAAGGCACGCACCTTATTGAAGGAGCCGAGCCTAAGTGTGGCAAGGCTCTGATGGCGATCCAAGGTGAGGCTGAAGCCTAGGCACGCCTTTAACAACAGTGATACGCAATTTATTTTTTTAATCACATATACATAACTTAACATGTAGTATCAATAATAATAACATGAATTTCGGTCATAAGTACATAATAAAGCATATTCACATTAACCATCCACCAATATTCAAATAATCAATATATAATTTATGGCTTTTGATCGCTTACATATATGAAATTTATCAATATATTTGGCATACAACATAACATGTGATGTGCCAAACCACAAATCGACATTTATACAAATAGGTTATGTGCATTCCATTCATTGAAATTAAAAATGGTAAGTAAATGCATTGGAATTAACCTTGAATTTAGAGGAATAAAACACAACAATGCAAACATGTCGTACTGAAAAAAACAAATTTCAAAACTAAACTATTATAGACGATTTATGATTCCATATTGAACCATTGATTGAAACTACAAATCAGAGAAAGATTAACTGGAATTAACCTTGACGTTTGAATTACAAACGAGAAAATAGTACGGTGGTATTAAAACTTGATCTTTAAAGAAGAAACAATAGCAAAGCAATATACAATTGAGTTTCAATTAAATAAACTCAATAGAGAAATAACTTACGTACGTAGTTTAGGCTCTTGGTGCTTCAGCTCCCATTGTAACAGTTGGGTAGTCCTTGACAGTGTGGGAGTAAATGTTGGGGTATCAATTAGACCATTCAGTTATAAATGGGGAAGATGAAGTGTTATACGAGTGTATCTGGATGCTCAGGAGACCAAAAAAATGAGTGTGCATATGGGATAACATAATTGAAGGGTATTAACGGGTTTGTAAATAGTACGAGTGTATTTTGGTCATTGGACCGTTACGGTGAAACTCCCCTCTTTTTAGGTAGTAGTGATGAGATGAAAAAACTGATATCAGCTGTACATACGTCACCTTCCATTGTCTTAGCGAAGATTTCAATCCTGCGTGCCGGGAAGTTCCTTCCTTACCCTATAAAGCCAGTCTTATTCGGAACCCGCCAATCCATCTTTAAGCGAGAGTCGGAAGATCTAGTCCAGGTAGGTTTCAATACGCAGGCGACTTTACTAGTAGGAGGGATCGCACAGCAGTTGTGTAGGATCTTGTCGAATCAGGAGCACCGGACGGAGCTAAATCATCCGAAAAGACCAGCTAAGCATCATTGGCTTGGTCAGCCTTTACCTGACCAACTACCCAATACTACGCAGGCTCAGAGTTAAAATCCTTAAATATATAATTTCATCTCAAATCAAGTTTCATGTGGTGATGACAAACATGCAACCTATGATCACACCTGACATCAAACATTTCAATCAAGTTTAAAGCGTTGATGACCATGAGAAAAACTAGAACAAAAAAAAAACACGTTATGCAAAAAATGATATTCATTTTGGGAAAACTACATTGAAAGAAAAACTCACCTTAAATAAAACTTCCATTGGAATATTTTACACTCTACAATTCACATGGACGCCTGAATAGAACTACAAACAACTAATAAGTAATGACAACACATTTAAAAATAGAGAGTAAACAATAACTAGTAAACTAAAGAACCAAAGAAGTTAAAGTGTGATTAAAGTTATCCATTTTCAATGGAGCTAAATTCATACATTCTACTATGCCATTACAACAATAAGAATAAATAAAACTTACATAAATCTTAGACCGTTCAAATCGCCGATGTTGAGAACTTCACTAGCTACACATTCATCTTCTCAGATAGAAACATATATACAAAATAAATGTCGCTGAGAAGACGTATCAGTACGACATGAATTACATTAGTCCCGACAATATATAATTAACATAAAAATTATTGGCAAATCAGTACTACATTAAAATAACAGAGTAATTGAAAAGTGATGTTTTTGTATCTTTCAAGAATTTGGCTTTGCCACCTCGTCAAGTTGGGGTATCTTATGATTCTAGTCATTGTGTTCCAAATGTATTATAGGAAAATTGCACAACATTACTTCTAATTCATCCGATGAAAAGAAATAATGAATCCCTGTAAATCAAACGAATAGACCCTGCATTCAGCTTATCCTCAACAATAATCAATTGAAACCCTTAGGCCCTGTTTGGTTGTCCCCAAAATTGTAAATTAGCCAATTTAAAATGGACTCATTCATGAATTTCATTATTATTAGTGTTTGGTTACAAGAATGAACAAATTCAAAAATGAACCAATTCATGTTGATTCACAAAACTTAAATTAGTTCATTTCACCAAAAGCTTGAAATTGCACAATTTATAATTACACCATGAATATTAAATGCACCACTTCCATAAGATACTCTCACCATACTACTCTATCTATCTCTCTCTCTCTCTCTCTCTCTCTCTCTCTCTACACACACACACATATCAAAAGTAAATAACTCCATTTTTCTTTTCCAAACACACCACAAATTAGATTTAAACCCATTTAAAATTAATACATCAACAATCTATTCATTTCAAATTGATCAATTTATAAAATTAAATAATTTACGCAACCAAACGGGACCTTAATTTATCTCACAAACTAACATGGTAGGAGTAGATATATAAATTAGGGTTTCTTAGATAACTTTTCAATGCAAATTAAAGTTTATGAGAGGACATAATTAATAGAAGAATTATAGAAACAATAACCTATAGAAACCCTAATCCACAAATAAAATTCCTTCTTTAATATAATCAGGCCTCAATAATACAATAGTAACAAATAAATTTTGTATGCAGAGAATAAACAACAACTGCAGCCCAATTGATATTTAACTCTACAACAAACAAATTAACCCAAAAATCATATATCAGAAGTTCGAAATGGATTAATCCACACCAAACACATATATTATTCGAATTAATTAGAAATATTAGAGAGAAAATATGTTGAAAAACATATTATTTACCTTTTTTTTTAAAAACAGATCTGAAGATGCATACGTTTCCCTTGTTTGATTGAATGTGTCGTGAAACCTCAATTTCCAAGATAAGTGGTTGATTGTGGCGACGACTAGATTAAAAATAGATGGCAGGTTGATTGTGGCACAGACAGTTGCGTAAGAGAGGAGGCGATGGGGTTTGAAGAGAGGTGACATCACCGAAAACTCATAGAGAAAGTGAAAAGGAGAGTCATCATCGAGCACTCATGGAGAGAAAGAGAGAGAAGGGTTTGGTAGAGAGAGAGGAAGCTAGAGGGAAATGAAAAACTCTCGATGGGTTAGCGGGGGAAATGAAAATTGGTAACCCGCTTGTTTTTCAATTTTATGTCATTTTTTTGTTAAACTGTGAAGAGTTTCAGGTGTTACTTATCACAGTTTTATATAATCCAATATAAATTCTATTTTATTTATCTCAATTTTATTATAAATGTTAAAAAAGATGAGCATTATACTTAAACTGTGATAAATGGAACTATGTGAATGTTATTTATCTCATTTAAAGCTTATGCGACATAACGGTAAATTTAAAATTGACATAAATGACTATTTTTCTTGTAGTGAATCTTATTGCAGGTGGAAACCTTTTGTGGGAAAGGCAAATCATTGAAGTCATTTTGTTGGAGGTCGTATGCTTCGAGATTGCAAGTTTACTTTGTTAACATCATTTTATGTTAGGAGTAGATAGATTCTTATATATTTTTCCTAATGAGATGAGTGAAATGTTTGAAAAACTTATTATTACCATTTCTCTTTTGATTTAAGAAACATTTATTCAAGTTAGTGGAAACGATGTTGGTATTGTTGCTTGTGTAGAGATATTTTACTTAAATGAAATCTAATTATAGTTGAATAGGATTTTATATGTTATATATGTTGAAATGGTTGGCAAAAATGTTTTATATTTTTTTTAATAGGTCTTGTTTATGATTATATAGAATATATGCTGGAACGAATGTAAAGCATTGAATGCATTTTAGTTCTTATTGTATTCTAGAATGTATTCTATGCTAAAATGGATGTAATTCTAACATTAGCGTCAAAATTATTAAAGTCGACTTCCTTGCCGTATCAAAAGGATCCCATAAATGATGAGCCTTTGAGAAGACTTAGATCCCGTCTCAAAAAATCCTTTTGGGATTGCTATTGTCGTCTCAAAAAGAGATATTAAATAAAACGTTGTTTCCTTATCAAAAGGATCCCATAAACAATAAGATTTTGAGATGGCTTAGTCCCTGTCTCAAAAAAACCCTTTTGGGACAACTGTTGCCATCTAAAAAGTATTTAAAAGGGGGTGATAATAATAACCCCCTTGAGCCATCCCAAATACCTTTACAAAAAGTATTTGGGATGGATAGAGTACCTTTTGAGATGTCTGGAGTAACGTCTAGTGGATGTGAAGTGCTTAGGCTCTGAAGGACCACCTTTCTTGGCCCTATCCATCTTCCTTTTGGCCTCATCTTTTCTTGGGATCTCCCCAAGGTTGGAGAATACGTATTGTGTCTTCCCCTGTTAGGGGGAAGCTATAGCTTGCCTTGTTGATATAGTGTCCTCAACATTAATGTCCTTATGAGATCATTCGAGCGTCTCAGTCATGGTCTTGGATGGCTTCTTGTAGAAGCGCCATAAAAAGTCCTCTCTAATATGAAGATGGAAACACAGATGGACTCATTCAAGTCTTCCATTTGGAGATCTTCCTGGTTGAACCTCTAGGCATGATCCTTGGGGGATTCTCCAAGCTTCCATTTGAAGTGCTAAAGGAAGTGACAGGCTGGAACAACCCTTGACGTTGGAGACTGAGAAATTAAATTTTGGGGAAAATAAAATTTAATTAAATTGGAAAATTCTAAAATTTGGAATTGAGGTCCAAAAATAGAGGACATTCTAAATTATTTCGGATGATGATTTTGGGGGTACCATCGATCCCGAAAGGGTCGGGATAGTCAAAATGACTGTCATTAGGTTTTATTTCGACTCCGGAATGTTTTAAGTCAGTTTTACTCGAATTGGAGTAAATGAGTCATTTAAAGTGTGTATTAACATTTAAAACCGAGAGTTACGTTTTATAGGGTTAAGAGTCTTACGGATCAAGCCTTCTCATTTGTGAGAAAGAGAGAAAGAGAAAGGAAGAAACAAATAAGAAGAGAGGGCGAAAAGCTTGGAGATTTCGGCCCAAACGCGACATCGAGGACGATCCAACCTCTACAAATCTGAGGCAAGTGTTTAATCTTGCTAAATAAGTCATTTGTGTATTTTATTTCATAATTTGTGGGTTAAAGAAATGGATTTTGGGTATATTTATCAAAACCTAAGTTTTGGATTTAAATCATGAAATTGAAGTTTATAATTGGATTTAAGGGATATAAATTATAGAGATTAGATTTAGAATGAGTTTTGATGTTTGGAAACATGTTAGGGTTGAGGATTAAGGGTTGGAAGAGGTGTAAATCGAATTTTGGACAATTTTGGGTTTTGGAGAAATAAGACATTTCGTGGCTTTCTGAACTGGACGAATCGATTCACCCTTAGCGAATCGATTCGCCAGGTTGCAGAAGCCACAGGTATTTAGGGCCGAATCGATTTGACCTTAGCGAATCGATTTGGCATGTAGCAAACTGTCAGGTACCTTTGGACCGAATCGATTTGGATGGGCCAAATCGATTCGCTGCTGGGGACAAATCAATTCGGAGGGGCCGAATCGATTCGAAAACCGGGAATTTTGAGGAATTTTCTCTAGAAGGATTTCTAACCCTTTTTGGTTGGGTTTATTGATTCAAGGTCTTCTTTTATGATGTAAGATATATAGTTTGGAGACTTACAAGGGGTTTCTCACATGTTAGGATCATCGGGACTTCTTGAGACAGTTTGGAGAAAATATATGTGTATGCATTGGATGTAACAACCCGCCCTTTTGGAGATGATTAAATTCCATAATCAATTATAAATTGGAATTTGGAGAATTTCTCGAAATAGTAATTTTTAGGATTTTCGAGGATTAAATCATTTTCGATGGATGTCGAGATTATTTTTGGGACCATATAGGTCGAAATATTTTAATTATATGTCGTCGTGGAGTATAGCGACAAAAGGGGTAAGATTTTGAGTGGAAAACCCGCATTTACTTTTACGGGTTAGAATAGTGATTTGCGGTCAAGTACCTCGGATGGGAATTTCGATTGGGCCATGAGTCTCAGAATGTCCGAGATAGTCGAAAAAGAGTGTCCGATTGTCGAAATTTAGTTTCGGGGAATTTTGGAGTTAAAAAGACTCGTAATTGAGTAAACGAGTCGTTTTGGGGGTATTAAGGGATTAAACCTTTTTCTCCTTATAAAAGGACGAAGAGAGGGAGAAAAAGAGAAACAAAGAAGAGAAAAGAGAGAGAAGAGAGAGAGGAGGAGAGAAAAGAGGAAAAAGGGGAGATTCCGACCAGCCTCCGCGGGATTCGGCTCGAGGACGTCGGATTTTATCCACGAGGCAAGTGTTTACTTGATTTATTTAATTTTTGCATAAATATCTCATACCGTAGTTTGGTATAATCAAACCCTAAAAATTTTGGGTTGGGTATTCGTGGATAAAATGGGCCTTTGGGAGTTAAAACGAATAAACCCCCTAAATTTGAATAATTGGAGAAATTTAGAAATTAACTGAATTTATTGGGTGATTTCGGGTTCTAGGATGTTTAGAACCCGTATTATAAGTGTATTGGTTGTTGGTTTAAGATGTAGGCCGTTAGGTGAGGAGATGGAAGCTTGGAGGAAGCTTCCATGGCTAAAACATCTTCTCGGAGAAGAAGCTGCCCGCCATGATCGATCGATCGATCATGGGGGTTCAATCGATCGGGGCCTTCGATCGATCGACAGCCATGGGTCGATCGATCGACCCTTGCTGAAAAACATCATTTTTTCTAGTGTGATTTGGATGGGATAGATTCCATTTCATCTTGCTTTGAGGTTAATTAGGTGATAACCTAAGGGACCTTTTAGGACTTTATGATCCATTAATTAAGGGAATTGAGGAGGGTAAAGTAAGGATTTTAAATATATAACCCTTAATATATATTTTCGAGGAAAATAGAATAATGGTAGAATTTAATGGTTTAGGGTTCCTAAAATATGTTGGGTACTTTAAGTGCTTAATAGGACTAGGTGTGGTCCTTGAGTTCATGGAAATGAACTTCATGACTCACTAAATTCAAGGTTCGGGAAAGATAAATCCCTAAGTTATGATTTTGGGCTTTTAGGCCTATATGATTTATGAGTATAGGAAAATATAGAAATATTGATATTGGTTGAGTGAATCCTATGAGAGGATTATGATGAAATTTGGGGGAATATAGTTATATATTCGCTTAGTGTGAAATGGTGTAATTGGAGTTATCCAAGTATATCCCTAGAGGGGATTAAGTTAAGAATTGTATATTAAAGTAAGATATACTTTGGGTTTAGTATCGTGCTTATGAATGCATGATTATGATTCCTATAGGTAATCTTTGAGATTATTGGTCATCGCTAGATGCTATAGGCCATTATGGCCGTTTATATATTCTAGGAGGAATATATGGTATGTATATATACTATGTGAATAAAGTATATATATATGATATGATGGAAATGATTTTGAAAATATAAAAATGAATATTTTCAAAATGGAAAGATAAATGATTTTCATAATTGATAAATTATGGTTACACACCTCCCTAAATCGCTATCATAAGGGAAGTTGCGCGCATTGTGGTGAAGCCCCCTGATGATGCTAAGAATCAGCACCACCAGGTAAGGTGTTTTCAAGCTCAATATAGGAATAACAATGACAGCACAGTTATATAAAGAGATAAGAGAATGAGATGAGGATAAGAGGAATCAACACCGGAATATAAGTGGTTCAGCCAATCTGGCCTACGTCCACTGTGAGTGTGTGAGTAATATCACTGAGTGAAGGCACTAATGGCCATGGATACAATTCTCTCAAGCTTTCTCTCTCTACTGTATATTTAGACAGAGTTTTAGCTAGGGTTGAATAACTGGGATCCTTTTTCAAGGTAGGGGATGACCCCTATATATAGTACCAAGGGGGTGTAGTATACCCCCATGAATGCAATGAGCATGAGTGTGATATCCTCACCAATGTGGGAGTGCCATCTGTCACTGTCACCTGTAAGGAATGATGATGAAATATTCTCCCCATGTGTGGAGAATAATCTTGTTACAACTGATTTGTGCCCATGTGTCCTTATCCAAATGTCAACAGATGCTCGACCTCCATATTGGTGGATGACTTCGGCTTGGGAGAGGCCGAGCTATAAAGGCTTGATGTCCGTTCAATCCGAGATGTGTCATAGGGAGTCTCGGCCTGATCTCAGCCGAGACATTATGCTGGGGTCGGCCCCAGCCGAGGTTGGACATATAGCGTGCTGATGATTACTATGTGTGCTTCTTGTCACCTCGGCCCGAGCCGAGGTTGGACTGGCTCCATGTTGAAGGTTACCAAGGCTCCTTGTCACCTCGGCCTACTCTCGGCCGAGGTTGCCATACCCAGGTATACGAGAGTGCAGTTGATGCCTGTGATGCGCGCAATGTCCATTGAACATGTAGGTGATAGTGTCGGCCTGGGCCGACCTTGGTCTGGCCGAGGGATGATATCGTGGGCTCATGGATTATCTAGGGTCGATCAATATCTCGACCCAAGCCGAGGTTGGCGTCTCAAAGCCGAGGTTACACTTGGGGCATATCAATCACCCCCCAGCCCTTAGTCATATGCGAGAGCAAGTGGGTAGGGGTTCACTAAACCTCCGAGGACCATCCGTCCTCAGCTAATACCTGTGTGACACATGTCCACGCTAGAGCGTACGTGCCTGGCTAGCGTGTGCTATCAGCCGTCCTTTGGGTTTCCCAAGGCAATGATGGGCCTTGGGAAACGTGCCCAAGTATTTAAGGGTTTAAACCCTTCTTTTTCTTCCTTCTTATCCATTTCACTCCTGCGAACCAAATTTCCTTGCGATTTCTCTCTCTCAAAAGCTCCTTCAATTCGCTCTCCTCTGCAGAGTTTTCTTGCGAGTTTTCCTCACTTTCCCTCATCGTTCCACTTCCAAGTATCTTCTCCCTTTCATTTCCTCTGTTTCTCATATTTGGTTTGCATTTTTCGGCGTGTTTTTGAGTTTTCCGGTGAGTTTTGAAGTTTTTCGGTGAGCTCCCTTAACTCCGGCGAACTGTGTTTTCTTGAAACTTGTAAGTTTGATCTTTTTGAACCCCTTTATTTTACAAGTCAATCGTGTTTGTAGTTTTAGGAGTTTTTCCTAAGTTTAGGTTCGTCCTCTGATGCTCAGGACTTTATACTAGCTTCTTTAGGATTTCCCCTCTCTCAGAGAGAAGACCCTAGAAAAAATTAGGCAGATAGAGAGAGCTCAAGAGGAAGCTCGTAGGTCACAAGAGTTTCCCATTAGACCCTTATTTCCACCACCTCTGAGGGTTATATATCCTGACCCTCCGGAGAAATTCTATTATACAGGGGTGCCTGCTGACCCAACACCTATGTCTGAGTCTGAAGCTTCTACCTCAGACCCCATGTCAGTGGACTCTTTCCAAGAAGCTATGGATTTCACACGTTGGCCTGATCAGGCCCCTGATCAGGCCGAGGTATCCAGCCGAGCTTCATCCCATAATGGGTCCAGCACCTCAGCCTCTTCTTCAGAGGTTGAAGTGCTTGAGCCGAGTGTGGATGTGCGACCCATTCTTGATGCCATCCCCCTATCGGCCGTCACAAGGGAAGAGTTCGCTCAGAGATTCCCTAGTAACCCATCTACATTTGCTCCGATCGATGTTGAGCTTGATGATGATGATGAAGATGCCAAAAGCGATGATGATATCTCTGAGGCGGCATAGTTCGAGAGCACAATCACTGAGGTTGATCTTCTGTGCTTCAGATACTTGTACTCCATCAGTCCTTCCATCAAATTAAGGAGACCTCTGAGGGAAGAGAGGTCCTATCACGACCGAGATGGAGAAATCTGCTTGTACGATCAGATGTTCAAGTTAGGGTTTCGCCTACCCATGATCCATTCTATCTTTTATCAACTTGGCCCCCTCGCAGCTCTCTCCCAATGCCTGGAGAGTCATTATAGGGGCCATTATCTTGTGGAGGGCAGTCCACCACTCTGACCTCCCAATTCAGGTCTTTGCTGGTTGTTATGTTCCAACCTCAGCCAAAAACCATCTAAGCTACTATCATTTTGTGGCTCGGAGGCTTGAGAAGAAGATGCTCCAGGTGACTCAGAACTCAAATTACAATTGGAAACCCCGATATTTTTTCGCCTCGGGGCCATGGGAATTCGGCTCATCTGTTCCCTCTTCCACTCTCGGGCCGAGGATACCCCTCAGATGGGGTAAGGTCACCATGTCTGCAAGGGCCGATCCTGGTCTAAGTCTTCAAAATATCCAAAAGGTGAAGGCCCTGCAAGGCCAAGGGTCACATGGTCTGTTTGTTAAGTTCGGGCATTTGCTGACCCCTCAGTTTCGCTCGGGGACGAGCCTGGGTGGAAGTCCCCTTGTTGACTTTGGTAAGGATTTTTATTTTCAAGTCTAACCTCTGACCTCATTCATATCTGATCTCTAACCCTTATCTTTTAACTTTTACAGAGCGACCACCAGGTGTCCCAGACGAACTGTGGGAGATGGCAGCTCCGAGTTTGGCGAGGCTTGCAAAAAAGGCTGGTTTGAACGCTCCTCCTCCATCTCCCTCAACATCCAAATCCAAGAAGAGGGCCCCTAAAGCCCATCCCTCTGAGGATCAGAGGCCGACAGTGAGGCAAAAGAAAGCCTCAGATGCTGCACTTCCAATTTCTTTGGCCGATATCCTGACGGCTTTTCTGGAGCAGCTGAAGCTAACGGATAGTGTGGTCGGCCACAACAGGAAGGTCATGGACGCACTCGCCTCTGTAATGACCGAGGACGACAAACATTTTTAAAGAGCTATGGACACCTCCCTGCTGGTTGAGTTCGGCCTTCACAGAGCCGTCCAGGTATGATTTATTCCTTTGTCAAATTTTTATAAGTGCAACGTCTGAATTTTCTCCTGCTTAACCTCTTCATTAAATGTGAAGGGAGTGACTTCCATGTATCAGCTATCGAACTGGGCCATGAGGAAGTTTCCCCTTATCCAGAAGGGGCAAGATGCCGAGAAGGTTGAGAGTGCCATGAATGCCGAGGTAGACCATCTGAAGTCAGAGCTACAGACCTCTGAGAATAAGGTCAAGGGCTTGGAGAAAGATGTCTCTCTTCACGCTAAAGCCCTGAAGGCCAGAGACGAAGCTCTACAATAGAAGGTCAGCGCGAAAGTCAAAGCTGCCCTTGAGGATGCCACTCCCAGAATAATTTCTAAATATAAAGGTTCAGACGAGTTCGTTGGTTTTGGCTTTGGATATCTTGAAAGAGGTATCAAGGCCACTACCAGATGGGCTGAAGTCCGAGAGAAGGAGGTTGGTACTCTAAAGGCCTCTGATTTTGTGGGTCTCGGCTTTGCCGCCCCTCAGTTCGCACAGGCCCTTCAAGAGGTAGAAGAAGAGGCTGCTGCTCCAGCCGAGACTGCAACTCTGGGAGGGACTGAGCTCGGAGGGACTGACCCTACTGATGATGTGGCCGAGGTGACCAACACTGATCAAGTCAACCCAGCCGAGACTGTCAATGCTCCCCCCTCAGACCTTTAACTTGTAACAAATTTGTATTTTGTAACTTGTAATTTTTAACCTGTAGCTTATAACTGAACTTGTAATTTGTAACACCTCTGAATGCTATATGATCTCTTCCTTTTACTGAATGGCAATCTCTTCTCTTATTTTATTGTGGTGTTCTTGTTTATATTGTCAATAATTCTAATCTCACTACTGAATTGATATTAGGCTCTGAAGTCATTTCATAATATGCTCTCCTCATAATATTTTTCACCAAATTAATGATGTTAAGAGTCTGAGGTCCTCTGCTAAGGTGTCTGAGCTCAGACCTCGTCACCACCGAGTGATGTTAAGAGGGTGTGAGGTCATCACCTAAGACGTTAGCCTCATAATTCACCAAATTAATGATGTTAAGTGTCTGAGGTTGTCTGCTAAGGTGTCTGAGCTCAGACCTTGTCACCACCGAGTAATGTTAAGAGGGACTGAGGTCGTCACCTAAGACGTTAGCCCCATAATTCACCAAATTAATGATGTTAAGAGTCTGAGGTCGTCTGCTAAGGTGTCTGAGCTCAGACCTCGTCACCACCGAGTGATGTTATGAGGGTCTGAGGTCATCACCTAAGACGTTAGCCTCATAATTCACCAAATTAATGATGTTAAGGGTCTGAGGTCGTCTGCTAAGGTGTCTGAGCTCAGACCACGTCACCACCGAGTGATGTTATGAGGGTCTGAGGTCATCACCTAAGACGTTAGCCTCATAATTCACCAAATTAATGATGTTAAGGGTCTGAGGTCGTCTTCTAAGGTATCTGAGCTCAGACCTCGTCACCATCGAGTGATGTTATGAGGGTCTGAGGTCATCACCTAAGAGGTTATCCCCATAATAATATCACCAAATTAATGATGTTAAGGGTATGAGGTCCTCTGCTAAGGTGTCTGAGCTCAGACCTCGTCACCACCGAGTGATGTTATGAGGGTCTGAGGTCATCACCTAAGAGGTTATCCCCATTATAAACTTCTGATCTAAAAATGAAGCAAGAACTGTCATGGAAATTGATCTTTATTAATAACCTCTTCTCAATAAGATGATACATTTACATAAAATTCTAGGTAACATCATATGTAATATCTCTTGAGATGGTCCACATTCCATGGGTTAGTAAAAGGTTCTCCTTATAGGTTTTCTAGCCTGTAAGTGCTAGGCACAACCTCTTCCGTTACTTTGTAGGGGCCATTCCAGTTTGGGTGAAGCTTGTTTGCCTTCTGTAGGGTCTTCTTTAGCACTAGGTCTCCCATTGCAATGGGTCTTGACTTCACCCTCTGGTTGTAGAATTTCGCTGCCCTTTACTGGTAGGCTGCTTTTCTGACCTCTGCATCTTCCCTTCTTTCTACGATGAGATCCAAGTCTAGCCTTTTCTTCTCCCCATTGCTGTCAGGGTCGTAGGTCTGAATCCGATGAGTCGGCAGTCCTACCTCGGTTGGTATGACGGCCTCTGAGCCATGTGCCAGCATGAATGGGGTTTCTCCCGTTGGTGTCCTTGCCATAGTTCTGTAGGCCCATAACACTGCGTAGATCTCTTCTGTCCATCTACCCTTCGCATCTTCTAACCTCTTCTTGATTCCGTCCAAGATAGTTCTGTTAGTGACCTCGGTCTGGCCATTTGCCTGAGGTCGGCCAGGAGATGAGAAGAACTGTTTAATCCCCACTCTTAGGCAATATTTTTCTAAGGAGGAGTTCTTGAACTGTGTCCCATTGTTTGAGATGAGAGTGTTAGGGAGGCCATATCTGCATATGATGTTCTTCCAAATGAACTGGAAGGTCTTATGCTCTGTAACTGTTATCATTGGTTCTGACTCCACCCACTTTGAAAAGTAGTCAATGGAAACTATCAAGAATCTATAGTTGTTGACAGCTCTTGGCAAAGGTCCTACTCAGTCAATTCCCCATACTGCAAATGGCCATGGAGAAGAGATTGACGTCATAGGCTAATGAGGTTGATGAGGGGTAGTGGTGAACCTTTGACATTTTTCGCACCTCTTCACATAGTCTGCAGCGTCCTTAGACAAGGTAGGCCACCAGTATCCCCGAGTGATGATCCTCTTGGCTAAGGGTCTTCCCCCTATGTGGCTAGAGTAAGAACCCTCATGAACCTCCTGTAAGACCTAGGGTACTTCCATGGGATGCACACATTTGAGGAGAGGCAATAAAAACCCCTTTTTGTACAGGACGTCTCCTACTATTAAGAACTTGGCAGCCCTGTACCTCATCTTTCTCCTTTCCATCTTGGACTCAGGTAGCTCTCCGTCTCTTAGGTATTTGACGAGCGGGTCGATCCATGAGTCTCCAAGGTTCACATTGTGAGAAGAGCTACATACCTCGTCCTCCTCGATGCTTGCTTTTCCTAAGACCTCGATTGGAATGGTCCTTCCCAATTTTGTCTTCATTGCCGAGGCTAGCCTTGCCAATGCATCAGTGTGGTTGTTGCTCAGCCGAGGCACTCTCTTCATCTTTTCTTCTTCAAAATACTCCAACAACCCTCTTACCTTCTTCAAGTACTTGGCCATCCTTTCATCTTTCGCCTCGTATACCCCCAACACTTGATTGACCACTAACCTTGAGTCGCTATGGAGTATGAGTCGCTTTACTTGTAGAGTTGTTGCCAATAAGAGACATGTTATCATGGCCTCATACTCAGACTCGTTGTTGGAGGCCTGTAAGTTGAATCTCAAGGCGTATTCAATATTGGCGCCATCTAAAGCCGAGAGTACTAGCCCCGCGCCGCTTCCACTGTCACAAGAAGATCCATCAACGAAGAGGCTCCATACGTCTGCATCTGATGATAAGACCCCTTCTCTCATAACCCCCTTCTTGAAGAGGTATCGATCCTCTTTGTTCTCTTCCACTATGCTTCGGATTTTGCTTGGGACGACCTCTTCTCGGCCTCGAAAGACGTTTGGTGCAGTCTCTTTTAAATCTTGGAAGACACTACGGTTCGTCTCTTCCCCGTCATCTAAGCCTTTCTCTGTCTCGGCCTCTTCCAAACCTCTATCGGCCTCTTCCTAGGTAAACTCTGCAACAAAGTCTGCGAGGGCGTGCCCCTTGATGGCTGTCCTAGACTGGTAGGTAAGATCATATTCTCCTAGCTCGATGGTCCAGGTCTTTAATCTTCGGGACTTCTCAGGCTTGTGCAGAACCTACCTTAGTGGGGAGTCAGTGAGGACTACCATGGAGTGAGCTTGGAAGTAAGGCTTCATCTTCCTTGAGGCGTGTATTAGGGCATAAGCCAACTTATCCATTCGGGGATATTTCTATTCAGACCCTTGAAGAGCCTTGCTGTTGAAGTACACAGGCCTCTGGATTCCATCCTCTTCCCGTATGATGGCCGCGCTGATGGCTGATTCAGAGACTGCCAGATACACAAACAACCTTTCCCCCGTGATGGGCCGAGACAGCAATAAGGGAGACCCTAAGTAGGACTTGAGTTGGTTGAAGGCTTTTTCACACTCTTCGTCCCACTGGAAGGCCTTTCTTAGGACTTTAAAGAATGGAAGACACTTGTCCGTTTCCCTAGAAACAAACCTGTTAAGGGCTTCCACTCTTCCCGTGAGTCTCTGGACATCCTTGATACTCCTAGGAGTCTTCATGTCGAGAAAGGCCTTGATTTTCTCAGGGTTTGCTTCAATCCCCCTCTGATTAACGATGAACCCTAGGAACTTCCCGGCTCATACCCCGAAGACACACTTCGCTGGGTTGAGCTTCATTTTGCATGAGTCCATGACGTCAAAGGTCTTCTCAAGGTCCGCTATGTGAGTGGAGGCTTTCAGGCTCTTCGTTAGCATATCATCCACATACACCTCCATGATCTTACCTATTTTCTCCTCGAACATCTTATTGACAAGACGTTGATATGTTGCCCCCGTATTTTTCAGATCGAAGGGCATCACCTTGTAGCAGTACGTCCCTTTGTCAATAATGAAGGCTGTCTTCTCAGAGTCTTCAGCATCCATGAAGATTTGGTTGTAGCCTGAATAAGGGTCCATGAAGCTCATGAGCTCGTGCCCTGCCGTTGCGTCCACCATCTGGTCTATCCTAGGTAAGGGATTGCTGTCTTTCGGGCAAGACCTGTTCAGGTCAGTGAAATCTACACACATTCGCCACTTCCCTTTGGCCTTAGGCACGATAACTGCATTTGAGAGCTACTCCGGGTAGGTGACCTCTCTTATGAACTCAGCCTCTTCCAAATTTTTTACCTCTTCCCGGATGACATCATACTTCTCCCTGGAGTACACTCTTCACCTCTGCTTGATCGGCCTAGCATCTCTGTCTACGTTGAGCTTGTGGCTCATGACCTCAGGGTCGATACCAGGCATGTCTGCGTGACTCCATGAGAAGACACTCTGTCTCCTTCTGAGGAATTTTACCAGCTCTTCCTTGATTCTTGGTTCTAGGGCCTTGCCGACCTGGACGGTTTTTTCCGGCTCGTCCTCATTGAGGACGATGGATTCTACCTCTTCCGCGGCCTCACCCTTCTTCAATTTTGTTTCGTCTCTTGGGTCAAGAGTGTCAATGCTGTAAGTGGTGGTTGCTCTTTTATGGGCCTCTCTCTCTTCGGCCGAGTTGAAGTAACACTCCCGCGATGTGGTCTGGTCCCCTTGCACTTCCCCTACTCCATAAGGAGTCGAGAATTTTAGAATCTGATGGACCGTCGATGGCACGACTTCAAACTCTTTGAGGGCCACCCTTCCTACGATGAGGTTGTAGGCCGATAAAATGTTTTCATCCATGACGAAAACGTTTATCTTCTTAGTCAGCCTCTTAGGCCACTCATCCCCCATCCGTACATCCATTTCATACATGCCTAAGGGGTGCACCTTTTCACCACTAAAGCTTATCAATGGGTGATGGTAGGGCACCAGCCTTGCCCTGCTAAGACCCAGGCTCTTGAAGCAAGGCCAGAACATCACGTCTACTGAGCTTCCCCCGTCTATGAGGATCCTCCCTACCTCGCACCCATGTACCCTTGTCGTTATGACCAAAGGGTCATCATGGGGGGCTAAGCTACCCTTGAAGTCGATTCTGGAGAACCCCACTATGAGGGTGTCCATGTCTACCTTCTTCCTCTTCCGCACGGCATCGGAAAATGTTAGATTCACAACCTCGGTCTTGGCCACTGATCTGGCCTCTGCTACATGGGCCTTCCTATCGGATACCTCAGAGCCACCTCCGGCAAATCCCCCATATATGGTGCTAACACCAAAGGAGATCATGCCGACCCTCTTCACCGGGGTGTTGTCATCCTTTGGCGAAAGATCCGGGTCGTCTTCATCATCTCCCTCTGAATCATTGTCTCTTCTGGCCGGGACATCGCCACGGAATCTGTCATTCCTTGTCTTCTTAGGGTCTTCTCTTCCACCCTTTGGAGCCTTGCCATCCACATACTTCCTTAGCTTCCCAGATTTCAGCATCTTCTCAATCTCATCCTTTAGAGCGAAGCATCTGTCTGTGACATGGCCGTGATCCTGATGGAACTCACACCATAGGTTTTTGTTCCTCTTATGTGGCGGGGCCTTCAGTTTCTCCGGCCACCTCAGAGTCCGGTCAGTCTTAATCTCATTAAGGATGTGCTCACAGTCAGAGGAGTGTAATGAGAGTACTTATCATTTCCTGACCTCTTCTTCCCCTCTTTCTTACTTTGGGACTTTCCCGTTCTACCGCGGTTCTCCTCTTCATACTTGGCGGCCATTGCCTCTTCCGCATTCATCACTTTCCCTGCGATGGCCAGCAGCTCCGCCATAGACCTGGGGGGTCCTCCGCCAACTTCCATAGTAGCTTTCCCTTCTGGAGGACTCCTATAAGGGAGGTCATGGCTATGCTCTCTTCATAATCTTCCACCTCCAACTTCTCTTTGTTGAATCTTGCTATGTAGTCCCTTAGGCTTTCACCCTTAGCCTGTTTGACATATAGCAGGTGGGTTGTCTTCTTTTGGGGTCTTACCCCAAAGCAGAAGTTGTGGATGAACAGCTCAGCCAAGCCTTTGAAGTTCTCAATTGAGTTCTTCGGAAGAGAGGTGAACCAAATATGAGTTGCTCCTATCAAGGTCCCTGAGAAGGCCCTACACTTCATCTCATCAGGGATCGAGTAGATGTCTGCTGCCGACTAGTACATCTCGATATGATGCACAGGGTTAGTGCTGCCATCATACTTAGGAGTCACTGTAGGAGGCTTGAACTTGGCTGGGGTTGGGAACCCCACTATCCTAGCCACAAATGGGGAGCCCTCTGAGTAACCCCTCTACAATGGGTCCCTGCTTTTAATGAGGTCTCCTATCTTCTCCTCAAGGCACTGGATAGAATCATTCCAGGGTCTTCTGTCATCAACTTGGCCGAGGTTATCCCCTGCCACCTCCCTGCGATTGACAAAGGGTTCCCCAGCCACAACACGTTGACTGTTGACCTCTTCATGTTCCCTCGCTCTTCCTCCACAGTGTCGGCCTTCGTCTGGCCGACCTTTCCTACCTCCTCTCTGAGAGCCTGCTGTGCTCCTCGACCTTGATAGCCTCTATCTTAGGTCATTTACCGGGCCTAACCTCTCGAAGGCCGACCCTCTGCTCAACCTGTCAAAGGCCGACCCTCTTCGTTGGGCCTCTTCTCTTCTTCGGCCGACACATCCTTGACTCTGCCTAAGAGGTCGTACAGTGTTATTTGACATCTTATACGGCTCCCAGCAGTCTTCCGGGGCAAGGGTTGCCCTGCCTCTGGGCAAGGGTTTCCCTGCCTCCCCAGGCGCAAGCGCCTAGGGTCAGCAACGTCCCTCCTCCGCTGGGGTGCAGGTTAGTCCTTCATGGGAACCTGTGTTGGTCCCCTGGCGTCAGGATGAGGTTGTACTGTAGCTGTAGTTATCATGTCCAGTGAGACTCCAGGTGGCCTCATCATCATGGTTTGGCTGAGCTGGGCGAATTGCTCCTTAATGGCTTGTTGTGTTGTAGCTAAGGATTTCAAGGCTGCTGCTACCTCCGCCATTTCAGACTGGGGAGGAGCCTGACTGGAGCTAGGCCCTCCACCTCCGGGCGGCGGAAGAGGTGGTGGTAATTCTGTTGCCATGTGTTAACAATAAAGAGCTTGAGTAGCAAGCGAGCTTAATACCTTAAAGGACCTCTTTCAATGGTGAAACAGCTCCACGAAAGGGGTGGTTCCTGGTTCACCACCAGAGTCTCCGACGAGGTTAAGCAGAAAAAGAGGAAGAGATAGCTTCTTGGTTCCCACAGACGGCGCCAAAATGATGATGCTAAGAATCATCACCACCAGGTAAGGTGTTTTCAAGCTCAATATAGGAATAACAATGGCAGCACAGTTATATAAAAAGATAAGAGAATGAGATGAGGATAAGAGGAATCAACACCGGAATGTAAGTGGTTCAGCCAATCTGGTCTACGTCCATTATGAGTGTGTGAGTAATATCACTGAATGAAGGCACTAATGGCCATGGATACGATTCTCTCAAGCTTTCTCTCTCTACTGTATATTTAGACAGAGTTTTAGCTAGGGTTGAATAACTGGGATCCTTTTTCAAGGTTGGGGATGACCCCTATATATAGTACCAAGGGGGTGTAGTGTACCCCCCATGCATGAAATGAACATGAGTGTGATATCCTCACCAATGTGGGAGTGCCATCTGTCACTGTCACCTGTAAGGAATGATGATGAAATATTCTCCCCATGTGTGGAGAATAATCTTGTTACAACTGATTTGTGCCCATGTGTCCTTATCCAAATGCCAACAGATGCTCGGCCGCCATATTGGTGGATGACCTCGGCCTGGGAGAGGACGAGCTGTAAAGGCTTGATGTCCGTTCAATTCGAGATGTGTAAAGGCTGGGATTTAAGTATGTATTACTTATTAAAGTAAGAAAATACTTTGGGTTTAGTATCATGCATATATGAACGCATGATTATGATTCTTTGAGAGAATCTTTGGGATTATTGGTCATCGATAGATGGTTTGGCAAATATGGCCATTTTTATATTATATTCAGGGAGGAGTATATGGTGTATATATATATATATATATATATATATATATATATATATATATATATATATATATATATATATATATATATATATACACTATGTGATTTAGTATATATGATATGATATAAATGATTTTGAAAATATATAGATGAATATTTTCAAAATGCGAAAAAGGTAAATGATTTTCATAATTAATAAATTATTGTTACACACCTCCCTAAATCGCTATCATAAGGGAAGTTGTGTGCATTATGGTGACGCCCCCTGGCTAATGAATGCAGGGTGGCTATAGTCCTATAGGCCATATGGGCGATTATTTGTACTACGCTGGTTAGGTGATTCTGGGTGTGATCATGACTATCCCGCAGGCATATGGCCGCTTCCCGACGTTGGTAGGTTACCAGGTTGTCTTGTATAGATAGGCCCTGGAAGATGATAGCCATTTAGGGGCGCGTCCAGTGGGGAAACCCGGACGAGCGGTCTTAGTTTTATTAAAGCAATTTATGATAATAAATTGGCTTTAATTTACATTTCATGAGTATAAAAAGGGAAATGGGATAAAGGTTTGGCTTCGGTAACACTCCCGGATGGAAGAAGGGATGTGGAAGAATATGATATGATCAAAGCATTTTTATGATAATGAAAATGGCTTTTAATACATTTCCTAAGTCTAAAAAGGTAAATGGGGTGATATAAAACGAAAAAGCATTTTTATGATAATAAAACTGGCTTTTAAAAAGTATATGATTGGTTAAAGCAATTCATGATAATGAATTGGCTTTTATATTTACATTTCCTGAGTATAAAAAAGGAAATGGGAAGTTTTGAGAAAAATGAAAGTATTGATAAATACTTGATATATGAATCCTCAGTCTGGGAGATAGATCCGGATGGCTATGGTAAAATGTATATATATATATGGATGAATCGAGTACCGAGGGTCAAATGGATCCCGACGATCGACCTTGTCGCATAGTAGTGTATCGGGGGGGTTACTTGTTTGGATTTCGCTTCGCGAGACACCCCACGCACGAATATGGCAACGTGTTGAGACTTGGGAGAAGTTTAATCCTTAGTGCTCTTATATTATTAATTCTTATGGTATATATATTTATATATATCTTTCTGTACTGAGGGACTGGCGAATCTCGATGATCGACCATGCCGCATAGTATTGTATCGGGGAGGTTCCTTGTTTGGATTTCTCTTTGCGAGACACCCCACTCACGAACATGGAATAACGTTGAGACTAGGGTGAAATTTATCCCTTAGTACATTGCTTGGACTATCTAGGGTTGATAGTGGGTTGGGTGATATACTAGTTTAGAAGGGTAGATTGACTAGGATGTTTAGAGGGATGCTCTAGGAGTGCACTATTAGTGGAGAGGTGAGGGGTATCTCATGGGAGTGCGATACCAAATTTAAATATGAGATAAAACCTTTTTCAAAATAATAAAGCATTTATGCACTTGCTAAATATTTTCAAAACTCGGGCTCTGACCCGTTTATCTACTTTTCCTTTCTTCCTATATTATATATATATATATATATATATATATATATATATATATATATATATACGCCTGGATGGCACTTCTTTTGAGTCAGACGTCAGTTGCAGCAGTTGTGGATGCGTGCTGGTTTTTGATAGCCGCTTCCATCCTTGTACTCTAGAAAGGAGGTACTGTATAAACATTCGGGCCAATGGTCCAACTGTTTTTATTTATTCTTTGCACGTTATTCGATATGGTTGTATAATTTCAACCGAGTGTTCGGTTATTTTAATTTATTTCATTTTCATTTCAGTTCATTTACGCATTAACTTGTGGATCTTTTATTTTAATGGTTTAAAAAGAGTAGTTAAGTAAAAGTTTTAACGCTCGCCTAATAGGATATTAGTAATTAAATGGATTTTCGACAGTGACGCTAAGAATGATCCATATGTGACTCCTGTTTTAATTTGATATAGGAGTGATCGCCCGGTATCCCATTAGGCAGGTTGTTACAATGGAGTTGTGTGTGTTTATGGGGATAGTGAGAAACCTCATTGGGGTTGAAAATATTAAATATTAAATCAAAGGTGAGTATAGATACGACGGGAGGTTAAGAACTCCTAGAGAGAGTTGCGAGGGTAAGTTGTGAAATTCTAGGGCGACATTTATATTGAATCCTTATAGAGATAGGATATCATAAGACACAATTTGGGAACCAATGAGAGAGAGTAGTCGCATTATACTTAGAATGATAAACTCAAGGGGTAAATCAGAGGTGTTAGACTAGGGGAATCATGAGAGTAAATGAACCGTAGTCTGAATGGGGAACGATTGTATCGTACTATCAACTAGAATAATTGGTAGCATAAAATCTAGTCACGATAGTTATTACATAATCGTTTGGAAATAATCTTTGTAATTCCAACACTTGAAATAAAGTTGGGCTATGTTGAGGTTTATAGACTATTAGTTATGTATATATATATATATATATATATATATATATATATATATAGTCGAAACTAGTATTGGAGTCATGAATGTCCTCTTGGAGATATATGAAATGTGTAGTGATGGTTTCCTACACTAAACTTTGGGTGATAACCCAAATGTTGAATATAAACATATGTTTTTGGGAGACTATTCATCATAGAAAAATGGATGAACATGCTTCAAGAGAAGGATTGTATTTACATATCGAGGTAAATTAAATGAGTTTGTGGTGATGGCAAGTATATTGAGGATTATGTATACTTAGAGCCATATACACACACACACACACACACACACACATATATATATATATATATATATATATATATATATATCTTATACATATGAATGATAATTAGTTTGTATATCTATATAATAAGGAGTAGAAGTATTGCTACTATTCCATAAGTTCATAAGCTAATTAGGGGCTGAGATTGAACCAACAAGGCAAGAAATTAAGGGTCCAGATTGTTTTTTATATTTTACTTATTTGACCCTTTACTTTTTATTTCTACTTGGTTTCTCTCTTCTTGCTTTATTTCAAAACAAAGGCTATATTAGTACAAGCACATATTTCATCTTTTCCCCCTCTTTTGTGGTGCCCATCAAAAAGAAAATCGTACAATGTATGATGTAGGCCTCATGAGTTTCCATTCTCTCTCTTACTTTAATTTGAAAAAACCACTCCGAATGTCACACACCCTCTTCTCTCACGTGCTCATCTCAGACTGAAACAAAAATCTCATCAGATTTGCTACTTATCTCCATCAGCACCACCATATTCGGTTTGTTCAAATAATAATCTTCAGAGCTTCCAGCACCCGCACCTTGGTAAGGGATTTTTTGTTTGTAATTTAGGGTTTTGGTATTTTTTTTCTTTTTCTTTCCTCTACGCTGCTTTCGATTTTGGATCCAACATCTAACAGGTACTTCCTACATATACTCATGCAAAAATCTAAAGCTTTTGTTTTGGCTTAAGGTTTGATGGATCGGGGGCTTTTTGGGGGGTTTTCGGATCTACATATATGAAGACTTATCTACATTTTGTTTTGGCTTAGTTGTTCAATTTGGTTCTGATATGAGTTTGATTTTTGTTTCATTTTGCAGGTTAAATCTCAGGGCAAAAATCGAAAAGGTATATGCATTATGAGTTGGATTTTTATTTGGGAGTTAGTTTTTGTGTTTGATTTCAATTTTTTTGGTGTGGGTGAGGGGGTTTATTTTGTGTTTAGTTTCAATCATTTCTTTTTTGATATGGAAATCAAGATTCTGTAATTCTGTATTTCTTTGACTTATCTACAGTACACACATTTATAGCCATTGTGTTTGTTTTAGATTCTGTGATTCGTTTTGTACTAATCCCAATTTTATTTTTGTTCATGTTTTGTCCTAAAATTGTTCGGGATGCATTCAAGAGAAATGGATCAAGAACACCAATAACATTTTTATAGCTAATTTCATTTATGTATGTTATCGTCATCGACAATTTGTTGTCCCCTGTGTTGGAGTTTTCGAATTATGTTTCTCAAGTGTTCTTTCTTTTAAATGCAATAGTTAGCCAATCTTGGAAGGTCACGAGTTTTTAAATCTACATTTGTTGTCCCTGGTCACTGTGTATTTATCACTCCAATACCCTGAAGTAGTTCTGTTTTTCGTTGTTGGTTTGCATTTTGGGCTGTAAGAGATTGTGAGAGCTTATATTGTCTTGATTGTAATATATGATCTAATTGGTAAAGAGTTCGCAATAATTGTTATTTTCTTTCAATAAAAGAATCAATTTATTTTAAACTTAATGTGATAGGTTCCTTTGATATATTGTAGTGTCAAATCTTTTTTTTTACTCTTTGGTATCACTCAGGTAAATATATGTCTTGCATTTTAATTTTCAGGGCATTTGTTCTATTTGTGGTCTCACGCAGTCACTTGAACTGCCTCATCATAGATGCTCATGATGGAAACAAACAATGTGTATTAACTATGACATAACAGGTTCATATTTGTAAGTTAATATTTAACGATCACTCCGGCCTTTTATTTTTCTTATTCTGTTTTGTTCACCCATTTCCTGTATTTTGGAGATAATTTTTTGGAGTTTTTATAATAATTCCGGGTCATTTTGATTAGTAGAACATGGTTTACATATTGGGGTTATATGTATTATATCCCTGTCGAAGGCTTCTGAATGTTACTAATGGAATCTTATGGGTTTAGTATAGTTTACTGGGATTTAATAGGTTTATTCTTTTACGTGTCACCGTGTAATATACAGATAGTCATAGTTTATTTGGGATGGATTCTGCCTATATAATCAGTAGCTAAGAAAACCTTTCCTTTTTAATAGGTCTCTACGTATTTTATGGTAATGGGATCATTCGTTATAACGAATGAACAAAAGAGACAACAAAATTAGTGAAGATTATGTGGCATTACGAGGATTCAGAGCTTTTATTTCCCTCCTTTTATTTTTATGCTGATTTTATGAAAATGCTCTTTTATAATGTTATGTACAATGTTTGAAAAGGATGCACATTGAGTAGAATAGTTATAGCAGTACAATTTTCCTAATTTGGTTGTAGAGAAACAAAATTGACTTGAATCTTTGGTCCTCCAACCTATCTATATGGAATTATTTAACTGACATACTCATCATTGAGTGTGAAATAATATGACCTGAAGTTTTGCGAGGACACCTAAATCAGTTTTTTATATTCGTCTCGATTCCTTTTATGTGAATTCCTCTAATCTAATTTGTAGGTAATCAATGCTCTGCGCTACATATTTAAATTTTATTTGCGACTTTATTTCTAGGTTTGTAATATTCTTTTGGTGATTCACGTTGTTTAGATCTAACGGTTTCTAATTTGTTCAGCTTCTCATATAGGGATATGTTGGGTTTGGCAAAATTCCCAACTTAATAGTTCTTATGTTTCATCTTATACATTTCACGAAAGGTATTTAGAAAAATTCCCAACTTAATGCATTACTTTTTTGGGTGATTTATTTTCCTTAGATGTGTGTTTGTCACGGTTTTGTCGAGTGTGTGAAGAACAAGGGCCACGTGTTGTTAGTAATGTATACATTTTTTTGGCCTTCTGTTAGAAAGTTTCAGTACATTTTATTTGCTTTAGATGTGTATTTGTCACTGTTTCAGGGCCACATTATGTTAGAAAATGACAAGGTGGTTTATCTGAATTTGGAAGTGAAATAGTAAAGTCACTTAAAAACTCATTATGCACCAAAAACTCATTATGCAGCCCTGGTAACTTTGATCCAACCCGGATGACTGCTCCCCAATCTTTGATGTTGATCCATCTAGCAACCTTTCTAATTCCCCCCATCGTCTACATGCAAGATGAACTCGAATTGAGATTTGAACACTAACAACTCTATAACCGTGGCTTTTGTAGCTTTGCGTTGGAACTGAAAAGGATGGTGTGTAGTTTATCAAAATGAGGTCTGTTTGGATAGCTTGCTGAGTTCGTTGATAGCTTTTTTGTTTGTAAGCTGAGGATTTTGGTAATTCAAAACGATATATTGTCGGTTGGTGTTGGTTGCATGTCGTTAGATAAGTATTATGTATTGACGTAGACTTGAATGGTGTTTTTTTTAAATTACAGGAATCTCATAATTATTAATTCTTTGTATCTTTTTTAGTTTTATTTTTAGTGTTACCATTGAAACAACTGAAGACTTTCAATTTTACAGCTTATTGTTTGAGAACGCACAAATTCCCCTCAATGGGTTTAGTTTAACAAGAATACGTTTGGTCTTGCTGCTGCTGAACCACTCCAGGTCCCACAATTGCAACCCGACACTTCCACTGGGCCCTTCTTCCTATGGTTCTGTTCCAGAATATAGCTCCTGGTCCCACAAACACACTTCCGCAATGAAAAACAGTCAACAGCCTGTGTGGTACTTTAATGATAACTGTTATTGATACAGATATTTTGTATATAGTACCATAGATATATCTTCCTTTGATTAACTGTTATTGATACGTATATTTTGTATGTGAGTTTTGCAGGGTGCATGTGGAATAATACATTATTCGTATGGAGATATGGGAATGTTGAGCAGACACACTGCAATGGTGTGTCGTTTGTTGTGATGTATGTGTTAGCTCGCAGTTGTGTCGTGTAATGTTTTGGTGGACTCTACCCTTTCTTTTTACACAATTAGTGCTACTTCGCTAAGACCTGGCCAACTTAACAAAACATCTGTGTTTTTAAACTTTATTGTTACCTCTATTTTTTATAACTTTCGTGTCCTGTTAAATATCAGAACGAGGTTTAAAATATCAGCCTATATTGTCAAATATTTTCACGAGCTATGATATATTAATGCACATTAAAGTGAAAAAAACGTCCACGAATATCTACACATAGGGGAACCTAAGCAACCCTTAACTTCATTCTCATCTTAAAATCTGTCTAACATACGATATTTTACTTCAGTTCAATATGATGCTTCATTAACTAATATTTAATGTTTATGATCTTTTGTCATTTGATGTATAGATATGCTGCACCTCAGCAATACATTAGGAGCACGCAGACTCCCTCTACGCCATCAGTGAGCACGCAGACTCTAAATCAGTCCTTGATTCACTAGGCAAAGGATATTTATATCTCACTTGATCTCACTATAAATAGTGAAAATTTGAACGTAAACAAATGCAGATCCTAGGTGAATACTCTAAATCAGTCCCAGATTCACTAATGGTCTATGCTTATTATTCTCTAGACAGTCTCATCTTTCGTTTCAGGTTTGTATACAACCTGTTGCACCAATGGAGAACTATATTTTGGAGAATATGCAAGAATTTTTGCATTCCACAATTTTACAGGACACAAAAACAAGTCCTTCCTAAAGCTCGGTATGTGGAGGAAGGTAGCATAGATAAATGTATACAAGTATCACAGATGAATGTATATAAATACTCATTTGTTCATGAAATGTGTGTTTAGTTATTCATTTGAATTTCTTGAATAACTAAACACCATCTGCACTTGATGTGCTTTTAGTTAAATACCCATTTGCACCTATTGTATGTTTAGTTGAAATTGTCTGGCAATATGAATAATTAAACACACAATTCATGAATAACTACAATGTCTGACAATATGCCTCATAATTAGGCATATTTAAACTAATAATTAGGCATGGTAGTTGTTCATGTACTATGTGCTTAGTAATTCATTTGCACCTGCTGATTTAAATTTTGTTCATGAAATTTTATTTCATATATTTGCTCTGTTTTGAAGGTAAATACCAAGTCTACAAGAACATTTTCAACTAATAATTAATAATTAGGCATATTGCCAGACATTGTAGTTGGCTTTGGAAATTAAAAGAGCCTTTGTTAATATTCCCCAATGTCACTCAATACATTTAAATTACATATTCAAATGTGAGTTTCTTAAAATGGTGAATGTAAGTGAGAGTTTGGAAGCAACTAGAATACTTTAGTTGGTTACAGCCAAGACATTTAAGGGAGATGCTGATATGGTATGAGTTACAAAGTCAACATCAAGTTGTTTTCTTATTTTTGTTATGTTGTTTCATGCTTTAAATATCTAATCCCTTTTTTTCTGTTTTGATTTGCAGATTTACCCCCCAACTTGATATTATTTTGTGGAATGAGGTAACTTGACATGCATTTGTTAATGTTTTACCCCTATTTAGACCCATTTGTTTAAGATGTAATATGTTTTGGTGTAACACTCTTTTGCCATTTTAGGTGATTTGAAGTGTTTCAAATCTTGATATTTCTTTGATAATAGTTCAATACCAGCGAGGGGGACCCACCTTAAATGTATTTGATGGAACGAAGAGATCTTTGGCATTATATATGATGGCGATAATGATGATGATGAGGCCACGAATTTCACCGACATCTACTTCAGTTTGTTTCGACCCATACTATTTTAGAGGTCATGACCAAGATCCTCACTCACGAAATGTGCTAGACAACAAGTATTGGTGTTGCTTTTATGGAAATTATGGTGTCGCAGCATAAACAATGTTGTATATTTATTGATTTATTAGATACTTTTACGAATTGAATTAAATCGACGGTGTTATTTATATGAGGTAAACGACGGATTATTAATATTGTTGTTGGAGTTTTTTTTTTTCTTAAATAGTGTGGGTAGTCCTATAAACAAATAAAATGTTGAATGAATTTTCTAAATTGTTTACACTTATATGTATTATATATACAAAAAAATTATATAAATTAAACACGATTCAATACTTTGGAAAATTTTCACCGTGCCTTCAGGCACGGGCATTCCGCTAGTATAGATATATGGACATGTGAATATATTTAAATATATATCTGTATGGATATGAATATGGATATATTTATGTTGTGGATATACATGTTATGAATATCTAAACCTTATGTGATGGTTTATTTATATGATTGGATCATATGGATGTATATATATTGTGCATGTGAATGATATATATACTTATGTGGTTAAGCATACCCCGCGCATGCTATCATTGGGAAGTTTACGCACAGAGGGTGAGCGTCCTGGCTCGAGGAGCAGGGTGTGGATATTCCCCAGGTCATAGTCGTCCAGTGTGTTATTATGTGATTTACAATTCTTTTGGGATGAGACGTGGTGGGTATGTTTCGTCTCATTTCCAGTTAGGAGCCATTACCGCTTCTCGGGACGTCGTGTGCGTGAGTATATCACGAGGATGGGTGTCGTTTAGCCCCGTCTGGTGGTTCCAGTATTGCTATGTGAGATGGGCAAGCATGATGCAATTTATCGGCGATATACATAGCCAGGTATATTATGTGCATGGCCTTTGTACATCATATGTAGTATGTACACTTGGATATGGGATTGAATGTTGGTATATATATATATGGTTTGAATAAATGCCTATATATATTTATATCTCCTACAGGTGAAAGGATCTGGAATCTTTATGGAGTACATCTTGGATGATTATGGTGTACTAGATTGATGAGGGTTGATGTATCGCATTTAAGGAATATTTCGGTTACATCATCCCAAGGATAATATTGGAGATTTTTCGTTGTTTTCATATTGTAGTCTAAAATTTAGTAGTAGTAGTAGTATAATATGGTATGTAAGGCATTATGGATCTCTAGGATCGACATTGTCAAGGAGTAGTGTAACAGGGTGGTTCTTTGTTTGGATTTCTCTTTGCGAGACACCCCATGCACGAAACGTAGCGCAACGTTGAGATTGGAGAGAAGTTTTGTCAATAATAATTTTGTATGCCTATTATTTAGAAATTAAATCATATGATTCAACCCAATTATATATGGGTAACTTATTAAGAATTATAATTGATCAAATTATAAATCGGAATCCATTAAGCCTAGTATGGCACACATGTTTGAAAATAAATAAATAATTTTTAGTGTGTTTAGGAAGAGTGGGTTCTGGGGTTACGATAGTAAGGCAGATCTCGTGGGTATAGGTTAGGCCTATGATAAGTTAGGTTGTCCTTATTTGGGGTAATTTAAATAAAATTTTGAGGTCGCGAATAGGTACGCTCCATTAGATGACAGGTGAGTTGGGATTTCACGAGAGCGCGATTCCACTTTAATTATTAAATAAGTGCATTGATACTTATTATGCACGGTTAACACACTAGCTAAATATTTTTACAACTCGGGCTCTGACCCGTTTACTTTTCTCTCCTGCCTGTATATATATATATATATATATATATATATAATAAAGTAGCAAACTTATGTATGTCATAAGTTTGCTTGATGATGTCATCTATATTATTTTTTCTTGCACTCCCTATTTTACCCTTGAAATTTTTGGATTCCCTCTCTTTTCATACACTATAATTTATTTGTTCCCCTTTTTCAAAATTCAAATTGAGGGGTATATTTGTAAACATACCCACGATACACTCTCACCACAAACCTCATACGCTCAGCTCACTCCCTTCCCTTCCCTTTCCACCCTTTTGAAAATTGAAGTAGCCGCTTCATCTCTCTCTCTCTCTCTAATCTTACAAAACCAAAACCTATTGATCGTCTATTTTTTTTCTTTGGATTCATCATCTAATATTTTCATTTTTCAGCGGAGACACCACCACTACCAACACTTAGGCCACCGCCGATTTTCAACAAAGCGATTTCAACAACGATTTTAATGGGTTGGATCTGCCATTAAAATTGAGGTCAATCGCTTCACAGTGTCTTCCCCCTATGCTGTAGAACCACGCATTTTCGCCATTAGGTATCCTCTCTCTCTCTCTCTCTCTACATTTTTAGCTTTGCTCTGTAACTATGTTGTAATTTTTTGGGTGCTAATTTGGGTAAAAACAGAGTGGTTTTTGGATGTAGGGGTTTTGGATCATTTTTACCTCATAATGTTGATTCATGAGCTGATTTTTTTCTTCAAAAACTGACTGAGATTGATTTCTTTGAATGATCTTGAATCAACATCACAGCTTTTGAATGATCTTAATTTTTTGGTTCAAATAAACTTGAATCAACTGGGTTCAAAAAATTGACTGATCGTTCAAAAAATTAAGATCCCTTTTTGTTCAAATCAAGGTCTTGATTTTTGGTTCAAATCAAGAGCTGTGATGATGTATTTTTGGTTCAAAAGCTGTGATTTTTGGTTCAACACATCATATCGTGTACAACTGTTTGTCTCTACTGATTTGAGATTTTTATGGATCTGGGATTTTTTTACAGATCTGAGATTTTTTACGGATTTGAGAATTTTTTAACCAACACATCATATCAGATCTGTCAACTATTTGTTTTGATAGATGGATCTCTGATTGTAACAAGTATTGAAATTATGATATCAAAACTGTTTGTTTTTATGTATGGATCTCTGATATTGTAATATGATAACAGGGATTTCACATTTTATACCCAAATCCAAAAAAATCAATGTTTTCAAACATATTAGTTTCCGTTGTAAAAATTATTTTCTTATATTCTTTAATCTCAATGAATTGTGTTAGGATGAAGGAGATCAAGCAAATGGGGATCTCATTATGGTGGAGGTAATTTACTCTCTTGACAACTGACATTTTATAAATTTCCCATTGTTATGGTTATTTATATTCGACAATGGGACACAACCCTCCCATTAAAGAGAAGCAGCACTGGCTTCGAGTCTGTCTGATGGCATTAGTAGGCCTGCTGCTATTAGTATCTGAAGTGCGTATTGTATTTTTTTTAATTTCAATTGCTAAGATCACCTTTTTATTTTGGGGAAAAATATGAGCTGACTGTTTTTACTTGAGTTAAGTTTTGGAAATTAAGTTATTATGTTTTGGAAAGAAAGGTATTTGTGTTTTGGAAATTAAGTTTTTAGGTGTGAATATTAGGTTACGTTGTGTTAAGTTTTGGAAATTAAGTTATTATGTTGTGGAAATTAAGTTATTATGTTTTGGAGATGTAACTTCTGGAAACAGTGATTAACATGCTGCCTCGAGAATTCGCCACACCTGCTTATGTGCTAGCCGTCAATCTCTTACTTCTCCCGTAGCTTCCTCATTTCATCCTTCCTGGGGTCATCTTCTGGTGTAAGGGCAAGGGGAACTGCCTTTCTAACTATGATGATTGATTAATAATTATGTTTGAGATATATAATGTGAAGCTTATATAGTTGTCTAATATAATTTTAGATACTAAATTTCTAATTATGTTTGAGATATATAATGTGAAGCTTATGTAATTGATTTATTAGATTTTTATACTTATTTTAGTTTTTTCTTATGTATATTACAGGTATATACTCGAACTGATCTCAAATTTTGCTTTAGTGTACGACTGGAACTGATATTAGTTCAACCTCTACAGAAATTCTAGAGCCTACAACCTGCTTTTTGATCGTCGACCGACCTGATATCAGTTGAAATAAAAAAATGAGTTTGATTGAATTGGTATCAGTCTATAACCTGCTACTTTGACCGTCTACCGACCATCACAATCCAGAGCTTTCGAGGTTTGTTTTTCATCACCGCCGCTACCTGTTATTTTGACTATTATATATTTGAAGTTCTATTAATTTTAATTTAAAATTTCATTGAAAGTTGTGGGAAATGTTGACATTAACTAATTTGTTTTTGTTTTTGCAAGTTTTGTGCTCAAAACTTATAAAAATGTTGTGCTAAGTATATCTTCTGTATTGGGTCAAAGTGGTCAGCCCGAGCCCGAGACTGTTGCAGAAGCTTTGTTCTCAAGCTTTTAGACACATGGGTGGCGTGAAAATTGGTTTGGGGGCAATGCTTTAGTTTGCCTGCTTTGTGATCTGCAGAGGCTGATTAAGGCTGCTGGGAGAGAGGAACTGACCTGTGCTAAACAGGGATCGAACTATACGGGAACTGACATGTGTTGAATAGGGATCAAACTGTACAGGAACTAACCTGTGTTGACCTGTAAACTAAGGCACATATGGCAATTCAGAGGTGACAATTATGCTGTCCCTTCATCGTCCAGCAATTTCATTTTTTTAGAGCGAGATGTTAGTAAGAATAGGGCACTAAATGCGCGATCAAGGGACAGTAGCGAGAACGAGCTAATAAGCACAAGCTATGTTATATTGGACTAATTTACGAACTAGCACCTTTACTTTACTTGCTCCCTTATTTATGACCACATCGTAATTTAATTTGCAATCACATTTTAGGAATGAAATGATGCAGCAGGAGCTGCAGCAGTTGTAGGAAACGTGACATTTGTTACCCGTCAACTGGTACTTCTACAACCCTATATGCTTTATGCTTCATTATTTCATTTTATTTTATTTTATTTTTAAGAGTTTCTATAGTTTCGCTGAGGCGACACTGACTTTCCCTGATGATTCTTTGACGTAGGTTTGTATTTGGCCATTAAAGATGATCGATTGCAAAGTATGCTACAGTATTTCGAAGAAAAAAATGCAGACACGTACCAAACGATTGAGGTTCAGGCTCTCTCACGCTGCAAAAAAAAACTGAAAACCACACCACGGACACTACATTTTGGGGGTTTTATATACATGCCAATGGGCAAAGATGTGTGATTTTAATCACCATTGCTCTTAATATTCTGTAGGTAGAGAATTATAGATTTAGAGATTTTTTAGAATTATAGATTTAGAGAATTATAGATTGTTAGTACTTGGTTTTTATTTAGATTCTATGTTTATTAGTTTGTGATGTGGGGGTGACGTTGGCTAGAAATTATGGGAGTCTTGATTTGAATTCGATTAAATGTTCAGTTTTTATGTGACTTTTATTTTTGTTGTTGTTGTTGTTGTTGGGAGAACTTAATTTTTAAAAGGCGATAGTCCTATAAACAAAGAGGACTTTGTCCAAAATTTCTAAATTTTTTATATGGTGTTATATCTATGTAAATATGATGTATGGTCAAATCAATGGCATACATTTTCAAAAAAATTATCAGCGTGCCTTCAGGCACGGGCATACCCTAGTATATATATATATATATATATATATATATATATATATTACTACAGGTGTCCTACCACATGGATGCCGGATGACCTCCTATCTAGAGTCTTGGGAACCGTGACAGGTGCGGACTGTTGCGGGATATATCTTGTAGTCTCTTCCTACTTCTTTAAAAATCTAGATAGGATTCATGTTGTATTTCAGTTTTATACCCAAGGGTTATTTATAGATGTGTATATTTATTTCATTTCAGTCATTGAATTGGCTGTGACCCGACAGCTTATTCGGGTTTACTTCTTTGTGGCATATTCAGTTGTAGTTATTTATTTCATTTATTCTAGCATTTCATTTATCATAGTTCTTTCATGCATCTTTATTTTCTTTATTAGTAGCTTTATAGTGTTGGTTTGTTATCTGTTGCGTATTTTATTTAAATTTTAACATCTCGCTTATATGATATCGGGTAGTTAGTTCTATATTATATAGTACCGACAGTTGATGTTGAGACTGGACCATCTGAAACTCCTGATTTAAGGTAGTATAAGGCTGGCCACCTGTTATTATTTTAAGCGGGGTGTTACAGATGGTATCAGAGCATCAGGTTATAGAATCTTTAGGATCTGTGTGGGTTTTCTGCGTTCTTCCGTTAACGTTCTTGATATAAAGCCCTACTATTAGGACTGTTGTGCTCACTGCGCTTATTTTCTTTTATGAAGTGTATTCACTTGATCGACGTTCTGATAACCGTTTCTCTCGTTTCAGACGTCACCTAGAGTATGTCGTCTAGGAAAGGACATGATTAGAGATACAATACCCATAGCATATTTTGTGTATGCTTTGATCGGGGGTATTTGTTTTTTTCTCGATTCCGGTGAAGATTTTGAGTGGATTTCTAGCAGTGGTTCAAGGTGATTTATCGATGGTTGAGTAAGAAAGGAAAAATTCACTCGAATAAGGAATCTTGGACTTAATAAGGAAAGTCTGAGGAGAGGTATATAGTGCAGTCCTTGGGAGGTTTAGATTGAGAAACCCTTCAATGTTTTTTAGGAAGCCTTGTAATGCTGACTTCTACCGGTGGAAGGTAGGTGACATTGACAAATTGTCAGGGGTATCGTCTTTATTTAAGAAAGGTGTAAGAAATTGGAGACTCATATTTGTCGAGTACGATGGAGGGAGTTTTCGGTAGTCGCAATCGCGTTTTGTCCTTCAATATAGTTAGGAAGGATTTTGAGTAAGATGTTTATCTTGTGGAGAAATAGGTTTAGGATTAATGAATGTCCTAGAAGAAGTATAGTACCCTGAGTTGAGATTCAAGGACTTGCCTTGAAATGATGTTTTGGGGTGATGAGAATAATTAGTATAGTTGGGAGGTTTAGAGCTTAATGGATTTATTTTGAGCGGAGAATTTAGCTCATAGATGTGCTAAGTTTTGAGAACTAGGTAGTGGTTAGAAGTATTGTATTTGTTGTGGCCTTGTGTTCTAAACATAAGGTATTTGTTTGGCGTGTCGAAAGACGCGGGATTTATTTATATTATATATTATTACATAGGCCTTCGGGCAGTATCTAAAATATGAAAACCTTTTATAAAACCTTAACCTTGGTTCAACTAATCTCAATCCCCGACCTAGCTACACAGTAGTGTATTGGGAGGGTTCCTTGTTTGGATTTCACTTGTGAGACCTCCCCCGCACGAAGGTAGCTAGCGTCAAGATTTGAGGAGAGTTCAACCATTGGGAATTTTCAAACTTTTACATAGTCAATATGTTGTTATAGATTATACTGGTGATAGTATATTACGATTCGAGGCTAATGGAACCTGATTATAATTCTGCGAGTGAAGCTCGGGTACGGGGTGTATGGGCGCCCTGGGTTGTTAGTTGAATTTTTAAAATCTATATAGCTCGATGTGAGAACTAGGAGGGATGGGTATTGTGATCCGGAAAGTTGATGATGCCAGAATCAGCACCACCAGATAAGGTGTTTTCAAGATCAATCTAAGAACAACAATGGCAGCATAGTTATGTAAAAGGTAAGAGAATGAGATTAGGGGAAGAGGAGAGAGAACCATAATATAATTGGTTCAGCCTAGATTGGACTACGTCCACTGTGTGTGTGTGAATAACCTCACTACAATAAGGCACTAATGTCCATGGATACAATCTCTCAAGCTTTGTCTCTCTCTGTGTATCTAGACAGGGTTTTAGCTGGGGTTGAATATCTGGGGATCCCTTTGCAAGGTAGAGGATGACCTCTATATATAGTACCTAGGGGTGTAATGTACCCTCCATGCATTCAATGAGCATGTGTGTGGTTACCTCACTAATATGGAAGTGCCATATGTCACTGTCACATGTAGAGAATGATGATGCACTATTCTCCCCACGTGTGGGGAATAATCTTGTTATAACTGATTTGTGCCCACGTGTCCTTATCTAAATATCAACAGGTGCTCGGCTATCGCGTCTGTTGTATGACCTCGGCCTTGGTGAGGCCGAGGTTGGTGAGTCTTGATACCTGTTCAGTTCAAGTATTCCATAGAGGTCTCGGCCTAATCCTGGCCGAGACAATGGACAAGGTCGGCCTGAGACAATGTTTAACCAGTGGCTTGATGAGGTTGCTGGTGGCTTCCTTTGAGCTCGGACTACATCTGGCCGAGGTTGCCATTCCAAGGTATACGAGAATGCTTCTAATCCTTGACGTCCCATGGAGAGGCTCATGGTAGTGTCGGCCTGGGCTGACCTTGATATGACCGAGGGGTGATATCGCGTGTCCAAGACATGCCCAGCGTCGGCCATAATATCGTCCGAGGTTGGTGTCTCTAGGTCGAGGTTACACTTGGGGCATATCAATCACCCCCAGCCCTTAGTCATATGTGAGAGCAAGTGACTAGGGGATTACTACACCTCCGAGGCCTGTCTGTTACAAGCCAATACTTGCTTGACACTTGTCCAACGCTGGAACATGCTTGCTTGGTAGGTGTGTGCTATCACCCGCCCTTTGGGGCTCCCAAGGAAATGATAGGCCTTGGGAATCGTGCCTACTTATTTAAGGGTTTTGAACCCTCATTTCTTCTTTCTTCTTCACTTCCCTCTTCTGCGAACGCTTTCTCCCTCTAAAAGGCATTTCGAACCAGAATCTACTGCAGAGGTCTTTGTTGGTGGTTTTTTTTTAGTTTTCATCACTTCCCCTTGTCGTTTCATTTCCAGGTATCTTCTCCCCTTCATTTTCTTTACTTTTTCCTTCTGGTTTGCATTTTCCTGCGAGTTTCTGAGTTTTCTGGCGAGTTTCTGAGTTTTTTGGTGACTTGTGTTTGCTTTGAATTTCTTGGTTTGATCCTTAGATTCTTTTGCTTTGCCAACCAGTCTTGTTTGTAATTTTTGGAGTTTAGGAAAATCCCCAAGTGTAGTGTCGTCCTCTGATGCTTAGACCCTTATATCAGCTTCTTGAGGAGTTTCCCTCTCTTAGAGAGAAGACTTTAGAAAATATTAGGCAAATTGAAAGAGCACAGGAGGAGGCTCGTAGATCACAAGAGTTTCCCATTAGACCCATATTTCCACCACCTCTGAAGGTGATATATCCTGACCCCCGGAAGAACTTCTATCAGACAGAGGTTCCTGCTGATCCCATACCTATGTCTGAGTCTGGATCTTCTACCTCAGACCCCATGTCTGTCGATTCCTTTCAAGAGGCCATGGACTTCACACCTAGGCCTGATCAGGCCAAGGTCTCCAGCCGAGCCTCATCCCATAATCACTCAAGCACCTCAGGGTCTTCCTCAGAGGTTGAGATTCTTGAGCCGAGTGTGGCCATTCCATCACCACTTGATGCCATCCCTCTGTTGGCTGTCACCGGGGCAGAGTTCGCTTAGAGGTTCTCGAGTAACCCATCAACATCTTCTCCGGCCGACATTGAGTTGGATGATGATGAGGTTGAGAGCGATGTCGACGTCTCTGAGGCGGCCGAGATTGAGAGTACAATTACTGAGGTAGACCTTCTCTACTTCAGATATCTGTATTTTATCAGCCCCTCAATAAAACTTAGGAGACCTCTGAGGGAAGAGAGGGATTTTCATGGCCGAGATGGCGAGATCTGCCTGTACAAGAAGATGTTCAAGTTGGGGTTCCATCTTCCCATTCACCCCACTATCAAGTCCATCCTTTCTTATATTAATTTGGCCCCCTCTCAACTCTCTCCTAATGCCTGGAGAGTCCTAATAGGGGCCATATTGTTATGGAAGGCTGTCCACCACTCAGACCTTCCAGTTCAGGTCTTTATAGGTTTCCACGTCCCTTCCTCGGCCAAAAATCATCCGAGCTACTACCATTTTATAGCTCAAAAGCTTGAGGATAAAATTCTTCAGGTGACTCAGACTTCCAACCATAACTGGAAGCCTCGGTACTTCTTTGCTTCAGGGCCATGGGAGTTTGGCCCATGCGTTCCCTCGTCTAATCTGGATAAGAGGATGCCCCTGAGGTGGGGTAAGGTCACCATGTCTGCTAGGGATGACCCTGGACTAAGTCTATAAAACCTTCAGAAGGTAAAATCCCTTCAAGATCAGGGGGTACATGGTCTATTTGTCAGGTTCGAACACTTAATGACTCCCCACTACCTCTTTGGGACATGTCTAGGTGGAAGTCCCCTTGCCGAGCTTGGTAAGCATTTTTGTTTTTTAAGTTTAACCTCTGAGTTTACTCATATCTTCTTATCTAAATCAGATCTATTAACTTTTTGCAGAGCGACCAAAGGATATTCCAGACGAGCTTTAGGAGATGGTTGCACCAAGCTTGACGAGACTCGCCAAGAAAGCAGGCCTTAACGCTCCTCCACCAGCTCCCTCTGCCTCTAAGCCCCCAGCCACAAAGAAGAGGGCTCCAGGGGTCATGCCCCTGAGGATCAGAGGCAAAAGAAGAAGACAGCCGATGATTTCATCCCCATCTCTTCAGCTGACGCCCTGTCGGCTCGTTTGGATCAGTTGAAGTTAACCGACAGTGTAGTCGGCCACAGCCTTCAGGCCTTGGATGCCGCCGGCTCTGTAATGACCAAGGCTGACAAACGCTTCTTCAGGTCCCTTGGCACCCCATTGCTGGTTGAGTTCGGCCTTCACAAAGACGTTCAGGTATGATTTGATCCTTCTTCAGAAATTCTTCTAAGCGTAACATCTGATTCATCCTCAGCTTACTCATGATCACTAAACATGCAGGGATTGACAGCTATGCACCATTTATCCGACTGGACTCTGAGGAAGTTGCCCCTCATCCAAAAGGGGCAAGAGGCCGAGAAAGTCCAGAGTACTCTGAACGCAGAGATCGAGTGCCTCAAGTCTGAGCTGAAGGAATCTAAGCAGAGGGTGAAGGGGTTGGAGAAGAACATCTCCTAGCTCGGTAAGGATCATGTAGCTTCGCTAAAGTCTAGGGACGACATTCTGTAGCAGAAAATCAACTCAGCTGTCAGGGCCACCCTTGAGGACGCCTCTGAGAAGATAATTGCTGACTACAAGTCCTCTGAAGATTTCATGGGCTTTGGTTTTGAATACCTTGAAAGAGGTATCAAAGCCACTATTAAATGGGCTGACGCTAGGGAGAGAGATGCCGATACTTTGAAGGCCTCTGATTTCATTGGTCTCGGCTTTGCCGACCCTCAATTCTCCCAGGCTCTTTAGGAGGTTGAAGAAGAGACTGTCGCTCCCGTCGAGACTGCTACATTGGAGGTCACCGATGTTGGAGGGGCAGACCATCTTGATGATACGGCCGAGGTAACTAATCAAGCCGAGGATGTCGACGTTCCCCCTTCAAACCCTTAGGATTTTTTAATCATTGTTTGTAGCTCTTTGTATTATGGAGTTTCTGTAATCGTTGAACATATTATTTCTGAATATATATCAACCTCTGATGAGGTCCATCTTCACTTTCTTTTCATTGAATGTCATGTGATGCTTTTCATTCTTAGATTCGTTGCAATGGTTTCTGTTAAAAACAAATTTGTAATGAGCTTTAACCACTGAAGCCCTCTTTCTAAGCTTGTCTTTTTGCAATGGTCTTGCTTAAACTCAACCAATGGTCCTGAGCTTAGACCTCGTGACCACTGGATGGTGTTATGAGGGTCTAAGGTCATCACCTAAGATGTTATCCCCATAATAAATCTTCACCAAATTAATGATGTTATGTGTCTGAGGTCATCTAATTTATAGTGTTTGACCTCAGACCTCGTCACCACTGAATGGTGTTATGAAGGGCTGAGGTCATGACCTAAGATGTTATCCTCATATCTAATCTTCACCAAATTAATGATGTTAAGGGTCTGAGGTCATCTCATTATGGTGTCTGATCTCAGACCTCGTCACCACTGAATGGTGTTATGAGGGTTTGAGGTCATCACCTAAGATGTTACTCCCATAATTAGTCTCACCAAATTAATGATGTCAAGGGTCTGAGGTCATCTCATTATGGTGTCTGAGCTTAGACCTCGTGACCACTGAATGGTGTTATGAGGGTCTGAGGTCATCACCTAAGATGTTACCCCCATAATTAGTCTCACCAAATTAATGATGTCAAGGGTCTGAGGTCATCTCATTAAGGTGTCTGAGCTCAGACCTCGTCACCACTAAATGGTGTTATGAGGGTCTGAGGTCATCACCTAAGATGTTATCCCCATAACTAATCTTCACCAAATTAATGATGTTAAGGGTCTGAGGTCATCTCATTATGGTGTCTGACCTCAGACCTCGTCACCACTGAATGATGTTATAAGGGTCTGAGGTCATCACCTAAGACTTTATCCCCATAATAAATCTTCACCAAATTAATGATGTTAAGGGTCTGAGGTCATCTCATTATGGTGTCTGAGCTCAGATCTCGTCACCACTGAATGGTGTTATGAGGGTCCGAGGTCATCACCTAAGATGTTATCCTCATAATTAATCTCACCAAATTAATGATGTTAAGGGTCTGAGGTCATCTCATTATGGTGTCTGACCTCAGACCTCGTCACCACTGAATGGTGTTATGAGGGTCTGAGGTCATCACCTAAGACGTTATCCCCATAATAAATCTTCACCAAATTAATGATGTTAAGGGTCTGAGGTCATCTCATTATGGTGTCTGACCTCAGACCTCATCACCACTGAATGATGTTATAAGGGTCTGAGGTCATCACCTAAGACGTTATCCCCATAATAAATCTTCACCAAATTAATGATGTTAAGGGTCTGAGGTCATCTCATTATGGTGTCTGACCTCAGACCTCGTCACCACTGAATGATGTTATAAGGGTCTGAGGTCATCACCTAAGATGTTATCCCCATACTAAATCTCTGATCTAAGAATGAAGCAAGAACTGTCATGGGAACTGATCTTTATTAATAACCTCTTCACAATAAGATGGTACATTTACATAAAACTCTATGCAACATCATATGTAATATCTCTTTAGGTGGTCAGCATTCCATGGGTTAGTGAAAGGTTCTCCTTCTAGGTTTTCTAGCCTGTAAGTGCCAGGCACAACCTCTTCTGTTACTTTGTAGGGGCCATGCCAGTTTGGGTGAAGCTTATTTGCTTTCTGTAGGGTCTTCTTTAGCACTAGGTCTCCCACTGCAATGGGTCTTGACTTCACCCTCTGGTTGTAGAATTCCGCTGCCTTCTGCTGGTAGGCGGCTTTTCTGACCTCTGCGTCCTCTCTTCTTTCTTCGATAAGATCT
Organism: Sambucus nigra; assembly: GCA_949130495.1. Lineage (NCBI taxonomy): Eukaryota > Viridiplantae > Streptophyta > Magnoliopsida > Dipsacales > Adoxaceae > Sambucus > Sambucus nigra. Next base: position 233,608,282 of record OX422210.1, on the reverse strand, counting down.
AGGTCTAGCCTCCTCTCTTCCCCATTGTTGTCAGGGTCGTAGGTCTGAATTCGATGAGTTGAGAGTCCTATTTCCGTCGGTATGACGGCCTCTGAGCCATGTGCCAGCATGAACGGGGTTTCTCCTGTTGGTGTCCTTGCCGTGGTTCTGTAGGCCCATAACACAGCGTAGACCTCTTCAGTCCATCTTCCCTTCGCATCCTCTAACCTCTTCTTGATCCCATCCAGGATAGTTCTGTTTGTGACCTCGGTCTGGCCATTTTCCTGAGGTCGGCTATGAGATGAGAAGAATTGCTTTATTCCTACTCTTAGGCAATACTTTTCTAAAGAGGAGTTCTTGAACTGGGTCCCATTGTCTGAGATGAGAGTGTTTGGGAGGCCGTATCTTCATATGATATTCCTCCAAATGAAATGGAAAGTCTTCTTCTCTGTGATTTTTATCATCGGCTCTGCCTCCACCCACTTTGAGAAGTAGTCAATGGCAACTATCAAGAATCTATAGCTGTTGACAGCTCTAGGCAAGGGTCCTATTAAGTCAATTCCCCATACCGAAAATGTCCATGTAGAAGAGATTGACGTCATAGGCTGATGGGGTTGATGAGGGATAGTGGCGAACCTTTGACATTTGTCGCACCTCTTTACGTAGTCTGCAGCGTCCTTGGACAAGGTAGGCCACCATTGTCCTTGAGTGATAATCCTCTTACCCAACGGCCTTTCCTTTATGTGTCTAGAGCAAGAACCCTCATGGACTTCCTGTAAGACCCTGGAGACTTCCGTGGGATGCACGCATCTAAGGAGAGGCAATAGAAACCCTTTTTTGTACAATACGTCTCCTATCATCGAGGACTTAGCAGCTCTATATCTCAATCTTCTCCTCTCTACTTTGGACTCAGGCAGCTCTCCCTCTCTTATGTATCTGACGAGCGGGTCGATCCATGAGTCTCCTAGGTTCAAATTGTGATAAGGGTTACATACCTCTTCTTCCTCGATGGTTGCCTTTCCTAAGACCTCGATCGGAATGGTCCTTCTAACCTATGTCTTCGTTGTCGAAGCCAACCTTGCCAATGCATCTGCGTGGTTGTTACTTTGTCGAGGCACTCTCTTCAGTTTTGCCTCTTCAAAATATTCCAGCATCTTTCTCACTCTCTCCAGGTACTTTTCCATTCTTTCATTTTTGGCCTCATAGACTCCCAGCACTTGATTGACAACTAACCTTGAGTCGTTGTGGAGTAGGAGACGTCTTACGCGAAGAGTCTTTGCCAATAAGAGGCCTGCTATCATGGCCTCATACTCGGACTCATTGTTTGAGGCCTGGAAGTTAAATCTCAAGGCATATTCAATGTTGGCGCCATCTGGAGCCGAGAGTATTAGCCCCGCACTGCTTCCACTATCACAGGAAGAGCCATCAATGAAGAGGCTCCAAACGTGTGTATCTGATGAGAAGACCCCTTCTGTCATAACTCCATGCTTGAAGAGGTATCGATCCTCTTCGTTCTCTTCTATTCTGCTCAGGGTTTTGCCTGAGATTACCTCTTCTCGATCTCGGAAGATGTTTGGTGTCGTCTCTTCTGAATTTCGGAAGACACTACAGTTTGTCTCTTCGGCGTCCTCTAGGCCTTTCTCTATCTCGGCCTCTTCCCAGGTCAATTCTGCAATAAAGTTTACGGGGGCCTGCCCTTTGATGGCTGTCCTAGGCTGGTAGGTAATATCATATTCTCCTAATTCAATGGCCCAGGTCATCAATCTCCCGGACTTCTCAGGTTTATGCAGGACCTGCCTTAGTGGGGAGTCAGTGAGGACTACCATGGAGTGAGCTTCGAAGTAAGGCTTCATTTTTCTTGAGGCATGGATTAGGGCATAAGCTAACTTTTCCATACAGGGATAATTTTGCTCAGACCCTTGAAGGGCCTTATTATTGAAGTATGCAGGCCTTTGGATCCCATCCTCTTCCCGTATGATGGCCACGCTAATGGCTGATTCGGAGACTGCCAGATACACAAACAACCTTTCTCCTGTGATGGGCCGAGACAGCAATAAGGGAGACCCTATGTAGGACTTGAGTTGGTTGAAGGCTTTTTCACACTCTTCGCCCCATTGGAAGGCCTTTCTTAAAGCTTTAGAGAATGGGAGACACTTGTCCGTCACGACGAACCTGTTAAGCGCAGCCACTCTCTCCGTGAGTCTTTGGACATCCTTGATACTCCTAGGAGTCTTCATGTCAAGCAACGCCTTAATTTTTTCAGGGTTACCTTCGATCCCTCTCTGGTTGACGATTAATCCCAGGAACTTCCCGGCTCCTACTCCGAAGACACATTTCGCTGGGTTGAGTTTCATCTTGTATGAGTCCATCACATCGAAGGTCTTCTCAAGGTCTGCTACATGAGTGCAAGCTTTCAAGATTTTTGTCAGCATATCATCTTCATATACTTCCATCGTCTTCCCTATTTTCTCTTCGAACATCTTATTGACAAGACGTTGGTATGTTGCCCCTGCATTTTTTAGACCGAAGGGCATCACTTTGTAGCAGTACATCCCTTTGTCGGTAATGAAAGCTGTCTTCTCTGAGTCTTCGGCATCCATGAAGATTTGGTTATAGCCTGAATATGCATCCATGAAGCTCATGAGCTCATGTCCTGCTGTAGCATCCACCATCTGATCTATCCGGGGTAAGGGGTAGCTGTCTTTTGGGTAAGATCTGTTTAGGTCAGTGAAATCGACACACATTATCCACTTCCCATTGGCCTTGGGCACGATGACCGTATTTGATAGCCACTCCGGATAGGTAACTTCTCTTATAAACTCAGCCTCTTCTAACTTCTTCACCTCTTCACGGTTGATGTTGTATTTTTCCCTGGAGTAGACTCTTCGTCTCTGTTTGATAGGCCTGGCATCTTTGGCTATGTTGAGCTTGTGACTCATCACTTCAGGATTGATGCCAGGCATGTCTGCATGACTCCATGCGAAGACACTCTGCCTCTTCCTAAGGAAGTTTATCAGCTCTTCCTTGATTTCCGAGTTAAGGGCTTTGCCGACCTGGATGGTTTTTTCCGGCTCGTCTTCATCGAGGACGATGGATTCTACCTCTTCCGCGGCCTCTCCCTTCTTCAATTTTGTTTCATCTCTTGGATCAAGAGTATCAATGCTATAAGTGGTGGTTGCCCTCTTATGGGCTTCTCTCTCTTTGGCCAAGTTAAAGTAACATTCTCGTGTTGTGGTCTAGTCACCTTGCACTTCCCCTACTCCATAAGGAGTCAGGAATTTTAGCATCTGATGGACCGTTGACGGCACAACCTCGAACTCCCTAAGGGCCACCCTTCCTATGACGAGGTTATAGGCCGAGAAGACACTCTAGTCCATCACGAAGAAATTAATCCTCCTGGTCAAACCCTTAGGCCATTTGTTACCCATCCGTACTTCCATCTCATACATGCCCAAGGGGTGAACCTTTTCACCACTGAAGCCTATCAGGGGGTGGTGATAGGGGACCAGTCTTGCTCTACGAAGGCCTAAGCTTTTGAAGCAAGGCCAAAACATCACATCTGCCGAGCTCCCCCCATCCACGAGGATCCTCTGCACCTCACATCCATGCACCCTTGTCGTTATGACCAAAGGGTCATCATGGGGGGCTAAGATACCTCTGAAGTCGAGTCTAGAGAACCCAACTACGAGGGTGTTCATGTCTACTTTCTTCCTCTTCTGTACTGTATCGAAAGACGTTAGATTCACAACTTCAAGCTTGGCCACTGATTTGGCCTCAGCTACATGAGCCTTCCTATCAGCTACTTCAGATCCACCACCTGAAAATCCTCCGCATATTGTGCCAATACCGAAAGAGATCATACCAACCCTCTTCACCGGGGTGTTATCATCCTTTGGTGGGAGATTCGGATCATCTACATCATCACCTTCTGAATCATCGTCTCTTCGGGATGGTACATTGTCACGGCATCTGTCATTCCTCCTTTTCTTATGGTCATCTCTTCCACTCTTAGGAGCCTTACCGTCTACATATTTTCTCAATTTCCCAGATTTTGACATCTTCTCAATCTCATCCTTCAAAGCGAAGCATCTATCTGTGACGTGACCATGATCTTGGTGGAACTCACACCATAGGTTTTTGTTCCTCTTATGTGGTGGGACTTTTAGCTTCTCTGGCCATCTCAGAGCCCTATCATTCTTAATCTCATTGAGGATGTGCTCACAGCTCACAGTCAGAGGAGTATAGTGAGATAACTTGTCATCAACCGATCTCTTCTTCCCATCTTTCTTTCTTTGGGACTTTACACCGCCACCGTGGTTCTCATCCTCATAGTTGACGGCCATTGCCTCTTCCGCATTCATTACTTTCCCTGCGGTTGCCAGCAGCTCCGCCATAGACCTAAGGGGCTCTTCCGCCAGTTTCCACAATAGCTTCCACTTCTGGAGACCTCCTATAAGGGCGGTCATGGCTATGTTATCTTCATAATCTTTGACCTCCGGATTTTCTTTATTGAATCTTGCTATGTAGTCTCTTAGGCTCTCACCCTTGGCCTGTTTGACATGCAGCAGGCGGGTAGTCTTCTTTTGAGGCCTCACCCCAAAGCAGAAGTTGTGGATGAATCGCTCAACCAAGCCTTTGAAGTTCTCAATTGAGTTCTTCGGAAGGGAGGTGAACCAACTGTGTGCAGCCCCTGTTAAGGTTCCAGAGAAGGCTCTACACTTTATCTCATCGGGTATCGAGTAGATGTCTGCAGCCGATTGGTACATCTCGATAGGATGCACAGGGTTAGTGCTGCCATTATACTTAGGAGACACCGTAAGAGGATTGAACTTAGCTGGGGTTGGGAACCCCACTATCCAAGCCACAAATGGGGAGCCCTCTGAGTAACCCCTTTGTAATGGGTCCCTGCTTTTAATGAGGTCTCCTATCTTCTCCTCAAGGCGTTGGATAGAATCATTCCATGGTCTTCGGCCATCGACTAGGCCGAGGTTATCCCCTGCCACCTCCCTGGGATGGACCGAGGGTTCCCCTGCCATGACACGTTGGTTATTGACCTCTTCCTGCTCCCTGCCTCTTCTTTCACAGTGTCGGCCTTGGTCTGGCAGACCCTGGGTGTTCCCTCTCTAAGAGCCTGCTGCGCTCCTTGATCTCGACAGTCTCTGTCTTAGGTCATTTATCGGGCCCAGTCTCTCGAAGGACGGCCCTCTGATCAACCTATCAAAGGCTGACCCTCTTTGTTGGTCCTCATCACCTCTTCGGCCGACGCAACCTTGACTCCGCCTAAGAGGTCGTACTGTGTTATTCGACACCTCATACGGCTCCTAGCAGTCTTTCGGGGCTTCTTCCGCCTCTATATCATCACACCTGTCCTCTGGGCAAGGGTTTCCCTGCCTCCCCAGGGGCAATCGCCTAGGGTCAGCAACATCCCTTCTCCGCGGGGGTGCAGGCTGGTCCTTCATTGGTGCCTGGGGGTGGTCCTTTGGCATCAGAATGAGGCTGAATTACCGCCGGAGTGATCATGTTCGATGAGGCTCCAGGTGGCCTCATCATAGTTTGGCTGAGCTGTACAAATTGCTCCTGCATGGCTTCTTGTGTTGCATCTAAATATCTCAAGGCTGCAGCTACCTCTGGTATTTCAGACTGGGGGCGTCTGACTGGAACTAGGCCCTACACCCCCGGGCGGCGGAAGAGGCGATGGTAAGTCTGGTGCCATATGTTAACACTATAGAGCTTGAGTAGCAGATGAGCTTAGTACTTCACAGGACCTCTTTCAATGGTGAAACAGCTCCGCGCTAAGGGGAGACCTGGTTCACCACCAGAGTCTCCGGTGAGGTTAAGCAGAAAAAGAGCAAGAGATAGCTTCTCGTTCCCACAGACGGCGCCAAACTGATGATGCCAGTACCACCAGATAAGGTGTTTTCAAGATCAATCTAAGAACAACAATGTCATCATAGTTATGTAAAAGTTAAGAGAATGAGATGAGGGGAAGAGGACAAAGCACCAGAATATAAGTGGTTCAGCCTAGATCGGCCTACGTCCACTGTGTGTGTGAATAACCTCACTACAATAAGGCACTAATGGACATGGATACAATCTCTCAAGCTTTCTCTCTCTACTGTGTATCTAGACAGGGTTTTAGCTAGGGTTGAATATCTGGGGATCCCTTTGCAAGGTAGATGATGACCTCTATATATAGTACCTAGGGGGTGTAATGTACCCTCCATGAATGGAATGAGCATGTGTGTGGTTACCTCACCAATATGGAAGTGCCATCTGTCACTGTCACATGTAGAGAATGATGATGCAATATTCTCCCCACGTGTTGGGAATAATCTTGTTATAACTGATTTGTGCCCACGTGTCCTTATCTAAATGTCAGCAGGTGCTCGGTTATCGCGTCTGGTGAGTCTTGATACCTGTTCAGTCCGAGTATTCCATGGAGGTCTCATCCTAATCCTGGCCGAGACAATGGACAAGGTCGGCCTGAGACGAGGTTGAACCGGTGGCTTGATGAGGTTGCTGGTGGATTCCTACGAGCTCGGCCTACATCTAGCCGAGGTTGCCATTCTAAGGTATACGAGAATGCTGTCGATCCTTGTGACGTTCCTTGGAGAGGCTCATGGTAGTGTTGGCCTGGGCCGACCTTGATATGGCCGAGGGGTGATATCGCGTGTCCAAGACATGCCCAGCGTCGGCCATAATATCGGCTAAGGTTGGTGTCTCTAGGCCGAGGTTAAACTTCGGGCATATCGGATAGTATATTACGATTCGAGGCTAATGGAACCTGATTATAATTCTACGAGTGAAGCTCGGGTACGGTGTGTATGGGCGCCCTCGGTGGTTAGTTGAATTTTTAAAATCTATATAGTTCAATGTGAGAACTAGGAGGGATGGGTATTGTGATCCGGAAAGTTGATTTAAGGACTAGATGAGATTGAGGTCCTAGTCATATCTTAAATTTCGCGGGCGAAATTCTTGTAAGGGGGGAAGTATGTAACAACCCTTGACTTTGGAGACTGAGAAATCAAATTTTTGGGAAAATAAAATTTAATTAAATTGGAAAATTCTAAAATTTGGAATTGAGGTCCAAAAATAGAGGACATTCTAAAGCATTTCGGATGATGATTTTGAGGGTACCATCGATCCCGGAAGGGTAGAGATAGTCAAAATGACTGTCATTGGGTTTTATTTCGACTCCGGAATGTTTTAAGTCAGTTTGACTCGAATTGGAGTAAATGAGTCATTTAAAGTGTGTATTAACATTTAAAACTGGGACTTATGTTTTATAGGGTTAAGAGGCTTACGGATCAAGCCTTCTCATTTGTGAGAAAGAGAGAAAGAGAAAGGAAGAAAGAAAGAAAGAATAAGAGAGGAAGAAAAGCTTGGAGATTTCGGCCCAAACGCGACATCGAGGACGATCCAACCTCTACAAATCTGAGGCAAGTGTTTAATCTTGCTAAATAAGTCATTTGTGTATTTTATTTCATAATTTGTCGGTTAAAGAAATGGATTTTGGGTATATTTATCAAAACCTAATTTTTGGATTTAAATCATGAAATTGAAGTTTATAATTGGGTTTAAGGGATATAAATTGAGGAGCTTAGATTTAGAATGAGTTTTGATGTTTGGAAACATCTTAGGGTTGAATATTAAGGGTTGGAAGAGGTGTAAATCAAATTTTGGACAATTTTTGGTTTTGGAGAAATAAGCCATTTCATGGCTTTCTGAACTGGACTAATCGATTTCCCCTTAGCGAATCGATTCGCCAGGTTGCAGAAGCCACAGGTCTTTAGGACCGCATCAATTCGCCCTTAGTGAATCGATTCGGTATGTAGCAGATTGTCGGGTCCCTTTGGACCGAATCGATTCGGAGGGGCCGAATCGATTCGGAAACAGGGTATTTTGAGGAATTTTCTCTAGAAGGATTTCTAATCCTTTTTGGTTGGGTTTATTGATTCATGGTCTTCTTTTATCATGTAAGAGATATAGTTTAGAGACTTACGAGGGGTTTATCACATGTTAGGATCATGGGGACTTCTTGAGACAGTTTGTAGAAAATATATGTGTATGCATTGGAGTTGTGTGTGTTTTTGGGGATAGTGAGAAACCTCATTGGGGTTAAAAATCTTAAATATTAAATCAAAGGTGAGTATAGATACGACGGGAGGTTAAGAACTCCTAGAGAGAGTTGTGAGGGTAAGTTGTGAAATTCTAGGCCGACATTTATATTGAATCCTTATAGAGATAGGATATCATAAGACACAATTTGGGAACCAATGAGAGAGAGTAGTTGCATTATACTTAGAATGATAAACTCAAGGTGTAAATCAGAGGTGTTAGACTAGGGGAATCATGAGAGTAAATGAACCGTAGTCTGAATGGGGAACGATTGTATCGTACTGTCAACTAGAATAATTGGTAGCATAAAATCTAGTCAATATAGTTATTACATAATCGTGTGGAAATAATCTTTGTAATTCCAACACTTGAAATAAAGTTGGGCTATGTTGAGGTTTATAGACTATTAGTTATGTGTGTGTGTATATATATATATATATATATATATATATATATATATATATATATATATATATATATATATATATATATATATATATATATATATATATATATCAATAGTCGAAACTAGAATTGGAGTCATGAATGTCCTCTTGGAGATATATGAAATGTGTAGTGATGGTTTCCTACACTAAACTTTGGGTGATAACCCAAATGTTGAATATAAACATATGTTTTTGGGAGACTATTCATCATAGAAAAATGGATGAACATGCTTTAAGAGAAGGATTGTGTTTACATATGGAGGTAAATTAAATGAGTTTGTGGTGATGGCTGGTATATTGAGGATTATGTATACTTATAGCCGAATATATATATATATATATATATATATATATATATATATATATATATATCTTCTACATATGAACGATAATTAGTTTGTATATATAGATATATGCATATGTGAATATATTTAAATATATATCTGTATGGATATGAATATGGATATATTTATGTTGTGGATATACATGTTATGAATATCTAAACCTTATGTGATGGTTTATTTATATGATTGGATCATATGGATGTATATATATTGTGCATGTGAATGATATATATACTTATGTGGTTAAGTATACCCCGCGCATGCTATCATTGGGAAGTTTTCGCGCAGAGGGTGAGCATCCTGGCTCGAGGAGAAGGGTGTGGTTATTCCCTAGGTCATAGTCGTCCAGTGTGTTATTATGTGATTTACATTTCTTTTGGGATGAGACGTGGTGGGTATGTTTCGTCTCATTTTCGGTTAGGAGCTATGACCTCTTCCCGGGACGTCGTGTGCGTGAGTACATCACGAGTATGGGTGTCGTTTAGCCCCGCCAGGTGGTCCCCATTATTGCTACGTGAGATGGGCACTGTGAAGATGATAGCATGATGTAGTTTATCGGCGATATACATAGCTGGGTATATTATGTGCATGGCCTTTGTACATCATATATAGTATGTACACTTGGCTATGGGATTGAATGTTGGTATATATATATATATATATATATATATATATGTGTGTGTGTGTGGTTGGAATAAATTCCTATATATATATTTATATATCCTCTAGGTGAAAGGATATGGAATCTTTATGGAGTACATCTTGGATGATTATGGTGTACTAGATTGATGGGGGTTGATGTATCGCATTTAAGGAATATTTCGGTTACATCATCCCAAGGATAATATTGGAGATTTTTTGTTTTTTTCATATTGTAGTCTAAAATTTAGTAGTAGTAGTAGTATAATATGGTATGTATGGCATTATATATCTCTAGGATCGACATTGTCAAGGAGTAGTGTAACGGGGTGGTTCCTTGTTTGGATTTCGCTTTGCGAGACACCCCACGCACGAAACGTAGCGTAACTTTGAGATTGGCGAGAAGTTTTGTCAATAATAATTTTGTATGCCTATTATTTAGAAATTAAATCATATGATTCAACCCAATTATATATGGGTAACTTATTAAGAATTATAATTGATTAAATTATAAATCGGAATCCATTAAGCCTAGTATGGCACACGTGCTTGAAAATAAATAAATAATTTTTAGTGTGTTTAGGAAGAGTGGGTTCTGGGGTTACGATAGTAAGGCAGATCTCGTGGGTATAGGCTAGGCCTATGATAAGTTAGGTTGTCCTTATAGTGGGCTAATTTAACGAAAATTTTGAGGTCGCGAATAGGTGCGCGCCATTAGATGGGAGGTGAGTTGGGATTTCACGAGAGCGCGATTCTACTTTAATTATGAAATAAGTGCATTGATATTTATTATGCACGGTTAACACACTTGCTAAATATTTTCACAACTCGGGCTACGACCCGTTTACTTTTATCTCCTGCCTGTATATATATATTACTACAGGTGTCCTACCACATGGATGCCGGATGACCTCCTATCCAGAGTCTTGGGAGCCGTGATAGGTGCAGACTGTTGTGGGATATATCTTGTAGTCTCTTCCTACTTCTTTAAAAATCTAGGTAGGATTCATGTTGTATTTCAGGTTTATACCCAAGGGTTATTTATAGATGTTTACTTATTTCATTTCAGTCATTGTATTGGCTGTGACCCGACACCTTATTCGGGTTTACTTCCTTGTGGCATATTCAGTTGTAGTTATTTATTTCATTTATTCTAGCATTTCATTTATCATAGTTCTTTCATGCATCTTTCTTTTCTTTATTTGTAGCTTTATAGTGTTGGTTTCTTGTCTGTTGCATATTTTATTTAAATTTTAACATCTCGCTTATATGATATCGGGTAGTTAGTCCTATATTATATAGTACCGACAACTGATGTTGAGACTGGACCATCTGAAACTCCTGATTGAAGGTACTATAGGGTTGGCCACCCGTTATTATTTTAAGCGGGGTGTTACACAGCCTTCCTCATTTTTTGAGCTTCGATGAAAATGATTGACAAAGTACCTTTCCAGATCTCTAAATATTGTAATAATTATTGGTTTGATCTTAGAAAACCAATGCCCGAATGTTCCTCTTAAAGTAGAAGGAAAATCTCTCACATGACCAAATTTGGGTGTCTTGGAGGATCATGAGTGACCTGTAGGTTCACAACTGATCGATAAGATCCTTAGACCCACCAAATGGCTCAATATTAGGCATCTTTCACTTTAAGGGAATAACGTAATATTGGATATCATTGAAAAAGGGAGACAACGTCTTCTGCAGGTCTAAATCAATGGTGTTGGGAATTTGAGTTTTTTACTTGTTGTGGAGATTTCCCAACTAGTCTTGCATCTTCTTTAGCTTGCCATCCTAAGGTCGAGCTATCCAGGAACCTCGTTGAGACTGATCATTGGGGGCACCTGGGCACACCCTATGGATAGTTTTATCCCTCTAACTGGGGCCCCTGGTTCTCCCCAGTGTCATTGTGATCTGGTACCTCACGTGTTTGACTACTAAGGATAAAGGAATATTAATGAGAATGTTGACATATTGCTTGTGGAGCATTTTTTATTAGGCCTCCATCTTTTTAATGAACAATCCAAGACATTATTAGTGACAATTTTTGAAAGATATTTTTTATCTATTTAAAAGGAATGGAACTCTTCCCTCCCACAAACGAAACTATGCTAATAAGTTTTAAAATTGTAATTAACATTAGACCTTCAAGTGATCCCCTTTGGACATCGGACGGGTGGGAAAAGAGATGTGTCAATATAAGTGACAAATGTGTAAAGTGGTTTGGACCTCGGTATATGGTTCTACATCCACTGTACAAAGGTGTTATGCCTTTTTATTAGAATTTAGTTTAGTATTATAGTCTAAGAGACCCCTTGATCTTTAGTTGAGGGAGTCTTAGGTCTTGTATCCTTTGTAAAAGGCATAAAGGACCTCAGGAAGTAACTGGATGACTGCTCTAAGGGTGACTATGTACTATTTTAGGGATCTGGTAAGATATAAAAACTGTATGAAAAATGGAACTGGTCGAAATACAAGTATAGACCCCGCAATAGTGGGTTACGGGTAATGAACAAGGTGAGAACACTTGTGAAATGCTTAAACTCTTGTGAATCTGGTTATTGAATATTATAATATCTTTAGATGCTTGAGCTTGAACCCCTTTCACCTTACACCGGCTTCTTATTTATAGGAAAACTCTGGGAAAGAGAGAGAAAGGAATGCCACAGCTTGAATGGTGTCTCCACGAGGTCTGTCGATGTCAATAAAGCGGCTGAGTGTTGGACAAATTAATTGTAGGGGGTATAAGTTAATTTTTTAGTGGATTTAATGCCGATTGAAGAGATCAATTTAGTGGAGAGGGGTAGTGGAGGTAAGTGGAATAGTGTTATGCTCCTCACATACTTGGTCGGATTGATTGCAGGAGCCTTTCTAGATCTCTGAGAGGTCAGGAGGAACCAGGGAGAGGTCGAAAACTGATCATGAGGTATCACGTACCACCACATCCCACGTTTGAGGCTAAGGTGACACCAGGAAGTATTTACCTTTAAATACGAGGTTGGATATAAGTGCAGATCATGACGGAACCTTGATGTTGTAGTCTATAAGAGTTCTTGAGGAGGTATGCTGGAACAACTAACCATAGTAGGGGCAAAATGTGTGACTGAGGTCTATTTTAGCACTATATCCCGCTCTTGGGGGGAGAGGAGGCTCTCTGAGTCTAACTTTATTCTTTACGAGGTCTAGGACTAGACTTGGGGACCTCTTCCCTACTTTTGGGGTAGTTGGGGAGTTGTAAGATGTTTTAAAAATCAATTAAGATATTTGGAATGGTCAGAAAATAAGAGTTCGTTATATTCGAGTGATTCTTGAGATAATTATAATGGAGTGAAATTATAATTATTTAGTGGAATTAATTATGATTAAATAAATAAAGGAAATAAATCATGGGCTTTGTAATTTGGGATTTATTAGTATTTTTTTGGAAGCCAATATATTATTTATCTTGGGTTCCTAGTATAGTCCATATACCCAAGTAGTTAATCCCAGATTCTCAAGAAACCTAATTTGGCCCAAGCACACCTCTTAAACATGTATATATTGGATTAAGTTTGGGCTTTTAGGGTAATAATTAATTATTAGGGCTTGAGAGGGATAAGAGAAACACTATTTATATTTTTGTGGAGGAGCCTGGAGAGATAAAACCATATCTACACAAAAGAAACAAATTTCTTCTTTAAAGGTGCCCACCCACATACCTAGCATTGAGTGAATCACATACTAGAAGATCCAAGTATTTCTGAGTGTTTTAGCAAGCTTTTGGAGGAACCAAATAATGCAAACTCGAATCATCAACAAATAGCTTCCTTCCCTTTGGATTGCAACCGAATCTGCAAAGATATTATATTCATGTCCCAATGTTTGTTCTTTGAACCTAGTTTTGGATTTTCATCATTCTATTGTTTAATTAATCAAAGATTTGAGAAATTAAAATTTTTATTCGCCATATATCGATCCCAACACTTATGAAATAACACTAACCCCATTTATTCGAAGGTAATTATGGGGATGAAATTTTTTTAGAGAGGCAGAATGTGATAACCTGTACAAAATCAACTGTAAGTTATTTTTTAATAATGGAATCTTATTGAAGACTATTATTAATATATAGAAAGCATAAGGCCCATGAGCATAGAATTTACAACCAGGTATGTACCAAATATTGGATATTTAGAAATAACCACACCTAAGCCTTAGTTTTTTGAAATATTAATGTTTCCCTGTAATGTTTCAAAGGCCTTTTAACCCCTAAAGAATCAGGAACAAAACCATACGTCAAGACTCATCCATATTTGTTATAATTACAACATTTACACGAACCCAACATGAAATTTTAAGAAATTAGAATTTCACCCCTAAAACTTTCCTATAAAGTAATTATAAAACCATAAACTTAAACACCAATGTATCTAAGGACTAAAATCTAAGTCTATACCTTTCACATAAACCCCTCGGTAGTCCTTGACCTAATAGCATCCTTGTGAGCAACTTACATATAAGACAACACATGAAATATACATACAAACACAATTATCCTATCCATAAACCAACTTAAACATTAGTGAAATAAACTTTTCTTTTGTTCCAATAAACAACCCATCACAAATACTAGGGAAACCCCAATAATTTGCAGTAACCACTACACAGTTAAAATTTTAAAGCATAGTTTTGAGAGAATTTTGTACTATATGATTTTATGTAGTTTTGTTACATTCAAGGATTTTGTTGAGATTATGTGTTATTGTAGCTTAATTTTACACTTATATATTATATATATACTATGTATATAGCAGTGGAAAGGATTGAAAACAAGAAAACACCATTAATTACTGAGCTTTAATGGTGGAATCTGTACTTTTGATCTTGAATCTGCATTAAGATGAGAGAATTCAAGGTCTAGATCCACGGGATCTAGGAGCAATTTTTAATTTCATTTTTACTTCAGTTTAGCAGACAAAATGAAAGATTTCCAGTCATGGAACAAAAATATTCAGAAATCAAAATCCGATGTTTAGTACATAATCAAAGGAAAAACTAACTTAGATTGATTCATTTAGTATCCTAGAATAATTTCAATCAACCCTGTTGTTAAAATTTAAACCTATAATATCAAAAACGTTAGTCAAATATCGATTCCAAACTAGAAAATCAACACCTTGATACAATCCACCTTAAGCCTTGAAATTAATTTTTTTTAGACATCTCTCAACATTTTAGACAATATTCATTAAGGAATCTAAGGCCAAAGTGTTTTGTAACTCAAAATATTTTTAGTCAAAACTTTGATTAAACCTATGTTAAAACGGGAGGTTGAAGATATGCAGTACCCTACGCTCTGTCATGTGGTAGTGGGGGTGCATGGTAATTTTAAATTCGTGCATGAGAGTGTATGGTTAATCCATTGATCCTGATTTTATTTTCAATGTTTTTATTTTTTTCTTCTCAAATTGGTATATTATGTTACCCTCTTTGGTAAATTTGAAAGTACTTTCTACAAAAACCTAAGAAAAAAAAGAATTTAACCATTAAATTTTTTAATTAATCCCCCAAGGTTTCTAATTTTTTAATTTAAACCCCAAGTTAAAAACCAATGTATAAACTTAAACACAATTTATAACCTATTATTATATAGTCCAAAAATGGCAATTTATATTAGAAATATAACCAAAAACTTAAAACTTATTTATTAAAAGTTATGAATAAACCCAGATAGTTATTCCTTTATTTTATATTTTCATTTTCACCCCTCACACCATAGATACATACTATAAACCTTATCATCCAAACCTTAATATTTTCTCATTCTTTCAGAAATTCCCTGTCTTAATCCAATTATTCAAAGTTCCACTAAACCTAAGTCATACTGAAAGTAGGTCATTCTAATTCAACATTATTTTTTCACTTACACTTGTTATACATGAATTGTTCATATCACAATGCGATCGCCCCAAAATTCTAGTTCTCTTTCTCACAAGACTATTTTTAAAGTTCACAGTCATTTTGAACATTTGATTCAATGTTTGGAGGAATCCAATTATTTCATTAATTAAGTTGCATATATTATAATTCATGGAATAGATGTACCGTATCCCATATAAGGAAACTTGGGAGAAATCTATTTGGCCTTAGGACTCAGGGTATGGAGTGCCTAGTTTTGCTTACCATGTGGATGCCTCTATTATGATTTGTGCTTAGCAGCATTTTACTTAACTCCCGATGGTTAGGATTGATGAATTATAATAATTGCAATAAAATTTTAACCTCTACTCCTTAATATTATGGGATTTCCATCTATGGAAACTTGACTCAGTTTACCCTCTATAATCTGATGTTATGGGATATCCAGTTATAATAATCATATATTTCTTATGTTATTGATTGATCTTATGAAAACTTTAATTACCTATCTACAATTTATACTTATACCAATTTAAATCCGTCTATAACCATATATAAATCATCATGATTTATATTCATCATATTACACTATTACTCTTATCTCAATTTTAATCGTTATAGAGATAGAATCATCTACATGCAAAAGTTTTGTTTATTCTTTCCTTTCTAGATGTAAAGTGAACAAAAGGAAGGAAAAATGCTCCTCTGATCCCATCGATTTACAATAACTAAAATCGAAGAAGTTACTATTTATTACTTATATATGGGCGGATTTAGGCAAGGAAGGCAACACTGAGTGTAATATATTTACTATTACTTATCATCTTATGTTATTGTATTTAAATTTACCCTTTATAAATCTGTAATGCGAAACAAGTGGTTTTATTGGATTAAGATGCCATAGTATCAATTTTTAAATAAGAGTTCCTGTTATCCCGCCATAATTTTTATTTTATGATATATTATTGCATACACACTTGTACTATCAATTGAATATTGGGTGTGACAAGATATTTTAAATATATTCTTGCGACATACCATTATGCACCCGAATCTACACAATATCTCAATGTGTGACTTCTCGCATTTATCCCACAAGATGTCACTACATATATATAGCACCCCATGTATGAATTATGTATTTCCAGACCGGCGTAGCCTCTCACATATAGTTTTCTGATAAGGGATGCATAAATATATGTCTGTGACTTCCTCAATTCATAAGAGGATCACGATTTATAAAACATAACGTCTGTTACACCAAAAAAGATATGATGCTAAGCCCTATGTCCATTAGTCCTTTGCGAGATACATAATATCTCCTTAGTGAAAAACACAAATCCTCAAATGTTTAAACGCATTATCTATACCAGGCCTCACAATGTTACACACCCGTGCCTAAAATACTTCTTATGTGACAAACCGCATAATGAAATACTTCAACTTTGATCCCGTTGACAAATGGGTATGTATGCAGAATATGGAGTTCTCTTTCGTGAGCCTAACCAATAAACTTGCACGCACTCATTCCCTCAAAGATTATGAAGACAATCACCACCTATATTTCCATAACATAAGCGAAACTTTGATGTCCACTCATAAGGGACACCATGTTGTCCACTTCCTGGTGGCCACCAACTTAGCCTCTCAATGGCAATCATTATTTTGGCCTAAATAAAGAGTTCACATGTCAATGGGGGTGTAATACTAAGGTTTCATGAAAAATTAGATATACTACATCAGGGCGGTAATTTAGTAGCATAAAAAATATAAATAGAACACAAACAACAAGATGCATAACACCTTCCCCACTCATAACTCGGTATCCGAACCAATAATACAAATCTTAAGAACAACCACAACTCAAAAGACTTAAGGTTAACATTCATACAAAAATCCAATCGTATTTTATTTGTTTTTATATAAAATAAACTAGGGACTCTGATCAAACACCCCTGATGCACAGAGGCCTAGGCCTAGGTTCCCCCAATCACAAAACTAGACATGGTGTTAAACATAAACTAGGTGACACCAAACAAATGATGCGAAAACACCCGACCACACTTCACCTTCATTTGGACCGTAATACCACAATTATGGACTTGATCATTGGATGGCTCGGTAATGGTTTTTCCCATGGAGGTTTTTACTCTAAATCCTTGAAAATTGTTTGTGATTATTTTTTTATTTTTTCATGATCGTAATAACTTCGATTTAGTTGGACCTAATTAAATTTATTTAGTAAAATTAACATTGGTTCAAATTAAAAGGATTTAATTTAATTGACATGATAATTAATTATGCAATTAAATAATTAAACATACACTCGTAGGAACTTAATTTTCGCAAATTATGCCCAATTTGTTATAATTCGAAAACTAATGACCTGATTTTGTACAAGTGGTTAGAAATTGAATCTATCCTTTAATTACTAATTGAACAGCTGTGAAGTGATTTTTAAATCTTAATTCAAATTTAAAATATATGAGATGTACACTAATTAGAAGTGACTAACTATATTTTAGTCTTTAATAGTTCAATTAGCATAGTAGTTATGAAAAGAATCCTAGATCTATATGTTCATCTATGTGATCTGACCTTAAAACTGCAAAAGCATCGAATATAAATTTCACTACATCTGATCTACGAGAAAGAATATCACTTAGGGAAACAAACCTTGGATGCATGTTTCTCTCTCATTAAATTTGGAAAGGCAAATGTTTTACAAGAAGTAATAAGGTATCTCTTACTTTTCCCTCACAAGTAGTTACCGATGTAAATCTCAGCATTTCCAAAATGGGGAATCCATCCTTTGAAAGTGCGAAAATTAAGTTCGCATGCTGGTGGATCCTATAATTATTGGGATTATGTCCAGGCTTGGACAAAAGATGTTTTATACCGATCCTGTGGTGCAATTTGGATCTGCCAATAGCCAGATTTTAAATCAAATTTTGAGAAAATCTTGGCAGAATGCAACCTATCTAACAAATCCTTTTTGTTAGGTATTGGATATCTTATCCATTGCAAAACATTGTTTAGAGGCTTATAATTAATTACAAGCCTAGGAACACCTCATTCCTGCTCAGCAGCCTTATTAACATAAAAAGCTGTACAACTCCAAGGAGAATAACTCTAAGTTATAAGCTTTTTATCCAAAAGACTCTGAATCTCATTCTTACAAAGGTCAAGAAACTCAATCTTCATTTGAATGGGTCTGGCCTTAGTAGGGATGGATTTTTGATGAAAATCATTTTCATAAGGAAGAGTAACAATATGTTTCTTCCTATCCCAAAAAGCATTAGGGATATCACTGCAAATTTCTTATGTTAATTGATTTTTAACAACCTGAATTTTGCTCATGATATTGGAGGACATTAAACTCTTTTTAATGTTAAGAAAAGAGATTTCTTTTTGAAGGAAATTAAGATGGTTTTCTTTGAAAATAATGTTATTTGTCAAAGAGTTAATTTTCTTAATCTCAGGACGAGTGATGAATTCAAAAACAATTTTTTGGTTTTGAATTGTGGTGTATATACCACTAGAATCAATTTTATCAATAGGCATAAGCATATATAAAAAAGGAGTACCTAGAATTATCTGTTGAGATAAATCGCCAACAAGCAAGAAGGTACTGTCTAAATAAATTCCATTGTTACAGATGGCAACATTAGTTAACTTAAACCTTATGCCCATGCTATCACCACTAGCATTAAACAACGATTGATTAGTTTTCTCAAAGTATTCAGTAGGAACAATTCCTTCATGAATATAATTCATATCAGCACCGCTATCAACAAGGGCAATGATGTTACAAAGAGAAAATTCTTTGTTAATCACTAGATTGATAGTAGTGTACCATTTTTGGCTTGGCACACGGCTGATAACACCTACATAATCCACGGAATCTTCAGTATTAGGAGCAGTATTTGAAGTTTCTGGATTAGAATGTTTCTGAACATTCTTGAGATTATCAATCTTGATTTGCATATTATTATGTTGGATTTTAAGTTGTCTTAACTCATTTTTTAAAGTATTAACTTCATGTCTTAAATCATTAAGACTGACAGGCTTGTTAAAATCCCCAGTATTCTCCAGGCGATTGAATACCTCCTTAAGTCTGTATTCTTTAGAAGAATCAGGAATAACATTTTCCTGGGCATAACAAGACTTAATTAATTTAAGCTTAATGTCAGGGTCAGTAACCTGATTAATGACATCAATCATGTTTTGTTGCTGACTAGTAAGGACATTAAGACTTAATCCATTTAATTGAATTATGGATTGGAGATGACCGCATCTCTTGGTTAATTCATTACACTGATAGTCTCCGTTCTTGGAGACATCTGAGTCACTAGAGATTTGAATATAGCAAAGCTCATCATCGCTCTCAGAGGAGGAGTCCTCTAGTTTTTCAGAAGAACTGGAATTAAGAAAAAGCTTGCTTAATTGGGACTTCAGATGTTCATCAATCTAAAGATTGCTAATCTTAGCTTCCATTTTACACTTATTAGCGTAGTGGCCAAACTAACCACATTTAAAGCATTTAGGGCCAGATTTGTTAGTTTTCTTTTTAACAAATTTCTTTTTATGTTTATATTCTTTTTCTTTAGGAATATAAGCCCTTTTCTTCTTACGTTTATAGGTGGGTTTTTTAGAGACCTTTTTAGTCTTTTTAGAGACTGTACGAGTGGAGGTCCCCTGAGTGTCGAAAGTAAATTGCTCGCAAAACTCACCTAGCTCTTTCTTTCCAGAAAGATTATATTTCTTAAGTTGTCTCTGCAATTTAAGGTCATTGCAAAGAGAGAGACCCTGAAAACGCAAAGTAATTTCCTTTTATATAAATTCAATAAATGATGCGGAAGCGTTGAATGATGGTTCACAAATAAACAAAGCCAAATTTTAATTTCTTCAAAACAAATTAAAATAAGTTAATCCAAGTCCTAGAATTTGCCTAAGTCATATTTATCAATATTAGCAAGTTAGGCGAAATCAAATTTTAGCAAATGAATTGAATGAAACAACATTACCGAATATTTAATTTAAGTCCAAATTAAAGTGAGTGTGATGATTTAAATCGAATTTTATCTTGAATTATTCTAAGCATGCATTCTACGTTATTGAAGCAAGATAAAATAAACCAATCACACTACGCCGCGATGTACGAGGAAAAACCCAAGACGGGAAACAACCTCGGACGGCCCTAGCCACAAATCCACTAGATACGGAATTACAATTACAAGACAGATAGACTTACAACGACTGACTCGATCCCTCTCAAGCCTCGACGCTTCTTCTTGTAGACACCTCTTCCTAGCGGATAACCTCGGAACACCACCGCGATCTCGGAATCCACCGATGGGGCTTTCTATGGTCACCGTCACCCGTACATGGAGCCTTTCTCCAAGTGGGTAGAATCGCAACAAAAATGTCTTCTTCTTTGATGGATGTAGAATCAAACCAAAACTTCTCTTCTTGAATTCGGTAGAGATAAACCGGTGCCAAACTCCAAGCAATTTAATATGTAAATAAGAACTTGGACTAAACACAATTGGGTGTAAACTAGAGTGTGAAGGATTTTCTCTTTGAAAAATTAACACTCAAAACATGAACATTTTCCTAAACCATTTTTGCTCTCAAACTCTCTCTAAGAGATAAACTAAGTTGGAAAAGTTATGGAAATGTTGTTTTGGAAAATGTGATTCCTGCACTTCATAAAGTCTAAAAAAGTTGGTCAAAAACCAAGTGGGGAAGTGGGTTAAAAACTGCCAAAAACTGCCAAAAACTATTCCCGCCTGACAGCTCATTCGAACGACATTTCGTTCGAACGAACTCTCGTTCGAACGAGACTTCTAACGACGCACCAGTATGGACTTCGTTAGAATCTCGTGAGATACCTCGTTCAAACAGAAAGTTCGTTCGAACGATATATCGAACGACGGACCCGTTTTAGACTCGTTGGCAGGTTCGTTCGAACGACATCTGGTTCGAACGAAAAAACTGGTTCGAACGACATATCTAACGAACGACCAGAAAGATTGAAAAATACGATTTTGGGCCAGAAAACTTTATGAACTTATTTTAAAGTTTTATATAATTTCTTTCTTAAAACAAAACGCAGTTTTATAAAACCTAACACCCAATAAACTTTATTCCAAGCTCTTATATATATATAATTGCATTCATACCTTGGGAGCATGGAACTATAGTTGATGACGTAGAAACAAGGCACGCAAACCGGCATATTTGATGAAGCTTTATATTCTTTGCCGCTACGTCTTCAACAAACACTTCATAGGCTTGAGAATATTACATTTACATACTATCCTATGAATAAATGTTTTTGTCCGGAATTGAGCCAAAACTATATATGGACTCAATTGCAAATTTGTGTCCTTACAGACCCTCTTGGATGACAACACTTATGATCTGACCATAAGTGTAATTAGAGTAAGGGATAGAGATGACATGATTGGCTTCTCTCATCTTCTTACGAACTTTCTCAGCGAAGAAAGTGGGAAGGCCATCAATGAATTTGGCGTTCCAGTGCTCAGAGTTACCATCGCCTCTCTGAGTAACCCTAGCAAGGAACACGTCCTTGTACCACCTAAACTGACTAAGAGTAGGACACCTAAGGTTTTGTAATAATTCTCTATTACGTTCATTATGGTAATCAGTACTGCCTACAAAGTGATGAACAATGGCGAGCATAAGGGTATAAACCGCATCCAGTACACCTATGTCTTGCAACTGTTCATTCTTGACAATTTTTACAGCAGTAAGAATCTCATTTCTCCGATGTTCAGTCAGAATATTTCCCCACCATCCTCTGATGGTACCAGTAAATCCAGCAGTTATCATCTGCGCAATGCTATGATCAAGAGCATCATTATGTTTACATATGGTGGAATACATAGATAGTTGATGAATCATTTCATAAATCTGAGATTCAAATTTACCATCCAGATTCCAATCATAGATTGATTTACCGTGGAAAGTATTCTGCATCACGGTGCTCTCTTCGAAGAGAAAATCCTGAGGAGTTGGCTTGTGGTAGTAATTTCTAGCCGGGCCAATATTATTACTATAAGTAATTTTATTAACCTCAAGAGGACGACCAAAAGAAAGTTCAAATCCTTGAACATCCTTTAAAGAGATATCTGATTCAATATCAGAATCAAAATCATCATGGGATAAAGTGTTAAGCGTTAATCCTTTGAGATCTTTCTCGATCTCTTTAAGCTGGGACATAAACTCTGTTTTGGTTCCCATTTTAAAACCTTTGACTTCAATCGGGGTTTGAACAATGGGTTTAATAAGACTTTTTGTAAAGTCTGGGGGAGTCCTAACAGGGTTATATGCCTGAGTGTTCTCAATCCTATTGAGTTGTTTACCTATCGTGTTAAGGATAAGGTTAGTGTAATTACCTTGTTCAAACAAGGGAATCGGATCCTTCTTGTGCGTAAGAAGTCTATCATCATTTTCTATCCTAAGAAAGGCACTAGCTTCTATGATAGGAGCATCACTACTTTTACTGGTGCTACCGGTTTCTATGGATAGGGGTTCAGTCGGAGGGTGAACAGCAGATATAATCTGTTTATTCACAGTGGTCCGTTTAGTTTCATGTTTATCCTCAGTTTTAGGTTTACTTTCTGTTTCTAGAACAAAAAGTTTTCTATCTTTAGTAAACATAAGAAACCAAACAGCAAAAGAAGTAACCAGTTGGTTTTCTTCCACCCATTTATAAAATTCATTTTTATAAAATTCTAACATATTTTTATCATATTTTTTAAAATACCAAGTCCTAAAACTATCCCATTCTGGTAAGTTAAACTCAGCACTTATCTTTTTCCTATTAATTGTAAAAACCATTAAAAAAGAAAGAATATCTGATCTGATCTACGAGAAGGAATATCACTTAGGGAAACAAACCTTGGATGCATGTTTCTCTCTCATTAAATTTGGAAAGGCAAATGTTTTACAAGAAGTAATAAGGTATCTCTTACTTTTCCCTCACAAGTAGTTACCGATGTAAATCTCAGCATTTCCAATTTCTAATGAGAAATATCAGTGAAACTCCATTAATTTGGTGAGGGTTTCATATTCCCCACTAGGTCATCGCTTCTTGAGCTAATTTTTGCTATAGACCATTCAATCTTAATACATCAAGTTTAAGACCTAAACCTACATTGAATTCAGATGTAGATTAGATTCAATCTAAGATTTTGTGGATTTGAAAAAGCAAATTACTATAAAATCCATCTCAAAGAATTTATCAATCATAGATATAACTAGAACACTCAAATTTGTTTGGACTAGTGAAATAGAAAAGGAGACTCTAACTATCTCTCAGCAATTAACTAATTTATCAACTCTATTTCTCTGTTTTTATATTTGGAGCCTAAACATGAATTTACATGTGATCTCAAAAAATTGAGTTGTCGTGCTTACAGGTTCGATTTGTCCATATGCACGATTGTATCTATCATAAGCCAAGAACATGTCATGTCAATATCTCATTGCATCACTTAAAACTCTGTACATGGTCTTATTTTAGTGTCATGTACAAAATTATTCCCAGAGATATTGTTTCGAAACATGTAAGGTTTTAATTGATCAAAATTGTTTTTCTATTTAAAAACTTTACATCACTTCAATATTTTGCAACTTCAAAAGTTTTAAAAGATGTTTTAAATATGTGCCCATTCGTAAATATAAGATACCAAAATATCACAACCTTTTGAAAAGGATATCAAAGTACGACTTAATCGGATGAAATGTAGATTTGATAGAGTCGCTGAAATCAAAATATGTAAAAGGAGAAATAATTGAATCAAGTCTCTTATGTAAGACATCTATATGAAAACAACTTATTTCCTTATTTATCTAAGACTCGAGAATTTGTCACGAGATTTGGCAACTAAAAAATAAACATCCTCATAAAATGGATTAAAAAAAAAATTTAACCCAACATTTTTAACCACATCCCTGGGTACATAAGAGACCTATGCCCAAGTAGTGTCATCATCCCCGGGGGTTTTAACCATAGACCAAATGTATGCATCTCATAAATTCACAAGTAGAAAAATTCATCGTGATCCTACTCACCCACCCACATGATGTGTTCACGCATATAAGTATTCTAATGTATTCTCTAACTAAAATTTATTTACTACTCCTAATCTATATTTTTATAGTATTATGTTCATTATTTTCATTCGCAATTTATAATAGATAATATAGTCATAAAATGGATACTTGTAAACTAACATTCTTAATAAATTAGTTTGTTACAAATTTCTAATTCCTTACCCCACTTGCTTATTTAAAATATTAATTACCATAATTTAGAAATCACCCGAATCAACCCAGAATCGACATCAACCTTAAATGTTTAATATATTTAAGTCATATAATGTTAAATTATGTGACATAAGGATCTATTCAAAATGAAGTCATTTTGAAAGAAAAAGAAGAATCTGAGCCCCAAAGCGAAATTTTGAAATTTTATTTTCAATAGTTAAAAATTGAGCTTGAACATGAACATGAACATGATAGAGACTTGAACATTGACATGATTGATAGAACGCGTGTTCTTGATAGAAATTTAATGAACCATGGTATTGGTTATGTTGAACCAATGAAAGAAAAGATTTTTGTTTCAAAATTAAATGTTGAAATCTCTTCTTATTATTAAAAAAAAACAAGGAGCAAACTCCAAAATTGAAAAAGATGTAGGTTCTACCTATATCTTTATCTAAAACAATACCCACTTTTTCTTAAAATGAAAGAATCTTGAATTTTTTTCGAAAAGAGTTTTATGAATCAAAACTTATGTTTAGGAGAGATGTGCCTTTTTGAACCTACTATCGATTGCATGGTCATTAAAACCAACGGTGTAGGTTTTTGAAAGAGATAAATGATAGGATCATTCAAAATAGGAGAAATTTAGTGAAGAGAGATCCTATTAGTGAGTTAACAGGTGATATTGACAAGTTAATGAGCAGGGATGACTTTATGGTCAATGGGAGAAGGTAGGTTAAAAGTGAGTTTCCTAGACCTAGATATTCTGATCATATTTCTATTAGTAAAAACCCTATTACGAAATAAAACTGGATAGCTAAATGTGGTAGAGGTATGATAATATATTTAAGTCATATAAGTTTTTCAAGAAGGAATTGGTATTTATTCTAGCTCAAGATTCAGGCGAGGCATTACACCCCACTATCTTGCTTGGTAGTTTTCTTAGGATACCTAGGACTTTTCTTGTGTAGGTCCAATTCTTATTTACCCATTGATTATTTTGGTGTCTGATCATTAGAGTGAGTGATTTCATTATCACATTTGCATCATTTTTATACTTTTTCTAAGCATTTTCATGCATTTATGCATCTTTATGCATTTTATTATATGAGACATTCCTTACATAGTGTCAATGCACATATTATACAATTCATATTTAAAAATACCAAAAATATTTTCCATTTATTATTTTTGTCATATATGATTAATTTTTATGTTTACATTTAATTGATGTACAGACCAACTTGAAGGGTGGTATAAGAATTAATTCATAACTATTTGGTGCAAATAATTATTAGCTCAGTGATATGTTGTAATTCAAATAAAAATCATGATTACTAAAGTTTATGAAAGTATTTAGTGCGTTTTAACTTTACACATGAAGTTGTATATTTGTTGAATCACATTGTTTTTTATCTGTCTTTCATTAGTGTCTATTTTTAAATCATGATTAAATCTTAAGATCTAATATTGGTTATCTTAAAGCGTTTCTTTGGACCATCTGAGAGTTGTGTGTGCAAACACTTTAACTTAATGGGGTTGATTGATGAGACATTCTTTACACATAAAGGGATATCATGGGAGGGATAATGTTTATTTGAATTTAAGTATAATCCACAGGTGTCCACCAAAGTGTGTGTGAAATCCACCATAGAAAATTATTATATAAGGAAAAGAACCTAAACCAAGTGCTAGAAAATTAAAGCCATGGGAAAGGAGATAGGGCTTTTAAATTTTTATGGTGCTATACTTGTAGTCGTTACTTTTGGGAAATACATCATATGAAGGAGATTATATGGTTATATACATCCATTTAGAAGATCTCAAAAGGATATCAATGAAATGATAAACTTAAGCAAGACTTGTAATCCTTATAACTTTATTATGTACATTAATTTGATTTTATGACTTATATCTCTTCACGATTTTTGCATGATTAATATACAAAAGTTTCTTGACGTGAATCGATTATAATTTTGTATATGTTATTAAGTGATTATGGTTTGTGTTGAATGTTTTCTCAAACAATGTCATTATTAAAAAAACATAAAGCATTCATACAATGAATCGTGTTTATCATAAATACCCTATTCATGTTCACACATTACATATTTTGGAGTTAAATGTATATGTGTGTATGAGTCATTGATTTTTTCATATATCTCAATTTTTTTCTTTAAATGTCATGGTTAATGTTTCCTAACTTTGTCTATTGACCAAAACCATTGGCACGACTCTTTTTGTACCCACATCCACGTCATTCATACTCACGATAGAGGTTTTAGTAGTATGCATGGCCTTCACAATCAGTGCGTGAATGGGTTTTTAAATGAGTTTTGTGGTTCATTTAAAACCATTTCAAATCCCTTCACCCCAAAGAAAACCTTAAGGAATATTTGTTTGAAGAAGGTGGTTTTATTTTTTCACGTGAGATTTGATTCCAATTTTGGTATTATCTTTGATTGGAAATGAGAAATCTTAGTTTCCATTCTTTGGGGGATATATATATTTGATTCAATTTACTCTTATTATTTATATATTTAACTCAATTAACTGTTGTTATTTATATTTTTAGTTACTCTAGGATGTTACATCATATATAGGTGTCATTTTGTTGTTTATAGGTTGAATTTTATTTTATTTTATCGATTTATCATATCACCGCACATACTCTCTTTCGATTTCTATCCATTTCTTGAATCCTGTGAATTTTCCTTTTCTTTTCTATCATTATGGTTTGAGAGATGACACATGCATGCAAGATAGTCATTTCTCAACCCCCAAATGTTGTTGGTGAGACATTTTGCTGGAGAGAGACCCCTATCAAACCTTTGAGTTCATTGAACACTTCTAGAAAGTGTAGTTAGGCCTCGAGAGCCTCTATATCAATTTTGGAGATGACCTTAGATTCATATACAATTTATTGCATGAGGGGTGGTTTTAACTTCCATGAGGATAGAGTACCTGGGCTATTAGAGCTCAGAGAGATGTGGATCTGCCTTATCTCCAGTTAATGGAAAAGGTATTATACAGACAAAAAGTAATGAGAATTTATCATCTTCATGTCATCTTAGTGCATATTCATAAGATAATGTTACTCTTGTTCATGGTTTGGAGATCATCTTGAGAATATGTTAGGTTCTCATGTGTGTTTATCAAAATAATATCATCCTCATTATGCACCATCAACTTAGAGTAATCGGACCCATCCTCATTTATCATATTTTCTAAATGGGAGAGACATGGCATGGGTTGGTAAATTATTCTTGCAGGATTATTTAACACAAAGATACTCAATCTAAAACTTTGTGTTTATTCATAACCTCATCCCCAGGAGATGATCATTGGATTTTTTGTACACCCCCGAAAGTCACATTTATGATATAACTATGTGTCAGACCATTAACTTCCCATCACTAATTCTTGAGGTCATGCGTCATGGTCATTCAGATACGATTCAGGATGCTTTTCCCTATACTCATCGGTTACCTATATTCTTTAGACTTTCTATATATTTTCTTTGACCAATTCGCGATCATTGTAGGTCTAATAACTAGTTCTAGTGTTGCACATTTTGAGGGTCTAACTTTGCGACGAATTCCCGCACCTTCTAATAACCCTAAAGCTGATGATATAGCACATAGTCATGCTCTTCCACTTGTTTTAGCTCTAGTTTCTCCTGTTCAAAGACCAGATCAGTCTTCTAGAGTGTACCTTGATATTTAGTTTTCCTCTATGCATGAATATTTTATGTATATAGGTGCCAGGATGACATCGATGGCCAAGCACTTTGATTATCGATAAAAACATCTTGACTGAACCATCAAGCTTATTTTTTTATTGATGGATATTATGTATTATTCCTATTTTAGTGCATTTTAGATATTTTGTACTTGAATTTTATCCCTCCTGTCTAGTTTTGGAGTTCTTTGGTTTGGATATTGTCTTCATTTAGTCCTATTTAAAGAATATCAAATAACTAAAGTCTAATATTAAAGAATGAATAAGAAGTTGGTTACAATCGAATATCTAGAAAATGATTTGACCAAGTGGGTATTGTGTGCTTAATGCAAGGAATCGTATTATATACCATAGAAACTTTACAAATAAGACATCATCATTCGAGTAGTTTTGAGATAATCAAATTGGAGTGCACTCATAATCATATAGTGGAATTAATTATAATTAAATAGATAAAGGAAATTTATTACAATGATGTAATTTGGGATTTCCAAGTCCTATATGGAAGAAAATTTAATTAGTAAGTCTTCAGTCCCTGGTATAGTCCATTCATTCATGTAGCGGGCCCATACTCTCTAGAAACCAAATTTATCCCACTCCCACTCTTATACCTATCTATATTCGTGTAAGGTAGGCTTTTAAGATACATGATTATTATTTAGGGTCACGTATGAAGAGAAAAAGTACTATTATGATTTTGTGAAGGGGTGTGGAGAGAGACGGCATATCTCACACAAAACACCAAGTATTCATATCGAAGAGTTCCCACACCAATAGTATGCTTTATAGGGTCAATATCCTATAAGATTCGAGGATTTTAGGTGATTATTTCATGTTTTTGGAAACCTTAAAAGGAAATAAACTTCACCAAATTCATGAACTCATTTCGTTTGTATCAGATCACCTAAAAGATCCGCAAAGGTATTATTATTAGATGCCTAGATCTATGCTTTAGATCTAATCATTTTACTTTCTCTTCTAGAATGTTGTCAATCAAAGATAAAGGGGAAGCAAAGTTTTTATGATGTCAATCCCCAAAATGACCTCTTTTCCATCTCATTATCCTAGGTATACTTAGGGGATATGTGATTACTCTTTCCTAGATTAACCTTGATTCTTATTAGACCATCCAATGGCCTATGATCAATTAGAATGAGTGGTTTGTTCATGATTTCACAACCATAAATTTTAGAAACATACATGGAATAAAGGAAAATTTCAAGGCTCTAGGGTATTATTAAATTTCCCCCATAAGACTAAGTAAAACCTAGTAAGGCGGTTTGAAATATTAACGACAATTCGAAAAATAAGTTTTTTGTATTCTGAGGTCAAGGGGAGTTCCAACTCCATGAGATGTTTAAGAATGTTATATTGCCCTGAGAGTGGGGCTGCTCATTGACCAATGGTAATTGTAAATTTTCAAATTGAAATTTTCTATTCGGCCTTTTACTTATTTACGCCGATTATTTGTTCTTTCCTTATTATGAAGAGAATGAGACACCCAAACTTTCTCTAGAGTAAAGGAAACTTCTTATATAGTACCACCGACCTGATACTCTATTTTTGTGGATATTTTCACCCTTGACAAGGTTATTTTCTTAGGCTACATGAGTAGTTCCAGTCGACCTCTTGTCCAGGAAGAGGTTGGTATTTTTGTTATGATTTTTTCTAAGCCATTTTTCTCAACTTCCCTTGATGAGGGAGAACAAGGAGTTGGACACTTAGCAGGTAGAGGTGAAGAAGTCCAATAAGAACCTCTGAGACAAGATAAATAAGGAAAAAGAGGATGTTATTAATGATTTCAAGGCTTCGTTATCATTTAGACTTGATTACATGATTTATTTCATGGACAGATATGACGATCGTAAGAAGAGGAAGGCCAAACATCATCTTAAAACTGATATAGTAGTGCAGACCTAGGACGGAGATGATAAAATCGCTTTGCTATATATGCCGAGGGCGAACAAAGGCTGAATAAATAGCCCAAGTTGCATTAAATGAAGAGTGTATTGTTGCTTTTACAAATGTTGTGGTAATTTCCCCAATTGTGCCTATCCCCGCAACCTAATTCACAACTGATTTTCAATTAAACACATTAGATCTTTATGTCTTGTAATTTTTCATATTTTTTAACAAACAATTTGTCCACTTAATGGTCTTTGTTTATAATATGAACAATTATGAGAACGTATGTGCTTGCGTTCAACTGAGCAAATTATATATTAAACACCTTTTAACCCAAACAAACCCTAAACATGCAACAATATGTGATTGAATAAGATGATAATCTAAGCAAGAACATTCAAACACATGCTTGTGAGGAAAAATCCCCCAAAGGGGCAAAACCATTTATTTTCATTATAATATTGTAGGTTGTACAATTTCGGATTACAATGAAAATACAAGTGACTAAGAATTACCCTCAGGTGTCGGATTCTGTAGTCGGCGGCTGGAACTATCCCTTTCCAGTAGGGCTGCAATGGAGAAGAAGAACGGTCTTCTCCACAAGGGTGTGAACAGAAAAAGTGCGTTCCTGGGTTGCAAAGTGATTCACAAAGGATTGGCAATTTTTGTGAATCAGATACCTAGAGGCTAGATGCTCAATAGGTGATGACTTAGGGCTTTCTGTACTCTGAAATCCGTGTGTATAAGTCTTAGAAAACCAC
The DNA here is from genome assembly GCA_949130495.1 of Sambucus nigra. Taxonomy (NCBI): domain Eukaryota; kingdom Viridiplantae; phylum Streptophyta; class Magnoliopsida; order Dipsacales; family Adoxaceae; genus Sambucus; species Sambucus nigra. The sequence continues at coordinate 233,577,151 of OX422210.1, read as the reverse complement.
TTCCCGTAGTGGGATTAAATAAGAAGTCTCGGGCCTTAAAAATCTGAACACGATCTGAACACAATCTGTTTAAGTTTATCCCAGGCGGACTGGTCCGGGTCTGAGGCGGATCGGTCCGATTGACCGGATCGGTTCTTTTATTGTGAGGCGGATCGGTCCGTTGATGATCGGATCGGTTCTTTTCCAGGCTTTATCGGTTCGCTTGCGGTTCGGGGTATACTGGCCTTCAGTAGTCGGATCGGTCCGGGTCTTAGGCGGACCTGTCCGGTTTACCGGATTGGTTCTTTTATTCCAGGCGGATCGGTCCGGTTCTGTTAGACTTTGATTACTCTTATTCTTTTGATATTCGGATCCGTTGATGAATGTATGAATCTTGAATTTCTTCAACGGTGTAACGGCGTGCGGCATAATAAATTGATAATGGACAAAAATGTCCTTACAAATCTCCCCCTATGTCTATGCCGGTAGATACATAAAAACAAACATCCGAATTATCAAAACAACTAAAAATGCCTATACAAATCTACCCTTCCATGAACCCAAAACTGGAAAGATACAATTAAATAAGACTACAGCGTTTGCTCTTCAACTCTTTCAGGAATCTCAATACTTTTCTCATCAGGGTGTGCAATCCAATGATAAGCCATGTAGTACCTACACACATGAGACAAAGCAAAATACCAAGTGACATATCGAGTTTGAAATGAGATAAACATATATACCAATTTATGAGCAAACTCAAACTTTCAAAGCTCCCCCATAATAAGATAATTCATTCTCCCCCTTTTTATAATGTCCCAAAATAGACAAATGAGAGAAATAAATCAAATAAGCAAGTGCGGGGTGTCACTAGGATAAAATCACACCATGAATGAACACAAACCAACCAAGTCGATGATAACGTAAATGAAGTGGTGTGATCAAATTCGATAGGAAAATCAATGCATACAAACATGACATATGTGCACGATGAATATTGGATACTCCTAGCGAATGAACTCAAATGCTTCATTTGGTGTAAACTAATGACAATATAAGATATTGACTCAATCAATTCAACAAATCAAAGCTCAAAGTGATTTTCACACCAATAACGTCCAAAACGATTTTATGCTTTTTCAGGACTTTCAAGGAAGTGCAAACCCGTTTAAAGATTCTCCAACCATCTCCCTCAGATATAATATTTGAATAGAGGCATTCTAAATTCTCAAACTTTGGAGAATTGATGGTGAAACCTAAGTGGCCCATATTTGGCATGAATTTCTTTTTATTGCCTTTAAATTTTTCGGGCTCTTTTAACCTCTTTGGACCTCGGATATTAAAATTCCTCCATTTTTTAGGTCCTTTTTAAAGGTGGCTTTTGCGCAAAGGATAGATGATTACCTTTCGCAGCCCCTCCCCATTATACAAAACACATAGTCTTACCAAAACGATTTTTACATGCATTCCAATCTTGTCAAGTTTTATCGCATATTGTACATTGTATAGACAAAATTGAGATGGAAACACTCAAGCCAATATGAGATAGACAAGTGCAATAATCAAATATAGCCGTGCATGTGTGCAATAAAGGATATAGGAGTCAAACATGTAGGAATATATCACTAATTACATCTCAGAGACTCCAACCAATGTAAAGCACATAGATGAAATGATGTAGCCTCTCAAATCTCTATCAAACAGTCACATGGATATATGGAATGAAGTTGTGACTTGGCTATCTTAAATGCTCATCCATAAAAGAAGCAAAAACAGAAATCTTTTTGGATTTTTCAAACATTTTATCAAAATAAAATCTTTTTGTGCTTTTCTTAAAGGAAAATCTTTTTGTATTTTTGTTTTAACGAAAAAAAATGAACCAAAATAAACAAACTAATGGTACATGCTAGCAATAGGCAAATGAAGACGCAGCATGAAAATCAACCTATGCTAGCAACCAAGACAAGATTCTCAACCGGGAGTAACGGTGGAGTTTTCCAAAGATGGTGACATCTTTTGAACAAACTCCACTAAATCATGTGTTGTCTTGATCAAAAACTTCACTTGCTCGCGAATGTGTGCAAACTCTCCATCATAATGTGCAGGCAAAGTGTCATGAGTGGGTGTATGTGCATGAATGTGTGAAGTGGCATGATATGGTACTAAACCCAACTTGGAACAAAACTCCCTAAGATTTCCTCACTTCTTGCAGTGGGAACAAACATAAACCGGTCTAGGAAGTAATTTGTCAACAATTTTGGGATGAACATTCCTAGACGAGCTCCCATGGAACTCACTCACCAAGGTGGATATAGGCTCAGGTGCATTAAAAGTAGTGAATGTACCGTCATTACCTTTTCCAACATCATTCAAAACGGGATAGATAACCATCTTATCAACCTTCTCAGATGCATTCTCTAATGTGACTTGGACCTCTCGTGCTTGTTTGAGATCATCCTCGAGATAGGATACACGTGTCGTCAGACTAGACACCGTGTTGGTCAAGTCACCTTTTCCCTTTTTTAGCTCAGCATTCTCTTCCTTCAACTCATAAATCCGAAGACCTAGAATTCTATTTGACCTTTTTGTTTCCATGGTCTCGATAAATAACTTTCGAACAGCTTTTTGGATCACACTTTCATCACCAACCTCATCCTCACTATAACTTAGAGAGGTGGGCATTGCATCTTTCTTACGCTCTCTCCTAAGTTTAGTGGGACACTCAAATTTCTTATTCCCTATCCCATCACACTCAAAAAATCTTATCTTCTCAAGTTCTTTCTTTCTTTCTTTTCCACTCTCATCACAACTCTCTCTTTCTCCAAACAATCTTAAATCTCTCTCTAAAGCAGTGATCCTAAGAGATAACTCTTTATACCACTTCTTGGCTTCAAAAGACTCAGAATCTAACTCGGCGTAAGCGCGTGGGAGATCACACTCGCTCTCACTTGCCTCATCCTCACCCTCACTCTCATCGCTCTTACTGTCGAGGTGTCCTTGTGACATAGCATCCTCATCGTCGTGAGAAGCATTAGAGGAACTCACATGACTTGCCATGAGTGCGGTGATGTTATGCTCATGCAGTGACTCATCTCCACAGTCCACCAACTCAACCTCACTGTCGTCACTAAGGGTAGCATTTAGGACCGCTTTCCCTTTCTCTCCATTCAGACGAGTGGCACACTCAAAGGCTCTATGACCCCTACCATCGCATTCAAAGCATCTCTCACTGTCTGTCTTAGGAGGATCTTTAAAATCTTTTTCATTATTTTTCTCAAACTTCCTTTTATCATTAAAATTTCCACTTTTCTTGAATTTGAGAATTCTTTTGGATTTTTTTGCAAACAGGGCCAAGTCATCTAAGTCCAAATCACACTCAGAATCGGACTCAAAATTTTTTTCTTTCTTTTTCTTAAATTGAGTCTTTAAAGCAATGCCATTATCCTTAGCCTTAATGGTTTTGGGAAACATGTCAATCTCATAGGTCTGATGATCTCCTACAAGTTCTTCCAACTTAAGTGATTTCAAATTTCCCAAAGAGTTCAAGAGAGTGACTTTAGGAATAAAACGTTTTGGGAGAGATCTCAAAATCTTTTTAACGACACGCGTGTTATCAATCACTTCACCCAAATTAAAACTTGTGTTAACGATGTTTGACAGACGAGCATAAAAATTATCAAAGCATTCAGACTTGGACATGGTAATAGTCTCAAATTGGGTGGCCAAATTTTGTAATTTTGATTCTTTAACCGCGTTCGTACCCTCATGTGTCAATTTCAGAACATCCCAAGCCTCTTAAGACGTGGTGCACGTCATTATTCGTTTGAACTCATCAGGTGTGACAGACCCAGAAATAGCACTTAGACCCTTAGAATTAAAAGATGACCATTTAAATTCTTCATCAGTCCAAGAAGTGTCAGGTTTCAAGTTGATCACCTTATCAACAGTCACGGAGGGAGGTGTCCACCATCGTTCAACAAAAATCCAAACCCTTTCATCTATGGCTTTTAAAGCCAACCTCATTTGGGATTTCCAATAAGCATAATTTGTCCCGTCAAAAACAGGCATTTTATTATAAAACTTCTCCATTTGAACACGCACTTTTTTTTCAAAAATCAATTTTTTCAGAAAATTGATGTCTTAGAAAAATTTTGCGAAAAATAGGAATACGCGATAGATTAGCGTAACCTGCTCTGATACCAATTTGAGAACGTATGTGCTTGCGTTCAACTGAGCAAATTATATATTAAACACCTTTTAACCCAAACAAACCCTAAACATGCAACAATATGTGATTGAATAAGATGATAATCTAAGCAAGAACATTCAAACACATGCTTGTGAGGAAAAATCCCCCAAAGGGGCAAAACCATTTATTTTCATTATAATATTGTAGGCTGTACAATTTTGGATTACAATGAAAATACAAGTGACTAAGAATTACCCTCAGGTGTCGGATTCTGTAGTCGGCGGCTGGAACTATCCCTTTCCATTAGGGCTGCAATGGAGAAGAAGAACGGTCTTCTCCACAAGGGTGTGAACAGCAAAAGTGCGTTCCTGGGTTGCAAAGTGATTCACAAAGGATTGGCAATTTGTGTGAATAAGATACCTTGAGTCTAGATGCTCAATAGGTGAAGACTTAGGGCTTTCTGTACTCTGCAAATCGTGTGTATAAGTCTTAGAAAACCACTTCCCGTAGTGGTATTAAATAAGAAGTCTCGGGCCTTAAAAATCTGAACATGATCCGAACACGATCTGTTTAAGTTTATCCCAGGCGTACCGGTCCGGGTCTGAGGCGGATCGGTCCGATTAACCGGATCGATTCTTTTATTCTGAGGTGGATCGGTCCGTTGATGATCAGATCGGTTCTTTTCCAGGCTTCATCGGTTCGCTTACAGTCCGGGGTATACTGACCTTTAGCAGTCGGATCGGTCCGGGTCTTAGGCGAACCGGTCCGGTTGACCGGATCAGTTCTTTTATTCCAGCGGACCGGTATGGTTCTGTCAGACTTTAATTCCTCTTCTTCTTTTGATATTCGGATCCGTTGATGAATGTATGAATCTTGAACTTCTTCAACGGTGTAACGGCGTGCGACATAATAAATTGATAATGGAGAAAAATGTCCGTACAAATTATAAGGCATTAATTCTTTTGTTAATGGTGATGACAATAATTAATGTTTATTTTTTAATTTAGTCTTTATCTATTTTATTTCTTCTCGGTACTTTCTATTTTTAAATTAACAATAAGTTGAACTTAGGGGATAAATGTTACCTCGACTTATCTGAAATGTTTATTAAATATCTTCGACTTTGGCTTAAGATGATTAGATTAATCTATTTCACCCTTAGACACATATTTTTTTAATAGGATATACTTCTCACTTAGTCAATAGTAGGCATCTACTCGTCTTAGCCTCAACCCAGCCTTTATTGATTGACCTAATGCCTTAGTCGACAAGTTCCTACATATCTTGTAATGTACTGGGAAAATTTTGATAAATGAAAGATATTCTATCTTATAATCCTCTTACCACTCTATCCTTTCATGCTTAGTTCATGTGGTGATTTTTCCCTCCACATTTTAGGGCTAAGGTAGAGTCCATGCTTATAAGGACTTCTTTACTTCTAAGGAATGTCTTAGTCTTATATCATCCTATTTTACATGGAGACAAAAATTTCCTAAGGCACTATTTACTTGGGTAGTACTTAAGGTAATACCTTCCATTCTCCCCTTTGAGATGACTTCGTTCTTAACCTCTATCTTCTATTATAGGACTATGAACTAACAATCAGAAATCCATCATATAAGGGATAGTAAAAAAATAATTAGAACAATGCTTTCTTTATTTATATGAAAATTTACTTTAATATACACTGTATAGGAAGTATAAATACATTTCTATACTTATAATACTTTCTGAGGTGGCGAGTGTTCTATGCATGAGTGAAGGGTCACCCCTCATGAGTTTCAATCATGTATTTTTTTAGCCAAACTACCTATCTAACTTTGTATGGCGCATGAGAATGTTCCTCAAGTTTATGTCCTTTCTAAATGACCATATTCAACACTATATATCTCTCCTTAGCGACTCATATGTTCAATTGTTATAGTATCGATAAGCTCTGTACAGATAAGAATATAATCTTATAGAATCTTGTTTAAACCATGTTGGACAATTTTAGATCCATGTGTCGCATGAAGTCACTCATTAAAGAATAAAATTTAACACGCTATGACTGGTTAGTCCAAAATCCATTGACACTAGTGCCTATGAGCCGACTCCCTAGTAGGATTCCGATGCATCGTTATGTAATATCCCAAGACATTTTGGAACTAGTTTATCCAATTTTATTTTTCATCCTCAAGTCTTTTTCTAGATTCCAATCAACATAGTTTTGTTTGTGAATTTATTTTGGGTGTTGCATTATGTATAACACAGTGTGTAGTTGTTATTCCCATTGTTAAACCTCTCACAATAGTTTATTAAGTATTCATTTTCAAATTTTTTATTATGGTCTCATATGATGAAATAAAAGTGGACAAACATGCAAATGATTTGTTTCCAAATAAAATGGAAATTATTCAGCAGAGATTAGGATCATCAATTTGAATTTTATCCACTTGGTAAAATTAGTAAACAACCACAATGAGGAAATTGAACTTATCGCAAATTTTCGAGAGTGGACCCACAATGTCTATCCCTTGTGTTTTGATACTTTAAAGTAGCGAATTTGGTGCTACATGGTCTCCGCACAGGACCACATATACCACATTCAACATGCACTTAATTTATAAGTGATGAATATAATGTAACATGGGCAAGACAAATCCTTTTTTAAACAATAAAACGCTCTATATTAAATATTTGGATACATTAGCAATTCCAGCGGGATCTTACTTCTCAACTCCACCCCAGATTCCAAGACCAGTCGAGGTAGTGAGTCTAGTGTATAATTATCATCTATTGCGATAGTCAAAATCTTAATTTTCCAAAATATGGGCATAAAATTATTTACACTTTCCAAGTACCTAAACATTTTATCATCTCTCTCTTCGTAAATTTTGAGGACTTGGTTCACTACCAACTGTGATTAAATATGAGTTGTCATATACAATCCCCCAATGGTAGAGGTCATGTGAAGGACAATTATAAGATCTTAATATCCGGCATCATTATTGGATGCTTGGAAGAAAACCCTTAGAGGAAACTCTATGTTTCAAACTTCAAGAGTTTATAAGATTAATCGGGCTTCACTATGATTTTCACATTATGATCAATAAATAATGACCATCCAGGTATGGATTTATTTATCACAACATTGTTCGGATAAGATCTCTCATTTGAATATCTTTTAAGATTGTGTTCGTCTTTTTCTTGCTTCTCTTTGAGCATGTGTTTCTACTTTGCATTTGGTTTAATCTTTTTTAGGATCCTTCTATTCGAAGGTGAACTCTAGTATAAATATTCCATTGTCTTCCCTTTAGTAATTTTCTTTGGCTTATAAATTATCTCAAGTTTTACCTACTCTACTGACCTGTTTTGAGTTTTATAAATATCCCCTATTTCAAAGACACACTCTGCAGGTTTTATATATTTTTTGTATACATCCATCACATCAAAGTCGTGGTCAAGGTGTTTTATTTTGTCCTTAGCTTGATTTCTCTACATTAACATGGCATCCTTCTAGGTTTCCACATTATGCGAGGACTTAATTTACTGCATCAGTTTATTTATATGATAATTGGGTTTCAATAAATATGTGTCTGTATTGGATATATAAAGGAGACTGAATCTCATACCTTTACTACTTTTGTGGTTTTATCATGAATCTAACAATGTGGTTTCCCCAAAATTTCAAATATTTAAACAATACCAAAATAATATTTGTTACAATTCTTTGTATAGATTTGGACTCTTGAACTTCCACAAAACAATTCAGGCCATTTTGATGAATGATTCTCAAGATATGAGTGCTTGTGGGAATACGTTCTAGAGGGGATATTCTTATTAGATCACATATGACATCGAGTGCGCTACTACCCCAATGATGGGACGGGATTTACCTAGATCATTTTCCCTAGACATTACTTATTCAAAGTAACCGTTGTATCTATGTGGGGTTAACGGGGGGATCCTCTGATATAACTTGAGGTATGGGGTCGTATGATTGGCATGATGGTGTAATACCCCGTAATTTTGAGGACATAGAATTTAATAATTTGGGAGAAATAATATTTATTTCAATTGGAGAATTTCAAATTTGGAAATTGAGGTCAAAATTTAAGGATGCTATAAAGTATTGCGGATGACGATTCTGAGTCTACGATTGATCTAGGATGGGTCAAGATAGTCAAAATGTCTGTCCTTGGGTTTATTTCGATTTCAAAATATTTTAAGTTAGTTTGACTCGAATTGGAGTAAACGAGTCATTTAAAGTGTGTATTATCATTTAAAGTTGGTTATTTTATAGATAAGGCTTAAGTAGGGCACGCGAGATAACAATCTCATTCTTGAGATTGAGAAAGACCTAAAGAGAGAGAGAGAAGATGAAAGGAAGAAGAGAAAGAGAAGAAAATCTTGGAGACTTCGGTGAATCCATGATTTTGAGAAAGATTCAACCTCTACAACTTTGAGGCAAGTGATTAAAGTTGCTAAATAATCTATGTGTGTAATTTATTTCATGATTTGTGGATAGACATATGAATTTGGGGGTTTAAATGTTCAAAACCTAGATTTTGGTCAAATCTTGCATTTGAGGTGTGTATATATGGATTTGAGGTTGTATATATAGTTGGGTTGATATATAATGATTTTTATGTTGGAAACATGTTTGGGTTGAATAATGATGGAGATAAGATGATAAATTTGTTTTTGGAGAAAATAAGCCATTTCATTGCTTGTTGAACAGGCCGAATCGATTCACCCCCTTTACGAATCGATTCGAAATGCTGCAAACGTATAGGTCTGTGTGACCGAATCGATTCAGACCCAAAACCAAATCAATTCGGCCTAAAACAGACTTACAGGTCCTTTGGACCGAATCGATTCGCATACTGGCGAATCGATTCACTTTTAGGACCGAATCGATTCGGATTGGGACGAATCGATTTAGAAATAGAGGTGTTTTGTGAAGTTTTTCTAGAGTGAATTTTACTTCATTTAGATTGGGTTTATCGATTAGGAACCTTCTTATATTATGCGAGAAACACGTTTTGGAGGTTTACTAAGAGTTCGTTATATGATGTGATCTTGGGAACGTATGGAGCTAATTTGGGAATATGTAAATATATATATTGGAGTTGTCGCATCGACTTAGAGAGGAATCATCCTAGATATAGAATCCTACTTGGAAATTAGACGTAGGTTGTTATATGATGTGACGTTAGGGGCTTATCGAAGTGGTTGTGAAGGTATGACCTAGAATTTGTATGCTGACTTTTGTGTTGAATTCTCCTAGCGACGAGAGTTGTATTTAGACATGATTGGGGACCAATGAGAGAGAGAGGTCGTGTATCCTTAGTGACAATAAACTTATGGATTTAATAAAAAATCTGACAATGTTAAAGGTTCACATGAGTAACTGAATCACAATCTGAATTTGGAAGGATTCAATATATTACCGACTAATGGTTTATGTTTATACTTATAGCTGGAATAACTATTGTATATCTATGTTCGATTAATGATAAACATTCAAATGCGTGATGGGATCATAAAATGAATTGGGAATAAGCTTGTGCATTATCGACTAGAATAAGTCGTGTTTATACTTATATCCGGATAATTATTGTATATCGGTGTGAATCCGGATATAGATGGTGTGTATGATGATTGTTATATACGTTCGGTTTTGAGATAGTATCCTTAATGTTAATTAAATGGGGATACTATTCGTATCATAGGTTCAATGGATGAGTAAGTTTCAAGTGAGGGATCGTATAATGAAATGAATTTGGTGTGTATGTGTTATTGCGTCGGTTAGTATAATGAGAGTTATATACCAATAGCCGAATTCATTACTTTTATACATACGGACGGGAGATAGTATGTATGTATATAAATATATATATATATATATATATATATATATATATATATATATATATATATATATATATATGTGTGTGTGTGTGTGTGTGTGTGTGTGTGTGTGTGTGTGTGTGTCTGTGTGTGTGTGTGTGTGTATGGCGTGAATGTATATACCTTGTGTGATAGTTGTATATATATGATGTGATAGCATGTATGTCTAGTGTGAATGATATATATACTTATTGCGTGAGCATACCCGTCCAGTGCTATCATGGGAAGTTGCGCGATGTGGGTGAGGCCCCATGGCTTGAGGAATAGGGAGCATATAGTCCCCAGGTGATAGTCGTTCATTATTTATTGTGTGATTTTTATTCTGGGTGAAAAGTCTTGTGTACGATTCGTTCTCACTTTCAGATTCGTAACTATGACCACTTTCCATACGTTGTGTTTTGTTTGATTACGAGGGTGGTGTGATAATAGTTCGGCGGTTGGTAACCCGGGATAAAGTGAGTAATTCCTAGTAGATGATAGCATTGTGAAGTATATTTATATCCTATAAGTGATTGTGTTCTGGATATTTAAATGCACGCTAAGTGTGTTATGTGTAAGTTCTTCTTAGGTTGAATGGTCGTGGTTGATAAATAGAAATAATGTTATATAGACCCTAAAGGTTCTATAGGATATCTTATATGTGTACTTAGAGATAGTAGTTCATAATAAGTAGCTGAGGTTATATGTGTTGTCTACTGAGGGCATAATGGATCTCGATGATCAACATTGTCAAGGAGTAGTGTATCGATGGGGCTTCCTTGTTTGGATTTTGCTTTGCGAGACGCCCCATGCAAGAAACGTCAAGCAATGTTGGGAGTGGGGACAAATTTAGTTCTTGGTACTATGGTTATGTATTATGGTGAGATGTTACTTTATAAGTATATAAAGATGATGTGTGACTAATCTGATGCTAATAACTTGTTTAAGTTAATAAGTAGAAACTGATGAATTCTAGATACGCGGAAGAGATGTCACGCGAACGAGATAGGCGTGTCGTTTGAACGACATCGCGCGATAATGCAATGTCATTTGAACGACAGAGCAAAGTCGTTTGAACAACTGTTACGTCAGAACATATTATTTTATTATCCGCTCCAATACTTAGAAAAAATACTCATTCTTAAATTTTGATGAAAAAGTCCGCTCCAACACTTAGAAAATATTTTGTAAAAATATCCCAAAAGCTCTAAGTGCAAACTTAAGGTATTTAAAACATAATCTTACCAAAGTAAACTTCGCGGAGTCATTTTTATGAAGAACTTGATTAATTCGGATCCGTCTTGATGTAGATTTCTCTTGAACTTCTTTGACGGTTATAACGGTATACGACATAATTAATTGTTAACGGACTTATAAAATAATGTCCTTACAAATCTCCCCCTATGTCTATGCCGGTACATATATAAAAACATTTGAATTATCAAATACCAAAATTCCTATACAAATCTACCCTCCCATGAATAAAATTGCAAGATCTCAAACTGTTCTTCAAAAAGGCTTTTCGCAAATCTCAAAGCTTTTCTCATCAGGGTGTGCAACATAATGATCTTCAATCTTTGTACCTACACACATGAGATAAAGAAAAAACCTTTGTGACACGTCGAGTTTGAAATGATATTAGAATAAATCAATCAATATAATCAAATCTCCCCCATAATGCAAAAACTCCCCCATCACATGATAATTCTTTCTCCCCCTTTTTATGATGTCCCTAAATATATAGATAAGAAGAAACAATCAAAACATGGAGTGTCACGATAAAAATTCATAGAAAACAAGGATCAAACTACGCGCATGCAAAGGTATATCCCAAAAACATACACAAACTATTTTTTGGATTTTTTAATTTTTTCAAACCAAAAATAAGATACAAAAATCACACCATGGATTTATACTAAAACAACCAAGTCATGGAAATGGAATGAATGGGTGTGAACACATTCGATAGGTAAATCAACTCAATTAATCATATCTGCACGATGAATATCGGATACTCCTAACGAATGAACATCAAAAGTATCCTTAGGTGTAAAAATTGTTGAATTTAGATGACATCGTCTTATACAAATCAACAAATCAAAATCAAAGTGATTTCCACGCCAATAACGTTCCAAAATATTTAACACCTTTTAAAGACTTTCAAGGACATGCAAACCCATTTTAATTCTCCATCCAAACTCCCTCATGCATATTTTCTTTTAGAGGTTATCTAAATTCTCAAACATTGGAGAATTGGTGCAAAAACCTAATGGCCCATAATTGGCATGAATTTCTTTTTATTGCCATTAATTTTTTTTGGGCTCTTTTAAACCTCTTTGGACCGGGATAATAAAATTCCTCAATTTTTTAGGTCCAATTAAATGGCGGCTTAATCGCAAAGGATAAATGATAAACTTTCGTAGCCCTTCACCGTTTTGAAATAAAACACATAAATCCTCACAAACAGCTCTTACATGCACTAATTTATTATCAAGTTTTATCGCGCTTGGTTCGTTTTAAGGAAAGGATTGAAGTGAAAAAACCCAACCAACATGTGATAAGACAAGCACAATAATCAAACAAATCCATGCACGTGTACAATAAATGAAATCATGAGTCAAATATGTAGGAAGTAACCATTAATTACATCTTAATGACTCCAAACATTATAAATCACATGGAAGAATTGACATGTTGTCTCAAAACACTATCAAATAGTAACATGAAAAATGGAATGATGTTGTGACTCGGTCATCCTAAGTGTCCATCCATAAAAGGTGTAGACAAAATATAAAAATCTTTTTGGATTTTCTCAAAATTTTATCAAAATATAATCTTTTTGTAATTTTCAAAAAATTTCAAAAGAAAAAATTTATACAAAAAGTACATGTCACAACGCTAGCAAACATAAATATCATAAAAAAAAACTAGCATATGACAAACATGCAAACACAATCATCTATATGATATGGCAAGAGAAAAATCATGTGCAAGCAAACAAGAATCAACTTGTCTAAAATCTAGTGCCTCTAAAAGTGATTTCCTAACCCAAATAGATGTGAAACGTCGTGTGGGGGATTTAGGAACCAAGGGAACACTAGACATAAACTTCCTAGGATTTTTTCCAAGATCAAAATAAAAACACCTAAGGTGGCCTTTCCTACCACAATATGAACGTGTGTAAACGGGTGGAACGACACCTATGGGTTCACCTTTTCTAACGTCCTTAGGATTAATTGACCCTCTAAAACAAATAATGGTTTTGGCTTTAGCACTAGAAGCATGAGAACAAAATGAGACATTACAATCACTATCAAACCTACTCGAGTCTGTCAAGTCATTTTTTAACTTCAAATTTTTTTACTCAAGCGAATAATTAGACTCTTCCAATTTGAGGGACTCCTTCTTCAAATTATCAATTAAACTTAACAGTTTATCGCGCTCCCCCTTAATTAAAACAACCTTATCCCTAAGAGTCTCTTCACGTGCCACAAACTCATAGATTGAAATATTTTTGTCATCTTTGACACAAACACACACCATCGAATTTTTAAGGTCTTCTAATTCTTTTTCTAAAAATAAGAACCTATCATCACTCTTCTTCTTGGACAATTTTAAATCAACAAAGTCATGGTCCAAGGAAACAAGTTTCTCACGATAAAAATCTCTTTGATTTTGAACCGTTTACAAAAGATCCATCGCGTATTTAAAACGAGAATTTTCTTTTTCCAACAAATCAATTCTTTTAGCAAACCTCAAATTCAAATGATCAAAACTCTGACTCGTGTCATCAAAGGGGGGCATCCTATTACATAAGTGCTACATCGAAAAAATTACGATTTTTTGTCAAACTAATTCAAAAAACTCAATATCACACAAATTTTGCAAAAAATAGGAATAAACAATAAAATATTGTAACCTAATCTGATACCAATTTGACGACGTGAGAAGTCAAATTGTATAAAAATAAAATAAATCCTTGAAAAATCAGGATCACGCGATAAATTAGCGTAACCCGCTCTGATACCAATTTGTAAAAGTGGTGATCGCTTAAATAAGCTCTGATACCAATTTGTAAACCGAATAAATGTGATGTGTGATACCGATTTAAATTAATTCGTAAGTTTCTAGTTTGGCACACTTATTTAATTAGAGTCTATTTAAACCAAATTAATTTATCCCCTAAACATGCAACTATGTGTGTGTGTGTGTGTGTGTGTGTGTGTGTGTCAACCCATAAATAAATAAAGCATGTGACACAAATATTCTGGAAAAATCCCCGAAGGGCAAAACCTTTTATTTCTAGAACTTTGAAGAATTCACAAGACCATTGACTTAGATACAACCTGATAATCGCCCACAAGTGTAATGCACGATGTCTTCGTCAAACTTCCAAAGCAACGGCTAGAAATCAGCAGTAGTTCACATGCAGCTATACCACAAGGACTCGCAGTCCAGACACACAGTCTTCACGGTGTAGGTTATCCTCCCCACAAGACTAACTTCATAGAGACTACCTCCAAAATAGCACACAAATTTCCGATTGTAGAGTTCTCCCCATAAAGGTAAACAAAAGCAAAGTGTGTTCTTCAACACCAAAACAATTCACCAAAGCATATGAGATTTTTGTGAATTGAAAACAAAAAGGGATTAAAACATAAAAGAAGAAGTCAAAAGGATTCTACAGTTTTGCAATTTTATGTCTTTCAAAACGCTGGGACTTCTTAATGAAAACGAAACCATTTAATGAGTATTTATAGAAAAATGCACTGCCTCAGTTGTCGAGCTTATTTGAACGAGAAAGAGATGTTGCGCAAACGAGATACGCGTGTTGTTTGAACGACATCGTGCGATAATGCAATGTCGTTCGAATGACAAAAAAAAGTCTTTTGAACGACTGTTACATCAGAAAATATTATTTTAATCTCCTCTCTAATACTTAGAAAAACTACTCATTCTCAAATTTTGATGAAAAAGTCCGCTCCAACACTTAGAAAATATTTTGTAAAAATATCCCAAAATCTCTAAGTGCAAAGTTAAGGTATTTAAAACATAACCGTACCAAAGTAAACTTCGCGGAGTCTTTTTTATGATGAACTTGATTAATTCATATCTATCTTGATGTAGATTTCTCTTGAACTTCTTTGACGGTGGTAACGGTATACGACATAATTAATTGTTAACGGACTTATAAAATAATGTCCTTACAGTGTGACTATTCTGATGCTAATAACTTGTTTAAGTTAATAAGTAGAAACTGATGAATTCTGTCAAGGTATATGTACGTAAATCTATATATGTTGATGTATAAGTTTGGGCGTAAACTTAGGATATGATAGAAGGAGAAGAGTTTGGGTTATACTTGAAATAGTGGGTTACCCGGGTGTAGATTATGCATAAATTAAGATTGAATTGTCCCTAGAATGTGTAGGGTAGCTTAATTAAGGTTCATGTAGATACGTTTAGGTCCGCTCTTTAGTCGAGGGGTGAGTTTGAGTTGCACGAGAGTGCTAGTCCACTTTAATCATGAAATTGTGCATTTATAATTATTATTCATTTTAATGCACTTGCTAAGTTATTTTCACACCTCGGGCTATGACCCATTTTTATTATCTCTTGCCATACATATATTGTAATATATTATAGGTGTCCCATCACAAGGATGCCAATGATGCTTTCCTATCAAGTGTCCTCAGAGATGTAGCAGATGCGGACTGTTGCGGGATTTTTGTTATAGACACTTCATATCTGTTGTAAATCTAGTTAAGGATTCATTTTGTATATGGGGTTTACACCCAAGGGTTATTTATGTAGTACTTTTATATTTCTCTCCTCAGGATGTTGTATTATCTGTTAACCTCACAGCATATTCGGGTATATTTCTTTTGTTGTACTTATTACGTTTCAATATGAGTACTTACTTCTCTTGTGATGTGTGTGTATCTAATATTGGATTTAGTAGCTACTATATGGTTGGTATGTTGATTAATTGTATGTTTTAAATTTTGGGCATCCGCTTATTGTAGTATTGGGTAGTTAGCTATGTATATTTAGTATCGACGGTAGACGCTGAGAATGATCCGCTTGAGATTCTTGATTTATTTTAGTATAGGGATGGCCACCCGTTATTATTTGAAGCAGGGTGTCACAGATGGCATAGTGATTATCCCATGTTGATGATTAGAGGTTATAGGCGTGGGACAACCTATAACTATACCTAGTACGTACGGGTGATCCTTTAAGGAAATGGTATAGGCCTTTATTATGTGTAGGCCTATTTATTATGTATGTAATTTGGACCATACTTTTTTGGATAGCATACTTTGAGATTATCGTTACTTATTTGTGGTCATGGGTGGAGCCCATGACATCTGATATGAGTTGTGTACACCTGCATTGATTATGTGATTATGTTTTGTCGTACTTGAGATAGTTTTATCGGTTAATGATTTATACTAGAGATGTATTTCTAAGAAGTTATGACTCAGAAGTAATGGAAAGATTATAAAAAAGATGTGTATCCTAAATCAATTGCCTAAGATTATTTGAGAATATTAGACTTCAGATAGCCCTATGGATTTATAACTAGACATAATGATTATTAGTACGATTAATAAGTTAATTAATCATAATATAAGAGATATCAGTAGATTATATGAGTTTTAAACTAATAGATGAATTTAAGAATGTGGAAGTATAGAATATTTAAATATAAGATATGTGTGACACCCCGTCTAATTAAATATCGGGTAGCTACTCCTTTATTTAAATTAATAAAAAATGTCAAGTTGGTTCAGTTCATAATGTCACTAATGAAAACATTCTAACAATTACTAGCCACCTAATATTTAAAAAGTGAGTTCTCAATTTTAATTAAATTAGATCAACATGCAACAAGTTAAATTATGAAATAATGATACCACGGTCACATCACAATCACAATAGAATAATAATGGAATAAAAATGAATCTGGAGGAACACTCCTCTGAATAATTCGAATACTGAATAAAACAAATACAAAGTCTAAAACACTATTTAATTTAATCCAAAACTGAAATAGAACTGAGTAATTAAGTTTTCTCTAAGAGAAAAGGGGTGACATGCCCTACAGAGGAATAAATCTGAGATGGAGTCAAAGAAGAAAGTGGAAGCGTCTATTATCGAGATCCTGTAACTTCCATTGCAGCTACAGCACGTCACTGGAATGGAACTTCTAAGCTTGGTGTCCTTGTGGATGGGCACCTAAAAAGTTTTTACAAGAAAATAGATTTGAAAGCAAATGGGTCAGAGCTCGATTATGAAAACAGTTTAAAATATAGCAAGTGTTTAATATCATTAAACAATGAATATAAAATACATGATAGTGCATGCACTCACATGAGTTCCTCACCTCTCAACTAATTGTGCCCTCCTAACGTACCTGTACCCGTTTTAGTTATTCCACTATCTAACTAGTCTAATCCATAACCTGACTTTACTTTACAATTCAAAGTTCAATTCTCGACATCTTAATATAAACTGAGAGTCTTACTTTTATTACACAGAATTAGTTATAATAATTACTAAAAATTTTCCGTCTTTAACTCTACTAAAAATGTTACAATCATTCACACTTACACTTTAATAAACAGTCCATCTCAGTTATCATTATATTAATCTCATCATAAATATACAATGATGGCACCCCTAGGCTAAGCTGAGGTGCACACATACTCTTCTATCGAATCCCAGTACATCACGTACATAAGGACCACATGTTCCGAATCTCTCAGGAAACGTTTCAATAAGCAACAAACACACATAATGGATGCGAACATAGTTCACATACCCATGGGTCACGCACATACCTACGCTCCCATGGTCAGCTGACTTACTAACTCACCAATAAGTCATTCTCTGACCTCTGTTCTTGAGGTACCAATCTAAATACCCCCGTAGTCACACAAAGATTAGATGGTCCTGATCGAAAGTCGACGTCCCGTGATAGCAAGTATGGTAGGTATGTTATACACATATAAGTCCATATACTAAGCATTCACACATCTTAGATATCAGATAATATTAATATAGGTATATGTTACATTCCTATACTGTCATTAAATGTTGTACATTTACAAGTCCCCGGATAACATACACTATAGTTCGCCAACACTTCTTACGATGCAAATTCAAGTACTTACAACCTAACCCCTAAAAGTCACCAGGTCTTTTATATAATTCCAATTTTTAATCCTCAATGTGATCCATTCTCACGAATATACCCACTAATCAATAAGGGAAGAATAACACTCAATTAAATAAGTTTACGGAAAGTTCGAAACTAAAATTTGACCGAAAAAGACCATTCTGTAATCTCGTTAGAAGTTTCTGGGATCTTTTTCGAACGAGGTCATTCGAACGAGTTCGTTCGAATGAAAGGCTTCGAATAAACCACCAACTAGTTAGAAGGGCTACTGGAATCTCGTTAGAAGCTCGTTCGAACGAGGTCGTTAGAATGACCTGGGTTGGTCTTCTAACGAAAATTTTGAGAATGCCCAGAATTTCTCCCAACTTCGTTTTCCCCCATTTTTTCTTCTCTAAATCCATACTAAGTTCATAAAAATTAAGTTTCAATGTTTTTAAACTACTCTAAATCACCCTAAGTCACTTCTCAAATCTTTCCCCAAACCTTATGAACAAGAACCCAGAATTTAATTGAATACAAAGACTCCTTATAAATCCGTTTTGAAATCATCAAAAGTTATATTTTCGGTATTGTATTCATCCATAACCATTCTACATGCAATCCCTATCCAAAATTATGAGTTCCACAACCATCCTATTTGGGTTTTCATCAAAACTTTCAAGGTATATAAAGTTTCTACACTAAACATGGAGGAAATGTTCACTGAAATTAATAACATCAAATCACTTGCCTTAGATTTGTTCTTCTGATTTTTTATTGGTGATTAAAGGCTGAATCTCTCCTTTTTCGGTCACAAATCCTTCCCAATTGGTGGTGGTGGGTGGTGGTTTTGGTTTGGAACCTCTTGTAACTTCTCTCAAACTCCCGTAGCCCGCTTCTATTGTTTTTGCTGATAATGGCCGCAGTGGCCTTTCTAATAATATATAATTAAACTCTAAAATTCGTGGGTTTTAATTCCCCAATTTTTAAAATTACCAAAATACCCTTCTGAGTTGCCTGTTTGGCCTAAAAATGCTCCGGGACCCAAACTAAACCCCCGGCTAGTGCTTTCTAACAATTTTGACCCTTTCGGACACATTGGCACACTCAAAATGACCATTTGATTGATAAAAATATCATTTAATTTTTAATCTAATTAATTTTATTCCTGACGCGACTGACATGCGCGTCCCAACTTAATTTCCCAAATTGTCGGATTTCTGCCTCACGATATTTTTAATATTTTCAATACTCGTATATTACCATATATTGTCAGTAATATTTTATTTTAACATCATAATCAAATACCAATTCACATCTCGCTAGTATTTAACTCCGGATTAATTTCCAATTAATTCTCATTTAATTCAATTAATCCCTTAAATAAAAATCAATAAAATTATGGGGTATTACAATATGCATATATCATATGTGACTCATGGGGTTTTGGAGTGAAGTTTCATGTTCATTTTAGTTTGTTTGAGTTGGATAGACTAAATAACTTAAAATATACTTAGCATGAGAGGAAGATGAATTAATATTATTGTGGCCTAACTTTACTTGATTTATTATCCTGTGTAATCTCGTTGTTTACATTATTATTGAATATATTTTTCACAGGTCTTAAGCAATTGTTGTTGGTTTTGACTTTGGTTGTATGTTATAGAGGTATATCTAGTGATGTTATATTTTTCATTCCAAGGATGTAGAGGTCGAGTAGTGTATTTCATCTACTTCTTATATTTTATTTATGTTTCAACAGGCATGTGGTACTTTTGAGTAAGAGATTATGGATGTGGTACTTTTATTCAGTGATGGATTTAATATTATTGAGATTTCATTCAAGAGATGTATTTATTTATCGCGAAAGAAATTGATATTCGAGTCATTGTATTTTGATTTAGTAGTTATTATCTTATGGTACGATTATTATTTCTTTTTATTCAGTTTCATTGTGCAAAGAATGTTACCTAAAGCTTGTTATTTCAATAATTTATGTATTAATCATGATCAATCCATTCATGAATTTACAAGGTGTCATAAATTCTATTAGAGCATTCTTGGTTCTTCTGTCATAGTGTCTTAAGTGCCTCCATCCATTTTTCGCATTATGTTCTTTCGTGACTTTATAGCTTCACAGATTAGGATTTTTACTCTTGATGATGATGGCCTCTTAGAGGATTTCATGCCATCATCCTAAAAAAATGACTCGAATAAGACCAAAGTTTATCGTGAGGGATCATTATTTGGATTTACTATGTGAGACATCCCACGCCTGAGGTTGATGTTGGTCAGGAGTTAGGGAATATTGGGCGTGGGACCTTTAGTAAACGTTAACGTATAAGTTGAGGGGATGTGTTTTCCACCAATTGTAATAGCAGGAGGAGTATGTTTCTGAAACCTCATCGGTGAAACCGTACGGTAGCCAATATGAACTATGATTCTCTTTTTATGTCAAGAGAGATTGATACAATTGCGAAGCAAGTCTTTCGTATGAAGTGAGAAAGCATTCGTGATTATAATTATTATTAGAATTTTTTGCGTAAAGGATTTGGCTAACATTATTGGATGACTATCCTTAACCACTTATGCCTAGGTGGTGGATGTTGTCCTATTATATCTCCATAATTCAACGATCTAAAGGATAAATTCCTAAGATTGAGTAGATTAGGATCGGTCTAGGTGTAAAAGACTTGAGAGGGTGTAGAGTTATCCCGAGCTGGGGAGGACCTCACCGACAGAAAGAACCACACCGGGGAAATAGACCCTAAAAGGTTATAATAGAATACAATAAGGGTATCATGGCTTTTAGAGTCAAGGTAAATATGATCAATGATGACACAACTAATGAAAACATGGCTGACGAGGCTAGTCTGAGCATATTTGACTGTAGTGATAGGGTCAGCAAGGCCATATGTAGGGATGTCATTTCAATAGTTTGTTTAAAGATTTTTTTTTCCTAGTGAGTCCATTTAGTTGGTATATGCATTAGGGAAAACTATTCATAGTGTTGTTAAACTTGTCGGATGGTTGGGATTATGTTTTTGGCTCACATGTACGAGTGTTATTTTAGTACTGAGAAGTTCTCATTCTTATATTAGTAGTATGTTACTACCGTTATGTGATATAGAGATTTATATACCCCAACGGGTAAGGGTATGCTTTATACCGTTATTATAGAGATGTAGCAGTTGTGATTGGATGGATTAATTTTCATCCATCTAATATATTTTAGACATGTGCCCTAATGAGTAGATTATGGAGATTTGAGTAGTACTTAGATATATTACGCTTATATCGATTACTGTGGGTAGGATTTTATATTTTCCTTTTTTGGGAAGAGGTTGTTTCTTAGTCAAGTATAGACTCTAGGGAAGTCCTAATGCGTACCGGTATCCTATTGATGTGAGCACATGAAAGGAGGTTGCGATTTATTAGAGATGTTATCAATATCCTGAAATTTTTAGTAGTACTTGTACATATACCAAGTAATCACCAACATAAGAGACTAGTTTTGGCTTAATATCAACATTAGTGTTAGAACCATTACGAGGCTATTTTAGTTGGTTAACTTCATTCCAGTTTCGAGCCAAGAACGTAGTGAGTAGTATGTTATGTTGGAGGAACTCTAGTCCTCTTTTAAAACATGGAAGATTCGCTTTATTAAATGGATCACCGAGAGTTGACATGACCATAATGAGGAACAAGTGTTCATTGTCGAATGTCTATAAACATTGGGTTATTTAAAGAGAAGTGTCCTTGTTGTGATGAGTTCCTCATTGTGATGAGTTCCTCATTGTGTTTGGCGATGACATCATGTTAAAGCAGAAGCATTTGTATTAGTGATGGCACTTAGACCCAATTTTCTGCCAAGGGTTATTCAAGCTCAATTGTTGAACTTTTACCAAGAGAATGTTTGCAATTTATAATTGGGAGGAGTTATTTTTCATCATTGATGCATGTACAAGGTTACAATTACAGGGGAAACTATTTTTGATAGAGGGTCCCAAGCTACAAGAAATAGTTTCAACTAAGGCGCGTAATTTGTGGTATGTTCTACACTTTAATGGTGACGATAGGTATCATGATTCAAGGAGTCGGTATCGGTAGTCAAAGTGGAGGGGTTAGTAGCATAGTTATGTCTATGGTTATCCTACTAATAATGAAGGTAAAGTGCGAGAGATATTTGAAGAATTGTAATTGCTAGCATTTGTAGTGATGAATTAGAATAATTGACCTCTTTTAAATTCTCGAAGGGTACAAATGTCCTAAGGAGGAACATGGGACCTTATAGGTCATTTGAGTAAGATTAACTAAGTTGATTAAGATCTAAAAGTTAGCATGTTATTGTATAGGAAAGTGTCCTAGATACCTAATGAAAGGTGGTTCCAGAGTAGGCAAATAAATAATGATTTGGAGACCCAAGAGGGAGATCAGGTGCTTTTAATGATCTCTTTGGTAAAGGGAAATATTGACTTTGAATTCCAAAGAAAAGTTGGCATCCCGATATGCAGGCCCTTTTCCTTATTTTCGATAGAGTGAGGCCGATGTTATTTGACCTTACTTGATTACCATGATAATGTACATGATGTATTCCACGTGTACTTGATGAAAGGATTTCATGAGCGACAAGTTGACTTGTCAATAATAAGACTAGTTTGGTTTGATCATTAGTCGAGCGCAATTTATGATGACAAAATTTAGACTGTGTTAGGTCGATGAATAAGTAGACTTCGTATATAGTGTGAGGATATTATGGGAGAGATATTCTTAGACTTTTGATTAAGAGTATAAAGACTAGAATTTCATGGACGAAATTCCTTATTTAAGGTAAAAGAATGTCATACCCTGTATTTTATATAGTAATTAATCCATTGTTAAATTTATTATATTTGACTATGAGATGTGGTATGTCACTCATTATATCTGTTGAATGTTGGTATGTGACTCTTATATGTAATTGTATTTGTGTTTTGTGAATTAACATTATGAAAAATGGTAACTCATAAATTATTTATTGGAAATGACTTAGTATTATGGGAAACTATAGAATAGTCAGGTACTAGGTGTCGAGGGTTTCCTTATTTGGAGTATCCCCTTGGTATGGATCACCAATAATTTTGAAGTAGTTTCTTATAATAACGAGTTGCACGGAATTAATTAAAAATTAAATTTTAATTAATTAGACTTTTACCATTTTATAACTTAAGTAATGAGTTTAATTTAATAGAATTTCTAGTATCTTATGGTGAATTTAGGTACATTTATAACATTCGTTTTGCCATAATATATTCAGGTTTAAGCCCATTTTTTGGTACATAGCTTGAGTTTTAGACCATTTAGAAGGCTATTTGGGATCATTAGGTTGGGCCAATGCCTAATTTCATGGGAGGCCTACTACTTAAGTTAATTAGTTTAACCTAAAACATATTTAGAAAATGGGAGTAACCCTGGGAGACTAAGAATAGAGGGGGCACTCAAGGGGAAGGATATTTGGGGATTCTAGGCTTGAATTCTCAAATTTGGCCTAAGGCAAGTTTATATAGTTTAAGAATTTAACTGCATTTGTGTTGGAGGAGTTATAGTCATTGAATTATTAACTCAAGCCTATAAAAATCTCATTTTTTATCATTCATGTTCTATTTTTTGTAAATTGACTTGAATTGGATGTTAATCAAAGATCTTATTGATGAATTGAGTAGTTAAATGTTAAATAACTTCAATTAGAACTTTATATAGTGTGAGATTATAAGATTATGTAAATCTCAACCATATTAGGTAATTATTAGAACCTTCATATTAATTCCATAATGTTTATCAAATTTCAGATAAATCATCAATTTATGAACTTTAGAGGTTAAGTGTTTTATCTACAATGGTCTAGATTTCATAACAAGTGTTATTGATGTATTAAGAAACTTTTTTAGTTAATTAATGGTGTATTGGGGTTTTTCGATTAGGACTTTGGGGTTTAAGGTTGAAAAAAATCATAGCTTTTAAAAATTTGGATTGCGACGTCCGTACACAGGGCTTGAAAGTGCCCCATGCAAATGGAACTAATGTGAATGACTAGGAATAGACCCGTGCGGACAATTCTAGAAGAACACTTAGTTAGTTGGTTTTATAGGGAAATGTTTATAACATATTTAAGGACAATCCTATTGGGGTATTAAGATATTGTTTAGAACTAATACGTTGGGTTTTAGTTCTATCAATGTAGGTAAACTTAGAGAGTAATTCTTGATTAAATAGGATATAGTTAATCTAGAGCTTATGATATTTTAATAATCCATGAGTACATTGGATTTATTTAGTTTGAGGACATTGAGTGTAGGATAGAGGGTTGAGATGTTTATGATAATGCCAAATGTTTAGAAATTGTGTCAAGAACTCGTTATTTTAGAGTTCATTATACCATTCGACCTAGGCAGAAGTGTGTATCGGGAGGGCTTAGTGTACTCATTAGCTTAGAATGCTAAATTTTTAGGATTGTGTAAATCACTCGTTATTATAGAAATCATTGTATTATGGAAAGTCGGGAGTGCTTAGTATTTATATTTTCCATCCGTTAAGTAGAATTTTTCTATAACCCCTTGAGTAAGGTAGTGATTATATTAAAATATTACTCGTAATGGTTAGGTATGAGATGATACCTAAATTTGGAGAGCATTGGGAGGTCAGGTTGATATTATATATGATCAATTATAATTAACGTGCGTATTAAATAATTAGAAAAGAGACTTTATGTGTAATCGTTTATGTAGGGTTGTATGTATTTCTTTAAATTCATTAGCTAAGGGTTAAGGTTATTTGTGTGTTTTATATGCAAACATACCAAGTGTGAGTGCTTGTGGGGATACGTACTGTTGATACCAAATTTATTCCGCTGATATGGACCTATTATTTGAAGACGCGTGTCATCCTAGGTGGTAACTGTAAATGTTTATACCGAGCTACTCAACCCCCCGAGGAACAACAAAATTTCCTAATGACTCAAGATCACCGAGTAACTAAAAAGCCACGAGGAGCCCAGAGGCCCGAGAAGCTCAAGAGTGTCGAGCAACTTAGGCGGTCTGAGCTACTAAGTCGGTCCGAGCAACTCAAATACTTGTGGCGTACATATCAAGGATAACTACGCATTAAATGTACAGTTATTGTCGTACAGATGTACACGCCTACAGGACAGCTATGCATTATTCATTCACATGTACAACCTTATAGCTATAAATACATTGTAAACTCCTCATTAGCAGGGGACTCGGAATTTCTTGGTAAACCTATTATCGAGAATTCCGCAAACAGTCAGCAATAACAAATACAGTGGACGTAGGCCATTCTTACAAGGCTGAACCACTTTAAAAATCTTTTGTCTTATTTTTATATATTCATTTTTATCTGTGATTAAATAATTAGATCAAATCTAGTTTTTTACATCAACAGATTGGCGCCGTCTGTGGGAAACGACTGTAATTATCATTTTTTTCACCAAAACCATTTATGATCAATGGCTGATCATCCAGAATCCTGTAATCGAAACGCTGGGATTCCTTAAAATCCATCCAATCCTCAAAATGTCCAAGATCTGGCCGGAATAATGGCTAATTTGGCCTAGGGCCAGAAGGCCATGCAAGAGACCATGCGACAACTCATGCAAACTATCCAAGGTGGAGCACCGACCCAGTCAGGACAGCGAAGCATTCAGAAAAATCCCCAGTTACCTTCTAGGAGAATGCCATTCCCAGAGGAATCTCGATCCAGACGCACCAATTCATATCATACTGAGAGATCTAATGATCCTTCTTATCAACCTGGAAGGACTTCCTTAGTACGAGCTACAGACACTCAATAAAACATCACTTTATCTCTAGAAAGGACAAGTGCTCTAGAAAGGTTGAGTAGAGTCTCTCCTTTTGATCGACTAGGTCCTAGGAGGAATAAAAGCCCTCCTAGGATTGTGTCGAGGAACTCTCAACAATAATTTGATATGAAGGAAGGATCTGCCCAATCACGACCAGTTGCTCGTCATGAAAGATCCCAAGAGGCTATCGAACTAATAGGATCGAGGAAGGAAATGAGGCATGTAAAGGCTCAATTCAAAGGTTGGAGGATAGATTAGGGGAGATGGTTAAAACCAAGAATCCTCTGCAAAGGACTTTTGTTCGAGGGACACCATTTGTACAAGCAATCGTGGATTTTCCTACTCCATCAAAATTCAAAGCTCCTGTGGTGACACCTAAATATGATGGGAAAACTGACCCTGTCCTTCATATAGAACAATACCAAGCTGCTACTGATATATACGCAGTTCGAGATGAGATGAGCTGTAGGGCATTTTCAGTAACTCTTACCAGATCTGCTCAAATATGTTACAATAATCTTCCTCGGGGGAAGATTGCGACTTTCTTTCAACTGGCCGAGATCTTTATTGGAAATTTCTATTTTGAAGAATAACCTATTAAACGAGTAGCACACTTGTTGAGTGTTAGACAAAAGGCAGGTGAAAGCACCAGGGATTACATTACTCATTTCAATAACGAGAAACTGGAAGTAATGGACTATGAGGAGAAAACTGCGATTACTGCTTTGATGAGTGGACTGTTGCCCAATAAATTATACAACACTTTGGCCAAAGATTCGCCCAGGACCATGTCAGAACTAATGGCAAAAGCAGCCAAAATCATGAATGCCGAGGAAGCTATGACCGTGAAGAAGAACATAAACACTAAGGAGAACAAAGTCGAGGCCGATAAGGTTGATAAGAAGGAGTAGAAGAACAATGGTGGCAACAAACAATCAAAAGCAAAGAAAGCATTGGAACAATTGAAGAAATTTATAAATTATACTCCTTTGAAAGTAGTTATAAACCACATTCTGGAAGAGATTAAGAACAAAGAGGAGCTAAATTGGCCTGAAAAAATGAAGACAGATCCTGACAAGAGGAATAAGTCTAAATATTGCGAGTTCCATAAGGATTATGGTCACACGACCAAAAGCTGCATAGCTCTTCAGAACAAAATTGAAGAACTCATTAGACGAGGAAAATTAACCAAATATGTTGATCATCAAAACGGTGGTCGAACTAGAGAACGAGGAAGGCAGAGGTCTAAATCTCCTCTTCAAATAAAAGAAGACAAGAAAATAGATCATGAAGATGACCCAAAAGACGACCCTGATCTCCCCAAAAGACCAAGACAGACAGAACGTGAGGTATTTTCAATTCATTTTGTATTATTTGATTGCAATGTTATTACAGGTGGAGATGCAGGAGGTGGAGACCTTACTGCAGAGAGGAAAGATTACCTCAATGAGGCTCAAGCTTATTCATACATTCAACGTATAAATCTAGCTGAAGATGATCGCCCGAGGAAGGTGAATAAATATAAACTGGTCATTGATTTCTCTAAGAACGACCTCGCAGGTGTGCTATATCCTCATGATGATCCATTGGTGATAAAAATGATAATGAAGGAAGTAATGATCTCAAGAGTACTGGTGGATAATGGAAATTCGGCGGACATCATGTTTTACTCATGCTTTGACAGCTTAAATCTAAAGTTGTCTCAGTTGGAACCTTATCCCAGGCCCCTCCTCGGTTTTACTGTAGAGAAAGTTTTTCCACTTGGGACGATCAAGTTGGATATGTTCATCAGTACATGGCCTGCTGGTCGAACAGAAAGAGTGCACTTTTTCATGATGGATAAAAATTTCCAATCAGCTTACAATATCATCATGGGAAGGGTAGGCTTGAAGAAGTTCGAAGAAGTACCATCTACTGTACATCAATGCCTAAAATTTACAACCAATTTTGGAGTAGGAATTATGAAGGGTGGGCAAAAAGTAGCTCGGGAATGCTACTATTCGTCTGCCGAGCAGGAAGAACTAGAGGAATCTAGGATAAAGACTACTACCTTTCAAGTGGATGAAGGTGAAGATATTGAAACACTAGATCCTAGAGATAAGTCTCAGCTCATTAAGGGTCAGGTCATGGAGGCTACTGAAAATATCATTCTGGATGAAGAACATCCAGAACGAACAACTCAAATCGGTGCGTCACTAGATGTGTCAGTAAAGCAAGAGCTAATAGCATTTCTAAGAAGCAGAAAGCAGGCTTTTTCCTGGAGTCACAAAGATATGCCAGGGATAGACCCAAATTTCTTATGTCACGATCTCAATGTGAATAAGGAAATCAGGCCAGTGAAGCAGCGACGAAGAGTGTTCAGCCCTAAAAAGAACCAGGCTATACAAGAAGAGGTCGAGAAGCTTCAGAAAGCCTGCATTATTGAAGACATCAAATATACAGACTGGTTAGCAAATGTGGTGATGGTGAAGAAGAAGAACAACAAGTGGAGGATGTGTGTAGACTTCACCGACCTCAACAAGGCATGCCCAAAGGATCATTTTCCTTTGCCCTGAATTGATCAATTAGTGGATGCTACCTCAAGACACGAGCTGTTGAGCTTCATGGATTCTTATTTTGGTTACAACCATATTAAAATGAAACCTGAAGATAGGGAGAGTACCTCTTTTATCACCCCTAGAGGAACTTATTGTTATAATGTTATGCCTTTTAGTTTGAAAAATGCAGGTGCAACATATCAACGGCTGATGAACAAGGTGTTTGCAGAGCAAATAAATCACAACATGGAGGTTTATGTCGATGATATGCTGATAAAGATCAAGAAAGCTGTTGATCATCTAATTGAGTTAGGCCAGACCTTTGATCAATTAGATAAATATCAAATGAAGTTGAACCCTACCAAATACATATTCGGAGTACGAGAAGGCATGTTTCTCGAGTATGTTGTCAATCAACGAGGTATTGAAGTAAACCCTGAAAATATCAAGGCCCTATTAGGGCTATAATCTCCACCCACAAAGAAGGAAGTACAAAGTCTCACAGGGCGAGTTGCAGCACTTAATAGATTTATATCACGAGCAACTGATAGATGTCTCCCATTCTTCAAAACACTTCGAAAAATGTTTGAATGTGAGAAGGCCTTTTAAGAGTTGAAGAAGTACCTGGGAGAACCTCTACTGTTGTCCAAACCAGTGATGGGCAAAAGATTGTACTTGTATATCGCAGTTTCAGAGAATACAGTTAGCTCGGCATTGATAAGAATGGAGGATGGAGTGCAAAAACCAATTTATTACACTAGCAAGGCCTTCCGAGGAGTAGAGATCAGATATCCAAGACTGGAAAAGTTGGCACTAGTGTTGATCGAAGCGAGTAGAAGAATGAGGCCGTACTTCCAAGCTCATACCATAGTTGTGTATACCGATATGCCGTTGTGGCAAGCTCTTCATAAACCCAAAAAATCAGGGAGATTGATGTACTGAGAAGTAGAACTTGGTGAATATGACATAGTTTATGAACCCAGATCGTCGCATAAAGGTCAGGCAGTGGCAAATTTTATTACAGAGTTCACCTATCTTGACACCTCCGAAGACCAAAAATTGAATACCGACCAACCTGTGGATGTTACAGGATCATCAAATCTAAACCCCAACCAACTTAAGTCGGTTGACGAGCAAGAGAAGATGGTCGACGAGCAGCAAAAAGTGCTAGAAGAGGATATAAAGAAGCAACAAATATTCCACCGAGGAACTTTATCCGATCAAAAATTTGAGGATAAAGTACCTATATGGAATCTATACGTGGATAGCTCATCTTGCACTACAGGCTGTGGGGCAGGAATTATTTTAAACATCCCAGATGAGATCGATGTGGAGTATGCTCTGCGCTTTCAATTTAAGGCTTCTAATAATGAGGCTGAATATGAAGCTATGATTACAGGTCTTAGTTTAGCAAAAACCATAGGGGCAGAGCAGGTCATTGTATTCAGTGACTCACAGTTGATCATAAATCAAATGCTTGGGGTATACGCGATAAAGGGTGAGTTAATGATTAAGTACCATGCAAAAGCAATGGAGTTGGTATCGAGTTTTGGTGCTTTTTAGCTGATCAGAACACCAAGATTGGAGAATGCAAGAGCAGACGCCCTAGCCCGATTAGCATCAACTACACGCACTGAGCTGCGAAGAACAATCCCAATAGAGATTCTAGCTGGTCCGAGAATAAATGAAGATCTGGTTATGAACATCATTGCTCTCGATTTGGGACCATCATGGATGGATCCCATCAGAGCCTATATTAAGGAGGGGACATTACCAACTGATAAACTCGAGGCCAAGAAGCTAAAGTTTAAAGCTGCTCGTTATGTATTGACTAATGGCATTTTATACAGATGAGGAATTATAGCAGGTTTGCAAAGATGTGTCCACCCCTCCGAGGTGAAAAATTTGATTAAAGAGGTCCACGAAGAGTCTTGTGGAGCCCATGTAGCAGGTCGGACACTCTTGTAAAGAATGGCAACGCAAGGGTATTACTGGTCGACGATGAGAGCTGATTGTATAGCTTATGCGAAGAAATGTGACAAATGTCAACTCTTCTCTTCTATTCGAAGAACTCCCCAAGCATTGTTAACGCCCATTACTTCCCCTTGGACATTTGCCATGTGGGGAATAGACTTGGTTGGGCCACTTCCAACAACCAGGGGAAGATTTAAATACTTTGTGGTCACTGTGGATTATTTTACTAAATGGGTAGAAGCTGAGCCTCCTATTGATATGACATATGACAAGGTGTATCCGTTTATTTGGAAGAATATCATTTGTAGATATAGACTTCCCCATGCATTCATCCCAAATCATGGAACCCAGTTTGACAACGGGGCATTTGCCGCATATTGTCATCAGTCAACCATATTGAAAACCCATTCTGCTCTAGGCCATCTCCAGAGCAATGGACAAACTGAGGTGACGATCAGAACGTTGCTGAATGGTTTGAAAAAACGACTGGACGATGCAAAGGCAAATTAGATTAACGAGCTACATTATGTGTTGTGGGCTTATCGTACTACGTCACGAACAGCAACAGGAGAATCTCCATACATGCTGGCATTTGGAAGTGAAGCAGTTATACCTGCTGAGTTGGGCCTACCCACACACAAAGTGCTGAATTTCAATTCTCCTATTAGTGATTTAATGAGGCGATTAGACCTAGATATGCTCGAAGAAGTTAGAGAAGACGCAGCAATCAGGAATGCTGTATACCAACAGCGAACAACTCTGTTTTACAACAAGAGGGTAAAGAAGTGTGATTTGAAGGAAGGAGACTATGTGCTGAAGAAAGTAATTCAAAAACACAACAAACTGGAAGCTAACTGACATGAACCCTACAGAGTAACAGTAGTTGTTCGACCAGGGACCTACAGGATTGAAACTTTGGAGGGAGAAGAATTTAAGAATGCATGGAATGCAAAGCATCTACGCAAGTATTATCAATAGTCTGGATTCCTATGTAAAAGCTGTTTTCTTCACTATAAATAAAGTGTCGAAATTTTTACCCAGTTCTCTCTTTTTGATGAAATTTTTCAAAGTATTAGTGCTATACACTACGCATCAAATTCAGAATGATCTCCACCAACTATGGTTGGTCGGTAAATAAAATCCACCAACTACGGTTGGTCGGTAAATAAAATCCACCAACTACGGTTGGTCGGTAAATAAAAATCCACCAACTACGGTTGGTCAGAAAATCAAAATCCACCAACTACGGTTAGTCGGTAACTAAAATCCACCAACTACGGTTGGTCAGTAAATAAAATCCACCAGCTACGGTTGGTCGGTAAATCAAAATCCACCAACTACGGTTGGTCGGTAACTAAAATCCACCAACTATGGTTGGTCGGTAAATAAAATCCACCAGCTACGGTTGGTCGATAAATAAAAATCCACCAGCTACGGTTGGTCGGTAAATCAAAATCCACCAACTACGGTTGGTCGGTAAATCAAAATCCACCAACTACGGTTGGTCGGTAAATAAAAATCCACCAACTACGGTTGGTCGATAAATATTCACCAACGCCGGTTGGTCAGCAAAATCAATTTACAATCAATTCAGGTTGGTTAAACTAAGCAGGATCATGGGATGTAAATCATTTTACTACTTAAGATCAAAGAAGTGATAAGTCACTATGGTCAAAAAATAAAACAGAATGGACATATCAAAATAGGCATATATTCACAAACAAAGATATTCTACAGAATGTTTAGAAGAATATGGAATAGCAGAAGACTAAATCTCTTCATTTAAAACAAAAAGAATTACATATGCTGTGAAAAGTACAAGTCATTACATAAAAATCCCACTCTATGGGTTTTTTCCCCTCTGCCTTTGAAACAGGTTCTACTCCAGCAGGAGGATCATCTAAGGCATAGGGATAATTTATAAAATTTAAATCTCGGAGCATCCTACCATTCATTACAGATGGTCGATCGAGCAAGTGCTCCGGGCAAGATATCTTAAAAATTAGAATGAAGATTGTAGTCGCCGAGATACTTCGAGATTAAGTACTAAGGAATTGCCCGGGCAGGAATCCATTTCATATCAAGTTTAAAAGATGGCACGGGCAACTCAAGCAATCCAAGGTCATAATAATCCCATAGATAGTGGCCCTGCTCCAACTTTAACACCCCCAGTGCATTCAGCCATCCTTGTTTGTAACCCTCGTTATTTGACTGCTGGATCCGATCATCGAGACGATAAGGGGCTTCATTGTATCCAACCATCCAAAACTCTCTGGGTTGTTTGTGGAATTGGTAGGTCAACCTCTCCAGTTGATCGTGAAGATTTTTTACTAAAATTTCCTTATTATCCAAGGCCGAGCTTTGTGTAGAAAGTTGCTCGTCGAGGTTCAGAATCTTCTTGGACATTCTGCTAAGGCTTGATTCTTCGCCATCAACTGGAATGCCTGAATCTCTAAGGCTGATTGGGTCCTCGCCTCTTCAATTGAGATTCGAGCAGCTCTTGCTCATCCCCGAGAAGATCTTGCTCGACCACGAGTAGAAGTTGAGGGTCCAACTCTTTTCAAAGTTTCTAACTCATCTCTTAAGTTGGCATTCTCTACCTCTAAGAAACACAAACCTTCGTCATTGATAGGGACCAAAGCTCGCGAGGTAGATGCTGCAGATTTCAGTTGGGATATCTCTCCTCGCAAAACATTGTTTTCTTTCTCCAATAGTTTAGCAATTTTCCTATTCTCCTCGACCTTAACCCTTAGAATTTTCTCTTTCTTCTCATAAATAGTGATGAACTTATCATATCCTTTGTCAGCATTTAGTTGATGATATTTTTTCTCATACCCCTGATGCAAAAGGGAAGAAGGTTCCTTGTATTGTTGTTGGAGTTCCTCGATGGTACCCTGGAGATCTTCAATCATCTTGTAATATGCTACATTGTTGGCAACTGCATGGTCGAGCAAGCACTTCAAATATTGGTAGGCTTCAACTGCTCGTTCAGAAGTATCTGGACCAAGGACGTCAATGATTTGAGCTTCATTCAGATCTGCATGACCAGCTTTGAAGTAGTCATTGCATTTTTTCATCAATTCTGTGTCATGAGCCGATAATAGCCCCATCCTGGCCATAAACTAGCAAAGAAAATCCATAAACAGGATCAATAATGATAAAGACAGGGTAAGAAGAAGGGAGTTAATATGAACAACCAAAAATTTGAATTTTTATTCATTAAAAAGTAAATACAAAGCTCCAAGTTACATTCAAAAGAAATAACAAAATTAAAACCCGAGCAACTTTACCCTTCTCCTTGTGTTTTACAACTTCCTTGGAAAGCTGTGATGAGGAGGTTGGTTGCTGGGAAGATAATGGCAGTTGCTCGACTAAAGTATTGGTGGGATGAAGTTGCTAGTAGAAAGTCTGAACAACTGGAATAGGAGTAACTTGGTCTCCAATCATCAGGGAAGATTCCTCTGAAGCAGCTTCGTCATATTCTTCTTCTTCTCCAGGCGAGGGAGGAGGACCATCAACATGTTGCTGGAACAGTTCATAATTCTCAGCGATCTTTAACTCATGTAGAGCAGTAACCCATCAATCCCTGAATTACTTGACGCTGACATACTCCATTTGCGAGGTCATGACAGCCAGGCCCTTATTCCATCCTTTATCCCAACCAGCACTAAATGATTTCTTGACATCCTTTTTCTTTTTTTCTTTCTCCGAGGAGGTCCTTTCCCTAAGGAACTCCTCGACAACTTTTAACTTCCCTTCCACCTCCTTCTTCTGGCGATCAACCTCATGAAGTCTACCAACTTCCTATTTAGCAGTTATTACCTTGTTCTCAAGCTCTCCAGCATTCTTGAGCTTCTCCTCAAGCTCTTTATTATTATTCTCAAACTCTTTCATCTTCTTCTCTAATCCCTTAGAGGCCTCCACAACTTGGTCTCTCTCTTGCTCGATGGACTTGAGTTGCTTCTCCCAAGCCACTTTATCTTTTTCATATTTCTGACGAGAGTCCTCTAAGGACTGAGTCAGACCTATAAAAGCCTCCTCTACACCTCCCGAGGAGCTCGAAGATTTAATAGCCTCATCCTTCTTCAGAATACTGTTAAAACAGGTTACCAGCTGAAGAAAGAAATAATTTTGAGTCAATACAGGGACATATCAATGAAAAATGAAAACTTAGACTAGTAATACTTACTGAGGCAATATGTTAAGCTGCCAAGGTAGTGACCCTATCCCGAGGAAGAGTGTCTTCAATACCATAGATTTCTGGGATAATCCAAGATTTCATAGAGCCCATGGCAGAGGTCGGAGGAACAAAAGTGGGAATACCACTTTCAGCATTTAGAGCCTGAGAGACAGGTCCAACAGGTCTCTCAGATGAACTTTTCTTTGATTTCTTTAGAGGAGCGGGAATATCTTTAACCAAAGAAGAAGTCTTGGTTGGTGATATGGCAATAACCTTACTAGGAGCAGAGATAACCACAACCTTGCTCGGAGCGATTGGGGGCTTCTCAGCAACTTTCTTGGCAGCAACTGGAGGGGGTGCATCAATGCTTCTCGTTCCTTCCACTGGAACATCCTACTTATTTTTCTTTGCCTCCACATTGGCGGAGTCTGATTTGTCAAAGAAAGAAGGAGCTCTTCTTCTCTTCATTATGTTACTAATTGGAATATTTGACTCTGAAGAAGAACCTTCTACACTAGTATCAACGACTGGTACTTGGTCGATGTCAACCACCACTGGACGAGCAGTAAAGAGTGAAGTATAGCTCTTGTACTACAACAAATAGGAGGCTGATCTAATATGTTCGTAGCCACAGACTGATGCAAACTCCAGATAAGTTTCAAATGTTTTAAATTAACCTTTGTCTCCTTTGGAGACTTTCTTTTGCTATCAACTGCAAATAATAAAAATTAAATGTCAGTGATACATTTTATCAAACATCAAGAAAATGAGATTTCGAAAAATAAAAAATAACCTATTCCATTGCCATAAGGGGGACACCTGAGACCCTGAAATACGTCATATCCATTTAATGGAGAATGTTGCCAATTTTTTATAACAACTCCATGTTCAAAGTAATCCCTATTGGCATCTGGAAGATTGAAAACTAAAGCCCTATTCAAAAACCTAGTCTTTAAATAAAAAGTGCTATCGCTGACAACCCACCTGTAACAAAACATAATTTCTGGAATTCCTAAGCGGGTTCCATGAATTTAATTTAACCTATGGACTCAATTAAATATCCTCCAAGTATTCGGCGCTATTTTTGCAGGAACAATGTCAAAATATTGACAGAACTCGAAACATAAAGGATTTAGAGGAAAAGAAAAGCGACATTCGGCCACAAAGAGACTTGTGAACCAGTGTCCCTCAGCCAAAGAGAAATAGTCAGAAGGTTCAGAAAGTTCCTCCAAAATGACCCATGAAGGAATTGAAAATTCAGAACGAAATTTATCAATCAATTCAACAACATAAACCATGATGATCGAAGCAAAATAAAAGAGAAGGAAGAAGATCTTACAGGAGAAGAGTGAATCAGTTGACAACGAACAAGGAAAGAAACGAACGCACAAAATAGAGAAGAAATGAAAAGCTCAAAGGAAGATTTGAAAAGTGAAAAAATGAAAGGATTTATGTCACGTTTAAATACTTTACCTCGAGAATAGAAAAAGCAATGATTACCAAAATGGATGTTTGCATATCCGGCGGCTAAAAAGAAGTAAAGGGGCACGAAAAACGAAGCAGTTAGGAAAGTTCAAAATATATATGAGTATTAATAATGTGCATTTAAAAAGGAGTTGTATACAACTAATGCTTTCCTAAAAACCATACAAACCAAAAATCTAAGAAGTAGAATGTTCCATACTTTTCTTCAACATCAAACTACAAAACATTGGGGGCTTCTGTTGACACCAAATTTATTCAGCTGATATGGACCTATTATTTGAAGACGCGTGTCATCCTAGGTGGCAACTGTAAATGTTTATACTGAGATACTCAACCCCATGAGGAACTAACAGATTCCTAATGACTCAAGATCACCGAGTAACCAAAAAGCCACAAGGAGCCCAGGGGCCCTGAGTAGCTCAAGAGTGTCGAACAACTTAGGCGGTCTGAGCTACTAAGTCGGTCCGAGCAACTCAAATACTTGTGGCGTATGTATCAAGGATAACTACGCATTAAATGTACAGTTATTATCGTACAGATGTATACGCCTACGGGATAGCTATGCATTATTCATTCACATGTACAGCCTCATGGTTATAAATACATTGTAACCTCCTCATTAGTAGGGGACTCGGAATTTCTTGGTAAAACTATTATCGAGAATTCTGCAAACAGTCAGCAATAACAAATACAGTGGACGTAGGCCATTCTTACAAGACTGAACCACTTTAAAAATATTTTGTCTTATATTTGTATATTCATTTTTATCTGTGATTAAATAATTAGATCAACTCTAGTTTTTTACATCAACACGTAAAAAAGGGGATATCCTTATTTAGGCATGTACCACTACACCAAAATGGCCAAAATGTCACCTTTTAGCCGGCCACCCTTGTCAAGGTCATTGACCTTGACACGACCGTGACAAATAATTATCACAGTCAATGACCTTGACACGATCGTGATAATATTTCCAACAAAAACCCTTTCCCCCTTCTTTTTTCCCTCACGCCGTTCC
The DNA here is from genome assembly GCA_949130495.1 of Sambucus nigra. Classification (NCBI taxonomy): domain Eukaryota; kingdom Viridiplantae; phylum Streptophyta; class Magnoliopsida; order Dipsacales; family Adoxaceae; genus Sambucus; species Sambucus nigra. Next base: position 233,539,893 of record OX422210.1, on the reverse strand, counting down.
CTCCCTCTCTCTCTCTCTCGACGCTGCTCTCTCTCTCTCTCTCTACTTTCAGGTTTAATTCTCTCTCTCTCTCTCTCTCTCTTCCAATTATATATATGTTTGTGTGTAAATATATGTGTGTATGTGTGTATATATGTGCGTGTGTGTATGCGTGTGTGGGGGGGTGGGGAAGGGTGGGGGTAGGGTGGGGGCAGGGTGGGGGGTAGGGGTGGGGCAGGGTGGGGGTAGGGTGGGGGTAGGGGGTGGGGCAGGGTGGGGGTAGGGGTTAAAAATGAAAATAAATAAGTAATTTTCTATAAATTTCAAAAAATAATATCCAAAAATGTAAATGTAAATAATATCCAAAAATGTAAATGTAAATAATATCCAAAAATATTGGATAACAATTTATTTTCATTCAAAATAAATAAGTAATTTTCTACAAATTTCATAAAAAAATGAAGGCCGGGTTAATATGTGATTTAAGTGTGAAATAATCGCTATATACTTATAGTAATGGAGAAAAAAACCATATATGGCGTTTTTTGTTGACTTTATATGGTGAAATAATCACATGACTTTATATCCATCAAATAAAAGCATGAAAACTAAAAAACTACAATAAGGGTTAAAATGGCATCCGAAGTTGCTAAAAGTATGAAAAATAAAATATTTTTTAAGATTTGTGGTGAATAACTAAAGTTAAAAAAAGTATTACTTTAGTCATTAAATTACTTTTTGAATTCGGGCGATGCGCATAAATTTGTAGTAATTGTGTTATAATAAAGATCAATTAGTCTATGTTGTTGAAAAATTTGATCAAATTGGTGAGCCCTTCATATTTTAAAAATGTTGTTTTTATTCCTATTTAACTTTTCTTTCTATACACCCCTAATTATATTTAAAGTTTAATAAAATAGGAGTTATAGAAAGAAAAGTGGGGTTTCCATAATCTTACTTTGTCACAATTAATTTATATGCCTCAAAGTTATTTTATCACTCTTAGTTTATATTTGTGATAATACTTTATTAAAGATTTTTATGGGAACTTGTTATACTAGAACTTAGATGAACACTAAGTGATGGAAATAGTCCTTAAAATTGAAAATTAAATAAAGTTTATAAAAGTAAAGATGCTGGTAATACATCAAAGATAAATTAATAAGGACTAAATAACAAAACGTGTTCAAGTGTATAATAAGAAAGAAAATGTGGTATTTAGATTGGGTAAAATTCTTAAAGTAATGTTAAGGGACTAAAAGACCCAAGACAACTGGCCAGTAAGTCACGGACCGAAAAATTTATGACGGGTGATGAAAGCCCGTAAACATGTTGGGGTGGGGGTGGGGTATGATTTATAAAAAGCACAAAACAATAGTAGAAATTCAATACCTGAAATTAGCATTGAGATTATTTTAAATAGACAGTCACTACTGTGTGTGTGTTTAAATTGAAAGAAGATATGAGAATTTTATTAAAGATTTTTATGGGAACTTGTTAAACTAGAACTTAGATGAACACTAAGTGATGAAAATAGTCCTTAAAATTGAAAATTAAATAATGTTTATAAAAGTAAAGATGTTGGTAATAGATTAAAGATAAATTAATAAGGACTAAATAACAAAACGTGTTCAAGTGTATAACAAGAAAGAAAATGTGGTATTTAGATTGGGTAAAATTCTTAAAGCAATGTTAAGGGACTAAAAGACCCAAGACAACTAGCCAGTAAGTCACGGACCGAAAAATTTATGACGGGTGATGAAAGCCCGTAAACATGTTGGGGTGGGGGTGGGGGTGGGTGGGGGTGGGGTATGATTTATAAAAAGCACAAAACAATAGTAGAAATTCAATACCTGAAATTAACATTGAGATTATTTTAAATAGACAGTCATTACTGTGTGTGTGTTTAAATTGAAAGAAGATATGAGAATTTTATTAAAGATTTTTATGTGTGTGTGTGTAATTCTCACTTTATTAATGCCAAAGCCGACTCTCTTATAAGATATGCATATTGTGATAATATTATATCTGTACTAATAACATTTTTTTACAGCAAATGTCTCCTTCAGATATTAAGGCGAAGATGATGATGCTGTTTATGATGATGTCGTCTGGGGTCGGTGGTAGTGGAGGCGACGAGGGCTCTTTCGCCCCTAGGCTCCCCAAATATGGGAAATATGGGATTACCGTCGAGAACAAATCGGATATATTAGCGAGATCCCTCGTTCTGCTAAAGACGGTCATCGGCCCGGGGTTTATGAGTTGGAAGGAGGTGCCATATGAGCTCAAGTTAGTTGTTTGGGCGGCACTACAGGTAATATATTTCAATTTCAATTTCAATTTCAATTTCAATATCAATATCAATTTCAATTTCAATTTCATATTTATATTTATATTTATTCGCAACTAACATTGTATTTGTTGGACAAGAACAATTCAACTTGGATCCAAAGCTACGCGATCCCGTGTTGGAGCAGATTAGGGAGAAACTCAAGTCGTGGAAAAAAAATATGCGGGCACGGTACTTTGGGAACACATGAGAGTCGATTATCCAATGGCGTGAATCCGTCCCCCCCAAGGAGCCGATCTCATTGACACAATGGCAGAAGTTCATTGACAATGAGATCGAGGATCGACAATTGGCATCTCGCCAATCGGGGAGGGAAAATCGGGCAAAAAAGACGGGCGTGCACTACTCCGGTCGGACCTCTTACGCCGAGATGGAGCATAGGATGCAGGTAAGATTTATTTTTTCTATAACTACAGAAATATATTATTCTTCATTATTTTACCTGCGGGGGCGATACTAATTTTACTTTACCTTATTTTATTTCAGGGGGTAGGGGATGGGCCAAGGGGTAAGCCACATAGGCTCGATACTTATGTGGCTCTTCGGACGAAGAAGGGGAAGGACAAGGAGGTGTCCCCGAGCGTCGCGGCCACGATTGTAAGTAATCCAACAGTTTAATTTTTGTTAATTACATTATAGTTTTTTAGTTTACTTATTTTACTAATCATGTGTTTTTTGTCGTTTCAAGCAAAGCTTAAGGAAGTGCATGAGTCACAGTCTGATGCCGACAAGGAATCTTTGTCCACAGATACACTCAGCCAAGTGCTTGGCTCTGATCGCAAGGGGAGGACAAGGGGGTGAGCTCGCGGGTGGCCAAATCAGGGATCATCGAATTGGAGACGAGCGACACCGGGTTGGCTCGAACGGTGGATTCACACGATGCAAAGCTGTCCCATTTGGAGGCAAAGGTCCAAGATATGTACGCATTCATGAAGCGTACGTTGGGCGGAGATCGTAACGGGAAAGGGAAAGGGAAGGAGAAGGCGGTGGAGGAGGAGGTGCGGGAGGACGAGGCGCAGGATGACGAGGATGTGGACCTCGCCGCTTCATCACCGACACGTTCGTACTTCGATGATCCACTTCCCTATTTGGCGCCCTTCAACAGACCAATGTCGACACTTGGTTGGCCGAGCGTGTTCATATTGGACGTATTTGATGGCCAGCGGATAGGGCGGGGCTTGAGGGACCCGAATATCATCCAGGGTGGAATAGTTCATGGACGTGCGCTTCAAGAGATGGAGTCTAGGGTGCTCGTCACACATGTCATACCCGGGAAGGAGAACTCCCTATTGTGGTTACGCGAACAATGCGGCACGACGTATATTAGTGGGTGCGTCAATTCGTATGTCGTGTGGCCTACTCGCCTCCTCAGTTTTAACAATACACCAGACATGTAGTGACATTGTTTTAAGTTTGAATTGAATTGTTTTAAGTTGTTACATTTGAATTATATCGTGATGCATATTGTCTCTATTTGAATATATATTTGCATTATCTTTAGTTTGTTTGGATACATGATGTTTGGAATAGGTACAACGTTGCTAAAACAGGTACAAATATACTGCTGGGCAGTGGCAGTGGCCATACTGCCCAGCAAATTATTTTTAAATTCTGCCCAGAATTGTCACAGTCATTGACCGTGATAATTTTTTTAAAAAGGGTCACGGATTTGTCACGATCATTTACCGCGACATGACCGTGACACGACCGTGACAAAAAAAGTTGTCTCACCTCGAAATGTCACGGTCGTTGACCTTGACAAGTTGGATTTGTCTGGGTCAATGACCTTGATAATAGTGCAGATTTGGTGTAGTGTACAACATCAATCGCGCCGGTACCTCGGTGATGAGACTGATTTTACCTTGGTCATTTTACCCCGAACACTATATGTTAAAATTACCCATTGTATCCCTATGGGGTAAACGGGGGACCCTCTCATTTAGCCTAGGGTGTGGGGCCATATAATTAGCGTGAAGGCATACTTTGTATCCCTTGTTGATGCTTTGAAGTTATAGAGTGGGATAACTTGTAACCATACCTAGTATGTGCGATTGATCCTCAAAGTCAATAAGGTTGTGTCTTTATTACGTGCAGACTTGAGCGTAGCCCATTTACTATGTACGTGACTGAGACTTTGATATTGCCTTCCTTACTTATATGCATAAATGGAACCCATAATATCTGAATTAAGTTGGGTAAACCCATATAGATGATGCGATTCTATTTTGTAGTACTTGAGATAGTTATGAAGATTTATGATTTATACTAAAGATGTATAATTGATATTTTATAACTTGGGAATAATGGAATGAATACAACAAAGGTCTATATCCTAAATTAGAGACCTGTGATTATTTGATAATGTTAGAATTAAGATACTCTTATGGATTCATAAATAGAGACAATTATTACTACTACGATTAATAAGTTAGTTAATTATAATATAAGAGATATCAGCAGATTATATGAGTCTTAAACTAAGATATGAATTTAAGAACGTGGAAATAGATAATACTTAACTATGATATATATTGTATGGGAATCGTGGAGTTTGGGGATAAAAGCGCATGTTCATTTTAGGTTGTTTGGGTTGAGTAACTTAAATAACTTAAAAGCTAATTAACATGGGAGGAAGATGCACTATTATTACTATGACTCAACTTCAGTTACATTCTTATCCTTCGTAAACTTGATGTTAATGTTGTAGTTGAATCTATTTTTCAAAGGTCATATGTCATTGTTGTTTGTGTATTCTTGGATTACAAGTTAGAGCAGTATCTCTAGCGACGTTCTATTCATCATTCCTATGATGTAGTAGTTGAGCAGTGTAGCTAATCTATTTTTTTATTTTATTAATGTTTCAGCAGGTAGTTGTGTTTAATATACGTTATTCTGAGTCAGATATTGTACATGTGGTACTTGTACTCAATGATGGAGTTTATATTATTGTGACTTTATTCTCGAGCTGGTTTTATTTCTCGTGGCAGAGATTGATATCAGTATTATTTTATTTTAATTTAGTACTTGTTCTCTTTTGGTGCGTTTGTTATTTTTTCATTCTATTTCATTATGCTAAGAATGTCACTAAAAGTTTTTTATTCTTGTGGTTTTTTTATTAGGCCTGGTGAATCTATTTATGAATTTTATAGGGTGGCACATGCCATTAATGGCAGTTTTGGGGTTTGGGCTCATAAAAGGGACTCTGGGTTAAAGAAAGACATGTTTAATGGTTTTTTAATTTTTGGAGAGTTTTAGGTCCGTGCACATGAATAAGGGAAAATTTTGGAGATTATTTAGTTTTAAGGGGATTTTAGGGAAAGTTCATGATATGAGGTTTTGGTTTTTTTACATTAATAGTTGAGGAACTTAAAACCTTATTTGTATGTATTTTGTATTACAAGTTAAATAGAGTAGTTTTTAATTAATTGAAGTTAATTAATTTCGAAAATATGACACTTTAATATCCGTGAGTCGAATTAGATTCATGTATCTCGAAGACCTTGAGTATAGGGTCGGGGGTTAAGATGTTTTATGACAATGTTAGATGTTTAGGTATTGTGTAAATCATTTGTTACTTTAGAATTCTTTATAACGTCCGACTTAGACAAAAGTGTACCAGGGGTTCCTTATTTAGATTTCATTAATAAGACGACCCACACATGGAGTTTAGGGAAAGTCATGAGCATTTAGTATCTATCTATTAACCTATTAATTAAATGTTACTATAACTCATTGAGTGTACTAGTGATTATACTAGTATAATTCTTCTAAAAGTCAGGTATGAGATGATACAAGATTTGGAGAGCCTTGGGATTTTGGGATACTATTTTATATAACTGAGTATAGTTAACATGCGCATTAACTAATAATAGTAAGAGACTTTATGTGTAAACTAAATGATTAGGCTTTGTGCTTGTTGATTTGGCCGAGTTGCATAGGGTCCTACATATTTGCGTATGTTACATGCAATCATACTAGGGTGGTGTGTGCTCGCCGGAACATACTAGGAGGGATTTTGATGGGGTGCATACGATGTGGACCACGCTAGTACGCCAGTGATGATATGGACCTTACCTTGGCCTTATTACACATATCCTATGGTTGAAGTACCCATTTTCGTGAGTGAGGAAAATATGAGGGAGTTCTAGTGTATACTATTTATACTAGAGATGTATAACTATAACCTTAAGACTTGGGATTTATGTAACAAATATACTAGAGACATATATATTGCATTAGTATGCGATTGCTCTTTTAGACTTGAGACGCGTGTTTAATACCCTATGTAAGACCATTAGCAATAATTCATTAGTTTACGAGATATTCCTAAGATAAGAGCTTACTATAAAATGTATGTTTCTTAATATGAGAGGTTAAGTTAAGAATGGTAAAGTAAAGAATATTAAAATAAGAGATAAACTTTACACATATGGATCACATATGGGGTTGGGAGTAACATCGCATGCTTATTTTAGGTTGTTTGGGTTGGGTAACTTAAATGACTTAAAATCTACTTAAATTGGGAGGGGGGGGGGGGGGGCGTATTATTATTATTATTGTCGTCTCCCGACTCCAGTTAAATTCTTATTTTTGTAAACTTATTATTTATGTATTTTTACATGTGTTCGATCGTTCTTATTATTGTAGACTTGGGTTGATTCGTTGAAAGAGTATCTCTAATGACATTATATTAATCATTAATAGGATATAAAAGTCGAGTAGTGTAGCTCATATACTTACTTGTATTCATGATTATAATTCGATGCATGTAGTTGTATTGTATTGTTATCTTGAGTTAGAAATTGTTGATGTGGTACTTTTAGTCGGAGATGATTATTATATTTTGAGATACATTTTATATTTCAAAGTTGGTTTTATTTTGTGTTGTTACTTTGATGGTATCGGAGATGGTTTTTACTTTTTCGGTATTTTGGTCTCGCATTATATTTAATTTTTTAGCTTTTTACTCATTTCGTTATGATGAGAATGTTATCAAATATTTTTTATTCCTGCGATTTTTATTTTTGACCTGATCCATTTTTATATAGAATTTACAAGGTCTCACAATCTGGTTCCTTTTGTCCTTTCATTAGATTTATTTGTGTTTAATTTTATATTGATTGATAATTTTTTAATTGTTTTTATTTTCAGAGGTCCATTAAATTTTTCTTGACGAAGTTCCCATGGTTCATATGAACCATTTGATCAAATTCCAAGAAGAAGATTTATATTTCATTTATATTAATCTTAATTATTACCTTATAGTTTTGGAATTTGGTTATCTTTATTTAAAGTACCAATACAAGATTTAAAATTATCTCTAACTTCAATGATATTTTTTTCAACTTTAATTCATTTGTTATTGGTGTGGATCGATATAATTCATGATATGATTGGAATTAAAATTTATATTATTTCTTAGGAAAATGTAATTTTGTCATTAATATTTAATAGGCTAGTTACCGTGACAAATGCTTGAGTTTCAGACTAATTCAAGTCACGTAGACTTGATTCGAATGAGTGAGGCACGTTCATATGTCTAGATGAACCTTTGAATATTGAAAATGTTTCAATACAATCATTGAAGACTTTTGTTGTTATACATTCACATTAGATTGAGGATTATATCCTTTTAGTAGATATTCTGAATTGTCTATGGATAAACACACACATAAGCACAAATATTTTTAAAATGTGTGAGGATGATAAAATTAAATGGAACACATGTTCAAATTGTCTCAAAGTTTTTGAGAAAATAATTTTGGGAGGTGGTCTTTATTTTGAACATTGTTAAGGATTTTTATAGATTGTGCAGTCTTAACCGTTTGCACGACTTTGTTTTAATCCCATGCGCACAGTGGCATTTGCACGGCACCAATAGGCCACACTAGATGGAATCGTGCACATAGAAATAGTGCAATATGCACGCGATGACATCATATTTTGAAAAGTTTCTATAAAAGGGTCAATTTCCCTCCCATTTGTTAAGATCTGAAAACCTCATAACTCAAATACATTTTTTGACAGCATTTTTGAGGTTTAGAGAATATTTTGTTTGCTTCTCTTTTTCAGTTTCTCTTATTCCCCTTAAAATTGACAAAACTTAGATATATATTGATCTGTGATTTTGAGAGAGAATTGCGAGTTTTTGGATCAGATCATCACTTAACAATTATAATTCATCAAACTACTTTTGAATTTTTATGGTCACCTATACCTAGATATAAAAGAGGAGGCACATCAATTTATTGAAGAAAGTGGAGTGTGGCATTGATTTGACGGAAGAGAGTGGACTTCTTGATTCATATCGTGGAGCTTGCAGGGGATTTTCATCATTAATGGGGGGATGTTTGAAGGTTCATAGATAACTACATGAGAGAGCTTGTGTGATAGGTGTCTTATTGTCTTGTATAAAATATCTTTTCAAATAGAAATGAAAATTCGTATGCGTCGAGGTTTTTAACTCCTTGGTGGGGATTTTTCTTTTTAAATCTTGCCTTGTGGTTGACTGTGAATGATTTTTATTTATATGCACACATTTGATCACACACATCACTTAGATCAAACTTGAATCTAGTGAGTTGAACTAAAATTGACTTTGGTGTGTTAGATATAGTTTTCTCATCTTTTTTCACCTAATTACGTTATGGTGTGAGTTAATACGATCATTTAATGATCAATTTAGTAAAACCTGTGTTAAGTGTGTGAAAATGCAAGCAAAATGGTTGAATTCGAAAGATTATTCACGAGATGCATTCAAACCTATTCACCCCATCTAGGTTTATTTTAGGTTAAACATATACATTAATAACACCCATTTGTCAATTGTTTTAAGATAAAGGTTCTCTTATTCTTACATTAATGTGCTTGAGTTGGTCCCTGTGTTGCTGTTCCTTTACTTTTTGATCGAATTTTCTTGTGTTAGTATTTTGCTTGTGTGAATATGGCTACCATTATATTAGATTTTTATTTTCATTATAATATTAATCCTTTTGATGTTAGTACTATCCTTTTGAGTCATAGTGAAAGTATATACCAATTGAAATCAAAATTTGACATGAAGAAAAAAAAACTTCTCATTCTCTGGAAAAATTGAAAGCTATTGATGTTGATTTTGATAAATGTGGTGAAATTGAAAATATCAAATTCTTGAATCAAAAGATTGAAAAGATAAATTCTAAACTTTTAAAAATGAAAATTTTTAATTTTAATTTGTTCAATCAAGTCAAAATCAATGAATAAGAAAAATAGCTTTTAAAGAGTTTGAAATGGCTGGTCAACTTTCCAATGAAAAGTTGAAATTGATTGAAAAGGAGAAACGTAAGTTATTGAAATTGACTTGTGGTTTGAAAGAAGGTAATCAAGGTTTGAGGTTGTAAACTTTTGATTTGACAAGATTAAAAAGTTTATAAAGTTTCGACTATGAAAAACTCAAAGTTTTGGGAAAAGAGAAAGGTTATTTGACTCTTGAACTTGAATATATGAAGAAAGAACTTCTTGTTTGTGAAGGGTCTAAAAGTGAACTTAATAACAGTTTTGAGTCTTTGAAAAATGAATTTGACTCGTTAAAAAGTTTAAAAAATAAGTGATCTTCTTCTTAAGTAGACACATCGACTGATTGTTCATCACGTGATTTAGAAGAAACAGATTCCCTAAGTTGGAAGAAAAATGGGAATAAAAAAAATTGAAGAAGAATGTTGATTTGAAAAAGAAAAAGAAATTTGATTGAAAAGTTTCAAAAGATCATTAAAAATCATTCTCTTGCACATTCGTTCATAAGGAAGGATTTTTAGAATTTTTCTGTTACAAGTACAAAAAGATTAAAAGAAAATATGACTCTAGTTCCTAGAGTTCCGAATGGGAAGATTATTTTTTTCCCAAATAAGTCTTTGATAGGAAGAAGTTTTTTAGACATCATGATGATAAGCCAAGACCATTACCATATGTTCCTCCACATTTGTGTAGTAGGAGAGTTAAGAGAAGAGGTCACAAAGTTAGTAATGGATGCTTGCTTTGTGGTAAATTGAAGCATACTTACCATTTATACTTCAAAAAGATACTTGAAAGAGGTGATTTGGCACCTCAAGTAGAAAAAAGAGTGTGAGAAGGAAGGTTGCCTCTCTTAGATCGTATAGGGTGCAATGCCATATCAATAAAGTTTGTAGATACTTGCGATTGGGAAATTATAGGTTTACTGACAGTAGGTGAATTGATAATAATGATGAATTTCTTTGTGAGAAATAGTAGTGAGGCTAGTTGTCATATATCGAGACAAGGACCTAGACACTACACTCGAGTTTCAAGGACTATGTATAAGAATACTAGGAGGGATGAGAGATGGATATTGAGGATACGCATTGGTTTGACTATGAATGAACCTATAAAGAGGGTTGAGATTAACTCCACTCAAAGAAAAAATGAAATGAATGATGTTGTCTTTATTCGTCCCACTGACCTGGGGGATGGAACACATCGCTATTTAGGTAGGTAGCTTGTGAGGATCACTAGGTTCTTGATTTATGGGGGAAAAGTAATTATCATTGAGAGAATTTCATATTAGTGTCACTTTTTATGGTCAAGTGAGGATTTCATGCATATGTTCATTTTTCAAGCATTTTATCTCTATGTTATATTATTTACTAATGTGTTTTTTATAAATAAATGCATCATTCTTATTCAAAAATCCAAAAAATATTTTGTGTTTATTCTTTTTGTGATATGTGGTTAAGTCTTTGACTCTTATTGATTTGATGATTGTTATAACTTGAATAATGATTAAAATTGAATTTTAAACCATTTGATTAAAAATGTTGATTGATTTAATTATTAGGTTAAAATTCATTTGATAAATCATGATGCATAAATTTGTTGAAATACGTAGTGTAACTTTCACACTACTTGAGCACGTGCATATCACATGTTGCATATGATTACACTTAAGTAATTATTGATTTTAGTGCTTAATTTGATCATGATCAAATTCCAAGATCTCATTGGTGTTTTGTTGGTCCGTGTGTAAGATTTTGACGGTTTCATACAATAAAGGAGTCAAAAAATGACTATTTTCAAAAGCACTAATAAGGTCTACCATTAGATCGATTACATCCATTTTAAAAATTCAAATATTTTGGGTAGTTATCATCTATGTGTGTGAAAATACAATCAATGGAAAATACTAAAATCTATTAAACAAAGATCCATAAGACAAGATCTTGAACTAGCACAAAAAACAAGATAGGGAATATCTTTTCAAAAATGAAAATTTTTAGTTAGTTGGCATTACAAAGATTTGAATCAACATATACTTCATGTAGTAAATGTCATAAAACTACCTTATTTGAGACCAAAGAATATTAATGGAATCATTGTCTTTTAAGCATCATTTGTAATGATTGTATGAGTTAATTATATGTATTCGTGTTGATTTTGTATCTATTATTTGTCACATGAATAATACCTTGATTGATATTACAAAGTTGCATGATTTTGATTTGATAAGAACATTTGAACCTTGTATGTTGATAGCGATTTAGATCATTTGTGTTTTTAATTCATGATTTAATCAAGATAAATGAAATATCTTTGTCAAATCAAATTTTCGTATGTTTGTCTAACCATTATCACACTTTACATTCTTTATGTTCGATTTGTATATATGCGTGTGTGAATTGTCGATTTTATTCTTTTTCTTTGCATATTATCCCTCGTTTGTTCTTTTCATGCTAAAATGAATGTTTTTATCATGAGTTTCTTTCATTTCTACTACCGAGAGTGTTGGGATTATGGAGTTTACATTAAATTTTCTAGACTTTAGTGTCCTTAATTTAGTAAATCCCTTGTTTCATTTGAACGACAACAAATTGGCCCGTTCGCATGATAATCGTTTGTAGGGCTTTGATTCCAACCGTGCACACGAAAACTTTGTTTTGGTACTTTCATTTTTGTTCTAGGCATCTTTTGAATTGTTTGGTAGACTTACTCCTATGTATATTTTTGGTTATGTGTTGTACCTTCTACCTTAGAGATTGTAGCTTTACATGATTCTTTCCATTGACTTATTTGACTTTGTGGTGGTTATTTTCTTGATTTTTAGAGATTTACATATTCTCTAGGATTATTATCGTCTACCATGTTTTTATCTTGGTATATGCTAGGTAGTTCAAGTGAGTGATGCGACATTTATTATTCTTTGGATTTGATCTTTTTGTGATGTTTTTAAGTTTGAAAGTTGATTTTGTTATTATCTTGTTAATATCTTGTTAGCTCGACCTTAGACACCTTTTTTGCGTGCAACTTTTCTTGTCTCTAGTGACTTTCTTATTTTTTTTTCCTTGAAAGTCTTGATACTTTATAACATATAGTTATTTCCATTGTCGCATATGTTTCCTTACATGTTTATGTTCTTATTCACATGTCGTTATCACGTGCTTTCACGATAGCTAGTTATTGTGCACTTACTCCTACTCATATCATGTTTCACATGATTTATATGATTTTCTTTGTCATGCATAGCTTTAGAGAATTTGTATCTCTTTGATTGAGAAGTCACTTCAATGTTAATATGTTATCATGCTGGTTTTTCATTATTGCTAGAATATTATCTCTTATATGATTTGGTGTTTTAATATCACATGATCCTCTGATTTATCATGGATCCTTTTCCTTTTACCATTAAAAACTTGTGACTTGTTGTTATGGATGTTACACATCTCAGTCAGGGGGACTAAGGAATTTCTGTGTTGTCTTTGCAATTATTGGATATTCTTACCTTATTCATCTATATATTTTCAAAATCATTTATATCATATCATATATACTTAATCACATAGTATATATATATATATATATATATATATATATATATATGGCATATACTCCTCCCTGAATATATAAGAATGGCCATATTTGCCAAAACATCTATCGATGATAAAAAATTCCAAAGATTCTCTCAAAAAATCATAATCATGCATTCATATATGAATGATACTAAACCCAAAGTATTTTCTTACTTTAACACGTAATATATACAAAAATCTCATCTACGGATTGAGCGGATATCCCCAAATATACTAATTCACTCTAAGTGAATTTACACACACACACACACACAGACACACACACACATATATATATATATATATATATATATATATATTCCCAATTCACCAAGTCCTTTAGGACATAACCCTCAATAATACTCTAATTTAGAAGGTCCTTAAACTTTAAACTCAAAGAGGAGAAATAAAACTAATCTCCAAAATCATGTGCTGAAAATAGGGCACCGGTCGACCGGTCCTGGACCCCCGGTCGACTAAGCCTATGAGACAAAGTAGTAGGCCCTTTTTCCTTGACGCGGTCGACCGGCCATAGGGTCGCGGTCGACCGGTCATACCAGGTCATCAACACTAATTTCCTTAAATCCTTTATCCAACAACCCAAATTCATTATCGGGGTTTCTAAACTACCCCAAAAATCATCCAAAACATCTACACGACTAATCCTAGCCTTTATTTTTTCAATTCCCAATTTGATTTTCGAGTTGATGATTTCAACCTGGAGATGCCATCTTGTAAAAATCATATCAAATCGATGAAAAATTAGAAAAATACGCGATCAGCGTCCACGCGACCGTATCGAAAAGATCTACAACTTTTGTGTTTTGGCCGAGAGCTAGATCAATTCTTTTCCTTGTCAAAATGGCCCCCTAAAGTCACGGATTACTATTCATCATCTTTTTCGAGAAGATTTCGGCCATTAAAGCTTCTCCCAAGCTTTTGTCGCCTCACCCAACGTCCTACAACCTCAACTAACTTCAACTACACACATAATACGGGTTTTAAATGACCTAAAACCCGAAATCACAAATTAATTTCGATTAATTTCTAAGTTTCTCCAAATGTGAAATTTTTAGGGGTTTATTTGTTTAACTCCCAAAAACCCGTTTTATCCACGAAAACCCAACCCAAAATCTTTAGGGTTTGTTTATACGAAACTATGGTATGAGATATTTATGCAAAAAGTAAATAAATCAAGTAAACACTTGCTTCTTGGATAAAATCCGACGACCTCGAGTCCAATCCGGCGGAGTTTGGCCCGAATCTCTATTTTCTCCTCCTCTTTCTCCTCCCTCTCTCTCTTCTCTCTCTTTTCTTTCTTTATTTCTTCTTTTCTCCCTATCCCCCTCTTTATATAAGAAGAAAAAGGGTTATACTCCTTAAAACCAAAAAACGACCCGTTTACCCAATTACGAGTTACTTTTACCTCTAAAATTACCCGAAACTCATTTTCGACAATCGGACACTCTTTTCCGACTATCTCGGACATTTCGAGACTCAGGGCGCAGTCAAAATTCTCATATGGGGTACTTGAACGCAAATCACTATTCCAACCCAAAATAAATAAATGCGGGTTTTTTCAATTAAAAATCTTACCTCGTGTCGTTTTACTCAACGACGACGTATAATTAAAATATTTCGACCTATATAGTCCCAAAAATAATCACAACATCCTTCGAAAATAAGTTAATCCTCGAAAATCCCAAAAATTTCTATTTAGGGAAATTCCCCAAATTGCCAATTTATATTTAATTATGGAATTTAATCGTCTCCAAAAGGGAGGGTTGTTACATACTCCCCCCTTACAACGGAATTTCATCCTTGAAATTCAGGCATAACCTACACCACTAAATCCTAAAATCGCTCCAAAACCTAATACCTCAAGGGGAACGATACCAACCCAATGGTTCCTAACCATACACTATGCGGCTACCGCAATCCTAAAGTGACTCTAATACCGTCACCTATCACCCATAATCTCTAGTGCTTCACGGCATAAATTTCAACTTTATATACTACTCCCATTCTATTTCAGGCGGTATATAAAACCATTTCACTAAGGTGCCCATACACCTTTCTCACTTGTGCACATCTGCACAAACATTGCAAACGTCTGACATGTAACGCTCTCTCTCAATAAGGGTCTCCTTTCCTTGGTGTAACCTCACCTATGGGTCCTTCCAACCCACGAAATTCCATCCTCCTAACCTCGGCGCCACTAACTCTATCGAACTTAAGTCCTAATAATACTAAGGTCTATGTGATGTCCTACCTACGCGGAACGAATATAATCCTAAGTATGTCCCTAGTGCCCAAGGCCTCTCTCAACTCCGGACAATTTCTTGGTTTCATGCGTGGGACGTCTTTCCAAGGAGAAATCCAAACAAGGAACCCTCCCTTACACTACTCCCTCGCGTAGTCGATCATCGAGATATAGCGACCTAAGGCACACCAGCGGGACGTCCTAAATACTGCCTACGCTAAACTACGAACACATTTCTACTATCTTATCCTTCCGCCCATACGGAATGAAACATAATCAATTAAAGTTCCCACTTTCTATAAAAGTGTCACGTACATAATACCCGGAACATATTTCATCAAAATTTGCCTTTTCATTAAGGCCTGACTGTTATCCTTAAATTAATTTCCCTAAGTCCTACTCCACCCAACTACTTGTGGTGAGAGGACCACTTTAGTGCTTTTCCATAGCACAATATTTCCATAAGGATACTATCATCACAGGGCTCATAGTCTATAGTGGTTCATCCACACTATAAGACTTTTCACCCAACCAACATCCTTGCATCCTATAACAGCTCTCCACGCCCGACGCCGTTAAGAGTCATGTATGGAGCATCTCGCAAAGCGAAATCCAAACAAGGAGCCCCTCCACACATTGACACTTGACTTCGTCGGTCATGGAGTTCCGTTATTTCAAACATGCAACCGGGATAATCCTATAACTTATCAACAGAAGGTGATCTGAACTCCTATCTCTAACTAAGAGTCACACCACCAATCGCTCGTACTAATATTCAGTCCTCGCGCAAAACAATATTGGGCTTAATCTTAAAGCTCAACAAGAATCCTGTGGGCCTTAAATTATATCTATAAGGTTGCCACATAAACAAATCACGATAATGAAACCTCTGATCATCGAAGTTCCATCTACCCATAACAATAAAGGTGAACTCAACCTGTATCAAGGTGAGATACCGCAACAACAATCTGTTCCACCCTGGAATTGTGGACACGATAGTCTTTCGATCAATAGCCTCCTATCGCTCCGATAATACCATAATATCTTACATATATACAAAAAATATAAACACCCACCTTTATGGCGAATGAAGGAACATAAAATTTCGCTATCGCGAAAAACACATATGGATATATGTTATAGTGTTATCGATATCACTATACAACTCAAATTACACACACGAGTCTCGGGCTATCGAACACCGCTCCTTACAATCACCTTACTAATCCTCTGAACTCCTTTATCAAAAGGAAACTCCTTATTTCAACAAATTTTCCCGGTTAGATTTCCACCAACGGGTTCCACGAATACAGACATTCTCTAGTAAGCCTATCCTTCCTAGAAAGGACTCATTATTCATTGCACCTAACTCACTTAGGTACAAGGTTCACTTTTCCATTATACTCTTCATCCACTGTTGGCCTCTGACCGATCAATATGTGAATAATTCCCGAAACAGACTTCCTTTCATTCTTGGTGAACCACGGGGACTCACGGTTAAAACTATCTGTAAGATCCCCTTTAAACCCTTAACCATTACCACAAGGAGAGTGACCTCTCCCAAGGTCCTCATCCTTGACTTCTACCAGCTACTCCAGCTAAGCCTCACCTACTGCTGCCATCACAGCCCCGAATCTCTAACAAGCGCGCAAAAGATTACTATAATCTTCCACTATGACAAGAGAACGAAATCTCACAAGAGAGATCAACAATCCTAATCCCGAGGCTCTATAACAAATCAAGAGCAACGCTGAAAGCATAGTACGTCCGCACAAATTCCTAAGAACACTAGAACCTGATGCTCTGATACCATCTGTAACAGCCCGCCTAATGGGATACCGGGCGATCACTCCTATATCAAATTAAAACAGGAGTCACATATGGATCATTCTTAGCATCATTGTCGAAAAATCCATTTAATTACTAATATCCTATTAGGCGAGCGTTAAAATTTTTTCTTAACTACTCTTTTTAAACGACAATGATTAAAACAACCCCACAGTTTTGAGTCAATGAAACTTAAATGAAATAAAATAACCGAACACTCGGTCGAAATATACAACCATATCGAATGATGCTCTAAAAGAATAACTAAATGCACTTGGACCATTGGCCCGAATGATTATACAATACCTCCTATCTAGAATACGAGAATGGAAACGGCTATCAAAAACCTGCACACATCCACAGCTACTACAGCTGACGTCTGACTCGAAAGAAGTGCCATCCAGGCGTCCCTGTGTCATGACACCTATATAATATATAATATGGAAAGAAAGGAAAAGTAGATAAACGGGTCAGAGCCCGAGTTTGAAAATATTTTGCAAGTGCATAAGTGCTTTATTATTTAGAAAAACGTTTTATCTCATATTTAAGTTTGGTATCGCACTCCCATGAGATACCCCTCACCTCTCCTCTAACAGTGCACTCCTAGCGCATCCCTCTAAACATCTAAACATCCTAGTCAAGCTACCCTGCTAAACTAGTCTATCACCCAACCACTATCTACCCTAGATAGTCTAAGTACTAAGGGCTAAACTTCACCCCAATCTCAATGTTATGCCATGTTCGTCCGTGGGGTGTCTCGCAAAGCAAAATGCAAACAAGGAACCCCCCCCGATACACTACTACGCGGCAAGGTCGATCGTCGAGATCCTCTAGTCCCTTAGTACAACATATATATATAAATAAGTACATATACCACAAGAAATACTAATATTAGAGCACTAAGGATTGAACTTCTCCCCAGTCTCAACACAATGTCATATTCGTGCGTGGGGTGTCTCGCAAAGAGAAATCCAAATAAGGAACCCCCTCGATACACTACTACGCGGCAAGGTCGATCGTCGGGATCCATTAGACCCTCGGCACCCAACACATATATATATGAACCATATTACAATATACATTCGAATTTATCTCCCGGGCTGAGAATTTATATACAAAATATTTATCAATACTTTCATTTTTCTCAAGGCTTCCCATTTCCCTTTTTATACTTAAGAAATGTAAATATAAAAGCCAATTCATTATCATGAATTGCTTTAAGAAATCATATACTTTTAAAAGCCAGTTTTATTATCATAAAAATGCAATTCCGTTTTATATCATCCCATTTCCCTTTTTACACTCAGGAAATGTATTCAAAGCCATTTTCATTATCATAAAAATGCTTTGATCATACCATATGCTTCCACATCCCTTCTTCCATCCGGGAGTGTTACCAAAGACAAAACCTTTATCCCATTCACCTTTTTATACTCAGAAAATGTAAATTAAAGCCAATTTATTATCATAAATTGCTTTAATAAAACTAAGACCGACCCTCCGGGTTTCCCCACTGGACGCGCCCCTAAATGGCTATCATCTTCCAGGGCCTATCTATACAAGACAACCTGGGAACCTACCAACGTCGGGAAGTGGCCATATGCCTGCGGGATAGTCATGACCACACCCAGAATCACCTAACCAGCGCAGTACAAAATAATCGACCATATGGCCTATAGGACTATAGCCACCCTGAATTTATTAGCTAGGGGGCATCACCATAACGCACGCAACTTCCCTTATGATAGCGATTTAGGGAGCTGTGTAACCATAATTTTATTAATTATGAAAATCATTTACCTTTTTCCCATTTTGAAAATATTCATCTATATATTTTCAAAATCATTTATATCATATCATAAATACTTAATCACATAGTATATATATATATGCCATATACTCCTCCCTGAATATATAAGAATGTCCATATTTTCCGAACCATCTATCGATGATCAAAAATCCCAAAGATTCTCTCAAAGAATCATAATCATGCATTCATATATGCATGATACTAAACCCAAAGTATTTTCTTACTTTAACAAGTAATATATACCAAAATCCCATCTACAGATTTAGCGGATATCCCCAAATATACTAATTCACTTTAAGTGAATTTACACACACACACACACACACACACACACACACACACATATATATATATATATATATATATATATATATATATATATATATATATTCCCAATTCACCAAGTCCTTTAGGACATAACCCTCTATAATACTCTAATTTAGAAGGTCCTTAAAGTTTAAACTCAAAGAGGAGAAATAATACTAATCTTCAAAATCTTGGGCTGAAAACAGGGCACCAGTCAACCGGTCCTGGACCGCCGGTCGACCGCGAGTTGCAAATAAGCCTACGAGACAAAGCAGTTGGCCCTTTTTCCTTGACGCAGTCGACCAGCCATAGGGGCGCGGTCGACCAGTTATACTAGGTCCTCAACACTAATTTCCTTAAATCCTTTATCCAATAACCCAAATTCATTATAGGGGTTTCTAAACTACCCCAAAAATAATCCAAAACATCTACACGACTAATCCTAGCCTTTATTTTTCCAATTCCCGATTTGATTTTCGAGTTGATGATTTCAACTCGGAGCTTCCATGTTTTAAAAATCATATCAAATCGAGAAAAAATAAAAAAAATACGTGGTCAGTATCCACGTGACCGTATCGAAAAAATATACAACTTTCGTGTTTTGTCCGAGAGCTATATCAATTCTTTTCCTAGTCAAAATGGCCCCCTAAAGTCATGGGTTAGTATTTATCATCTTCTTCTAGAAGATTTCGGCCATTAAAGCTTCTCCCAAGCTTTTGTCGCCTCACCCAACGTCCTACAACCTCAACCAACTTCAACTACACACATAATACGGGTTCTAAACGTCCTAGAACCCGAAATCACCAATTAATTTCAGTTAATTTTTAAGTTTCTCCAAATATGAAACTTTTAGGGGTTTATTTGTTTTAACTCCCCAAAACCCGTTTTATCCATGAAAACCCAACCCAAAATCTTTAGGGGTTGTTTATACCAAACTATGGTATGAGATATTTATTCGAAAAATGTATATAAATCAATTAAACACTTTCCTCGTGGATAAAATTCGACGACCTCGAGTTGAATCCGGCGGAGTTTGGCCCGAATCTCCATTTTCTCCTCCTCTTTCTCCTTCCTCTCTCTCTTCTCTCTCTTTTATTTCTTTTTTTCTTCTTTTCTCCATATCCCCCTCTTTATATAAGAAGAAAAAAGGTAATACCCCTTAAAACCCAAAAACGACTCGTTTACCCAATTACGAGTTACTTTTACCTCTAAAATTACTCGAAACTTATTTTCGACAATCGGACACTATTTTCCGACTATCTCGGACATTCCGAGACTCACGGCACAGTCAAAATTCCCATTCGGGGTACTTGACTACAAATCACTATTCAAACCCAAAATAAATAAATGTGGGTTTTTCCAATTAAAAATCTTACATCACGTTCCTTTACTCAACGGCGACGTATAATTAAAATATTTCGGCCTATATAGTCCCAAAAATAATCACAACATCCTTCGAAAATCATTTAATCCTCGAAAATCAAAAAAATTTCTATTTAGGGAAATTCCCCAAATTGCCAATTTATATTTAATTATGGAATTTAATCGTCTCCAAAGGGGCGAGTTGTTACAATTTCTAGCATAATATTGATGATTTTGACTCTAGCCCATTGTTTATAGTCGACTTTTGATGTGTCTTTTGTCTATTAGATTGTTTGTACATTACCTTCCTACTAATATCATTGTATGACTAGTAAGGTGTGAGCCTTGAAGGGGTAATTAAGTTAATTTAGGATTTTGGGGGTTTTACCACGGAATAGCCAAAGAGTATTATTGAAAATCTAATTTTGTAATTAATATTTAGTTGGCTAGTTACCATGCCAAAACGTTTGAGTCTTTGAGCCACTAAAGTGACATAAAATTGATTATAATGAGTGAGGCACTATTATTTGTCTATATAGACCTTTGACGATCTTTCAAGATGATCATTGAAGACTTTTGTTACTATATTTTCACATTAGATTGATGACTATATCCTTTTAGTAAATATTGTTAATTGTGTATGTCTAGATCCACACATGTGCACACATATTTTTAAAATATATGAGGTTAATAAAATTTAATAGCACGAGTGTTTAAAATTGTCTGAAAGTTTTTGAGAAAACTATTTTAGGAGTTGGTCTTTGATTTGAACATAGTTCAGGCTTTTTATAGATTATGTAGCCTTAACCATTCTCACGTCTTTTCTTGAAGCCCGTGCATATAGTGGCGTTCTCATAACTCCAATATGTCTTTGTGCGCATGACGTTAACATCATTTCTACACTGGATGGAATCGTGTGCACGAAAATAATACACCATACACATGACTATGATAGATTTTGAAAATTTTATATAAAAGGGGAAATCTCCCTCCCATTTGTTGAGATTTGAAAACCACATAACTGAAATACATTTTTTAGATTATTTTCAAGGTTGAGAGTATTTTTCCTTTACTTCTCTTTTTAAATATCACTTTTTCCCTCGAAAATTGACAGAACTTAAATCTATACTTGATCTCTTACTTTTAAAGAGAATTGAGAGTTTCTTGGATTATATCATCACTAGCCTATTATAATTCATCAAACTAATTTTTAATTGTTATGATCACCTACTCCTAGGTATAAAAGAGGAGGCTCTTTAATTTATTAAAGAAATTGGAGTGTGATGTCGATTCCAAGGAAAAGAGTGGACTTCTTCATTCACAACGTGGAGCTTGCTATGGATTTTCATCATCTAATAAAAATGTTTCAAGGTTCATAAGTAACTATGTGAAAGAGCTTGTGTGATAGGTATCCTCTTCTTTTGTGTAAAACATCATTTCAAGAAGAAATGAAAATTGGAATGCATCAAGGTTTTTAACCCCTTGGTGAGGGTTTTTCCTAATAAATCTTGTATTATGGTTGATTGTGAATGATTTTTATTCATATTCACACATTTTATCACACACACCACTTAGATCAAACTTGACTCCAGTGACTTTAACTTAAATTTACTTATATGTGTTAGTCTATTTTTCTTAACTAATTTCACCTAATTACATTGTTGTGTGAAATAATAAAGTCATCGAATAATCGATTAGGTAAAACTCGTGTTAATTGTGTGAAATTTTAGACAACGTTATTGAATATAAAAAATTAGTCATGAGATTCATTAAAACCTATTCACCTCCTAGGTCTGTTGTATGTTAAGCATGTACATCAATAGTACACATTCCTCGGCTTCTATTGACGATTTATACTTTGGAAAAATATTATGGTTGGCGAGAGAGGTTGAGTATGTTAATATAAAAGAATATATATAGTTTAATTAAAGGTACATAGAAAGCTAATGTAATTACCGGTTTGGAGATAGTTCATTATATTGATCAAATACACTAACTTATGGAATTTTAATGTCTGCTACAACATGATATTTGAAAAAATTATAATGGTTTCTTTTTATTTTGACTTTTGATAATTTGGATTAAAAAAATTTAGGGATATATTTCCACCGTTGATAGAAGAAGATGAATGATTAATTATTTTCGACTTAATTTTTTCTATGGATTTAGTTTCAACCATGTTTCCTACTTAATGTGTTTTAACATCAGAAAAAATTACCCTTAGTTACACCTTATGCATATTTTAAGTTAAACTTAAAACATGTGGATTGCAAACTTAAAAGATATTCGTTATGGGAGTTATATTCAGTTTGTGAGATAGAAAGATAGTTCATAGGCAAACAGAGTATCATATTCTTACAAATCCCTTTTTTCAATGAGATACATAATCAGTGATAAGTAAAGGTTAAGTTTTGGGGTTCTTTGGAGATCCTGTAAGTTTATTGTTTCTTTCTTATGTTTTGAATATAAAACATATATAATCATTGTGTAAATGTCTTTATCCGTACATGTATATTATTATTATTATTATTATTATTATTATTATTATTATTATTATTATTATTATTATTATTATTATTATTATTATTATTATTAATATTGTTGTTGTTGTTATTATGTTTTACTGAATAAATTAATTTAGGTTTTTTATTTGTTACATTTATTTAAGATAATTTGTATTCCTTTAAAGGTTTTATGAATAGATTAGAATATTCATTTCATGCTACATGATATATATATATATATATATATATATATATATATATATATTGAATTGGTTGAGTTTTCTTTGATGTCTTAAATTTTTTTATCGAAATTGGAATTTATTTTAAGTAAAATGTGTTTTCAACCTCAAGGTTAGAATGCAACACTCTCATGCTCTCTTTATTCATGTATGCATGTATAGCTTATTTTACAAATTGTATTATTTTATTTATTTATTTACATTTTAACTAAATTATTGTGGGGGGTCAGATTGTTCATTATGGATTTTATGTTTGTAATTTACTCACCCCAACAATTAGCTTAATATGCAATCTTTCTTTTATAGTTGGTTCTTTATTTGAGTATTTTAATTTTTTGTTATATTTTTAACAAATATTATAGTATGCCCGCACATTATGCCAGTTGCATGCTATTAATACTATCAAGCGGAACCCTATAATAAATTTTTAAAGCCGTATAAAGTGCCACGTTGTGCTTTAATTTTCAGTCAAATCCATTATGTAGTTTTAATTTCTCTATCCCTCATTCTCATTATTTATCCATTCCTCTTCCTGCACTCTATTGTTTCAATGATTTCATTTATTAAATTTTTTTCGATATATATTTTCTTACACCCATTCATTCCCTCTGCATGAAATGCCCTATCTCCCTCTATATCTATGATAGAACCACTTATCTCCCCTCCATTTACTCTAACCATGTCTTTTTACATTCACTAGACTATCTCTTTCAGTCCATTTCCTTTACTTTCCTCTTTTTATTATTAGACTAGATATCAATGCCTTCTCTTCTTTACTAATCTTTTCATCTTCCATTTCATTCTAGCTCATAAGCTCCCTAATTAATTATAAACTCATTATAAATGGGATAGAGTCTATAGAATCATTTCATTTTCTTGATTAAAATGATTGAACGGTTAATCTCTTTCTATACACGATTGCTTATCTTTATTTCTCTATTATTCCCTCACACGACTAGAAACAGATATCCTCACCCTTAAGCTGGATTCAGCCAAATACTTTGTAGTTGGCATCATAAAAAATAAAAATAAAACCTGACTTTCTCTCCCTATTCCTCAACCTTAACTGATGGAAGCCAACTTTGTGCCGCACCATCCAATAAGACTCCTCGATGTCATCAAAAACTTTCACGTTGTCAATCCTTTTATGGATTTGACTTTCGTTTGACGATAAATCATTGTTGAGAAAATTTCAAATGATATTCCCGTGTAGATATATTCTCTTTGTCATAACATATCTTATGGTTTATTATTCTGATTTATTAAATATTATTTTCATATATCACTGATTATAATATACAAATTTTTAACAATTTTTTAATAGTTTTATTTTATTCTTGGGACTTTGGATTGCCACATTGATAGAAGAAGATGAATGAGGTGTTCAACAAGTATTTTAAATACTTTTTTTTTTTTTGCTTTTGAAGATTACATTTTAATAATGTTTCCTTTTGTCACCTTTTGATAGCTTAGAGGAAGTTCCCTTATTTAAAATTTATATATTGTCTAGGTTAAACTCAGAATATTTTAATTAAAAATAATATGTATATACTATGAGAATTTTTTTAGGACTCATCTTTAATATGTAAGACAGAAAAACCAAAGGGTATAAGTAAATAGAGTTACAATTACACACCCATGCCTTCTTTTGATCAATGAGATGTTCATTTCAATGGATAAGTAAATATTAAGTTTTGTGGGTTATTTGAAGGTTCTTTAAGCTCAATTTAATTCCTTAAGTTTTGAATACAATATATATATATATATATATATATATATATATATATATATATATATATATATATTAGGAAAAGGCAAGAAGCCCTAATTTATTAATAATAATTAGAGAAATAGCCTCTCCAAGGTGGCCTTACAAGCAAAAGAAAACTTAAGAAAATTACAAAATTCTAACATTTGGCATTCCCCCTCTATCTAAATTCATCAACCCCCTTATCATCTTTGGCATCTCACTGAATTTTTGAAAATTCCGTGTTTCTTTTGAAGAAGAGGCTAAATTAGCTAAACCATCTGCAACATAATTATTCTGCCTCCAAATATGATGGATAAGAAATTTTGGAGAAGAAATCAAACCTCTAATTTCATTAACCGATTCTTTTAAGAACTAAGGGATGATAAAGAATCAGTTTCAATAATAAGCTTGTTGAAAACTAATCCTCTACAACTTTTGATTCCATGTAGAATAGTTGACAATTCTTCTTCTAAGCTTGATGATATGCCAATATATACTTGTTGGGCTTGAATCAAATCTCCATAAGGACCTCTAAAAATAATTCCCATCCCACTTTCATATGGATTGCCTTTACTTGATCGATCATCATTTACCTTCATCTCAAATATGGGAGGAGGTAACCATCTAGTGATAATAAACGAAGGTTGCTTTGGGTTCACCTTAATATTGAAGATATGAATCAAATTCTTATGAGGTCTATCAATAATACTTTCAAAATTAAGAAGAGAAGCTTGTTGAGAAAGCACTGCAATAATATTTTTTTATTACAGAATAAACTTGCATAGCAACTCCTTCATAATATGATTTGCATGTTGCTTTCCATAGCTCCCACAAAACAGTCATAGGGATAATTTTTATGAAAAATTTCAAGTAATATTTCATAGGAACAATTATCCACCAGGACATTAAAATTGAGGAGACAGAATAAGTAGAAATATTAACATCAACCATATTATAAAAGTGCTTTCAAACTTGAGATGCAATAGGACCATGGCAAAAGATATGATTGGCATTTTCTTCATGAACCAGACATGATTGACATCTTGAAACCAAAGGAATCTTGAGATCTTTAATATTAAAATCCTCTGGAACAACATTATGGATTAGCTTCCATGAGAATAGAGAAATTTTAGGAGGGACCTTTTTATACCACAAATTAGAAGCTATAAAGCTTTTAAAATTTGGAGGAGAGCAGATGTGATAAGAAGATTTTAGAGAAAATTTTCCTGAGGTAGTAGGCTTACAAATGAGCTCATTTGCAACAACAATATAATTCTCTTGAATCTTGTTTTCAACCTTCTTAATCCTTTTAAAGATCATTGATCCATTCAATATTTGTAAGGATTTATATTTGTTTCTCATCAATGCATCCCAGATACCTTTTGAATTAAAAAACCAATCTTCAAGTCAAAGGTTGCACTGATTGACTCCATATTTTGAACACCAAGGCCTCCCTCATCAGAAGGTTTATAAATATCGTACCAATTAACCCACTGGTGTTTAAATCCTCCAAGATCATTAAAACCCCCCAAAAAATCTACTGAAAATCTTATTAATCCTTTGAAAGATAGTTTTTAGAGGTTTTAAAGAAGCTAGAGTAAAAATGGGAATTGAGGATAGAACATACTTTATGTGGAACAATCTACCAGCATATGATAGGAATCTAATCTTCCACCCCTTCAACTTAGATCTGACTATGGCCAGTAACTCTTTAAAGTCTCTAATTCTGCATCTACCTTTATACAAAGGACATACCAAATATTTATTAGGAAGGTCCTTATATGGCAGACCTAAGGATTGAGTAATTGATGATCTCTTTGACAATGGGTCTTTCGGATTAATTGAAATAGAGCTCCTACTTCTACTGATCTGTTGACCCGAAGCATTTTCATAGGAAGCCAAGAAATGCATTAGAACTTTGAGACATATTCTACTTCCATTAGTAAATATCAAAGTATCATCTGAAAAACAAAGGTTACAAATAAGGGGACCATTAGGGGGATGAGAAAAGGAAATAAGTTTGTTAGTCTCCATTAACTTTTGAATTCCTCTGCTGAAAGCTTCAGCCGTAAGGATAAAAAGAGAAGGAGAGATTGGATCTCCTTGCTTTAGACCTTTTTGAGAAGGAAAAAAACCAACAATATTCCCATTTATACTGATAGAGAACTAATTTGAAGATATTATTCTCCAAATAAGATCTATAAACATTTCATAGAAACCAAACTGCCTAAACACTTTGATAAGGAACAACCATTCGACCTTGTCATATGCTTGAGCCATATCCAATTTAATAAGCACATTAGAACCATGACACTTTTTATTTAGCTTACAAGCCATCTCATGAGTCAGAAGAATATTATCTTGAATACTGTGACACCCCGCCTAATTAATCCCGGGTGATCAGTCCTAAATTAAGTTAGAACAGGTTTCTCATTTGGTCCATTCTTAGCATCACTGCCGTTTTATTAAATTACTAACCACCTAAGTGAGAAAAATAGACTGGTGCCAATTTTTATCTTTCATTAATTTCACAAAAAAAAACCCATGCGGAAAAATAAAACCATACAACAATCACAGATAACTGAAATAATCATCCACAAATAGAAATAATTAACCGAATAAACCATCGGTCCAAAATAAATCCCGTAAAGACAAGAATGAACTCCCAACAAGTCTAATACAAATAAGTGGAATGTGAGCGACATGCTCGAATAACTAATAATGAATTTCTACATTAAGAATGAAAAATGAGGCGTCTATCAAAACCCCGCAACATCCACATATGCTGCCCGAATCCCTGGAATTGAGTCAAGGCTGGCGTCCCTGTGGTTGGACACCTAAAAGGGTTTTTAAAAGTTTTTATAGCAAGGGTTAGTACCCAAAACATTAAAAAAAAATTTAACAAATGATTAACTTGCAGTAATAATAAATATGCATGCTCTTCATATTTTAGTTAGTGACGCACTCTCTTGAGAACTTCCTTGCCCCTCCTCTAATGTGCACCACTAACGCTTTAATTATTACCTAGTTACCTATCTCATGACTAGATAATTATTAAAGTCTCCTTGTACCCCCCCTCCCCCCTACTCTAATTTGAGTATAATGTGATTATGATTTTTAAGTTATTAACAACATCAACTTAATTAATCATTTCCCTTTTTGATTCATATAACTTCTCCACTCGTTATACATATACAACAACTCATGCTTGTATTTATTTAGCCCGTATATAATAATCACCTAATTATATATTTAGAAATATTGCAGCATTCACACACATACTGAAATACATAAATCACTTACATCCACCCGAGTAAAAATACTCACCGGACATAATTTCTCTAAAGTGCTAGTAAGCTAGGTATATTCACATACCCTAGTTATCCAAGTTAGAATCTCTCACTAACTTGGTTTAGTATACGATTGGAGGCGGTCATATTCCTTCCCGGAAAGTGAGATGCCCCTCACCCCCTGTAACGGACGCTATGACCTGGGAATCTAATCGCCCTACTCCTCAAGCTAGGGGATTCATCCACTGCGCGTAACCTCCCCCCTATAGCACTAGAGTATAATAATATCTAACCACTGATATTAAGGCATACACTATATATATATACTATCACACACCGTATATATATATATATATATATATATATATATATATATAAATGTTCCAGCTACACCGTGTACTAAACCCGTGACACAAGCCTATTCCATTTTTATTATGAGGTTGTTACCCAACTCGAATTATTAATTAATTTACACATTAATAAATTCAATTACTTTTGATGTTGCCCTCACCATTTAATTGGACTCAATCTCTTAGCCCGAATTAACCTCACCCGAGTCTAAATCCCGACTCTAAATTATTTAGTCCATTACTAAATAAAATAATTTACCTCGATATCGCTCAACCAATTTTTGACGTGCCACCCGAATTTCTACTCCCATCTCCTAATTAATTCACTCACATTTAATCAGGTTTAACTCATGCATTAATTTCTCAACAATAATTAATTACATAACAACTTTTATATAATTCTCTTTCTATATAAACAAAACTGGACGAACTGTCAGTTTCTGCCGACCATCGATCGATCGACTTCATGGCGTCGATCGATCGATCGATCAGGTACTCGTCTTCTTCGAGAAGACAGACAGCCATGGACGAAAATTTTCAAGCCCTAATTTCCTTCTACACTAAAACTAAATCCCTTTTAGCATTTGTACATATTAGGAAACTCATTAGGGATCCCCAGAACAGTCATCAACATTATTAATTCGCCCATTAACTCCAATTTCTAAATTTGGGGAAAGTTTCATCATTAACCCTAAGACCATTTATACCCCAAATCTCATCATCAAATTCGTTTCCAAATATTCAGATATCATTCTACCAGATATGCATTAACTCACAATTATCAGATTTTACAAGAATCACCACCCAATTTCGTAAATCAGAATTGTTGTTTTCAAAATCCCATGTTCATACCATTAACACCCAAAAACGAATTTCTACTTATTCACTGCACATGAATATGAATTGAAAACAGATTTAATGCTATTGCAAGTTATCCACTTGCCTTAAGGTTGGTAGAGTCTGAATTGGAGCTAAATCCCAAGGTTGAAGATGGCCTTTGTTGTCTCTCTTTTGATCCCCAATTGGCTTTGGCTGCTGTTAGGGTTTCCTAACCCTTAATTTGCTTTTTATTAGATTAATTAACTTAATCCCGTTTTTTGACTAATGGGCCAAGCCCAAGTGACCCAAATGCCCCCGAGTGGGCCCGGCTATTACTAAAAACGTCCCGTGACCCGTTTACTACCCCCGGGTACACTTTTCCGACTATCTCGGCCCATCCGGGCTCAACTGTACACTCAAAATTGGCATCCGAATAATTTATAAAATTACTTATCCCCCCACCCCATATTGTCTATACCGACTTCCGGTTGAGATAAGTGTATACTTTGTCATTGACACTCGAAATGACTTAAATAGATTATTACTATTCACTCAGTAATTTAATTTGCCTAAATATTAACCATTTACTCTCCGATTAATATTTTAATTTTATTTTTTACCATAATTAATTCATTAAATCACAACACACTAGTAATTTGAATTTCCCAATTAATTAAATTTAAATGTACTGAAAATACGGGGTGTTACATACTCCCCCCCTTATAAAGGAATTTCGTCCCCGAAATTAGATCGTACCTGCGTTGAAAAGCTCTGGATATTGTTCCCGCATATCCTCCTCCCGCTCCCAGGTAGACTCGTCAACATTGTGATGAGCCCACTGTACTCTAACCAATGGAACTACCTTGGATCGTAATTTCCGCTCACTATGATCCAGAATAGCTACCGGCCTCTCCTCGTACGAGATGTCTGGCTGTAAGTCGATCTCCTCGAGTGGAACGTGCCAAAAGGCTCTCTCGGTCCTTCGATATTTCTTCAGCGATGCCACATGGAATACATCGTGTATCCGCTGAAGATGTTCTGGTAACCCAAGCTTATACGCCACCGGTCCCACCTTCTCAATAATAGGGAAAGGTCCTACGTATCGCGGCGCTAACTTACCCTTCTTGCCGAACCTCAACACCCCCTTCATTGGGGATACCCGGACTAAAATCTGGTCCCCAACTTCTAGCTCCACATGTCGTCGAGAAGCGTCAGCATAACTCTTTTGTCTGTCCTGAGCTATCCGAATTCTTCCTCGAATCAACTCTATCTTGGAAGATGTCTCTTGAACAATATCCGGCCCCAAGAGTTTGTTGTCCCCCACCTCTAACCAACAAATGGGTGAACGACAAGGTCTCCCGTACAGTGCCTCAAACGGTGCCATGCCAATCGTGAATTGGTAAGAGTTGTTATACGCAAACTCTACCAAAGGAAGATATTTCTCCCATCCTCCCCCGAAGTCCAAAATGCACATTATGAGCATGTCTTCCAGCATCTGGTTAACTCTCTCATTCTGTCCGTCCGTCTGTGGGTGATACGCTGTACTCAAGCGCAACTTCGTGCCCATTGTCTCCTGAAAGCTCTGCCAAAAGTGGGCGACAAAGATTTTGTCTCGGTCGTATACAATATTTATAGGCACTCCATGAAGCTTAACAATCTCTGCTATGAATAGCTGTGCATAACGCATCGTCTCGAAGTCTGTGTGTACCGGTAAAAAGTTGGCCACCTTAGTCAACCGATCCACAATAACCCATATGGAGTCATGACCCCTCTGCGATACAGGTAACCGTGTGATGAAGTCCATGGAGATGCTCTCCCACTTCCACACGGGAATTTGTAACGGCTGTAGCATCCCTGATGGTCTCTGATGGTCAACTTTCACAAGCTGACACGTGGCACATTTCGAAACAAACTCCGCTATGTCTCGTTTCATTCCTGCCCACCAATACTGCCTCCTCATATCTTGGTACATTTTATTCCCATCGGGATGTACCGCAAATTTCGAACCATGGGATTCTGTCATAACAGCGTGCTTCAAATCCTCATCCTCTGGCACCATTAACCTCCCATTAAAGCGTAGGCCTCCTTCTGAGCTAATCGAGTAACCCTCTGCTCCCCCAGCTAACAACTGGACCACCCTATCCCGACAAACCTGATCCTCAGCATGAGCCTTCACAACTCGCATAATGATCTCGGGTGTGATGGATAAAGCTGACATGCAAGCCCTGGCTACGTCATCCTCATATCGAAGCTCTCTCCACTTCGCTTTCCATACCTCTGCTATCTCCCCAGTCGGCCTTCGACTCAATGCGTCTGCTACCACATTGGCCTTACCAGGATGATACTGAATATCAAATTGGTAGTCCTTCACGAATTCTAGCCACCGCCTCTGCCTCATATTCAGATCCTTCTGTGTGAAGAGATACTGAAGAGACTTGTGATCCGTGAATAAAGTAAAC
The DNA here is from genome assembly GCA_949130495.1 of Sambucus nigra. Taxonomy (NCBI): domain Eukaryota; kingdom Viridiplantae; phylum Streptophyta; class Magnoliopsida; order Dipsacales; family Adoxaceae; genus Sambucus; species Sambucus nigra. Next base: position 233,507,750 of record OX422210.1, on the reverse strand, counting down.
TGCTCTCCTAGAAGATAATGCCTCCATATCCTCAAAGCAAAAACGACCGCTGCTAACTCTAGGTCGTGAGTGGGGTAATTCCTCTCGTGGGGCTTCAGCTTCCTGGAAGCATAAGCTATAGCCCTTTCCTCCTGTTGGAGTACACCCCCAAGACCCCGTAGGGATGCGTCTGTGTAAACTCGATACTCTAGCCCTCCCTTTGGCAATGCCAGCACTGGTGCAGATGTCAACTCGTCCTTTAGCTCGTCGAACGCTAATTGACAACTATCATTCCACTTGAAAGGTACCCCTTTCCGAGTCAGATTCGTCAAAGGTCCTGCAATCTTAGATAATCCTTTAATGAATCGCCTGTAGTAACTGGCCAAACCCAGAAAACTGCGCACCTCGGTCGGTGTCGTGGGCTGTCCCCACTCCCTCACCGCTGACACTTTATTCGGATCCACTGCAATACCCCGATCTGACACGACGTGACCAAGGAACTGTACCTCCCGTAGCCAAAATCCACACTTCTCTAATTTGGCATAGAGCTGATGATTCCTCAGTGTCTGTAAAACCATGCGCAAATGCTCTGCGTGCTCCTCTTCGGTGCGCGAGTTGATTAAGATGTCATCAATGAACACGATGACAAACTGATCTAGGTACTCCCTGAAAACCCTGTTCATTAGATCCATGAACACTACTGGTGCATTGGTGAGCCCGAAGGGCATTACCCTGAACTCATAAGATCCATACCGCGACAAGAAAGCGGTCTTAGGAACATCCTCCTCTCGGATACGCAGTTGATGATACCCTGACCTCAAGTCGACCTTGGAGAAATAAGACGCCCCTCTTAATTGGTCAAATAAATCATCAATCCGAGGCAACGGATATTTATTCTGTATCGTCACCTTGTTCAGCTCCCTATAATCCACGCACAAGCGGAGTGAACCATCTCGCTTCTTCACAAACAACACCGGCGCACCCCACGGCGATGTACTCCGCCGAATAAAACCCTGAACCAGTAGTTGCTGAATCTGTTCCCTCAATTCCCACATTTCTGAAGGGGCCATTCGGTAAGGTGCCCGAGCAATCGGCCTCGTCCCCGGTGCCAAATGGATAACAAATTCGATTTCTCTGCTGGGTGGTAATCCTTGTATTTCCTGGAATACATCCTCAAAGTCCCTCACTACCGGAATAGAGTCTAAAGGAACTACCACTTCCTGTGAGGTTTCCTCCTCAATGTAATATAAATGAGCGGTTGAGCCTCCCTCTGGGCGAGGCATCTCCACAACAAACATCTCTTGTCCCGGAATGGCAAAAATAATGCTCCCTCCGAAGCAATCGATCATGGCTCTATAGTCAGCGAGCCAATCCATACCGATAATCACATCGTGGACATGCATATCTAATACCAACATGTCCGCAGGTAATGTCAAACCACCAATCTCAAGCCCCACTCCCCGACATATAAAGAATATAAGCGACCCATTCCCCAATGGTGAGTCGACACACGTAACAGTGCTCTCTGCGGTGGCTAACAACCCTAAATCCTTCGCGAAATGTGTAGCTATAAAGCAATGTGTAGCCCCCGTATCAAACAATACCCGACCCATAGTGCCATGGATAGAAAACGTACCCTCGATCGCGGGTGGCGCCTGCTGTGCTGGGGGATTAGGAACATCCCGAACGTTATACACACGTCCGTAGTGCATTTGCCCCTGCTGCTGTGGGGCGGGTGGGGCTGGTGCTGCTGGCGGCATCTGACCCTGTTGCCCCTGCTGGGCACCCTGCTGCTGGCCTCTGCCCCTCTGCGGGCGCTCCCTCTTGAAGTGTCCTGGCTGGCCACAGGAGAAACAGTGTTTCTGGTCGTCACCCTATCGTTGGCCCTGCTGGCCCTGACGTTGCTGCCCCGGGTTGCCTCCCCCGTTGTTCCCTTGGCCCTGACGGCCCTGAGGAACCTGCTGTTGCTGATTAGGGCCTGGTTGCCCCTGCCTGAACCCCTGTCCTCCCGGTCGGAACCCACCAGGCTTAAACTTCTTAGCCTGATTCCCTTGCTGAATGATAACCTGCTGCTGTGTGCCACTTGCCTCACTACTAGTAACCGCTTGCCCTGCTGGCTCGGCTCACCTGCCTTCTTATTCCCCTTAGCATGGAAACGATGATCGTGGCAATGTACAAGTGCGGCATTAACGACATCTGTATAAGTCACTAATGCCGGGTTTCCAATCAAGTGCTGCCTGATTCTCCAAGCTAGACCATCCATGAACTTGGACTTCTTCCGCTCCTCATCGCTCACCTCGTTTGGCACAAAGTTTGCCAAACGGGTGAACTCCTCCTCATATTCTGCTACTGACCTGTCACCCTGTACCAACTCGCTGAATTTCTTTCTCATCTCAGACTCTACTGCTGGAGGGAAGTACTTGCGGTTAAACCGCACCCAGAATTCAGAAATCGGCATCGAATCCCGCTCCTCAGCGGTGGTTATGGACTCCCACCACTGTAAGGCTGCCCCTGACAGACGAAAGGTAGCCAGCATCTGTTTCTGCACCTCTGTACCCTCTAACATGCGCAGATGGCGCTGAATGTTCTTCTTCCAGTCACAAGCCTCGACCACATTGGTGCTACCTCTAAACTCAGGTGGGTGACCCTTCTGAAAGGTCTCCCTCACTCGCTGCCAATATGGTGACCCTACTGGAGCCTGAACTGCTGGAGCCAATGGAGGCGGTGGCTGGGGCTGTGGAAAATGAGCTGCCATAGCTCGCATCACTGTCTCGACCGCTTGGGCCACTATCACTGCCACTTGAGTGGTAGAAATCAACTTGGGTGGGGGTGGTGGTGGCGGTACCTGTGGCTCCTGGCGAGCCTCCCTCACCTCATCTCTAGCTTCAGCCCTTTCTGCTCTCTGTCTCTTTGGTGGCATCTGAAATAGATTGAATTATATAAGTACACAATTTATACAAAAACTAGTAGCAGGAATACGATATCTCACAAGAGGAAAATATAATCAACAGTCCTAATAATAGGTCTCTATAACAACCGAACGCTACGCTGAAACGTAGAAAGCCGCACAGATCCTAAGGACACTAGAACCTGATGCTCTGATACCATCTGTGACACCCCGCCTAATTAATCCCGGGTGATCAGTCCTAAATTAAGTTAGAACAGGTTTCTCATTTGGTCCATTCTTAGCATCACAGTCGTTTTATTAAATTACTAACCACCTAAGTGAGAAAAATAGACTGGTGCCAATTTTTATCTTTCATTAATTTCACAAAAAAAAAACCCATGCGGAAAAATAAAACCATACAACAATCACAGATAACTGAAATAATCATCCACAAATAGAAATAATTAACCGAATAAACCATCGGTCCAAAATAAATCCCGTAAAGACAAGAATGAACTCCCAACAAGTCTAATACAAATAAGTGGAATGTGAGCGACATGCTCGAATAACTAATAATGAATTTCTACATTAAGAATGAAAAATGAGGCGTCTATCAAAACCCCGCAACATCCACATATGCTGCCCGAATCCCTGGAATTGAGTCAAGGCTGGCGTCCCTGTGGTTGGACACCTAAAAGGGTTTTTAAAAGTTTTTATAGCAAGGGTTAGTACCCAAAACATTAAAAAAAAATTTAACAAATGATTAACTTGCAGTAATAATAAATATGCATGCTCTTCATATTTTAGTTAGTGACGCACTCTCTTGAGAACTTCCTTGCCCCTCCTCTAATGTGCACCACTAACGCTTTAATTATCACCTAGTTACCTATCTCATGACTAGATAATTATTAAAGTCTCCTTGTACCCCCCCCCCCTACTCTAATTTGAGTATAATGTGATTATGATTTTTAAGTTATTAACAACATCAACTTAATTAATCATTTCCCTTTTTGATTCATATAACTTCTCCACTCGTTATACATATACAACAACTCATGCTTGTATTTATTTAGCCCGTATATAATAATCACCTAATTATATATTTAGAAATATTGCAGCATTCACACACATACTGAAATACATAAATCACTAACATCCACCCGAGTAAAATACTCACCGGACATAATTTCTCTAAAGTGCTAGTACACTAGGTATATTCACATACCCTAGTTATCCAAGTTAGAATCTCTCACTAACTTGGTTTAGTATACGATTGGAGGCGGTCATATTCCTTCCCGGAAAGTGAGATGCCCTTCACCCCCTGTAACGGACGCTATGACCTGGGAATCTAATCGCCCTAGTCCTCAAGCTAGGGGATTCATCCACTGCGCGTAACCTCCCCCCTATAGCACTAGAGTATAATAATATCTAACCACTGATATTAAGGCATACACTATATATATATACTATCACACACCGTATATATATATATATACATATATAAAAATGTTCCAGCTACACCGTGTACTAAACCCGTGACACAAGCCTATTCCATTTTTATTATGAGGTTGTTACCCAACTCGAATTATTAATTAATTTACACATTAATAAATTCAATTACTTTTGATGTTGCCCTCAAAATTTAATTGGACTCAATCTCTTAGCCCGAATTAACCTCACCCGAGTCTAAATCCCGACTCTAAATTATTTAGTCCATTACTAAATAAAATAATTTACCTCGATATCGCTCAACCAATTTTTGACGTGCCACCCAAATTTCTACTCCCATCTCCTAATTAATTCACTCACATTTAATCAGGTTTAACTCATGCATTAATTTCTCAACAATAATTAATTACATAACAACTTTTATATAATTCTCTTTATATATAAACAAAACTGGACGAACTGTCAGTTTCTGCCGACCATCGATCGATCGACTTCATGGCGTCGATCGATCGATCGATCAGGTACTCATCTTCTTCGCGAAGACAGACAGCCATGGACGAAAATTTTCAAGCCCTAATTTCCTTCTACACTAAAACTAAATCCCTTTTAGCATTTGTACATATTAGGAAACTCATTAGGGATCCCCATAACAGTCATCAACATTATTAATTCGTCCATTAACTCCAATTTCTAAATTTGGGGAAAGTTTCATCATTAACCCTAAGCCCATTTATACCCCAAATCTCATCATCAAATTCGTTTCCAAATATTCAGATATCATTCTACCAGATATGCATTAACTCACAATTATCAGATTTTACAAGAATCACCACCCAATTTCGTAAATCAGAATTGTTGTTTTCAAAATCCCATGTTCATACCATTAACACCCAAAAACGAATTTCTACTTATTCACTACACATGAATATGAATTGAAAACAGATTTAATGCTATTGCAAGTTATCCACTTGCCTTAAGGTTGGTAGAGTCTTAATTAGAGCTAAATCCCAAGGTTGAAGATGGCCTTTGTTGTCTCTCTTTTGATCCCCAATTGGCTTTGGCTGCTGTTAGGGTTTCCTAACCCTTAATTTGCTTTTTATTAGATTAATTAACTTAATCCCGTTTTTTTACTAATGGGCTAAGCCCAAGTGACCCAAATGCCCCCGAGTGGGCCCGGCTATGTCTAAAAACGTCCCGTGACCCGTTTACTACCCCCGGGTACACTTTTCCGACTATCTCGGCCCATCCGGGCTCAACTGTACACTCAAAATTGGCATCCGAATAATTTATAAAATTACTTATCCCCCCACCCCATATTGTCTATACCGACTTCCGGTTGAGATAAGTGTATACTTTGTCATTGACACTCGAAATGACTTAAATAGATTATTACTATTCACTCAGTAATTTAATTTGCCTAAATATTAACCATTTACTCTCCGATTAATATTTTAATTTTATTTTTTACCATAATTAATTCATTAAATCACAACACACTAGTAATTTGAATTTCCGAATTAATTAAAATTAAATGTACTAAAAATGCGGGGTGTTACAAATACTCCTTCCTCTAATGAAGCCACTCTGAGTAGGAGAAACCAAATTAGGGAAAAATTTAGCAAGTCTATCATTTAACACCTTTGAAATAATCTTGACATTGAAATTACTTAAACCGATAGGTCTGAAATGCGAGCACAAAGTTGGATTAGACAGTTTAGGAATTAAAAGAACTAAAGTGCTAGTCCAACATTTAGGAATTTGGGCTCCCAGAAAAAAGGACTGAATAGTATCACTTAGGTCTTTTTTAATAATTTCCCAACAATTCACATATAAGCAACCTCCAAAACCATCAGGACCTGGACTACTATCTACATTAAATTCATTTACAGTATTGAAGATTTCATTTTCATCTGGAACTTTACTAAGACTTTCATTCATCTCTTGATAAACTAGATTAGGGATCAAGTGAATCAAAACATCTTGGTTAGAAGTGGTAGAAGCCTGCCATCTCTCAATGAAATGGTCTACAAAGATCTTTTCTAAGTCTTCTTTATCAGTTTTAAATATACCATCCTTATCTTTAATCTTGGATATAACAGATCTTGCAACCTTGGACTTCACAGCAGAATGAAAAAATCGGGTATTTCTATCTCCCTCCTTCATCCACTTAATATTGGCCTTTTGCTTCCAATATATTTCTTCAATATCTAAAGCTTTTTCAAGCTTTGATTTAGTCATCTGCGAACCCATACGATTAGCTGCTGAAGGATCCTTCTCAAACTCATATTCCAGCTTAAGAACATCATCCTCAAGAATCACAACATTTTGAAAAATGTTTTTAAAAGTTTCTTTGTTCTAATTTTTCAAAACTTCTTTGATAATCTTCAATTTAAGGGAGAAATTTCACATAGGAGAAACTTGATTAGAAGAAGGACAATTATTAGACACAGTTTCAAGGAAACAAGAGTGAGATAACAACATCTTTTGAAATTTGAAAGGTTTAGGACAAGCATTAAAGGAAGCGAGAATTGAGAGAGAAAGGGGGGCATGATCACTGTAGGTCTTAGGCAAGTGAGTAATATTAGAATTAAGATAGTAATATTTCCAAGAAAGATTGCATGGATCACTGCCAAGTGTAGAATTAATAGCACCTTCCTCAGTTCTATAATTTAACCATGTAAAACGAGATCCACTAAATCCCAAATCAACCAGATCACACTGTTGAATAGTTTCATTAAAATCCTCCATAAATTGATAGTCAATAAGATTACCTCCTATCTTCTCATCTTGAGCAACTACGACATTATAATCTCCAATAACCAGATGAGGAATATCTTCATTATTAGACAAATCCTCCAATTCCCTCCAAAGCTCCAACCTTTCATCCCTAGTGCATTTAGCATATATAATACTAATAATTAATTTAGTAGGTAGACTAGGATTACACACCTTCAATGTTAAGCTTTAGTCCCCATCATGAATAAGATCTACATAGATTCCAAACCTCCACATGAACCAAATTTTATTAGAACAATTTGAAATGCACTCATCAAAATTCAATTTTCTCAGAATGAACTACATTTTTTCAAGCTTAGACTTAGGTTCAAGAATTGCCAAAGATGGTACCTTGTATTTTTTTGAAAGATTTGTTATTCTTTTACAAATTGGTGAATTCTAAATTCCTCTAGCATTCCATGTGATAAAATTTAACATTTAGAACTAGAGAGAACCGATTTAATGAAAACCTTTGAGGAGGCTCTTGTAATTCTCTTAAATATTGGATCAAATTCCTATGTGGAATCTCTCTGTTTAAAGTCAATACCAGGCAAAGGATCAGATGGGGTATGTTCTTCATTTTTCCTGCATCTAATTTCATTCATCTTCAATATAGAACTCCATTTTCTATCAAACATTGTAGAAAAACTGGATAAATCTTCAAGTAATATGGAGTTATATTTAAATTTCTCCTTCTTCTTTTTAATATCTGATAAATACCCTTTGTTCTTTTCTTGGTGGCAGTCATAGTTTGGAAGTTTCGATCCTCTTGGAGAGAGCATTTGATGATCAACTATAAAATCTTCTTTTGCTAAAATATCACAATGCTGAATTTTAGTTATGTACTCCTGAACAACATTAGTAGGAACAACATCCTTCATGATTTGATTAATCTTCCTTGGTAAAATACTTAAATGATTCTCGAATTTCACATCATTTTGGATATATTTCTTGGATGCAAGATCTTCTTCCTCAATTTCTTGATTAGCTACCACTTGTTCCGTAGCTTCTTGACTTTCCAAATCTACTAAAATCTCTCCTTCACCTTCTTTATCTAGCCTCTTAAGATTTATCACATTATAATTCTTCTCCTTCCACACATTTGATTGCTTATTGACTTTATCTTTAACGATAGACAATTGTTTTGAGTCATTTAGGAACATACAAGAATCTACATTATGACCTTTCTTGAGGTAGTGGTTACAATACTTAGGTATATCTTCGACATGGACCTCCTACTAGAACCCTTTGCTACCATATCCAATCCATACTCTTATTGGAATCTTCATTTGTAGATCATCTTCCACACAAACACGAGCCATACTTGGCCTATTGATCTCAACCTTGGATGTATCTAATTTCAAAGGCTTTCCAATTAATTGGGCTATTGAATAGATGGTTGATTTAGAGAAAAAAATGCACAGGCAGATTTTGGAAATTGATCCAAATAGGAGTTATACTACTTTCAATTTCACGCCTAAATTCAGGTGACCCCTTTAATATTCTCATAAGAAAATCACTAATAAACCAAGTATCTTGCATCCACATCCTTGTGTAATCCTCTTCATAATTCAAACGAATTAGAATATGTTTATGATCAATCAAGCCAAAATTGAATTCAGTTTTAAGAGATAATGTCTGAAAAACTTTTCTAATACCTTCCATTGATAGTCTACCGTGTGAAAATTTCCCAGCCAAAGCATACTTGAAGGGTTTTGATAGAATCTCAATATCTTTATTAGAGAATAGGACTGCTGGTTCACCTTTGAAAGATGATGGATGTTTGAGGTCAAGATCATGATGTTGAGAGGATGTTTCTACAACCACATATGCAAATGATCTAGTCCATGCATTCTTAATATCTGGGGGTTTAGAATCAACGTGAAATTGATTAAAGGTTGCCATGCAAACCCTAATTAGGGTTAATGACGACTAGGAGAGATAGTGAATACAAAATATATGTAGACATGCATACATGTTTTATCCTTATGTGAATGTACCTTATGATTTATTTATTGAATGTATTTGTTAAAATTTGTATTACTTTTAGGTTTTAATAGATTAGTTGTGAGATTTATTTCAGTCACATGTTAAAGAAATGGATATTGTATACACAATAAGGCTTAGTTGTAAGATTTATTTCAATTACATGTTAAAGGGCTATTGTATATATTGTTATTTTTTTATTCACACGACTTTACTATTTTTTTTTTTTTTGAGTAGTTTTGGTTGAATTTTGATTGATTTCTTTACTTTATTTATGTTACTTCGGAATTTATTTAGATAGAATGTGCTTTCAATCTCATTCATTGGCTCTCTTTATTATTATAAGGCTTAGGATTATGTAACATGGATTTCAAATTTATAAATTGATCCACCCTAGCAAATAATATTGAATATCCATTTTTTCATTTATACTTAGTTCTTTATTTGATTAGTTTATTTTTTGAGGTGTGCTTTGAATAAATGTTATAACACGCCCGCGCGTCGTGCTTGTTGCATACCAGTAAATATAAAATTAGAATGTCCAAAACTACATTATGCCTTGTGTCACTGAATTGATTGACTATATTCTATCTTGGGAAGCTCTAATAATCCATAGCCCTTTTCCTTCTTTCTTAAAATCTTCATCTTTAAATTTGTACATGGCAATATTTATTTGGGATTTTTTTTCTATTTTCAATATTTAGTACTTGTGGTGGTATCTTATAATATATATAGTAACATTAAAATTATAAGAGTATATGCATACTCATCTTCCCCCATGTCACTTGTATTCCATTTTACAAAATAGTCTTTGAGTCTAGACCAAGAGCTCTATAGAATAAATGTCATTGTCGTGAGTTAATTGCATAGAATAAATGTATATTGACTATGGGACTTAGTGTGACACCCGATTATTAAAATAACGGGTTGCCATCCCTCTACTAGTATAAATAGGAATCTCATTTGGCTCATTCTTAGCATCACTATCAAATATTTAATTAATTACTAACCACCAATTATTTTTCCAAGCCTTATGTCAATTTTTTTATATTTCTTAAAATGTCGTAAAACAAATCATAAACAAAACCATTCACTACAATTCATCCAGATAAATAAATAATCCACAATAACATTCATCTAGCTACTAAAATCTATGACGTGTTAATGAACCGAATAAACCATTGGTATAAAATTAATATAATAATCCCAATATACTAAGCGAATAATAAAATATGACATTGGGCAGCATGCCTGAATATAATGAGAAGAGTCCTATCTAGAATAGAAAAAATAGGAGACGACCATATCAAATTCCTACAACACTCCATAGTCACTGCAACTCCGATAATCGGGATAGATATTCATTATTGGCGTCATTGTGGTTGAACACTTAAAGGTTTTTGAAAATATTTTGATACGGGTCAGAGCCCGAATCCTTTTGAAAATATTTTGCAAGTAATTAAATTGTATAATAAATATGAGCACATTCTTCCATATTTAAATTGGTATTGCATTCACATGAGATAATACTTGCCCCTTAACTATAGTGCACACATAATGTATAAATTTTACTCTCCTGGTTACGATATCCGGCTAAACTAATCCCCAATATTCTTAAGTCAATACGCTATCATGTGCACGCGCATTTTATGAAATTAGTTATCACATCCGTTCAATAGTTGTAATCCTCAATTATAATTCATCAATTCATTTTCAATAACTTTCACTAGTGATTACATAATTATCCACAATTAATGTTGTAAGTCCGCATATATATTTTTGCACATTTATGTACGTATTTTCCATAATACATCAAGCACACATATATATTGCATATAACTTGCATCCCTCAGAATAATTGCTCATCGAATGCGGATCTCTAAAATGCTATCACGCTTCTATACATACACACATCATCCTAGGCTACCCAGTTAGAGTCTCACGCTAAGACCAAAAAATCATAAGCAGGTTGGAAGTGGTTATAGTCCTAAAACAGTGAGTCATAACCATACCAAAATTACCTCACTTTGACTCTAATCTCACAAGGGCATGCTTGGCGCTATGTCCTTATGCCGATACTAAGCCTGCTAGTATTCGCCAGGGAAGAGCACCCACATTGCACAACCTCCAATGATAGTAATAGAGTGATATGTTCAAATAATTATATCATACACAGAGATATAATACACAAACATGTTGTCTCTATAACCGTATATATCCAATAAATTCAATTAACAGTGCATATTCCTTGTAACACTAGCCTAACTTGCCGACTCTCATTTCCATTCTCAATTATTTAAATATACACTTATTTAACCAATTGATTCTTAAAATAGTAATTCTGGACACGTCTTATTTTCAATCGTCTCGTATCCTCATTTCCCTAAGTTTTCATCGCAAATTCGTTAATTAATAAATCCCCGAGTATAATTTACCCATATACTCTAATTTTCACCCCGGATAAAATCCTAATTAATCTAAGGCCATAATAATAATTCATTTCAATTTCCAAAACTCATAAATTATCCTTGAAAACCATATATTAATCCCAGAAATTATATCACGAACCAATTATATTAAATAACCCATAGTGGCTATAACAGGGCAACTGAACATCTTCGGCTTGAGGACGAACCGGTTAGGCCCTGCTAACAACAAGAGTTCATCCCAGATTCAATTTTCAGCAAGTTTTAATCCAAATTCATCAAACCCAAAATATAATTCCTCGATGAAATTCAATTTTTATGAATCCTAAACATGAATTGGGTCCATTTTAATATAAAATTCTTTTACATGTGATCATTGATAAGCACCCAAAAGTGTTCAATTTATACCCCGAATAGATGGATTTTAGTCTCTCGTTTGTAATAAAAATGGTCTTATGTGCGAAAATGTTCAATGTGCAGGATTGATAGCATTTGCGGTTCAAAAAGTGTTATTACAAGGCAAATTGCATCAAGAATGGAGCTAAATACCATGTCCCGTAACCTTAACCTAGCCCCAACCTTCCTAAACAATTCACCCGAGTCCCATGTGTGTAGGTTTGCTCCTTTTTATTTTTTTTATATTTTTAGTTAGAGTTAATTTATTTTTAGATTTCACTTTAGATTTATTTAGAAATTTTTAGGTTTTATTTTCTATCCTTCTATTTTATTAGTGTATTTTTATTTCATTTTTTCTTTATTTTTCTTTATTAGTTTTGTTTTATTAGAATTAGTTTTAGGATTTCATTTATTTTTAAATTTATTAGATTTTACTTTTTTAGAATTTTAGTTTTTAGTTTAATAGTTTCTATTTTTAATTTTATTGTTATTTCTTTTTAGATTAATCTTTTTATTTTGTCTCTTTATCTTATAGGATTTTATATTTTTATTAGATATTAATTAATTTTATATTTTTAGTTAGTTAGTCAATTTTTTTAGGTGTCCAAATTACACACACACACCACTTATCCATAACTCCCAAACTAATCTACACTATTCTACACCCTAACAACTCTCTCACCCAGACCCACATTCCTATACACCCACACACACACAATCCAACCAACATCATCTTCTTTCCCATACCATTCTCTCTCCTCTCTCTTCCACCATTTTCAAACCCTCCATTTTTAAACCTCCATTAAACACTCATTACCACACCACAACCCCAAACCTTTACCTAATCAAACCCATCAGCGAACCCCGGCACGATTCAAACCCGAGAACCCGAAATTCGGTGACGCCCCACGTGAACCCAACTCCGGCGATCGGACCAACTAAACCCACCTATTGCGATTTCACTACCCCCACTCCGGTGCCTGAACCCGCTGCCAAAACCCGTCTGCTCCGGACATCGACCTTAACCTGTTGTCCCCGGCCCAACTTCCTGTGGCAACCCGCCTACTAAAATAATAGGTGGCCAGCCCAATACTCTAATAATCACAGGAATCATAGATGGTCCATTCTCAGCATCACCGTCGATTAAAATAATAGTACGAGATAACCACCAATAATTTTAGAAAACAGACTATCAATTCAAAATTTAATAGGTAAACGAAAACACTTAGACAACCCCATTTGTAAAAACGGTGGATATAAAAAAAAATGAAGAATAAAGAGGGACAATATAATAAATGACCACCGAATAAGCTGTCGGTGAACAGACCAGTACAAATAATTACACCAAGTATCCATTTCAATATTTACAATAAAATAATTGAGTGCAATGCTTGGGCAAACACGCCTGAATAAATAAATTGAACCTAACTAAAGTACAATGGAAAGAAGCGTATAATACCAATAACCTACAACATCCGCAATATGCTATAGCTCCATGACAACCGGAATGGAAATGTAAACACGGGTGTCCATGCGGTAGAGCACCCGTAACGGCAATAATATGTGCAGAAACAAGAAATATAGATACGGGTCAGGGCCCAGTTTGATATGATTCCCATGTGACTAAAATGCATGACAGTTAAGTGCGTATTCTTTCGCAATTAACAATAATATTTCTCACCTCTCAGTCTAAAAGCAACCTAACGCAATATCAATGATGATCTAGTTAATCAAAAGTACTAAGGGCTAACTTCTCCCCATTCTCAACATTATGCCATATTCGTGCGTGGGGTGTCTCGCAAAGCGAAATCCAAACAAGGAACCCCCCCGATACACTACTATTTAGGCAAGGTTGATCGTTGATATCCATTAAACAATTAGCACGAAATCAATATATATATAAATGGGTGTGCATATGATCTACAACTACTCAAGAAAACTTAATTTATTCCATTCACCATATAAAAGCAGAATTCCTAATTCTTTTTTTAGGAATATATATAAATGGTACAACATTTTATCAAATGTTTACCATTTCAATCTCATAACTCTTTATGTACCATTCCTATTTCTTTCTTAGGAATACACGTAAATGGTACAACATGTTATCAAATTTTTACCAATTTCTCATTTGTACAATTTCTTTACCAATTTTATTTCCTTTCTTCCATCCAGGAAGAATACATTTTTAAAGCAAGTTTTATTAACATAAAAATGCTTTAGCCTTGTTCATAAAATACCACTTCCTTTCTTCCAACCAGGAAGTGTAAATCAAAAGTCATTTTAATTAGCATAAAAATACTTTTGTACCATATATCCCATTTCCCTTCTTCCATCCAAGAAATGTAATTAAAGCAAATTCATTATCATGAATTGCTTTAATAATCTAAGACCGTCCCTCCGGGCTTCTACACTGGACGCGCCCCTAAATGGCTATCATCTTCCAGGGCCTATCTATACAAGACAACCTAGGAACCTACCAACGTCGGGAAATGGCCATATTGCCTGCGGGAAAGTCAAGACCACACCCAGAATCTCCTAACCACTGCAGTATAATAAATGCCCATATGGCATAAGGACTATATCCACCCTGCATTCACTAGTCAGGGGGCTTCACCACACGCACGCAACTTCCCTTATGATAGCGATTTAGGGAGGTGTGTAATCATAAGTTAACACTTATGAAAATCATCACTTTTTCCTTTTGAAAATTTCCACTTTTACATTCTCAAAATAATTTGTACTTACTCATTAATACCACATATTATCATATGTTTTTCTTATTCTTAGTGTCATATTTTATTAATTCCCTAAGACCCGAAGTACCATAAATCTCAAACTAGTCTCCAAGAGTTCAGACCCTTTCATAAACCCTCAAAGTAAGCCTCCTTTAAGGATTATCTCCCAAAAGCCTCAAGTTTTGCATTTTATCTCAAATTTTACCTTTCGGTTAATCCCCTATTTTATACGGACATTAACCTAAACAACTAGCCCTTGGGGTAAGCCCAATCATCCTATTTTATCCTAGGACATTAATCTATCCAAAGCAACCCTCTAGGACTCTTAATTACTTCCCAAAGGAAGGTTCCTAAACCTCGAACCTAAAAGAAAAGGGCTAAAAACTAAGCTAGAAAAGTATCCCAAAAATGCAGGAATTTCGAATTGATTCGCCCTGGCTGAATCGATTCGGTCCCAAAAGAGAATCGATTCGATAGGTCTGAATCGATTCGGTCAAGAAGACCCTGGCATTCTGCATAACCCCAAATCAATTCGGATGGTCCGAATCAATTCGGTCAACCCAGACCTGACACTTTCCCTCTTACCGAATCGATTCGCTAGGGGCGAATTGATTCGGCCCTGCAAAATTTCTAAGTTGGGCTACGAGTTGTTTGAACCCTAGAACCCCAAATCCCTCAAACCCTTGATTCTTCCCAACATCAACATCAACAACAACAATTCAACCGAAATCATTTCTACACCATTACTAACTACGAATTTATCCTCAAATCAAATTAAAACCAAGAATTAAGGGTTCAATCATCAAAATCAACAAAACCAAATTTATGGTTTAAATCTCCCAAAACTTAACTAAACATGCAATTTATCACATTAAATCAATATCTAGAAAGTAAGAAACTTTCCTCGAGTTTTTAGTCTCTGATTCCTCCTCCGGTAGCAACGAAAATTCACCCCAAATCTCCTTTTTCTCCATTTCTCCCAACTCTCTCTTCTCTCTCTCTCTCTCTCTCTCTCTTTTGGCTTTTCTCACAAAATGAACAAAATGAAAGGGGGTGGGGGACTTATACGGGTCATAAAACACAATTCACCCCTTTTAATTACTAATAAACCATTAAAATGACTCGTTACCCCATAATTGAGTCATAACACCCCAAAAGTGCCCGAAACTCAAAAATACAACGTGGCACTTATTTCGACTATCTCAAGTATTCTAAAAACAACCGCACCCCCTATTTTGGCATTCGGAATAACGTGAACAAATTTTATGTTCTAAATTCATTTTGTTTCATTAATTTTACTCAAATTTATTTATGAGTCATAACCGTCATTTTACATATAACGACGCAATAATACACAACATGATGCTATTTACCTTCTTATACGGTAAATAGACAAAATATAGTAAATATTATCCCTTAATATCGCGGGGAAACTATATTTACCCCCACTTCCCCTATTTTATAAAATTAGCCTATCGGGCAAAGTAATATAAAATAGTCATCCAAAAATCTGGGTTGTTACACTTAGAAATTGACCCCAACCCACTGCACACCTACCCGCCGGCGACCCACCACATGTGACCCCAGCCAATTGCGACACCACCCGGGCCTAGCTGATTTCATCTCAAACCTCCCCGAGTTCCAACCGGCCTATGAGACCCTTGGACCAATCCAAAAAACCTCGTACCTACTGAACTTGTCTTTCACCAATCGAGTCCAACTCGGTAGAAACCCGAACCTGCAGCAAGCCCGACTCAACCAGGGACCAACCTGTGACCTTCCCCAAATCAAACCCATTTCACTTTTTTAAGGCACGATTTTGAACCTGCATAAAACCCCTCCAAGTCAACCAAGGCCAAATTAAAAGATCCACATTTTTTAAAAGCCTCGTAACCCCATTTTCCCTATTATACCCCCAACTACCTATTTTAACCCAACTTCCCAAATTAACCCTCACACCTCTCAAAACTCCTACACCATAACCACATCCTCACCCCTACCCCTTTTCCCCAATTTACCCCCATGCTCCATGCCCAATATAAAAAGGAAGAAGAAGACCAATTTTGAAGGAGTCTAGAAGTAAAGAAAAATTTAGAGTTTAGAGAGAGAAACAAAATTGTAAAGAGTAGAATTTCCATTTTAGGAATTGATATTAGGTTTTTCTGGAGTGATTGTAAATAATTGAGAAGAATTGTTGAATTAAATTGAAGATCAACTACCATTCTCCTCAAATTTGGTTTGATTTCCCTTTCTCTAATTTTTCATTCTCATATTTTTAATTTTTATTATCTTATTATTAATTTAATGATGATCATGCTTGGCTAATCACTCCATTCAAGGAGTGAAATGAATCCCCATGAATTCAATTAAATGAATTAATTATTCTTATTAACTTTGTTACATTTAATTAATCATTTGTCATTCCTACATGTGTTTATGCATCGAGAGATGGTAAACCATCCTTGAGAAAGGATTGAAATCTAATATACTTTTAATTTTTGGATTCAAACTAGAGATAGGATGATCCACTAATTAGAGTATATTATATTTTGTTATGCTCATACATTAATTTTGGGGATTTAAAGTTAATTATATGAATTTTCTCTAGCGAGTGATTTATAGAATTTCTCTAAATCATCTCTTCACTTGAGTAGTAGGAATGGAAAATGAATTAACTAAATCTATGTTAGTTTATTTCATCAAATGATGAGAATCAATTGATGAAATAAATTAATATTTGGGAACTTAGTAAACTTGAATAATCTAATACATTTAATTCATGAATTGGAGGTGAATTTTCATTCCTTGAATTTTTTTCACTCAATCTTATCTCAAATTAGTTATATCTCATTTTTATTACTTAATCTTGTTTTAGCACACTCTTTTTAGTATTGTTTTATATCTTTCATTTAGTGTAGCTACTTAATTTTCACCATCATAAATATTGTTTTAATATTTGAAAATCATAAAAAAAAAGTCTAAAAAAACATATAATCAAGTGAATTATATTCATTATCTTCTTATTTTAGCATGTCAATACCTTAGATTATAATTGATATCTTTACGTACCTATATTCTAGGATTGATATCATTTTAAATCCCACTGCCGCCTATAATTTTCTCCTTGAATTAGGCGATGACTCCCAAGATTAGGAGGGAACCAATGAATTTTCGAGATCCGAGCCACCATGAGTAGGTAACACTTATGAGGTAAAAAAATGATCACGATTTTAAAACCTTATTTCATGGCTTAAACACTTTGACTAAGACAGTTGATGCTCTCAGTTGTCCTATGCAACAAAATGTTTCTCTTTCTAAACCAGTGATGAATGTCAACGACTCTAGTCCTTCTTGTCATATTTGTTTAAGTCAATGTCATTTATCTCATTTGTGCCCCCTTATTCAAGATGATCCCGAACCCACTCTAGCCCAAGCATGTGTCTTTGATACCACTAGGAAAACCTCACCACCATCATTTACTTACAATCCTAATAATAGAAACCATCCCTATTTTTCTTATAAGTATGACAAATACTTTGCTCCATCACAACCACAACAACATGTTGGTGGTCCACCAGGGTTTCACCAAAACCCACAAAGGCAACATCGCCCTCCTATCCCACACCACTATGATCAACACCACCAACACCACCATGCTTAACACCACCAACACCACCATCCATCAAACTTTGTCCCCCACGGAGGACCGTCCAATCCCACTCATCAAATTATCCATGTCCCACCTCCGTCCTATGAGTATTCAAAGCCACTTAGTTTGGTCCCCCAACCCCCTTATGCCTCTCCACCTCAATCATCCACCTCCTCTTTCGAGAATCTTCTCACTCAATTTATCATGACTCAACAAAAAACCAATCAAGCACAGACTCAAGCCATCTAAAGGCGTGAGCAACGTCTTAACCAGTTTGATTCCAACCAATAGAAATGTCATTTTTCGAGTCAACCCATTCCTAACCTTAAGGGTAATGAAAAGGAGTCACCATATGAGGTTGGATCCACTTCCACTCCACCCACATACCAAGCGTACATGAAAGCGGTGAGTACTCTACGATTAGGTAAACAGGTTGACAATGGTGTTGTTCCTCCCCATGATGTTCCAATCCCACCCACCCAGAATTTCCCTTTAGAACCACTCCCTAAGGTCCCACCACCCCATAAATCCACCGAAAATAAAGCCTCTAAACCTACTGAGGCCACCATTGCCTTCATACCTAAAGTACCCTTCCTTCATAGGTTATACCCAACAAATAAAGCCCAACAATTTGATAAAATAAAGAAAGTTTTTCAGAATGTTCACATAAGCATTCCATTCCTCACTGCAATTCAACAAGTTACCTCCTATGCAAAATTCTTAAAGGACTTATGCACTGTCAAGTGACGAAAGAATATGCCTCATGATGCCTTTGTCACTGAGCAAGCCACGTCCCTAATCCATGAGAATGGTATTGTGAAGTATAAAGACCCTGGTCATACCACTATCTCTTTTATGTTAGGAGATAAGTTCACTACTCGGGCTTTGCTTGATCTTGGAGCTAGTGTTAATTTTCTACCTTACTCTCTCTGTCTTGAGTTAGGTTTACAAAACATGAAACCTACACAGGTTACTCTTCAACTTGAGACCGTTCTGTGAAAGTGCCTAAAGGAATATTTAAAGATGTTTTGCTGAGAGTGGTTGACTTTTACTACCATGTGGATTTCATCATCTTAGATACTCCTGCTCCCGACCCAAACAACATTCCTATCATTTTGGGTCGCCACTTTTTGGCAACTGCCAATGCCATCATCCATTGTCGAGATGGGACCATGAATCTTTCTTTTCGCAACACGATCGTCGAAGTCAATATTTTCCACCTCATGCAATAAAAGGCCGATGTTTATTATATTAATGAGGTATGCATGATTGACTCCTTAGTCTGAGAGATATTGGATCACACCTACCCAGAATATCATATCCACCAGTGTTTAGCTCACTTTGGGTCCGACTTTGATATTGATTCCTCCATCTTCGAGGTAAATGCCTTGTTATATTCCAACCCACTAATAGACACATCCGCATGTGCTACTCTATTTGAGCCTCTCCTTGTCTATACTCTTCTTTCTGTGGATGCCCCAGTCAACCCCTCTCCCGATATTCTCCCGGACTCTATTTCGGCATCTGAGTCAGATACCTCTCCTGAGCCACCACCTAGTTTGGATCTTAAACCATTACCTTATGAGTTAAAATATACTTTCTTATGCCCAAACCAACATCACCCCGTCATTATTTCTTCTTAATTAACACCGGATCAAGGCGAGCAATTGGTCCACACTATCACTCAACATAGAACTGTTTTAGGTTGGACCATTATTGACATTCAAGATGTCAGCCCCAATGTTTGTAGCCATCGCATTCATTTTGATGAGAATGCTAAGACTTCTCATAAAGAGGTCGTTCGAGCTGAAATTTTAAAGTTGCTTGATGATGGTATTATCTACCCCATTTCAGACACCTAATGGGTCAGTCCCATTCATGTGGTGCCTAAAAAGTCTGGCATCACCGTTGTCAAAAATAGTGATGCTGATCTTGTGCCTACCCGCATACAGACCGGCTGGCGTGTTTGTATTGATTATAGAAAGCTCAATGTTGTCACTCGCAAAGACCACTTCCCTCTCCCATACATTGACCAGATGCTTGAACGTTTGACAGACCATGCTTACTACTATTTCCTTGATGGATTTTCAGGGTACAACCAAATACCCATTGCCCCTAAAGACCAAGAAAAAATTACCCTTACCTGTCCATTTGGCACATTTGTGTACTCTCGTATACCTTTTGGCCTTTGCAATGCACCTTCCATTTTTTAAAGCTGTATAACTAGTATTTTTAGTCACATGGTGGAGCAATTTCTCAAAGTCTTTATGGTCGATTTTTCTGTGTTTGGTTCATCCTTTGAACAATGCCTATCTCACCTCGCTATGGTCCTTCATCATTATCAAGAAAAGAAGTTGGTCCTAAATTGGGGAAAATGACATTTCATGGTAAAAAAAGGGTATTGTTCTAGGCCATGTTGTCTCCAGCTCCGGTATTGAGGTCGATAAATCAAAAGTCGACTTGATTTCCTCACTCCCCATTCCTAAGTATGTTAAGGACATTCGCTTCTTCTTAGGACATGCGGGATTCTACCGATGCTTCATTAAGGACTTTTCTAAAATCACGCGACCTTTAACAACCCTTTTAATCGAAAGATGTCCCTTTTGTCTTTGATGAAGCATGTGTTACCGCCTTTGAGCGTCGAAAATCTTATCTCACTTCCGCTCCTATCATGCAACCTCCCAATTGGTCTCTCCCATTTGAGCTCATGTGTGATGCTTCTGATTTATCACTTGGTGTCGTGCTTGACTAGAGAGTTGACAAGCGCCCACATGTCATCTATTATGCTAGAAAAACCCTGCATGACGCTCAACTTCATTACATGACCATCAAAAATGAGTTGTTCGCGATTGTGTTTGCTCTTGATAAATTTTGCTCATATTTCATAGGTTCCCCTATCATCGTGTATACTGACAATGCTTCCCTTAAGCACCTTCTTCACAATAAGGATTCCAAACCACGATTGATACGGTGGATTCTCTTACTCCAAGAGTTTAACCTTAAAATTTGCGATAAGAAAGGTTGTGAATTTTTTTTTGCTAACTATCTATCTCGCATTACTGTCATGTCTGACTGTGATCCTCTGCCTACTTCTGAGTCATTTCCCGATGAATAACTTTTTTCCATCTCCTCCTCGCCTTGGTATGCTGATATTGTCAACTTTCTTGTTACCGATCAACTTCCCAATCATTGGTCGAAACAGGATTAATCCAAATTCATGGCGAATGTGAAGTTTTACTCTTGGGATGACCCATTTGTCTATAAGTATTTTCCCAATCAAGTGATTTGTCATTGTGTTCCCAAGTGTGAACAACTCAGTATTCAGTCCTTCTACCATAATAGTGCTTGTGGATGCCACTTTGGCTCAAAGAAAACTGCCGATAAAATTTTACAAAGTGGTTTCTATTGGACTACCCTTTTCCGCGATGCCCATCAATATTTCCAGGCTTGTTCCAATTGCCAAAACTTTAGGCGTCTCTCTCATCATCATATGATGCGTCTCACACCCATCCTCATTGTTGAAATTTTTTATGTGTGGGGTATCGATTTCATGGGACCATTTCCCTCCTCTCATGGTTTTTAGTATATTCTAGTTACCGTTTACTATGTTTCGAAATAGATCGAAGCTATTGCTTGCCTCACCAATAACCATCGAGTTGTGGTCCAATTTCTCAAAGAGCATGTCTTCACGCATTTTGGAACCCCCAAAGCTATCATTAGTTATGTGGGTAAACATTTTTGTAATCGAGTCTTTCAACACCTTATAAAAAACTATGGTGTTACCCACAATGTTGGTCTATCTTACCACCCACAGACTAGTGGTCAAGTTGAGGTCTCCAACCACGAGATCAAGTAAATTCTTGAAAAAATCATCAATCCTAATAGGAAAGATTGGTATTTACACATGAACGATGCATTGTGGGCATACCGTACTACTTACAAGACTCCAATTTGGATGTCTCCTTATCGCTTGGTCTTCGGCAAGCCTTTCCACCTTCTTGTCGAGCTTGAACATCATGTATATTGGGCCGTCAAAGCCCTTAATTTAGATATTGATGAGGCGGGTATCCATAGGAAGCTGTAACTTAATGAATTGGAGGAAATCAGAAATGATGCCTATGATTTGTCCAAGAAGTATAAGGATAAGATGAAGTGGATCCATAACCAAAGCATCATGCGTAAAGAATTCCAACCTAGCCAAAAAGTTTTGTTGTATAATTCTCGTTTGCATCTCTTTCCTGAGAAATTGAAAACCAGGTGGTTTGGACCCTTCATTATTGAGTCAGTTACTCCGTATGGTGGCATCACCATGCAAAATACCAATGATGGTAGCCTCTTTCAGGTTAATCGTCAACGCTTGAAACCTTTCTTAGAACTAGGCTCCACTCACATAGAACAGATTGACCTTCTAGACCCCATTTATGAAGACTGGTCGTTCAGTCTTGTTTGGGGGTGATTATCATCCCCCGCTTTTTCTGAGTATGGGTCTTATCCTATTTGGGGGTGGTGTTTCACACCACCCAATGTTCTATCATGATTATAGACTTGTATATATTTTTCTATCTCACTCATTTATTCAGGTTTCATCTTAGCTTCACGTGTCCCCTTCATTAGCGGTTGATTCTGATAATCTCTTTTTCACACCCCGCAAAATCCGATAGACGGGGTGTCCAGCCATCGCCGTCGAACTATGCCAGGCATGAACTAAATAAATACCATTCTTAGCACGAGACAGATATGAGACATAAATAAATCAGTCCATAAGATAAATAATTGAATCAATCTCAAAATGATCATATACAACTAAGCGATAAAAGATCCATCACATGCTAACTCCAAAAATCCATTCTCCAATAATGATTAAATAAAATCTGAAATAATCCCAAAGTAAATCCTCTAAACAACTTTGGAACCGAATGGCCCAATAAAACTCAAATGAAGTCTCATAATTAAATACGACTAGAAAAGAAAGTCTAACTAAACTATGCCATAAAATGAATAACTCCAGCTGCACCTCCAAATGATAACTCCAATAAACTTATGCAGCTTCTACAATTTTAATCCTGAAAAAGATTAGTCAACGCATGGGTCAGAGCCAAAGCCCCGAGCAAGAATACACACTACTCCCCTCAAATAGGATCCTAGAATCTAGACAATAGCAGTATAAGCAATAAATATCATAATAGAATATTTTAAATTACACGGAATAATTTAAATGCGATAAATATAAATTACTAATTACCCATAGGAATCCTCATTTAAAAGGCACAACTAGTATGATTTTAAAATTCCCAAGTCCCGCGATGTTAATTTATTAAATTAAACAATATTTTTTTATTATTTTCTGAATTTTTATTAAAGTGTCACACTTCCCCATGTCAATCGTCCTCTGACCCGTTTAAGTTGTCGGTCCCGACACATGACAAGGTTCCACACACGCACGACATAAATTTTCCTCTGATCCGTTTAAACGGTCGGCCCCGACACATTATGTCGCCACAAATTTTAATACCCGTTTTTATCTTAGGCATTAATTCTCAATTTCTCAATTTATAATCACCCCGCCCTTTTAATCGATGTGAGATCCTCAAAATACCCCTTAGTCCCATACCTAAGGGTCCCTAAGTTATCAATACGTCATAACCTATGTATAGGAGGATTTTCTAACATAAATCATAACCTAGTCTCATACCTAGACTAGTGTAATGACGATAAAGTAATAAAAATCATCTCAACCCCAACACAATGAAACCGTGATAATTTTCCCTCACTAGTCCCATTCCTGGAAGACATTCTAAAATATAGGGAGAGCAATAATACCCAAAAACCCGTCGTCACAAAGGCAATAATAATACCAACAAGTCACACAAACAAGTAAAATTAATCAATATATAAAACTACACATGATAGTCCAATTCAATTAAATCTTAATTTAATTATCGCCTCATAATAAACATCCAATTAATTATTTTAGATTAATTATACCGAGTTTTCATCATTTATACATCAAAAGCTAAATTTCATTATCTCTACACAAATTACATGAGTTATACGCCCCCAACTTCATTTATTTTAAAACTAGGGTTTTCTACATGCAACCTACACCAATAAAACCCAAAATCACTCATGAATCCTACGTACCCAAATGGTTATGAATATTATTTAGATTGAAAGATTTTATAAAAATAGCCCCATAATTAGTGTCCACTTTTTCTAATTAAGTTACTATTTTTATAAGAAAACGTGTAATTAAGTATTTAGGCGACACTTAAAACACATAATACTAAAGGAAAAGAATAGAGTATTCATGCCTGTGAAGATTGTGTTGAAAATCTAATTATAAATCTAGATTCCACTCGAAAAATTAGCAAAGAAGTGTTCTTTGACCAATCTTGATTAAACCCCAAATAAGCCTTCAAATCTAGCGACAAAACCTTGATTATGTTGGAGGTTGATGATTGTGGTTGAGAGGAAATATTTTTAGAAGTGTTCTCTGGTGAAAAACTTGAGAAAAAGTGATTATGAGAAGTCCCCCCATGACTTAGAGTCATTATATAGTCATTAAGAAACATAATCCTAATAGAACTCTAATAATATACAAACACTAAAAAAATTATTTCGGACGATCGGACCGTTGGAATTAGATGAAATTTTACAGAGAATTAGCTGAAGATGATAGGAAGCTACAAAAAAATTTCAGCTCGATCGTACCATTAAATATTTTTTTCTACAAAGTTTTATGCTCCGAGGACTCTTAGAGAGTTTTATGTTTTGAGGACACTTCTATATAATAAAATTTTAATTAAAACTCCATTTTAATTCCGATTCCAATTCCGTTTGAAAATTTATTTTTCAAATATAAAAACCAACATTTTAAATTATAAAATTTATAAAATCCAAAATTTTATTTTTCTCCGATTATTCCAATTAATTAATTAACTTAATTATAAAAAATACGGGGTGTTACACTCTTTCCTCCCTTCTGCTCTCAAATTTTAAAAATCATTTTACTTAACATCGAGGAAGATGTTCCTTTTTATTTGGGGGTGGGGAATTTTATCAAAATCATGCCTCTTTTGAAAAAATTTCAGTTTTAAACCTGATTTTTTAAAATTTCGTGCACTTTCTTTCATCTCATTTATTGACATGAATTTTCAATCATCCATCTTTCGAAGAGTCTAGGAATCAAGCTGGAGGATTTATCTTTTTTCTAAATATCTTATGTAATACATAACAAGACATGTTGCACCATGAATTTCTAGACTCAACAAAATTTGCGCACTTATCACGTCATTACGGTTAGAGTTGAAGAATACTACAATTCCCAAGAAAACCTTAAGGATCAGTAGTAGAGACTTTAGCTTGTGAGATTTGTGTCTTTCACCCTTTTAGAGTGTTTTACGCAATCTCCGAGTCATAAGTCAATTCAACTTCGTTTGGGTCCGCACTAAATCATTGTATGATCTCATTATTTTTCATAAAATTTGGCTTGATCACTAAGAACGACATCTTTTTCAAGTTGTAAGAAACGCGTGTCTTAAAATTTGTCCCGATCACTAGAGTTTCATCCATACACCTATTGCTTTTCCATATCACATTTCCATTTACTTCATCCATTATTTTCTTCCATATTCCCACATATTTCCCCAAACCATCACCTATCGTCTCCATTCATTTTTTAGAAAAAATAGTGTTTTTTTAAATGTAAAATGTCTTATGTGTTGAGAGTAAAATAAAATAAAAAAATAAAAAGGGGAGAAAAACAGAAAAATAAAATAAAAATAAAAAAAGGAACAAAAAGAAAAAGAAAAAAAGAGAGAGAGAGAATAGTAAATAGAAAAAAGAGGAAAGAGAGTTAGTAGTTAATTTTTATGTAATAAAGACATTTTGTTCTTCAAAGTATCATACACTCTTCTCGCATATCCATCACACATCCATTACTCATCCATCATCCATCATATCAACCATCCTATCCTACCTCACCTCATCCCACATATCTCATTTTTCCCTCACCCATAAACATTCACATTTCCCCTAGGTGTCTGGGCAAATGAAAGTCAACGTGGTGAATAATTCAACATTCTCACTATAGTGATTAACATTCTTTCATGAGATCATTTTATTTCTATATGTATGTTCGTTCTTATATGTGTGTGGGACGTTTGAACTTGCTTAAATTTACTCACCTTCTCAAACACGAGAGCGATACACTAACCCTAATCTCGAGAGTTCGTTTGAGAGAGATATATTTAGTGAGATTTGAAGTTTAAGCGTTAATTCCAAAAAGGCAATCTAGGAATTACTCTGATGATGATTGACCCATTTTGACGGATTCACACCACACACGTTGAGTTCTAGGAAGGATGTGCCTTGAGTATTTACTTAGCTAAAATTTTTACAAATCATAGCTTGTATTTATGAAATCATTTCTCTCATGATGGATTGTGCGATTGTTCTATGTCTAATAAGAGATTGAATGTCTTTTAATAAATCTTTGCAAATAAATAATTTTGAAGGTATATTCCCTACAAAAACTCACGAGACACAACTCGTCCTGTAGGGCAACCTATAGGTTCAAAGGCTTGTTGCACACGCTAAGTGCAATCGCAAGTACCCGCGAAAGTGATACACTTTTAGTTTCTTACCTTTCTCTTTATCCTTATCTTTTTGCTCGAGGACTAGAAATGTTTTGTTTGGGGGGTGATAAGCACACAAAAATTGTTCAATTTATACCCCGAATAGATGCATTTTAGTCGCTCGTTTGTAATAAAAATGGTCTTACATGCGTAAATGTTCATCGTGCAGGCTTGATTGCGTTTGCGGTTCAAAAAGTGTTATTACAAGGCAAATTGCATCAAGAAT
Organism: Sambucus nigra; assembly: GCA_949130495.1. NCBI lineage: Eukaryota > Viridiplantae > Streptophyta > Magnoliopsida > Dipsacales > Adoxaceae > Sambucus > Sambucus nigra. Next base: position 233,480,603 of record OX422210.1, on the reverse strand, counting down.
GGAGTTAAATACCATGTCCCGTAACCTTAACCTAACCCCGACCTTCCTAAACCCTTCACCCGAGCCCCGTGTGTGTAGGTTTGTTCCCTTTTATTTTATTTTAATTTTTTTTAGATTTTTAGTAAGAGTTGTTTTATTTTAAGATTTATTTAGAAATTTTTAGGTTTTATATTCTACTTTTATACTTTATTAGTGTATTTTTATTTTTATTTTATCAATATTTGTATTTATTAGTTTTGTTTTAATAGAATTAGTTTTTTTTAGGATTTCATTTATTTTTAAATTTATTAGATTTTACTTTTTTAGAATTTTAGTTTTTAGTTTAATAGTTTTGTGTTTTTATTTTTATTGTTATTTCTTTTTAGATTTATCTTTTTCTTTTGTGTTTTTTTATCTTATAGGATTTTATATTTTTAGTAGATATCAAATTAATTTTAATTTTTTAGTTAGTTAGTCAATTTTTTTAGGTGTCCAAATTATCACACACACCACTTATCCAGAACACCCAAACTAATCTACACTATTCTACACCCTAACAACTCTCTCACCCACACCCACATTCCCATACACCCCCCCACACACAATCCAACCAACATCACCTTCTTCCCCATCCCTTTCTCTCTCCTCCCTCTTCCACCATTTTCAAACCCTCCATTTTTAACCCTCCATTAAACACTCATTACCACGCCACAACCCCAAACCTTTACCCAATCAAACCTGTCGGCGAACCCGACACGATTCAAACCCGAGAACCCAAAATTTGGTGATGCACCACGCACACCCAACTCCGGCGATCGGACCAACTAAACTCACTAGTTGCGACTTCACTACCACCACTCTGGCGCCTGACCTAGCTTCCTGACCCCATCTGCTCTGGCCATCGACCTTAACCCACTGTGCCGGATCCGACTTTAAAACCGACCCCAACCTGTTGTACACCTGCCCACCGGCGACACCACCTGGACCTACCTGAGTTAAAATCCGAAACCTCTCGGAGTTCCAACCCGCCTGTGACAACCCGCCTAATAAGATACCGGGCGATCACTCCAATATTAAATTAAAATATGAGTCTCATATAGATCATTCTTAGCATCACTATCGAAAATCCATTTAATTACTAATAACCTATTAGGCCGGTGTCAAAATTTTTAACTTTACTACTCTTTTTAACAACAATAAATAAAACATCCACACAGTTTATGTGTAAATGAAATAAAGTAACCGAACACTCGGTCAAAATATACAACCATATCGAATGATGTACTAAAAGAATAAATAAATACAGTTGGACCATTGTCCCGAATGTTTATACAATACCTCCTATCTAGATTACAAGAATGGAAGCGTCTACAGAAAATCCTGCACTCATCCACAGCTGCTGCAGCTGACGTCTGACTCGAAGGAAGTGCCATCCAAGCGTCCCTGTGTCTGGACACCTATATATATATATATATATATATATATAAAGAAAGGAAAAGTAGATAAACGCTTCAGACCCCGAGTTTTGAAAATATTTAGCAAGTGCATAAATGCCTTATTATTTTGAAAAAGGTTTTATCTCATATTTAAGTTTGCTATTGCACTCCCATGAGATACCCCTCACCTCTCTTCTAACAGTGCACTCCTAGCGCATCCCTCTAAACATCCTAGTCAAGCTATCCCGCTAAACTAGTCTATCACCAACCCACTATCAATCCTAGATAGTCCAAGGAATGTACTAAGGGCTAAACTTCACCCAAGTCTCAACGTTATGCCGTGTTCGTGCGTGGGGTGTCTCGCGAAGCGAAATCCAAACAAGGAACCCCCCCGATACACTACTACGTGGCACGGTCCATCGTCGAGATCCGCCAGTCCCTCAGTACAGAATATATATATAAATAAATATGTATACCACAAGAAATACTAATATTAGAGCACTAAGGATTAAACTTCTCCCCAGTCTCAACACGGTGCCATATTCGTGCGTGGGGTGTCTCGTAAAGCGAAATCCAAACAAGGAACCCCCCCGATACACTACTATGTGGCACGGTCGATCGTCGGGATCAATTAGACCCTCGGCACTCGATATATACATATATATACATTTCACCATATACATCTGGATCCATCTCCCGGAACGAGAATACATTTACAAAGTATTTATCAATACTTATCATTTTTATCTCAAAACCTTCCATTTCCCTTCTCATATCCAGGAAATGTATTTAAAAGCCAATTCGTTATCATGAATTGCTTTAACAAATCATATACCTTTTTAAAAGCCAATTTTATTATCATAAAAATTCTTTTCCATTTCAAAATATCCCATTTCCCAGGAAATGTATTCAAAGCCATTTTCAATATCATAAAAAATTCTTTGATCATATCATATGCTTCCATGTCCCTTTTCCATCCGGGAGGTGTTACCGAAGCCAAAACATTTATCCCATTTCCCTTCTTCCATCCAAGAAATGTAAATTAAAGCCAATTTATTATCATAAATTGCTTTAACATAAAACGCGTTCTAAGACCGCCAGTCCGGGTTTTCCCACTGTGCGCGCCCCTAAATTGCTATCATCTTCTAGGGACTATCATTAAGACATCCTGGGATCCTACATCGCAAGACGTCGAGAAGCGGCCATATGCCTGCGGGATAGTCAAGACCACACCCGGAATCTCCTAACCAGCGCAGAAAAATACAACAAACGCGCATATGGCCTATAGGACTATATCCACCCTGCATTCATTAGCCAGGGGGATTCACCATATGCACGCAACTTCCCTTATGATAGCGATTTAGAGAGGTGTGTATCCATATTTTATTAATTCAGAAAATCATTTATCTTTCCATTTTGAAAACATTCATATTTTATTTTCAAAATCATTTACATCATATCATATGTGTTGTAATCACATAGTATATACCTATACCATATATTCACCCTCGAATATATATAAATGGCCATATTTGCCAACTACATCTAACGATGACCATTAATCCCAAAGATTCTTTCAAAGAATCATAATCATGCATTCATTTGTCATTACTATATGTGGCGGAGTTTGGCATGAACCTCCATTTTCTCCTCCTTTCTCTCTTCTCTCTCTTTTCTTTCTTTCCGTTCTCTCTTTTCTCCCTCTCCCTCTCTTTATATAGAAAGAAAAGGATTTAACCCCTTAAAATGCAAAAACGACTCGTTTACCTAATTACGAGTTACTTTTACCTCTAAAATTACTCGAAAGTCATTTTCGACAATCGGACACTCTTTTCCGACTATCTCGGACATTCCGAGACTCACAACGCAGTCGAAATTTCCATCCGAGGTACTTGACCGAAAATCACTATTTTGACCTAAAATAAATAAATGCGGGTTTTCCAATTAAAAATCTTACCTCATGTCGCTTTACTCAACGGCGACATATAATTAAAATATTTCGACCTATATAGTCCCAAAAATAATCACAACATCCCTCGAAAATCATTTAATCCTCGAATATCCCAAAAATTACTATTTTAGGAAATTCTCCAAATTGATAATTTATATTTATTTATGGAATTTAATCGTCTCCAAAAGGGCGGGTTGTTACACCGCCGAAGAGACCCTTGGCCCAATCCAAAAAACCCCGCACCTGCTGAACCCGTCTTTCACCAACCGAGTCAATACGGTAGAAACCCGAACCTACAGCAAACCCGACTCAACCAGGGACCAACTTGTGACCTTCCCCAGACCAAAACCATTTATCCTTTTTAAGCCACGATTTTCAACCTGCATAAAAACTCTCCAAGTCAACCAAAGCCAAATAAAATAAAAGATCCACATGTTTTAAAAGCCTCTTAACCCCCTTTTCCCTATTATAACCCCAACTACCTATTTTAGCCCAACTTCCCAAATTAACCCTCACACCTCTCAAACCTCCTACTCCATAACCACATCCTCACCCCTACCCCTTTTCCCCAATTTATTCCCATGCTCTACGCCCAATATAAAAAGGAAGAAGAACAATTTTGAAGGAGGCTAGAAGTAGAGAAAAATTTAGAGTTTAGAGAAAAAAAATTAGATAGTACAATTTCAATTTTAGGAATTGATATTAGTTTTTTTATAGTGATTGTAAACAATTGAGAAGATTTGTTGAATTAAATTGAAGATCAATTACCATTCTCCTCAAATTTGGTTTGATTTCCCTTTCTCTAATTTTTCATTCTCATATTTTTAATTTTTATTATCTTGTTATTAATTGAATGATGATCATGCTTAAATAATCACTCCATTCAAGGATTGAAATGAAGCCCCATGAATTAAATTCAATGAATTAATTATTCTTATTTACTTTGTTCCATTTAGTTAATCATTTGTCATTACTATATGTGTTTATGCATCGAGAGATGATAAACCATCCTTGAGAAAGGATTAAAATCTAATATACTTTTAATTTTTGGATTCAAACTTGAGATAATATAATCCACTAATTAGAGTATATTATATTTTGTTATGCTCATACATTAATTTTTTTAATTAAAGTTAAATATATGAATTTTCTGTAGTGAGTGATTTATATAATTTCTCTAAATCATCTCTTCACATGAGTGATAGGAATGGAAAATGAATGAACTAAATCTATGTTAGTTTATGTCGTCAAATGATGAGAATCAATTGATGAAATAAATTAATATTTGGGAACCTAGTAAAATTGAATTTTCTAATACATTAAATTCATGAATTGGAGGTGAATTTTCATTCCTTGAATTGTTCTCACTCAATCTTATCTCAAATTAGTTATATCTCATTTTTATTACTTAGTCTTTTTTTAGCACACTCTTTTTAGTATTGTTTTATATCTCTGATTTAGTGTAGCCACTTAATTTTCACCATCATAAATATTGTTTTAATATTTGAGAAACATAAAAAAAAAAAAAAAAAAAACCAAAAAGTCTAAAAAAAACATATAATCTAGTGAATTATATTCATTATATTCTCATTTTAGCATGTTCACACCTTAGATTAGGATTTATATCCTTACTTACCTCTATTCTAGTTTGTTATATTTTTGTGTAGGTGATAAATGTTTTGATTGAAGAGCTTTCACAACAACGACACACCAAAAATCTTTTCATTAATGATTACATTAGATTTATACTAAATTTCCAAAGATGATGAAAATTTTCACAATATAACCATAAGTCATATTTTCTCAACCTTTTAAATCATGAATTCTCCTATCTACACGGGATTATAATTTCAAGATTTCAATCATTGTAAATCACACATATATTTTATGAATTTATTTTGCCAAAACATAATTTCATATGAATCCCCCCTAAAATCATTTCCTAATTACGATATGAATTGAAATATACACATAATTATTTAGTAAGATAATTAGTTTCCTAAAACACTTTTAAAGTCTGAATTTTTTCTTTGATGATGCTAATCCAGTCCAGAAATATCCCACAATTCTCTCCCAATTGATCTCCTCTTGAGTCCTTTTGGTTTCCCCTTGTAATTATTTGAGATTCCTCATCTCTTCTCTCTAACTCTTGGTGTAACACTAAGAAACCTTTTAATATATTCACTTAACCCCAACCTACCAATATATAGGTTGAATCCCGAAATTCCCTTTTTATATATTTTTAAAAATGTCCAAAATACTCCTATACGGGTCCCGGCGAGTCTAAAAAGCCCTGAAACCCAATCACTGCCCCCGAGTACTTAATTTTAACTATTTTGACCTATTTCGGATCAACCGTGCACTCAAAATCATCTTCCAAGTCACCCATCATTAATTTACGATCTTATTCCCAGCATAACCCCACATGCGTGTCCTGAATAAGTACAATCAACCCGCCGATTTTTTCCACATACGAGTAATATAAAATACTACAAATTCCTTCACTTAGCACATAAATAGATATAATGACACATAAATATTAATCAAATATTAATCCATATTTCTCTAATTAATATTTATTTAAATTCACTTTATTTTTCCGATTTAATTAAGTTACTCCAACATGTAAAATTTAAGTATTCCTAAAAATAAGAGGTGTTACATACTTTTCCCCTTGCAAAGTAATTCATCCTCGAAATTCGAATATCCTTGTTGCTCAAAACTTAGGATCCTTACCCGCATGGCATTCGAACATACCCAAAATCATATCATGATAACCCTATGGTGCCTCAGCTATACACCGGCTAGTGGGACGATCCTACCTGAAGGTCTACTCGCTACAACCCACGATCAACGACATGTTGGTTCAAGTCATTTCATACCATTATAGTCCATCATTCTTAAGGAATCACCTTAAGGATGATACAAAAAATCATCATGAACCTTCTAATAACTCTCCAATAATACGAGCCTATACACCACTAACTCTATTGTCTCAATGCTGGGGAAAAGCCCCACTTCCCTAAGTGACAAGTTACCCTCTTGTTAAATAACATAATTCCCTTAATGGGAAATACCCAAAATAATTTCTGACCACTCACTTCAGTCTTGAAATCTTTGATTCGCGATGATGTAACTCTAATGACGTTCCTAAACTATATGAAAATAACTTCAATTAACTCAATTCTTACCGACCGACTCTAAATCATGTCTGACCCATAAAACCTGTTATTTCCCCACCCCTAACCAACCACATGGATAATGACAAGGTATCCCTCACTAACTTTCAAAAGGTTCCTTATCACTAATAAACTTGTACGAGTCATTACATGCAACTCTACTAACGAAAATTACTGCTCCCAATTACCTTAAAATAAAGAATACACATTGCTCGCATTTTCCAACCATTGAGTCATCCTTTCCGTCTACTCCTTGGCCTACTAGTGACACGACTTTCTCAAAATGAAAATCCATCCCCATCGCGTCCTAATGATCCTATTAGAGGCGGGACTTAAGGATCTCATCTTGATTAACAATAATGTTAGGCAAAACCTTGTGCCAAATTATTCCCTTTTCTTTAACTCTCCCAATAAATAATAACTATTCCCTCTCAGTCAACCCCTTTCACCAACCTAGAGGGAATTTTGACCATTCCACGATATTTGTAACCTAACAATTAACTTAATCAATCTACCCATCCATTATGTCATTGGAATCGTCAAATTGAAATTTTTTGGTGGATTGCCTTGATCTAACTCTTTCCCATGAGTGGTGCACCTTGAGAAAACTTCACTATGTCTCACTCCAAACTAAACCACACATTCACTATCCCACATCATGGGGTACCTCTTAATCTCGTCCCCCTAGTTATGCCAAAACCCATGACCCATGCGTCTAATCCAAAATTTCACACTTCCTAAGTACTTTTAGCCTACTATAAATTGACATCCCATTTGTGCACGAGCCACCTTTAGCATTCGACTGAGTAAGACTCAACTCTACTCACCAAAACTGTTGGACCTTCCATTAGCAAGAGAGATCCCTCCCCTATGTCTGTACAGTTTTGAATCCATCATGGGTGTGATAGCTCTCCTTGCTATATATATATATATATATATATATATATATATATATAAACTAGCAGAATGACCATGCGTGAAGGCACGGCGAAACTTTCCAAAGTACATAATCGTAAAACGGCTAAAATTTCCAAAGTGCATAATTGTAAAATGAAAAAAATTTAGTTCCCTAACAAAAAAAAGTGTAATTTTAAAAAAATTATCATAATCTCCTTTGTTTAAAATCAAAATTTGTAAACAAATGAAGTCGAGTTTTATTACAACGCAAATGTGAAAACAATTATTAAATTTGGAGAGAGTTTCCTTCATTTACAGGACTATCCACCCTGTTAATAAAAAAATCCACAACAATACTAAAAGTCTATCCGCGACATAGAATAAATATCATAATGATCACAATTATACCATTATGAAACATCACTATATTACAAAAATATTATTTATGACAAAAAAGTGTAAATAAAAATTCGGGCAAAACTTCCTCTATTTATCAAAATATTCACCATATTAAAAAAATAATCCAACAAAAACAATATTATCACAATTACACTATTACAAAAAAAATATCAAATGAACATCTAGTTCAATGTACACTAAATTTGTGACCAACAATTTATTCCAAGGATCCGAGGGAGTTTTCGCTGGAAGATGACATCAAGTATAGCAAAATCCTACCACAGTCGCGACACTACACAAAAACAAATAATAAAATAATCGATAACATAATTTGTGCATCTTAAAGACATTTGTACGCTTAAAAACCGTCATGCATCTGCTCATTTAAAAAACATTCTACATGAATTCTCATGCCTGAAAGCACAAAGAAATTTTTTCAAAGTATTGAATGTGAAATGAATTTAAGTCATAAATTCCCTTCATTTATAAGATTATCAACTATATTTAAGAAATAAAAAATACTCTGACAATAACAATGATTATAGTCTATGTTGAAAATCGTATAAACAACATCATAGCAATCACATACTAATCTACGTCATAAAGTGTTTTTTTACAACAAAAATGTGTAAACAATTTAAAAAATTTGGACAAAACTTCATTCATTGAATTTGAAACAGATGTGGAGTGTGGGTTCAAACCAAGTAGAGAACATGTTAGATCAACCAAACACATCTAATATTATCCAAACCCGTGTAGATGGCTTTATAAAAAAAATGTTTTTGTTTTGATTTATTACCGATGTTGGTTTTAAATATTTGTAGTATTTTAAAACATACGTCAATAACACTCTTAAGTTGTTTAAAAATTGTCAAATATTGATCCATTTTTTACAATATTAAATAAAATCATTTTAAGCTGATTTTTTAGGAGCCCTGAAATGTTTAGAATAGACACAAAAAGAGAAATTCAACAATAGTTTTTATAAATAAAAACTTGCACAGTAGTCCCGAATTTCAGCTCACGCACCTAAGCCTTTCTCTACATTGAGCAACCCAAAAAATTAAACCTTTCACTTTACTCATGTCTGTTGTGGGTGTTTATAATTAATAAAAAATAATGAAAATTTTCTTACCCTCACACACGTGAGAAACACTTCCAACTACTTTAGTTAGTATTTAATCCTAAAATAATTCACATACCTCTATAGGAAGTAGCTTCTACAGTTATAAGGTGGGGACATAAATCAGGGAAGTAGATAAAGAGAATATAACTTCAATCAATTTGAAAGTTTCACATGAAATTGGGGCTAACATTAGCAAGATATATGATAGAGAAGATAACTTCAATCCATATGGGGCTAACAGAGACAGGAAGTTTTTTAAACTAATATTGGCATAACATATCCAGTTTATGGCAATTCCATTCCAAAAAAAGATCTTTTTCGCAATAATATTTGACAATTTATATAACCAAAAGTATAGTACACCTAAATTTTATATGACATTTGGAATATGTGGCTTAAGCAGATGCTATGACAAAGCCTATGAAAAGTTCAAGAACTTTCATATCAAAACAAATGTATAATAGCTTTGAACATGAGCCTGTTTTTCAAATCTTGTCCCTCCCATATTCCCATTTGCATTTGTACTTCAGTTTCTTTGTAGAATGAGGTCCAATGCCATGATGTAAACACAAAATAACAGATTGACAACATTAGTCCATCAACATTCGATAAAAATAGATATACATGCACAAAATGTGCAGCAGAGATACATACACAATAAAAAATGAACTCAATCGCACTCTCCCATGAATAGCAAAAAATGAGACAACAAGGAAAAACTCATTACCTGGGGAGGAATCGTAGCAGTAGGTGTCTCCTATAGAATTAGGCATGTATCATACATACTTATATATATATCAAATTACTAAACATTCAGGACCATAAAAATGAAGCATATTTTGACTTCTCAAATACTTTTGCCTTATCCCTGAACTTGTCATGTTAAAAACTTTCAAATATCATCTTTTCCATTCAACATATGTGAATTTAATTGTACAAAATAGATTTATTTTAAAGATTTTGCAAGTTTTCAATGTATTCATGAAGTTTCAAAGGCATTGAACCAATCAAATATACTAAAATAATCAGAGTTTAGCATTGTTGCAACCATATATTAATTGGCCATCAGATACACTAATCAGATTGAACCAACCTCAATAGAAATTCACACTTCAACCAAGATCAGTCATAGATTTTCTATATGTCGCGATCAGTCATGGGATTGCATTGATCAGATAAATTTGAGATTGGGTCCACTACTGGAGGCCTTCTCTTGGAATATAATACCCAATAATGATTCAAATGATCATTTATTTGATATTGCATTAGTCGGAAAAATTTGAGATCGGTTCGGGTCCACGACCAGTTGATTGTCCCACCATCTTTGCAACGCTTGGGAAAATAATGATGGTTGGATCGATTTACCTTTGAGGCACAACCAGTTCGTCCCAACTCAAAGAAATACAACAGTAAGAAAAAAGAAATGCAACAGATCTAAATAAAAAGAATGGCAACTTAAAGATTATGGCACTAACAGTTCTACAACATTGAACGTTCTTTTTCTCTCTTTTGAACGACTCCAATCACCCTTAAATTGGATCCAGATCAAACACTGCAACAGTAATCTTGAACCCGCAAACTATAGTTGATCACCATCAGTTGATCTCAAATGAAACTATTGGGTTTGTGCTTTTTCTCAAATGCGATTTATTAACATGTTTGTCGTGAGAAAAGATCAATCCATGAACCAAATTCACTACTATTCTTCCTCACGTTTGAGTGATTCTTTGATGTCGTCTCCCCAGTAATCTTGCATATCAGTCATCCATAACTTCTATCGCTTTATTTAGTTATGTAGCTCAGAGCAGTAGATTTTGAAAAAATTCCTCCCAATATCACCTTGAATAACATAGAACCAAGGAAACAAATATAATTATTCTTATAGAACTCCGGCAATGAGATCCAAATATTGATCATTACTAATTTCAATTCTAGTGTATGGAAGAATATACATGAAAACTGAAAAATGACGCCACCGTGACTAATTTGTTTGTTGTATCCGTGAATTGAAATAGTAGCCTGATTGTGACAGAGGTAATGAGTATTAGTTACACGAATAAGAAATGAACAACAATGTTAGTCAGTAAAGAAAGAGAAATACATATTTCTAAAATGTTAAAAATCCCAAAATATAGAAAATGAATGTAACCTAAACTGTCAAATATTGTGAGTGTATCCATTGCCAATGAACTTAAAACAAAATATTCACCCAAAAATGATATTGTGAAAGAAAATTAGTAAAATGATATATTGAGCATATACAATCAAACTTAACTACTAAGAACTGAAGAAAAGGCCAAATGATAGGGTCTTACTTGAGCCTCTCTTGGCAATACATTATCAGTGGTGGTTGGTCCTTAATATGTCTCAACATCGGCAACACAAATGACAGGGCCTTACCTAATCCTCACATGGAAATACCTATGTAATCTCGATTGCTCCTAATTAATGGCAGTGCTTGAGCTTGAATTGGCAATGGCCTTTCACAATCGGGCCTCTTTATTGCATATTGAGTTTTATTCGATCACCCAGTCTGGTGCCACATTCGGAATGCATTTGGTGCATCCTTCCCATGTATCTTCCATTACAATTGTTTTGTGTGATCAGCAACCTCTTCATTGTAAGAGGTATAGGGGCACATTATAATATCATCAACCCATATAAAAAATATCATCTCAAAACTATTTTTTTTACTATTTTAAAAAAAGGGTATGTTGCTAAGAGGTATGTTGGAGAGCCTCTCTCTCTCTCTCTATATATATATATATATATATATATATATATATATATATATATATATAGTAAGGTATGCTCGTGCCTGAAGGAACAAAGATAAATTTACCCCCAATATTAGTACTTGGGCTTACGACATGACGCCACCGCCAATAACCACAAACACTCCAACCGATGACACACACCTAAACATAAAAGTGAACCGAGCTATTCGACATGCACACTTCCAAATCTAAATGAGGAAGCTTTTTTATTATCAATAAAATCACTCAATTAAACATGCACACAATCACACTAAAAACAGAGAGAATCTTTAACCAAATCAAATAACCAGTCAACATATAAGATATTATCAATAAAGAAAATCGGCATAGTGAAAATTTTGTTATGTGATTGCATTTTTTTATGAGGACATGCTGTGTGCCTAAAATATAATTGTTTACATTTTTGCATTGGAGATGAATTTAAACAATTATATAAAAATATATCTATTTTAAAAAAAAAATGCACAACATATTAAAACTAAAGTTAGCAGATAGCCCAAAATTAGTTGAACCCAAACGAAACAAAATCCTAGACTCAAACACCACTGCGCATACAAAACCTCACATGTCTATTACAAACTTTATACCATGTCTCAATAACACTATATTACCTATAAATGGAGCAGAAGATAGTAACATCATGTTTTCATACATATTAGCACATGATCAAACAACTAATGAAATTTTGAATGTAATATAAGCAAATAAATTTAATTAACCACCGTAAAAAAATTCTAACATGAACCACTTCCATTAATAATCCAAACTCAAATAATTATAAACACTATTATTTCAAAATCAAACATTGAACTCATACTAACTAAAACTACTAATAGAGATATGAAAGTATATAATTAACGCATCCTTCTTCTGCTCGGACTCGGACTGATTTAGCATAGATGAAAGAAAATTTTTAACCGAAGGGTTATTTGCAGTGCCAAGTCTTGATCAGTTTCGTTCAGCATAGCTGTGTCTTTCATATCTTTAGCTGCAACAAGGTCATCCATTTATATTGCAAGGGCCGGCTATAGCAGGGCATTCTCGTCATCCATGTCAATCACACTTGGTCCCATAAATAACTTCACTTGAAGGCAAAGATGTCCATAATGGGTTTTGATACTCCAGCTGAACAAAATTCAACCTCACCAAGTGGTAGTTGGTTACACTATCTGAGAAAAGGATAGTCTCGAAAGCCAAAACTACCTTATTTTGATCAACCTGGCTGCACACTTGATGAGATCCCCAAATTGAGCCAAATAATGATCTGCAACATGTTTTTAAGGCCATCCAATTAACATTGCAATATGTTGTAATTATTCAATATAAAAAGGACCAACTGAAAATCAAAAGCAATATGTGGAGGCATGCTCAAGTTAATCAAGTTTAGGACAAAATACAAAAGCCACTTAAAATGACACAAACAGGATGAAATGAAAAACCAAAATAAAATCAAGTTTAGGACAATATAAACCATTTCATAATTCTAACTTGGAAGGAAAACTTCAATCTATAATTTTTAGTCTAAGTAACATAGTAATGGATAACACTAAATCAAGCTCCAAAATTAGAATTTTGAACCCCTAAAAAAGGACTTAAAACTCCCCAAAAGGATTTAAATCACCACATTCATACTAGATTTCATACCTCGGTCGTAAAGCCCTTGAGGTGAGGATGCCCAAATAGTAAAGTCCATAGAAAGGTTTATACTTATTCGTATATTTCATATTTGCGTATATGTTATAAGGAGTATGGAGATGAATCTAGATTGTGCAATATGAGGTTCTCTGCTGGGGGCATGTAATGTCCATATAAAGGTTGAGTTGGGTGAATATTTTTCTCGCTAGCATATCACATTTGGAACCTGCAAACCATGAGGCCTACGTGGTTTTACCAAACATCTATGCAGGAGCTGTAAGATGGGATGATGTGGCAAGATTAATAAGGAAGTTGAATTACTTTGGGGAGGGAGTGATGAAAGATTTTGGTCGTACCTCCATGGAAGTGGATAATGTTGTTCATGAGTTTCTTGTCAGTGATAAATAACATCCTCAGAGTGAAAATATTTATAACATGTTGAATGAGATAGATAAGATGCTATAAATGGTTGGGCATGTACTTAATACGTCTGATGTGCTATATGTTGTTAATGAGAGGTGGAAAGAAGGGATATTCTGTCAACATAGTGAGATAGCGATTGCTTTTGGGCTAATCAGTATAAAGCCAAGGACAATGCTCAGGATTGTCAAGAATCTCCGTGTATGCAAAGAATGTCATACGGCAACCAAAATGATATCCAATATTTTTAACTGTCAATTATTGCTAGGGATCGAAATCGATTCCATCATTTCAACGATGGTTGTTATTCATGTATGGGCTATTGGTGAAAACATACCCGACTAAAATACAGAATGATTCCAATTATATAAAACACCTGATATTGATTGGACATGGGAGTACCAAGTGACACAGCAGTACATAGTAATCCCATCAACACCAAGAAGCATATAAATCTCAATTCTTGGATTGACGGCTAGGGCATTGTTAAGATCCAACACGACGTCCCTGTAGTACCTCACGTACTTCCTCATCGGAGCATCAGCTGGGGTAGCAAAAGTATCTACACAAATCAGATTCAATTCGGGCATCTCAACAAATATCATATATCCACCAACAAACTCTTAACAAACATGAACATCATATAATAATTATTTCCTCAATGAGGTAGTTACATATAAGAATGGTTGTGAACCCAATATTACAATCCATATCCTTCTTCTTGTGATCCTTGCCCCAGTCAACTCTGGAATACTAAGACCATGATAAATGAGACGATCAGACTCAACAGTAGAACTAAATCAAATTTATAATATGGTACCTTTGTTGTTTTAGGTGTAACATAATGAACACCACAAAAAAGACAGATAAAAGTTGGGCATGAACTCTGTTATAACAGTGAACTAAATATAAATGAACATAGCAGATGTAAAAAAATAACAAACAAATGAAAATCATTTAGTATGATTATCATATTGATTGCAAAATCAACCCTGTTGAAAATCCTAAATGTTTCAAACAATTGAAAAATTAACATTGAATACTATATACACCAAAGTAACTTTTGGATAAACCTCACACACATATAAAAAAGCAAGGAAGTGTAAACAAAATACCTGATGTTAAAATACCTGATTTTGCAATACCTGGGCAACAACTGCAAAAAACGTAAGCACGTATCAGATACATGTAAAACCAAATAGAGAAATAGCAATTTAACATCCAAAAACTGAAATGACCATATGAATGGCCGAAACAATGTAAATAAAATGATTTTAACATACAGAAACAATAGGACTAACATCATTAAATGAATTAAATAGACTAAAACAACAATTCAAAACATAATGATGTACTTATTCGATCGGATTGAACACATACGTAACCTTAATTATGGAGTAAAAGTAATAAGAACCATTTGTTCCATGCCAAAAATAGTAAGTTTGATGGTTAATGCATCAGGCTTGGGCACTAACATTTCATTTTCAAGAAAGCACTGTTGGTGTAATGACCATACCAATTACAATATTGAATATAATACTAACACTAAAATCCAATATAAAAAATTGTGTCACCATTCTCCAATCATCATGAACCAAACTTTTTATTGACTCAACCATTACATATCATAAATTTACAACATCTTATTTAAAAGTTGATTCAAATACGAATCGAAACCAACATTTTTTTCTACTCCAAACCAAACCAACATTTTTTTCATCTCATATCAACTTCTCATTCTCCACTCCAAACCAACATTTTTTTCATGTTATAAATTTGAATCAGTTATAGACATAATATAAATCCGAATCAGTTATGAAATTCTGGCAATATATCATATTCATACTAGTCATTTCCCTTTGTATTACAAGAAAAACTCATTAGTTTATTTGCCTTTTCAACCTAAACTTCATATCATACTTTTGTGGCATTTAACAAATATCAACATCCAGTATCTGATCTAAAACTTTGAATTTTTGAAAATACCTCGTGAAACAGAGGTTTATTATAAATAAATGAGAGTACCATGAACCTATAACCAATGCAAAAAAGATTTGATATATTCCATGTAAAAAAGAATGATCGCCAAGAATGTAGTACATTTCATAAAGCCAACCAAATTTTATATATTCTAAATTTCAAAGCTTCAAAACATAAAAACCCTTGACTTTACTTCGATTCATGGGTTTAATCCACAAAATACCATTGCAGCAATCGAAAACTCAAAACCAAACTATCGAGTAGAACAAAAAAATCCTCTTGAGAAGATCAATATGATATGTTTTTATATTATACCTAATGAAATATAGTTCTAAATAAAAATGAATGAGAAAGATGTGGAAAAAGATACCCCACATATCAGTGCAGACATACCCCCGAACTATCATTCATCCATAATCTCAAATCAGTGCAGAGATACTCCAAATGTCGCATTTTAATCCCGGTTGCACAAACACAAACCAATATTATTTACTTATGAGTGCTTTTATTAAACAATCTAAATTTTGTTAATTTATTCACAGCAAATGTGATATGCACCATGTGCTCCCATGGCTTACATATTTTCAAATATGTTCTACATAAATGACGAAAAATTAATTGAATTCATATAAATTGTTGGATCAAATGATAAACAAATGTTGTAATCCGCACCAACCTCCAAAGTTGAATAAACTGACTAATATAAAAGGTTCACATTGATAATTGACACTCCTAAATACCCAAAAAGGTCTTCAACCATATAACATAAGCTTGAAACTGACCAGCATAAAAACTCCACATTGATAATTGATTTTTGAAATGAGAATTGAAATACCTAATGATTATTTTTTTATCCCAAAACTCGATAATCACCAAACTGGGCCTAATTAGAAAACTATTGTGTAATAAGACCCCAACATTAGAGAAAATGGCTAAGTAAGACTCCATAATCAACAAAGTGAAACTACATAAAAAAAATCCACGTTCCTATGGTATATGGGCATAGATTTTTCAATAAGACCCCGCCCATTCTTAAGGTTTTTGGCACAAACCTCCATGTTTATAGAACATGTTACAAATAACTTCTCTATAATATCTGTAACTTTTTAGTAAACCTAACATGATACACCTATTAAAAGGAAATGAAAATGGAAAAGGAAGTCGAAGTCTACTCACACATACATAGTCCTCTTGAATTGAACATAAACTAACAAAGTATTAAAAGGAAGGACAACCTAACACATGAATGCAATGGTTGGCAGTGAGGTAAGGATTCCAGATAGAACATAGGTGGATACCTGCAAAATTTAAAAAAAAACAAATTAGAATAGAACTAATTTATGCAAAATAGAAAAAAAATGGAGGTTTCATTCAAAATAGATGAACATAGAACCATGAACTGTGGGAATTACCAATCAAATCTATATGGTCAATATATATAATTTAGTAATCCATTGATTTATCAAGGCCATGAAAATAAAAATATTAACACTAATAGAATCTCATAGGTGTTCTGAATGTTCTGAACATACATGAACAATAAGTGAATAATTTAAACAGTGCTCTACTCAAACAATTATCCTAACCCAATATCAATTTGGACTAACATTGGCTCTTCCACTATGACAGTAAGTACTATATCACCAAAAATATCAATTGGTTTAAAAAACAAACAAACAATTTCATAAATTATATACCATATGTCATTTGCAGTCCAAAGTAAATTATTACATTCAAATAAAATTATCTAGGAATAACACTCTCATTGAAAAAAAAATATTACATGGGGTGAAGGAAATAAGTATCAAACATCTAAAATGGATGTCTTAAAATTTTTATAAAATTATATGTAACTGAAACCACCATACCTTCGATGTATGTAACAACTCCAAACATCAAATCAGCCACCATGTCACCATCCACACAACTAATCATCAATAAATCTCCCACGATGATAAATAGAGCAACAAATCCATTTCAAACCCTTTTAAATCACAAAAACTCAACACCTAAATCCAGAAATCGAGTGAAAAAGAAAACAAAATACCTTGACCATGGGAGAACCTATTAGTTGTTTGTGGAAGATGAAGATAAACACAAATAGATCTCAATAATCCAACAGAGATCATATCTGCAAAATGTAAAGCAAACTTTAGTTTTTTACAAATAGATCAAAAAATTAAACCCATAAAGCTTATATTTTCAAAGTGAAACTGATTATTAGTTTTTTGTGGGAGATGGACTCACGCTTGGGGTGATAGTGATATAGAAGGGAGAGAGATAGGGATGCAAATGAATGTTATTGGAGCTATGAAGGCTCGAGGGAGTTTGAGAGTGTGGGGTAAAGGGAGAGAGAGAGGCAAATGAATGAGAAGAGGGAGGTGGGTGGGTTAGGGTTTTGGGGGTGAGTGTTGGGTTCAAAGTAATCTCAACCCTTCATTTTTGAGTGATGTGGCACTAATCTTAACCACAAAATGTCTTTCAAACTTATTAATAGTGAAAACACCCTCACTCCTTATTATATATATATATATATATATATATATATATATATATATATATATATATATATATTAAAAAAATTAGCATGACATTTCATGCATGATCATTAAATGTCAAAAATATCATACATATATTTTGGCATACCCCCATATTACTAATACTATAGTATGCCTGTGCTTGAAGGCACGACGACAATTCGCCCAAGTATGAATCGTGTAGTCAAGTCATAAAAGTTTTATATTATAGCATAATTTTTCAAAGTATCAATCGTGGTCAGTTTTCTTAAAGAATGGATATTTTTTCTAAAATTATTCAATCGAGTATAAATTTAAGTCTAAAAAATTGTTTTCAACAAAAATAAAAGTGAAAATATAAGATTTTTTTGGGAGAATTTCCTTTGTTTATATGAGTATCCATCCATTTAAGGTATAAAAATACTTCAACCACATAAATAATCCGTTCTGGACCTAGTATAAACATCACCTATATTCATATATATACCCATATTATCAGTACAACACAGACCCTTATTGGCATCTTTAACAAAAAAAATTATATAACACAAATAATTGCAAGCAATTTAAAAACTTTAGACATAGTTTCCTCTATTTATGGACTATCCACCCCATTTAAGAAAAAATACTTCAATAATACTAATAATCTATCTTAGACCTCATATAAACAAAATTAATGTGTCTAACATATAAACATGTTCGGTAATAAGATTTTTCAAATCATTAAGTCTTGTATAATTAAGTCAAAAATATTTTTTATATAACATAAAAAATTTTAAACAATTTAAAAAACAAGGCAGGGTTTCGTTTGTTTATAAAACTATCCAATATTATTTAAGAAAAAAATCCATTATATTCTAACCTAAAGGCATAACGTGAATAGGAACATATACGGTGGCATTGAGCCTCAGAGGTCTTGCATGGGACACTTGTAGTATACAATTACTAAACGGGAACATAAATCGTAAAATGAGGGGTGTAAAGTCACCATGCGTCAATAACTGTTTATCTGTACTTGAACACAATATAGTACATACATATATTGTTTTTTAACACACATAAAATAGAAAGAAAATTATATGGATTAAAATCAATAGTATGATAGTTGTGTGATTTTACTACAGCCAAACCAATTTATTTCTACAATAGAAAATTCAAAAGAACATATCATAAGGCTCAACACAATTAGAGAAAAAATGTTGAAGTTAATGATAGTTGATTTACTTAACATTGAGGATTGTCTGCCATGTAATTATAGTGCAAACCTCGATAACAAACCAACAAATCTGATTAGTATTTTCAATTTTAACACCATGTTTTGAAAAAACACATCATGATTCTTATTTTACTCAAATATGAAATCCTTACATATATCTTGATATGGTAGAGTGTGTATACAATGTGTCTAATATTATGGTGGATCTTATAAAAAAGCATAATAGCAAGATAACAAACTCAGAACAAACCATTAATAAATCGAAAACAAAATTACAAATTTGTACATTTATCATCTCATGCCCATTGCCAGTATAACTTAGACACATGAATCACAATTTTCAAAATTTTATCCAAGCTACTTATAACTACAAAGATATAAAAAAATTATTTATACAATGTTCTTGATTACAAATTTTTATATTCTTAATTCAACAACTAAAACATCAACAATATCCAACTCCGATGTGAATTTGATACATAAATCCCATGAAAAATGTAACCATTATACAACAAATATCAGCATAAAAGGCATTATGAATGCCAATATCAAGACAAAAGGCACCAAGAAATTGGCCTCTATGAGATCAAAAAGCACCCCTAACAGAGGCATGACCTGGGGATCCTTCGTCCATAACATTTGTATTAAACTTAAACCACTGTGGTGGTGGAGGAAGCATACACCAGAATAATAATTGGGGAGGTTTGTGGTTGCCAAAGTCATTTTTTGCAATATGACTGGGGGGCAATTTTGCAAAATCAATAATCCAAGTTTTCAAGAAGGAGAATTATGTGAGGAGATTGTCTTCTACTCTAATTTCTATCCCTCCAAATAGTTTCAAGAATACAGAGAAAATTTAAGAGTTGGGATTTGAGAATAAACATATTTCCAGAGGTCTTAAATGGTATTTAAAAGCTTCAACGACCATATTTGAGACTAAAACTATAAGGTTACATTGTCTTTTTACAATTGCATGGATCAATCCTATTTAGTCTCAATAAGTATTGTGGCACAAAAATATAGTAAAACAAGGAGACAAAGAGAGATATGGTTTACATGAGAGATCACCTTATACACACTTAATTTAAGTCACCAAAGAAAATATGGTTTATCCATTAACGTAAGAATTTCACTTTCTAAAACTCATACCCGTATAATGAAGCCGACAAAAACATTACGGCATAAAACAGAGATGTGAGTAAACAAAGAGAGAGTTCATGATTTTGAATATTTGTCTTTTTAATAGAAGGTTAGATATTCAAAACAATAAATTCAAGTTTCAATAACGTCATTTTTTAATTGTGATTGAAAACATCAAAAACTAAAACATCAATTATCAATTAGAAAGAAAGAAGATAATACAAATAATTTTCCTTTTGTACCTTATATTGTTTTTTCAGAACATTTATGAACTCGATCCAACACCAACTTCAAATTTACTTGCATTATCGACAATATAATTCGCAACACATTTAAATACAATAACTTAACTAAATATTAAAAAAATAACAAAGTATAACAATGCAAAAATCCTCCAAGTTAAGTAGATCACCATCAATCTATCAGACAGATAGAGATTACTGATAAATTATAAGGCATTCACATATTAGTTTCAAGAAATTAGGAGTTGATATAAACACTTATTAAATCAAAAAATTAGTGCTACTAACTCAAAAGTTCATTTATTCATTAAATCTATAGTGGAGGTTTCAATCCAACTACACTTTAATAACTACCCCATAATTATTCTAAAATTTAAACCTATTTTGAAATAGTAATTTGGAAACTCAAAGAAATATAATATCGAAAGTGAGCTTTAAATTTAAAATGTGCACAAATGACATACATGTTAATGACAGATATGCGAATCACACAAAATAAACCAAATAATTCCATATTTTAAATTTGAATTAAACATACCAATGTCCGCTCTACACTATTAAATTTTTAAGTAAATACATGTAAGTAAAATTCCATTGTATAGAGTGAGGACTGAACTGATAAAACCCAAGATTTTCAAAATATATACGAGTGAAGAATTTAAAGGGTCCAAAACCTATTAAAATTAAGAAAGGACATCAGATTTGTAAACAAGGATAATAAATGATGTACCAAGAAAAAAAGGCTAGTGGTTGGGAAAATATTATGCATGTGACCTTGTTTCATTCTTCAAAATCGTGTTCACAAACTAATAGATAATATACGGTATATAAGAGGGATAATAGAGGGAACCAATATATATAATGATGAACTAACCTATATAATTAAACCATTGTCTTGAGCGATTGACCTCGGTTCTGAAATGTCTCAAATAGATTATTTACCAGAATCCTTACAAAAGTATAAAAATAACATCATATTCAATATTAACCCAAAGTATAGAAAAGGTACCTGAAGATGTTACCTAGTTTGGTTGAAAAGATTGTAGGTGTGACTATTATCGGATATAATAGTTGTCGCCACTCTATATTCATAGTCTCGATGTCGTCTTTATTTCGATGTCGCAAGGGAAAAGAACATACATACTAAAACAAAAGATGCAATAATAAAAAGACATGAATATCAATCATGAAAAAAAATACCCTTCCATTTGTTGATATTCTTGGTATAGAAATACATTGAGGATTCCCAAGCAATTTTGTAGCTCTAAATACAACTCCAGTTCGTTGTTCCGAGGCAACTGCCCAATTATTTACTGAGACATGTCAAAAAATCATATAAAAGGATTATATGGATTATTATTTAATTGAAGTTAATTATGAAGATAGATTGCAACAAATAATCAATAAATCATTGTGAAATCACATAGTTAAAGTAATTAATAGTATAAAAATATAACTCTTGAATTTTATTACTACGAAGTTGGATAAGTTAAATGGTTTAATGGGATAGTTCTTGTAAAACACATACCATACACAACAACTGAATATGATTGTTCATGAACTATACAACCGAAAAATGAAGTTATTGTTGATATTTAAAAAAATTCATGTCTAGCTCTGTTAGGCCTTTTAGTAGCCAGTCAGTTTCGAATCGGTGGATGGAAACAATGGCAACTCATACTCGAATAGAGGTAAGAAATAACAGAGGATAAATAACCCCTCACCCGGTTGAAATATAAGTTTGAAACCCAGAGAGAGACACTATACCTTCTTTGAACCAAATATGAATTGTGGTGTGTTTTATCCAAGATTGAGATCCGTCGAGTAGATTTTATACGGGCTCATACTTTCTAATCTAGAAGAACTTAATGAGTTACTTTGAGTAGAAGTCATGAAATATTTTTAAATGAAAAATGATATGTTTAGAGTGTGATATTTATGATGGATCTTTTCTATACCTCTATCCATGTACGATTTCAGTTAATTATACAGTGAAGTTTTTAGATGTGTGTGCTTATGAGCACGTTAGTCGAAGGGCTAGAGAATCCCAATAAAAATATTATTAATAAAACTTACTAAAAGTATTATGTCTTTCTACATTGGAAGTTGTCATCAAGTGTTTGAGGTAAAATTTCCTCATCGAGTCAATTTATAGTATTGGCACTTTTCGTTACGACAAAACATTTATATTTTATGTGTCATATCATGTTTACAAATTGTAGAATCTGAACATCAAAGATTTCAACGTATCAACGAAGTTCACATCATCATTTTGAATGCTCATTATTCCCAAAAGTATATGATTATTGTTTGAAATTTGTTGTTTAAATTTTTATGGGCATTATTTATTTTCTAAAATCAAAATTTCTAAACTTGTCCATTTTTTTAATAATCTGAGATTTCGTTTGAAATCTTGTTCTAACTAGATTTTACTCATTCGAACGAGATGTCCAACGACATCCTTGAGGTCTATACTGAAAAGTCATTGGAAATCTCGTTCTAACGAGATTTTGATATTTCATTTGAACGAGACCTCTGTTCATTCGAATGAATTGAGCAGTTCTAAAAAATGGAAGTTATTATCAGCAGTCTTTCCCATGATCCCCACTTTTCCACTACTTGCACTTATAAAACTAAAGCAAATCGGGAATAACCGATGAGACTCCACTCCAAACTTTTCCAAAAATCTAAATCTTTTTATTTAAATATTCTCCAACTTTTATATGATCAACTTAGATCATTTTTGAAGAAAACAAACCTAGAATACATGCTTCCTTAATTCATCACCATTGCGTGTGATGGACTTCTTCATGGGTTGGAGATGACATATTTGCTATCGGTTGATAGTGAGATATGGGAGGTGATGTGAAAACATGTTGGAGCTACATGTGCTATGGACAGAGGTGTTTGAGGCGGCATCAGTGATACTTTTAGTGTCAACTCTGTAAGACTTTTGTGTCCTCATTGTAAATTGTATTTTTAGTGGATTTTGTCTAGGCCTGGTCATCCGAGCTTTTTTCCAGTTAGGTGCTCCTTTTACATCGTACCGTTGTGGTGGTGTGCTTTGTGATTTCTATTTTTCACCTAGATGCATGCTTAGGTTAAAAATATTAAAATTGGCTTAACCACAACTTTTGGATAATTCGATGCTAAAATCCCGCATGTCCACATAGGATTAATTAGTCAAAACTGAAATTGGGAAAGCATAAATTATATTGACATACTCAAAGTTTTATCCCTGTGTCGTGTGTGTGTGTGTGTATGTGTGTGTGTGTGTGTGTGTGTGTGTGTCTGTGTGTGTGTGTGTTTGGAGTGTATTTCATGAATTTGGTATTTGCCTACCCCTTCTGAAACGGGTATCAGAACTTATTTGTAAAAATTACTTAGATAAATCCTCGAGGTATATTGAAGGATATTTGTCAAATAAATCCCCGATGTCTAATGGAACAAGTTATGCCTATTTGAAAGCACATGTGAGATCTTATTTAAAATCTATTGATAAACGTGTTTGGCTTGCTATTGAAAAAGGGTGGTCCCCGCCAACGTTTATTGTTGTTGAATGTAACTTTAATTCTAAAGATTTAAATGCTTTGTTTAGTGTTGTGTTGGCAGAAGAGTTTCGTCTTATCATGATTTGTCAAACTTTGAAGCAAGCATGGGACACACTCCAATTAATTTATGAAGGAACTAGTATTGTCAAGGCTTCTAAATTACCAAATTTCACCACTCAATTTGAAACTATCACCATAAAAGAAAGTGAAACGTTTGATGAGTTTTATGCTCATCTTTTGGATATAGTTAACTCATGTTTTAACTAAGGTCATAGAATCCCTGAAAATCATATAGTTAAGAAGATTATTAGATCTCTTCCTAACGTCATGTTTTAACACTAAAGTCATTGTCTTTAATTCTTTAATTGTGTTAAATTCCTTAAAGTTCGAAGAACTTGTAGGTGATCTCCAAACTTATGAGTTAGACATGTATCCTATGGATAGGAAAAAGAAAGATAACAGAGTTGCTTTAAAAAATAGGAAGGAAGATATATCTGAGTCCGAGGAGTCTGATTTAGATTCCATTGATATCCCTTATTTGCAAAGAAATTAAAAAAAATCTCAAAAAAAAAAATAATTTTAATAAATCAAAATTAGAGAATAATAAAAACAAAATAGAAGTTCAAATGATCGGGATCTAAAGAAATTTAAAAATGAAAATGTTAAACAGATAATTCTAAACAGGATGATTCGGAAAGATGTTTTAAGTGTGAGGGATGAGGTCCTAGAGCGTATGAGCTCCCTCACTAAGCTAAAGGGACAGGGTAAGGAGAAGGCCATTTATAATGCAACTCTTAGCGATAATGACAATAAGTCTAAAGACTCCAATGACTCTAGTCTATCCGAAAATAACTTCACTACTTTTATGGCTAGTGTATCTAGCTCATCTAGTGTATTACATCCTAATGTTGACATTTCCGGAATGAAAAACCTTAAAGTTACATCTAATCACTCACAAGGAAGTAAGTTTATTGAAAATGAGAGTGAGATTGAAGAATGTGATTTTAGATCTACCTATTCTGAGTTATACACCGAGTCTCTAGTGTAACACCCCGTAAATTCAAGGACCTTTAATTAAATAAAATATTTGGAGAAAACGAGTATATTTTATTTGGAGGAATTAATTCCATGATTATTGAATTTGTAAATTTTAGGAGTTTATTAATTTGGCGAATTGAGGATTAAATATTTTGGACTATTTTATGTCGCCTTTTTGAGGCCTTAAAGTTGGGAGATGTTATAAATTAATTTGTATGGCAATTTGGAGTGCATGGTTGAATTCATATGGGTCAAAATAGTTGGAAATGAGTAGCCATATGTATATATTGGGTCTCGAAACTTAATTAGACATAATTGGGCTCCAAATAAAGAGTTTGGGCCCTTTTTAGGAGGCCCATAGACCCAAAAACGGGAATTGAGTTTTTAACCTTAAGTGTGTAAGGGTGAGGTAACTTAAAGTCATTTTAGAAGACTAAAATTAGGATGAGAACTAGCATGTAGGCCACGCAATGCGTGGGCGAATTTATCTTAATTATATTGTTTTAGTGTATACCTTATAAATTAGTGTATACATAAACTTAACATGTGAATATTATAACATAATTAACACGTTTATATTTCTAAAAATTCAATTTATAATAAAAATAATCAAGCAAAAACATAAAATATTCATTAAATCATATTTACATTAACAATTTAAGGTATACATTAATGGGTGACATCCCCCAATTACGGTATATCCACACTAAATTTTGCAACAACCCTCACTTTTGAGAAACTTATTTTATATTAATTTACAGTGTGAAGTAATTATATAAAATGTTGGAAAATGAAGTAAATATTATTTAAATGGGTTGGAAGATAATGTTTACTAGATTGATGCATATTTACTGTTATGTGTATGTAAATATCATCATGTTACGTTTTATAGTGTCATGTGCTTTAAACGACATTTATGATATAAAAGAGACCGGAACATGAAATGACTTAAATATTTATGGATGCCAATTTAGAAGGCGTAGTTAGTCCCGAAATGTGCGAGATAGTCAAAATAAGTGTCATATTGTATTTTTATGTTTTGGCCACTTTTGACTGATTTTGACTCAGATATGTAGTTACGAGTTATTTTTATGGAGTATTAGCATTTTAAGTGGGAAACAAATGTTATTCCTCGATTTTAGTCTTCCAATTCCTTTATTTTCCCTATTACATGTTCCTAAACCTAGAGAGTTGGAGATAAGAAGACAATTGTGGAGAAAAGAGGAGAAAAGAAGAAAATTGAAGATTTGGGATTTGATCTTGCTTCCATCTTCCAAGAATATGAGATTTCAACCTCAAGGCAACTTTTCTACTTGCTAATATGTGATTTAAGATAAATAAACTGTATTGATAGTTATGTATTGGGAACAATTGAGCAAATATGGAATTTATGGATTTTGTGGTGTTTTAGCCCTAATGATAGTTTAAATCGATGATTATGTGGAGTATAATAGTTGATAAACATGTAGAATGATTTTCGGTAGATTAATGTTGGTGGACGTGTGTAAAAATGGAGGAGAAATAGGTTTTAGGGGAAAATTAGGGTTCATAACCCGCAGCCCCTTTCTTGGCAAATTCGCCAGGCCGAATAGATTCTGCCCTGGGCGAATCAATTTTCTAAGGTGTAAGGTTACAGGTTTGGAACACGGATCGGTTTGGGTTAAGTCCAAATCGATTCGGCTAAAATAGAAAATTGAGTTCTTCACCCGAATCTATTCAATTTTGGGCTAATTGATTCGCTGCTTGGGGCGAATCGATTCGGAAATCATGGTGTTTTGAGTTATTTTTCTAACTCAATTTCACCCTTTTTCTTAAGGTTTAGTATTTAGTAACCTTCTTATATGAAGTAAACTTAGAGTCCTAGAGTCCTAGATGAGTTAGTTAACTACCCTACATTAGAAATGGATTAAATGGGGCTTATTCCGGGGGTGTCCAAATTGATGTTAAGGCATTCTTTTCCTTTAGTTAATTATTATGAGACTAGGAGTTGTAAGGTTATATTGGGAGACTTTAGAAGCTGAATTGAGGTATGATAGACTTGGTGGTTTATAGTGACACCATAAATTCTTGGAGTATGAATAAAAGGTTCATTAATCACTGAAGTTATAATTATGGCATGAAATATGTATGGCTCCCGATAAAATGTGATGTATCTATTAAAATGCAAATGAAAATGGTAAATAATAATTTACTTAAACACACCTCTCTAAATGCTATCATAAGGGAAGTGTGCGCATGAGATGAAGTCCCCTGGCTAGTGAATGCAGGGTGAATAGAGTCCTCCGCCATATGACTGGTTATTATGTATGTTGTATTTATTTTGCGATGTGGGGTAATTCCGGGTGTGGTTATGACTCACTCGCAGGTATATGGCCACTTCCCGACGTTACGTTAGGATGCCCATGTTGTCTTGGTTGATAGGCCCTAGAAGATGATAGTCATTTAGGGGCGCGCATAGTGGGGAAATCGGAACGAGCAGTCTTAGAATCGTTATATATAGACGAGTATAACTATTCTTATTCAAGTTGGACTTGATTTATGATAAATGCCATAAAGAGAAAATAACTGTGATTATGTTTCATAATGAGATCTGGAACGATGAAATGAAATAGGGTAAAGTATGGAGATTTTAATTAATGATACTCATTCACAACCTCTTTCATAACTGAATTAAACTTATGATCATTAAATTGCCTTAGTTTATGCATTGAGTGGAGTAGGTAGGTTCTTATTACTATCAATCATGATAAACTGTTCATAAATGTCATACTCTTTATTCATCTGGTGATCATATAAAATCGGGTCCTGACCCGTTCATATTTCTTATTTTGCATGAATTGTTCATTCGCTCAGGTGCTCCGCTGCAAGGACGCCCGTTCTGACTTTCCTGTTCTAGTGTTTTTGGGGAGCCGTAATACTTTGCTAATATTACGGGATATGTTGTTATAAACGCCTTTATTTTTGTACTCTAGTTATGATCGGGTTATTTACTCGTGCGTGTGGTCCAAGCTTTTGTATTTGTTTATTGTAATGTATTATGTAACTTAATGAACTTGTTGAATATCGTTGTAAGAGACTATTAACCGACAACCTATTCGGTTATTGGGTTATGTATGTATTGTTCAGTTCTATTCTTGTAGTTTTCATCCACCTTCTTTTAAAGTGGGTTGTTTAAATGCTTTCTTTAACTTATAAAAATTAAATTTTTGGCAACTCTTTTTTATGAAAATGTTGGGTGGTTATCCCGTATACTTATTGTATTATTGTGATGCTGAGAATGGTCCATCTATTATTTTGGTAATTATTGGAGTATCGGGTTGGCCACCCCTTATTTGGATGAGCACATCACAGATGGTATCAGAGCATCAGGTTCTAGAGTCTTTAGGATCTATGCGGACTTGTCACGTTCTACCATAGCATTCTTTGATATAGAGCTTAATGTTTGGACTGTTTTGTTGCCTATGTTAACGACATTCTGCAAATTAGATTATTTTATATAGAAATTTTAACTCTATTGTTTCTTCATCTCAGATGACACCTAAGAGAGGTCTCCCCGCTAGAAGGAATCGAGTTGTAGAAGAGGATGTAGGTCCTTCACCGCCACAGCCAGGAACTATAAATGCTGCTGAGGTAGTAAAATTGTGGCCCAGGAAGTCAACGCAATGATGACTACCATGGTTCAGCAATTGCCAGAAGCTCAACATCAACGAGCTCAAGAGGTACAAGATCTTGTGGGACCTTCTCCGTGGGAGAGAGTTAGGGAATCCTTTTTAAAGGGTCATTCCCCAGAATTCCAAGGAGGTTCTGACGTTATAGTAGCTAATCTGTGGAAAAAGAATATGGAGCGCCATCAGCGCCATCTGCGCATGGTGGAGTGTAGTGAGGAAAGAAAACAAATCCGTGCTACCTTTAAATTAGTTGGAGTTGCACTACATTGGTGGGAGTCGATGACTACGCCAGAGAAGAGAGATGATATGACCATTAATGATTTTTGGGTTCTATTTGATTGAAAGTATTTCCCTCCCGCGGTTCAAAGGGAGATGAGAAGAAAACTTCAAGATGTGGTGCAAGGTGAGCGTTCGGTTGCGGAGTATGAAGAGTAATTCACTTGGTTAGCTAGTTTTGTACCTAATGAGGTGACTCCGTAGGAGAGGAGGATATCCAAATTTATTGGAGGTTTGCACTGGAGGATACGGCAACATTTGCTGGGCATCGGTTGCATGTTCAAGGTAGTAATAAGGCTTCAGTTTTGGGGCAAGATGGGAAACTCGAAGGTAATGGGATAGGAGGAGGAGAATTTTACTCGTCCTAATTTTTGGGAAATGAACAAAAAGAAAGGGACCCCCAGCAAGGGGACTTGTCTAAATGGTAGAGATTTGGTGGGTTTAATGTTGGTGGTAGTGATATTAGGCAGGGTCAAGGTGCCCTGCAACAACAACAAGCAAGGCGGGGTGGTAATGGAGGCAGAGGCCATCCAGCCCAAGGATTTGGGTAGTTTAGAAATAACCGAGGCCAAAATCAGGAGAATATGACAAATCAATGCTTTCAATGTGGAGAGTCGGGTCACTACAGGAGGGAGTTTCCTCAGTTGATTGAGGGACAACTTCCTAGGGTTCCACAGTAGCCATAGGCTCAGTAATCGCCACAAGCACCTAATCCACTTGTCCCTTCACAACCGGGACAGCTACATTATGGTCGTGTTTACCACATTCTGGATGTTATGCTTCCGCCGGTCCTGCCAGCACCGCCAACTATTGAGGGTTAAGTTTCTTATTCAGAGGCACATGGGTCGTGTATTATTTCATACGGGTGCGACACACTCGTTCATCTCTAGAAGTTTTGCTCAGTCTACAGAGTTAATTAAATCTGCATAGAGTACCTTCACTAGTGTGGAGTCTTCTATGGGTGATGGTTCACTCATTTTCTTTATTTGTAAAAAAATAGGAATAAATCTTGGTAACTTGTGTTTTGAGGCCGATTTACTCATCCTTAATATGGTCGGGTTCGATGTAATCCTGGGTATGGATTGGGTAGTGAAGTATCGTGCGATAGTTAATTGCTATGGGAAGAGTATAGTTTTTGCAGTTCCGGGGCAAAAAATGTTTTTAGTGGTTATGCCTCGTTCGGAAGAAGGTTCTAGCACTTACTTGTATTGTATCGCGGAGGAGACTTCTCAGGGTGTAGTCGTTTCCTTAGAATCTATTCCAGTTGTTAGATATTTCCAAGATGTTTTTCGTGAAATACCGAGTTTGCCTCCGAGTAGGGAGATTGAGTTTATAATCGATTTAGCACCAGGAACGAGACCGATTGCTTGAGCCCCGAATCGTATGGCTCCTGTTAAGATGAGGGAGTTAAGATATAAGATTCAAAACTTGTTAGAGAAAGGGTTTATTAGGCTAAGCACGTCACCGTGGGGCACTCCGGTGTTATTTGTGTAGAAAAGGGACGGTTCTCTCCGGTTGTGTGTTGACTACAGAGAGTTGAATAAAGTCACCATCCGGAATAAATACCCGTTGCCTCGGATCGATGATTTGTTTGATCAACTTAGGGGGGGGGGGGGGCGTCGTACTTCTGTAAAATAGATTTGAGGACGGGATATTATCAGTTGAGGATACGAGAGCAAGATGTGTCCAAAACTGCTTTCCTAACTAGATATGGGTCTTACGAATTTCTTGTTATGCCCTTCGGACTAACCAATACTCCTGTCGTGTTTATAGACCTCATGAATAGGGTATTTCGAGACTTCCTGGACCAGTTAGTTATCGTGTTCATTAATGACATTCTAGTGTATTCTCATACATAAGCCGATCATGCTACTCATTTGCGGTTGGTCCTGCAGACGTTGAGGGATCATCAATTATATGCCAAGTTTGAGAAGTGCGGTTTTTGGTTGTAGGAAGTACAGTTTCTGGGTCACATTATGACAGCCCAGGTTATTTCGTTAGACCCGACTAAGTTATTGCGGTGAGGGAGTGGGTTCAGCCCACAACACCTATCGAGATTCGTAATTTTCTGGGTTTGGCAGGTTATTACTGCCGATTTATCAAGGGTTTTTCAAAAATTGCTAGCCCTTTGATAAATTTAACCCGGAAAGGGGTGAGGTTTGTTTGGGATAATTCTTGTCAGTCGGCTTTTGACGAGCTGAAGGATAGGTTGACTTTTGCTCCAGTCCTTGCGTTACCAAGGCCAGGATTGGAATATTTAGTCTTTACCGACGCATCTCTACATGGATTAGTAGGTGTACTACAACAAGATCATCGGGCTATTACTTATACTTCTCGCAAGCTAAATCCCCATGAAAAGAATTATTCGGTGCATGATTTGGAACTTGCCTTAGTTGTTTTTGCCTCGAAGATTTGGAGGCAATATCTCCTAGGGGAGAAATTTAGTCTTTTCAGGAACCACAAATCGTTGAAATATTTGTTTTCCCAGAGATATTTAAATATACGACAACCCCGGTGGTTGGAGTTTGTGAAAGACTACCAATTTGACATCCACTATCACCTGGGCAAGGCAAATGTGGTGGCGGATGCTTTGAGTAGAAAAGCCGAGGGGGAGTTAGAGGAGATATGTAAAGACAAATGGAAAGAGCTTAGCCAGGAGGACGCGGTTGCTAAGGCATTTATGTCGGTGTTGACCGTTACGCCTACTATGGTGGCAAGGGTTGTAGAAGCTCAAGGAAGGGACAAAGGTTGTAAGGACCGTATACGCCAATTTTTAACCGAGGGAGCGGAATCCTAATCAATAAGTTCGGAGGGTGGATTACGTTTCCAAGGGAGACTCATTGTCCTGGACGAAGGGGATTTAAGACGGTCCGTGATGATAGAATCTCATGGGTCTAAATTTGTAACAACCCTCAATTTTTGGAGACTGAGAAATAAAATTTTTGGGAAAATAAAATTTAATTAATTGGAGAATTTCAAAATTTGGGAACTTAGGCCCAAAAATAGAGGACATTTTAAAGTATTTAGGATGATGATTTTGAGGGTACCATCGATCCCAGAAGGGTAGAGATAGTCAAAATGACTGTCATTGGATTTTATTTCGGCTCCGAAATGTTTTTAAGTATGTTTGGCTCGAATTGGAGTAAACGAGCCATTTAAAGTGTGTATTAACATTTAAAATTGGGTTTATGTTTTAAAGGATTTGGAGGCTTACGGATGAAGCCATTTCTCATTTGAGATAAAGATAGAAAAGGCCCTAGAGGGAGAAAGAAGAGAGAAAGAAGAAGAAAAGAAGAGAAAAAAGAAAGAAAGCTTGGAGATTCCGGCCCAAAACCGCGACATCGAGGACGATCCAACCTCTACAAATCTGAGGCAAGTGTTTAATCTTGCTAAATAAGTCATTTGTGTATTTCATTTCATAATTTGCGGGTTAAACAAATGGATTTTCGGGTATTAATATCAAAACCAAGATTTTGGGTATAAAAATGGAAATTTGATGTTTATACATGGATTTAATGATGTATAAATTGTTGGGATGAAATGTAGGATGAGATTTCATGTTAATAATATTATTGGGTTAAAGATTTGGGGGTTTGGTAGTGATATTTGGGTGTTGGAGGATTTAGGGTTTGTTGAAAATGGGAAAATCAGCCAAGATAACTGGTATGGCCAGTCGACCGCGCCCAGGGGACCGGTCGATCGCGCCTGAAGGGAAAAGCCTACTACATTTCCTCGTAGTCAAAATTTGGACCTGCGGTTGACCGGGGGTCTGGGACCAGTCGACCGGTCCCCTATTTTTAGCCCAAATTTGGATTTCTTTCTTTCCCTTTTCTTTTGGAGTTTTATTCTTGGGGGCTTTCTTAATGGGCTTATTATGGAGGGTTATGATATTAAATTTAGGGAATAGGGCCCTAGGTCAAATAGGGGCTTGCGGGATTATGTTAAATTGATTTAGGAGGATGAGATGCCTCTTTTAGTAATGAAAGAAATATGGGACTAAATTGATTGGCGAATTATCCTATTATGATGGAGGTGGGAAATTATGGATTAGGTGTAAATGGCAGAGATAGTCCCTTCTTGTTTAAGTAGGTATAGAAAATGGATATATCGAGGCATAGTGGGGGATCTCAGTGAGGACGGGAGTTCTAGATTAAGGGCATAAGTAAGCGTAGATATGCTGGGAGGTTAAGAACTCTTAGAGAGAGAGAGGTGAGAGCACGATATGAAATTGTAGGCCGAGGGTAGTGCCAAATCCTTATAGTAAAAAGAATTCTATTGAGATTAAGGTTTTGGGACCGAAGAGAGAAAAGGGTCACGTATCCTTAGAAATGTTTAAATTAAGGAACAATCGGTAACCCAATGGGAGTAAGGGTTCATAAGATCAATCGAACCATAGGTGAAATGGGGAACGATTTGGATCGCACTATCGACTAGAATAGGCGTTAGCATGAATTCTAGTTAGGGTATTTATAAATAATTACGTAATTTCAATTTAGAGATGAAATGTGTAGTGATGGTTTCCTACACTAAACTTAGGGTGATAAACCTAATGGTTGATATAGATACATGAAATTTTTGGGAGACTATTCATCATAGGAAAAATGGTTGAATATGCTTCAAGTGAGGGATTGTATTCACCTATCGAGGTAAATTAAATGAATTTGTGGTGACAGCTTGTATATTGAGGATTATGTATATTTATAGCCGAGTTTAGATATCTTATACATATGAACGAGATATAGTTTGTATATATAGATATATGGATATGTGAATATATGTGTATATTTATATCTATATAGTTATGACTATATGGATATATGTATGTTGTGGATATACATGGCATGAATATTTAAACCTTATGTGATGGTTTAATATTAGATCATATGATGGGATCATATGGATGTGTATATGTTGTGCGTGTGAGCGATATATATACTTATGTGGTTAAGCATACCCCGCTCATGCTATCATCGGGAAGTTTTCGCGCAGAGGGTGAGCATCCTGGCATATATAGAAGGGTGTGGATATTCCCTAGGTCATAGTCGTCCCGTGTGTTATTATACGATAGATATATTTTTGGTATGAGACGTGGTGGGTATGTTTCGTCTCATTGCTAGTTGGAGCTATGACCGCTTCCCGGGACGTCGTGTGCGTGAGTTATCAAGAGGTGGGTGTCGTTGATCCCCACCAGGTGGTCCCCAGTTGCTACGTGAGTCGGGAACTGGGAAGATGATAGCATTGATGTAGTTTTATCGGCGATATATATAGTCGGGTGGATTATGTGCATGTCCATTGTACATCAGATATGATACGTACAGTTGGTCATGGGTATGGATGATTGGTATATGTATATATATGGTGAGAATAAAATGCCTATATATATATTTATATATCCTATAGATGAAAGGATATAGAATCTTTGTGGAGTACATCTTGGATGATTATGGTGTACTAGATGGATGGGGGTTGATGTATCGCATTTAAGGAATATTTCGGTTACATAATCCCAAGGATATTATTAGATATTTAGTAGTATTGGTATAATTATATGGTATGTACGGAATTATGGATCACTATGATCGACATTGTCAAGGATTAGTGTAACGGGGTGGTTCCTTGTTTGGATTTCTCTTTGCGAGACACCCCACGCACGAAACGTAGTACATTGTTGAGAGTAGAGAGAAGTTTTGTCGATATTTATGTGTGGCATAATGGATCTCCAGGATCGACGTTGACAAGGAGTAGTGTAACGGGGTGGTTCCTTGTTTGGATTTTACTTTGCGAAACACCCCACGCACGAAACGCAGCGCAGCGTTGAAATTGGAGGGAAGTTGTGTCAATAATAATTATGCATGCTTATTAATTAGAAATTAAATCATATGTTTCAACCCAAATGCATATTGGGTAACTGATTAAATTTATAATTGGTTGAATGATAATCCATAATTCATTAAGCCTAATAAGGCATATATGTTTGAAAATAAATAAATAAATACTTAAGTTCATTTAGAAAGAGTGGATTCTTGGGTTAAGTTAGGAAGGAAAATTCTCGTGGGTATATATTGGGCCTAGGTTAAGTTAGGTTGTACTAATAAAAGGGGGTAATTTAACTAAAATTTGAGGACGAGAATAGGTGCGCGCCTTTAGATGAGAGGTGAGTTGGGGTTCCACGAGAGTGCGATTCCACTTTAATTATGAAATAAGTGCACCGATATTTATTATGCACGGTTAACACACTTGCTAAATATTTTTCACAACTCAGGCTCTGACCCGTTTACTTTTCTCTCCTGCTTGTATATATATATATATATTACTACATGTGTCCTACCACATGGATGCTGGATGACATTTTTTCCAGAGTCTTGGGAGTCGTGACAAGTGCGGACTGTTGCGGGATGTAGAATGTAGTCGCTTCCTCCTTTAAAAAAATTCTAGGTAGGATTCACGTTGTATATCGGGTTTGTACCCAAGGGATATTTATATACATGTTTATATTTATTCCATTCCAGTTATTGTATTGGCTATGACCCAATAGCTTATTCGGGTCTACTTTTTATATTACATTATGTTGTAGTTATTTATTTCGTTTTATTCTAGCATTTCATTTCTCATAGTTCTTTCATGCATCTTTCTTTCTTTTATTGGTAGTGTTAGTTGGTTGTCAGTTGCACATTTTATTTAATGTTAACATCTCGCTTGTATGATACCGGGTAGTTAGACCTATATTATTGTATCGATAGTTGATGTTGAGACTGGACCATCTGAAATTCCTTATTTAATGTAGTATAGGGCGGCCACCCGTTATTATTTTAGGCGGGGTGTTACAAAATTTTCAGTGCATCCTTGTGGGGACAAGATGTATCAAGACATGTGCCGTCAGTATTGGTGGGCGGTCATGAAGCGGGATATTTCTGAATTGAAATTGAGTACTTCTTATCACCCTCAAATAGATGGGCAGACTGAAAGAGTCAACCAAATGTTGGAGCATATGCTTCGAATGTGTGAGCTTGATTTCAACGGTGGTTGGGAACAATATATCCCTTTGATTGAATTTTCTTATAATAATTCGTACCAATTCACCATTGGGATGGCACCCTATGAAGCCTTGTATGGACGGCCTTGTAGATCACCCTCTTGTTGGTTGGAGGTGGGGGATAATGAATTTCTTGGACCTAAAATGATCCAGGATACTTCTTCCAAGATTGAACTCATCTGTAATCGCATCCGAATAGCTCAAGATTGCCAAAAGAGTTACACCGCTGCGAATAGGAGGCATGTAGAGTTGGAAATTGGAGATCAAGTCTTGGTGCGAGTATCGCCAATGAAACCTATAAAGTTCTTTGGGAAAAAAGGAAAGCTTGCATCGCGCTATGTTGGACCGTTTCCTAATATTGCCAAGGTAAGTCCAGTGGCGTATTAACTTGCCTTACCGAAACCCTTGCAATAAACCCATGGTGTGTTCCATGTTTCCTCTTTGAAAAAGTATAAGAGGTGTGAAGGAGCCCTTTGTCATATTCATTTGGAGGATATCGATTTGCAACCCGATATTTCATATGGAGAACAACCAGTTGGAATCCTAGAGCACGAAAAGCGTAAATTGAGATCGCGAGTGGTACCCTTGGTTCTAGTCCAATGGGGTCATCACGACGCCAAGGAATCAACGTGGCAGCGTGAGAACGATATGCGGGAAAAGTATCTGCATCTCTTCTTTCAAGATACACCTGAATTTTGAGGGAAAAATTCCCTCATAAGGGGGGGAGTATGTAACAACCCATACTTTTGATAAACTTATTTTATATTAATTTACTGTGTGAAGTAATTATACAAAATGTTTGAAAATGGAGTAAATATTATTTGAATAGGTTGAAAGATAATATTTACTAGATTGTTGCATATTTATTGTTATGTGTATGTAAATATCATCATGTTACGTTTTATAGTGTCGTGTGCTTTAAACGACATTTATGATATAAATGAGACCGAAACTTGAAATGACTTAAATATTTCCGGATGCCAATTTAGAGGGTGTAGTTAGTCCCGAAATGTGCGAGATAGTCAAAATAAGTGACATATTATATTTTTATATTTCGGGCACTTTTGACTGATTTTGACTCAGATATGTAGTTACGAGTTATTTTTATGAAGTATTAGCATTTTAAGTGGGAAACAAATGTTAGTCCCCTATTTTAGTCTTCCAATTCCCTCATTTTCCCTATTACATGTTCCTAAACCTAGAGAGTCAGAGAGAATAAGAGAATTGTGGAGAAAAGAGGAGAAAAATAGAAAATTATAGATTTGGGATTTGATCTTGCTTCCATCTTCCAAGAATATGAGATTTCAACCTCAAGGCAGGTTTTCTACTTGCTAATATGTGATTTAAGATGAATAAATTGTATTTATAGTTATGCACTGGGATCAATTGCGCAAATATGGAATTTATGGATTTTGAGGTGTTTTAGCCCTAATTGTAGTTTAAATTGATGATTATGTGAATTATAGTAGTTGATAAACATGTAGAATGGTTTTGGGTAGATTAATGTTGGTGGATATGTGTAAAAATGGAGGAGAAATAGGTTTGTTGATACCAAATTTAGTCTGCTGACATGGCTCATTTAAGTGGAGACACGTGTCAATCTACATGGCACCTTGACTTCGAGGTGCTCAATTTCCCCGACTAGCTCAGATACTCTGAGAAGTAGGTACTCTCCGAGGAACTTTACTGCATCGAGCAACTTATGGATACCGAGATACTTAGGCGGTCCGAGCTGCACCTTGATCAGAACATTTATTACCAGACAATTAACAGGATTAAATGCGCATAAAATGCTGATTATTATCATACAGATGTATACGCTTATTGGACAGATATGTATTACCCTTTCACATGTACAACCTCATGTCTATAAATACATTGTATCATCCTCATTGTAAGGGACTCGGAATTTCTTGATAAAAACCTACTATCGAGAATTCCCAAATAGTCAGCAATAACAAAAACAGTGGACGTCGGCCATTCTTTTAAGGCCGACCCACTCTAAAATTTCTTTTGTCTTATTTATTTTATCTGTGATTGAATAATTAGAGATAATCTAATTTTTTACATCAACAGATTGGCATCGTCTGTGGGAAAACGACTGTAATTATCATTTTTCACCAAAAACAATTCATTATCAATGGCTGACAATCCTGAATCCAGCAATCGAAACGCTGGAAACCCTCCAAATCCATCTACTACTTCAAATGTCCAAGATCGAGCTGGAATTATGGCCAGTTTGGCTCAAGGCCAGATAGCCATGCAAGAAACTACGCAACAACTCATGCAAACTATCCAGGGTGGAGCGTCAACCCATTCAGGACAACGAAGTGTTCAAAGAAATACTCGTTTACTTTCTTCACGCATTACGCAAAGCGATTCATATCGCACTGAGAAATTTGATGATTTTTCTTATCAATCGGGTCGAACTTCATAAGTACGAGCCACAGATACTGAACAAAACATCACTCTCTCTCCAAAAAGGATTAATGCATTGGAAAGACTAAGAAGGATCTCTCCTTTTGATCGATTGGGCCCTAGGAAGAATAAAAGTCCTCCTAAGGCTATGTTGGGAAACTTTCGACGACCATTTGATCTAAGAGAGGGTTCTTCCCAATCACAACCAGTTGCTCGACAAGATAGATCCTAGGAGGTGAACTCAACACAATCAGTTGCTCGAACCAACAGGCCCGATGAGGGAAATGATGCGTGGAAAGGCTTTATTCAGTGGTTGGAGGATGGATTAGGGGAAATGGCTAAGGCCAAGAATCCTCTACAAAGAACTTTTATCCAAGGGACACCTTTTTGTCCAGGAAATTGTGGATTTTCCCATACCATCAAACTTCAAAGCACCTATTGTGACTCCTAAATATGATGGAAAAACCGACCCTGTCCTTCATATGGAGTAATACCAAGTTGTTGCCGACATCTATGTTGTGCCAGATGAGATGTGATGTTGGGCATTCTCTGGAACTCTTACAGGATCTGCTCAAATATGGTACAATAATCTTCCTCGGGGTAAGATTTCAACTTTCTTTCAACTGGTCGAGCTCTTTATTGGAAACTTCTTTTTTGGAGCAAAACCGGTTAAACGAGTAGCACACTTATTAAGTGTTAGAAAAAATGTAGGTGAGAGCACCAGGGATTATATAACTCGTTTCAATAACGAGAAACTCGAAGTTATTGATTATGAGGAAAAGACAGCGATTACTGCTCTGATGAGTGGGCTATTTCCCAACAAGTTGTACTACACTTTGGCCAAAGATCCACCCAGAACCATGTCAGAACTGATGGCAAAAGCGGCCAAGATCATGAATGCCGAGGAGGCTATGGCTGCGAAGAAGAACATGGACACCAAAGAGACCAAGGTGGAGGTTGATAAAGATAAAAAGAAAGAGCATAAGAACAATAGTGGTGACAAGCAGTCAAAAACAAATCCATCATGGGAGGTATTGAAGAAATTTGAAAATTATACTCCTTTGAAGGTAGACATCAACCACGTTTTAGAAGAAATCAAGAACAGCGAGGAGCTAAACTGGTCAGAGAAAATGAAGTCAGACCCTGATAGGAGGAATAAGGCCAAATATTGTGAGTTCCACGAAGATCATGGTCACACGACCAAAAATTGCATAGCTCTTCAGAATGAGATCGAAGCACTCATTAGACGAGGAAAACTGGCAAAGTATGTTTATCGTAGAAATGAAAGAAGAAGCAGCAACCGAACAAGAGAGAGGTCTAGATCTCCTCATCGAGTAAAGGAGAATAAGAAAAGAGACCATGAAGATGATCCAGAAGATGACCCCGATCTCCCCAAAAGACCAATGCAGCCAGAACGTGAGGTATTTTTAATACGTTTTGGATCATTTGATTGTAATGTTATTACAGGTGGAGATGAAGGAGGTGGAGACCTTACTGCAGAAAGAAAAGCTTACCTAAATAAGACTCAAGCCTGTTCATATATTCAATGAATAAATTTGGCTGAAGATGATCGCCCGAGGAAGGTCAACAAAGAAAAACTGGTCATCGGTTTCTCCAAAAATGACCTTGCAGGTGTGTTGTATCCTCATGATAATCCATTGGTGATCAAAATGAGAATGAAGGAAGTGTGATCTCGAGAGTACTGGTTGATAATGGTAGCTCGGTTGATATTATGTTCTACTCATGCTTCGATAGGTTAAATCTAAAGTTGTCTCAGTTGGAGCCTTATCACAGGACCCTCCTCGGTTTTGCTGGTGAGAAAGTTTTTCCACTTGGGACGATCAAGTTAGATATGTTCATTGGTACATGACCTGCTTGTCAAACAGAAAGAGTATGCTTATTCGTGATGGATAAGAATGTCTGATCAGCCTACAATATCATCATGGGAAGGGTAGGATTGAAGAAGTTCGAAGCAGTACCAGCTACGATACATCAATGCCTGAAATTTCCAACCAATTTTGGAGTAGGAGATGTAAAGGGTGACCAAAAAATATCTCGAGAATGTTACTACTCATCTGCCGAGCAGGAAGAGCTAGAGGAATCTAGGAAAAAGACTACTACCTACCAAGTGGATGAAGGTGCATAGATTGAAACATTGGATCCTAGAGACGAGTCGCAACTCGTGAAAGGTCAGGTGGTGGAAGCTACTGAAAACATCATTCTGGACGACGAGCATCCAGAACGAACAACTCAGATAGGTTCGTTGTTAGATGCCTCACTAAAACAGGAATTGATAGTTTTCCTAAAAAGCAAAAAAACAAACTTTTGCTTGGAGTCATGAGGATATGCCCGAAATAGACCCAAATTTCTTATGTCACGAGCTCAATGTGAATAAGGAGATCAAGCTAGTGAAGCAGAGAAGAAGAGGGTTCAGCCCTGAGAAGAACCAAGGTATACAGGAGGAGGTCGAGAAGCTCCAGAAAGCTTGTTTTATTGAAGATGTTAAATACCCAGACTGGTTAGCAAATGTGGTGATGGTGAAAAAGAATAATAACAAATGAATGATGTGTGTAGACTTCACCGATCTCAACAAGGCATGCCCAAAGGATCATTTTCCCTTGCCCCGAATTGATCAATTAGTGGATGCTACCTCAGGACACGAGCTGTTGAGCTTCATGGATGCTTATTCTGGTTATAACTAGATCAAAATGAAACCTGAAGACAGGGAGAGTACCTCTTTCATTACCCTTAGGGGAACTTATTGGTATAATGTTATGCCTTTTGATTTGAAAAATGTAGGTGCAACATATCAGCGGCTGATGAACAAGGTGTTTGCAGAGCAAATCAGTTACAATATGGAAGTTTATGTTGATGATATGCTGACAAAGAGCAAGAGAGATGCTGACCATCTAGTTGACTTAGGCCATACCTTTGATCAATTAGATAAATATCAAATGAAGTTGAACCCGACCAACTGAATATTCGAAGTACGAGAAGGCATGTTTCTTGGGTATATTGTCAATTAACGAGGCATTGAAGCAAACCCTGAAAAGATCAAAGCTCTATTGGGACTATGATCTCTAACGACGAAGAAAGAAGTGCAAAGTCTTACAGGGCGAGTAGCATCACTTAACAGATTTGTATCGCGAACAACTGATAGATGCCTCCCATTCTTCAAAACGCTCCGAAAGACTTTCGAATGGAATGAAGAATGCGAGAAAGCTTTTCAAGAATTGAAGAAATATTTGGGAGCACCTTCACTATTGTCCAGGCCAGTGATGGGAGAAAGATTGTACTTATATCTAGAAGTTTCAGAAAATGAAGTTATCTCGACATTAATAAGAGTGGAGGATGGAGTACAAAAACCAATTTATTACACTATTAAGGCCTTCCGAGGAGCATAGGTCAGATATCCAAAATTGGAAAAGTTGGCACTGGCGCTGATCGAAGCGAGTAGAAGAATGAAGTCATACTTCTAGGCTCATATCATAGTCGTATATACCGATATTCCGTTGAGGCAAGCTCTTCATAAACCAGAAAATTAGGGAGATTGATGTATTGGGCAATAGAACTCGGTGAGTATGATATAATTTATGAGCCTAGATCGTCACTAAAAGGGCAAGCAGTAACAAATTTTATAGCACAGTTCACTTATCCTAATACCCCCAAAGAGCAAAAGCTGAACACCGACCAACCTGTGGATGTTACAGGATCATCAAATTTAAACCCCGTTCAACTTAAGTTGGTCGGAGAGCAAGAAAATATGGTCGACGAGTAGTGAGGTGTGGTAGAAATGGAGATAAAGGAGCAATAAATATTCCATCGAGGAACTTTATCCAATAAAAGGTTTAAGGATGAGATACCTATATGGAACCTATATGTGGATGGATCATCATGCACCTTAGGTAGTGGAGCTGGGATTGTATTGAAAAGTCCAGACAAGGTCAATATAGAATATGCTATGCGCTTATAATTTCAAGCTTCTAATAATGAGGCCGAATATGAAGCGATGATTGTAGGTCTTAGTTTGGCAAAAACCATGAAGGAAGAGCAGGTAATCGTATGCAGTGACTCACAATTGATTGTAAACCAAATGCTTGGCGTATATGCAGCAAAGGGAGAGTTGATGATTAAGTACCATGCAAAGGCAATAGAATTGGTATGGGAATTTGTTGTTGTTCAGCTGGTCAGAATACCAAGAATGGAGAATGAAAAAGCAGATGCCTTAGCTTGATTAGCATCAGCTACTCGTAACGAGCTAAAGAACAATCCCAATTGAAGTTCTAGCTGGTCGGAGCATAAATGAAGATCTGACGATGAACTTTATTACCCTCGATTTAGGGCCATCTTGGATGAATCCCATCAAGACATATATTGAGGAAGGGAAATTACCGATTGACAAACTCGCAGTAAAGAAAT
The DNA here is from genome assembly GCA_949130495.1 of Sambucus nigra. Taxonomy (NCBI): domain Eukaryota; kingdom Viridiplantae; phylum Streptophyta; class Magnoliopsida; order Dipsacales; family Adoxaceae; genus Sambucus; species Sambucus nigra. The sequence goes on along the minus strand of OX422210.1, from coordinate 233,437,307 downwards.
TGAAGTTTAAAGTTGCTCGTTATGTACTGACTAATGGTATTCTATACAGATGAGGAATTAGGGCATGTTTGAAAAGATGTGTGCATCCCTCCGAAGTGAAAGACTTGGTTGAAGAGGTCCATGAAGGTTCTTGTGGAGCCCATGTAGCAGGTCGAACGCTTTTGCAAAGAATGATGACCCAATGGTACTACTGGCCAACGATGAGGGCTGATTGTATAGCCTATGCCAAGAAATGTGACAAGTGTCAACGCTTCTCCTCTATCCGAAGAACTCCCCAGGCATTGCTAACACCCATTACTTCCCCTTGGCCATTTGCCATGTGGGGAATAGATTTGGTCGGACCACTTCCAACTACCAAGGGAAGATTTAAATATCTTGTGGTCACGGTGGATTACTTTACTAAATGGGTGGAAGCTGAGCCCCTCATTGATATGACGTATGACAAGGTGTACCAATTTATTTGGCAGAACATCATTTGTAGATATTCTCTTCCTCATGCCTTTATTACAGACCATGGAACCCAGTTCGATAATGAGGAGTTCGCTGCCTACTGTCATCAGTCAAATATCTTGAAGACCCAATCGGCACCAGGACATCGCCAAAGCAATGGCCAAACTAAAGTGACAAACAGAATGATGCTAAATGGTTTGAAGAAAAGATTAAATAATGCGAAAGCAAACTAGATCAACGAGCTACATTCAGTACTGTGGGCTTATCTCACTATTCCTCGAGAAGTAACAGGAGAATCTCCATACATGCTTGCATTTGGAAGTGAAGCTGTTATACCTGCCGAGTTGGGCCTCCCAACATACAGATTACTGAATTTCAATTACCCTGTCAGCGATTTAATGAGAAGGTTAGATTTAGACATGCTCGAGGAAGTTAGAGAAGAAACAGCCATCAGGAATGCTGCTTACCAGCAACGAACAACTTTTTTCTACAACAAGAGAGTGAAGAACTACGACCTGAAAGAAGGGAACTATGTGATGAAGAAAGTAATTCAAAAGAACAATAAACTGGAAGCTAACTGGCATGGTCCCTACAGAGTAACAAAGGTTGTTCGACCAGCGACATATAGAATTGAAACTTTAGAAGGGGATGAGTTTAAGAATGCATGGAACGTAGAGCATCTTTGTAAATATTATCAGTAGTCTCATCTCCATGTAATGCAGTTTTCTTCAATATGAATAAAGTTTTGGTTATTTCGCCCAATTCTCTCTTTTTGTTGAAATTTATTCGGAGTACTGGTGCTGCACACTACGCATCAAGCCCAAAAATACCAACTTCGATTGGTTGGGAAGAAAATCCACCAACTCCGATTGGTCGAGAATAAAAAATATTTCTCAGAAATACCAACTACGGTTGGTTGGGAAGAAAATCCACCAACTCCAGTTCGTCGGGAATAAAAAATATTTCCCAGAAATACCAACTACGGTTGGTTGGGAAGAAAATCCACCAACTCCTATTGGTCGGGAATAAAAAATATTTCCCAGAAATACCAACTACGGTTGGTTGGGAAGAAAATCCACCAACTCCGGTTTGTCGGGAATAAAAAATATTTCTCAGAAACACCAACTATGGTTGGTTGGTAGGTTGGTTGGGAAGAAAATCCACCAATTCCGGTTGGTCGGGAATAAAAAATATTTCCCTGAAATACGAACTAGGGTTGGTTGGGAAGAAAATCCACCAACTTCGGTTGGTCGGGAATAAAAATCCACTAGCTAAGGTTGGTCGGGAATGAAAATTTGTCAACTACAGTTGGTCGGGAACATTTCTATTAAACAAAGCAGGATTATGTGATAAAAGTCAACTAATGGCCTAAAATTAAAAAGTGATGAAGCAAAATTTTTAATACTTGTAACATTTTAAATTACCACCAAGTTGGTTGGGAAAAAAAATATCATCCATTTTGGTTAGTCGTCAAATGATTACCACAAATTCAGGATAGTCAACAATAAGTTTTCACCAACTTTAGTTGATCGGGAAATAACACAATATTGTTATTTTTTTTAACAGATATACATGCACATTCATTAGTAAATAAGTGAAATGTTTTACAAAATACCTACAAGACAATGACAATCAATATTGCAAAGAAAAATAGAAGTTTTTATTAAATCCAAAACAAAGTACACTAAGAATGAAAACACATAAAAAAATTTACATCAGGAATCCTATTCTATGGGTTTCTTCCCCTCTACCTTTGAAACAGGTTCTTCACCAGTAGGAGGATCGTCTAAGGCGTAGGGGGAGTTTATGAAGTTCAAATCTTTAAGCATACTGATGTTCATAACTGATGGCCGATCAAGAAGGTGTTCTGAGCGAGATATCTCGAAGTTGGAATGAAGACTGTAGTCGCCGAGATACTTTGAAATTAGGCATTGTGCAATGGACCGAGAAGGAATCCAGCTCATATCAAGTTTAAAAGGAGGCACTGGTACATCGAGTAACCCAGGATTATGGTAATCCCATAAGTAATGACCTTGTTCCAACTGCAGCACGCCCAGAGCATTTAGCCATCCTTGCTTGTAATCCACATTATTTGCATTTTGGATCCGGTCGTCAAGATGATAAAGGGATTCATTATAACCATCCATCCTGAACTCTCTAGGCTGTTTGTGGAACTGGTAGGTTAATCTTTCTAACTGCTCGTGGAGATTCTTCACCAAGTTCATTTTATTCTCCAAAGCAGAATTTTGGACAGCCAGTTGCTTGTCTAAGGCTTGGATTTTCTTAGACATCTCATCCAATGCCTGGTTCTTTGCCATTAATTGGAAGGCTTGGTTCTCCAGAGCCGATTGAGTTCTTTGTTCCTCAATAGTAATTCGAGCAGCTCTTGCTCGTCCCCGAGCAGAGGTAGAAGGACCAATCCTCTTCAAGGTTTATAATTCATCTCTCAGATTGGCATGTTTAACCTCCAAGAAAGAGAATCCTCGTCGTTCACAAGGACTAAAGAGTTTTAGGTAGAGGCTGCAGACCTCAGCTGGGATACCTCTCCTCGCAGTTTATTGTTTTCCTGCTCCAACAACTTAGCTACTTGCATGTGCTCTTCAACCTCGGTCTTCAAAGTTCTCTCCCTCACATCATAAGCACCAAACAACTTATCATATCCCTTATCAGCATTTAGTTACTGATACTTCTTCTCATATCCTTGGTGCAAGAGGGCTGTAGATTCCTTGTATTGTTGTTGCAGCTCCTCGAGAGTGCCCTGGAGGTCTTCAATCATCTCATAATATGCTAGATTATTAGCCACTGCCCAGTCGAGAAAACATTTTAAGTATTGGTAAGCTTAAATTGCTCGCTCTGAAGCATCTGGACCGAGGATATCAATAATCTGAGATTTAGTCATATCTGTATGACCAACTTTGAAGTATTCATTGCATTGTCTCAACAATTTTGTATCATGAGTAGATAACAATTCCATCCTAGCCATAAACTAGTAAAAGGAAGAGATAGCAGGAATCAATAAGAGTGCAAACAAAGCAAGAAGAAAAGAATCAACCGTATGAATAATCAAAATCTCAAATTTTATTGCACTATAAAAGGGAAGTACATAGTTCAGAGTTACAATTGACAAAAATAAACAGAGAGAAAAATCCGAACAATTCTACACCTTCTCCTTATCTCCCAAAACTTTCTCGGGAGGCTGGGACGAGGAGGTAGGTTGCTCGGATGGCACAGAGGGTTTCTCGGTGGGTGTTAGAAGTTGCTCGGTTGAAATAATGGATAGTTGAAGTTGCTTGCAGGAGGACTGGACAACTGGGAGATGAGAAATTTGATCTCCCATCACCATAGAGGATTCCTCAAAGGTGGCTTCATCCTCTTCTTCTTCCCCAGGAGTTGGAGGGGGGCCAAGGATGTGTCGCTGAAATAGGTCAGAATTTTCATCAACATTCATCTCTCTTAAAGTATCGACCCATCCATCCCTAAAGTACTTGAGGCTGCCATATTCCATTTATGAAATCATGGCAGCCAAACCCTTATTCCACCCCTTATCCCAGCCAGCGGAGAAGGATTTTTTAACAGCTTTTCTTCTTTTCTCTCTCTTCGAGGAGGCCTTTTCCTTAAGAAGCTCCTCGATAACCTTCAATTTATTCTCCATTTCTTCCTTCTGACGACCAACGTCACAAAGTATACTTAGCTCTTCCTCGGCAGATTTGAGCTTATTTTCAAACTCTTCAGCATGTTGGAGTTTCTCCTCGAGCTCTTTGTTCTTCTCCTCTAAGTTTTATATTTTCTTTTCCAACCCCTTGGAGACTTCAACAGCCTGATCCCTCTCCTGCTCAGTGGAGTTAAGCCGCTTCTCCCAAGCAGCTTTATCATCAATATACTTCTGACGAGAATCTTTTAAAGACTGCGTCAGACCTACAAAAGCCTCCTCTACACCACCAGAGGAGATGGACACCTTGATGGCTTCATCCTTCTTCAGAATTATATTGAAACAAGTTACCAACTGGAAAAAGAAAATAACTGTAAGTCAGTGCAAGCACATAACATGGAAAAATAAAAGTTTAGATGAGCAATACTTACAGAGGCAATGTGCTGAGCTGCTAAAGTGGTAACTCTATCTCGGGAAAGATTTTCTTCAATACCTTGGATCTCGAGAATGATCCAAGACTTCACTGATCTCATGGCAGAGCTCGGAGCAACGAAAGTGGGAACACCACTTCCAACAGTTGGAGGCTGAGAGATGGATTCAGCCAAATTGACCCAGGAGCTCTTCTTCAGCTTCCTCGAGGGAACAGGAACACTCTCGACCAAGGATGTCATCTTGGTCGATGATATAACTATAACCTCACTTGGAGAAGAAATAGCTGCAACCTTGCTCGAAGTCACAGGGGGCTTCTCGGTAACCTTCACAGTAGCAGCTGGAGGAGGTGCATCAATTTGTCTTGTCCCTTCTGGTACATCTTGCTTGATTTTATTTTCCTCTCCAGCAATAGAGGCAGATTTCTCGAAGAGGGCAGGAGCTCTTCTTCTCTTCATTCTATCACTTAGAGGAATATGTGACTCAGGAGATGAGCTTTCAGAAGCTGGTACTGGTTCTACGTCACTTATCACTGGACGAGCAGTAAAAGACGAGGTGTAACTCTTGTATTGCAATAAGTATGAAGCTGATCTGATATGTTTGTCAGCGACGGTCTGATGCAAGCTCTAGATAAGTTTTAGATGCTTTAAATTAACTTCTGTCTCTTTTGGAGACCTTATCTTGCTGTCAACTGCAAATAAATCAAAATTAAAATATCAGTGACACATTTTATCAAACACAAAGAAAGCATAATTTCAAAAATAAAGTAAAGTAAAAACAACCTATCCCATTGCCATAGGGAGGGAATTTGGGACCCTGATACACATCATTTCCAGTTAGTGGAGCATGTTGCCAATTTTTCATAACAACACCATGCTCGAAATAATCCATATTGGCATCTGGGAGATTGACCACTAAAGCCCTATTTAAAAACCTAGTTTTCAAGTAAAAAGTACTATCGCTGACAACCCATCTATAGAAAAACATAATTTCTGGAATTCCTATACGAGTTCCATGAATCTGATTTAATCTATGAACTCTATTAACTATTCTCCATGTATTGGGGGATATTTTTGCAGGAACCACGTCAAAATATTGATAGAATTCTAGACACAAAGGGTTTGGGGGAAAATAAAAGCCATATTCAGATACAAAGAGACTGGGGAACCAATGTCCCTCAGCCAAACGAAAATAATCTGAAGGTTCAGAAAGTTCCTCCAAAACAACAGATGAAGGAATCGAGAAATCAGAACGAAACTTATTAAGCGAATCAACAAGGTAAACCATGGTGAATAAAGGAAATAAAAGAGAAGGAAGAAGATCTTACAGAAAAAGGATGGATCCGTTGACAACGAACAATGAAAAGGATGAACGCACAAGAGAGAGAGGAAATGGAAAACTCAAAGATACAGATTTGAAAAAGTAAAAGACGATAGGATTTTCTGCAATGCTTAAATACCTTACCTTGGGAAGGAGTAAAAATAATGATTACAAAGAGAGACGTTTACGCTACTGGCGATTAAAAGGACAAAAAGGGCGCAGAGACCGAATCAATTAGAAAATTTCAAAAAGTCTGATTCTATGAATTCAAAGAGAAAAATAAATACAAACAAAGCACTCCTAAAATTCAGGATGACCATTTAATCCCGTCATATTTTGAGAAGAATGTTCCACACTCCTCAATCTCGAACTGTGAAACATTGGGGGCTTCTGTTGATACCAAATTTAGTCTGCTGACATGGCTCCATTAAGTGGAGACACGTGTCAATCTACATGGCACCTTGACTTCGAGGTGCTCAATTTCCCCAACCATCTCAGATACTCCGAGCAGTAGGTACTCTCCGAGGAACTTTACTGCACCGAGAAACTTATGGATACCGAGATACTTAGGCGGTCCGAGCTGCACCTCGATCAGAACATTTATTACCAGACAATTAAGAGGATTAATAGCGCATTAAATGTTGATTATTATCATACAGATGTATAAGCTTATTGGACAGATATGTATTACCCTTTCACATGTACATCCTCATGGCTATAAATACATTGTATCATCCTCATTGTAAGGGACTCGGAATTTCTTGATAAAAAACTACTATCGAGAATTCCCAAATAGTCAGCAATAACAAAAACAGTGGACGTAGGCAATTCTTTTAAGGCTGAACCACTCTAAAATTTCTTTTGTCTTATTTATTTTATCTGTGATTGAATAATTAGAGATAATCTAATTTTTTACATCAACAGATTGGTGTCGTGTTTGGGAAAACGACTGTAATTATCGTTTTTCACCAAAAATAATTCATTATCAATAGCTGACAATCTTTAATCCAGCAATCGAAATGCTGGAAACCACCCAAATCCATTATCAATGTGATGTATCTATTAACATGCAAATGAAAATGTTAAATAATAATTTACTTAAACACACCTCTCTAAATGCTATCATAAGGGAAGTACGCGCATGAGGTGAAGTCCCCTAGCTAGTGAATGCAGGGTGAATATAGTCCTCGTCCATATGACCGGTTATTATGTATGTTGTATTTATTGTGCGATGTGGGATAATTACGGGTGTGGTTATGACTCACTCGCAGGTATATGGGTACCTTCTGACGTTGCGTTAGGATGCCCAGGTCGTCTTGGTTGATAGGCCCTAGAAAATGATAGTCATTTAGGGGCGTGAACAGTGGGGAAACCCGGATGGGCGGTCTTAGAATCGTTATATATAGACGAATATAACTATTCTTATTCAAGTTGGACTTGATTTATGATATATGCCATAAAGAGCAAATAATTGTGATTATGTTTCATAATGAGATATGGAACGATGAAATGAAACAGGGTAAAGTATGGAGTTTTAATTAATGATATTCATTCATAACCTCTTGCATAACTGAATTAAACTTATGATCATTAAATTTCCTTAGTTTATGCATTGAGTGGAGTAGGTAGATTCTTATTACTATCAATCATGATAAATTGTTCATAACTGTCATACTCTTTATTCATCTGGTGATCATATAAAACCGGGCCCTGACCCATTCATATTTCTTGTTTTGCATGAATTGTTCATTCGCTCAGGTGCTCCGCCTCAAGGACTCCCATTCTGACTTTCCTATTCCAGTGTGTTTGGGGAGCCATAATACTTTGCGGATATTACGGGATATGTTGTTATAGACGCCTTCATTTTTTTACTCTAGTTATAATCGGGTCATTTACTCGGGTGTGTGGCCCAATCTTTTGTATTTTCTTATTGTAATGTATTATGTAACTTAATGAACTTGTTGAATATCGTTATAAGAGACTGTTAACCAATAGCCTATTCGGTTATTGGGTTGTGTATGTATTGTTCAGTTTTATTCTTGTAGTTTTCATCCACCTTTTTTAAATTGGGTTGTTTAAATGCTTTCTTTAACTTATAAAAATTAAATTTTTGGCAACTCATTTTTCTGAAATATTAGGTGGTTATCCCGTATACTTATTGCATTATTTTGATGCTGAGAATGGTCCATCTATGATTCCTCTTATTATTGAAATATCGGGTTGGCCATCCCTTATTTTGATGAGCGGGTTGTCACAAATCCTCACCTCTAACACGAAATCCCCACTATAAAATTTTACTAATTGGTTAGGATTTTTTTAGTTTTTCATTTTAGTAGATTTAATTTTTTTAGTTTTATTGATTTTATTTTTAGTTTTGTCTTAAACACTTAAATAGTTTTATTTTAATTTTTTGAGTTGCACATTATACACACACCCTTTTGTATCTCAAAATTTTAGGATAAAAAATGTGATGTTTGAACTTTGAGATCCACAATTATTAACACTTGTTCTATCTAAGATGATAAGTGGGAATAAATGCAATCTCGCAATCAATAAAACTGATGAACAAAAGAAGATGAATCTTCTATTAGAACACCACATTTCCAAAAAAAAAATGACATTTACAAAGCTTAAAAAACACAATTTATTACATAAAAATAAAATCTGAAATCAAAAGACAACTTAACAATCTAATAATCCATCTCATTACTTGGGTATTTCCTTAATAGAAAAATAAAAAAAACTAACATAGCAAACATACCCATTTCATCAAATTAACTGTACAATAAGAATTGTTCAAAACAAACATAACACATACAAAATTGATTCAAAGAGACTCCCCATTGAAAATACGCTCTCTCTCTCTCTCTCTCTTTCCCCTAAATCATAATTTATACCCGAACAAACACAAACCCATTTCATCAAATTAAAACAGATATCAAACTTTACTATATTATCAGACACACACAAAAAAAACAAATAGACATCACTCAAAATCCTCTTTCTCTCCTCTAAACCCTAATTTCTACACAAAACCCATTTCATCAAGTCTAGTCAAAACAAACCTAAACCCAAACAAAACTCAATCGAGACTTCAAATTCTCTCTTAATCACTACTCTAAACCACAATTTCTACCCAAACCCATTTCATCAAATAAATAAAATAATCAAACTTTACACAAAATAAAAATAGTCAATAGTAAAAATCGTATTTGTCACTCTCTTTCCTATATATTCCTTACCATTGTTGTTAAGAACATGAAGAGTAATAACACGATCACCCGGTTGAGAAACTTTAACCAAATCCCAAGATAACAACTCTCTACTTTGAAAAAACATTTTATCTCTGACAACCCCAGAAAATTGTTTGAAGTAACAGTAGCTTCATAATTAGCTATTAACCCCAAAAAATTGTTTGAAGCTACAAAACAAGTAAATGTTGGGCTCAGTAAACATATATATTTCTCTCCTATTCTTGATCTCCTTTTTTATAAAAGCATGTGCGTGTGTGGGAGAAGCCCAAGTGACAATACTCCCAAAACCCAAAACCACCTTGACTTTGCTCTCATTACCCCCACTTTTTCAACGTATCTATTGTGAGATATTACGATTCTGGAGGATGGTGAATGGGAGGTTGATTTGATGTTTTCGATAGAAGGATGAATGGATGTATATAAAAGGAGGGTAGAAAACGAGGAGTTTCAAGAATAGGAGGAGTCTTAGCTCATTATTTTGCGAAGTTAATTTATCGAGAAACGATGCTTCATGAGAAGTGGACAAGACTTCTAGAAAAGATAAACACTACTGTCATGTGTAGGCTTAAAGGATATAGAGAGAGTAGTAACTCATAATAGTAAGTATTTATTACTGTCATGTGTCATTCTCAAAGGATTTGGGTCTATAATTTTTATTATAGACTATAGATAAGAGGAGAGCTATTAGAACATAAGTTGGGGGTTTGGGGAGATAGCTTCATGAACAAGAGGAGATCCTTGCATTCAATCCAACATTTTCATCCAAAGGCTTTGATCTAAAAATTGAGGCAAGTGGTTTAATTTTTAATTGTTAATTTTCATTTACCTATTCATATTAAAGGAAGTGAAATCAATTAGTATGTTAGGGTTTATGTTTCATTAGAAATTGGGGATTTTAATTGTTAGGAGTTGTAATATGTAAGAGATGACAAGAGTTGGTTGATTTTATGCTCTAATTGATGTAATTGTTAGGGGTAAATTGAATATGATAAAAGGATGGATTTATGATGAACCTTGAAAAGTTTTGATGAAGAAATCTATACAGAATTGAGGTATTTACTGTTCTAATGGTGATTCTTTTCGCGATGGCCTACAGAAAATCGCATTTTCTAAAATTCCCCAAAACGGTATTTTAAAATGAGGTATTTACTGCTCCAAAATGCCCCAAAACGGCATTTTAAAGTTTTGGGCAAATTCATGGGGAAAATTGAAAGAAATATTTTTTAGTTGTTATTCCGTTGGAGATTGCCAAAATTGATAGGTGTGACTAATTACCCTTGGATTAATTAGAGGATTAATTAAATTTGAGAGATTAAGTTTTATGATTGAGTGATTGAAACCTTGTTAATTAAGTGACAGAAACTTAATTGGATGATATTGAACATTGAATTGGGAATATTGAAAAGGATTATGATTGAGTGATTGAAACCTTGTTAATTATGTGGGGGAAATTTCATTGGATGAAATTGAACATTGAATTGGGAATATTGAATTTCGGGCCCAGATAGAGAAAGTCCGGGCATAATTGTTATGGTGACACCAAAATAATGATAAAGTAATTAGTGTATAATTAATTGGAATAAAGTCAGACCATAGACTTATATGTGTTAGGCTTGTGTATGGAGAAGTACACTGGTAGCCTAGATTTCTCTATATATATAGTCATGTGTAGTTTATATATATATGTATGATTTATAAATATTTTTGTGAATAATATTTATCGTAAAGCATACCCATTCTAGTTCTACCAGGGGAGGTTGCGCGATGTGGTTGAATCCCCTGGCTAGAGAATGTAGGGTGAGTATAGTCCCCAGGTCATAGTATTCGGGTTCAGGAATGAGACGCTTTGGGTATGATTCGGTCTCATTAACGTGGGAAACTGTGGCCGCCTCCACAGTGTTTGTACATTTTTCTGAAACGGGGAGCTAACCGTGTCACGGCTTTGGGTGGATGAGTATACCCGATTGTGATAGCATCTAGATAACACCCAATGAGTGCCTACTCAGGGGCTTGTATATAACTATAACATGAATATGTGAATGGTGTAGGATTTGTACGTATATATGGTATAATTATATATGGGATAATACACGATGATAATGGTATAATTAATATAACCTGTAAAATGGTTATATAGTATTGAATTGGAATTTATTTAAATAATTTTGTTTGAATAATAAACTTATAACTCATATACGTGATATGAATCGTATAAGTTATATAACCCGTGAGAATGTTATATGCCAAATAACTAAGAAATTACTTAATTAATTTAATGAGATTAATAACTTATAAAGTATACTAAACCCACTAGGGATTGAGTAGTGGGAAATTTTGGGCTATGTGTGACAACACTAGTTACATGGTGGTTAGCGAGATGGGTCAGATAGAGTACGTTAGGCGTGCACATTAATGGAGGGGTGAGGTGTCCTCAAGAGAGTGTGCGACACTAACTTAAATATGGAGAGCATACTTGCATTTTAATTTACTGCATTTAAATTCACTTGCTAAATATTTCCAAAATATTTTGGGTTCTAACCCTTTCTATAAAATATTTTAAAAACCTTTTAAGTTTACAGCCACAGGGACACCAGAATTGCTCTATTCCACGTTTTTGCAGCTACGACACATGTGGATGTTGCAGGACTTTAATTTAGCCATTTCAGTCATTTCATTCCTAGAGTAGGATGCTGTGAGTATTCCACTCGGGCATGTCACTCCATTTGTCCATTTTATTTCAGTTAGTTGATGTATTTAGTTATTACTCATGTGATTCATTTCGTAATTTGATTTGTAGCCGATGGTTGTCTCGACAAGGATTATATTTATTCCTATCTAGTATTATTCATTTCAGTGTTTGTGTGAATCATTAGTTGTATATTCTTTCGCATTTTCTTATTGGGATGTTAAATTAAAAGATGAAATTTGGCACCATGTCTTTTAAATACTAGGTGGTTAGTAATTTTTAAAAAGTTTTCAACAGTGATGCTAAGAATGAACCAGATGAGATTCATGTTTAATTTGATATAAGACTGATCATCCGGTATTTTATTAGGTGGGGTATCACAAATGGTATCAAAGCATCAGGTTCTAGTGTCCTAGGATCTGTGCAGCTTTTCATGTTTCATCGTAGCATTCTTGGATATAGATCCCTATTATAGGATTGTTGTATTCTTTCACATATGCGATTTGTGTTCTCCTTCTATAGGGTATAGTTCATGTGATTCATATATGGTTTTGATCGAGTGTGGTAGATCGAACATTATAAAACAACCAACGTGGGATGTTAGAAGGATTGCAGGAGGGAGGACTCAGCAGAAGCGATGGGGTATTCTAGAAATAGTGACGCGATAGGATCCACCATGATAATTGATCGAATAATTGAAGTTGGAGAAACCGCTGGGTTGTAGTAGTCGCCCCAAGAACCATCGAGAAGGACGGTGGTGCACAGATAAAACCCCAAGTGTATATGACAAGGGGTGAGGGTCGAAGAAAATTTTATTTCAAAAGAGTAATCCTCTAGGATTCGATGGAGGTGCGAAAGAGTGATTTATCAGTGGGTAAAGAAAATACAATTGGGATCAAATGTGGGGAGCGTAGTTTCACTCAAGTAAAAATTTTGGGCAAGGAAGTTTGCTCTTAGAAGTATTATGGGGTGATGAGAGCCAATCAACAGATTCATGGGGAAATACCGTAAATAACAAAGAATTACGGGTGACGATTATTATGAAATCTCTCACTAGTGGTTGAATAGAGAGGGAAGGAAATTTTTAGAAATTTTCCAAAAAAAAAAGGGTCGGACAGTGGCTGAATGGGAAGGAAATTAACAAAATTTGCAAACTTCATAACCAATGACAGGGATATAAAGAATCAAATAGGGGTTGTAAGTTGAGATTAAACCCATTGGGTAGAATGTACAAGCATGGATAGGAGATCTGGCTAAGATGATTGGTGTCGTTATCGTCAAAGATATACAATTACAATCGGTATCAATGCTCTCTAGATAGGGGAGCTAAGAGAGTTGGAGAATCTATCGAAGAGTAAGTTTGGATTTTTAGTTCTAGTAAGGTTCCAAAGGGAAGGAATACCCACTAGGGGACCCAAACTAATGATCAACGTCAATGAAACCTCTATCGAGTGATGGTGGGTTTACTTAAGGCCATCAAGGGCAGCAACAAGTCTATTGGATCAGAGGATCCAAAGGGACATTTGGAGTAGCAATCAGGGTCAAGGCTACCCGGTCCATGAAAAGGATAACACCGATAGGACCGTTGGGGCCAAAGAAAAGGGAAGTACATAGATGTATAAAAGATTGGAAATAGATGGGTAGATTTTTTCCGCGGTGAGTCAGGGGATAAGATCTAGATGCCCATTAGCGGAATCTATTGGAGAAGTTTTTGGTTTGGTTAGGACAAGGGTGTTATGTCTAATGACCATTGAGCCGGTAGTGTTGTGGGAAACTAAAACTAAAAGTTTTATTTCGAGATGATTGGGGTATGTTTTGTGTGATGAAAGCGGGTCACGGTAATGTATTAGTACTAGATTCACATGAGAAATTGATTTAGTGGAAGTATAGTTAATATCACTTGTATGTGTATTTTTACAATGGAGTAGTGGGGCACTCTTCAGTTCCATCTGAGAGGAACGGGTGGGTAAATTGAGATGATGTATTTCTTGAGGACTAGCTCCTATGAGAGGGGATATTTGAGTTAAAGTTTTATCTTGGGTATGGATGGATTCGTAATAGTGGACGATCATAGAAAACCTATCATACTCGTTGTTTTCGCGCCGGATGTATATTTTTTTTAGATATCTCACCTGGAAGAGGGTTGATCAATATCATAGTGGCAATATTGTGTGAAATAGGATTCATAGTGGGCAGTTGTCTAGTTATATTGGATCCCGATGCGTAGGACTTTTACCGGTGAGATTCAAGGGATGTAAGGTTGCCGTGGAGCAAAGAGATTTAGTTCGTCATTAATACTTAGCACTGAGGGATTAGTGATAGTATGAGCGCAGTAGTACATGACTCCTTTAGAGACGCAGGAGTCCATGATGTACTTTTGAGTATAGGGGCAAGGTTTGAGAGTTCTAGGGGTATGCTTTGGGTTTTGTGGACGTCAAGGACCAATGATGCTGAGGAATAATGCACTAGCGAAAGTTCTTTTGGTCTTTGTTGGGAATTTTTATACACATAAGCCTTAATAATATATCGAAAGTGTGAAGAAGGCATTGGATTCTAGGTCATTGGATTTAACGATAATTGGTAAACGTGTGGAGAAAATACGTTGAGGAGAAAGCCACTAAGAGATAGGAATAGTGGAGCCGAAAAGTGTTATCAAAGAAACACTGGGAAGCTTTGGCACCACAAGTTTCTAGGTTGTGCATATTGTTATGTGTTTTATGTGATTTATTTTATCCACTTTTTCCATCGCAGGGACCCTTAGGTATGGGACTAAGGGAGTATTTTGAGGATCACATATCGATAATAAATATGGGGTAATATCGGGGACAATCGAATGGCAATGAGTAAGCCATCGAAAATATTTGGAGGATATAGCCACACCAATAATACGGGGGCTGAAATTGAGACAAATATGGTTACGTAATTGATTATTGGAGGTTTGTGCAATTAGGATCGAGTTAGAGGGTGTATGGGCACCCTGGGAGGAACCATAACCCCTACTTTCCAGATACTTAATAGATTCGAGGAGAATACGCAAAGGCAATGATTTTAGGTATATTTCGGAGGAATGGGAATAAGTTGTGCCCTCGAATTATCACTAGGGTTCGTGAGTGAGACGGATATTAGTGGATGTTTTGGTTGTAATGATCATAATATATATATATATATATATATATATATATATATATATATATATATATTTAAGTACCGTGGGATAACGAGGTTATCTGGTGTTAACCAGGTGAGATTGGGGGGTTACACTAAGAGGATGGTTGCATTATATGAGAAGTTTCTAATTTCGAGGATTATGGGAGTAGTGTGGATGTTTTCCCAAGTTTCAACTATGTAGCTATAGTTTGGGGCTATAGTGGATAGCTATAGTAATACTAGGTGTTCCCGGTACCAGGGTATGAATTATCGTTGTTAGGTTTCACCTGAGATAGGGTCTAGCGTATATATACGGTAATGTATGTGAAAATGTGTTGCATGTTAATGTACTAATATTGTTAAATTGAAATCTCGGGGAGTAGGGACATTTCTAATGTTATTCAGAGTGGTTGGACTTATTCTCGGGCGGGAAGATATAGCTCGGGTTTTATTTTCGTGCAAGGAAACTAGTGATAGTAAGGGCGTGGTAGTATGTGTGGTCTTTTTTACATAAGAGTGGATATGTATAATTTTATCCCGAGAGAGGGGTATTTCGAATGTTATGACTGGGGGATTGAAGTTATATTGCGATTTTAGTGTTGGTAAAAGTCGGATTTCATTTCATGCGGTTAAGCATGGGTATAGGGTGTATGAGCGCTCTGGTTAATTAATTTGATTATTACAAATAATTCGGGATTAGAAGTGGGAGAAATGGGGGTATGATCTTAAGGATAGGCGACTTGGGAGCTAGTCGATACTGGAAGGACAAGGTTTATCCGAATTTCGAGGACGAAACTCTATTGTAAGGGGGAAGTACGTAACACCCCATAAATTTAAGGAACTTTAATTAAATAAAATATTTGGAGAAAAAGAATTTATTTTATTTACAGGAATTAAATCCATGATTATTGAATTTGTAAATTTAAAGAATTTATTAATTTGGCGAATAAAGGGTTAAATATTTTGGACTATTTTATGTCGCCTTTTGAGGCCTTAAAGTTGGAAGATATTATAAATTAATTCGTATGGAACTTTGGAGTGCACGGTTGAATCCGGATTGGTCACGATAGTTGGAAATGAGTGGCCATATGTATATATTGGGTCTCGGGACTTAATTCGACATAATTAAACTCCAAATAAAGAGTTTGGGCCCTTTTTAGGAGGCCCATAGACCCAATAACGGAAATTGGGTTTCTAACCCTAAGTGTGTAAGGGTGAGGCAACTTAAAATCATTTTAAAGGACTAAAATTACGATGAGAATAAGAGGAGAGCCATTAGAAGACAAGTTGGTGATTTGGGGAGATAGCTTCAAGAACAAGAGGAGATCCTTGCTTTCAATCCAACATTCTCATCCTAAGGCTTTGATCTACAAATTAAGGAAAGTGGTTTAATTTGCAATTGTTAATTTTCATTTACCTATTCATATTAAAGGAGGTGAAATCAATTAATATGTTAGGGTTTATGTTTCTTTAGATATTGGGGATTTTAATTGTTGGGAGTTGTAATATGTAAAAGATGACAAGAGTTGGTTGATTTGATGCTCTAATAGATGTATTTGTTAGGGTTAGATTGAATATGATAAAAGGATGGATTTATGACAAATCTTGGAAAGTTTTAATGAAGAAATCGGTACAGAATTGAGGTATTTACTGTTCTAATGGTGATTCTGTTCGCAAGCCCTGCAGAAAATCGTGTTTTCTAACTTTTGTTGTCTGATACATTTTCTCCAAAAATGGCTCCAAAACGGCATCTTAAAAATCTGGGCACATTCGTGGGGAAAATTTTAAGAATATTTTTTAGTTGTTATTCTATTGGAGATTGCCTAAATTGATAGGTGTGACTAATTACCCTTGGATTAATTAGAGGATTAATTAAATTGGAGAAATTAAGTTTTATGATTGAGTGATTGAAACCTTGTTAATTAAGTGGGCGAAACTTAATTGCATGAAATTGAATATTGAATTGGGAATATTCAAAAGGTTTATGATTGAGTGATTGAAACCGTGTTAATTAAGTGGGCGAAACTTAATTAGATGAAATTGAACATTGAATTAGGAATATTGAATTTTGGGCCGAGAGAGAGAGAGTCCGGGCATAATTGGTAGGGTGACATCAAAATAATGATAAAGTAATTAGTGTATAATTAATTGGAACAAAGTCGGACCACAGACTTATATGTTTTAGGCTTGTGTATGGGCATAGTACACCGGTAGCTTAGATTTTTATATATATACGATGATGTGTAGTATATATATATATATATATATATATATATGTATCATTTCTAAATATTTGTGTGAATAATATTTATAGTAAAGCATACGCATTCTAGTTCTATCAGGGGAGGTTGAGCGATGTGGGTGAATCCCCTGTCTAGAGAATATAGGGTGAGTATAGTCCCCAGGTTATAGCGTTCGGGTTGAGGAATGAGATGCTTTGGGTATGATTTGGTCTCATTTTCGTGGAAAACTATGGTCACCTCCACGATGTTTGTACATTTTTCTGAAACGGGGAGTTAACTGTATCAGGGTTTCGGGTGGATGAATATACACGATTATGATAGCCTCTAGAGAACACCCGATGAGTGCCTACTCATGGGAAGTATATATCTACATCATGTATATGTGAATGTGGTAGGATTTGTACGTATATATGGAATAATTATATCCGGGATAATACAAGATGAGAATGGTATCATCGATACAACTTGTGGAACGGTTATATAGTATTGAATTGGAATTGATTTAAATAAGTCCGTGTGAATAATAAACTTATAAATCATATACGTGATGTTAATCGTATAAGTTGTATAGCCCGTGAGAATGTTACATGGTAATTAACTAAGAAATGATTTAATTAAGTTAATGGGATCAATAACATATAAAGTATACTAAACCCACTAGGGATAGAGTAGTGAGAAATCGCGGGATATGTTTGACCAGACTAGTTACGGGGTGGTTAGCTTGATGGGTCATATATAGTACATTAGGTATGCACATTAGTGGAGGGGTGAGGTGTCCTCAAGAGAGTGTTCGACACTAATTTAAATATGGAGAGCATACTTGCATTTTAATTTACTGTATTTAAATTCATTTGCTAAATATTTTAGGGTTCTAACCCTTACTATAAAATATTTTTAAAACCTTTTAGGTGTCCAGCCACAGGGGTGCCAGAATTGCTATATTCCACGTTTTCACAGCTGCGACACATGTGGATGCTGAAGGACTTTGACTGGGCCATTTCAGTCATTTCATTCCTATAGTAGGATGCGATCAGTGTTCCACTTGGGCATGTCTCTCTAGTTGTCCATTTTATTTCAGTTAGTTGATGTATTCAGTTATTACTCATGTGATTCGTTCCATTATTTGATTTATAGCCGATGGTTGTCTCGGCTAGGATTATATTTATTCCTGTCTAGTATTGTTCATTTCAGTGTTTGTGTGAATGGTTAGTTGTATATTCTTTCGCATGTTATTGTTGGGATGTTAAATAAAAAGATAAAATTTGGCACCATGTCTTTGGAATACTAGGTGGTTAGTAAGTTTTAAAAAGTTTTCGACAGTGACGCTAAGAATGAACCAGATGAGAATATAATTATATATAGGATTGCTACCCGGTATTTTATTAGGCAGGGTGTCACATCGAGGTATTCAAGAGAACAATAAGAAGTTGACCTTTAAGGTGTTAAAGTTAGAAAAAGAGTTGAAAGTGATTAAGGAGAAGGAAGATTTAATTAGTCAACTTGAGGCGATTAAGATTACCCTTTAAGAGGAACTTATTGTAATGGGTAAAGAAAAGATTGACTTGACAAATTCTCTTGCACGTGTTTCTGAAAATCTTCCTGAATCATTGGAGGTTCGCAAAACACTTGAAGAATTTTTTTTTAAACTTCATAAATATCTCGAGGCTTCTCAAGAAGTCAAAGTCACTCTTGAGGACAACTCTGGAAGAATGTGAAAGTTGTTTTTTGGACCAGTTATATTTTATAAGGAGACAGGTTATCAAGAGAGAAAAGGTATAGGATATGAATATCGGGGATCATTAAACACAAAATTTGAACCTTTAGCTAAGTTTGTTACTAAGGCTAACACTCATAAACCTATCCCACCTAAGAGAAATCCTCCTAAGAAATTTTTTAAAATGACTCCAAATAAACTTTTTGTTTTTAATTTTTGCAAAACAAGGTGCCATCTAAGACATTTTTGTTATGAGCTTAGGAAGAATTCTTAATCACAAACTCTTACATTTCACTATAGTCAATTAGCTAGACTTAAATAGCAAGTTGAGTATCTAATCAATTCATCCCAATGTTTAATGGAAGAATTTCTAAGATTATTTATGCCCGAAGGAAGTTTCTCCTACCAAATGACTAGAAACAACAATGGGCGGAACACAAATCATGCTTGGGTGACAGAAGATAAAACCAATAAGGCATTAGTTGTTCATGTTGCGCTAAAGGCTCAGAATACCTCCAGATGGTAATTTGATAGTGGATACCCTAGACATATGGCAGGTGATAGATCTCTTTTTACCACTCTTGGGGATCACAAGGATGGTAATGTCACCTTTGGCGATGGGACTAAGTCTAGAATTATTAGTAGAGGTACCATTGAAGTTTCCAGGTTTCCAAAAGTAGAAATTGTTTTGTATGATGATGGAATAAATATTATTCTTTTGAAAATAAAAACCCTGTTAGTTTTTCATAAAATTAAACATCCTAGAAATATATTTTGTAAATTAATTTAAGATCTAAATTGCTTTATACCTTTATGGGATATTGGGAAGTCTTCAAACTTGGATATGCTAGAGTTCGGTTCGCCATGACGATGCGTGATGATTTGTGACAGGATATGCCAAACTAGTCTAAACTATAAAAGGCCTACACTATGAACAATATTATAAAAATTATTCTTACAAATCTCCCCCTGTGGCTATTCCGGTACAAAACAAACAAACATAACCAAACACCAAATTAAAATGAAAAATCTCCTATGATAAAAATCCTAACACCCTTCCAAACCGTAAAACGAAATGGCATAAGTCTCTTTGTCTTAAAACTTCTTATTCTTCTTCCCTTTCTTGATCTTTCGTTAATCTTTTAATCTTCTTGAGCAATGCATAAGGGAAATCTACACACATGAAACAAGAAATATACCTCGTGATGCATTGAGTTTGAAATAAATAAATTCTCCCCCATAAATCAAACTCATTGAATCTCAGTTTTTAATTTACTCTCCCCCTTTGTTTTTATCCAAAATAGACAGATAAGTGAACATGATCATGAAAGAAAAGAATCACGTAGAAGATAATATATCATCACAAAAATATATTAATCAAGCATGTGTAATGATCATCTCAATGGCAAACACAACCAACAATTTTTAAAAATTATCATTTTTTTTCCAAGAAAAAAAATCACAAATACAACAAACAATACCATATATAATATGTGCAAAATATGTCAAAGAAAATTTGGCACACATATATAGGTATAAACTATCACAAAAAAGACACAAATACATAAGCTTTACACACTAACATTGTATCGATGTGTCTAAACAAGTGAGATGGAATAAATCGGTCTGAACTAGGTACAAAGGAATAATAACCCAAACGCTAAAATATGTTCAAGAAGTTTTAATTGGTTGTAAAACTTTATCAAACTAAGCTTTAGCCTCAAGTGAAAAATAAAGTTGAACTTAATGAACAAAACATGAACAATGCACACAAACCTACAATGTTGATGATTCTACAATCAATAGTGTCATGAAAAAATAAGCATACTAGGATTCATTATGCAACCATGTTGATCTCAAACTAAATTCTCTCAAAAGATAAACATATATCATTTTTCATTCTTTTCTTTTTCTTTGCTTTTGAAGTGATTTCTTTTGCAAGATCAAAAACATTAAACTATGTTGGCCCCTTTTTGGCAATTTTTTTTCTCTTTTTATTGCCCTTATTTTTTCTTGGGCTATTTTCAAACGGTGGATTTCACGCAAAGTCAACTTGTCTTTCACAGCCCTTTCCCGTGTACACTTATATTTTTTTGATGTTAAACATATTTTCTCATGGGCATCGGCTCCTTACATGAATAAATCCCCCATAGTCACATAAAACTGTAAATGACAAAATTAATGGGATAAGGTCTCACCAAGCTCAAATATAGATAGTGAAGTTAAAATCCAATAAGCTCGTGCAGGTGTGTGCAGAGCCATATACAACGTGTGATCCATGATACAAATAAAGTTCGAAACAACCCCATAAACATGGTTATGATCAATCTAACTATCTTAAGTCATAACCAAATGTCTTAGCCACATGCAATTGCGGAGTGAATTGGATTCAAACACACCAATATGATATCCAAATTGTGTAAAACTAAAATACACATAACCAAAAGTATTTTTATATTTTTCAAAAAAATTATCAAAATAAAATCTTTTTATATTTTTTAAATATGACTCAATAAAAAAATATATTACAAAAGATAGACATGTCATAACACTAGCAAACATATATCATGAAGCACAACTAGATGATGACAAACACAAATCATGCAAGCAATCATCCATAATATATAGCATGTGAAGCACCATGTGCAAGCATGTGAGAACCTACTAGTCTAACAACTAGTTCCTTTAAAATGGATTTCCTAACCCAAATAGGTGTATACTTAATGCATCGGTATTCGATAACCAAGGGAATATTAGACCTTAACTTCGTAGGACCTCTTCCAAGATCATAACAAAAAGCCTAAGGTGACCTTTCTGTGACAACCCGCCTACTAAAATAATAGGTGGCCATCCCAATACTCTAATAATCACAGGAATCATAGATGGTCCATTCTCAGCATCACTGTCGATTAAAATAATAGTACGAGATAACCACCAATCATTTTAGAAAACGGACTGTCAATTTAAAATTTAATGGGTAAAATAAAACACTTAGACAATCCATTTGTAAAACGGTGGATATAACAAAAACGAAGAAAAAAGAGGGACAATATAATAAATGGTCACCGAATAAGTTGTCGGTGAACAGACCAATACAAATAATTACACCAAGTATCACATTTCAATATTTACAATATAATTAATGAGTGCAACGCTTGGGCAAACACGCCCGAATAAATAAACTGAACCTAACTAAAGTACAATGGAAAGAAGCGTCTAATACCAATAACCTACAACATCCTCAATATGTTGTAGCTCCATGACAACCGGAATGGAAATCTAAACACGTGTGTCCATGCGGTAGAGCACCTGTAACGACAATAATATGTGCAGAAATAAGTAATATAGATACGGGTCAGGGCCCGGTTTGATATGATTCCCATGTGACTAAAATGCATGACAGTTAAGTACGTATTTTCTCGCAATTAACAATAATATTTCTCACCTCTCAGTCAAAAAGCAACCTAGCGCAATATCAATGATGATCTAGTTATCCCAAAGTACTAAGGGCTAACTTCTCCCCATTCTCAACACTATGCCCTATTCGTGTATGGGGTGTCTCGCAAAGTGAAATCCAAATAAGGAACCCCCCCGATACACTACTACTTAAGCAAGGTTGATCGTCGAGATCCATTAAACCCTAAGCACAAAATTATTATGTATATGTATGTGTGTGCATATTATCTACAACTACTCAAGGAAACATAATTAAATCCGTTCACAATCTAAATCATCATTCCCATTCCTTTCTTTAGGAATATATATAAATGGTACAACATTTTATCAAATGTTTGCCATCCAAATTTCATAACTCTTTATGTACCGTTCCTATTTCTTTCTTAGGAATACACATAAATGGTACAACATTTTATCAAGTGTTTGCTGATTTCTCTCATTTATACAATTTCTTTACCAATTTTATTTCCTTTCTTCCATCCAGGAAGAATACATTTTTAAATCAAGTTTTATTAACATAAAAATTCTTTAGCCTTGTTCATAAAATCCCACTTCCTTTCTTCCATCCAGGAAGTGTAAATAAAAAGTCATTTTTATTAGCATAAAAATACTTTTGTACCATATAGCCCATTTCCCTTCTTTTATCCAGGAAATATAATTAAAGCCAATTCATTATCATGAATTGATTTAATAATCTAAGACCGTCCCTCCGTGTTTCCCCACTGGACGCATCCCTAAATGGCTATCATCTTCCAGGGCCTGTCTATAGAGGACAACCTGGGAACCTACCAACGTCGGGAATCGACCATATTGCCTGCAGGAAAGTCAAGACCACACCCAGAATATCCTAACCAGCGCAATATAATAAACGCCCATATGGTCTAGGGACTATAGCCACCCTGCGTTCATTAGTCAGGGGGCTTCACCACACGCACGCAACTTCCCTTATGATAGCGATTTAGGGAGGTGTGTAACCATAAGTTAACACTTATGAAAATCATTACTTTTTCCTTTGAAAACATCCAATTTTTACATTCCCAAATCATTTGTACTTATTCATTTAATACCACATTTTATAATGTGCATTTCTTATTTATTAAGTCATATTTTATTAATGACTTCAGAGCCGAAGTGCCATTAACCTCAACTAGTCCCCAAGACTTTAATATAATATCATAAACCATTTAAAATGAATCTCCCTCAAAGAGTGTCTCCCGAATGTCTCAACATTAATATTTTATCTTCAATTTATCTTTCGGATAATCACTTATTTCATTCGGATATTAACCTGCGCAATTAGCCCTCGGGGTAAGCCCAAACATCCCATTAAATCCTAGGGCATTAGACTACCCAAAACTACCCTCTAGGACTCCCCATTAATCCTTAAAGGAAGGTCCTTACCTCGGACCTAAAGGAAAAAGGGCTAAAAATCAAACTAGGAAAAATCTCACAAAAACAGGGGAACCGAATCGATTCGCCCCTTGGGCCGAATCGATTCGCCCTTGCGAATCAATTCGCTGAACAGCCGAATCGATTCGGTAAGCAAAACTGACTTTCTGTAATTGTCCGAATCGATTAGGTATTAACCCGAATCGATTCGATCGGCCAGACCTGTAGCCCACCCCTTATCCGAATCGATTCGCCCCTAGGGCGAATCGATTCGGTCCTGCAAAAATCCCAAGTTGGGCTACGGGTTGTTCGAACCCTAAACCCCAAAATCTCAAATTTTCCATTTTAGCCAACATTAACAAAAATTAATTCTCCCAAATTGTTTCTACACCTTATATAACTAATAATTTATCCTCAAATCAAATTTAAAACTAGGATTTAATTGTTTAATCATCAAAATCAACAAATACCCATTTATGGATTAAATCTCCAAAGCCTAACTATACATGCAATTTATCACATTAAATCAACATCTAGCAAGTAACAAACTTACCTCGAGGTTCCTAGTCTCTGATCCTCCTCCGATAGCAACGAATTTCAGTCCAAATCTCCATTTTCTCTCTCTTTTCTCCATTTCTCCCAACTCTCTCTTCTCTCTCTCTCTCTCTATCCTTTGGGTTTTCTCACAAATGAAGAAAGAAAAAGGGGTGGGGGAACTTAAACGGGTCTTAAAACATAAATGCCCTCCTTTAATTGCTAATAGGCCATTAAAATGACTCGTAACCACTTAATTGAGTCAAAATGCGTTAAAAGTGCCCGACACCCAAAAATACAACATGGCCCTTATTTCGACTATCTCGACTATTCTAAAAACAACTGCACCCCCTATTTTGGAATTCGGGAAAATGTGAACAAATTTTATGTTCAAATTTTATTTTATTTCATTAATTATACCACAATTTAAATATGAACCATAACCGTCATTTTACATATAACGACGCAATATATCACAATATAATGCTATTCACCTTCTCATACGGTAAATAGACAAAACATAGTAAATATTATCCCTTAATATCTCGGGAAACAATATTTACGCCCACTTCCCCTATTTTATAAACTTAACCTATCGGGCAAAGTATTATAAAATAGTCGTCTAAAAATCTGGGTTGTTATATACTCCCCTCCTTAGAAGGGAATTTTGCCCACAAAATTCAGGCGTACAGTATAACCTTAATCATATAAAGGGTATACCATACTAAACTATCATTCTATCATTATTAACAAACCCCTTTGTAGCGCGGCATCCCCATTTGGTCTTGGACTAAGGTCATCACTATTTGACCTTAGTCTACATTCTCCGTGCTCTAACATAGCATCAAACCGTTCCTCATGAACTATCGATCCTACCTTTCTACTATGGAAGGAGATACCTACACATCTCGTGATACCTTGCCTTTCTTCCCGAATCACGTTATACCCTTGCTAGGGAATAACTACACTAGGCCACGCTCTCGGTACCCTCCTCGTAAGAATCGATCCGAACCATCGTACGGAAATTTGATTCCGAAAAGCTACTACTCCACTCCTTCCTCGTCCCACCACGAGTCTCTTCACACTAGTAGGTGAGTTGGTTAATCACGGACATGAACGCCCTTACTAAAGCATCCCCTCGGTGAAACTCGTTCTACTTGGTATTCCAGGCCATAACAAATTTCTCCGACGTTTTACTCGGCACATTAACTACTCCCATTCGCATTTCTATATCAGAAAGGGAATATCCAATTGATAGTCCTTCACGAACTCCAACCCGTTGCTCATGAAAAGACTAGCTTTCTGTCCAGAACGTAGTGCCTCAATTCCTTTAAGGTGAATATTGCTGCTACGAACTCTAAATCAAGCGGGGGATAATAC
Source organism: Sambucus nigra (assembly GCA_949130495.1). Taxonomy (NCBI): domain Eukaryota; kingdom Viridiplantae; phylum Streptophyta; class Magnoliopsida; order Dipsacales; family Adoxaceae; genus Sambucus; species Sambucus nigra. Next base: position 233,411,656 of record OX422210.1, on the reverse strand, counting down.
TTCTCACAGAGTTTGAGTATGTGAGACGTATAAATAATGAGTTTGTGCTCTAGCATTAATACTTCCCGTTTCTGGCAAAGATTCGTTCGTCAAATCCACTTTCGATCATAACAACATGAGTGCGGGAGTAAAATTAAACTCATACTTCAACTCCTCGAAAGATAGGTTATCGACATGACGCTTTATCTAGAAAAGGCCCCACCATCTATGGCCTATCGTTTCGAATCACTCAAGATCCTAAACTTCTTCGTCGTTCTAGGTACCAAACCCCATCTAGAGTTAACCAACAAACCTATTGTGGTCAACTCCTCGCCAGCTTCCGAAAACAAGGTTATATGCCTTAAGGGAATTGCGTCCTAAAAATCCTAAAGTCAATCTATCTATCTAAATCTAGGCGTATAAGTATTATCCTATTTATATCCCTAGTGTCCAAGCCCTTCCCAACTCCCGACATTTGCTCGGTTTCGTGCATAGGACGTCTCGCCGAGGCGAAATCCATACAAGGAACCCTCCTGTTACACTACTACCTTGCATCGTCGATCGTCGAGAAGTAACGGTCTAAGACACATGATCGGGATCGCTAGAATACTAACTCATCACTCCATAAATGCTCTTCTACTCGTAAGTCCTACCATCTCAAACAAATTAAAATTTTGTTAACCTGGCACTTACTTTCTGTAAAATGCAACTAACACTTTTATCCCAATATACATACATACATCTTTTATAGATGGCCCTCTCATTAAGGCATAACCCTAAGTCTCAATTCGACTTTCATATCTTAGTCTTCCCCAGATCGATCAGAGGAAAACTATCATAGTGCTCATATCACGCACTATAACTTAGCCTTCTAACCCCTCATTTACGTGATTCTTGGCTTAAACTTTCCAATCCGGCACTTAACCAACAAAAGAAAAGAAAAGAAAGAAAAAGATAAATTGTACATCTCTCCACTTCCAACGTCGTTAAGGTTCATGCGCGGAGTGTCTCGCCAAAGAGAAATCCAAACAAGTAACCCCTTTGACACAATCCCCTTAACTTGTTGGTTGTGGAGATATGACAATATCACACACAAGCAAGAAAGCAAATAATAAAACAAAACAAACAAAGAAAAATATAATAAAAAATGAAAACTATCTACATATCGTAAACCACCTCTATAAATCCTCAACCTGTATCTAGGAGAGATATTATAGAACAACTAGTCCTTCTCTAGAACTAGAAATAGGATAGCCTCGCGATTTATTCGCTTGCTATTGCACCAACCGATCTAAAATATCTCTACTCGTATATCATATATAATAAAAGTATAACACACCACACATATCATCACTCTCCCCAGAACAAGTGAAAGAAAATATAGAACTTCCCTATCATGGAAGCCATATAGATATACTACCACAAGCTCAAAATACACACCCGTATCTAGGGTAAACACAATATTGTTCCATCTTATCGTAAGGAACACCCCACCCTCAACTACAGTGGAAGTTTCCGCCAACATTCATGCCAATCTGCTTGGCCACTACCAATGGTTCCTAGGCACATAATCTAGTCCCATTTGAACTAAACTACATCCATGTCTAGCTACCCTAACGATTTATTGAGCAGTTCCCTTAACTCCTTTAGTAAAGAGAGCATTCTACAGCCTCCCTGTCTAGTTCAGTGAGTCTTCCCCGGGTGGAGATCCACCGATGGGGTCTCACGAACATCACTTCTCCTAAAGTGTTAACAACACTTACTTGTGAGCCTATCATTTTCATTGAAGGGCTCTCTCTTCCTTTCAACATCCTTATTTCGGTGCACGGTTTCCTTAATCGTAATACCCTTTATTTATTGTTGGCCTCTAACTGAACCTTGCGTCAATACATGAGAATCCTACCTTCTCATCATTCCTGTCATCCCAGAGAAACTCGCTGTTAAAAACATCTACCGGGTTCCTCTATGAGTAAAACTTCCAGTTCCACCAAAATATAGCGACTACCATTCTAGCCACTTCAATCTCACTCCTAATACTACTAGTGAAGGATTTTCCTTAAATCTTCACACCTGAGCACCTCTATACCTTACTCTAGGCCAAACTCTCGGGCCTTATACTTCCACCGAACGAGGTTACACCTTCTCTATCCAACTGAACTTCAACATGTGGTCCTTGCCAAGGATCTCTCATCCTCAAATTAATGTCGCTTGGAGTCCCAAGCTTAGCGCCACTCTCTACTTGCAGCGGTACTTGAAAACTATGTCTACTGTACTCACTAGTCACAATAGCAATATAAAATAATGCTAAAAAGGGAGCGACCTCTAAAGAGGTCCTCATTCCCGACTACCGTTCACAGCTCTTAATCATCCCGTCTCATAATGCCTTTACCAAGCCTACCACGATGCCCTTTATCTGACGACTTATGAGTCTCAAACGAACGCGCAAAAGAGTTTCAGGGTTCTCATAACCTAACAGAAGAACGAAATCTCACAAGAGAAATCAACGATCTTAATCCTAAGGCTCTATATCAAATCAAAAGAAACGCAAAAGACTCAATACATCCGTACGGATTCCTGAGGACTCTAGAACCTAATGCTCTGATACCATCTGTGACAACCCGCCTACTAAAATAATAGGTGGCCATCCCAATACTCTAATAATCACAGGAATCATAGATGGTCCATTCTCAGCATCACTGTCGATTAAAATAATAGTACGAGATAACCACCAATCATTTTAGAAAACGGACTGTCAATTTAAAATTTAATGGGTAAAATAAAACACTTAGACAATCCATTTGTAAAACGGTGGATATAACAAAAACGAAGAAAAAAGAGGGACAATATAATAAATGATCACCGAATAAGCTGTCGGTGAACAGACCAATACAAATAATTACACCAAGTATCACATTTCAATATTTACAATATAATTAATGAGTGCAACGCTTGGGCAAACACGCCCGAATAAATAAACTGAACCTAACTAAAGTACAATGGAAAGAAGCGTCCAATACCAATAACCTACAACATCCTCAATATGTTGTAGCTCCATGACAACCGGAATGGAAATGTAAACACGGGTGTCCATGCGGTAGAGCACCTATAACGGAAATAATATGTGCAGAAATAAGAAATATAGATACGGGTCAGGGCCCGGTTTGATATGATTCCCATGTGACTAAAATGCATGACAGTTAAGTACGTATTTTCTCGCAATTAACAATAATATTTCTCACCTCTCAGTCAAAAAGCAACCTAGCGCAATATCAATGATGATCTAGTTATCCCAAAGTACTAAGGGCTAACTTCTCCCCATTCTCAACACTATGCCCTATTCGTGCGTGGGGTGTCTCGCAAAGCGAAATCCAAACAAGGAACCCCCCCGATACACTACTACTTAGGCAAGGTTGATCATCGAGATCCATTAAACCCTAAGCACAAAATTATTATGTATATGTATGTGTGTGCATATTATCTACAAATACTCAAGGAAACATAATTAAACCCATTCACCATCTAAATCATCATTCCCATTCCTTTCTTTAGGAATATGTATAAATGGTACAACATTTTATCAAATGTTTACCATGCAAATTTCATAAGTCTTTATGTACCATTCCTTTTTCTTTCTTAGGAATACACATAAATGGTACAACATTTTATCAAATGTTTACCGATTTCTCTCATTTATACAATTTCTTTACCAATTTTATTTCCTTTCTTCCATCCAGGAAGAATACATTTTTAAAGCAAGTTTTATTAACATAAAAATTCTTTAGCCTTGTTCATAAAATTCCACTTCCTTTCTTCCATCCAGGAAGTGTATATCAAAAGTCATTCTTATTAGCATAAAAATACTTTTGTGCCATTTATCCCATTTCCTTTCTTCTATCCATAAATTGTAATTAAAGACAAGTCATTATCATGAATTGCTTTAATAATCTAAGATCGTCCCTCCGGGTTTCCCCACTGGACGCGCCCCTAAATGGCTATCATCTTCCAGGGCCTATCTATACAAGACAACTTGGGAACCTACCAACGTCGGGAAGCGACCATATTGCCTGCGGGAAAGTCAAGACCACACCCAGAATCTCCTAACCAGCGTAGTATAATAAATGCCCATATGGCCTAGGGACTATATCCACCCTGCGTTCATTAGTCAGGGGGCTTCACCACACGCACGTAACTTCCCTTATGATAGCGATTTAGGGAGGTGTGTAACCATAAGTTAACACTTATGAAAATCATTACTTTTTCCTTTGAAAACATCCAATTTTTACATTCTCAAATCATTTGTACTTATTCATTTAATACCACGTTTTAAAATGTGCATTTCTTATTTATTAAGTCATATTTTATTAATGACTTCAGAGCCGAAGTGCCATTAACCTCAACTAGTCCCCAAGACTTCAATATAATATCATAAACCATTTAAAATGAATCTCCCTCAAAGAGTGTCTCCCAAATGTCTCAACATTAATATTGTATCTTCAATTTATCTTTCGGTTAATCTCCTATTTCATTCGGATATTGACCTACGTAACTAGCCCTCGGGGTAAGACCAAACATCCCATTAAATCCTAGGCCATTAGACTACCCAAAACTACCCTCTAGGACTCCCCATTAATCCTTAAAGGAAGGTCCCTACCTCGGACCTAAAAGAAAAAGGGCTAAAATTCAAACTAGGAAAAATCTCACAAAAATAGGGGAACTGAATCGATCCGCCCCTTGGGCCTAATCGATTCGCCCTTTCGAATCGATTCACTGAACAGTTGAATCGATTCGGTGAAGAAAACTGACTTTCTGTAATTTTCTGAATCGATTCGGTCTTAAACCGAATCGATTCGGTTAGCCAGACCTGTAGCCTACCCTTTATCCAAATCGATTCGCCCCTAGGGTCAAATCGATTCGGTCCTGCAAAAATCCCAAGTTGGGCTACGGGTTGTTTGATCCCTAAAACCCCAAAATCTCAAATCTTCAATTTTAGCCAACATTAACAACAATTAATTCTCCCAAATTGTTTCTACACCTTATATAACTAATAATTTATCCTCAAATCAAATTTAAAACTAGGATTTAAGGGTTTAATCATCAAAATCAACAAATACCCATTTACGGATTAAATCTCCAAAACCTAACTATACATGCAATTTATCACATTAAATCAACATCTAGCAAGTAAGAAACTTGCCTCGAGGTTCGTAGTCTCTGATCCTCCTCCGATAGCAACGGATTTCAGCCCAGATCTCCCTTTTCTCTTTCTTTTCTCCATTTCTCCCAACTCTCTCTTCTCTCTCTCTCTCTCTCTCTCTCCTTTGGCTTTTCTCACAAATGAAGAAAGAAAAAGGTGTGGGGGAACTTAAACGGGTCTTAAAACATAAATGCCCTCCTTTAATTGCTAATAGGCCATTAAAATGACTCGTAACCACTTAATTGAGTCAAAATGCGTTGAAAGTGCCCGACACCCAAAAATACAACATGGCCCTTATTTCGACTATCTCGACTATTCTAAAAACAACCGAACCCCCTATTTTGGCATTCGGGAAAATGTGAACAAATTTTATGTTCAAATTTTATTTTATTTCATTAATTATAGCATAATTTAAATATGAACCATAACCGTCGTTTTACATATAACGACGCAATATATCACAATATAATCCTATTCACCTTCTCATACGGTAAATAGACAAAAAATAGTAAATATTATCCCTTAATATCTTGGAAAACAATATTTACACCCACTTCCCCTATTTTATAAACTTAGCCTATTGGGCAAAGTATTATAAAATAGTCGTCCAAAAATCTCGGTTGTTACACTTTCCTACAATAATACGAACATTTGTAAACGCGAGGAATATTACCTATGGATTGACCTTTTCGAACATCCTTGGATTTAGCTGACCCTGTAAAATAAACTATGGTCTTGACTTTCACACTCGAATTATTAGAAACATATAAGTCAGTACCATTATTACCAACACTACTCGAGTCTTTTAAATCAACTTTTAGCTTCAAAATTTTCTATTCGAGCAAATAATTTTACTCTTCTAGTATTAGGGACTCCTTCTTCATATGTTTAATCATTCCAAGAAGGTTACCTCGCTCTCCCTCAATGAAATCAAACTTATCCCTAAGAGTCTTCTCACGTGCCTTATAATCATTAATTAAAATACTATCCTCAATGGCACATACACTAACCGTAGAATTTCTATAGTCGTTTAATTCTTTCTCTAAAAATCAAACTCTATCATCACTCTCATTTTTGGACAATTCTAAATTTATTAATTTACGATTAATGCCCATAAGTTTCTGCCATAAGAAATCTCTTAGAGTTTGAAAAATTTGTAAAAGATCCACAACATCTTTAAAACGAAAATTTACCTTTTCAAGAATATTAATTCTTTTAGCAAACATCAAATTCAAGCAATTTAAATCGTCAAAACTATGGGATTCCATCGAAAGAAAAACTAAATCAAGAAATATGAGGAAACAACCACACTAAACAACACTAAATAAGGATTTAACAAAATAACTTAGTGCAACCTGCTCTAATACCAATTTATAAAAGGGTTAGGAACACTCTGACACCACTTAGAGAGTGAAAGGCAGAAATACCATTATAAGAATGAGAAAACAAATGTGCATGGAAAAGATGGTCATAAACAAAAAAATCCAAATTTTAATCTTAATCAATTTTATCTTTTTATCCTAAGCATACATCTATTTGATAAAACAGATAAAGCAAATCAAGCATTCATCAAAGGCAAAGTTTCAGGATAATACCCTTTTCGGGTAAAACCTTTATTTAGCACTTTAGAAATATTACAAGACGGCCGACTTACAGACTACTTGATAACTGCCACAAGTATAACGCGTTAATCTTCGTAAATCTCTAAAGAACAACAATGCAAGACCAATGTCCTCCTTCAGCCTCAACCTCCGTCTTCAGCAGTGAATACCATTGGGTTTCACAAGTCATCCATTGATATGCCTTCTCCACAAACATGTATTCAAAATACTAAAACTTTCTAGGGTTTAAGTAAATTCACAAGAACGATTTTCAGGATGTAAATTATGAATTAAAAAATGTTTGGAACACAAAACAATAAAGAACTTTTGCAAAAGATATGCATAAATAAATCGGGTAAAAGTCATAGTAAAACTTATCAAGAAACAGGTATTTATAGGACATTCAAAAATTTCGAGCTGAGGACTCATTTGAAAAAAATTCAAGGCTCGTTCGAATGACAAATGTATCTCATTTGAACGAAATAAAATCTCATTTGAACGAAGAAGTAATCGCCTTTAACAGGCTTAAAACGACCTTCTTATAAGTCAAAACTGTACGCCCGCGATCGCACCACGTTAAAACGACCTAACGAAAATGCAATCTCGTTTGAACGGGATGTTCATATTGTTTGAAGGAGGTTTTAAACAAAATATTTTTCTTTCTGAAAATGAAAACACTATTCACTAATGATAGAAATAAATATCCCAAAAATATATTCTAAAAATTAATTTAATCTTTAAATTTATTTATACCTTTATAGGATGTCAGGAAGTCTATAAACTTGGAGATGCTCGAGTTCGGTTCATCGTGAAGGTGCGTGATGATTTATAACCTGATATGCCAAACTAGCCTAAACTATAAAAAGGCATATACTACGAATAATATTTGAAAAATTATTCTTACACCTTCCACTCTTACAAAGTGGTGTCAGAGCATTCTTACATATAACAATCTGGAATAGAGTCCAAGGACTGTTGCTAACTATGAGAAGGAATTCATAAATTTATCTTTGTTTTCACTTAAGGAGGTGAACATTGAAGAGAAGAAATAATGTTTTATTAACTTTTTAACTTGGTCTATCAAGCAAGTTGTTTTGGGGCATCCAGCGTACACCGCTTATATCAGATCATTGATGCCGCATTATTTCCATAGAAATATAATGTGAATTATCAAAAGAAGTTTTGAAAGATTATCAACTCAGGTGGTTTAGATAGAGCCAAGTCAGGAGGTGAGAACAAGGATCGCAATAACTAACCGTGGAAGAAACCCCAAGTGGGGCAAGATCCGCAATCCCTTCAGCAGGGCAATGGTGTCATAAAGGCCCCGAAGGGATTGTGACTGGGACATGTATAGGGATAAGGGCAAAGATAGTAGGGAGAGCATGCACTGGGTAGATAATATGAAGATTTTGGGGGAGTTTATTATACTTTTAAAGAGATAGGTTATCGGTCTACAAGGTTTCATAAGACTCAGGGCCAAGGACTTTTGGCACCATACGCTTTTGCACTAATATTGGTTGTACTAAGGATTTATGTACCACTAGGATTTTAGGTGGGGAAACCTGAGGAGGAGCCGATACGTGACTAGTGGAGTAGTATGGTATGTTTATTGTTTTATAGTTATACCTATATATATATATATATATATATATATATATATATATATATATACCTATATATACCTATATATATATATATATATATATATATATATATATCTGTGTGTGTGTGTGTGTATGCGTGTGTGTGTCTTACTTCCGAGGTATGTGCATGTGGGATCGGGTGTATCGGCACCTCAGTCATGGCATACTATGGGTAGGCATTTATGAGCCTATATTATTTGTGTGCATTTACGTTATAACATTTATGCTTTATCAAATTTTGAGGATGATATTCCTCTGTTAGTGGGGGAGATTCCAATACCTCGGATTTTGGGAAGCTGATTTATCCAATTAACTAGATTTATTAACTTCAAATTAATACTGAAGTTAGAATTTGAGTTAAAGTAAAATATTTTGATTTAAATAGGAATTGATCAATTTTGGTTAATTAACTAAATATTTTGTGCACTTAATTGATAGTTTGGTAAATTGTTATTTTGGTAAAAATCTACGGGTCATTTAAGTCTTTTTAAAATTTATTGGACTTCAAGTTTTGAGTTTTGAAAACTAAATCACGAGTAGGAATTGTTTATATTTTTAAACAATCGAGACTTTTGTAAATTTTTTTCCTAATTTAAGTAGGAGAACAACAAAAAAGATAGAGAAGGGTGCTTGCTAGCCACAATTATGACGGAATTGACCGCTCCCGCTACTTCCCACCTGCTATCGCTAGTCATTCCAACTTATAGCACCTTCAGTGAATGGGTTAGGACAGTTGTTCTTTCTTTAAACTAAGATGCTCATATGTTATTTTTTTTATATGCATGCTTTTACAACTCTTGTCCTCAAATCAAAGAAGAAACTATAACTTATTGTTTTGAAACCTAAACCTCCATTAAAAAAAACATCAACCTTAATTTGGAGGACTTTTGACTTATCTTTTGATAAAGACCATAAAATATAAGTTGCATATTTTCATGAGATGAATGCAGCGGAATACTCCAATTTTCAGAATACTTCATTTTAAGGAATGAATATATATATTTTTCTCCTTATGTTTATTTGATTTAAATGATGCCTAAAGATTAAATACTCATGTTTTGTAAAGACGATTAGCGATCGAACTAGGGAAAGTGATAACCTAATTATAAATATAATTTGTGAATTTCTAAAATTATTTTTAATACTTGAAATACTACATACTTAGAGCAGTAGACTTTGTTATTATTGGGTGTTGGGACAAATCACATGTTGAATAATATATGTAATTCGATAATATGTTTTGATTTATGAAATCACGTTTATAAGTATTATAGTGTAAAATGTGATAATATGTTGCTATAAATTATTAATACGCACGTCTATTCTATTTATGATTTAATTCGATTAATTATTGAACAAATTAAAATATTGAATTCGAACAACTTGTTAGGAAATTTTGTGGAACTCGTTTATTACACGATATAAATATTTATTTTTTGGCATGAAATTTGATGCGCATGAAATCTGACTTGCAGAAATATGAAATGATGGAATTTTGCATTAGACTAATAGATGTAATTAAAGTGAACTTGTATATGTTATTAAAATGACATCGTTGGGATATTGGTATTACGCTACATTAGTTGTACTTTCAGCCTTGTTATTAACATGGTACTTTTTAGGTATGGGACTAGTGAGTAGGCATAATAATCGTTGTTGATACTTTCAAGGTCTGGAACTGGGGATTGTTTACTTACGTGTTTAGGTATTTCCTAATAATGGAACAAGGAGATACGTGTTACATTATTTTATAATAGGTCTGAGACTTGGGGATGGTTATGGTTTTAGGTATTTTCCTAGGTGAAGGACTGGGTGATACTTATGGTTTTGATGATCTCTAGGTATGGAACTAGAGATGGAATTAGCTATGAGGTCCAGATTATTTTGGGGGCTAGTTGTAAATAATGAAAAGATAATTGATACCTAGGATAATAAACGGGTACTAAAGATAGATTGATGCAGCGCTATTGTATGTACGAGTGTATGTGGACATAGATACACTGAATGTGTGGGACATACACTGTATTGGCTACTTTGACGGTTTTATTACTGGCGTCATGAGTATGTACAATGTCTAGTGTTGACTGGCCATCATGATGTGTGAAATACCTAGGCTAACTACCTATAGTGGCGTGACTTGTATGGGGAATATCACGGTATGTGCGGGCTAACCACTTAGGCTGACAGACTATAGTGATGTATGTGGATTTGATGTGATGAGACGTTAGGCACACCATGAGTATGTGCAGGGACAATCTAAAGGAAAACTGACTATAATGGTGTTGCATTGAAAATATATTAACATTGAGTAAGATAATGAAAAGATATTTAATTAATGTTGAAATAAACGTAATTGGACTTGTGTAGTTGAGTTGGCTTAGTTTTTATGTGGGTAGGTATTACAGCTTTACATTACTCGCATTGTTATTTATATCTCTTTGTTAATTAAAATATTATATTGTGATATTTATCCCTCACAATGCTTATGACTTAATTTATGGATCCTATTTGGTAAGGGTAGATGGTATTCTTGCTAGGGGACCTGACCCATTGATGTTCACTAACCTTACATGATAGATATTTGAGTAACTACATAGTTTTAGAGAATAACGGATTTGCAGCTAGAGTTTATTTTATTGCATAGTTTAGTTTTCTTTTCGAGTCGTTTTATTTATGAGATAATTGTATTGGATTTAGTGGGTCATTTTATACCATGGGTTATTTATGGTTGTTACTTGGAGATATTTATGTAGTTGACTCTATATCTTCGGAGTCTTGTAGTGGATATTATTGTGGTTAATAGTTTATTACTGTGTGGTTATATGAATTTATATCTTGTGATTTTTTTTAAACGTCTTATATTTTTGTCACATGCTAAGAATGGTATTTTAATTTTAATGTCCAACATATCTTAGCATCGGGGCCTGATCGCCATTAATAAAAGAATATGTGGAGTGTTACATTTATTAATTTTAATATTCCATTTTAATTAGTCTCTATATATTATTGGTCAGAGATATTTTTTTATAGTTCCGTGGTGGGTTCCAAGATTTTTTAAACATTAATTATTGTCGAGAGTTATTATGTTTTCTTTATTTAGTTTCGAGACTCATACTTATTACTTCATTTTTTAAAATCTTTTATATATTTTTATGTCGGATTTTAGTATTTTCTATTTCTTGTCGATGATTATAATGTTATATATTATTGAATGTCCTGTATCTACAGCTTACCGGTTGGACACTTAGCATGTGAAAAATAGGGTATGATATATATGGGCACCCAAAAATCATGACTCCACTAATCAGAGACATAACTAGTGTTACATTGCATTAGGAGAAAATCATACATAATCGATGATGATGTAGCGAACAACAACAACAGATCAAGGTGTTGTTGAGCTCAAACTAGTATAACAGTAGCAGTAAGTAAGCAATACAGATATAGAAGGAGGTGGGGAGAAGAGGAAAAACACACCAATATAAGTGGTTCAACCTATTGTGACAACCCGTGATCCGAAATAAGAGGTGGCCATCTCGATATTCCAACATAACGGAATCATGGATGGAAATCATTCTCAGCATCACAACAATAAAATAAGTATACGGGAAAACCACCCAATAATTCAGAAAATGGGTTGCCAAAAATTTTAATTTAGTTTTATTACAAGTTAAGAAAATAGCTTAAACAACCCAAATCTGAAGAGAAAGTGGAATTCCAAAAGAACTTATTATTACATCAACAACAAATGTACAATATAGGACCGAATATGCTGTCGGTCAACAGTTACATACAAAATATTACAACAGTTTAATAGGTTACATAATACATCCATTAAACAGTTACAAAAGGTTGGGCCACACGCCCTAGTGGAAGACCTGATCATAGATAGAAACCAAAAGAAGAAAGCGTCTAACAACATATCCTGTAATATCTGCAAAATCTTACAGCTCCTCAAAAGCATTGGAATAGGGATAATCAAAACGGGCGCCCTTGCAGCAGAACACCTGAGCGGATACAATTTACATACACAACAAGGAAAATGAACGGGTCAGGGCCCGGTTTTTATGTGATTCCCAGATGAGTAAAAAGCATAATAGGTGTGAACAATTAATCATGACTGAGGAAGATGAGAATCTAACAACATAATTCTAAGCATAATAGAGCAGTTTAAATGATTATGTCTTTTATTAAATCATGCAAGAGAATATAATTTCACATCATAAATTTAAAAGCCTCCATCATTATTTACCACTTCATTCCAATTTTCATTCCTTAGCAGGAATATAATACCATCGTATTTTCTTATGGCATTTTACATATCTCAAGTCCCACTTGTTTTAGAATATTCATATTCTTATACATATAACGATTCTAAGATCGCCCCTCCGAGTTTCCCCACTAGGCGTGCCCCTAAATGACTATCATCTTCCAGGGCCCATCAAATAAGGCAACATGGGTACCTAACACACGTCGGGAAGTGTCCATATGCTTGCGAGTGAGTCATAACCACACCCGGAATTACATCACTAGCGCAGAATAAAACATATAACAACCCCGCATATGGCCGAGGACTATAGTCTCCCTGCATTCACCAGATATGGGACATCACCTCATGCCCGAGCTTCCCTCATGATAGCATTTAGAGAGGTGTGTTTAAGTAAATTAACATTTACCATTTAATTCTCAATTTCATTACCATTATTCATATTTGTTTCATTTTATCCGAAACCACAATCATAGAATATTCTCATATTTTAAGTCCCGAATTAATCTCCAAGTGATCACAATAATGCTACAAGTCCCAAGGTCTGATATACCTCCAATGAGCCCCTAAAGTCTTCAAGTATGGTCTTTTAACCCCCTAAACTCTTAATAAGTTGTAAAAAGAAAAGTAATGCCTAAACAACACTTTAAGCACCCCTGGAACAAACCCCGGATGAACCAATTCTAATCTAGGGTGGCGACCAAACTCAACTAAGACTCTAGGACTCTCATTTTACTTCATATAAGAAGGTATCTAAGTCCTAAGCCTAAAGAAAAAGGATAAAAATTGAATAAAAAAAATAACTCAAAACTGTAGGAACCGAATCAATCCGCCCTGCAAGCGAATTGATTAGGGTGACAAGCCCAACTTTCTGTAAATTTCGAATCGATTCGGCCTTAACCCGAATCGATTTGGGTACCAGACCTGAAAAACAACCCTTTTGCAAAGTTTGGCTATGGAGTCTTGGACTTCAAAGATTTCCCCCAACTCCAAACTACCTAAACTAATCTCATTTATTTCTACCAAATGATAATTAATGCATCAACCAACAATGAAATATACCAACATCCAACCAAATCAATCTCCAAGGATTCAAAACCCACAAATCCATAAAAAGCCCTAACTTTGTTAAACCATAACTAATCCACAACTATCAATACTAATTATCCAACTTAAATCACATAATATCAACTAGAAAACTTTCCTCAAGCTTGCAAATTCAGATTTGAGGAAAATGAATGCAAGATCAATCTCCAAATCTTTAATCTCTCTCTTTCTCCACAAGTTCTATTCTTCTCTCTCTCACTCTAGGTTAACAATTGGACTTAAGAGAAATAAAAGGGCTTAGCAAGACTAAATCGTGGCATTAGCCTAAAATCTCCAACTTAAATTATAAATACCGCATTAAAAGGTCACCCAATACGCGTTATGCTAAAATCAATCAAAAGTGCCCAAAACACCAAAATACAATATGGCACTTATTTTGACTATCTCGCACCATTCGAGACTCATTACACCCTCCAAATTATCATTTGGAAATTTTATGACTCATTTCAAGTTCCGATTTCATTTTAAACCATGATGTCATTTTAAATCTTATGACACAATAAAACACCACATGGTACCATTTACCTACATTTTTGGTAAATATGCAACATTTTAGTAAATATTAACTTTTATCTCATTAAATTAATACTTATTCCACATTCCAACATTTTACATATGATTACTTCACATAATAAATAAATATAAAATAGGTGCTCAAAAGCGAGGGTTGTTACGTACTCCCCCCCTTATGAGGGAATTTCACCCCTAAAATTCAGGCGTACCTTGAATAAAGAGATGCGGATATTTTTCCCGCATATCATCCTCGCGTTCCCATGTTGATTCCTTAGCGTTGCGATGACTCCATTGGACTCACAACAAGGGCACCACTGGAGACCTCAACCTATGCTCCCCATGTTCTAAAATAGCAACGGGTTGTTCTTCATATGAAATGTCGAGTTGCAAGTCAATATCCTCAAAAGGGATATGCAAAAGGGCACCATAGCACCTTTTATACTTCTTAAAAGAAGAGACACATCGTTGATTTATTGCAAAGGTTCTGATAAGGCAAGTTGATACGCCACTGGACCCACCTTAGCAATAACGGGAAAAGGTCTAACAAAATGCAGCGCAAGCTTCCCTTTATTTCTGAAACGCTTGATACCCTTCATTGGTGACACTCGCACCAAAATTTGGTCCCCAATCTCCAATTCCATGTGCCTCCTATTTGCATCAACATAACTCTTTTGACGGTCTTGAGCTATCCGAATGAGTTCAATCTTAGAAGAAGTATCCCGGATCATTTCAGGTCCAAGGAATTTACTATCCCCCACTTCTAACAAACACGTGGGTGATCTACAAGGCCAGCCATAGAGTTCTTCATAGGGCGCCATTTCAATAGTAAATTGGTACAAGTTATTATAAACAAACTCGACCAAAGGAAGATATTGTTCCTAACCACCCTTGAAATCAAGCATACACATACGGAGCATACCCTCAAACATTTGATTTACTCGTTCGGTCTGGCCATCTGTTTGAGGATGATAAGAAGTGCTTAACTTAAATTCGATCCCCATAGCCTCTTGGAAACTTTGACAAAAGTGGGAAACCAAAAATCTTGTCACAATCGGAAACTATATTTAAAGTCACCCCATGGAGTCTGACAATCTCCGCGATGAATAATCGGGCATAGTGAGTAGTGTCATAGTCGGTACGCACGGGTAGGAAGTGTGCCGACTTAGTCAAGAGGTCGGCAATCACCCAAATAGAATCACAACCACTCTGTGATCTTGGCAAGCCTGTAATAAAGTCCACTGATATTCTCTCCCATTTCCATACCGGAATCTCCAATGGTTGCAACAAACCTGTCGGTCGCTGATGATATATCTTGACCAATTAACAAGTAGTGCATTGGGATACAAACTCAGAAATATCCCGCTTCATGCTCGGCCACCAATACTGACAGCGCATGTCTTGATACATCTTGTCCCCACCAGGATGTACCATAAATTTAGAAGCGTGAGATTTTGCCATCACTCCCCTTCTCAAGTCCCCTTCATCAGGGACAATGAGTCTTCCATGGAAGCGTAGTCCACCCTCTGAACTTATCGAGTAGGATTCCGCTCCCTCAGACAACAATCGACATATATGGTCCTAACAACCCTTATCTCTTCCTTGGGCCCCTACAACCCTTGATAAAATTATAGGCGTAACGTTCATTGCTGACATGAACGCCCTAGCAACCACATCCTCGCGACTGAGCTATTTCCATTTAGCTTTCCATACATCAACTAACTCTCCTTCGGGCTTTCTACTGAAAGCATCTGCTACCACATTCGCTTTGCCGGGATGATAGTGGATGTCAAATTGATAGTCTTTCACAAACTCCAACCATCAACGTTGTCGCATATTTAAATCTTTCTGTGAAAATAAATATTACAGCGACTTATGGTCCGTGAAAAGACTAAATTTCTCCCCTAGGAGATAAGGCCTCCAAATCTTCAAGGCAAAGACAACTGCGGTCAGTTCTAAGTCATGCACCGAATAATTTCTCTCATGGGGCTTTATCTTGCGAGAAGCATAAGCAGTAGATCGTCGCTCCTGTTGAAGTACACCTCCTAATCCTTATAGAGATGCATCAGTGAAGACTAGGTATTCCAACCCCGGCTTTGGCAACGCAAGGACTGGAGGAAAAGTCAATCTATCTTTGAGCTCATCAAAATCAGCCTGACAAGAGTTATCCCAAATAAATCTCACTCCTTTTCGGGTCAAATTTATCAAAGGGCTAGCGATCTTAGAGAAACTCTTGATAAACCAGCGGTAATAACCCGCCAAACCCAGGAAACTACGAATTTCGGTAGGTGTCGTGGGCTGAACCCACTCCCTCACCGCAACCACCTTGCTTGGGTCCACCGAAATGCATTGTCAAGTCACAATGTGACCCAGAAATTGCACTTCCTATAACTAAAAACAACATTTCTCGAACTTAGCATACAATTGGTGATACCTCAACCTTTGTAGGACCAACCTCAAATGAGTATCATGGTCTGATTCCGTTCGAGAATGCACAAGTATGTCATTGATGAATACAATAACAAATTGGTCCAGGAAGTCCCGAAATACCCTATTCATGAGATCCATAAATACGGCGGGGGCATTGGTTAGCCCAAAAGGCATAACCAAATATTTATAAGACCCATACCTCGTCAGAAAAGCGGTTTTGGATAGATCCTGCTCCCGTATCCTCAACTGGTGATACCCCGTCCTCAAATCTATCTTAGAGAAGTATAACGCTCCCCTAAGTTGATCAAATAAATCATCAATACGAGGCAAATGGTATTTATTATGGATGGTGACCTTGTTCAATTCTCTATAGTCAACACATAACCGGATAGAAACGTCCCTTTTCTTCACAAACAACACCGGAGCACCCCATTGTGACATACTACTCCTAATGAATCCCTTCTCTAAAAACTGCTGAATTTGATCTCTTAACTCCCTCATCTCAGCGGGAGCCATACGATACGGAGCTCTAGAAATCGGTCTCATCCCGGGCGCTAAATCAATCACAAACTCAATCTCCTGACTCGAAGGCAAACCCGATATTTCCCAAAAAACATCTACAAAATCTCGAACAATCGGAATAAAATCCAAGGGAACAACTACATCCCGAGAAGTCTCTTCCGTAATACAATACAAATAAGTACTAGTAAATCCTTCTAAATGAGGAATAACCACCAAGAACATTTCTTATCCCGGAACGGTAAATACTATACTCTTCCCGTAACGATTAACTATTGCATGATACTTGACAAGCCAATCCATGCCCAAAATCACATCATACCCGACCATGTCTAGGACGAGTAAATCGGCCTCAAAGCACAAATTACCAAGAGAAATTCCTATATATTTACAAACAAGGAAAATGTGTGAACCATCACCCATAGAGGACTCGATGCTAGTGAAAGTGCTCTATGCGTATTTTATCAACTCTTAGACTGAGCAAAACTTCTAGAAATGAATGAATGTGTCACACCCGTATCAAATAAAATGCGACCCATGTGCACCTGAATAAGGAACTTACCCTCAATCGTTGGTGGAGCAGGAGGATGCATAGCATCCTGGATATGATAAACTCTCCCATACTGTAGCTGACCCTGCTGCGGAGGAACAACCGAATTTGGTGCCTGTGGATGAAACTGAACATATGGCTGTTGAGGGACTCTAGGAGGCTAACCCCCAACCAACTGAGGACACTCCTTCTTGTAATGACCTGCCTCCCCACATTGGAAGAACATACCCAACATATTCTCCGAAACACGGCCCCGGTTGTTTCTAAGATGGTTAATACCTTGGCTCGAATGGCCCCTACCCCCTTGACCACCCCGACCAGTTTGTTGCTGTTGCGAGGCACCCTGACCGTGCCTAGTATTATTGGCACCCGCATTAAACCCACCAAAGAGTTATGTTTTTGACGAGTCCCCTTGCTAAGGATACCTTTATCGTTGCTTATTATCCGAAGATTGGGACGAGAAAAAAGCTCATCCATTCCCACTGCCTCCAGTCTTTCCCGCTTTCCCCACTACGGTAGCTTTCTTAGTACTCTGCATGTACAACTGATGTTCTTGGTAATGGATTAATGTTGCATTCATTACCTCACCAAAAGTTTGCAAAGCTGGATTACCCAGCAAATGTTGTTGGATTCTCCAGTTCAAACCTCCCATAAACTTTGAAACCTTCCTATCTTTCGGAGTCACCTCATCCGGTAAAAAACTTGCCAACCGGGCGAACTCCTCTTCATATTCGGCAACAGACCGCTCTCCCTATATCACATCCTGAAGTCTCCTTCTCATCTCCCTTTGAACCGTCAGAGGAAAATACTTTTGGTCAAACAAGACCCAGAAATCAGTGATCGTTATGGTATCTCTATATTCTGGTGTAGTCATCGACTCCCACCAGTGTAACGCGTCCCCAATAAGTTTGAAAGTAGCAAGGATTTGTTTTTTCTCCTCACTACATTCCACCATTCGTAGATGCCATTGCATATCCTTCTTCCATTGGTTTGTTCGAATAACGTCAGAACTTCCGTCAAATTCCAGGGGATGGCCCTTTAAAAAGGACTCTCTAACTCTCTCCCACGGAGAAGGTCCCGTAGGAGCTTGTGCATCCTGTGCTCGTTGTTGAGCTTGTGGCATTTGTTGTGCCACTGCGGTCATAGCCGCATTCACCGCTTGGGCCACTATATTTGCTACATCAGCAGCATTAATTATTCCTTGTGGCGGCGGAGGACCAATGTCATCTTCTACAACTCTATTACGTCTCGCTGGGCGACCTCTCTTAAGCGGCATCTGAGATGAAGGGACAATAGAGCTAGAATACTATTCAAAACAACCTATATTATTAAAGATCACAAATGTAAGGAACAAAGCAGTCCTAACATTAGGCTCTATATCAAAGAACTCTACGGTAGAACGTGACAAGTTCGCATAGATCCTAAAGACTCTAGAACCTGATGCTCTGGTACCATCTGTGACAACCCGTGATCCGAAATAAGGGGTGGCCAGCCCGATACTCCAACATAACGAAATCATGGATGGAAATCATTCTCAGTATCACAACAATAAAATAAGTATACGAAAAAACCACCCAATAATTCAGAAAATGGGTTGCCAAAAACTTTAATTTAATTTTATTACAAGTTAAGAAAATAGCTTAAACAACCCAAATCTGAAGAGAAAGTGGAATTCCAAAAGAACTTATTATTACATCAATAACAAATGTACAATAAAGGACCGAATATGCTATCGGTCAACAGTTACATACAATATATTACAACAGTTTAATAGGTTACATAATACATCCATTAAACAGTTACAAAAGTTTGGGCCACACGTCCGAGTGGAAGACCCGATCATAGCTAGAAACCAAAAGAAGAAAGCTAACATCATATCTTGTAATATTCGCAAAATCTTACAACTCCTCAAATGCAGTGGAATAGGGATAATCAAAACGGGCGCCCTTGCGGCGGAACACCTGCGAGTGAGTCATAACCACACCCGCATATGGCCGAGGACTATAGTCTCCCTGCATTCACTATCCAGGGGACATCACCTCATGCGCGAGCTTCCCTTATGATAGCATTTAGAGAGGTGTGTTTAAGTAAATTAACATTTACCATTTAATTCTCAATTTCATTACCATTATTCATATTTGTTTCATTTTATCCGAAACCACAATCATAGAATATTCTCATATTTTAAGTCCCGAATTAATCTCCAAGTGATCACAATAATGCTACAAGTCCCAAGGTCTTATATACCTCCAATGAGCCCCTAAAGTCTTCAAGTATGGTCTTTTAACCCCTAAACTCTTAATAAGTTGTAAAAAGAAAACTAATGCATGAACATCACTTTAAGCGGCCCTGGAATAAACCCCAGATGAACCAATTCTAATCTAGGGTGGTGACCAAACTCAACTAAGACTGTAGGACTCTAAGTTTACTTCATATAAGAAGGTTCCTAAGTCCAAAGCCTAAAGAAAAGGGATAAAAATTGAATAAAAAAAATAACTCAAAACTGCAGGAACCGAATCGATTCGCCCTAGGGCTGAATCGATTCTCCCCAGCAAATCAATTCGCCCTGCAAGCGAATCGATTCAGGTGACAAGCCCAACTTTTTGTAAATGATGAATCGATTCGGCCTTAACCCAAATCGATTCGGGTACCAGACCTAGAAAACTGACCCTAAGCGAATCGAT
The DNA here is from genome assembly GCA_949130495.1 of Sambucus nigra. NCBI lineage: Eukaryota > Viridiplantae > Streptophyta > Magnoliopsida > Dipsacales > Adoxaceae > Sambucus > Sambucus nigra. The sequence continues at coordinate 233,391,172 of OX422210.1, read as the reverse complement.
TCGCCCCTGCGAATTTGCAAAGTTTGGCTATGGAGTCTTGGACTCCAAAGATTTCCCCCAAATTCAAACTACCCAAAATAATCTCATTTATTTCTACCAAATGATCATTAATGCATCAACCAATAATGAAATATACCAACATCCAACCAAATCAACCTCCAAGGATTCAAAACCCATAAATCCATAAAAAGCCCTAACTTTGTTAAACCATAACTAATCCACAACAATCAATACTAATTATCCAACTTAAATCACATAATAGCAAGTAGAAAACTTGCCTCAAGCTTACAAATTCAAATTTGAGTAAGATGAATGCAAGATCAATCTCCAAATCTTCAATCTCTCTCTTTCTCCACAAGTTCTCTTCTTCTCTCTCTCACTCTAGGTTAACAATTGGACTTAAGTGAAATAAAAGGTCTTAGAAAGACTAAATTGTGGCATTAGCCTAAAATCTCCAACTTAAATGATAAATACCGCATTAAAAGGTCTCCCAATACGCGTTATGCTAAAAATCAGTCAAAAGTGCGCAAAATACCAAAATACAATATGGCACTTATTTCGACTATCTCGCACCATTCGGGACTCATTAAACCCTCCAAATTATCATTTGTAAATTTTATGACCCATTTTAAGTTCCGGTTTCATTTTAAACCATGATGTCCTTTTAAATCTTATGACACAATAAAACACCACATGGTAACATTTACCTACATCTAAGGTAAATATGCAACAGTTTAGTAAATATTAACTTTTATCTCATTAAATTAATACTTACTCCACATTCCAACATTTTATATATAATTACTTCATATAGTAAATAAATATAAAATAGGTGCTCAAAAGTGAGGGTTGTTACACCTATCTAGGCCTACGTCCACTATACAAGTGAGTGATCTTCACTATAAAATTAAGCCTTTAATGGCCTTGTTTAACAATACACTCACTTTCTCTCTCTACTATGTAGTTTAACAAAGCTTTGTCTAGGGTTTACAGAAATCGATCCTTTTATAAGGAAGGCGGAGACAAGTATATATACTGCTTGGGGGGTGTAATGTACCCCCCAAGCATGAAATGAGCATGTGTGTGATGATCTAGCAAATCTCATGTGGACACCTTGCTGTGCCACATGTAGATAATGATGACCAAATATTACCTCGTGTGAGGGAATAATTTAGTCATAACGATTTTCTCCACGTGTTCCAAGTCTTCCTTGTACTTGCATATGCTATGATTTGTGACATCATCAGCTGGAACCTCGGCCTATTTGGGGACGAGGTTGATGATTTCGATAGGTGCATTAGTCCTCCAACCATAAGTACAACCTTGGCCAAATTAGCTAGTCGAGGTTAGGTAACTAGGCCTGACTTTGGTGTCGGCTGAAGCAGAGTATGAGGGTGGTCATAGTTGATACCGTAAGGCTATTATTGACCTCGGCTGCTGCCCAGCCAAAGTTGTTCCGTGTCGAGATGACCTTACAAAGGACGACCTTCTTGCTGACTAATGTGACCCTCCTAGGGACTCGATCATGAAATAATATGATGTTGTTGCTCAGAGTATGAGGGTACACTTTGGTCATATCAATCACCCCCTAACCCTTATCCTTCTATGTGAATAGTTGATCGAGGGGTATATATACTCAGCTTCTTAATGGAGGATGTTTCTACATAATGGGATATGGGAGTAGACATTGAGACACATGTCACATTTAGAATTGGTTTGCGTCTATACTAAGGCAATGAATGATATGACGGCGCCTTTTAAGGTTTTGGGGGAAATAATGGATGCGAAGACCAAGGCGCCTCATCATTACAATGGTATTTAAACTATTTTCTCTTTCCTTATCCCTTTGGTATTCCACTTTTGAGTTCTCTCCGCAAAAACCTTCGAAACTCCATAGCCTTCTTTTCATTTTACTAACACACAAGATTTTCTTCCTTTAGTCATCCTCTTCCATCGTCTCTCCTCACCCAGGTATTTCTCTTATACCTTTGTTTTTCCATTTTTGGCTTTCAGTTGCTTATTTGGCTTTTCTGATGGTATTTCTATTTTTCAGTGAGCATTGCCACCACTATTTGGTGGCTTGAGGGTACGGGTTGTAGTTTCTAGGTGACCCCTAAGCCATATTTGGCTATTCCGAGGTTATTTTAGGTCAAAATTCTGATTTTTAGCTTTTTCGATGGCCCTCCGATCATCATCTCCGGTGGGCTGCTTCTTTAATGTTCTTGTTGTTCTTGATAGGAACCCCTTTAAATTCCAAGCATTAATCTTTTTGTTTAGGTATTAGAAGTTGTTTACTTATTTTTTTCATTCAAAGAGTAGTGTCGTCTCTCTGATGCTACGACATTTGTACAAGATTACAGAAGAGTTTCCAACTTTATGAGAGAAGTGTTTTATAAAAATCAAATAGATAGAGTTAGTTCAAGTCGAGGCTCGTAAGGCCAAGGCTTTTCCTTTTGGAACAATCTTTCCTCCACCTTTAGCTGTCATATACCCTGAGGCTGTCGAGGCCTCTGACCCTATGTCGGATTCACCTGCTTCATACGCCATATCCACATTTGAAGCTACTGAGAGTGTAGACTCTTTTTAATAGGCTACGGATTACTCCTCTAAACAAAGTGGAGTTTCTGAAGGTGAAGGGGTCAGATCGTGCCTTGTCTTATAAAGCTGTTGGGCCTTCACACAGATCTCCCTCCATAGAAATTTTAATGCCTAATGTTACCTTTCCTCCTCCCATTGATACCATTCCTCTATAAGCTTCCACTGGCACTGAGTTTGTAGAGAAATTTCCCAGTGGTGTCCCCATCGATGCCCAGGCTCCATTTGTTGAGGATGATGATGGTGAGGAGAGTGAACTCGACACCTCTGTAGTTTCTCGGTACGAGAGCTTTGTCAATGAGTATGGCCTTCTGGTCTCCAGACACCTGTATTCTATTAATTGTTCAATCACCCTGAGGAAACGTCTGAAGGATGAGAGGGCCTTTGATGGTCGAGAGGGTAAAATCTACGTCTATGAGTAAATGTTCAAATTAGGTTTTTGCCTACCCATTCACCTAACTATTCGAGCCATTCTTTCCTATATAAACCTTTCCTCTTCCCAACTTTCCCCTAACACATAGAGGTTCATGGTTGGGGTTATCATCCCCTAGAAGGTTGTTCACCATACCGACCTTCCAGTTTGGGTTTTTATTAGATGTTACACTCCTTTGTCTGCTAAGAATCATCCAGGCTACTGCCACTTTGTAGTCAAAAAATATGAGAAAAATATGCTCTTAGTCACCCAAACTTCTAACCATAACTGGAAACCTCAATACTTCTTCATTTCGGGAGCCTAGGAGTTTGGCCCAAATGAGGCTTGTGGAACATCTGATCCATGAACCCCTCTGAGATGGAGTAAATTCTCTTTTTCGATAAAAGCTGACATTGGTTTAAGCCAGGATAATTATAAGGACGTTAAGGACCTTTGCAACCAAGGCGAGAATGGTCATCTCATCAAATATGAATATCTGATGACCCCCTACTACCTTTCTCAGACAGGTTTGGGGGTAGTCCTTTGGAAGAGCTTCGTAAGTTTTAATAATTTGTTATAAGTTGTGTCTCGTATATTTTATCTATCTGATTTACTAACTCCAAGGCTTCTCTTCTTTTAGAGAGACCAAAAGGTATCTCTTACGACTTATGGGAAATATTGGCACCTAACCTTTCAAAACTCATTGAGAGACTAGGTGGCAAGAATGCACCTCCCCTAGCTTAAACAAAAAATAACGTCGGCACTTCAAAGGTCGATGCTACTAAAAAATAGAGGCTCATGCTGATCCTTCTCATACCCGATAAAATAAAGTTCCATCTACCGACCGTGCCATCCTAATTTCCACTGATGACGCTTTGGATGCTCGTCTATCACATCTAAATATAGGTGACAACATGATCGTCCATAGCATTCAAGCTGCTGATGCTATCGGCACCATTATGACCGAGGAAGATAAGCATTTTCTTCAGGACTTGGACGTCTCTTTGTTAGACGAGTTTGCCCTTCACAGGGAAGTTTAGGTATTAAAAATTTTCTTCCAAGTGTTGTCTCTGCTCTTTAAAAGTTATCATTATTCATATGTCTAATCTTTCTTTACATGGAGTGGTGTCTCTTCATCGCCTAGTTGATTGGGTTTTAAAGAGGTTGCCCTTGATCCAAAAGGGCGGGGATGCTGAGAAAACAAAGGCCGATTTTAAGGCCAATATGGAGAAGGTGAAAGGAGATCTGAAGAAGAGAGACAACTAGATCACTCAGTTGAAGGATGAGCACAACAAGGCTTTAAAGGCAAAAGACGAGAGTCCTCCAATAAAGGTGGAAGCTACTGTTAAGGTTGCACTGGTCGATGCTTCAGAGAAGATCATTGAAGACTATAAAGTCTCTGATGAATTTGTTAGTTTTGAGTTTGACTACCTGAAGAGAGGTATCAGGGTAGCTGACCGTTGGGCTACTCTTAAACAAGGTGAATCTGGGAGTTTAACCGCTAAGGACTTTATTGATCTCGACTTTAGGGACCCTCGTCTTGCTCAGGCTCTAAAAGAAGTGGAAAAGGAAGACGCTGACATGTCCCCTGAATGTCATCGAAACTGAAGACATTGCTCGTCATGAGGATGAGGTTGATATCACCAACACTGGTCTCGGTAACACAATTCCTCTTGCTGACAGGTCGGCTCCAGTCGAGTGACATACTCAGCCCTGAAGGCTTCTTCTTCTTGTTACTTATGTTTGTGAAGTTGATTGTAATTTCTTCTTTTTATAAACTGTGGTTGTAACTTTTTCTGGCTCTTTTGGATACTTTATAACCTTGTCGTCATCAATGAAATGAAATTCCACCATTCCTTGCTTCTATTGCTTATCATGATGTTTTGTTGCTCTCTTACTTACGATGTTCCACTTCTTCACCACAAAAATAGAAACATAATAATAGAAACAACGACAGAAGTAACCCCCATTAATGAGATCACTATTAGGATTTGAGGTCACCAAATAAATGGTGTTTAGCCTCATAACTCACAAAATTAATGATGTTAAGGGTCTGAGGTCACCAAACTGATGATGTTTATCCTCATAATTCACCAAATTAATGGTGTTAAGGGTTTGAGGTCACCAAATTAATGACGTTTATCCTTATACTTCACCAAATTAATGGTGTTAAGGGTCTGAGGTCACCAAATTAATGATGTTTATCCTCATTATTCCCCAAATTGATGATGTTAAAGGTCTGAGGTCACCAAATTAATGATGTTTAGTCTTATAATTCACCAAATTAATGATGTTTAGGGTCTGAGATCACCAAATTAATGATGTTTCTTCTCATAACTCACCAAATTAATGATGTTTAGGGTCTGAGATCACCAATTAAATGGTTTTTAGTCACATAATTCACAAAATTAATGATGTTTATGGTTAAGATCACCAAATTAATGATGTTTCATCTCATAAATCACCAAATTAATGATATTTAGGATTTGATATCACCAATTAAATGGTGTTTAGTCTCATAATTTACCAAATTAATGATGTTTAGGGTCTGAGATCACCAAATTAATGATGTTTTATCTCATAACTCACCAAATTAATGTTGTTTAGTAGCTTAGGATAAAGTAATCACAATAAATATCTGGATAGACAAACAATAATATGAGGGAACAGTTGATATTCACTCTCTTGAGCCTGATACGTGTATTACAAAAGTGTGGAGGAAAAAATTTATAAGCTCATTGGTAATATTTTTTCAGATGATCAGCATTCCAGGGGTTTGAGAAAGGCTCTCCTACAAGATTTTTCAGCCGGTAGGTGTCGGGGATGACTTCATCAGTAACTCTATAGGGGATATGCCAATTTGGATGGAGCTTTTTGAGCCTTTTCCATGTCTTTTTTAGAACTAAGTCTCCCACAACTATAGGCCTTTCTTTCACCCTTTGATCATAAAATCTGGTAGCTCTTTACTGGTAGGGTGCTTGCCTCACCTCGGCATCTTCTCTTCTCTCCTCAATCAGATCAAGATCAAGTCTTATTTTTATCACATTTCTTTGTGGGTCATACATCTGAATTCTATGAGTAGGAAGCCCAATCTCAGTAGGAACGACAGTCTCTGAACCATAGGCCAACATGAATGGGGTTTCCCCTGTAGGAGTTTTCGCTGTCGTCCTGTAGGCCCATAGCACAACGTACACCTCTTCAATCCATCTTCCCTTTGCCTCCTCTAACTTCTTAATCCCATCAAGGATCGTTCGATTTATCACCTCAATTTCCCCATTTTCTTGGGGTAGGCCAGGGGTGGAGAAGAATTGTTTGATTCCAACTCTTTCAAAATATTTCTCTAGAGAGACATTATTAAACTGAGCCTCATTGTCTGAGATTAAGGTATTTTGGAGACCATACCGGGAGATGATGTTTTTCCATATGAACTAGAAGGTCTTCTTCTCTGTAATAGTGATCATCAGCTCAGCCTCTATCCACTCAAAAAAATAGTTTATCTCCACCATCAAGTATCGATAGTTATTCACTGCTCTAGGCAAGGGTCCTACCAGATCAATTCCACAAATTACAAATGGCCATGGAGATGTAATAGAGGTTAGAGGTTGGTGGGGAATGGTATCAAACCTTCGATGTTTGTCACATTTCTTCACATATGTTGCTGCGTCTTTGGACAGGGTCGGCCACCAGTACCCCTAAGTTATGATCCTTTTGGCCAATGACCTTACTCCAATATGGCTAGAGCGGGAACCCTCATGAATAATTTATTACACCTCATATGGATGGACACATCTGAGTAATGAGAGTAAAACCTCCTTTTTATACAGAGTGTCCCCTATGACAGAGAACTTGGAAGCTCTGTATCTCAACTTCCTTCTGTCGGCTTTTGATGGAGGTAACTCCCCTTTTTTAATGTATTTGAATAGAGGATCCATCCATGAAGCTCCTCTGTTCATATTCAGACAAGCTCCGTTGAACTATCGTCTTCTTCAATGGTCGGTCGAAGTAGTATCTCAACTGGCACTGTTTGTCCAATGTCAGTTCTTGTAGCTAAGGCTAACCTCACAACTGCATTGGCTCGATCGTTCTCCAGTAGAGGTATCCTCTTCAGCTTTAGTTCTTTGAAATTTTCATCATTGACCTTACTCTCTGTAAATATTTGGCCATTCTCTCGTCCTTGGCCTCATATGCCCCCAAGATCTGATTCACAACCAATCTAGAATCACTATGGACTAAGAGATAGCCGACACCAAGATCTCGGGCCAAGGAGAGACCTGCTACCAGGGCTTCATATTCAAACACATTGTTGGAAGCCTTGAAGTTAAATCTCAGAGCATACTCAATGTCTGTGTCATTCGATGCCGACACTACCAATCCGGCACCACTTCCATTTTCGCAGGAGGACCCATCAATGAAAAGGTTCCACACAAAGTTATCCCCTGAGAAGTTTCCCTCTGTTAGGGATCCTTATTTGAAGAGATATCTTCCCTCTTCATTTGCAGCTGCCTTTTCTTTAACGGTGCTTCTCTCGGCCGCATCTGTAGTAGGGATTGCACTTCTTCCAGGCTGACTATCTACAATCTTAATTTTTTCATTTTCAACCTTGGCCTTGTCCCTAGTGAACTCAGCCACAAAGTTTGCCAATGCCTGGCCTTTGATTGCCACCATCGATTGGTAGACAATATCAAACTCTCCTAGCTCAATTTCCCAAGCCATTAGTCTCCCTGATTTCTCTGGTTTGTGGATGACCTGTCTGAGTGGTGAGTCAGTGAAGACGACCATGGAGTGAGGTTGGAAGTATGGTTTCATCTTTCTAGAAGCATGAATTAAATCACAAACCAACTTCTCCATCCTAGGATACCTCTACTCAGTCCCTTGGAGAACTTTACTGTTGAAATATACTAGCTTTTGTACCCCATTCTCTTCCTTTATAATAGTAGCGCTAATGGACAACTCTGATACGACTAAGTACACATACAACTTTCTCCTTGGACTGGCCGAGATAGGAGTAAGGGAGAGTCGAGGTAGGACTTAATATCTTTAAAAACATTATCACATTCCTCATTCCATTCAAAGGCTGTCCTGAGGATTTTAAAAAATGGAAGACGCTTATCTGTGGCCCTAGAAACAAACCTATTAAGGGCAACCACTCGTCCAGTAAGTCTCAGAACCTCTTTGATAGTCTTGGGTGCCTTCATTTCCAGCAAGGCCTTTATCTTCTCTAGATTAGCCTATATCCCCCTTTGGTTAACAATGAAGCCTAAAAACTTTCCATCTCCTACACCAAATATGCACTTAGCCAGGTTGAGTTTCATCATGTACTCATCCATGGTATCAAAGGTTTTTCCAAGGTCAGACACATGAGTGTCAGCCTTCAGACTTTTAGTCAACATATCGTCCACTTAAATCTCCGTAGACTTTCCAATTTGATCCTTAAATATCTTATTCACCAGACGTTGATATGTAGCCCCGGCATTCTTCAGTCCGAAGGGCATCACTTCGTAGCAATACATACCCTTGTCTGTGATGAAAGCTATTTTCTCTGAATCAACTGGGTCCATGAAGATTTGGCTGTATCCAGAATATGCATCCATAAAGCTCATCAGCCCATGACCTGCTGTGGCGTCCACCATCTGATTAATACGAGGAAGAGGAAAGCTGTCTTTAGGGCAAGACTTATTCAGATTAATAAAGTCCATGCACATCCTCCACATCTCGTTGGCTTTTGACACGATGACGGCATTAGATAGCCATTCTAAGTAGATAACTTCTTTAATGAACTCGGCTTCTTGAAGCTTCTTAACCTCATCTCTGATAACATCATACTTTTCACGGGAGTAGATTATTCTCCTCTGCTTAACTGGTTTGGCATATTTCTCTACATTAAGATTGTGACACGTGATCTTAGGGTCAATACCCGGCATGTCTGCATGACTCCAAGCGAAAATGCTATGTCTTCTCTTCAGCAACTTGAATAACTCGTCTTTTATTTCACGATTTAGGGATTTTCCGACCTGGATGGTTTTTCTGATTCGTCCTCATTGAGGACGATGGATTCTACCTATTTCGCGGCCTCTCCCTTTTTGAGCTTTGTCTCATCTCTCGGATCAAGAGTGTCAATGTTGTAAGTAGTGGAAACTTTTTTGTATGCCTCTTTTTCCTCAGCAGAGTTGAAGTAGCATTCTCTTGCTAACTTTTGGTCACCATGAACTTCCCCTACTCCATAAGGAGTCGGGAATTTTATCATCTGGTGGACTCTTGAAGGCACGACATCGAACTCTTTGAGGGCTACTCGTCCAAGTATAAGGTTGTAGGCTGAGAAGATGTTCTCATCCATAACAAAAAAGTTATTTTTTCTAATTAGCCATTTTTTCCACTCATCCCCCATTCTTATATCCGTCTTATACATCCCTAAGGGGTGAAATTTTTCTCTGCTAAATTTGATCGTAGGATGGTGGTAGGTGACGAGCCTTGCACGGCTAAGTCCCAAGTCCTTGAAACAAAGCCAGAGCAGTCGAGCTTCCCCCATCAACTAGGATCCTCGACACCTCACATTCATGCACTCTAATTGTGATAACAAGAGGGTCATCATGTGGAGATAGGATACCCTTAAAATCCAGTGTTGAGAAGCCTACTATGAGGGTGTCCATGTCTACTTTCTTCCTTTTATCAGATTTCACATTAATTGAAGCTAAGTGCATAACCTCGGCCTCTGTAACTGCATTTTCCTATGTCATATGAGCTTTTCTATCGGCTAACTCAAAGCATCCTCCTACTAGTCCCCCACAAATCATACCAACACCAAAAGAGATCATGTTTAACCTCTTTACTGGGATAGTGTCGTCCTTTGGTGGGAGGTCAGGGTCTTCATCATCATCGTCTGAGGGCTCATTACGCCTGGCAAGGAAATCCTCTTGGCACTTTCATTCCTTGTCTTCCTAGGGTCGTCTTGGCCAACCTGTGAAGCACATTTATCTACATACTTCCTCAATTTTCTTGCCTTTAGCATTTTCTCAATCGCTTCTTTTAATGTGAAGCATTTGTCAATTAAATGGTCATGGTATTCATAGAATTCACACCACAAATTTATGTTCCTCTTGTGAGGAGGAGCCCTTAACTTTTCTAGCCACCTTAAAGGACGATCGCTCTTTATCTCATTGAGGATGATCTCACACCTTACTGTCAATGGGCTGTAGTCTGCAAACTTATCGTCTGTCGACCTTTTCTTCCCATCTTTGTGTCCTTTTTCTGAAACTTTCTTCCACTGTTGTTTACTTTATCATCCTCAAACTTAACATCCACTGCTTCCTCAGTATTCATGACATTCCCATCTATTGCTAGCAACTCGGCCATGGGATTGGGAGGGTCTTTAAGAAACTTCCATAATAGCTTTCCCTTTTGGAGACCTGTGATGACGGCTGTTATAGCTATGATTTCTTCATAGTCTTCCACTTCTAATTTCTCCTTGTTGAACCTTGTGATGTAGTCTCTTAGACTCTCATTTTTCCCTTACTTGACATGAAGCAGATGGGTGATATTTTTCTGAGATCTTACCCTAAAGAAGAAGTTGTGGATGAATCGCTCGACCAACTGCTTAAAATTCTCAATGAAATTCTTTGGAAGATAAATGAACCAGACGTGAGCAGCCCCGGTTAAGGTGCTTGAGAAAGCTTGGAACCTCATCTCATCAGAGATGGAGTAGATATCTGCTACTGAATGGTATATTTCAATGTGATGGACAGGGTTGGTGCTTCCATCATACTTGGGAGACACTACTGGAGGCTTGAACTTGGCCGAGGTTAGAAAGTTAACGATCTCTGCCACGAAGGGTGAACCCTATGAGTACCCCCTATGCAAAGGGTCTTGGATTTTTAGGATATCCCCAATATTATCTTCAATCCTTTTAATCGAGTCAATCCATGGCTTAGCAATGTCATCCTGGTCGAGGCCGTCCCCTGCCACCTCTAAGGGTTCAATTGGCGGTTCCCCTGCTATAGCGCGACATCAGCTGTTGACCTCCCCCTGACCTCCGTCTCGGCTATGTGGGGGTCGGACATGATAGGTCCGACAATATCCCCCTTCTCTTATGGAGCCAAAAAGACTTCTTGACCTTGATAACCTCTCCCTCAGGTCATTGGCTGGGTCAAGCCCTTCAAAAGTCGACCCTCTTCTCAATTGATCAAATGCCGAGCCTCTTGGGTGGGTATCAAAATCTCATCTCTCACACTCAACTCGGCTTTGATGAACAGGTCGTATAGTATGGTTGGAAATCTCATATTACTCCCAACATTCTACTAGTGCGTTATCGGCCTCCACATCATCATATTGGTCCACAAGTCAAGGGTGTCCTTGCCTCCCCAGGCATAAACACCTAGGATCAACAATGTCCCTCTGCCACTCGAGAGGAGGCTGATCTTTGCGTGGTGCCTAGGGTGGTCCCCTGGCCTCCTCGTGTTATTATTGTACAGCTACTGGAGTGATCATCTCCTGTGAGAATCCTGGTGACCTCCTCATCACATTTTGGATGAATTTGGGAAAAATTTTCCTGCATAAATTGTTGACTAGCCACCAAGGACTTCAAGGGTGCTACCACCTCAGCTATCTCGGAGTGTGGTGGTGCATGGCTGAAACTTAGCCCTTCACCACCAGCTGGTGGAGGAGGTGGTGGTAACTCTAGTGCCATACATTTGAGATATGATTAAGAGACTGGTGAGATTGAAAACCCTAATAGATCTCTTTCAATGGTGAAACAACTCCACACAAGGGGGATGATTGGTTCACCACCAGAGTCTCAGGTGAAGCTAAGCTTCAAGAAGGAAGAGATGTAGCTTCTCATTCCCATAAAAAGTGCCAAACTGATGATAAGCGAACAACACAAACATATCAAGGTGTTGTTGAGCTCAAACTAGTATAACAATGGCAGCAAGTAAGCAATATAGATATAGAAAGAGGTGAGGAGAAGATGAGAAACACACCAATATAAGTGGTTCATCCTATCTAGGCATACGTCCACTGTACAGGTGAGTGATCTTCACTATAAAATTAAGGCTCTAATGGCCTTGTGATACAATACACTCATTTTCTCTCTTTACTGTGTAGTTTAACAAAGTTTCCGCTAGGGTTTACAGTAATCGATCCTTTTATAAGGAAGGGGAAGATAAGTATATATAATTCTTGGGGGGTGTAATGTACCCCCCAAGCATGCAATGAGCATGTGTGTGATAATCTAGCCAATCTCATGTGGACACCTGGTTCTGCCACACGTAGATAATGATGACCAAATATTCCCTCACGTGAGGGAATAATTTAGTCATAACGGTTTTTTCCACGTGTTCCAAGTCTTCCTTGTACTGGCATATACTCTGACCTATGACGTCATCAACTGGAACCTCGGCCTATATGGGGACGAGGTTAATGATTCTGATAGGTGCATTGGCCCTCCAACCATAAGTACAACCTCAGCCAAATTAACTAGTCGAGGTTAGGTAACTAGGCCTAACTGTGGTGTCGATTGAAGTAGAGTATGAGGGTGGTCATAGTTGAGCCCATAAGGATATTGCTGACCTCAGTTGGGTTGAGCCGACCTTACAAAGGACGACCTTCTTACGGACTGATATGATCCTCCTGAGGACTCGACCGTGAAATAGGACGATGTTGTTGCTCAGAGTACGAGGGTACACTTTGGTCATATCAATCGATAACATGATTAGGTAGATACTTAACTCTCTATGGACATCTATATTATCATAATTTATACTAGCATGAAACCTGGGCGATGCACGGTCTCGTTATAAAATTTCTTAAAAATACATAAACTCTTTTGTAAACTAATCTAATAAAGAACCAACTATGAAAGAAACATTGCTAACCTTAGGGGTGAATAATTTACAAATTTAAACCCATAGTGAACAATCTAACTCTTAAACAATGTTCTTAAAATTTCAAATGTATATTATAAATAAAATAAATCATATGCTTAGTAAAATTAGTTGTGTATTTAAAACATGAATGAAGAGAGGAATGCCATGAAAAAGTTTTCACAACACTCTTGAGGTTAAAGAACATTATATTGAAAATAAATTTTAATTTCCATAAACAAAGTTTATAAATCGAAGAAAACTTAATCAATCTAATCGGAAAAAAAAGTAAGGTAATACATATGAGTATCAAACTATATAATACAATAACCAATTTGTTAACTATGTGACCACAAAAGATATTACAATCAATTCATAAAACCTTAAAGGAGTGCAAATTATCACAAATACATTTAAAAAATATTTTTCTTTAAAATATCCTCAATTAATCTACCCATCTCCACATCTCAATATATTTACAGTACAAATTTTGCCCCCTCCATTATTTTCTTTATAACACTAAAAATATCCCATCATATAACAACTCCTCAAAAATTTCTATCACATAAAATACAACACATTGAACAATAATTAAAATTACTTGAAAACTAAATACCATATTTAATGAACAAACTCATGTCAAAAGACGCAAACGCACATTATATATGAATTGCACAACTAACCTGAAGAAGATTCATCAATGTCTACATGGTAGATGTCTTGTATGGCCGAATCTCATATGCCTTATTAACATAAGTCTACCTATAAACAACTCGATCCTCGATAGACCTTCCAAGAAGACCAGCATAATAAGGCATTTCTGCTATACTCTTATATTACCATAATTTATAAAAAAGATAAAGTAAGAACCTCAAAAGGTGTACATTTGATGAAATGAGGAGGTGTCGTAGCTTTTACCTAATGTTTCTTTTGTTAAAAAGGTAAAAAACGTCTAAATCTAATTTGGTATATTTACTTGTTGGAAAAAATGGAAGAAATGAAAAGTCTATATTAAAATGTATGATTGGAGTTAAATATGGAAGCTGGAGGAGGAGATGATTTTTGACACACAAAAGAAGAGATGTTTGAGTGGTGTTTTTGCATGACCTTTACTCGTTCATTTATCTGTTTATTATTCCTAAAAGGAGGGGTAATTATCTTTTGGAAATCAAAAAGCATTAAAGCCTCATTATTAACTTCTAATAACGGAACTTACAAACAGAATTCATAAAAAATCTAATATAAAATTGTTCATTTATTCGCTTATATTGAATGCCATTTATAAAATTAATAAATTATTAAACATGAGATAGAGCTTGGTTCAATCTTATCTCAACCCAACCTCTCTTTGCCTAAAGAAAATAGTTTATTCCTCTGGAAAGAAATGGTATTCGCATCTAAAATCGCCTTCTTTGATAATACTCCAGTTTCGATTCATCAAACCTGAGCTTACTTAGGGTAATGCGTATATTAGTCCTCAAATGCATTCTTGAAAAACAAAGAGAAACTCCACTGCCAGAAATTGTTTCAAATATAAAAAAAATGATTATATGTAGTAGAAGAACCTGTGGATTCACTAAACTAGGAAGAAATTAAAGTATTTATCTAAGAAACACAGCCCACCTAAAAAAGAATTCTCGGTCTCCAATAAACAGTACTTAAACTAGGAAAATTAATCGAACATTAGGAGTTGTTGGCTTCAAATCTGAAAGTTTGAAGTCAGGGTACCATTTATAAAGCTTCAAAATTACGGGTTCAAGAGAAATTGTACCCCTGGACAATATTTGATTTATGTATTCAACAAAGTGAAATTGAATTTCAAAGTACCCCTTATCGATAGGTATCAATCTCCAGACATGTTGAATGTTCAAAACCTTAGAAATTATAGCTTTCAACTCAGCAGTCTTTCGAATCGTATCTCCTTCAGAGAGGATAACCCGACCAATGAGATTGGCTTGATTTTCCTTTAAAGATTCTTGAAACTCTTCCTCCGTGATTTGAATGGACATAAGGCTACTACTCAGGTAAGGTTTTGGCAGAGATGAGTGATCCACACCAATGGTATCTTTTAAATTTTCTTTAATGGAACTAGCATATAATTATACTTTGGGTTTTATAGAGGGATTGTGTTAAGATATCAACGCCAATTAGTGGGGAAATTAAGCCACCATTAATTAAGCCCACTACTATTAGTGGAGAAATTAGGTCACCACTAATTATGACCACTACCATTAGTGATAAATTAGTGTGTGTTATGTCATTGCTTACATATATTTCATTAGTGATAAATTAGTGTGTTAGGTAGAAAAGTGTGGTTGTAATGTTTCCTTACTTGTTTAATGTATGGCCTAAAATGTATTTTCCATGCTATAAATACCCCATGTCCTATGCTTGTATAATCATCCAAGAAGAAGTAAAATAATAAGGCAATTAGCATTTGTGTCTTAGTTTGAGTGTAGTAGTTCTTCTTTAAGTGTTTTGAAATAGTAGTTTAGTGAGTACTTTCTTATAATCACTTATTGCGAATATTAGAGTTTTGTACTCATTATTCTCAACTATTACTATCAGAGCGGGACGGTCGTATACCAGTATTTTTGGAGTGAGTTTTCTTGAGTCGTGAGAAATTCGTATTCTGCAAGTTTGTATCTTGAAATCAGGCTTGTTTGGTATTATCAAAAATTTATCGACACGATGGGTGATCTTCAAGTAGTTGGAGGAATTAAGAAACTCAACAACCAAGTTACAATACGTCGGCGACATATATGACGTCTTATATGCAAGGACAAGACCTTTGGGAGGTCTTTGGTGGTAGCGAAGTTATATAACCAGAGGTTGATGACGCTAATGGAACTTTGCGAAAATGGAAGATTAAAGCGGGCAAAGCGATGTTTGCCTTAAAGACCACAATTGAAGAAGAAATATTGGACCATATCTGGGATGCCAAAACACCGAAAGAAGCATGGGATACTTTCACTACACTTTTTTCAAAGAAGAACGACACAAGACTACAACTTCTCGAGAGTGAGTTGTTATCGATGGCGCAACACGACATGTCTATCGAGAAGTTATTGCGCCATCGATAACGACATATCTATCGAGAAGTTGTTGCGCCATCGATGGTGCAACACGACATGGTTTGAGGTCCGAATACTGAAGTTTTGTTGCTGACATACAAGGATGGCCGACTCAACCATCACTTGTTGAGTTTGAAAATTTGCTTTCCAGTCAAGAAGCTATGGCTAAGCAAATGGGAGGAGTCTCGCTGAAGGGTGAGGAGGAAGCACTCTACACCAACAAAAGCAAAGGCTACTTTAAGAAGCACGTCGAAGGCGGATGTAAAAAGGATGATGATAAGGAAAAAGTCATCAAGGAGAGGGAGGTTCTCGTCTAGGGGGAGCTATAAATAATCGTGGCTACGGTAAAAGATTTTAGGGCAAATGTTACAACTGTGGTAAGAAGGGACATATGGTAAAAGATTGTTGGTCCAACAAAAGGCCCGTTGAGAGCAATGCTGCTACTTCCAATTCAAAGGAGAGAAGCGAAGATGATTGGGATGTTGAAGCATCTTTTGCTGTGGAAGAGGAGGAGTTAGCTCTCACAGTTTTGACAGCTGAGCAGATCGACTACGAGAATGATTGGATTGTCGACTCAGGCTGCTCAAATCACATGACGGGTGATAAAAAGAAGTTACAGAGCCTGTTAAAATACAAGGGAAATAGAGTTGTGGTAATAGCCAACAACTCAAGGCTACTAATAGCTCATATCGGTAAGACGGTAGTAGCACTCAATACAATTCTAACTAGGTGCCGCTTCAAAATGTCTACCATATTCCGGGTATGAGGAAAAATCTTATTTCAGTGGCACAGTTAACATCATCAGGCCACTTTGTCTTGTTTGGTCCACGAGATGTGAAGGTATATCAAGACCTCAAGATCTCAGGAATTCCAATAATAGAGGGACGGCGATTGGAGTCAGTCTACGTGATGTCAGCAGAGTCTGCATATATAGACAAGACAAGAAAGATGAGACAGCAGATTTATGGCACATGTGATTGGGCCATGTTAGTTATTCTAAGCTAAGCGTGATGATCAAGAAGTCGATACTCAAGGGACTTCCACAGTTTGATGTGAGGATAGACATGGTCTGTGCGAGATGCCAGTATGGTAAAGCACATCAATTACCATATGAGGAATCATAGTTTAGAGCAAAGGAACCATTAGAGTTAGTTCACTCTGATGTGTTCGGACCCGTTAAGCAACCATCAGTTGGTGGGATGCGATATATGGTAACGTTTATTGATGACTTCTCCAGGTATGTGTGGATTTTCTTTATGAAAGAAAAATCTGACACGTTCTCAAAGTTTAAAGAGTTCAGAGAGACGATTGAAGGAGAAGTGGAGAAGAATATTATTTGTCTACGCACAGATAATGGAGGAGAATATACCTCAAATGAGTTTTTCCAGTATCTACGAGACTGTAGAATAGGTCATTAATTTACTTGTGCCAACACCCCCCAACAGAATGGAGTAGCAGAGAGAAAGAATTGACATCTTACAGAAGTTTGTCGAAGTATGCTATATGCTAAGAAGGTACCGGGAAGATTTTGGGCTGAAGCTATGAGAACTGTAGCCCATATGATTAACACACTCCCTCAACCAAGGTTAGAGTTTGTTTCACCCTTTGAGAAATTATGGGACATGAAACCTACAGTTAGTTTCTTTCGAGTATTCGACTGTTTATGATATGTATTTGTACCTAACCATCTACGTAGCAAGTTTGACAAGAAAGCAGTTAGATGTATCTTTGTGGGATACGACAGACAGGGAAAAGGGTGGAAATGTTGTAATCCTAGGATTGGAAGGTGTTACACATCACGATATGTGGTGTTTGATGAAGCATCCTCTTGGTGGTCCTCAGAAAATGAGGTGTTATCAAACTCGAAGGAATTTGAAGAAAAGCGGTAACAGAAAATGGGAGAGCAAACTCCTCAAATCCTATCAAGCTCACACGAAGCTGAAGATTCATATGATGGTGATAATATTGAGCAAGAAGTAACTCAGAATCCTTGGCAAACTGGTGTATATTACCAACCAGATAAAGAAGGTGGACCTAGTGAAACTGAAGTATCAACTCCACAATCACAACTCAGGAGGTCAATAAGAATCAGAAAGCCAAATCCCAAATACGCCAATGCATCCATAGAAGAAGAAGCAAGTGTAAAAGAACCTGATATGTTTGAAAAAGCATCCCAGAATTCTGAGTGAATTAAATCTATGGAAGAAGAAATCACTGCACTGGAGCAAAATCAGACTTGGGATCTCGTGCCGAAGCCAAGAGATGTGAAAGCCATATCATGTAAATGGGTTTACAAGATAAAGCGTAGTCCTGATGGATCAATTGAGAGATACAAAGCTTGACTAGTGGCTCGGGGTTTCTCTCAACAATATGGACTGGACTATAATGAAAAATTTAGTCCAGTGACAAAGCTTACAACTGTACGAGTCCTACTTGCACTTGCAGCCAACAAAGACTAGAATTTATGGCAAATGGATGTGAAGAATGCATTTCTTCGTAGGGAGTTAGATCGGGAGATATACATGATTCAACCAATGGGTTTTCATAATCAGGATCATCCTGAGAATATGTGTAAGTTGCGAAAGGCACTCTATGGATTGAAACATGCACCAAGGGCATGGTATGGTAAGATTGTTGAATTTCTAACTCAAAGTGGTTACTCAGTAACATCTGTAGATTCTAGCATGTTTGTCAAAGTTAATGGAGGAAAGTTAGCTATCGTACTGGTATATGTGGATGATTTGATCATAACTGGTGATGATGAGGCAAAAATTATCCGAACAAAGGAGAATTTATCAGTTCATTTCCAGATGAAGGAACTTGGACAACTCAAGAACTTTCTTGGTCTAAAGGTTGATCGTACACAAGAAGGAATATTTCTTTGTCAACAAAATTATTCCAAAGATTTATTGAAGAAGTTCGGGATGCTCGAATGCAAGCCAATCTCGACACCGATGGAACCAAATGGAAAGTTATGTGCGCATGAAGGAAAAGATTTGGAAGATGCCATAATGTATCGACAATTAGTAGGTAGTCTGATCTACCTAACCTTGACCCGACCGGACATTTTTTATGCAGTTGGTGTGATGAGTCGGTACATGCAAAATCCAAAGAAGTCTCATTTGGAAGAAGTTCGGCGAATATTGAGATATGTTAAAAGTACAACTAACTATAGTATTTTGTATAAGAAAGGTGAAGATTGTAAGTTAGTTGGCTATTGTGACGCTGACTATGCAGGAGATCACGACACTCGCCGTTCAACTACCGGGTACGTGTTCAAGCTTAGGTCTGGAGAAATTTCTTGGTGTAGTAAGAGACAACCAATTGTATCTTTGTCAACTACGAAAGCAGAATATCGATCATCAGCAATGGAAGCTCAAGAGATTACGTGGTGAATACAGTTGATGAACGATCTACATCAACCAGTAGACTATGCAGTTCCGTTGTACTGTGACAACCAGTCGAAAGTTCATTTGGTGGAAAATCCAGTCTTTCATGCTAGAACTAAACATGTGGAAGTACACTATCATTTTATCAGAGAGAAGGTTCTGCAAGAAGAGATTGAGATGAGACGAATCAAGACAGATGATCAAATTGCGGACTTGTTCACGAAAGGGTTGAGTGCAAGCAAGTTTGAAAACTTTCGTCGTCAGTTCGACATGGTAAAAGTAATGGGAGTTGGTGTTGAGAGGGAGTGTTAAGATATCAACACCAATTAGTAGGGAAATTAAGTCACCGTTAATTAAGACCACTACCATTAGTGGAGAGATTAGGTCACCACTAATTAAGCCCACTACCATTAGTCCTAAGTTAGTGTGTGTTATGTCATTGCTTACATTTATTTCTCTAGTTATAAATTAGTGTGTTAGGTAGAAAAGTGTGGTTGTAATGTTTCCTTACTTTTTTAATGTATGGCTTAAAATGTATTTGCCATGCTATAAATACCCCATGTCGTATGCTTGTATAAACATCTAAGAAGAAGTAAAACAATAAGGCAGTTAGCATTTGTGTCTTAGTTTGAGTGTAGTAATTATTCTTTAAGTGTTTTGAAAGAGTGGTGTAGTGAGTACTTTCTCATAATCATTTCTTGCGAATATTAGAGTTTTGTACTCGTTATTCTCAACAGATTGGTAATGACTTCTTTCCATTTTTGGAGAATTGAAAGCTTGTGGGGGGATAATATCTAGGTCACAGAGGTTCAATGATGAATCCACGGATTAAAGGTTGAGATGTAAAGAGAGGTTATATCAGTCACCGAAATAAGATCTCAGAGTGCTCAGAGAATGGATCAGAGATCAATCACATCTCCTCACTGAAAATCAGTCAACAAAAACATATTACGGAGTCGATTCAGTCGCTGAAATAAAGTTTAAACATAGATCAAAGAATGGCTCAGTCACATAAGGGACATTAAGAGAGAGAGAGAGAGAAAAAACTTAGAATGGTAGGAGGAGAGAGAGTAATAATGTAGGCCTAATTCTAAATGTACCGCCAATTTGAACCGCATCCTTTTTTTTCCCTTTTTGTTTTAAGTTTCTTATACTTTTGTTTTTATATATAAACAGGTTTTTATATTAAAAAAACATTATTTCTATTATTATAAAAAACAGTTTTTTTAATTAAAAAGAAATAGTTTTTCTATTAATAAAAAAAATTTAATTAAAACTTGCATCTTTTTTTTAAGTTTCTTATACTTTTGTTTTTATATAGAAACAGTTTTTTATATAAAAAAACGAGTTTTTCTATTATTATAAAAAAATTTAATTAAAAAGAAAGAGTTTTTCAGTTAATAAAAAAAATAGTTTTTTTAGTTAAAACTTAACAGTTTTTCATTATTTTTTTCATAAATAAAAATAAACTATATTTATTGACATGATGATATCGCGATTTATTAGTGCCGCTGACGCGAACACACATTCCGGGGCACGCATCATTTGTTGAATGTGGGTCCGCGCTAGCGGCACTAAGTAATCGCGATATTTTTTAAGTAATCGCGATATTTTTTCAATAAAAAATATCGCGATTAATTAATGCCATTGGCGCTGACCCACATTTCCGGACCCATATCATTTGTTGAATGTGGGTCCGTGCCAGCAGCACTAATTAATCGCAATATTTTTTTGAAAAAATATCGCGATTAATCAGTGCCGCTGGCGCGGACTCACATTCAATAAATGATGTGAGTTCGGAAATGTGGGTCCGCGCCAGCGGCACTAATTAATGACGATATTTGTTCAATAATTAAAAAAATTGTTTTATACATTTTTTATTAATAAACATAGTTTTTTTTATTTATGAAAAAAATATTCTTTTTAATTTTAATTAAAAGATGTTTAATTTTAATAAAAAAAAATTTATATTAATAGGAAAACTATTTTTCTAATATAAAAAACTGATTTTTTTATGGAAAAAATTGTTTTTATATTAACAAAAGAATAAAAAACTAAAAAAAAGGCAAAATGCGGTCACCGGGCGAGCTATTAAAAAAGTGAGAGAGAGAATGAAGAGGGTGGAAAGTTGGTATTTTCAATAGGTGTGCAACTTGGAGTGAATGAATAGATATAAATGTATTAAATGTTATTAAAACCTTTAATGCTATTGTATCAAAGATATAATATAGATTAAAGACATGTCGGAGCTTGACCGTTGATGCCACCTATATGTTAGGTGTATAATTATAACGCCGTCATTTGTTAGAGGATATGGGATTTATAAATGGGAGATATGTTCGTAGATCCCACACGCGCACTAAGAGATGCATTAAGTCCCACGCGCGTTAAAACGTGTCGTGTAGTCCTGTCCGTCCAAGAAACTAACCGCTTTCTTTTATTTGCCCAAAATTACCCTCAGGAATACATAAACCACAAATACACGAAATCTGCACGTCGATTCATTTCTCTGCAATTTGATTCCCAAATCCGTTCACAATTATCAAATTCCATCACTTTAATCACTGTATCAACATTGAAAGCTCAAACAGTGCGTACATTTGGGAAAATTTCCACCAACCGTTCATCCACTTTTCAAATTACATAGGTGCGTTGATCCTTTTTATGTTATTTGATACCTGCATTACAGTTCGTAACAAAAAATATGTTGAAATGATGGTTTCATCGTGAACGGGTTTCTTATGGTTTCATATTGTTAGGGTTTAAATTAGTGTTTAAACCCTAATTTGAGAAATCGTTCATCTTTTGGATTTACGTTTGGGACTTCATCATTTCTCAAGTGATTCAATATCTATTACACTTCCTATTACACACACAACACACAATAGTATGTTAGGTTTTAAATTAAACTAAGTTCTTACTTACATTATGCTTTGTAGATGTTTAATTTTTGTTAGTGTTTACAGCTTTAGTTTTTGTTAGTGTTTAGAACTTTCGTATTCCCTTACAAAAAATAGTTTGTTGGCATTTAAAAATGCACTGATCAAGCAAATTTATCTAAGTTCACAACTGTATATTTATCTATGTTCATAATTGAAAATTTTGAAGAGCTTTGAAAGTTGGTAAAATTTTTAGAAAATTTATTTATGTTGAGTGTTATATAAATTTCTGCAATAGAAAGTAAATTTATGAACAAAAAACATGGATAGTCAATCTACCAAACAATTGATACCCAGTGATAATTTCAATGATGCAGAAAAACAAATATTTCAGAGAACATGGACTGAGAAAGATAACATTGCGCTTTTAAAGGATATGATTGAGTATACCGCAATAAACGAGTTTGACCCGTTTGCCAATATGCTGCATTTTAATAATTTTATCAAGAAGTCGATGCATGTTGATGTGAACAATAACAAGGTGTTGTCGAAGCCAATGAGGCTTAAAAAGAAGATGTGAACAAAGCAACATTTTGGGAAACAATTTTTCTATCTTCAGGTTATGCATTAAAGTTATTACCATTATAAAGGCTTTGCAAATAAAAGTTGGTAAAGTTTTTAGTAAATTTATCTATGCTCTTCATTAACTCTGCAAAATCTTTATAATTTCCGTATAATCAATTGAATGGATATGATAGTTTGGTTAACGAACCAATATGTAGCTATTCATGATATGTAGAAATATCATGAGTAAATAGACTTATACATTACCTAATCTATCTATCTTCATCACTGAATGTGCATACAAATTTTATTTTGAACATCATAAAAAGTTGTGAAATTTTTATTAAATTTATCTGTGTTTTGTCAATCATTGTTGCACATACTAATGTCTCTCTTATTAGCAAAATTATATATATCTTCACTATATGCATTTAAATTATTAGGAAATGTATATATAAACTTAGATATATTTACACTTAATAAAAAGGTTTCTTATTGTTTTGCAAGGATTAAAAAAATTGTGAGTACACGAAGTTCTATGAATCATGAGGATCAGGATAAAACAGGGAACAAGTTGGAAGTTCTAATAATTTCATCAACTTCAAGGTACAATTCTTCTCTTTATTAGTTAACATTAGAACTATTCCTATATTATTGAAATGGTTGGCTTATATCTAAAAAGAGTGCACTCTTATTTATTTTTTATTTGAAAAAAATTCTTGGAACTCACTTAGTACTAATGTGAATTTTTTTTAAGGAGGCTAAAGAAGAAGTATGAGAACAATGAAATATTTTGGGTAACAATTTATTTACTTTGACCTTATGCATTTGAGTTATTACCATTTTCAAAGGATTTGCACATAACACTTCATAAAGATTTTAGTAAATTTATCTATGTTCTTCCTTGAATGTTTAAAGGTTTTATTTTGAACATAAATAAAAGTTTTGAAAGTTTTTATCAAATTTAAAGTTTTGTTGCATATACTAATGTTCTCCATTATTTGTTGCAATTCATGCCAACGAGATACCACAACTGTGTACCACAATAAAAAAAAAGTAGTCTCCATTATATAATAGTCTTGATCATTCATGATATGCACGATATGCATTTAAGTTATTAGCATTATATAGTAGTCTCCATTATATAGTAGTCTTGATAATTAAAAGTTGTGAAAGGCTTTGTACGCAACAATTGATAAAGATGTTAGAAAATTATCTATTTTGTTCCTTGAATGTGGAAAAACTTTTAAAATGGTTGAATGTATAAATATACATACCCTAATAAGTTGAATGCCAACTAAAACAATATGTAACTATCCATGATATGTACAAAAAATTTGACGAAATAGAATAATATTGAACTTTATTGCTTATACATTAGGTAATCTTCATCATTTAATGTGCATAAAAAGAACATCATTAAAAGTTGTGAAATTTTTTATTAAATTTAATTTTCTTTGTTATTGGTTGCAATTCATTCCATCGAGATACCGTTGACATGGACCACAACAAATAAAAGAGTTGAATAGATTTTCGGAATTAATTTATCTATTTTCAGCATATGCATTTAAGTTATTAGCACACAACACTTGATAAAGATTTTAGTAAATTTATCTATGTTCTTCCTTCAATATACACAACGTTTTATAATGTTCGAATGTTTAAATATACTTAGCCTAACAAGTTCAATGCCTATGATGTTTTGATTTGTGATGTCGCTGGCACGGACCACAATAAATAAAAGACTTGCAATGGTTATGTGAAACAGTTTGTTTATCTTCACTGTATGCATTTAACTTATTACCGAAATTATATATATACATACAACCATTTTAAAGGTTTTCACAGTTCTTAAAGTTTTTACTAAATTTATCTATGTTTTTCCTAGAATGTGTATAATACTTGTAAGGCATCACATACAAGATAAACTTTGCTTGCATATTCGTAATGTTATTAATTTTTCTTACACACTTGTGTACATATTTCTTCACATACTAAAAATTATTTCAAAATTAGATATAATTCTTACTTATATCTTTTTAATTATTGTTCAAGATCTACAAGATCAACAAGTAGAAGAAGTAAAGATCATCAACTCCAAAAGATAAAAAAAGGGAAAGAAAAAGTTCAAAATTCAGCTAATCAACCAACTTTTAGACTTTTGAGTGACACGGACTTCGACGATACTCAATCTGCAAAAAACCCAACTAAGAAGCCAATTGAGAAGGAGAATAAGAGAAATGAACTTGCAACAACCTCAAAGGACTGCGCGAAAAAATATCTTCAATTTCGATCGAATTTGTTAGGAATTGCTCGCTTGTTGCAAGACCTTAAGCTCAAGCCTTGCCATAAGAAGGAACTGAAAAAAAACTTCTTTTTGGGGAATTTTTAATGCTTTTTTGACCAAAGCTGTTACAAAAGAAGACTGTAGAAAATATGACCATAGTGTCATATCCTTGATAAAGTCTTATGATATCCAAAATAAGGGATTTAGAATTGGAAAACAGTTGGTTCGAATGACAATCAATGATGTATCTATCATATTTGGAATACCGATCGGAATAGAAGAAGTAAATATGGGATATGGGTTCAAGCCTGACACACCATTTGTAAGAAGAAGGTTTAGAGATGTTACTATAATCAATGCCACAGCTATCCAAAAAGAGTTGAACACTGCAGTTAAAGGAAACAAAGTAGAAGATTGTAGAGATGTAGCAACGTTGTTATGTCTATATTTGTTTGCAACTCTTTTCTTCACATCAACTGGGAATACTGTGAAGTGGTCAGCAGTGAAGTACACGAAAAATCTCGAGGAGATGAGAAACTTAAATTGGTCAAGTTTGATACTAGATACATTGATGTCTTCTATCTACAGGAATTTTGACAAAGAGCCAGACAAGGTTTCTGGTTGTGTGCCCTTACTACTTGTAAGTGACAAAATACACTAATATATATTTTCTATTTCATATCCTTGTTCATTATAAAATTTGTATATCATAAATGATTTAAATTGTTATATTTTCAACTTTTGTAGTACTGGTATTGCGAGCATACAACACTGTTGAAATTTCAAAAATCAATTCGATATCCTCGTTTTGTCAAGTGGAACCTCCCAGAATTAAACAAGGCGATGAAAAAAAGACCTGTTGAAACACTTCTTCAATCAGAGGTACTAATATATTCTTTGAAGAAACTGTTATATCATATACATATGTGATAATTTAACTTATAAACAAAAGTATTTTTTTTATCTAGGTCATAAAAGCACAGTTGATTCGAACAGAAGAAGAGGTGAAATTGATAGGGAAAGCACCAACATCAGTGATGGACGAATCTGCAGAAAAAAATGATGCATCACCAGTTGAAGCAAATGTTGAAAACGACGACGAACAGCTTGTTGATACTGATACGAGAGATGCTAGACATTTAGATGATTTAACCGAAGAGTTTGCTGCAGATTACCTGTCTGATCATCATCTAACAGATGCTGAAATTCAATCTCTCATCAAATTCCGTGATGATGCTCAACAAAATATGGAGGAATTGAAAAATGTGAAAGAAAAAAATAAAAAAATGAGGGTAGAGAAGAGAGATATGAAGGCAAAATTAAAAGTGATGAAGAACTATTTCAAAATTCGAGTGAAGAAAGAAAAACGAACTAAAAAAAAGCTTCAAAAAAAGAAAACTGAAATTCAAATTTTAAAGAAACAGCTTCAACAGCAGAAGGAGGAGAATGCAACATTGGAGAAACAGATAAATTTGATGTATGAGAAAAGAGAAGAAGAACAAAGAATCAAACAGCTGTCGGTACACGAAACCCCAGCTGACAAAGCGAGTCCAGTAGCACTTAATTTTGAAAGTGCTGACCAAAGTCAAAGATCGGAGAATACAAAGAGAAAGCATGAAGAGATTGATGATCTCGATATGATGAAAGTGGATTCAGCAAAGAAAGCAAACTCAATGGTGGTGAAAATAAAAAACAAGAAAGACAGAAAAAAGAAGGAGGTGCAAGATTACGAATATCAACAAATTGGAAGAGTTACAAGGGCATCCAAAGGCCAACATATTCAAACAAGTCAAACATCCCCAATCAATATTGACTTGTTGAACTCACCATCACTTGTGAAATCAACATTCAAGAACCTCACCTTTCCGTCTAATAATCCAGTTGTTGAATGGTTACCACTAACAGTTATTTTCACTCTTCAATTGTTGTATAAGAAGAGTGGTCCAGGGTAAATTCATGTTAATGAAATGTTATTTTTATTATTTGTTATGGAGTATTAAATGACCATGTACATTACTAATCCTAATAATATTTTAATTCAATATTCAGGGCAATCATTTATGAGGAGTCAAGGTTGGGTGGGGTTACTTTTTCTGACATACAACAACTCATAGACTTGGGGCCTTTACGGGACAATTTAAGGAAAAGATAAATTTATCAATGTCTATTTACTACACTTGATATCTAATGTATTTGTAAATAATTGATCAATTAATTTGAAATGTAATTTCAGGTTATAGATGCATACATGATGGTTTTGGAACATGATCAAAGAATCATGGAAGCTACAGCTCAATTGTCACCTTCACAAAAGCCATTCGGGGAACGAGACCATTTTTTCAGTTCAATGGCTTGGGTATATATTTATTTTCATTGCTTAATAATTTATGTTGATCTATTAGACAAACTTCTTATAATTTTACCAAACTCATATTAATAGCCTTTGATACGAGATAAAATGCCTTCGACAAAATATGTGGTTGACGATGTATTGAATGAAGTGACAAATTGCAAGTATGTACCTTAATTTTCTAGTGATATGTATATATTTCTAAATACTTTTATTTACTTGTTGCTAATGATATATGACATAATATCATTTCAGGTACTTATTCTTTCCCATAAACTCGGGAAAGAATAAAAATGACAAAACTCCATTCCATTGGACGTTGCTTGTATTGAACACAGAGGAAGGTCAATGGATGCACTTCAATTCAATGCTTCCAATAAATTCAAATCAAGACCATTACATGGATGATGCATTTGCAGTGGTAAGTACATATAATTAAATGATTTGTTTATAATTATCATTAGAAATTTTGGTTTATCTTTAACATTACATGTTGACACTGTTTGCATAATTTTTTGCTTCCTTCAGGAGTACGTCATCGACTGTTACAATAATTCTTCAGTCTCTTTAACTGTTAACACAAATTATAGTCTCTTTTGAAAGAATTGATTCTTCTATTCTTTACAATGAACTCAATTATGTGGCATGAAGACAAATTTTCTATTGCAATATTTAGATAGTTGTATCAGAATATTAAATGCCAATTTCAGGTCGCAGATAAAATCATCCACTCCAACACTTAGAGATGAAATTTGGGAGTAAGATGGGTGTATAAAATTGCAGTTCCATATGCAGTTGGTTCCAAGAAATCATGACTTTTATATTTTTAGTGATATGAACTTTGGGCCGAATTTGTTTTATCATAGTTCATTAGCCTGCCTTTGAGTCCCCAAAACATCATAAATAATTGATTATTTTTTGTCTTTGACCTACATTTCTTTTGTTGTTCTTCATTTCAACTACCAAAAATTTCATTGTTTACTCTTTGCTGTTTATTTCACTTTTTGGCTCACTTGTTAACATATTATCCAACTCTTTTAGTACTTTCTATTTATGTTACAATAATTACAAATTTTAATAATTTGTTTTTGTTGTTTTAGAGAGACCATGTTGAGCAACATTGGAGAAAGACCCTGCTTAGCGATGAAGCCAAATTTATCAAGCTGAAGGAAAATGGTTTGACCAGAAAAAGATTCAAATGCGACATGAACACAATTGCAAATTGCCCACAACAAGACCCCAATACGTAAACATCTATCCAATATATTTTATTTACGTATCATTAAATTGACACTATATTAGTAATTAATGAACTGTTTTCTTTTTATAGGCTTGATTGTGGAGTAATTGTATCCTACATCATGAAGAAGTTGTCCGAGAGAAAATCAATTTTAACGGACATAAAAAGGAATCACATGTGCTTTGTACGATCATTGATGATAAAGCAACTTCTGGCGCAGGGTCAAAAAATTGATGACTTGTAAATGAATGAAGTCATTTTGAAAGTTTGATGAAAACAGATTTTTGGCATTGGCACTTGTACTTAATGAATGTATTAGCTTTAGTATAAACACTACTACAACTGTTTTGGATTGAAGATGGAATGTTGCATTGTAAGTTTGTTAGCAGCAGCAAATTTTGTCATATTTCCACAAGCTATGTTAAAT
Source organism: Sambucus nigra (assembly GCA_949130495.1). NCBI lineage: Eukaryota > Viridiplantae > Streptophyta > Magnoliopsida > Dipsacales > Adoxaceae > Sambucus > Sambucus nigra. The sequence continues at coordinate 233,362,101 of OX422210.1, read as the reverse complement.
GAAGATTATCATTTTGAATGTGTTTGAAGATTAATATTGAATAGATATTATGAATGTTAGTGCAACTTATTTGAGTAAAATAAGTTTTATACTCCAAAGGTACTACACAAACAAATGAAAATGAAATATTCCCATTATTTGATATTTATATTTTGCCAATTTTACAATATTGCAACACGTTCATAATTGGGGTTCACTATAAAAATGAACATTGTTATAATTCAACGATTGTTTCATTTCCATGTGATGATCACTTATTCCTAATCTAGTTGACATAAATTCACTCTATTAAACTCAAACTGATAAATTTACTGTATTAATGTCACACTGATAAATTTTACTTATTCCTGTTGTTTCTGCCTCCCATATTTCTTAAAAGTGCTCTACAAAAGTGCTTTAAACATCTTTAGAATTCTATGATATAGCAATTCATAGAATTTATATATGAATTGCTACAGCAGCCTGATTGGCCTTGACATCAGACTGAAATGCATTGTAATTTTGATCTCCTTGTTTAAGCAATTTAATGTTGGACTTCTGCTGCCATTAAATTTACTCTTGAGCCAAGTTGGTGATGTCTAGCAAAAATAGTAATAGTACTTGATGATGTCTACCAAAAATCTGCAGAAATAATCCTCAAATCAAATTTCAAAACCCAAAAAAAAAACCTTCAAAAAATTCAAATTTTAACACCAAATCAACCTAAATTAATCACCATTATCATTTCCACATGTCGTATTGACTAAAGGACCTCTGCTCCATGTCAAGCATCTTCACTTCCATGAACATCCACAACCTCCTACTGTCAATGGCCACAACCTAAACCACCACCTGAACAAACCCACCATAAACCTTCAAAAGTAAAGAACTATATTGTAATCCTTTAGCCTTGAATCTGAACATGCCAAAGTTGCAAAGCAAGGACAGATACGTTGGGACGCTGGAACGTGAGGTACAAGAAAAAACGAAGTTGTTCATATCTAGGAAGCCTAATAATTTACAGATTTTCTTTTGCAAACTATATTGTTTTTTCGCATTTGAACACAACACACTAACTAAAAGACAGAAAACAATTTACTTACATTTTGTATAACAGCAAAATGTGTTTCTGTAATCTACATACTCAGCTAATAAATTTACATATTAAATTATTGAAATTTAATATGCAGTTAAACAAACCAAGCAAGAATATAAAACCAATATAAGAAAACAGTAACATACTATTATTCACATTTCAAAATATGAAAACATATATAATCCAATTAACTACACAAAATTTTGTAAAGGTAATATAAAACTCTCCCTATCTACAAATTTCCGGGACAACTTTTTCTGTTATGTCCTACTTTTCGACAAGTCCCATACTTAAATTCTCTCTTTTCTTCACCACGAGAAGAAATCCTCTTTTTTCTTGGCCTCCCAGCCATCCGCTTCGCACTAGGTGGACTAATGATTATTTCTGTATCAGATTCGTCATCCCTTTCAAATGTAGGAAAAGGATAAATCACTTATCTATAAGATTGAGCAAAATATTCCTTGCTGAAAAACTTATCAATGAACCTATTCAAAACCATCCCTGACTTTTGAATAGCAACAGCAGCATGAGCACACAAAAATCCATTCACTTGGTATTCACAACAGGAACAAGTTCTTTTCAACAGATCAACCATAACACTGTCCTTCGAATGAACCTCAAAGACAAATTCAGATGCTTTAGTAACTCTCCAACTCCTATCTTCTTTTAACAAATTAGCAATTTGATTGTCAATTTCAGGACATAAACATCCATTCCATCTATTAGCAATCTCCCTACGGTCAGCCATCATCTTCATAATCTGCCCTCTAATATAATCAACCAACTCCATTATAGGCAAATGAAGAGCTTCATGGATCCATGAATTAAACGACTCTGCAACGTTCAAATACATTTCACCATATTTCTGACCTTCAAAATACGAATTCGTCCAATTTTCCCTATTCAAAATCTGCAAGAACTTCCGAATTGGATCGGATCCTTCTTTAAGCAACAGATATAGTTTTTGGTGAAATTTGAATTGATTTGATTCATATGCACAATTCCGAAACATGTTCACAAGATTGTCCCTCACAGGCTTTGAAAACGAACCGGATAAATGGTCTCTAAGGTTGTTCTTCAAGTGTTGCAAACAATAGAAGTGGAAACAATTCGGAAAAACTTTCGGAACCGATTTCAGAAGTCCTTTATTCCTATCTGATATAAAACTAATAACACGTGAAGATGTAACATGTGATAAATTCTCCAAAAACCATTCCCAATTTTCTTCTGTTTCAGAATCAACAATAGCAATTGCCAATGGAAACATTCCTGATCAAAAAAATTACGAAATTTATATTAAACAAGAATATAAACTGAAATAGATAAATTTACTATGAACAAAACAAAATAGTGTATACCTTGATTTCCGTTTTTTCCTGTAGCCGCAAGAAGAATTCCTTTATATAGGGATTTCAGAAATGTGCCATCAAGAAACAATAGAGGACGACAAAAATTAAATCCTTCAATGCATGCATGAAATGACATAAATAATTTTTTAAACCGTCCCGAATCATCATCATAATCAATCTCAAATATGCTACCTGGATTAGAACTCAATAATGCTTCCCTATACCATCGAATCCTATCAAATGATGCTGATTGATCACCATATATTTGTTGCTTAGCTCTCTCAACAGCCCACCATGCAAGATAATAATTGATAATCAATCCATAATTGTTTTGCACGTAATAAATGATATCCACGGGCCGCGTAAGGGGACGTCCTTTAATCTCCTCAACAATAAGAGATGCTACAAGTTCTGAACTAATCCTTGGATGTTTCGTTGTCTTGTATGCAGAGCCACACGTATGTTCATTTAGAAGATCCCTTACATAGAAAAACGAATTGCCCTTCTCTACACGACCGTGAACATACCATCCACACCCAGTACTAGCCTTGTAAAAACATTCAGCCGTTATCCTAACATTGTCATTCTTTACCTAACGAAACTTAAACCCAATCTCAATTGAAAACATACACAAAACTCTCCGAAATTCAATAACACCTCCTTCAAACCTTTGACCAACATGACTTAAACCTTTCGACCAACCATCAGACATCAAAACCTTCTCTCCATGTTTGGAAAAAGAATGGACCCAACTGACTTCATAATCTGTGTCACTCTCAACATAGGATTGAACACAACTACCACTACCACTCGTCAATTCATCATGCCTTTCAACCATTATCTTACTTGACACAGAAACATCAATACTTCGAACTGAATGAGACTCACAATAAAACATCAAATTTTCAAAATCCAACTCGCCATCCAATGCACAAAACGAATGCCCGGGCAGATTATAACTCAAACCAACAATTTCAGCAGATAACTCCTTCCATTTTGTGCATATATGACCAATCAAATCATCAAATCGTGTAGTCCTCCCACACTTCATCAAACAACTTTTCTCTCCAAATTTCAACATCAACAACATGAGAAAATCCATAACACCTACAAAATAATAAAAACACTATATCATCACATATGAACTACAAAATGAATCTGATTTAATTCATATTTAAAAATTTCAGCATCTAAACTACAAAACTGTTAATAAAAACCTCCTCATATGTGGACTTTCAAACAGATAAATTCACATTGTTATCTGATAATGGTTTCATATGGCAAATACATCAAATCAGATAAATTCATTGCATTACACAAATCTTATTAACAAATAAATATGAACAGAGGCGCTCAAATTTATATGTCTCCTACAAATTCAATCACAAAATGATATTGCAATTAACTAAAAGGTTTAAATACACAATTCACAAAAATAATAGAACAAAAAATCAAGACAATTGCATCATATCAACAACGCAATTGCAAATAAAAAAAATTAAAAATAGAATCCTTTCAAAAAAAACATCAATTACATCTTATTAACCTAAATATACAATGAAAATGAATAAAACCATAAAATTGACATAAACTTGCATAACATTGACACAATTATCACAAACCGACACACGATCTGCCTCCAATTTCTAAAAAACGACTTTGAATTGCAGTAATCCTTGATACCTTGAATTGATTTCAAAGGAAAAACGTCGATCACACAAAAACTACCAAAATCGCTCTGAATCGAAGTTTGAAAAGGGCAAAACAGTAAACATATTTCAAATTCTGGGTTCCGTAACGATAAAAAGGACTTCCCGTAACAATAAAACCAAAAAACGTGACTTAGGGTTAAATCCAAGCACGTGATGGAGTTTAAGTCACTCACGTGACAAAATTAGGACGCGCGTTTAATTAACCCTTCATAAATTCCCTATTCATGACTTCCCTTAGATGGTCGTGGATTGCAAATCGATAATGTCTTAGTCTCGAAGGATTAGGTCGTATATCATTGGGCTGTACAAATTATCGGGGATGATATAAGAGTAGTGAGAGTTCCCCTGATTGCTATCTGTGAGAGCTATCTATTGCATCTTATGCCAAACGTTTTTTTATCAATAATTTATATGAGCTAAAATAGAATTACTCCACCAATGTTCAGTGTGACCATGCATTGCGAGAAACATGGTAAAATTATTTAGAGGCTCAATACTCTCAAATCAGTAAACAAAGAGATGTTATTCGATAAACTCAAATGGGGATCTAGATATTTATCGGTAACAGGGAATTGATGCGAGAGATTGTGGAGAGTATTAGAGAGTCATGGATGACATCGAGGCTGGCAGGGTTTGGTGAAACAACCCACATAGTAGTTATTAAATTCGAAAGATTAATACGAAAAACTATTTTTGCCTATTTATTGTTACCATTTTGTAATTTACTTCTAGTTTATCTATATTTAATGATTGCAATTTGATTTAAAAAACTAAGTCGCATTATTTATGCTAAAATTTAAATACTTACACACACACTCACACACACACACACACACACAGAGATATATATATATATATATATATATATATATATATATATATATATATATATATGTATATAAATTCTGGCGACAAGCTTTTGTCCCTCCAATAATGAGGTCACAAGTAGGTTTGCTTCAGGCCAAGTTATCCTCACACCAATTTCACTAAGACGCTTGAAACTATATTGTGAGTTATCCTTAATCACATTAATATATATATATATATATATATATATATATATATATATAAATATATTAATGTGATTAAGGATATATGATGGGGCGATAAATATAGTAAGAACAACTGCTAGAAAAAGTAGTGAATTCTTATTTATTGTAGGTCCACACTAAGGTTGAGGACTAAGTTATTATCTATTTGCTCTAGTTATAGACTAGTTGACTAGAAAAATACACGATGAGATGTCGTGGTTCATGTTATTTTCAAATAATATTTCTTTAGTGGATGAAATGACTGAAATGATTAATCTTAAATTGGAATTTTGGAGAGAAACTCTCGAAACAAGAGGGTTTACAATAAGTAGAATTAAAATAGATTATGTGGAGTGCATCTTTATTACTAAATTGGGCTGGGATGTGGTAAAACATGAGATTCAAGAGATATCTGAAATCATTTTCGTCATTTAAGATAGATTATAGAAAAAGATAGAGATATTAGTAATGATATTACTCATAGGTTTAAAGCAAGGTGGATCAAGTGGAGAAGTTCTACTGACGTAATGTGCCATCAGTGTATACATTTCAAGTTAAAGGGGATTTTTTACGACAACAATTAGACATGTTATGTTATAGGGGATGGAGTGTTGGGAAACCAAAAAATAAAATTTGCGAAAAATGAGCATTATGGGGATGCGGATAATAAAATGAATTTATGGTAAAATTTGAAAGTATAAAAGTAAAAAATGAACAAATTCATAAAATGATAAAAATATCCCCTATAGAAGATAAACTAAGAGAAATCGTCTTAGATAGTTTGGACATGTCAAACGTAGACCAATGGATGCTACTCTAAAGAAGATCGATTTAATTAGTATTGATGGTAATGTTAGGTTTAGCTATAAGCCTAAATTGACTTGGTGGAGAATTATAAAAAAGAACATGATATTTTGCCATTTAACCAAGGATGTTGCATTGAACAAAGTTGGATGGAAAATAAGATTCTTATAGCTGATCCTAAACAATTGAGAAAAGGCTTTATTGAGTAGAATAATAGTCTATAAGTATATTTTTTCTCTCCACTTCACTTAGTTTTTGTCTTTTCAAAATATTCGAGTTTAATCTGATAAATTTTAACCAACTGATGATGTACAGATAAAATTTACTGGTGAGTTGGGCCTTTCGATTGAGAAAAATATATACAATGAATTTGGTAATAAATAATAGTACAAAAACCATATGAAGTCTAGAATAGTTCTACAGATATAATACGAGAAAACATAATATATACGCTTATCTACAATCCGTTCCATATATATATATATATATGTGTGTGTGTGTGTGTGTGTGTGTCCTCACATATTCTCTTTATATGTCTATTGGGATCCTATCACGTCCTATAAATAGGGTGATACCCAAATGTTTCTGTACACACTTGAGAAATAAAATGTTATCTCTACCTCTAATTTCTCTCTCTGTCCCAATTATTTTATAACACATTATCAACACGACTGATCCTAATTTTTTCTGGCATCCCGACAAAGTATAGTGTGGGAGAAGTCAAGTCGAACTATTTTTTAGCAGTGGATCATCTATGAATTTTTATCCTTATCATATCCCTAAACAAAGTTTAAGCTCTCAAACATTTCTAAACTTGAATTTGAAGCACTTAATATTTTAAAAAAAAATATCATAACCGGTTCCAAGATATGGATCTCCATCTTCAAATCTGAAATCTTAGTGATGTCATAACACCTGATAATACTACGTCCTATTAGGACAAAGCTAAGGCTCTCATTTTTCCGAGGTGTCATATTTACAATGATTTAAAAACTAAGTACTTAATTATGGAAGATCCTCTTGATGAATTGTGAAACTCCCTGATGGAGCGTTATAACCACCAAAAGTCGGTCATACTTCCATATGCATGCCAGGAATGACTTAACCTTAGATTTCAAGATTTCAAAACAGTATATGAATACAATTCGACCATGATCAAAATTACCCCCAAAATTAAGTTATGTTTCAAAAAGACGGAGGATGTAGATATATTGGAGAAAACTTTCTCCACTTTTCATGCCTCGAATATGCTTCCCTAGCTGCAATATCAAGAGCGAGGATTCAAAAAGTACCCTGAATTAATCTCTGGTCTCCTAGTGGCTAAGAAGAATAATGATTGGTTAATGGGAAATCATACATCTCGACCAACTAGATTTGTAGAACTCCCATAGGTGAATACTAATTATGCTTAAAATATTAAAAGAGGCCAAAGCTATATGCGTCAGGCTGTGATAACCCCAAAAGAGGTGGCCACTATAATTATGGCCTACGAAAAATATCAACTTTAAGCCCCACCAAAAGTGGAATGGCCATAATAATAACAAGAATCAAAATTTAACTCCACTAAATCCAATAGGTATATATCATAAATATGGATGCACTAGGCATTGGATACAAAATTTTCATTCATCCAAGCAAGTGTTGGAAAAATATTAGGCCTTGAAAAGGAGAGCGAAGACCAATGTTCTGGAAGGTCCTAAAAACCGTTGGATTATGGAGACAAACATCATGGAAGGTCTTAAAGATATGTGGAAAATTGATGATACCCAGCTCAATAATGATGACTTTTATGAAGATGAGGAGAGTAATCCAATTGATAATGAGAGATTTGATTCCATGATTTCCCCCCCCCCCCCCCCCCCCCACACACACACAAGAACTAATAACTTATGTTTTCTTTATATTTCTACAATTATGGTTTTTGCATTATGCCTGAAATAACTTTATTTTTTTTCTTTAATTTGTTATTATAATAAATTGCATTGTTTTTATATTTATCTCTGTAATGATTATATGGTTGGTAAAATTAAATTTTAATTGTGTTACTCATATAAAACGTATGTATCCAAAATTTCAAGCAATTCATGACACTTATTTAATTGGCAATGGAACAAGTCATATTATTTTAAAAAATGTGAAGTTTTTCTCACTATGATATAATAAATATTTCAATTATAGTCGGTCCTGCTCAAATCATTGAAGCCTTCGGCAGAGCTCACGTGTTGCTACGTAATGATACTCACTTATTCATACATAATTCAATATACTCAAGAAATTCCAGAAGATATTATCTCAGTTTTAAAGACATATGAATGAACGGGTGTCATATGAAAATAAGTAATGAAGGTTCCAAAGTGTTCCTTTGCATTACTTCTAGTGTTGGAAGAATCTCACACTAGAAAAACTCCTTGCATTATATATCACATTATACCACACAACACTTAGGGTTTTAGAATCACACTTTGTCAGTAGTCAGAATCTCCATGATACGAATGCATTGATATTATGGCATGACCATTTGGATAACTCTGGATCCAACTTGTTACGAAAAATCATAAATAACTTGAATGGAAACTTTTTAGCAAACTATCATCTCACCTTACCCAATGACCCTTTTTCCACCCCCTCTACACAAGGAAAATTTAATTACTAAACCATCTTTTCTCAAAATATCATTTGAGTCACCATCTTATTTACAACCCATTAAAGAGGATATTTGTGGCCTATTCACCTTTTTAGTGGGACTTTTTAATATTTTATGGTTTTAGTTGATTCATCCACTCGAATGTCAAATGTTTGTTTACTATCCACCCGAAATATGGCTTTTGCTAGATTACTTTCTCAAATCATTAAACTCAAAGGATATTTTCCTGATCAACACATTAAATAAATTTACTTAGATAATGCAGACGAATTCACTTTTCAAGTTTTTTATGATTATTTTTATCCATAAAAATTGATTTTGAGTGCTCAGTTCCCCACGTTCTGTAATACCCCGTACTTTTGACTATATTTATTTTTGGGGATTAATTAATTAAATGCATATTAATTGGAAATTAATCCGGGTTATAAATACTAATGTGATGCGAATTGGTATTTGATTATGTGCATATATGATTATATATGTATTTGGTATTATAAAATTTGTCGTGAGATTTATATACGGCAATTTAGAAATTTTATTGAGACGCGTGGGACCGCCGCGTCACGGTATAATATTTTGATAATAAAAGTGAATTTAAAATCTATAATCCGTATGGTCGTTTTGAGTGCGCCAACGCGTCCGGAAGGGTCGAGATAGTCAAAAAACACTAGCCGGGGGTATAGTTTGGGTCCCGGGGTATTTTTAGGCCATACCGGCAACTTAAAGGGTATTTTGGTAATTTTACATTTTTAGGAATTAAAAGTGACGAAAATTAGAGATGTAAAGCTGATGTGGAATTAACCCATTAAGCCCATTAACCAAACCATATTAACCTAGAAAGCTACGTAGGTTATCATTTAGGTTTTCTAAGTTCCCAAATCAAACCACCTTAAGCCACCATTGGAGAAGGAGCTTGGAGAAGGAGAGAAAGAGAGGAAATTCTGCAGAAAAACATCATCAACCTACACCAAAGTCAGAAATCAAACCAAGGAAAGTGGTTTAATTATGTTTAACTTCAGCAAATGTTCTTTCCATGTTAGAAAATTTAAGATTTATAATTGTTATTGGAAGATGAATGAAAACCCATGATTAATTGGACTTAGGTTCAGAATATTGAGGATAAATTGCATGTAGAATAGTTTGGAGATGATTAATTTGATGTTAATACATGATTGGGTGAAATAAAAACGAATTAAATTCTGGGATTTGATGATGATATGTAATTAGGGTTCATGTTCTTGAGATCTTTGGAAAAAGTGTATAAAGTTGTAAATTTAATTGATGTTAGGATGGATTAATCCCTTAAAAACATGTTAGGATGTGACTATTTATGTTTAGTATTGATTATAGACCTTTAAACGTTTGATTGGGACTTAGTTTAGAAGATTTGAGGTGTTAAAATGGATGAAAAACGATTTGGGGAAAAATCTGGGCCGAAGCTGGTAGCTCGTTAGAAGCAGCCCCCACGTCGTTCGAACGAACTCGTTCGAACGAGCTTCTAACGAGTTGACCAGTCGCTGCAAACGAAAAGGGATTTCGTTCGATATCTCGTTCGAACGAGATATCGTTAGAAGGAACAGTTCGTTCGAACAGTCTCGTTCGAACGAGACTTCTAACGAGTTGGCAGAGGAACCTCGTTCGAACAGTCTCGTTCGAACGAGACTTCTAACGAGTTGATAGTTTGGTCCTTTTTGGACTGTTTCGATTTTTGGAGACCCGTAAACTTGTTCGAGGATATAGATAGCATTCCTTTGATGATATAGTGATAGAATTGGGACATTTGGGTATTTATGAGGAGGAATTTACATACGAGAGTTGTATTACATGGACGGTTTGGGTTGAGACGTGAGTGTCTACTACGACGTGAGAAATTATAGCGCGTATAATTACAAAACCGGAATAGTATAAATTGTGATAATTATAGTTAGTGTGAGAATGTGATACTTACTACGATTAAAATGCGGTATTACTAAGACGTGTGTTTACTTAGTGTTAGTATATGGATTGTCTGTATGACATACCTACCATACTTGCTATCACGGGAGGTTGCGTTCGCTTAGGACCCTCTAATCCTTGTGTGCCTACGGGGGGGATATAGACTGGTACCTCGATGAACATAGGTCATAGAAGGACTTATTGTGATATTAATAAGTCTGCTGATCATGGGAGCGTAGGTATGTGCGTGACCTATGTGATGGTGACTGTGTTCGCCTCCACTGTTTGTGATTTGTGTTATCTGAACTATTCCTGAGAGATTCGGAATATGTGATCCTTATGTACGTGATGTACCGGGATGGATAGCAGAGTATGTGTGCACCGCAGCTTAGTTCTCGGGGTGCTTATATTGTATATTTACGATGTGATTAATATGCATTTAATTAATAAGAATCCTCATGTTAATGTTGTAAATATAATTACGGTATTGTTTCGATAAATATATGAGTTAGCTGATAGAGAAATATATTGCATATTGAGCATCTGAGTTTACATTATATCCCTATCTAATTACAAGCGTTATAGGTTAATAGAACCGGGTAATAAGGGTAGAAACTATTACTGTCTAGCTAGTTATGATGTTACTTAGCTAGTGGTTTATATCGTAGTAGATGGGTACTTGCGTTAGGAGTGCACAGTTAGACGAGAGGTGAGAATATAATGTGAGTGCACGTCCTAACATGTACTTTGCATTTAATGTTTTAAATGTTTTTAAAGAACTTGCAGGTTTTTAAAATATAACTCCACATTCGGGCTCTGACCCGTTTGCTTTTCAAATCTTTTTCTTGTAAAACCATTTTAGGTGCCCAGCCACAAGGACACCAAGCATAGGATACTCATTCAGGTGACGAGCTGTAGCTGCTTGTGGAAGCTACAGGGATTTGCATGTAGACGCCTCTATCCTTTTGATTCCAGAGTCACTATCTATCAGTTGTAGGGCATGTTGCCCATTTCTACTTAGAGACATCTTTTACATTTCAGTTTTCAGACTTTAGCATGTATTGTTCAGTTTATTTATTTCAGTTATGGGATTTTAGTGAGGAGTTTTCCTCCAGACTTTATTACTCTATTGTGATGGTTATTCGTTTTACTTCAGTATGGTGAATGGTGTTATTTATTTCTTCATTTCACTTATTTCATGTTAATCAGACTTTAAATAAAATTTGGCAGTTACTTTTTAAATACTAGGTGGTTAGTAAAAAAAAAATGTTTTCGACAATGATGCTATTAACTGAGCCAACTTGGCATTTTGAATTAATTTAATAAAGGAGTAGCTACCCGGTATTTAATTAGTCGGGGTGTCACAGGTGGTATCAGAGCATCAGGTTCTAGTGTCCTTTAGGATCTGTACGGCTATTATGTTTCCACTACGTTTCTTTGTTATAGAGCCCTATATTTTAAGACTGTTGTACTCTTTTTGTGTATGCTTCGTTCTTCAGCTATATTAAGTTTATAACCGTGAACTTATAAACTTTGTTCTTATTTCAGATGCCTCCACGACGTGCACGACGAGTTCCCAGGGATGCAATGCCCGAACCCCAGCCCGCTCCAGTTCAGGGCATGATGAACGCCGCTGAGGTTGCAGCTATAGTAGCCCAAGCGGTAAATGCCGCGATTGCCGTGATTCAGCAGGCACCACCTCAGGCGCCGGTTGTCGCGCCAGCACAGGTTAATGCATTCCCGTCTGCTTGGGAGCGCGTACGTGACATTTTTCAGAAAGCGCATCCGCTAGAGTTTGCAGGTAGCTCAGATGTGTAGTCTCGAGCCAATGGAGGAAGGACATACAGAGGCATTTGAGGATGCATGAGTGCACTGATGTTCAGAAACATGTACTATCTACTTTCAAGCTAGTGGGATCTGCACTACATTGGTGGGAGTCTATTACCACCGCAGAGGAGAGGGATACCCTCACGATTCAGGAGTTCTGGGTGCGGTTCGACCGTAAGTACTTTCCGTCGGCTGTTCATACGGAAATGAGGAGGAAGCTGATGAGTCTGAGGCAGGAAGGCAAGACAGTGGCCGAGTTTGAGGCCGAGTTCACTAATCTGTTGAACATCGTTCCAGACGAGATACCAACAGAGAAGAAGAATATTGAGAAGTTCACCGATGGGTTGAATTGGAGGATCCGTCAGCATCTGCTAGGGAACCTATCGTTGGCCACGTATTCTGATGTGGTTAACGCTTCATTATTGCACTGCCCGGACCACCATTTTCATATGACCGAGGGTAAGAGGTCGGGGGAGTCTAGCCATCAGGGCAGGACTGGAGGACATGGTGCCAGCGGGGCACAATCTGGTCAGGGGCAGAGGCAGAATGAGCAGGGCACCCAGCAGGGGGATAATAAGAGGTTCCGGTCAGGGAACTACAGGCAGGGACAGGGAGGTTTCCGTCAGAGCCATCAGGGTCCAAATGGCCATCAGGGCCAGCAGGGGCAGAATGGGCAGCAGTTTCATCAGGGCCAGCAGGGCCAAGAGAGGAACGGTAACGGCCACCAGGGCCGGGGACAGTAGGGGCAAAGGGGAGGGAATTTCCCAGGGAAGTGCTTTGTTTGTGGCAAGACTGGCCATAAGAAGCAGGATTATCCTGATAGGGGCAGGGCCCCACAGCAGCAGCAGCAGGGTACTCGCCAGGAGCCACAGAGACCTATGTTTCCCGCCGCTCTTCCCGCACCGCCACAGATGGCAGCATTGCCACCCATTCCAGCAGTCCCAGCTCAGCAGGGGCAGCTGCAGTATGGACGTGTCTACAACGTTCACCAGGCTGCAGTTCCACAGGCACCGCCTGCGATCGAGGGTACGTTTCCTATCCATGGCACTATGGGTCGGGTGTTATTTGATACGGGTGCTACACACTGTTTTATAGATACACACTTCGCGAAAGCTTTAGGATTGTTAGCTACGGCAGAGAGCACAGTGACGTGTGTCGACTCACCATTAGGGAGTGGGTCACTTATTTTCTTTATATGCCTGGGAGTGGGGGTAGAGATTGGTGGTTTGGTATTGCCTGCAGACATGTTAGCGTTAGACATGCATGTTCACGATGTGATCATCGGTATGGATTGGCTCGTAGCATATAGGGCCATGATCGATTGCTTCAGCGGGAGCATTGTTTTTGCCATTCCGGGGCAAGAGATGTTTATAGTGGCGATGCCTCGCCCAGAGGGAGGATCGATCGCTCATCTGTATTACATAGAGGAGGATACCTCTAAGGAGGTTGTTATTCCTTTATATTCGATCCCGGTTGTCAGGGAGTATTCAGATGTGTTTGAGGAGATACCAGGCTTACCACCCAGTCGAGAGATAGACTTCGTTATAGATTTACTACCGGGTACGAGACCTATAGCACGTGCACCGTACCGTATGGCTCCAGCTGAGATGCGAGAGCTACGGGATCAGATAGAGCAGCTGTTAGGGCAAGGCTTTATTCGCAGGAGTACCTCACCTTGGGGCGCTCCAGTTTTGTTTGTGAAGAAGAGGGACGGTTCACTGAGATTGTGTGTGGACTACCGAGAGTTGAATAAGGTCACGATACGGAATAAGTATCCGTTGCCTCGAATCGATGACTTATTCGACCAGTTGAGAGGAGCTTCTTTTTTCTCGAAGATTGACTTGAGGTCAGGATACCATCAGTTGCGTATCAGGGAGGAGGATGTCTCGAAGACTGCGTTCCTATCAAAATATGGTTCTTACGAGTTTCGGGTTATGCCTTTCGGCTTGACCAACGCTCCAGCAGTATTTATGGACTTGATGAACAGAGTGTTCAGGGATTTCCTAGATCAGTTTGTCATTGTCTTCATTGATGACATTCTGGTTTACTCTCAGACAGAGGAGGAGCACGCCGAGCATCTGAGGCAGGTTTTGCAGACACTCCGTCAGAACGAGTTGTATGCAAAATATGAGAAGTGCGGGTTTTGGCTGAAGGAAGTCCAGTTTTTGGGGCATATCATTTTTGACCGGGGAATATCGGTTGATCCGGGGAAGGTGTCAGCGGTGAGGGAGTGGGGACAGCCCATGACACCGACTGAGATTCGTAGTTTCTTGGGTCTAGCAGGATACTACAGGAGGTTTATTCGGGGTTTCTCGGAGATAGCAGGTCCTTTGACACATCTTACTCGTAAGGGTGTGCCATATATCTGGAGTGATGCCTGTCAGTTGGCATTCGATGAGTTGAAGGACAAATTGACCTCAGCACCTGTGTTAGCATTGCCGAGACAGGGAGTTGAGTATTTGGTTTACACCGATGCGTCTTTGCAAGGACTTGGAGGTGTATTGCAGCAGGAGAGACAGGCCATAGCTTATGCTTCCCGTAAGCTTAAGCCTCATGAGAAAAATTACCCCACGCATGATTTGGAGTTGGCAGCAGTGGTATTTGCCTTACGGATTTGGAGGCACTATCTTTTGGGGGAGAAGTTTCAGCTGTTCACGGACCACAAGTCACTACAGTATCTGTTCACGCAGAAGGAATTGAATATGCGGCAGCATAGGTGGCTTGAATTTGTGAAGGACTACCAGTTCGACATCCAGTACCACCCGGGTAAGGCTAACGTGGTAGCAGACGCGTTGAGCCGCAGGCCAGCAGATGAGGTGGCAGAGGTGTGGAAAGCAAAGTGGAAGGAATTGGGACACCAGGATGCAGTGGCCCGATCTTTCATGTCTGTGATGACCGTTACAGCGCAGATTGTCACGAAAATAGTACGGGCACAGGCTAATGACTCGTTCTGTCAGGAGCAGATAGTTCGATTACTTGCAGAGGGAGCCGAGTCTTATACCGTTAGCTCAGATGGGGGATTGCGCTTCAATGGGAGATTGGTAGTTCCGGAAGGGGAAGAATTGCGGAACGATGTGATGGCAGAGTCGCACGGCTCACGGTTCGCGGTACATCCCGGAGGGGACAAAATGTACCAAGACATGAGACGACAGTATTGGTGGAGCGGTATGAAGAGAGATATCGCTGAGTTTGTCTCGAAATGAGCCACTTATCAGCTCGTAAAAGTGGATCATCAGAGACCGGCAGGATTGCTACAGCCATTGGAGGTCCCGGTGTGGATATGGGAGAGCATATCCATGGACTTTATCACGGGGTTGCCTACGTCGCAGAGGGGTCACGACTTTGTTTGGGTAATTGTGGACAGGTTGTCCAAGGTCGCTCACTTCTTACCCGTAAGGACTGACTACACTACGGGACAGTATGCCCAGCTCTTCATTTCAGAGATTGTGAGACTTCACGGTGTGCCCCTGAATATCGTGTCTGACAGAGATAAGATATTTGTTTCGAGGTTTTGGGAGAGTTTCCAGGAGGCAATGGGCACAAAATTGTGGTTGAGTACAGCTTATCATCCGCAGACCGATGGGCAGACAGAGCGCACCAATCAGATGTTGGAGGACATGCTACGCGTGTGCATTATTGACTTCGGGGGTGGATGGGAGCAGTACCTTCCACTGGTGGAGTTTGCTTACAACAACTCTTATCAGTTCACTATTGACATGGCTCCATTTGAGGCTTTATACGGTAGGCCTTGTCGTTCCCCAGCATGTTGGTCAGAAGTGGGGGACAACAAACTACTTGGGCCGAAAGTGATTCAGGATACTTCGGCAAGGATTGAGTTGATTCGGAGTCGCATTCGGGTAGCTCAAGACAGGCAGAAGAGTTATGCTGATGCGAAGAGGTTTTTCAGGGAGTTCCAAGTGGGGGACCAGGTTTTGCTCAGGGTTTCTTCGATGAAGGGGATTATGCGATTCGGGAAGAAGGGAAAGTTGGCACCGAGGTATGTGGGGCTGTTTCCTATTATTGAGCGGATCGGACCGGTTGCGTATAGACTTGGACTACCGGAGCACTTGCATCGGATTCACGACGTGTTCCATATTTCCTCGCTGAGGAAATACCTTAGAGATAATTTGGCTCATTCTCATATTGCTGTGGAGGACATCGATCTCAATCTGGATAGCTCCTACGAAGAGGGGCCGATTGCTATTTTGGACCGAAACGAGAGGAAACTGCGATCAAAGATAGTTCCGTTAGTGCGTGTTCAGTGGCGAGATCACAATGTCGAGGAGTCCACATGGGAGCGCGAGGATGAGATGCGCGAGCGTTATCCAGAGCTGTTTTTAGCAGGTACTTTCTAGTTTCGAATTTCGGGACGAAATTCAGTTATTAGGGGGGAAGTATGTAATACCCCGTACTTTTGACTATATTTATTTTTGGGGATTAATTAATTAAATGCGTATAAAATGGAAATTAATCCGGGTTATAAATACTAATGTGATGCGAATTGGTATTTGATTATGTGCATATATGATTATATATGTATTTGGTATTATAAAATTTGTCGTGAGATTTATATACGGCAATTTGGAAATTTTATTGAGACGCGTGGGACCGCCGCGTCACGGTATAATATTTTGATAATAAAAGTGAATTTAAAATCTATAATCCGTATGGTCATTTTGAGTGCGCCAACACGTCCGGAAGGGTCAAGATAGTCAGAAAACACTAGCCGGGGGTATAGTTTGGGTCCCGGGGTATTTTTAGGCCATACCGGCAACTTAAAGGGTATTTTGGTAATTTTACATTTTTAGGAATTAAAAGTGACGAAAATTAGAGATGTAAAGCTGATGTGGATTTAACCCATTAAGCCCATTAACCAAACCATATTAACCTAGAAAGCTACGTAGGTTATCATTTAGGTTTTCTAAGTTCCCAAATCAAAACCCTAGCCACCTTAAGCCACCATTGGAGAAGGAGCTTGGAGAAGGAGAGAAAGAGAGGAAATTCTGCATAAAAACATCATCAACCTACACCAAAGTCAGAAATCAAACCAAGGCAAGTGGTTTAATTATGTTTAACTTCAGCAAATGTTCTTTCCATGTTAGAAAATTTAAGATTTATAATTGTTATTGGAAGATGAATGAAAACCCATGATTAATTGGACTTAGGTTCAGAATATTGAGGATAAATTGCATGTAGAATAGTTTGGAGATGATTAATTTGATGTTAATACATGATTGGGTGAAATAAAAACGAATTAAATTCTGGGATTTGATGATGATATGTAATTAGGGTTCATGTTCTTGAGATCTTTGGAAAAAAGTGTAGAAAGTTGTAAATTTAATTGATGTTAGGATGGATTAATCCCTTAAAAACATGTTAGGATGTGACTATTTATGTTTAGTATTGATTATAGACCTTTAAACGTTTGATTGGGACTTAGTTTAGAAGATTTGAGGTGTTAAAATGGATGAAAAACGATTTGGGGAAAAATCTGGGCCGAAGCTGGTAGCTCGTTAGAAGCAGCCCCCAGGTCGTTCGAACGAACTCGTTCGAACGAGCTTCTAACGAGTTGACCAGTCGCTGCAAACGAAAAGGGATTTCGTTCGATATCTCGTTCGAACGAGATATCGTTAGAAGGAACAGTTCGTTCGAACAGTCTCGTTCGAACGAGACTTCTAACGAGTTGGCAGAGGAACCTCGTTCGAACAGTCTCGTTCGAACGAGACTTCTAACGAGTTGACAGTTTGGTCCTTTTTGGACTGTTTCGATTTTTGGAGACCCGTAAACTTGTTCGAGGATATAGATAGCATTCCTTTGATGATATAGTGATAGAATTGGGACATTTGGGTATTTATGAGGAGGAATTTACATACGAGAGTTGTATTACATGGACGGTTTGGGTTGAGACGTGAGTGTCTACTACGACGTGAGAAATTATAGCGCGTATAATTACAAAACCGGAATAGTATAAATTGTGATAATTATAGTTAGTGCGAGAATGCGATACGTACTACGATTAAAATATGGTATTACTAAGACGTGTGTTTACTTAGTGTTAGTATATGGATTGTGTGTATGACATACCTACCATACTTGCTATCACGGGAGGTTGCGTTCGCTTAGGACCCTCTAATCCTTGTGTGCCTACGGGGGGGATATAGACTGGTACCTCGATGAACATAGGTCATAGAAGGACTTATTGTGATATTAATAAGTCTGCTGATCATGGGAGCGTAGGTATGTGCGTGACCCATGTGATGGTGATTGTGTTCGCCTCCACTGTTTGTGATTTGTGTTATCTGAACTATTCCTGAGAGATTCGGAATATGTGATCCTTATGTACGTGATGTACCGGGATGGATAGCAGAGTATGTGTGCACCGCAGCTTAGTTCTCGGGGTGCTTATATTGTATATTTACGATGTGATTAATATGCATTTAATTAATAAGAATCCTCATGTTAATGTTGTAAATATAATTACGGTATTGTTTCGATAAATATATGAGTTAGCTGATAGAGAAATATATTGCATATTGAGCATCTGAGTTTACATTATATCCCTATCTAATTACAAGCGTTATAGGTTAATAGAACCGGGTAATAAGGGTAGAAACTATTACAGTTTAGCTAGTTATGATGTCACTTAGCTAGTGGTTTATATCGTAGTAGATGGGTACTTGCGTTAGGAGTGCACAGTTAGACGAGAGGTGAGAATATAATGTGAGTGCACGTCCTAACATGTACTTTGCATTTAATGTTTTAAATGTTTTTAAAGCACTTGCAGGTTTTTAAAATATAACTCCACATTCGGGCTCTGACCCGTTTGCTTTTCAAATCTTTTTCTTGTAAAACCATTTTAGGTGCCCAGCCATAAGGACACCAAGCATAGGATACTCATTCAGGTGACGAGCTGTAGCTGCTTGTGGAAGCTACAGGGATTTGCATGTAGACGCCTCTATCCTTTTGATTCCAGAGTCACTATCTATCAGTTGTAGGGCATGTTTCCCATTTCTACTTAGAGACATCTTTTACATTTCAGTTTTCAGACTTTAGCATGTATTGTTCAGTTTATTTATTTCAGTTATGGGATTTTAGTGAGGAGTTTTCCTCCAGACTTTATTACTCTATTGTGATGGTTATTCGTTTTACTTCAGTATGGTGAATGGTGTTATTTATTTCTTCATTTCACTTATTGCATGTTAATCAGACTTTAAATAAAATTTGGCACTTACTTTTTAAATACTAGGTGGTTAGTAAAAAAAAAAAATGTTTTCGACAGTGATGCTATTAACTGAGCCAACTTGGCATTTTGAATTAATTTAATAAAGGAGTAGCTACCCGGTATTTAATTAGTCGGGGTGTCACACGTTCATACCTAAAATAGTTTAGCTAAGTCATTAATTAAAAGTTTGCAACTGATAGAACTACCTTTACTTATGCAATAAAACTCCCAGTCTAAGCTTAAGGTCATGTCATCTAACATGCTACTAGGCAAACTTCTTACCACTCTTTACCCCTTCCTAACTTATCCAGGTTGTTAGCCATATATGTCAAACTTGCATAAATTTGGTTGTGTCGTATACATGCACATCTTACCACCATAAGTAGTAAAATGGGTCCCCAACATCATTTGGGCATATATTTTGGTTATGATTCACCATCAATCAATCGTTACATTGAGACATTAACAGGTGATGTGTTTACTGCTATTTATGAATTGTCACTTTGATGAGATAATCTTCTCACCGTTAGCGTGAAATACTTCCACTTTGTCTCATCTAGAACCCCATACTGCTCAATATGAGCATAAAGTGAGAAGGATAATATATCTACATGGAATTCCAAATCAATTACCCGATGCATTCAATGATGTCACAAAAGTGGCGAAGTCTCATATGCTCGTGGAAAATGTGCTAGCAAGAATTAGTGTCCCATCTACACAAAATTGCAAATCTGTTGCAAATCAATTACCTGATGCATTCAATGAATCTGTTGCATAAGCGTGGCAGACCTATAGGTTCCAACAATTCATCTCCTTGAAAGCAGAGATCAAATAAAAAATCATGACATCATAACACTCCAAATGAGGTTATGAAAAAATTGAACACTTTATTTGATGCCTCTGAAGAGGTTAGTGTCTCCGAAAAGACACAAGTCCCTTAGGTGACTATAAAAGCCCTTAAAGAGGCAAATGTACCTAAAAATAATAATGAGGTCTCTATATTTTATACACATTCAACAAAAACATGGGATTGTAATGAAATTTTCATCGATCACATATTTTCATACGCAGTAGTTATGCAAATTTCAAAGGGCGTTGATGATAATGAAACATATTTTCATATGTGGCACAAGGTTTCCTAAAAAAAATCCGGGATCGATTATAATGAAATATACTCCTCCATTATGAATGCTATAATGTTCAAATGTCTGATTAGTTTAGCGGTCTTTGAAAATCTTGATATGAGACTCATGGATATTGTGACTGCTTATTTATAAAGGGACTTAGAGACTGATAGTTATATGAAAATCCCTGAAGCATTTTCTTTTCTAGAAGCAAAGCCAAAGAATACATAATCAATTCGACTAAGGCGTTCGTTATATGTCTTAAATCAATCCGGAAGGATGTGGTACAATCTTCTTAGTGAATACTTGTCTAAGGAAGGGTTTGAAAACAATCCAATTGTCCCATGTGTTCTTATAAAAAAAATCCTGATGGGATTTGAGATAATAGAAGTTTATGTGGATGATATAAAATTAATCGGGACTCTAGGAGAGCGCAAAAAAACTACTAACTATTTGAAGAAGGAATTTAATATGAAAGACCTCGGAAAAACAAAATCTTGCCACGGCCTACTGATCAAGATAAAGTCTAGAGGGATTTTCGTCCATCAATCTAGTTATATTGAAAAAGTGTTGAAAAGATTTGGTATGGACAAATCACATCCGCTAAGTACTCCCATGGTCGTCAGGTCTTTAGACATAAAGAAATATTCATATTGTCCTAAAGAGGATGATGAGGAAATATTGGGTCCTAAAGTACAATATTTTAGTGAAATTGGTGCATTATTATACTTGGCACAATGCACTTGACCAAATTTTTCATCCTCGGTTAACTTTCTTGCTAGATATATTTTTGAATCAACAAAAATGCATTGGATGTGTATCAAGCATATCCTAAGATATATACGAGGAACCACTGACATGGGCTTATATTATTCTAATCATTCTAATGATTTTGAGTTAGTAGATTATGTAGATTCTGGATAAAACTCTGATCTTATAAGGGTCTGTCTCAGACAAGTTATGTATTTCTTAGTCGTAATTCAACTATTTCTTGGCGTTATATTAAACAAACTTTAGTAGTTAATTCTAATTATCACTGTGAAAATCTAACTCTTCATGAGGCTAGTCGTGAATGTATATGGTTGAGATATTTAATTTAGCATGCTCGTAGTTCTTGCCAATTATCGATGTTCCCAATATCATATTTTTTTATAAGCAAATGATACCATAAACAACCCGCCTACGAGGGTGGAAACCCGTATACAGGAAGTATACAAAACAAGAAACAAAGGGCCAGAACCCTCAAATGCAAGTCTAGCACCTAAAACTCCTCCAGAAACTCAAAAAGTGAGCTAGCGATGAATCATGCCTTTTCTAATACCAAGTAAGAAGAAGACTAAGAAAGTTGTGCTGAAGTCGAGGGGGGCAAGTTCCATCCCCTCGAAGCATCACCTATTCCTCTCCTTCTAGACATTCCAGAAGACAGAGTGGGGGATCATCATCCAAACCACCCGCGGGCCATTCCAACCCCAAGGGCTCCTTCAAGCCTCCATCAACCCGAGCACCGAAAGAGGAATAACCCAATGAATCTGGCTAAGAGAGAAGAACGAGTCCCAAAGTCCTCTAGTCACCTGACAGTGGAGAAGAAGGTGATTGGTCATCTTGTCCTCCTTCTTACATAACCAACATCTTCTTGCCAACCTCGTCCCTCTCTTCTGAAGCCCCTCCATAGTCAAGATAGACTGTCTAAAAGCAGTCCACACAAAGAAGCAAACCTTCGTAGGCTCATTACTCTTCCAAATGGTCTTCTATGGGAAAGAAGCACCCTCATGACCCCTCAATTAGAGATAATAATCCTTAACTGAAAACAAACCATCCCGAGACCTTGTCCATCTCAGCCTATCTTTCCCAGAGGACGGACCAAGCGCCAAACTCAACCACTCAAAGATCTCATCCCCCTCCTCCAATTCCCAATCACGAAGTCCCCTCCTGAACTTCGGATCCCACAACGCCCGATCCCCTGTCCTCCACCTATGAGACTCAATTGACCCCTCACTATCTCCCCCCAATCCGAAACATCCCCGATAAGAGGTCCTCCAAAGACCCGCCCTCACCCCATAAATCTCTCCAGAACCTGATACGACTCCCACTCCCGAGCTGGTATGAAGTGAACCTAAAGAACTTCCCCCACCCAATCGTAATGTGCCTCCACCACACCACACCATGAGTATCGTGCCCCACAGTAGGGCCCCACCCATAAGGACCGACCCCGTACCTAGCTACCACCACTTTCCTCCAAAGTCTGTCGCCTTCGTTGTTAAAGCACCACAACCACTTGCCCAGTAGATCCGTATTGAAATGGTCCAAACTCCTCACCCTATCCCCACTCACTTAGAGCGTCTTGCACACCTCATCCCAACTCACTAAGAAGTACTTAAACTGGTCTTCATGCCCTTTCCGCAGAAAGTACCTCATCAACTTATTAAGCCTCTTACCAACGGAACCAGGTAAGGGGAGGATAGACATAAAATAAGTTGGAAGGCTCGATAATACGCTTTTGATCAACGTTAACCGCCCCCTTTAGAAAGGTAACTATGCTTCCATCCGGCTAATCTCCTTTGGATCCACTCAAGGTTCGAGTCCCACATCGAAGTAGATTTAAACTTAGCTCCCAAAGGGAGGCCAAGATAAGTAGAAGGGAGCGAACCGACCCTACACCCAAGAATAGTATCTAAGTAACCAACATCACACACCCCTCTAAAGACCATCATCTCACTCTTCCCGACGTTGATACGTAAGCCCGACACAGCCTCAAAACACACCATTAGCATCCTTACCGTCTTCACCTCAGCCATGGACGCCCCACAAAAGATAATAGTATCATCCGCGAATAGCATGTGAGAGATCTCAACCCGATGGGAGACAGCGCTCCCGATCAAAAAACCCGAGACCATACCACCCTCCACCGTACGACTCATCATCTGATAGAACGCCTCTATAACCAAGATAAAGAGGAAAGGGGACAAAGAGTCGACCTGTCGAAGCCCACGAGAACTAAGGAAGAAGCCCTATGGAACCCCATTGACAAGGATAGAAAACTTGACATATGAGATACACCTATACATCCACCTGCACCACCTCTCCCCAAATCCCATCCTCCTCAACAAATATAAAAGTAAATCCCAACTGACATGATCGTAAGCATTCTTAATAACCATCTTATAGATAATCCCCAACTCACAACCTCTCAAACTTGATTTAATGCACTCATTCCCCACCAACGCTGCATCAAGGATCTTCCTCCCACCCACAAATGCGCTCTGAGCATCCGAAATAAGAGGATCCATCACTTTTCTAAGTCTCACCGACAAGACCTTAGAAATGAGCTTATACACACTGCCGACTAAACTAATAGGTCTAAAATCTCTCACATATGTCGCCCCCCTTTCTTAGGAACCAAAGTTATGAATTTGGCGTTTAAACTCCTCAAAAAGTAACCCTATCATGGGACTCGCTAAAACCAGCCATCACGGCCGCCCTAAGCACCCCCCAACAATGTTGATAAAAATCCATAGTGAACCCGTCCGGACCAGGCGCCTTGTCACCGTACATTGACCTGAAAACCTCGATAATCTTCTCCTCTATGAACATCCTTTCCAACTGCTCAACCTCGTCCCCTGAAATACTTGCCAAAGGAAGCCCATCAGTTATAGGACGCCATGGCTCCTCCTCCGTATATAACCTCTCGCAGTATCTCCCTACGAACCTCATTCTCCTTGGTGAACTCCATCCCCCTATAATCACCTTCTGGATATGGTTAAAGAGACGATGAGAGTTGGTCCATTTATGAAAAAATTAGTATTGTTGTCCCCTTCCCTAAGCCAAAGGCCCCTAGACTTTTGCCTCCAGCTAATCTCCTCTTGAATCAATCTTTTCCCAGACTCCCTTTTTTTCTCTACCCTCGCCACCCGCTCCGCCCCCAACAGATCGCCGAGTCCTTCTTTCTCATCAAGACCCTGGATATCTTCCATGAGCTACTCAATCACTCCCCACACACTGCTAAACACATACCTATTCCACTGAATGATATCCCCCTAAGACAAAATAATTTAGCCGTCAGTCTGAAGCTCGCATTCCCCACCACCTCATACCCCTGCCACCATTCCTGAACCCTCCCGACCCCTGCCACATATCATATATGAAGACAATATAGTGTTTATAGCCCAGATTCAAGAAGGCTTCATCATAGGAGACATAACTAAGTACATTTAACCAAAGTTTTTCTTCACTCACGAGCTTCAGAAGAAAAATGAAATTAAATTCAAGAAAGTGCGTTCAAGTAACAACCTAACTGATAGGTTTACTAAGTCACTTTCAAAAGCAACATTCCAGAAGCTTGTACATGGGAGTGGAATGCGCCGACTTCACCAAGAGTCAATTTGAGATATGCAATTGGGGGGACCTCCTTACTAGAGGACGATCAGAAATCATGCTATTTTGGGGAAATATGTGCGATGTACTCTTTCCTTTAACTATGTTTATCTCGTTGGATGTTTTTAGTTAAGGTATTAACAAGACAACAAGCACATCCAACACCAATTTAATGATGACAAAAGTTGTACTATTTTTCCTTATTAAGATTTTAATGAGACAACAATCATTGAAGAGCCCTTCTACGTCGACTCGTGATTTCGACGCATTTTTGGTGTGATACACTGACGTGTCGCACTCGTATTGACTCATGTCTAGGTCCAATAGTAGTAGAGCCCACACACGGACCAATGCGGGTGCAACACGCCATTGTGTCGCACTACTTTATGTCGCAATCCTAAGTCAGCCTAGAATTATTGATCATTGAATGGTGGATATGATGTACATCCAAATTAAATGATGTCTTTTAGTGTGAATGTTCACAAATATTCTCTTTATATGTTTATTGCGATTTCTCATCATGTCCTATTAATAGAGTCATACCTAAATGTGTTTGTATACATTTAAAAAATAAAATATTATCTATTCTTCTAAATTCTCTCCCTATCTCAATTATTTTAGGGGCATTTACGTTTAGATCCTATTAGACGTTCTTATAGACATTCTAGTCCCATCATGTTTTTCTCTTACATATAAGTCTTATTCCTAATTTTTTGGAACTTTTTTTCCAATTTTACCCTTTTAAAACCAACAATCCGTAACTTCCTTGAGGAAGTTACATAAGTGGTTGAACTTCTTTTTTTAATCTTCAAATGATCATAACTTTTGATTCACAAATCCGTTTTTCACAAAATTACTATTTTTGAAATCTGCTCGACGAGATCTATCAAACAAGATCCATGAAAGCTATAAAATTCCAAAGAAAAAAATTTACACAAACAGTAAACTTTACTGTATGCACTAAAATATGAATTAGTTTTATATATGTGACATTTTCACAAATAGACAGTAACATTTAATGTTTTAATACTACACAGCATATATATATATATATATATATATATATATATATACGGTGGATCCAAACCCTTTTTTTCAAAATTACCTTATATTTGAAGGTTCGCGCTAGCGGTATCCAATCCTTACCACCATTATTGGAGCTTCAACAACCTTCGTCAGAGCTCTGATTTGGGGTGGGTAAGGGTGGCATGTGGTGCCGCTGGCGCGGACCTTTGAAAATAAGAGACTATTGAATAAATGGGCTTTGGATCCACCGAAGTATCATGGGGGCAGCTGGCGCAGACCTTTGAAAATAAGATTGGATAAATGGGATCGGGATCATCTGGAGCGCCAATTTGGGGTGAATAGGGGTGGCACAGAACTTTAAAAATAGGAGCATATTGGATATATATATATATATATATATATATATATATATATATATATATAGTTTGTAAAAATGTCATAGATATTAAACTTTATTGTATATACCAGAAAATGAAATAGTTTTATATTTCTGACATTTTCACAAACAATAACATTTACTGTGATAATATATTTATGAAATAGTTTTATATATATAACATTTTCACAAACAGTAACATTTACTGAGTTAATATTACACAATATATATATAGCATTTTCACAAAAACAGTAACATTTACTGAGTTTATATATATATATATATATATATATATATATATATATACACGGTATATCCAAATCTCTTTTTGTTTTTAAATTACCATATTTTTAAAGGTTTACGCTAGCGACATTCAATCCCCACCACTACCCACCCCAATTGTCGACGCTTCAACGACTTTCATCAGCGCTATGATTTAGGTGGGTAGTAGTGGCATAAGGTGCCGCTGGCGCGGACCTCTGAAATTAAAAGAAATTAGATAAATGGAGTTTGGATCCACTGGCGCTCCGATTTGGGGTGAGTAGGGGTGACAGTGGGTTAGGTTTATATCTATAACATTTTTACAAACGTTAACATTTACTGTGTTATAACACAGTATATATATATATATATATATATATATATATATATATATATATATATACGGTGGATCCAAACCTCTTTTTTCTGATATTGCCTTATTTTTAACGACCCGCGCTAGCGGTATCTAATCCCGACCATCACCAACCCCAATTGTCGGAGCTCGAACAACCTTCATCAGAGTTCTGATTTGGGGTGACATGGAGTGCCGCTGGCGCGGACCTTAGGAAATAAGGGAATATTGGATAAATGGGGTTTGGATACACCGGCGCACCAGTTTGAGGTGGGTAGGGGTAGCATTGGATTAGGTTTATATCTGTAATATTTTCACAAATAATAAATGTTACTGTTTGTGAAAATGTTACATCGGCATCCCATGCCACCTCAAATCAGAGCTCTGATGAAGGTTGTTGGAGCTCCGATAAAGGGGGTGGGGATTGGATGCCGCTGGCGCGGACCGTTAAAAATAAGATAATATATGAAAAAAGAGGTTTGGATCCACCGTATATTTATATATATATATATATATATATATATATATATATATATATATATATATACTGTGTTATAACACAGTAAATGTTAACGTTTGTAAAAATGTTATAGATATAAACCTAACCCACTGTCACCCCTACTCACCCCAAATCGGAGCGCCAGTGGATCCAAACTCCATTTATCTAATATTCTTTTAATTTTAGAGGTCCGCGCCAGCGGCACCCTATGCCACTACTACCCACCTAAATCATAGCTCTGATGAAAGTCGTTGAAGCTTCGACAATTGGGGTGGGTAGTGGTGGGGATTGAATGTCGCTAGCGTAAACCTTTAAAAATATGGTAATTAAAAAAAAAGAGGTTTGGATCTACCATGTATATATATATATATTAACTCAGTAAATGTTACTGTTTGTAAAAATGTTACATATATATTGTGTAATATTAACTCAGTAAATGTTACTGTTTGTGAAAATGTTATATATATAAAACTATTTCATAAATATATTATCACAGTAAATGTTATTGTTTGTGAAAATGTCAGAAATATAAAACTATTTCATTTTTGGTGTATACAATAAAGTTTAATATCCATGACATTTTTACAAACTATATATATATATATATATATATATATATATATATATATATATATGCTCCTATTTTTAAAGTTCTGTGCCACCCCTATTTACACCAAATTGACGCTCCAGATGATCCCGATCCCATTTATCCAATCTTATTTTCAAAGGTCCGCGCCATCGGCCCCCCATGATACTTCGGTGGATCGAAAGCCCTTTTATTCAATAGTCTCTTATTTTCAAAGGTCCGCGCCAGCGGCACTACATGCCACGCTTACCCACCCAAATCGGAGCTCTAACGAAGGTCGTTGAAGCTCCAATAATGGTGGTAAGGATTGGATACCGCAAGCGCGAACCTTCAAATATAAGGTAATTTTGAAAAAATAGGGTTTGGATCCACCATATATATATATATATATATATATATATATATACTGTGTAGTCTTAACTCAGTAAATGTCTGTTTGTGAAAATGTTATATATATATTGTGTAATATTAACTTAGTAAATGTTACTGTTTGTGAAAATGTTATATATATAAAACTATTTCATAAATATATTATCACAGTAAATGTTGTTGTTTGTGAAAATGTCACAAATATAAACTATTTCATTTTCTGGTGTATACAATAAAGTTTAATATCTATGACATTTTTACAAACTATATATATATATATATATATATATATATATATCCAATATGCTCGTAAACTTTTAAAGTTCTGTGCCACCCCTATTCACCTCAAATTGGCGCTCCAGATGATCCCGATCCCATTGATCCAATCAGAGACGAATCTACATAGGGGCCAAAGGGGGCCATGGCCCCCCCAAGGTTTTGAATTTTTTTTAGCTTTGAGAATTGTATATGTATGTAAAAGTATTTTTTTAAGCTTTAGTGCCCGTTTGGTCCGGGGTAAAATATGTTTTAACGCGGTGAAAAGTAATATGGTGAAATACGTTTTCACCTATTTAGAGTCAATTTTTTTTCTATATTCTTGTTTAAAATTTTATAATTATAGGGTGTGCACTTATTCACAATGTTAACCCAACAAAAAATTAATTTTAAATAGGTGAAAACGTATTTCACCATATTACTTTTCATCGCGTTGAAACATATTTTACCCCGAACCAAACGGACCCTTAGAGTTATTTTTCTAGCTCCAAGTCTATGATAGTTGACAAGATTTTACAATATGGTTGGGTTTGTTGAGATTCGGCAATTAATATTTGGGACATATACGTCCCTCAAATATTTTTTAATACACGTTTAGTCCAACAAGACTTTTTTATTTATTCTAAAAAATCCCTCAACATGTCGTTAGAACGGACTTTAAAAATAAGTTAATATTGTTTAAATGAGTGTTTAAGGGATTTTTTGGAACAAAATAAAAAGATTTGGACTAAATGTGTATTAAAAAATGTTTGCATGATTTTTTGATATTTGATCCCTAATATTTTTCTTTTTATTATGGTTAAAAAAAACTCACACATTTAGAGCTAGAGTTGAATAGTGAAGCAAAAAGTGCTCATTATCAAGGCAAACAACGAAACCGCATAGATTTATTTGATATTTTCTACAATTAAATTTTCACTCATTTGAAAGTTTACTCAATTGTCCAATTTTATTGATTGATTATTGTTCAAATATGTTTATATCAATGTTTATAGGATCAAATATCAAAAAGTCCTTCAAACATTTTTTTAATACAGATTTAGTTCAAACCTTTTATTTTATTCAAAAAAGTCCCTCAAACACCAAGTTAACTAATATTCTCTTATTTTTAAAGGTCCGCGCTAGCGGCATGGTGAAGGAACTTTTTTCGCAAAATAAAAAGACTTTGACTAAAAGTGTATTAAAAAATGTTTGATGAACTATTTGGTATATGCCGCATGTTTATATACATTATATTTTTGAAATCATTTTTATTCATTCTTGGCCCCCCCAAAAGATTAAATCCTAGTTTCGTCCCTGGATCCAATCTTATTTTCAAAGGTCCGCGCCAGCGGCACCCCATAATACTCCGATGGATCCAAAACCCATTTATCCAAAAGTCTCTTATTTTCAAAGGTCCGCGCCAGCGGCACCACATGCCACTCTTACCCACCCCAAATCGGAGCTCTGACGAAGGTCGTTGAAGCTCCAACAATGGTGGTAAGGATTGGATGCCGTTAGCGCGGATCTTTAAATATAAGGTATTTTTGAAAAAAGAAGGTTTGGATCCACCGGATGTGTATATATATATATATATATATATATATATATATATATATATATATATACTGTGTGGTATTACCACAGTAAATGTTACTGTCTGTTTATGAAATGTCACATATATAAAACTATTTCATATTCTAGTGCATACAGTAAAGTTTACTGTTTGTGTAAATTTTTTTCTTTGAAATTTTATAGTCTTCATGGATCTTGTTTGATAGATCTCGTCGAGCAGATTTCAAAAATAGTAATTTTGCGAAAAACGGATTTGTGAATCAAAAGTTTTGATCATTTAATATTAAAAAAAAAGTCTAACCACTTATATAACTTCCTCAAGGAAGTTACGGATGGTTGGTTTGAAAAGGGTAAAATTGTGAAAATATTTCCTAAAAAGTTGGAATAGGACCTATGGGATTATGAAAAAGTCAATAGGACTTATAAGCTTGTTGACCTAATAAATGGGACCTAGATATAATTTGCTCATTATTTTACAACAAACACGTACTCGTGAAAATATATTAACGAAAGAAAAATCAACATGCAGCAATGCAAGATTCTTAATAACTAAAACAATTATATTTTCTATATGTTTATTCGGAAGTACTATTTTGATTTCAAAAGCAAAGGATGCTTTTGAGTTTTGCCTTTGAAAACAAGGCACTCCAAATCTCCTTTATCTGTAGGATTTGCTGTAACATAAAGCACTTTTCCAACTCCCTCTTAAACATATTCATTCACGTTTGAGATAGATTAATTCTAATACATTATGAGTAACATAATAAACTACAAAACGACATTTTATGTTGGCTTTGTAATTTAATCTATAATTCATGGTTTCTTAAAAATAATATATCTCAAGCGGCGCTAGTGGGTGATGCAAATTAATTAAAAAAATAAGGTTCACAATGTAAAAGCTTCGGGTTTGAGTTGAGTAAAATGAGGGCTTTGGTGAGCCAATTGAAGTAGCTCATCATCATCGTACGAATCACGATACGTGTCCAAGTTTAAGTCGGCATTTTTCAGAACTGATATGCAAAGCTCTTTCCTCCATTCTTCCAAATGCGGGAATCCAATGTGATCTGCATACTGATCGCAATACTGCAAGAAAAATCAATTAATATTGAAAATTTTTAGTTAAAATCCAAAAATTATATGGCAAAATAACCGAAATCATCAACATTAATGAGGTGTTCTAATTGTTAATATGTCAAAAATAATGAAAATAATTGACATCCTCTGTTTAACTAAACCATATAGTTAAAGGGGTCTAGTTTTGTATAGTCCAGACTACTTTTCCTTGTAGAATAATAATGAGCTGCTATCAACATGATCCTTCTATAATATGTTTTTACCCCCAAAAAAATTCACCCTAAAAGATTTTCCAATTCGATCGATAAGTTATGATCGGTTTGAAAAATCTAACATGTTTCCCTTCAAGTGCTCTAGCGAAAGCCAATTGTAAGAGAATCAAAACTTCAAATCGATCGCAATACAATTTGAGAATGCGGGTGAGTCTTTTTTCCGGAAAAAGTGTGATAGGGGAGGATTGTTTTGACTTTTTTAATGAAATGAAAACGTAAAGCCAGCATGAAATAACTGTATTTAATTTTAAATGCCACTTATTTTTCTTTTTTATAATAATAATCATTGAGTCCAATTGTTTAATTTTCCTTTAAAATTATAAATGTTGAGAAATGAGTTGTTTTCCTAACAGTCTTTTCGAAACAAAATTTATGCCTCATAATATTATTTATATCAACCGTATAAATTCAAAATTGCTGAAAAGAGATTTTCTATATGTTAGCATTTTCTGGCGGGTAGGTGATGATGTGATCGTGGTAGGCCAACATTTTATAGGCATTATTCTTGCAATATTATTGAAATACGTCGATTGTTTTATCATCACCGCTGCAAACATGACTAGCAATATTGACGTTAAGGCTAAAAAACAAGTAATAATATTTTGCAACATGATGTTGAGATCGCTTGTAATAATATTTTGAGCCCGTACGATATGTAATCACTAATGTTATGATAAAGTGCAAGTAATTAGCTAAGCCAGACATTTTAAAATAAAGGTTGAGATAAAGACGGTTTTGATGTTAGAGATCTGTTGTTTACCTCAAAATTGGCAATGTCGTGAGTGTTATGTTTAGGAATGCCGCCGACATCCCTGGAGTGATAGAACTCTTTAATGGACTGCATCATTTCATCCCATGATGGCAATGTTCTTTTCCCAGACAACAACTGAGCTATCCATTTTCCTTGTGACTCAAAGAAAGGGAAACCTATAATCTACCCACCCAAGTATAACCAAAATCATCGTTAAAATGTGTTAATTCAATTACTTATATGGAAATTAAATAATAGTAGTAAGACATTATATATTACCTTTCTAGGAATGCCCACAAAGGAAAGAGAGGGAGCAAGTGATGGGGGGAAAGTGTGCTCATACAAGGGTCCCACTCTACCATCATCAACAGCTACTATTCCTTTGGTGTCAAGAAATGGGAATGAATATGAATACCTGCATATATACACAACACAACCAACTTGAATGTATTATTACATACAAGAGAGGCAGATTTTTCTTCAAGAAAGGATTACAATTTATAATCAACCACCAAGTTAAAAACCAATTATGAGAAAATAGTGCTTTCATTAAAGATCACTTAGGCGAGCTTTCATGATCGTCCCAATCAAAGTTACATGTCTTATAGATGACAACTAATGGGTATACTTTTTTTTTTTTTTTTGGTTGCTACTAATGGGTATACATGGTTATAAAATTTCTCAAGTTGTCAGTCGAAGTCACTTATTGCGTCAAATTAACCACAATTAAGAACCATTAACAACGATCGGCATACTTTTTGTAATAAAGAGAATTAAGGTAAATGTCATGTTTCTTCCTATATTTGAATTTTTAGGGCAATGCTTTTTAAGTTTATAAATCTAGTCCCTGTGGTACAGTAACATTTATAAATCTAGTCCATGTGGTACAATACCTTTATTTTTTTGGTCCGCGTCATCGGCACTATTTTTCACCTTTTTTCATTGTATTTTTAGTACAAGGACTAAATTTATAAAATTCTATGGAGTGTCCTATTTTTATACACTTTGAGCACTATGAGGGTCTTTTTTCAAAACCTCCTAAAATTTAATAGTAATGCTATAGCTATCATGTTTTTACATTAATTTTGGGTATTAAGTGCATTAAAATATTATACATACAATAGGAGTATAATATTTTAATGCACTTAGATACACAAAAGTTAGTATAAAAATTTATAGTCATTTTTGAAAAGTTAATTTCTCAAGTTGGTCCTTCAACTTAAATTTATCAATCCTCCGTTAAGGAGGTTTAATAAGAAAGACGTAAAAAGAATGAAAAATGAAAAACTATCTTAAACCACACAATTCATTATGAGGGTAAGGTAATTCATTTGTATTTGGTGATCAAGGATATGAAAAAAAAACATATAACATTAGCATAAAACAAACCGTATTCAGGACAACAACCTTATAGTATTCAATCTTAGCTTTCATGAGGGCAATTGATAGTTTTAAGTTTGGTAGGTAAGTATGAGTTAGGTGTATAAATGCAGCATTTAACTAATTGACACAAATATATGTGACCCCCCCCCCCCCCCCCCCTCTCTTAGCTCATGATTTTTTTCCCGCGTTTCAATTGAATGCAAAGTATTATAATAAGAAAAAAGATACACTTACCGAAAAAAGTGTATACCTAATTTATCAAACGTGCTTTTAACGTATTGTATCATGGTGTAGGTCCCACCATGATACAATAGCCTTAAAGCACATTGAGTAAATTCAGGGAGCACATTTTCGATAAGAATAGTGTTGCTGTTATAATAAGTCAAGAGTATCTTTTATATCTACGTGCTATTAATGCGTTTGGGGTGTGATTATTACCCTGTACAATATATGATTGTGTCCGCGGTTACCCAAGAGCCATCCACAAATACAACGCGACCATCCGCTTGTAAATAGTCAACCTGCAATATTTATATGTATATGTTGTTAAACTCTCATAAAAATAGATTTTTTTTTTATTTTTATTTTAGCACATTACTAATTTTTTACTATATACATTATTACAAATTATTCAATTTATTAGAGTTAAATAATTTTTTTTGTCACTAAATGTGAAAATTTTGCAATCAAAAGTGATTTTTTGTGACATTTAGAGACGAAAAGTGTACTTAAGTTTTATAAACTAATTAATTTGTATAAAATTTTAAAATAGAAAATTAATATGTATTAAAATAAAAAAAAATAGAAAAATATAGCAAAATTGATTGAATAAGTTGACCTGTGGATGAACGTGTAAGTTATCGTGTCTAGAGACGACTTTTGATAAGCCCTCAGAAATATCAAGTGATTTAGAACTGAGATGGATCTCCTTTGCCACATCTACAAGCTCCATTGCTATATCCTGCCCACTGAGTGAATTTCCAACCACCACCACCACCTGTTTTTGAGTATTGCTAAGAAACTTTCATGAGTTGGGAAATACGTATCAAATAACGAAAAATTAAATATAAGGGAAAAAAAATAGCATATTTTACCCACCTCGTTGTGAAATGGCTCTGGAATCCTGTAAATGTGACTATGCATTTGCTTTCTTATCCATGCATCCATTCCTTTGGTGACAATGAAAACAAACTCATAAGCATCAATGTAGCATAAAATGAAAATGAAATTAAACACTCTTTTTTCGTGAATAGAAACATGAAAAAGTGACATTTACAGTGACATAAAACTAAATAACATATATTGGTAGTTTCATGGCTATTTTTTTCTTTCTTGTGTGCGTAGATGTGACATGAGCGAGTGGGAAGTTATTGAATAGTCTTCCTGAAATGACATGTTTTAACAGTTTTTTTATCTGTGCGTGTGGTTGTGTGTGTGTGTGTGACGGAGTGAGAGAGAGAGAGAGAATTAGGGTACCTTTAATGGAAGGCAACCGAGGCTGAGAATAGTGACCTGTGGCCACAACCACTGCATCAAAAAGCTCTTGAACCACCTTCTCAGAGTCCTTCCCTTGGCTCTTAACAACCCATTTCAATTCTTTGCCAATTTCAGCATAGTTCACCATTCCAACATATTCCACCCTAGTGTTGAACCGTATCATCTCCCTCAACTCAAACCATTCACAAAAGTCCTTAAGGTACAATAGAAGTTCCCTATGCCCAGGAAATCTCCTCATGTCCCTACCTTTCTTAACCAAAAATGGGAAATCAGTGTAACCCATGATCTCCCTAGGTGATGTGAGCCTTAGTGAGTCATATATACTACTATGGACTTTTAGGGTAGTGCCCTTTCCTAAGGGATCCTCATCCTCAACTTTAGGGTCATAGAGCCATTGCCCTCCAACATCATGTTTTTGCTCCAAAACCACCACATTGTGGCCTTCTTTCTTGAGTTCCCTGGCGGCCACCAGACCGGATGGGCCAGCGCCAATTACACACACGTTTTTGGATCGATAAATCTCCGAAACCATGGTGATTTGACCTTATTGTATAAGCTATATATGTATATCCTTATAGGTGATGAAGACGTGTGTGAGGAGCGGGGGGGTTTATATAGTTGATCATTTGTTTGCAAGAAAATAAAGACAACTTTTTAATAGTCCCAGTTTCTTAATTCCAGCGCGAAAATTATAAGTTACGTGGCCCTAGAATGTCAAGAACTCAGTTGATTTGGTGGGACCGTATGTTTCCAAAAGTATAAGTTACGTGGGAGTCTGTGACGGGCCTACTTGCATCTAAAGTTAATTTTTTTAAAGACACCTCACCCTTGCTTTGTTCCTGAATCTCCAATGGGCCAAAAACTTTTTGTTGACCATTTCTTTTTTCTGACATTCTAGTCCACGCAGAGCTTGCCCTTTCTTCAATCCAAGGTGACATTAACTATCATGGAACACTGAACAGTGATCATATTCTTTCAAATGCAAATTCTCTTTTATATCAGTTGAGAGTCTTTTCTTTGATTTCCTTTCCTCTACACTTGCAGGTTGCCTCTTCATCATTGCCACTAATTAGGTCGATCTATAGACTTATAGGTGGTTGTGAAAACTTACAGAAATTTTAGAGTTTGCACCCGGTGTTTTAGGTAGAGTTTTGGATTGCATCCCACATTATAAATCCATATATTTTCACTCTCGTTCAATCTCACTCCCCGGATTTTAACTATCAGCCAAAATTGAAAAATTGGGATTCAGTTGCAGCCTCGAAGGCTTTTAAATGTGAGGCTAAAATTCAAACTACGTTGCAAACTAAAAATTTACCAAAAGTTGAGAGGTGTGATATTTTTTCCCCTTTAACATTTTTTAATATACATTTATTTCAAACCTTCTATTTTGTACCATTCATTTAACTAATAGTTTCTTATTCTTAAATGTCCACGCCAACGGTACGGTGAAGGGCTTTTTGGAGCAAAATAAAAACGTTTAAACTAAATGTGTATTAAAAAATATTTGAGTAACTATTTGATATATGCCCCAAAAAAATAATGGAATTTTTCCTACATTTACGGTCAAAAATATTTACTGAAGAATGCTATTGAGAAAATCTGAAAGATATCTACAAATGAAGGAAATTATTATTGGTTTGCCATCAAAACTACTCATATGAGAACAGTACCAAGAAAATTACAAAGACATGTAACGACGAAGAAAATTACCATTCTTTTGCCATCAGAATTATTCAGTCAAGAATAGTTTGAGCAAATTCTAAAGACATATAAAGACGAAGGAAATAGTTATTGGTTTGTCATGAAAACTAGTCGCGCAAGAATGGGCATGAGTAAATTACAAAGATGTTATTAGTATGTCCTCAAAATTATTCAGTGAAAAATCAGAATTATTCACGGAAGAATTATAGCAAGAAATTCCAAAGACATAAAGACGGCAGAAATTATTATCGAAGAATCATATTTGTTATTGAACGATGGCATTGAGAAAATTAGTAGTTTCTCATCAAAATTATTCACTAAAGAATGGTAGTGAGAAAATTCAAAAACACGTGAAGACGAAAAATTATTAGGATCCGTTTGGTTGACAATGTTCAAAACAGTGGGCATGGCAAAATTTGCCTAGGCAAATTTTACTTAGTTTTTTTTACATGAGGCTATCAAACAACCATTAGGTGAAATTAAAGTCAATCCAATTAATGTCTTTAAAAAAATATATATTATATTCAAAAATGTTAAAACCCGATTTTACAATATTTTTACATTACGGTTTTTAAAAAAAATTGTAAAACATTTTCTTAACAATTTTTTATAATATTAAAAACAGTTTTTAAAATATTACAAAACAATTTTTAAAT
Organism: Sambucus nigra; assembly: GCA_949130495.1. NCBI lineage: Eukaryota > Viridiplantae > Streptophyta > Magnoliopsida > Dipsacales > Adoxaceae > Sambucus > Sambucus nigra. The sequence goes on along the minus strand of OX422210.1, from coordinate 233,324,371 downwards.
ATTGACAACAGTTTTTTTTAACTATTTAAAATATATTTTAATTTTTTTTTAAACTTTAAAACTGTTTTCATATTATATTCAAAACAGTTTTTAAAAATGTTAAAAACAATTTTTACAATATTTTTATATTACGGTTTTTCAAAAAAATTGTAAAACATTCTTTTAAAAAAAAATTATAATATTCAAAACAGTTTTTTAAAATATTACATAACAATTTTTAAACATTCACAACAGTTTTTTTAAACTATTTAAAATAATTTTAAAAAATGTTTTTTAAAACTTTAAAACAGTTTTTATAATATATTCAAAACAGTTTTTAAAAATGTTAAAAACAGTTTTTACAATATTTTGTTAATACGGTTTTAAAAAAAAATTGTAAAACATTTTCTTAACAAATTTTTTATAATATTAAAAACAGTTTTTAAAACATTGCAAAATAATTTTTAAATATTCATAACAGTTTTTTAATTATTTAAAACAGTTTTTAAATTATTTTTTAAAACATTAAAACCGTTTAAAAAGTTGACAAAGAAGTAGGCAAATATTTTCCACTCAAATAGGTAAGTAAAATTTGTCCACAGATTATGCATAGAAGGTGTTGTACATTGACAAATAATGCCTAGGCAAATTAGGCAACCAAACAGCCAAAATATAGGCAAATTTTCATATTTGATAACTTTTTGACATTTGCCTAGACAAATTTTGCCAACCAAACGGACCCTTATTGGTTTGTCTTCGAAACTGTTCATGGAGATTTCCTATATAAAAGGCCAATCATTAAAAACAAGGGTTAATTCCTTTTAACTTTACCCTTCTTTACTTCATCATTCAAATTTTTAGTTTTTGCACTTTAACCTCTCAAACTTTCATTGAAACTACTAGTTGATCTAAAAAGCTGAGCTATTAATTTTTTTAGCGAAAGATTGGTCATGTGCATGGCACATGTCATACACATGAGAATACGTTCGTCCAAGTCGATATAAATATTTTTAAACAAAAAGAGAGAGATTGCATAAAAATATTTACACACTCTCATAATTACAAAAAATTAAAAAAAAATTATAAATTATAGAAAAAAATATTTAAAATTTCAAAATTTCAAAAAAAAAATATTTTAGAAATTATTAAAAAAAAGTTAACAAAGATAAAAAAATGCCAAAAATATTTTGAAATTTACAGAGAAACTTTTAGAGAATATAAAAATATCAAAAAAAACTTTTAAAAAATATATAGCACACTAAAAATAGTTTTCAGCAGAAACAAAAATCAAACGTTAATAAAAAAATCAAAAATCAGGTGAATGTTAATAATCGAAAAACATTCAACCTTCAAAAACATTTCAAACTTTAAAAAGAAATTCAAAATTAAAAAAAAAACGCATTTAAAAAATATTTTAAAACCTAAAAATGATAAATAAATAAAAACATTTAATGTTTTTGAAATTATAAATAAAAATATCAAAAAAAGGATTGAAAAGTTATTTTAATAGCGTGGATAATATTAAATAAAAATCTTAAAAGTTTATCAAAAAACAATTAAAATATTTTTAGAAATATATTTCCCAAAAAAACAAGCAATTCCAAGCATTAAAAACAATCTGTTTTCGAATATATTTTCTAGCAAAATAAAATTAATTTCTAAAAGAAATTTAGATAAAAAAAATAGTTTTATGATATATAAAAAAACTATCGTCAAATAATAGGAAATAAAGAACAAACAAAAAAAAAGTCATCCAACAATCTAAAAAAAAGTCTTAAAATATTAGATAAGTAATTTCACAAAGAGAAATCCAAAATTGATAAAATTGAAAAAATCAAATAAAAAAACCCATTTACAGAACTCACGATCTCATAAAAAAACCCACACTCCAAACAATCCCCCCCCCCCCTTCCCCCCCAACACTACTGCCAGCCCCACCCCCGATCCAACCCTAGATCGTTTTTGTGGGGGGAGGGGAGAGAGAGAGAGAGAGGCTTGAACTACAGAGAAATGTGCAGATGAAAGAGAGAAGAGAGGGAGAAAGAGGGAGAAATCTTAGTTTTTCTTTTAAATTGTAAAATGTCCAAATTGTCCTTTTACAAAAGTCAAAATGGTTGACACGTGTTATTTTTTATTAAAAACATAACGGTGTTATCATTTTGGGATTATTTGTAACGATTTTCAATTTTTGAGAGGATTAAATGCAAAAACTGAAAGTTCGAATGGCAAAGTTCCTGGGAACCCAAGTAACACATTTGGGAGAAATTCGTAACATATGGAGTGGACCCTCACCTAGGTACAAGGCTTTTAAGCCTTCGGAAGGGAAGCACAATTTAGGAACCTTTGACTTTTCTGTCCAACACAATCTATTGATAGTTTAGCAGCTATTAACACGTTGTGGTTGCTCTCTGAGTCGGTTTTATGGATTTTCTTATGCCATGACAGATGACAAAAAATGTGCCAAATGATATTTTTTCCACTTTTAATTAAATTTGATAATTAATATTTTTCATGGAATTTTGTTTTTCATGAAACATGCTAATTGTTATGCTTTTTTATTTTTTTGTGACATTTTTTGTCTTGCTCATATCCGAGAAAGTTTTGTCTCCCAAGATTTGCCCATTTTGCTTTTATTAAAATAAAGATTTTATTATTTTCTTAAAATCAATGATTTGTTTTAATATCAGATTTGTTATTCAAATTTATTTTTTCGTCTAATTTTTTATATACAATTGTTTCACATTTGATTTTTCTTATCACATTTTACTAATATCATATAATCTTCTTTATATCAATTTTTTTATATCCGTTATGTTTTTTTTAAATAAGTTTTTTTTATATCATATTCCTTTTAATATCATGTGCTTCTTAATATGATAATTTTGGGCATCGCTATTCCCACTCCTTTAAACTTCTCTAACACTCCAATTTGTTCCCAAATATAAGAGAATGACTCATATACCCTCGTAATCAACAACCACGCTCATTTTCTCTCTCACTTATGTAACACCCCGCATTTTTTCATGCATTAAATATTTAATTAATTCGGGAATTGAAAATTACTTGTGAGTCGTAATTTAATTGAATTAATTAGGGAAATTTTATTTAAATATTAATCGAGGAGTAAATGGTTAATATTTACGGGAAGTTATTTACTAAGTGAATAGTAATTATTTATTTAAGTCATTTCGAGTATTAATGACAGCGTATGCACTTATCTCAACCGGGAGTCGGTATAGACTAAAGGGGTGAGGGGATAAATATTTTTATAAATTAATTCGAATGCCAATTCTGAGTGTACGGTTGAGTCCGGATGGGCCGAGATAGTCGAAAAAGTGTACCCGGTGGTAGTAAACGGGTCACGGGACGTTTTTAGACATAGTCGGGCCTACACGGGGACATTTGGGTCACTTGGGCTTGGCCTATTAGGCAAAAAACGGGATTAGGTAAATTAAGGAATTGAGAGGAATGATAAAACGGCTGACAAGGTCTTAGAAAGGGCTAAGTGTATTAAGAACCCTAATAGCAGTTAAAGGCAGCTTTGAGATCACTAGAGAGCCAACAAGGATCGTCTTCAACCTTGGAAATTCATCTCCGAATCAGACACTACGAAACCTAAGGCAAGTGGATAACTTGCAATAGTATTGAATCTGTTTTGAAATTCATATTCATGTAATGTGTTTGATCAAAATTCGTTTTGAGTGTTCATGGCATAAACATGAGGTTTTGAAAATAATAATCTGATTTACGAATTTGAATGAGGATTCTTGTAGAAATATGATATTATAAATTGATACACATCTGGTAGGATGATATCTGGATAATTAGAAACGAATTTGGTGAAGGGATTTGGGATGTAAATGGGTAAGGAATTAAAGATGGATATTTCCCCCAATTCAGAAATTGTAGTTAATGGACGAATTAATGATGTTGGTGGACATTCTGGAGGTCCCTAATAAGGTTTCTAACATGTATTAATGCTAAGAGGGCTTGAGGTTATTGGTAGAAGAAATTAGGGTTTGAGAAATCTCGTCCATGGCTGATTCTGTCTTCGCGAAGAAGACGAAGACCTGCTCGATCGATCGATCGAAGGTCTGGGGTCGATCGATCGAAGGTCGACAGAATTGGACAGTTCGCCCAGTTTTTATTATATATAAAGAAAATTTAATTTAATCTTTTTCATAAATTAAATTGGTGAGAATTTATACATGGGTTTTAAATCTAATTAATGGTGAATAAAATTTATTAGAATTTGGAGACGACTTAGTGTGACATCATAATTTAAACTTGTTAGGTTTTGGAGAAATTAGGTGTGACACACTAAGGATGAATTTTTGGGAAGGTGTTCGGAAGAATTAAATATAGATGTAGTGAACAAGTCCGGGAATAACAGTTGAGGATTACCGAGTGATCAATCTTATTTAGGTAAAAGCTAAATAATTCGGGAGTTGAGAAGTTAGACTCGGGTGAGGGTAATTCGGACTTCGAGAGTAAGTTCAATTTTATGGTGGGGGCGATACCAAAGGTGACTTAATTAATTAATGTGTGAATTAATTAATGATTAGAGTGGGACCATAAACTCTTAATAAATTAAATAGGCTTATGTTACGGATTGTGTACATAGTGTAGCCAGGACATTATATATATACGGAGTGTGATAGTATATATATATATATATATATATATATATATATATATATATATATAGGGAGAGGTTCACAAGTGGACCAAAAGAATGGACTTAACAAAAAAGACTAATAAGTCTCGGTCATTGGGTGCCGCTGGCGCGGACCCATTACACCAAGGAATTAAAATTAGGGGGTTATTAGTCTTTTTTATTAAGTCCATTAAAAAGTCCATTCTTTTGGTCCACTTGTGATCCTTCTTCTATATATATATATATATATATATATATATATATATAGTATGTGTGCATTAATGTCAGTAATTGAATATTATTAGTATGTACTCTAGTGCTATAGGGGGAGGTTGCGCGCAGTGGATGAATCCCCTAGCTTGAGGAGTAGGGCGAGTATAATCCCAGGTCATAGCGTCCGTTGTATGGGCGAGGAGCATCTCACTTTCAGGGAAGGAATATGACCGCCTCCAAATTTGTATGTTAAACTAAGTTAGTGAGCGAATCTAACTTGGATAACTAGGTTACGTGAATACACCTAGTGGGATATCACTTGGGAAAATTTATATTTTGTGAGTATTCTTACTCGGTCGAAAGTTTGTATTAAATGTTATTTCAGTATGTTTATGAATACTGTAATATGATTAAATATATAATTAGGTAAATAATAATGTAGGGATAATTAATACATAGTGAAAAATGTATTATGTGCATAACATGTGTGAATGTTATATGAAATTAAAAGGAGTAATGATTCAATTAAGTTGACGTTTATAATAACTTAAAAATCATGAATTAAGGCATACTCGGTTAGAGTAGGTAAAATTCAAGGGTTAAAATAAGCATTGGGTTAGGAGCGTAGGACCTAGTAAATTAAATGGAAGCGTTAGTAGTGCATATTAGAGGAGGGGTGAGGAAGTCTTCAAGAGAGCGCGACACTAACTAAAATATGAAGAGCATGCATATTTATTTATTACTGCAAGTTAATCATTTGTTAAATGTTTTCAAATGTTTTTGGGTACTAACCCTTGCTATAAATTTTTTTTAAAAAACCTTTTAGGTGTCCAACCACAAGGGCGCCAAGCTTGACTCTATTCCAGGTATCCTTTGCTGCAGCACATGTGGATGTTGCGGGGCTTTGATAGACGCTTCCTTCTTTCATTCGTGTAGAGACTCTATAGTAGTTATCTGAGCTTGTCGCTCACAGTTCATTTATCAGTATTAGACTTCTTGAGATGTTTTTCTGATATTTACTTGTATTGGATATTTGGACCTATGGTTTATTCGGTTAGGTGTTTTATTTGCGGATGGTTATTTTAATCAACTGTGATTGTGTATTATCTTATGTTCCGCATGAGTTTTATTTAATTAATTGAAAGAAAAAAAAATTGGCACCAGTCTACTTTTCTCACTTAGGTGGTTAGTAATTAAAAAGACGACAGTGATGCTAAGAATGGACCAACTGAGAAACCTTTTATAACTTGATTTAGGACTGATCACCCGGGATTAATTAGGTGGGGTGTCACAACTTACACAAAAATATAATCTTCACATGCATAAAAAATATAATCTTCCTTACCCCCAAAATTATACACATAATTAAAAATGACCCAAAAATTATACACATAATTAAAAAAATAAAATTGATTACTAAGTTGAGACACACAAAAAATAGATTGTATATATATGTTAAATTTTATATTACTAAAAATTTAATACATATAAATACAAATCCGATCAAATTAAAATGTGACAAGACATTACACGATACAAAATTTTAATTTTTTTTACCTAACACGAACACTAATCGTATAAAAAGGACACAACACAAGACATCTTATTTTTTCACTTAACACGAACACATCCTTATCAAGTTACGACACAAATTTTCGTTTTTTTACTTAACACAAATGACACAAATAAAAATGACACGACAATAAATATTATTTTTTGCCAAACATGAACATTGACCAATTAAAAAGAGACACTATACGTAACAGAAAATCTTTATCTTTTACTTAACACATGTACAAAGAAAATAAAAATGACGTAACACGAAACTCTTCTGAAATAGCAACCTATTTACGCTTCTCATGAATCTTTTCAGCTCGTATAGAACTATCTTTACCAATAAAATTTGATACAACGTGAAATCTTTTTTTTATCTAACACAAACACGATCCATACCATGTAAAAGTGACACGATTCGACAAGATTATTATTTTTTTATAAAACACAAACACAATCAAAACTGTGTATGTGTGTGTGTGTGTGTGTGTGCGTGTGCATAGTTTTTTAACTTGTTAAAAAAATAAAAATAAAACGGTTTTAACTGTGTTAAAAAAACTAAAAATTATATGGTGAAATGGGGATGATAGGTAATAAATATTGGGTATATTGGACAATCTAGGCCTAAAAACGAGTTAGGTAATAGTCAATTAACGAAATCCGTCTATATGGGGGGCCAAACCCGAAGAAGTTATAACCATGGGGGTTTGACTCAATAATGAATAGTAAATGGGGACAAACACCAAATAACCCTTTTTCAATTTACAAAACTTTCAGAGAAATTCTCGATTTTTGGTATACTTATTTTAATTTTTAAATAGGGTATTAGTGCATTCATTAATGATATAATTGAAAATTTTAAAAATTATAAATGGGGTACTAATAAAAATAACTAGGTTGGATCAAAATGTTAACTAGATAAATGAGTGGGGGCTAAAGGCTAAATGATCCTTCTCTTTATAATGCCAATTAATTTACGAATCGTTGCTAACATAGGTAAGCAGATAAATTCTTTTCTATTTTCTAATTCCATAAATAATAGTTGTTTTCAAGAGTAAAATTTGTACTCTTTGGTAATGATAAATTCAATGCATAAATATTAAGGTTCTTAGAATAATAAATGGTTTTCTGGGACCATTTGGCATTTAATATCTACTTATTTCTCCAATTACACTTTGGTACCCACTATGTTTCATAATGTAAGGTTACGTACATAATTTGGATGGAAGTCAAAGCTTTGACCTTTAAGGGATATCATAACTTATATTTTTAATAAAAAAATATTTTTACAAAAATTAACAAATAATCAAGGGTAATAAATATTGTTAATTTTATACAATATTTGTACTGTTTACAAATTGACCCAAGCAATTATGGGTGAATATGTCATTCATATTAAATTTACATCGAAAATCATATAGAACAATTTCATTCATTTTGGTGGCAATTATATAATAAAAAGAAGGCATTAAAATGTAAATTTGAAAAATAAGAAGGTCGTCAATAATTTTTCAAGCAAGTGTGGATTGCTACACTATACTGCAATTGTGTTTTTAATTGATATAAAAAAATAAGCAGTTATCACTATTCACTATAACTTTATTCATTAATTTATACCAACATGTTCTCACTATGATTGGTGGTTGTTAATCAACATTCTAGACCTGTGTGTCAAAAGAGCTAGATTGTTATTTTATCATTTTCCTGATCAGAAGTGGAGCCCCAGAAGAAGTAAAGGGAGCGATAAGGCCATCTCCAATAGAAAGGCTAAATATACACATTTCAATGTTTCCTACTACACTGGGAAGGAAACAATGTACATTTTGGAAAGAGGAATCTGGGCTAGGAAGGAAAAAATCCGTTTTTTCAAATTTTTTCATAATTCAGAATTCTGGCCATTTTCTAAGAGCATTTCTAAAGCTTGAAGAAGGAAGAGATATGAACTTTTGAAAGTTGTTCTTGAGGCACATCAACTGCAACAAACAAATGAATCTCATTGGGAAAAGTTATTATTCCATAAAGTTTGTAGTTAAAATTAATGTGGTGATTGGATGTTAATATTGAAGATCCTATAAGAATTAAATTGCTGTTATATATAATTCTTTTTCATGTTATATTTTAATTTACAAGTGGTATCAGAGCTATGTTTAAATATTATCATGCTATCCCTCTACGGATTTATAAGATCAAATTATCTATGTTGATAAATCTAGTTTTTGACATTTAATTTCGCACTAATTTGTTTATCATGATGATTCGTATAACATGATAATTTTTAACGTTTTATTAAGAATTGATTTGTTTATCATGATGATATGTATTTCATGTTAATTATGACAGAAATTGTTCATGTGTTTCTTAGCAATGCTGTCAAATCTGTTAACAATTTTCCCGTCACAATATTTTTTTGGAAATATGTCTAGAATATTTTAATTGATGTACTGGGACCATATATGTTGTTTTGATGTTATTTTACTGGTTTTCTAACCCGTTTCTATTAACCCTACAAATTTCAAGCAATTCTGGGACAAAAAAATTCAAAAAGCGCTTGTGATGAATAGTATTTTTGTCCCTGAACTTGTTTCGAATGCGATGAAACTTGATAGTCTAATTGAAAACGGACGAGAGACCATTCTTCATGACCTTCGATCGTGATGTAAACTGTTTTTCGGCATTCTGAGATCGTTTAAGCCACCAAAACTCTTATTTTGCCATTTATGTTAATAATCTCGGGGGGTATATCTCACTCCAAAAAATTTATTTTTGAATTCCGTCAAAAGTTTTGATAGTCTGGAGTATTTTTATACACATTTATGATTCTAACTCATTTTTGACAAAATTTTATGTTTTTCACATTTTATTAGTGTTCAATACACCAAAATGGTCAAATTGACACATTTTAAGACCGTGACAAGGCCGTAACAAAGGTTTGTCACGGTCAATGACCGTGACAAGCCTATAAAGTTGTCACGGTCAATGACCGTGACATGTCCGTGGCAATTCTGTCAGTAAAAAACCCTCCCTCTTCTTTTTTCCCACCGATTTTGTTCCCTCCATTTCTCTCTCTCTCTCTCTCTCTCTCTCTCTCTCTCTCTCTCTAGCGGCTGCTCTCTCTCTCTCTCTCTCTCTCTCTCTACAACTTTGGTATGATTTATCTCTCTATTTCTCCTCCATTTATGTGTCTGTGCATGTGTGTATATATGTGTATGCAAATGTGCGTGCGTGTGTGTGTGTATATATGCATGTGTGTATATATGCGTGCGTGTATATGTGCATGTTTATATATATATATATGTGTGTGTGTGTGTGTGTGTGTGTGTGGTGGGAAAAGGAAGCGGGGGGGGGGGGGGGGGGAGGAGGGGGCACTACAATATAAGGGATAATATCTAATCAACCAATAAAAATTTAATTAAAAACACACACATTGTAAAAGAATTGATTGATTTAATATTGATTGGTTATTAATTTTTTTTGTAAATTAATAATTGGCCCCTTTCATATGCAAGTAGGATTGCCCCTCATTATAAATTAATAATTATTAGTTTAATTGATGAAAATAATTAATTGAGTAGATGAATTAGAAGGAGTACGGGATAAACATTTGTTGTTGTCATTGCAATTGGATTATAGTGGATCAATTTACATAAATGTAAGTCCAACTTGCAAAGGATTGTGAATTATGATACTCGTGATTTACGTAAGTGTAAGTCCCACGATTGGCATGTGATCATGCAATTGGTTTCTCTATTGTTTAAGCATTGTTTCTCCAAGCACAAGGATTTATGGAGGGCTACTATGCAAATTAGTATTATCTTCTCACTCTTGTGTGAGAAGCTAGTCAATCGAGAACACATAGTGGCCGCAAAATTGGCGGTGACCGAAGCGATTTGTGTGTTGGAGAAGTACTTTCCCCCAACATTCTTTGGCATAAGTGTTCACTTGTTGGTATACCTCTGCAATGAGGCACTTCTTTGTGGTCCAGTTAGATATCGGTGGATGTATCCGTTTGAAAGATTGATAAAAGTTTTTGAAGATTACGTCAAGAATACGGGATATATTGTAAATCAATTGAAGAGGAATACATCACCGTGGAGTCATCAATATATACTCATGAATATATGCTTGACTCGACCAACGTTGATGACACTGATGAGTTCGTCGATGATGGTGGCCATGTGATGGCAAAACGAGTGAAATTAACGAGTTTGTAACATGAACAAGTGGCTCGTTATCTATTTGACACACATGAAGATGTCGAAGAATGGAAAAAGTAAGTTTAAATTATTTTAAAGTTTAATATTATTTTAGAATTTTTTAGATTATTTTATACATGATTAATTTTGTAATATGTAGAAAATATGAAACCTGTGAGAACAATAAACTGCGAAAAATAATGGTACAATCAGACAGCGAATTTAAGCTGTGGTTGTCACAAGAGGTAATTATAATTAAAATGGTCATTATATAATGTTACATTACACTTAAACTTTACAACTAGTCTAATTAATTTATTTATATTCTCAGCTCTTAAGGATGGGTGACGCAACATCAGAGGGCTTGCTCGTCTGGCCACAGAACCCTTGATCGTAGCACAAGAGTACAAAAGTATCGATTGAACGGTTACGTATTCGGCGCGCAAAAGTGTACGAGGAAAGTACAAATGTACAAAACTCGGACATTTCATACAAGGCTCTTACTTTCTTTCGAGCAAGCGCAAAAGATAAAAACTTCGTTGAAGCTGAAATGACATACTATGGTGTAATTTGAAATATATTTGAATTGGATTATATAAGCATCAAAGAGGTTGGATTTTACTGCGACTAGGTAAGAATTGAGTATAAAAATGCTTGTAAAGTTGATCCTGTCACCAATTTGATCATGATTGACTTGTCCAAGTTGAAGAGCAACGACCACGTGAGCGATGAGTCATTTGTTTGTGCATTTCAAAAGGTTAACCAAGTGTTTTACTTGGAGTATATCAACAACGAGCCGTGGTCAATTGTCCTACACGCGCCAAAGCATCTAAATAGTAGTGTGGATGACTTGGATGCTCCTACCGAATATCAATCCATTTTTTATGATAACCCGAATTTGAAACAATTTTTCAATTTGTAATAAATATTACAATTTGTACTTTATCAATCCATTTTTAATGCTTTTAATTGATTTGCACTTTATCATTTTCACTCTTGTGTAGTGTGCGTGTGTGTGGGCAGTAGGGGTGGGGGTGGGGATGTTTCAGATTTTAGTAATTGTACATATTATGATCTAGATGCTGCTATTTTGGAATTCAGAATTGAGGTGTTAAATAGTAACAATTCATTTGGATTTGTAGTAATTTTACATATTTGCTTGTCTTTTTTTAATTCATTTTGATTTGTACTAATAACAACATTTTTTATAGCAAATGTCTCCTTCAGGTATTAAGGCGAGGATGATGATGGTTATGATGATGTCATCTGGGCTTGGTGGTAGCAGAGGCGAGGAGGGCTCCTCGTCCACTAGGCTCCCCAAATATGGCATATTGGGGATGGCCATCGAGAACAAGACGGGGCTATTAGCGAGATCCCTCGAGCTGGTAAAGACGATCATTGGCCCGAGGTACACTAGTTAGAGGGAGGTGCCAAATGAGATCAAGTTAGCTATTTGGGTGACACTATAGGTAATGCATTTATATTTATATTTATATTTATATGAAATTTCAATTTCGATTTCATTTTATATTTATATTTATATTTATTCGCAACTAACATTGTATTTGTTGGACAGGAACAATTCAGCCTGGATCCAAAGCTATACGATTCCGTCTTAGAGCAGTTGAGGGAGCAACACAAGACGTGGAAGAAAAATATGCGGACCCGATACTTTGGGAAGACCCGAGAGTCCATTATCCGAATGCGTGAATTCGTCCCGTTGAAGGAGCTGATCTCATTGGCACAATGGCAACAGTTCATTGACAATGAAATCGGGGAGAGACAATTGGCATCTCGCTAATCGAGGAGGGAAAATCGAGCAAAAAAGACGGACGTGCACTACTCCGGTCGGACGTCTTACGCCGAGGTGGAGTATAGGATGATGGTAAGATTTAATTTTTCTATAACTACATAAATATATTATTTTGCATTATTATACTTTGCGGCACTGATACTAATTTTACTTTATTTTATTTCAGGGGACAGGGAGTGGTCCTGGGGGTAGGCCACATAGGCTCGATACTTATGTGGCTATTCGAACGAAAAAGGGAAAGGATAAAGAGGTGTCCCCGAGCGTCCCGACTACGATTGTAAGTAATCCGATAGTTTACTTTTTATTAATTCTGTTATAATTTTTCTATTTACTTATTTTACTAATCAGTGCTTTTTGTCGTTTCAGGAAAAGCTTAAAGAAGTGCATTAGTCGCACTCTGATGCCGACAAGGCATCTTTGTCCACAAACGTACTCAGTTAAGTGCGTGGCGCTAATCGCAAGGGGAGGAAAAGGGGGTGAGCTCATGGGTGGCCAAATCTAGGATCATTGAATTGGAGACGAGCGACAACGGGTTGGCTCGAACGGTGGACTCGCATGACGCGAAGCTGTCCCATTTGGAGGCGACGGTCCAAGATATGTTCTCATTCATGAAGCGTTCGTTGGGCGGAAATCGTAAGGTGAAAGGGAAGGAGGAGGAGGTGCAGGAGGACGAGGATGTGGACCTCACTGCTTCATCACCGCCACGTGCGGGCTTTGATGATCCACTCCCCTATTTGGCTCCCTTCAACCGACCGATGTCGACACTTCATTGGCCGAGCGTGTTTTTACTAGACATATTTGATGGCCAGCGGATAGGGCGAGGGTTGAGGGACCCGAATACCGTCCAGGGTATGCCAGTTCATGGACGTTTTCTTCAAGACATCGAGTCCAAGGTGTTCGTCACACATGTGATACCCGGAAAGGAGAACTCCCCCTTGTGGTTGCGCGAATAATGCGGCACGATGTATATTGCTGGATGTGTCAATTCATATATCGTGTGGTATACTCACCTCCTCAGAGCTAACCTTACCCCAGACATATAGTGACATTATTTGAATTGAATTGTTTTAAGTTGTTACATTTGAATTATATTTGGATTATATCGTGATGCATATTATTTTGAATGTATATTTTCATTATCTCTATTTTATTTGGATATATGATGTTTGAACAGGTACAACGTTGCTATAACAGGTACAAATATACTGCTGGGCAGTGGCAGTGGCCATACGACCCAACAGATTTTTTTTCAATTCTACCCAGAATTGTCACGGTCATCGACCGTGACAAGTCCATGACAAAGAAACTTGTCACGGACTTTTCACGATTAATGACCGTGATAAATTATTATTAAATGTCACGGGTTTGTCACGGTCATTAACCGTGACAAAACTTGTCACGGTTAAGGACCGTGACATGACTATGACAAGTCTAACGAACTTGTTATGGTCATTGACCGTGACAAGTCTGTGACAACAAAAGTTGTCACCCCTAGACTTGTCACGGTCATTGACCTTAACAAGTTCAACTTTTCAAGGCCAATGACCTTATCAATTCGACAGATTTGGTGTAGTGGTTGCATCTAGAACTGTTTTATAAACTTTGTTCTAATGATCCTGTTTTAGTTTAATATTCATACCAAATACAGGCCAACATATTTCATATGATAAGATATTAAACTTGGGTTGATTTAATATTCATATTTTGATGAGTTTCGTGCTAAACACAGGCTAATGTCTCATATAATTGAATATTATTGATATTTTTTATTTAAGCGTCTCGTGCCAAACACAGGCTAATGACTCGTTACGTGGAATATCAAATTATTGTCCATTTTAAAGTTGGTTATTATGTAGATTTAATCAACTTTAGAATTATTGATTGAATATTGAATTATCCAATATTGCGTATGTTAAATCACAACTTTAGAATTATTGATTGGATATTTTACTTTTATGATTTTGTGATTTAATATTAAAGGGTAACATATGACACAATTTGTTATAATTATGCCATCAAAATTTTGACAATAATATATATTCATTTCCTTGAAAATTTTAGTTATGTGTCTAACTTTTAATTAGAGTGAGTATTTCGCAGTAAATATTAACCTATTTTCTTAAGCATCAACCTTTCCGAAATTTGACGGAACTAATCTGTCGGAATGGTGCGAGCAAATTGAGTTTAGCCTTGGTGTTTTGGACCTTGATGTAGCACTTCTTACTGACGAACCCGTTGCTATTACTGAACAAAGAAGTGATGATGATGGACTCATTTATAGTACATGGTCAAAATCGAATAGGTTTTGTCTCATATTTATAAGAATGTGCATCGCAACAATTGTGAAAACTTCCCTACCTGAAATCACCAACTCAAAAAAGTATCCGACGAATATTAAGGATAGATTTTTCACTGTTGATAAATCCCTAGTTGAAAAACATATGGTTTACTTGACAACTATGAGGTTCGATATCACTCGGACTATGAACACACACATTATTGAGATGACCAACATTTCTGCAAAACTGCGGACTTTAGGCTATGGAGTGGATGATCTTTCTTAGTCCAATTTTTCTTAAACCATTTCCCTTCTAATTATGGGTCTATCCAGATTCATTACAATACCATTAAGGATAAATGTAATGTTAATGAACTACAAAGCATGTTGGTTTAGGAAGAAGGACGTATTAAGCAGCAAAGTGGTAAGGTGACTAAATTGCAAGTGGCAAATGTGGTGGTCAATAAAGGAGTTGGTAAGCAAAAGAAAGGAAAGGGCATGAAGCGAGGTCTTGGTCCTTCTAAATATGGACCTGTTCCTTCCTGCCAAAAGAAGAAAAAAGCAGCAGTCACATGTCACTTCTGTAACAGGAAGGGGCTTATTTAGAAAAATTGCATTAAGCGTAAAGCTTGGTTTGAGAAGAAAGGTAGGCCTTGTGCTTTTATTTTTTTTTGAATCAAAATTAATTGATGTTCCTTATAAAACATGGTGGATTGATTATGGTTCTACATTCCATATTTCAAATACTATGCATGGCTTAGTTTCAATCCAGAAAATAAAACTAAATCTAAATTTTCTTTACATGGGAAATCGGACAAAAGCAAAAGTTGAAGCAATAAGAGTTTTTCAGTTAAAATTACAATCTGTCCTTTATTTGCATCTTGAAGATACTCTTTTTTACCCACAGTTTCCAAAAATTTAATTTCCTTGTCTAAACTCTCAATAAGGGGCTTCTCTTTTAATTTTCAAGATATTGGTTTTATTTTATATAAGAATAATTCTGTTTTTGGGTCAGGTTTCTAGTCGAATGGTTTGTTTCAAATTAATCTTGATCCTACTATTTCAGAATCCTTATTGACTCTGCATAATAATATTAGAATTAAATGTACCATATTTAGTGAAAATCCTGCTTACTTGTGGCATAAAAGATTAGGACACATATCCAGAGAAAGAATTGAAAGGCTTATTAAAGAGAAAATTACCCCTGATCTGGATTGGTCCAATTTTGGTATATGTGTGGACTGTATTAAGGGTAAATAGACCAAAGACACAAAGAAAAGCTCCATCAGAAGCACACAACTTCTTGAAATTATACATATAGATATTTTTGGTCCTTTTGATGTTCCTTCCATTAGCGGAGAAAAATACTTTATTACTTTTATAGATGATTTTTTCCGATATTGCATATTGTATTTATTAATTGATATATCTCAATCAGTTAATGTGGTTGAAGTTTATATTACAGAACTACAACGATAATTGGGCAAAAAGGTGAAAATCATTCGATCAGATAGAGATGGTGAGTTTTATGAAAAATATGATGAATCGGGGCAATGTCCCTGTCCTTTTGCCAAACTCCTTAAACGTTTAGGTCTTTGTGCACAAAACACAATGGCAGTTTGACCTTAATAAAATGGTGTAACTAAAAAGCGCAATCGTATTCTTATTTAAATGGTTAGGACTATAATAAGTATAACTAATTTACTTATATTTTTTAGGATGCATGCTCTCATCTCTGATGTACATATCTTAAAAATGGTTCCTAATAAGGCAGTTCCAAAGACTCCTTTTGAAGTTTGGAAAGGTTGGAAACCCTCTTTAAGTCATTTTCATATTTGGAGATGTACAACATAAGCAAGAATTTATAATCCGTAAGAAAAGAAATTGGACCACAAATGATTAACTTGTTATTTTATTGGGTATCCAGAAAAGTTGAAAGGGTATAAATTCTACTATCCTAACCATACAACAAGGACTATTGAAATTGAAAATGCTAAATTCATTGAAAATGGTGAATTTAGTGGGAGAAATGATGTTAGGAATTTGATTATTCAAGAAATCAAGTAAAATCCTCATCTTCCAAGAATTTTGAATAATCAAATTTTTCCTAATGAGGTTCCTAATAGTCCTGTTGTTCCTAACGACGTTGTTGTGCCGATTATTGATCCAACCAATAAAAAAGAACAATTGGATAAACATAATGAACAAACACATAATGAGCCCATTGTTGAAACACCACAAGACATAGCTTTAATAAAATCTCAGAGAAATCAGAGATCAACTATTTCGAATGACTGTGGTATATCTACAAGAGAATGAATTTAACATTGCGGATATTGATGATCCGGTCTCTTATGAAAATGTTGTTTCTAGCATAGATTATAATAAATGGATTGATGCCATGAATGAGAAAATAAAATCTATGGATTTTAATCAAGTCTGGGAGTTAGTCGATTTGCCTAAAGGTTATAAAATAGTCGGGTGTAAGTGGATATATAAGACCAGATGCTTCTCAAATGGAAATATTAAATGACATAAAGCTAGAGTTGTTGCCAAAAGTTTTACTCAAAATAAAGGCATTGATTATAGTGAAACCATCTATCATATTTCAAAGAAGGATTCTCTTATAATTATATTATCACTCGTAGCTCATTATGACTTAGAGCTACACGAAATGGATGTTAAAAAAACTTTTCTTAATGGGAGTTTAGAGGAAGAAGTCTATAAGAATGGAAAGGAACAAAAAATCTTTTTGTTAAATAAATTTATATATGGACTTAAACAAGCTTCTTGTCAATGGTATTTTAAGTTTCATCGTACCATTACATCCTTTGGGTTTAAGGAAAACACTGTTGATTGGTGTATATACCTAAAGGTCAGTGGGAGTAAGTTTGTATTCTTGGTCCTATTTGTTGATGATTTTCTTATAGCCAACAGTGGTATTGGCTTAGTAAAGGACACTAAGAAGTACCTTTCGTAAAATTTTAAAATGAAAGATTTAGGGGAGGCATCCTTCGTGATCAGGATAGATATTTTTAACGTGATAGATCACGTGGATTGATAGGATTGTCTCAGAAGACTTACATTAACAAAGTTTTACAAAGGTTTGGCATGCAAAATTGTAATTCCATTAACGTTCTAATTCTAAAAGGGGAAAAATTTAGCTTAAGTCAATTTCTCCTAATTAAATTGTAAATGGATCATATGAAAGGTGTGCCGTATGCTTCTCTTGGTTAGAGTTTATTGTATGCGCAGGTTTGTACTCGACCGGATATTAGTTTTGCCATTGGGATGCTGTGCAGATATCAAAGCTATCTGGGTGACTTCCACTGAAAGGCTGCAAAGAAGGTGTTAAGGTACTTGCAAGGAACCAAAGACTACATGCTCACTTATAGGAGATCCGATCACCTTGAGGTAGTTGGTTATTCGGACTCAAATTTTGGAGGAGGCCTTGATATCAGAAAAAGTGCTTCAGGTTATGTTTACCTTCTGGCAGGAGGGGCTATTTCGTGGAAAAGTGCTAAGCAGAGTGTCATCGCTTCTTCAACTATGGAGGTTGAGTTTGTGGCCTGTTTTGAAGCTACAATTCATGGATTGTGGCTGCAAAATTTTATTTTAAGATTTAGTATTATGGGTTGAGTAACTAAGCCACTGAAAATTATTATGATAATGTCATAGCAGTCTTCTTTCCAAAGAATGATAGATATTATAAAGCAGCTAAAGCATATTGAGATGAAGTATCTATATGTCAAAGAAGAAGTACTGAAACAAAGTGTGTCAATTGAACACATTAGTACAAGTGATAACATAGTTGTTCCTTTAACGAAAGGGCTATCTCCGAAGATATTTTGTAACATGCTAAAGAGATGGGTCTCGAGTAGTTCATTGTGTAATTTTGCTACTTTCTTAGTTATTTGACACAACTTTTGATATCAATAAAGAGTTTATGAATTCTAAATTTCAAATGTGACAAAAATAGTATTTTATAAAGACATTATGAGACCATTATTTCAAGTGCCACATGACTTTGGGTATGTTTGTGAGTCCCTTTAACTATTTTAGTGGAGAGTAGATGATAAGACAAAAGGGAGTACCAGGTCCCCTTCCACCCTATATATAGTGAATCAATATCCAGCAATTAGTACACAAAAAAACACACACATAATATATCTGGGCTAGGAAGGAAAAAATTCGGTTTTCCACATTTTCCCATAATTCATAATTCTGGCCATTTTCTAAGAGCATTTCTAGATCATGAAGAAGGAAAAGATAGGAATTTTTAGAAGTTGTTCTTGAGGCACGTCAACTGCAATAAACAAATCGAATCTCAATGGAAAAATGTATTTTTCGTTAAATTTATAGTTAAAATTAAAGTGGTGATTGCATGAAAATATTAAAGAACCTATAAAAATTAAATTGATGTTATATATAATTCTTATTCATGTTATATTATAATTTACAAGACAACGCAGTCACAGTGTAAAACTACATACCCGCCACACATTGTGTAATGGTGGCGCTAAATTTTTTTTATTTTAAAAAAGAAAACAAATCCTATTATCTATATAAAAAATATAAACAAAAGAGTGGACGGGTAAAACTTTACCGCCCAAAGTCAAATCTAGCTTGTCCCACTGTGTAAACCAACTTCAAAATGTAGATGAAAAATTATAATTTTACATTATTTAAGCCTCTCCCACCGGAGATGGCCTAATAGCGCTACGGAAAAGTAATAGGCTTGAATTTTCACTTCTTCAATAAGTGCGATAATAAGTACATATGATAATGAAGGTTTTGCCTAGTTTCTCCATCAACACATGCGAACAATAGCCATTATGAGAAAATTAAAGATAATATTATGGGTTAGTGTCATTTATTGGGTCAAATATGCATAAAATTTCATTTACTTTTTTTAATGTACCGAGTCATTTTTTTTTATTATAGAGCAAATATATTTAGACAAATATAACCCTCAATCATACCCATTTTAAATTGGAGAAAGTACCCTTAGGTCCCTCGCAAACAAATTTTAACACTAAAGGAATTTTGATAAATTTTAAACACTTAAGTCCACTAATTAACTTCTTGTAGAAGTCCATGCTAGTGGCATGACAAGTATACTTAATAGCAAATTGTCCTTAAATGTTTAAAAATTGTCAACAAGGGACATAAGTGTAATTTTTCCTTTTAATTCACTTGCTCTAAAAACAAATAGATACCCTCACACACACTCTCTCTCAGCATCCCCATCCTCACCCCCACCTCACCGGAGGAGACTCGCTAGAACAGTCCACCGGAGGAGCTGGCCGGAGGCCACCGAAATCCTTGTCGGAGTGTTTCTCTTTCTTTCTTCGTCTCTTTCTTTCCTTTTTGTAGTCCGTGTTAGCGACATCATCGTCGAAGCTGGAGAAGAAAGATTTTTGTTAGAAAAAATAGAGGTTTTACATACAATAAATTTATATTTTTTGATTTTTTTTTGTCATAAAATATCG
This sequence comes from Sambucus nigra, assembly GCA_949130495.1. Classification (NCBI taxonomy): domain Eukaryota; kingdom Viridiplantae; phylum Streptophyta; class Magnoliopsida; order Dipsacales; family Adoxaceae; genus Sambucus; species Sambucus nigra. Next base: position 233,304,192 of record OX422210.1, on the reverse strand, counting down.
AATATAGATTTTGTTTGATAGAACTTGACGAGAAAATTCCAAATATATAAATTTTGGATTTGTTGATTTGAAGTTATGGACTTTTAAAGATTTGAAATGTTTTTTTGCAAAAACAAAAAAAGGTAACAACTGTCATAAATATTTTGGGAGATGTTGGTCATTGTGGTGAGTTAGCAAAATATGATTTTTGACATTATGAACTCAGTTATAGGATATCTTACATAATTTACCAGGTAAATGGAACTTGGTACCAATTAATCCTAAGGGTCCGTTTGATATATATTGGGCAAAAGTGTTGGCATGGCAAAATTTGTCAGGACAAATTTTGCCTAGACAAATATTTTTTTCTCACATTAGACAATCAAACACTAAATAAGGTAAAACAAGTTTTGTAGGAAAAACATTTTAATAACACATTTTTGTCCATATTAACATATATAATAATAATAATAATAAAAAATATATTTTTTTTTTAATTTTCGTCCCAAGTCTTATTTAATAAAAAAAACAGTTTTTTCTTTTCTTTTTTACTTTCCGTTTTTATTTATTAAAAAAGGAACAAACTATATATATAAAAAAAGTTTTTTACGCCAAAACTACTTACTAAAAACAGTTTTTACATTAAAACAGTTTTAATTTTTACATTAAAACAGTTTTTACGTTAAAACAGTTTTTAATTTTTTTTACATTAAAACATTTTTAAATTTTTTACATTAAAACAATTTTTACATTAAAACAGTTTTTACGAAAAAACAGTTTTTACATTAAAATAATTTTTTACATTAAAACAGTTTTTACATTAAAACAATTTTTTATATTAAAACAGTTTTCACATCAAAACAATTTTTAATTTTTTACATTAAAACATTTTTTACATTAAAACAATTTTTACATTAAAACAGTTTTTTACATTAAAACGGTTTTTACGAAAAAACAGTTTTTAAACAGATTTTAATTTAAAACAGTTTTTTTAACTATTTAAAACAATTTTTAAAATATTCATAACAGTTTTTTTTAATTATTTAAAATAGTTTTTAAATTATTTTTTAAAATATTAAAAGCGTTTAAGAAGTTTGCAAATTTGTTGGCAAATATTTCTCACCCATATAGCAAAGCAAAATTTGCCAACATGTTATGCATAAGAGGTGTTGTACATTGGCAAATAACTTGTAGGCAAATTTTGCTATCAAACACACCAAATTGTAGGCAAATATCATATTTGTCAACTTATTTGTCATTTACCATGATAAATAATGCTATCAAACGTACCCTAAAAAAAATATTTGGCTATTATTTCGACCATTTTTTTTTTTTTTTTTTGGTACCAAGGATAATTTTGGTGCAGCTTACCCGCACATCGAATTAATCTCTCCACCTCAAAAAAAATTTGCGAAACAAATGTTTACTTCATTTGACCCGTGACCCCAAAACGGTGCTATCAAATTTGGGTTCTGACAACTTGAAGAAATCTCGGGATTGATTAAGGCCGGTTCACTTGTTTAATACCCAAAGGATGGGATCGATTAAAGTTTCTTTTGTTTTGGGGGTGCAAACTAAGTTTACTGGTACAGGAAAACATTTTATAATTACTTCTGAACAATATGTCTATAGTTATACAAAGTTGTCATAATTATCGCATGAATTTAATTCATGGCAACGAACGCTTGCAAGACAAACATCATCAATGATGTTTGTTATATAACTCTGAGTCAACCAAACTTTAGGACCACCTTTCTGTAAGTACACTTTTATAATTCAAATTTACGTATTAGAATTTGTTAGCTAATAATACGATTATTGTGATTCAAGGCCAAGTCAAATGATGACGATATGCTATGAGATCCCAACCATAAATAAACTATCGACTGTTATAATCAACCAGGGGCAAGCTACCAAAAGATGTGAATTTCACCTACCCATTCGAGGGATAAGGTAAGAAATAATCGATTAGTTCTAATTTAACAAAAAACTTATTAACATATTTTCTAAGAACACAACTCATTCAAATTGTCTCCCAAATAGCTTTAAGTGTTATATCTTGTGATATGGGTCTCGTCAGGACACAACTCATTCATGCTATTTGAAGGAGATTTGGGAGAATTGTTTAGTACCCATAACACCACTCTTTTCAGAATCAAAAATAGTAAATTAGATATTTGATATATAATTAGTAGAACATATATTTTCATATGGAAATCTTATACTTATTATTCTAAAGTTCAAAACATGAGTAAGTGTTATTATTTTCCATTTAGTAAGTCTAATTTCAAAGTCAGACATTTTAAAAAATATTTAAGTTTCCACATCTACCCTTCATAAAACTATAACATCTTTGAAATGCAACATGGGTTCTCCCATTGTTTTGGTGGAGTGGCTACTTTGGAACTTCACTCCGTTTTATATATATTATCCGTAGAAATCAGATTGAATAATTAATTTACATTTATTGGCCTTGTTATTGTGGGTTATTATGATCCTCAAAATATTACTTGATTATTTTTAGAAATATCTACTATTACCTCATTGATATTTAGATTTGTTTGACTTGACCCTTTTTTTTAATGTCATAATTAGATTTAATCCCTCAAAAAAAAAAAAGACATAATCTCCCATGAGTGGACGGACGCTAGTCTCCACTTCAACAAAAACTAAATTAGCCCCCTTACAGTTTGTGGACAAAAATACATTTTTCTTCCCTTACTCTTCTTCGTCTCACTAAAAAAAATGCACTTTTAGGGACGGGTAAAAACTATCCCGAAAGACTATATATCTGCCCCTAAAGGTTTCTAAGGACGGTTTTAGGGACGACAAGGTATGATCACATCTGTTAGGCGTCCCAAATGTATTAGGAACAGGGTTAGTGGTCCCTAATAATCTTATCAAATAATTTTTTTTTACTAAAGTAAGACTATGAAAATTTAGAATATCATGAAGCATGTCATATGGTTACTGAAAGAGTATACAAAAGATCCACTTGTTCATAATATTAGCAAAAGACAAAATGAGAACATGCTCAAAATGTTTAATCTTAGAGAACCTAAAACTTAGACCAAGAATTTTTACATAGTAAAATGGAAAACCCAACGAGAGGTAGATTAAAACTCAATACAGATCGTGCATCGAAGGGAAATCCTAGCCTTACAGACAGTGGAGGTATATTAAGCAATGTTCTAAAAAGCTCGCCTAGGCTTGAGGCTTGGGAGAAACACCCCACCTTAAGCCTTTTACGCCTTATTCTTGGTAAAAGACTTAAAATGCATTTTTTTAAAAACAAAAACGCTTTAGTGAAACGATGTCGCTGTTTAAAGACTTTTTTTTTAAAATCGGACCGACATTTCATTCAAATCAATTCAAAGACAAATGGTATCCCAAACCTCTCTACCTCTCGTAAAAAAAACGTGCATTTTTATTTTTATTTTATTTTTTTCTTAATACTTTAAAAAAAGTATTTTAGTTTGCATATATTCAGATATATTTTAAGGTATGTACCATTTTAGTATTTCTAATAGCCTTGTTATAGTTAAAAATATTAAAATATATTAAAAAGGGCTTTCACGCCTAGGCTTAGCCTCGATGCCTCGGTCACGTCCCACATTTTTTAGAACCTTAATATTAAGAGATCACGAGGGAAGATTCATCAAAGCATTTTCTACCAAAGAAGTATCCTCTACTAATAATTTGGTGAGTATATGGCTATTCTTAAAGCTAAATATGTGTGCTGATGTTTACATAAACAACATACATGAGGAATATAACTCTAAGTTTATTATTGATATGCTCAAATGCAACATTGAAAATCCTCCCTTGAAATTAGTGGAAATCATGATTCAAATTATTGAAAATCATGGCTATTACTTTTCATTGTTTGTTATCCAAATAGCAAAAAGTTATTCTGACAGTACACTCAATAACACAAATAAGAAGAAAAGACAAACCAAAATAAAGATTCTAACTACATCATATATAATTATCCACACCACAATTAAATGGATAAGCAAGAGACATTTCCTTTTTATTGTTTGTTGTCCAAATGGTAGAAAGTTTTTCTAATAGTACACTCAATAACACCAATAAGAAAAGAAGACAAATCAAGATAAAAAATTCTATCTATAGCATATATAATTATCCATACCATAACTAAAGGGATAAAATATATAGGGATAGTGGTAGGGGAATATTTTTCTACTAGCCTCGTTTGAACGGTGCCATTAAAATCATTCTAAATGTTGAATGGTGACCTTAGAATCATTCTAGATGATTCTAAAAGTGATCTTAGTGCAAACATACTAGTGAACTTATAATAATTCTAGATGCTCAGCGGTGGTGCTTAGTGCAAACATAACAATGACCTTAAACAAGAAATTAAGGCATAAAAATCATTCTAATATTGAACAGTGAGCTTAGAATAATTCTAGATGATTCCAACATTGACCTTATTGACAATATAACATTGCACTTAGAATCATTCTACATGGTTATTTTGATATTATGTGTGTGTGTGTGTGTGTGTGTGTGAGAGAGAGAGAGAGAGATATATTTTCATGTTGTTATTTGTATAGATGATATACATATAGATCATTTTGAACATTATATGGAGCATATTTACGTAAATATTTTTCTGTATGTGAGATTGGACATGATTCACATTCCTTTCCATTTGTAGAGTTTTGTATGCATGTTAATGAAACTCTTGCGCTAGAGGTCGAGCCATTCTCCACCCTTAACCCCATAGTTATATAATCTCTCGAGATTATACTTTGTACTATTGTGCCCCTCCTCCCCAAGGTACTCATAATGTATCTGTTAAAAATAAATAAGTACGCAGAAGAGACATGAATCTTGACTAATTTAAAATGAAGTGACGTGAATTTTCACAAATATGAAAATTGTCAACACATGTCATAATATAATGAAAAATGCTAAGATTAACAATATTAAAATATAAAAGGATCCAATATATATATCAATGGAGTACAAGACATAGATCCACATAAAAAAACTAGTAAAATAATTAAACCAATTAAAATTGCCAATGAACATTATAACCATCCCAATAAACAAAATGAATTAAATTTACAATTCACATACTGATTCGTCATCCATCTCGTTATCTTATTCATTAGTATCATGAACAGTTGTATCAATTACTAAGCCATCTATGCCTTATGTCACCTAAGAAATGCTTTGAGTTATAACTCTTACATGCTAAATGGCTCGACTCGAGGGACTTCTAAATCTTCTTCAGTGGTTGAATACCTATCGAACTGGTCACTTGGTGTAATTCGAACAATAATATGCGAGTCTAGTTCTAAAGGACCTGGCACATACCATACTTGTTCAGCTTAGGATTCTAAGATGAACGGTTCATTACCAACTCAATTATCTTTTTATACCGTAGAGCATGAAGGATAGACCAAGATCCCAAGTTTAAGAGCTAGAGAAGATAAACTTAGCTGATGAAGGGGATCACACTTTTCTAGCATAGAATTAAAGCTAAAATACTCCCATATAAGAGAGTTTACCGTGCGAACATTTATTGAGAGACCAACTTCATTTACTCCGTTTGTGTTTAAGGTTACTGCCTTACCTTTAGTGCCTTGAAGGTGCTTGTGCCCACTCCCTCCGACTAAGTCAACTATGGGATATCCACCATTAATTGTTTTGCTATAGAATTTATGTTAAAAGAACATATTTAATACAAGATTTTTGTATATTGGGTGTGCCGACTTGAGACTTGCATTTATTATTGTCATTGACTGTTCTAAGGACATAATTACCATCTTGATAAGGGGTTACGCCTCCCATGACATTAATATTATTTCAAGAACTCACCTCCTACATTTGGCGACTCCGCTGGGGAGGTATTCTCTTTTGAGAGATAGCTAATGATGATGTGGCAACATTGACTTCGATGCTATACAAAATGAGGAGGAGGAGAATCTCACCAACTTTCCAGATAAGGAGTGAGTAGGGTGAAAAGAGACTACTGTGCCCACTGTTAATGTGACAATCGACATAGGTTCTGCACAGATGGCAGGGCTAATGAGCCTGTTAGCTCAGTTCATCAAGACTCTGGTAGCTTAGGCGGTGGTAGGGGCAGCAATGGGGCCCAGTTCATTTGTTACCCCACTAGTGACTTTATAAGCCCCCTTTATCTCAGTGGGCATAGCTCAGGAAACTACTAATAGTAGGACCCACTAACACGACATTTGAACGCTCTCTCCGCTGTAGGGGGAGGAACACATAGCACTACTATGCCAGCTTTCCCCCAACTGCGTATCTAGGCAATATCACACCGATCGTTCCACGAACAGTAAACCCAGTGACGATGATCCCTGCACAACACAATTCAGCATCACCTACGATAGAGGATATGAAAAAGGAGATTTTGAAGATGATGGTTCCTTCTAAGGTGGGAGGATAAGCTTCTTAGGTATACGATGATTTTTGTACTCTGTATCTAGAGGAATACAATAACGAACCCTACCCAGTTGGGTATAGTCCCCTTATCTTTGAGAAGTATACAGGAAAAAGGGGAAATCCCAAGGAGAACATTAAAAGGTTTGTGGAGAACCTTGGGGCCCACTATAATAACAAGAAACTGAGGTTTAGAGAATTTTCGAATCCTCTAACTGAGAAAGCTTACACGTGGTACTCTCATCTGGCTCCAGGCACTGTGGTCACGTGGGAGGATCATCATGTGCAGTTCGTAAAAAAATTCTTATTGGCAGAAGATGAATTTACTTTTACACAACTGGCTCGAGAGAAACAGAAGCCTGAGGAGGATGTAGTGACATATATCAGAAGATTTCATGAGCATTCTCTGGATGTGAGAGAGGAGACATGAGAAGCTAAGCTCTTGCAGGTTTTTGCAGAAGGCTTATTGGATGAGTATATATGCCACTAGATAAATGAAACTCATGAGGGTACATTTGCTTTATTCCTTAAATCTATGAGGAACATTGCCTTGGTGGTGAAGCCACTACTAACACCCTCGCCAACCTTGTCAAGCTTTTTGCTAAAGCCTTCAAGTAGCTCGCGAAGAAGGATACCTCTTCATGGAACTATGTCAATGATGAAGGTGGAAAGCAGGAGGGAGGAAATCATGGCCAAAGGTGAAGGGTAAGCAAGAGGAAGTTCGAAAAATATGACCCCCCAAAGTTTCCTTACTCAATGGAGCAGGCTATTAAAACCTATGATCCCATGATTCGAGATGACATGTGTTGGCCTATTGTGGTCGATACAACACCCATCACTCGAGAAGATAGAGAGGGCCCGAAGTTTTACGTGGTACACAACAGGGTGGGACATCCAATGAACAAGTGTTTTACTCTAAAAAAGAGACTAGACAAACATATCAAGAGAGGAAACATAGAGTTACCATAAGCCAGTGTCAATAACAATCCTTTTCCAACACACGAAGCAAACATGGCCAGTGCTTTTGATGAGGAGGCAAAACGGATGATGGTGGAGCATAGATTCGAGGAGGAAGATCTTGCAGATTCTCTGGAAGAGTGTTTATTCGAAATGTCTTGTTTGACACTAGAAGAGGAAATAGAAGACGAGTGGAGTTCAATCGATGATTTGGGCAGACAACTAGAGGGTTTCTCCTTAGGGGAAGTGAATGTGGTGATATCAGACGATGAATCAGCTTACAGAGATTTAGAGGAGGTCTACGAGCTAGAAGAGGAGCAAGTTGACCATTGGGTGGAATGCACTATAGTAGCAAGGTTATAGAAATTTAGTTAGTTTTTTGACCAAGTCAGATTGCCAAAGGGTAATCGACTAGAGGTTCCTTTCAGAGGTTAAGTATCCCCATACAACAATCTTGGAAATTGCCAAGAAATTCCTTTCAGAGGTTATTTTTTCGGAGGCAGATCAATTGGTTAAGTATCCCCATCAGGCCACTTTATGTGACATAGAGCGTGGATGGGTGTATATTTAATCGTGTCTTGATGGATGGGGGAGTATATATCAACATTATGCCTATGGTGTCATTCTATGCATGTAATATCTCTGAGAGAAGGATTGTGAAAAATCCATTTTCCATAGAAGGATATGATAATCAATCGATAGGTTATGTGAATGTGGGAATCACAATGGGGAGCATCATTTCTCATATTAAATTCCATCTCATGGATTGTGAACCGTCTTACTAGTTGTTTGTGGGGAGGGTATGGATGCATAACCATGGTTTGGTGCCTTCCACATATCACCAATGTGCAAATACCAATGTCAAAGGAAAGTAAGTAGTCATTCGATTATCAAATAAGCCTTTCGCGAGGGAGGAAGCTCACTTGGTTGATGTAGACTTCTATACAGAGTTAGCGATAAAATCAAATGTGCTCACTCGCTACATAAGGGGAATTAATATCCCAAGTACTAGGTAAAGGGTACGCAAACTTCCTCGCCCAGTAGTGGATTACAAGGAGCAAGAAAGGGCACGCAAGATAGTTAGTCCTCCCATCCTTTCGAGATAATTTCATGACCGGATGACAACATGAATTTATCCAATCAAACATCAATTCTAGCAAAAAACTGTGCTCAGTAGAGTTTCAATGAGGGATTTAAAAGAGAATGCACATAAAAGACCTCGTCAGAAGGAGAAACCATGTCAATGCAAAAGAGTGGTTTGGGCCAATGGAAAGATTATTTACAAACTCTGAAGGTGTGATCGGGCAGCCAAAAGCCTAGATAATGAGGCTGACCCGATATGCAAATGCTTTTTAGTGGACGATTTAGGTCAACGCTTAGTGATTGAAAACTCCAAGATCTAGGAATTTATGGAGGAGGTTGAGGAAGAAGAGGAGTGCGTGAAGGATAGGCCAAGATCCCAAGTCCAAGAGCTAGAGCAAATAAACTTAGCTTATAAAGGGGATTTCACTTTTCTAGCCTAGAATTACTGCCAAAATACTCCCATACATGGGAGTTTATCGTGAGAACATTTATTGAGAGACCAACCCCATTTACTCCGTTTGTGTTTACGGTTACTTCCTTGCCTTTATTGCCTTAAAGGTTCTTGTGCCCACTCCCTCCGACCAAGTCAACCGTGGGATCTCCCCCATTGATTGTTTCTCTATAGCATTTATATTGAAAGAATATATTTAATACATGAGTTTTGTATATTGAATGTGCCAACTTAAGACTTGCATTTATTGTTGTCATTGATTATTCTAAGGCCATATTTACCATCTTGATAAGTGGTTATGCCTCCCTTGACAATAATATCATTTCAAGAACTCAGCTCCTATACTCTTGCATGCTAAATGGCTCGACTCGAGGGACTTGTCATTACTCTCCAGTGGTTGAATACCTATCGAATCGATCACTTGGTGTCATTCAAACAATAATATGCTAATATGGATATAAAGGATCTTGCACATACCATACTTGTTCAACTTAGGATTATGAAATGAAATGTTCATTGCCGACTCGATTATCTTTTTATAACAAATGTTTGAAGTTCACTAGTGTAAAGTTAAACTCATTTACTTTTTATCCCACTCGAATTATCAAACCAATTACATTTGAATAGCACAAACTTCATACCATTATGGTATTGAACTTGAATGGTGTTTGTCAATTCTCCATATAAAGTAATAATCCCTAAAATTGGGTTTTTATCTCGATGGCTGCCATACTCATTTGCGTTGATTTTAGAATTACACCACTATTATAAGTTTCCCTATGAATATCAACCTTCTTTATTCAGAATCAAAAACCTCCAACAACATAAGAATTGAATCATAAAGCATCTTTGATTGGACTTAAGGCCAAATTTCAAATTTCAAATTATTATTAGATAGTTTGATAAGTTTTGCAAGTTCATTCACGTAATGTTATTTGAAAACAAAAGGAAAATTAAATAATAATTAGTAAAACTTGTAATATAATTACAAGTTTAATAAAAAAGAAAATACTTATATAATCCTTAAACCATGTGCATAAGTGTTCATTATAAAAGCGACAAACATGATGTTGTTGCAAAACTTGGGGATATTTACTTGAAAGTTCAGCTAGTTTTTTTTGTAAGAATGTGTACAATTATATATCAATTTTGTTGTTATGTTTTATGTAATTTCATTATTGTTAATAAGTGACTTACTAAATGTAAGGTTCTAGTACATCAGTGTTAGAAAAAACATAGCGATGGACATGTATATACATCTTGGGATCAAGTATAAATTCAGTTTTTTCCCACGGCTGGCTAGAGTCATTGCCTCCACTACCATTCATGCTAGGTCGGTAAGACTTAGTTTTCACATTATTATTTATATCCTCGAATAAAAAGTCACACATTCTTCCATAATGACCGATTTTGCAATTCAGCCCTCGGGATGAGCACGATTGCGCATAAAGAGTTTTAGTGTATGAAAGTATCGTTCAATGGGATACATCTGTGGGTAGAGAACTGAGCCACCAATAATTTTTTTGGTCTTCCAAATGAATTGCCAATTGTTTTGTCACATCAAAGAAGCATGGTGAAAAAAATCTTCTTAAGACATCAAAGAGTAAGATCCACACGATCCTCAAATTTTTCTCAGTATTCACACGTGAGCATGATATTAAGAAGCAATTTCTTAATTCAATTATGGGTTTGACAACATTTTTTAGCATGACTCTCTATATATCTATTAGAATATGTTGTTGTATTAAAATGTGGTTTTCATGAATCTTTAGTATCTATATGATTCTCTCTTGAAAAAGCACACATCGTGATGTATTAGATGAATAACCATCAGGAACTGTGACATCTTGCAGAACTCTCCAAAAAATATCTTTCTCTTTGTTGCTCATCGTAAAATCATTTGGAGCCATATACTCTAGATTTTCCCCTAATGGTTGAGGATGTAGATTTGTCTTAATTTTCTTTAAATGTAAGTCTTACATTTCCTTCAAGTTGTCTTTTGTTTTACCTTTTATGCCAAAGAGTGTAAGCAATACATTATCGCACACATTATTTTCAATATGCATAATATTAAGATTGTGGAGAACTAAATTATTCTCCTAATAGGGAAATTCAAAGAATATACTCTTTTTCTTCCCATTTAGTCTTACTTTCGGTACTTTGACTTTTATTGTTTTATCTCCCTCCTTCTCAATTTGTTCTATTGACCTCTTTCTGAACACATCTTCCTTCTTATATTCAGTTTCAATGGCAAGGTCATTTAATTATTGTAAAACTTGTGATCCTAAAAACTTACGAAGTGGAGGCCTGATAACAACCTACCTATTTAATGATGATTTTTCTTTCTAAAACCTATGATGTTGAAGAACGAACCTACGGTGAACCTAATAACAAAACTTAACACCATTTTTCATTCGCGTCGCTTAGTTATCCTTGTTTTAATAAGGACGTGAAGATTCCCCCTTTGTTCTTAATCCAGATAGCATAGCATATGCAGGAAATTACTAGTTATCAACAACAATAAAGTAAGAAACTAAAAAATTATTTACTCGATAGACCATAAATGGACACCCCTTAAACCCATAACTCTTTCAACACATCAATCAATAGTTGTAAAACACATCAATTTTATCACCGATCCCTTTTATCCCATCAATAAGAGTAAAAAAATTAGGTTAAGTTGCTTTATGCACCACCATGGGGGCGTTCAATGGTGCTAGCACAATTGGCCAAGTTTTATGACTAATTATCATATTGCAACTATTACTAACAAAGATGGGTATGTGATCAGAAAAATAATCAATTTGTTCCTCCACATTCTATTTCATTATAGGTAGGGGTATTCGCGGTTCGTTCCGGTCCAGTCCGATTTTGAGGTATTTTTGGGACTGGACCGCATTAATCGGTCCTAGAAAATTATGGACCGAGACCGGACCGGAATAATCGATCTCGGTCCTATTCGGTTTTTAAGCGGTCCGAGTTCGGTCTCGGTCCTATTCGGTCCATACCCCAAAAAAAGAACACATTTTTTTATTTATTAAAAACATCAATTTTTTTTAATTGACAGTCTTATACTCAACTTCTAAACTTCTAAGGAAAATGTATTTTATAATTGATTGTTAAACACCTGCTTCTTGTATGTAATATTTTCCCAACAATGCAAGGATTTAGTAATATGTGAAAAAGTAATGAACAAACAGTTACAAGGATTCTGCTTGAATTACTGCTAAGGAATTAAGATCCAAGTATAGTTGTTGAGATTTGATAAATATAGAATGATAGATAGATAGGTAAATAAGTAAATAAATAAATATTCTCCATAAATGATTAGTTGCATAAAAGATTAACTAAAAAGCATTCTGTGTTCTAGATCAACTCCAAGCGTTGCCCTCGGCAAAATTCCCAAAATCTCACATTTACTAAAATGCAAGAGCCTTAAACTCCAAGCATTTAGCTATATATTTTGACCATTGATGCACTAGTTTTGCCAGCTCAATAAAAATAAAAATAAAAATAAAAAATAAAAAGAGGAAAGAGTAAGGGCATCAACCTGAACTGTAGAAGAAACACAAATAAAACAGAGGTGAAGATTCTTATTGCCTTGAGTTCAAAATTTTGACCAAAGTAGCTTAGGAAGGAAATTTGGTTATTTGAGAATCCTGTTTGAGAATTAAAGAGACTTGCAAAATTTTGACCAAAGTAGCTTCTGTTCCTACTCAACAATCAAAGATCTTAGACTTGCGAAGCAATTAAAGAGAGAAATAAAAAAATACCTGTTTAAGAATCCTGCTTGCTGCCGCCGTAGCTTAGATGGAGAGAATAGAAAAAAAAAAATAAGGGTTAGGTTAGGGTTATGTTGTTGTGGTTGCTTTTTAATGCTGCTGTGCAAGTTAAGAGCGTGCGTGCGTGAGATGAGTTGAGTTTGGTTATATATATATATATATATATATAAGAGGTCCGGTCCGGTCCAAACCCGATTTTTACAGTCCAAGACCGAAACCGAACCGAATTATGCGGTCATGTATATTTTTAGACCGAATTAAGACCGAATTAAAAAAAAAAGCGCAAAAGTATGTTCGGTCCGGTTCGGTTTTTTCGGTCCGTTCGGTCTATTTGGGTTCGTGCACACCCCTAATTATAGGAATGGTATGTGATGAGCAAAATAATCTCTGCAGTCTTGACACCATCCCCTTTATATCTTGAAGCCTCACAAATATCACTCTTATCGAGATTTTCGTCTGATTTCGAAACGACGAAAAAAAATTAGGACATGCATCCCAAGTTTCATAATTGAATTCGAAATCCGTAGTTATTTTGTTGGCTTGATTCAAAGATTTAGGAATCTTTACATTAGGGAATGGTTTTCCCAATAATGCCAACAACATTATAAAAGAACAATTTATCCACACATTAAATTGTTTCATGTCCAATTGGTCAACTACGAATAAGAGTTTTGCAATACCCTTGGGATAATTATTATATAAATAATTTTGTGCCTTTTTAAAAAGATTAAAATATATTGGCACATCTTCATTAGACACTGCAACATCTTTAGTTTTGGGCTCAACATTACCCATATTATCCTCCATATGTGGAATCCCCCTTACTTCATGAAACATCAAAGTCATATCAGCACCATACCATTCCTTGGATTTCCATTGTTATTACTCAAACCCCCATACCCCCCCCCCCCCCCCCCAAAGAAAAATCTAATCCTTATAACTCTTTTCAAAACCATACATTTCTATATAATCTTTCCTTGTTTTTATGTTATTGTAGAATCGAATTACATAATTTGTACACGGACATTTGACATGTCGCATTTGCATGTTCCTATTCGAATAAGCAAAGGATATAAAAATTTTAACCCAATTAATATATGTTGTTGAGTTCCTATCATGCAACTCAATCCAGCTCTTATCCATAGTAACTTCAAACATTTGATCCAATAAGACCCTTCATCAAATGTATGAAGGATAATATTTTATTACTCTTACTTTTTGTATATATATATATATATATATATATATATATATATATCTGTGTGTGTGTGTGTGTGTGTGTATGTGTGTGTGGAGCCAAGAGCCTTTATATACAACATGTGTACTACTTATATACAATTGATGTCTTACAATATAATCTTAAATGATTTTGTCATTTAAGATGACGACGCATTTATACATCTAATATCTTAGTTATACATCTAACAAATAAACAAAAAGACTATCAAATGAAAACGATAATGATTACAAATATATTTGTAGCCCATGATTGTATTGCTTTGAATACAATTTTTATAGCACATGATTGTATATAAGGATACAATAAGAATTTGTTCCTTTGCTTAAAGATTTCAAAGTAAAGACACTTTAAAAGGTTGTGTGGATCAACTGGAACTATTTTGAAACAGGAAATGGCATTCCAAAATGTCTCCAAAAATGTCAGTCGAGAATAAACCAAGAACTCTTGTAAATAATTAGAAAAGAATGAATAGCTAACATGAGAATTATAAAACTCGATATATATTTGTGATTATTATTATTTGAGTGGCAAAAAGCTATACAAACAATAGATCAACAGTAACAGTTTGGAACCTCAACATATCAAACAATTTTTCCCTTTTTATATAAGAGATAAAATTAATCGATGATATATAAATACACAAGATTATATACAAGTAATCTTGCATATAACGTAGCTATATATGATTAAAAAGTAAGTGTATATATATATATATATATATATATATATATATATATATATATATATGTGTGTGTGTGTGTGTGTGTGTGTGTGTGTGTGTGTGTGTGCGCATCAAAACCAATCACAAACAGATCATCACACATAGGAAAAAGAAGAAATGGGATGTTATTTTGAGTCCATATTACTCTTTCATTGGTGGTGTAAGTTCTTTTCTAATAAAACTGTGGCAATATTGAAAAAAATCACACAAAGTAAACATAAAATTGATAATAATATACAGGCTAAAAAGGAAAGAGATCGTACCATAAGATCTTGCTGGCGCAACAAGTTGCATGAAAAAAATCTAATCTATAAGAAACAAGGTCCTTCATCTTTGGAAGGGGAAAACCGAGACACAAAAGGGTTTCATTTTTGGACGAAACCCAATCCGTGAGAAGTAAGGTCCTGTCGAAGTTTGCGGATGAATAAAAAGGAGAGAGAAAATGGGTATTCAATGATGGTTTCGGGTTTGGTAAAGGGAAATGCATTTTAGGGAATGAGAGGAACAAGGGTTTTGAGTAAGTGAGATGCAAATGATACTTGACAACAGGAAGGAATGCAGACTAATGGAAATTATTATTGTCCCATAAAAGTATAAAGTACCAAACTTTTAAGAACGACTAATAAAACATCTTACATAACACCTTTATTACGTATTATTTGAGATGAGTGACCCTAGTCGTCCTGTATAATACATTTTCTTACGTATTATTTGCTACGAGTGACCTATGTTGTCCCTAATATATCTATATAGGCCGTGTATAATAGCCATCCACAATAAGTACTTTTAGTGATGGACAATTATAATCATCCCTAATTTATCACTCCTAATAGATCCTTTTTTATAGTGATTAACTAAACACCCTAACCTTAATTTCAAAACTCATAAGAAATTATTGAGAACTAAAAAATAATAACACTTAAAAAATTTTAGACTCAAATTCCAAATCAATCCATATGAAAACCTTCAACATTTGGTGAAGCTTCCGACAATTTCTTAAGTCTAATGAGAAAACAAACATGATTGATTTTAGTGATATGTTCACATATGAAAGATTATATTTTTCGTTGATTTATCCCATCTTTTCTTTTTCATGTTAAAAGATTGAGTAAAAACTATAACCCATTTATATGTAGACCTAGAATAAGCAAATCAAGTTCACAAGTAAAAATTCTTATGCAATTTTGTCCAAACATAAAATTGAACATACCATATTCATTTAATTTAAAGGATTTGATAATATTGACATAGTTTTTTTTGTTATTTTAGGCCTTAACGAATATTTTTTTTGTCTCTAGTTCACTTACATATTTTTTATCATTAAGATCACTCATCCTTTAATGTATACCTTATAACTTAAGGTAAACACAAACTTAACATGTGTATATTGTAAAGATCCATGTATATATTATTAAATTTTACGTACAAGTAACAATATTTTTTTTCATAAAAAATGTAGAATTCAACTTGATTTTCTCCCACCTTTGTAGGGACATGTGATGTGGATGTGTTTGAGTTTTATTCAAACTCTATCCGGCTAAAAGCATAAGGTGTTTTTGTAATACCCCATCCCAATATTTCAATTAAAATTTATATGAATTATGCTGAATTGGGGTTAATGATAATTATAGAAGAATTGTGGGTAAAAATTAGAGAAAAATAAAAGAAGAAGAGAAAGGGGTCGTTCAAATGATAAAGGGATGTTCTTAATAGGTCGCGAGAAATAGGGCTTCAAATGAGATGCCATTCCTTTACAGTGGTATGTCATGTGATCTACAATTCGAATGAGATGAGGAAGTCGTTTAAATGACCTAGGCTTGTCATTCGAACGACATAAGTTGAGTTTTAAATTTGAGTTTCCCTTGTGCGCTACCATAATTTTAACCATTAGATCTTTTAGCGGTTGAGCTTAGATCTACCCAAAAGGGGGAAAATGGGGTTTTTGGCCTTTAGAAGGGTTTTATTAAGGTTTGTTTAGTTTATTTGGGTTAATTTTGAGTTGTTAGAGAGTGGAAGTAGGAGAGAGAGAGACATAGAAAGGGAGACAGAGAGAGAGGTGGATGTTCTTCCACCTCCATCCACTATCAAACCACCATTCCACCTCCATTTGTGTAATATTGAATGATGTTCAAGCCTAAAATAATCATTTCTACCATTATAGGAGAAGATTTACGAATTTTGGTGTAGTGTTGGGAGGATTTTTGGAGAAGATGAAGGTGGGTTTTCATGGAGTTAAAGGGATTTTTTGCTTGGAAGCTCGATGAAGCATGCCTTTAAATTGGGGAAGCCTCTTTCAGGCCACCTTAGGAGGTCGAAGGTTTCCATTCTCTTGGTTTGTAATACCCCGTAATTTTATAACTTTTAATTATGAGATTAATTAAATGAAATTGCTTTTAATTGTGGGATTAATTAAATTAATTGGGATGGATATTAATTCAGATTTAAATATCTAGCGAGACGACAGTTAGTATTTAAATATGATGATAATGTTGAATATTTCTGAGTGATTATGATAATATGTGATTATTGAATTTATTAAAATTGTCGTGAGCTGAAAATACGGCAGTTCTGGTAATTTAGTTGGGACGCGCGTGTCAGCCGTGTCAGGACCCAATTTAATGGATTTAAAATTATTTTATTTTTATGTCATCCTTACTAGCATTTTGAGTGCGTCAACGTGTCCGAAAGGGTCGAGATAGTCTGAAACACTAGCCGGGGGTTTAGTTTGGGTCCGGGGGCATTTTTAGGCCAAACCAGCAACTCGAGGGGGTATATTAGTCATTTCCATTTTTGGTGAATAGTAACCCACGAAATTTAGAAAGCTTTATCAGCCAATATGTTAGAGCCTTAGGGTTTCCATCACCAAGTTTCATAGACGTCCATTAGAGATGAAGTGGAGGAAGTTACCAGAGGAGAACCACCATCTTTGGACTTTTTGCACCACCATCACCACCATCGAATATATCGGAAAGAGAGGAACATTTCACTACCATCTACTTCAAAGGATCAGAATATCCATTACCAGGTAAGTGATTTAACTTGCAATAAATTAGTGCATATATCATCCATGTTAGGTTATAATTGGAGAATAACCTTGAATAATGATAATTGAATGGATTTGAAGAATTGAAATCATAATTTGGGTAGGTTTTGCATGTAGATTAACTTCAGGGATTTTAGCAGCCATGAAATCATGATCCATGTGTAGAGAATTATGAATTTGTAATGAATTATATAGAGTTCTTGAAGAAATAGGAGAACTAGGGTTTTCATATGAAATTTATGTGAATTGATCCAAGAATTTGATGTCCCATTGTGATTTAAAGATTATAAAATGTTGGAAGTTATGCAACATGTTGGTATGATTATTAGTATACTTGCTTGGGAGTTTTGGACGTTATAATGAAGAATTAGAGGTGTAAAAAGAGGATACCCATAACTATTAAAGAAAATTCTGGGCAAATACCTGTTTGATCGATCGATCGACTCAAGAATGTCGATCGATCGACCCCTTTTCTTCGATCGATCGACCTGTGCTGATTTTTTATAATTGTTTCCCTTTAAGGTTTAATGAAAATACCAAAGCCGAAACTGATTCTTAGGGTGAATAATATGATATTATGGGACTTAGTTAAGGTCAATAGGGTCTTAGTTGAAGCTCGAAAAAAAATGGATTACCTTAGGGATTTGAATACTATTTCTTATGAGGGACTACCGAGTGAGGTACGGTTAGAAATCGTATGAATTAAAACTATAATGGGAATAAATGCTGAGGTAAGGATAAGAATAGTAATGGAGGGGCTTTAAGTTACTGAGATAACATTAGAAACTAATAGGAGGCCTAGTAACCTTTTGGATTAGGTTTAGGTACTCAAATTGATAAAACTAGAGAAAGTTATCAAGTTAAGTATATAATTACGTATGATGTTCGGGATAATCTTACTACGTACGAGACTTACTAGATAGGATGAGAATATATATATTAAAATATGATTACTATGGTTGTGTGAATGCATAGTGAATGGATTTCTTATGTGTATGACATACCTACCATACTTGCTATCACGGGAGGTTAGTTTTTGGAAAAAGGACCCTCTTATCCTTGTGTGCCTTTGGGGGGATTTAGACTTGTACCTTAAGGGCATAGGACTGTAAATGACTTATTTGTGAGTTGATAAGTCAGCTGACGATGAGAGCGTAGGTATGTGCGTGACCCATGGGCATGTGAACTATGTTCGCCTCTAATATGTGTGATTTGTATTCTGACGGTTCCTGAGTGATTCGAAACACGTGATCCTTATGTACGTGATGTACATGGAATTGATAGCAGAGTATGCGTGCACCACATATTAGCCTAGGGGTGCCATATATGTGTGTATATATATACTGTGAGTGATTTATATATATACTTGTGACTGGTTCACTGTTTCTTAGTAGATGTGAATAACTAAGATATTGAAATGGACTTAGAATGTGAGAATTTAATTAACACTTGAGATAAGTAATTTAATGAACGTGAATATGGGTTATGAATATGTTTTATTTGGGTGTTACGAGTAGATACCCTATGTTAGAATGAGAAAGCAGGAGTGGTACAGACTAGTTGGTTAGTGACATAACTAGGATGGGTTAAGAGAATACGTTAGGCGTGCACATTAGTTAAGAGGTGAGAAAATCATGTGAGAGTACGCAACTAACATGTTTATAATATGTGTTGTTTAATTGTAATTTAAACACTTGCTAAAGTTTTAAACTGCTTTCACCTCGAGCTCTGACCCGTTTTCCTCCAAATCTATTTTTTTTGTAAAAACATTTTTTGGTGCCCAGCCACAGGGATGTCAACCATAGGAGTTTCATTACATTGACGTGTTGTAGCTGCTGTGGAAGTTACAGGATCTCAGTATTAGATGACTCCACATTCTATATTTGATTCTACTCAGGATTACTCATATGGTAGGGCATGCCGCCCATTTCCATTTAAAGATAGCATTCTCAGACTTTTAGTTTTATTTCAGATGTTGGTTTAATTATTAGACTCTTGTATCGGGACTTTATTTACCTTGGCATTATTATTGGAGTGTCAACTCCAGACTCAGTTGATTTAATTTCATTGGTTATTCATATGAGATTGTTTATGCGATTGATGGGTAATGATTTAATTCTTGGTTATTTGTTAACTTAATTAATAAAATTTGGTATCTCTCTTTTTAAATATTACGAGGGGTAGTAATAAATTAAATATTTTCGGTAGTGATGCTACAACTGAACCAACTTGATATTCTGTATTAATTTCATAAAGGAGTAGCTACCTAGTATTTAATTAGTCGAGGTGTCACAAGTGGTATCAGAGCATCAGGATCTAGTGTCCTTTAGCCTCTGTGCGACTTATTATACTTCCAGCGTAGCTTTCTTTGATATAGAGCCCTATGTTTAGGATTGTTGATTTCTTTAGTTAGGTTTCGTTATCCTGCTATAATCTATTTGATAGTGAATCTTATTTGCATTCGGGTGTGTTCGTGTGCCGAATGGTGCAGTATGTCAAGCGAGGACAATTGGGCGAACAACAGGAGGCAAAACTCAGTTGAGGTTATAAGGTATATTCAAGAATGATGACCGTAGTTGAGGTCACCCCTATTATGGCACGGAAGGCCAGAACGGTAAATACGGTTAAGGTACAACATATGACTTTCAGGAATCACTATAGTATAAAATGGGGTCAAATTCGACTCACCCAGGAAGGTTGGAATGGGAAAGAGAGTCAGACAAAACATTAAAGAGAACCAACAGTATAAATTTTAGAAATGCGAAAATGGCGTTTGTTAGCCAACGAAGGTAAAATTTCTAAAGGCTTGGGTATATGAGAGAGTATGGCTAATCGGGAGTGAAAATTTGGGGTAAAATTTATCTTGGCTCATAAGAGCAGAGAAGTGGAATGTTTTGTCAGAAGAAGGTGCATATGTATGGTTTGACCATAAGTTCCTTCATCAGATATTCAGGATATGATGCGAATGTTGTTCTGAACTCACACAAGAGGGTCAGACAGAGGTCACTTTGTGAAAAGAAATTTAATTAATTATCGAACCTTACACCGGATGAAGTAGGTGCAATGAAGAAGAGGACATTAAAGGGGAAAATTAATTTACAAGAATAATTGTTAGCACTTCTAGGGAATTCTGCTTGGACGGCCAATGCAGGTGGTAACAATGTCGCGTTTGGTTAATATGAAGGTAAATGCTTCCCTGTGAGAGGAGCTACAAGAACCAAAGAATTTAGATAGAGAAAGACAGGGGGAAACGGTGTTGGTGAATCACCACAAGGGGGAGACCCATCAGGGGACCCACTTAAATGATTAAGATAGCTAAGTTGTTACCGAGTGATGGTGATTTCAGTAAGAGTTGTCGAAGCCAGTAGCGTGTTCCTTAGGGACATTAAAGCTATGGGAACAACAAAGGTAGTCATCAGAGTCTAGACTACCAACATCCGAGAGAAGGACAACCTTAACATGGTCAGTGTGATCGGAGATAAGTGGAGTATGTGTAGTGGTATTTTGTGGGGAGTAAAACTCGTGCTTTAAAATTTTTCCCAAGAATAGGGATAAAGGTATGGTGCCTAGCAAGGGCAATAGTTATTGAAATTTTCGGTTTGGTACGAACATGTGTGTAAAGTCCAAG
Organism: Sambucus nigra; assembly: GCA_949130495.1. Classification (NCBI taxonomy): domain Eukaryota; kingdom Viridiplantae; phylum Streptophyta; class Magnoliopsida; order Dipsacales; family Adoxaceae; genus Sambucus; species Sambucus nigra. Next base: position 233,282,870 of record OX422210.1, on the reverse strand, counting down.
AACCATTTGACCAGCCAGGGCGATTGGCAAGGTAGAAGTATGAGTTATATCCTCAAATGATGATGCGTGTTGTATGCATTAGGAACGAGTCACTGCATATTATTTTTATTATTGCTATATTTTCACGAGAGATAATTTAGTGCGTATCTCGATAATGTTATTATTTATGTGAATATTTTCCCTGGTATAGTGGGGTTACCTTTAGTGTTATCCGTAGATATGAATGGGTGTATCGATAGTGGTATATAATTTATTGAAATTACTCATTTTAGTGCTATGTTATACGAGTATGATATTATCCTAATTATGGTTTTATGATAATGATTAAACTGATTGTGTGCGGCTATTGCTAGTCCATCGGGGTTACTATCTTGGTGTAGAATGTTTTGTTATGGCGAGGCCCTATCTGCGAGAGGGCCAGACTCGCGTTTATATATTTGTATATATGTATATATATATTATTGAGACATCGAAAGTATAATGGTCTCGAATATTTGTTCCCGGTATGTGTAGGGACTTTATTGATATGATTCGGAGTGTATTTGGTTTACTATTCAACGGAAAGCTTTAGCTGGTTATTATAATTAACACTTAGGATGTGGTAATAAGAAGAGTGCATTGTTATATCACCCTTTAGAGATGTTGGAGTTAATACTCATGGTTGTATGTTTTGGGATGGGATTTTAAGATCCCGATTTTATTTGCATGATGTTTATGGAATGTGATAACCATCAATGTTAAGAGACAGTGTCTTTCGAAAGAAGTTCCTTATTTAAGAATTTTAGAAAAGGAGATGTAACCTTGATGTCAAGAGACGAGAATATAGGGGTACATGTTATGCACTGAGGGTCTAACGGATTTTGATGACCGACAATGCTAGGAAGTAGTGCATCGGGGGGGGGGGGTCCTTGTTTGGATTTTGCTTTGCGAGACATCCCACGCATGAAACATAGCGTAAGGTTGGTAGTAAGGAGATGTTTGGCCATTCGTCCATGATTTGGGCACCTCAATATTTAGGGAAGTATGTAGTTATAATTGGAAGTTAAAGGGTAAATTACGATATAAGGCTAGTAGAGCCAGTTGTTAGTGAGGAATTACTGATAATTGTGTTTTATTTTGGCGGGTTGAAGGATTAAATGATGTTTAGGAGGATTTGGAATTTCAAATTCGGGGGTGATTGAGAATGCCCAAGTGGTATAGCCACATTGAAAATGCAGGGGCAATAAAGAGTTTGGAGTACTTATGAAGCGTATGTGATGTTTAAACCCGTTTGCACGATGTATAGGGTGTATGGACACCTTGGTTTGCTGGTGTCAAAATCACCGGAAGAAGATGCATAGATAGGTGAAATTTTTACTTGTGGGACTAACATAATGAAATGGAAGTGGTAGAGTGGCTTAAGCGTCGTGATAAGGACGACAATATATAGATTCATGTGCAATCAGAGTAACACGTCCAAAATTGGTTGAAGGAAAGTGGGAAGCCATTTAAAAGTGGGTATCGCTTGAGAAGACAAATATTTAACTATTATGGGTGATTTCAAGCGGAGTTCCACTCAATCGAAGGTTGAGGGTGGCTTACGCGTAAATAGAGTGAGGATGTCAATAAGGTATAAGGAGTCCAAATGTGCACAACATAGTGAATAGGGCACGTGCCAGAACTTTTGGTATACGCCACAGGAAGAAGAGGGTTATTAAGTACCACTTAATGGGAGGAGTTATAAGTGGAAGTTGGTGTTTAGAGGGACATAAGTAGTAGCCCCACGTGCACCACTTATAGATAGAAATCGGTTGGAGTAAGGGTACCAACCAGAAATTTGGTGTCAAGCCGACGATTCTAGTAGCGGAAGAGTCAAGATGGTAAATTTCTTTGATGGGTTGCAGTCATAAAGATGAGTAATGAGTTCCTTAGAATGCGTGGAACGGATTGTCAATAAGGAAAGAAATTGTTATATCCTTGGTTGATTTACAATATTAGATAGTGACCTCATCGATATGTGGTCCTACCTAGTATTATTCTGAGCTAGGATGAGATCCCCGAAAGTCACCTTCAATATGGGGTATAAGGATGTAGTGGGAAAAGTTTCATTTTGAGAAAGTTATATCACTTAAGGCCCCAGGAATAGGCGCAAGGCGACTGACAACTGGTGGAACTGTATGGAAGTAATTTTGGATTCATTGCGATCTTTTCATTTCTAGTAAGTGAAGTATAATATGGTAATGAGGAGAGGATATTACCTAATAGAAAAGTTGTGAGAAATCACCCCGTACCTATTTATATTGGACAAGGTGCTTATTGAGTTTTGTGTGGATAAACCTTACTATCCTCCCTCTGGATGCTTAGAGGTGAGCGGATTATCCGAGTTTTCGATCAGTCAGAAGTTGGAGTTCGATGACTATAATGGGTTAACCACCAACCGTATGAAGTGGATTTCCCTTGTGTAAAAGTCACAACGCTAGGAACAAATATTCAAAGAATGGACAAGAGTAGTCTGATGTTTTATGGTTGCTCTAGGAGGGGAGATTTGTGTTTAAATAAACGCGGGAGTTGATACGAAATGAGGTGCGAACTCACAATAATATTAAGATAATATGGCCAATGATGTGTAGGCTATTCATACTCGAATGTTGTTTATTAATAGCACAACGTAAGGTGAAATTATTGAGGTGTAACCCTATAACTGATAAAGTGTCAAGATTATTCAACAAGCTTGTTGTGAAGCGAGGGCTGTAGTGATTGAGCCTTTCTTTGTACTTTGTTTTGAGTACTCGAGGATACCTAATTTTTTCAGGTATGCTCATTTTTCTGAATTTAGGGATGAAATTCCATTATTAGAGGGGAAGTATGTAATACCCCTTAATTTTATGACTTTTTATTATGAGATTAATTAAATAAAATTTCTTTTAATTGTGGGATTAATTAAATTATTTGGGACGGAAATTAATTCGGATTTAAATATCTAGCGAGACGAGAGTTAGTATTTAAATATGATGATAATGTTGAATATTACTGAGTGATTATGGTAATATGTGATTATTGAATTTATTAAAATTATCGTGAATTGAAAATACGGAAATTTTGGTAATTTAATTGGGACGCGCGTGTTAGTCGTGTCAGGACCCAATTTAATGGATTTAAAATTATTTTATTTTTATGTCATTCATATGAGAATTTTGAGTGCTCCAACGTGTCTGGAAGGGTCGAGATAGTCAGAAAACACTAGCCGGGGGTTTAGTTTGGGTCCCGGGGCATTTTTAGGCCTAACTAGCAACCCGAGGGGGCATATTAGTCATTTCCATTTTTGGTGAATAGTAACCCACGAAATTTAGAAAGATTTATCAGATAATAGGTTAGATCCTTAGGGTTTCCACCACCAAGTTTCACAAAGGTCCATTAGAGATGAAGTGGAGGAAGTTACCAAAGGAGAACCACCATCTTTGGACTTTTTACACCACCGTCACCACCATCGGATAGATCGGAAAGAGAGGAGCATTTCTATACCATATAATTCAAAGGATCAGAATATCCATTACCAGGTAAGTGATTTAACTTGCAATAAATTAGTGCATATATTATCCATGTTAGGTTAGAATTGGAGAATAACCTTGAATAATGATAATTGAATGGATTTGAAGAATTGAAATCATAATTTGGGTAGGTTTTGCATGTAGATTAACTTCAGGTATTTTAGCAGCCATGAAATCATGATCCATGTGTAGAGAATTATGAATTTGTAATAAATTATATAGAGTTCTTGAAGAAATAGGAGAACTAGGGTTTTTATATGAAATTTATGTGAATTGATCCAAGAATTTGATGTCCCATTGTGATTTGAAGATTATAAAATGTTGGAAGTTATGCAAACATGTTGGTATGATTATTAGTATACTTGGTTGGGAGTTTTGGACGTTATAATGAAGAATTAGAGGTGTAAAAATAGGATACCCGTAACTGTTAAAGAAAATTCTTGGCAAATACCTGTTTGATCGATCGATCGACTCAAGAATGTTGATTGATCGACCCCTTTTCTTCGATCGATCGACCTCTGCTGATTTTTGATAATTGTTTCCCTTTAAGGTTTAATGAAAATACCAAAGATGAAAATGATTCTTAGGGTGAATAATATGATATTATGGGACTTAGTTAAGGTCAGTAGGGTCTTAGTTGAAGCTCGAAAAAAATGGATTACCTTAGGGATTTGAATACTATTTCTTATGAGGGACTACCGAGTGAGGTACGGTTAGAAATTGTTCGAATTAAAACTATTATGGGAATAAATGCTGAGGTAAGGACAAGAACATTAATTGAGGGGCTTTAGGTTACTGAGATAACATTAGAAACTAACAGGAGGCCTAGTAACCTTTTGGGGGTAGGTTTAGGTACTCAAATTGATACGACGAGAGAAATTTATCAAGTTAAATATATAATTACGTATGATGTTCGGGATAATCTTACTACTTACGAGACTTACTCGATAGGATGGGAATATCTATATTAAAATATGATTACTAAGGTTTTATGAATGCCTAGTGAATGGATTTCTTATGTGTATGACATACCTACCATACTTGCTATCACGGGAGGTTAGTTTTTGGAAAAGGACCCTCTTATCCTTGTGTGCCTTCGGGGAGATTTAGACTGGTACCTTAAGGGCATAGGACCGTGAATGACTTATTTGCGAGTTGATAATTCAGTTGACCATGGGAGCGTAGGTATGTGCGTGACCCATGGGTATGTGAACTATGTTCGCCTCCAATATGTGTGATTTGTATTCTGATGGTTCCAGAGTGATTCGAAACACGTGATCCTTACTTACGTGATGTACATGGATTTGATAGCAGAGTATGCGTTCACCATAACTTATCCTAGGGGTGACATATATGTATATATATATATATATATATATATATATATATATGTATGTATGTACTGTGAGTGATTTATATATATACTTGTGACTGGTTCACTGTTGCTTAGTAGATGTGATTAACTAAGATATTGTAATGGACTGAGAATGTGAGAATTTAATTAACACTTGAGATAATTAATTTAATGAACGTGAATATGGGTTTCGAATATATTTTATTTGGGTGTTACGAGTAGATACCCTATGTTAGAATGAGAAATAAGGAGTGGTACAGACTAGTTGGTTAGTGACATAACTAGGATGGGTTAAGGGCATACGTTAGGTGCGCACATTAGTTAAGAGATGAGAGAATCTTGTGAGAGTACGTAACTAACATATTTATATTATGTGTTGTTTAATTGTAATTTAAACACTTGCTAAAGTTTTAAACTGTTTTCACCTCGGGCTCTGACCCGTTTTCTTCCAAATCTATTTTGTTTTGTAAAAACATTTTTAGGTGCCCAACCACAGGGACGCCAACCATATGAGTTTCATTACATTGACATGCTGTAGCTGCTTTGGAAGTTACAGGATCTCAGTATTAGACGCCTCCACATTCTGTATTTGATTCTAGTCAATATTACTCATCTGGTGGGGCATGTCGGCCATTTCCATTTAGAGATAGCATTCTCAAACTTTTCGTTTTATTTTAGATGTTGGTTTAATTATTCAGACTCTTGTATCGGGACTTTATTTACTTTGGCATTATTATTATTATTATTATTGGAGTGTTTACTCCAGACTCAGTTGATTTCATTTCGTTGGTTATTCATATGAGATTGTTTATGCGATTGATGGGTAATGATTTAATTCTTGGTTATTTGTTAACTTAATTAATAAAATTTGGCATCTCTCTTTTTAAATATTACGAGGGCTAGTAATAAATTAAATATTTTTGACAATGATGCTACAACTGAACCAACTTGATATTCTGTATTAATTTCATAAAGGAGTATCTACCCGGTATTTAATTAGTCGTAGTGTCACAGACCTTTCATTCCAATCATTTTTGGAGCCCCGTATAAGGTGGGAAAACCATACTCTTGTATTAAGATTATATTTGAATATTGTAGTGTTGTAGTTAGGTTACATGAGTAAGGTGCATTTGAATAGATGGGAAAATTAATGTGTAGAATTAATAAACATTTTTATAAAATAAAAATATTGAAAATGATGATATTTTGTTAAACACAAAGAATGAATAAATATTTCAAAATTTTGAAATATTAAGGGTTGGTGTTTTATGAAAATGGTGTATTTTCGAGAAATATTGGTGCTAAATATTTTATGAAATAAATTTTTTGGAGATAATGATTTATTTTGAAAACATTAGTGTAATAATTTTTCTTGCAAAAATGAAGATTTATGAAAAATGGACATTTTAGGAGTTTGGAGAAATTAAATGTCTTTCATGCTTTTAAAAATATATTTTTCCAAGTATAATGAATTTCTAGAATGGAAAACATATTTAACCCATTTAATACGATATTAAGGTTTAAAATCCATCTTCCCATGTATATAAACTTATTGTATTTTTCCACTAAACGTATAAACAAGCTTAAAGAAGATTTTTTTGGGTTTAAGCATGAAATAAGAAATGTGGATATTCTTATCTTTAAAGGTGTGTCAAAAAGGGATTAAAATGTGAAAAGGATAGAGTGTAAGACTACATGTAAAGTGAAAAAAATGGTATTTTATTGTGGAAGTACTCTTAAGTGTAAATGGATTTGTTAACTAAAGAAAGTAAAGTAATGAGTGATTTGGGAAATTGTTAATAAAGGTGTTCAATAAGTGTTAATGGGTAAATATGGGAAAGTTAGTGTGTATAATTAGTAATGTCGTAAAGATTAATACTTATGAAATTGAATGGAATTAAAGAAGTAAAGGTGAATCAAAATAAGAACAATATTAATCTAAGGTTAAAAAGGGTGTTAATGTGTTAAAACACTTAGGAGGTTAGTGTGGATGACTTAATACTCTTTTTGAGAAATTAACACTTTTAGAAATGGAGTAAAGGGTGATTTTGGAAACATATTGGAAAAATAGTAATTTTACTTAAAGTAGAACATTTTTATGGAATAAAATTTTTGTAATGGTGTTACACAAAGTGATACTAAATGAATATGATTTTTGGAATAAAACCATGAGTGTAAAGGATATGAAATCATTAAATTTCAAAGTGTTACACAAGTTGGGGTGTAACCCTAAGTTTTGGCTTCGATCGGGGAAAAAGGAAAAATGGAATAATGTGGTCATTTGTAAAATATTATACACATTAGAAGGAACTCGATGAAACCAAGATATCCAAGAAGGTCCCGAATCCCTAGGGTGAAATGTCCAAAACCACTAGCCAGAGCATATGGTGCGCATAGCCGGCAGTGTGGAGCTCGTTAAAGTATACAGTATGAGAAGATTCTGAGAAAAGATAAAAAGGAATAAGAAACATGTCAAGAAATGGATTGTGTGGTAAAATGTGTTAATACAACCTAAATTGAATGAATAAATAAATGTTTCGATAAAGGTTAAAATGGACAAGTAAATTTATAACTGATAAATGTCCATAGAGTAAGGTAAAAGGTAAAGTGAGTGGGTCAATGGGTGATTAAGCAACCAAAGAGGTTAAACCCATAACTAACACAAGAAGGTTTTGTAAAAAGGTTTTCAAAGATTAAATAAGTATTTTCTAACATGGGGTTCGCATGTGTTGAAAGATTGAATTTTAAGGAAAGTACTAAAGTGTATTGAAATAAATAAAAAAGGGTGTTTACGGTTAAGGAATGTGTTCAGATAAATCAAATGCAGTGGTTTCAATTGTTAAAATTGGTGGGCTAAGTAAAGTGAGAAATTCTAAGAATGATTAAAGTAAGTATTTATAAGATTAAGGTAAATTTATCTAGCTATAGAAGGTTTGCTATAGTGAAATTGATATATGCATAAAGCATGGGTATATGAGTATGTATATATTTTTATGTATACTATGTAGTTGCATGTGAACGTAGGTGTGACGTGTTGAGTCTCTTTTCTAACGTTAGATTCTATGCTTCATTTGTATACTTTTCCACTGGGCATAGGCTCACACCCTCGCTTTTTTACGGGAGGTTGGGAGCAGTTTTATATTTTGAGGGTGTTATACAAGTAAGTACTTCCTTTATTTTTACGTTAGTAGCTCTTTATACTTGGACTTCAAGGTGCTCCCCATAGGTCTCACATAGTTTATTTTGAAACTGGAATCGTATGCTAAACAAGTGAAACTTTAATTAAAATAAAATTGGACTAGCAACATTATATAGGCTGTTTGATTGCATTTACATAAAATTCTTGGGTCGGACCGAGTTTACTACAAGTAATGCTTAAATCCGGATTGGGACATTAAAGTTCCTTTCAGGAGTGACGTGGTGAGTTTGGTATCGAATATCAATATCGGTGTTAGTTTGTTCGGTCCTACTAGTTTGATGACAGTTTAGTTCGTGTCCTTGAGGGTAAAGTGAAAAAGGTTAGCATGAAAAGTGAGTTAGTACCAAGTGACACACAATTAAGTTGATAGTTATTAATCGCTTTCGTGCTTCTGATTACAATTGTTGTAATTTATGGGTTTCCATGCAAACTTGTAGTGGTGACATCGGGGTTGTTAGTAAGAGGTGTTTGTGTTTAATAGTCTATGACATAGGATTATTTGAGGTGTCGATAAAATGAGATGACGCCCATTGGGTTAGTGGCATGAGATGCATATAGTCAGTGGTAGAGGTTGATGGTTAGGGTGTCATAACTATACACTAATGATTGGTGATTGAAAAGTATATAGTCCTTAGGTGTGTAAGTTATGGATTATTAACGTCGATGACATAATTAAACAAACTTGATTCTCGGGTGATATCGCAGTTGGTGGTAATTCGGTGAATACATGGAGTTTTGTAGGATAATAGTGGCAACACCGTGATTGTTCATGTGAGATGTATTATATGATAACTTTAATGGTGAGAGTAACCTCGGGAGTGGAAATAATGAGCAATGCTCTCGGAGACCTATCCATAAAGGTTGTGTATCTCCTGTATGGAGACTAGATAATCGAATAACATTCATAAGTACTGATTCCGTGGTGAGAACGTATTAGTTTCTTTGATTGAGGAGTTGGGTTTAATATATTTTGGTTATAATGTTGTATTAACGAATAGGATCCCGCATGGTGTCTGTGGTATAGACCTTGGTATTTATAGGCAATATCTGACGTCCCATATCCTACCAAAATCGATATAGTCGTGATAACAGGTAGATTAGCACATGATATGATATTTACTTAGTGAGTAAATTTAGTTGCCGCAATTGAACAATCATTAAGGTTTAGGTGGGGTAGACCTTGAGGTTTATATATTACACCCAACATCTTATATCATGCCATAACCCGTAGCAAAATTAGTTGTGGTTTGTACGAGGCTTATTAAATCAACCATTTGGAAGAAAGATGAGATTAGTATCTAAGTGTTGAGACTCATTTTAGCCGTCGAGGCAATGGATAGGTGCGAGGTAATCCTAGTGTGAGAGTAGTTCATAGGAACGTTAAGATGCCCATAGGACAAATTGTGTGCGGCGTCATTGAGGATAAATATCGAACATTGTGACTCCTTGAGGTTTAATGGTTAAGGTTCACTATATATAGAAGCTCGTAGACCAGTGTTTTGTGCGCACTAAGTAATTGCAATGTGGGTATTGAAATGTTTGCAGAGCATACCTAAAATGATAAAGGTATGGACAATGAAATCTTTTCAGGTTTGGAACTTTTACATGAGATATGTTTGGTGTTCAAAGTATGGAAAAAGGATTCAGTAACATCCTAGTAATGGGTGTGCTGAGGGTCTGGGGATGATCCCAGAGTGTTGGTCGCGTAGTATACATGTCGGGTGTGTCTTTCCAATTAGCACAGAGGATGGTGTAATCCCGATTGTAGGGTGATAGTTATGTCCTTATAGGAATGATGCTCGAATGTCATGGAATGACTAGTACGAGTGTGGTGATACCCATTTTAAGAATGTATTAGAAAATGTATTTGAGACCAAGGGTGATGACGCCATGTGGGGAATTAAAATGGAAATTGAGGTGGGGGTAATATTAAAACATGATTATAATGTTGACGTGTCGACGATTTATACTAGGGTTGCCTTAGCAATGTAAGGATTCGTTTTTGACACGTCTTGTCAAGCTGGTACGGGTTAAAGGATATAGCCTTGTGTGGTTACTACCCTTAGAACGTCAATGGCGACGTATGTAGTTGTCATAAAAATTTTGTGTAGTTTGAAACCGAAGGTAAGTTTGCTGGCAATCTAGTGTGGTCATGAGACATGGCAAGGTGAGTGTCTTGCTTCAACTAAGTAATGCCTAAAGGAGTTTAGGATTTCAATCACGATATGTTAAAGAAGATAATAACTTAGGTGTAGTAGGTGTAGTACCCCCTATTTTTTAGGATACAAAATTTAATTAAATTTTTGATATAGGATTTAATTAATTTGGAGGATTTAATTAAATTAAAGAATTAAGATTTAATTAATTCTGATTATTTTTAAAATTTACATGTGTCGTAATTTGAGGTCGAGGTTGGATATTTTAGTAAAGTAACTCGGATGACAATTCTAAATGTACGGTTGATTCCGAATAGGTCGAAATAGTAAAAAAAGAGTACCCGGGGGTAGTAATTGGGTTTCAGAGCATTTGTAGGCATAACCGGACTCACATGGGAGTGTTCGAGTCATTTAGGCTTGGCCCATAGGATTAATTTCGGGATTAACAATACAAAACCTACATTTGGGAGTTTGTGGTAGACACGACCCAATAAGAAAACCCTAGTTTTGTAGAGGAGGAAAGAGGGAGAGACTGGGAGAGCTTTTGGGAGCCAAATCAAGAAGATGGGTCTGTTCTTCGTCAAATCTTCGTCTACATCAAAGGAAATCAGACCCTACGAATTTATTTAGGCAAGTAGTTAAACTTGATTTCAATTTAATTTCAGTATTTCAATTCATGTGGGTGTGATAAAGAAATTTGTTTTTAGGAGTGGGGTATCATATAAAATCAATTGTGTGAAGTTGAATACAACATGTAAAAATTAATACTCCATGATGATGAAACTCATGTATTAGTATTAGAATTCAATCTAGGATTAGATAATAAGAAATTTATCTTGTATAATTGAGGTTGCGAAAATCATACTTGGGAAGAAATTCATAATCTCTATATAAACTCAATCTACGAACTTAGTGGGAATTTTTTAAATCTTTGATGACTGAGGTTTACAATACATTTTTCAATCTATACAAGGGGTAATAAAGGTTGGTAAATACTGTATTGAAGTTGGGATTAAAATCGTGAAGCTTGAGATTCGTTAATGGTAGCAATGATGTGAGGAAGACGAAGGAGTGCTGGGCAAACCAGGTCATTCGAATGACCAGTGTAGTCGTTCTAATGATAGTGAAAGTTGTTCGAATGACCCATGGTCTCGCTCGAACTACGGTGGGGATTCTGGGTGGGTATCATCTTCTACCTGGGTTTCTTTATTGGGATTTTTATTCAAAGGATTTAATTGAGTGAAAAATTAAAGGGAGAAGATACTTAGGGCATTGGGAGGTGTATATTAAGATATGTTTTATTTAGATGGAGTGCCAATCTAAATAATTGGAATGTGGTGAAATAAATTCAAAGGGTTAAAATACAGACCAAGTTAGGGAGTCCAGGTATTATTATTGAGTGACACCACTTGGATAAAATTAATTGAGGTGGAAGTTAATTAAATTAAGGGTAAGGGAGTTGAATTGAATTTTTCTCAGGCTACTGCTACGTGAGTTAGGCACGGGGTAGCCTGTTTAATTTATTATAGAGATATGTAGTAAATTATGGAATATTAAATTTAACAAGATATGTAAACCTTAATAGTGGGATTTTATGTAACAAATTCTAAGGGATGAAGATGCGGACCGACTAAGTGAGGCTGGGTATTGTAGTTGGGTGACAAAACTTAAATAACAAAATAATTAATGTGTGATTAATTAAATTATAAGTCGAGATATAGACTTTGGTATTTTGGGCTAGTGCCATGACTATTAGGCATGGGTTAGATAAATATTTATTAAATATATGTATACGGTCAGTATGATAATTTATATATATATATATATATATATATATTTGTGTTAATTATAGATATCAATGTGAATGATATTTATGTGAAAGCATACCCTTCTAGTGCCATCATAGGAGGTTGCACGATGTGGGTGAATCCCCTGGCTTGAGAAGCAGGGAGAGTATAGTCTCCAGGTCATATCGCCTATTTTTACTACGTGATTTGTTTTCCGAATTGAAACGCTTTGGTTATGATTCGATTTCACTTTTGGGTGAAATATGATCGCCTCCACTACGTTTATGATATTTTTTGCCCAAGTTCGCCGTGAGTTAGTCAGACTTGAGGTGGAAGAGACATGATAGCATTTTAGAGAAAGGATCCGGTGAGTTATTACACCGAAATGGATGGTTATTATAGACGACACGTGTGTGAATGTTGTAGTATAATAGTACATATATAATATGCATAGATAATTATATTCGGGATTAATACATAAGTGTGAATGTATTTCTTATATAACTAGTGAAATTTATATGATTTAAAAAGTGGTTTCTTATATAAATAACATGAAAGTTATATGTCTTAAAAAGGGGGTTTCTTACATAACTAGTGTCAATGTTATATGATTTAATATAGTTGAATTGATTAATAAGTTAATGAGTAGATAACTTAATAATCATAGAAAGAGTACTCGAGTTAGAGTAGTATGGTAGAAAGAGGTGTGATACGACTAGTTAGGCGGGGTAGCTTAACTTTGAAGGTTGGCAGGTACGCGTTAGGTGTGCACGTTAGATGAGGGGGTGAGTTATACCTCAAGAAAGTGAGACACTGACTTAAATAGGAAGAGTGTGCATGCATATTTAATTATTGCAATTCAACTGATTGCTAAATATTTTCAAAATGTTTTACTTGGGCTCTGACCAGTGTCAAAATCTTTTCCAAAACATTTTAGGTGTCCAGCCATTGGGACACCCAACTTGAGGATTCTATATAGGGATGCGTAGCTGCAATGCGTGTGAAAGTTGTAGGACTTTGTTATAGATGCTTCATTCATTCATTCCTATTGCAGGATCTTTATTTCAGTACTCATCTGGGCATGTCACCATCGAATTTAGTATTCAATTTATTTATGTGACCTCGTGTATCCAGATTATTATTTCAATTTACTGTTGTATTTTATTGTTGAACCGATAGCTGATTCATTCCTCTTTATTTATGTTTTTATCTGTGTTGGATTCAGTTACTAATTTGTATTTATGGTTTGATTATTATTTATTTTAGCATATTGCTAATTAATAGAAGATAAAATTTGACACTGGTCTAATTAAATTACTAGGTGGTTTGTAACTTTAAAAGGTTTTCAATTGTGATGATAAGAATGAGCCATATGAGACCAATGTTTAATTTTGATCACGAGCTAGCCACCCAGTATTTTAGTAGTCGGGGTGTCACAGATGGCATCAGAGCTTTAGGTTATAGAGTCCTTATGATCTGAGCGGAATTTTAGGTTTGAGCATAGAGTTCTTTGATAGAGAGACTTATTATAGGATTATTTGTCCCTATATGTATGCGATACTTATGTTCTCCTACTATTAAATATAGTTAATAAGATTCATATAAGACTTTAGTTGGGATTCGTTCATCGAAAATTTTTGGACGATCGATGAGGGCTGTTTGAAGGACTGCAGGGGGAGAGGCTCAACAAAAGTTATGTAATATTATAGGAATGCTGACCATAATAGAAGTCACCATGATTATTGTGCAGGTAGATGACGTTGGAATAATCACTATAGAGTAGTATTTTCCCTAAGCACCATCTTAGAAAGCGGTGATATAAATTAAGACTCACCCAGCATAGTCGGCAAAGGGGGAGGAGTCGGAGGAAATTTTTCGAAGAGCCATTCATAAGGATTCGGGGAAGAGAGGGAGTGTGATGGGTAAATGGAAGGAGATAACCCAAAGGTAATTGTGTAGGGTGGAGTGTAGTGACACCCATGATTAAATTTAGGGTGAAAATTTTCTCATAGGAGCAACGTTCTAGTGATAGGAGTCAGTTACCACAACCATGGAGAGATACCATGAATAATGAGGAATTTAGGGTGCAATTTGACCACAAATGCTCTCATTAGCTGTTTAAACAAAGATGCCAAGGAGATTTCAGTACTTGTTTTAAAAGGGTCGTACATTTATTGGTCATGAAGGAGAGTTGACGTGTTTAGCAAACTTCATACTCGACGAGGTGGATATGAAGAATCAAGATGGTTTGTAAGTTAAAAATGGATTCATGGGTGGAATATACAAGCATGGATGGGGAAATATGGCTAGAACGACTGGTACCGTTGTTGTCAATGTTGTATGTTAACAATTTGATATCAACACTTCCATGAAAAGGGAGTCCAGAGAGCTGGAGAACCTAACCGAAGGGCAAGATTGGATTTAACGGTGCTAGTGAAGCACTAAAGGAGGGTATACCTTATAGAGGAACCATTTTAATGATTTAGATCAATAGAATTACTACCAAATAATGGTGGATTCAATCAGGACCGTCAAGGTCAATAACGAGTCCCATAGGGCTAACGGAGCCAAAGGAACAATGGGGGAAGCAATCAGGGTCAAGACTACCTAGTCCATGAGAAGGATAACCAAGATATGGCCAGTGTCTCCAGGAAAAGGGAAATGAAATAGAGAGGTGTCTTAGATGTAAAGGAGAAAAAGAAGCTCACTTATCTCTGAACCATCACCCATCCTTCTGAACTATTCAATATTTTTCCTAGATTTATCTCAAACATGGATTTAAACATTAGACATTTTGATTTAGATCCTATATTTAATCTTAGTCTCGTTCATGAAGAGCCACAAAGCTATCAGGTAGAGGCTGAGCAAAATCATTTAGTGAACAAAAGCGATGGTGTAACCTAGTATGCACGAAAACAAACTTTTTTTTTGTTCCTAAAAATGGCGATGCCCACCCATCTCAGGTGGACACTTTCGAATTTTCCCTCCTTATACCTTACCTCCAAGGTGATTCTATATCCATCAACCTCAATGAAGATGTTTACCAGGAGGTTATCAAGGAATCCAGTTTTCATCTCATTGGAAAAATACATCTCAGAAAAGGATCTCAACCTTTTAAGGTAAATGTACTTAAAACACAACTATCAAAGTTATGGGGGATAAAAAAACATGGGTTCTAACACCCATTGGTAAAGGTTTCTTTAAAATTTAGT
This sequence comes from Sambucus nigra, assembly GCA_949130495.1. Lineage (NCBI taxonomy): Eukaryota > Viridiplantae > Streptophyta > Magnoliopsida > Dipsacales > Adoxaceae > Sambucus > Sambucus nigra. The sequence continues at coordinate 233,267,635 of OX422210.1, read as the reverse complement.
TTGGTTTCTTTTAGGAGACGAACACAATGTGGAAAATGAGTATTGTAAACCTACAAGAAGGTTTTTTCAAGGTATTTCAATGGGTTCCAGACTTCTATCCGAAAAAGTATGTAAACACGTCTGCTCATGTTTGGGTAAGGTTTATGGGTCTTTGTTAAGATTATTGGCACCCTAAACTTCTAATTAAAATTGCAAGGGGTTTGGGATTACTAATTCGTATTGACTAATCAACACTGAATATAACTTATGGTTTTTTCCTAGAATTCTAGTGGAGATATGCCTATCGTCACCATCTCCTGACCGTCTTCTTGTGGTTAGAAAGAACCATAATTTTTTTTTGTAGAGATTGAATATGAAAACTTTCCATCCTTTTACATTTTTTGTGGGTTCATTATCCACACTCCGAAACAGTGTCGAAACTTTAAAAAATTAAGTAGCAAAAAAATAACCTCAAAGCATTCCAAAGCATAAGTTGGTTGAGAAAAATAAAACACAGCTGGAATTTTGTAATCAATCAAAATGTTTGAATAATAAAAAAGGGTTCCAGATATTTGATATCGCATTGGACGGTAAAGAGACCTCCAACAGATCTATTCAGGAGAGTACAGAGAATCCAACTCAGTCAAAGGATTTAACTGATCAAATCCCACAAAATTCAGAGATTGCAGGAAATCAGGTAGATGATATTCAAAAGAGAAGACATGGTTTTGGAATCCCAGAAAATCCAAAACTATCAGGCATTACTAAGAAGAATCTAGTGTTAACTACTAAATCGTTGGAAAAAAATATGGATCTTATCCCTATGGAACGACAATATCAAAACAATAATATTGAGAGCAATGCACACACATATGGAGATATTCCTCCTCTAGAGGAAATTTTAAATTTGTCAAAAGTTGAGAGTCATGAGGCATTACCTCCTAATTGAATTCGATTTCTGAAAAAGAATAAAAAAAATTTCGATGATCATGCAAAGGCAAACAAAAGTTTTCAACATTTAATCCAATATGATTCCATCATGTTTAAAGGGGATAAATTAGTTTTACACAATGATCTTATTGAGTCTTCATCTTCTAAAGAATACAATAAAAGTGAAGAAGATAGGTCTCCTTTTGATTGAGGCACTGATTTATATGTGAAAATCCCCAATATTGACTTGAACGGCGTAAACTCTACTTCAAATCATAACCAATGGCATATCGTCCATAGAAAAACACGTTCAATATCTCATAGGTCCTAAATTTATTTTCAAGGTTTAGTTTACTTTTATGCACTCTTCATGCTATTTTGTTTTAAAAGTTTTCATTTCCGTCTGTGTATGCCACTGATGAAGGGTGTTTCTTCATATCTATACTAATAAAGTCTTTATAAAAAGTGTAAAGATTAGGAACGCGTATGTGGATATTGTCCACAGATTGGGGAACTGGAAAGGGATCCCCAGTAGGGGCAACAATTATAAGAAATTTTTTGGTTTGGTTGGGACGGGGGTGTTATGTCCAGGAACCATTTGAACCATGAGTGATATTAGCAATTGAAAGTATGGGTTTTATCCTATGATGATTGGGTCTGTTTTGTGTGACACGAGCGAGTCATAGTAATTTATTAGTACTAGATTCACATGAGAAAAGGTTTAGTAAAGGTAGCTATAATATTACTATAGTTGTATATATTCACCATTGAGTTAACGGAGCTCTCTTTAGTTCCATCTACAGGGGAATAGGTGTGGACATTGGGAGGATATATACTTTTTAAGGATAACTCATTTTGAGATATTATATTCGATATTTGATTTTATCCTCCGTACACACATGTTGAGATACTATCATGTTCGTTGTTCCAAGACATGATGTATATTTATTTGATGTCTCACTTAGAAGAGGGTCGGGTCGCGATGATATTTTTTATGAAGTAGACTACACGGAGTACAGTTGTCTAGTTACATTGGATCCCAGTGTGTGGGGACTTTTGCTGATGTGATTCAGGTTGTATCGGGTTTACCGTTGAGAGGAAAGTTTGTAGCTCATTGATGTTTACGTGCTAAGAACTTAGTCATGATGAGAGCATCGTATTGCATGACCCCTTGAGATACATGGGCATAGACGATTTGATTTATGTTTCGAGAGATATAATTTTTGATATATTAGTTGTGTGCTTTAGACCCACATATTTCGATGACTAACAATTCTAGGGGATAGTATGTCGGGGAAAGTTCTTTTGAGCTTTATTGTGGGATGTTACACTTATGGACCTTATTAAACTTTGGGAGTAGGGTGACATTATTAGATACTAGTGTATCGATTTTAAATGATAAATTATTAAACGTGTAGAAGAAACACTTTAAGCTAAGAACTATTACGATATATGGCCAGTGAAGCCGGGAAGTGATGCGAAGGAAGCACTGAGAAAACTTATATACCACAAGTTCTTGGGTGGGGCAATATCGAGGAGAATTATATTACAATTTATGAGGTAATAAAGAATACCTGTATGATATATCCACGCCGAGCGTGCAGAGCTGAGCTTGAGATAAGTATGCTTCGTATGAGACATTAGTGGTAATTATGCTAGGATGTTTGTGCTATAGTGTATGGTATGGTGAGACTTTGTGTTCATTGTTCCAAGGTATGATTTATTTATGCCAGTTATCACCTGTAAAAGAGTCTAGTCTATATATATGCGTATATATGTTATCATATGTTGCATAACAGACTTAGAAGAAAGTGTTTTTATTTTTATATTTAATCATGATGTGTAAGGACGTTTACTTGCGATTCAGGGTGAATATGTTTATTATCCAGTAGGGAGATATAGCTCATGATTGATTCGCGCTAAGAAACTAGTGATAGTAAGGGGTGTCGTATTGTATGACGTCTTTTGTAATATGAGAGTGGATGAGTATAGTTTTATGTCAGATGACGGGAATTCGAAGGTACGTGATATGGACTGAGGGCCTAGCAGATCTCGACGATCGACAATGTTAGGTAATAATGTATCGGGGGGCGGTTCCTTATTTGGATTTCTCTTTGCGAGACGTCCCACACATGAAACCTAGCGCAACATTGGAAGTGGGAGATGGTTGGTCATTAGGACATGGGTTTGGTACATTGGTTATTATACATACATGTAATTATAATTGTGAGAGAAAAGTTGAATTACGATTTAAGGCTTGTATAGTTAGGTAACATTTGTACAGATGAGCATGGGTACATGGTGTATGGGAAGCCTGTTTAATTAAATTAATTTCAATATAATTCGCAATTAGAAGGGGTAGAAATATGTGTAGGGATATCAGGAACATGTGAGTAAGGAAGTATTCGGGGCTTGGAGTACTAGACTTTTCACAATTTCGAGGATGAAATTCCTTTGTAAGGGGGAGTATGTAATACCCCATATTTTTGAAGATATATAATTTAATTAAATTGGTGATATAGGATTTAATTAATCTGAAGGATTTAATTAAATTAGTGAATTAAGATTTAATAAATTTGGGTTATTTATAAAATTTACATATGTCGTAATTTGAGGTCGAGGTGGGAGATTTTAGTAAAGTAACTCGAATGAAAATTCTGAGTGGACGGTTGATTCTGAATATGTCAAGATAGTTAGAAAAGTGTATCCCGAAAAGTAATTGGGTCTCGAGGCATTTTTGGGCATAATCGAGCTCACACGGGGGTGTTCAGGTCATTTGGGCTTGGACTCTTGGCTTAATTTCGGGATTAGCTATATAAAACCTACATTAGGGAGTTTGTGGCAGACACAACTCAATTAGAAAATCCTATTTTTGTAGAGGATAAAAGAGGGGGAGATTGGGAGAGCTTTTGGGAGCCAAATCAAGAAGAGGGTGTGTTCTTCATCAAATCTTCGTCTACATCAAAGGAAATCAGACCCTATGAATTTATTCAGGCCAGTAGTTAAACTAGCTTTCAATTTAATTACAGTATTTCAATTCATGTGGGTGTGATAGAGAAATTTGTTTTTAGGAGTTGGGTATCATATAAAATGGATTTTTGTAAAGTTGAATACAACGTGTAAAAATTAATACTTAGTGACGATGAAGCTCATGTATTAGTATTAGAATTTAGTCTAGGAATAGAAAACCATAAATTTATCTTATGTAATTGAGGTTGAGGAAATCATATTTGGGAAGAAATTCATAATCTATTTATAAACCCAATCTACAAACTTAGGGGGAATTTTATAAATCATTGAGGACTGCGATTTGCAATACATAGTGCGATCTAGAAAAGGGGGTAAGAAAGGTTGGGAAATACTGGATTAAAGTTGGGATTAAAATTGTAAAGCTTGAGATTCTTGAATGGAAACATTGATGTGAGGAAGACCAAGGAGCTCTGAGCCAACCAGGTCATTTGAACGACTAGTGGAGTTGTTTTAAAGACAACGAAAGCCGTTCGAATGACCCATGGTATCGTTTGAATGACGATGGGGATTCTGGGTGGGTGCCATCTTCCACTTGGATTCTCTGTTGGGATTTTTATTCAAAGGATTTAATTGAGTGAAAAATTAATGGGAAAAAATACTTGGGGCCTTGGGATGTGGACATTAAGATATCTTTTATTTAGATAGAGTGTCAATATAAATAATTGGAATTGGGTGACATAAATTCAAAGGGTTAAAATACGGACCAAGTTAGGGAGTCTGGGTAATACGATTGAGTGACACCAGTTGGATAAAATTAATTGAGGTGAAATTTAATTAAATTAAAGGTTGGGGAGCTGAATCGGATTTTTCTCAGGCTAGTGCTACGGGAGTTAGGTACCGGGCAACTGACTTAATTTATTATAGGGATATGTAATAAATTATCGAATATTAAATTTAATGATAGTTGTTAACCTTAATAGTGTCATTTTGTGTAACAAATTATAAGGGGTGAAGATACAAACCAGATGAGTGAGTTTAGGTATTGTAGTTGGGTGACACTACTCAAATTAAAAAAAATTAATATGTGATTAATTAAATTACAAGTCGGGATATAGAGTTGGGTATTTTGGGCTAGTGCTAAGAGTGTTAGGCACAGGTCAACCGGACTTTTCTTTATATATATATATATATATATATATATATATATATATATATATATATATATATATATATATATATATATGGTTAGTGTGATAGTATATATATATTTATGTCAATTATAGATATAGGTGTGAATAATATTTATGTGAAAGAATACCCCTCTAGTGCTATCATAGGAGGTTACACGATGTGGGTGAATACCCTAGCTTGAGGAGCAGGGAGAGTATAGTCCCTAGGTCATATTACCTATTTTTACTGCGTGATCTATTTTTCGACGTTAAACTCTTTAGGTATGATTCAGTTTCATTTTGGGGGGAATATGACCGCCTCCACTACGTTTGTGATATTTTTACCCAAGTTTGTTGTGAGATAGTCCGACTTGAGGTGACCGGGTTAGAGTGAGCGTGTCTAGGACATGATAACATTTTAGAGAAAGCATCCAATGATTTATTACTCTGGAACAGATGGTTATTATTCACGATGTGTGTGAATGTTTTATTATACTAATACATATAAAATATGAGTAGATAATTATATACGGGCTTAATACATAAGTTTGAATGTATTACTTATATAACTAGTGTAAACGTTGTATGATTTAAAAGTGATTTCTTATATAACTAGTGTGAAAGTTATATGACTTAAAAAGGGGATTTCTTACATAACTAGTGTGAACGTTATATGATTTAATTAATACAGTTGAACCGAGTAATTAGTTAATGAGTAGATAACTTAATAATCAAAGAAAGAGTACTCGGGTGAGAGTAATGTGGTAGAAAGAGGATTGATACGACTTGTTAGGTGGGGTAGCTTAACTATGAAGTTTAGCCGGCAAACGCTAGGTCTGCACATTAGATGAAGGGTGAGTTATATCTCAAGAGAGTGGGGCACTAGCTTAAATATGAAGAGTGTGCATACATATTTAATTATTGCAATTTAAATTCTTGATAAATATTTTCAAAATGGTTTCCTTGGTCTCTGATCCGTGTCAAAATCTTGTTCAAAACCTTTTAGGTGTCCAGCAACCGGGACGACCAACTTGAGGATTCTATCCAGGGAAGCGTAGATGCAGCTCATGTGGAAGTTACAGGACTTTGCTATACACGATTCATTCATTCCTATTGTTGGGACTTTATTTTAGTACTCTTTGGGTATTTTTCCCTCAGATTTAGTATTCAGTTTATTTATCTGACCTTGTGTATCCAATTTGTCATTTCAGTTTACTATTGTATTTTATTGTTGAACAGATGGCTTGTTAGGTCCTATTTTATTATGTTTTTATCTGTGTTGGATTCAGTTACCAGTTTGTATTGATGGTTTGATTATTACTTATTTCCACATGTTGCTAATTAATGAATGATAAAATTTGACACCGATTTAATTAAATTAATAGGTGGTTAGTAACTTTAAAAAGGTTTTTGACAATGATGCTAAGAATGAGCCATATGATACCAACATTTTATTTTGATCACGGGCTGGCCACCCGGTGTTTTAGTAAGCAGGGTGTCATATTAGGCTAGTGATGTACTAACTAGTGATTGGATAAGGTTGGTATAAACTAGGGCATGAGGCGTCCGCTAATCAGAATTGTTTTTGTACACCAAGGATGTGAAGGGTAAGGCCTTGCTCTTAAAGAGGTAAGTCGGTCATTGAATGCCTAAAGGACTACTGATTCATAAATTAGTTTCGTATTGTGATAATGAATGGAGTCTATTCTATTCACCAATTCTAGTGACCCAAGTTAGTGGTCCTAGATAGGACTTGTGCTCGGTGAGAACTATAGGAATGAGTGACTTGACTTCGAGTACATGACATAGGTTCGCTTTCGTAAGTCAGAGTGAGACGCTTATGAGTGAAATTCTTCAGGATGGTTGCTTTCTTCTTCTAACTTTCGTGTTTTCATTTTAGGTTCGATAATTGGGAATTGGTATTCTCACCTGCGGTGACTCAAATTAGTTACAAATCATGGTACGATAAAGTTGGTCTCGAGAGAGGGCAGCGGACTGGGTTTGGTCAGTGCAACTCGTTAACTAGGTGTGCCCATCTTCATAGTAGTGGCTACACTCTCAGTTACACAACTTACTCTTAGTATCGATCTTTCTTAGGACACGTGGACTTTGGACTGTCGGGATCGGCAGTTAGTGGCTTGAGTTGTGAAGAGCGGGAGATGAGTTGTAGATACAGTATAATGTTAGAAATTGAGGAAAACTTAGTAAATGATGTTACTTTTCCATGATCGGACTCTAGTGAGTACTCAAGGATGATACACCTTGCGTAGTACTATGTAACAACCCGCCTAATGGGATACCAGGCGATCACTCCTATATCAAATTATAACAGGAGTTACATATGGATCATTCTTAGGATCACTGCCAAAAATCCATTTAATTACAAATATCCTATTAGGCGAGCGTTAAAAACTTTTAACTTAACTACTCTTTTAATCAATTATAGTAAAACATCCACAATTTAGTGCGTAAATAAAACTAAAATGAAAGTGAAATAAATTAAAATAACCGAACACTCGGTTCAAATTATACAACCATATCGAATATCGTGCAAAGAATAAATTAAATTAGTTGGACCATTGGTCTGAATGTTTGTACAATACCTCCTATCTAGAGTACAAGGAAAAGAAGCGTCTACCGAGAAACCGCAAGCATCCACAGCTGCTGCTGAAGACGTCTGACTCGAAAGAAATGCCATCCAGGCGTCCCTGTGTCTGGGCACCTATATATATATATATATATATATATATATAATATACCACAAGAGAGGAAAAGTAGATATGCGGGCCAGAGCCCGAATTTTGAAAATATTTTGCAAGTGCATAAATGCTTTATTTATTTTTAAAATAGTTTTATCTCATATTTAAATTGGTATCGCACTCCCATGAGATACCCCTCACCTCTCCTCTAGTAGTGCACACCTAACGCATCCTAACAACACTTCCTAGTCAAGCTACCCTGCCTAACTAGTCTAATAACCTATCCACTATCTACCCTAGATAGTCCAAGTGCTAAGGGCTAAACTTCCCTCCATTCTCAACGCTGCACTAAGTTCGTGCGTGGGGTGTCTCGCAAAGCGAAATCCAAACAAGGAACCCCCCGATACACTACTACTTGACAGGGTTAATGGTAGAGATCCATTAGGCCCGTAGCACACAAAAATGTATAAATATGTATATATATATATATATATATATATGTGTGTGTGTGTGTGTGTACATTTATAATATACGTCCGGATAATATCTCCCGGACTGAGATTTACCAATTCAATTATATCTTTATAATACACATCCGGATCTACCTCCCGGACTGAGGTGTATTTGATACACAAAGTATTTATCATTATTATTTCAAAACTTTCCATTTTCCTTCTCATATCCAGGAAATGTATTTAAAAGCCAATTCATTAGCATGAATTGCTATACCAAAACATATATCTTTTTAAAAGCCAATTTTATTACTATAAAAATGCTTTTCCTTTTCCAATTATCCCATTTCCCTTTTTATACTCAGGAAATGTAATTAAAAGACATTTTTATTATCATAAAAATGCTTTTACCATATCATATGCTTCCACATCCCTTCTTCCATCCGGGAGTGTTACCGAAGCTAAACATATAACCCATTTCCTATCCTATATCCAGGAAATGTAATTAAAGTCAATCCATTATCATGAATTGCTTTAATATAACGCGTTCTAAGACCGACCGTCCGGGTTTCCCCACTGTGCGCGCCCCTAAATGGCTATCTATAACACCCCGCTTAAAATAATAACGGGTGGCCAGCCCTATACGATATTAAATCAGGAATTTCAGATGGTCCAGTCTCAACATCAACTATCGGTACTATATAATATAGGACTAACTACCCGATATCATATATGCGAGACGTTAAATAAATTAAAACATGCAACATAACACAACCCAACACTACAAAATTTCTAATAAATAAGAGAGATGCAAGAAAGAACTATAAGAATGAAAGGTATCACTATACAGGAATGTGCCATAAATAAACCCGAATAAGCTGTCGGGTCACAGCAAATACAATAACTGAAGGGAATAAATATAAACATGTAAGTAAATATCCCTTGGGTACACACCCGATATACAACATGAATCCTACCTAGAATTTTAAAGAAGTAGGAAGCGGCTACATGAAACATCCCGCAACAGTCCGCACCTGTCACGGCTCCCGAGACTCTGGATAGAGGGTCATCCGGCATCCATGCGGTAGGATACCTGTGGAAAATATGTATGTATATACAAGAAGGAGGGAGAAGTAAACGGGTCAGAGCCCCGAATGTGTAAAATATTTAGCAAGTGTGTTAACCGTGCATAATAAATACCGGTGTACTTAATTCATAAATAAGTGAGACCGCACTCTCGTGGAACCCCAACTCACCTCTCATCTAAAGGCGCGCACCTAATCGCGTCCTCAAATTTTAGTTAAATTATCCCCATTGATTTTTTTGGACAACCTAACTTATCAGGCCTAGCCTATATCCACGAGAGCTACCTTCCCGTCATAATCTAGGATCCACCCATTTCTAATCCAATTAGATTATGATACAAAAATTATTCCATAAAAGGCTTAATAAATTCCGATTAATAATCTTATGAATTATAATCATCATAATTCTTAAAACATCACTCCTATACATATACATATATATATATATATATATATATATATACCTATATAGGCTAAAAACGTAAGAATTAGTATACTTAATAACATGCACATGGAATATTGGCAAGACTTCTCTCTAATCCCAAAATTGTACTACGTTTCGTGCGTGGGGAGTCTCGCAAAGCGAAATCCAAACAAGGAACCGCCCCGTTACACTACTCCTGACAAGGTCAAGACCAGAGATCCGAGATGCCACCTATGGAATTACTTCTCTCAAATCTCGACATGGAACTGCGTTTCGTGCGTGAGGTGTCTTGCAAAGCGAAATCCAAACAAGGAACCACCTCGTTACACTACTCCTGGGCAATGTCGATCCTAAAGATCCATAATCCTCAACATACAAGTAAATACTACCATTATCACTAACTATAACTACTAAAGAAAGAAAGAAGAAAAGAAATGAAAACAAATAAAATAAAATAAAAGAACCTCCAATAATATCCTTGGGATGATGTAACCGAATAATACCTTATGTGCGATACATCAACCCCCATCAATCTAGTACACCATAATCATCTAAGATGTACTTCATAAAAGTCCATATCCTTTCATCTATAGGATATATATATATATATATATATATATATATATATATATATATATATATATATATATATATATATATATATAGGTATTTATTTCTAACCGTATATATATATCATCATCAATCCAATAGCCAAGTGTACATACTACATATGATGTACAAGGCCATGCACATAATATACCCGCCTATATATATATCGCCGATAAACTGCATCAATGCTATCATCTTCCCACTGCCCGGCTCACGTAGCAAAACTGGGGCCACCATGGTGGGACTAAACGACACCCATCTCGTGGTAAACTCACGCACACGACGTCCCGGGAAGCGGTCATAGCTCCAAACCGGCAATGAGACGAAACATACCCATCACGTCTCATCCCAAAATAAATATATATATCATATAATAACACCCGGGACGACTATGACCTAGGGAATATCCACACCCTGCTTTTCTAGCCAGGATGCTCACCCTCTACGCGCGCAACTTCCCAATGATAGCATGAGCGGGGTATGCTTAACCAATTTAGTCTATATATTGTTTACATGCATAATATATATAATCCATATGATCCAATCATATGATCAAATAATAAACCATCATATACGGTTTAAATATCCATACCATGTATGTCCACAACATAAAGATATCCATATATCAATATACATACATATATATATATATATATATATATATATATATCAACACATATTCGCATATCCTTATCTATATATAGAAACTAATTCTCGTTCATATGTATAAGATATATATATACTTAGCTATAAGTATACATAGTCCTCAATATGCAAGCCGTCACCACAATTCCTTTAATTTACCTCGATACGTGAATATAATCCCATACTTGAAACATATTCGATCATTTTCCTATGATGAATAGTCTCCCAAAACCATATGTTTATGTCTATACATATACATTCAACATTAGGGTTATCACCCAAGAATTTGCGTAGGAATCCATCACTACACCTTTCACCTCTAAATGTGAAAGTACATAATTATCTTTAGTACTATCTAACCATAGGCATTAACAGGACTTAATAGTCTAAAACCTCAATTTATTCCAACCTCATTTCAAGTATTGGAATCTCAATGGACATATCCCCATAAGTGCGTATAAACTATCCTAACTAGAATTTACGCTACCGCTTATCCTAGTCGATAGTACACCCGCAAGCTGTTTCCCACTTTTACCTATGGTTCAATTGTATTTTATGAATCCTTACCCCTATCGGGTTATCATTTATTCCTTAGTCTAAATATTTCTAAGGATAGGAGACCTCTCACTCTCTAAGAGTTCTCAACCTCAAACATATATATATATATACCTTTATCTATAATTGGTAAATTCCAACCTCAAAGAGTTTTCCCCCAATATCCATATGTAACTCCAATACGTACATGGGTACATTTCTCCCAAGTTACCCTAAGGGGTCCCCAAATCCCAATATGTGAGAAACTCCTTATATGACTCCAAGAATATATCTTTTACATCCTAAGAGAAAGCCCCCAAATCAAATAAACCCAACCAAAAAGGGTTTGAAATCACTATGGAGAAAATACTTCAAAATGCCCTGTTTCCAAATCGATTCGGCCTCACAGGCGAATCGATTCGGGTCCAAAGACCTGGGCTTCTGCAATAGGCCGAATCGATTCGGCTTGGGGTCCGAATCGATTCGGTCAATGCAGACCTGCCAATTTTACCAAACCGAATCGATTCGCTTGAGGGGGCGAATCGATTCGGACCTGCAATTTTTGAAGGGTTCATCTGTTTCTTCAAAACCCACGAATTCTAAACCCTAAATTTCTCATTCCAACCCCCAATCCTTCATCAAATCATGATTTTAAGCCCATTAACCAACCCAAAGTTGATCCCAACCATTTCTATGTCATTAAATCTCAATTCAAACATTGATTTCAAGATTAAACCTAAAAATCTAGGTTTTGATGTTAATACCCAAAAATCCATTTCTTTACCCCACAAATTATGAAATAAAATACACAAATAGCTATGTAGCAAGATTAAACACTTGCCTCAGGTTTTTGGAGGTTGAATCGTCCTCGATGTCGCGGTAGGGCCGGAAATCTCCAAGCTTTCTTCCTCTCTCTCTTTTTTTCTTCTTCTTCCCTTTCTTCTTCTCTCTCTAAGGCTTTTCTCTCTTTCTCTCAAAATGAGAGAGGCTTGATCCGTAAGCCTTAAATCCCTTAAAACAATAAACCCAATTTTAAATGTTAATACACACTTTAAATGACTCGTTTACTCCAATTCAAGCCAAAATAACTTAAAAACATTCCGGAGCCGAAATAAGACCCAATGACAGTCATTTTGACTATCTCAACCCTTTCGGGATCGATGGCACACTCAAAAATATCATCCGGAATATTTTAAAATATTTTCTATTATTGGACTTCATTTCCCAAATTCTAAAATTCTCCAATTTAATTAAATTTTATCTTCCCAAAAATTTAATTTCTCAGTCTCCAAAGTCGTGGGGTGTTACAATCTCCCCCCCTTACAAGAATTTCGTCCGCGAAATTTAAGATATGCCTAGGACCTCAATATCATCTAGTCCTAACATCAAGTCTTAGGATCATTATACCAATCCTCTCTAGTTCTCATGTCGAACCATATGGATTTTAGAACAAATAACTACCCCGGGGTGCCCATACACCCCGTATCCGAGTTTCCACTCGTAAAATCCTAATCAGGCTCCATTAGCCTCAAATTTTAAGATAACCCTCGGTAATATAATCTATAACAATATACTAAATATATAAAAGTTTGAAAATTTCCACTGGTTGAACTCTCCTCAATTCCTGACGCTAGCCACCTTCGTGCGGGGGAGGTCTCGCAAGCGAAATCCAAACAAGGAACCCTCCCAATACACTACTGTGTAGCTAGGTCGGAGATTGAGATTAGTTGAACCAGGGTTAAGGTTTTATGAAAGAAAGATTTACATATTTTTGATATTGCCCGAGGGCCTATACAATAATACGATGTAAATATTTTCCGCGTCTTTCGACACGCCAAACAAACACCTTAGGTTTAAAACACAAGGCCTCAATTAATACAATACTCTAGCCAATACCTAGTTCTCAAAACTAGCACAACTATGAGCTAAACTATTCGCTCCTCACAAATCTACCAAACTCTGAACCTCTCAGTTATGAAATTCCTATACATCATATTAACACCTTTATATAAAAATAAATCCTTCCCTCATTGGGATTCTAAAACTTCCCTACTATTTCGTTAGGAAAAGGTGTATCATCTCCCAAGACGCCATACCAAGGCCACACTTGCTCACTTCCTTCTCTAGGAAAATTCCATACCCCCTAGCGGTATAGCGGCTAGCTACTCATCACACCTCACACGCGACGTTCCCACTATCGCACAAAGCGTAACTTAAACCCAAAGAAAGGTATTCTACCTTACAATTCCATAACCTAATGGTTTCACCTCATCCAAGGATCTCAATTCAAGACCCTCTACTTCTTCCAAGAAAATCATTACTCCTAAACCTATTTCTCCATAAGAGAAACATCTTCCTCAAAATCTTTCCTAGCGAAGGTTGACGGGTTTCTAAATCCAAACCTCCCAAAGACTACAATAACCTCTCCTCAGACTTACTTTATCAAGTCCAAGGTTTGTCATTCGAGTAAATTTTCCTTTCTTACTCAACTGCCAACAAATCACCTCGAACCATTGCTAGAAATCTTCCTCAATAACTCCTCCAGAATCGGGGAAAACAACTACCCCCGATCAAAGCGTACCCAAAATATGCTATGGGTATTGTACTTCTAAAACTATTCTTTCCTAGACGACAAAATCTAGGCGACGTCTAAAACGAAACAAGAGCAACTGTTATCAGAACGCCAATCAAGTGAATATACTTCACAGAAGAAAACAATGCAATGAACACAACAGTCCTATTTGTAGGGCTTTATGTCAAGAACGTTAACGGAAGAATGCAAAAAGCTCGCACAGATCCTAAGGACTATAGAACCTGATGCTCTGATACCATCTGTAACACCCCGCTTAAAATAATAACGGGTGGCCAGCCCTATACTATATTAAATCAGGAATTTCAGATGGTCCAGTCTCAACATCAACTATCGGTACTATATAATATAGGACTAACTACCCGATATCATACAAGCGAGATGTTAAATAAATTAAAACATGCAACATAACACAACCCAACACTACAAAATTTCTAATAAATAAGAGAGATGCAAGAAAGAACTATAAGAATGAAAGGTATCACTATATAGGAATGTGCCATAAATAAATAAATAAACCCGAATAAGCTGTCGGGTCACAGCAAATACAATAACTGAAGGGAATAAATATAAACATGTAAGTAAATATCCCTTGGGTACAGACCCGATATACAACATGAATCCTACCTATAATTTTAAAGAAGTAGGAAGCGGCTACATGAAACATCCCGCAACAGTCCGAACCTGTCACGGCTCCCGAGACTCTGGATAGAAGATCATCCGGCATCCATGCGGTAGGATACCTGTGGAAAATATGTATGTATATACAAGAAGGAGGGAGAAGTAAACGGGTCAGAGCCCCGAATGTGTAAAATATTTAGCAAGTGTGTTAACCGTGCATAATAAATACCGGTGTACGTAATTCATAAATAAGTGAGACCGCACTCTCGTGGAACCCCAACTCACCTCTCATCTAAAGGCGCTCACCTAATCGCGTCCTCAAATTTTAGTTAAATTACCCCCATTGATTTTTTTGGACAACCTAACTTATCAGGCCTAGCCTATATCCATGAGAGCTACCTTCCCGTCATAATCTAGGATCCACCCATTTCTAATCCTATTAGATTATGATACAACAATTATGCCATAAAAGGCTTAATAAATTCCGATTAATAATCTTATGAATTATAATCATCATAATTCTTAAAACATCACTCCTATACATATACATATATATATATATATATATATATACCTATATAGGCTAAAAACGTAAGAATTAGTATACTTAATAACATGCACATGGAATATTGGCAAGACTTCTCTCTAATCCCAAAATTGTACTACGTTTCGTGCGTGGGGAGTCTCGCAAAGCGAAATCCAAACAAGGAACCGCCCCGCTACACTACTCCTGACAAGGTCAAGACCAGAGATCCGAGATGCCACCTATGGAATTACTTCTCTCAAATCTCGACATGGCACTATGTTTCGTGCGTGAGGTGTCTTGCAAAGCGAAATCCAAACAAGGAACCACCTCGTTACACTACTCCTGGGCAATGTCGATCCTAGAGATCCATAATCCTCAACATACAAGTAAATACTACCATTATCACTAACTATAACTACTAAAGAAAGAAAGAAGAAAAGAAATGAAAACAAATAAAATAAAATAAAAGAACCTCCAATAATATCCTTGGGATGATGTAACCGAATAATACCTTATGTGCGATACATCAACCCCCATCAATCTAGTACACCATAATCATCTAAGATGTACTTCATAAAAGTCCATATCCTTTCATCTATAGGATATATATATATATATATATATATATATATATATATATATATATATATATATATATATATATATAGGTATTTATTTCTAACCGTATATATATATCATCATCAATCCAATAGCCAAGTGTACATACTACATATGATGTACAAGGCCATGCACATAATATACCCGGCTATATATATATCGCCGATAAACTGCATCAATGCTATCATCTTCCCAGTGCCCGGCTCACGTAGCAAAACTGGGGCCACCATGGTGGGACTAAACGACACCCATCTCGTGGTAAACTCACGCACACGACGTCCCGGGAAGCGGTCATAGCTCCAAACCGGCAATGAGACGAAACATACCCATCACGTCTCATCCCAAAATAAATATATATATCATATAATAACACTCGGGACGACTATGACCGGGGGAATATCCACACCCTGCTTTTCTAGCCAGGATGCTCACCCTCTACGCGTGCAACTTCCCAATGATAGCATGAGCGGGGTATGCTTAACCAATTTAGTCTATATATTGTTTACATGCATAATATATATAATCCATATGATCCAATCATATGATCAAATAATAAACCATCATATACGGTTTAAATATCCATACCATGTATGTCCACAACATAAAGATATCCATATATCAATATACATACAGATATATATATATATATATATATATATATATATATATATATATATATATATATATATATATATATATATATATATATATATATGTATATATATATATATATATCAACACATATTCGCATATCCTTATCTATATATATAAACTAATTCTCGTTCATATGTATAAGATATATATATACCTAGCTATAAGTATACATAGTCCTCAATATGCAAGCCATCACCACAATTCCTTTAATTTACCTCGATACGTGAATATAATCCCATACTTGAAACATATTCGATCATTTTCCTATGATGAATAGTCTCCCAAAACCATATGTTTATGTCTATACATATACATTCAACATTAGGGTTATCACCCAAGAATTTGTGTAGGAATCCATCACTACACCTTTCACCTCTAAATGTGAAAGTACATAATTATCTTTAGTACTATCTAACCATAGGCATTAACAGGACTTAATAGTCTAAAACCTCAATTTATTCCAACCTCATTTCAAGTATTGGAATCTCAATGGCCATATCCCCATAATTGCGTATAAACTATCCTAACTAGAATTTACGCTACCGCTTATCCTAGTCGATAGTACACCCGCAAGCTGTTTCCCACTTTTACCTATGGTTCAATTGTATTTTATGAATCCTTACCCCTATCGGGTTATCATTTATTCCTTAGTCTAAATATTTCTAAGGATAGGAGACCTCTCACTCTCTAAGAGTTCTCAACCTCAAACATATATATATATATATACCTTTATCTATAATTGGTAAATTCCAACCTCAAAGAGTTTTCCCCCAATATCCATATGTAACTCCAATACGTACATGGGTACATTTCTCCCAAGTTACCCTAAGGGGTCCCCAAATCCCAATATGTGAGAAACTCCTTATATGACTCCAAGAATATATCTTTTACATCCTAAGAGAAAGCCCCCAAATCAAATAAACCCAACCAAAAAGGGTTTGAAATCACTATGGAGAAAATACTTCAAAATGCCCTGTTTCCGAATCGATTCGGCCTCCCAGGTGAATCGATTCGGGTCCAAAGACCTGGGCTTCTGCAATAGGCCGAATCGATTCGGCTTGGGTTCCGAATCGATTCGGTCAATGCAGACCTGCCAATTTTACCAAACCGAATCGATTCGCTTGAGGGGGCGAATCGATTCGGACCTGCAATTTTTGAAGGGTTATCCTGTTTATTCAAAACCCACGAATTCTAAACCCTAAATTTCTCATTCCAACCCCCAATCCTTCATCAAATCATGATTTTAAGCCCATTAACCAACCCAAAGTTGATCCCAACCATTTCTATGTCATTAAATCTCAATTCAAACATTGATTTCAAGATTAAACCTAAAAATCTAGGTTTTGATGTTAATACCCAAAAATCCATTTCTTTACCCCACAAATTATGAAATAAAATACACAAATAGCTATTTAGCAAGATTAAACACTTGCCTCAGGTTTGTAGAGGTTGAATCGTCCTCGATGTCGCGGTAGGGCCGGAAATCTCCAAGCTTTCTTCCTCTCTCTCTTCTTTTCTTCTTCTTCCCTTTCTTCTTCTCTCTCTAGGGCTTTTCTCTCTTTCTCTCAAAATGAGAGAGGCTTGATCCGTAAGCCTTAAATCCCTTAAAACAATAAACCCAATTTTAAATGTTAATACACACTTTAAATGACTCGTTTACTCCAATTCAAGTCAAAATAACTTAAAAACATTCCGGAGCCGAAATAAGACCCAATGACAGTCATTTTGACTATCTCGACCCTTCCGGGATCGATGGCACACTCAAAAATATCATCCGGAATATTTTAAAATATTTTCTATTTTTGGACCTCATTTCCCAAATTCCAAAATTCTCCAATTTAATTAAATTTTATCTTCCCAAAAATTTAATTTCTCAGTCTCTAAAGTCGTGGGGTGTTATACTATCATCTTCCAGGGCCTATCATCAAGACAACCTGGGATCCTACATCGCAAGACGTCGGGAAGCGGCCATGTGCCTGCGGGATAGTCAAGACCACACCCGGAATCTCCTAACCTGCGCAGAAAAATATATATCAACAAACGCTCACATGGCCTATAGGACTATATCCACCCTGCATTCATTAGCCAGGGGGCTTCACCATACGTATGCAACTTCCCTTATGATAGCGATTTAGAGAGGTGTGTAATCCATATTTGATTAATTATGAAAATCATTTATTTACCATTTTGAAAATATTCATTTTTATATTTTCAAAATCATCTCCATCATAACATATATATATACCTAAATCACACAGTATATACATATCCTATATATTCTTCCTAGAATATATATAAACGACCATAGTGGCCTATAGAATCTAGCGATGACCAATAATCCCAAAGATTCCCTCCAGGAATCATAATCATTCATTCATATTAGCATGATTCTAAATCCAAAGTATTTCCTTACTTCGACAAATAATAATTACCTTAATCAACTCTTAAAGATTTATTGGATATCTCCAAATATAATAATTCACTCTAAGTGAATATATATATATATATATATATATATATATATATATATATATATGTTCCCAATTCCACAAGTCCCTCAGGACATAACCCTATAATATACTTTAATTTAGAAGGCCCTTAAACTTTAAACTCAATGAGGAGAAATAATAATAATCTCCAAAATCTTGGGCTGAAAACAGGGCACCGGTCGACCGGTCCTAGACCCCCGGTCGACCGCGGGTTGTAAATAAGCCTACAAAACAGAGCAGTTGGCCCTTTCTCCTTGACGCGGTCGACCGGCCATAGGGTCGCGGTCGACCGGTCACACCAGGTCCAGAACGCTAATCTCCTCAAATCCTCCATCCAACAACCTGATTTCATTATCGGGGTTTCTAAACTACCCCAAAAATTAACCCAAACATCTACGCAAGTAATTCTAGCCGTAATTTTTCCAATTCCCGATTTGATTTCCGAGTTGATGATTTCAACCCGGAGCTGTCATCTTGTAAATATCATATCAAATCGTAGAAAAATCAGAAAAATATGCGGTCAGTGCCCAAGCGACCGTATTGAAAAGATCTACAACGTTTATGTTTTGACCGAAAGCTAAATTAATTTTCTTCCTAGTCAAAATAACCCCACAAGCTTACGGGATACTATTCATTGTCTCCCCAAAATCCCAAACTCCATTTTTCTCCATTTTCGTTGTTTCTAACCTCATCCAACAACTCAATAAGCATCTAATATTTGTTTTACAACTAACACATCGATTAATTTGGTTTATTAAACCATTTCTCTTAGTTTTAAACCCTAATACCATAAAAACCCCAACTTAACATTTAAACCCATTTCAATCCATTTATATACTCCATTAACATGGTTTTATCACTAAAAATCATTAAGAGTTTACATTGCATCAATATGTAAACTCATAATCAACTTTTCCCAAATTTATTTTAAGGGTTCTAACCCAAAATCATGTAGTTTACCAACTATGATATGAAATAAATGCACAAAATGAAATAAAGCAAGTACACACTTGCCTGGAGGATGAAATCCGACGACCTCGAGTCGAATCCGACAGAGTTTGGCCCGAATCTTCCTTTTATCCCTTATTTTCTCCTTCCTCTTCCTCTTCTCTCTTTTATTTCTCTTTTCTTTCTCTTTTCTCCCTCTCTCCCTCTTTATAAAGAAAGAAAAATGGTTTAAACCCTTAAAACCCAAAAACGACTCGTTTACCCAATTACGAGTTACTTTTACCTCTTAAATTACCCGAAACTCAATTTCGACAATCGGACACTCTTTTCCTACTATCTCGGACATTCCGAGACTCATGGTGCAGTCGAAATTTTCATCCGAGGTACTTGACGGCAAATCACTATTCTAACCCATAATAAATAAATGCGGTCTTCTACTCAAAATCTTACCTCTTTTGTCTCAATACTCCACGGCGACATATAATTAAATTATAGCGACCTATATAGTCCCAAAAGTAATTACGATACCCATCGAAAATCATTAAATCCTCGAAAATCCCAAAAATTACTATTTCGAGAAATTCTCCAAATTCCAAATTATGCTTAATTTTGGAATTTAATTGTCTCCAAAAGGGCGGGTTATTACATACTCCCCCCCTTACAACAGAATTTCGTCCTCAAAATTCAAATATATCTAGGATCACTACAAATCCTAAACCTCAAGGGGAACGACACCAACCCAACGGTTCCCAACCGGGTACTACGCGGCTACCGCGATCATAAAGTGACTCTAATACGTCACTTAATACCCATCCTCTAAAATGCCTCTTGGCATGAATTTCAACCTTATATACAATGCCCATCCTATTTCGGGCGGTACATAAGACTATCTTACCAAGGTGCCCATACACCTTTCCAACTTGTGCACATATGCACATCCGTAGTGAACGTCTGACACGTAACACTCTCTCCCAATAAGGGTCTCCTTTCCTCGGTGTAATACTCACCTATGGGTCCTTCCAACCCGCGAAATTTCAATCCTCATAACCTCGGCGCCACTAACTCTAGCGAACCTACATCCTAAAAATGCTACGATCTATGCGTTACCCTACCTAGGCGAAACGAGTATCCTAAATATGTCCCTATTGCCCAAGGCCTCTCTCAACTCCCGACATTTGCTTGGTTTCGTGCGTGGGACATCTCGCCAAAGCGAAATCCAGATAAGGAACCCTCCCGTTACACTACTCCCTCGCGTTGTCGATTATCGAGATATAACGACCTAAGGCATACCAGCGGGACATCCTAAATCTTACTAAACTAACCTACAAACGCATTCCTACTATCTTATCCTTCCGCCCATACGAAAGGAAACCTAACTAATCAAAGTGCCTACTCTTTGTAGGAACACTTCTTATATCACACCGATCACAGATTTCCTCCAAATTTGGCTTCTTATTAAGGCATGGCTATCATCCTCAAATTAATTTCTCTAAGTCCTACTCCACCCAACTACTTGTGGCGAGAGGACCACTTTAGTGCTTTTTCATAGCACAATATTTCCATAAGTGTACCATCATCACAGGGCTCGTAGTCTATAGTGGTTCATCCACACTATAAGACTAACCCACATCCTTGCATCATATAACAGCTCTTCACGCCCGGCGCCGTTAAGAGTCATGTGTGAAGTGTCTCGCAAAGCGAAATCCAAACAAGGAACCCCTCCACACATTAACACTTGACTTCGTCGGTCACGGAGTCCCGTTATTTCAGACATGCAACCGGGACAATCCTATCCCTTATCAACGAAAGGTGGTCTGAACTCCTATCTCTAACTAAGAGTCACACCACCCAGCGCTCGCACTATTTCTAAGTCCTTGTGCAAACCAGTACTGAGCTAAATCTTACAGCTCAACAATGATCCTGTGGGCCTTAAATTATATCTATAAGGTTGCCACACATACCAACCAAAATAAGGAAGCCTCTACTCATCGAGGTTCCATCAATCCATAATAACAAAGGTGTACTCAACCTATATCCAGGTGAGACACTGCAACCACAATCTGTTCCCTCCAGGAACTTTGGACACGATAGACTTGCCATCATTAGCCTGTTATCGCTACGATATACCATATACCTCATACGTATATATACAAAATATAATCACCCGCCTCTATGGCGAGTGAAGGAAAACAAAATTTCGCTATCGCGGAAAACACATAGGCCTACATTATTGTGTTATCGAGACCGAATAAAAAGCTCAAATTACACACGAGTCTAGGGCTATCGAACAACACAACTTCATCTAGCCACACCTCTTACTAGAATTTCTTAGCTCTAGGCCCCATCTGGGCACCCTAACCTTGTCCTTTATTCCTATCGGAAAAGACTATCCGTGTGGCTCCGCACTCCACAACACCATTTCCATCATTGGTCTTCCTGACCATCATGGAGTTGTCAACACCATCTGACTCTATAGCTTTGCTCCTTACAATCACCTTACTAATCCTCTTAACTCCTTCGTTAAAAGGAAATTCCAACACCGGTTCCAACAATCCTCCCTCATTAAATCTCCCCATGTGGATGTCCCCTCAGGGGCACCTGAACACACCCACCTTCTCCGTAAGTGTTAACAACACTTCTCTAGTGAGCCTATCCTTCCTGGAAAGGACCCAGCTTTAATTCTACCTTCCTCACCTCGGTATAAAGTTCACTTCTCCATAATGTTCTTTATTCACTGTCGGTCTTTGGCCGACCCTTATGTGAATAATTACGAAACGAAATTCTTCTCCTTCCTGTAGGACTCACGGTTAAAACTATCCGTAAGATCCCTTTGGAACCCTTATCTCCACAGGGTAATTCAACTTGAGTACCACTTTCTACCACAGTAGTACTTGGTTGCTCATAACTACTATACTTTAGTAGCCGTTGCAACAATCCTTAGCAATTTGCCACAAGGAGAGTGGCCTCTACTAAGGTCCTCGTCCCCATCTTCTACCAGCTTCCCCAGCTAAGCCTTGCCAACTGCTGTCCTCCCCGAGGCCCTCCTTGGTCGTCCTTCTTCGATCGGCACACACGATCCTAGAACGAGCACGCAAAGGATTACTAAAATCTTCTAACATGGCAGGAGAACGAAATCTCAAAGAGAAATCAACAATCCTAATCCAGGGGCTCTATAACAAATCGAGAGAAATGCTGAAAGCGTAGTACGCCCGCACAGATTCCTAAGGACACTAGAACCTGACGCTTTGATACCATCTGTAACAACCCGCCTAATGGGATACCGGGCGATCACTCCTATATCAAATTATAACAGGAGTTACATATGGATCATTCTTAGCATCACTGTCAAAAATCCATTTAATTACTAATATCCTATTAGGCGAGCGTTAAAAACTTTTAACTTAACTACTCTTTTAATCAATTATAGTAAAACATCCACAATTTAGTGCGTAAATAAAACTGAAATGAAAGTGAAATAAATTAAAATAACCGAACACTCGGTTCAAATTATACAACCATATCAAATATCGTTCAAAGAATAAATAAAATCAGTTGGACCATTGGTCCGAATGTTTGTACAATACCTCATATTTAGAGTACAAGGAAAAGAAGCGTCTACCGAGAAACCGCAAGCATCCACAGCTGCTGCAAAAGACGTCTGACTCGAAAGAAATGCCATCCAGGCGTCCCTGTGTCTGGACACACACACACACACACACACACACACACACACACACACACACACACACACACACATATATATATATATATATATATATATATATATATATAATATACCACAAGAGAGGAAAAGTAGATATGCGGGCCAGAGCCCGAATTTTGAAAATATTTTGCAAGTGCATAAATGCTTTTTTTTTAAATAGTTTTATATCATATTTAAATTGGTATCGCACTCCCATGAGATACCCCTCACCTCTCCTCTAGTAGTGCACACCTAACGCATCCTAACAACACTTCCTAGTCAAGCTACCCCGCCTAACTAGTCTAATAACCTATCCACTATCTACCCTAGATAGTCCAAGTGCCATTCTTAACACTACACTAAGTTCGTGCATGGGGTGTCTCGCAAAGCGAAATCCAAACAAGGAACCCCTC
Organism: Sambucus nigra; assembly: GCA_949130495.1. Taxonomy (NCBI): domain Eukaryota; kingdom Viridiplantae; phylum Streptophyta; class Magnoliopsida; order Dipsacales; family Adoxaceae; genus Sambucus; species Sambucus nigra. The sequence continues at coordinate 233,243,578 of OX422210.1, read as the reverse complement.
CGATACACTACTACTTGGCAGGGTTAATGGTAGAGATCCATTAGGCCCGTAGCACACACAAATGTATAAATATATATATGTGTACATTTACAATATACGTCCGGATAATATCTCCCGGACTGAGGTTTACCAATTCAATTATATCTTTATAATGCACATCCGGATCTACCTCCCGGACTGAGGTGTATTTGATACACAAAGTACTTATCATTGTTATTTCAAAACTTTCCATTTCCCTTCTCATATCCAGGAAATGTATTTTAAAGCCAATTCATTAGCATGAATTGCTATACCAAAACATATATCTTTTTAAAGGCCAATTTTATTAATATAAAAATGCTTTTCCTTTTTCAATTATCCCATTTCCCTTTTTATACTCAGGAAATGTAATTAAAAGCCATTTTTATTATCATAAAAATGCTTTTACCATATCATATGCTTCCACATCCCTTCTTCCATCCGGGAGTGTTACCGAAGCTAAACATATAACCTATTTCCCTTCCTATATCCAGAAAATGTAATTAAAGTCAATCCATTATCATGAATTACTTTAATATAACGCGTTCTAAGACCGACCGTCCGGGTTTCCCCACTGTGCGCGCCCCTAAATGGCTATCATCTTCCAGGGCCTATCATCAAGAGAACCTGGGATCCTACATTGCAAGACGTCGGGAAGCGGCCATGTGCCTACGGGATAGTCAAGACCACACCCGAAATCTCCTAACCAGCGCAAAAAAATATATATCAACAAACGCTCACATGTCCTATAGGACTATATCCACCCTGCATTCATTAGCCAGGGGGCTTCACCATACGTATGCAACTTCCCTTATGATAGCGATTTAGAGAGGTGTGTAATCCATATTTTATCAATTATGAAAATCATTTATTTACCATTTTGAAAATATTCATTTTTATATTTTCAAAATCATCTCCATCATAACATATATATATACCTAAATCACACAGTATATACATATCCTATATATTCTTCCTAGAATATATATTAATGGCCATAGTGGCCTATAGCATCTAGCGATGACCAATAATCCCAAAGATTCCCTTCAGGAATCATAATCATGCATTCATATTAGCATGATTCTGAATCCAAAGTATTTCCTTACTTCGACAAATAATAATTACCTTAATCAACTCTTAAAGATTTATTGGATATCTCTAAATATAATAATTCACTCTAAGTGAATATATATATATATATATATATATATATATATATATATATATATATATATATATATATATATATATATATATATATATATATGTTCCCAAATCCACAAGTCCCTCAGGACATAACCCTCTAATATACTTTAATTTAGAAGGCCCTTAAACTTTAAACGCAAAGAGGAGAAATAATAATAATCTCCAAAATCTTGGGTTGAAAACAGGGCACCGGCCGACCGGTCCTAGACCCCCGGTCGACCGCGGGTTGTAAATAAGCCTACGAAACAAAGCAGTAGGCCCTTTCTCCTTAACGCGGTCGACCGGCCATAGGGTCGCGATCGACCGGTCACACCAGGTCCATAACACTAATCTCCTCAAATCCTCCATCCAACAATGCGATTTCATTATCGGGGTTTCTAAACTACCCCAAAAATTATCCCAAACATCTACGCAAGTAATTCTAGCCGTAATTTTTCCAATTCCCGATTTGATTTTCAAGTTGATGATTTCAACCCGGAGCTGTCATCTTGTAAAAATCATATCAAATCGTAGAAAAATCAGAAAAATACGCGGTCAGCACCCACGTGACTGTATCGAAAAGATCTACAACTTTTGTGTTTTGACCGAAAGCTAAATAAATTCTCTTCCTAGTCAAAATAACCCCACAAGTTTATGGGTTACTATTCATTATCTCCCCAAAATCCCAAACTCCATTTTTCTCCATTTTTGTTGTTTCTAACCTCATCCAACAACTCAATAAGCATCTAATCTTTGTTTTACAACTAACACATCGATTAATTTGGGGTATTAAACCATTTCTCTTAGTTTTAAACCCTAATACCATAAAAACCCCAACTTAACATTTAAACTCATTTCAATCCATTTATATACTCCATTAACATGGTTTTATGACTAAAAATCATTAAGAGTTTACATTTCATCAATATGTAAACTCATAATCAACTTTTCCCAAATTTATTTAAGGGTTCTATCCCAAAATCATGTAGTTTACCAACTATGATATGAAATAAATGCACAAAATGAAATAAAGCAAGTACACACTTGCCTGGAGGATGAAATCCGACGACCTCGAGTCGAATCCGACAGAGTTTGTCCCGAATCTTCCTTTTCTCCCTTCTTTTCTCCTTCCTCTCTCTCTTCTCTCTTTTCTTTCTCTTTTCTCCCTCCCTCCCTCTTTATAAAGAAAGAAAAATGGTTTAAACCCTTAAAACCCAAAAACGACTCGTTTACCCAATTACGAGTTACTTTTACCTCTAAAATTACCCGAAACTCAATTTCGACAATCGGACACTCTTTTTCGACTATCTCGGACATTCCGAGACTCATGGTGCAGTCAAAATTTCCATCCGAGGCACTTGATCGCAAATCACTATTCTAACCCATATTAAATAATTGCGGTCTTCTACTCAAAATCTTACCTCTTTTTTCGCAATACTCCACGGCGATATATAATTAAATTATAGCGACCTATATAGTCCCAAAAGTAATTATGATACCCATCAAAAATCATTAAATCCTCGAAAATCCCAAAAATTACTATTTTGAGAAATTCTCCAAATTCCAAATTATGCTTAATTTTGGAATTTAATTGTCTCCAAAAGGGCAGGTTATTACATACTAGGTTCATCAGAGTTATGCAATGAAAGGTGTAAAATGGGCGTGCGGTAATGATTTGATGGGATTATTCCTCCTTGGAGTGAGAGAATATCATAGTATGGTTATTGACAAGCCCTTGTAAGTTTTCTAGTTAGGACAACCTAAAAATTTATGAAATACAAAATGTACGATACTAAGATAGAATTGATTTTGGGGATTAATACGATGGTTTGTTGTAATATGGTCCACATTGGGTGAGTGTTGACCGCTAGGAAGGGTTTGTCATGCAGGCTTCGATATGATTTAGGTACTAGCATAGGTGGTGCTAGAAATTTATTAATCATAATCATTAAGTGAGTGGAAGCTCAGAGTCGGTTATGTAAAGTTCATGGTTAGCAAAATGGTGAACGCTAGAGCATGTCACCTATCGAGCATTTGGTGACTTTAGTGTAGAGGACTTCGATGAATTATCTTGGAGGATTTCTAGGACTTGGAATACAAGATCGTGGACCCCATTAGCTTTAAGGTTTAAGGATCAATAATTTTGGGGAGAAAATTCCCCAAGGAAGGAAGTTTGAAATACCCTATCCTAATATTTCAATTAAATTTTATATAAATTATGCTGAAGTGGGCTTAATGATAATTATAGAAGAATTGTGGGTAAAAATTGGAGAAAAATAAAAGAAGATGAAAAAGTGGTCATTCAAAAGACAAGGGGATGTCGTTAGAAGCAATATGGTGATGTCCTTAGAAGGTCTCGAGATACAAGGCTTTAAACGAGGTGCCACTACTTTACAGTGGCACACAAGCCTAGAATTTTGATGATTCTACAAACCAATAGAGTCATGAAAAGAAAAGCATAACTAGGATACATAGTCATTGTGCAAAGCCTGTGATATTTTATCCAAGCTCCCTCAAATATAATATTCTCTTTTCTTTTCTTTTGATGAAAATACCAATCTAAACAAACTAGGCCTTGGCTATATTTTGTTCTTTGAATGCCATATTTTTTCTTTTAGGCCTTTGGAACACGTATTTCTTTTAGGTCCATTGCAAATGGTGGCTTAATCACAAAGGAGGATTGTTCCTTTCGTAGACCTTCCCCATGTACTAGCATATATAATTTTTTTAAACACACAATAATCTCACGTGCAACGGTTCTAACATGCACACATCCTCCCGAGTCACAAAATATGTATGTGACTCACAAAGCTCAAATATGCATGTGAAGTTAAAATTTCAAATGATCTCGTGAATGTATGAAATGAGGCATATAAAAATGGAACCCATTAAGCTACACAAAATCCAAATACTCCATGTAAGCATGACAAAGAACATTTTAAGGATTGAAGACCTAAATCAAAAGTTCTAGCCATATGGAAGCGGAAAGGGAAAGGATTTAAACACAAGTATATGCCACATAAAGTGTGTAAAACTAAAATACACACAAAATAATTTATTTTTTTGAGTTTTTCAAAAAAAATTACTAAGCACAAAAAAATCCAACTCAAAAGAAAAACAAAGAAAATCTTTTTGTATTTTTCTCATTAAGACATAAACAAATAAAGATAAATACAAAAGATATACACAAATCATAATACTAGCATGTGATTAGTTATGGAACATAGAATAGAAAATGGCAAAATATACATACAACTAGCATAAATATATCATTAAGCACAAAGACGCTAGAGTTTGTAAACAAAACTAACACATTTAACCTTTAGATTTAGCATGGGAGGTTTCACGTGATAGAAAATGAGAATCATAAACCCTGTCTTGTAAAGTTACCAAGTCAGATATCCTAACCCAAACAAGTGAAGAGTGACAATCTTAGGATTGGGTGACCTTGGTTACCTTGGTGACCTTACTCTTGGGTTTCCTAGGATTCTTTTTGAGATCAAAAGAAAATTTCCTAAGATGACCTTTTCGACCACAATGTGATCAAGTAAAGACCTGGTGAAAACTTATACCTAAGGATTGTCCTTTGAAATGTTCCTAGGTGATTCTCTCAAAATAATGGTTTTGGCTTTATTTGCGGAAGCATTATAAGAATCGAAGCCTATACCACCAGTGTCATTTTTTATTTAGGATGTGCCTAAGATTTTATCTAGTTTTTCAGACCTACACTCCAAATCAAATTTGACTCGACTTGAGTCTCTTAACTTTTCTTCTAACTCTAAAATTTTTGACTCAAGCAAACACCTACTCTCTTCAAACATGAGAAGCACTTTCTTCATAACCTCCATTAAACCTCAAAGGCCATCTCTCTCACCTTCTACATACTTTAGATTCTCACGACGAGCTCTCTCATGTGTCCTAAGGTCTTCCACTAAAGCACTCTCATCAATGACCTTGGCGCGCTCTCTCAAATTCGTTTCTAACTTCAAATTAGACCTTTTTTTAATTTAATTGATTCGACATACAATTCTTGAAAAGATACTTGAAGTTCATTCTCGTCAACTTCTTCATGATTCTAATTCTCACTTTTAACTCCACTCTCATTACCATCAAATTTTTTGGATTCACAAACAAAGGACTCGGAAGGGTCATGTAAATGTATATCTTCATGGAAAGATTAATTATCGATGCTCACATGATGTGCCATGAGCACGGTAAAATTGTGCTCAATGGGGGAATTGGGTCCCTCTTCCATATCACTATTACTAAGGATGGGTGGCATTGTATGAAATTGGTTGCTTTCCCTCTCTCCTTAGTTTAGTGGGATATTAAAAAGCCCTATGGCCATTCCCTTCACAACCAAAACACCGATTTGACTCGTCACCATACCCTTGAAAACCAAAACACCAATTTGACTTGTCCGTATTAAGATCTTCATTATGACTTTTAGGGATATTCTCGGTCTTGTTATACTTGGATTTATCAAATTTCTTATATTCATTTTTGAGACTCTCTTTATTAGTCATAAGAAATTTTCTAAATTTCCCAGCAAACATTTCCATATCTTCCGAGTCAAAATCACTCTCATCATCCGAAACTTATTTTTCCTCCTTTTGGGATTTCAAAGCGATGCCCTTACCTTTCTTCTTTTCGGTCATAGAGGAAAACATGTCAAGCTCATAGTTTTGTAAATCGCCTATGAGCTTTTTTAGTTTCGTAGAGGCTAAATTGGGTAAAGAATTCAACATGGTCACTTTATGAATAAATCTATCAAGTAGGTACCTTAAAATTTTCTTTACTACACGGTGATTGCGTATTTTTTTCTCCCAAATTAAATGATGAATTAAGAATATCTGAAAGTATAGCATAAAATTCATTAAAAGTTTCATTTTCAATCATTTTAATGATCTCGAATTGAGTGGTGAGGATTTGGAGTTTAGAAGCCTTCAGGACACTAGTTCCCTCATGGGTGAGTTGTAAAATATCCTAAGCTTCTTTAGTGATTTCACATGTCATGATACATCGAAATTCATCCATTGTGACCGCATTAAACAAAGCATTCAAGATTCGGGAATTAAATTGGACTGTTTAAGTTCATTCTCACTCCATCTCTCTACGGGGTTGGGGACACGTTCATGTTCTACTAAACATGTAGGTGGGGACCACTGAGTAACGGCAGACATCCAAACCCTCTCATCAATGGACTTTAGTGCCGATTTCATACGCACTTTCCAGTATGCGTAATTAGAACCATAAAAAACTGGAAATTTTGAAAATGGGGAAAATTTCATTTTTAACAAAACTAAATTAAGGATTTAACGTAATAACTTAGCGCTCTAGCTTTAATACCAATTTGAAGGCGTGTGTTTTATACAGTATATGCTCTGATACTACTTGAAAGGCCCCTGAAATTTTAAATTCTTTAAATTAATGTGATAGTTCAAGTAAATTCCCAACTAAAATTTCAATACAAATTTTAAACAAAGACAAAATTCTAATATTAATTTATTCAACTTAAAGTGAAATTGATCTACTCAAACATATTAAATTCCACTTAAACAAAATTAATTCAACCCAAGTCCTAAAATTTACCTAAAAAATGATTTATTCTAATTTTCAATATAGGCCAAACCAAAATTTATCAAATTAAAATTCTGGACATGAATTAAATTAAACTTACCCAAACTATCCAAACTTAAATTAACACTAAATTAAACAAGTGTGAGATTTAAACCAATTTTTATCTTGATTATCCTAGCATGCATCTAAGGTGATTTTTGCAAGATAAAAATAAACAATCTCACTACGCGGCAAAGTATGAGGAAAACCTAAATGGGAAAAAACCTCGGACGATCCTTCCCTAAGAAAATCCACTAGGTATGGATATTTTACAAAGACACGACAAGAAGACTTACAGCACTCGAATCAACTCCATCAATCCCTGATGCTTCCTTCACTCTTCAACCTCTGCCTTGTAGATAACTTCAGAGTCTGCCGGAATCTTGGAGTCCACCATTGGAGGCACAACCCATCGTCAACCATACAGGCTTCCTTTAACCATATGAGAAAGCCGCAGCACGAACTTCTTCTCCTTTACGGGTAGAGAATGAATCCAAACTTCTCTTCTTGTTGGTGTACAGAAAACCCGGTGCCAAAACTCTCCGAGCCAAGAAATATATATATATATATATATATATATATATATATATATATATATATATATATATATATATATATATATATAAACTTGGATTTCAACAAACATGGGTGTATGTGTGTTTTATAGAATTTTAATCCACGAATTTACACACTCAAAACATGAACTTTTGATAGAAAAATATTTTCTCCCAAAGACTAGAATGAATATTTGTCAAAAGTTTTTCTAAAAGGTCTTGTTCCCACACTTTTTCATCGGTAAAAGAGGTGGGAAATAGAATGGGCAAGTGGTAAGTTATTAAAAAAAATTGACAAAAAACTGCCCAAGTCGTTCGAACGACATTCCAGATGACAATGCCCCAAATTCATTTCAAAACTCATTCAATTTCTAACGAGATTGCAGATAATATAAGACATAGTCATTGGAAAACTCATTCGATTTCTAGCTCGAACGATAATCTCATTCGAATGACAATTCGAACGAAAAACAAAAAATTCTATTTTCTCAAGATAAAGACCAAAAACTTCTGGAAAATGTTCTAAAGAGATTTTCTGAAAATAAAAATTCATAAAAAGTATTTTATGAAATACACCTAATAAAATCTCCAAGCTCCTATATATATATATATATATAACGCATTCATACCTTTGGAGCCTTGGAATCCAATTCTTATTGACGTAAAAATGTGCAACTAAACTCAGCAAGGATGAAGCTATAAATTCTGAGCCGCTACGTCTTCAACTTCCCAAACGTCATAGGCTTGATAGGAACAAACATCTATCCTATAACTCAAATGGTTTTGTCCGTAAGTAAGCCAAAACTACATATGGACTCAATTGGAATTTTGCGTCCTTACAGAAATGACAAAAATATGAAGTTGAGGGAGTTCTCCAAGACCCTCACGGGGAAGGCCTACATGTGGTACTCCCACTTGGCACCCAACAACATCCCCACATGGGAGGAAATGCATAGGCCGTTCCTCCAAAAGTTTTCCATTATTGAGGACGAATTCACATTGAGACACCTGGCTCAGGAGGTGTAGAAGCCAGGTGAAGAGTTAATGCAATATATTAAAAAAAATTACGAGAGGGCACTAGATGTCCATGAGGATGTGTCAGAGGCAAGGATGCTATAAATATGTGTTGAAGGACTCATAGAAACGTATAAGATCCATTTGTCCAATGAGACCAGAGATGGGACTTTTACAGAGTTCATCAGGGCTGCCAATAATATAAGCTATAATAATCATGCCTAGATCCTCAAACTGGAGGACGTAGGTGCTTCTGACTTTTGAGAGGTTTTAAGTATCGAGGAGGCAAGAAGTTAATTATGTAAATTGAGGTTCAAAGGAAAAGAAAGGAGGCTTCAGATCCAAAGGCAATAACCCATCTAATAATAGGAAGTTTACAGATGATGTCCCACCATCAGTGCCTTCCAGTGTAGCAGAACCAATGGAATGTAATAGTACACTAGTATAAGAGGGGATAAATGGTACCCCTCATTCAAGTTGGGAAATCCCTACAGCAGCAGACAAAGCTAATGCCAAATATTTTGAGTTCCATAAGAGGGTGAAGCATGCCACCAATGATTGCTTTCATTTGCAAAGGATAATTGGTGAGCGGGTAGCCAATGGCACTTCGAATATTCCACCAAGAAACGTTAATGAGAACCCCTTTCCACCTCACCACTATGGTTTTAGAGGTAATATGCCTAACTCTTGCGAAGTTTCATTTTCTTAAAAGTTTGAATAGCGTGCTCTAGTGCAGAAAGTTTTCGGCATAAAGCTATTTTATGAGCACACTCCTTGTAAGAAATACAAACTCTGACTACAATGAAGAAAATTGACATTAGTTATTTTTGGCCAATACTTTTATGCATGATTTATCTACCTACATTGTGCGGTGGGTACACCAGACTTAAGTTTTCTCTTTCTTAAAAGAACAGTATAACCTATACTATATTAGAAGACGGCCAATGTCTGACACCCCGACTATTCTAAACCTAAGTCATCAGTCCATTATTAAATTAAACAGGAATAATTAATGGTTTCATTCTCAACATCACTGTCGAAATCCAATTAATTATTAATACCCAAACGTCCCGGTGACAAAATTTTAAATTTTTTTTATTAACATGATATTGATACAACTAAATAAATCACATTCACCACGGACATAATAATAAATGATAAGATAACGAAATAAATAAATGAATCTATAATAACACTACAGATAAAAAATCCCAATACAACCATTATGAATAAAATCCAAATCCCATACCAGAAATAGAATAATAGTATAATGTCTTAAATATAACCACTAATTAAGAATTGGCAACCTGCCCTATTGAAAGAGATGGAATGCGGAATATAAACTCAAAGATGTGTAGGCATATAATACTAAGGTCCAATAACATCCACAGTAGCTACAACACATCAAGTGAAGGAACTCCTAAGCCTGGCATCCCTGTGACTGGGCACCTAAAATGTTTTTACAAAAATGGATTTGAAACGGGTAAGAGCCCAAGTAAAATAGTTTGAAAAAGTTTATCATGTATTCAAAATGCATCAAGATAAGATATTATATACATGTTAGCTCCGCGTGCTCTCACTTGAGGTCCTCACCTCTCAGCTATTGTGCAATCCTAACGTACTCCTCTAACCCAAACAGTTATGCTACCCGCCTAACTAGTTTGACTTACAAATCTTCCGACAAAATAATATTGTGCCCACTCGTATTGCCCATACAATACAATACTATATTTTTAATTATTTTTATTTATTAAGAATCACAAGTTTATGAATAAGTTCTCATACACTTATCTATCTTATCAACTAATACACTTGTAGTAGAATCTATCACACATATATATATTTATATCACTCTTATAATATATACATATACGCCATCCCTAGGTGGAGGGATATATGAGATATGTCATACTCTCTTATCAAGTCCTGGAATATCACGTACTAAGGACATTAGTTTGGATATCACCCTCGAACCACAAATCAATTTACACATATTGGACGCCAACATAGTTCTAAGATTTTGGGCTACACACATACCTAACGCACCCAAATGACCCATCACAGCCTTATTAATACAAGTGGTGATCAATCCCTAAGTTCTATATTCTGAGGTACAAGTCAATACCCCCCCCCCCCCCCCCAAATGGGCTCATCTCCCGTGATAACAAGTAATCTAGCCGTGTCAACACATAATAAATTAAACGATCGATATTCAAACCACCCATATATATATATATATATATATATATATGCAAAACCTACATGATATATCCCCTACTTAGTATAGTAACTCAAATATTCTACGTATCCTTAATTTACTATAATACACCTCATTTTCTAAGCCCGAGTCTTCCCCATTACCCGAAAGGTTACCAATTGTCCCTCAAGTAAATTCAGTAGATATCTCACTCATACTTTACTGGTCTCGATCTTACATTCCCTTGATTTTTGGTGACACGATATCATTCTCCAAATTAAGTTTCATTACCCCATTAAACCTAATCAACTATATCCTTGATTTTCCGTGACACGATATCATTCTACGAATTAGGTTTTGCCTACTGGTCGTTAAGATGTCTCCCATTAGATTTTAAAATGACTTCAAAATTTAACCCAATAGTTTCCCAAAAAAAGGGGGGGGGGGGGATTTTGCAATTCTGCAAAATTGAATCGATTCGGCCTTGGTCTGAATTGATTCGGCCAAGGAGCCGAATCGATTCACCTGCAACAGGTCTCGTCTTTACTAATTATAACAGTTACATGATTCACCATTTTTTAACCTTTAGACCACCATGATTCATTCCCATCTCCCAACCAAGCATATTAAACATTACACCAACATATATACATGATTTCAAACATATTGGAATCATTAAATCATCCAAGAACACCTTTAAATTTAATTAATACAAGAATAATTCTTTAAAAACCATAGTTTATCATTTTTGTTAAAGAAATTTAACATAACTCCACATTTCTTCATATATTCATTAAACTAATTCATCAAATTCGTCCTATAAGTAGAAGCAATCAAGGTTATCACAATTCCTACCCCAGAACATACTTTATATCTTCCAAATTAAGCTAAAATTCATGAAACCAATATATTTATCATCCTACTCTATCATGGATGGCATATTTAATCATATGTAAGCAAGATAAACACTTGCCTCTATATGTAGTTCTAAATTTCCATAGAATAATGGTAGGGTGGTGTTCCTCTCCTTTTGATCTACTCAATGGTGGTGGCGGTGGTGCAAGAATGATGGAAAAGCCTTAGAGTCTCCCTAAAAACCCTTCCCATTCCTCCTCATGTAGCCTCTCTATGTTTCTTATTATTTTCACTCTGACTTCTCTTATGTAACTTTAGATATAACTATTCAATTTTCGTATGTCCCTTTTCCCCAAAATTTCAAAAGATCAAAAATACCCCTCTAGGGTGCGGATTTGGCCTAAAAATGCCGTGAACCCAAACTAAACCTCCGAGTACACTTTTCAGACTATTTTGACTGTTTTGAACACACTGGCACACTCAAAATGAACATTTGAATTATTAAAATGAACTTAGGTTTTATTTTCCAAAATGGAGTATTTCTCACTCACGACAATCATAATTTTCGTATCAAATGAATACTCATTCACTAAGTAATATTCAATATAAATAAATATTAACCCTGAATCGCTAATTAATATATTTTTTAATCCGAATTAATTTATTAATTTAATTTAAATAATCTCAATTAATCCCATTATAAAAATCATTAAAATTACGGGGTGTTACATATTTCCTCCTTAATAATGGAATTTCATCCTGAAATTAGGAAAAATAAAATACCTGGTATGAATAACTTTGGATATTTGTCACGCATATCATCCTCGCTCTCCTAAGTGGACTCATCGGCATTATGATGCCTCCAATGAACACGTAAAAGTGGAACTACTTCGACCTTAATCTACTCTCACTATGGTCTTGGATAGAGACTGGACACTCCTCATAGGAAATACCAGCCATGTAAATGAATGTCCTCCAACGCAATATGAGTGTGAGTTAACTCATCCCAGAGATATCGTCTCATAGAAGAAATGTGGAATACATCATGAATCCGATGTAAATGCTCCAAAAATCAGACCCTATATGCAACTGGCCCAATCCGCTCAATGATAGGAAATGGCCTCACATAACTTGGTGCTAAATTCCCTTTCTTCCCGAACCTCATTATCCCCTTCATAGGAGATACACATAATAACACTAGTTCCCACACATTAAACTTCAGGAAGAATTGCTTAGCATCGGCATAACTCTTCTGACTATCCTGGGTTATTCTTATACAACTCCAAATTAACTAAATCTTGGTTGAAGTATCCTGAATCAACTCTTGTTCGAGTAGTTTATTGTCCCCAACCTCCAACCAACAAGTAGGAGAATGATAAGGTCTACCGTACAATTCCTCAAATAGTTCCATGCCAATCGTAAACTCATAGTGGGTATTATATGCAAACTCCACTAGTGGAAGATACTGCTCCCAACCTCCCCTCAACTCAAGAATACACATCGTGATCAATCCTCCCTTATCACTTTACTCTGAAATACTCCTTTATTTCCATTACCATTTCCACTTGGTGCCTGCGAAACCAATTTCCCTTCTTCTAAGAATATTCCAACGCGATTGGGCCGATATACTAACGGCTCTACCTTTCACTATCCTGGGAAAGGTCCCCTCCTCCCTAGGTGCCAACTTACCTCTTTTTAAATCATATAATCCGTTATTGGGAGATATCTTCAATCATACCCGACTATTAATGTTAGACTTTTATATCTATAGTTAGTCATGAAGTAACTCTCGTCATTTTACTCCTATGGTCAGAGTAGTTCTTGATTATCCTCAAAAATCTAAAATGTACATTCCTTGTACTTTTCAACACTATAATCACCCCTTTCCGTCAACTCTTTGGTTTATTGTAACATGCATTGCTCACAATGCAACTACGTTATCTTTTTCTTATTCTAGATCTCATTCTAATTTACTCATGCATCTACGTTTATTTCATTCATTTCCATGTATTCTCCTCGTGAATGACACTGAAAATATCAACTAACTAGGGAACCCATACACCCTATGTCCCCTAAATTTTTGCATAAGTTAGTCGAACTTAATATGTTGGTTTTAAATTATGCCTTATATAATAGGCACGACTATACAGTAAGGGTAAACTCAACCACTCTACTAATCGGAACTTAATCATTCTCACATCAACATCATATGGCTCTACTAGACATAAATTGTAATATAACTATAATTTCTTAGTTTTAACTACACACGCGTATAATAACTAAGGTACTAAACTCGCGTCCTAGCGGCAAAACATTTCCCAACACCTGACGTTTGCTATGTTTCGTGCGTGGCATGTCTCACAAAGCGAAATTCAAAGAAGGAACCCCCCGATACAGTACTAACTAACATTATCGGTTGCCCATATCCATTAGCCCTCAACACATAACCTATACCCTAACTTCTTATCTTACAACATAAAAAGTCTACTCATCCACTCTTATGTCACTAAAGACGACATATAACATGATGCTTTCACTATTGCAAGTCTTCAGTTCTATATAAATAACGATCTATATCTCTCCGATAAAGAACACATAGCACCCTGAATCACATCAGTAAAAAGTCCCTACATATGGGGATGAGATATTGCCACACAACATACTCACATAAGTCTACGAATACAATACCATTATATATATATATATATATATATATATATATATATATATATATATATATATATGTCCAACCTTCTTTCAGTTGATGCCTCGAAAAAATAATATAACTCACCCTGGATGAACGAGCATGATAGTCTTATCACATAATCTACTAATTCTCAAACCCTCGATATCCAGCCACTATACAAGGTAATAATAATATGCTCTACTCTCATAACTCTCAATGTGAGCAAAAAATTTTACATGATATAAAAATCCTCTTGGTGTCCACACTCGCTCCTCCTCATAGACTCCACCAAAAGTCATGCTACCTACAGGTAGATACATTCATAATAAGGATGAACTGCCAATGCACCCACTAAACTCGAATCACACTTGAATAGTAGTGTTACACGACAAGAAGACTTGAGTAACTTCTGGTCCTACCTAGACCAACCATTTCTTGGGTTGGTAACCTCTGGGCCTAAATCTCTTAGCTCAAATCTCTTGACAAAAATATCTCTCCTTCTGCTTTTGTTCCCCGCTAACATCGTTCCCATTTACCTTCCTAGTCTGACTGGTCTCAACTATTCGTTGTGGGTACTTTTAATATAGGTGGTCCTACTCTCCATATATGGGACACTTTTCTCTGCCATCCTCAATTTCTAGCCCCATTATCCATGCCTAGGTGTTCTTCTCTCAGACCTGGTAGTCTTGTCCCCAATTTCCACCCCGATTGTCCCTTTGGCTCTGCTAATCCCATGGAACTCGATGTTGTCCTTAATATCCCTAACTAAATCCACCATCACTTAGTAGGACATCCATTGGTCTCAATCATTTAAATAAGTCCCCTAGTGGGTGCACCCTCCTGTGATGCTTCACTAACACCGTTTTACTCTAGTCTTGCTCTTTGGCTAGATTCTGTAACCCTATTTGCTCCCTTCTCATGAAAGTGTTTCTATAAACTTTTAAACATATGACGTTGACTAAATTAGCACTAGTCATCCTAACTGGATTTCCCATCCACGCTTATGTATTCTACCCACAAGTCCATTATTAACCTATCAACGCTTTGTATATTCTTCGTATCCCCTTCATCGGGTATGAAGTTTCGAAAATAAGTTGATTTCTCTCTCACGATCGATCTCTATCTGCTTCATTTATGATAGGTTTCAAAACTCCATTCTCATCTCTGTCTGAATATCAGAGGGATGGTCTTATGGTCAAATCGCACCCAAATTTCACATTTAATTCCTTACATACTTCTTTATATTTGGTAGTTAACTCATATCACTCTATGTTGCTCCTATGAGCTAAAAACATTTTGTTCAAGATGTGATCCTGGGTATTGTTGCACTCTACCATACTTAATTGCCTTTGGATTGTCTCCTCCCATTGGACCATCACACTTCCTCTCTTTTCTACATACTTACCGGTGCTCTTCAAAATAGTTCCTTCTAACTCTCCCCTGTCGACTACACCGGGTGAGTCTAAATTTTTCACTACTCTTTTCTGTGATAGTTCTTGGTGGCGCTACTACTCTCGAGTGATTATCCTATTGTTGTCTTCTTAAACAATAATCATGGTGACTGCTATCATGATCTCAATTTTCGGAATACTCTATGTCTTTTCCTAAGACCCTCCTCCTACGGCCCTTCTAATGGCCCTCGCTGGTGGTCCTATATTATTCGATGTATGAAACCCAATTGAATTCGTATATGAATCACATCGACAATACTTAATACCAGGAGAACGTAAGTTGCATAAGTAGAGGAATACAACAACCCTATAATAAGGCTCTATATCAAAGAACGCTAAACTGAAATGTGTAAAGCCGCACAGATCCTAAGGACACTAGAACCTAATGATCTGATACCATCTATGACACCGCCCCATTCTAATTTTGGGCAATCATTCCATTATTAAATTAAACATGAATCATTAATGGTTTCATTATCAGGATCACTGTTGAAATGCAATTAATTACTATTACCCTAACGACCCGGTGTCAAAATTTTATGCAATTGATATAAATAAATAAATCACATTCACCCATTCCACGCACATAGTAATAAATGATAAGTTAAAGAACTAAATAAATTTATCTGGAATAACAGTCCAAATAAAAAATCCCAATACAAACATTACGAATAAAATACAAATCCCATACCAGAAATAGAATAAAAATACAATGTCTCAAATATAATCACCAACTAAGAATGGGCAACATGCATGATTGGAATAGCTAGAATATGGAATATGAACTGAAAGATGTGGAGCGTCTAATACCAAGGTGCTGCAACTTCCACAACAACTGCAACATGTCAAGTGAAGGAACGCCTAGCATCCCTGTGGCTGGGCACCTAAAATGTTAATACGAAAATGGATTTGAAACGGTTTAGAGCCCAAGTAAAGTAGTTTGAAAAATATTAGCAAGTATTTAAAATGCATCAAGATAAGATATTGTATATATGTTATCTCCATATGCTCTCACTTAAGGTCCTCACCTCTCAGCTATTGTGCGCGCCTAACATATTAGTCTACCCCACATATTTTTTCTACCCGCATAACTAGTCTGACTTACATCTCTTCCCACTTAATAATATTGTGACACTTGTATTGCCCATACAATATGATACTACATTTATAATTATTTTTACTTATTAAGAGTCACAAGTTTATAAATAAGTTGTCATACAATTAGAGTAATATAGATATCACTATCTATCTTATCTACTAATACACCCGAAGTAGAATCAATCACAAGTATACATATATATATATATATATATCACTCTTATAATATTTATGTATATGGAATCCTTAGGTGGAGACCTGTGATATGGGCATACTCTGTTATCAAGTCAAGGTACATCATGTACTAAGTAAGGACATCGGTTCATATATCATCCTCGAACCGTAAACAAAATCACACATATTGGAAGCGAACATAGTTCAAAGCCTTTGGGCTATGTACATACCTAACTTATCCAAATGATCGATCACAACCTTATTTACACAAGTGGTGTTCAATCCCTAACTTCTATGTTTTTAGGTACAAGACAATATCCCCCTCAATGGCCTCATCAGAATAAGACTATTCATGACATGAAACCTCCCATGATAGTAATTAGCCAAGGTATGTTTACGCATAATAAATCAAGCAATATGTATTCACACCACCCATATGCATGTATTCAATATAGGTAAACGAACAACCTGCATTATATATCCCATACGTAGTATAGTAACTCTAAAATATTCTACGTATGCTTACTTTACCAAAATACTTCTCATTGTATAAGCCCGAGTACTCCCCAATACCCAAAAGGTTACCAATTGTACCTCAAGTAAATTCAGTAAATATGTCACTCATACCCTACTGGTCTAGGTCATACGTTCCCTTCATTTTCTATCACATGATATAATTCTCCAAATTAGGTTTTATTACCCCATTAAACCTAATCAACTATATCCTTAAGTTCTCCTCATGTGACTAGTCTCAATCCCAACACTTGCCTACTCGTCATTTAGATGTCTCCTATTAGGTTTTAAAATGAGGTCAAAATTTTAACCCAATAGTTTCCCATGAGTTATAATCAAAAGGGGGAAAATTGTACAATTTTGGGAAACCGAATTGATTCGCCTTCGAAATCAATTCAACCAAGGAGTCAATCGATCCACCTGCAACAACTCACGTCTTCTCTAATTATAATAGTTACGGGATTCACCTTTTCTTATCCCTTAAACCTCCATGATTCATTCCCAATATCTAAACCAATCATACTAAACATTATACCATCATATATACATGATTTCTAATGTAGTGGAATCATTAAATTATCCAAGAACACCTTTAAATTTAGTTAATACAAGATTTATTCTTTTAAAAAGCCTAGTTTATCTTTTTTTTAAAGAACTTCATCATAACTCCAGATTTCTTAATAAATTCGTTAAACTAATTCATCAAATTCATCCTACAAGCATAAGCAATAAAAGTTATCACAATTCGTACCCAAGAACATACTTTATATCTTCCAAATTAAGCCAAAATTCATGAAACCGATATATTTATCATCCTACTCTAACATGGATGGTGCTGATTTTGCCTAAAAATGCCTCAGGACCCAAATTAAATCCCAAGTACACTTTTATGACTATTTCGACCCTTTTGGACACACTGATGCACTCAAAATGACCATTTGAGTTATTGAAATGAAATTACCTTTTTTTTCCAAAATTAAGTCCCAACATGATTGACACGCGCTTCCTGACTAAATTTATCGTAACTGTCCTATTTCTCACTCACGACAATAATAATATTTTCTTATCAAATTATTACGCATTCACTAAGTAATATTCAATATAAATAAATATTAACCCAGACTCGCTAATCATATTTATTTTAATCCAGATTAATTTCTTAATTTAATTTAATTAAGCTTGATTAATGCCCATATGAAAATCATTAAAATTACGGGGTGTTACACCATGATACAAGAAACTTTCCTCATTATACTTAGGGGAATGTCCATCCGAAGGGAAAAGTATATTAAGCAAAATCCTTACAGACACAACAAGCAGGAGGGCATCCTCCTAGTAATAATAATAAATAATAATATACATATTTTATTATTTCATATAGATTTAGAGCATAGAGAACAAGTTCTAACCTCTATTCTCAATAAATTTGTTTTACTTTACCAGTTTTTAGAAAATATGGAGAAGGAGGTCTACCCCCTCCTCTCTAAAGTTATTATTATTTTAAGACAAACAGGTTCCTATGAAAAGTTAGGAATAGGGACCAGGGACAATTTTAGTATAAGAAAATAATTATTTTCTTCACATTTGACATTTGTGAAAATAGTATTCAAAGTTCGTGGGAAGGATAAAGGCTAACCCATCTCCCAGTTACTCCCTAAGAAATGAATGTACATAACAAAGTAATCCATAGTCACACGGGGTTGCGCTAAAACTTATAACTTTCTCATCTTTTATGCAAGTACCCCATAGTGAGAGGGGAAACTTAAAATTTTTAACTTGCTCAGTATAAACAAGTACCCCACAGTTAGAGGGGCAACTTCAAAATTTTTAACTTTCTCAGCTGTATGAAACTACCCCACAGTTAGAGGGGCATCTTCAAACTTTTAACTTGATCAGTTATATGCGAGTGCCCATAGTTAGGGGGGCAACATCCAAAATTTAACTTGCTCGTCTATATGCAAGTACCCCAGAGTTAGAGGGGAAACTTCAAAATTTTAATTTTCTCAGTTCATATGCAAGTACCCCATAGTTGGAGGGTGAGATTCAGAAATAATAACTTGCTCAGATCACATGCAAGTACCCTATAGTTAGAGGGGAAACTTCAAAATTTTAAGTTTCTCAGCTCATATGAAAATACCCTGTAGTTAGAGGGGTAGCTTCGGAAATAATAACTTGCTCAACTCATATATGCAAGTACCATGCAATTAGAGGGGTAGCTTCAAAATGATAACTTGCTCAGCACATATGCAAGTACCCCATAGCTGGAGGGGAAACTTAAAAATGATAACTTTCTCAGCTCATATGTAAGTACCCCGCAGTTAGAGGGGCAACTTCAAAATAATAAATTGCTTAGTTCACATGCAATTACCCCGCAGTTAGAGGGGCAACTTCAAAATAATAACTTGCTCAGCTCATATGAAAGTACGCTGCAGTTAGAGGGGTATCTTTAGAAATGATATCTTTCTCATATCTCATGCAAGTACCCCAAAGAATATGGGGCAGTTCTAATTGAGAAAATGCTCATAGTAAATAGGGTAGGTCATAGTTAATAGACATCAACCTAACACAAAGGCAAAGATAGCCTAAGTGTACTTTTTCGCATTTAGAAATGAAAGTTTCTAAGAGACAACTATAAGTAAATCAGGTATGAGAGTTTTATACCTAAGGAATGCACAATATATCACTCTCAACATGTTACGCATAAATAGGAACAACTGCCTCACTAACCTGAAAATAAGGAAACAAGGGTGTGATGACGAGCACACTTGCACAGTAAAAGCAAGAAGAAAATGGGAAGTGTAAAGAAGAAAAGAGTATGATAGTATAATACCTCTCTCATCGCTGCTACCCTAAGATGTTCCACGACTACCGAAACAACCATCTCACTTACTTGAAAACAAGAAAACAGGGGTGTGATGTAGAGCACACTTGCAGAGTAAAAGTAAAAGAAAAGGGGAAGTATAAAGGAGAAATGGTATGACAGTATAATACTTCTCTCACAGCTTCTTCCCCAAGATGTTCCACAGCTTTCGAAATAGCCGCAACACTAACCTGAAAACAACGAAACACATAAGTGTTAGCGAACACTTGCATAGTAAAATTAAGTATGAAAGGTATGATATACCAAGTGTGTACCTGGATAGTTTCATCTGAGACACTATTTAGAGGTCCCATAATGACGGGGATAGCTGCAGTAATGACCTGAAAGTAATAAGACATGCAAGTGTCAGCAAACCCTTGGACAGAAAAATGCAAGTTAAAAGTATAATATGCCAAACATACTACCGTATCTCCCTCCAGGATGCTATCCAAAGGTCCTACAGGTGCAGGAACTAGAGCAGCGCTGACCTGAGAATGAAGATGAAACTCTCGGAGATAGAGGGACCACAATAATAAGTATGTGAGAAATACCTAAAGATTTTCATGCGTTAAAGAAAAGGAAAGAAGTCCAAGAAAAGTGAACTAAATCTTCTGATAAAGAGAACTTTTCGGTGTATTTCGTCGTTGCTTGAAAGTCCTCTAATAAAAACCTTAAAATACCTACAAAATAATATCAAACTAAAGTTTAGAGCGCTAAGTAAGGATGTCAATCTACATCAAGGGAGTAAGCTAGAGACAAACTCAATTGTAATTCAATTTTATTTTCTTTTTGGGCTTTTTTTACTTTTTGTAATTTTTTTTTAGTTTTCAAGTACTATAACAATTTGGTTGAGGATGTGGAACAACACTAACTAAATCAAAGAACTAAACAACTAACTAAAAAGTGACTTAAATTAAAAACAAAGTCTAACAAAAATAAGAGATAAAGTGAGGTAAATAAATGTGAGAATAATCAAGGAGTGGGACTACACCACAAATTTTAGCTATTCTAACAAATTAATTTAATTATTTCATTTCTCCTAAATTATTATCAAAATTACAAATCAACTCTCTTTGCAAATGTAATTTTAAGAGTAATCTTTTTGAAAATTAAGTTTAAGCCCCCCACAACTCTTGAAAATATATCTACACTCCTTTTAATTAATCACCCGCTAGGATCGATTCATCAAAATTTATGTAAATGTTAGAAAATAAATTTAGAGTTAAAATTCAAGGAATATTACCACACTTAAGAAATCCCTATCATTAGTTCAAATCTAAAATGGGTATAATAACTTAGAATTTCGATTTTCTCTCGAAAATCATTTACCCTCTCTCGAGGCATAAATTTAAGGGTGAGTAATCAAAATTTATATTCAAAGGGAATTTTCAAGTAATCAAACTAATTAAATCAAAATAACATCAAATAAGGGTTCCCCCCACCACTTGAAAGGGGATTTAGCCTAACATGATATTAAATATTATGAACAAATAATCTGTGGCTATTAAAATAAAGTAGAAGAGAAGAGAACAATCAAACCCAATCTCTTGAAATGAAATTGAACTCTAATTTCTTTCAAATCAAGTACCATCCACCCAATATGAGCATCCAAAAATAATCATTCAATATAATACTTAATTGAATTACTCACAATTTATCCTCACAAATCTCTAAAAATAAAAATAAAAACTATTTACAAAATATTTCCCAAATTTATTTTCTACTCTAACTCTCTCTAAAATTCTCTCTACAAAAGCTTCACAAGAATTCTCTCTACAAATTGATTTGAAAAAGCCCTAGATAATAATGGATTCAACTACATCCATCTATTATGAAATGATTGAAAAAATGCAAAAATTCATTATAGATGGGTGGGGTGGAATTCGTCCTAGAGATAAATTTCACTACACACCTCTATATTGAGATATTTGGTAAAAATGCACATACTCCCTAAAGAGGGGTGTAGAGAAATTTATCATATAAGAGTTTTAAAAACAAAATTAAAGATCCTTAAATTGATATGAAAAAGCACCATAAGGGATGAATTTAACTACATAATTCAATTATGAAATAATTGCTGAAAATGCAAAAATTCATTATAGATGGGTGGGGTGGAATTCATCCTAGAGATAAATTTCACTATACACCTCTATATTGAGATATTTGCTGAAAATTCAAATACTCTATAAAGAGGAGTGTAGAGAAATTTATCACACAAAGCTTAAAAACTAAATTGGATATTCTTCTTCAATGGGTCTCCTTCTTCTTTAAATAGTAGGCATGGAGCATGGGGGTAAATTGGGTAAGGATAAAATGTGGGTGATCATGGGGGATGTGCACATGACGTTTGAGAGGTGTGAGGTCACAAAAATTTGATTTGGTTAAGGGCAATTTTGGGATTAAATAAGTTACATGTGGGAAGTGTTTGTTTTGGGGTATAATGGGAAAAGGGTTAAATGTGGTTTAAAACACATGTGAAGCTTTAGTTGAGTTGGCCTTTATTGTTCGGTTTTGTTCTTTGAGTTTGGCACCTAACATCGGGTCACAATAAGATGGGCAATGGGTAATGAGTCTTGAGTTAGGCGGATCCAGAATCATGGAGAAATGGGCACGAGGACAAATGGACAGGGACCGGGCTGCAATGGGTTGAAAAGTGAGTCAGGTTTGATGGTTTCGGGATGTGTTGGCGTCGGGTTTGGGCAATCGGGTATAGGGCTCGAGTTATGGTTTCGTGGTTTGGGTAGAGCATGTGGACGGGTTGGGGAGCGAGGCCGGGGTAGTGGGATCGGCTAGGGTCGGGGGTGTTGGTCACAGCTGGGCCGAGGTGGAGGGGTGATGGGGTTTCAGGTTGCGAGCTGTTGGGTCGTCGGTGGTTGGCCGGAGGTTGGCTTCTGGTTCGTCGGCGGCGCTGCTGGGTGGGGGGAGCAGGTGGAAGAGAGTTCTGGGTTGAGGGTATCTAGGTTATGAGTTTTGTGCCGGGTGGTAGGGAGGTTGCGAACCGGTTCGGGTGCTGTCGGGTTTCTGCCCGGGTTTAGGTGGGCAGCGCCGGCGAGGAGTTATCTGGCCGGAGGTGGCTGCATGATGGGCTGGATGCCGGGTTTCGAACATGGTTTATGGATGGGATATGGGTTGACAATGGGTTTGATAGGTTTAGAGGAGGTGATAGAGGGAAGAGAAAATGGTGGTGGTGAGTTTGGTAATGGGGTTTTGAGTTGGTAATGGTTAATGTGTAGGGTTTAAAGGTGTGAGTGAGTTTATGTGTGTGTGTGTTTAATTTGGACCGTAATAAAATAAAACTAATTAATAAAAATAAAACTACTAAAACTAAACATCTAAAAATTAAATGCCTATTCCAAAAATAAAATAAAGGCTCAATTAAAAATGAAACTAAAAAGAAATAAAAATAAAAAAATAAAAATCTATTAAACTAAAAACTAAAATCCTAAAAAAAAATCTAATAAAACTAAAACATAAATGAAATCCTAAAAATTCTAATCTTAATAAAAAAATGAAAAACTAATCAAAATAAAATTTCACTAATAAAAATAAAATAGAAAATAAAACCTAGAAATTCTGAATAATTCTAAAATAAATACTAAAAATAAAACGACTCAAACTAAAAATATAAGAAAAATATAAAAGGGCACAAACTAAACACACATGGGGTGGGGGGTACGTTTAGTCTAGGTTTAGGCTCGGGTAAGGTTACGGGAATGGGAAATTAGCTCTATTTGATTCACATTTACCTCGAAATAATGCTTTTTGAACTGCAAATGAAATCAAGCATGCACATTGAACAATTAAGCACATAAGACCTAAATTGTCAAGAATTAGCGACTAAAATATGTCTATTGGGGATATAAAATGTACACTTTTGGGTTCTTATCACACACACCCAAACAGAGCATTGCAAGTCCTCGAGCTAAAAGATAAAGAGAAAGAGAAAGGTAAGAAACCAAAAGTGTACCACTTTCGCGGGCACTTACGATTGCACTTAGCATGTGCAACAAGCCTTTAAACCTATATGTTGCCCTACAAGACGAGTTGTGTCTCATGAGGGTTTGCAGGTAATATACCCACAAAATTCTTATTTGCAAATAGCATTCTATCTCTTATTAGACATAGAATAATCGCACAATCCATCACGAGGTAAATATTTTGAGAAATACAAGCTAGAATATGTAAAAAGTTTAGCTAAGTAAATATTCAAGGCACATCCTTCCTAGAACTCAATGTGTGTGGTGTGAATCCATCAAAACGGGTCGAGCATCATCAGAGTAATTCCTAGATTGCCTTTTCGGAATCATTGCTTCAACTTCAAATGTCAATGGATATATCTCTCTCAAACGAACTCTCGAGATTAGGGTAAGTGTATCGCTCTTGTGTGTGAGGAGGTGAGTAAATGTAAGCAAGTTCAAACGTCTCATACACACATAAGAAAGAAAGCACATTATGAAAGAAAAGTGATCTCATGAAAGAATGCTAATCACTATAGTGAGAACGTTGAGTTATTCACCACGTTGACTTTCATTTGCCCGAACACATATGGAAAAAAATGAATTTTCATAGGTGAGGGGAAATGAAATGGGAAGGATGATATGAGTGATGAGTGACGGATGCGTGAGAAGAGTATATACGCATGAAGAACAAATGTCTTTATTTAATAAGGACTAACTACAAACTCCTTTTTTCTTTTCTTTTCTTTCTTTTTTTTTTCTTTTTTATTATTCTTGTATTTTTTCTATTTTTTCTATTTTTCTATATTTTTTCTTTTCTTTTTTTATCTTTTTAAACCAACAATGAAAACATTTACATTTAAAATCACTATTTTTCTCAAAATAATGGATGATATATGAAAGGAGTGGGGAATGTATATGAAATATGGGAAAGTAATGAGTGAAATGAATGGGTAGTGTATGGGTGAAAATCTAGTGATCAGGACAAATTTCAAGACACGTGTTTCTTACAACTCGAAAAAGATGTCGTTCTCAGTGGTCAAGCCAAAAATTTTGTAATAAAAAATAATGAGATCATACAATGATTTAATGTGCGGCCCAAACGAAGTTGAATCAACTTGTGACTCGAAGATTGCGTAAAACACTCTAAAAGGGTCAAAGGCAAAAATCTCATAAGCTAAACGTCTCTACTAGTGATCCTTAAGGTAATCTTGCCAATTATAGTACTCATCAACTCTTAACCTTAGTGACGTGATACGTGCACAAATTTTTGTTGAGTGAAGAAATTTTTGGTGCAACATGTCTTGTTATGTATTTCATAAGCTAATTAGAAAAAGATAAATCCTCTAGCTTGATTCCTAGACTTTGAAAGATGGGTGATTGGAAATTCACGTCAATAAATGAGATGAAAGAAACTACACAAAATTTTAAAAATCAGGTTTAAAAATAAAAAAAAAATTCAAAAGAGGTATGATTTTGATAAATTTCCCCACCCCAAACAAAAAGGAACATTGTCCTCGATGTTAAGTAAAATAATTTTTAAAATTGAGAGCATAAGGTAGGAAAGAGATTACCATAATCAACCTCGAATAAAGTGAACAGATGAAGCCAAAATGAAACCTGAATAAAAATTAAGAGAGCAAAATGTGTACAGGTATAAAAAGCATGGTATAGCATTAGGTGATGTTAAACACCATCCCCAAACAGGATGAGAGTAGTACAAGAAACAACGGGATGCCTCCCGGTAGCGCTAAGTTTAATATCTTCAGCGAGACCGATGGAATCTCACCCTAAGGATAAGAACGATGAAATCACGGGGTGGGAGAAGAATGGATAGTGAGAATCACTCCCACACAAGACTGAAGCATCAGTCTTGTTGGATGAAAGCTAAAATGGTCAATGCACCTGTATGACAAAGTGAATCACACGATGCAAAGCATCGGTGGACTATGGGCCGGTGGGAAGAAGGGCAAATGTGAGTGTGAAAAAGGTGAAGAGGTATCGACCACGGGCCTTGTTGAGCTTAAAAGTGAGGGCAATAAGGGCCCTATAAGCATTGTGCTCTAGTTGGTGAGGGAGGAGAAAGGGTGTAGCAATGGGCGATGATAATGGTCGCGTCGTGACACGCCAGGGAGCTGATGGAAAGAAAAATCGACACCACAAGAGAGTGGAGAGCATGAGGTAACAAACTCGATGTCATGAAAGTGGAGAGTAGCATCACATATAGTCTCATAAATGGTGGAGGATGGTGTTGGGTGAGGATCTAAAAAGGTAGATGGAAACATGAAATGTGTAAAATCAAGATCCCAGCCTGGTGGTGGGGTGAAATGGATAATAGGTGGGTCGGGTGGGATAAATGGTGGATCAGGTGGGATAAATCGTGGAGGAAGATGTTCCAACTCAAGAGTAGGTAACACACACTCCTCATGAGGCACGGAGTGATCCTCAAGGGTAATCTCAGGAGGAAGTGTGGGATCAAAAGGTGGAGTGGTCAACTTCTCCACAAGAATATCACCGATGAATGGGGTAGTTGGTTCAAACGAGGCAACAAGATTGGAGATAAAGGAATTAATATAAATATCGGACTCAAAGGGAGCCATGCCTGGTGGGATATCATCCATATCCGGATAGATAGGAACTATCTCGAATTCTATCTTAGAAAAATGGTGAACACTCGTAGCTGGAGCTAACCTAGAATGAAGTGGTTCCTCAGTGACATAAGGGTGAAGCTGGTTATGTGTAGACTCAGGCATTTTTTTGGATTCGGCGGGAAAGGGAATAGGAACCTCAAAGTGGGGTTCTTTTGGATATGACAGGATTTGATCAGGATCACTATCTTCGGATAAATCAACACAAATGTCAACTTGAGGCCCGGGCCATGGGATGGTCTCAACGTCGAGATTCTCGAGAGGATAGGTTTGGTCACACTCAAAGTCAGTGGCACAAGATGACGCATCATCACTCCACGTGGGGGCAACAATGGATTGACTTGGGGTGAAGTCCGACTCTCGGTCACACTGAATTTCATTTAATCATTATTCAAGCTGTTGAAGAGCTTGATTTTGAAATTGAGTGGCTTGCTCTTACTCGAGTATGAACTTTTGCAAGAGGCTTTAAAGAGCGGATGTGGATGGTAATGGTGGTGGGTGAGTGACGGGTGGTGGTGGTGGTTGAGGAGGACACAACTCGCTATCATCGTGATTATAAGGACAATGCTCATATGAAGTGTGCGAAACGGGGTCAAGTTCATCATACACAAAAGGATCGCCTTCGTAATGGACAAATGGTTGATAATCGTTGGGTGCATAGTGAGGGAACTGATCATGAACCGGTGCACAAGGTTGCCATGACGAGTGTTGGAACGTGTGTGGATCCACAACATCGGATTGGGATTCATATTGCGTGGAAGGGTGATCAGGCCTCCAAGAATAACTAGGGTACTCCCACAACTTGGGATTTGATATATCGGTATAGTAGGCCGAGGTGGGTTCCGCAATAGTGTCATATGGATACACATTCTCCATGGTGGGTTCATAGGGATATGACAAGTAAAGACACTCATGGGACAAGTCATCGTCATAGGAGCAATGGGTGCACGACAAGGTACGCGACACATCGACACTTGACACCAAGGTTGATGGAAAATGAGGTGCTTGCATGGATGGGCCAAGAGTATCTACAGTACTCGTGAGAGAAGTGAAACCACTAAAAATATGATAAAGAGACGGCTCAGGATCACTCTCACACGTATAGTGTGTCAGTGGAAAATGACCAAAGTAGTCCCATAAAGGACGTTCTTCGTCCATGAGGAATGAAATATTTTTGGATTTTGTAAATGTTTTTCAAAAGTAAAAAAATATTTTTGGATTGTTATAAAAATGAAAGAAAGAAAATATTTTTGGATTTTCTAAAAATGAAAGAAGGAAAATATTTTTGCATTTTTTGGAAGAAAAAGGTGGGAAAAAATATGGACTCCCTGAATGGACGAACTAACTAAAATCGACCACTAAAAAATGAATTAGACACACACACAAGTTAAGGAGAATTCCTAACTAGCACATAGCCAAATTTTATCTTTAAAATTTAGTGAAAGGGGTAGTCAAATTTCAATTAAGTCCACGGGCGATAAAAAATCATGAAATTTATCTTAGTTACCGCCTTTGCAAAAACGTTCTCCTATTTGGCTACCTAGTTGATAAATATTAAATTTAATGATGGCTAAGATAGCACACAAGTGGTAAGCGAGTGATTCGGGTGATGAAATCCCTTCTCGTGAGTGATCGGGTGTAGGTCTTAGCAATTTAATTCATCACACCATTCGAAAAATAAATGCGAGAATAAAATCACACAAGAGCACGTAATCACACACAAGAATTGATTCGCTAACAGGAGAGGCGCGAGTGTTCAAGAGATGTACCTCCCACGATTTTTACGTTGTGGGGTGCTAAAAATTTTGAGTAGACCGGTGGGAGATCACGCCAATCTCAGTCGGCTCCGGGAGTCCTACCGACCCAAGATAAAGAGGCTTCCTTTCCTCGCCTTTGGACGCCCTCTCCCTACCTTGTCTTGTTTCCCTATGAAGCTTTCTTCGATTATTACAATTTTAAAAATGAAAAATATGGTGTCTCTATGAACTTCAATACAGGCAAATTAAGTAACTCCTAATACAAGCCTTCTAAAATAAAGAAAAACAGTACTAAAATGCAACAAAATATAGGAAATAAATGAAATACAAAATTGAATCCGCTCTGAGTGCTTCACGCTCCCAAGAATGGCAACGATGCCATTTGATAAAGAAACTTTGCTTTTGTGGGTAGTCGTTGTTGAAGCCAAGTCAGTCAAAACATTAAAACACCTACAAATTAATATCAAACTAAAGTGTAGAGCGGTAAGTAATGATGTCAATCCACATAAAAGGGGTAAGCTAGAGGCAAACTCAATTGTAATTAAAATTTTATTTTATTTTAGGCTTTTTTTACTTTTTCTAATTTTTTTAGTTTTTCAAATACTAAAACAATTTGGGTGAGGATTTGGAAGAACACTAACCAAATCAAAGAACTAAACAACTAACTAAAAAGTGACAAAAATGAGAAATAAAGTTTAACGAAAATAAGAGATAAAGTGAGGTAAATAAATGTGAGAAAAATCAAGAAGTGGGACTACACCACACATTTTAGCTATTCTAACTAATTAATTTAATTAATTGATTTCTCCCAAATTAATATCAAAATTACAAATCAACTCTCGTTACAAAAGTAATTTTAATAGTAATCTTTTAGAAAATTAAGTTTAAGCCCCCAACAACTCTAGAAAATAGATCTACACTCCTTTTAATTAATCACCCACTAGGATCGATTCATCAAAATTTATGTAAATATTAGAAAATAAATTTCGAGTTAAAATTCAAGGAATAATACCACACTTAAGAAACCCCTATCTCTAGTTTGAATCTAAAATGGCTATTATAACTTAGAATTTCGATTTTCTCTCGAAATCACTTACCCTCTCTCGAGGCGTAAATTTAAGGGGGAGGGATGAAAAATAATATTCAAAGGGAATTTTCAAGTAATCAAACTAATTAAATTAAAATAACATCAAATAAGGGTCCCCCCACCCCTTGAAAGGGGATTTAGCCTAACATGATATTAAATATTATGAACAAATAATCTAAGGATAATAAAATAAAGTAGAAGAAAAGAGAACAATCAAACCCAATCTCTTGAAGTGAAATTGAACTCTAATTTCTTTGAAATCAAGCACCATCAATCCAATATGAGCATCCAACAATAATCAATTCAGTATAATACTCAATTGAATTACTCACAATTTATCCTCACAAATCTCTAAAAATAAAAATAAAAACTATTTACAAAATATTTCCCAAATTAATTTTCCACTCTAACTCTTTCTAAAATTCTCTCAACAAAAGCCTCTCAAGAATTCTCTCTACAAATTAATTTGAAAAAGCCCTAGATAATAATGGATGAATTCAACTACATCAATGTATTATGAAATGATTGATAAAAATGCAATAATTCATTATAGATGGGCCAGGTGGAATTCATCCTAGAGATAAATTTCACTACACACCTTTATATTGAGATATTTACTAAAAATGCAAATACTCTATAAAGACGGGTGTAGAGAAATTTATAACACAAGAGTTTTAAAAAACTAAATTAGAGATCCTTAAATTGATATGAAAAAGCCCCAAAAGGGATGAATTTCACTACATCATTCTATTATGAAATAATTGCTAAAAATGCAAAAATTCATTATAGGTGGGTGGGGTGGAATTCATCCTAGAGATAAATTTCACTACACACCTCTATATTGAGATATTTTCTAAAAATTCAAATACTCTATAAAGAGGAGTGTAGAGAAATTTATCGCACAAAACTTAAAAACTAAATTTGAGATTCTTCTTCAATGGGTCTTCTTCTTATTTAAATAGTAGGCAAGGAGCATGGGGGTAAATTGGGTAAGGATAAAATGTGGGTGATCATGGGGTGTGTGCACTTGAGGTTTGAGAGGTGTGAGGTCACAAAAATATGATTTGGGTAAGGGAAATTTTCGGATAGAAAAAGGTGCATGTGGGAAGTGGTTATTTTGGGGGTATAATGGGAAAAAGGATTAAAGGTGGTTTAAAACACATGTGAGGCTTTAGTTGACTCGGTATTTATTGTTTAGTTGTGTTGTTTGAGTTTGGAAGCTAACATCGGGTAAGAAGAAGATTGGAAATGGGCAATTCGTCTTCAGTTAGGCAGATTCGGATTCATGGAGAAATGGGTACGAGGACAAATGGACATGGGACCAATCTTCTATGGGTTGAAAGGTGAGTCGAGCTTGATGGTTTTGGGATGAGTTGGCATCGGGTTTGGATGATCGGGTAAGGGGCTCGAGTTATGGTATCGTGGTTTGGGTAGAGCATGTGGAAGGGTTGGGGTGCTAGGCTAGGGCAGTGGGATTGGCTAGGGTCGGGGGTGTTGGTCACAGGTGGGCCGAGGTGGAGGGGTGATAGGGTTTCGAGTTGCGAGGTGTTAGGTCTCCGGTGGCTCGCCGGAGGTTGGTTTCTAATTCATCGGCGACGCTGCTGGGCGGGGGGGGGGGGCGCAGGTGGACAAGAGTTATTGGTTGAGGCTATCTAGGTTATGGGTTTTGTGCCGAGTGGTAGGGAGGTTGCGAATGGGTTCGGGTGCTGTTGGGTTTCTGCTCGAGTTTAGGTGGGAGGCGCCGGCGAGGGGTTATCTGGCCGGAGGTGGCTGCGTGGTGGGCTGGATGCCAGGTTTTGAACACGGGTTTTGGACGGGAGATTGGTTGAAAATGGGTTTGATAGGTTTATAGGGGATGAGAAAGGGAAGAGAAAATGGTGGTGGTGAGTTTGGTAATAGGGTTTTGAGTTGGTAATGGTGGATGTGTAGGGTTTAAAGGTGTGAGTGAGTTTATGTATGTGTGTGTGTTTAATTTGGACCCTAATAAAATAAAACTAACTAATAAAAATAAAACTAATAAAACTAAAAATCTAAAAATTAAATTCCTGCTCTAAAAATAAAATAAAGGCTCAATTAAAAATGAAACTAAAAAGAAATAAAAATAAAAAAAATAAAAATCTATTAAAATAAAAACAAAAATCCAAAAGAAAATCTAATAAAACTAAAAAATAGTTGAAATCCTAAAAATTCTAATCCTAATGAAATAAAATAAAAACTAATCAAAATAAAATTACAGTAATAAAAATAAAACCTAGAAATTCTAAAATAAATACTTAAAATAAAATGACTCAAACTAAAAATCTAAGAAAAATATAAAAGGACACAAACTAAACACAAATGTTTTGCGGGTAGGTTTAGGCTCGGGTAAGATTACGAAAATGGGAAATT
The DNA here is from genome assembly GCA_949130495.1 of Sambucus nigra. Lineage (NCBI taxonomy): Eukaryota > Viridiplantae > Streptophyta > Magnoliopsida > Dipsacales > Adoxaceae > Sambucus > Sambucus nigra. The sequence continues at coordinate 233,211,518 of OX422210.1, read as the reverse complement.
AGCTCCATTGGATTCACATTTGCTTCGAAATAATGCCTTTAAACCGCAAATGAAATCAAGCATGCACATTGAACAATTAAGCGCATAATACCTAAATTGTTGAGAATTAGCAACTAAAATACGTCTATTTGGGATATACAATTTACACTTTTGGGTGCTTATCAACTTCAAAGAATTACCTAGGGAGTCATTACACCGGTACTCACGACAAGTCCCACAAACAAAGGGATGTCAGTTGGACTGACATGGAAGTAAATAGAAAGAGAGAGATGCTGACAAAAGGATGGCACATAGAAGAAAGTGCCTCTTGTGCATGAATGTATAGTACCTGTGCTGCCACCAAAACTAATTGAAGTAGAGGCAGCAACAACTACAGAGTCTATTGAAGAAGTATCCTTAAGGTCCCTCGATATTGATGAAACTAATGATAGCGTAGAAAGTATTTTGGTCTACCCAATGCAAAAAAATTGAACGGGGGGCCTATTATAGGGGATTACTTCCCCACAGAAAAAAGTAATTTGTGGTGAGGGAGTCCACTAAGAGGGACCCTTTTGCTAAGGCCATAACCAAAGGAGTGAATGCTGGCTAGGGAGTACACTTCGAGGGACCCCTCTGCCAATAACACAGTAAAGTTAGGATTTGGGCGAGGGAGTCCACTATGAGGGAGCCATCTACCAAGATTACAATAAATAATTATTTTAAGGCGAAGGATTACACCATGAGGGGTCCCTCAGCCATTCTAAATCAAATAGTGTAATGATATAATGGCACAAAACTTTTGTATTCCAAGATGAAGTAATTATTTTGTACAAAACCCTTTGGTCTACCCAACACAAAGATTTTTATATGGGGGGATAATGTAGAGTGGTGTCCATATGCTATTATAAAATATCCTCTGGTGAGTGATCCCACCTAGAGGGGTTCCCACTACCGAAGTTAGCAAGAAAATATTTAGAGTGAGAGGGTCTAGCTTGAGTGGCCCTATGACCAAGTGTAATATTTGGATGAGGGGACTCACAACGAGCAACCTCTCTACTCAAGAATGAGGCCACAGAAAAAGTCCAAGGATGAGTGGCTGACCATGAGCAACCCCTCTAAAAAAGATAGAAGGCTATAGAAAAAGGTCAAGGATGAGGGGACTAATCGCGAGCAAACCCTCTAAACATGATAGAAGGCTATAGAAAAAGTCATGGGCGAGGGGACTCACCACGAGCAGCCCCTTTGCCTAAGTTGATACCATGGAAAAGGAGCTCCACCACGAGTGGACTCATGTACAAAACCTAGCATGAATGGACAGTGCATTTAATGACCCTAGGGGTAATGATGAAGAAACCATAGGGTCCCTCAAAGTTGAAAATTATACTAATGGCGTACAAAGCCTTTTGGTCTGCCCAACATAAAAGAATTTGCGCAAGGGATAATGTAGAGGGGTGATTTGGATTTGTCAGAATATTTGGGCAAGGAACCCCTCCAACCCTCCGATAAAGAATTCCAATATATTTAGGCGAGGGACCCCCTCCATCCTTCCTACCAAGAATTTTATGATATTTGGGCAAGGGACCTCCTCTAGACCTCCGGTAAATATTTCAAACATATTTGTGCGAGGGACCCCTCCATCCCTCGTGTAAAGAATTCCAAGATATTTGGGAAAAGGACCCCCTAAAAACCTCCTACAAAGAATTGAAAGATATATGGGCGAGGGACCCCTTCTATCCCTCCTAAAGATATTTCAAAGATATTTGGGCGAGGGACCTCTTTCATCCCTCCTGCTAAGATTTCAAAGATATTTGGGCAAAGGACCCCCTCCAGCAAACAATTCCAATATATTTGGGCGAGTGACCCCCTCCAGACCTCCTAAAAAGATTTCAAGGATATTTGGGCGAAGGATCCCTTCTAGCTCTCATGCTAATAATTCAAAGATATTTAGGAGAGGGACCCCCTCCAGCCCTCCTGAGAATACTTCAAAGATATTTAGGTGAGGGACCCATTCCAATCCTTTATAAAAAAAACCAAAGTTATTTGGGCGAGGGACCCCCTCCATCCCTCCTGTAAAGAATTCCAATATATTTGGGCGAGGGACCCCCTCCAGCCTTCCTACCAAGAATTTTTAAGATATTTGGGCAAGGGACCCCCTCTAGACCTCCGGTAAAGATTTCAAAGATATTTGGAGGAGGGACCCCCTTCATCCTTCTTCCAAATAATTCAAAGATATTTGTATGAGGGACCCCTCCATCCCTCCTGAAAAGAATTGTAAGATATTTAGGCGAAGGACCCCCTCCATCCCTCCTGTAAATAATTGAAAGATATATGGGCGAGGGACCCCATATAGCCCTCCTACAAAGATTTCAACGATATTCGGGTGAGGGATCTCTTTCATCCCTCCTGCTAAGATTTCGAAGATATTTGGTTTAGGGACTCCTGAAGCCCTCCTGCAAAAAATTCAAAGATATTTGGGTGAGGGACCCCCTTTAGCCCTCCTACAAAGATTTCAAAGATATTTGGGCGAGGGAACCCCTCCAACCCTCTTGCAAAGAACTTAAAGATATTTGGGTGATGGACCCCCTCCAGCCCTCCTCCAAAGAATTCCATGATATCCGGGTGAGGGACCCCCTCCTGCAAATAATTCAAAGATGTTTGGGATAGGGACCCCCTCTAACCCTCGTGTAAAGAATTCAAAGATATTCATGCGGGGAACTCCTCCAACCCCTCCTGGAAAGAATTCCATGGAATTTGGGCGAGGGACTCCTCCAGCCACTCCTTCAAAGAAGTTTCAATGATATTTTGAGAAGGAACACCTCCGGGACCTCCTTGAAGTTCAAAATATAGTTTGGAAGAGGGACCCCTTCCAAGACCATTTAAAGTGGAAAATCTAGTGAAGAAGTCCATAGTGAAGGACTCCTCTAACAAGGTTCAAACATAATCTAAAATATAGTGGGAGGGTCCAAGTAGTGGCCCAAAGAGAAAAATAGGCCAGGATGAGGGGGTTTGCCATGAACAACCCCTCATCAAGAAAAAGTTATTATGTTATAGAACAACATAACTAACAGCTATTTTCTTGTACAAGTGGCCTAGTTGAGCAAACAGTGCTCAAATAGGCCAGTTGGAATCTCTTGAGAGTTATGGGTTAGTGGCTGAGGAATAAGGTTGGTTGAGAAAGCTCAACCACTTAGCACTTTAAGATTAAGAGAATACTAGTAGAAAGACCCTAGGGGTCACCTAGTCATTACATAGTGTGCACCTAATTATAACTGAAGTGAGAAACTAAGGGGTTGCTCATAAGAATTATACTTTTTATTAATATTTTAGAGAAGAGGGTCCTGAAGTCCCCACTCAAGTTTAATGATTTTAAAGGATGTGGTCCTCGATTACCCTCTCAAGTTTACAAAGTTTGTATGACAAAAACCATTTCAAAATATATTTACCAATTCAGTTATTTTGTCTCTATTAGGAGAAATATTTTCTTTTTGTCTTTGGTTCACACCAGGTGTCAGCTGTCAGAGGGGATAAGAAGCTGCAGACTGGGAGGGACAAAAGGTCCATTACGGACCTTGTTCCTCTATTTTCCTTTCATTTTTGGTACACAAAGTGCCAACTTATCCCTAGTGCCCAAGTATAAATAAGACCCATGGGGATGGTCATAAGACAATCATACACTCAAGTCATACCGTTCGTCTGTCAAAATCACATCAGACCACCTAGTATTCCCTTTCTTATCTCTCCCTAAGTGATAAGTGCTTGTTTCTTCACTCCCACGCTGAGAACCATTATTCTCAGGAGATCATCTTGAGAAAAGTTGCTATTATTATTGTGAAGTTCATCTTCTTACAGGAGGTGATTCTAGCTTTGGTTCCATTTTTACCAAAAAGGAAAGGTTTTACCAGGTGCTACTCTACAAACTCTTGAAGAGCTTAGAGGCAGAGTTCATTGAAGCGGGTCATGCCTCACCTGTTTTAGTATTTTATCAGACCCCAGTCACACTACCCTCCTATAAGTAGTTGTAGGTGCAAAAAATCTCACCCGTCGGAGGGTGTCAATTCATCACGATACAAGTATAAAAATAAATACAAGAGAGACAAAGATTTACGTGGTTCGACCATGAATGGCCTACGTCCACGGGGCTGCCGGTGTGTTCCATTAGATGATCAGAGAGTTTTATATGAGAGTGTTTCTCTAACTTCTAAGCCCCCTTTCACAATGGGGGGTGTCCCCTTTATATAGAGTAGGGGTTACATTAGGGTTACAAATATGGATGAGTAACAAATATGGATGAGCCCTATCTTCGTGGAGTTTCATTCCAATCAGATACTGCTCCTCAGTCTTCTTGTTTACTAAGGACTTTAGTCGTCCCTATATTGTTGGCACGTCGCCATCTTCACAGGGGTGCTCCCCACACGTCCTGCTATTCCTTAGGCATATATATTGCCCCCACAATAGCCCCACAGGTCGCAGTTTAGCTGAGTTGATTCTGAGATGAGCTGGGAGCTGGTCCACAATCTCTTTAAACATATGCAGTTGGTGGTGTGAATTGGACTGGCATTCTTTGATCTGTTGTTCAACTTTTAAGCCTTCTTTGGTTGATCTTCTCGCCTTCATAGATTTTTAGATAAATGCTTGGCTTGAGTTGAGAGGCGTTCAATCGATATGGGGACCGGACTCGAGAGTGTCGAGTCGCCTACGTACCCTCTTGGGATCAGGTCGAACGTAGTTCATTGTCTGTTTTATTGTATGGCCCAATTTGTGAGGCTCACCACAGGCCTGTTCAGAATTTGTTTGCCGAGGCTTTATCGAGCGTGTATCAATTTCAGGGCGTCTTCCTATATTTTGGTCTCATATGGTCCATTTGTTGAGGCCGACCACAGGCCTATGCATCGAATCTTTCTCGATCATGTACCTAGTAGGGGTAAGACCCTACCTTAGGTTTTTCATATGGTCCAATTAGAGAGGCCGACCAGAAGCCTATGAGTCGAGCCTTGCTCGAGCATGTACCTAGTGGGGGTAAGACCCTGCCTTAGGTTTTTTCATATGGTCCAATTGGAGAGGCCGACCAGAAGCCTATGCGTCGAGCCTTGCTCGAGCATGTACCTAGTAGGGGTAAGACCCTACCTTAGGTTTTTCATATGGTATAATTGGAGAGGCCGACCAGAAGCCTATGCGTCGAGCCTTGCTCTAGCATGTACCTAGTAGGGGTAAGACCCTGCCTTAGGTTTTTTATATGGTCCAATTGGAGAGGGCGACCACAGGCCTATACGTCGAGCCTTGCTCGAGCATGTACCTAGTAGGGGTAAGACCCTGCCTTAGGTTTTTTATATGATCCAATTGGAGAGGCCGACCAGAAGCCTATGCGTTGAGTCTTGCTCGAGCATGTACCTAGTAGGGGTAAGACCCTGCCTTAGGTTTTTCATATGGTCCAATTGGAGAGGCCGACCAGAAGCCTATGCGCCGAGCCTTGCTCGAGCATGTACCTAGTAGGGGTAAGACCCTGCCTTAGGTTTTTCCCACAATTTAATGTAATACCAATTGTGTTTGCATTTTTCCATTTTCTAATGCCTCGCATGTAAATATCCGCCTATTTTACCTTTTAGGTTGTGCCGTCACACTTCCTTAGGCCTAAAAGGCGATGGCAAAAATGCACCTGGTTTGAGGGTCATCCACCCGTTCAGGATTTTAACAGACCAACATAGTTGGCGACCAACCTGAGTTGGCTTTTTGCCTAAGGATCCCCCGTAGGGCTTTTATTGTTGCCTGGGCAACTCGTGAGGCCATTTGTGTTTGGAGATAACAAAGGCCTGTAGACGTACTTAATTTAGTGGGAATAAGGAAGAAGGCCGTTGTAACTAAATCAAGTTTGATCATGATCATCATTTGAAAGACTAATTCCGGTGCTAACCATATTGGCATCTGTCCTGAGTTGACCTCTTCTCTTTTGCTTTGAAAGTTGTAGTGAATCTATTAACGTGTCATCGCTGCTATAGAGCCCCCAATCGGGCTTGTAAAGGGAAGGCTGCCTGACCGTCCATCGGGTCGTCTGATTTGTATAAGCGGGATGATAAGTGTGCCCGATCGCTCCTCGAGGCTTCGTTGCTTTAAAGAGTATCGCGTTGATCATTCGTCAAGCTAGATATATTTAAGGATTGTCTTGTTCGTATAGCTTCACGTATTGTATCGTTCCTTGGGGAACAATTGTTCGCTGACCATACATGGTGGTTCCAAGAGGCTATGGAAGACTCCATATGGCTCGTGCACCTAAAGAGATTGATAGGAGTTCAAAGCATCCTTGTGCCTGGTGTTCAAGAAACATTGTTCCTCTGGAGTGGATATCTTAGTGTTGATGACGCGTTAATTTGTTGCTTGGTGATCGTCGATCACCATGGGTTGTCTAACGATGTTGCTCGATACATTCAGGATGGTCTAGTGTTGTTATCAACATGTCTTGCTCGTTGACTGTGATTTTTCTGGACGTGTGACTTCGTACAAGTTGGATTCGTCCTTGTTGATAAATATAGTTGATCGTCGCTCTTCATGCTTCTTTATATGTTATTGGATCTTTGTGGTACAGATCGCTCAACTTTTCATTCGACGAGGTTGAATTAAATAAGAACTGTATTGCCCAACTATTTGTTGGAGCTTGAGACGTGATCACACAATGTCAACTATCGATCGAAGTTGAGAGTCCGTTGTGGCAAAATTATAAAGGACCTAGTAGATGTTGCGAACAATCCATGCCTAAGCATCGGTCGGAGTATTGATGAGATAAATGATGCCTGAATGCCTGTCGAGGAAAAAACTATAGAGGATCTGGTAGATATTGCAGGTGATCCATGCTCGAGCATCCGTCGAGGCAAAGAGGACCGAGCAAGTATTACGAATGATCCTGTATTGTTAATGAAAACTAACCTTCCAATAAATGCAATGTTGATTATTAATCGACTCTGCCAACCATCTGTTGGGACTGAATACAAGAGTTATCCTTACCAACCATTTGTTGGGGATAAAATGCGACATGTGTGGCAAATATCCTCGGGACTAAATATATAGAAATATTTTTCTGAGCATTTGTCGAGATGAGCCTTGAATATGCCTGATCATCCTGCAGGTCAAGAATCATAGAGCCAGATAACCCATTCTGAAATTCAAGAAATATCAACATCCGAGCATATGTCTGTTATAAATAATATTGCCCAAGCATGTGTTGGGTGCAAAGTGGTGTAAAGTGCTCAACCATCTGTCGGAGCATTAACAAAATAAGTGGTGCCAGACTGGTTTGCAGGGGCGAAGTTGTACAAGTCCGAGTAGATATAGAGAGCGATTCGCGCTCGAGCATCTATCGGTGTGTTAATAAGATTTTCAAGAGCTTAAGATTATTGCCGAGCATCCGTCGGGACTGAATCTTATACCTGTAGAAATTAATAAGTTGCTCGACCATTTGTCGAGGCTAATTCAAATAGAATTTATCATGCAATATGATGTGCATCCGCTCGACCATTTGTCGAGGAAAATATTCATAGTATTGAATGAATGACATGAATTATCCCATAATTTTTGTGATAAAATATCACGAGGATGGCCGCGCCCGAGCATTCGTCGGGGCTACACTAAGTATAAGTAAAGATATTACACCGACCATTCATTGGTATAACCAATAATAGCTAGACGACAATATTGAAAATTAAATGACCGGATAAATGACATGAGTGCTCTTCTAAGTGCGCCCCAATATTTATGTGGACAAAATAATTGTAATAAAGTCGAATGAAAGATGCAAAATTTATCAAATATATCCAGATGTATGGCACATGAGTTAATTTGGAATTTGTGAAAATAGATTTAAGCAAATACTTAAAATACAAGTTTGGTTTCAAAAAATTGTTTTCACAGAAAATTTGTGTAGTGGCAATTAATTGTTTTTCTTATGTGAGGTATAGAGTATAGATAGCCCCCTGCTAACAAATTTATGATGATAAAAATCGTGAGCATAATTTGTGAGCAAATGAAGTATTATGAGATGGGAACGAACAATGTACAAATAAATGTGTGTACCCATCAAGTGGGGTTGCGCTAAATACAAGAATTATCCTGGCCAGCTATCCACTGGGGATAAAATGCGACATGCGAGGAAAATATCTTCGGGACTAAATATATAGAAATATTTTGCCTTTTATCTGCCAAGATGAATCTCAAATGTGCCTGACCGTTCTTCAGGTTACCGAATCATAGAATCCGAGCTTCAAATAATAATAATTTTGCCCAAGCGTTTCTTTGGGTATAAGGTGCCATAGTGTGCTCGACTATCTGTCGGAGCATAAATAAAATGAATGGTGCCTGGATAGTCCGCCGGGGAAAAGTTGTAGAATACCAAGTAGATATAGCTAGCAATTCGTGCTCGAGCATCCGTCGAAACATCGATGAGATTTCCAAGGACTTAAGATTATTGTCGAGCATCCGTCGAGACTGAATCTTGTACATGTGGAAGTTAGTAAATTCCCCGACCATCTGTTGAGGCTAAATCAAAATAGAAGTTATTAGGAAAATGATATGTTCAACAAAGTATATAAGATATGCATTCGCTCGACCATTTGTCGAGGAAAATATTCATAGTCGCACATGAATGTAATAAAGATCCAATGATTTTTATCATAAAAATTTCACTGTGATAACTGTGCCCGAGCATCCGTCGGGGCTGGGCTAAATAATCAATAATCTCGCTCTTAAATTGTTGTAGCTGGATGACAATATTGAAAATTAAAATGTTCTAATAAATGACATGAGTGATATATCACTGCACCCCACTCATTTATGTGAGCAAAATAATTTGTAATAAGATCGCATAAAAAAGTGCCAAGTAAAATCATGGTAAAAAATCACACGGTCCCTTGAAATAATTTTATTTTTAGAGAGAACCAAGCAATGCAAAAATTAGTCAAATATATCTTAAACGTAAGACACAAGGCTGATTTAGAATTTTTTGCAAAAATATTTGGACTCAAGCAAATATCAAATTAAGTTGGTTTCACAAATACGTTTCCACCGTAAAGTTCTGCAAAAAAGAAAAGCCAAATGCTGATTTTGCTGAAGTAAGTATGGCCAGAAACTCATTCAGTGTTCCATCTGTACGAGAGAAACCAACATCTCAGCACTGTTGCTGTCTTTCAAGATTTTGCCTCCGATCAAAGATCACCAGATGGCGGTATGGTGAAGCCGTGGTCGCCGACCAGCTGTTGTTGTCGCCGAAGAAAAACTAGCCCCAATCTGTGTTATAAACTTCGCACGGGGGCGAGCTCGTCACTGCTCGTCCTCGCCGCCGACCAGCTGATGTGCTTCTCCTTGCTCGTCCCTACCGCCGACCAGCTGATGGTAATCGTCAACTGGTCGCCGACTACCAGGGGCTCCAGTAAAGTCCTTTCTGTTTCTGAGAGCATATTTCATTGCTGATTCCCTCTAGTCGACCAGCTATTATGATCGCAAATAGGTCGCCAACCTCAGGGGCCTGCTTGACCAGAAAGGTTGCAGGTCGGAGAACAACCCGAGGTGAGGTCGTTGATGCTCGCTGACGCTAGATGATCTGCATCGAGCTCGTCGCTGTGGCTGCCGACCAGACAGAGGAAAGACGGTGTTTCCAATTTAAGCCAGCTCCCAATAGATTTTATTCCGCTGATGCGTGATGATGGTCGCCGCGAAGAGGCCGATGATCGCAGGCCGACCAAAAGTAATATTGGGTGCAGATCTCCCATAACTCTTGATGAGGATGGACGGTGCTGACCGTGGATAAAACTGGAGGAAAAATCTTGTTGCACATGAAATCCGACCAGCAGGGGAAGATGATATGTAAAGTCGGTGATGATGGGTCGGTGACGATGGCTGTGATGGGCCAATTTGCGACAACTCCTTATCTTAAGTGGGCGTGTCAGTGTACTCGGCTTGGAGATGACAGATCCAAGATGCTCGCCTCAAAAGGGGGTGTTACGTGACCCAGTAATTGAGATATTTGGTATATGCTTCCAAAAATCTCGGAAGAGAGAGAGAGGGAGAGAGCATGCCCAGATCATGATCGTATATGCTTGACCTACAAGAGTCCAAATATTTGGAGACTCTTCTCACATCTTCAGTATTGAGATTCGTCAAAAACACAGAATGGTTATGCAGATTTTCAGATGAATATACACCCAATAAAGAATTTATGAACATAAATATACGAAAATCAAACATCATTGAAACGATATTTGTACATAGCAAATAATCATATCTGAAACGTATAACTACTCGTGCACGGATTAAAAAAGAAAACTTATCTTTGATTATGTGCATAGCGTAGGCATCAATGTCTTTGAACGTAAATCTAAATCTCTTCTAGCAAGAAAGGGAAGGCTTTTTGTGCCGATTCCCACAGACGGCGCCAATTGTAGGTGCAAAAAATCTCACCTGTCGGAGGGTGTCAATTCATCACGATACAAGTATAAAAATAAATACGAGAGAGACAAAGATTTACGTGGTTCGACCATGAATGGCCTACGTCCACGGGGCTGCCGGTGTGTTCCATTAGATGATCATAGAGTTTTACATGAGAGTGTTTCTCTAACTTCTAAGCCCCCTTTCACAATGGGGGGTGTCCCCTTTATATAGAGTAGGGGTTACATTAGGGTTACAAATATGGATGAGTAACAAATATGGATGAGCCCTATCTTCGTGGAGTTTCATTCCAATCCGATACTGCTCCTCAGTCTTCTCGTTTACTAAGGACTTTAGTCATCCCTATATTGTTGGCACGTCGCCATCTTCACCGGGGTGCTCCCCACACGTCCTGCTATTCCTTAGGCATATATATTGCCCCCACAGTAGTGATCCCCCCGATTTTAACAAGTTAACCTTGGAGATGCCTTCTTCACAATTTTTGTATTCAAGATACTAAAACTTTTTAGCATTTAAATGAATTCAGAAGAACGATTGTCAAGATTTACGCTATTAATTAAAAAGTATTTTGGAACACAAAACAATAAATAACTTTTGCAAAAGATATGCATAAACGAACCTGGAAAAAGTCTCAAGGTAAACAAATATGAAATAGGTATTTATTAGACTAACACAAATTTTGAGCCGATTGACTCGTTTGAAGGAAAAACCAGTCTTGTTTGAATGAGAAACCAACCTCATTAAAATGATATAAAGTTCTTTAGAACAAACCCTAATCTCATTTGAACGAGCTTCAAACAATGTAAAACAATACGCCCTCGTGAGATGTTTGATAAAAGTAAACTTCAAAGGACCACTTCAAACGAAAAGCCAATCTCATTTGAACAAGATTCCCATATCAATTGAACAAGATGCGCATACTTTGAACAATTTAAAAAAAGGAAAAACTGCCTCCTTTCTTAAACAAAAAATATTGTATCAAGATTTAATAAAAAATAAACATCCCAAATAAATTGAAGGAATAAATTTAAACCTAATAGAATTATACCTTCATAGTGTGAAGATGCTTAAAATTTAAAGATGTTGGATTTTTGGACTTCATGTCAGCTCGAATCAAATGGTAGCGGGATATGCCAAATACTTTTGTAGGGCTAAGCTATTTGAGCAAATTACGCTCTTAAAAATTTAAAGTCTGTAGTGATGGATCAACTATATACTCAATTTCGTAACTTATGGTACAAAATGAATTGTAAACACTTCAAACGACACGGCTCTTTATAACGAGCTCTTGAGTGTCGGTTATCGAAATTTTCGTTAAATGATAAATGGATTGATCTTTGTGGGACATTTTTTGATGCAAAATACAAGGTTATATTAAATTTTATGCCATTCTTTTTTCATGCGAATCATTTTAATATTTTATCAAAAATAAATTCCTTATGTTATTTTAAGAAAAAAAGTGATATTAACTCGATCAATAGATCTAAGCAATAAATTTTGCATTGTTGTGGAATAAAAGTATTTCATCAAGTGGAGTATGAGATGGTACCATATATTTCTTAAAAACGTTATGTTTGACAATTATTTGATTTTTCTTATTTATTGGTTATGATATTTTATTTATATTAAAATTTGTATAGCGTGACAAAGAAACAAGAGATCCTGTACCGGTGAGAAAGGTGTGGTATATGACTTATTAGAGCAAAAGAAAGGACAATTGGGTTACTCCAAAGGATGGAAGTTTGTATATATGAATGTTAACGCCAAAATTCTCCATCTACGAGGACCAATCAGGAAAGGACGCATGTCATCCTACGTGGCAATATTCGACACATGAGGAGAGTTGGTCGACATCCGAGGAGAGTTGGTCGGCACCTGAGGAGTGTTGGTCGGCACCCAAGGAGAGTTGGTCAGTACCCGAGGAGAATTAGTCGGCACCCGAGGAGAGTTAGTCGGCATATCAACCAGGAAGATCAAAGGATAACTATGCATTTAATGTGCATTAATGAAGATGGCAGCGCATTTAATGAGCCTTAATGTACATTTATACTGTATTAATGGATGACAACACATGGCATACCAAGCAATTCAACAATTAGATTCGTTGAATGTAGACATAAATGTCTACATACAATGAATCTCTTTATCTCCCATCACTATAAATACATGTATTCCCTTAGCCAAAAGGAGGAGATCCAAGAGAACCTAGAAACACCATACACAAGATACACATCTTTTCTCTCTCTACACCCTATGGTGATATTGTAAACCCATGGGAATAAAATAACAGTGGACGTAGGCTTTATTCATAGCCGAACCACTTTAAAAATCTTTGTCTCTTATGTGCTTGATTGGATTGCTTTCATCTATTTATCTGTGATCATAAAAATGGAATTCGGTCCAATTTTTTGCATCAACAGATTGGCGGCGTCTGTGGGAAACGACTGGTAATATCGTTTTCCATCAAAAAAAATCCATCACAAATGACTGATATTCTAGAATCTAGCAATCAAAATGCTGGAAGCCCTCCAAATCCATCTGCTCCGCCAAATATTACAGATCTGGATGGAATAATGACAATCTGTCTCAGGGCCAGACCGTCATGCAAGAAACTATGTGACAACTCATACAAGCCCTCCATGGCGGTGTACCAACCCATTAAAGACCATGAAGTATTCAAAGAAATACCCATGCACCTTCTTCACGTACTAGACGTACCAATTCATATCGCAATGAGGAGTCTGAAGAATGTTCTTATCAACCTGGACGAACTTCGTCAGTCCGAGCCACAGATACTGAACAACGTATTACTCTCTCCCCAGAAAGGACCAGTGCGCTAGAAAAATTAAGCAGAGTATCTACTTTTGATCGATTAGGTCCTAGGAGGAGCAAAAGTCCTCCTAGATCCCCATCGAGGAGTTTTTGACAACCATCAGACTTAAGGGAAGGATCTGCCCAGTCACGACCAGTTGTTCGTCAATATAGATCCCAGGTTGCCACCTCAGCGCGATCAGTTGCTCGAACCAACAGGCCCGAGGAAGGAAATGATGCATGGAAGGGCTCTATTAAAAGGCTGGAGGATAGATTGGGGGAAATGGTTAAAGCTAAGAACCCTCTACAACGAACTTTTATTCGAGGAACACCTTTTGTCTAGGCCATTATAGATTTTCCAACACCATCAAAATTCAAAGCACCTGTTGTGACCCCCAAATATGATAGAAAGACTGACCCCATCCTTCATATAGAATAATACCAAGCTGCAGCCGACATCTATGCTGTTCCAGATGAGATGAGATGCAGGGCATTCTCGGGAACTCTTACCGCATCTGCTCAAATATGGTATAATAATCTTCCTCGGGGTAAGATCTCAACTTTTCTTCAACTGGACGAGTTATTCATTGGGAATTTCTGTTTTAGGGAAAAGCCAGTTAAACGAGTAGCACATTTGTTAAGTGTTAGACAAAAGGCTGGTGAGAGTACCAGAGATTATATAACTCGTTTTAATAACGAGAAACTTGAAGTCATTGATTATGAGGAGAAGACAGCGATTACCGCCCTGATGAGTGGACTACTGCCCAACAAGTTGTACTACACTTTGGCCAAAGATCCACCTAGAATCATGTCAGACCTGATGGGAAAAGAGTCCAAGATTATGAATGTCGAGGAGGCTATGGCTACGAAGAAGAACATGGATGCCAAAGAAACCAAGGTGGAAGGTGATAAAGCTAAGAAGAAAGAGCATAAGAACAATGGTAATGACAAACATTCAAGAACAAGGTCGGTATGGGATGAAATGAAGAAATTCGATAACTATACTCCTTTGAAGAAGGATATCAACCATGTTCTAGAAGAAATCAAGAGCAATGAGGAATTAAACTGGCCAGAGAAAATGAAGGCATACCCTAACAAGAGGAATAAGGAAAAGTATTGCGAGTTTCATAAAGATCATGTCCATATGACAAAAAATTGCATAGCTCTTCAGAATAAGATTGAAACACTCATCAGACGAGGAAAGCTGACAAAGTATGTTGATCGCGGAAGCGAAAGAAGAAACAATGATCGAACAAGAGAGAGGTCTAGATCTCCTCGTCGAGCAGAGGAGAACAAGAAAATAAACCATGAAGTTGATCCCGAAGACGACCCCGATCTTCCCAAGAGATCAAGGCAGCCAGAATGAGAGGTATTTTTAATACACGTTGGGTCATTTGACTATAATGTTATAACAGGTGGAGATGCAGGAGGAGGAGACCTTACTGTCGAGAGAAAGGCTTACCTCTGTGAGGCTCAAGCTTGCTCGTACATTCAACGAATAAATCTCGCTGAGGAGGATCGCCCGAGAAAGGTGAACAAAGAGAAATTGGTCATCGGTTTCTCAAAGAATGACCTCGCAGGTGTTCTATATCCTCATGATGACCCATTGGTGATCAAAATGAGGATGAAGGAAGTAATAATTTCAAGAGTACTGGTCGACAATGGTAGCTCGGCAGACATCATGTTCTACTCATGCTTTGATAGTTTAAATCTAAAACTATCTCAACTGGAGCCTTATCATAGACCCCTCCTCGGCTTTGCTGGCGAGAAAGTATTTCCACTTAGGACGATCAGGTTGGATATATTCATTGGTACGTGGCCTGCTTGTCGGACAGAAAGAATACACTTTTCGTGATGGATAAGAATGTTCAATCATCATACAATATCATCATGGGAAGAGTAGTATTGAAGAAGTTCAAGATTGTACCATCTACGGTGCATCAGTGCCTAAAATTTCCAATAAATTTTGGAGTAGGAGTTGTTAAACGTGAGCAGAAAGTAGCTCGGGAATGCTATTATTCATCCACCGAGAAAGAGGACTGGAGGAATCACGGAAAAAGACTACTAATTATCAAGTGGAAGAAGGGGCAGAAATTGAAACATTGGATCCTAGAGATGAGTCGCAACTCGTGAAGGGTCAAGTGGTGGAAGCTACTGAAAACATCATTCTGAACGAAGAGCACCCTGAACGAACTACTCAAGTAGGTTCGTCATTGGAAGCCTCATTAAAACAAAAATTGATAACTTTCCTTAGAAGTAGAAAGAAAAATTTTGCGTGGAGTCATGAGGATATGCCCGGAATAGATCCAAATTTCTTATGTCACGAACTCAATGTGAATAAGGAAATCAAGCCAGTGAAGCAGAGAAGATGAGTGTCCAGCCACGAGAAGAATCAAGTTATACAGGAGGAAGTCGAGAAGCTCCAGAAAGCTTGCTTCATTGAAGATGTTAAATATCCAGACTTGTTAGACAATGTGGTGATGGTAAAGAAGAAAAACAACAAGTGGAGGATGTGTGTAGACTTCACCGACCTCAACAAAGCATGCCCAAAGAATCACTTTCCACTACCCCGAATTGATCAACTAGTCGATGCTACCTCAGGACACGAGCTGCTAAGCTTCATGGATGCTTATTCTGGCTACAATCAGATTCAAATGAAACCTGAAGACAAAGAGAGTACTTCTTTCATTACCCCTAGGGTAACTTATTGTTATAATGTTATGCCTTTTGGTTTGAAAAATGCAGGTGCGACATATCAGAGGCTGATGAACAAAGTCTTTGCTGAACAAATCAGTTGCAATATGGAAGTCTATGTTGATGATATGCTGACAAAGAGCAAGAAAGTTGTCGATCATCTAGTTGAATTAAGTCAGACTTTTGATCAACTGGATAAATATCAAATGAAGCTGAACCCGACGAAGTGCATATTTGGAGTACGAGAAGGCATGTTTCTCGGATACATTGTCAACCAACGATGCATTGAAGCAAATCCTGAAAAGATCAAAGCTCTATTAGGGATGCGATCTCCAACGACGAAGAAAGAGGTGCAAAGTCTTACAGGACGAGTAGCATCACTCAATAGATTTTTATCGCGAGCAACTGATCGACGTCTCCCATTATTTAAGACACTCCGAAAGACTTCTGAGTGGAATGATGAATGTGAGAAGGCTTTTCAAGACTTGAAGAAATAGTTGGGAGCGCCTCCACTGTTATCCAGGCCAGTGATGGGAGAAAAATTATACTTGTATCTAGCAGTGTCTGAGAATGTAGTCAGTTCAGCATTGATAAGAGTGTAGAATGGAGTACAAAAACCGATCTACTACACAAGTAAGGCCTTTCGAGGAGCAGAGATCAGATATCCAAAGCTGGAAAAATTGGCACTAGCATTGATCGAGGCAAGTAGAACAATGAAGCCATACTTTCAAGCTCATACCATAGTAGTATATACTAATATGCCATTGAGGCAAGCCCTTCACAAACCAGAAAAGTTAGGAAGATTGATGTACTAGGCAATAGAGCTCGGTGAATATGATATAGTTTATGAACCCAGATCATCGCTAAAAGGGCAAGCTGTAGCAGATTTTATAGCAGAGTTCACCTATCCTGATACCCCCGAGGAGAAAAAGTTGCTTGCTGATCAACCTTTGGATGTTACATGATTAACAAACACAAGCTCATACCAAGTCCGGTTGGTAAAATGGCAAGTGGATGTTAAAGGATCATCAAATTCGAGCTTAGACCAACTCCGGTTGGTAAAAGGGAAAGAAAAGATGATCGACGAAGAGCGAGAAATATCAGGGGAAGATGAAAGGAAGCAACAAATATTTCACCGAGGAACTCTGTCTGATCAGAATTTTGAAGACGAGTTACCTATATGGAGGCTATATGTAAATGGCTCATCTTGCAGAACAGGCAGTGGGGCAGGAATAGTTTTGAGCACTCCGGACGAGGTCGACATGGAATACGCCCTACGTTTCCAATTCAAAGCTTCCAATAATGAGGCTGAGTATGAGGCCATGATTGCAAGTCTTAATTTGGAAAAAATTATGGAGGCGTAACAAATTATTGTCTTTAGTGATTCTCAATTAATTGTAAATCAAATGTTGGGAATATATGCAGCCAAAGGAGAACTAATGATCAAGTACCATGCAAAAGTGATGGACTTGGTATCAGAATTTGCTTCTATTTAGCTAGTCAGAATACCAAGAATGGAGAATGCAAGAGCAGATGCCCTAGCTCGATTAGGATCAGCTACTCGTACCGAGCTACGAAGAACAATCCCAATTGAAGTTTTAGCTGGTCGGAGTATAGATGAAGATTTGGCGATTAACTTTATCACCCTTGATTTAGGACCATCTTGGATGGATCCCATTAGGGCATATATTGAGGAGGAAGAATTACCAATTGACAAGCTCGTAGCTAAGAAATTAAAGTTTAAAGCTGCTCGGTATGTATTAACTAACGGTATTTTATATAGACGAGGAATTATGGAAGGTTTGCAAAGATGTGTACATCCCTCCGAGGTGAAAGAATTGATTGAAGAGATCCATGAAGGGTCCTATGGAGACCATGTAGCAGGTCGGACGCTTTTGCAAAGGATGATGATGCAGGGATATTACTGGCCGACGATGAGGGCTGATTATGTAGCCTATGCCAAGAAATGTGATAAGTGCCAGCGCTTTTCCTCCATCCGAAGAACTACACAAGCATTATTGACACCAATCACTTCCCCTTGGACATTTGCCATGTGGGGAATAGATTTGGTCGGACCACTGCCAACGACCAGAGAAAGGTTCAAATACCTCGTCGTCGCAGTGGATTGTTTTACAAAGTGGGTGGAAGCTGAACCTCTCATTGATATGACGTACGAGAAAGTGTACCAATTTATTTCGAAGAAAATCATTTGTCGATATGGTCTTCCTCATGCTTTCATCATAGACCATGGAACACAATTTGATAACGAGGAGTTCGCTGCCTATTGTCATCAATCAAATGTGTTGAAGACCCACTCAGCACCAGGCCATCCTCAAAGCAATGGACAAACTAAAGTGATAAAAAGAACACTGCTGAATGGTTTGAAGAAAAGACTCGACGATGCAAAAGCAAATTGGATCAATGAGTTACAGTCAGTACTGCGGGCTTACCGAACTACTCCCCGAGTAGCAACTAGAGAATATCCATATATACTAGCGTTTGGAAGTGAAGCTGTTATACCTGCCGAGTTGGGCCTCCCAACGCACAGGGTACTGAATTTCAATTCCCCTATCATCGACTTAATGAGAAGATTGGATTTAGATATGCTCGAGGAAGTTAGAGAAGAAGCAGCCATCAGAAATGTTGCATACCAACAACGAACAGTTTTATTCTACAATAAGAGGGTGAATAAGTGCGACCGGAAAGAAGGATACTATGTGCTAAAGAAATTGATTCAAAAGCACAACAAAGTGGAGGCAAACTGGCATGGACCATACTGAGTTATAGAAGTTGTTCGACCAGGAACTTACCGAATAACAACTTTAGAACGAAAGGAGTTTAAAAATGCATGGAACGCAGAGCACCTGCGCAAGTATTATCAGTGATGTGTATTTTCTCCTTTTATTGAAAGTTTTTCGGGGAATACTAGTGCTACACACTAATCAACGAAACTCGGCAAAACTCGGGCTTACTCGGCGAAACTCGGGCTACTCAAAATTTTTCTCAAAAACGCCAGCTTAGGTTGGTCGAGAAACAAATGTATTCCTCCGGGAAGTAAAACTTATATTCCTCCAGGAAGTAAAGCTACCTATATTCCTCCGGGAAGTAAAACTTATATTCCTCCAGGAAGTAAAGCTACCTGTATTCCTCCAGGAAGTAAAGCTACCTATATTCCTCCGGGAAGTAAAGCTACATGTATTCCTCCGGGAAGTAAAGCTACCTGTATTCCTCCAGGAAGTAAACCTACATGTATTCCTCCGGGAAGTAAACCTACTTGTATTCATCCGGGAAGTAAACCTACCTGTATTCCTCCGGGAAGTAAAACTACCTATATTCCTCCGAGAAGTAAAGCTACTTGTATTCCTCCGGAAAGTAAAACTTGCATTCCTACGAGAAATAAAACTATGTGTTTCTCGGGAAATAAAAATATTCCTAAAAATGCCAACTTATGCTGGTTAGGAAGTAAATATATTCTTGAAAATGCCAACTAAAAGCTCCTCGTAGTGGAAAAATCCATTAACTATGGCTGGTCGGGGATAAAAACCCACTAATTGTAGTTAGCCGAAAAGGAAAATTT
This sequence comes from Sambucus nigra, assembly GCA_949130495.1. Taxonomy (NCBI): domain Eukaryota; kingdom Viridiplantae; phylum Streptophyta; class Magnoliopsida; order Dipsacales; family Adoxaceae; genus Sambucus; species Sambucus nigra. Next base: position 233,192,032 of record OX422210.1, on the reverse strand, counting down.
ACCGACCTTGATTGGTCGTAAAAATTTTATGAATACGAGAAAATGATCAGGCAAAGTTATTGATACTCTTGACTTTTTAAAAAAACTTAATGAGTTGGTCGAGGAATAACTTAGCGATTTTTTATAATGACTACCACAAATTCAAGCTAGTAGACAATAGGTTGATCGACAAAAAACACAAAACACCACAATATTGTTATCTTTTTAACAGACATACATGCACAAATGTAAAGTATTTTACAAGACAATAGCGATTAAGATTGCGAACAAAAATAAAAGTCTTTCATTAAATCCAAGAATAGATTACATTTATAATGAAATGTATACTAACTATTACATCAAAATTCCTACTCTATTGGTTTCTTCCCCTCTGCTTTTGAAACAGGTTCCTCGCCAGCAGGTGGATCATTTAAAGCAAGAGGAGAGTTTATGAAGTTCAAATTTTTAACATCCTGATATTCATCACGGATGGTCGATCTAGGAGGTGCTCGGGATGAGATATCTCAACACTTGAATGGAGATTGTAGTCGCCAAGATACTTGGAAATTAAGGATCAAGGAATGGCCCGAGCAGGGATCCAACTCCTATCAAGTTTGAATGGTGGCACGAGTAGGTCAAGCAGCCCAGGATCATTGTAATCCCATAGGTAATGACCCTGTTCGAGTTGCAGCACACCTAAGGCATTCAACCAGCCTTGCTTGTAGCCCTCATTACTGGCATTCTGGATACGATCGTCTAAGTGGTAGAGAGCCTCATTGTACCCAGCCATCCATAACTCCCTGGAATGCTTGTGGAATTGATATGTCAGTCTTTCCAGATGCTCGTGGAGATTTTTAATGAAGAATTCCTTATTCTCCAAGACTAATTTCGGCGCTGAAAGCTGCTCTTCCAGGTCCCTGATCTTCTTTGACATTTCATCCAACGCCTGGTTCTTTGCCATTAATTGGAAAGATTGGTTCTCCAAAGAGGATTGAGTCCTCTGTTCCTTGAAAGGAATCCGAGCTGCTCTTATTCGTCCCCAAGGAGCTCTTACTCGTCCACGAGAAGATGTAGAGGGGCTAGCTCTCTTCAAGGTCTCCAATTCGTCCCTCAGGTTGGCGTTCTCGACTTCCAAGAACGAGAATCGCTCATCAGTCACTGGGATCAAGGCTTTTGAAGTGGAAGTTGCAGACTTCAACTGTGACAACTCTCTTTGCAGGTTGTTATTCTATTGCTTTAATAATTCAGCTATTTGTCTGCACTCCTCGACCTCAGCCCTCAGAGTTCTCTCCCTCACATCATAGCCAGCAAAATGCTTCTCGTATCCCTTGTCAGCATTGAGTTGTTGGTACTTCTTCTCATACCCCTCATGCAAAAGGGCAGTGGATTTTTTGTATTGCTACTGAAGGTCTTCAAGAGTGCCTTGGAGATCCTCGATCATATCATAATAAGCCACATTATTGTCTACTGCACGATCAAGAAGACATTTCAAGTATTGGTAGGCCTCAATTGCCTGTTCTGAAGCATCTTGTCCGAGGATGTCGACGATTTATGCTGCACTCATATCCGTGTGACCATCCTTAAAGTATTCATTGCATTGCCTCAACAGCTTTGTACCGTGAGCAGATAATAATTCCATCCTGGCCCAAAACTAGTAGAGGAAGAAAATGCATTAATCAATAATCAAACAGAGCATGAAGAAGAGACAATAGTATGAATAAACACAAGTTCAAGTTTTATTATATCATAAAGGTCAGAAGTATAAGGTTTAGAATTACATGTTCAATATTACATTTGCTAAAGAAAAATAAAATAGAGAAATCCGAACAACTCTACACCTTTTCCTTGTCTCCTAAAATTTTCTCGGGAGGATGGGACGAGGAAGTAGGTTGCTCGGATGGAGCAGATAGTGGTTGGAGAAGTGCTGGAGGTTGCTCGAAGGAAGTTATAGGTAGTTGAAGTTCCTCGCCAGCGGGCTGGATAGTCGGGGGAAGAGAAACATGATCTCCCATCATCATGGAAGACTCTTCGGAGGCATCTTCGTCCTCTTCTTCGTCTTCGGGAGTTGGGGGGGGGGGGGGACCAGGGATGTGTCACTGAAAGAGTTCGAAATTTTCACCCACTTTCATCTCCTGTAGAGCAGTGACTCATCCATCCCTGAAGTACTTAAGGCTGCCATATTCTACTTGCGACATCATGGCAGCCAAGCCCTTGTTCCACCCCTTGTCTTAGCCAACACTGAAAGACTTCTTCACAGCCAATTTTCTCTTTAACTTCTCCGAGGAAAGCTTCACGGACAGAAGGTTTTCACCAGTCTTCAATTTATTCTCAACCTCCTCCTTCTGCCTATTTACCTCCCGAAGCTGACCCAACTCTTCCTCAGCAACCTTGAGCTTATTCTCAAGATCCTCAGCACTCTTGAGCTTCTTGTCAAGCTCTTTATTTTTCCCTTCCAAGTCCTTTATTCTCTTCTCCAACTCCTTGGAGACTTCAACAACTTGAACATTCTCCTGATCAGTGGAGGTAAGTTTCTTCTCCCAGATTTCCTTATCAGCATCGTACTTCAGACAAGAATCTTCCAAAGACTGCCTCAGGACCACCAGAGCTTCCTCTACACCAGACGAGGAGCTTGAAGATTTAATAGCTTCATCCTTCTTCAAAATTTTATTGAAGCAGCTCACCAACTGTGAAAAGAAAATGAAAGCAAGTCAGAGATAGATATAACAAGGGAAAGATGAAAAGTTCAAAGTAAAAGGACTTACAGAAGCAATGTGGCGAGCTGCCAAAGAGGTAACCATATCCTGAGAAAGGTTTTCTTCTATACCTTGGATCTCGGGAATGATCCAAGTCTTCACCGAGCTCATGGCAGAGCTCGGGGGAACGAATGTGGGAACTTCACTAGTCGGGGGCTGAGAGATGGTGTCAGCCAAATTAACCGAGGAGCTATTCTTCAGTTTCCTCGAGGGAGCAGGAATAGATTCAACCAAGGAGGAACTCTTGGTCGGTGATATTACAATCACTTCTCCTAGAGCAGCAAACTTGCTCGGAGTCACTTGGGGCTTCTCGACAACCTTCACAACAGGGGCAGCCGAGGAAGGTGCATCATTTTTCTTTGTCCCCTCCCCTAGGACGTCAATCTTACTTCTTTTTGCCTCTCCAGCACCAGAGGCAGTTTTCTCAATAAGGGTGGGAGGTCTTCTCTTCTTCATCCTTTCACTTAAAGGAATGTGTGAATAAGGCGAGTAACTAGTAGAAGCTTGTAATGGTTCTACTTCACTTATCACCGGACGAGCAGTGAAAGAAGTGGTGTAGCTCTTGTACAACAGCAGATACGAGGCTGACCTAATGTGCTCATCAGCAACACTCTGATGCAAACTCGAGATAAGTTTTAAGTGCCTTATATTCACGTCTGCCTCTTTTGGACACTTTCTTTTGCTATCAACTGCAAATAAATAAACATTAAAATATCAGTGGCACATTTTATCAAACATAGAAGAAGCATAATTTCAAAATAAATAAAATAAAATAAAAATAACCTATCCCATTGCCATAAGAAGGACATCTGGGACCCGGATACACTTCATCCCCAGATAAAGGAGCATGTTGCCAATTTTTTATAACAACTCCGTGCTCAAAATAGTCCCTATTGGCATCCAGGAGATTGACCACTAAAGCCATATTTAAAAATCTAGTTTTTAAATAAAAAGTGTTATCACCCACTGCCCATCTATAACAAAACATGATTTCTGGAATTCCTATGAGAGTTCCATGAATTGGATTTAACCTATGCACCCCATTAACTATTCTCCATGTATTGGGGGCTATTCTTGCAGGAACAACGTCAAAATATTGACAAAATTCCAGACATAGAGGATTGGGCGGAAAAGAAAATCCACACTCAGCGACAAAGAGACTGGGGAACCAATGTCCCTCAGCCAAACGAAAATAGTCAGAAGGCTCAGAAAGCTCTTCCAGAACAACCCAGGAGGGAATAGAAAAATCAGAGCGAAATTTATCAAGAGATTCAACAGGGTAAACCATGATGAATAAAGGAAATGAATAAGAAGGAAGATCTTATAGAAAAAGAGCGGATATGTTGACAACGAATGATGAAAAGGATGAACGCACAAGAGAGTAAGACAATGGTAATTTCGAAGATACAAATTTGAAAAAGTAGAAGACGATGGGATTGTTTGTGACACTTAAATACTCTGCCTTGGGAAATGGTAAAGTAATGATTACAAAAAGAAACGATTACGCTATCGGCGGCAAAAATTCAAAAAAGACTGATTCTACAAATTTGGGAGGAGAAATAAATACAAAAGACTCCTAAATTTCAGGATGACCATTTAAAACTGCCATATTTCGAGAAAGAATGTTCCACACTCCTCAAAGTTCGAACTATGAAATATTGGAGGCTTCTGTTGATACCAAATTTAGTCTGCTGACATGGCTTAATAAAGTAAAGACACGTGGCAATCTACGTGGCAACAACAAACACTTTCGAGGAACTCACATGATCCGAGGAGCCATTCTACAATGAGGAAAACTGATTCCCCGAGGATCTCATACGCTCCGAGGAACGAGAACTCTCTGAGGAACTCTTAAGCACCGAGAAGCTTAGGCGGTCCGAGCAACTCCGACGGTCCGAGCTGCACCTCGAACAAAGCATTAATAGCAGGATAACCAACAGTTTGACTATTCATTAAATGCTTATCATTCAAACGCATACGCTTAAGGGGCATTGAATGTATTACCCTTTCATATGTACGTCATTTAATGTATTACCTTTTCACATTACAGCCTCATGGCTATAAATACATTGTACAATCCTCATTGTAAGGGGACCGGAATTTCTGGAGATAGCTTGTAATCGAGAATTCCCATACAATCAGCAATACCATAACAGTGGACGTAGGCCATTCTTATAAGGCTGAACCACTTTAAAAATTCTTTGTCTCATTTATTTATCTGTGATTAACTAATTAGATATGATCTAAAATTTTACATCAATAGATTGGCGCCGTCTGTGGGAACGTGTTACAAGCATTGTTCTCCATCAAAAGCTAAGTTTTTATTTTCTCTACGTACAATCAATTATATATTCTACATACATCTTTTGATTCAATCATGATTTTTATGTTTATATACATAAATTAATTGTCCAATTTTTATCTGCAAAATATTGCATATCATGATTTTAAAATCATAACTGCTAGATTAATTCTTATTTAGAAATCTGAAAAATAATGGATTTCATAAATCATAACTTTTTGCTTGATTCTCAAGTTTCAATTTTATATCATGGAATAAATATTTTAAATGATTACATATACCGATATATATGACGGTGGTAAGATTTGATAATTTTCATTATAAATTTTGTAGGATCTTTGATGTCTATTCAAATTCCCATCATATTTTTAATCAGATAATGTGAAAAGGTTAAAGACAATAAAAAGTTTTCTCATGGAAATCATGACCCAGATCTATTTTCTCTCTCTTCAAGTTTGAGTCTCTATGCATTCATTTTTCTGAACTATATACTTAATTTGGTTCGTCTTCCATCTATGTCAATAAAGTCAAATTGATTGATTTTTTATATAAATTTGGTAATAATTTCGATCATTCACCATATTTTTATCTCTCTAAATAGGGAATAGGAGAGGATCAATATAAAAAATAAATTTCTCTCACCTGAAAAATCCTTACCCACCTCTTGTAAAAGAGGATCAGTAAAACAAATCATGACCATATCAAGACTCTGGGAAAAAAAATTGATATGTTGGCCCCTCGTTCATCACATCACGGGGTTTCTTTATTGGAATCACACAATATAGTGGATTAGATAATTATTCATTTAATTAACATTCATAATGCTTAAAATTTACATGAAATGTTATTTTTCTGATCTAAGGATTCGAGATATTCTAGTCATCCATCCATATTGTTGGTCAGCATCATCTTGGGCCATCTTTTATTAAAGGGAAACTTAACCAGACCATTTTTGTTTGTCCAAGAAAAGATGTGAAGATCCATCAGCAACGTTGAAATAATTTCATCCAACTATGAGGTATGTTATTGTTGGTCAAAGACTCTTATTGTAGCTCGATGGAACCAATTGCAGGTCGACGATTATCTATTTCTTGATCGGCGACATCTCAGTCTTGTTCGGAGGGTTCAATTTACTGATCGGCAACTATCCAACCATCCACTTTTTGGTCGGTGACATCTAATATTGTTCGGTGCTGTCAATACACCATTTTTGTTGATTGGCGAAATTGCTCAGTTGGTCGGGGACCATTTGCTTCTTGTTCGGCACCATATATTCTATAACTTGAGATATCCTTAAATGTTGGTCGGAAACATCCATACCGTTTGTCGGCAGCAGTAGAATCTTGGGGTATTAAAAAAATACGAAGCACCCCAGATATTTCTTTAAACACGAGTTCACCTTGGGGACAAACAGGGGGCTTAAGTCTTTTTTAACTTGTGATCACCCCAAAAATATTTTTAAAACTAAGTGATAAATAATTTTCAAACAAAAACTTATACCTGATTAGTTGTTGGAGATTAAATAACTTTACAAAAAACTCTACGTCTTATTTATGGCGCATATCTAATAATAATTTGTACATCTCACACACATTTGGCATAAAACATATTATTTCATATTTTGAAATTTTGATTGCCTTATGCTGATACACATCACATATTGTTTGGCTAAATAATTATTCTCATGACAATAATTATTTGATCGGGCATCTTATTAAGATTTCATAGGGACGATATTAAATCCCGACGAAAGCTCAGCCACAATCTTAAACCTCTGGAAAAGTAGTATTGCTTGACATCAAGCAATTGTGCCTTGACATATCAACCAACATATATTATTTCATTTTTTGAAATTAATATTTTTATTTCGCAAACATATACCTATCATATATTTATTGAATGATTAAATTATTCTCATGACTAATCAATTCAGCCTACACAAATGGTAGAGCAAGATATTAATTTTTACAGGTACAAGATTCAACTCCGACGAATGCTCGAAAATAATCTTACTCTTCTGAAAAATATTATCATAGCTCGGCAGTATGAAATTTCACATCAGGGAGGAACTATTGATTTTATTATTGCTATGATATCTGCTCCAGTACAAATAATTCTATATATCCATTGGGATTCATATTTTATATTTATCTCAGCATGGAGCTCGAAAACTTTCTTCTCTCTATATATATTCAGCTCCGAGGAAAAGCTACAATAGTTACTATATTTCACCCCCAACGGATAGTTGGTCGGGGCAATTCTTATTTATATTCAGGCCCAGATATCAGCTCAAGCACAAATTATTCTATATATCCCTTGGGATTCATATTCTATATTCATCTCAACATGGAACTCGGCGAGATATTTATTATCATATTCAGCTCCGAGGAGAACTATAACATTTATTATATGTCACCCCCAACGGATAGTTGGTCGGGGTAATTCTTATTTATATGTAGGCCCAGCAAAGTTCTCGGCCATATTATTATGTTCTGGAAAATATTATTCTTATTCGACATTATGCAATTGTGCCTTGACAAGATACTTATTCAGCTTTAAGGAGAATTACAACATTCGTTGTATTTCACCCCCAATGGATAGTTGGTCGGATAATTCTTATTTATATTCAGGATTGACAATGTTCTCAGCCATATTCTTATGTTCTGGAAGATCTTATTCTTGTTCGGCATTATATAATTCTACCTCGACAGATCAACAAGGCACTTTATTATTTTTAATTATTCTTTATATCTATTTGGATGCATATTCTATTCTTATTTCAGCAAGGAGGTCTCCAACATATATAATATCTTATTCCCAACAATATGTTGGTCAGCTCCAAGGATGTGTCCAGCATTTATTATATCTTATTCCCAACAATCTGTTGGTCAGCTCCAAGGTTGTCTCCAGCATATATTATCTTATTCCCAACAAGCTGACTCTAAATAATCTGTTGGTCAGCTCCAAGGATGTCTCCAGCATTTATTATATCTTATTCCCAACAATCCGTTGGTCAGCTCCGAGGAAGACTCAATCATTTATTATCAAACTTGTATTCCTTCGGGAAGTAAAGCTACTTGTATTCCTCCGGGAAGTAAAGATACTTGTATTCCTCCGGGAAGTAAAACTTGTATTACTCCGGGAAGTAAAGATACTTTTATTCCTCCGGGAAGTAAAGCTACTTGTATTCCTCCAGGAAGTAAAGCTACTTGTATTCTTCCGGGAATTAAAGCTACTTGTATTCCTCCGGGAAGTAAAACTTGTATTCCTCCGGGAAGTAAAGCTACTTGTATTCCTCCGGGAAGTAAAACTTGTATTCCTCCGGGAAGTAAAACTATATATTCCTAAAAATGCCAACTTATGTTGGTTAGGAAGTAAATTTGTTCCCAAAAATTTCAACTCAGGTTGGTCGGAAATAAGAAGCTTTCAACTACAGTTGGTCGGAAACAAAGTATGAGTATGTGAAAGCGATCAAGCAAAAAGCATTCAAAGATCATATTTCACACTTGGGGGCTCTATTAACAATCCAGTTGTTCATTCGGTGGCACATTCTCATAACATCATGCAGTCGAGCATCAGATTTAGCCCCGACCAATCATCATTCAGGAGTAGTTTTTCTTGCTTAGGAATTATTTTTGATATTGAAGTTCAGTGGGCTATTGAAGTTCAGGAGGTATATTGAAGTTCAGGAGGCATATTTAGGAGTTATTTTTCACATGTTATTGAAGTTCAGGAGTCAGATTCAGCATCTACAACACTGAGATCTTTACTACTACTGTCCTAACCAATATTGAAGAAGAAGTTATATGAAAATGTTTCGAAGTCCACCACTAGCTTGGTACGAATCAGATTGAAGAGTTGGGTTCAAAAGCTAGTATGTTACTCGACAAAGTATTTAGAGGATCATAAATCAGAAAAATCAAGCACGTGAAGTTAGTACTCAGTTTCTCGGCACAGGAGGAAGTTGGTCGTCTAGCAAAACAATCAACATACTTGAAGATTATGACAAGCTACAAGCTGCATACTATTGCATGGCTGCATCCAAATTTCCAGGGGTGATACATAGCACACGGAGTTCCTCAAAAGAAAGATTAGCAACCATCGATCTTCCTGCATCATATGTTGTCCAGGAGATAATGCACTTTATGTTGAACAAATCAAGAAGGTAGATCAAGAATTTCACGAGCACTGATCAATAGTGCAGAATAAATACTCCATCCTTTCAAGTAAACCATCAAGCATGGAGCATTGGGGGCTTCTGTTAACGCAAAAATTCTCCATCTACGAGGACCAATCAGGAAAGGACACATGTCATCCTACGTGGCAATATTCGACACCCGAGGAGAGTTGGTCGGCATCCGAGGAGAGTTGGTCGGCACTCGAGGAGTGTTACTCGGCACCCGAGGAGAATTATTCGGCACCCGAGGAGAGTTGGTCGGCATATCAACCAAGAAGATCAAAGGATAACTATGCATTTAATGTGCATTAATGGAGATGGCATCGCATTTAATGAGCCTTAATGTACATTTATACTGTATTAATGGATGACAACACATGGCATACCAATCAATTCAACAATTAGATTCATTGAATGTAGACATAAATGTCTACATACAATGAATCTCTTTATCTCCCATCACTATAAATACATGTATTCCCTTAGCCAAAAGGAGGAGATCCAAGAGAACCTAGAAACACCATACACAAGATACACATCTTTTCTCTCTCTACACCCTCTGGTGCTATTGTAAACCCATGGGAATAAAATAACAGTGGACGTAGGCTTTATTCATAGCCGAACCACTTTAAAAATCTTTGTCTCTTATGTGCTTGATTGGTTCATCTATTTATCTATGGTCATAAAAATGGGATTCGGTCCAGTTTTTTGCATCAACAATGACGTTTCCAAGTTATTTTTACTAAAGAAATTTTATATTAATATTATATTAAATTATACATTATTTACAATTATTAATAGGATAAGATGACATCACCATCTGAAGATTGTGTGGAATTGGATGATGTATAAGCATTTAATATATTTAGGATATCGCTCTAACTATGAACATGGACGAGGGGTTTGTGATAATACCACACAACTTGAAGCTATGCAAAGGGATAAAGATATTGAGAGGGATAGACAACTTGCTAAGGCCATAAGAGAAGTTGATAAGGCGAGAAGGGAAGCTGGCGAGGCGAGGAGAGAAGAAAATGAAGAACATAAAGAGAACGTTGCAATGAAAGAATGAATGGGTGACCTTTTTGGAAGATTTGAGGAGTTAACTAATCGCCGAGCCTGTAATAATACATGAATAGTAAAAGAGATGCTTGAAGCATAAAGGATTAATCATCACATTACTATTTCCTTTATACTTTTTTTAGAATGGTGAAAAGATTTATGTAATTGGTGTATTTGACTTGATTTTGATGTGGAATGGTTCAATTATTAGTTATCATAATGAGTATAAAATATAATAAATATATTTTAATTCTTTTGTGAAACAATGAAGCATAAAAGTTCTTACTAGATTGTCTTATTTATTTTAAGTATTAATTTATTTGTTAATTATTTTATGCATAAAAGATGAATATTGAATGCAATAACTATTTTAGCTACAGAGAAATATTTTTAGTGGAAAATATGAATTGCCACTGAACTATCTTTACCACAAGAAAAACTTTAGTTTTAGTAGAAAATCATACATTTTCCATAAATAGAACCTTTTAGTGGAAAATAACATGTTTTTTGTGGCAATTTTGATCATTTTTTGTAGCAAATAATTTTCCACTAAAAGCGCATAATTTAGTAGCAATATCTGTTTGCCACTAAATTTTTATCATCTTCTAGCAAACGCCAATATATTTCCACCAAAGATATTAGCAGCAGGTCTTTAGTAACAAAGTGTTTAAAATTTTTTATCCACTAAATGATTTTGTGGAAAATTTTTAATGCTTAGTCACCTTTTTGTTTTGCAACTAAAAGTCTTTTTTCTTGTAGAGCTAATCATTATTTGTTGATGCCGTACTTCGGCACAAAAAAGACGTATCAAAGATCAAGACTCTTGCGATTTTGGAATCTGATGGAGAAATTTTCATATTATATATATTCTATTAATATTTGGGTCTGCAAAATTTGAAGTAAATAACTCTAACAACAAGAATTTCTACCTGTGGAAATGAAAATTTATTGACATTTTGGTTCATGAAAAGTTGGAATTTCAGTTTGGAAGAAAAGGCGAAAGATATGGGGGGAGGAATAATTATCAAAGATCAACTGACATGTATGGGAAACGATTCACCTATATTATGCAAAGGACTGGAAGTATTTTGTAGGGGATTTTACGATCTAGTCCTTGGACTAACAATTTTGGACAAAAAAACCAGGCCCAACAAATTTTAAACGATTAGGTCCAACATATAAATACCCCGAAATTAAAACAAACATGCACTATTCAGAAATCGAAGCGCCAAAAACACTGTATTCTCTCTTGAATCAAAACCTTAATCGTACCATCTCTTCAATCAAAACCCCAAAACGAATCTATTTCTCAATCAAATTTTGGTCAAAAACAACATATAAATGCTTCTGATTGAAGCACTAAAAACTCTCTTCGATCAAAACCCTAACTCTCTTCCATCAAACCCTAATCGTTGAAGTTCTACATTCTACATTCTAAATTAAATTCTTCCAAACACCACTAACAAGTATGTATACATTCTCTTATCACCTTTTTGTCCTTATGTATTTTGTGTTCTCATATGTATAAATTTGTTGACACATGGACTGATGAAATCATATTCTTCTTCTTCATGATATGAAAAAATATATTTGTTTCCCTCATTTTAATTGCAAAACACACTTTTTGCATGTTAGATATATGTATTTCATCATTGTACTTTTCCTCTTGTATACATCATTTATCGGGGATTTATCAAGGACTAGAAATATATACATGATTGGAATATGTACATGTACAAGCCCTGTTTTGCGTGTACTATTTATATTTTGCGTGTATTATCAAAAAGTACACGCAAAATACACAGAGTACATGCACATTGAAATTGAATTTCTCAATTCATTATGCTTGTACTTTTATGTTTTATACATGTACTCTATAAAATATATATTTCAAATCCATATTTCATCAATCCTATGTTATTTTGGTCCGCGCCAGCGACATTTGAATTATATTCCATGAGTTTGTAAGAAGTATTATTATCTTGTTAATATTTAGTAGTGTTTTTGGTCCGCACCAGTTTCATTTGAATGATATGTTATTAGCTTGTAATCAGTATTATTGCATGTAATTTTTCATTTTTTTCGTGTACTTTGTTGAAAGTACACGCAAAAAATTCATAAAGTACACGCACATTGAAATTCAATTTGTTCAATTCAATATCCATGTACTAATGTGTATTATGAGTGTACAATTTTGTATTGTTGTGTTATTGTTTAGGTCCTCCAAAGAAGAATGACAAATATCGATCAAATATTGTTAGCTTTCTCCGTGATTTGCATCAGATTAAAGATAAAATAAACAATATGCATATTGAACTTCTTAAGAAGACTCCATTTTGGGAGTTTTTCAATGCATACTACAGTGAGAAAGTAGTAGTTTTGGACCACAAGAAGAAAGATAAAAATATTTTATCAATTATTGAGCTATACAATACAGAAACCAAAAGTTTTCGTATGAAGAGGAGGATTCCAATAATGCCAATAAATATAAGTGAAATATTTGGCATACCCCTAGTTGAGGGTTTAAAATCAATAGAACTGAAAAGGCGGCCGAATACTGCTCAAAAATCTGGATTATAAGCACGATACTTCATAAAAAGAATAGGAAAGTTAGAAATATTGAATGGTTTGAAGAAATCAGTTGAATTGGAGACAGATGAAGGAATTGCTGATTTTGTTAAAATTGTGTGTTCCCACTTCTTGAACACGTTGTTTTTCTCCAACTCAAAATTCACCCTTGGAGAATTTTGGTTGAATTACATTGATAATATTGAGGAAATGAATAAGTATGATTGGGAATCTGTTGTGCATGAGTTTCTCATACATTCACTTGACAAATCAGCAAGTTCAAAACCTAGCACAGTTATTGGATGTGTCATTTTCCTACTGGTGAGAAAAAAAACATCCTGATATTTCAAAATTTACGTACCAATACTCACTTGTATTTTGAAAATACACGTGATATTTTCACTTGTATTTTGAAAATACACGTTTATTTTCCCATGTATTTTCAAAGTGTAGGTGATATTTTCACTTATATTTTAAAAATACACGTATATTTTCACGTGTATTTTCAAAATACGCATGATATTCTTGATATTTCAAAATTTACATACCAATACTTGACCGTACTTTGAAAATATCATGTGTATTTGCAAAATACACGTGATATTTTCACTTGTATTTTAAAAATACACATGTATTTTCAATTATGTTTTGAAAACACACCTGATATTTTCACGTGTATTTTCAAAATACAGGTGATATAACAAGAGTATTTTGAAAGTACACTGGTTATATTTACAAAACATAGTACACGTGTACTTTGTAAAACACAAGTGTACTTTATAAAGTAGAATTGTATTTTCAAAATACAAGTGATATTTTCTCTTGTTCTTTAAAAATACACTTGATATTTAACGTGTATTTTGAAAATACACGTCTTATATCACGTGAAAGTACACTTGTATTTTACAAAGTACACGTGTACTTTATTTTGTAAATATAACTAGTGTACTTTCAAAATACTCTTGTTATATTTTCTATCAATATTATAAATGTACTTTAGAAAGTACACGTGAACTTATATTGACAAAGTACACGTTAAATTTGTAAAAATCACGTGAACTTCAATATACAATGTAAAATTTGTAAAGTACACGTTTAATTTTGCGTGTATTTTGAACAAATCACTTGTACTTTTCATTATGAATCCCTAGTTAATACAAGTATTAAATTCATTTTATTTTTTGTATGATCACAGTATTGGGCATGCGAGAAATTTGAAATTATTTCTCCTGTTGAAGAATTTAAAGAAAATACTCAAAAATTCCTCAAGTGGAAATTATCGTCTTTGAGACAATGGTTTGTGAAGAATGACATCACAACAGTAACTTTGAAGCAGGCTACAAATAAACCAGCTTGTAAGGATATTTCTGTACAAAAGGAATCTTAGTTTTACAGGCCAAGTTACTCTTTCAACATTTCTATAGAAAATCCTATACGTGTTGATTCATCATCAGAAAAAGTTGTTGAAGATATTAATGACAATGAGTTTTCACATGGTTGGAATATTTCCCTTAAAAACATTGTGACTCCAACAAAAAAGAAGGGAAAAGATCAACGAAAGGTTAATTTGGAGGAACAAATTGCTATTTTGAAAAGGGAATTGCTTGAAAAAGATAACCAATTATCTAAAGAAACCGAAAACTTTGATGCTGCACTTGAGAAGGTGACCTCTTTGGAGGTGGAGAGTGCCATTTTGAATGTACAGTTGCAGGTAGATCGTGATTCACTTTTTGAATTCCATGAGGAAATGAAGAAGTTAAAGGTGGAGAATTCCAACCTTTTGAAGGAAAAAGAGTTACTAAATAAGTTGGAGGTAGAAAATGCCCAACTAGTTGAGTTAAACAATTCTTTAAAACAAAAGCTTCATCAAGTCACAATAAGTGACTCAGATAGAATTAAAGAATTGGACGAATCATTGAAAAAACAGGCAGAATCAACATGAATTTTGGAACAAAAAAATGGATATCTATCTCTGAGTAATGAAGATCTAAAAAAAGTATGATGATACATTGAAAAAATGAAAAGATGCTGACATAGCAAAGATGACATTAAGGCAGAATCTTGAGGAGTCAGAATTGAAAAGAACTGAATAGGTACTTTTGAATGCAGAGTAGACACAGTTTTCCTAAAGTACACGTTAAAAGTACACGCAGTTTGGATAAAGTACACACAGTTTTCCTAAAGTACAAGAAGTTTTATTTCATAGTATTTTTAATGCGGTTTTATTTGATATTAGAAATAATACAGAGTACTTGCATTATTTGATTAAAAATAATGCATTTTGATTCAAGTATTGGTTATAATGGAACATTCTTTTTGTATAATAGGAAAACAATAATAAAATCCTTAATGACGAAATTTCGGAGTTAAAGAAAATGATTGATGAATCAGCATTGAAAAAAACTAATCAGGTATCTACAAAATACAATAGATATATAGTACACGCTTTATTTTCTAAAGTAAATGCAAATTAAGTTGAAAGTACACGTGTATATTATAAATTTTATAAAGTACACGTATTTTATAATACATGCATGTATATTACAAAATACACGCATGCATTAAAATACAAGTGTGTACTTTATAAAATACACGTAAGAGAAAATGAATCATTATTTCAAAAAATGCTTACAATCCAACATTCCTTATCAAATATATCAGGCAAACATTAATAAATACCTCATGGACGAAATTTCGAGTTTGAAGATTGAACTAGCCTCAAAGATAGTTCAGGGTCCCCCCAAAATATCCAAAACAAAAGGGCCTCTTACTAGAGGACAGAAGAAAAGAAAAGCTGACAGCGAAACCGAAAAGCATGAACCAATTAAGAAATAAAAAGAGTCAAAGCTGAGAGAAGGCTGTCTAACAATAGCTCAACAAATGAAAGAAACTCACTTCAAGCTTGAAATAATCGAAGTATACAAATAACTCAATGAAGCTTCGAAGAAAAATATTGAAGAGTTTATTCATAAGGCTGATCCAGGGTAAATTTTATTGTTTTATGATTCATCACTTCGCTAATCTATATTTTTTTTGTGCAAAACAATAAGGTTATTATTATTATACAATTCTTATTGATTATATAAAATGCGGGGAATTTATTTTCCAAGGGCTGGTTTCGTATGTCCTATGGGAAGATTTTGTTGAAGTCTTAAATAATCAAGAAATTTCAAGCCAAGTATGTAGTCCAAATATTAGACATCCATTAAATTTCAACATTATTTCTTCACCATTTTATATTATGTGAAACAGATAATACTTGCCTTTAGTGAAGTATTGAGGTTAAAATTGTCAGAGGAAGGGCTCTCCTACTCACAAACTTTTTCAGATTATTGTTGGGTAAGTACAATTAAACCGAAAGTTTTTAGAAAAAAAAATTCAGTTTTTTTTATTAACACAATGTCTATAATTTTTATTCAGATAGAAGCTTGTAGCACAAATGAAGTTAATAAGAAGGGGGAGTTATACAGAGATTTATTTGAATACTTAGGCACTTGTAATAATTTTTTCATTGTACTAAGACATAGTGTATGATATTTCACATTACTTGTGATATACAAAAAAGAAAATAAAGTGGTCCCCATGGATTCCCTTCGACCGAACGATAAGAGAAAAAACACAATATTCTTTGATGATGCAAAAAAATTGGTTAGTACCTAAACTTAATTAGTAATGTTACATGTACTTATATTATACACGTGTACACGTGTATAATATAATGCGTGTACTTTGTATTAGTTGCACATAATCACCCAGATTATCAAAGTACACGCATCATATTTTAAAATACACGTGAAATGAACCAATACAAATTACGTGTACTTTAATATTATGCGTGTACTTTTAACTCTTTAGGCAAAAATACACCCATCATATTTTAAAATACACGTGATATGAAAAAATAAAATATGCGTGTAATTTAATATTATGCGTGTACTTTAAACTCTTTAGCCAAAGTACACGCATCATATTTAAAATACACGTGATATGAATAAATAAAATATCTGTGTACGTTAATATAATACGTGTACTTTTCACTCTTTAATCTTCATATACTCTTTTATTTGTATACACTAAATATTTGTCTTCTTAACATTTTTCTGTCTTAAAAAAACCACTGTGCCTATTGAAGACTAAAGAAGAAAAAATGAAAAACAATGGTTTCAAAATTCAGAGGAAATTTGATGAAGGTACACTAAATGAGTTTACGTTGGATGATGATCCATTGACAGAGCAAGAAAAAAGGACAGTAGATTTCTTGCTGGAAAGTGATCTCAAATTTGACCTAATAAGAGATCATGAATGACCTAAATAATATAATGGGTAAGAAAAACTTCATTTCTAACAATTAATAATTTGTATCTTTTCAAAAAATTTCATTCACATCATACTAATTTGTATATTTGTTTTATTTTAATTTCAGGGTTGACTGTGGGGTGTTCTGCATGTACTACATTGAACAAATTAGAAGAAACAAGGAAATGCAAAAATTGTTTAAAGACCGTGACATGCTAAAACAAAGAGCATATGTACTCGAGGAAATTCTTCTATCAAAATATTTCTTCCCCGAAAGGAGAAAAAACTTCTATAAATTGTGATTCAAATACAAACCATATTTGTAATTTGTTTTGTGTTATATTGGTTATTATTTACAATATTTATTACACCAAAATGGTTTATTTTAGCTGGCGCTGACCACAATCCACGTAAGGTTTAGACAAATAATGCACCTGAGTGTTATGAAACAATGTACAAGCATTTTTCTCGAAAAATACAAGTGATAATTACTAAGTACACCAATGAATTCCTTAAAGTACACGCATTTTGACTAAAGTACACGCACTGGTTAATATAATAATTTTTTATTATATTAATTGAAAACTACTTTAAATATTTATTCAAGATACAAGAACCAAAATCAATTTATTAAGCTCAACTACTCACTTCCTAACTACTTCTGGTTAAGAAATAAATAGCTTTAACTTTTCCTATAAAAGAGTAATATTTGCTCCTTTCTTAACCATTACATCTAGGGTAAAGATAACATCATGGCTATTCTAGCAGAAAACTTGCGAGATACTCTTGAGAGAGATGAAAGAAATAAAACAAAAATAAGGCAAATTGAGGAAAATATTTCCTCATATGAAACTGCCTTTGAGCAGTTTCAAACATATGTGAGGGAAGGTTATTTTGGACTTCCACCCAATCCTATAGATTTATTTGATGTGGATGAGGACCCTCCTCAAACACATGAAGACCTCATGTCTTTCTATACACAAGAAGTTCCCATGAAAACCGTCAAGTTGAAGGAGAAGAAGTATCTCCATGAAGACCTTGTAGCTGTCATAGAAGAAGAAATTCGACACTAGTCGAATTTAATTGACTCTCTTCCTGACACCCAAGATGCCTTTGAGAAACTTCCCTAATAAAAGCCTTCTTTAGTTTTTTCATCTTTTGTTATTTGAAAAAATTGTACTTTATTTTTTATTTTTAATAAAATTTTTATTTCTTTCATGCATGTATTCTCACTTATGTCATACACCTAATATACAAAAGTACACGTGAACCCTTATAAAAATGATCACGTGCATTGTAAAAAATGTAAATATTAATATCATTTAATGTAAAAAAATTGGTATGTAAAAATACGATTGCGTGTATTATAAATTATAATACACGCAAATTTTTATAAAGCACAAACAAGATATTGTCCCAGACAATTATATAAATGCGTGTACTTTATATATTACATGTGTACTTTATAAAGTACATGCATAGTCTATAAAGTACACGCCTATTGAAATACTTGTATAATAATGCCTCTGGCGTGGATCATAATACATATAGGAATTTAAGAATATGAGTGACCCAAGTCTGTTTTATAATGTACAAGCACATCGTAATATCCAAAACCATTTTCCAAATAGTACATGCATTTATATACATCTACATGATAAAATTACATGCAGAATCCATAAAGTACACGTATATTGAATTAGATTTTTGTCATATCAATATGCGTGTACTTTGCTAAAACATACGTGTACACTTATATTTAAATGCGTGTACTTTAATTATCAATGCGTGTACTTCATAAAGTACACGCACATTTCATCAAGTACACGCATATTATATTTATATTATGAGTGTACTTCATGCATGTATATTATAGAGTACAAGCATATTTTATAAAGTAAATCAAAATTAAATGTCATTAATAAAGTACACGCATATTTTTATAAAGTACACGCATATTGAACTGACCAAATCCATTTTTAAATGTGTGTACTTTATGTATTCTATATGTACTTCATAAAGTACACGCATATTTCATTAAGTACACGCATTGATAAAAATTTCTTTGGACATCAAAAGGCGTGTGTACTGTACATAACATGCGTATACAAATGTAAAATACACGTGAACATCTGGAAAAATGATCACGTATGTTTTATGAAAAATATGTGTACAGCTACACAAAAAACAAACTAAACAATGAGACTTAAAAATAAATTACATTCATTTATGTGAAACAAATGGTTTATTAATTAATTTATTCAATCAAATGATTAAAATGAATGAATTCAACAATTTTAAAAATACTCAAATGGGTTCCTTACAAGTAGACATGTAATGACCCATTTTACTACACCTCGACCAAGTAACTTCCCTTACCGTGATCTTACCAGAAGACTTTATTCTCTTATTTCTTGGCCTGCCTGTCGGTCTCTTAGTCATTGGTGGAAGGACAGATGGATTTTTAGGAATAGGAATATTTAAGGAAATCAAACCAGGAAGAGGAACTATAGGTATCGAGTATGATTTTCTGTAGAAAGATACCTTGTAGTACTCCTCAATATAATCATAAATACTGGACTCTTTCCTCCGCACAACACAAACAACATGAGAACATGGGAAACATCTAATCTGCCAACTCTTACAAGAACAAGTCCTTTCTCCTAAGTCAACTGTTGCTCTCACTTTTGAATGAACTTTAAATACATTTTGACTTGAGCGACTAATAGTGCAATGTCGGCTTTTATTCCAATTTTCATTCAGTAACTTTTGAAAAAAAGGACATAGTTGATTTGTCCAAGTGTCAGACTCAACAAGTTTGTTTGCATTGAAATTCGTAATCTTCACTCTCAATTTATCAAGCATATTCATTACTGGTAAATGCCTTTCTTCCAATATCCATGATTTGAATGACTCCGCAACACTAGATTCCATATCACCATGTCGTTTACCAGAGAAATATGCATAGGATCAATTCTCGAGAGGCAAACTATCAATGAAATCGGCAATACCAGCTCCTCCTTCCTTCTTCAATGCTTCAATATTCTTGTAAAATACATCCACTGAGACAACATATGCACAAGACAAAAAATCTTTAACAATTTTCTTTCAAAATCCAACACAATTCCCACGATTTTTTTTTATATTGCCTTGTAAATGATATATATAGTAGGAATGTGCAGACAACGTGAAGACCCTCAAAATAGCTTCAAGTAATCCACTGTTTCGATCTGCTATAAATGTTATGTTTCAATATTGCTCAACTACTGCACTATGCAAATTGACAAGAAACCACATCCTGTTATCTTCGGTTTCAGAATCAACAAAAGCATATGCAACAGGAAAAAGGCCTGAAATATAAAAATATATCAAAATTAAAATAAATAACATATCCATGTACAACACTTTGTAAATTGATGCTGCTGTCTCATACCCTAAAACACATGGGAAATATATTATGTGTTTAATTTAAATTGTTTGTAAATAACAAGACAAAACATAAATATGTACCGTACACATGATAAAGATAAAAAGACATGCACATTTACTTTCCAATCTTTTTCTTGGCTTTATTATTAAAAACACTAACATCAACATACACACATAAAAATATAAAGTACAGGTGAACTAAACAAAAATATTCAAAGGTACTTTACATTTTTAACGTGTACTTGGCTTTATTATTTCTAAATAACAACACCTATCATCAAAGTACACGCATAAAAATAAAAAGTACACGTGAAATTAAGAAAAACATTCACGTGTACTTGACATGTACTATGCGTGTACATTAGTTTGTATTCAACATAACAACATCATCATCAAAATACACGCATAAAAATAAAAAGTACACATGAAATTAATAAAAACATTCACGTGTACTTGACATGTACTATGCGTGTACTTTACTTAGTATTACACATAACATAATCATCATCAAAGTACACGCATAAAAATGAAAAGTACACGTGAAATTAAGAAAAGCATTCACGTGTACTTGACATGTACTATGCGTGTACTTTACTTAGTATTACACATAATAAGACATATCACGAAAATACACGCAGAAAAATGAAAAGTACACGTGAACTAAAACAAAGACATTCAAAGGTATTTTATATTTTTATGCTTGTATTTTGATGATATGGAATGGAACAAACAAAATGTCAATGCAATACACAAAATAAAATATTTACAATTAATTTACAATTATTCCCATTCCTTGCAGTAGCTGATAGTATTGTTCCACGGTAACGGCTCTTCAAAAAGGCACCATCAAGAAATAAAACAGGTCTGCAGTATTGAAATCCATAAATACATCCTCTAAACATTACAAATATTCTTTTGAATTTCTCAATCTCATGTTCCACGTCAAGGATGCAATGCGACCCAGGATTATACTACAATAAAAGGTCATGATAATTATTCATTAATGCATAAGAAACCTTTTCATCACCATGTATATCAACAACAACCATCTCTTTCGCACGCCATGCATGTTGATAAGCTATATCAAGACCATAATTCTTCATTATATCTCTAACTACATCAATTGGTCTCAATAGCAGGTTATCTCTAAGATCATCAGCTACCAATGTTGAAACCAACTTGGAGGCTATCATTTTGGCTAACGGACTACGAAAGACACCTCTACATGTATGCTCATTATTCATTACACGTATGTAAAAGTATCCATTTATTGTAGATAATGCAGCATGAATTCTCCACATGCAATTCTCAGTAGTCTTTTTTAGAGCATTCAGCTGTCACTCGAGTTTTATCATTCTTCAAATACACATACTTGAACCCAACCTCAACGTCATACTTTTGCAATTTATCTAGAAATTCCACTATACCTTCTTCAAAACACTGCTGCTCATGACTTATATAAGTCTTCCAATCATTCGAAAGATAGACTTTCGACTTACTTAGCTCCACACCTCCAAGATAAAAGTCATTTTCAATGCAACTATTAAAATCATTTGCAGTGCTTGATGATAAAGATTCTAACCTCTGTGTATTTGTATCACCATTGTCAACCCTCTCAGAACTTGTATTACTACAGTCAACCCCTTCAAAAATTTGATTAGATTATTCAACCCGTTCACGACATGTATTACTTGGAAATAGTAATGAATCAATGACATATATCCAAATGAAATTATCTTTTACGATCAATTGGGACCGCAACATACAACACACATCATAATAAAAAACCTTGAACCGACATTCATCACCAAATGAATACCTCAATGAAAAACTCCCACTTCTCAAATTAGTAAACCTAATACACAACTCATTGCATATGAAATCTAATGAGCTATCTTCAAATGTTTCAATACAACCCATATTATCTAAATAACAACAACTTGCTATTACACTACTTACCATAATGTCCTGCAGAAAAACAGAGACGAAAAACATTTACTTCAAGGTCAACAATTCTAAAAATGTGTGCAATAATTTAATGCATGAAATATAAAAATATTTATTGATAATTAATATAAAATTACAGGCACTATTTAAAAATATATACATGAAGTAATAAACAGACAGATATTTTCAAAAAAACAATCGCGTCTACTTTAGAAACATTGCGTGTAGTTTGAAAACAGATATCGAACTAGTTATTTCCTCCGGCGCGGAGCTATATCAATAAGTGATTCAATACCAAATCAAAATCAAGGACTCTTAAAATTAGAATGAAACATCAATAATGAAGTTGCAAGGTTATATGTTCTTAGTTTAACTCGTGGAATACACACATGCAATACAAATTAAAATTAGCAATGAAGTGATATTCTCCAATTTTAAATTATGTAGCAGATTCACAAAATCGCAAGAACAAATTTTAATTAATGCAATGGGATTGATAACTTGACTAATTAAAATAAAATTATTCCAATTTTATTCATCTTATCCTAAGCATACATCTAGGTGATTTAATAAAGTAAAATGCGAAAATTCAAACCACAACGCGCCGATGTACGAGGAAAACCCAAATGGGAAAAACCTCGGACTGCTGGGCCTAGACAAAATCCACTACAAAATAGGTTTTACAAGAGACTCAAAATACTTACAGACATTGACTCACTCAAGAGTTGCTTATGCCGTCCTTGACCTCTGAATTTGTAGTACGCGTTGCTCGACACTCCTCATGTCGCGGTATCCACCGAAGCCCAAAACCACCATCTCCACAAAGCTTGAATGCAGAGATTCACCGCAAACTTACTTGTTGAATGTTAAGTTGATTGAAGGGGTTTTGTTTCAAAAGTTGATAAAAGTGTTGGAGATGATTTTTACCGAAAAGAGGGAAGTTATGAAAAATGCTCTCAAGAGAATAATGAACTTCCTTATCTTTTGAAACTGATTTTCGTCCATATAATATAACTGAAAAAGTAGTGGACCAAAACAGTTGTGGAAAAATAACTGCTTAAAAATAAGTTCAAAAATTCAGATCTGGCTGAAATCGTTCGAACGAGGTCGTTCGAATGACTTGTCGTTCGAACAAGTTATCTAACGTAGTTCCAGTATCGAATTAGATAGGTCGTTGGAAATCTCGTTCGAACGAGATCGTTCGAACGACCTTTCTAACAAACTTCTAATGAAGTTCCAGTATAGCCTCGGGAATGTCGTTAGACCCAGGTCGTTCGAACGAGATTTCTTATTTATCAAAAACTTGTTCAAATTTATTTCAAAGATAGTTATTTATGAAAATTACTTATTTACGACCATTTCTCTATATGAAAATTTCTTGACTAAACAAAATACTCCAACACATAAAATTTATTTTGGTCATATACCTTTTTAGGATATCGAGCATGGCGTGCGTATTGACGACGTGTGAACTTAGGATGCGATTTATTTTGGTCATATACCTTTTTAGGATAGCGAGCATGGCGTGCGTATTAATGACGTGTGAACTTAGGATGTGATGCTTGAATCTTTACGTTGAATGATGCTTGATGCATAATTACCCAAAAAAAATTTGTCCAACGGAATATAGCCAATATAACAAATGACTCGATTGAAAATTTGTCCTTACAAATCTCCCCCTTTGGCTATTCCGGGACAAAACAGAATATTAAAAAAATAAATAAAAAGACAGAATTTGCTAAGCGAGCCGTCAAGCCGATTCTAAGGCCCGTCCCAAAAACCCAAAAAAGACAGACAAACACAAAGACAAGACTGACGAGCTGCAAAGGAGTAGGAGATGCATCCTACACACATGAACCAACAAATTCATAAACGCATGGGGAAGTAGAGAATGAATTATGTATAAAACTATGTGTTAGCATATGTTGTGAATGGTAAATGAAAGTCCCCCTAAAATATGCTTATGTTCAATATTAAGAATTTAACTCCCCCTAAATTATGAATTCATTTCAATATGAATTCCAATTATGAATTCCCCCTAGTCAATATTTCTACCCCTTTTTATCTGGATAAATGGCCTGCATGTTCAAGAATAAGCGAGAGAACAATAGGTAAGTAATCAATAAAAATGAAGAAATGAAATGACAGAGGAAATAGCATGATGATTCATTAACCAATAGGAACGGGGAAATAGTGAAAGTGCATACACGACATAAGGAGAAACGAATAAATATCCAAACCAAAGGAACCAATACATGAAAGAGAAATATTCACTCAGCCTCACAAGTATATGGAAAATAGAAATAAAAAAAACAAAGTACATCAAGTGGCAGGAGCATCATGTGGAGTATCATCGGGAAGAGATCCGGAGCCGGAACCGGATGAGCATGCACCGCGGCGCATCTCCATACGGCGAATGGCATTAAGATGCTCTAACAGTAGAGAGTCCCGACGGGCCTGGGCTTCATCTCTGCGTTCCTGAGACTCCTCTCGGCGAGCGTGGGCCTCACGGTCGTACTACATAGAAACCAAAAGCTCTTGCATACGGGCCCTATCCTGACGTCTATCCTCCTAAAGATGTTCAACCTGAGAACGGACAAACAAAAAATTCTCCGACTCGACGGGTGAGGGAACATAGTAAGGGGAGGGGCGATGGATAGAGCGAGAGGGTGCGGGACGACTGGGGGCAGGGTGAGAGGAAGTGGCAGAGTGAAAAGAGGTGGAGGGGGTGAGGTGAGGGGTATCCAGGGGAAAATGACCACGAGATCGGCTGATCGAGGACATGTCAATGGTTTGATATTTGGTGAAGGGGATATCGGTGGAGACGAGGGGGCAGCCGGTGGCAAGATAAAAGCGAGTAATAATGGACGCAAAAGAGAGGGCTTGGCGAGCGGGACTGGAGGGGAGGATCCTAACCGTACGAATGACAATAAAAATGTAGGCGGGGAGGTCGATGTGAGCCTGAATGCTAATGGAAAACATAAGGTCCACGTGCTGTTTGGTCATTTGGGTTGTGTTCGCATGCGGAAGAAGACAGGCACATACGATCCAATTAAGGACCATAAAATCAGGATGTAAATGTTTGTGGAAGATTGTGATAGTGCCGGGAGGGAGGAACATAAAAACGGTGTTTATAACAAGGGAAGGATCGGGACGGGTATCGAATGTCCAAGGGAAGGAGGGATTAGTGACCCTGGGTTAGGGGATGAGTTGAGCTATCGAGTCGGGAGAGACAATAATCTCCCTACCGCGCACCTTAGAATAAATGTGATTATCCTTATCGTGCATCCCAAAATAAAATTCCTGAACAAGGTCGGGAAAAACAGTATCCGTGAGAGAGAAAAGAGGGTCCCACGCTAAATCAGAGATCCATGAATGCACAGTGGTTCCGTAGAGAGTGTGGAGATTAATAATTTTCTCCTGAATGATAGAACGTGTAGCGAAATCTTGTGTGTGATAAAGAGTGTGTGCGGAGAGGGACCTCCAACGCAGCCTAAGGTCAGGTATAGCTGCATTGGCACGGGTCTCCTCATCAAAGTAAGAGGAGCGTTCCTCGGGGGAATTGCTTATAGGGCGTTGGCGACTGTTACGGACCATGATAAACAAGAAGGAAACTAGAACCTACCCGAAAAAATTCAAACCAAACCACCAATCACACCAACAACCAATCAAAATAATCCCATCCTCCGTTAACTAAAAAATAATTAAAAATTTAGTTAAGATAAGTTCCATGAAATTAAAAAAAAAATTAATAAAAAACTTATAATATCATGGAATAGAGCTTAACCAGGGGTAATCAGAAACAAAATCAGATAAAATAAATGGCCCCCCAAAAAATGGATATATACACACATTTATATATATGAATGTTGGGTAACAAAAATCGATTTGGTGCAAAAAGGACCCAATCACGTATATATTTATATGGGTATAGGTATATATAAATAGATATCTATGTATATATATAGATAGAGATATAGAAATATATAGATATCTATGTATATATATAGATAGAGATATAGAAATGTATATATATATATATATATATATATATATATATATATATATATGGATAGCAAGGGAAAGAAAACACCTCGAAATGAAGAGGGAAAGCAGCACACCACAAAGCCACACAGCAAATGGGCGAATAAAAAGGATGGTAATAAAGGAGGTGAAGTGAGGAAAAATCATGGGAGAATGAGAGAGTGGGAGAGAGTAAGAATGAGAGATAGAGGAAAGAGAGTGGGAAAATGGAAGAGAGTGGGAGAAAAATATGGGAAAGTGGGTGCTTGGGAAATCGTGGCAGGTGGAGAGAGAGAAAGAAGGAGAGTCGACAGATTTTGGGGAAGTGAAACTGTAGGTTTTAAATGCAGGTCGTTCGAACGAGGTATGTCGTTCGAACGGTATTTCGAACGAAGTTCCAGTAGCAGATTGGGAAATTTCGTTAGAAATATCGTTAGAAGTTCATTCGAACGAATTTTTCGTTCGAACGACATTACGAACGAAGTACCAGTAAGGGTGCTTGAAAAGTCGTTAGAAATCTCGTTCGAACGAGAATTTCTGACGAAAATAAAAAATTTTAAATAAAATAAAATAGGGTTAAAATATAGCATAATAACAGGAATTGGGAAGTCCAGAACACTGCCAAAATGTAGATTTTAATAATCCTAGATTGTGGCAACATATCCAGCTTGTGGAAACATATCCAAATAGTGGGAGCAAGAATGTAGGGGTGTGAACAATACAAGTGAGAGTTTTTAGCCACAACAATGTACAAGTTCGGAATGCCAAATAATATATAAGCGCAATATTCAGTCACATTAGCCTTGTGTCAAAAAGGAAATATTATTGAACACTTAAACACGAATGTAACAAGCATACAAAATAGATGATTCTCTCGCCAATAATGTCACAATGAGAAAGCAATGAATCGATTACATGTGCATGCCCATTGATCTCCAACTTATGTCTCCCATGAGGAACAATAGATTGAGACTATTCTTTTTGAAGAATCAATCAAGCTAGTTATTTTTGGCCTTGGCATTATATAACATTTTCAATGCTTCTATTTTAGGCACACAACTGCGAATGCGAATGGAGGATTTTCACGCAAAAACTTTATGTTTTTCGCAGCCCGAGTCCATTGCTTGAAACGAAAACCAACCAGAAGAATATATTCATGTTTTGTTTTAATCCGGGCAACGTATGACCATGCAAAATTTTGATTGCTTATAACAGATGTGATAGGCTTGACAAGACAACACCAAATCTCACTTTGTAAGTACAATGTGAACAAGATGTCCGCAATATTTTGTGAACGGTGTGTGCAAAAAGGCAAAGGTGTGAGGAAATCAAAAAAGTATATATCATAAAAGAGCATTTTTGTGCACAAGATAAACAATGTCTGGATTAACTACTCATCGAAAGCCACGTGGATATGGAAAAAGATAGTGATCCGAATACATCGACCACAAAGCCATATGGACAAAAATTTGAAAGCTTTTCTAACCATTCCCGTTTTCCTTGAAAATAAAAGAAAAACATTTTTGAGATTTTGAATAAAATATATACAAAATAAATCTAGTTCATAGGTATAGAAATATACAAGAGAAGCAACCTAAACTAGATAAACGGCTTCTATCTCAATCAATGGAGCAAACCCGAATTGATTTCCTAAGGTTTTCAAACCTAAGGGCATCTAGAGGTTTAGTAAAGATATCGGCCAATTGTTGATCTGTAGGAACGAAGCTTAGAGAAACAATTTTCTCTTCAACCAAGTCACGAATGAAATGTTCACGGATCTTAGTATGCTTGGTTCTAGAATGTTGAATGGGATTACGGGAAATATGAATTGCACTAGTATTGTCACAATATATAGTCATAGTGCCTTGGGAAATACCGTAATCTTCCAACATTTGTTTCATCCAAATGAGTTGAGTGCAACAACTCCCGGCGGCAATGTATTCGGCCTCTGCCGTGGACAAAGAAATAGAATTTTGTTTCTTGCTCATCCATGAGACAAGTGCACTTCCAAAATAGAAACAACTGCCAGATGTACTTTTGCATCCATCAACATCTCCTACCCAATCGGCGTCTGAATATGTCGATAGACAATCATTGGTGTCAAAAGAGTACCAAATTCCAAAAGACAGGGTCCCACTAACATATTTGATTGTACGTTTGATAGAAAGTAAATGAGAATCTTTTGGAGCGACTTGATAACGAGCACAAACTCCTACACTAAAGTAAATATCCGGACAGCTAGCAGTTAGGTAAAGTAAACCACATATCATACTTCTAAAAGGAGTATGCTCTACATCCTTTCCGTCGGTATCCTTAATAAGTTTAATAGATGAACTCATAGGAGTACGAGCATGTTTAGCGGATTCGAGTTTAAATTTCTTAATAAGGTCTTTAGCATACTCAGTTTGGGACAAAAATATCCCACTTTTGAGTTAACAAACTTTAAGACCTAGAAAGAAGGTAAGTTCACCTACCATACTCATCTCAAATTCATTGTGCATTTCTTTTGAAAAAAATTGAGTATGTTTATCAGACGTAGACCCAAACACTATGTCGTCGACATATACTTGAGCAACTAGGATACCTTTTTCATCACGGCGAACGAAAAGTGTCGTATCTACTCCCCCTCTCAAAAAGCCACGAGAAAGGAAATAAGAGGTGAGTCTTTCATACCAAGCACGGGGTGCTTGTTTCAAGCCATATAGAGCTTTCTTTAGGAAGAAGACATGAGTAGGATGTTTTGGGTCCTCAAACCCTTTTGGTTGTTCAACATAGGCTTCCTCTTAAATAATACCATTTAAAAAGGAACTTTTTACATCCATTTGATATAATTTAAATTGAAGGTGACATGTTATGGCGAGTAAGAGGTGAACCGATTCTAACCTAACAAAAGGAGCAAAAGTTTCTTCAAAGTCAACACCTCTATTTGGGGGTATCCTTGAGCAACTAATCTAGCTTTATTTCGAACAATGACACCATTTTCATCCATTTTATTTTTGAAAATCCATTTAGTGCCAATGACATTAGTATTAGAAGGCCTAGGGACTAATTCCGAAACATCATTTTTCTTAAATTGAAACAGTTCTTCTTGCATAGCATTAATCCAATGTTAATATTTTAATGCTTTTTAAAGTTTTTAGGTTCAATTTTAGAAGTATAACATAGATGGGTAACTTCATTTTCTAATTGCGCCCTAGTCTTGACACCTACCTCAGAATCTCCTATAATTTTTAAAGTGTCATGACTTTTACGCACCCAAGGAGTAGGATCCTTTTTCTCAGTAATTGTAACAACCAAGTCATTTTGAGATTCAATACTTTCAACATTTGACACAACATCACACTCACATGACAAATCTTCCTCATTATCAATTGATGTGGCCAGAGCATCATCTTTTATGACAACATTAATTGATTCCATGACTTTAGAGCTATTTAAGTTGAATACTCTAAAATCTCTACTATTTTGAGAATATCCTAGGAATATACCTTCATCACTCCTTGAGTCAAATTTGCCTAGAAGTTCTCTATCTCGAAGAATATAACATGGACTACCAAACACTCTAAAGTAGGACAAATTAGGTTTCTTACCCATCCACAATTCATAAGGAGTTTTGTTAGTATTAGGACGCAAATAAACTCTATTTACTGTGTGACATGCAGTGTTAACCGCTTCGGCCCAAAACCTACGGAGCATATTTCTTCCTAGGAGCATAGATCTTGCCATTTCTTGGATCATTTGATTTTTTCTTTCAACTATACCATTTTTTTGTGGTGTTCGAATGGCCGAGAATTCATGTTTAATTCCTATTTCATCACAAAAGGCATTCACACCGGATTCCTTGAATTCGGTTCCATTATCACTTCTAAAACGGTTTATGGTAACACCATGTTGATTTTGAAGAGTTCTACATTTAACAGTAAGAAAATCAACTGTCTCAGATTTTTCTCTTAAAAAGCCTACAATAGAGTACCTAGAGAAATCATCCACCATAACTAAGATGTATCATTTTCCTCCTATGCTCTCGGTACGAGTGGGACCCATAAGGTCCATGTGTATCAATTCTAAGACACGAGATGTTGTTATGGAGTTTAACTTCTTATGAGGACTCTTAATTTGTTTTCCTAATTGACACGTCCCACAAATGGTGGAGGTTGGCTTTCCTACTGGTAGTAAGCCTCGAACTAACTATTTTCTCACTAATCTATAAAGATCTCTAAAGTTTGCATGACCTAATCTTTGATGCCATAGATCGAAAGATGACGCTTTTGCATTATTGCAAACTAAAGATGATTTAAGAATAATTCCATAGCAATTGTCACTAGTCCTAACACCTTGTAAAATAGATTCACCTGACTGATCATAAATGGTGCACTATGATTGACTAAATTTCACATCAATATTTTCATCACATAGTTGGCTAATACTTATCAAATTAGCCTTGATACCATAAACATAAAGAACATTTTCAAGTTTAGGAAACCCGAAGATTTCAATAGATCCTCTACCCATGATTTGAGACTTACTACCATCCCCAAAAGGGACTTTACCATCTTTATAGTTTTCGAGAGTGGTAAATAGAGATTTATCACCAGTCATATGTCTTGAACAACCACTATCAAAGTACCATTGAGAGGTATTTTGAGCCTTTAGTGCAACATGAGTAACAAAATCTTGTTGGTATGATTTTTCTTAACCCAAGCTTGAGCTATTTTCTTTCCTTTATTGGCTCTAGTGTTATAATTAGAATTATTTCATTGGACTTTAGAAAACCTAAGAAACTCATCCATTAGACTTTTAGAAGTATTGACTAGATACTCAACTTGACTCTTAAGACTATCTAAGGAGCTATAGGGTTGTTTAGAATTTGTGAATTGAGATTTCTTTCTAAACTTGTAGAAAAAATCTTTAAGATGACCCCGTTTGTGACAATAAGTGCACACATAGAGTTGTTTTGGACCGACTTTTAAAGGTTGCTTAGAAGGACTTATTTTAGGAACTTTAGATTTTGTAAAAAACTTAGAAACGGGTTCGGGTTTGACTTTTGATGAATTTCCTTCTTCATATCCTATACCATTTCTCTCTTGATAACCTTTCTCCTTATATCCTAAAACAGGACCTAGAAATAATTTTCCCATTCTTCCTGAATTATCCTCGAGGGTAACTTTAACTTCACGAGAGGACTCGAGATCCTTTTCAAGTTGGACAATTTTCACTTCGAGAGATTTTCTAATCTCTAAAGACTCATTAAGATCTTTGATGACACCTTCCAAGGAGATAATTAAGTCAAATTCTTCGTTACCAATCATGATAAACTTCTCAGAAAGAGATATCTTAATTGCCTCGAGTTGACTAACTAAAGCCTCCTTCTCCTTCAGGCCTTTCAACTCTTTTTCTAAAGTTAAGACTTTAAAGGTTAATCTTTTGTTAACTTTTTGAATGCGAAGAGATTCTTTGTAGAGTTCAGAATAAGCGTATTGTAGTTCACTCTCATCAATATCACTATCACTCTCTTTTTCATCACTACTAGTAGAATGAGTAGAAACAACCTCAAGATTTTGCTCGGAATTGTCAACATTAAGGTATGGCACAATCGAATTACTAGCATGGCTTTCCAGAAAGGCAGTTAAGTTTTTTCTAGATGGGTTAGAGTCATCAGAGTCTTCAGACTCATTATCACTATCACTTAGAGTAGCATTGTAAACAGCTTTTTATTTGCCTTGTCTTTTAAGTTTTGTAGGGCACTCGAAAGCTCTATGACCACGTCCCTCACACTCAAAGCATCTCTTCGAATCATCCTTTTTAAAGTTATCTTTATTGAACTTCTTTGGATCCTGATTATTGAATTTTTTATTTCCTCCTTTGTTTTTGTTCTCAAATTTAGGTTTTAAAAAATTTAGAGTTTTGTTTTTTAAACTTGAGAATTTTTTTAAATTTTTTAGCAAATAAGGCTATATCATCAGGATCAAAGTCAGACTCATCAGAATCAGACACATCGACTTTATTTACTTTTAAAGCAACACCTTTATCTTTTCTTTTCTTATCTTTAGGAAACATATCTAGTTCATAAGTTTGCAGATCACCAACAAGTTCAAGTTTTAAAGTATTTAGATTTCCTAAAGAATTAAGAACAGTGACTTTAGGAATGAATTGCTTAGGAAGACATCTAAGTATTTTCTTAACAACACGATTTTCAGGTATTTTTTCACCTAAGTTAAAGCAAGAGTTAACTATGTCTCATAAATGAGCATAAAACTCATCAAATGTTTCAGTTTCTTTCATGGTGATCGTTCCAAATCGTGTTGTTAAGTTTTGAAGTTTTGACGCTTTAACAACACTAGTTCCCTCATGAGTAACTTGGAGAATGTTCCAAGCTTCCTTTGACGTTTCGCACGTCATTAGACGACAAAATTCATCAGGGGACACGGCACCAAATAAGGCATTTAATCCTTTAGAGTTAAAGTTACACCATTTTAGTTCTTCCTCACCCCACTGTTCAACAGGAGTCAAAATAATTTCATCATTAACAACCATAGTAGGAGGGGACCATCCTCTTTCAACAGTAACCCAAACACGTTCATAAATTGATTTAAGAGCACACTTCATACGTGCTTTCCAATAAGTGTAATTAGTTCCATCAAACAAAGGTAGTCTATTCGACGAAAAACTATCCATATAACCTCCAGGATTCATCCAAATAACTTTTAGAGACTAGGTCTGACACCAATTTGAAGTTGCAAGTTTACATGTTCTTAGTTTAATTCGTGGAATACACACACGCAATCCAAATTAAAATTAGTTATGAAGTGATATTCTCCAATTTTAAATTATGTAGCAGATTCAGAAGTTCGCAAGAACAAATTTCAATTAATGCAATGGGACTGATAACTTGACTAATTAAAATAAAAATTTTCCAATTTTATTCATTTTATCCTAAGCATATATATAGGTGATTTAATAAAGTAAAATGCAAAAATCCCAACCACAAGGTACCAAGACTTACAGACATTGAATCACTCAAGACTTGCTTATGCCGTCCTCGACCTTTGAATTTATAGTACGCGAAGCTCCAATGCGTTGCTCGACACTCCTCGTGTCGCGGTATCCACCGAAGCCCAAAACCACCATCTCCAAAAAGCTTGAATGCAGAGATCCACTGCAAACTTGCTTGTTGAATGTCAAGTTGATTGAAGGGGTTTTGTTTCAAAAGATGATAAAAGTGTTGCAGATGAATTTTACCAAAAGGAGGGAAGTTGTGAAAAAGGCTCTCAAGAGAATAATGAACTTCCTTGTCTTTTGAAACTGATTTTCGCCCATATAATATATAACTGAAAAAGAAGTGGACCAAAACAGTTGTGGGAAAATAACTGGATAAAAATAAGTTCAAAAATTCAGATCTGGTAGAACTCGTTCGAACGAATTGTCGTTCGAACGAGTTATCTAAAGAAGTTCAAGTATAAAATTAGATAGGTCGTTGGAAATCTCATTCGAAAGAGATCGTTCGAATGACCTTTTTAACGAAGTTCTAACGAAGTTCCAGTATATCCTGGGGAATGTCGTTAGATCCAGGTCGTTCGAATGACCTGGATAAACTTCGAACGAGATTTCTCATTTTTCAAAAACTTGTTCAAATTTATTTCAAAGATAGTTCTTTATGAAAATTACTTATTTACGACCATTTCTCTATATGAAAAATTCTTGATTAAACAAAATACTCCAACACATAAAATTTATTTTGGTCATATACCTTTTTAGGATAGCGAGCATGGCGTGCGTATTGATGACATGTGAACTTAGGATGCGATGCTTGGATCTTTACGTTCAATGATGCTTGATGCAGAATGACCCAAAATTGTTTTGTCCAACGGAATATAGACAATATAACAAATGACTCGATTAGAAATTTGTCCTTACAAATAATATTCATCCAGGACATTCAACTAACAATTACAAATATTGATAAATATAACTTATATAAGAAGAATCCAAACATAAATGCATAAAAAACAAAAAATCTAAACATATACATATATAACATATAAAAATCTATTCAATCACATGAATGAATATTACTATGAGTCTCTTGAATCAAAACAAAGGACATACACTTATTGTAATCGATCGAAAATAGAAAAACCAACTGCTGATAAAGATAAACTTACAAATGATAGAGCCAAGTGATACAGGTAGAATCGATTAAGAACACTGTAATCGATTATAGGACAGACGAAAAAAGTATAAGATTAATGTAATTTTCGATTTCGGAGAATAGTCGTTAGTTGCAGAGAAACTCCAATAGCCGATTAGGTTTATGAATTTTTTAAATTGGAAGTATTTATATGTTGGATCTAATCATTTAAAATTTGGTTCACCGTTTTTTTTGTCCAAAATTGTTAGTCCGAGGACTAGACCGTAAAAACCATTATTTTTTATGTGGAGAAATTTAAAAAAAGATTTATGGAGAAACTGGAGGGAAAATATGTAACCAAGGGCATTGAAAATTTTCTTTATTTGAAGAATAAGATATTAAAATTTGAATATTAAATTGGTATATCTATGTGTACGGATTTGGATAATTTTACTAAAATATTAATGATTTACAAAATTTGGATGTCACCATAGTGATAAAGATAAAGAACTTTTGTTATTGAATTCTTTGTCTGACACATATGAGCATTTGAATACCACACTAATGTATAATAAATATGAAATTTATTTTTATGATATCTCTAATGACCTAATCAACAATGACTATGATAGGATAATGTTGGCAATAGATAAGCAAATTTAGATGCATCGACAGGTTTTGGTCATTAGAGGACAAATTGATCTTAAAATTTGAATATTAAATTGGTTTACTATGTGTACGGATTTGGATAATTTTACTAAAATATTAATGATTTACAAAATTTGGATGTCACCATAGTGATAAAGATAAAGAACTTTTGTTATTGAATTCTTTGTCTGACACATACGAGCATTTGAATACCACACTAATGTATAATAAATATGCAATTTATTTTTATGATATCTCTAATTACCTAATCAACAATGACTATCATAGGATAATGATGGCAATAGATAAGCAAATTTAGATGCACCGACAGGTTTTGGTCATTAGAGGACAAATTTGGTAACCATGGAAAGTCTCGATTTTAATCGGGAGGGTCTGGGAGGACAATCCTTGGAATAGTTAAATAAACATTTTGTCTCAATAATGGGTATTAGAAGAAGGATTTTCCAAGGGTGAATAATAAGGAAAAGAAGAACCCTATAGTGAATGTGTCCAGCAATGACGATAAATATTTTTTAAAATTTTATATGGCCTTGGTGTTTACTAGTGAATAAACCTTCTTAGAGGAAGATGCATTAGACTTTTAATATATGAAAATTTTGGAGCTTTAAGGTGTGTGGAACGTTAAAAAGTACATTTTGATGCTAAAACTTTCATTTGGATGGCATGAAATAACATGTCAAAATAAAACATTAATTATTTGTTGTATTTTGTTAAACGAATATCGTGTAGAAATTTTATGGTTGGGTTTGCGAACAAGAAGCACTAGCTTTGCATCCACTAAGGTTTAATTCTCGTTAAAGAAGGTATTGTATTTTTGGGGTGTTATTTGATATGCAACTCGCAAACGTTCGACTTGACATATTCATTATTTTTGTCTCTTCAGGAAACGTGCATAATTTGGTTTAGAAGACCCATTTTAGTGGTATTTTTGGTATCCATATAAGGTCGGGATTCATAGAATTTGGATCAACATTGTCCCACCTTTGTTTGAAGCATGTGATATGAAGCTATTTGAGTTTTAGACCCCTACTCACAGGAGGATTTGTTTCATGCGTTGATTTGGATTAACATGGATTCTTACACTCTAAGTTACCTACTACTTTAGTTCGGCGATACTAGAACTCTTATAGATATTTAATGATTGCATCACTGTAGTTTGGTGTGTGGTAATAATAAGAGGTGATTTTAATTAATTGTGCTAAAATTTGGAATATTTGAGGAATTCTTTGTGAGGATTTTTTCAAAGATTCATAATATCTTTTGAATATATGAATATTAGTGGAATTTATCTTTTATTCCATGTGGATTAGCTAGTTTACCAAGCCACGTTAAATTTGGTGTTCTTTTCTATCAATCTATTTGTTTATTTTTGTTGATGTTTTATGTGTGGCTGAAATCACCAACCATTATTTGTTGATAATGAGCTTGTACACAACAAAACATTCATGTATACTTTACAAAATTTATTGTATACCTGAAAATCAGGTATACATTTAAGTAAGTGAACCTTAGTGCCCCAAAAATATATTAATGGAATAAAGAAAAACAATTTACCAACCAATGAGTGAAGTAAAAAAACTTTAACTTAACCCAACTGACAAAGAAAATTGGATACTTATAAGTCGATGGTTCAATTTGTCCTGACAAAATTTTGATAAGAGTTCATGTGCAACTCATGCATCCTCATGAATGGAGCCAGTTTAAATCTATATGATGGGATGGAATGAGAAGCTCGAGATTCAAATTATATTGGGCTTGAATTAACTTTATGTGGTTTTAAGGGGGTTGAAATTAGATTTAGGTTGTTTGATTTGGGTAAAAATTAAGAGAGAAAAGAGAGAGGGTATTTTTTTCCCAAAATATAAGAGGGTTAAGTAAAAACTAACATTAGTTAGAGTTTTTTAACGAAGAGTAATGTCCACTTGTAGAGGTTATGTCTGTTTTTTTTAATTTTTGGGGTATTAATTCTCATTATGATATTAATAAAATGGTTAAGTAAAAATAATTGATATTTTAACAAATCGTGAAGGTCATGCTACGTTAAGTAAATAAGGGTTAATAAATTCGAGCAATGCACAGTAATTCCTTTTCATTGGACAATGGAGGAAAAGTTATCATAAATGTTAGTAGTATGATATAACTTAATATAAAAAAAGCTTTAAACCACATTACACAATGTGTGACTGAATTAATTGACGATATTCTCTTTTAGGAAGCTCTCCTAATCCATAGCCTCTTTCCCTCATGCTTAAAATTTTCATCTTTAAATCTGTACGTGAAATAATTATTAAGGATGTTATTCCAAATCTTTAGTATTTCTAGTGAGATATTAAAATATATAATAAAATTAACATTGTAAGAATATATGTGTACTCATATGACTCACATCACTTCGATTATCCGATTATATCTTACCATACACACTATGAGTCGAGTCCAATAGATACCCAAGAAGATACATCAAATTCATAATCATTTATATTGTTACCCTGAGTTAATCACCTAGGATAAACGTATGTTGGCTATAGGACTTAGATTCCCCGCCTTTGTTAAATAGTTTCTTAAATTAAAAAAATGATATATTTTAACCTAACGTGTTTTTTTAGATTTGTCATATACATGATGTTATATTATTCCTATATAAAAATTATGTTTAGAATACATTATTTGTGTTTAGAAGTTACTTGGTCATAGGTTGGAAAATAAAAAATTTAGTTTAATGAAAATTTGCAAAACTGGCAAACTCTAGCTTCGTTCACGACCTTGGTTGTTGACTATTTGCCTAACTAAAAAAGGACTTTGCATATATGAAAAAAACTAATCCTCCGGTCACAAACTTTTTGAAGACCGTGTGAAAAATATGTGGCTTGTAACAAGACCTCATGAGCCTTCGCATTAGCAAAGATTTTTTTTATGATCGAGAAGCATCTGTGATCCCGTAGGATTTTTTACTTTTCCAAATATTTTTCTAAAAGATTGCTTTAGTAGTTGTGCCTAGAAAAAAAATTAGTTGGAAACCACATTGATCTTGTCTTAACCTATAGATTTTACAACACTTGAGTGTATCCAAACTATCACTAAAAACTTGTATGTATAATCAAGAGTTGCTCCATTGCTCCAAATACGATGTGAGAAGTGAATCCTTGAGAGTGAAAATTTCATAACATTTGAGAGAAAAAATCGTAGTTGGCAACCACATTGATCATGTCTTGACCTATGCATTTTATAACACTTGAGTGTGTAATCAAGAGTTTCTCCATTTCTCCAAACATGAGGTAATAAGTGAGTCTTTAAGAGTGAAAATATATTAACTTTCAAGTGAATTTTTTTTTTCACTCTTCTCATCGTGTTCTTCAATTTTTCTTTATTCGTTCATGAATAAAAGAAATTTAGGGTTCCATTTTCAAACTTGTTTTTATAAATATTTTCCAAAATAGTTTTCCTTGAATACAATATACTCTAAAAATACTTTCTAAGTTTTTAAGAGAAACCAAACCTTTACTACATATTTTTCAACCATAAGATATCCTCACACATCATACAATTTAAAGTGTGGTTACTCGGTGGTTCCATTGACTAGGAAAGGAAGTGATCCTCCACTTCAAATAAGATTTGATTGACATAATATTTAGAGAAATTGGTTCTAGACTAAAATCGATCATGATTGTGTAACATACTCGAGATGTTAGTGCTCTCCTCAGAGAATATGGTGAGAAAGAGTTGATAGGAATTTTGTGCATTGTGTGATTGTATGTTATCTTTCCTATTTGCTTAAATATCCACCATAATATGATCGAAAGAAATTATGTGTGTATCGTTGTAGAATAAATGTAATACCCCGTATTTTTATGCTATATTGATTTGGGGATTTATTAAATTTAATGTGAGTGAATTATTTAATAAAAATCCAAAAATTTATTATGTTATAATTATTAACGTGACGAGAGTTAGTAATTATAAGAAATTTGTTGAATATTACTAATGAGAAAAGTAATATATTATATTGGTTATATTGAATGTCATGAGTGAGTTAAATGACAATTTCGAAAATTTAAGTTGGAACGTGCTCATGTCGCGTCGGGACTAAATTTTGATAAATAAAAAGTGAATATTTTATAAGTTGCCCGTATGGTCATTTTGAGTGCACCAACGCGTCCAGAAGGGTCGAGATAGTCAGAAAAGTATACCCGGGGGTGTAGTTTGGGTCTCGGGACGTTTTTAGGCCTAATTAGTACCTCGGGAGGACATTTTAGTCATTTTACATATTTGGGTAATTAAACCCACGAAAATCAGCAACCTATATCAGCCATTTAGGTTAACCATTTAGGGTAAGAATATTCAGAACCCTAGTACGTCCGTTGGAGAAGAGAGGAGAAGGCTCTCAAGGCAATTCAAGGCCAAAAAGTCACCCGTTTGCACCGCCGTCACCGCCAACGTGTAGATCGCGAGACGGGGAACGCAACCACACTGGATTCATCTGCAAACCAAACTTCTGAAAATCCCAGGCAAGTATTTATCTTGCATATTTTCTTTGGTGCAATCTTCAAATTATTTTAGGAATGATTAGAGATGAAAAATATGAAAGAAAACCCAATTTGTGATAGGAAAATCCATGTGGTATTGATTTATATGAAAATTCTGGAAACCTTGCCATGTAGAGGAATGTAACCACGAAATTTCGATAATTATAGGAAGGAATTTCTGAAGAAAATTGGTTAGAAACCTGTTTAGGAGAATTTTAGTGTTCTTGATAATTAATTAACTTTTGGGGCTATTAATCCTTGATTAAATGATAGAAATAACCATGCCTTACGTTGGAAACATCTGATATATTGATATAATGTTAGTAGTACCATTTTGGGACGTTTGGGTTTGGAAAAATATGAATTTGCATGAAGAAAAGTGGTAGAACCCGTAACTGCAATTCTGCAGAAATCGAAATACCTGCTTGATCGATCGATCGAGCCTAGAGTTTCGATCGATCGAAGGTTCAATCGATTGAGCCCCATACCTCGATCGATCGACCCCTCCTGGAAGACTCCTATTTCCCTTGTTTAATTAGTAAAATTAAATTGTCGTGAAATAATTCTTGGGTATTCTTAATAAAATGTTTTGGGAGATAGGAAAGACCAGTAGGACATATGAATAAGTGTTGGGAACTTTATATAAGACGAAAATTTTGCTTTTGGGATAATTATATAATGAACCATGAAACTACGTATTTCAAGTGAGAGATTACGGCGAATAGCTACGATAGTGAATGTAAGGTATACCTACTAAATTTCCTACTTGGAAGGATAGAGTCCACGAGTGTCACGTAATAAGTGAGAAAACTCTTCGAGTTAAGGTTAGAGATGAAACCTTATACGTAATACTAATAATGTGAAATTAAGGATAAATATTGTAATTATGGGTGACGAGAGGAACCTATATTAATATGATAAAAGTGGTATATTTATATGATTGTGTGTACATATATTATATACATGTGAAAAACATAATGCGCTACTTGCTATCCTTGAGGTTACCGCGCCGGGACAGTCTTATCTCGATGGGACCTTTATGGAGGATATTGACTTCTACCCTAGAAGATAGATATCCTTGGTACATGCTATCGAATTGATAGTGCAGACGGTCCTAAGAGACGCGAGTATGTGCCGTCCTCTTAGAGACTTGGAATCTATGCTTCGCCTCGATATTGTTTGTGTATGTGTTAATACAGTTCGAGACTGATTTCGAATTTGTATTCCCCTTGATATGAGTGGTATGGGGTTTGGATAGTAGAAGTATGCACGCACCATAGATTTATTTGGGGTGCTGTTATTATATATATATTATACGAGTAGTTAATATATATATATATATATATGAGATTGGGAAACTTGAAACTGCCTACTGTGATTTGATAAGTAGGACATAGTTGATTACTCAAATAGTAAATACTTGTTTTGTGAAAGTATAATATGACACTGGGAAACTTTTTAAATTAATAAAGCTAAAACGAGAGTTGTGTTGCTAATTGGAAGTATCTTTTTAAACAATGATATTGTTCGGTTTTGAAATCTTATGAGTAAGTTAAGATAAGCTAAATTATTGGGAAGGTTAGTATGATAAAATGATAAGATAACCCGTTGGGAAGGTTAGTACGATAGGCGTGCACATTAGAAAAGAGGTGAGAATTTTTCAAGAGAGTGTCACTCTAATATGTTGTTGCATTGGCCTGTATCAATTTAAATACTTGCTAAACGTATTTTAAATCAATCACACTTTTGGGCTCTGGCCCATTTCTCTCTATCTCTCTCTCTCTCTCTCTCTCTCTCTCTCTCTCTCTCTCTCTTGTATATATATGTATGTATTACAGGTGCCCAGCCACAGGGGCGTGTTGCTTAGGATCTCTTGGAAGGAACGCGCTGCAGCTTAGGTGGGAGTTGCAGGTCTCTTGATTAGACGACTTCGTTCATTCGGATCCACTCTTAGTACTTTCATTTAGTTGAGCATGTGTAGCTCTTTCCATTATTCCGTTGTTATTGGACATTTGTTTTTCAGTTATTTCCAGTATTGTTACTATAGGTTTTATTCAGTTTGATTGTGTTACTTTATATTTCGCATGTTGACATTCTATTGACGAATGTTTTAAATTAATTGGACTATGTTGAAGATATTTAATGTGGTGTGATTCTTACTTATTGAATGTTGTTAATAAAACAAATGATTTTCTTTAAATAAAATTTGGAAATTATGTATGAAAATGGTTTTGACACTTAGCTTAATTATTTAGGGTGTTAAATTGGAAAATTTATTTTTATCGACAGTGATGCTGAGAATGAACCAACTGTTTACCTTGATTTAATTTAATAAAGGAGTGATCGCCCGGTATTTAATTAGGAGGGGTGTCACCGGTGGTATCAGAGCATCAGGTTCTAGTGTCCATATGATCTGTACGGCTTATTTCGCTTTCAGCTTGACGTTATTGCTATAGAGCCCTATTTTTAGGATTGTTATACTCTTGCTTTTACGTTTAAGTCTTCAGCTATTTGAGATTTGATAATAACTGTAGACTAATAAAATTGTTCACGTTTCAGATGCCTCCGAAACGTGCTCCGAAAGATAGGCGTGCCCAGGTCGAGCAGCCAGCAGCTCCGGCACCAGGCACAATGAATGCAAATGAAGTAGCCGCCATTGTTGCTCAGGCGGTGAATGCCACGATAGCGGTGATTCAGCAAGCTCCACCCCAGGTTCAGGCAGTGGATCCAATACCAACATAGCTTCCATCTGCATGGGAGAGGGTTCGGGATGCTTTTCAGAAAGCTCATCCCCCTGAGTTCTCTGGTAGCTCCGATATTGTCACGGTTTGCCAATAGAAGAAAGACATCCAGCGGCATCTCCGTATGTATGAGTGCACTGACGTGCAAAAGCAGTTATTGGCTTCCTTTAAGCTGGTGGTAACCGCATTGTAGTGGTGGGAGTCCACTACCACTTTGGAGGAGAGGGACACGATCCCTATTCAGTTGTTCTGGGAGCGGTTTGACCACAACTATTTTCCACCCGCAGTGTAGACTGAGATGAGGCGGAGATTACTGAATCTTAAGCAGGAGAATCTTACTGTAGCTGAGTATGAGGAGTAGTTCACGAGACTTCTCACCATTGTGCCAGATGAGGCACCTACTGAGAGTAAGAGGATTATGTTGTTTGTCGACGGGCTAGCTTGGAGGATCCGTCAGCACCTTATTGGGAATTTATCTCTGAGTACTTTCACTGATGTACTCAATGCCGCGTTGTTACATTGCCAGGATCATCACTTCCATCTGCAGGGAAGCAAGAAAGCAGGAGAGTCTAGCCAGCAGGGCAGGACCGGGGGTAATAGTGCCAGTGGGGCACCATCTCATGGACAGACTCGTCAGTACAAGCAGAGTTCCCATCAGGGGGACCCTGCTAAGCGATTCCGTTCAGGTGATTCTAGGTAGGGATTCGAGGGTTTTAGGAAGGGCCATCAGGGCCAGCCTAATCAGTAGGGCCATCAGGGCCAACACCGACAGCAGCAGGGCCAGCAGCGTGCTAATCAGGGCCAACAGGGCCAGTGGCATGGAGGTAACGGCCAACAGGGCCGTGGACAGCAGGGTCAGAGGGGAGGTAACTTCAAAGGCCAATGTTTTGGTTGCGGTAAACATGGCCATAGGCGTCAGGATTGCCCAAAGGGCGATAGGGACCCACAACAGCAGGGATCCCGTAATGAGCCACAGATACCACTTTTCCACCTGCCCTCCCAGCTCCAGCCCAGGTGCCAGCCCTACCAGTCATTCCAGCAGCTCCAGTGCAGCAGGGGAAATTACTGTACGGACATGTCTATAACGTCCACCAGGCAGCAGCTCCACATGCACCACCCGCGATTGAGGGTATGTTTCCTATCCATGGTACTATGGGTCGGGTTTTGTTTGATACGGGGGTAACACATTGTTTTATAGTT
The DNA here is from genome assembly GCA_949130495.1 of Sambucus nigra. Taxonomy (NCBI): domain Eukaryota; kingdom Viridiplantae; phylum Streptophyta; class Magnoliopsida; order Dipsacales; family Adoxaceae; genus Sambucus; species Sambucus nigra. The sequence continues at coordinate 233,148,235 of OX422210.1, read as the reverse complement.
ACGCATTTTGCGATGGCCTTAGGGTTGTTAGCCATAACTGAGAGCATAGTGACGTGTGTGGACTCACCACTGGGGAGTGGGTCACTTATTTTCTTTATATGCCGAGGAGTGGGGGTAGAGATTGGTAGCTTGGTATTACTTGCAGACATGTTAGTCTTAGACATGCACGAGCATGATGTGATTATTGGTATGGATTGGCTCGCAGCTTATAGATCCATGATTGATTGCTTCGGTGGGAGCATTATTTTTGCCATTCCGGGGCAAGAGATGTTTGTAGTGGCGATGCTTCACCCAGAGGGAGTCTCGACCGCTCATTTGTATTACATAGAGGAGGATACCTCTAAGGAGGTTGTGATTCCCTTAGATTCGATCCCAGTTGTTAGGGAGTATTCTGATGTGTTTTAGGAAATACCAGGCCTACCCCCCAGTCGAGAGATAGACTTTGTTATAGATTTATTGCCAGATACGAGACCTATAGCACGCGCACCGTACCGTATGGCTCCGGCAGAGATGCGAGAGCTATGAGATCAGATAGAGCAGCTGTTAGGTCAGGGCTTCATTCGTAGGAGTACCTCACCTTGAGGCACTCCAGTTTTGTTTGTAAAGAAGAGAGATGGTTCACTGAGATTGTGTGTGGACTACCGGGAGCTGAACAAGGTCACGATACGGAAAAAATATTCATTGCCTCGAATCGATTATCTGTTCGACCAGCTGAGGGGAGAAACTTTCTTTTCGAAGATAGATCTGAGGTCGGGGTACCATCAGCTATGTATTAGGGAGCAGGATGTTTCAAAGACTGCTTTCTTGACGAGATATGGGTCTTATGAGTTTCGGGTGATGCCGTTCGGACTCACAAATGCTCCATCCGTTTTCATGGACTTGATGAACCGAGTATTCAGAGAGTTCTTGGATCAATTTGTCATTGTTTTCATAGATGACATTTTGACATATTCACACTCCGAGGAGGAGCATGCCGAGCACTTGAGGCAGGTTCTTCAGACTCTACGAAAGCATCAGTTTGTATGATAAGTACGAGAAGTGCGGATTCTTGTTGCGAGAGGTATAGTTCTTGGGGCATGTTGTTTCTGAGCAGCGGATAGCAGTTGACCCGAGTAAAGTATCAGCAGTGAGGGAGTGGGGACATCCCACGACACCGATGGAAGTGCGTAGTTTCCTGGGGTTAGCTGGTTACTATAGGAGATTCATTCGTGGATTCTCCAAAATAGCGGGTCCATTGACCAATCTGACTCGCAAGGGAGTACCATATGTTTGGGATGATGCTTGTCAGTTGGCTTTCGACGAGCTAAAAGACAAGCTTACTTCAGCGCCAGTCCTTGCGTTACCGCAGCCGGGTATGGAGTACCTGGTTTACACCGATGCGTCCTTATGGGTACTTGGGGGAGTACTTCAATAGGAAGAGAAGGCTATAGCTTTTGCCTCCCGCAAGCTTAAGCCGCATGAGAAGAATTACCCCACCCATGACCTGGAGTTAGCAGCGGTCGTCTTTGCATTGAGGATATGGAGGCACTATTTATTGGGAGAGAAATTCCGTTTGTTCAAAGAACACAAGTCGTTGCAGTACCTGTTCACTTAGCGAGAGATGAATATGCGTCAGCGCAGATGGATAGAGTTTGTGAAGGTCTACCAGTTCGACATACAGTATCATCCGGGAAAGGCCAACGTAGTTGCTTATGCGTTGAGTCGTAGACCGGTAGATAAAGTAGCAGACGTCTGGAAAGCGAAGTGGAAGGAGTTAGGCCACGAGGACGCAATAGCCCGTTCTTTCATATCCGTGATGTCAGTAACACCCGAGATTATTATGAGGGTGATACAGGCACATACCACAGACCCGTTTTGCCAGGAGCAGATTGTGCGACTTCTAGCCGAGGGTGCTGAGTCCTATTCTGTTAGTTCTGATGGAGGTTTGCGGTTTAATGGGAGATTGGTGGTTCCAGAAGGAGAAGAATTACGTCATGCAGTGATGACTCGTTCTCATGGGTCCCGATTTGTAGTACATCCGGGAGGCGATAAGATGTACCACGATATGGGGAGGTAATACTGGTGGAGTGGGATGAAGAAGGACATTGCTGAGTTCGTGTCCAAGTGTTCTACCTGCCAGCTGGTGAAGGTGGACCATCAGAAACCGTCAGGATTGCTTCAGCCATTGGAAGTACCCACGTGGAAGTGGGAGAGTATTTCCATGGATTTTATTACAGGGTTGCCTACATCACAGCGGGGCCACGATTCTATCTGGGTGATTGTAGACCGTTTGACCAAGGTGGCTCATTTTCTACCGGTGCGGATAGATTATACTACGGGTCAGTATGCTCAGTTGTTCATCGCTGAGATTGTCAGATTACACGGGGTGCCCCTAAATATTGTGTCAGATAGAGACAAGATTTTCGTGTCACATTTTTGGGAAAGCTTTTAGGAGGCTATGGGTACTGAGTTGAGGCTGAGTTCAGCTTACCACCCACAGACAGATTGACAGACAGAGCATACTAATCAGATGTTAGAGGATATGCTACGCATGTGTGTTCTCGATTTTGGAGGAGGTTGGGAGCCACATCTTCCACTGGTAGAGTTTGCCTAAAATAACTCTTATCAGTTCACGATTGGCATGGCTCCATTTGAGGCTTTGTATGGAAGGCCTTATCGTTCCCCAGCTTGTTGGCTCGAAGTGGGGGATAACAAGTTTCTAGGACCAAAGGTGATTCAGGAGACCTCCGCGAGGATTGAGATGATTAGGAGTCGCATTCGGATAGCCCAGGACAGGCAGAAGAGCTACGCCGATGCGAAACGGTTCTTCCGGGAGTTTAGTGTGGGGGACCAACTATTATTTCGTGTATCTCCTATGAAGGGAGTGATGAGGTTCGGGAAGAAGGGGAAGTTGGCTCCGGGGTACGTGGGACCATTTCCCATCATCGAGAGGATTGGGCCGGTTGCATACAGGTTGGGACTGCCAGAGCATTTACATCGCATTCACGATGTATTCCACATCTCGTCGTTGAGACGGTTGCTTCGGGATGATAGGGCCCATACTCACATTGCGATAGATGAGATCGACTTACAGCCTGATAGCTCTTATGAGGAGAGACCGGTGGCTATCCTAGACTATAGTGAGAGGAGATTGAGGTCGAAGATAGTTCCATTTGTGCGGGTCCAGTGGGAGCATCATAATGTGGAGGAATCCACTTGGGAGCGCGAGGCAGATATACGCGAGAGATATCCAGAGTTGTTCTTACCAGGTATGCCTTATTTTCGGAATTTCGGGACGAAATTCCGTTATTAGGGGGGACGTATGTAATACCCCGTATTTTTATGCTATATTAATTTGGGGATTTATTAAATTTAATGTGAGTGAATTATTTAATAAAAATCCAGAAATTTATTATGTTATAATTATTAACGTGACGAGAGTTAGTAATTATGAGAAATTTGTTGAATATTACTAATGAGCAATTTAATATATTATATTGGTTATATTGAATGTCATGAGTGAGTTAAATGACAATTTCGAAAATTTAAGTCGGAACGTGCTCGTGTCGCGTCGGAACTAAATTTTGATAAATAAAAAGTGAATATTTTATAAGTTGCACGTATGGTCATTTTGAGTGCGCCAACGCGTGCGGAAGTGTCGAGATAGTCAGAAAAGTGTACCCGGGGGTGTAGTTTGGGTCTCGGGGCGTTTTTAGGCCTAATTAGTACTCCGGGAGGACATTTTAGTCATTTTACATATTTGGGTAATTAAACCCACGAAAATCAGCAACCTATACCAGCCATTTAGGTTAACCATTTAGGGTTAGAATACTCAGGACCCAAGTACGGCCATTGGAGAAGAGAGGAGAAGGCTCTCAAGGCAATTCAAGGCCAAAAAGTCACCCGTTTGCACCGCCGTCACCGCCAATACGTAGATCGAGAGACAGGGAACGCAACCACACCGGATTCATCTGCAAACCAGACTTCTAAAAATCCCAGACAAGTATATATCTTGCGTATTTTCGTTGGTGCAATCTTCATATTAGTTTAGGAATGATTAAAGATGAAAAATATGAAAGAAAACCCAATTCGTGATAGGAAAATCCATGTAGTATTGATTTATATGAAAATTCTGGAAACCTTTCCATGTAGAGGAATGTAACCACGAAATTTTGATAATTATAAGAAGGAATTTCTGAAGAAAATTGGTTAGAAACCTGTTTAGGAGAATTTTAGTGTTCTTGATAATTAATTAACTTTTGGGGCTGTTAATCCTTGATTAAATGATAAAAATAACCATGCCTTACGTTGGAAACATCTGATATATTGATATAATGTTAGTAGTAGCATTTTGGGACGTTTAGGTTTGGAAAAATATGGATTTGGATGAAGAAAAGTGGTAGAACCCGTAACTGTAATTCTGCAGAAATCGAAATACCTGCTTGATCGATCGATCAAGCCTAGAGCTTCGATCGATCGAATGTTCGATCGATTGAGCCCCATACCTCGATCGATCGACCCCTCCTGGCAGACTCCTATTTCCCTTGTTTAATTAGTTAAATTAAATTATCATGAACTAATTCTTAGGTATTCTTAATAAAATGTTTTGGGAGATAGGAAAGACCAGTAGGACATATGAATAAGTGTTGGGAACCTTATTATAAGACGAGAATTTTGCTTTTGGGATAATTATATAATGAACGATGAAACTACGTATTTCAAGTGAGAGATTACGGCGAATAACTACGATGGTGAATAGAGGTTTACCTACTGAATTTCCTACTTGGAAGGATAGAGTCCACGAGTGTCACGTAATAAGTGAGAAAACTCTTCGAGTTAAGGTTAGAGATGAAACCTTATACGTAATACTAATAATGTGAAATTAAGGATAAATATTGTAATTATGGGTGACGAGAGGAACCTATATTAATATGATAAAAGTGGTATATTTATATGATTGTGTGTACATATAGTATATACATGTGAAAAACATACTGCGCTACTTGCTATCCTTGACGTTACTGTGCTGGGACAGTCTTATCTCGATGGGACCTTTATGGGGGATATTGACTTGTACCCTAGAAGATAGATATCCTTGGTACAGGCTATCGAATTGATAGTTCAGACGGTCCTAAGAGACCCGAGTATGTGCCATCCTCTTAGAGACTTGGAATCTATGCTTCGCCTCGATATTGTTTGTGTATGTGTTAATACAGTTCGAGAGTGATTTCGAATTTGTATTCCCCTTGATATGAGTGGTATGGGGTTTGGATAGTAGAAGTATGCACGCACCATAGTTTTATTTGGGGTGCTGTTATTATATATATATTACACGAGTAGATAATATATATATATGAGATTGGAAAACTTGAAACTGCCTACTATGATTTGATAAGTAGGACATCGTTGATGACTCAAATAGTAAATACTTGTTTTGTGAAAGTATAATATGACACTGGGAAACTTTTTAAATTAATAAAGCTAAAACGAGAGTTGTGTTGCTAATTGGAAGTATCTTTTTAAACAATGATATTGTTCGATTTTGAAATCTTATGAGTAAGTTAAGATAAGCAAAACTATTGGGAAGGTTAGTATGATAAAATGATAAGATAACCCGTTGGGAACGTTAGTACGATAGGCATGCACATTAGAAGAGAGGTGAGAATTTCTCAAGAGAGTGTCGCTCTAATATGTTATTGCATTGGCCTGTATCAATTTAAATACTTGCTAAACGTATTTTAAATCAAACACACTTTCGGGCTCTGACCCGTTTCTCTCTCTCTCTCTCTCTCTCTCTCTCTCTCTCTCTCTCTCTCTCTCTTGTATATATATGCATGTATTACAGGTGCCCAGCCACAGGGGCGTCTTGCTTAGGATCTCTTGAAAGGAACGCACTGCAACTTAGGTGGGAGTTGCAGGTCTCTTGATTTGACGACTTCATTCATTCGGATCCACTCTTAGTACTTTCATTTAGTTGAGCATGTGTAGCTCTTTCCATTATTCCGTTGTTATTGGACATTTGTATTTCAGTTATTTCCAGTATTGTTACTATAGGTTTTATTCAGTTTGATTGTGTTACTTTATATTTCGCATGTTGACATTCGATTGACGAATGTTTTAAATTAATTGGACTATGTTGTAGATATTTAATGTGGTGTGATTCTTACTTATTGAATGTTGTTAATAAAACAAATGATTTTCTTTAAATAAAATTTGGAAAGTATGTATGAAAATGGTTTTGACACTTAGCTTAATTATTTAGGGTGTTAAATTGGAAAATTTATTTTTATCGACAGTGATGCTGAGAATGAACCAACTGTTTACCTTGATTTAATTTAATAAAGGAGTGATCGCCCGGTATTTAATTAGGCGGGGTGTCACAATAAAGTCTTTCACTCAACACCCAATGAATACATACACAATGTGACAAAATAAATATATAGGCAAGTGGTAAGTACGTGTGTCAATCCAACTTTCAAGTGTGCCGCACTAAACATGTGAAGATAATCGCAAAATCATTTTCATGTAACCATTTTCAATATTTTTTTTTGCAATTTTTTTTAATTAACTAAGTGTGATGAAAACTAACTACGACGAAAATGATAATGAGATAAATATTTTTTTAAATTAAAAAATTGATATAATATGAGTCCTAAAAAAATATTAAAACTAATCTAAAAGAAAGGATAAGAATATCTACAATATATACAAATGGGTGAACTCCTAAATACTCATCAATGTCTGAATTAAGTTTACTAAAATTACAAACAACCCCAATAAAGATTTGTATCAAAGTATTTCTCCCTCTAAATGAACTCTCAATGCACTAATAAATAATGAGAAACATTTGCTAAAAATACAAACCCTCCCACTATAAATTTGTACATAAAAATTCATTCAAGTGAGATAAATTCTACTACACTAACCTGTATTGAAATATGTACTAAAATTGCAAACACTCTTTATAGAGTGCTGAGGCAGAACTTATCCCATTTTTAAAATTGAACTGAAGATGTTTTGTTTATGGGCTTCCCTCTCTTGTTTTATAACCCATGAAGTGTATTTTTATTGAAAGATTTTGTTGGATTTTAAAATTAGCTAAGTCAAAGTCCATGTGGGTTTTGAGATAATGTAGGCAAGAAGTTTTTATTTTTTGGGGATTTTGGCAGGTAGGGTTTTGGTTGAGTTGGGATCTAGATTTTGAGGGTGATGGAAGTCGGGTTTGTGGGTTCGCCAGTTTGAGTTGGGTTGGAACGAGGTGTTGTAGAAGATGGGTTTATTGGGTTAGTAATGGGTCGGTGGTTATGGGTTGCTGGGTTTTCGATTGGGGTTATTGAAACTGAGTATGTTCGTTATAGGGTTTAGAAGATTTCAGGTAGGAGGTCATGGAATGGAATGGCGCACCAGAATTTTTAAGGGAAACCGACGGATTTTGGTTGAGATGTAATGGTAGGTCTGGATTAGAGGTTGGTGTGGGTTCAAAAAAATAATGGGCTGTTGGGTTTTCTGGTTTGAATGGGTTAGAGCTGACTGGATTTTTGGAGGAGGGGTTATGAGGGAGGAGTTGTGGGTTTAGGTGGATGTGTAGCGGGACATGATCGGGTATGGCTTAGAGAAGATATGGTTATGGAGGTTTGGTGGCGAGAGGATAGAGAAGATGGAATAGATGAAGGATAGTGTGTGTGTGTGGGGGGGGGGGGGTAAAGTGTGTCTATTTAGATAGTATAAAAAGAATAAAATAAAGTAAAATATTTACAACCTAATGAAATTTAAACTAAAAATAAAATTTACTAAAACAAAAAAATTAAATTCCCAATCTATGAATTTCAAATATATATGGGCGAGGGTTCCCCTCTTTCCCTCCTGCAAAGAATTCTAAGATATTTGGGCAAGGGACCCCCCACAGCCCTCCTACAAATATTTCAAAGATATTTGGGCAAGGGACCCGTTCCATCCCTCCATCAAAGATTTCAAAGATATTTAGGGGAGGGACTCCCTCCATCCCTCCTGCAAAGAATTCCAAGATATTTAGGAGAAGGACCCATCCAACCCTCCTAAAAGAATTCAATGATATTTGGGCGAGGGGCCCCCTCCAGCCCTCTTGCAAAGAATTACATGATATTTGGGTGAGGGACCCCCTCTAGACCTTTTGCAAAGAATTCAAAGATATTTAGGAGAGGGACCCCCTCTAGCCCTCTTGCAGAGATTTCAAAGGTGGGTGAGTGTTCCCCTCTTGACCTCCTGCAAAGAATTCCAAGATATTTGGTCGAGGGACCCCCTCCATCCATCCTGCAAAGATTTCAAATATATTTGGGCAAGGAACCCGCTCCTTCCCTCCTTCAAAGATTTCAAATATATTTGGGGGAGGGACTCCCTCCGTCCCTCCTTCAAAGAATTCCAAGATATTTAGGTGAGGGACCCCTCCAACCCTCCTATAAAGAATTCAATGATATTTGGGTGAGGGACCCCCTCCATCCCACCTGGAAAGAATTCCATGATATTTGGGCGAGGGACCCCGTATCCCTTTTCTAAAGAATTCAAAGATATTTGGGTGAGGGACCTGCTCCAGCCCTCCTGCAAAGAATTCAAAGATATTTGGGTGCGGGACCCATTTAGCGCTTCCTGCAAATAATTCAAAGGCATTTGGGTGAGGAACCCCTACAGGCCCCCCTCAAGTTTAATGATTTTAGAGGAAGTGGTACTCGAGGTCCCACTCAAGTTTATAAAGTTTGTACAAAAAATTAACATTTAAAATGATATTTACCAAATCAGATATTTTGTCTCCATTAGGAGACATAATTTCTTTTTGAGTTTGATTCACACCAGTTGTAGTCTATCAGAGGGTACATGCAACTGCAGACGTAATAGGGAAAAAAGTGTCAACTTACCAATAGTGACCAAGTACAAATAGGAGCCCTGAGTAAGGTCAAAAGACAAGCAAAAACTGAAGTCATACCGTTACTCTGTCAAAATCACACCAGGCCACCTAATATTACCTCCCTTCTTTCTCTGTAAGTGATAAGTACTTGTTTCTTCACTCCCACACTGAAAACCATTATTCTCAGGAGATCCTATTGAGAAAAGTTACTATTATTGTTATGAAGTTCATCTTCTTCCAAGAGGTGGTTCTAGCTTTGGTTCCAATCTTACCTAAAATTGGAAGGTTTACCAGGTATTGCTCTAGAAACTTTTGAAGACCATAGAGGCAGAGTTCATTGAAGTGGTTCATGCCTCACCCGTTTCAGTATTTTATCAGACCCCAGTCGCAATGCCCTCCTACATTTGGCGACATCGCTGGGGAGGTATCCTCACTTCCATGGACAAAAAATGTTTTAACGTTTCTAAGATGCTAGTTTTTTTAAGACATTCCATCTGAGAATGGAACTCAAAGTGATCATACCACTCAGAGGATGTTATGGTGAATGTATCTAAAGTGTCTTCTCCTCAAGGAGGGCAAACGATCTCACAAACAGTAGCTCTGATGATCGGTATGAACCTTATGGGAATGATTTTTAAGTTTCTGAAACAAAACAACGTAGACTTGGCAAGCTTGGCTTAAGGCTGTGTAACACCGGCATTAGCCCCCTTTGGAGGGGCAGCCACTGCAGCAATGATTGTAGTAGAAGTGGCTCGGCATGGAGGGCAATGTCGGAGCAAGTTATAACACCGTTGAGTTCACCAGAAACAAAGAATGTAGGTTTGGAGGAATCCCCCTTTAAGACTGTTACTATAGAAGAGGTGAAGAGGCTACTCTCCTCTTCCTAGAGGGAGGCCTCTCATCTATACGAGGAGTTAGAGAACCCCAACCGAGATAGGTATGTTCCACCCAAGTTTATAAAATTCAATAGAAAGGGAGAAAACTCAAGGGAGCATGTGGAAAGATTTGTTGAGTACCTAGTGGTACATGGAAATTGTAAACGTGAGTTTTCAACATTAAATGCTCTGATACCACTTGAAAGGCCCCCGAAATTTTAAATTCTTTAAATTAATGTGATGGTTCAATTAAATTCCCAATTAAAAATTTAAACAAAAACAAACTTCAAATTTTAATTTATTCAAAATTAGAATTAAGTTCAACTTAAAGTGAAATTGATCTACTCAAATACATTAAATTCCACTTAAACAAAATTAATTCAACCCAAGTCTTAAAATTTGCCTAACAATGATTTATTCTAATTTTCAATATAGGCCAAACCAAATTCTATCAAATTAAAATTTTGGACATGAATTAAATTTAACTTACCCAAATTATCCAAACTTAAATTAGCACTAAATTAAACAACTGTGAGATTTAAATCAAATTTTATCTTGATGAACCTAACATGCATCTAAGGTGATTTTTGCAAGATAAAAATATACAATCTCACTACATGGCGATCTACGAGGAAAGCCCAAAATGGGAAAAACCTTGGACGGCCAAGGCCTACCAAATTCACTTGGTATGGATATTTTACAAAGACACGACAAGAAGACTTACAACACTCAACTCGACTCAATCAAGCCCCAACAGTTCCTTCACTCTTAAATCTCTGCCTTGTAGATAACTCTGGAGTCCACTAAAATCTTAGAGTTCTCCAATGGAGGCACAACCTACCGTCAACCACACATGGTGCCTTTCACCATGTGATAAAGCCGCAACACAAACTTCTTTTCCTTTATGGGTAGAGAATGAACCCAAACTTCTCATCTTGTTGGTCTACAGAAAACCCGATGCCAAAACACTCCAAGCCAAGAAATATATATATATATATATATATATATATATATATATATATATATATATATAGAGAGAGAGAGAGAGAGAGAGAGACTTGGATTTAAACAAAAATGGGTGTATGAGTGTTTTGTAGAATTTTTATCCATCAATTTAAACACTCAAATCTTGAACTTTTGATAGAAAACTATTTGCTCTCAAAGACTAGAATGAATATTTTTCAAACTTTTTTCTAAAATATCTTGTTCCCGCACTTTTTAATCGAGTAAAATAGGTGGGAAACGGAATGGGTAAGTGGGAAGTTATTAAAAAAACTGTCAGAAAACTGCCCACTTCATTCGAACGACTTATCAGAAAATAATGCCCCAAACTCGTTTGAAGTCTCGTTTGAAAGAATTTTCTAACGAGATTGCAGAGAATATAAGATAAAGTCATTGAAAAACTCGTTCGATGTATCGTTCGAACAAAAATCTTATTTGAATGACAATTCGAATGAAAAAACAGAAATTTCTATTTTCTCAAGATTAAGCCCAAAAACATCTTGAAAAAGTTCTAAAGAGATTTTCTGAAAATAAAAATTCATAAAAGTATTTTATGAAATACACCCAATAAAATGTCCAAGATCCTATATATATATAATACATTCATACCTTTGGAGACTTGGAATCCAATTGTTGTTGGCGTAGAAACATAGCACTAAACTAGGCAACGATGAACCTGTAAATTCTGGGCCACTACGTCTTCAACTTCTCAAATGTCATAGTCTTGATAGGAACAAACATCTATTCGATGACTAAAATGATTTTGTCAGGAATTAAGCAAAACTACATATGGAATCAATTTGAAATTTGTGTCATTATAAATCTCCCCCTTTAGCTAATCCGTGACAAAACCCAGTCAGAAATCCTAAAGGGCCATCAAGCTCGTCTAGACACAACATCCCACTCCCAAAAAAATAAAGATGCAGACGCTATGACTTGACCCAAGGATAAAGCTCTTTACCGCTTTTAAAGATTCCGCTAAAAAGGTAATTCATGCACACTTAAGAAAACCATTAAACACAAAGGGAATATAACATTATTAAATGCAATGTAAATAAATACTCCCCCTTAAATAATTCTCCCCCTTTATCTAACATGCTCTACCTAAAAAGACGTATCCCCATAAGTTTGATCTCCCCAAATTCAAATGATTAGATACTGTTTCTCCCCCTTTTTGTTCAGGAATAGACAAAGGTTAAAGAATTATATACTAACTTATTTCTCCGCCAAGAAAAATTTCATTTCTCCCCCTAAAGTCTAAACAAGGGATATAAATTAAGAAGAAACAAGTGAAACATGTGATAGTGTCAAAATTGGAATGATAAAGCATATGGCAAATAATGAAGTCCAACTAATCCACATAAAGAGACATGAATATCAACTATGAAGCAATGCAAAAAGATTCCAATTAATGTATTAAGATAAGCATGAGATGTCAACCAAAATTCGCAACAAGATAGATACCAGTTATTAATTCAAAGAAAATGTGGAGTAGCACGCGAAGAAAAGACTCAAAAATACAAAATACCATATATATATATACACACAATGAATATTATTAATGCACATGCACATATACATATGTATAAACACCACACATGACATAAAATAAAATAAGCTTTTCACACTTGAAAGGCAAAAATGCATCCAAATACATGTGGTAAATGGAAGTGAAGGGGTTTGAACTAGAGACTAAAGGAATATAAACCCAATCACTCAAAACATGTTCACGAAGTTCTCATTTGATTGCAAAACTTTATCACAATTAGATATAGCCTCATGTGACAATATATATTGAACTCAATGAACAAACATACACAATGCAAACAAGCCTAGAATTTTGATGATTCTACAAACCAATAGAGTCATGACAAGAAAAGTATAACTAGGATACAAAGTCATTGTGCAAAACCGTTGATATTCCATCCAAACTCCCTCAAATATAATATTCTCTTTTATTTTATTTTTATGGAAATACCAATCTAAACAAACTATCCTTAGCTATATTTTTTCTTTGAATGCCATATTTTTTCTTTTAGGCCTTTGGAACATGTGTTTCTTTTAGGTCTATTGCAAATGGTGGCTTAATCACAAAGAAAGATTGTTCATTTCGTATCCCTTCCCCATGAACTAGCATATATAATTTTTTTAAACACACAATAATCTCATGTGCAACGGTTCTAACATGCACACATCCTCCCGAGTCATAAAATATGTATGTGACTAGATTGGTAGGAGAACATCTCACAAAGCTCAAATATGCATGTGAAGTTAAAATTTCAAATGAGCCCGTGCATGTGTTAAATGAGGCATATAAAAATAGAACCCATTGAGCTACACAAAATCCAAATACTCCATGTAAGCATGATAAAGAACATTTTAAGTATTGAAGACCTAAATCAAAAGTTCTAGCCATATGGAAGCGGAAAGGGAAAGGATTCAAACACAAGTATATGCCACATAAAGTGTGTAAAACTGAAATACACACAAAATAATCTATTTTTTTTTTTGTCTTTCAAAAAAACTTAGTAAGCACAAAAAAAATCCAACTCAAAAGAAAAATAAAGAAAATATTATTGTATTTATCTCAATAAGACATAAACAAATAAATATAAATACAAAAGATAGACACAAATCATAAAACTAGCATGTGATTAGTCATGGAACATGTAACACCCCGCTTAAAATAATAACGGGTGGCCAGCCCTATACTATATTAAATCAGGAATTTCAGATGGTTCAGTCTCAACATCAACTGCCGGTACTATATAATATAGGATTAACTACCCGATATCATATAAGCGAGATGTTAAATAAATTAAAACATGCAACATACCACGACCTAACACTGTAACACTACGAATAAAGGAAAGAAAGATGCAGGAAAGGACTATAAAAATGAAATGCTATAACTATTAATGAATATGCCATAAGGAGATAAACCCGAATAAGCTGTCGGGTCACAGCCAATACAACAACTGAAATGGAATAAATATAAATGTGTATATAAATATCTCTTGGGTACTAAACCCGATATACAACATGAATCCAACCTAGAATTTTAAAAGGAGGAAGCGACTACCAGATACATCCCGTAACAGTCCGCACATGTCACGGCTCCCAAGACTCTGGATAGAAGGTCATCCGGCATCCATGCGGTAGGATACCTGTAATAATATATGTATATACAGGCAGGAGAGAAAAGTAAACGGGTTAGAGCCCCGATTGTGAAAAATATTTAGCAAGTGTGTTAACCGTGCATAATAAATACCGGTGCACTTATTTCATAATAAAAATGGGACCGCACTCTCGTGGAACCCCAACTCACCTCTCATCTAAATGCGCGCACCTATTCGCGTCCTCAATTTTGTTAGTTAAATTACCCCCATTTTATTAGGGCAACCTAACTTATCATAGGCCTAGCCTATACCCACGAGAAATGTCGTTCTAACTTACCCCAAGAATCCACCCCCTTTTTCTAAACACAATTAAACATTTATTTTCAATCATATATGCCTTATTAGGCTTAGTGGATTCCGGTTTATACTTTAACCATTTAAAATTTAGTAGATTACCCAATATGAAACTGGGATGAAACATCTAATTTAAATTTCTAATTAATGAACATGAACAATCATTATTTACACAACTTCCCTCCAATTTCAACGATGCGTTGCGTTTCGCGCGTGGGGTGTCTCGCAAAGCGAAATCCAAACAAGGAACCACCCCGTTACACTACTCCATGTCAACGTCGATCCTGGAGATCCATTATGCCACACATAAATATCGACAGAACTTCTCTCTACTCTCAACAATGTACTACATTTCATGCGTGGGGTGTCTCGTAAAACGAAATCCAAACAAGGAACCACCCCGTTACACTACTCTTTGACAATGTCGATCATAAAGGTCCACAATGCCGTACATACCATATAATGCTACTATTACTAAATTTTAGACTACAAAATGAAAACATTTACAATCTCCAATAATATACTTGGGATGATATAACTGAAATGTTCCTTAAATGCGATACATCAATCCCCCAAATCATCTAGTACATCATAATCATCAAAGATGTACTCCATAAAAGTCCATATCCTTCCATCTATAGGATATATATATAAATATATATATAGGTATTCATTTCTAATCATATATATATATATACCATCATCCAATCCCATGACCATGTATACATACCATATATGATGTACAAAGGCCATGCACAATTAAATACCCGGCTATATATAGCGCCGATAAACTGCATCAATGCTATCATCTTCCTAGTGCCCGGCTCACGTAACAATACTGAGGCCACCATGGTGGGACTAAACGACACCCATCTCGTGGTAAACTCACGCACACGACATCCCGGGAAGCGGTCATAGCTCCAAACCGGCAATGAGACGAAACATACCCACCACGTCTCATACCAAAATAAAAATGTAAATCACATAATAACACACGGGACGACTATCACCTGGGGAATATCCACACCCTGCTTTTCTAGCCAGGATGCTCAACCTCTACGCGCGCAACTTCCCAATGATATCATGAGCGGGGTATGCGTAACCAAATAAGTATATATCATTCACATGCACAATATATACATCCATATGATCCAATCATATGATCAAATATTAAACCATCATATAAGGTTTAAGTATCCATACCATGTATATCCATAACATAAATATATCCATATATTCATATACATACAGATATATATATATATATATATATATATATATATATATATATATATATATATATATATATATATATATATATATATATATATATATATATATATATATACCCGGCTATAAGTATACATAATCCTCAATATACAAGCCGTCACCACCATTTCCTTTAAATTCACCTCGATATGTGAATACAATCCCTCACTTGACACATATTCAATCATTTTTCCTATGATGAATAGTCTCCCAAAACCATATGTATATATCTATACATATATATTCAACATTAGGGTTATCACCCAAGAGTTTGTGTAGAAATCCATCACTACACATTTCATCCATATTCAAAAGTATGTAGTTTCCTTTAGTACTATTTAACCATAGGCACACACATGACTTAATAGTCTAAAACCTCAATTTATTCCAACCTCACTTCAAGTATTGGAATCTCAATGGTCATATCCCCATAATTATGTGTAAACTATCCTAACTAGAATTTGTGCTACCGCTTATTCTAGTCGATAGTACGATCCCAAACTGTTCCCAATTTTACCTATGGTTCAATTTTTTTTATGAACCCTTACTCCTATTGAGTTATCAATTGTTCCTTAGTCTAAACATTTCTAAGGATATGAGACCCCTCACTCTTTAAGAGTATGCGACCACCCTCTTCCATTTGGCCCCAAATTGTATCTTAACCCTATCCTATCCTTATAAGGATTTGACATAAATGACGGCCTAGAAATCTCACAACATTCATGGGTATTTCTTATCCAATTATTCCAAGAATTCCCCACTATCATATACTAAGTGAGAGACCCCCTATAAGTCACCAAAAGATATCTCTTACTTCATAAGAGAAAGCCCAAAATCAATAACCCCAACCAAAAGGGCTAGAATTCCCCCTAGATAAACCCCATAAACAACCATTAAGGAAGCCCCTAAGAATAAACTCCAAAAGAAAAAGGGGAAAAGGATTTCCCATTCTAGGGCTAAAAACAGGGGACCGATCAATCGGTCCCAGACCCCCGATCGACCGCGGGTCAAAATTTTGCCTACGAAGAAATGCAGTAGGCTTTTCCCTTAAGGCGCGGTCGACCGGTCCCCAGACCGCGATCGACCGACCATACCAGATATTCTGGTCGATTTCCCTTTCTCAACAAACCCATGAAATTTATACCCTAAAACTTTCATTCTAATCCCCAAACTTTCATCAAATCATGATGTTAAGCCCATTAATCAACCCAAAAGTTGATCCCAACCATTTCTAATCCATTAAATCCATATTTAAACATTGATTTCAAGATTTAACCTAAAATCTTGCTTTTAATGTTAATACCCAAAAATCCATTTCTTTAACCCAAAAATTATGAAATGAAATACACAAATAGCTATTTATCAAGATTAAACACTTGCCTCAGATTTGTAGAGGTTGGATCGTCCTCGAAGTTGCGGTTTGGCCGAAAATCCCCAAGCTTCTCTTCCTCTCTCTCTTCCTTTCTTCTTCTTTCCTTTCTTCTTTCTCCCTCTAGGGCTTTTTCTCTCTTTCTCTAAATGAGAAAGGCTTGATCCGTAAGCCTTAAATCCTTTAAAACAATAAACCCAATTTTAAATGTTAATACACAATTTAAATGACCCGTTTACTCCAATTCGAGCCAAACATACTTAAAAACATTCCGGAGCCGAAATAAAACCCAATGACAGTCATTTTGACTATTTCGACCCTTCCGGGATCGATGGTACCCCCAAAATCATCATCCGGAATACTTTGAAATATTCTCTATTTTTGGACCTCATTTCCCAAATTTTAAAATTCTCCAATTTAATTAAAAAAAAATTTCCCAAAATTTTAATTTCTCAGTCTCAAAATCACGGGGTGTTACAATCTTCCCCCCTTACAAAAATTTCGTCCGCGAAATTTAAGACATGCCTAGGACCTCAATATCATTTAGTCCTAACATCCTTTCTCAGGATCACTATGTCGATCCTTTCTAGTTCTCACGTCGAACTATATAGATCCTTACCGATCCTTAAAATCAACTAGCTACCCAGGGCGCCCATACACCCCGTACCCGAGTTTCCACTCGTAGAATTATAATCAGGCTCCAATAGCCCCAAATCTTAACATAACTATCACCAATATAATCTATAATAACATATTAAATATATAAAAGTTTAAAAAAAAATTCCCAACGGTTGAACTCTCCTCAATTCCTGACACTAGCTGCCTTCGTGGGGGGGGAGGTCTCGCAAGCGAAATCCAAACAAGGAACCCTCCCAATACACTACTGTGTAGCTAGGTCGGGAATTGAGATTAGTTGAACCAGGGTTAAGGTTTTATAAAAGATTTTCACATATTACATATTGCCTGAAGGCCTATATAAGCATATAATATAATTAAATTCCGCGTCTCCCGACACGCCAAACAAACACCTTATATTTAGGACACAAGGTCACACCAAATATAATACTATAACCAATACCTAGTTCTCAAAACTAGCACATCTATGAGCTAAATTAACCACTCAAAATAGAGCTACAAAACTTGAACTTCTCAAGTATAAAATTCCTCTACATCACATCAACACTTTTATATAAAAATAAATTCTTCCCTCATTGGGATACTAAAACTTCCCTACTATTTCGTTACGAAAAGGTGTATCATCTCCAAAGATGCCATACAAAGGCCACACTTGCTCATTTCCTCCTCTAGGAAAATTCCATACACCATAGCGGTGTAGCGGCTAGCTACTCATCACACCTCAACACCTCACACGCGACGTTCCTAATATCGCACAAAACATAACTTAAACCCAAAGAAAGGTATTTTACCCTGCTTCCATAATCTAATGGTTTTCCCTTGGCCTAGAATCTCAACTCAGGGTCCTCAACTTCTTCCAGGAAAATCATTATCCCTAAGCCTATTTCTTCACAAGGGAAACATCTTCCTCAAAATTCTTCCTAACCATATCGAAGGGCAAGGCGCGATTGCAACTGCCGAAAAACTCCCTCAGTCTTACACAACGAAACTGAGTCTTCAAAGGCATTCTCCCTCATCCTAGAAGGCGATACTCCCGATATTAGAACAACTCCACACCTCCATCAGGGAAAAGTCACCAACACCAGGCTTCCTAACAAAGGTTAACGGGTTCTCAATCTAACCCCCCCCCCCCCCCCAAGGACTACACTACATGCCTCCTCAAAATCTCTTCCGAAATCGGGGAAAACAAATACTCCCGATTAAAGCGTACCCAAAATATGATATGGGTATTGTACTTTTAAGCCTATCCTTTCCTAGACGACAAAATCTAGGCGACGTCTGAAACGAAACAGAGCAATTGTTATCAGAACGTCAGTCGAGTGAACGTACTTCACAGAAGAAAACAACGCAGTGAACACAACAGTCCTATTTGTAGGGATTTATGTCAAGAACGTTAGCGGAAGGATCCATAACTCGCACAGATCCTAAAGACTCTAGAACCTGATGCTCTGATACCATCTGTAACACCCCGCTTAAAATAATAACGGGTGGCCATCCCTATACTATATTAAATCAGGAATTTCAGATGGTTCAGTCTCAACATCAACTGCCGGTACTATATAATATAGGATTAACTACCCGATATCATATAAGCGAGATGTTAAATAAATTAAAACATGCAACATACCACGACCTAACACTGTAACACTACGAATAAAGGAAAGAAAGATGCAGGAAAGGACTATAAAAATGAAATGCTATAACTATTAATGAATATGCCATAAGGAGATAAACCCGAATAAGCTGTCGGGTCACAGCCAATACAACAACTGAAATGAAATAAATATAAATGTGTATATAAATATCCCTTGGGTACTAAACCCGATATACAACATGAATCCTACCTAGAATTTTAAAAGGAGGAAGAGACTACCATATACATCCCGCAACAGTCCGCACATGTCACTGCTCCCAAGACTCTGGATAGAAGGTCATCCGGCATCCATGCGGTAGGATACCTATAATAATATATGTATATACAGGCAGGAGAGAAAAGTAAACGGGTCAGAGCCCTGATTGTGAAAAATATTTAGCAAGTGTGTTAACCGTGCATAATAAATACCTGTGCACTTATTTCATAATAAAAATGGGACCGCACTCTCGTGGAACCCCAACTCACCTCTCATCTAAAGGCGCGCACCTATTCGCGTCCTCAATTTTGTTAGTTAAATTACCCCCATTTTATTAGGACAACCTAACTTATCATAGGCCTAGCCTATACCCACGAGAAATGTCGTTCTAACTTACCCCAAGAATCAACCCCCTTTTTCTAAACACAATTAAACATTTATTTTCAATCATATATGCCTTATTAGGCTTAGTGGATTCCGGTTTATACTTTAACCATTTAAAATTTAGTAGATTACCCAATATGCAACTGGGATGAAACATCTAATTTAAATTTCTAATTAATAAACACGAACAATCATTATTGACACAACTTCCCAGCAATTTCAACGATGCGTTGCGTTTCGTGCGTGGGGTGTCTCGCAAAGCGAAATCCAAACAAGGAACCACCCCGTTACACTACTCCATGTCAACGTGGATCCTGGAGATCCATTATGCACACATAAATATCGACAGAACTTCTCTCTACTCTCAACAATGTACCATATTTCGTGCGTGGGGTGTCTCGTAAAACGGAATCCAAACAAGGAACCACCCCGTTACACTACTCTTTGACAATGTCGATCATAGACGTCCATAATGCCGTACATACCATATAATGCTACTATTACTAAATTTTAGACTACAAAATGAAAACATTTACAATCTCCAATAATATACTTGGGATGATATAACCGAAATGTTCCTTAAATGCGATACATCAATACCCCAAATCATCTAGTACATCATAATCATCCAAGATGTACTCCATAAAAGTCCATATCCTTCCATCTATAGGATATATATATAAATATATATATAGGTATTCATTTCTAACCATATATATATATACCATCATCCAATACCATGACCATGTATACATACCATATATGATGTACAAAGGCCATGCACAATTAAATACTCGGCTATATATAGCGCCGATAAACTTCATCAATGCTATCATCTTCCCAGTGCCCGGCTCACATAGCAATACTGGGGCCACCATGGTGGGACTAAACGACACCCATCTCGTGGTAAACTCACACACACGACATCTCGGGAAGCGGTCATAGCTCCAAACCGACAATGAGACGAAACATACCCACCACGTCTCATCCCAAAATAAAAATGTAAATCACATAATAACACACGGGACGACTATGACCTGGGGAATATCCACACCCTGCTTTTCTAGCCAAGATGCTCACCCTCTACCCGCGCAACTTCCCAATGATAGCATGAGCGGGGTATGCTTAACCAAATAAGTATATATCATTCACATGCACAATATGTACATGCATATGATCCAATCATATGATCAAATATTAAACCATCATATAAGGTTTAAGTATCCATACCATGTATATCCATAACATAGATATATCCATATATTCATAAACATACATATATATATATATATATATATATATACACAAGTTCACATATCCTTATATCTATATATATATACTAATTCTCGTTCATATGTATAAGATATATATATATATATACCCGGCTATAAGTATACATAATCCTCAATATACAAGCCGTCACCACCATTTCCTTTAAATTCACCTCGATATGTGAATACAATCCCTCACTTGAAACATATTCAATCATTTTTCCTATGATGAATATTCTCCCAAAACCATATGTATATATCTATACATATATATTCAACATTAGGGGTATCACCCAAGAGTTTGTGTAGAAATCCATCACTACACATTTCGTCCATATTCAAAAGTACGTAGTTTCCTTTAGTACTATTTAACCATAGGCACACACATAACTTAATAGTCTAAAACCTCAATTTATTCCAACCTCACTTCAAGTATTGGAATCTCAATGGTCATATCCCCATAATTACTTGTAAACTATCCTAACTAGAATTTGTGCTACCGCTTATTCTAGTCGATAGTACGATCCCAAACTGTTCCCAATTTTACCTATGGTTCAATTTTTTTTATGAACCCTTCTCCTATTGAGTTATCAATTGTTCCTTAGTCTAAACATTTCTAAGGATATGAGACCCCTCACTCTTTAAGAGTATGCGACCACTCTCTTCCATTTGGCCCCAAATTGTATCTTAACCCTATCCTATCCTTATAAGGATTTGACATAAATGACGACCTAGAAATCTCACAACATTCATGGGTATTTCTTATCCAATTATTCCAAGAAGTCCCCATTATCATATACTAAGTGATAGACCCCCATAAGTCACCAAAAGATATCTCTTACTTCATAAGAGAAAGCCCCAAATCAATAACCCCAACCAAAAGGGCTAGAAGTCCCCCTAGATAAACCCCATAAACCACCATTAAGGAAGCCCCTAAGAATAAACTCCAAAAGAAAAAGGGGAAAAGGTTTTCCCATTCTAGGGCTAAAAACAGGGGACCGGTCGATCGGTCCCAGACCCCCGGTCGACCGCGGGTCAAAATTTTGCCTACGAAGAAATATAGTAGGCTTTTCCTTTAACGCGTGGTCGATCGGTCCCCAGACCGCGGTCGACCGGCCATACCAGATATTCTGGCCGATTTCCCTTTCTCAACAAACCCACGAAATTTATACCCTAAAACTTTCATTCTAATCCCCGAACTTTCATCAAATCATGATCTTAAGCCCATTGATCAACCCAAAAGTTGATCCCAACCATTTCTAATCCATTAAATCCATATTTAAACATTGATTTCAAGATTTAACCTAAAATCTAGGTTTTAATGTTAATACCAAAAAATCCATTTCTTTAACCCACAAATTATGAAAGGAAATACGCAAATAGCTATTTAGCAAGATTAAACACTTGCCTCAGATTTGTAGAGGTTGGATCGTCCTCGAAGTCGCGGTTTGGCCGAAAATCCCCAAGCTTCTCTTCCTCTCTCTCTTCCTTTCTTCTTCTTTCCTTTCTTCTTTCTCCCTCTAGGGCTTTTTATCTCTTTCTCTAAATGAGAAAGGCTTGATCCGTTAGCCTTAAATCCTTTAAAACAATAAACCCGGTTTTAAATGTTAATTAAATGACTCGTTTACTCCAATTTGAGCCAAACATACTTAAAAACATTCCGGAGCTGAAATAAAACCCAATGACAGTCATTTTGACTATTTCGACCCTTCCGGGATCGATGGTACCCCCAAAATCATCATCTGGAATACTTTGAAATATTCTCTATTTTTGGACCTCATTCCCCAAATTTTAAAATTCTCCAATTTAATTAAATTTTGTTTTCCCAAAATTTTAATTTCTCAGTCTCAAAATCACGGGGTGTTACAGAACATAGACTAAAAAATGACAAAACATACATACAACTAGCATAAAAATATCATGAAGCACAAAGACGCTAGAGTTTGTAAACAAAACTAACACATTTAACCTTTAGATTTGGCATGGGAGGTTTCACGTGATAGAAAATGAGAATCATAAACCCTATTTTGTAAAGTTACCAAGTCAGATATCCTAACCCAAACAAGTGAAGAGTGAAAATCTTAGGATTGGGTGACCTTGGCTACCTTGGTGACCTTACTCTTGGATTTCCTAGGATTCTTTTTGAGATCAAAACAAAATTTCCTAAGATTACCTTTTCGACCACAATGTGATCCAGTAAAGACCCGGTGAAAACTTGTACATAAGGATTGTCCTTTGAAATTTTCCTTGATGAATCTCTCAAAATAGTGGTTTTGGCTTTATTTGCGGAAGCATTATAAGAATCGAAGCCTATACCATAAGTGTCATTTTTTTATTTGGGATGTGCCAAAGATTTTATCTAGTTTTTCGAACCTACACTTCAAATCAAATTTGACTCGAATTGAGTCTCTTAACTTTTCTTCTAACTCTAAAATCTTTAACTCAAGCAAACACCTACTCTCTTCAAACATGAGAATCACTTTCTTCATGACCTCTATTAAACCTCAAAGGCTATCTATCTCACCTTCTACATACTCTAGATTCTCATGAAGAGCTCTCTCATGTGTCCTACGGTCTTCCACTAAAGCACTCTCCTCAGTGACTTTGGCGCGCTCTCTCAAATTTGTTTCTAACTTCAAATTAGACCTTTTTTAATTGAATTGTTTCGGCATACAATTCTTGAAAAGCTACTTGAAGTTCACTCTCGTCAACTTCTTTATTATTCTCATTCTCACTTTTAACTCCACTCTCATTACCATCAAATTTTTGGGATTCACAAACAAAGGAATCGGAAGGGTCATGTAAATGTATATCTTCATGGAAATATTCATTATCGGTGCTCACATGATGTGCCATGAGCATGGTAAAATTTTGCTCAATGGGGGAATTGGGTCCCTCTTCCATATCACTATCACTAAGGGTGGGTGGCATTGTATGAAATTGGTTACTTTCGCTCTCTCCTTAGTTTAGTGGGATATTAAAAAGCCCTATGGCCATACCCTTCACAACTAAAACATCGATTTGACTCGTCCGTATTAAGATCTTCATTATGACTTTTAGGGATATTCTCGGTCTTGTTATACTTGGATTTATCAAATTTCTTATATTCATTTTGAGACTCTCTTTATCAGTCTTAAGAAATTTTCTAAATTTCCCAGCAAACATTTCCATATCTTCCGAGTCAAAATCACACTCATCATCCGAAACCCGTTTTTCCTCCTTTTGGGATTTCAAAGCGATGGCCTTACCTTTCTTCTTTTCAGCCTTAGAGGAAAACATGTCAACCTCATAGGTTTGTAAATCGCCTACAAGATCTTTTAGTTTCGTAGAGGCTAAATTGGGTAAAGAATTCAACATGATCACTTTATGAACAAATCTATCAAGTAGGTACCTTAAAATTTTATTTACTACATGGTCATTGAGTATTTTTTTTCTCCCAAATTAAATGATGAATTAACAATATCTGAAAGTATAGCATAAAATTCATTACAAGTTTTATTTTCAATCATTTTAATGGTCTCGAATTGAGTGGTGAGGATTTGGAGTTTCGAAGCCTTCAGGACACTAGTTCCCTCATGGGTGAGTTGTAAAATATCCCAAGCTTCTTTAGCAATTTCACACGTCGTGATACATCGGAATTCATCCATTGTGACCGTATTAAACAAAGCATTCAAGACTCGGGAATGAAATTGTATTGTTTAAGTTCATTCTCACTCCATCTATCTACGGGGTTGGGGACATGTTCATTTTCTACTAAACATGTAGGTGGGGACGACCCAGTAACGACAGACATCCAAACCCTCTCATCTATGGACTTTAGTTCCGATTTCATATGCACTTTCCGGTATGTGTAATTAGAACCATCAAAAACTAGAAATTTTGAAAATGGGGAAAATTTCATTTTTAACAAAACTAAATTAAGGATTTAACGTAATAACTTAGCGCTCTAGCTCTGATACCAATTTGAAGGCGTGTGTTTTATACAGTATGTGCTTTGATACTACTTGAAAGGCCCCCAAAATTTTAAATTCTTTAAATTAATGTCATGGTTCTAGTAAATTCCCAACTAAAATTTCAATACAAATTTTAAACAAAGACAAAATTCAAATATTAATTTATTCAACTTAAAGTGAAATTGATCTACTCAAACATATTGAATTCCTCTTAAAAAAAATTAATTCAACCCAAGTCCTAAAAATTACCTAACAATGATTTATTCTAATTTTCAATATAGGCCAAACCAAATTCATCAAATTAAAATTCTGGACATGAATTAAATTAAACTTACCCAAACTATCCAAACTTAAATTAGCACTAAATTAAACAAGTGTGAGATTTAAACCAATTTTTATCTTGATTATCCTAGCATGCATCTAAGGTGATTTTTGCAAGATAAAAATAAACAATCTCACTACGCGGCGAAGTATGAGGAAAACCTAAATGGGAAAAACCTCGGATGACCCTTCCCTAACAAATCCACTAGGTACGAATATTTTACAAAGACACGACACGAAGACTTACAACACTCGAATCAACTCCATCAAGCCCCGACACTTCCTTCACTCTTCAACCTTTGCCTTGTAGATAACTTTAGAGTCTACCGGAATCTTGTAGTCCACCATTGGAGGTACAACCCATCGTCAACCACACATGCTTCCTTTCACCATGTGAGAAAGCCGCAGCACAAACTTCTTCTCCTTTATGGGTAGAGAATGAAACCAAACTTCTCTTCTTGTTGGTGTACAGAAAACCCGGTGCCAAAACTCTCAGAGCCAAGATATATATATATATATATATATATATATATATATATATATATATATATATATATATATATATATATAGAAACTTGGATTAAACAAACATGGGTGTATGAGTGTTTTATAGAATTTTAATCCATGAATTTACACACTCAAAACTTGAACTTTTGATAGAAAAATATTTTCTCCCAAAGACTAGAATGAATATTTGTCAAAAGTTTTTCTAAAAGGTTTTGTCCCACACTTTTTAATCAGGTAAAAGAGGTGGGAAATAGAATGGGAAAGTGGTAAGTTATTAAAAAAACTGTCAAAAAACTGCCCAGGTCGTTCGTAAGACATTTCATATGACAATGACCCAAATTCGTTTCAAAACTCGTTTGATTTCTAACAAGATTGCAGATAATATAAAACAAAGTACTTGGAAAACTCGTTCGATTTCTAGCTCGAACGATAATCTCATTCGAATGACAATTCGGACGAAAAAACAGAAAATTCTATTTTCTCAAGATAAAGGCCAAAAACTTCTGGAAGAAGTTCTAAAGAGATTTTCTGAAAATAAAAATTCATAAAAAGTATTTTATGAAATACACCAAATGAAAGTTCCAAGCTCCTATATATATATATATAGCAAGGATGAAGCTGTAAATTATGGGCCGCTACGTCTTCAACTTCCCAAACGTCATAGGCTCGATAGGAACAAACATTTATCCTATAACTCAAATGGTTTTGTCCGGAAGAAAGCCAAACCTACATATGGACTCAATTGGAATTTTTCGTCCTTACAGAAATGACAAAAATATGAAGTTGAGGGAGTTCTCCAAGACCCTCATGGGGAAGGCCTACATGTGGTACTCCCACTTGGCACCCAACAGCATCCCCACATGGGAGGAAATTCATAGGCCGTTCCTCCAAAAGTTTTCCATTATTAAGGACGAATTCACGTTGAGACACCTGGCTGAGGAGGTGCAGAAGCCAGGTGAAGAGTTAATGCAATATATAAAAAAAAAATTATGAGTGGGCACTAGATGTCCATAAGGATCTGTCAAAGGTAAGGCTGCTACAAATATGTGTTGAAGGACTCATAGAAAAGTATAAGATCCATTTGGCCAATGAAACCAGATATGGGACTTTTACAGAGTTCATCAGGGCTGCCAATATTATAGCCATAATAATCATGCCTAGATCCTAAAACTGGAGGACGTAGGTGCCTATGACTTTGAAAGGTCTTAAGTCTCGAGGAGGTGAGAAATTAATAATGTAAATCGAGGTTCAAAGGGAAAGAAAGGAGGCTTCGGATCCAAAGGCAATAGCACATCTAATAATTGGAAGTTTGGAGATGATGTCCCACCATCGTTCCCTTGTAGTGTTGCAGAACCAATGGAGTGTATTAGTACACTAATATAAGAGGGGGTAGCTGGTACCCCTCATTCAAATTGGGAAATCCCTATAGCAGTAGACAAAGCTAATGCCAAATAGTTTGAGTTCCACCAGAGGGTGAAGCATGCCACCAATGATTTCTTTCATTTGCAAAGAATAATTGGCGATCGGGTAGCCAATGGCACTTCAAAGATTCCACCAAGAAACGTTAATGAGAACCCCTTTCCACCTCACCACTATGGTTGAAGAGGTATTATGCCTAACTCCTGTGAAGTTTCATTTTCTTACAAGTTTGAATAGAGTGCTCTAGTGCAGAAAGTTTTCGGCATAAAGCAATTTTATGAGCACACTCCTTGTAAGAAATAAAAACTCTAACTACAATGAAGAAAATTGACATTAGTTATTTTTGGCCAACACTTTTATGCATGATTTATCTTCCTACTTTGTGCGATGGGTACACCAGACTTAAGTTTTCTCTTTCTTAAAAGAATAGTATAACCGATACTATATTAGAAGAAGGCCAATGTGGGACACCCCGACTATTCTAAACCTAGGTCATCAGTCCATTATTAATTTAAACAGGAATAATTAATGGTTTCATTCTCAACATCACTGTCGAAATCCAATTAATTATTAACCTCCCGGTGTCAAAATTTTAAATTATTTTTGTTAACATGATATGGATACAACTAAATAAATCACATTCACCCATTCCACGGGCATAATAATAAATGATAAGATAACGAAATAAATAAATGAATCTCGAATAACACTACAGATAAAAAATCCCAATACAACCATTATGAATAAAATCCAAATCCCATACCAGAAATAGAATAAAAGTACAATGTCTCAAATATAACCAACAACTAAGAATGGGAAACCTGCCCGATTGAAAGAGATGGAATGCAGAATATAAACTCAAATATGTGTAGGCATATAATACTAAGGTCCAATAACATCCACTATAGCTGCAAAACATTAAGTGAAGGAACTCCTAAGCCTAGCGTCCCTGTGACTGCGAACCTAAAATGTTTTTACAAAAATAGATTTGAAACGGGTAAGAGCCCAAGTAAAATTGTTTAAAAAAGTTTATCACGTGTTCAAAATGCATCAAGATAAGATATTATATACATGTTAGATTCGCGTGCTCTCACTTGAGGCCCTCACCTCTCAGCTATTGTGCAATCCTAATGTACTACTCTAACCCACATAGTTATGCTACCCGCCTAACTAGTTTGACTTACAAATATTCCCACAAAATAATATTGTGCCCACTCGTATTTCCCATACAATACAATACTATATTTCTAATTCTTTTTATTTATTAAGAGTCACAAGTTTATGAATAAGTTCTCATACACTTTTCTATCTTATCAACTAATACACCTGTAGTAGAATCTATCACACGTATATATATTTATATCACTCTTATGATATATATGTATACGCCATCCCTAGGTGTAGGGGTACATAAGATACGGGCATACTATCTTATCAAGTCCTGGAACATCACGTACTAAGGACATCAGTTTGGATATCACCCTCGAACCATAAATCAATACATACATATTGGATGCAAACATAGTTCTAAGCTTTTGGGCTACGCACATACCTAACACACCCAAATGACCCATCACTGCCTTATTCACACAAGTGGTGATCAATCCCTAAGTTCTATATTCTGAGGTACAAGTCAATATCCCCCCCCCCCCCCCCCAAAAAAAAAAAAAAAATGGGCTCATCTCCCGTGATAACAAGTAGTCTAGCTATGTTAACACATAATAAATCAAACAATCGGTATTCAAACCACCCATATATATATATATATATATATATATATATGCAAAACCTACATGATATATCCCCTACTTAGTATAGTAACTCAAATATAATACTCCTCCTTTTCTAAACCCGAGTCGTCCCCTGAATTTTTGCATAAATTAGTCGAACTTAATATGATGGCTTTAAATTATACCTTGTATACTAGGAACGACTATACAATAAGGGTAAACTCAACCAACCTACTAATCGCAACTTAATCATTCTCACATCAACATCATATGGCTCTATTGGACTTAAATTGTAATATAACTATAATTTCTTAGTTGTAACTACACACGTGTATAATAACTAAGTTACTGAACTCGTGTCCTAGCGAAAAAACATTTCCCAACACCCGACGTTTGCTATGTTTCATACGTGGCATGTCTCACAAAGCGAAATTCAAAGAAGGAACCCCCCGATACACTACTAACTAACATTATTGGTTGTCAATATCCATTAGGCCCTCAGCACATAACCTATACCCCAACTTCTTATCTTACAACATAAAAAGTCTACTCATCCACCCTTATGTCACTAAAGACAACATACAACATGACGCTTTCACTATTGCAAGTCTTCAGTGCTATATAAATAACAATCTATATCTCTCTGATAAAGAACGCATAGCACCCTGAATCACATCAGTAAAAAGTACCTACATATCGGGATCAAATATTGCCACACAACATACTCACAGAAGTATACGAATACAATACCATTATATATATATATGCCCAACCCTCTTTCAGTTGATGCCTCCCAAAAATAATATAACTCTCCCTAGATGAACAAGGATGATAGTCTTATCACATAATCTACTACTTCTCAAACCCTCGATATCCAGTCACTATACAAGGTAATAATAATATTCTCTACTCTCATAACCCTCAATATGAGCAAAAACTTTTACATGATATGAAAATACTCTTAGTGTCCACACTCTCTCCTCCCCATAGACTCAACCAAAAGTCATGCTACCTACAGGTAGATACATTCATAATAAGGCTGAACTGCCAATGCACCAACTAAACTCCAATCACATTTGAATAGTAGTGTTACACGTCATATTATGACGTACCTATGTCGGCCAAAACCTAACTTATGCTCATAAGGATAAAACAAAATTCCATTTCCATTTCTTACTTACATCGTCTGGTTAATGGATCCCTAAGCATAACCCTTGTGCTAGAACTAACCCATGATTTGTTCCAATGGTTGTGTATCCAGGATCTCATCCTATAGTTTCCCCCTATCTTTATTTAGGGAAATCCTTCTTTCTATGGCCCATATCTCCACAATCATAGCGATTGCCAGAGGAATTCTTCTGCCTTTGGCCCAGGCCTAACTAGCCTGCCCTGCCCTTTTCTTGACCATAGCAGCCCTGAGGAATGAGATACTATTGATACTGAGGAACTTCTGGTCCTACCTAGACCAACCATTTCTCAAGTTGGTAACCTCTGGGCCTAAATCTCTTAGCCTGAATCTCTTGCCAAAATATCTCTCCTTCTGCTTTTGTGCCCCACTAACATCGTTCCCATTTACCTTCCTAGTCTGACTGGACTCACTTATTCGTTCTGGGTTCTTTTAATATAGGTGGACCTACTCTCCATATATGGGACACCTTTCTCTTCCATACCCCAATTTCTAGCCCCATTATCCATGCCAGGGTTTTCTTCTCTCAGACCTTGTAGTCTTGGCCCCAATTTCCTCCCCGATTATCCCTTTGTCTCTTCTAATCCCATGGAACTCGATGTTGTCCTTAATATTCCTAACTAAATCCACCATCACTTAGTAGGACTTCCATTGGTGTCAATCATTTAAATAAGTCCCCTAGTGGGTGCACCCTCCTGTGATGCTTCACTAACACCGTTTTACTCTAGTCTTGCTCCTTGGCTAGATTCTCTAACCCTATTGGCTCCCTTCTCATGAAAGTGTTTCTATAAACATTTAAACATATGACATTGACTACACTGGCACTAGTCATCCTAACTGGATTTCCCATCCACGCTTATGTATTCTACCCACAAGTCCATTATCAACTTATGGACGCTTTGTATATTCTTCGTATCCCCTTCATTGGGTATGAAGTTCCGAAAACAAGTCGATTTCTCTCTCATGATCGATCTCTATCTGCTTCATTTGTGATAAGTTTTAAAACTCCATTCTCATCTCTATCAGAATAGAAGATGGATGGTCTTATGGTCAAATCGCACCCAAATTTCTCATTTAACTCCTTATATACTTCTTTATATTTGGTAGTTGACTCCTATCACTCTATGTTGC
Organism: Sambucus nigra; assembly: GCA_949130495.1. Taxonomy (NCBI): domain Eukaryota; kingdom Viridiplantae; phylum Streptophyta; class Magnoliopsida; order Dipsacales; family Adoxaceae; genus Sambucus; species Sambucus nigra. The sequence continues at coordinate 233,117,002 of OX422210.1, read as the reverse complement.
TCCTATGAGCTAAAAACATTTTGTTTAGAATTTGATCTTGGGTATTGTTGAACTCTACCCTACATAATTGCCTTTGGATTGTCTTCTCCCATTGTACCATCACACTTCCTCTCTTTTCTACATACTTACCGATGTTCTTCAAAATAGTTCCTTCTGACTCTCCCCTGTCGACTACACCGGGTGAGTCTGAATTTTTCACTACTCTTATTTATGATAATTCTTGGTGGTGCTACTTATCTCGAGTGATTATCCTATTGTTGTCTTCTTGAACAATAATCATGGTGATTGCTATCATGATCCCCATTTTCGGAATACTCTATGGCTTTTGCTAAGACCCTCCTCCTACGACACTTCTAACGGCCCTCGCTGGTCGTCCTATATTATTCGATGTACGAAACCCAATTGAATTCGTATATGAATCACATAAATAATACTTAATAGCAGGAGAACGTAAGTCGCATAAGTAAAGGAATACAACAACTCTATAACAAGGCTCTATATCAAAAAAGCTAAACTGAAATGTGTAAAGCTGCACAGATCCTAAGGACACGAGAACCTAATGATCTGATACCATCTATGACACCACCCCCCCCCCCCCCATTCTAATCTTGGGTAATCAGTCCATTATTAAATTAAACATGAATCATTAATGGTTTCATTCTTAGGATCACTGTTGATATGAAATTAATTACTATTACCCTAACGAACCAGTGTCAAAATTTTATGCAATTGATATAACTAAATAAATCACATTCACCCATTCCACGCACATAATAATAAATGATAAGTTAAAGAACTAAATAAATGTATCTGGAATAACAGTCCAAATAAAAAATCCCAATACAAACATTATGAATAATATACAAATCCCATACCAGAAATGGAATAAAAGTACAATGTCTCAAATATAACCACCAACTAAGAATGGGCAACATGCACGATTGGAATAGCTAGAATATGGAATATGAACTGAAAGATGTGGTGCATCTAATTCCAAGGTGCTTCAACTTCCACAACAGCTGCAACATGTCAAGGGAAGGAACGCCTAACATCCCTATGGCTAGGCACCTAAAATGTTTTTATAAAAATTGATTTGAAAGGGGTTAGAGCCCAAGTAAAATAGTTTAAAAAATATTAGCAAGTATTTAAAATTAATCAAGATAAGATATTATATATATGTTAGCTCTGTATGCTCTCACTTAAGGTCCTCACCTCTCAGCTATTGTGCACGCCTAACATATTACTCTAACCCACATATTTTTTCTACCCGCATAACTAGTCTGACTTACATCTCTTCCCACCTAATAATATTGTGCCACTTCTATTGCCCATACAATATGATACTAAATTTCTAATTATTTTTACTTATTAAGAGTCACAAGATTATAAATAAGTTGTCATACACTTAGAGTAACATAGATATAACTATATATCTTATCTACTAATACACCCGAAGTAGAATCAATCACAAGTACATATATTTATATCACTCTTATAATATTTATGTATATGGAATCCTTATGTGGATATGGGCATACTCTGTTATCAAGTCAAGGTACATCATGTACTAAGTAAGGACATCGGTTCATATATCATCCTCGAACCATAAACAAAATCACACATATTGGAGGCGAGCACAGTTCAAAGACTTTGGGCTATGTACATACCTAACTTATCCAAATCATCGATCACACCCTTATTTACACAAGTGGTGTTCAATCCCTAAGTTCTATGTTTTGAGGTACAAGACAATATCCGTCTCAATGGGTTCATCAGCGACGTGAAACCTCCCGTGATAGTAATTAGCCTAGGTATGTTTATGCATAATAAATCAAACAATATGTATTCACACCACCCATATACATATATTCAATATAGGTACACGAACAACCTACATTATATATCCCATACGTAGTATAGTAAATCTCAAATATTCTATGTATGCTTACTTTCCCAAAATACTTCTCATTGTGTAAGCCCGAGTACTCCCCAATACCCGAAAGGTTACCAATTGTACCTCAAGTAAATTCAGTAAATATGTCACTCATACCCTACTGGTCTAGGTCATACGTTCCCTTGATTTTCTATCACATGATATAATTATCCAAATTAGGTTTTATTACCCCATTAAACCTAATCAACTATATCCTTAAGTTCTCCTCATATGACTAGCCTCAATCCCAACACTTGCCTACTCGTCATTTAGATGTCTCCCATTAGGTTTTAAAATGAGGTCAAAAGTTTAACCCAATAGTTTCCCATGAGTTATAAGAAAAAGGGGGGGAAATTGTGCTATTTTGGGAAACCGAATTGATTCGCCTTCGGAATCAATTCAGCCAAGGAGTCGATCCATCTGCCTGCAATAACTCTCGTCTTATCTAATTATTATAGTTACGGGATTCACCTTTTCTTATCCTTGAAACCTCCATTATTCATTCCCAATATCTAAACCAATCATACTAAACATTATACCATCATATATACATGATTTCTAACGTAGTGGAATCATTAAATTATCCAAGAACACCTTTAAATTTAGTTAATACAAGATTAATTCTTTAAAAATCCTAGTTTATCTTTTTTTTATAAAGAACTTCAACATAACTCCAGATTTATTCATAAATTCGTTAAAATAATTCATGAAATTTGTCCTACAAGCATAAGAAATAAAAGTTATCACAATTCGTACCCAAGAACACACTTTATATCTTCCAAATTAATCCAAAATTCATGAAACCAATATATTTATCATCCTACCCTAACATGGATGGTGCCGATTTTGCCTAAAAATGCCCCGGGACCCAAACTAAATCCCCGAGTACACTTTTCTGACTATTTCGACCCTTCCGGACACACTGACGCACTCAAAATGACCATTTGAGTTATTGAAATAAAATTACCTTTTATTTTCCAAAATTAAGTCCCAACATGACTGACACGTGCTTCCTGACTAAATTTATCGTAGCGGCCCTATTTCTCACTCACGACAATAATAATATTTTCTTATCAAATTATTACTCATTCACTAAGTAATATTCAATATAAATAAATATTAACCCAGACTCGCTAATTAATATTTATTTTAATCCAGATTAATTTCTTAATTTAATTTAATTAAGCCTGATTAATGCCCATATAAAAATCATTAAAATTAAGGGGTGTTGCACCATGATACAAGAAAATTTCCTCATTATACTTGGGGGAATGTCCATCCGAAGGGAAAAGTATATTAAGAAAAATCCTGACAGATACAACAAGCAGGAGGGCATCCTCCTAGTAATAATAATAATAATAATAATAATAATAATAATAATAATAATAATAATAATAATAATAATAATAATAATAATAATAATAATATTAATAATAATAATAATAATAATAATAATAATAATAATAATAATAATAATAAATATACATCTTTTATTATTTCATACAGATTTAGAGCATAGAGAACAAGTTCTAACCTCTATTCTCAAGAAATTTGTTTTACTTGATCAGTTTTTTGAAAATATGGAGAAGGAGGTCTACCCCATCCTCTCTCAAGTTATTATTATTCTAAGACAAACAGGTTCCTAAGAAAAGTTAGGAACAGGGACCAGGGGCAATTTTAGTATAAGAAAATAACTATTTTCTTCACATTTGACATTTGTGAAAATATTATTCAAAGTTCGTGGGAAGGATAAAGGATAACCCCATCTCCCAGTTACTCCCTAAGAAATGAATGTGCATAACAAAGTAATCCATAGTCACACGGGGCTATGCTAAAACTTATAACTTTCTCATTAAAAATTTTAACTTGCTCAGTATATGCAAGTACCCCACAGTTAAAGGGGCATCTTCAAAATTTTAACTTGCTCAGCTATATGAAAGTACCCCACAGTTAGAGGGGCATCTTCAAACTTTTAACTTGATCACTTATATGCGAGTGCCCACAGTTAGGGGGGAAACTTCCAAAATTTAACTTGCTCGTCTATATGCAAGTACCCCACAGTTAGAGGGGCAACTTGAAAATTTTAATTTTCTCAGTTCGTATGCAAGTACCCAACAGTTGGAGGGCGAGCTTCAAAAATAATAACTTGCTTAGATCATATGCAAGTACCCTATAGTTAGAAAGGAAACTTCAAAATTTTAAGTTTCTCAACTAATATGAAAATACCCTGTAGTTAGATGGGTAGCTTCAGAAATAATAACTTGCTCAACTCATATATGCAAGTACCACGCAATTAGAGGGGTGGCTTCAAAATGATAACTTGCTCAGCACATATGCAAGTACCCCATAGCTGGAGGGGAAACTTCAAAATGATAACTTTCTTAGCTCATATGTAAGTACCCCACAGTTAGAGGGGAAACTTCAAAATAATAAATTGCTTAGTTCACATGCAATTACCCCGCAGTTAGAGGGGCAACTTCAAAATAATAACTTGCTCAGCTCATATGCAAGTACCCGGCAATTAGATGGGTATCTTTAGAAATGATATCTTGATCATATCTCATGCAAGTACCCCAAATAATATGGGGCATTTCTAATTGAGAAAATGCTCATAGTAAATAGGGCAGGTCATAGTTAATAGACATCAATATAACACAAAGGCAAAGATAGCCTAAGTGTAGTTTTTAGCATTTAGAAATGAAAGTTTATAAGAGAAAACTATAAGTAAATCAGGTATGAGAGTTTTATACCTAAGAAATGCATAATATATCACTCGGAACATGTTACTCATAAATAGGAACAGTTTCCTTACTCACATGAAAATAAGGAATCAAGGGTGTGATGATGAGCACACTTGCACAGTAAAAGCAAGAAGAAAATTGGAAGTGTAAAGAAGAAAAGAGTATGATAGTATAATACCTCTCTCACTGCCGCTACCCCAAGATGTTCCACGACTACCGGAACAATCATCTCACTTACTTGAAAACAACGAAACAAGGGTGTGATGGAGAGCACACTTGCACAGTAAAAGTAAAAAGAAAAGGGTAAGTATAAAGAAAAAATGGTATGATAGTAAAATACTTCTCTCAGAGCTTCTTCCCCAAGATGTTCCACGGCTTTTGAAACAGCCGCAACACTAACCTGAAAACAACGAAACACATAAGTGTTAGCGAACACTTGCATAGTAAAATCAACTATGAAAGATATGATATACCAAGTGTGTACCTAGATAGCTTCATCTGAGACACTATTTCGAGATCCCATAATGACGGAGATAGCTGTAGTAATGACCTGAAAGTAATAAGACATGCAAGTGTCAACAAACCCTTGGACTAAAAAATGCAAGTTAAAAGTACAATATGACAAACATACCATCGTATCTGCCTCCGAGATGCTATCCAAAGGTACTACAGGCGCAGGAACTAGAACAATGCTAACATGATAATCAAGATGAAAGTCTCGCAGATAGAGGGACCAAAATAATAAGTATGTGAGAAATACCTAAAGATTCTCATGCGTTAAAGAAAAGGAAAGAAGTCCAAGAAAAATGAACTAAATCTTCTGATAAAGAGAACTTTTCGGTGTATTTCGTCGTTGCTTGAAAGTTCTCTAATCAAAACATTAAAATACCTATAAAAATAATATCAAAATAAAGTTTAGAGCTCTAAGTAAGGATGTCAATCTACATCAAGGGGGTAGGCTAGAGACAAACTCAATTGTAATTCAATTTTATTTTCTTTTGGGGCTTTTTTTTACTTTTTGTAATTTTTTTTTAGTTTTTCAAGTACTAAAACAATTTGGGTGAGGATGTGGAACAACACTAACTAAATCAAAGAACTAAACAACTAACTAAAAAGTGACTAAAATTAAAAACAAAGTTTAACAAAAATAACAGATAAAGTGAGGTTAATAAATGTGAGAATAATCAAGGAGTGGGACTACACCAAAAATTTTAGTTATTCTAACTAATTATTTTAACTAATTGATTTCTCCAAAATTAATACCAAAATTACAACTAAACTCTCTTTGAAAATAAAATTTTAATAGTAATCTTTTAGAAAATTAAGTTTAAGCCCCCCCACAACTCTAGAAAATAGATCTACACTCCTTTTAATTAATCACCCACTAGGATTGATTCATCAAAATTTATGTAAATCTTAGAAAATAAATTTAGAGTTAAAATTCAAAGAATAATACCACACTTAAGAAACCCCTATCATTTGTTAGAATCTAAAATGGGTATTATAACTTAGAATTTCAATTTTCTCTCGAAAATCATTTACCCTCTCTCGAGGCGTAAATTTAAGGGTGAGGGATCAAAATTACTATTCAAAGGGAATTTTCAAGTAACCAAACGAATTAAATTAAAATAACATCAAATAAGGGTTCCCTCCACCCCTTGAAAGGGGATTTAGCCTAACATGATATTAAATATTATGAACAAATAATCTAAAGCTATTAAAATAAAGTAGAAGAGAAGAGAACAATCAAACCCAATCTCTTGAAATTAAATTGAACTCTAATTTCTTTGAAATCAAGTACCATCCATCCAATATGAGCATCCAAAAATAATCAATTCAATATAATACTCAATTGAATTACTCACAATTTATCCTCACAGATCTCTAAAAATAAAAATAAAAACTATTTACAAAATATTTCCCAAATTTATTTTCTACTCTAACTCTCTCTAAAATTCTCTCTAAAAAAAGCCTCTCAATAATTCTCTCTACAAATTGATTTGAAAAAGTCCTAGATAATAATGGATGAATTCAACTACATCAATCAATTATGAAATGATTGAAAAAATGAAAAAATTCATTATAGATGGATGGGGTGGAATTCATCCTAGAGATAAATTTCACTATACACCTCTATATTGAGATATTTGCTAAAAATGCAAATACTCCCTAAAGAGGGGTGTAGAGAAATTTATCACACAAGAGTTTTAAAAAACTAAATTAGAGATCCTTAAATTGATATGAAAAAGGCCCATAAGGGATGAATTTAACTACATCATTCTATTATGAAATAATTGCTAAAAATGCAAAAATTCATTATAGACGGGTGGGGTGGAATTCATCCTAGAGATAAATTTCACTAGACACCTATATATTGAGATATTTGCTAAAAGTTCAAATACTCTATAAAGAGGAGTGTAGAGAAATTTATCACACTGCTTAAAAACTAAATTTGATATTCTTATTCAATGGGTCTTCTTTTTCTTTAAATAGTAGGCATGGAGCATGGCGGTAAATTGGGTAAGGATAAAATATGAGTGATCATAGGGGGTGTGAGCATGAGGTTTGAGAGGTGTGAGGTCACAAAAATTTGATTTGGTTAAGGGCAATTTTAGGATTAAATAAGTTGCATGTGGGAAGTGGTTGTTTTGGGGTATAATGGGAAAAGGGTTAAAGGTGGTTTAAAACACATGTGAAGCTTTAGTTGAGTTGTCCTTTATTGTTTAGTTTTGTTCTTTGAGTTCGGGAGCTAACATCGGGTAACAAGAAGATGGGAAATGGTAATGAGTCTTGAGTTAGGCAGATCAGGAATCATGGAGAAATGGGCACGAGGACAAATGGACATGGGACCGATCTGCTATGGGTTGAAAGGTGAGTCAGATTTGATGGTTTTGGGATGGGTTGGCGTCGGGTTTGGGCGATCGGGTAAAGGGCTCGAGTTATGGTTTCGTGGTTTGGGTAGAGCATATGGACGGTTTTGGGCGCTACGCCAGGGTAGTTGGATCGGCTAGGGTCAGGGGTGATGGTCGCAGCTGGGCCGAGGTGGAGGGGGATGGGGTTTCGAGTTGCGAGTTGTTGGGTCATTGGTTGTTGGCCGGAGGTTGGCTTCTGGTTCGTCGGCGGCGCTGCTGGGTGGGGGGAGCAGGTGGAAGAGAGTTCTGGGTTGAGGGTAGCTAGGTTATGAGTTTTGTACCGGGTGGTAGGGAGGTTACGAACCGGTTCGGGTGCTGTCGGGTTTCTGCCCGGGTTTAGGTGGACAGCACCGACGAGGAGTTATCTGGCCGAAGGTGGCTGCGTGATGGTCTGAATGCCAGGTTTCGAACATGGTTTATGGATGGGATATGGGTTGACAACGGGTTTGATAGGTTTAGACGAGGTGAGAGAGGAAGATAAAGTGGTGGTGGTGGTGGTGAGTTTGGTAATGGGGTTTTGAGTTGGTAATGGTTGATGTGTAGGGTTTAAAGGTGTGAATGAGTTTATGTCTGTGTATGTTTAATTTGGACCGTAATAAAATAAAACTAACCAATAAAAATAAAACTACTAAAACTAAACATCTAAAAATTAAATTCGTACTCCAAAAATAAAATAAAGGCTCAATTAAAAATGAAACTAAAAAAAAATAAAAAATATATTAAACTAAAAACTAAAACCCTAAAAAAAAATCTAATAAAACTAAAACATAAACGAAATCCTAAAAATTCTAATCTTAATAAAAAAAAATTAAAAACTAATCAAAATAAAATTTCACTAATGAAAACAAAATAGAAAATAAGACCTAGAAATTCAAAATAATTCTAAAATAAATACTAAAAATAAAACGACTCAAACTAAAAATCTGAGAAAAATATAAAAGGGCACAGACTAAACACACATGGGGTGCGGGGTAGGTTTAGTCTAGGTTTAGGCTCGGGTAAGGTTACGGGAATGGGAAATTAGCTCCATTTGATTCACATTTGCCTCGAAATAATGCTTTTTCAACCGCAAATGAAATCAAGCCTGCACATTGAACAATTAAGCACATAAGACCTAAATTGGCAAGAATTAGCCACTGAAATATATCTATTGGGGATATAAAATGTACACTTTTGGGTTCTTATCACACACACCCAAACAGAGCGTTGCAAGTCCTCGAGCAAAAAGATAAAGAGAAAGAGAAAGGTAAGAAACCAAAAGTGTACCACTTTCGCGGGCACTTGAGATTGCAATTAGCATGTGCAAGAAGCCTTTGAACCTATATGTTGCCCTACAGGACGAGTTGTGTCTCATGTGGGTTTGCAGGTAATATACCCACAAAATTGTTATTTACAAATAGCAGTCAATCTCTTATTAGACATAGAATAATCGCAAAATCCATCACGAGGTAAATATTTTAAGAAATACAAGCTAGAATATGTAAAAAGTTTAGCTAAGTAAATACTCAAGGCACATCCTTCCTAGAACTCAATGTGTGTGGTGTGAATCCGTCAAAATGGGTCGAGCATCATCAGAGTAATTCCTAGATTGCCTTTTTGGAATCAATGCTTCAACTTCAAATCTCACTGGATATATCTCTCTCAAACGAACTCTCGAGATTAGGGTAAGTGTATCGCTCTTGTGTGTGAGGAGGTGAGTAAATGTAAGAAAGTTCAAATGTCTCACACACATATAAGAAAGAAAGCACATTCTGAAAGAAAAGTGATCTCATGAAAGAATGCTAATCACTATAGTGAGAACGTCAAGTTATTCACCACGTTGACTTTCATTTGCGTGAACACGTAGGGAAAAACATGAATTTTCATAGTTGAGGGGAAATGAAATGGTAAGGATGATATGAGTGATGAGTGATGGATGTGTGAGAAGAGTATATACGCATGAAGAACAAATGTCTTTATTTAATAAGGACTAACTACAACCCCCTTTTTTTTTCTTTTTTTCTTTTCTTTCTTTTTTTTTCTTTTTTATTATTCTTTTCTTTTTTTCTATTTTTGCTATTTTTCTATATTTTTGCTTTTCTTTTTTTCTCTTTTCAAACCAACAATGAAAACATTTACATTTGAAATCACACGCTTTTTCTCAAAATAATGGATGATATATGAAATGAGTGGGGAATGTATATGAAATATGGGAAAGTAATGGGTTAAGTGAATGGGTAGTGTATGGGTGAAAATCTAGTGATTGGGACAAATTTCAAGACACGTGTTTCTTACAACTCGAAAAAGATGTCGTTCTCAATGGTCAAGCCAAAAATTTTGTAATAAAAATAATGAGATCATACAACGATTTAATGTGCGGCCCAAACGAAGTTGAATCAACTTGTGACTCGAAGATTGCATAAAACACTTTAAAAGGGTCAAAGGCACGAATCTCATAAGCTAAAAGTCTCTACTAGTGATCCTTAAAGTTCTCTTGGGAATTGTAGTACTCTTCAACTCTTAACCGTAGTGACGTGATACGTGTATAAATTTTTGTTGAGTCTAGAAATTCATGGTGCAACATGTCTTATTATGTATTACATAACCTAATTTGAAAAGGATAAATCCTCTAACTTTATTCCTAGACTTTGAAAGTAAATGAGATGAAAGAAACAAAACAAAATTTTAAAAATCAGGTTTAAAAATAAAAAAAAAATCAAAAGAGGTACGATTTTGATAAATTTCCCCACCCCAAACAAAAAGGAACATTGTCCTCGATGTTAAGTAAAATAATTTTTAAAATTGAGAGCATAAGGTAGGAAAGAGATTACACGAATCAACCGCCAATAAAATGAACAGATGAAGCCAAAATGAAACCTGAATAAAAGGTAAGAGAACAAGATGTGTACATGTCTACAAATCATGGTATAGTATTAGGTGATGTAGAACACCATCCCCAAACAGGATGAGACTAGTACAAGAAATAACGGGCTACCTCCCGGTAGTGCTAAGTTTAATGTCTTCAGCTAGACCGATGGAATCTCACCCTAAGGATAAGAATGATGAAAGCGCGGGGTGGGAGAAGAATGGCTAGTGAGATTCCCCCCACACAAGACTGAAGCATCAGTCTTGTTGGATGAAGGCTAAAATGATCAATGCACCTGTATGACAAAGTGAATCACATGATGTAAAGCATCGGTGGATCATGGGCAGGTGGGAAGAAGGGCAAATATGAGGGTGAAAAGGTGAAGAGGTATCGGCCATGGGCCTTGTTGAGCTTAAAAGTGAGGGAAATAAGGGCCCTATAAGCATGGTGCTCTAGTTGGTGAGGGAGGAGAAAGGGTGTAGCAATGGGCGATGATAATGGTCGCGCCATGACATGCCAGGGTGCTGATGGAAAGAAAAATCGACACCAGAAGAGAGTGGCGAGCACGAGGTAAAAAGCTCGGTGTCATGAAAGTGGAGAGTAGAATCACATATACTCTCATAAATGGTGAAGGATGGTGTTAGGTGGGGATCTAAAAAGGTAGATGGAAACATGAAATGTGTAAAATCAAGATCCAAGCCTGGTGGTGGGGTGAAATGGATAATAGGTGGGTCGGGTGGGATAAATGGTGGAGGAACATGATCCAACTCAAGAGTAGGTAACACACACTCCTCATGAGGAGCGGAGTGATCCTTAAGGGTAATCTCAGGAGGAAGTGTGGGTTCGAAAGATGGAGTGGTCAACTTCTCCACAAGAATATCACCGATGAATGGGGTGGTTGGTTCAAACGCAGCACCAAGATTGGAGATAAAGGAATCACTAGAAATATCGGGCTCAAAGGGAGCCATGCATGGTGGGATATCATCCATATCCGGATAGGTAGGAACTATCTCGAATTGTATCTCATAAAAATGGTGAACACTCATAGCTGGAGCTAACCTAGAATGAAGTGGTTCCTTAGTGACACAAGGGTGAAGCTCGATAGGTGTAGACTCGGACATTTTTTTGGATTCGGAGGGAAAGGGAATAAGAACCTCAAAGTGGGGTTCTTTTGGATATGATAGGATTTGATTAGGCTCACTATCTTCGAATAAATCAACACAAATGTCAACTTGAGGCCCGGACCATGGGATGGTCTCAACGTCGAGATTCTCGGGAGGATAGGTTTTGCCACACTCAAAGTCAGTGGCACAAGATGACGCATCATCACAGCACGTGGGGGTATCAATGGATTGACTTAGGGTGAAGTCTGACTCTCGGTCACACTAAATTTCATTTAATCATTGTTCAAGCCGTTCAAGATCGTGATTTTGAAATTGAGTGTCTTTCTCTTGATCGAGTATGAACTTTTGCAAGAGGCTTTCAAGAGCGGATGTGGATGGTGGTGGTGGAGGTGGAGTGACAGGTGGTTGTAGTGGTTGTGGTGGACATAACTCACTATCATCGTGATTATAAGGAGAATACTCATATGAAGTGTGCGGAATGGGGTCAAGTTCATCATAAACGAAAGGATCGCCTTCGTAATGGAAAAAAGGTTGATAATCGTTGGGTGCGTAGTGAGGGAACTGATCGTGAACGGGTGCACAAGGCTTCCATGATGACTGTTGGAATGTGTGTGGATCCACAACATCGGATTGGGATTCATATTGCGTGGAAGGGTGATCAGGACACCACGAATAACTAGGGTACTCACACAACTTGGGATTTGATATATCGGGATAGTAGGCCGAGGTGGGTTCCGCAGCAGTGTCATATGGATACACATTCTCCATGGTGGGTTCATATGGATATGACAAGTAAGGACACTCATGGGACAAGTCATCGTCATAGGAACAATGGGTGCACGACAAGGTACGCGACACATCGACACTTGACACCGAGGGTGATGGAAAATGAGGTGCTTGCATGGATGGGTCAAGGGTATCTACGGTACTGGTGAGAGCAGTGAAACCACTAAAAATATCATAAAGAGACGACTCACGATCACTCTCACACGTGTAACGTGTCAATGGAAAATGACCAAAGTAGTCCCATAAAGGACGTTCTTCGGCCATGAGGAATGAAATATTTTTGGATTTTGTAAATGTTTTTCAAAAGGAAAAAAATATTTTAGGATTTTTATAAAAATGAAAGAAAGAAAATATTTTTGGATTTTCTAAAAATGAAAGAAGGGAAATATTTTTGGATTATTTGGAAGAAAAAGGTGGGAAAAAATATGGACTCGTTGAATGGACGAACTAACTAAAATCGACTATCGAAAAATGAATTGGACAGACACACAAGTTAAGGAGAATTCCTAACTAGCACATAGCCAATTTTTATCTTCAAAATTTAGTGAAGGGGGTAGTCAAATTTTAATTAAGTCCGCGGGCGATAAAAAATCACAAAATCTATTTTAGTGATCTCCTTTGCAAAAATGTTCTCCTATTGGGCTACCTAGTTGATAAATATTAAATTTAATGATGGCTAAGATAACACACAAATGGTAAGCGAGTGAGTCGGGTGATGAAATCCCTTCTCGTGAGTGACCGGGTGTAGGTCTTAGCAATTTAATTCATCACACCATTCAAAAAATAAATGCAAAAATAAAATCACACAAGAGCACGTAATCACACACAAGAATTGACTCGCTAACCGGAGAGGCGCGAGTGTTCAAGAGATGTACCTCCTACAGTTTTTACGTCGTGGGGTGCTGAAAATTTTGAGTAGAACGGGGGGGGAGATCACGCCAATCTCAGTCGGCCCCGGGAGTCCTACCGACCCAAGATAGAGAGGCTTCCCTTCCTCACCTTTGGACGCCCTCTCCCTACCTTGTCCGATTTCCCTATCAAGCTTTCTTCGATTATTACAATTTTAAAAATTAAAAATATGGTGTATCTATGCACTGCAATACATGCAAATTAATTAACTCCTAATATTAGCCTTCTAAAATAAATAAAAACAGTACTAAAATGAAACAAAATATTGGAAATAAATGAAATACAAAATCTAATCCTCTCTGAGTTCTTCACGCTCCCAAGAATGGCAACGACGCCATTTGCTAAAGAAACATTGCTTTTGTGGGTAGTCGTTGTTGAAGCCAAGTCAATCAAAACATTAAAATACCTACAAAATAATATCAAACTAAAGTGTAAAGCGGTAAGTGATGATGTCAATCCACATCAAGGGGGTAAGCTAGAGACGAACTCAATTGTAATTCAATTTTTATTTTCTTTTTAGGCTTTTTTTACTTTTTCTAATTTTTTTTATTTTTTCAAATACTAAAACAATTTGGGTGAGGATGTGGAAGAACACTAACCAAATCAAAGAACTAAACAACTAACTAAAAAGTGACTAAAATGAAAAATAAAGTTTAACAAAAATAATAGATAAAGTGGGGTAAATAAATGTGAGAACAATCAAGGAGTGGGACTACAAAACAAATTTTAGCTATTCTAACTAATTAATTTAATTAATTGATTTCTCCCAAATTAATATCAATATTACAAATAAACTCTCTTTGAAAATGAAATTTTAATAGTAATATTTTAGAAAATTAAGTTTAAGCCCCCCCACAACTCTAGAGAATAGATCTACACTCCTTTTAATTAATCACCCACTAAGATCGATTCATCAAAATTTATGTAAATATTAGAAAATTAATTTAGAGTTGAAATTCAAGGAATAATACCACACTTAGGAAACCCCTATCTCTAGTTCGAATCTAAAATGGGTATTATAACTTAGAATTTCGATTTTCTCTCGAAATCATTACTCTCTCTCGAGGCGTAAATTTAAGGTTGAGGGATCAAAAATAATATTCAAAGGGAATTTTCAAGTAATCAAACTGATTAAATTAAAATAACATCAAATAAGAGTCCCCCCCCACCCCTTGAAAGGGTACTTATCCTAACATGATATTAAATATTATGAACAAATAATCTAAGGCTATTAAAATAAAGTAGAAGAAAAGAGAACAATCAAACTCAATCTCTTGAAGTGAAATTGAACTCTAATTTCTTTGAATATAATACTCAATTGAATATAATACTCAATATTATACTCAATTGAATTACTCACAATTTATCCTCGCAAATCTCTAAAAATAAAAATAAAAACTATTTACAAATATTTTCCAAATTTACTTTCCACTCTAACTCTCTCTAAAATTCTCTCAACAAAAGCCTCTCAAAAATTATCTCTGCAAATTGATTGGGAAAAAGCACTACATAATAATGGATGAATTCAACTACATCAATGTATTATGAAATGATTGATAAAAATACAACAATTCATTATAGATGGGCCGGGTGGAATTCATCCTAGGGATAACGTTCACTACACACCTCTATATTGAGATATTTACTAAAAATGCAAATACTCTATACAGAGGGGTGTAGAGAAATTTATAACACAAGAGTTTTAAAAAACTAAATTAGAGATCCTTAAATTGATATGAAAAAGCCCCAAAAGGGATGAATTTAACTACATCATTCTATTATGAAATAATTGCTAAAAATGCAAAAAATCATTATAGATGGGTGGGGTGGAATTCATCCTAGAGATAAATTTCCTACACACCTCTATATTGAAATATTTTCTAAAAATTCAAATAATCTATAAAGGGGAGTGTAGAGAAATTTATCGCACAAAGCTTAAAAACTAAATTTGAGATTCTTCTTCAATGGGTCTTCTTCTTCTTTAAATAGTAGGCAAGGAGCATGGGGGTAAATTGGGTAAGGATAAAATATGGGTGATCATGGGGTGTGTGCACATGAGGTTTGAGAGGTGTGAGATCACAAAAATCTGATTTGGATAAGGGAAATTTTTGAATAAAAAAAGGTGCATGTGGGAAGTGGTTGTTTTGGAGGTATAATGGGAAAAGAATTAACGGTGGTTTAAAAAAAATGTGAGGCTTTAGTTGACTTGGTCTTTATTGTTTAGTTAACATCGGGTAAGAAGAAGATGGGAAATGGGTGAGTTAGGCAGATTCGGATTCATGGAGAAATGGGTACGAGGACAAATGGACATGGGACCGATCTGTTATGGGTTGAAAGGTGAGTCGAGTTTGATGGTTTTGGGATGAGTTGGTACCGGGTTTTGACGATCGGGTAAGGGGCTCGGGTTATGGTTTCGTGGTTTGGGTAGAGCATGTGGAAGGGTTGGGGCGCTAGGCCGGGGCAGTGGGGTTGGCAAGGGTCGGGGGTGTTGGTCGCAGGTGGGCCGAGGTGGAGGGGTGATGGGGTTTCGAGTTGCAAGGTGTTGGGTCTCCGGTGGCTGGCCGGAGGTCTGTTTTTGGTTCATCGGCGGCGCTACTAGGCGGGGGGGCACAGGTGGACAAGAGTTATGGGCTGAGGGTATCTAGGTTATGGGTTTTGTGTCGAGTGGTAGGGAGGTTGCGAATGGGTTCGGGTGCTATCGAGTTTCTGCCAGAGTTTAGGTGGGCGGCGCCGGCGAGGGGTTATCTGGCCGGAGGTGGCTGCGTGGTGGAATGGATGCCGGGTTTTGAACACGGGTTTTGGACGGGAGATGGGTTGAAAATGGGTTTGATAGGTTTAGAGGAGGTGAAAGAGGGAAGAGAAAATGTTGGTGGTGAATTTGGTAATGGGGTTTTGAGTTGGTAATGGTGGATGTGTGGGGTTTAAAGGTGTGAGTGAGTTTATGTGTTTGATTTGGACCCTAATTAAATAAAATTAACTAATAAAAATAAAATTACTAAAACTAAAAATCTAAAAATTAAATTTCTACTATAAAAATAAAATAAAGGCTCAATTAAAAATGAAACTAAAAAGAAATAAAAATAAAAAAATAAAAATCTGTTAAAATAAAAACAAAAATCCAAAAAAAATCTAACAAAACTAAAAAATAAATAAAATCCTAAAAATTCTAATCTTAATGAAATAAAATAAAAACTAATCAAAATAAAATTACAGTAATAAAAATAAAACCTAGAAATTCTAAATAATTCTAAAATAAATACTAAAAATAAAACAACTCAAACTGAAAATCTAAGAAAAATATAAAAGGGCACAAACTAAACACAAATGGGGCGCGGGTAGGTTTAGGCTAGGTTTAGGCTCTATTAATGTTACGAGAATGAGAAATTAGCTTCATTGGATTCACATTTGCCTCGAAATAATGCTTTTTAAATCGCAAATGAAATCAAGCATGCACATTGAACAATTAAGCGCATAATACCTAAATTGTTGAGAATTATAAACTAAAATACGTCTATTCGGGGTATAAAATTTACACTTTTGGGTGCTTATAAACTTCAAAGAATTACCTAGGGAGTCATTACTCCGGCACTCATGACAAGTCCCACAAACAAAGGGATGTCAGTTGGACTGACATGGAAGTAACTAGAAATAGAGAGATGTTAACAAAAGGATGGCACATATAAGAAAGTGCCTCTTGTGCATGAATGTATAGTACCTGTGTTGCCACCAAAACTAAGGGAAGTAGAGGCATCAATAACTACAGAGTCTATTGAAGAAGTATCCACAAGGTCCCTCGATACTAAAGAAACTAATGATAACGTAGAAAGTATTTTGGTCTACCTAATGCAAAAAAACTTTGCACGAAGGGCCTATTGTAGAGGATTACTTCCCCACAGAAAAAAGTAATTTGTGGCGAGGGAGTCCACTACGAGGGACCCTTCTGCCAATGCCACAACCAAAGGAGTGAATGATGGCTAGGAAGTACACTTCGAGGGACCCCTCTGCCAATACCATAGTAAAGGTACGATTTGGGCGAGGGAGTCCACCATGAGGGATCCATCTACCAAGATTACAATAAATAATTATTTTAAGGCGAAGGATTACACCATGAGGGGTCCCTCAGCCATTCTAAATCAAACAGTGTAATGATATAATGGCACAAAACTTTTGTATTCCAAGATGAAGTGATTATTTTGTACAAAACCCTTTGGTCTACCCAACACAAAGATTTTTATATGGGGGTGGGGGATAATGTAGAGTGGTGTCCATCTGCTATTCTAAAATAGCCTCAGGTGAGTGATCCCACCTAGAGGGGTTCCCACTACCCAAGTTAGCAAGAAAAGATTTAGAGTGAGAGGGTCCATCTTGAGTGGACCTATGACCAAGTGTAATATTTGGATGAGGGGACTGAAAATGAGCAACCCCCCTACTCAATAATGAGGCCACAGAAAAAGTCCAAGGACGAGTGGTTGACCATGATCAACCCCTTTAAACAAGATAGAAGGTTATAGAAAAAGGTCAAGGACGAGGGGACTAATCGCCAGCAAACCCTCTAAACATGATAAAATGTTATAGAAAAAGGCCAGGGCGAGGGGACTCACCACGAGCATACCCTCTGCCCAAGTTGATACCATGGAAAAGGATGCCCACCACGAGTGGCCTCATATATAAAACCTAGCATGAAGGGACATTGCATTTAATGACCCTAAGGGTAATGATGAAGAAACCATAGGGTCCCTCAAAGTTGAAAACTATACTAATAGCGTACAAAGCCTTTTGGTCTGCCCAACACAAAAGAATTTGCACAAGGGATAATGTAGAGGGGTGATTTGGATTTTTCAGAATATTTGGGAAAGGAACCCCTCCAACCCTTCGGTAAAGAATTCCAATATATTTAGGCGAGGGACCCCCTCCAACCTTCCTACCAAAAATTTTAAGATATTTAGGCAAGGGACCTCCTCTAGACCTCCGGTAATGATTTCAAACATATTTGTGTGAGGGACCCCCTCCATCCCTCGTGTAAAGAATTCCAAGATATTTGGGCAAAGGACCCCCTCAAAACCTCCTGCAAATAATTGAAAGATATATGGGCGAGGGACCCCTTATATCCCTCCTACAAAGATTTCAAGGATATTTGGGCGAGGGACCTCTTTCATCCCTCATCCTACGATTTCAAAGATATTTGGGCAGTATATTTGGGCGAGGGACCCCCTCCAGACCTCCTGTAAGGATTTCAAGGATATTTGGGAGAAGGATCCCTTCTAGCCCTCATGTAAATAATTCAAATATATTTGGGAGAGGGACCCCCTCCAGTCCTCCTGAAAATACTTCAAAGATAGTTGGGTGAGGGACCCACTCCAATCCTTTACAAAAAAAAAAGTTATTTGGGAGAGGGACCCCCTCCATCCCTCCTGTAAATAATTCCAGTATATTTGGGTGAGGGACCCTCTCCAGCCTTCCTACCAAGAATTTTAAGATATTTGGGCAAGGGACCCCCTCTAGGCCTATGGTAAAGATTTCAAAGATATTTGGACGAGGGACCCCCTCCATCCCTCTGGTAAATAATTCAAAGATATTTGTACGAGGGACCCCCTCCATCCCTTCTGTAAAGAATTGTAAGATATTTAGGAAAAGGACCCCCTCCAGCCCTCCTGCAAAGAATTGAAAGATATATGGGTGAGGTACCCCCTCTAGCCCTCCTACAAAGATTTCAATGATATTCGAGGGAGGGACCTCTTTCATCCCTCCTGCTAAGATGTCGAAGATATTTGGTTTAGGGACCCCTACAACCCTCCTGCAAACAATTCAATGATATTTGGGTGAGGAACCCCCTTTAGCCCTCCTACAAAGATTTCAAAGATATTTGGGCAAGGGACCCCCTCTAGCCCTCTTGCAAAGAACTTAAAGATATTTGGGTGATGGACCCCCTCCAGCCCTCCTGCAAAGAATTCCAAGATATTTGGGTGAGGGACCCCCTCCTGCAAAGAATTCAAAGATTTTTGGTCTAGGGACCCCCTCTAACCCTCGTGTAAAGAATTCAAACATATTTATGCGAGGTACCCATCCAACCCCTCCTGGAAAGAATTCCATGGCATTTGGGCGAGGGACCCCTCCATCCGCTCCTTCAAATAAGTTTCAATGATATTTTGAGAAGGAACCCCTCTAGGAACTCCTTGAAGTTCAAAAGATAGTTTGGAAGAGGGACCCCATACAAGACCATTTAAAGTGTAAAATATAGTGAAGAAGTCCACAATGAAGGACTCCTCTAATAAGGTTCAAACATAATCTAAAATATAGTGGGATGGTCCAAGTAGTGGCCCAAATAGAAAAATAGGCCATGATGAGGGGGTTTTCCATGAACAATCCCTCATCAAGAAAAAATTATTATGTTATAGAATAAAATTACTAACAACTATTTTATTATACAAGTAGCCTAGTTGAGCAGGCAGTGCTCAAATAGGCCTGTTGGAATCTCCTGAGAGTTATGGGTTAGTGGCTGAGTAATAAGGTTGGTTGAGAAAGCTCAACCACTTAGCACTTTAAAATTGAGATAATACTAGTAGAAAGACCATAGGGGTCACCTTGTCATTACACAGTTCGCACCCAACTATAACTGAAGTGAGCAACTAAGGGGTTGCTCACAAGAATTAAATTTTTTTATTAATATTTTAGAGAAGATGGCCCTGAAGGCCCCACTCAAGTTTAATGATTTTAAAGGATGTGGTCCTCGTTTCCCCTCTCAAGTTTACAAAGTTTGTACGACAAATACCATTTCAAAATATATTTACCAAATCATATATTTTGTCTCCATTAGGAGACATATTTTCTTTTTGTCTTTGGTTCACACCAGGTGTCATCTGTCAGAGGGGATAGGAAGATACAGACTGGGAGGGACAAAAGGTACATTACGGGCCTTATTCCTCTATTTTCCTTTCATTTTTGGCGCCCAAAGTGCCAACTTATCCCTAGTGCCCAAGTATAAATATGACCCCTAGGCATGGTCATAAGACAATCATACACTCAAGTAATCTCGTTCGTCTGTCAAAATCACATCAGACCACCTAATATTCCCTTTCTTATCTCTCCCTAAGTGATAAGTGCTTGTTTCTTCACTCCCACGCTAACAACCATTATTCTCAGGAGATCCTCTTGAGAAAAGTTGTTATTATTATTGTGAAGTTCATCTTCTTATAGGAGGTGGTTCTAGCTTTGGTTCCATTTTTACCAAAAAGGGAATGTTTTACCAGGTGCTACTCTACAAACTCTTGAAGACCTTAGAGGCAAAGTTCATTGAAGCGGGTCATGCCTCACCTGTTTCAGTATTTTATCAGACTCCAGTCACACTGCCTTCCTATAAGTACTGATCCCCTCGGTTTTCACAAGTTAACCATGGAGATGCCTTCTCCAAATTTTTTGTATTCAAGATACTAAAACTTTCTAGCATTTAAACGAATTCACAAGAATGATTGTCAAGATGTACGCTATGAATTAAAAAGTATTTTGGAAAACAAAATAATAAAGAACTTTTACAAAAGATATGCATAAACGAACCTGGAAAAAGTCTTAATGTAAAACAATATGAAATAGGTATTTATTAGACTAACACAAATTTTGAGCCGACTGACTCGTTTGAAGGAAAAACCAGTCTTGTTTGAATGAGAAAACAACCTCATTAAAATGACATAAAGTTCATTATAACAAAGCCCTGATCTCATTTGAACGAGCTTCGAACAATGTAAAACAATACACCCTCGTGAGATGTTTGATCAAAGTAAACTTCAAATGACCACTTCAAACGAAAAGTCAATCTCATTTGAACAAGATGCGCATACTTTGAACAATTTTAAAAAAGGAAAAACTGCCTCCATTTTTAAAGAAAAAATATTATTTCCAGATTTAATAAAAAATAAACATCCCAAATAAATTCAAGAAATAAATTTAAACCTAATAGAATTATACCTTCTTAGTCTGGAGATGCTTAAAATTTAGAGATGTTGTATTTTTGGACTTCGTATCGGCTCGAATCAAATTGTAGCGGGATATGCCAAAAACTTTTGTAGGGCTAAGCTATTTGAGCAAATTATGCTCTGAAATATATAAAGTGTGTGGTGATGGATCAACTATATACTTAATTTCGTAACTTATGGGACAAAATGCATTGTAAACACTTCAAACGACACGGCTCTTTAGAACGAGCTCTTGAGTGTCGTTTATCAAAATTTTCGTTAGATGATAAATGGATTGATCTTTGTGGGACATTTTTTGATGCAAAGTACAAGGTTATATTAATTTTATGCCATTCTTTTTTCATGCGAATCATTTTAATACTTTATCGAAAATAAATGCCTTATGTTATTTTAAGAAAAAAAGCGATGTTAACTCGATCAATAGATCTAAGAAACAAATTTTACATTATTGTGGAATAAAAGTATTTCATCAAGTGGAGTATGAGATGGTACCATATATTTCTTAAAAACGTTATGTTTGGTAATTATTTGATTTTTTTCTTATTTATTGGTTATGATATTTTATTTATATTAAAATTTGTATAGCGTGACAAAGAAACTGGAGATCCTGCATCGATGAGAAAGGGGTAGTATATGACTTATTGGAGAAAAATAAAGGACAATTGGGTTACTCCAAACGCTGGAAGTGTATATATATATGACGTTTCCAAGTTATTTTTACTAAAGAAAATTTATATTAATATTATATTAAATTATACATTAATTACAACTATTAATAGGATAAGATGACATCACCATATGAAGATGGTGTGGAATTGGATGATGTATAAGCATTTCAAATATTATAGGATATCGCTATAACTATGAACATGGACGAGGGGTTCGTGCTAATACCACACAACTTGAAGCTATGCAAAGGGAGAAATATATTGAGAGGGATGGAAAACTTTCTAAGGCCATAAGAGAAGTTGATAAGCGTGACACCCCGCCTAATAAGATACCGGGCGATCACTCCAATATTAAATTAAAATAGGAGTCTCATATGGATCATTATTAGCATCACTGTCGAAAATCCATTTAATTACTAATAACCTATTAGGCCAGAGTCAAAATTTTACTTAACTACTCTTTTTAACAACAACGAATAAAAACATCCACGCAGTTTTACGGAAATGAAACTAAACTTTAATAAAATAACCGAACACTCGGTCAAAATATACAACCGTATCGAATGATGCTAAAAGAATAACTAAATTCATTTGGGCCATTGGCCTGAATATTTATACAGTACCTCCTATCTAGAGTACAACAATGGAAACGGCTACTAAAAACCGGCACGCATCCACAACTGCTGCAGCTGACGTCTGACTCGAAGGAAGTTCCATCCAGGCATCCCTGTGTCTGGATACCTATATATATATATAATATAACAAGAAAGGAAAAGTAGATAAACGGGTCAGAGCCCGAGTTTGAAAATATTTTGCAAGTGCATAAATGCTTTATTACTTTGAAAAAGGTTTTATCTCATATTTAAGTTTGGTATCGCACTCCCACGAGATAACCCTCACCTCTCCACTAAAAGTGCACTCCTAACGCATCCCTCTAAACATCCTAGCCAAGCAACCCTTCTAAGCTAGTCTATCAACCAACCACTATCAACCGTAGATAGTCCAAGTAATGTACTAAGGGCTAAACTTCACCCCAGTCTCAACGCTATGCCATGTTCGTGCATGGGGTGTCTCGCAAAGCAATATCCAAACAAGGAACCCCCCCGATACACTACTAAGTGGAAAGGTATATCGTCGTGTTCCACTAGTCCCTCAGTAAAGAATATATATATCTATATATATACACATATGATACATCTCAATATAAGAGCACTAAGGATTAAACTTCTCCCTAGTCTCAACACATTGCCATATTCGTGCATGGGGTGTCTCGCAAAGAGAAATCCAAACAAGGAAACCCCCGATACACTACTATGCGGCAAGGTCGATCATCGGGATGAATTAGACCATCGGTACTCGATTCATCCATATATACATATTCATTTTACAATGTACATCTGGATCTATCTCCCGGACTGAGGATTCATATACACAGTATTTATCAATACTTTTCATTTTTATCTCAAAACTTTCCATTTCCCTTCTCATATCCAGGAAATGTATTTAAAAGCCAATTCATTATCATGAGTTGCTTTAACCAATCATATATCTTTTCAAATGCCAGTTTTATTATCATAAAAATGCTTTTCCTTTTCTAAATATCCCATTTCCCTTTTTATATTCAGGAAATGTATTTAAAAGCCATTTTCATTATCATAATAATGCTTTTACCATATCATATGCTTCCACATCCGTTCTTCCATCCGGGAGTGTTACCGAAGCCAAAACCTTTATCCCATTTCCCTTCTTCCATCCAGGAAATGTAAATTAAAGCCAATTTATAATTATAAATTGCTTTAACAAATATATAATGCGTTCTAATACCGCCCGTACGACGTGCCCCTAAATGATCATCATCTTCCAGTGCCTATCAATTACGACATATGGGCAACTATACGCAATACGTCGGGAAGCAGCCATATGCCTGCGGGCTAGTCATAACCACACCCCAAGTTACCTAACCATCGCAGAAAACATAACATAACATAAACGCTCATATGGCCTAGAGGACTATATCCACCCTGCATTCGCTAGTCAGGGGGCTTCACCTCAGCGCACGAACTTCCCTTATGATGTCATTTAGAGAGGGTGTTGACTATAAATCAGTAATTATGAAAATCATTTCTTTTTCCATTTTGAAAACATCCATATTTTATTTTTAAAATCATTTATCTCAAATTATATATATACTTTAATCACATAGTATATATATACCATATATTCCTCCTCGAATATATATAAATGACCATATCGGCCAATCCATCTAACGATGACTAATAATCCCAAATATTCTCTTAAATAATCATAATCAAGCATTTATACATGCATGATACTAAAACCAAAGCATTTTCTTACTTTAATAAGTAATACATTCCCTAATCCCATCTAAGGACTTATTTGGATATCTCCAATTATACCATTTCACACTAAAAGAATATATACTATATTCCCAAATTATCCTAATTATCTTATAGGATATACTCACTTCACAATCCATTATAATTATGCTTCCTATACACATAATTACGTAGGCCTAAATGTCCATTAACAATATCTTAGGAATTTATATTTCCCGAATAACTTTAAAAATAATGGGTTATGG
Source organism: Sambucus nigra (assembly GCA_949130495.1). Lineage (NCBI taxonomy): Eukaryota > Viridiplantae > Streptophyta > Magnoliopsida > Dipsacales > Adoxaceae > Sambucus > Sambucus nigra. Next base: position 233,092,515 of record OX422210.1, on the reverse strand, counting down.
ATATTATTTCCATAAACCCAAGGACTACATCTTGTCCATATAATCATTTAAAAGTCCCCAACATAATTTAGGAACCCTAAACCATCAAACTCTACCATTATTTTATTTTCCTCGAAAACATAGTTTAAGGGTTATACATCTAAACCCTCACTTTACCCTCATAAATTCCCTTTAATTAGAGGACCATATAGTCCTAAAAGGTCCCTTATGTTATCACATAATTAACCTCAAGAAATATGAGTTGGAATCTATCCCATCCAAAACATCCTAGAAAAAATTTCCATCTTTCAGCAAGGGTCGATCGATCTACCCATGGTTGTCGATCGATCGATGGCTTCGATCGATCGAACCCCACTGATCGATCGATCGATCATGGCGGGCAGCTTCTTCTTCGAGAAGTTATTTCAGCCATGGAAGCTTCCCCCAAGCTTCCATCTCCTCATCCAACGGCCTACAACTTCAACCAACAACAAATACGCATATAATACGGGTTCTAAATGTCCTAGAACCCGAAATCACCAATTAATTTGGGTTAAAACCTAATTTCCTCAAATTGAAACATTATTGGGGTTTATTTGTTTTAACTCCCGAAAACCCGTTTTATCCACGAATACCCCACCCAAAATCTTTAGGGTTTAATTATACCAAACTACGGTATGAGATATTTATGCAAAAATTGAATAAAGAAAGTAAACATTTGCCTCGTGGATAAAATCCGACGATCCCGAGTCGCGTCCGACGGAGTTTGACCCGAGACCTATTTTTCTCCTCTTTTCTCTTCCTCGTCTCTCTCTTCTCTCTCTTTCCTTTCTTTCTTTCTTTATTTCTTCTTTTCCTCCTCTCCCCCTCTTTATATAAGAAGAAAAGGGTTATACCCCTTAAAACCTAAAAACGACTCATTTACTCAAATATGAGCCCTTTTTACTCTAAAATTCCTCGAAACTCCATTTCGACAATCGAACACTCTTTTCCGACTATCCCAAACATTTCGAGACTCACGGTGCAGTCGAAATTTCCATCCGAGGTACTTGACCGCAAATCACTATTCTAACCCATATAACTTAATGCGGGTTTTCCAATTAAAATCTTACCTCTTTTGTCGCTTTATTCCACGGCGACATATAATTAAAATACTTCAACCTATTTAGTCCCAAGAATAATCACAACATCCATCGAAAATCATTAAATCCTCGAGAATCCCGAAAATCACAATTTCGAGAAATCCCATAAATCTCCAATTTATATCCAATTATGGATTTTAATTGTCTCCAAAAAGGATGGGTTGTTACATACTCCCCCCCCCCCCCCCGTACAACGGAATTCCGTCCTCGAAATTCGGATACAACCTACACCACAAATTCCATCACTCCAAATCCTAATATCTCAAGGGAAACGATACTAACCCAATGGTTCCCAACCATATAACATACGGCTACCACGGTTGTAAAGTGACTCCAACATCGTCACATCGCACCCATCATTTCTAGTGCCTCACGGCATAAACTTCAAATTTATATACTACGCCCATTCTATTTCAGGCAGTATATAAACCAACTTACTAAGGTGCCCATACACCTTTCTAATATGTGCACATCTGCACATCCATAGTGAATGTCTGACACGTAACACTCTCTCCCAATAAGGATCTCCTTTCCTCGGTGGAATACTCATATATGGGTCCTCCCAACCCGCGAAATTCAATTATCCTAACCTCGGCGTCACTAACTATACTAAACTTACATCCTAACAGTCCTACAGCCTAAGCATTATCCTACCTACACGAAATGAGTCTAATCCTAAGTATATCCCTAGTGCCCAAGGCCTCTCTCAACTTCTGACATTTGCTTGGTTTTGAGCATGGGACGTCTCGCCAAGGCGAAATCCAAACAAGGAACCCTCTCGTTACGCTACTCCCTCGCATTGTCGGTCATCGAGATATAGCGACCTAAGGCACACCAACGGGACGTCCTAAATCCTACCTTGATAACCTACTAACGCATTCCTACTACTCTATCCTTCCTCCCATACAAAAGGAAACCTAACAAATTGAAGTGCCCACTTTCTGTGAGAGCACCATGTACATCATACCTAACACATACCTTCTCAAAATTTGCCTTTTCATTAAGGCCTGGCTATAATCCTCAAATCAATTTCTCTAAGTCCAACTCCATCTACCCACTTGTGGTGAGAGGACCACTTTAGTGCTTTTCCATAGCACAGTATTTCCATAAACATACCATCATCACATGGCTCATAGTCTATAGTGGTTCATCCACACTATAAGAATTTTCACAAAACCAACATCCTTGCATCCTATAACAGCTCTCCATTCTCGACACTGTTAAGAGTCATGTGTGGAGCGTCTCGCAAAGAGAAATCCAAACAAGGAACCCCTCCACACATTGACACTTGACTTCTTCGGTCATGGAGTTCCGTTATTTCAAACATGAAACCGGGACAATCCTATCCCCTATTCTAACAAAAAGGTGATCTGAACTCCTATCTCTAACTAAGAGTCACACCACCCAGCGCTCGCACAAATTTTAAGTCCTTGCGCAATCAATAATGAGCTTTATCTTACAGCTCAACAATAATCCTGTGGCCTTAAATCATATCTATAAGGTCGCCATATACTCAAATCACAATAATGAAACCTCTGTTAATCGAAGTTCCATCTACCCATAATAATAAAGGTGAACTCAACCTATATCCAGGTGAGACACCGCAACAACAACAACCCGTTCCACCCTGGAACTGCGGACATGATAGTCTTGCCATCATTAGCCTGCTATCGCTCCGATAATACCATAACATCATATACTTATCATAATACCATACTCGTATAGACAGATAAGACGAGTATCACAACCCATATATATATATATATATATATATATATATATATATATAAACACTCGCCTCTATGGCGAATGAAGGAAAAGAAAACTCCTCTACCCCAGACAACACATAGGCACATATTATATAATGTTATAGATACCGCCACAATGCTCAGATTACACACAAGAGTCTAGGGCTAACAACCACCGCGACTTTATCTAGCCACTCCAATTATACCTCTTCCTTGATGTAAAACTCATAACAATAACTTCGCCCTGCTCCTTACAATAATCTTACTAGTCCTCTTAACTTCTTCGTTAAAAGGAAATCCTCTTAACTTCTTCGTTAAAAGGAAACTCCACTACAATCTTCAACCTTATAGCTCCAACTAAGCCCCACCTCCTGCCGCCATCCAAGCCCCGCACACGATTCTCAAACGAGCACATAAAAGATTACTATAATCTTATAATAAGGCAGGAGAATGAAATTTTATAAGATAAGTCAACAATCCTAAACCTGATGTAATACCCCGTAATTTTAAATGACTTTTAAAATGGGTTATATTTTAAAATAATGGATTAATTAGATTTTATTATTAATTAATTCATTCGGGTTTTATCCAGACGGTGGATATTAAAATGGATGATTCTGAATATTACTTAAAGATATTTAGGTAATATATGAATGTGATGTCATTGATATGAGTGTATGATATAAATTCGGTAGTTTATATTTTTAGTCAGACGCGGTATGGGACGTGTCGGGACTAGTTTATTAAATTAAAAAGGAAATTTATTTTCTATCGACCTTATAGTCATTTTGACTGCGTCGTTGCGTCCATAAGGTTCAAAATAGTCAGAAAAGTCTATTTGGATGTTAACTTTGAGTCTCGGGTCATTTGGAAATGAATAGACCACCCGAAAGGGCATTTTGGTCATTTTTCTAGGGGGGATGAATAGTGATTTCGGATTTTGTCGTATGATAAATATTGGTAGATTAAGTGTATGTGGGTTATTCATCTCCTCTACACAAAATAGAGAAGTCATCTTCCTAGAGAGAGTGGAAGGGTACTTGGGAAGGGAAAAGCCTACTTGGGAAGGAGAAGAACAAGAACCAAGGTTCACCACCACCAACCACCACCGGAGTTTGATCGGAGAATGGACAACCAACTGAGATATACTACACCAAAGGATCAGACCTTCAGTAAAGGCAAGTATTTGATAATGGCAATTTAAGTTCGTATATTGTCCATGTTAGAATAATATGAAAAGAGAAGATTATTCATGTTTGGAAGAAATAATGGAGTGATTAAATGGATTTCTAGAAACTGAAATGATATAGGAATTAAACTCATGTTTTAGGTTGATAATAATCTACGAAATAGTCATGAATCTGTTGAAGAAATTATGAAAACCATTGATGTGTTCTTGAAGTTAATATGTTGATGATTTTCTGGAAATAAGGAGATAAACATGCTTTTTAATCCAATCCCTTGATGATTCTAGGATGTTTAGAGTATTGAAAATCGTTCATATATGTTGATATATCATGTAGTAAAGATTATAAGTCATTTGGGATGTTTAGATGAAGGTTTAAATGATCATAAGTTGATAAACCCCTAGTTGCAGAAAATGTAGAAAACCAGGCTGTGACCTGAGGAATCGATCGATCGACCCCTGCCTTCGATTGATCGACCTCCCTAGAATATGTAAAGTTACTTATTTTTAAATGTTGATTCTTATACCAAACCTTTTGTGGATCTTTGGTGATTATTATTTGGATATTATGGGACTTAGAAAATATCAGTAAACCCTTGATAAGATTTGAATAAATTTGATTCGGATTCAAGTGATTAAAATGATGAAAATTATATTGAATGGAATTTCGGTTGCTAGATTCATTTGTTAAATTCCAAATGGGGATGTATGAGGATTTAAGATAGGACCAGTAGGGGTGATTTAATACAACACTTGGGTATCCTTAAGTTTACAAGAGGGTTTAATCCTAAGTGAAAGAAGATGTGTTTATAAGAGATTTGAAGCTATCGATTTTAACCTTAATTAAAAGGAGAACTAAACTCGTAGTAATTCGGGAGAAATGATATTATGGACCAGTAGGATATTAGTGAATTCTTACTGAATATATGTTGAGGAAAAACCTATTTAAATATTGTGTATTGAGTGAGGGTAGCCTTAGGGTTACAATTTGAACATCAAGGACTGAGTTTAAGCTCATTATTGATTGTGCAAGGACTAAGTGTAATACGAGCGCTTAGTCGTATGGCTCCTGGATAGAGATGGGAGTTTAGAACACATTTGGTTGAAAGAAGGTATGAGGTTATCCCGATCGCATAGTTGAAGTTGTCGGACCTCCTCGATCGACAAAGTTAAGTAGTAGTGTATTGGAGGGGTTCCTTGTTTGGATTTCGCTTTGCGAGACGCTCCCCGCATGAACCTTAACGACGTCGGGAGTGGAGAGATGTTATAGGATGCGAGGATAATTAAATTATGAAGTAAAGATATGATATTTTAATACGTGGAATTTAAAAGGGATATAATGCTACGTATGGGAAATATCTTAGGGTAGTGATATTACCTTATTGATATTATAGTATAGGTATGATAATACCTATTTGATTGATTGATGATTTATGTGTATGACATACCTAGCTTACTTACTATCGGTGGGAGGTTTGCGCGTGAGGGCATTCATATCCTGATGAATCCATAAGATCTTTGATTTGTCGCTCGAGAACATAGGTCTATGAAAGACTTATCGGGGAGTTGATTAGTCCGCTGACTGTGGGTACGTAGGTATGTACGTGACCCATGGATATGAGAACTATGTTCGCCTCCAATTTGTTTGTTGTTGTTTGTGGTTCGTGGAATCTTACCGAACCTTTAGTACCCTATTCGGCGACCTGCGATGATGGGACATGATAGCAGAGTAATGCATTGCACCGCAGCTGTGACTCGGGGTGCCGTATTATATATGAATATATATATAATGGATTAAATGATTAAATGGATATATTGTGGTTAAATCTATCTATGGTGATAATTGTAGATAACGGTGAATAGAGAAAGATAATGGAATTAAGTTAATGAATGTTTATGCTTATAGAATTGAAAAGATCAACTCATGTTAATGAAAAACAATTCATATTAATGAGTAATGATTCATGTTAATGAGAAACGAATCATATAAAGGAGAAATGTAAATGAATAATAATGTGACGTATGGTATGGGACATACGGGGATTATGATATGGGAATGGAATTATAATATGGAGACTAGAAAAGAGGAACCATTAACTAGGAAGTTAATAGGAAACGTTAAGTGTGCACTCTAGTTGAGAGGTGAGAATAGCAAGTGAGAGTTGGATCTAACATGTACATAATAAATGCTTTATTTCACTTATTAAATACTTGCTGTTTTAAAAATCATCTACACATTCGGGCTCTGACCCGTTTCCTTGCATATTTTCTTTTCTATTGTATCTCTATATCAGGTGTCCAGCAACAGGGACGCCAACCTTAGTTGATTGTGACGAGCTATGGAGCTATGGAGTTTTGCTTAGACGCCTATCATCTTTTTGATTCACAGTATTCTTAGTTAGGGCATGTCGCCCAAAGGATTTCAGTTATCATTTTCTGTCGGAGTCCAATACTATTGTATTCGGGACTTTTTAATACATTTAACATTGTTGGGATTATTGTAAAGGATTTATATTATTTGGGAATGTTTATTCCAGTTGCATTTAAATTCTTTTAAGTTATTTATTGTGTTATCTGTGTTGTAGAATAGAATGTGCAGTGTTATTCTTAAACTAAAAAATGGTTTTGTTAAAATTTAAATTTGGAAAGTTTTTAACACCAGCTTAATTGGGTATTGGATGAGTTGTAAATGTTTTCGACTGTGATGCTACGAATGAGCCAACTGTATATTCTGTTTTAATTTGGTATGGGACTGGACACTCGGTATTTAATTAGGCGGGGTGTTACACCTGAGGATCTATAACATATCGAGAGCAACGCTGAAAGCGTAGTACGTCCGCATAGATTCCTAAGGACACTAGAACCTGATGCTCTGATACCATATGTGACACCCCGCCTAATAAGATACCGGGCGATCACTCCAATATTAAATTAACATAGGAGTCTCATAAGGATCATTCTTAGCATCACTGTCGAAAATCCATTTAATTACTAATAACCTATTAGGCCGGTGTCAAAATTTTACTTAACTACTCTTTTTAACAACAATGAATAAAAACATCCACGCAGTTTTGCGGAAATGAAACTGAAATTTAATAAAATAACCGAACACCTGGTAAAAATATACAACCATATCGAATGATGCCAAAAGAATAACTAAATGCATTTGGGCCATTGGCCTGAATATTTATACAGTACCTCTTATCTAGAGTACAACAGTGGAAACGGCTAGCAAAAACCTACACGCATCCACAGCTGCTGCAGCTGACGTCTGACTCGAAGGAAGTGCCATCCAGACGTCCCTGTGTCTGGACACCTCTCTCTCTCTCTCTCTATATATATATATATATATATAACAATAAAGGAAAAGTAGATAAATGGTTCAGAGCCCGAGTTTGAAAATATTTTGCAAGTGCATAAATGCTTTATTATTTTGAAAAAGGTTTTATCTCATATTTAAGTTTGGTATCACACTCCCATGAGATACCCCTCACCTCTCCACTAACAGTGCTCTCCTAACATATCCCCCTAAACATCCTAGTCAATCTACCCTGCTAAGCTAGTCTATCACCCAACCATTATCAACCCTAAATAGTCCAATAAATGTACTAAGGGCTAAACTTCACCCCAGTCTCAACTATATGCCATGTTCGTGCGTGGGGTGTCTCGCAAAGCGAAATCCAAACAAGGAACCCCCCCGATACACTACTATGCGGCAAGGTCGATCGTCGAGATCCACTAGTCCCTCAGTACAGAATATATATATATATATATATATATACACATATGATACATCTCAATATAAGAGCACTAAGGATTAAACTTCTCCCCAGTCTCAACACATTGCCATATTCGTGCGTGGGGTGTCTCGCAAAACGAAATCCAAACAAGGAACCCCCCTGATACACTACTATGCGGCAAGCTCGATCGTCGGGATCCATTAGACCCTTGGTACTTGATTCATCCATATATACATATTCATTTTACAATATACATCCGGATCTATCTCCCGGACTGAGGATTCATATACACAGTATTTATCAATACTTTTCATTTTTATTTGAAAACTTTCCATTTCCCTTACCATATCCAGGAAATGTATTTAAAAGCCAATTAATTATCATGAGTTGCTTTAACCAATCATATATCTTTTCAAATGCTAGTTTTATTATCATAAAAATGCTTTTCCGTTTCAAAATATCCCATTTCCCTTGTTATATTCAGGAAATGTATTTAGAAGCCATTTTAATTATCATAAAAATGCTTTTACCATATCATATGCTTCCACATCCCTTCTTCCATCCGGGAGTGTTACCGAAGCCAAAACCTTTATCCCATTTCCCTTCTTCCATCCAGGAAATGTAAATTAAAGCCAATTTATTATCATAAATTGCTTTAACAAATATATAACGCGTTCTAAGACCTCCTGTACGGCGCGCCCCTAAATGACCATCATCTTCCAGTGCCTATAAATTACGACACCTGGGCAACTATACGTAATACGTCGGGAAGCAGCCATATGCCTGCGGGCTAGTCATAACCACACCCCAAGTTACCTAACCATCGCAGAAAACATAACATAACATAAACGCTCATATGGCCTAGAGGACTATATCCACCCTGCATTCGCTAGTCAGGGGGCATCACCTCAGCGCGCGAACTTCCTTTGTGATGTCATTTAGAGAGGGTGTTGACTATAAATCAGTAATTATGAAAATCATTTCTTTTTCCATTTTGAAAACATTCATATTTTGTTTTCAAAATAATTTATCTCAAATTATATATATACTTTAATCACATAGGATATATATATACCATATATTGCTCCTCGAATATATATAAATACCCATATCGGCCAATCCATCTAAGATGACTAATAATCCCAAAGATTCTCTTAAAGAATCATAATCAAGCATTTATACATGCATGATACTAAACCCAAAGTATTTTCTTACTTTAATAAGTAATACATTTCTTAATCCCATCTAAGGACTTATTTGGAAATCTACAATTATACCATTTCACACTAGAAGAATATATACTATATTACCAAATTATCCTAATTATCTTATAGGATATACTCACTTCACAATCCATTATAATTATGATTCCTATACGCATAATTATGTAGGCCTAAATGCCCATTAACAATATCTTAGGAATATATATTTCCTGAATAACTTTAAAAATAATGGGTTATGGATTTCATTTCCATAAACCCAAGGACTACATCTTGTCCATATAATCATTTAAAAGTCCCCAACAAAATTTAGGAACCCTAAACCATCAAATTCTATAATTATTCTATTTTCCTCGAAAACATAGTTTAAGGGTTATACATCTAAAACCCTCACTTTACCCTCCGAAATTCCCTTTGATTAGAGAACCATATAGTCCTAAAAGGTCCCTTATGTTATCACATAATTAACCTCAATAAATATGAGTTGGAATCTATCCCATCCAAAACATCCTAGAAAAAATTGCCATCTTTCAGCAAGGGTCGATCGATCGACCCATGGCTGTCGATCGATCGATGGCTTCGATCGATCGAACCGTCCTAATCGATCGATCAATCATGGCGAGCAGCTTCTTCTCCGAGAAGTTGTTTCAGCCATGGAAGCTTCCCCCAAGCTTCCATCTCCTCACCCAACGGCCTACAACTTCAACCAACAACAAATACAGATATAATACGGGTTCTAAACGTCCTAGAACCTGGAATCACCAATTAATTTGGGTTAAAACCTAATTTCCTCAAATTGAAACATTATTGGGGTTTATTTGTTTCAACTCCCAAAAATTCGTTTTATCCACGAATACCCCACCCAAAATCTTTAGGGTCTAAATATACCAAACTACGGTATGAGATATTTATGCAAAAATTGAATAAAGCAAGTAAACACTTGCCTCGTGGATAAAATTCGACGATCCCGAGTCGTTTCAACGGAGTTTGGCTCGAGACCTCTTTTTCTCCTCTTTTCTCTTCCTCCTCTCTCTCTTCTCTCTCTTTCCTTTCTTTCTTTCTTTCTTCTTTTATCCCTCTCCCCCTTTATATATAAAAAGAAAACGGTTATACCCCTTAAAACCCAAAAATGACTTGTTTACTCAATTACGAGCCCTTTTTACTCTAAAATTCCCCGAAACTCCATTTCGACAATTGAACACTTTTTTCCGACTATGCCGGACATTTTGAGAATCACGGTGCTGTCAAAATTTCAATCCGAGGTAATTGACTGCAAATCAGTATTCTAACCCCTATAACTTAATGCGGGTTTTCCAATTAAAATCTTACCTCTTTGGTCGCTTTACTCCACAGTGACATATAATTAAAATACTTCGACCTATTTAGTCCCAAGAATAATCACAACACCCATCGAATATCATTAAATCCTCGTGAATCCACAAAATCACAATTTTGAGAAATCCCTAAAATCTCCAATTTATATCCAATTATGGATTTTAATTGTCTCCAAAAAGTACGAGTTGTTACAATAAGGCGAGAAGGGAAGCGGCCGAGTCGAGGAGAGAAGAAAATGAAGATCATAAGGAGAACATTGCAATGAAAGAATGAATGGGTGACCATTTTGGAAGATTTTGGAAGATTTGAGAAGAATGAATACATGAGTAGTAAAATAGATGCTTGAATCATAAAGGATCAATCGTCACATACCTATTTCCTTTGTACTTTTTTTTTAACGGTGAAACGATTTATGTAATTAGTGTATTTGACTTGATTTTGATGTGGAATGGTTCAATTATTAGTTGTCACAATGAGTATAAAATATTATAAATATATTTTAATTCTTTTGTGAAACAATGAAGCATAAAAGTTCTTACTAGATTGTCTTATTCATTTTAAGGATTAATTTATTTGTTAATTATTTTATGCATAAAATATGAATATTGAATTAAATAACTATTATTGGAGTCAATAATTAGCTACAGAAAAATATTTTCAGTTGCAAATATGAATTGCCACTGAACTATCTTTACCACAAGAAAAACTTTAGTTTTAGTAGCAAAATCTTACATTTGTTATAAATAGAACCTTTTAGTGGAAAATAGCATGTTTTTTGTGGCAATTTCGATCATTTTTTGTAGCAAATAATTTTCCACTAAAGGTGCATAATTTAGTAGCAATATCTGTTTGCCACTAAATTTGTAGCATCTTCTAGCAAGTGCCAATATATTTCCACTAAAGATATTAGCAGCAGGTCTTTAGTAGCAAAGTGTTTATAACTTTTTATCCATTAAATGATTTTGTGGCAAATTTTTAATGCTTAGTCACCTTTTTGTTGTGCAACTAAAAGTCTTTTTTCTTTTGGAGCCAATCATTATTTGTTGATGCCGTACTTCAGCACAAAAAAGACGTATCAAAGCTCAAGATTCTTGCGATTTTGGAATCTGATGGAGAAATTTCCATATTATATATATTCTGTTCATGGAGGGAATAGATTGTGGTTGCGGTGTCTCACCTGGATACAGGTTGAGTACACCTTTATTATTATGGGTTAATGGAACTTCAATAAGAAGAGGTTTCCTTATCGTGATTTGGGTTTATGGCGACCTTATATATATGATTTAAGGCCGTAGGATTTTCGTTGAGCTGAACATAAAGCTCATTACTATTTGCGCAAGGACTTAAAAAAAATAAAAAAATAAGTGCGAGCGCAGGGTGGTATGACTCTTAGTTAGAGATAGGAGTTCAGACCATTTTTTTGGATTAGGGGATAGGGATATCCCAGTTGCATGTTGAAATAACGGAACTCCATAACCAACGAAGTCAAGGGTTAATGTGTGGAGGGGTTCCTTGTTTGGATTTCGCTTTGCAAGACACTCCACACATGACTCTTAACGGCGGCGGGAGTGGGGAATTGTTATGGGATGAAAGGATATTGATTTTGTGGAAAGGTCTTATAGTGTGTATGAACCACTATAGACTATGAGCCACATGATGTTGATATACTATGGAAACACTGTGCTATGGAAAAGCACTAAAGTGGTCCCCTCGCCATAAGTGGGTGGTTGAGGTTGGACTTAGAGAAATTGGTTTGAGGATAATAACCAGCCTTAATGAAAAGGCAGATTTTGAGAAGATAAATTTTGGGTAGTATGTTCGTGAAACTTTTACAGAAAGTGGGCACTTCGATTGATTAGGTTTCCTTCCGTATGGGCGGAAGGATAAGATAGTAGAAATGCGTTCGTAGTTTAGCGTAGGCAGTATTTAGGACGTCCCGCTGGTGTGCCTTAGGTCGCTATATCTCGATGACCGACTACGCGAGGGAGTAGTGTAACAGGAGGGTTCCTTGTTTGGATTTCGCCTTGGCGAGACGTCCCACGCATGAAACCAAGCAATTGTCGGGAGTTGAGAGAGGCCTTGGGCACTAGGGACATACTTAGGATTATATTAGTTTCGCGTAGGTAGGATATCGCATAGAACTTAGTATTATTAGGATGTAAGTTTAGTATAGTTAGTGGCGAATTGAATTGAATTTCATGGTTTGGGAGGACCCATAGGTGAGTATTTCACCGAGGAAAGGAGATCCTTATTGGGAGAGAGTGTCATGTGTCAGACGTTCACTACGGATGTGCAGATGTGCACAAGTTGGAAAGGTGTATGGTCACCTTGGTAAGATGGTTTTATATACTGCCTAGAATAGAATGGGCGTAGTATATAAGGTTGAAATTCATGCCGATAGGCATTATAGATGATGGGTATTAAGTGACGTATTAGAGTCACGTTATGATCGTGGTAGCCGCGTAGTACTCGATTGGGAACCGTTGGGCTAGTATCGTTCCCCTTAAGGTTTAGGATTCGTAGTGATCCTAGATATATCTGAATTTCGAGGATGAAATTCCGTTGTAAGGGAGGGAGTATGTAATAACCCGCCCTTTTGGAGAGGATTAAATTCCATAATTAAGTATAATTTGGAATTTGGAGAATTTCTCGAAATAGTGATTTTTGGGATTTTTGAGGATTTAAATATTTTCGAAGGGTGTTATAAATTATTTTGGGACTATATAGGTCGAAGTAATTTAATTATATGTCGCCGTGGAGTATAGCGACAAAAGAGGTAAGATTTTGAGTAATAATACCGCATTTAATTATTTTGGGTTAGAATAGTGATTTACGGTCAAGTACCTCGTATGAAAATTTCGACTGCGTCATGAGTCTCGGAATGTCCGAGATAGTCGAAAAAGAGTGTCCGATTGTCGAAATTGAGTTTCGGGTAATTTTGGAGTTAAATAGGCTCGTAATTGGGTAAACGAGTCGTTTTTGGGTTTTAAAGGGGTTAAACCCTTTTCTCCTTATAAAAGGAGGGAGAGGGGGAGAAAAGAGAAGAGAAAAGAGAAATAAGAGAGGGAAGAGAGAGAGGAGGAATAAAAGAGGAAAAAGGGGGAGATTCCGGCCAGCCTCCGCGGGATTCGGCTCGAGGACGTCGAATTTTATCCACGAGGCAAGTGTTTACTTGCTTTATTTGTTTTTAAGCATAAATATCTCATATCATTGTTGGTATAACAAACCCTAATGATTTTGGGTTGGGTATCCGTGGATAAAATGGGTTTTTGGGAGTTAAAACGAATAAACCCCTAAAAATGGTAAATTGGAGAAACTTAGGTTTTACTTGAAATTAATTGGTGATTCCGGGTTCTAGGATGTTTAGAACCCGTATTATAGGTGTATTTGTAGTTGGTTGAAGTTGTAGGCCGTTTGGTGAAGAGATGGAAGCTTGGGGAAGCTTCCATGGCCGAAACAGCTTCTCGGAGAAGAAGCTGCCCGACTTGATCGATCATAGGGGATCGATCGATCGAAGCCATCGATCGATCGACGGCCATGGGTCGATCAATCGACCCCTGCTGAAAGTTGAAAATTTCTCTAGGATGATTTGGATGGGATAGATTCCATTTCATCTTGCTTTGAGGTTAATTAGGTGATAACCTAGAGGACCTTTTAGGATTTTATGGTCCATAAATTAAGGCAAATTAGGAGGGTAAAGTAAGGGTTTTTAGTATATAACCCTTAATCTATATTTTCGAGGAAAATAGAATAATTGTAGAAATTGATGGATTAGGGTTCCTAAATTATATTGGGACTTCTAAATGATTAATTGGACTAGGTATAGTCTTAGGGTTTCAAGGAAATGAAATCCTTAACTCGTTGAATTTAAGGTTGTTCGGGTGAGATAAATCCCGAGGATATTTCTCGTAGGCATAGAGGCCTATATAATTATGCTTAAAGAAATCATAATTATATCGATTATCGTTAAGTGTATCCTAGGAGATAATTAGGATAAACTTGGAATATAGGTATGCGTGATTTCACTTAGAGTGAAGGGTATCATTGGAGATATCCAATAAATCCTTAGATGGGATTGAGGTATATAGTGATTATTAAATTAAGAAATATTTTGGTTTAGTATCATGCTTATATATGAATGCATGATTATGATTCCTGGAGGGAATCTTTGGGATTATTGGTTATCGCTAGATGCTATAGGCCACTATGGCCGTTATTATATATATATTCTATGAGGAATATATAGGATATGTATATACTGTGTGATTTAGGTATCTATATATATATATATATATATATGTTATGATGGAAATGATTTTGAAAATATAAAAATGAATATTTTCAAAATGGAAAGAGAAATGTTTTTCATAATTAATAAAATATGGATTACACACCTCTCTAAATCGCTATCATAAGGGAAGTTGCGTTCGTATGGTGAAGCCCCCTGGCTAATGAATGCAGGGTGGATATAGTCCTATAGGCCATGTGAGCGTTTGTTGATATATATTTTTCTGCGCTTGTTAGGAAATTCCGGGTGTGGTCTTGACTATCCCGCAGGCACATGGCCGCTTCCCGACGTCTTGCGATGTAGGATCCCATGTTGTCTTGATGATAGGCCCTGGAAGATGATAGCCATTAAGGGGAGCGCACAGTGGGGAAACCCGGACGGGCGGTCTTAGAACGCGTTATATTAAAGCAATTCATGATAATGGATTGGCTTTAATTACATTTCCTGGATATAGGAAAGGAAATGGGTTATATGTTTAGCTTCGGTAACACTCCCGGATGGAAGAAGGGATGTGAAAGCATATGATATGGTAAAAGCATTTTTATGATAATAAAAATGGCTTTTAATTACATTTCCTGAGTATAAAAAGGGAAATGGGATGATTTAAAAAGGTAAAGCATTTTTATGATAATAAAACTGGCTTTAAAAAGAGATATGATTTGTTAAAGCAATTCATGATAATGAATTGGCTCTTAAATACATTTCCTGGATATGAGAAGGGAAATGGAAGGTTTTGAGATAAAAATGATAAGTATTGATAAATACTTTGTATATGGATTCTCATTCCGGGAGATAGACATGGATGGTTGGTCGAGTGGAAAAACCGAGCGTCCGTGTAATACGCTAGTCGTTGTTATCGGATTCCAACCTCAATACAAAAAAAACCTAAACTTTTAACTACACTTTTATGGAGTATAGTAGTAAGTCTGGGTATCGAATCCACAGGGAATGTTTTATAGAATTTAATTGATTTATTACTTCTAAAATAAAAATGAAAAAGATGATGATTGGGAAAATTTCTATTAAAAACAAACTGAAAAGTGCAAAAGAAATTAGATCTGACAAATGGGAGAAAATAGGGTAGGGTACAATCCCTCAATCCTTAACAAATTACCGTATAGAATACTAGAATTGTAAATCAAAATTCTTGATTAAATCCAGTCCTTATCATCACTAAGCATTACATATATGAGGTTCAAGCCCGCATCATATGAAATCAAAGATCAATATAAAGCGGTGAACGACAAATTATACATACAAAGCATTCTTAAACATCCCAAGTACCTAGGGCAAGAGAGATTAAAAGATATGACAATGCATATATGATTTTCATTCACGATTCAACCAATATTTTCATTTATTTTCTAATTTTCCATACAAATAATTTGTATTAGGATTGAGTTCATGTACCCCAACCCTTGAGAATTTAGCTACTCATGATTGGATTAAAAAAAACAAATTCATACACAACATTAAGGATCTACAAGAAATTATAAATAAATTGCAAATAATAAAACAAGAGAATGGAAATGAGATTACTTGAATTCAGCAACAAGAACGGAATTGGGATTCAGAAATTCTTACAAAATAGGATTCATGAAAACTCTTGAAGAAATTGGAAATTAACCCTAAAATTCAATCTAGCACTTCTAACCTACTCCTAACCTAGCCTCTCTCTAGCAACTCCACTTCAAATGATGTAGGTCATGGGCTTTTATAGCACAAAATCTCGAAATTGACAACCAATAGTGCTTGTGGAACAAGTTTTCCAAGAGTTGCACTGCATTAAATGCATAATTAATGACAGAAATCCGCACATCCAGACTCTTCATTATCCCGCAACTTGAAAACATCGTAACTTCTTCACCGTAGCTCGGATTGAGGTGCCGTTTTTTCCAGTATTCTTGTAATTTAGATCTCTTCAACTTTCTAGTTGGCCTCACCTTCGGACTAAGGCTGAAAAATTACAAAAATGCCCTTCAACTCTTCATTTCTTGGTTTCTTTCACTGTTTTGCGTTCTCCTTCGAACTAACTTGCGTGAAATACCTGTAAAACACATGAGAAATACACAAAACAAGACATACTTGCCAAAAAAGGTTAGTAGAATACATTTGAGACAAATCCAAGCTACTTACACTGCACGGGATCATAAAAATACCGAAATTAAGGGGATAAATATGAAGAATATGTGCCTAATCAATGGTTATGGTAAAATATGTATATGTATATATGGATGAATCGAGTACCGAGGGTCTAATGGATCCCGACGATCGACCTTGCCGCATAGTAGTGTATCGGGGGGGTTCCTTGTTTGGATTTCGCTTTACGAGACACTCCACGCACGAATATGGCAATGTGTTGAGACTGGGGAGAAGTTTAATCCTTAGTGCTCTAATATTATAAATACTTATGGTATATATTTATATATATCTTTCTGTACTGAGGGACTGGCGGATCTCGACGATCGACCGTGCCACGTAGTAGTTTATTGGGGGGGTTCCTTGTTTGGATTTCTCTTTGCGAGACACCCCACGCATGAACATGGCATAGCGTTGAGACTGGGGTGAATTTTAGCCCTTAGTACATTGCTTGGACTATCTAGGATTGATAGTGGGTTAGTGATAGACTATTTTAGCAGGATAGCTTGACTATGATGTTTAGAGGGATGCGTTGGGAGTGCACTATTAGCGGAGAGGTGAGGGGTATCTCATGGGAGTGCGATACCAATTTAAATATGAGATAAAACTATTTTTCTAAAAATAAAGCATTAATGCACTTGCAAAATATTTTCAAAACTCGGGCTCTGACCCGTTTATCTACATTCCCTTCTTGCTATGTATATATATTAAATAGGTGTCCAGACAGAGGGACGCCTGGATGGCACTTCTTTCGAGTCAGACGTCAGCTGCAGCAGCTGTGGATGCATGCAGGATTTTCAGTAGACGCTTCCATTCTTGTAATCTAGATAGGAGGTATTGTATAAACATTCGGGCCAATGGTCCAATTGCATTTAGTTATTCTTTCAGTACAGCATTCGATATGGTTGTATATTTTGACCGAGTGTTCGGTTACTTTATTTCATTTTAGTTTCATTTACGCATAAACTGTGTGGATGTTTTATTTATTGTTGTTATAAAGAGTAGTGAAGTTAAAATTTTGACACCGACCTAATAGGTTATTAGTAATTAAATGGATTTTCGACAGTGATGCTAAGAATGATCCATATGAGACTCCTCTTTTAATTTAATATTGGAGTGATTGCCCGGTATCGTATTAGGCGGGGTGTCACATGGTGAGCAAAAAAACATCCTGATATTTTAAAATTTACATACCAATACTCACGTGTATTTTGAAAATACACATGATATTCTCACTTGTATTTTGAAAATACAAGTTTATTTTCACGTGTATTTTCAAAATACACGTGATATTTTCACTTGTATTTTGAAAATACACGTATATTTTCACGTGTATTTTCAAAATACACGTGATATTCCTGATATTTCAAAATTTACATACCAATACTTACCTGTACTTTGAAAATATCACGTGTATTTTCAAAATACACGTGATATTTTCACTTGTATTTTGAAAATACACGTGTATTTTCAATTATATTTTGAAAATACACTTGATATTTTCACGTGTATTTTCAAAATACACGTGATATAACAAGAGTATTTTGAAAGTACACTGGTTATATTTACAAAACATAGTACACGTGTACTTTGTAAAATACAAGTGTAATTTATAAAGTAGAATTATATTTTCAAAATACACGTGATATTTTCTCTTGTTCTTTCAAAATACACTTGATATTTAACGTGTATGTTAGAAATACATGTATTATATCACGTGTATTTTGAAAATACACGTCTTATATCACGTGAAAGTACACTTGTATTTTACAAAGTACACGTGTACTATGTTTTGTAAATATAACCAGTGTACTTTCAAAATACTCTTATTATATTTTTTGTCAATATTATAAATGTACTTTAGAAAGTACACGTGAACTTATATTGACAAAGTACACGTTAAATTTGTAAAAATCACGTGTACTTCAATATACAATTGTAAAATTTGTAAAGTACACGTTTAATTTTACGTGTATTTTGAACAAATCACTTTTACTTTCCATTATGAATCCCTAGGTAATACAAGTATTAAATTCATTTTGTTTTTTGTATTATCACAGTTTTGGGCATGTGAGAAATTTGAAATTATTTCTCCTATTGAAGAATTTAAAGAAAATACTCTAAAATTCCTGAAGTGGAAATTATCGTCTTTGAGACAACGGTTTGTGAAGAATGGCATCGCAACAACAACTTTGAAGCAGGCTACAAATAAACCATCTTGTAAGGGCAGTTCTGTACAAAAGGAATCTCAGTTTGAAGGGCTAAGTTACTCTTTGAACATTTTTACAGAAAGTCTTATACATGCTGATTCATCATCAGAAAAAGTTCCTGAAGATATTAATGACAATGAGTTTTCACATGGCTGGAATATTCCGCTTAAAAACATTGTGACTCCAACAAAAAAGAAGGGAAAAGATCAACCAAAGGTTAATTTGGAGGAACAAATTGCTGTTTTAAAAAGGGAATTTTTGGGAAAAGATAACCAACTATCTAAAGAAGCTGAAGACTTTAATGCTGCACTTGAGAAGGTGACCTCTTTGGAGGTGGAGAGTGCTATTTTGAATGTACCGTTACAGGTAGATCGTGATTCACTTTTTGAAGCCCTTGAGGAAATGAAGAAGTTAAAGGTGGAGAATTCCAACCTTTTGAAGGAAAAAGAGTTACTAAATAAGTTGGAGGTTGAAAAAGCCCAACTAGTTGAGTTAAACAATTCCTTAAACGAAAAGCTTGATCAAGTAACAATGAGTGACTTAGATAGAATTAAAGAATTGGATGATTCATTGAAAAAATAGGAAGAATTAACACGAATTTTGGAACAAAAAAATGGATATCTATCTCTAAGTAATGAAGATCTCAAAAAAAAAGTATGATGATACATTGCAAAAATGGAAAGATGGTGACATAGAAAAGATGACATTGAGGCAGATTCTTGAGGAGTCAGAATTGAAAAGAACTCAACAGGTACTTTTGAATGCAGAGTAGACGTAGTTTTCCTAAAGTACAAGCAGTTTTCCTAAAGTACACATTAAAAGTACACGTAGTTTTCCTAAAGTACACGTAGTTTTCCTAAAGTACACGCAGTTTTATTTCATAGTATTTTTAATGCAATTTTATTTGATATTAGAAATAATAAAGAGTACATGCATTATTTGATTAAAAATAATGCATTTTTATTCAAGTATTGCTTATAATGTAACATTCTTTTTGTATAACAGGAAAACAATAACAAAATCCTTAATGACGAAATTTCGGAGTTGAAGAAAATGGTTGATGAATCAGCATTGAAAAAAGTTGATCAGGTATCTACAAAATACAATAGATATATAGTACACGCTTTATTTTCTAAAGTAAACGCAAATTAAGTTGAAAGTACACGTGTATATTATAAATTTTATAAAGTACACCTATTTTATAATACATGCGTGTATATTATAAAATACATGCATGCATTAAAATACAAGCGTGTACTTTATAAAATACACGTAAGAGAAAATGAAGCATTGTTTCAAAAAATTCTTACAATCCAACATTCTTTATTAAATATATCAGGCAAACATTAATAAACAACTCATGGACGAAATTTCGAGTTTGAAGATTGAACTAGCGTCAAAGATAGTTCAGGGCACCCCCAAAATATCCAAAACAAAAGGGCCTCCTACTAGATGACAGAAGAAAAGAAAAGCTGACAGCAAAATCGAAAAGTATGAACCAATTAAGAAATAAAAAGTGTCAAAGCTGAGAAAAGGCCCTCTAACAATAGCTCAACAAATGAAAGAAACACAATTCAAGCTTGAAGCAATCGAAGTATACACATATCTCAATGAAGCTTCGAAGAAAAATACTGAAGAGTTTATTCAAAAGGCTGATCCATGGGTAAAGTTTATTGTTTTATGATTTATCACTTCGCTAATTTATATTTTTTTGGTGCAAAAGAATAAGGTTATTATTATTATACAATTCTTATTGATTATATAAAATTCAGGGAATTTATTTTCCATGGGCTGGTTTCGTATGTCTCATGGGAAGATTTTGTTGAAGTCTTCAACAATAAAGAAATTTCAAGCTAAGTATGTAGTCCAAATATTAGACATCCATTAAATTTCAACATTATTATTTCCTCACCATTTTATATTGTGTGAAACAGATAATACTTGCCTTTAGTGAAGTATAGAGGTTAAAATTGTCAGAGGAAGGGATCTCCTACTCACACACTTTTTCTAATTATTGTTGGGTAAGTACAATTAAACCGAAAGTTTTGAGAAACAAAATTTCAGTTTTTTTTATTAACACAATGTCTATAATTTTTATTCAGATAGAAGCTTCTAGCACAAATGAAGTCAATAAGAAGGGGGGGAGTTATACAGAGATTTATTTGAATACGTAGACACTTGTAATAATTTGTTCATTTTACTAAGACATAGTGTAGGATATTTCACATTACTTGTGATATACAAAAAAGAAAATAAAGTGGTCCACATGGATTCCCTTTGACCGAATGATAAGGAAAAAAACACAATATTCTTCGATGATGCAAAAAAATTGGATAGTGCCTAAACTTAATTAGTAATGTTACCTGTACTTATATTATACACGTGTACACGTGTATAATATAATGTGTGTACTTTGTATTAGTTGCACATAATCACCCAGTTTATCAAAGTACACGCATCATATTTTAAAATACACGTGAAATGAACCAATACAAATTACGTGTACTTTAATATTATGCGTGTATTTTTAACTCTTTAGGCAAAATACACGCATCATATTTTAAAATACATGTGATATGAAAAACTAAAATATGCGTGTACTTTAATATTATGCGTGTACTTTTAACTTTCTAGGCAAAGACACGCATCATATTTAAAATACGCATGATATGAAAAAATAAAATATGAGTGTATATTAATATAATATGTGTACTTTTCACTCTTTAATCTTCATATACTCTTTTATTTGTATACACTAAATATTTGTCTTCTTAACAGTTTTCTGTCTTACAAAAAACACTGTGCCTTTTGAAGACTGAAGCAGAAACAATAAAAAATAATGGTTTCAAAATTCAGAGGAAGTTTGATGAAGGTACACCAAATAAGTTTACGTTGGATGATGATCCATTGACAGAGCAAGAAAAAAGGACAGTAGATTTCTTGGTGGAAAGTGATCTCAAATTTGACCTAATAAGAGATCATGAATGCCCTAAATAATATAATGGGTAAAAAAACTTCATTTCGAAAAATGACTAATTTGTATCTTTTAAAAAAATTCATTCACATCATACTAATTTGTATATTTGTTTTATTTTAATTTCAGGGTTGACTCTGGGGTGCTCTGCATGTACTACATTGAACAAACTAGCAGAACAAGGAAATGCAAAAATTGTTTCAAGACCTTAACATGCTAAAACAAAGAGCATATGTATTGTAACAACCCTCGCTTTAAGGAGGCTAATTTTATATTAATCTACCGCATGAGGTAATTATATAAAATGTTGGAACTAGAGTAAATATTAATTTAATGAGTTAGAAGTTAATATTTACTAGATTGATGCATATTTACTAAATGTGAAAGTAAATATCATCAGGTTGCATGTTTTATAGTTTCTCAACTCAACTCAACAAAGCCTTTTCCCAATTATTTGGGGTCGGCTACATGAATCCTATTTTTCCATTCCATTCTGTCCAGTGCAATATCTTCGATTACACCACATGATATCATGTCCTTTTTTATAATATCCCACCAAGTTAATTTAGGCCTACCTCTACCCGTTGGGTTACCATCAATACTAACTAAATCACTCTTCCTTACAGGAGCATCCATTGGTCTACGCTTGACGTGTCCAAACCATCGAAGTCGATTTTCTCTCAATTTATCTTCTATAGGAGCTACTTTCACCGTTTTACGAATTTGTTCGTTTTTAATTTTATCCTTTCGAGTTTTACCACAAATCCATCTTAGCATTCGCATCTCCGCCACACTCATTTTCTGCACATTTTGTTTCTTGGTTGCCCAACACTCTGTCCCATATAACATGGCGGGTCTAATGGCCGTCCTATAAAATTTTCCTTTTAACTTCAAAGGTATACGCCTATCACACAGAACGCCGGTCGTACTTCTCCACTTAACCCAGCCTGCTCTAATCCTATGCGTAACATCATCACTAATATCTCCATCTTTTTGTATAATCGATCCTAAATAACGAAAATGATCATTTCTAGGTATTTCTTGACCCTCCAATTTCACCACATCTCCATTTGTCCTCCTATTACTACTAAAATTACACTCCACATATTCTGTTTTAGTTCTGCTTATTTTAAATCCTCTTGTTTCTAAAGTTTCTCTCCACAATTCCAACCTAGCGTTTATCCCTATCTTAGTCTCATCGACTAAAACAATATCATCTGCAAATAGCATACACCATGGCACCTCATCTTGTATTTGTCCAGTCAACTCATCCATAACAAGAGCAAAGAGATAAGGACTTAATGCTGAACCTTGGTGTAGCCCTACCGTAATTGAAAATTCACTACTTTCTCCAGCTGATGTTCTTACTGTAGTCATCGCACCATCATACATATCCTTGATCACGTCAATATATCTGCGAGTCACTCCTCTTTTATGTAGAACCCACCATATTATATCTCTGGGTATCCTATCATACGCCTTCTCCAAATCTATAAAAATCATATGAAGATCCTTCTTTTTCTCTCTATACCTCTCCATTAATCTCCTCAATAAATAGATTGCTTCCATTGTTGACCTCCCAGGCATAAACCCAAATTGATTCTCAGATACTGTTGTCTTCAATCTCAATCTATATTCAATCACTCTCTCCCAAAGTTTCATTGTATGACTCATTAACTTAATACCACGATAATTTGAACAACTTTGTATGTCCCCTTTATTTTTATAAATAGGTACTAAAATACTTTTTCTCCATTCATCGGGCATCCTATTAGTCATTAAAATTCTATTAAATAATTTGGTAAGCCATGATACTCCATCCTCCCCTAAGCACTTCCAAACCTCAATAGGGATACCATCTAGTCCTAAAGCCTTCCCTGTTTTCATCTTTTTTAGAGCAATCCTGACCTCTGTTGTCCTAATTCTACGAAAAAATATATCTTCTCGAGTCTCCCTAAGTTCCTCTATATCTAATCTACTCCCATTATCTCCATTTAATAACCTCTCAAAGTAGTTTTTCCATCTTTCCATAATTTCATCATCTTTGACTAGGACTCTCGAATCATCACTTTTGATGCACTTAACGTTATTGAAATCTTTTGTTTTCCTATCCCTAAGTTTAACAAGCTTATAAATACTTTTTTCCCCTTCTTGTGTTCCTAATTTTGTATAAAGATCATCATACGCTTTTAACTTAGCATCTCTTACCACTTTCTTAACTTCCTTTTTAGCCCATTTATATTTCTCAAAATTCTCTTCATTTCTATTTGTTTGCCATGTTTTAAAGCACTCCCTTTTAATTTTTACTATATTCTGTACTTCTTCATTCCACCACCAAGTTTCTTTAGACTGTGGCCCTTTGCCTTTTGATTCTCCAAGAATTTCTTTTGATATTTTCCTAATGCATGTGGCCATCTTATTCCACATTATGTTAGTTTCTTCTTCACAATTCCATGTTGCTTCATTTAATACTTTATCTTTAAATAGTTCTAATTTCTCTCCTTTTAAATTCCACCACCTAGTTCGTGGGTTAATCTTCACTTTTCGCATTCGTGATTGATTTTTAATGTTTATATCCAACACCATTATCCTATGTTGTGAGGTTAAGCTCTCTCCCGGGATAACCTTACAATCTTTACACGTTAATCGGTCTCCTTTCCTAGTAATGAAAAAATCTATTTGGCTCTTATGTGTTCCACTTTTATAAGTTATTAAGTGTTCAAGCCTCTTTTTAAAACATGTATTTACTAGTACAAAATCATAAGCCATCGCAAAATCTAAGATAGACTCTCCCTCGTCGTTCCTATCTCCAAAACCATGTCCGCCATGCACTATCTGATATCCTACACGATCTTCTCCTACATGGCCATTAAAATCTCCACCTATATAGATTTTCTCACCTAGGGGTATTTCTTGAATTAGTTCATCCATTTGTTCCCAAAATTGTACTTTAGTATGCTCATCTAATCCTACTTGAGGTGCATAAGCACTAACAATATTAATTATGTTTTCACCTAATACCAATTTTACAAGTATAAGTCTATCACCTTTCCTAATAACGGTTACGATATCGTCCTTAAAGTTTTTATCTACTATTATTCCAACTCCGTTCTTATTTCTATGTTTTCCTGTATAATATAATTTAAATCCTGTATTTTCTATTTCTCTAGCTTTCTCATGTTTTATAGTTTCATGCATTTTAAATGACATTATGGTTTAAATAAAATTGGAACAGGAAATAATTTATTAAATTGTCGGATGCCAGTTTAGAGGGTGTAGTTAGTCTCAGAAGGTGCGAGACAGTCAAAATAAGTGCCATATTGTAATTTTGGGTTTCAGGCACTTTTACCTGGTTTTAGCTTAAATGCGTATTTAAGAGGCATTTTAATGTGGTGTTAACCACTTAAGTTGGAGACTTTAGACTTAAGACCTGATTTTTAGTCTTGCCCCTTATTTCTTTTTCTCATTTGTGTGTTACCAAACAAGTGAGAGAGAGAGAAAGAGAAATGAGGAGATGGAGAGAGAGATTGAAGATGGAGGTTTTGGGATTGCTTCTTCTTCAAATAAATCTGAATTTGCAACCTTAAGGCAAGTTTTCTACTTTCTAATATGTGATTTAAAATGAATAATTTGTATGATATTTATGTATATTCATTTGGAGATCAAAAATGAAAATTTTAGGATTTAAGCCCTAATCTTGGTTTTGATGATAATATTATGGATTATAATGGTTAAAAATCTTGAAGGATAAATTTTGGGTAGATAAATGTTGTTGGTTGTGGGTAAAATGGAAGAGATTTGAGGTTTGGGAGAATTAGGGTTCATAACCCTTAAGACAAAATTAGGCAAATCTGTAGAACCGAATTGATTCGGTCTGGCCGAATCGATTCGCCTTGAGACAGTTTCCAGGTCTGGGTCGACCGAATCGATTCGGATGGTCCGAATCGATTTGGAAATTATGCAGAAGTCAAGTTTTCCTAACCGAATCGATTCGGATGGTCTGAATCGATTCGCTTTCCTGAACCCAAGTCGATTCGGCTAGGCCGAATCGATTCGGAAGCCCTGCATTTTGAGTGATTTTCTTAGTTTAGTTCCAATTCATTTTTTTGCTAAGTCTAGGGCCTAGGAACCTTCTTTAATGAAGTAAAGTAAATGTCCTAGAGTTGTAATTGAGTTAGTTACTTTCCCTACACTAGGAAAGGGTTATGTGGGGACTTTTTCGGGGTTATGCCTATTGAGGTTAGGGCATTCTTTTCTTCTAGTCAATTACTATAAAACTAAAAGTTATTATATCATGTTTCGTAGACTTTAGGAGCTCATCCGAGCTATCATAGTCCTAATGGTTTATAATAACTCCATAAAAGTGGGTTGGGAGAATAAATTGAAAGTTCATTCATTCCTTTGAGGTATGATAGTATTGGGGTTTTAAAATAACACCCTAAAATGTTTGGAGGTAATTGAGAGTGTACTTAGTCCTTTGAAGTTGTAGGAACGTTATAATTTATCGTATGGCTCCGGATAATAAGTTATACTATTTACAAAAAGTAAATGGAAATGGTTTCGGATAAAATGAAACATATACATGGAAATGAAATGAAATGAAATGGTAATGGTAATGATGATGGTAAATTATAATTTACTAAATCATGAATATGGTAAATGCTAATTTACTTGAACACACCTCTCTAAATGACATCATAAGGGAAGTTCGTGCGCTTGTTGATGCCCCCTGGCTAGTGAATGCAGGGTGGATATAATCCATAGGTCGTATGAGTGATTATGTTATATTTTTCTGCGGTGGTGAGGAGATTTCGGGTGTGGTCTTGACTCTCCCGCAGGCATATGGCCGCTTCCCGACATATTGCGTTGTAGGTGCCCAGGTTGTCTTGTATAGATAGGCCCTGGAAGATGATGGTCATTTAGGGGTGCGCTGAGAGGGGAAACTCAGAGGGGCGGTCTTAGAATCGTTATATGTAAATAAATATAAATATTCATAATCAAGTGGGACTTGATGTATGAGATATGCCATAAAGAGCATGACGAAGTGCCATAAAGAGCACAATGAAATGCCACAAAGAGGATTTGTTGATGCTAATATTCCTGTTAAGGAATGGAATGCAGGGAAGGGCATGTAATTGAGATAAAAGCCATAAAGAGCTTAAAACTTTGACTATATTTTCCTGTTAAGGAATGGACTATAAAATGGAACAAGGTTTTGATGTGAGTTTTTAATTTAAATGTTAATTATTCTCCTGCATAATTAAATTGTCTTGGCTTATGCAAATTTTGTAGCTAGATTCTCGTTATTTACTCAAGATTATCATTCATAACTGTCACACTCTTTATTCATCTGGTAATCATATAGAACCGGTCCCTGACCCATTTATATTTCTTATCGTACTTGCATCATTTATCTGTTTAGGTACTCTGCCGCAAGGATGCCTGTTCTGACCATCCTATTCCGATGTCCTCGGCGAGCCGTGATGCATTGCGGGTATTACGGGATACATTTGGTATAGTCGTTTTCATTTGGCATTCTAGCTATGATCGGGTCTCTTTACTCGGGCGAGAGGCCCAAGGTTTTGTAAATGTCTAATGAAATGTATTGTATAAATTAATGAGTTTGTTTAAATGCTGTTATAAAGATTGTGACCGGTAACATATTCGATCTTTTTATTGTATTCTTGTTGTATTATTTATATATGTCTTGGGGTTTCCCCTATCCTTTCAGGATTTGGGTTATTTGAATTCTTTCCTTAACTTTAAAACAAAATTTTTGGCAACCCGTTTTCTGAAATATTGGGTGGTTATCCTGGATACTCTATATTTTATTGTGATGCTGAGAATGATTCCATCTGGGA
This sequence comes from Sambucus nigra, assembly GCA_949130495.1. NCBI lineage: Eukaryota > Viridiplantae > Streptophyta > Magnoliopsida > Dipsacales > Adoxaceae > Sambucus > Sambucus nigra. The sequence continues at coordinate 233,064,693 of OX422210.1, read as the reverse complement.
CTCCTGTTATATTGGAGTATTGGGCTGGATACCCCTTATTTTGGTGAGTGGGTTATCACAGATGGTATCAGAGCATCAGGTTCTAGAGTCCTTAGGAATCTGTGTGAACGCCTTTAGTTTTCCGCGTTGCTTTTGACTTGACATAAATCCTTAGGATTAAGATCGTTGGTTTCTTTAGTGAGGTCTCGTTCTTCTTCCATGAGGTAGAACTTATAAAATATTTTGCGTATTCGTGTGAGAATAGTAGGTCGATTGAAGAAGGGCGTCATGGGAAGGATTTTTTAGGACTGTAAATTGTGGTCGGGGATGAGGACCGCTTTAGGGGTTGCTCCCTTTTTGTAGCACTTCCTTGTCTTACTACTACGACTACTAATTACAGTTGATGTAGTTTCCCAAGTACCGCTAGAAGCATAAAGTGGTACTAAGCTTGAGATTTCAAGCAATGTTAAATTGAAGTGGAGAAGTGACCAGAAATAGGATGGAGGGAAACCTTCCTCCCGTAGGAGTAGTGTTAATAGGGTGAAATGGTGGTCACCATATTCGTGGGTGCTGGAAGTTTGGCCCCTAGAGAAGCCTGGTGGATACTTGCAACAACAAGTTTCTCTGGGAAAAATGGACCGAGGAGAAGGTGTATTTTTGAGTGTTCACACAATGTTCGATTAAAGACCGATAGGAAATAAAGTGTTGTACGGTTAGGGAGACCGTGGACCATTAAATGATAGGCTCCAGAATAAGTGTCGTTAACACTTCTGATGGAGCAGTGATCATGAAATCCTTTTAGTGGACATCCGCCTAGGGAGGTTTCATTGAACTGAGGATTAGGAGGCCATGAGCGTGTCCTCTTTTATTGAGAAAGTAGGAGGGAGTGTGTGGGCAATTGTTGTCGGCTAGAGTTGGAGTAATGGCTATGATGCGGAGTGTTTGGTAAGAATGTTGATGGTAATTCCACGTTAGTTGTGGGTGGTGTATTCCTTAGGATAAGACTTAGTAATATTTTATCTATTGTAGATTCGGGTGTGTATATTGAGCTTATAGTAGTATTGACGCTATTATATAAGAGTAATTATATGACTTCATTGGTATGGAAGTTCTATTTTTCCTCACTCGTTATGAAACGAGTGATGATATTCTAAATATACATGTGATATACGTGTTATTTGCAGTATGTGTTACCTGGTTTGAGTATTTTATTATTTGTTGGCATTGTATGTGGTTGTTATGACTTATCTCCCCGACCAACAAAGTTAAGTAGTAATGCATAGGAGGGGTTCCTTGTTTGGATTCCGCTTTTGCGGGACGCTCCACGCGTGAACCTTAATGACGTTGGGAGTGAAGAGATGTTACTTTTTCTTTTTCTTATTTTATGTATTATATGCGAGTAAAGATATTTTGGTTGGTTTGGGATGATAGCAAGCAAATAAAATTGTAGGGCTATCTTACTTCTAGTTCAAAATGGAACTAGTTGTTCTATAATTTCTCTCCTAGATACAGGTTGAGACTTTATAGAGGTGGATCGAGGTAGGTAGGAGATTTTGTTATTCGTTTAAGTTATCTTATGTGAGTTTTGATTATTTGTTTGCCTTGTTTGTGTTTGTTACGCTTTATCTCCATAATCAACAAGTTAAGTAGGCATGCGTCGGAGGGGTTCCTTGTTTAGATTTCGCTTCGGCGAGACACTCCGACGCATGAACACTTAACGATGTTATGATTGGAGAGACGCTATCCTTTTCTTTCTCTTTTATTTTATTTATTTTGTTGTTAGAAGTGGGATTAGAAGGATTAGCCGATAATCACATAGAAGAGTGATTAAGGGCAATTAAAGTGCGAGATAGAAGCACTGTATATAGTTCTCTCCTCTGATCGATGTGAGGGAGACTGCGATACGAAGTCGAGTTGAGACTTCGGGATTGTTCCTTGATAAGAAGGCCATGTTTATATAAGGGGATACGTATTTGAAAGACTTCACAGAAGGTGAATGTATGATCAGTTAAAAATCTTTAATGATATTATGGTAAAGCCTAGAAGTAGAATCTTATTAGTAGGGTTATGAATTTGCATTTTTATTACTGATATCGATCATGTGTCTTAGATCGTCATATCTCGATGACCGACTATGCGAGGTAGTATTGTAACGTGAGGTTTCCTTGTCTGGATTTTGCTTCGGCGAGACGTCCCACGCATGAACCTGAGCAAATGCCGGGAGTTGAGTAAGGTCTGGGGCTCTAAGGATATACTTAGTATTATATATATATATATATATATATATATACATATATATATATATATATACGACTTAGATAGGATATATATAGATCGACCTTAGATTCATTAGGACTTAAGGCCATTAGGGCATGTGATGTTGATTTAGGAAGATTATAAGGAGTTGACCACGAATAAGTCGTGGGTTAACCCTAAGGGGGACTAGATCCCTAGGAACGAGAAGTGTGGAATCTCGATAGATTTCGAAGGTTAGGCCGATGGAGGTGAGACCTCTCCTAGTTAAAGTGTTACATTGGTAACCTAACTTTTGGGGAGTTAAATGGATGAATTGACTTTCACTCCCGAGTTCATGTGGCTAAGCTCGAGGGTGAATCTAATGAATAAATCTCTTCCAGGAGCGGGAAGTAATAATACTGGAGCATGGACCCGTTGTATATGCGTCTCACAAGATTAAACTTGTGGTAAGTATTATCCCACGCTTGAATTAAAATTCATTGTGGTGGAAATTGCCTTAAATAAATGGAGGAACTACTTCCTAGGCAGAAATTTAGTCTTTCTCGCAAGCAACAAGTGGTAGCAGTATGACGGGGGAGAAATTGAGTTGGTGTTTGGAGTTCTTGAACTATGATTTGGATATTCTCATTCGCTAAGGAAATGCGATTGGGGTAGTAGATGCGTCGAGTAAGAAACCTGTCGGAGATATTTGTGTTGGCATGGAAATCCAAATGAAACGAGTATGACTCTAAAGACTTTGTAGTGAGAGCATTTCGGTATGTGATTGACTGTTTCACCTACTCGTGTGAAGAAGAGTAGCGGTGGAACGAAGGGGTATACTCATAGACGCCTTTATTGAATTGTCGGCATCAGACTGGTCATGATTCTATTTGAGGAAATTGCTGATCATCCGACCAAGCCGTTGAATTTCCAAACATTGCGGTCAGACGATGTGTAGAGGGTACGCCCCGCTTTTTATGGAGGGGTGAAGTGCCTAGAAATAGTGGTGGACCGAGACTCGCTATTCATGTCGAGGTTTGAAAAAGTTTCCATGAAGAAATGGGAACCGTATGGAGATGGTGTGTATTTTACCACCCTAAAATGGATTGATGAATGGAAGAAGTTGACTTAATGCCAAAGGGAATATCTTGAACGTGAACCTTAGGATACTTAACGGACGGTGCAGTAGTTCTATGGATGGAAATTCCCGTACAATAATTGGGACTTTTGGATGGCCTTATGGAACATTTCCTAAGGTATGGCGCCGTGAGTGCCTTGAGTAGCCGGTTGAGAAATTTGCATAGTCGTTGGATGAGACCAACGAATAAAATGTTCCTTGGACTTGGAGCGGTACCGGAACATTTCTTTAAGGATTCGGATTTTGAGCCATACACCTTGAAGGGCTACGTCTATGTGAGGAGAAGTTGAATAGTGTTGGTGTAGGTATCCCCAAGGTGGGATGTAGCGTGATTTAGGAAGTAAGGCATTTTGTCCCTAGTCACGTGGGTATCGTACTCCGCCGTGGGAAGGTGGAATTGATAGTTTGTGAGGAACGCTTTGTGATAGGAAAGAGCACAAATATTATAGACTGAGATCGATAGTGACGACCTTAGTCCAAGTCCATTTTGGGACGTCGTATTAACAAGGGTTTGTTAAGGACGATAGAATAATAGTTGAGATAGTATACCCTTTATGCGTATAGGGTATGCCCGAATTTTGGGGGGAAAATTCCCTCATAAGGGGGGGAGTATGTGACAACCCTCGCTTTAAGGAGGCTAATTTTATATTAATCTACCGAATGAGGTAATTATATAAAATGTTGTAACTGGAGTAAATATTAATTTAATGAGTTAGAAGTTAATAATTACTAGATTGATGCATTTTTACTAAATGTGAAAGTAAATATCATCAGGTTGCATGTTTTATAGTGTCATGCATTTTAAATGACATTATGGTTTAAATAAAATCGGAACAGGAAATAATTTATAAAATTGTCGGATGCCAGTTTAGAGGGTTTAGTTAGTCTCAGAAGGCGTGAGATAGTCAAAATAAGTGCCATATTGTAATTTTGGGTTTCGGGCACTTTTACCTGGTTTTAGCTAAAATGCGTATTTGGGAGTCATTTTAATGTGGTGTTAACCACTTAAGTTGGAGACTTTAGACTTAAGACCCAATTTTTAGTCTTGCCCCTTATTTCTTTTTCTCATTTGTGTGTTACCAAATAAGTGAGAGAGAGAGAGGAAGAGAAATGAGGAGATGGAGAGAGAGAGATTGAAGATGGAGGTTTTGGGATTGCTTCTTCTTTAAATAAATATGAATTTGCAACCTTAAGGCAAGTTTTATACTTGCTAATATGTGATTTAAGATGAATAATTTGCATGATATTTATGTATATTCATTTGGAGATCAAAAATGGAAATTTTAGAAGCCCTAATCTTGGTTTTGATGATAATATTGTGGATTATAATGGTTATAAATCGTGTAGGATAAATTTTGGGTAGATAAATGTTGTTGGTTGTGGGTAAAATGGAAGAGATTTGAGGTTTCGGATAAATAGGGTTCATAACCCTTAAGACAAAATTAGGCAAATCTGCAGAACCGAATTGATTCGGTCTGGCCGAATCGATTCGCCTTGAGACAGTTTCCAGGTCTGGGTCGACCGAATCGATTCGGATGGTCCGAATCGATTTGGCAATTATGCAGAAGTCAAGTTTTCCTAACCGAATCGATTCGGATGGTCTGAATCGATTCGCTTTCCTGAACCCAAGTCGATTCGGCTAGGCCGAATCGATTCGGAAGCCCTGCATTTTGAGTGATTTTCTTAGTTTAGTTCCACTTCATTTTTTTGCTAAGTCTAGGGCCTAGGAACCTTCTTTAATGAAGTAAACTAAGTGTCCTAGAGTTGTAATTGAGTTAGTTACTTTCCCTACACTAGGAATGGGTTATGTGGGGACTTTTCCAGGGTTATGCCTATTAAGGTTAGGGCATTATTTTCTTCTAGTCAGTTACTATAAAACTAAAATTTATAGTATTATGTTTGGGAGATTTAGGGGCTCATCCGAGCTATATTAGTCCTAATGGTTTATAATAACACCATAAAAGTGTGTTGGGAGAATAACTTGAAAGTTCATTCATTCCTTTGAGGTATGATAGTATTGGGGTTTTGAAATAACACCCTAAAATGTTTGGAGGTAATTGAGAGTTTACTCACTCCTTTGAGGTTGTAGCAACAGTATAATTTATCGTATGGATCTGGATAATAAGTTATACTATTTACAAAAAGTAAATGGAAATGGTTTCGGATAAAATGAAACATATACATGGAAATGAAATGAAATGGAAATCGTAATGATGATGGTAAATGATAATTTACTAAATCATGAATATGGTAAATGCTAATTTACTTGAACACACCTCTCTAAATGAAATCATAATGGAAGTTCGCACGCTTGTGATGCCCCCTGGCTAGTGAATGGAGGGTGGATATATTCCATAGGCCGTATGAGAGATTATGTTATGTTTTTTGCGTTGGTGAGGGGATTCTGGGTGTGGTCTTGACTCTACCGCAGGCATATGGCCGCTTACCGACGTATTGCATTGTAGGTGACCAGGTTGTATTGTATAGATAGGCCCTGGAAGATGATCGTCATTTAGGGGCGCGTTGAGTGGGGAAACTCGGAGGGGCGGTCTTAGAATCGTTATATGTAAATAAATATAACTATTCATAATCAAGTGGAACTTGATATATGAGATATGCCATAAAGAGCATGACGAAGTGCCACAAAGAGCACAATGAAATGCCACAAAGAGAATTTGTTGATGTTAATATTTCTGTTAAGGAATGGAATGCCGGGAAGGGCATGTAATTGAGATAAAAGCCATAAAGTGCTTAAAACTTTGACTATATTTTCCTGTTAAGGAATGAACTATAAAATGAAACAAGGTTTTGATGTAAGTTTTTAATTTAAATGTTAATTATTCTCCTGCATAATTAAATTGTCTTAGCTTATGCAAAATTTTGTAACTAGATTCTCATTATTTACTCATGATTATCATTTATAACTGTCATGCTCTTTATTCATCTGGTAATCATATAGAACCGAGCCCTGACCCGTTTATATTTCTTATTGTACTTGCATCTTTTATCCATTCAGGTACTCCGCCGCAAGGATTCCTGTTCTGACCTTCCTATTCCGATGTCCTCGGCGAGCCGTGATGCATTGCGGGTATTATGGGCTACATTTGGTATAGACGTTTTCATTTGGTATTCTAGCTATGATCGGGTCTCTTTACTCGGGCGAGAGGCCCGAGCTTTTGTAAATGTCTAATGAAATGTATTGTATAAATTAATTAGTTTGTTTAAATGCTGTTATAAAGATTGTGACCGGTAACATATCCGGTCTTTTTATTGTATTCTTGTTGTATTATTTATATATGTCTTGGGGTTTCCCTTATCTTTTCAGGATTTGGGTTGTTTGAATTCTTTCCTTAACTTTAAAACAAAATTTTTGGCAACCCGTTTTCTGAAATATTGGGTGGTTATCCTGGATACTCTATATTTTATTATGATGCTGAGACTGATTCCATTCGGGACTCCTGTTATATTGGAGTATTGGGCTGGCCACCCCTTATTTTGGTGAGCGGGTTGTCACATGTAATCGGGGAAATTCTTCTATCAAAATATTTCTTCCCCCAAAAGGAGAAAAAACTTTTATAAATTGTGATTCAAATACAAACCATATTTGTAATTTTATTTTGTGTTATATTGGTTATTGTTTACAATATTTATTACACCAAAATGATTTATTTCCGCGGGCACGGACAACAATCCTCGTAAGGTTTAGACAAACAATGCACCTGAGTGTTATGAAACAATGTACAAGAATTTTTCACGAAAAATACAAGTGATAATTACTAAGTACACCAATGAATTCTTCAAAGTACACGCATTTTGACTAAAGTACACGCACTGGTTAATATAATATTTTTTTATTCTATTAATTGAAAACTCCTTTAAATATTTATTCAGGACACAATAACCAAAATCAATTTTTTAATCTCAACTACTCACTTCCCAACTACTTCTAGTCCAGAAATAAATAGCTTTAACTTTTCCTATAAAAGAGTAATATTTGTTCCTTTATTAACCATTACATCTAGGGTAAAGATAACATAATGGTTATTCTAGCAGAAAACTTGCGAGATACTCTTGATAGAGATGAAAGAAATAAAATAAAAATAAGGCAAATTGAGGAAAATATTTCCTCATATGAAACTGCCTTTGAGCAGTTTCAAACATATGTGAGGGAAGGTTATTTTGTACTTCCACCCAATCCTATAGATTTATTTGATGTGGATGAGGACCCTCCTCAAACTCATGAAGACCTCATGTCTTTGTATACACAAGAAGTTCCCATGAAAACCGCCAAGCTAAAGGAGAAGAAGGCTCTCCATGAAGGCCTTGTAGCTGTCATAGAAGAAGAAATTCGGCACTGGTCGAATTTAATTGACTCTCTTCCTGACACCCAAGATGCCTTTGAGAAACTTCCCTAATAGATACCTTTTTTATTTTTTTCATCTTTTGTTATTTGAAAAAATTGTACTTTATTTTTTATTTTTAATAAAAATTTTATTTATTTCATGCATGTATTCTCACTTATGTCATACACCTAATGTACAAAAGTACACGTGAAACCTTATAAAAATGATCACATGTATTGTAAAAAATGTAAACATTAATATCATTTAATGTAAAAAAAATTGGTATGTCAAAATATGATTGCGTGTATTATAAATTATAATACACACAAATTTTTATAAAGCACAAACAAGATATTGTCCCAGACAATTATATAAATGTGTGTACTTTATATATTACATGTGTACTTTATAAAGTACACGCATAGTCTATAAAGTACATGCCTATTGAAATACTTGTATAATAATGTCGCTGGCGTGGATCATAATACATATAGGAATTTAAGAATATGAGTGACCCAAGTGTGTTTTATAAAGTACAAGCACATTGTAATATCCAAAACCATTTTCCAAATAGTACATGCATTTATATACGTCTACTTGATAAAATTATATGCAGAATACATAAAGTACACGTATATTGAATTAGATTTTTGTCATATCAATATGCGTGTATTTTTCTAAAACATACGTGTACACTTATATTTAATTGCGTGTACTTTAATTATCAATCCGTGTACTTCATAAAGTACACGCACATTTCATCAAGTACATGCATATTAGATTTATATTATGAGTGTACTTCATGCATGTACATCGTAGAGTACATGCATATTTTATCAAGTAAATCAAAATTAAATGTCATTAATAAAGTACACGCATATTGAAGTGACCAAATACATATTTAAATGCGTGAACTTTATGTATTATATGTGCACTTCATAAAGTACACGCATATTTCATCAAGTACACACATTGATAAAATTTCTTTGGATATCAAAATATGTGTGTACTGTACATAACATGCGTATACAAATGTAAAGTACACGTGAACATCAGGAAAAATGATCACGTATGTTTTATGAAAAATATGTGTACAGCTACACAAAAAATAAACTGAAAAATGAGACTTAAAAATAAATTACATTCATTTATGTGAAACAAATGGTTTATTAAATAATTTATTCAATCAAATGGTTAAAATGAATGAATTCAACAATTTTAAAAATACTCAAATGGGTTCCTTACAAGTAGACCTATAATGACCCATTTTACTACACCTCGAGCAAGTAACTTCCCTTACTGTGATCTCACCAGAAGACTTTTTTCTCTTATTTCTTGGCCTGCCTATCGATCTCTTAGTCATTGGTGGAAGGACAGGTGGATTTTCAGGAATAGGAATATTTAAGGAAATCAAATCAGGAAGAGGAACTATAGGTATCGAGTATGATTTTTTGTAGAAAGATACCTTATAGTACTCCTCAATATAATCATAAATACTGGTCCCTTTCCTCCGCACAACACAAACAACATGAGAATATGGAAAACATCTAATCTGCCAACTCTTACAAGAACAAGTCCTTTCTCTTAAGTCAACTGTTGCTCTCACTTTTGAATGAACTTCAAATACATTTTGACTTGAGCGACTAATAGTCCAATGTCGGCTTTTATTCCAATTTTCATTCAGTAACTTTTGAAAAAAAGGACATAGCTGATTTGTCCAAGTGTCAGACTCAAAAAGTTTGGTTGCATTGAAATTCATTATCTTCACTCTCAATTTATCAAGCATATTCATTACTGGTAAATGCCTTTCCTCCAATATCCATGAATTGAATGACTCCGCAACACTAGATGCCATGTCACCATACCATTTACCAGGGAAATATGCATAGGATCAATTCTCGGGAGACAAACTATCAATGAAATCGGCAATAGAAGCTCCTCCTTCCTTCTTCAATGCTTTAATATTCTTGTGAAATACATCTACTGAGACTGCAGATGCACAAGACAAAAAATCTTTAATAATTTTCTTTCGAAATCCAGCACAATTCCCATGAATTTTTTTTATATTCCCTTGTAAACGATGTATACAGTAGGACTGTGCAGATAACGGGAAGACCCTCAAAAGAGCTTAAAGTAATCCATTGTTTCGATCTGATATAAATGTTATGTTTCGATATTGCTCAACTACCGCACTATGAAAATTGACAAGAAACCACATCCAGTTATCTTCGGTTTCAGAATCAACAACAGCATATGCAACAGGAAAAAGGCCTAAAATATAAAAATATATCAAAATTAAAATAAATAATATATCCATGTACAACACTTTCAAAATTGATGCTGCTAGCTCATACCCTAAAACACATGGGAAATATATTATGTGTTTAATTTAAATTGTTTGTAAATAACAAGACAAAACATAAAAATGTACAATAGACATAATAAAGGTAAAAAGACATGCACGTTTACTTTCCAATCTTTTTCTTGGCTTTATTATCAACAACACTAACATCAACATACACGCATACAAATGTAAAGTACATGTGAACTAAACAAAAACATTCAAAGGTACTTTACATTTTTAACGTGTACTTGGCTTTATTATTTCTAAATAACAACACCTATCATCAAAGTACACGCATAAAAATGAAAAGTACACGTGAAATTAAGAAAAATATTCACGTGTACTTAACATGTACTATGCGTGTACTTTAGTTTGCATTCAACATAACAACATCATCATCAAAATACACACATAAAAATGAAAAGTACACATGAAAATACAAAAACATTCACGTGTACTTGACATATACTATGCATGTATTTTACTTAGTATTACACATAACAACATCATCATAAAAGTACACGTGAAATTAAGAAAAACATTCATGTGTACTTGACATGTACTATGCAAGTCCTTTACTTAGTATTACACATAATAAGACATATCATGAAAATGCACGCAGAAAAATGAAAAGTACACGTGAACTAAAACAATGACATTCAAAGGTATTATATATTTTTATGCTTGTATTTTGATGATATGGAATGGAATAAACAAAATGTCAATGCAATACACAAAATAAAATATTTACAATTAATTTACCATTGTTCTCATTCCTTGCAGTAGCTGATAGTATTATTCCACGGTAATGGCTCTTCAAAAAGGCACCATCAAGAAATAAAACAGGTCTGCAGTATTGAAATCCATAAATACATCCTCTAAACATTACAAATATTCTTTTGAATTTTTTAATCTCATGTTCCACGTCAAGGATGCAATGCGACCCAGGATTGTACTACAATAGAAGGTCACGATAATTATTCATTAATGCATAAGAAACCTTTTCATCACCATGTATAGCAACAACAGACATCTCTTTTGCACGCAATGCATGTTGATAAGTTATATCAAGACCGTAATTCTTCTTCATATCTCTAACTACATCAATTGGTCTCAATAATGAGTTATCTCTAAGATCATCAGCTACCAATGTTGAAACCAACTTGAAGGCTATCATTTTGGCTGACGGACTACTAAAGACACCTTTACATGTATGCTCATTTTTCATTGCACGTATGTAAAAGTATCCATTTATTGTAGATAATGAAGCATGAATTCTCCACATGAAATTCTCAGTAGTCTTTTTAGAGCATTCAGCCGTCACTCGAGTTTTATCATTCTTCAAATACACATACTTGAACCCAACCTCAACGGCATACTTTCGCAATTTATCCCGAAATTCCACTACACCTCCTTCAAAACAATGTTGCTCATGACTTATATAAGGCTTCCAATCATTCAAAAGATAGACTTTCGACTTACTTGGTTCCACACCACCAAGATAAAAAGTAATTTTCAATGAAACTATTAAAATCATTTGTAGTGCCCGATGATAAAGACTCTAATCTTTGTGTATTTGTATCACCATTGTCAACCCTCTCAGAACTTGTATTACTGCAGTCAACCCCTTCAAAAATTCGATTAGGGCATTCAACCCGTTCACGACATGTATTACTTGGAAATAGTAATGAATCAATGACATATATCCAAATGAATTAGCTTTCACGATCAATTGGGACCACTATCATTGTCACAAACCAACTTGAACCGACATTCATCACCAAATGAATACCTCAATGAAAAACTACCACATCTCAAATTAGTAAACCTAATACACAACTCATTGCATATGAAATCTAATGTGCTATCTTTAAATATTTCAATACAAGCCATATTATCCAAATAACAACACCTTGCTATTACACTACTTACCATAATGTCCTCCAGTATAACAGAGAAGAAAAACATGTACTTCAAGGTCAACAATTCTAAAAATGTGTACAATAATTTAATGCATGAAATATCAAAATATTTATTGATAATTAATATAAAATTACAGGAACTATTTAAAAACCTATACATGAAACAATAAAGCAGACACATATTTTCAAAAAAAATAATCACGTCTACTTTATAAACACTACGTGTACTTTCAAAACTGATATCGAACTGGTTATTTCCACTAGCGCGGAGCTATATCAATAAGTGATTCAATACCAAATCAAAATCAAGGACTCTTAAAATTAGAATGAAATATCAATAATATTCATTCAGGACATTCAACTAACAATTACAAATATTGATAAATATAACTTATATAAGAAGAATCCAAACATAAAAGCATAAAAAACACAAAATCAAAACATATACATATATAACATATAAAAAGCTATTCAATCACATGAATGAGTATTACAATGAGTCTCTTGAATCAAAACAAAGGACATAAACTTATTGTAATCGATCGAAAATAGAAAAACCAACTGCTGATAAAGATAAACTTACAAATGATAGAGCCAAGTGATATATGTAGAATCTATTAAGAACACTGTAATCGATTATAGGACAGACGAAAAAATCATAAGATTGATGTTATTTTCGATTTCGGAGAATAGTCGTTAGTTGCAGAGAAAACTTCAATAGCCGATTAGGTTTATGATTTTTTTAAATTGGAAGTATTTATATGTTGCATGTAATCGTTTAAAATTTGGTTCACCGGTTTTTTTGTCCAAAATTGTTAGTCCAAGGACTAGACCTTAAAAACCATTATTTTTTATGTGGGGAAATTTAACCAAAGATTTATGGAGAAACTGGAGGGAAACTATGTAACCAAGGGCATTGAAAATTTTCTTTATTTGAAGAATAAGATCTTAAAGTTTGAATATTAAATTGGTATATCTATGTGTACGGATTTGGATAATTTTACTAAAATATTAATGATTTACAAAATTTGGATGTCACCATAGTGATAAAGATAAAGAACTTTTGTTATTGAATTATTTGTCTGACACATATGAGCATTTGAATACCACACTAATGTATAATAAATATGAAATTTATTTTTATGATATCTCGAATGACCTTATCAACAATGACTATGATAGGATAAGGATGGCAATAGATAAGAAAATTTAGATGCACCGACAGGTTTTGGTCATTAGAGGACAAATTTGGTAACCATGGAAAGTCTCGATTTCAATCGGGAGGGTCTGGGAGGACAATCCTTGGAATAGTTAAATAAACATTTTGTCACAATAATGGGTATTTGAAGAAGGATTGTCCAAAGGTGAAGAATAAGGCAAAGAAGAACCCTATAGTGAATGTGTCCAACAATGATGATAAATATTTTTTAAAATTTTATATGACCTTGGTGTTTACTAGTGAAGAAACCTTCTTAAAGGAAGCGGCATTAGAATTTTAATATATGAAAATTTTGGAGCTTTAAGGTGTGTGGCACGTTAAAAAGTACATTTTGATGCTAAAACTTATATTTGGATGGCATGAAATAACATGTCAAAATAAAACATTAATTATTTGTTGTATTTTTTTGAACTAATTTCATGTAGAAATTTTATGGTTGGGTTCGCGAACAACAATCACTAGCTTTTCATCCACTAAGGTTTAATTCTCGTTAAAGAAGGTGTCGTATTTTTGGGAGGTTATTTGATACGCAACTCGCAAAGGTTCGACTTGATATATTCATTATTTCTGTCTCTTCAGGAAACATGCATAATTTGGTTTAGAAGACCCGTTTTAGTGGTATTTTTGGTGGTTAGGATTCATAAAATTTGGATTGACATTGTCCCACCTTTGTTTGAAGCATGTGATATGAAGCTATTTGAGTTTTAGACCCCTACTCACAGGAGGATTTGTTTCATACGTCGATTTGGATTAACATGGATTCTTGCACTCTAAGTTACCTATTGCTTTAGTTCAGTGATACTAGAACTCTTATAGATATTTAATGATTGCATCACTATAGTTTTGTGTTTGGTAATAATAAGAGGTGATTTTAATTAATTGTAATAAAATTTGGAATATTTGAGGAGTTCTTTGTGAGGATTTTTTCAAAGATTCATAATATCTTTTGAATATATGAATATTAGTGGGATTTATCTTTTATTCCATGTGGATTACCTATTTTACCAAGCCACGTTAAATTTGGTGTTCTTTTCTATCAATCTATTTGTTTATTTTTGTTGATGTTTTACGTGTGGCTGAAATCACCAACCATTATTTGTTGATAATGCACTCACACACAAAAAACCATTCATGAATACTTTACAAAATTTATTGTATACCTGAAAATCAGGTACACATTTAAGTAAGCAAACCTTAGTGCCCCAAAAATATATTAATGGAATAAAGAAAAATAAATTACCAACCAATTGTGACACCCCGCCAAATAAAATACCGGGTGATCAGTCCTATACCAAATTAAAACAGGAATCCCAGTTGGATCATCCTTAGCATCACTGTCGAAAACTTTTTTTTTAAACAAACTAACCACCTAGTATTCCAAAAATTGGTGCCAAATTTTAACTTTTTAATTATACAAAACGGTACATGAAAAAAAAATATAAACCATTCACACAACTGAATAAAACTCAACTGAAATTAATTACACAACTTGCCGAATAAACCACCGGCCACCAAAATAATAATCCAATACAAATATGCAACACCGGAATAAATAAGTTTGAAACCAGAACTGAATGTCTGGGCAACATGCCCTAAATAAAACTGAAACTGATACAAGATTCATACTCTAGGAATGAATGAATAATGCATCTAATCCAAACTCCTGCTAGCATCCACATATGCCGCAGCTCCTTGTCCCTGGAATAGAATATCGATCCTAGCGTCCCTGTGGCTGGACAACTAAAAGGTTTTGAAAATAGTTTTATAGCAAGAGTTATAACCCAAAACATTTTGAAAATATTTAGCAAGTGAATTAACTACAGTAATTTAAAATGTATGAATGTGCTTCATATTTAAGTTAGCGTCGCACTCCCTTGTGGACATTCTCACCCTTCCACTATTGTGCACACCTACCGGTTATCTTAACCCCACCTTGTTCTACTACCCCGTCAAACTAGTCCTGGTATAACCATCCCTTGCCATACTAAGTATAATGATTCTTGAATTATAAGTTATTTCACAATTAACTTAATTAATTCCTCTTAAATAGTAGCATATAACCGTGTCACAAATTATATAAAGTAAATACATCACACTGTATTATTACCCGTATATAATATTTACTACCATTATATACGTACCTTTAACACAATATCCACACAATAATACGTATATCCATCCCTTCGAGTATACCCTCGTAGGATGATTCCCTTTAAAATGTTATCTCACTAGGTGTGCTCACAAAACCTTGTTCCCCAAGTTGGAATCGCTCACTAACTTGGCCCAAAATATAAACGTAGTGGAGGCGGTCATATTCCTTCCTGAAAGTGAGATAAATCCCTCACCCACATATACCGGACGCTATGACCAGGGGATATACTCACCCTACTCCTCAAGCTAGGGGATTCACCCACACCGCACAACCTGCCTTGATAGCACTAGAGTATGTAAATTCAATAAATATCTAGTCACTGATATTTAATATTTCACACAATATATACACTTATATATATATATACTATCACTACACTGTATATATATAATATAAACCCCGGCTTCACCGTGTACTCAAAATCCCGTACACTGCCTGTAATTTAATATCACACACAATACACACACACACACACACACACACACACATATATATATATATATATATATACTATCACTACCCCGGCTTCACACGAGGTCGTTTGAACGATCTATCTAACGGGATCTTAGGCCATGGTTCTAGATAATTTCGATACGAACGCGTGGCCGCCAGTTCGTGTTATTCTGATTTTTTTTGGATTTGATATGATTTTTCTACTTAAAGGTGTCCGAGAACAAAATATTTAGAACTATGAATTCAAAAAAAGTTTAACAAAAAAATACTAACACCCAAATAAATTTCTAAGATACACCCAATAAATAATAATCCAATCTCCTATATATATATACTAGCGGATACCCGTGCCTGAATGCACGGCAAAAATTTTCAAAGTACGTAATCGTGAAACAACAAAAATTTTGAAAGTACGTAATCGCAAAACGACAACATTGTTCACATTTAACTATGGAGCCTCACATCTAACTAAGAACATAACCATGTACATCTTTAATGAATGAAAAAAAGAAACAACACAAAAGGAATGAAACTAACTGAGAAAAAATTTCATTATAAACCAACGCAAATAATACAACCCATTACAATTACAACGATAAAATAAAGTTTACAACATATAGAGGTGTCAAATTTGAGAAACTAATGCATGCATACAAACTTTTCAACACCCAAAGAAAGGTTAAAAGAGAAAAACATTATTAAAAAAGTACCAAGTGGTTTCATATTTACAAACTTTTAAAAACACTAATGCAACATTTCCCAACCTTTAAATGTGAATGCCAACACATCTCACAATGTTTTATATAAGTGGAAGTAAGTAGAAACATGTTATGAATTATTATATAACTCCTACCTTTAAATGTAACATGAGAAAAAATAAAATAAAAATCATGTCAAATATTGAAAAATTAGCACATGATCCTCAAATAGCCAAGTTTCATACCATACATCAAAAAATTCAAGCAAAGGCCCTGTTTCAACCCATAATTTAAGATCACCTAATGTTATTCGGTCATAACCATGATAACTTTTGTGTGATACAGACCAAACACATTTTTTTAAAGTAACATGAGGAAATAAACTCATATTTCCCATCTCTAAATATCAGTTATTAGTTACCACTACCAATTAGAACTATAACTAATCTTCATCTGCCTCTAAGTCAGAGTCCTCCGTTTCTTCATCACTATCCGAATCACTAAGAACATACGTCTTCGGCTGCACGGTTCACCCTTTGAGGTCTAGCTATGGGCACCACCATGACTTCATTAACAGATTCATCACTGCCAGTAGTAAAACCTGATTCCCATATTTTTTTCCTCACCATCAGGCTCCGCAATCGAGACCCTTCCCAACAGAGAACCGCTCTTCTTGTTAAATGGAGAAGCAGTCATCTTCCTCAAGTTGTCATCATCATCATCGTCCTCCTCATCTTCGCTATCAGAAATCTCAGTAACAGGAATAACATCTGTTAAATCAGACTAAAAAATAGTTGTAGAAGTTTTTAGAACCTTCAATTGCGACTTTATGTATCCATTTTAAACTTATTTTTCAAAATAACTTTAAAATTCCCTTGAAAAAATAACTTTAAGATGGATACATAAAATAAATAAATAAACTCATTAAAGTAATGAGATGTACCAGAGACTATTAGAGAGATGAAAAATGCTTTATATCCTGCAAAAGAAAGGATAAAAAATAAGACAAATAAGTACCTATAATGTGAAAAAGATGAGACAAATAAGCACCGGCTAATACTTTGTACCTTAAATTGCTTCCCTGTGTCATTGTGGTACTAAATAAGTACCTGCTGTGTACTTGTACATGAATCTATGGCACACCCCACCCTTGTGTTTACGTAAGCCTTAAATTGCAGCCTCATGTCACCCTTGAGTTTTTGTTTTGTTTCAGAGTATGGCACCCTCTTCATCGTCGATACACAAATCTCTCTATATCTTAGAATCATTCCTTGAAGAAGTATTTAAATATATGAATGAGGGGCGCTGCTGCTGTTGATGCAAATTGCTGCTGCTACATAAGTTTCAATGGACATCAAATTCAAAATCCAATGCACTAATAATATGTAAGAACTATGCAGAGAATAGTTAGCGGGACTTTTTAAGTAAACATAAAAGGTGTTTGCAAATTTTCATAGCTTAGAGGGGTATTATTAGGATCCATAAAAAAGGGATAATCATATAAAGAATCCATAAAAAGGTAGAAAGTCTGAACTACGTGTTGATTTGAACTTGAATGATTGGGTGCCCAAAGACCATTAATGGTGACCTGAATTGCAAATAGGTTCCCACAAATTTTGAATTGATATAGCATGCAAGATATACGCAGAAATGACTGGAAATGTCATGATAGATGCTCGCTCGGCAGGGAAATATTATCACTTTGTACAGCTAATGGGGCGTGCTTCTTCTCACATTACATTAGAGTGTGTTTTACAAACTCTTCTAAACATCACTCTTATTGGAGAAGAGGCTGCCACCAAGAAAAAATGTAACATATTACATTGTTGATGTGATTTGTAAACGTGCAAAACTTGGTTTTAACTATGGTGTAGTACTTATTCCTGAAGGTTTTATGGACTTCATTCCCGAGGTGCAACATCTCATTGCAGAGCTCAATGAAATTTCAGCACATGAAGTTGTAAATGAAGGTGTGTGGAAACAAAAACTTACACCCCAATCCCTACAGCTTTTTGATTTACTACCTCCAGCAATTCAAGAACAGTTGATGCTTGGAAGAGATCCACAAAAAATGTCCAGGTTGCCAAAATAGAAACAGATAAAATGCTTATTCGAATGGTTAAAACTGAGCTGGAGCTGAAGAAGCAGGGACGTGCATTTACCTGCCAGTTTAAAGGACAATCTCACTTTTCCAGGTATTAATGAAGGTGTAGTTTGCCATCTAACTTTGATGCTTCATACTACTATGCATTTGGTTATGGTGCTAGAGTTTTTCTTCAGAGTGGAAAAATTGGATTAATATCATCAGTAGGGAATTTGTCTGCTCCAATCGAAGAATGGACTTTCAATGGAACTGCGTTGACTTAATCAATGGACGTAGAGAGGAGACATGAAAAGTTCAAGCCTGTGATAAAATACCAATTATCGCATAGCTGCAAAAAAAAAGGTATTCAGGTATTTAAAATACCAATAATGGGTATTTATAGAATACAAACCCTGATGTGAAAGAACTAAAAATCATTTCCAAACAAAAAACAAAATATATTTACTCTGAAGCCTATAATCAATATAACATTCAAATTATTGGTTATTAATCCGATGAGACTATAATTGATAAAAAGAACCAAAACATTCTCATCAAAATATGATAAAAAGAACAATAGCATTTAGTGTAACTCAGATCTATATAGAAATTTTGTGAAACAAAATTTATAATAATAAGATCTACATAGAAAATTAACCTAACCAACAAAATCGAGATCGATCCTATAACTGATATACCAACTCCCAACACAAACAGAGACATAATTTGAACTTTGGACTACTATAAATATTAGATTACGGAACCACATATGGATGGTTAAACAAAACTTTTAAGAGTGAATTCTAAAATAAATGCAATGGACAAAGTTAATCTTAGACTCTGTGATTTACATAGTTGTGTATAGCTCATTCCTCCAACATGTCCCATGGCTATGACACACCAAATTTATGCTTCAATTTTAATACAACCCAAGTGAAACAACCATCTTTAATGATATAAGGAGTCATGAGGATAAAAACCCATGTTTAATGATATACCTAAACTTGACATAAATATATAAAAATAGAAATTGGCGTAGGAGTAAACCTCCATTCTAGTGAGTAGACCCCTTTAACCATTATCACAAATCCATGTAACTCAAACCTAGAGGATCCACATTTTTTTTTTAAAATAAGTACCACTAAATGTGCTTAATGGTAGTTCATCACATAATAAATTAAGGGAAATCTATAGAACCAAACTCATAAACCACACTGATGAAAACAAAGTTCCATGAAAGATAAGCAAAAAATTAAGGGGTAACATCACAATTAAATGACACAATGAGATATACCTTAAAATTCTTACAGACATATTTTATACTAACTATACACCCACAACAAATAGAACAAAATTTCAAGATTCATACAGACATAACATCAAACACATGTTATGCGGCAGAGAAAACGTTGAAGGTTCAAATTTGGGCTCAACAATACAAAAGGAACCAAAAAATTCAATTAATTGTTCTCAAATCAGAACAAACACAAATCCCAACTTCAAAGCATCTAGAATTAAAATTTAAAAAAAAATAAAGACATGTTAAAAAAGTACTGATCTGTTCATGAATAAAAATGAACATCTCTACCCATCCAAAAAAATAAAGTATACAAATGTTTATGCTACCTTATCAAGAGTTTCTTTTATATGTCTACCACATTGTTGATTGATTAGTCAACAAATGATCACTACAACATTAAAGAAAGATAAAAATGAAAATCATCACATCAACATTAAAGAAAGCTAAAAAATAAAGAAATGTTCCTCAATTACCCAAATGTCTTATAGTCACGGATCTTAACACTGCAGATCAGACCTCCTTTGAGTAGTGATTTTTCGCGTTCTTCAACAAAAAAGGTTGGTGCTTGTAGTTGCAATGTGGTAAATATAAACAAACCCAAAAACAATTTGAAGAGAGATAAAGAGAGTAAGATTAAAACTGTAAAACAAAAATACAGGAAATGTTACTAAAATCCTTAATTTGAAACCCCAAGCAAACCTATTTTGACAACCCTGATATCAGCAGAAATCACTGAAAAAATTAAAATCTTAGAATATATATAACCAAAACCTTAAAATATGAACAGAATAAAAAACACTCAAACCCGCAAGAGAGAGATATGTAGACTTACCTTGGCGGAGAAAAGATAAGAGATCAAGCGAGAGAAGTATGAGAGAGAGGGAGAGTTAGGAGAGTCACGGGACAGAGAAAGAGACAGGTAAATGATATTGTAGTGTATAATGGACTCGTGGTAGAAAAATGAGTTGGGGTAAATGAATATGTGGAGTAAAGTGAGTGCGGGGGGAATGGAAATTTAGGGGGGAAGTTGAAAATTTTAAATTTTGAATGAAATTTGAAGATTCAATCTTCACCCTTCAATTTTTGTTGGTGAGGTGGCACAATCTCAACCCTTATTGTGCTTAGACAATTCAAAAACTATGCCATCCTATTATATGGATATATATATATATATATATATATATATATATATATATATATTATAAACCCCGGCTTTACCGTGTACTAATATCCCGAACACTAGCTGTAATTTCCTGAGTCTATGGCCCGACTCAACGTCATTAATTTTCTCACTTAATAATTTATCGTCTTCCCAAGTCTATGGTCCGACTCTAATATTTTTAACTCACACCTCAATTTATATAATACTTTCCCCGAGTCTATGGTCCGACTCTAATATAATTAATTATCACATTAATTAATTAACCCAAATCCGAGTCTGTGGTCCGACTCTACTATAATTAATTTACACATTAATTCATACGAAACTGAGTCTGTGGTCCGACTCTAATATAATTAATTATCAAATTAATTAATAAATACCCTTCACGAGTCTACAATCTGACTCTGATTAAATTAATTATCACACCCATTAATTTAATCCTACCCGAGTCTACAATCCGACTCTAATTAAATTAATTTAACACCCTTATTAATTTAATACCTTCTCGAGTCTATCACCCGACTCTAATTAAATTAATTATCACACCTATTAATTTAATCCTACCCGAGTCTATAACACGACTCTAATTAAATTAATTATCACACCTATTAATTTAATAACTTGGTGTCACCCAACCATTATCCCCGGATACAATTACTTGGCTCGTAACTTAATATTTCCCGAGTCTATGTTCTGACTCCAAACGAATTACTTTCTCTCAATAATTAATTCAACACTTGATGTCACTTAACCAACATACCCGGACTCTCTCACTTGGTCCATTTTACATCTCATAATACCATACCCAGATATTCGCCCACAATGTGTCACACATTCATCTCCATAATTTTCCAATTATATTTACCTATAATTACCAACATACCCCGAACTCGGTCACTTGCCCCGAAATTAAATATTTCTCGAGTCTATATCCCGACTCTAAATTAATTAGTTTATCTCCAAACTTAATTCACTACCTTGGCGTCGCTTAGCCAATATACCCGGACTCACTCACTTAATCCGTATCTCCCTATTTTAGAATAACATTCATCAAATTCATCCATAAAGTGCTCCACATAAATTTCCCCTAGTCCTAATTACTTTTCCCAGTAATTACTAGGAATATGTGTTTCATAATTATCTATCACAAATTTATGTTTGGGAATTAATTTCTAATTAATTTCCCCCTTATATACAATCTAGGCGAACTGCTCAGAATTCTGAATCATCGATCGATCGAACCCCCTGGGTCGATGGATCGATGGTCCCTGACTTTGTCTCCTTCAAGAGGCAGTTCCACCATTAACGAAAACCTCCAACTTTCATTCTTTCCCCTGGACTAACCCAAGCCCAATCAACCATATATCTACATAGGAATAGGACCAAAGCACCTTATGGAACATCAAACTGAAATTAAATCTCACGATTTTCTACTTTTTCCGAGTTGGGTAAATTTCCGGGTTTATACATGTAAAATCAAAATTTCATCAAGTCATCTCAATTTCGTTCATAATTTCAACTGGATTTCACATTCTAATCAGATATTCATACTCAGAATTATAAAACACAACTGATTCTCACCTTAAATCCCATTAAATTTATTCCGTTAACAAAATCCCATTTTCATACCCATTTATCCCCAAAACTAATTTTAGTTACACATCACTAAAATATGAATTGGATATCACAATTTAGGTGTAAAAACAGTTAACCACTTGCCTGGAATTACTCGTAGGGTCTGATTCGTTGTTGATGTCCCTTAACTTGGATCTAATAACCTCCAATTTGCTCTTGATTTGCTTTCCCCTAAATCCCCTCTCAAACCCTAGGTTTAGAGTTATGTTGGCTGCCATTCATTAATCTCCCAATTAGGTTAAAAACCCTTAATCCCGTTTTTAGCCTAATGGGCTTAATTAAAATAGCCCAAATCACCCCGTATGGCCTCGGTTATGCCCAAAAATGCCCCGAGACCCAATTACTATCCCCGGGTTCTCTTTACTGACTATCTCAACCCATTCGGATACAACCGCGCACTCAGAATTGGCATCCGAATTTATTTATAAAAATCCTTATCTCACACCCAATTTAGTTTATACCGACTCCCGGCTGGGATAAGTGCATACCCCATCATTAATTCCCAAAATGACGTGATTAAATTATTACTATTCACTTAGTAATTAAATTTCCCTAAACATTAACCATTCACTCCCCGATTAATATTTAAATATATATATATTTCCATAATTAATTCAATTAAAATTACAACACACAAGTAATTTAAAATTCCTGAATTAATTAAAGATTAAATGCACAAAAATACGGGGTGTTACACCAATGAGTGAAGTAAAAAAACTTTAACTTAACCCAACTGACAAAGAAAATTGGATACTTATAAGTCGATGGTTCAATTTGTCCTAACAAAATTTTATAAGAGTTCATGCGCAACTCATGCATCCTCATGAATGGAGCCAGTTTAAATCTGTACAATGGGATGGAATTAGGAGCTCGAGATTGAAATTATATTGGGCTTGAATTAACTTTATGTGGTTTTATGGGGGTTGAAATTAGATTTAGGGTGTTTGATTTGGGTAAAAATTGAGAGAGAAAAGAGAGAGGGCATTTTTTTCCCAAAATATAAGAGGGTTAAGTAAAAACTAACATTAGTTAGAGTTTTTTAACGAAGACGAATGTCCACTTGTAGGGGTTATGTATGTTTTTTTTTTAATTTTATGGGTATTAAGTCTCATTCTGATATTAATAAAATGGTGAAGTAAAAAAAATGATATTTTAACAAATCGTGAAGGTCCTGCTACGTTAAGTAAATAAGGGTTAATAAATTCGAGCAATGCACAGTTACTCCTTTTCATTGGAAAATGGAGGAAAAGTTATCATAAATGGTAGTACTATGATATAACTTAATATAAAAAAAATCTTTAAACCACATTACACAATGTGTCATTGAATTAATTGACTATATTCTCTTTTAGGAAGCTCTCCTAATCCATAGCCTCTTTCCCTCATGCTTAAAATTTTCATCTTTAAATCTGTACGTGATAATAATTATTAAGATTGTTATTCTAAATCTTTGGTATTTCTAGGGAGATCTTAAAATATATATTAACATTAACATTGTAAGAATATATGTGTACTCATATGACTCACATCACTTCGATTATCCGATTATATCTTACCATACACACTATGAGTCGAGTCCAATAGATACCTAAGAAGATACATCAAATTCATAATCATTTATATTGTTACCCTGAGTTAATCTCTTAGGATAAACAGATGTTGGCTATAGGACTTAGATTCACCGGCTTTGTTAAATAGTTTCTTAAATTAAAAAAATGATGTATTTTAACCTGACGTGTTTTTTTAGATTTTCCATACACATGATATTATATTATTCCAATATAAAAATTAAGTTTAGAATACATTATTTGTATTTAGAAGTTACTTGGTCATAGGTTGGAAAATTAAAATTTTAGTTTAATGAAAATTTGCAAAACTAGCAAACTCTAGCTTCGTTCACGACCTTGGTCGTTGACTATTTGCCTAACTAAAAAAGGACTTTGCATCTATGAAAAAAACTAATCCGCTGGTCACAAACTTTTGAAAGACCTTGTGAAAAATATGTAGCTTATAACAAGACCTCATGAACCTTCGCATTAGCAAAGATTTTTTTTATGATCGAGAAGCATCTATGATCCCGTTGGATTTTTTACTTTTCCAAATATTTTTCTAAAAGATTTCTTTTGTAATTGTGCCTAGAAAAAAATTTATTTGGAAACCACATTGATCTTGTCTTAACCTTTGGATTTTACAACACTTGAGTGTATCCCAATTATCATTAAGCACTTGTGTGTATAATCAAGAGTTGCTCCATTGCTCCATATACGAGGTGAGAAGGGAATCCTTGAGAGTGAAAATGTTATAACATTTGAGAGAAAAAATCGTAGTTGGAAACTACATTGATCATGTCTTGACCTATGGATTTTATAGCACTTGAGTGTGTAATCAAGAGTTTCTCTATTTCTCCAAACATGAGGTAATAAGTGAGTCTTTAAGAGTGAAAATATATTAACTTTCAACTGAATTTTTTTTTCACTCTTCTCATCGTGTTCTTCAATTTTTCTTTATTCGTTCATGAATAAAAGAAATTTAGGCTTCCATTTTCAAACTTGTTTTGATAAATATTTTACAAAATAGTTTTTCCTTGAATACAATATACTCTAAAAATACTTTTTAAGTTTTTAAGAGAAACCAAACCTTTACTACATATTTTCCAACCATAAGATATCCACACACATCATACAATTTAAAGTGTGGTTACTTGGTGGTTCCATTGACCTGGAAAGAAAGTGATCCTCCACTTCAAATAAGATTTGATTGACATAATATTTAGAGAAATTGGTTGTAGACTAAAATCGGTCATGATTGTGTAGCATACTCGAGATGTTAGTGCTCTCCTCAGAGAATATGGTGAGAAAGAGTTGATAGGAATTTTGTGCATTGTGTGATTGTATGTTATTTTTTCTATTTGCTTAAATCTCCACCATAATATGATCGAAAGAAATTATGTGTGTATTGCTGTAGAATAAAGTCTTTCGCTCAACACCCAATTAATACATACACAATGTGACAAAATAAATATATAGGCAAGTGGTAAGTACGGGTGTCAACCCAACTTTCAAGTGTGAAGCAGTAAACATGTGAAGATAATCGCAAAATCATTTTCATGTAACCATTTTCGATATTTTTTTTTGCAATTTTTTTTAATTAACTAAGTGATGAAACTAACTACGATGAAAATGATAATGAGATAAATATTTTTTTAAATTAAAAAAAATGATATAATATGAGTCCTAAAAAAATATTAAAACTAATCTGAAAGAAAGGAGAAGAATATCTACAATATATACAAATGGGTGAACTCCCAAATACTCATCAATGTCTGAATTAAGTTTACTAAAATTACAAACAACCCTAATAAATATTTGTATCAAAGTATTTCTACCTCTAAATGAACTCCCAATGCACTATTAAATAATGAGAAACATTTGCTAAAAATACAAGCCCTCCCACTATAAATTTGTACATAAAAATTCATTCAAGTGAGATAAATTCTCCTACACTAACCTATATTGAAATATTTGCTAAAATTGCAAACACTCTTTATAGTGTGTTGAGGCAGAACTTATCCCATTTTTAAAATTGAACTGAAGATGATTTTTTTAAGGGCTTCCCTCTCTTGTTTTATAACCCATGAAGTGTATTTTTATTGGAAGATTTTGTTGGATTTTAAAATTAGCTAAGTCAAAGTCCATGTGGGTTTTGAGATAATGTAGGCAAGAAGTTTTTATTTTTTGGGGATTTTGGTAGGTAGGGTTTTGGTTGAGTTGGAATCTGGATTTTGAGGGTGATGGAAGTCCGGTTTGTGGGTTCGCCAGTTTGAGTTGGATTGGAACGAGGTGTTGTAGCAGATGGGTTTATTGGGGTGGTAATGGGTCGGTTGTTATGGGTTGCTGGGTTTTCGATTGGGATTACTGAAACTGAGTATGTTGGTTAAAGGGCTTAGAAGATTTCAGGTAGGAGGTCATGGAATGGAATGGCGCACCAGAGTTTTTAAGGGAAACCGATAGGTTTTGGTTGAGAAGTAAGGGTAGGTCTGGATTGGATGTTGGTGTGGGTTCGAACAAACAACGGGCTGGTGGGTTTGCTGGTTTGAATGGGTTAGGGCTGACTGAATTTTTGGAGGAGGGGTTATGTGGCAGCAGTTGTGGGTTTAGGTGGATGTGTAGCAGGACATGATCGGGTATGGGTTAGAGAAGATATGGTTATGGAGGTTTGGGGGCGAGAGGATAGAGAAGATGGAATAGATGAAGGATAGTGTGTGTGTGGGGGGGGGGGGGGGGGGGGTAAAGTGTGTGTATTTAGATTGTACAAAAAGAATAAAATAAAGTAAAATATTTACAACCTAATGAAATTTAAACTAAAAATAAAATTTACTAAAACTAAATAATTAAATTCCCAACCTCTGAATTACTACACGACGCAAAATAAAATAAAAAACTAATAAAATAATAATTAAACTAAAATTAATAAAACACAATGAAACTAAAAACCAAAAATTAGAAACAGATAAAATAAGATAAATAAAATTCTAATAAAATGCACACCTATTATATTTACATAAATAATATAAAAATACTCGATGCACGATAATGGACCCTAATATATACAACTATATGCACACAAATAAAATATAAAATAAATTGTAAAAATTATATACGACTAGAATAAAAATCTAAAAAATAATAAAATTACAAACTAAACACACATAAGGCTTGAGGGATGGATAGGACTCGGTTTAAGCTTAGGTTGGGTACGAGACTGGGCTCGAGGTATTGAAACTCATTAAGGCAAGCTCAAAAAGGGTCTTCAGACTTCACAGTCACTTTGATTTTCTTCATTTCATGATTTTGACCGCTACTTTGTTGTTGTCGGCATGATTTAGCACTATTTCATATCGCAGCTATCGATTGACCTCAGAAATACATAAATACAAATATAAGGCCAATTTTATTATGAACGAGCGACAAAAATGATTCTATTTAGGGTATAAAGTAAACACTTTGTGTGCTTACCACACCACCCCCAAACAGAACATTGCTAGTCCTCGAGCAAAAATAGAGAGAAATAGAGCTACGTGACCAAAAGTGTGCCACTTTTGCAGGCATTTGCGATTGCACTCAGTATGTGAAAAATGTCGTTAAACCAATAAGTTGACCTACAGGATGAGTGGTTTCTTGTGAAGGCTTGGAGTGAATGTACCCACAAAATTCTAAAGTTTTATTGAAATGCAATCTCTTATTTGACGATGAAAAACTATACAACCCATCTAAAAAGACGTCAAGGAATACAATGTTCATCTATCAAAGTACGACATAAAACTTCTTAATACCAAAAGCGTAATCCTTCGTAATACTCAAAATCTGTTGTGTGAAACAATCTTAATTATCATTAGAGTAATTCTTAGATAATCTTTATAGAATCAACGCTTTGACTTCAATTCTCACTCGATATATCTCTTTGAATAAAACTCTCCAAAAATTTGGTAAGTGCATCTCTCTAGTGTGTTAGGATGTGAGTAAATGTAAAAAAGATCAAACATCTCACACACTTATAAAAAATGATAGATACATGAAAGAATATTGATCACATAAAGGAATGTTAGCCACTACATTGAGAATGTAGAGTTATTCACCATATAGGTTTCTCGTTTACCTGAACACCTCACCAAGGATAAAAATGGGGTTTATGTAAGACATGAAGGGAAAATAGAGAAGATGATGATATGGTGGTAGGGTTTTGATAAGAGTAAACACAATGATAATAACAATTGTTTTCATTTTTAAAATTTATAATCTCAAGCTTTCTTTTTATTCTTTTTTATTTTTTTCTTTCTTTCTTTATGCTTATTTTCTATTGTTTTTCTCTTTTTTATTGAGATGTATTTTTTTTCATAACACAAATGAAGACAATTTTTACATGGATAATATCAAATGCTCTTCTTTTTTAAAAACGATGGTAGTGATGGGGAATGATAGGTAGGTAGTATCTGGAATATATGGATAAGGGAAATGTGGATAAATAATGGGTGGAGTGAAATATAATATGATATGGCAAAATGATAAGTGTATGGTCAGAATTAGTTTAGTGACCCGGACAAACTACAAGACACATATTTCTTACAACTCGAAAGTGATGTCATTCTCAGTGATTATGTCAATATTGAAAAATAATGAGACCATGCAACGAATAAGTGTTGTTACCAAAGAAAGTTGAGTCAACTTATGACTGAGAGATGATGTAAAAACTTTCAAAAAGGTGAAAAACTCAAATCTCTCGGGTTTTATTTCTCCACTAATGATCTATTAACTCCCTCTTGAGAATGTTGTTACTCTTCAACTTTTGATTGTAAAACACGATAGTGCAATGGTCAAGAGTTAAGGAATTCATAGTGCAAGTATGATTTAAGAGGTATTAATTAATTTATGGTAGAAAATGTAACTTTTGGTACAAACATGGGTATTCCGAGATTTCTAATAAAGGATTTATAGATAATTCATGTTATAAAACTTTTGAGTAGGACTGCACACAAAGATTTAAAATGACTTGTTTTTGAATTTTTTTTTAAATGATGTACGATTTTGATAAATTTCCCACCCCGACACAAAAGAGAACATCACCCTCGATGTTCACAACTGTATATTAAAAATGAAAGAAAGAGCTAGGAAAGAGATTACCATAATTAGTTACTAATGAAAATGTACCATATGATGGAGTCAAAGGTGGAAACTAAAGAACGAATGCGATAAAAAAATTATATACAAGGCTGTAAATCATGTGATGATCAATGCGGGAGGATAGAATGTAATACCCCGTATTTTTGAATATTCTATTTAATTAAATTGGAGAATTAAATGAGAAAATACGGCTTAATTTAAATTACGTAAGAGGAGTAATTTAAAGAGATTTATTAAAAATTGTAATTATGAAATATTAATCGAGATATAGATACCGATTTATATTGCCTCATTATATTTACTTAGTGGGAGTGGTAAATAGTTACTTAACGCGTGTAGACCGTGTTGGGGTGAGAACGAGTAATATTTTTAAGTCAGTCAAATGATAATTTAGAGGTCACACATGAGTCCGGAAGGGTCAAATTAGTCAAAATAGTATACCCGGGGGTACTAGTTGAGCTCGGGGTAATTTTGGACTAAATCGAGACTGTTCGAGGGCATTTTGATCTTTTAACATGAGAGGGTATAGAGACCTACGAATTTGAGAGCCTTTTATCAGCCGTATGAAAGAGGGGTTAGGGTTATAAAACTCATGTAAACACCAATACCATTAGAGAGAAGGAGAAAACCATTCTCAATGCTTAGAAGATACTTTTGAGAAGGTTGGGTTTGGATCTTGCACCCTAGGAGCCAAAAGAGGAAGGATTGAAGAAGAGAAGCATCAATCCATCATCAACTCCACGAAATCAGATTCCCTCTATCAAGGCAAGTTGTTTATTACAAAAATTATAAAGTTATAATACCCATGTGTAGGGTTTTGGAGTAGTTTTGTTAAATCAATATCTTGATAGGAGAATAATGATATTTATACATGTTGAGATAGGAATCGCATGTAGAATGATTTAGCATATGTAGAGGATTAATATTCAGAGTAGACTTGATAATTACTTCATAATAAAATCTGGGTTTTGAATGCATATATGGGAAGAACACCATAACTAGGGTTTTAAGAAATTCTGGATTTAATTCACTATTTCTTTAAAGGAATTGGGGTTTTATTGTATTTGACAAGTTAGAAATTGTACTAATATATGTGGAAACATGTTAGGATCATTGGGTCAAAGTTTGGTGGAATATAATGAAGTTTGGAGATTTGTTAATGGTGGAAGATGTTAACGAAGAAGACGAACTGCGTCTGTCCCTACTCGATCGATCGATCGATCTCGAATGTCAATCGATCGACTAGGTCGATCGATCGAACCCAGTAGTCGATCGATCAACGTAAGCTATTTTTCCCAATTTTTTTGTGTTTAAGGTTTTTTTGATTTCCTGGAATGAACGAGTATCCTAGGATTTATATTATACTTATATGGGAGGGAGAATAAGACCAGTAGGTATATTGTCGAGGTCCGATAAGGCCATTGGGTGTAGGACTTGGATTATGGACAGACGAGAATAATCCGATTTAGTAGAGTATCGGGGGAACTCGGAATTGAGTTATGAGGCGAGGTAAAGTCAATTCAAGTAATAGAACAGTAGGGTAAGTAATAACTACTGAAATTATATGTGAGGAGTAACTAGGACCCTTAGAGTTGCGTGAATACTCAAATAAATGCGATTAATGAGATAAATCATAAAGATAATATTGTACGGTAGATATAAGTGATTAAAATATTACGTACAAACATAATTAATAGGTTGGGCGTGTACCTACTAAATTATATGATCTTTTAGGTCGAGGGAAGTATACCTAAATTAACTATGTTAGGGTCGATGAGATATTCCGAACTAACATAGGGTTATTATATGTCTGGGGTCGATGTAAAATGCCGAACCAGACCTTTGAACTAGTGGCGTGATGAAAGAGTCCGAGCCAGAGTTTGTGTATATAAATAATTTGGGTCTATGTATCATTCCGAACCAATTCTTACTTGGGGTCGATGAATCATTCCGAACCAAGAGTCCTTTACGTGTGTGAAAAGGATAAAGTAGTAATGACTGATATTTAGTATATATTGTGTTTGAAATATATACTTGATGATATTCTACTTCTGTGTATTAGTAGATTGATGTATATTATGTATTTAAAGATACATGCTGAAATGGTAAGTTAAGTAATGAAACCTAATTACAAAATGTAACGTTAGATAGAGAAAATCTATTTAGTAATTTAAGTAGTGAAACTTAATTACAAAAGTGGTAAGATAGAAATTGTGATAATTGTAGAAATTTAGTAGTGAAACTAAATGAGAAGTTTTGAAACATAGAATAGGTGAAATGTTACTTGAGTATTAAATAATCTTCGCGAGATATTAATGAAATGGGTGTACTATGTGGGCGATATGAGAACTTAAGTATAGATAAGTTCAGATGATTACTTAGTGCTAGTTAGCTTGGAAGATATGGCTAGGTAGGCTAAGTGTAGAACGTTAGGTGTGCACAAAAGATGAGGGGTGAATAAAATCAAGAGAGTGTACGAGAACCTAACATGTGTAATCAATAACCGCATTTTATATTGTGATAACCGCTTGTTAAAAAGTTTCAAAATGTTTTGAGTACTAACTCTTGCTATAAAATATTTTCCCAACCTTTTAGGTGTCCAACCACAGGGATGCCATGTATAATGATTTCATTCCAGGGACTCGAAGTTGTAGCACAGTGGATGCTTACAGGATTTTTATTAGACGATATCTCTCATTCAGATCTAGTGCAGGATCTCATACTATTCTTTGTATGGACTTGTGGTTCGGTATCAGTCTCAGATGTTTAGTTTCAGACTAGTGGTTGTTCTACTATTATTTTGGGATTTTAGTTGATGGTTTATTCGGTATTACTCTTATTCTTTTGTACTCACACTTTGTTGAATATTTTATAATACATGGTTATCTTTATACTTTGTTCCTCATGGTTGATTTATCTATTTTAAGAAAGATAAAATTTGGCACCGGTCTAATTTTTACTTAGGGGATTAGTAATTAAAAAGTTTTCGACAGTGATGCTAAGAATGAACCATTTGAGAAACCTATTTTAATTTAATAAAGGCATGATCACCTGATGTTTAATTAGGCAGGGTGTCACAGATGGTATCAGAGCATCAGGTTCTAGTGTCAATAGGATCTGTACGGCTTACTACGTTTTCAGCATATCATTTTATTTAAATAGAGCCCTATCTTAGGATTTTTGTACTCCTCTACGTACGTAGTTTACGTTCTCCTACTATTTAGTAGATGTAGTGTTATATGTACGAGTTCGATTGAGCATGGTACGTCGAACATGGCGGTAGGACCAGCATTGGCGTTGGAAGGACTGCAAGAGGGAGGAGCTCGACATGAAGCATGGGGTGTTCGAGGATGGTAATCATAGGAGAGATGACCGTTGTCAAGGTCACTCCTAGTGTGTAATGGAAGTAGATGATGAAAGAATTGTTGGGGCATATCAGACATTTTTTTAAGTACCGTGAAGGCAAAGGGTGAGTCTAATCTAAACCCGCCCAACGCAGTGATAATGGGAGAAGCTCTGAAAGATCTTGGAAGAGAACGACCCGTGAAAAATTTGATAAAACGGCGACTGTGCATGTTAACCAATGGAAGTAGAATGTACAGAGATTTTGGCATTTAGGATAGAGTAGAAATACTCAGAAGTGAAAATTTGAGTAAATTTTTTTTAGAGGCAACGTGGTGGGGATACCAGTCCCCACATCCGGACCGAGGGTCAGTATACAAATAGAGGGACCTTACGTAAAGTTTAACCACAAATTTCTCCAATGATGGTTTAGAAGAGAAGTGAATGGCAATTTCTGAACCCATCACGTGAAATCCCGGTAGAGGCCAACTGTGAGAAAGAAAATTATCTATTGAAGTGTACTTGTACCCGATGAGATAGGTACAAGGGAAAAAGAGCCCTTGAGAGAATGCACTCTCGAGTTGTTGTTCGCAATTTTGGTAAAACTCTTCTTGGAAGACTTATGTGTATGAAGGCAGTATGATGCTTCTTACAAGGTTGAGATAAATTCTCCTAGGTGGGCGGAGCTAAAAGAGTTTAAGGATTTAGTCAAAGAGTAAGACTGAATGTAATAGGGCTAGTGCAAGCCATAAGTGGAAACCCACTAAGGGATTCATTGATTTAATCCTAAGTCGGGACTGTTAAGTCTAATTGTGCGTTCCTTGGTCAGAGAAACTAGGGAACCATGATAATAATGTTAAAAATCAAGGCTGCCATGTTCGAGAGGAGGAATACCCTAAACCAGTCGGTGTGACCTGGAATAAGGGGATTTATAAAAAGATGTCTTATGTGGGACGTAAAACCACGCGTGTTTATCTTGTCCAAAGTTATTTAAGGGAATAATAACTCCGATAAGTTTTTCATTTCTGTAAGGACAAGCGTATTATGTCCGGGAACCATTTGAACCACCAGTTCGATGGGCAAGAAAGTACATGAGTTTTATCCTCGAGTAAATGAGGTATTTGATGATGTCTCACCTGAAAGAGGGTCGAGCTCGCATTATTCAACAGTATGTTGGAGACTTGAGAGGTTATGGATGTCTTATAGTGATTGATCCCAGTGTATAGGGACTTTAATGATGTGATTCAAGGTATATCATATGACCGTTGAGCGGAGAGATCGAGCTCGTTCTTATGATTAGTGCTAAGGACTTAGTGATAGTATAAGTGCAGTGCCACTTGACTCCTTTAGAGATATTGGAGTATGGTCACACATATTATCGAGGAATGGAATTTGAGTATCTCGACTATGTGTTGTTCCAATAATTCTTAGTAAGAATGCATGGGGAGAAGCCCCTTGTTTAAGTTTAGTTGCGAAAGGGGATGCGACAAAATTTTTTATGCACGTCAGGAGAAGAGACGTTGTTAGATACTAGGGCATCAGTGGAACCGGTAGTGTTGTGGAGAAACACTGAAACGCTTAGTTCACCACGAAGGGATATGTGGGACTTTGTGGGCAAGAATTTGATTCTTGGTCTATAGAGGATTGAGAATACCAGAAAAATTGTAGTCACGCCATGAAGACAAAGCTAGAGTTGAGGAAAATCATGTTACAAGTGCAACGTTTGCAATGTTTTTGCCAATGTGCACGGAGAAAAAGGGTGTATGGGCACCCTAGTCAATTGGCTTTCTTAGTCATCCGAGATAGAGGGATGGAGAAAAAAAAATTATATTTTTTAAGTGAGCCGGTGGGGAAGTTATGAGGCAAGTCGTATCGATGAAATGGATTGAACGTCATGGGAGATAGACTATGATCCAAGATTATATGTGCTGAGAGAGCCAGCATACCCTATGGGATAAAAGTCGGTGGGAAGACGTTCAAAAGTTATCCCTTGATTTGGGAGGCCTAACTGTTGTGAAGAAGTGATGCAAGGTGCTATTTAACTGAGTGTTGAGAGTTACTTACACATTACTAAAATGTTGATTCCTATAAAGTAACCAACCCTAAAAGTGCGCCAATTACGAAGAGTGCACGGATTGTAAAGTATAATATACCCGGAGAAAAAGGGGAATAGAGTACCACTTGAGGAAAGATGACGTAAGTGGGAAGCGGTGTTGAGAAAGAGACATCATGAGATTGACTCTAGACGCACCACTAGTTGATAGAGAAAGATGGACTCGAAATGAACAACCGGAATGTGGTAGTGAACCTACGTTTCCAATGATGGAATGAGGAGACAGACTTATAAATTATTCATGGGTTGTGAACATCATAATTAAGCCAACATTTCGTTGGGGTACCGGAATGGGGTGATCGAGATGGATTAGTATGTAATTGAAAAGGAAGAGTGCACAAGTGCACGGTGCCGCTCTACATGGTTGTGAATCAAGATGAAATCCTAAAATTCCACCTTGTGAGAGATGGTCAGGGAGGAATAGAGATAAAGTTTTATTTTGAGTATGTTGTGTCTCCTACAACTCAATGTTAGTGAGAAAGGATGATAATACGCCCTTACAATAGTGGAATTTTGGAAAAGCCCACTGATCAATTCATAGGTTGAATGTATACCTATATGAGAATATTTATAGGTAGTGTGAGTGCCTATATGGACTGTACATAAGGATTAGGTTCGTCGGTACCTAATACGAACAATACATGTACTTTGAGGTGTGGTTCGAGGAGAAATTCCAAACTCTCAGTTCTTAGCGCGTGATATGAGGACATTCTATTGGGGTATGACATTTTAAAATATATGAAGTGTGAAATATATCGATTACAAATTGTCTACTCATGTGAGATGAGATATATATACTTATATTGTGCTCGAAGTGTGATTCTGAGACAATATAACCAATCACTATTGGTGATCGAGGTGGGATTCCGAGCCAATAACCCAAAAAGTGTTATAAAAAGGGGGTGATTATAAAATAAGTGTTGATAGTATATGTTATGTGTAAGATATATATACCTTATGATTTCCTACTTATGTGCAATAATAAGTATGCTTAAATTCTGTATTGGGGTCGATGATGTTTCGGACCAATACATAAAGGATCGATTTAGGGTCGATGATTTTTCGAACCAAATTAATGATAAATTTGGTATCGACGGAAGGTCTGAACCAACATATGTATTACATTTACCTTGGGTCAAGGGATTTTCGAACCAATGTAAATGATAGGATTATTGGGGCCGATGATTTTTTCGGACCAATTTCCCTTATAGTATATATTGTGAGTGAAATATATACCTTATAATATTCTACTTATGAGTGATAGTAGACACATAGATGTTATATAGAGAGAGATATACATCAAAAGGGTAAACTAAGTAAGGAGAAACTTAATTTCTAGAGTTAACATTAGATTGGGAAAATCTATGGAGAAATTAAGTAGTGAGACTTAATTATGATATATGCGGCATGGGTAACATGCGATAAGAGTTTAAAATGAAGCAAGGCATGTACTTGGGGTGACCATTAGGATGATATGATTTGATTTTGGTTATTAGAGAATGCAGTGATGTTTAAGGTCCTTAGTCTTAATACCAGACTCATCCTAATTTCGAGGACGAAATTCCTTTGTAAGGGGGGAAGTATGTAATACCCAGTATTTCTGAATATTCTATTTAATTAAATTGGAGAATCAAATGAGAAAATACAGCTTAATTTTAATTACGTAAGAGGAGTAATTTAAAGAGATTTATTAAAAATTGTAATTATAAAATATTAATCGAGAGATAGATACCGATTTATATTGCCTCATTATATTTACTTAGTGGGAGTGGTAAATAGTTGCTTAACGCGTGTAGACCGTGTTGGGATGAGAACGAGTAATATTTTTAAGTCAGTCAAATGATAATTTAGAGGTCACATATGAGTACGGAAGGGTCAAATTAGTCAAAATAGTATACCCGGGGGTACTAGTTGAGTCTCGGGGTAATTTTGGATTAAATCGAGATCGTTCGGGGGCGTTTTGGTCTTTTAACATGAGAGGGTATGGAGACTTACGAATTTGAGATCCTTTTATCAGCCGTATGAAAGAGGGGTTAGGGTTAGAAAACCCATGTAAACACCCATACCATTAGAGACAAGGAGAAAACCATTCTCAATGCCTAGAAGATACTTTTGAGAAGGTTGGGTTTGGATCTTACACCCTAGGAGCCAAATGAGGAAGGATTGAAGAAGAGAAGCATCAATCCATCATCAACTCCATGAAATCAGATTCCCTCTCTCAAGGCAAGTTGTTTATTGCAAAAATTATAAAGTTATAATACCCATGTATAGGGTTTTTGAGTAGTTTTGTTAAATCAATATCTTGATAGGATAATAATGATATTTATACATATTGGGATAGGAATCGCATGTAGAATGATTTAACATATGTAGAGGATTAATATTCAGAGTATACTTGATGATTACTTGAGAATAAAATCTGGGTTTTGAATGCATATATGGGAAGAACACCATAACTAGGGTTTTAACAAATTCTGGATTTAATTCACTATTTCTTTAAAGGAATTGGGGTTTTGATGTATTTGACACGTTAGAAATTGTCCTAGTTTATGTGGAAACATGTTAAAATCATTGGGCGAAGTTTGGTGGACTATAATGAAGTTTTGATATTTGTTAATGGAGGAAGAGGTTAACGAAGAAGACGAACTGTGTCTGTCCCTGCTCGATCGATCGATCGATCGAACCCAGTAGTCGATCGATCAATGTAAGTTGTTTTTCTCGAATTTTTCGTGTTTAAGGTTTCTTTGATTTTCGGGAATGAAAGAGTATCCTAGGATTTATATTATACTTATATGGGAGTGAGAATAAGACCAGTAGGTATATTGTCGAGGTCTAATAAGGCCATTGGGTGTAGGACTTGGATTATGGACCGACGAGAATAATTCGATTTAGTAGAGTATCGGAGGAACTCGGAATTGAGTTATGAGGTGAGGTAAAGTCAATTCAAGTAATAGACCAGCAGGGTAAGTAATAACTACTGAAATTATATGTGATGGGTAACTAGGGCCCTTAGACTTATGTGAATAATCAAATAAATGTGATTAATGAGATAAATCGTAAAGAGAATATTGTACGGTAGATATAAGTGATTAAAATATTACGTACGAACATAATTAATAGGTTGGGCGTGTACCTAATGAATTATATGATCTTTTAGGTTAAGAGAAGTATACCTAAATTAACTATGTTAGGGTTGATTAGATATTTCGAACTAATATAGGGTTATCGTATGTTCGGGGTCGATGTAAAATGCCGAACCAAACCTCTGAACCCATGGCGTGATGAAAGAGTTCGAGCCAGAATTTGTGTATATAAATAATTGGGGTCGATGTATCATTCCGAACCAAGATTCAT
This sequence comes from Sambucus nigra, assembly GCA_949130495.1. NCBI lineage: Eukaryota > Viridiplantae > Streptophyta > Magnoliopsida > Dipsacales > Adoxaceae > Sambucus > Sambucus nigra. Next base: position 233,026,544 of record OX422210.1, on the reverse strand, counting down.
TTACATGTGTGAAAAGGACAAAATAGTAATGACTGATATTTAGTATATATTGTGTGTGAAATATATACTTGAAAATATTCTAATTCTGTGTATTAGTAGATTTATATATATTATGTATTTAAAGATACATACCGAAATTGTAAGTTAAGTAGTGAAACTTAATTACAAAACGTAACGTTAGATAGAGAATATCTATTTAGTAATTTAAGTAGTGAAACTTAATTACAAAAGTGGGAAGATAGAAATTGTGATAATTGTAGAAATTTAGTAGTGAAACTAAATGAAAAGTTTTGAAACATAACATAAGTGAAATGTTACTTGAGTATTAATTAACCTTCGCGAGATATTAATGAAATGTATGTACTGTGTGGGCGATACGAGAACTTAAGTATAGATAAGTTCAGATGATTACTTAGTCCTAGTTAGCTTAGAAGATATGGCTAGGTACGCTAAGTGTAGAGCATTAGGTGTGCACAAAAGATGAGGGGTGAATAACTTCAAGAGAGTGTACGAGAACCTAAAATGTGTAATTAATAACCGCATTTTATATTGTGATAAACGCCTGTTAAATGTTTTCAAAATGTTTTGAGTACTAACTCTTGCTATAAAATATTTTCCAAACCTTTTAGGTGTCCAGCCACAGGGACGTCATGTATGATGATTTCATTCCAGGGACTCGAAGCTGTAGCACAGTGGATGCTTACAGGATTTTGATTAGACGATATATCTCATTCAGATCTAGTGCAGCATCTCACACTATTCTTTGTATGGACTTGTGGTCCGGTATCAGTCTCAGATGTTTAGTTTCAGACTAGTGATTGTTCTACTATTATTTTGGGATTTTAGCCGATGGTTTATTCGGTATTACTCTTATTCTTTTGTACTCACACTTTGTTGATTGGGTTATAGTACATGGTTATCTTTATACTTTGTTCCGCATGGTTGATTTATCTTTTTTAAGAAAGATAAAATTTGGCACCGGTCTAATTTTTACTTAGGGGATTGGTAATTAAAAAGTTTTCGACAGTGATGCTAAGAATGAACCATTTGAGAAACCTGTTTTAATTTAATAAAGGCCTGATCACCCAATGTTTAATTAGGCGGGGTGTCACGTAGAATACAATCCCAAGTAGGATAAAACTTATACTCCAAAATAAAGTATGACAAGTTGCTTCCCAATGACGCGAAGTTTAACATTTTAGTCAGACTAAATGGAACTCACCCAAAAACAAGGTAGAATATAGGATAGATCAGGGTGGAAGAAAAGGAATGGGTGCTGGGAATTACCCATAAACAAGACTAAAAATTCAATATTGTTGGATAAAGGCTATAATGTCAATGCACTTACATATAAAAGTGATTCACTTGATACAAAGCATCGGTCGACCAAGGGTGATTTGTGATAAGGGTATAGGGAGGAAAGGCAAGGGTGAGGGTGAAGAGACACCGATCACAGTCCTTATTGAGCATAAAGGTGCGGGCAATAAGGGCACTAAAAGAATAAAAAAAATTGTGATTGTTTTGAGAGAAAAGAAAATATATATGTTTTTTAGTTTTTTCATATTTGGGAAAAGAAAGGAAATATTTTTGTGATTTTTTGGAAAATATTTTGAAAAAGAAGGAAAATATTTTTGGGGTGTTGTTTTTTTGAAAAGAAGAAGAAGGATTTTATTGTTAAAGATGGGAAAGAAGATGAAAAATATTTTTGGGTTTTTGGACAATATGGAGATATTAGGCGTTAAAAACATTTTTTTTTTGGATTTTTTTTACTTTTTTATAAAAATATATTTGGATTTTTTTTAAAAAAAAGGATATAACGGACTCTCAATGAGACTCAAAAGGACTGAGAACTCAAAATTAAATACTAAAGGATGAATTAGATACGTAAGAACAATGAAAATCCTAAGTAGAACATAGCCAATTTTTATCTTCAGTTAGGGAATGGGGTAGTCAAATTTAAATTAATCCGCGGGTGAGAAAAATACGGAGCCTTGCCTTTTAAAATTGTGCTCCAACTTGGCTTGCTAGTTTATTGGTTTTAATTATGTGTTGACACGGGTAACAAGTAAATAGGATAACTTGATTGAGTGGGTGATGAAATCCCAACTCATTGCAATGATCGAGTTAGGTCTTAGGTAAATTAATTCATCAAACCATTCAAATTAGGTGCGGTGTGATAATTAAAAGCACGTAAGAGCAAATAATCACACAAAAATAATGAACTTGATTGCGGGAGAGTCGCGAGTAATGAAAAATGTACCTCCCAAAGCTTTTACATAGATGGGGTGAAGACCGAGTGGAATTGGTCGGGTGAAAGTTCACTGAATTTCAATCGTCCCCAGGAGTCCTATGGACCCAAAGTGGAGAGGCTTGAAAATTCCACTCCAAGGCTCTCTCTCTATCTCTACCTTATCCCATTTCCATTTTTGCATTTTTTTTATTATTACAAATAAATGGTGTAAAAAATACACCCAAATGAATACATGCCTCAATAATACCTAATATAACCATTTTTAATAAATAGAAAAAAGAACAAATAAAATTACAAAAATAAAAATGAAATATACAAGTCTTCACACGAGCCTCCAACTTCAAGAAAGCGGCAACGACGCCATTTGGTTGAAAGAAGTTTTGTGTGTATCATTGTAGAATAAAGTTTTTTGCTCAAAACCCAATTAATACCCTATCATGGTAAAATAAAATAATTTTGGGTTCTTATCATAATACATTTATCATTTATTTCCATATAAAGGTTTTTCTCATTAATGGGGTTTTTCTTGTACGTCCGATGTTGTGTGAATTGCTTACCTTTCCTCATTATTATAATTACTTGTCATAATAAGAATATACAAGTGTTTAGATTATGACATTTATAAAACATTTTGTTATATAGAAATTTTAGATATTTTACATCTTATGTTGTTTTAAAAATGAAATTATTTTTTCAAATTAATAATTAATTTTTAATTGAGTAATTTTCTTTATGGGATTTCACTCTCAACTAGTATCAAAATGGATCTTATTTATTTTAGGCTTAAACCCCAAATTCAGATCCTTTATATGATATGGATAGTGGTTCATCTCTTCTACATCTACCTATTAATGGTAGAAACTTTTCCTATTGGAAGGTTCCTATGAGGGAACATAAAAATTCATTGGAAGATTGAATTTATAATAGTCTCTTGAGTGGTTAAACTCCATTGGTCACTATTGTTGACATGTCGTTGTCCGAAAATAAGATCTAGTTGGGATGAAAACAACATGAGAGATAGTGGTTAGAGAGGTAAAGGACTAAAGGTATGGTTGTTGATTAGATCCCAGTATTACACATATATAGTGATATATATTGGCAATATATCTTCCCTAGAGCCTAAATTTCTATAATTTAATCTATATTATGTGCATACATTTTATTCGAATGTTAAATGTTATTTGACTTTAAATTTATGATTTGTAAGGTCAATGAAGAATTTTATAAGTGAAACGGAACTCATTCCCTACAAAGGCATGCTCGACTTTAAAGCAGGATGCCCAACTCTTTAATTAAGGATAAGAGAAGTTTTGGATGATTTTTTGGCATAAATGGTGAGAGTGCATATTGCGTACCAAAACGGAGATAGACCAAAAATTATTTTATTACACCTATAAGTTAATGTTGGTAATTTACCAAAGTTTTAATCAACCAAATCAAGTTTTATCTTATTTATGCGTATAGATTTTAAAATATGCGGAAGTGGATAAGATCACAATAACAGATGTACGATGACAAAAACTCAATGGGAAAGACCTCAGGCCAATGCAAACACCCCGTTTAAAATAATAACGGGTGGCCAGCCCTATACTATATTAAATCAGGAATTTCAGATGGTCCAGTCTCAACATCAACTGCCGGTACTATATAACGTAGGACTAACTACCCGATATCATATAAGCGAGATGTTAAATAAAGTAAAACATGCAACATAACACAACCCAACACTACAAAACGACTAATAAATAAGAGAAGGATGCAAGAAAGAAGTATGATAAATGAAATGCTATAATAAAACAAAATAAATAACTACAACTGAATGTACGAAAGTAGACCCGAATAAGCTGTCGGGTCACAGCTAATATAATAACTGGAATGGAATAAGTATAAACATCTATAAATATCCCTTGGGTACAAACCCGATATACAACATGAATCCTATCTAGAATTTTAAAAGTAGGAAGCGACTACCAGATACATCCCGCAACAGTCCGCACCTGTCACGGCTCCCAAGACTCTGGATAGAAGGTCATCCGGCATCCATGCGGTAGGATACCTGTAATAATATATATATATATATATATATACAGGCAGTAGAGAAAAGAAAACGGGTCAGAGCCCCGATTATGAAAAATATTTAGCAAGTGTGTTAACCGTGCATAATAAATACCGGTGCACTTATTTCATAATAAAAATGGGATCGCACTCTCGAGGAGCCCCAACTCACCTCTCATCTAAAGACGCGCACCTAATCGCGTCCTCAAGTTTTAGTTAAATTACCCCCATTTTATTAGGACAGCCTAACTTATCATAGGCCTAGCCTATACCCACGAGAAATGCCTTCCTAACTTACCCCTAGAATCCACCCCCCTTTTCTAAACACAATTAAACATTTATTTTCAATCATATGTGCCTTATTAGGCTTAGTGGATTCTGGTTTATTCTTTAAACAATTAAAATTTAGTAGATTATCCAATATGCAACTGGGTTGAAACATCTAATTTAAATTTCTAATTAATGAACATGAACAATCATTATTGACACAACTTCCCTCCATTTTCAATGCTGCGCTGCGTTTCGTGCGTGGGGTGTCTCGCAAAGCGAAATCCAAACAAGGAACCACCCCGTTACACTACTCCATGTCAACGTCGATCCTGGAGATCCATTATGCCCCATATAAATATCGACAGAACTTCTCTCTACTCTCAACAATGTACTACATTTCGTGCGTGGGGAGTCTCGCAAAGCGAAATCCAAACAAGGAACCACCCCGTTACACTACTCTTTGACAATGTCGATCATAGAGATCCATAATGCCGTACATACCATAACTGGCAGAACTTTTCTCCAATTTCAACACTGCACTGCGTTTCATGCGTGGGGTGTCTCGTAAAGCGAAATCCAAACAAGGAACCACCCCGTTACACTACTCCTTGACAATGTCGATCCTAGAGATCCATAATGCCATATATACAATATAATACTACTACTACAACTAACCTCTCAAATCATAACCTTGGGATGATGTAACCGAAATATTCCTTAAATGCGATACATCAACCCCCATCAATCTAGTACACCATAATCATTCAAGATGTACTTTACCAAAATTCTATATCCTTTCATCTATAGGATATATAAATATATATATAGGTATTTTATGCTCACCATATATATACATATACCAATCATCCATACCCATGACCAGGTGTACGTATCATATCTGATGTACAATGGACATGCACATAATCCACTCGGCTATATATATCGCCGATAAAACTGCATCAATGTTATCATCTTCCTAGTTCCCGGCTCACGTAGCAATACTAGGGCCACCATGGTGGGACTAAACGACACCCATCTCGTAGTAAACTCACGCACACGACGTCCCGGGAAACGGTCATAGCTCCAAACCGGCAATGAGACGAAACATACCCACCACGTCTCATCCCAAAAATGTAAATCACATAATAACACGGGACGACTATGACCTGGGGAATATCCACATCCTGCTTTTCTAGTCAGGATGCTCACCCTCTACGCGTGCAACTTCCCATTAATAGCATGAGCAGGGTATGCTTAACCAAATAGTATATATACCATTCACATGCATAATATATATACATACATATGATCCAATCATATGATCAAATAATAAACCATCATATCCGGTTTAAATATCCATACCATGTATGTTCACAACATAAATATATCCATACATTTATATGCATACAGATATATATATATATATTTACACATATTCTCATATCCATATCTATATATAAACTAGTTCTCATTCATATATATAAGATATACAAACTCGGATATAAGTATACATAAATCCTCAATGTACAAGCCGTCACCACAAACTCATATCATTTACCTTGATATGTGTATACAATCCCTCACTTGAACATATTCAATCATCTTTCCTATGATGAATAGTCTCCAAAATCCATATGTATATATCTATACATATATATTCAACATTAGGGTTATCACCCAAAATTTTGTGTAGGAAACCATCACTACACATTCCATCTGTAACCCGAGATTTACATTATAAATCTAGTAATGATTTCGACTATCGGTATACATATAACTAATAGTCTATAAGCCTCAAGCTCATTCTTAACTTCATCAAATAATCCCATTGCTCTCGATTTCGACTACGGTTCAATCACTTTTGTGAATCCCCTAGTCCAAGATCTCTCGAATTTATTTCTTAAATTGTATCATTACTAAGGGTATGCAACTACACTCTTCCATTTTTCCCCAAATCGTATCTTAATAATATCCTATCCTTATAAGGATTTGACATAAAGGTTGGCCTAGAATTTCACAACATACCCTCACAATTCTCTCTAAGAGTTCTTAGCCTCACATCACATCTATACTTACTTTAATCTACAATTAGTATCCTCAATCCCAAAAGGTTTCCCCAAAATCTCTATACACAACTCCAAATACATACATGGATAGATTTCTCCCAAATTACCCTAAGGAGTCCCCAAAATTCTAATATGTGAGAAACTCCTTATATGTCTCCAAGAACATATCTCTTACTTCATAAGAGAAGGCCCCAAATCAATAAACCCAACCAAAAAGGGTTTGGAATCACTATGGAGAAAGCACCTCAAAATACCTTGTTTCCGAATCGATTCGGCCCTATTTCGAATCGATTTGGCCTAGCGAATCGATTCGGTCTCCAAGGCGAATCGATTAGGGTCCAAAGACGCTTCTGCCACAGGCCGAATCGATTCGGCTTGGGTCCAAATTGATTCGGTCAATGCAGACCTGCCAATTTCCCTATACCGAATCGATTCGCTTAAGGGGGCGAATCGATTCGGGCCTGCAAATTTTTGAAGGGGTCTTCTTCTTCATCAAAACCCACGAATTTTAAACCCTACATTTTTCATTCTAACCCTTGCAAGATTAAACACTTGCCTCAGATTTGTAGAGGTTGGATCGTCCTCGATGTCGCGATTTGGCCGGAAATCTCCAAGCTTTTGTCCCTCTCTCCTTTTCTTTCTTCTTCTTTCTCTCTTCTTTCTTTTTCTCTCTTTTCTCAAAAGAGAAGGCTTCATCCGTAAGCCTCAAATCCTTTAAAACAAAAAACCCAATTTTTAAATGTTAATACACACTTTAAATGACTCGTTTACTCCAATTCGAGTCAAAATAACTTAAAAGCATTTTGGAGCCGAAATAAGACCCAATGACAGTCATTTTGACTATCTCAACCCTTCCGGGATCAATGGTACCCTCAAAATCATCATCCGGAATACTTTAAAATGTCCTCTATTTTTTGACTTAAATTCCCAAATTTTAGAATTCTCCAATTTAATTAAATTTTATTTTCCCAAAATTTAATTTCTCTGTCTCAAAAGTCTTGGGGTGTTACAAAAAATCACATTAAAAACATTGTTAAGAGTTATAGAGGGGGATAATGACTAACACTCCTTCCGTGCTAACTCACACGTAAATGTTTTCCATCAATTTGTAGCAAGCCTAAGATCCCTATATGCTTATAGCGGTTATCAACATCTCTTATATGTCAACAGTCGTTGACAATGTCGTACACGACTTTATCTTAGAACTTGAGAGATCACAAATAATTTGGATCCCCAAAATGACCCTCAAATATCACAATACTCGTGTTTGGGAGAAGGGATCAAAGTGTACAGAGAATTGATTTTTGAAAATGAGTTATTGATAAAATCACTATCTTCTTTGATGTTAATTAACTTCAAGAAATATAGGTGATTAAATGCAAAGAAGATAAGAGGAAAAATATGAACTATATTGAGAAAACAGGTTCCCTATTTTTCACAAGTTTATTTATACCTTCTTAGAAAAAAAGAAGATAAATATGCAAAAAAAGAACCTCTCTAGGTATTTTTCTCTTAAAATGTTTGAGAAATATTGTATATGAAGAGCATTGTTGGTTTAAGTAGAGAAAAACATCCAAGTGGGGTAGCTCAATACCAATGCAAGCTAAAAGGACACATCCCTTATCAAAATCACACGTGTGAGAGTTTTGGGGGGATATCATGTCAAATTAGCACCCAAAAATGAATTTTTGTACAAATATCTCAAAAGAAGATTCACAGACTTGTACGTGTCACTAGAACATCACTGCAGTGAGGAAGATCCTCATTATGGTGAACCTGCAGTAATAATCAAATCATGACAAAAACTCGAGATTTTTGACACAGTCCTAACAGATCCTGGTGGATTGAGAGGGAGGATCACTGTAGAAAAAACATCGATATGGGGAAGCTTCAGTGATAATGCTTCTCCCGCTAAAATACACACAAATTTATATAGGAAAGACATCATTTTTGCTTCAATAAAGAAAACTTCGCTCCAGTGAAACTGGATGATTTTTCTCAATTTTGTTTATTTTCTTATTTTACAAAGATTTATTCATAAGTAAGATCGAAATAGATAATCCATAAGTTTCACACGCACAAAATAGTTTTACAAAGATGTTTGAAATAATTTTGTAAAATACATGACGTGGGTATATGTAATTATCAATTTACCTTTCATCTAACAAAGAAATGTATCCATTTAAAATTAAATAACATCAATGATGTGAAACTAAAGGTTTTAACCAAATCACTCATTGAGGAAAACAAAAGTCTTGGTTGAAAATATCTTAAAATGTGTTTGAAATTTTCATTAATATTGAAGATTTGAGTAATGTGTACATGAATTGTTATTCTTAATTACATTCGAGATTGGTTTTAGTCTTTCAATGGTATTCTTTATTTTTGTTTTTCACATGTGAGATATGATCTTATGTTTTTGGTTGATAAAACTCATCATGTTATTGGCCTTTGAGAAAATATTTTCTTGATTATAAACAATGGTCATACATCTCATAACATTTGGTAATTAGGAAACTTTAATCTATAATCTTCCTTATCCAAATAATATTTTTGGGGTTTTGTTCACTGCGTCCTGTATATCCAAATTGTGAATAACAAAATCTTTGTATCAATTATGATACCTTAACTCTATTTTGTGACTTCATGTTCTTCATTGATTCTCTTTTCTTGGTACATTTCTTTGTGTTCTTCCTTAACTAAGGGGAAGAACTTCTTTTAAAAAGGGGGAGTTTTCATATTTAAGGGGAGCCTTAAATTTTGACTCATATGCTAGTTAGTATAGAATTTTATATCTATTTCTCTTATGATTAACTTTTTCATATTGTGTATTTATTCATACGTTAGTATTTTTATGAAATTTGGTAGTTTGTTTTAAAAAATCTTTCGCCGAGTACTTTGAAGAAGTATCTTGTTGTTTTTGGTTTGTAAGCATTTACAACTTCTATCTTATTATGGCTTTGGTTGGACTTTGAATCATAGTTGATAGGAATTTGTTTCGTCAATGGAATAAACAAATGGAGAGATTTTAAGAGTATTCATATAATCATTTGCGCCCTTATAGGTAGTTATCTTATTTCAGTTTTCCAAAAACTTTATGACCATTTTGCGTAACTAATGCAGTGTGAATAATAAAACACCTTTTTTCCTTCGTCCAAATAACTTTGGTCTTAATATCCTCCCTTAAATCCTTTAAAATATTCTCAACGATATGACAAATATAGTACCCCTACCGCTGAAGTTATGAAAGGCATGCACCAAAGTCATCACGCCGCGACATGTAAAAGGTTGTTTTTAATATGAGTCGCGGCCTTGCTCAATACGGGGTACGACACCCAGCCTATCTACCTTGCTGGCCTCTTACCTCTCCTTCAGAGCTTCTCCACACACTCACGTGCTCAGGGCATGTGACACAACACATACACCTCCTATAAATAGAGGTCCACAACTTGACATAGGAGGCTTCGAATTCTCATTATGGTGATGATCCCTAGATACGAGACTACTACACTTGTTGAGGCACTACCAAGTTCTCCACATAGCCCCAATACAGCTTGGGAACTACTCATCTATCTCGTAGTCATTTCTCTGGCTCACTCGAACAACTACACTCATGTACTCTTCTCTCTCATCTACATTATACACCTATTATGGTATTATAAACTTGTACTACAACGCATATATAATGAGAGTATGGCAAAAAAGTGGACGTAGGCTCATTTCAATAGCCAAACCACTCTATATCTTGTGTTTTGTCTGTCTGTGCTTTCTTTATGTTTACTCTATACTTGATATGATGATGTGAGAGCGAATCGTGTGTGATTTATCATGTCAAAATTTTGGCGGTGTCTATGGGAAACGGGGTATTTTAATCTTGTATCTCTATACTTTGGGTTCTTAACACCTTATTCCATTCGTAGGGATGTTTTAGTTCTTCATCTCATGGGTGAATTTTGGTTATTGAGCTCGTATTTTGTATATACATCCTTAAATGGGTATCACATATATTCAGACCCGTCCATGGGTCTCCTTTTTATGACCTTAGATGTATTTCACATACCCTGATGATGTTACCTCACCTAGACAGCACCAAAAAATGCAAAAGGGAATAACCTCGCAAAGGTGGGTAACTAGGGATAAGTTATATTTGCTTATTGGCTACTTTCTCACCTTATGATCCAAAATTTTCTATCATGGTTGCGCTATTTTTGGAGCACTTGAGGATTGATATGCCCCTAGTATCCCCCTGGTAGGATTGTTTTTCAAGATTGCTAGATGGTTTGAACCCAGCTTTCAGGGTCACTGGAATCGCATCATGAAGCAGAAAGTATGATGCGGCCTGGCAAAAAATGGCCTGAGTGTCGCACCCCCTATGAAGAATGTTGCATAGCTACATTTCATCACTTGAGAGGACATGGTAAAATTATCCTTGGATTCGATTTTGTTACTCCCTTGGAGAGGCAACGAAAAGGACAGACGTTAAAAGGACAGTTCTGGTTGAGGTCTTAGGGAAAGCGACCATAGAGGAAGAAGAGGTATGTAACCCTTTTCACAATTTGAACCTAGGAGACTCGTGGATGGGCCCCCTCGTTAGATATATCAGAGAGGGAGAGATACCTGAGTCCAATCTAGAAAGGAGGAAATTGAGGTATAATGCTGCCAAGTTCTCGATGATAGGAGACGTCTTGTACAAGAAGGGATTTCTATTTCCTCTCCTCAGATGTGTGCATCCCACAGAAGTTCCCCGGGTCTTACAGGAAGTTCATGAGGGTTCTTGCTCTATCCACATAGGGGGAAGACCCCTGGCCAAGAGAATCATCACATAGGGGTACTGGTGGCCAACCTTATCCAAAGACGCTGCAGCCTACGTGAAGAGGTGTGATAAATGTCAAAGATTCGCCACTATTCCTCATCAACCTCATCAACCTATGACGTCAATCACCTCTCCATAACCATTTGCAGTATTGGGGATTGACTTAGTAAGACCTCTACCAAGAGCCGCCAACAGTTATCGATTCCTGATAGTTGCCATTGACTACTTCTCAAAGTGGGTGGAGGCAGAGCCGATGATAATGATCACAGAGTAGAAGACCTTCCAATTTATTTGGAGGAATATCATATGCAGACATGGCCTCCTAAACACCCTCATCTCGGACAATGGGACCCAGTTCAAGAACTCCTCTTTAGAAAAATACTGCCTAAGAGTTGGGATAAACCAGTTCTTCTCATCTCCTGGCCGACCTCAGGCAAACGGTCAGACCGAGGTCACTAACAGAACAATCCTCGATGGAATCAAGAAGAGTCTAGAAGAGGCGAAGGGAAGATGGACTGAAGAGGTCTACACTGTGTTATGGGCCTATAGAACCACAGCAAGGACACCTACAAGAGAAACACCATTCATGCTAGCACACGGCTCAGAGGTCGTCATATCGACATAAGTGAGACTCCCAACTCATAGGGTTCAAACCTATGACCCTGATAAAAATGGGGAAGAGAGGAGGATAGACCTAGATCTAATTGAAGAAAGAAGAGAAGACGCAGAGATCAGACAAGCAACTTACCAGCAGAAAGCAGCGAAATTCTACAACCATAGGGTGAATTCAAGACCCATCGCAGTAGGAGACTTAGTGATGAAGAAGACCTTACAGAAAACAAACAATCTCCAACCAAACTGGCACAGTCCCTACAAAGTGACTGAAGAGGTTGTGCCCGGCACCTACAGGCTAGAAAACCTAGAAGGGGAACCTTTCGCTAACCCATGGAATGCTGACCACCTAAAGAAGTATTACATATAATGCTGCAAAGAGTTTATGTAAATGTACCATCTTATTATCAAGAGGTTATTAATAAAAGATCAGTTCCCATGACGGTTCTTGCTTCATTATGGACTTATGTCAGAAATTATGAGGATAAAATCTTGGGTGATGACCTCAGACCCTTATAACACCATTAAGTGGTGACGTGGTCTGAGGTCAGACAACATACTTGGATGACCTCAGACCCCTAACATCATTAAGTTGGTGAGATTAATTATGAGGATAACATCTTGGGTGATGACCTCAGACCCTTATAACACCATTAAGTGGTGTCGAGGTCTGAGGTCAGACACCATACTTGGATGACCTCAGACCCCTAACATAATTAATTTGGTGAAATTAATTATGAGGATAACAACTTGGGTGATGACCTCATACCCTTATAACAACATTCAGTGGTGACGAGGTCTGAGGTCAGACACCATACTTGGATGACCTCAGACCCCTAACATCATTAATTTAGTGAGATTAATTATGAGGATAACATCTTGGGTGATGACCTCAGACCCTTATAACACCATTAAGTGGTGACGAGGTCTGAGGTCAGAGACCATACTTGGATGACCTCAGACCCCTAACATCATTAATTTGGTGAGATTAATTATGAGGGTAACATCTTGGGTGATGACCTCAGACCCTTATAACACCACAGTGGTGACGAGGTCTGAGCTCAGACACCCTACTTGGATGACCTCAGGCCCTTAACATCATTAACTTGGTGAGAATAATTATGAGGGTAACATCTTGGGTGATGACCTCAGACCCTTATAACACCATTCAGTGGTGACGAGGTCTGAGCTCATACACCATACTTGGATGACCTCAGACCCTTAACATCATTAACTTGGTGAGATTAATTATGAGGGTAACATCTTGGGTGATGACCTCAGACCCTTATAACACCATTCAGTGGTGACAAGGTCTGAGCTCAGACACCGTACTTGGATGACCTCATACCCCTAACATCATTAATTATTGTGAGATTAATTATGAGGATAACATCTTGGTTGATGACCTCAGACCCTTATAACACCATTAAGTGGTGACGAGGTCTGAGGTCAGACACCATACTTGGATGACCTCATATCCCTAACATCATTAATTTTGTGAGATTAGTTATGAGGATAACATCTCGGGTGCTGACCTCAGACCCTTATAACACCATTAAGTGGTGACGAGGTCTGAGGTCAGACACCATACTTGGATGACCTCGGACCTCTAACATCATTAATTTGGTGAGATTAATTATGAGTGTAACATCTTGGGTGATGACCTCAGGCCCTTATAACACCATTCAGTGGTGACGAGGTCTGAGCTCAGACACCATACTTGGATGACCTCAGACCCTTAACATCATTATCTTGGTGAGATTAATTATGAGGGTAACATCTTGGGTGATGACCTCGGGCCCTTATAACACCATTTAGTGGTGACGAGGTCTGAGCTCAGACACCATACTTGGATGACCTCAGACCCTTAACATCATTAACTTAGTGAGATTAATTATGATGTAACATCTTGGGTGATGACCTCAGACCCTTATAACACCACTCAGTGTTGACGACGTCTGAGCTCAGACACCGTACTTGGATGTTCGCATACCCTTAACATCATTAATTTGGTGAGATTAATTTGGTCTGAGGTAAGACTACTAATTTAATGCAAGCTGACACCATTACACAAGCTTCAGAGCTAAAACATCACATGACATTAAACAAAATGAATTGATCCTCCTCAGAGATTGCCATACAGAAGATACAAAAAATAAGAGTCAACTATGTTCATTCAGAGATTACAAATATTCAGGGGTTACAAAGTAAAGCTTCATAATTGAATTTAAGGGTTTGAGGGGGGAATGATGGCATCCTCAACCCGATCCTGCTGGACGACCTTGGTCACCTCGATAGTATCCTCCCTGAGGTTAGTCCCTTTAATCTCTGTGCCATCCAGTGTGGCTGTCTCGGCAGGCACAGCAACCTCCTCCTTAACCTCTTGAAGGACCTGGGCAAATTAAGGGTTGGCAAAGCCAAGGCCTACGAAATCAGAGGCCTTCAAACTTCCAACCTCCTTCTCCTTGACGTCTACCCATTTGATTGTAGCTTTGATACCTCTTTCAAGGTACTCAAAGCCGAAGCTCACAAATTCATCAGAGGTTTTGTAGGCGTCTGCAAGAGCTGCATTCACTCCCGAGTCGACCTTCTGCTGAAGGACATCGTCCTTAGCCTTCAGAGCCAGAGCATGATCCTTTTTGAGTTTGGTGATCTCCTTCTCTAACCCCTGCACCTTCTTCTCAGACCCTTTAGCCTCGGACTTCAAGCGGTCTATTTTAGCGTTTAGTGTGCTTTGTACCTTCTCAGCCTCTTGCCCCTCCTGGATGAGGGGCATCTTCCTCAAAGTCGAGTTGGAGAGATAGTGCATAGCTGTCAAGCCCTGTAGATGATGTGATCACATATAAGTTGAAGACCAGATCAAAGGTTGCATTTGGAAATTAAAAAGAGATAGGAAGTCATACCTGAATGGACCTATGAAGGCCGAACTTAATCAGCAGGGGTGTGTCCATGGAACGGTAAAAACGTTTGTCTTCCTCGGTCATGGAACAACCGATGGAATCCAGAGCTTGCAGACTGTGGCCTATGATGTTGTCATGAATCTTTAATTTCTTTATACGAGCCGCCAGCATGTCTGCAGAGGATATTAGGATGGCATAGTCCCCCCTTTCTTGGTCGACCTTTGATCTTCAGGGGCATGGTCGGTAGCCTCCCTCTCTTTGAAGTCTGAGCCTTTGTGGTTGAGGGAGTAGGAGGAGGAGCGTTAAGACCATCCTTCTTCGTGAGCTTTGTTAGACTCAGAGCTTCCATTTCCCAAAGCTCATCTGAGATATCCTTCGGACGCTCTGCAAAATTAAAAGTTCTGAGTTAAGAGGTCAGACATATAAAGCTCAGAGGTTCAACTTGGAATAAAAATGCTTACCAAGCTCGGCAAGGGGACTTCCACCTAGACCTGTCTCAGAGAGGTAGTGGGGGGTCATCAAGTGTTAGAATTTAATGAGCAAACCATGCATCCCCTGATCTTGAAGGTCTTTCACCTTCTGAAGATTTTGCTAGCTCAGACCAAGGTCGGCCTTCACAGACATTGTGACCTTACCCCACCTTAGGGGCATCCTCAGCTCTAGCAAGGACGGGGGAACATATGGACCAAATTCCCATGCCCCTAAAGTAAAAAAGTATCAAGGCTTCCAGTTGTGGTTGGAAGTCTGAGTTATCTGAAGCATCTTTTTTTCAGGCTTCCGAGCTACAAAATGATAGTAGCTCGGATGATTTTTGGCTGAGGAAGGAACATAGCAACCAACAAAGACCTGAATTGGAAGATTTGAGTGGTGGACAGCCCTTCATAAGACTATGGACCCTATTATGACCCTCCAAGCTTAAGGGGACAATTGGGAAGGGGTAAAATTTATGAAGGCAGTGATGGACCTGATAATGGGATAAAGGTGCAAACAAAACCCTAACTTAAACATCTGCTCGTACAGTCAGATCTTACCATCTCGGTCATGATAAGCCCTCTCTTCCCTCAGAGGTCTTCTAAGATTTATGGAGGGGCTGATGGAGTAAAAATATCTGAAGCAAAGAAGGTCTACCTCCATAATGGTACTCTTGATCTCGATCGCCTCAGAGACGTCGACATCACTTTCAGCATCAT
This sequence comes from Sambucus nigra, assembly GCA_949130495.1. Taxonomy (NCBI): domain Eukaryota; kingdom Viridiplantae; phylum Streptophyta; class Magnoliopsida; order Dipsacales; family Adoxaceae; genus Sambucus; species Sambucus nigra. The sequence continues at coordinate 233,010,387 of OX422210.1, read as the reverse complement.
CATCATTGTCATTATATTGCTCAACATCGGGAGGAGTGGACGTTGATGGATTACTCGGGAACCTCTGAGCAAACTCAGCCCCGGTGACAGCCGACAGAGGAATGGCGTCAAGAATGGGTGGAATAGCCACACTCGGCTCAACAACCTCAACCTCTGAGGAAGAGGATGAGGTACTTGAATTTTTATGGGACGAGTCCCGGCTAGAGACATCGTCTTGATCAGGGGCTTGATCTTGTCGAGTTGTTAAGTCCATAGCCTCCTTGAACGAATCCATAGACATAGGGTCTGAGGTGGAAGACTCAGACTCAGACATCGGTACTGGTTCGGCAGGGACCTCTGTTTGTTTAAATGGTTCCAATGGATCAGGGTATATCACCCTCAAGGGTGGTGGAAAGATGGGTCTAAGAGGGAATTCTTGTGACCTACGAGCCTCCTCCTGTGCTCTCTATAGTTGCCTAATTTTTTCCAAAGTCTTCTCTCTGAGGGAAGGGAACTCCTCAAGAAGTTGGTAGAGGGGTCTGAGCATTAGAGGCAAACACTAAACTTAAGGAGCTTCTAAGCCACAAACAACATTGGCTAATGAAGTAAAGAAATTTAAGGATCAAACTAAAAAACCTAAGGCAAATACAGTTCGCCTGAATGTATGGAGTTCTCTCCTAAAAACCCCCAAGCTCACTAGAAAATAGAAAAGAAAGGGAAAAACAGGGAAAACGAAGGAAAAAGGATGGCAGAGAATACCTGAGGAAGAAGTAGTAGAAGGAAATGAAGAAACTGCAAGGAATCAGTAACCAAAATGCCTCAAACCAAAGGTTTCAAGAGAGAGCTACAGAAATGAATCGTTCCAAGAAATGAGAGAAGTGGAGAAGAAAGAGAAAGGGGGGGGGGGTTAAAACCTTAAATATGGGGGCTCATCTCCCAAGGCCCATCATTGCCTTGGGATCCTCAAAGGACGGCTAAGAACACGTGCTTGCCAGGAAAACCACACTTCAGCAATGGACAAGTGTCAAATGAACATTGGCACATGGGAGAAAGACCTCGGAGGTGTAGAGATCCCCCAGTCACCTTCTCTCGCATGTAACTAAGGGCTGGGGGTGATTGATATGTCCCAAGTGTCACCTCGGTTCCGAGACACCAACCTCGATCGAAGACAGGGCCGACGTTGGAAGAGCCTTGATCGGAGACCAGCAGCCTCGGTCATAGGAGGGTCGGCCCAGGACGAAACCACTACAAACCTCATCAAGGGGGAGATGCATGTATCACAGGGGTTAGCAGCTCTTCAGCTCACCTAGGAATGACAACCTCATCCTGGGGTAGGCCGAGGTAACAGGAAGACACCTCTACCAAGATCGACCTCATCAGCAAATCTGTCGATGTTCCAAGCATAACCTCGGCCTAGGCCGACCCCATTTCCATGACTCGTCTTCATCAAAGACGAGACCTCCATGGCTCATCTCAGATTGAATGAGCATAGACCTTATGAACCTCGGACTACCTTCGGCCGAGGTCATGACCAAGCGCAGACCGAGCTCTTATTGGTGTATGTGTGGATAAGGACACGTGGACACAATTCAGTTATAACAAATCATTCCCCCCACGTGGAGGGAATATTTCATCATTATTCCCTACATGTGACAGTGACAGATGTCTTCATCAGATTGGCTAGATCAACACACACATGCTCATTGCATGCATGGGGGGATACATTACACCCCCCAGGTACTATATATAGAGGTCATCCTCTACCTTGCAAAGGATCCGATTTTGGCAACCCTAACAGAAACTCTGTCCAAATACACAGTAGAGAGAGAAAGCTTGAGAGATTGTATCCATGGCCATCAGTGCCTTATTTCAATGAGTTGATACACACACACACACAGTGGACGTAGGCCAATTTAGGCTGGACCACTTATATTTTTTGTGTTCCCCCTCTTCTCCTCATCTCATTCTCTTACCTTTCATATAACTGTGATGCCATTGTTATTCTTATATTGAGCTTGCGAACACCTTATCTCGTGGTTATGTTTACAGCATCTTCAAGTAGAGGTTCACACCTCAAGATAGGAGGTCTCGGGTTCCCATTCTGATGTTGATACCTATATCCAAGACTACTACACTTACCGAGGCACTACCAAGTTCTCTACATAGCCCCAATACAATTTGGGAATTACTCATCTATCTCATAGTCATTTCTTAGGCTCACCCGAAATCACTACAAACATGTACTCTTCTCTCTCATCTACATTATACACCTATTAAAACATTGTAAACTTGTACTCAAATGCATATATAATGAGAGTATGGAAAAAAGTGGACGTAGGATCGTTTTAATAGCCAAACCACTATATATCTTGTGTTTTGTATCTCTTTACTTGCTTTATGTTTACTGTATACTTAATACGATGATGTGAGAGTGACTCATGTCCGATTTCTCATATCAACACTCAGTATTTTAAATTTTTTAAATTCTCTCAATTATTGACAATATAGTTTTTGATTTTCTGAAACAACAATTAAAGTCACGTTTTATGGTATGAACTTCATCGAAGTGAGGTTTCTTATTCACCTTAGAGTTTTTTATAAACCTATAGAAATATTCTTTCAAACGACCATCACGATTACAAAAATTTCCGTGATATGTAAAGTGATGATCGTATTATTTCAAAGGTTTTGAAGTAACTCTCTTCTGAAGAGATGATGAAGACTCTTCAGGTAAATCAGTTATTTGAGAAGCTTTTAGAAAAATAATTTTGTCCTTAGATTTAACTTATACACGAGGTCTTTCAAAATTAGTACCATGTTTACCAACAACATATGTAATATATGACATAAGTAATTTTCCCATCCTTCTAGATTTATCTTCATGGTAACCTTAACATTATTAGCTGAGACTAATTCATTTTTATGGGAGATTATTTTCTCATTTAAAGAATCGATGGAATTTTACACTCTTCTAACGCACATTACAAAACTTTTAACCTTTCTTCTCAATCTTTATTATTATTATCCAACAAAGGATACTCACACTAAGAAATGATCATCGAGCTTTAACACTGCTCAAAAGAGACCCTTCTATTTTTAAAGAGGCATTTTTTTCACATATATACTTGTTTAATGGTTGTTTTCAACAAGCTTTTCTTAAGTTTATCTTTATCAAAAAAAAGTCTATCCTAGGATTGTTGAAGGTCACTATCATTTTCATCTAATGAGACATTTCTAAAGTTGTCAGAATAAAGTATCTATCTTATAAGAGCATTTATCATCTACGGATGAAGATTAACACAACTCGTAATCTTCTGACGAAACATTATTAATAGAGATAAAATTATAGGTAGGTTAAACAATGCCTTTAAAATTTTCCATTTCTTTAAACATTATTCTCCATTTTAACACAATAACACACTGTCTACCTTAGTGACACGACTCAGAATGTGTCTCTAAAGTGTGTACTTTCTAGGCTCAAGTGCAAGCCTGTCGCTCAAGTAATAATCTGACAAGTCGGGTATCGATCCTCAGGGAAAAAGGACAACGGAATTGTGACGACGAGATAAGACAGAGGAATCCTAACGTTGACTCTAAGAAGAAAGGAAAAGATTGATTTGGTTTTGGGGATCGATTAAACTAAATGTAATAATGAAACTGTGATGAAAAAAATGCAACTAACTAAATTACCTAAATTATGAATGAAATATTGAATTGAAACTTTTTAAACTAAATGATGAGAAAACAGGATGGGAATGCAATCCCCCAACCCTAGTGTAATGTACTGACAACGTCAATCATAAATTTATCCGATTAATCCGACCGGGAATTTAGGACTCCCAAGCATTATGTATACGAGGTTTAAGCCCGCATCATACCTAATCTGAGGATGAGTAAATCGGTATCGCGGTAATTGCATTCAAATTGTACTCTAAATCATCACGAGTACCTAAAGGTAAACGAGATATAAAGATTCACAATTATTATGTAATTACGCGATACGATCAAGATTAATCGTTAAATTCATCGGATTAACGTTATGCACACGCACTAACACATCAGATTGGGTTCATGCATCCCAACCTTTAAAACCTAGCCGGACATGTTAAATGGACTAATGCATGAAATAATAACGTTTCATGTGTATGAATTCATGATGAAACTAGATTGAAACATGTAAATATGTATTATGAACGCAACAATAAGTTGAATCGAATATGGAAACTAAGCATGCAAGAACAATGACAAGAATTATGAATCTTGAATAAAAACTTGAAAAACAAACCCGTAACAATTGAATCTTGAAGAAATTAATTCCCTTGATGTTCCTAGATGTTCCTCCCCTTTTCTCTCTATCAAAAACTGACTAAAACTATCCCTAATGGCCGCTCCTAGGTTTCTACCTCTGTTCCCTACTATTTTTGAGAGTTTTAACCTAAAAGGACTCTTGCGAACCAATCAGAATAAAGGAGAAAATTCGCGCATCAGGGACCCCGAACCGGTTCCGCCTGTACCCCAAACCGGTTCGCCCCCCAAACCGGTTCGGCTCGGGTTCGCGAATGGGTGCTGGCCTGGAGGTCTACACTAAGAATTTATTTGCCTTCTTTTCTTCCTTTCTTGGATTTTTTTCTTCAACTTCAACTGGGCATAACTCTTCAACCGTAGCTCGGATTTGGGTGTCGTTTATTCCAGTGTTCTCGTTGTTCCGTGATCTTCAACTTTTCAGTTGACTTCTCCTTCCGGATCGAGATAAAAAATTACCGAATTGCCCTTGAACTTGCCATCTTAGCTTTTGTTGCATCGTCTTGCTTCCTCTTTTGCATTGCTTGCATAATTAACCTATAAAACCAATAAGAGAAGCACGAAGTACAAAATACTCGCCAAAGAAGGTTAGTAGCATAAATGTGAATCAAATCCATATATGTTACATCACTCGGGTTCACAAATATACTGAAATTATGGGAATAAATATACAATATTTATGCCCAATCAAACCCCCCCAACTTAGAACTTCGCGCGTCCCGAGCAATGTAAAAGAATGAAAGTATGAGTTAAGGATCCTTCAAAGACTTTATTGGGATAGAGCGCCTCTTTCACGGGAAAGCGATTGCATTTAGCGCATGCAACAAGCCTTTAAACCTCTAGGTTACCCTAGTAGGACGAGTTGTGTCTCGTGAGGTTTTGCAGTGAATATACCCACAAAATTCGACTCAAAGAAAATTCAAAATACGCAAAAATTGAGCAATTCAAACTTTTCCAGAAAATAGTCATATTTATGAGTCTCAAACCGTAGTGTGTGTGCGAAGCCGGAAATATAATCGCCAATTTCCACCGATTGATCATTACGTTACTTATCCGAAAATTCGTTTTGATTTCAATTTCTCACGGAACGCTCTCACAAACGAATCTCTCGGATTATGGCATTTCTCTCGGCATGCGTGATATAAAGAGTAAATGTAATGGAAGCAAATTCACGCATACAAGTAGAAAGACGGAAACTTTATGGCGAAAGGATCTCATCAACGGATTACGATTTCAAAAACGGGAACATTGCCTTTATTTCGCGCACTTAGCCTCTTATATTATCTTTTGGTGTCTTAGCTCTCCACGTGGTAATCAATTTTCGCAATTTGGACTCGGTTAGGACTTTTTCGGGTTGAAGGTTGCATTGGGTAAAATGAAGGAGGTATGGAAGGTTGGAATTGGAAACGTCATTAATGATGTTCAATTGTGCTTTTCCCGGCCTATTGCTCATTTTTTCCTTCTTTTTCTATTTTTTTTCTTGTTGGTTTTGTTGAGCATGTTATTTTGTTTCTTTCCCCTTTATATACACTTTTTGGACTTAAAATCTGAATTTTTCATTTTTCACAATTCCGGCTATTTTGGGTTGTCAAACGAAAGGGAAAATTATTCAGCTCAATTTGGGTTGCAAAGGGTGATTTTTTGCTACTTTTTCTGGCCAATATTTTTGGGGTGACAAACGAGGGCCTACTTCATTGTCCAAAATTCCAATTGCGTTACCATATGCGTTTCGAGGTGAATTTAGGTTTAGAAACTAATTTGGCACGTTTTTCAAGGCAATATTGCACACATTTTTTAAAATCGATCAAAATGAAAGGATTGAGATCCTTGACAACTTATTAAGCGCCAAAAAGAACCTTGAGTTAACAATTAACTCGAAATGATTTAAAAACTCACAAAACGTGATAGGCTCGAATCTCACCGGGTTTGTTAATCTCTACATTTATTCGTTAAGTCGTCAATTTTCGCTCAATTTCCATCTTTGGTTAATTTCGGCTTTGTGTATGTTGGATGTTTACAATTTGAGACTCCAATTTGACTTTTAATGATATTTTTGAAAAATTTGAATTCCAATTTTTATTTATTTTAAACAAAAAATATTTTTGGGTTTTTCAAAATTTTATGATTTTTTTGGAAATTTTTGGGCATTTTTGAAAATTTGTGAAGTTTTAGAAATACGCACTTGTGGCTGCCGAGAAGGGAATAGTGATACCGTCAAGGTATGCCTCGTGAAGCGTGGAGGATTTGCGAACCAAGGTCGCATAAAAATGGCGAATGGCGGCATCAAACACGTTAGTGCTCGTTGGGGCGAAGAAAGAGCACCAACTGCGGCGGTCGAATAGGGCGGTGACATCGCCCGGAAGTTGGCCCCAATCAACGAAGCATTCGATGTGGATGGGGTGCGTGGTAGAGAAGTATTTCTCGGCCCAATGACGTTCTTGGACACATCGAAAGACCCCCTTACCCGGGTCATCAAGGACGGTGGTATCATCATATTTTTTGTGGCGGAGATTGGTGCGGCGAGGGCGCGGCATTTTGAAGGAAAGAGAGAGGGAGAGGGAAAAAAAATATGGGAGAGAAGAGAGTGAGGGAGATTGTGTTGGTGTGAGAAATGGAGGAGGGGTGGTGGGGTATTTATAGGTGTGAAGGGGTGTAGTTTTGGTGGGAAATGTGAAAGGGTGGGAAGGAGAGGAGGGAGGGAGCGTATTGGGATGAATTTGGGAAGGAGGGAAGTATTTGGAGGGAGTAAAAATGAATGGGAAGAATGGGGGGAAGAATGGAGGGAAGGGGAATGAATTTGTAATTGGGGGGGGGGGTGAATCTGCCAGGTACCCCGAACCGGTTCGGGGTGTACCGCGAACCGGTTCGCCCCCCGAACCGGTTCTGGATGGGGTTCGGGGTGACATGCTGGTCCGAACGCTAGAATTCACTCTTTTCTCCGCTTCAAGGTGCTCTCTCATCCTCTAACTTGTGCATAAGGCCCCTAAAAACTTTCTAGGCCCTCGGGCTCTCTAAAATTAGCTCGAATTTGACCTCGTATTGCGTACTAACTCCCTCGAAGTGCATGCTAACCGATATCTTTCGTAACTCAGGCTCCAGACTCCTAACTAACCTATTCACACACAACTACTATACACACAAATTCACCCCATATACGTCGGGGGTGCGATGACCTTACCTTCTCAGCTCAATTGACCCCGTAAACGGGGTCCGACAACCAAATTGTGTCGACCTCATACTCACACGCCTCTAGATATGGTTTTAGGCGTTGTCCATTTACTTTGAACGTGTTTTCCCCTTTTAAATCGTCAAGTTCAACAGCTCCATGGGGAAAAACGTTCTTCACGACGAACGGGCCAGACCATCGTGACCGCAACTTGCCTGGAAAGAGATGAAGCTGAGAGTTGTAGAGAAGAACTTTTTGCCCGGGATGAAACTCTTTTCGTCGAATGATGCTATCATGAGCAAGTTTCATCCATTCTTTTGAAATTTTGGCGTTCTCATACGCATCATTGCGTAGTTCTTCTAGCTCATTCAATTGAAGCTTACGGGCTTCACAGGTTTTGTCCAAGGCATAATTCAATTTCTTAATTGCCCAATACGCTTTGTTCTCGATCTCAACAGGAAGGTGGCAAGGTTTTCCATACACAAAATGGAAAGGAAACATGCCAAATTGATTCTTAAATGCGGTACGATAGGCCCATAGTGCATCGGTCAATCTAAGAGACCAATCTTTCCGGGTAGGATTGACGGTCTTTTCAAGAATGTTCTTGATCTCCCGATTCGCTAGCTCGGCCTGCCCATTCGTCTGTGGGTGATATGTCATCCCAACCTTGTGGACGACGCCATACTTTCTCATGAGCTTCTCGAATTGCCTATTGCAAAAGTGCATGCCATTATCGCTAATTAACGCTTTCGGTGCACTGAAGCGAGAAAGTATGTGTTCCTGTAGGAAGATTATCACCACTTTGTTGTCATTAGTCTTAGTAGCTATAGCTTCCACCCATTTAGAAATGTAGTCTACCGCGACTAGGATGTATAGGAAACCAAAGGACGGGGGGAAGGGACCTATGAAGTCAATACCCCAACAATCAAATATCTCAATGATGAGTATGGGGGTAAGGGGCATCATGTCGCGTCGAGAAATGGCTCCCATTCGTTGGCACCTATTGCATGACTTGCAAGCGTCATTCGCATCCCGGAAGATTGTGGGCCAATAGAGGCCGCATTGAAGAATTTTAGCGGCCGTCTTTTTCGTCGAGAAATGGCCTCCACATGCTTCCGAATGACAAAACTGGATGACCTTCGGGATCTCGTCATCCGGTACACATCGTCGGATGATTTGGTCGGCGAAATATTTAAAGAGGAAGGGATCATCGTAAAAGAACATGCGCGACCAATTGAGGAACCTCTTCTTATCTTGCGATGTCCAATCGGGAGGGACGGCTCCCGTGACAAGATAGTTCACTATGTCCGCAAACCAAGGACATGAAGAAGTAGCAAATAGTTTCTCATCCGTAAAGTGCTCGTCTATGGGTATGGGATCACTAGGTACGTCGGACGAAAGCTGAGATAAATGGTCGGCAATGACGTTTTCTACTCCTTTCTTGTCTTTGATGGAGAGATTGAACTCTTGTAGGAGTAGGATCCACCTTATGAGGCGCGGCTTGGCGTCTTTCTTCGCAAGTAGATACTTTAAATCCACGTAGTCGGTGAAAACAGTAATGGGAGAACCAATGAGATAGGAACGGAACTTATCGAGGGCAAAGACTACCGCTAGCAACTCCTTCTCCGTGGTAGAGTAGTTGAGTTGAGGTCCGATAAGAGTCCGACTAGCGTAGTAGATGACATGAGCTTGCTTATCTTTACGTTGGCCCAAAATCGCCCCGATCGCGTAATCGCTTGCGTCACACATAAGTTCGAATGGTAAGGACCAATTCGGAACTTGCATGATGGGAGCGGACACTAGCATGTTTTTCAACTTATCAAAGGAGCCTTGGCATGCCTCTGTCCACTCAAATGGGTTTTCCTTCATGAGTAGGTTGCTTAAGGGCCTAGCGATGGCGCTAAAGGCCTTAATAAACCTTTGATAAAACCCCGCGTGGCCCAAGAAAGAGCGCACGTCTTTCAGCGATTTCGGTGGGGGAAGATCAGCTATGACATCTATCTTAGCCCTATCAACCTCTATTCCATTGGATGAAATAATGTGGCCAAGAACTATTCCCTCGGTGACCATGAAATGGCACTTCTCCCAATTCAGCGCTAAGTTTTTGTCCACACATCGGGTAAGTACTTTTTCCAACTTGTCCAAACAATGATCGAAAGAGGTGCCAAAAATGCTGAAATCGTCCATGAACACTTCGAGTCCTCTCTCGACCATGTCGCTAAATAAGCTCAACATGCAACTTTGAAAAGTCGCGTGTGCATTACATAAGCCAAATGGCATACGTTTGTAGGCAAACTTACCAAAAGGGAAAGTGAAGGTCGTCTTCTCTTGGTCAAGTACATCCACCTCAATTTGGTTATATCCGGAATAACAATCAAGGAAGCAATAATAAGGGTGGCCCACAACTCTCTCAAGCATTTGATCAATGAATGGCAAGGGGAAATGGTCTTTCCTAGTTCCCGCATTGAGTTTCTGGTATTCAATGCAAACGCGCCAACTGGTGGTGGTGCGTTGGGGAACAAGCTCTCCCTTAGCATCCTCAATCACAGTCATACCCGACTTCTTCGGGATGACTTGAATAGGGCTCACCCATTTGCTATCCGATATTGGGTAGATAATACCGGCATCCAATAATTTGATGATCTCGGTTCTCATAACTTCTTTCATGTTGGGGTTCAGTCTTCTTTGCATTTCTCTAGAGGGCTTGACATCCTCTTCGAGATGAATCTTGTGAGTGCAAATCAAAGGACTTATCCCCTTTAAATCAGCGATGCACCAACCAAAATAACTTTGGTGCTTCCTCAGAATTCTCAATAATTTACCCTCCTACCCTTCATCTAGGCTAGAGGAGATAACAACAGGAAATGTATCATCCTCTCCGAGGTATGCATATTTAATATGGGAGGGGAGTTTCTTTAATTAGAGGGTTGGAAATTTTTCACTGGAGGGATCCATGTGTGTATCCCTCGGAGGTAATTCCTCGAATCTAGAAACCCAATTAACCTCTCTCACGTCCTCGTCCGACGTACTCTCATCGAGTAATTCTCCCACCCTTCCAACCTCCTTCTCGAAGTGGGTATACGTCCCCTCACACGCATATCTCGTCGCTAAACAGGACTTTAAAGCGTCACCACAGAAATTTTCCTCAAAGTAATCTTCTACTACCTCGTCGATGAGGCTCACCGCGTGAAGATCATCTTCCTCCCCCGCATTTTGGGCTATGTGGAAGATGTTAGTATCCAAGGTCATGTTCCCAAAAGTGAGTTGCATTCGCCCATTTCTTGTATTGATGATTGCATTAGCCGTAGCCAAGAAAGGGCGCCCAAGGATGATGGGAACATGATTGCTCGAGTTGAAGGAGGGCTCCGTGTCCCAAATAACAAAATCTACCGGGAAGTAGAAAGTGTCGACTTGGATGATCACGTCCTCGACTATGCCTCGTGGAATCTTCACTGATCGATCCGCTAATTGGAGAGTGACCTTTGTGGGCTTGAGGTCGCCCAAATTAAGTTTCCTATAAATGGAGTAAGGGAGTATGTTTACACTTGCCCCCAAGTCAAGTAAGGCTTTCTCAATTCTATTTTCTCCAATGATGCAGGATATAGTGGGTGCACTGGGATCTTTGAATTTAGGCGGGAGATCATTTAGTAGAATGGAGCTCACGTTCTGGGCTAGAAAGACATTCTTTTTTACCTTCATCTTCCTTTTTACCGTCAACAAATCTTTGATAACTTTGCCATAAGCTGGAATTTGCTTGATGGCATCAAGGAAGGGTAAATTCATCTTTACTTGCTTAAGTACTTCTAGAACTTCATCACGTGGATTCCCTTTTTGAGCGGGAATCAACCTTCGAGGAAATGGTGCTGCGGAGGGTGGTTTCACTACCACCTCGGGCTCACTAGTGTCTTCCTTGTCACTCTCGTTCAAGGGGACATCTTCGGCCTCTTTCGTTCCGGGCGAAGTCTCCTTGTCTTTTGTTGTGTCGTGTGGAGGAGGTGATAAATCAAGGACTCTTCCACTACGAAGAGTGGTCACTTCTTGACATTGTTCCTGATGTTCAGTGGATGTGGAGCTAACACTAGTTTGACCTTGGGGAGGTCGTTGGCCTTGGGCAAGGAACTTGCCCTTCTCTTGAATACTTAACGAGGATTGTATCTTCGACAGATTTGCATTTATGTCGCCGATCAAACGATCATATTTGGCATTGGTTGCAGTCTGGCTTGCAATGAATTGATTCATTGTATCCTCGAGAGTTCTCCTCCGTGGCGGGATATAATTTCCGTGAGGTGGTGGTGCTTGCACATGTCCTTGCATGTGTGGATCTTGTTGAAATTGTTGTGGTGGAGGAGGGGAAACATGCGAAGGAGGGTTCATTATGGCATGTTGTTGCCCGTAGCTAAAACCGGGATGATTTTTCCACGAAGGGTTGTATGAATTCCCGTGCGGGGCACCGAAATTACCCTTAAAGCCTCCTATACCACTAATTTTCTCCTGCAACATTACTTTATAGGCGGGTATCGTCGGACATTCCTCAGTTGAATGTCCCGCCTCACAAATCGCACACACCTTCACGACAGGGTTCGGAATGGGTCCAGCTGGTCGTTTTCCATATAACTTCATAGGTCTCGCAATCCTTTCTCAATGGTGTCCAATCGACAATCCGTCATAGAATTCTTATCTACGTGGAATAGGCCGGACGCCGATGGAGCACTGGTGGGTTGTCGATTTCGATTTTGAGCGTTCGGGTCAGAGTTATCCCAGGATTGGGTAGTCTCGGCGACATAACTCATGTGAAGATCAGCATCGTGGGCATCTAAATCGACAAACGGACCACTTCCCATAGTTTCAACAAGTTGTTTAGAGTTAAGATTCAACCCATTATAGATAAAGGAGATGATTTGCGATGGATTAAATCCATGATGAGGGCATGAGGCAACTAACTCATTGAAACGTTCATAACATCGATGGAATGGCTCATTTTCATGTTGCCTAAACACTTGAATTTGAGCCTTGATAGAGATTGTTCGATGTGGTGGGAAGAATTTCTTGAGAAATTTCGACTGGAGCTCATTCCAGGATGGAATCGAGCTTGGAGGTAAAGACCATAGCCAGGCTTTAGCTTTATCTTTAAGCGAGAAGGGGAAGAGTTTGAGGCGGATTACCTCTTGTGTGCAGGTTTGATCGTTGAGAGTATCACACAAGTCCTCAAATTCCCTTATATGGAGGTATGGCTTTTCAGAATCCATATCGTGGTAATGTGGTAGCATTTGGATCATTCCATTTTTGAAACGGAACTGCCCGGCATTATACGGGAGTATAATGCATCCCGGAGTGACAGTGCGCTCAGGATATAAGAATTCTCTCAACGGGCGGTACGGAAGCTCTTCCTCACCGGTAGGTGCATTAGTATGTTACGACATCTCTCTCTCACTTGACGACTCGGCGCTCTCACTAGGTGTGCTCGAAGTGTGTCCTACGAATGAGAATGGAGTGTTACTAGAGACTAAGTGCGACGGTGTGGGCGGTGGGATCCAAAACTGTGGGGCGTTTGGAGTGTGGGGACTATCAGGGTTATACTCAACAAGTGGATTTTCGTGAATGCTGGTTGGAGTATTATGGGGTGTGGGAGTGGTTTCAGAATTTTGCATTAAAATTTAGGAGAGGTGATGATTATGAATCTTTTTTTTTATTAATTTTTTTTTATTTTTTGGTCAAAGCTTTGGATTGGCTCGATCTAATCCTAAGTCTACCTAGTTCCCCGGCAACGGCGCCAAAAACTTGACACGACTCAGAATGTGTCTCTAAAGTGTACTTTCTAGGCTCAAGTGCAAGCCTGTCGCTCAAGTAATAATCTGACAAGTCGGGTATCGATCCTCAGGGAAAAAGGACAACGGAGTTGTGACGACGGGATAAGACAGAGGAATCCTAACGTTGACTCTAAGAAGAAAGGAAAAGATTGATTTGGTTTTTGGGATCGATTAAACTAAATGTAATAATGAAACTGTGATGAAAAAAAGGCAACTAACTAAATTACCTAAATTATGAATGAAATATTGAATTTAAACTTTTTAAACTAAATGATGAGAAAACAGGATGGGAATACAATCCCCCAACCCTAGTGTAATGTACTGACAACGTTAATCATAAATTTATCCGATTAATCCGACCCGGAATTTAGGACTCCCAAGCATTATGTATACGAGGTTCAAGCCCACGTCATACCTAATCTGAGGATGAGTAAATCGGTATCGCGGTAATTGCATTCAAATTGTAATCTAAATCATCACGAGTACCCAAAGGTAAACGAGATATAAAGATCCAAAATTATTATGTAATTACGCGATACGATCAAGATCAATCGTTAAATTCATCGGATTAATGTTATGCACACGCACTAACACATCAGGTTGGGTTCATGCATCCCAACCTTTAAAACCTAGCCAGACATATTAAATGGACTAATGCATGAAATAATAACGTTGCATGTGTATGAATTCATGATGAAACTAGATTGAAACATGTAAATATGTATTATGAATGCAACAATAAGTTGAATCGAATATGGAAACTACGCATGCAAGAACAATGACAAGAATCTTGAATCTTGAATAAAAACTTGAAAAACAAACCCGTAACAATTGAATCTTGAAGCAATTAATTCCCTTGATGTTCCTAGATGTTCCTCCCCATTTCTCTCTATCAAAAACTGACTAAAACTATCCCTAATGGCTACTCCTAGGTTGCTACCTCCGTTCCCTACTATTTTTGAGAGTTTTAACCTAAAAGGACTCTTGGAAACCAATCAGAATAAAGGAACAAATTCGCGCATCAGGGACCCCGAACCGGTTCGGCCTGTACCCCAAACCGGTTCGCCCCCCAAACCGGTTCGGCATGGGTTCGCGAATGGGTGCTGGCCTAGAGGTCTACACTTAGAATTTTTCTGCCTTCTTTTCTTCCTTTCTTGGATTTTTTTCTTCAACTTCAACTGGGCATAACTCTTCAACCGTAGCTCGGATTTGGGTGTTGTTCTTCCTGTGTTCTCGTTGTTCCGAGCTCTTCAACTTTCTAGTTGACTTCTCCTTCCGGATCGGGCTGAAAATTATCGAATTTCCCTTGAACTTGCCTTCTTAGCTTATCTAGCATCGTCTTGCTTCCTCTTTTACATTGCTTGCATAATTAACCTGTAAAACCTATAAGAGAAGAAATACTCACTAACGAAGGTTAGTAGCATAAATGTGAATCAAATCCATATATGTTACATCACTCGGGTTCACAAATACACTGAAATTAGGGGAATAAATATACAATATTTATGCCCAATCACTTAGCAAAAGAGGACCAAGCTTTGACGTTAGTTGAGAGTGAGTATTGTGTACCAAAATAGAGACCCGCCAAAAATTATTTTAATAAGCATACAAGTCATTCTTAAAAAAATTTACTAAATCTTTAATCAACTAAATGAATTTTTATCTTATTTAAGAATATGGATGCTAAAGATGCAGAAGAGGCAAATACAAGCACAACAATAGTATGAGGATAAAAACCAACAAACAAAAAAAATCTCGGGCCAGTGCAACAATCTCACTAAAAATATGGTAAAGACTTACAGATGGGACTAACGAATAACACTCCTTATACGATAACTCAAACCTCAAAAGTTTTCCACCAATTCATAGAAAGCTAAAAATCACTATACACTGATAGAGATTATAAATTTATCATATTCCTCGACACCCTTCGATAATATTGCACAAGCCTTTGTTTTTTAACTTGGGAGATCGTCAATGATTTGGATCCCAAAAAAGAATGAAAAATATCACAATACTATTATTTAGGAGAAAGAACCAATGTGTATAAGAAGATGATTTTTAAAAATGAGTTTTTGGTAAAATATTTATCTTCTTTGATACTAATCAACCTCAAGAAAGAGAGGTGATTAAATATAGAGAAGAGAAGAGAAGAGGAGTAAGATGAATTAAATTTAGAAAATCGGTTCCCTCTTTTTCAGAAGTGTGTTCTTACCTTCTTCGGAAAGAAGAAGATAAAAGTACAAATCAAAATCTCTCTAGGTCAATTCTATGGGTTGAGATCAATTATGTGCGGATCGAGGTCAATTATGCGGACCTGAAGTTTAGGAGACCAATTATGCAGGTCGAGGTCAATTTTGAGGACCTAAAA
Organism: Sambucus nigra; assembly: GCA_949130495.1. Taxonomy (NCBI): domain Eukaryota; kingdom Viridiplantae; phylum Streptophyta; class Magnoliopsida; order Dipsacales; family Adoxaceae; genus Sambucus; species Sambucus nigra. The sequence continues at coordinate 232,994,762 of OX422210.1, read as the reverse complement.
TTGATGATGACTGATTCTATGGGTGGAGGTAAATTATGAGGACCTGAAGTTTTAATGTGGGGGTTTGCTCTCTGGGGAGTCTTTAATTTATCTTTTTGAGACTCTACTAGGGAAGAGACATTTGGCTGGGGATTATGTCCTTTTGAAAGGAGATATCTTTGCTAGGGGAGCTAAAATTCTTATGGTGGATGGATTCGGAGAAATTTTAGTTTATTAATTCCGTTGGGAAAATAGTTAATGACTTGAGGTTTTGGGATTGCGTTCAGGAATGTGATTCTTTTATATGAAATCGGGGATAACAGTTTTATTTTAATCCGGTGGGCGATTTTGAGAGCTTGAAAAATGGTTTTCTTGGTGAAGAAATGTTCCAATATTTATTTGGCGATTTTAAAAATAATTTGGAGAAATTTTGGAATTTTCTATCACTTTCTATATGAAATTTTCAGGGGGTTGACGACCGGCATATTGTAGGGATTGTCTTTTGGTAATGGCACGGTCTTTTAGGTTTCCTTGGGAACGGGAAATGGCAAGTGTCGATTGGTGGGTGTCAGGGGACTACTGATCGGCATACCCCTTGGCCTCCTATAAAAAGGGTGAGTTCTCCAGATTTTTCTCAAGCCCTAGCATTTTATTCTTCTGCCCTTTCTTGATAAGATTCATTTTCAAGCCTTTTCCTTCTTCGAGTCTTTAAAATTGTAGATTTTTTGGGTAGCTCAACCCATGGGGTGTGGTTAGGTGTTGACGACTGGAAAAACCTACGGTAGCATGCTAGGGTGCCCCTGGCATTGGGCAATGACAATGCCTTTGAGTTGTTTGAGCCAGTTGCTGAGGACCGCTTTGTGCTGCACGAGACTTCACTTCACCAATCATCTAGGGTGAGGAACCCTAGTGTCTATGTAAGTATTAATTGGAATTCTTTTTTATTCTTTTCTTCATTTTGGTTCCTTTATTTGATAAAATGTTTCTTCATTTTTTATTCTGGTAGACTAACATAGCTTCTATGATCTTTTGCTCTTGGGGGACAACGGGGTTTAAGGATATGTGATCACCTTTCGACGGTGGTGCACTGGGTAGTTTCCTCTACAGGTTTTTGGTCACCAGACGTGTGTTTTGGATGAGACACTTCGCTCTACGACTGTTTTGTGCGCATTGGGGTAAAGGTGGTGGGACACTACCCACATCATCCATTTAGGATTTGGGGAAATGAAGGTGACTCCCATCGACATCTAGCAGCTACTGGTAATTGACTGGGAGGGCATGCATATTGAGGTGGATCGATCTTTGAGGATGACACCTGATGCGATTGATGTTGCATTGGGAGATATGGGGAGGATAGTCTCTGGTGATTTGATATGCATTTCTTTTATTCGGTAGGTGTTGTTGATCCGAAGGATCGATGAGATAGATGGGCTGTAGGTACGACATATGGCCCGTGTATTCATTTTTCTTTTGTTGGGAGGGTTCTTGGTTGCATCGAGTGGCGACGTCGTTCATTTATGGTTTTTACCATTTTTTAGGGTGATTTCGAATATCCTTATTTATGGCTGGAGGATCATGACCTTGGTGACCCTTCATTCTTCTCTGGACGCTTTCGGCCGGTGTTGCCAGCAGACCTTTATGGTGGCCATATACTTTCTTGAGGTAATTCTCGCATCTCTCTTTAGGTATTTTCTTGTGTTTTTACTATTCATTTTTTTTTACTCTTGTCCTTTCTAAAAACATGGTTTTATGAGGTGGTAAAGATCAATGTTTGATTGATAGGTTTTTATGACGAGGAGGTGGTGGATATCTTCCAGATGTATCGGTGGTAAAAGTCCAACCGACGATCGAAGCAATCTTTTTCTGTGTCAATGGTGTGTCAGTCCTTGAACACCCTGATGAGCGACCAGGTTATTCCCTTTTTTTCATTTGAATCCTTTTTGGGAATTTCTCATCCATTTTGCACAAATATTGATCTTTAGAAGTAATTACAGGTGAATTTTTATCCCTAGGGAACGTCTATCCAATATACGAGGGTTGTGGCCGTCTTTGAGAATTTTCCTCCATCTCTCTAGCCCGATGAGCCTTAGGAAAGAGATGGAGAGATAAGGGTCTTGCGCCCCCTTCGCTACATCGTGGATTGACTCAACCACCGTCAATGTTAAGGTGATGTAAAGATATAGAGTCGCCAACCTATTTTTCACAAAATAGGCAAAATAACATGTCGTCGCCTCGAGAGAGAGGCATCAAAGAAAAATTGATGCTTGCGAAACCAATAGTTCAGAGGTTTGGGGGCTAAGTTACAGAATAGGAGGTGCTAGGTACCCATATCTATCTTTCGATCTCTCATGGTCTTATGTTATTATTTTCCTAAATTTCTCCGTGAAGTGTGTGTGCGTGTATATATAAGTGGAGATCAGAATCGCTAGACTCAAATTATGGAAAAGGTGGAGTGAGTTCATACATAGGTATGTTCCCAAAAATAATAATTAGAAAAATATGATGTGTGTGACTATCGAGATATTAATCGTTATGATGAAAAAATAATATATGTTAGATACGACACAAATGGGATATATATGAATAATATATGGATAAAATGGCAAAAAAAAAAGAAAATATCAAATTATGACTCGGCTCTTGGGTTTTATTCTGAAACTCCTACGTGATCTATAAAGGAATCAAAGGCCACGTAGTTTGTATATGGCACAAGGGTGGGGTTTTATCCCATAAATTCAAATGGGAGTTTATTATATATATGTGTGTTTGTATAAAATATGTTTATAGTTTTGAGAAAATGTGATGAAGAATCCCGTCGGAATATATAGGTATAACCCTATTTTTCTTTGTTTTGGGTTGGCATCTATCAACATTAAATGTTTTTTTACAAAAGGTTTCTCTATATTGAATAAAGTCCTAAAGGGTTAGTTATTGGGGTTCTTTCCTCTTTCTTCTCTAAACTTCCTCTTCCCCTCTCTAACCTGATTATATTCTTCACTAACCTTCTTAGCTCTCGTTGCCCTAGTCACCACATCAATATATGATGTCAACTTCAGGATGGAAATTCGACTACAAATATTAAACCTCACCCCACGTTCAAACTTCTTGGATTTTAAAACATCAATTACCACAACATGAGGAGAAAAATGGGATAACTCAGTAAACTTTGCCTTGTATTAACTAACTGTCATATTTACTAGAACCAGATACATGAAGTCAACTACTTTTTAGTCTTGTACCATTTTAGGAAAGTATTTCTCGTAGAAGATCACTAAGAAGTCATTCCAACCTATGGGGTTATTCCTTTTCATCGTGTATTCTCTTAGTCATTCTCCACCAATGTTCGGCTTCACCTTCTAACATAAACGTTCCAAATGAAACCTTTTGTTCATCTGTAAACTTAAGAACATCGAACATCTTTTCTATTTTCATCACCCAAATTTCTGCTTAGAAGGGTGGAGTACCTTTAAAAGATGGCAGATTCAACTTCTTGAACTGTTCAATAGTACATCTACTTAGTTTAGGATTCCATGATGCTTCATTATTCATTTGATGCACCACAATCTTTGCTAGACTTTCCATCGCCTTGTATGAACCTTTTAATCCTTCCACACGTGATCCACTAGTTCTCGTAGTTGGTCTTGTCTTTGTCATTTTCTACTATTATGGCAAAACGTAAGATTTATTATACTATCTCAAGATTGGAAATTAGAAGAAAAATTATATACAAACAATTATATATAATGTAAGACATATGGGGGTTATAACATAAGCCAGATATTTAATCCTATGTATGGAAACTTAACATCTATAACGCTTGAAACTTAAGTTCAGTAGTCTATGGGTTCATAACCTATGCTCTGATACCAACTCTGTCATGACCTTGACCCAAAGTTTGTAGGCAACGAGTTTCTTGACATGCCATTAAGGCATTTAAATTTTTGTCTTTAAAATATTTCTTAAAATAAATGCAATGGAAATACATTTACATGGTCATGAATCGTAAAACTAATGAAAATAATGGAATTACGTCATTAGAGCTTTCTAAAAGGATACTTCATATATATTGAAAGTATCAACGAGTTACAACTTGAGACCAAATTTGAAACCTATTAATAAAGAGACAAACATTCCCAATCTTATAAAATAAACATTTTACTTAAAATAATAAAAAGATTTGAAAAGGCTAAATCTTTAACATAGTCCTTCTACGTTCAATCCATAAGCCTAATTGTTTCTTAGAAAATTGTTATTTATACACATCTGCACAAAGCCGAATAAGGTTCAATCTCATGACATCCCAAGTTTTTTCATAAAATATGTACCTATTCAATCAAGAATAGTAGGATAGACATATATGGTTGGTAACTTGTATACATACATACATATATATATATATATATATATATATATATATATATATATATATATATATATATATGAATGACATGATATAAAAATGAACAATTCGGAATAGAATGGATGAGAAAAATAAAATGCATTATCTTTTTCTCCCAATAATACTATTTTAATAGCCAAGTACACTATAATATTGTATTCTTCTACCATATTATTCCTTGGTAGTTGAGGGTAAATTTAATATGTTCGTCACAACACCTTATTTAGGGCACACCAGCGATAACCCATTGGGAAATTCTGTTTGTAAGAGAGGTCCCTTTGTTTGAATCTTATTTCTAATATTCAATCTCATTTTTAATACTCATTTTAATCGACATGTCTATATGGAAAAATATAAACATATCAAAAATGAATCAATCATTGGTATCAGATGTATTTTGAGGATAAAATTAGTTCATAAAATATATATAGTTTGAGTAATATTGTATAATTGAAATGCACAATGAATGTCATAGAGTACTAACCTAAAACAGAGATTCAAAACTACAAATATAGAGTTTTGGATCACCTGTTAATCTAACAAATACAATACATGTTTAATTACATATTCTAAACAAAGTCCAATTTATATACAATATATTAATAATAACCTGTTTTAAAGGATTACTAAAAACTATTTTCTCAGCTCTTAAAAATAATCATTTCAAAAGCCCATATATAAGTTTAAACGAGTTTTAGTTCTAAAAATAAGTAAATCCAATTATAATTGTAATTTATTTATTTTTCATTAGATATAAGCAATATTAATTTTGACCACAAAACTATGAATTCATTAGTGAAAATCCCTTTTGAAACTGAATAATTTATTGTGAAAAGAGTTCAAAGTTTCAATTTTGTAAAATAATTTAATTTAGAAAATCCTATAATCTCCACTAAAATGATCTTTAGTATATTTACCAGCATTTATACTTAATATAGCTTTCTAAAAATAATTTAAAACAAGAAAAATCCATTATAACATTAGTAGAATATTAGTTAAGATAAATATTATTCTTAAACATTCCCACACTTTCTCTCACTATTTCATTCTAAACTTCTCAAGGATTTGGTGTGAATTTCAAATGATCCTCAAGTTTTCAAACCTATTTATTTTTTTCCAAAGATATCATGACGTTGACACATGTCTAGCTGACCAACATTGAAGTGTCGCATAACGAAGGGGTCTTACAGTCTTATTTTAGCGAACTGTGACACGTGTTTTAGCTTTCTCTCGAAAGATGCCACATGTTTAATCTTTATCTATATGGGTGACATGTGTAAGCATGAGGTGTAAAGGTATTAAGGGACATTTTAAACATCAATGGAATTTTGGTATTTCACACTATCTATTTTCAATATTTCTTAGAGGTCCTTGAAATATTTTATTTACAAAAAATCCTTTTTATTTTTCATTTTGGCGCCTGAAACTTTCTTAATTCAAAATCAAGTCCCTAAAGTTTCATAAAATTAGATTTTCTACTCCGAAACTTATCATTTAGCTTAAGATGTGCCATAAAACTTCAATTTGACCCATTTTATAGTTGATTCTTCAAATTTAAAAATGGACTTTATCATATTAAGAACTCGGAATATCACATTTGTAATAACATAACAATTCTAAAATACTAAGTAACACCCAATTGTAAAAACACTCTATAAACATGATAATATAAACATGGGGTAATTTCACCTTGCCCTGCCAATCGGAAGGTTACCCAAGATACACTGTCGATAGCTAGGAAAATAGACCTGCCGATTGGCAATCTCGTGAAGATTTTCTAATAAAAAAAAATAGTCGTAAAATGCAATCTGTAAGGCCAAATCACACACGGAGCATACCATTAGAAAGGTAATTGAGATACCTTTAAAAGTCCTTGGTCCTCTCACAGGTCCGGGAGTTGACTTTAGGTCAAACAGGGGTGGAAAACACCCATCAATCCATTGGACAAAAGATTATTGGACGAACATGGATTGTTTGTCTGAACCGTAAGTTCGAATCGCATACGAGGTATACCGTTGGAAATTTTATGAGTGGGACTTCAACATTCCAAAGATCTTAGCATGATTCGTAGGGTTAAATTTGGCCAAATGGTGCCCAGAAGCGCCTAGTGACCTTTTAGAGTAAAACGGATCATTCGTCCATAACGTAATGCTAATTCATGCATGGTGGTGAATCATTTGAAATTATATACAGTTCCCTTCAAAGATTCAGTCAATCTCATTTGAGTTGAAGATTTGACTTTGGTTAAATAGATCCCGAGGAACAGATCCCGAGAGAACCCGATTGTCTCCGAATAAGTTTTTAAGGGAAAATGAATCTTTCCTCCGAACGGTTATGCCATTTTATGTAGGGGTACCATTGAAAAGGGGTTTCAGTGGCCTTTAAATATCCATTGAACGTTTTCTCAGACAATCAAGTAGATTGGGGTCAAATCGGGACCCAGGAATTCCCGATGGCCTCTATATTGGTTTTCAGTAGTAAAATGCCTCGTTTGTCCAAATCATTATGCCATTTCACGCATAGGGAAGATCATTGGAAAGGGGATTCAGATCCCTTAAAAGATTCATTGAGGTTTTACTTTGAAGATGAAGTTAACAAGAGTCAAATGGGGATTTAAAGCGTCTGATGACTTCTAGATCGGTACTTAGAGTATGACCTAGGGTTTGTATTGAATCAGGCGGTGCTAGGGACCTAAGGAAAGACTTAAGGAGTCCTAAAATGTGTTATTTATAGATCACCTTGATGAATGAGCTTGGAATAAGTGAATACCATCGAACAGACACCACATGATTGAAAGAGTGGTCTCAAATCAAGCCAATTATCACCAAAAATTATCCAACTTTTAATTAGCAACAAACCAAGTTGTGAAAAATCAATTTTTACTTTAAACCAATTTTGTCTTAATTAATCCTAAACATGCATCTAGTGATTAAATCAAATAAAGTAAAGTAAAGAATACTCACAACGCAAGATGTACGATAAAAAAACCCAAGAATGGAAAAAAACCTCAGACGGACCAAGCCAGACAATCACTATGAATGTGGAATTACAATGAACAGACAAAAGACTCACTTAATGACTCGATCCCTATGGGTTTTGACGCTCTTTTGATCTTCAACCACTCCTCTCACAGTGCCCACGCAGAAAGTCCTTCTTCCACGACACATGTCCACAACACACGTATCCACGTATGTCTCGGTGTCCACCGAATGGCTTTGATACGTCTACGATGTCGAACAAGAAGTCATTCTCTTTTCTTCACCGCAAAACCCAGATGTTCAAGTATAGAACAAACCTTCTTGGTGCAGCAAGATTATATAAACATATAGTAATGATAACTCAGATCTTTGCAACTCTAAGGATGTGTTTTTAGCTTTGAAATCTTAGAAAATATGTGCAAAACTCGTACTGGATTGAAGACTATTTTCCAGATTGCACTCCACGTTAATTCTAACAAAACCACACTTTAAATAGGAAAACTTCACCACCTCGAAAACTGTGTCGCTCGAACAAGATTGACATGTCGTTCGCACGACATGTCTATCTCGCTCGAACGAGCCAAGATATCTTTTGAACGATGCGCGTGCCAGTTTGACTTTTTCTTTAAAACGTTTCTTCAAAAGAGATCCAATTAAGTCAAACTCTTTTTTGATCTTATCAGAATAAAACATAGTGTGAAACATTTTAAAATATTTTTTCTTATAAAATTACATCCTTATCTTTTATAAAAGATAATTCGAATCTCATTAACAATATGCATTCATACCTCTGTGATCTCAGAATGTAATAAACTTGAAGAGGAATAAACTTGCACCAATTAAACTTTGACATGATTAATTATTTGAAGCTTTGTCGCAACAACATCAATTTCTTCAATACGTCATAGACCAAGTGGGATCGTGACAAAATAAAATCTCCCTATGACATATTACAATCACAGTTTTGTTCAGGAAATTAAGCCAAAACAATACAGGAACTCAATTGGAAATTTACGTCCTTACAAATCTTCCCCTTTCACTATTTCGGGACAAAACTAAACCAGTGAAATTCCTAAATGATGCCTAAATCCCATCTCATAAACCCAAAGTCAAAAAATACAGAACACGAACTAGTATATGTAGCACCGCTAAGCATGAACTGTCTGAATGTGATATAGACCTTAAATCTTGAATCACTGAAGCATACCTACACACATAAAACAGACAAACAATACCTAGTGAAGTATGGAGGAACAAATGAAACCAATATATATATATCGAAATGATACCAATTTTACAATAGATAACAGTATCAATAAACTCTGAGAAATCATTTGTTAAATAATTGAGAAATAAAATGATACCAATTTGTACTACCAATTTGTAAAATATATAATCAAGAACAAGCTCAACAAATCTCAAATCTCCCCCTACATCACATACATCTCTCCCCCTTTTTATCTCGAATAGACAATCCGGTGAAAAGATAAACCAAACAACAAGTATCTAGCATGAAGATAAACCAATTAAAAATCGTTAGATAATCATGAAACAACCATCTAAATATGATCAATAGATGACAAATCAGTAGCTAGTAAACCAAGGAATCACACAAAGAATATAGCAAACTAATCAGGTGCAATAAACGGAATCATATGCAAAATGCTCGTATTGAAACAATAAGACCTTCATATAAATCAATTAGTTCTGAAAGCTTCCATCAATACAAAAAATATCACAAAATAAACCAATGGACTGCAGACATGAAGAAGCAAATTCTCAAACCGTCGTTCGAACGAGCTAAGGATGTCGCTCAAACGAGATGAGGACGTCGCTCCAATGAGTCTTCTCACAACATGGTAGTGTCACTCGAACGACTTCTAGCGATAGGCCAAACTTTCCCAAATTCCCAGACATGTCATATATTTTTTCCCAGTGAAAAATTTCCCAAAAAAAATTCCAGGAAGGGGTTGACAGCAGCAAAATAGTGCTAAAACAGTAAGCTTTTTACCCAAAATGCAAAAACTCATAAAAACCAACAATGCGAGCTACATGCAAACATAGTACCAATGTTCTCAAACATGGACATGGAATATATGATGTGAAACTACAACAAATGAGTCATAATTCCAACATATCGAAAAGATCAAGAGGCACTAATTGATAGTGATAAATCATCAAACTTTATCATAGCCATATGGCAATTAAAGTGTGAGCTTAATGAACTAAGCATACTACATGCACACAAATCCATAATTTTGACGTTTCTACAAACAATAACGTCAAATTGTAATGTTTCAACATTAGGATTAGTTGTGCAAAATCATTTAATTTTCTCCAACCAAACTCCCTCATAAATATACTTTTTCAAGTTCTTTTTACGTTTCTAACATTCTAAACTTAGAGAAAATCTTGTTGGCCCTTTTTTTTAGCATATTGCCTTTTCTTTTGGGCTCTTTTAAACGATGTCTTTCACGACGAGTTAATTTTGAACTCTCGCAGCCCTTTCCTGTGAATCACTCATTATTTTTTCAATAAGCTACCAATTCAAATTCTCACGGTAAACAATTCTTACATGCACACTTCTCCTTAAGTGTACTTACGCATAGATAAAAAGATTGAGATAAGAACGCCTCACCAAATTCAAATATGCAAGAGAAGTCAAACATCCATATAAACTCGTGCATGTGTTCAATGTTGGCATATGTACAAAGTTGAATCAAAATTCATATCAACTTTGAAACAATCCCATTTAAACAATGGTTAAGATCATTCTAAGCATCGATAATAATGACCAAATGTCATAGCCACATGGATAATGAAACGCTGGGGGTCCAAGCACACCAATATGCCACATCTAGCATGTAAACTCAAAAACAAAAAGCCAAAAATCTTTTTGTCTTTTCAAACATATTTTGACTCAAATAAAAGAAAAATCTTTTTGGTTTTTCAAAATTTTTCTCAAAAACAAAATCTTTTTGTATTTTTTCACTAGGACTCAAACAAATGAAAAACTATAATACAAAATGATACACAAGTCATTATACTAGCAATGAAAATATCATGAAGCAAACTAGCATATGACAAACATGGCAACACTATCATCCTTTAGGGTCCGTTTGATAGAAAACTGGGAAAATGCAAATGATTCCAGGACATTTGATTCCAGGGCAAACAATTCCAGGGCAAATGAATATTTTCCAACTTGTGTCTGTTTGATACAAGTTGGAAAATCATCAATTTTCCACATTTTCTATCAAACGCAAAAGCTGGAAAATAGATATAAATGTGGAAAATTTGTTTACGGAATATATATATATATATATATATATATATATATATATATATATATATATATATATATATATTATTAAATATAAAAAATATATGAATATATATTATATTATTTGCGGAATATATATATTCTGGAAATTAATATAATTTGCGAAATATATATATTTAATATAATATATATGAATATATATTATATTATCTGCGGAATATATATATTCCAAAAATTAATAATAATTTACAAAATATATATATTTCGCAAATTATATTAATTTCCAGAATATATATATTCCGCAAATAATATAATATATATTCATATATTCCATAAATAATATATTATATTTTCATAGATTTTGAACATTTAATAGATTTTGTACATTTAATAATATAAAAATCTATTATATTTAATAATATAATTTTTATATTTTTAAATGTACAAAATCTATTAAATGTACAAAATTTATGAAAATATAATATATTATTTACAGAATATATGAACATATATTATATACGGAATATACTAAATATATATTATTTACAGAATATATACATATATATAGTATGAATATATACATATATATTATGTATTTATGAATATATACATATATGTATATATATATATATATATATATATATATATATATATATATATATATATATAATGTACATAATATACAAGCATATATGTTTGTACATATATACATATATATGTATAATATACATGTATATATATACATATATGCATGTATATTATGTACATTATATAATATACATATATATGTATACATATATACATATATATATATATGTATACATCACTGTTCTAAAAAACCCGCCTAGGCTCCGTCTAGACACGCCTAGACTTAAGGCTTGGGAGAAACGCCTCGCCTTACGCTTTTCACGCCTTATTCTTGGTAAAACCCTTAAGGCGCACTTTTTTCTAAAAACAACAATGATTTAGTGAAACGATGTCGTCTTTTAATGAGTTTGTTTACAAACCGGACCATTATCTCATCCAAAATAATCAAATAGTATTTTAATTTGCATATATTCAGACATTTTCTATGATTTGTGCAATTTTTGTATTTTAATAGCCTTGTTATGGTTAAAAAATATTAAAATCTATTAAGAAGGCTTAAACGCCTTTTTACGCCTACGCCCGCCTAAGCTTCTAAGGCTTAAGGCTTGGCCTCCACGCCTCAATCAGCCCCCGCTTTTTTAAGAACCATGGTATACATAAATAATATACATGTACATATATACATACATACAAATATATACAAATATATAATATACATATATACATATATGTATATATATGTACATTTATACAGAATATATACATATATGTACATATACATATATATACTTATATATATATATATACATTTATCCAGAATATAATATACATATATATACATATATACATGTATATTATAATATACATTATATATACATACATATATATATATATATATATATATATATATATATATATATGTATGTATATATAATGTATATTATAATATACATGTATATATGTATATTATATTCTGTATATATTATATATATGTATATATAATGTAGATATAAATGTACATTATTTATATCTACATTATATATACATATATATAATATATACAGAATATAATATACATATATACATGTATATTATAATATTCATTATATATACATATATATAAATGTACATTATATATTATATTATATATACATATTATATATATACATTATATATAAATATTATATTACATATTATATTACTAATATACATATATATACAATTATATACAATATACATTATATATAATATATAATGTATATTTATATATATGTATACATAATGTATATTATAATATACATGTATACATATGTATATGTAATGTATATTATAATATACGTGTATATATGTATATATTATAATATACATGTATACATATGTATATGTAATGTATATTATAATATACATGTATATATGTATATATATGTATATTATATTCTGTATAAATGTACATATATATATATACATATCTATATAATATGGGACAATGGTGTTATGAATAGTAACTCATGTATGATAAGACATGCATGATAAACATGCATGGCATTTTATGTGTTGCATGCTTGCATGCATACATACATACATTATTATTTATTATTTTTTTATTAAAATATTTAAAAAAATAATAATTTTTTTAAATATTTTTTTATTTTTTTTAAAGTTTTTTTTTTCTTAAAAATGACAGGTTATTATGGGCTGGGTTTTATCACGGGGACAAATTTATCACCGTGTCCTCGGGCACGGGCATCTGCTAGTATATGTATATTATATATATGATTTTATATATATATATATATGTATTTATATTAAATTCTATATATATGTATACATATATTTATAATGTATATAATATTATATATATGTATACATTTTGTGAATAATATATATTAAATATAAGGAATATATGAAATATACAAAATTTATGAAATATAAATATATATTAAAATATATGAATTATATAAATTATATAAACGTATGAAATATATAAATATATGAAATATATATAAATATACGAAATATACGCAATATGCATATAAGTGCTAAAATATATAAAATATACGAATATATATTAAAATATACGAAATATATATATTTATATATTTATTAACAATATATATTTATATATTTATGAAATATATAGAGTTATGAAAAAAAGTTGGTTTTAAGTGATTTGCTACCCAAAGGTGGCAAACAAAAACCTGCCCCCCTCAAAGAATTAAATTTCACCCTAGGGTGGCAAATTGTGCTTAAGGGGTGTTGTATATAGAAAACAAATTTCATGGCAAATTAAGGCTAGAAAATCTAATTTAATTTCTCCCTTTTTTAAAGACTCCATCAAACCACGGAGATTATCTCTCTCACCCTCGACATAATCTAATTTCTCCCTAAGAGTATTCTCTCGTGACCTAAGATCCTCAATCAAACTATCATTATTTTTTATGGTACGATTATTCAACTTAGATTGCAATTTTGCATTTGCCATTTTCACCTTAACCGTCTCGGCATAAAACTCATTAAATGAAACTTGCAATTCTTTCACATCTATATCCTCCTCGTCACTCTCTTCACCCTCACTAACATGAGATTTACTCAAAACCTCATCGGAAGTGTCATTCACATAAGAATCGTCGTCGCTCACATGACATGCCATAAATGCAACAAAGTTACAGTCAATGGGGGAACTCTCTCTCTCTTTCGGATCACTATCACTTAAGGTGTCAGTATATACAATGGGTTGTTCGCCCTATTTCTTAAGTCTATTGGGACACTCCTTAACTTTGTGATCGTACCCCTCACACCCAAAACACTTATCCGACTCATCTCTCTTAGGCTTCTCAAACTTATCCTTAGAGGTGGGATCAACTTTGTTGTTCTTGAATTTTTCAAACTTCTTGGTATCTTTCGATAGCTTTTGAAATTTAATAAATTTTTAAAATTTCTTTGCCAACAAAGCAACATCCTCAGAATCAGAATCAGAAACTTTAATTTACTCCTTTCGGGTTTTCAACGCAATACCCTTTTCTTTCTTAGGCACTTTCTTGGAGGTAATCATGTCGATTTCATAGGTTTGTAGGTCACCTATAATCTCTTCTAGTTTTATCGACTCTAACTGTCACACCCCAAACCCAATATCCATACTAATCATTTGTTATTAGAATAATTGGATCATAATCTTAAGCCCATTGAAAATTTAATTCATTTATCAATGTTTTTCTACATAATGAACATAATATTATTCTTGTGTCATAATTAGAGATTATACAATATTAACTATGACCAACTCAATCCATGATAACTCAATATATACAATTTGTGAGTATATTAAAATCTTCAGTGTGACAATGATAAAATCTCCATACTTAAACCCCAGCTCTTCTAATGATGCAACTCTCAAAGTTATCGGTCATATAGTATCCTAGCTGGCAGCGTACAAACCTAAAATTATTAAAATATAAACCGTAAGCATTAAGCTTAGTGAGGTAATCCTTCCCTGCAATAGGATGAAAATTCTATATCGAATATGTGGATATAGAATCCGAACAATCCTGCCCATTGGCAATAACAAATCCTGGATCATAAGATCCAATAGTTCTGCCCATTGGCAATGACAAATCCTGGATCAAAAGACCCAAATAATTCTGCCCATTGGCAATAACAAATCCTGGATCATAAGACCCAAACCATCCTGGATATTTTAATATCCAAACAAATCCTGAATACCGAAGTATTCACACAAATCCTGCTCTTAGAGCTATATTCATATATCTATATATATGAAACAATCATAAGTACACTCGCCTTGGAAATTTAACAAGCTTTCCCTTTTCCTTTATCTGGATCTTATTCAGTCGGTTATTCTTCTCTTCCAATCATTCTCAGAATATTAGTATCATCATAAGAATATTAACAATTCAAATAATAACTTCAACATAACTCAAATCATAAGCATCATATGATTCAATTCAAATCATTCATCATAAATGAAGTCCCATCTAGACTCAGGTAATGACATTTAACATATTCAAATTACATCCCAAGACTACTTTAATTCTTCTTGGTAATCCAATCCTTATCATATTATGTTTCCAACACAAAAGACGACACATCATTCCAAGTTTCCTAGAGCAAGATATGCCCATTTCTTTACTACATAACAATTCCGTCCTATAGGCTCCTTTAACATTCAGTCATCTTCCAAGAATTTTCATAATTTTTATACACAATAAATTTCTATGACATATCACCCAATTTCAGAAAACATGTTGAATAATACAATATTAAAATTTTATAATTTTCAGAGTTCATTTGTTATGTCAAGCAAAACATCAAACATATGGTATGCATATTTACACTTTTGGGGCAGATTTCATACCCGAACTTCAAATAATCATCCAAGATTCATTTCTTGGTATTTGAAATTTATTTTCTGATATGATATACATATATGAGTCTATTTTAATATCCAATTTGAATCAATCAATTTCAATAATCATACAAAAAGATGTGGAAGTTTGAATAAATAAGGTTACTAAACAAAGCAATTTAAGGGTTTCCACATTCAACTTTGTTTAAACTTGCATATATCCATACATATGCACCCAATAAGGAAAGTTCAATAAACAATGAAGGATTTATATCATATAAATCATAAATGCAAGAAAAATAACACGATTCATGGTTGGAATTACCTTAGGGTCTTTTACGTAATTTTCTATGAAATTTTTTGAATGTTTCTCCTCACTTTCTTCTTCCTAACCCTCACAATTGTTTTTACTCAACTTAAAACTCTCCCAAACTGAGTTTGATGAAGAAAGGAGGATATCTCAAGGGTTTAAGTCGGCCAAACCAACCTCCACTTCCAACCAATCAATTTAAGACACTTATTGGGCATAAAGGAAAAATTACCACTTAAATGAATGGAAAGATTTGCCCTTCGTTAGTAATTTTGGTATAACTTCTTACTCGGACCTCCATTTCACACACCATTTGTTGTGTTAAAACCATAACTCATCTTTCTACAACTATATGGTTTTCACCTCAAGTCAATTGTTATGTCATAAAGGTCAAAACTAGTCTTAAACATGAACATTCCTATCGAAAACTTCAAAATTTCACATTTGTAACTAATTCGATATTTCATGCTTTATGAAGGTAGGATTAGACTAAACATAGTGACTTAACATTATATATACTAATAACATACTATCCATATCACATAAGGTAATCATGATTTAAACATAATATATCATAATTATATTCGGGTTGTCACACTAACTTACCCAAGGAGTTTAAAATAGTCACTTTCGCATCAAACCTACTAGGCAACGACCTAAGGATTTTCTTAATGACACGGTTGTTTGGAATTCTCTCACCTAGGTTTAACGACAAGTTGACAATATTGGACAACCTATCATAAAACTCATCAACAGTCTCACTCTCTAACATCCTAATGGTCTCAAACTGTGTAGTAAGATTTTGAAGTTTCGATGCCCTAACCGTGATAGTTCCCTCGTGAGTGAGTGACAAAATATCCCAAGCCTCTTTTGATGTTTCACAAGTCATAATTCTATTATATTCTTCTGGTGTGACATGTGAAAAAATAACGTGCAAACCCTTAGAATTATATTGTGAAAGTCTATGTTCAGTTTAGGTCCATGACTCGACAGGCTTTAAATTAGTGACCTCACGTAAAATAGGTACATGGGGTGTCCAACCTTTCTCAACTTCTAGACACACATGCTCATCAATAGATTTTAATGCACTTTTCATTCTCATCTTCCAATAGGTGTAATTAGTGCCATAAAAAATAGGAGTTCGAAAAAGTTCATTATTTTCAAAATTCATCTTTGAAAACACATAGGATTACAAAACAAATAAATTATGTTTTCTAGCTCTGATACCAATTAGAAAGAGTGGTATTGCACGAGTGTGTTTCAAATCAAGCCAATTTTCACCAAAAAATATCCAACTTTTAATTAGCACCAAACCAAGTTGTGAAAAACCAATTCTTACTTTAAACCAATTTTGTCTTGATTAATCCTAAACATCCATCTAGTTATTAAAGAAAGTAAATTAAAGTGAAGAATACTCACAACGCAAGATGTAAGAGAAAAACCCCAAGATAGGAAAAAAACTTCAGGCGACCCAAGTCCGACAATCACTATGAATGTCCAATTACAACGAATATACAAAAGTCTAACTCAATGACTCGATCCCCATGGGTCTTGACTCTCTTCTAATCTTCAACCACTCCTCTCATAGTGCCCATGCATAAAGTCCTTCTTCCACGATACATGTCCAGAGCACACGCGTCCACGTATGTCTCGGTGTCCACCGAATGGCTTTGATACATCTACGATGTCGAACAAGAAGTCCTTCTATTTTTTTCATCGCAAAACCCAAATGTTCAAGTATACAACAAACCTTCTTAGTGCAACAACCTCACATAAACATATATTAATGATAACTCGAATCTTTGCAAACTCTAAGGATGTTTTTTTAGCTTTGAAACTTTAGAAAAATATGTGCAAAACTTGTACTGGACTAAAAACTATTTTCCAGATTTCACTCCATGTTAATTCTGACAAAACCATGCATTAAATAGGAAAACTTCACCGCCTCGAAAACTCTGTCACTCGAACGAGATTGACACATCGTTCGCGTGACATGGATATCTCGCTCAAACGAGCTGAGATGTTGTTTGAACGACATGCGTGTCAATTTGACTTTTTCTTTAAAACGTTTCTTCAAAAGAGATCCAATTAAGTCAAACTCTTTTTTGAGCTTATCAGAATAAAACGTAGTGTAAAACATTTAAAACACTTTTAAAACATTTTAAAATATTTTTTTTCTTATAAAATTACATCCTTATCTTTTATAAAAAAAAAAACAATTCTAAATTTCATTAACTATATACATTTATACACGTGTGATCTCGGAATGCAATAAACTTGAAGACGAATAAACTTGCACCAATTAAATTTGAAGCTTTGCCGCAATGTCTTCAATTTCTTCAATACGTCATAGACCAAGTGGGATCGTGACAAAATAAAATCTCCCTATGACATATTACAAACACAGTTTTGTTTACAAAATTAAGTCAAAACAATACAGGGACATAATTAGAAATTTATGTCCTTACAATGATGTGTTGGGAAAAGAGGCCAATTATGTAGACCTAAAGGGACAAGGGTGATCGATTCATAGGGATAAGGTCAATTCTGAGGAACTAAGGTAATGTTGGGGATGGTCGATTCTGAGGGTCGAGGTCAATTATGAGTACATATGGTGGGAGGAACCAACTCTGAGGGTCGAGCTTAATTCTAAGGACATTAAGTATGAGTGATGAATTCTGAGGGTTGAGGCCAATTCTGAGGGCCTTAAGTAGGAGCGACCAATTCAGAGGGTCGAGGCCAATTATGAGGACCTTAAGTAGGAGCGACCAATTTTATGGGTCGAGGTTAATTCTAAAGACATTTTGTAGGGAGGGATCAATTCTAAGGGTCAAGGTCAATTATGAGGGCCTTAACTAGGAGTGATCAATTCTGAGGGTCCATGGCAATTTTGAGGACCTAAAGTTAGAGTGGCCAATTCGTAGGGTCGAGGTCAATTCTGAGAACCTTAAGTTGGAAAGACTAATTTTAAAAGTTGAGGTCAATTCTGAGGACCTTAAGTAGGAGCGACCAATTCTGAGGGTCGAGGACAATTCTAAGGACCTTAAGTGGGAGCGACCAATTCTGAGGGTCAAGGTCAATTATGAGGACCTTAAGTAGGAGAGACCGATTTTAAGGGTTAAATCTAATTATGAGGAACTTGAGTTGGAGCGACCAATTTTGAGGGTCGACGTCAATTCTAAGGACCTTAAGTGAAGACATGGGGAATAACTCTCCTTAGGAATTTTAAATTTACCTTTGTTGTGACTTTATTGGGGAAGAGATATATATCTAGGTATTATGTCTTTTGTAAAGAGCTAAAAATATTAGTCTTGAAATTCCACTAGGGAAACAGTTGATGACTTAAGGTTTTGGGATTCTGTTATGTTGCTGGGGAGAGATGTCCGATTGGGGCTTATATCTCTACTTTGGAAAATTGGAATTTTTAGTTCAAGAATTCTTGCTGGGGAAATGGGTAGCGCTGCTGAGGAAGCATTTGATTTCTACTCGTTATGAGTTTTTTGACATTCCGCTGTAGAGTTGTAGTGGGCATTACGACCGTGCTGATTTTTAGGGTTTAAGATGGGGATAAAATGTATTTTTAATCCCATCAGGGATTTAGGAGCTTAAAAATGGTTTTCTTGGTGAAGAAATGTCTTAATATTCATTTGGCAATTTTAGGAATTTTTTGGGAATGTTTTGGAATTTTCTAACATTTTCTTGGATTTTTTTACTAAATTTTGGGGGGTCACCGACTGACAAGTTATAGGGGTTGCCAATCGGCAGTGGTACGGTCTTCTAACTACCTTAGGAAGGGGAATAGGCAAGTGTCGATTAGTCTAAGGTTCAGCAATTATTGGTGATTGTGAGAGGGTTTGTAGATACAGGTGGAATGTATGCTGAGGGTGACGCCAAAGGGAGGGCAGGTGGCGTTGGGTAGGATTGTTGAATCTTTGTTGGGGATAGAGGCTACCTTTTACCCTTGGGGTCTAGATCTTCTGGGTTTTCTTACAGATTCCTCGCTGACTGTGGAAGCTCGGTGTCGGAAAAATTGCATGCTTGATGTAGCGACATTTCACCTGAAAAGACACTTAAAAAAGGCAAAAAGAGATGCATATTCTGTTTGATTATCTTGATTTAATGGCTTAATATACATGCACTTTAATTTTCTCGTGAGTTTTTATTTTGAGAAAAGTAAGAGAACTATATTTTTTGGAAAATTTTGAATATGTTTGTGTAGAAGATGGCCTCGGAAGCTTGATTTAAAAAGAGATTCCCTTTTGAAGGGGTTTATTTTGAGATAAGATAAAAAATGTGTTTTTTGGATTTTTTTAATAGAGGAAGGCCTTGGCTGGTTGGTCGGTATATGGATTAGGGGAATAGAAAGCTATGTTGTAAAGTGGGGCTTGTCGCCTTCATTGGATTGTGGAGAATCTGAGTTGTTGTTTTGGGCCTTACTTCGAGGCTCTTGCTATTAATGGGGGACTTAATAGTGGGTCCTTTGTTGGCTGGGATAACAACATAGATGTCTTATTGTCATAATCCTGTGGCGGTCATACTGGTGGGGACCCTAAATGGTCTTGATGTTTGGTGGGAAGGTCGCTCTGATTTTCTCAGAGGAACCCACATCATTCTATATATGTTAGAGTCCAATAGATTCCATTTAATTGTCCCCCCAAAATATCCCTTGGCAGTTGTGCTAAATTTCTTCACTCTCTATTTCATCAACTTTGACCTGACTATAGAGAACTAGGTAAACTAGTTTATGGAGAATGGAGCTCGATGTCTACACTGGTCAGTGCCCTTGTGGGGGGAGTTGCATCCCATTCTAGAACTGGGGGAATACCAGTATGTTCAGTTAATTGGTCTCCGGCAGACCTCCTTTTATTTCCGCTGGTGATTCTTGTGTCAAGTGGTTAAGTGCAGGGGGTAAAGTTCAGGGACCTAAGTGACATATTTTGGAGAAATTCATAACATATGGATGGGCCATCACCTAGGTGTGACAACCCACTATCCGAAATAAAGGGTGGCCAGCCCGATACCCCGATGAAACATGAATCATGGATAGATATCATTCTCAGCATCACAATATCATGCAGAGTATCAGAAATAACCACACAATATTTCAGAAAACGGGTTATCAAAAATTTTATTTTGTAATTTAAAGAAAACATTTCAACAACCCATAATAGAAAAAGAGGGTGGGAACTCCCACAAACATATATATATATATATATATATATATATATATATATATATATATATATATATATATATATATATATATATATATATAATCCAATAGATAAGAAAGGGCCGAATAAAGCGTCGGTCGATACAATCCATACAATATACAGTAAGTTTCATGTGTTACATAATACATCATTTATACAATTACACCATTTTGGGCCACACGCCCGAATAAAGACTGATCTTTGCTAGAAAACAATAATAGAGGTGTCTACACAAAATATCCCGTGATACTCGCAAAATGTCACGGCTCCTCAAAAGACTTAGAGAAAAGAAAGTCATTACGGGCGACCTTGCGGCGGAACACCTAAACGAAAAATAGAAGATACATACACAACAAGAAAACGAAGAACCGGTTAGAGGCCGGTTATATATGATCACTAGATAAATGACAGGTATGACAATAATGGACAGGTAAGCATGGATGATATTCTAGCATGGTAACATCATATAAAGAACTAAGACAGTTAAATGATTATTAAAATGAAATTCAATTATACAAAGAAATATAAGTACTTATGAGCCTTTTTCATTTTTCCTCACTTTCACTTCCGTCTTCTTTCCTTTCCTTATCAGGAATGCAATTATTACTATGTGCATTTTATGGCACTTATCTCAATAGTATGCTCTTTGTGGCATATACTTTGCTCTTTATGGCATTAATGTTCCATCGAGTCCAACTCGATAATAGAATAGTTATATGTAAAACGCAGTTGGATCCCCGGTGATTAATTATCTCAATTAAAAAAACAAATTAAAATGTTTAATTAATTTCCTTTTTAAATAGATGCGGAAGCGTTGAGATGGTTCCACAAAACAACAAGTCCGGGTTTTAATATCTTAAGAAACAAATTAAAACAACATAATTCAAGTCCTAGAATTTGCCTAAGTCATCATTAACAATTATTCAAAGTTAGGCGAAACCATATTAATGCAAGTGACTTGAATAAACCAAATTAACCCAATATTTAATTTAAGTCCCAAATTAAGTGCGTGTGATTGTAAAACCAAATTTTATCTTGAAATTAATCTAGCATGCGTTCTAAGTGATATAGAGCAAGATAACATAAACAGTCACACTACACCGCGATATACGAGGAAAAACCCACTAACGGGAAAAAAACCTCGGGACGGCCCTAGCCACAAATCCACTAAAAACGGTATTACAAAATACAAGACAAAAGACTTACTTCCTAAACTCGAACCCTCTCAAGCCGTGATGCTCCTTCTTGTATCAACCTCCAATTAGCGGATAACCAACGGAGCTCCACCGTGGTCTCGGAATACACCGATAGGACTTTAAACGGTCACCGTCACCCGAACATGGAGCCTTTCTCCAAACGGGTAGAATCTCAACAAAGGTCTTCTTTGTGATGGGGTGTAGAAGCAAACCCGAAACGTCTCTTGAATTCGGTAGAGAAAACCGGTGCCAAAAACTCCAAGTAAGGATATGTATATAGAGAACTTGGAATAAACAACAATGGGTGTAAACTAAGTGTTTAAAGATTTTTTCTTTAAGTTGAAGAACACTTAAAACATGAACATTTTCCTTTTTGGAATGATCTCTCAAACTCTCTCTAGGAGATGTATTAGGATGGAAAAGTTTGTCTTGGAAAATGTGTTTCCCTCACATAATAATGCATGAAAAAGTTGGTTGAAAAACAAGTGGAGAAGTGGGGAAAAAACTGCCAAAAACTGCTCAAAACCGTTCCCGCCTGACGTCTCGTTCGAACGAACTTGACTCTCGTTCGAACGAGACTTCTAACGAGCGACCAGCCTGGGCTCGTTAGAATCTCGTTAGATATCTCGTTAGAACGAAAACTCGTTCGAACGACATATCGAACGACTGACCAGAATAGGGTCGTTGGCAAACTCGTTCGAACGAACTTGGTTCAAACGACAAAACTCGTTCGAACGAAACCTGGTTCGAACGAAAAAACTCGTTCGAACTACATTTCTAACGAATGTCCAGAAAGTTTGTAAAATTCGATTTTTGGCCCAGAAACTTTTATAAACTTTTATATACTTATTTTTAAGTTTCTAATTGATACTTTCTGAAAAATAAAATGCAGTTTTTATTAACCTAACACCCAATACATATTGTTCCAAGCTCCTATATACATATAATTACATTCATACCTTGGGAGAATGGAACCTTAGTTGATGACGTAGAAACGAGGCACACAAACCGGCATTTTGATGAAGCTTTAAGTTCTTTGCCGCTACGTCTTCAACATACACTTCATAGGCTTGAGAATATTACAATAAATACTATCCTATGAATAAATGTTTTTGTCCGGAATTGAGCCAAAACTATATATGGACTCAATTGGAAATTTGTGTCCTTACAAATCTCCCCCTTTGGCTATTCCGGGACAAAAACCAAACTAAAAATCCTAAAGGGTCGTCAAGCTCTACTAGACTCAAAACATAACCCGCCCAATCTTGACTCAACCCAAGGATCAAACGCTTTGCCATAGAAAGATGCCGCTTTAGAATAACTCCTGCACACTTAAGCAAACTCATCAAATGCATAGGGAATATCAAAATATTAAATGCAATTAATTAATTACTCCCCCTAAATTAATTCTCCCTTTAAACACATGACCTACTTAGAAAGACGTCTCCCCCTAAGATAAATCTCCCCCAAACGAAGATACGATAATAATAGGATTAGATACCATTTCTCCCCCTATCATCATTCTCCCCCTTTTTGTTCGGGAATAGGCAAAGGATAAAGAACTAATAAACAGCATGTGACAGCTTAAAGTGATAAGACATGAAAGCATATGGGCAATGAAAAGCAAGGCAAAGACAAACAAATATCATATATATATATGCTAGAAATATATCAATGAAGCACTTGCATATATATATAGATATAAACACACACATGACACAAAATACAATAAGTTTGCACACTCGTATGGCAAAAATGTGTCATATGGAAACGGAAGTGTAGGGGTGTGAACTAGCAACAATTAAATTTAGACCCAAACACTTAAGAAACGTTCACGGAGTTCTCATTTGATTGCAAACTTCATCACAGTTAAATATAACCTCATGTGACAATATTAAGATTGAACTCAATGAACAAACATACACAATGCATACAAGCCTAGCATGATGATGATTCTACAAACCAAATAGAGTCAAGACATTAAAGACAACTAGGATAAACGGACATTGTGCAAACCGTTGATATACCATCCAAATCTCCCTCAATGAGCATATATATTCTTTTGTTTGTGAATGAATATATCAAACAAACATAGGCCTTGGCAATTTCTTTTTGATTAATGCCAAATTTTTTGTTTTTAGGCCTTTGGATCACGTATTTCTTTTAGATCCAATCAACGGTGGATTACTATCGCAAAGGATTTAATTCATCCTTTCGGAGCCCTTCCCCGTGCATATATTAATTTATCATGTTTTCATTTTTCGCACAAATCTCACATGCAACGGATTTTGACATGCACTAGTCCTCCTAGGTCATAGATATGTAGATGACTAGATTGATAGGAGAACATCTCAAAAAGCTCAAATATAACATGTGACATGAAGATTTCAAAAGAGCTCGTGCATGTGTGAATAGAGGCATATAGAAATAGAATCCATTTAAACAATACAAAATCCAACTACTCCATATAAAACATGGTAAAGAACATTTTAAGGATTGAAAATCTAAACCAAAAGTCCTAGCCACATGGGAGCGTAAAAGATAGGATTCAAACACAAATATATGCCACATAAAGTGTGTCAAACAAAAATCCACACAAAACAAAATCTTTTTGAGTTTTTAACATTTTAATCAAAAATAAAGATATATACTCAAAAGACTAAACAAAAATCATTTGTATTTTTCATTAAGCTTAAATGAAATAAATAAAACACAAATGATAAACAAAAATCTTTTTATATTATGCAGTCAATTTAAACACAAAATATAATACAAAAAGATAAACAAGTCATAGTTTCTAGCATGTGATATGAAATAAGGCAATGACTAGAAAATGACTAAACAAGCATACATTTAGCATATGAATATAGCATGAAGTACAAACGCTAAAGTATGCAAACACTAACACAATTATCCTTTAGATTTAGCAAGGGAGGAGGCATGTGTAAGTAAATGAGAATCAAAATCCCTATTTTGTAAGGAAACCAAGTCGGATTTCCTAACCCAAATTAATGAAGAATTACTATCTTGGGGTGTAGGAACGTTAGCTATCGTGACAAATTAACATTTTTAATTAATTTCCTTTTTAAATAGATGCGGAAGCGTTGAGATGGTTCCACAAAACAACAAGGCCGGGTTTTAATATCTTAAGAAACAAATTAAAACAACATAATTCAAGTCCTAGAATTTGCGTAAGTCATCATTAACAATTATTCAAAGTTAGGCGAAACCATATTAATGCAAGTGACTTGAATAAACCAAATTAACCCAATATTTAATTTAAGTCCCAAATTAAGTGCGTGTGATTGTAAAACCAAATTTTATCTTGAAATTAATCTAGCATGCGTTCTAAGTGATATAGAGCAAGATAACATAAACAGTCACACTACACCGCGATATACGAGGAAAAACCCACAAACGGGAAAAAACCTCGGGACGGCCCTAGCCACAAATCCACTAAAAACGGTATTACAAAATACAAGACAAAAGACTTACTTCCTAAACTCGAACCCTCTCAAGCCGTGATGCTCCTTCTTATATCAACCTCCAATTAGAGGATAACCAACGGAGCTCCACCGTGGTCTCGGAATACACCGATAGGACTTTAAACGGTCACCGTCACCCGAACATGGAGCCTTTCTCCAAACGGGTAAAATCTCAACAAAGGTCTTCTTTGTGATGGGGTGTAGAAGCAAACCCGAAACGTCTCTTGAATTCGGTAGAGAAAACCGGTGCCAAAAACTCCAAGTAAGGATATGTATATAGAGAACTTGGAATAAACAACAATGGGTGTAAACTAAGTGTTTAAAGATTTTTTCTTTAAGTTGAAGAACACTTAAAACATGAACATTTTCCTTTTTGGAATGATCTCTCAAACTCTCTCTAGGAGATGTATTAGGATGGAAAAGTTTGTCTTGGAAAATGTGTTTCCCGCACATAATAATGCATGAAAAAGTTGGTTGAAAAACAAGTGGAGAAGTGGGGAAAAAACTGCCAAAAACTGCTCAAAACCGTTCCCGCCTGACGTCTCGTTCGAACGAACTTGACTCTCGTTCGAACGAGACTTCTAACGAGCGACCAGTCTGGGCTCGTTAGAATCTCGTTAGATATCTCGTTAGAACGAAAACTCGTTCGAACGACATATCGAACGACTGACCAGAATAGGGTCGTTGGCAAACTCGTTCGAACGAACTTGGTTCGAACGACAAAACTCGTTCGAACGAAACCTGGTTCGAACGAAAAAACTCGTTCGAACGACATTTCTAACGAACGTCCAGAAAGTTTGTAAAATTCAATTTTTGGCCTAGAAACTTTTATATACTTATTTTTAAGTTTCTAATTGATACATTCTGAAAAATAAAATGCAATTTTTATTAACCTAACACCCAATACATATTGTTCCAAGCTCCTATATACATATAATTACATTCATACCTTGGGAGCATGGAACCTTAGTTGATGACGTAGAAACGAGGCACACAAACCGACATTTTGATGAAGCTTTAAGTTCTTTGCCGCTACATCTTCAACATACACTTCATAGGCTTGAGAATATTACAATAAATACTATCCTATGAATAAATGTTTTTGTCCGGAATTGAGCCAAAACTATATATGGACTCAATTGGAAATTTGTGTCCTTACATTATAAATATGTATATAATGATTCTAAGACCGCTCGTCCGGGTTTCCCCACTATCTGGGCCCCTAAATAACCATCATCTTCCAGGGCCTAACATAAGACAACCTGGGATCCTATTGCAAACGTCGGGAAGCGGCCATATGCCTGCGGGGTAGTCAAGACCACACCCAGAATCACCTAGCCATCGGCGAAAAATATAAAACAAGCGCTCATATGGCCTAGGACTATATCCACCCTGCATTCATTAGCCAGGAGGCTTCACCTCATGCACGAACTTCCCTTAAGATGGTATTTAGAGAGGTGTGTAACATCCATTTTATAAATTTCCATTTCATGATTCAGTAATTTATGTTTTACTTTATCCATTTTACATTTTATCAAATGCATTATGGTATACTTCACATCATCATAATAACCTCGAAGAATATTTAAACTCCCAAGTTATCTCAACCAAATGTCCTTGTTTGGACTTTATAATAACCCATCAAATGAGACCTAGTTCGCATTTACTCCTAAAGTCTCCAAATTCGACCTTAAAATTTCCTAGACTCTTATAGAGCTACCTAACAGAAAAAATGTCTAAACATTTCTTTAAATCTCTCCCCCCCCCCCCCCCCGACAGGAACCCTAGATGAACCCCTTCGAGTCTAGGGAGTCGACCGAACTCAACTAATACTCTGAGACCCTATTTTTACTTCATTTAATAAGGTCCCTATGTTCCTATGAAAAGAAGAAGTTAAGGACTGAAAATAAAATATTTGGGAAGAAAACAAGGGACCGGTCGACTGCGTCTCCAGATTTGGCCTAAAAAGAAAAGCAGAAAGTTCATTTCGGTGGGGCCGGTCGACCGGTCAGGGGACCGCAGTCGACCGCGCCATAATTTTGGGCCTTTGAAATAAATGCAGTGAACCCTCTCCCGAAGACCCGGTCGACCGGTCTGAGAATCGCGGTCAATCGGTCCCTGCAGACCTAGACCAAGTCTTCCTATTTTCAAGCAATTCCCAAAGCCAACTCATTTTTTCTCACCCACACAACATAAATGCTACTACCACTACCACTACCATCAACATCAACAATCATTCATCTATCCTTTAATGATTCAAAACCAACCAACATCCAAACCCTAGACTAGTAAACCATAATCAACTACATTATTCTCACACAAATCATTTATCTTAAACCATAAATAGCAAGTAATAAACTTGCCTCAATGTAGAAAATGCAGATGTTCTTGGTGTTGGAGCAAGAATCCTTCTTAAATCTTCAATATCCTTTCTTATCTCTACTCTTTCTCTTTCTCTCTTTAGCTCTCTAGGTTTAGGAAATACAATTAGGTTAATAGTGATTTACTCAAGACATAAATCGTTCCTTTAGCCAAAAATCCCAGCTCAATTAATCGATATTGCGATAAAATAATACGCAATTGCATATTTAAGGCATAATCAGTCTAAAATGCCCAAAATCTCAAAACACATATTGGCACAATATATGACTATCTCGCACGTTTCGAAATCAACTGCGGCCTCCGGATTATCATATGGACATTTTATAATTCAATTTAAGTTCCGGTCTCATTATTCAGCCAAATATCATTTTAATTCATGTGATATTAATAAGCATAACATAGCAGTATTCACCCATAGTTATGGTATATATGCAAACTCATAGTGAATATTAACTTTTCTTCATTAAATTAGCACTCAATTCATAATCCAAAACTTATATCTAATTACCATACCTAGTAATTAATATAAAATATGTTCTCATAAGCGAGGGTTATTACATACTCCCCCCCTTATGAGGGAATTTTGTCCCCAAAATTCAGGCGTACCTTATAAGAAAATATGTGGATACTTCTCCCGCATCTCGTCTTCACGCTCCCACGTTGATTGTTTTGCATTGTGATGACTCCATTGAACTCTTACTAAGGGCACCACATGAGACCTTAACTTGCGCTCCCCGTACTCAAAAATAGCAACCGGTTGTTCTTCATATGAAACATCGGGTTGTAAGTCGATATCTTCAAAAGGGATGTGCCAAAGGGCACCCTCACATCTTCTATACTTCTTCAAGGAGGAGATATGGAATAAATCGTGGATTTGTTGCAAAGGTTCCGGTAAAGCAAGTTGATACGCCACGGGACCAACTTTTGCAATAACTGGGAAAGGTCCAACAAAATGCGGTGCAAGCTTTCCTTTCTTCCCGAAACGTTTAATGCCCTTTATTGGAGACACTCGCACCAACACTTGGTCTCCAACCTCTAACTCCATGTGTCTCCTACCCGCATCGGCGTAGCTCTTTTGATGGTCTTGGGCTATCCGAATGTGATTTCGAATAAGTTCAATCTTTGAAGAAGTGTCTTGGATCATTTCAGGTCCAAGTAATTGGTTATCACCCACTTCCAACCAACAAGCGGGTGACCTACATGGCCGACCATATAAAGCTTCATAAGGTGCCATTCCAATAGTAAATTGGTATGAGTTGTTATAAGAAAACTCAACCAATGGGAGGTATTGTTCCCAACCGCCCTTAAAATCAAGCATGCACATACGAAGCATATCCTCCAACATCTGTTTTACCCTTTCAGTTTGACCATCTATTTGAGGATGGTAGGAAGAGCTTAACTTCAACTCAGTCCCCATGGCCTCTTGAAAACTTCGCCAAAAGTGGGACACAAATATCTTATCTCGGTCAGAAATAATATTTAAAGGTACCCCATGAAGTCTAACGATCTCCTCGATGAACAATTGGGTGTAACGAGCGGTATCATAATCCATACATACACGCAAGAAGTGTGCCGATTTATTCAAATGGTCGACAATCACCCAGATCGAATCATGACCTCTCTATGATCTAGGTAATCCCGTAATGAAATCCATCGAGATGCTTTCCCATTTCCATACTGGAATCTCTAGCGGTTGCAACAAACCTGTCGGTCGTTGGTCGTCAATCTTAACCAACTGACAAGTAGTGCATTGGGACACAAACTCCGAGATATCCCTCTTCATACCAGCCCACCAATACTGACGGCGCATATCTTGGTACATCTTGTCCCCACCTGGATGTACCGTAAACTTTGACCCGTGAGATTCCGCCATCACCGCTCATCTCAAGTCCCCATCTTCGGGAACAATAAGTCTTCCATGGAAGCGTAGTCAACCCTCAGAACCAATCGAGTACGATTCCTCTCCCTCGGACAAAAGTCGGTGTATATGGTCTTGACAATCTTTATCTCTTCCCTGGGCTTCCACAATTCTCGCTATAATCATAGGAGTAACGGTCATCACGGAAATGAATGCTCTTATCCCCGCATCCTCCTGACAGAGCTCTCTCCACTTAGCTTTCCACACATTAGCTAAGTCTCCCTCGGGCTTCCTACTCAAGGCATCCGCTACTACGTTCGCCTTTCCAGGATGATAATGGATATCAAATTGGTAGTCTTTCACAAAATCCAACCAACGACGCTGACGCATATTCAAGTCCTTTTGGGAAAATAAATATTGCAGCGATTTATGGTCTGTGAAAAGACTAAACTTTTCCCCCAAGAGATAATGCCTCCATATCTTCAAGGCAAAGACAACTGCGGCAAACTCTAAGTCATGCACCGGATAGTTCCTTTCGTGAGGCTTTAACTTACGAGAAGCGTAAGCGATTGCTTGTCTTTCTTGCTGAAGAGCACCTCCTAACCCTTGAAGAGATGCATCGGTGAAGACTAGGTATTCCAATCCCGGTTTTGGTAATGTAAGGACTGGAGCCGAAGTTATCTATTTTTGATCTCATCAAATGCAGCTTGACATGAACTGTCCCAAACAAATCTCACTCCCTTTCGGGTTAAATTCGTCAACGGGCTAGCGATTTTTGAAAAACCCTTAATAAATCGATGGTAATAACCCGCCAAGCCTAGAAAACTACGAACCTCAGTAGGTGTCGTGGGCTGACCCCACTCTCTCACCGTAATCACCTTGCTAGGATCCACAGATACACCCTGGGATGACACCACATGACCTAGAAATTGAACTTCCTCTAACCAAAAGCCACATTTCTCAAACTTTGCATACAATTTGTGGTCCCTCAATCTCTGCAGGACCAACCTTAAGTGAGTAGCATGGTCAGACTCTATCTGAGAATAGACTAGGATGTCATCGATGAATACAATAACAAACTGGTCAATGAAATGTCGAAACACCCTGTTCATAAGATCCATAAGTACAACAGGAGCATTGGTTAGCCCAAAGGGCATAACCAAGAACTCATAGGATCCATAACGGGTCAGAAATGCAGTCTTGGATACATCTTTCGCCCATATCCTCAATTGATGATACCCCATCCTCAAATCGATTTTGGAGAAGTATGATGCTCCCCTAAGTTGGTCAAACAAATCATCGATGCGAGGCAAAGGGTATTTATTCCGGATGGTGACTTTATTCAACTCCATATAGTCCACACATAATCGGAGAGAACTGTCTCTTTTTTTCACAAACAATACCGGAGCACCCCATGGTGATGTGCTATGCCTAATAAATCCCTACTCCAATAGCTACTGAATTTTATCTCTCAACTCCCTCATCTCCACAGGAGCCATTCGATACGGAGCTTTAGCAATCGGTCGAGTTCTTGGGATTAAATCAATCACAAATTCCATCTCCCGACTTGGAGGTAATCCTGGTATCTCCCGAAAAACATCTTTAAAATCTCTAACAATCGGAAGAGAATCTAGGGGAACCACAACATCCCTAGATGCATCTTCCGCAATACAATATAAATAATCACTCATACTCCCTTCCATACAAGGTATAACAACCAGGAACATTTCTTGTCCCGAAACTGCAAAAACTATGCTTTTCCCATAACAATTTACTATCGCGCGGTATTTCCCTAGCCAATCCATACCCAATATTACATCATACCCGACCAAGTCAAGGACGAGCAAGTCGTCCTCAAAACATAAGTTACCAAGGTTAATCCCTACGTTCTTACAAACAAAGAAAATCAATGAACCATCACCCATAGAGGATTCAACGCTAGTGAAGGTACTTTCAGCAGATTTTATCAAACCTGTGGTCTGAGCAAAACTCCTAGACATAAAGGAGTGTGTAGCACCCGCATCAAATAGTACTCGGCCCATATGCCCATGAATGAAAAACTTACCCTCGATCGCTAGCGGTGCCGAAGGGGGTGGACGAAGCATAGCTTACTGAATATGATAAACCCTTCCATACTTCAGTTGCCCCTGCTGAGGAGGAGCAATCGGATTAGGCGCCTGGGGAGGAAACTATACATACGGCTATTGTGGAGCCCTAGGAAGATGCCCTCCAACCAACTTAGGACAGGCCCTTTTATAATGGCCCAACTCCCCACACTGAAAACATTTATTAGCCGCATTCTCCTGATTCCTACCTTGATTGTTTCGAAATTGTCCCGAACTCCGGCCCTACTGGCCCCTACCTCCATTTCCACCTCTACCTCCCTATTTCTGTTGTCCGCCTTGACCCGGCCTGTTATTATTACTATTGCCACCAGCATTAAACCCACCAAAATGTTTACGCTTGGACAAATTCCCTTGCTGAGGATCCCTCTCTTTCTGCTTGTTCCCAGAGGTTTGGGACGAAGAAGATGTCCCCCCTCCAATCTAATTACTTCCCGATTTCACCACATGCCCCATTGCTGCAGCCTTCTTATTATTTTGCACAAATAATCTATGCTCTTGACAGTGAAGTAAAGCAGCATTCATCACGTCCCCAAAGGTTACCAAAGATAGATTTCCAAGCAAATGTTGTTTTATTCGCCAGTGCAAACCTCCTACAAATCTGGACATCCT
This sequence comes from Sambucus nigra, assembly GCA_949130495.1. NCBI lineage: Eukaryota > Viridiplantae > Streptophyta > Magnoliopsida > Dipsacales > Adoxaceae > Sambucus > Sambucus nigra. The sequence goes on along the minus strand of OX422210.1, from coordinate 232,961,993 downwards.
CTTCCCTTCTGGAGTCACTTCATCCGGTATAAAGCTTGCTAACCGTGTAAACTCCTCTTCGTATTCGGCAACCGATCTCTCCCCTTGCACTAAATCTTGAAGCTTCCTCTACATCTCCCTTTGAACTGTGGGAGGGAAATACTTTCCATCAAACAAAGCCCAAAAATTGGTGATTGACATTGTATCCCTTTGTTCAGGTGTCGTTATTGACTCCCACCAGTGTAAGGCCGATCCGACAAGATTAAAGGTAACGAGGATTTTCTTTTTCTCCTCACTACATTCCACCATCCTAAGATGGCGCTGCATGTCATTCTTCCACTGGTTTGCCTTTATAACGTCCAAACCTCCCTCAAATTCTGGGGGATGACCCTTTAGGAAAGACTCTCTCACCCGTTCCCACTGAGAAGGTCCCGTAGGAACTAGTGGTTCTTGTCCCCTCGCTTGAGATTGGGGTATTTGTTGTGCCACTGCAGTCATCTCTGCATTAACAGCTTGGGCCACGATATTTGCCACATCAGCGGCACTGATATTCACCGGTGGAGGACCAACCTCATCCTCGACAACCCTATTGCGTCTAGCGGGACGTTCTCTCTTTGGCGGCATCTGAGATAGAGAAGAGATAGAATTAGAATATTATAGAAAACAATCTATCTAGCAGAAGATGGCATACATAAGCAAAAAACCAATCCTAACATTAAGATCTATATCAAAGAACGCTACGGTAGAACGTGACAAGTCCGCATAGATCCTAAAGACTCTAGTACCTGATGCTATGATACCATCTGTGACAACCCGCAATCCGAAATAAAGGGTGGAAAGCTCGATACCCCGATGAAACAGGAATCATGGATAGATATCATTCTCAGCATCACAATATCATACAAAGTATCAGGAATAACCACACAATATTCCAGAAAACGGGTTATCAAAAATTTTAGCTTGTAATTTAAAGAAAACACTTCAACAACCCATAATAGAAAAAGAGGGTGGGAACTCTCATAAACATATATATATAATCCAATAGATAAGAAAGGGCCGAATAAAGCGTCGGTCGATACAATCCATACAATATACAGTAAGTTTCATGTGTTACATAATACATCATTTATACAATGACACCATTTTGGGCCACACGCCCGAATAAAGACTGATCTTAGCTAGAAAACAATAATGGAGGCGTCTACACAAAATATCCCGTGATACCCGCAAAATGTCACGGCTCCTCAAAAGACTTAGAGAAAAGAAAGTCATTACGGGCGACCTTGTGGCGGAACACCTGAACAAAAAATAGAAGATACAAACACAACAAGAAAACGAAGAACCGGTTAGAGGCCGGTTATATATGATCACTAGATAAATGACAGGTATGACAATAATTGACAGGTAAGCATGGATGATATTCTAGCATGGTAACATCATATAAAGAACTAAGACAGTTAAATGATTATTAAAATGAAATTCAATTATATAAAGAAATAAAAGTACTTATGAGCCTTTTTCATTTTTCCTCATTTTCATTTCCGTCTTCTTTACATTCCTTATCAGGAATGCAATTATTACTATGTGCATTTTATGGCACTTATCTCAATAGTATGCTCTTTGTGGAATATACTTTGCTCTTTATGGCATTAATGTTCCATCGAGTCCAACTCGATAATAGAATAGTTATAAATATGTATATAACGATTCTAAGACCGCCCGTCCGGGTTTCCCCACTATCCGGGCCCCTAAATAACCATCATCTTCCAGGACCTAACATAAGACAACCTGGGATCCAATATAACCATATACTTTGCTCTTCACCTCACACACGGACTTCCCTTAAGATGGTATTTAGAGAGGTGTGTAACATCCATTTTATAAATTTCCATTTCATGATTCAGTAATTTATGTTTTACTTTATCCATTTTACATTTTATCAAATGCATTATGGTATACTTCACATCATCATAATAACCTCGAAGAATATTTAAACTCCCAAGTTATCTCTCCCAAATGTCATTGTTTGGACTTTATAATAACCCATCAAATGAGACCTAGTTCGCATTTACTCCTAAAGTCTCCAAATTCGACCTTAAGATTTCCTAGACTCTTATAGAACTACCTAATAGAAAAAATGTCTAAACATTTCTTTAAATCTCCCCCCCCCCCCCCGACAGGAACCCTATATGAACCCCTTCGAGTCTAGGGAGTCGACCGAACTCAACTAATACTCTAAGACCCTAATTTTACTTCATTTAAGAAGGTCCCTATGTTCCAATGAAAAGAAGAAGTTAAGGACTGAAAATAAAATATTTGGGAAGAAAACAGGGGACCGGTCGACCGGTCCTAAGACCGCGGTCGATCGCGTCTCAAGATTTGGGCTAAAAAGAAAAGCAGAAAGTTCATTTCGGCGGGGCCGGTCGACCGGTCAGGGGACCGCGGTCGACCGTGCCATAATTTTGGGCCTTTGAAAGAAATGCAGTGAAACCTCTCCCGAAGACCCGATCGATCGGTCTGAGAATCGCGGTCGACCGGTCCCTGCAGACCTAGACCAAGACTTCCTATTTTCAAGCAATTCCCAAAGCCAACTCATTTATTCTCACCCACACAACATAAATGCTACTACCACTACCATCAACATCTACAATCATTCATTTATCCTTTAATGATTCAAAACCAACCAACATCCAAACCCTAGACTAGTAAACCATAATCAACTACATAATTCTCACACAAATCATTTATCTTAAACCATAAATAGCAAGTAATAAACTTGCCTCAATGTAGAAAATGCAGATTTTCTTGGTGTTGGAGCAAGAATCCTTCTTAAATCTTCAATATCCTTTCTTCTCTCTACTCTTTCTCTTTCTCTCTTTAGCTCTCTAGGTTTAGGAAATACAATTAGGTGAATAGTGATTTACTCAAGACATAAATCATGCCTTTAGCCAAAAATCCCATCTCAATTAATCGATATTGCGATAAAATAATACGCAATTGCATATTTAAGGCATAATCAGTCTAAAATGCCCAAAATCTTAAAACACATATTGGCAGAATATATGACTATCTCGCACGTTTCGAAATCAACTGCGGCCTCCGGATTATCATTTGGACATTTTATAATTCAATTTAAGTTTCGGTCTCATTATTCAGCCAAATATCATTTTAATTCATGTGATATTAATAAGCATAACATAGCAATATTCACCCATAGTTATGGTATATATGCAAACTCATAGTGAATATTAACTTTTCTTCATTAAACTAGCACTCAATTCATAATCCAAAACTTATATCTAATTACCATACCTAGTAATTAATATAAAATACGTTCTCATAAGCGAGGGTTATTACACTAGGTATAAGGCTTTTAAGAGTTCGAGAATGCATTCGGGAAGAATAATTCAACAACCTTCGAATTCTCTATCACTACACCAAATCCGACAAATGGTCACCCCCAGGGGGTCACGGCCCAAAGCCCTGACTAGCGGGTTACGGCCTAAAGTCGTGACCACATAAAATTTGGAGTGACCATATCCATAACCTAGTGTGGCAATGGATGCTCTTGGAAGTGGTCATGGACCAAATCCATGACCAATATGGGTCACGGCCTTAGGCCGTGCCCATGTCATGACCATCATGGCGCCAAATTCGTGTCAAATTTCCCTCCAAATATGGTCACAGTAGGGTCATAGACAAGGGCCATGACTAAAGCCACAATGCACACCCAATGGGTCACGGCTTGTGGTCGTGACCATCTCAATTTGCTCACATGCATGGGTTACGATTGGGGGCCGTGACCACATGGTTGCCTACACGCTAATGTGGAAAAAATTTAAGGGTCATGGCTATGGGCCACGGCTCTAGGCTGTGATAAGGTTCCTTATAATACCCCCCTTCATTTTAATTCTTCCCGCGTCAATCTATCTCTCTCTCTCTCTCTCTCACTCACTCTCTCTTTCGGCTATTTGCATTCTCAAACCCTAATTTTAGTGATTTGCATTCTTAATATCTCTCAATCCCAAAGGGTAACCCTAGTTGTTTTATTTGTGTTTGTATATGTGCGTTTATATCTGTGTATGTGTGTGTACATATGTATATGCGTGTGTATGTGTGTGTATATTTGTGTGAATGTGTGTGTATATGCATGTATGTGTGTGTATGTTTGTATATGTGTGTGTAGGTAAGTGTATATGTGTGAATATGTGTGTATATGTGTGTGTATGTCTGTATACTTTTTTTTATCAAGAAAAAGGATGTTATATTTAGGGATTGAAATTTATTGCATTATTTATTAGGTATTGTTAACATTGATTGGGAATTGTTATTTAGTGTTTGAAATCAATTTCATTATTTAAGGGTATTGTCATTATTAGTATTGGTTGAATGTGGTTACTTAGGGATTAAAATAAATTGGAAAATTTAAGGGTATTGTCATTTAGGGCTTGAAATTTATTTAGAGTTTGAAATTAATTGAGTATTATTAGTATTGACTGAATGTTTTTAATTAGGGATTAAAATAATGTACTCAAAATCCTTTCCAGTCTCAAAACCTTAACCAAACTAATATACCTTAATATGCCCTAATACCTTAACCGTAGGATTCATATTCACGCCCTCATATATTTTTCTCCGGAAAAATGAGGAGCGGTGATAATCACTCGCAACAAGGGTTGGAGAGGTTACAATTTGATCGCACACCTAACTCTTTTATCAGTGAGCATCATATAGAAGGTACCTCTATTTATACGCATGGAAATAAAAAGATAGAACAATTTAAAGAAGAAATAAAAAAATCTCATTTTAAAGATGGAAAGTGGGTGCGCCTAGATCTATAAGAGATGAAAATAAAGAAAAAATTGTGGTTAAAACCCAATCCTACTAGAGGAAGAATTTATACCCCGAGACTTCTTTCACGTTGACTACTAGTGAGAAGAGCATCCCATAGACACGTTGTTCAACTTGAAGACTCCAACCGGTTATTCTGGTAATTCACGTAGGGTAGTAAGATACCAAGAAAATGACTATTCCAAGTCTCAGAACTAGCATGTAATCATCCAATTATTCCCTCTGTTATTTCGGTATTGCTTTTCTGAACACAAAGATTTCCTTCGAAAAATTATGCAAATTAATTTGTGTTTTACCCTACTTTGTGCAAAAGTGGTAAGCAGAAGGCACATTAAAGATGCGAAATCAACTTTAACCGAGGCAGTTTGTGTATTAGAGAATTATTTTCCTTTGTTGTTCTTCGATATCAGTATGTACCTACTAGTGCATTTATGCGATGAATCTTTGTTATGTGGTCCCGTTAAATATCGTTGGATGTATCCTTTTGAGAGCTTGATGAAAACCTTCAAAGATTACGTAAAGAATACACAGTATATTGGAGGGTCAATTGCTTAAGAATACATAATGGTGGAATCATCGCTATACGCTAGGGAGCATATGCCAGAACAAGAGGTGAGGAGGTTCAATCCACGTGGAGATGAGTGATCGAGGAACTTGGAGAGTTTGAGAATGAATTGTCGTTTGAGAACCCTAAAGAGGTGAAACTCACAAATCTAGAATACGAGCAAGCAGCTCGTTATGTCTTCAAATCGCAGGATGAAGTCGAAGACTGGAGAGAGAGAGAGAGAGAGAGAGAGAGAGAGAGAGAGAGAGAGAGAGAGAGTATCTATTGAATTCTTCTTTTTTAATTATATGTTTTTTATATTTTATGATCTAAAGTCTACAATTTATTGGTAGGAAGTATGAGAACAAAATTGCCTAAAATTAAAGGAGAAATTGCACGACAACTGATTTTAGGGCATGGGTATCAAAAGAGGTAAATTTCACATCTTATGTGTGTGGTTATTTATTCATGTGTGATAAAAACATGCCCTAATACAAATTCATTAATAAATGCTACTTCTAAAAAGAGGTGATGTCTCTTCCAAGCTTTAACGCCTAGCAAGAGGTCCTACTTTTCGTGCAAAACACTTTAATAATTTCCACACCAACGATTTTGATTTCATTTCATATCCATATGAGGAAAATATTTTGATGCAAATTAGGGGAATATTAATTTCTGCCTTGACCACCTGTATCATTAGCAAAAGAGATAAAAATCCAAAGAATGCAGTGCTAACCTATTATGGGATAATCTAACAAATCTTAGAACTTTATCACTTAGATTTCATATAAATCGTATTCTATTGTTATTGGGTAAAGGTGGAGGATACAATGAATGTTTGAAAATTTGATCTTCACTCCAAACTTATTATCATAGTTTTATCAAAGCTGAAAAGTAAGGATCTCATAGTCGACGAGCCTTTTATATGTGCCTTTCAGGACGTAAAGAAGGTATTCTACTCGAAGTGAATAAACAATGGAAATTCGTCTATTATTGTGCATGCACCAAAGGGTATGACTGCTGAAGTGGATGAATTAAAGGCTCTAAAAGAGTTCGAGTCAATTCTTGATGACAGTCCTAATTTAAAAGATATTTTAGTTAATTTACAAGAAGATTGAGTATCAAAATATTATGTTATCCTTGTCAATTTTATTTGTATCATATTATGATATTGACATTGTATTAGCATTTTACTTTGATGTATGAATGTTTAATTACTTTTACGAATGTAATTTTGGCCAAAATATCTCTCTCAATAGCAAAGGTAAACCCTATTTTTTGTATTTCTGATTTAAACCCTAATATATAAGCCAATCATTAAAAAAATATTTATTATACTTAGGTCTTTTGAACTTTACCTCTCTTCACTGCACTATTCGAATTTTCAGTTTCTGTAATAGAATACCTTAGGACGGATGTCAAGCGAAACAAATTACTTTCCCTCCAAGAATAGAGGACTGGGTCAATTATAAGAGATGCACTTAAATCCCCAAACTTCCACTGACGCTGGAAGTTGTTCTAAAAAGCTGACAGTGTTGATTTTTTTAACGGAAGGTTGGTCATGTGCACGGGTATTTTAGTCTAAGCCAATATAAAATATTTAAAATAAAAAGAGAAATTGCATAAAAATATTTGCGAAATCTTATAATTACAAACAAAAGTAAAATTTTGAAATTATAGAAAAAATATTAAAGAACTAAAAATTACAAAAAAATATTTAGAAATTATAAGAAAAAGTTTAAAATTTTTGAAAAATGCTAAAAATATTTTAACATTTGCAGAAAAACTTATAAAGTTCGTAAAAAATATTGAAAAAAACTTTTAAAAAAAATGTAAATCACACAAAACAATTTCTAGCCAGAAAGAAAAATCCAATATTAATTAAAAAAACATAAAAAAATCTGTGAGTGTTAATGATATAAAAAATTCAACCTTTAAAAACGTTTCAAACTTTAAAAATAAATTTAAAATTACAAAAGGAAATATTTAAAAAAACTAAAAATAATAGAAAAACAGTTAATGGTTTTGAAATTACAACAAAAAATCTAGAAAAAAGTATTATTATTTTAGTAGTTTTTTGTAAGGACATATTTTTGTCATTGTCCGCTAGACTCTAGGAATTATCAATATTATCCTACATCACATGAGATATCGCGTATCTTGTCACGTTGGCATGTCTACATGATCATCCGCGATGTCCACTATCCGAATTATTTGTAACGTTATCATCACCATGCACCCATCATCTTCAAAAGTGCATCACATTCTACTTCAACTATTCTCCACAACTCCACATCTTGATGGTATTATTTTATTTAAAGTTCTTAGTTTTTCGCAATTATCTATGGGAGAATTTTATTCTATTTAAATTGATTTTAATTTATCAAAAACGAGGATAGATTTTTAAATAAAATATTTTTCGCTTATAGTCATTCAAACGACTTAGCTATGTTGTTTGATAGGGTCGTTTGAAGCCTTACTTCTCATAAAGAACAAATGAACCCGTACTATTTTGGCTTTTAATAGGTTGTTTGATGGTCACTTGAAAGGTGCTTCAAACGAGATTTTGATCTCGTTCGAACAACTTAACGTTGCCTCAAAAAAAAATTGCCTATAAATACCTGCTTCTTTTAGGTATTACGTAAGACTTTTCAACTCCACCTTTTGCAGACCTCTTCCATTTTTAGTCTTCCTTTTTAAATGCCAAAAACACTTTTGATTCACACAAATCTCCCCTATTATATTCATGAATCGCTGAGAAACCCTCATTGACATTTATTCCTATCTTGGAATTATACTTGTGGAGAAGGTGTCTCCATTGTTGTTCTTGGAGTTTTCGTGGGAACTCTTGCTGAAGAAGACGAATCAAAGCTAGAGGGATATTCGTCTGTCAAACGTCTCTATTTCTCTATTGATGTACACTGCGATTTGCATATATAGTGAAATAAGAATTGCTTTTTCCTTGCGGAGATTTTTTCCTGAATTGGGCCTTCTTGAATGTTTGGCTGCATGATATATTGTTTTTGTCTCTTTCAATCACTTAGTTGCATGAACTAGGGTTTAAAATTGGTTTAAGTTCACATTTAATTAAATAAGTTCGGCCATTGAACCGTAATGCACCCTTAAATTGGTATCAGAGCCATTTACACAACTTTACTATGTAATTGATATTCCACAAAAAAAATCTTGATATCAATTTTCTGAAAAAAAATCGATTTTTGAAAATGCTAAGTTCAAATGGATAACTTATATAACATAATGTCGACTTTTAATGGATCCAATTATGCCTATTAGAAGGCTATAATGAGATCCACTTTGAAGGTTATTGATGAACAAGTCTGGATTACATGTGGAAGAGGGTGGACGCCTCCCACTATGGTTATAGGTAATGATCTTAATTCAAAACCTGTGAATTCGTGGATTGAAGAAGAATTTAAATGGTGTAACTTTAATTCATGTGGACTTGGTAATATTTTTGAAGTCGTCACACCCGACGAGTTCCGACGTATAATTATGTGAACCACATCAAAAGAGGCATGGGATATCCTGCGGCTTACACATAAGGGCACAAATGATGTTAAAACATCCAAATTGTAAAATTTGACTACTTAGTTTGAACCTATAATCGTGCTTGAATATGAGAGATTTGATGAATTTTACGCTCGCTTATAGGGTATTGTTAATTTATGATTTAATTTTGGTGAAAAAAACTCCTCACACTATAGTTGTTAAAAGGATTTGAAGATCCTTGCCTTCCCGTTTTATCCTAAAAGTCACTGTACTTAATTCTTTAAGAATGATAGATTCCCTTAGGTTAGAAGAACTCGTAGGAGACCTTCAAACTTACGAAATTGATAAATTTCCTAAAACTATTAAACCAAAAGATAAAGGGATTGCACTTAAGTCATAGTCTAGAAAGAGTGAGGAGACGTCTAGAAAAAGAGAGGATGTAACTAGAAAGAAAAATGAGTTGTTGTTTGATCCTGCTAAAAAACTTTAAGAAATTTAGCCCGTTTTGCTAAAAAAAAACTTTAAGAAAGGGATTTAGATGATTTAGACCTTTTTGCTAAAAACTTAAAGAAATTTCTTAAACTTAAAAATAAGGGCACATCTAAAGATAAAAAGAGTTTTGAGAAAAATAAAAGTGGGAAGAAATTTGAAAAGGATAAAAAGGAAACCCCAAATACAGAGGAAGAGAGGTGTTACGAGCATGATGGGAGTGGTCCCAAGGCATAAGAGTGCCCAACTACCTTAAAGCAGTAAGGTAAGGGCGAAACCGCCTTAAATGCCACCCTTAGTGACGACAGTGAAGTCGAGTCGGTGGATTCAGGAGAAGAATAACCGCATGAATGTAACTTCATCGCATTTATGGCTAGTTATGTGAGTACGTTTAGTGCACCTCACGATGTCGACGAAGTTACTTCACAAGGGCACCTCGATAGTGAGAACGACGTGAGACAGGGTGAGGATGTAACATGTGAGAGCGAAAGTGACGTGCAGTGTATGTACACTAAGTTATACGATGGGTCCCCTAAAATAAAAAATAAAAATAAAAGGTTGGAAACTAGGATCATTGCGCTAGATAAGGAGTTATAAGAGACGAGCGAGACAAAGAGTCTTTGTGTGTGTGTGTGTGTGTATGTGCGAGAGAGAGAGAGAGAGAGAGAGAGAGAGAGAGAGAATTGAGAAAGAAATATGGGGACTTGAACAAATAAGTTGCTACTCTTACGAGTGAGCTCCCTGCATCCGTGGAGACTAGGAAGAAACTTGTAGCCCAACTCGGGAGAGATCTTGAAAAAGACTGAGAGATCAAGGTAAAGATTGAGGACACATCAGGGAAGAAGGAAAAGATGTTCCTCGGCCCTGCTTTAGGGTTTGGTGGGAGGCAAGGAATAAGTTTTATCAATGCCTCCATGTCACATGTCGCACTGGAACCGGTTCCTAAATTCATTGTGAATCCTTATGGACCTCAACCAAAACCCCAAAGAAAAGTTCGACCAAGAAAATTAAACCAAGGTCGGCCTAAGACTGTTTATTTTTGTACTTATTGTAAGAGGAAAGACCACCTTAGGGAGTCTTTATATAGTTTGGGTTAGACTCGACGTACACGTACTTCATCGCACAACTTTAATGATTTTGCTAGCCTTAAAGAGCAGGTAGAGTGTCTAGTTACCACTTCTCATAGTTTGATAGAAGTGTTCCAACGGATGTCTTCACCATCAATGGGTACTTCTAATATCATGACTAGACCCAACAAAGACAAGGGTAAGCAAAAGGTCATCACTACTTGGGTGCCAAAGCATGAAAAGAAAACCCTTGTTATTTATGTTGCTCTTAAGGCTCATAATACCTCCTAGTGGTATTTTGACAATGGTTTCTCCAGGCATATTACTGGTGACGTCTCTTTTTTACTAGCCTGGAAGATTGGAAGGATGGTAAAGTCACCTTTAGAGATGGAAGTAAATGTATCCTTATAGGATGGGGTACAATAGAAACACCCAAATTTCCTAAGCTAGATAATGTTTTATACATCAAAGGTTTGAAAGAAAACGTTATCAACATTAGCCAATTGTGTGACGGAGACTTTGCTATAAAGTTTAATCGAAATGAGTGTAACGTTTATGATTAAAGTCGGTAAACTTTTATTACAAGGGGTGAGAACATAAGATAGCTATTATGGGATTGTGACCAAGTCCTCATTTATGTGCAACAACATCATGGCCTCTTCTATGAATTTGTACAATCAACCTCTCGGTCACGTTAATTTTATAAATTTGGAGAATTTTCACAAGAAAGACCTAGTACGTTCCTTGTCGTCGCCTGCAAAGCCAACTTCCACGATTTATGGCCTTACTAGCAGGGGAAACAAGTATGTAGTCCCCATCGAAAGTTAAATTCCATTACCACATCATGTGTGCTTTAGTTGATTCAGATGGATCTTATGGGTCCTACTTGCACTGAGAGTTTGGGTAGTAATAGGTATAACCTCGTGATGGTAGATAATTTCTCTTGTTATTCGATAGTTGGTTTCCTGAGAGACAAATACTATGCATTAGAGTTTCTTACGACTAAGTGCAATGTCCTGCAAAATAAATACTGTGTCACTATCAATAGAATGCATAGTGAAAATGACATATAATTTAAAGAATCAAAGATGGATTATTACAGCGATAGCCTCGGAATTAAAGATGAATTCTCTATAGTGTAAAGTCCTCAACAAAATAGGATTAGTGAGAGGAGGAATCGGACGATTGATGCGACTAAGAATATGTCTCAGAAGTGCGTACTCTCTAGGCTCAAGTGCAAGCCTGTCGCTCAAGCAATAATCTGATAAGTCGGGTATCGATCATTAGGTAAATAGGACACCGGAGTTGTGACGACGTTGGACAGATGAATCAATCCTAATTCTGACTTTAAAGAAAAAGAAAAGATGATTCGAATGGTGAAATAACTACAACTATATGAAATTTTGAAAATACTTATTTAATGAACTAATGTATGAATTGAATGCGACTATTCTAAATTACCTATAATACTAATGATGAATGATTTAAAACTTGACCTATATGATGAGGGAAACGGGACGGGAATACAATCCCTCAACCCTAGTGTATTGCAAGTATAAAAGTAATCATAAATTTAAATGATTAATTAGACCCATAATTTAATACTCCTAAGCATTACGTATATGAGGCTCAAGCCCGCACCATACTTAATCAGAGGACAAGTAAATCGGTACACACGATAGTGACACTCGCATTGCATTCCAAAGCATTTCGGTTACCCGGAAGCAGATGAGATCCAAAGATCTACAATAGTTGTGTGGCTACACAATACGGTCGTAGTAAATCATTAAATTCAAAGGATTAATTTTATAGACATGCAACTAACACATCAAGTTGAGTTCATGCATTCCGACCCTTTTAAAACTAGTCGGACATGTTAAACTGAACGATGCATGAAATAATTACTTTGCATGTGAAAGCACTCATGATGAAACTATATTGAAACATGCAAGTAAGTGTTATGAACACAGAAATTGGTTGAATCTAGTAAGGGAAATAAACATGCAAGAATAATAATAAAAGGAATGAAACTTGGATTAAAACTTGAAAACAAACCCGGAATAAATTAATCTTGAAGCCAATAATTAAAACTATGTTCTTAGATGATCTTATACCTTTTCCTTTATCAAAAACTATGAAAAAATATCTAGAACTTCCTTTCCTAAGTCATTAGCTTCATACAAATACATTTTAGAATGAGTTGTAACCTAATGGAACTCTTTGGGCCAATCAGAATAAAGGAGCGATTTCGTGCATCAAGACCCCCGAACTGGTTCTTAGGTACCCCGAACCGGTTCGACCCCAAACCGTTTCGACCTGGGTTTGGGAATTTTTACTGTTTTTGGGTTCTTTTTTCCTATTTTCAACACTTGGAATTTTTCTCATGTTTTCTTCTTTTCTTCTTAGATTTTTCCTCAACTTCAATTAATCATAACTCTTCAACCGTAACTCGGATTTGAATGTTGTTTCCTCCATAGTTCTCGTTGTTTCGAGCTTTTTGACTTTACATTTGACTCATCCTCTGGTATTCGATTACAAAATTACCAAAATGCCCTTGAATTTTCCTTCCTAGCCTTTCTTTCATTGTTTCGATTTCTCTTTTGCACCACTTGCCTAATTAACCTGTAAAAAAACATAAGAGAAACACGAAACAGGAAATACTTGCCAACGAAGGTTAGTAGCACAAAGGTGAGTTAAACCCATATCAATTGCATCACTCAGGTTCACAAAGGTACCAAAATTAAGGGGATAAATATACAATATTTATGCCCAATCAAACCCCCCTAACGTAGAACTTTGCGCGTCCCGAGCAATGTAAAAGAGAAAGAATAAAGTCACCACTCTTCTAAACATATTATGGGGATAGAATACCTTTCTTGCGGGCGAGCGATTGCATTTAGCGTATGCAACAAGCCGTTAAACCCCTAGGTTACCCTAATAGGATGAGTGTTGTCTCGTGAGGGTTTGTAGTGAATGTACCCACAAAATTCGACTCAAAGAAAAAATCAAAACACGCAAAAATTGTATAACTCAAACTTTTCTAAAAAATAGTCATCATCAAATCCTGTTCAAGAGCCTCAAATCATAATGCGTGTGTGCGAAGCCAGAAATTTTAATCGCAAATTTCCATTGATTGACCATTACGTTACTTATCCGAAAATTCATTTTGATTTCAAAATCTCACTGGATGCTCTCATAAATGAATCTCTCAAAATGTGGATATCCTCTCGGTGTGCGTGATTTATAAGAGTAAATATATTGGAACCAAGTTCATGCACACAAATAGAAAGATGGAATTATATGGTAATTGGATCTCATCAATGGATTACGGTTGTAAGAAAGCGGAAACATTGCCTCTAATTCATATTTTCGATCTCCTTTATTATCTTTTGGTGTTTTAGCTCTCCACGCGGTAATCAATTTTGCCATTTCGGACTCTATTAGGACTTTTACGGGTTGGAGGTGTATTAGGTAAAATTGGAAAAGGTTAATAATTTCGGAATTGGAAAATTTTGCTTATGATGTCCGTTAGTGCTTTTTCGGGCTTTTGCTCATTTTCTTCTTCTTTTTTAATTTTTTCTATTTTGCACTTCTTTTCTTTTCTTGCTATTTTTGTTGAGCATTTCTATTCTTTTTCTTACCCCTTCTTATGCACTTTTCGGACTTTTATGAATATTCCATTTTCATAATTCTGGGTTATTTGGGTTTTTCGGGTTCTCAAACGAAAGCAAAACTTTTATTTGGCTCAATTAGGTTATCAAAGGGATAATTTTTCACATCTTTTTATGGCTAATGTTTTTGGGTAACAAACGATGGCCTACTTCATTGTCCAACTACTAATTGCGTTACCATATGCGCCTTGAGATTAATTTGATTTCGAGATTTCTTTGGCACATTTTTCAAGGCAATATCACACACTTTTCTCAAAACCGATCAAAGTGAAAGACCTGAGATCCTCGACGACTTATTAGACCGCTGAAAAGAACTTTGAGTTAACAATTAACTCGGATTGATTTATAAATTTTACAAAAATGAAAGGCTCGAATCTCCACACTTATTCGTTAAGTCGTCAATTTTCGCACAATTTCCATCTTTGGTAAATTTCGACTTTGTGTATTGTGTTTTTTTACAATTCGATACTTTAAACCGACTTTTAATGATATTTTTGAAAATTTTGAATTCCAATTTTTATTTATTTTGAAGAAAAATATTTTTGGATTTTTCAAAATTTTATGATTTTTTTTCGAATTTTTTGTGCATTTTGGAAAATTTATGAAGTTTTAGAAATACGCACTTGTGACCCCCCCTAACTTAGACTTTTGCATTGTCCTCAAGCAAAAAGGGCTAAAATCTAACTCAATGCGAATGAAAAGTGTGGAATAATAAAACAAAAAAATATTTAAAATGCATAAAGACACTAAATGACCCTAACACATGACTCAATAATACAATAAAAATCACCCCATACGCGTCGGGGGTGCAACGACCTCTCATCTCTCCACAAACTACTTGATGAAATAAGGCACACCCCTAACAGCTCTCTATTGTGTGACCCCTCATTATAGTGGCTCGACACTAAGAAGGACCCTAGGGCATATCCATAATAATTTTCCTCAAAGTACTCCTCTATGATCTTGTCGATTAGGCTCACTGCGTGAAGATCATCTTCTTCCCCCGTATGTTGGGCTATATGGAAGATGTTAGTCTCTAAGGTCATGTTCCCAAACGTGAGTTGCATCTACCCATTTTGAGTATTGATAATTGCATTATCCGTATCTAAGAATGGGTGCCCAAGAATGATGGGAATATGATTGCTCGAGGCGAAGGAAGGTTTCGTGTCCCAAATGATAAAATCTACCTGGAAGTAGAAAGTGTCAACTTGAACGATCACGTCTTCAACTATACCTCTAGGTATCTTCACAGTTCGATCCGCTAATTGGAGAGTGATCTTTGTGGGATTAAGGTCGCCTATATCAAGTTACCTATAGATGGCGTAAGGGGGGATATTGACACTTGCTCCCAAGTCAAGTAAGGCTTTTTCAATTTTATTTTCTCCGATGATGCAGGAAATAGTGGGTGCACCGGGATTTTTGAATTTTGGAGGGAGATCATTAAGTAGAATGGAGCTCACGTTCTGTGCTAGAGAAGATATTTTCTTTACCTCCATCTTCCTCTTCACTGTTAACAAGTCCTCAATGACTTTCGCATAATCTGAAATTTGCTTAATGGCATTAAGGAAAGGTAAATTTAACTTTACTTTCTTAAGCACGTCTAGAACTTCATCACAGGTTTTTCCTTTGTGGGAAGGAACCAACCTTTGAGGAAATGGTTCCGCGGTGAGTGGTTTAACTACTACCTCGAGATTATTAGTGTCTTATTTATCGCTCTCATTCAAGGGGACATCTTCGGCCTCTTTCGTGCCGGGCAAAATCTCCTTATCTTTGGTTGCGTCTTGTGGGGGAGGTGATAAATCAACGACTCTCTTACTACAAAGAGTGGTCACAGCGTGACATTTCTCCTGATGTTCTGTCGAGGTGGAGCTAACACTAGTTTGACCTTGAGGCGATCTTTGGCCCTGGGCAGGAAACTTGTCTTTCTCTTGGATACTCAACGATGATTACAACTTTGAAATGTTCGCATTCATGTAATTGATCATGCACTCATGCCTAACATTAGTTGCATTCTGGGTATTGATAAAGTGGTTGATCGTATCCTCGAGAGCTCTCCGCAGTGGAGTGATATATGCTCCTTGAGGCGGTGGTGCTTGTTGAAAGTGCGGTGGTGGAGGAGGGGAAATATGTGAATTAGGATTCATCGCAGCATGTTATTGCCCATAGCTAAAACCATGATGGTTTTTCCATGAAGGGTTGTAAGAATTCTCGTGCGGTGCACCGAAATTACCCTTAAATCCTCCTATACCACTTACTTGTTCTTGAAGCATAATTTTGCTGGTGGGTATAGACGGGTATTCCTCTATTGAATGACCCGCCTAACAAATCGCACACACCTTCTCGACGAGGTTTGGGATGGATCCAGTTAATACCCTTCCATATACTTCAAGTAGGTCTCGCATTCCTTTCTCAAGTACATCGAGTCGACAGTTCGTCATAGAATTCATTTCTACGTGAAATAGGTCGGATTCCGATGGAGTGGTGGTCACTTGGCGATTTCTATTTTGAGCATTAGGGTCAGATGTATCCTAAGATTGGTTAGTCTCAGCGACATACCTCAGGTGAAGCTCGGCATCGTTGGCATCTGAGTCGGAAAATGGACCATCGCACATGGTCTTAACGAGTTGCCTGGAATTAATGTTCAGCCCATTATGGATATAGGAAATGATTTGCATTTTATCAAATCCAAGATGAGGACAATAAGTAATTAACTCATTGAAATGCTTGTAGAATCGATAAAACGACTCGTTTTCTAATTGTCGGAAAGTTTGAATTTGAGGCTTGATGGAGTTCGTTCGATGTGGAGGAAATAATTTCTTGAGAAATTTAGATTGTAACTCATTCCCTGATGAAATCGAATTTGGAGGTAAAGACCATAGCCAGGTCTTAGCCTTATACTTTAGCTAGAATGGGAAGAGTTTAAGGTAGAGCACATATTTTGTGCAAGTTTTATCACTGAGAGTCTCGCACGCCTCCTCAAATTCCATGATGTGGGCATTTGGCTTTTCTGAATCCATTCCATGGTAAGTGGGAAGTATCTGGATCATCCCATTCTTAAACAGAAATTGCCCTGCATTATACGGGAGTAAAATGCATCCCAGAGTGACAGTGCGCTCGGGATATAAGATGTCCCTCAAAGGGCGATACGGGGCCTCTTCCTCTCCGGCGGCTGCACTACCGTGTTGAGACATATTTCTCTCACTCAAAGGCTATGTGTCCTCACTGGGTATACTCAGAGCGTGCTTTGAAGTGTGTCTTAAGAGGGAAACCAGAGTGTTATTCGCGATTGAGTGTGACGGTGTGGGAGGTGGAACCCAGAATTATGGAGCTTTAGGAGTGTGAGGGCTATCAGGATCGTACTCAACTATTGGATTTTCGTGAGTGTAAATTGGAGTATTATGGGGAGTTAGAGTGAGTTCAGAATTTTGCATTAACTAGCCTATGAGAGATTATGATGGATATTTTTGTCCTTTTAAATTTTTTTTATGTTTTTGGATTTTTGGAAATTTTTTTGGTCAAAGTTTTAGATTGACTCGATCTAATCCTAAGTCTACCTAACTCCCCGGCAATAGCGCCAAAAACTTGACGCGACTAAGAATGTGTCTCAGAAGTGCATACTCTCTAGGCTCAAGTGCAAGCCTGACGCTTAAGTAATAATCTGATAAGTCGGGTATCAGTCCTCGGGGAAATAGGACAACAGAGTTGTGACGGCGTTGGGCAGACGAAGGAATCCTAACTCTGACTTTGAAGAAAAAGAAAAGATGATTCGAATGGTGAAATAATTACAACTATATGCAATTTTGAAAATATTTATTTAATGAACTAAAGTATGAATTGAATGCGACTATTCTAAATTACCTAAAATTCTAATGATGAATGACTTAAAACTTGACCTATATGATGAGGAAAACAGGACGAGAATACAAACCCTTAACCCTAGTGTATTGTAGGTATAAAACTAATCGTAAATTTAAATGATTAATTAGACTCAGAATTTAGTACTCCCAAGCATTACGTATATGAGGTTCAAGCCCGCACCATACTTAATCAGAGGACGAGTAAATCGGTACACGCAATAGCGACACTCGCATTGCATTCTAAAGCATCCGGGTTACCCGAAAGCATACGAGATCCAAAGATCTACAATGGTTGTGTTTCTATGCAATACGATCTCATTAAATTCAGAGGATTAATTTTATACGCATGCAACTAACACATCAGGTTAAGTTCATGCATTCCGACCCTTTTAAAACTAGTCGAACATGTTAAACTGAACGATGCATGAAATAATTACGTTACATGTGAAAGAACTCATGATGAAACTATATTGAAACATGCAAATAAGTGTTATGAACACAGAAATTGGTTGAATCAAGTAAGAAAAATAACCATGTAAGAACAATAATAAGAGGAATGAAACTTGGATTAAAACTTGAAAACAAACCCGGAATAAATTAATCTTGAAGCCAATAATTCAAACTATGTTCCTAGATGATCTTATACCTTTTATTTTATCAAAAACTATGAAAACCTATATAGAACTGCCTTTCCTAAGTCATTAGCTTCATACAAATACGTTTTAGAATGAGTTGTAACCCAATGGAACTCTTTGGGCCAATAAGAATAAAGGAGCGATTTCATGCATCAGGACCCCTGAACCGGTTCACAGGTACCCCGAACCGGTTTGACCTGGGTTTGGGAATTTTCGCTGGTTTTGGGTGCCTTTTTCCTCTTTTCAACACTTGGAATTTTTCTCATGTTTTCTTCTTTTATTCTTGGATTTTTCCTCAACTTCAATTGATCATAACTCTTTAACCGTAACTCGAATTTGGATGACGTTTCTTACATGGTTCTCATTGTTCTGAGCTTTTAAACTTTACAATTGACTCCTCCTCCGGGATCCGGCTATAGAATTACCAAAATGCCCTTGAATTTTCCTTCCTAGACTTTCTTTCATTTTTTTAATTTCTCTTTTGCACCGCTTGCATAATTAACATGTAAAACACATAGGAGAAACACGAAACACGAAATAGTTGCCAACGAAAGTTAGTAGCACAAATGTGAGTTAAATACATATCAATTTCATCACTCGGGTTCTCAAAGGTACCTAAATTAAGGGGATAAATATACAATATTTATGCCCAATCAACGATCCAAGAGATGGCTAGATCCATGCTTCTCAGTCATAGAGTAACTAGGAGGTTTTAGGAGGAGGAAGTGTCTATCTCATGCCACACGGTGAATAGATTATATATTTATCCACAATCACTTTAGATTCCATATGAGTTGTGGATCGAAAAGAAGCCCAACCTTTTGTATTTCCGTGTATTTGGGACTAAATGCTACATCCTTAGGGATAAAGAGAAATTATGAAAGTTTGAATACCAGAGTGATAAGGGAATTATGTTAGAATATTCATTGATGAGCAGATCTTACCGAGTTTTTAATTTGAACGGGTCTAAAATTACGGCATCAATAAACATCACTGTTAAAGAATAAGATCCACTAGCATTTGCTGATCGTAACCATTTGTGTGAGGATGATGCACCCCTAGTGATGATCCCATTGTTCCTCACAAACCTAGGATGGACCCAACTCCCGACTTAGGGTACACACCTACTTGGGTTCGTAAAAGTCATGACCCTTCCACCATTTTAGGTAATCCAACTTTCGGTGTTAAGACTCACACTCAGCTAGAGAACATCGTTAGCTTTTTGTGCTACACATCCAAAGTTGATCCTAAGAATATAAAAGAAGCACTCAAAGATAAACACTGGATATTAGCTATATAGGAAGAGTTGCTTCAATTTAGAAAGAATAATGTTTGGGAATTTGTCCCCCGGCCTAGAGAGACAAATGTAATTCGTACTGAGTGGATCTTTAAGAATAAAATAGATGAGAATGGTATCGTTATCTGTAATAAGGCTAGGTTAGTCGCTTAGGGCTATACACAGATTGAGAGTGTAGACTTTGAGGAGGCATTTGATCCTTTTGCGAGGCTCGAGTTCGTTCGCTTACCACTCGCCATCACATGTCATATGAGCTCTAAATTATGTCCTATGGATGTCAAGACTGCCTTTCGAAATGGAATTCTATAAGAGGATGCTTACATGGAATAACTAAAAGGGTTTGAAGACCCTAAGCATGCTGGACAAATCTATTATCTCAAAAAAGCCTTGTATGGTTTGAAGCAAGCACACCGTGATTGGTAAGAGAGGCTTACTTCCTATCTCTTAGATCGTGGCTTCAAGAGAGGGGGAGTAAATAAGATGTTATTTATCAGGACAGGTAAATATGCAATTTTAGTTTCCTAAGTTTATGTCGACGACATAGACTTTGGATCCACATGCTCCCACCATGCTCATGACTCTGAGGAGGAGATAAAGAGTGTGTTCGAGATAAGCATAGTTGGTGAACGAACATTCTTCCTTTGTTTTCATGTTTGTTAGCTAGATTATGGAATGATTATCTCCCAATACAATTATGCAAGACACCTTGTGAAGAAGTTTGGTTTAGACTCCGCTAAGCACTCATGTACCCCTACGAGTACCTAAACAAAGCTTAACAAAGACACTTTAGGCAACGACTTAAAGCAAATATTGTATCGAACTATGATAGGTAGTCTTCTCTACTTGATTGCTAGTCATCCCGACATAGCCTTTAGTGTTGGAATCTGTGCTCGATATAACGCATCACACTTACATGATCTTAAACATATTACCAAATACATGAGTGGGACTCTCTCATATGGAATTTGGTATTCCTTTGATACTGATGACCATTTATCTGCCTATTCGGATATCGATTGGGCGAGGAATGTGGATGGATGTAGGAGAAATTTGGGAGGGTGTTTCTATTTTGGTATTGCTCTTGTCTCTTTATTGAGCAAGAAGTATAACTCCATCTCTTTGTCCAGTGCAGAGGCTGAGTACATCGCTGCTGAGAGTTGTTACAAGCAACTCTTATGGATCAAGCAAATACTGGAGGATAATGGTATATCACAGTGAACCATAACTATTTTTTATGATAACACAAGTGCGATACACATACCCCAAAATCTAGTCCAGCAGTCGGCCACGAAGCACATTAGAATACGTGAGCATTTTATCCGAGACCTATTAGAGGAGAAGACTGTCTCCTTGAGCTTTGTGACCACCGACCGCTAGTTAGCCGAAGCCGACATCTTCACGAAACCTTTAGATGCCCATAAATTCAAGAGTCTTAGGATGTCTTAAGGTATCTGCACAGTTGACTGAGGGTTGGTTATTTTATCTAGTATATGATGATTTTTCATGCTCATATTCTTGATTCCTAGTGCTTAGATTGCATTATGTATATTATACATGCATTATTTTTTTTCTTATTCATATTTTAGAAAATTCCAAAAATATTTTCATTTTTTTTGGAAATTTGTAAAATACAAAAATAATTTTGGTTTCTAAGAAAAGAGAAAAATACTAAAACATGTTTAATGAAAAATGAAAAAGACAAAAATATTTTGTTTTTATAAATTTTTTTAAAAACACAAAAATATTTATGTAGTTTATTAACACCATTTATGGATGAACATTTAGGATGCCAAGTCAAAATTTCATTCCAATATCCATATGACTTTTTGAAAGTGTTTTGAAGCACAACTTCATTTCATCAATGTGATTTATAGTGTTTGGAGTCATTGAGATGTGATTAGCGAATACTTTTGTACATATTTGACTCATTGTCTCCTTTAATGCACACATGCACGAATTTATTTGATTTTTGTACTTGTCTATCACATATTGGTCAAAGAATTTTCATCTCAATCATGTGTTTAAAATGAACCAAATGCAATAAAATGAGATTATGAAAATAGTGCATGTAAGAACCGTTGCTCGTATGAGTTTATTTTGTATTGAAAATATATGAGTGAACACGAAAAAGGGTTGCGAGAGGCAAGTGAACTCGCCGTGAAAGCCACTGTTTGAAAAGAGTCCTAAAACAATTAAGACATTACAAATATCACACTTTTCCAAAAATGGGCCAATAGGAAATATGTTCAAGAGAAATTAGCACCTCAATAGAAAAATAAAAAATTATTATTATTTACGAGAGAGTTTGGATGGAAATCAACGGGGTCGCACGTTTTGAAATTGTCTTGAAAAAGCATTACATAGTTTTAGGCGTTATTGGTGTGAAAATTATTTTTAGACTTTGATGTGTCGATTATATTGAACAATTTGACATAAATTCACCATTTTCCACCTAAGGATGATTTTCAGCTCATTCGTCAAGAGAATAAAAAATTCATCGTGCAAATATGTTATTAATGTTTTAGTTGATTTTCCTATCGAATTTGTTCACACCCCTACACTTACGCTATCATAGACTTGGTTATCTTATTATTAGTTCATGGTGTGATTTATTATTGTATTTTTTGTGAGAAAATTTTTGAAAAAAGAGAAGTTTATTTATTTGTGACACACTCCGTATTTATTGTTTATGTTTTCTTTCCTTGTTTATTTCGAACATCATAAAAAGTGGGAGAACGAATTATGGTGGAGTGGAAAAGTTTGATGATTTGATGATTTGCTTGTGCTTTTTATGATTATCATTTTTTCTTAGCATTTTTATTTCAGACTTTTGTGCGTCATGGGTATTTATTTCTTGTCACATTTGTGTAGGTAACCTCGAAGATCATATTCATAGTACACAACAAAGGAGATTTGAAGTTTTTAAAGATTTTGAAGATTTCAAGACATGTATTTAGATATTTTCATTTGAGGGTTTGGGGGATATTAGATTGTATGTATTACGAACTTTTTTTGGATTTCATAGTACGCATATTTTTATGTATGTACCGGCATAGCCATAGAGGGGATTTGTAAAGATACAATTATGTCATTTTCCGATAGAATCTAAGAACTGTCTGTATTGTCCTAGATCGCATGAGATATGACATATGCCATTACATTGGAACGTCTGCATGATCATCCACACTTTAAATTATTGGCAACATGCTCATCATCATGCACCCATCATGTTCAAACGTGCATCACATTCTACTTCAATTGTTCTCCACAACTCCACATCTTTATGACATTATTTTATTTTGAGTTCTTAGTCTTACAGAATTATGTTTTGGAGAATTTTATTCGATTTAACTTGATTTTATTTTATCAAAAATGAGGCTGGATTTTTAAATAAAATGTTTTTCATTTACGGTCATTCAAACGACATAGATATACCATCCAAATGATCTTGACATATCGTTTGATAGGGTCATTTGAAGCCTTACTTCTCATACAGAACAAACGAACATGTACTGCTTTATTTTTTAATAGGTTGTTTGATTATCACTTGAGGGGTGCTTCTAAGGAGATCTTGATCTTATTCGAACGAGCTCCAGGTTTCGTTCAAATAATTTAACATCGTCTTGAAAATTTTATTTGCCTATAAATACTTTTTTCAATTCAGTATTTCGTAAGACTTTTTAACTCCGCCTTTTGAAGACCTCTTGCATTTTTAATTTCCCTTTTTAAAGTCCAAAAACACTTTGACTCACACAAACCTTCCATATTATATTTTTGAATCCCTGAGAAACTCTCATCGACACTTATTCCTATCTTGGAGTTATACTTATGGAGAAGGTGTCTCCATTGCAGTTATCGGAGTTCTCATGGGAACTCTTACTGAAGAAGACGAACCAAAGCCTTCGGGATATTCGTATGTCAAACGTTTGTATTTCTCTATTGTTGTTAGTTGCGATTTGCATATATAATGAAATAAAAAATTATTTTACCCTCTGTGAATTTTTTCAGAATTGGGTTTTCTCGAATATTTGGTTGTATGCTATATATTAATTTACCTCTTTCAATCACTTAGTTGCATGAATAAGGGTTTAAAACTGGTTTAAATTAACATTTAATTAAATATGTTTGGCCATTGAACCGTAGCGCACTCTCATGCTAATATTAAATAAAACTCTAAAAAATAATAAAAGAAAAAACATAGAAAAAAATAAAAAAGCAAACAATTTCCATAAATAAAAAAATAAATTTGTTTTCATTCCACAAACAAATATTTTCTTACATAATAAAAATGAGTTCCAAGAAAAAAGATTTTTAGATAATAAACTGTTTTCTAATAGATAAAAAATAACTATTATCATATATATAAAAAAGAACAAGCAATCTAAAAAAAATCTAAAAGCATTTGATAAACAGTTTCACAGAAAAAATTCCAAACTTGATAAAAATGAAAAAAAAGAGTAAAGAACAGAAAAAAAAAACGCATACTGAACCCACAATCTGGGCAAAAACCACACTCCAAACAATTCCAACACCCCCACCCCCGTTTCAACCCCAAATCTTTCTGTTCGAAAATTGGACATAAATTGGTATTAGAAAGCTGTCCAGAATTTTCTCGATAGAATTTTGAGCAACTTTGAACTCAAATTTAGGTGGGACCCACACTACGAAAACCGTGGGACCATATACGAATGCTTTCTTCTCCGCAAGGAGATTAACGTAGTATATTCACATGTCCAATTTCATTGAGTTATGAATGATAAATATGTCCCCAAAGTGACTCACAAAGCAATGAAAGTTAATGTATTGGGTATGTCTTAAACTCTTGTCCCACATTGGAAGAGTAGTGGGAAAATGATGAGTTAATAAAACCCAAATGATGGACTAAGGCTTGGATGCCTTGGGGTATCCTAACTCTTTGAAGGGGAGATAACCTAAGCTATGCACGGGTTGACTTTCGGACAAAGGTCCACACGCGCGCACACGCGCATCCGTCCTTCCGTCCGACTCGGGCTCGGGCTCGAGCTCGGGCTTATAAAAATCTCCTACATTTTTGGGCCGAATTTATTTAACTTTTTGGGCTTTTATTAATTAATTACGGAATTAATTAATAATTAATTAACTGTTTGATAGTTAATGCCAAGGGTCAACAATTAACAGATTAACTGTTTTTGATAGTTAATTTCGGTTTTGACTGTTCCAACAGTCAACTCAAAAGCTATAAATACAAACATTTCCCTCCTGTTTTAGTTGCTGAAAAATAAACCCTCCAGAAAAATTCCAAAAATATTCTTTCATCCATAAAATAGTTTTCTTCATTTATGCATATCATATCACTATTCTGATTGAGTATTAACACAGATTTGTGTTCGTTAGAATTAATTATTGTTGTGCTACATAATTAATTCGGGAAATCCATTCTATCTTGGGAGGCAATTATTCAATAACCTTGAGCACGTTGGAGGGAATAAATTTGCCTTAAGGAGACCGTTCTTCAGGACTCGGATTTATATTTAATTATGTTTTTATTTCTACAAATTCAAATAAGTGTTAATTTCTGTAATTATATTAGTAATTCATAATTCTGTACAATTGTTATTAATAAATAGTAGACATAATAATCTTAAGGCAAATTTGTTGTTCTACTGTTTTATAGTGTACATCAATTATATTTATTGCAGAAATTTATTTGTTGAAAATAAATCTGTTTTGAAAGGAAAAATGAATTAAATTAATGCTTTATTGAAGAAATTAATAAAACAGTTTTCGTACAGAAATTAATTTCTATACTGTTTTTTATATTCTGTTTTAGAAAATAAAATTTTATTTGTGAATTTTTGTTAAAATTTGTTTATGTAATTTTTTTTAATCTTTAAATTATAATTCTGTTTTGTACGGAATTCTTTTTATTATTAAAAATTAGTGGGATACAGATTTTATTGAGTATAAACTTATGTTTCTATTATAGTTTAATTCTGAATATTATTTGGAATTCTTTTGGAATTCATTTATTGTGAATTATATTTAGAGGAAATTGGTACACAAAATTTTGTATTCTGTTTTTGATTAATTCATTATATATAAATTTTATTATTGATAAAAATTATGTTTTTGTAACAGAAATGGAATCACAAAGTACGAACACTACTCCTACTAAAGTGACTGTCACCAACACATATGTGACTGCACCCGTATCTATGCCACACAAGGAGAAATCTGAAAAGTTCATTGGGGCTGACTTCAAACGTTGGCAAGGACAAATGTAATTCTATATCACTACCTGCCAACTGGGTACGTTTGTATATGAAGATTGCCCCTCTATTCAAGAGGGAGATGACGCTGAAAAGGTTGCTGCTGTTGATGCTTGGAAGCATTCGGACTACCTATGTCGGAATTATATTCTGGCTTACTTGGGCAAGACATTGTACCATGTCTACTGCACGATCAAAACATCTAAGGAATTATGGAATTCTTTGGAAAAGAAGTATAAAACTGAAGATGATGGGATGAAGAAATTTATCGTCGGACATTTTCTGGACTTCAAAATGGTTGATTCTAAATTTGTGATCTCGCAAGTGCAAGAACTCCAAGTGATCCTCCATGACATTCATGATAAAGGAATGTCAATTAGTGAAACTTTCCAAGTTGCTGCAATCGTTGAAAAATTGCCACCATCTTGGACATTATTCAAAAACTTTATCAAGCAAAAGAGAAATGAGATAAATGTGGAGGAGTTGGTGGTCAGGCTGAGAATCGAAGAAGATAACCGTGAGTCTCAAAAGAAAAGTGGGAAGAATCCAATGGAAACGAAGGTCCATGTTGTTGAAGGTCCTAAGAAGAACAAACGAAAGTATGATGGGGAAGGCACTTCCAAACAGAACAAGAAGAAGTTCAAAGGCAAATGCTACAATTGTGGTAAACCTGAATACTGCTCAAGCGAGTGTCGTAAGCCTAAGAAGCAAAATCGAAATAACCCTTAAGAAAATGTAACTGAGGGTGAGAATATCGCCAATGATTTGGCGGATATCAATCTTTCTGTCGTGGTCTCTGAATGTAACTTGGTTGGAAATACCAAGAAATGATGGGTGGACACTGAAGCCACATGACACATTTGTGCAAATAAATGGATGTTCTCCACCTATAAGCCTTTGGAAAATGACGAGAACCTTTTTATGGGAAATTCTTCCACTTCTAAGGTGGTGGTACAAGGAAAGATTTTTTTAAAAATGACTTCTGGAAAGGAACTTACTCTCAACAATGTTCTTCACGTGCCTAATATCAGAAAGAATCTGATTTCTGGATCTCTCCTGACTAAAAATGGTTTCAAGCTTGTGTTTGTGTCTGATCGCTTTGTGTTGTCTAAGAATGACATGTATGTAGGAAAGGGATACCTAAATGAGGGGCTCTTTAAAGTCAATGTTCTTACTGTAA
The DNA here is from genome assembly GCA_949130495.1 of Sambucus nigra. Classification (NCBI taxonomy): domain Eukaryota; kingdom Viridiplantae; phylum Streptophyta; class Magnoliopsida; order Dipsacales; family Adoxaceae; genus Sambucus; species Sambucus nigra. Next base: position 232,934,665 of record OX422210.1, on the reverse strand, counting down.
CTCCAAAAACATATGTTTCAATGAATGAAATTGCTAGTTCTTCTTACTTGATTGAGTCATCTAATATTTGGCATGCTAGATTAGGACATGTTAATTTTGATACATTGCGTAGATTAATTAACTTGGAATTTTTGCCAAAATTTAATATTGATAAAAATCATAAATGTGAAATTTGTGTGGAATCTAAATTAGCTAGATTACCTTTCCATTCTATTGAAAGGATAACTGAACCTTTAGATTTAATTCACACCGATATTTTTGATTTAAAATTTGTTCAAACTAGAGGTGGGAAAAAGTATTTTATTACTTTTATTGATGATTGCACAAAATATTGCTATGTATATTTGTTACATAGTAAAGATGAGGCTATTAATTCATTTAAACAATATAAGAATGAAGTTGAGAATCAATTAATCAAAACGATAAAGGCCATTAGCAGTGATAGAGGAGGTGAATATGAATTTCCATTTGAGGAATTTTGTTCTGAAAATGGGATTATTCATCAAACAACCGCTCCTTATTCTCCTCAATCGAATAGTGTTGCTGAATGCAAAAATCGTACTTTGAAAGAAATGATGAACTCAATATTATTAAGTTCAGGAGCTCCACAAAATTTGTGGGGGGAAACCTTACTTTCTGCTAATTACATTCTCAATAAAGTACCTCACAAAAAGACTCACAAGACAACTTATGAATTATGGAAAGGTCGAAGACCTTTCTATAAATATTTACGAGTGTGGGGGTGCTTAGCCAAAGTGATGGTTCCTAAACCTAAAAAGGTAAGAATATGGCCAAAAACCGTGGATTGTGTATTCATCGGTTATGCTACTAATAGTAGTGTATATTGATTTCTAGTTTGTAATATTGAGATTTTGGATATTCATATAAATACGGTTATTGAATTGAGGCATGCTTCATTTTTTGAAAAAGAATTTCCGTATAACATGACCCGAGAATCTGGTCCTTTTAAAAGGACAAATCAAGCTACTACAAGTGGTACTCATCAACCTATTGAATCAATAGAGGATGAACCAAGACGTAGTAAAAGAGCAAAAACCTCGACTTCTTTCGGTCGGATTTTCTAACATATTTGCTGGAAAATGAACCTCAATCATATAAAGAAGCTATATCTTTACCCGATGCTTCCAATTAGAAAGAAGCAATTAATAGTGAAATTGAATCCATATTACAAAATCATACATGGGAACTAGTGGATCTTCCACCAGGTTCAAAACCGTTAGGTTATAAATGGATCTTCAAAAAAAAGTTGAAGGTCGATGGATCAATTGATAAATATAAAGCGAGACTTGTAGCTAAAGGCTATAGGAAAAAGGAAGGGTTGGATTACATCGACACATATTCACCGGTAACAAGAATAACGTCCATTCGGATGTTAATAGCAATAGCTGCTATTAATGGACTTGAAATACATCAAATGGATGTAAAAACTGCATTCTTAAACGGTGACCTAGACGAGAAAATTTATGTAGAGCAACCTGAACGGTTCAAAGCTCCCGGACAAGAAGGAAAAGTATGTAAGATTGTTAAATCACTATATGGATTAAAACAAGCACCTAAACAATGGCATGAAAAATTTGATAATGCAATGTTATCAAATGGTTTCAAAATTAATGAATGCGATAAATGTGTTTATTTTAAATACATTCAAAATGGATATGTCATTGTATGCCTCTATGTTGATGATATGCTTATCATGGGTAGTAACATGGAAATTGTCAAAACTACAAAAGAAATGTTGAGTAGTAGATTTGACATGAAAGATTTGGGAATCTCCGATGTTATATTAGGAATTAAAATTTCTAGAACATCGAATGGAGTTATATTAGCTCAATCTCATTACGTAGAGAAAGTACTTGAAAAATTCAAGAAGTATGATATTAGTCCTACCAAGACACTTGTAGATGTAAGTTTACATATAACTAGAAATAATGGTGAAATCATATCTCAACTAGAATATTCTCGTCTTATCGGCAGTTTAATGTATATCATGAACTGTACGCGACCGGACATAGCATACTCAATAAGTAAGCTAAGTCGATTTACGAGTAATCCAGGAAGAGATCACTGGAAAGCAATATTGAGAGTTTGGGTTATTTAAAATATACTCAAAACTATAGACTGCACTACTCAAAATATCCAGTTGTTCTTGAAGGACATTGAGAAGCAAATTGGATATCCGATACAAAAGACTCTAAGTCTATGAGTGGGTATGTGTTTACCCTTGGAGGTGCAACAGTGTCTTGGAAATCCTCAAAACAAACGTGCATTTCTAGATCGACAATGGAATCTGAATTCATTGCACTAGACAAAGATGGAGAAGAAGCAGAATGTCTTCGAAATTTCTTAAAGGATGTTCCAAATTGGTCTAAACCTGTGCCCACAATATGTATACATTGCGATAGTCAATCAGCGATTGGAAGGGCACAAAATCACATGTATAACGGAAAGTCACGACATATTCGTCGTCGACACAACACCGTTAGACAACTTCTCTCAAATGGAATTATTTCAATTGACTATGTAAAGTCAAAAGATAATATATCGGATCCACTAACGAAAGGTTTAAACCGAGAGCAAGTTGAAAGATCATCGAGAGGAATGGGTCTAAAGCCTATAAATAAATAAGAATCAATATAGTGGCAACCCAACCTAGCTGACTGGAGATCCCAAGATCTAGGTTCAATGGGCAAACCGAACTACATTGTATTCAGTAAGCACTGGAGGAGATTTAATTCTATCGATTCCAAAGATGAGATAGTGCATATCTGCCACGAAATTAGGATAAGTTATGCTTTTAATGACATCTATATCTTCGTACGTCTAAGTGGGGTATTGCAGGATACTCTTTATGGAAGTCACCTACATGAGTAAGAAGGGGGCCACTTCAGTTTTACCGTGTCTGCATCTGCATTAGCATCTGTTATGTTTTATTTATAGAGATATATCATTCATGTGGGGGATTGTTGAAAAATTGGACTTAAATTGGTTTTAGCTATCCAGAATTTTCTGGACAGAATTTTGAGCAACTTTGAGCTCAAATTTAGGTGGGACCCATACTACGAAAATCGTGGGACCATATACGAACGCGTTCTTCTCCGCAAGGAGATTAACGTAGTATATTCACATGTTCAATTTCATTAAGTTATGAATGATAAATATGTCCCCAAAGTGACTCACAAAGCAATGAAAGTTAATGTATTGGGTATGTCTTAAACTCTTGTCCCACATTGGAAGAGATGTGGGAAAATAATGAGTTAATAAAACCCAAATGATGGACTAAGGCTTGGATGCCTTGGGGTATCCCAACTCTTTGAAGAGGAGATGACCTAAGCTATGCACGGGTTGACTTTCGGTCAAAGCTCCACACGTGCGTGCGCGCGCGTCCGTCCTTCCGTCCGGCTCGGCTCGGCTCGACTCGAGCTTGGGCTCGGGCTTGTAAAAATCTCCTACATTTTTGGGCCAAATTTATTTAACTTTCTGAGCTTTTATTAATTAATTACGGAATTAATTAATAATTTATTAACTGTTTGACAGTTAATGCCAAGGGTCAACAGTTAATTTAGATTTTGACTGTTCCAACAGTCAACTCAAAAGTTATAAATACAAACCTTTCCCTCCTATTTTAGTTGCTGAAAAATTAATCCTCCAGAAAAATTCCGAAAATATTCTTTCATCCAGATAATAGTTTTCTTCATTTCTGCATATCATATCACTGTTCTGGTTGAGTATTAACACAGATTTGTGTTCGTTGGAATTAATTATTGTTGTGCTACATAATTAATTTGAAAAATCCGTTTTATCTTGGGAGGCAATTATTCAATAACCTTGAGCACGTTGGAGGGAATAAATTTGCCTTAAAGACACTGTTCTTCAGGGCTCGGATTTATATTTAATTCTGTTTTTATTTCTGCAAATTCAAGTAAGTGTTAATTTCTGTAATTCCGTTTTATTTCTGTAATTATATTAATAATTCATAATTATGTACAATTGTTATTAATAAATAGTAGACATAACAATTTCTTGTGTATATGTGTGTGTGTGTGTGTGTGTGTGTGTGTGTGTGTGTGTGAGAGAGAGAGAGAGAGAGAGAGAGAGAGAGAGAGAGATGTGTATGTGTTTTTGTTTTTCAAATTTATTTTTTCATCAAATTCTGTCAAAAATTGAACAATTGGAATTCCGTACTACGTTCCAACCTCAAAAGTTTTAAAATGTGAGGTGAAAATTTAAAGTACCGTACAAACTCAAAACTTCTCAAAAGTTAGGAAGTATGATATTTTTCATACTCAAATAAATAGTAACAATATTTTTCTCATCAATATGTGGTAGTGAAATTGTTTTAAAATATACAAAAAGAACGAAAATCAATTTTGGTTTGTAGGGAGAATGGTAGTGAGAAAATTCAAAAGACATAAAAAGACAACATAATTTATTCATAGGATGATTCAAAGCTGGTCTTATTTATTGGGTCAAAGATGAACCAAATTCAATTTACTTTTTTTTAATGCACTAAGTCCTTTTTCATTTTAGACTGCATATATTTAGACAAATATACTCTCACATGTATCTATTTTAAATCCACTTACTCTCTCTCTAAAAATAAACACATAATCTCACACTCTCTCTCTCTAACTGTCCCACTTCCACCTCCACCCCCACCCCACCCCATCGGAGACTCACTAAAAATAGCCCACCGGAAAAACTCGTCGGAGGCCGCCGAAATTCTCGCCGGAGTGTTTCTCTCTCTCTTTTCGTCTATTTATTTATTTTTTGTCCGCGCTAGCGGCACCATCATCCGAGCTGGAGAAGAAGAGGTTTCGCCAGAAAAAATGGAGGTTTTACAGAAACAGATAATTGTTGATTTTGGCTCTCCTATTTTTCAGTTTTGGTTTATTTACAAATTTGCCATTTTGGCTCAAATCTATAAATACAAGTGTTATTTCTAGGTTTTGAGAGAGGACAAGTTTGAGAGCTATTTTGTGAGTTATCAAAGCTAAAGAGTGATAGAGCTCCCATTTGTGGGGTGAGTTCTTGTGAGGTTGTGAGTGACTTTCTAAGAGAGATAAATTGTGTGTGTGTATAACCTTTGTGTTCCTCCATTTATCTATAGAAAGAAGAAATCCTCCTTGGTGGATGTAGCCCAAATTTGGGTGAACCACGATATATCGTTGTTGTTTTGCTTTGATGATTGCTTGTATGTTCTTATTGTCTCTTCATTGATGCTTGGTTGATTTGATTGGGAGTTTGCACACTAGTTCATTTTCGGAACAAGGTCTTGGGTGTTTTCCGCACACCAAGTGTTTGATAAAATTCCCGAGTGAGTTTTATCGTCTTGGTCGCTAGAGATAGTCTTGCTTTAGCGCAACAAGTGGTATCAGAGCTTTGGTTGCATTGTTTGCCCGGTATTTTTGGTTCGAGGTTGAATCAATTTTGGCAATTTTGGCATAGCTTTTGTTTTTGTTCCAAATGACGGAAAATGTGGAGAGTACTCGAGAATCAACCTCTACGAGCAGAGTCTCTAAGAGATGGGATCCGAGTTATGGATCAAGTGGCTCAATGAAGACGGACATGAAGGCTTTTGATGAGAAGATCAATTTCGGGTTATGGCAAAGGCGAATGCGAGGCGTTCTTGTCCAACAGAGGTTGCAATTAGCATTGTTGGGGGTAGAGGGACGACCAGTAGGCATGACCGATGCCGAGTGGATTGACATTGATCAAAGAGCGGCTTCGTGTATTGAGATGCTTATCACAGATGATGTGTTGAATAACGTGATAGCGGAGACCACGGCTAAAGGCATGTGGGATAAGCTTGAAGAGATTTATTTGGGAAAGTCGTTGTCAAATAAATTGTTCCTCAAGAAGAAACTCTTCAAGCTTGAGATGAAGGAGGGTGAGGATATGATGAAGCATATCAACGTTTTTAATGCCTTGATAAATGACTTGAACCGGATAGACGTTCAATTCATTGAGGAGGATCGAGCATTGTTGTTGCTTGCATCATTACCCGATTCATACGAGCATTTTGTGACCACGCTCATGTTTGGGAAGTCTACGCTCCGGTGCAACGAGGTTGTGCAAGATATTCAATCTCATGTCACGATGAGAAAGAAGGAAGGTGGAGGTGACGGGTATTCAAATAATGAAGGCCTTATGGCGAGAGACGGAGGTGGGCAAAATGGCCGGAGGAACTTCAACCGGGGATTTAATGACGGTAGTAGGTCTAGATCGAGAGGTGTTGGTGGTAAAGGGCCGAAATGCTACAAGTGCCGGGAATGGGGTCATATGATCCGAGAATGTCCTTTGTTGAACGACAAGGTTAAGGGCAAGGTTGATTCCGAGAGGGCAACGGTAGCGAGTGTGAATTATGAAGATGAACTTGGAGAACTTCTCACAATCTCCAAGGTTAACTCTCTTTCCCAAGATGATTGGATATTAGATTCGGGATCGTCGGATCACGTTTGCTCCAAGAGGGAATATTTTGAGACTTTCACAGAAAATGGAAAAGGTTCCATGTCTTTGGCTAACGGAGAGAGGGTTTCCGTTGAGGGTGTCGGGACGGTGAAACTCAAGATGTTCGATGGGGTGGAACGCACATTGGGTGGTGTGGCCTATGTCCCAAAGTTGCGAAAGAATTTGATATCCATTAGCCGTTTGGATTCCAAGGGTTGCCGGGTGTCGGTGGCGGGTGGAGTCTTAAAAGTCACACGCGGTTGTATGGTCCTAGCGAGGGGAGAGGAGAGAGAGGGGTTGTATCGTCTAAATCAGACTTCGAGGAAGACGGGGAAGCGGTGTGCACAAGTGATCGAACATTCGAGGCATGTCTCGTTTGTGAACAAAGCGGAGTCATTGGGTGCTAGCTTTCCGAGAGTAGACGGTAGTGATGAGAGAATACCTACTAGTGGAGGGGATGGATCGAAGTCCCCCTCCAGGGCCAACGGGTGATGTTGACCCGGTTTAGTTGCACGCATGCATTGGCCGATTCGAATCGAGGAGGTGTAGGACTGTGATGGATTCGAGGTGTGTGTAGCTAGTTCAAGGAAGGCCGATGAGTTATTGTTTGCGAGCATTGGCAAACGGGAGTTTTTCGTGACAAAGACTTGGTATATCTTTCGAGGGTGAGATTTGGAGGGTATGAGAGGTGAGGAATTTTCCCTCTCATCCGTGGTTATTTCTCAAGGTGGAAGATGGTGTTGATGTGTTTGAATGCTTCGTGTAAAGAAGGTGTATGCTATATGTATTGTGTGGGGGTGTACTCACCGGGTTACATGAGGAGCGAGCTTCACCGTATGGTTACATGGGAAGCATTCAGGGGAGTTCTTAGTTTAGAACTTGGTTCCTCGGCGGGTGGAGTCGTTTGGAGTCTTGGAGTGAAGACTTGCGGTATCTCACTTCATGGTTGAAGTTTGAGGTGGCTTAGCGCCGGGTGGAGCGTATTGGCTTGTTAGATGTCGGGATGATCTTAGAGCGGATTTGATGTTTGCATTCCGAGTTCGGTTGGATCGTGAGGATCGCCTGGGGGAATCGCATTAGCTTGGTAGATGGTGGGACAGTCTTCAAGCGGGTTCAATTTCAGCATTCTAGAGATTGGTTGGATCGTCAGGATCGCCAAGGTGGAGTTTGTTGATTTTGGCTCTCCTATTTTTCAGTTTTGCTTTATTTACAAATTTGCCATTTTGGCTCAAATCTATAAATACAAGTGTTATTTCTAGGTTTTGAGAGAGGACAAGTTTGAGAGCTATTTTGTGAGTTATCAAAGCTAAAGAGTGATAGAGCTCCCATTTGTGGGGTGAGTTCTTGTGAGGTTGTGAGTGACTTTCTAAGAGAGATAAATTGTGTGTGTGTATAACCTTTGTGTTCCTCCATTTATCTATAGAAAGAAGAAATCCTCCTTGGTGGATGTAGCCCAAATTTGGGTGAACCACGGTATATCGTTGTTGTTTTGCTTTGATGATTGCTTGTATGTTCTTATTGTCTCTTCATTGATGCTTGGTTGATTTGATTGGGAGTTTGCACACTAGTTCATTTTCGGAACAAGGTCTTGGGTGTTTTCCGCACACCAAGTGTTTGATAAAATTCCCGAGTGAGTTTTATCGTCTTGGTCGCTAGAGATAGTCTTGCTTTAGCGCAACAATAATTCAATTTTTTTCGTCAAAAAGTATCGAATATAGGTTTTGTTTGATAGATCTCGGCGAGTAGATTCCAATTATATAAATTTTATGAATTTTGGATTTTTAGATTTGAAGTTATGGACTTTTAAAGATTTGGTGGATTTTTTTTGGAAAAAAATGACGCAGAGTTGGGTTGGGGGTGTTTTTGTTATTTTGATGTGGTGAGTTAGTAAAATAGGACCTTTGACACCACTGACTCAATCAAAGAATCTCTTGTCTCATTGACCAAGTGAATAGGAGTTGAAAATAATTATCTATTATCAAAATCATTCGCGAAGAGTGGTAGTGAGAGAATTTCAATGATATCTACAAATCCCAAATTATTATTGGTTTGTTATCAAAACTACTCGTGTGAGAACACTACCGAGAAACAAATAAAGTCAAAGAAAATTACTATTGTTTGGCAATCAAAAATATTTAGTAAAGAATAGGTTGAGCAATTTCTGAAGACATAAAGACGAATGAAGCAGTTATTGGTTTGTCATCAAAACTATTGACGCGAGAATGTTCGTGAGAAAACTACAAAGATGAAGGAAATTATTAGTAGTAGTACTTCATCAAAATTATTCAATGAAAAATCAAAATTATTCACAAAAGAATGCTAGAAAGAAAATTTCAAAAACATAAAGGGTGAAGGAAATTATTATTGAAGAATCTAATTTGTAATCAAAGGATGGTATTGAGAAAATTATGACGACGAATTAGGAGAACAAAAATTATTATTGGTTTGTCATCAAAACTATTTACTAAAGAATGGTAATGGGTTTGAATTTGGACATCATCAAAGTGTGATAATATGGTAATGGGTTTGAATTTGGACGTCTTCAATCAGTAAGTGTGATAATAAGTACATATGATAATGAAGGTTTCACGTGGTTGCTCCATCAACACATGCGAACTATAGACATTACTTAATACAGAGAGGATGGGCTCGATTAAAGTTTCTTCTTTCTTTGGGGTGCAAACTAAGTTTAACCGTACAAGGAAAACACTTGTTTAATTGCTTGTGAACAATGTGTATATTTTACAATTTTGTCATAATTACCACATGAATTTAATTCATGGCAGTGAACGCTTGCAAGACAAACATCATCAATGGTGTTTCTAATAAATCTGAATCAATCAATCTTTTATACCACCTTTATGTGAGTACGTCATTCAAATTTACGTTTTAACGTTTGTTGGCTAATAATACCATTATTGTGATTCAAGGCCAAATCAAATGATGCTTATATGCTATGAGATCCTCACCATAAATAAACTATCGACTAAGGTAAGAAATAATCGATTAGTTCTAAATTAACAATTCTAGTTTCAATGTCAAACATTTTAAAAAATATTTAAGTTTCCACATCTACCCTCCATAAAACTATAACATCTTGGAAATGCAACACACATTCTCCCATTGGTATTAGTGCAATGGCAAATTTGGAACTTCACTTAGTTTTATAGTTTATTTGTAGAAACCAGATTATATAATTAATTCACATTCATTGGCCCTTGCAATTGTAGGTTAATATGATCCTCAAATTATTACTTGATTCTTTTTCTCATAAATATCTGCTATTAACTCATTAATAATTAGACATTTTTTATATAACCCCCTTAATTAATGTCATAATTAGATTTAACCCCTCAAAGATAAAAATTAGACATGGTCCTCGTGCGCGAACTGATGTTAATCTCCACTTAAAAAAAATTGACTTAACCCCTTTACATTTTGTGAACAAAAATACAATTTTTTCTTCCCCAGTCGTCTTCTTCTACTAATTAAACACCCACTACAAAAAAAATTGCTTTTTAAGATGGAACCTTTTGAGACGGTTAAAATTTTGGTATCTAAAATTGACCTTTTGAAAATATTCTTTTTAAGACAACTTTTGATCCCCGTCTCATAAAGTAGTAGCTAAAAAGATGGTAAATTAGTAACCGTCTCAAAAAATATACTTTATGAGACAGCCACAAAATATTTGGGTTCCCCCTTCTCACATTTTAGCTTCCCGCTTCTTTAATCCCAAGTAAAAAGAATGTAAAAGACACTAAAAAGACACTAAAACAAAACACCCACGCCCAACTGCTCTCTCTTCTTCACCCGAGCACATGCCGGCCCTAGGTAAACCCAGTTCGTCGCTGGCTGTGCACCTCAATCAAGCCCTAGCCTCGTCATCCTAATCACAAGCTATCACCACCGCCCTAGGTAAGCTGCTAGTTTGTTTACTACTCGAGTTACATATGTTTTTTTTTCATCAGTATATGTATTTTTTTTCGTCCGTATATGGCTTTATATGCGTTATTTTACTACTCGAGTTACATATAGATCCGTGTTGGGTGCAATTACGGATTATTTTTGTTGATTTGTAGTGGTGATAGGAGGTTGAGGGTGAGCCAATTGAAAATCTAGATTGTCAATTGGTTGTTGTAGTATATTTTTAAGACTAATTTATGAAAATATTTGTGTGCATGTTTGTGCGAATTTTAGTTGGAATTATTGATATGTTTGTTTGTGTTAATTAATTCATGACATTTGCAAGAAGTTCATGCTATTAATTTGATTTACTATTCGATTATGATTTTATTTTGTTATATATGTGATGGCCTAAACTAATTCAAAATGCATCACCGTTGAAAAAATCACCAATGTTATCCAATACCATATTTTTTTTACGTATTTTGGCATTAGTCCTATTTCGACAATGTCTTTTTGGAGCCCATCCTTAAGTTTTTTTCTTTGGTAAAAAATCCAATAACTGTTAACAACTGCAACAGTTAGTGGGCTGTGCTGTTGATTTTTTATGCCCTAATTTAATGGAGTGAAAGCCACGTATCTTTACATAGGACTAATAACAAAATTAAAATCTCATGAGATCGCTGTCACAACCCGCCTAAAATAATAACGGGTGGCCAGCCCTATACTATATTAAATCAGGAGTTTCAGATGGTCCAGTCTCAACATCAACTGCCAGTACTATATAATATAGGACTAACTACCCGATATCACATAAGCGAGATGTGAAAATTTAAATAAAATATGCAACATCCAACCAACTAACGCTAAAAAGAAAAGAAAGATGCAAGAAAGAACTAAAACAAATGAGATGCTAGAAATAAAATGAACTAAATAAACACAACCGAATGTACTACACAAAGTAGGCCCAAATAAGCTGTCGGGCCACAGCCAATACAATAACTGAAATGGAATAAATATAAACATGTATATAAATATCCCTTGGGTACAAACCCGATATACCACAAGAATCCTACCTAGAATTTTAAAGAAGTAGGAAGCGGCTACATGAAACATCCCGCAACAGTCCGCACCTGTCATGGCTCCCAAGACTCTGGATAGAAAGTCATTCGGCATCCATGCGGTAGGATACCTGTGGTAATATATATATATATATATATATATATATATATATATATATATATATATATATATATATATATATATATATATATATATATATATATATATATATACAAGGAGGAGAGAGAAGTAAACGGGTCAGAGCCCCGAATGTGAAAAATATTTAGCAAGTGTGTTAACCGTGCATAATAATTACCGGTGCACTTTATTTCATAATTAAAGTGAGACCGCTCTCTCGTGGAACCCCAACTCACCTCTCATCTAAAGGCGCGCACCTATTCGCGTCCTCAAGTTTTAGTTAAATTACCCCATATATAGGACAACCTAACTAATCATAGGCCTAGCCTATACCCACGAGAGCTACTTTCCCATCATAATCCAAGGATCCACCCTTATCTAATCCCACTAGGTTATGACTACCAACAGTTATGCCATAAAAGGCTTAATGGATTCCGATTTATAATTATAATGAATTATACTTCTTAATGCGTTACCCCTATATATATATATATATATATATATATATATATATATATAGGCTAAAATATAAGAATTTATATTCTTAATATCATGCACATGGAATATTGGCAAAACCTCTCTCTAATCTCAAACTTGTACTACGTTTCGTGCGTGGGGAGTCTCGCAAAGCGAAATCCAAACAAGGAACCGCCCCATTACACTACTCCTGACAAGGTCAAGACCAGAGATCCGAGATGCCACAAATAGAATTACTTCTCTCAAATCTCGACATGGCACTGCGTTTCGTGCGTGAGGTGTCTCGCAAAGCGAAATCCAAACAAGGAACCCCCTCGTTACACTACTCCTAGGCAATGTCGATCCTAGAGATCCATAATCCTTAACATACTATATAATACTACCATTACTACTAAACTATAAACTACCAAAGAAAGAAAGGAAAAAAAAAGAAAACAAATAAAATAAAATAAAAGAATCTCCAATAATAACCTTAGGATGATGTAACCGAAGTATTCCTCAAATACGATAAATCAACCCCCAAATAATCTGGTACACCATAAGCATGCAAGATGTACCCCAAACAAATACCGTATCCTTTCATCTAGGATATAAATATATATATATATGTATATATATGTATATATATATATATATGTATATGTATATATATGTATATATATATATATATGTATATATATATATGTATATGTATTTTATTCTCACCATATATATATACATGCCATCATCCATACCCATGACCCAGTGTACATACCATATATGATGTACAGGGGCCATGCACATATAATACCCGGCTATATATAGCGCCGATAAAACTGCATCAATGCTATCATCTTCCCAGAGTCCGGCTCACATAACAACTGGGGACCACCTGGTGGGGATCAACGACACCCACCTCGTGGTAACTCACACACACGACGTCCCGGGAAGCGGTTCCAACCGACAATGAGACGAAACATACCCACCACGTCTCACCCCAAAAATATATATCTATATCGTATAATAACACAAGGGACGACTATGACCTGGGGAATATCCACACCCTGCTCTATATGCGAGGATGCTCACCCTCTGCGCGGAAACTTCCCAATGATAGCATGAGCGGGGTATGCTTAACCAAATAGGTATATATATTGCTCACATACGCAATATACATACATCCATATGATCCCATCATATGATCCAATATAGTAAACCATCATATACGGTTTAAATATCCATACCATGTATGTACACAACATAAATATATCCATATATTCATATTCATACGTAGATATATGTACATAAATTCACACATCGCTATATCAATATATATACAAACAAATTCCCGTTCATATGTATGAGATATATAAACCCGGCTATAAGTATACATAATCCTCAATATACAAGCCGTCACCACAATTTCCAATAAATATACCTCGATATGTGAATACAATCCCTCACTTGGAACATATTCAATCATTTTTTCCTATGATGAATAGTCTCCCAAAACCATATGTATATATCTATACATATATATTCAACATTAGGGCTATCACCCAAAAGTATGTGTAGGACTCCATCACTACACCTTTCATTCATAACCAAAAGTACATAATTACCTTTGTACTATTTAACCATAGGCACACACGTGACTTAATAGTCTAAAACCTCAATTTATTCCAACCTCATTTCAAGTATTGGAATCCCAATGATTATTTCCCCATATATACATGTAAACTACCCTAACTAGAATTTGTGCTACCGCTTATTCTAGTTGATAGTACGATCCCAAGCCGTTCTCAAAGTCACCTATGGTTCGAATAAATCTCGGTAACCCTCACTCCTATAGAGTTATCAATTATTCTTTAGCCTAAACTTTTCTAAGGATATGGGACCCCTCGCTCTTAAAGAGTATGTAACCATTCTCTTCCAATTGGCCCCGAATTATATCTTCACAATATCCTATCCTCAATAGGATTGGACATAAATGTCGGCCTAAAGATTTCACAACATTCCTGGGTATTTCTCATCCAATTATTCCAAGAAGTTCCCACTATCGAATACTAAGTGAGAGACCCCCTATAAGTCACCAAAAGATATCTCTTACTTTATAAGAGAGAATCCCAAATCAACTAACCCAACCAAAATGGCCTAGAAGTCATCTTAGGAAACCCATACAACAGCCCATTAAGGAAGTCCCTAAGAATAAACTCCAAAAGAAAAGGGGGAGAAGAAATCCAAGTTTTGGGCTAAAAACAGGGGACCGGTCAACCGCTGGTCCAAATTTTGCCTACGAAGAAATGCAGTAGGCTTTTCCTTTAAGGCGCGGTCGACCGGTCCCCAGACCGCGGTCGACCGGCCATACCAGTTGCCTTGGCCGATTTTTCCATTCTCAGCAAACCCCACGAATTTAAACCCTAAAATTTTCATTCCAATCTCCAAATCTTTATCACAATATGATTTTAAGCCAATAAATCAACCTAAAGTTGATCCCAACCATTTCTAATCCATTAAATCCATATTTGAACATTAAATTCAAGATTTAAACCCAAAAATCTAGATTTTGATATTTATACTCAAAAATCCAATTCTTTACCCCACAAATTATGAAATGAAAATACACAATAGCTATTTAGCAAGATTAAACACTTGCCTCAGATTTGTAGAGGTTGGATCGTCCTCGATGACGAGGTTGGGCCGGAAATCCCAAGCTTTCTTCCTTTCTCTCTTCTTTTCTTCTTCTTTCCTTCTCTTTCTCCCTCTAGGGCTTTTCTCTCTTTCTCTCAAATGAGAAATGGCTTAATCCGTAAGCCTCATGAACCTTTAAAACAAAATCCCAAATTTTAAATGTTAATACACACTTTAAATGACTCGTTTACTCCAAATCAAGTCAAAATACTTAAAAACATTCCGGAGCCGAAATAAGACCCAATGACAGTCATTTTGACTATCTCGACCCTCCCGGGATCGATGGTACCCTCAAAAATATCATCCGGAATACTTTGAAATATTCTCTATTTTTGGGATAAGTTCCCAAATTTTGAAATTCTCCAATTCAATTAAATTTGATTTTCCCAAAATTTAATTTCTCAGTCTCCAAAATCGAGGGTTGTTACAATCGCTAGCTAATTTCTTTTAAAAAGGAGGACTAATAACCTCAAAGCGCTATTTTTTTGTTACATCTAATACCATATCAAATGCTAAATATTTAACATAAAAATTACTAAGGTTGTGTTTGATTACAAAGTTGGAAAGTGGCTAAGAAATAGTTCATTTTTAATATAGGCAAGAAAATGAATGGAAAATATAAGAGGGATTTAGTCTTACTTTTGAAATTTTCCATGGAAATTAGTTTTTTGGGTAGTGGGTGAGAATTGTTTTTCGTGAAATTGATAAAAACATGGAACACTTTTTATATTTATAAGTAGTGTTCTAATAGAATGCATATGAAATCAAGCACCTTAAAAGTAAAAAATGAGTATTTTCCATGGAAAACAATTCAACGCCAATTTAAACGGACTCTAAGTATTGGGACACAAGCTCCAACATATGAGGTGGTATTCGTTAAAATTCTATTTTACAAAAAAATTAGTACACACAAAAAAGTAATATCACGATCTTTAAACAATCTAAAAAGAAAACTTAATTTTTTATTCTCTCTCTACCTCATTTATTATCTAATTACATATCTTTTATCAAAAAATTTTACAACATTGAAGGAGTACGAGAGGCAGAGGTTGAAGAAAATAGAAGAGAGTAGAAAAAAATTGATAGAATTGAGAGTCCATAAATTGTATTCGGTAATGAGGGATTGCGCTAAAAGTAAGAAAAGTAAATCAAAGAGTAATCAAAAATTGGTTAATGATGAAGTGTACGTGTAATACAAAGGAGAAGATGAACGTCGTGATTCGAGCGCGAATGAAAATGGGTATGTTGGCCGATTTTTTTTACGTATAAGTGTTTAATGATGTAGATGCTAAAATGTTGATTAGGTGACTTTTTAATTGCATTGGATGCTGTCATTTCTTAAGATTTGGTGCACTAGTACTAAAATGTTGATTGTGTGAATTTTTAATTGCGTAATGTTCTTTCCTTTCTTGACTTTTTATGTTGATTGTGTGAATTTTTAATGATGTAGATATTAAAATTGATGCGTTGAATTGTTGGATTATATTATTATTATTATTATTATTATTATTATTATTATTATTATTATTATTATTATTATTATTATTATTATTATTATTATTATTATTATTATTATTATTATTATTATTATTAGTTTGCCATTGAATTTTTTGAATTTATTTATCAAATTGTTGGGAATCATTTGTTTTTTCATTTGTAGGTATCATGGATATGAGTTGGATTAATTTACGTAGTCGGTGTTCAAAAGAATACATTAACGGGATTGAAGGATTTCTTAACTATGCATACGAAAACAAGAACATTGGGACCACAGAAATCTATTGCTCGTGTAAGAGATGTGCAAATAGAGTATACCACACCCGATAAATGGTGAGAAATCACCTTGAGATGTATGGTTTTGACAAGAATTATAAGGTTTGGGTTTTCCATTGAGAGACTTTTGGTGGTGTAGGAAGTAATATGAATTCTTTACGGGATGATATGCTAGTTGATGATATAACTGTTGAATTCAATGCTCGAGATGCCATGGTTACAATGGTTCAAGAGGGAAGGGGTATTCCTCACACATATGACAATATGAGTAATGATGAGGAATGTAGAACCGAAGAAGCCTTCGAATCGGGTGAAAATGTTCCAGAGTAATCAAGACTTTTGAAAGAGGCGTAGTGCGATTTGTATGAAAATTGTCTAGAGGGGGTTACGGAATTATCATTTGTTGTTAAACTCTTGCACATGAAGCAACTTAATGGATGGACAAATTGTTCTTTCACTGAGTTGTTGGGTTTTTTAGGGAGGGTATTTTCGAGTGCTAGAGTTCTGAAGTCTTACTACCAAGCCAACAAGCTAACGAAGGACTTGGGATTCAAGTACGAGACGTGGGATGTGTGCCCAAACAAATGTATGGTGTTTCAAAATCAAGCTGAGAATCATGAAAAGTGTGACATATGAGGATCTTCTCAATATACAGATGATGATTCAAGTGTGGGTGTCCGAGGCCCGAAGGTTGCCTTGAAGAAAGTAAGGTATTTCCCTTTCAAACCTAGATTGTAGAAATTATTTTGGTCATCCCATTCATCTCCTCTAATTAAATGTCATGCCGAGGAACGGATTGACAATAGTGTCTTGAGGCATCCATCAGACTCTCGTGCTCGGAAAACATTTGATGAAAAAAACCCATCTTTTGCGAGAGACAGTCGCAATGTTAGACTTGGGTTAGCTTCTGATGGATTTAATTCGTTTGGTAATATTATCATTAAGCACAGTACATGGCCTGTTATCTTCATTATTTACAATTTAGCTC
The DNA here is from genome assembly GCA_949130495.1 of Sambucus nigra. NCBI lineage: Eukaryota > Viridiplantae > Streptophyta > Magnoliopsida > Dipsacales > Adoxaceae > Sambucus > Sambucus nigra. The sequence continues at coordinate 232,917,186 of OX422210.1, read as the reverse complement.
CGTGGTTGCGCATGAAGCAACCTTATTTGATTTTGTCTATACTTATAGATGGACCAAATGGACCCAGAGATAAAATCGATGTATTTTTACGAAAATTGATTGATGAGTTGATTGAGATATGGAATGATGGTGTACGCACTTACGATGCATCTAGTAAGGAGTTCTTTGAATTGCATGCATCATTGATGTGGACTATTAATGATTTCGCCGCATATTCCATGCTATCAGGATGGAGCACAAAAGGTACATTTAATTGTCCTTATTGTAACAAAGACCATCAGGCAATGCGATTAAAGTATGGTAAGAAGTTCTGTTATTTGTGTCATCGTCAATTCTTAGACCCCTACCATAGGTTTCGTTGGCATAAGACACCATTTAATGGGAGGGTAGAATTACGACCGACCCCATTTCGGGCTTGCAAGTGTTGTAACAGTTGAATGATCTTGACATTGAAACTGAATATAGGATGGAAGATGTCTTTAGAAGTAGGGAAAGAGAGGTTCTAGAAAAGAAAACAAAGAAAGTGTTGAAACCTAGAATGGGTTGGAAGAAGAAAGGTATATTTTTTATTTTTCGTACTAGAAGGATAATCTTACTCGCCACAATCTCGATGTCATGCATATTGAGAAGAACGTGTGTGATAATGTCCTATTTACACTGTTGGGTACTAAAGTTAAGACAAAGGACAATTTAAAGTCTCGAAAAGACCTCAAAAAATTAAATATTAGATCCGAGTTACATCCCCAACCACGGGGGGTCAAATTTAGAGTACATTCCCCCAACAGAGTTCACGATGAGTAATAAGGAGAATGGCATTTTTTTAAAAGTGTTACGGGATGTTAAAACTCCCGATGGTTACTCATCGAACATTTAACGGTGCGTGAATATGAAAGAAAGGAAAATTTCAGGATTAAAAATCCATGATAATCACATTTTATTGCAAAAATTACTTCCTATAGTAGCGCGAAGGGTATTGCCAAAGCATATTGTCAAAGCCTTAATTGAATTAAGCAATTGCTTCGTGATATTGTGCTCAAGTGAAATTTCCCCAGCTGATTTGGAAAAGTTTGAAGATCAGATGGCTCTTACACTTTGTAGCCTTGAGAAGATATTCACGCCGAGTTTTTTTTATGCAATGGAACACTTACTTATTCATTTGCCCAATGAACTCCTAATTATTGGTTATGTCCTTTACCATTGGATGTATCCAATTGAAAGGTATCTCCACACGTTAAAACTATACGTTCGTAATCGAGTTCATCTATAGGCCTCGATCGCCAACTCTATTCTTTTGGAGGAATTCTTGAATTTTTGCTCATGGTACATTGGTGTGGAAACCAAGTCTAACCAACCGTCTAGAAATGTTGATAAGGGGCATATGGATGGTCGTGAACTTGGGAAAAAAGTTCCATTTGAAGTTGATCAAGTAATGTATACGTAAGCTCATCGATATGTTCTTACCAACACAGAGTCAGTGACACCATTCATTCAGTAAGTTTCATTATACCTCGTTGGATTTTGTAAAAAATTTCTTATAGTTTTTTATGAAATAGATATATGACTACGCTTGTATTTTGTAGAAAACATCTTGTAGAGCTTTCATCATTTTACCCTCACGATTCACAAAAGCATCATATTAATTATCTTCACAAAGAAGAGTTCCACATATGGTTTAAGTATCATGTAAGTAAAAACATAATAACAAATACTTGAATTATAAATAACGATTATATTTGTTTATTGACATTTATTTTAAAATACTATAGGTGAGTAGAATGGTAGCTGATGGCATTGAACTATCCAATTAAATCAAATTCTTGTCTTTAGGCCCCTCAAAGATGCAGTTAGATTCAAATCCTATATTATTGGCGGTTTTCAATTTTGAACGAAGAAAGTTTATATGCAAAGAAAAACTCAAAATAGAGGCGTTGTTATAAAAGCCGAACAAATGAGCTATTCAAGTCGAAAAGATAAAAATCCTACTGCAGGCGATATTACATACTACGAGGAGCTGACAGACATCATTGAAGTTCAATATGTTAATGGCATGAAGTTTGTGTTATTAAAGTGTGATTGGGTTGAAAATCTCATGGGCACAAAAGTGGATGAGTTAAAATTTACGCTAGTGAATTTCAAGCATTTGAAATATAAGGATGGTCAAGAGAGTGATGAACCTTTCATCTTCGCATCTCAAGCAGAACAAGTATTTTACGCGAAGGATCCTTTAGAACAAGATTGGCACATTGTTGTTCATATGTCACCAAGAGATCGATTTGATAGGTACACAACGATCGAAGAAGAATTATTGGTCAATGAAGATAAGCCATTTAACATGCAAAATTTGGATGAAGATGAAACTGTAAGGTGGGTGAGACAAGGAGCAAATGGATCAATAGTTGACCTAAGTGTCCCAGAGGATGATGATGATGATGATGATGATGATGATGATGATGATGACGATGATAATGATGATGATGAAGATGATGATGATGAAATTGGAAGGGGCAATTCTTGAGAGGAATGTAATCCTAAATTAGCTACCTTTTATTTTTGATTTGTTAGATGTCAAGGATTGGAACAATGTGAAGACATTATTATGCATGTTGTCCATTTATTTAAATTTTAAAACTTGATGTTATCTTATGCATATATTTTCAGTATGTATGTGTACCATATTAAAGCCCCTCTGATCCTTTTAAAATTACCAGCTACATTACTGAATTGGATATTTCTATTATGGCTATTAAAGTAGGCCGGTCCTCAATTTATTCCTCATAAAATGAAATGAAAAACACGTTTTTGTGATTAGGCATCTGCTCATTTACAAAAACCATTTCTTTATCAAACAACAAAAGCTTGAAGACTTGCTAAAAAGAACAAATCACGTTTTCATCTAAGTTTAAATCCCCAAAACATCAAACTCTTATTTTATGTTCAAAACATGTGGTGGGCTCTACACGCATCCTAAAGTTGATATAATAAGCACGGTGGGGTTTGAAGGCACACTTTGTTTCTTCCCACACTACTTATGGATAGTTATAAATCCATCGGGAATAGGTTTTTGCATAAATTCATACTGAGCAGTAAGATTTTAAAAAAAAATCCATAGGCATCGAGTGGTGGAAGAAAAATTATTACATCCCTTTCTGAGTCGCTTAGAGTTGCCCAAATATTTTTAATATGTGTTATTGAAATAACACAATCCAGTTTTGACCATTAGTGTTTAAGAGGGAAAGAAATCAGAAGTTTGGGAGAGGTTATAAAAATTTCTAAGTCAATGATAGGAACAGTCAAAATTGTGGCACGATTGAGATCCTGATCAGTGACCAATTGGGGTTAGAAAGTGACCAGTTGGGGATGATTAGTGATGCTAGCAGAAGTTTGGTGACTCTCAATCAAGTTGGGCGATGGCCGAATGCATAGAGATTTTAGAGTTTCCATCAGTTGTAAATGGTTTGATAACCAAATTTCTCTGTGTCTTGAGTTGGATGCCAATTTGGGGAAGAATACTAATGTGTCATGAGTTGGATGCCAATTTGGGGTGTAAGTTGGGTTCGCTTTCATCTTCCCACTTGGGCTTGCCTTTAGGCGCCAGTCACTAATCCACGAAAATTGATGTGAAAGCTAGTCGTATGGTCCCAGTCTCTAATCCAAGGAAATTGATGTGAAAGATAGTCTTGAGTTGATACTGATACGTGATATGGTTTGATTAGGATGTAATTGCTACCATCTTCTATATACCTTATTGATTTATATTTGAGGTGGTGTTCATACTCTTTCTAATATTACTGAAATATGCCTAAAAAACTAATAAAGTGATACTAAATCCAACAGATATTTGTTCTTTGTGTGTTGCCATTTTCTAATTCTCCTTTATAATCTTTTGTATAGTCTTAAGAAGGAATCTTTGTGTCTAACGTATGTTGTTAGTTTTTAGGGGTTGCTTAGAAAACTGCTATTTTTTTAAATTTTATCAAATTTAAATGTATATTTTGGTTTATTAGTCATTATGTGTCTTTAATATAATCTCCAACAGGCCATCTATTTCTAAGGCAATGTCATAGTTTTGAAAATGAATAATACATGAACTTATTTGTCATAATTTGCATGTTTATGAAATGAATAACATATAAACTGCTTGCAATGGGTATGTTCTATTTTTTCCTTCTTAAAAAACATGAAAATAGGTTTAATGCTTCTTATTCAAATCTTTATATACCACTATGTTCTGCGAGGAAAATACATTTTATAAAAATATACCTAGAAAGACACGTGCACAGGAAAGAGGCTTAAGTTGATTGTTTCATAGATTTTAATTTATGAACCGTTAAATGTTGATTATGTTCGTTGTTTCGTAGAATATAAATTCTCAAATACATTGAGCTTCTCTCTCTAAACCTAATTAGGGTTGTATGTCATCCACATCCACCCCTATACCAGACCCTAACAAACCTCCCGATCCACCAAATCCATGGATTAAATCCTTCGCTACCGTTGTTAAAAAATCCAATACCAATGAATATATACCACTGATCTCTGTTTCTTATTTTTTGGGGGATCCTTTTTTCTTATGGGCTCGAAACATGTAGATATCAAATAGTCTTGAAGTGATTTTTCCAAATCGAACATAAATTATTTGAGGTGAAGAGGGACAAGACTGGACTGAAGTAGTTTGTCTAGTATTATTGTTGCCATATTTATTTCAAGTGAGGTCCTCGAGAGAGATTTTTCATATGTTTTCTTCTAGGAACTCACACGAATATATAAATCCTAATGATATGCTGTCACACCTCGACCCTACCCTTACCAGGTTATGGTGGAAAGCACTGGCTCGGCACACATGCTTAGTGTAATCATGGGCAAGCCCAACGCTAGATGGTGATTTACTGTAAGACCTCGGCGAAAATCCATCACTTAGATAATTTATTGTCTCAAATATCATTTCATTTATAAACATGATATCAAAATATAATAAAGTCCATGACCAACATAACTAAATTATTAATACTAAATACAAAAGTCGCATCCATAATTTATCTTTAAGTACACACTGTAAATTTAAACTTTACATATGTAATATTCACGACCCGTGAAACTTATCTGCCTCCAAAGTATATATTGAATTAAAAATACTACCACAAACTACAACTAATACCTCGACCTATTTCCAACCTATGTGCAGCCTCAAAACCACATATCAATAGAGTGTGATAGATCAATTAACTGATGTCACTATTGGGCGAATAGACACAAGTGCAAAAGTGTGTAAATTCCACCCCTCAACCCAATCCACAACAGCTCAATCGAAACCTTGGTACAAGGGGTATCCGTTGCCCAGAAGGTAGGTCCAACCTCTGCCTTTACTAAGGCTTTTTCAACCTTGGGCAGCCAACTCCTCATTGTTCTCCATGGCCTCATGGAGTCTATAAAACTTCTACTCACTCCGACCTTATTCTAGTGTTTTTTTGGTCATGCGATAATTTGGGATCATCTCCCTTTCTCATTTCAAGGAAATCTATAAGCCTTTTGCAGTCTTCCGTCATCTTTTGGTAGGATGCAAACCTAGAATTAGTTCAAAATCCAACCTAACACAAAGAAGAGGTCTTACCAAGCCAACCAGCCAGCTCTCTTTCTTGGCCTTGAGCACAAAATGAAAAGATCGGAGACAAATGTCTTGGCGAACCACAAGTGCCATGGCCATATCACCCATAGAGTATGAGAGGTAGAGGTACATGAATGAGGTGCGAAACAAAATCTGCCTCAGGCTTGATGCTACTACAAAGGAGTTCGTTATCCTGATTGTCAAACAACAAAATTATTTAACTAAAATGGATAGTTTTACCACACAAAGTTACACATTTATATTTTAAAGATCAAAACTGCAATCCAACAGCAACCCTCGAGAATATGAAGAATACTTCAAGAATGATAATTTCACATAACTATAGACACACACACACCATTCTTTGTTGGTAATGTTGATTTTAGGCCTGTTTGATGATCATGTGTGATGATATGATTATAACACGCAATTTATTGTTTTGGTTATATTGATTAAATTTTGTTTGTATGTTACATTATTTTTGTGTTTTTATTAGTATTTTTTTACTGATTTTCTTTTTTCGAGTTGACTTACTCTTCAATGCACTATGAGAGTTATGCCTCGCCTCGCTTGGACAAAACATATTGCCTCCCTTTTGCACTTTTTAAAACATTGAACCCATGTTGTATGGGTCACACATAATGGTTACACGGGTAGTCACATTGGCACCAAAGTACATTGTCAGCCATGGCTGCCCAAAAGTTAGTCACATTGGCACTTCCCTGCACTAATATCCTTGCATGGATGTACCCTTCCAGGGCACATTACTAGGGCACATCGCATATTGCCAATGTACTTTTGCATTACCCACCCCACTAACTTGCATGGCTTCCCAATGCTGAGGCACATTGGCGCCTACTATGGCCCAACGCCACGACACGTTGGCACCAATGGACATCTAACACCATAAAAAATTGTAACCAATGCCATGGCACGTCAGCACCCACCAATGCCAATTAACGTTTGCACCCCCGCTGCCTTAATGACATGGCATAGCTCCCCAACCCCAAATATCTTTTTTTATATTTTATCGGAAAACTAGTTAATGATTCCTTCAACCTTTATGCAACAATTTGATGAGAAACATTCTATATAGCGATAAAAAAAATAATTGGATACAAACATTGTTTATATGTTTTTATACTTTTAGTCTTACCGTCTACTAGTTATATATGCACGTATGTATACATATTTTAAGAATGTTCATTGTGTCACGCTCAACACTAGTTGATTGATTATTGCATTTATTTTTGTAGGCTTTACCTTCTTCATGAATTGTGCTCAAGAAAATATGATTGAATGGGGTAGGAGGGGGGCTTTGCTCTTGTTCTGTTTGGATCTAATGTTGCTCTTGTTCTGTTTGGATCTATCATCAAGTAATAGAGTTTATTGCTTGGAAAATTAAACTTAGATCGGGACATTTCCATTTTGAATCAAATAATAACATACCATAAGCTTGGAAACTATTACAAATCAGGCATACTTGAGAGCAGTTACTGTTATCGTGGCCTTATATAGAGCAGTTACTGTCATCATGGCCTTATTTGACTCATTAACCACTGTCCTATTATACAGCTCATAAAAATCAAGCAAATGATGTTTTTCTAATGTTAGATAGCTTGATTCATTCCTCGTAAATGTCTTATGTGTACACTTGTAAATGATATTATGGGTAATCAATATTTATTCAAATGCTTATAGAATTTACAATTAAAATTGAGAAATCTAAAAATCACACGATAATTTCTTGAGTTTGTTATCAGTCAGTTATGCAGTTAGTTAACTGTAGTTAGAGTTAACTATACTTAGTTAAGCAGTTAGTTAGAAGCTCCTGCTATTTATAGTGGAAGCTTTCTTTGTACAAGGCAGTCAAGTTAAATGAGATATTGCCTTTTCTCCCTCGTTTCTCTTCTTCTCTATAATGTTTTATAAAGCTCGATATTTGTTAAGAAGTTTTGAGAATTCGATGGAAAATCTACTTCAAAATTCTCAATGGACATATTTTATTCAGACCGACTTCAAAATTCTCAAATTGTGGTGTTTTCTATGTTTCTTTTGCTTAGAACCTTATTAGATCCCACAGACCAACTTCTTGGTCTCAATCATTTATTTGGTATCCTACTATTGACTCTAAATGTAATTGTTGTATTGAAAGTAAAGAAAGAGACTGACCATGTGTTTTCAATCTTCATTCACTCTACTTCATTATAATTGTTTATGTTTGTGTTTTATTACACCTATTATGTACACGTGAAAATCAATGACAACGAAGCGTCGACGTCGATTGAATATGTGTGATCTCATAGGCGAGGAAAGACAACCACTCATTACTCTAGTGGAAGACAATTTAGAGAGGTATGGATCAATAACTCAATTACAAATTCATGTTTGTTTCATGTAGAATTAATGTGATTGCTTCCTCTCTCAATTTTATTATTGCTTAATTAAATTGATTATGTATGTTATATGTACGTATATAGATACATGGTAGGAAAGCGTCGGAGTCATATGAATATGTGCGATATCATTGCCGAGGAAAGATCACTTGAGAAATAACCATTCACAACACCAGTGGAAGACGATTTCGAGACACATATATTGATATCCCACCCGAGTGAGGTGTTGCAACCCCAACAAACGAACTTATGGCACCCTATTCAGACACATCATATCGCAACTCAAGGTTTCATGTTTCTTTATTTCAAAGCCCAACATGCCAACAAAACCAATATATCAAGAAAATTAATGATCTACGAGAAAATGTTGGTCCTTCATATAATGACTCAACTTTAGATGTTGAGGAGCCCACAGGTATATCATATGTTAGCAATGAACTTTTTTTATCACACTAGTTTGATATTATATTTCACATAATAATAGTTTATCGAATATTTGTTTAGGTACAGAGAGTACCCCGACTAATGCGAAAAATGTTAGAAAAGCTTTCAGGCCTTGGATTGAATAGAATAATAATAAAAAGAAGATACTAGAATGAAATGAGCTTTGTCAGTGAGTTTTTAGGATTAAATGCAAATTGATGTCGCAATTATGCTACTATGATAGGAGTGGAAATTTGTTTCCATTGACAATGTTATATTGAACCGAAGCGAAAAATGACACTCTTGAGGGTATTTGCAATGAAGTGAAGGTAGTTCATTAATTCAATTTGTTTTATTTGTTTCATTATATATGATTTTGTTAAATTTCTAACCAATTTATTAATTCAATATTTATTAGTTTCGTTGTAAATTTTAAGGAAAACACAAATGCACCAGAAGATTTTAAACCAATTTGCTTTGCAAGGATGGGAGCTGCTTGGAGGCAATGGAAGTACCGATTGAAGATAGATCACTATGAAAAGTTTCAAACCGATGAAGAGCGGTTGAAAAATATGCCCCCTGGAGTCGACAAAGTTCAATGGCATACTATAGTGAAGTATTGGGGTCTAAAGAAGATAATTGTATGACAACTCATTAAGTTTTGAGATGAGTATATTTACATCTACTTCATTAGTAACATCAGATTTATTAATTTCTCTAACTTTCTTTTATAGGATATAGCAAAGAAAAACTCGAAGAACCGTAAAGGTGAATGTGCTTACTCAAGGACTGGGCGAAAGCCACATGTAAAAATTACCAAGGAGGTTAGAATTCTGGTATTATAAACACTTATAATTTTTAGTTTAATAAATATTAATATATACATTATTTTTGTTAGAGGGTAGAGGCAGGAGAGCTTGTTGATGAAATCAACATGTGACAAGCTACTCGAGCTCCGAATAATAAACCTTTCAATGTTGAAGATGGGTCATCAAATAGAGTGGTATGTATATATGATAATTATAGCCATTCATTAATTTCTAATATATGTTTAAATTAAATTCATTAGTTTTTAATATATGTTTAATTGTTAGATAATTCTCGAGAGACGACTAAATGACCTACCAGAAAAGAAGCAAAATGATCCGGAAGCGAGGAGTGAGACTTTTAAGGATGTGGTAGGACAAGGAGCCCATGGTTATACTTTTCTAAAGGGAGTAGGCATTAGGCCAACATATACACGAACAATTTCCTCTCTTGCATTATTGGAGGATATTAATCAACTTAAGAAAGACGCTGAAGATCGAGAGGGTAGAGCTAGACAAGTCGCTGAAGATCGAGAGGCTAGACATCGACACGAGCTCAAAGAATTAGAATTTTTCCACCAACAAGAACTCCTATAGATGAAAACTCACATGACAAGTGAAATGCAGAGTTTGTTTCATAGTATTATCCCTAATCATGCTTCCATTACCTCAACGTCCCATACTGACTAGGTAATGATACATCTTTATTTTATTTTTATATATGTATGTGATGAAGTGTTAGATGTGATATATGTTGTGTCTATTTCGTTCTTAGTTGTTTAAAATGTTGTGGCTATTTCTATAGTTGTTTTTGAGTTAATTCTTATGTTTAAACATGTTCATTTTCATGAATAAACAAATGAGACTCTGCCGATTTTTAAAAAAAATATTAAGTATTTAAAAGTAAATAAAACGAAGATATATAAATTTGATAAGGTTTTTAAAGATTGTCATCAATAGGAATTATTATAAAAGATTACTTCTTCGTTTACGGTAACTGATACTGAATAAATTTGTATTGCAAATCGAAATCTTTTGTGGACAAGGCAAGACACGTTTTGATGGAGATCATTTGCTTAAAGATTGAGAATACTTATTCTAATGAGACAAGTTAACTTTTGTAGAGATATTTAGTTTGGTGGAGTATTAGGTAGGATATATGTTTGTGGCTATTTCGCTTGCTCTTAGTTGTTTACAATGTTGTGTCTGTTTCTATAGTTGTTTTTGAGCTAATTTATATGTTTAAACATGTTGGTTTTCATGAATAAACAGAGGAGGCTCTGCCGAATTTTTAAAAAAATATTAAGTGTTTGAAAGTAATACAACGAAGATATAAGGTTTTTAAAGATTGTCACCAATAGGAATTATTTAAAAATATTACTTCTTCGTGTACGGCAACTGACACTGAATAAATTTTATTACAGATCGAAATCTTTTGTGGACAAGGCAATACATGTTTTGATGGAGATCATTTGCTTGAAGATTGAAAATACTTATTCTAATGAGACAAGTTAAATTTTGTAGAGATATTTAGTTTGGTGGGAACAATGTTGAAATTGTTTATTTTATCTTTATATGGATTCAATTTTAATTGAATGGAAAATTGTGTTATATTTGTTGAAATGGGATGCGAAAATGTCATTTATAATTTTTAAGAGTTTTTGTTTAAAAGTATATTGAGTATATTATGGAATGGATAAAATTTTAATTTTGGCGCAAAAATTATTAAAGACAAATTTTTTGCCGTCTCAAAAGGATTACATAAATGAGGACCTTTTGAGACGGTTAAGTTACCGTCTACAAAACCACTTTTGAGATGGCATATACTGTCTCTAAAAAAAACTTTAAAAGATGTCTTTTTTGTCATCTTAAAAGGATCCTGTAAATAATATTTTTTGAGATGGCGTATTTCCCGTCTCAAAAGAACTTTTGGAGACAGCTGATGCCGTCTCAAAAAGCTTTTAAAATGGGGGTCTAATACTACGCTCCTTTGCCATCTCAAATGGCGTCATAAAAGGCTTTTGAGATGGCCAGAGGACTTTTTGAGACGGTTGGAGCACCGTAGTAAAAAGCAATTTTTTTTGTAGTGACCCTAACCGTAATTTCAAAACTCCTAAAAGTTATTGAGAACTAAAATAATAATACCAGTGAAACAATTTTAAAATCAAAATCCAAATCAATCCACATTGGACACCACACCCTTAACATTCGGTGAAACTTTGACAATGGCTTTGGTGTAATGAGGAAACAAAAAAGATTCATTTAATGATATGTTCACAAATGAAAGGTCATATTTTCCTCTCTTTCTTTGTGACTTTTCATTGATTCACCCCTTTATTCCTTTTTTCCTGTTAACGATTAGGTTAAAACTATAGCGCATTTATACATAGACCAAGAATCAACAAATCAAGTTGGTAAGTAGAAATTCTTATATAATATTATTTTAATAGAAGAATAGAACACTCCATATTTGTTTAGTTAAAATGATTTGATTATATTAATAGAATTTTTCATTTGAATCCTAGACAAATAATTTGTTTGGTTCGAGTCCACTTGCATATTTTCTAAATCACTCAGTCTTTGGTGTGTACCTTATAAGTTAAAGTACACACAAACTTTAACACATATATTATAGAACTAGCAATTGGGCTTTGATACCATTTGAAGATGTAAATGGGTGTACGCTAAAAACAAACTAAAGGGGGTGAATAGATTTCCAATCAATTTAGCCCAATTTTATAAATTACACATCAATTAAAAATCTAGATCTAAGTCATTTCACTTTTAGCAATTAGACATAATTGACTTAACATGCAAACAAACATAAACAACCAATCAAAATATAAAATAATCATACAACATGAGGAAAAATCTAAGTCAATGGGTAAAAACCCTCGGTGTGACCGAGTTTATTATTAGGTTTGAAAAGTGAATTTATACAATGCAAGAAGATAATTCTATCTCGTGATATTATAAGAAATTACCTATGAACGTCGAGGCTTTTTCCCATTCTAACAAGAAATATAATTGAAGTTCTATTGATTGAACATGAAAGTTTGTTCTTTATCCTTGGTCCAAACCATGCTTAAACTCTATGCTAGCCCAAAACCTCTTTTGAGATCCCGGACTATAAATCACGTGGATTGAACTTGAATTGGATTTAAACAATGACTAATTGTGAATTTCTTCAATCAAAACATCTCATAACGATATATCTCGATCTAAATCTAGAACTTTCACCAAATATGATTTGAACATGAAAATTTTGGATTGGAGAGGTAAAGTGATGCTCTCAAGATAAAAAACCCCTCGGAGTAAATGTATTTTGAAATAAGGAAGGGTGCTAAAAGATTTCGAGGGAATTTGTTCTATTTATAGAAACTTTATGAAACCCTGCTTCGAGGTGCGCACGTGTGAAAGCAGCATCGTGTGCACATTTTTGGACAGTGTGATCATCGACTTGAAAAGACAGAGGGTTGTGGGCATAGGGAAAATCAACATCGTTCACACTATTTTTTAAACAAACCATGTTATCGTGTGTATGGGCCAAATTCTATACCATGCCAAACATAAAAAAATCGCCACCCTCTTGGAAACCTATATACAACTTTAAGAAATCTTTTAACCCTATTTTTTGAAAGAAATAACCCCTTTGAAAATCATAAGTGCGTGCCTAGCCAAAAATTTAAACAAATGAGATCATCTGCAATAGGATATTCTCCAGCAGATCAACAACGCAAGTCTTGAATTTGAAAAAGTTACAAAGTCTTAAAATCTCGAAATCCATAGGTAATAGGCAAAGATTCTCTCATACATATACATCAACTTGCATCAAGATTTTGGACTCATAACTCAAATATTTTGACACTGAAGATAGCCATCTAAACTAAATATAAAATGGATACATTTCAATATCCCCCTTTGACTATTCCTTGAAAAAAACCCTAAAACCCAAAAATACTCTTGATTATAGCAAGCCATATTCACTTTACATTAGCCATATAATGAAATAGGCTTGTCTCAATATAAAAAAAAAATGTACGATATCGAATCAAATCTTCAATATGAAGTCTTGGTTTTCAATAAAGTTTAAAAAGTGATGTATCCTATAAAAATCTCAACAAAAAAACTATTACGCGGGAACATGCATGAGAAGAAACTTCCCAAGCTCGGGATTCTTCCAAAATCATCAAATATAAACGATAAGATATCAAGATATGATAAAAAAAAATAATAAAAATAATGAAGGTCCCCTACATCAAACATATGACAACAAAATGAACACCACACTCCTCCTAAAGATCAAAACTAAACCATCTAGTAAAAAAAACATCTCAAACATCACAATTTTCAGAATCCCCCCCCCCCCCCCCCCCCCTTAATTCGGGATTTCTCCCAGTTTTTCTAGGGAATAAGACAAACACAATAATAAGAGATATAACATCAAATGAGGCAAAAATAGGTGAATAGGAGTAGGTGCATGATAGAATATCAAGGATATATCAAAGAATAAGGACCATAAATCAAACTAAAATAGCTTGAAACAGGGGACCGTCCGCAAGGTAACACAATAGAGTCGTGCATGCAAAATCAAGAAGTTACCTCTAAAAATCAAATTTCCTCAGTCCTACTCATGGAGGTAATCTAGTGTTGTGCGCATGAAATCAGTTTCTAAGCTCCCAAGGATAAAATATTTCCATAGGTTTGCATGGGTACAATCTCATGTGTGCACACGAATTACACTAGTGCACTAAAAATACTAAACAATCCAACTTCACAAACTCTAAAGATATGTTCACAAATGATTTTTCCCAACGAGCAACAATCAAACAATGTTACTTATAGAAAGAAACATGCTTAAAGACTAATGATATAATAAATATCAATAACAAAACCAAAAATAGTAATATATACATGAAAACACAAGATCACATCTCAAATAGCAATCATTCTTGAATACCATACATTTTCACATGCAAAATAATATAGAACTATTTGGGATTTGTCAAATAAAAATTGTCTATGTATGTTGAGAAAAATAAATATTTTCAAATCACATTCTAAACATAATAAACTTAAAATATGAATAATTTAATCTTACATGTGAAATGAGATGGAAAATCACAAAAATCTCCAAACAAAATCTCCATTTACAAAATCTCCCTTCGCACAATGTTGTAAAAAACTTTTGAATGCCAAACTAAAATAGAAATTACTTTGGAAATAAGCTATAACCTTATTTTCTTTTACTGTTGGTTAAGTATTTGACATGTGGCTTTTTTTACATATTGGCTTTTGTCATTGATTGGATTATCACACACCTAGATGGCACCTACCCTTATACCATAAATATGTTATGATTCGCGAACCAATCAAAAGAGGATACTTGATATTCATTAGGTTGGATAAGGAAATCTGGTCGACCTCAATACCCCTGTCAGTCCATTTAACTTCGTTAGCTAACTTCAGGCTAATGTTGTCAAATAACTCAATTACACCAGGCACATACTAGGAATGGGGTGTCGTCAGCGTTATGCCCATGTGGGGAAGATATACAATTATCCCTCCCTGTGTGCCCATAACTAACTTTATAGTTATTCCTTCACTTTCATGTAAAGTGTGTACTTGTTTAATCTATAGAGGTATGAGACATGTCAAGCTCTAGTCTCCCTCCTCCAACAGGACATAAGACACAAACACTCATATTTAGGGGAAAAAGATTTTTTCTACCTGACAGTAATGCTATAATACAATATAGTGAACTTGAGATCTTGTAACTTACACACATTGTAACGAAAAATTTCTATCATTTCCCCTAGCATCTAGGACTTGTCCATTAAATCTAAATTACATCAAGTATGGCATATCTCGTCAAGTCTGTCATGGTACTTCATGTTCACATGATCAAGAAGACGGATTCGATTATCAAGCAACTTCAACATGCTCAGCGACATGATATTATTTTGGTATAGTTATTATTTTGATTTACGTGGATTTTTTGTATTGTATAGGGAGATTTTTATAAACCAATTTTTCACAAAATGAGGCAATTTTTTGAATAGTTTTTTAACTTAAAAATATTTATATTTTTTGACAGTTTCATTCAAACGAGACTACCATCTCGTTAGAATGACTTGGGATATCATTAGAAGGTCATTTGAAGCATGGATCAAACGAGGGCTTACTGTCTTGGATTTTTTTATCTCGTCCGAACGACATCAACATGTCATTATAACGAAGTCATAGTCTTGTTTAAACGAGGTTATGCTGCCTCAAAATTTGTGTCCACCTATAAATACTAGTTTTTGATAGGTTTTTTGTTAAGATTTTGCATTTATAAAAATTGTTGCTTTAAGTCTTCACTTTCAAAAGGGTAAAACACTTTTTGATTCGCAAAATCTCTCCTATATACTTTTTTGAATCATGTTTGAAATCCAAAACATTTATATATTGAAGTTATTTTTACAAAGAAGGAGTATTCACTACTGGCCTTGTAGAGAAGGAGTCTCTACTACTGCTCTAGTGATTTTTATGAGAATCATTGCCGAAGGAAGATTGCGATCTTTGTGGTATTTAAGAGGACCATTTCTTAAGAATATCAGAGTCACCTATGGGAGATTCGTACAGATGTATTTCTCTATTGTATTTGTAGGTTGCGATTTACAAACTATTGTGAAATAAAAGATGTTGGCCATTTGGGGACTTTTTCTAAAATTTTGATTTCTTTATATTCTTCATTTAAATCACATAATTAGATGTTTTAAGGTTAATAAGAATTAAAATTTGTGTGTGGATGGACATCAAATTAAATAAGTTTAAGCCATTAGAGAATTGCGCACTCTAAAGTTGCTATCAAAGCTTGTTTCATGAAATTATCGTGAAATCCTTTTTTCGTAAAATTTTTCTGATATATCAATTTTTTTGAAACATTGATTTTAAAAATAGAAAATTTTCTTATGGAGAACTTATATAATAGATAATTTTTAGGGATCGAATCATGCCTATTGGAAAGCCCGTATGAGATCCACTTTAAAGGTTATTGATGAAAGAGTTTGGCTTGTTTGTGAAAGAGGATAAACTCCTCGCACAGTCATGGTCGACAATGTCACAAATCTCAAACCTATTTGTTTCGGACTAATGAGGAAATTAAGTGGAGTACCTACAAATCTCATGGTCTTAGTGCTATTTTTGGAGCCATCACCCCTGATGAGTTTCATCGCATCATGACATGCCCTACGTTTAAGGAAGCATGGGATATCCTCCAGTTGACACATGAGGGTATCAATGATGTCAAGGTGTCTAAGCTTTAAAATTTTACCACCCATATGAGAGATTTTAAGCATTTTCGTGAGAAAGTTGAGTATTTGCTCAAAACTTCACAAGATTTGACGGATGTTTTTCATAGGATGTCATGTCCTTTGGAGAACTCCTTTGGTCCTAACGATTGAGGTTTAGACTTGTTTGCTAAAATAGGATGTTCTTCATGTTCATATCTTCATGCCTATTTCTAGTGTGAACGACCATTGTATTTATCATTCTCCAATATGATATATTTTTTGAAAAATCCCAAAAGAGATTTATTTTTCTTGAAATTTTTTGGAAAAATACAAAAAAAATTTCAATTTCTTTTTAGAAAAAGTGAAAAAGACAAAAACATTTTATTTTTGATTAAGTTTTTTGAAAAATCCAAAAATATTTTTGTATTTATGTTTACACTTTATATGGATAGACATTTAGGATTGTCAAATCACAATATCATTCTATTATCGACGTGACTTTTTGATTGTGTTTTGAGACACAACGTCATTTCATCCACGTGCTTTATAATCTGTTGGATTCACTAAGATGTGATTAACAATTTCTTTTTATATGTTTGACTCGTTGTCTCCTTTAATGTACACATGCACTGGCTTATTTGAGCATTGCACATGTCTGTTACGTGTTGGTCAAGGTATTTTCATCTCAATCCTTCCTTTAAAATGAACCAAAGGCAATAAAACGAGATAATGAAAGTAGTGCTTCTAATAACCATTGTTCGGATTGGAAAAAAAAATGAAATTATGTGTCTGGTAAATGTCTTAATTTAAAGTAATGAAATCGGGTTGCGAAAGACAAAAGATATTTGCGTCAATATCCACCATTTTCAAAAAGAAAAGAGCGTAAAAGATTAAAGGTAAATAAAAGAAAAAGATATAAAGTGCCGGCCAAATTCAAAGAAGAATGATGTTTCACTACAAATGAGCATTGATTTATTCAAAACAAAATAGTTGAGAGAATTATTTTATATGCGTTTTTTAGGGAGTCAGTCGAAGGTCGCATATCCTCAAAAACTTTCGTAAAAGCATTACATAGTTTTGGGAGTTATTGGTTTGAAGACCATTTTAAAATTTGATTGGTTGATTAGATAGAGTCGATATCATATGAATTCAACATTTTTATACATAAGAACGATTTTGAGTTCATTCTTTAGGAGTATCCAAAATTCATCGCGCACATATATTATTATTGTTTGAGTTGATTTTCCTAACGAATTTTTTCACACCCATTCATTACTCATTCACGACTTGGTTATCTTAATGTTAGTTCATGGTGTGCGCGGTTTTTGTAAAATTATTTGTTTTTGCTGGAAAATTTTGAAAAACAAAATAGTTTGTTTTGCTTAGTTTATTATTACTTGAATCGTATTACATTTTATTTGTGATGATATGCTATGATTGTGGTGACACGCTCTGGTTTATTATTTTTGTTTCTTTTCCTTGTCTATTTCAGACAAATAAAAAGGAGGGGAATGAATTATGGGGGAGTGAGAGTTTGATTTATGGGGAAGACCTTTAGTTATGAGTTTTATCTTAATTCAAATTCGATGCCTCACAAGGTCAATTTCTTTATCTATTATGTGCCGGTACACATTGATGAGCATATGCAAAGTACACATAAGATAAAGCTTCCAAAAAGAAGATCAAGATAAAGAAAGAGAATTGAATATTTGGAATACTTGTATAATTTTAGAATATTTCCATTTATGGGTTTTTGGAAGGGTGTTAGATTTTTATAGGATTTTTTATATGTTTGGATAATTCGATTTTTTTTATTTTGTACTAGAATAGGCATAGGGGAGATTTGCAAGGGAAAGTTTTCTATCATTGCCCATAATATCTAGGACTTGTCTATAGAATCTAGATTATATCGAGTATGGCATATCCCTTTACGTCCGTCATGGTACTTCGCATTGACATGATCAAGAAGACGAATTCGATTATCAAGAAACTTCAATATGCTCCGTGACGTCACATTATTTTGATATACTTATTGTTTTGGTTTTCGTGGATTTTTTACATAGCATTGGGAGAGTCTTATAAACCGATTTTTTACAAAACGAGGTAGTTTTTCGAATGTTTTTGAACTTAAAAATATTTTTATTTTTTGATTTTTTCTTTTAGACGAGATTACCATCTTGTTAGAACGACTTGAGAACTCATTAGAAGGTTGTTTGAAGCATGGATCAAACAAGTTTCAAATGAGGCCTTACTGTCTTGGATTTTTTATTTCATTAGAAGAAAAGCCTATGTCGTTCAGATGAAATCATTACGTCGTTAAAATAAAACCATAGTCTCGCTCGAATGATGTTACACTGCCTCAAAATTTATGTTCGCCTATAAATACCTGCTTTCAATAGGTTTTTTGTTAAGACTTTGAATTTATGAAAACTATAGAATTGCAGCTTTAAGTTTCACTTTTAAAAGGAAAAATCACTTTTGATTCACACAATCTCTCCTATATACTTCTGTGAATAATCTTTAAAACCCAAAAGACTTTTATAACAGAGTTACTTTTGTGAAGGAGACTTTAGTGTTGTCCTTATAGAGAAGGAGTCTCTACTGTTGTTCTTGTGATTCTTACGGGAATCATTACTGAAGGAAGAATACAATCTTTATGGGACTTGAGAGAATGACTGATGAAAAAGGAGAGGGTCACCTATAGGAGATTTGGTAGGCTGTACTTCTCTATTTTATTTGTGAGTATAAATTTGCAGACTATAGTGAATAAAAAGGTTTTTCCCCTTTGGGCATTTTTCCTAAAATTTTAATTTGTTTACGTGCTTGATTTGAATCAAATACTTGAATGTTCTAGGGTTTATAGGAATTAAATTTTTTTAGGGGATTGGAATCTAATTAAATAAGTTTAAGTCATTAAAGAATTGCGCACTCTCACATATTAATGTCTTTTGTTTAGTAATCAATACAACAAAGACTTGGACCCGAGGACATAACACCACCTTAGGCTGAACCACATAAAGTTGGTTTTGTTCTTTCCCTCATTTTTCTATGATTTTCTCCAGATTCGCATTTCATTATATTATGTCTCTTTATTTGTTATTTTATATAATTAATGCATTCTTGCTAAGACAAAATCAATATATTAGTTTTAGGCAATAATAGATTGACGCCATTTGTGGGAACGACTGACAATCGTCACTTTCCCCTATTATTAATTTTTGAAACTCAAGGGTAACCAACTCAGATAAACTAGTGAAACACACTGAAATTCATCAAAGTTTTATTGGCTAGAGTCTTTTAAGTTCCAATTTTCATTCGATTCACTTTAATCATTTGGTTCCACAATCGGATCTACATTTTTCTATTTTAAATTTACTTTTTCCTATAATTTATGTCACTGCATTACCATACTCTATTTTGTTATTAGGGATCTTTGTTTTTCTGCAAATCCAATGAAAATGGGAAAAAAACATTGAAAGCAGCTGAGCTGGAAAAAGGGTTCCATGATTTACTCCAGTGGGTATGGGTAATCTATATGCGATATTACAAAGCCTAGCTAGAGGATAGGAATCTATGCTGAAAAGCGTGATCAAGCTGACGCATAATATTTTGGCAGGGAAGAATAGGCCCAAGATGAATCCGTTAACTCCAATGGGTGGGGAAAACGCTGATAGGAGATGTGAGATTTCCCCTCCTACCCCATACAGGGACAGGAAGTAGACACAGTACGACAGAATATCAGGTATTCCAAGGAGGTTGGACTTGGGATCATTTGATTAAGGTAGTATGTCCATGAATTCTGAATCTAAGCGAGATAATGGGTACCGTGGCCATCCCTGAGAATATTCCCCCCTCCTCGTGGCACTTTCGGGGGATAAAGAGGAAAAGATAAGGGTCTCGCACCCCTCACTACATTATGGAGTTCTTCGGTCTTCATCGATTTTGGGATAATGTAAAAATATAGAGTTGCCAACCTATTTTCCACAAAACATGTATAAGAACATGTCGCTGCCTTGAGAGAGCGATATCAAAGATAAATTGATTCTTGCGAAACCAATAGTTCAGAGGTTCGGGGGCTAAGTTAGGGAATAGAAAGTTGTTAGGCACCCATTCGGACCTTTCGGTCTATTATGAGATTATGTTACTATTTTTCTTAATTTCTCTGTGAGGTGTGTGTGCATGTATATATAAGTGAATATCAGAATCGCTCGACTCGCATCATGGAAGAGTGAAGTCATTCATAGGATTGTTCCCAAAATAATGATTAGAAAAATATTATGTGTGTGCTCATCGAGATATTAATCTTTATGATCAAATGATAAAATATTTTAGATAAGCCGTAATTATAATTCACAAGTGTGATATGTATGAATAATATATAGAAAAGTAGCAAAGAGATGAAAATATGAAAACAGGACTCGAGCCTCGGGTTTTAGCTCGAAATGCCAACGTAGACTATAAAAGCATCAAAGTCCACGTAGTTCGCATACGGCACAAGGGTGGGGATTTGTCCCATAAATTCAAACGGGATTTTATTATATATGTGTGTGTGTGTGTAAAAAAGATATTCTTAGTTTTGAGAAAATATGATTAAAAATATCGTTAGAATTTATAGTTGTAACCCTCCTTTTCTTTGTTTTGGTTTTTTATAGAAAATAAATTATGTGCAATATAACTAATAAAGTTTGAGATGTTAATGTGTAAGATCTAAAGTGAAATCTAAATTGATAATTTATATAACTAATGCCAAAATAAAGAAATTTAATGAGGGGAGAATGTTTGAACCTTCTTTAGAGACTTAAAGTTTGGCCTTAATGCTTGTTGAGCTTCCTTGAAAGTTGGGATAAATGTAGGATAAGAGAAGGAGATTTTACCAAATTAGTTATGAGAATGATGTGAATGAAAGGTGGAAAGAAATTTCACACAAGGAAACTTTGATGATTGCTGAACAATGTTGATAAGATCAATAAAATTGCTTGATTTAGGGTGCCTTTCGAAGTGAGCTCATGCTTTCCTTATATTGGGTAAGGGAACTGCAAATCAACACTATACTTTCCTTTTCAATCGGCAGGTAACCTAAGACACACTGACGATAGGCAGGGAACTAGGGCTTCTAATTAGCAGTCTTGTGCAGATTATTAAAAAAAAATGATCGTAAAACACAATTTATAATTCCATATTGTGCATGGATCATGCTGTTAAAAAGGTAATTTAGATACCTTTAAGAATCCTTTGGGCTGCTCCCGGGTCTGGGAGTTGACTTTGGGTCAAATGGGGCTCGAAAGCGCCCATCGATCCTTTAGACGGAAGGTCATCGAACGATGATGGATCGTTCATCCAAATCGTAAGTCCAAATTGAGCACAAGGTGGTTCATTGGAAAGTTTATGTGAGGTGTTCAATGTTACAAGGAGCTTCTCTTGGTTTAAATAGTTGACTTTTGTCAAACGGGGTCCGAAAGCTCCCAGTGACCCTTCATAGTAAAAAAAATCATTCGTTCGTATGGTAAGGCTGATTCACCCACAAGATGAGACGTTGGACATGGTATTCAGTGACCTTTGAATATTCATGTATTATATTTCAATCTAAAGAGTTAATCTTGGTGAAACGGAGCCCATGAGTGCCTGGTGTCCTCTAGATCAATTTTTAAGGGAAAATAGATTGCTCATCCTAATGGTTATGCCATCTTCTGCATACGGTTGACTGTTGGAAATGGTTTTCAGGGCCCTTAGAGGATCCATTGAGATTTTTCTCTGGCGATGGAGTTTAGTGGGGTCGAATTGGGGATTGGGAGATCCCGGTGGCCTCCAAATCGATTTTTAATAGTAAAATGGTTCGTTCGTCCAAACTGTTACACTAATTTGCACATGGAGAAGACTATTGAAAAGGGAATTTAGAACCTTTTGAATATTCATTAAACTTATTCTCTGAATGATGAAGTTGATTAGAGTAAAATAAGGTCCGGGAGAGCTCGATGACCTCTAGATCAGTACTTAGAGTATGACCTAGGGCTTGTAGTGTATTGGGGAGATGCTAGGGACATAAGGAGAGACCTACGGGTCTTAGAATCTGGTGTTTATAGATCCCCTTGATGGATGAGCTTGGATTAAGTGAAATGCATCAAATAGACACCACATGATATTTTAGGAAAGAGGTCGATTCTTTGAATCTAAAGGGATGAGGATGAACAATTCAGGGGGTCAAGGTTGATTCTAAAGACCTAATGTAATGATGGGGATAACCAATTATGAGGGTCGAGATCAATTCTAAGGACCTAAGATGGGAGCGACCAATTCTGAGGGTAGAGGTAAATTCTGTGGACATTAAGTTAGGAGTGAGCCACTTAAATGGTCGACGTAAGTTTTGAGGATCTTAAGTGGGAGCCACCAATTCTGTGGTCGAGGTCATTCTGAGGACTTTAAGTTGAGTGACCAATTCTTAGGGTCGAGGTTAATATTGAGTACCTTAAGCTAAGAAATTAATTCTAAGGGTACAGGTCAATTTTATGTACCTTAAGTAGGAGCGACCAATTCTGAGGGACGAGGTCAATTCTAAGGACTTTAATTGGGGAGAGACCAATTTTGAGGGTTGAGGTTAATTTTGAGGACCTCAATAGGGGAACAACCAATTCCGAGGACCTTAATTAGGAGCGATAAATTTTGAGGGTCGAGATTAATTATGAGAATCTTAAGAAGGAGCGACCAATTCTAAGGGTCGAGGTCAGTTATGAGGACCTTAAGTTGATGCAACTAATTCTGAGGGTCGAGGTCAATTCTAAAGACATTAAGTTGAGAGTGAAAATTTTTGAGGTTCGAGGTCAATTGTGAGGACCTTAAGTAGAGAGAGACAAATTCTATAGGTCGTGGTCAATTTTGAGGACCTTAAGTAGAGAGCAACCAATTCTAAGGGTCGAGGTCAGTTATGAGGACCTTAAGTAGAGGTAACCAATTATAATGGTTGAGGTGAATTCTGAGAACTTGAAGTAGGAGTGACCAATACTATGGGCTGAGGTTAATTTTGAGGACCTTAAGTAGAGGTGTGGGGAATAGCCCTTCTGTGAAATCTTTAAATTTTCCTTTTTTTATAGACTTACTAGGGAAGAGATATCTCTCTACAGATTATGTGACTTGAGGTTTTGAGATTCCGCTGGGGAATATGATATGACAAAATATGACCTCGTTCGAGGACGAAGGATATTAGTATCCACGATCGAGTTTCAAAAGGACCCCACTAAGGTAATACCCAGAACTTGTCGAGATTAGGTTTGGCCTGGTCATCCACGACCTCGACCTTCTTATGAGCCGAGGCCCCAGGAGATCATTTCACTAGCGAAGACATGTCGTGTCCTCTCTCTCAGCCGACACCTAGTAATGACTTGCATAACATGTCTCGACCTGACCACACTCGACACTTTCTAGCATGTAATCATGCACTACATCAGTAGTCTATTACTTAGCCAGACCGAGACCCCTCCAGACAACATCTACAGTACGAGCAGTAAAAGTTACAAGATGGAAAATCCCAGATGGGCAAGTTTGTTACAACAAGATTATCCCCTCACGTGAGGGAATATTACAGTATGATTAGCTACATGTGCAGTGGACATGTATCAATTCATGCTGGTTACATGCTTGGGGGTACATTACACCCTTAAGGTATTATAAATACACTTCATCTTCTACATTGTAAAGGATCGAGAATTCACAGTCCTAGCATAACTCTGCCAAATTGCTTAGTGAGAGAGAAAGTCTCTAGTGTTGTATTTACAGGCCATTGGTGCCATTGTTATTGTGTAAAATCACCATTCACATCGCACAATGGGCGTAGGCTCCGGCCGAACCACTTTAACTCTAGTATTATTTTCCCTTACCTCATCTCTTTTGATTATTATATTACTTTATTTATGTCATTTTTGTACTGGTAAAAGCTCATTCATCACTTCGATCTGGTGATGCCAATTCTGGTATCATCAAATTGTGCTTCTGGGGAGAGATGCCATGTTAGGGCTTCTAGCTCTACTTGGGGGAATTTGGAATTTTCTTGGGAAAAAGTTTAATTAAAAAATTCATGTTGGGAAAATGGATAAGTTATTACATAACCCTGCTGGGAAGGCATTTGATTTCTATTGAGGGTGAGGTTTTTAGGATTCCGTTATGGAGTGAGTGGTGGGCTTTGTGAGCGTGCTGATTTTTAAGGTTTGAATTGGGTAAAATGTGGTATTAATCCGGCTGAGGTTTTTGGGAGCTTGAAAATTAATTTTCTTGGTGAAGAAATGTTCCAATATTTATTTGGATATTTATGAACTTTTAGGGAAATAATTTCAATTTCTAGCATTTTCGTGGATTTTTTGTACAAAATTTTAGGGGTATTGCCGATTGGAGGGTGGAAGGGATTGCCAATTGGTAGTGGTGCGATCTTTTGAGTTCCTTTGGGCAGAGGAACATGAGGGTGACACTTGAGGTGGGATAGGCGGTGTTGGGTAGGATTGTTGAATCTCTATTGGGGATGTAGGTGACCTTTTACCCTTGAGAGATGGTTCCATGGGATTTTCTTACATATTCATTGTTCACTATGGGAGCTAGGTGTTTACCATATTGCATGCTTGATGTAAAGTCATTGCACCTAAAAAAAGACTTAAAAAGGAAAAAAATTGATGCATATTTTGTTTGATTGTCTTGATTTAGTGGCTTACTCTACATGAACTTTAACTTGCTACTTAGTTTTTGAGAAAGAGTATGAAAAGTGTACTTTTTAGGGAATTTTTAAATATGTTTGAGCAGAAGGTGGCCTTATAGGCTTGCTTGCTATATGGATGAGGAGATAGAAAGTTGGGTTGTAAGGTGGGGCTTGTCTCCTTCATTATATTGTGTTGAATAAGGTGCGTTGAAGAAACTGCATTGATGTTGGAGATGTTTCCATGGTCCTATCTTTGAGGCTTTTTACTTATGATAGGGGACCTGATGGTGGACCCTCAATCGGCTGCTATTGCAGCATGGATATCATATCCTCACAATCTTGTGGAGATGATATTGGAAAATACCCTGAATGGCCTAGAAGCTTGGTGGGAAGGCCGTTTCAATTTACTGAGATGAAACCATGTTATGTTGTTCATGTGGTTTTCTGAGAGATTCCATTTGGCGGTCCCTCCTGAATATCCCTTAGCAACTGTGTCAAATTTCTTCACTCGTTATTTCATCATCTTTGTCCCATCCATAGAGAAATTGGTACACTGGTTTATTGAGCACATAGCTCGATGTCTGCGCTGGTCGGTGCCCTATTGGGGGGAGTTGTATCCCATTCTGGAATCAGGGGAATACCAGTATATTCAGTTAGTTAGACTTCGACGAACCTCATTCTTTTTTTTCTTATTAGATCCTGCATTAAGTCGGATTAGGGAATATTATGCCCTCTCGTTGCCTAGACTTCTTTCTTGTAGAGGAATTATCAAAAGGCTTGCGCATGTGGTTCGGCTTTTGTGGGATAGTCGTCGGCCATCAACTTGTCGTTCTAAATCTATTGGCAGGGTTTGATATGTGTTCAAAGATTATATGAAGTGGATGTGGAAGAAGGTAATGGCTAAGATCTTAGTCGAGGAGACTAGACATTTATGGTTAGCCATGTTTGACACTATAGAGGGGGGCATAGTGTTTTTCTTTAGGCTAGTCTAGGCTTACCATTCCATGGAGCGCCTTCGGGATACTATTGAAGAAGGGGAATTTTGGGGCCTCAAGATAATGATAGGGATGGGTCTTTTGATAGCTATGGGTAGGCCTTGTGAAGCTGGTGATTTTATGAGGCTGGTGGTACTTGTTAAGCCTTTATGATGGTTGGTTATGGGGATAGATTTGGGAAGGTTTGTTAGTTTGTTTAGGAGTAGTTTTGTTTGGTTATTTTTAGAACAGTTTGGCGGGGGTAGTTGTTTTACTCCTTATGCTGATATTTCCTGTAGTCATACTGAAATTTTCCAAAATGGAATAAAAAAGGATTTTAATCATATTGTTTTGCCTCTTTATGAGTTTTACATTCGAATCATCTATACCAATCGCTAAGGCATACATAATCCTTTTGTTCATGTAAATGATAAAATGAACTGTCATTCTTGGAGGTAAGAAAAGAATAGCATTTTGTAAAAAAATGGGGGACCGTGACCATGTAAAGTGTATGAGTTGACTTTGTACCTCTGAGGTTTTGAAAAATTTTGGGTTTCATTTTTGAAAGAATTTTTTTTAGAGGATCAGGCCCCACTTAGTTTTGATTACAGGGAAATGAATAATTTTATTTTTGAATAGAAGGGAGATGACAGGAGTCTTAGCGGGCCAAGATTTCGAACTTGGGGTAAAGTTTCTTGAGACAGTCCGAGTTAACTGGAAGGTCCATCTCTTCTCCATCAACGTCAGTGAGCATAACAACGCCACCAAGCAAGATCTTCTTCACTATGTAGGGGCCACTCCAATTTGGTTTGAATTTCCCCCGGGATCTCAGATGGGTTCTATAATTTCTTTGAGGGCTAAATCCCCTTCTCAGACACCATGATCCTTTATTCTCCAGTTGAAAAATAGTGCTATCCGGTGATAGTGCCCTTGTATATAATATAGAGCCTTTAGCCTCCTTTCATCTAAGAGTGATAACTCATCTAGACGACTCTGGTGCCAGTTTTCTTCATTGACATTTCTTTCAAGCATGACACATAGTGAAGGTATTTCTATTTAAATGGGTAAGACTACTTCCATGCCATATTCTAGAGAGTAAGGGGTATCCCGAGTTGACACCCGGATTGAAGTGTGGTAGACGTAGAGGGCGTAAGGAATCCGATTGGCCTAATCTTGGTAACTCTCAATCATCTTACTGATGATGGATTTGAGGTTCTTAGTAGCCACTTCAACTTCACCATTGGTTTGTGGTCGATAGGGAGAGGATTTATGTCTTTGAATCCCATACTCGTTGACCAATCTGTGACTTTTACCTTGAAATATAGTCCATTGTCTGATACTATCTCGTGTGGGACGTTGTATCAAGAAATAATATTCTTTTAGATGAACTTGCCTACTTTTTTGGCATTCAACACTTCGTATGACTCGATTTCGACCCATGTGATGAAGTAATCTATGGAAACCTGGCTGAATGCGTGCCCAATGGAGGCTATGGTTGTGATTTTCCCTACAATATATATGCCCCATATAGAAAACGTTCAGGAAGAAGTCACATTTTATAATTCTCATGAAGGCAAGAGCTGGAGATTGGAAAATTGTTCACATTTAAGGCATCTTCGAACATATGTGGTGTAATCTTAAACCATGGTAGTCCAATATTTACCTTGTCGGATAATATTTTTAGATATCATATGGCCATTCATGTGGGGTATTCATTCCCCGATGTGGATATTCTATATCATCTCTTTAATGCCCGTCCCTGCGATGCAGTGTAAGTGGGTTCCATAAAAATTTGTCTCGAATAGTGCTTTATCACAAACAAGTGGGTAGCCAGCTTATGGAGGGTTTCTCGATCTTTCTTGTTTGCATCTTGGGGGTATCTACCATGCTTG
Organism: Sambucus nigra; assembly: GCA_949130495.1. Taxonomy (NCBI): domain Eukaryota; kingdom Viridiplantae; phylum Streptophyta; class Magnoliopsida; order Dipsacales; family Adoxaceae; genus Sambucus; species Sambucus nigra. The sequence goes on along the minus strand of OX422210.1, from coordinate 232,889,142 downwards.
AGGAGGCACCAATTGTATAATACCAGCACTCGGACATATAAGGATCCTCTTCTATGATGATCTTAATATGGTAGTTATGGGTCGGTTTAGCTTGCTTTTGGACTAGAAAGGGGACCATCATTATTCCCTCGGGCATGTCAACCATAGAGGCGAGAGTAGCAAGGGAATCGTCTAAGATATTTCTTTCTCGGGGCAAGTAGTGGATGGTGATATCTGAGAACTGTGAGACCGTCTCTTCTATGTGGGCGTGGAAGGGTAAGAGTTTTTCATCTTTAACTTTTCATCTTTTAAGGACCTAGTTGATGATGAGGGAAGAATCCCCATAGACATCTTGGCACTGGATTCCTTTCTTGAGAGCCACTTTGAGGCCTACGGTGCATGCCTCATATTCGATTATGTTTTTGGTGGAGGGAACATCTAACTTGATGGCAAGGGAGTGTGGGAGTCATCAGGAGAATCCCAATGCGGTATCCTTTTTTGTTAGCACCGCCATCAAAGAACTTTTGCCACCAGAGGCCTTCCTATGAGGTGCAAAGGATGTCTTCATCCGGTAATTCAAAGATCCAATTGTCAGCTTATCCCATGGAGTAATCAGCAAGGTAGGAAGAGATATCTCCTCATTTCATGGCTTTCTACGTGACATACACAATATCGAACATGGTCAGAAATATCAACCATTGGGCCATTCGCCTAGACATGATAGGTTTTTTAAGAATTTGTTTAATAAGATCCATTCGAGATACAAGTCTAATGGAGAAAGAGAGCATATAGTGTCGTAATTTTTTAGTGGCCCAGAAAAAAACGACACATGCTTTCTCTAAGGCAGTGCAGTTGACTTCGTACCCGACCAACTTACGACTGGCATAGTAGATGGCCCTTTCTTTATGGGATTTTTTAAAGTATTGGGATAGCAAAGCCCCTGCTGCGGTGTCTGTTACAATCAAGTATATAAGTAAAGGGAGACTAGGCTGTGGTGTCATGAGTACTAGAGGTCGGGTTAAATATTATTTGATTCGATTGAAGGCTTCCTGACAAGCTTTATTCCTAACTTTGGTAGAATCCTTTTGAAGGAGTTTGAAGATGGATTCACAAATAAAAGTCAACTGGATGATGAATCGTCTAATATACTCTAATTTTCCTAAGACTTCGCGAACTTCCATCTCCATTCGGGGTGGTGGCATTTTCAAGTATAGCTTTTAGTTTTGTAGGATCCTCTTAAATCCCCTTCTCGCTAACCATGAATCCCAAAAGAATTCCTTTGGTAACGCTAAAAACACATTTCTATGGGTTAAGTCACATATGGTATTACCATAGTCATTTAAAGAACTTCCAGATAATAGGAACATGACCTTCCCAAGTCTTAAACTTGATAATCATATAAACCACATAGACCTCGATCTCTTTGTGTATCGGGTTATGAAAGATGGTTGTGGCAGCCCTTTGATAGGTAGCCCCTCCATTTTAAGACCGAATAGCATAACTGTGTAATAGAAGCTTCCCTAAGGGGTGATGAATGTAATTTTTTCTTAATAACTAGGGTGAATCCGGATTTGATTGTATCAAATAAACCCATCAACGAATGAATTGAGAGTGTAACTAGTCGTGTTTTGCACAATCATGTCGATATTGGGTAGCGAGTAATCATCTTTTAGAGAGGCTTTGTTCAAATCTCGGTATTAGTGAAAATGCAAACCTTTCGTTCAGATTTTGGCACGGGTATGATGTTTACTAACCATGTTGGATCTTCGATCACCTGGATGAAGCCTATTCTCAACTATTTGACCACCTCTTCTTGAACCTTGAGCGACCAGATAGTGCAGAGCTTTCACAGTTTTTGTTTTTCCGATTTACATTCTGGGAGTGTTGAAATCTCGTGTTGGGTGATATCGGCATCGATGACGAGACTGTCTTTACAGGACCATGTGAAGATGTCCACAAATGACTTCAACAGTTCTTCGAATTGCTCACACTCATGCTCATCAAGGGTGGACCCCATCCTAATCTCGTGCAGTTGGCTACTAGAATCAAAATTTATAATAACAGTGTCATCCTCATTAATTTGAATGCGATTATGTTGTTTGTTATTAACCTTATTAATATTAGTTAATAATTGTTCATTTGCAAAATCATCATCATCATCATCAAAAGTTTGATTTGAATCAAAACAATTAATGTAAGGCATAACAAGATACTCAAAATCTTTACTTCTTTCACCTTTTGGAAAAATAACATTTAGAACCTCATCAAAGGAGGTCTCAAAGACATTGCGATCAGAACTAGGAGGAACAATAAAATAATAAATGGGATAAACATCTGGGTTGGGTTGTATCTTAGCGGGTGGAACTGGTATAACATTCCAGTTGAGGAGAGGTGTAGTAGTAGTCTTGATCAGGATGGAAAGATTCGATGATGTAGCGCTTGAGTGGATTGTGCAAAGTTTTAGGCCCAGTGTTTACAGATTATATGAATCCTCGGAGTCATTTCCCTCAGAAAACCTCGGTAACAGTTGTAGTCTTCACAACGAACGACTGCACATGATTCTAGGAACTTTTAGCCCATGAGTAGCTGTTTTGTAAGAAGATCTCTATTTCTGGCATCATATTTTTATCCACATGATCATACCATGGTTTGGGAAAGCCATAAAAGGAAAAATCTTCACCCTCTTTGACGAATATTTCATTCAAGGAATCTCCTAAAATAGTCTTGGCACTTTCTATCATTCTCTTCAACCTAGGTTGGTGAAGCATATTGAGTTCCTCTAATGATGGTTGATAACCCAGACCATATGGAGGAAAGTCCTTCTTCAGGGATGTCATCGTTCTAAACCCAATCAAGGCATAAAGTGCATATTCTTGAACATCTGTATCATGTTGACATTGCTGTGAGGGTTGTTCTTTAGACCTACTCTATCTTTAAAATTATCCCATGCTGGGAGTGGAAGTGGTTTAACTAAAAAACTAAAAAGAAGCATATCATTTTCCCCATGTTGTATCTCTAGTACCAGGTTACTAGTTCTTGCATTCTTGGTATTATCATTGTCTCCTAAGAGGGTGATGACCTTCCCCATAGCAAAAAACTTCAGTTTTTTATAGAGAGAGGAAGATATCCCCTTGATGCTATGAAGCCATGATCGACCTATCAATAGGTTTAAATAAGTAGGCATGTCGATGATTTGGAACTCAGTAATAGGATTTATAGGGACATCCCCTACTATAAGTTTTATGGGTCCCATCACCTGTCGACGAGTGTTTTCATAAGCATGCATCGCGGTAAAAGTTGGAGCACGTTCACTTACTTTCAAATATGCAAAGCTCAGGGTTCTTAACAGGCAAATATTAAGTGATGATTCATTATCGACGAGTGAAAGTGGGACTATCTTCCTCATTGACTCAAGGGAGATATTGAGAGCATAGTTATGATTAGGACCAAACTTACGAGTTTCTTCCTTAGAGAAGGAGAGCATTCTAGAAGAGGTTAAATATTTGACCAGGTTCATCGCTTCTTCTGGAGTGGTGGAAGGAGGGACTGTGGGCATATTAAGTAATTTAATCAAAGTGTTTCAGTGTATCTAAGAATATATGAGTAGTCCTTAAAAGTGGTGTCAGACTGAGTTTTCTTCAACTGGTCAAGGATCTTGCTGTCCTCGATGGATATTTTCAGCATGGGAAGTTTCTCAACATCACCATTTCCTTTATCCGTCATTACTGATTGAGAGTTTAGACTCTAGTAGTGCCTCCCAGATCTTATCATATGGTTTATAGAAGAAGGGAAGAACATAAACCCTGTTTTTTCATTAATCTTGGAATGTTCATCCACTTTGTTGATCTCTTATAGTAGATCTTGAAATGATATTATCCCACTTACACTGATCATTGGGCTAACCTTTTTCTTGCTTGGCTCTTTATCTAAATTATCAAATTCGTCCCCCATATAGTGGCAACGTTGTTATCCTTCCATAAGAATTAAAGGCATTCTACAACCTCAACAGCTTCTTCATATAGATCATCCCACTTAATGGGGAGATATATAAGTGAAGAGACCAATTGCCCTTCTTGTTTTAAAGAATCGAGTAACTCGGGCATACTGCAAATCGCATCATTCTGTCGGGATAATCCTTCCATGATCTAAACTACATCATCCAAACTTACTTCATCGATATGTACCACCCAATTATCCAACTCGGGGGTCCACTTTCGGGCTTTCATCAACATTGTACTGAACTTCTAGCAAATAATGATCATTTATGAGGGAAATTTTAGCCCGAACTCCAGAATTTTGTTCAGAACTATTGGTAATTCCATATCCTACCCTCCAGACCGAGTATTAATGATAATACATGCTCTTGTATAAAGAGACAGGGCGTGATCAGAAAAATAGGCAGGGTGTAGGAGAAAATATGGGAAAATTTTAAGGGGTTTGGTTGAATATACGGTATAATCAGTGATTTACTGGGTAAATGGGTCGAATTCTAGATCATTTTCATGGAAGATAGCATTTGCATTATTTGGGAGTGGATTGTGGGTGGTGTTTAGTTTAGGATTAACTGGTGGGGCGAAAACAGCCCAATCAATCAGACCTTTGATTACATTCCGAAAATGGAAGCATTGATCAATGGTGCGACTGACATTTAGATGGAAATGACAACGAGCATTAGATTTGAAATTTTTGGTAAGTGGTTTTGGTAATGGATGAGTGTCCAATAGCTTGATGAGATTTCGGCTTAATAGGGCTTGGTAGACTTTTTATAGGGGAGCATAAAGCTCAGTGTATTCTTTTCTAAACGGGTTGGAATGACTTTTGGACACCCAAGAGTTAACAGGTTGCGTGATGTTGATGGTTTAGACTATAGTAGGCTCCTCATATTTTCTTAGATTGAACTGTGCGGATAGTTTGTTGGCTCAACTTCTATCTTGGCAAGACTTACTTAATCTCCAATCCGACTTCCCGAAGGGCTTGAAAATGGGGGTAATACTATTCTCCCATCATCGCTCGGACATGGGGTAAGAAGTTTTTCTTCACAATACTAACTTTATCCTCTTCTAAAGGTCGGTTGGTCATGGTGGCCGCTTTATCCCTCCTCCTTGCTATGAAATTACTGTTAGTTTCTACGGGATTCTGCTTGAGAAGTTCTAAATCATGACGTGTAACCTCCAACTCCTAGTTGTACTTGTATTGCGACATGAATTCACGGGCAACATCCTCCTAACTACGAATTATGGATTCCTCGAGGGATAGGAACCAACAAAGAGCGTTGTCCTTCAAAGTCTGTTGGAACATCTAGGCCATTATTTCCTCAAAGGCACCTAGGAGAGTCATGGCTCAGTGGTAACTTTGGAGATGAAAAATTGGGGGCCTGCTACCCTCGAACTTCTCAATATTGGGCATCTGGATTTTTTTGAGTAGCCTTGCTTTAGAGTAGAGAGACGTATGGGTGTAATCCATGTAATTCCTAGAGATCCAGACCTAGTTAAACTTCTTTGTCAATAGCTTAAGGTCCTTTTTCAACTCTTTTTCCTTCGGATCAACAGGTACTGGCAGGTTAGCCCCTGGCTGGGCACGATTCAACATATTGAGTTGAGTTGGCGGTCTTCTGAGACCCAAATAGGCTCACGTGCGGGTGGACCTATAGCAGAAGCGAAGAGGACCTCAGGATTTTCAGAAATAGCGATGCAGTTTTTTTGCATCTCATGAACCTCGATTTAAAGGTTATAAATATATATGATAAGTTGGAGTAGAACCGTTATCAAATCAGGCTATGCATTCGATACTTGATCTGTGTTCTCCATGGAGAGTGGGTGGAGGTGGATTTCAGACTTGGAGGAAGTAGTAGAAGAACTGACGGAGCTTCGGGGCGATTCGACAGAATATTGAAGCTAATAGGGATCCATGCCAAGGTCCAGGTATTCGATCGACCTGAGAGGGAGAAATGATTCAAATTTATTTTTGAAAGAGAATATGAAGAATATTTTAAGACAAAGAGGAAAAAGTTTTTGATATTTTTTTGGAAAAAGGAAGACAAAATGTTTTTGGTATTTTGATAAAAGAGGAGGAAAAATATTTTTGGTATTTTGATTAAAATAAAGGAGGTAAATTATTTTTAAAGCTTTTGGTGAGGAAGGACGAGAAGTGAGAAAATAGTCTCAGCATGATTATTATTATTATTATTATTATTATTATGATTATTATTATTATTATTATTATTATTATTATTATTATTATGTTTTCACTTGTATTATATTTACCTAAATGAAAAAAAAGTGTGGATAGGAGTTTATTTTTAGTTTTATTAGATTTTATATTTTTTTTAGGACTTTAGTGTCTATTTTTATTAGATTTTTAGTTTTTATTTTTAGTTTATTATATGAATTTTTTAATAGATTAGGAATTTAATTTTATTCGATTTTATTTTTAGTTTTATTGACTTTTATATTTTTAGTTTCAGTTATTTTAATTTTCATTTTTTTTATGAGTACAACTTACACACACACACATGTCATTACCCCCACTCACCCTCACCATCATTCCCTACACCCTACCACACACAAACCAAGCCTCGCCCATCTTCAACCTACCCTCATTTTCTCTTATCTCTTATCCACCATTAACCCCCATAACCAAAATCGGAACCAAGAACCTACTAAAACTCGGTTTGTCAACCTCGAACCTCTGCGACCCAAACTAACCCGCTGACGATAACCCGAACCCCAACTATTTAACTCCGCCCACCAGTCATAGTCTGGTGGACCCAATGTGAACCCATATCTAAAGCTAAATCGGGAACTTAAACCCTAAACTCGAACCCGAGACCTGTCGAACCTTCTCCCACACCCACAGTGGAACCTCCATCCATAACCCCCACCGACAGCTGCTCCCATAAACCCACTACTCTGGAACCCTCCTCAACCCACCAGCGACCCAACCAAGACCTTCCATAACTCGGTTTCTACACTAGCCACCTAAACCCATCACCTCCAGCCAAAACCTCCAACCACCAGATCGCTCAGCCATAACCCAAGATCAAATCCAACCCACTCCAAACCCTACTGTCAAAACTCACCTTTGACCCGAAAGACATTCCCAAAAGAATAGTAACTCCCAAGCCACTTGTCACAATTTCGAATGAACCCACATGCTTCTATTGTTGGTCAAATTCAATACCACAAAAATCTTGTCTCAAAAAAGAACTTCGTGGGTTATAAAACATAGAAGGGTCAGCTCATAAAAAAAAGTACTCTCATGTAGGAGATTGCAAAAGAGGGAAATAATGTATATTATGTACAAAGTAGAATCATAAAAAAATTCAAAAAAATAATTAAAAAAATAGTTTGGTTTAGAATACTTTTTAGTTTTTTTAGTCTTGTTGGTGTAATCAATTGCTAATTTTTTTGAAGAATATTGGATTGTCTATCATCCCTCTTTTAGAAATCTCGGAATACACGTGTTCGACCCTAAAATTACACTTTTTACCATAAAATTAAATAATACCTCTTAAAAGCGTACTTGCACTATGAATTACTAAACTCAACAATTTTCACTATCACGTTACAATCAAAAGTTGAAGAGTAACTATATTCTGAAGATATTCTTAAAAGATCACTAGTGGTGACTTATACCCGTGAGATTTGAGCTTTTCACCTTTTTGAGGGTTTTTACATATCTTCGAGTCACAAGTTGACCTAACTTTTTTTGGATACCGCACTTAGTCGTTGCATGGTCTCATTATTTTTCAAAATTGGCTTAATCACTGAGAATGACATTACTTTCGAGTTATAAGAAACATGTGTCTTGTAGTTTGTCCCGAGCACCAAACCATCTTTACCATACATTTACCATTTATTTCACCCATTACCATCCCATATTTCCCTTATCCATATATTCCAGATACCATCCATACATCATTCTCCATTACTACCATCATTTTTGAGAAAAAGAGTGTTTGAAATAGTCAATGTAAATTGTCTTCATTTTTGTTATGAAAAGAAAAATGCATCGTAATAAAAAAAATCGAAAAGAAGAAAAAGAAAGCATGCAATCATAAATTCAAAAGATGAAAACATTAGTCAGTCAAAGTGTGTTACACTCTTCTCAAAATCTTACCAGCATATCATCATCTTCCCCATTTTTCGACCATGTCTGACATAAACCCCACTCTCACCCTAGGTGATGTGTTTTCGCAAAATAGAAGTCTATATGGTGAATAACTCGACATTCTCGACATAGTGGTTAGGATTCGTTCATGAGATCAAATTTCTTTCATGTATCCATCATTTTCTATAAAGTGTGTGAGACGTTTGAACTTGTTTACATTTAATCACCTCCTCACACACTAGAGAGATACACTTACCTGATTCTCAAAGAGTTCGATTTGGAGAGATATATCTAGTGAGAATTGAAGTCAAAGATTTGATTCTATAAAGGCGATCGAGGAATTGTTCTAATGATACTTAAGATTGTTTCACACTAACACATGTTGCTGAGTTTTAGGAAGGATTACTCTTTTGGTATTAAGTAATTTTATATCTCATTTTGATAATTGAATATGGGGCTCCTTGATGTCCTTCTAATTTGGATTGTATAGCTTTTCATCGTCAAAATAAGAGACGACATTTTAGATAAAATTTTGAATTTTGTGGGTACATTCACTGCAAACCCTCATGAGACACCACTCATCCTATGGGGCAACCTGTAGGTTTAACGTCTTGTTGCATATGCTAAGTGCAGTGGTCAGTGCCTGTGAATGTGGTTACTTATCTCTGTTTTCTCTCTATTTTTGGTCGAGTACTAGCAATGCTCTATTTGGGGTGGTGTGATAAGCACCCAAAAGTGTATAATTTATGCCTTGAATAGAAGCATTTAGTCACTCATTTTAATTAAAAATGGCCTTGTGTTCGTATTTTATCATTTTTCAGGTCTATATGTTGTCGCGATATAAATAGTGCTAAATAGGTGTAGTTGCGACACAATAGCATTTAAAAGCACGAAATGAAGAAATCAAATCACCGTGAAGTTCGAGTCCTCGTTGAGCTTGCTGAGATGAGTTCCGATGCCCCAAACCCTATTCCTGAACTAAACCTAAGCCTAAACCGAGCCCAATCCATCACCCGAGCCTTTGTGTGTTGAGTTTGTACTTTTATTATTTTTACATGTGTTCATTTTATTTTTAGGATTTATTTTAGATTTATTTAGAATTTTCTAGGATTTATTTTCTATTTCTTTATTTTGATTTTCACTTTTATTACTTTTTTCAATTTTTAATATTTATTTTATTTTATTTTCTTTTAACTTATTTTTAGGATTAGTTTTTCGGAGTTTATTTTTAGTTTTATTATTTTTTATATTTTTTTAGGACTTTAGTGTCTATTTTTATTAGATTTTTAGTTTTTATTTTTATTTTATTATTTGAGTTGTTTTATAGATTAGGAATTTAATTTTATTCGATTTTATTTTTATTTTATTGACTTTTATATTTTTAGTTTTAATTAGTTTAATTTTCATTTTTTAATGAGTACAACTTACACACACACACACACACACGTCATTACCCCACTCACCTTCACCATCATTCCCTACCCCCTACCACACACAAACATAATCCCCTCCATCTTCCCCACTTCCACTTCCTCTTTCTCTCTCATCTCTCTTACCCTCCATAACCCACCACAATTAACACAACCATTCTCTCTCTCTCTCTCTCGTCTAACGTCACACCCCCTACACCTTCCATACCACCCGACCCACCATGGTAGCCTCGGTTCCCCAAACTCGAAACCCCTGCCCCGGCACTATAATTTGAACCCATCCTATCCAGCCCTTACATGTCCAACCCAATAACCCGAACCAAGTTCAAGCCGGCAAGACCCTCAACTCGAAATCCGAGTCAAACCCGGTAGCCCCTCGATTTTTTAAACTATCCAAACCCGACTTCCACCACTTGTTCTAACCCGGGTTTGGCCATTCAATCCTATACTAAAATCCAATCCAGCAGTCCCAAAACCTCAATACCCGAACCCCATACCCGAGTTACACCCACACCATTTGAAACTCGAAAATCCACCTGCCAAATCGTCTTGAACCATCCCAAAGACCTTCATCCATAATCCCAAATAATCGGATCAAATCACTTCCAATAATACCCATGTGCCTTTTCAAACCCTTGACTTAGCCTACTCAATCTGAAAAATCGCTCCACCAAAGCCCAACTTTGTGAACAATAAAAAGGGAAGGCATCTCATTTAAGAGGGAGGACTGTTATACACAGATAGCAACGAGAGACACAAAAAGGAAAAAAAAAAGAGTCTGCATAGGGTAGAAAAAATAAAAAAAATAGTTTAGAATTAAAAAAAATTGTAGTTTCAGTTTTTTATTTTAGTTTGGTAATCCATATGAGTTTTTGTGACAAGTTTGGACGTGTGTTCATGCACACAGTTGATACAAGGAATTAATACGTATCGTATCTCTTTCTTTCCTCTTTAATTTCTTGTTTTTGATTGTGCTTATGCTGAATTTGTTATCATGTCTCGCTAAACACCCCATTCAAGGGGTTGGATGAAATGCGTGTGTTGAGTTATTTAATAAATTAATTATTCATTGATGTGTTCTAGGCTAATTAAATTGGGAAAAATCACACATTAATTTATGTAACGAGAGTTAATAAATTAATGTTGAAAATTGATATTTGATTTTTGGATTTGACTTAGAAATAGGTCATATTCTTAAATTTTAGTATTAATTCTATGTGTGCAATTCAAAAGATCCGTACAAATTTTTATGAATTGATCTTAGCGGATAATTTGCAAAAACAAGTATGAATCTTAACTTTTATATGTAGTGACAATTTCAGATTTAATTGCCGAAAAAGATAAAATTGAATTTTGGATTGTAACGAGAGTTAAATTTTAAATTCAATATTATTTCAAAGTTTTAAAATGAATAATTAGGACATTAAATTAATTTAACTATGCGGTGTAATGCCATCTCTTGTTTCTTCTCATAAATTCTAAACTAGATCACTTTTTAATTTTTCGTAGTCGTTTTAATTGCATAAACTTTTGTTTTCTCCCTCGAAATTATTTTAAATAAAATAAATAAATAATTAAATTGAAAAAATATTTTCATAAAAAAAATTGAATTGCAAGTGTTCACGCAATAATTTTTTCACCTTGAAAGTTGGATTGATACCGTACTTATCGTAATACGAGTTGTTTTAAATAAGTTTTGTAGGTATTCAAGGGATTTTGAGGTTGACTTTTGAAGACAATGAGTACACATAAAAATCTCTTATCAATAAAATTTTATGTTAAGGTTTGAGTAGCCTTGTGAGGTTATTTCTCCTCAGACTAAGGTCTTCTTTATGCGTCAGTTATAGTGGAACTCTTGTGCTCTGGTCTTTCAACTAGGAGGAATAAGAGGTGACTGAGGCATGATATAGTGTTGTGGCCTTTTATTGAGAACAACGGAGGTCTTGGGTGCTAAGAAATGGTATGTCTAAGGTCAGAAGTTATCTTTGGGACCTCTATTCGAGTCTGAGGGTAGTCGAGGGGTCTAAGAGCATTTCAAATACCAACTATCACATAGTGTATCATTAGTAGCCCCTTGTTGCTTTTTGAAAAGATTGTTATGGAAAACGCTTATCTGATGCCCAAGTTGAGGGTACGCTCATAATTGACCATCAAGATGTAATACTCGGTAATTTTTAGAGCATATTTATGAATATTTTATAAGATTTTAGTCGGGATATTTTATTTTAAACTTATTTTTTTATATTACATTTAAAAACAATTTATTTTCATTTGAATTAGAATCAAACATTTAAATTCAAATTTAAATGGCTTTTGGACATTATGTGATGAGTTAAATATGTAAAGTAGGCAATGTTAAATATTGGGGAAATATGATATTATGTGTTAGCTTAGGCTCTAAGCTAGGATTTGAGAAAGAAGTTATATAAGGAATATTATGGGTTGATGATGTTGTAAATATTACCACCAAGTCAATACAATGTATACGAGCTCGAACCAGTATATCAATGGTATAACAATAATGTAATAGTGAATAATCAGAAGAGATGAGGTGAAGAGGATGAACACAAAGATGTATAAGTGGTTCATCCAGATTTGGCCTACATCCACTATGGGGTGTGTGAATATGAATCCACTAATGAGACTCTAATGGACTAGGAATACAACACACATACATAAGCTTTCTCTCTCTACAATTGCACAGAGTTTAACTAGGGTTTTGAATAAGCGATCCTTTCTCATGGAGAATATGAAGTGTATATATAGTGTTTAGGGGGTGTAATACACCCCCAATCGTGCAATAGGTGCATGGTCCTAAAAGTCTCCAGTAGGAAGATGACATTTGTCACAGACACATGTAACAAATGATGATGCAATATTTCCTTACGTGATGGAATAATTTGGTTGTAACTGACACATAGACCAGGTAGGAGTGCATCCCGAGCTGCACGTGTGGAGAGTGACTTTTAGAAAGGACTCGACTGGTCCAAGTACGAGACAAGAAGACCGACATCTAACATGATGGTAGTGAATGCCTAGAGTCTCGACTGATATGAATATGTCGAGATGATGTTGCGCCCGATACAGTTGACTCTTCCTTGCATCGGACGAGACAATGTAGGCATCCAGGATGACCAGTTATCGTCTCGGCCAATTCCTAGACAAGACTACATGGTATTACAAAAAGCCTCCTTACAAGGTGGGTTTCGCTGGGTCAGCTTAGGCTGAGCAGATATAGGTCTGGCCGAGGGTACATTTGATGTATATCAATCACCCCCAGGCCTTAGTCTCTAAGATAATGAGGAGGCTGAGCATTGAACATCTGAGTTTGAAAATTACGATTAACATGGGTGTGATGAAATCAGTTTGCTTACCGATCGTAGATACTTGACACTTGTCACTTGGGCCATGAATCAACGTGGTAACCAAGCGGCGACTATAGCGTGCTTAGGTTACTGAACTCTAATAATGGACCATGGGGATTTGCGCCTCAATCATTGACCTAGTATTTAAACCCATTTGAAAATATCTTTAACTCCTTCTTCCTGTTCGCGCTCGTTTCCAATCTTTCTTTGTAAGCATCGACGTTCTCTTTGCCCACTGATCAAGATTCCCCTAGCCTTTCTTCCACATTCCTGGTGATTTCTCATGGATTAAAGACTTCCAAGTATCTCACTTTTTTCCATCTCCCAAGATTTTCATTTCAACCTCTATTTTTGCATTTATTTCATTTTTTCGGCGACTGAATGGCCTGATTTGAGGAGGTTTAGGGTTGAGAGGAAAGGTTGTTGAGCTTTGATTGCATTTTGGAGAGGTTTGTGGGGGTTTTTGGATACTTAGTGGCCTTGTTTGAGTATTCCAGTCTACTATGGTTGTCTTCTCTAGTGAGTGTTTATTCTGTTCTTCATGCATTCTTGACCTCAAACTATTCGAATTCCTTGCTTTGATCTTGGGTCAAAGCTTGGTCAAAGTTTTATGTGTTTGAAGAATACTTTGCTATTTTAGTCAAGTGTTGGGTTGTATCTTAGATGTTAAGGCCCTTGTATAAGTTAGCCAAGGAGTTTCCAACTCTCCGAGAGAGGTGTTTTACTGAGATTAGGAAGTACGAGGCTTTGTACGTTGCTCGGTGGAAAAGAGAAACCTTTCCCCTCTGACCCATTTATCCGGTTCCTCTAGATATATTCCCTCCACCTATTGCAGATATTAGTGACTCTATATCTGAATCATTTGAGTTAGTGGATGATAATCCCTTTGTCTCTCATGCGACTGAGGATGCGGGTTCCTTCAACGAGGTTGTGGATCTCTCTCATAGTGCATCATCCTTTAGCTAAATCGAATCTTCTGGTGGAGCTGATTCTGCCGAATTTGTTATTGATTCTAGGTCATCCCTTGAGATCCTATTGGGTTCTGTCGATCCTAGGGTCAATATTACGGTGGCTTCACCCTTTATGGTGATCCCTATATCAGTTATTAAGGGGAAACAAAACTCGACTGATACTACGGTTATGGACTTTGAGGATGGTTCATCATACTAGAGTATGGTGGAAACTTCTATTTCTAGTTTATATGAAAGAACAACTATTGAGGTATATCTTCTCCATTGGAAACATCAATATGGATTATCATCTTCTATCAATATGAGGGTACCCTCTGCAAACGAGAGGGCCTTTGACTACCGGGAGGGTGAGCTCTGTGTTTGTGAACAAATGTTTAAGGTTGTCATTAAGCTACCTTTGCATCCAACCATACGTGCCACTTATTCTAGCTTAGGTGCTTCCCCTTCCCAACTCACACCTAATTCTCATAGGATTATTTTTGGGTTTGTTTCTCCGTGGAGGCTGGTTCATAGCACCGAGCTTCCAGTTAACATTTTTAGGGGTTGTTATACGCTTTTGTCTCCGAAATCACAATCTATCTACTATATTCTCATAGCCATAAAGTCCACAAAGAAAGCTCTTGTCGTTACCCGTAATTCCAACCACAACTGGAAGCCATATTATTTTTCCGTGCCAAGTGCCTGGGAGTACGACTTTGATACCCCCGGTGGTACTTTTGAGCCGAGGGTCCCTTAAAAATGGGAAAATGACCCAGTGTCTACTAAAATTGACCCAGGGTTGAGTATTGAGGCCACGAAGAACTTAGTTAAGGTCAGGAAGCATGGCAGGGATGGGGGCCTTGTGAAGTTTGAGATGTTGCTGACCCCGCGTTATTTAAGGAAATCAGGCTTAGGGATGTACCCCCTCTTTGAGCTATGTAAGTGTTAGTCTTTATTTTTGCTAACTGTTATGTCATATTTCGTGTAGCTAACCTCATATTTTCACTTTCACTATTCTAGAAAGACCAAAAAACACTTCTAAAGCAACTTGGACGATGGAGGCTACTTCTTTAGGTGACTTATTGAAAAAGGTTAGTAACAAGATGGCACATACGCCTCAGACAATGAAGTATACCATTGTCCCTAGCGAGGCTGAGGGGGAGAAGAACAGAATAGAAGTAAAGGAAGATCCTACCCCGTCTTCTCATCCAAAGAAGCATAAGGAGGGTCCTTACAAGACTGTTCCAACAGAGGCCATACCTATATCTTCTGAGGACGTGCTCGAGGCTCATTTTCCAAATTTAAAAATATTTTTGGATTCTTTACTCGGGAATATGAGGAGAGATTTCACTGCCATATCTGAGATGAGCCATGTGTCAGATGTTTGTTTCTTGGAGGCAACTAAGATGTCCCTATTGAATGATCTGTGTTATCATCATACCATTCAGGTAAGTTCATAATTTGTTATCATTTTCTTCTATATCGTGATATAGTATCATCTCGTACAGAATTGCTTTTGCATTTCTTGCAGTCCAATATCTTTTTGCATAAGATTCATCAGTGGGTCGAAGAAAAGGTCCCCCTAGTTCGTCAATATCGATTTATCGAGAAGGTCATGGAGGATATGAGGTCAGAGATTTCTAACCTCAAGGCGAAGGAGGTTGAGGGAGAGAGTGCTCATAAGACGACTATTAAGAATTTGAAGACGAAGCATAAAAGCGATTAGAATTCTCTAAAGGAGAATCAAGACTTTGTGGACGATAGAGAGTTCAAGATGTTGTTAATAAGGCACTTGAAGCTACCATAGCCAAGCGATCAAAGAATACAAAGCGTCTGAGGAGTTCCTTAGGTTCGGCCTTTAGTACCTTGTGAGGGAGTTCATACTGGTTGCCACTGGGCCGCTATGATGTTTCCTAAGGTCGCTGATCTGGCCGAGGAGCTAAAAACCTTCAGTCTCAATGACCCTCTGTTCGTTGCCGCTCTTAATGTGGTTAAAGGGATGGCTCTGCCTGATCCAACATTACAGATTGCAAATGACCAGGATGATACAACCATCATCCAGGAAGAGGGAAACATCTTGGGTGATCAGGACGATGCCTCCAAGGGAGCAACTGATGCTAAGGGTAACCAAGCTTAAGATACCCTGGGGAACTAGGTCTTTCAATGGATGGGTGAGTGTGGCCTAATGTCCTTTCTTTTATAACACTTGAACATTCCTCCCTTATACTTTTGAGATCTTTATTATGCACTTATGATATTTGTGACATCATCTAAGACATAATTACCTATCTTTGATGTTTATATAATCTGAGTTGTTTATACGCATTGATCCCTTCTTTGTTTTTAGAAAATAAGGATTTGGCTCACCTTGTCCTCTATTGTCATTTTAAAAGCGTATGGATAAGAGTCATCTCGTCCATGCATTGTCTTCTCGACCAAGAGTTTATTCATCAAATTAACGATGTTATAAATCAAGTCCTCCCTTGTCTTTTTGAGAGTGTATGGAAAAGAGTCGTCTCATCCATGAAATGTCTTCTCGATCGAGAGAGTTTATTCACCAGATTAATGATGTTTGATAATTAACCACAACTAAGTGATTTTCTAATTTGAATTTTCACCAAATTAATGATGTTATAATTTAAGTCCTCTCTCGTCATTTTAAGAGTGTTTGGATAAAATCGTCTCGTCCATGCACTGTCTTCTTACCGGAGAGAGTTTATTCACCAGATTAATGATGTCTGATAATTAACCAAAATAAAATGATTTTCCAAATTGAATTTTCACTAAATTAATGATGTTTGATAATTGAATTTAGTGCTTTTCCCTATTGATCATGATGTTATCACATTGTTCCTTTATCTTGGTGTTTGGAGAATCAATTGATGGGGTCGATCCCTTACCTGATTGCCATATCACCTAGAGTGAGTTACTGTTATTTCACCACGAATGATGTTGTATATCTTTAAAGAGGTTCAAAGATAACAATTTAATCAATATGTATAAGATATGAGGGAACATTTTTTCATTCATAACTTTTTCATATAATGATTTCAAAAGGTAAAACTAATAGTATTTCTTCAGGTAGTTTACATTACAAGGGTTAGAGAATGGTTCTCCCTCTAGATTTTCAATCCGATAGGTTCCCGAGACAACCTCATCTGTGACTCTTTAAGGGCCATGCTAGTTGGCATGGTTTTTGTTAGGTTTTTTACATGTATTCTTCAGAACTAAATCTCCCATGACTATCGGCCTTGCTTTGAACCTCTTGTTATAGAACTTATTCGTCCTCTGCTGGTAGGCTGCCTGACTAACCTCTACATATTCTCTCCTCTCTTCGATCAGATCAAGGTCAAGTCTTCTCTATGCCAGGTTTTTCTCAAGGTCACACGTCTGAACTCTATGAGTGGGGAGACCAATGTCTATAGGCACCATGACCTCTGAGCCATAAGCCATCATTAATGGGGTCTCTCTTATTGGCATTCTCTCTGTCGTCACGTATTCTCATAATATGGTACGTACCTCTTCGATCCATCTTCCTTTAGCATCCTCCAACTTTTTCTTTATTCCGTCAATAATAGTTTTATTGGTGACTTCAGTATTACCATTGGCTCGGGGTCAGCCAGGTATTGAGAAGAACTTTTAGATGCCGACCCTTTCACATTATTTCTCCAAAGAGGTATTTTTGAACTGTTTCCCATTGTATAAGATGAAGGTATTGGGCAGGCCGTACCTATAGATGATACTCCTCCATATTAACTAGAAGGTCTTGTTCTCCATAATAGTGATCATAGCCTCGGCTTCCACCCATTTTTAGAAGTAGTCTATTACCACAATTAATTATCTATAGTTACCCACATCCCTTGGCAACTGTCCCACTAAGTCAACCCCCCATCCTGCGAATAGCTATGGAGAGGTGATGGATGTTACAAGTTGATAAGGTTGGTAAGGGATAGTGGCAAACCGTTGGCACTTATCACATTTTTTCATACACTCTATTGAGTCTTTGACCAAGCTCCGCTACTAGTATCCCTGTGCGATGATATTCTTCGTTAATGACCTTCATCTTATGTGACTCAAATAAGAACCTTCATAAACATCTTTCAACATATATTCCTCCTCGTTCGGGTGGACACATGTAAGCGCAGGTAGGAGAAATCCTTTCTTATACAACACGTCCATAAGATAGAGAACTTATCAACTTTGTACTTTACCTTCCTCCTATCGGCCTTAGACTCTAGCAACCTGCCCTCTCTAATGTACTGGATCATAGGGTCCATCCAATACAACCTTAGGTTTATATTGAGAAAACAATCTAACTCTGTATCTTCTTCTTAAATAGTAGGCCATCATAGAATCTCCACTGGCACAGACCTTTTGATCTCGATCCTGGTTGCTGAGGCCAACCTTGTCAGGGCATCATCTCGACCGTTGTCAAGCCCTGGTATCCTATTCATTTAGTTATTGGTCATACCCTTTAACCTTGCCACGTATTTGTCCATCCTATTGTCCTTGGCATCACAAATGCCCAAAATCTGATTAACCTCTAGTTGGGAGTCACTGTGTACCAAGAGTTGGCCGACGTTCATTGCGTTTGCGAGGGAGAACCCAACTATTAGAGCCTCATACTCTGAATTATTATTTGAAGCTTTAAAATTGAATCTCAATTCATAATTAATATCTATTTCTTTTGGTGCTGACATAATCAAATTGGTGCCACTTCCACTTTCGTAGGACGACCCATTAACAAAGAGGCTCCAAACGGTTCCTCCTCCTGAAAATTATCCTTCTTCAACAACTCCTACTTTGATCAAAACTAATTTGCTTCGGACAGAATATGACGGTGAGTTCAAGCATCGGCCTTATCAGGCCTAGCCATACTAGCATCGGCTGAAGCTGATTTTTCCCCCATTTTCTCTAATAAACAGGCTTCCAACTGGTTTTCTTCTCTATCGGCCTCATCACAGGTGAAAACGTCCACATAATATGCTAATGCTTGACCTTTTATTGCTACCTGCGATTGATAAAGTATGTCATACTCTCCCAGCTAAATGGCCCAAGACATCAACCTACCCGATTTCTCAAGTTTATAGAGGACTTGCCTAAGGGGGAGTCCGTCAAGACGACCATTATGTGAGCTTAAAAGTAGTGCTTCATCTCCTTAAAGCATGGATGAGAGCATTGGACAGTTTTTCCATCTTAGGGTACCTCTACTCGGCCCCTTGTAGGTCTTTGCTATTAAAGTATACCAGTCTCTGTACCATATTGTTGTCTCTAACTATAGTCACACTAATAGCCGACTTCAATATAACCAAGTATAAATAAAGAATCTCTCCTTGCATCGATCGGGACAATAAGAGAGGTGAGCCAAGGTAAACCTTCAATTCCTGAAAGGCTTTCTCTCAATCCTCGTCCCATTCAAGGCCTTTTTGAGCACTTTAAGGAATGAGAAACATTTATCTATGGCTTTAGAGACAAACCTGTTTAGAGCAGCCACTCGTCTAGTAAGTCTCTGAACTTCCTTGATGGTCTTTGGGGTCTTCATACCCACCGACACTTTGATTTTTTTGGATTTTCTTCTATCCCCCACTAATTTATAATGAATCCTAGAAACTTGCCAGCTCCCACTCCGAACACACACTTTCTGAATTAAGCTTCATTCTGTATTCTTCCATAGTGTCAAAGGTTTGCTCAAGGTTTGCGACACGAGTGTCGTACTTGAGGCTCTTCGTCAAAATATTATAGATAAAAACCTCCATGGACTTTATAATCTGATCTTCGAACATCTTATTTACCAGACGCTGATAGGTGGCCCCAACATTCTTCAGACCAAAGGGCATGACCTTATAATAATAGATCACCTTGTCGGTGATGAAAGTTGTCTTCTCTTCATCTTCCACGTCCATAAAGATTTGATTATATATTGAGTTTTCATTCATGAAGCTTATCAACTCATGCCCAGCCGCAGCATCCACCATCTGATCAATACGATGGAGAGGGAATTTGTCTTTGGGGTAAGATTTGTTCAAATCAGTGAAGTCCACGCACACCCTCCACTTGACGTTGTCTTTAGGTACTATGACTGCATTTGAAAGCCATTCAGGGTACATTATCTCTCTGATGAACTCGACCTTCTCAAGCTTCTTAACCTCGTCTCTACAGAACTCGTACTTATCCCTTGAATAGACCCTCTTTTTTTGTTTTATCCATTTTGCACCATCAATAATATTCAACTTATGAGCCATTACCTTTGGGTCAATCCCCAACATGTCTTCATGGCACCACGCGAAGGTACTTTGTCTCTTCCTCAGCATTTTGACCAGTTTGTCCTTGACCTCTTGCATTAGGGATTTAATAACCTAGACGGTGTTTTTCGGCTCGTCCTCATTGAGGACGATGGATTCTACCTCTTTCGCAGCATCCCCCTTCTTGAGTTTTATCTCATCTCTGGGATCAAGGATGTTAATATTGTATGTGGATGTTACTTTCTTATGTTCTTCTCTCTCCTCAACTGAGGTAACATAGCATTCACATGCTGAGGTTTGGTCACCCTAAACTTCCCCTACTCCATAAAGAGTCGAGAATTTTATGATTTGGTGGACTATTGAAGGAATGACCTCAAATTCTTTGAGGGCTACCCGTCCCAATATGAGGTTGTAATCCGAGAAGACATTCTCATTCATAATAAAAAAAGTTTATCTTCTTGGTCAGCCTCTTTGTCCACACATCTCCCATTCAGACATTAATTTTGTACATTCCCAGTGGGTGAACCTTTTCTCCGTTGAATCTTATCAGAGGATGGTGGTATGGGATAAGCCTGGCCTTTGCTAAGTCATAAGACTTTGAAGCATAACCAGAACATGACGTCTATAGAGCTTCCTCCATCAACTAGGATTCTTAGCATATCACATCTATGTACTCTAGTGGTAATAACGAGCGGGTCATCATGAAGGATAGGATACCCTTAAAATCTAGTCTTGAGAAGATGACTATGAGGGTTTCCATATCCATTTTCTTCCTTTTCTTGGGTTTAACACCAATAGAGTCTGAGTTCACTCCCTCGGCCTTGGTCACTGACTTTGCCTCAGCCACGTGCGCTTTACGGTCAAACACCTTTGTGCCTCCACCTACCAGGCCACCATAAATCATGCCGACACCAAAATAAATCATGTTGATCCATTTTACTAGGGCATTATCGTCTTTCGATGGGAGATCTGGATCGTTATTATCGTCATCTGAAGGGTCGTCCCGCCTAGATGGGACGTCTTCTTTGCATTTATCAGTTATCCTCTTTCTGGGGTCGTCTTGGCCTTGGTCATCTCGACCTTGCTTGGACTGCTCTTATCGACCTATTTACCCAACTTACCAAACTTTAGCATTTTTCTGATCTCGTCTTTGAGGGTGAAGTATCTCTTGGTGATATGCCCATGATCTTAGTGAAATTCACACCATATGCTTTTATTCCTCTTGTGAGGAGGAGCCTTTAATTTTTCTGGCCACCTAAGAGACCGGTCATTTTTTATCTCATTCAAAATGTGTTCACAACTAACTGTCATAGGGGTGTAGTCTACAAATTTTTCGTCCATCGACCCTTTGTTGCTATCTTTCCCTTTTGATCTTTAAAACTTTCCATCACTGTTATCTCTCTTCTCGTTATTACCTTTGGCGGACATCGCCTCCTTTTCATTCATGACCCTCTTGGTCGTAGCCTGGATTTCATCCATGGACTTTGGAGGGTCCTCGACTAGCTTCTAAAGTAGCTTTCCTTTCTGAAGGCCTCCTATCAAGGTTGTCATTGCGATGATTTATTCACAATCCTCAACCCCTAGATTCTATTTATTAAAATGGGCTATATACTCCCTCAGAGTCTCGTCCTCACCTTACTTGACATACAATAGGTGGGTCGCCTTCTTCCTGGTTTTTACCACAAATCAGAAGTTATGGATGAAACTATCGATCAACTGCTTAAAACTTCATATTGAGACCTAAGGAAGATAAGTGAACCATACGTGGGCTGCCCCTGTTAATGTGTTGGAGAATGCCCGATATATAATCTCGTCTGATATTGAATAGATGTCAAAGGATTACTGATACATTTTCACTTGATGCACCAGGTTGGTGCTCCCGTCATACCTCTTAGTGGCGACTTAAACTTGGCTGGAGTTGGCTAACCCACTATCTTTTCCACAAAGGGGAGCCTTTAGCATATCCCCTCTGCAAGTGATCTCTGTTATTTATGATGTCACCTATTTTGTTCTCCAATCTATATATAGACTCATTCCAGGGTTTGTTCATTACAATATTGGCATTAGTTGGGAAGACATTATCATCGGCCCTTTCTCTATTGTCCGGCTAAGCCAACTGCATCCTATTTACTAGTGTATATAGGGTTCTATATTAAGACACATGCGTTAGCTGTTGACCTCCATTTGATCCTATCGACCATGGGAGGGTCTGAGGTCTTCCTTCCTTTCACTCCTTAATCTTGAGAGTCGATTCCTCAAGTCCTCTTGTGGACCGAGCTTAAGAAAATCTGACCCTCTACTCAGCCTGTCTAAGGCTGATTGTTGTGGTCAGTAATCTCGGCCTTTGGAATCTCTTCTCTACCACAAATGATGTCTCCTACCACATCATCATGAAGTTCTTGACTTTGCCTCCCTTGGCGTAGATGCCTAGGGTCAACAACATCTCTCCATCTCTAATGAGGAGGGAGTTCTTTTTTTGGAGCCAGGGGTAGTAACCTGTCTTGGAGATCAGGTTTTTCTTCCCTTGTGATCGCAGTTACAAACTTAGCTCCGGTGCTGCCAGTCCTGGATGTGAGATTATGGCTAAACATAAACAATTGGGTTTGCAATTGCTGCTGGATGTCTATGAGAGAGTGCAGCGCCACCACTACCTCAACCACTTTTGACTGAGGCGATGCTTGACTGGAGCTAGTACCAACCCCTGGTGGTGGTGCTAGTTGATTTTGAGGAGGAGGATCCATAGCCATTTGTGTAAACTGGATGAGCTGTGAGCTGAAGAAGAAAACTTGAGATCTCAACAAGAGATCTTTCAATAGTGAAACATATCCACAAAGTAGGAGGAATGGTTCACCACTAGAGACTCCGGGGGATGTAAGAAAAAATAGAGAAGAGGTGGGTATCTTCATTCCCACAGACAAAGCCAGATTGATGATGCTGTAAATAGAACCACCAAGTCAATACAATGTATATGAGCTCAAAAGAGTATAACAATGGTATAATACCAATGTAGTAGTGAACAATCAGAAGAGATGAGGAGACGAGGATGAACAAAAAGATGTATAAGTGGTTCATCTATATTTTACCTACATCCACTATGGGGTGTGTGAGTATAAATCCACTAGCGAAGTTCTAATGGCATGGTTATACAACACACATACATAAGATTTCTCTCTCTACAATTGCATAGAGTTTAGCTAGGGTTTTGAATAATAGATCCTTTCTCATGGAGAAGATGAAGTGTATATATAGTGTTTAGGGGGTGTATTACACCCTCCCAAGTGTGCAATAGGCACATGGTCCTAAAAGTCTCCAGTAGAAAGATAACATCTGTCACAGACACATGTAACTAATGATGATGTAATATTTCCTCACGTGAGGGAATAATCTGGTTGTAACTGAATTGTTCACGTCGACCTGGTAGAAGTGCAACATGAGCTGCATGTGTGGAGAGTGACTTCTAGAAAGGACTCGACTGGGCCAAGTACGAGACATGAAGGCCGACGTCTAACATGATGGTAGTGAATTACTGGAGTCTCGGTTGATATAAATATATGCCGAAGACAATGTTGCACCCAATATAGTTGACTCTTCGTTTCACTATACGAGACGATATAGGCATCCAGGACAACCTATTACTGTCTCGGCCAAGTCCTAGATGAGACTACACGGTATGATGGCAGACCTCCTTGAAAGGGGTGTCGCTGGGTCGGCCAGGCTGAGAAAATCTAGGTCTGGATGAGGGTACACTTGTGGTATATCATGGGTGATTATAAGGAAAGGTAGATAAAAAATATAGGCCAAAAACTAAAACTAAATAGGCAAAAATGAGAGAAATAGAAAGAGTCACTTTGGAGTATCTTAGATCTTATTTTTGAGTGATTTAGATTAATATTTAAGAAAAATTCAAAACACATACCTGACCTAATTTTTTGATAAGAATCCAAATCCAAAGTTGGATTGGAAGTTTGAATAATGTTTGGAGATGATTTTTTAGGGTTTTCAAAACAGACCTACATTTGTGGATTTTAACTCTCTTGAGGTAGTTTCGTTCTCCCATGGTTAATTTAGTGTGCTACACTTATTCAATCTTGATTGTATATGTATATCCATGTTACGTGTTGAATTTATATGTATTGTAGGCTCATATATTATGTTCGTTCTTGCACCCACTTTATATGTGTTATTTTCATACTATATAGTTTGGGGTAACGAAACTAGTTGATTTTACGAGCATGTTGGGTTTTAGAAATTGGGTAGAAAATATGTACACTTGATTTATGGGAATAAAATCCAAAATTTATTTGAATTGAGAGAATGATATTATGATGATTGCTATTGGAGAATGTATAGGCCTTCCTTAGTCATGACACCCGCTAGACTGGGTGTGCTCTTAGTTACAATTTTGTTTATTATTCAAAGTCTAGACCATGGACCCTAGTTGGCGAGTTTCACAAGTTATATTATCGCGGTGATGCCAATATTTTATGGAGGTGATTCCATGTTATGATGGTTTATGTACACACTTTATGTTATTTATTTTTGGGTCCATTAGATTGTTCCGAGGATAATTGACAGGTTAGTGGATGGTAGTCCATACCGTACTGTGGGAAGTGCGATGGGAATTTTGATACTGGATCTTGGATTTTGTAGTTCCCAAGATGAGATCATAGGCTTTGATTATATTATTGCGATTTTAGTTTGAGTGATCATATTGCATACACTCTTGTATATGATGCATGCACACATGAGTATGTGTAGTTACACTTGGAGCATATATATGAGTTACTGAGTTTCCCACTCACCCCCCACAGTTTTTTGTATTTCAGGTTTCATGTGAGATGATATTTATGGTATCATTGGGATTAACACCGCACTACAGGCTCTAGATATTTATTTTCAAATATTTATTTATATCATTTTGTTTATTGTAAATTATTTTGTAAAAGGACATTTGAGATTTAATAAAACTGAGAAATTTTATTTAGTCTATTTATTATATGCTTTCGCAAATTTATTGTCAATCTAAATGGTATTGTTTTGTAAAAAACATCTAATTTATCAATATTTTTCAGTAGAACCTCTCGGGGTGTTACACTAGATTCTCGTAATAATTAAATTTTCTTGGTAAGGAGCTTATACTTGGTCCTGGATGAGTGTTGGCATTGAGATCATTAATGATATTCAAAGGATTGAAGTGCCTGACCTTGGGGGCTAGAACAACTAGAATCCCAGGACTTGGGGGATATAAAAGATCCCTTTGGGATTGTTTGGATTCTTCACCACATACTCTAACCATCTTTTTTTCTCTTTATAATTCTTTGATTAAGAAATCTCTTTCTCAATTACTTACGAAAATGTGTACTACAAACATTTACCCTTATAATGTCTTAGATTGGAAGCCTCTATCTGTTATTGTCCCTTGCTTCTCCCTTATTTTAACTGAAGAAAAGAGAACTGATGCCTCTGTCCACCTTCCCATCAGGTCCATCCCTTTTGGAACTATGATGATCACTTACTTGGGGGGCCAATGATCCAAACTTATCTACTGAGC
Organism: Sambucus nigra; assembly: GCA_949130495.1. NCBI lineage: Eukaryota > Viridiplantae > Streptophyta > Magnoliopsida > Dipsacales > Adoxaceae > Sambucus > Sambucus nigra. The sequence goes on along the minus strand of OX422210.1, from coordinate 232,863,516 downwards.
CCCCTTCACCTCTCGTATCATCGAGGAGGAGTTAGTGAAAATTTGAAAGAGCTATCAGATTCCAAACTTTGTAATTTTGAGGGCTACAAATCTTGGTGAGAGGTCCAATTCTATGGTTGCCTAACACGAGTTCTTCAATAAATGTTTCCTCCAATATGGGGCTAGGTTAACTTTGCCCCTACTGGTGGCGAAGATCTTAAAATCTATTAGGATAGCTCCTTCCAAGATAGTGAGTAACTCTTGGAGGTCTTTTACATCCATGATCTTATCTTTCAGGAAAGCAAGTGGAGGCAATTATGATATTAGTCTGACCCATTTCTTCAAGTTGTACAGGGTCCAATAGTAAAAGAAATCCAATGATAAGGGGTTGAAATACCTGTCTCCAAAGTCCATTAAGGTCTTTTTTGAAGACAATCATAATGCTACCAAGAACTATAAGGAAATATTCTTCTTTATTGGTGGATCATGGGCTACCTCAGACCCTACCGAGCCAATTAGTTATCCTATCCTCTGGTGCACTCATCTAACCTTCGGTAAGTTTAAAGTTTTACCAGTTCTTTAATGTTTGATTTTATTCCTTGATCTCTAACATGGGTTTTAATAATATCTTTTCTTTTATAGTGGCTGTTGAGCCATCCCAAGAGGAGGAGGTGGACATACTAAGAGGAGGCGATGGACATATTAAGAGTTGGCGATACCCCTTCTTAGTGGTGGCTCAGGCTTGAGCCCTAGGCCTTGACATATTGGAGTGCTCTCGAGGTCCCCAAAATTGTGGTTAGGGAGTCAATGGGGTTTAATACCTTCTATGTGGTGCCTCAAAAGAGGAAAGCCATTACCGAAGTCTCTTATGAGGTCCTTGAGTCCTCTGAGGGTGAGGAGGATCATCCCCTAGAAAAATCAAAGATTCCACTAGGATAAAAAAGGACAACCCCTTTGTTAAAAAGGATATTTTTATACACTCTGACTTTTCCCCTCGTAAGTTACATGGGTTTTTTTCTCTTTTACCTCATGTCTTATTTATTCGTATCTAACTGTGATTTTTCATTGATCCATAACAAGAGGAACAGATGATGGCTAGATGGCTTGCCAAATAAACCCCCACTAAGGCCGTTGAAGCAAGAAGAACAGGCCCAAGACCACCAAGCGCTTGAAGTTTTATACCTCATTGGATATTCTAATATATGGTGTTAAGATGGTGGAGGAGGCAAACTTAGGTTTTGGCTCTAGTGAAAGCTCAGTGTTAGAGCTTAACAATACCCTGCCCTTGCTGCAAGTAGATTAGGGAGAAGGTAAGACCTCCGGGGAAACCCAGAGTGATCCTTTTACTCTAAGGGACTTTTAACCACTAGTCTAAAAAAATTATGAATTTTCTTATGATTCCTTCACAAAATGGAAGGTTGTGGTGGTATTCCCCCAAAAAGAGGGGGTCTGAGGGGAGTAACTGAGGTCGCTAGCCATCTTGGGAGTTCATCCATTGTAGTGAGAATAGATTTTCTACCACCTAGGGTAGAGAGGTATTCTAGACCGCCGACTGGTAAGTAAAAGAACTCATATGCTGTGACTATGGATGCACTATATTCAATTTCCATGACAAATTGCTTAGAGATGGTGGACACATTGAGGCCAAGAGGTACTTTTACCAATACATAAGAATTATTTTATTGCTTGGGCAAGGCATTTTCACGTTTCTCTTACTATTTTTCCTTAACGTCCATTCGTTTTCTATGCCTTGATCTAATTCCTTTTCACATTGCGCATACTTACTACTTGGTCGATGCCACCATAGAGGATGACATTGATGGTAGAAAATAATGGAATAAGGTTGTGGAGGTATCGAAGAAGTGGGACCTTGTCCAGTTGGACCTGAACTAAATAATAAATAATCAGATATTGATAACGGATTCCTTGTAAAAGTATAGGGTATGCCTAAGGTATAAGATCACTGAGCTATATCAAGATAAGATTTTTAATCTCAAGGATTGTGTTTCCTTCTTGGCTGCTAATCGAGATTCAAATGCTAAGGTTGAAGAGGCCCGCACTTTGGATCCACTAGCATAAGGTAATAGTAGATTCCCTATGAGATCTCAAGATTTAAACTATTCAGGAGAGACTTACACAAGCTAAGTCGGACATGGGTCTTTTAAAAGAGGAGCTGGTTGATGTCACTACTGTGAAGGACATGCCGAGCTTCAAAGCTAGGAAATGTAGAATGACCATATTGAGGTCTTGGTGAAGCAGAAGTAGATCCAGGAGAAGATCCACACCATGGTTAAGAGCAACTTGGATGCTTATCTCAAGTATGGTCCATTAAAGAAATTTCTTTTCCAAATTTATAACTTTAACTTGGATGATTATCTTGAGTACGGTCCATTAAAGATATTTATTTTCAAGATTTATAACTTTGGTTTTAATTATTGCAAGGCCAATGTCCAAAAGCTCTTTCCTATTGTGGACATATTAATTCTATTTACTAAATCCCCTCAGTTTAATGAAGGGAGATCAAATGATGAGATTGACAATAGTGATGATGATAAAGCTTCTATCTCCCATGTCCAAAAATAAGAATAAGCTATGAAGGAAGCCCCCACCTCTCAGATCCAATAAAGTCCCCCAAAAAGTGAAGCTCTTGTTGACCCCATTAACTATAATCCTTGAGAAGACTTTATGTAATTTTTTTTCTTTTGAACTGTTTCAGGCTATGGGTCCTTTGGTGCAAACTTCTACTCCATATCATTTAATAACCGATGATTATTAAACTCGTAACTGACTTTAGACCCATATGTTCTCTTATCTGGACCTCAGAAGAGGATATACGTGTAAAAGTTGTCCAACTAGTTTATTAGATTACAAATGAGGTATTACAGTCTAAGAGACCTCTTGTGCTTTGGTCAACAAAGCGTGAGGCCTTGTGTCTTTTGTAAACAATACAAAGGACCCTGGGAGTGACTGAATGACTTATCTAAGGGGTCTCAGGGTCTAATTTAAGGCTAAAAAGATGTACAAACTATGTATGCAATGAAAATAATTCAAGTTACAAATATAAACTTACAACAGTTGGGTTGTGAGTCTGGAACAAAGTGTAAACACTTGTGTATTCTTAGAAATCTTGAAAGTTTCATTGCTTGAAAGCCCATATCTCTCTAAATGCTCGAGATTGGTCCCAGTAAAACATTCCCAAGACCTCCTTATATCTGTGAATTCTTGGAGAGAGAACGAGTGGATTGTCACATTATTATTATGATGGCAAGGAGGTGGAGTGTTGGGCAAGGTATTTGCAGGTGATATAAGGTGGTTATTTAACGCATTACATTTTGATGTTAACACTCAATGCAAGTTGAGTTTTGGAATGTTAGTAGGTGAAAAATTGTTCTTACTTCTACCTTCTATGATAGACTAGTCAATGAAGCTCTCTAGAAGGTCTTGAAGCTTAGTTCCTGCCATAAGTTAGACTTATATTATTCTCGATATATTTCATAATGGTATGCCTTGGTTCTGGATATATCATTTACCTTTAGACTAAGATCTGTTTTGGGCATCTCATATGGCAAAATCTTGGTCCCTATAGGTCTTTGAGCTCATTAAATGGGGTGTGCTAAAAATGATCTTTTTAGGTGGAATGAAGCAGAGGTAAGGTCCGCTAAATTAATATGTCTTACCTGTAGGAGTAGAAAATTTTTTTGGAGCCAAGAATAACTCGGTATGAGGTCTGAGGTCAGTTGAGGAGCCTATTTCCTTGTGTGAGGGTTCTTATAGAGATCTAAGAGTTATTGGAAGGTCAAGGGTTTAATAGGGTATCATCAGTACCCTATGTTTCTTTCTGTAATAACTGTAAGGGGAAGCATTTTTCTCTTTCACTTAAGTTGGGGTAAGGTAGTAACTTGATAGTGAAATACCCGTTGTGGTTATATTACATCGAGAAGGAGGATTTAAGTGATTGATAACTTTGATGGGACTTTTGGGGACCTAAAAATATTGAACCTTCATATTTTGGGGCTATAAAAATCACCTTAGGAGAGGTTGAATATTTCATTACTCTCATAGACTTTCCTTTGTTCTCTGAACTAAAAGATACTTCCTTTCCTCTTCCTTTTTCCAAATATGGTTGCTACAAATATTTCCCCTTCTAAAATCTCTGATGTGAGGCCATTTTCTATCATGGGCCCTTATGTTCCCATTTCCTTGATTGAAGATATGGGAACAAGGAACCTTGAGAAGGTTTACTTGGGGATGAATGATAAAAACTTCATTAGTTCAACCTACTTCACTTCTCAAATTACCGATGAGGATCTGATGACCATTAGGAGGACTTACCAAATACATCACATGATGATTTTGAGGGACCCTAAAACTAATAAAAAGGCCCACTCCTTGGTCCCTCACCTGTCTGCTTTAATGAATACTTCTTACAGTATGGGTCCAAATGACTCCTACCTTTACTAATGATACGAATTCTAGGATCCATAGGAATTTCCCTTTCTAAACTGGTGGATAATTCTTAGAGATCAATAATAGACACAATCCTCTCCTTTAGGGAGGCTAGATATTGTCAATCAAATTGTCATATTTCCCCCAATAATTGGAGAGAGGAGTTCTTCTTTGTAAATGGTGATCAATATACCTTTAACCCTGACGAACCAATGAGTTGCCCCACTTTCTAGTGTACTCTTTTAGCTTTAGGTAAGCCTTTATTCCCCTTTATTATTTGGACTTGATCTTGGGGTCTAACCTTTGTGTGAGCCTTACTAATCATCTTGCTTTGTTTGTAGATATTTTTAGTACTTTTGAGAAAGATAAGGAGGATATATAGAAGGACATAAAGTCGGTTTATACCCTTTTTTAGGATTTTGTCACAGGGAAGCGCCTATTTGGCATTGGCCTAGGGACGGAGACCAAGTCTGTGAATTCAAGAGTTGCCTTTCCTCCCCCTAAGATTGTGGTTAGGGAAGGATGAAGAGTATTTGAAGAATAACACTCCTCCCTCACTGTAAGAATTAGCGGGATGATGGAATCTAGGTTTATTCTTCTATTTCGAAGGACTTTCATCACCTAATCTTGGAGATAAAAAGGATAGATAAGGTGGTTTTTCATCTGAAGGAGGAGGATTTGAAGAAGGGTGAGGAAAACATTAGTCCTTCAGAGAGGCTGGTCGTAAGTGAGAGGTATTTCTAATCTACGTCTGTTAAGGAATATAACACTTATGCTTCTCTTATGGACTCCATCTAATTAATGGTCAAAACAAAATGCTTCGATGTTGTGGCTAAACTAAGGACCCGGTAGCCCTTTGTTAATGCGGAGGATATGATACACTTGTTGCACAAGGTATACTCAAAGTTACTCTATTTTTCTCTTAGCCCTTTTATAATATGTTCTCTACTATTATATCCCCTTGTCTTTCTATAGGCTCAACACCAGACTAATGATTTTTTGGTTGAAGCCCTAAATGGTAGTGGGGGATCGAACAAAGACATTAAGATGGACAAGGGATGGAACCTTACTCAGATGAAACTGGATAAAAAAATCAACGATCTGAGGGTAGATGTTGAGGAACTTATGTTGGATAGGATGCCTCGAAAGCTCGACTTATTATTCTAGAGAAAGACATGCTTCTGGACACCAAGACTCTTAGGAACAGTGCTTCTTTAATGGATGCCGCAAGGGACTCTCTAGAAAATATAAAAGAAATTCATGCCCTTATCTAGATTAAACTTATTGAGGTGGTATATACTCTCTGACGTCAAAAGGCTCAAGTCCAAGGTTTGCAGTACAAACTTATGTATGATGACTATGAAGTGGAAATTAATTCTTTGAACTTGAAACAAAGTGCAAGAAATATAGTATATATATCGAGGATTGATAAGTGAAGTCTAACTCCACTGCCTAAGATGTCGAAGAGACATCTAGATGTAAGACCCATGTTGGAGAGATGGGTTCCATCTCTGAGAATAATGGATGCTTGGGATCTTTGGGATTGTTTGAAGTTGTTTTCACCTCTGCCCCAGAGATCTTGGGATCTTCTCCCACTTCTTTAATGTTACTGAACTCTGTAATGAAGTCATCAAAGTTTTTCTTATGATGGAACTTCATGGTTAATACCTAATATCAAACTCAATCAACTTTACAACCACTTGAAAAGCCTTCTTGAGGTGTCAGGTTTGTGGATGACCTGTCGAAGGGGTTGATTGATCATGACCATGTTGGTGTTGGACTAAAAGTAAGGCCCTGCATGCTTAGCTAGGGAGATGAGGTAAAAGGTAAGATTCTCTATTATTGGATATTTTATTTTATCTCCTTATAGAGATCAACTGATGTAATAGACGGGTTCAGAACAACAAAAGATAATAGTTGTTATTAAGGCCATATGTTACAAATACAAATCTTCCCCAGTGATAGTTTCAAACATCAAAAGTGTGGACCTCAAGTACTTATTGAGGTTATGGAAGGCATATTCAACCTCAAAAGTTCACGACAATGTCTTCTTTAGTATTTTAAAGAAGGGCAAAGGCTTGTTTGTAGCCTTTAAGACAAATTGATTGAGGGAAAAAACCCTTCTAAATAGGATTTGGACCTCCTTCACTATCCTTGGATACTTAATATCTATTAAAATTTGAACCTTGTATGGATTGGCATCTATGCCTCACCCGGTGACTATGAACCCAAGGAACTTGCCTACAATAACCCCATAATCACATTTCTTTTGGTTGAGTCTCATTTGGTTCCTACCAAGGATGGAGAATGTCTTTCTAAGGAATTGCACATGGTTCTGTGCCTCTAGGCATTTAACCAACATGTTGTAAACATAGAGTTCCATAGTCTTATTAACGAGGTCCTTAAAAATGAAGTAACAACCCTTTGATAATTAGAGCCCTCATTTCTTAGTTTAAAAGGCATAACATTATAATAGTATATACCTTTTTCTGTAATGAATGAGGTCTTTTACTCATCGACATGGGTCATTCTGATTTGGATGTACCTGGTATATGCAGCGATGAAGGAGAGGAGGTCATGAGCTAAGGTTGAGTCCACCAAGTTATCAATTCTGAGGTAGAGGATAACAATCCTTAGGGAACACTCAGTAAAGTCAATAAACATCCTCCTTTTTTTATTGGCTTTAGGCACCAATGTCACATTTGAGAGCCATTATGGGTATTTGACCTCTCTATTACATCATTGTTCCTTTATGGACCAACTAACCTCTTCTTTTGGTCGACTAGTTTATTTTTTGGGCTCATACTGAGGAGGTGGACCATAACCTTAGGATCCACTATGATCATGTATGAGTGGCTTTAGTCCTAGTAAACATATTTTTTGTTAGTAACTAGATGAAGTCTTATCTGACGTAGGATCTGCATCCAATACCTAATTAGTTAGTTCCTCTGCATCCATGCATATGGTGATCAGAGTCTCACCTAGGACACTTCTTTGATCTTTGTCTTCATCTCATAGATCTAGAGTATCCACTATCAATAACTCTATACCTATGCTCTTTAAAGTGAGATCATAGATCGATGGTCTAGGAGGCAGGACCACGGGTCGACCTATTGGAACTTTTGTAAATTTCTAAGACCTGAAAATGGCTTTAAGAGAACTTAACGGACATCTTCACTACACCATTTGGTCTTTTATTCACAGTCAATGAACTTGACAAAAAAGAATTTATCATGGTCAATGGCTGTGACAATTCTGGGGGTGACAAAGCACTGTGTCATGATCATTGACCTTGATAAATACCCTTTTGTCATGATCCTTTTTACAATGATAAAATCAATAAAAAATGTGTTGATAATGATTTCTCATGGACAATGATCGTGACAACATAATCATTATCACGGTCATGTCATGGTCCTTGACTGTGACAAGTATTAATATTGTTACCGTCTTTGACCTTAAAAAGGACAAACTTATCCATGTGCACAACTGACTTTTGCCCATGCCCATGATGGGTCCCAATGCTAAAATGTATGATGACCTTGCACGCAGAACAAAATTAAAGTCGTGCGAACAAACCTTTTTTTTATTTAGTATTATCGTGGTCCTTGACCATGACAACTCCATTTTGTCATGTTCAAAGACTATGACAATGATGTAGAGCATGGAACAATATTATTGGTCAATAGCTGCTACCCAACAGTAAACCTATTTCAAATATGTCCTTATTTTTTTCAAATAAACATCAACACAACTAACAATATAATAACATATAACAATGAAAGCAAAACTAAAATACATAAATTCCATATATATATATATATATATATATATATATATATATATATATATATTGTGGGTACCCAGATTTGCCATCATGGGCCCAGACGAGTAGCCTAATAAAAACGGCCCAAAGTCTGAACCCCTCGCACCTTAACAAAATTCAGTTATGACTTAGTCTTCTCCTAAAATCTCATATAGAGATATTCCAAGAGAGAAAGATGGACGTGGGGGAGTCCAATACCCCCACTCCCTGAAGATAAACATGTATATAATAAAACCTAAGCCCGGGGCAAGAGGCACCCATTGAATTCTCTGTAAACGCTCCCCGGAGTATATAAGAATAATACTGACTGCACCACCGTGGACGTAGGCATTCTTGCTGAACCACGTACATACTGTGTTGTGTGATTGGCATTACATATTCTTTATTTTCCTTTGTGATTGCGCTTTTCTTATTTATTTGTGTTGAATATAATTGTCACCATAATTGGCGCCGTCTGTGGGAAGCATTAGTCTTCCTTGGGAAAACCCTCACCAACAAAGAATCCAGAATGTCTAGTCACAGCAGTAAAACCCCTCAAGAAGGGGATATTCAAGAGTAGCCTAATCCTCGCAGGATCAAATTCGAAGTTCGTCGTTCAAATCAGAGAGATCGCCCAGAGCGACAAGCCTCGGAAGAAAGTCAGGGACCAACGAAGTCCACATAAATCTCCAGATTGATCGATGCCTATGAGGCAAGGCTCCAAGATCAAAGAGAGTCTTCTCACAAGCAAGAGGCTGAGAATGCTCGCCTAAAAAGAAGGTTTGAAAGGTTGGAGAGAGAACTCCATTGAAGCACCAGGAGATGTCCATACCGCACTCCTAGCCCTCAGGCGAGAAAGTCTCGCAGTCGAGGAAGGAGACCTAGACACGGATCCCAAAGAGTTAAGGGACACGAGTCGGATGACGATCTGCTCAAGTTACTATGATTAGATTGCCATTACAGGAGCCCAACTTAGAGAAATGAGAACATAAAAAATTTGGTCCGAAGGGAAATGGATCAACACCCAGCGCATCGCAATGCCAGATCGACCAGGGAGCTTGCTAGACGAGCTCTCAAGACCCAGATAAAATCCCCTTTCTCAAGGGAGATAGAAGAAGAGGAAGCCCCTAAGAAATTTGCTATTTAGATATTCAAGATCTATGATGAGAAAATTGACCATATTGACCACGTTAGGCAGTACAGGAAATCCATGACTCTATGGAACCACCGAGATGCACTGATGTGCTGAATCTTCCCCTCGAGTCTATATGATGTGGCGCAGAAATGGTTCGAGAGGCTCCCTCACATGTCCGTCAAGAGCTTTGAGCCGCTTGTCGAGCTCTTCACGGCTCGCTTCATCACTAGAAGCTCCCATCCTAAGAGGATGGATGCCTTGCTAACAATAAATAAGACATCACAAGAGAGCCTCCGGGACTACACAAAGCGGTACTAGGAATTATTTAATGAGGCTGGGGACTGCTCGGAGCAAGTCGCAGTGGCCTCTTTCAAGATAGGCCTAAAAAACTCTTGCCTTCTGCACCAATCCCCGATGAAGAAGGAGGCCACAATAATTAATGACCTGATTGCCCGCATCGAGAAGTACGCCAAGGTGGAGGATATAACACGCCTCAATAGAGGGGAGAATATTCGGACTAAGCTCGCTACCAAGGGAAACAATAAGACTGAGAACTAGAAGAAAGGAGGCAAGAATGGGGGCAAGAATGGCCATAAAAATGGAGGCAAGAACGATGTTTGGAAAGATTTTAAGGTAGTAAACACTGTCTTCAAAGAACCAATCTATAACATCCTGGAAAATATCAAAGACGAGCCATTTGTTAAGTGGCCTAGAAAGATGGGAGGAGATCCCTCGAAGAGAAACAATGCGCTAAGATGAGCTTTTCATAAAGAGGGAGGACATAAGACTGAGCACTGCAAAGATCTTAAGTCTCATCTCGAAGAACTAGCCCAGTTTGGTGAATGAGTTTATGGAGAAGAAGGCAGAGAAAGTCGCTGCCAAGGGAGAAGCAAGACCTGACAACATACTCAAGGACGATGCTGGATATAAATTCACAGTAATTCATGGGGCATCTGATATGAAACAGATTCAAGGAAATTCAGCTCGGATGGAAGTAAAAAAGCTTAGAGTGGTGATACAAGCTTTTCAGATCGATCCCGCAAAGACACAATCAGGAAAGCATCGACAAGAAGATGATATCGACTATAGTAAACATATTGTGTTCACAGATGAAGATCTGGTGGGAGTGAGAACCCCACATCATGATGCCTTGATCATTACGCTCAGGATAACCAACTATGATGTCGACAAGTTGCTCATCGTCCAAGGAAGCTCATCCGAGGTAATATATCTCGACCTGTTCAGAAAATTGAAATTGAGCGTTGTCGACCTGAAGGAAGCCACTGTCCCTCTAGTTGGATTCACTGGAAAAGTGACTATTCTATTGGGAAAGATCATTCTGCCTGTAAGGGTAGGAAGTGTCTCTAAGATGATTCCATACCAAGCTATCCTCGATAGAGGATGGCTACACACAATGAAGGCAGTCCCCTCGACCTCCCATCAGAAACTCAAATATGTGACCGAGCGAGGAGTAATGGAGATCCATAGCGATCAAGCGATGGAAAGAAGGTACTTTACAGCGGCCATCCGCCTAAAACCCGAGAACAAGGCTGAAAATCCCAAAGAGAAGGTCAAGGAATAAGAAGGTTTGATACCTTCAAAATAACAGTAAAGTATGGAAGACCGGGAGTGGAAGAGAGCAGGCTCTTACCCTCTGAGCAGGTCGTCGAAAACTTAGAGGGAGTTACAGCTGGTGGTAGTGAGAAAGACATGATATTCTTAATTGGAGCCTCTCTCATAGATCAAGAAAATAAGTAATTCATGATTCTGTTGAGAAACAACATAAATGTTTTCGCGCGGGAACAATACGAACTACCTAGAATTGATCCTAGTGTGGTTTGTCATTGATTGCACGTCGACCTCACTTTCAAACCTATCATGCAGAAGGCATGAAGAACTGCGCCCAAGAAGGCCAAAGCCGTAGAAAAAGAAGTTAAAAGACTGCTGGATGTAGAATCCACACGAGAAGTTTAATTCCCCAAATGGTTATCTAACACAATAGTAGTTCCGAAGAGTAATGGGAAATGGAGAGTCTGCATTGACTTCACTGACCTTAACAGGGCATGCCCTAAGGACAGTTTCCTTCTCCTAAAAATCGACCAATTGGTGCACGCCACAGTAGCTCATGAAAGAATGAGTTTTCTGGATGCATATTTAGGGTATCATTATATCCCTCTGTATGCACCAGACCAGGATAAGACAACGTTCATCACTACTGTCAGATTATACTGTTACAAAGTCATGCCCTTTGGGCTAAAAAATGCAGGGGCAACCTACCAGCGACTGGTCACCAAGATGTTCAAAGACCAAATAGGAGACACCATGGAAGTCTACATCGACGACATGCTCGTCAAGAGCAGGAATAAAGGGGACCACCTCTCAGATCTATCAAGAACCTTCGAAATACTCAGGACATACCGAATGAAGCTCGATGCGAGCAAGTGTTCTTTAGGTGTCAAGTCAGGAAAGTTCCTTGGGTACTTGGTCAGTAAAAGAGGCATTGAGGCTAATCCGGACCAAATCGATGCAATCAACAGGGTACAACCCCCTCGCACAATACGGGACGTACATAAGCTCACCGACATGCTCAGTGGCTTGAACCATTTCATCTCGAAGTCCTTTGAGAAGTGCAAACCATTCTTCCAGCTCTTGAAGGGAAACAATACAGTGCAATGGAATCAAGATTGCTCACAAGAATTGGACGAGCTGAAGGCTTTCCTTATCTCACCACCCCTGCTCGTTATACCTCAAGAAAGAGATCCCTTGTACTTATATCTCCCCGTTTCCAACCACGCCATCAGTTCTTCACTAATGTGCGAGAAAGCAAGAATCCAGCACCTCGTTTATTACACGAGAAAGACCTTATTAGATGTCGAGTAGTGATACCTACCACTAGAGAATCTCGCCTTTGCACTCGTAGTAACTTCAAGAAAGTTGAAGCACTACTTTGAAGCTCACAATGTCATTGTCCTTACATCGCACCCTCTTAAAGAAGTTATGCAAAAATAGGATTTATTCGGCAGACTGACTAAATGGTCGGTCGAGGTAGGATGATTTGACATCCAATTTTAACCCAGAAATGCAATCAAAGGGCAAGTCCTTGCTAATTTCATAGCCAAGTTAACAGGCGAGCATCCTCTTGACCAACTTCAAGAAATGAAGTAAAGAGAGAATCACGCAACAGAGGGAGTTTGGTGATTATTTATTGATGGAGCCTCCAACTCAAAGGGGGCAGGAGTAGGTATTGTTCTTGTTACTCCAGAAGATACAATCCTTGAACAAGGAATCAGGCTTGGATTTGAAGCCTCCAACAATGAGGCAGAGTATGAAGCCTTGATAGCCGACCTCCAGAAGGCACAAACATTGGTGGTGAAGCAGTTACAGGTGTTTGATGACTCACAATTGGTCTCCAATCAGATAAGTGGGGACTAAAATACAAAAGATAAAAGAATGGCAGCCTACCTCGCCTTGGCAAATAGGATAATGTCCAGCTTCGAGGAAGTCAGTGTCCAGTAGTTTCTAGGAGGTCAAAACAGCCATGTCGATGCCCTAGCACCCTGAGCTTGGTAATCAATTCTGACTTACAAAGAACGATCCCCATCGACTTCCTTGCCTAACCGAGCATCAACCAGAACGATGAGCTCCCAAGCGTGAAGCACGTACTCCGGATTGATTCAGCACCCAGTTGGATGGACCCTTTAAGGGACTTATTTGAAAGATGGCACACTTCCAAATGATAGAAAGACCGCTCACCAAATAAGAGTCAAAGCTACTCGCTTTCACTTATCTCCTGAGGGAAAGTTGTATAAGAGATCGTTCTCCGACCCTTACATTCAATGTGTCCACCCAAAAGATGTCAAGAAAATTATACACAAGATTCACAAAGGAATCTGTCAAGGCCATTTTGGAGGAAGGTCATTAGCTTTCCGAGCAACGAAGGAAGGATATTGGTGGCCATATATACCAAGAGACTCTGAAGTATATGCTCGCAAATGAGAGAAATGCTAACTACATGCTCCCATAGTCCATCAACCTGCAAGCGACCTAAGATCACTTTCCAGCCCATGGCCATTCTCCCAATGGGGAATGTAAATCGTGGGACCTCTCCATATCGCTGCCCGTAATCGCAAATATCTGTTGGTCACAACTGACTACTTCACCAGGTGGATCGAGGCAGAACCACTAGCAAACATTCGAGATGCAAATATGATGAAATTTATATGGAAAAATATAATTACCCGCTTTGGGATTCCCAGAACCATCATCACCGACAATAGAACACAGTTCAAAAGCGTCTCTTTCCAGAATTTTTGCAATGACCACAAAATTAGGCACCATTTCAGCTCGGTGGCCTATCCTCAGAGCAACGGTAAAGATGAAGCTTCTAACAAAATATTGATCGATGGATTAAAAAGACGATTAGAGCGAGCCAAAGGCGCGTGGGTGAACGAACTACCGCATATTATGTGGGCCTACTGAACCACCCCACGACAAGCAACGGGGGAAACCCCATTCTCACTAACGTATGGAATGGAAACGGTCATCCCATTGGAAGCAGGCCTACCAACTATGAGGTCCACTTTATCGACCAGGGCTAGAATGATGCAGCATTGCTCGCTAAACTCGACCTAGTTAACGAACATAGAGAACTTGCCTTTGTGATCTTGCGATCTATCAGAAACAACTCGCAAAATAGTATAACAAGAAGGTCAATCCAAGGGCATTCCGAGTTGGGGACTATGTCCAAGGAAAGTCCTTGACAACGCAGTAAAACCATCAGACGGCAAGTTGGGACCAAACTGGGAAGGATTATTCAACATAACAAGAGACGATCTACAAGGAGCCTATCACTTAGAAACGATGGAGGGCTTAGAGATTCCCTGAGCATGGAACACAGCAAACCTAAAGAAATTATATTTCTAGTTTTTTCTTTTCTTTTTCTTGGCTCTCTTATCAAATCTTTAGAATTGGCAACTCCTTTTTTATGTACTTGTGAATTAATGAAAGATGTTTGGCAGTTGCATTTTATTAAGTATTGAGAACTTTATAACTTGCATATCCTTTCCAAATAACAGGCACCTTACTCAAAGAATAAAATAAGGGTATCACCCTCCTCAGGTATTCATTATGAAACATGAATAACCTCCTAGCATTGCCCCGTCAATATATGAAGCCCTACAGGGAATCCTTAGGCAATTAGACAAAAAACGAATTGGTCACCAGACTATGTTTGGATAAAAAAACCTGCTCGGATAGAACGTCCAGCGCCAGATGTGTCCTCACCATTGCCACACTTATGTGTCCTCACCATTGCCACACTTAGGCCTAAGAAAGTGTGACGACATGACCTAAACGGTAAAGTGAGGCAGAATGGTATCTCATAAGCATACTGGACTAGGAGGACAGTAACTCAACATTGCAACCCTAACAATCTAATCGGACATCAAGGCCCCAAGATAATTGAGTAAGGGATAAACAATGAACACATGTTTAGTCGGCGAGATAGCCCAAAACATAGATATTATATTACTTCATCACGTTTACAATAAAAATGTACAACCCGTGTTTAGTCGGCGAGATCGCCCGAAACATCAATATCACATTACTTTATACAGAAAGTTATAGCTGATAAAATCCTAATGAGGCTAAGGCCTCAGAGTAAGATAGTCAGCCACTTGTGCTCTCAGCCATCATTCAGATGAGGAGCCAGTTCCTACTCGACCTCACTGGCGATTGGCTCTAACAGCTACCTAGAGATAGCATCGATAGGGATCCATTGGTCGTCTCGCTTGAAAGGGTTAGGACGTAAAGTTAAAGGAGAGATATCGTGACGGTACCAAAGTACTAAGTTCCTTGGAACTTGCAGCTCCCTGAGGGCACTCAACCATCCCCTGATAAATACCAGCTCTTCAAACTCTGTCAGCCTCGTCGGAGCATGTGCCCAACCTTGGTCGTAACCATCACCCCACAGTCATCGAGGTCCTTTCTTAAATAGATGCCACTTGTGCTCTCAGCCATCATTCAGATGAGGAGCCAGTTCCTACTCGACCTCACTGGCGATTGGCTCTAACAGCTACCTAGAGATAGCATCGATAGGGATCCATTGGTCGTCTCGCTTGAAAGGGTTAGGACGTAAAGTTAAAGGAGAGATATCGTGACGGTACCAAAGTACTAAGTTCCTTGGAACTTGCAGCTCCCTGAGGGCACTCAACCATCCCCTGATAAATACCAGCTCTTCAAACTCTGTCAGCCTCGTCGGAGCATGTGCCCAACCTTGGTCGTAACCATCACCCCACAGTCGTCGAGGTCCTTTCTTAAATAGATGCCTCAGTCGTGTGACATCTCTTTGGAGCCTAGCAGTAATCACGTATGCTTAACGAACATCTTCACAGAGCTCTCTCATTTTCCTAGATGGGCTTCTTACATTTGTACCACCTCGCAAAATAGTCGATGGAGTAGAACCTCGCAAAATTGGAGGAGCATCGATCGGTCCTGTGCCAGCTCATGATGAAGAGGAACCCCTTAAAATGTGAGGCACGGTGCTCGGTGCTTGCTCCCTGAGGCGCAACACTTCCCTCCTCAAGGACTCATTTTCCTATTGTAGAACTTCTCTAACTTGGTTAATCTCAGCAGCATCGAGGAGTCTTGCTATGAGAGTGTTCATTTCCTCTTGAACAGAGGCTCCAACTTCTTCCATTTCCTGAATCTTGTCTTTCAGTTTAGCAACAAGCTTCGACTGATCCATGAAACTCTTATTCCTTAATCATAGCGATTTGTAAATTTTTACAAGGTCTGGCGAATTTGAGAACTCACATCAGGACCAAGCATTCTTCCCAGTCGCGAAGTGGTTGGAATATATTCATCTACATCAACCAACTACAGACCATAAAAGAGTAGTAAAGGATAAAATGAATCAGTACGCTGAGGGAAAAAGTCTTTTCATTTCATTCATACATAAAGGATTAGAGTACATTGAGAATCAGAAAGGAACATTACAAACAAGTTAGAAATACAAAAGCAATCCTAAGAGCAGTCTAAATAGCAACCTCAGCTTGTTCGAAGGAAGCCGACTACTTTCCCTTATCAGTAGTAGTAGGAGCTTCGCCCTCAGAGGGAACAACTATTATTCCCTGAGCAAGAAGAGCACAGTAGGAACGGTTTGTGAGACAATGGAAATACCTTTAATGATTGGGGCAGGGGCTTTATCTATAACAGGCTTTGGGCTTGGATCATGCTCGTAAAATAAGGGTGAGTTAGTATCCACCCCAGTAGCCATAAGATCCTTATTCCTGCCTTTTTTGAAGTTTAGCCGGTTGATATAGTCAATCTGAACATCGGCATCTTCGTAGACCGCAGCCCAACCATCATTGTAAGAACTCTCCTTCAAAGCGGCTGCCTCGGACTCTTTATCCTTCAGCTTCTCCACCAGTACCTTATTCTCCTCCGCCATCGCTAGCTTACTCGAGCAGACTAAATCATAGGCATGCTGCAGCTCATTTAGACCCCTGACCACTACCTCCCTCGCTTGATTGGACTTAATAAGGGCTATATCAGAGGACATCCGAGAAGTATTGGAAACCTTCAAGCTCGCCTCAAGCTCAAAACTCTTCCCCTTCAGAGTAGTGTTCTTCTTCAACTCAACATTCTTATTCACCAGCTCATCGCGAGAGCAATAGAGCACGGTGAAGTTTGTCACAAACTACAAACAAAAAGAAAGAATTAGAAGAGATCAGCGAAACAAAGATTTACAAGTGTTAGAGAAATAAAACGGACTTACCAAGGCTAGCCTCTAACTCGCTTGCAAGGCAAATTGGTCAGTCCCCATTGCCCTTTGGCGATCAGCAGGAAGGACTGCTCTCTCAAGCAGCGCAGGAGCAAGTTGGGGAGAAATGTCAACCGAGGCCCCCTCTGGCAACACAAACATGGGAACTAGAGCTTTCCCAGCCTTCGTCCTCGCTTCCACTCTTCTCCTCTTTATCCTTCTCCTTTTCTGCTCTCCTACTCTCCTCCACCTTCTTTTTCTCTTTAGTCTTTTTCCTATCCTCATCTCTCTTTATCTCTCTCTCTCTCTCTCTCAACTGCTTTTCTTATTTTCTCTTTTTCTCCTACTCATGAGCAGAAGACTGAGAACCAGTGGAAATAGCCCCACTTCTAGACTTTTGCTTCTTCGACTGCTGAGCAAGAAGCACATCATCCTCCTCATCATCATCACAGATCAAGTTCCTCCTAGGGGTAGCCATTTCATTGCTAGAACTGCTGTATGTACTTGAAGACTATTGAGCCTTAGAAACCTCTTCTCAGATGGAAGAACTTTCACTACTTGAGCTCGCCTTATCAGAACCACCTTCAGCACCCCCTCTAATATCACTCTCAGAACTGCTCTCCTACTTGCCCAATTGGATGGGGTCAACAGCAGATTATTCAGTAATATCTAGGACAGGAATGCTGTCCATAGGCCTCGTAATGAAACTGGACCCTATGTTCTTATACTCCAGTAGGAAAGTAGCGGACCGGGGACGTTCATCGTTAGCCAAAGACTCCCTGATATTCCAAGCTTTAATTAGCTTGGCAGCTCGAACCTCGCTAAGGGCAAGTTCCAAGTTCTTTGTCCTTGCTGAAAAGAAAATAGGAAAGTATTAGAAAAATCATACATGAATAATGGGACCGAAATAGAAGAGCGAACACTACCTATTTATTCTTCCCAATAAAAGGGAACAGTGAATCTATCAGACCACGCCCCCTCGGTCTGGGGGGAGAATTGCTAATTCCTTGCAAGATAGCCATCTTGACAGTAGTCCTTGTGGGAATCAGGTAAATTTACTACCAATACCCTGTTAGGAATCCTGGCCTTAAGATAGAGAAGACCAGAGCTAGTTCGTGAGAAGGAATAACAAAAACAAATTTCAGCAAGCCCTAATTTAGTGCCATAAAATTGATTTATCCTATTGGCACCATTGACTATCTTCCGGACAATGGGCGAGCACTGTGCAGGGACTATGTTAAAATAACCAAAGAAATGCAGAAACAAATTATTTGGAGGAAAAGTAAGAACCCCTTGGGAAAGCAACAGGACGTGAATCCAATGAGCGCCCTCTATCTCTCTAACATTCTTAGGGACATAGACGCACTCAATCTCTACCCATTCTTGGATATTATAAAACTTCCTAAACTCAGACACTGATCATTTACCTATCTTTGTCATTTGTAAACCCTAAATTGCAAATTCAAGGAAAACTCAACAGAGAAAGAACAGAGAGAGAGCAAAAGGGACTTATGAGATGAAAGTTTGACTTGGACGATGCAAGATCACAAGCCCAGATGATGAGGGATATTGAAAGCGAAGAATATGAAGACCTGGAGAAGAGGGCACAACAGTTAAAACTCGTAGAAGATGAGGGAAGACTAAGAAGTTTGAAATGACAACTACGGAACACTGCTCCAAATAACTTTTAAATGCTCCTAATCATCGCGCACAAGACACGAACAACTACCGCCTAAATCAGTTCACAACTTTGGGAAGAGTTACACGATTTACAAAAGAGACATTATGACAAATCATTTAAATTCATTGAGCCCCAATTGTGGCCCAACAACTTTAGGGGTAATTGTGGGTACCTGGATTTTCCATCATGGGCCCAAACGAGTATCCTAATAAAAATGGCCCAAAGTCCGAACCCCTCACACCTTAACTAAATTCATTTATGACTTAGTCTTCTCCTAAAATCTCGTATAGAGATATTCCAGGAGAGAAAGATGGACTTGGGGGAGTCCAACACCCCCACGCCCTGAAGATAAATATGTATATAATAAACCCTAAGCCTGGGTCAAGAGGCACGCACTGTATTCTCTGTAAATGCTCCCTGGAGTATATAGGAATAATACTGACTGCACCACCATGGATGTAGGCATTCTTGTTGAACCACGTACATACTGTGTTGTGTGATTAGGATTTCATGTTCTTTATTTTCCTTGGTGATTGCGCTTTTCTTATTTATTTGTGTTGAATATAATTGTCACCACATATATATATCAAACGAAATTAATGTTTCAATTTAATTCCTACAAATATCAAAATATACCAATTTCAAATACACCAATTCCTGCAAAACTTTAATAAGGCTTGAGGACAAAATTCAGCCCAATGATGTACGCCCCCAATGCACCGTTTATATCTTGGACACCAACTTACTAGTCTAACCATAATACCTCGTCCTCTTTCACCATAATAATCTCAGTGACTCAGACGTGGGACTCAAAATCTTACAATGGATAGTTGTGCATCATGGTATCAGGAGTGATGCGCATGTCCTTTCCTCCCTTGGCAATTGGGGAGCCTCCAAGAATGTCCAGAATATATACTATCTCCCTATATGGGTCAAATGGAGTCAAGATAGTTGTGTTAGGTGTAAAGTACATGCCATACGGGGATAATGAGTCCACCGGATTCAGTGAGGGGATGGAGTTGTGGTCCCCTCACCCACCTTCTCCTTGCCCTTTCCTTTATCCTTCACCTGCAAAATTTTTAGTCTGTGTCTAATTTTTACATCTTGAACATGCAGGAAAACCAACTGTCACTGCAAGTCACGCCCATCAACTTTGACTTTCCTATATAGGAGCTCACACCGTGAGTAGATCATTTTCTATCTTAGCCCAATACTTGGCTCAGTTCATTCATATTCATAGATGCCTTATCGACATCATTCTCATTGTTGTGCACTGACTTTATCCTCTCCTCAATCAATATAAAAACACATTATTAACTTCGAAAAAGAATATTAATAAATAATATGAAATAGACAATATAATTTTAATTATTACTTACGATGGTGTCAGTGACATATAGATTAGAAGGCTCACCCTTCTTTCTTTAAATCTAGATATAAGAGTCAATCAAATGTGGCTCCCACTAGAACTACTCCCAGACTCTTGCAAAATGCGACCAAATTAAAGAAAACTGTTTACACAAAATGTAATTTAAATCAATTGATTACCATCCTATGCTCCACCTCAGCGTAAGTTTTCCTCCCATAGTAATGCACAACCACCTTCTTGGATCGAATAATCCTCAGCGAGACACGGGAGAACAGATGTTTCTCGATTGCCTCGTCATCCACAAACCTCTAAAAGTTGACCAACATGATTGTATCATTCTCTGGAATAGTGTTCCTACTTGCAAGAATGGACTCCCGGTCCTTCCCGAAATAACGACCATGCAGGTTCTTCTTCCATGTCTTCAATTGCCCGTTTAAACTCACTAATACAGTGTCTTGCACTTCTGGGGAAAAGTTGAATTGTTGTTGTCCAGGAAACATATAATATAAGAAATTTAGAGAATTAACATTAAAAACATAATAATAAAATCTTTTATGAAAGTCATATATTTAATATAAATATTAAGATTTTCATACCTCTGAGGGCCCTCAATTGGACATTTTTAACTCCACAGGCATGATCCTCCAATCTTCATACCCGAGACCATTTACTTATTTAAATAACACTATTTAACTCATTTGTAGACTAGTCTTGTTTTTAACTATATCCCCATAGTTTTCGAACTGAAAGGGCTTATTGTTAGAAGATCCGTCATCACCTCTACTTTTTCCCAGGGTCTAATGTCCTGATGAATTCATATTGTGTAAAAAAAAATGGGCTTTAGTAGCATGACATATAACATAAATCAAATGGAAATAATTAAGTTCTGTATATAAGAATTTCAATAACATAAGAATATTCCAATATCTTATTTTTAATAGTCAACCAAACGTAAATACTCAATCGGGATATAAGAATTAAATGGAAGTACTCACACGACTGTTTTAATATAACAACAACCTTAGAGTTAATGAGCAATAAATTAATGTTTGAGATTGTTTCAAACTACATATTACAAATTTCAAATTCGAATACTCAATACAGTTTATTAATTCTACTCATGTAAAGTATCTATAAATTGTTTCAAGTTTGGGTCGTCATCCAAAATGGATTGATATTCGTTAGGGGAAGCCAGGTCATCCAAGCTACTGGTTAAATGCATTATCATGTGTAAGATGACTGATCACGGTTCATTATTGACATAGTCTGAGTAGAGCACTTGTTTGAGATTTTCACATGCACAAACAAATGACTCATTATTCATATGCTCCTTGCTTTTTATCTTGGAAAAATCTACCAATATCAAATTGGTACCCGAATCGAATTTATAAGAAATTGTGTCCTCAACTCTTACCCAATCATAGTAAAATGTGACCTTTTGTATAATTCAAAAATGTTTGAAATTACACCATAATAAGTCATTTCTTCTTAAACAAGATTTTTATCTTTGCACTCGTCTTGAAATACATAAGAACCTTATATGAAATGCCCATATTTTGTAAAAATGTATTTTTCTCATGAAACCTCGTCGAGAATACTTAAGTGGTCAGTCGATATTTCTTATACTCGTGTTCCATGAAATTGGTTCCGGTAGCAAGATGAGCAAGTCTTGGCATGGCATCACCATTATTCAACAAATAAAATTATCCATCACATATGTTAATGTGATAAATTTTAAATCTTGTAATTAGTTATCATTTAATAAGGGATATTTGACCTCATAAATACCTCATGTGACACCCAATGTCTAAATTCACTTTTTGAATGTAAAACGATCATTCAATTTTTGTTGTGCATGTACACATTGTATTTTCTTCTTTGAATGACAAAATTTATCAACAAGGTAAAACTAGATAAGATAACAACACGAACTTACTCTCTCCATTTGTAGACATTCATGGATTTTAAGCATATAACGAATCACTTGCTTGTATTCTGAAATTATTTTTTTAACTCGTTTCCCATGACTTGACCATCTCCTCAACAAAAATATCTCCATCATATACAATGTTAGGGTTAGGAATATATTCCCTAGCGAACACAGATACCTCCACGATAATTTATTCCTCCGTAATGGAACTTTTAATGTACCTTGTAGTTTTAACATAATATTCCAAAACTTTCATCAACCTTTCAAATAGGTACATCCATTGATATCTTACTTGGCCTCAAAGAAGTGCCTTATCACATAAGTGGACCAATAAGTGAATACTTATGTCGAAGAAGGCAGGGGGAACTACTTCTCCAATACACAAGTTGCTTCATCTAGAGTTGCTTTTGCACCGACTATATTCTTTTGTTTGATTACTTTTGTGCACAAAAGTATGAAGCGAGTGATAATCAGTATAATGGCCCTCTGAAAATCCTTACGCTTAGAGAAGCAATTCTTAAACAACAAAGGAACCAATTGCATGGTCATATTCCAATCGTCAGACTTGAAATTTTATAGATCTTGTGTGGCACAACTCATAATCCTCTGAAAATTTGTTGAAAAATTAGAGGGAACTTTGAAATTATGCAATGTGTCTAAAAGAACCATTCTTTCTTCGATCATGAAAGTATATGTCCCAGGGGGAATTATATTCCCCTCATTACTTCCTTCTTTCAACCATAACTGCTTCCTAATTTTCAACACTTTAAGATCATGTCTTGTGTTTTTGCATCGTTCGAATAATTTCCACTTAGGAATATGCTAATAAGATGTTTGATGATGTTCTTATAAGAATGCATGATATATAATACATGGTCCACAGGGTTGTCCTCCTAGACCACACCATCCTTTTTTTGACTTTATTATCAATATAGGTCTTTTTTATTCTTGGCATTATTCAATTTAGGTTACTTCCCTAGCATATTAGCTCGACATTTGGAAAACCTCAGTTCAATTTCTCAACCCAAAATCTTTCTTCTGGGCAGCCTATGTTCGACCCCACCGGAAAAAATAGAGCCTTTATCAAATCTAAACATGTGATCGGGAGGTAAGAATATCCTATGGGAATGATATATAATTTGTCCACTATCTTTGAGATGTTGAGATCTAATTTCCTCTCCAAAAATGGGACACCCCAAGTAATCGTGAACACTACACATCGATAAATTCCCATAAGCTTGGAAATCATGAATTACCTAGACCAACATATATTTAAATGTGAACTCTTCCTATTTTCTAGAGTTAAATTCTTTCACACCCGCCACCCATAACTCTTTCAATTCTTCTACCAATAGTGTTAAGTATACATTAATGTCGTCAGTTGGCGCCTTTGGCCCATGTATCAACAAAGACAACATAAAAAATTACGGTCTCATGAAAAACGAAGGAGAGGGATTTAGCAGTGCTAAGATCACTGAGCATACACTTTGATTAGTTCTTAGAGTTCCAAATTGATTGAACCCATCTGTTGATAATTCCAAATGGATATTATGATGTTGATTGAAAAAATATTCTAAATTAATATTTTGTTGTTCATTTGAAAATTTTGGGTAGTTAAAATTTTTTCTTTTCAAAATGCTTGAGTCCGTAGTATTACGCATGAGATTATCCCTTATTTTTTCCCTTGCGTGCCAAGTCATTGCATCCTCTATCCATGGTATTGTGAAAAATATCTTTTACCTAAAACCAATTGTCACATCTGCGAATTCTATGTTCTTAATAGTAAGTAAAGAGCGTAATAAATATAACAAATAAATTAAAGGCGACATAATTTAAAAGATATTTATTAGGGAGATTCGTAGCATCTTATTACATAGTTGAGCCTGAAAGAAATAAAAATACATAATTATTCGTACATGCCATTTATAAGTTAAAATTGGTAGAAAACATTCGAGAATCATAAGAGCTGATAAGTTGCGGTGTAGATATTCCAATGGGGACTACCATCTTTGCATGCTACCAACCATACCTACGTAACCGAAGGGATTTTTCGTGATAATATAGAATAAAAGTCCAGACGTTCGGGATGTATCTCTTTTTCTTCAGGTTCATCGTCCATCTGGATGGAAAACAATTAAGCAAACATGGCAAGTAGATAATTTTTATTTCTATACAAGGAACGAGATAAAATGTATTATTAGAGAGTAATTGGATTTAATATTAATATCATAAAATCTAGAGGCAAACTGAAATATCATAGAATTGTCAAGGGTATACTAGCATTTAATGATACGTAATTGAATAATATGGTGGAATGTGACAAGATAAGGGTTCAAACTATAGCAGGATAGCCCATAAATTACCAGTTATAGGGACTTCTGTTGCATAGACATACCATTGCAATATCGTCCAAAGCATGATACATACTTGTACAGGCAATCCCCAAAATGTTGGGGAATAATAATCATAATAAAGGCTCATCACACCTATCTAGAGGGGAAATGATACGTATGTAGCAAGTAAAAATCTAGGCACTCAATATCTGAGTCCTATAGGCCAATTAGAACAGCTGGGGTATACCGGGGTCATATCCCTGAATCATAACACTACACCAAGACATGACTTTAGTAATGGTATATTTTACCGTTAACAAAAATATTAGTAATGGAATTTTTTCGATAGGAAAAAGGAGTGGGGAACAAACTTTGTAAATTTTTTTACTGTTACTATTACTAACGGTAAAATTCTGTTACTAACTTTAAATTCACTAACAATATTTTATCGCTACTAATTATGATTTAGTAACAAACTTTTATGTTACTATTTAAACCTTATTACACCCTTTTTATAACACTTTTGTCTTATTTTGTAACGGTAAAGATCCTCTAGTAATATTAATACATATTTAAAAAATAATATATTTCTCAAGATCCAATATTCTAGATTTAAACAAATTCAATTATTCTTACAACACTATTCAAATCTTAAGAAAATATATAAAAATAGTCCACATAAACAATGGCATTATATTCAACATTTACATTTTATATAAGCCTCCACTCTTTATTTACAAAAAAAAGCTTAAAAAAACAAAAGAAATATCACAATACAATCACCCCAAAAGTTAGATTATTTTCATAAATGCATCCAATATAGCAACCCAATACAATCATCCCAAAAGCAGACGTTTTTATATTATAACCAATCAAATGAAATATAGAAAATAAGTCCGTTTTTTTTACTATCAACTTCCGTTCTATTATCATTGCCATCAACGCCGCAACCCACAATGTTAGAAACTTGATGAGGATCTAAAAATGAAATTCTCTCAAACAAAATAAAATTGTCATATTAGTTATAATATCATTTAGCACAAAAAATTATCCACCGACAAATTTAATTGCAGAAACACTATAATTCAAACTCTGTTAGATGGAATAATTTAACACTCCATTAAGGCAGTTGATATTGACTTTTAACATCTCCCTATAATAAACATATAACAAAGATTAAAACATTTTCATACGTACCAAAGAAAGGAAAAATAAATGCCACTAGGACTGTTGATATTGGTATTTACCACCCTACATGGACCAATTACAAGCCAGCACTCATCATCCAATGTGGCACAAGTCCAAGTCAGCCTGATACAAAAGCTCGACGAGCAAGGAAGCCTGACCAACAACCTGTATCACCAATAAAGAGACAACAATCTTACAACCTGTATTGCCAATGAAACGACAACATTCATATATTTAATTCTTATTATGTATTGATATAAATGCCTAACGAATGATGACATTCCAAACTTTCACACGACAACTATCGTTACCCCTCTTGGGCTATAAATACATTGTACCACCCTCATTGCAAGGGACCAAAAAAACAACTCAAGGCAATCAATAAATAACAGTGGGCATAGGCTATTCCATTGAGCCGAACCACTTTAAAAAAAATTGTCTCTTGTTTGTTTTACTTATTTTATCTGTGATCAATTAATTAGGACCAATCTAGTTTTTTACATCAACAGATTGGGACCGTCTATGGGAACGTATTGCTAAACGTTTTCACTAATTCATCATCCATGGCTGAAATTTCTGAATCAAGTACCAGAAATGAGGTAATTTCACTTAATCCCTATGCCCCTCCAGACAAAAATGATTTAACTAGAATTTTGGCTACCGTGGATAAGGATCAAGAGGGTATGCAGGATACGATATGAAAACTTGACCAAACTCCACAAGCCAGAGTTCCTACACAATTCAATTAAAGGAATATGCCACCGCCTCCAATAAGGAGTGTCGAGCATATCCGTTACAGAAATTCTAGGGATACTTCATACCTTCTTGGAGCAATTTCTTCTATCAGGATTACTAATTCCACTAATGGACAGTCCCTCATCCCAGAAAGATTTAGTGCCTTAGAAAGGCTAAGTAGGGCCTCCACTTTTAATTTTTTGGGACCTCAGGGAAATGCCCCACAAGTTGCATAGCGAAATACTCGATGACCAATCGATTTAAGCGAAGGTTAAGATCAATCTAGATTAAGCTCCCAACAAACTAATTGGTCTAGTCAGAGAGAAGGTTCTCAAGAAGAAAGCTCAGCACAATTATTTATTCAGTATAAAAAGTCGCCACCCATAAATCTGGTGCTGACAGCGATGCATAGAAAGGTTCCATTCAACGCTTAGAAGATAGCTTGGGAGAAATGGCCAAGGCCAAGAATCCCCTTCATAGAAGTTTTATTAAGGGATCTCTTTTTGTGCAAACCTTTGATGCCGACCAAGTTTAAAGCTCTAGTTATCACTCCTAAGTATGATGGGAAGACTGATCTAGTTCTTTATGTAGAACAATACCAAGCTGCAACTGATATTTATACTGTTCCTGATGAAATGAGTGCATGGCATTTTTAGGAACAATCACTGGGTCTGCTAAAATATGCTATAATAGTCTTCCTCGGGAACAAATTTCTTGCTTATAATAACTCCCTGAGCTATTCATTGGTAAATTTTTCTTTGGAGCAAAACCAGTGAAGTGAGTGGCTCATTTGCTTAGTGTGAGATAAAAGGTGGGAGAAAGTATCAGGGATTACATCACTCGTTTCAATAATGAGAAATTAAAAGACATTAATTGCAAATAGAAGACTATAATCACTACCCTCACGAGTGGTTTGCTCCCCAACAAACTGAACTATACTTTGGAAAAAGATCCCCCAAAGATGATGACAGAATTGATGGTTAAAACAGCGAAGATTATGAACCTCGAGGAAGCTATGACTTCCAAAAATAATTCAGATGCAAAGGCGAAAGCAAAGATAGAAGGAAAGTCAGATAAAAGGAGCACAAGAATCACAATGAGCACATGAATTCGAAAGTAAAAGAAAGCCTCGATCGACTCGGGAAGTTTACTAATTACACTCCCTTAACGGTGGATATACATTATGTTTAGGAAGAAATCAATCACAATAATGATTTGAGTTGGCCTGAAAAGTTAAGGTCACCTGCTAATAAGAGGGATATGTCCAAGTATTGTTAATTTCACAAAGATCACGGTCATACGACCAATCGGTGCATTTTTGTCCAAAATGAGATAGAAGCACTCATCCAAAGAGGAAAATTGGACAATTTGTTGATCGATAGGCTGGCGGAAGAACTGGAGGTAAAGGTTGACATAAATCTAAATCACTAGTTAAGCCCAGAGAATATAAGAAGAGGAACCAGAGAATATAAGAAGAGGAACCACGATGAGGATCCAGAAGATGATCCTAATCTTCCCAAGAAGCCTAGACAATCGAAACGCGAGGTATTCACACTCAGTTTTAGATCTTTTGATTTCCACATGATTACAGTTGGGGATGCAATAGGAGGATATCATACAATTGAAAGGAAGGCTTACCTCAATGAGGCTCAAGCTTGTTCCTATATCCAGCGAATTAACCTTGTCGAGGAAGATCGATGAAGAAAAGTTAACAAGGATAAGTTCATAATTGGATTTTCCAAGAATGATCTATCTGGATTGTTGTATCCTCGTGATGATCCTTTAGTGATCAGAGTCAGGATAAAAGATATATTGGTGGCAAGAACATTAGTGGATAATGATAGTTTGACAAACATCATGTTCTATCCCTTATTTAATAGTTTGGGATTAAAACTCAGCCAATTATAGCCTTACCATAGGCCACTCATTGGATTCTCTACTGAGAAAGTATTTCCATTAGGGATAATCAAACTAGACGTGTTGATCGGGACATGGCCGGTTAGCAGGACATAGAAAGTGAGATTCTTTATAATGGACAAAAATGTACATTCTGTCTATGACATTATCATGGGAAGAGTTGGTGTAAATAAATTTGAAGCTATACCCTCTACTATTTATCAATGCCTGAAGTTCTCGACCAAATTTAGAGTTTGAGTAGTAAAAGGAGATCAGAAAATAGCTAAAGAATGCTACTATTCCTCTACCGAGGAAGAATATATGGTAGAAATAAAGAGGAAAACAACCACTTATCAAGTGGATATATTTGTGTCGAACAGCGAATCTCAGGTTGAAACCTTTGATCCACAAGACGAATCTGATCTTGTAAAAGGCCAAGTGATGGAGGCAATACACAACATTTTTTTGTACGATGATAAACCAGAACGAAGAACTCAAGTAGGAGCGTCATTAGAACCGTCTTAAACGGGAGTTGGTGGCTTTCTTGAGATAAAGAAAGCAGGTGTTGGCATGGATCCATGAAGATATGTCTATTATAGACCCGAACTTCCTATGCCATGAGCTTAATGTGAATAAGGAGGTTAAACATGTAAAGAATTTATTGATGCAAAAAAATGGACTAAATCCTATTTTTATGATCACAGATAAATAGATAAAAGCAATTCAATCAAACACATAAGAGATAAGGATTTTTAAAGTGGTTCGGCTATGAATAAAGCCTACGTCCACTGTTCTTTGATTCCGAGGGGTGTACAATAGCACAATATGGTGTAGAGAGAGAGAGAGGTGTGCATAGAATTGCTTAATTTAGATTGTGTGTATCCAGTCTCTTGTCCCTTTGTCCAAGGGAATGCATGTATTTATAGTGATGGGAGTCCAAGAGATGGAATGTCTTTATACATTCAGACATTTACATCTATATACAATGAATATAACTATTGATCTTCTTGGGTGGTTGGTTTTCCTTGAGTTGGTTGGTATATCGTGTGTTGGTTGGTATGCCGACCAACTCTCCTCAGGTGCCGACCGAGTATAAATATTGCCATGTAGGATGATAGGTGTCCTTTTTTGACTGCTTCGTGTAGATGGAGAATTTTTGCGTTAACAGAAGCCCCCAATGCTCCATGCTTGATGGTTTACTGAAAGGATGGAGTATTTATTCTGTAATGTTTCTCGGTGCTCGTGCATAATGAAATTATTAATCCGCCTTCTTGATTTGTTCAACATAAAGTGCACTATATTCTTGTCAACGAATGATTCAGGCTAATTGATGGTTGTGTTGGAGCTAATCTTTCTTGAACGGAACTCTTGTTCGTCAAGCAAACGTGTCCTATGTATCACCCAAGGTATCTAGATGCAATAACTTCATAGTTTGCATCTTGTAGATTGTCATAATCTTCAAATATGTTGGTTGGTTAGCCGATCAACTACCTTCTAAACTTCAATAGAAAAACTAACTCCTGAATATGCCTCCTGAGCTTCAATAGAAAAAATAACTCCTAAATATTCCTCCTGAACTTCAGAAACATAACTCCTGATCACAAATAACTCATGAATGATGATGGGCCGGGGCCCTGACCATGTAAGTTTTGTGGAGTTAAATTTGATGCTCGACTGATACTGCATGATGTTATGAGAATGGGCCACCGAATGAACATTTAATTCTGTAGTAGAAGCCCCCAAGTGTGGAATATGAAATCTGAATGCTTTCTTGGCCTTAAAGTATGTTCGTCTTGCTAGAAAAGATAAGGTCGAGGACATGTTCCCTTAAATGACTTCCCAAGAACTTTGCATGTTTTCACTTCCATACTGTCCTGATGTGACCATAGAAATAATTTACCGAACAAATAATTTTGGTTGAGTAAAACTTCTTTCAACACAGAGTCCAATTAGAAATGTGCCGACATTCCAATTAGGAATGCGATATATTCCAATTAGGAATCTGATTCTGGTATGTACCATTGATCGACGTACATGGAGCCCGGTTGGGCTTAAGAGATTGAATAATAATGATGACGCCCAAGCATTTGCCAGCACTTGATAGAATAATCCAATAGTAAGCCTGATTGAGCATAATAGAAGCATTGAAAAATCCAGATAGATAATAAGAATGCCAACCATCTGTCAGGCTTAATACGAAGTCCAGATAATAAGAGTGTCAACCACGTACCGGGATTAATAAGAAGTCCAGATAATAATAAGGAATGGATGGATTAATCCTGCATTCTGAGAGAATAATAGATTTCCAGGGCATTGTTCAAACAACAATATATAATTATGAAATTTATCTTCTATTAATCTCTGTATATGAATTAACGATTTTCCAATTTAATTTATTTTTGTTCCTAGGCAATGGAATATATTTATCCCATGCTCCTGCCTAGTTGTAGCGATCTTTTGATCACCCATAAGTGCCTAAGTAATGGAATTATTTATCCCATGTTCCTGCTTAGCTGTAGAAATCTTATCTAGATTACCTTGGTGTCTAGGTAGTGGATGCCCCTTGAGGTCACCCATCTTCTTGCCTAGTTTTGGATGCCCCTTGAGCTCGGCCATCACCAAACTGGCCTTGCCTTATATGATTGTTATGCCAACATTGTTGGTTAGGTTTGTTGATGCCGACTAACCCTAGTTGGTGGTTGTTGATATGACGACCAAATTTAGTTGGTGGTTGCTAATGCCGACCAACTTTTAGTTGGTAGTTGCTGAATATATATAGAGAGAAGAATTTTCCCGATCAACAGTCTTTTGGTGATAATATCATAACTGATGCAGATTTCCTTGGAGCTGAATATATGATAATAAATATTTTTATCGAGCTCCATGTTGAGATGAATATAGAATATGCATCCGAATAGACATAAAGAATGATTCAGAATAATAATAAAATGTATGGTTGATCTGTCGCGGCAAAATTGCATAATGCTGAACAAGGATAATATTTTCCAGAACATAAGAATATGGTCGAATACTTTATCGGGCCTGAATATAAATAAGAATTACCGAGACCAACTGTTCGTTGGGGGTGAAATATAATAAATGTTGCAGATCTCTTCGAAACTGAAGATATATAATATTTTACCGAGCTCCCTGCTGAGATGAATATATAATGGATTTAGAGAATGATTCGTGCTTGAGCATAGATCCGAGAAATAATAAAATTAATAGTGCCTCGCTGTGGTAAAATTTCATAATGTCGAGCAATGATAATATTTTTCAGAAGTTTAAGATTATTTTCGATACTGAATCTTGTACCTGCGGAATAAATTGCCCAAACTCCCGTTGAAGTTGAATCTCATAGTAATTATCATTAGTAAAATTATTCAGCCAAACAATATATAATATGTATTTGCCTGGGCAATAAAAATATCAAAACATAAAATAATATGTTATGCTGTACGTCAGTATGAGCACATTTTTATCAAATATGCTAGACATTTTAATTATAAGTAAAAGACCAAATATAAGTTGATTTTTGAAAATATTTTTAGAAGCATGATTTATGTGGCTTTAAGAAATTTATTTAGTTAAAGAGGTGTGAATTAAGAAATAGCAAGGAGGTGAATTTGTCTTTTAACACCACGGTGATGATTTTGACTTTGTCAAAATAAAAAATATGGGGGAGCAAAGTTACCACTCCTTCATTCCTTCATTTTTCGTGAGCAAATTATCGCCGACCAGCAATAGTTGTCGCCGACGATTAAAAAATGGTCTGGAATTGATGCCGACCATCAAGACGGTATCGCAATCATGATTTCGACCAACCATTTACAATAGCTGATATCAAAATCCATACAGCCGACCAATAATCACCGACCAAGTATAATGATCCGACCATGAATGCCGACTAACTCGTCGCACAAGAATGCCGACCAACTCTGATAAAAAAAGATCTATTCGCCGCCAACCATCAAGAGAGTAATTTGTTCCTCACCGACCAACAAATAGGAGGTCGAGACCCCATAAATTTCAAGTCGCTGATCACCCAGTGCAAGTGAATAAAACTCTGGTACTGTGATCTTTTTGGTAGGGGAGGTAAGTACTACTTTAAAAGGCCAAGTTTTGCATAAGTTGGAGAAATTCAGGAAATTGATGTATTGGGCTGTGGAGTTCCGGAAATATGACCTTGTATACGAACTAAGTACTACTTTAAAAGGCCAAGTTGTGGATAATTTTATTATAGAATTCACTTACCCAGAGTTCCCCGACCAACAAGGGACTCTAGCCGAGCAACATGCAGGAGTCAACATACCTACTGAAGATATGCTCGACCGACTCCAAGGAAGGTAAACTGTAGAAAAAGTTGCCACCAGCCAAATATAACCCTCCACTGGAGTACATGAGATGAAAAATAAATATGAGGAGGTAAAGGATAAAATTTTTCATCATGGAATTTTGACCAACCAAGCGTTTGACAACGATATTCCTATATGGAGCTTATATGTTGATGTGTCATCCTATGTAACTAGATGTGGAGATAGAATCATTATCAATACTCCAAAAGATTTAGATATAAAGTACTCTCTACGATTCCAATTTCAAGCCTCCAAAAATAAGGCAAAGTATGAAGTTGTAACTATTTGTTTAAATCACGCTAAATCACTAAATGCCAAGAAAGTTGTGGTATACAGTGATTCATAGTTGGTGGTAAATCAGGTGTTGAACTTATATGAAACTAAAGGAGAATTGATGGTCAGATACTTAGCTAAATCATTGGAGATAATTTTCACTTTGCTAGTTATCTAGATCATCAGAATTCTAAGATTGGAAAATTCCCGGTAGACGCACTTGCTCGGCTAGCTTCAGCAACCAGAATTGAGTTGCGAAGAACTATAGTTATTGAGCTACTTTCTAACAGGAGCATAGATGAAGATCTGATGGTCAATTTTATTGCAGTTGATATGGGTCCATCTTAGATGGATCCTATAAGAGAATATATTGAAGAAGGGTTTCTTCTGGACGGCCTACTTGAAGCTAAGAACATAAAATACAAAGTCGTAAGATATGTGCTAGATGGTGGTGTGTTATATAGAAGAGTATTAACTATTGGTCTACAATAGTGTGTGCATCCATCTGAAGTGAATGATTTAATTGAAGAAGTCCATGAAGGGTCATGTCGAGCCTATGTAGCAAGAAGAAAGTTATTGCATAGAATCCATGCACGACGGTACTACTAGCCAACTATACGAGCAGATTGTGCAGGTTTTTCCAAGAAGTGTGATAAGTGCCAAAGGTTTTTCAGCATACTCAATGCTCCACAAGCTCTCCTAATACCAATCACTTCACCTTAGCTATATTGGGAATCGACTTAGTCAAGCCTCTACCGATAACCCGAGGAAGGTTCAAATACTTAGTCGTAGTTGTTGATAACTTTACTAAATGGGTGGAAGCTGAACCATTGATTGATATGTCCTATGAAAAGGTTTATTAGTTTATTGGGAAGAATTTCATATGGAGAGATGTCTTGCCCTACACCTTTTTCACTGATCATGGCACGCAGTTCGATAATGACGAATTTGCTGCGTATTGTGCCCAGTCCAATGTCCAAAAAATCCACTTTTCTCCTGGCCATCCTCAAAGTAACCGCTAAACAGAGGTGACTAACATAACTTTGCTAAATGGGTTGAAGAAAAGGATGGAAAATGCCAATGGGAATTGGATCAATGAACTGCATTCTGTCTTGTAGGCTTACCGAACAACTCCCATAATAGAAACTGGAGAAACTCCCTACCTGTTAGCATTCGGTACTGAAACCATAATTCCTGTCAAGATAGGTTAAACTATGCATAGAGTTATTAACTTCAATACCCCAATTAGTGATTTGATAAGAAGGATGGACTTAGACATGCTGGAAGAAGTACGTGAGGATGCATCATCAAGAAATACAACCTATCAATAACATACTGCATGTTTCTACAACAAGAGGGTACAACCGAGCATCTTAAAAAATGTGATTACATTTTAAAGAATATGATTTAGAAGAGTAATAAGCTTGAAGCCAATTGGCACGGGCCTTATCGTATTACTGCAGTCATCTGACCAGGCACATAACGAATTGAGACTTTTGAAGGTGAAGAATTCAAGAATCCTTGGAATGTAGAACACTTGAGGAAGTATTATCAGTGTTGTAGTCATGTTGTACTCATTTTATTTCAATATTAATGAGAATGTGACTTCCCCAAAATTTTTATTTTTTCTAGGAGTACTAGTGCTATGCACTACATTATGCATCTACAAAAATACCAACAATATTGGTCGGCAACAACAAAGGTACCAAAAAAGTTGGTCGTCAACCCCAAAATACCAACAATGTTGGTCAGCAGCAACAAAGGCACCAACAAAGTTGGTCGTCAACACAAAAATACCAAAAAAGTTGGTCGGTATCAACAAAGTTGGTCGCTATCAATAAAGGCCACCGACAAAGTTGGTCGGTATCTATAAAAGCCACCAACAAAGTTGGTCGGTATCAATAAAGGCCACTAACAAAGTCGATCGATATCAATAAAGGCACCAACAAAGTTGGTTGTCAAATACATAAAAAAACATGCAAGGCAAAAATTGTAAGTCCCAAATTCTTGGTTAATGAAACCCGAATGAATAATTTTCATCTAAACTGGGCTAAAAGATGGACAAATGTTCCAGTCACGTCTGGGAACCAAGGTAACTAATGCAATTACCTAAAAACTTTAGGTACATTAGTAGAGCCATGATGATGCATTAGTAATTGATATAATACTTAGGATAATCCTAAGGATATCAATAGAACCGGTGAAAAACTAAAGATTAACTAAAAATTGATACATTCATAGTTAAAGACTAAAGAAGACATTCATATATGTAGAGATTAACTAAAAATTGATCCATTCATAGAATAATATTTTCATTAAATCAAATGATTAGATATTGTTTCTGAAACATGCAGAAACAAAATACAAAGCCTTATTCTACATGACGTTTTCCTTCAGCCTTAGAAACAGGATCCATGCCAGCTGGAGGGTCATCCAAAGTAAAAGGGGAGTTAATGAAGTTACAGTTATGAAGCATCCTGGCATTCCTGCTACTAGGAAGATCAAGCAGATGAGGATGTCAGACGATCTCTAGCTCATCATATATCTCATAATCTCCTAAGTATTTTGAAATCAAGCATTGAGGAATACGATAAACAGGAATCCAGTTAACATCTAACTTGAATGGATGATTGCCAAGATCTAGTAAACCTGGATCATACAAATCCCACAAAGAATCATTCCAATCCACCTTCATCACGGTTAAATCATTCATCCAACCCCATTTATAGAATTCATTCTTATCCTATTGAAGTCTATCGTCAAAATGTCCTAAAGCTTTATGATACCCATCCATCCAAACTTCTCTTGGCTTCTTGTGGAATTAAAAGGTTAATTTATCAACCTATGACTGCATCTTTTTCAGTACTCCATCCTTAACCTCTAATTGGGAAGATTGAGTGGATAACTATTCAGACAAGGTCTACAGCTTTTGGGACATCTTAAAAATAGCTCTATATTTTACATTTAGCTGTGCAACTTGATTGGCAATGGCCAGCTGGGTCCTAATTTCTTTTGTGGTTCGCCCAGGATTACTTCTTGCTCAGGAGGAAGATGCAGACTTAATATTTTTTAAAGCCTCCAACTCATCCCTTAATGTTGCATTTTCAGCCTCTAAAAAGGAATAACCTTCATCAGTAATAACAATAATCGCTCAAGAGGCAGACTTTAAAAGATTCACTTCATCCCTTAAATTATTATTCTCCTCTTCCAGGATCTTGTCAACAGTTCTAGTTTCTTCAACTTCAAGCTTAAGTAGAGCTTACTTTTATTGTAAATAGAAATAAAATTATAAAAACCCCGACCTACACTTAAGCTTTGATATTTATGCTCATAGATCTGATGCAATAATGCAGTGGATTCTTTGTACCATTCTTTAAGTTCTTCTATTATCTCATAGTAGATGACATTGTTTGCTACTGCCCAATCAAGTAATTACTTCAAATACTTGTAGGTTTCTGTAGCCTACTCTAATACATCATCACCGAGCAACTGAATAATTTCTTCTTCGAACAAGTCCGTATAATGTGCTTTGAAAAAATCATTGCACTTCCTCAGTAACTTAGTATCATTGGAAGACAGCTATTTTATCCTTGCTATAAAATAGCAAGAAGAAATGACCACCAATTAACAACAAGAATGGAGAACATGTATAATCAACAAAAGACAAAAAGGAACAATTTTTTTTTCTTGATAACAAAGAGTTCAAATACAATCAAAAGAAAGAAAAAAGAAATAAAAATGAAAAAGGGCAAATGCTGAACAACTTTACACCTTCTCCTTATCATTCTTAACCTTTTTGTCTTGCTCAGAAGAAGGGGCTACAGGCTAGAGTTACTCGGCCGGAGGAAGAAAAGACCCAAAAAATTTAAGTTGGTCTGCAGCATATTCAATCACTAGGAAAGACTCTTCAGATCCAGCTTCATCTTTAACTTCATCCTCAATTACTGGAGGAGGACCATGAGTATATCTTTGAAAACGTTCAGAGCCTTCAGTTGTGTTCAACTTTTGAAGGGCAGCAACCCCACCGTCTCTGAAATATTTTTGTTTTGCATACTCAATTTAAGCAGAGGTAGAAGAAATGGATTTGTTTTAGCCCTTATGCCAACCAACACTGAAGGACTACTTTACATAAGACTTTCTCTTGGATCTGGCAGAGGAAGCTCTTCAGCATTCTTAGACCTGCACTCAACTTCCTCTGTCTTACACTCATTCTCTTTCCCCTTGCACTCAACTTCCTTGGCCTTCCGCTGAGCTTCAAGGTCATTATCATCATACGTTTGTCGATCAGTCTCAGTTTTTTTCAGTTTATCTACCCAAGTAATCTTTTTAATCTCCAAGGCCTACTGAGATTATAGCATAGAATTCTTTAAACCAGCCAAGGCTTCCTCCACATTATTTGAAAAAGAAGCCCTAATTGCATCATCCTTCTCCAGCATATTATTAAAATGTACCAAGAACTATAAGAGATGAAGATTAATATGTGTATATTAGAAATATAAAAGACAACCAAACCAAGAAAATGGAAACTACTTACTGATGCAAGGCTCTGAGCAGCCAATTCAGAAACCCTCATTCGAGGGAACATGTCATCCACCCCACTGTGGTCTGGAAGAGTACCAGACTTGATCAACTTTCTGACCAAACTAGGAGTAATAGTTGCTGGGGGAACAACATCAGAAAAGGGTAATTTAACCAAGGACAGTTGATCAGTCACCTGGTCGACCTACTTCTCTGCAAGCCCTTTCTTAAGTCTCCTTAAAGGAACTTCATCATCTTTGGGAGTTGCATCTTTGGGGGTTGGGACTTTACGGGTTGGGTCTTTGGGGCTTGGGTCCTTAGGAACTGGGGGCTCCATAACATCCCTTTTTTTCTTCTTGGCTCCTTCAGCAGGTGCTTGGTAGCTAGAAGTGCTACCACTGAGAAGGTCATGAAAATTTCTCTTCTTCATGATTTTAAATAGAGGAGTGTCTAAATCAGCAACAACCTTTCGATCAAGATCAGTTACCAGAGCAAGAGAAGCAGCAGGTCTGGAAATAAAGGAAGAAATAATGTTTTTGTATTAAAGAAAATAGGAGGCGGACCTAACGTGGTCCTCAGCAACTACCATATGAATCCTCAAATAAACTTCAATTCTTTTAAATTTACTTCACTCTCTTTGGGAGACTTTCTTTTCTGGTTAACTGCAATTCAATTTATAAAGCAACAGTCAATATGACATTTTATCAAATATAAACAGGGCAAAACTACTAGTAGACATAACAACGTATTCCATTGCCAAAGAGAGGACATCTAGGTCCTTGATATTTAGCACCTCCAACTAAAGGGGCGCGTTGCCAATTTTTTACAACTACCCCATGATCAAAATAATCCCTATTAGAACTAGGGAGGTTAACTACTAAAGATTTACTAACTACCCTAGTTTTCAAATAATAAGTAGTATCACTACTTTCTAATTTATAACAAAACATTATTTCTGGAATACCTTGATGGGTTCCATATATTTGATTTAACCTATATACTCCATTTAATACACTCCATGTGTTAGGAGACACTCTTGCAGGAACAATGTCAAAATATTGATAAACTTAAAACAGAGGGGATTGGGAGGAAATGTGAACCCACATTCAGCAATAAAGACGGAAGGGAGCCAATGACCTTTAGCGAGAGAGAGAAAAATCAGAAGGAAAGGTGGGATGTTCCAGTACAACCCACGATGGAATGTTAAAGTCAATTCTAACACTACACCAAAATGGCCAAATTGTCACCTTTCAACCGGTCACCCTTGTCACTGTCATTGACCGTGACAACAAATACGCGGAGGCGACGAGGGCTCCTCGGCCCCTAAGCTCCCCAAATATGGAAAATTTGGGATTACCATCAAGAACAAGTCGGAGCTATTAGATAGATCCCTCGAGCTGATAAAGACGATCATCAGCCCGGGGTTTATGAGTTGGAAGGAGGTGCCATATAAGCTCAAGTTAGCGGTTTAGGCGACACTACAGGTAATATATTTATATTTATATGAATATTTCAATTTTAATTTCAATTTCGATTTCAATTTCATTTTATATTAATATTTATATTTATTCGCAACTAACATTGTATTTGTTGGACATGAACAATTCAACTTGGATCCAAAGCTACGCGATTCCATCTTGGAGCAGCTGAGGGAGAAACACAAGACGTGAAAGAAAAATATGTGGACACGGTACTTTGGGAAAATACGAGAGTCCATTATCTAATGGCATGAATCCGTCCCGCCAAAGGACCCGATATCATTGGCACAATGGCAAAAGTTTATTGATAATGAGATCGGGGAGCGACAATTGGCATCTCGCCAATCGGGAAGGGAAAATCGGGAAAAAAGACGGACGTGCACTACTCCGGACGGACGTCTTACGCCGAGGTGGAGCATAGGATGAAGGTAAGATTTAATTTTTCTATAACTGCAGAAATATATTATTCTGCATTGTTTTACTTTGCGGGGCCGATACTAATTTTACTTTATTTTATTTCAGGGGTTAGGGAGTGGCCCTGGGAGTAAGCCTCATAGGCTTGATACTTATGTGGCTCTTCGGACGAAGAAGGGGAAGGACAAGGAGGTGTCCCCGAGCATCGCGGCCACGATTGTAAGTAATCCGACAGTTTACTTTTTGTTAATTACATTATAATTTTTTAGTTTACTTATTTTACTAATAATGTGCTTTTTGTCATTTCAGGCAAAGCTTAAGGAAGTGCATGAGTTATAGTCTGATGCCGACAAGGCATCTTTGTCCACAGACGCACTCAACCAAGTGATTGGCTCTGATCGCAAGGGGAGGACAAGGGGGTGAGTTCGCAGGTGGCCAAATCTAGGATCATCGGATTGGAGACGAGCCACACTGGGTTGGCTCGAACGGTCGATTCACATGACGCGAAGCTGCCCCGTTTGGAGGTGAAGGTCCAAGATATGTACTCATTCATGAAGCGTACGTTGGGCGAAGACCGTAAGGGGAAAGGTAAGGAGAAGGCGGTGGAGGAGGAGGTGCGGGAGGACGAGGCGCATGATAACGAGGATGTGGACCTCGCTGCTTCATCACTGA
Organism: Sambucus nigra; assembly: GCA_949130495.1. Taxonomy (NCBI): domain Eukaryota; kingdom Viridiplantae; phylum Streptophyta; class Magnoliopsida; order Dipsacales; family Adoxaceae; genus Sambucus; species Sambucus nigra. Next base: position 232,823,547 of record OX422210.1, on the reverse strand, counting down.
CACGTGCGTACTTCGATGATCCACTTCCCTATTTGTCTTCCTTCAACAGACCGATGTTGACACTTGATTTGCCGAGCGTGTTCATATTGTACGTATTTGATGGCCAACGGATAAGGCGGGGGTTGAGGGACCCGAATATCATCGAGGGTAGAATAGTTCGTGGACGTGAGCTTCAAGAGATCGAGTCCAAAGTGCTCGTCATGCATGTGATACCCGAGAAGGATAACTCCCAATTGTGGTTGCGCGAACAATGCGGCATGATGTATATTAGTGGGTGTGTCAATTCGTATATCGTGTGGCCTACTCACCTCCTCACATTTACCCCATACATGTAGTGACATTATTTTTAAGTTGGTACATTTGAATTATATTTGGATTATATCGTCATGTATATTGTTTCTATTTTGAATATATATTTGCATTATCTTTAGTTTATTTGGATATATGATGTTGCTATAACAGGTACAAATATACTACTGGGCAATGGCAGTGGCCATACTTCCCAGCAGATTTTTTTTTAAATTCTGCCCAAAATTATCACGGTCATTGACCGTGATAAGTCCTTGACAAATAAGGTTGTCACGGACTTGTCATGATCATTGATCGTGAGAATGTTTTTAAAAAGGGTCAAGGCTTTGTCACGGTTATTAACCATGACTAAACTTGTCACGGTCATGGCCTGTGACACGACCATGATAGTTCTAACGAACTTGTCACGGTCAATGACCGTGACACATCCGTGACAAAAAAAGTTGTCTCGCCCCAAATTATCACGGTCATTGGCCTTGACAAGTTAAAATTGTCAAGGTCAATGACCGTGACAATTAGGCAGATTTAGTGTAGTGTGAGTTTATCATGTGACTCGATAGAATAAACCATGATGAAGAAAACACAGAAGAAGAGAAGAAAAATTCTTACAAAAGTTAAGGATTCAGTAAGAAATGAAGATAGAAAAAGAAAACAATCGCTCAAAAGTTCGAAGAACACATCAGCTGAATCAAAAGTAAGAGGCAAAAGATGATAGAAGTTTTATCGCTCTTTTTATAAGTCTCCTCGAAAACTTGGAAAAGTAATGATTTAAGTGAACGACGATTGAGTTTACGACAATAAACAAAGGAAAAGACAAAAATAACCCAGAAATGTTAGCTAAAATTTGAAATATTTACAAAATTTCCATTTGCGCTAAAAAACTGTCAATTAAGTGGATAAATTTTACAAGTCTGGAAGGTCTACAGCCGACTAAGCATCCAGAACTAGCATTGAAGCATAATATTCCACACTTTCGCATCAACTCCAAGTATAAAACATTGGGGGCTTCCTCTGATACTAAAATTTACCACCTTACGTGGACCAATTACAAGACAGCATGTGTCATCCAATGTGGCACAAGTCTAAGTCAACCTGATACAAAAGCCCAACGAGCAATAAAGCCCGACCAACACCACGTATTGCCAACAAAGCGACAACAGTCTTACAGCCTGTATTGCCAATGAAGAGACAACATTCATATATTTAATTCTAGTTATGTATTGATGTAAATGCCTGACAAATGAAGGCATTCCATCCTTTCACACGACAACTATCAATACTCTTGGGCTATAAATACATTATATCACCCTCATTACAATGGACCGAAAAAACAACTCAAGTCAATCAATACATAATAGTGGACGTAGGATATTCAATTGAGCCGAACCACTTTAAAATTTCTTGTGTCTTGTTTGTTTTACTTATTTTATCTCTGATCAATTAATTAGGTCTAGTCTAGTTTTTTGCATCAACAAGGACCAATGAGATAACTAGTGCAGTCCTGAGAAGGATGTAACACCAGGTATTACTATAAATTCCTAAAGGAATCAGTTCTTCATAATTTTGGCTAATGGTTTCATCAACTAGGCCCTATGTATTCATTGTTAAGGAAGAAAGTGAAAAATAAATGATGAAGTGATTAAAAAGCACGATCAATTTACATTCACAATTTTACTTTCCTAACTAGATAATTGACTACAAAAAGGATATTTCGTGAATGGGTTGATGGCGTGTTGAGAATGTATAAATACGCATCAATAAAAAGCATAATCAACATAGTAACAATTTATTTTTCCACATGTACGAGGTCAAAGGTTTGACATAAAAAATGCGTAAAAGTAATAGAAAAAAATATACATAAGAATGAGAGTTTAGTACTTATTGTTGTCCACAATGCAAATATATCAAGACTATAGTTACAATATTCACTTGTCCTTAAGTTGTGCAAATGACAAGTAAGCGTCTATACCGAGTTACTTTATACAATCAATGAAGCCTATTAGTGACGTTGAACACACTATAAGGAAAATATGGAATGGCAAGTTAAGATTGGTTCTTATTCATACCCTGAGTTGGGAGCTATTTCGATAAGGGACCAGGAAATCAATCGAACACAAGGATGAAGATCGCGTGATAAAGTTATGGGTAACAAGCCATTAGAGAAAAAATCTGTAAACATTCCATATAACGAATCCAAGTTATTTGAGCATTAATCATGCTCAAGATTGACCCAGTTATAGAAAACACAATCAAATTTGAAGATATTAGCAATTGGGTTGTGAATTAACATTATGAGATATTATATACAATTCTGACTAGTGTCATGTCTAGTTCACAAGCAGGTTTATACCAAGGTACCTACAAGTTCTTTCAATTTCCCATAATAAAAAAAATAAAGATATAAAAATAACAAAAAGCTGATCTGATATGGTGGCCGTGATAATTAATTGTTATATTACATATATGATATAAACAACATACAATACCTTTTCTTTCTATCACCTTCAATAGGGAATGGTTTGCTGGCAGGGAATGTAATCAGTCCTCGAGGTCCAAAAGGCTTGGCTCGGTCCTAAGAAAAAATATAATAAATGAAATGAAATGTCAAAATTTCCATCTAAAAACCGCATAAACAAAACCCTATAGAAAAATGTGAGATTGACTCAGGTACCTCCATATTTATTTTTCAGACTTTGGCACTTTTTCTTGGCTGCATATAAATTTTTCCCCACCAAATGTACCAAATTCGAGAAAAATATTACAATTAACCATGAAATATTTATATTCAGCGACGAAAAAGTATCCAAATAATTAGAGAAAAAAAGTAGGTACCAAAGTTTAAATAAGACAATTAGTGAGTTACCCAAGACATCACCCGGTAATAGAAGTATGACGTGGATTTTGTTCCACCATGTATTGGAGCCTTAGAGGCATTACTGTTATTTACATTGCTTGTTCCACCATCACAACATGCAAACCTGCACAGGTTTTCAAGAAGAGAATGTTCAGTTGAATCAAATGTGTGAAAATTTAAGCTCTGTTTATTCGAGTTATATGTTCACTTGAATCAAATGACTTATTTGCATGAAGCAATTTCTTTTAAGAATAAAAACCATAATTATGTGTTACCAATGTACTTAATTCATTGTTTGTGGGTTCGTTTCATCTACCCTCTACTCCGTTCATCGTATTTCAATGACTAACAACAGTAATCCTTCTAAATGTGAAAAGGATTTCAGAAGTAAAATAAATATCTAAAGTAACACTATAGATGAAGCATATCCTCAATAAAACATGTACCAAATACAACAGATAAAAATTGAATCACCTTCAGGATTCTGAAGGATCCCAAATATCATTTGACTAAATGAACCAATATTAACCCGCCCAGCAAGTAGAGCGGTACATAAAGCAGAAGTCAAACTAACTCATGTGCTAATCATGCGATATTTCCACTCTCCCATCGTTGGTAGTGAAGCAGTATCTGGTGGCGTTAAATTAAGACATATGATGTGTCTTTAGGGCGCATGAAACTCCATCAAAAATTGATAACACATCAGTCAATCATTTAAACTAAAACCACTATCACAGGAAACCTCACACTCTCTCACACACACCACCAAAAATCATATTCAATCCACACCATGATTAAAATATCCCTATCCAGTCCTTTTCCCCGAAATCCTGGATCCCATCTTTTTCCCCAATACCACCATTCAAACTCCCAAAAAAATTCAGCCCACAATTAATATACAAGTAGGAAGAAATAACCTATCAAGCTATTAAGATCACTAAGCTGCAATTTTCTTAAACAAGATTAGAAAGAATCAAGTTGCATTACTATATGTACCCGCGCGCACACATGAGTGGGTCCTCAAAGGTTGCATTTGAGGCATATATTTCGAAACCTTGAGGTGTGGTGCAAGATTTATATCTAAAATCATAATCATAATCATTTAATTTACTGAAAATTTCAACATATAAGTGACTCTGAGGACTAAAACATTAATTAAAGGTGTTAGTCAAGGTCAAAGAGTATAAAAATTGACAACCACGTATGTCAATGAGAACAATCCAAAATTTAGTGTTATTTACGAAGGAAGTTTCATAAGCAATCAATTTGTGAACCATATAGTATAATGAAATTACAATCTAACAACTAAAACCTTCAATCAAGACAACCTTATCCTTGACGCATAATTTCTAAAGATAATTTCTTACCATTCTTGTGAGTCGATCAACGTAAACTATTTTTTCTCAAATTTTTCGTGTTAAGATTTCTTTGATTTTCGGGAATGAATAAGTATCCTAGGATTTAGATTATAATTATATGGGAGTGAGAATAAGACCAGTAGGTATATTATCGACGTCCGATAAGGCCATTGGGTGTAGGACTTTGATTATGGACCGACGAGAATAATCTGATTAGGAGAGTATCGGGGGAACTCGGAATTGAGTTACAAGGCGAGGTATAGTCAATTCAAGTAATAGACTAGTAGGGTAAGTAATAACTGCTAAAATTATATGTGAGGGGTAACTAGGACCCTTAGACTTGTGTGAATACTCAAATAAATGCGATTAATGAGATAAATCGTAAAGCGAATATTGTACGATAGATATAAGAGATTAAAATATTATGTACGAACATAATTAATAGGTCGGGCGTGTACTTACTGAATTATATGATCTTTTAGGTCGAGAGAAGCATACCTAAATTAAATATGTTAGGGTCGAGGATATGTTCTGAACTAACATAGGGTTATTATATGTTTGAGGTCGATGTAAAATGCCAAACCAAACCTTTGAACTGGTGGCGTGATGAAAGAGTCCGAGTCAGAAATGGCATAATGCTTACAAACAGGAAGTGCCAATTTTAAAGAACCAGTCTCATGACAGATGGCCACCATATGACACTATTATATGAAATTATAACTATGAAATATGGATACTGATATGTATATTGTAATTGATACGAGGACATGGGACTTCAAAAATGTAAAAAAGTAGTTTGATATAATAAATCGAACATGAATCTTGTATATTTAGATATATTAGTGTATGTATTGAGTAAAAATCGAACATCAATCATGTATATATTTGTTCCATAGTTCTTTTAAATCAGTATCTCAATTATACATGAACAAATATATGTAGACACACACACACACACACACACACACACACACACACACATAATTTTAAAGCTTATCTCAAAATCCCCAAATCATAAAACCTTACGTGAGTGTCAAATAAAAAATGAATCATGTATATATAGGTTCCATATTTCTTGTAAATCATTATGTCTATTACACACAAACATAGTGATATATACGTAATTTTGAGGCTAACCTCAAAAAACCCAAATCGAGAAACCTTAGTTGAGCGTCAAATCGTGAAACCCAAGATGAGTTTGAGATAGTAATGGAGATGAGGTTTCGAATCTTAGAAGAAGCCCGAGAGTTATATGAATAAGTTTACCACCCAAATCATAAATCGTGAAGCGGAAAAGAGTTATACAAAGAAGTTTGGGGTGTGGACTCAAGCAAAGCTTTTAAGTTGGAGGAAAAACTTTTTTTACTTTTTTTATCATCAATTTTAAAATATTGAGTTAAAATTAATAACAATTATAGTAGATTACTAACAGTATTCTATGGTTAAAATTAGTAATGGTATAATAGTGTTAGTAATCATAAAATTAGTTTGTTACTAAAAGATTATTTTGTTGTAGTGTAAGGTATGGTACTAGGGGTTTCACTCATAAGGGTCATACATTGTCGATAGTACGCAATTATTGTAGTAGGATGTAGGGCTACACCACAATTAAGGGTAAAAAAATGTAGTTCAGTGACTTTTACTCAAGTCGTAAGCTTTAACAATTCATCTGGTTTAGGGATAATCGAAATATCGAGACAATCCATATATGAAGTAAATATGAACTGCACAAATAAATTTGTAATTGAAAAATGAATTCAACATTATCATAAAGTGATGTAACAGTTAGTAATTGCGAAAGACATAAGCTTAATATGATTAATACTAAAATCAAAATCATCTACTTTGAATTTTCGAATTTTGGGTTTGTGCATCTAATTCACTGGGGTTGATTGGATAGTCTATAATCGTGGGTAGTGTAAGTAGGTCATATAGGCCTGAAAAATGTTTATATGATGTAGTATGATACTAACTTCTAAGAAGTTTAAGTGTAAAAATAACTTAAAAGGTATAATCTACAATTTATTAAAAGTTTTAGAATAATTTTTCTTTTTATTTTTAGTTGAATTCAGATTTAAGGACAAGAGAAAAAATAACTTTAGTTGAACTAAAAAAATTCAACAAAAATTTTGGGGATGGTTTTAGACGTTTGAAAAACTGGTCAGGGGGGTTATGTGTAAAATTAAAACTTAATTTTTAACTTGAAATTTTTTTTTTTTGAAAAAATCCTTTTCCAGGATCCAAACAATGTGATGTAATACACCATTTTGTTTAGAATTAAAAATAAATTTTATGAAAAAAAATAAAAATAAAATGATTGGAGACGCGCCCTCACGCACTTAGTAAAATATTTCACGCGCCTGGTTTGACCCTCACTCGTGTGCATGTAACCCATTGATCATCAACTTTTGACTATTTGACTTTGGGGTTTTAATACTTTGACCTTAGATGAGTTTGAGATAGTGATGGAGCTGAGGCTTCGAATCTTAGAAGAAGCCCGAGAGTTATATGAATAAGTTTACCATCGAAATCACAAATCGTGAAGAGGAAAAGAGTTATGCTAAGAAGTTTGTGTGTGTGGACTCAAGCAAAGATTTTAAGTTGGAGGGAAAATTTCTTTTTACATTTTTTATCCTCAATTTTAAAATATTGAGTTAAAATTACTAACAATTATAGTAGATTACTAACGGTACTCTATGGTAAAAATTAGTAATGGTATAATAGTGTTAGTAATCATAAAATTTGTCTGCTCCTAAAACCTTATTTTGTGGTAGTGTAAGGTATGGTACTAGGGGTTTCACTAATAAGGGTCATACATTGTCGATAGTACGCAAATATTGTAGTAGGATGTAGGGCTACACAACAATTAAGGGTAAAAAAATATAGTTCAGTGGCTTTTACTGAAGTCCAAAGCTATAACAATTCATCAGGTTTAGGGATAATCGGAATATCGAGATAATCCATATACGAAGTATATATGAACTGCACAAATAAGTTTGTATTTGAAATAAGAATTCAACATTATCATGAAGTGATGTAACAATTAGTAATTGTGAAAGACATAAGCTTAATATGATTAATACTAAAATTAAAATCATCTACTTTGAATTTTCAAATTTTGGGTTTGTGCGTCCAATTCACTTGGGTTGATTGGATAGTCTATAATCGTGGGTAGTGTTAGTAGGTCATATTGGCCTAAAAAATGTTTGTATAATGTAGTATGATACTAACTTCTAAGAAGTTTCAGTGTAAAAATAACTTAAAAGGTATAATGTATAATTTATTAAAAGTTTTAGACTAATTTTTCTCTTTATTTTTATTTGAATTCAGATTTAAGGACAAGAGACAAAATAAATTTATTTGAACTAAAGAATTTCTAGAAAAAGTTTGGGGGTGGTTTTAGACCTTTGAAAAACTAGTCAGGGGGTTATATGTAAAATTAAAACTTAATTTTTAACTTTAAAATTGTTTTTCTCGAAAAAATCCATTTTCGGGATCCAAACAGTGTGATGTAAGACACCATTTTGTTCAAAATTAAAAATAAACTTTATTAAAATAAAAATAATTTATTGGAGACGCTCCCTCACGCGCTTAGCAAAATGTTTCACGTGCCTGGTTTGACCCTCACTCGTGTGCATGTAAACCATTCATCATCAACTTTTGACTATTTGACTATGGGGTTTTAATACTTTGACATTAGATGAGTTTGAGATAGTGGTGGAGATGAGGCTTCAAATCTTAGAAGAAGCCCGAGAGTTATATGAATAAGTTTACCACACAAATCACAAATCGTGGAGAGGAAAAGAGTTATGCAAAGAAGTTTGGGTGTGTGAACTCAAGCAAAGCTTTTAAGTTGGAGGGTAAATTTCTTTTAACGTTTTTTATCTTCAATTTTAAAATATTCAGTTAAAATTACTAACAATTATAGTAGATTACTAATGATATTCTATGGTAAAAATTAGTAATGGTATAATAGTGTTAGTAATCATAAAATTAGTCTGTTACTAAAAGTTTATTTTTTTTGTATTGTAAGGTACGGTACTAGGGGTTTCACTAATAAGGGTCATACATTGTTGATAGTACGCAATTAATGTAGTAGGATGTAGGGCTACACCACAATTAAGGGTAAAAAATATAGTTCAGTGGCTTTTACTTAAGTCGTAAGCTAAAACAATTCATTAGGTTTAGGGATAATCGGAATATCGAGATAATCCACATACAAAGTAAATATGAACTGCACAAATAAGTTTGTATTTGAAATATGAATTCAACATTATCATAAAGTGATTTAACAATTAGTAATTGTGAAAGACATAATCTTAATATGATTAATACTAAAATTAAAATCATCTACTTTAAATTTTGGGTTTGTGCATCCAATTCACTGGAGTTGATTGGATAGTCTATAATCGTGGGTAGTGTAAGTAGGCCATATAGGCTTGAAAAATGGTTATATGATGTAGTATGATACTAACTTCTAAGAAGTTTCATTGTAAAAATAACTTAAAAGGTATAATGTATAATTTACTAAAAGTTTTAGAATAATTTTTCTCTTTATTTTAGTTGAATTCTGATTTAAGGACAAGAGACAAAATAACTTTATTTGAACTAAAGAATTTCCAGAAAAAGTTTGGGGATGGTTTTAGACCTTCGAAAAACTGGTCAGGGGGTTATATGTAACATTAAAACTTAATTTTTTTACTTTAAAATTATTTTTCTCTAAAAAATCCTTTTTCGGGATCCAAACAGTGTGATGTAATACACCATTTTGTTCAGAATTAAAAATAAATTTTATGAATTTTTTTTTATTGGAGACGCGCCCTCACGCTCTTAGTAAAATATTTCACGCGCCTGGTTTGACCCTCACTCGTGTCCATGTAACCCATTCATCTTCAACTTTTGACTATTTGACTTTGGGGTTTTAATACTTTGACCTTAGATGAATTTGAGATAGTGATGGTGATGAGACTTCGAATCTTAGAAGAATCCCGAGAGTTATATGAAGAAGTTTACCACCCAAATCACAAATCGTGAAGAGGAAAAGAGTTATGCTAAGAAATTTGGGTGTGTGGACTCATGCAAAGCTTTTAAGTTGGAGGGAAAATTTCTTTTTACTTTTTTTATCTTCAATTTTAAAATATTAAGTTAAAATTACTAACAATTATAGTAGATTACTAACGATGTTATGGTAAAAATTAGTAATGGTATAATAGTTTTAGTAATCATAAAATTAGTCAGTTACTAAAAGCTTATTTTGTTGTATTGTAAGGTACGGTACTAGGGGTTTCACTAATAAGGGTCATAAATTGTCGATAGTATGCAATTAATGTAGTAGGATGTAGGGCTACACCACAATTAAGGGTAAAAAATTATAGTTCATTGGCTTTTACTTAAGTCGTAAGCTATAACAATTCATTAGGTTTAGGGATAATCGAAATATCGAGATAATCCATATACGAAGTAAATATGAACTGCACAAATAAGTTTGTATTTGAAATATGAATTCAACATTATCATAAAGTGATGTAACAATTAGTAATTGTGAAAGACATAATCTTAATATGATTAATACTAAAATTAACATCATCTACTTTGAATTTTTGAATTTTGGGTTTCTGCGTCTAATTCACTGGGGTTGATTGGATAGTCTATAATCTGGGGTAGTGTAAGTAAGTCATATAGGCCTGGAAAATGTTTATATGATGTAGTATGATACTAACTTCTAAGAATTTTCATTGTAAAAATTACTTAAAAGGTATAATGTATAATTTATTAAAAGTTTTAGAATAATTTTTCTGTTTATTTTTAGTTGAATTCCGATTTAAGGACAAGCGACAAAATAACTTTATTTGAACTAAAGAATTTCCAGGAAAAAGTTTGGGGATGGTTTTAGACCTTCGAAAAACTGGTTAGGGGGTTATGTGTAACATTAAAACTTACTTTTTTGACTTTAAAATTGTTTTTCTCGAAAAAATCCTTTTTCGGGATCCAAACAGTGTGATGTAATACACCAGTTTGTTCAGAATTAAAAATAAATTTTATGATTTTTATTTATTTGAGACGCGCCATCACGCGCTTAGTAAAATATTTCACGCGCCTGGTTTGACCCTCACTCGTGTCCATGAAACCCATTCATCTTCAACTTTTAACTATTTGACTTTGGGGTTTTAATACTTTGACCTTAGATGAGTTTGAGATAGTGATGGAGATGAGGCTTCGAATCTTAGAAGAAGCCCGAGTGTTATATGAAGAAGTTTACCACCCAAATCACAAATTGTGAAGAGGAAAATAGTTATGCTAAGAAATTTGGGTGTGTGGACTCAAGCAAAGCTTTTAAGTTGGAGGGAAAATTTCTTTTTACTTTTTTTATCATCAATTTTAAAATATTGAGCTAAAATTATTAACAATTATAGTTGATTACTAAAGGTATTTTATGGAAAAAATTAGTAATGGTATAATAGTGTTAGTAATCATAAAATTAGTATGTTACTAAAAGCTTATTTTGTTGTAGTGTAAGGTATGGTACTAGGGGTTTCACTAATAAGCGTCATACATTGTCGATAGTTTGCAATTATTGTAGTAGGATGTAGGGCTACACTACAATTAAGGGTAAAAAATATAGTTCAATGGCTTTTACTGAAGTCGTAAGCTGTAACAATTCATCAAGTTTTGAAATAATCGAAACATCGAGATAATCCATATACGAAGTAAATATGAACTGCACAAATAAGTTTTTATTTGAAATATGAATTCAACATTATCATAAAGTGATGTAACAATTATTAATTGATAAAGACATCAGCTTAATATGATTAATACTAAAATTAAAATCATCTACTTTGAATTTTTGAATTTTGGGTTTGTGCATCTAATTCACTGGGTTGATTGGATAGTCTATAATCAGGGTAGTGTAAGCAGGTCATATAGGTCTGAAAAATGTTTATATGATGTAGTATGATACTAACTTCTAAGAAGTTTCAGTGTAAAAATAACTTAAAAGGTATAATGTATAATTTATTAAAAGTTTTAGAATAATTTCTCTCTTTATTTTTAGTTGAATTTGGATTTAAGGACATGAGACAAAATAACTTTATTTGAACAAAACAATTTGTAGAAAAGGTTTGGGGTGGTTTTAGACCTTTGAAAAACTGGTAAGGGGGTTATGTATAACATTAAAACTTAATTTTTAACTTTAAAATTGTTTGTCTAGAAAAAATCCTTTTTCGGGATCCAAACAGTGTGATGTAATACACCATTTTGTTGAGAATAAAAATAAATTTTATGAATTTTTTTTTTGATTGGAGACGCGCCATCACGCACTTAGTAAAATATTTCACGCGCCTGGTTTGACCCTCACTCGTGGGCATGTAACCCAGTCATCTTCAACTTTTGAGTATTTGACTTTGGGGTTTTAATACTTTGACCTTAGATGAGTTTGAGATAGTGATGGAGATGAGGCTTCGAATCTTAGAAGAAGCCCGAGAGTTATATGAAGAAGTTTACCACCCAAATCACAAATCGTGAAGTGGAAAAGAGTTATGCTAAGAAGTTTGGATGTGTGGACTCAAGCAAAGATTTTAAGTTGGAGGGAAAATTTCTTTTTACTTTTTTTATCTTCAATTTTAAAATATTGAGCTAAAATTACGAACAATTATAGTAGATTACTAACGGTATTCTATGGTAAAAATTAGTAATGGTATAATAGTGTTAGTAATCATAAAATTAGTCTGTTACTAAAAGCTTATTTTGTTGAAGTGTAAGGTATGGTACTAGGGGTTTCACTAATAAGAGTCATACATTGTCGATAGTTCGCAATTATTGTAGTCGGATGTAGGGCTGCACCACAGTTAAGGGTAAAAAAATATAGTTCAGTGGCATTTACTGAAGTCGTAAGGTGTAACAATTCATCAGGATTAGGGATAATCGGAATATCGAGATAATCCATACACGAAGTAAATATGAACTGCACAAATAAGTTTGTACTTGAAATAAGAATTCAACATTATCATAAAGTGATGTAACGATTAGTAATTGTGAAAGACATAAGCCTAATATGATTAAATCTAAAATTAAAATCATCTACCTTGAATTTTCGAATTTCGGGTTTGTGCGTCTAATTCACTAGGGTTGATTGGATAGTCTATAATCGTGGGTAGTGTAAAAAGGTCATATAGGCCTGAAAAATGTTTATATGATGTAGTATGATACTAACTTCTAAGAAGTTTCATTGTAAAATAACTTAAAAGGTATAATGTATAATTTATTAGGAGTTTTAGAGTAATTTTTCTCTTTATTTTTAGTTGAATTCGGATTTAAGGACAAGAGACAAAATAACCTTATTTGAACTAAAGAATTTCTAGAAAAATTTGGGGGTGGTTTTATGCCTTTGAAAAACTGGTCAGGGGTTATGTGTAAAATTAAAACTTAATTTTTAACTTTAAAATTGTTTTTCTAAAAAAAATACTTCCCCGGGATCCCAACAGCGTAATGTAATATACCATTTTGTTCAGAATTAAAAATAAAATTTGTGAAAAAAAATTGATTGGAGACGCGCCCTCACGCGCTTAGTAAAATATTTCACGCCCCTGGTTTGACCCAAATTCGTGTGCATGTAACCCATTCATCTTCAACTTTTGACTATTTGACTTTGGGGTTTTAATACTTTGACTTTAGATGATTTTGAGATAGTGATGGAGATGAGGCTTCGAATTTTAGAAGAAGCCCAAGAGTTGTATGATGAAGTTTACCACCGAAATCACAAATCGTGAAGAGGAAAAGAGTTATGCTAAGAAGTTTGGTTGTGTGGACTCAAGCAAAGCTTTTAAGTTGGAGGGAAAATTTCTTTTTACTTTTTTTATCTTCAATTTTAAAATATTGAGTTAAAATTACTAACAATTATAGTAGATTACTAACGGTATTCTATGGTAAAAATTAGTAATGGTATAATAATGTTAGTAATCATAAAATTAGTTTGTTACTAAAAGCTTATTTTGTTGTAGTGTAAGGTACGGTACTAGGGGTTGCACTAATAAGGGTCATACATTGTCGATAGTACGCAATTATTGTAGTAGGATGTAGGGCTACACCACAATTAAGGGTAAAAAAAATTATTCAGTGGCTTTTACTGAAGTTGTAAGTTGTAACAATTCATCAGGTTTAGAGATAATCGGAATATCGAGATAATCCATATACGAAGTAAATATGAACTGCACAAATAAGTTTGTATTTGAAATATGAATTCAACATTATCATAAAGTGATGTAACAATTAGTAATTGTGAAAGACATAAGCTTAATATGATTAATACTAAAATTAAAATCATCTACTTTGAATTTTTGAATTATGGGTTTGTACGTCTAATTCACTGGGTTAATTGAATAGTCTATAATCGTGGGTAGTGCAAGTACGTCATATAGGCCTGAAAAATGTTTATATGATGTAGTATGATACTAACTTCTAAGAAGTTTCAGTGTAAAAATAACTTAAAATTTATAATGTATAAATTATTAAAAGTTTTAGAATAATTTTTCTCTTTATTTTTAAATGAATTCGGATTTAAGGACAAGAGACAAAATAACTTTATTTATACTAAAGAATTTCTAGAAAAAGTTTGGGGGTGGTTTTAGACCTTTGAAAAATTGGTCAGGGGGTTATGTGTAAAATTAAAACTTAATTTTTAACTTTAAAATTGTTTTTCTCGAAAAAATCCTTTTCCGGGATCCAAACAGTGTGATGTAATACACCATTTTGCTCAGAATTAAAAATAATATTTATGAATAAAAATAAAAAAATTTGATTGGAGACGCTCCTTCACGCGCTTAGTAAAATATTTCATGCTCTTGGTTTGACCCTCACTCGTGTGCATGTAACCCATTCATCTTCAACTTTTGACTATTTGTGTTTGGGGTTTTAATACTTTGACCTTAGATGAGTTTGAGATAGTGATGGAGATGAGGCTTCGAATTGTAGAAGAAGCCCGAGAGTTGTATGAATAAGTTTACCACCCAAATCACAAATCATGAAGAGGAAAAGAGTTATTGAAAGAAGTTTGGGTGTGTGGACTCAAGCAAAGCTTTTAAGTTGGAGGGAAAATTTCTTTTTACTTTTTTTATCTTCAATTTTAAAATATTGAGCTAAAATTATTAACAATTATAGTTGATTAATAACGGTATTTTATGGAAAAAATTAGTAATGGTATAATAGTGTTAGTAATCATAAAATTAGTATGTTACTAAAAGCTTATTTTGTTGTAGTGTAAGGTATGGTACTAGGGGTTTCACTAATAAGCGTCATACATTGTCGATAGTTCGCAATTATTGTAGTAGGATGTAGGGCTACACCACAATTAAGGGTAAAAAATATAGTTCAATGGCTTTTATTGAAGTCGTAAGCTGTAACAATTCATCAAGTTTTGAAATAATCGGAACATCGAGATAATCCATATACGAAGTAAATATGAACTGCACAAATAAGTTTTTATTTGAAATATGAATTCAACATTATCATAAAGTGATGTAACAATTATTAATTGATAAAGACATCAGCTTAATATGATTAATACTAAAATTAAAATCATCTACTTTGAATTTTTGAATTTTGGGTTTGTGCATCTAATTCACTGGGTTGATTGGATAGTCTATAATCAGGGTAGTGTAAGTAGGTTATATAGGTCTGGAAAATGTTTATATGATGTAGTATGATACTAACTTCTAAGAAGTTTCAGTGTAAAAATAACTTAAAAGGTATAATGTATAATTTATTAAAAGTTTTAGAATAATTTCTCTCTTTATTTTTAGTTGAATTCGGATTTAAGGACACGAGACAAAATAACTTTATTTGAACAAAAGAATTTGTAGAAAAGGTTTGGGGTGGTTTTAGACCTTTGAAAAACTGGTAAGGGGGTTATGTGTAGCATTAAAACTTAATTTTTAACTTTAAAATTGTTTGTCTAGAAAAAATCCTTTTTCGGGATCCAAACAGTGTGATGTAATACACCATTTTGTTGAGAATAAAAATAAATTTTATGAATTTTTTTTTTGATTGGAGACGCGCCATCACGCACTTAGTAAAATATTTCACGCGCCTGGTTTGACCCTCACTCGTGGGCATGTAACCCAGTCATCTTCAACTTTTGAGTATTTGACTTTGGGGTTTTAATACTTTGACCTTAGATGAGTTTGAGATAGTGATGGAGATGAGGCTTCGAATCTTAGAAGAAGCCCGAGAGTTATATGAAGAAGTTTACCACCCAAATCACAAATCGTGAAGTGGAAAAGAGTTATGCTAAGAAGTTTGGGTGTGTGGACTCAAGCAAAGCTTTTAAGTTGGAGGGAAAATTTCTTTTTACTTTTTTTATCTTCAATTTTAAAATATTGAGCTAAGATTACGAACAATTATAGTAGATTACTAACGGTATTCTATGGTAAAAATTAGTAATGGTATAATAGTGTTAGTAATCATAAAATTAGTCTGTTACTAAAAGCTTATTTTGTTGAAGTGTAAGGTATGGTACTAGGGGTTTCACTAATAAGAGTCATACATTGTCGATAGTTCGCAATTATTGTAGTCGGATGTAGGGCTGCACCACAGTTAAGGGTAAAAAAATATAGTTCAGTGGCTTTTACAGTCGTAAGGTGTAACAATTCATCAGGATTAGGGATAATCGGAATATCGAGATAATCCATACACGAAGTAAATATGAACTGCACAAATAAGTTTGTACTTGAAATAAGAATTCAACATTATCATAAAGTGATGTAACGATTAGTAATTGTGAAAGACATAAGCCTAATATGATTAAATCTAAAATTAAAATCATCTACCTTGAATTTTCGAATTTCGGGTTTGTGCGTCTAATTCACTAGGGTTGATTGGATAGTCTATAATCGTGGGTAGTGTAAAAAGGTCATATAGGCTTGAAAAATGTTTATATGATGTAGTATGATACTAACTTCTAAGAAGTTTCATTGTAAAATAACTTAAAAGGTATAATGTATAATTTATTAGGAGTTTTAGAGTAATTTTTCTCTTTATTTTTAGTTGAATTCGGATTTAAGGACAAGAGACAAAATAACCTTATTTGAACTAAAGAATTTCTAGAAAAATTTGGGGATGGTTTTATGCCTTTGAAAAATTGGTCAGGGGTTATGTGTAAAATTAAAACTTAATTTTTAACTTTAAAATTGTTTTTCTAGAAAAAATACTTCCCCGGGATCCCAACAGCGTAATGTAATAAACCATTTTGTTCAGAATTAAAAATTAAATTTGTGTAAAAAAATTGATTGGAGACGCGCCCTCACGCGCTTAGTAAAATATTTCACGCCCCTGGTTTGACCCAAATTCGTGTGCATGTAACCCATTCATCTTCAACTTTTGACTATTTGACTTTGGGGTTTTAATACTTTGACTTTAGATGATTTTGAGATAGTGATGGAGATGAGGCTTCGAATTTTAGAAGAAGCCCAAGAGTTGTATGATGAAGTTTACCACCTAAATCACAAATCGTGAAGAGGAAAAGAGTTACGCTAAGAAGTTTGGTTGTGTGGACTCAAGCAAAGCTTTAATGTTGGAGGGAAAATTTCTTTTTACTTTTTTTTTCTTCAATTTTAAAATATTGAGTTAAAATTACTAACAATTATAGTAGATTACTAACGGTATTCTATGGTAAAAATTAGTAATGGTATAATAATGTTAGTAATCATAAAATTAGTTTGTTACTAAAAGCTTATTTTGTTGTAGTGTAAGGTACGGTACTAGGGGTTGCACTAATAAGGGTCATACATTGTCGATAGTACGCAATTATTGTAGTAGGATGTAGGGCTACACCACAATTAAGGGTAAAAAAAAATTATTCAGTGGCTTTTACTGAAGTTGTAAGTTGTAACAATTCATCAGGTTTAGAGATAATCGGAATATCGAGATAATCCATATACGAAGTAAATATGAACTGCACAAATAAGTTTGTATTTGAAATATGAATTCAACATTATCATAAAGTGATGTAACAATTAGTAATTGTGAAAGACATAAGCTTAATATGATTAATACTAAAATTAAAATCATCAACTTTGAATTTTTGAATTCTGGGTTTGTACGTCTAATTCACTAGGTTAATTGAATAGTCTATAATCGTGGGTAGTGCAAGTACGTCATATAGGCCTGAAAAATGTTTATATGATGTAGTATGATACTAACTTCTAAGAAGTTTCAGTGTAAAAATAACTTAAAATTTATAATGTATAAATTATTAAAAGTTTTAGAATAATTTTTCTTTTTATTTTTAGTTGAATTCGGATTTAAGGACAAGAGACAAAATAACTTTATTTATACTAAAGAATTTCTAGAAAAAGTTTGGGGGTGGTTTTAGACCTTTGAAAAATTGGTCAGGGGGTTATGTGTAAAATTAAAACTTAATTTTTAACTTTAAAATTGTTTTTCTCGAAAAAATCCTTTTCCGGGATCCAAACAGTGTGATGTAATACACCATTTTGCTCAGAATTAAAAATAAATTTTATGAAAAAAAATAAAAAAATTTGATTGGAGACACTCCCTCACGCGCTTAGTAAAATATTTCATGCTCTTGGTTTGACCCTCACTCGTGTGCATGTAACCCATTCATCTTCAACTTTTGACTATTTGTGTTTGGGGTTTTAATACTTTGACCTTAGATGAGTTTGAGATAGTGATGGAGATGAGGCTTCGAATCGTAGAAGAAGCCCGAGAGTTGTATGAATAAGTTTACCACCCAAATCACAAATCATGAAGAGGAAAAGAGTTATTGAAAGAAGTTTGGGTGTGTGGACTCAAGCAAAGCTTTTAAGTTAGAGGGAAAGTTTCTTTTTACTTTTTTTATCTTCAATTTTAAAATATTGAGTTAAAATTACTAACAATTATAGTAGATTACTAACGGTATTCAATGGTAAACATTAGTATTGGTATAATAATGTTAGTAATCATAAAATTAGTTTGTTACTAAAAGCTTATTTTGTTGTAGTGTAAGGTATGGTACTAGGGGTTCCACTAATAAGGGTCATACATTGTCGATAGTACGCAATTATTGTAGTAGCATATAGGGCTATGTAATACCCCATGATTTTGGAGACTCAGAAATTTAAATTTTTGGGAAAATAAAATTTTTATAAATTGGAGAATTTTAAAATTTGGGAATTGAGGTCCAAAAATTGAGAACATTTCAAATTATTCCGGATGATGTTTTTAAGGTTACCATCGATCCCGGAAGGGTCGAGATAGTCAAAATGACTGTCATTGGGTTTTATTTCGGTTCCGAATTATTTTTAAGTCAGTTTGACTCGAATTGGAGTAAACGAGTCATTTAAAGAGTGTATTAACATTTAAAATTGGGACTTATGTTTTATAGGCTTTAAAGGCTTACGGATTAAGCCTTCTAAATTGAGAGAAGAGAGAAATATAAGATGATGAAAAAGAAGTAGAAGAAGAAAGAAGAGGAAAGGAAGAGAGAGAGGAAGAAAGCTTGGAGATTTCTGATCCAACCGCGTCATCGAGGACGATCCAACCTCTACGAACCTGAAGCAAGTGTTTAATCTTGCTAAATAAGTTATTTGTGTATTTGATTTCATAATTTGTGGGATAAAGAATTGGTTTTTGGGTATTAATATCAAAACCTAAATTTTGGTTTAAATCTTGAAATTGAAGATTTTAATTGGGTTTAAGGGATATAAATTTATGAGATTAGGTGTATGATGAGTTTTGATGTTGGAAATCATGTTGGGGTTGAAGATTAAGGGCTAGTAGAGGTATAACTCGAATTTTGGTGAATTTGGGTTTGTAGAAAATCAGCCATTTTCGTGGCTTTCTGAACTGGCCGAATCGATTCGCCCCCACCGAATCGATTCGCCAGGTTGCAGAAGCCTCAGGTATTTAGGGCTGAATCGATTCGCCTCCAGCGAATCGATTCAGAAGGTTGCCGACTCTCAGATCCCTTGGACCGAATCGATTCGAATGGGCCGAATCGATTCGCTGTTGGGCCGAATCGATTCAGAGGGGCCGAATCGATTCGGAAACAAAAGCATTTTGAGGATTTTTCTCTTTAGTGAATTCAAACCCTTTTAGGATAGGTTGGTTGGTTTGGGTCTTTCTCTTATGATGTAAGAGATATAATTGTGGAGATTGATTAGGGGTTTCTCACATGTTAGGATCATGGGAATTCTCGATATAGTTTGGGATAAGATATGTGTGCATAGGAGTTGTGTGTATTTATGGAGATAGTGAGAAGCCTCAATGGGGTTGAGTAGCCTAATTATAGACCAGAAGTAAGTATATATATGATGGTAGGTTAAGAACTCTTAGAGAAAGTTGCGAAGGTATGTTGGGGAAATTATAGGCCGATATTTAGGTTAAATCCTTATAATGATAGGATTCATTAAGTTATGATCGAGGACTAACGAGAGAGAGGGGTCACGAACCCTTAGAAATGTTTAGATTAAGGAACAATTGGTAATGCGATAGGAGTAAGGGTTCACGAGAACAATGGAACCTTAGGCAAAATTTGGGAACAATTGGATCGTACTACCAACTTGAATATGAGGTTGTATAATTCTAGTTAGGATACTTTATTTATAATTGTGTGAAAATAATCACATGGGATTCCAACACTTGAAATAAAGTGGAATAAGTGGAGGTTTGTAGACTTTTGGTTAGGTGTATACCTTTAGTCAAAATCTGTATTGGAGGTATTGATTTTCTCTCGGATATAGATGGTATGTGTAGTAATGGTTTCCTACACAAAATTTTGGGTGATAACCTTAATGTGGTATATATAAATATATATATACATATGATTTTGGGATATTATTCATCATAGGAAAAATGATTGAATATGTTTCAAGTGAGGGATTGTATTCACATATCGAGGTAAATTAAATGAGTTTGTGGTGATGGCTTGTATATTGAGGATATTATATACTTATAGCCGAGTGTATATAGATATCTTATACATATGAATGAGAATTAGTTTGTAGATATAGAGCTAAAGATATGTGAATATAGGTGTATATATCTCTATAGATATGAATATATGGATATATTTATGTTGTGGTCATACGTGGTATGGATATTTAAACCGTATATGATGGTTTAATGTTTAATTATATTATTGGATCATATGGATGTATATATATTGTGCATGTGAATGATATATATACTTATTTGGTTAAGCCTACCCCGCTCATGATATCATTGGGAAGTTGCGCGCGTAGAGGGTGAGCATCATGTCTAGAAAAGCAGGGTGTGGATATTCCCCAGGTCATAGTCGTCCTGTGTGTTATTATATGATTTACATTTTTATATTTTTGGGATGAGACGTGGTGGGTATGTTTCGTCTCATTACCGGTTTGGAGCTGTGAACGCATCCCGGGACGTCGTGTGCGTGAGTTTACCACGAAATGGTTGTTGTTTAGTCCCACCATAGTGGCCCCAATACTGCTACGTGAGCCGAGCACTGGGAAGATGATAGCATTGATGCAGTTTTATCGGCGATATATATATAGCCGGGTATATTATTTGTGCATGGACATTGTACATCAGATATGATATGTACTCTTGGTCATGGGTATGGATGATGATGGTATATATATATACTAGCGTATGCCCGTGCCTGAAGGCACGATGAAATTTTCCAAAGTACGTAATCGCGAAACGACGATAATTTTTCAAAGTACGTAATAGCGAAACGCAAAAATTTCGAAGTGTAATTTTAAAACAATGTCAAATAGTCCAATAACATTCAAATAGTCTAGATTCATCAAATAAATTCACATATAATACGAAATATACAATATTCATCCATCGAATTCACATTATCTAAAAAAAACAAAGTGTCAAATTTTTAAAAAAATTGGACATAATTTCCTTTGTTTATGGAATTATTCACCCTCCTTAACAAATAACAAATAGTTCAACATCCAAATTGTCTAAATTCTTCAAACAAATTCACATATAAAATGAAATATACAATATTCACCAATGAAATTAACTGTGTCTAAAAAAAACAAAGTGTCAATTTAAAAAAAAAATTGGGCATATTCTCCTTTATTTATTGGACTATCCACCCTATTTAAGGGGTAACAACAAATCCAAAAAATTAAAAAAAAACTCCCAAATTTGAAGATGGGAGCTAGAAGGCGGGGAAAGGAGAATATGTGGGACTTCCTCAAAATGTCTGTGACATAGTGCTTCTGGATTAGGTGCTACTACTGTTGTCTTCCCATCCTTCTTCCCACCTCTAGCCATGATCACTCTCTCCCTCTCGATTTTCTGTACGATTTGACAAACAATAAACATAATTAATCAGTTTCTCGAACAAAGATACAGTCACATAAGTAAATATACAATCACATCCAAAATGTCTAAATTGGAGATTGATTCAACCGAATCCAATTGGATTACCACTTTCATAAAAAAAAATGCAATTTCGAGTTTGATCCCATCATATTTGGTCTACAAATAAAACAAATAACAATATTAGGAAAAAGGAACTATTTGAATAATTGCATATGCATATATGCGAGTGCATATATGCAGTGCGTGTTTGCATGTTTCTGTGTGTGCGCCTGTGAGTGAGTGGGAAAGGGGTGAGGGGATGGGCAGGGAGCGCGTGTGTGCGTGTGCATGTTTGTGTGCGCGCGTGTGAGTGGGGAAGGGGGAGGGGACGGGCAGGGGGTGCGTGTGTGCATGTGTGTGCGCCTGTGTGCATGTGTGTGTTAGTGTGTGAGTGGGGAAGGGGGGAGGGGGCGGGGCATGTATGCATATATGCACTGAGAGTGTGTGCGTGTGTGTTTGTGTGCGCGTGTGAGTGGGAAAGGGGGGAGGGGACAAACAGGGGGCGCGTGTGTGCGTGTTTGTGTGTGTGCATGTGAGTGGGGAAGGAGGGAGGGGGCGGGAAGGGGGAGCATGTGTGCGTGTGTGTGTTTTTGTGCGCAAGTGTGCGTGTGAGTGGGGAAGGGGGGAGGGGACGGGGCAGGGGGCGCGAGTGTGCGTGTGTTTGTGTCCGCGTGTGTGAGTGGGGAAGTGGGGAGGGGACGGGCAGGGGGCAGGTCTGCATATATGCATATGCATATATGCAGTGCATATATGTAGTGCGAGTGTGTGAGTGGGAAAGGGGGGAGGGGACGGACAGGGGGCGCGTGTGTGCGTGTTTGAGTGTGTGCGTGTGTGAGTGTTGCACTGCATATATATGCATAAGGTTAGTATAGTGTTGAAATGAATGACAAATAATGAAAAATAGTTCCAGATTTCAGTGAACTTTGGCTCATCAACTACAAAATAGAGTTGAAAAGTATGATAAAAAAATTTATAACTATTGGAAGCAATAAACCATAAGGACCACCATATTTTAACAATCCTAACTTTGATTACTATTCCAAGCAATAAACCATATGGAACATCATATTTTAACAATCCTAGTTATAAATAGGAACCAATTTGAATTCACAAAAACATCGCCACACAGGACACTACCTGAATATCAACTACCAAGTGTGAATAGAACTACATGGCGCTTTAGGATAACTTGCTGCAACAATCCAAGAACCATAATGACAACGCATATCTACCAGACCTGCAAAACTTAACTGAAAAAGAAAATCAGAAATACCAATTAACATTTGAAAAATCAGTCTAATCTATGGAATCGTGGAGGGCTCAGGAAGGTTCAATTGAGGGGGCTTAAGTGACTAAATGAGGGAACGCTATCAAAATGATAGCAAATACAAACACGAATATGATAAGAACTTCTGATACAAAGACAATATATGCACGCATGGGGACACTTGACCACACAGTAGACAGAGACAGAGAGGATACCTTACTTGACTGCAATGAGAGGAGAATCTAAGGTTAATACTACCCGAGAGAAGTTAATGAAGCATTTAGAGGAGAATCTAAGGTTAATACTACCACAAACATAATCTTGAAATGTATCACACGACATATTTTTTTCAACGTATTTTTAAAATTTGTTTATTACACAAATCGCATCTAGACAATGTGATGTACAATAAGGAAATACATCCAATGTCACCCAAGTTTTTTGTGAAAGAAAACATCGACTGAAAGTTGATTGTATCAGCCAAACCATTAAACCAAAATAATCAAACTTATTATGAAAACCAAACAATCCAACAAACGTATTATGAAAAAAAACATAAAACATTATATGAAAACCAAACAATCCAACAAAATAACCTCTTATGACCTCATACCTGCTTAGGGCAAATATTTTGATGAAAATGGGATTTGAAAATCTGGAAAACATAAGAACATTGGATCAGTAATACATGATATTATTATTAGATATGCAAAGAAAAATCAGGAATATGTTTGAATATCTAAATAAATCTAGAGTTCTAAACACTAACACTAAAGTAGTGTAGTAATACCAACACTAACACTAACACTAAAGCAGTGCATATATATGCATATTCATATATATGGCCTCCACACTGCATATATATGCATATAAGGCCTCCACACTCAATTTTATGCAACAACCGAAAACTACTTAATAGGAATCACCCAAATTGCAATAAAACTAAATTGAAAAAGGAAAAAACGGTAGGTGAGAACTCGAACCTATGCAAAAGGCACAAAACTTATAAATCTAGCTTGGTTGATTATCGATCAAACCTAGAAAAAAAATGGAATAAAATACAATCAAATGTAATGATATCAGTACCAGAATTTTTTCATTTCAGTATTGACTGTCATCTTGTCCTCGCGTTTCAGAAATTTTTAAAATTCCTGTTCTGATATATGTCATAATCTGCATTCCAATATGCAAATATTAATCATTCACCTAGAAGATCGGTGGAGATTACATATACGATCAGATCCGATGGAGATCTGTCAAATTTGGAGAGGGAGGGCGAGGGCAGCAGCAACCGGAGGGCCCCGTAGCAGCCACGTAGTTATCATAGCAGCCGTAGAAGCCCCGTTATTTCAGCAGCGGGTGCACCTAATGGACAGACCTGCGACACTTTGTATTAGTTACTATTAACTGTAATGGGAATTAAAAAGGAAATTCACTCCAAAAAAATGAATAAAGAAAAAGTTTATTCAAGAAACATATCACTTACAAACCAATAAAAAAAAGGTTTCTAGTCCCAAATTTGGAACCCCCAAATATTGTTTCAGAAAATGACCACTCTAGCTTGAAAACCCAATCGATCCAAAATAACAACAAAGTATGTATCATGCCTACGCCTAGCCGTATAACGAACCCATCATTAAACTTTGTTAGAGTCAGTCACAATTGTTTTTAAATAAAAAAAATCTTATAACACCCCAAAATATTTAAGATCATTTAGTGAGCAATATTCAATGTCCACATCTAAGCACCCATATACCAAGCAACATTACAAAAATCCGTGAGTTCTTTTATTCATGATGATGTGAGAAGTTTAAGTAACAAAAATCCAACTATTACTTTACATACCATCCTGCATTTAACACCCAAAAGTTCTAGAGTTGCCTAAATCACCGTCAAGAACTCCTATTCATACCCCTAAGGCTGCTATTATTTAACACCCAAGTTTAAATAGTACACCTAAGGAGTGCTTCAAGATAAACTAAAACCCACTATTTGGTGGAGACCCATTATCCACATTGACTCCTCCAAGATAAACCAAAACCCACACTTCAAAAATATTTTGAGTTTCATTATGGTGAACAGCATATCAAAACTTATCTTCACAAAAAGGGCTACCAAAACAAATCTATAGAAAACACAAATCAAATTAATAAAAAAAGAGTTTATAAAAAAAAATATAAACATTATTTTTTTTCAAACATTTGCTGCAGAATGTTGACTGCTTCAAGCTAAACAAAACCTACACTTCAAAAATATTTTGAGTTTCATAATGGTGAAGAGCATATCAAAACTCAACTTCACAAAAAGTATAGAAAACACAAATCAAATTAATGAAAAAAAAAGTTCATAAAAACACAAATCAAATTAGATGAAATGTTTCACCTTGTAAAAAACATTTGCTGCAGAATCGTTTGGTAAGCTACAAACCCAATTTCCCCTCCAGCTTTACCTGAACCGAAACAGAAGAACCCTACAAAATGGAACAAAATTTATGCATAGATTATAGGAGCAGAGATTGTACCTAAAAAATGGAATAAAATTTCCTTGTTAAACCCCCAAATGCAAAAAATTTAAGATACTTACAAATTTTGTAAGATATTCACAATCGGAGAAAAATTAGGCACATGGGAAGTCATTTTCTCCTTTGTGAGCGTGGGTAACCACAATCAGAGGCTGGTATTTCAATTTTTGCCACAATCGGAGGCCACAATAGGTGGCCACAGTCACAGAAAAATAGTCGAACGGAGGCCGGAGCCGGTGAGAGGGAGAGAAGGGGTTTCGAGTTGCTGTCGGAGTCCAGAGCAGGTGAGAGGGAAAGAGAGGGTTTCGATCCAGTGAGGTGGTATCAGAGCTTGGAGCCGGAGAGGTAGGGGGAATTAGAGCCCATCCGGAGCCGGTGAGGGAGGGGGTATCGGAGACCGCCGGGAGCCGGTGAGGGAAGGGTTTCAGAGCTCGGAGCCGGAGAGGTTGGGGGTTCTTCTTTCTCCACGATGTCTGAGAAGAGAGAGAGAGAGAGACATCGTGGTGTTTGAGCGGGGGTTTATGAGTATACGGAGGAGAGAGAGTGAGATAGAGAACATACATCGTGAGATAGAAAAGGGTTGTTCTTTCGTGTGTTTTTACCAAAAGAGGGTTGTGTTTCAATTAAAGTGATAGTGAGGAAATTAATTAGTGAGAAGAAAAGGAGGGGGAATTTCAAATTTTAAGGGATAAAATAGGTAGTGACAAAATAGGAATAGGGTAGCATTTCAAAGTAATGGAGGGAGATGATCTTAACCATTCAATTTTTTAAAATATGTAAGGAGGTGGCACTCATCCGCACCCTTAAAAATGTACACATTTTCAAAAACCAAGCTCCCATATATATATATATATATATATATATATATATATATATCCTATTGATAAAAAGGATATGGTATCGTTGTGGAGTACATCTTGGGTGATTATGGTGTACTAGATTTATGGGGATTGATGTATCGCATTTAAGGAATATTTCGGTTACATCATCCCAAGGATATTATTGGAGATTTTCAGTTGTTTTCATATTGTAGTCTAAAATTTAATAGTATGGGTAGGATTATATGGTATGTATGGCATTATGGATCTCTAGAATCGACATTTTCAAGGAGTAGTGTAACGGGGTGGTTCCTTGTTTGGATTTCGCTTTGCGAGACACCCCACGCATGAAACGTAGTGCATTGTTGAGATTAGAGAAAAGTTCTGTCAATATTTATGTGTGGCATAATGGATCTCCAGGATCGACGTTGACATGGAGTAGTGTAATGGGATGGTTCCTTGTTTGGATTTCGCTTTGCGAGACACCTGACACGACTCAGAATGTGTTTCTAAAGTGTGTGCTCTCTAGGCTCAAGTGCAAGCCTATCGTTCAAGTAATAATCCGACAAGTCGGGTATCGATCCTCAGGGAAAAAGGACAACGGAGTTGTGACGACGGGATAAGATTGAGGAATCCTAGCGATGACTCTAAAAAGAAAAGAAAAAGATTGATTTGGCTTTTTGGGATTGGTTAAACTAAATGCAATTATGAAAATATAATGAAAAATGCAATTAACTAAACTATCTAGATTACGAATGAAGGAGTAAATTGGAACTTTTAACTAAATGATGAGAAAACAGGATGGGAATACAATCCCCCAACCCTAGTGTAATGCAGTGATAACGTTGATCATAAATTTATTCGATTAATTCAAACCCGGAATTTAGTACTCCCAAGCATTATGTATACGAGGTTCAAGCCCGCGTCATACCTAATCTGAGGATGAGTAAATCGGTATCGCGGTAATTGCATTCAAATTGTACTCTAAATCATCACGAGTACCCAGAGGCAAACGAGATATAAAGATCTACAGTTCTTAAGAAATCACGCTATACGATTTAAATTAATCATTAAATTCAGCGGATCGACGTTATACACACGCACTAACACATCAGGTTGGGTTCATGCATCCCAACCTTGAAAAACTTAGCCGGACATGTTAAATGGACTAATGCATGAAATAATGACGTTGCATGTGTAGGAATTCATGATGAAACTAGTTCTAAACATGTAAATACGTATTATGAATGCAAAAACAAGTTGAATCAATTAGGAAAACTAAGCATGCAAGAACAATAATGAGGAACAAGAATTTTGAATTAAAACTGGTAAAAACAAACCCGAAACAATGAATTCTTGAAGTAATTTGTGCCCTTGATGTTCCTAGATATTTCTCTCCTTTTGTTCTCTCAAAAACTCTCTGAAAATATCCCTAAAAGCTGCTCCTAGGTTAATGCCTCCGTTCCCCACAAGTTTGGGGTGTTTTAAACCTAATAGGAGACTTGGAGATAACTCAGAATAAAATACAAAATTCGCGTGTCAGGTACAGCGAACCGGTTCGGAGGTACAGCGAACCGGTTCGCCCCTCCGAACCGGTTCGGGGTGGGGTTCGCATGTACCCTCCTGGCCTTGCTCTCAACACTTAGTTTTTTTTCTGGTTTTTCTCTTCTTTTCTTGGATTTTTCTTCAACTTCAACTGAGCATAACTTTTCAACCGTAGCTCGGATTTGGGTGCCGTTTCTTCCAGTGTTCTCGTTATTCCGAGCTCTTCAACTTCCCAGTTGACTTCTTCTTCCGGATCGGGCTGCAAAATTACCGACATGCCCTTAAACTTGCCTTCTTAGCTTTTCTTGCACAGTCTTGTTTCCTCCTTTGCACTGCTTGCATAATTAACCTGTAAAACCAATAGGAGAAGCACGAAACACGCAATACTCGCCAAGAAGGTTAGAAGCATAAAAGTGAATCAAATCCATATATGTTACATCATTCGGGTTCACAAAAGTACTGAAATTAGGGGGATAAATATACAATATTTATGCCCAATCAAACCCTCCTAACTTAGAACTTTGCGCGTCCCGAGCAATGTAAAAGAATGAAAGTAAGAGTTAAGGACACTTCAAGGACTTTATTGGGATAGAATACCACTTTCGCGGGCAAGCGATTGCATTTAGCGTATGCAACAAGCCTTTGAACCTCTAGGTTACCCTAGTAGGAAGAGTTGTGTCTCGTGAGGGTTTGTAGTGAATATACCCACAAAATTCGACTCAAAGAAAATTCAAAATATGCAAAAATTGTACAATTCAAACTTTTCCATAAAATAGTCATCATCAAGTCATATTTACAGGTCTCAAACCGTAGTGTGTGTGTGCGAAGCCAGAAATATAACCGCCAATTTCCATCGATTGATCATTACGTTACTTATCCGAAAATTCGTTTTGATTTCAATTTCTCACGGAATGCACTCACAAACGAATCTCTCGGATTATGGCTATTCTCTCGGCATGCGTGATATAAGGAGTAAATGTAATGGAAGCAAATACACGCATGCAATCAGAAAGACGGAAATTTTATGGTGAAAGGATCTCTTCAACGGATTACGGTTTTAAAAACGGGAACATCGCCTCTATTTCGCGCATTTAACCTCTTATATTATATTTTGGTGTATTTATTCTCCACGCGGTCCTCAATTTTCGCAATTTGGACTCGGTTAGGACTTTTTCGGGTTAAAGGTTGCATTGGGTAAAATGAAAATGGTAGGGAAGGTTGGAATTGGAAAAATCATTCGTGATGTCCGTTTGTGCATTTTCCGGGCTATTGCTCATTTTTTTCTTCTTTTTCTATTTTTTTTTTTATTTCTATTATTTTTCTTTTCTTGCTATTTTTGTTGAGCTTTCTTCTATTTTTTTTTCTTGCCCCTTTTTGTTGCACTTTTCGGACTTAAATTCTGATTTTTTTTCATTTTTCGCAATTCCGGGCTATTTTGGGTTTTTCGGGTTGTCAAACGAAAGGGAAAATTATTTGGCTCAATTTGGGTTGCAAAGGGTAATTTTTCGCTACTTTTTCTGGCCAATATTTTTGGGGTGACAAACGAGGGCCTACTTCATTGTCCAAAATGCCAATTGCGTTACCATATGCGTTTCGAGGTGAATTTAAGTTTAGAGACTAATTTGGCACGATTTTCAAGGCAATATTGCACACATTTTTCAAAACCGATCAAATGAAAAAATTTGAGATCCTTGACAACTTATTAAGAGCTAAAAAGAACTTTGAGTTAACCATTAACTCGGATTGATTTAAAATCTCGCAAAACGTGATAGGCTCGAATCTCACCGGGTTTGTTAATCTCCACATTTATTCGTTAAGTCGTCAATTTTTCGCTCAATTTCCATCTTTGGTCAATTTCGGCTTTGTGTATGTTGGATGTTTACAATTTGAGACTACAATTTGACTTTTAATGAAATTTTTGAAAAATTTGAATTCCAATTTTTATTTATTTTGAACAAAAATATTTTTGGATTTTTCAAAATTTTATGATTTTTTTATAAATTTTAGGCATTTTTGAAAATTTGTGAAGTTTTAGAAATGCGCACTTGTGACCCCCCCTAACTTAGACTTTTGCATTGTCCTCAAGCAAAAAGGACTAAAATCTAAATTAAGGTGAATAAAAAGTGCGGAAAAATAAAACAAACAAATATGAAAAAATGCAAGATTGTATTATAACTAAGAGAAGCCTGTGTTACATAAGAAATGGGTAAACAACTGTGAACAATGTGCAATCCCTACCACCACTAACAATTAAACCAAAAGATAAAAACAATAAAAGCTCATGGGGGAGGTGGGTGGGAGGAGCTTGGTGCATTCGGGTCATATGGGTCATAAAAGAAGGGGGGAGGAGGACCGCCAAAGTTGAGCTGGTGAAGATGGACTTGAAGTTGATACATCATCCGGGTGTCCCTTCGGTAGTCCGCTTGGTCTTGATTGTATTGGTTGATGAACCCGTCGAGACGGGCCTCAACCGCCGAAATGCGCCTATCGAAGTTTGCCCCCGGGGGCTCGAAATCGGAATCATCCTCCTCATCCTCGAATTCTTCCTCGTCTACATCCATCATCGGGTCATCGGGAGCTTCCTCGGCCACGTCCTCCTCGTGAATAGGACGGTCGGGGTGAGCCACGCGCATTTGACGCTCACTTCGAGTTGTGGACGTGCCGCTTACGGGGCGAGGAAGTCGAATTTGGTTTCCGGGTTCATCCACTCCCGCATCCATCAAGAGCTCCATAATGAAACGGGCATATGGGAGTTCCACCTTGCCATTTTCGTCATAGGCGGCATTGAGGATATCCGCATAGAAGACTTGGGCAAGGTTGATGGTGCTCTCGAGGTCCAAAAAATAGTAGAGGAAATTGGCGTGACGGGACCGGACCACCGAGTCATTGGTGGTTTGGTGAATGGCACCACAAACAATGATGTGAGTGAAGTGGACCGTGGCGGCCAATCCATCAATGGGGAAGGTGTCGCGTGTCCATTCCGCCCCGGGTGCCATGCGGGCAACGCATTCGTCTTTTGTGTGTGGGGCACCATTGTTGGGGTATTGGAAGGGCACGGGGAGGATCACCCCTTTGGCACGCATTTTGCGTGCAATGAGAGCTGCCGAGAAGGGAATGGTGATACCGTCGAGATACGCCTCGTGAAGTGTGGAAGATTTGCGAACCAAGGTCGCATAGAATTGACGAATGGCGGTATCAAAAACGTTATTGCACGTCTGGGCAAGGAAAGAGCACCACCCACGGCGGTCAAAAAGGGCGGTGACTTCGCCCGGAAGGGTGTCCCAATCCACGAAGCGCTCGATGTGAATGGCGCGCGTGGAGGAGAAGTAGATCTCGGACCAATGGCGTTCTTGGACGCATCGGAATACCCCCCTACCCGGGTCATCAAGTATGGTGGTCTCATCATATTTCCTTGGGCGGGGAGCGGGGCGACGCGGCATTTTGATGGAAAAGAGGGAGAGAGAGGGAGAAAATATGGGAGAGAATAGAGTGAGGGAGAATGTTTTGGTGTGAAAAATGGAGGAGGGGTGGGGTGTATTTATAGGTGTGAAGGGGTGTGTTTTTGGTGGGAAATATGAAAGGTTGGGAAGGAGAAGGTGGAGGGAATGAATTGGGATGAATTTGGGAAGGAGGGAAGGATTTGGAGGGAAGAAAAATGTAGGGGGAAGAAGGGGAAAAGAATGGAGGGAAAGGGAATGAACTAGGAGAAAAGGGGGGAAGAATCTGGCAGGTACATGCGAACCGGTTCGGGGGTACAGCGAACCGGTTCGAGGGGACAGCGAATCGGTTCGGGGGTACCAGGCTGGTCCAATCGAGGAAATTCACTCTTCTCTCCATTTCTAAGTGCTCTCTCATCCCCTAACTTGTGCATACGGCCCCTAAAACCCTTCTAGACCCTCGGGCTCTCAAAAACTTCCTCGAATACGACCTTGAAAAGCGTACTAGCACCCTCGAAAAACGTGCTAACCTATCTCTCATGCAACGCAGGCTCCGGACTCCTAACTAACCTATTTACACACGACTATTTTACACACAAAATCACCCCATACGCGTCGGGGGTGCGACGACCTCACTCACTTAGCTCAATTGACCCCGTAAACAGGGTCCGACAACCAAATCGTGTCGACCTCATCCACAAACGCCTCTAGGTATGGCTTTAGGCATTGTCCATTTACCTTGAACGTGTTTTCCCCTTTTAAATCGTTTAGTTCAACAGCTCCATGGGGAAAAACGTTCTTTACCACGAAGGGGCCAGACCATCGTGACCGCAACTTGCCTGGGAAGAGGTGAAGCCGAGAGTTGTATAGAAGAACTTTTTGCCCGGGATGAAACTCTTCTCTTCGAATGATGCTATCATGAGCAAGTTTCATCATCTCCTTTGAAATTTTGGCATTCTCATACGCATCATTGCGTAGTTCTTCTAACTCAATCAATTGTAGCTTACGGGCTTCACCGGCCTTGTCCAAGGCATAGTTCAATTGCTTAATTGCCCAATACGCTTTGTGTTCGAGTTCAACAGGGAGATGACAAGGTTTGCCATACACAAAACGGAAAGGGGACATTCCAAGCTGATTTTTAAATGCGGTGCGATAGGCCCAAAGTGCATCGGTCAATCTAAGGGACCAATCTTTCCGGGTAAGATTGACGATCTTTTCAAGAATGTTCTTAATCTCCCGATTCGCTAGCTCGGCCTGCCCATTCGTTTGTGGGTGATAGGTCGTCCCAACCTTGTGGACGACCCCATACTTTCTCATGAGCTTCTCAAATGGCCTATTGCAAAAGTGCGTGCCATTATCGCTAATTATCGCTTTCGGTGCTCCGAAGCGAGAAAGTATGTGTTCCTGTAGAAACTTTATCACCACTTTGTTGTCATTAGTCTTAGTAGCTATAGCTTCTACCCATTTAGAAACGTAGTCTACCGCGACTAGGATGTATAGGAAACCAAAGGATGGGGGGAAGGGACCCATGAAGTCAATACCCCAACAATCGAATATCTCAATGATGAGTATGGGGGTAAGGGGCATCATGTCGCGTCGAGAAATGGCTCCCATTCGTTGGCACCTATTACATGACTTGCAAGCGTCATTTGCATCCCGAAAGATTGTGGGTCAATAGAGGCCGCATTGCATAATTTTAGAGGCCGTCTTTTTCGCCGAGAAGTGGCCTCCACATGCTTCCGAATGACAAAACTGGATGACCTTTGGAATCTCGTCATCCGGTACACATCGTCGGATGATTTGGTCGGCGCAATATTTAAAAAGGAAGGGATCATCGTAAAAGAACATGTGCGACCAATTAAGAAACCTCTTCTTATCTTGCGGTGTCCAATCGGGAGGGACGGCTCCCGTGACTAGATAATTTACTATGTCCGCAAACCAGGGACAGGAAGAGGTGGCAAATAATTGCTCATCCGGAAAGTGCTCGTCTATGGGTATGGGATCACTAGGTACGCCGGACGAGAGCCGAGATAAGTGGTCGGCCACGACGTTTTCTACTCCTTTCTTATCTTTGATGGAGAGATTAAACTCTTGTAGGAGTAGGATCCACCTTATGAGGCGCGGCTTGGCGTCTTTCTTCGCGAGTAGATATTTTAAAGCCGCGTGGTCGGTGAAGACGGTGATAGGAGAACCAATGAGATATGATCTGAACTTATCAAGGGCAAAGATTACCGCTAGCAACTCCTTCTCCGTGGTAGAGTAGTTGAGTTGAGGTCCGGCAAGGGTCCGGCTAGCGTAGTAGATGACATGAGCTTGCTTATCTTTACGTTGGCCCAAAACGGCCCCAATTGCGTAATCGCTCGCATCACACATAAGTTCGAACGGTAGGGACCAATCCGGAACTTGCATGATTGGAGCGGACACGAGCATGTTCTTTAATTTATCAAAGGAGCTTTGGCATGCCTCGGTCCACTCAAACGGGTTATCCTTCATGAGAAGGTTACTTAAGGGTCTAGCGATGGCGCTAAAGTCCTTAATGAACCTTCGATAAAACCCAGCGTGACCCAAGAATGAGCGCACGTCTTTAAGCGATCTCGGTGGGGGAAGGTCAGCTATGACATCTATCTTAGCCCTATCAACTTCTATGCACTTGGATGATACTATGTGACCAAGAACTATTCCCTCAGTGACCATAAAATGGCACTTCTCCCAATTCAGCACTAAGTTCTTGTCCACACACCGGGTAAGTACTTTTTCCAATTTTTCTAAACAATGATCGAAAGAGGTGCCAAAAACGCTGAAATCGTCCATGAACACCTCGAGTCCTCTCTCGACCATGTCGTTAAATAAGCTCAACATGCACCTTTGAAAGGTCGCGGGTGCATTACACAAGCCAAATGGCATACGTTTGTAGGCAAACGTACCAAAAGGGCAAGTGAAAGTCGTCTTCTCTTGGTCAAGTACATCTACCTCAATTTGGTTATATCCGGAATAACCATCAAGGAAGCAATAGTAAGGGTGGCCCGCAACTCTCTCAAGCATTTGATCGATGAATGGCAAGGGGAAATGGTCTTTTCTTGTTCCCGCATTGAGTTTTCGATAATCAATGCAAACACGCCAACCTGTGGTGGTGTGTTGGGGAACAAGCTCTCCCTTGGTATTCTCAATCACAGTCATACCCGACTTCTTCGGGACAACTTGAATAGGGCTCACCCATTTGCTATCCGAGATTGGGTAGATAATCCCGGCATCCAATAGTTTGATGATCTCGGTTCTCACAACTTCTTTCATATTGGGATTCAGTCTTCTTTGCATTTCTCTAGAGGGCTTGACATCCTCTTCGAGATGTATCTTGTGGGTGCAAATCAAAGGATTTATCCCCTTCAAATCAGCTATACACCAACCAAAAGCACTCTGGTGCTTCCTCAGAATTCTCATCAATTTGCCCTCCTGCCCTTCGTCTAGGCTAGAGGAGATAACAACAGGGAATGTCTCATCCTCTCCTAGGTATGCATATTTGATATGGGAGGGGAGTTTCTTTAATTCGAGGGTTGGAAATTTTTCACTGGAAGGAGCCATATGTGTATCCCTCGGAGGTAGTTCCTCGAATCTAGACACCCAATCAATCTCTCTCACGTCCTCGTCCGACGCACTCTCATCGAGTAATTCTCTCAACCTTCCAACATCCCTCTCGAAGTGGGTAGACGTCCCCTCACACTCAAAGCTCGTCGCTAAACATGACTCTAAGGCGTCGCCACAAAAAGTTTCCTCGAAGTACTCTTCTACTACCTCATCTATGAAGCTCACCGCGTGAAGATCATCTTCCTCCCCTGCATTTTGGGCTATGTGGAAGATGTTGGTTTCCAATGTCATGTTCCCAAAGGTGAGCTGCATTCCCCCTTTCCTTGTGTTGATGATTGCATTAGCTGTAGCTAAGAAAGGGCGACCAAGGATGATGGGAACATGGTTGCTTGAGTTAAAGGAGGGCTCCGTGTCCCAAATGACAAAATCTACCGGGAAATAGAAAGTGTCCACTTGGACGATCACGTCCTCGACTATGCCTCGTGGAATCTTCACTGATCGATCCGCCAATTGGAGAGTGACCTTTGTGGGCTTGAGGTCGCCCAAGTCAAGTTGCCTATAAATGGAGTAAGGAAGTATGTTTACACTTGCTCCCAAGTCAAGTAAGGCTTTCTCAATTTTATTATCTCCAATGATGCATGATATGGTGGGTGCACCGGGATCTTTAAATTTAGGCGGGAGATCATTTAGCAGAATGGAACTCACGTTCTGAGCTAGAAAGACGTTCTTTTTAACTTTCATCCTTCTTTTTACCGTCAACAAGTCTTTGATAACTTTGCCGTAGGCTGGAATTTGTTTGATGGCATCAAGGAAGGGTAGATTCAGCTTCACTTGCTTTAGAACTTCTAGCACTTCATCACGTGGAGTCCCTTTTTGATTAGGAATCAATCTTCGAGGAAATGGTGCTGCGGAGGGTGGTTTAACTACCACCTCAGGCTCACTAGTGTCTTCCTTATCACTCTCGTCCAAGGGGACATCTTCGGCCTCTTTCGTGCCGGGCGAAATCTCCTTGTCTTTTGTTGTGTCGTGTGGAGGAGGTGATAAATCAATGACTCTTCCAGGTCACTGCTTGACATTGCTCCTGATGTTCAGTGGATGTGGAGATAACACTAGTTTGACCTTGGGGAGGTCGTTGGCCTTGGGCAGGTAATTTTCCCTTCTCTTGAACACTCAACGAGGATTGTATCTTAGACAGGTTTGCCTTTAGGTCGCCAATGAGACGATAATACTTGGCATTGGTTGCGGCCTGGCTTGTGATGAATTGATTCACAGTATCCTCGAGAGTTCTCCGCTGTGGCGGGATATAATTTCCATGATGTGGTGGTGCTTGCACATGTCCTTGCATGTGTGGAGCTTGTTGAAATTGCTGTGGAGGAGGAGGGGCAACATGCGAAGGAGGGTTCATTGCGGCGTGTTGTTGCCCGTAGCTAAAACCGGGATGGTTTTTCCACAAAGGGTTGTATGAATTTCCGTGCGGGGCACCGAAATTTCCCTTAAAGCCTCCTATACCATTAACTTGCTCCTGTAATATTACTTTGCAGGCGGGTATCGTCGGGCATTCCTCAGTTGAATGTTCCGCCTCACAAATTGCACACACCTTTTCGATGGGATTCTTGATGGATCCAACTACCTCACATAAATCTCGCAGTCCTCTCTCAATGGTGTCCAACCGACAGTCCGACATAGAATTCTTATCTACGTGGAATAGACCGGATGTCGACGGAGCGGTGGTAGATTGTCGATTTCGATTTTGAGCGTTCGGATCAGAGGTATCCCAGGATTGGGTAGTCTCGGCGACATACCTCATGTGAAGATCAACGTCATGGGCATCTAGATCGACAAATGGACCACTTCCCATAGTTTCAACAAGCTGTTTAGAATTAAGATTTAACCCATTATAGATAAAGGAGATGATTTGCGATGGATCAAATCCATGATGGGGGCACGAAGCCACTAACTCGTTGAAACGTTCATAACATCGATGGAAAGGCTCATTTTCTTGTTGCCTGAATGCTTGAATTTGAGCCTTTATAGAGATTGTTTGATGTGTTGGGAAAAATTTCTTGAGAAATTTAGACTGTAGCTCATTCCAGGATGGAATCGATCTTGGAGGTAAAGACCATAGCCAAGCTTTAGCTTTATCTTTAAGCGAGAATGGGAAGAGTTTGAGGCGGATTACCTCTTGTGTGCAGGTTTGATCGTTGAGAGTATCACACACGTCCTCAAATTCCCTTATGTGGAGGTATGGCTTTTCAGAATCCATACCGTGATAATGTGGTAGTGTCTGGATCATCCCATTTTTGAAACCAAATTGCCCGGCATTATACGGGAGTATAATGCATCCCTGAGTGACAGTGCGCTCGGGATATAAGAATTCTCTCAACGGGCGGTACGGAGGCTCTTCCTCACCGGTAGTTGCATTACTGTGCTGCGACATCTCTCTCACTCGACGATTCGGTGTTCTCACTGGGTGTGCACGACGTGTGTCCTACGAAGGAGAAGGGAGTGTTGCTAGAGATGGAGTGTGACGGTGTGGTAGGTGGGATCCAGAACTGTGGGGCTTGTGGAGTGTGGGGACTGTCAGGATTATACTCAACAAGTGGATTTTCGTGAATGCTGGTTGGAGTATTATGGGGTGTGGGAGTGGCTTCAGAATTTTGCATTAAGTTCAGGAGAGATGATGATTGTGAATCTTTTTGGAATTTTATTTTTTTTAATTTTTTTTTTTTTTTTTGGATTTTTGAATTTTTGGTCAAAGTTTTGGATTAACTCGATCTAATCCTAAGTCTACCTAATTCCCCGGCAACGGCGCCAAAAACTTGACACGACTCAGAATGTGTTTCTAAAGTGTGTGCTCTCTAGGCTCAAGTGCAAGCCTATCGTTCAAGTAATAATCCGACAAGTCGGGTATCGATCCTCAGGGAAAAAGGACAACGGAGTTGTGACGACGGGATAAGATTGAGGAATCCTAGCGATGACTTTAAAAAGAAAAGAAAAAGATTGATTTGGCTTTTTGGGATTGGTTAAACTAAATGCAATTATGAAAATATAATGAAAAATGCAATTAACTAAACTATCTAGATTACGAATGAAGGAGTAAATTGGAACTTTTAACTAAATGATGAGAAAACAGGATGGGAATACAATCCCCTAACCCTAGTGTAATGCAGTGATAACGTTGATCATAAATTTATCCGATTAATTCAAACCCGGAATTTAGTACTCCCAAGCATTATGTATACGAGGTTCAAGCCCGCGTCATACCTAATCTGAGGATGAGTAAATCGGTATCGTGGTAATTGCATTCAAATTGTACTCTAAATCATCACGAGTACCCAGAGGAAAACGAGATATAAAGATCTACAATTCTTAAGAAATCACGTGAAACGATTTAAATTAATCATTAAATTCAGCGGATCGACGTTATACACACGCACTAACACATCAGGTTGGGTTCATCCATCCCAACCTTGAAAAACTTAGCCGGACATGTTAAATGGACTAATGCATGAAATAATGACGTTGCATGTGTAGGAATTCATGATGAAACTAGTTCTAAACATGTAAATACGTATTATGAATGCAAAAACAAGTTGAATCAATTAGGAAAACTAAGCATGCAAGAACAATAACGAGGAACAAGAATTTTGAATTAAAATTGGTAAAAACAAACCCGAAACAATGAATTCTTGAAGTAATTTGTGCCCTTGATGTTCCTAGATATTTCTCTCCTTTTGTTCTCTCAAAAACTCTCTGAAAATAGCCCTAAAAGCTGCTCCTAGGTTAATGCCTCCGTTCCCCACAAGTTTGGGGTGTTTTAAACCTAATAGGAGACTTGGAGATAACTCAGAATAAAATACAAAATTCGCGTGTCAGGTACAACGAACCGGTTCGGAGGTACAGTGAACCGGTTCGCCCCTCCGAACCGGTTCGGGGTGGGGTTCGCATGTACCCTCCTGGCCTTGCTCTCAACACTTAGTTTTTTTCTGGTTTTTCTCTTCTTTTCTTGGATTTTTCTTCAACTTCAACTGAGCATAACTTTTCAACCGTAGCTCGGATTTGGGTGCCGTTTCTTCCAGTGTTCTCGTTATTCCGAGCTCTTCAACTTCCCTGTTGACTTCTTCCGGATCGGGCTGCAAAATTACCGACATGCCCTTGAACTTGCCTTCTTAGCTTTTCTTGCACAGTCTTGTTTCCTCCTTTGCACTGCTTGCATAATTAACCTGTAAAACCAATAAGAGAAGCACGAAACACGCAATACTCGCCAAGAAGGTTAGAAGCATAAAAGTGAATCAAATCCATATATGTTACATCATTCGGGTTCACAAAAGTACTGAAATTAGGGGGATAAATATACAATATTTATGCCCAATCAACACCCCACGCACGAAACGTAGCGCAGCGTTGAAATTGGAGAGAAGTTTTGTCAATAATAATCTTGTATGCATGTTAATTCGAAATTAAATCATATGTTTCTACCCAAATACACATGGGTACGTCTTGGGAGCCGTGACATGTGCGGACTATTGCGGGATGTATCTGGTAGTCGCTTCCTCCTTTTAAAATTCTAGGTAGGATTCATGTTGTATATCGGGTTTGTACCCAAGGCATAATTATATACATGTTTATATTTATTCCATTTCAGTTGTTGTATTGGCTGTGACCCGACAGCTTATTCGGGTTTATTTCCTTATGGCATATTCATTCATAGTTATTCATTTCATTTCTCATAGTTCTTCTTGCATCTTTCTCTAATTTATTAGTAGTTTTATGGTGTTGGTTTGTTAGTTGTTGCGTGTTTTAAATTATTTTAACATCTCGCTTATATGGTATCGGGTAGTTAGTCTTATATTATATAGTACCGGCATTTGATGTTGAGACTGGACTATCTGAAACTCCTAATTTAATGTAGTATAGGGCTAGCCACCCGTTATTATTTTAGGCGGGGTGTTACAGATGGTATCTGAGCATCAGGTTCTACAGTCTTTAGGATCTGTGCAAGTTTTCTGCGTTCTTCCGTTAACGTTCTTGATATAGAGCCCTATTGTTAAGGTTTTTGTGTTCACTGCGATTATTTTCTTCTATGAAGTATATTCACTTGATCGACGTTCTGATAACATTTGCTCTCGTTTCAAATGTCACCTAGATTATGTCGTCTAGGAAAGGATAATATTATAGATACAATACCCATAATGGAGTTTGGGTACGCTTTGATTGGAGGAAATTACTTTCCTCGATTCAGGCGAAAATAAGAAAGAGAACTCTAGCAGTGGTTTAGGGTGATCTAACGGTGGTTGAGTATGAAAGGGGAAATGTACTCAAATGGAAAATCTTGGACTTAGTAAGGTAAGTCGGAGGAGAGGTGTATAGTATAGACCCTGGAAGGTTTATACTGAGAAACCTGTCAACCTTGGTTAGGGAACCCGGTGCTGATGACTCTTCCCGATGTGAGGTATGTGTAGTTGTTCCAATATGAGGGTTATAACCTTCTAGGAAGAGGGAGTAGGAAATTGGAGACTCAGGTTCGTGAGTAGGACTGAGGGAGTTTCCGATAGTCGCAATCGCATTTTGTCCTTCAAGATGGTTAGGAAGGACTTTGAGAAAGGTGTTTCTCTTATGGAGAAATAGGTTTAGGAAGAACGATGGTCCTGTAAGGAGTATAGGACTTTAAATAGGGATTCAAGGACAAAGTAAAACCATGGGGTTATGGAAGTATAAGGTAGAATACCTTTCTTGGGGTTTAAGTTACGCTTTGTGCGATATTGGGAACGTCGCGCATAAGGTATGATGAGTAGTTAGCCGCTACACCCCTAGGGTGTACAGAATCTCCTTGGAAGAAGGAGTGAGCAAATACGGCCTTTGTATGGCATATTTTGAGAAAATAAATCATCCCGTGAGGAGATAGTCGAGAGTTGTAATCATTGAATTTCGGAGGTGCGGAATGTCAAGGTTTGTCGAGTAGTGGCTATAAGGTTACTGTCTTATGGGTAGGTTATGGCATGTAATTACAGTGTTCCAAGGAGGGAAGAACTTACTTTGAACGATGTTTTGGTGTGATGTTTAGGAATGGTATAAATGAGAGGTTCAAAGTTTGGTAGATTTATTTTGAGAGGATAATTTAGCCCATAGTTGTGATAGTCTTAAGAACTAGGTAGGGGTTAGAAGTATTATAATTGTTGAGGCCTTGTGTCCTAAACACAATGTGTTTGTTTGGCGTGTCGGAAGACGCAGAATTTATTTATATTATATTATTATATAGGCCTTCGGGAAATACCTAATATATGATTTTTTTTATAAAATCTTAACCCTGGTTCAACTAACCTCAATCCATGACCTAGCTACACAGTAGTGTATTGGGAGGGTTCCTTGTTTGGATTTCATTTGCGAGACCTCCCCCGCACGAAGGCAGCTAGCGTCAGGAATTGAGGAGAGTTTAACCATTGGAAATTTTTAAACTTATATATATATTTAATATGTTATTATAGATTATAGTGGTGATGGTATATTACGATTTGAGGCTAATGGAGCCTAATTATAATTCTGCGAGTGGAAGCTCGGGTACGGGGTGTATGGGCGCCCCGGGGTAGTTATTTGTTTTTAAAATCTATATGGTTCGAAGTAAGATATAGAAAGGATCGGTATAGTGATCCTGAGGGTTGATGAAAGGACTAGAAGAGATTGAGGTCCTAGGCACGTCTTAAATTTCGCGGACAAAATTTTTGTAAGGGGGGAAGATTGTAATACCCCATGATTTTATTGACTGAGAAATTTAAATTTTTGGGAAAATAAAAATTTAATAAATTGGAGAATTTTAAAATTTGGGAATTGAGGTCCAAAAATAGAGAACATTTCAAAGTATATCGGATGATGTTTTTAAGGGTACCATCGATCCCGAAAGGGTCGAGATAGTCAAAATGATTGTCATTGGGTTTTATTTTGGTTTCGGAATATTTTTAAGTCAGTTTGACTCGAATAGGAGTAAACGAGTCATTTAAAGAGTGTATTTACATTTAAAATTTGGACTTATGTTTTATAGGCTTTAAAGGCTTACAGATTAAGCCTTCTTAATTGAGAGAAGAGAGAAATAGAAGAGGAAGAAAAAGAAGAAGAAGAAAGAAGAGGAAAGGAAGAGAGAGAGGAAGAAAGCTTGGAGATTTTCGGTCCAACCGTGTCATCGAGGATGATCCAACCTCTACGAACTTGAAGCAAGTGTTTAATCTTTCTAAATAAGTTATTTGTGTATTTGATTTCATAATTTGTGGGATAAAGAATTGGTTTTGGGGTATTAATATCAAAACCTAAATTTTGGTTTAAATCTTGAAATTGAAGATTTTAATTGGGTTTAAGGGATATAAATTGATGAGATTAGGTGCAGGATGAGTTTTGATGTTGGAAATCATGTTGGGGTTGAAGATTAAGGTCTAGTAGAGGTATAACTCGAATTTTGGAGAATTTGGGTTTGTAGAAAATCAGCCATTTTTGTGGCTTTCTGAACTGGCCGAATCGATTCGCCCCCACCGAATCGATTCGCCAGGTTGCAGAAGCCT
Source organism: Sambucus nigra (assembly GCA_949130495.1). Lineage (NCBI taxonomy): Eukaryota > Viridiplantae > Streptophyta > Magnoliopsida > Dipsacales > Adoxaceae > Sambucus > Sambucus nigra. The sequence goes on along the minus strand of OX422210.1, from coordinate 232,780,951 downwards.
CAGGTCTTTAGGGCCGAATCGATTCGCCCCTAGAGAATCGATTCGGAAGGTTGCAGACTCTCAGATCCCTTGGACCGAATCTATTCGGATGGGCCGAATCGATTCACTGTTGGGCCGAATCGATTCAGAGGGGCCGAATCGATTCGGAAACAGAGCATTTTGAGTATTTTTCTCTTTAGTGAATTCAAAACCTTTTGGGATAGGTTTGTTGGTTTGGGGCTTTCTCTTGTTATGTAAGAGATATAATTGTGGAGATTGATTATGGGTTTCTCACATGTTAGGATCATGGGAATTTTCGATATAGTTTGGGATAAGATATGTGTGCATAGGAGTTGTGTGTGTTTATGGAGATAGTGAGAAGCCTCAATGGGGTTGAGAATCCTAATTATAGACCAAAAGTAAGTATATATATGATGGGAGACTAAGAACTCTTAGAGAAAGTTGCGAAGGTATGTTGGGGAAATTATAGGCCGATATTTAGGTTAAATCCTTATAGTGATAGGATTCTATTAAGTTATGATTGAGGACTAACGAGAGAGAGGGGTCACGAACCCTTAGAAATGTTTAGATTAAGGAACAATTGGTAATGTGATAGGAGTAAGGGTTCACGAGAACAATGGAAGCTTAGGAAAAATTTGGGAACAATTGGATCGTACTACCAACTAGAATATGAGGTTGTATAATTCTAGTTAGGATAGTTTATTTATAATTGTGTGAAAATAATCACATGGGATTCCAATACTTGAAACAAAGTGGAATAAGTGGAGGTTTGTAGACTTTTGGTTAGGTGTATACCTTTAGTCAAAATTTGTATTTGAGGTTTGCTCTCGAATATAGATGGTATGTGTAGTAATTGTTTCCTAAACAAAATTTTGGGTGATAACCTTAATGTGGTATATATAACTATATATATACATATGATTTTTGGAGATTATTCATCATAGGAAAAATGATTGAATATGTTTCAAGAGAGGGACTGTATTCACATATCGAGGTAAATTAAATGTGTTTGTGGTGACGGCTTGTATATTGAGGATATTATATACTTATAGCCGAGTGTATATAGATATCTTATACATATGAATGAGAATTAGTTTGTAGATATAGAGATAAAGATATGTGAATATAGGTGTATATATCTCTATAGATATGAATATATGGATATATTTATGTTGTGGTCATACGTGGTATGGATATCTAAACCGTATATGATGGTTTATTGTTTAATTAAATGATTGGATCATATGGATGTATATATATTGTGCATGTGAATTATATATATATTTATTTGGTTAAGCATACCCCGCTCATGCTATCATTGAGAAGTTGTGCGTGTAGAGGGTGAGCATCCTAGATAGAAAAGCAGGGTGTGGATATTCCCCAGGTCATATTCGTCCCGTGTGTTATTATGTGATTTACATTTTTATATTTTTGGGATGAGACGTGGTGGGTATGTTTCATCTCATTGCCGGTTTGGAGCTATGACCGCTTCCCGGGACATCGTCTGCGTGAGTTTACCACGAGATGGGTGTCGTTTAGTCCCACCATGGTGGCCCCAGTATTGCTACGTGAGCCGGGCACTGGGAAGATGATAGCATTGATGCAGTTTTATCGGCGATATATATATATATATATATATAGCCGGGTATATTATTTGTGCATGGCCATTGTACATCAGATATGATATGTACTCTTGGTCATGGGTATGGATGATGATGGTATATATATATGGTTAGAATAAAATGCCTATATATATATATATATATATATATATATATATATTTATATATCCTATAGATAAAACGGATATGGTATCGTTGTGGAGTACATCTTGGATGATTATGGTGTACTAGATTGATGGGGATTGATGTATCGCATTTAAGGAATATTTCGATTACATCATCCCAAGGATATTATTGGAGATTTTTAGTTGTTTTCATACTGTAGTCTAAAATTTAATAGTATGGGTAGGATTATATGGTATGTATGGTATTATGGATCTTTAGAATCGACATTGTCAAGGAGTAGTGTAACCGGGTGGTTCCTTGTTTGGATTTCGCTTTGCGAGACACCCCACGCACGAAACGTAATGCATTGTTGAGATTAAAGAGAAGTTCTGTCAATATTTATGTGTGGCATAATGGATCTCCAGGATCGACGTTGACATGGAGTAGTGTAACGGGGTGGTTCCTTGTTTGGATTTTGCTCTGCGAGACACCCCATGTACGAAACGCAGTGCAGCATTGAAATTGGAGAGAAGTTTTGTCAATAATAATCTTGTATGCATGTTAATTCGAAATTAAATCATATGTTTCTACCCAAATACATATGGGTAACTTATTCGGATTTATAATTAGTTAAATTATAAACCGGAATCCATTAAGCCTAATATGGCATATATGTTTGTAAAAATACTTAAGTGTATTCATAAAGAGTGGGTTCTGGGGTTAGGGTAGTAAGGCAAATCTCGTGGACGTAGGCTAGGGCTATGACAAGTTAGGTTGTGCTTATATATGGGGGTAATTTAACTATTGAAATTGATGACGCGATTAGGTGCGCACCTTTAGATAAGAGGTGAGTTGGGATTCCACGAAAGTGCGATTCCACTTTAATTATGAAATAAGTGCACCAATATTTATTATGCACGGTTAACACACTTGCTAAATATTTTTTTTCACACTCGGGCTCTGACCTGTTTACTTTTCTTTCCTGTCTGTATATATATATATATTACTATAGGTATCCTACCGCATGGATGCCGGATGACCTTCTATCCAAAGTCTTGGGAGCCGTGACATGTGCGGACTGTTGCGGGATGTATCTGGTAGTCGCTTCCTCCTTTTAAAATTCTAGGTAGGATTCATGTTGTATATCGGGTTTGTACCCAAGGGATAATTATATACATGTTTATATTTATTCCATTTCAGTTGTTGTATTGGTTGTGACCCAACAGCTTATTCGGGTTTATTTCCTTATGGCATATTCATTCATAGTTAGTCATTTCATTTCTCATAGTTCTTCTTGCATCTTTCTCTTATTTATTAGTAGTTTTATGGTGTTGGTTTGTTAGTTCTTGCATGTTTTGAATTATTTTAACATCTCGCTTATATGATATCGGGTAGTAAGTCCTATATTATATAGTACTGGCATTTGATGTTGAGACTGGACATCTGAAACTCCCGATTTAATGTAGTATAGGGCTGGCCACCCATTATTATTTTAGGCGTGGTGTTATAGGCTACACCACAATTAAGGGTAAAAAAATATAGTTCAGTGGCTTTTACTGAAGTCGTAAGCTGTAACAATTCATCAGGTTTAGGGATAATCGGAATATCGAGGTAATCCATATACGAAGTAAATATGAACTGAACAAATAAGTTTGTATTAAAAATATGAATTCAAAATTATCATAAAGTGATGTAACAATTAGTAATTGTGAAAGACATAAGCTTAATATGATTAATACTAAAATAAAAATCATCTACTTTGAATTTTCGAATTTTGGGTTTGTGCATCTAATTCATTGGGGTTGATTGGATAGTCTATAATCGTGGGTAGTGTAAATAGGTCATATAGGCCTGAAAAATGTTTATACGATGTAGTATGATACTAACTTCTAAGAGACTTTAGTGTAAAAATAACTTAAAAGGTATAATGTATAATTTATTAAAAGTTTTAGAATAATTTTTCTCTTTATTTTTATTTGAATTCGAATTTAAGGACAAGAGACAAAATAACTTTATTTGAACTAAAGAATTTCTAGAAAAAGTTTGGGGGTGGTTTTAGACCTTTGAAAAAACTGGTCAGGGGGTTATGAGAAAAATTAAATCTTAATTTTTAACTTTAAAATTATTTTTCTCGAAAAAAATCATTTTCCGGGATCCAAACAGTGTGATGTAATACACCATTTTGTTCCGAATTAAAAATAAATTTTATGAAAAAAAATAAAAAATTTGATTGGAGACGTGCCCTCACGCGCTTAGTAAAACATTTCACGCGCCTGGTTTGACCGTCACTCGTGTGCGTGTAACCCATTCATCTTCAACTTTTAACTATTTGTGTTTGGGGTTTTAATACTTTGACCTTCGTTGAGTTTGAGATAATGATGGAGATGAGGCTTCGAATCATAGAAGAAGCCCGAGAGTTATATGAATAACTTTACCACCCAAATCACAAATCGTGAAGAGGAAAAGAGTTATGAAAAGAAGTTTGGGTGTGTGGACTCATGCAAAGCTTTTAAGTTGGAGGGAAAATTTATTTTTACTTTTTTTTATCTTCAATTTTAAAATATTCAGTTAAAATAACTAACAATTATAGTAGATTACTAACGGTATTCTAAGGTAAAAATTAGTAATGGTATAATATTGTTAGTGTTGATGTAAAAAATTAGATTATATATAATTATTTAATCACAGATAAATAAAATGTGACAAAGAACTTTTAAAGTGGTTCAGCCTTATAAGAATGGCCTACGTCCACTGCTTCTGTTATTGCTGATTGTTTAGGAATTCTCGATTACAAGTTTTCTCAAGAAATTTCGGTCCCCTTACAATGAGGGTAATACAATGTATTTATAGCCCTAAGGCTGTAATGTGAAAGGATAATACATTCAATACTGTACATGTGAAAGGGTAATACATTCAATGCCCCTTTACTGTATACATCTGAATGATAAGCATTTAATGAACAGTCAAACTGTTGGTTATCCTGCTATTAATGCTTTGTTCGAGGTGTAGCTCAGACCGCCTAAGCTGCTCGGACTGCCTAAGTTCCTCGGTACTCAAAAGTTCCTCGGAGAGTTCTTGTAGGTCGGAGCGTTTAAGTTTCTCGGAAAAGTTTGTTGTTGCCACGTAGATTGACACGTGTCTTCATTCAATTGGGCCATGTTAGCAGACTAAATTTGGTATCAACAGAAGCCCCCGATGTTTCATAGTTCGAAATTTGAGGAGTGTGGAACATTCTTTCTCGATATATGGCGGTTGTAAATGGTTATCCTGAAATTTAGGATTGTTTCCTTTGTATTTATTTTTCCTTCCAAATTTGTAGAATCAGGCTTTTTTTGAATTTTTATAACCGTCTCGATCTCCGCGTACTTTTTATCCTTCTAGCCGCCGGTAGCATAATCGTTTCTTTTTGTAATCATTAACTTTACCATTTTCCAAGATAAGGTATTTAAGCGTCACAGACAATCCCATCGTCTTCTACTTTTTCAAATTTGTATCTTCGAGTTTTCCATTGTCTTACTCTCTTGTGCGTTCATCCTTTCCATCGTTCGTTGTCAACAGATCCACTCTTTTTCTGTAATATCTTCTTCCTTCTTCTTCTTCATTTCCTTTATTCATCATGGTTTACTTTATTGAATCTCTTGATAAATTTCGTTCTGATTTTTCTATTCCTTCATGGGTTATTCTGGAGGAACTTTCTGAAACTTCCGATTATTTTCGTTTGGCTGAGGGACATTGGTTCCCCAGTCTCTTTATTGCTGAATGTGGCTTTTCTTTTTCGCCAAATCCTTTATGTCTGGAATTCTATCAATATTTTAACGTTGTTCCTGGAGTTTGCATCTGACTGTTGCCGACGAGCATATTAGTTCAGCTTCATATCTGCTTCAGTACAAGAGTTACACATCCTCTTTTACTGCTCGTCCGGTGATAAGAGACGCAGAACCCATACCGGCCTCTACAAGTTCTTCACCTGAGTCACACATTCCTTTGAGTGAAAGGATGAAGAAAAGAAGACCTCCCACCCTTTTCGAGAAACCTGCCTCTGGTTCTGGAGAGGAAAAAATAAGTAAGATTGATGTCCCAGGAGAAGGGACAAAGAAAATTGATGCATCTTCCTCTGCTACTCCTGTGAAGTTGGTCGAGAAGCCCCCAGTGGCCCCGAGCAAGGCTGCTGCTCCAGGCGAAGTGATTGTCATATCACCGACCAAGAGTTCCTCCTTGGTCGAAACTATTCCTGTTCCTCCGAAGAGGCTGAAGAAGAGCCCCTCTATCAATTTGGCTGACACCGTCTCTCAGCTCCCGACTAGTGGAGTTCCCACTTTTGTTCCCCCGAGCTCTTCTATGATCTCGGTGAAGACTTGGATCATTCCCGAGATCCAAGGTATTGAAGAAAACCTTTCTTGGGACACCGTTATTACACTAGCAGCTCGTAACATTGCTTTTGTAAGTCCCATACTCTTAAATTTTCATTTTTTCCTTTTTGTATTTGTGCACTAACTTGCTTTCATTTTCTTTTCACAGTTGGTGAGCTGTTTTAATACGATTTTGAAGAAAGATGAAGCTATTAAAGCTTCAAGATCCTCGTCTGGTGTAGAGGAAGCTTTGGTAGGCCTGGAACAGTCTCTGAAAGATTCTCGTCAGAAATATAATGATGACAAAGCAGTCTGGGAGAAGAAGCTTGCTTCGACTGAGCAGGAGAAGGCTCAGATTATTAAAGTCTCCAAGGGATTAGAGAGAAAAATGAATGATTTGGAGAAGAAGAATAAAGAGCTCGAAGGGAAGCTCAAGAATGCTGAGGAGTTTGAAGATAAACTCAAGGCTGCTGAGGAGGAGTTAGGTCGACTTAGGGAAGTAAGTCGTCAGAAGAAGGAAGTTGAGAATAAATTTAAAGCTGTTGATAACCTTCTTTCTGAGAATCTTTCCTCGGAGAAGACAAAGAGGAAGTTGGTTGTGAAGAAATATTTTAGCGCTGACTGGGATAAAGGGTGGAACAAAGGCTTGGCTGCCATGATGTCGCAAGTAGAATATGGAAGCCTAAAATACTTTAGAGATGGGTGGGTCGTAGCTCTTCAGGAGATGAAGGTTGATGAAACTTCTGAACTCTTCCAGCGACACATCCTTGGTCCCCCTCCAACTCCTAAAGACGAAGAAGAGGACGAAGCTTCCTCTGAGGAGTCTTCCATAGTGATGGGAGATCAAGTTTCTCATCCCCCAGCCATCCAGCCTAATAATGAGGAACTTTAGTAACTCGCTACTTCTTCAGAGCAACCTCTATTAATTCTCGAGCAACCCTCTGCTCCATTCGAGCAACCTATCTCCTCGTCCCAGCCTCCTGAGAAAGTTTTAGGAGACAAGGAAAAGGTGTAGAATTGTTCGAGTTTCTCTATTTTATTTTTCTTTGTCAAATGTATCTTCTGAACATGTAATTCTGAATCTTGTACGTCTGAACTTTGTGATATAATAAAATTTGAACTTTTGTTTATGCATACTGTTATTTCTTCTCTTCATGCTCTGTTGGTACTCTTATTGATTATTGCTTTTTCTTCCTCTACTAGTTTCTGGCCAGGATGGAATTATTGTCTGCTCATGATATAAAGCTGTTACAACAATGCAATGAATATTTTAAGGTTGGTCACACAGATCTGAGTGCAGCACAAATCGTCGACATCCTCGGCCAAGATATTTTGGAACAGGCAATTGAAGCCTACCAATATTTCAAGTGTCTGCTTAATCGTGCAGTGGCCAATAATATAGCTTATTATGATATGATTGAGGATCTCCAAAGCACTTTTGAAGAACTTCAACAACAATATAAGGAATCCACTACCCTTTTGCACGAGGGGTATGAAAAGAAGTATCAACAAATCAGTGCTGATAAGGGATATGATAAGCGTTTTGCTGCTTATGACGTGCGGGAGAGAACGTTGAAGGATGAGATTGAAGAGCACAAATAGATAGCTGAGTTATTAGAGCAAAAAAATAATAACATGCAAAGAGAGGTGTCTCAGTTGAAGTCTGCAGCTTCCACCTCAAATGCTTTGGTCCGAGTGACTGATGAGGGTTTCTCGTTCTTGGAGGTCAAGAACGCCAACCTGAGGGATGAGTTGGAAACCTTGAAAAGAGCCGTCCCTTCTACATCTTCTCGTGGACGAGCAAGAGCTCCACGGGGACGAGCAAGAGCTGCTCGAATTCCTATCGAGGAATCGAGGACTCAATCTGCTCTAGAGAACCAGGCCTTCCAGCTGATGGCGAAGAACCAGGCATTGGATGAGATGTATAAGAAAATCAGGGACCTGGAAGAGCAGCTTTCTGCGCAGAAATCTATCTTGGAGAATAAATAACTCTTCATTAAAAATCTCCACGAGCAGCTGGAAAGATTGACATATCAATTTCACAAGCAGCCCAGGGATTTCTGGATGGCTGGCTACAACGAGGCTCTCTACCACTTGGACGATCGTATCCAGAATGCAAATAATGAGGGCTACAAACAGGGATGGAAGAATGCCTTAGGTGTGCTGCAACTCGAATAGGGTCATTACCTGTGGGATTACCATAATCCTGGGCTGCTCGACCTACCTATGCCACCATTCAATCTTGATATGAGTTGGATCCCTGCTCGGGCCATCCCTCGGTGTCTAATTTCCGAATACCTCGGAGATTACAATCTCCATTCCAATGTTGAGACATCTCGTCCCAAGCATCTACTAGATCGACCACCGGTAATGAATATCAGGATACTGAAAGATCTTAACTTTATTAATTCTCCTCTTGCTTTAAATGATCCACCAGATGGCGAGGAACCTGTTTCAAAATCAGAGGGGAAGAAACCAATAGAATAGGAATATGGATGTAATAAATTTGTATTTCATTTCTGATGTATTTTGTTCTACATTTAGTGAAATAATTTTATTTGCAAATCTTGACTGCCATTGTCTCATGATACTTTACATCTGTGCATGTGTATCTGTTAAAAAGATAACAACATTGTGTTATTTATCGATCAACTTATTTTCGAGTAATTTGAATTTGTGGTAATCACTTGGCAAAAATGATGTTTTGTTTCTCGACCAACTTAGTAGTAATTTAAAAAGTTACGAGTATCAAAATTTTTTCTCGATCACTTTCTCATATTCATAAAATGTTTCCGACCAACTAAGGTCGGTAAATTTTCCTTTTCGACCAACTACAGTTAGTGGATTTTTCCTCTACGAGGAGCTTTGGCACTTTCTGAAATAATTTTACCTCCTGACCAACTTTAGTTGGCGTTTTCGAGAATACATTTACTTCCTAACCAACATAAGTTGGCATATTTAGGAATACATTTCCTAACCAACATAAGTTGGCATTTTTAGGAATAGTTTTACTTCCCGTAGGAATACATTTACTTCCTAACCAACATAAGTTGGCATTTTTAGGAATACTTTTACTTCCTAACTAACACAAGTTGGCATTTTAAGGAATATACTTTTACTTCCCGAGGAATACATTTACTTCCTAACCAATATAAGTTGGCATTTTTAGGAATAGTTTTACTTCTTATAGGAATACATTTACTTCCTAACCAACATAAGTTGGCATTTTTAGGAATACATTTCCTAACCAACCAAGTTGGCATTTTTAGGAATAGTTTTACTTCCTATGGGAATACATTTACTTCCTAACCAACATAAGTTGGCATTTTTAGGAATACATTTCCTAACCAACCAAGTTGGCATTTTTTGGAATAGCTTTACTTCCCGTAGGAATACATTTACTTCCTAACCAAAATAAGTTGGAATTTTTAGGAATACATTTCCTAACCAACCAAGTTGGCATTTTTAGGAATAGTTTTACTTCCCGTAGGAATACATTTACTTCCTAACCAACATAAGTTGGCAAATATATTTGAGTAGTCCGAGATCTGCTGAGTAGTGTGTAGCACTAGTATTCCGCAAAAATTTCCAATAAAAGGAAAGAAACTGGGCAGAACATTGTCACTTTATTCATACTGATGAAACTGTATTACATGAGAGTTTACATTACTGATAATACTTGCGCAGGTGCTCTGCATTCCATGCATTCTTAAACTCCTCCCCTTCTAAAGTTTCTATTCTGTATGTCCCTGGTCGAACAACTTCTTTAACTTGGTAGGGTCCATGCCAGTTTGCTTCCAGTTTGTTGTGCTTTTGAATCACCTTCTTTAGCACATATTCTCCTTCTTTCAAGTCACACTTCTTCAGTCTCTTGTTGTAAAACAAAGTTGTTCGCTGCTGGTAAGCAGCATTTCTAATGGCTGCTTCTTCTCTAACCTCCTCGAGCATGTCCAAGTCTAACCTTCTCATTAAATCGCTGACAGGGGAATTAAAATTCAGTATTCGGTGTGTTGGGAGACCCAATTCGGCGGGTATAAAACTTCACTTCCAAATGCTAACATATATGGAGATTCCCCTATTGCTACTCGGGGAGTAGTTCAGTAAGCCCATAGTACTGATTATAGCTCATTGATCCAATTTTCTTTCGCATCATCCAGTCTTTTCTTCAAGCCATTCAACAGCGTTCTGTTTGTCACTTCAGTTTGTCCATTGCTTTGAGGATGGCCTGGTGCTGAGTGGATCTTCAAAATATTTGACTGATGACAATAGGCAGCGAACTCCTCGTTGCCAAATTGTGTTCCATGGTCTGGATGAAGGCATGAGGAAGACCATATCGATAAATGATGCTCTTCCAAATAAATTGGTACACCTTGTCGTACGTCATATCAATGAGAGGCTCAGCTTCAACCCATTTAGTAAAATAGTCCACAACGACCACGAGATACTTTAAATCTTCCCCTGGTCGTCGGTAGTGGCCCAACCAAATCTATTCCCCATATGGAAAATGGCCAAGGGGAAGTAATGGGTGTTAATAATGCTTGGGGTGTTCTTCGGATGGAGGAGAAGCGCTGACACTTGTCACATTTCTTAGCATAGGCGATGCAATCAGCCCTCATTGTCGGCCAGTAGTATCCTTGAGTCATCATTCTTTACAAATGAGTCCGACCTGCTACATGAGCTCCACATGACCCTTCATGGACCTCTTCAATCAAATCTTTCACCTCGGTGGGATGTACACATCTTTGCAAACCTACTATAATTCATCGTCTGTATAAAATACCATTAGTCAGTACATAACGAGCAGCCTTAAACTTCAGTTTTTTGGCTGCAAGTTTATCAGTTGGTAATTCCCCTTTCACAATATATGCCCTGATGGGATCCATCCATAATGATCCTAAATCGAGGGTAATAAAGTTCATCGTCAGATCTTCATCTATACTTCGACCAGCTAAAACTTCAATTGGGATTATTCTTCGTAGCTCGATACGAGTAGCTGATGCTAATAAAGCTAAGGCGTCTGCTCTCGCATTTTCCATTCTTAGTATTCTGACCAGCTGAATAACAACAAATTCTAACACTAGTTCCTTTGCCTTTGCATGATATCTGATCATTAATTCTCCTTTAGCTACATATACTCCCATCATTTGATTTATTACCAATTACGAGTCACTTAAAACAATAACTTATTCCGCCCCCATGGTTTTTGCCAAACTAAGACCTGCAATCATGGCTTCATATTCAGCCTCATTATTCGAAGCTTTGAATTGGAAACGTAGGGCATATTCCATGTCTACCTCATTCAGACTGTTCAAAACTATCCCTGCGCCACATCCTGTAGTGCAGGATGAACCATCCACATACAGACTCCATATTGGCAACTCGTCTTCAAATTATTGATCTGACAGAGTTCCTCGGTGGAAAGTTTGTTGCTTCCTATCACCATCTCCTGATATTTCTTACTGTTCGTCGATCATCTTTTCTTGCCCTTTTATCAACCTAAGCTGGTCTGGGCTTAAATTTGATGATCCTATAACATCAACTTGCCCTTTTACCAAGCTAAGTTGGTCTGGGCTTGCATTTGATGATCCTGTAACATCCACAGGTTGATCAGTGAGCAACTTTTTCTCCTCGGGGGTATCAGGATAGGTGAACTCTACTATAAAATTTGCTCGCGCTTGCCCTCTTAGCGATGATATGGGTTCATAAACTATATCATATTCACCGAGTTCTATTTCCCATCACATCAATCTTCCTGACTTTTCTGGTTTATGAAGGGCTTGCCTCAATGGATTATCAGTATATACTACTATGGTATGAGCCTGGAAGTAAGGCTTCATTCTTCTACTAGCCTCGATCAATGCTAGTAACAATTTTTCCAGCCTTGGATATCTGATCTCTGCTCCTCGGAAGGCCTTACTTGTGTAGTAGATTGGTTTTTGTACTCCATTCTCCATTCTAATCAATCCGAACTAACTGCATTCTCGGACACTGCCAGATACAAGTATAATTTTTCTCCCATCACTGGCCTGGATAACAGTGGAGGTGATCCCAAATATTTCTTCAAGTCTTGGAAGGCCTTTTCACATTCATCATTCCACTCAAAAGTTTTTTGGAGCGTCTTGAAGAATGGGAGGCATCGATCAGTTGCTCGCGATACAAATCTATTGAGTGCTGCTACTCGTCCTGTAAGACTTTGTACTTTTTTCTTCGTCGTTGGGGATCGCAGCCCTAACAGAGCTTTGATCTTTTTAGGGTTAGCTTCAATGCCTCGCTGATTGACAATGTACCCGAGAAACATGCCTTCTCGTTGTAATAACCCTCGCTTATGAGAGCGTATTTTATATTAATTACTAGGTATGGTAATTAGATATAAGTTTTGGATTGTGAATTGAGTGCTAATTTAATGAAGAAAAGTTAATATTCACTATGAGTTTGCATACATACCATAACAATGGGTGAATATTGCTATGTTATGCTTATTAATATCATATGAATTAAAATGATATTTGGCTTAATAATGAGACCGAAACTTAAATTGAATTATAAAATGTCCAAATGATAATCTGGAGGCCGCATTTGATTCCGGAACGTGCGAGATAGTCAGAAATTGTGCCATTATGTGTTTGGAGATTTTGGTCATTTTTGACTGATTGTACCTTAAATATGCAATTGCGTATTATTTTATCGCAATATCGATTAATTGAGCTGGGATTTTTGGCTAAAGACACGACTCATGCCTTGAGTAAATCACTATTCACCTAATTGTATTTCCTAAACCTAGAGAGCTAAAGAGAGAAAGAGAAAGAGTAGAGAGAAGAAAGGATATTGAAGAGTTAAGAAGGATTCTTGCTCCAACACCAAGAAAATCTGCATTTTCTACATTGAGGCAAGTCTACTACTTGCTATTTATGGTTTAGGATAAATGATTTGTGTGAGAATGATGTAATTGATTAGGGTTTACTAGTTTAGGGTTTCGATATTGGTTGGTTTTGAATCATTAAAGGATAGTTGAATGATTGTTGATGTTGATGGTAGTGGTAGTAGCATTTATGTTGTGTTGGTGGAAATAAATGAGTTAGAATTGGTATTAGGTTGAAAGAGGAAGAGTCGTTTTGGTCTAGGTCTGCAGGGACCAGTCGACCACGATTCTCAAACCGGTCGACCGGGTCTACGGGAGAGGGTTCACTGCATTCCTTTCAAAGGCCTAAAAATTATGGCGGGGTCGACCGCGATCCCCTGATCGGTCGATCGGTCCTGCCGAAATGAACTTTCTGCTTTTCTTCTTAGGCCAATTCTTGAGACGCGGTCGACCGCGGTCTTAGGACCGGTCCCCTATTTTCTTCCCAAATTTTTTAGTTTCAGTCCTTAGCTTCTTATTTTCATCGGAACATAGGGACCTTCTTAAATGAAGTAAAAATAGGGACTTAGAGTATTAGTTGAGTTCGGTCGACTCCCTAGACTAGAAGGGGTTCATCTAGGGTTCCTGTCAGGGGTGGGGGAGAGTTAAAGTAATGTTTAGGCATTTCTTCTGTCAGGTAGTTCAATAAGAGTCTAGGAAATCTTAGGGTCGAATTTGGAGACTTTAGGAGTAAATGCGAACTAGATCTCATTTGATGGGTTATTATCAAGTCCAAATAAGGACATTTGGGAGAGATAACTTGGGAGTTTAAATATTCTTCGAGGTTATTATGATGATGTGAAGTATACCATAATGCATTTAATAAAATGTAGAATGGATAAAGTAAAATATAAATTACTGAATCATGAAATGGAAATTTATAAAATGGAGGTTACACACCTCTCTAAATACCATCTTAAGGGAAGTCCGCGCGTGAGGTGAAGCCCCCTGGCTAATGAATGCAGGGTGGATATAGTCCTAGACCATATGAGCGCTTGTTTATATTTTTCGGTGATGGGTAGGAGATTCTGGGTGTGGTCTTGACTACCCCACAGGCATATGGCCTCTTCTCGACGTTTGCGATAGGATCCCAGCTTGTCTTATGCTAGGCCCTGGAAGATGATGGTTATTTAGGGGCGCGTACAGTGGGGAAACCCGGATGGGCAGTCTTAGAATCGATATATATATATATATATATATATATATATATATATATATATATATATATATATATATATATATATATATATATACTTATAACTATTCTAATTATCGAGTTGGACTCGATGGAACATGAATGCCATAAAGAGAAAAGTATATGCCACAAAGAGAATACAATTGAAATACGTGCCATAAAGAGCACATGATAAATTTTTATTACTGATAAGGAATGAAAAGAAGACGAAATGAAAAGGTCGAAAGATGAAAAAGGTTAATGACTATTATCATTTGCATACATGATTGACTCTTACCTTATGATCATTTAAATTGCCTTAGTTTATTTCATAATGTTACCATGCTAGCTTTTCATCTCTATCATCCATGTTTAACTCTTCATCATTGTCCAACTTTTCATTTATCTGGTGACCACATAAAACCGGGCTCTGACCGGTTCTTCGTTTCCTTCTTGTGTATGTATCTTCTATATTTTCGTTCAGGTGTTCCGCCGCAAGGACGCCCGTAATGACTTTCTTTTCTCTAAGTCTTTTGAGGAGCCGTGACATTTTGCGGGTATCATGGGATATTTTGTGTAGACGCCTCTATTATTGTTTTCCAGCTAAGATCAGTCTTTATTCGGGCGTGTGGCCCAAATGGTTGTAATTGTATAAACGATGTATTATGTAACACATGAAACTTACTGCATATTGTATGGGTTGTATTGATCGATGCTTTATTCAGTCCTTTCTTATCTATTGGATTATATTATATATGTTTGTGGGAGTTCCCACCCTCTTTTTCTATTATGGGTTGTTGAAAGTGTTTTCTTTAAATTACCAATTAAATTTTTTTGATAACCCGTTTTCTGGAATATTGTGTGGTTATTCCTGATACTCTGTATGTTATTGTTATGCTAAGGATGATATCTATCCATGATTCCGGTTTCATCGGGGTATCGGACTGGCCACCCTTTATTTCGGATAGCGGGTTGTCACAGATGGTATCAGAGCATCAGGTTCTAGAGTCTTTAGGGTCTATGAGGACTTGTCACGTTCTACCATAGCGTTCTTTGAAATAGATCTTAATGTTAGGACTGTTTTGTTGCGTATGGTTGCGATTTTCTGCTAGATATATTGTTTTATATTATATTCTAACTCTATCGTTTCTCTATCTCAGATGCCGCCTAAGAGAGGACGTCCCGCTCGACGTAATAGAGTTGTAGAGGATGAGGTTGGTCCTCCACCGCCGCCCCCAGGGAATATCAGTGCCACTGATGTGGCAAATATCGTGGCCCAAGCTGTTAATGCAGCGATGACTGCAGTGGCGCAAAAATTGCCACAAGCTCAAGCGAGGGGACAAGAAGCACTAGTTCCTACAGGACCTTCTCAGTGGGAGCGGGTAAGAGAGTCTTTCCTAAAGGGTCATCCCCCAGAATTTGAGGGAGGTTCGGGCGTTATAAAGGCAAACTAGTGGAAGAAGGACATGCAGTGCCATCTTAGGATGGTGGAATGTAGTGAGGAGAAAAAGAAAATCCTAGTTACCTTTAAGCTTGTCGGATTGGCCTTACACTGGTGGGAGTCAATAACGACACCCGAGCAAAGGGATACAATGTCAATCACAAATTTTTGGGCTTTGTTTGATGGAAAGTATTTCCCTCCTGCAGTTCAAATGGAGATGCAGAGGAAGCTTCAAGATTTAGTGCAAGGGGAGAGATCAATTGCCGAATACGAAGAGGAGTTTACCCAGTTAGCAAGCTTTATACCGGATGAAGTGACTCTGGAAGCGAAGAGGATCTCCAGATTTGTAGGAGGGTTGCACTGGCGCATAAAACAACATTTGCTTGGAAATCTATCTTTGGTAACCTTTAATGACGTGATGAATGCTTCTTTACTTCACTGTCAAGAGAATAGATTATTTGTGCAAAACAATAAGAAGGCTGCAGCAATGGGGCAAGTGGTGAAATCGGGAAGTAACGGGATCGGAGGGGGAACATCTTCTTTGTCCCAATCCTCGGGGAATAAGCAGAAGGAGAGGGATCCTCAACAAGGGGATTTGTCCAATCGTCAACGTTTTGGTGGGTTTAATGCTGGTGGCAATAATAATAACAGGCCGAGTCAAGGCGGACTACAACAACAGGGAGGTAGAGGTGGAAATGGAGGTAGGGGCCAACAGGGCCGGGGTGCGGGATAATTTCGAAACAATCAAGGTAGGATTCAGGAGAATGCGGCTAATAAATGTTTTCAGTGTGGGGAGTTGGGCCATTATAAAAGGGCGTGTCCTCAGTTGGTTGGAGGGCATCTTCCTAAGGCTCCACAATAGCCGTATGTACAGTTTCTGCCCCAGGCGCCTAATCCGATTACTCCTCCTCAGCAGGGGAAACTGTAGTATGGACGAGTTTACCATATTCAGGAGGCTATGCTTCCTCCAGCTCCTCCGACACCGCCATCAAACGAGGGTAAGTTTTTCATTCATGGCCATATGGGTCGAGTACTATATGATACGGGTGCTACACACTCCTTTATTTCTAGGAGTTTTGCTCATACCAAAGGTTTGATAAAATCTGCTGAAAGTACCTTCACTAGCATTGAATCCTCTATGGGTGATGGTTCATTGATTTTCTTTGTTTGTAAAAACATAGGGATTAATCTTGGTAACTTGTGTTTTGAGGCCGATTTTCTCGTCCTTGATATGGTCGGGTATGATGTAATATTGGGTATGGATTGGCTAGTGAAATACCGCGTGATAGTAAACTGTTATGGGAAAAGCATAGTTTTTGCAATTTCGGGACAAGAAATGTTCCTGGTTGTTATGCCTTACATGGAAGGGAGTACGAGTGCTTATTTATATTGTATTGCGGAAGATGCATCTAGGGATTTTGTGGTTCCCCTAAATTCTCTTTCGATTGTTAGAAATTTTTACGATGTTTTTCGGGAGATACCGGGATTACCTCCAAGTCGGGAGATAGAGTTTGTGAATAATTTAATGCCGGGAACTCGACCAATTGCTAAAGCTCCATATCGAATGGCTCCTGTGGAGATGATGGAGTTGAGAGATCAAATTCAGCATCTATTGGAGCAGGGATTTATTAGGCGTATCACATCGCCATGGGGTGCTCCAGTATTGTTCGTGAAGAAAAGAGACGGTTCTCTCCGGTTATGTGTGGACTATAGGGAGTTGAATAAAGTCACCATCCGGAATAAATACCCTTTGCCCCGCATCGATGATTTGTTTGACCAACTTAGGGGAGCATCATACTTCTCCAAAATCGATTTGAGGACGGGGTATCATCAATTGAGGATACGGGCGCAAGATGTCTCCAAAACTGCATTTCTGACCCGTTATGGATCCTATGAATTCTTGGTTATGCCCTTTGGGCTAACCAATGCTCCTGCTGTATTTATGGATCTTATGAATACGGTGTTTCGGGATTTCCTTGACCAGTTTGTTATTATATTCATCGATGACATCCTAGTCTATTCTCAGATAGAGTCTGACCATGCTACTCACTTACGGTTGGTCCTGCAGAGATTGAGGGATCATAAATTGTATGCAAAGTTTGAGAAATGTGGCTTTTGGTTGAAGGAAGTTCAATTTCTAGGTCATGTGGTGTCATCCCAGGGTGTATCTGTGGATCCTAGCAAAGTGATTACGGTGAGAGAGTGGGGTCAGCCCACGACACCTACTGAGGTTCATAGTTTTCTGGGCTTGGCGGGTTATTACCGTCGATTTATTAAGGGTTTTTCAAAAATCGCTAGCCCGTTGACGAATTTAACCCGGAAGGGAATAATATTTGTTTGGGACAATTCATGTCAAGCTGCATTTGAAGAGCTCAAAAATATATTAACTTTGGCTCCAGTCCTTGCATTGCCAAAACCGGGATTGGAATACCTAGTCTTCACCGATGCATCTCTCCAAGGGTTAGGAGGTGTTCTTCAGCAAGAAAGACAAGCTATCGCTTACGCTTCTCATAAGTTGAAGCCTCACGAAAGGAACTATCCGGTGCATGACCTAGAGTTTGCCGCAGTTGCCTTTGCCTTGAAGATATGGAGGCATTATCTCTTGGGGGAAAAGTTTAGTCTTTTCACAGACCATAAATCGCTGCAATATTTATTTTCCCAAAAGGACTTGAATATGCGTCAATGTCGTTGGTTGGAATTTGTGAAAGACTACCAATTTGATATCCATTATCATCCTGGAAAGGCGAACGTAGTAGCGGATGCCTTGAGTAGGAAGCCCGAGGGAGACTTAGCTAATGTGTGGAAAGCTAAGTGGAGAGAGCTCTGTCAGGAGGATGCGGGGGTAAGAGCATTCATTTCCGTGATGACCGTTACCCCTACGATTATAGCGAGAATTGTGGAAGCCCAGGGAAGAGATAAAGGTTGTCAAGACCATATACACCGATTGTTGTTCGAGGGAGCGAAGTCGTACTCGATTGGTTATGAGGGTGGACTACGCTTCCATGGAAGACTTATTGTTCCCGAAGATGGGGACTTGAGACGAGCGGTGATGGCGGAATCTCACGAGTCAAAGTTTACGGTACATCCAGGTGGGGACAAGATGTACCAAGATATGCGCCGTCAGTATTGGTGGGCTGGTATGAAGAGGGATATCTCGGAGTTTGTGTCCCAATGCACAACTTGTCAGTTGGTTAAGATTGACCACCAACGACCGACAGGTTTGTTACAATCGCTAGAGATTCCAGTATGGAAATGGGAAAGCATTTCGTTGGACTTCATTATAGGCTTACCTAGATCACAGAGGGGTCATGATTCGATCTGGGTGATTGTCGACCGTTTTACTAAATCGGCACACTTCTTGCCTGTACGTACGGATTATGATACCGCTCGTTACGCCCAATTATTCATCGAGGAGATCGTTAGAATTCATGGGGTACCTTTAAATATTGTTTCTAACCAAGATAAGATATTTGTGTCTCACTTTTGGCGAAGTTTTCAAGAGGCCATGGGGACCGAGTTGAAGTTAAGCTCTTCCTATCATCCTCAAACAGATGGTCAATCTGAAAGGGTAAACCAGATGTTGGAGGATATGCTTCGTATGTGCATGCTTGATTTTGAGGGCGGTTGGGAACAATACCTCACATTGGTTGAGTTTGCTTATAACAAATCATACCAATTTACTATTGGAATGGCACCTTATGAAGCTTTGTATGGCCGGCCATGTAGATCGCTCGCTTGTTGGTTAGAAGTGGGTGATAACAAATTCCTTGGACCTGAAATGATCCAGGACACTTCTTCAAAGATTGAACTTGTTCGAAATCGCATTCGGATAGCCCAAGACCGTCAAAAGAGCTACGGCGATGCGGGCAGGAGGCACATGGAGTTAGAGGTTGGAGACCAAGTGTTGGTGCGAGTGTCTCCAATAAAGGGCATTAAACATTTCGGGAAGAAAGGAAAGCTTGCACCGCGTTTTGTTGGACCTTTCCCAGTTATTGCAAAAGTTGGTCCCGTGGCATATCAACTTGCTTTACCGGAACCTTTTCAACAAATCCATGATGTATTCCATGTCTCCTCCTTGAAGAAGTATAGAAGATGTGAGGGTGCCCTTTGGCACACCCCTTTTGAAGATATCGACTTACAACCCGATGTTTCATATGAAGAACAACATGTTGCTATTCTTGAGTATGGGGAGCGCAAGTTAAGGTCTCGTGTGGTGCCCATAGTAAGAATTCAATGGAGTCATCACAATGCAAAAGAATCAACGTGGGAGCGTGAGGACGAGATGCGGGAGAAATATCCACATATTTTCTTATAAGGAACCCCTGAATTTTGGGGACAAAATTCCCTCATAAGGGGGGGATTATGTAATAACCCTCGCTTATGAGAACGTATTTTATATTAATTACTAGGTATGGTAATTAGATATAAGTTTTGGATTGTTAATTGAGTGCTAATTTAATGAAGAAAAGTTAATATTCACTATGAGTTTGCATACATACCATAACGATGGGTGAATATTGCTATGTTATGCTTATTAATATCATATGAATTAAAATGATATTTGGCTTAATAATGAGACCGGAACTTAAATTGAATTATAAAATGTCCAAATGATAATCTGGAGGCCGCATTTGATTCCGGAACGTGCGAGATAGTCAGAAATTGTGCCATTATGTGTTTTGAGATTTTGGGCATTTTTGACTGATTGTACCTTAAATATGCAATTGCGTATTATTTTATCGCAATATCGATTAATTGAGCTGGGATTTTTGGCTAAAGACACGACTCATGTCTTGAGTAAATTACTATTCACCTAATTGTATTTCCTAAACCTAGAGAGCTAAAGAGAGAAAGAGAAAGAGTAGAGAGAAGAAAGGATATTGAAGAGTTAAGAAGGATTCTTGCT
This sequence comes from Sambucus nigra, assembly GCA_949130495.1. Taxonomy (NCBI): domain Eukaryota; kingdom Viridiplantae; phylum Streptophyta; class Magnoliopsida; order Dipsacales; family Adoxaceae; genus Sambucus; species Sambucus nigra. Next base: position 232,760,456 of record OX422210.1, on the reverse strand, counting down.
CCAACACCAAGAAAATCTGCATTTTCTACATTGAGGCAAGTCTACTACTTGCTATTTATGGTTTAAGATAAATGATTTGTGTGAGAATGATGTAATTGATTCGGGTTTACTAGTTTAGGGTTTGGATATTGGTTGGTTTTGAATCAATAAAGCATAGTTGAATGATTGTTGATGTTGATGGTAGTGGTAGTAGCATTTATGTTGTGTTGGTGGAAATAAATGAGTTAGAATTGGGATTAACTTGAAAGAGGAAGAGTCGTTTTGGTCTAGGTCTGTAGGGAGCGGTCGACCGCGATTCTCAGACCGGTTGACCGGGTCTATGGGAGAGGGTTCACTGCATTCCTTTCCAAGGCCTAAAAATTATGGCGCGGTCAACCGCGGTCCCCTGACCGGTCGACCGGTCCTGCCGAAATGAACTTTCTTCTTTTCTTCTTAGGCCAATTCTTGAGACGCGGTCGATCGCGGTCTTAGGACCGGTCGACCAGTCCCCTGTTTTCTTCCCAAATATTTTAGTTTCAGTCCTTAGCTTCTTCTTTTCATATGAACATAGGGACCTTCTTAAATGAAGTAAAAATAGGGACTTAGAGTATTAGTTGAGTTCGTTCGACTCCCTAGACTCGAAGGGGTTCATCTAGGGTTCCTATCGGGGGGGGGGGGGGGGAGAGTTAAAGTAATGTTTAGGCATTTCTTGTGTCAGGTAGTTCAATAAGATTCTAGGAAATCTTAAGGTCGAATTTGGAGACTTTAGGAGTAAATGCGAACTAGATCTCATTTGATGGGTTATTATCAAGTCCAAACAAGGACATTTGGGAGCGATAACTTGGGAGTTTAAATATTCTTCGAGGTTATTATGATGATGTGAAGTATACCATAATGCATTTAACAAAATGTAGAATGGATAAAGTAAAATATAAATTACTGAATCATGAAATGGAAATTTATAAAATGGAGGTTACACACCTCTCTAAATACCATCTTAAGGGAAGTCCGTTCATGAGGTGAAGCCCCCTGGCTAATGAATGCAGGGTGGATATAGTCCTGGGCCATATGAGCGCTTGTTTATATTTTTCTGCGGTGGGTAGGAGATTCTGGGTGTGGTCTTGACTAACCCGCAGGCAGATGGCCGCTTCTCGATGTTTGTGATAGGATCCCAGCTTGTCTTATGCTAGGCCCTGGAAGATGATGGTTATTTAAGGGCACGCACAGTGGGGATACCTGGATGGGCGGTCTAAAAATCGTTATATATATATATACTTATAACTATTCTAATTATCGAGTTGGACTCGATGGAACTTGAATGCCATAAAGAGAAAAGTATATGCCACAAAGAGCATACAATTGAAATACGTGCCATAAAGAGCACATGATAAATTTGTATTCCTGATAAGGAATAAAAAGAAGACGCAATGAAAAGGAAGAAAGATGAAAAAGGTTAATGACTATTATCATTTGCATACATGATTAACTCTTACCTTATGATCATTTAAATTGCCTTAGTTTATTTCATAATGTTACCATGGTAGCTTTTCATCTCTATCATCCATGTTTAACTGTTCATCATTGTCCTACTTGTCATTTATCTGGTGACCACATAAAACCGGGCTCTGACCGGTTCTTCGTTTCCTTGTTGTGTATGTATCTTCTATATTTTCGTTCAGGTGTTCCGCCGCAAGGTCACCCGTAATGACTTTCTTTTCTCTAAGTCTTTTGAGGATCCGTGACATTTTGCGGGTATCACGGGATATTTTGTGTAGACGCCTCTATTATTGTTTTCTAGCTAAGATCAGTCTTTATTCGGGCGTGTGGCCCAAATGGTTGTAATTGTATAAACGATGTATTATGTAACACATGAAACTTACTGCATATTGTATGGGTTGTATCAACTGATGCTTTATTCGGTCCTTTCTTATCTATTGGATTATATTATATATTTTTGTGGGAGTTCCCACCCTCTTTTTCTATTATGGGTTGTTGAAAGTGTTTTCTTTAAATTACCAATTAAATTTTTTTGATAACCCGTTTTCTGGAATATTGTATGGTTATTCATGATACTTTTTATGTTATTGTGATGCTGAGGATGATATCTATCCATGATTCCTGTTTCATCGGGGTATCGGGCTGGCCACCCTTTATTTCGGATAGCGGGTTGTCACACTCGTACTCCAAATATGCACTTCGTCGGGTTCAACTTCATTTGATATTTATCTAGTTGATCAAAGGTCTGGATTAAGTCAACTAGATGATCAGCATCTTTCTTGCTCTTCGTCAGCATATCGTCAACATAGACTTCCATATTGCAACTGATTTGTTCTACAAACACTTTGTTAATCATCTGCTGATATGTTGCACCTGCATTTTTCAAACCAAAAGGCCTAACATTATAACAATAAGTTCCCCTAGGGGTAATGAAATAAGTACTCTCCCTGTCTTCAGGTTTCATTTTAATTTTATTGTAACCAGAATAAGCATCCATGAAGCTCAGAAGCTCGTGTCACGAGGTAGCATCCACTAGTTGATCAATTCGGGGCAGCGAAAAATGATCCTTTGGGCATGTTTTGTTGAGGTTGGTGAAGTCTACACACATCCTCCATTTGTTGTTCTTCTTTTTCACCATCACCACATTTGCTAACCAGTCTGGATATTTAACAACTTCAATAAAACAAGCTTTCTGGAGCTTCTCGACTTCCTCTTGTATATCTTCATTCTTCTCGGGACTGAATACTCTTCTTCTCTTCTTCACAGGCTTGATCTCTTTATTCACATTAAGTTCGTGACATAAGAAATTTGGGTCTATCCCAGGCATATCCTCATGACTCCACGCAAAAGTTTGCTTTCTTCTTCTTAGGAAAGTTATTAATTCCTATTTTAGTGAGGCTTCCAACGACGAACCTACTTGAGTAGTTCGTTCAGGGTGTTCGTCGTCCAGGATGATGTTTTCAGTAGCTTCCACCACTTGACCCTTCGCAAGTTGTGACTCATCTCTAGGATCCAATGTTTTAATTTCTGCACCTTCATCCACTTGATGGGTGATCGTCTTTTTCCTTGACTCCTCCATTTCCTCTTGCTAGGCGGATGAATAATATCATTCCCGAGCTACTTTCTGATCACCTTTAATAATTCATACTCCAAAATTTATTGGAAATTTTAAGCATTGATGTACCGTGGATGGTACAACCTCGAACTTCTTTAATCCTACTCTTCCCATGATGATATTATATGATGATTGAACATTCTTATCCATCATGAAGAAGCGTATTCTTTCTGTTCGATAAGCAAGCCACATACCAATGAATATGTTCAATTTGATCGTCCCAAGTGGAAATACTTTCTCGCCAGCAAAACTGAGGAGGGGTATATGATAAGTCTCTAGTTGAGATAGCTTTAGATTTAAACTATCGAAGCACGAGTAGAACATGATGTCTGCCGAGCTACCATTGTCAACCAGTACTCTTGAAATCATTACCTCCTTCATCCTCATTTTGATCACCAATGGGTCATCATGAGGATATTGAACACCTACGAGATCGTTCTTTGAGAAACCAATGACCAATTTCTCTTTGTTCACCTTTCTCGGGCGATCCTCCTCAGTTACATTTATTCGCTGAATGTATGAGAAAGCTTGAGCCTCACAGAGGTAAGCTTTTCTCTCGGCAGTAAGGTCTCCTCCTCCTGCATCTCCACCTGTAATAACATTATAGTCAAATGACCCAAGGCATATTAAAAATACCTCACGTTATGGCTGCCTTGGTCTCTTGGGAAGATCGGGGTCGTCTTCTGTATCAACTTTATGGTCTCTCTTCTTGTTATCCTCTGCTCGACGAGGAGATCTAGACCTGTCTCTTGCTCGGTCGATGTTTCTTCTATCATTCCTTCGATCAACATACTTTGACAGTTTTCCTCGTCTGATGAGTGTTTCAATCTCATTCTGAAGAGCTATGTAATTTTTAGTCATATGGCCATGATCTTTGTGAAACTCATAATATTTTGCCTTATTTCTCCTTTTGGGGTCTGCCTTCATTTTCTCCGGCCAATTTAATTCCTCGTTGTTCTTGATTTCTTCTAGAACGTGGTTGATGTCTTTCTTCAAAGGAGTATAATTATCAAATTTCTTCAATACTTCCCATGACGACCTTGTTCTTGAGTGTTTGTCACTACCATTATTCTTATGCTCCTTCTTTTTAGCTTTATCACCATCCACCTTGGTTTCTTTGGCATCCATATTCTTCTTCGCAGCCATAGCCTCCTCGACATTCATAATCTTGGCAGCCTTTCCCATCAGATCTGACATGGTTCTAGGCAGATCTTTAGCCAAAGTGTAGTAAAACTTGTTGGGAAGTAATCCACTCATCAAGGTGGTAATTGCTGTCTTTTCCTTATAATCAATGACTTCGAGCTTCTCATTATTAAAACGAGTTATAATCTCTAGTACTTTCACCAGTTTTTTGTCTAACACTTAACAAATGCGCTACTCGTTTAACCGGCTTTGCCCCAAAATAGAAATTCCCAATGAATAACTCGGCCAGTTGAACGAAAGTTGAGATCTTACCCCGAGGAATATTATTATACCACATTTGAGCAGATCCGGAAAGAGTTCCCGAGAATGCTCTGCATCTCATCTCATCTGGAACATCATAGATGTCGGCTGCAGCTTGGTATTGTTCTATATGAAGGATAGGGTCGGTCTTTCCATCATATTTGGGGGTCAGAACAGGTTCTTTAAACTTTGATGGTGTTGGAAAATCTATAATGGCCTGGACAAAAGGTGTTCCTTGAACAAAAGTTCATTGTAGAGGGTTCTTGGCTTTAGCCATTTCCCCTAATCTATCCTCCAGCCTCTGAATAGAGCCTTTCCATGCATCATTTCCTTCCTTGGGCCTGTTGGTTCGAGCAACTGATCGAGTTGATGTAGCTTCCTGGGATCTATCTTGACGAGCAATTGGTCGCGACTCGGCAGATCCTTCCCTTAAATCTGATGGTTGTCGAACACTCCTCGATGCGACTTTAGGAGGACTTGTACTCCTTCGAGGTCCTAATCGATCAAAAGGTGATACCCTGCTTAACCTCTCTAGAGCACTAGTCCTTTCTGGGGAGAGAGTGATACGTTGTTCAGTATATGTGGCCCGCACTGACGAAGTTCGTCCAGGTTGATAAGAAACATCTTCAGATTCCTCAGTACGATATGAATCAGTACGCCTAGTACGTGAAGAAGGTAAATGGGTATTTCTTTGAATACTTCGCAGTCCTAAATGGGTTGGTGCACCGCCACGGAGGGTTTGTAGGAGTTATCGCATCGTTTCTTGCATGACTGTCTGGACCTGGGCCAGATTTGTCATTATTCCATCCAGATCTGGAATATTAGGCGGAGCAGATGGATTTGGAGGGCTTCCCGTGTTTCGATGGCTGGGATCTGGAATGTCAGCCATTTGTGATGAGTTATTTTGGATGAAAAACGATATTACCAGTCGTTTCCCACAGACGGTGCCAATCTGTTGATGTAAAAAATTAGATTATATCTAATTATTTAATCACAAATAAATAAAATCAGACAAAGAACTTTTAAAGTGGTTCAACCTTATAAAAATGGCATACGTCCACTGTTTCTGTTATTGCTGACGTTTTAGGAATTCTCGATTACAAGTTTCCTCAGGAAATTCTGGTCCCCTTATAATGAGGGTAATACAATGTATTTATATCCCTAAGGCTGCAATGTGAAAGGGTAATACATTCAATGCCCCTTAAGTGTATACATTTGAATGATAAGCATTTAATGAACAGTCAAACTGTTGGTTATCCTGCTATTAATGCTTTGTTCGAGGTGCATCTCGGACCGCCTAAGCTGCTCGGACCGCCAAAGTTTCGCGGTACTCAAAAGTTCCTCGGTACTCAAATGTTACTCGGAGAGTTCTTGTAGGTCGGAGCGTCTGATTTTCTCGGAAGTGTTTGTTGTTTCCACGTAGATTGCCACGTGTCTTAATTCAATTGGGTCATGTGAGCAGACTAAATTTGGTATCAACAGTTAGAAATCATAAAATTAGTTTGTTACTAAAAGCTTATTTTGTTGTAGTGTAAGGTATGGTACTAGGGGTTTTACTAATAAGGGTCATACATTGTGGATAGTACGCCATTATTGTAGTAGGATGTAGGGCTACATCACAATTAAGGTTAAAAAAATATAGTTCAGTGGATTTTACTAAAGTCGTTAGCTGTAACAATTCATCAAGTTTAGGGATAATCGAAATATCGAGATAATCCATATACGAAGTAAATATGAACTGCACAAATAAGTTTGTATTTGAAATATGAATTCAACATTATCATAAAGTGATGTAACAATTAGTAATTGCGAAAGACATAAGCTTAATATGATTAATACTAAAATTAAAATCATCTACTTTGAATTTTTGAATTTTGGGTTTATGCGTCTAATTCACTGGGATTGATTGGATAGTCTATAATCGTGGGTAGTGTAAGTTGGTCATATAGGCCTGAAAAATGTTTATATGATGTAGTATGATACTAACTTCTAAGAAGTTTCAGTGTAAAAATAACTTAAAAGGTATAATGTATAATTTATTAAAAGTTTTAGAATAATTTTTCTCATTATTTTTAGTTGAATTCGGATTTAAGGCCAAGAGACAAAATAACTTTATTTAAACTAAAGAATTTCTAGAAAAAGGTTGGGGTGGTTTTAGACCTTTGAAAAACTGGTCAGCGGGTTATGTGTAACATTAAAACTTAATTTTCAACTTTAAAATTGTTTTTCTCCAAAAAATCCTTTTTCGGTATCCAAATAGTGTGATGTAATGCACCATTTTGTTCTGAATTAAAAATAAATTTTATGAAAAAAAAATTGATTGGAGATGCGCCCTCACGCGCTGAGTAAAATATTTCACGCGTTTTGACCCTCACTCGTGTGCATGTAACCCATTCATCTTCAACTTTTGACTATTTGACTTTGGGGTTTCAATACTTTGACCTTAGATGAGTTTGAGATAGTGATGGAGATGAGGCTTCGAATCTCAGAAGAAGCCCGAGAGTAATATGAAGAAGTTTACCACCCAAATGAGAAATCGTGAAGTGGAAAAGAGTTATGCTTAGAAGTTTGGGTGTGTGGACTCAAGCAAAGCTTTTATGTAGGAGGGAATTTTTTTTTTACTTTTTTTATCTTCAATTTTAAAATATTGAGCTGAAATTAATAACAATTATCGTAGATTACCAACGATATTCTATTGTAAAAATTAGTAATGGTATAATAGTGTTAGTAATCATAAAATTAGTCTGTTACTAAAAGCTTATTTTATTGTAGTGTAAGGTATGGTACTAGGGGTTTCACTAATAAGGGTCATACATTGTCGATAGTTCGCAATTATTGTAGTAGGATGTAGAGCTGCACCACAATTAAGGGTAAAAAAATATAGTTCAGTGGCTTTTACTGAAGTCATAAGCTGTAACAATTCATCAGGTTTAGGGATAATCGGAATATCGAGATAATCCATACATGAAGTAAATATGAACTGCACAAATAAGTTTGTATTTGAAATATGAATTCAACATTATCATATAGTGATGTAACAATTAGTAATTGTGAAAGACATAAGCTTAATATGATTAATACTAAAATTAAAATCATCTACTTTGAATTTTCGAATTTTGGGTTTGTGCGTCTAATTCACTGGGGTTGATTGGATAGTCTATAATCGTGGGTAGTGTAAGTAGGTCATGTAGGCCTGAAAAACGTTTATATGATGTAGTATTGATACAAACTTCTAATAAGTTTCATTGAAAAAATAACTTAAAAGGTATAATGTATAATTTATTAAGAGTTTTAGAATAATTTCACTTTATTTTTAGTTGAATTCGGATTTAAGGACAAGAGACAAAATAACATTATTTGAACTAAAGAATTTCTAGAAAAATTTGGGGGTGGTTTTATGCCTTTGAAAAACTGGTCATGGGGTTATGCGTAAAGTTAAAACTAAATTTTTAACTTTAAAATTGTTTTTCTCGAAACAATCCTTTCTCGGGATACAAAAAATGTTATGTAATAAACCATTTTGTTCAGAATTAAAATTAAAATTTGTGAAAAAAAGTAAAAAAAATTGATTGGAGACGCGACCTCACGCGCTTAGTAAAATATTTCACGCGCCTGGTTTGACCCTCATTCGTGTGCATGTAACCCATTCATCTTCAACTTTTGACTATTTGACTTTGGGGTTTTAATGCTTTGACCTTAGATGATTTTGAGATAGTGATGGAGATGAGGCTTCAAATTTTAGAAGAAGCCCGGGAGTTATATGAAGAAGTTTACCACCGAAAGCACAAATCTTGAAGGGGAAAAGGGATATGCTACGAAGTTTGGTTGTGTGGACTTAAGCAAACCTTCTAAGTTATAGGGAAGTTTTATTTTTACTTTTTTTATCTTCAATTTTAAAATATTCAGTTGAAATTACTAACAATTATAGTAGATTACTAACGATATTCTATGGTAAAAAGTAGTAATGGTATAATATTGTTAGTAATCATAAAATTAGTTTGTTACTAAAAGCTTATTTTGTTGTAGTGTAAGGTATGGTACTAGGGGTTTTACTAATAAGGCTCATACATTGTGGATAGTACGCAATTATTGTAATAGGATGTAGGGCTTCACCACAATTAAGGTTAAAAAAATATAGTTTAGTGGCTTTTAGTGAAGTCGTAAGCTATAACAATTCATCAGGTTTAGGGATAATCGGAATATCGAGATAATCCATATACGAAGTATATATGAACTGCACAAATAAGTTTGTATTTGAAATATGAATTCAACATTATCATAAAGTGATGTAAAAATTAGTAATTGCGAAAGACATAAGCTTAATATGATTAATACTAAAATTAACATCATCTACTTTGAATTTTTGAGTTTTGGGTTTGTGCGTCTAATTCACTGGGATTGATTGGATAGTCTATAATCGTGGGTAGTGTAAGTAGGTCATATAGGCCTGAAAAATGTTTATATGATGTAGTATGATACTAACTTATGAGAAGTTTCAGTGTAAAAATAACTTGAAAGGTGTAATGTATAATTTATTAAAAGTTTTAGAATAATATTTCTCTTTATTTTTAGTTGATATCGGATTTAAGGACAAGAGGCAAAATAACTTTATTTGAACTAAAGAATTTATAGGGGTGGTTTTAGACCTCTGAAAAATTGGTCAGGGTTTATGTGAAATTATAACTTAATTTTTAACTTTGAAATTGTTTTTCTCGAAAATATCCTTTTCCGGGATCCAAACAGTGTGATGTAATACACTCTTTTGTTCAGAATTAAAAATAAATTTATGAAAAAAAGTAAAAAAATTTGATTCGAGACGCGTCCTCACGCGCTTAGTAAAATATTTTACGCCCTTGGTTTGACCCTCACTCGTGTGCATGTAACCCATTCATCTTTAACTTTTGACTATTTGACTTTGGGGTTTTAATACTTTGACCTTAAATGAGTTTGATATAGTGATGGAGATGAGGCTTCGAATCTTAGAAGAAGCCCGAGAGTTATATGAATAAGTTTACCACCCAAATCACAAATCGTGAAGAGGAAAAGAGTTATGCAAAGAAGTTTGGGTGTGTGGACTCAAGCAAAGCTTTTAAGTTGGAGGGAAAATTTCGTTTTACTTTTTTTATCTTCAATTTTAAAATATTGAGTTAAAATTACTAATAATTATAGTAGATTACTAACGGTATTCTATGGTAAAAATTAGTAATGGTATAATGGTGTTAGTAATCATAAAATTAGTCTGTTACTAAAAGCTTATTTTGTTGTAGTGTAAGGTACGGTACTAGGGGTTTCACTAATAAGGGTCATACATTGTCGATAGTTCGCAATTATTGTAGTAGGATGTAGGTCTACACCACAATTATGGGTAAAAATATAGTTCAGTGGCTTTTATTGAAGTCGTAAGCTGTAACAATTCAACAGTTGTAGGGATAATCGAAATATCGAGACAATCCATACATGAAGTAAATATGAACTGCACAAATAAGTTTGTATTTGAAATATGAATTCAACATTATCATAAAGTGATGTAACAATTATTAATTGTGAATGACATAAGCTTAATATAATTAATACTAAAATTAAAATCATCAACTCTGAATTTTCGAATTTTGGGTTTGTGCTTCTAATTCACTGGGGTTGATGGGATAGTCTATAATCGTGGGTAGTGTAAGTAGGTCATATAGGCCTGAAAAATGTTTATATGATGTAGTATGATGCTAACTTCTAAGAATTTTCATTGTAAAAATAACTTAAAAGTTATAATGTCTAATTTATTAAGAGTTTTAGAATATTTTCTCTCTTTATTTTTAGTTGAATTTGGATTTAAGGACAAGAGACAAAATAACTTTATTCGAACTAAAGAATTTCTAGAAAACGTTTGGGGTTGGTTTTAGACCTTTGAAAAACTCGTGAGGGAGTTATGTGTAACATTAAAACTTAATTATTAACTTTCAAGTTGTTTTTCTCGAAAAAATCCTTTCCCGGGATCCAAACAGTGTGATGTAATAAACCATTTTGTTCAGAATTAAAAATATAATTTTCGAATAAAAAAATTGGATTCGAGACGCGCCCTCACGCTCTTAGTAAAATATTTCACGCGCCTGGTTTGACCCTCATCCGTGTGCATGTAACCCATTCATCTTCAACTTTTGACTATTTGACTTTGGGGTTTTAATACTTTGTCCTTAGATGATTTTGGGATAGTGATGGTGATGAGGCATCGAATTTTAGAAGAATCCCGAGAGTTATATGAAGAAGTTTATGTAACAACCCTCGCTTTTGGGAGCCCATTTTATATTTATTTCCTTTGTGGTGTAGTTGCATATATTATATACTGCATGTGGGTAAGTATTAATTTGATGAAATAAGTTAATATTTACAAATAAGTTGCATAATTGCCATGTGTGTAAGTAGTTGTTACCATGTGGTGTTCTATTTTGTCATGAAAATTAATATGGCAGTTTGAATTAAAATGGAACCGGAACTTAATTTGGCTTATAAAATCTCTAAATGATAATTTGGAGGGTGTAGTTAGTTCCGGGAGGTGCGAGACAATCGAAATGTGTGCCATATTGTATTTTGAGGTTTTGGGCACTTTTGACTGGTTTTGGCGCGTATTAGAACTTAACTATTGCGGTATTTTACTTATTGGCTGGAGACTTTTAAACTTAATCCAAGTTTAGTTTCTCCCTTAAGTCTTTCAATTCCTCTTATTACCCTAAGTGTTCTAGCCCTAGAGTGAGAGAGAGTGAGTGGAAGATTGGAGAAAAGAGAGAGATCTTGAGGATTTGTGGCTTGATCTTGCTTTCTTCTTCAACCAAGCTTGTTAGTGAAGCCCCAAGGCAAGTTTTCTACTTGCTATTATATAGTTTAAGATGAATAATTAGTATGGGTAGACATGTATAGTTTTGATGTATTAATGTTGTGGTTTTTGGTTGGATTTATGGGTATAAACATCTTTGGTAGAGATAGATTGTTGTTTGAGGTAGAAAAATGTTGTTGGGAGCATTTATGATCTTTGGGTATCATTAAATGTAATTGGATGACTTTGGTTTAGTTGTGGATTTTTGGGGGTTTAGAAGAGATTAGGAAAATGGGGGCTAGGTCTGCAATGACCGGTCGACCGCGTATCTCAGACCGGTCGTCTGGGCCTTCGGAGGAAGACACACTTCTTTCTTTCAAAGGCTTGAGATAAGGCCGCGGTCGACCGCGGTTATACCACAAGTCGACCGGTCCATCCGAAATGAACTTTCTGCTTTCTTTCCTAAGCTAAACTTTGAGACGCGGTCGACCGCTATCTTGGGATCGGTCGACCGGTCCCCTATTTTCTAAATTAATTTCCTACTTTTATTTCTTATTCTCCTTTCTTCCTCTAGGAACTTAGGACTCTTCTTGAATGAAGTAACCTTTGGCTTGTAGAGTCCTAGTTGAGTTGGTTGTCACCCTAGTGTTGAATGGTTTTCACTTGGGGTTAAGTCCGGGGGGGGGGGGGGGGGGAGGGTTGTCCTAGTGATGTTAAGGCATCACTTTTCCTTGTGCATCCAAATAATATGGATGGGAATGGTAGGCCCATACTTTGAGACTTTAGGGGCTTAATTTGAGTTATATTAAATCTTATGTTTGGGGGAAGTGAATATGATCCCTTGGAGATTTATTCTAGGCAGAACCTAGGATGAGTAATGAACTATCCTATAATAACGATTTCAAACAAATGAATCATGTAAATGTAAAGGAAAAATGAAAAGTATGATTTTTTATAGTAAATGCTAATTTACTTAAACACACCTCTCTAAATGCTATCATAAGGGAAGCTCGCGCATGAGGTGATGTTCCTTGACTAGTGAATGCAGGGAGACTATAGTCCTCGACCATATGCGGGTTTATTATATGTATTTTTCTGCCCTAGTGAAGTAATTCCGGGTGTGGTTATGACTCACTCGCAGGCATATGGCCACTTCCCGACGTGCGATAGGTACCCAGGCTGCCTTGTTTGATGGGCCCCTGGAAGATGATAGTCATTTAGGGGCGCGCCCAGTGGGGAAACTCGGAGGGGCGGTCTTAGAATCGTTATATGCATAAGAATATAGCTTTTCTAAATCTCAAGTGGGACTTGAGGGTTGTATAATTCCACTACATGATATTATGACAATTACATTCTTGCTAAGGAATGGGAATTGGAATGCAATAAGAAGATTATGTTAGTATATTCCTGTTAAGGAACTGAAACTGGTTTAAAGTGGAATTTGGGGAAATACAAGCTCTTAATTTAGTTTTTAATTTAATCTTGCATAATTTCATCTTCTTGCTTAGTTTCATTTCATTATGTCATTCTCACTTGTTTTCTTATGATCCATGCTTGGGTTGTTAGAGTGTTGATTTCTGTACCCATATGTTACTATTCATATCTAACATGCTTTTTGTTCATCTGGGAACTATATATAAACCGGGTCCTGACCCGTTCTTTTTTTCTCTATGTTGTACTTGTTATTGTATCCGCCCAGGTGCTCCGCCGCAAGGACGCCTGTGTTGATATTCCTACTCTTTTGCTTTTAAGGAGCTGTATGAAATTGCGGATATTACAGGATGTTTTGTTAGACGTCGTCATTCTTTTGATATCTAGTTATGATCGGGTCTTTCACTCGGGCGAGTGGCCCAGTCTTGTAATTGTATAATGAATGTATAACATAACATCTATCTGATGGGATTACTTTTGTGTAGCTGTGAACCGACAGCATATTCGGTTCTTGTCTTTGTATATTGTGGTTTTTGGTGTATATTATTTATGTTGCTTTGAATTCCACTATTGTTCTAGAATGGGTTGTCTAAATTATTTTTCTCAACTTAACTTTTAAATTGCAAATTGTTTTGACAACCCGTTTTCGGAATTATTGGGTGGTTTTCTTGGTTACTCTTACTATATATGTTGTGCTGAGAATGATTTCCGTCCATGATTATCGTATATGTTGGAGTATCGGGCTGGCCACCCCTTATTTCGGAGTGCGGGTTGTCACAGATGGTATCAGAGCACTGGGTTCTAGAGTACTAGGATCTACGTGGACTTGTCACGATCTACCGTAGAGTTCTTTGATATAGAGCCTAATGATAAGACTGCTTTGCTACTTATATTTGCGATCTTTTGTGAAATAGATTATTGTGAATTGTATTCTAACTCTATTGTCCCTTCATCTCAGATGCCGCCTAAGAGAGGTCGCCCTGCGAGACGCAATAGAGTTGTAGAAGAGGATGTTGGTCCTCCACCGCCCCAAGGAACTTTTAATGCTACTGACGTAGCCAATATCGTGGCTCATGCAGTTAATGCCACCATGACCGCAGTAACTCAACAGATGCCAACAGCTCAACAACGGGCACTGGATGCTCAAGCCCCTACGGGACCTTCTCCGTGGCAAAGAGTAAGGGAGCCCTTTTTAAAGGGCCATCCCCCAGAGTTTGACGGAGGTTCCGACGTTATTCGAGCAAATCAATGGAATAAGGATATGCAACGCCATTTACGAATGGTGGACTGTAGTGAGGAGAAGAAGCAAGTCCTTGATACTTTCAAGTTGGTTGGGGCAGCGTTACGTTGGTGGGAGTCGATGACTACGCCAGAACAGAGGGATACTATGTCCATTACTGATTTCTGGGTTTTGTACGACCGAAAATATTTTCCTCCCGCGATTCAGAGGGAGATGAGGAGGAAACTTCAAGATCTAGTTCAGGGAGAATGATCGGTGGCCGAATATGAGGAAGAGTTTACCCGGCTAGCTAGTTTTGTGCCGGAAGAGGTAACCCCGGAGGAAAGGAGAGTCTCAAAATTCATGGGAGGTCTAAATTGGAGAATCCGGTAGCATTTACTGGGTAATCCGGCTTTACAAACTTTTGGTGAAGTGATGAACGCTGCATTGCTTTATTGTCAGGAACATCGGTTGTTTATTCAGAATAGTAAGAAAGCTTCAGGGGTTGGGCAACTAGGGAAGCCCGGGGTGAGTGGGAAGGGAGGAGGATCTTTTCCTTCTTCCCAACCAGCGGGTAACAAGCAGCGAGAAAGGGATCCTCAGCAAGGGGATGGGTCGAAAAGACAACGCTCTGGCAGGTTTAATGTTAGTGGAAATGCTAACAGGCAAGGTAAGGGTGTCGTACCACAACAAGCGGGTCGAGGTGGCCATGGAGGTAGGGGCCAATCGGGCCAAGGTTTTGGGAAGTTCAGAAATAACAGAGGTCGAGGTCAGGAGAATATGGTGGGGAAATGTTTTCAATGTGGAGAAGCTGGTCACTTTAAAAAAGATTGTCCTCAGGTGATTGGGGGACAACCTCCGCGAGTTCCTCAGCAGCCTTATGTGCAGTTCCCTCCACAAGCACCGAATCCAGTTGTCCTTCTGCAGTAGGGCCAACTACATTATGGGAGAGTCTACCACATTCAGGATGCTATGCTTCCTCCTATTCAGCCAGCGCCGCCAGCTATAGAGGGTAAGTTCCTTATTCAAGGACACATGGGCCGTGTTCTGTTTGATACGGGTGCGACGCATTCTTTTATTTCCAGAAGTTTTGCTCAGTTCACAGAGTTGATAAAATTTGCGAAAAGTACCTTTTCTAGTGTGGAGTCCTTTATGGGTGACGGTTCCCTTATTTTCTTTGTTTGTAAACGCATAGGGATCACTCTTGGTAATTTGTGTTTTGAGGCCGACTTACTCGTCCTAGACATGGTCGGGTATGATGTTATTTTGGGCATGGATTGGCTTGTTAAGTATCATGCTATAGTAAATTGTTACGGGAAGAGTATAGTCTTCGCCGTTCCAGGACAAGATATGTTCCTGGTGGTTATGGCTCGCTTAGAGGGAGATTCTGGTACTTATTTATACTGTATTGCAGATGAGAATTCTCGGGATGTAGTTGTTCCCTTAGATTCTATTCCCGTCATTCGAGACTTTGAGGACGTTTTTCGGGAGATACCGGGTTTGCCTCCTAGTAGAGAGATTGAGTTTGTTATTGACCTAGCTTCAGGAACTCGACCGATTGCGCGAACTCCTTATCGTATGGCTCCTATGGAGATGAGGGAGCTAAGAGAGCAGATTCAGCAGTTGTTGGAATAGGGGTTTATCAGGCGTAGCACATCACCGTGGGGTGCTCTTGTGTTGTTTGTGAAGAAAAGAGATGGTTCTCTCCAGTTGTGTGTTGACTATAGAGAGTTGAGCAAGGTCACCATCCGGAACAAATACCCTTTGCCTCGCATAGATGACTTGTTTGGTCAGCTCAGGGGAGCAACCTACTTCTCTAAGATAGACTTGAGAATGGGGTATCACCAGTTGAGGATACGTGAGCAAGATGTATCCCAAACTGCTTTTCTGACGAGGTACGGGTCTTATGAATTTTTGGTTATGCCTTTTGGGCTAACCAATGCCCCTGCAGTGTTCATGGATCTTATGAATAGAGTATTTCATGACTTCCTGGACCAATTTGTCATTGTTTTTATTGATGGCATCCTCGTGTATTCTTAAACGGAAGATGACCATGCTACTCATTTGGGGTTGGTCCTTCAAAGGTTGAGGGATCACCAATTATACGCCAAGTTTGAGAAGTGTGGCTTTTGGTTGCGGTAAGTGCAATTTTTGGGTCACGTTGTTTCTTCTCAAGGGATATCGGTGGACCCAAGTAAAGTTGTTGCGGTGAGGGAGTTGGGTCAACCCACGACGCCTACAGAGATACGCAGTTTTCTGGGTTTGGCGGGCTATTGCCGTCGATTTATTAAGGGATTTTCTAAGATTGCTAGTTCTTTGATAAATTTGACCCGGAAAGGGGTTAGATTTGTGTGGGATGAATCCTGTCAAACTGCGTTCGATGAGCTTAAAGATAGATTGACTTCGGCTCTAGTCCTCGCTTTACCCAAGCCAGGGTTGGAATATTTTGTCTTCACCGATGCATCTCTACAAGGTTTGGGAGGTGTGTTTCAGCAGGAGCGACAAGCTATTGCTTATGCTTCTAGAATACTCAAGCCTCATGAAAGAAATTATCAGGTGCATGACTTGGAATTAGCCGCCGTTGTCTTTGCCTTAAAGATTTGGAGGCACTATCTTCTCGGGGAGAAGTTTAGTCTTTTCACGGACCATAAGTCGTTGCAATATTTATTTTCTCAGAAAGATCTGAATATGCGGCAGCGAAGATGGTTGGAGTTCGTGAAAGATTACCAATTTGATATTCATTATCATTTGATCAAGGCGAACATGGTGGAAGATGCCCTGAGTAGGAGACTTGAGGGTGAATTAGCTGATGTGTGGAAAGCTAAATGGAAGGAACTCAGTCATGAGGATGCGGTTGCTAGGGCGTTTATGTCCGTGATGACTGTTACTCCGACGATTATGGCACGGGTGGTGGAAGCCCAAGGCAGAGATAAAGAATGTCAAGACCACATACGCCAGTTATTGACTAGGGGAGCGGAGTCCTACTCGTTAAGTTCTGAGGGTGGATTACGCTTTCATGGAAGGCTTATTGTTCCCGAGGATAGAGATTTGCGACGGGCTGTGATGGCGGAATCTCAAGGCTCTAAATTTTCGGTACATCTAGGATATGATAAAATGTATCAAGATATGCGCCGTCAATATTGGTGGCCGGGTATGAAACGAGATATTTCAGAGTTTGTATCTCAATGCAGTACTTGTCAATTAGTTAAAGTTGATCATCAGGTACCGGTAGGTCTGTTGCAACCGTTGGAAATTCCTGTTTGGAAATGGGAGAGCATTTCAATGGATTTTATAACAGGTTTGCCAACGTCACAAAAGGGTCACGATTCTATTTGGGTTATCGTGGATCGCTTGACAAAGTCGGCGCACTTCCTTCCCGTCCGTACTGATTATAATACCGCTCGTGACGCTCGGTTGTTCATTGAAGAGATTGTTAGATTGCATGGGGTGCCCTTGAATATTGTTTCCGACAGAGATAAGACCTTTGTTTCTCACGTTTGGCAAAGTTTCCAAGAGGCCATGGGAACCGAATTGAATTTAAGTACTTCTTATCATCCTCAAACAGATGGCCAGACCGAAAGGGTTAACCAAATGTTGGAGGATATGCTCCGTATGTCCATGCTTGATTTCAAGGGTAGTTGGGAACAATATCTCCCTTTGGTTGAATTTGCTTATAATAACTCATACCAGTTCACTATTGGGATGGCGCCCTATGAAGCCTTGTATGGTAGGCCTTGTAGATCCCCCACATGTTGGTTAGAAGTGGGAGATAACAAGTTTCTTGGACCTAAAATGATTCGGTATACCTCTTCAAAGATCGAGCTTATTCGAGACCGTATTCGGATAGCCCAAGACAGATAAAAGAGCTATGCCGATGCGGGGAGAAGGCATGTGGAGTTAGAAGTTGGAGACCAAGTATTAGTACGGGTGTCGCCTATGAAAGACGTTAAGCGTTTCAGAAAGAAAGGGAAACTTGCACCACGTTTCGTTGGGCCTTTTCCTGTACTTGCTAAAGTAGGACCCGTGGCGTATCAAATTGCCCTACCGGAACTGTTGCAACAGATTCACAATGTTTTTCACATCTCTTCCTTGAAGAAGTATAAGAGGTGTGATGGTGACCTTTGGCACATTCCTTTCGAGGATATAGAGTTACAACCCGATATTTCTTATGAAGAGCAACCCGTGGCCATATTGGAGCATGGGCAACGTAGGCTGAGATCTCATGTGGTGCCCTTGGTTAGAGTACAATGGAGTCATCACAGTGTCGATTAATCTACTTGGGAGCGTGAGGATGATATGCGGGAAAAGTATCCGCATCTCTTTATCCAAGGTACGCTTGAATTTTGGGGGCAAAATTCCCTCATAAGGGGGGGAGTATGTAACAACCCTCGCTTTTGGGAGTCCATTTTATATTTATTTCCTTTGTGGTGTAGTTGCATATATTATATACTGCATGTGGGTAAGTATTAATTTGAGGAAATAAGTTAATATTTACAAATAAGTTGCATAATTGCCATAAGTGTAAGTAGTTGTTACCAAGTGGTGTTCTATTTTGTCATGAAAATTAATATGGCAGTTTGAATTAAAATGGAACCGAAACTTAATTTGGCTTATAAAATCTCCAAATGATAATTTGGAGGTATAGTTAGTTCTGGGAGGTGCGAGACAGTCGAAATGTGTGCCATATTGTATTTTGAGGTTTTGGGCACTTTTGACTGGTTTTGGCATATAGCATATTAGAACTTAACTATTGCGGTATTTTACTTATTGGCTGGAGACTTTTAAACTTAAGCCACGTTTAGTTTCTCCCTTAAGTCTTTCAATTCCTCTTATTACCCTAAGTGTTCTAGCCCCAGAGTGAGAGAGAGTGAGTGGAAGATTGGAGAAAAGAGAGAGATCTTGAGGATTTGTGGCTTGATCTTGCTTTCTTCTTCAACCAAGCTTGTTAGTGAAGCCCCAAGGCAAGTTTTCTACTTGCTATTATATAGTTTAAGATGAATAATTAGTATGGGTAGACATGTATAGTTTTGATGTATTAATGTTGTGGTTTTTGGTTGGATTTATGGGTATAAACATCTTTGGTAGAGATAGATTGTTGTTTGAGGTAGAAAAATGTTTTTGGGAGCATTTATGATCTTTGGGTATCATTAAATGTAATTGGATGACTTTGGTTTGGTTGTGGATTTTTGGGGGTTTAGAAGAGATTAGGAAAATGGGGTCTAGGTCTGCAATGACCGGTCGACCGCGTATCTCAGACCGGTCGACCGGGCCTTCGGAGGAAGGCACACTGCATTCTTTCAAAGGCTTGAGATAAGGTCGCGGTCGACCGCGGTTATACCACAGGTCGATCGGTCCATCCGAAATTAACTTTCTACTTTCTTTCCTAAGCTAAACTTTGAGACGCGGTCGATCGCTGTCTTGGGATCGGTCGACCGGTACCCTGTTTTCTAAATTAATTTCCTACTTTTATTTCTTATTCTCCTTTATTCCTCTAGGAACTTAGGACTCTTCTTAAATGAAGTAACCTTTGGCTTGTAGAGTCCTAGTTGAGTTGGTTGTCACCCTAGTGTTGAATGGTTTTCACTTGGGGTTAAGTCCGGGGGGGAGGGGGGGGGGGAAGGGTTGTCCTAGTGATGTTAAGGCATCACTTTTCGTTGTGCATCCAAATAATATGGATGGGAATGGTAGGCCCATACTTTGAGACTTTAGGGGCTTAATTTGAGTTATATTAAATCTTATGTTTGGGGGAAGTGAATATGATCCCTTGGAGATTTATTCTAGGCAGAACCTAGGATGAGTAATGAACTATCCTATAATAACGATTTCAAACAAATGAATCATGTAAATGTAAAGGAAAAATGAAAAGTATGGTTTTTTATAGTAAATGCTAATTTACTTAAACACACCTCTCTAAATGCTATCATAAGGGAAGCTCGCGCATGAGGTGATGTTCCTCGACTAGTGAATGCAGGGAGACTATAGTCCTCAGCCATATGCGGGTTTATTATATGTATTTTTCTGCCCTAGTGAAGTAATTCCGGGTGTGGTTATGACTCACTCGCAGGCATATGGCCACTTCCCGACGTGCGATAGGTACCCAGGCTGCCTTGTTTGATGGGCCCCTGGAAGATGATAGTCATTTAGGGGCGCGCCCAGTGGGGAAACTCGGAGGGGCGGTCTTCAAATCGTTATATGCATAAGAATATAGCTTTTCTAAATCTCAAGTGGGACTTAAGGGTTGTATAATTCCACTACATGATATTATGACAATTACATTCTTTCTAAGGAATGGGAATTGGAATGAAATAAGAAGATTATGTTAGTATATTCCTGTTAAGGAACTGAAACTGGTTTAAAGTGGAATTTGGGGAAATACAAGCTCTTAATTTAGTTTTTAATTTAATCTTGCATAATTTCATCTTCTTGCTTAGTTTCATTTCATTATGTCATTCTCACTTGTTTTCTTATGCTCCATTATTAGGTTGTTAGAGTGTTGATTTCTGTACCCATATGTTACTATTCATATCTAACATGCTTTTTGTTTATCTGGGAACTATATATAGACCGGGTCCTGACCCGTTCCTTTTTTCTCTATGTTGTACTTGTTATTGTATCCGCCCAGGTGCTCCTCCGCAAGGACGCCCGTGTTGATATTCCTACTCTTTTGCTTTTAAGGAGCTGTATGAAATTCCGGATATTACAGGATGTTTTGTTAGACGCCGTCATTCTTTTGATATCTAGTTATGATCGGGTCTTTCACTCGGGCAAGTGGCCCAATCTTGTAATTGTATAATGAATGTATAACATAACATCTATCTGATGGGATTATTTTTGTGTAGCTGTGAACCGACAGCATATTCGGTTCTTGTCTTTGTATAAATTGGTTTTTGGTGTATATTATTTATGTTGCTTTGAATTCCACTATTGTTCTAGAATGGGTTGTCTAAATTATTTTTCTCAACTTAACTTTTAAATTGCAAATTGTTTTGACAACTCGTTTTCGGAATTATTGGGTGGTTTTCTCGGTTACTCTTACTATATATGTTGTGCTCAGAATGATTTCCGTCCATGATTATCGTATATGTCGGAGTATCGGGCTGGCCACCCCTTATTTCGGAGTGCGGGTTGTCACAGTTTACCACCTAAATCACAAGTCGTGAAGAGGAAAAGAGTTATGCTAAGAAGTTTGGTTGTGTGGACTCAAGCTAAGCTTTTAAGTTGGAGGGAAAATTTCTTTTTACTTTTTTTATCTTCAATTTTTAAATATTGAGGTAAAATTACAAACAATTATAGTAGATTACTAATGGTGTTCTTTGGTAAAACTTAGTAACGATATAATAGTGTTATTAATTATAAAATTAGCCTGTTTCCAAAAGCTTTTTTTTTGTTGTAGTGTAAGGTATGGTACTAGGGGTTTCACTAATAAGGGTCATACATTGTCGATAGTACACAATTATTGTAGTAGGATGTAGGGCTACACCATAATTAAGGGTAAAAAAATATAGTTCAGCGGCTTTTACTGATGCGTAAGCTGTAACAATTCATCAGGTTTAGGGACAATCGAAATATCGAGATAATCCATATACTAAGTAAATATGAACTGCACAAATAAGTTTGTATTTGAAATATGAATTCAATATTATCATAAAGTGATGTAACAATTAGTAATTGTGAAAGACATAAGCTTAATATGATTAATACTAAAATTAAAATCATCTACTTTGAATTTTCGAATTTTGGGTTTGTGCGTCTAATTCACTGGGGTTGATTGGATAGTCTATAATCGTGGGTAGTGTAAGTAGGTCATATAGGCCTGAAAAATGTTTATATGATGTAGTATGATACTAACTTCTAAGAAGTTTCATTGTTAAAATAACTTAAAAGGTATAATGTATAATTTATTAAGAGTTTTAGAATAATTTTTCTCTTAATTTTTAGTTGAATTCGAATTTAAGCACAACAGGCAAAATAACTTTATTTGAACTAAAGAATATCTAGAGAAAGTTTGGGGGTGGTTTTAGACCTTTGAAAAACTGTTCAGGGGGTTATGTGTAAAATTAAAACTTAATTTTTAACTTT
The DNA here is from genome assembly GCA_949130495.1 of Sambucus nigra. NCBI lineage: Eukaryota > Viridiplantae > Streptophyta > Magnoliopsida > Dipsacales > Adoxaceae > Sambucus > Sambucus nigra. The sequence continues at coordinate 232,738,391 of OX422210.1, read as the reverse complement.
AAAATTGTTTTTCTCGAAAAAGTCATTTCCCGGGATCCAAACAATGTGATGTAATACACCATTTTGTTCAGAATTAAAAATAAATTTTATGAAAAAAAATAAAAAAAATTTGATTGGAGATGCGCCCTCATGCGCTTAGTAAAATATTTCACGCACCTGGTTTGACCCTCATTCGTGTGCATGTAACCCATTCATCTTCAACTTTTGACTATTTGACTTTCGGGTTTTAGTACTTCGACCTTAGATAATTTTGAGATAGTGATGGAGATGAGGCTTCGAATCTTAGAAGAAACTCGAGATTTATATGAAGAATTTTACCACCAAAATCACGAATCGTGAAGAGGAAAAGAGTTATGCCAAGAAGTTTTGTTGTGTGGACTCAAGCAAAGATTTTAAGTTGGAGGGGAAATTTCTCTTCACTTTTTTAATCTTCAATTTTAAAATATTGAGTTAAAATTACTAACAATTATAGTAGATTACTAACGGTATTCTATGGTAAAAATTAGTAACGGTATAATAGTGTTAGTAATCATAAAATTAGTCTATTACTAAAAGCTTATTTTATTGTAGTGTTAGGTATGATACTAGGGGTTTGACTAATAAGGGTCTTACATTGTCTATAGTATGCAATTATTGTAGTAGGATGTAGGGCTACACCACAATTAAGGGTAAAAAAATATAGTTCAGTGGCTTTTACTTAAGTCGTTAGCTGTAACAATTCATCAAGTTTAACGATAATTGCAATATCGAGATAATCCATATACGAAATAAATATGAACTGCACAAAAAATTTTGTATTTGAAATATGAATTCAACATTATCATAAAGTGATGTAACAATTAGTAATTGTGAAAGACATAAGCTTAATATGATTAATACTAAAATTAAGATCATCTACTATGAATTTTCGAATTTTGGGTTTGTGCGTCTAATTCACTGGGGTTGATTGGATAGTCAATAATCGTGGGTAGCGTAAGTAGGTCATATAGGCCTGAAAAATGTTTATATGATGTAGTATGATACTAATTCTAAGAAGTTTCATTGTTAAAATAACTTAAAAGGTATAATGTACAATTTATTAAAAGTTTTAGAATAATTTTTCTCTTAATTTTTAGTTGAATTCGGATTTAAGCACAAGAGATAAAATAACTTTATTTCAACTAAAGAATTTCTAGAAAAAGTTTGGGGGTGGTTTTAGACATTTGAAAAACTGTTCAGGGGGTAATACGTAAAATTAAAACTTAATTTTTAAATTTAAAATTGTTTTTCTCGAAAAAATCTTTTCCCGGGATCCAAACAGTGTGATGTAATACACCATTTTGTTCAGAATTAAAAATAAATTTTATGGAAAAAAATAAATTAAAAATATTGGAGATGCGCCCTCAAACGTTTAGTAAATATTCCACGCGCCTGGTTTGACCCTCATTCGTGTGCATGTAACCCATTCATCTTCAACTTTTGACTATTTGACTTTGGGGTTTTAATACTTTGGCCTTAGATGATTTTGGGATAGTGATGGTGATGAGGCGTCGAATTTTAGAAGAATCCCGAGAGTTATATGAAGACGTTTACCACCCAAATCACAAATCGTGAAGAGGAAAAGAGTTATGCTAAGAAGTTTGGTTGTGTGGACTCAAGCTAACTTTTAAGTTGGAGGGAAAATTTCTTTTTACTTTTTTTATCTTCAATTTTTAAGTATTGAGTTAAAATTACAAACAATTATAGTAGACTACTAATGGTATTCTTTGGTAAAACTTAGTAACGGTATAATAGTGTTAGTAATTATAAAATTAGCCTGTTTCCAAATTCTTTTTTTTTTGTTGTAGTGTAAGGTATGGTACTAGGGGTTTCACTAATAAGGGTCGTACATTGTCGATAGTACACAATTATTGTAGTAGGATGTAGGGCCACACCACAATTATGGGTAAAAAAATATAGTTCAGCTGCTTTTACTGAAGCGTAAGCTGTAACAATTCATCAGGTTTAGGGACAATCGAAATATCGAGATAATCCATATACTAAGTAAATATGAACTGCACAAATAAGTTTGTATTTGAAATATGAATTCAACATTATCATAAAGTGATGTAACAATTAGTAATTGTGAAAGACATAAGCTTAATATGATTAATACTAAAATTAAAATCATCTACTTTGAATTTTTGAATTTTGGGTTTGTGCATCTAATTCACTGGGGTTGATTGGATAGTCTATAATTGTGGGTAGTGTAAGTAGGTCATATAGGCCTGAAAAATGTTTATATGATGTAGTATGATACTAACTTCTAAGAAGTTTCATTGTTAAAATAACTTAAAAGGTATAATGTATAATTTATTAAAAGTTTTAGAATAATTTTTCTCTTAATTTTTAGTTGAATTCGGATTTAAGCACAAGAGATAAAATAACTTTATTTCAACTAAAGAATTTCTAGAAAAAGTTTGGGGGTGGTTTTAGACATTTGAAAAACTTTCAGGGGGTAATATGTAAAATTAAAACTTATTTTTAAATTTAAAATTGTTTTTCTTGAAAAAATCTTTTTCAGGGATCCAAACAGTGTGATGTAATACACCATTTTGTTCAGAGATAAAAATAAATTTTATGGAAAAAATAAAATTAAAAATATTGGAGATGTGCCCTGAAACGCTTAGTAAATATTCCACGCGCCTGGTTTGACCCTCATTTGTGCGCATGTAACCCATTAATCTTCAACTTTTGACTATTTGACTTTGGGGTTTTAATACTTTGACGTTTGATGAGTTTGAGATATTGATGGAGATGAGGCTTCGAATCTTAGAATAAGCCCAAGAGTTATATAAAGAAGTTTACCACCCAAATGAAAAATCGTGAAGAAGAAAAGAGTTTTACTAAGAAGTTCGGGTGTGTGGACTCAAGCAAAGGTTTTAAGTTGGTGGGAAAATTTATTTTTTCTTTTTTTATCTTAAATTTTAAAATATTGAGTTAAAATTACTAACAATTATAGTAGATTACTAACGGTATTCTATGGTAAAAATTAGTAATGGTATAATAGTGTTAGTAATCATAAAATTAGCCTGTTACTAAAAGCTTATTTTGTTGTAGTGTAAGGTATGGTACTAGGGGCTTCACTAATAAGGGACATATATTGTCGATAGTATGCAATTATTGTAGTAGGATGTTGGGCTACACCACAATTAAGGGTAAAAAAATATAGTTCAGTGGCTTTTACTCAAGTTGTAAGTTGTAACAATTCATCAGGCTTAGGGATAATCGGAATATTGAGATAATCCATATACGAAGTAAATTTGAACTGCACAAATAAGTTTGTATTTGAAATATGAATTCAACATTATCATAAAGTGATGTAACAATTAGTAATTGTGAAAGACATAAGCTTAATATGATTAATACTAAAATTAAGATCATCTACTATGAATTTAAGGCAAGTGATTTGATATTACTAAGTTCAATGAATATTTCTTCCATGTGTTAGTGTAGAAACTGTATTTGCCTTGAAAGATTTGATGAAAACCATTGGGATTATTGTGAAACTTATGATTTTGGGATAGGAATTGCATGTATAATACTTATGGAAGAATTCAATACACAAAACATAACTTTTGATGATTTGTAAACGGATTTATAAGGAGTATTTGAAGTCAATTAAATTCTGAGTTCATGTTCATTGGGTTTGGGGCAAGAATTGGCGATTTATGATTGTTACATGTTGATTAGTAAGATTTGACCCCAAAAATATGTTAAGGGACGACCTAGGATGACTTAAAATAGTTTATACACATTAAAACGTAATTTGGATGATCTTAAGAAGGATTAGAGAAGAGAAAATGAAGAAAAGCGAGTTGGGAAATTTCTGGGCATTTTCTGCCATCTCGTTAGAAGACCTTCCCAGGTCATTCGTTCAAACGAGCTTTTAATGACCTCGTTTGAACGAGATTCTAACGAGATGACAGTACTCCTTCTAATGAGTTGGTAGTTCATTCGAAGCCATTCGTTCGAACGAGATTTCTAACAAGTTGACAGAATGGCCTCTTTAGGCCTGATTCTATTTAGAACTTTCATCAGGTTTATTTAATTGAGCGTTAGACTTCCCTTGTTGACTATTGGGTATAGTTGTGAGATTGGCGTATATTGAGGAGTAAAACTGGGGATTTTTTAGGAAACCGGATGGCATTTATGGGTTAACAAATAAGTACCAAATATTTCGACGTGAGAAGGACTAACAACTTTAAAGTATATTATTCGGGGATTTGTAAACGTGCATGATTTAATGACGGTATAGGAATGTAAAATATACCTCTATTGATATTATAAGATATCTAAGATGTGTGAATGCTTAGTATATGTGGTTATATGTGTATGTCATACCTACCATACTTGCTATCACGGGAGGTTGGCGTTCGATCAGGGCCATCTAATCTTTGTGTGCCTATGGGGGGATTTAGATTGGTACCTCGAGGACATAGGTCAGAGAATGACTTATTGAGGAGTTAATAAGTCTGCTGATCATGGGAGCGTAGGTATGTGCGTGACCCATGTGATGTGAACTATGTTCGCCTCCATTATGTGTGTTTGTTACTTGCCGAAACGATTCCTGAGAGATTCAGAATACGTGATCCTTATGTACGTGATGTACCGGGATTTGATAGCAGAGTATGTGTGCACCGCAGCTTAGTCTAGGGGTGCCATTATTGTATATTATGATGAGATTGATGTACTGAATTATTTAAATGAACTGCTTATATAAGTATAAGTGTGAATTAATGTAACATCTTTGTAGAGTTAAAAATGGGAAAACTCATAGTAATTATTATAACTAATTCTGAGTAAAAACAATAAGACCTCCAATTTATATTAAGACATTGGGAAATGAACTTTGAATTGTAAAGTAATGTTAGGTCATGGGCTGGACTTGTTTGGTAGTAGTATAAATAGAACGGGTACGGGTACGCTATGTGTGCACAATTAGTTGAGAGGTGAGGATCTCATGTGAGTGCACGCACTATCATGTATTTTATATTCACTGTTTAATGATATTAAACACTTGCTGTATTTTAAACTATTTTCACAATCGGGCTCTGACCCGTTTACTTTCAAATCTATTTTCTTGTAAAAACATTTTAGGTGCCCAGCCACAAGGACACCAAGTGTAGGAGTTCCATTCCAGTAACGTGTTGTAGTTGCTGTGGAAGTTACATGATCTCGATAGTAGATTCCTCCACTTTCTACCTTGACTCTATTTTACTCATCTGTAGGGCATGACGCTCCTTTTGTTTTAGAGACATCCTACTTACTCAGTTTTATTTCAGATTTTGGGTTGTAATTAATTTGTGATTCAGACTTTGTATTTGGTTGTATTCAGTATTTGGATTATTAGAGGAGTATCCCTTCAAATTCATTATCATTCCTTTATTATTCTATTGTGACTGTGTTGTGGTTGTGGTATTAGTATTTCATAATTCAAATGGATCGTATGTTAATCGGATTTAATTAAAATTGACAACTCACTTTATAAATATTAGGTGGCTTGTAATTGTTTAAACATTTTTTGACAGTGATGCTATGAACTGAACCAACTTGATATTTGTATTAATTTCAATAAAGGAGTAGTTACCCTGTATTTAATCAGTCGGGGTGTCACAGGTGGTATCAAAGCATTAGGTTCTAGTGTCCTTAGGATCTGTATGGCTTATTATGTTTTCGCTAAGCGTTCTTTGATATGGAGCCCTATATTTTAGGGGTGTTGTATTCTTTTGTGTATGTTTCGCTCTTCAGATATTTTGAGATAATAACTGCGAACTTATAAGATTTTTACTCTCATTTCAGATGCCTCCACGACGTGTACTGCGAGTTCCCAGGGATGCTCAGCCCGAGCTACAGCCTGCACCAGTCCAGGGCTCCGTGAATGCCGCAGAGGTTGCCGCTATTGTAGCCCAAGCAGTAAATGCCGCCCTAGCAGTTATGAAGCAGGCACCGCCTCAGGCATCAGTAGTAGCGCCAGTACATGATCATACATTTCCGTCTGCTTGGGATCGTGTTCGTGATGCTTTTCAGAAATCACACCCTCCGGAGTTTGCAGGTAGCTCCGATGTCGTTGTGTCTAGTCAGTGGAAGAAGGACATTCAAAGGCAGTTGAGGATGTATGAGTGCAAGAAGGTAAAGAAACAAATAATGGCTAGTTTTAAGCTAGTAGGATTAGCGTTGTAGTGGTGGGAGTCCATTACCACCACGAAGGAGAGAGTCATCCTTTCTATTCAGGAGTTCTGGGTGCGGTTCGACCACAAGTATTTTCCATCAGCCGTTCACACCGAAATGAGGAGGAAGTTAATGAACCTCAAGAAGGAGGGGAAGACTGTGGCCAAGTATGAGGCCGAATTCACTAATCTCTTAAACATCGTTCCCGATGAGATTTTGACCGAGGAGAAAAAGATTTAGAAGTTCATGAATGGGTTGACCTGGAGGATCTGTCAGCACTTATTGGATAATCTCTCGTTGGCCACTTATTCTGATATGGTTAACATAACACTACTTTACTGCCAGGACCACCTCTTTCACTTGTCAGAGGGTAAGCGATCAGGAGAGTCCACCCATCAGGGCAGGACAGGGGGAATGGTGCCAGCGGGGCACAATCAGCTCAGGGTCAACACAGGCAGGGTGATCAGGATTCCCAGTAGGGAGATTTTAAGAGGTTTAGATCTGGGGGTTTCAGAAATGGTCAGGGAGGTTTTTGTCAGGGTCAGTAGGGTCAGCACGGCCATCAGGGTCAGTAGGGCCAGCATGGCCAATAGCAGCAGTTTCATCAGGGCAGTACGGGCAGGGGAGGAATGGCAGCGGCCACCAGGGCCGTGGGCAGCAGGGTCCGAGAGGGGGGAATTTTTAAGGGAAGTGTTTCACTTGTGGCAAAATTGGCCACAAACGCCAGGAGTGTCCTGATAGGGGCAGGGCTCCACAGCAGCAGCAGGAGGGTGCTCGACACGATCCGTAGAGACCTTTATTTCCCGTCGCCCTTCCGCCACCACCGCAGATGACAGCTTTGCCACCTATCCCCGTAGTCCCAGTCCAACAGGGACAGCTTCAGTATGGGTGAGTTTATCAGCTCCAGTAGGCTGTAGGCCCATAGGATCCACCTGCTATTGAGGGTATGTTCTTTATTCAGGGGACTGTGGGGCGTATTTCATTTGATATGGGGGCCACACACTGTTTCTATGCGACGAGATTTGCACACACTTTGGGGTTATTAGACACTGCAGAGAGAACGATTACCTGCGTAGATTCACCGTTGAGTACAGGTTCTATGATTTCTCTTATTTGTAGAGGTCTGGGTATAGAGATTGGGAGATTTACTTTACCTGCTGATATGTTAGTATTAGAGATGACTGAGTATGATGCAATTATTGGTATGGATTAGCTAGTTACGTACCGAGCCATGATTGATTGTTTCAGTAGGAATATCATTTTTTCCATACCCGGGCAGGAGATGTTTTTAGTGGCGATGCCTCACCCCGAGGGAGGATCGTCCGCACACTTGTATTATATAGAGGATGAGACCTCTAAGGAAGTGGTAATACCACTTGATTCGATTACCGTTGTTAGTGAGTTCGCTGATGTATTTCAGGATATACCTGGATTACCTCCTAATAGAGATATAGATTTTTTTATCGATTTGATGCTGGGCACTCGACCAATTGCCCGCGCACAGTACCGTATGCCTCCAGCGGATATGAGAGAGCTAAGGGATCAGATAGAGCAGTTTTTGGGTCAGGGGTTTATCCGAAGGAATACTTCACTATGGGGTGCCCCTGTATTGTTCCTAAAGAAGAGGAATGAATCGTTGAGGTTGTGTGTAGATTACCGGGAATGTTGAATAAAGTCACGATACGGAATAAGTATCCGTTGCCCCGAATCGATGAATTATTCAACTAGTTAAGAGGATCTTCCTTCTTCTCGAAGATTGACTTGCGATCGGGATACCATCATTTGCGTATCATGGAATAGGACGTCTCGAAGACTGCTTTCTTGACGAGATATGGTTCCTATGAGTTTTGGGTTATGCCTTTTGGCCTAACCAATGCTCTAGCGGTGTTTATGGACTTGACGAATAGGGTGTTCAGAGAGTTCCTAGACCAGTTCATCATCGTCTTTATCGATGACATCCTAGTTTACTCCCTAACAGAGGAGGAGCATGCTGAGCATTTGAGACAGGTTTTGCAGACGATGCGTCAGAACGAGCTATATGCGAAGTACGAGAAGTGTGGGTTTTGTATGAAGGAGGTTCATTTTTTGGGGCATATCATTTCAGACCGGGGGATATCTGTTGATTCGAGGAAGGTATCCGCGGTGAGGGAGTGGGGACATCCCACGACACCGACTGAGATCCGTAGTTTCTTGGGCCTAACAGGATACTACAGGAGGTTTATTCGGAGTTTCTTAAAGATAGCGGGTCCTTTGACACATCTGACTCGCAAAGGTGTGCCATTTATCTGGAGCGATGCCTGTTAGTTGGCATTCGATGAGTTGAAAGAAAAGTTGACCTCAGTGCCTATGTTAGCATTGCCAAGACTGGGAGTTGAGTATCTAGTCTACACCGATGTGTCCTTACAAGGACTAAGAGGTGTACTGCAATAAGAGAGTCAGGCTATAGCTTATGCTTTCCGTAAGCTTAAGCCTCATGAGAAGAATTACCCCACCCATGACTTGGAGTTAGCAGTAGTCGTATTCGCTCTTCAGATTTGGAGACACTATCTCCTGGGGGAGAAATTTTGGTTGTTCACAGACCACAAGTATCTACAATACCTCTTCACGAAGAAGGAACTGAATATGCGACAACGTCGGTGGCTCGAGTTTATGAAGGATTATCAATTTGATATCCAATATAACCCAGGGAAGGCTAACGTGGTAGCAGACAGGTTGAGCCGTAAGCCAGTAGATGAGGTATCCGAGGTGTGGAAAGCAAAGTGGAAGGAGTTGGGACACCAGGATACAGTGGCCCGATCATTCATGTATGTCATGACTGTTACACCTCAAATTGTTATGAGAGTGATAAAGGCCCAGGCAAAAGACTCATTCTATCAGGAGCAGATAGTTCGATTACTAGTATAGGGAGCAGAGTCCTATACCGTTAGTTCAGATGGTGGATTACGCTTCAATGGGAGACTGGTCGTTCCGAAAGGGGAAGACTTGCAACACGTGGTAATGACAAAGTCGCACGGCTTGCGATTCACGGTATACCCTGGTGGGGATAAGATGTACTAAGACATGAGATGACAGTACTGGTGGAGCGGGATGAAGAGAGATATCGCCGTGTTCGTTTCTAAATGCACCACTTGTCACCTAGTAAAGGTGGACCATCTGAAACCGACAGGACTTCTACAACCGTTAGAGGTTCCGATGTGGATACGGGAGAGCATATCCACGGACTTTATCACGCGGTTACCTATGTCACAGAGGGGTCACGACACCATATGGGTAATTGTGGATAGGTTAACCAAAGTTGCTCATTTTCTGCCCGTGAGGACAGACTACACTATGGGACAGTATGCCCAGATTTTCATTGCGGAGATAGTGAGACTTCATGGGGTACCTCTAAATATCGTGTCTGACCGAGACAAGATATTTATTTCACGATTTTGGGAGAGTTTCCAGGAGGCAATGGGTACGGAGTTACGATTGAGTATGACATATCACCCGCAGATCGATGGGAAAACAGAGCGGACAAATCAGATGTTGGAGGACATGTTGCGTATGTTCATCCTAGACTTTGGAGATAATTGGGAGCAGTACCTTCAACTGGTGGAGTTTCCTTATAATAACTCCTACCAGTTCACCATTGGCATGGATCCATTCGAGGCATTGTATGGTAGACCTTGTTGTTCCCTAACATGTTGGTTAGAGGTGGGGGATAACAAAATCCTTGGGCCTGAAGTGATTCAGGACACTTCGGTAAGAATAGAGATGATACGAAGCCGTATTAGGATAGCTTAGGACCGACATAAGAGCTATGTTGATGCAAAGAGATTCTTCAGAGAATTTAAGGTCGGGGACCAGGTGTTACTCAGAGTATCTCCGATGAAGGGCATTATGCGTTTTGGGAAGAAGGGGAAACTGGCCCCAAGATATGTGGGGCCATTTCCTATCATTGAGAGGATTGGGCCAGTTGCGTATAGACTTGGGTTACCGGAGCACTTGCATAGGATTCATGATGTGTTCCATATTTCCTCGCTAAGGAAATGTCTTAGGGACGACTTGGCCCACAGTCACATTGCTTTAGAGAACATCGATCTTCAGCCTGATAGTTCCTACGAGGAGGGGCCGATTGCCATTCTGGACAACAGGGAGACGAAACTGAGGTCTAAGATAGTACCATTAGTACGCGTACAGTGGCGGCATCATAATTCCGAGGAGTCCACATGGGAACGCGAGGATGAGATGCGCGGACATTATCCAGAGCTATTTTTACCAGGTATTCATTAGTTTCGAATTTCGGGATGAAATTCTGTTATTAGGGGGGAAGTATGTAATACCCCGTAATTTTATTGATTTTATTTATTGATTTTATTTAAGGGATTAATTGAATTAAATGTGAATTAATTGGGAATTAATTCAGATATAAATACTAACGAGAGGTGAGTTGGTATTTGATTGATTATGATGTTAAAATTGAATATTACCGAGAATACAAGGTAATATATGAGTATTGAAAATATTTAAATTATCACGAGGAAGAAATACAATAATTTGGGAAATTTAATTACGACGCGCGTGTCAGTCGCGTCAGGAATGAATTTATTTAAATTAAAAATTAAAATATATTTTTATCAACCGAATGATCATCTTGAGTGCGCAACGCATTCGGAAGGGTCAAAATAGTCAGAAAACACTAGTCGGGAGTTTAGTTTGGGTCCTAGGGCATTTTTAGGCCAAACCGGCAACCTAGAAGGACATTTTGGTAATTTTAAATATTGAGGAATTAAAACCCACGAATTTTAGAGGTTAATTATATATTATTTGAGAGGCCACTAAGGCCATTACCAGCAAAAGAGAAGAGAGTGGGTTACAGAGGTTTTGAGAGAAGTTAGAAAAAGGGTAAAGGAGGTTCCAAATATCTCCCATCACCAGAAATTGGAAAGGATTTGTGACCGGAAAGAAGAGAGAAAGCCAACCTTGATCATCAACAACGAACCAGAACACCGAATTTAAGGCAAGTGATTTGATATTATTAAGTTCAATGAATATTTCTTCCATGTTTAGTGTAGAAACTATATTTTCCTTGAAAGATTTGATGAAAACCAACGGGATTATTGTGAATCTTATGATTTTGGGATAGGAATTGCATGTAGAATACTTATGGACGAATTCAATACACAAAACATAACTTTTGATGATTTGGAAACGGATTTATAAGGAGTCTTTGTAGTCAATTAAATTCTGAGTTCATGTTCATAGGGTTTGGGGCAAGAATTGGGGACTTATGATTGTCACATGTTGATTAGTAAGATTTGACCCCAAAAATATGTTAAGGAATGACCTAGGATGACTTAAAATAGTTTATACACATTAAAACGTAATTTGGATGATCTTAAAATGGATTTAGAGAAGAGAAAATGAAGAAAAATGAGTTGGGAAATTCTTGGCATTTTCTGCTATCTCGTTAGAAGACCTGCCCAGGTCGTTCGAACGACCTTGTTCGAACGAGCTTCTAACGAGATGACAGTACTCCTTCTAACGAGTTGGTAGTTGGTTCGAAGCCATTCGTTCAAACCAACTCGTTCGAACGATATTTCTATTGAGTTGATAGAATGGCCTTTTTAGGCCTGATTCTATTTAGAACTTCATCAGGTTTATTTAATTGAGCGTTAGCCTTGCCTTGTTGACTAGTGGGTATAGTTGTGAGATTGGAGTACGTTGAGGAGTAAAACTTAGGATTTTTTAGGAAACCGGATGACATTTATGGGTTAAGAAATAAGTACCAAATATTTCGACGTGAGAAGGATTAACAACTTTAATGTATATTATTCAGGGATTTATAAACGTGCATCATTTAATGATGGTATAGGAATGTAAAATATACCTCTATTGATATTATAAGATATCTAAGATGTGTGAATGCTTAGTATATGTGGTTATATATATATGACATACCTACTACACTTTCAATCACGGGAGGTCGGCGTTCGATCAGGGTCATCTAATCTTTGTGTGCCTACGGGGGGATTTAGATTGGTACCTCGAGGACATAGGTAAGAGAATGACTTATTGAGGAGTTAATAAGTCTGCTGATCATGGGAGCGTAGGTATGTGCGTGACCCATGTGATGTGAACTATGTTTGCCTCCATTATGTGTGTTTGTTACTTGTCGAAACGATTCCTGAGAGATTCGGAATACGTGATCCTTATGTACGTGCTGTACCGGTATTTGATAGCAGAGTATGTGTGCACCGCAGCTTAGTCTAGGGGTGCCATTATGGTATATTATGATGAGATTGATATAATGAATTATTGAAATGAACTGTTTATATAAGTATAAGTGTGAATTAATATAACATCTTTGTAGAGTTAAAAATGGGAAAACTCATAGTAATTATTATAACTAATTCTGAGTAAAAACAGTAATACCTCCAATTTATATTAAGACATTGGGAATGAACTTTGAATTATAAAGTAATGTCAGGTCATGGATTGGACTATTTTTGTAGTAGTATAACTAGAACGGGTACGGGTACGCTAGGTGTGCACAATTAGTTGAGAGGTGAGGATCTCATGTGAGTGCACGCACTATCATGTATTTTATATTCATTGTTTAATGATATTAACCACTTGCTGTATGTTAAACTGTTTTCACAATCGGGCTCTGACCCATTTTCTTTCAAATCTATTTTCTTGTAAAAACATTTTAGGTGCCCAGCCACAAGGACACCAAGTGTAGGAGTTCCATTCTAGTGACGTGTTGTAGCTGTTGTGGAAGTTACAGGATCTCGATAGTAGACGCCTCCACTTCGTACCTTGACTCTATTTTACTCATCTGTAGGGCATGTCGCCCCTTTACTTTTAGAGACATCCTACTTACTCAGTTTTATTTAATATTTTGGGTTGTAATTAATTTGGGATTCAGACTTTGTATTTGGTTGTATTGAGTATTTGGATTATTAGAGGAGTATTCCTTCAAATTCATTGTCATTCCTTTATTATTCTATTGTGATTGTGTTGTGGTTGTGGTATTAGTATTTCATAATTGAAATGGATCGTATGTTAATCGGATTTAATTAAAATTGACAACTCACTTTATAAATATTAGGTGGCAAGTAATTGTTAAAACATTTTTCGACAGTGATGCTATGAACGGAACCAACTTGACATTTTTTATTAATTTGAATAAACGAGTAGCTACCCGGTATTTAATTAGTTGGGGTGTCACAATCATCTACTTTGAATGTTTGAATTTTGGGTTTGTGCGTCTAATCCACTGGGGTTGATTGGATAGTCTATAATCGTGGGTAGTGTAAGTAGGTCACATAGGCCTGAAAATTGTTTATATGATGTAGTATGATACTAACTTCTAAGAAGTTTCAGTGTAAAATAACTTAAAAGGTATAATGTATAATTTATTAAAAGTTTTATAATGATTTTTGTCTTTATTTTTAATTGAATTCGGATTTAAGGGCACGACACGAGACAATATAACTTTATTTGAACTAAAGAATTACTAGAAAAAGTTTGGCGGTGGTTATAGACCTTTGAAAAACTGGTCAGGGGGTTATGTGTAAAATTAAAACTTAATTTTTAACTTTAAAATTGTTTTTCTCAAAAAAATCCTTTCTCGGGATCCAAACTGTGTGATGTAATACACCATTTTGTTCAGAATTAAAAATAAATTTTATGAAAAAAAAAAAAAAAAAATGATGGGAGACGCCCCCTCACTCACTTAGTAAAATATTTCACGCGCCAGGTTTGACCCTCACTCGTGTGCATGTAACCCATTCATCTTCAACTTTTGACTATTTGACTTTGGGTTTTTTATACTTTGACCTTAGATGAGTTTGAGATAGTGATGGAGATGAGGCTTCGAATCTTAGAAGAAGCTCTAGAGTTATATGATGAAGTTTACCACCCATATCACAAATCGGGAAGAGGAAAGGAGTTATGCTAAGAAGTTTGGGTGTGTGGACTCAAGAAAAGCTTTTAAGTTGGAGGATAAAATTTCTTTTTACTTTTTTTATCTTCAATTTTAAAATATTGAGTTAAAATTACTAACAATTATAGTAGATTACTAACGGTTTTCTATGGTAAAAATTAGTAATGGTATAATAGTGTTTGTAATCATAAAAATAGTTCGTTACTAAAACCTTATTTTTTTATAGTGTAAGGTATGGTACTAGGGGTTTCACTAATAAGGGTCATACATTCTCGATAGTACGCAATTATTGTAGTAGGATGTAGGGCTATACCACAATTAAGGTTAAAAAAATATTGTTCAGTGGCCTTTTGTAACAACCCTCGCTTTTGAGTACCTATTTTATATTTATTTACTGTGTGAAGTAATTATATATAAAATGTTGGATGATGGAGTAAGTATCAATCTAAGGAAGATAAAAGTTAACATTTACTAAAATGTTGCATATTTGCCTTATATGTAGGAAAATATCACAATGTTGTGTTTTATTATGTCATAAGAATTAAAATGACATTATGGTTTAAAAATGAAACCGGAACATGAAATGAGTTATAAAATTTCCAAATGATAATTTGGAGGGCGTAGTTAGTCCCGAAATGTGAGAGATAGTCGAAATAAGTGCCATATTGTATTTTGATGTTTCGGGCACTTTTGATTGGTTATAGCTTAAATTTGTAGTTGCGAGTAATTTTATCGCGGTATTTATCATTTGAGTTGGAATTAAGACTTAAGTTACAATTTTTAAGTCTTGCATTTCATTATTTCTCTTAAGTACATTTGTTAACCTACAGTGAGAGAACGAAGAAGAGAACTTGTGGAGAAAGAGAGAGATTGAAGATTTGGAGATTAATCTTGCATTCATCTTCCTCAAATCTGAATTTTGAAGCCTAAGGCAAGTTTTCTACTTGCAACTATGTGATTTAAGATGAATAACTAGTATTGATAGTCGTGGATTAGTTATGGTTTAACAAAGTTAGGGTTTTTTATGGATTTATGGGTTTTGAATCCTTGGAGGTGGATTTGGTTGGGTATTGGTGCAAATCATTGTTGTTTGATGCATTAATAATCAGTTGGTGGAAATAAATGAACTTGGTTTGGGTAGAATTGAGTTGGTGGAAATAAACAAACTTGGCAAATTCGTAGGGCTGAATCGATGCGGCCATGTCCGAATCGATTTGCCCAAGGGGAAGTTTACAGGTCTGAATGGATCGAATCGATTCGGCTTGTCCGAATCGATTCGGCAATTAGGCAGAAACCGAGATTTCATGACCGAATCGATTCAGATGGCCAGAATCAATTTGCCCTTCTGGTCGAATTGATTCGGCCAGGCCGAATCGATTCAGAAGTCCTGCACTTTTAGGATATTTTTCTTGGGTTAATTCCAACGTTTTTCTTTAGTTTTAGGACCTAGGAACCTTCTTCTATGAAGTGAACTTAGATTCCTAGAGTTTTAGTTGAGTTGAGTCACTACCCTACATTAGGAATGGGCTAAACGGGGCTTATTCCTGAGGTGTACAAATTGAGGTTAGGGTGTTTCTTTCCTTTAGTACATTATTATGAGTTTAGGAGTTGTAAGCCCATACTTAGAGACTTTAGGGTCTCATTGGAGGTATATAAAATCTTGGGACTTATAGAATTATTGTGATCACTTGGAGAATAATTCGGGACTTAAAATATGATGAATATTAATGAGAATATTCAATGATGATAGTTTCGAATAAAATGAAACGTATATATGGAAAATGGAAATGAAAGTGAGATTTATATGGTAAATGCTAATTTACTTAAACACACCTCTCTAAATTCTATCATAAGGGAAGCTCACGCATGAGGTGATGTCCTTTGACTAGTGAATGCAGGGAGACTATAGTCCTCAGCCATATGTGGGATTATTATATGTTTTATTCTGCGCTAGTGAGGTTATTCCAGGTGTGGTTATGATTCACTCGCAGGCATATGGCCACCTCCCGATGTGCGTTAGGTGCCCAGGTTGTCTTGTTTGATAGGCCCTGGAAGATGATAGTCATTTAGGGGCGCTCCTAGTGGGGAAACTCGGAGGGGCGGTCTTGGAATCGTTATATATATAAGAATATAACCATTCTAAATCAAGTGGGACTTGAAATATGTAAAATGCCATAAGAACATATGATGGTATTATATTCCTGTTATGGAATGGAAATTGAAATGAAATGTTGAATAATGATGGAGACTTTTAATTAATGAAGTTTAATTATATTTTCTCACTTAATTGAATGAAAGTTATAATCATTTCAATTGTATTCTTATTCATAGAATTATGTTGATAGATTCTCATCTTCATCATTCATAATTAACTGTTCATACCTATTATGCTTCTTATTCATCTGGTAACCATATAAAATCGGGCCCTGACCCGTTCATTTTCCTTGTTGTGCATGAATTTGTATCCACTCAGGTGCTCCTCGGCAAGGGCGCCGTTTTGATATTTCTACTCTTATGCTTTTGAGGAGCTGTAAGATTTTGCGGATATTACAGGATGTGTTGTTAGACACCTTCATTTTGTATTCTAGATATGATCGGGTCTTTCACTCGGGCATGTGGCCCAAACTTTTGTAACTGTTTGATGAATGTATTATGTAATTTATTAAACTGTGGAGATACGTTTTATCTAACTGTTGACCGACATCATATTCGGTACTCTTATTGTATATTTGTTATGGATGTAATATAAGATCTTTTGGAATTCCACTTTCTCTTCAGATTGGGTTATTTAAATTATTTTCTTAACTTATAATCAAACTAAATTAAAAAATTTGGCAACCCGTTTTTGAATTATTGGGTGATTTTTCCCGTATACTTATTTTATTGTTGTGATGCTGATAATGAATTCCATCCACGATTTCGTTATATTGGAGTATCGGGCTGGCCACCCCTTATTTCAGATCACGGGTTGTCACAGATGGTATCAGAGCATCAGGTTCTAGAGTCTTTAGGATCTATGCCGACTTGTCACGTTCTACCATAGCGTTCTTTGATGTAGATGAAGAAGCAAAGTAATTTCCTTTTTATATAAAACTCAATGAATGGTGCAGAAGCGTTAAAAGATGATGGTTCAACAAAAACAAAAGTATTTCAAAATTAAATCAAAACCGATTAAGTCCAATTAAATAGATCTAAGTCCTAGAATTTGCCTAAGTCATAATTTACAATTATCCAAAGTTAGGCGAAACCAATTTTAGCAAATGACTTGAATAAACCAAATATACCCAAAATTTAATTTAGTCCCAAATTAAATGAGTGTGTTAATTAAACCGAATCTTATCTTGAATTTATTCTAAGCATGCGTTCTATATTATGATGCAAGATAAAATAAACAATATCACACTACGCCGCGATGTACGAGGAAAAACCCAAGACGGTAAACAACCTCGGACGGCCCTAGCCACAAGTCCACCAGATACGGAATTACAATTACAAGAAAAAAGACTTACATCCTCGACTCGAACCCTCTCAAGCCTTGTCGCTCCTTCTTGTAGAAACCTCTTCCTAGCGAACAACCTCGGAACACCACCGCGGTCTCGGAATCCACCGATGGGAGTTTATATGGTCACCGTCACCCAAGCATGGAGCCTTTCTCCGCGTGGGAAGAATCTCAACAAAAAGTCTTCTTTGTGATGGGGTGTAGAAGTAAACCCGAAACGTCTCTTCTTGAATTCGGTAGAGAAAACCGGTGCCAAAAACTCCAAGTAAAGATATGTATATAGAACTTGGATAAACACAACTATTGGGTGTAAACACTAGAGTGGTATATGAATTTTTCTTTGAAAAACAACACTCAAAACTTGAACATTTTCCTAAACTATTTTTGCTCTCAAACTCTCTCTAGGAGATAAACAAGGTTGGAAAAGTTAATTAGAAAAATGTGTTTCCCATCCTTAATAAGTCTTGAAAAAGTTGATTAAAAACCAAGTGGGGAAAGTGGGTGAAAACTACCAAAAACTGCTCAAAACTGTTCCCGCCCTGGCATCTCGTTCGAACGAACTTGACTCTCGTTCGAACGAGACTTCTAACGAGCGACCAGACTGGGTTCGTTAGAAACTCGTTAGATACTTCGTTAGAATGAACAAACTCGTTCGAACGACATATCGAACGACTGGCCAGTTTAGGGTCATTGGCAAACTCATTCGAACGAAACCTGGTTCGAACGAAAAAACTCGTTCGAACGACATTTCTAACGAACGACCAAAAAGTTTGTAAAATTCGATTTTGGTCCAGAAACTTTTATATACTTATTTTAAAGTTCTAATTGATTCTTTCTGAAAATAAAATGCAGTTTTTATTACACCTAACACCCAATAAATATTGTTCCAAGCTCCTATATAAATATAATTGCATTCATACCTTGGGAGCATGGAACCTTAGTTGATGACGTAGAAACGGGGCACGTAAACCGGCATTTTGATGAAGCTTTATATTCTTTGCCGCTACGTCTTCAACACACACTTCATAGGCTTGAGAATATTACAATCAAATACATTCCTATGAATAAATGTTTTTTTCCGGAATTGAGCCAAAACTATGTATGGACTCAATTGGAAATTTGTGTCCTTACAAATCTCCCCCTTTGGCTATTCCGGAACAAAAACCAAACAAAAATCCTAAAGGGCCGTCAAGCTCTACTAGACTCCAAACATAACCCTCCCAAACTTGACTCAACCCAAGGATCAAACTCTTTGCCATTGAAAGATTCCTGCACACTTAAGCAAACTCATCAAATGCATAGGGAATATCAAAATATTAAATGCAATTAATTAATTACTCCCCCTAAATTAATTATCCCCTTTATCAAAACATACTTAGAAAGACGTCTCCCCCTAAGATAAATCTCCCCAAAACTAGGATACGATAATAATAGGATTATATACCATTTCTCCCCCTATCATCATTCTCCCCCTTTTTGTTTAGGAATAGGCAAAGGATAAAGAACTAATAAACAGCTTAAAGTGATAAGACATGAAAGCATATGGGCAATAAAAGCAAGGCAAAGACAAACAAATATCATATATATATATACTCTAAATATACCAATAAGTACGTGCATATATAGATAGATATAAATACACACATGACAGAAAATACAATAAGTTTGCACACTTGTATGGCAAAAATGTGTCATATGGAAACGGAAGTGTAGGGGTGTGTACTAGCAACAATTAAATTTAGACCCAAACACTTAAGAAACATTCACGGAGTTCTCATTTGATTGAAAACTTCATCACAGTTAAATATAACCTCATGTGACAATATAAAGATTGAACTCAATGAACAAACATACACAATGCATACAAGCCTAGCATGATGATGATTCTACAAACCAAATAGAGTCATGACATTAAAGACAACTAGGATAAACGGACATTGTGCAAACCGTTGATACACCATCCAATTCTCCCTCAATGAGCATATATATTCTTTTGTTTTTGAATGAATATATCAAACAACCATAGGCCTTGGCAATTGTTTTCTTTTTAATGCCAAATATTCTGTTTTTAGGCCTTTGGATCACGTATTTCTTTTAGATCCAATAAACGGTGGCTTACAATCGCAAAGGATTTAATTCATCCTTTTAGAGCCCTTCCCCGTGCATATATTAATTTATCATGTTTTCATTTTTCACACAAATCTCACATGCAATGGATTTTGACATGCACTAGTCCTCCTAGGTCATAGATATGTAGATGACTAGATTGATAGGAGAACACCTCAAAAAGCTCAAATATAACATGTGACATTAAAATTTCAAAAGAGCTCGTGCATGTGTGAAAAGAGGCATATAGAAATAGAATCCATTTAAACAATACAAAATCCAACTACTCCATATAAAACATGGTAAAGAACATTTTAAGGATTGAAAATCTAAACCAAAAGTTCTAGCCACATGGGAGCGTACAAGATAGGATTCAAACACAAATATATGCCACATAAAGTGTGTCAAACTAAAATACACACAAAATAAAATCTTTTTGAGTTTTTAACATTTTTAATCAAAAATAAATATTTACTCAAAAGGACAAACAAAAAATCATTTGTATTTTTCATTAAGCTTAAATGAAATAAATAAAACACAAATGATAAACAAAAATCTTTTTATATTTTTCAATTAATTCAAACTCAAAATATAATTCAAAAAGATAAACAAGTCATTATTTCTAGCATGGGATATGAAATAAGGTGATGACTAGAAAATGACTAAACAAGCATACATTTAGCATATGAATATAGCATGAAGTACAAACGCTAAAGTATGCAAACACTAACACATTCATCCATTAGATTTAGCAAGGGAGGAAGCATGGTAATTTCCTTTTTATATAAAACTCAATGAATGGTGCAGAAGCGTTTAAAGATGATGGTTCAACAAAAACAAAAGTATTTCAAAATTAAATCAAAACCGATTAAGTCCAATTAAATAGATCCAAGTCCTAGAATTTGCCTAAGTCATAATTTACAATTATCCAAAGTTAGGCGAAACCAATTTTAGCAAATGACTTGAATAAACCAAATATACCCAAAATTTAATTTAGTCCCAAATTAAATGAGTGTGATAATTAAACCGAATTTTATCATGAATTTATTCTAAGCATGCGTTCTATACTATGATGCAAGATAACATAAACAATATCACACTACGCCGCGATGTACGAGGAAAAACCCAAGACGGGAAAAAACCTCGAACAGCCCTAGCCACAAGTCCACTAGATACGGAATTACAATTACAAGACAAAAGACTTGCGTCCTCGACTCGAACCCTCTCAAGCCTTGTCGCTCCTTCTTGTAGAAACCGCTTCCTAGCGAACAACCTCGGAACACCACCGCGGTCTTGGAATCCACCGATGGGACTTTATATGGTCACAGTCACCCAAGCATGGAGCCTTTCTCCATGTGGTTAGAATCTCAACAAAAAGTCTTCTTTGTGATGGGGTGTAGAAGTAAACCCGAAATGTCTCTTCTTGAATTCGGTACAGATAACCGGTGCCAAAAACTCCAAGTAAAGATATGTATATAGAACTTGGATAAACACAACTATTGGGTGTAAACACTAGAGTGGTATATGAATTTTTCTTTGAAAAACAACACTCAAAACTTGAACATTTTCCTAAACTATTTTTGCTCTCAAACTCTCTCTAGGAGATAAAACAAAGTTGGAAAAGTTAATTAGAAAAATGTGTTTCCCGTCCTTAATAAGTCTTGAAAAAGTTTGTTAAAAAACAAGTGGGGAAAGTGGGTTAAAACTGCCAAAAACTGCTCAAAACTGTTCCCGCCCTGGCATCTCGTTCGAACGAACTTGACTCTCGTTCGAACGAGACTTCTAACGAGCGACCAGACTGGGCTCGTTAGAAACTCGTTAGATACTTCGTTAGAATGAACAAACTCGTTTGAACGACATATCGAACGATTGGCCAGTTTAGGGTCGTTGGCAAACTCGTTCGAACGAAACCTGGTTCGAACGAAAAACCTCGTTCGAACGACATTTCGAACGAACGACTAGAAAGTTTGTAAAATTCGATTTTGGTCCAGAAACTTTTATATACTTATTTTATAGTTCTAATTGATTCTTTCTGAAAATAAAATGCAATTTTTATTACACCTAACACCCAATAAATATTGTTCCAAGCTCCTATATAAATATAATTGCTTTCATACCTTGGAAGCAGGGAACCTTAGTTGATGACGTAGAAACGAGGCACGCAAACCGGGATTTTGATGAAGCTTTATATTCTTTGCCGCTACGTCTTCAACACACACTTCATAGGCTTGAGAATATTACAATCAAATACATTCCTATGAATAAATGTTTTTGTCCGGAATTGAGCCAAAACTATATATGGACTCAATTGGAAATTTGTGTCATTACAAATCTCCCCCTTTGGCTATTCCGGGACAAAGTAATTTCCTTTTTATATAAAACTCAATGAATGGTGCGGAAGCGTTAAAAGATGATGGTTCAACAAAAACAAAAGTATTTCAAAATTAAATCAAAACCGATTAAGTCCAATTAAATAGATCCAAGTCCTAGAATTTGCCTAAGTCATAATTTACAATTATCCAAAGTTAGGCAAAACCAATTTTAGCAAATGACTTGAATAAACCAAATATACCCAAAATTTAATTTAGTCCCAAATTAAATGAGTGTGATAATTAAACTGAATTTTATCTTGAATTTATTCTAAGCATGCGTTCTATATTATGATGCAAGATAAAATAAACAATATCACACTACGCCGCGATGTACGAGGAAAAACCCAAGACGGGAAACAACCTCGGACGGCCCTAGCCACAAGTCCACTAGATACAGAATTACAATTACAAGACAAAAGACTTACATCCTCGACTCGAACCCTCTCAAGCCTTGTCGCTCCTTCTTGTAGAAACCTCTTCCTAGCGAACAACCTTGGAACACCACCGCGGTCTCGGAATCCACCGATGGGACTTTATATGGTCACCGTCACCCAAGCATGGAGCCTTTCTCCGCGTGGGAAGAATCTCAACAAAATGTCTTCTTTGTGATGGGGTGTAGAAGTAAACCCGAAACGTCTCTTCTTGAATTCGGTAGAGAAAACCGGTGCCAAAAACTCCAAGTAAAGATATGTATATAGAACTTGGATAAACACAACTATTGGGTGTAAACACTAGAGTGGTATATGAATTTTTCTTTGAAAAACAACACTCAAAACTTGAACATTTTCCTAAACTATATTTTCTCTCAAACTCTCTCTAGGAGATAAACAAGGTTGGAAAAGTTAATTAGAAAAATGTGTTTCCCGTCCTTAATAAGTCTTGAAAAATTTGGTTAAAAACCAAGGGGGGAAAGTGGGTGAAAACTGCCAAAAACTGCTGAAAACTGTTCCCGCCCTGGCATCTCGTTCGAACGAACTTGACTCTCGTTCGAACGAGACTTCTAACGAGCGACCAGACTGGGCTCGTTAGAAACTCATTAGATACTTCGTTAGAACGAACAAACTCGTTCGAACGACATATCGAACGACTGGCCAGTTTAGGGTCGTTGGCAAACTCGTTCGAACAAAACCTGGTTTGAACGAAAAACTCGTTCGAAAGAAACCTAGTTCGAACGAAAAAACTCGTTCGAACGACATTTCTAACGAACGACCAGAAAGTTTGTAAAATTCGATTTTGGTCCAGAAACTTTTATATACTTACTTTAAAGTTCTAATTGATTCTTTCTGAAAATAAAATGCAGTTTTTATTACACCTAACACCCAATAAATATTGTTCCAAGCTCCTATATAAATATAATTGCATTCATACCTTGGGAGCATGGAACCTTAGGTGATGACGTAGAAACGAGGCACGCAAACCGGCATTTTGATGAAGCTTTATATTCTTTGCCGCTACGTCTTCAACACACACTTCATAGGCTTGAGAATATTACAATCAAATACATTCCTATGAATAAATGTTTTTTTCCGGAATTGAGCCAAAACTATATATGGACTCAATTGGAAATTTGTGTCCTTACAAATCTCCCCCTTTGGCTATTCCGGGACAAAAACCAAACAAAAATCCTAAAGGGCCGTCAAGCTCTACTAGACTCAAAACATAACCCTCCCAAACTTGACTCAACCCAAGGATCAAACGCTTTGCCATTGAAAGATTCCTGCACACTTAAGCAAACTCATCAAATGCATAGGGAATATCAAAATATTAAATGCAATTAATTAATTACTCCCCCTAAATTAATTATCCCCTTTATCAAAACATACTTAGAAAGACGTCTCCCCCTAAGATAAATCTCCCCAAAACTAGGATACGATAATAATAGGATTATATACCATTTCTCCCCCTATCATCATTCTCCCCCTTTTTGTTTAGGAATAGGCAAAGGATAAAGAACTAATAAACAGCTTAAAGTGATAAGACATGAAAGCATATGGGCAATAAAAGCAAGGCAAAGACAAACAAATATCATATATATATATACTCTAAATATACCAATAAGTACGTGCATATATAGATAGATATAAATACACACATGACAGAAAATACAATAAGTTTGCACACTTGTATGGCAAAAATGTGTCATATGGAAACGGAAGTGTAGGGGTGTGTACTAGCAACAATTAAATTTAGACCCAAACACTTAAGAAACATTCACGGAGTTCTCATTTGATTGCAAACTTCATCACAGTTAAATATAACCTCATGTGACAATATAAAGATTGAACTCAATGAACAAACATACACAATGCATACAAGCCTAGCATGATGATGATTCTACAAACCAAATAGAGTCATGACATTAAAGACAACTAGGATAAACGGACATTGTGCAAACCGTTGATATACCATCCAATTCTCCCTCAATGAGCATATATATTCTTTTGTTTTTGAATGAATATATCAAACAAACATAGGCCTTGGCAATTGTTTTCTTTTTAATGCCAAATATTCTGTTTTTAGGCCTTTGGATCACGTATTTCTTTTAGATCCAATAAACGGTGGCTTACAATCGCAAAGGATTTAATTCATCCTTTCGGAGCCCTTCCCCGTGCATATATTAATTTATCATGTTTTCATTTTTCACACAAATCTCACATGCAACGGATTTTGACATGCACTAGTCCTCCTAGGTCATAGATATGTAGATGACTAGATTGATAGGAGAACACCTCAAAAAGCTCAAATATAACATGTGACATTAAAATCTCAAAAGGGCTCGTGCATGTGTGAAAAGAGGCATATAGAAATAGAATCCATTTAAACAATACAAAATCCAACTACTCCATATAAAACATGGTAAAGAACATTTTAAGGATTGAAAATCTAAACCAAAAGTTCTAGCCACATGGGAGCGTAAAAGATAGGATTCAAACACAAATATATGCCACATAAAGTGTGTCAAACTAAAATACACACAAAATAAAATCTTTTTGAGTTTTTAACATTTTTAATCAAAAATAAATATTTACTCAAAAGGACAAACAAAAAATCATTTGTATTTTTCATTAAGCTTAAATGAAATAAATAAAACACAAATGATAAACAAAAATCTTTTTATATTTTTCAATTAATTCAAGCTCAAAATATAATACAAAAAGATAAACAAGTCATGATTTCTAGCATGGGATATGAAATAAGGTGATGACTAGAAAATGACTAAACAAGCATACATTTAGCATATGAATATAGCATGAAGTACAAACGCTAAAGTATGCAAACACTAACACATTCATTCATTAGATTTAGCAAGGGAGGAAGCATGGTAACTTCCTTTTTATATAAAACTCAATGAATGGTGCATAAGCGTTAAAAGATGATGGTTCAACAAAAACAAAAGTATTTCAAAATTAAATCAAAACCGATTAAGTCCAATTAAATAGATCCAAGTCCTAGAATTTGCCTAAGTCATAATTTACAATTATCCAAAGTTAGGCGAAACCAATTTTAGCAAATGACTTGAATAAACCAAATATACCCAAAATTTAATTTAGTCCCAAATTAAATGAGTGTGATAATTAAACCGAATTTTATCATGAATTTATTCTAAGCATGCGTTCTATATTATGATGCAAGATAAAATAAACAATATCACACTACGCCGCGATGTACGAGGAAAAACCCAAGATGGGAAACAACCTCGGACAGCCCTAGCCACAAGTCCATTAGATACAGAATTACAATTACAAGACAAAAGACTTACATCCTCGACTCGAACCCTCTCAAGCCTTGTCGCTCCTTCTTGTAGAAACCTCTTCCTAGCGAACAACCTCGGAACACCACCGCGGTCTCGGAATCCACCGATGGGACTTTATATGGTCACCGTCACCCAAGCATGGAGCCTTTCTCCGTGTGGGAAGAATCTCAACAAAATGTCTTCTTTGTGATGGGGTGTAGAAGTAAACCCGAAACGTCTCTTCTTGAATTCGGTAGAGAAAACCGGTGCCAAAAACTCCAAGTAAAGATATGTATATAGAACTTGGATAAACACAACTATTGGGTGTAAACACTAGAGTGGTATATGAATTTTTCTTTGAAAAACAACACTCAAAACTTGAACATTTTCCTAAACTATTTTTTCTCTCAAACTCTCTCTAGGAGATAAACAAGGTTGGAAAAGTTAATTAGAAAAATGTGTTTCCCGTCCTTAATAAGTCTTGAAAAAGTTGGTTAAAAACCAAGTGGGGAAATTGGGTGAAAACTGCCAAAAACTGCTCAAAACTGTTCCCGCCCTGGCATCTCGTTCGAACGAACTTAACTCTCGTTCGAACGAGACTTCTAACGAGCGACCAGACTGGGCTCGTTAGATACTTCGTTAGAATGAACAAACTCGTTCGAACAACATATCGAACGACTGGCCCATTTAGGGTCGTTGGCAAACTCGTTCGAACGAAACCTGGTTCGAACGAAAAAACTGGTTCGAACGACATTTCTAACGAACGACCAGAAAGTTTGTAAAATTCAATTTTGGTCCAGAAACTTTTATATACTTATTTTAAAGTTCTAATTGATTCTTTCTGAAAATAAAATGCAGTTTTTATTACACCTAACACCCAATAAATATTGTTCCAAGCTCCTATATAAATATAATTGCATTCATACCTTGGGAGCAGGGAACCTTAATTGATGACGTAGAAACGAGGCACGCAAACCGGCATTTTGATGAAGCTTTATATTCTTTGCCGCTACGTCTTCAACACACACTTCATAGGCTTGAGAATATTACAATCAAATACATTCCTATGAATAAATGTTTTTGTCCGGAATTGAGCCAAAACTATATATGGACTCAATTGGAAATTTGTGTCATTACAAATCTCCCCCTTTGGGTATTCCGGGACAAAGTAATTTCCTTTTTATATAAAACTCAATGAATGGTGCGGAAGCGTTAAAAGATGATGGTTCAAAAAAAACAAAAGTATTTCAAAATTAAAACAAAACCGATTAAGTCCAATAAAATAGATCCAAGTCCTAGAATTTGCCTAAGTCATAATTTACAATTATCCAAAGTTAGGCAAAACCAATTTTAGCAAATGACTTGAATAAACCAAATATACCCAAAATTTAATTTAGTCCCAAATTAAATGAGTGTGATAATTAAACCGAATTTTATCTTGAATTTATTCTAAGCATGCGTTCTATATTATGATGCAAGATAAAATAAACAATATCACACTACGCCGCGATGTACGAGGAAAAACCCAAGACGGGAAACAACCTCGGACAACCCTAGCCACAAGTCCACTAGATACAGAATTACAATTACAAGACAAAAGACTTATATCCTCGACTCGAACCCTCTCAAGCCTTGTCGCTCCTTCTTGTAGAAACCTCTTCCTAGCGAACAACCTCGGAACACCACCGCGGTCTCGAAATCCACCGATGGGACTTTATATGGTCACCGTCACCCAAGCATGGAGCCTTTCTCCATGTGGGAAGAATCTCAACAAAATGTCTTCTTTGTGATGGGGTGTAGAAGTAAACTCGAAACGTCTCTTCTTGAATTCGGTAGAGAAAACCGGTGACAAAAACTCCAAGTAAAGATATGTATATAGAACTTGGATAAACACAACTATTGGGTGTAAACATTAGAGTGGTATATGAATTTTTCTTTGAAAAACAACACTCAAAACTTGAACATTTTCCTAAACTATTTTTTCTCTCAAACTCTCTCTAGGAGATAAACAAGGTTGGAAAAGTTAATTAGAAAAATGTGTTTCCCGTCCTTAATAAGTCTTGAAAAATTTGGTTAAAAACCAAGTGGGGAAAGTGGGTGAAAACTGCCAAAAACTGCTCAAAACTGTTCCCGCCCTAGCATCTCGTTCGAACGAACTTGACTCTCATTCGAACGAGACTTCTAACGAGCGACCAGACTGGGCTCGTTAGAAACTCATTAGATACTTCGTTAGAACGAACAAACTCGTTCGAACGACATATCGAACGACTGGCCAGTTTAGGGTCATTGGCAAACTCGTTCGAACAAAACCTGGTTCGAACGAAAAACTCGTTTGAAAGAAACCTAGTTCGAACGAAAAAACTCGTTCGAACGACATTTCTAAGGAACGACCAAAAAGTTTGTAAAATTCGATTTTGGTCCAGAAACTTTTGTATACTTATTTTAAACTTCTAATTGATTCTTTCTGAAAATAAAATGCAGTTTTTATTACACCTAACACCCAATAAATATTATTCCAAGCTCCTATATAAATATAATTGCATTCATACCTTGGGAGCATGGAACCTTAGTTGATGACGTAGAAACGAGGCACGCAAAACGGCATTTTGATGAAGCTTTATATTCTTTGCCTCTACGTCTTCAACACACACTTCATAGGCTTGAGAATATTACAATCAAATACATTCCTATGAATAAATGTTTTTTTCCGGAATTGAGCCAAAACTATATATGGACTCAATTGGAAATTTGTGTCCTTACAGTAGAGCCTAATGTTAGGACTGCTTTGTTACTTATATTTGCGATCTTGTGAAATATAGATTGTTTTGAATCGTATTCTAACTCTATTGTTCCTTCATCTCAGATGCCACCTAAGAGAGGTCGCCCAGCGAGACGTAATAGAGTTGTAGAGGATGAGGTTGGTCCTCCCCCGCCGCCACAAGGAACAATAAATGTTGCGGATGTAGCAAATATCATGGCCCAAGTAGTTAATGCAGCTATTACCGCAGTGGCTCAGAAAATCCTACAAGCTCAACAACGAGCGCAGGATGTACAAACTCCTACGGGACCTTCTCCGTGGGAGAGAGTTAGAACGACCTTTTTAAAGGGCCATCCCCCAAAATTTGAGGGAGGTTCTGATGTCATAAGAGAAAATCAATGGAAGAAGGACATGCAACGCCATCTATGAATGGTGGAATGCAATGAGCAGAAGAAACAAGTCCTTGCTACCTTTAAACTTATTGGGGCCGCGTTACACTGGTGGGAGTCGATGACTACACCAGAACATAGAGATAGCATGAGGATCACTGGTTTTTGGGTCTTGTTTAACCAAAAGTATTTTCCTCTTGCAGTTCAAAGGGAGATGAGAAGGAGACTTCAGGATGTGGTACAGGGAGAATGGTCCGTTGCAGAGTATGAAGAGGAGTTCACCCGATTGGCAAGTTTTGTACCGGATGAGGTGACTCCGAAAGAGAGGAAGGTTTCAAAATTTATGGGAGGTTTAAACTAGAGAATTCGACAACATTTACTGGGTAATCCAGCCTTGCAAACTTTTGGTGAGGTTAAGAATGCAGCATTGATCCATTGCCAAGAACATCGGTTGTACATGGATAGTAGAAAGAAAGCTACTGTAGTGGGGCAAGCGGGAAAGCCTGGAGGTAGTGGGAATGGAGGAGGAGATTTTCCCTCATCCCAATCTTTGGTTAATAAGCAGAAAGAAAGGGATCCCCAACAGGGGGACTTGTCAAAAAGGCCACGTTCTAGTGAGTTTAATTCGGGTGGCAATAATAATCGCCAGGGTCAAGGTGCTCCACAACAACAAATAGGTCAGGGTGGTCAAGGGGGTAGGGGCCATCCGGGCCAAGGTGTTAACCAGTTTAGAAATAATCGGGGACAAAATGCAGAGAATATGGCAGGACAGTGTTTCCAATGCGGAGAGGCGGGTCATTACAAGAAGGAGTGTCTCAATTGGTTGGGGGTCAGCTTCCTAGAGTCCCTCAGCAGCCATATGTTCAGTTTCCACCACAGACACCAAATCCGGTTGTTCCTCCACAGCAGGGTCAGCTACAGTATGGAAGAGTTTATCATATCCAGGATGCTACGCATCCTCCTGCTCCGCCAACATCGCCAGCGATTGAGGGTAAGTTCCTTATTCAGGGGCATATGGGTCGCTTTTTTTATACGGATGCAACACATTCATTCATTTCTAGAAGTTTTGCTCAATCTACATAGTTGATAAAATCTGCAAAAAGTACTTTCACTAGCGTTGAGTCCTCTATGGGTGATGGTTCACTTATTTTCCTTGTTTGTAAATAAATAGGAATTACACTTGGTAATTTGTGCTTTGAGGCCGATTTGCTCATCCTAGACATGGTCGGGTGTGATGTGATATTGGGTATGGATTCTCTAGTGAAGTACCATGCGATAGGTAATTGTTACAGGAAGAGTATAGTCTTTGTCTTTCCGGGACAAGAAATGTTCCTGGTAGTTATGCCTTGTTTAGAAGGAGGTACTAGTACTTATTTGTATTGTATCATAGAGGAGACTTCTCGGGATGTAGTTGTTCCCTTGGATTCTATTCCGGTTGTTTGAGATTTTGAGGATGTTTTTCGGGAAATATCGGGTTTGCCTCCGAGTCAGGAGATTGAGTTTGTGATCGATTTAGCGTCAGGATCGAGACCGATTGCGAGAGCTCCATATTGCATGACTCATGTGGAAATGAGGGAGTTAAGAGATCAAATCCAGCAGTTATTGGAGCAGGGATTCATTAGGCGTAGCACGTCACCGTGGGGTGCTCCTATATTGTTTGTGAAGAAAAGGGACAACTCTCTCCGGTTATGTGTAGACTATAGAGAGTTGAATAAGGTCACCATCTGAAACAAATACCCTTTTTCTCGTATCAATGACTTATTTGATCAACTTAGGGGAGCGTCGTACTTATCTAAAATCGATTTGAGGACGGGGTATCACCAGTTGAGGATAAGGGAGCAGGATGTATCCAAGACCGCTTTTCTGATGAGATATGGATCCTATGAATTTTTGGTTATGCCCTTTGGACTAACAATGCCCCCGCCGTATTTATGGATCTCATGAATAGGGTATATCGGGACTTACTGGACCAATTTGATATTATATTCATCGATGACATCTTATTCTATTCTCGAACGGAATCTGATCATGCTATTCATTTGAGGTTAGTCCTACAAAGGTTGAGGGATCACCAATTGTATGCTAAGTTCGAGAAGTGCGGATTTTGGTTGCAGGAAGTACAGTTTTGGGGACATATTGTGACATCCCAGGGTATATCGGTGGATCCGAGCAAGGTGGTTGCGGTGAGGGAGTGGGGTCAGACCACGAAACCTAATGAAATTTGTAGTTTTCTAGGTTTTGCGTGTTATTACCATCAGTTTATCAAGGGTTTCTCTAAAATCGCTAGCCCTTTGATAAATTTGACCCAAAAAGGGGTGAGATTTGTTTGGGATAACCCTTGTCAGGCTGATTTTGACAAGCTCAAAGATAGATTGACTTTGGCTCCAGTCCTTGTATTGCCAAAGCCAGGGTTGGAATATCTAGTCTTCATCGATACATCTCTACAAGGATTAGGAGGTGTACTTAAACATGAGCGATGGGCTATTGCATATGCTTCCCTCAAGCTAAAGCCCCATAAAAGAAATTATTCGGTGCATGACTTAGAACTGGCAGCAGTTGTCTTTGCCTTGAAGATTTGGAGGCACTATCTCTTGGGGGAGAAATTTAGTCTTTTCACGGACCATAAATCGAAGCAATATTTATTTTCATAGAAAGATTTAAATATGAGACAACACCGATGGTTGGAGTTTATGAAAGACTATCAATTTGACATCAACTACCATCCGGGAAAGGCGAACGTAGTAGCGGATGCTTTGAGTAGGAAGCCCGAGGGAGAGTTAGCTGATGTATGGAAAGCTAAATGGAAAGAGCTCAGTCAAGAGGATGCGGTGGCGAGGACGTTCATATCGGTGATGACCGTTATGCCTACCATTGTGGCAAGGGTTGTAGAAGCCCAAGGAAGATATAAAGGTTGTCAGGACCACATACGCCGATTATTGTCTGAGAGAGTGGAATCCTACTCGATAAGTTCAGAGGGTGGATTATGCTTCCATGGAAGACTCATTGTCCCGGAGGAGGGGGATTTGAGACAGGCGGTGATGGAAGAATTTCACGGTTATAAATTTATGGTACATCCTAGTGGGGACAAGATGTATCAAGACATACACCGTCAGTATTGGTGGCCAGGGATGAAGCGGGATATTTTTGAGTTCGTATCTCAATGCACTACTTGTCAATTGGTCAAGATAGATCATCATCGATCGAAAGGTTTGTTACAACCGTTGGAGATTCCGGTATGGAAGTGGGAGAGCATATCGATGGTTTTTATTATAGGCTTTCCAAGGTCACAAAGTGGTTGTGATTCTATCTAGGTGATTGTCGATCGCTTGACTAAGTCGGCACACTTCCTACCCGTGCGTACCGACTATGACACTACTCGCTATGCTCGATTATTCATCGAGGAGATTGTCAGACTCCAAGGGGTGCCCTTAAATAACGTTTCCGACCGAGACAAGATTTTTGTTTCCCACTTTTGGCGAAGTTTTCAAGAGGCTATGGGGACCAAATTGAAGCTAAGCACTTCTTATAATCCTCAAACAGATGGACAGACTGAAAGACTCAACCAAATTTTGGAGGATATGCTCTGTATGTGTATGCTTGATTTCAAGGGTGGTTGGGAACAATATCTCCCTTTGGTCGAGTTTGCTTATAACAACTCGTACCAATTTACTATTGGAATGGCACCCTATGAAGCACTTTATGGCCGGCCTTGTAGATCACCCACATGTTGGTTGGAAATGGGGGATAATAAATTCCTTGGACCTGAAATTATCCAAGATACTTATTCTAAGATCGAACTCATTCTAAATCGCATTCGGATAGCTCAAGACCTCCAAAAGAGCTATGTCGATGCAAATAAAAGGCACATGGAGTTGGAGACTGGGGACCAAGTCTTGGTGCAAGTGTCACCAATTAAAGGTATAAAGCGTTTCGGAAAGAAAGGGAAGCTTGCGCCATGTTTTGTTGGACCTTTTCCCATTATAGCTAAGGTGGGTCTAGTGGCATATCAACTTGCCTTACCGGAACCCTTACAATAAATTCATGATATGTTCCATGTCTCCTCCTTGAAGAAGTGTAAAAGGTGCGAAGGTGCCCTTTGGCATATCCCTTTCGAGGATATTGACTTGCAACCCGACATTTCATATGAAGAACATCCGGTTGCTATATTAGAGCATGGGGAGCTTAGGTTGAGGTATCGAGTGGTTCCCTTAGTGCGAGTCCAATGGAGTCATCACAACGCTAAGGAATCAACATCGGAACACGAGATTGATATGCGGGAAAAGTATCTGAATCTATTTATTTAAGGTATGCCTGAATTTTGGGGGAAAAATTCCCTCATAAGGGGGGAGTATGTAAAAACCTTCTCTTTTGAGTACCTATTTTATATTTATTTACTATGTGAAGTAATTATATATAAAATGTTGGATTATGGAGTCAGTATCAATCTAAGGAAGATAAAAGTTAATATTTACTAAAATGTTGCATATTTACCTTATATGTAGGTAAATATCACCATGTTGTGTTTTATTATGTCATAAGAATTAAAATGAAATTATGGTTTAAAAATGAAACCGAAACTTGAAATGAGTTATAAAATTTCCTAATGATAATTTAGAGGGCGTAGTTAGTCCCGAAATGTGCGAGATAGTCGAAATAAGTGCCATATTGTATTTTAATGTTTCGGTCACTTTTGACTGGTTATAGCTTAAATGTGTAGTTGCGAGTAATTTTATCGCGGTATTTATCATTTAAGTTGGAATGTAGACTTAATCTACGATTTTTAA
The DNA here is from genome assembly GCA_949130495.1 of Sambucus nigra. NCBI lineage: Eukaryota > Viridiplantae > Streptophyta > Magnoliopsida > Dipsacales > Adoxaceae > Sambucus > Sambucus nigra. The sequence continues at coordinate 232,704,628 of OX422210.1, read as the reverse complement.
GTGTTTCATTTCATTATTTCTCTTAAGTACATTTGTTAACCTAGAGTGAGAGAAAGAAGAAGAGAACTTGTGGAGAAAGAGAGAGATTGAAGATTTGGAGATTGATCTTGCATTCAACTTCCTCAAATCTTAATTTTTAAGCTTAAGGCAAGTTTTCTACTTGCTACTATGTGATTTAAGATGAATAACTAGTATTGATAGTTGGGGATTAGTTATGGTTTAACAAAATTAGGGTTTTTTATGGATTTATGGGTTTTGAATCCTTGGAGGTGGATTTGGTTGGGTATTGGTGTAAATCATTATTGTTTGATGCATTAATAATCAGTTGGTGGCGATAAATGAGATTAGTTTGTGTAGAATTGAGTTGGAGGAATTTGGGAGTCTAAGACTCCATAGCCAAACATGCCAAATTCGTAGGGCCGAATTGATTCGGCCATGTCCGAATCGATTTGCCCAAGGGGCAGTTTATAGGTCTAAATGGACCGAATCAATTCGGCTTGTCCGAATCGATTCTGCAATTAGGCAGAAACCCAAGTTTCCTGAACGAATCGATTCGGATGGTTCAAATCGATTCACCCTTCTGGCCGAATCGATTCGGCCAGGCCGAATCGATTCGAAAATCCTGCACTTTTAGGAGATTTTTCTTGGGTTAATTCCAACCTTTTTTAGGTTTAGGACCTAGGAACCTTCTTGTATGATGTAAACTTAGAGTCCTGGAGTTTTAGTTTAGTTGAGTCACTACCCTACAATAGGAATTGGTTAAATAGGGCTTATTCCTGAGGTGTACAAATTGAGGTTAGGGCGTTTCTTTCCTTTAGTACATTATTAAGAGTTTAGGATTTGTAAGCTCATACTTGGAGACTTTAGGGGCTCAGTAGAGGTATATAAAACCTTGGGACTTGTAGAATTATTGTGATCACTTGGAGAATAATTCGGGACATAAAATATGATGAATATTAATGAGAATATTCAATGATGATAGTTTCAAATAAAATGAAACGTATATATGGAAAATGGAAATGAAAATGAGATTTAAATGGTAAATGCTAATTTACTTAAACACACCTCTCTAAATGCTATCATAAGGTAAGCTCGCGCATGAGGTGATGTCCCTTGACTAGTGAATGCAGGGAGACTATAGTCCTCGTCCATATGCGGGATTGTTATATGTTTTATTCTGCGCTAGTGAGGTAATTCCGGGTGTGGTTATGACTCACTCGCAGGCATATGGCCACTTCCCGACGTGCGTTAGGTGCCCAAGTTGTCTTGTTTGATAGGCCCTGGAAGATGATAGTCATTTAGGGGCTCGCCCAGTGGGGAAACTCGGAGGGGCGGTCTTAGAATCGTTATATGTATAAGAATATAACCATTCTAAATCAAGTGGGACTTGAAATATGTAAAATGCCAAAAGAACATATGATGGTATTATATTCCTATTAAGGAATGAAAATTGAAATGAAATGTTGAATAATGATGGTAACTTTTAATTAATGAAGTTTAATTATATTTTCTCACTTAATTGAGTGAAAGTTATAATCATTTCAATTGTATTCTTATGCTTAGAAATATTTTGTTAGATTCTCATCTTCATCATTCATGATTAAATGTCCGTACCTATTATGCTTCTTATTCATCTGGTAATCATATAAAATCGGTCCCTGACCCGTTCATTTTCCTTGTTGTGCATGAATTTGTATCCGCTCAGGTGCTCCTCCGCAAAGGCGCCCATTTTGATATTTCTACTCTTATGCTTTTGAGGAGCTGTAAGATTTTGAGGATATTACAGGATGTGTCGTTAGACGCCTTCATTTTGTATTCTAGATATGATCGGGTCTTTCACTCGGGCGTGTGGCCAAAACTTTTGTAACTGCTTGATGAATGTTGTGACACCCCGCCTAATTAAACATCGGGTGATCAAGCCTTTATTAAATTGAAACAGGTTTCTCAAATGGTTCATTCTTAGCATCACTATTGAAATTTTTTTAATTACTAATCACCTAAGTGAAAATTAGACCGGTGCCAAAATTTTATCTTTCTTAAACAGATAGACCAACCATGCAGAAAAATAGTAAACCAAATACCATGCTAAAACTCAAACCAACAAAGTATAAGTACAACCGGATTAGAGTATTACCGAATAAATCATCGGCTAAAAAATGACAAACAACAATAGAACAACTAGTAATCTGCAACTAACATCTGAGACCGATACCAGACAATAAGTCCATACATAGAATAGGGTGAGATCCTGTACTAGATCCGAATAGGAGATGTCAACTAGTCAAAATCCTGTAAACATCCACTGTGCTACAGCTTCGAGTCCTTGGAATGAAACCATCATACATGGTGTCCCTATGGCTGGATACCTAAAAGGTTTTGAAAATATTTATATCAAGAGTTAGTACTCAAAACATTTTGAAAACATTTAGCAAGAGTTTATCACAATATAAAATGCGGTTATTGGCTACACATGTTAGGTTCTTGTACACTCTCTTGAGTTTACTCACCCCTCATCTTTTGTGCACACCTAGCGCCCTACACTTAGCCCACCTAGTCATATCTTCCAAGCTAACTAGGACTAAGTAATCATCTGAGATTATCTATACTTAAGTTCTCGTATCGCCCACACAATATATCCATTTCATTAACATCTCGCGAAGGTTAATTAATACTCAAGTAACATTCCACCTATGTTATGTTTCAAAACTTCTCATTTAGTTTCACTACTAAATTTCTACAATTATCACAACTTCTATCTTCCCACTTTTGTAATTAAGTTGCCCTACTTAATTTACTAAATAGATATTCTCTTTCTAATGTTTCGTTCGTAATTAAGTTTCACTACTTAACTTACTTGTTGGGTGTGTATTCTTTAAATACATAATATATATCAATCTACTAATTCACAGAAGTAGAATATCATCAAGTATATATTTGACACGCAATATATACTAAATATCAGTAATTACTATTATGGGTACACAGAAATTAGTGTTATAGGCCTAGACGAGTAGCCCAGCCCTAGCGGCCCAAAGTCCAGGCCCCTAATCTTTTGTATTGATCCAATTTCCCCACGATACCGTGAAGGAAAGTTATAGGGGAGAACGATCCCATGAAGGGAAGTTATAGGGAAGATGGATAATATGGAGGAACCCATCATCTCCACTAACTAACATACACATATATAAATTAAACCCTAGGTCTGGGGCAAAGGACAAGTTGTATTCTCTGTACTCATTCCCCATAATATTGAGAAATAATACTAACTGCACCACCGTGGACGTAGGCACATCTTTGCTGAACCACGTACATCCGTTGTTGTGTGATTGGCGTTTTATTTTCTTTGTTCTTTCTTGGTCATTACTTCTCTCATATTTATTTGTGTTGCACAATCATTGTCTCCACAATTGGTGCCGTCTGTGTGAAGCGTTCATCTTTCCCTGAGAAGAGCCCACGCCAAGAAAAGAATCTAAGATGTCTAGTCACAGCAGCAACGCTCCTCAAGCAGGAGATATTCAAGAACCACCTGCTCCTCACAGGATTAGGTCTGAAGTCCGACGTTCAGATCGTGGGGCTCGCTTGGAAAGGCCAGCCTCAGAAGAAAGTTAAGGACCAGCAAGGTTCATGCAGATATCCAGATTGATTGATGCATACGAGGCAAGGCTCCATGAGCAGAGGGAGTCTTCTCGCAGATACGAGGCTGAGAATGCTCACTTGAAAAGAAGACTGGAAAGACTGGAGAAGGAACTATGTCCTGATACCAGGAGACACCCCTATCGCACTCCTATCCCTCAGGTGAGCAAATCTCACAGCCGAGGAAGGAGCCCTAGGCAGGAATGTCAAGGGGTCTAAGGTGGCGACTCAGACGACGACCTCCGCGAACAACTAAGAAGAGCTCGCCGCTACCAGAGCCGTGCTCGTAGCGACGAGAATATACGGAACCTCGTTTGTAGAGAAATGGACCAACATACAGCTCACCGCGGCACCAGGTCGACCAGAGAACTCGCCAGGAGAGCCCTCAAGACCTAGATGAAGTCACCCTTCACGAGGGAAATTGAAGAGGAAGAGGCTCCCAAGAAATTTTCCATTCCAAGGTTCAAGATTTACAACGGGAAGACTGATCCCATTGATCATGTCAGGCAGTATCGGCAGGCCATGACCCTCTGGAATCACCGGGATGCACTGATGTGCCGTATTTTCCCCTCGAGCCTCCATGACGTGGCCCAGAAATTGTTCGAAAAGATCCCTCACCGATCCATCAGATATTTCAAATCCCTGGCCGAGCTCTTTATGGCCCGGTTCATCACCAGCTGCTCCCATCCCAAAAGGATGGATGCTCTATTAACCATGAAGAAAACGCCTCAAGAAACACTCTGAGACTATGCGAATAAGTACTGGGAGTTATTCAACGAGATTGAGGACTGCGCGGAAGAGGTGGCAGTGGATTCCTTCAAAATTGGGTTACCAAGCTCTTCCCTCCTTTACCAGTCCTTGATGAAGAAGGAAGCTATGACCATTGACGACCTGATGGCCCGGATTGAGAAATACGCAAAGGTGGAAGATGTCACCCGCCCTAATGTAGAAGAAAAGGTCGAGCCAAGCTCACTACCAAGGGAAGTGAGAAATTTGAGAATCAGAAGAAAGGAGGAAAGCGTGGGGGCAAGAATGGCTCCCGAAACGGAGGGAACCCTGACGTAATAAAATCATTCCAGACGGTCAACACCGTCTTCAAAGAGCCAATTTACAAAATTCTCGCGAAGATCAAGGATGAGCCGTTCATCAAATGGCCCCGGAAAATGGGAGGAGACCCCTCGAAAAGAATCAATGCATTAAGATGTGCTTTCCACAAAGAGGGAGGGCATAAGACCGAGCACTACAAGGCTCTTAAGTCCCACCTCGAGGAGTTGGCCCAGTTTGGACATTTGAATGACTTTATGGAAAAGAAGGTAGAGAAAGCGACTGCCCACAGAGAGGCGAAACCCGACAACGTGCTGGAGGATGATGCCGGACATGAATTCGCAGTAATCCACGGAGTATCTGACATCAAGAAAATACAAGGGAACTCATCTCGAATGGAGGTAAAGAAACTGACAGCGGTAATGCAAGCTTTTCAGATTGATCCAGCAAAATCACGGTCAGGAAAACGTCGGCGAGCAGAGGACATCAACTACAACAAGCATATTATTTTCAAGGATGAAGACCTAGTGGGAGTAAGGACCCCACATCATGATGCCTTGGTCATTACACTCAGGATAGCCAACTTTGACATCGACAGGATGCTCGTCGATCAAGGAAGCTCATCTGAAGTAATGTACATTGACCTGTTCAGGAAATTAAAGTTGAGCGTCGTCGACCTAAAGGGAGCTACTGTCCCTCTGGTCGGCTTTGCTGGAAAAATGACCACGCCCCTGGTCAAAATAGTACTGCCAGTGCGCGCCGGAAATGTTTCCAAGATGATCGAGTTTTTGGTGGTCGACATTGATTCACCGTATCAGGCCATCCTCGGCAGGGGATGGCTTCATGCGATGAAGGCAGTCTCCTCGACCTACCATCAGAAGCTCAAATATGTTACCGAGCGAGGAGTAATGGAGATACACGGTGACCAGGCATTGGAAAGGAAGTGCTTCATAGCGGCAATCCGACCAAAGCCAGAGAAAAAAGATGATCAACCCAGTGAGAAAGTGGAGGAAGGTACAATTCCTTCCAAATAGCAATTAAAATACGGAAGTCCTGGAGTAGAAGAGACCAGGCTCCTCCCCTCCGAGCGTGTCGTCGAGGACCTGGTAGAAGTGACGGCTAGGGAAGGCAACAAGGCTGGGGAAAGCGACAATAGTAGAGTCTTCTTGATCGGAGCGTCACTCACCGACCAAGAGCAAAAGGAGTTGTCAACCTTACTCAGAAGCAACATAGATATTTTCGCTTGGGAACCTTATGAGCTGCCAGGAATCGATCCCAATATGGTCTTCCACCAGTTGCACATCGATCCCATATTCAAGACGATAACGCAGAAGGAACGACGAAGTGCTCCTGAGAAGGCCAGAGCAATAGAAAAAGAAGTCGAAAAACTGCTGGATGCAGGATCCATACAGGAATTGCAATTCCCCAAATGGTTATCCAACCCAGTGGTAGTTCCGAAAAGAAACGGAAAGTGGAGAGTTTGCATAGACTTCACTGACCTCAACAAAGCCTGCCCCAAGGATAGCTTCCCTCTTCCAAAAATAGACCAACTAGTAGACGCCACCGTAGCTCACGAACGGATGAGTTTCTTGGACGCATACTCAGGGTATCACCAAATTCCCTTGTATGCCCCAGATCAGGATAAAACGGCGTTTATCACGACGGTTGGTTTATATTGTTACAAGGTCATGCCTTTTGGGCTAAAAAATGCAGGGCCAACCTATCAGCGGCTAGTTACTAAAATGTTCAAGAATTAAATGGGAGACACAATGTAGGTCTACATCGACGACATGCTCGTCAAGAGCAAGGAGAAGGAGAATCACCTCTCGGACCTATCAAGTACCTTCAAAATCCTCAGGAAGTACCGAATGAAACTTAATGTGAGCAAGTGTTCCTTCGGTGTCCAGTCAGGGAAGTTTCTTGGGTATTTGGTCAGCAAGCGAGGCATAGATGCTAATTTGGACTAGATTGATGCAATCAACAGAGTGCAACCTCCTCGCACAATCCAGGATGTACAGAAGCTCACTGGAATGCTCGCTGCTCTAAATCGTTTCATTTCTAAATCTTTCGAGAGATGCAAGCCTATCTTCCAACTCTTAAAAGGTAGAAAAACAGTAGAGTGGAGCCCAGATTGTTCGCGAGCATTGGACGAGCTCAAGTCCTACCTAAGCACTCCACCACTACTTGTCATACCACAACAAATGGACTCTTTGTACCTCTACCTCTATGTATCCAGTCATACTATTAGCTCGGCGCTAATGTGAGAAGTTACAGGAATCCAACATCCCGTCTATTATGCGATCATCGTCCTTACATCACACCCCCTTAAGGCTGTCCTAAGGAAGGCGGATTTATCAGGCAGACTGTCTAAATGGTCAGTCGAGCTCGGCCGATTTGACATCCAATTTCAACCAAGGACGGCTATCAAGGATCACATCCTCGTTGATTTCATAGCTGAATTCACAGGCGAAGAACCCTCCGACCAGCCTAAGCCAACAGAGCAAAACAACCAAGCTATAGTGGAAAGCTGGAAACTATTCGTTGATGGAGCCTCCAACTCAAAGGGGGCAGGGGTAGGAATTGTTCTCATCACTCCAGAAAACACAGTCCTTGAGCAAGGAATCAGGCTGGGATTTGGAGCCTCCAACAACAAAGCAGAATATGAATCCCTAATAGCGGGTCTCTAAAAAGTGCAAACTCTGGGAGCAAAGTGTTTGCAGGTATTCGGCGATTTGCAACTAGTTTCCAACCAGATAAGTGCAGACTATAACGCAAAGGATGAAAGAATGGCATCCTACCTCTCCTTGGTGAAAAACTTAATGACGAGCTTTGAAGAGATCAACATCCAGCAGTTTCCTAGGGGGCAAAACAGCCACGCTGATGCGTTAGCAGCCCTAAGTTCAGCAGTTGATTCTAGCCTTAAAAGGGTTATCCCTGTCGATTTCCTCAGTTGCCCAAGCATTTACCCCAACTGCGAGCTGCCAAACGCGGAACCAATACTCCAATTGGAATCATCCCCCAGCTGGATGGATCCCCTGAAGGACTATTTAAAGGACGGAACGCTTCCATAGGACAAGAGAACTGCCCACCAGATATGGGTCAAAGATGCTCGCTTTCACTTATCCATAGGAGGCGACTCTTATAAAAGATCTTTCTCCGGTCCCTACCTTAGATGCGTCCACCCAGGCGATGTCAAGACAGTGCTTCATGAGCTTCACGAAGGAATCTGTGGAAGTCATGTTGGAGGAAGGTCTCTAGCCTTGCGAGCAATGAAGGAAGGCTATTGGTGGCCATACATGCAAAAGGACTCCGCAGTATATGTCCACAAATGCCTGAAATGCCAACTTCACGCTCCTATGGTCCACCAGCCCGCCAGTGAATTAAAATCCATGACCAGCCCCTAGCCTTTCGCCCAATGGGGAATGGACATCGTGGGACCACTGCCCACCGCTGCCGGCAATTGCAAATACCTGTTGGTTGCAACTGACTACTTTACCAAGTGGATCGAGGCAGAACCACTGGAAAAAATCCGAGATGCTGACATGATAAGGTTCGTATGGAGGAATATAATCACTCGATTCGGAGTCCTCAGAACCATCATCACTGACAATGGAACATAGTTCGAGAGTGGCCCTTTTCAGGACTTCTGCAACGAACACGGGATCAGGCACCACTTCAGCTCGGTGGCCTACCCTCAAAGAAATGGACAAGTTGAAGCTTCCAACAAAATAGTGATCGCCGAATTCAAGAAGCAGTTAGAGCGAGCCAAAGGCGCATGAGCAACCGAGCTACCGCATATCCTATGGGCGTACAAAATGACTCCTAGGCGAGCAACAGGAGAAACGCCATTCTCACTAACATATGGTATGGAGGCAATTATCCCACTAGAGGCGGGATTGCCAACAATGAGATCCGACCTTGTCGAACAAGGCCATAACGATGAGGCTTTGCTCGCTGAACTCGACCTAGCCGAAGAGCGCAGGGAACTTGCCCTAGTGAAACTAGCGAGCTATCAGCAACAACTCGCGAAGCACTACAGCAAAAGGGTCAACCCCAGGAGATTCAAAGTTAGGGACTATGTTCTAAGAAAGGTCCTGGGCAACACAATAAAGCCATCAGACGATAAGCTGGGACCAAACTGGGAAGGACCTTATAAGATAATTAGAGACGACCTGCAAGGTGCCTATCATTTGGAAACGATGGAGGGCAGGGAGATACCACAAGCATGGAACGCAGCTAATCTCAAGAAATTCTATTTTTAGGAATTCTATTATTAAATCTTTTATTGTATTCATTATGTGAAAGGACAGTTCATTTCCCATTTCACTAATGAAAATCTCTCAGTTGATCACTCTCTAATTAGTAACAGTTATATTTTATTACACATCCCTTCCAAATCATAGGCATATTGGTCTACATAGCAGGGGAACACCCCTCCTCAGGTCATCGTCATGAAGCACGACAGACCTCTTAGCATTGCCCTTGGCAATATATGAAGCCCTACAGAGTATTCTTAGGCATAAAACCTACTTTGGTTAAACAAAATCCTGATCGGATGAAGACATCCAATACCAGGTGTGTCCTCGCCAATTGCCCTACTTAGGCCTAAGGAAGTGTGACGACACAACCTAAAAGGTAAAGTGAGGGCACAATGGTATTCTTGCATTATGATGGACTGGGGGGACACTCGCATGACAAAATAAAAAAGATTATGAAGCAGCGAAAATATTAAAAGATTGGATGAACACATTTAGTCGGCAAAATTGCCCAAAACACGAACTTTTCATTAATCCTTTATATTTGCAAACAATGATAATACATGTTTAGTCGACGAAGCTCGCCCAAAGCATTTACATTATCAAAAAGAAAAAGAACAACAAAATCTCAAGGAAGTGGAAGCCTCCAAGCAAGATAATCAGTAACTTTAGCTCTCCTTCCATCATCAGGAGCGGGGGCTAGCTCTTCCACGACCTCATTTGCGTCCAACTCCAACAGTTGCCGGGGAATAGAATCAATGGGGATCCATCGATCATCCCTCCTGAATGGATTGGGCATCAGAGTGGAGGAGGACATCTCGTGTCGATACCATAACACCGAGTTCCTCAGGACCTGCAGCTCTCTCAGGGCACTCAACCACCCTCTGATGAAAGAAAGTTCTTCAAACTCTGATAGTTTCGTGGGAGCATCTAACCAGCCCTGATCGTAGCCATCAGACCACACTTGGCGAGGGCCCTTCTTGAATAGATGTCGCAGTCGGGAAACGTCCCTATGGAGCCCAGAAGAAATTATATAAGCTCGTCGAACATCATCGCGCAGCTCCCCAATCTCCCTATCACGTTGTTCGACGGCTTCCCTGTTCCTACCCCTGGCACTCCTTCCAGCACGCGGGAGGGGAGGTCGAGCAGCTCGCGACGAAGAAGAGCCTTGCAAGACTATTAGAATGGTGCTCGGAGAATGCTCCTTAAGCTTCGAGACCTCCCGCCTCAGGTCTTCGTTCTCCTGCCGCAGGAACTCCCCAAAATGGTTAATCTCGGTGGCCTCCAGTAACCTTGCTCTCAGTGCACTGACTTCTTCTTGTACTGAGGCACCGATTTCTTCCATCTCCCGGAGCCTGTCCTTCAGCTTGGCCACCAGCTCAGACTGATCCTTATATTTTTGGTTCCTTAACTTAGCAAACCTGCAAAGTCTAATAAAGGCCTGGCGAACAGCAGGGCTTGCATTAGGACCAAGAGTCCTACCCAGTTTGGAGGTAACATGAATATAGTCATCAACATCAACCAACTACAAGTAAAAGAAAGAGAAGAGAAAGAGATCAACATAAACAAAAATGAAGTCTTTTCATTAATAAGGAACGAGGTTACATCAGATTGAAAAAGAAAAAATTACAAAGCAGCCCTATCAATTAGCAACCTCGGGTGGCCCAGAGGTGGATGGTCTCTTGTCCTTATCAGCATCAGCAGGGGCATTACCCTCTGCAGGGGTGTCCTCTGTCCTCTCAACCAAAGGAGCGTCACCAGGACTCGCCTGAGAGACAGGATCAGTGCCTTCAGCAGTTAGGGCAGGGTCCTCACCTACGACTGGCTTCGGCCCTAGATCGTGCTCGTCAAATAGTGGGGATGCAACGTCCACCCCAGCAGCCACGAGAGCCTTATTCCACCCTTTCTTGAAGTTCAGACGGCTGATATAGCCTATCTGAACTTCAGCGTCCTCATACGCAGCAGCCCAGCCAGAGTTGTACGAGTCCTCCTTAAGGGTGGTTGCCTGGGCTTTCTCCGCCTCCAGTTGCTCGGCCACAACCTTGTTCTTCTCTGCAAGATCCAGCTTGCTCGTGCACACCAGATCAAGCCTTCCTCAGCTCTCCCAGCTCCCTGACCGCATCATCTCTCTCGCGAGCAGAATTGACAAGGGACAGGTCAGATGAAACTTGAGCTGCATTAGCAGCCTTCAGGTCGGCCTCCAGCTGAGAGCCCTTGGCTTCTAGAGCAGATTTTTGCTGTTCCATCTCACCATTCCTCCTCACCAGCTCGTCGCGAGAGCGATAGAGCACAGCAAAGTCGTTCACAAACTACAAAGAATAAAGAAGAAATCAAGAAGAAGAAACCCTCAAGACTTGTTAAAAGAAATTGAGAATTAGAAGATAACTTTACCAAGGCAAGCCTCTAGCTAGCTTCCAGAGCCAGTTGATCGGACCCCAACGCCCTCTGGCAATCCGCAGGAAGGACTTCTCTCTCGAGCAGCGCAGGGGCTAGCTGAGGAGAAGTGGCCACCGAAGCCCCCTCAGGCAAGGCAGATACTGGGACCAGGGCTTGACCTGTTTTGGTCCTCGATTCCATCTTTCTCCTCTCCTCCTCCTTTTCTCTCTCCCTTCTCTTTCTCTCCTCCACTTTCTTCTTCTCCTCCACCTTCCTCCTCTCCTCATCCTTTTTCCTCTCCCTGTCTCTCACCTGCTCCTCCTCTCTCCTCTTCTTCTCTTTCTCCTGAGAAGAAGGCCGAGAACCAGTAGCTATGACCCTAGATGCAGACTTCAGTTTCTTGGACCTCTGTGCAAGAAGCACGTCATCATCATCGTCATCATCTCTGATCAAATTCTTCCTGGGAGGCATCTCTTCACCAGAACTGGTGGAAGTGCTCGACGATCCTTGAGCTTCATAATTATCCTCAGAATTAGAAGAACTGCTACTAACAGAGCTCCCTCCACCAAGATTACCGACAGGCTCACTTTCAGAGCTCCTCTCCTCTTCGTCCAACTAGATTAGCTCGGTAGTAGTCTCTTCGAGGGAAGCAAACTCTGGAACACTATCCACAGGTCGTGCTATGAAGCTGGAGCCTACGTTCTTATACTCTAACAAGAAAGCGGCAGATCTGGGATACTCGCCGTCACCCAAAGGCTCTCTGATGTTCCAAGCTTTAACCAACTCAGAAATTCGGACCTCGCTAAGAGCAGGCTCCACGTTCCTTGACCTCGCTGTAAAAGAAAACGCAGAAAGGAGTTAGAAAAGTCATAAGTCAGCAAAGATTGAAGCAACAGTACAAATATTTACCTATATATTCTTCCCCATAAAAGTGAACAGTGAATCTTTCAGACCTTGACCCTTCAGATTGGGGAGAGAACTGCCAATTCCTAACAAGAAAACCTTCCTGCCAGTAGTCCTTATGGGAATCAGGTAGATTTACTACCAATACCCTATCAGGGCTCCTAGCTTTGAGGTACAGGACACCAGAACTAGTTTGAGAGAAGGAGTAACAAAAGAAGACCTCGGCAAGCCCTAACCTTGTGCCATATAATTGATTTATCCTATGCACGCCGTTCACTATTTTACATACATTGGGCGAACATTGTGCAGGTACAATACTAAAATAGCTAAAAAAATGCAAAAATAGATCATTAGGGGGAAAAGTAAGTCCCCCCTGAGAAAGCCACAAAGCATGAATCTAGTGGGCATCCTCTATATCCCTAACGTTCGTAGGAGGCTAGGCACAACACTCTATCTCCACCCACTCAGGAATGTTGTAGAATTTTCTAATTTCTGAGATTGACCTATTTCCAATCTTCGCCATTGGAAAATACAAGAAAAGCTACAAACCAAAGAGAAAATGCAAAGGGCATGAGAGACTTACAAGACAGAAGATCAGGTCAAATGACGAAGAAGCAACGAGAATGGAGATCAAAAGTAGAAGGTACGAAGCGCAAGAGTTCTCAGAAGATAGAAGAGTGCTGGAAAAGCTGAAACGACAAAAAGAAATGAGCCTTATTCTAACAAACCTTCAAAATCTAATCATATCGCACAGTAAGCGAAGCAGCTTCCGCCAGAAATCGACTCTACAACTCTCGAGGAATTACAACACGGCTATTATGGCTAATCATTTAAATCTGTTGGGCCCACATGCATGGCACAACAAATTCAGGGGCAATTATGGGTACTCGGAAATTAGTGCTATAGGTCTGGACGAGTAGCCCAGCCCTAGCGGCCCAAAGTCCAGGCCCCTCATCTTTTGTATTGATCCAATTTCCCCACGATCCCGTGAAGGAAAATTATAGAGGAGAACGATCCCATGAAGGGAAGTTATAGGGAAGATGGATAATATGGAGGAACCCATCATCTCCACTAACTAACATACACATATATAAATTAAACCCTAGGTCCGGGGCAAAGGACAAGTTGTATTCTCTGTACTCATTCCCCAGAATATTGAGAAATAATACTAACTGCACCACCATAGACGTAGGCACATCTTTGCTGAACCACGTACATCCGTTGTTGTGTGATTGGCGTTTTATTTTCTTTGTTCTTTCTTAGTCATTACTTCTCTCATATTTATTTGTGTTGCACAATCATTGTCTCCACAACTATTTTGTCCTTTTTACACACGTAAGGACTCTTGGTTCGGAATGATTCATCGACCCCAAGTAAGAATTAGTTCGGAATGATACATCGACCCCAATTTTTTATATACACAAATTAAGAATTGGTTCGGAATGATACATCGACCCCAATTATTTATATACACAAATTAAGAATTGGTTCGGAATGATACATCGACCCCAATTATTTATATACACAAATTCAGACTCGGACTATATCATCACTCCACCAGTACAAAGGTTCGGTTCGACAATTTACTTTGACCCCAAACATATAATAACCCTATGTTAGTTTGGAATATCTCATCGACCCTAACATAGTAATTTAGGTATACTTCCCTTAACCTAAAAGTTCATGCAATTCAGTAGGTACACGCCCGACCTATCAACCATGTTCGTATGTAATATTTTATTCTCTTATATATGCCGTACAATATTCGTTTTACGATTTATCTCATTAATAGCATTTATTAAGAATTCACACATCTCTAAGGGTCCTAGTTACCCCTCACATATAATTTTAGTAGTTATTACTTACCCTACTGGTCTATTACTTGAATTGACTTTACCTCGCCTCGTAACTCAATTCCAAACTTCCCGATGCTCTACTAAATCGGATTATTCTCGTCGGTCCATAGCCCAAGCCCTACACCCAATGGCCTTATCGGACCTCAATAATATACCTACTGGTCTTATTCTCACTCCTATATAAGTATAATATAAATCCTAGGATACCCATTCACTCCCGAAATCAAAGAAACCTTAAACACCAAAAACTCTGAGAAAAATAGGTTACGTCGATCGATCGACAATTCGAGATCGATCGAACAGGGACAAACGTAGTTCGTCTTCTTCGTTAACCTCTTCCTCCATTAACAAATCTCCAAACTACATTATAGTCCACCAAACTTCAACTCAATGATCCTAACATATTTCCACATATACTAAGACAATTTCTAACATTTCAAATACATCAAAACCTCAACATATTTAAAGGAATTGTGGATTAAACCTAAGATTTCTTGAAAACCCTAACTATGGTGTTCTTCCCATAATTTCATTCAAAACCCAGATTTTATTCCGAAATACTCATCAAGTCAAATATGAATATTATTCCTCTACATATGTTACATCATTCTACATGCAATTCCTATCCCAACATGTATAAATATCATTATTTTCTTTCCAAAATAGGAGTTTAATAAAATCATTCAAAAGACCATACACATGGGTATTATAACTTTATAATCTTTGTAATAAACAACTTTCATTGATAGAGGGTTCCTGATTTCGTGATTGTTGATGATGTTTGATTGTTTTTCTCCTTCAATCCCCCTTCCCAACAAGTGTGTGGTGACAATCTCTTTTGAATCCTTCCCAATTCTTTCTTTTGCCTTGAGAATTGTTTCTCTCTTATCTCTAATGTCTATGGTGTTTTCTCATGGGTTTTCTAACCCTAACCCCTCTTTCATACGGCTGATAAAAGGCTCTCAAATTCGTAGGTATCCTTACCATCTCATGTTAAAAGACCAAAACGCCCCCAAACGGTCTCGGTTTAGTCCAAAATTACCCCGAGACTCAACTAGTACCCCCAGGTATACTATTTTGACTAATTTGACCCTTCCGGACTCATTTGTGACCTCTAAATTATCATTTGAGTCACTTAAAAAAATAATATTCGTTCTCACCCCAACACGGTCTACACACGTTAAGTAACTATTTACCACTCGCACTAAATATAACGAGGCAATATAAATCGGTAACTATCTCTCGATTAATATTCCCAAATTACAATTTTTAATAAATCTCATTAAATTACTCCTCTTACGTAATTTAAATTAAGCCTTTTTTTCTCATTAAATTCTCCAATTTAAATAAATAGAATATTCAGTAGAATATTCAGAAATACGGGGTATTACATACTTCCCCCTTGCAAAGGAATTTCGTCCTCGAAATTAGGATAAGGCTGGTATTAAGGCTAAGGACCTTAAATATCATTGCATCCTCTAATACCCAAAACCAAATCATAACATCCTAACGATACTTATAAATTCTTATCGCATGTTACCTATGGCGCATATATCATAATTAAGTCTCACTACTTAATTTCTCCATAGATTTTTCGCAATCTAACGTTGACTCTTGAAATTAAGTTCCTCCCTACTCAATTTACTCTTTTAATGTATATCTCTATATATAACATCTATGTGTCTACTATCACTCATAAGTAGAATATTATAAGGTATACATTTCACACACAATATACACTATAAGGGAAATTGGTCCGGCAAAATCATCGGCCCCAATCATTACACATTTACATTGGTCCGAAAATCCCTTGACACCAAGGCAAATGTAATGCATATGTTGGTTCAGACCTTCCGTAGACACCAAATTAATCATCGATTTGGTTCGAAAAAATCATCGACCCCAAATCGATCCTTCATGTATTGATCCGGAACATCATCGACCCCAATACAGAATTTAAGCATACTTATTATCGCACATAAGTAGGAAAATCATAAGGTATATATATCTTACACATAACATATACTATTAACACTTATTTTATAATCACCCCCCTTTTATAACACTTTTGGGGTTATTGGCTCGGAATCCCACCTCGATCACCAATAGTGATTGGTTATATTGTCTCGGAATCACACTTCGAGCACAATATAAATATATATATCTCATTGCACATGAGTAGAAAATTTGTGAGCCATATCTTTCACACTTCATATTTTTTAAAATGTCATACCCCAATAGAATGTCCTCATATCACGCGTTAAGGACTAAGAGTTTGGAATTTCTCCTCGAACCACACCTCAAAGTACATGTATTGTTCGTAATAGGTACCCACAAACCTAATCCTTATGTATAGTCCATATAGGCACTCACACTACCTATAAATATGCTCATATAGGTATACATTCAACCTATGAATTGATCAATGGGATTCTCCAAAATTCCACTATCGTAAGGGCGTATTATCATCTTTTCTCACTAACATTGAGTCGTAGGCAACACAACATACTCAAAATAAAACTTTATCTATATTCCTCCCTGACCATCTCTCACAGGGTGGGATTTTAGGATTTAATCCTGATTCGCAACCATGTAGAACGGTACCGTGCACTTGTGCACTCTTCCTTTTTAACTATATACTAATTCATCCCGGTCAACCCATTCCGCTATCCCAACGAAATGTTGGTTTAGTTATGATGTTCACAGCCCATCAATAATATATAAGTCTGTCTCCTCATTCCATCATTGGAAACGTAGGTTCACTGCCAAATTTTCGATTGCTCATTTCGTGCCCATCTTTCTCTATCAACTAGTGGTGCGTCTGGAGACAATCTCACTATGTCTCTTCCTCAACACTGCTTCCCACTTACGTCATCTTTCCTCAAGTGGTACTCTATTCCCCTTTCACTCCGGGTATATTATACTTTATAATCCGTGCACTCTTCGTAATTGACGCACCTTTAGGGTTGATTACCTTATAAGAATTAACGTTTTAGTAACATGTAAGTCACTCTACACACTCAGTTAAGTAGAACCTTGTGTCACTTCTTCACACTAGTTAGGCCTCCTATATCAGGAGATAACTTTTGAATGGCTTCCCACCGACTTTTATCCCATACGGTGTGCTGGCTCTCTCATCACATAAAATCTTGGATTACCATCTATCTTCCATGACGTTTAATCCATTTCATCAGCATGACTAGCTGTAATTTCCCCTATCGGCGTACTTAATAAATAATTAACCGCACCCCTCTTTCTCAAGTGATTATGAAATCCAATTAACTAGGGAGTCCATACACCCTTTTCTCCGTGCACATATGCAAAACATTGCAAGTGTCGCACTCGTGACACCCTTTTCCTCACTCTCGCCTTGTCTTCATGGAGTGACTACAATCTTGCGGGTATTCTTAATCCCCTATAGACCAAAAATCAAATTCTTGTCCACAAAGTCCCACTTATCCCTTCGTGGTGAGATGAGCTTTTAAGCGTTTCCCCACAACACTACCGGATCCACTAATGATGTAGCATCTAATGTCTCTTCTCTTGACGTGCATACAAATTTAGTTGTATCCCCTTTTGCAACCGAACTTAAGCAAGGGACTTCTCCCAATGCTTTTTTACGGAGCATTTCTGGAACAACACATAGTCGAGATACTCAAATTCCATCCCCGAACAATAGGTACAACCATACTCCATCATCTCTAAAGGAGTCAAGCGGCACTGCGCTAATACTATCACTAAATCCTTAGCTCTTGTTACAACAATGAGCTCGATCTCTCCGCCCAGCGGTCATACAATATACCTTGAATCACATCATTAAGGTTCCTACACACCTGAATCAATCACTATGAGACATCCATAATCTCTAGAGTCTCCCACATATTAATGAATGATGACAGCTCGACCCTCTTTCAGGTGAGGCATCGTCCTATACCCCATTCACTCGAGGCTAAAACTCATATACCATTTGCCCATCGCTCTGGTGGTTCAATTGGTTCCCGTACATAACACGCTTATCCTTTCTGAAATGCAAAACTTATCGGAGTTATTATTTTCTTAAATGACTTCGGACAAGATCAACACACGTGGTCTTACGTCCCACAAAAGACATCTTTTCATAAATCCCCTTATTCCAGACCACACCGACTGGTTTTGGGTATTCCTCCTCTCCGACTTAGCAACCTTGATTTCGTTAACACTATCATCAGGGTTACCTTAGTTTCGCTGACCAAGGAACGCACTATTAGAATTAACAGTCCCGACTTAGGATCAAATCAATGAATCCCTTAGTGGGTTCCTACTTATGCCTTGCACTAGCCCCATTACATTCAGTCTTACTCTGACTAAATCCTTAAACTCTTTTAGCTCCGCCCACCTTGGAGGATTTACCTGAACCTTGTATGAAGCTCCATATTGCCTTCATACACATGAGTCATCCAAGAAGAGTTTTTACCAAGATTGCGAACGACAACTCGACAATCCATTCTCTCAAGGGATCTTTTTCCTTGTACCTATCTCATCGGGTACAAGTTCCCTTTAACAGATAAACTTCTTTCTCACAGTTGGCCTCTACCAGTCTCTCACATGATGGTTTCAAAAATCTCCATTCACTTCCCTTCTGAACCATTATTCGAGGAATTTACAGTTAAACTATACGTAAGGTCCCTGTATTTGTATACTAACCCTCGGTCCGGTCGTGGTGACTGGTATCCCCACGACATTGCTTTAAAAAAAATCTTTACCCAAATTTTCACTTCTGGGTATTCCTACTCTATCCTAAATGCTAAGACCTCTAGGCATTCAACTTCCATTAGTTAACATGTACAGTCGCCATTTTATCAAATTTTTATGGTTCGTTCTCATCAAAACTCTCCAGACCTCCTCTCACTATCACTGCATTGGGACGGTCTAGATTAGCACCCCCTTTGCCGTCACGACACTTGGAAAATGCCTATTATGCCTCAACAGCCCTTGCAGCATCTAAATACAATTTCACACTTGGAGAGACCTCGACAACGGTCATATTTTCTACGATTTCCATCCTTGAACACTCCATGCTTCATGGCGAGCTCCTCCCACCTGCAGTCCTTCCAACGGCAATGCTGGTCCTATCGCCACATTCGACGTACCATGACCAATTGAACTCATATATACTACACTTCATTGACTAAGTAGTAGGAGAACGTAAACCACGTATGTAGAGGATTACAATAATCCTAATATAGGGCTCTATATCAATCAAACGATACGCTGAAAACATAGTAAGCCATAGAGATCCTATGGACACTAGAACCTGATGCTCTGATACCATCTGTGACACCCCGCCTAAATAAACATCGGGTGATCAGGCCTTTATTAAATTAAAATAGGTTTCTCAAATGGTTCAATCTTAGCATCACTGTCGAAAACTTTTTAATCAGTAATCACCTAAGTGAAAATTAGACCGGTGCCAAAATTTTATCTTTCTTAAACAGATAGATCAACCATGCGGAAAAATAGTGAAACAAATACCATGCTAAAACTCAAACCAATAAAGTATAAGTACAACCGCACAAGAGTATTACCGAATAAACCATCAGCTAAAACATGACAAATAACAATAGAACAACTACTAATCTGCAACTAACATCTGAGACTGACACCGGACTACAAGTACATACATAGAATGGGGTGAGATCATGTACTAAATCTGAATGCGAGATATCGTCTAGTTAAAATCCGATAAATATCCATCGTGCTACAGCTTCGAGTCCCTGGAATGAAATCATCATACATGGCGTCCCTATAGCTGGACACCTAAAAGGTTTTGAAAATATTTATAGCAAGAGTTAGTACTCAAAAAATTTTGAAAACATTTAGCAAGCATTTATCACAATATAAAATGTGATTATTGATTACACATGTTAGGTTCTCGTACAGTCTCTTGAGTTTACTCACCCCTCGTCTTTTGTGCAGACCTAGCGTCCTACACTTAGCCCACCTAGTCATATCTTCCAAGCTAACTAGGACTAAGTAATCATCTGAACTTATCTATACTTAAGTTCTCGTATCGCCCACACAGTATATCCATTTCATAAACATCTCGCGAAGGTTAATTAATACTCAAGTAACATTCCACCTATGTTATGTTTCAAAACTTCTCACTTAGTTTCACTACTAAATTTCTACAATTATCACAATTTCTATCTTCCCACTTTTGTAATTAAGTTGCACTACTTAATTTACTAAATAGATATTCTCAATCTAATGCTATGTTCGTAATTAAGTTTCACTGCTTAGCTTCCCAGTTCGGTATGTATTCTTTAAATACATAATATATATCAATCTACTAATACACAGAAGTAGAATATCATCAAGTATATATTTGACACACAATATATACTAAATATCAGTAATTACTATTTTGTCCTTTTTACACACGTAAGGACTCTTGGTTCGGAATGATTCATCGACCCCAAGTAAGAATTAGTTCGGAATGATACATCCACCCCAATTTTTTATATACACAAATTCTGGCTCGAACTATTTCATCACGCCACCAGTACAAAGGTTTGGTTCGGCATTTTACTTCGACCCCAAACATATAATAACCCGATGTTAGTTCATAATATCTCATGTACCCTAACATAGTAATTTAGGTATACTTCTCTTAACCTAAAAGTTCATACAATTCAGTAAGTACACGCCCGGCCTATCAACCATGTTCGTACGTAATATTTTATTCTCTTATATATGCCGTACAATATTCACTTTATGATTATCTCATTAACCGCATTTATTGAGTATTCAGACAACTCTAAGGGTCCTAGTTAGCCCTCACATATAATTTCAGTAGTTATTACTTACCCCACTGGTCTATTACTTGAATTGACTTTACCTCGCCTCGTAACTCAATTCCAAATTTCCCAATGCTCTACTAAATTGGATCATTCTCGTCGATCCATAGGCCAAGACCTACACCCAATGGCCTTATCAGACCTCAATAATATACCTACTGGTCTTATTCTCACTTCCATATAAGTATAATATAAATCCTAGGATACCCATTCACTCTCGAAAATCAAAGAAACCTTAAACACGGAAAACTCTGAGAAAAACAGCTTACGTCGATCGATCGACTACTGGGTTCGATCGATCGACCTAGTCGATCGATCAAAAATTCGAGATCGATCGATCAATCGAACAGAGACAGACGTCGTTCGTCTTCTTCGTTAACCTCTTCCTCCATTAACAAATCTCCCAACTACATTATAGTCCACCAAACATCGACCCAATGATCCTAACATATTTACACATATACTAGGACAATTTCTAACATTTCAAATACATCAAAACCTTAATATATTTAAAGGAATTGTGGATTAAACCTAAGATTTCTTAAAAACCCTAACTATGGTGTTCTTCCCATAATTTCATTCAAAATCAGATTTTATTCCGAAATACTCATCAAGTCAAATCTGAATATTATTCCTCTACATATGTTACATCATTCTACATGAAATTCCTATCCCAACATGTATAAATATCATTATTTTCTTTCCAAAAGATGAGTTTAACAAAATCATTCAAAAGACCATACACATGGGTATTATAACTTTATAATCTTTGTAATAAACAACTTGCCTTGATACAGGGTTCCTGATTTCGTGATTGTTGATGATGTTTGATTGTTTTTCTCTTTCAATCCTCCTTCCCAACAAGTTTGTGGTGACAATCTCTTTTAAATCCTTCCCAATTCTTTCTTTTGCCTTGAGAATTGTTTCTCTCTTATCTCTAATGGCTATGGTGTGTTCTCATGGGTTTTCTAACCCTAACCCCTCTTTCATACGGCTGATAAAAGGCTCTCAAATTCGTAGGTCTCCTTACCATATCATGTTAAAAGACCAAAACTCCCCCGAACGGTCTCGGTTTAGTCCAAAATTACCCCGAGACTCAACTAGTACCCCGGGGTATACTATTTTGATAGGACTCATCTGTGACCTCTAAATTATCATTTGAGTCACTTAAAAAAATATTATTCATTCTCACCCCAACACGGTCTACACGCATTAAGTAACTATTTACCACTCGCACTAAGTAAATATAATGCGGCAATATAAATCGATAACTATCTCTCGATTAATATTCCAAAATTACAATTTTTAATAAATCTCATTAAATTAATCCTCTTACGTAATTTAAATTAAGCCGTATTTTCTCATTAAATTCTCCAATTTAAATAAATAGAATATTGAGTAGAATATTCAGAAATATGGGGTATTACAAATGTATTATGTAATTTATTAAACTATGGAGATACGTTGTATCTAACTGTTGACTGACGGCATATTCGGTCCTCTTAATGTATATTTGTTATGGATGTAATATAAGCTCTTTTGGAATTCCACTTTCGCTTCAGATTGGGTTGTTTAAATTATTTTCTTAACTTGTAATCAAACTAAATTAAAATTTTTGGCAACCCACTTTCTGAATTATTGGGTGGTTTTCCCCGTATACTTATTTTATTGTTGTGATGCTGAGAATGATTTTCATCCACGATTCCGTTATATTGGAGTATCGGGCTGGCCACCCCTTGTTTCGGATCACAGGTTGTCACACGTTTACTGAAGTCGCAAGTTGTAACAATTCATCAGGTTTAGGGTTAATCGAAAAATCGAGATAATCCATATACGAAGTAAATATTAATTGCACAAATAAGTTTGTATTTGAAATATGTATTCAACATTATCATGAAGTGATGTCATAATTAGTAATTGTGAAAGATACAAGCTAAATATGATTAATACTAAAATTAAAATCATCTATTTTGAATTTTTGAATTTTGGGTTTGTGCGTCTAATTCACTTGGGTTGATTGGATAGTCTATAATCGTGGGTAGTGTAAGTAGGTCATATAGGCCTGAAAAATGTTTATATGAGGTAGTATGGTTCTAACTTCTAAGAAGTTTCAGTGTAAAAATAACTTAAAAGGTATAATGTATAATTTATTAAAAGTTTTAGATCAATTTTTCTCTTTATTTTTAGTTGAATTCGGATTTAAGGACAAGAGACAAAATAACTTTATTTGAACTAAAGAATATCTAGAAAAAGTTTGGCGGTGGTTTTAGACCTTTGAAAAACTGGTCAGGGGGTTATGTGTAAAATTAAAACTTAATTTTTAACTTTAAAATTGTTTTTCTCAAAAAAATCCTTTCTCGGGATCAACACAGTGTGATGTAATACACCATTTTGTTCAGAATTAAAAATAAATTTTATGAAAAAAAATAAAAAATTTTGATTGGAGATGCGCCCTCACGCGCTTAGTAAAATATTTCACGCGCCTGATTTGACCCTCATTCATGTGCATGTAACCCATTCATCTTCAATTTTTGACTATTTGACTTTGGGGTTTTAATACTTTGACCTTAGATGATTTTGAGATAGTGATGGAGATGAGGTTTCGAATCTTAGAAGAAGCTCGAGAGTTATATGAAGAAGTTTACCACCCTAATCACAAATTGTGAAGAGGAAAAGAGTTATGATAAGAAGTTTGGTTGTGGGGACTCAAGCAAAGCTTTTAAGTTAGGGAGAAAATTTAATTTTTACTTATTTTATCTTCAATTTTAAAATATTGACTGAAAATTACTAACAATTATAGTAGATTACTAATGGTATTCTATGGTAAAAATTTGTAAAGGTATAATAGTGTTAGTAATTATAAAATTAGTCCGTTACTAAAAGCTTATTTTGTTGTAGTGTAAGGTATGGTACTTTGAGTTTCCCCAATAAGGGTCATACATTGTCGATAGTACGCAATTATTGTAGTAGGATGTAGGGCCACACCACAATTAAGGGTAAAAAAATATAGTTCAGTGGATTTTACTAAAGTCGTAAGCTGTAACAATTCATCAGGTGGAGGGATAACCGGAATATCAAGATAATCCATATACGAAGTAAATATGAACTGCATAAATAAGTTTGTATTTGAAATTTGAATTCAACATTATCATAAAGTGATGTAACAATTTGTAATTGTGAAAGACATAAGCTTAATATGATTAATACAAAAATTAAAATCATCTACTTTGAATTTTCAAATTTTGGGTTTGTGTGTCTAATTCACTAGGGTTGATTGGATAGTCTATAATTGTGGGTAGTTTAAGTAGGTCATATAGGCCTGAAAAATGTTTATATGATGTACTATGATACTAACTTCTAAGAAGTTTCAGTGTAAAATTAACTTAAAAGGTATAATGTATAATTTAATAAAAGTTTTAGAATAATTTTTCACTTTGTTTTTTGTTTAATTCTGATTTAAGGACAAGATACAAAATAACTTTATTTGAACTAAAGAATTTGTAGAAAAAGTTTGGGGGTGGTTTTAGACCTTTGAAAAACTGGTCAGGGGGTTATGTGTAAAATTAAAACATAATTTTTATCTTTAAAATTGTTTTTCTCGAAAAAATCCTTTCCCAGGATCCAAACTGTGTGATGTAATACACCATTTTGTTAAGAATTAAAAATAAATTTTATGAAAAAATATTAAAAAATGATTGCAGACGCGCCCTCACGCGCTTAGTAAAATATTTCACGTCCCTGGTTTGACCCTCACTCGTGTGCATGTAACCCATTCATGTTCAACTTTTGACTATTTGACTTTGGGGTTTTAATACTTTGACCTTAGATGAGTTTGAGATAGTGATGGAGATGAGGCTTCGAATCTTAGAAGAAGCCCGAGAGTTATATGAAGAAGTTTACCACCCAAATCAAAAATCGTTGAGAGGAAAAGAGTTATGCTAAGAAGTTTGGGTGTGTGGAATCAAGCAAAGCTTTTAAGTTGGAGGGAAATTTTCTTTTTCCTTTTTTTATCTTCAATTTTAAAATATTGAGTTAAAATTACTAACAATTATAGTAGATTACTAACGGTCTTCTATGGTAAAAATTAGTAATGGTATAATAGTGCTAGTAATCATAAAACTAGTCTATTACTAAAAGCTTATATTGTTGTCGTGTAAGGTATGGTACTAGGGGTTTCACTAATAAGGGTCATACATTGTCGATAACACGCAATTATTGTAGTAGGATGTAGGGATACACCGCAATTAAGGGTAAAAGAATATAGTTGAGTGGCTTTTACTGAAGTCGTAAGCTATAACAATTCATCAGGTTTAGGGATAATCGGAATATTGAGATAATCCATTTACGAAGTAAATATGAACTGCACAAATAAGTTTGTATTTGAAATATGAATTCAACATTATCATAAAGTGATGTAACAATTAATAATTGTAAAAGACATAAGATTAATATGATTAATACTAAAATTAAAATCATCTTCTTTGAATTTTCGAATTTTGGGTTTGTTCGTCTAATTCACTGGGGTTGATTGGATAGTCTATAATCGTGGGTAGTGTAAGTAGGTCATAGAGGCCTGAAAAATGTTTATATGATGTAGTATGATACTAACTTCTAGGAAGTTAATGTGTAAAAATAATTTAAATGTCATAATGTATAATGTATTAAAAGTTTTAGAATAATTTTTCTCTTTATTTTTAATTGAATTCGGATTTAAGGACAAGAGACAAAATAATGTTATTTGAACTAAAGAATTTATAGAAAAAGTTTGGGGGTGTTTTTAGACGTTTGAAAAACAGGTCAGGGGGTTATGTGTAAAATTGAAACTTAATCTTTAACTTTAAAATTGTTTTTCTAAAAAAAATCCTTTACCGGGATCCAAAGAGTGTGATGTAATACACCAATTTGTTCAGAATTAAAAATAAATTTTATGAAAAAAAAAATTGATTGGAGACACGCCCTCACACGCTTAGTAAAATATTTCACGCCCCTAGTTTGACCCTCACTCGTGTGCATGTAACCCATTCATCTTCAACTTTTGACTATTTCACTTTGGGGTTTTAATACTTTGACCTTAGATTAGTTTGAGATAGTGATGGAGATGAGGCTTTGAATCTTAGAAGAAGCCCGAGAGTTATATGAAGAAGTTTACCACCCAAATCAAAAATCGTGGAGAGGAAAAGAGTTATGCTAAGAAGTTTGGGTGTGTGGACTCAAGCAAAGATTTTAAGTTGTAGGGAAAATTTCTTTTTACTTTTTTTATCTTCAATTTTAAAATATTGAGTTAAAATTACTAACAATTACAGTAGATTACTAACGGTCTTCTATGGTAAAAATTAGTAATGGTATAATAGTGTTAGTAATCATAAAACTAGTCTATTACTAAAAGCTTATGAGAACGTATTTTATATTAATTACTAGGTATGGTAATTAGATACAAGTTTTGGATTATGAATTGAGTGCTAATTTAATGAAGAAAAGTTAATATTCACTATGAGCTTGCATATATACCATAACTATGGGTGAATATTGATGTGTTATGCTTAGTAATATCATATGAATTAAAATTATATTTAGCTTAATAATGAGACCGGAACTTAAATTTAATTATAGAATGTCCAAATGATAATTTAAAGGCCGCAGTTGATTCCGGAACGTGCGAGATAGTCAGAAATTATGCCATTATGTGTTTTGAGATTTTGGGCATTTTTGACTGATTATGCCTTAAATATGCAATTGCGTATTATTTTATCGCAATATCGATCAATTGAGTTGGGATTTTTGGTTAAAGGCACGATTTATGTCTTGAGTGAACCACAATTCACCTAATTATATTTTCTAAACCTAGAGAACTAAAGAGAGAAAGAGAAAGAGTAGAGAGAAGAAAGGGTATTGAAGATTTAAGGAGGATTCTTGCTCCAACACCAAGAAAATCTGCATTTTCTACATTGAGGCAAGTTTACTACTTGCTATTTATGGTTTAAGATAAATGATTTGTGTGAGAATGATGTATTTGATCATGGTTTAGCTATTTAGGGTTTCTTTGTGTATTTGTGGGTTTTGATCCATTGAAGAATGTTTTGGGATGTTTGATGAGGTTTATTTTAGTAGTTGTAGCATTTATGTTATGTTGGTGGAAATAAATGAGTTAGAATTGGGATTAGCATGAAATATGAAGGGTCGTTTTGGTCTAGGTCTGCAGGGACCGGTCGACCGTGATTCTCAGACCGGTCGACCGGGCTACGGGAGAGGGTTCACTATATTTCTTTCAAAGGCCTAAAATTTTGGCGCGGTCGACCGGTCCCCCCGAAATGAACTTTCTGCTATTCTTTTTAGGCCAAATCTTGAGACGCGATCGACCGCGGTCTTAGGACCGGTGGAACGGTCCCCTGTTTTCTTCCCAAACATTTTATTTTCAGTCCTTAACTTCTTCTTTTCATAGGAACATAGGGACCTTCTTAAATGAAGTAAAAATAGGGACTTAGAGTATTAGCTGAGTTCGGTCGACTCCCTAGAGTCGAAGGGGTTCATCTAGGGTTCCTGTCAAGGGGGGGGGGGGGGGGAGATTTAAAGTAATGTTTAGGCATTTCCTCTACCAGGTAGTTCCATAAGAGTCTAGGAAATCTTAAGGTCGAATTGGGAGACTTTAGGAGTAAATGCGAACTAGATCTCATTTGATGGGTTATTATCAAGTCCAAACAAGGACATATGGGAGAGATAACTTGGGAGTTTAAATATTCTTCGAGGTTATTATGATGATGTGAAGTATACCATAATGCTTTTAATAAAATGTAAAATGGATAAAGTAAAATATAATTTACTGAATCACGAGTTATAAATTAATAAAATGGATGTTACACACCTCTCTAAATACCATCTTAGGGGAAGTCCGTGCGTGAGGTGAAGCCCCCTGGCTAATGAATGCAGGGTGGATATAGTCCTAGGCCATATGAGCGCTTGTTTTATATTTTTCTGCGATGGGTAGGAGATTCTGGGTGTGGTCTTGACTACCCCGCAGGCATATGGCCGCTTCCCGACTTTGCGATAGGATCCCAGGTTGTCTTAGGTTAGGCCCTGGAAGATGATGGTTATTTAGGGGCGCGCACAGTGGGGAAACCCGGACGGGAGATCTTAGAATCGTTATATATATATATATATTTATAACTATTCTATTATCGAGTTGGACTCGATGGAACATTAATGCCATAAAGAGCAAAGTATATGCCCCAAAGAGCATACTATTGAGATAAGTGCCATAAAGAACACATGGTAATAATTGCAATCCTGATAAGGAATGGAAAGAAGATGGAAATGAAAATGAGGAAAGATGAAAAGGCTCATAGGTACTTTTATTTCTTTGTATAATTGAATTACATTTTAATCATCATTTAACTGTCTTAGTTCTTTATATGATCTTACCATGCTAGAATATCATCCGTATCTTCCATGTTTACCTGTACATTATTGTCATACCTGTCATTTATCTAGTAATCATATAAAACCGGCCTCTGACCGGTTCTTCGTTTTCTTGTTGTGTATGTATCTTCTATTTTTGTTCAGGTGTTCCGCCACAAGGTTGCTCGAAATGAATTTCTTTTCTTCAAGTCTTTTGAGGAGCCGTGACATTTTGCGGGTATCACGGGATATTTTGTGTAGATGCCTCTATTATTGTTTTCTAGCTAAGATCAGTCTTTATTCGGGCGTGTGGCCCAAATGGTGTAATTGTATAATTGATCTATTATGTAACACATGGAACTTACTGTGTATTGTATGGATTGTATCGACCGATGTTTTATTCGGTCCTTTCTTATCTATTGGATTATATATATAAGTTTGTGGGAGTTTCCACCCTATTTTTCTATTATGGGTTGTTGAAAGTGTTTTCTTTAAATTATCAATTAAAATTTTTGATAACCCATTTTCTGGAATATTGGGTGATTATTCCCGATACTCTGTATGTTATTGCGATGCTGAGAATGATATCTATCCATGTTTCCTGCTTCATCGGGGTATCGGGCTAGACACCCTTTATTTTGGATAGCGGGTTGTCACAGTAAGGTATGGTACTAGGGGTTTCACTAATAAAGGTCATACATTATCGATAGTACGCAATTACTGTAGTAGGATGTAGGGCTACACCACAATTAAGGGTAAAAAAATATAGTTCACTGGCTTTTACTGAAGTCGTAAGCTGTAACAATTCATCAGGTTGAGGGATAATCGGAATATCAAGATCATCCATATACGAAGTAAATATGAGCTGCACAAATAAGTTTGTATTTGAAATATGAATTCAACATTATCAGAAAGTGATGTAACAATTAGTAATTGTGAAAGACATAAGCTTAATATGATTAATACTAAAATTAAAATCATCTACTTTGAATTTTCGAATTTTGGGTTTGTGCGTCTAATTCACTGGGGTTGATTGGATAGTTTATAATTGTGGGTAGTGTAAGTAGGTCACATAGGCCTGAAAAATGTTAATATGATGTACTATGATACTAACTTCTAAGAAGTTTCAGTGTAAAATTAACTTAAAAGGTATAATGTATAATTTAATAAAAGTTTTAGAATAATTTTTCACTTTGTTTTTAGTTTAATTCTGATTTAAGGACAAGATACAAAATAACTTTATTTGAACTAAAGAATTTATAGAAAAAGTTTGGGGGTGGTTTTAGACCTTTGAAAAACTGGTCAAGGGTTATGTGTAAAATTTAAACACAATTTTTATCTCTAAAATTTTTTTTCTCGAAAAAATCCTTTCCCAGGATCCAAACTGTGTGATGTAATACACCATTTTGTTCAGAATTAAAAATAAATTTTATGAAAAAAATAAAAAAAAATGATTGCAGACGCGCCCTCACGCGCTTAGTAAAACATTTCACGCCCCTGGTTTGACCCTCACTCGTGTGCATGTAACCCATTCATCTTCAACTTTTGACTATTTGACTTTGGGGTTTTAATACTTTGACCTTAGATGAGTTTGAGATAGTGATGGAGATGAGGTTTCGAATCTTAGAAGAAGCCCGAGAGTTATATGAAGAAGCTTACCACCAAAAGCAAAAAATGTGGAGAGGAAAAGAGTAATGCTAAGAAGTTTGGGTGTGTGGACTCAAGGAAAGCTTTTAAGTTGGAGGGAAAATTTCTTTTTACTTTTTTTATCTTCAATTTTAAAATATTGAGTTAAAATTACTAACAATTATAGTAGATTACTAACGGTATTTTATGGTAAAAATTAGTAATGGTATAATAGTGTTAATAATCATAAAACTAGTCTATTACTAAAATCTTATTTTGTTGTAGTGTAAGGTATGGTACTAGGGGTTTCACTAATAAGGGTCATACATTGTCGATAGTACGCAGTTATTGTAGTAGCATGTAGGGCTACACCACAATTAATGGTAAAAAAATATAGTTGAGTGGCTTTTACTGAAGTCGTAAGCTATAACAATTCATCAGGTTTAGGGATAATCGGAATATCAAGATAATCCATATACAAAGTAAATATGAACTGCACAAATAAGTTTGAATTTGAAATATGAATTCAACATTATCATAAAGTGATGTAAAAATTAGTAATTGTGAAAGACATAAGCTTAATATTATTAATACTAAAATTAATATCATCTTCTTTGAATTTTCGAATTTTGGGTTTGTGCGTCTAATTCACTGGGGTTGATTGGATAGTCTATAATCGTGCGTAGTGTAAGTAGGTCATAGAGGCCTGAAAAATGTTTATATGATGTAGTATGATACTAACTTCTAGGAAGTTAATGTGTAAAAATAACTTAAAAGGTATAATGTATAATGTATTAAAAGTTTTAGAATAATTTTTCTCTTTATTTTTAATTGAATTCGGATTTAAGGACAAGAGACATAATAACTTTATTTGAACTAAAGAATTTATAGAAAACGTTTGGGGGTGTTTTAGACGTTTGAAAAACTGTTCAGGGGGTTATGTGTAAAATTGAAACTTAATCTTTAACTTTAAAATTGTTTTTCTCAAAAAAATCCTTTCCCGGGATGCAAAGAGTGTGATGTAATACACCATTTTGCTCAGAATTAAAAATAAATTTTATGAAAAAAAATAAAAAAAAATTGATTGGAGACACGCGCTTAGTAAAATATTTCACGGCCCTCGTTTGACCCTCACTCGTGTGCATGTAACCCATTCATCTTCAACTTTTGACTATTTGACTTTGGGGTTTTAATACTTTGACCTTAGATGAGTTTGAGATAGTGATCGAGATGGGGCTTCGAATCTCAGAAGAATCCTGAGAGTTATATGAAGAAGTTCACCACCCAAATCAAAAATCGTGGAGAGGAAAAGAGTTATGCTAAGAAGTTCGGGTGTGTGGACTCAAGCAAAGCTTTTAAGTTTTAGGGAAAATTTATTTTTACTTTTTTCATCTTCAATTTTAAAATATTGAGTTAAAATTACTTACAATTATAGTAGATTACTAACGGTATTCTATGGTAAAAATTAGTAATGGTATAATAGTGTTAGTAATCATAAAACTAGTCTATTACTAAAAGCTTATTTTATTGTAGTGTAAGGTTTGGTACTAGGGGTTTCACTAATAAGGGTCATACATTGTCGATAGTATGCAATTATTGTAGTAGGATGTAGGGATACACCACAATTAAGGGTAAAAAAATATAGTTCAGTGGCTTTTACTGAAGTCGTAAGCTGTAACAATTCATCAGGTTGAGGGATAATCGGAATATCAAGATAATCCATATACGAAGTAATGATGAACTGCACAAATAAGTTGGTATTTGAAATATGAATTCAACATTATCATAAAGTGATGTAACAATTTGTAATTGTGAAAGACATAAGCTTAATATGATTAATACTAAAATTAAAATCATCTACTTTCAATTTTCAAATTTTGGGT
Source organism: Sambucus nigra (assembly GCA_949130495.1). NCBI lineage: Eukaryota > Viridiplantae > Streptophyta > Magnoliopsida > Dipsacales > Adoxaceae > Sambucus > Sambucus nigra. Next base: position 232,672,823 of record OX422210.1, on the reverse strand, counting down.
TTGTGCGTCTAATTCACTAGGGTTGATTGGATAGTTTATAATTGTGGGTAGTGTAAGTAGGTCATATAGGCCTGAAAAATGTTTATATGATGTACTATGATACTAACTTCTAAGAAGTTTCAGTGTAAAATTAACTTAAAAGGTATAATGTATAATTTAATAAAAGTTTTAGAATAATTTTTCACTTTCTTTTTAGTTTAATTCTGATTTAAGGACAAAATACAAAATAACTTTATCTGAACTAAAGAATTGATAGAAAAAGTTTGGGGGTGGTTTTAGACCTTTGAAAAACTGGTCAGGGGGTTATGTGTAAAATTAAAACATAATTTTTATCTCTAAAATTGTTTTTCTCGAAAAAATTCTTTCCCAGGATCCAAACTGTGTGATGTAATACACCAATCTATTCAGAATTAAAAATAAATTTTATGAAAAAAATAAAAAAAAAATGATTGCAGACGCGCCCTCACGCGCTTAGTAAAATATTTCACGTCCCTGGTTTGACCCTCACTCGTGTGCATGTAACCCATTCATCTTCAACTTTTGACTATTTGACTTTGGGGTTTTAATACTTTGACCTATGATGAGTTTGAGATAGTGATGGAGATGAGGCTTCGAATCTTAGAAGAAGCCCGAGAGTTACATGAAGAAGTTAACCACCCAAATCACAAATTGGGAAGAGGAAAACGGTTATGCTAAGAAGTTTGGGTGTGTGGACTCAAGCAAAGCTTTTGAGTTGGAGGGAAAATTTCTTTGTACTTTTTTTATCTTCAATTTTAAAATATTGAGTTAAAATTACTAACAATTATAGTAGATTACTAAAGGAATTCTACGGTCAAAATTAGTAATGGTATAATAGTGTTCGTAATCATAAAATTAGTTTGTTACTAAAAGCTTCTTTTGTTGTAGTGTAAGGTATGGTACTAGGGGTTTCACTAATAAGGGTCATACATTGTCGATAGTACACAATTATTTTAGTAGGATGTAGGGCTATACCACAATTAAGGGTAAAAAAATATAGTTTAGTGGCTTTTACTGAAGTCGTAAGCTGTAACAATTCATCAGGTTTAGGGATAATCGGAAAATCGAGATAATCCATATACGAAGTAAATATGAACTACACAAATTAGTGTTTATTTGAAATATGATTTCAACATTATCATGTAGTGATTAACAATTAGTAATTGTGGAAGACATAATCTTAATATGATTAATACTAAAATTAAAATCATCCACTTTGAATTTTCGAATTTTGGGTTTGTGCGTCTAATTCACTGGGGTTGATTGGATAGTCTATAATCCTGGGTAGTGTAAGTAGGTCATATAGGCCTGAAAAATGTTTATATGATGTAGTATGATACTAACTTCTAAAAAGTTTCATTGTAAAAATAACTTAAAAGGTATAATGCATAATTTATTAAAAGTTTCAGATTAATTTTTCTCTTTATTTTTAGTGGAATTCGGATTTAAGGACAAGAGATAAAATAAATTTATATGAACTAAAGAATATCTAGAAAAAGTTTGGCGGTGGTTTTAGACCTTTGAAAAACTGGTCAGGAGGTTATGTGTAAAATTAGAACTTAATTTCTAACTTTAAAATCATTTCTCTCGAAAAAATCCTTTCCCGGGATCCAAACTGTGTGATGTAATACACCATTTTGTTCAGAATAAAAAATAAATTTTATGAAAGAAAATAAAAAAAATTTGATTGGAGACGCGCCCTCACGTGCTTAGTAAAATATTTCACGCGCCTGGTTTGACCCTCATTCGTGTGCATATAACTCATTCATCTTCAACTTTTGACTATTTGGTTTTGGGGTTTTAATACTTTGACCTTAGACAATTTTGAGATAGTGATGGAGTTGAGGTTTGGAATCTTAAAAGAAGCCCGAGAGTTATATGATGAAGTTTACCATCCAAATCACAAATCGGGAAGAGGTAAAGAGTTATGTGTACCACCCCGCCTAATAAGATACCGGTCGATCACTCCAATATTAAATTAAAACAGGAGTTTCATATGGATCATTCTTAGCATCACTATCGAAAATCCAATTAATTACTAATATCCTATTAGGTGGCCGTTAAAAACTTTTATCTAACTACTCTTTTTAGCGCACAAATTAAAACATTCACAGTTAAATGCGTAATGAACTGAAATGGAAATGAAAGGAACTAAAATAACCGAACACTCGGTCTAAATAATACAACCATATCGAATGATGTACTGAAAGAATAAATAAATGCAATTGAGCCATTGGCTCGAGTGTTTATACAATAACTCCTATCTAGAGTACAAGGAAAGAAACGTCTACCGATAACCTGCAAGCATCCACAGCTGCTGCAGCAGGCGTCTGACTCGAAAGAGTTTCCATCCAGGCGTCCCTGTGTCTGGACACCTATATATATACAGTATAGAGAAAGAAAGGAGAGTAGACAAACGGGTCAGAGCCCGAATGTTTAGAAAATATTTTTCAAGTGCATAAATGCTTTATTTTTAGAAAAATAGTTTTATCTCATATTTAAATTGGTATCGCACTCTCATGAGATACCCCTCACCTCTCCTCTAACAGTGCACACCTAGCGCATCCCTAAAAACATCCTAGTCAAGCTACCCTGCTAAACTAGTCTAATACCCAACCACTATCTAACCTAGATAGTCAAATCGATGTACTAAGGGCTAACTTCACTTTAATCTCGACGCTATGCCATGTTCGTGCGTGGGGTGTCTCGCGAAGCGAAATCCAAACAAGGAACCCCCCCCCCCCGATACACTACTATGCAGCAAGGTCGATCTTTGAGATCCGCCAGTCCCTCAGTACAGAAAGATATATAATATATATACCATAAACATTTAATAATATAAGAGCACTAAGGATTAAATTTCTCCCCAGTCTCAACACAGTGCCATATTCGTGCGTGGGGTGTCTCGCAAAGCGAAATCCAAACAAGGAACCCCCTCGATACACTACTATGCGGCACGGTCGATCGTCGGGATTAATTAGACCCTCGGCACCCAATTTAGACATATACATACATCTACAGTATACTTCCGGATAATATAAATATCTCTCGGACTGAGGATTACTTGATACATGAAGTATTTATAAATACTATCCTTTTCATTTCAAAAACTTCCATTTCCCTTCTCATATCCAGGAAATGTATTTAAAAGCCAATTCATTATCATGAATTGCTTTAATAAATCATATACCTTTTGAAAGCCAATTTTATTAACATAAAAAGCTTTTCCTTTATCAAAATATCCCATTTCCCTTTTTATACTCAGGAAATGTATTCAAAGACGTTTTCATTATCATAAAAATGCTTTGATCATAATATATGCTTCCACATCCCTTCTTCCATCCGGGAAGTGTTACCGAAGCCACTTTATATATAACCCATTTCCCTTCCTATATCCAGGAAATGTAATTAAAGAAAATCCATTATTATGAACTGCTTTAATAAACGCGTTCTAAGACCGCCCGTCCGGATTTCTCCACTGTGCGCGCCCCTAAATGGCTATCATCTTTCAGGGCCTCCAAGACAACCTGGGATCCTATATCGAAAGACGTCGGGAAGCGACCATGTGCCTGCGGGGTAGTCAAGACCACACCCGGAATCTCCTAACCAGCGCAAAAAATATAACAACAAATGCTCACATGCTCTATAGGACTATATCCACCCTGCATCATTAGCCAGGGGGCTTCACCATACGAACGCAACTGATAGCGATTTAGAGAGGTGTGTAATCCATATTTTATTAATTATGAAAAAACATTATTCTTTCCATTTTGAAAATATTATTTTATATATTTTCAAAATCATTTCCATCATCATATATATATATACCTAAAACACACAGTATATACATATCCTATATATTCTTCCTAGAATATATATAAACGGGCTTAGTGGCCTATAGCATCTAGCGATGACTAAATATCCCAAAGATTCCCTCCAGGAATCGTAATCATGCATTCATAGTTGCATGATTCTAAATCCAAAGTATTTCTTACTTTAATAATCACTATATACTTCAATCCTATTCTAAGGATTTATTAGATATCTCCAATGATACTATTCTTCTCTAAGTGAAGCATATATATATATATATATATACCCCCAAATTATCCTAATTATCTCATAGGAAATACTTAACGATAATCGATATAATTATTCCTTCTATAAGCATAATTATATAGGCTTATATGCCTACGAGAATTAACCTCAGGATTTCTCTCACCCGAACAACCTTAAACTTAATGGGTTAAGGGTTTCATTTCCTTAAACCCCAAGACTATACCTAGTCCAAATAATCGTTTAGAAGTCCCCAATTAAAGTTAGGAACCCTAATCCATCAATTTCTACAATTACTCTATTTTCCTCGAAAATATAGATTAAGGTTTATATACTTAAAACCCTAACTTTACCCTCCTCAATTATCTTAATTTATGGACCCTAAAGTCCTAAAAGGTCCCTTAGGTTATTACCTAATTATCCTCAAAGCAAGATGAAATGGAATCTATCCCTTCCAAATCACCCTAAAGAAATTTGTCCCTTCTCAGCAGAGGTCGATCGATCGACCCATGGCCTTCGATCGATCGAAGGCTTCGATCGATCGATCCCCAAGGCTCGATCGATCGATCAAGTCGGGCAGCTTCTTCTCCGAGAAGCTGTTTCGGCCATGGAAGCTTCCCCCAAGCTTCCATATCTCCACCCAACGGCCTACAACTTCTACCAACAACAAATACACTTATAATGCGGGTCCTAAACATCCCAGGACCCGAAATCACCCAATATATTTGGTTAATTACTAAAATCTCCAATTTACCAATTTTAGGAGTTTATTCGTTTTATCTCCCGAAAACCCGTTTTATTCACGAATACCCAACCCAAAATCATTAGGGTTTGTTATACCAACAATGATATGAGATATTTATGCTCAAAAATAAATAAAGCAAGTAAACACTTGCCTCGTGGATACAATCCGACGTCCTCGAGCCGAATCCCGCGGAGGCCGGTCGGAATCTCCCCCTTTTTCTTCTTTTCTTCCCCCTCTCTCTCTCTTCCCTCTCTTCTTTCTTCTTTCTTTCCTCTCTTCCTCTATATATAGAGAGAAAAAGGGTTTTAACCCTAAAAACCCAAAAACGACTCGTTTACCCAATTACGAGCCTATTTAACTCCAAAATTACCCGGAACTCAATTTCGACAATCGGATACTCTTTTCCGACTATCTCGGACATTCTGGAACTCGTGGTGCAGTCGAAATTTCCATCCGAGGTACTTGACCGCAAATCAGTATTCTAATCCAAAATATTTAAATGCGGTGTTCTACTCAAAATCTCACCTCTTTTGTCGCTATACTCCGTGGCGACATATAAATAAAATATTTTGACCTATATGGTCCCAAAATAATTAATAACACCGTTCTAAAAATCATTAAATCCCCGAGAATCCCAAAGATCACTATTAGAGAAATTCTTCAAATTCCCAAATTATACTTAATTATGGGATTTAATCGTCTCCAAAAGGGCGGGTTATTACATACTCCCCCCCCTTACAACAGAATTTCGTCCTCGAAATTCAGATGTAACCTACACCCTCTAACTAGGATTACTACAAATCCTAAAACCTCAAGGAAAAAGATACTAACCTAATAGTTCCGAACCATACACTATGTGGCTACCGCAATCATAAAGTAACTCTAATACGTTACTCAATACCCATCCTCTAAAATGCCTCTTGGCATGGATTTCAATCTTGTATACTACTCCTATCTTAGCTAGGCGGTACATCAAACTACCTTACCAAGGTGCCCATACACCTTTCTAACTTGTGCATATCAGCACAAACATTACGAACGTCTGACACGCATCACTCTCTCCTAGTAAGGGTCTCCTTTCCTCGGTGTAATACCCACCTATGGGTCCTCCGAACCCGCGCATTTCAATATTCCTAACCTCGGCGCTGCTAATACTAGCGAACCTATATCCTAAAAATGCTACGATCTAAGCATTACCTTACCTACACGAAACTAATATAATCCTAAGTATGTCCCTAGTGCCCAAGGCCTCTCTCAACTCCCGAAAATTGCTTGGTTTCATGCGTGGGACGTCTCGCCAAGGCGAAATCCAAACAAGGAACCCTCCCGTTACACTACTCCCTCGCGTAGTCGGTCATCGAGATATAACGACCCAAGGCACAGAAGCGGGACGTCCTAAATCCTACCAGGCTAGCCTACGAACGCATTCCTACTATCTTATCCTTCCGCCCATACAGAAGGAAACCTAACTAATCAAGTGCCCACTTTCTGTAGAAAGTGTCACGAACATTTCACCCAAAATGTAACTCCTCAAAACTTGCCTTTTCATTAAGGCCTGACTATTGTCCTCAAATAAATTTCTCTAAGTCCAACCTCACCCACCCATTTGTGGCGAAGGGACCACTTTAGTGCTTCTCCATAGCACAATATTTCCATAAGTATATTAACATTATGTGGTTCATAGCCTATAGTGGTTCATCCACACTATAAGACCATTCCACAAGATCAACATCCTTGCTACCCATAACAGCTCCCCACTCCCGACGCCGTTAAGAGTCATGTGTGGAGTGTCTCGCAAAGCGAAATATAAATAAGGAACCCCTCCACACATTAACCCTTGACTTCGTTGGTTGTGGAGTTCAGTCATTTCAACATGCAACCGGGATAACCCTATCCCCTAATCAAACAAAAGGTGATCTGAACTCCTATCTCTAACTAAGAGTCATACCACCCTGCGCTCGCACTCATTTCTAAGTCCTTGCGCAAACCAATACTGAGCTAAATCTTACCGCTCAACAACGATTCTGTGGGCCTTAAATTATATCTATAAGGTTGCCACATATACCATCCAAAATAAGGAAGCCTCTGCTCATCGAGGTTCCATAAATCCATAATAGCAAAGGTGTACTCAACCTGAATCAAGGTAAGATACCACAATAACGACATGTTCCCTCCAGGAACTGCGAACACGATAGACTTGCCATTATTAGCATTCTATCGCTCCGTTACACCATATACCGTATACGTATATATACAAAATATAATCACCCGCCTCTATGGCGAATGAAGGGAAATAAAATTCCGCTATTTCGGAAAACACATAGTCATACATTAAAATGTTATCGAGACTGCCACAACTCAAAATACACACACGAGTCTAGGGCTAACTAATACCGGGAATTTATCTAGTCACGCCAAATACTCACACCATATACCTCTGCTGAACCTTAGGCGAATAATTCCCAAAGCTGCATTCTTCTCATCCTGCTGATTCATGGGGACTCACGGTTAGAACTATCCGTAAGATCCCTTTCTAATCCTTATCTCCACGGGGAAATCCAACTTTAGTACCACACTCTATTACGGCGGCACTATGGTACTCGTAACTACTATGCTTTAGTAGTCATTGAGATAATCCTTAACAATTACCATAGAGAGAGTAACCTCTACTAAGGTACTCATCCCAACCTTCTACCAGCTGCACCAGCTAAGCCTCACCTCCTGCTGCCATCCAAGCTCCGCACACGATTCTCAAACGAGCGCGCAAAAGATTTCTATAATCTCATAATATGGCAGGAGAACGAAATCTCACAATAGAAATCAACAATCCTATTCCTGAGGCTCTATAACAAATCGAGAGCAACGCTGAAAGCGTAGTACGTCCGCACAGATTCCTAAAGACACTAGAACCTGATGCTCTGATACCATCTGTAACACCCCGCCTAATAAGATACCGGGCGATCACTCCAATATTAAATTAAAACATGAGTTTCATATGGATCATTCTTAGCATCACTGTCGAAAATCCAATTAATTACTAATATCCTATTAGGTGGCCGTTAAAAACTTTTATCTAACTACTCTTTTTAGCGCACAAATTAAAACATTCACAATTAAATGCGTAATGAACTGAAATGGAAATGAAAGGAACTAAAATAACCGAACACTCGGTCCAAATAATACAACCATATCGAATGTTGTACTGAAAGAATAAATAAATGCAATTGAGCCATTGGCTCGAGTGTTTATACAATAACTCCTATCTAGAGTACAAGGAAAGAAACGTCTACCGATAACCTGCAAGCATCCACAGCTGCTGCAGCAGGCGTCTGACTCGAAAGAGTTTCCATCCAGGCATCCCTGTGTCTGGACACCTATATATATACAGTATAGAGAAAGAAAGTAGAGTAGACAAACGGGTCAGAGCCCGAATGTTTAGAAAATATTTTGCAAGTGCATAAATGCTTTATTTTTAGAAAAATAGTTTTATCTCATATTTAAATTAGTATCGCACTCTCATGAGATACCCCTCACCTCTCCTCTAACAGTGCACACCTAGCGCATCCCTAAAAACATCCTAGTCAAGCTACCCTGCTAAACTAGTCTAATACCCAACCACTATCTAACCTAGATAGTCAAATGGATGTACTAAGGGCTAACTTCACTTTAATCTCGATGCTATGCCATGTTCGTGCGTGGGGTGTCTCGCGAAGCGAAATCCAAACAAGGAACCCCCCCGATACACTACTATGCAGCAAGGTCGATCTTTGAGATCCGCCAGTCCCTCAGTACAGAAAGATATATAATATATATACCATAAACAATTAATAATATAAGATCACTAAGGATTAAACTTCTCCCCAGTCTCAACACAGTGCCATATTCGTGCGTGGGGTGTCTCGCAAAGAGAAATCCAAACAAGGAACCCCCCCGATACACTACTATGCGGCACGGTCGATCGTCGGGATTCATTAGACCCTCGGCACCCAATTTATACATATACATACATCTACAGTATACTTCCGGATAATATAAATATGTCCCGGACTGAGGATTACTTGATACATGAAGTATTTATAAATACTATCCTTTTCATTTCAAAAACTTCCATTTCCCTTCTCATATCCAGGAAATGTATTTAAAAGCCAATTCATTATCATGAATTGCTTTAATAAATCATATACCTTTTGAAAGCCAATTTTATTAACATAAAAAGTTTTTCCTTTATCAAAATATCCCATTTCCCTTTTTATACTCAGGAAATGTATTCAAAGACATTTTCATTATCATAAAAATGCTTTGATCATAACATATGCTTCCACATCCCTTCTTCCATCCGGGAAGTGTTACCGAAGCCACTTTATATATAACCCATTTCCCTTCCTATATCCAGGAAATGTAATTAAAGCAAATCCATTATTATGAACCGCTTTAATAAACGCGTTCTAAGACCGCCCGTCCGGATTTCTCCACTGTGCGCGCCCCTAAATGGCTATCATCTTCCAGGGCCTCCAAGACAACCTGGGATCCTATATCGAAAGACGTCGGGAAGTGACCATGTGCCTGCGGGATAGTCAAGACCACACCCGGAATCTCCTAACCAGCGCAAAAAATATAACAACAAACGCTCACATGGCCTATAGGACTATATCCACCCTGCATCATTAGCCAGGGGGCTTCACCATACGAACGCAACTTCCCATATGATAGCGATTTAGAGAGGTGTGTAATCCATATTTTATTAATTATGAAAAAACATTATTCTTTCCATTTTGAAAATATTCTTTTATATATTTTCAAAATCATTTCCATCATCATATATATATATATACCTAAAACACACAGTATATACATATCCTCTATATTCTTCCTAGAATATATATAAACGGCCTTAGTGGCCTATAGCATCTAGCGATGACTAAATATCCCAAAGATTCCCTCCAGGAATCGTAATCATGAATTCATAGTTGCATGATTCTGAATTCAAAGTATTTCTTACTTTAATAATCACTATATACTTCAATCCTATTCTAAGGATTTATTGGATATCTCCAATGATACTATTCTTCTCTAAGTGAAGCATATATATATATATATATATATATATATATACCCCCAAATTATCCTAATTATCTCATAGGAAATACTTAACGATAATCGATATAATTATTCCTTCTATAAGCATAATTATATAGGCTTATATGCCTACGAGAATTAACCTCAGGATTTCTCTCACCCGAACAACCTTAAACTTAATGGGTTAAGGGTTTCATTTCCTTAAACCCCAAGACTATACCTAGTCCAAATAATCGTTTAGAAGTCCCCAATTAAAGTTAGGAACCCTAATCCATCAATTTCTACAATTACTCTATTTTCCTCAAAAATATAGATTAAGGTTTATATACTTAAAACCCTAACTTTACCCTCCTCAATTATCTTAATTTATGGACCCTAAAGTCCTAAAAGGTCCCTTAGGTTATTACCTAATTATCCTCAAAGCAAGATGAAATGGAATCTATCCCTTCCAAATCACCCTAAAGAAATTTGTCCCTTCTCAGCAGAGGTCGATCGATCGACCCATGGCCTTCGATCGATCGAAGGCTTCGATCGATCGATCCCCAAGGCTCGATCGATCGATCAAGTCGGGCAGCTTCTTCTCCGAGAAGCTGTTTCGGCCATGGAAGCTTCCCCCAAGCTTCCATATCTCCACCCAACGGCCTACAACTTCTACCAACAACAAATACACTTATAATGCGGGTCCTAAACATCCCAGGACCCGAAATCACCCAATATATTTGGTTAATTACTAAAATCTCCAATTTACCAATTTTAGGAGTTTATTAGTTTTATCTCTCGAAAACCCGTTTTATTCACGAATACCCAACCCAAAATCATTAGGGTTTGTTATACCAACAATGATATGAGATATTTATGCTCAAAAATAAATAAAGCAAGTAAACACTTGCCTCGTGGATACAATCCGACGTCCTCGAGCCGAATCCCGCGGAGGCCGGTCGGAATCTCCTCCCTCTCTCTCTCTCTTCCCTCTCTTCTTTCTTCTTTCTTTCCTCTCTTCCTCTATATATGGAGAGAAAAAGGGTTTTAACCCTAAAAACCCAAAAACGACTCGTTTACCCAATTACGAGCCTATTTAATTCCAAAATTACCCGGAACTCAATTTCGACAATCGGATACTCTTTTCCGACTATCTCGGACATTCCGGAACTCGTGGTACAGTCGAAATTTCCATCCGAGGTACTTGACCGCAAATCAGTATTCTAATCCAAAATATTTAAATGCGGTGTTCTACTCAAAATCTCACCTCTTTTGTCGCTATACTCCGTGGCGACATATAAATAAAATATTTCGACCTATATGGTCCCAAAATAATTAATAACACCGTTCCAAAAATCATTAAAATATCGAGAATCCCAAAGATCACTATTCGAGAAATTCTCCAAATTCCCAAATTATACTTAATTATGGGATTTAATCGTCTCCAAAAGGGCGGGTTATTACATTATGCTAAGAAGTTTGGGTGTGTGGATTCATGCAAAGCTTTTAAGTTGGAGGGAAAATTTCTTTTTACTTTTTTTATCTTCAAATTTAAAATATTGAGTTAAAATGACTAACAATTATGCTATATTACTAGTGGTATTCCATGGTAAAAATTAGTAATGGTATAACAGTGTTAGTAATCATAATATTAGTCTGTTACTAAAAGCTTCTTTTTTTGTAGTGTAAGGTATGGTACTAGGGGTTTCACTAATAAGGGTCATACATTGTCGATAGTAGGAAGTTATTTTAGTTCGATGAAGGGATACACCACAATTAAGGGTAAAAAAATATAGTTGAGTGGTTTTTACTGAGGTCGTAAGCTGTAACAATTCATCAGGTTTAGGGATAATCGAAATATTGACATAATCCATATACGAAGTAAATATGAGCTGCACAAATAAGTTTGTATTTGAAATATGAATTCAACATTATCATGAAGTGATGTAATAATTACTAATTGTGAAAGACATAAGCTTAATATGATTAATACTAAAATTAAAATCATCTACTTTGAATTTTTGAATTTTGGGTTTGTGCGTCTAATTCACAGGGGTTGATTGGATAGTCTATAATCGTGGGTAGTGTAAGTAGGTCATATAAGCCTGAAAAATGTTTATATGATGTAGTATGATACTAACTTCGAAGAAGTTTCACTGTAAAATAACTTAAAAGGTATAATGTATAATTTATTAAAAGTTTTAGAATAATTTTTCTCTTTATTTTTAATTGAATTCGGATGTAAGGACAAGAGACAAAATAACATTATTTGAACTAAAGAAATTATAGAAAAAGTTTTGGGGTGGTTTTAGAACTTTGAAAAACTGGTCAGCGGGTTATGTGTAAAATTGAAACATAATTTCTAACTTTAAAATTGTTTTTCTCGAAATAACGCTTTCCCGGGATCAAAACATTGTGATGTAATACACCATTTTGTTCAGAATTAAAAATAAATTTTAAGAAAAAAAAAAAAAAAAAAATTGATTGGATACGCGCCCTCACGCGCTTAGTAAAATATTTCACGCGCCAGGTTTGACCCTCACCCGTGTTCATGCAAGCCATTCATCTTAACCTTTTGACTATTTGACTTTGGGGTTCTAATACTTTGACCTTTTATGAGTTTGAGCTAGTGATGGCGATGAGGCTTCGAATCTTAAAAGAAGCTCGAGAGTTATATGAAGACGTTTACCACCCAAATCACAAATCGGGAAGAGGAAAACAGTTATGCTAAGAAGTTTGGGTGTGTGGACGCAAGCAAAGATTTTGAGTTGGAGGGAAATTTTTTTTTTACTTTTTTTATCTTCAATTTTAAAATATTGAGTTAAAATTACTAACAATTATAGTAGATTACTAACGGTAGTCTATGGTAAAAATTAGTAATGGTATAATAATGTTCGTAATCATAAAATTAGTCTTTTACTAAAATCTTATTTTGTTATAGTGTAAGGTATGGTACTAGGGGTTTCACTAATAAGGGCCATACATTGTCGATAGTACGCAATTATTATAGTAGGATGTAGGTCTATACGACAATTAGGGGTAAAAAAATATAGTTCAGTGGCTTTTACTGAAGTCGTAAGCTATAACAATTCATCAGGTTTAGGGATAATCATAAAATCGAGATAATCCATATACGAAGTAAATATGAACTGCACAAATAAGTTTGTATTTGAAATATGAATTCAACATTATCGTGAAGTGATGTAACAATTAGTAATTGTGAAATACATAAGCTAAATATGATTAATACTAAAATTAAAAGCATCTACTTTGAATTTTCGAATTTTGGGTTTGTGCGTCTGATTCAGTGGTGTTGATTGGATAGTCTATAATCGTGGGTAGTGTAAGTTGGTCATATAGGTCCGAAAAATATTTATATGATGTAGTATGATACTAATTTCTAAGAAGTTTCAGTGTAAAAATAACTTAAAAGGTATAATGTATAATTTATTAAAAGATTTAGATTAATTTTTCTCTTTATTTTTCGTTGAATTCTGATTTAAGGAGAAGAGATAAAATAAATTTATTCGAACTAAAGAATATCTAGAAAAGGTTTGGCGGTGGTTTTAGACCTTTGAAAAACCGGTCAGGGGGTTATGTGTAAAATTAGAACTTAATTTCTAACTTTAAAATTATTTTTCTCTAAAAAATCCTTTCTCGGGATCCAAACAGTGTGATGCAATACTCCATTCTGTTCAGAATTAAAAATAAATTTTATGAAAGAAAATAAAAAAAAAATTGATTGGAGACGCGCCCTCACGGGCTTAGTAAAATATTTCACGCACCTGGTTCGACCCTCATTCGTGTGCATATAACCCATTCATCTTCAACTTTTGACTATTTAACTTTGGGGTTTTAATACTTTGAGATGAGTTCGAGATAGTGGTGGAGATGAGGCTTCGATCTTTGAAGAAGATCGAGAGTTATATGAAGAAGTTTACCACCCAAATCACAAATCGTGAAGAGGAAAAGAGTTATGCTAAGAAGTTTGGGTGTGTGGACTCAATCAAAGCTTTTAAGGCGGAGGGAAAATTTCTTTTTACTTTTTTTATCTTCAATTTTAAAATGTTGAATTGAAATTACTAAGAATTATAGTAGATTACTAACAGTATTCAATGGTGAAAAAATAGTAATGCTATAATAGTGTTCGTAATCATAAAATTAGTCTTTTAATAAAAGATTCTTTTGTTGTAGTGTAAGGTATGGTACTAGGGGTTTCACTAATAAGGGTCATACATGGTCGATAGTAGGCAATTATTATAGTAGGATGTAGGGCTACACCACAATTAAGGGTAAAAAAATATAGTTGAGTGGCTTTTACTGAGGTCGTAAGCTGTAACAATTCATCAGGTTTAGGGATAATCGGAATATTGAGATAATCCATATACGAAGTAAATATGAACTGCAAAAATAAGTTTGTATTTGAAATGTGAATTCAACATTATCATGAAGTGATGTAACAATTAGTAATTGTGAAAGACATAAGCTTAATATTATTAATACTAAAATTAAAATCATCTACTTTGAATTTTCGAATTTTGGGTTTGTGCGTCTAATTCACTGGGGTTGATTTGATAGTCTATAATCGTGGGTAGTGTAAGTAGGTCATATAGGCCTGAAAAATGTTTATATGATGTAGTACGATACTAACTTCTAAGAAGTTTCACTCTAAAAATAACTTAAAAGGTATAATGTATAATTTATTAAAAATTTTAGAATAATTTTTTCTTTACTTTTAATTGAATTCGGATTTAAGGACAAGAGACAAAATAACTTTATTTGAACTAAAGAATTTATAGAAAATGTTTGGGGCTGGTTTTAGACCTTTGAAAAACTGGTCAGGGGGTTATGTGTAAAATTGAAACATAATTTCTAACCTTAAAATTTTTTTTCTTAAAAAAATCCTTTCCCGGGATTAAATCAGTGTGATGTAATACGCCATTTCGTTCGGAATTAAAACTGAATTTTAGGAAAAAAAATAGATTGGAGACGCACCCTCACGCGCTTAGTAAAATATTTCACGCGCCTGGTTTGACCCTCACTCGTGTGCATGCAACCCATTCATCTTCAACTTTCGATTATTTGACCTTGGGGTTTTGATACTTTGACCTTATATGAGTTTGAGATAGTGATGGAGATGAGGCTTCGAATCTTAAATTAAGCCCGAGAGTTATATGAAGAAGTTTACCACCCTAATCACAAATCGGGAAGAGCAAAAGAGTTATGCTAAGAAGTTTGGGTGTCTGGACTCAAGCAAAGCTTTTGAGTTGGAGTAAAAATTCCTTTTTAATTTTTTTATCTTCAATTTTAAAATATTGAGTTAAAATTACTAACAATTATAGTAGATTACTAATGGTAGTCTATGGTAAAAATTAGTAATGGTATAATAGTGTTCGTAATCATAAAATTAGTCTGTTACTAAAATCTTATTTTGTTATAGTGTAAGTTATGGTACTAGGGGTTTCACTAATAAGGGTCATACATTGTCGATAGTACGCAATTATTATAGTAGGATGTAGGTCTATACCACAATTAAGGGTACAAAAATATAGTTCAGGGGCTTTTACTGAAGTCGTAAGCTGTAACAATTCATCAGGTTTAGGGATAATCGAAAAAACGAGATAATCCACATACGAAGTAAATATGAACTGCACAAATAAGTTTGTATTTGAAATATTAATTCAAAATTATCATGAAGTGATGTAACAATTAGTAATTGTGAAAGACCTATGCTAAATATTATTAATACTAAAATTAAAATCATCTACTTTGAATTTTCGAATTTTGGGTTTGTGAGTCTGGTTCACTGAGGTTGATTGGATAGTCTATAATTGTGGGTACTGTAAGTAGGTCATATAGGCCTAAAAATGTTTAGATGATGTGCTATGATACTAACTTCTAAGAAGTTTCAGTGTAAAATTAACTTAAAAGGTATAATGTATAATTTATTAAAAGTTTTATAATAATTTTTCACTTTTTTTTAGTTGAATTCGAATTTAAGGACAAGAGACAAAATAACTTTATTTAAACTAAAGAATTTATAGAAAAACTTTGGGGGTGGTTTTAGACCTTTGAAAAACTGGGCAGGGGGTTATGTGTAAAATTAAAACTAAATTTTTATCTTTAAAATTGTTTTTCTCGAAAAAATCCTTTCTCGGGATCCAAACTGTGTGATGTAATACAACATTTTGTTCAGAATTAAAAATAAATTTTATGAAAAAAATAAAAAAAAATTATTGCACACGCGCCCTCACACGCTTAGTAAAATATTTCACGCACCTAATTTGACCCTCATTCGTGTGCATGTAACCCATTCATCTTCAACTTGTGGCGATTTGACTTTGGGGTTTTAATACTTTCACCGTAGATGATTTTGAGATAGTGATGGTGATGAGGCTTCGAATTGTGACAACCCGCAATCTGAAATAAGGGGTGGCCGGCCCGATACTCAAACGTAACAGGAATCATGGATGGATATCATTCTCAGCATCACAAATATAAACTGAGTATACGGGAAAACCACCCAATAAATCAGAAGACGGGTTGTCAAAAAGTGTAAAATTTTAAAAATGCGGTTATGAAAATTTAAACTACAACCCAATCTGACAAGCAAGTGGAATTCCAAAAGATAACATATAATATAACCAAAACGAATGTACACAAATGGACCGAATAAGCTGTCGGTCCACAGCTACACAAGACAACGTACAACAATATAAAATATCTTATATAGTACAATCATTAATCAAATACAAACGTTTGGGCCACACGCCCGAGGGACAAGACCCGATCATAACTAGAATAACAAGAATGAAAGCGTAAAAAACAACATCCTGTAATAACCCGCAAAATCTTACAGCTCGTCGAAAGTGCAGGGAACTTGGGAAAGTCAAGTCGGGCGTCCTTGCGGTGGAGCACCTGAGCGGATACAATAATATATATACAACAAGGAAAGTAAACCGGTCAGGGCCGGGTTCCATATGATTACCAGAAGAATAAAAAGCATGATAGATATGAATAGTTATACATGAATGATAAGGATGATAGTATGACATGCTAACTACAATACAAACAAGAATTGAAAGTAAAGAACTTTAATTTAAAACCCTTCTTTAATAATACAATTTCCATTTCCTTCTGACATTCCTTATTAGGAATAAAACCCTTTTTGGTTTAATCAAGGAGTTATAACTTCTATGCATTAATTAAAACTTCCAATTTTATCTTTCCATTCCTTATTAGGAACATCATTTACATCAAGTGCTCTTTCTGGCACATATATTATTCCCGTGCTCTTCCGGCACATATTTATGCTCTTTATGGCATTTCATACGCTCTTTGTGGCGTTTATCAACCATCAAGTCCAACTTGATGAAAATATAGTTATATTCATATACATATAACGATATCTAAGACCGCCCGTCCGGGTTTCCCCACTGTGCGCGCCCCTAAATGACCATCATCTTCCAGGGCCTAACATAAGACAACCTAGGCACCTATCGCAATACGTCGGGAAGCGGCCATGAGCCTGCGGGATAGTCAAGACCACACCCGGAATCTCCTACCCATCGCAGAAAATATAACTATAAGCGCTCCCATGGCCTAGGACTATATCCACCCTGCATTCATTAGCCAGGGGGCTTCACCTCACGAGCGAACTTCCCTTATGATGTCATTTAGAGAGGTGTGTAACAGTAAATTAACATTTACATTTTATCATCATATTCATTACCAAATTCATTTCCATTAATCATGAGATTGGTTCTTTTTATTTAAACCTAACATCATTAAACAACGGGGTTCATTCTAGTTGAACCTATCATCTTTAAACACCTATGGGTTCATTTTACACGAACCTAATTCCCATCGAATATTATCATTTATTCCTCAAATTACAAATCCCGATTAAATCTCCAAATGATCATTATGATCCTACAAATCTCCAAGGTCTATGTAACTTGACAAGCCCTTCTAGTCTCCAAGTTAGGGTATTTAACTTCCAAACTTCTAAGAGTTTGAATAAAAGAAGTAATGCCTTAACATTACTTTAGACCTCCCCGAAATAAACCCTAGATGAACCCATTTCTAATCCAGGGCAACGACCAAACTCCATAACTACTCTAGGACTTTAAGTTTACTTCTTTAAAGAAGTTTCCTAGGTCCTAATCCTAAAGAATAAGGATGAAAATTAAAAGGAAAAAGACCCCAAAATTGCTGGAACCGAATCGATTCGCCCCAAGGGCCGAATCGATTCGCCCCAGCGAATCGATTCGCTTTGAAAGCGAATCGGTTCGGACAACAAAATTAAGTTTTTGCAAATGCCGAATCAATTCGGTCTTAATCCGAATCGATTCAGACAACAAGACCTGGGATTCTGTATCTATGCGAATCGATTCGCCCAAGGGGCCGAATCGATTCGCCCCTGCGAAAATGCCAAGAATGGCTATGGAGTCTTGAACTCCAAAATTTATCCAACTCCAAAATCAAGCCCAACCGAAATCATTGGCTGCAATTTCTACATCCTAAATCCATCTATTTACCAACCTTAAACATCATTTATCATCCAAATCCATTTTTAGTGGTTAATACCCAAAAATCCAATCAAAACCCTAACAATTCTAAATCATAACAAATTCATAAATATCATGACTAATTATTCTACTTAAATCATAAATTTGGAAGTAGATTACTTGCCTCAAGTGTAAGAATCTGATTTGATGAAGAAGGAAGCAACAATCCAAGCTCCAATCTCCAATCTCTCTCTTTCTCCAAAGCTTTCTTCCTCTCTCTCTAAGTTAACAATTTGGGGCACAAAAGGAATAGTAAGTCTTAGCAAGACTAAATCGGGCCATAAGTCTAAAATGCCCAACTCTAATAACTAATGCGCGATAAAATAATACGCGATATCACTATTTAAGCCAAAACCAGTCAAAAGTGCCCGAAATGCCAAAATACAATATGGCACTTATTTTGACTGTCTCACACCTACCGGGACTAACTAAACTATCCAAATTATCATTTGGAGATTTTATAACTCATTTTACTTCCGATTTCATAATAAACCAAAATATCATTTTAAATCCTTATGACATTATAAATCACCACATGAACATTTTATCTACTCACGAGGTAACTATACAACATTTTAGTAAATATTGACCTTGTCATAACAAATTAATATTTACTCAACATCTACCATTTTATAATTAATTACTACACAGTGTAAATAAATATGAAATGAGCTATCAGAAGAGAGGGTTATTACATACTCCCCCCCTTAAGAGGGAATTTTGCCCCCAAAATTTGGCTATACGTCGCAAGAAGAAGTGCGGATGCTATTCTCGCAAGTCATCCTCGCGCCCCTATGTCGATTTCTCGACACTCTGCTGAATATATATCTCATCCCCCAAGGTACTACCGGCGATCCCAAACGTAACTCTACGCTCTAAGATAGCAACCGTCTACTTCTAATAAGAACCGTCAAGTTGCACCTACTTCGAAAGGAATGTTCCTAATGGCACCGTCGTATCTCTCGTACTCCCTAGCATGAGAGACAAGGAACAAATTATGAACTTGCCGCAAAATGTTTCGATAAAGCGAGCGAATAGTTTACCGGACCCACCGCGACATTTCTAGGAGAGGTACAACATCATGCGGTGCAAGTTTTCCCTTTCTCCTCGAAACGCATAACGCCCTTCACAGGCGATACTCACCACAACACTTGGTCTGATGACCTCAAACTCCAGATGCCTTCTTCTCGCATCGACTGAGCTCTTTCGTCGATCTTGGTTACACGAGAGACTCATCATCTCGCACTTCTAACCAACAAGCGGGAGATCCAAAAGCCTACCATACAAGGCTTCTTCTACAACGCCGTCCTAATAGTGAATCGACACCAATTCTTATAGGCGAATTCAATGAGCGGAAAGCATTGTCCCCGACTACTCTTAAAGTTAAGCACGCATATAAGGAGTATATGCCCCAACATATGGTTTATTCTATTGGTTTGGTTATCTGTGGAAAATGATAAGAAGTGCTTAACCATAATTCGATTCCCATGACTTCTTGAAAACTTGCCAAGAATGAGAAAAGGAAGTCTTATTCTGGTCAGGACTATAATCAAGGGCACCCCATGCAGTACCACAACCTTACCATGCCCAGCCAATAGTACTAGCGACGTATAACTTGGCACGATTCGTCATTACCTTGATGAACCGAAACGTTAGAACTGCGTGATTTCTCCATACCTGCTTTACTTATGTCCCTTCCGTTCGGGACAAAATTCTCTTAACGGAACGCACCCCACCCTCAAGATGGACTTCAATTTAAATAGGGGATAATAATCATTACAAGTTTAAATTTGTGAGGCACATTAACAATAGATCGATACTGTAGTATTATCACTCCCCATCATGGCAGAGACTTGCTAATGGAATCTACCTTCGAGCTTAACCACGTGGCTCAGGGGTACGAGTCAATTCACCCTTTCGTTACCTCCGTAACACTCCACTACGTGAGGCCTCATCTCCCTCGGCCTTAACCACCAACTTTTCGAAATCCTCCCACTTCACATAACATGAAACCAATCCCTTTCCAGAGGTTACGCATGACTTAGTCATGGTCAACTCCTAACGACCCTCCTAAACTTACATACCATACTAACAGGCCCTACGTCTAAACAATCCTAAAGTCTATCTACCTATACCCTATCAAAGTCGGACACACCTAATGCTAAGTATGTCCCTAGTGCCCAAGACCTTCCTCGACTTCCGAAATTTTCTCAGTTTCGTGCGTGGGACGTCTTGCCGAAGCGAAATCCAAACAAGGAACCCTCCCGTTACACTACTACCTCGCGTTGTCAGTCATCGAGGGGTACTGGTCTAAGACACATGTTCGGGACCGAAAAGATTCTACAGCTACACACTAATAATTTAATAACTAAAAATATAACAACCCAACGGTCACCCTTCGTGAAACCCTAGGGTTATATTCCCTAAAACATATATACACTCATTAAGTAGCCTTCTATAAAGGAATAACCCGAAGTCTCAATTCGACTTCGTACCTCGATCTCCCTCACATCGATCGGAGGAGGAAACTATATGCAGCGCTTCTATGTCGCACTTTAATAGCCATTAATCACCCTTCTACGTGATTCTCGACTAAACTTTCCAATCCCACTTTCAACAATAATTTAATAAAACAAAATAAAATAAAAGGGAAGAATAGCATATCTGCACTCTCAACATCGTTAAGTGTTCATGCGACGGAGTGTCTCGCAAAGCGAAATCCAAACAAGGAACCCCTCTGACACATGCCTACTTAACTAGTTGATCATGGAGATAGAGTGTAACGCACATAAATTAAGAGAAAGGAAAGGTGGTATATCCCCACTCCCAATGTCGTTAAGGTTCACGCGTGGAGCGTCCCGCGAAAGCGGAATCCAAACAAGGAACCCCTCCTATACGCTACCACTCAACTTGTTGGTCGTGGAGATAAGGCATAGCAATTACATACCAATATCACATCATACTCGACCATGTTAAGGACGAGTAAATCGGCCTCAAGCACAATTTAATAAGAGAAATTCCTACATACATACCAACAAAAGAAATGAACGAACCATTACCCATACAACTCGATACTAATGAAAATACTCTCAGCAGATATTAAGAAATCTGTAATCTGAGAAAATCTCGTAAAACAAATGAGAGCGTAACACCCGCATCGAATAACATATAACTCACGTATCTCTGAGTAAAAACTTACCCTCAATAACGGGTGGTGCCGGCAGGGCTGGAGGAAACATAGCCTCCCGATTGTGACAAACACGCCCATGCTGTAGTTGCCCCTGCTGCGGAGGAACAACCATAATAGGTACCGGAGGTGGAAACAGAACACATGGCTGCTGCGAAGCCCGAGGAAACTGACCCCCAATCATCTGAGGACACTCCTTCTTGTAATGACCTGCCTCCCCACATTGGAAGCATCGTCCCTTCATGTCCTCCCGACCTCGACCTCCGATATTCCTAAACTGGGAAAAGCCTCGGCCAGGATGACCTCTAACTCCAGGGACACCCCGATCCGCCGGATGTAAAGCACCTTATCCATGCCTATTATTGCCACTCGCAGTAAACTCTCCAAGCTTCCCTACTTGCCTCATTTCAGTAGCTTTCTTGCTACCCTGCATATATAATCGATGCTCCTGGCAATGGAGTAAGGCTGCATTTATAACCTCGCCATAAGTCTGGAAAGATGGGTTACCCAATAAGTGTTTTCGGATTCTCCAGTTTAGACCTCCCATAAACTTCGAGATCTTCCTCTCTTCCGGAGTCACCTCATCTAGTACAAAACTTGCTAACCGGGTGAACTCCTCTTCATACTCCGCTACAGACCTCTCCCCTTGCACTACATCTTGTAACTTCCTCTTCATCTCCCTCTGAACCGCGGGAGGAAAATACTTAAGGTCAAACAAGGCCCAGAACTCAGTGATTGACATGGTGTCTCTTTGCTCTGGGGTGGTCATCGTCTCCCACCAGTGTAACGCAGATCCGACAAGCTTAAAGGTGGTAAGGACTTGTTTCTTATCCTCACTGCATTCTATCGTTCGAAGGTGGCATTGCATGTTTTTCTTCCATTGATCGGCTTTAACCGCATCCGTGCCTCCCTCGAATTCTGGGGGATTGCCCTTTAGAAAGGACTCCCGAACCCTTTCCGACGGAGTAAGTCCCGTAGGAGCTTGAACACCTGGAGCCCATGGCAATTATTGGATCACTACGGTCATGGCGGCATTAATAGCTCCAGCCACTATGCTTGCTACATCCGCAACATTAATAGTCTCTTGTAGTGGAGGTGGAGAACCTACTTCCTTCTCTACGACCTTAATGCGTCTCGCTGGGCGACCTTTCTTAGGCGGCATCTGAGATGGAAGAACAATAGTATTAGAATACTAGTTAAAACAATCTATCTTGCAGAAGATCGCAAACATCAACAACAAGAAGTCCTAACATAGGGCCCTACATCAAAGAACGCTACGGTAGAACGAGACAAGTCCACACAGATCCTAGTACTCTAGAACCTGATGCTCTGATACCATTTGTGACAACCCGCAATCCGAAATAAGGGGTGGCCGGCCCGATACTCAAACGTAACAGGAATCATGGATGGATATCATTCTCAGCATCACAAATATAAACTGAGTATACGGGAAAACCACCCAATAAATCAGAAGACGGGTTGTCAAAAAGTGTAAAATTTTAAAAATGCGGTTATGAAAATTTAAACTACAACCCAATCTGACAAGCAAGTGGAATTCCAAAAGATAACATATAATATAACCAAAACGAATGTACACAAATGGACCGAATAAGCTGTCGGTCCACAGCTACACAAGACAACGTACAGCAATATAAAATATCTTATATAGTACAATCATTAAACAAATACAAACGTTTGGGCCACACGCCCAAGGGACAAGACCCGATCATAACTAGAATAACAAGAATTAAAGCGTAAAAAAAAACATCCTGTAATAACCCGCAAAATCTTACAGCTCGTCGAAAGTGCAGGGAACTTGGGAAAGTCAAGTCGGACGTCCTTGCGGTGGAGCACCTGAGCGGATACAATAATATATATACAACAAGGAAAGTAAACCGGTCAGGGCCGGGTTCCATATGATTACCAGAAGAATAAAAAGCATGATAGATATGAATAGTTATACATGAATAATAAGGATGATAGTATGACATGCTAACTACAAATACAAACAAGAATTGAAAGTAAAGAACTTTAATTTAAAACCCTTCTTTAATAATACAATTTCCATTTCCTTCTGACATTCCTTATTAGGAATAAAACTCTTTTTGGTTTAATCAAGGAGTTATAACTTCTATGCATTAATTAAAACTTCCCATTTTATCTTTCCATTCCTTATTAGGAACATCGTTTACATCAAGTGCTCTTTATGGCACATATATTATTCCCGTGCTCTTCCGGCACATATTTATGCTCTTTATGGCATTTCATACGCTCTTTGTGGAGTTTATCAACCATCAAGTCCAACTTGATGAAAATATAGTTATATTCATATACATATAACGATATCTAAGACCGCCCGTCCGGGTTTCCCCACTGTTGCCGCCCTTAAATGACCATCATCTTCCAGGGCCTAACATAAGACAACCTGGGCACCTATCGCAATACGTCGGGAAGCGGCCATGAGCAGTCAAGACCACACCCGGAATCTCCTACCCATCACAGAAAATATAACTATAAGTGCTCCCATGGCCTAGGACTATATCCACCCTGCATTCATTAGCCAGGGGGCTTCACCTCACGAGCGAACTTCCCTTATGATGTCATTTAGAGAGGTGTGTAACAGTAAATTAACATTTACATTTTATCATCATATTCATTACCAAATTCATTTCCATTAATCATGAGATTGGTTCTTTTTATTTAAACCTAACATCATTAAACAACGGGGTTCATTCTAGTTGAACCTATCATCTTTAAACACCTATGGGTTCATTTTACGCGAACCTAATTCCCATCGAATATTATCATTTATTCCTCAAATTACAAATCCCGATTAAATCTCCAAATGATCATTATGATCCTACAAATCTCCAAGGTCTATGTAACTTGACAAGCCCTTCTAGTCTCCAAGTTAGGGTATTTAACTTCCAAACTTCTAAGAGTTTGAATAAAAGAAGTAATGCCTTAACATTACTTTAGACCTCCCCGAAATAAACCCTAGATGAACCCATTTCTAATCCAGGGCAACGACCAAACTCCATAACTACTCTAGGACTTTAAGTTTACTTCTTTAAAGAAGTTTCCTAGGTCCTAATCCTAAAGAATAAGGATGAAAATTAAAAGGAAAAAGACCCCAAAATTGCTGGAACCGAATCGATTCGCCCCAAGGGCCGAATCGATTCGCCCCAGCGAATCGATTCGCTTTGAAAGCGAATCGGTTCGGACAACAAAATTAAGTTTTTGCAAATGCCGAATCAATTCGGTCTTAATCCGAATCGATTCGGACAACAAGACCTGGGATTCTGTATCTATGCGAATCGATTCGCCCAAGGGGCCAAATCGATTCGCCCCTGCGAAAATGCCAAGAATGGCTATGGAGTCTTGAACTCCAAAATTTATCCAACTCCAAAATCAAGCCCAACCGAAATCATTGGCTGCAATTTCTACATCCTAAATCCATCTATTTACCAACCTTAAACATCATTTATCATCCAAATCCATTTTTAGTGGTTAATACCCAAAAATCCAATCAAAACCCTAACAATTCTAAATCATAACAAATTCATAAATATCATGACTAATTATTCTACTTAAATCATAAATTTGGAAGTAGATTACTTGCCTCAAGTGTAAGAATCTGATTTGATGAAGAAGGAAGCAACAATCCAAGCTCCAATCTCCAATCTCTCTCTTTCTCCAAAGCTTTCTTCCTCTCTCTCTAAGTTAACAATTTGGGGCACAAAAGGAATAGTAAGTCTTAGCAAGACTAAATCGGGCCATAAGTCTAAAATGCCCAACTCTAATAACTAATGCGCGATAAAATAATACGCGATATCACTATTTAAGCCAAAACCAGTCAAAAGTGCCCGAAATGCCAAAATACAATATGGCACTTATTTTGACTGTCTCACACCTACCGGGACTAACTACACTATCCAAATTATCATTTGGAGATTTTATAACTCATTTTACTTCCGGTTTCATAATAAACCAAAATATCATTTTAAATCCTTATGACATTATAAATCACCACATGAACATTTTATCTACTCATGAGGTAAGTATACAACATTTTAGTAAATATTGACCTTGTCATAACAAATTAATATTTACTCAACATCTACCATTTTATAATTAATTACTACACAGTGTAAATAAATATGAAATGGGCTATCAGAAGAGAGGGTTATTACACGAATCTTAGAAGAAGCCCGAGAGTTATATGAAGAAGTTTACCACCCAAATCACAAATCGTGAAGAGGAAAAGAGTTATGCTAAGAAGTTTGGGTGTGTGGACTCAATCAAAGCTTTTAAGTTGGAGGGAAAATTTCTTTTTACTTTTTTTGTCTTCAATTTTAAAATGTTGAGTTAAAATTACTAACAATTATAGTAGATTACTAACAGTATTCTACGGTAAAAAATAGTAATGGTATAATAGTGTTCGTAATCCTAAAATTAGTCTGTTACTAAAATCTAATTTTGTTTTAGTGTAAGGTATGGTACAAGGGGTTTCACAAATAAGGGTTATACACTATCGATAGTACGCAATTATTGTAGTAGGATGTAGGGCTACACCACAATTAAGGGTAAAAAAATATAGTTCAGTTGCTTTTACTGAAGTCGTAAGCTGTAACAATTCATCAGGTTTACGGATAATCAGAATATCGAGATAATCCATATACGAAGTAAATATGAACTGCACAAATAAGTTTGTATTTGAAATATGAATTCAACATTATCATAAAGTGATGTAACAATTAGTAATTGTGAAAGACATAAGCTTAATATGATTAAAACTAAAATTAAAATTATGTACTTTGAATTTTTGAATTTTGGGTTTGTGGTCTAATTCACTGGGGTTGATTGGATAGTCTATAATTGTGGGTAGTGTAGTAGGTCATATAGGCCTGAAAAATGTTTATATGATGTACTATGATACTAACTTCTAAGAAGTTTCAGTGTAAAATTAACTTAAAAGGTATAATTTATAATTTATTAAAAGTTTTAGAATAATTTTTCACTTTGTTTTTAGTTGAATTCGGATTTAAAGACAAGAGACAAAATAACTTTATTTGAACTATAGAATTTATAGAAAAAGTTTGGGGGTGGTGTTAAACCTTTAAAAAACTGGTCAGGGGGTTATGTGTAAAATTAAAAGTTAATTTTTATCTTTAAAATTGTTTTACTCTAAAAAATACTTTCCTGGGATCCAAACTATGTGATGTAATACACCATTTTCTCCAGAATTAAAAATAAATTTTATGAATAAAAAAAAAAATTGGGTGGAGACGCGCCTTCACGCGCTCAGTAAAATATTTCACGCGCCCAGTTTAACCCTCACTCGTGTGCATGTAGCCCATTCATCTTCAACTTTTGATGATTTGACTTTGGGGTTTTAATACTCTTACCTTATATGAGTTTGAGATAGTGATGGTGAGAACGTATGTGCTTGCGTTCAAATGAGCAACTTATATATTAAACACCTTTTAACCCAATCAAACCCTAACATGCAACAATATGTGATTGAATACTATGATAATCTAAGAAAGAACATTCAAACACATACAATTGAGAAAAAATCCTCCAAAGGGGCAAAACCATTTATTTTCATTATAATATTATAGGCTATACAATTTCGGATTACAATGAAAATACAAGCGACTAAGAATTACCCTCAGGTATCGGATTTTGTAGTCGCGGCTGGAACTATCCCTTTCCAGTAGGGCTGGCGGCTGGAACTATCCCTTTCCAGTAGGGTTGCAATGGAGAAGAGAACGGCTTCTCCACAAGGGTGTGAACAACAAGAATGCGTTCCTGGGTTGCAAAGTGATTCACAAAGGATTGGCAATTGTGTGAATAAAAAACCTAGAGTCTAGATGCTCAATAGGTGAAGACTTAGGGCTTTCTGTACTCTGAAAATCGTGTGTTTAAGTCTTAGAAAACCACTTCCCGTAGTGGGTTTAAATAAGAAGTCTCGGGCCTTAAAAATCTGAACACGATCTGTTGAAGTTTATCCCAGGCGGATCGGTCCGCGTTTGAGGCGGATAGGTCCGATATACCGGATCGGTTCTTTTATTCTGAGGAGGATCGGTTCGTTGATGATCGGATCGGTTCGCTTCTAGGCTTCATCGGTTTGCTTGCGGTCCGGGGTATACTGGCCTTCTGACAGACAAGCGGATCGGTTCGGGTCTTTAGGCGGAACAGTCCGGTTAGCCAGATCGGTTCTTTTATTTCAGCGGATCGGTCCGGCTGTCAGACTATGATTCCTTTTCTTCTTTTGATATTCGGATCCGTTGAATCTTGAATCTTGAATTTCTTCAATGGTGTAACGGCGTGCGACATAATACATTGATAATGGACAAAAATGTCCTTACAAATCTCCCCCTATGTCTATGCCGGTACATACATAAAAACAAACATCCGAATTATTAAACAACTAAAAATGATGCCTATACAAATCTACCCTTCCATGAACCCAAAATTGGAAAGATACAATTGAATAAGACTACAGCGTTTGCTCTTCAATTCTGCAGGAATCTCAACGCTTTTCTCATCAGGGTGTGCAATCCACTGATAATCCATGTAGTACCTACACACATGAGACAAATCAAAATACCAAGTGACATATCGAGTTTGAAATGAAATAAACATGTATACCAATTTATGAGCAAACTCAAACTTTCAAAACTCCCCCATAATAAGATAATTCATTCTCCCCCTTTTTATGATGTCCCCAAATGGACAAATGAGAGAAAGAAATCAAAGAAGCAAGTGCGGGGTGTCACTAGGATAAAATCACACCATGAATGAACACAAAGCAACCAAGACGATGATAGCGTAAATGTAGTGGTGTGATCAAATTCGATAGGAAAATCAATGCATACAAAAATAACATATGTGCACGATGAATATTGGATATTCCTAGCGAATGATCTCAAATGCTTCCTTTGGTGTAAAATAATGACAATATAAGATATTGACTCAATCAAATCAACAAATCAAAGCTCAAAGTGATTTTCACACCAATAACGTCCAAAATGATTTTATTCTTTTTCAGGACTTTTAAGGAAGTGCAAACCCATTTAAATATTCTCCAACCAAACTCCCTCAGATATAATTTTGAATAGAGGCATTCTAAATTCTCAAACTTTGGAGAATTGATCGTGAAACCTAAGTGGCCCATATATGGCATGAAGTGCTTTTTATTGCCTTTAAATTTTTTCGGGCTCTTTTAACCTCTTTGGACCTCGGATATTAAAATTCCTCCATTTTTTAGGTCCTTTTTAACGGTGGCTTTTGCGAAGAATAGATGATTACCTTTCGCAGCCCTTCCCCGTTATACAAAAACACACAGTCTCACCAAACCGATTTTCACATGCATTCCATTCTTGTCAAGTTTTATCGCATATTGTACATTGTATAGACAGGACTGAGATGGAAACACTCAAGCCAATATGAGATAGACAAGTGAAATAATCAAATATAGTCGTGCATGTGTGTAATAAAGGATATAAGAGTCAAACATGTAGGAAGATATCGCTAATTGCATCTCAAAGACTCCAACCAATGTAAAGCACATAAATGAAATGATGTAGCTTCTCAAATCTCTATCAAACAGTCACATGGATAAATGAAATGAAGTTGTGACTTGGCTACCTTAAATGCTCATCCATAAAAGAAGCAAAAACAGAAATCTTTTTGGATTTTTCAAAAATTTTATCAAAATAAAATCTTTTTGTGCTTTTCTTAAAATTTTTCTTAAAGGAAAATCTTTTTGTATTTTTTTTAAAAGCAATATAAAGAGCAAAAAGAATAAATAAAATCTGTAAAACTAAGCAATGGTACATATAAAACAGACTAGCAATAGGAAGGATATGATATGAACATGAGAAAGCATCCTATTCTAGACATAGACCAACCTCTCAGTCAACTGTGCAAATCCCCAAAGACTTCGTAAGACTCTCAAATTTAAGGGCATCTAAAGGTTTTGTGAAAATGTCTGCTAACTAATGGTCGGTAGTAACAAAACTCAGGGATACAGTGTTCTCCTCAACTAACTGACGAATAAAGTGCTCACGTATCCTGATGTGTTTTGTGCGCGAATGCTGGACGGGATTACGGGATATGTGTATCGCGCTCGTGTTATCAAAAGAAATGATCATGGTGTCTTGTGAAATCCCATAATCCTCCAACATTTGCTTAAACCACAAGAGTTGTGTGCAACAACTCCCGGCGGCTATGTACTCAGCCTCTGCAGTGGACAAAGAGATGGAATTTTGCTTCTTGCTCAGCCAGGAGACAAGAGCAGAACCAAAATAGAAACACCCACCAGAAGTGCTCCTACAACCATCTACATCCCCAGCCCAATCGACATCCGAATAGGCGGACAAACGGTTATCGGTATCAAAGGAATACCAAATACCGTATGATAGAGTCCCACTCACGTATTTAATAATACGTTTTAGAGCAAGTAAATGTGACTCTTTCGGGGACGCCTGATATTGCGCACAGACTCCAACACTAAAGGCGATGTCGGGACGACTGGCAGTCAAGTAGAGAAGACTACCTATCATACTCCGATATAAGGTTTGCTCTACGTCCTTGCCTGAAGTGTCCTTACTAAGCTTGGTAGTGGTACTCATAGGTGTACGTGCATGCTTAGCGGAGTCTAAACCAAATTTCTTCACTAGGTCTCTAGCATACTTGGATTGGGAGATGAACATCCCATCCTCTAGCTGATGAACCTGGAGACCAAGGAATAATGTAAGCTCACCAACCATGATCATCTCAAACTCACTTTTCATTTCCTCCTCAAAGTGGTGAGCATGTTGGGAGCATGTGGATCCAAAGACTATATCGTCCACATATACCTGGGCAACCAAAATAGCACCGTCATCTCTCCTGACGAATAACGTCATATCTAATCCCTCTCTCTTGAAGCCACGAGCTAAAAGATAGGAAGTAAGCCTCTCGTACCAAGCACGGGGTTCTTGCTTCAAACCATACAAGGCTTTTCTAAGATAGTAGACGTGCTTTGGGTGCTGAGGGTCTTCAAACCCTTTTGGTTGTTCCACATAAACCTCCTCCTGTAGAATGCCATTCAGAAAGGCACTCTTGACATCCATCTGGTATAACTTGAAGCGCAGATGACATGCGATGGCGAGCAGAAGACGGACGGACTCAAGCCTCGAAACAGGAGCAAATGTCTCCCCAAAGTCTACACCCTCTATCTGTGTGTAACCTTGAGTGACCAACCTAGCCCTTTTTCTGATTATGGTACCATTTTCATCCATTTTGTTCTTGAAGATCCACCGGGTACCTATCATATTAGTCTCACTAGGCCGGGGGAAAAGTTGCCAGACATTATTCTTTTTAAACTGAAGCAACTCATCCTGCATAGCAGATATCCAATGTTCATCCTTGAGAGCTTCTTTATGGTTCTTGGGCTCGACTTTGGACGTGTAGCAAAGATGGCTAACAACGTTCTCTAGCTGAGCACGAGTCTTGACCCCTAGAGTGGGATCGCCAACAATGGTAGACGGGTCATGACTCTTGCGAACCCAAGCAGGCGTGTCCCCTAACACAGGAGTAGGGTCCACAGAGTGTGAGAGAGGAACAGGTAAATCACTGTCAGAACAATCCTCATCCTCACACTGAAGGTTATGATCAATAACCGTCAAAGGTTCGTCATCTTGCACGGTGACGTTTATTGATTCGATAACCTTAGAGCTGTTCAGGTTAAAAACTCGGTACGCTCTGCTGGTCGATGAATATCCTAAAAATATTCCCTCGTCGCTCCGGGAGTCGAACTTTCCTAATTGCTCTCTATCCCGTAGGATGTAGCATTTACTCCCCAAAACACAAAAATATGCCAGGTTGGACTTCTTGCCAGTCTATAACTCTTAAGGAGTCTGAAGTGTGTGTGGATGCAAATACACCCTATTCATCATGTGGCATGCAGTAGACACTGCCTCTGCCCAAAATCTCCTAGAAATTTTACGACCTAAAAGCATAGATCTAGCCATCTCTTGGATCGTTCTATTCTTTCTCTCAACAATCCCATTTTGTTGAGGAGTTCTCACAGCATAAAACTCATGTTTGATCCCGAGGCTATCACAGTAAAGGTCTACCTTTGCTTCTGTGAATTCAGTGCCATTATCACTACGCATTCTGTTAATAGTGACACCGTGTTGATTTTGTAGGACACGGCACTTGGTCGTTAAAAATTCTACAGCATCGGATTTCTCTCTCAAAAAACCTACAATGGAGTATCTGGAGAAATCATCTACCATCACGAGGATGTACCTCTTACCACCTAGACTCTCAGTACGAGTGGGACCCATAAGATCCATGTGAATCAACTCAAGAACACGAGAGGTGGTAATGGAATGTAACTTCCTATGAGGACTACGAATTTGTTTTCCCAACTGACAGGGTCCACAAACGGTCGAAGTTGACTTTCCAAGAGATGGTAAGCCACGTACTAGGTCCTTTTTAGCTAAATGATTAAGATCTCTAACGTTCACATGACCTAGACATTGGTGCCACAGATCCATAGGAGTGATCGTGGCGCTGTTGCAGACAAGTGAGGATGTGGGCTCAGTCCTATAGCAATTATCCTCGGTCCTCACCCCTTGCACTAATAGTTTACTGGATTGATTATAGACTTTACAAGTATCCCGGTCAAACTTTACTGCAAAGTCAGCGTCGCACAGCTGGCTAATCCTGAGAAGGTTTGCTTTCAAACCTTTGACGTACAAAACCTCTTTTAGCTTAGGAAATCCAGGTAACTCGACAGTACCTCGTCCTACAATGCTAGACTTGCTCCCATCTCCAAAGGTGACTCTGCCATCCTGATAGTCCTCAAGAGTCGTAAAAAATAAGGAATCACCTGTCATGTGTATGGAGCACCCACTATCAAAATACCACTGTGAGGTATTATGTGCTTTGAGAGAAACATGAATAACAAAGGCCTTTTTATCTTTCTTAGGCACCCATGCAGAGATGACCTTTTGTTTGCCTTTGTTGTTGTTGGTTTTAGCTGGAAGGCAAAGTCATCCGTCGGAATTCTTCCATTAAACTCTGGGACGTGGCAGCTAAGAACTCAACTCGCTCTCTCAGACTAGAAAACTCATCAGTATGACATGGTGGAGCAATAGTACGTCGTGTCTGACCCATGATATAGCAAGACTCCCTAAGATGTCCTTTTCTTTTGCAATAATTACAAAAGAGTACAGTCAAAGGCAGACCTTGGTTTACCTTTCTTGGTCGAACTCTCATTCGACGTTTTTAACGATGGACATAGGGATTCGTAGTAAACTCAGGAACTGGTCCAGGTGCAATTTGGGACGTGGAGGTACCATCATACCAATTCCTTGCCGATCACCAAAACCTAATGCGGGGCCGAGGAGCATCTTTCCCATCTTCCCAGATCTGTCCTCGATTTGAGCCTAGACTTCTCGTGCTTTCTCAAGATCATGAGTCAGCTGGGCAACAAGGGCTTCAAGTTTCTTTCGAGTCTCCACGGAGAAATGGAGCTCACTCGTAAGACTAGCCACTTGTTTAGTCAACTCCCCTCTTTCTTTCTCAGAAACACACTCTCTCTCTCTAAACACACTCTCTTTCTCGTCACAGGAAGATTCTCTCTCTCTCAAGGTGGTGAAGGTGGAGGACTCTCTTTCTCTCGCCTTTCTTAAATCTTCCTGTAAGGCGGTGATCTTAAGAACTAGCGCTTTGTTACATTTTTTAGTTTTAAATGACTCAGAATATAACTCAGCGTAGGCGCGTTGAATATCACTCTCACTCTCACTTGAGTCATCCTCCCCCTCACTCACATCAATCTCACTATCGAGGTGTCCCTGTGAAGCATCATCTTCATCGTCGTGAAGAGAACTAGGAGTGATCACTTGACTGGCCATAAATGCAGTGAAGTTACACTCATGCGGTGACTCATCTCCTGAATCCACTGTCTCGACCTCACTGTCGTCACTAAGGGTAGCATTAAGGACAACTTTCCCTTTCTCTCTATTCAGACGATTGGCACACTCAAAGGCTCTATGACCCCTACCATCGCACTCAAAACATCTCTCACTTTCTTTCTTAGGAGTATTTTTGGAGTCTTTTTCATTTTTCTTTTCAAACTTATTTTTCTCAAAATTCTTTTTATCTTTAAAATTTCCATTTTTCTTAAATTTGAGAATCCTCTTGAATTTTTTTGCAAAAAGAGCCAAATCATCTAGATCAAAATCACACTCAGAATCTGACGTGTCAGTCTCTTTCTTTCTAGAAGACTCTACCCTTTTTCTAGCCGACCCCTCACTCCTTCTCTCTTGGGATTTAAGTGCAATTTCCTTATCTTTAGATTTAGCAGTTTTAGGGAACATATCAATTTCATAAGTTTGCAAATCTCCTACAAGTTCTTCCAATTTTAGCTTATTTAAATTACCCATAGAATTTAGCACAATGACTTTAGGGATAAAACGCTTAGGCAAAGAAGGAAGAATCTTTTTAACAACTCTAGCATTAGGAATATGTTCACCAAGATTAAAGATAGTATTAACAATGTCAGAAAGTCTAGCATAAAATTCATCAAAGCATTCAGATTCATGCATGGTGATGGTTTCAAATTGAGTTGTCAAATTTTGCAACTTAGATTCTTTCACAGCATTAGTTCCTTCATGGGTGAGTTGTAAAACATCCCATGCCTCTTTTGACGTGGTGCACGTCATTATGCGTTTGAAATCATCAGGTGTGACAGACCCAGAAATAGCACTTAGACCCTTAGAATTAAAAGATGCCCATTTAAATTCTTCATCAGTCCAAGAAGTGTCAGGTTTCAAATTGAT
Organism: Sambucus nigra; assembly: GCA_949130495.1. Lineage (NCBI taxonomy): Eukaryota > Viridiplantae > Streptophyta > Magnoliopsida > Dipsacales > Adoxaceae > Sambucus > Sambucus nigra. Next base: position 232,638,347 of record OX422210.1, on the reverse strand, counting down.
AACATTATCAATAGTCACGGAGGGAGGTGTCCACCCTCTTTCAACTAAAATCCAAACCCTTTCATCTATGGCTTTTAAAGACGACCTCATTCGGGCTTTCCAATAGGCATAATTTGTCCCGTCAAAAACAGGCATTTTATTATATAACTTCTCCATTTGAACACGCGTTTTGTTCCAAAAAACAATTTTCTCAGAAAATTGATATCTTTGAAAAAAATTTCGGAAAATAGGAATACGCGATAGATTAGCGTAACCTGCTCTGATACCAATTTGAGAACGTATGTGCTTGCGTTCAAATGAGCAACTTATATATTAAACACCTTTTAACCCAAACAAACCCTAAACATGCAACAATATGTGATTGAATAAGATGATAATCTAAGCAAGAACATTCAAACACATTCAATTGAGGAAAAATCCCCCAAAGGGGCAAAACCATTTATTTTCATTATAATATTGTAGGCTATACAATTTCGGATGACAATGAAAATACAAGTGACTAAGAATTACCCTCAGGTATCGGATTCTGTAGTCGCGGCTGAAACTATCCCTTTCCAGTAGGGCTGGCAGATGGAACTATCCCTTTCCAGTAGGGCTGCAATGGAGAAGAGAACGGCTTCTCCACAAGGGTGTGAACAACAAGAATGCGTTCCTGGGTTGCAAAGTGATTCACAAAGGATTGGCAATTGTGTGAATCAAAAACCTAGAGTCTAGATGCTCAATAGGTGAAGACTTAGGGCTTTCTATACTCTGAAAATCGTGTGTTTAAGTCTTAGAAAACCACTTCCCGTAGTGGGTTTAAATAAGAAGTCTCGGGCCTGAAAAATCTGAACACGATCTGAACACGATCTGTTGAAGTTTATCCCAGGCGGACCGGTCCGGGTCGGAGGCGGATCTATCTGATATACCGGATCGGTTCTTTTATTCTGAGGCGGATTGGTCCGTTGATGATCGGATCGGTTCGCTTTCAGGCTTCATCGGTTCGCTTACGGTCCGGGGTATACTGGCCTTCTGACAAACAAGAGGATCGGTACGGGTCTTTAGGCGGATCGGTCCGGTTAGCCGGATCGATTCTTTTATTTCAGCGGATCGGTCCGGCTGTCAGACTATGATTCATCTTCTTCTTTTGATATTCGGATCCACTGAATCTTGAATCTTGAATTTCTTCAACGGTGTAACGGCGTGCGACATAATACATTGATAATGGACAAAAATGTCCTTACAGATGGAGATGAGGCTTCAAATCTTAGAAGAAGCCCGAGAGTTATATGAAGAAGTTTACCAACCAAATCACAAATCGTGAAGAGGAAAAGAGTTATGCTAAGAAGTTTGGGTGTGTGGACTCAATAAAATCTTTTAAGTTGGAGGGAAAATTTCTTTTTACTTTTTTTATCTTCAATTTTAAAATATTGAGTTAAAATTCCTAAAAATTATAGTAGATTACTAACAGTATTCTATGGTAAAAAATAGTAATGGTATAATAGTGTTAGTAATAATAAAATTAGTTTGTTACTAAAAGCTTATTTTGTTGTAATGTAAGGTATGGTACTAGGGGTTTCAGTAATAAGGGTCATACATTATCGATAGAACGCAATTATTGTAGTAGGATGTAGGGCTACACCATAATTAAGGGTAAAAAAATATAGTTCAGTGGCTTTTACTGAAGTCGTAAGCTGTAACAATTCATCAGGTTTAGGGATAATCAAAATATTGAGATAATCCATATACGAAGTAAATATGAACTGCACAAATAAGTTTGTATTTGAAATCTGAGTTCAACGTTATCATAAAGTGATGTAACAATTAGTAATTGTGAAAGACATAAGCTTAATATGATTAATACTAAAATTAAAACAATCTACTTTGAATTTTCGAATTTTGAGTTTGTGCGTCTAATTCACTGGGGTTGATTGGATAGTCTATAATCGTGGGTAGTGTAAGTAGGTCATATAGGCCTGAAAAATGTTTATATGATGTAGTATGATACTAACTTCTAAGAAGTTTCAATGTAAAATAACTTAAAAGTAATAATGTAAAATTTATTAATGTATAAAAGTAATAATGTATAAAAGTTTTAGAATAAATTTTCTTTTTATTTTTAGTTGAATTCGGATTTAAGGACATGAGACAAAATAGCTGTATTTGAACAAAAGAAGTTCTAGAAAAAATTTGGGGGTCAAATTAATTTCTAGAACTTAATTTTTATCTTTAAAATTATTTTTCTCCAAAAAATCTTTTCCCGAGATCCAAACAGTGTGATGCAATACACCATTTTTTTCAAAATTAAAAATAAATTTTATGAAAAAAAAAATAGATTGGAGACGCGCCCTCACGCGCTTAGTAAAATATTTCACGCGCCTGGTTCGACCCTCACTCGTGTTCATGTGACCCATTAAACTTCAACTTTTGACTATTTAACTTTGGGGTTTAAATACTTTGAGATAAGTTCGAGTTAGTGGTGGAGATGAGGCTTCGAATCTTTGAAGAAGCCCGAGAGTTATATGAAGAAGTTTACCAACCAAATCACAAATCGTGAAGAGGAAAAGAGTTATGCTAAGAAGTTTGGGTGTGTGGACTCAATCAAAGCTTTTAAGGTGGAGGGAAAATTTCTTTTTACTTTTTTTATCTTCAATTTTAAAATGTTGAGTTAAAATTACTAACAATTATAGTAGATTACTAACGATATTCTATGGTAAAAATTAGTAATGGTATAATAGTGTTAGTAATCATATAATTAGTCTGTTACTAAAAGCTTATTTTTTTGTAGTGTAAGGTATGGTACTAGGGGTTTCACTAATAAGGGTCATACATTGTCGATAGTATGCAATTATTGTAGTAGCATGTAGGGCTACACCACAATTAACGGTAAAAAAATATAGTTCAGTAGCTTTTACTGAAGTCGTAAGCTGTAATAATTCATCTGGTTTAGGGATAATCGTAATATGGAGATAATCCATATACAAAGTAAATATGAACTTCACAAATAAGTTTGTATTTGAAATATGAATTCAACATTATCATAAAGTGATGTAACAATTCGTAATTTTGAAAGACATAAGCTTTATATTATTAATACTAAAATTAAAACCATCTACTTTGAATTTTTGAATTTTGGGTTTGTGCGTCTATTTCACTGGGGTTGATTGGATAGTCTATAATCGTGGGTAGTGTAAGTAGGTCATATAGTCCTAAAAAATGTTTATATGACGTAGTATGATACTAACTTCTAAGAAGTTTCAGTGTAAAAATAACTTAAAAGTTGTAATGTATAATTTATTAAAAGTTTAAGAATAATTTTTCTCTTTATTTTTTAGTTGAATTCATATTAAGGACAAGAGACAAAATAGCTGTATTTGAAAAAAAGAATTTCTACAAAAAGTTTGGCGGTCAAATAAATTTCTTGAACTTAATTTTTATCTTTAAAATTATTTTTCTCGAAAAAATCCTCTCCCGGGATCCAAACCGTGTGATGTAATACACCATTTTGTTCAAAATTAAAAATAAATTTTAGGAAAAAAAAATTGATTGGAGACGCACCCTCACGCGCTTAGTAAAATATTTCATGCGCCTGGTTTGACCCTCACTCGTGCGCATGTAACCCTTTAAACTTCAACTTTTGACCATTTAACTTTGGGGTTTTAATACTTTGAGATGAGTTCGAGATAGTGATGGAGATGAGGCTTCGAATCTTAGAAGAAGCTCGAGAGTTATATGAAGAAGTTTACCACCGAAATCACAAATCGTGAAGAGGAAAAGAGTTATGCTAAGAAGTTTGGGTGTGTGGACTCAATCTAAACTTTTAAGTTGGAGGGAAAATTTCTTTCTACTTTTTATATCTTCAATTTTAAAATGTTGAGTTAAAATTACTAACAATTATAATAGATTACTAACAATATTCTATGGTAAAAAATAGTAATGGTATAATAGTGTTCGTAATCATCAAATTAGTCTGTTACTAAAATCTTATTTTGTTGTTGTGTAAGGTATGGTACTAGGGGTTTCACTCATAAGGGTCATACATTATCGATACTACGCAATTATTGTAGTAGGATGTCGGACTACACCACAATTAAGGGTAAAAAAATATATTTCGGTGGCTTTTACTGAAGTCGTAAGATGTAACAAAGCATCAGGTTTAGGGATAATCGGAATATCATGATAATCCATATACGAAGTAAATATTAACTGCACAAATAAGTTTGTATTTGAAATATGAATTCAATATTGTCATAAAACGAGGTAACAACTAGTAATTGTGATTGACATAAGCTTAATATGATTAATACTAAAATTAGAATCATCTACTTTGAATTTTCAAATTTTGGGTTTGTGCGTCTAATTCACTGGGGTTGATTGGATAGTCTATAATTGTGGGTATTGTAATTAGGTCATATAGGCCTGAAAAATGTTTATATGATGTACTATGTTACAAACTTCTAAGAAGTTTCAGTGTAAAATTAACTTAAAAGGTATAATGTAAAATTTATTAAAAGTTTTAGAATAATTTTTCACTTTGTTTTTAGTTTAATTTTGATTTAAGGACAAGATACAAAATAACATTATTTGAACTAAAGAATTTATAGAAAAAGTTTGGGGGTGGTTTTAGACCTTTGAGAAAACTGGTCAGGGGGTTATGTGTAAAATTAAAACATAATTTTTATTTTTAAAATTGTTTTTCTCGAAAAAATCCTTTCCCGGGATCCAAACTGTGTGATGTAATACACCATTTTGTTCAGAATTAAAAATAAATTTTATGAAAAAAAATATAAAAAAAAATTGATTGCAGACGCGCCCTCACGCGCTTAGTAAAATAATTCACGCGCCTAATTTTACCCTCATTCGTGTGCATGTAACCCATTCATCTTCAACTTTTGACAATTTGACTTTGGGGTTTTAATACTTTGACCTTAGATGATTTTGAGATAGTGATGGAGATGAGGCTTCGAATCTTAGAAGAAGCCCGAGAGTTATATGAAGAAGTTTACCACCGAAATGACAAATCGTGAAGAGGAAAAGAGTTATACTAAGAAGTTTGGGTGTGTGGACTGAATCAAAGCTTTTAAGTTGGCGGGAAATTTTCTTTTTACTTTTTTTATCTTCAATTTTAAAATGTTGAGTTAAAATTACTAACAATTATAGTAGATTACTAACAGTATTCTATGGTGAAAAAATAGTATTGGTATAATAGTGTTCGTAATCACAAAATTAGTCTGTTTTTAAATTCTTATTTTGTTGTAGTGTAAGGTATGGTACAAGGGGTTTCACTAATAAGGGTCATACATTATCAATAGTACGCAATTCATGTAGTAGGATGTAGGGCTACACCACAATTAACGGTAAAAAAATATAGTTCAGTGGCTTTTACTGATGTCGTAAGCTGTAACAATTCATCAGGTTTAGGGATAATCGGAATATCGAGATAATCCATATACGAAGAAATATGAACTGCACAAATAAGTTTGTATTTGAAATATGAATTCAACATTATCATAAAGTGATGTAACAATTAGTAATTGTGAAAGAGGTAAGCTTAATATGATTAATACTAAAATTAAAATCATGTACTTTGAATTTTTTAATTTTGGGTTTGTGCGTCTAATTCACTGGGGTTGATTGGATAGTCTATAATCGTGGGTAGTGTAAGTAGGTCATATAGGCCTGGAAAATGTTTATATGATGTACTATGATACTAACTTCTAAGAAGTTTCAGTGTAAAATTAACTTAAAAGGTATAATGTATAATTTAATAAAAGCTTTAGAATAAATTTTCACTTTGTTTTTAGTTTAATTCTGATTTAAGGACAAGATAGAAAATAACTTTATTTGAACTAAAGAATTTATAGAAAAAGTTTGGGGGTGGTTTTAGACCTTTGAAAAACTGGTCAGGGTGTTATGTGTAAAATTAAAACATAATTTTTATCTTTAAAATTGTTTTTCTCGAAAAAATCCTTTCCCGGGATCCAAACTATGTGATGTAATACACCATTTTGTCCAGAATTAAAAATAAATTTTATGAAAAAAAATTTGATTGGAGACGCGCCATCACGCACTTAGTAAAATATTTCACGCGCCTGGTTTGACCCTCACTCGTGGGCATGTAACCCAGTCATCTTCAACTTTTGACTATTTGACTTTGGGGTTTTAATACTTTGACCTTAGATGAGTTTGAGATAGTGATGGAGATGAGGCTTCGTATCTTGGAAGAAGCCCGAGAGTTATATGAACAAGTTAACCACCCAAATCACAAATCGTGAAGAGGAAAAGAGTTATGCTAAGAAGTTTGGGTGTGTGGACTCAATCAAAGCGTTTAAGTTGGAGGGAAAATTTCTTTTTACATTTTTTATCTTCAATTTTAAAATATTGAGTTAAAATTACTAACAATTATAGTAGATTACTAACAGTATTCTATGGTAAAAAATAGTAATGGTATAATATTGTTAGTAATCATAAAATTAGTCTGTTACTAAAAGCTTATTTTGTTGTAGTGTAAGGTATGGTACTAGGGGTTTCACAAATAAGGGTCATACATTATCGATAGTACACAATTATTGTAGTAGGATGTAGGGCTACACCACAATTAAGGGTAAAAAAATATAGTTCAGTGGATTTTACTGAAGTCGTAAGTTGTAACAATTCATGAGGTTTAGGGATAATCGGAATATTGAGATAATCCATATACGAAGTAAATATGAACTGCACAAATAAGTTTGTATTTGAAATATGAAATGAACATTATCATAAAGTGATGTAACAATTAGTAATTGTGAAAGACATAAGCTTAATATGATTAACACTAAAATTATAATCATCTACTTTGAATTTTCGAATTTTGAGTTTGTGCGTCTAATTCACTGGGGTTGATTGGATAGTCTATAATCCTGGGTAGTGTAAGTAGGTCATATAGGCCTGAAAAATGTTTATATGACGTAGTATGATACTACCTTCTAAGAAGTTTCAGTGTAAAAATAACTTAAAAGTTATAATGTAAAATTTATTAAAAGTTTTAGAATAATTTTTCTCTTTATTTTTAGTTGAATTCATATTTAAGGAGAAGAGACAAAATAGCTGTATTTGAACTAAAGAATTTCTAGAAAAAGTTTGGCAGTCAAATTAAGTTCTTGAACTTAATTTTTAACTTTAAAATTGTTTTTCTCAAAAAAATCCTCTCCCGGGATCCAAATAGTGTGATGTAATACACCATTTTGTTCAGAATTAAAAATAAATTTTATGAAAAAAAATTGATTGGAGACGCGCCCTCACGCACTTAGTAAAATATTTCACGCACCTGGTTTGACCCTCACTCGTGTGCATGTAACCCATTAAACTTCAACTTTTGACTATTTAACTTTGGGGTTTTAATACTTTGAGATGAGTTCGAGATAGTGGTGGAGATGAGGCTTCGAATCTTTGAAGAAGCTCGAGAGTTATATGAAGAAGTTTACCACCCAAATCACAAATCGTGAAGAGGAAAAGAGTTATGCTAAGAAGTTTGGGTGTGTGGACTCAATCAAAGCTTTTAAGGTGGAGGGAAAATTTCTTTTTACTTTTTTTATCTTCAATTTTAAAATGTTGAGTTAAAATTACTAACAATTATAGTAGATTACTAACAGTATTCTATGGTAAAAAATAGTAATGGTATAATAGTGTTCGTAATCATAAAATTAGTCTGTTACTAAAATCTTATTTTGTTATAGTGTAAGGTATGGTACTAGGGGTTTCACTAATAAGGGTCATACATTATCGATAGTACACAATTATTGTAGTAGGATGTAGGGCTACACCACAATTAAGGGTAAAAAAATATAGTTCAGTGGCATTTACTGAAGTCGTAAGTTGTAACAATTCATCAGGTTTAGGGATAATCGGCATATCGAGGTAATCCATATACGAAGTAAATAAGAACTGCACAAATAAGTTTGTATTAAAAATATGAATTCAAAATTATCATAAAGTGATGTAACAATTAGTAATTGTGAAAGACATTAGCTTAATATGATTAATACTAAAATAAAAAGCATCTACTTTGAATTTTTGAATTTTGGGTTTGTGCATCTAATTCATTCGGTTTGATTGGATATTCTATAATCGTGGGTAGTGTTAGTAGGTGATATAGGCCTGAAAAATGTTTATATGATGTAGTATGATACTAACTTCTAAGAAGTTTTAGTGTAAAAATAACTTAAAAGTATAATGTATAATTTATTAAAAGTTTTAGAATAATTTTTCTCTTTATTTTTATTTAAATTCGGATTGAAGGACAAGAGACAAAATAACTTTATTTGAACTAAACAATCTCTAGAAAATGTTTGGGGGTAGTTTTAGACCTTTGAAAAAACTGGTCAGGGGGTTATGTCTAAAATTAAATCTTAATTTTTAATTTTAAAATTATTTTTCTCGAAAAAATCCTTTTTCGGGATCCAAACAGTGTGATGTAATACACCATTTTGTTCAGAATTAAAAATAAATTTTATGAAAAAAAAATAATTTGATTGGAGACACACCCTCACGCGCTTAGTAAAGTATTTCACGTGCGTGGTTTGACCCTCACTCGTGCGCATGTAACCCATTCATCTTCAACTTTTGAATATTTGACTTTGGGGTTTTAATACTTTGACCTTAAATTTGAGACATTTTAGTAATCCATTTGAGTTGGTTCTCGAATGAAAATTGGCATTTTTTTTTAAGAGGAATACAACTCTATTGGTTTCAAGAATTTATGTGGCCTAAATTGAGGTGTTGAGTTTCTACAAAAATGGTAAAATTTTAACTACACATAAGTGGTTTTGTTCCAGCAGTATAGTGGTTTTGTTCTATGTTAAAAATGTAGTAAAACAAGCATGGTTTGGGGGATTTTAGTGGAGTGTAACTCTTGAATTTGTTTCTAAAAATTCCAGGCCCGGAAACTTCAAGCTTCAATTTGAGGCATTAAAACCTATTATTGGTTCAATTAAACCTTGCACCTAGGTTCCTGAGAACCTAAGCTCATCTTATCTCACTTTGAAACTAGTTCAAAATCAAAGAAGTTATAACAACCCGTATATTTTAGGAATTAAATGTAAATTCATTCATTTAAATTTAAATTACATGTGTGACGTAATTTAATGGAAATATTAAGTGTTGATTAAATTATTAATTGGAAAGAAATGATTAATGTTTATCGAGTAAAATTACTAAGTGAATAGTAACTTCGTATTTAACGTCATAGTGAGTGATTGGGACGTTGTAGTATTTTATCTCAATCGGACATCGTATGTGGACTATATGGGGTCGAGATAGAAAATTATTTATCAGTAAGTCGAATGATTATTTCAAGGTTACAATTGAGTTCAAAAGGATAGAAACAGTCAAAAGAGTATACCTGGATGTATAGTTTTGGTCTCGAGATAGTTTTAGACCAAACCGACACCACGAGAGGTCATTTTAGTAATTTGGTAGCCTAGGGTTAAGAGAGATACGAATTTACCAAGGTTATATAAACTTGTAGTTGTGAGAAACTAGGGTAAGAGGAATAGAAGACACTTGGAGGCCATTAGAGAAGAAAGGGAGAGCATTCTTGGAGCTTAGGAGAGAGTTCTTGGAGATTTCAACCCTTTCCTTACATCACCATAACCTTTGAAGTGTGGATTACAAAGAATCATCATCAAGATAATCAAATCAGGTCACTCTCATATAAGGCATGCATTTATCTTGTAAATTTTTATGAGTTATAATACCCAGGGTCTTTGAATTACGAATAATTGATATTATTCTTATGATTTGATGAATAAAACTCATAATTCAGAATAGTATTGCATTTAGAATGAATCCAATTATACAAATGAAACGAAATAAAAAGTTATGGGCTTAAGATCATGGGATAATATGGGTTTTCTGATGAACTTATATGAAGAACATAAAAAAATTAGGGTTTTATGATTAATGAAGTTTTAATCAGATCTTGAATGAAATTGTATGGATTTTATACACGATTTATGTTAGACCTCATCCCTACATGTATATTTGATGTTTAGTTATGATAATTAAAAGTTTGGGATAATTGTTAAAAGTTTGAGGATTTTGATGGTATAAAAATTCTTAACAGCGAACTAAAGAAGAAGACATCTGATACATTTCGAATCGATTTGCCAAGGTGAATCAATTTGTCCTTTAAGAGAATCGATTCGGTTTGCTTATAATTGAAAATTTCCCCTTTTTGTTTTAAACCCTAAAATTTTGGAGAATTCATGAGGGATCTTTTGAGACATTTTTCAACTATAGGGGGGAATATGAAAATATCAGTAGGGATATGGTGGGGATTACGTTTACATAAAATGAGACAAGTTAAGGGATAATTGAGTATATTTCCATAAATGAGTAATGAATGAAATTCGAGACGGGTCCTGTAGTGATGAGTGAACCCATGTTTGTGACTAGTAGTATACAATTAGAATAACTACATATTAAGTAAGGGGGTAACTAGGGACCCTTAGAGTAGTGAGCAATACTCAAAATTATATGAATTAGAAATATAATTGAATTTAATAGTAAATCGAATAGGCAAGCAATATATACTAACCACGACTTGATAAAATTGGGTTGTGCATACCTACTGAATAAAATATATATATAGGTCTTGTGAATATCTATAGATATGATTTTATTATGTGTGTGAACATAACTACGCTGCCTACTATCAGGTTATTTCCACGTAGAGGACGATCCCACCTTGATGATTCCAGTGAGGTTTGGTTTTGTTCCCCAGAACATGGAACTTAGGGTGGCCCACTATGTGCAGTGTATTAGTGGGAATGGCAGGTCATTTGGGTATTTTAGGAATGTGCGTATCCCAAAGGATTATAACAATATTTTCCTTCGTTATTGTTTTGATTTATTTTGGGTTCGAGGAGACATGCCGAACCATTAGCCCTTAATGGAGTACTAGAGGTACATGGACTAGATATCAGAGTATGGCAACATCACGAGGGGCCATTTCGAGGATGCTATAGTTGTATATATATTATATGTTTGATGAATATATACCGGTGTGATATATCTACTTACATAAGACATTAGAATTGATAGATAATGCATATCTAAAAGAATTTAAGTAGGGCAACTTAAATAATGGACTCAATAATAAAATGGAAATAAGAAAATTATTATTGAGACTGTAGTATCGTGTTGTATGGGAAAATATGAGGGAACTAGACTTATCGAGAGTAGTCATATACATTATCTAAATGGGAAGGGGATACTAGTTAGGTGGAATACGTTAGACATGCACATTAGTTGAGAGGTGAGGATGTCAAGAGAGTGTACGTGGATATTAGATGTGTAATAAATAACTGATTTAAATTGTGATTTAAATATTTACAAAATATTTTCAAAATGTTTTTCTTGGGCTCTAACCCGTGTAAAAAATATTTTCAAAACCTTTTAGGTATCCATCCACAGGGATTCCAAGCTTAGAGATCCTATCAAGAGTTGCGCAGCTGCAGTAGTGTGGAGGCCTATAGGAGCTTACTTCAGATCCTTAAGCTCAATCATTACAGATAGGATATTTCCTTAGTAGTTTATTTGGACGTGTTGTCCTTCGGATTATTTATTTTACTCAGTTATGCACCAGACGGTATCCCGATTTTAGTTTTATTTATTTCAGATTGTGGTTGGATTATGTACTTGTAGAACCTATGGTTTATTTGGTCTCATTTATTTATATATGTGTCGTGTGATTGTTCAGACCATATTTATGTGTGAATGGTTTAAATCATTTGTTTTATTTTCTCACGTGGTCATGATAAACTATAAAATTTGTCACCAAATTAATTTGACATAGGTGGTTATTAATTAAAAAGTTTTTCCACAGTAATGCCAAGAATGAACCAAATAGGATTCATGTTTATTTAAATGAAGGACTGATCACTTGTGGTTAAATAAGCGGGGTGTCATACAAGTAAACTCCACCATCGAAGCTCAATCTCTATTGGACTTTTATGGCTTTTGAGTTATTTCAATGCATACACACGTTAACTATCACATGTAAACACTAAATCCATTTTATACATGAAGAAACATAACAAAATTAAAGAAACAAACATTCAATCATAAAATAATATAAGTCTAAAAACTCTCAATTTTTTACATTAAAAAAGCTCTTAACTGGGATGATTTTTTACTACGGTGAGGGAGGGTTATTTATAGGTTTCATAGGGAGGAGTTGATTGGTGGTTTTGTAGGTGAAGATGGGGCTAAAATGGCACAAGTTTCACCAAGAATTATGTGAATGCTAAATGGGTATCATGGGTACCCCACACGGTACAATCTATATTGGCAATCCATCCAGTGCCATGTTATCAAGGGAGAGAGTAACTAAGTTTACGTTTTAGTTTGGGTCCTTAGATAGTTTTTGTATATGTTTTAAGGCTTTTAAGTAATTTTATGAAAGTTTAGGGGCTTATGTGCAATTTATTCAAACCTAATAAATTGGTTTATGATATTCATTCAAAATATTCGTGATTTGATTAAACATTGAGTGAAATTTGGGGCTCAATTGATATACAAAACTATAATTTATCCTAATATATGCCTAATGGGTACTTTGGTAATTTGATCAAAGTCTAGGATTTCTTAGGAATTTTCATCTATTCACGGGACTAAAAGGGATTATTAGGATAGGTACTTACACCAATAGGGAAATGCTTCAAGCACGAGTTAATTTATACTTGTAATTTTTCAAGCATGAATTAGTTTCTTAGTATTCGAGAAGGTTATTGTGACACCCCGACAAATTAAATATCGGGTAGCTACTCATTTATTAAATTAATTCAAAATGTCAAGTTGGTCCAGTTAATAGCATCACTGTCGAAAACATTTTAAAGATTACTAACCACCTAGTATTTAAAAAGTAAGTGCCAATTTTAATTAAAGTCTGATTAACATGCAACAAGTGTAATAAAGAATAATAACACCATTCACCATAATGAAGTAAATAGAATAACCATCACGCAATGTAAATAAGGTCTGGAGGAAAACTCCTCACTACAATCCCACACCTGAAATAAATAACCGAATACTAAAACAATACAAACCAAAGTCTGAAACTGAAATGGAAAAGTAACTCTAATAGAAATGGGCAACATGCCCTACAACTGATAGATAATGAATCTGGAATCCAAGTGATAGAGGCATCTACAAGCAAATTCATGTAGCTTCCACAAACAGCTACAGCTCGTCTCCTGAATGAATATCCTATCCATGGTGTCCTTGTGGCTGGGCACCTAAAATGGTTTTACAAAGAAAAATAGATTTGAAAAGCAAACGGGTCAGAGCCCGAATGTGGAGTTATATTTTAAAAACCTGCAAGTGCTTTAAAAACATTTAAAACATTAAATGCAAAGTACATGTTAGGACGTGCACTCACATGATATTCTCACCTCTCGTCTAACTGTGCACTCCTAACGTAAGTACCCATCTATAATGACGCAAACCTCTAGCTAAGTGCCATCATCTCTAGCTAGACTATCATAGGTCCTACCCATATAACTCGGTTCTATTAACATTATAACGCTCGTACTTAAGTAGGGTTTTAACGTAAACTCAGATGCTCAATATGCAATATATATAACACTATCAGTTAACTCGCTGTATTTCTCGAAGCAATACCGTAATTATATTCACAATATTAACATGAAGGTTCCCATTAATTAAGTGTATATTATTCACATCACAAATATACAAAATAATCACCCCGAGAACTAAGCTGCGGTGCACACATACTCTGCTATCCATCCCGGTACATCGCGTACATAAGGATTACATATTCCGAATCTCTCAGGAATAGTTCACAGATAACAACATCACAAATAATGGAGGCGAACACAGTCACATCACATAGGTCACGCATATACCTACGCTCCTACGATCAACGGACTTATTAATATCCCAATAAGTCTTTCTATGACCTATGTTCATCAAGGTAACCAGTCTAAATTCGGGCAACACAAGGATTAGAGGTCCCTAAGAGAACGCAAACCTCCCGTGATAGCAAGTATGGTAGGTATGTCATACACATAATTCATATACCAATACTAAGTAAACACACGTCTTAGTAATCCCGTAATTTAATCATAGTACATATCGCATTCTCGTACTAACTTATAATTATCACAATTTATACTACTCCAGTTTATAATCCTACGCGCCATAATTTACTCACGTCGTAGTAGACACTCACGTCTCAACCCAAACCGTCCATTTAATATAACTCTCGTATATAATTTACTCCTCATAATAACCCAAAAGTCCCAAATCCATCAATACATCATCAAGGAATGTTAACTCTACCCTCGAACAAGTTTACGGGACTCCAAAAATCAAAACAGTCCAAAAAAGCCCAAACTGTCAACTCATTAGAAGTCTCGTTCGAACGAGACTGTTCGAACGAGATTCCTCTGTCAACTCGTTAGAAGTCTCGTTCGAACGAGGCTGTTCGAACGAGATTCCAGTTCATTCGAACGAACTGTACCTTCTAACGATATCTCGTTCGAATGAGATATCGAACGAAATCCCTTCTCGATAGCAGCGACTGGTCAACTCGTCAGAAGCTCGTTCGAACGAGTTCGTTCGAACGACCTGGGTAGGGGCTTCTAACGACCTGCCAGTTTCATCCCAGATCTTCTTAGTTACGTTTTTCATCCATTTCTACTCCTCAAATCTTCTCCAAAGTTCGTCCCAACAATGTTTTAAGTTTTCTAATCATCCTAAAACATGCTAAGGTCATAACTAACATCTTTTAAGGCTTTATTGCACCCTATACATCATTAAATCACAAGATTCTATATTTTTCCCCAATTTTTATAAGAACATGAAACCTAGATCTTTATCATCATCAAATCCCCGAATTAAATCCGTTTTTGTTACAACCAACATACATTAATACCAGAATAATCATCTCTATGTAATTCTACATGCGATTTGTCCTCAATATTCAAGTTCTAAATCCAATTAACATGGGTTTTCATTCAACTTTCAAGAACAATTAAAATTCTTCAATTTCTAACATGGAAAGGACATTCTCTGAAATTAAATGGAATAAAGTCACTTGCCTTGGTTATCTCTGAGTTTGGTGTAGGTTTGATGAAGCTTTTCTGCAGAATTTCTTCTCTCCAAGCTTCTTCTCCAATGGTGGCTTATGGTGGCTAGGGTTTGATTTGGGGAACTTAGGAAAACTCTTCTAATAACCTACGTAGCCTTCTAGGTTAATATGGGTTGGTTAGGGGCTTAGTGGGTCAAATCCACATCAGATGTAATTAACCAATTTTCGTCACTTTTAATTCCTCAAAATGTAAAATTACCAAAATACCCTTTAAGTTGCCGGTATGGCCTAAAAATACCCCGGGACCCAAACTACACCCCCGGCTAGTGTTTTCTGACTATCTCGACCCTTCCGGATGCGTTTGCGCACTCAAAACGACCATACGGGTAATAGAAATAAAAATCACTTTTTTATAATCAAAATATTACACCGTGACGCGGCGGTCCCACGCGTCTCAACAAAATTTCTAAAATGTCGTATATAAATCTCACGACAATTTCATAATTCCAAATTCATATATAATCATATATGCACATAATCAAATACCAACTCGCTTCTCGTTAGTATTTTTAACCCGGATTAATTTCCAATTAATACGCATTTAATTAATTAATCCCAAAAATAAATATAGCCAAAAGTACGGGGTATTACAGTTATCATGATCATTGTTCGGTATATTATGAAATAATACTTCCAAGCATGAGTTAATTTATATTTCATTACTAACCTTTAAAATTGTTATTCATACTCGGATATATATTTATAAGCATAGTTTCTTTGGGGAGAATCACCTAATTCAGAATTTCAATCACGCTATTGTCAACCAAACCAAAACGACTCTTTTGACTATGCAAACCAACCATGGGATGCAAAATTGTTTGATTTTTTCAATGGTTATGGTACAAAGGGTTATTTGATTTGTCTTTCAAACTTTGTTAGTCATTAATAAGGTTTATTCCAACATTATCATGAGCAATAGAACCTCCACCACAAGATTCATTGTCATCCTTATCAGAATCATCATTGTCTTCCACCATATGAATGATGATCATGAGTTAATACTGAAATTAAAATCATATCAATTTGTTTAATACTGAAATTAAAATCATCTACTTTGAATTTTCGAATTTTGGGTTTATGCATCTTATTCAGTGGGGTTGACCGGATATTCTGTAATCAGGGGGAGTGTAAGTAGGTCATATAGGCCTGAATTTTTTTTATATGATGTAATAGGATACAAACTTGCAAGAAGTTTCAGTGTACAAATAACTTAAAAGGTATAATGTATTATTTTTTAAAAGTTTTTAGAATAATTTTTCTCTTTATTTTTAGTTTAATTCGGATTTAGTGACAAAAGACAAAATAAATTTATTTAAACTCAAGAATTTATAGAAAAAGTTTGGGGTCCTTTGAGACACTTGAAAATTTGGTCTTGCGGTTATGTGCAAAATTAAAACTTAATTTTTAACTTTAAAACTTTTTTATTGAGAAAATGCTTTCCTGGGATCAAAATAGGGTGATATGAAAATTTAAAAAAAGTCAGATTTTTCTGATTGGAGACGTGCCATCATGCACTCATTAAAATATTTCATGTTTCTGGTTTGACCCTCATTTGTGCGCGTGTAAATCACTCGTCTTCAACCTTCGACCGTTTGATTTTAGGATTTTGAAACTTTGACCTTAAATTTTAGACATTTTCATAATCCATTTGAGTTGGTTATTGAATGAAAATGGCATAATTTTTAAGAGGAATACAACAATATTGGGTTCAAGAATTTTGGTGAGCTAAATTGAGGTATGGAGTTTTTGTAAGAATGGCAAAAATTTGACAAAATATAAGTGGCTGGAAGCTATGAATCTTCTTTCGTCATTATAGTGGTTTTGTTATATGTTAACAATGTAGAAAAATAAGCCTAGTTTAATGGATTTTACTGGAGCATAATTCTTGAATTTGTTTCTTAAAGTTCGAGGCCCGAAAACCTCAAACTTTGATTTGAGACATTAAAACCTATTGTTGGTTCAATTAAACCTTTTACCTAGGTTCTTGAGGACCTAATCTCAAATTACCTCACTTTGAGACTGGTTCAAAGTCTAGGAAGTAAAATCCACCATTGATCAAGCTTTAATGTCGTTTTCGGATTTTTGAGCTATTGCAGCGCATACACGCGTTAACTATCACATGTAAACACATAAATCCATTATACATACATCCAGAAACATAAGTAAATTAAAGAAACAAACATTAAAGAATAAAATAATAGAAATGCAGAGACTCTTATGTTTTTACATTGGAAAATCTCTTAGATGGGATGGGATTTTACTGAGGTGAGGTCGCATTTATATGGTTCGTAGGGAGGAGTTGATTGGTGGGTTTGGAGGTAGATATGGGGATGAAAAGTCACGAGTTTCATCAAGTCTTATGTGAATGGTAAATGGGTACCATGGGTACCCCACATGGTATAACCTATGCTGGCAATCTAGATAGTGCCATGTCATCAAGGGGAGAGAGTAACTAAGTTTAGGTTTTACCTTGGGTCCTTCGATAATTTTTGTATGGGTTTTAAGGCTTTTAATTCAATTTATGAAAGTTTAGGTGCTTATGTGCAATTTATTCAAACCTAATGGATTGGTTTATGGTATTCCTTCAAAATATAAGTCATTTGATTAAACATTGAGTGAAAGTTATGGCTCAATTGATATAGGAAAGTGTAAGTTATCCTAATTTTTTTCTCTAGGGGTATTTTGGTAATTTGGTCAAAGTCTATGGTTTCTTAGGAATTTTCATCTATTCAAAGGACAAAAGAAATTATTAGGATAGGTTGTTACACCTATGGGGAAATGTTTTAAGCATGAGTTACTTTATACTTCCAATGTTTCAAGTATAAGTTAATTTCATAGTAAACCGTAAGATTATTAGGACCATTGTTTGGTATACTATGAAATTATACTTTCAAGCATGAGTTGATCATTCCTAAAACTTTCAAATCGTTATACATATTTGGAAGTGTAGTTCCTCTGGGGAGCTAACCCTTCACCTAATTTAGAATTCCAATCATGATATTGCTAGACAAATCAAAATGTATCTTTGAACTATGCAAACAAACCATGGCATGCAAAGTTGTTTGATCTTTTCCACAGTTATGGTTGAACGATTGAGTTTATTTGACTTTTAAACTTCGGTAGTCATTAAAAAGGTTTATCCCTACACCGTCATGAGCATTATAACCTCCACTAAATATCCATTCTCTTCCATCTCATAATCATCTTTGTCATCAACCATATGAACTCTGTAAATATCGTTTATTAGATCATCTAACATATTATGTTTTAGGAGAGATCCTCCTGTCCTTCCACCAAAAAACCTACTTGAAATTTGTCATGGAGGTTTATTGAGACAAAGGGTTAATATATTTTCCAGTGAAAACCCCGCACCCAGTAATAGTCTTGTATACCACCCCATCAAATAAGATATAATTCAACTGTTTCCCACTTAAATACTTTCCCCTTTATAGAATGTGCACAAGGATAAGATAGCTCTTAATCATTAATACATCTCTTCTTGAATTTTACAAACTCGTTACATATATTTTGTGAATAAAAACGGTGTTTCTACAAGTTAGTTTATCCGGATGGGTAGTTGAATAATTAGTGAACTTAGACATATCCTAATGTAATTAACAATGCATCATGTTTAAATAACAATTTTAAAACACTATCACGTTGAATCCATAAATCGCGTATACATACCAAATTGGTTTTAATTATACTTCATATCATAATCTAATTCAATTTTCAAAACCTAAATTTAAACCCCGAGCCTCGTATATAGATACAAAATTAGTTCTAATTGTACACTATAACCCAATCCATTCAAATTTTCAAATCCTAGGTTTAAACTCTAATCCATGTATACATACCAAATTAGTTTCAATTATACTTTATACTAAAATTCAATCCGATTAAAAAGAAGATTATGCCTTAATACATATTGAATAAACACAAGATAACATCCAAAGACACATTTATCTCTCTTTATCTAAGTCGCCCCTCTATGTCGTAAACCTTAATTAGGGTTTGCATGGAAATATTTAATCTCCTTCATGTTGAACCAAAGCCACCTAATATTAGGAATGCGTGGACTGTATCCTTTGCTTCTGTTGTAGCTGAAACATCCTCTCATAATCATGACCTTGCATGAAAACCACCACCAGTGTTTAAAGGAGAACTAATTGTACTTTTCTCTTATAAAGATACTGAAGCTCTTTCTAAGCCTTTTAAACATGCCTTTGTTGGAATGTTCTCCTTTGAAGACCATCAATAAAGAAATTAGAATGGTTTTTCAAACTTTCTCCCTGAAAAGAACATTCAATGTTGGCCTTATTGATCATAAACACATCCTCGTTCGATTGAATTAAGAAGAGGACTATTCTAGGATGTGGATGATAGACACATGGTTTGTAGGTTATTTCCCAATGAGAATCTTTAATAGGTAACACGATTTTAGGATTGAAATTGAAAGTTGTATTGATCCCATATGAATTTCATTTCCTAATCTTCTTATTCGTTTCGTCTCAAAATCATCTCTTTATTCTATAGCTCAGTATATCGAAAAAAAATTAAAATTAGATGAATCTATAATGGATACCAATAGACCTAGTATGGCTCGTGTGTGTGTGTTGAATACGATTTAAGCAAGAAGATTTCGAAAATAGTATGGATTGGATGTGGTGAGAAATGATTATAGAAAGAAGTTCAGCCTAAAAACATGCCAAATTATTGTAAACACTATTCCAAAAAATAACATGAAGATAATTGCTTGTTTTTAGATCAACACTATGATGTGAAGTGCAAGAAGCATAATGATCCAAAGCTAAAAGTCATGTGGAGGAATAAAACCAAGATAAATAATGAATAAGTCTCTAAGGAAGTTGAAGATTACTTTATCAATGATCTTGGTGACATTTAAGAAGACAAGGGGTATGGAGAATTTCAAAGAGAATAAGAAAATTGAGCTAACACTATTCACAACTCTTCCTATCCCATCCAAAACACTATATAACATCTTCCTTCAAGACCATACCCAAGCCATCCTAAAACAATTCAAAATTAAATCCAACACCTCACGAATAAATAATTTACTCAATAAAAGTATCAATCATCCAACCACCAGAAGAAATATGTCGAGTTTAAATAAGTGGAAGATCAATAATTGAATCATAGTTCATCTCCTCTAGCCAATGAGCCATCCATTAAATATTCAAACCAAATTCATGACTATATAACCAAAATCCATCTATGTGAGATTTATACTTAAAAGGCCTATGTTGTGGATCATAATATGTTATCACCAAGGGCACCTGATCTCCCATATTATGAATGTCATAATGCTAAGAAGAAAGGATATATGTATGATATAGAGAAGAATAAGGAGAAATTGAAGTGTGGCACTTTAGCGCAGGAAGAATTAATCATTTTTTCATCAATGTTTGATAAAAAGTGGAGTAATTTAACGACCAAGAAGGAAAAAAATAAGAATAAGAGTCAAGAATTCGAAATCCCTCAAAACAAGTTTGGTCTCATCTCTTCAAGTCAATCCTCAAAACAGCCTTTCGATCCTCTCTTCAAAAGAATAACAAGATCATCTTCAGAGGTGAACTCTAATTCTTTAACCTCATGTATTCAATGATAAATTTAATTTCTTTGAATGATAGAGGAATATCAAACTCTCCCACTAGTAGAAGAGTGAAAAAAATCTCTAAAAAAATTAATTTACCTCCTATTGCTATTCTTGAACCTAAGACCAAAGGAAATAAGTTGTAGAAATTTCTAATTAAGTGGAATTATGATGAGGGGGTTAGTAATTGTTCCAATAAAATTTGGTTCTTTTGGAGGTTTGGTATCCATGTTGAGTTCATAAAAAATGCATATCAAAGTCTCCTTTTGAAAGTTAATCACCCGCCTAGAGATATTTTGATTATCTTATTTATGATAAGTGTAAAAGGTAGGAGAGAGTTAAGTTTTAGAGGGACTTAAAACTCTTGTCTCACAATTAAGAGTACCCTCATTTTTTTCTTTGAGATTATAATGTTGTGGCTACTAAATAAGAGAATATTGGAGGTAACTTAATAGACCACCTTATAGTGGAGGATTTCAATGATTCTGTTAATCGGTGTGGCCTTTATGACTTTGGATTTAGTGCTTGTTGATTTACCTGGACTAATTTTAGAATTGAATATGGGGCAATTCATGCTAGAATTGACAGGTTTTTTTGTAATCTCAACTAGAAGGATACCTATAACAGCACAAACATTACTCATTTTACAAAAACTTTAATGATAATTATCCCTTCCTTCCTTCGATAAACTCAGATAATGATTCTTATCTTAAACCATTCAAATTCCAGAAGATGTGGCTTTCTCACCCTAATTTCTTTGATAAAGTTTATAATTCATGGTCTTTAAATGAGCTATCCTCTCCAATGAGAAACTTCTCCCTTTAAATGATGAACCTTAAAGCAGTGTTGAAGTAGTGGAACAAAAAAACTTTTAAAAATATTTTCCAGAATATCCAGGACCTGAAGAATGATGTTCTTAAGAAGGAGATTGAATTTGAATTGGATCTATAAACAAAGGAAAGGATGGAGATGCAGTGGTATAAGGTTAAGTTATATCAAGCTTTATCTTTGGAAGAGATATTTTGGAAACATAAATCTAATGTTAAATGTCTTAAGGTGGGTGATAGGAATATGAAGTTTTTCACTCAACTGTGAAAGCTAAGGTGGCTACTATTTTTATTCATAAGATTAAAGACAGTAAAGAGAGATAAAGAAAACTCTCATTGATCATTTTAATGATAGATGGAAGACTGCACCTATAATAAGTTAAGAGAAGATATTAGAAGTTATTCCAAGATTGGTTATTGATGATATGACTTCTCACCTAAGTAAAGTTTCGAAAGAGAATAAGATTTTTAATGCAATATCTAATCTTAATGGAAATACTAGTCCAGGCCTTGATGGTTTTCGTGGTATGTTTTATGTGAAGTGTAGGGAATTTATAAAAAATAATCTTTGTCAAGTCAGTTAGTCTTTATTTCTTGATTCCCAAATCCCTAAATTTTAGTCGAGCTCTTCAATTGTTTTGATTCCCAAAGTATCAAATCCATACCTTTTCTCTCATTTCGGACCAATTCTCCTTAGTAATTTCAATGTGACGGTTATCTCCAAAATTTTAAATGATAGACTCTCTTCTTACCTTACTTTACTTACTTTTCCATATCAAAGTGGATTCATAAAGGACAGGAGAATTGAACACAATATATTTCTTGCTCATGAGATGGATAATAGGATCCATAAGAAGTGCCATGGTTCTAATGCACATATCAAATTGGATATAAACAAAGCTCATGATAGGGTAGATTGGTTGTTCTTGATCAAAGTCTTGAGAAGATTTGGTTTTTGTGAAGTCTTTATTGACTTTATTTGGATAATTATTTCTTCAAATTAGTTTTTTATCATTATCAATGGAATTGTAGCATGTTACTTCATAACTAGTAGAGGATTAAAGCATGGAGAACCCATCTCCCCATCTTTATTTTTCCTTATGGATGAGGTTCTATATAGAGGGTTGTAAAACCTTATCTTATCCAAAAACGTTGATCCACACTCTCACACTTCAGGTAGTACTCTTGTTACTAACCTTTGTTTTGTAGATGATACAATTATTTTCATTAATGGAGGGAAAATAAGTTTGATTTCCCTTATGAAGTTCTTGGCAAGTTATGAGAATGCATCTGGTCAGCTTATTAACAAGAGGACAAGCTAGTTTTCTATTAATCCAAAATCTCCAATTTCTAGAATATCCATTATTTCCCAATGTCTTAGTCTCCCCTTTAAGTGTCTTCCAATCAAATACTTGAGTTGTCCTCTTTTTAAAGGTAGAAGAAGAATTATAGACTACATTGATCTACTTGTTAACATTAGATATAAACTTGAAGGGTGGGAAGATAGATACCTATATTCAACTAAAAGTTTAACTATGATCAAATATTTATCATTCTTTATTCCTATATTTACCTCTTGAAATCCTCAAAAATCTATCTTTCCAAGAATCAACCAGATTCTTTGTAGATTCTTTTAGGGATTTAATGATTATTGGGGCTTCAAGCATGCATGGATTAGTTGGAATGAGATTTACAGGCCTACTAATGAGGATGACCTAGGATTTAGATATTTAAAGTACATCAGTGATGCATTTAGTCTCAAAACTACTTGGAGATTTCATACTTAAGATGGTATTTGGGCATCTTTCATGAGGAACAAATATAAGAATTTGTCGAGCCAAATTCGATAGAAGATTTTTTTCAAGAAAATTCCAGTTTAATTGATAATGAGATTATCTGGAAGCCTTCCAATTATGAAGGATTTACATTGCAGTCTTCTATTCAAAATTGTTCCCTTTCTTATCTTAAAAGTCGTATCTTTTCCACAATTTGGCCTAATCAGGTCCCACCAAAGATTTCTATATTCTCCTGGAAAATTCTTTACTATGTTGTTCCATTGGATCTTAATATCAAAACTATATGTATACCCAATGTTTATAGATGTCAATGTTGTTATAAGCAGGAAGAATCAAGCCTTCATCTCTTTATTCATGGTCCCCTTGGTATGGTAGTTTGGAAGCACTTCAATAATCTTTTTTATGTGAGATAATTTGTATCATCCATTTCTTTAATCTTTATGTTCTGGTGGATTTCTGAATCAAAGAAAGAATACTTTAAAATCTTTTTTAAAATCCTCTCTATGGCAATCTTTTGAGAAATTTGTAAATCTAGATACAAGGCAATATTTAAAGATCTCCCTATGTCAGCTCAAGTTATCATAAAAAAACACTACTGCTCTAGTTTTTGAGAAGGTTTCTATTCTAAAGTTTAATATTCATGTGGATAGGAATCATCAAGAGTTGATAACTACATTCAATATCGAAGTGATTCCTAAACAACATGTATTCTTAATCACTAGATTGCTTCACCATCAAGCTAATGCAATGAAGCTTAATGTTGATACCTAATGTAGAGGCAATCCATGAGATATTGGAATAAGGATTATCATCAGAGGTCCAAATGGAGGTACCATTCAAGCTATGCATGAGTACATTGGTCGAGCATCCAGTTTAGAAGCTGAGTTGAGAGTCATTATTAAGGTATCAAAGTTTGTTTGGTGATTATTTTTAATTTTCTATTAATTAAAACTGATTCTTTAACAACTTTGAATATGATTCAAGGTAGATGGCTAGTTCCTTGCTATCTTAAAAGATTTATCCAGGAGATCATTCTATTAAAGTCTTCTCATCAAATTCTTATAAAGCATCTTTGGAGAGAGAATAACCCTATTGCAGATGGTTTAGCTTCTTATTCTAAAATTTCAAATACTTATAGACATTTCCATGAATTGCCTAAATTGATTATGGGATTCATTCAATCTAGATAAATGTAGTTAGCCAAGTGTAAGAATTTTGTAATTTTTAAGGTTCCCATTGCTTGTAAGGACACCAAGGAGATTCTATTTCTCCTTATCATAATAAAATTGAGCCTTAGGCTTTCCCCTCTCGCCACGCCCCCAACCCGTAAAAAAAACTAGGTAGAAACCATAAGTACCATATACGTACACAATTGGAAATTATGGTAGAATGGTCGTTGTGTTCTTGATTACATTTTTAAATAAACCCATAAATTATTACATTATACATAAAAATTATACATATGAAATCCCAAAATGCTTCACTTTTTTAAATAAAACCATAAATTCTTTTTTTTAACCAAAATGATTACATTAAAAATAACTAAACACATATATTCAAGCCCAAATAAATATCAAGGTCAAATGGTTCGACCCTTCAAATCTAGGTGTTGCCCAAGTTATATTATAATAATATCAATATATGTATGTAAATAAAACAATTTTTACAACAAATGAACACATATATTCAAGCCTAAACAAATTTCAAAGTCAAATTGTTCAAACTAGGTTTTGCAGAAGTTATTTTGAAACACTAGAAGGCTTACTAATTCAAGCTCTTAGCATATGCTCTGAAAGACTCATTGGACTTCCTTATAAAGTGAAGTAGGTAAGTGACGGGCTTCCTTATGTTCTACATCCCAATGAAACGACTGAAAAATAACCTTTCCATGTCATTAAAGCTTATAATAGTGCTTGACTTGAGCCTTACAAACCAGTGCCTAACAGTTCCCCTTAAGGTAGTGAGAAAATAGTTGCACAGGACCTCATATGGGGTATCCTGAAGGATAATGACCGATCTATAGGTCTTCAAATGATTAATCGGATCCTTACACAAATAAAATTGTTTAATAGTAGGCGTTTTTAACTTTTGGGGGAGAACGTAATATTGAACTTTGTTAGAGAATGGAGAGAGGGTCTTTTAAACAACCCACTCAATGGTGTTGGATAATTACGTCTTGTAATGGTTGAGAAAATTCTCCAAATGGTCTTACATCGTATTGATCTCATTGTCCCAAGTCTTATCTACCTTGAAAATACCTTGAGATTGATCTACGGTGATTGATAACATATACTTGACAGGAATGCATGTTGTTGATCATTCGAGCCCCTAGGCACACCTTTAGAATCATTTTCCACCTCCAACTAGGCTCATGGGTATCCCTAGTACCACTATGCTTAGGTACAACTAGTTCTTCTACCACTAGGGGGTAAATGAAACCTACTGAGAATGAGAGTGAATTGCTATTAGAACCCTTTTTACTGGCCTTTCGTTTCTTTGAAATAATGGGACAAGATGACATTAGTTTGTATCTTGAAACTAAAAAAGTGTATTTATGAAAGAAATTGAACTTGTCGTTCCCAGAGATGGAGCCAAACTAATAGGTGTTAAAATCATATATGAGCTCAGACCTATAAGCGTTCCCCTATGGAATTCAGAAGGTAAAAGTGAAGAAGTGTAAATTATGAGATAAGTGTTTAAAGTGGTTTAGACCTCAACTTTCGATCCTACGTTCATTGTCAAAGAGTGGTATACCATTTATCATATCATAAAAGGGTTAATACAATCTAAGAGACCTTTTTGGCTCTAGTCAAGAGAGTTCGGAGTCCTTGTGAACTTTGTCAACAATATGAAGGACTTTAGGATGTAGTTAACAGGATCTATAAGGATTTTTGAGTATTTATTTAGGGTTGAATAAGGTATACAAGGTATATGATAACTGGAAATGATCCAAGTTATGAATATATGCTCATAACAGTGGGTTGAGAGACGACATAACAATGAGTAAATAATAATGAAAGATAAAACTCTTAGTTTTACGGGTGTACGTTGATTTGAACTTATATTCAACCTTCAACCAACCTTTTATTTATATGAAAACTTTAGAGGAGAGAGTGAGTTAATTGTCACAACATAGTTGTGGTTCTTCTGAGGTCTGATGGTGTTAACAAGGTGGTGGAGTATTGGTCAAATGGACTTGCATGGTGGAAGTAAGTGAAACATTGTTATGCTTTTCAAGTATCCACTAGACTAGTTACAGAAGCTTCATCGGAGGCTTAGGATCTTGGGATCTTGGGAATTATCTTGGGACTTCAATTGGTTAATCAAAAGGTATTTTGCAATGATACACCTCTGTGCTGAAGGCTAAGCAGCCTCAAGAGATTATTTCTCCTCAGACTAAGGTTTATTATGGTCATCAGTCATGGAGGAACTCTGATGATGTGGTCTCTATACTTGGTTGAAGAGATATATTGGAATGATTGATCATTATAAGAGGAGTAAGAGGTGACTAAGGTCTTCTACAGTTTTGTGGACTTTTCTTAAGGATAAAAGAGGTCTTGGGTGCCAAGCATTGGTGTATATCAAGTAAACGTTAACTTTGGGACCTTTTTTCTTGCCTAAGGATGGTCAAGAGGTCTAAGATCCTTCCAAATTCTAAGGCTCACATAATGTATCATTATACACACAAGTGTGAATATATATATATATATATATATATATATATATATATATATATATATATATATATATATATATATATATATATATATATATATGTCAAGAGAAGATTAATGTGGATGAATAACCATGATTTTTTCTTAGCACAAGTATCAATGCAATCTTTTGGAAAAGTATTTTGAAAAGTAAAAAAAAAATATTTAAGCTCTTGGATGCTTCATGGTCCAAAAAAAGGTCTTAATTGATGTGAATGCTTAGCAACATAAGGTTGCGCTATGAAAAATAGATTTTTTACTGGGTCTTCTAATCGCTACCAGTGAAGGAATGTTTTTGTAGACACGACAACATTCTTCACTGAGGGGAGCAATCAAGACCAAGGTCGTGGATAGAGACAAAGTTTTTTAGTTTTCTAAATTTTCACAAAAGTCAGAAATTGCTTAGCCAACCGATGACCACATAAACTCTAAATATAAATGATGAATTTTACACATAAGTTTTATATATAAACAATATAACATCATGTATTTGGAAAATTTGAAAAACCACAAGGTTAAATTAAAGAATTTTTCAAATTTTAAAAAAACATTTAACAAAGGGTTGAATATAAACCCTCTAGTCAATTACCATTATCTTAAGTGATTAACCTCTAGAAACAACATGAATGATCCGATATGAATTTGGTGAAGCTTTCTGGAGATCTCTTGAACTATAATCAAAGTGTATTTTCTAAAATGAAATAGGATAATCCAAATGCTATTGGGAACGTGAGTATATATATATATATATATATATATATATATATATATATATATATATATACAATATCCCTCCTTTTTTCTGCTCCGTGAAAAAATATATAAAAAAAAGTTTACAAGAAACTAAATGAAATCTACCACCTAAGATAGAACATGCCCAAACCAATGTATTATAAGATAAACTAAGTACAATGACAAGTAATGTAAACCCAGGATGCTCAAGTATTTATTTTAGTGATATTCTTGTACCTATTTTATGGTCACACACTAGCAAATTTATCAAAAATGAAAGTCTAATATAAAAATAAAAAAGTAAAAGATTAATAAGGTGAAATATGTTAAAATATCATTCAATATATGTGCAAAATAAAGTACTAAAGTATCTCCCTCTTAACTATGAAATTCGTAAGAAGGGAGTACTCTTGGGGCTGGGAGTATTATAATACAAACATAGGCGTAACCCCTATAGATATGGTGATAAAACAAAAATCCAAATATCCTCAACAATAAAAAATGAACACACAATATTGTATATAACAAGCACTCAGATTGAACTCACAAATCTCTCGTGTATAACTCAAATAATAACAAAAGAACCTCAGAAACAACTCATTCAAAAGGAGAGAAATAAGCAAGCACCCTAGATATACCTTGACAGGCAGCCAACACACCAACAACCTTCAATATATCTCTAGTTAGCTAATAAAAGCTTCGTAATAAATGTTAATGGTGGTGGATAAACTCTGGTTTCGCAATAACTTATTTGCTATCAATGTTTACTCTCTCAAGGAATAACTCTCTCTTCTCAGAAGTGGATGAGGTTAATAAATATCCCCAAACCCCTCCTAAGATGTCTCAGTCCTCATTAATGTGAAAGACAATATCCTCACGCTTTATGTCATAAGCATTAAATGCCTGATGGTTCAGCACACCCTACATCATAAATATTAAATGCCAGTGCATACCTTTTGGCTACCAACTGTGCGTTAGAGGACTGTCACGACAATTGTAGTTCACCTAACCAATTGAGAGCAACAATATCACAATGGTTTACTCAAGTTTGGATTGGACAGCGGGTAGGTTGCTCGTGACATCACTCAATAGTAGATATGACCTTTGGTAGAGGACTGTTTGGCTCAAGGCTCAATATAAAATGGAACTTGAGGCTACTCTGCACAAGCTTACATGAAATATGGTCCCTCAATATTTTACCAGGTGTATCTAAACTTATTAAGACATGCCTTAACACTGACTTATGTCTCAATCATCCAAACCAAGTACCACTAAAGTTCCCATCGTGAGGTCATTCGATAAAGCATGTAAGCTCTCTCAAGCCCTGCCAGGCCTAGTCTTTAGCGAGTAGCATTTGAATTTTCAGTCAAAGTTACAATCATTACACCTTATAATTAATGCAATTAAAAGATATAACTTGACTAAGTAAAATGGAAAATAATGTTGAGGTCTCTTAGCAGGTATCCTTGCTGAGTTGCCTCATTGGGTTGCCTTACTGAGCTTCTTCACTGCCTTCATGCTTCTTCCTTATCTTAAGGCTCTTATTTTAAGAGGATTAGCTCTCTCTAGTCATGAGATTACCTTTAATTCCCCTACATTTGACCCTTCTTGTAGACATTTATTATGAGCGCAAGAAATGTCTAGACATAAACTTTTCAATTCTATGGACCACCTATTCTCCCATAAGAAATTCTTCTCGATATGCCTCGATTACGTGCTATGACTATTTAAAAAGGAAAATTATACCCGATGTACCTAAGCCAAAGCTATTATCATTCTTATTATTCAAAAATGAAAATTCTCCCCAATGTACCTGAGCCAAAGTTATCAGTGTTCTTACTTATAACGAGGCAACACGTGACCTTTTTTTACTTTTTGAGTGAAAGTTGGTGCCTATTTTCTACGATTGACCTTTGTTCCACAAGACTTCACGTTTATATGAAAAATTCTCCCCCATGTATCTGAATTTATTCAACTATCTTCTGAGCTTGTAGCGAGGGGACAGTCTTAAATTAGGCTTTTTGATTTCTATTAAATTTCAAAAAAAACTCACACTAAATCATTAGTTCTTTTGAAAGAAATATTCTCTCTCCCCCAAGCGTGACCTCATTAATGAATGGACGTTGTATTTTTAACTGTAAGAGCAATTCCCAAAGTGTCACGTGTCTTTTGAAATCATTGTTGATGACTGTTCACATGCTATTATGGGAAACCCAAATGTCCATTTGAATTTTTCAAATGACTAATATCTCTAACACTTAACATTTTCTTCTCCTTACCTTTCATTTTCCTTCATCACTTCTAGAGCCTTTAGAGAAAGAACGAAAACTTTTCCCATTGTTGAACTCCCCTTTAAGCTCTAATCTTGCAGCAACTTTCCTCGACTTTCTTTTGTTGCAATCAACAGCTAGTCCTCCATCACTCTTAGCTTCTTCTTTCTTCTTTACCCCACATTTTCTTATTTTTAACCTCTGTAATGTCTTCTTCAAGTGTTCTAGTTGCCCCTACCACTGTTGCTATGCCTTCCTCCGCCCCAGACGCCTCCTCCTTAATGGTGGCGCGCCAAGAGCAACTCCATTTTTATCATCACTCTCCTATTTTTGGCATTTATGATCATTTTTTCATTCGTGTGTAAGGTATTTTCTACAAATTCTAAGTGTGACCTTCTAAAACTTGGTGATGAAGATGATTATTCTTTTACTTGGGGTTTTTTCCCTTAAAAGGAACTATGAGGTTTAGTTTTGACCGAGGTGACTTCCCCTATTCTCATATTGGCTTCGAGAGGCCTGGAGGTTCCCTATCCCACTTCGTTTCTTGGAATAGATATATGTAATCTACTTATGATGATGCCCATACTAGGGTTGGGCTCCATTAGGCTACCTAGTTTGGGGAGTTCACTTTGTCGAAACACAATGTTGCTCTCCAAGTTCTGGTAACACACTGAAACATCATGACCCCCACTTTCCTCACTACATAGGGAGAGTTTACTATTACCTTGGAAGATGTTTATGAGTTACATGGGATTGAGACCACAGGTACATCATCAAACTCTAATAAGGCTCTAGACATCGAAAAATCTACATCCCGGGCAAACTTAGATCAAATCTGTCGAAGTTGCACAGGGACGTCAAATAAAGCAACTATTATTACTCTCATCGATTATTTCTTGCACGCAACTTCTAATAAAGAGGGACCTTCTGCTTATGTCAAAGGTAAATATATGTATTTGGAGTTACCTGCTTACATCTTGGTCATTATTTCTTCTTTCTTCTTACCTAATAAGCCTAATGATCAACTACGTAGGGATCTTATCAATATTTCTATTCAATTGGCCAGGGGGTTCATTCTCCCTTTAACTTCAATGGTTTTTGAGTCCTCTACACCTGGATGGATAGGGCCCACCTTGATATGGAATGCTCTCTTAGTCGATATAACGTGGCCAATTTCATCAGCATGATACTCCTAATAGGTTTGACAAAGTACCTTTACCAGTTCATAAAAACATCAAGCCCCGTGGCTTACTTCATTGGTATAAAAAGAAAAGTCGAAAGGACATTCTTCCCATCTTTGAAAAGCCAAGTTTCTTTGTTATGAGGCCATATGGAGAGGATTCTTTTGCCAATAGTTGGTCATTTTTCTCTCGTGAAGCTAGAACGAGTCAAGCCACTTTTGAGGATCATATTGTCGTATATCCCTCGTATTTTTATTGTGCTCCTTCTGACTCTAGGTTACGTGCCTTCTTACGCTGAGTGGAGTGCTACTTTGGATCACAAAAATCCAAACAGTTGCTCCCATTAATTTGGCTATGATCAAGAGGCTCCTCACCCTATTTTCCAGGATTCTCACCCCAAGGCAACTTTCTTTGAGGCTTGTGATTTCTACACATCTTTAGCTACTTCGTCCATTTTCTTGGCAGTTAGTTGACGAATCACCATTCCTGGATCTACAAGGAAAGGTGATTTGACTTCTCACTTCGCGATGAAATATTTTTCGATGCAACTGGCCAAGATTCATTAATTCATCCAGATTCCTCGCATTTATCCTCATGTTCTTACTTTTCCAGCTTTGGAGCACGATTTCAAAGGTAATTATATTTTGGGAGTTGTGTTTCCTCTTCGTAGTACTCCTAAGGATCCTCCAACTAAGTTACATCCTTATTCTCCCTTAGTCGCTATTGCTGCTCCAAAGGCTAAAAAAGTTCCTATACTAAAACAATGTGCCCCTTCCCTATATACCGAAGATGCTCCATGCGTGGGACCCTCTCGACCAGCTACTAAAAAGTCCAGGACCTCCAAAAATGGTGGTTCTTCTAAGTCTTCCACCTCTGTTGATGATTTCCCAATAGATGTCATTCCTCTTGTAATTCCTGAAGCCACTTAGGAGAAACTTTAGGAAAAGTGTTGTGCTGAGCTTGAACAGGTTATTCAGGTGTTTTAATAATGTACCAACGTTGTTCCTCCCTCAATATCTTTGCCTCCTATTCCTATAGATCCCATGAAGGAAGTTACTATGAAACATAAAAGATCTTAAATAACAACTCGCTCTGGTGGTGCTTCCAGGAGAATGAAAACCTTAGGCCTAAAAGCTTAAAACAAACGTGCTTACACTATTCAACCCACAACTCATCCTCCAATCCCCAAGACTTCTCCACCTCCCCCTTTCGTTGAGACCATTAAGATTGACGATAGTCCTGAAGATGTTCCTAAACCTATTTAAGGATCTTGTACAATACCCCTTAACCTTCGTTTCATGTAGTTCTTTCAGCACATTCATCTCCAGATCAAAAGGTAACTTCCTTGTTCATAAATACTACAGTAGTATGGAATATCTTTATCCCAGCACTTAGCGTAAACAAATTGGTCTTTGTCTTTGCAGTAATGTCATTTAGGTGGATTTTATCATCCTGTAAGTCATTTCATAGGAGGACGATTAAGTATTTTGAGATGATCATTGCACCTCCTCCCTGTTCTCCTATGACCAGGCTTACATACTCTAGGCGTTCTCCCTTAGCGTACAGAGAAGGCTTCTCGCAAGGCTTCTATGTCCCATAACTCTATTGTACTCTCCTCTCAGGCAAAGGAGACTCCCTTAGTTTCTTCTGGTACATCCCCCTCACATGTGGTTCCTCTGATTATGCTTCCCATTTCTTCAAGTCCCCTAGAGGTAACGATTTCTTCTTCTGAACAATCTTTCAAACTAAAAATTTTAATTCTAAGTATTGTATTTCATCCTTCTGTCAGGTCATTTTTTTCATTGGTCACAACCTTTATGGATTTGTTATTTCACTCTGCTATGGATAGGCCCAGAGATGGATTTTCTCCTTTCCCTACTACTTTTGAGGTAACATTAATCTTCTTTGTATATTTCCCCCCACTCATGTGGCGGTTATGTTATTTCATACTTCATGATTAATTGTATCCTTATTAAGGTGTTTTTCCTCCTTCTTGTCATGAGTTTCCATGAGGTCCTAAAGCTATAATTGCTTCATATTCTCTATTTGAGCTTCCATGGATTCCCGAAGCCACAGTTGCTTCATCTTATCACCTCAACATTCCTTCGGCTTTTGTGGTGGTTGAGACAATTAGGTATCAAGAGACTTCAATACGTCCTTCCCTCATTTTGGAACTTGTACTGTTTCATAATGAAACTGCTTCGTAAGGGACTAAGGTTCCTCTATTTTATGGTTCATTTGAAGCCCTTAGGGGTATTGAAGTTACATCCCATTGCTATGATATTCTTGTTAGTGAGGTAACTTCTGCTTATCCTTCATTTGCATAAGTTTATCATTATACCTGTGTTCAAATGAATATAAGAAGGAAAACATAACCCACGCCTATTGGTGACTTAACAATGGAAACCACTTGATAAGATTTTTTTTCAGAAACTCACACCCGCGAAGTGACCTAACAATTAAAAAACACTTGTTAAGATTTTCTCAAATTCTCACATCTTCAAAGTGACTTAACAATGAAAAAACACTTTTTAAGATTTTTTTTTTAGAAAATCACGCCTACAAGGTGACTTAATAATGAAAAAACACTTGTTAATATTTTCTCAGAAGCTCACTTCTCTATATCACATTTCAGATCATGAGGGAACCCATACCTGCCTAAGGGCAACCTCAACGTGCTCTTTCACCTATTGTCTCACCACTACGCGAACCTACTTCTCCAAATAAGTCAAGTCATAACGACTGTGGTTTAGCCACTAATATTCAAGCTGATAGTGAATCTGGTTGTGAGGTTCCTCTACTTGATATGGCTCCTCATGAATTCTGCCTTCAGGTCCTTCAGCAGTCTCCATAAATCCTCGCATTCAATCGATCGGTCATTGAACAACTGACCTCTCATTATCCAGATAAATTTACCAATGACTGTTTTTGAACAAACAAGGTGTTAATTAGTTTTAGGCATTGTGGCATGGCTAGTATCATTTCTAATATCATGAATAATCAAACTGTGGACATCTATATGCCTCCCATAAATCAATATTTGAGTAATTTAATAGAAGTGTCTGAGGATGGGTTCCAACTTTATTGGTTGATCCATCACTTGAAGTTGTTGAAGGAAGGTAAGTTAGAAAGTCAAAGGGAACTATACCATAATCATTTGGAGACCTAATGATCTGAGGAAACCACACAAAGGGAACTAGCACCTTTGTTAGTAGCTGTAGAACAAAAGGTGAAGGCAACC
Source organism: Sambucus nigra (assembly GCA_949130495.1). Taxonomy (NCBI): domain Eukaryota; kingdom Viridiplantae; phylum Streptophyta; class Magnoliopsida; order Dipsacales; family Adoxaceae; genus Sambucus; species Sambucus nigra. The sequence goes on along the minus strand of OX422210.1, from coordinate 232,603,840 downwards.
GAGGAGGCTCTTTCTAGAGCCATACAAGGACAGAAAGCTTTGGCCATCCAATACACTCAAGTCCAAACTATGCTTGAAGATTTCATTTCTTCCTAACAAATATTCCTATAAGCTTCTTTGGGCCTTCTTGGGGACTTTTTCTCTTCTCCTGATCTTTGTTTTTTTGAGGTTGAGATCCCTTGTTGTATATGCATTTCTTTCATTTCTTCCATGTAACTCATGGGTAGTAGTTCCCATACATGTAATATTTTTGAATATGAAATACATAAAAAAGATCTATTGGCCACATCATGTTTCAAGTTGTGTTTCAAGTTGTTTCTACTATATTCTCATCACAAAGTGAAAACTCTTACAATTTATAGTTTATTCTTTCCCTTATAACTTTAACTTCTTAAAAGAAATGAAATAACAACTCAAAGAAAAATAAAATATTGAACTTTAAAATGATAGAGGTTAATAAAAATCCCAACTCAGGTGACATAATTCAAGACATGATAGAACTTTAACCACTTGTTATTAATCTTGAAATGTTTATCTTCTTAGATCCTTGAGATTTAGCAATAACCTGAATCGTGAGCCTACTTCACTATGGCAGGTCCTTCCGAATTGGCAACAAATTTAGATAATGGGAGACCTCGAGTGTGCTTCACATCCGCCTTCAAAACTAGTTACCCCTCCATAAAATTTTATGGTTTCACTAAATTTTTGTATTCCCTCGATATTTTTTTCATATATATTTGGAAGTGCTACATCACTTCATCAATGTGCTCATCAAGTGCTTCCACCTGAATGTTTCTACTCAGAGGGAGCATGTTACTTCGTAAGTCATATCTGGCTGAGGAGAATTTTAGCTCTACCGACAAAATGGCTTCAGCTCCAATGACCAGTGAAAACGGTTTATACCCTGTTGGGTTCCTCTTTATTATTTGATAGGTCCATAAGACTTCTAGAATCATGTCATCCCATAGCCCTAGGAAATATTTGATAATCTTAGCCAAAATGTTGATCAAGGTCTTATTAGTTGCCTGTATTTGACAATTTCCCTTTAGGTATGCCACAGTTGAGGTGTGGTTAATGATGAAGTATTTGTTTGCGAGCATCGCTACTTCTTTGTTATCAAATGGGGTTCCGTGATCAAATAAAATGACCTTTGGAATTCTAAATAAGAAAATTATATAATCCTTGATGAAGTTTTCCACAGCACATGTTGTTTCTCTCTTCGAAGGTATTTGTGACACCCCGCCAAATTAAATACTGGGTGATCAGTCCTTTATCAAATTTAAAACAAAATATCCTCCTGGATCAGTCTTACAATCACTGTCTTATTTTTTTATTAATTACTAACCACCTAGTATTTAAAACACAGATATCAAGTTTTATCCTTTTAATAAAACATGTAAGCAATATAAATGATTAACTAAACATTCACCATCCAATAACAATCTCATAGGAATTAAAATGACATAATGAAATAAACCGTGTCTGGAGTAACAATTCGTGTCTAAATCCCAAATACAATAATCTAAAATGAAATAAAACCCAATCAACTGAAATATAAATGAATGTTTGAAACCCCTGTCTCTAAATAAGAATGGGAAACATGCCCTGATTGAAAGAAATAACTCTGAATGAATCAAGGATACAAGTGGATGCATCAAATACGAGGTCCTCTAAATTTCATAGCATCTACAACACGTCAAATGAATGGAACTCCTATGCTTGTCATCCCTGTGGAGGGGCACCTAAAAATTGTTTGACAAAAAATATATTTGGGAGCAAACGGGTAAGAGCCCGAGTTGAAAATAATTTTGAAACAACAAGTATTTAAATTGCATAAATACCAGATACTTTATGCATGTTAGTTACATGCCCTCACATGAAATTCTCACCTCTCAACTATTGTTTACTCCTAACGTATACTCCTAACCCATACTAGTTATACTATCTCACCAAAATACTTTGAATCAAGTCTCTCACTATGATGCCTAGGTCATTGTTCCCACTCGTATTACCTGAATAATACATTCTTACTTTTCCAATATTTATTAATCAATTCAAGTATTTCTTTATTCATATAAGTTCCCACAATTATAAAATATTTTATATGACGTACTCTTTCTTATCTACTAAGCAACATAGTAGAATAATCACTAGTGTATATATATATATATATATATATATATATATATATATATATATATATATATATATATATATATATATATATATATGACTAAGCTATGGTGCATGCATACTTTGCTATCAAGTCCTAATATATCATATACTACATGAAGGACTGTAGGTTCATAATCACTCTTGAACCATATAAAAACATAAGTCACACATAATGGAGGCGAATCATAGTTTCAAGTCACAAGGGAGACGCACATACCCACTCACCCTTACGACCGCCTACACTGTCATTCACAGATAGGTTGTACCAAGGTTCTATGGTTCTGAGGTACAAGCCCATATTTCACCGATGGGCTCATCAGAACAAGACTGTCCTAGCGCAGAAACCTCAGTGATAACAAGTAGCGCGGTATGATGCATTACACATAATAACATATACGATAGGTAATAACACAACCTAAGTATATATAAATTCTAGATATGCAAATGCACGTACCAATTTTTGAGTCTCCTACGTAGTATATTTATATCTCGAATATCCTACTTAATATTTTATTAAATGTGGTAACTCTCGTCGCATCCCTATACCAAAAATGATTACTAGATTTACACTTATTCCTTGGGTTATTTCAGTATCTATAATGTACCCCCACTACTGGTACTAACCTTGAATATTCATTTGTCCGATTAAAACCCCAATTTATATAATTTTCAGCTGTAACTCATTCGATTCATACTCATAATTTTCCTATTCAATTCCATACAGGTATTTTTCGGGTCTTAAATATATCCTACTGCCCTTCACAAAGTCTCATTATGTTCTATTAATCAACACCAAATATTTCTAAAAGTTTGGATTTAATCAAATATTAAAAAGGAAAAAAAATCACATTTTCCAGGCGAGTCGATCGATCGAAGAAATGGGTCAATCGATCGATATTCTTGAGTCGATCGATCGATCGATAAGTTATTTCCCCAGATTTTCCTTAACAGTTACGGGTTTCTTAATTTTTAACTACCAAAATCGTATTTAAACGTCTCCAAATTGATATTTATGTAACCCATATCCTATATTAACGTATATGGGTAAATCCTAATGTATCCGAATCATTTAAACATCATCAATATTCATAAACTTGCCAAAATTTCATATTTAGCCTCAATAACCCTAGTTTTGACATTACCATAAATTAAACATGTAAATACTAGAGTTCTTCAACCAATTTTATTATAATAATGTGGGTTTGATTCTACATGCATAAACAAACCTATTAGGATTTACCCAAGAATCATGATTTACATGTTTAATAAAATTGGGGTTGATTTAATAAAATTGGGGTTGATTATATTGGGGTAGATAGGGTAACATCCATATGGATGTTAACCCAAGAATCATGATTTACACTATCTAAAATCTTCCAAAACATGGTATTTTCATATGGATGTTACCCTATTCTAACATGGATCATATATCTATCGTAAATTTACGCAAGATAATTACTTTACTTATGTAGCAGGTCTAGTATGTTGGTGATGAAAGGTATGGGGTTGATTATCTATCTCTGATCAATACGTTGGTGGCTATGTTGGTGCAAACGGTGTTCCAACAATGGTCCAAGCCTTAGAAAACTCTTCACTCTTCTCCTACAATGGTCACACAAGATTTTGTGTTTGATATCTCTACGAAGCCTAACCCTTACAGCTGATATAGGCTCATAAATTTTGTGGATTTAATTACCCCAAAACAAATGTCTAAACTACGCTCCCGGGGTATCGGTTTGACTTAAAAATGTCTCGATCCTCAAATTAAATCCTCGGAAGACGTTTCTGCCTATCTTGACCATTTCGAACACTTTGGTGCACTCAAAATGACCATATGTGTGACTTATAAATAAAATACTTTTATTCCATTAAATTTAGTCCCGACACGGCTGACACGCGCGTCCCGACTTCATCACCATAATTGTCGTATTATTCGCTCGCGACAATTTATTCATAATTACATATTACTTTACTCACTAAGTAATATTCAACATAATTCATATCAATAAATATTAACTCTCGTTGTGCTTGTAAATATTTAATTAAACTCGTATTAATTATAAACAAATTTCCCATTTTTAGTCAATTAATCCCCAAATTAAAATCATTAAAAAAATACGGGGTATTACAAACTGCCCCCCTAATAACGGAATTTTGTCTCGAAATTTAGAAAAATAAAGGTATACCTAGTAAGAATAACTCTAAATATTTATCGCGCATCTCATTCTCGAGCTTCCAGGTAGACTCCTCGACATTATGATGCCGCCACTGAACACGTACTAATGTCACTACCATTGACCTCAGTTTTCTCTAACTGTGGTCTAGGATAGAAACTGGCCCCTCTTCGTAGGAACTATTGGGTCGTAGATCAATATCCTATAAAGAAATATAAGTGTGGGCCAACTCATCTCGAAGATACCTCCCCAAGAAAGAAATATGGAACACGTCATGAATCTTATGAAAGTTCTCTAGTAACCCAAGTCTGTAAGCCACTAGCCTAATCTTCTCAATAATAGGGAATGGCCATACATAACTCGGTGCCAAATTCCCTTTCTTTCCAAACCGCATTACCCCCTTCATAGGAGATACTCGTAACAACACCTGGTCCCCCACACTAAACTCCCTAAATAACCGCTTAGCATCAGCGTAGCTCTTATGTCTATCTTGACTAACCCGAATACGGCTCCGAATCATCTCAATCCTGGACGAGGTATCCTGAATCACCTCTGGCCCAAGTAACTTGTTGTCCCCCACCTCTAGCCAGCACGCTGGAGAACGACAAGTACTACAGTATAATGCCTTGAATGGAGCCATGCCAATAGTAAACTAGTAGTAGTTATTATAAGCAAACTCCACCAGTGGAAGATATTTCTCTCATCCCCCGCCAAAATCAAGGATGCACATCCACATCATATCCTCTAAACTCTTATTCGTCCGTTCGGTCTGCCCATCAGTATACGGGTGATAGGAAAAACTGAATCGTAACTTCATACCCGTGGCCTCCTGGAAGCTCTCCCAAAATTTGGACCCAAAAATATTATCCTGATCGGTAACAATATCAAAAGGCACCCCATAAAGTCTCACTATCTCGTCAATGAAGATCGGAGCGTACTGCCAAGTAGCATAATTGGATCGAACTGGCAGAAAATTAGCTACCTTGGTTAGTCGATCCATAATCACTCATGTGGAATCATGACTCTTCTGCGATGTAAGCAACCTTGTGATGAAATCCATATAAATGCTTTCCAATTTCCACATAGGGATGTCTAATGGATGTAGGAGTCCTAATGGTCTTTGGTGGTCCACTTTTACCAGCTAACAAGTGGCACATTTAGAAAAAAACTTGGTGATGTCCTTCTTCATTCCATTCCATCAGTATTATCACCTCATATCCTGGTACATTTTATCCCCTCCGGGATGTAACGCAAATCGTGAACCGTGCGACTCCTCCATCACCACATGTTGTAAATCCTTCCCCTCTGGAACTAATATTCTACCATTGAAGCATAAGCCCCAATCTGAACTCATAAAATACAAATCTACCCCTCGGCTAGAAGTTGTATGATCTGATCTTGACAGAACTAGTCTGTTGCTTGAGCTTGTATCATCCACTGACATGAACGAGTGGGAAACCACATCCTGATGTCCGAGTTCCTTCCATTTTGACTTCCACACATCGGCCACCTCACCTACTAGCCTACAACTCAATGAGTCTTCTACCACATTAGCCTTCCCCGGGTGATATTGGATATGGAACTAATAGTCCTTCAAAAATTCATGCCACCTCTGTTGATGCATGTTCAACTCCCTCTGCATGAATAGGTACTGTAGTGACTTGTTATCTGTGAACAGGAAAAATTTCTCCCCCAAAAGATAATGTTTACACACCCGAAGTGAAAACACAACTTCTGCTAAATCCAAGTCGTGGGTGGGGTAATTCCTCTACTAACTCTTAAGCTTACAAGAAGCATAAGCTATATCCTTATCCTCCTACTGAAGAACACCCTCAAGTCCTAGTAAGGACGCATCAATATACACTAGGTATTCCACCCTCGTCCTAGAGAGTGATAGAACCGGTGTTGAAGTCATCTTGTCCTTTATCTCATCAAAAGCCAATTGGAAGGCATAATCCTAGATAAGTAGCACTCCTTTGTGAGTCAAAGTAGTCAATGAAGCTTCTATCTTCGAGAATCCCCAAATAAATTGCTTGTAGTATCCAACTAGTCCAAAGAAACTACGTATCTCTATTGGCGTCGTGGGTTCCCCCACTCCCTCACCACTGACACCTTCCCCGAATCTACGGATATCCCCTTTTAAGAAATATTGTACCCCAAAAACTGAACCTCTCTCAGCCAGAGCCCACACTTCTCCTATTTCTCATACAACTCGTGTTCATATTATTTCTGCAAAACTTACCTCACATGATCGGCATGATCCTCCCCAGTCTGGGAATAAATAAGGATGTCGTCCATGAAGACAATGAGAAACTGATCTAAAAACTATATGAACACCCTGTCCATCAAGTCCATAAACATGGTCAGTGCGTTGGTTAGACAAAATAGCATAACCCTGAACTCGTAAGATCCATATATCGTCAAGAAGGCAGTCTTAGACACATCCCTCTCTCTGATACGTAACTGATTGTATCCCGACCTTAAGTCTATCTTCGAGAAGTAGGCAGTACACCTGAACTAGTCGAATAAGTCATCGATTCGAGGTAACGAACATGTATTCTGTATCTTGACCTTATTGAACTCTCAATAGTCAACACATAAACGTAATGACCCATATCTTTTCTTTACGAACAGTACGAGAGCACCCCATGGTGAGGTACTCCTACGGATAAAGCCTATCCCAACAACTGCTCGATATGATCCCATAGCTCCTTCATCTCCGCTATAACTATATGGTAAGGTGCATGGGCTATCAGTCGAGTGCATCGCATCAAGTCTATCACAAACTCAATCTTTCTGCTAGGCATTAGCCTTGGTTTTTCCCGAAATACATCAATAAACTCATGAAGAACATGAATAAAATCAAATGGAATCAATATCTTCTTAGAGGTCTCCTCCTTCATATAATATAAATAGGTGGACGAACCTCCCTAAGGACGAGGCATCGCCACCACAAACATCTCATGACCCAGTACGACGAACACAATACTACGACTATAAAAATCAATCATGTCCTTATATGTAACTAGCTAATCCATACCAGTAATAGCATCATACTCGAACATATCTATTATAAGCATATCGGTAGGTAAAATAAATCTCCCAATCTCAATACCCATGCCCCGACATATAAAGAATATTAGTGTACCATAGCCCAATGGTGAATCTACACTAGTAACCGTACTATCTTCCCTGCCTAGTAATCATGTAGGACGTGCAAATCTAGTGGCAATGAAAGAGTGTGAAGCCCTCGTGTCAAATAATATCCGCCCCAAAATATCCTGGATAGAAAACATACCCTCAATCGTGGGTGGAGCCTAGGGAACTGTGGTCTGGTGGATGTTGTAAACACGCCCATGCTGTAGTTGTCTGTGCTGAACTAGAACTCCTGGAATAGCTAGTAAGGATGGCATCGGTGGTGGCACTGGGAGGGCGGTTGGGAAGATAGGTCGTTGGGGATCCTGTCGAGCACCCTACTGTGGCTGCAGGGCCCTGTCCCTTTTAGGACAATCTTGACATCGGTGGACATTTTTTCCATAGCCAAAGCATCTGCCACCAAAGTTTCCTCCCCTCTCATTCTGCCGTCCTCAGTCCCGTTGGCCATTACCACCCCTCCCTTGGCCCTACTTGCCCTTCTACTCGTGGCCCTAATGACCAGACTGGACCTGATGCCCCTGCCTAAAACCTTTATGTCCCTAGATGCAGTCACCTAATATGAACCTCTTAGCAAGGTCCCCTTGATGGGAACTCTGCTCGCCCTATCTCTGCTGACCCTGAGATGGTTGTGCGCCATTGGCACTATTACCTCATATCTTGCCTCACTAACGGGACTCCCACACTCGTTTTATTCCCTTAAAATGGAAGAGATGATATTGGTAGTGTAGTAGGATAGCGTTAAGTACATCAATATATATACCCAACAAAAGATTACCCCAAAGGCGATAACAAATCCTCTAAGTCAAGGCGTCCATAAGCATCTGAATTTTCTTCCCCTCGGTAGGTACCTCATCTGGCACCAGATTAATCAATATCATAAATTATTACTCGTACTCTATAACAGTCTTACCTTCCTGGGTGAGATCCAGTAATTTCCACCTCATCTCAATATAAATGGCGAAGGGGAGATATTTGCAATCAAACCGCACCCAGAAGTCCTGAATGGTCATGTTGTCTATCTCCTCAGCAGTGGTAATAGACTCACACCACTGCAGTGTCGCTCCCACTATCTCAAAAGTATCTAGTATTTTCCTCTGGACCTGAGCGCACTCATACATCCTCAAGTGCCGCTGGATGTCTTTCTTCCATTTGCTCACTGCCACAACATCGGAACTCCTTATGAACTCCAAAGGATGTGCATTATGGAAGGCATTTCTTACTCGACCCCAAATAAAAAATGCATGAACTGGTGATCGTGATGGGGATAGTTCCTTCTCCCCGTGTGGGGCCTATTTTACTATAGCTAAAGTTGCATTTACCTCTTGTACTATGATAGCAGTAACCTCGGCAGCATTCATCGTACCCTGGGCTGGAGCTGACTGGGGCTTGGGCTGGACACACTTAGAAGCTCATTGTAAAAGTCCGAGAGTCATCTAAGATGGGAGAGAAGATTTATAAGTCCACAGTAAATTTCTCAAATAGCTGAAGACATAAAATGCACAATCAATGAACACAATAGTCCTAAATATAGGGCTCTACATCAAAGAAAGCTACGCTGGAAGCATAATAAGCCGCACAGATCCTAAGGACTCTAAAACCTGGCTTTGATACCACCTGTGACATGCCGCCTAATTAAATACCGAGTGATCAGTCCTTTATCAAATTTAAGACATAATATCCAACTGTATCATATTTAGCATCACTGTCGAAAACATTTTATTGATTACTAACCACCTAGTATTTAAATTTCAGATATCAAATTTTATCTTTTAATAAAACATGAAAGCAATATAAATGATTAACTCAACATTCACCATCCAATAACAATCTCATAGGAATTAAAACTACATAATGAAATAAACTGAGTCTAGAGTAAACACTTCTAGTCTAAATCCAAAATATAATAATCTAAAATGAAATAAAACCCAATCAACTAAAGTATAAATTAATGTCTGAAACCCCTATCTCTAAATAAGAATGGGAAATGTTCCCTATCTGAAAGAAATAACTATGAATGAATCAAGGATAAATGTGGAGTCATCTAATACCGAGGTCCTATAACTTTCATAGCAGCTACAACACGTCAACTGAATGGAACTCCTATGCTTGGCGTCCCTGTGGATGGGCACCTAAAAATTGTTTGATAAAACATATATTTGGAAGAAAATGGGTCAGACGCCGAGTTGAAAATATGTTTAAAGTAGAAAGTATTTAAATCGCAAAAGTACCAGATATTGTATACATGTTAGTCACGTGCTCTCATATGAAATTCTCACCTCTTAAGTCTTGTGCACTTCTAACGTTTACTCCTAACCCATACTAGTTATACTATCTCACCTAAATATTTTGAATCAAGTCTCTCACTATGAATAGGTTTGTGCCCACCCGTATTACCCGAATAATACATTCTTGCATTTCCAATATTTCTGAATCAATTCAAGTATTTCTTTACTCATACAAGTTCCCACAATTATAACATATTGTATATGATGCACTCTTTCTTATCTACTAAGAAACATGAAAGAATAATCATCAGTATATATATATATACATCACTATCATAATACACACACACACACACACACACATATATATATATATATATATATATATACTCATAAGGCACCCCGAGACTAAGTTATGGTGCAAGCATACTCTGCTATCATGTCCCAGTATATCACATACTACTTGAATAACTATAGGTTCATAATCACTCTAAAATCATTGAAAAAAACACAAGTTACACATAATGGAGGCAAATCATAGTTCCAAGTCACAAGGGAGATGCACATACCCACTCACCCCTACGACCGTCTGCACTATCATTCACAGATAGGTTGTACTAAGGTTCTATGGTTCAGAGATACAACTTCATATTCCCCCGATGTGTTCATCAGAATAAGACTGTCCTAGCACAAAAACCTCCATGATTGCAAGTAGCGCGGTATGTAGCATTACACATAATAACCTGTACTATAGGTAATCACACAACCAAAGTATATATAAATTCCACATAGGTATATGGAGGTACCCATTTTGAAGTATCATATTAAGTATATTTATATCTCGAATATCCTACGTAATATTCTATCAAACATGGTAACTCACGTCGCATAAGTTGAAGTAGCTTTCCCTATCCCAAAAAAGGTTACTAGGTTTCCACTTATTCCTTGGTTTATTTCAGTATCTATAATGTACCCCCACTACTGGTACTAACCTTGAATATTCATTTATCCGATTAAACCCCCAATTTATAAAATTGTCAACCGTAAATCATTCTATTAATACTCGTAATTTCCCTATTCAATTCCATACAAAATGGTATTTATCGGGTCTTAAGTATATCCTACTTCCCTTCCCTAAGTCTTATTATGTTCTATTAATCAACACCAAAGATTTCTAAAAGTTTGGATTTAATAAAATATTAAAAAGAAAACAAATCACATTTCCAGGGGAGTCGATCGATCTAAGACAAGGATGGATCGATCGATTAGTCGATCGATCGATATTCTTGAGTTCCTCGATCGATCGATATTCTTGAGTTCCTCGATCGATCGATCAGTTATTTAGCCAGATTTTCTTTCACAATTATGACTTTCTTAATTTTTAACCACTAAAATCATATTTAAACATCTCCAAATTGATATTCATGTAACCCAAATCCTATACTAACATATATGGGAAAAATCCTAATGTATCCAAATTATTTAAACATCATCAACATGCATAAATTCACCCAAATTTCCTATTTAATCTCAAGAACCCTAGTTTTGACTTTATCATCAATTAAAACTGTAAATGTCATATTTCTTCAACCAATTTGATTATAATAATGTGGTTTTGATTCTACATGCATGAATGAACCTATTCCATTTCAATTTTAACCCAAAAATCACGATTTACCGTATTTAAAATCTTCTAAAACATGAGATTTTCATATAGATGTTACCATATTCTAACATGAATCATATATCTATCGTAAATTTATGCAAGATAATTAATTGCATTATGTAGCAGGTTTGTATCATTGGTGATGAAAGGTATGGGGTTGGTTCTCTCTCTATAATCTATATGTTGGTGCCTATGGTGGTGTAAACGGTGTTCCAATAATGGTTCAAGCCTTAGAAAACACTTTACTCTTCTCCTCCAATGGTCTCACACGCTTTTGTGTTTGATATCTATCCGGAGCCTAACCCTAGCCGCTGATATAGGCTTAGGAGTCTTGTGGGTTTAATTACCCCAAAAATAAAAATGTCTAAATTACCCTCCTGGGGTGCCGATTTTGCTTAAAAAGGTCTTGGGACCCAAATTAAACCCCCAAGTAGATTTTTCTGCCTATTTAGACCTTTCATACACTTTTACGCACTCGAACTGATCATATGGGTGACTTTTAAAGAAAATACTTTCATTTTATTAAATTTAGTCCCGACACGGCTAACACGTGCATCCCGACTTAATTACCATAATTGTCGTACTATTTGCCCTCGATAATTGATTCATAATTACATACTACTTTAATCACTAAGGAATATTCAACATAATTCATATCAATAAATATTAACTCTCGTCGTGCTAGTAATTATTTAATTAAATCCAGATTAATTATAAATAAATTTTGCATTTTTAAGTCAATTAATCCCATAATTAAAATCATTAAAAAAAATACGGGGTATTATAGTATTGTCTTAGCCCACTTGGTGAAACACTCCATTGCCACCGGTATCCATATCTTTCCTCTTGAAGATGGATGTATTTCTCCTACCTGGTCAAATTCTTAAGTATGAAATGGGTAAGGAGTGGCCAATGAGTGTAAGTCCACCAAGGGGGCATGAATCATGTTTCCATGCATCTAGCACGCCTTGCACTTGCGAATGAACTTAGCATAATATTTATCTATGGTTGGACAAAAATAACCCTTGGTTATATAGCTTTTCCCCTCTATTGTGAGATGGTTCATAGCCTTGCTTCAAGACTTATGATGCTTCCTCCCTTATGATGCATCGTAAATCCATGTTGAAGTATCCTCTATGATAGAGTTTCTCCTCTTGAATATAGAATGGGTCCCTTATCTTGAGTCCCATAGCATCTATATTCATCGAAGGAATAACTCCATCTTTGATGAAATTAATGTAAAGTTGACTTTAATCTTCCTGAGGTTTAACAAAGTGACATTCAGCTGCTTAAAAGAAAAGTTGACATTTATCACACCTTTGTTGCTCTACTGCATCCTGCTTCATTATTGGCCAGAAGTATCCCACTTTCTAGACTTTTCTTTATATAGGGATCTTAGTTGTCTCGTATTGTTCCTCATGTGTTTTTTTTAACTGCCATTATTCTACCTCTGGCTAGATGCACCTTGATATCCATCCTCCCACATTCTTGAAGTTCAAACTTCATTGGCTTGCAAAGTCCTGTGCCAACTGTCTAAGCTCCATCTTTCCCTTTTTAGACTTTAGTTGCTTCCTGATCTCACCTCTCCAATATTAATTGTCTTCCATTGGATAGATCGACTACACAACTGAGGAAGTTGTTCTACATTATATCACCATGGTAGTTGCGTCGCTTTTCAAGACCACCTTTTAAGTAATAGTGGCATAAGCATCAGCATGCCTATTCATTGTTATAGGGTCCTTCCTTATTTTGACCTGATCGAACTAGTTGATTGACCATTGAATAATTATTCTACAGGGTGGAAGACTGGGTTTCTTTAACGTGCATTACCTATTCACTTGCTTGATCACTAAGTTTGAATCACCTTTGATGCATTGTGAACAGATGTCTTTTCGAAGTGCTTCTATCAATCTTATGACTAACGCCTCATACTCTGTTTCATTATTGGAATAAGGAAAATTTAATTTGAAGGAAAGGTAAAATTCCTCCTTCCCATTTCAAAGAATGAATCCTTATTCCCCCCCCCCCCTTTCCTTTATGCGGAAGAACCATCGAATTCCATAGTCCATTCCTCTAAGTTTTTGTCAAAAAAATTGGCCTACAAATCATCTCTTGGAATGCTCTCCCGAGGTGGCTCAAACACCCCTAATGAAATGATTGCTAATAAGTCTACATATGCTTGGATTTTGATCGCATGAGGGACCATACATATCAAGTCATATTCTGAAAGAATGAGGAACCACCTAATTCCTCTTCCAATTAAAATATTTCTCACCAATAAAAACTTAATAGATCACATCTTGTTACGATATGAATTGTGAAAGATAACACATATTGTCTAAGTTTTTGAGCTATGAACACTAAGACTAAATAATGCCTCTCTACGCTAGTGTACCTTGCATAAGGTCCATGTATGATCCTACGTAGGTAGTATACTATCCTTTTTTCCCATCAATTTCCTATGCCAAGAGAGATTAGATAGACATTGTGGTAGAGGTTAGGTAGAGCTACAATGGTATCCCCGCCCTCGGGGGAATCCTTATATGTGGAGAAGTGAGAAGACTCTTCATTTTATTGAGGGATTCTTGTTGATCTTTCTCCCACTTGAATTTTTTCCCTTTCTTAGTAGATCCATCATTGGATGAGTTTACTCGACCAGTTCAGGCACAAACCTCTTGAGATATGAGACTTTATCGACGAAACTCTTGATTTCTTTCATAGTTCTTAGATATGGCATCTCTAGGGTCACTCATTGTTTGTCCCTGTCCATTGACACTCCATATCAATCCACCATAAAGCCTAAAAACATTTTTTTTGTTACCCTGAATGCCCACTTGATTGGATTCATGTTTAGTTTGTACTTCGTGCATCTTTTGAACACTTTCCTCAAATCATCTTGTTATGACTCCTATTTCCTTGACTTGATGACCAAATCATCAACATAAAATTCCAAAATATCATGAAAGAATTCGTGGAAAATGTCCATCATCTTTATCTGGTACAGTTCTCTAGCATTCTTCAAGCCGAAAGGCATCACTTTATACATAAAATTTCCCATCATAGTTACGAACGTTGTTTTCTTTGCATCAGTTAGGTCCATATTGATTTGGTTGTACCCCACGTAGCCATAAATGAATTTGTACATTTCATATCTAGCAGTTGCATCGATCAAGCTGTCAATATAGGGTAGACGGAACTCATCCTTCAGGCAAGCTCTGTTCAAATCTCTGAAGTCTACCTATATCCATTGTAATAACCCGCTTTAGAAATAGGTATTTAACATTACTTGAAGTGTTTTCTCCAAAGAAAAATTTGAGGAATAAATAATCCAAGTGTAACACATCAAGTAATACGTAAAGTGGTGTATTACGTGAATGGTTTAAATGAAAAAATCCCACGATGCATATGTCTCTTGAATACGCATTTAATCTGTAATAGTGTTTTCTATGATGTTCGTTAAGTTTGAGAGAAAATATCAAGGAGAGGATGTGACACATGCAAGGTTAATATGACGCGATATTTAAATGGTATGAATAGAAAAGTATCATAATATGAATTAAATGAGAAAGTTTTACATTGTATGGTTCACATGAATTTTGTTTTGAGTTTATATAATTACTTTAAGTACTTTGGTTAAGTTTCATGCGATTTGGCCAAGCAACGAGTGCTAGGCGAACATAGGTACAAATTGTCTGACGGTGCGCGACACTATGAAAAATTAGTTTTGCGCGTATTGTTTTGGACAACTGGTAAGTCAAGAAAATATTCGAACCATATATTTAGACTCATAAAAATATAAGGAATATTAACATGGGAAGAAAAAGTAAAAAAATATGTTTTCTGCGGAGGTCCCAATTCTTGCGCGCCTTGTATAGGAAAATCCAGGAGGCCAAATGCCTATTGTAAATATGATTTTTTAAGCCAAACAGATGCAAGGAATATTAATCTCAAGTTAAAAGTTGTAAAAATAAAGGGGCAAGTGGAGAAAGTGATACAAATCAGCATTTTTTTTTTTTTGGGGGGGGGGGAGGGGGGGGGGGGGGGGGGTTAGGCATTTTTCAAACAGGTTTTTGGGGTCATGTGTTGGTGTTTGTGTTATCACTTTCATACCTTGGTTTGCAGGTCTTGCTAAGTGTTTTACACATTTTTGGACACATATTTTCTATCATATGGGTCAAGCCTTCATTTATACTTTAAAGAGATTATAAGAGAGAGTGTGAGATAATCCATTTAGGTACATTCTCAGACTTTCATTTGTTTTTCCTTCACCCCGACCCTTGAAAAATTTAGATTATTTCCAAACAAATTCATACCTCACTTTCCACCACATTTTTCCCACCCCAAAACTCCATTAAAATGGGTTGAAGTTCCATTAAAAGTCCATTTAAAGTTGGGTCAACTCATAAGAGCTTTTAGGAGGAGTCTTTGGAGGTTAATGGAAGCCTTGCTTGGAGTTTTTGAAGGAGGTTTCTCATGGAAGAAGAAGGAGTACTTCATGGAGCTTGAAGATTAATTTGGGAGATTGAAGAGTTGGCTATTATGACTCCATTGAGGTCCACCTTTGTAGGTAGGGGATTCACCCACCTTCTCAATCATTATTTGAGGACATTTTGAGGTATGAAATACTTATCTCTTACTCAGTTAAGTTAATGATGATATCAATATGAGTATTTTTCATCTTGTTGATATTGTATGTGTAGAAATAACTATCCATGATTAAATATTGAAGACTACATGATATCAAAATATAGTTTAGAAGAAAATGAGATTTTCTATCTTTGAAATGGGTCTTTTAGTAAACCTATGTTTAACTTGATTTTTCTACATATTTAGAGCTTAAAATATGTAGATTAAGGCTTTAAATGCACTAATAGACTTATTAGTATCATTCTTACTATTTTCAATGGAAATGGGCACTTAAAATGAAGGATTGAATGAGTTTTAAAAATGGATAGTTTTCATCCCATTATTCATAAATATTTTATGAAATAAAATATTTTAAACTCATGTTTTAAGGTGAATAAATGATTTCTTTGATGTGAAGAACATTTGGTATGTATATACCCTTTTTATAAGATTACTATAGTGCTTTTAATAATCATTAATCATTATGAAATAAGGAAATGTATTTTCATTTACGAAGTGTACAATTTAGTTTATTAAACTAAGTTTTGGGGTTAAAAGTGTAAATATGTAAAAGTTTAGTCTTCTTACAAACTTTGGGTGAAAATGTAAATAATGTAAGTGTAGAAGACTAAGTGTGAATAAAATGACTAAGTATTGGCCTTTATGAAAAAAGTCATAATTAAAGTGTGTAACACAAAATTTGAAATGTAAAGTGTCAAATGTGTAAATGTTGACTAAAATAGGTATTTAGTGGTGAAACTCATAAATAAACCGTGTAAACTTTAATATGTGAAAAGTATGATTTTATATATTAAAGGAACTAATGTGAAAAAATGTGACTTTCGACAAAGTGAGAAGTTGAAAAAGTATCATAATGACTAAAATGCCTATGCGTTAAGTTTGAAGATTAAAAATAGTATTTTTTTAGTGTTTTAATAACACTTGAATAAGGAGTGAAGTTATGTATTCTGATTCAAATTGGGTAAATTGACAATTTACTTAAAATGTAACATTTACATGAAACAAAAATGTTAAAGAGTGTTTCAACACGTATGTAGAAAGAATAAAATAATCCTTAAACGGAATTTAATGATTCTTCCTAAATGAATAATGGGAAAATGAACGATTAAGTCCAAGGCTTTGGTTTCGGCCCAAAAAAGTCAAATTAATGTGAACATTATGAAATTTTTTAACACATTGGTAAGATAATGATATTGGATGATGTAGGGTTAAATAATTAAGCAAGGTTATGCCGTCCCTAGGGTGAAAAACCCAAAAGTAAATGCAGTTTACTTGGTCCTCAGTGCCTGGCGGTGAAATTTCGTGAAACCATGGGTGTGCGTGTGTTGTGACGGGTGTATATGTTGGTAGAATTCCTAAAGAAAATGCTAAGTAATGAATTGAATATTCATGAAAGAGGCATAAATCAATGGTATTGATTCATTTATTTATTAATTCAAGAATAACACATTAAAAGTTTAATGTTCATGCGATAACATGGGATTGTTAATTAAGATGACTTGAGGATGTTTAAGCTACCTAATAAGGTTTGAATCATAATAAACACAAGAGTGTGTTACACGAGTCTTTAAGAGGAAAATGAGTACTTTTCTAAACACGGTGTGTGCATACGTTGAATGGAAGTCATGTAATATGGTTAAGTAACTCTGGCATGATTTAATAAATGTAAGGGTTTTTTCCTAACAAATTTCATTTGTTTCACGGTGTGAGTTAACGGGAAGAAATATGATTGTTTTATGCATTATGATACAAAGTAACTATTTTGTATAAATAAGGAAGTATAGTGGAGTAAATAATGTTTTTCAATAAAACAGATTAATACATTGGGATATTGTGACAGCCCGCCTAATAAGATACCGGGCGATCACTCCTATATCAAATTTTAACAGGAGTCTCATATGGATAATTCTCAGCATCACTATCGAAAATCCATTTAATTACTAATAACCTATTAGGCCGGTGTCAAAATTTTACTTAACTACTCTTTTTAACAACTACAATTTAAAGACATCCACAAATTTTTTTGCAGAAATGAAACTGAAATGAAATAAAATAATCGAACACTCGGTCAAAATATACAACCATATCGAATGTTGTACTCAAAGAATAAATAAATGCAATTATACCATTGGCCCGAATGTGTATACAGTACCTCCTATCTAGAGTACAAGGATAGAAGTCTCTACTGAGAACCTGCACGCATCCACAGCTGCTGCAGCTGACGTCTGACTCGAAAGATGTGTCATCCAGGCGTCCCTGTGTCTGGACACCTATATATATATATATAGTATAGCAAGAAAGGAAAGTAGATAAACGGGTCAGAGCCCGAGTTTTGAAAATATTTAGCAAGTGCATAAATGCCTTATTTTTAGAATAAGGTTTTATCTCATATTTAAATTTGGTATCGAACTCCCATGAGATACCCCTCACCTCTCCACTGACAGTGCACTCCTAACGAATCCCTCTAAATATCCTAGTCAAGCTACCCTGCTAAAATAGTCCATCGCCCAAACACTATCAATCCTAGATAGTCCAAGTAATGTACTAAGGCCTAAACTTCTCCCCCGTCTCAACACTAAGCCATGTTCGTGCGTGGGGTGTCTCCCAAAGAAAAATCCAAACAAGGAACCCCCCCGATACACTACTATGCGGCAAGGTCGATCGTCGAGATCCGCCAGTCCCTCAGTACATTATATATATATATATATATTTATACACATATAATAAATATTAATATAAGAGCACTAAGGATTAAACTTCTCCCCAGTCTCAACACAATGCCATATTCGTGCTGGGGTGTCTCGCAAAGCGAAATCCAAATAAGGAACCCCCCCGAGACACTACTATGCGGCAAGGTCGATCGTCGGGATCCATTAGAACCTCAGTACTCGATTCATCTATATATACATTTTCATATTAAAATATACATTCGGATCTATCTCCCGGACTGAGGATTCATATACAAAGTATTTATCAATACTATTCATTTTTATCTCAAAACTTTCCATTTCCCTTCTCATATTAAGGAAATGTATTTAAAAGCCAATTCATTATCATAAATTGCTTTAAGAAAACATATAAATTTTCAAAAGCCAGTTTTTATTATCATAAAAATGCTTTTCCGTTTCAAAATATCCCATTTCCCTTTATATATTCAAGAAATGTATTTAAAACTCATTTTCATTATCATAAAAATGCTTTTACCATATCATATGCTTCCACATCCTTTCTACCATCCGGTAGTGTTACCGAAGACAAAACCTTTTTCCCATTTCCCTTCTTCCATCCAGGAAATGTAAATTAAAGCCAATTTATTATCATAAATTGCATTAACAAATATATAACACGTTTTAAGACCGTCCGTACGACGCGCCCCTAAATGACCATCATCTTCCAGTGCCTATAAATTACGACACCTGAGCAACTATACGCAATACGTCGGGAAGCAGCCATATGCCTGCGGGCTAGTCATAACCACACCCCAAGTTACCTAACCATCGCAGAAAACATAACATAACATAAACGCTCATATGGCCTAGCCAGGGGGCTTCACCTTAGCGCGCGAACTTCCCTTATGATGTCATTTAGAGTGGGTGTTGACTATAAATCAGTAATTAAGAAAATCATTTATTTTTCCATTTTGAAAACATTCATATTTTATTTTCAAAATCATTTATCTCAAATTATATATATACTTTAATCACATAGTGTGTGTGTGTATATATATATATATATATATATATATATATATATATATATATATATATATATATATATATATATATATATAAACCATATATTCCTCCTCGAATATATACAAATGGCCATATTTGCCAATTTCATCTAGCGATGACCAATAATCCCAAAGATTCTCTCAATGAATCATAATCATGCATTCATATTCGCATGATACTAAACCCAAAGTATTTCCTCACTTTGATTTTAATAAATACCTTATTATCATTTAAGGACTTATACATAAACCCGAATGTCTCTTGTCCCAAAACATTAATTAACTCAATACCCCGGATCACACTCTAAATAAATTTGAGGTTTAATTATCCTCAATTCATCATCTCGAAGTCCTAACATCCCATTTAGAAACTCCTATAATAATCTCCAAAATCATAATTTAAGTCTCCCTAAAATTAAAAGGAGAAAACCTCAAAAATTTGTCAGGACCAAATTGATTCGGCCTGCCCGAATCGATTCGCTGGCCACATAATCAATTCGCCCAGTCCGAATCGATTCGAAATGGTTCTACTTTCAAACTGTCTCTTACCGAATCGATTCGGCTTGTTCAAAAATCCCAAATCTGCTTAGGGTTTTATATATAACCCAAAACCCAAAATTTAATCCACTCACCATTTAAACTCTAAGTCGAATTTATTCCTAAAAACCCAAAGTTTTCATCACTCATCAAGTCCTTTAGAGGTCCTAACACTCTATTTGAGAACCCCTAATATTTATCTCCAAATAATTCTAGCCTTAATTTCTGACTAACTATTTTGATCTCGGACAGCTTGCCGTAGAAAAATCACTATAAATCTAAAAAAATTAGAAAAATAGGCGGTTGGCCCCCACGCAACCGCGTCAAAGAGATATAAAAATTTCATTTTTTGACCAAGAACCAAATCGATTCGTCCTGGATGAATCGATTCGGTTAACACGCAGGTCCTACTATTCATTATCTTCTCCGAGATGGTTTCGGCCATTAAAGGGTCTCTCAAGCTTTTGTCGCCACACCCAATGTCCTACAACCTCAACCAACTACAAATACACATATATTAAGGGTTCTAAACATCCTAGAACCCTAAACCACCAATTAATTTAGGTTAAAACCTAAGTTTTTCCAATTAACAAATTTTAGGGGTTTAAACTCGTTTTATTCACGAATACCCAACCCAAAATCTTTAGGGTTTGTTTATACCAAACTACGATATGAGATATATGCTTAAAAGTAAATAAAGCAAGTAAACACTTGCCTCGTGGATATAATCCGACCACCTCGAGCCGAATCCCGCGGAGTTTGGCCGCAAGCTCCCCGTTCTCCTCTTTTTCTCTCCTCCTCTCTCTCTTTCCTTTATTTCTTTCTCTTTTCTTCCCTCTCTCCCTCTTTATATAGAGAGAAAAGGTTTTAACCCTTAAAACCCAAAAACGACTCGGTTATCCAATTACGAGTTACTTTTAGCTCCAAAATTACCCAAAACTCATTTTTGAAAATCGGACACTCTTTTCCGACTATCTCGGACATTCCGAGACTCAGGGCTCAGTCGAAATTTCCATTCGAGGTACTTGACTGCAACTCACTATTTCAATCCCACACGACTTAATGGGGGTTTTTCCAAATTAAATCTCACCTCGTGTCGCTTTACTCCACGGTGACATATAATTAAAATACTTTGACCTATTTAGTCCCAAGAATAATCACAACACCCATCGAAAATCATTATATCCTCGAGAATCCCCAAAATCACTATTTCGAGAAATTCCTTACATCTCCAATTTATATTCAATTATGGATTTTAATTGTCTCCAAAAAGTACGGGTTGTTATATACTCCCCCCCTTACAATGGAATTTCGTCCTCGAAATTAGGATACAACCTACACCACCAATTCCATAATCGCTCCAAATTCTAATATCTCAAAAGGGAGTGATACTAACCCAACGGTTCCCAACCAAATACCATACGGTTACCACAGTCGTAAAGTGACTCCAATACCGTCACATCGCACCCAATATTTCTAGTGCCTAATGGCATAAACTTCAAATTTATATACTACGCCCATTCTATTTCAGGCGGTATATAAACCAACCCACTAAGGTGTCCATACACCTTTCTAACCTGTGCACATCTGCACATCCATGGTTAACGTCTGACACGTAACACTCTCTCCCAATAAGGGTCTCCTTTCCTCGGTGTAATACTCACATATGGGTCCTCCTAACCATAAAAATTCAATTCTCCTAACCCCGGCACCACTAATTCTACTAAAATTACATCCTATTAATGCTAAGGTCTATGCGATGTCCTACCTACGTGAAATGAGTCTAATCCTAAGTATATCCCTAGTGCCCAAGGCCTCTCTCAACTTCCGACATTTGCTTGGTTTCGTGCGTGGGACATCTCGCCAAGGCGAAATCCAAACAAGGAACCCTCTCGTTACACTACTCCCCCGTGTTGTCGGTCATCGAGATATAGCGACCTAAGGCACACCAGCGGGACGTCCTAAATCCTACTAAGCTACCTGCAAACGCATTCCTACTACTCTATCCTTCCATCCATACGAAAGGAAACCTAACTAATCTAAGTGCCTACTTTCTGTGGGAATACTACAAACATCATTCCCAAAACATACCTTCTAAAAATTTGCCTTTTCATCAAGGCTAGCTATTATCCTCAAATCAATTTCTCTAAGTCCAACCTCACCCACCCACTATGGCGAGAGGACCACTTTAGTGCTTTTCCATAGAACAATATTTCCATAAGCATACCATTATCACATGGCTCATAGTCTATAGTGGTTCATCCACACTATAAGACTTTTCACAAAACCAACATCCTTGCATCCTATAACATATCTCCACTCTCGACGCCATTAAGAGTCATGTGTGGAGCATATCACAAAGGGAAATCTAAACAAGGAACCCCTCCACACATTGACACTTGACTTCGTTGGTCATGGAGTTCCGTTATTTCAAACATGCAACCGGGATAATCCTATCCCATATTCTAACAAAAAGGTGATATGAACTACTATCTCTAACTAAGAGTCACACCACCCAGCGCTCGTACAAATTTTAATTCCTTGCACAATCAATAATAAGCTTTATCTTACAGCTCAACAACAATCCGGCGGACTTAAATCATATACATAAGGTCACCATATACTCAAATAATGATAAGGAAACCTATGCTCATCTAAGTTCCATTAACCCATAACAATAAAGGCGAACTCAACCTGTATCCAGGTAAGACACCGTAATTAACAACCCGTTCCCTCCAGGGACCATGGACACGATAGTCTTGCCATCATTAGCCTGCTATCGCTCCGAATAACCAATAACATTATATACTCACCATATTACCATACTCGTATAGACATATAAAATGAGTATCCCAAACCAGATATATATGTATATACAATATATCAACACCCGCCTTTATGGTGAATGAAAGAAAATAAATTTCCGCTATCGCGGAAAAAACACATGGATATTCATTGTATAATGTTACCGAGACCGGCATAACTCAAATTACACACATGAGTCTAGGGCTAACGAACACCCGCGACTTTATCTAGCCACGCCACTTATACCTCTTACTTTTGAGGTAAAACTCATAACTACTATTCTGTAGTAGTCACATCCAAAATCCTTAACAATTGTCACAAGGGAATGACCTCTACGGTGGTCCTAGTCCCTAACTTCCACCTGCTGCTCCAGCTAAGCCCCACCTCCTGCCTCCATCCAAGCCTCGCACACGAATCTCAACTGAGCATGTAAAATATTTCTATAATCATATAATACGGCAGGAGAACGAAATCTCACAAGAGAAATCAACAGTCCTAGTACTGAGGTTGTATACCAAATTGAGAGCAACGCTAAAAACGTAGTACGTCCGCACAGATTCCTAAGGACACTAGAACCTGATGCTCTGATACAATCTGTGACACCCCGCGTAATAATATATCGGGCAATCACTCCTATATCAAATTTTAACAGGAGTCTCATATGGATCATTCTTAGCATCACTGTCGAAAATCCATTTAATTACTAATAACATATTAGTTCGGTGTCAAAATTTTACTTAACTACTCTTTTTAACAACTACAATTTAAAAACATCCACACAAATTTTTGTGGAAATGAAACTGAAATGAAATAAAATAACTGAACACTCGGTCAAAATATACAACCATATCGAATGTTGTACTCAAAGAATAAATAAATGCAATTGGACCATTGGCCCGAATGTGTATACAGTACCTCCTATCTAGAGTACAAGGATAAAAATGTCTACTCATAACCTGCACGAATCCACATCTGCTGGAGCTGACGTATGACTCGAAAGAAGTGTCATCCAGGCATCCCTATGTCTGGACACCTATATATATATAGTATATCAAGAAAGGAAAGTAGATAAACGGGTCAGAGCCCGAGTTTTGAAAATATTTAGCAAGTGCATAAATGCCTTATTTTTAGAAAAAGGTTTTATCTCATATTTAAATTTCGTATCGCACTCCCATGAGATACCCCTCACCTCTCCACTAATAGTGCATTCCTAACGCATCCCTCTAAATATCCTAGTAAAGCTACCCTGCTAAACTAGTCTATCGCCCCACCACTATCAATCCTAGATACTCCAAGTAATGTACTAAGGGCTAAACTTCTCCCCAGTCTCAACACTAAGCCATGTTCGTGCATGAGGTGTCTCACAAAGGAAAATCCAAACAAGGAACCCCCCCGATACACTACTACGCGGTAAGGTCGATCGTCGAGATCCGCCATTCCCTCAGTACAAAATATATATATCTATATATTTATACACATATAATAAATTTTAATATAAGAGCACTAAGGATTAAACTTCTCCCCAGTCTCAACACAATGCTATATTCGTGCGTGGGGTGTCTCGCAAAGCGAAATCCAAACAAGGAACCCCCCGATACACTACTATGCGACAAGGTCGATCGTCGGGATCCATTTGACCCTCGGTACTCGATTCATCCATATATACATTTTCATATTAAAATATACATCCGGATCTATCTCCCGAACTGAGGATTCATATACAAAGTATTTATCAATACTATTCATTTTTATCTCAAAACTTTCCATTTCCCTTCTCATATCCAGGAAATGTATTTAAAAGCCAATTCATTATCATGAATGGCTTTAACAAAACATATAACTTTTCAAAAGCCAGTTTTTAATATCATAAAAATGCTTTTCCATTTCAAAATATCCCATTTCCCTTTTTATATTCAGGAAATGTATTTAAAAGCCATTTTCATTATCATAAGAATGCTTTTACCATATCATATGCTTCCACATCCCTTCTTCCATCCGGGAGTGTTACCGAAGCCAAAACCTTTATCCCATTTCCCTTCTTCCATCCAGGAAATGTAAATTAAAGCCAATTTATTATCATAAATTGCTTTAACAAATATATAACGAGTTCTAAGACCGCCTGTACGGTACGCCCCTAAATGACCATCATCTTCCAGTGCCTATCAATTACGACACCTAGGCAACTATACGCAATACGTCGGGAAGCATCCATATGCCTGCGGGCTAGTCATAACCACACCCCAAGTTACCTAACCATCGTATAAAACATAACATAAACGCTCATATGGCCTAGAGGACTATATCCACCTTTCATTCACTAGCCAGGGGGCTTCACCTCAGCGCGCGAACTTCCCTTATGATGTCATTTAGAGTGGGTGTTGACTATAAATCAGTAATTAAGAAAATCATTTCTTTTTCCCTTTTGAAAACATTCATATTTTATTTTCAAAATCATTTATCTGAAATTATATATATACTTTAATCACATAGTATATATATACACCATATATTCCTCCTCGAATATATATAAATGGCCACATTTGCCAATTTCATCTAGCGATTACCAATAATCCCAAAGATTCTCTCAAAGAATCATAATCATGCATTCATATTCGAATGATGCTAAACCCAAAGTATTTCCTCACTTTGATTCTAATAAATACCTTATTCTCATTTAAGGACTTATACATAAACCCGAATGTCTCTTGTCCCAAAACATTAATTAACTCAATACCCCGGATCACACTCTAAATAAATTCGAGGTTTAATTATCCTCAATTCATCATCTCAGAGTCCTAACATCCCATTTAGAAACTCCTATAATAATCTCCAAAATCATAATTTAAGTCTCCCTAAACTTAAAAGGAGAAAACCTCAAAAATTTGCCAGGACCGAATCGATTCGGCCTTCCTGAATCAATCCGTTGGCCACCGAATCGATTCGCCCTGTCCGAATCGATTCGAAATAGTTCTACTTTCAAACTATCTCTTACCGAATCAATTATGCCGGTCGAAATCGATTCAGCTTGTTCAAAAATACCAAATCTGCTTAGGGGTTTATATATAACCCAAAACCCAAAATTTAATCCACTCACCATTTAAACTATAAGTCGAATTTGTTCCTACAAACCCAAAGTTTTCATCACTCATCAAATCCTTTAGAGGTCCTAACACTATATTTAAGAACCCCTAATATTTATCTCCAAATAATTCTAGCCTTAATTTCTGACTAACTATTTTGATCTCGGATAACTTGTCGTAGAAAAATCACTATAAATATAAAAAAAAAAAATCAAAAAATTACGCGGTTGTCCCCCACGCAACCGCGTCGAAGAGATATAAAAATTTTATTTTTTGACCAAGAGCTAAATCGATTCGTCCTGGATGAATCGATTCGGTTAACACGCAGGTCCTACTATTCATCGTCTTCTCCGAGACGGTTTCGGCCATTAAAGCTTCTCCCAAGCTTTTGTCGCCTCACCCAATGTCCTACAACCTCAACCAACTAAAAATACACATATATTAAGGGTTCTAAACATCCTAGAACCCTAAACGACCAATTAATTTAGGTTAAAACCTAAGTTTCTCAAATTAACAAATTTTAGGGGTTTATTCGTTTTAACTCCCGAAAACCCGTTTTATTCACGAATACCCAACCAAAAATCTTTAGGGTTTGTTTATACCAAACTACGATATGAGATTTATGCTCAAAAGTAAATAAAGAAAGTAAACACATGCCTCGTGGATATAATCCGACCACCTCGAGTCGAATCCTGCAGAGTTTGGCCGGAATCTCCCTGTTCTCCTCTTTTTCTCTCCTCCTCTCTCTCTTTTCTTTATTTATTTATCTTTTCTTCCCTCTCATCCTCTTTATATAGAGAGAAAAGGGTTTAACCCTTAAAACCCAAAAATGACTCGGTTATCCAATTACGAGTTACTTTTAGCTCCAAAATTACCCGAAACTCATTTTTGAAAATCGAACACTCTTTTTCGACTTTCTCGGACATTTCGAGACTCATGGCACAGTCAAAATTCCCATCTGAGGTACTTGACCCAACTCACTATTTCAAACCCACACGACTTAATGGGGGTTTTTCCAAATTAAATCTCACCTCGGGTCGCTTTACTCCACGGCGACATATAATTAAAATACTTTGACCTATTTAGTCCCAAGAATAATCACAACACCTATCGAAAATCATTAAATCCTCGAGAATCCCTAAAATCACTATTTTGAGAAATTCCTTAAATCTCCAATATATATTCAATTATGGATTTTAATTGTCTCCAAAAAGGACGGGTTGTTACAGATATGTATTTTCAAAGGTATATATGTAGATACATGCGTACTTTCACATGCATGTACTATAGAGTGTGAGTATTCTTTTTGTCGTTCAGTTCTATAATGCATTGTATAGTTCCCATTGAGCATTCAGCCCACTCCCTCATTTTGTTATGACAAGTTTCATGCATTTTCATATTTTGAGCGCGTTATACAAGTAAGTATTTATTTGCATTTATGTTAGTAGATTTGTTTACTTGACCTTAGGTCACTTCCCTTGGTCATATCACATAGTGATTGTAAATTAAAATTGAATCCTAATAAGTGTAACGTTAAATAATAATAATAATAATAATAAACAAGATTAGGAACATTATTTAGGGTGTTACATTGTACTTCACAATTACTGCACGAACCAGATCGAGTTAGTCCTTTAATAACCTTTAAACTCGGGTTGTGGCATTACATCCTTATTTGATTTTTGTCCTTCTTACACATTGAGACAATGTTAGACAACCAAAGGGCTTGTTGGATCGGTTTAATAAACCCCACCGCTAATAGCCATTGGGCCTCTTCCTTAATCCTCAAATACAACTCCAGCTTGTAAGTCCTCGTAGCTTGCTTCACTAGTATGGCTAAAGTCCTCGTAGCTTTCTATGATAGAGGGGAATCTAACACCCTCCATCCACCTCATTAGGACTCGTGTATCTTCCTCTAGTTCTATATAGAATGAATTATTAACCAGGTAAGCATCCTCATATGTAAATTACTTTTTGGTTACTCGTTTAAAAATATATGTCCCCTTCACATTTGCCTTTGCACACTGGTGATACATCGAATGAACTAAGCCAAGGTTGTGTTTCCACACCTTCCTATCAAAAGATGCTAGGAAGTAGCACTCTCAATGACATGGAATTAGATATGTCCTCGTGTTCACATACCCGATCGACTTTAAATACTCGTTGTCATAACTAGAGATCACTAAAGTCATTGGTATCAACCTATCCTCAGATTTATTGGATGCATAAAATGAGCTGATAGGAATGATGTTTATGGAATCTCCCCCATCAATCATAGCTCTCGCAATATTTACCCCATTAAAGTTTACCGTTACATATAGTTGTTTGTTGTGAGGGAACGTCACTGCTATCGGCATTAGAAAACATCACTTCAGATAAAAAATTCCGCACCAGTCCAGTTATGGGCCTTTTCTACCTCAGTGATGGAACCGCAATCTTCCGTGGAATGTCTAAAATTTTCGGAATTATCTATAGCCTGCTCTCCTTCGGCATTCCCACTTAATCGAAAAACCACATGAACTTGGGTGGACGTGATACATATTGGTATTCTAGTCCTTGATCTATCTCTTCATTGTAAATGTTGTATACTTCCTCCTTATCCCTCGCAGTTTCTTCATCATAGGCTATCACAACATTAGCAATCCCCCATGTGCAATCTTCTAGGGATTCTTTAAACCCCTCCTGCTCCACCATAACTCTATTGCTGCCCTGTCAGCTTCTTTGACATAGGCCACTACCATTTTTGCTTCATGCTCTGGTAATGGGTGGCTATTAAAATTTCCTTGAGGGATCTGCAAAGTCCCTGCCTTCATGTGCTTGTTGATGATCTTCCTCATAATGAATTATGACGTCGTTGGATGACCTATCTTCTAATGTATTTGGTTGTACTTAGGGTTTGCGCTTAGTTCTAATTCTGGATCAATAGTTGGACCATCCTTTGGTGCATAAATTTCATCCCTCGTAGCATGGAATTGTAATAGCCAACCGCCTCCTCAACGATCAAAAGGCAATGGTGGTGGTTCTTCTTTTTCTCTACCAAATTTCCTCCTATTATCCATCTTCGCTAATTGACTCCTTCCTTTCCTCCATTAATATAACCGAATCGTGGTGGATGGCCTAATCCCCTAACGGTCTATACTTACTGTCATAACATCATTGGAATGTAGCTTAGCCTCGTCCCCTAAAGGCAAGGGGGCTTGTACGTACCACTAGAGAGATGTTTCTTGTAGCTTTTAGGAATGTAGAAAAAGTTCCTTCAGCCATCTCATTTATCATATGGTAGATATAGTCTGGGAGTAAGCACTCAGTGCATATCTGAAGTAATATGAATCCTTGGCATCCTCCCTCACATTAACGGACCTCTCCCTGAACCTTCGAATATATCCCATAACCTCCTCACCTGGTTATTCCTTCTCCCTAGCCAACATTGTCAGTGTTAATTCATCTTCTGTTAGAAAGAACTTTTGGATAAAAAGAATGTGTATTTCCTCCCACGTAGAAACACTCTTTGGAGCCAAGTGAGAGTACCATATGCATGCTTTATCAGTGAGGGGTTAGAAAACTCCCTAAAATGTAACTTCTTGTTGTTGTAGTGAGCTCCTAAATTCTCCCCACACCTCTTGATATGCTCCGTAGGATTACCTTATATCCTTATGTACTTGTGAAAGATGGTTGGTATGTAATCCTTGGGGAAAGATTCCTCATTGTACTACTCTGGGTAAGGAGTACAAAAATCATCATATACTGATGCTACCTTACTGACTAATTGCGAGGAAGATGCTATCATCTGTAGCATCTCTTTCTGCACATCCTTTCTTATTTCCTGCAAGGAATATGGAGGATTCTTCTCAACCATTGGGACACTAGGCTGAGGGACCATAGGTGGAACATTAGTCACACTTAGGCCACCCACCATTGGAATAGGGATGGGGACAGTGATCATGGCGACAATGCTCATTGGAGCTACACTTGATGGGGCTATCGAAGTCTCCATTGGAGAGACAAAAAGGATGGGGCCCATCCCTCCCCCAAAATCCATTCCATCTCCAAGAGTTCATAAAAACTCTATAAATTTACCCATCAGATGGGACATCTACACTAGTCCCATCAGAGTGCTAGTGGAAGCCTGTGTAGCCGTTAGGACTCCTAGTGTCGTTTGGACTTGGGTAACCTCCACCCGAGGTGACACATATCTGGAGGTCTCAGGATCCCTCACTTCTTGTTCCTCCCTTCATTGAATATCATCAAACTTGAGGACCCAGTTAACGTTATCTTGTGCCATATTTTCTAGAAGAATGCCATCCTAGCAGAGTTGTCGAATGTAAGAGGGGAGTCCTCTTGCAGCTGGGAGTATAATAATACAAATGGAGGCATTACCCTTATAAATATGGGGGTAATAAAACAAGAACAAATGAACACACAATATTGTATATAACAAGCACTCAGATTGAACTAACAAATCTATCGTGTATAACTCAAATAACAATAATAAAAGAACCTTGGAAATAACTCATTCAAAGGGAGAGAAAAGTTGGACCCTAGATACTTGTTAGCAGGAACCCAGCACACCAATAACCTTCAATATCTCTCTAGTTAGCAGATAAAATCTTACTAATAAATTTAATGGTGGGTGTATAAACTCTGGTTTCCAATAACTTCTTTTCTCTCAGTGTGTTTATTATCTCTCTCTCTCTCTCTCTCTCTCTAGTAAGAACTCTCTCTTCTCAAAAGTGGTTGAGGTTAAAAAATATACCCACACACCTACTGAGATGTCTTAGTCCTCATTAATGTGAAATAAACTCCTCTCGCCCTTTAACTCATAAGCATCAAGTGCTTGATGGGTTGGCAAACCCCAAGACATAATCATTAAATGCTAATGCATACCTTTTGGAAAATAACTATGCATTAGAGGACTAGCACGAAAGTGGTAGTTCACCAAACCATCTGATAGCTCCAATATCATAGTGGTTTACTCAATTTTGGATTGGACAGTGGGTAGGTGGCTCATGACATCACTTAATAGTAGATATGACCTTTGGTAGAGAGCTATTTGACTCAAGGATCAATGTAAAATGGAACCCAAGGTTACTCTGCACAATCTTCCATAAAAAATGGTCTCTTCGTATTTTACCAGGTGTGTCTAAAATGGTTAAGACAAGCCTTAATGCTGCCTTACTTATCAATCCCCCAAACCAAGTCCCTCTGATGTTCCAACGGTGAGGTCATTCGATAGAGCACGTATGCTCTCCCAAGCCTTGCAAGGCCTGATCGCTCGCGAGTACCATTTGACCTCTCACTCAAAGTTAAAATTGTTACAGTGAAATTAAAACATACAATTTGACTAAGTAAAATGGACGATAAAGGTGACCTCACTCAGCAGGTTTCCTCACTGAGCTGTCTCCCTGAGATGCCTTGCTGAGCTTTTTCGCTTCCCTGATGCTTCTTCCTTCTCTTGAACCTCTTCTATTAAGAGGGTGATCTATTTCTAATCATGATATTATGTTCAATCCCCCTACACAATTCTTCTCAATACATAGGATATAGTATACACACACTCTCCCTAACCCAATATGCTTAAAAGTTATGTACTCCCCAATATACAAACTTCTCCCCCTTTTATCGCAAAAGAAACAAAGGGAATAACTAAAGAAATAATGACATAAAATAAAACGAAAAAATTTAATGAGAGTAAAGAGGCTAACCTAACAAAAAAAATTAGAATGAACCATATAGAGAGTGAGAAATTTATACGAAGATTGAGACATGATATATAATATGTGATAAACACGCCTAAGATAAATATATTAATTAATACACATGAAAACATATAATTATCAAATAAAAAAATGTAATAAAGTCATGATAAAATGTAATAAGCATTAAAAACAAACTAGGGTTATAGGATTTATACAATATGTAAGTAGATGAAGGACAATTACAACTCTCAAACTAAAAAGCCCAAAATAAAAGGTCCATCCTACTTTTCTTTCCTAATATTCATTAGAGCCTAAACATTCAAAACACTCGACTGGACATCCTATAAGATGTCCAGAACATGGTTAACTTGAATGTCAGTGTTCCATTGATACTCATCTAAAGAAGTTGAAGAGAAGAACTCATATTAGAAACCACAATCTAATGCTTCTCTAAAGTAGGTGAAAGGTGAGAGAAAGTGAAAGACAAAATATGTGAAACCATCCCATCCAACTCATCATGAGAATTAAAATGCTTGTCAAGTTTAGTAGATGTACAATAAGAATGAGGAGTGCGTGGAGGTAAGGAATGCAGTAGTACAAGAATATCGTTATGGTTCCTTAACTAAGAGATCGATTTGTAGTATTAACTCATTTTGATATTTCCCGTAGTTTGTTACATAATTTCATCCTAAAGAATTAGAACCACTAAATCCTAAATCAAATGCCTTATCAAACGACTTAAGAGAAAATATTGAGACTTCATCATATCCTTAAATCAAGCAACAATATGATCAAATATGATGCTCATCAAATGAATACTATACTTTTCTCTAATCACATACAATAGTTAGGCATGTTAAAAAGATATCCTGCGAGGATCCATTGTAAGAAAAATATTTAGGGACACAACCATATTGACAATATGGAAGTCCTTGACCAAAGAGACTTTTGGGAAATTCTTTCTAGACCAAATATGGAAAATTACCATCATTCAAATATGATATTGCCTCCTGTTTCGAGGGACAATGTGTAATGGTACCAAAGGGATATGTGATATTATCTCATTACTTAATATTGTAGTGTTATGCGTAATTATATCGGTGTGAATAACTACATTCACACTATGGACATCACCATTAAGGATTGGGTACCCCATATTTTCCTCCCCTTATTCCACATTATTGTAAGATACTATCACCGAGTTGGGATAACATCACTTATTTGAGAATAAATTCCAATCCAACTAAACTTCTCAAAAATTGAGTAACACGAGTCTTAGACAAAGATTCTAAATTTACCGAATCTTACCAATGGGCAGACCGCTAAGAGAAGATTTCAAGAAATATAAAGCGGGCATCGATGGATGTCGAGTCATGCTAGCTTGATTTAGGATCCATCAAAATAGCTATAAAATAATGAACTAATACAAAACACATAAATCCTATGAGAAACATATATATTAAACATAAATAAATGATCATATATAATAAAAATATGTGAGAGAGTTTTATGTAAGAAAATATATCAAATAATTATGAACTGTTTCTCAATACTTTATATTAATGTATAAAATTTATAATAAGGTAGTGCAATATGAGTAATTATAAGGCAGGACTCAAGAGAAACTACTCTAAGCCAATGAATCTCATCTCAAGAGAAATAAAATTGTCAATGTGAAGTGGGTCGAAAATAGTATCATAACTCATTTCAAAGTATTTTGAGGGTACGAAGTCATCCATTGGCAGGCCTCATATAACTTATTCATGGGTCTCAAACATTGCCACAGAATATAAAATTATGCTCGAAAAAATCACAATGAGTTTATACATGAATCTTCTTAGATTAAGCAAGTAGACATCCCCCAACACAAAAAAACATTGATATGATAAAACATACCTTACAAAGTCATACTCAAGTTTATGGTTACATCAAATACTCTACATAAAAAATAATTTAGCATTCAAAGTCCTGAAAGTTAAATTATAGCTATTTATATATAAGAGACATAACTTGTGATAGAGATGAATAAAAAATGGCATTAACCACCAAAATCAAGAATGAAGATTAATGATGAACTCACTTTTGAAACTTTTGGGTTTATGCAATTTAGAAAAAGTTTCATTTATTTCCATTATTTTGAACTACCTTGTTTTCTTCTTCATTATGCGATTTATAATTAAAATCATTAGATGTAAAAGCCCACATATTTTGTTATTGAAGTTGATCAGGCCTTGATACCAAAATTTGCATGTCATTAAAATTAAAATAATATTCTCAACGTGTAATAAAAATATGAGACATTTTTAAGCTTTTTCTAAAAGATATAAATTGAGATAATACAATAATAATAAATCATTATCCATAATAAGATCCATCGCCATGGTGAACTTCAATGATAAATCTCAATTCCAATACAATAATACTCAATTGGTACAAAGTCAACTACAAAAATTTCTTCAACTAAAAACCATAAATAAATTATTGAGTTGAATGACCCACTAAATCAGAATAAACTAGTTCATAACTAAAATGACTGGAAAGGAAAATAAACTATGTAATAAAATAAGCTCCATTTGTCAGTCTTTTCTCCCAAACTATGCAGCTACATAACAACATATCCTGAAATGTTAGTAAACAATGATGGGTTATGGCCCGCTATAAGAATACTGTTTTCTCTTCCCAAATAAGATTCGTGGATCCATTCATAAGCATTATAAGTGATAAATATCATAATATAATATTTTGATTAACAAAGCAATATAATATTGATGCGAGAAATGTAAAACTATAACAACTACCCACATTAAGTATGCCATCTCATTACTCGAGTATATTTATGTTAATATCAACACTAATTAAATATCTTTCCATTATCTTACACGAAGACAATTATATTTCTTAATATCAATTATCTTTCTAAATTTTAATCAATTATCTATGCAATAGTATTATAAATAGTTTCCTTTCAATTGTCCCTACACATACTCATGGTGCGCCTAACGTCTCATTACACCCAAATTATTTGGCCACACATAATGTGATGTTATCCACACAAGACATGTCACTATATCTAGTTAACCTAGTTTTCATAATAATCGTAATGGATAAACTACACTAGACATTGCACATACTTGTGATGCTAACATATAACCGTTAAAGTAGATAAGATATTGTGATCCCACGATCATCATAATGGTTGACTTACCCACACCAGCACATACAATGAGGCATATCTATCCACCTCTAATATGCTTTTATTATCTTAGGTATTATTTATCTTTTCATTGTCATGTTTTCACTATTTACAACTAGCCCCCAAATATAACTTGGGCATCACAACTACAATTAATCCTTAGTCCCATTACTAGAGATCACTAAAGCCATAAGTATCACCTTGTACCTAACCTGGGTAGAACACCTAAATAAAAATCATCACCGAGTCTCATGCCTAGGATAAAACAACATAACGTCATACCACCTAGTCCCATACTTAGGAAATACCTCGAAATTCAAGTGGAAACTCCTTTGTCCCATACCTAGAAAGCGTTAACAACAATTAATATGCCCACTTGATAGCCCCATCCCTATAAAGTAAATTACTAACAACAAAGGAGAAAATATAACTCACGTGCATAATCCCCAACATCCTAAAGATATTATTTTATTAACATACATAATTTCTACATTTATTTCATTCTTAATCCAACATTACAATTCTTTATTTCACAATTATAAAAGGTCGATTTCATGTGCAATACAAAAATTATCTCATGTGATAAATGAGTTCAACAAGACATCCCAACAAATTGTCCAAGTTCAATATATCTTTACGAGTGATAATTAATCGAATTAAATCATAATCCATTCAAACATGCGTATTAACCATTTTCAATAACATATTATCAAATTTTACATCATATTAATGGTCAACATGATATTATAAATCAACACATATTATCAAATTCCATATATTAATTAACATGCGATTCGTCCCAACAACCCGAAATGATAAAGTTTAAAAATCTAGATATGTGGTATTTCAAGTATAAAAATCAGTTTCATAAGTTTATAAAAATAAATGTATAGTTAGGTTATCACTTTACCTCACTTGGTTAATTAAGAAAGCATGTGTATTTAATGTTGAGGAAACATTTAAATCAAATCATACTTAAGCAGAACAATAATGATATTCTTTCCTTAAATGAAGTATCCTAAAAATCCAAGTGTACAATTATACTTTCCTCTCAGAAATATGCAACTTGACTTTTATGGCCTTCTTTAAAATATTTATGTAAATACCTCCAAAATTGATTTGAAGTTTTATTTAATGGAGGTTTAGAGTGTAAAATAACGTGCCTGTAGATTTCTATTTTTTTAGACGAAGAGTTGTGAAAGTGTGATTAAAATATAACCAAGGTCTTAGAACATTTAAAAAAATAATGCCAAAAAGAGTCCTAGGAAAATAAACCAACCACGCACACACAACCACCTCAAGCAACACATGTATAACTCCCTATAGACAAATCCAAATCACAATAAAACCCTCCTAATTGTTTCCTCTTGTAAACTCTATAAGAGGCAATTGTGTATCATAGATTCCTTTGAGATCAAACATACAAGCTCAAAGCATATCTTCTAAAATCTTATTCACCTGCCCAGTCTGACCATCTTACGAAGGGTGAAAGTATATACTCATAGTCAACTACACCCCCATCGCATACTAAAACCCTCTCCAAAATTGGGATATGAAAATGCTGCCCCAATTGGACACGATATCCAATAGTAGTCCATGAAGTTGTACTATCTCTGCTAAAAGTAGCTTAGTGTATTTCTCTATGGTGTAATCTTTCCTAATAGATAGGAAATTATCCACCTTTTTTGAACGAAATATAATTTTGGCCACAACAACACCACAATAAAGTTTACGGAGATACTCTATCATTTCCACTGAGGGACCTCCATCTGTCGCAACTCCTTTGTCGATTTTTGGTCTTCCACCTTTACTAACTAACATGTGGCACACCACGATACATACTATGGAATATCTCTCTTTATTATGTCCCACCAATATGATCATTTCATATCTCGGTACATCGTATCCCCTCTAGGATGCACGATATATCGTAAGCCATGAGCCTCCGCTAAAACTTCCTTTCGCACTTATAGATCCTTAGGCACTACTAGCCGTCCATGGAATCCTAACCATCCATATGATCTAATATTGAAGGAAGAAACACCACCAACTATGCGTCCCTTTACCTTTTCTTGATAAAAAGAATTCATCCATTGTGCCTGAGCTACCATTGATATGATAGTCGGGGTAATGATCACTACTTCTATAAAAGAATCTGCCAAATCTATCAGCGGTAAGGAATTCCACCTTTCTGCCTAAATATCCCATAAATTATCACCCTATTCAGTCCATAACACATTGAAGGAAAATGTCAGCCTATGACTAGATCTTTTCGTTACCACATTCTCTTTCACATGGTGGTACTGCATCGAAAAGTAGTAGTCCTTCACAAACTCCAACCATATCCCATGTCTCATCTTTAAATGTATCTGAGTGAACAAATACTTAAGTCCTTTGTGGTTAGAAAACAATGTGAACCTCTTTCCCAGTAAATAATGCCTCCAAATACGAAGGGCGAATATCACTACCACTAACTTCAAATTATGATTTAGGTTATTTACCGCGTGAAGTTTATTCTTATGATAAGGGTAAGCTATGGGCCTCTCCTCCTTGATCAAATCTCCACCCAATCCTTATATTAATGCATCGGAATAAACTATGTACTCAATGATGACCCGAGACAACGCTAGGATGGGTGCCATAGTGAGATCAGATTATAAGCATGATCCTCCCCTAATCCTGAATACACTTGAATATCATCACTAAACACAATAATGAACTGGTCCAAGTGTCTCCAAAATTCTCTATTCATGGGGTCCATAAAAATTATGGGTACGTTGGTCAACCCGAACGACATGACCAAAAACTCATACGATCCATAACGTGAGAGAAACATTATCTTTGGGATGTCCTCCTCCCAAATTTGAAGCTGGGGATACCCCAAGCTCAAGTAAATCTTGTAAAATAATGACACGCCCCTCAACTAATCAAACAGGTTATCGATGTAAGGAAACGGATACTTATTCCTTATTGTGACCTTATCCAACTTCCAATAACCCACACATAATTAGAGTGACACATCCTTTTTTTTATAACTAACAAAGGAGATCCCCATGGAGACCTACTCCTCCATATGAATCCTTAACTCAATAACTGTTAGATCTTCTCACTTATCTCTCTTATCTCTAATGGAGCCATATGCTACGGTACTCTCACTATGGTCGGGTTCTCAGAGCCATATCAATACAAAAATATATCTCCCTCATAGGCGATAACCACAATACCGCCTCAAATACATCTGCAAACACCTGAACGATCGAAATGGAAGCTAATGATACCTTTGCCTCTTTAGATGTACTCACATCCATATTGTACAAGTGCATGATATAATCTCTCTCTAGTCTAGGTATAAATATAATAAATATCTTCTACCTAGGAATGGAAAACATGATAGCCTTCCCTCTATAATCAATTTGTGCTTGATATAGTGCTAACCAATCCATACCCAAAATTAGAACGTATGTTGACATATGTAACAATAATAAGTCAACGAATACACACAATCATCTTAACTCAATTGATATGCCCCTGTAAATATGGCATAAAGTAGTACCCCCACATATTATGTCCACATACATATACACATCGAATTTTATATCTACCATACCTGACGCAGAAGAAAATATAAAATTAGTAAAATAAGACAATTCTCCCATATTAAAAAGTACCCAAGTATAATTACTATAAATATAAAACATACCCTCTATCGCATGGGGTTGCGCTGGTTGGTTCAGCCAATAGACATTAGACACACGTTCCTAATGCAGCTGAGGGTGCCCCTATGCCTGATCTCTAGGATGAGGTAAATACAGGTACTGGGGTGCATATAGAAAGGGCTAAAACTGGGGTAGTGCTAGAAGCACCTATTGATGCCCCTATGGTCCTACATGAATGCTCTTAGGGAACCTCCTAAAGGTGTGACCCTTCTCTCCACACGAATAACACACTCCATGAAATAGGTGTCTCTACTAGCGACCCTGATGACCCTGACCCTGACCCTATCCCTGAGTACTATTAAATAACCTCTGTGTATGGAACTGCTAGCACTTTTCTCTCTGGCCCTACTGGTCGTAGTTCTACCAACCCTAATGAGCAAACTGACCCTGGCCCGGGTGGCACTATCCCTGTCTGCCTTCTCGACATTGGTCGTCCCTGTGAAACCTCTTAGGGAGTTGCTCTCCCTATTCTATTCCTCTCTGATGATGGATAGAAACTCCCCGTCCCAGGAAGACTCCCCACACTCCAATGTCTTTGTACCTTGGTTGTTAACCTCTCTCTCCTTTATCTCTTTCTTTCTTAGAAACTCATGTTTGTAATCTTAATGAAGTAAATCAGCATCTACCATTTATGTGAACATCATGAATGTCGTATTTCCCATCAAAACTTGCTTAATCTTCTAAGTTGTACCTCTCATAAATCGTTCCATCTTTATCTCCTCAAATCTCTCAATCTCGGGTGAAAAATGCACACATCGAGTGAACTCTCTATATCTCTTTCTCTGAAATTGTCCTAACCTATTTCTTTAATTTATCAAAATGTGACCTAAACTTATTCTGCTGAGAAGATGGGAAATACGTTCCCTCAAACATGGCCCAAAACTATGATAAGGTTGTCTATGCCTCTTATCAGGTGTGGTTATGGACTCCACCAAACCAAAGCATCTATAACTAATCTAAAACTCGCTAACATTTGTTTTTGCACAATATTAGACTCCACCAATCATAAGTTTCTATCAATATCGCAATCTCCAGTGAAGCGGAGGTAGTTGTTGCTTCTGTAGGGTTGTCATCATCATCGCCATTATCTAAGCAATAATGGAGGCCAAATCCGTCGATGCTTTGGCTGGGGGTCCGCCTTTGTTGTGGTGTTAGTGGTAACTAATACTGTAGCTGAGGTGTAACAGCATCCATTTCAGCACATTCAGTCAGTCGATGTCTTCCCTGTAGTCCAAGAGGGTTCACCGTCTCAAAGACAGTAAACAAAAGCACACTAATAATCATGCGATTAATAAAGTACATGTGCTAAATGTAAGGCTTTAAAGTATTAATGGATTCAACACGAAAATTGGGATGAACGCACTCATGACCCTAGGATACTAGAACCTGGAATGATTTGATAATAACTATATGTAGCGCCCTGGACCGTATTTATGGATTAATCGTAGTCAACCCGGTCCGATATAAGCGTCAGGTATGAAGTGCAATGAAACTATTTATATAATATTGCCAGTCTAATTTTATTTAATTAACATTCAACTTGTTTAGTATGCTAATCCATTTCAAAATAAACTACTTGAGGGACCCATGAGGAACACCCCGAAGTCCAAGCATACATATGTATTAACACAAAATTAAAAGAAAATACTTACCTGTATAACCCTCTAAAAATATGAAATCGCCCCCAAGTTGTTGTAACAAAGCGAGGGTATGAGCCAATGCTTAGTGGGAAATATACAAATACATTATAGAATCAAACGGCAAAAAGGAGACTCAACACATTATGCTTATATGCACATGCAACTACATTGTAAACATATGTACACAAACATATATCCATACTTGATGCATGAAACGGTTTTACTTCTGAAAACCTTATTTATCCTGATTAATTTACCTTAATCATATAAGAGACTTAATTTTACTCATTTTAGCATTTCCTGCTTTATTTAACACACGATTCAACATTTGAAACCACTACATTTGATTTACTTGAAACATTCCTTTCCCGGAATAACCCTTTTTATTCTGTCCAACACACTTTAGTATTTTCATTGAAACTCACCCTTTTAACACATGCGAACACCATGTTAGAAAATACTTATTTAATCTTTTGGAAACTTTTACAACACATTCTTGTGTTAATTATGGTTTTAATCACTTAGGTTACTTAATCAAGCATTTATCCACTTACTTTACCCTTTTCCGTACTTTATGGACATGAATTAATTACACATTTACTTGTCCATTTTAACCTTTACTAGAACATTTATTAATTCGTTCAAGTTAGTTTATATTAACACATTCCACAACACAACCCATTTATTTACATGTTTATTTCTTTATCTTTTCTCATAATCTTCCAATACCGCATACTTTAGCGGGCTCCATGTCGTCGGCTATGCGCACCACATGCACTGGCCAGTGGTTTCAGACTTTTCGTCCTAGGGCTTCGGGACTCCTTTCTCATACTAATGTCATCCGAGTTTCTTTCAATGTGTTTTAACATTTTATAAATGTTCACGTTACCCCACTTTTGCTTGTTACCAAACCGAAGCCAAAACCGGGGGTTACACCCCAAATTATGTTACACTTTAAAATTTTACCATTTCATATCCTTTACACTTTAACCTTTATTTTATTCCAAAAATCAAATTCATTTAGTACAACTTTGTGTAACACCTTTTTAAACAATTTTATTTCATAAAAATGTTCTACTTTAAGTAAAATTACCATTTTACCACTCTGTTTCCAAAATCACTTTTTACTTATTTAATTCCTTTCAATTTCAGATGTGTTTATCTTTTACCACACTACTAATCTATAACAACCCAGGTTTTTGAGTGACTATTTTATACTATTTTGCCTGATGGGCTAATTTTATAAAATAGGGGATGTTGGAGTAAATATTATTTCTCGTGAGACTTAGGGATAATATTTACTATGTTTTGTGTATTTACCATTATGAGAAGGTAAATAGCGTCATATTGTGTATTATTGCGTCGTTATATGTAAAACGACGATTATGACCTATATTTAAATTTGGGTATAATTAATGAAATAAAATGAAATTGGAACGTAAAAATAGTTCACACTTTCCCGAATGCCAAAATAGGGGGTGCGGTTGTTTTTAGAATAGTCGAGATAGTCGAAATAAGTGCCACGTTGTATTTTTGGGTTTCGAGCACTTTTTTACGCGTTATGGCTCAATTAAGTGGTTACGAGTCATTTTAGTGGTGTATTAACAATTAAAAGTGGGGATTTATGTTTTGAGACCCGTATAAGTCCCCCACCCCCTTTCTTTTTCTTCATTTGTGTGAGATAAGCCAAAGGAGGGAGAGAGAGAGAGAAGAGAGTTCGGAGAAAATGGGAGAAAGAGAGAAAATGGAAGATTTTGGGCCGGATTTCGTCGCTACCGGAGGTGATCCGAGACTACGAACCTCGAGGCAAGTTTCTTACTTGCTAGATATTGATTTAATGTGATAAAAATATGGTGCGATAACCTAGCCGTCTTCTCTTCTCTCTAGCTAACCCTAACCCTAGATAGGGTTTGCATGGCTTTTCTACCTTCTCCTATCGTAGGAGAAGGCATGCAACCCCTCCATCAGAATGCTTCTCCTTCTTTCCTTTCAAAATCCTCACCTAATCTTCAAAACCACGTCCAACTTGACCCAAAAAACAAATCTTTTGCTGATGTTGTGTGTTCCAAAAACATGACTCAAACCATTCTTCAGCCCATATCTTCTTATAAAGGTGAACCTGCTATTATATATGAGGATTCCAGTATTCAAGAAATGGCTGCACCTTTCAAGTACACCTTGGTTGGAAAGTTCTCACATGGTCGACCTTCGGTGGATGATATTCGTAAGTTTTTCTGTTCTCTCAACCTTAAAGCCTCTGCTCATATTGGATTGATTGACAACAAACATGT
Source organism: Sambucus nigra (assembly GCA_949130495.1). NCBI lineage: Eukaryota > Viridiplantae > Streptophyta > Magnoliopsida > Dipsacales > Adoxaceae > Sambucus > Sambucus nigra. Next base: position 232,561,106 of record OX422210.1, on the reverse strand, counting down.
ATTGATCCGTCTTGACCATGAAGAAGACTTTCATCGTATTTGGCTTAAAGACTCTTGGTTCATTCATGGTTTCCCTATGCGATCCTTCAAATGGGATACAGATTTTCATCCAAATAAGGAATCATCAATTGTTCCTGCTTGGATTTTACTTCCTCTCCTCCCTATTCATTTGTATAATAAGAGTGCTATGTTCTCTATTGGACAAGTAGTAGGGAGGCCTCTCAAGATTGATGGTGCGACTGGTTCAATTGCTAGACCAAGTGTTGCTAGGTTGTGTGTTGAAGTTGATTTAAAACAAACTTTGCCTTCAAGGGTCTGGATTGGCAATAAGGATAAAGATTCTGGTTTCTGGCAACCTATAGTATATGAAGATTTACCACCATTTTGTTATTTTTGTGGTAAGAAAGGTCATGATCAAGGTCAATGTCATTTCAAGAAGGTTTCGGACGCTGAAAAGAATAGGATGAGCAACAAGGAAATTCAGAGAGCGAAGCAAAATCAGAAAGAGTCTACAAAAGAATGGGTAGCTAGATCGTTTGAGACAAATCCAGTAGAAGATCAAATTGTTAGTGCAATAGCATTGGAGAAAGAAGATGGAGAGATTTTGGAGAAGAATCAGTCCAGCCCCATACAAGTAAGACAAACTTTGATTTCAAATTTTTTCAAAAAACAGGATATGGTAGTGGAGTTGAGGCATACTGTAGAAGAACAATATAATGTGAAAAATTCTAGAAAGGAGATCCTTACAAATGTTCCAGAAGTAGGAGAAATTTGTGCTACAGGTGATACTGTATGTATGCCTGTTTCAGATCTAGAAGAGGCTGATGTGGATAATTGTATTGAGTCTATGGTTGGTGTAAGGGAAAAGTCCTGCAATGATGAGGATTTTGTCCAAGCATATCAGGAAGAAGCCATTCAAAACAATTTTGGGGAAGGTTGTTCTTCTGATGATAGAGAGCAAATGGATGGGTTTACAACAGTAGTAAGGAAGAGGAAATCTCCAATTATGAAGGGACTAAAAAATATTAGAATATTAAGGTCCAACTCAAACTCAAAAAAATCTAATAAGTCCATATGATTGAAGCTATGATCTGGAATGTTAGGGGAATTTCTAAGAAAGGGGCAATGAGGAGAATAAGTAGACTTAACAAAATCCATAGGCTGCAAGTAATGGTCATTTTAGAGCCAAAACAGGAATTGGGGAAAATCCAAAGCTATATGATTAAATTAGGCTTTGCATCATGCAAATCTAATTTAAATAGTAAAATCTGGTGCTTTTTCAAGGAAGGGGTGGAATGGGAACTCATTTCTGATATGTCGCAGTGTATAACAATGAAAGTTAAGCTTAATGGTGTAGCACAGTCTGTTCAGTGTAGCTTTGTTTATGCTAGCTGCATCAGACTGGAAAGAAGAGTTTTGTGGGAGCACTTGTCAGATATATGTATAGACTCAGCTTGGATGATATGTGGGGACTTCAACATTATAACGAATCAGGATGAGAAGGCTGGAGGTAATAATATTAATATTGGTGCTATGTTTGAATTCGTTGAGTGCATTGAAGGTAATGGCCTAGAAGATTTGGGGTATAAAGGGTCGAAATTCACTTGGCATAACAAGAGAAGTGGAGGGAGCAGTATATGGTGTAGGCTTGATAGAATTTTAATGAATCAGCAGTGCTTAGATTGTGGAATTAAATGGACAGTTAATCATCTCAATCGCAGTATGTCTGATCATAATCCTCTATTGCTATCTGGTAACTTAATTAGTCATCAGATTTCAAAAGCCTTTGTATTCCTTAAGTTTTGGACTGAGAAAGAGGCCTGCATCAAAATTGTGGAAGAAACCTGGAAGGAAGTGGAGTGCTCTAATCCTATAGTAGCTATATCCCTCAAACTCAAAGCTATCAGAGGTAAACTTAGCAGGTGGAGTAGATCATATTATGGGGACATTTTTCAGGCGGCTAGGCATGCTGAAGACTTACTCTTGCAAGCAGAAATTTCTTATGAAAATGATCCCTCTGAATTTAATAGAGAGGTCCTTTCCCAGGTAACTGCTTCCCATAATCATTGCCTAAAAATAGAATATGAGTTCTGGTCGCAAAAAGCAAATGAGAGATGGGTTCAAGATGGGGATAGGAACACTGCCTATTTTCATAAGTGTGTTAAAAATAGGCAGCGTCGTTTAGCCATTGATAAGATAAAGAAGGATGATGGTACGTGGATTCATTCAAAAGAGGAGATAAAAGCTGAAGCAATTGATCATTTTTCTGCAGTTTTTCGATCAGATGAGAATGTGTATCCAGAAGGGGAACAAGATCTGCTAAGGCATATTCCAAAAACCATTACAGAAGATATGAACAAAGCTCTGATTGTGTGGCCAGATATGGAGGAGGTGGAACAAGCTATAAAAGGTCTAAGTTCTTCTAGCAGTCCAGGTGTTGATGGCTTCCCTGGGTATTTTTTTAAATTTTTTTGGGGTATAATAAAAGCTGATGTGTTGAAGGCAGTCCATAGTTTCTTTGCAGGATCTATTCTTCCAAAAATTTCAACAACTACCAAAATTGCTTTGATCCCAAAAACTTTAAACCCTCAATCGTTTAATGAGTTCAGACCTATAAGCATGCAAAATTTTATAAATAAAATCTTCTCAAAGATTTTGAATGACAGGCTTTCAAAATTCTTGAATCAAATAATTTCTCCAGTTCAATCAGGCTTCATCAAAGGCAGGTCCATTACAGAAAATGTATTGTTGGCTCAAGAATGTATCTCTCGTCTTCATCATAAGAATTTTGGAGGGAATATCATCTTTAAATTGGACATGGCTAAGGCATATGATAGGGTCTCTTGGATGTTTCTTATAAAGATTATGCGAAGAATGGGATTCTGCGAAATATGGTTGGATTATATATGGAGGATTATTTCTAATGCATGGTTCACTATAATAATTAATGGAGAGACTTCTGGATTTTTCAAATCTTCTAGAGGTTTAAGGCAAGGGGACCCTCTATCCCCAAGTCTATTCATTATGATGGCAGATGTCCTATCCAAAAACCTTGAATTCTTGCTTACTAACTCAAATTATGTGGGGTATAAAATGCCAATTGGTAGCCCTCGATTTAATCATTTGTCTTTTGCAGATGACATTATCATTTTTAGCTCAGGCAATGTGAAGGAAGTGAAGCAGATTATGAGAGTGCTAAGACTCTATGAGCAGGTTTCGGGTCAACTTATCAATACTAGAAAGAGTAATGTCATGGCTTCGAAGCATATTAATCTCAGAGCCATCAATAAAATCAAGGAAATTTCTGGTATGCAACTGAAGTCAGATCCAATAAAGTACTTAGGCTGTCCTATTTTCAGTGGAAGGAAAAAGAGTATTTATTTTATAGAGATGGTGCAGAATATAAAGAATAGAATTCAAGGTTGGAAGTCTAAATGTTTGAGTCTTGGAGGTAAGGTTGTTCTCATAAACTCAGTGCTCTCTTCCATGTATCTGTACAATTTATCTGCTTTGAATCCTCCAAAAGCAATTCTCAATAAAATTACTGCTAGTATTGCAAATTTTTTTTGGAGTAACAGCTTTGGGGAGTCTCGGCATCACTGGTGTGGCTGGGAAAAAATAGCAAAACCCATATCTGAGGGTGGGTTGGGAATCAGAAACTTATATGATGTTCATTCGGCTCTGAGTATGAAATTATGGTGGAATTTTAGACAGCAAAAATCTATTTGGGCAAAATTCATGATGGCAGCTTATTGTAGGGGTCAGCACCCATGCTCAGCTTCAAAGAGAGGGTCAGCTCAGACTTGGAATCGTATGTGCAATGTGAGGGACAAAGCTGAAGAGCACATGATGTGGATTATTGGAGAAGGAAATATTAATATAGCAAAGGATAACTGGGGTGTTCCTGAATGTAAATTATCAAATGCGGTAGAAGCGGGGCAGATTAAAGAATACTGGAACCAAAGCAAAATATGGGAAAAAGAGAAATTAGAGCAGGTCTTCAACTATGAGATCACTTATAAAGTGTTAAATTTTGAAGAAATTATGCCTAAGTCTGCTGATTCCCTGATTTGGAAACCATCTAGCACAGGTATCTTCAATATAACCTCTGCTTGGAACATTTGTAGGCAGTCTAGTTCATCATGTTTGAGTTCGAAGTTTATCTGGCATAAACATCTTCCCATAAAAATGTCTGTTTTTATGTGGAAGATGATGAATAATCTTCTTCCTACTGATGATAAGATAAAAGCTATTGGTTTTAGAGGGCCTTCAAAATGTTGTTGTTGTCAAAAGCCTAGAGAAGAAGATGTTGATCATATATTTGAGGCTGGAGATTTTCCTTCTGCTATATGGGATCAAATTAATAGAGAATATGGGATTACTAGAATAAGAGGTGGAGGTGTGCGAAATCAGCTTTTTCAATGGTGGATTCATGGGGTTAAGATAGACCAAATTGTTAGCAAAGTGGTGCCATCAATTGTATGTTGGTACCTATGGTGTTATAGAAACAAATGTCGGTATGATGATTGCTCTCCTAGTGTGGCTTCAATTTTGGTTCTAATTAAAAATGAAATTTCTCGAAGGGCTGTTATGCGTATGGAGCATGGTAAAAAAGATATAATGTTTATAAAATGGAATCCTCCTATATATGGCTCTTTGAAGTTAAATGTGGATGGGAGTGCTATAGGAAATCCTGGGCAGGGAGGAGGAGGTGGAGTGCTTAGGAATCAATCAGGAGATATGGTTTGGGCGTTTCATGCGCATTTTGGTGTGGTGTCTAATATGGAAGCTGAAGCTTTGGCTTTACTAAAAGGCCTTGAATTCCTTTTAGACTTTATTGGTTATGATTTATTGGTAGAAAGTGATTCAGAGGCTCTTGTGAACATCATCAATTGTCAAAGAAATCCTCCTTGGAAAATAAGTTGGGTTATTCATAAAATCAGGAACTTAATGGATATGATGAAGATAAATCTTGTTCATGTATATAGAGAGGCGAATAAAGTGGCTGATTTTCTTGCAAAGCTAGGAGCATCTGAGAAAAAGGACTGTTTCTCTATAGTCCTTCGAGACTTTCCAAAGCATCTCAAAGGTCTTCTAGTAGTGGATAAATGGAGACTCCCATCCATCAGACATGTATAGTGGTCATTGGAGTTCTATTTTGTCAGTAGGTGGTATTATATGGCTCTGTAAGGGATCTAATCTATAAAGATCCTCATTTATGTTTCCATATAAAGTTCTCTGTGTTCTTTGGATGTAAGCCATTTAGAAGAGGCAAGGTCTTCTAATTATTGCAAATAAACCTTATAAAGTTAGAAAAAAAAAAAAAAAAAAAAAAAAAAAAAAAAATAATGTGATAAATCTGCATGTGTAGTTAAGTTTTGGGAGGTTTAAACCATATATGGGTTTTGGTTGATTTTGGGTGTTTAATCCTAAATCTTATAGTTTAATTTGATTTGAAGAGAAGTAATTGGTTATTTGATGTGTAGAAATGATTTTATAGTAGTATTTGTTGTTGTGGTTGGGTGAAATAGCGGGTAGAAGCTTGGATTGCTCGTTAATGGCCGAAACAGCTTCTCGGAGAAGAAGATGTCCGTCAGGATCGATCGATCGAGCCTGGGGGATCGATCGATCGAAGCCTTCGATCGATCGACGGCCAGGGGTCGATCGATCGACCCCTTCTAAAAATGTGAGATTTTTCTAGTTTTGTTTTAGCCCTTTTCTTTTAGGTTCGAGGTTTAGGAACCTTCATTTGGGAAGTAATGGGGAGTTCTAGAGGGTTGTATTGGGTAGACTAATGTCCTAGGTTAAGAGTGGATATTTGGTCTTACCCGAGGGCTAGTTGTATAGGTTAATGTACGAATGATATAGGAGGTTAACCTAAAGTAAAATTGGAAGATTAAAATATTAATGTTAAGCTTTTGGGAGACACTCCATTATGGAGACTCACTTTGAGGGTTTATGAAATAATACGAACTCTTGGAGGCTATTTTAAGGTTAGTGGCACTTTAGATCTTAGGTCATTAATAAACATGACTTAATAAATAAATAATGCATGTTATAAAATATGGTACTAAATGAATAAGTACAAATGGATGATTTTTGGAAATGTAAAATATGATGTTTTCAAAATGGAAAAGTAATGTTTTTCATAAATGTTAATTTATGGATACACACCTCTCTAAATCGCTATCATAAGGGAAGTTGAGCGCGCTGTGGTGAAGCCCCCTGGCTAATGAATGTAGGGTGGATATAGTCCCTAGGCCATGTGAGCGCTTGTGATTGTATATTTTTCTGTGATGGTTAGGAGATTCCGGGTGTGGTCTTGACTATCCTGCAGGAACATGGTCGCTTCCCGACGTTTCGATAGGATCCCAGGTTGTCTTGGTGATAGGCCCTGGAAGATGATAACCATTTAGGGGCGCGCACAGTGGGGAAACCCGGACGGGCGGTCTTATAATCGTTATATATATATGATTATAATTTTTCTAAATCAAGTTGGACTTGATGTATGATGGGTGCCATAAAGAGCACAATGAAATGCCATAAAGAGCATGGGAAAGTGCCACAAAGAGCACGATGAAATGCCATAAAGAGCATATAATGATGATTATATTCCTGATAAGGAAGATATTTTTACAAAATGTATAATGGAGATAAAATGCCACAAAGAGCATAAAAACTATGATTATATTTCCTGATAAGGAATAGAATTTCGAAATGAAATAGTATATGATGAAAGTAATTTGGTAAACATTTGATAAAATATTGTACCATTTATATATGTTCCTAAAGAAGAATTAGGAATTGTGCCATTAGATGGTGGATGGGTTTTATTTTATATTTTCTCTGTGTGGCTGTAGATGTGACCTCCCACACTTATGCACACACATACATTTATTGATTATTTCGTGCTAAGGATCTAATGGATCTCGACGATCAACCTTGCCTAAGTAGTAGTGTATCGGGGGGGGGGGGTCCTTGTTTGGATTTCTCTTTGTGAGACACCCCACGCACGAATAGGGCATAGTGTTGAGACGAGGGAGAAGCTAGCCCTTTGTAATTAGGGTTAACTAGAACATCTCATAATATTGCACTAGGTTGCTGCTAGATTGAGAGGTGAGAAATATTACTGTTATCTGCGAGAGAATTACTCACTTAACTGTCATGTATTTTAGTCACATGGTAATCATATCAAATCGGGCCCCGACCCGTATCTATATTTCTCTGTTTCTGCATATTCTTTGCCGTTACAGGTGCTCTACTGCATGGACACCCGTGATTACATTTCCATTCCAGTTTTCATGGAGCTACAGCATTTTGTGGATGTTGTAGGTTACTTGTATTAGACGCTTCTTTCGATTGTACTCTAGTTTTGTTCAGTATATTTATTCGGGCGTGTTTTGCCCAAGGTATTGCACTCATTCATTATATTGTAAATACTGAATTGGAATACTCGATGTATTATTTATATTGGTCTGTTCACCGACAGCTTATTCGGTGATGTTTATTATATTGTCATTATTATCCATTGATTTTTTGATACCCACCATTTTTACAAATGCGATTGTCTAAGTTTTTTTTTTCTTTTACTTTCTAAATTTTTAATTTGACAGTCCGTTTTCGAAAATGATTTGTGGTTATCTCATACTATTATTTTAATCGACAGTGATGCTGAGAATGGACCACCTATGATTCTTGTGATTATTAGAGTATTGGGCTGGCCACCTATTATTTTAGTAGGCGGGTTGCCGCAGGTGGTATCAGAGCATTAGGTTCTAGAGTCCTTAGGAATTTGTGCGAATGTTCTACGTCTTCTACGTTTCTCTCTAATTGATGTAGAGCCCTCAGATTAAGATCGTTGATTTCTCTCATGAGATTTCGTTCTCCTGCTATGTTGTGAGAACCCCGAAGATCTTCTGTGCATTCGGGCGAGACTTGTAAGTCGTCAGATGAAGGGCGTTGAGGAAGGCCGTTATGAAGGCATCATAGGATGGGATTACTATAAGCTGTGAACTGTAGTCGGGGATAAGGGCCGCTTTGGAGGTCTCTGTCTTTGTTGCAGTGTTCTATATTGCTGCCATGACTATTCAATATAGTTGAAATTATTTTCCCAAGTACCGTTGTCTGTAGAGAATGGTACTATGCTTGGGATTCCAAGCAATGTCAATTTGGAGTTGAGAGGTCCTTGACACGGACCACATGTTGAAGTTCGGTTGGATAGAGGAAGTGTAACCTCGTTCGGTGAGAACGTAAGGCCCGAGTGTTTTGTCCTAGAGATGGGTATGGAAGTGCCCAGGTGTGAGGATTTGAGGAAAACCTTTCACCCATTGGAGTAAGGTTTAAGTGGTAGGAATGGTAGTCGCCTCTTTATGGTGGGGCATAATGTTTTACCCATAGAGAGAGGGCCTTTCAGTGGAAATGATAGGCTCATAAGTAAGTGCTGGTAACACTTCTAGAGTAGTAGTGTTCATGAGACCCCATTGGTGGACATCCACCCGGGGAAGACTCGTGGAACTAAGGCCGGGGAGTCTGGTAGAATGTCCTCATTGCTGAAGAGGTTAAGGGAACTACGCGTTCTGATCTTGTCGATTGAAGATAACCGACAAGGATGGGACTCCTAGTTGGGACATTGATGGAAGTAGTTTGGTTCAGATAAGACTAAAATGTTGTGTCTTGGAACCATTGGTAGAGGCTAAGGAGGTTGGCTAGTATGTTGGTGGGACTTTCCAACTTCGGTGGGAGAAGTGCATTCCTTAAGATAAGATGGAGAAGTATGGTGTTAACCCTAGGTCCGGGTGTGTATATCGAGCTTGTGATAGTATCGGTATTTTTATATAGTAAATATATCTATATGACTTCAATGATAGGGAAGTTATGTATTTTTCTTTCACTCGTTATGGGGCGAGTGGTGATATGGTGTATGTGCTACTTGTACTATATGTAAAATACGAGTAAAGATATTTTTGGTTGGGTTGGTGTGATAGCAAGTGAATAAATTGTGAGGCTATCCTATTCCTAGTTCTAGAGAAGGACTAGTTATTGTATAATATCTCCCCTAGATACAGGTCGAGATTTTATAGAGGTGGTTTACGGTATGCAGATAGTTTCCTTTATTTTTGTTTTCATTCTGTTTACTTGCTTTGTTTGCTTTGCTTGTGTATGTTGTGCCTTATCTTCACGACCGGCTAGTTAAGGGGATTGTGTGGAGGGGTTTCTTGTTTGGATTTCGCTTCGGTGAGACGCTCCACGCATAAACCTTAATGACGTTAGGAGTGGAGAGATGTGCCTTTTCTTTTCTTTTCTGTTCTTTCTTTTCTTTTTCTGTTGGTAGAGATGCTGGGTTGGAAGGTTTAGCCAAGAATCACGTATATGAGTGATTAAGGGCTAAGTTGATGTGTGATATATGATAACTATGATAGTTTTCCTCTGATCAATGTGGGGAAGACTAAGATTATGAAAGTCCAATAGAGACTTATGGTTGTGCCTTAATGAGAAGGCCATTTATATAGAGGTATATGTGCATTTTGAGATAAAGTATTTGTGGCATATTACAAAAAGTAAATGCCTCAGTCGATTGTAATTGTAGGACGTAGAAATAAATATGTATTAGTAGAGTTACGAGTTAGGATTTCGTAGTTCCCGATCATGTGTCTTCGACCGTTACTTCTCGACGACCGACAATGCGAGGTAGTAGTGTAACGGGAGGGTTCCTTATTTGGATTTCGCTTCGGCGAGACGTCCCACTCATGAAACTGAGCGAATGTCGGAAGTCGGGAAAGGTCTTGGACACTAGGGATATATTTAGTATTATACTTATACGACTAGGTTAGGATAGATAGATTGGCCTTAGGATTCTTAGGACACTAGGCCCTTAGGGCATGCGACGTTATTTTAGGAAGGTGGTTGGGAGTTGACCACAATATGTTTGTGGGTTAACTCTATGTAGGATTTGGTCCCTAGAATGAGAAGTAAAGCATCTCGAGCTATTCGGAATGTTAGGCCATTAGTGGTGAGGCCTCTCGTTGATAGAGTGTTACATTGGTAACCTACCTTTTAAGGAATTGAAGTGTGAGCTGACTTTTTCTCCTGCACTCGTGTTGTTATGATCAAAAGTGGATTTAACGAACGAGTCTTTTCCATGAATGGGAAGTATTAATATGGGATCATGGACTCATTGTTCATGTGTCTCACACTTTTAAAACTTAGTGAGAAGTACTATCCCACGCTTGATTTGGAATTCGTAGTGGTAGTATTCACCTTAAAGAATTACAGGCATTACTTTCTGGGCAGGAATTTGGGTCTTTTCACGAGCAACAAGTTTGTAATTGTGAAGGACTATCGATAGGATATTCCCTTTCGCTAAGAAAATGCGAATGGGAGTATTATAGGCGCCGAGTACAAAACCATCTGAGAGTTTAAATCGTGGCATGGAATGCCAATGGAACGAGTTTAACCGAGGGGGCTCTATTGTAAGAGAATTTATGTCCGTGATTGATCCTTTCACCTACTTGTGTGTAGAGAGTAGTGTTGAACGAGGACGGGTATATCCGTGAACATCCTTATCGGGTTGCCGATAATGCAACGGTCATGATCCTAGTGGAGAAAACTGTGGAGCATCGGACCAATCGCTGCTTACTCAGTTGAATTGGGCGGACTAAGTACAGGAGAGTACGCCCAGCCCTGCGTGGTGGAGTTCTAGAACTGTATACGGTTCCTATCAAACGGTGGTGAACCGAGACGAGACATTCGTGTCAAGGTACTGGTAAAGTTTCCAGGAAGAAATGGGAACCGTAGGGATATGGGGTATATCCTACCACCCGTAAATGGATGGGTGGGTTTGATTTAGAGGAAGGATTGGAGTTGTAGTTCTTATGGATCGAATTTCCGTACAATAGTTTGTATCGTTTCCTACGAGTAGGATGCCGTGTGTAGCCTAGTATAGTTTGTAGTGTGCCTTGTTTGTTCGTTGGAATGAAAACAGCGAATAGTATATTTTTGGGCTTGGAGTAGTCCAAGAATATCTTTTTCATGATTGGGCTCATTGAGCCTAATTCGTTTGAGGACTACGCCAATTTGAATAGGAGTTAGTAGTGTCGGGGTAAGCGATTATAAGTTAGAGTAGTTATTCCCTAGTAAGGGTGTAACGTGTTTCGGAAAGTAAGGCAAGTTGTGTCGAGGTTGTGTAAGTATCTCCTCCCTTAGTATAAGGGTGGGATCGATACTTCATGAGGAATGATTTGGAGCTATGTTATAGCATGATGTTGTGGACTGAGATCGAATAGTAATGACCTTAGTCTGAGTCCTACGGGGACGCTACACTGCAGAGGGGTTTGCTAGTATGGTAGCACGGTTTTTAGTATAGTATACCCTTTATGGTTATGGGTTACGCCTGAATTTTGAGGGCAAAATTCCCCTTTAAGGGAGGGAGTATGTAACAACCCAGGTTTTTGAGCGACTATTTTATACTATTTTGCCTGATGGGCTAATTTTATAAAATAGGGGATGTTGGAGTAAATATTATTTCCCGTGAGACTTAGGGATAATATTTACTATGTTTTATCTATTTACCATTATGAGAAGGTAAATAGCGTCATATTGTGTATTATTGCGTCGTTATATGTAAAACGACGGTTATGACCTATATTTAAATTTGGGTATAATTAATGAAATAAAATGAAATTGGAACGTAAAAATAGTTCACCCTTTCCCGAATGCCAAAATAGGGGGTGCGGTTGTTTTTAGAATAGTCGAGATAGTCGAAATAAGTGCCACGTTGTATTTTTGGGTTTCAGGAACTTTTTTACGCGTTATGGTTCAATTAAGTGGTTAGGAGTCATTTTAGTGGTGTATTAACAATTAAAAGTGGGGATTTATGTTTTGAGACCCGTATAAGTCCCCCACCCCCTTTCTTTTTCTTCATTTTTGTGAGAGAAGCCAAAGGAGAGAGAGAAAGAGAAGAGAGTTGGGAGAAAATGGGAGAAAGAGAGAAAATGGAAGATTTTGGGCCGGCTTCTGTCGCTATCGGAGGTGATCCGAGACTACGAACCTCGAGGCAAGTTTCTTACTTGCTAGATATTGATTTAATGTGATAAATCTGCATGTGTAGTTAAGTTTTGGGAGGTTTAAACCATAAATGGGTTTTGGTTGATTTTGGTTGTTTAATCCTAAATCTTATAGTTTAATTTGATTTGAAGAGAAGTAATTGGTTATTTGATGTGTAGAAATGATTTTATAGTAGTATTTGTTGTTGTGGTTGGGTGAAATAGCAGGTAGAATCTTGGATGGCTCGTTAATGGCCGAAACAGCTTCTCAGAGAAGAAGTTGTCCGCCAGGATCGATTGATCGAGCCTGGGGGATCGATCGATCGAATCCTTCGATCGATCGACGGCCAGGGGTCGATCGATCGACCCCTTCTAAAAATGTGAGATTTTTCTAGTTTTGTTTTAGCCCTTTTCTTTTAGGTTCGAGGTTTAGGAACCTTCCTTTGGGAAGTAATGGGGAGTTCTAGAGGGTTGTATTGGGTAGACTAATGTCCTAGGTTAAGAGTGGATATTTGGGCTTACCCGAGGGCTAGTTGTATAAGTTAATGTCCGAATGATATAGGAGGTTAACCTAAAGTAAAATTGGAAGATTAAAATATTAATGTTAAGCTTTTGGGAGACACTCCATTATGGAGACTCACTTTGAGGGTTTATGAAATAATATGAACTCTTGGAGGCTATTTTGAGGTTAGTGGCACTTTGGATCTTAGGTCATTAATAAACCTGACTTAATGAATAAAGAATTCATGTTATAAAATATGGTACTAAATGAATAAGTACAAATGGATGATTTTTGGAAATGTAAAATATGATGTTTTCAAAATGGAAAAGTAATGTTTTTCATAAATTTTAATTTATGGATACACACCTCTCTAAATTTCTATCATAAGGGAAGTTGTTCGCGTTGTGGTGAAGTCCCCTGTCTAATGAATGCAGGGTGGATATAGTCCCTAGGCCATGTGAGCGCTTGTGATTGTATATTTTTCTGCGATGGTTAGGAGATTCCGGGTGTGGTTTTGACTATCCCACAGGCACATGGTCGCTTCCCAACGTTTCGATAGGATCCCAGGTTGTCTTGGTGATAGGCCCTGGAAGATGATAGCCATTTAGGGGAGCGCACAGTGGGGAAACCCGGACGGACGGTCTTAGCATCGTTATATATATATGATTATAACTGTTCTAAATCAAGTTGGACTTGATGTATGATGGGTGCCATAAAGAGCACATTGAAATGCCATAAAGAGCATGGGAAAGTGCCACAAAGAGCACGATGAAATGCCATAAAGAGCATATAATGATGATTATATTCCTGATAAGGAAGAGATTTTTACAAAATGTATAATGGAGATAAAATGCCACAAAGAGCATAAAAACTATGATTATATTTCCTGATAAGGAATAGAATTTCGAAATGAAATTGTATATGATGAAAGTAATTTGGTAAACATTTGATAAAATGTTGTACCATTTATATATGTTCCTAAAGAAGAATTAGGAATTGTGCCATTAGATGGTGGATGGGTTTTATTTTATATTTTCTATGTGTGGCTGTAGATGTGACCTCCCACACTTATGAACACACATACATTTATTGATTATTTCGTGACAAGGATCTAATGGATCTCGACGATCAACCTTGCCTAAGTAGTAGTGTATCGGGGGGGTTCCTTATTTGGATTTCGCTTTGTGAGACACCCCACGCACGAATAGGGCATAATGTTGAGACTGGGGAGAAGTTAGCCCTTAGTAATTAGGGTTAACTAGAACATCTCATAATATTGCGCTAGGTTGCTTCTAGATTGAGAGGTGAGAAATATTACTGTTATCTGCGAGAGAATTACGCACTTAATTTTCATGCATTTTAGTCACATGGTAATCATATCAAACCGGGACTTGACCCCTATATATATATATTTCTCTGTTTCTGCATATTCTTTTCCGTTATAGGTGCTCTACCGCATGGACACCCGTGATTACATTTCCATTCCAGTTGTCATGGAGCTACAGCATTTTGCGGATGTTGTAGGTTACTTGTATCAGACGCTTCTTTCGATTGTACTCTAGATTTGTTCAGTATATTTATTCGGGCTTGTTTTGCCCAAGGTATTGCACTCATTCATTATATTGTAAATACTGAATTGGAATACTCGATGTATTATTTATATTGGTCTGTTCACCGACAGCTTATTCAGTGATGTTTATTATATTGTCATTCTTATCCATTGATTTTTTGATACCCACCATTTTTGCAAATGGAATTGTCCAAGTTTTTTTTTCTTCTACTTTCTAAATTTTTAATTTGATAGTCCGTTTTTTAAAATGATTGGTGGTATCTCATACTATTATTTTAATCGACAGTGATGCTGAGAATGGACCACCTATGATTCCTGTGATTATTAGAGTATTGGGCTGGCCACCTATTATTTTAGTAGGTGGGTTGCCACATAATCTATACACACTAACTTTTCCATGTTTACCCATTAACACTTATTAAATACCTTTATCAACAATTTTTAAACTATGTATTTCTTTACTTTCTGTATTCAAGAAATTCATTTACACTTAATACTACTTTTATAAGAAAATAATATTTCTTTCATTTTACATGTAGTCTCACTCTTTATCATTATCTCATTTTTAACACTTGTTTGACACACTTCAAACCCAGAATTTACACTTTATATCATTCCATGTTTAAACCCAAATAATTAAATTTTATACTTGTTTATATACTTAATGCCGAAATACTAAAGGTTTATACTCATGAGAAGATGGATTTTAAACCTTAAAGTCCTTCTAAATGGTTTAAACATATTTTTCATTCTATAATTTCATCATACTGGCAAAAATAAATTTTTGATACATAAAATACATTTAATTTCTTCAAACTCACAAAATGTCCATTTTTCATGAAATCTTCCTTTGCGAGAAACTTTATAACATTATTTCACCAATATTTAACAAGTCAAATTATCATTTCAAAACATTTTATTTCATAAAATGTTCAACACCAATCTTTCTAGAAAATACACCATTTTCAGAAAAGACCAATTTTTAATATTCCAAAATCTTGAAATATTTACTCATTCTTAATTTTCAACAAAATATCATTTTTCCAACAATTTTATTTTATAAAAATGTTTATTAATTCTACACATTAATTTTATCATTTATTCAATTTCACCCTACTCATGTAATCAAGTTACAAGAATACAAATATGAAAATATAGTCTTAATACTAGTAGTAATGTTTTCCCACCTCTAATAGCTCCAATGGTGGTGTAAGTGTTTGTGTAGAAGGAGAAACCCCAATCTCTAAAGGTGACCTCAAGCGGTTACCAAATGCAACCTCCAAAAAGATACAAACTGTGTTCCACCCAAACTTCCAAGAAAGACCCATTTAAAATCTCATGAAAAAACATATTCATCTTCTCCAAAACCCCCCCTACACTTCTTCAAAACTCGAATCTCTTATCCAAAAATGGTGGAAATAGGAATTATAGGCTTGAACATGGTGGAATGGTGGTGGAAGACATGAAAATGGTGAACACCTATCCACTTTATCTCTCCCTCTTCCATATTCTCCCAACTCAAAATAACCCCAAATAAATCGAACAACCGTTTGTAAAACCCTTCCAAATGCTAAAAATCTGGTTTTCCTCCTTCTAGGTTGATCTGATCTTGATAGCTCAAAACTCCAACGACCAAAATCTTGACAGCGCACAAGGGAAAACGGGATTAAACATTTTCGATTTACATCATTCGAATGACAAGCCTAAGTCATTCGAACGATTTCTCTATCTCATTCAATATTTGGATCGCGCGATCCTTTACGCGACTTATCACTGTAAAACAGTGGCATGTCATTTGAAGCCCTACATCTTGCACGATACATCTCACTTCGAATGACACTGGGATGTTGTTAGAATGACCCCTAACAGTCATTCAGATGACCTTATTTCCATAATTTAATTTATTAAATTCTTGTCCCATAATTCTTTCCTATTAATATTTAACTCCTCCTTATTTATAATTCATATATAATTTCATTAAATTACTGGATCATACAAACTTCCTTCCTTAGGGAATTTAGTTCTCAAAATTCTCGATCCATCAATCCTCCAGATTATGGAATCCATCAATCCTCTAGATTATGGGATCCACCAATTGTTAGCATAAGTCCAAGAAATTCTCCAAGACAAGTCATCGAAGTCCTCAACACTAAGGTCACCACATACTCAATATGAGACATGATCTAAAGATTACCATTTCACTAACCATGACATTAAATAATTGACTCTAAGACTCCACTCTCCTTATGATCAAGTACAAACATTTTTAGCAACACTTATTCTAGTACCTAGGGCGTACTGATGTCTCTACGGGCAAATCCTTTTCTAGCGGTCGACACTCCCCAATGTAAACCATAATACAACCAACCATCACATTCATCATCAAAAATAAATTTTAGTTTAGGACCGTACATCCTCTGTTCCACAAATCCTCACGCTATCCTAGTTATACAACTTTCACGAGATTTTTGATAACAATCCTATGTTATTCACTCGATCCAAGGAAGAATATCCTTATCAAGTCAATCACCGTACGCCCAGTTTACACCTTTCACAACGTCACTCTGATGAACTTAATACTACCCTTGGTGTCTCATCTTTGAGTACTCATTAGAGTCTCACTCTAATCCACTCACCATGGCAAGAAACATTGTGTGATAAGTTTTTCTAAATTTCTAACACTTCCTCAAGTCATCGTTCAACTCGAGCCACTGATTGTTGAGTCATCCAGTCGAAATTCCATTAGTCCTAAAAAAGACCGATACTACGAGCAAACCATGGAGTAAAAAATGCAGTTTGTCGTACATCAAACTTTATGTCATAACAAGAATACCTTAGATATGTGTACCTATCTATCGAGTTGCCTGGACCAAACTCAATTCTTTGTTCTCTCCTGGGTCCAACTATGTCGTACCATGATATGTAACCAATTCGAGTCACCTCACAAGTGATAATTGCGATCCCGGATTACTAAAATTGAAAGGAACACACTATAGTCGGAAGGAATAAGTAACTGTCTCCATAACATTCGCCCGCAGATGTCTGATTATGATTGACAAAAGAGAACCTACATCACAATATTAAAGTTATGCCACTCATTCATAGAGTTCTCACTGAACAAAAATCCTAGCTACACACCCTGACTCGGGTCACTAGCCGTGGTAAATTAGATCACAACCCTTCCTTCTCACAATAGAAAGATATTTACAAATTGATAGTCCTTTAGAAAGTCAATGTTGACTTCGTTCCTTGGGAAAAATGCCCTACCTTTCACATACTAGGAATGAATGAACCATCTTTATTGACAGATACCTCACGTTCTAGTCTCTATTGACCTTGTCTAATAACTACTAACGATGTCACCAACCTACTATACCTAGGTTATCACCTTCCTTATCATGTCATGATTGAAATCCCAAACTTCCATTGTCATTACTTAGTCCAAGCGAGACACTCACCTTGTCATGTATGTTGACCAAACGAGGTTACCACCAAACTCACCTTCAATTTCTACAGACAAGGAATTTATGCCACAACCAACCCACCACCATTGGAATTCTAAGGGTAATAAATACCACACTAGGATACATCTTCCAACCCATAGCATATTGGAAAGTCACGCGGAGAACTAATCCTCACCTTGCTAAGGCTATCCTATAATATATTATCAAAATGTCGAAATAATAACCACGTTTCAAGGTTACCCCACCTCGGTTGCTATTTCAAGTCTCCACTTGACGTCATCTCTCTAATTATCGAATACATATCCTAGTGCATCCCGAAATTGAGTATCACAATACCCATCCTAGTCATTCTATGATATCCGATCATCACTCCTATAACAACACAACTATTACCCTACCATAGGGATTATACTACCCATATGTGCTGATTTTGGATGCCACACCCGACACGTACACTATACGACCAGAAATCTGGGATCATCACCTGACCCTTAACACAACCGTTACTAGACTACTAAATCTCCTTCATATCGGTCTAACTGAAATCCTAAGGACTCTAAAAATAATTCATGTAACCATCCTCAAGACCCGATCAGATTTCATCACCCATACCTTTATCATTGTAGGTGTTCTCTATGAACCTTCAAAACCCGCATCATGGTTACTCGGTGCTCGCAAAGACACCATTCTACGAGCTTCCACCTATGGTATAAATTAACTACCAAACACCTCAAGGTGTCACAATGTTTGATATTTATCCTTAATGACACCATATATAATTTGTCATATGGGAACCTGAAAGTGCTTATGAACTACTCCCACATTCGAATTACCTCGTACCTAGCAATTACCTAGATTACTAAACGAGTCTCAACATTTAAATGTTAATCTTATCTTTCTCCAAAACAGATGTGACCATAAGACACATACAAACCACAATTATTGCTACTAAGGGTTTTAGCAAGATATAGGATGTCTCCTACAACCTATAAACCTCAAGCTCTTCCTCACCTAATTCTCAATGAATGCTCAACTATAGCAACTAAATTTTTTCACTATTTAAGCATCTACCTATTAGCATAACTAAATATATTTTGGTAGGATATGGGACGTCGAGTATTTCCTGTAGATATCGAGGCCCATGCCACAAATGCCATTAGATCCTATTCCTCAATTCCAGATTATGATCAAGATACACTAAATCCAAGTTCTCAACCAAGGAACTCAATTACTTCCTCGCCGCATGATCAATACTTATGAAAGCTATTCAGATATCTACTCTCCATACATGAGATACACAGCCTTTACGTCTAAGTATCCAAGAACATTTCTTATTATTGACACTAACTAGGATACTCTCACCGTTAAAGTTATCATACAATACATCTCACGTGAATGATCACGGTGTTGCCACTATTAGACTACACAACCCCATATGTTCACCGGACTACCATCAATTATAACGTCACCCCAATGATCAAATTTGTCTAATTACATCATTGGCATTAACTAGCCGTAAGTGCCACACCTCAGGAATATATACCTTTCAGCCACTAATAATTAGTTCCTAGTAGAGACACCCTAACCATCAACCTCTACCATTGACTATATGTGACTCATTCCACTTGCCCAATGGGCATTGCTCCATTCTATCGACATCTAAAATGATTCTATGTTATCAAAATTCAACACAAGAACCTCAAACTAACAACCATGATGTCACCACCACCGGCATGCATGGACACCCATAAATTATAACAATTCTAATCAGGAGTGCAAAAGCGATGAATAACTATCCACTTTATCACGTGCCCCTTGGAACTAACTCACTTGTCATGCTAACCTATATGACCTCACCGTCGTGGACAATAAGTAAACCTTCATCAAACTAGCATGACCGGCCCAAACCAACACCGACGTCGAAGATTTGATATCGACATCACTACATCACTCCTGAAAAGAACATTGAACCTATATCTCTTATACCATTTGTAACACCTAGACCCAGATTTATGGGTTACCCGTAGTCAACCCGGTTCGACCTGAGCATAGGTCTGAAGTGCAATAAAACGACTTATATAATTTTTCTAGTCCAATTTTATCTAACTAACATTTCACTTGTTTAGCATGTGATTCTAGTTTCGAAATAAACCACATGAGGGACCTATGGGTAACACCTCGAAGTCCAAGCATATAGAGATACTGACGTAAAATAAAGAAAATACTTACCTATATAACGCTCTTAAAATAAGAAACATTTCCCAACCTTTCATAACAAAGAGAGGGTGTGAGTCAATGCTCAGTGGAAAATATATAAATATAGTATGGAATCGAATGACAGAAAGGAGGCTCAACACATTATGCCTACGTGCACATGAAACTACATTATACACACACACACACACACACACACACACACATATATATATATATATATATATATATATATATATACATACTTAATGCATGAAATTGTTTTACTTTCGAAAACCTTATTTATTCGATTAATTTACCTTATTATTATAAAAGACATCCTTTTTACTCGTTTTAGCGTTTATCGCTTTATTTAATACACACGGTTCAACATTTCATTTACTTGAAAACATTCCTTTACCGAAATCACCCTTTCAATTCTATAAAACACACTTTATTATTTCCGTTGGAACTCACCCTTTCAACACACGTGAACACCATGTTAGAAAATACTTATTTAATCTTTGAGAACCTTTTGCAACACGTTCTTATGTTAATTATGGGTTTAATAACTTAAGTTCCTTAATCACCAATTTACCCATTTACTTTACTTTTTTCTTACTTTATGGACATTAATCAATTAAACATTTACTTGTCAACTTTGACCTTTACCAGAACATTTATTAATTCATTCAAGTTAGGTTGTATTAACACATTTCACCACATAACTCATTTCATGACATGTTCCTTATTTCTTTTATCTTTTCTCAGAATTTTTCAATACTGCATACTTTAACGGGATCCACATCACCGGCTATGCACACCATATGCCCTGTCCAATGGTTTTGGGATTTTTGTCCTAGGGATCCGGGCCCTCCTTGCTTATCCCGATGTCATCGGAATTCCTTTTAATGTATTTTTATATTTTACGAATTTCCCCATTACCCCACTTTAACTTTTTACCCGGCCGAAGTCAAAACCCGAGGTTACACCCCAACTTGTGTTACATTTTGAAATTTTATCATTTTATGACCTTTACACTTTAACCTTTTGATTTTGTTTCAAACAAATATATTCATCTACGACCAGTTTGTGTAACACCTTTTTCAATTTTTTTTATTTCATAAAAGTGTTCCACTTGAAGTAAAATTATGATTATACTTATTTGTTTCCAAAATAACCTTTTACCTCATTTATTCCTTTCAATTTCATAAGTGTTAATCTTTTAAAACACTTCTAAGTTATACACACTAACTTTTCCATGTTTACCCATTAACACTTGTTGAATACCTTTATCAACAATTTTCCAAACCACACATTTCTTTACTTTCTTTATTCAATAAATTCATTTACACTTAAGACTAATTTTATAACTAAATATCATTTTTTTTATACATGTAGTCTTACACGTTATCTTTATCACATTTTTAACCCTTGTTTCACACACTTGAAAACTAGAATTTCCACTTTTTATCATTCCATATTTAAACCCAACTAATTCTTCTTTAAACTTGTTTATACACTTAGTGTTAAATTACTAAAATTTTATATGCATGAGAAGATAGATTTTAAACCTTAAAATCTTCCTAATGGTTTAAATATATTTTTCATTCTAGAATTTCATCATACTCACAAAAATATATTTTTGATACATAAAAGAAATTTAATTTCTTCAAACTCACAAATTGTCCATTTTCGTGAAATCTACATTTTTTTGCAAGATTTTATAATACTATTCCACCAATATTTAATAAGGAAAATCTTCATTCCAAACATTTTATTTCATAAAATTTTTAAGACCAATCTTTCTAGAATATACACCATTTTCGTAAAAGGCCAACTTTTAATATTTCAAAACCTTGAAATATTTACTCATTCTATATTTTCAACAAAATATCATTTTTTTAACATTTTTATTTCATAAAAATGTTTATTAATTCTACACATTAATTTCATCATTTATGCATATATGCAAATATAGTATTAATACTAGGAGTAAGGTTTTTCTAGCTCTAATAGCTCTAATGGTGGTGGAAGTGTTGGTGTAGGAGGAGCAACCCCAGCCTCCAAAGGTGGCCTCAAGGGGGTTATTAGATGCATCCTCCAAAAAGCTCCAAAATATGTTCCACCCAAGCTTCTAAGCAAAACCCATTTAAAACTTCATGAAAACCCATCTTCATCTTCTCTAAAAATCTCCAACACTTCACCAAAATTTCTAGCTCTTCTCTAACAATGGTTGAAATATGTGTTATGGGTTTGAACATGGTGGAATATCATGTAAAATGGTAGTGGGATATTTAAAAATGGTGGAAGACCTATCCACTTTCTCTCTCCCTTTTCCATCTTCTCCGAACTAAAAATAGCCCCAAATAAATCAAACAACCCCTTATAAAACTCTTTCAAAAAGCAAAAATCCAATTTTTCCCCTTTTGGGATGATCTGAGCTCGACAAATCAAAGATCCAATGGCCAAAATTGTGACAATGCACAAGGGAAAATTGGATTAAACATTTTCAATTTACGTCGTTCGAATGACAGGCCTAAGTTGTTCGGACAACTTCTCCATCTCATTTGATTCTTGGATCACACACCCTTCGTGTGACTTACCATTGTAAAGTAGTGTCATGTCATTTGAAGCCCTGCATCTCGCGATATCCATCTCGCTTCTAACGACATTGGGATGTCGTTAGAACTACCCCTAACAGTCGTTCGGACGAACCTACTTTAATAACTTAATTTATTCTTAATCATCTTTCTCTCCTTCTCACTTATAATTTAATTTAATTGCTGGAATAAGTTATTACACAATGACATCCCCAATATCTAATAATAGATTGATCATGTCTAAATTTCATAATAAAGGAGACTAAATAAATAAATACCACTCCATGCATGCGTAAAAATGAAATAGACTGAATGAAATACGAAGCAAGTAAATGAAAATAATCTACAAATTTGATACTAATACATGTAAAGTAATCTATGGAAACCGTCACATCATACATCCATAATCCCTCTCAATTCAACCAATTGTAGTGATATACAACATATTTAAATGAAATCAAAATAACAAAAATAAATTAATAGGCATGTAGTCCTATGAGACAACTATATCCTAGAAGTAATGACAAGGATGAGATAATGATAACGAGGGAAGTCAAGGCTCAGGGCGTACTGGTGGCCTAAGTCCTGAAATGTTAAAATCCATGATGTTAACAAGAAGCCTATAAATAATAGGAGTATATTGAAATTGAGATAAATCATATCTATTATTCTACCTCTTGCATTTTAGTATATTTTAAATTTATCCTACCCAACTATCCTAAATATCACATGCATCTATATCTCTATCCCATGTGAACCCCCGATTAAGTTTTTATTCAACAGAATTTAATGAAACTAATGGAAAAATTTACACTTAAACAATCTCAAGTGTATAAATCAAGTAAGACAATATCAAACTCTAATATATACATGACTAAAATCCCCTACACATACTATATAATGGGCTCTCATACAAGCCTGCAATTAATAAAAGTGTTCTCCTATGACATCGGGGATCACTCGCACACACTAGATATGGTCTTAGGTCATCCCAAACCTAAGACCTCACCGCGACTAAAGGATAAATTTCTACGCCTTCCCATAAATCGTATAACCCACCATACCTAAGAATACACTATGAATACCCCCAATAACCCCCCTCAGGATACGAGTATGTAGGCATGTGATTCGGGGTAAAATTACCCAAAGAAATCTCGTCTCTATCACCGAGACACCATCCCCTTAGATGTCACACGTGAAATTGTCCCTAATTGATTGTCTCAATTTTGAAACTTTATGTTCTTTTCTGTTACAACATTTTGTTCCATTTTAGGTCTATTATTTATTTAGACAGTTTTTTATGTTAAATAATATTTTATTTTAATATTTTTTTTTACTTAAAGCTTTTTCATTTTCAGTTATCTATTTTATAATACGTTTTCATTTTTAATATTTATTTTGAATTTATTTTTATTTAAACGTTTGTTTTAATAAACGAAAATCAATTTTGTTTATTTAAAATGCTTAAACAAAATCCAATGGGTGATATTCATTATCTCTTTTTAACGATTGAAATTTAGCTTAAAGTGTGTTTCTTCGAATCGATCCATGTTGTTCCATGTGAACCAATGGGTTTGTTACGTTCTGTCCATGCGTGAACTGTCGTGCTGTCACTACATTCGATTGTTCTGTCTACATGCGCTTTTACCCCTTTACCCTTACAGTTGAGACAATTTTTTATGCATATACCCCTTGTGTTTGATGTTACTCTATTACCCTCGAGTTCCCTTGGCTAAAGATTCTTGTGCCCTTTCATTTGTTGGTATTTACATTTATACCTTGCTGGTTCTCAATCCTTCTACCTCCTCTGTGAATAGGAGCTTTGGGGGTTCATTTTAATTAGGGTTTGATATTTTGAAAAATAGCCAAAAAAAATTCCATTTAGTTTCCCATTTTCTCTCTCCATTTTTATAAACCCATCCTCAAACACTTTGAGATTTACTCTGTTAGATCTTTACCCTACTATACGTACGATCATACACATTTATGAGTTTGAGTGGTGGTTCTGGTTTGATTTCGTGATCTAGTTGTTGGTTTTCTTACTACTTTTTTTAAACAGAAAGAACCAGTTTGTGTCTTGTGATCTCTAAAGTTGGGCTTTAAGAACTGGACTCACTTGATTGTTGATTTTCATTTGGTTTGGTGCTTAATTTTGGAGTCTCTTTAATTAATCAAATTGCCTTTCGGTGTGAGATTCTCGTTACTCTTACTTTTATATATTTATTTAACTACTTATATACATATACTATTTCATATTTTTATATACTTATATATACATCTATATGGCTTTAATCAGATTTGGTTATGTTTGTCGTTTAAATCTAAATCTTCTTACTGGTTTGCATGTGGTAGGTCTACAATATTGTTTATTCAGATCTAGTTGGTTTTTGGGATTGGTTATTTCTTTTGTTTAAAACATAAATCTGATTAAATTTTTTGTGAAACAAAACATATTAACTAAGTTAATTTTTAAAACTAGATCGTGTGTAACATTTATTTAAAACATTTGTTGGTTTGTTTAAGTTCTTTAGATCTGATTAAATTATTTTGACGACTATTTTTTTATATACTATTTCCCATTTTAAACGACTCGTGTCTTTATAAAATACAAATCTTCAAAACTAGTTTTTGAGTTTTTTTCTTAAACCTTGTTTATTGTTTTTCTAACTGACTATGTTACTTAAGTTTGAATTAAAAGAAAACAAGTATTAAACTAAAAACTGTGTGTTAATTTCTTTAAAACAGGTGTGAGTTCATGTGAGTTTGGCTTGTGCAAAAACTAGTTGCTATACTTTTTATTGTGAGTATGGTGATTACATATGTTCCTGTTTATTTATTAATCAAAACTATTAATTATTCTTGTTAACTAAAATAAGATAAAACCTTGTGTGTGTTTTATTTCTCTTTTTTTTTTGTAAATAAAATCATTCTTTTTATGTTTAGATTAAAAACAAATCTTCTTCTAATTCAGTTTGTTGCACAACTTCATTGGTATTCGTTAATTGGATGTGTAGTTATTTTTTAGTTCAAGTTGCCACTGCCTTAGTTTGATTAGTATTGTATTTCAGTTTGATTGTGGGGTTGTTTAACTTAATCTTGGTGTACTGATTGTATAGATTAATATAGTTCATTTATACTTGTATCTCTATAATCTTTAACTAATCATTGGTAATAGTGGACAGGTATGTGAGTGGTCCTAATACTAAGGGACATGGGGTTTTCCCTTTTGGTCGTTTCCTCGTGATCAAATATTGGGTTATATTCTGATATACCTCATCTCATTATAAATAAAAAAAATTGGCAAACATCATTGAAAACATGTTTTGTTTTTTGTTTTTGTTTATGTACATAAGTTTTAATCAAAGATTTTAAACTGATTTTAAAAGAGTTAAGAGTTTTATTTATTAACTAAAAGACATCAGGTTATTTCAAGTGGCATCAGAGCATTAGGATTTTCACTTTTTTAAAGTTTTTTTGTCACAAAGATACAAAACTCTTTTGTTTAAAATCCAATCTTTTTATAATGAGTGATCAAAATGGTTTTTCCATATGTCCTCCCATGTTCGATGGTGATAACTTTGCTTACTGAAAAAATTTAGTCGAAAACCTCTTTCTGAATGGATTATAGAGGAAAAGTTATGCTCTAAGTATAAGAACAAAGGAAAAAATGCCATTTTCCAAACAATGGGTGAAACTAAATTTAAAAGAGTTTCATCTTGCACCACATCTACAGAGGCTTGGGATATTCTTATGACAACTCATGAATGAGACGTTAGGGTTAAAAGAGCCAAGTCTCAAATGTTGGTTAAACTTTATGATTCCCTTTATATGAAAGATAATGATAAATTTGATGGTTTTTACT
Organism: Sambucus nigra; assembly: GCA_949130495.1. NCBI lineage: Eukaryota > Viridiplantae > Streptophyta > Magnoliopsida > Dipsacales > Adoxaceae > Sambucus > Sambucus nigra. Next base: position 232,534,871 of record OX422210.1, on the reverse strand, counting down.
TAAAATTACAAGATATCTTAAATCAATCACATGCTAATGGTGTGATTTATGCTGATTCTGAAATTTGTGATAAAATCATTAGATCACTTCCCAAGATCATTATTTCATTGTCCATGCTATAAGTGAAAACTTAGATAGCAGTAATACCCCTCATCTCTTGTGTAGTGAACTTAAAGATTTTGTGTATCAAAATACTTTAATAAATGAACAAAGAGGCAAAGCACCTACACACACTGATTCTCCAAATGTTTTGAATTTTAGGTCTAGTGAAAACAGTTTGGATTTTGTATCTTCCTTATCTAATTTAAATGACTCTGAAATCCACCTAGATTCTTTCGATAATGAAATTGCTATCATAACTGAGCACTTTAAGAAATTTGTGAAGTTTACGAATAAATCTTCCTCAAAGGAAGGTCAACCTAGTTATTCAATTAGACCCTAGGAATTATATTTTGACAAGAAAAGTTTTGAAATATCTGAATCTAAAAAGGACTTGAGCCGCATTAATTGCAGAAAGTGCAATAGATATGGACACTATGCTAACAAGTTTTTTCTAAAAGTAAGTGGGAACCTTCAAATAGAGCACATTTTTCTAAAACATGGGATGACAGTTCTGATAGTGATAATGAGGAACCTTTTGATAATCTTATGGCCTTTACCTCTGTGTGGACTATCAAATCGAATGACATTTTTGACAACTTATCTACTTTTTCGATGTTTCTGATTTTTGTGTAGACAACTGTGATTTGGACTTTGTAAATTTGTCTCACATCTTTTTTTTCTCAAAAACACCCTACTGTCACGGCTTCTCTTTTTGACATTGGGAATATTTATGTTGATTTGGATGAATCTGATACATTAGAGATTTCTGCCAATGTTGAAGAGTGTGTGTATGATATTTCTATAAATAACACACTTGATAATTGCACATAGTTAAGTGAAATAAATTCTAGGTTATTAGCTAAAATTGATACTTTAAATAGTCAAATCAGACTAATAATTGAAGAATTTGCACTTCACATATAAAAATTAGAAAACGATGTGGTTTTACTTGGAAAAAGGATAGTTATGTTAACTGAATTTAATCACTCCCTTGAGACTAAAAATAAAGAAATTTTGTTCAAATATGATGATTCACAAAAAGAACTTGAGGTTGTTTTGACTAGATTAAAGGGTTATTGAAATTATGGTGATGATATAAAAATCGTAAATAAAAATTTGAATTATGACCAGTCTACAAATGGAGTGGTATTTGAGGGTAAAGAATTTGATGTAACTAATTTTTTTCTAACTCAAAGGAGCAATTTCCTGACTTAGATGAAATTAGAATATCTTACAAACATGTCAAAATTGAGGACTGCTCTGCTTCTTCTAAACCTATGTTTGAATGCAATTTTTGTCACAAAACTGGACATTTAGAAAAAAAATTGTTTTAAGAATTTCGGACAGAATAAATCCATGTTAGTCAAATTAAAGAAAATTGAAAGTATTAGGAATTCCAACTGCTAAACCTATCTTTCAATGTGGTTTTTGCTCTTAAAAGGGTCATTTAGAATATTCTGTTTTAAAAAGGCAAACTATTTTAATGCCAAACTTGTTTGCAATCGTGTTGTCCTATCTAAACCTATTTATAGGAAATTTTTCCATTGCAAGTTTTGTCATAAAAATGGACATTTGGTAGATTTATGTTATAAAAGGTTGCATGCTAGAAACAAACCAAGCTAGTTTTATGGTAAAATCGAATTTATCAAGAAGCCTATTATGTCAAATAAACGGTCCTTATGCACCGAAACTGATTTTTTTTAAATAAGGTTGCTTGGGTTAAAAAGTCTGAATCAAGTGACATATTGGGATGTAATTTTGTTTTATCAGCACTTAATTCTTGTAGTAAAAACTCTCAATGGTACTTGGAATCTAGTTGCATTAAGCATATGACGGGGAACAAATCCATATTCACCATTTTAAAATCTTTTGTCAATGGAAGTATAACATTTGGTGATGGAAAGATGTCCACATCATAGGCAAAGGTTCAATTAAGATGGATGGGCTCCCTAATTTGGACTAAGTTTTAGTTGTTGAAGGTTTAAAAGTAAATCTTTTTAAGCATTAGTCAATTTTATGACATTGATCATGTTGTGATTTTCAAAATCAGATTGTAAAATTTTATACCTAAATGGAAACACTATTATGTGTGGAACTAGGACAATAGACAATTGATATGATATTAAACATGAACATGATTTCGATAGTTGTCTTTATTCTAAAATTAGTGATTTGGACATATGGCATGAAAGATATGTCATTTAAAATTTGATAGTTCATCTAAATTAATTAGACAAAATCTAGTTCGTGGTGTTCCCAAAATATCTAAAGTTGAACATTCTGTTTGTGATCCGTGCCAAATTGGTAAAATACACAAGGCACCTCTTAAGAAAGTATCTCATATTTTTACTTCTCACCCTTTAGAATTATTGCATAAGGATTTAATGGGTCCCTCTAGGACAATTAGTTTATGTGGTAACTCATATATTCTTGTTATTATTGATGAATTTACTATATTTACATGGGTAGCTTTTATGGAAGAAAAATCAGACACCTTTAATCATTTTCTGAAAATTTTGCTAAAAATTGAAAATGAGAAAGATACTCAAGTCACTCGTATTCGTAGTGAGAAGGGTGGGGGATTTAAAGACACGAGTATCATTGATTATAATATTGGGAATGGGTATCAACACGAATTTGGTGCTCCCAAGACACCAAAACAAAATGGTATTGTTGAAAGGAAAAATTGAACCATTCAAGAAATGGCTCGTGTTTTAATTCATGACAAAAATTTGCCAAAATATTTTTGGGTTGAGTCAACTCAAACAACTTGTCACTTAATTAATACGGTTTATTTATTAAAAAATACTAAACAAAATCCTTGTAAATTGTGATATGGTAATCAACCTAATCTTAAATAATTTAGGGTGTTTGGTAGTGAATACTATGTGTGTAAGGACCGTGAACGTTTGTCTAAATTTGACACTAAAGGTGACAAGGTTGTATCTCTAGGATACTCTCAAAATAGTTGGTCTTATAGTGTCTATAATTTAAAAACTAAGTCTATAATGAAGTCTATCAAAGTTGTGATAAATGATTGTGTTGCCCTTTTAGTTGAAGATTTCCCGAAATCATTACCCATTGAAAACAGTTCATCCAATGATTTTCCAAAACAAACAACGAATAGTGACTCGAACTCCTGTCCAATGGAAGACCTTGACGTTCTAAATGGGTGAGGTAAAATCATCCTAAGAAGATAATTTTGGGTAATATTAAAGAACTAATTAAAACTAGAGCTCAAACTCTAAATGCTTCAATGTCTTCTTTTATCTCTCTAGTCGAACCTAAAAATATAGAAGATTCTCTTGTTGATGAATCGTCTCTCCTTTCTATGCAAGAAGAGTTGAGTCAATTTAAGATCCATGATGTGTGGTTTTTAGTTCCTCATTCTACTCATACAAATGTTATTGGAACTAAGTGAATATTTAAAAACAAATGTGATGAAACCAGTGATGTTTTTCCTAATAAAGCTAGACTAGTAGCTTAAGGGTACTCCCAAATTGATGGGATTGATGTTGATGAGACATTTGCCCCTGTTGCTAGAATATAGTCTATTATAATTATACTTGTTGTTTCTTTTCATTTGAAATTTAAATACCAAATGGACGTAAAATCTGCGTTTTTGAATGGGTTTTAAAATGAAGAAGTTTATGTTGAATAACCTAAAGGTTTGTTTGATCCCTTTCTTTTCGATCATGTGTTTAGATTAAACAAAACACTTTATGGGCTCAAACAAGCTCATCGTGCTTAGTATGAACGTCTTACAACTTTTTTCATAACCCATGGGTTTAATCGAGGGGGAGTAAACCTAACAATGTTTGTCAAAGGAAACACAAATTGTTTGCTTATTGCTCAAATTTATGTTGATGACATTGTTTTTAGATCTACATCTCCTCAAGAATATGAAATTTTCTCTAACGGTATGAAATATTAACTTCAAATGTCCATGATGGGTGAGTTATAGTTTTTCTTAGGTTTAAAAGTTTCTCAAAAAACGGACTGCATTTTTATATCTCAAACTAAGTACGCTGCTGAATTAGTCAAACGCTTTGGGTTAACTAATGCTAAAACTGCTACGACTCCTATGATTTCCACTACTAATCTTTTTTAAAATTCATCGGGTAAAAAGGTTGAAGTTACTCTTTATCATAGCATAGTTGGTTGCCTTCTTTATTAAATGGCTAGTAGACCCGATATAATTTATAGTGTGTGTGTGTGTGTGTGTGTGTGTGTGTGTGTGCAAGATACCAATGTGAACCTAAAGAATCTCACGTGCTTGTTGTTAAAGTATGTTAGTGGTACTTTAAATTTTGTTATTATGTACACGGTTGATATTAATTCTAAAACACTTGGGTATATGGATACTGATTGGGCTGGTTGTGCCGATGATAGTAAAAGCACTTCCGCTGGTTATTTTGACTTATGACACAATCTAGTCTCTTTATCTTATAGAATTGCATGTCTCTTTCCTTCGTCGAAGCCGAGCACATCACTACCGATCGTTGTAGTAATCAAATTTTGTGGATAAAACAAATGCTTAATAAGTATGGTGTGATTGAAACCACTTCTCTTATTTTATGTGATAACCAAAGTGCCATTAGTACATTAAAGAATCCAATTTTCACTCACGAAATAAACATATCAAAATGCGTGAACACTTTATTAGGGAGCTTGTCAAGAAAAAGTAAATTTCCATTGGATATCTTAATACTAAAGACAAATTAGCTAATTTATTTACCAAACTTTTAGATAATCATTGATTTGAGACTCTTTGAATGTCTATTGGTGTGTGTGCGTTATCTACCTAATTTGATTTTGGTTTCCTCCCTTTGTCTTTTTTATACAAACTGGGGGAGAATTTGAGACTCTTTTGTGTGTCTTTTTGGTCTTCTAGGATTAATGTTGCTAGTTGAACTATGTACACTTTATTTTTACTTAGGACTGAAAATGTTGTTAGTTAACTTATGTATTTTGTCCCAAAATCTTGTTTGTCTCAAAATTGGCCAAAGGGGGAGATTGAAATTGTCCCTGCTTGATTGTCTCAATTTTGAGACTTTATGTTCTTTTCTGTTACAAAATTCTGTGTCCTTTTAGGTCTATTATGTATTTAGACATTTTTTATGTCAAATAATATTTTATTTTAATATTATTTTTTTACTTAAAGATTTTTCATTTTCAGTTATGTATTTTATAATATGTTATTCCTTTTTTAATATTTATTTTGTCTTTATTTTTAGTTTAAACATTTCTTTTCATAAACAAAAATCAATTTTGTTTATTTAAAATGCTGAAATGAAACCCAATGGCTAATATTCATTATCTCTTTTTAACGACTGTGATTGGCTCAAAGTGTGTTTCTTTGAATTGATCCACATCGTGTCCTGTGAACCAATGACGTTATTGCGTTTTGTCCATGCGGTTTGACAACGCGTGGATGGTCATGCTATTACTATAATCGACCATTATGTCTACCTACGATTTTACCCATTTGTCCTTACAGTTGAGACGTTTTTTTACTCATGTACCCTTGTGTTTGCTATTACTCTATTACCCTTGACTTCCCTTGCCTAAAGATTTTTATGACCTTTTATTTGTTGGTATTTGCGTCTATACCTTGTTGGTTCTCTATCCTTCTAGCTCCTCTATACATAGGATCTTTGGGGGTTCATTTTAATTAGTGTTTGATATTTTGAAAAACATCCAAAATTTTGTCCATTTGGTTTCCCATTTTCTTTCTCCCTCTTTACGAACCCAGCCTTAAACACATTGACATTTCCTCCATTAGATCTTTACCCTACTATATGCTCATACACATTTGTGAGTATGAGTGGTGGTTCTGGTTTTATTTCACGAGATGGTTGTTGGTTTCATTACTGTTTTTTTAAACACAAAGAACCAGTTTGTGTCTTGTGATCTCCAAAGCTAGCGTTTAAGATCTGGAGCTCTTGATTGTTTATTTTCATTTGGTTTGTTGCTTGATTTTGGAGTCTCTGCTGATAAATGAAACTGGCTTTCACTATTAGATTCTTGTTACTCTTGCTTTTATATATTTATATAACTATCTATATACATATATATTACTTCATATGTACGTTATATACTTATATATACATATATACGACTGTAGTTTTCTTTGGTTATGTTTGCGATTTAAATCTAAATCGTCTTAGGTTTGCATGTGGTAAATCTGCAATATCGTCTATTTAGATCTAGTTGGTTTTGGGGATTGGTTATTTCTTTTGTTTAAAAGATAAATCTGATTAAATTTTCAGTTAAACAAAACATATTAACTCAGTTGATTTTTAAAACTAGATCGCATGTAACTTTTATTTAAAACAGTTGTTGAATTGTTTAAGTTGTTTAGACCAGATTAAATTTTTTTGAGGACTATTTTTTTATATACTGTTTCCCGTTTTAAACGATTTGTGTCTTTATAAAATATAAATATTCAAAACTGCCTTTGTTTGAGTTTTTACTTAAACTGTGTTTAATGTTTTTTTAACTAACTGTGTCACTTAAGTTTGGTTTAAAATAAAAAAAAAAGTCTTAAACTTATAACTGTGTGTTAATTTCTTTTAAACAAGGGTGAGTTCATGTAAGTTTAGCTTGTGCAAAAACCAATTGTTATGCTCTTTATTGTGAGTGTGGTGCTTACATTTGTTCCTATTTTATTTATTAATCACAACTATTCGTCTTAACTAAAATAAGATAAAGCCATGCGTGCGTTTAATTTTTTTTTTTGTAAAAAAAATAATTCTTCTGATGTTTTGATTAAAAATAAATCTTCTTCTGATTCAGTTTGTTGCACAACGTCACTAGTATCCGTGTATTAGATGTGTAGTTATGTGTGAGTTTAAGTTATCACTGCCTTTGTGTGATTATTGCCGTATTTCAGTTTGATTATGGGGTTGTTTAACTTAATCTTTGTGTACTGATTGTATTGATTAAGTTACTTCATTTACATTTGTATCTCTGTAATCTGTAACTAATCATTGGTAATAGTGGACTTGGGTGTGTGAGTGCTCCTGGTACTAAGGGACCCGGGGTTTTCCATTTCGGTGGTTTCCTCGTGATTAAATGTTGGGTTATATTTTTCTTTTCCTCATCCCATTCTAAATCATTTTCTTTGAGTAACATCATCGCAAATCTATTTTGTGTGTGTGTGTGTGTAAAACAGTTTCAATCAAAGATTTTAAAATGATTTTAAAAGAGTTAGAGTTTTATTTTGTTAACTAAAACATGTTACGGTGTTGAGGTTATTTCAACACATGCCCCATATAGAATCCCTCCTAGCATGTTTGCTAACGAGAACTAACACATGGTATGCATTTCACATATAATACAAGGTAATAAATCCTAATCATTCACAAAAATATAGTCTTAATGATATATTATTCAATTTGTCCCTTTTATGATCTTTAGGCATCTAATACTTTCCCTAAATCACAATCCTACAATTCACCTTATTAACATCTTCATAGGAGTCAAATTAGTCTAAAGGAAATCCTAAATTAACCCCGAAACCCAAAATGCATTTAAACAAACAATAAGACAAATTTCCAAAAACATGGAAGTATCAATTGATCGACCAATTGCCATCAATAAATCGATGGCTACATGTGGGATAATGTTTTGCCCCTATGAGATTCATCTTTTCCAAATTCCAAAATCTTATCCCAGGACTCGATTAATGAGTTTAAAACCTTCATCCAAGTCCCATAATCCATCTCAATAACAAATCAACATAAAACAAATGACTGGATCATAGATTTTCATTCAAATCCCTAATAATATCCCAAGATACTCATTTTCTTACTTAAGAACACTACATTTTCTAATTCTTTTAATTAAATTTAGATCTCAACACATTAGGCATACAAACATAGTGGTTTTGAAATGATTCATACTAATAAATAATTCTTAATCATGATCAAACAAACTCAAATTTGATTAATGGATAATTCATTCAAAATAATAAGAAATTGATCCAAATTAACTTAATTGGGTTCATTATGAAATTACTTAATTAACTCATGAAACTCAAATTTCCAATCATAATTAGGTTTATATTCACATAAGTAGAGATAAACTAAACCAAAATCAATCATACTTTCATTCTAAATAAACTTGATGTTTCAATTTAGTGAAGATTTTAGGGTAAGATCCTTTCAACTTTTCCTTTTCTCGTGAGGGCTCCTCATTTGTAAGGCTTCCTAATTTGTGATATGTCACTTATGAAATCCCTAATGAATCATTAAAGCATTTAATCTTGCAATTGTACTTGGGCCCCATATGGGTCTCACCTAAAAGATCCTGAAATCAATTATAAATGACTTAAAGCATTCCCCAAGTCCTATACCAACCTAGTAGGCTTAATTGTCAATATTATACGCTAAAACGGATATTCTAAACATCATTAATCTACACTAAAATATGACATTGTCAATTATTTGAATAATTCAAAATTTCAATTAATTAAGTAGACACAATACCAAAAGTTAATTATCCAATCATTCATTAGTCATGCAATATGTAATTATAGAGAACTACTTCACGATCGGTGGCACCAGACACCCAAGGGATAATCCAAACAAGGAAACCCTCAATAAAAAATTCCGAACCATTCCATAATCACCCATAATACGCAATCAAGTTGAAATATTTAATTAATTATTTATTGTGTATTAAGTCTAAATTTTAGATTATATATACAACACATATAAACTTTAACTAGTTACATCACATGTCATGGAGACATAACAAATAATTTTATAATTAATTAAAGGCATAAAATAAGAGGAATTACATAGGTATAAAGCAAAACCTCAAGAGTCACACCTATAAGCAATGTGTTAGTGGTACTCAAATGTTAGGATTGTGCTGTCCATATGATACTAATGATTCTCTTTATGCATTTGGGATTTCGATTGTGCAAGTGATCTCATTGATCATAAAAATATGCCGAGAAGTTTTTTTTCTTTGGCACATCTATGGTGTTATGGTTTTGAAATAAATAAAAGTATATATCCTTGTCCACAACAAAGACTAAATACATTTCCACAGGTTGCACTAACTACTTTGGATTCGTCAAATGGTGCAATATTATGGGTTGGAGCAAGGAATAATGGAACTTTATTGCGATAACATGAGAACAATTTATGTTTCTAAAAACTAGGTGAAATACTTTAGAACAAAACATATAGCGTTGAGACATCACTTCATTAGGGATATAGTTTAACAAAACATCATTATCATGAGCTATGACCCAATATAAAAATTATTAGCTAATATCTTTATAAATCCTTTAGATATTTTTGGGTTTCATTAACTTAGATGTTATTTCGGCTTAGCTGATATTGAGTGGTTGTGTATGTTTGGAGTGTGGGTACATTTTTATATAGATAAATTTGCACGAAATGTTAACTTTTGATTTTGTAAATATTTTTAAAAATACAAAAAGATGTTGTGTTGTTTTATGTACTTTTGATCCAATTTCCATACTAACACATGTTTTCATAATCTATGTGATTGCATGTAATGTGTTTGATTTATTATTGTATATGTTATTGATGTGATTGTTGAATGTGTTTTGTCAAAGTAATTTTTTCAAAAACAATCATGATATATATTGCCCAACTCATACCTGAACGTTACCAGCAACCATTCCCACGTTTCTAGACACCCTCACCTTGATTCCAACAAGCTTTACCCACGTAAACAGCAACCTGATCCAACACGGGTCTGATTCGGGATGGTTACCCCGATCACGACCCAAAAACCATGCACTACCAATCCCACATTGGTCTTAGGACAATCTCACATATCCCACGAGTAAACCATAAGCCTAGGAGCACCTATGGACGAAATACCAGTTCTGCCTTGGAGGACCCCCCCCCCTCCTTATATATGTTCTTAACTAAAAATCCACAGTGGTAGCAGTGGACATTAAGTGCCAAAAGATCATAAGCCCATATAGACAACCAACCTAACTTCATTTTGCTCCATCACTTCTTTCCAGCTCACTTACCTTAGCAAAGTGCGACTAAGGCAAGTGTGTTTCCGTTTCCAAGAACTCAAGTAAGTTTGGGGTGTGACAAACCCTCCCCCACTCGAGTTAACGACGTCCTCGTCGAAACAGAATCCAAGTACCGGTGAATCACATTCTCAAACTGCCACAACATCGTGTCCTTCTCCCAAGTAGCTTCCTCAACTTCCTTCCCTTTCCACTTTACAAGGTAGAAAGTTCTTCTATTTTTTCTACTTGATCCTTCCGTGCGGTGGCCCAGAATTCTCTCGGCAACCTCGGAGTATTGCTTCCTTATCGTTGGTGGCGCTCTCACCTGATCTGTCTGGTTAGGATCTGAGCCGTCTTCATAGAATCTCTTCAAGAAACTAACATGAAAAACAGGATGTAATTTCAACCGAGAAGGTAGCTCTAACTGATAAGCTAACCTTCCAATTCTCCTTATGATCTTAAACGATGCATCATACCGCTGAATAAGACCCTTGTGTGATGTTTTCCGACTCACCTTCTTCCAAACTTGTGGAGTGACCTTCAGCATTACCATGTTACCAACATCAAATTCCACGTCGCGCCTACTTTCGTCGGCCCATTTCTTTGTCCATCTAACTGATTTTGCCAAAACATCCCTTGCTTCTTAGGTTCGTTCTTGCCTTCCTCTTGCATACATGTATGTTGCTGGACAACACCCTTGGGATTTCTGTTTTGCAATCTCATGAGGAGTAATAGGCTGCTGTCCGGTTACAAGTTCAAACGGACTTTGCCCTGTTGACGAACTTTGATGCAGATTGTAACAAAACTGAGCAACATCAAGTAACTCAACCCAATTTTGTTGGTTGGCGGTTACGTAATGTCGCAAGTATTCCTCCAATAGCGCATTCACCCTCTCTGTTTGCCCATCCGTTTGTGGGTGATTTGCTGTAGAGAACTTCAATTGTGACCCAAATAACTCAAACAAAGCGGTCCAGAACCGCCCGGTAAATCTCGCATCCCGATCACTGATGATGTCAAGTGGCAATCTCCACCACTTTACCACGTACCAAAAGAACAAATCTGCCGCAATTTCCGCCGAACAAATCTTCGGGGCTGGAATAAACGTTGCATATTTGGAAAAACGATCGACTACCACCATTATTGAAGTGAAATATTTCACCTTTGGCAATCCGTTGATGAAGTCCATAGAGACACTTTCCCAAGGCCTTGTAGGGACTGGGAGTGGCTCTAAGGTTCCCGCTGCTTTCTTCCTCTCCGTTTTATCCTGTTGGCAAACCATACAAGTTCTCACGTACAACTCCACATCTGAATCCATTCAAGGCCAATAAAAGCTTTCGGACAATAAGGCAAATGTCCTGTCTTGCCCCGGATGTCCTGCGTACAAAGCATCATGTGTTTCTTTTAATAACCTCTGCCTGATTCCTCCAGTTTTAGGAACATAGGGCCTGTTCCCTTTAGCGTAGATAACACCTTCATCTACCCAAAATCTGCGAGTAACACCTTCATCAATCTGTTGAAATAAGACCTTTGTAACAGGGTCTTCTGCAGTCTTTTCCCGGATTTGAGGCAGTAAGTCACTAACAACTTTGGAAAGGGAAGCAAGTATACATACACCTGCTATACTGGAATCTCCTTCTTCCTGCATATTAGGCTTTCTACTCAACGCATCTGCTACCTGATTTGCACTTCCCGGCCTGTAAAGTAACTTATAATCAAACATAGACATAAAATCTTGCCATCTAGCATGATTTGGGGTCAACTTCTTCATCGAATTAAAGCATCTTGTGGCAACATTGTCCGTGTAGATTAGAAAGTGACACCCCAAAAGATAGTGTCTCCATGCGTGAACACAATGAACAACTGCCGTCATTTCCTTCTCATGAATCGAATACATCTGTTCGGTATTATTCAACTTCCTGCTTTCAAACGCTACTGGATGCCCTTCCTGAACTAAGACACCCCCCAATGCAAAATCAGACGCATCGGTATGAACTTCAAAAGATTTATCAAATTCTGGTAACTTCAAGATAGGGCGACTTGACACTGTCACCTTCAATTTGTTGAATGCCTCCTGGCATTCATGGGTCCAATTCCAAGCCTGATCCTTCTTCAAAAGATCCGTGAGACACGCCACTTTCTTGGAGAAACCTTTCACAAATTTTCTATAGTAATTTGCCAAACCCAAAAAACTACGTAATTCCTTCACCGTTGTTGGTGCTGGCCGATCTGCAATGGCATCAACTTTCTTCGGGTCCATTTTCACCTTCCCCTCAGAAATTAAGTGACCAAGGAACATGATTTCCTTCTGGCCAAAGTCACATTTTTCCAGCTTCACAAATAAAGTTGCTTCGCGCAATTTTTTAAGGGCAATCTGCATGTGCTCAACATGTTCCTCCAAACTGTTGTTATAGACAACTATGTCGTCCAAATAGATCACCATAAATTTGTCCAAATACTCCCGAAAAATATTATTCATGAGTGTACAAAAAGTAACAGGAGCATTAGTCAAGCCAAAAGGCATGACTAAAAACTCAAATGAACCATACCTTGTAACACAAGCCGTTGTTGGTTCGTCTCCTTCTGCAATCCGCACTTGGTAGTATCCAGACCACAAGTCCATCTTGGTGAAGTACTTAGCCTTGCCCAATCTATCAAATAATTCATCCGCAATGGGTACCGGATAATTGTTCTTTACCGTCACCTTATTCAATGCACGATAATCTATACACATCCGCATCGAACCATCCTTCTTCTTTTGGAACAAAACGGAAGCACCATAAGGCACTTTTGAAGGCTGAATTTGTCCCGCCTTCAACATCTCTGTCAACTGCTTTCTCAATTCGGCCAATTCTGTTGGAGCCATCCGATAGGGAGCCATTGCTGGAGGTTTCACCCCAGGCAATAACTCATTGGTGTGATCAATTTCCCGTCGCGGTGGCAACTCAGCAGGTAATTGATCAGGCATAACATCCTTAAATTCCTCTAAGACTGCCCTGGCTGAATCGGGAACACCAGCAAACAACTGTTCCTTCTCCTCAAACAGCATCGCCAAATACGTTTCTTCCCCTTTTCTAAGACCATCCTTCACTTGCAACGCAGAACACATTTCAACACCATTGTAGGACTTTTGTAAAGGGATGAAACAGGGATTGGCCATGTCCGAAATGAACAAGCCCTGCAAATAAGGTATCATCGAAACCTTTGCCTTTGTGAAGAATTCCAAGCCCAGGATGACTTAGAAATCATCTAGAGGCACAGCCATAAAGCTACATGTACCACACCATTCCCCAACTTTAAGTGAAACTTCCTTAGCAACGCCACCAACAGGTTTTGCTTCTGAATTAACTACCTTGATTCTACTGTTGTCGTTCATAAACGCCAACTTCAACCGCTGCACTTCACGATCAGAAACAAAATTGTGGGTAGCACCCGTATCCACCATTGCCATGACAGAAACATCATTCATCTGAATTTGAACATACATCAATCATTTCCCCCCAATGGGTGCCTCTTCTCGACGAATAACGTTGAGAAGTTGAATAGGGTTAACCCGAGTAGGCTCTCCCCCAACATCACCATTCTCCGCAACCAAAGCGTTTAAATTCTCCTTCTTGGGACAATTCTTCGCATAATGGGGACCTTCACAAATGAAACAGCGCACATTCTTGGAAGGAGCCTTATCTTTTGACTGGGCAGGAGCATTAGAATTGGTAGAACTAGCATTGTCATTGCCCTTCTTCTTGTTCTTCCATTTTTTCTTCTTCTGATCCTTTCCTTTATTTTGATTAGCCCCTTCCTTCTCCGAGGAACCAGTCTGATTTTTATAGTCCACTAATGCATCAGCAGCAGCCATCGCCGCGGGCAAGTCTTTAACACCTTGCTGACGTAGTTCTGCTTGTGCCCAATTTTGAAGGCCTTTCATGAAGTTGAACAACTTGTCTTCCTCCGACATATTCTTAATGTCCAGCAGTAAGGAAGAAAATTCCTTAACATACTCACGAACGGAACCGGATTGCTTCAAACGGTGCAGGTTATCACGAGCCTGCCAAACAGTGTTTGTGGGGAGAAATTTCTCCCTAATTTCTGAAACCAACGACTCCCTAATTTGCTGGAGCAAGGTCGGCAAAGGAATTGGAGAATTTCGTGTATGATATAGAACAGTATTTCAAGACTGCTCATATCAACGGAATGGAGATGGTTGCAATCACCACTATGTACTTATGTGATGATGCAAAACTTTGGTGGAGAACTCGGACCGAAGACAAAGGCAGGTCTGAAATTAGTTCGTGGAGAGAACTAAAGAAGGAATTGCGGGATCAAGTCTTGCCAGCAAATTCTGGTTGGCAAGCGAGGGAGGCGTTACGACGTGTGAAGCACGATAAGACTGTGGGGGGTTACGTGAAAGAGTTCACGTCAGTGATGCTGGACGTTAAGGGGATGTCCGAGGAAGACAAGGTCTTCAATTTCGTTTCCAATCTTCAGCCTTGGGCGCAGGCTGAATTGAGGAGACAAGGTGTGCGTGATTTTCAGCAAGCAGTGGCAGCAGCAGACAACCTAGTGGATCTCAAACTTGACCGGTCAGATGTTGTTTCATCTAAGTCCAAAGGTAAAGACAAGGTCGTCTCAGAATCGGGCAAAGATGGGGTAACAGAACATGACAAGGGAAATAGGGCTGATGGACATCCAAACAAAGGCAAGAGTGGCTATTCTGGGTGTTTCATTTCCAAGGGTCCACATCGGGCAAGGGATTGTCCAACGCGTGAAAAACTTGCTGCAATTCAAGTGGAAGAGTCAAAAGGTGGCTCAAATTCTGGTGTGGGAGATGGTGGCGTCAACTCCGTGGTTATGTTGGGGGGACTCCAAGCAAAGGAGTTCGGATAATGGGCGATTGAAGCCTTGGTATGTGGGGACTGCAGGAACCTCGCATTACCAAGAGAAACTTCTGCGTATATGATGAAAACGTGGAGGTTAGGGTCCTGCAGGGAGACATTGAATCGAGTGGAGTTTGGTTCGGTGTTACACTTGGGTTGAATCGAAGACATGGTGCTGTTCTCGATTAAGTTCAAGGCATTGTTGGGAAATTTTCAGTGGAGTTGGAATTTTCTTGATATCGACGAGGTCGTTGAATTCTTTTAGTGGGGGAGGGTTTGTCACACCCCAAAACTCTCAATGTGAAGTATGGGATTCATTATGAAGTTTGGGTAAGGGCAAACCTTGTAACTAAGGGAAAATGGGTTAGTTCACTTTGACTAAGGCGTTCAGCTAGAACAAAGTGGTTATGCTATTCGAAGTTGTCAGATTGTGGGGAGCTGGGTTCTTTTCGATCATTTGGTAGTTGACGTCTAACGCTACCACTCTGGAATTTTTGTTAAGAACATATATAAGGAGGGGGGTACCTCCGAGGCAAAATTCGGTATTTAGCCATGAGCGCTCCTAGGCTCTAGGCAACTTCGTGGGCATGTTGGGTTATCCATATACCGAATGTGGGATTGGTAGTGCATGGATTTTGGGTTGTGATCGGGAATTTCTCGATCACACCTGTTATGCAACATTGGGTTGCATCGGTGGGCTGAGTTGCCTATATTTTTAAGGTGGCATTGTCTTAATTCATGGGTTGTTGCTAGTTTGACTTCAAAGAGCAGTTGTGCTTATCCCAAAAACGGATTTGGGTAGTTTTCATGGGAGTTGCTGGGTTGGATAGGTGCAAAAACGGGATTGCACCAATGTGGCACATGTGGGAGCATGGAATAACTCCTTGGACACCTGTTGGGATACTGATGCAGCAGTTTTAGAGCAGTTCCATGGCAGTTTTGGGTCAGAACAGGTGTAAAAACGGGAATGCATCAGTTGGACAATTGGAGATCATGGGTAACTTCTCTAGACACCTGTTGGAAGGATAATGCAGCAGTTTTGAAGGCAGTTTCGTGGAGAAACCTGGCAGCATTTGATTAAGACACATGTCCTAGCAGTTGGGGATGTCAACTGCAGTTTTGTACCTTATTTATATGCATTAGCCCCTTGTAATTTTAGGCAGGCAGCCTTAGGACGAATTTGAGTGTTCCTTTGTAATCTTTGAGTGATTAAATAAAGGTTGGGAGTGGAGTTCCTGTAATTTCGTGTCTATTGTGTGTGTGCCTCATATATGTGACTTGGTTTGCTATTTTGCTTGTTATAAACGTGTTAAAAGCAGGCCGTGTTGGTGAAGATGTTTTTGGTAAGGGTTCCCTATATTTTGTGAGTAATAAATATTGGGTTGGGGAGTTTTTCCCTATAAATATTGTGTTGCCTTTACTTGTTGTGATTGTGTGTATTGCTGTTTGGATTGCTGCTGGTTTGCTTGATTGTAGACCCACCGCAGGTGTGGGAATTCTGAAAAAAAAAATTCAGACCTGTGACATTTCAAAGTAATTTTTTCAAAAACAATCATGATATATATTGAATTTGGTCTAATTTTGATGATTTTAAAGCTTGTAATATCACTACACCGCACGATCCAGCGAATGATATTGATAATTATCATTATAACAAGGATTTGCAAACTTAAGTAAAAAATCAGTCTTGCATGAGTTGTAATAAGAGCGCCATGATCTTCTTATGAGATTCAAGAATTTATATTTGAATGAGTTGAATAAGGACCGTTTTATGCATTGATAAGGGTATCAATATAATGATAACGTTCGATTCGAATTTAAGGATCATTGGGTATGTTATCGCCTAAAGCTTGTATATTGATTTTTTCTTAGAAAGCATGCACTAATTATAGACAACTATTGATAAAGAGATATAATCTAATGAAATGATAATCTTGATAAAACAGTGGAGAAAGATGAAAAGGTGAACAAAACTAGATTTACATGTTCGACCCAAGGTGGTGCCTACGTCCATAGGTGTAGGTGTTTGTTATATTGATTGTCAAAGGCTATTAATGTGTGAAAGTTGCAAGACCTCAAGTTCACTCTAGTATTTTACAACATAATTATTAGGTAGGAAACATATCGATCCCCTACGTATGGGTGTTTAGATGTTATTTATGGGTTGTTGGAAGACATAGACTAGAGTGTGACATGTGTCATGCCTTTATAGATTAAATAAGCACACATTTTATATGATTGTAAAGTAATAATTATAAAGTTACTTATGGGAAGACATGGGGAGAATATTTATATGTCTCCACCACATGGGTTCACCACTAACGTCACCCCATTACTTGGTACATGCATGCTATAACGGAGTTATTTGACAGCATTAGCATACATGAATATCTGGGATGATCTCATTATTAACCAAGCCGACCTCATTTCTATAGGTGATGAGTCCAAGTGACCTCTTCTTATTGGTTTATGAATCATACCATATTTATGGTACAACAATATCCCCTAAGATTTTGATCACAATTGAAGATTGAAAAAAATTCTTTGAAGTGTTGCGTCTTTTAGTTATTGCCGAGCTGATTAAGTGATAGAATTGTTAACTCAGATGTCATCGGCTCATGTTCTAGTCAAAATTTAAGGATCTTCTTGGCTCAGTAAAAACATATACTTGACCTCAGACGATCAAAATGACTTGTAAACTTTTAAATATTTGACTGAAGACTATCACGTTTTGATCATTTATGGCAGCATCAGACTCATAATGCCGCACATGCGTCGGCTAGTGTGTGTATTGTTCAAAAACACCAGTTTTGCTTCCAACGTATGACATTAAACTTTTTTTCAAAAGGTAATCATTACCGCCTTAAATAAGTATAAAAACAAATCCAAAATCATATAATCTTTTTATATCAACAAACCTTCAAGCGAGAGCTTTCTAAAGAGAGAAAAAAACAATTTGAGTTCTAAGTCCATTTTCCCCAGCTTATTCTTCCCTGTTTTTTTTTCCATTCGTGACTGACTCTTTGCCTGAAAAACTCTTTTCTAATGGGGATTTCAATTTTCAATCCTTTGTTGGTAGAGATTAAGCATTTTGAGTCATCTTTTACAGTTTTTAGGGTTCCAAGTCCGCTTACTCGCACATTCAAACTTTCTAGGATTCTTCTGAAATTTCTTCAATTTTTGATGAGATTTTTATTGTTTGTTGATTGTTGTTACTGCATTTGAATATTGGTCAGAATGTATACTTCTTAGGTGGACATTGAGTTTCTTATCTTAGGGTTTAGAAATTTAGGGCTTTTAGGATTTTTAGGGTTGCTCTACCCCAAATCCTTAATCTCAAAATCAAATAGAACCCCAAGCCTTAATTTCTCTCCCGAGCCCACCCTTTATTAGTGAAAACTCTTGGGTTGAGAGAGTGTTGAAACTCATTCATGAACTTGAAGGTCTTTGCCCTTATTTTTATGAGGCTATGAGATGAATCCCTTAAGAAACCATTCGTCCTGAAGATGATTTGGACCATCCTAACCCTAGGATCTCCACCTCTCCCAAGTCTCCTCCCCATACCCCAGACGTATAGTGGTCCTAAGTTCATAGAACCTATGGGTGATGAAGAAGTTGACCATCAACCTGGTGGTAGAAACGATGTCGATTCTAGTTCTGAAGGGTCTGCACGGGACCTTATGTCGTCTGAGGTAGACGTCACGTTTAAGGGCCTATCCCAACCTTCGAATTCACTTATTATAATGCCTCCCTCTGAGGAGAGTACTTTTGGGAGTTCTGATTCATATGATCCTACAAATACTTAGGACAAAATCTATGCTTAAAACCTTACCGAGGAGGGAATAGATGACTTTGGGAGATGGTATGGCACCCCAATCAACATCCACTACATCAAAATGTGCCTTTAGTTGCATTATTTTACCGTCATAAAAAATACTAGTAATGGTAATTTTCCATTAGGAAATAATAGTATGGGGAAAAAATAGTAATAGATTTTTACCATTACTAATTATGGATTTAGTAACAGTAAAATACTATTACTAATATCTCAATTAGTAAAGATATTTTACAGTTACCCATAATGATATTAGTAAAAGTAAAATGTCGTTTCTACTTCTACCTTATTATAAATTTTTTGTGTCATTTTGTAATGGTAAAGGTCCATTAACAATATTACGACATTTAAAAAAAAATCAAGATCCAATATCCATCTTTAAATGAGAAAAAATGCATGTCCTGAATTTACGTAAATTTGAATATGTTTACCACAAAATATTCATAACCCAAGAACACACACATAGAAATACTTGATATTAACGAGGGGTCTATACTCAAATTCATCTTTTTAATAGCCTTGTAGATACCATTATATAATAAAATTTAACTAGTAAGAAAATTTAAAAATTACATTAACACTCAAAGTTCAATTATTCAAAAGTAATTAAAAAAATACAATTCTCTTATACCAGCGTTTGCTGTCAACAACTCAGCATCCACCTCCTAACTGCACTAAAGAGTATCAAAAATTTGCTTGAATGTTTTAGCAATAAACATCAGTACATAACCACTCAAATTATTGGAAGACACGTCCCTATAACCAGAAAGAGAAGGGAATGAGATGTTTTGCCATATATAATATATTATATGCTAGTTTTAAGCCCCACACAATGTGGGGGAGATTTGTAGGAATGATTTACGATTTTTAACAGTGAACATACATGATGTACTAAAACAAAATTCATGACACCATTGATGTCATTCAAAACCATAACTTCTAAAACTTTTATGATTGGATGAAGTGTAAATAAAAACACTCAAACTTCATGTTTAATTCAAGAAGAACAAATGAATTTAGAAACCATAATTTAATTCAAATCTTAATAAACAAAAAAAAAAAAACTAAGACATCCAAATTTAAAAAAAAATCGCCAGAGATTCAACTACCACATTCCTATAATTCAAAAGTAACAACATATATTATAATATAAATCCAATCCTAGTAAATATCTAAAATGGCCAAGCGTTCTTTTCACATATGATGCCATATTCCTAAAAAAATAATAGTAACATGATGACATACTCTACGCCTCGATGGAACTTACTTATTCTTTCCAAGTAGCATGATCCACCCATGAACATTCGTATGAAGGATGCCCTGACCTATGAAATTGATTGAAATTTTAGATTATGGATTGATTTTTAACGCAATTTAAGTGCTTTTACATAAAATAGCAGCAATCATATATAAATAATAATTATTTTAAAAAGAGAAAGATATAAAGGTTTAACAGAGTTGATGAAAAGTTAACGTACCTTCTTAGGCTTATAACCTCAATCCCATTAGACGTTGCAGCCTTGCATATAGCTAAATCAATGAAACTGGTGCCTCATAAAATAACAGTTTACTAAGAAAAGGTGCTTAAGTGAGGTTTAGTTTCTAAATGTGGCTAAGTTGCATTAGTTATTAATAATTTGGGCATTAATATTTTCGACGAGTTGAGAGTTTTAAACCCTACGCAATGCTCCGACGTTTGTAAAAAACATTAAAGCATATAATAATAATAATATGATTGTTTTGTCTGATAACTATAATAACTCTTATTTTGGGCGCATTGAGCTCAAAAGCCAACAGAGGCATATAGGAGATCAAATGATGAATCGAGTATGATACAATAACATTAGCTTTGTTTTATGACCAATATGTGCTAAAAATAACCCTCACTGATCAAAGACTTTTTACTAAAGTTATTTCACATATCCTTGGACTCATCAACCAGAATTGAAGGAACTGTAATAGGCTGGATGTTTACCATTCGTAGGTCCTTTGGTGTAGCCTCTGTGGCATGATATCCTCCACTATTACCACATGATCATTTTTCACTAAGTTTCATTATGACCCGAAAAAGAAAAAAGAAAGGGACATATAACAAATAGTTCTTCGAACCTTTTAAAAAATATATATTTATAGTAAGAACTATACAATAATTGACCCAAAAGAAAAGGGACAATGATAATGAACAACTCTCAAATCTTGACAGTTGACTGTCTCCTTAAAAACTGTCATTTTTATTAGAGAGTATTAATTTGGGATGGTGTAAGTAGTTAAGATTGTAAGGTATTTAAAAATGCATTTTCGGGAAAAAGAATCACCTACTCAGTTACTTTCCATGGATTATCCATTATCAGAAGACTTTTACATATTATCATCGTCGCACCAGCTAAAGAAACTCATGGATCCTTTTCCTAGAGTGAAAAAAGTTGGATAAGTTGAGAAATGAGTCGAAACATTTCTTATCCTCAGGCACAAGTGTGTATAAATTTAGACTTAATTAGTTTAACACTAAAAAATTATTGGGGCTTAAGCTTTCTAATTAAACAATAAATTCATTCATACTGCTATTAGTTTACTGACGTACTTTTAAGAATACTAAATTATTTTTAAATAAATAATAACGTTTTATACATGAAACAAAACTAAGATCTTATAAAAATATTCCTTAAACAAAATAAATTGTCTAAACAAAAGCAAAGAAGTGAAAAATGATCGACAAAGTTGAAGAATAAACAGTGCAACTTGAAAGTTATATTATTCCTTCATACCTTGTACCTACATTATAAACTAAATGTTGCGTGGAAGTTTAACAGGTACTCATAGAATTCCTTAGGAAAATAGCCATCTGCCATCAAAAGTTGACCAACTATGTAAATACCAATAAGTAATACATTATTTTCCATTTGGTTAATCATAAGAACGATAAGCATTTACTACATTATAATAATGCCCAATGCTTACAATGAGAAAATATCAAATTACTCTTTAGACCAATTAGCAATCGCTGAACTAACATACTAATGAATACAAATAATTTCATACGAATCAATCTTTACTATAATCTAGCGAAACTAAAGATTACTTAGTGAAATACTTCATTTTCCATTACCATTATAAACGGTTCAAGGTGCACACAAATAGAGATTCAAAAGTAGAAAAATATGACATGCAAATGAAAAAACATTTAAAATAAAATTAACTCTTACCACAATATGAAATACATATTTGAAATAAACTTCTTAACTGAAGTCATGTTAACCATTCCTTCTACATTGACATTTAATGACAACAAAAAACATAAAATATGCATTAGTAAGTATGTGGAGAAGTTGGTTTGAAATAATAACCTGTCATGGAAGATAGTAGAGTTGAGGGGATGGACATTGATAAATTATAAAGTTTCTAATATTTTGGACTGATCAATGTCTCACTGGTTAACTTTCACAAATATCAAACTAATAACTATGTCAATTAATCAAATCAGGTGATATACATATACATTTATATACACCAACATATAAGAACTTGGAAGAATTGAGAACATAATTAAGAAAAAAATGAATAGGTACCTGTGAACAAGGTCGAAATTAGGGAAGTGAGAAAGATTATTTAGAGTGGAGAAGCTTAATCTCAAATGAAAGGGTTAAAGTTTCCTCATTACATATATCCCTCAACAAAACATATTATGATCCTTCATTGAATGGGTCATTGTTAAAATGATCCCTCGATAAACGTGGCAAAACAGATCCGACTGTTATATCTTTCAGATTTTAGAGACAAATATTTAGGTGTTTTAGAAAAATGGAACCATCACCGATCTAATTTATCCAAAGCTGACAGCAGACCTATCACGATAAAGAACAACATGCATGCATTTCTCCAATAACTTGACACGATCCTTAAAAATCATGTCCTCGTTCCATTCAACATGGAATATTGCCTCACCAAGTGATCGACAGTCATGCTAACCTGAATTTTTTTTACAACGTTCACGAGAAAATGAGTTGCATTTTCAAAATGGTGGTCTAATCATCAAGCATTAGAAAATGATTGAACAAGGATGCCATTCCAAGATACTTCTGCCCATTTTTCAAACCACCAAGTACAATTGATTTCCATAATGGATGGAACTTCTTGTGTCGATTGTGCATCAAACGATTCAAATAGTTGTGCACTTCTTTAGGAACCAAGAAATTTCTATCTTCCCACACATTATCATACAACTTGCATGAGTGAAGCACAAAAAAGTAATGCAGTCAGTACGAAACCAAATATTAATGATTTATAACGACAAATTGTGACATGAATATAATACCTAAAGAACTGTTAAAGTCATAGCATCCTTTTCCTTAAACCAGCCATCAGGAATCTCAAAGACGAGAGGATTACAAGCACACGAAGTTATACTTTACATATACCAGAAGCTTGATCGAGTGTTGCAAGTGGACAATATGATCCTGATGAATAGAATATTTCACTGCTAGTCTTCAATCTACTTAAATGTTCGCTCCACCACACATTTGATTTGTCCGTGTAGGAGGTAAGTGGTAGTGGTACCTGTAGAAATCTATCAATGATTGTATTATGCATACCAGACGACAGAGAAAACTAAGTTTAAAGAAGAAGAATATTAAGAATATTTAACTTATGGTTTACATATACGAGTAGCTTAATCGAGTGTTGCAAGTGAGTAATATAAACTTAATGGGAAAGATTTAAGAACACAAAACAAATCACAACCCAAAATATATTACAGACAAACACCATATCATCAATAATCAACAAATTTAATTTGAGAATTCAAGTCTCATATCGCATGAGCACATTTAAGAAGGGTGCATATTTTTGCAGGTAAGAATAATAAATCAAACATATGCTTACCTTTCCCTCCTCTATCCGGGATTGGGATTGACAATGTTCACAGAAATATTAGAATTGGCGAAGTTAAAAGGGGTTTTATAGTAAAAACACAGTGCAAATTAAGTCCAAATCAAACATAGCTAGCTCAAGCAAAGTTTTCAACAAAAACAAAGTGCAAATTAATTCCGAATATAGATAGCCCCAAAAAAGTTCACGACATAAAGTAAACATATTTAAGCCAATAATTAATCCAAATCAAATATGACCCATGGCTAGAGTAGTGAAAGTGTATTGGCCACCTTGAGGAGTATCAAATGACCTAGCATTCATCTCCATCACTTACTCCACATACACTTTCCTCTCTCTAACTCCAACTCTCTTACCATGAAAAATATCGTTTATTACATCTATCAAGACATATACCTTCACCAATTCTTCATTATACCTATAAAGAAAGATGACTTTGGGATTTTTGTTAGGAGAAGTTATGGTCACATAAGAACAACGTGAAGCAAATGTAAAAACATTATTCAAATTTCGAGAGAGATTCCTACGCAACAGACTTATATTGGATGCACGCTCACTTATCGGTGTGATTCGTGGACCATTTTCATTTTGAGCATTGAAGACCTAAACCAAAATTTATATACCACCCTATGACAAAATGGATCAAATTATAGTAAGTTAATATCTATTATTTCTAGATAGGTATTTAATAAATGAAACTATATAGCATACATATATACCAGAATATGCGTGTTATTTTCCTCAAATCTATTATCGAAAGAGATGGTATCTTCCTTCAATGGATTTGTACCATCATTTGGCTTTTTTTTTTTGTTTTAGTTTGGACTTTAGTACCTGTAAACATATCAAATGCTTCTTCGAAAAAAGGTGACAAAATGAATGAACTCCTCCCTTTTTCTCCTTCCCCATAACCGTTGCCAACTCATCGTTCTCTATGCATTCTCTCATACTATAACCCTCTCTACTCTCGCTATGTCTTTTCTCCACCTCATCCTTTACTTTTGTCCTATGAAATAATAGTTATATATCAGAATGAGAAAATTTCATCAATAAATGCAACGAATAATACTAAAAGTACTATTGTTTTTCTTATAAATACGTATATAATAAAGCTTAGCACTAGTTAAGACATTTCCAATTTTGTCCTCGTGTTTCGTAGACCATGTATCTATGTACGTTAGTTCTTGTTTTGGGTTCAATTCAACCTATAATTTAGATATCCCATGTTATACCCAAAAGTAGTGCTGATAATTAAAAAAAAAAAAATTATTATATATACCACTTCATATTCCAAGGCAACATAAGTGCGACACCCAAGTGTATGGGAATATTCGAAATTTGGTCGATTTTTGGAATTTTGAATGTTTTGTGACTTCTTTTTTCTTTAGTTTCGTTCTCACAAAATAATCTCCATATGTCAGGAATAACACCTTCTCTTAGGACTCTAGGATGGTATTCAATAGGTAAAAACATCTTATATTATTTTGTGTGCCCTAAACTTCTATTTAAACATCTTTTCGATCAATGGGAGAGGCATCTCGGGTTCAAAATCTAACTCAAATCCTACCATTAAAGCATTCCAAACATCATTTTTGTAATTATTTGGCATGACATTCCAACCTTCGTAACTAATCGGGATATAAAATCTAACAAGATCATTGACACGAGTGCTCCTTTTCCCACTCATGGACCGACTATACTCCAATCCACTAGAACGGTGACCATCATTTTACCATTTTGGGTCATATATGTCAATTTCCTATCTTTTTTATTTATTTATGTTTGCTTCTTTTACTTTCACTTGAAGTAGGTTGCTTAAAACCTCCACAAACTAATTCTTGTTACAGAGAAGATGATGTTTGTTACGGAGCTGATCACATTTGTTGCTTCGAACTACCCTTGCACTTGAAGCCATAATGCTCAATACATTAGTGCAAAAAAAAAAAACTGCCAATAATGGAATAATAGTCATCAATATAAAATATAAAACAAATGATGACCTAGAGCAACAATAATATGTATTGAATCATCATATTACTACATCATTAACATATTGATAGAGATACATATAGAAATCACAAGATGATATCATATAAATCCCAAGATACTACTTTCAACAATTAACATACGACCAATAAATTCATATATTGGCAACATTGAAAAATAAAATGTAGCCATGTTGCCAATTCAAAACAACTTTCAATGGTCACAATATCCAAATGCAAATATTAAAACAAAATATTATCACTCACATTCACATTATTAGACCTCATGTTATCACCAGGAACTTTTTAGAGATTGCCTGGTATATACTTTATGTTTCTTAACTTCTCCACAACTGCATACCTTTAAATAAACATACGATGGTTTGTGTAAACAATCTTCATGTTATGTTCTAGTCGAATGGATGGAGTGTTATCACCATGAATAGGACATGTTTTGTAACAATTTGTTACACACCTAGATAAGTTCACATATGTGGGATAATCATGAATCCCACACATTAAAATAGTTTTTAATGTAAAAGGTTGTATATTTTGCATGTCAATAGTTGGAACTCATCAGTTCATACCTAGGCATCAGAGGTTGTGCAATTGTTTTCTTGGATTGGAGCGGCCATCACTAGTATGAGAAGAGGTAATAGAGCATAACACAAGGGAGCATCATCGTGGCGGTCATTGTTGTTGTATATGCATGTCGTGTTTGAGTCCTTAATAATTCCCATATTCAAAACATTGTATACTAGTAATGTAACAACAAAAAAGCTTAATTGATCATAACTTGGATATTTTGGCATATCCCATTATAAATCGTTGCTAAAAACTGAACACTACATTGTATTTGCTTCGACTATCATTTGAGGACATGTTAGTGACCGAGCATCGTGTCTGAGATTCAAGTTGTTGGAATTGTCAAGAACATTTTATGGAGGTATACGAACTTTTGGTTTTGATTTTACTCGATCAAATTATTCTTGAATTTTTTTAATCAAGGCTATTTTTTATAAAACGATTCTTGTCGTGACATAAATTTCCAATTGAGTCCCTATATTGTTTTGACTTAATTCCGTGAACAAAACATGTTTGTAATATGTCATAGGGTGTTTTTATTTTATCACGATCCCACTTGGCCTATGACGTATTAAAGAAATTGAAGGCGTTGCGGCAAAGCTTGAAAGAATTAATCATGCCGAAGTTTAATTAGTGTAAGTTTAATCGTCTTCAAAGTTAATTTCATTCCGAAATCACTCAGGTGTGAATGCGTATAATTAATGGTGCTCAGAATTACTTTATAAAAAATAAGGATGTAATTTTTATAAAGAAAAATGTTTTAAAATATTTTGTAGTGTTTTAAAAGGTTTAAACTACGTTTTATGATGATAAGCTCATAAAAGAGTTTGACATTTTTGGATCTCTCATTGGAAGAGACGTTTTAAACAAAAAGTCAATAAGTCAAACTTTTGCGTTGTCGTTCAAACGACATCCAATCTCGTTCGAACGAGATAGGATATCGCTCGAACGAGTTCCTCAAGTCGTTCAAACGACATGTTTTTCGAGGCGGCGTTTAAATCATATTTAAACAGTGTTTTCATCATAGTTTAAAAAGTATTCTTTCTGGAAAATAGTTTTACGAAGTAGAACCTTTTTTTGCACATGTTTTCTAAGGTTTAAAAGTCTTAAACACATCCTTAGAGTTTGCAAAGATCCGAGTTGTCATTCTTATATGTTTAAGTGATCTTGTTGCACCAAAGTTGTTTGGTTAATACATCGAACACAAAGGGTTCGTGTTCGACATCATAGACGAATCAAAGTCATTCGGTGGACACCGAGACATACGTGGACGCGTGTGTTGTGGACAAGTATCGTGGAAGACGAATTTTTTACGTGGGCACTAATGAAAAACGGTTGAAGATAAGAAGGAGAGTCAAGACCCGTGGGGATCGAGTCTTAGTGTAAGGCTAATCTATCTTTGTAAAAACATTGTTCAGAGTGATTGTCTGGCTTTGGCAGTCCGAGATTGTTTTCCCCTTTTGGGTTTTTTCCTCGTACATCCAGCGTTGTAAGTATTCTTTACTTTATTTTACTTGCTTTAATTACTAGATGCATGTTTAGAATTAATCAAGATAAATTTTTTTAAGTAAGAATTGGGTTTTTCACAACTTGGTTTGGTGCATAATTAAAAGTTGAATTATGTTTTGGTGAAAAATTGGTTTGGCTTGAAACACACACATATTGGGGCACTCTTCAAATTGGTATCAGATCTAGAAAACATATTTTATTTGTTTGTAATCCTGTGCGCTTGTTTATGTCTCCTGCATTTATTTTTTCTCAATGGATTCTCTAAGTGTTGACGATTTACATCATTTGAATTTAAAGTTTGCAAAACGTATTGAAGTTTTGGAGAAAGAAAATTATGGTTTCAAAAATAGGATTGAATATTTGTAAAACTTTCAAATTCAAAGAGATATTTGTCGTGAGAACTTTAGTTCCTTGTTTAAAGATTTTAATATATTAAAATTGGGCAAAAAGGAGAGTGATGATAGAGTCCTCGTTTTATAAAAAGAGTTAGAGAATTTATAAAATTCTAGAGTTTGTGTCGTTGAGGAAAATAATTCGATTAATGATTTTGTGGCACCAGAAAAGGATCTTAGGGATAAGTTTGCTCACATTGAGGGGGAGCGAGATAACCTTCTAGGGGTAATTGAAAATTTAAAGGAGTCCCTAAAGTTTGAGGAGTCCAATCGTTTGCTTGAGTCAAAAGTTTTGAAGTTAAAAGATAATATAAATGACTCAAGTAGTGATGGTAGCGCCTTATCTTGCTCTAGTGGTTTGAATGTAATGGTCAAAACTATAGTTTGTTTTAGAGCTTCAACCACATCTGAGGGTATTAGAAAAGGTCAACCTAAAGGTCTCGTTCCTCGTCGTGTTTTCACATGTTCGCACTGTGGTAGGAAAGGTCACCTTAGGAATTTTTGTTTTGATCTTAAAAAACACCATAGGAAGACTAAACATAGTGTTCCATTGGTTCCCAAAACTCGTTCTGTTAGGTATACACCTGTTTGGGTTAGGAAATCCGTTTCGAAGATGCTAAATGCTTCGTTGGTTGATTCTCACATGCATGCACATGATTTATCTCTTTTGATTTCTTATGGATTGTAGCTTGCATGTTTTGTTATACGCTAGCCCTTTCATCATGATTTATAATTTTCTAGTGTTATGACTGTTTACCTCTTTGTATTTTATTTTTCTCTTCTTTGAGTCTTCTTTAAAAAATACAAAAAGATTTTGTTTTTGAAGAAAACTTTTGAAAAAACAAAAATAGTTTTGTTTTCTTGTTGGTTTTTATTTTTGAGTTTACATGTTTGATGTGGCATATTTGTGTGATGGACCCCCCCCCCCCCCCCCCCCCATTGTTTCATATCCATGTGGCTAGGACATTTGGTCATTATTATCGATGCCTAGAATGATCTTAACCATTGTTTATATGGGGTTGTTTCAAAGTTGATATACATTTTGATTCGACTTTGTATTATGCCAACATAGAACACATGAGTTTATATGGATGTTTGACTTTTCTTGCATATTTGAATTTGGTGAGGCGTTCTTATCTCAATCTTGTCATCTATGCGTAAGTAAACTTAAAGAGAAGTGTGCATGTAAGAACCATTTACCGTGAGGATTTGAATTATAAAAAATGATGAGTGATTCATGGGAAAGGGCTGCGAGAGTTCAAAATTAACTCGTCGTGAAAGCCACCATTTAAAAGAGCCCAAAAAAAATGCAAAATGCTAAGAAAAGGGCCAATACGATTTTCTCTAAGTTGAGAATGCTAGAAACCTCAAAACAACTTGAAAAAGTATGTTTATATGAGGGTGTTTGGTTCGATAAAATTTAAACGGATTTGCACAACTAATCCTAATGTTGAACATTGCAATTTAATGCTATTGTTTGTAAAATCGTCAAAATTCTGGATTTGTGTGCATGTAGTATGTTTAGTTCATTACTCTCACACTTTTATTGTCATATGGCTATGATAAAGTTTGAGGATTTATCGCTATCAACTAGAGCTTCTTGATCGTTTCGATCTGTTGAAATTGTGACTCATTTGTTGTAGTTTCACGCCCATTCGTTCCATATTCATGTTTGAGCACATCGGTATTTGCATGTAACTCGCATTTTTAGTTTTTATGAGTTTTATGCTTTTTGTGCTAAAAGCCTACTGTTTTAGCACTATTTTACATCTATCAGGCCCTTCCTGGATTTTTTTTTGTGGAAATTTTTTCACTGGGCAAAACGTTATAATCTTTTTTAGGAAACTGAGAAATTTTGGTAAGTCGTTCGAAGTCGTTCAAACGACAACTCATCTCGCGCGAACGACATTTGTACTTTATTCGAGCGACATCCTCATCTCGTTTGAGCGATGTCCCTGGCTCGTTCGAATGACAAGCTGAAAAAATGTATTCTGATTGGTTTGCAGTCCACTAGTTTAATTTGATATATTTTTGGTACTGCTGCATGCATTTTTAGACTGATTGGTTTTTATGCAGGTTCTTTTATGTTCCAAATTGGTATTTTGCATATAAGTCCGTTTATCACAATTGATTTGATTGATATACTCTTTGTGTGGTTCCTTGGTTTACTAGCTACTGATTTGTCATTACATGATCTTATTTAGCTGGTTGTTTCATGTTTATCTAGCATTTTTTGTTTTTTAAAATCGATATCAACTTGATTCAAATTGGTTTCATTTTGTCATGCTAGATATTTCATATTGGTTTATATTTTCACCGGATTGTCTATTCGAGACAAAAAGGGGGAAAGATGTATGTGATGTAGGGGGAGATTTGTTGAGCGTTTATATTGATATCTTGATTTACAAATTGACTGATTGTATTTCTTTCAAATTGGTATCAAATAATTGCTCTCATGCTTCAAATGATTTGTCGATATTAGAAATATAAATTGGTATCATTTGTTCCTCCACACTTCACTGGGTATTTGTTTGTCTATTTCATGTGTGTAGGTTAATGCTTCAGCGATTCGAGATTTCAAGTCTACATCACATTCAGACAGTTCATGCTTGTCGGTGCTACATATACTAGTCCGTGTCCTGTATTTTTTATTTTGGGTTTATGGGATGGGATTTAGGTGTCATACAGCTTGACGGCCCGGTTAGGAATTTCACTGGTTCAGTTTTGTCCCGGAATAGTCAAAGGGGGAGATTTGTAAGGACATAAATTTCCAATTGAGTCCCTGTATTGTTTTGACTTAATTCCGTGAACAAAACATGTTTGTAATATGTCATAGGGTGTTTTTATTTTATCACGATCCCACTTGGTCTATGACGTATTAAAGAAATTAAAGGCGTTGCGGCAAAGCTTCAAAAAATTAATCTTGCCGAAGTTTAATTAGTGCACCCAGACTAATTAAATACCGGGTATCTACTCCTTTACTAAATTAATACAAAATGCCAAGTTGTTTCAGTTCATAGCATCATTGTCGAAAATATTTTTAATAATTACTAGCCACCTAATATTTAAAAAGTGAGTTATCAATTTTAATTAAATCCGATTAACATGCAATAATTAAATTATGAAATGCTAACATAACCACCACATAATAATGGGAATGGAATAACCATAAAATAGTAATGAGTCTGGAGGGATACTCCTCACAACAATCCAAATACAGGAATAAACAAATACTAAGTCTGCATCACTAAATTAATTACAACCCAAAATTCTGGAATAAATGAATAAATAAAGTATCTCTAAAAGGAAATAGGGCGACATGCCCAACAGATGAGGAAAGCTGATAATAAGGAGTCAAGATCGAAAGTGGAGGCGTCTACTGTCAAAGTCCTATAACTTCCATGGCAGCTACAGTCCGTCACCTAAATGGAGCTCCTATGCATGGTGTCCTTGTGGCTCGGCACCTAAAAGGGTTTTTACAAAAATATATTTGAAAGAAAACGGGTCAGAGCCCGATTGTGGAAAACAGTTTAAAATATAGCAAGTGTTTTAATGACATTAAAACAATGAATGCAAAATACATGTTAGGACGTGCTCTCACATGAAATACTCACCTCTAGACTATTTGTGCACTCCTAACGTACCCGTACCCATTCTAGTTATTCTCATATCTAACTAGTTCTAAATAAATTCTAACATTTCTATACGATTTACGCTTTAATTCCAACATCATCAATTAAATAGAGAGCTTTACCACAATTCTTGGTTTCCCAATTAGTAGCAGTACTAATATACTAGAGACCATCCATTTTATCTTTACATAACATTGCTATAATTATACTTACATTTAATCATGATAGTTCATTTCAATTAACAGTATATCATTCTCATCATAAATATACATTACTAGCACCCCGAGACTAAGCTGCGGTGCACACATACTCTGCTATCCAATCCCGGTACCTCACGTACATAAGGACCACGTATTTCGAATCTCTCAGGAATCGTTTTAAATAAACAACAATCACAAACAATGGAGGCGAGCATAGTTCACATCACATGGGTCACGCACATACCTACGCTTCTATGATCAGCAGACTTATTAACTTCTCAATAAGTCCTTCTCTGACCTATGTCCTCAAGGTACCAATCTAAATCCCCCCGTAGGCACAAAAACATTAGATGGCCCTAATCAAACGCAAACCTCCCATGATAGCAAGTACAATAGGTATGTTATACACATAAAACCACATATACTAAGCATTCGCACATCCTAGATATCTCGTATTTTTAATATAGGTATGCTTATCGTTCTTATACCGTCATTTAATGGTATACGATCACAAGTCCCCGATTTGTATATTAACATCATCAACCCTTCTCACGTCATAATTAGATTCTCGTTTCCTACTCCACAATTGACATTCAATTTTATTATAATGTTCTAAGTTCTACTCCTCAACTTACCCCAATCCTCACAATTATACCACTAATCAATAAGGGAAGGTTAATACTCCAATTAAATAAGTCTACGGAATGTTTGAAATGAAATCAGGCCAAAAAGCCATTATGTCAACTCATTTGAAGTCTCGTTCGAATGAGGTCGTTCGAACGAAAGTCTTCGAATGAACTACAAACTCATTAGAAGCTGGTTTGAACGACCCGGGCAAGTCTTCTAACGAGATGGCAGTTTCAGCCCAAAAATTCTCTACTTCGTTTATCTCAATTTTTCTCTTCTCTAAACTGATCCTAAGATCATCCCAATGGTATTTTAACATTATTAAACTACTCTAAGTCCTCCTAGGTCACTCTTTAACTTATATATGGGGTCAATGCTTCCTAAATTAACATATATCATCAAAATTCCCAAAACTTGTTCCAAACCCTATAATCATGAACCCAGAATTTAATGACTACAATTTCTCCTTATCAATCCGTTTTCACATCATCAAAAGATATATTTTGTATATGACATTCATCCAATAACATTCTACATGCAATCCCTATATCATATCATGAATCCTACCTCTAATTTCATGGGTTTTCATCAAACTTCCAATATAAGACAGCAATTCAATTCTAAGCATGGAAGAAACATTTGCTTGAAATTAATGTAATTAAACCACTTGACTTAGATGTTCTGATTTGATGTTAAAGGTTGAAGGTTGATCTCTCCCCTTTTCTCTACAGAATTATCCCAAAGATGGTGATGGTGGTTATGGGTTTTCTTTTGGAACCTCTTTCAACTCTTCCTATAACTCCCGTAGCCCTCTAACTTGCCAAATGTTGATAATGGGCTTAGTGTGTTATTTTATAATATAAAAATAACCACTAAAATTCTTGGGTTTTAATTCCCCTATTTTTAAAATTACCAAACTACCCTTTTGGGTTGCCCGTATGGCCTCAAAATGCCCCAGAACCCAAACTAAACTCCCGGCTACTGTTTTTTGACTATTTCGACCCTTCCGGACGCGTTGGCGCACTCAAAATGACAATTAGGTTGATAAAAATAAAATTCACTTTTTAATTCAAATAATTATGTCCCTGACGCGACTGACACGCGCGTCCCAACTAAATTTCCCAAATTAATTTAAATATCATCAATACTCATGTATTACCATACATACTCGGAAATAATAAATTTTAACATCATAATCAAATATCAACTCACATCTCGTTAGTATTTATACCCGGATTAATTTCCAATTAATTCTCATTTAATTTCATTAATCCCTTAAATAAAAATCACTAAAATTACGGGGTATTACATACTTCCTCCCTAATAACAGAATTTCGTCCCGAAATTCAGAACTAAAGAGTACCTGGTAAAAATAACTCTGGATAGCACTCGCACATTTCATCCTCGCGCTCCCATGTGGACTCCTTGGCATTATGATGCCGCCACTGAACACGTACTAACGGTAATATCTTCGACTTTAGTTTCCGCTCGCTTCGGTCCAAAATAGCAATCGGTACCTCCTCATAGGAACTATCGGGCTGAAGATCAATGTCCTCCAAAGAAATGTGAGTATGGGCCAAATCATCCCTAAGATATTTCCTTAGCGAGGAAATATAGAACACATCATGGATTCTATGTAAGTTCTCCGGTAACCCAAGTCTGTATGCGACTGGCCCAATCCTCTCGATGATAGGAAATGGCCCCATGTATCTTGCTGCCAGTTTCCCCTTCTTTCCAAAACGCATGATCCCCTTCATCGGAGATACTCTGAGTAACACCTGGTCTCCCACCTTGAATTCTCTGAAGAACCTCTTGGCATCAGCATAGCTCTTCTACCAGTCCTGAGCTACCCGAATGAGACTCCGTATCAACTCAATCCTTGCCGAAGTGTCCTGAATCACTTCTGGTCCAAGGAGTTTGTTATCCCTCACCTATAACCAACATGTTGGGGAATGACAAGGTCTACCGTACAACGCCTCAAATGGAGCCATGCCAATGGTGAACTGGTAGGAGTTGTTATAAGCAAACTCCACCAGTGAAAGGTACTGCTCCCATCCACCTCCAAAGTCTAGGATACACATACGTAACATGTCCTCCAACATCTGATTTGTTCTCTCGGTTTGCTCATTAGTCTTTGGGTGATAAGCCGTACTCAATCGCAACTCCGTACCCATAGCCTCCTGGAAACTCTCCCAAAATTGTGAGACAAATATCTTATCTCGGTCAGACACGATATTTAGAGGCACACCGTGAAGTCTCACTATTTCTGCAATAAATATCTGAGCATACTGTCCCATAGTGTAATCTGTCCTCACGGGTAGAAAATGAGGAACTTTGGTCAACCTATCCACAATTACCCATATGGAGTCGTGACCCCTCTGTGACGTAGGTAATCCCGTGATAAAGTCCATGGATATGCTCTCCCATATCCACGTCGGAACCTCTAATGGATGTAGAAGTCCTGTCGGATTCTGAAGATCCACCTTTACTAGCTGACAAGTGGCGCATTTAGAAACGAACACGGCGATATCTCTCTTCATCCCGCTCCACCAATACTGGCGTCTCATGTCTTGGTACATCTTATCCCCACCAGGGTGTATCGCGAATCGTGAGCCATGCGACTCTGCCATAACCTCGTGTCGCAAGTCTTCCCCTTCTGGAATAACTAGTCTCCCATTGAAGCATAATCTCCTGTCTGAAATAATGGTATAGGACTCGGATCCCTCTGCTAGTAATCGGACTATCTGTTCCTGACAGAACGAGTCAATTGCCTGTGCCTTTATCACTCTCGTGACAATCTGAGGTGTAATAGTCATCACAGACATGAATGATCGGGCCACTTCATCCTGGTGTCCCAACTCCTTCCATTTGGCTTTCCACACCCCAACCACCTCATCTACTGGCCTACGGCTCAACGCGTCTGCTACTATGTTAGCCTTCCCCGGGTGATATTGGATATCGAACTGATAATCCTTCACAAACTCAAGCCACCGTCGTTGACGCATATTCAGTTCCTTTTGCGTGAAGAGGTATTGTAAATACTTATGGTCCATGAACAACCAAAATTTCTCCCTCAGGAGATAGTGTCTCCAAATCCCAAGAGCGAACTGCCGCCAACTCCAAGTCATGGGTGGGGTAATTCCTCTCATGGGGCTTAAGCTTACGAGAATCATAAGCTATGGCCTGACTCTCCTGCTGCAGTACACCTCCGAGTCCTTGTAAGGACACATCGGTGTAAACTAAATACTCAACTCTCGGTCTGGTTAATGCTAACATGGGTGCTGAGGTCAACATGTCCTTCAACTCATCGAATGCTAACTGACAGACATCGCTCCAGATGAATGGCACACCCTTGCGAGTCAGATGTGTCAAAGGACCCTCTATCTTTGAGAAACCCTGAATAAACCTCCTGTAGTATCCTGCTAGGCCCCAAGAAACTACGGATCTCAGTCGGTGTCGTGGGTTGTCCCCACTCCCTCACTGTGGATACTTTCCCCGGATCAACAGATTTCCCCCGGTCTGAAATGATATGTCCCAAAAACTGAACCTCCTTCAAACAGAACCCAAACTTCTCATACTTTGCATAAAGCTCATTCTGACGCAACATCTGCAAAACCTGTCTCAAATGTTCGGCGTGGTCCTCTTCTGTCTGGGAGTAAACCAGAATGTCATCAATAAATACAATGACGAACTGATCTAGAAACTCTCTGAACACCCTATTCATTAAGTCCATAAACACGGCTGGAGCGTTGGTCAAGCCAAAAGGCATAACCCAAAACTCGTAAGAACCATATCTTGTTAAGAAAGCAGTCTTCGAGACGTCCCGTTCCCTGATACGCAACTGATGGTATCCCGATCGTAAATCAATCTTCAAGAAGAAGGAAGCTCTTCTCAATAGGTCAAATAAGTCATCGATTCTGGGCAACGGATACATATTTCGTATCGTGAATTTATTCAACTCCTAATAATCTATGCACAACCTCAACGATCCATCCCTCTTCTTTACGAATAACATAGGGGAACCCCACGATGAAGTACTCCTCAGGATAAACCCCTGACCCAACAACTGCTCTATATGATCCCTTAGATCTCTCATCTCCGCTGGAGCCATATGATACGATGCACGGGAAATGGGCCGTGTGCCCGGCGTCAAATCAAAAATAAAATGTATCTCTCTACTAGGAGGTAATCCAAGTATATCCTGGAATACATCAGTAAACTCCCTCATAACTAGAATCGAATCAAGTGGTAGCACCACTTCCTTAGAGGTCTCTTCCTCTATATAGTACAAATGAGTGGACGATCCTCCCTCAGGGCGAGGCATCGCCACTAAAAACATCTCCTGCCCGGGAATGGCAAAGATAATACTCCGACTAAAACAATCAATCATGGCTCGGTACGCAACTAGCCAATCCATACCAACAATCGCATCGTACTCAGTCATCTCTAACACTAACATATCAGCGGGTAAAGTAAACCTCCCGATCTCTATACCCACACCTCTACAAATAAGCGAAATCATGGAACCCCTACTCAACAGTGAATCTACACAAGTAACCGTGCTCTCTGCGGTGTCTAACAACCCAATAGTACATGAAAACCTCATGGCAACGAAACAATGTGTGGCCCCCGTATCAAATAAAATACGCCCTAAAGTCCCCTGAATAGAGAACATACCCTCAATAGCAGGCGGATCCTGTGGGACTGAGGCATGCTGGAGCTGATACACTCTATCATACTGAATTTTTCCCTGCTGGACTGGGACTGCTGGAATGGGTGGTAGTGCTACCATCTGTGGTGGTGTTGGGAGGGCGGCGGGAAACATAGGCCTCTGTGGCTCGTGTCGAGCACCCTGCTGCTATTTCGGTGGGGCCCTTCCCCTATCAGGATAATCCTGGCATTTGTGGCCAGTCTTGTCACAAATAAAGAACTTCCCCGGGAAGTTTCCCTCTCGTTGTCCCTGCTTCCTATGGCCCTACTGGCCGTTACCATTCCTACCCTGACTATGCTAGCCCTGCTGAAACTGCTGTTGCTGACCATTCTGGCCCTGCTGGCCCTGATGGCCGTTCTGACCCTGATGGCCATGTTTGAAACCTCCCTGACCATTCCTGAAACCCTTAAATCTGAATCTCTTATGATCCCCCTGTTGGGAACCCTGGTCACCCTGTCTGTGTTGTCCCTGAGCAGATTGTGCCCCGCTGGCACCATTTCCCCCGATCCTGCCCTGATGGCTGGACTCTCCTGATCTCTTGCTCTCAGACATGTGGAAGCGATGATCCTGGCAGTGAAGTAGTGCAGCGTTAACCACATCAGAATAAGTGTCCAACGAGAGATTCCCCAACAAATCCTGACGGATCCTCCAAGTCAATCCATCCGTGAACTTCTGAATTTTCTTCTCCTCGGTTGGAATTTCATCCGGAACAATATTCAAGAGATTGGTGAACTCAGCCTCATACTCGGCAACGGTCTTTCCCTGTTGATTGAGGTTCATCAACTCCCTCCTCATCTCAGTGTGAACAGCTGACGGAAAATATTTATGGTCGAACCGCACCCAGAACTCCTGAATAGTGAGAGCGTCCCTCTCCTCCATGGTGGTAATGGACTCCCACCACTGCAATGCTAATCCTACTAGCTTAAAAGTAGCCAATATTTGCTTCTGAACATCTGTGCACTCGTACATCTTTAAGTGCCTCTGAATGTCCTTCCTCCACTGACTGGATACCACAACATCGGATCTATCTGCAAACTCCGGAGGGTGTGCTTCTGAAAAGCATCACGGACGCGTTCCGAAGCAGACGAGAATGCATGAGCCTGAACTGGCGCTACTGCCGACGCCTGAGGTGGTGCCTGCTGTACAACTGTGAGGGCGGCATTTACCGCTTGGGCTACAATGGCTACAACCTCTGCAGCATTCACGGTGCTCGGAAATGGAGTAGGCTGTGGCTCGGGCTGTGCATCCTTAGGAACTCGTTGTGCACGTCGTGGAGGCATCTGAAATGAGAGTAAGGTATTATAAGTTCGCAGTTATTATCTCAAAATAGCTGAAGAGCGAAACATACACAAAAGAATACAACAGTCCTAAAATATAGGGCTCTACATCAAAGAAAGATCAGCGCAAACATAATAAGCCATATAGATCCTAAGGACACTAGAACCTGATGCTCTGATACCACCTGTGACACCCCGACTAATTAAATACCGGGTAGCTACTCCTTTATTAAATTAATACAAAATGCCAATTTGGTTCAGTTCATAGCATCACTGTCGAAAACATTTTTAAAAATTACTAGCCACCTAATATTTAAAAAGTGAGTTGTCAATTTTAATTAAATCCGATTAACATGCAATAATTAAATTATGAAATGCTAACATAACCACCACAATATAATGAGAATGGAGTAACCATAAAATAGTAATGAGTCTGGAGGGATACTCCTCACAACAATCCAAATACAGGAATAAACAAATACTAAGTCTGCA
Source organism: Sambucus nigra (assembly GCA_949130495.1). Taxonomy (NCBI): domain Eukaryota; kingdom Viridiplantae; phylum Streptophyta; class Magnoliopsida; order Dipsacales; family Adoxaceae; genus Sambucus; species Sambucus nigra. Next base: position 232,495,754 of record OX422210.1, on the reverse strand, counting down.
TCACTAAATTAATTACAAGCCAAAATTCTGAAATAAATGAATAAATAAAGTATCTCTAAAAGTAAATAGGGCGACATGCCCAACAGATGAGGAAAGCTGATAATAAGAAGTAAAGATCGAAAGTGGAGGCGTCTACTATCCAAGTCCTGTAACTTCCACGACAGCTACAGTTCGTCACCTGAATGGAACTCCAATGCATGGTGTCCTTGTGGCTGGGCACCTGAAAAGGTTTTTACAAAAATATATTTGAAAGCAAACGGGTCAGAGCCCGATTGTGGAAAACAATTTAAAATATAGCAAGTGTTTTAATGACATTAAAACAATGAATGCAAAATACATGTTAGGATGTGCTCTCACATGAAATACTCTCCTCTCGACTATTTGTGCACTCCTAATGTACCCGTACCCATCCTAGTGATTCTCATATCAAACTTGTTCTAAATAAATTCTAACATTTCTATACAATTTACGCTTTAATTCCAACATCATCAATTAATTAGAGAGCTTTACCATAATTATTGGTTTCCCAATTATTAGCAATACTAATATACTAGAGATAATCCATTTTATCTTTACATAACGTTGCTACAATTATACTTACATTTAATCATGAAAATTCATTTCAATTAACAGTATATCATTATCATCATAAATATACATTACTAGCGCCCCGAGACTAAGCTGCGGTGCACACATACTCTGTTATCCAATCCCGATACCTCACGTACATAAGGACCACATATTCCGAATCTCTCAGGAATCGTTTTAAATAAAAAACAATCACAAACAATGGAGGCGAGCATAGTTCACATCACATGGGTCACTCACATACCTACGCTCCCATGATCAACAGACTTATTAACCTCTCAATAAGTCCTTCTCTGACCTATATCCTCTAGGTACCAATCTAAATCCTCCCGTAGGCACACAAAGATTAGATGGCCCTATTCGAACGCAAACCTCCCATTATAGCAAGTACGGTTGGTATGTTATACACATAAAACCACATATACTAAGCATTCACACATCTTAGATATCTCGTATTTTTAATATAGGTATACTTCTAGTTCATATACCGTCATTTAATGTTACACGATCACAAGTCCCTAATTTTGTATATTAACATCATCAACCCTTCTCACGTCATAATTAGAAAATCGTTTCCTACTCCACAATTGACATTCGATTTTATTATAATGTTGTAAGTTCTACTCCTCAACTTACACCAATCCTCACAATTATACCCATTAATCAATAAGGTAAGGTTAATACTCCAATTAAATAAGTCTACGGAACGTTTGAAATGAAATCAGGCCAAAAAGTCATTCTGTCAACTCGTTAGAAGTCTCGTTCGAATGAGGTCATTCGAACAAAAGTCTTCGAATGAACTACAAACTCGTTAGAAGGGACACTTTCATATCGTTAGAAGCTCGTTCCAACGAGGTCGTTCGAACGACCTGGGCAGGTCTTCTAACGAGATGGCAGTTTCAGCCCAGAAATTCCCTACTTTGTTTTTCTCAATTTTTCTCTACTCTAAACTGATCCTAAGATCATCCCAATGGTATTTTAACGTTATTAAACTACTCTAAGTCCTCCTAGGTCACTCTTTAACATATATATGGGGTCAATGCTTCCTAAATTAACATATAATCATCAAAATTCCCAAAACTTATCCCAAACCCTATAATAATGAACCCATAATTTAATGACTACAATTTCTCCTTATCAATCAATTTTCACATTATCTATGACATTCATCCAATAACATTCTACATGCAATCCCTATATCATATTATGAATCCTACCTCCAATTTCATGGGTTTTCATCAAACTTCCAATATAAGACAACTATTCAATTCTAAGCATGGAAAAAACATTCTCTTGAAATTAATGTAATTAAACCACTTGCCTTAGATGTTCTAATTTGATGTTGAAGGTTGAAGGTTGATCTCTCCCCTTTTCTCTACAGAATTCTCCAAAAGATGGTGATGGTGGTTATGGGTTTTCTTTTGGAACCTCTTCCAACCCTTCCTATAACTCCCGTAGCCCTCTAACTTGCCAAATGCTGATAATGGGCTTAGTGGGTTATTTTCTAATATAAAAATAACCTCTAAAATTCGTGGGTTTTAATTCCCCTATTTTTAAAATTACCAAATTACCCTTTTGGGTTGTCGGTATGGCCTCAAAATGCCCCGGAACCCAAACTAAACCCCCGGCTAGTGTTTTCTGACTATTTCGACCCTTCTGGACGCGTTGGTGCACTCAAAATGACCATTCAATTGATAAAAATAAAATTCACTTTTTAATTCAAATAATTATGTTCCTGACGAGACTAACACGCGCGTCACAACTAAATTTTCCAAATTAATTTAAATATCATCAATACTCATGTATTACCATACATACTCGAAAATAATAAATTTTAACATCATAATTAAATACCAACTCACATCTCGTTAGTAATTATATTCGGATTAATTTCCAATTAATTCTCATTTAATTTCATTAATCCCTTAAATAAAAATCACTAAAATTACGGGGTATTACAGTTTAATCGTCTTCAAAGTTCATTTCGTTTCGAGATCGCTCAGGTATGAATGCGTATTATTAATGGTGCTCGGAATTATTTTATAAAAAAATAAGGATGTAATTTTTATAAATAAAAATGTTTTAAAATGTTTTATTGTGTTTTAAAAGGTTTAAACTACGTTTTATGATGATAAGCTCGTAAAAGAGTTTGATATTTTTGGATCTCTCATTGGAAAAGACGTTTCAAACAAAAAGTCAAACTTTCACGCTGTCATTCAAATGACATCCAATCTCGTTCGAACGAGATAGGACGTAACTCGAACGATTTCCTCAAGTCGTTCGAATGACACATTTTTCGAGGCGGAATTTAAATCCTATTAAAACAGTGTTTTCATCATAGTTTAAAAAGTGTTCTTTCTGAAAAACAGTTTTACGAATCAGAGCCTTGTTTGCACATGTTTTCTAAGGTTTAAAAGTCTTAAACACATCCTTAGAGTTTGCAAAGATCCGAGTTATCATTCTTATATGTTTAAGCCATCTTCTTGCACCAAAGTTGTTTGTTCTATACATTAAACACAAGGGGTTTTGCAATGAAGAAGCGACGGACATCGTGTTCGACATCGTAGACGAATCAAAGCCATTCGGTGGACACCGAGACATACGCGGACGCGTGTGTTGTGGACAAGTATCGTGGAAGACGATATTTTTGCGTGGGTACTAATGAAGAACGGTTGAAGATAAGAAGGAGCGTCAATACCCATGGGGATCGAGTCTTAGTGTAAGGCTAATCTGTTTTTGTAAAACCATTGTTCATAGTGATTGTCTGGCTTGGGCCATCCGAGGTTGTTTTCCCGTTTTGGGTTTTTTCCTCGTACATCCGGCGTTGTGAGTATTATTTACTTTATTTTACTTTCTTTAATCACTAGATGCATGTTTAGGATTAATCAAGATAAAATTGCTTTAAAGTAAGAATTGGGTTTTTCACAACTTGGTTTGGTGCATAATTAAAAGTTGGATAATTTTTTGGTGAAAAATTGGTTTGGTTTAAAACACACACATATCGGGGCACTCTTCAATTATTGATTTTTTTTCAGTTTGTTAGGACGAAATTCCAAATCTCATTAGAACTAGATCCAGATCTCGTTCAAACGAGATCAAATCTCGTTGTAACAAAGTTCTTAACTCATTCGAACAAACTTCTAATGAACATATAATGATATGATCTCTGTTTAACATAATAACTCTCATTGGAAGTTAGTTGGAAGATCAATCGAACAAAGTAGGCATATTGTTCAAATGAGACTTCACCTCATTATAATGAAACGAGTGTTTTCATTTAAATGAGACTCTAATTTCGTTCAAAAGAGACTCTAATTTCATTCAAATAAGAATGTCGCCTTGGAATTCATGTCTTACTATAAAAAAAATTAACAGTTTTTCTCAAGACTTTTGGTGAAAAAGAAATGCTCATACCTGTTCCAAAAGTCTTCATCTTTTCATTTCTTTAAAAAGATTTGTTTTTCCAAATCACTCATCCCCTAAAATGCTTTAATGAGTTTCAAATCCTATTTTCCGAATACTACATCAAAACCTAGTAGAGTTTACTTTATTGTTGATTTGTGGAACCAAACTCTATGGCTGAAGAAATTATTCTGTAATCATGAGGTTGCCCGGTGGATACCAAGTGAAAAACTGCTTCCTGTGGATGGGGATAGATTATGCCATATCTATTGAAGATTTGAATACTATTGTATTGTAATTAGTGGAGCTCTATGTAGTCTTAATTTGTAAAGTCTGTCAAATTCATTACAGTGTTGAAATTTAAGTTTTGCTCGAAAGGAATTTCACCTTACTTCTTCATGCGTTTGGTTTGATCGTGTGGTTTGTCTATTTAATTTAGACTTCAATATGCATGAACATCTAATTATTAATAAAGATATATTTTGGTTAAAAATTGAATCTTAATGTGTGTATCTTAAGATACAAACATTTCAGATAGGCACAGTTTCATTTTTAATTTGGTATTACAGCCGGTTACACAAAGTTTTTATGTGATATTTAAATTGGGATTATATGGATAGTTTTCATAATAGGCTAGCTATTTTCGATGGGTCTAATTATTCTTACTGGAATGCTCGAATGAGGTCAGTTTTGAAAGTGAATCATGAGTGTCTGTGGATTATTTGTGTTAAAGGGTGGACATAATCCACCGTGACTAATGGTGATGTCATAAGTCCCGAACCCATCATCACTTGGATGGAAGGTGAACTAACATGGAGTAATTTTAACTCACATGGTTTAAGTGCTATTTTTGGAGCCGTCACCCCTGATGAGTTTTGTCGCATCATGACGTGCACCACATTTAAGGAAGCGTGGGATACTCTCCCGCTCACTCATGAGGGTACTAATGATGTGAAAGTTTCTAATCTTCAAAATCTCACCACACAGTTTAATATTACTACTATGCTATAGATGGAATCATTTGATAAATTTTATGCATGATTGTCTGATATCATTAACTCTAGTTTTAATTTGGGTGAGAGAATTCCTGAGATGCGCATTGTGAAAAATATTTTGAGTTCCCTTTCTGTCTCGTTTTATCCATAAGGTATATGTCCTTAATTCGTTGGGAATTTTAGTACGCTTAGGTTAGAATAACTCCTAAGAGATCTTCAAACTTATGACATTGACATGTTCCCCAAAACTATTAAACAGAAAGAAAAAGGGATTTCTTTAAAATCCCAGGTAAAAAGAATGAGGAGGTCTCTTCTGACTCCGAATATGATTTTAATTTAGATGATCTTGCCCTTTTTCCAAAAAATAAAAAAAAAATCTCAAGCTAAGAAAAGAAAGTACTTCCAATGAAATAAATTGTTTTAGAAAGATAAAAAAGTTTAAGACGGGCAAGAAATGTTTTGAAACTGATAGGAGAGTACCCTAAGAAAGATGAGGAGATATGCTATGAGTATGAGGGTAAGGGTACCAAATCTCATGAGTGTACTACGAGGATAAAGAGATAAGGCAAAGTCAAAGCTTCCTTCAATGACACGTTTAGTAATAACGATGTCAATTTGGTGGATTTCAGGGATGAATCAGTGCATGGACGTAACTTTAACGCTTTCATAGCTAGTGATGTTACTACATCGAGTACACCTCACGCCAATGAGAAAGTTGCTAAACATAATAACCTCGACAGTGAGTCTAGTCATTCTGAAGAGAGTGAGGGAGATCAAGTTTTAAATTAGGGAGAGAATAACCTTTAACATGCTTACTTCGAGCTCCACACCGAGTCTTTTAAGATGAAAAAAAAAAGAAAAAAAAATCATCTCTTAGGGTTTAGCGTTAAAGAAGGATTTTAGAGAGTCATGAGCGAGAGAGTCCTCGGTGAGAATTTCTGTAGGAGAGAGGCTAATTTTAGTGGAAAGGAAAAATGGTGATTTGATCAACAAAGTGTCTAGTCTAACGAGAGATCTTCAATATTTATTGGAAACTTATGAGAAACTTGAAGCCCTTATATCTCAACTTAATAAAGATCTCGAACGTGCCCGAGAGGTCAATGTCACTATAGAGGATACATAAAAAAAGATCAGAAAATGTTCCTTGTTCACGATTAAGGTTTTTGGGTAATGCAAGGAATAAGTTGCGATGGTGCATCCACTTCCCATGCAACAGCAAAATCGGTTCCTAAGTTTATGGTGGATCCATGGGCCTCAACCTAACCAACCTATGAGAGTTAAACCTAAACGATCTAACCAATGTAGACCCAAACATGTATATGTTTGCACCTACTATAAACAGATAGGTCACCTTAGGTAATTTTGATACAAGTAAGGAAGAACTTAACGTACACATACTCTCATACACCGCTATAGCAACTTTTCTAGTCTTAGAAAGCAATTTGAGTTCCTAGTTACGACATCTTAAATATTAATTGAAGAAGTTCATAGGATGTATATGAATTTTTAGAATGCTTACGACTAGAAACCAAACGATAAAGGAAAACAAAAGGTTAGCTTCACTTGGGTACCAAAGCAAGATGAAAAAGCCCTTGCTGTTCACCCTGCTCTTAAGGTTCAAGATACCTCCCAATGATATTTTGATAGTGGGTGCTCTAGTAACATGAATGGCGATAAATTATTTTTTACTAACCCTATGCGTCACTAGGAAGGCAAAAGTCACCTTTGGAGATAGGAGTAGATATAGTATTTTAGGAAGTGGTTGTGTTGAGGTCCCCAGATTTCCTAAATTTTCTAGTGTGTTGTATGTTTAAGGGTTGGAGGTGAAATTTATTAGCATAAGCCAACTTTGTGAGGCAAACTTTGCGGTGAAGTTCAACCGGTCTGAGTGTTATATATACGATCAATCCAGTAAACTATTATTTCAAGGAGTGAGGGCCAAAGATAAAATCTATGGGATCATTTCCAAATCCTCCATTGTGTACAATAATGCCACGGTCTCCTCTATGGACCTTGGCATCAATGACTAGGTCATGTTAACATTTGAGATATTAATAGATTAGTGAAGAAGGACCTAGTGCGTGGCTTACCATCTCTTGGGAAACCACTTCGTCGATTTTTGGTCCTTCCCAATAAGGAAAACAAATTCGAAGTCACCATAAAAATTGAATACCATTACCAATTCTCGTGTGTCGGAGTTGATACATCTAGATCTATAGGTCCTACTCATACAGAGAGTATAGGTGGTAAGAGATACATTATCATGATGGTTGATGACTTTTCGAGATACTCTATCATGGGGTTTCTTAGAGAAAAGTCCGATGCTATTTAGTTTAACAACAGGTTTCGTGTCTTACAAAACCAAAACGGTATCACTATTAATCGGATGTGTAGTGATAATGCCACTGAATTTATAGAAGCCAGAGTGGATAGATATTGTAATGGAGTGGGCCTCAAACATGAGTTTTTGGCCTTTCTAATTCCTCATAAAATTGGATATTTGAGAGGAAGAACCACAATTGAAGAAATGCCTAGATCCATGCTTCTAGGGAATAAAATGCCTAGACATTTTTAGGTAGAGGCAATTAATACTGATGGCATACAATGAATATGGTATATCTTTATCCACACGTGTACACATGCCATATGTGTTGTGGACATGAAAAAATTAAAACCTATCATATTTTTGTATATTTGGGAGTACTTGCTACATCTTGAGAGATAAAGAGAAATGAGAAAAAATTTGCACATGAAGCGATGGGGGAATATGTTTAGGTTATTCTTCGTCGAGTATGGCTTAGAGGGTGTTTAACATTGAAATATCTAAGGTTATGAAGTCAATAAACATTAGGATTAGAGACGACGAACCCCAACATCTATTGACCATCACCCCTAGTATAACGATGATACACACCCCAGTTAAGATCCCATTTTTGCGCATACTACCATAGTGCACCCCACGCTTGATTTAGAAGATCCACCCTCTTGGGTTAGAAAGAGTTATAAACCTTCTCCTATACTTGGTGATACCACACTAGGTGACAAGACACGCTCAACTTGAGAATATGGTTAGCTACAATTGCTACACCTCCTTAGTCGATCCTAAAAATAGGAAAGAAGCAATCAAGGACGAGTAGTGCATATATGTTATGCAAGATTACTTGCTTCAATGTCACAAGAATGATGTCTTGGAGTTAGTCCCCCGACCTAGAGAAACTATTGTGCTGGTACCAAGTGGATTTATAAGAATAAGATGGATAAGAATGCTACCATAGTTTGCAATAAGGATATGTTGGTCACTTTGATAAGACATTCGCTCGTGCTACTAGGCTTGATTTCGTCCACTTATTACTTACCATAACATGCATTTATGCTCGAAGTAATATCAAATGGATATCAAGAGTGCCTTCCTTAATGGAATTATATAGGAGAATATGTACACAAAATAACCAAAGGGGTTCGAAGACATAAAACACCCGAGACATGTGTTTTATCTTAACAAGGCTCTTTATGGTTTGAGAAAGAAACCCGTGCTTAGTACGAGAGGCTCACTTCTTACCTTTTAGCTCGTGTCTTAAAGAGAGGGGGAGTGGATAATACATTGTTTGTGAGGAGAGAGAGTGGTGTGATATTGGTTGCCCAAGTCTATATGAATGACATAATATTTAGATCCACGTGCTCCTCCCGACATGCTCACACATTTGAGGAGGAGATTGTAATGCCCCGACCTGAGTTTAGCTCACCATCAGGTCAACCCCACCGAGTCAAGGAGTTAAAGGGGTAGGGGAAAAGTCCAATTTTATTATTTAAGAACACCATTTATTACACCATTTTATAACGATTAAATTATCGGTTTTACATTGAGAAATACTAACCACTTTATGTAGTTAGGTTGATTAACAAGGTTTATTTATGAAAACTCCTTGAATCCAACAATACTTAATAAATAAGGAATAAACTATGATTATCATTGTGTTATTGCATCACTTGGCCAAAGGTCCGAATAAAATGATTTTGAAACATTCTGAATCCAATGTTTCAGAAGAGAAGTTTGAATATAATGGTAGAACTTCTAATGACGATTATTACCCTCAGTAGCCTTACCATAATACTTGCCAATGTCCTCCTTATTTGATGTACCTAGGGGTGGGGGTTTTAACATAAAAAGCAGGGCTGAGAAATCGCTCTGCATGGTAGGAAATACTAAGCTATATGTTTTCTATTATAGTATTATATTTATAACATGTCTATTAAACAATTCAGAAAAATCTTTATCAACTTAGCCAGTATTAATGCAACTACAATACAATGAACCTAAGCGATTTGCTCATACTTACACTTAGCCATTTTGTTCCACCCTTTACCAGGTCTAGAGACTAGTTAACCTTATTATCCATTAGCCTCCACTTTACCCCTTTCATTAGGTTATCTTATTTATATCTCCTTAATCACAACCAAGTTCATTTTCAGTTTTGTTATCTTTTGTTGGAATCATCCAATTATTCGCATACTTTAACATTTTCTACACTGCTGACTATGCTACCATGTTCCCTGGTTAGTGATTTTGGGTTTTTCACCCTAGGGCTCCAGGGCCTTCTAAATTATTTTTCGGTCGCATCCGAGTCCGTAGTAATGTGTTTTAACATTTTTGCCAATGTCCATATTATTCCTTTACATTCATCGTTTTCATGTCGTTTCTTCCATTTATTCATTATTTTACAAAACCGATCAACGAGGTAAAATGAGGCAGTCCAACAACTAGGACCCTTTAATTTTACCAAAATTACCCTTTTACCCGTCGTTCACCGAAACCTTGTAAAAAATGTGTTTTCCCACCATGGCGTCACAAATCATCATTTCATGTTCAAAAATCACACTTTATCCATTTTCTCCAAGAAAAACCCATTTCTTTATATTTCCTTCCAAGAAATATATTTAATGTCTTCATGTTAAGAAATGGAAAGGGGCTATGAAAGAGCAAAATTATCTTCATGTTAAAATCCACCATTTGCAAAAAGAGCCTAAAAGACTAATGTCATGAAATAACAGAAGTTCTAAGGATAATTGCTTATTTCATTGATGCTTCTCTACATATGAGAATTATGATCTCTTCGAAAATTTGAGAGTGAATTCTATTATATGTGAGATTTTGAGGGTGTTATAAAGTAGAAGATCAATGAGTTTGCACAATGGACTCTCTAAAAAAATCATTAAATAGTTTGGCATTATTGATTTCAGAATCATTTAAATTCATGGCATGTTGCATAAGTAGGGTTGATTTCATTTAAGTTTAATATTTTTGAACCTAAGGTTGAAATTGAGTTATTTCTTTAGAAGTATCTCTTGACTTCATGCATCTACGCTATGAATGCCTATGTTGATTTGCTCATGGAAAATGCTCACACAATTATATTCAGCTTTCTTGATTCGAATATTTTCATGATACTCCTTGGTGTTATGTATTTTCGTACCTATTTGTACTTTTTATTCCTATATTTTTATACTTTAACAATTTAAAATTTTCAAAAATACTATTGGAAATTCATCTCATGTGCTTAATTAATTATCTTTGTGGTGTTATTTCTTTCGAATTCATGTGATGTTTACTATTCATGCTTAATTTCTTATCCTTTATCTATTACAGACAAAAGTGGGAGAATAAATTAGGGGAATTTTTATTTTTCTTTAAAACTCGTACATATCATGGTATTATTTTATTTCCTATGTGTAGTTTGATTATGATCTCATAGACTAGACAACATGAAGAATTTTGATTAATGACAAAGTCTCTAACGTCATTATGTTATTGGGTTGGGGAGGACATTATGTTACATTGTCTTAGGAGTTTTATTGTAATTTAGCTTTCATTTTTTGTTTTGCACTGGGCTAGCAAAAGGGGGAGATTTGTAAGGGAAAAATATTATAATTGCTCATATCTTATATATTTTTGGCATATCCCGTTACAAACCGTTGCTATAAATTGACCACTATATCCACATTTGCCTCCAAGATCATCCAAAGACATGTTAGTGATCGAGCATCGTGTCCAAGATTCAAGCCTCTGGAATTGTCATGAACATTTTATGGATGTATACGAACTCGTGGTTCTGATTTTACTCGGTCAAATTATTTTGTGTGTTTTTTAATCAAGGCATTTTTATAAAATGATTCTTGAAATAATTTTGTTTTTGTTTGTTAGAATGAAATTATAATCTTGTTCGTACGATATCAAATCTCGTTCTAATGAAGTGATTAACTCGTTCAAACCAACTTCAAATGAATGTCTAACGAGATTGTCTCTATTTTACATAACATTTCTCATTAGAAGCTCGCAGGAAGATCGATTGAACGTAATAGGCATATCTTTTGGATGAGACTTCGCCTCATTAGAATAAATCTAGCATTTTCATTCGAATGAGACTCCATTTTTGTTCGAAGAAGAGATTCACCTCGAAATTCATGTTTTACTAACAAATACCTTTTTTACATTGTTTTTCTCAATACTTTAGGAAAAAAAAGAAATTCCCATAACTGTTCCAAAAGTTTTCATCTTTTTGTTTCGTTATAACTAGATTTATTTTTCCAAATCACTCATGCCCTATATTGATTTGTTAAGTTTAAAAAATTAGTTTTTAAATACTATATCAAACCGTTGTAGAGTTAACTTTACTGTTAATTTATGGAGTTAAGGCTCTATGAATGAAGAAGAAAGTATTTCATAATCCTGAGGCTGACCGGTGGATACTGAGGGAAGACATGTTTCCCGTGGATGATGTTGGACTGTACTGTATCTATAAAATATTTGAAGAATTACGCATTGTACTTAGTGGATCTCTAAGTAGCCTTTAAGTTGTAGAGTGTGTCCAATTCTTTATAGTGCTAAAATATAAGTTTTTCTAGAAGGGATTTTTCCTTACTTCTTCATGTATTTGGTTTGATTGTGAAGTTTAGCTATTTAATTTGGTCTTTATTATGCATGCACACCAAATTATTAATAAGAATGAAATTAGGTTAAAATTTTAACCCTCGTGTGTATATCCTAAGATACAAATATTTCATGTATTCGTAAATGAATCTTCAAGTAGACTTTGTGTGGGTTAGGTGTGATAGAGTTTTTTTCCCATGAGAGTTTCCTCTTTAAATCCTAATGTGTTTTATGTGATTTTTTTATTTTTCCTTTCGTTGAATTATCAACATGTGCATGAAATTTGGACAGAACATAATTTATTTGGTAAATTAAAATTTAGTTCAAATTAAAAAGGATTTATTAATTTGCTTAAACGTGTTAATTACCAAATTTGTTTAATTATTAAATCTGGACCCTTAAGGCACATACCTGGGCTTTTCAAACTGGTATGAGAGCGGTTGTTAATCATACAAATGGGGTATGTCTAGTAAGGGTCAATCGGTCACTCGTCCGCCTTTTTTTATGTTAGTAACTATGCGTATTCTAAGGCACATATGACATTTTTTTATTCCTAAGACGAGAGTGGTGGATATAAATAGTTAAGGGGTGGAGATGTCCAACAACCTTTCTAGGAGAAAGGGTTGTTCCTAAATTATGGAAGCCTAGTCTAAGGTTGAACATATCATAACTAACTATAAATCTAAGGGGTAATTCAACCTTTTATGGAGTAACCCAAGAATAGTTCCATCCGATCTCTATATAGATTACATCCAAAGAGGCATGGAACATTCTTAAACTCACCCATGAGGGTACCGATACCATACGAGTATTGAAAATATAAGATCTTACCACCCATTTTGTGTTGTTAAAGATATAAGAGAATGATACTTTCAATGACTTTTATACATAACTCTCCAATATCAAGAACACTCACTTGTATTTATGAGAGAAGATCTTGTATCCTAAGTTCGTTAGAAAAATCCTTAGGTCATTATCACCTAGGTTCTTTCCTCTAGTCTCAGCCTTAAACATCATAAGAGGTATAAATAACAGGAAGGTAAAGGGAATCATAGGATCGATTAAAACCTTTAAGTTAGTAAATTATACACTCAATAAGAAGGGAGTAATTTTAAAAGCCCATAAGGTTAAGTCTTTTGATTCTGACATGACCTCTGAAGAAGATATGGATTTAACAAAATGGGACAACACATTGAAGAAAATTCTCAAACTTAACAAATTTTATATACTGAAAAGGTTTAAAAAAATAGACCCAATAAGGTGATAACTTTAAATACTCAAAGATAAAAAATTTGATGGGATAGAAAAGAATTCAAAGATTCTTTAAATGTTAAAGTGTTGGTTGATGATGCCAGATATCATCCAGAAAGATTAAATCCTAGTTTCCAATCTTATACAACAATGGTAGAGATAAGATAGAACAATAAAGTGACAGAGGAGATGAGAGACAGAGAAGTAACACCGAGATTTAAGTGGTTCGTCCTTGACCGACATCTATTTTGCAAAGTGTGAAGAGATTCCACTATATAAGTTGGCTTAAATCCATTACAAGTGATTATTAAAAGCTTTTTTCTCTCTCTTTATACATAGAATAATAGTAGGGTTTCTAGAATTTGATCTATGTATAAGGAGACAATGATCTCCTTATATATCCTCAAGCTTGCGCAATACCACCTTCAAGCATGCAGTTCATGTGTAATGAGATCTATTAGTTAATAGGAGCATGGAATATGTAAAGATATTTATGTAGGTGATGATGAGGAAATATTCCTTCCACGCGTTGATTGATTTGTTATTACAGTATTGATTGGATGTGCCAATAATAACCTTGTCACGTTTTCCATGTGTTTGTAGTGTATCTGAAGCTATGGATCTTTGTTGATCGAGACTGGAAATGAATTGGTCCTAAAGATGAAGTCAAGATGAGGCTAAACCATATTTGACCTATGTGGTTGACTTGAAGGTCTCGACCTCATGAGGGTTCATGAGGCCGACAGTCTGAGGAAAACACCGTATGTATTCTACTATGAGGATGATATTATGCTTGGTCATTAATGAAGGGAGTCATGTGATAGGGTGGTCTCGGAGGTTGAGACCATCTGGCATGGTATACTAGTGGCATGGTAATTTTATGAGATAATATGGGGGGACAGAGTGTCATAGTGGGTGCTGTCTGGATGAGACCATATTTATATATATCAATCACCCCTCAGAACTTACTCTTCAATGTTAATGGGTAGATGAGGAGTAAGTTTGTTTTATTTTTAATGGTTGGGTGTCATCTCAATGTCAGCACAGCCATATAATGGTAGCGGACAAGCATGTGCAGAGCAGTGTCGTTTTAGCCTTATGAAGTGAACAATTATCAGTTGCCAAATGGCCTGGAATGTGGCCTAAGGTGTTGTGCAACCAAGGGTCACTCATATGATGCACCCTAATGATGGGTTCAATAGGAGGTGACTGACTTAAGTTTTTCCTTTCTCTTTCCTGCTTCATTTCCTTCATCATTGTTTCTAGAGAATAGAGTTTCTCACTTTTTCTCTCCAAGGCTTTCCTCTTTCCTGCAAGTATTTTTTCCTTTTTTCGGCATATCTTTAAGTTCCTTATCATTCCTTCACCTTCTAGGTACCCCTCTCTTTCATTCTTCATTTTCTATTGATTACATTTAAGTTTTTTGCAACTTTCATTTTTCAATGGCCCGACCACCATCCTAGGTGGGTTGTGGTATTAATTGAGGTGGTTTAGGAAGAGGGCAGATGTTAGGGTACATTTTAGGATTGAGATTTTATTCTTTTAAGGTTTTCTAGGCTAAAGATATATTTTTCAATGAGCTTTTTTATTAAAGCTCTCTAGTGGTATTCTTGCTATTCTTGATTGTTTTTTTTCTTTCAAAAACCTTCTAAGTCAACTTATTTAATCTTTAATTAAAAATAATAATATATTTACTTTTTAAAAGTACCTTAGATTTTACAAAATAGGAGAATAATTTCCTCACCTTCGTGAACATATAAGACGGGAGATTTATAGGGCCAAGGCTAAGGCTAAATGTAGAGATGAATCTGAGTTTTAACTTCCTCTTACTACCATTCGTATAGCTGTAGTGCACCCAACACTACTTCTCACTTATACAACTTTAGCCAAACCAAATGTTATTTCCATTAGCAGTGATTCAATGTCTTTTTTGTCCATTCAGGAATCTTTGTCTGCCTCATCTTCCAAGGTCTGTAATCCTTCTCACCTTATAGACTCCCGTAAAGAATGAAAGAGTTCAAAAGCGAACTCCTTCGAGGTGGCTATAAGGGTTCCTTCTATCCATATGGACGAGGGTAAAACTGTCGAGTCTAGTAATCTTGGTCCTGCCACAACTTTTGCTTGTAAATAAGGGGACCCCGAGCCCGAGATTTATGATATCATTAATGAAGATGCAGAACTTACAGTGTTTTGGTAAAGTGACTCCCATGGAAATGCCTATCTTAACTATAACTAAGGCTAAGTTTAGGAGTCGGGATACTTGAGGTAAAGCTCATGCCATTGAAGAGGATGAGGAAGAGGACCAATATTTCCTTGACATAAATGTTTCATTGGCTATACCCAATGACGTCCATGAGTCTAACCAAATATTCTGGAGGCGCATCTATAGTGTAAAATCTTTCATAAACATGAGGGTTCCCTCTGAGGATAAGCGTGAATTCGATAACAAGAATGAGGGAGAGATTTCTATTTGCGAATAGATGTTCGAGTTTGGTTTTTATCTTCCCATCCACTCAACTATCCTAGTCGTTATTTCTTCCATCAACGTGGGTCCTGCCCAATTGATGTCAAATTCTTAAAGGAACCTCAATGGAGTTGCCTAACTTTGGAGGATTTCCTTCAAGGAGGATATCTCGTCAACATTTTTCGATGTTGTAAAACAGTGGTCACAATGAGATTTTCTCCCTATTGTTATTATTTCATAGCTCCTCATTCAGACTGTAAGTTCATTCACATCAACCAGGTCTCTATTTGTGACTGAAAATTCCATTATTTCTTCATCTTGAGGGATTTGGAGTTTTGTGAAGATGTGTCATCTTCTATGAACGAGTCGAGAGTCCTCGATAATGGGGCAGAGTCCCGGTCTTAGCAAAAATATATCCAAATCTTAGTACCGAGATGATAAAAGATATTGACAAACTACTAGTCTTATAGTGTTTACAGACTCGATGACTCCTTATCTTCATAAATATACTGGCATTGAGTGGAACTCCTAACTGAACTTCGTAACTAATTATTTTCAATGTTTTGTTAATAATACTGAACATGTGTTTTTTATGCGGATTGTCCAAAATTAAT
The DNA here is from genome assembly GCA_949130495.1 of Sambucus nigra. Lineage (NCBI taxonomy): Eukaryota > Viridiplantae > Streptophyta > Magnoliopsida > Dipsacales > Adoxaceae > Sambucus > Sambucus nigra. The sequence continues at coordinate 232,479,515 of OX422210.1, read as the reverse complement.
TCCCAAATCTATTTGGAAGATGGCAGTCCCTATGTCCAGGAACCTCCTTACTCGTCTCGAAGGAAAAACTGCATCGCCGATGCAGACTTGGGAAAAATCCACAGCCATTGGGCCCCTTGTTATTGATGGGTCAAACAAGATAAAAAATATCCCTAGGGGTACTTTTACTACCTCCACCCCCCATAAAATAAGAAAAAAGGAGGTTCCGCCGAGACATGCGGTCAACCCCCTTTTCCCCCATAAGGGACAATACCACAGTTGTTACGTGCCATGATTAACTAGGTTTCAATGTTAACTCTCTACTTGGGAGCCAGCTGAGGGATCAAAAGTCCATCACTTCATCTATTCTTGTGTGTGACAATCGATATTTTGATGTGCAAGACCCATCATAAGTCTTCAACCACTAGTAGGCTGCCCTTGCATTTTCAGGTTGAATGGGATGACCTTGTAGTCGTATGTTCCTTTGTCTATGATAAAGGAAATCTTATGGGAATTATCTTTATGCATTGAAATTTGATTATACCCAGATTAAACATCCCCAAAGCTCATGACATGCTATCACATCAGCCATCAGATTAATTAGGGGTGGAGAAAAACTATCCTTCGGGCAGGATTTGTTAAGATTAATAAATGCTACACACATTCTTTACTTCCCATTCTTCTTAGGCACAATTATGGTGTTTGATCGACATTCTGGGTATTGCACTTCTACGATGAAATATGCAGTCTGCAATTTTTTTACCTCGTATTGTATGACATTATATCTATCCTTGGGAAAGGTGCATGTCATTATTGTTTATGTCTAGGCGATAATAAATGATTTGGGGGTTAATCTCCTACATTTCATCATGGTTCCATGCAAATACGTATTGTCTTTATCTCAATAATTTGATCACATCTTAATTTATCTCTACCTTAAGGGACTAGCTGATTTGGATGATTTTTTTTAATCGTCCTTATTTATGATTATGGATTCTACCTCCTCAGTAGGTTCCCCCTTTTTAAGTTTTGTCTCATCCATTAGGTAAAGGGTGTCTATATTTTTAGAACTTCTCTCCCTTTTATGATCACATCTCTCATCTGTCGAGATGAAGTAGAATTCTCGTGCTTTAACTTGATCACCACTCACTTCGCCTAATCCATAGGGAGTTTGGAATTTCATAATCTAGTGTACGGTGGAAGGCACCACCTCAAACTCCTTTAGTGCCACCCTCCACAGAATTATGTTATAAGATAACATGTTCATCCATCATAAAAAAATCTAGTCTTCCTAGTTAGGCATTTCAGTTCGTTTCCCGTGCGTACGTTCATTTTATAAACTCCTAATGGATGTACTTTCTCCCCACTGAATTAGTTCAAAGTTTGATGGTAAGGGACAAATATATTCTTTTTCAGCTTCAGACCTTTGAAAGAATCACAACACATCACGTCTGTCGAGATTTTGCCGAGATCAAGATTAAACCTAAAAAACTAAAAAAATTGACATGGATAGGCAATTTGACCGATATCGAGATTAAACCTAGAAAACTCATGGATAGCCTCAAAATACCCCTTGAAGTCCTTCCTTGAAAATCCCAAAAATAGACTATCCATGTTGACTTTCTTCAATTTTCTAGGTTTAATCTCGATCTCGGCCAAATTAACTGTAACACACCGTAATTTAATTAGGTGATTATTTAATTAAATTGGGGAATTTGAGAAAAATAAAATTTTGGGATTTAATTGTTTTTAATAATTTCATAAGTTAGTTTTTATTATTGAAAGGAAAATTTTCAATTGGAATTTAAATTGGAGTTAATATGGATATTTTATAAAATTTTACTTATATATAAAAAACTAGGCGAACTAGGCTTACGGCCAGGGGGCCGAATCGATTTGATCTGGACCAAGGGCGATGACAGATTGTTCTGTTTAATTATGAGTATTTTGCTAATCCAACTCTTAACCCTTATATATTGTAAATAATTTGTGGATGGACTTTTTAAATTACTTTTGCACAAACTTTTACACCAAAAGACTTATCCAAAATTATTAACTTTCATCTACACATCTTAGTCCCAAACTTATTCAAGATTTTAACTCAAGATTTGAGGTGTAATTCGTGTTTTCTCTAGATTATTAAAGAACGATTCTTTGATCATTTTTTGAGAGGAATTCAACTGTCTATTCAGAATTCGCAAATGATTTTTAATCAGACGTGGATACTCTATTTTCTTCCTTTAGTACTATGCATTTTAAGTATTGCCTAAACACTTAATTATATGTTTTTCTTAAAATAAATTAACAACTTATTTAGAGAAAGTGGAAACTAATTATGGTACTGTTTTTATGAAAACCTTAAATACGAAGTAAGTTTGGAAACCCTTGGGTGCGTAGGTTAGAGTACCGGGTTTTGATTATTTTGGGTGTAGGTTCTAATGTAGAATTTATCGAGTTTATTTATATAATAAACGGGGTACGTACACACTCATATAATTTTATGATTGATAAAAACGGGAAATTATTACGTATTCAAAAAATTTGCATGTTGATTAATCTCAAATTATTATCTGGAAATAATTGTGTCGAGAACGATGATGGTTTTATTAATTAAATTAAATTAAATTAAAATGGGCTATTATGATTAAATTGGGTTATTGTTCATATAAATTGAGGAATTGTGTGATTAGGACTAAGGGGTATTTTGAGGACCTCACGTCGATAATAAGGGTGGAGTTAATCAAATAAAATAAATGAGAAAGATGAGAAATTGAGAATTAATAACAAAGATAACAAAATGGGCATTAAAACATATTGGCGTTGTTAACAATTGCAGGACCGATAGTTTAAACAGGTTGACTGGCTATTGCGACGTGTGGGTGTGTGACGTCTGAATAATTGCAGGACTAACAGTTTAAATGGGTTGGCTAGATGTGAAGACGTGTCATGCATGGAACCTTGTCCATAATTGTAGGGTTGATAGTTTAAACGGATCGGCTGGCTATGGCGAGGGGAAGGGTTGTGGTGTAGAACAGCGGGAGTCCCGCAACCAAATAAATAAAATGAGATAAAGATGTAAGTAAGATTCCCACATGTAATATTAATGATAATGAAAGTAATAATTGGATTAACTTAAATTAAGTTAGATGAGTGGATAATTGGACTTAGGTGTTGAGATGGCATAAATGAGTAGTCTAGCATATGTTGATTAATTACTTGCATCGTTATTAATTATCTCATTTAATTTAAAATATTCTATTGTGATATTTATCCTGTATAATTCTATTGTTTGGATTCACGGATCCTATTTTAGGGGAGAAATGTGTATTCATGCTCGGGTCTCTGACCCTGTGCGTTAACTAACCCTTTTTAGGAATTTAGATTGGAGTAGTTTCATAAGAGCTTGGACTTATATCTTGCAAGTGTAGTTGGAGTTTATTCATTTTATGCTTAATAGTTTAGTTTAGTTCTGATTCCTTCACATTTCATTATGAGACTCCTATTATGGATTTGGTGGTCTATTCGGTTCCACAGCTGTTAGGTTTTATTGAGACATGTCATTATGGATTCAGTTTATTAGAGTTTATTTAATTTGAGATTTGGATATTATTGGAGTTTAGCATGGTGATGGATTTTACAGTGCATTGATGATTTATTTTTGGGATTGATTTAAATTATTTATCTTATGGAATGAATTTCTTATATCTCATATCTGTCACATGCTAAGAATGGTATTTAATTTAGTGACGCCTGACTTAGTTTTAGTGGCGATCGACGCCAGAATTACTCGAGGTGTTACAGATAGTATCAGAGCCTTTGGTCTCGTAGTTTGTGAGTCCATTTTAGTTTCTGCATTGCGTATCTTTTATTCCTTTTGATGACTTGTACTATTAGTTATTCCGAGTCTGATGTAGTTTTGTTCCTATCTTTTCAGTTGGCGAACACTAGAAGAGCTGGAAGTAGGAGAGAGAATTTAGATTCTAGTTTCGTGGCTCTGGAAAAGCAGCGACAGTTTATTTTGGATGCCGAGGAGTTAGTGACTATCATAAGTGAGGCCACAGTGACCGGTAGGGAGATGGGGAGAAATATATGGGTGACGTTAGAGGCACAGCAGCAGAGTACACCCATTGCAGATTGGGATAGGGTGAGAACCAACTTCTATAAGGGAAATACTCCCACTTTCACAGGGGCATCTGACCCAATAGTTGCTCACCAGTGGAGGAGAGATATGGAGAGACAGTTAAGGAGGAGGACTACACGGGCGTATAGAAGAAGATGTTGGCTACGTTTAACTTAACTGGAGACATGCTACAGTGGTGGGAGAGTGTCACCACATCGGAGGATAGGGATTGCTTGAATTATAGAGATTTTCTAATAAAGTTTAATAATAACTACTTTTTGTATGCTATTAGGAGCATAAAGAAGAGAAAATTTCTGGACTTGGAGCAAGGTTCGTAGTCGATTGTCGAGTATGAACAAGAGTTCACTAATTTATCTATGTTTATACCAGAGGAGGTTAACACTGAGTTGAAGAAGATGGAATGAATCATTAAGAGATTTTCTTAGTCTATTAGGCAGATGGTGTTGGGGAATTCGGTGTAAACTACTAATACTCAGGTGGCGGATGTCGCGATGTTACTATGGCAAGAGAAAGATAATTATCAAAAGAAGTTTGGGAAGAGAAAAGAGTCAAATGGACAAGGGGGAGAATAAAAGTCTCAATTACCAAGCATGGAAGAAATAGAAAAAAATCAGGAGCAACAAGGATAGTTTGGGGAAGAAGCTCCTAATAGGAAATTTAAACCTTACAGAGGTGCATGTTTCATGTTTCTCTTGTGGAGAGGGAGGAACAAAGCTTCAAGATGTCCAAAAAGGGTGGAACAACGAGGTCAAGTTACTAAGGGTCATCACGGCTAGGGCCTTCCAGCACCAATATCATCAAGTGTTCAGGGAGCACCAGCAGTAGCAGCACCAGTTGGAGTGGGTAGGTGATATTTACATCAACCTCAGTCAGAGCAGGTACCGAAATGTGGCTAGAGGGTAGCACGGTATGTGATAATTTTTTAGATACTTATATATATATGTGTGTGTGTGTGTGTGCGTGTGTGTGTGTGTGTGTGTGTGTGTGTGTGGTATATATAGTGTTTTTTCCTAGATTACATGCAGGTGGGATTGGGTGTATGGGCGCTCGATCATGGCACTTTATAGGCAGGCATATGTGAGCCTTATTTAAATTTTCCATGTTTACACTTAGTCGAATTTCGAGGACAAAGTTCAAGTGCTAGTGGGGAATTATATAACACCCCATAATATAATTCGGTGATTATTTAATTAAAATTGAAAATTCGAGAAAAATAAAATTTTAGAAATTTAATTGTTTTTAATAATTTAATACGTTGGTTTTTATTATTGACAAGCAAATTTTCAATCGGGATTAAAATTGGAGTTAAAATGTAGACTTTATAAAATTTTACTTATATATAAAAAAAACTAGGTGAACTGGGATTACTGCCAAGGGTGAATCGATTAGGCTATCGGCTGAATCGATTCGATCGGGACCAGCGGCGACGGTATATTGTTGAGTTTAATTAGGAGTCTTTTGTTAATCCGACTCTTAACGTTTATTTATTGTAACTAATTCATGGACGGAATTTTTAAATCACTTTTTCACAAACTTTTACACCATAAGACTTCTCCAAAATTATACCCTTTCATCTACACATCTTAGTCCTAAACTTATTCAAGATTTTAACTCAAGATTTGAAGTTGTAATTCGTGTTTTCTCTAGATTATTCAAGAACGACTCTTTGATCATTTTTCGAGAGGAACAATTTTTACTCAGACATGGATACTCTATTCTCTTCCTTCAGCATTATGCGTTTTAAGTGTCACTTAAACACTTAATTATATGTTTTTCTTAAAATAATTAGCAAATTAATTAGAAAAAGTGGAAACTAATTATGATACCGTTTTTATGAAAACTTTTAATATTAAATAAGATTGGAAACCCTAGGGTGCGTAGATTAGAGTATTGAGTTTTGATTATTTTGGGTGTTTATTTATATAATGTGATTAATAAAAGTGGGCAATTATTACGTATTCATTCATGTTGATTAATCTAAAATTATTAGATGCAATTGATTGTGTTGAGAATGACGATAATGTTATTAATTAAATTAAATTAAATTAAGTCGGGCCATTATGATTAAATTGCGTTATTGTTCATATAAATTGGGGAATTGTGTGATTAGTTATTATTCATAGTTGTCATCACGGGAACGACGGGACTTTTGGGTAGTATGTTCTCACCTATATCATAGCATGTTTGCTAGGTATGAGACTAGTGGGTAAGCCTTGGTTATGATTTACACTTTCTAGGTATAAGACTAACTAGTGTAGATTTTTATGGATTTGATATTCGAGGGAGGGGCTGATTTTTTTATGTTGTGCCATCATTGCGCTGTCCTAGGCATAAGGTTAGAGAATAATTATTGATGGAAATTCACCCAATAAATAGGGTAGGGCGTATTGGTGCTTTAAGGGCCCTTAACTATGGGACTAAGGGGTATTTTGTGGACCTCACGTCGATAATAAGGGTGGGGTTAATTAAATAAAATAAATGAGAATGATGAGAACGTGAGAATTAATAACTAAGATAATAAAATGGGCATTAAAATATATTGGCATCGTTAAAAATTGCAGGACCGACAGTTTAAACGGGTTTGTACTTTTTTCCTTTTGGGGATGGAATTGAGTCTTAAAGAGCCTGATGACGTAGTAATTTTATATTGTTGGTTGTCTAGGAGTAGCTAAAGGGGGAGATTGGTAACGACAAAGTTTTGTTTATCAAGTTGTTTGTTGTAAAAATTTGTAATATTGAATTTATTACATTTGGAAAAAACGATATGAGTCACAGGTAGTAGTGGCAAAATGTGGCCCAAATAATAAAACAGTCCATATTAGCCCAAGCATCTAAATATGGGTCCATATTTATAAGTTGTGAGTTAAATATGGAGCCCATATTTCAAAGTTGTGAGTTAAATATGGGGCCCATATTTCAAAGCAAGAAATCAAATATGGAGCCCAATTTTAAAAGATACAAATAAAATATAATACTCATTTTAAAAAGTTATGAGTAAAATATGAGTTTTTTTTTTATATATACCTCGAATTGTAATACTTAATTTAGTAAAAAAATAATGGGTTGGCCCAACCCATATTTGGTCCGCCCATATTTGGCCCAGCCCACATTTAACTCAACCCATATTTGGCCCAACCCACATTTAGTCCAACCCATATTTGATCCGTCCACATTAGGCCCAACCCATAATTTTGCCAGTGCTAGTCACAGGTTAGGACTTGAGTTCAGTTAGTCCTTCAAGACTATGATGAGTGTTCAAGATCGGTGCAACCAAGTAAAGTGATGTCAATTCCTACCAAGTTTCGTCTTCCTCCATGGAATCTCTACATAGGTATGAATGGTGTATTACCATTGATCCCTGGATTCTGTTTGGATGTTTAATGTTTTAAACTTTTTTATTCTTATATTTAGAAAAAATTCAAAGAAAAATATTTTGGGGGTTTAGTTTCATTTAAGCGAATTTATGATGTCGTTTAAATGAGTTCACGTACTTCGTTCGAGTGACTTTTGATTTCTTTCAAATGATTACAAGAATTTATTTCTAATGAGTTTTAAATGAGCATCGAGCGAAATGTTTCTTCTTGATAGAAACTTCTCACCAAAAGTTTGTTTGATCTCCTTTCAAACAATATGTATGGTATTGTTCGAACAATCTTAAGGTCCACTCAAATGAGATAGACAATATCGTTCAAACGACCTTATGTGTTTTTTTAATGAGAGACCTCATTTATGTGCCACCATATTTTTTTTGAAAAACTACAAATATAAGGCACAAAAAAGAATTTTCAGGAGAGAGAGATTTGAGAAATAGTTTTCAAAAGAAAATACAAAGCTAGAAAAACCTTAGTTTACACCCAAGAAAATACAAAAAATAATCATCAACCTTATTGCAGGTACAGAAAATATAGCAAGTACATTAACCCCTTTGTTCTAAGATAGAGTTTGTTTTCAGCAAACCATACAAAAAATATTACTCCAATACATTGAATGCGTTGGTGGTGGTGATATCGGGTCCGACTATATATGGGTGGAATACACAATATGCATTTTATCAAATACGTAGACAACAAAACATTAAAATGTAAATAAAAGATAAAAATTGTGGATATACAACATTTAAAGTATTATTTAACTTAAGCATTTAGAAAAAAACATATAAAACACATCTTACATAGATTTATTCTCTCAGAAACATCAAATCCAAAACACATGAAAAATTAAATATGTGTGTGCGTGTGTGTGAGAGAGAGAAGATTGTGACCTGCAAAATCAAATCCAAAACACATGAAAAACTAAACATGAAAACCTAAAACAGGCGATGTGCTTTACCTAAGACTAAAGGACGGAGAAATCCAAACCTAAGAGAGAATTCGTGGGCAAGGTTGAGAGAGAAGGGTAGCTGAGGTGAGAGAATATGAGAGGATGGTTGGGTAGAAAAGTAGGGGGAAACCCAAAACACGCAATGTGTTGTTACATTTTTATTACACTTTTTGTATTTTTTTTTTGCTATCCTTTTATAGGGTAAAGCATTATCATTTTGCGAGTAAAACACTATTGTTTTTACTGGAGTAACTAAAAAACTATTAAAAAAGATTCCGAGTAAACACAGACATTGTTTAAACCAAACAAACAAATATAACATATCATATGATTCGTATACTCCTAGCAAAGTCCTTAAAAATGTGCAGTAGCCGATTGAGAGAGAAGTTAAGATAATAATAAAACCAAACCAATCTGAAGGAAAATGAAAAAAATTAGAAGGATATCTCAAAATCGCAGTTGTCAGTTAACTCGTGGTACGTTTATTTGATTATTTTCTCTCTACTTCTTTTCTTTCTAAAACCTTTCAGTGCTTATAGCAGAAACATGAGCAAGAGAGATATTGGGGGTGTGGATTTTAAATGAAATACTCTTGAAGATGAAGATTGAGTTTGTTCTTACATTTTCGAAGAGTTTGTTCATACATTTTCGAAGATATCCTCCACCTCAAAAAAACTCTTCACTTGCCACTTCTGTGGTGAGAATGGGTGGAACATCATCAGCATCCGAAAAGAGTACCTATACAAATATTTGTATACATTAAAATCCATATCTGTGTTTTCAAATATTTTGTATACAGAAAGGCCGGTCCTAAGATTGGGAGTGCCCTGTGCGAAAATCAATTTAGGTCCCTTTAAAAAAATATTGTCCAAAGATATGAAATACCTAAAATGGGCCCCTAAAAAATTAAACTTATTTTTTAGGGCCCATTTTAGTTGGGTGAGATTTTTGTGTAGTTGAATCATTCTTTATACAAATTGTTTTTGGGTAGTTAAAAAACGGGCCCCTAAAAATTTAAACTTATTTTAAAAATTAACATTTTTATATACATAAAATATTTTTGGACCCCTAAAATATATATATATATATAGGTGCATACTCTAAAATGGGTTCTGTGCCATTGTCCACTTGGTACATGACCAGGGCCGGCCATGTATACAGATAGCCATAATACAAAATACAAAATAGTGAAAATGTTCAAATTAGATATTATAGAGCAGGTCTTAATCAACAACATAAATTTCTCTTGACTCAGGTATTCACGTGTAATATTGGTGTTAATGACTATTGTTACGGAGCAGGTGTCCTATTCATTGTGAAACGAGACAATGGAACGTGAAATTTTATCTGTGCATAAAGTTCTTGGTCATTGTAACATGCGAATACTGCGAGTTTCCATTGTAACATGATTTGAACCGGAACTGTGAATCAGACTATCTACTTTGTATTAGTAATTTGTTTGTTATTTTTAATATCAGGAAGTATGTGGCGACCGAACAAAACTATGTCCTATGTGTAGCTGATATATTAGATTGTGCGAGAGAAATGACTATGAAGGCAGATGCAATGGTGCCCCAAATATTACTGCAGATTCTTCCAGGTAAAAGGGACAATTGCTTTATTCTTTTGGGACCTGAAGCATTTATATTAATTTTTGGTTATATACGATGAATTTTCATTATGATTGTAAAGAGCAAATTTCATCTGGTTATTCCCTAGTTAAAATTTTTAAATAGTCAAAGACTTGTTGATTGAGACCTGCTCTGAAACAATAGTCAAGTAGCCAAATATCTGTCTATAAGACTATAAGGGTAGATTTTCCAAATATCTTTTTTTTTATTAACATAAAATCGGTGGTACATAAATGGTTTAAATATGATACAATCCCACTATGAAATGAACTGGGATAGTTTGAGCAATTTTTTGATAACCCAAAATCGACATGATAAAAAACCGAGAGAACACAGACCCATGTCTATATTCAACCCCAGAAGGGGGGTCCATACACCTATTAACTTAGGAAACAAGCATATATACACACGGAAAACGAAAAAATTACGGTCCGTTTGATAGCACAAAAATTCCAAGGCAAATTCCCAAAAGTTGGAAAATTCTGGTATTTTTCAGCTTTTAGGCTGTTTGATAGCGTTAATTTGCTCTGGAATTTGTTTTCTATGTACAACACCCCTTAAGCACAATTTGCCACCCTAGGGTGGAATTCAATTCTTTGGGGGGGTCAGGTTTTTGTTTGCCACCTTTGGGTGGCAAATCACTTTAAACCAATTTTTTTTATAACTCTATATATTTCATAAATATATAAATATATATTGTTAATAAATATATAAATATATATATTTCGTATATTTTAATATATATTCGTATATTTTATATATTTTAGCACATATATGTATATTGCGTATATTTCGTATATTTATATATATTTCATATATTTATATATTTCGTACATTTATATAGTTTATATAATTCATATATTTTAATATATATTTATATTTCGTAAATTTTGTATATTTCATATATTCCTTATATTTAATATATATTATTTACAAAATATATACATATATTATATTCCGTATATATACATGTATATAATATACATTATAATATACATATATAATATACATTATACATATAATATATACAATATAATATATTATGTAATATATTATATTGTATATATTATATGTATAATGTATACATTATATATATATTGTATATGTATATTATATATATGTATATATTCATAAATACATAATATATATATACATAATATATATACATAATATATATGTATATATTCTGTAAATAATATGTATATATTCATAAATACATAATATATATATATATACATAATATATATACATAATATATATGTATATATTCTGTAAATAATATATATATATATATATATATATATATATATATATATATATATATATATAATTTACATATATACAGAATATAATATTATGTATATATTCTATAAATAATATATATTTAGTATATTCAGTATGTAATATAATATATATTCATATATTCCGTAAATAATATATTATATTTTCATAGATTTTTTATATTTAATAGATTTTGTACATTTAATAATATAAAAACCTATTATATTTAATAATATAATAGATTTTTATATTATTAAATGTACAAAATCTATGAAAATATAATATTTTATTTATGAAATATATTCATATATTAAATATATTATTAAATTATATTATTTGCGGAATATATATATTTTGTAAATTATTATTAATTTACGGAAGAATATACAAAATATATGAATATTCCAAAAATTAATAATAATTTACGGAATGTATATATTCTTCAAATTATATTAATTTTCGGAATATATATATATATTCCGCAAATAATATAATATATATTCATATATTTTGTATATATGGAATATATATATTCCGCAAATAATATAATATATATTTATATATTTTGTATATTTAATAATATATATTTATTATATATATTTATTTCGTAAACAAATTTTCCAGTTTTATATCTATTTTTCAGCTTTTGCGTTTGATAGAAAATGTGGAAAATTGATGATTTTTCAACTTGTATCAAACAGACACAAGTTGGAAAATATTAATTTGTCTTGAAATTGTTTGCCCTGGAATCAATTGCATTTTCCCAGTTTTCTATCAAACGGACCCTACATGTAATGGATTTAATTATCTTGAAAGAATATTCTACAAAATCGAACGATCAGGCTCTTCAATTGCTAAATTACAACACTGTAATCATTATGATGCGCAACATCTTTACTGGTTTCATGAGATGACTACTGAACTATTTCATCTTCATGAGACAGCTGCAAATCACTCTCACTCACTGCATGAGAAAGTGGACTTTCACCGAGAGTCATCAGCTTGTTAGTCATCACATAAAAAAGTTGTACGTCATCGTCATTGACATCGTCACATGGCTGCGGGTTGTGAGGGATGACACGATATAGTGATGAGTGATCAACCTCCATAATAGGAATTCCACATAGTAAGGGTTGAACTTGTGCATGAACGTCCTCGGCAGCTTCTTGTTGCTGCTAAAATAGAAAAAACCATAAAAATCCTCCCATAAAGTAAACTGTTCAAATTAGATATAATAGAAAACAATTTCATAAACAATCATGATCAATTAATACTAAATAAAAGAAACTCCCCACATTCTTCAAACGAAAATGAATCCATCACTTGTATCTCAAGATAAAAATAAAAAGAAAGAAGAATATGGGATAAAAGCTCTTCTTGAAGACAATCCATCATTCAAAACTTCAATTTCACAAGTAATCCCCCAAAAGTACTGAGGTATACCATACATCAATTAATACCAATTGGATCATTTACATCAAAGTTTCAGCGTGCTTCGTCGTGCATGAGTTGTCGACGTGCTTTTCCGTTCAAATATGAGTGACCCACGCCAATCCTTACTGTTGTGACCCACGACTAGGAAAACCTAAGTAAATGCAAATATGAGTGATTTAAGGCACCACAAACTATCTAAAGTAAATGCAGAGTAAAAACTCCCAAAGCCACCACACAATATGTATTTGAATGTATATGTATACAACTAATAGATCCATAAAAGACAACAATTAAAGACTGACCTAATTATAATATCTAGAATTCTGTTAAATCAAATCCCCAAAATTTAAACATGTGATCTTCTCATATTTATATTATATTAGAATTAAACTTGAAAACTAACATACACAGGTGATAGGATCTTCTCAAGTTTCATATGTTCATCTCAGAATTTAGACACCGGACATCAATTTAGTAACTAATGATGGTTTAGTGTGAAACATACATTATCCACCTGACTTTAAATGTTTTTGAAAGAATAGATTAAACTACAAGCACTGAACTGTAAGTCCGATAAAATTAGTTTTAGGAGCGGCACACAAAACAATTAAAGACATTGTGAATGAAAAATAATAAATTTAGATCATAAAGAAATTATGAAAGACAATTTGAGACGTGAACAAACCATTTAAGAAATGTGATGCTCCTGAACAAAGAATATAACTGTGGTGCTCGTGAACAGAGCCCTAATGATATCCCAAATATCAAACCTGAAAAGTTAATCAAACAGGACAATCAATGAACCCCAAATGCCTATGTCGAAATGATGTCTCCCTAGCAAACCTGAAACCGACAAAAACAGATACAATTAGTTCGATAGAAATATCTACCCATTTTAACAATAATTCTTAAAGAAAATGTGCCATGTTCCAATATAATACTATTCCTTCTAGTTTGCAAAGACTGAGACCAAATAAGAAAAAAATTATTCACAATCAACTGTATTAACAAAATTAGTAACAATTTCTTAACAATGGTAAAATCCCACAAAATTAGTAACAATAGATTTAAATAAATACAAACCGCATGAAAATGGTAAAAAGGCAAAATAAATCAAGAAGTAGAGACAAAGTGTATACCTGATATAAATATAAATTCCCACATAAATAGATCCTGATCTGAAAAGAAAAAAATAAACAACAAAATAAAATTAGAGGCCCAAATATAAACATGACCATGAACATAAATAGATCTTAAATAAAATGCACAAAATATGTATAGAAAGCCCTCAATTACAAAACCCTTAATTTATCAGCAAATAAAAGCCCTAAATATGTACACGGGTCTTAAATGTGGGTCTAAGCGTGCGTGCGTGCGCGTGTGCGCGTGTGTGTATGCATGTAAGAGATAGATCACCCATAGCGGGGGCGGGGGGGATGAGGGCAGCAGCACGAGGATTGTGCAAGAAACGTGGGAGGTAGGCATCGTGGGAGAAGAAGAGGGAGAGATAGAGAGATAAAGTGATAAATGAGAAGACGGCTAGGGTTACTCCAAATGAGTGTAAGGGAGATTATGGGTAAAATGACCACAACCCTTCATTTGTGAGTGATGTGGCAAAATGTAGACCGATTGATTACTTTGATAAGATAAGATGTCACTATTCATAACACCATTGTCCCATATATATATATATATATATATATATATATGAGTATTAATATTTGCATGCATGATATTTATATTAAACATACTGATCCTAGATGATATACTATTGGTGGAGGTTGTGCGCCGTGGGAGGTCACTCTGGCGAATCTTAGTAGAGGTACTATTGTTCCCATGGGTCACAGGTTTGTGCATGACCACGGGGTGAAGGGTTGGAGTCACGTAGAATAATGTTGTATGGTTATGATTACGGACTTAAGGCTATGAACGCCTCCAATTTTTGTTACGCTTTTAGGTTCGGTGGTGAGATTCCGACCCATTTGCCCAGGCTATGGTGGACTCCCAAGAGCTTGATAGCATTCTAGCGATTTCACATCCTTCTAGGTAAAGCTCGAAGGGATAGAGATTACATACATATAATGAGTGATATATGTGTTTTTATGCATTTGATGTGTTTCGATTATACGTATATAAAGATGTAAATGATTATAAATGACCATAAGACATTAAAGGTGAATATTATTAATAACCGGAGTAAGGTTAAGAGAATAAATAAAAATATTTATTGAATGAAGCTGAGAAGTAAGATAAATAATAAATAAGTGAGACACAATAATCGAGGCAGGGTGACACTTTACATTGAAATTAGTGATGAGACTAGTTAGGCAAGGTAGCATAGCTAGGAGGGTTAAGTACATATGTTAGATGCTCACATCAGATGAGGGGTGGGGATTATCTCATGCAAGTACTCTACCACTTTAAATATGAAAATTTATTTACACATTCAATACTGCAACTTATACACATGTAAAATACTTTTCAAAGGTTTTGGGCTATGACACGTATCAAATATTTTCAAAAACTTTTAGGTGTCCAGCCATAAAGACACCAAGGATGATTATTCTCTCTAGGGACAATAGTTGCAGCTGATGTGGGTATTTGCAGGATTCAGAGTAGCCGCTTCATTTATTTCTATCTATATTAGGTCCTCTATTTCAGTCATTAGTTGGGCGTGTTGCTCGTTTTATTTAGACTTATGTATTTTCGGTTATTTTAGTCAGTTGGTTTGGATGTACATGATGCTTACCCGATGGTTTATTCGGGGACTTTATTTATTTGTCTCTTTTTAGACATTATATTGTGATCTCATTTATTATTATTACTATGCATGGAATTATGGTGGATTGTTTACTAGTGTTGTATGCTAATAGAATATAAAATTGGACTACTTGTTAAATTAATTAGGTGGTTAGTAATTAATCACGTTTCAACAGTGATGCTAAGAATGAGACATATGAAACTAACATTTTGTTTTTATAAAGGGTTGGACACCCATTATTCTAATAGGAAGGGTGTCACAAATGGTATCAGAGCATTAGGTTCTAGAGTCTTTTAGGATCTGTGTGGCTTACAACGAATTCAGCGTAGCGTTATTTGATATAGAGCCCTATTTTAGGACTGTTGCATTCATACTTGTGCATTTTTGTGCTTATGTTCTTCTGTTATTACTGTGTATTTGAATGTGGACTCATACAACTTCCATCACATTTCAGATGTTGCCAAAGAGAACCCATTAGATGAGAGCGAATTCTGGGGTGGAAGCCCCACATGGGAACATTACAACCACAGGTGGACAATATAGTGGCACGTGCAGTAAATGTGGTGATGAATGCTATAGCACAACACTTTCCTAAGGCCCATCCTCATCCATATGTGGCACCAATCATTCAAAAAAAAATAGACCATCAATTTGGGAGTGAGGGAGGGAGGCCTTTTAAAAAGGTCATACACCAGAGTTTCAAGGTAGCTGAGATATGGTGGCAGCAAACCAATGGAAGAAGGGCATTACATGCCATCTTTTCCTTGTGTAGTGAAGTAGGACCTAGAGATAAATACTGTAAACTTTTAAGCTAATAGGTGAAGCACTGTAGTGGTGGGAATCAATTACCATGGTAGAGGACAAGGGTGTTATAATTATAGCAGAGTTCGGGGTTCGATTTGATCGCAAGTATTTTTCATCAGCAATACAAATAGAGATATTGAAGAAATTTCTTGATGTTACTCATTGAGATAGGTCAGTGGTTGAATACGAGGAGGAATTGGCCCGTCTAGACAACTTTGGGCTTTATGAGGTGAACACGGTGGAGAAGAAGATGCTGAAGTTCATGGATGTACTCATTTGGAGGATGAGGCAGTACCTGCTTTGTAACATGACGCTGACCCCCTAATGTGAGGTCATTAATGTTGCACTAATGCATTTGCACTACCATCGCTTCCATCTAAAGGGAAGTAAGAGAAAGGGAGATACTAGTCAATCCGGTAGAGTAGTAAGGAATGGTGTTGGTGGAGCATCGTAGCAGCACGGGGGAAAATAGCAGGAGCGAGATTCCCAAGAGGGGGATCCAGCTAAGACATTTTAGCCCGAAGTTTTTCGACCATAGATTATTGGGTTTAGACAGTTTCAGTAGGGCCCTCGGTATCAGCACCAATAGTAGCCTGTTGCCCAAGGCCGCTAAGGCTAAGGGAACAACAAGGGAGGCCATCAGGGCTAGAGACAAGGGGGTTTGCCAGTTAATGTATTATTTGGGGTAAGATGGGCCATAGGAAGAGGGACTTCCCATATCTAGGAAGATGGCCTCAGTAGGGTGCCCAGCAGAGATAGCAGGCACAGTTACCACCACCAATAGTAGCTCCACCAACCCCATAGCCTCAGGGGAAATTATAGTATGAACGTGTATACAACGTTCGAGATGCAGTAATACCACTAGCACATCAGGTGTCACGAGCAGTTGAGGTTACATTTTCTATTCATGGTAATATGGGTAGGTGTTGTTTCATATGGGAGCTTCCTACTCGTTTATAACTACCAAATTCTCACACACAGCTGGCCTACTTGAGACAGGCGATAGTACCGTTATGTGTGCAGACTCACTGTTAGGTAGTGGAGCCCTTACACACTTCATTTGTAGGGGAGTATATATAGATGGTAGGATACTATGTTTAGTAATCGACTTTCTTATTTTATATATGGTGGGGTACGATGTCTTTTTGGGTATGGATTGGTTGGCATGGTACCAGGAAATTATGGATTTCTAGGTAAGACAATTGTATTTTGTATTCTGGGATAGTAAATGTTCCTTGTGGAGATGCCTCTTCCTTAGGTAGGGTCGAACACACACCTTTATTATATTGAGGAAGATACCTCACACGAGGTGGTTATTTCCTTAGATTTCATTCCGCTAGTGAGGGAATTTGCAGATGTATTCCAGGAGATACTCGGACTACCACCCAGTCGAGAGATATAATTTATTATTGACTTAGTTCCTAGGACTAGGACGCTTGCATGAGAACTATATTGTATGACCCCGTCAGAGATACGATAATTGAGAGATCAGATTCAGCATCTCCTAGGACATGGGTTTATTAGGTGGAGTACATTGTCATGGGGTGCGCTAGTATTATTTATGAAGAATAAGGATGGGTCACATCATCTGTGTATAGACTGCACAAATCTGAATAAAGTCACAACTCATAAAAAGTATCCATTGACTAGAATCAATGACATGTTCGACTAGTTGAGAGGATAAGTGTATTGCTCTAAGATAGACCTAAGATCGTGGTATCATCAGCTGCGCATCAGGGAGGAGGATGTTCCTAAGATCGCATTCCTAATGCGGTATGGATTGTATAAGTTCAGAGTAATGCCATTTGGGATGACTAATGCGCCATCAGTTTTCATGGATCTCATGAATAGGGTGTTCAGGTATTTCAGGACCACTTTTTGATCGTATCCATAGATAATATTCTGGTGTATTCTCAGATGGATGGTGACCATGCAGAGAATCTTCATATGGCTTTACAAACATTACCGGACCATCATCTTTATAGGAAGTTTGAGAAGTGCGGATTTTGGATGAGGGAGGTACAATTTATGGGACATATTGTATCAGATAAAGGGATTTTCATGAATCTAAGTAAGGTATCAGCGGTCAAGGAGTGGGGACACCCCACAACACCGATGGAGGTTCGTAGATTTTTTAGGTTTGTTGGTTATTATCGTCACTTAATAAAGGGTTTCTCGAATATTACGAGTCCGTTGAATAATAGGACTCACTAAGGGATATTGTTCATTTGGGATGACCATTGCGAGTTAGCTTTTGATGGGCTAAAGGAAAAATTGACTTCAATGCTCATGCTCGCACTGCCTTGGGGAGGAGTGAAGTATATTATTTTCATAGATGCATCCCTATAGGGACTTCGTGGTGTATTGTAGGAGGATGATGGGGATATATCTTATGCATCTCGCAAGCTTAGGCCCCACGAGAGGAATTACCCCACACACGACCTGAAGTTAACAGTGGTTGTATTTGCCTTATGGATTTAGAGGAAATATCTTTCGAGTGAGCGGTTCAGTCTATACACGGACTATAAGTCACTGCAGTATCAGTTTGCATAGAAGGATCTTAATATGTGGTAGCAAATATGGTTAGAGTTTGTGAAGGATTACCACTCTGATATTCAGTATCATCTTGGAAAGGCTAACATGGTGGCAAACACGTTGAGCCGATGACCTACGGGGGAGATAGCGGAGGTTTGGTAGGTAAAGTTGGAGGAGATTCATCATGATGATGAGGTTGCCAAAGCATGTATGACATTATCATCTATCATTCCCGAGATTATTATGCGGGTGGTGAAAGCATAGGTCGGGGTTCAATTCTGTCAGGATAGGGTGCGCCAGTCATTAGCAGATGGGGCGGAGTCCTACTCGATTAGTTCAGAGGGAGGCTTATGCTTCAAAGGGATACTTATTCCGAAGGATGAGGAGTAGATACGCGTAGAGGTTTATGGTACATCCTAGTGGGGACAAGATGTACTAAGATATGCGTAGATAGTACTGGTGGTCAGGGATCAAATGGGACATAATAGAGTTTTTCTCAAAGTGCACTACATGGAAATTACTAAAAATAGACCACCAGAGACTGACAGAGATCTTATGACTGTTGGACTTTCCATTCTGGAAATGGGATAGCATCTCTATGGATTTCATCACGAGTTTTACCAATGTCATAGAGGGGTCACGTTTCCATCTGGGTCATCGTGGATTGCCTAATCAAGGTGGACCACTTCTTGCCAGTTCATATGAATTTTGAGATGAGATGGTACGCCCAGCTATTTATTATCGAGATCATGAGATTACATGGGGTACCTATTAATATCATGTCCGACAGGGATAAAATTTTTATGTCCCACTTTTGGTAGAGCTTTCAGGATATGATGGGGACTGGTTTACGGATGAGTATGACGTATCATTCTCAGATAAATGGATAGATTGAGTGGGTTAATCAGATGTTAGAGTACATGCTCAAGACGTGTATACTCGATTTTGTGTGTGTGTGGGGGGGGGGGGGGGGGGGGAGTAGTACCTTCCATTGGTAGATTTCTCTAATAATAACTCCCACCAATTTACTATCGGTATGGCAGCGTTTGAGGAACTTTATGCATGGCCTTGTCGTTCCCCCACTTGTTAGTTAGAGGTGGGGGACAATAAGCTATTGTGATCGGAGATGATTCAGTACATCACTGCCAAGATTGATCTCATTTGGGGATGTATACGGATAACTCATGATAGGTAAAATAGTTACACTGATGTCGACAATAGACACATAGTGCTGGTAATTGAGGACCAGGTCTTGGTGCGCGTGTCTATCATGAAGGGAGTCCTAAAGTTGGGGAATAAAGGGAAGCTAGAACCGTGGTATGTAGGATATATCCTAGTCATTGAGAGGGTCATGCAAATGGCTTATAGATTGGGATTACCAAAACATCTATAGAGGATTTATGATGTATTCTATGTGTTGTCACTTAAGAGATATGAGAGGAATGAGAGGGGTTTTTATCACATCCCACTGGAGAATATTCACTTGCATCCAGACATCTCATGTGAGGAGAGGCCGGTTGTTATTCTTGATCATCGTGAGAATAAGTTGCGGTCTAAGGTGGTGCCCCAGGTTCGAGTGCAGTAGGCACACCATAATGTATATCAGTCGACATGGGGGAGAGGGTATAACATGAGAGAGCAATATCTAGAGTTTTTCATCACAAGTATGTCTGAATTTTAGGGGACGAAATTCCTTTGCAAAGGGGGAAGTATGTAATGCCCGTATTTTTGAATAATTAAATTGAGTATTTTAATTACACGCGTGCTCAAAATAATATTGCCTATTTAATAAATATTAATTAATGAGAATACAATTAATATTTATGTGGAAGTAAAATTTACTAAGTGTGATTAAGTAGATTAAATTAGGTGAATTATTAGTACGTCGTAGTGGATAATAACGATGGGGATTGGCGGTATCTCAATCGGGACATATGGGTAGGCTATTTGTGAATTGAGATAGGATATTTATGTTTAGTGGCTTAAATGGTTATATCAAGTTCAAGGTTGATCCGGAATGGGTCGAAATAGTCTAAATCGAGTACCCGAGGGATAAGATTGGATACCAAGAGATTTTTAGACTAGTCGGGACCCATTCGGGATAATTTAAGTCTGTTTTCTTTAAGGGGTTAACCTAAATTCAAGATTAAGAGGTTTAAATTGGATATTAGGATTAGGAGGCAACCACTTTATACATTCTAAACCTTCAGGGGTATTTTAGTGACTAAAGGAAGAGGAAGAACACAAGGGTGAAATAAGGCTATTCTTGACTAAATTCAATAAGGAGGATACTAATATTCAATCATCATTCAAGGCAAGTGTATAACTTTCTTGTTTATTTTGCATTGTTTATATTCATATCAAAATTAGTAGAGTAAAATTCATTTTGGGATGGGGATTCACATGTAAGATGGGTTTTTTGGAAAAAAAATATACATACGAGTTATGTAATGATCCTAATCTTGATTTTTGTGAGAATGAATTTTGATTTTTGTGGAATTAATCTTGATTTCTGGGAGATTCAATACTTATGATAATATAAATTGTATGAAGAAAATAATTTAATTAGAAAAGAAATTAAATGAGGAAGAAATTTGGGATAAAATCATTGAATAGGTTGAACTGAAGAAATTAGGATGATGATTATGAGATTTGTGAATCTTGGGATAGATTTAGATTAGGTTTTATGTATAAGAACACTTGGGAGACTAAAAATATAGTTGGGGTTGTGAATGTTTTGGAATTGAATGTTAGGAATTTAGAAAACCCATCACTTTAATTCAACAACTGGGCTCCAACCCAGAATCGAATCGATACAAACTTTATAGGCGAATCGATTCGGAAATGAACCCGAATCGATTCGAACCTACTGTGAAGGGCAGTCAAGTCTTCTGGTGTAATTCTAGGGGCTTTTGGGAAATTGTAAATTGTAGAAGGTCCATAGGGTGTTGTAGGACTTCGGAAAATTTTATAAATAGTTATACGCCCTCGATTAGGGGAGATTAGACTCGAATTATGTTATGAAATTTAATTTAACTAGTGAATAATTAAATATTTAAGAGTCAGGGACAAACTTGGGACTTATAGGCTAGTGCTTCAGGTGTTAGGTACGGATGAGTCGAACCTAGACAATATATTTACGAGTAGGAGGATAGTATATATATATATATATATATATATATATATATATATATATATATATATATATATATAACTGTGTGCATGATATTTATGTGAAACATGCCCATCCTAACGGATATGTTATCTGTGGAGGTTGTGCCTTGGGAGGTCATTCTAGCAATTCTCGGGAGAGGTATTACTATTCCCCTGGGTCATAAGTCTGTGCATTCCCAAGCGGTGTAATATTGGAGTCACATAAAATAATGTGGTATAGTTATTACTACGGATTTAAGGCTATGACCCCCTCCGATTTTTGTTACGCTTTTGGGATTGGTGGTGAGATTTTGACCCGGTTGCCCAGCCTCTGGTGGACTCCCTGCATCTTGATAGCATGCTAGCAATTTCGCATCCAGTAAGGTAAAGCTAGGAGGGATAATGGTTACATATATATAGTCAGCAATATATGTCTTTTTATGCATTTGATGTGCTTCGATTATTCGTATACAAAGAGGTAGATGATTATATACGGGCATAAGACATTAATAACCGGAATAAGGTTAAGAGAATGAATAATAATGTTCAATGAATTATGGAGATCTGTAAACTAAATAATAAATTAGTGAGATACAATAATCGAGGGAGGGTACTACATTACATTAAAGTTAGTGAAAAGACTAGTTATGCGGGGTAACATTATTAGGAGGGTTAAGGGAATACGTTAGGTGAACATATTAGATGAGGGGCGACGATTATCTCATGCAAGTGCGCTACCACTTTAAATATGATAATTGTAGTACATTTTCAATAGTGCAACTTATACACTTGCTAAATATTGTTCAAATGTTTTGGGCTCTGGCCTATATAAAATATTTGCAAAAACTTTTAGGTGTCCAGCCATAAGGATTCCAATGATGATTATTCTTTTCAGTGACATGTAGCTTTAGATGATGTGGAGTCTTGCAAGATTTAGAGTAACCGCTTCATTTATTACTATTTAGATTAGGATCTCTATTACGGTCGTTGGTTGTGCGTGTTGCCCGTTTTATTCAGACTTATGTATTTTCGTAAATTTTAGTCAGTTGGTTGTGATGTACTGGATGTTTGCCCGATGGTTTATTTGGGGGATTTATTTATTTATCTCCTCTTGAGGCATTATATTGTGATCTCATTTATTATGAATACTATGCATGGCATTATGGTGGATTGGTTAATACTATTATATGTAAGTGGATGATAAAATTGGCACTCCTTGTTTAATTAATTAGGTGGTTGGTAATTAATCCTTCTTCGACGGTGATGCTAAGAATGAGAAATATGAGACTACTATTTTATTTTCGTAAAGGGATGGCCACCCATTATTTTAATAAGAATGATGTCACCTCTTCCATTAGCACACTCTTGGTCGACGCTAATAGGAGATTCCTAGAATCCACAGACCCCGTTCATTTGGGGAACTTCGGAATCCACAACGCCACCCAGGTAAATAATCTTTTTAGATCAACTTTTTGAGTTCTCAAAGTGTTACCTAGTCTTACCATTGTGTTTGTTAGTTTACAGTATCTGTTGTCCTTCTTCCAGTTGGCCAGATGGACTCAAGAGAATTACCAGACCATCTAATAGGCGAACAAGGCCATTGAGGTCGAGAATGAGTTGATTAAACAACTGAAGGACCAAGAGCTCAACCAGAAGGATAAGGTGATGGCCTTTGAGAAGAAAAGGATAAATGACTTGGAGACACATAGGCGAGGGCATGAAGCCCAACTCAAGAAAAAATGTGTGGAGCATTAGGCTGCGCTAAAGACTGCAGGGGAGAATACCAAGAAGCAGGCATTGGAATATTTTTAAGTATCTGATGAGCTTGTTGGGTAGACTTCTAGTACCTTGGAAGAGGTGAAAAGTCGGACTCCCGATGGGCCCCTTTATAATCCCTAAAGGTTTCGTCTTTGACTGCACAATTTCAGGATTTTGACTTCTCAAACCCTCTTATTTTCGTGAAGAAGAATTCCAAACTCGGTCAACCGCCGATACTGCTATCTCCAATCCAGCTGACAAGCCTCAAGCTCGAGTTCTCCATATTCTGCAGGGTGGCCGTTTGTGGACTTAAATCCATTAGCTTTAATAATATGAGTTTTGAGCCCCCGTCTCTTCCTTCTTTGGAACAAGTCCGTAATATTTTAACAATATTTCTTCAACACTATTTTTTATAATAGATTTATGATTAATGATATTTTAATGCAGTGATCTTTTTCCATATTAGTGTAGAGCCTATCATTTTCACCTCTTCACTATTGCGTGATGTTTCTAAGTACTATGTATGTGATTACACAGGGTTTGCTCATTGATTTCATCATAAGAAGCCAATGTTTGATTAACCATGCTTAAATGATTTTTCAATTTTGTGTTTCTCACTACATAAGTGATGTCATATAATGGTCCCCCCCTCTCTATTTTTGTAGTACACTCTCATACCATCGAGAGATTTATGATCTTTAATCCACCATAGTCTGATGTTTAAGCAATCATTCTTAAATGATTTTTGAATTTTATGTTTCTTACCACATAAGTGATGTCATACAATGGTCCCCCTCTTGGCATTGTTAGGAGTGTATGGACGATACGATTCTCTTCATACAGTCTCACACGCCGTGAAAGTTATGATCTTTAACCCACCATAGTCCGATGTTTAAGCATCCATACTTAAATGATTTTTAATTTTATATTTCTCACCACATACGTGTTGTTACCATGATTATCCCCCTCTCAACTTTATTGAGAGTTCATGGATGAAAAGAGTCTCCCTGTGACCTCTCGTATTGATACCGAGCTGAAAGTAAATCACCATAAAAATGTTCTTTAGTTTAGTACAATTCAAACCATACGAAGCTTGAAAGATAAATATGATCAAACGCTTGATTTTTCGTTGTTTAACTTTTTCTAACATACAAATAACTTATCTTCGCTAAGATATTACACTCATACAACTGAGAAATTACTAGTAATATCACTTCAGATGTTCGGCATTCCAAGCGTTAGAAAAGGGTTCTCCCTCTAGGTTTTCTAATCGTTAAGTTCCTTGGATGCCCTCTTTTATTACTCTGTATGGTACATGCCAATTAGGGTAAAGCTTATTCAGCCTGTGCTAAACTTTCTTCATAACAAGATCACCTGTTGTTATTCACCTAGCTTTCACCCGCTTGTTATAAAACCTGGCGGCTCTTTGCTAATAAGTGGAATGTTGTCCTTAAGCATCCTCGGTCTCTGTTCTATCAAATCTAAATCAATCCTTCTCTCATCTTCATTAGGTTTAGGGTTATAGGTTTGAACTTTCTAGATGGGGAGTCCAAGTTTAGTAGGGATGATTGATTCAGACCCATAGGATAGCATAAACGGTGTTTCACCTATCGGCATTCTCTCAGTCGCCATATAAGCCCATATAATACGATATAGTCCTTATTTCCACAAACCCTTTACGTTATCCACCTTTTTCTTGATCCCATCAAGTATCATCTTGTTTGTGACCTCAGTCTTGCCATTGTCCTAGGGTCGGCCCGGTGTCGAATAAAACTATTTTATATTGACTCTACTATAGTAGGCCTCTAAGGACTTACTCTTAAATTGTTGTCATTATTTGATATTAAGGTATGGGGTAGGAAATATCTATAAATGATATTCCTTCAGATAAATTTGAACTTCTTTGCCTCAGTAATGGAAATCATTACCTCTGCCTCTACCCATTTGAAGAAATAATCAATAGCCACAATTAAATATTGGTAATTACACACTGCCTTTGGAAGAGGACCCACTAAGTCAATTACCCAAACTAAAAATGACCTTGGCACAATGAGAGACGAGAGTGGTTGGTGAGTCTCATAAGGGATGCCTGCAAATCTCTACCACCTATCACACTTCTTTACATTGTCGACTGCATCTTTCGTTATTGTCGGCCACCAATAATCCTGGTTAATTATTCTCTTCGCAAAAGATCATCCACATATATGACTTACACACGACCCATTATGAACATCTTGTAAGATATAGCTTACCTCTAAAGGGTGAACACATCTGATCAGGGGTAGCAAGAACCCTCTTTTATATAGAATATCTTCGATGATTGTGAATTGTGTTTCCTTGTATCCGAGCCTCTTTCTTTAGCCTTGGAATTTGGGAGCTCTTCATCTTGAATTTACTTAATTAGTGGATCCATCTATGAATATTTCAAATTCAAGTTCCAGAAGAATTCAACCACATTGTCATCTTCTTCTATGGTCAGTTTATGCAGGATTTCCACTAGAACTGTGCGCCTGACCTCTATCCTTATTATCGATGGTATTCTTGCCAAAGTGTTGGATCGACTATTGTCAATCCAAGTAGTTCTCAAAAGCTTCACCTCCTTGAATTTCATCATTACTTTCCAACATGTGCCAAGAACTTGGACATCTTCTCATCCTTAGCATCATAAATTCCTAAAATTTGGTTGACAACCAACGGCGAGTCACTATGGACGATCATCTGGAAAGAGAGAGACCTTTCAATAAGGCCTCATACTCCGACTTGTTGTTTGATGCCTTGAAGATAAACCTCAAATCATATTCAATAATCTTTACCATTAGGTGCCGAGAGTATTAACCCTATACCACTACCACTTTTACAAGACGAGCCATCAATAAATGGGCTCTGTGTGGGATACTTATCTTAAAATGTCCCTTTAACTAAAATCCCATTCTTAAATAAAAATACTTCTCTATAATGCCAGCATTGCCAATGTTGGCCATTGGTGGCTCTCTCAAAACTTCTCCCGGTACAACTCTCACTGCCACTATCTCTCCCATACCATCAGCGTTGGCCTTTGCCCACATAAATTCAACCATAAAATTTGCCAAGGCCTGCCCTTTGATTGTAGTCATAGGATGATAGATGATACCAAAATCAACTATCTCAATTGACCAAGCCATTAACCTACCCAATTTCTTAGATTTATGAATGACTTGCCTTAAGGGAATGTCAGTGAGCACCACCATCACCAGTGCCTGGAATATAGATTCATCTTCCTTAAAGTGTGTGCCAATGCATATGCCAATTTTTCCATTCTAGGATACATTAGTTTGGTCCCCTGTAAGCCTTTGTAATTGAAATAAACCATCTTTTGGACTCCTTCATCGTCTCATACGATTAGCGTGTTGATGGATGACTCTTATATTGACTCATATAGATTCAATTTTTCCCCTTGAATAGGCTGAGATAACAACATCGATAACCCCAATTCAGATTTGAGGTCTTGAAAGTCCTTTTCATATTCTTCATCCTAGACGAATGCTTTCCTCAAGATTTTTAAAAATGGTAGACACTTATATGTCTCTCTAAAGAAAGAATGGCCGAGGGCCTCAACATGCCCTATCATCCTCTGCACATCTTTAACCATCTTTCGTGTCTTAATGTTAAGAATATCGTTGATCTTAGCAAGATTAGCCTCTATACCCCTCTTATTCACAATGAAACCGGGGAACTTCCCTGTGTCGACACCAAAAACAAACTTGGTTGGGTTCGATTTCATTCTTAACTTATCCATTATGTCGAATGTGCATTCAATGTCGACCACATAATTCTCGACCTTTAGGCTTTGGTTAGCATTTCGTCCACATATACTTCCATAGACTTCCTAATATGGTGCTCAAATATCTTGTTCACCAACCTCTGATATGTTTCCCTCGTATTCATTCAGTCGAATGACATTACCTTATAATAGTATGTCCTTTTATTCGTGATAAAGGAAGTTTTTCAGTGTCAACCTCATGCATGATTATCTGAATGTAACTTGAATACACATCCATAAAATATATGAATTCATGCCCAGCCGTAGCATCAACCATATGATTAATTCAAGTTAAGGGGAAGCTGTATTTGGCACGAGCTTTATTCAGGTCATTGAAGTTACCACACATTCTCCACTTGCCATTGGCCTTCGTCACTATAATAACATTGGATAGACAATATGGATATTGAACTTCTCAAATGAACTTGGCTGATTGGATCTTCTTCACCTAATCATTGATGACCTCATATCCTTCCCTTGGATAAGTTATTATCCTTTCTTTTATAGGCTTTACTTTCTTATCAATATTCAACTAATGACAGATAACCTCCGAGTCGATCCCTAGAATATCTTCATGGTTCCAGGAGAAGATACCCTATCTTCCTTTTAAAAGCTTCACAAATTCTTTATTTACTTCCTTCTTCAAGCATTTCTCGATCTCTCGTCCTCATTGAGGATGATGATTTTAACCTCCTAGATGAGCTCATCTTTCTTAAGTTCGTTTTCCTCCCTTGGGTCAAAAGTAAATATGTTGTGGGAAATATTAGCCTTCTTATAGGACTCTCTCTCCTTAGCTGAGCTAATGTAGCACTCATTAGCTTCTACTTGGTCACTTTAAACTTCTACTACTCCATAAGCGATCGATAATTTTATCAATTGTGGACCGTGGAAGGCACAACCTCAAACTCCTTCAGTGCCACTCTCCCAAGAATGATGTTATAGTCCAAGAAGACATGCTTATCAATAACAAAAAATCTTACCTTCTTGGTTAGGCACCTCAGCTGAGTGCCGATACATACATCCATTTTAAACACCCTTAATGGGTGGACCTTCTCTCTGTTGAAGTTAATCAATGGTTGATGGTAGGGGACCGATCTCTTCTTGTTGAGCTTTAAATCTTTAAAGTATTCCCCGAAGATCACATCGATCAAGCTACCATCATCAACAAGGATACCTGATATGTCATACCCATGAACCTTGGTGCTAATGAGCAGAGGTTCGTTGTGAGGAGCCAGAATCCCCTTAAAATAAAGTCTTGAAAATCCCACCACTAGGATGTCCATGTCAACTTTCTTCAATTTTCCCGGCTTTATCTCTATTTACATAAAAGGATATCATGCATAGTTGACCTTCACATTTTGGATTTTTGCAGGGAGATTGATATCATCTCGATCTCTATCTAACTCCTCATCCTTTCTGTTAGCTAGGGCCTGTCATCTAGGATTTCCATCCTTTCCACCACTATGATTTTTCCTATGGTCATCTTAGGAACCACTCCTATTTATATATTTACGGAGCTCTCCTTACTTCAACAGCTTCTCTATTTTATCATTCAAAGGAAAGCATTTATCAGTTGTATGCCTATGGTCTTGGTGAAACTCGAACCATTTGCTCGTGTCCCTCTAGTGAGGAAGGGACTTGAGCTTCTTCGGCTACTGAAATGTCTTGTTATCTTAGATCTTATTGAGTATCATATAGGATCTCATCATCAAAGGGGTATACTTTGCAAAGTTATCTTTAGATGATATCTTCTTTCCTTCCTTATATTTTGCTTGATGAGACTCGCTTCCCCCAGACTTTTTTAAGCATCCCTTTTTAGCCGCCATGGCCTCCTCCGCATTTATGATCCTCTTGACCGAAGCCAAGAATTCGGTCATGGTCTTTGGAGGATGTTTGGTGAGATTTTAGAAAATTTTACCCGGTTATAACTCGTTGATAAGGGTTGTCATAGAAATGTTATCCTTATAATCTTACACCTCCAATATTTCCTTGTTGAACAGAGATGTATAGTCCCTCATAGTCTCATTCTTGCCTTGTTTCATATATAAGAGGTGACTTACCATCTTCGGTGGTTTCATGCCAAAGCAAAAATTATGTTTAAACTTCTCAGCCAACTGCTTGAAATTCTTAATCGAGTTTTTAGGCAAAGTTATGTACCACATATGGTAGGCACCTATGCGGGTACTAGAAAATGTCCCGCACCTTATCTCATCAGGAGTTGAGTAGATATCTGCTATTGATTGATACATTTCTATGTGATGCACGAAATTGGAACTCCCATCATACTTTGAGCTGACAGTAGGAGGTTTAAACTTTATCTGGGTAGAATAACTCACAACCCTTGCAACAAAATCAGACCACTCCATATAGCCTCAGTGATTGGGGTCTCGAATCTTAAGTAGAGAGCCGATATTGTATTCTAACTTTTAAATGGATCTATTCCAAGGCTTATCTTCAGCGACAACATTATCTTCATCTTCCTCTGGCGCAATTGTAGTGTCGGCTCTCGTGCCACTGTCCTCTGCCAGTTATTTACTTTTCTTTGCTCCTCCCTATCTTAGCCTTTCCAAGGTCGATCATCACCACTTCTACTATTACCACTAGATGAAACATTACTATAAGAATAGGATAGCCAATCACGTAAATCTTTCTTCGGACTAAGACGGTCGAAGGCTGACCCCCTGTTGAGCCTTTCAAAAGCTAAAATTATTGAGAGGCCATCAGGTGTCCGCCGAGCGTTGTTTCCTAAGTACGTTGGACTTAGGCAAAGTGTGTCACAAAAAACTTCATATGGCTACCAATATTCTTTTTCATCATAGGGTTGATCGTCTTGGACAGGCCTTGGATTTTTTTCCCATACGGAGATACCTAGGATCAACAACATCCCTCCAACACTGATAGCACTGAGCCTTCTTCTATGGGGCCGGGGTTGGTCCTCATGTTGTTGGATCCATTATCTTTCTAGTGGTCGAAGTGATAATATCAATCACCAGATCACATGGGGCCCTTTCCAACACGCTTTGGATAAATGCCATAAACTAATCATCTATCTTCTTGGATGGCCACCAAGGATCGCAGTGCCCCTTCCATGTCAGCCATTTCTGATTGAGGTGGTGGTTGGCTGGAGCTTGAGCTAGCATTTGGTGGCAATTAAAATGACAAATCTCCGGTGAGCATAAGTAACTAAATCTAGATTAACTGTGAGTAAGAAAGAATCTTAAAGAACATCCACCCAACTCTTTCAATGGTGGTGTTGGTCCAATAATAGTGGAGTTGAACCACCACCAGAGGCAGAAATGATATCTAAGATCCAAAATGAATAGTAATAAGATAATATTTTCCTAAAGACGGCATACAAATAATGATGTTACGAATCACCAATTAAATTAGTAAGTGCATCAAGCTCTAGCTTAGTTAGCAATGGAGTAATAAATGAATAGAGGAATGCAAATAACAAGAAAGGGATAAGATAATGAAGAATACACGGGAATATAAAGTGGTTCAACCAATAGGCCTACTCCACTGTGCTATGTTTGTCATGTGTGTATTTCTATAAGGCTATAATGGGCATGGATATAATCTCTCAAGCTTTCTCTCTTTTTTGGTTATAATTTGACAGAGTTTAGCTAGGGTTGAGAATTACTCAATCCTTATAAATAAAGAACAATAAGGCTTATATAGGCTTAGGGGTGCACGGTGCGCCCCTAAGCATGCAATGTGTGTATATGAGATAATCAACAAATAGGATCTAGCCATCTATCCTTGGAATAAGTGTGCCATGATGATGAAATATTCCCCCACGTGAACTGAAGATCTTTTATAATGGTACAACCCACGTGGACTGATGATGCACAAGTTATGTGGGCCATATGAAATGTTGTTGTCGACTCTGATGGTCCCGATGGAGATAAGGCTGAAGAAGGTGGTCCGTAGAAGTGAGTAACTATGAGGATGAGAAGATCTCCTTAATATGGTCAGCATGGTCTCGGCATGTCAGTGTGGTACGAGGTCGACACTTAGAAGGGCCTAGACGTAAGAGACAACAATGGACTAGAGAGCGAGCCTAGCTGCGTGATTATAAGTACTGAGGAATAGGTCTCAGAGACTGATATTGTTGGAAATGGTCCAATGCAGTGTTGTCCCATGATCAAGTGAATCGAACGAATACTGAACTAGGCTGATGAGTCGGGTTGATTTTAGTCTAAGACAAGACCACACTTACGTATATGACCTACTAAGTATAAGTAATCCTAACCATATATGCAAAGGGTAAGTCATTATGAGACATATTAGAAGAACCATGTCACATGACCTCAAGAATGAGTGATGATAAGTCTATAGTCTGACACATGGACAACACGTTAGTCAGATGACTTGTGGAGTATGAGAAATTCTGTGAACATATCCTAGGCATGAGGTTATAAATAACTAAAAAGTGAAGTATATAATACTTTTCCCCCAAAGAAACCTATGGGAAAAGATTTCCTCCCCACGCCATCTCTCTCTCGGCTAAATATAGCTAAATAATGACGACAAACATTATTGTTGGTTAATGGAGTATAGTCAAGATGATTCTCTCTCATAAAACTATAATGAAATGTTAAAACATCCTCGGTCCGGGTAGGTTATATGTTATACACAAGATTTCAAGATCAAAGAATCCTTAGATGACACAATTGTGTTCGCATAGAACTCGCGACCAATAGTGGAATTAGCCAATGAATGTGGGATAAGGATTCTGGATGAAGAGATCTATTGAACCTTTTTTTGACAAAACAATCATTCATCGATTCTAGTGCGATGTGTCAGATCCATATCTCTATCAGCTCTAATGACTCGGGTGATAAAACTCTTTATTCGGGCAAATAATCCTTAGTGAATCGAATGGAGGATGAATACATAGTCATCTCCGAAATAGGTATCAAGGCTCTTGGGGTCTAAATGCACTGTCTCGAATTGCTCGGTGAAATAAGGGTCTCTCTCGAATATGAAGTCTCATAGGGACCACTCGAGGGTCATGTAATGGATCTCTTATATGCACGTATCTTTTTGTGTACTGTAGTAATAGAAAAATATGAAAATTAACACAAATAGAAATGGTTAGAATTCCAATAGAGTATATGGAGTGATAAGAGAAACTGACCAAAAATACCAAAATCAAACCTCTAAACAACAATTCAACACCTAAAAATATTGGAATGTCCTAGAATAACTCTAAAATATATCAAATCAAGAAAAATATTTGGAATATCAACATTTACTTGAGTTAAATCTGAGAATTCCTCAAGTTGTAGAAACTAGGGTTTTCACACTTCCAATTCAAGAAACAATCATAAAATTGGAAACAAATCTCATATGTAAGCACAAATACCTCATCTTCTTTGAAAATGTCCTTAACGTTTGGTTTGAAAGGATTTGAAACATTTTAAAATGAGACAAAAAAAACGCTTAAAAAATATTTTTGGTCTGCCTGCAAAGTCCGTGCATATGGCTAAAAATCTTGTCGTGCGTATAAATACCAAATAGAGTTGTGTGTATGGTTGTTTTTGATATCTAAAGGAAGGTAAATTATCCGAGAAGACTTATCCAAAAGAATCCCAAATCCCAAACACTAAAAAATATGCATGAGAAAACATTGATTTTGAAATTTAAAGCACAAGTTTGAATAAATTCACAAATTAACATCTTACACATATATCTACATATGGCACATAAATATTTAAGGCATGAGTAGGATTAGGCTCTATATGATAAACATGATTCATTGTATGAATTTTCATTGAATTTCAATTAATGACATTGTTTGAGAATATATTCAACGCAACCATTAATCACTCAATAACATATACAAAATTCTAATCGAATTAAATTTAAAAACCTTTTTAGATTATTCATGACGTGATCATGAACAAATATAAGTCACAAAATCAAGTTAATGGACATAATCAATTTATAAGCATTACAATGCATGCTTAAGTTTATCATTTCATTAATATCCTTTTGAGATCTTCTAAATGGAAGTTTCTAACCATATAATCTCCCTCATATTATGTTTATCTTCAAAGTATATACTAAAGGTCTTGAAAAATATTTAAAAGACTTATCTTTTTCTCATCCCTAGGAATTTGTTTTGGGACTTTTCAACATAATATGGCTTTTCCAATGGTGGATTTCAGACACACTTCGGTAGACATCTATTGGTGATGCTTAAATTCAAATCAATGTTATCTCACCAATGGTAGCCCTTTACGTTTAAAGAACATATCATCAATCAACTGCATTAAGTAATGTGTTTTGTACACACAACTCTCAAATTGAGCATATAAATGTTTCAATATAATTAATATTAGATCTCGAGATTTGGCTAGGATTTAAAATCAAATACTAATGAAATACACATAAAAAATCATATGATTCAAGTGATATTAAAGTGAATGTGTAAAGTAAAATCACAAGCAAAGATTTAAACAAAATTTCATTATCATTATTTTTCTTGTGAATTCTAACATATCATTGATTAATCATCACTTGGATTAATTAGTTAGGAATTAATTCTTTAATAACCATTCAAGTTAAGTTCACACATCAAATCAATGTACCAATAGTACTTAATAATATATCACAAAAAGAAACAAAATGATTTTTTTGACATTTTGAAATATGAATGATGCAATATATACAAACGTACTATTTCAAAAATAATGCATATGAGAAAATCCATGAAGATGAATAAATGCAAGTAATCCTAATAAAAGTATGAAAACGATCCAAATATGAATATATAATTTCTCACCCAAAAGATATATACCAATCAAATAAATTACTACCTAGTAAGGGGGCCTATAAAGTAAATAACTTAGCTATCCTAAGAGATCTACCATATGGATAGCGAGGGTTGATGTCTGTCCCAGATACTTAGGAGGCAGAAAGACCATTTTCTTCTTGGGAAACTTTCATTGAGGTTGGTCAATCTCAAGCTTCTTTCTAGGGGCATTCCTTAGCATAATTCTACAAACCTTAGGTATCCATCTCTCATTCCTCATTTGATTCTTATGCCTATCCCTAGGAACATCAGTTTAGGATCTAGATCTAGGAAACTCTCTCCTAACCTATCTTCTCTCATTGGCCATAAAGTCGACTTTTCTCATCAACTTATAAATCCCACCTCTTAGCTCACTAATAGGACATTTCATCATAAACTTCCTACTATTTTTATTATCCTAGAATTTCTGTCTTTTAAATATCTACAAGTTTGGTTTGAATGACCATGCGACCAATAATTGGTAAAAAAGACACATCTCTCCTAAACTTTGGATTTCGTTCATGAGATATTTTTTCAAGTTTCTCGAGACATTTTCTTTTAAATAAAAATAGACATTATGAATCTTTTTCGCACAAAATAGGCATCTATAGGCTTTTGTCTAGTTGTAGACATAAGGACAATTTCCTTCCTTTTTAATTTAGTAATTTGTTCATTGGTCTTTTTTTCACTGTAAGGAGAGATTTCAACATTGAATTTTAAAACACCAATGTTTTCTTTTATTGGTTCAACGTAGACAATATCATGTTTGTCTTTTTTATTTTACCATGGTTCATTAAGATGCTACCGAGAACATTTGTTCTATCAATCATATGAATTTTTAAGTCTTTGGCGTGTTCAAGCTCAAGTTTTATTTTGTAAAAATCAACATTCAATATTTCTCTTTAGATCTCAACTTCCTATTTTTCAGTCAAAAGGACTTCATTTTTTCTTCTCAAACTTTCATTATCATCAATCAAAACATCAATCTTGTCTTTGAGTTTTAAATTCCACAATGAACATTTTTAACGTTTTCTTCTTTTTCATCTTATTAAAGTTGGAAGGATTCATTTTATTTAAGATTTTGATGCTTGATTTCTTCAATTTTAAGGACTCTTGATAAATCCATTGAAGCCCTCATACAAGTTATTAACCTCACCATCACTCTCATCTAGTGACCTATGAAATAATTTGTGTGAATGATCACTTCTACACGATGCGGAATCACAAAGATACCTAAAACTAGACTCTTTTACCCTATTTCTTTTCACCACACTATCGAATGACATATTCTCACAACAAGCCTTTTATCCATGTAAGGGCACAAGTCTCCGATTGAGTCTTAATGTAGTGTTGGATCAATTCCGGACAAAAATATTTGAGTCATAGGATAGTGTTCAAGTGTATCCATCCAAGCCTATGACGTGTTAGTTGAAGACGTAACGTCCAAGAGTATAAAGCTTCATCATATGCCGGGTTTAGTGTGCCTCGTTTAAGCATAAAAAACATTGGTTCCAATGATCCTAAGGTATGAATGCATTTTATAAATTTATTGGGTGTATTTTATAAATTCTTTATAAAATAGTTTTAATGACTTTGTTTTACTCAGAAAATATTTTTTAGAACTTTTCGTAAAAAGTTTTGGACATAAAATGAATATTGCTTTTTCTGACATGTCGTTTGAATGAACTGAAATATTGTTCAAATGAGATTACAATGTCATTTGAACGAACCGGCGTCTCGTTCGAACGAGATTTACAGGTCATTCGAATGAGACTTCTAATGAGATTGCTTTTTTTTGCACTGGAACATCGTTAGTAAAGTCGTTCGAACGAAAAATTTATTCGAACGACATTGGCGCGAACAGTTTTTGGGAAGTTTTTTTTGCAGTTTTCTCGATGTTCCCGCTATCTTTTCCCTACTACTTTTTGATAGAATTATCAAGCGTGGGAACCAACCTTTTCCAGGTTACTTTTTCACATTCTAAGAGACTTTAGGGAGAGCAAATATTCCAAGAAAAAGTCCATGTTTTGTGTTTGATTTTTATGGATTAATTTCACCAAAAACACATATAAACCAAATAGTTTGTTTATTCTAAGTTCCTTAATATATATATCCTTAATTGGAGTGTTTGGCACCGGGATTCTCTCTACACCTCAAAGAAGAGAAGTTTGGGTTTACTTCTACATCTCACAAAGAAGAAGTTTGTTTGTTTTGACATACCCACTTGGAGAAAGGCTCCTTGTTCGA
Source organism: Sambucus nigra (assembly GCA_949130495.1). Lineage (NCBI taxonomy): Eukaryota > Viridiplantae > Streptophyta > Magnoliopsida > Dipsacales > Adoxaceae > Sambucus > Sambucus nigra. The sequence goes on along the minus strand of OX422210.1, from coordinate 232,442,870 downwards.
TTGGCGGTGATTGAGAAAAGTTCGATTGGTGGATTTTGAGACCCCGGTGGACCTCCGTGGTTATTCAATAGGAAGAGGTGTGTACAAGAAGAAGCGCCGAGGCTTCGACGGAGTCAAGTCGGGTGTTGTAAGTCTTTTTGTCTTGTACTTGTTGTAAGAGTGTAGTTTAGATAAGATGGAGGCGTAACCCCTTTTGAGTATAGTAATGATAAGTTAAATAGCGACTCTATTGATTAGCCACAAGACATATAAACAAGACTCAATGAAGATGGACTCGGTTTAAACTCGCAAATCCCTCTTGTATAACTCATAGAGTAGTAATGAACTTAGAAGTAACTCTTTTGGAGGGAGAGAGAGGTAAGCACCCTAGATACACCTTGGCAGGGAGCCAAACACACCAACCCCCCTCAAGAATCTCTGTCAGGTATTAAAATCTTCATAATAAATGACAATGGTGGGTGAGTAAAGTCTCTGGTTTGTAATAACTCTCTCTCTCTGATGTATATTATCTCTAGTGATAACTTCTAAACTCTCAAAAAGATCATCCTATCCTCAGAGGTGGTTGGGGTCCTTAAATAGCCTCCCACACAACCCCCGAGGCAACTCCGACATTAATGCCTGTGAAAGACATCCCTCAAAATTTATGTCACAAACATTAAATACCTGATGCACTAGTTGTCTCCACGTCATAAATATTAAATGTCAAGATATGCCTTTTGCCAAACCACTGTGCGTCCGGGGGATGTTGTCATAGAGGTGGCTCACCAACTTTCTGACAACCCCAAATACAATGGTGGTTTACTCAAATGCAGATCTGACATAGTTTAGCTGGTTAGTGACATCACCTTCAGTAGATGTGAAATTAAGTAGAGGGTTATTTGGTTCGCAACTCAATGCCCGATGGAACTTCAAGATGTTCAGTCCGAGGTTCCACGATTAGGGTCCTTCGGTGTTTTACCGGGTGTATCTAAGAAGGTCAGGACAAGCCCCAACGGTGCCTCACTTCTCAATCCTCCAAACCAAGTCCCTCGAAAGTTTCCACAACGAGGTCGTTCGATAGAGCATGAAAGCTCTCCTATGTCCTGCCAAGCCTAGGCTCTCGCAAGTACCATTTGACCTCACACATAATCATTATTATCATTACATCATTACAATCATTATAGCTCATAGTCAATATAATCAAAAGATACAAAAAGATTAAATTAATCGATAGGACTAAAGTACGAACTCTCTCGGTCAGCTTCTTCACTGGAAGGTCCCTCTGGGTTGCCACACTTAGTTGCCTTTATCCCAAACACTATTGTAAGTGGGGGGATTATCTCTAATCTTGGGATTACATTCAAGACCCCTCTACATTTGCCCCTTTTTGGAAGGATTTATTATGGGAACAGGATATGTCTGCACGAAAACTTCTCAATCCGATGAACCTTCTCTGTGTGAAAAAATTCTGGCGTCTTTCTCTTCATTACAACAACCGCGTTAGCTCTTATAAGAAAAAATAAAATTCTCCCCGATGTACCTGAGTCGAAGTGTTGCGGATTATTGGTGCTTTGGTGAGGGGAAATTATAAAATTTTCTTTTTACTGAGCCTCGACCGTTCTAGCTTTGCTTCATTGGCTAATTTGGAATTCTCCCAAAACACCTGCTAACTTTCTCCACTACTCTCCAATACTCGTTTTGGCTCTGGGGCAGTGAAATTCTCCGGTGTAATGTTTCGCCATGTTCGAAAAAGAAGAAATTCTTCCCGATGTAGATGAGTCACAATTAAAACAACGTTTGGACTTATGGCGAGGGGGAATCGTAGCTTTTTTGAATCGTTGGGGCACTGCCTTCGTTGGGAGCTATTGAATATGTTTGACAAAAATTTTGGCACCAAAACTTAAACTTGCTTAAGAAGGAAACTTCCTTATATTTCCTAAGCATCACTTCATTAATGATGTGGCGCTATCTTTTCAACTGTCAAGGCACCTCCCGAAGTGCCATGTGTCCATTTGAAATGATTATAGGCGGCCTTGCACATGTGATGGCGGCAAACTCAATAGACGGGTTCCTTAAAAGGTTTCAAACGTCTCTTTTTTCAAAACCCTTCTCTTTCCTCTGTCTTCTTCAAACTCCCGTCTTCTTTAGAGAGAGAACTCTGTGCAAAAAAACTCCATTGTTGCCAAGATCTTACCTAGCTTCTTCCTCATCTCATCTTTTACACCACCACCTATGGCTGTGCTCCTCCATTTTCATTCCCAACCCTTCTTTACCAGGATTTTTTGTACCTCATTGTTGTCTTCAATTATCTCATCAAGTAATCCTACCACGCCTGCCACCGGTGCCCCACCTGCTACCCCTGTTACCACCAAAATTAGGCTTCGTCGAGCTAAATGGTTTGGTGAGTTTACTCTGTCCAAGAATAATGTTGCCCTGCCCGTTCTGGTATCTCATTGGAACGTTACAACTCATACTTTCATTGATGCGTGGGGCGAGTTTACGATAATGTTAGAAGATATGAGAGAGCTTTTGGGCCTTGAGGCAATAGGCCATGAGCCTTATTCAGATGAGGCCCTAGATGCCCAGGAGGCTGCTGATCATTTGGAGTTGGACCGTATATGCTGAAGGTGCATCGGTTCTTCGAACAAAGCCATTTTCACTCCACTTATCAACTATTTCTTCAAGGATACTTTTAAAGGTAGTTCTCCTGAGGCTGCCCCTGGTCAAGTAACATCACTGGAACTTCCTGCCTACATCCTTATCATTCTTTCTCGTTTTCTTTTACCTGGAAAACCCAACGACGAACTTCGAAGGGGCCTTATCAACATATCCCTCTGTTTGGCCTGGGGTATCAAACTTCCTCCGGCTGTAATCGCCCTAGGATCCCTCTACACGTGGCATGATAGAACCCTTTTCAATATGGAATGATCTTTTGGTCGTTATAACCTGGCCAATTTTATCAACTGTGTCCTTTTGAAAGGCTTCCTCTATATGCGTTTCCCCCTCGTAGCAGCCAAGACCAACCGCCCCCCTTCGGGGAAAACAATTCTTCCCCCATGTTCCTTTATTTAATATAAAAGAAAAATCCGAAAGGAGTTGACCTCTATTATTGATCAACTTGAGAATTTTGTGATGAGGCCTTACGAAGAGGATATCTTCCTCCACACTTGTGTTTTTTCCAACATGAGGCAAGGGTGGTCCAGGCAACTACCTTAGACCTCATTACTGAAGACTCTTCGCTAGTTGTGGTGCTTCTATTTTCACCGGTGTACCTGCCTTACTACATCGAGTGGGGATACACAAGCGAGCACTACAATCCCAACCGATACATCCGTTAGTTTGGTTTTGATCAAGGGGCTCCTCGACCTATTTTTCAACTGTCTAACCCCAAAGTCTCTTTTAGCGAGGCGTATTCCCTATTCTTATCAACTGTTGCGTGGGGAGTAAGTTCTACCGTGGCTGGGCGAGTCACTATTCTAAGCATCACCAGGCAAGGGGACGTGACCCCTCTATTTATAACGAAGTACTGGCCGAGGCAACTGGCCCAAATTTCAGAGTTCATCGAGGGGGATCCCGTGTATCCTCTAGTTCTTTTATTTTCTTCTCTAGAGTTGGGGTTAAAAGGTAATTCCATTCTTGGGATCGATTTCCCTCTAAGAAAAACCACCAAGGTACCTCCCACTGAACTTCCTCCACATTACTCCACGATCCCCACTGCCACGCCCAAACCTAAAATAGTTGCAACCCCCAAACCTCCTGCTCCTACTACCGAAGTAACTTCTGGTGAAGGGCCTTCCTAGCCACCAGTTAAAAAAGCTAGGAAGGCCAAAAGTGAGACATCCTTAAAATACAAGTCCCAAACCCCTTTCGAAGCATTCCCCATAGCCTCTGTCCCTCCTTCCATGCCTATAGAAATGGCCAAAGAGTTGATAAGGCAAGTTCTGGCATAGGTGGAATGAATAAATATTGAGTTTCAATAACGTGCTCCCATCGTTCCTCCCTCGTCTGCCTTCCCTACAATCCTGGTTGATCCAACAGAGACGATAGCAAGGAGGAGAAAGATTTTGAAGGTTCCTCGAGATGATGGTGCTATGGGTGCGAGGAAGAAGACTCTAGTTACTAAGTCCTAGCGAAAATGAACCCTCGAGGTACCTCTCTCCCCAGCTCTCTCTATTGCTGCATCCTCTCCTCCTTCGCCAGTGGTTATATCCTCTAATTCTCCTTCTGAATCTAAGGTATGTGTGCGTGTTGCTGTTTGTTCACACTTTCTTAAGGAAAGCTCCATTTGTTTAACTCTTAATAACTTTGGTGCAGGGAGGTGAAGAAGAAAGACCCAACGCCCCCATGAGCCCTTTCGTCGGGGGACGTTTTGGTATCTCTCAGCCTGATATGACTCCTCCCCGTTCCCCTATGATCGGGCTTACTTATTCCGGTCGTTCGACCTCTCTGCGCATGGACGCTGCTATGGGGGGAGGTTCCATTGAATTTGAGGGCATCTCTTCTCAACCAAAGACAACTCCCCTAGCCCCTTTTGAATTATCATCCCAGCCCAAGGTTACTCTGCCCCTCGTTTCGATTGCGGAAAGTGCTCCTGAGGTAAGATATAATCTTTTACTTGCCAGGTCTCACATCTTTTTTTCTTTTGCCATCCCCTTGCTTATCATGCTGAATTTTAATATGTTGGGACGCCTTAGGTTAAAATGGCATCCTTGTTAGCTCACCTTATGCTTCCCACCATGCTGATGAGAACCATAACTGCGGTTCCCCTTTTTGGTGCCATAATGGGGGTAAGTAACACTTACATCCATTAATCCCTTTTTCTTGTACTTGCTCCTTGCGTCTAACACTTGGTTTCATGTTTTCAGCTTTCGCCAAGCCTTACCCCACCCTTTACTCTTAGTGGCCTTCCACTTTCCAAGGCCAAGGTTGATGCTTCTGCCCCGTGTGGTGGTTCTTAGGTGCCACATGTGACACCCCGACTAATTAAACACCGGGTAGCTACTCCTTTATAAAATTAATTCAAAATGCCAAGTTGGCTCAGTTAATAGCATCACTGTCGAAAACATTTTATTATATCTAACCACCTAGTATTTAAAAAGCAAGTTGCCAAATTTTAATTTAAGTCTGATTAACATGCAACAAGTGTAATGAAGAAATAAATAACACCATTCACCATACTGAAGTAAAACAAATAACCAACACAATAGAGTAAATAAAGTCTTGAGGAAACCCCTCACTACAATCCCATAACTGAAATAAATAAACTGAAACAATAATAAAACGTGCTAAAGTCTGAAAACTGAAGTATAAAAGATGTCTCTAAATAGAAATGGGCAACATGCCCTACAATGGATAGATAGTGACTCTGGAATCCAAAAGATAGAAGCGTCTACATGCAAATCCCTGTAGATTCCACAAGCAGCTACAGCTCGTCACCTGAATGAGTATCCTATGCTTGGTGTCCTTGTGGCTGGGCACCTAAAATGGTTTTACAAAGAAAAAGAGATTTGAAAAGCAAACGGGTCAGAGCCCGAATGTGGAGTTATATTTTAAAAACCTGCAAGTGCTTTAAAAACATTTAAAACATTAAATGCAAAGTACATGTTAGGACGTACACTCGCATGATATTCTCACCTCTCGTCTAACTGTGCACTCCTAACGTAAGTACCCATCTATAACGACCCATACTACTAGCTAACTGACAACATAACTAGTTAGACTACCAAAGGTTCTACCCATATTACTTAGTTCCATTTAACCTAATCAACGCTCGTAATTAAATAGAGGTTTAACGTAAACTCAGTTACTAAATATGCCATATATATAAGTATCAGTTAACTCCTTATATATCTCGAAACAATACCGTAATACAGTTACAACATTAACATGAGGATTCCCATTAATTAAATGTATATTATTCACATCATAAATATACGATACAAGCACCCCGCAATCTAAGCTGTAGTGCACACATACTCTGCTATCCATCCCGGTACATCATGTACATAAGGATCACATATTCCGAATCTCTCAGGAATAGTTTAGATAACACAAATCACAAATAGTGGAGACGAACACAGTCACCATCACATGGGTCACGCACATACCTACGCTCCCATGATCATGCAGACTTATTAATATCACAATAAGTCCTTCTATGACCTATGTTCATCAAGGTACCAGTCTATATCCCCCCCGTAGGCACACAAGGATTAGAGGGTCCTAAGCGAACGAAACCTCCCGTGATAGCAAGTATGGTAGGTATGTCATACATACAATCCATATATCAATACTAAGTAAACACACATCTTAGTAATACCGTATTATATTCGTAGTACATATTGCACTCTCGTACTAATTATAATTATCACAACTTATTTTATTCCGGTTCATAATTATACGTGCCATAATTTATCCTCACATCGTAGTAGACACTCACGTTTCAACCCAAACGGTTCATTGAATATAACTCTAGTGTATGATTTACTCATCTCAATAACCCAAAAGTCCCAAATCAATCACTATATCATCAAAGGAATACTAACTCTACCCTTGAACCAGTTCCCGGGACTCCAAAAGTCAAAACAGTCCAAAAAGGACGAAACTGTCAACTCGTTAGAAGTCTCGTTCGAACGAGGCTTCGAACGAGTTTGGACTGTCAGGTCGTTAGAAGTCTCGTTCGAACGAGGCTGTTCGAACGAGATCCCAGTTCGTTCGAACGAACTGACCCTTCTAACGATATCTCGTTCGAACGGGATATCGAACGAAATCCCCACTCGTTAGTAGCGACTGGTCAACTCGTTAGAAGCTCGTTCCAACGAGTTCGTTCGAACGACCTGGGGGTTGCTTCTAACGAGAGGCCAGTTTCGGCCCAGAATTTCCCAAAAATCGTTTTTCACCATTTTTACTCCTCAAATCACCTCTAAAATTTATCCCAATGATTGTTTTAAAGTCTCTAAACAATTCTAAACATATTATAACCACATCCTATCACGTTTGTATGGATTTACTCACCCAAATCATCAATCAATTTACAATTACATAAACTTTTCCCCAATTCATTTATGAACATGAACCCTAAAATTTGGAACCTTCAATTCATCAAATAAGATCCGTTTTTCTTTCGCCCAAATCATGTATTAACATCAGATTAATCATTTACCTATCCTTCTACATGCAATCCTTCTTAAATTCCTCAAGTTTTATCATCTAGACTACATGGGTTTTCATATTTCATCAAGAACAACCATAAATCTGAATTTTCTAACATGGAAAAGACATTCTCAGTAATTAAATGGAAATAAAGTCACTTGCCTTGGTTTGATTTCTGAATTTGGTGTGGATTTGGTGTAGAATTTCTGCAGAATTCCTCTCTCTCTCTCCTTCTCCAAGCTTTCTTCTCTAAAAAGCTATGGTGGCTAGGGTTTGCTTTGGGGGAACTTATGAAAACCTAATTTAATAAACCTCCGTAGCTTGTTGGGTTAATAAGGGTTGGTTGGGTCAAATCCTTATCAGATTACAACTCTCAATTTTCGTCACTTTTAATTACCCAAAAATACCGAATTACTAAAATACCCTTTATGGTGCCGGAATGGCCTAAAAATACCCCGGGACCCAAACTATACCCCCGGCTAGTGTTTTCTGACTATCTCGACCCTTCCGAACGCGTCGGCGCACTCAAAACGACCATACGGATTATAGATTTTAAATTCACTTTTAATATCAAAATATTATACCGTGACGCGGCGGTCCCACGCGTCTCAACAAAATTTCTAAAATGCCGTATATAAATCCCACGACAAATTTTATAATACCAAGTTCATATATAATCATATATGCACCTAATCATATACCAATTCGCATCTCATTAGTATTTTTATCCCGGATTAATTTCCAATTAATACGCATTTAATTAATTAATCCTCAAAAATAAATATAGCCAAAAGTACGGGGTATTACACCTACCCATGCCGGGGCATCGTTTGGAGGTTTATCGTGTTCTTTCAGCGAAACTCCTACGTTGTCCTTGGAACCTTTTATTGGCGAGGGAGCTTTGCTGACCATTGAGGCTTCTTTAGTTAGGGGCGCCATTGAGGGCTCTACGGTTACTCCCATTATCACTCCTGCTACTACTGAGGTATTTCACTAATTTCTCTGCATTTCTCAACCTCTCAAACTTCACCTATGATGGTGGCTTGACAATGAAAACACTTGTTAAGATATTTCATAAACTCCACCTATATTGGTGACTTAACAACGAAAACGCTTGTTAAGATTTTTTTCATAAACTCCACCTATAAAGGTGACTTAACAACGAAAACACTTGTTAAGATTTTTTCATAAACTCCACCTATATCAGTGACTTAACAACGAAGACGCTTGTTAAGATTTTTTCATAAACTCCACCTATATCGGTGACTTAACAACGAAAACGCTTGTTAAGATTTTTTTCATAAACTCCACCTATATTGGGGACTTAACAACGGAAACTATTGTTAAGATTCTTTCATAAACTCCACCTATATCGGTGACTTAACAACGAAAATGAGTGTTAATATTTTTTCATAAACTCCACCTATATCGGTGACTTAACAACGAAAATGCTTGTTAAGATTTTTTCATAAACTCCACCTATATCGGTGACATAACTACGAAAATGCTTGTTAAAGATTTTTCATAAACTCACTATTTTGTATGCCTTTTGGTTGCTAGGGAGGATTCTCCACCAGTTCTTTTACCCATCGCTTCACCCCATCGGGAACCCATTATCTCAGAAGATTCTAGTCACAACGATCAAGGTTCCACGACTGGTGCTGCTGCCAAGAGCGAATCTGGTTGTGAGCTCCCTCTGCCGGACTTTGATCCTTTTGCCTTTTGCCTTATGGTCCTTCAGCGTTCCCCTAAAATTCCTATCATCCAGTGCTTGGTAGTTGAGAAGCTTGCAAGCCACCATCCTGAGATTTTTACTGTAGATTGCCTGCATTCCAACATCCCCATGATAAGCTACGGACTTTCAGAGAATGGCTACCATTGTTGCTAAAATCGCTATCACTCTCGCTTCAAATGTTACCAGAGCGCTCCTCAACCAATTTCTGGGCCATCTAAGGGAGTTCGTTCGCGATGGCTTCCGCTTTGACTTGTTTATCTTGCACTTAAAAACCTTGAAGAGCCAGCGACTGGATAACCAGAGGGAAATGCTTCAAAAACATCAGGAGGATCAACAGGCTGAGGAAGCTAAGTTGGCTGAGCTAGATCATCTCCTTGAAGCTGTCAATAAGGAGGTAGAGGATGTCGAAGAAGCTCTGTGGCTGGTGAAGCTGAAACGAGAGAAACTCCTCATCGAGCGCACACAAGCGCAAACGAGATTGGAGGTTTCTATAAATGCCCAAAGTCTTTCCTGGAAGCTTCTTCGGGCCTTCCTGGAGATTTTTTCTCTACTCCAGATCTATTTTTCCTCTTAGGTCAATGAGTTGTTGTAAACATTTCCTTTTCTTTTTTTTTATGTAATTCTTGGGCAATAGCTTCCATTTTTGTAATGCCCCAAAGTTTATGAATGAGAAAAAAAATGTATGTTTTCCCATGTCATTTCTTTGTGTTACAATTATTTGCATATATTATGAAGTTCTAGAATTCTTTTATCTCCACTCGAGTTATAATAACAAAAGGAACTTGTGTATTCATAATCAACAACTAGATACATCGGTGGTCCAATCATAATTGCTTACATATGATAGTCTTTCAACCATTTATTGTTAATCTTGAATCGTTTATCTTCTTCCATCTAAGAAATTAAGCAATAACCTGAGTCATGAGCTTCTTTTACAATGAAAGGTCCCTCCCAATTTGCTGCAAACTTAGGTAGAGGAAGCCCCCTGATGTGCTTCACTCCTGCCTTCAAAATGAGGTCTCCTTCCACAAATTATCTTAGCCTCACCAAGTTATCATATGCTCTAGAAACTTGATTCGTATACATTTAAAAGTGTTGTGTCACATTATCTTTGTGTTCATCCAATGCTTCCAACTGTACGTGCCTATTCTGAGGGAGCATGCTACTTCTTAAGGCATATCGAGCAAAGGGAACTTCTAATTCTACTGGAAGGATTTCCTTAGCCCCATAAATAATGGAGAACGGAGTATACCCTGTGGGTTTCCTCGTAGTTATTTGATAGGCCCAAAATACAGCTAGTATTTTATCATCCCACGATCTTGGGAAAACCTTCATCATTTTGGCCAAAATATTCACCAAGGTTTTGTTAGTTGCCTCGGATTGACCATTGCCATTTGGATATATTGAAGTATGTTGAATAATGGAGTACTTGTCTATGAGCATCGTTACCTCTGAATTAACGAAAGGGGTTTCGTTATCTGAGAGAATAACCTTTGGAATCCCAAAACGGCAAATGATGTGTTCTCTGATGAAGTTGATTACCACCCCCGTTGTTGCCCTTCTCAGTGGTATCACTTCTGCCCACTTTGTGAAGCACTTTGTTGCTACTAGTATCCATACATTCCCCATCGAAGAAGGATGTATTGTCCCTACCAGTTTGAATGCCGAAGTGTGAAAAGGATAAGGCATTGCCAGGGAGTGTAGATCTACCAATGGGGCATGGATCATAATTGTATGAAGTTGGCAAACCTTGTACTTTCGAATGAACTCATCAGTCTTTCTCCATAGTTGGCCAATAATACCCCAATGTCATTAACTGATCATACAACTTGGCCCCTCCCATATGAGCTGGATCGTGTGCCTGTTTGAGGACCTCAGTTGCTTCTTCCTTCGTGATGCAATACAACGGCCTGTTGAAGTAGCCCCTTCGATAAATCTGCCCCTCCTGAACGTAGAACCTCGGGTCCCTTTTGCTTGAGTCCCATTGTATTAATTTTTTCTATTGGGATAACTCCATCTTTAATGAAGTCAATATAGGGCTACTTGTAGTCAGGTTGAGCTTCCACGAAATGACATTCAGATGTTTCGAAGAATAACTGTTATTTGTCGCACTTCCATTGTAGCTCTGCCGTGCTTTGTTTCATTCTAGGACAAAAAAATCCTGTATTTTGATTCTTCGGTAGAGAGGTATCTCTGTTGTCTCGCAGTGCTCTTCATGTGTTTTCTTCAATCTCCACCCTTCCTCTTCTGGGTCGATGCATCTTGACAACCAGCCTCCTGCATTCTTGTAGTAAAGGTTTCCCTAATTTGTGAAGTATTGGGCTAATTCCCTTATCTCCATAGCTCCTTCCCCGAATTCTAATTGTCTTCTAATCTTTCCCCTCTAGTTAGTGTCCTCCTCCATCGGTAGGATTGCCTCCATCTTCTGAGCAATGGTGGTAGAAGCATTTGGGTGGCGGTTCATCGTTCGGGGATGTCTCTTGATCTTGGTCCATTAGAACTGGCTAAGAAGCCTCTCAATGATTGTTCTTTATGGTGCCAGACTCAAGTGTTTCAACGCATATTCTCCATTCACTTGTTGAATAACAAAGTTCGAATCGCCCTTGATGCAAAGCGATCGAATGCCCCTTCGAAGGGCTTCCAACAACCCTAAAACTAATGCTTCGTACTCTGCTTCGTTATTAGAATAAGGGAAATCTAGCTTATAGGAAAGGCAAATCTCCTCCATTCCTTTTGAAAGAATAACCCATGATCCTCTTTTATTTTCCACCGAAGATCCATCAAACTTCATTATCCACTCTTCATTACTTGCATGTAAGTAATTGACCTGCAAGTCCTCTCCTAGAATACTCTCTTTAGGTGACTCAAACGTTCCAGAGGGAAGGATTACCAATAGGTCAGCGTACACCTGGATCTTGATTGCGTGAGGAACCACACACTTCAAGTCATATTTTGAGAGGATGAGGAACCACCTAACTAGCCTACCAATCAATATAGTTCTCGCCAATAAGTACTTAATATGATCACACCTCGTTAGATATGAATTGTAAAAGACAGCTTATATTGTTTGAGTTTTTGTGCTACAAAGACTAAGGCTAAACAATGCCTTTCCAAGCTACTATACCTGACCTCTGTCCCATTTATGATTCTACTGAGGTAGTAAATTGGTCGTTCTTCCCCATCAATCTCTTATACCAACAAAGCTCCCACGAATCTCATGGTAGATGTGAGGTATAGCTGCAACGGTATTCCTGCCTATGGAGGAACCATAATTTGTGGTGAAACAAGAAGTTTCTTCAGCCCAGTGAGTGAATCCTAGTGAAACTCTTCCCACTTGAATTTTGTGTTCCCTCGTAATAGCTGCATCAACGGGTGCACCATCTCGGCTAATCCAGGAAAAATCTCCTAAGATAGGAGACTTTACCGAGGAAAATCTTCAGCTCCTTCGTCGTTCTTATATTTGGCATCTCTAAGATCTCTCACTGCTTGTCCTGGTCCATCTGCAACCCTTGTCGATCAACCACGAAGCCAAGAAATTTTCCACTTGTTAATCCAAAGATGCACTTAAGTGGGTAAATCCTTAACTTATATTTCTTGCATCAGACAAACACCCTCCTCAAATTTCTGAAATGGGATTCCTCCTTCTTTGATTTGATGACCAAATCATCCACATAGAATTGCACGAACTTATGAAAGAAGTCGTGAAAATGGCTATCATTATTCTCTGGTAAGTAGCCCCATCGTTCTTGAGTCCAAGCGGCATTACTCTGTACATGAAATTCCCCAACGGGGTTCTAAATGTCATTTTCTCTACATCTGAGGGGTCCATCTTGATCTGGTTGTACCCTACATACCCATCCATGATGCTATACATCTCATGACCAGCCGTTTCATCTATCAAGCTATCAATTGAGGGCAGAGGTAACTCATCCTTGGGGCAAGCTCTATTAAAATCTCTAAATTCCACACAGATCCTTATCTGGTTTTTGTCTGTCTTTCCCATCAGGACAATGCTAGACAGCCAAAGAGGGTGCTGTATCATTTTGATGAACCCGATCGCTAATAAGCACTGGACATCTTTAAATCTAGCTCAGGCTTGTATGTTCTCGTTTCTTATTTCATCGGAATGGCTAAAGGCATCACGTTCAACTAGTGTCAGTTGACTCCCTTATACAGCCCTTCCATCTCTGTGTATTTCCATGCAAAAACGTTTATAAACTCCCGAATCAACTCAACGAAAGCCTTTCGTTTCTCCTTACTGAGATCTTTTGAGGTGAAAATAGACCTTAGGTCCTCCCCTTCTTTTTCCATATTTAATTGCTCCAACTCTTTGTCACAACTCGCAATCCGAAATAAGGGGTGGCCAGCCCGATACTCAAACGTAACAGGAATAATGGATGGATATCATTCTCATCATCACAAATATAAACTGAGTATACGGGAAAACCACCCAATAAATCAGAAAACGGGTTGCCAAAAAGTGTAAGATTTTAAAAATGCGGTTATGAAAATTTAAACTAACAACCCAATCTGACAAGCAAGTGCAATTCCAAAAGATAACATATAATATAACTAAGACGAATGTACACAAATGGACCGAATAAGCTGTCGGTCCACAGCTACACAAGACAACGTACAACAATAAAAATCTCTTACATAGTACAATCATTAATCCAATACAAACGTTTGGGCCACACGCCCGAGGGACAAGACCCGATCATATCTAGAATAACAAGAATGAAAGCGTCTAAAACAACATCATGTAATAACCCGCAAAATCTTACAGCTCGTCGAAAGTGCAGGGAACTTGGGAAAGTCAAGTCGGGCGTCCTTGCGGTGGAACACCTGAGCGGATACAATAATATATACAACAAAGAAGTAAACCGGTCAGGGCCGGGTTCTATACGATTTCTAGAAGAATAAAAAGCATGATAGGTATGAATAGTTACACATGAATGATGAGGATGATAAAATGACATGCTATCTACAATTACAAGCAGGAATTGAAGGTAAAGCAATTTAATTTAAAACCCTTCCTTATTAATACAATTTCCATTTCCTTCAGACATTCCTTATTAGGACTAAAACCATATATTCGGTTAAGTCAAGAAGTTATAATTTCTATTCATTTATTAAAACTTCCCATTTTATCTTTCCATTCCTTATTAGGAATATCATGTACATCAAGTGCTCTTTATGGCACATATATTATTCCCGTGCTCTTCATGGCACATATCTATGCTCTTTATGGCATTCATCATACGCTCTTTGTGGCGTTTATCAACCATCAAGTCCAACTTGATGAAAATATAGTTATATTCATATACATATAACGATATCTAAGACCGCCCGTCCGGGTTTCCCCACTGTGCGCGCCCCTAAATGACCATCATCTTCCAGGGCCTAACATAAGACAACCTGGGCACCTATCGCAATACGTCGGGAAGCGGCCATGAGCCTGCGGGGTAGTCAAGACCACACCCGGAATCTCCTACCCATCGCAGAAAATAACAATAAGCGCTCCTATGGCCTAGGACTATATCCTCCCTGCATTCATTAGCCAGGGGGCTTCACCTCACGAGCGAACTTCCCTTATGATGTCATTTAGAGAGGTGTGTAACAGTAAATTAACATTTACATTTATCATTATATTATTACCAAAAATCCATTTCAATAAATCATGTGATTGGTTCTTCATTATTAAACCTAACATCATTAAACCACGAGGTTCATTCTAAATTGAACCTATTATCTTTAAACACCTACGGGTTCATTTTATGCGAACCTAATTCCCATCGAACATTATCATTTATTTTACCTCAAATTACAATTCCAGGCTAGGTCTCCAAATGATCATTATGATCCTAGAAATTCCCAAAGTTCATGTAAATTGATAAGGCCATAAGTCTCCAAGTTGGGCATTTAACTTCCTAACCTCTAAAAGTTGAATAAAAGAAGTAATGCCTTAACATTACTTTAAACCTCCCCGAAATAAACCCCAGATGAACCCATTTCTAATCCAGGGCAACGACCAAACTCCATAACTAATCTAGGACTCTAAGTTTACTTCTTTAAAGAAGTTTCCTAGGTCCTAATCCTAAAGAATAAGGATGAAAATTAAAAGGAAAAAGACCCCAAAACTGCTGGAACCGAATCGATTCGCCCCTAGGGCCGAATCGATTCGCACCAGCGAATCGATTCGCTCTGAAAGAGAATCGGTTCGGATAACAAAATTAAGTTTCTGCAAATGCCGAATCGATTCGGTCTTAATCCGAATCGATTCGGACAACAAGACCTGGGATTCTGCATCTATGCGAATCGATTCGCCCAAGGGGCCGAATCGATTCGCCCCTGCGAAAATGCCAAGAATGGCTATGGAGTCTTAAACTCCAAAATTTATCCAACTCCAAAACCAAGCCCAACCGAAATCATTGGCTGCAATTTCTACATCCTAAATCCATCTATCTACCAACCTTAAACATCATTTATCATCCAAATCCATTTTTAGTGGTTAATACCCAAAAATCCAATCAAAACCCTAACAATTCTAAATCATAACAAATTCATTGCCTCAAGTGTAAAAATCTGATTTGATGAAGAAGGAAGCAACAATCCAAGCTCCAATCTCCAATCTCTCTCTTTCTCCAAAGCTTTCTTCCTCTCTCTCTAAGTTAACAATTTGGGGCATAAAAGGAATAGTAAGTCTTAGCACGACTAAATCGGGCCATAAGTCTAAAATTCCTAACTCTAATAACTAATGCGCGATAAAATAATACGCGATATCACTATTTAAGCCAAAACCAGTCAAAAGTGCCCGAAATGCCAAAATACAATATGGCACTTATTTTGACTGTCTCACACCTACCGGGACTAACTACACTATCCAAATTATCATTTGGAGATTTTTATAACTCATTTTACTTCCGGTTTCATAATAAACCAAAATATCATATTAAATCCTTATGACATTAAAAATCACCACATGAACATTTTATTCACTCACGGGGTAACTATGCAACATTTTAGTAAATATTGTCCTTGTCATAACAAATTAATATTTACTCAACATCTATCTTTTTAAAATTAATTACTACACATTGTAAATAAATATAAAGTGGGCTATCAGAAGAGAGGGTTATTACATACTCCCCCCCTTAAGAGGTAATTTTGCCCCCAAAATTCAGGCATACCTCACAAGAAGAAGTGCGGATGCTATTCCTGCAAGTCATCCTTGCGACCCTATGTCGATTTCTCGACACTACGCTGACTATATAGAACTCATACCCCAAGGTACTACCAGCGATCCCAAACGTAACTCTACGCTCTAAGATAGCAACCGACTACATCTAATAAGAACCGTCACGTTGCACCTTCTTAAAAAAGGAATGTGCCTAAAGGCACCGTCGTATCTCTCGTACTCCCTTGCATGAGAGACAAGGAACAAATTATGAACTTGCCGCAAAATGTTTCGATAAAACGAGCTAATAGGTCACCGGACCCACGACAACATTTCTAAGAAAGGTACAACATCATGCGGTGCAAGTTTTTCTTTTCTCCTCGAAACGTATAACGCCCTTCACAGGCGATACTCACCACAACATTTGGTCTAATGACCTCAAACTCCAGATGCCTTCTTCTCGCATCGACTGAGCTCTTTCGTCGGTCTTGGTTCTACGAGAGACTCATCATCTCGCACTTCTAACCAACAAGTGGGGAATCAATAAGGCCTACCATACAAGGCTTCTGCTAAAGCGCCATCCTAATAGTGAATCGACACAAATTCTATATAGGCGAATTCAACGAGTGGAAAGCATTGTTCCCAACTACTCTTAAAGTTAGGCACGCATATAAGGAGTATATGCCCCAACATACGGTTATTCTATTAGTCTGGCCATCTGGAAAAATGACAAGAAGTGATTAACCATAATTCGATTCCCATGACTTCTTGGGAACTCGCCAAGAATGAGAAACGGAAGTCTTATTCTAGTCAGGACTATAATCAAGGGCACCCCTCGTAGCACAACAACCTTACTATGCCCAGCCAATAATACTAGCGACGTACAACTTAGCACATTTCGTCATTACCTTGATGAACCGAAACGTTAGAACCGTGTGATTTCTCCATATTTTCTTTACTTAAGTCCCTTTTGTTCGGGACAAAATTCTCTTACGGGGACGCACCCCACCATCAGTGTCAAAAGATCAGAACTTATTTATGGTTTTAACCGCCCTTGTTTCCTCCTGCGACATCTTGCAATGAAATATTGTTCGCACGAAAGACTAAATTTTGCCCAGGAAGTAGCATTCTCTCTTCCTATACAGCGATCACCCCCAAGATGGACTTCAATTTAAATAGGGGATAATACTCCTTACAAGTTTAAACTTGTGAGGCGCATCAACAATAAATCGATACTCCAGTATTATCACTCCCCATCGTGGCAGAGACTTGCTAATGGAATCTACCTTCGAGCTTAACCACCTGGCTCAGGGGTACGAGTCAATTCACCCTTTCGTTACCTCCGTAACACTCTACTATGAGAGGCCTCCTCCTTTTCGGCCTCAACTACCAACTTCTCGAAATCCTCCCACTTCTCATAACATGAAACCAATCCCTTTCTAGAGGTTACGCATGACTTAGTCATGGTCAACTCCCAACAACCCTCCTAATCTTACGTCCATACTAAAAGACCCTACGTCCAAACAATCCTAAAGTCTATTTACCTATACCCTATCTAAGTCGTACACCTATTGCTAAGTATATCCCTAGTGCCCAAGACCTTTCTCAACTACCGACATTTGCTCGGTTTCGTGCGTGGGACGTCTCGCCGAAGCGAAATCCAAACAAGGAACCCTCCCGTTACACTACTACCTCGCGTTGTCAGTCATCGAGGGGTACAGGTCTAAGACACATGTTCGGGACCGAAAATATTCTACAGCTACACACTATCAATTAAATAAAAATAAATCTATAACAACCCAACGCTCACCCTTCGTGAAACCCTAGGGTTATATGTCCTATAACATATATACATCTCATTAAATAGCCTTCTTATCAAGGCATAACCCGAAGTCTCAATTCGACTTCGTACCTCGGTCTCCCTCACATCGATCAGAGGAGAAAACTACATGCAGCGCTTCTATGTCGCACTTTAATAGCCATTAATCACCATTCTACGTGATTCTCGGCTAAACTTTCCAATCCCACTTTCAACAATAATTTAATAAAACAAAATAAAACAAAGGGAAGAATAGCATATCTTCACTCACAACATCGTTAAGTGTTCATGCGGCGGAGTGTCTCGCAAAGCGAAATCCAAACAAGGAACCCCTCCGACACATGCCCACTTAACTCGTTGATCATGGAGATAGAGTGTAATACACATAAATAAGAGAAAGGAAAGGTGGTATATCCTCACTCCCAACGTCGTTAAGGTTCGCGCGTGGAGCGTCCCGCAGAAGCGGAATCCAAACAAGGAACCCCTCCTATACGCTACCACTCAACTTGTTGGTCGTGGAGATAAGGCATAGCAATTACATACCAATATCACATCATACTCGACCATGTTAAGGACAAGTAAATCGGCCTCAAGCACAATTTAATAAGAGAAATTTCTACATACCTACAAACAAAAGAAATGAGCGAACCATTACCCACAGAACTCGATACTAATGAAGATACTCTCAGCAGATATTATGAAATCTGTGATCTGAGAAAAGCTCGTAAAACAAATGAGCACGTAACACCCGCATTCAATAACATATAACTCACGTATCTCTGAGTAAACTTACCCTCAATAACGGGCGGTGCCGGCAGAGCTGGAGGAAGCATAGCCTCCTGATCATGACAAACACGCCCATACTGTAGTTGTCCCTGATGCGGAGGAACAACCATAATTGGTACCGGAGGTGGATACTGAACATCTGGCTGCTGCGGAGCCCTAGGAAACTGACCCCCAATCATCTGAGGACATTCCTTCTTGTAATGACCTGCCTCCCCACATTGGAAGCACCGTCCCTTCATGTCCTCCCAACCTCGACCCCTGTTATACCTAAATTGGGAAATGCCTCGGTCCGGATGACCTCTACCTCCAGGGCCACCCCGATCTTCCTGATGCAAAGCACCTTGTCCGTGCCTATTATTATTTCCACTCGCAATAAACTCTCCAAGCTTCCCTACTTGCCTCATTTCAGTAGCTTTCTTGCTACCCTGCATATATAATCGATGCTCCTGGCAATGGAGTAAGGCTGCATTCATAACCTCACCAAAAGTCTGGAAAGCTGGGTTACCCAATAAGTGTTTTTGGATTCTCCAGTTTAGACCTCCCATAAACTTCGAGATCTTCCTCTCTTCCGGAGTCACCTCATCCGGTACAAAACTTGATAACCGGGTGAACTCCTCTTCATACTCCGCCACAGACCTCTCCCTTTGCTCTACATCTTGCAACTTTCTCTTCATCTCCCTCTGAACAGCGGGAGGAAAATACTGAAGATCAAACAAAGCCCAGAACTCAGTAATTGACATGGTGTCTCTTTGCTCTGGGGTAGTCATCGTCTCCCACCAGTGTAACGCAGATCCGACAAGCTTAAAGGTGGTAAGGACTTGTTTCTTATCCTCACTGCATTCTATCATTCGAAGGTGGCGTTGCATGTTTTTCTTCCATTGATCGGCTTTAACCGCATCCGTGCCTCCCTCGAATTCTGGGGGATTGCCCTTTAGAAAGGACTCCCGAACCCTTTCCCACGGAGTAAGTCCCGTAGGAGCTTGAACACCTGGAGCCCATGGCAATTGTTGGATCACCACGGTCATGGCGGCATTAACCGCTCCAGCCACTATGCTTGCTACATCCGCGACATTAATAGTCCCTTGTAGTGGCGGTGGAGAACCTCCTTCCTTCTCTACGACCTTAATGCGTCTTGTTGGGCGACCTCTCTTAGGCGGCATCTGAGATGGAAGAACAATAGTATTATAATACTAGTTAAAACAATCTATCTTGCAGAAGATCGCAAACATCAACAACGAGAAGTCCTAACATAGGGCCCTACATCAAAGAACGCTACGGTATAACGAGACAAGTCCACACAGATCCTAGTACTCTAGAACCTGATGCTCTGATACCATCTATGACAACCCGTAATCCAAAATAAGGGGTGGCCAGCCCGATACTCAAACGTAACAGGAATCATGGATGGATATCATTCTCATCATCACAAATATAAACTGAGTATACGGGAAAACCACCCAATAAATCAGAAAACGGGTTGCCAAAATATGTAAAATTTTAAAAATGCGGTTATGAAAATTTAAACTAATAACCCAATCTGACAAGCAAGTGCAATTCCAAAAGATAACATATAATATAACTAAGACGAATGTACACAAATGGACCGAAGAAGCTGTCGGTCCACAGCTACACAAGACAACGTACAACAATAAAAATCTCTTACATAGTACAATCATTAATCCAATACAAACGTTTGGGCCACACGCCCGAGGGACAAGACCCGATCATATCTAGAATAACAAGAATGAAAGCGTATAAAACAACATCCTGCAATAACCCGCAAAATCTTACAGCTCGTCGAAAGTGCAGGGAACTTGGGAAAGTCAAGTCGGGCGTCCTTGCGGTGGAGCACCTGAGCGGATACAATAATATATACAACAAAGAAGTAAACCGGTCAGGGCCGGGTTCTATACGATTTCTAGAAGAATAAAAAGCATGATAGGTATGAATAGTTACACATGAATGATGAGGATGATAAAATGACATGCTATCTACAATTACAAGCAGGAATTGAAGGTAAAGCAATTTAATTTAAAACCCTTCCTTATTAATACAATTTCCATTTCCTTCAGACATTCCTTATTAGGACTAAAACCATATATTCGGTTAAGTCAAGAAGTTATAATTTCTATTCATTTATTAAAACTTCCCATTTTATCTTTCCATTCCTTATTAGGAATATCATGTACATCAAGTGCTCTTTATGGCACATATATTATTCCCGTGCTCTTCATGGCACATATCTATGCTCTTTATGGCATTCATCATACGCTCTTTGTGGCGTTTATCAACCATCAAGTCCAACTTGATGAAAATATAGTTATATTCATATACATATAACGATATCTAAGACCGCCCGTCCGGGTTTCCCCACTGTGCGCGCCCCTAAATGACCATCATCTTCCAGGGCCTAACATAAGACAACCTGGGCACCTATCGCAATACGTCGGGAAGCGGCCATGAGCCTGCGGGGTAGTCAAGACCACACCCGGAATCTCCTACCCATCGCAGAAAATAACAATAAGCGCTCCTATGGCCTAGGACTATATCCTCCCTGCATTCATTAGCCAGGGGGCTTCACCTCACGAGCGAACTTCCCTTATGATGTCATTTAGAGAGGTGTGTAACAGTAAATTAACATTTACATTTATCATTATATTATTACCAAAAATCCATTTCAATAAATCATGTGATTGGTTCTTCATTATTAAACCTAACATCATTAAACCACGGGGTTCATTCTAAATTGAACCTATTATCTTTAAACACCTACGGGTTCATTTTATGCGAACCTAATTCCCATCGAACATTATCATTTATTTTACCTCAAATTACAATTCCAGGCTAGGTCTCCAAATGATCATTATGATCCTAGAAATTCCCAAAGTTCATGTAAATTGATAAGGCCATAAGTCTCCAAGTTGGGCATTTAACTTCCTAACCTCTAAAAGTTGAATAAAAGAAGTAATGCCTTAACATTACTTTAAACCTCCCCGAAATAAACCCCAGATGAACCCATTTCTAATCCAGGGCAACGACCAAACTCCATAACTACTCTAGGACTCTAAGTTTACTTCTTTAAAGAAGTTTCCTAGGTCTTAATCCTAAAGAATAAGGATGAAAATTAAAAGGAAAAAGATCCCAAAACTGCTGGAACCGAATCGATTCGCCCCTAGGGCCGAATCGATTCGCTCTGAAAGCGAATCGGTTCAGACAACAAAATTAAGTTTCTGCAAATGCCGAATCGATTCGGTCTTAATCCGAATCGATTCGGACAACAAGACCTGGGATTCTGCATCTATGCGAATCGATTCGCCCATGGGGCCGAATCGATTCGCCCCTGCGAAAATGCCAAGAATGGCTATGGAGTCTTAAACTCCAAAATTTATCCAACTCCAAAACCAAGCCCAACCGAAATCATTGGCTGCAATTTCTACATCCTAAATCCATCTATCTACCAACCTTAAACATCATTTATCATCCAAATCCATTTTTAGTGGTTAATACCCAAAAATCCAATCAAAACCCTAACAATTCTAAATCATAACAAATTCATAAATATCAAGACTAATTATTCTACTTAAATCATAAATTTGCAAGTAGATTACTTGCCTCAAGTGTAAGAATCTGATTTGATGAAGAAGGAAGCAACAATCCAAGCTCCAATCTCCAATCTCTCTCTTTCTCCAAAGCTTTCTTCCTCTCTCTCTAAGTTAACAATTTGGGGCATAAAAGGAATAGTAAGTCTTAGCTAGACTAAATTGGGCCATAAGTCTAAAATGCCCAACTCTAATAACTAATGCGCGATTAAATAATACGCGATATCACTATTTAAGCCAAAACCAGTCAAAAGTGCCCGAAATGCTAAAATACAATATGGCACTTATTTTGACTGTCTCACACCTACCGGGACTAACTACACTATCCAAATTATCATTTGGAGATTTTTATAACTCATTTTACTTTCGGTTTCATAATAAACCAAAATATCATATTAAATCCTTATGACATTAAAAATCACCACATGAACATTTTATTCACTCACGGGGTAACTATGCAACATTTTAGTAAATATTGTCCATGTCATAACAAATTAATATTTACTCAACATCTATCATTTTAAAATTAATTACTACACATTGTAAATAAATATAAAGTGGGCTATCAGAAGAGAGGGTTATTACACTCTTGTGCCTACGGTTTTGGTTGATTTGCCATCTAATCTGGTTCCTCGATGACTTCTTCCATAAATTCCTGTATATTGGAGTTATCTATCACCATACATTGTCCCCGTTGATCCATCAGAAAGAATTCATATATTGGGTCAGCTTCATTATCAGTTCCTTCGGTCTCCTGCTCACACCATCATAATCTATAAACAACCTTTCCTTCTTCAGTAACTACCTTTTTGCACTATCTACTGGTAGTCACCACTGCCTTACTTTTCTTCTCTCTAGAAGCCTCAGGGACTCTTCCTCCTGAAAATCGACTCAGCATGCTCTGTCGTTTAACCTCATGCTCTATTAGGTCAACCCTAGGCCTCATCCTGTCTTTGAGCTGCTTCGAAATGTTTTGGGGCTGAGGGACCACCTGATGGGCTTCTTTGACCATCACTCATGCGCTGCTTGCAACCTCTTTATTTTTCTCATTCAAGGGCCCCATCCTTTCTCTGATTGAAGGAACCAATTCTCCCTCCATTCTTATCGATATGACCCGAACATCCTCCTCTAATTCTGTGTAAAATGTTACATCTACCAAGTGAGCTTCCTAGATAGCGAAGGGCCTCTTCGAAGCCCTAATAGTCACCTTCGACCCCTTGATATTCGCCTTGGTCTATTGGTGATACGTGGAAGGAACTAACCCTTGGCTATGCATCCACACTCTTCCTATCAGCAGATGGTAGGAAGTTGCACTCTCTATTACGTGGAACTTGATATGGGAACTCAAATTTCCCATCACAATCCCAACATTCACGTACCCAATGCACTTGGAAGACTGGTTCTCATATCCCAAAATCACCAAAGGCATGGGGACTAACCTTTCTTTCGCAATATTAGTTGCGTGGAAAGCGTTGATTGGCATGATATTGATGGAAGCTCCCCCATCCATAAGAGTCCTTGCAAAACTAACTCCGTTGACGCTAGCGGTCACAAATAATGGCCTATTATGAGGGAACCTTACAGCCCTATCTGAATCGCTGAAATTTACTGTTGACATAAACCTCTTTAACAACCTGGCAATGGGTCCCTTCCATATCAGCTTATGGACTGCGTTCTTCCTCGCAATGTTAATTATTGTCTGGGTTATTTCTAATCTACTCTCCTTCGGTATTCGTACTTGGTCAAAGAACCAGGTAAACTTTGGGATTTTGAAACTGCACAGTATTCTATGAATGTGTCTGCTTCAACGTTGTATACATCCTCCATGTCTTTAGCGGTTGCTTCATTGTAGTCTAATACTACATTAGACATTCCCTTAGTACAATCTTCCAAAGCTTCTTCGAACTCCCTCTGCTTCACCGTTATCTCTCTTTCTTCTCTCTTTTCCTCCTCATCATAGACCACCACTAGATTGGCCCCATGTGTTGGGAGTGGGTTGTTGTTAACGTTCTGCGAAGGGATTTACAACGTCCCTGCCTTTACATACTTCTCGATTATTCTTCTTAGCATAAAATAGCTCTCTGTTGGATGCTGGATCTTTCGATGAATTTGGCAATATTTGGGATTTGCCCTTGTTGCCACATCAGGTTCCCCAAAGGGAATGCCCTTTGGTTCATAAACCATTCCTCCTTGGACCATTACGTTGTAACAGTTGACAGCCTCCTCCACTGTACAAGACAATGGTGGTGGGTCCTCCCTATCTCTTTCAAACTTCCTCTTGTTGTCCTTTTTCAGCACCTTACCCCCATATGCTCCATTAGTGTACCCTACCCGTGGGCGCTAAGACCTCCCCGCCACAGGTTGTATCGATTGCCTAAACATCATGGGTACCACCACTGGGCACCAATGAGATATTCGTTGCTTCCTTTAGGAATGCCAATAAAGTCCCCTCGCGCGTCTCACTAATGAGATGGCAGATGTACTCAGGAAGCGGCCCCTCCGTACATATCTGCAATAACTTGGACTCTTTGGCCTCCTCCCTCACATCGAGGGACCTTTACCTGAACCTTCGAGCGTAAGCCACCACTTCTTCCCCAGATCGTTGCTTCTACCTCCCCAGTTGGGTCAAAGTAAACTCATCTTCCGCCAGAAAGAACTTCTAGATGAACAAAACGTGCGTCTCCTCCCATGTGGAAACACTCTTGGAATCTAAGTGAGAATACCAAGTGTATGCTTTATCGATTAAGGATTTAGAACATTCCCTCAACCTAATTTTCTTATTATTGTAATGTGCCCCCAAGTGTTCAACGAATCGTTTGATATGTTCCTTCGGGTTTCCACCATTTCCTGTGTATTTTTCAAAAATAGGAGGAATATAATCTTTTGGGTAGGGCTCATCATTGTATTCCTAGGGGTAAGGTGTTCGAAAGTCATCATAAACTGAAGCTACCTCGCCAACATATTGCGAGGAGGCTTGCATGAACTTCAGCATCTCTTTCTGTATCTTTTTCCTCATCTCCTCCACGGGTGATGCCACTGGAGCAACAACCAACGTGACCATAGGCTGAGTGCCCGTTTGGAGCAATCGTCACAGTTGGGGCCATTGATACTCCTGATGTTCCCACTGTTGGATTCACAATAAAGGGTATACTTACTGGAACCATTCTCGTTGCGTCTGTGCTTGGTGGGCCCATTGAGGTTGCCCCTGGTGTCACAAAAGAGTTGGTTTCAAATCCTTCCAACACCGTTGAAGCTGCGGGAGTTTGTAAAAACTCATAAAATTTACTCATGAGGAGTGCCACTTGGGTTGGCCCCAACCCAGCGCTCGTGGAAACTTGTGTCACCCCTGGAACGCCTGTCGCTGCCTGCACAGGAGGTACTTATATTCGAGGAGCCCCATCCCTTAGAGCCTCTAATTCTTTCATCGCCTTTTCTTCATTATGTTGGATATCATCAAAGTTGAGCCTTCCATTAACGTTATCTTACGCCATACTCCTTGCTTAGAAGAAGGCCTCCCCAACAGAGTCGCCAAATGTGAGAGGGTAGTTTAGATAATATGGAGGCGTAACCCCTTTTGAGTACAGTAATGATAAGTTAAATAGTGACTCTATTGATTAACCACGGGACATATAAACAAGACTCAATGAAGATAGACTCAGTTTAAACTGGCAAATCCCTCGTGTATAACTCAGAGGGTAGTAATGAACTTAGAAGTAACTCCTTTGGAGGGAGTGAGAGGTAAGAACCTTAGATATATCTTGGCAAGCAACTAAACACACCAACTTCCCTCAAGAATCTCTGTCAGGTAATAAAAGCTTCATAATAAATGACAATGGTGGATGAGTAAACTCTTTGGTTTATAATAACTCCATCTCTCAGATGTATATTATCTCTAGTGATAACTTCTAAACTCTTAAAAAAGATCATCCTCTCCTCAGAGGTGGTTGGGGTCCTTAAATATCCTCCCACACCACCCCCGAGGTAACTCCACCATTAATGCATGTGAAAGATATCCCTCATAATTTATGTCACAAACATAAAATACCTGATGAACTAGTTGTCTCCACGTCATAAACATTAAATGCCAAGACATGCCTTTTCCTAAACCACTGTGCGTCAGGGGGATGTTGTCAGAGAGGTGGCTCACCAACTGCCAGACATCCCCAAATACCATGGTGGTTTACTCAAGTGCAGATCTGACATTGTTTAGCTAGTAGTGACATCACCTAAAATAGATGTGACATTAACTAAAGGACTGTTTGGTTCGCAACTCAATGCCCGATGGAACTCCAAGTTGTTCTGCCCAAGGTTCCACGGACAGTGTCCTTCGGTGTTTTACCAGGTGTATCTAAGAAGGTCAGGACAAGCCCTAACGGTGCCTCACTTATCAATCCTCCAAACCAAGTCCCTCGAAAGCTCCCATGGCGAGGTCATTCGATAGATCATGAAAGCTCTCCCAGGTCCTGCCCAACCTAGTCTCTCATAAGTACCGTTCGACCTCACACATAATCATTATTCTCGTTACATCATTACAATCGGTATAGCTCATAGTCAATATAATCAAAAGAAACAACAAGACTAAATTAATCGATAGGACTAAAGGACGAGCTCTCTCGATCGTCTTCTTCGCTGGAAGGTCCCTCTAGGCTACCACACTGACTTGACATGCTTAGCTACCTTTATCCCAAACACTGTTGTAAGTGGGGGAATTATCTCTAATCTCAGGATTACCTTCAAACCCCCTCTACACTTGTAAAACCGTACTTAGAGGATTTGAGGCTAGGGTCGTCCGAGGTTTTTTCCCATTATGGGTTTTCCTCGTACATCGCGGCGTAGTGGTTGTTTACTTATTTTATCTTTTGCTATATCACATTAGATGCGTGCTTAGGTAACAGGATAAAATTGGTATATTTAATTTGGTGCTAATTTAATTTGGGTAAATATTAATTTAATTCAAGTCATTAATTTTATTGGATAAAATTTGGTTTGTCCTAAATTGCAAAATGGATATTTATTGTTAGGCAAATTTCTAGGACTTGGGTTTAATTAATTTGGTTTAAGTGAAAATTGTATTTCTTGTTTAATTTTATGTCACTTTGAGTTTAGTTTAATTTTAATTTGAAAGAAATTAAAATTTGTAGTTTGTGTGTGTTTAGTTGAACCATCTTAATTCCGCACGTGTTAGGAAATTAATCATATTTTATTGAAAGAAGAATTTTTTAAATTGGGGTCCTATCATTTTCATTAATTGGTATCAGATCATTGATTTAGAAAAACTCATGTTTTTTAATTTGGTATCAGAGCATTGATTTAGAAAAACTCACGCTAACAACAACTGGTATCAGAGCGAGATCGTTAAATTATTGCATTTAACATCCTTTTAAATATTTTTGACTCAAATGAAATTTTCCCCATTTTCAAAATTTCTTATTTTCGATGGTTCTAATTACACATATTGGAAAGAACGTATGCATTCAGCACTTAGGTCTCTAGATGAGAGGGTTTGGTTGAATGTGATTAACGGGTGGTCCCCACCTACATATTTGGTTGAAAATGAATGTGTTCCCAAACCCACCGATAGATGGAGTGAGAATGAATTTAAACTTGCAAACTTTAATTCTTGAGGATTAAATGCCTTGTTTAGCGCAGTAACACCGGATGAATTTTGACGCATTATTATGTGTGAAACCGCTAAAGAAGTTATGTATATTTTACAACTCACTCATGAAGGAACTAGTGTCGTTAAGGCTTAGAAACTCCAAAACCTCACCACTCAATTTGAAACCATCAAAATGAATGAAAAAGAAACTTTTGATGACTTTTATGCTAGACTTTCTGATATAGTTAATTTATCTTTTAATTTGGGGGAGAAAATACCCGACAACCGAGCAGTAAAGAAAATTTTAAGGTCCCCACATGATAGATTTATTCCTAAGGTGACCGTGTTAAATTCTTTACCCACTTTAACCTGTATGAAATTAGAAGAGCTCGTAAGTGATTTATAAACCAATGAACTAGACATGTTTCCCTCTAAAACTGAAAAGAAAATAGATAAGGGCGTTGCTTTGAAAGCCCAAAAGGAAGAAAAACAAGTAGTAGATAGTGAAAGTGAGAGTGACTCGGAAGATATGGCTATGTTTTCTAGGATGTTTTGAAAATTTCTTAAATTTAACAAAGATAAATCTATAAATAATTTTAAGAAATTTGAAAATTCTAAGCATGACAAAGTTGAGAAGATCCCTAAAACTTTTAATGAAAATTGAAATAGGGACGAGTCAAATAGGTGTTATGGTTGTGAAGGGTATGGCCATACGGAGAAAGAGTGCCCCATTAAACTAAGGAAAGAGGGTAAGCAAAAAATTTCTTATAATGCAACTCTTACTGATAGTGATAAGGAAGAGGGACCCGATTCCCCCACTAAGCCCAACTTTGTGGCTTTTATAGAAAGTCATGTGAGTGAAAGTGAACACTCCTTTAGTGATGAAATTTTAACACATGACACTTCCAAGGCCTTTGTTTGTGAATCCCAAAGAGATGATGGTAGTGAGAGTGGAGAATAAAGAGAGAGTGAAAGTGAAAATGGGGTTTATGTGAGTGAACTTCAATTTACGTTTCAAGAATTATATGAAGAATATATTAAATTAAAAAGAACAAATTTCAAGTTAGAAGCTAGTTTAAAAGAGCACGTCAAGGTCATTGATGAGAGTTCGTTAGTGGAAGACCTTAGGACACGTGAGAGAGCTCTTCGTGAGAATATTGAATATATAGAAGGCGAGAGAGATAGCCCTAAAGGTTTAATGGAATCCTTGAAAAAGGAGCTTCTTGCGTTTGAAGAGCGCAATGTTTTATTAGAGTCTCACATTTTAAATTTAGAAAATAAATTAAAAAACTCTTGTAAAGTCAAATTTGATTTGGAGTGACGTTCGGAGAAATTAGATAAAATTTTAGGAACGGTTCTAATAAAAAATGACACTTGTGTTTTAGACTTCGATACTTGTAAAAAGTCAACTCTTAAAGCCAAAACCAATATTTTAGGAGAATCCTCTAGGAACAATGTAATAGATCATTCCTTAGGAAAGTCTTTTCGCCGAGTCTTTAGGTGCTCACATTGCGATCGTAAGGGTCATCTTAGGAAATTTTGTTTTTATCTTAAACGAGGTCCTAGAAAATCCCAACGTAAGGCGACTGGGGTAGCCAAGATTCCTACACCCCATGATCGTTATTCTTCATTAGTTTGGGTTAGGAGATCCGACTTGGTAGCCTTACAAAATAAGGTTTTTGATTCTCATTTACTTTCACATGCTTCCTCCCTTGCAAAATCTAAAGGTTGAATTTGTTAGTTGTTTACATACTTTAGCTTTTGTGCTTCATGCTATATTATCATGCTAATTGTATGCTTTTTAATCATTATTCTAGTCTAGACTTCATGCTTTATCACATGCTAGAATTATGATCGTTGTTTATCGTTTGTATTATAGTTCTTTCATTTTAGTTTGCATTAAATGAAAAATACAAAAAGATTTTTGTGTATCATTTGTGTTTCACCTTTTAGTAATTTAGGATTAATGAAAAATAAAAATGATTTTTGTTTGTCTTTTGAGTAAATATTTTTGTTTGTTTGACTAAAAATTTCAAAAACTCAAAAAAAAAAAATTGTATTTTAGTTTGACACACTCTATGTGGCATATACTTGTGTTTGAATCCCTTCTTTTTAGCTTCCATGTGGCTTGAACTTTTGGTTAATATTGTCAATCCTTAAAATGTTCTTTACCATGCTTACATGGAGTAGTTGGATTTTGTGTTGCTATAATGGATTTTATTTTTATATGCCTCAATTCACACATGCACGAGCTCACTTGAAATTATAACTTCATATGTATATTTGAGCTTTGTGAGGTGTTCTCCTACCAATCTCGTCATCTACATGCTTTATGACCTAGAAGGACTAGTGCATGCTAAAATCGGTTGCACGCGAGAATTGGGCAATAAAAGATTATATATATAAATGTGGACGGGGAAGGGCTCCGAAAGGAATTATCATCCATTGTGAGTAAGTCATCGTTTTCTTGGACCTAAAAGATATACGTGGTCCAAAGGCCTAAAAGAATAATGGCATTAAAAGAAATTTTTTTCCATGTCCTATTTGTTTAGTTTGATATAGTCATTCAAAAATTAATATGCTTAAATTGAGGGAGATTGGATGGTATATCAACGGTTTGCATAATATTCGTTTATCCTAGTTGTACTTTCAATGTCATGACTCTATTGGTTTGTAGAATCATCAAAATTCAAGTCTTGTATGCATTGTGTATGTTTGTTCATTGATTTCAATCAATATTGTCACGTGAGGTTATATTCAAATGCGATAAAGTTTGCAATCAAATGAGAACTCCGTGAACATGTTTTAAGTGATTGGGTCTAAATTTAATTGTTACTAGTTCACACCCCTACACTTCCGTTTCCATATGACACATTTTTGCAATACGAGTGTGAAAAGCTTATTGTATTTTGTGTCTTATGTGGTGTCTATACCTATATATATGTGCGTGTGCATTAGTGATATTCATTATGTTTACTTATATATGTCATTTTATTTATTTGCCTTACTTTCTATTCCATATATGCATTATATTCATAATTGGTATCTATCATGTTGCATATTATTAGTTTTGATTTTGTTGCCCCTATGCTTTCATGTTCTTATCACTCTAAGCTTCATCGTGTTTCAGTTAGTTTTATCCTTTGTTTATTCCTGAACAAAAACGGGGAGAATGATAGGGGGAGAAATGGTATCTAATCCTATTGTACTCATATCTTAGTTTGGGAGATTTATCTTAGGAGGAGACGTCTTTCTAAGTATATCATTTATTTGATAAATGGGAGAATTAATTTAGGGGGCGTATTTATTTTACATGCATTTAATATTCTTGATATTCCCTATGCGTTTGATAGTTTGCCTAAATGTGTAGGAATTCTTCTAAATGACAACTTTCAACGGCAAAGAATATTGATCCTTGGGTTTGAGTCAAGCAATGTAATTTTTATTTTGGGTGGGATATTTCTTTAAGTCTAGTAGAGCTTGACGGCCCTTTAGGATTTTGTTTTCATTTTTGTCCCGAAATATCCAAAGGGGGAGATTTGTAAGGACATAAGTCTCCGATTGAGTCTTAATGTAGTGTTGGCTCAATTCCGGACAAAAACATTTGAGTCATAGGATAGTGTTCAAGTGTATCCTTCCAAGCCTATGACGTCTTAGTTGAAGACGTAGCGGCCAAGAGTATAAAGCGTCATCATATGTCGGGTTTAATGTTCCTCGTTTAAGCGTCAACAACATTGGTTCCAATTCTCCTAAGGTATGAATGCATTATATATATATATATATATATATATATATATATATATATATATAGGAGCTTGGAAAATTTATTGGGTGTAATTTATAATTTTTTATAAATTTATTGGGTGTATTTTATAAATTCTTTATAAAATAGTTTTAACGACTTCGTTTTACTCAGAAAATATTTTTTAGAACTTTTCATAAAAAGTTTTGGACTTAAAATGAATATTGCTTTTTCTGACACATCGTTTGAACGAATTAGAATATTGTTCCAATGAGATTCCAATGTCGTTCGAACGAACTGGCATCTCGTTCGACTGAGATTGCCATGTCATTCGAACGAGGCTTCTAACAAGATTACTTTTTTCATACTGGAACATCATTAGTAAAGTCGTTCGAACGACATTGGCGGGAACAGTTTTTGGGCAGTTTTTTGTAGTTTTCTCCATGTTCCCACTATCTTTTCCCCACTACTTTTTGATAGAATTATCAAGTACGGGAACCAACCTTTTCCACGTAACTTTTTCACATTCTAAGAGACTTTAGAGAGAACAAATCTTCCAAGAAAAAGTTCCATGTTTTGTGTTTTATTTTTATGGATTAATTTCACCAAAAACACATATACACACAATAGTTTATTTATTCCAAGTTCCTTAATATATATATCCTTTCTTGGAGTGTTTAGCACCGGGTTTTACTCTACACCTCAAAGAAGATAAATTTGGGTTTACTTCTACATCCCACAAAGAAAAAGTTTTTTTGCTGTGACATATCCACTTGGATAAAGGCTCCTTATTCGGGTGGCAGTGATCGAGAAAAGTCCGATTGGTAGATTTTGAGACCGCAGTGGACCTCCGTGGTTATTGGTTAGGCATAGATGTGTACAAGAAGAAGCGTCGGGGCTTGGACGGAGTCAAGTCGGGTGTTGTTAGTCTTTTTGTCTTGTACTTGTAAAGCCGTACTTAGTGGATTTGAGGCTAGGGTCGCCGATGTTTTTTCCCGTTGTGAGTTTTTCCTCATACATCGCGGCATAATGGTTGTTTACTTATTTTATCTTTTGATATATCACATTAGATGCATGCTTAGGTAAAAATATAAATTGGTATATTTAATTTGGTGTTAATTTAATTTGGGTAAATATTAATTTAATTCAAGTCATTAATTTTATTGGATAAAATTTGGTTTAGCCTAAATTGCAAAATGAATATTTATTGGTAGGAAAATTTCTAGGACTTGGGTTGAATTAATTTGGTTTAAGTGAAAAATGTATTTCTTGTTTAATTTTATGTCACTTTGAGTTTAGTTTAATTTTAATTTGTAAGAAATTAAAATTTGTTGTTTGTGTGTGTTTAGTTGAACCATCTCTATTCCTCATTTAAAGGAAACTCATTTTGTAAAATTTAAAAATTGGGGGTTTTCATTTCCAACAATCCATATTCTAAACTTAACATAAAGGCTATTTCACTTCCACTTTTCTCACTTGATGAACTCTCATTAGAGCTCTCTGAATCCCTCAATATCTCTTTGTAGACTTTTTTTTTCTTATCTTACGTCATAAAGTGAGTTGGACAGAAATTTATGTCATTTGCAACTCTACCACAAACATACAATGGTCTTCCTGAATTTATTTTCCTCTCTTGGGACCACTAATATAATAACTTCCATTAAAGTGATTTCTAGTGGATCTGTATGGTTTAGGTTCAAACTTCTTTTCAATTTCGAACAACATCTTGTTATTTTATAAAATTTACTGAAAATTTTATGAAATAAAGCCATATGAACCTCAACATTCTCTTTCGGTCTCTCATCACTCTTTCTAGACACAACCTTCTCACTAGATTCTGCTACAAACATTATATCCTTCTTAGGATTAGTTATACTCAAATGTTATTCTTGATCACAAAATTTGTAGTGACCCAACCAAAACTTCTAAACTACATTTATTTGTGTCTTTTATCTCATTAAGGATAGTCACTTTATTTCTTTTAATCTAGAAGGTAGAGTTCTTAACAAATTTTTAATAACCTGATTCTGAGGAAGAATTCTTACAAAGATTAAAGGATGCATTCAAAAGCTTAGACAATCTAGTATACTAATCATTAAATATTTCCTCTTTATTCATTCACCTAGTTTCAAACATAATCACAATGTTTAGTAACTCAGCTCTCTTAATTCTTGAAGGTTTGTCATGTGTCACTCTTAATATATCATAATCTTCCTTCACCATTTGATTACTGTGTATATGATTATACTCTTGTGTACACATGGATGAAAATAAGTCATTCAACGCAATCAAGTTCTATTTACAATCAACAAACTCGATATCCAACTATAAAACCGTTGGTTTCTTCACTCTAACTCCAAATTCTTCAATCATGGGATAAATCCACCCATCTTTAACGCTCTCTCACGCCTTGATTTCAAATGTGCACAAATTTTGACTTTCTAGTGGGAATAATTTGATCCATAAATCTGGGGTGGGTGATTTATAAAACTTCTATTGCAATATTTATCCCTTATCAAATCAAGTTATAAACATAAACATCAAACTAGATCTCAGAGTAATGAACACAAAAAAACACATGAATAAGAAAGATCTACTCTAACACGTGAGTGCTTAAAAGAGAAACCGCTCTGATACAAATTAAGGATGGTGTGTTTTAAACAATCCGTTCAACTCAAATAAACCTAGAGCGGGTGAATAGGTTTTAATGAGAATTTTAAAAACTTTTTAAAATCACTTCAAAGAGTTTTCAATTCAACCTAATTAAAATACTTGTAGGTTTGAAATCTAATAGATTTAAGTAAAGAAGGAGGAAATCTAGGTTAATTCTGTTAATTAAATAAATGCAGGACCCAAGTAAATTTAACAATGGATCATGTCGGATCTAAACTTAGATCTATGTGTGTGTGTGTGTGTGTGTGCGTGCATGTGCATGTGTAGTAAAATGTGTAGAAGAACAACAATCAATCACACAAGAGACACGAGTTAAGTTCTATAAGAAAAAAAACACCTAGGGGTGAAAAAACTTTGGTGCATCCTAGTCTTTCGTTAGATTTGAGAAGTAATTTTACCCAATACAAGAAGGTACATCTCTCTTATTCCCTAACAAGAAGTTACCTACAGAAGTTAAAACCCTCCACCGACCAGTGATCCGATTAAAGATCCATCAAATAAATATGGAAGTCAAATTCTTTATCATTGGATCGCACAATGCTTAAATTCTTCAATAGATCAAAAACCTCATTTTATGTCTTGGAGTCTATATCTTTAAAATCATATATGAATCGAATATAATTGATTCTAGGTTATGTGGTTAATAATTTCTAATCACTCTCACATTTCACAAATCATGAATCAAGTGTTGATAATTAAGTGTGGGTTCAAGTTTTCTCTCAATTTTGTGTAGATCAAGGGAAGATAAAAAATGAAATTGTTTACTCTGATCATTTTCCCCGAAAGTACTCTTTATGTGTCATAATTACTCGTGATAAGAATTTCTAATATGGGAGGCAAAATGTCCTATTTATAAATTTTTTTGAAAAAACTGGTCGCATCGTGCGGACTACTTTGGGAACAAGGCCTACTCACGAGGTATATATGGTAGTCGTGCACATGGTACGGATTTGACCCCATTTGTACGCTTTTAAGAGGAGAATTTACTAAGCCTAAAATGTTCAAGTCCTTTGCACGGTAAGTTTATCCACCAATGTGAACGAATATAGGCAGAACATATACCTAGCCTAAATCCATACAGCCACGCGCATGCTTGATAGTCAGAATCTCAAGTTCATTTAAACAAGCATAGAAGGCAATGATTTTCACATAAAAAATCACTTGATCACAAAAACATTCATTTTTCATAAAATAAATAAACAAATACATGTGTATTAGCCTTGGGATGATTCAATGAAAACAACCACAAAAGGATACGATATTTAGATCTTTAGAACTTGTGTGATGAAGCTTTGATATAGAGAGGTTATATGATCTTCAATTCTAGTGTCCATTGATTCTAATAAATGAGACTCTATCAAACTATCATCTAATTATGAATTAAGATTTTTGGCTCGATTTTTTGAAAGACTCAAATGCTTTAACATAGAATTCATCCGAGTAAAGTATTTATATAATGTTTACATTCCATATGTCCCTTGCATGAATAGATATATATTACAGATGAAGGAATTGACTTTTGGGCATATTTTTATGCCTCTACCGGTTAATCTGCATGGATCCCAAACCTAACGAATTTGGAACATGAACAAACAATTAAATGGTGGGATCGCCACAAAGTCACACCATCATGTGGTCACATACCAAAACCCATGACGGATCAAGTCCTCGATGCCTTGTTGTCGACGACAATCAACTAAACGCAAGATCTCAACAATTGACCTCTACTCTACCTAGTGATGGGGATTGATGTATGTGGAAAAACATTTCATCCCCAAAACTTCAATTGATCATGAAATAGAAAGTGAAAAAAAAATTAGGTTTAAAGTATAAATGTAGGGTTTCATATCTCGATATCTTTGTGAATGTTGTAGTGATCTAAAATAGTAGAAATAGATTATAAGGATGATGATCTTGCTATCCTCCCTAGGTCTTCAAAAACCTTTCTAGAATCCATTCAAAGCCACAAACCTTCTAGTATATGACCCCTCCTAAGTATGCCTTGTGTGTCGACACTCCTAGAGATGGAGATTTTGTGAAATATGAGAGAAAATAATTTCCCTCTCCCACCACTTTTTAAAAATGTGAATAATGTTTTTCTTTTCCCTCTCTAACCCTATAGAATGTCTCATACAAATTGAAGACCTATCCCTTTAACCTATATAAATAGGTACATGAAGTGAGCTTGGGCCAACTAGGGTTTCTAGTGAGTTTGGGCCTACTACATGGTAATGGAATATACTAGGGACTAAAGCCTAAGTAATTAGATTGGCTTCCAAATAGGTACTCAAAAATCCCGAATTACATTCTTTTTATGTATTTATTTTCTCCATTTAATCGTGATAATTCCATAAAATAATCATGATTGCACATCAATTTCCCAACTTTCTAAGATTTAGACCCAACAATTGTGCAAGAATTCCAATATTTATAACCCTCGGGCTTAAGAAATTATGCGTCGCTCGTGAACCTGTGAGATTGTGCAAGTTTATTCTAGTCAGCACATTGACTTGAATCTTACGTGTTGTTCTGTTAAAGTAAATTCCTAAATGTACCTGATCGTACAAATGTTGCGTCCTGTCGTTTAAGTTACTTAGGCATGTGCAGAATCTTATAGGCCATGGCCCTACTCAGCACAGGGTGCAGCCCTACCAAGTACAGGGTGCGGCACTTATCATTTTGACTTACATATAGGTCGAGGCTCTACCAGGTACAGGGCGGGGCCCCTTTATCTTGCCTCATGATGCAACACTCGCATATACCTACCTTGCAGGTTGTATCACTCTCTACTATAGCAACTTTGGACTTGATAAACGTCACGTGCTCAGAGCATGTGGCACGGCTCACATACCTCCTATAAATTGAGGTCCACACCTCGAGATAAAGGATCGATTCCTCTCCCTCAGGGAAGTTCCGACAACATATAGTGAATCCTTGCCAAACTCTCTCTGCACAATCTCAACATACAGCTGGGGGGCTACTTATCTACGTCGTAGCAAGATCTTCGGCACACTCGGAACCGCTACAACCATGTATTCTCCTTTATACTTATACTTGTACGCCTAATACGGTGTGGTAACACTGTACAATGTAAATCATATAATGAGAGTAAAGCACCAAAGTGGAAGTAGGCTTATTCATAAGGGCCGAACCACTCTATATCTTTTCTTTGATCTCTTTTACTTGCTCTATTTACATGTTATGCCCTTTATATTTGATATGCTGATACAGGAACGATAAGTGGACGATTTCTCATATCATCAATATGGCGCCGTCTGTGGGAACGAGATATTTCAATCTTGTGTCTCTATGTTTCGAGTTTTTAAACACCTTAGTTTATTCATGGGGGTCCTTTGGATCATCGTCTCATGAGTAAATTCTGGTTATTGAGTTTTGTCTTATATTTACACTCATAGATTCAGACTTGTTATGGTCTCTCTTTTGTGGCCTTATATCTATCTTACATACCCCTATGATATCGTTTCATCTAGATAATATTGAAAAGCGTAATGGGCTTTAGCCCCGAAAAGTTGAAAGATTAGGGAAGGATTGTATTAACCCCATTTTTTGCTTTTCTTGACCTATGATCTAGAGTTTAACATTGAAACTATGCCATTTCGTGCACCGTGAGGTTTTCCTCTCATTAACAAACCCTAATAGGTATTCTCTCCATGTATTGGGATAGAAAAACTCAGTCTGGGCTTGAAATTCTGTGATTGCTCCCTTTGCTGCCTAAGAGGGTGTGCGGTCGGGCAGTTAAAATGCCTTATGGTCGCGGCCTCTACTAGCGCGGATTTGTTACTAAAGATTTAAAACATCGAGGAATGGACTCGAAGGGTCTCCAGATCAGCCTTGGTGAATATCATACAAAGGCCACGACAGTGCACCTATGTGCCATACTGGCCGCAGCCTCAACAGTAATACCATGTAGTAGTGCAAACGTTGCATCCCCATTTCATAATTGGTTATTCCAATATTTCTGAGATTACTCACTTCTGTTAGTTTTGTCTCAGATTATATATACTTTGTAAAGACTAACAAAATCAAAAAATGGAAGGAGAATCCAGCCAGAGCAAAGAAGTCCAAGATGAGATTGTGCAGCTGTACAATCACCTCAACCATCTCTACGACAGTCATGCCTCACTCTAGAACCATCAACTATTTGAATCATAGGATCCTCATTCTAGAGGTCGCGACCTCATCTAATGTGGGGGTGGCACCCATGAACATTGCTTCAACAGCCTTCGCTATCACGGTAGTACCAGAGGATCCATCCAGGGAAGCATTCAACAGGTGTCAGAAAAGGAAATCAGAGAAGATAGAAGGGACCTCTAAGGCCTACACCCCATTGGCCTTCCTAATTGAAGGCATTTTTTAGTCCATTAAGGAGGATAAGCTGCTGAGGTGGACAGAGAAGCTCAAAGCTCCACCCCACAAGACGAACAAATCCATGTGGTGCAAGTTCCATCTGAACCACGGTCATGACACCGAGCAGTTCTATGCTCTGAAAGATGAAATTAAGAGGCTCATAAGGTAGGGGATGTTGAAGCGCCGCTCCAAGATGCGTAAGGGACCAGCCTAGTTTAGAGAGGCCACATGCCCATTTTTTATGCTTATGTCTTATATTTCATTTGTTTCTACTTTACAGTGAAAACTCTTCCTATGTTGTTTTAAATTAAACTTTGTATTGTCCTTACAAATTCATATATATATATATATATATATAT
Source organism: Sambucus nigra (assembly GCA_949130495.1). Lineage (NCBI taxonomy): Eukaryota > Viridiplantae > Streptophyta > Magnoliopsida > Dipsacales > Adoxaceae > Sambucus > Sambucus nigra. The sequence continues at coordinate 232,403,882 of OX422210.1, read as the reverse complement.
ATATGAGAAGATACATGAAATCAAGTTCACTCTATAGTGCCATATTTCGATTTCTCAATTCCATTAAATGTTATCTTATAAAAGACCATTTTGTCTTAAATAGATTTTACTTCGAGACAATATGTTATATTGGAGATGAGAACATTTAAATGAGCACAAAATGTCCGTCAAGGCACCTAATTTTTCGAAAGAAAGTGACAACTGAAAATGAGGAGAGCAACTACCTGTGTTGGTTTGCAGCATCAATCACAAGGGCTTCCAATGCCCGTTCTTCTCTCTCGGGATGCGTCATTAGCTTGGGGAGGTTACTCCCCCAGAAAATATCATTAACTTGGTGGATATGATACTAAACATCATTAACTGGGTGATCTCATGTTAGCTTGCTGAAGCTTCATAATACCTAGCCCGGGAAGTCCTGAAAACAACCCACAGGGGCTGGAGACTTGATTGTCTACGGATAATCCTATATCTGAAGGGACCAAAGAATTAATTGTCTACAGGTAACTCTATTGTAGCCTGGGAAGGCTTCATATATATCCATATAATCTTGAGGAAGCTTTATAATACCTAGCCCGAGGGGGCTGATAATAACCCAATTGAAGCGACTAAAGGAAAGCCATGAAAGGCAATTGAAACGACTAAAGGAGGCTATTTTGTTGTGGTCACAAAGCATGCCAAAGCAACAGAAAGATGGCCTTAATCTCCTAAAGGGATAAATATATGGTTGCGTCCATTAAGTGAATTCATTCAGAAGACGAGATAGAAAAAGGAAAGCATGATTATCAACCTGCCGCAGCCATGTTCAAGAAGCGATATGGTGATTAGGATCCAGTTATAAGGTGTCACAGCCTATGTGAAGAACATTTATGCAAAAACCTATATTACAGTGCTGCGGCCTTAAACTATATCAACTTTTATTCAAGCAAGCAAGTGAAATGTAAAAGTGTCAGTTGAAGTGTCAAGGCATTAGAAGAAAAATCATGCAAATGTTATACAAAAACCATTGGCTTTTAAAGTGACGGTAGCCTTGATAGTAAACAAGCCGCTACCTTATCCGTTCTTCACATTACATAGTGGTTATGGGACGATGACAAACAACTATATGGTTCAAGTAGTCAAAGGTGTATAGGGAAAGCTTTCATTCAAGTGTTGCAACAAGCAAAACAAAAGAATAAAAAGCTACTAGAAAAAAAAAAGCGCAGTCAACATCAAAGGTGGCCGCAGCCTTGATAATAAAGGGTGCCAAAAATCTTGACAACTATTAATGTTAAGATTAGATAAAAGGTTAGGAGGGATGTAGTCCATTTATGAAATTTTCAAAAATTGCAAGGGACGCAACCCTATATGGATGAGCAGTTCAAAAAATTGAGATTATACAGGCTACAGGATCAGGAGGTCGCATCATCATTGACATCCCCTTTATAACCTTTCGCAGCCATTTTGGCCTCTTCATCCACCGCTGTTGGCTCAGCCTCTACCCTCAACCTGTCTTTCTCCTCGGTCGCAGCCTTGAGCTCTGCTATACATTGTTGATGTTCAATATCACCCAGTCCCTAGGCAAGAATGGTCTCTTTAGTCTCAGGGAAGTTTTTTATGATTCTGTGCCTAAGTTCTTGGTAACCTCGGAGGTAAGCCCTATTATTTATAAGGTAAAAATCTCTAGATCCCTTGAATGACTCCACGGTGCTGTCGATGGACAATTGAAGGGCTTCGTCATGATCCACCTCCATTTTCTTCACTACCACGACATGGGCTTCAGCATCACGGACAACCTTCATCTCCAACTCCTCGTACCTCTTTTGAAGGAGTCCGAGCTTATTATTGGAAGACTCAGCAACTTGGGCAGCTTTCGCAGCTTGGGCCTAAGAGACCTTTAGAGATTCCGTGGCCTGGTTGAAATTTTCCTCCGCCTCTTCTTTGTCCTTGATAGAAGCTTCTAAGTTCATCTGAGTTGCCTGAAGAGCTATGGTAGCAGACTGCTTTCTAGCTTCGAAGGAAGAATTCTGTTCATTCTCCAAGTCAACAGCCTGTACCCTCTCTGCCGCCTCTTTTAGCTTGTAGAGGGCCTCATACTTCCTCTTTTGAGCTACCATGACCTCCGCGGCCTGAAAAGACAAAGTTAACAGCAAGGTATGGAATGAAAAATAAAAACTGAGAAAGCACTTACACTTACTCTGAAAAGACTATGAAGTCCGTAATCCTCCAGGTCGTCATGATCTTCGTTCGTCAACCTATCATGGTTCGCGGCATCGGGAACCCTCTTCATCCTGCGGGCATCCCTCATAGTGGTGTCCATTGAGGATTCAGGGTCAGGCTGTCTTAGCTATGGCCGAGACCAACCGTCAGGACCAACATCGATGCAGCACTGAGGAGGCACCAATTAGCATTAATCGTAACAATAGGTGGCAACAGTGGAGAAGCTGAACGGATGGCGGCATCAGGTCTTGACATCAAACCTGTCACAGTCAAATTGGCCCCAATATCATCGTCAAACTACTCAACTTGGAGTGGGGGTGCAGTAGGGACAGTTTTTTCTGCGACTTGATTCTGGGCCTTGGCATATGGATTTTTGTCGCTGGAAAGGGCTGTGGCTGGAGCTTTCGTCTTGCTCCTCTTCCTTTTTCTGCGTCGCGTAGCGTTATTGAGAACAGTTATGTCCTCATCCATTTCTATCAATTGGGAAGCCAAAATCTCCCTATCAACTTCCTCACCTGAAAGAAGAAAGGCAATAGTAAATAATTGAAGATTTAAATACAAATTGTCGCAGAACAAAACTAATTGATTGGATTATTACCTTCCGTAGCCATTTCTTTTTGTATGGACTTATTGGGGAAGTAACCGGCCTCAAATACAGTGGTAGAGGTTACAAGGTCGCTAAATTTCTTCTCCATAGCAGGAATGGTCATGGCCTTGGCAACTCTCTTCTCTTGTCGCTTGCTCAATTGCAAGTTTTTGAGAACTGCAAAAAATATTTCAAAGGTTAGTATAGAGAGTAATAAGCAATTGTAAAGATGGGACGTAACTATAATTAAATTACCTAACTTGGAGGGACACCCCCATTGCCGTGGCATCCTAAACGACTTCTCCCTCTCGTTCTCCTGAGGGTGAATCTCCCACCCTTCTCCAGAGATGTAGAAATACTTCTCCTTCCAGTTCTTTACACTGGTCGGCATCCCAGAGTAAAAGGTCTCATCCCTGCTGCGGACGGAGAAGTAGTAATATCCAGCAAACTTTATAGAGTTTTCCTTCTGGCGGTAGAAGTGGAAAAACTCCACGGGAGTAATATCTTTCCTGAATTGATTCTCCCAAAGCACGACTGCGGCAAGAATTGGCCTCCATCATTGGGATCTAACTGGGTTGGTGTTAATTTCATCGTTTGAAAAATTCTTCTGATGGGAACAGGAATGGGAAGTCGCAACCTATAAATGAAAGCATGTAGTGGGAAACGGACCCCATCGTCAACAAGGGTCGTACATGGTCTTTGTTCTGTAGCAGGAGGTGAGCACATCAAGCCCTCAGGAAACTCGAAGGCTTCCACAACCTGATCAACCCAGTCTTGGGTCATAATTCTGCGAATATCGAGGGCCGTAAGAGGTCTCTCAGCCCTCCCAGATGGGCCAGTTGGTTCGTCCCTAACATCAGCGGCACCCCTTGTCGGGGCCTCATATTTTAATGGTTGGTTACTAGAATTGGCTTCCTCTTTCATTGGTGTGGTCTCAAAATCCTTCCTACAGGAAGAGTCCATGGAGTCTGAGTCTAGTACTACGCAGTTGGGGTAATCCTTTAGTTGAAAAGACCCTATTGACTTCAAAGGAGTCACGAAAGGAAGTTCAAGGTGGGTGGCTCCAAAATGTTTTGCCCAGAAGCCTCTCAGAAATTCGTTTGGATCAAAGTTCATATGGCTACAGCAGTACGTGAAAAGAAGAGTCCGTAGTTAGGCGCCGTAGCCAGTATGGTTCTAAAAAGCCCTATGAAGCCACGACAGTACTAGTTATATGAAGATTAAAGTGAATAGAGGTGATCAGCAAGGTAGGCTAAATACACCAAGTGTGGGGTTCCAGAGCCCTAAGAAGACAATTGACACCGTGGAATATTAATTTGATAGGTGTCATCACCTTGCATACCGTGGTTACTAAGGGCTAAAACACCGTTGACTCTAATATGGGAACCTAAGGCCGTAGTCATCGATCTATCGGCTTAGCTGCTGTGGATTAGCCTCAGAGTCTACCAGCTACAGCCATCACCTAAATTACTGAAGGGGTATTCTACCATGCCACGACCTCTCACTCAAACAATTTAGTATCTTAATGTTGATTCACTTAAAGATCGAAGAATCAAAATGCAAAGAGTTGATTCAAGAACATCAAGAACAATTATTTGATTCGACACAAATACAGTCCATATGATTTAAGCATTAGAAGATTTAAGGTTTCATTTCATCATATGAAGATTGATTTAAAGGACAAATTGGCAACAATTTCAAATATTTATCATTCAGATGCGTTCGATTCTTGGAAATTAATAGATTATTAAATTAAAACCCTATGTTTCTATCAATCATTCCTAAACACGATTTAAGGAAATGTTCACGAATTCATAAGTCCAGAGGATAAATTATCAACTAAAAAGGCTATTATAGAGATTGCTGGTTGAAAAATTACCTGGAAAGGAAGAAATCGGTGGTGCTTAACCTTAAACCACCAGGAAGAATCTCAAAACCACCACACACTATCTGGAAAGGTCGTCAAAAAACCCAAGATGAAGTATGAATAGAGTTTAGCTGTCGAAATGCTCTCCAAGATTTGGAAAACTAAATGAAGTCCATGGCGAGAACAATTTATATAAGTGGGTGCGGGAAGACGAAGAGTCGCCTTGAAAGTACCGCATCACCAAAGAAAATTGAACTAAGCCGCAACCCTAATCGAAATCTCTTGGAGCTACGACTTGGGGGCTTATTAATAGTACAAATATTGCATCCTGTCGCGGAAGTTACTCAGGCATGTGCAGAATCTTATATTCCGCAACCCTACTCAGGACAGGGTGCGGCCCTACCAAGTACAGGTTGTGGTACTTATTATTTTACCTTATATATAGGCAGCATCCCTACCATGTACAGGGCGCGACCCCTTTATCTTTAGCCTCGTGATGCAACACTCGCATATACTTGCCTTACAGACTGCATCCCTCTCTATTATAGCAACTTTGGACTTGATAAATGTTATGTTCTCAAAGCACGTGGCATGGATCACATACCTCCTATAAATAGAGGTCCACACCTTGAGATAAAGGATCGATTCCTCTCCCTCAGGGCAGTTCCGACAACACATAGTGAAGCCTTGCCAAATTCTCTCTGCATAACCTTAACATATAGCTTGGTGGCTACTTATCTACGTCGTATCCAGATCTCCGGCACACCCAGAATCTCTACAACCATGTATTCTCCTTTATTATTATACTTGTACACCTAATACGGTGTGGTAACACTGTATAATATAACACATATAATGAGAGTAGAGCACCAAAGTGGACATAGGCTTATTCATAGAGGCCGAACCACTCTATATCTTGTCTTTGATCTCTTTTACTTGCTCTATTTACATGTTATGCACTTTATATTTGATCCGTTGATACGGGAACAACAAGTGGACGATTTCTCGTATCATCAGTACAAGTCACAATCTTCTTTGACCTATCAGATAACTCTAAAGCCATCAAATAAGTTCCCAAGTTTAAAATAGACTACTAGAATTGTACTCGTTGCTTTACTGATAGGATATAAACTCCTTATCTAGGTTGTGAACTATTCAATTGTAATATAACAAGAATTACAACCTCCTATGGTCAGGCCAAATTTAAATCATCGGAATTCATACTAATTCCAATTGACCAAAAGTTCATATAATATAATTAAATCACAAATATAAGGTATTCTCACATACATGATTATTATTTCAAAATAAACCTAACACACATTTATTAAAAAAATAAATGACATACATGAATTTAAGAATAAAACCCCAACGATCCCCTACTTAATATTAAACCCATGTGCCTTTGCATCCAACTACACTCCTACCTACACGAAAATATATATATTTATAGTTTTAAAAGGATAATCAAGTGTTATCCGGTGTAATCTTGGTCATAAAATTATTATCGCATTTGTTCTATCGCTTAAACTGGGTGAAACCTACCCTCAATATGCTTAACCCTTTATGGGTTATGGGTTCTCTCGAACTTGTAATCATCCTGCTAGGAAGTTAATGAATTATAGTAGCCAATTGAACTGAAGTAACCTCACATAAGTTAGTTTGCAGGTAACTAAGACATATATCCTTAAGTTGTCTCCAAAGTAGAAACAACTTTGGAATCCTTATTGGAGTCATCAATACATGAATTCTTAACACTCCTCCAATTTACATCTCCACCTCCCTAGGTAAACAAATATCTCGAGGTAGAAAACCTAGAATCCTTATATGATTTAAAATCTAGTATTTCTACCTAAAATCTATAAGACTATTATACTAAAATATGTTGACCATGCTAATGGCATAGAAAATATTCGATCTTGTACATAACATAACATATATGAGGTTGCCTAGTGACAAAACATTAGGTATATTCCTCGTTCCTTCTATTTGATGAAGTGTTTAAGGACATCGATCTCCAGATAGAGTGATTGGATACTTGAAAGAAAAATCATGTCTTGGATTTTCGCATGCCAATATTGTGAGTACGACATCAATATAAGTAGCCTTGGATAAACTCAACATCTTTTCAATCTCATCTTTCAAAAGTATGATCATAAATATGTTACTGGATTGTCCTATGTACTTTATAATGATCTACTTGGACAACCACGCTCTTATATAAGATAATACACCCACCTCACTCCCGATTAGGAGGATATTATCCACATATTTTACTAAAAATACCACTAAGTTTTCATCATTCTTCTTATAAAAACAAGTATTATTTGAGTGTGATCAAAATAGAAAATATTAATTTCCTGATCAAACTAAATGATCCAAGACATTGATGTTAGCTTAAATCCATAAATGTATCTCATTAGCTTACACACTTTTATTTTCAGACTTATTTCTATGCACTTGTTAAAACAATCATTAAAGAATGAAATCTTGACATTAAACAGATCCCGATAGACTTTAGCATGGTTATTGGAGAGATGGTTTTTTCATAGTCAATCCCTTTCTATCAGAATAAACCCTTTTTGAACAAGACTTTCCTTGAAGGTTTCCACTTTCCCATCCATCCATCTTTTAATTTATTATAGATTCATTTGCACCTAATGGGTTTTATCCCATCAACAATTCTACAAGTCCCCAAAACTTAATTCGAATGCATTTAGTACTTTTTGGTATCCATAGTCTTAAGTCAAAGTTGAAGGTCCTTGTCTAGGAATTTTGTATTGTAGTTCTTAATACCCGATATATGTTTGCGTAGGCTCTCATCAAAATTATCACCCAAAGCACTAACCTATCAATATGTATCCTGGTTCTCCCAGTACGATGTGGCACCACTTGCAATCTTATATGAGTTACAGATGTATCCTGATTATGTATAATAATCCACTACCACTAGACAATGTATTATTGATATCAAGTTGCATTTCTTCCGATACTGGTAGCCTAGAAACACCGGTAATATAACATTGTTTTATGTTATAAGATTATCTTACTCATGTTCTCGTATGTGGTTTATTACATAATCCTATTTCAATAACTTGATATGATTTAAACTAGATTTATAATTGTTAGGATAACCAACAAAGAGACGTCCTTCTATCCTTAATTTTAAATTCCTTGGCTCCTTCCACAACACTAATGTTAGGCACCCCTAAATTTGAACATGTCCTAGAATAAACATGTGCCCACTCCAGAGTTTCATGGGATTTGAAGAAACTGATTTAGATGAAACTAAATCTAGAAAGTACATAGTCGTCTCTTACGTAAAATCCTAATATGAATGCCTCAGTCTTGGATAACTAACCATAGAACTTATCATACATAAAAGAGTCTAATTCCTTTTATTTTCTCTATGCCATTCTGAAGTGGTATACCTATTGTAGACAATTGAGATATAATCCCTACCTTTAATAAATGATTCATTAACTCTCCCCAAAGGTAGACATCCCCACAATTAGATCATAGAGTTTGGATTAGTTTACCTGACTAATGCTCAACATTTGTCATATACACTTTGAACTAAAAAAAAGGCCTCAGACATACGGTGCATAAGGTAAACATATCCATACCTTAAGAAATCATTAATTAAATTAGTTAAGTACACAAACCAAATTAGTTCACTGAACGGTGACACGTGTATTGGATTTCTCTAATTTCATGACTTGTGTTTTGTCATTTCCTTTAAAGGAGACACGTGTACGGTGGAGGTGTCATAATTCACCAATTGAACAATTTATGGTGGGGGTTTTTGGGACCTCTATTTTGGAAGGTAGAGTATCCACCCCCGAAGAAGGACAAGTTATAGCTGAAGTTAAAGTAGTGGGTAAGACTGTCATTACTCTAGTTAAGATTCCTGAGGTTGCTCGTGATCAAGTAGCTACTAGGGAATCTTTCCATGAGGAGGTACATTCATAGATATACATAATTGGGTCTTGATACCCCGATGCCCATCTTTTTTTATTCAAAAAAACTTCTCTTTCTTTGAGTAAAACTAGATCTTTTAAGCAACAAGTAATTCAACTAGTCGAGCGACCATAAAGGTCCTTTAGGTAAATTTGGAATTTGAGAATGCCCAATTTTACATAGTCGAGCTACCATTTAGGTGCTTTAAGTAAAACTGGGACTTTTAGGTGACAATAGTTTACCTAGTCGAGCAACCATATAGGTGCTTTAGGCAAAATGGGGCTTTGAGAATGCCCAATCTTACTTAGTCAAGATACTAATTAGGTGCTTTAAGTAAAACTGAGACTTTTAAATGACAACAATTTACCTAGTCGAGCAACCATATAGGTGGTTTAGGTAAACTGGGGCTTTGAGAATTCCCAATCTTACTTAGTTCAGCTACCATTTAGGTGTTTTAAGTAAACCTAGGACTTTTTGAAGAGACAAAAATTTACCTAGTCAAGCGATCACAAAGGTGATTTAGGCAAACAAAGGCTTTGAGAATACCCAATCTTACCTAGTCGAACTACCATTTAGGTGATTTAAGTAAGACTAGGACTTTTAAGAAATAATAGTTTGCCTAGTCGAGCAACCATAGAAGTGTTTTAGGAAAATTGGGGCTTCAAGAACATCCCTTATATCCATGATTTACTTTCTTCCACCTTTGATTTGCTCCTCATTCGTTCAAGTAGAATTGAACCAGCCAAACACTTTGGCTGATGTTGTTGCTCCTATAAAATAAGTGCCCCTGGAGGATGTTTCCCTGTAATCCTCTATGGTTTTGGGGTATTTTATCGAACCAATCACTGTACCCATAATAGCCCGAAATGTGGAGAGGGGTGAGCGATATACCACTCCCATTTTATAAGAGGGTGATAGGGCTTCGAATTTTGTCTTTCCTTATGCAAGTGATAGCGCTTTTAGTGTTCATCATTCTAAGGTGGTGCCTGCTGAAGTTGTAAGGCATACTTTGAAAGACTTTACACATATTATGACCCACCCCTACTTATAATGAGTTGATCGAGTGATTGTTGGAACTCCACCCTTCCATATTTACTTCTCGTTGTATTTAATCCATTCCTGTTATGATTGCTTGTAAGCTATTGGGGTTTGCCAGAGTCTTGGGTGACGTACTACATACCCCTTTCCACTGTTTAAGCCCCTCAAAGTTTAATGAGATTATGGTCCAAATCAATTTCCATCTTGGTGATGATTTTGCTTTAAAATGGTTCATCGATTATCTCAAGGCTTTCAAGAAAGCTGGCATGCACTCCTTTTGTGACAAGATGCAGAAACTACCTTCTTGTAGAATGTTCTAGCTAAAAAAATAGCCATTTTGAACTATGAGATTGCTAAGGGCGAGGAGGAGGTTCTTGCTATCAAGGTAACTTTGATCAAATCTGAGGCAAAGATTGATAAACTTCAATAAGAAATGGGTCGTTACCATCAAGAGATGGAAGATCTATCCAGTGAGGAGTCTTCTTTAACCTCTATATTACCCCATTATCATCATAGGATCTTAGATTTACCATCATCATCATAGGATCTTAGATTCTTTAATCTTGTGGTTTGTTATAGACGATTCAAGTGATTATTGAAGGGACTCTACCGTTATTTTTTTTGCCATTTTTTGTTTTCAATCTAGCCCGAAGCAGTAGATCCTTTTTTGTAACTATGGATGGACTGTGTTTTTTTACAATGCATTAAATTGAAGTGCCTCTTATTTCTATTTATTTTCATGCAAATTGCCTATGAGAAAAAACTATTATGTTTGATTCAACATTATCTTCATGCTATATATAGCCCCAAAATTACTATATCTTGATAAGTTGTGAGAACATGCACTCTTCTTAACTTTTTAATATCTACAGCGCTAGCTAAAACCTCAACAAAAAGAAAGAAAGAAAAATAAACAACTAATCAAAATAGATTTTGAACCACTTGTTGTTAATTTTAAAAGTTTCATCATCTTCAACCTTTGAGATTTCATAATAGCGAGTCGTGGGCCTTTTGAATAACATAGGGTCCTTTCTAATTTTACTCGAACTTAGGTAGAGAGAGACCCCAGATATGTCTTGTACGTGCCTTCAAAACTAGGTCGCCTTTATGTAACTTTCTTGGCTTTACCATCTGGTAATAGGATTTGGATAGATGCTTTCTATATATCTCAAAATGCCTTTTTGCTCTATCATTGTGCTCCTCTAATGCTTCCAATTTTACATGTTAGCTATGGGGGAGCATTGCACTTCGTAGGTTGTACCTCACAGAAGGTACCTCAAGCGCCACTAGGAGAATTTCTTCAGTGTAAAATACTAAGGAGAAAGTAGTGTATCCCGTAGGTTTGTAGTTTTATAGGCCCACAATACCTCTGGTATTTTGTCATCCCAAGTCCCTGGGAAATCTTCTAACATCTTCGAAATTATATTCACCAAAGTCTTATTTGTATCTCAAGTCTACCCACTGCACTTAGGGTATGCTGCCGTTGATTTGTGGTGAATAATAGAAGACTTTTCTGTGAGCAACCACACATCATTATCACAAATGGGGTTACATTATCTAATAGAAACGCCTTCGGGATGCTAAGTCGACAACTAATATATTCCTTCATAAATCACATAACTACCCCAATCATAGCCTTATTCAAAGTATAGCCTCTGCCCATTTAGTGAAACACTTTGGGGCCATAAGTATCCAAATCTTGCCCCTCGAGGAGGGGTTAATTGCCTCTACAAGATCAAATGCCCAAGTATGAAATGAAAAAGGAGTGGAGAGGGAATGTAGGTCTACTGAGAGAGCATGAATCATATTCCTATGGAGCTGACATATTGTGCATTTCTGAATAAATTATACCGAATCTTTTTCCATAGTATGCCGAAAATACCCCAACATCATCAAGTAGTCATAGAGTTTTTCTCCCCTATATGGCATGGCTCGTGGGCTTGCTTCAGTACTTTGTTTACTTGTTTTATCCTAATGCATCTCAGAAGTCTGTCGTGATAACCCCTTCGGTATAGCTGCCCCTCCTGAACATAGTACCTGGACACTTGCCACTTCAGTCTTGTGGAATTATCTTTATCTATAGGGATAATACCATCAACCAATATGTATATGTATGGCTTCCTCCAATCTAATGGTTGATCTATTAAGTTACATTCTTCCAGTTGGTAATATAATAGGCATTTCCCATAATCTCTCTATAACAAGGCAACGTCATTTTTCATCGTAGGCCAATAGTAACATGTCCTTTGGATTCCTAGATATAAGGAGATTTATGTGGTCTCGCAACTTTTGTCATGTATTTTTAAAAATCTCCTCTTAGATTCTTTGGGGTCCATGCACCTCTATAGCCAACCCCCTTTGTTTTCATAGTAAAAATCGACCGAGGTGGTAAAGTATTGTGCCAGTTTAGCCCAAGTCAGTGGACCTTCCCCCATTTTTAATTGTCTCCTTATTTCCCCCTCCAGTTGTTGTTGTCATCAAAAGGAAACATCTCAATTATTGTAGAGGGGGATGTTATTTTTGTAATTAGAATAACGGTTGACTCTCCTTTAAAGGCTATTTTCTAAGAAATTACGGCTTAGGCATCGACGTGTCAGTTCACTATTTTGGGGGTGCCTCTTGATCTTTCACTTCATGGAACTGGCCGAGTAACCTTTGTATGGTCATTTAGTAGGGTATTAAGCTCATGTTCTTGAGATAATACTCGCCATTCACTTACTGCACCGCCAGGTTGGAATACCCTTTTATTATGAGCACATGAATACCTCTGCACAAAGATTCTAACAACCCTAGTACTAAGGCCTCATACTCAGCTTCATTATTTGAACATTTGAAGTCCAACTCGAAGGATAATAGACCTCTTCTTCCCTTTGGAGTAGAATCACTCCTTCCCCTCCTATGCCTTCGGACGAAGAGCAATCAAACTTCGCGCTCCATTCTTCCAGACTTCCCTCGAGGTAGTGGGCCTGAAGGTCATCTCCTCGAAGCTCCTCAATAGGTGGCTCGAACATCCCCAAAGAAAATCTGGCCAATAGATCTGCCTAATCTTGACTTTTGATCACTCGACGGACCACACACATAAGATCATACTTAGAAATAATTAGGAACCGTCGAGTAGCCCTGCCTATTAACGTAGTTCTAGAAAGAAATTATTTTATAGGTTCACATCTAGTTATGATGTGAACTTTGAAAGATAACATGTAATTCCTCAGCTTTTTTGCTACAAATACAAGGGCTAAACAATACCTCTCAATGTTGGTATACCTGACCTCAGGTCCATATATGATTCGGATCAAGTAATACACAGGTCTCTCTACCCCCTCTACTTCTTGAGCTAATAATGTCCCTATTAATCTTTCGATGGACGGGAGATAGAGGTGCAAAGGAATACCTTCATTAGGAGGAACCATTGTTTACGGGGATGTTAAAAGTTTCTTCAACTGGTCCAGATATTTCTCGTCTGACTACTCTCATATGAACTTAGTCCTTTCTTATAGCATCTCCATCAGTGGATGGGTGATTTCAACCCTCCCGGGCACAAACTTCCTCAAGCAAGAAACTTTCCCCTAAAATAATTCAACTATTTTGATGTCTTGGGCCTTAGCATATTGAGGATGCCCTTTTGGTTGTACAGGTCCATCTGCACCCCTTGCCTGTTCTCCACGAATCCCATGAATTTTCCACTAGTTACCCTGAAAGCACACTACAGGGGGTTCATCTTCAATTTGTACTCAATGCACCTTGTGAACACTCTCTTCAAATCTGCCAAATGGGTAGCCTCCACATTGGACTTTATCACCACCACAATCTCGTGAAAGAGATCATGAAATATGACCATCATGGTCCTCTGATAGGTAGCACCTGCATTCTTTATACCAAAAGGCATAACAATATACATGAAGTTACCTAATAGGGTGTGAAAGCCTGTCTTCTCGGCATCTTTCAGATCCATATTGATCTAGTTGTACCCCACGTACCCATCCATGAAGATATACATCTCTTATCATGTCGTTGCATCAATGACTCTTTCAATAGAAGGCAAGGGGAACTCATCTTTTGGATATGCTCGATTCAATTCTCTGAAGTCCACATAAATCCAAATTTTGCTCTTATCTTTCTTCTATACTGGCACAATACTAAGCAACCAAATGGGATGTGGGATGGGAACAATGAAACCTGCAGCGGGCAACTGCTGGACTTATTCCTTTATTTTTATGTCTATCTCGGGTTTATACGTTCGAGTGGTCTGTTTTATTGGTGCTCTTTTACCGGATAGTCATAGAACTATACAAATCAAAATAAACTATTTACAAAAAAAATTTGGCTCTATACCTTTTGGTCGTGAAGTTTCCCTTGATCGTTTTACCTTCTAACTGAGACTCAAGACTAGAAGCGACATAACTTCAAATCAACTCAATTTTTCATTCTAATATAATCTTTGAATCTGTTTTAGGATAAAATTACCTAAGAATAAGTGCCAAAATTATGTTTGGTTCAACTAAAACAAAAAATCTTTCTTTAATGACTATCCATTAATATTATTTATTTAAATATTTAGCAGTATTGATGAGATAGAGCTTATCATGTATAAATTATTTTCCAATGTACCAAAATAGACCAAAGATATATAAATTTTGATAAAAATGACTTTATTAAAATAATTGAATATTTGTTCAAAACAACTTTAGTAACTGAAATAACTTTTCTTCTAAAACCATGTACATAAAAAAAATCCCTGCATTATCCTTATGTCTTCACCATAATATAAAATAGATATCATACTGCTAATATTGTTTCCTTATTTATATTTCATAATTACTTGTTGAGAAGAGCTTTAATTCTTTATCAAAATGAAAGTAGAAAGGGAAGGACAAGTCTCAAGTGTAATAGTTTAGGGGTAAAACAAATTCATATTCCTCATCGGTAGTGATTCGGAATAAGCGATTGTGGTGTTTGCATTAAAAATTTAGAGGTGCTACTTATACGGTGATTGATTTAAGGTGTTCTCAGATCACAAAAGCCTTCACTAAATCTTCATAAAGCGGGATCTCAACCTTTGAAATGGTAGGTGGATCGAGTTGATGGAAGAATATGACTTCTCCTTAGAGTACCATCCAGATAAGGACAATATAGTGGGAAACGCACTCAGCAGGAATCCTAGTTTGTCCTTAGTAGCAGTGAAGTGCTACTGTCAAAAGTTGTTCAATAATTTGCATATTTTCCAGTTCAGTAGGGTAGTGACATGGCTTGACTTTGGGATGTGTTAGATTGGCTTTTCAATCAGAAAAAGGTTTTAAAAGTACTGATTTATGATGAAAATCTCCCACACTCTAGGAACTACATTCAGAGAAGGGGAGAGTGTGACATTCAAATGGTTGACAAGGATGGAGGGTTTCCCCATAAGGGATAGTTCATTGTCTTAACGATTGACAAGCCTCGGGAAGAGATATTGATGGACGCCCGTGATTCACGATTCATCATTCATCCTGGTACCACCAAGATGCATAAATACCTATGTAAAGACAACTAGAGGTTGGGTATGAAATGAGATGTAACATTCCTTATGGTTAAGTGCTACACTTGCCAATGGGTGAAGATGGAACACCAAAAACCAACAAGGTTGTTAAAACCACTCCTAGTGGTAGAATATTGGACCTTTTGATATTTTGGAAAGGGTTGAGGTGGTATCCTACCGTTTGTCCTTGCCTCCATGACTATCTTGTGTGCATGATGTGTTCCACGTGCCTATGCACTGAATGTATATTCTAGGCCTATGACACAATGTCAATTGGATTAATATCAACCTTAAGGAGGATGTCATGTTTCTGACACGATTGGTGGTCATACTAGATGGCAAGGTGCAAGCCTTACGCACCAAACTAATTTTTTTGGTCAAGTCTGAGTGGCAAATGCACGGAGTGGAAAACGGAACGTAGGACTTTAAATCTGATATACAAGAGAAGTACCCAGGTTTTTTTTGTTATATGTCCCTTTTATATTAGGAATTTTGAGGGTCAAATTTTCTAAGGTTTGGAGAATGTAATAACTGTACCTTTTAAATAATCAATTTAATATTTTTATGTACTTTTATGTTAATGTAACTGGATTTATGCATGTTGTGTAATGAGTTCAATCAAGTAAATTAGAATTCACATGTTCAACCCCTAAAAATTTAGGGGGTAAAATGTCAAATTTGTATAATAAAAATTATTGGAAAATTAGAATATTAAATTGATCCAAAATGATTTTATAATCGATTTGATTGTGATGAAAGGAGATTAGTCTTCTTTTTTTAAGCTGCCGACTTATGGACGGTTGAGATGGATGAGGCGTCCAGTTTTAAGCGGTTTTAGATGAAATTTCTTGTCTTCTAACCATAAATAACATGGGAAGACTTTATTTATGTGTGGGGAGATAATATTTTATGGGTTGTAGAGGTTATGAGAGAGAGAGAGAGAGAGAGAGAGAGAGAGAGAGAGAGGAGGAGGAGGAGGAGGAGGAGAACCCATTTTTCTCACTTATCCTTCTACAGAAAACTTGCAGCCTTTTCCATCATATGAACCCTGCATTTTTGTCATTCAAACCTCCCGATTTATCCCACATATACCAACCTTATTACACCACAAGTTATATCCTTCCATTATCCAAGCTTAGTTGAGATCATAGTGGGTTTTGGTGGTATTAAAAGCGTGTCTCTTTAAAGAGAAATTTTTGAAATATTTGGAGATTTCTTAGGATTCATTTGGTTCATCTTCTACTTCTTCTCCAAAGGTCTTCTTGTCCTCAAGATGTAGGGTTTCTATATTCCTACTTTCAAGTTTAAATCAAGCATACTTAGATATATATCTATGTGTGTGTGTGTGTAAGATTCACATTCTTCCTATATATTATTATCACTATTTATGTTAAGTTCTTGAGAAAAATGTGATAATAATGGAAGAAAGCTAAAGATTTAAAGAATAAAAAATTTCAAATGTTAAATGGGTTATTTCTTGTTTGAAATCATGTAAAAATTAAGGACTTGATGTAACTGATATACCCAAGTGTAGCATTTTCCTCAGTTGGCCTTAGTTTAACCTAGACGACATTACTCACCTATGAAGATAGACAGTTATGGGCCCCATCAGGAGTGTACCTTCACCAGAAGTCTTGGCCTTCGACTAGTCTATTAGGCTTAGACTCATCAGTTGTCCCACCCACCAGTCACATCTCATCTTGGTACAACCCACACAGTCGAGACTATACTTCAGTCCAACTCAGCAGTTACTCACCAAGATATCAAACGTGTCGGCCTCGGTTAAGCCAAGACCTCTAAGGATAACACATATCTTATGTATGAAACAAGGTTCCACCATGACTAATCCACATGGTCAGGCAGTTATAATAATATCTCTATGAGCACGTGAGGGAATATTTCTTCCTCAAGACATACTTGTGTCAAGACATGTGTCAAGACCTGATTGGAAGCTTCACCCTGAACATGCCTATTACATATTTAGGGGTATAATGCTCACCCCAAGCACTATATATACTTGTCATCTCCTTCCTTGGAGAGGATTTAAAAATACAAACCCTAGCCAAACATTGTAATCACTTGGAGAGAGAGAGAGAGAGAGAGAGAGAGAGGGTGCAAGAATTGTAACTAGAGCCATTAGAGCTCATTTGATTTAGTATAAAAAACTCATCGCCTGCACAGTTGAGTAAGCCAATGGCTGAACCACTTACATGCTAGTATTCATCCTCTTCTCCTCATCTCCTTCTATATTATTTTTTTATATCTCCATATCTATAGATTTACTGGTTTGAGCCCATTATAAATTTGGTTATTGGTATCCTTTGGGTATCATTATTTTAATATCATTCGTGGGAACGAAGATTCATCTTCTCCCTTTAATTTTTCTAGCTTGGCTCTCATTTGATTCTTTAGTGGTGATCCAGTTACACTCCGATTGGACCCGAATCACCATCAAAAGATCTCTAGTTGGGATATTCGAGATTTTTCTAGATCACCAAGTTATTTTGATCTCTCTCCATAGATATGGCTTTCGATCTGCTTTCGGGCATTGGCCCCAGCTCCAGTTAGTCACCACCTCAATTATAAATGGCTGCTGTGGAAGTGACCCTGCGCTTGCTGGTGGCCAGCCAACAGAAAATGCAAGAACAGTTTATAGCTTTCAGCCAAACCATGATGTCCAGGACTCCAGGAACTGTAGCGGAGATGATCACTCCAACCAGTAGAGATATTGTGGATGCGACGACAGGGAGACTACACCTAGTCACACATAAGGAGGCATAGTGCCACCAAAGGCAAAGATTTATGGCTAATCCCAAGAGACTACACCTTGGAAAATAAGTGTAAGAAAATACAAATTACCTTAATTTTGATGAGGATGACTGCTGGGAACCGTATGAAATCTCTGGTAATAAGGTTCACCCAGCACCAACTTATAGGGGACACAATGTTAGGATAACCCAGGGCTTCAGCATTTGACAGACTCAGCAGAGGATCAACTTTTGATCATCTCAACCTAGTAGGAGACCTATGAGATCGACTCTTCAGATCTCACAACATTGCAACCTCCATAGGAAATGGAGGATGTGGCGATCTTCGATCCCAACTGGGATGAGAAGGGGAACAAAGGGAAGTAAATAGCCATAAGAGGACTATTGGTCAAGATCAGGTGCCTAACCTAGCTGGCAGAAAAAGAAGGAGGAGATAATGTAGTGGTAGCTGAGAAATCGTGGAATATTTTAATTCAAAGGGATAACATCAGTGATCTAAAGAGCCGAGACCCAATCCAAATAGGGTAAATGGAAAGGTATCCCTTTGTAGCAAGGATTGTAAGCTTCCCCACTCTAGTCGAGTTCAAGCCTCGAACTATCACTTTAGAGTATGATGGGAGTACAAATCTGATACATGATATTAAGATGTATCAGTTGTGGTTAACATTTACTCTGTATCAAATAAGATGATATGATGAGCTTTCTTGGGCATTCTCACTAGCATAACTCATATATGGTACACTTACGTTCCTAAGAACTCCATTTAGAACTTTAAACACCTGACCAAAAAGTTCATTCATAACTTCTTATTTAACTTGAAGACCTAAAAAAAAGGTGACCCATCTCTTGTATTATAAATTACAGAAGAATGAGACGCTAAGATCCTATATTGCACGGTTCAATAAGGACAAGCTTGAGGTGAAGGATTATGATAATATTTCCATAACTTCCCTCATTACTGGATTGCAGAAAGGCAAATTGCTCTGGAAGTTAGTCGAGGACCCTCCGAAGTTCATAGAAAAACTTATGGATATAGCCTGGAGAGTCATGAACACAGAGCATGCCAGAGGACAAAGGAGATGATGATAAGGAATACAGTGGGAGTAAATCTCAAAAAGCAAAGGGAGAAGATGGGAAGAAGAGGTCAGATAATGACAAGTTTTCCAAATACTCTCCATTAACAGTAAGTCCTGACCTGATCTTGAGTGAAATGAAAGATAATAGAGATTTTAGGTGTTCAAAAATCTTAATTCCCCTTCCCATAAGAGGGGCAAAAGAAAGTGGTGCGATTTTCACCTTGACCATGGCCACACTACAAACATATGATTTGATTTCAAATAAAAGATTGAAAAAATATTGAAATAAGGGAAAATCTGAAAGTATATTGACTATAGTGGTGCGAAGGATAAAGTTAAAAAGAAGCAAGGTGGGTTAAAAGATGACAAGCCGAGACGACAGGCTCAGGTCGATAAGAAGGATAAAGATTCAAATGGTGACGAAGATAACCCACATTCGCTCCTAAGATCCCTGAGCCAAAGGGGTGCATTAATATGATTTCCTTAAGAATTAAAATGATCAGTGGAGGAATGTTTAGCACAGGAACTTAGTCGTCCGACCATAAAGCACACGTTGTAAAGGCGAAGTCTGCCCCCAAATGAATGGAAGCAAACTCGGTTTCTTCATAGTCAAAGTGAGGAAAATTAAAGAAAGTGTATATGGATACATTTGTAATAGTCTTCTCACGAATGGACTTTAAGGTCATCTTAGCACCCATGATGATCCTTTAGTCATTAGCACTAGGGTTCATGGGTATCATGTGTTTAGAATATTGGAGGATGACGAATGCTTAGCCAACGTCATGTTCTGGGACTTCTTTAATGGGTTGAAGCTTAGTAAGAAGAGGTTAGTTCCTTATCATAAACCCTTGATAGGGTTATGTGGAGAAAAGGTTCAACCACTTGGGGCGTTAGAGATGGATGTATGTACGGATACCTGGCTGAGGGGACTAATAAGGAAAGTTATCTTTTTCATAATGGATGGGAGGTATTTTCAGCCTATAATCTCATCCTCGATAAAGTAGCACTCAAAGAGTTCGAAGAAGTTCCCTCCACAGTTCGCAAAATGGTAAAATTACCAACTCCTTATGGGGTATGGGAAGTGCAAGTTGACTAGGTAGAGCCCAGGGAGTGTTACTCCATCTTGGAAAAATAGAAATAAGCATACAAGAACCTCATAAACTGCTATAATATTGACACTCTTGACCCAATGGGCAAAATAAAACTAAAGAGGATGAGCCAAAAAAACCATCCAAATAGGTTCATCACTAAAAAAGTTGGTGAAATAGAGGTTAATTAAGATGATGAGGAAGAGACAAAGCATCTTCGTATGGAGCTATGGAGATATGCAGAGGATAGACCCCAAAGTTATTTATAATCGACAAAATATTGATATAGATTCCAAGCTAGTAAAGTAGATGATGAGAACATATACTAGAGATAGGTACGAAGTCATCCAAGAAGAGGTCAAAAATATTCAATCGATTGAGTTTATCCCTAACCTGATTTGACTGTCTAATATTGTGATTGTGCTCAAAGCCTACGAAACATGGGGAATATGTGTATACTTAAAAGATATAAATAAGCCCTGCTCAAAAGAAAGTTTCCATTTACCTTCTATAGACTAGATTGTAGACTCCACAGCTGGGAATGAGCTAATGAGCTTTATGGACACATATTTAGGGTATAACCAGATCTTCATGGATGAAGCCGACGTAGAGAAGACTTCCTTCATCACTAATAAATGAACCTACTGATATAAGGTCATGTCATTAGGCCTTAAGAACACAGAAGGAACCTACCATAGGTTGGTCAATGAAATATTCAAAGATCAGATCGGCAAATTATGGAGGTTTATGTTGATAGTATGTTGACAAAGAGCCTCAAGGTTAAGGACCATGTGGATAACTTTGAGAGGACGTTTGACACCATGGACCTCTATAAGATGAAGGTAAATCAGACAAAGTGTGTGTTCGGTGTCGGAGTAGGAAAGTGCATCGTCTTCATAGTCAATCAAAGAGCGATTAAGGCAAATCTAGAGAAAATCAACACGTTGATAGAATTAAAGACACCAAAGACTATAAAATACGTGCAGAGGTTGACAGGAAAAGTTATTACTCTCAATTTCATCGTCTTAAGGGCCACAGATTAGTGTTTGCCTTTCTTTAAAATTTTGAGAAAAGCGTTTTCCTGGGATAAAGAATGTGAAAAATCTTTTCAAGAATTTAAATCTTATTTGGAGTCCCCCAATGCTTCTATCTTAGCCCATCTAGTGGTGAGATTGTTCCTATACCTAATAGTGTCTGAATCATCCATGAGTGCATCTATTGTTCAAGATGATGAAGGGGTCTAAAAGTCTTTGTAGTTCAACAGTAAGGTTGTTTAAGGGGTCGAGCTAAATTACCCAAGGATGGAAAAACTGGCATATGCTTTGATCCATGCCTCAAAAAATGAAGGCATACTTCCATGCTCATACTGTGGTGGTACTCATTAACACTCATTTGATACAAGTCATCCATAATAATATGAAATGGGATAGGTTGATGGCTAGGTTAATTAAGTTAGGAGAGTTTCGGACCGTGTATCAACCAAGGACTACACTCAAAGGGCATACATTAGTTGATTTTATAGATGAGTTCACTTGGGCCAAGGCCGACGATAAAGAATATGAGATTGTGATATTTCCTAAAAAGATAACCCCAGGTCCGTCCATGGCCGATGGGGCAAGAGCAAAACCTATTAAAAAATATGTTTTGTTCAAGAATGGTGCAGTAGATCAAGGTCCTTTATAAGATGACACCCCATTCTAGAGTTTATTTATGGATGGCTCTTCTTGCAAAAGTTGTTGTGGGGCAAGACTCATATTGTGGGCCCCAGATGGGACTGATATTAAATATGCACTAAGATTCAGTTTTAAATATTCAAACAATGATTTTGAGTATGAGGCTTTGCTGGTAGGCATGTCCTTGGAAAAAGTGTTGAATGTCTGCCATATGATAATACAAAATGACTCTCAACTAGTAGTGAACCAAATCCTAATGATCTACGAAGCCAAGCATCACAAAATGTACAAGTATTTAGAAAGGGTGAAGAAAGTATTGACCAACTTTAAAGAAGTGAAGGTGAAGAGTGTCCCTCCTCTTGAGAATAGTAGAGACAATGCGTTAGCAAGGTTAGCCTCTGCTATTAGAATAAAGGTCAAGAGAACCATCTGGATTGAGATCATGTATAAGCCAAGTATTGATGAGGAACACAATAGGCTTGAATTTTTCTTGAATTTGAACCTTGAAGCTTCATCGAAGAATCCTGTCATCAAGTATATAAGGGATGGGGATCTCCCCAAAACAAAGGCCGAGAGAAAAGGTTATGATATATAGAGAAAAAATTCTCCATTATAGGGGGTGTCCTATACAAAAAAGTCTCCCTTCTTCCTTTACGTAGATGTATCCACCCCACATAATTGGAATATGTCTTATAAGATGTGCACATGGGGTAATGCTCAAGCCATATAGGGGGAATATCTTTAGAACAGTATTATGAATCAGGACTACTGGTGGCCGACCCTTGCCAAGGCCGCGATCGAGCATGTAATGAAATGTGATCAATGCTAGAGATGTGCTTGCATCCCCCATCAACCTCAATAGAATTTCTTATTTATTATAAGCCCCAAGATATTTGTAATTTGAGCGATCGACCTGGTAGGACCTTTACCCAAGGAAACATGTAATTACAGATATTTAATTATGGAATTCGACTAGTTTTCAAAGTGGGAGGAGGCTGAGGGCATGGTTTCCATAACTAAGACGAATGCCTTTAAAATAATTTGTATGAACATCATCTGCAGATATAGTATACCCCACACCTTCATTTATGACAATAGAAATGAGCTGAAAAATAAGTCCTTTGAGTCTTAGTGCGAAAGGGTCGGCATCAAGTAATTCTACTCAGCACCAGGCTGACCCCAAGCCAACTGATAGACCGAGGTCACCAATAGGAAAATATTAAATGGAATTAAAAAAAATAGAAGCTTCTTAGTGTCTTTGGATAAATGAGCTACATGGAGTCATGTGGGCATACAAGATGACAAATAGGACTCCGACATGAGAAATACCCTTCATGCTGGCCTATGGTTCAGAGGACGTAATCCCCACTAAACTCGGCTTACCCAGTCATAGAGTCCAGACTTACAACTTAGAGACCAATAATGAAGAAATAAGGCTAAACTTGGACTTGATAGAAGAAAGAAGAGAAGACACCACGGTCAAACAAGTGTCATACCAACAAAGGATGACCAAATTATATAACAAGAGGGTTAGATGAAGGCCAATTGTTATGGGAGATCTGGTATTAAAAAAGGTTTAGCAGAAGCCAAACAAGTTGCATCCAAACTGGCATGGCCCATACAGAGTCACTAAAGAGGTCGTCAGTGGGACTTATAGGCTAGAGAACTTAGAGGGAGAGCAGCCATTTTCCAATCCATGGAATGTAGATCAGTTAAAGAAGTATTATCAATAGGCTTGTACATTAGTTATATTCCATCCTCTTTGTATTTAGAATATCTCAAAGTAATGAATGAAATTCAAAGTTTTCCCTCATATCATTATGTTAAATTGTCTAAAATGCAAGATTTTGAATTTCTCTAAGCTAAATAACATCATTCGTATGGTGAATCTATCCCGACTCAGTCTCAGTGATATGAGAAGTCATGGGAGACTCGTCTCGTCCACGAGCTCTCAATAACATCGAGAGGGAGAATGGTGTTATAATATCACTAATGTGGTGAATAACACAAAAGTTTTATTATAAACCATTTGATTAGGTTTGTTACAAACATCATTGATTTGGTGGCCTTCAATTTAATATCTTCCTCGACGAGGACAAGAGTGTATGAAGAGATGAAACTCTTCCATACACTTTCGAAAATGATTAGAGGGGATTCTTGATTAACATTATTAATTTGGTGGTCTTAAATTAAAAATCATTTATTAGTTCCCTCTCTCGACTAAGATGATATTGGTCTTGGGACTAGCACCGTTAATTTGGTGGTCGTAAATTAATAACTCTATAGGATAAGATGAGATTGGACTTGTGATTATCCTCATTAATTTACTGGTCTCAAATTAATAACTTTATGGGCTAAGACGAGATTGGACTTGAGATTAACATCAGTAATTTGGTGATCACAAGTTGAAAATCATTTATTGGTTATATAAACACCATTAATTGGTGACCTATCTCAGTTGAGATGAGAGTGGACTTAGGAATAACACCAATAAGTTGGTGGTTTCAAATTGATAACTCTGTCGACTAAGACGAGATTGAACTTGTGATTAACATCATTAATTTGGTTGTCTTAAATTAAAAATCATTTATTAGTTATATAAACACCATTAAGTTGTGACCTCTCTCAGCTGAGACAGGAGTGGACTTGGGATTAACACTAATATGGTGGTCTCAAATTAAAAATCAATTATTACTTATATAAGCACCACTGAGTGGTGATCTCTCTTGACTGAGAAAGAAGACTTGGGATCAACATCGTTAATTTGGTCGTCTCAAATTAAAAATCAGTTATTAATTATCTCTCTCGACTGGAACGAGACTAGACTTTATCATTTCAATATGGTTATACAAACATCATTAAGTGGTGACCTATCAGATCAATGTGGATATACCAATGTTGTGTAAATTATAAACCATATACAAATTGGAAATGATAAGAAGATAATTTTTTATTCATCAAAATTTGGTACATCATAAGGTAAATCAAGGAAATAATTGTTTAAAGTATATATTATAAAGCAAAATCAAAGACGAAGTTGAAAATGTTCAAAAAAAATTACAAGTGCAATGGATCACATGTCAGGCTACGGGAAGCCACCCAATAGCTAGTACAACGAAACTATGTCGTTTCGACTTGGTTAGTGACGACCTTGTCCAGAACGAGGAAAATTTGGGCTTCATCACCATTGTAGGCACCTTCAGTAGTCTCTTCTCCAACCTTTTATGTCCTCTCATCCCCAACATGATCAGTTGTCTGTGCATGAGCAGTCGCAATAACCTCTACCTCAGCCAAGGTAGTGGCGACCAAAGGATCAAAAAGGTTAAAAGCCTATAAGTCTTGCTTCAGTGTATCCCCCACCTCAAGGAACTTAAGAACGGCCCTTCGATAGGCCAACCTTGCACCCCTCTCCAGGTACTGGAAGGCAAAACCAGCAAACTCAGCTGAAGACTTGAACTTATCCATCGCTTGCTCCTTAACCTCATCCTTAACCGAGGCCATGAATTCAGCTATAGACTTTTCATTTGCCTCCTCTAAGTCCTTCATCACTATATCATCAATGTCAGTCTTTTACTCATCAGCCTGGGCCTTGAGGATGTTACCATGATCGGTTTTGAGTTTGTCTAAAGCATAAAAAAAATTGCCTAGATCACGACCATGGCCTTTTGATTGTTTATGTTCTTAGAATCCAGTTCTCTTCTTAGATCTCTCTCAAAATTTTGGGCATCATTTCTCTGTTAGATCAAGGAGAGATTATTTTCAACCAACTCATCAAGGCATGTAAAGGTGAGCAGAGATTAAAAAATAACAGAGGAAATGGGTTAGTACGAGACAACACTTGAAATAAAAAAGAAAAAAAGTTCAAAATAATTACCTGAGTGGCCTTGTGGAGGCCAAACTGGATGAGATGAGAGGCAACCATTTCCTCAAGAGAGAGCCTATCAACCTCAGGCATCATCAAAGTAGTAGAAATCCTATATCTCTTGGCATCACCAATCAAGGTCTCATCGCTAAGGTTCAACTATTCGAGACAAGCTACCAGGGCAACATCGAATGAGATGGGCATCACTTTGTCTAATCCCCCTTCGACGAGATGTACTTCTTATTATTCTTTAATGGGTAATGGATAGGGGTATCTTCAACCACCTTTTTCCTCTTCTTAAAAAACTCATCATAGCGAGAGCCGCCAATGGTTGTTTTCTTTACTAGGGCTGGGGGTGCCGAATTTTCTCGAATTTATTTAGCATGTCAGAAATATTAGATGCACCAATATTCTAGATAGTTTTTGAAGTGTCATATGGAAAATCTGTAAAAATTTAGAAGATATTAATATAAGAACTGATACAAATAAAGACGATACCGCAATTCAGAAGAAAAAATTACAACTTTATCAGAAAAGATCAAATAAGGATGACACTACAGTTTAAAAGGAAAACTTACGCAAGTCAGTAAGGGGATCGACACCGAATCTCGCCTCGACCAGGATCCCAGAGATAATGAGCTGATTGAATTGAACTAGCCCACCATTGTCCTCCTATTCTCGGATTTGTTCAATCTTATCTCGACCGTCTATGCTCGAGCTGCGGTCAAGATTTACATACATTGAAGCTTTCACCCACTTTTGTGGGACAGTCGGCTCTGAGCCAGAATAGGCGACATCCAATGAAAATTACCATGCACCAAAGGTCAATAAATATTGTGTCTTCTAGTGACGGTTGGATGTTTGGTTAACATGAATAACCTTCTTTGTGGATTTCCTGTTTACGAGATGATAGTAGCCATGTTAGGCTTTCATGCATGATACATTATAGAACGCCTTAAATATGTTAACTAGAAGGCCAAAGCTAAAGTAAAACTTCCAGATGGAGATGAAGTCGAGCAAAATCCTCAATGCTTTGGGAGAATGTTGGGTTAGGTACAGGCTAATACTTGAGAGTATCGTCCGCACAGTACGGTGGATGGGAAGGCAAAAGCTAACCTTGAACAATTGTTCATAGATATCGATCTCACCCTCACGATCATAAAATTCCTTCTTGGACTCCTCAGGGACCCTTATATGTATATCAGGAGTAATCCCGTATAAGTGCCTCCAAAATATAAGGTCGACGTTTCTCAATTGTCTAGATGGTATTAGCATAAGACGTATCTAGTGTTTCCCCGACCTTATCCTCATAATCGATGATTTCTACAGCTGGTACTCCACTAAGATACCTATTTCATAATTATCCCTCGGTCATGGATGAGAGAGGAACGAAAAGGCGGTTGGGAAACAGTTAGTCTCATCCCCTTAGCGATCGATGCCTCAGCGGCTTGGTCATGATCACCAGACCCAACGGCCCTCATGTCTACTATACGAGAAGGAAGTACTTTCCTTTCCTCCTCATAGGAGTCAACCTCCCTCAAATACCCTCGAGGAAGAGGGGTTATAGTCCTTTGAAGACGAAAATGAATGGGAGCTCTAAGATGAGTTTCCACTCATGGAATCCTAACTTATCTCAACTATCTAGGGACGAAGGATAGCTAAGAGGACAGGAAATATAGGGCATGTGAGGTCGTCCCTGACTCTCCTTTTAGACTTAGCCTCAGCCTTTTATATTTTTATAAAAATAGGCCCCCAAGGATGGAAAAATTGATCAAGGAGTTCTTATAAGGTGTTAAACATTCAAATGGTTAAACTTAGTTGACAAAAAGATCAAAAGGTGGAACGTGAGTCGTTTTCTATAAAGAACAAACCAAGAACAATTTTAACAAAGGTCACCGGAGAATATAATCAAAGACGGTCGAAGAACCTCACCAAGGGCTAAAACCACTAAAAGAACCTGAATTTTTATTCACATTATGAAAAAAGACCTCTCACAATAACAACAACCACTAAAAGCTACTAAAAAGACCTTAAAACCTATGTCCTCAATCGTCAAAAAAAAAATATAAACCCACTAAAAAACAAAGAAATGAACAAAAACCTTAAAACGAGAAGGAAAAAAGAGGATAGAGGTTAACTGGCTGGAAGACAACACCGAAGGAGAAAGAAAAAATCCTAAAGAATGGCATAAAAGCTTAAAAAGAGGAGAGAGAGAGAGAGAGAGAGGGAAAGAGGGAGATGTGGCAGGAAATCTAGAGAGAGAGATTTGAGCACAAATAAAAGGTGAATAAGAAAGACAGAATATAATTTTAAACCATTTAAGTAGGTTTAATGATTGCGCACATTTTCCCATGAAGTCATCATTAGGGCACAACTACCTAAGGTAGCCATAACTCTTGGGCAACACACCAACCCATCTGATGACTGCCAATTGTACACTCAAGGGCTTTTATCCAACCTTTCAGACATGACATTGAAAGGACACCTCAACCCTCAATCAAGAAGTCTCATCAACATTTAGCTTTTGACATTTTTACCCCTTAACTTTCCACTCACATTGAAGATTAAGGGCTAGATGGGTTATTGATATACCAAAGTGTAACCTCGTCCTTAGTAGGCCTTAGTTCAATCAAGTTGACTTTACTCACCTATCAAGACAGACAGTTATGGGCCCAATCAGGAGTGGCCCTTCACTAGCTGTCTCATCCTCATACTAAACTCTTAGGCCAAGACCCATCAGTTGGACCACTAATACCTCACCGATATTGTTTCGACTTGGTACCACCTAGACATATGAGGCTATAGTTCAGTCCAGCTCAGCAGTTCTCATCAGGACATCGAATGTGTTGGACTCCACCAGGCTAAGACCACTCAGGATGAAACATATCTCACGTGTGACATAGGGTTACATCATGATTAGTCCACGTGGGGCAGGAAGTTATAACAAGATCTCCATAAGCACATGAGGAAAAATTACATCATCATCACATACTTATGCTAGGACATGTGTTAATACCTGACTGAAAGCTTCACCCTGGGCATTCCTCTTACATGCTTAGGGGTAAATTGCATACCCCAATCACTATATATACTTACCATCTCCTTACTTGTAGAGGATCTAAAAATACCAACCTTAGCCAAACTCTGTAAAACCTTCTGTAGAGAGAGAAAGTTCTAGAACTATAACCAACCATTATAGGTCATTTGACTTAGTAGAAAACACTCATCACCTGCACAATGGAGTAGGCCAATGGCTGAACCACTTACATGCTAGCATTCATCCTCTTATCCTCATCTCCTTCTATATCATCTTTGTTTTTCATCATCTCTATTTATGTAGATTTACTGGTTTGAGATCATTATAAATTTCAGTGCTGGTATCCTTTGGGTGTCATCAGTAATGAGAATGTTGAATGTGTATTAAATGGGTCATTGTACATGAAATTATGGCTTTAATAACTTCAGAATATTTTCCACATAAAATGGAACTATTTTATATTAAGAAAAGTTGGGAAATGTGGTTCTAATATCCCCAAAATTGAAAATGTCTAAGAAAAGTTCATATTATCATGTGGAATATGAATATTTAGATGTAAAATGAATAAGAGATAAAGTAATGGGCGAAAACTAGTAACCTAGAAAAGTAGACTTTAATGTTGACAAATATAAGGGTTTTGCCCCAAAAGTATGATTTTATGTATAGTTGGAACTTTAGAATTAATAACCTTAAAAATGCGCACTAGTTGGTGAAATCATCTTTAATGTGGAAAAAGATGGAAACTTGTGTTTTGGAACAAGAAAGATGTTATAAAATATTTTGGTAAAAGTTAAAGAATATGAAAGATTAGTAGTGTTCAACAATAAACAAAAAAAGGTTTATGGTGGTATTTACCTTGGTTTGGCCTCATCGATTAGGTTATAATGAAGAAAATTGAAATGATGATTCGTAAGGTATACTTAAAGGATAGAGAAATCGAAAAATTTAAGAATCACCCAGAGCCCTAGAGTGAAACTTTATGATTAGACCCAAAACAACTGCCACTAAATCGTGGGTCTCGACATTTATGGCTGACAATGAAACTCCGTAAACATAAATGGGATTGGTGAATTCTGAAATAATAAAATGATAATTAATGAACTTAATGTTGATAATTTTTAAGGTAAAAAGAACAAATGATAGGCTCAAGGAAAATAGTTACATGGAGAAATAATAATAAAAGGAGGAATAAAGGTGAAATGTCAAAAATAATGACTCGGTTATGAGTCGGGGTAAGATTGTTTATGTATGGGTGGGCACATCGCTCGGGTCACATTTTTCATCATAGATTGCATGAGGACACTTAACCAAGGAAAGTAAGATTTCGTAATGGATAAAATACATTGCATATGTAAAAATATTCCTTTGTATGTATTATACTCGGCTAGTATTTCCCCTTACTAGGCATTCGATCCGACGTCGTCATTTGTGACCCCCCGGGTACGTTGTTAAAAGATAACGACGAGGATAATGGTAAAGCCAATGAGGGGCAATCACGTCATTAGAACTTTATTTACTATTTATCTCCAGTGGTATAACATAATTATACTTTAATTATGCTATTTGGGACTATATTATTCGAGACATCGGATTTTTATGTGTAATTATATGAGGTGGTATAGAGTTTATGTTATTTATCTTATTTTACATAAAAATTGCAAAACTCTGTTTAGAAATAAATTGCTAAATGAACTTTAATTACTTAATAAGTGGTCACCATTTCTTAAAATAAAAATAGGCATTTTTACGTTTTAAAATGGAAAATTAGATAAAATGATAAGGATTTCTTTTTAAAAAATAAATTAAAGGATTTTTCCTTAACATGGAGACTTAGGTACGACTGGGCTCCATTGAGAGGGGTAAATTCGAATTAGGGCATTACAAGAAATATGCAATAATTTATCCAACACCTCTATCAGAGATAGGGAAAAGTTGGGCATGGTAGCTGGAACATGGGGTATACACCTAACATGGAAAAAAATTCTTCATAGGTCGAACAAAACTCATCTAACCCGAAGAAGGACATATGGTCCTTCAGGTACCAAAATTGCAAAGTCACCTATAAAAGGCCCCATTTTATATAACGGTTGCACCACAAAGTGACCAGATGTAGGTTAAAAGTTGTACGCTCGACTTAGTTCAACCACACGTTTTACAAATGGTTGAGGTAAGTAGAATACCCCTCAGTCAAAGAAATAACCATTTGTAAAAAAAAAAACTTCAAAGCAAAGGAGAATAAATGAAAAGGAAGTGCTGATCCTAAAATCCCAATTTTAAACCCCTTTTATATCCAAGACTCCCCGCAAAGTAATAAAGAAGTTGACCTGGTGGAATTACTCCTGGAATCATTATACCCACGATGCACTAAGAGAGTACAAAAGTTTGAGTATTAAGTACTTAACACTGACATGTAGGTAGGCAGGCTAAGGGGTATGTTGGCCGACATCCCCCACTTTTGGCATTTTTGGGAACTTTGACCTTTCCCTTTTATCCTTATTTCTATCCAAATAATTCCCCAAAAATGATTTTTCATCATAAAAGTCTCCCGATTGTTCCTTTCTTTTATCTTTATTCAAAAATCTATAACCATTTCAATAAAAACAACAACAACAACAACAAAAAAAAAAAAATTGTATTTTATTAAATCCTTGGTGGAAAATAAAAAGTGCATGTAAATCAGATCACTTAATAAAGATAAAAAAAATAAAAATAAACTATTTGTATATATATCGGTTTGTGTTATAGGTACATTTATAAAGGTAAAATAGCAAAAAGAAAGCAAAATTGTTAGGAGGCAACATGAAAGGTCCTACTAAGTCCAACACAAAGCATCATCAATAACTATTCCCGATAGACATGCTTCCCACGATGGTGATACAAGGAAGGGACGTCATCTTCAGAAACTGTTGGGGAAGTTCAAGCACAAGTCAATGCCTAAATGTTCTTGGCCACCAAACCCATTCAGTCATGAATTTCTTGCACCCGGGAGGTTTGCACTGATACATTTTGAAAAGAAAGTCAAGAAGAGACATCAGAATCAACAAATATATAGAAGAGCTCAAAATACAGAAATCAAGAGAAGAAGGTAAGTGAAATTACCCTATACAATAGACCTCTGGTAGCAAGGGGGAAAGCTCTCTTAGACAGCATGAGGAAAATAAGTAATCTTTACTCTATCCCTCCCATCCATCCGTATGTACTAGGATGGAATCCCATACTTATAAAGAGAAAGAGGATTCATTGCTTTAGCACTAGTACCCAAGGCCTAACCCGATAATCCAGTAACTTCACTACCTCTTGCCTTTGCCTCTGTGGATGGAGCTCTGTTACAGTCATAGATCGAGGGAATTATAAACCGAACCGGTCCGCCCATATTTTAAACGAACCGATCCTCCCCCGGACCGGTCCACCTACCTATCGGACCGATCCGCTTTGCACCAGTATACCACGGACCGATTGCAAATCGAAGAAGCCTATTTTTAAAACGAACCGATCTGAGGTCGGACCAATCCGCCTCCATATCAGACCGGTCCGCCTGGGATAAATTCGAACAGTTTCGTGTGATATTTTTTCACCAACTCAAAATTCCTATATATATACCTATTTCGGTGGTGTATTTTTTCAAGTCTTTGAGAAAACGTTTCTAAGAGTTCAAACACAACAAGACTTCAATTTTTGATGTGCCAAACATCTTTTTGATTCACACACAAAAATCCCAATTACTTTTGTGAATCTTTTGGAACCCTAGAACACAAGCTTTGCTATTGTTCAACCTTTATGGGGAGATCTTTGCAACCGAGGGCTGCGTGTCATTGCTGAGGGAGTCTCTACAAAGTTTTATGGTTGCGTGTCATTAAAGAGAGTTGCGGTTCTTTCTTTGTTGTGTGGGATGCGAGTCCTTGGAGGGTGCTGCATGTATTCTCTTGCTGAGTTCAAGACTGCGTGTCTTTGTAAGTTGGCAGTGCGTTGATCCATTGCAGATTTCTCTATGTAATTGTATGTTGCGATTTATATATTCATAGTGAAATAAAGGTTTTACCCGAACGGTTTTTTTTCCTGAAATCCGTGTCTCAACATATTTTTGTGTCACATGCTTTATTTATCTTTGGGTTGACACACGCATCTTAGATGCATGTTTAGGGACTCTAATTAAATAAGGGGTAATTTAAAACTTGCGAATTTAATTTAAATCAATTATCACACAGTCGTACTTTTCAGAAATCTAGTTATCCATGCATCACTATGGTTTCTATATATGTTGATTATTTCTCCCTTATCATAGCCTCAACTCTTTCCTCCTCGGACATCTTCCCACGTCTCGAATGTGAATTGGAGGAATCACTAGTAGAACCTCCATCTCACTGACCATCACCTTCCTAATCACCCAGTCCCCTAAGTACAGTTGTACCCAAACTCATGCGATAACATCGGCGCATCTACATATGCATGTCGTTCACCTCCATGATTTTGACACTAAATATTAAGGGAAGGACGTCACATTCCCCAAAAAATCCATTCATAAAAAATAAAATCAAAGAAAAATAAAAATAAAGAAAATACACAAAGTATGAAATATAATAATAATAATAATAATAATAATAATAATAATAATAATAATAATAATAATAATAATAATAATAATAATAATAATAATAATAATAATAATAATAATAATCAACTTGGGCTCTCTCGTAAGGCTGTTTGGGGTCTCATAACATCTTTAAGGGAAATAATAGTTTTGAAAACTTTACTCTCCCTCATCCATCTCCTTGTCATCGGCCCTGAACTGGCCTTTAACTCCTTTAAATTCATTAATCAAGTGAATGACACCATTTGCGCGATGGCCTTCATCCAAAGCCTTAACTCTGAAGATCTACTGAGGTCTTTTATAATAAAAAAATAGATTTATTACTGAGCTCCCAGAAAGAGTTCATAATTATATGAATGTTAAAGTTGCAATCTCAATACACCATGCCATAGAGACCCCTCAATGAGTAAAGAGGACAAACATCTTCTCTCATATTGGGGAATCCTCTAATGTCATAGAGGACAAGAAGAAGAAAGGCGGAGGTAAAAAAAAGGTCCTCCAGAGGTAAAACTTGTCACCTTTCTCACAGCCACCATAGAGGAGGTCTTTGCGATAGGGTAAGCTCAAGATCTTCACATATTCCAAAGCCCATAAGGACTACGCGGGATAAAAAAGATAAGTCAAAGTATTTTCGATTTCACAAAGACCACGACCACAACACTAGTAATTTCTTCAAACTGAAATAAGTCGTTGAAGGGGTAATTAAGAGGGGTTACCTCAAGGTGATTTTAGCCAAAGATGTTAGCAAAGGTCAGCACGACACTAACCAAAACAAAGACAAGGACGATGTCCCTATAATTGATTTGAATACCTTTTATAGAGTCTTTGTCGATAGTGGACTCTCTACCGTGGCCAGGAATGACCACCTCAGAAGCATACGACATGAAAGAGTGAATTTTAATAATGTATCGCTCCCGCATCAGGCCCCAAAAGTAATTTTAAAGATGGTTCTACCATAAACTGACATCAAAAGAGTCATCCTACCTCATGATGACCCCTTTGTCATCTCAATTATCATAGGGAATGTTAACATAAAGAGGGTAGACACTAGAAGGTCAGTGGATATCCATTTCCTATATTCCATTGAAATCATGGGACTTTGTCCCAAGCACATGTAGCTAGTCACTACTCCCCTGATTGGTTTTAACAAGGAATAGACCTACTCCCTAGGGTGTGTCACTTTTTCCCTCACCATTGGATTGAAAGATTATTGCTATACTATTTGGAACATTTTATTGTTGGTATACCTCCCCTCATCATATAATGTGATATTAGGAAGACATCTTCTCAATGATTTGGAAATTGTAATATATACACTGAGGATGGTAATGAGGTTCCCAACCCCTAAAGGTGGGGAAATAGTGTATGAGGACCAAAAGAAGGAAAGGGGTGTTACAATACTTTCATGAGAGACAAGAAAAGGTCATGTGAGACCTGTCAAAGTAGATAAGAAATCTCATAAAGGTTTTAGAGGATACCCAAAGACTCATTAGAGTTCTTGCCTCCTCCACCACCAGTACCTGAGATCCCTTTAGAGACCATGGGCAAAGAGTTGATGATTGTGGATACCTTATACTCATAGGATGAAGATAAGGAACAAAGAGGAGAGCCTAAAGAGGCTTTCATCACCATATACATTGATGTAAAAGACCCAACCAAATAAGTTAATATCGGGATTGGACAAAGCCCCTCAATTAGAGATGATATCATCCAGTTCCTAAAAAGAAATAAAGACATGTTCACTTGGAACCACTCATACATGATCGGAGTAGACATTGAGGTCATAGTCCACCACCTCAATGTGGACCCAAACCACATACATGTTCAATAAAATAATTTATTTTTATCCCAAAATGGAACAATGTAATAGCATAAGAGGTTAACAAGCTCTTGGAAACCAACTTCATCAAAGAAATGAAATATCTAAAATGGATTTCTAACATGTTTCTTATGCTAAAATACAATAAAAAATGGAGAATGTGTGTCAACTTCACTAACCTCAATAAGGCCTACCCTAAGGATTCTTACCCTCTGTCTTAGATTAACACCTTCATAACTCAATAGTAGTCCATGAGCTCTTCTCGTTAATAGATCCCAATTCTAGATACAAGAAGATTAGAATAGCCTAATAGAAGACCTTATGCATTACAGATAAAGGTACTTATTGTTATAAAGTTATGACTTTCAGACTAAAAAATTCAGGTGAAACTTATTAAATAATAGTAAACTTCATCCTTAAATACCTCATTAGCAAGACCATGGAGGTCTATATTGATGACATGTTGGTCAAAATCGTGGAAGCTCAGAACCATGTGCATAAATTTAAGGAGACTTTTTCCATCCTTAAGAGGAACAAAATGAACCTCTACCTTAAGAAATGTACTTTGGGGGATGCTAAAGGTAAGTTCCTAGGATTTATGATTACCAGACGGGGGACATAGTCCAATCCAAAGAAGATCTAAGTTGTGCTAGACATGAAGTCCCCAAGAACGGTCAAAGAGGTCTAGAGCCTAGTTGGGAGAGTTTCTGCCCAGAACCAATTTATCTTCAAGACCACAGCTAACTGTTTATCCTTCTTCAAAATAATGAAAAAGGCCTTTGAATGGACTTCTAAGGAAGAAGAAACCTTTCATAATATCAAAAGGTACTTAGGATCCCCACCTCTGATGTCTCGGACAATTACTAGGAAGATCTATAATTTTACCTCGTTAATTCTCCCACTACTATTAGCTCCACTCTAATTCGAGAGGAATTTAGGGTCTAGTACATTGTGTATTATGTTAATCGATCTCTATAAGGGACTGAATACCAAAGGATGGAGAAGCTTGCCTTCTTCCTCATCATTTCATCCAGATGTCTGAGGCCAATATCTAATCCCATTTTATTATGATCATGATCGATCAACACCTTGAGTTAGGATAATTTAATGTAACGTATTAACCACAAAGTTTTAAAAAGGGATGAACCATGGATGACTTCATTGCGTAGTTCAATAACATGAAAGATATAAAGGAAGAGGAAAAGATCCCTGAAACATATGCAACCAAAGAACCCAAGCAGCCACTGTTTTAAGGATTTAGACCTTAATTATCCTACCTAGTTAATACACGTGGATGAATCATCTAACAGATCAATCAGTGGAGATGGACTTTAGTTAGTAATCCTAGAATGAGGTATAATATCTCTTACCCTCTATTTTAAATTCAAAACCTCTAATATTGAGGCAAAATATAAATATTTTGTACCAGGCTAGGCCTAGCCATAGAAAAGTTGAAGTTGTTAGTAACTCTTAATTAGTGGTTAAGTAAGTCACTAAGGTCTATGAGGCCAAAGGCGATCTAATGGAAGGGTACTCAGCACTTGTGATGCACCTCATCTAGAGGATCCTAAAATTATATATCAGAAGGGTCCCCTAAGAAAAAAAAATAGAAGTAAACCATCTTACATGAGTAGCCACATCAAACAAAGTAAATCCTGAGGTCCCAATTATTACTTTAGAACAGTCAAGCATCACCCAGCTTCATATAAGAACTACAATGGTTTATTTGAGCTCTGACTAGATTATTCCCATCAAATCTTAGCTCAAAGATGGAGCCTTCTTGAAGACAAGCTTCAGTTCAGGAGATTGAAGTCTTTATCTTCTAGGTACTACATAAAAAGTGGTATGTTGCTCAATAATGGGTACTACTCAACACATCAGCGATGCCTCAATACATTAGGATCCAGTTACATCCTCATAGACCTCCAAGAAGGTGTATGTGGTGCTTATATGGGCCCAAAGACCTTATTATACAAGGTCTTGAGACAATGGTATTTTTGGCCAACCTTAAGCAAAATAGCTAAATATATGGTCCACTATCGTGATAAGTTTCATAGGTTTTCCTTTGTTCCAAGGCAACTAGTATAAAAGATGGCCCCCATGTTAAGGCAATATCCCTTATCTCAATTGGGAGTGGACTTGGTAGGGTCCCTACCCCTCAGCAATAGCCAAAATAAGTTATGCAATATGACTATTGATTACTTCACCAACTGGGCTGAGGATGAGCCTTTAACCACCATCACGAAGAAAAATACCACCAACTTTATCTAGAAGGCCATCAATTTCAAGTTTAGCTTTCCAAGAGCTATCATCTCTAATAGTAACGAATGGTTTGATAACCCAACCTTCAAGGAATTCTATTTAGACTATAGCATAACCAACCACTACTCTTTGTCACGACCCCGTCCCAAAGTTAGTAGGGAAAGAGCATCTTGACATGCCACCAAGCTTTCAATATTCTGGATTTAGTTTATTTCCTTAAATAAATGCAACAAAAATACATAAACATGGTCATGAAATGTAAACTACTGAAAATGAAGGAATTACGTCATCAGAGCTTTCTAAAAGGAAACTTTATATAAGTAACAACGATTTTATAACTTTAGACAAAATTTAAAACCTATTACATGGTATATCTGATCAGTAAACATTTTGCATAAAAGAACAAAAAGATCCCTAAAATCCAAATCTTTAATATAATCCTTTTACGTTCCATCCATGAGCCTAGTTATTTACTGAAAATTATTACAATGTCAGCTAAAAGCCGAATGAGATTTAATCTTTAGACATTCCAAGGTTTTTCATAAAATAGATACATATTCAAGCAAGAACAGAAGGCATACATATATATAAATAGGAATTTTCTGTAGTATATTTATATGTGAATGACAGCATATAGAAATGAATAGCTCAGAATATAACAGATGCGACAATTCAAAGGCAATATCTTTTTCTATTAATCATATCATTTTGGCCAAGTACACTCTAATACCGTGTTCTTCTACTATATTATTCCCCGATAGTTGAGGGTCAATCGAAATTCTTCGTCACAACGTCTTATTTAGGGTACACCAGCGATAACCCAACGGGAAAGGTCAGTCATTAAGAGAGGTCCCTTAGGTCGAATCTTATTTCCAAAACTCAATATCATTTTCAAAACTCTTTTTAATCGGTATGTCTATATGGACAAATATTAACATATCACAAGGAATCAATCATCGGTATTAGATGAATTTTGAGAATAAAATAAGTTCACAAAATATATATATATATATTTCATAATATCATATAATTAAAACGCACAAGGAATGTCAGAGTACTCTCCTAAAAAGATTTTGAAGTTACAGGTTTCGGGTCTTGGATCACTAAGACGAAATTTCTTCGTAAACTTCCCCGTACTTTCTCTCACTATTTCTTTGTAATCTTTTGGAGTGATTTCGAGTAATAACAGATCCTAAGGGCTATATTTATATTTTTTTCAAAGGCATTTGGGTTTTGACACGGATCTAGGTGACTAAGCTTCCATTTTGGTGTGTCGGCGTTGACGTGTCGCGAAACAGGGCTGTCTTGCATTCTTTATTTCACCAAACGACGAAACGTGTTTTAGCCTTCTTTAAATGCATGACATGTGTTTTATCCTTATTTATATGGATGACACGTGTAAGGTGTGGAGGCAAAAGTACATCACGAGGTGTCAAGCATAAGGTGGAAAGTTATTAGGGGTACAAGGGTCATTTTACTCATAAAGGGTATTTTGGTAATTTTATACCATACATTTTCAATATTTCTTAGAGGTCCTTGAAAATCTTTTATTTACAAAATGGTCCTTTTTATATTTTCATTTTATTCCCTAAAACTTTATTTATTTGAATTTAAGTCCCTAAAGTTTCAAAAAAATTCATTTTCTACCCCAAAACTTATCATTTAGCTTAGGATATGCTATTAGACTTTGATTTGATCCATTTTGATAAAGAAAATGGTCATTCAAGGTGTTTATGTCGGCCTAACTAGCCTCCCCTTCCAACCAATCAAAACATAATACATGGTGTGCTAATAAGACAAATTACAACTTATACGATAGACAGATTTGCCCTTATTTCGTAATTTTGGCTCGGCCCTTCATTTAACACATCGTTTGTTGTGTTACAAACCTAATTCATATATATAACACTATCTAGTTTCTACCTTAAGTCAATTGTTATATTATAATAGTCAAAAGTAGTCTCCAATATGAACATTCCTACCAGAAACTTCAAAATTTTATGTTTGTAACTAATTTGATATTTCATGATTTATAAAGGTAGTTTTATACTAGAAATAATAAATTAACACTATCTACAATAATAACACATTATCCATATCACATATGTAATAATACAAGATTTAAAACAAACTATATATGAACATATAAAATTAGGGTCATTACACTCTTGTTCAAGCCATCCTCAAACCTATGAACAAGTTAAATTGACTAATATAACCATCTTTTATAGCTTGAAGAAGAGGTTATAAAAATCAAAGGATCATAGGCTGAAGAACTGTCATCTTGTGAGCCTACAAAACCATGATCAGAGGCCCAATAGGAGAAACTTAGTTTTACCCCACCTTTGGCACAGATTTAGTGATCCCCACAGAGGTTGAGGTACCTAGACAAAGGGTAGCTCAGTTCGAACTAGGGGCTAATGATGAAGGTTGCATAAGGTTACATAATGATGAACTAGTCTAAATGGCTACCTAAAAGCAGAGGACATCCTCATACTTCAATAAAAAGGTCTACCATAGAGAATTAAAGTTGGGGGACTTGGTGTTGAGAGAGGTCTCCCGTTCAACTAGAAATCTTAATGATGGAAATTTGGGCCCTAAATGGGAGGGTACCCATGAAGTGGTTATAATAGTGAGGCCATGGTGTTATTACCTCAAAGACATGGATGGATTCGAACTTCCACACCCATGGAAAGTACATCGCCTCAATAAATATTATCAATAGTGTATTATGATGATTGAAATGAAATGAAAATAACTTCTTTGGCTACTCATGACCTCTTAACGCATTATCAAACACTTGGTTTGGATCCATACATCCTCATATGAAATTCCGTAGGCCCTCATCTCCCTTGGAGGAGAACTTGTCAATGTTCTCCCTATCGTCAATGCTCATGCCGGGATCAAGCTTGGATGACATGGTTTCCTTTACCCATCTCCTGGGTACTCTCGGCACCGTAGAACTGTCGGGGGTGTCGGTGTCAAAATACCAAGCAATAAAGATGAAAACGTATTGAGGTTTCTAATGGTGATTGGAAGTTCTATTTACATGAAGGAATTTTTTAGTAGTGTTCCTGGCTACGAGATGATAGCATCCAGGTTGTGCCTTGGAGCAAGAGAAATTACAATAGCCTCTTAACACTAAAATAAGATTGTCAATTTTGTGGATCAGATGCCAAAATTGGACAAATCCGATGAGGATACTCCAGGTTTTAGGAGATAACTGCGTGGGGGCTAACCCCAAACTGACAATAATGACTCTGATGTTGGGATGTACGGGAAATGTGAAATTTACCTTGTTCATAGATGGAGACTTCACCATCATAGGCCCTCTCGTCGTTGGTCGATACTCTCATATATGTGTTGGATTTTATCCCGTATATACCTCCACATTAACAGGATGATTTCCCTAAAAGTGCATGAAAATTTCTAGGCATAACTAATGTCAAATGGATCTTCATCGGAACTACATGAGAGTTCCTCAACCTCAATGACTATAGCTCCTTCCTGACACCTTTTAACGTATTCAACTTCAGACATTGTCATAATTGGAACAACCATCTGAGGGGATTAAAATGATATCTTCACTCTCTGATCATCGGTTCCTAAGATCTCATATACAAAATGGTTTGTACGATTGGAATACTCAGCGTACTGAGAAGACGAGGCACGTGAAGAGGTCTCAGCCGCCTCACATGCCTCTAGATTGGAGGTGGGAACCCTCATTGCCTCTTGGAAAGAATACTCACGCTCGGATTGAGCAGAGATAGATGGACTATGGTCAGAAGAAGATGATGACTTAGACATTAAATCACTGACCTCATTGATAGGGGTGTATTACAGCTGCTGGGCCTGGGTGAATTGGAAGTGTAGGGTAGGCTTCGACCTTGCAATTAGCCTTGGCCTCGGCTTTATGATTATGTATTTGACTAAAGAGCCTCTCTTTAAGGTTTGAATATTATTCAATCAACTCGTATAGAGTCCTTAATATTCAAACAGTTTTAAGCTTGACCTAAGTTGACTTTTGGATCAAAAAGGGGAACTTAAAGTGTTTTACACAAGAACACTTAAATAAACCTCACCGGAGAAGATAATCGGAGTTACACCAATAAACCTCATAGTGGGCATATAGGGAAAGAAAACTCCTAAAAACACTGCTAAATCAATCCCAACCACTATGAACCACTATTCCACCACTAAACCTCCTAAATCTAACCTTAAAGCCACCTAGACAGGTCGCGAAAAAAATAAAAAAAAATGATAAAAAAATTAAAAAGTAGGCAATGGAGATAATCAATGGAAGAAAACTCAACAGAAAGGTGTTGAAAGGTTACCTGAGTGAAGAGGAAATCCTAAAAATATAGGAAGAATCCTAAAGGAGACTGGGAAGCACTAAATAGAGGAGAGAGAGTACTTCGGAAGTTGCAGAAGTTTTGAGCACGAAGGAGAAAAGTGAAGAAGAAAGAGAAAGTGAGAATTTCAAACCCTTTTTAAACCAACTAATCATTACGCACATTTTCCCATGCAACCATCATTAGGGAACATTTCCCCTAGGTTGTCTTTCAGCTACCATACTTAGGTAAGATGCCATACCACATAGTTGATGACAAGTGTCCAAGCAAGGACACTTAAAAGTCACTTCAACCTAGGGCATTGAAAGGGCATCCTTACCTTCAGCCAAATTGATTCAATTCCCATGCCTGAGGTATTATAGATTCAGATAACTATACCCCTCATCCTTCCACTTACATTAAAAACTAAGGGCTAGAGGGTGATTAATATACATAAGTGTGGCCTCGTCCCTGACCAACCTCAATCCATTCAAGCCGACCCCAGTCACTCATCAAATTAGACAACCAGAAGTCGCACTAGTGCGATCCATCCTCATTAATATCTTCCTCAACCACTTCTATCATCTTGGCATCGTACTAAGACGAAGGGGGTTGTTGCCCATCAATCGTACCAAAGACAACACCTAATCAAGATGAGACCACATTTTGACTCAACTTCATGATTATCTACAAAGAAAGCCCCCTATTTCAAACTCGACCAGGCTAAGTCCACTAACGATGACATCTACCCCAAGCATGACACAAGGTTCTAGTACGGTTA
Organism: Sambucus nigra; assembly: GCA_949130495.1. Lineage (NCBI taxonomy): Eukaryota > Viridiplantae > Streptophyta > Magnoliopsida > Dipsacales > Adoxaceae > Sambucus > Sambucus nigra. Next base: position 232,361,435 of record OX422210.1, on the reverse strand, counting down.
ATCCACGTGGGCAGGCGGTTGCAACAGGTCTTCATAAGCACGTGAAAGAATATTTCATCATCATGACTTAAGTGTGTCAGGGTCAGGTGAATGGTTTTTATTGGATATCTCATCATGTGCATGCTCATTACATGCTTAGAGGTTGCACAGTACACCCCCAAGACTATAAATATTATTCATCTTCCTCCTTAATTGGGACGGAATATTGAAACCCTAAGCTAAACTTTGTCCAGATAAATAGTAGAGAGAGAAAGCTTGAGAGTTGTATTCTAAAGGCCAGTGGTGCCTCATTTTATAGTGAAAGCACCACCGAACACCTTGCGTGGTGGAGTGGGTTATTGTCATCTTCTTTGACTCAGCTCCTTCTGTATTTACTTTACTTCACTCTGATCTCCATTATTTTAGATTGCTAGCTTCAGCCCCATACAAGTTTCATTATTGATATATCTTATATCATCATTAGCTTGGAAAGTTCAATTTGTCCTTGCACAACATGAGTGAGCTATTAGGAAAAAGGGCATGGTTGATTTTTTACAACGTGGTAGAGATGCTGATTGGTATTGGCATGATGTTATTACCAAAGCATAGTTGATTTGCCAAAGCACTAACCATTGCTAAGAATATTGGCCTTACTTTAGGCATTTTTTCTTGGGAGATTCTATAGGCTTTTGGATCCAGCTCAAAGGGTAGGTTATGAGTATATAAGGGGGTTTCCTTGTTTGGATTATTCATTCGACATATGAATTTCTACTGAATGTTGATATTTAGATCCAACACCTTACCATTTACTTGTTTATCTATATGTTATGAGATATGACTTGGTCGAACTCTAGGGATGGAATTCCAATATTAGTGGGGAAAATGTAATGCCCCATACCATTTCAGTTTTATTATGTTTGATGATTGAGTATGTATTCTAGTTTTAATATATCGTTTAGTTATTTCATGTTGTGGATGGATTTGAATTCACTTCCATTATTTTTATTTATATATTAATGCCGAGAATGATACAAATTGTTTAACACATCCTATCTTCGGCATATGTGAATGGCCAACCAATATGTGAGAAAATATGGGGGTTATAGTTTGATTATTTAATTATTTATTTATATTTACTCGATAAATTAATGCGTAATTTATAGGGTTTAATTGGTTTTGATTATTAACCAGAATTAAAATAAATAATTTATGGATGACTCATAAATTAAATTAACTCGGCTCTAACTAATTTGATATTTCGAGTTATGTGTTTGGATGGGATGCTGGTGGTGTACAGAAGCACAGAATAGTACTTTTAATGTGGAAAATTGGGCCTTATGGGTAGGTATACCTTTGGGCCAAAATTTTGAGTATACAATTAATGTTTTGGTATTATTTGGGGTACCAAATTTTGGCTCATAGTAGGACTGCAGGTTCCATGTTTCAAATAGGTTAATAACCCTCATTAGACATCATAATGAAAAACCTAGCATCAAAAGGCAAGCTTTGTGAAAAGAGGATGAACACCCAAATGAAACTAATCAAATATCAAGGTTTATTTAAGGCAAGGAATACTATCTTGCTTATCATATTAATGTAACCGATTTATGATTTTCATCGATGCGTATAATTAATTAGGTAGGACCATATTATTAGGATTTAAAACTCTTATTTGGATGTATATACTTTGATTTCTAATCATATCAATCTTAGTGTCGAATTGATTAATTGATTAAACCCATGTTTTATTTTAAAACACATGTTTAGAGTACAAGTATTATTATATATGGTTAAAAACCTTTTATTAATATGAATGAATCATTGTACGTTGCAATTCCAAATTGTTTCATAGTTTAAATGATTGATTAATATGTAATCACATGTTTAATGGTAATAATTGATGTTAATCATATGTTAATTTGTCCCAATTGCATGAAGAAGATGAAAGAGGGGTTTGAATATTAAGATTTATAATTAAACCCTTATTTATGTTAGAATCATGTTAAATCATGTAAGAAACTTTTTATATACATTAATTCGTGGTTAAAATATATGAAAGATTGGATTTTAATTATTGTCGAAACTTTAGGTTGAGATTGGATATTTTTAGGACCGCCATGGAAGTACAACTAGACGAAGCATGGCACTCTGGACCCCTCAGATCGATTCGGACCAGGAGAGATCAATCTGGACCTATAGGGGTTAGCATTTAGGCGGTTTTGTTGAGTTTTGTGGTCTTATTTGGTTTAGGATAATAAATTGACTATTGGCATATATATGTATTTCATGATACATGATATATATATATATATATATATATATATATATATATATATATATATATATATATATATATATATATGTGTGTGTGTGTGTGTGTGTGTGTGTGTGTGTGTGTGTGTGGAGAGGTTAAGAAGTGAACATAAAAGATGAACATTTTAATGAACCTTAACAAATAAACCTAACACCCAATCAATTTTAATTCCTATGTTGTAATTGGTCCGAGATAGAGACAAAGGCTGCGCGTGTGACATGCGCCAGCTGCAACAAACACGCATGTCACTAAGGTGTATTAAAAAACACGTGTATCACACGCGTGTCCGTTATCGCTAGCGCAAACCAATTACAACATAGGAATTAAAATTGATTGAGTATTAGGAGTTTTTTGTTAAGATTCATTAAAATGTTCATTTTTTATGTTCGCTCTTGAACCTCTCCTTATATATATATATATATATATATATATAATAGGGTAAACTATAGGGACATAAAGGTGGGGTTTAATGAGGTTTGAATGTATTAAACCTATTGTTATTAACGTAATGGATTTGGATGGGTATGGGTATATTAGTGTATGTATTAACCTATGTATGAACTACAATATGTATATGTATGTATTATGAAAGGTGGGTGTGGCCACTCAATAAGACCACACGGTTAATGTGGGGTTAGCTCGAGTGCAGTTAGTTTTATTGGAGTTTAGCACCTTACGCTTTGATTTATATTTGTATACCTAGATGTTGGGGAATAATTATTAAAAGTGAACTCAAAATGATTTTTTTCGCTACTTTAAAAAAAATTGTCAAAATATGTCAGTTCATAGGCAACTTAAAAACTGACATATTTTGACTAATTTTTTTTTTCAAATAACAAAAAAATCATTTTTAGATTTTTTTTTGTGGGTTCCCTGTAATGTTTAAATACCACATAAAAATACAATAAAAATATATTTTATTATTTTAAAAAAATGGTTAGCATACTTGGACCTCATAGGAGCTATGTGTGTGGGGGGGGGGGGGGGGGCAATTTATTACACTATGGATATTTATTAGACTATGAGATTAGCATTGTTATACATATATGGGTATGTATATGTGTGTGGATATCATGTTTTGTTATGAGGACGATATAAATGTTAAATACCTAGTTGTTATGTTTGAGGGTAGTTTAACATTAGGATGTATGAGCGACAGTAATTAAGGTTAATTTGATATAAGCGTATAGGTATACATTGAACTCGGCTATACAGATGAGGTTCAAAAATACATTCGTACATGTAAAACGTAATCAATGGAGGTCTAAATAACTTGTGAAACGTTAAAATACGCCAGGAATGGGTTAATCATAATGAGTAAAGAATGGTTAACGATTTGTAATTATAGTATATCACTTGTGATTGATTTATTTAGAGTAGTGACACTATTTTTATGGATTATATGTGGGGCCTAGTTTGGGATATCGCTCGATTATTGTACAATTATTTTTGGACTATATGTTCGTATGATAGACATTACGAGTTTCTCTTTATATCACCTATAGATTCGTTTTCCCAAAACCTAACCTTAAACTAGCATTTCCACTTCTCAATCTCATCTCCAATGGATTCTCACTATCTCTCAATATCACGACCATCTCTATCTATTCTTAATTCCACCTTCACCAAACCTTCAACAAAACCCACACCTTTTCTTTATGACCCTCCCATATTTTTATCAAGGCCATTGTCTCAAATGGGTGCAATTCAATCATTGTTGCCACTACACTTGGTTGTGTCTTCAGCTCGACTCATGTCATTCCTAGACATTGACTCCAAGGGCTCGAGGTCTTTATCTCAGGGTATACTCAATGAGAACCTAGGAGTTTAATATTCTAATTCGGTCTCAGTGTGCCTCAATGACGGACGGTGTTGCAATTACAATGGCTTCTCTTATAGAGACACCCCTTCCATACCTTTCTTTTTTGTTCGAATTATTTTATATTAAGTATGATAATTTTTTACAATGGACACACAAGTTGGAAAACATGCTAACATTTTATATCCATGCAATTTGGAATTCATTTTCCACTAAAAAAATAGACAATAGAAGTTGGGTGATTAATATTTATTGGGTTAATCCAGGACAGTTGATTTCATTGGGCTAACCGAATATATGTATATTCGATTGTGTATACACATATTGGAGTTCGTGTAGATGCCCTTTATTGGTTCGGTTCAGGATGGTTAATTTTGCTAAGCATGCGTAATATATGTATAATAGATTTTATATAAATCTATTGTATTTTAGGTATTTTTTTAAGGAGTCTCTTGCCACTGCCTCAAATGAATGGTACAATTAGACATAAGTGTATCGGAGGACTCCTTACTTGGATTTCAGTTGTGAGACGTCCTACAAATGCAGTCTAGTTCGGTCGGGAGTTTAGGAACTTTGGATGTGGGATCCTTGGGGTGTACCTCGTGATGGCTATTTGGTTTGCATAGGTATTAGAGTGATATATAGAGTCTTGGGCGAATAGATCTTAACAATTGACGAAGCTAATTACTAGTGTATTGGGGATTGCTTGTTTGGATGTCTCTTGCAAGACATCCCACGAACAAAACTTAGTGGTGGTCGGGACTTGAGAGAACATTGGGTGATAGGATTGTTGGTTTATTACTTTGTGTGTTACTTATATATATAGATAGCCTCAGTATGGGTGGGTACAATTGGTTAGAATTATATCATCTTAGAGATGAGGTGAGGTATATATTACATGAATTCCGATACGTGCTGACATGGGGCATAAATGGGTTGGATTTAATACTCTTAAGTAATATAGATTTTTCTTGACACTTTTGGGCCCTGTACCAAATCTATATAAACCTTTTTATCCCCTATATATTATTATTGTTATACAAGAGCTATAGTTATCAGTAGTTAGAGTTGCAACGGTAGGAGATCGAGTTCATCATACTTAGTTAGGGGTTGATTTCTTTACAGTTGGCATTCAAGTAGTAAATTATATTCAAGAGTTCATTTACTTTTAATTGGAGACATTTTTATTTATTGTGAAAACTCATATTAGTTGATTCAGTTTTTTAGATTTATTTTATTTAATTAAGTCATTTATATTGTTGTCATTTATTATTTTTATGTCATAGATGGCTTTTATTACCTCCAATTTTATATATCATTAAGTCAAGGAATGATATAAATTGATTAGAGCACCCTATCTTTGGCTTGTCATCTTAATCAACGGCAAGGGGAAAATAAGGGTGTTACATTAGGTTCTGTGGGATTTCGTTACGTTCTAAGTCATCTTATTTTATTTATTTGAGACTTATATCTATTATTCGATGTATTCATATTTCTGAATTATTACCTAATATAAATTCTTTGTTTTCCTTGATATGGCAAACACATGAGGCAGAAGAGTACGATTACTCCCTAGCCAGGATGCTTAGTCGAAACACCACCTGCATTATTAACAGATATTGCACGTAACACAAGTAGTGGACATGGCTGCCATCAATGCTCACGCAGTCATGGTTGGAATGTTCTTTGCACTATAACACCTTCATCAGCCATCATAGGTGGAAGATCCAGCCGTCCACATGTATCCACTTTGGATAGGAAATGTGGAGCCTTTGTTAAAGGTAACCCACTGGAGTTTGCACGGACCACTGATATTTTGGTGGCACATTAGTATAAGAAAAATATCCTGAGACACTTGAGGATGTTATTATCCTTAGAGGTTCTAATGTTGATTCTTTCTAACTTTGAGCTAGTGGGTGAGGCGCTAAAATGGTGGGATTCTACCACCACGACAGTGGACATCATGACCATATTGGGGGGATGTTTGGTGGAAAGTACTTTCTGACAACCAATAAGGGTCAAAATAATAGGTAGTTCCTAATTCTAACACTGGGGATCAGCACTATTACGAAATATGAGTAAGAGTTCACTAAACTTTCATTGTCAACACCACAAAAGGTGGAGACTAAGGCCAAAAGGATGGATTTCTTTATCTATGGGTTGACATTATGGATAAAGCAAACACTATTGGGGAAACTGGATTACACCACTTATACAAAGTTGGTGAATGTCGAATTATTATATCGTTAGGATCACAGGGAGTTCCAGAAAGGAACGGATGAGAAGAAACCCAATAAGGATGCGTTTAGCCAGTTTGGCAAGATAGGAGGAGGCGGTACAGGAGAGTCTTGTCATGCACAGGAGGCGCAGCAGTCTAAGGGGACATAGTCAAGAGATTAACCTCATAAGAGGTATAAAGTTAATGATGATTTTAACCATATGGATAAAGGAAATAGTCCTACAAGGGGTAGTAGGGCCATGGACAATAAGGGAGAGACCAACAGGGGAATTAGCATTAGAGTAAAGGCTAATAGGGCCAACAACAGGGCAGGAAGTAGCACAAGATATTTCCCAACGCTTATTCACGTGTTGTGAAGTGGGTAATATGGCAAAGACGTGCCTTAAAGGAAATCAGGGTACCTATGTTCAAAAATGTCAAAAAGGCTATTAGACACCATAGGATCTACTTCAGCAATTGCCAACCCCACCAGTGATTACGGTTCTAACTTAACCAACTCAGTTGTAGGGCCAATTAAAATTATAGTATTAGTGTTATACCACATCTCTTCTAAAAATTCTCAAGTTCCAAATCAAGTTATAGAGGGTATGTTTTCAATTCATAGGCATATAGCACGTGTTTTATTTAATACCAGTGCATTGCATTCATTTATTAGTAGATCATTCGCTCAGTCAGTTGTGATTTTAGATTGATCATCAGAAACCTTATTGCACATAAATTCACTACTAGGATAAGGTACACATATACGTTCAGTGTGTCTTGGTATTGTGGATATTACGAGGCTACGCTTTGCAAATAATTTATTGATTTTAGATATGTCTTATTATAATGTTATATTGGGTATGGATTAGTTATCCATTTATTATCAAAGTGTGGAATATTTTGGTAAGTCTATAGCTTATATGATTCCAGGGCATACGATGTACTTGGTTACGATGTCGCATCCAGAGGGAGGGTCGAATACGCATTTGTATTACATCGAGGAGGAAACTTCAAAGGGACTCATCGTGTACTAAATTAGATTCATACTGTTAGAGAGTTTTTAACATCTTTCAAGATATTTTAGGATTACTACTGAGTACAAAGATGGATTTTATGATTGATTTGGCTCTAGGCATTAAAAAATAGCCCGAACAACTTATCCAATGTATCTATTAGAGAATAGATACATTAGAGCACAGATTCAGCGATTACATGGATGGGGGTTTTTCAAGGGGAATACTTCACCTTGAGGAGCTCCAGTCATCTTCATAAAGAATAATTATGAATCATTGAGAGTGTATGGATTATCGTGAGTTGAATAATGTCACCATTCGAAAGAAGTATTCGTTACCCCATATCGATGACTTGTTTGACCAGTTGAGGGGTAATTCGTATTTCTCAAAAATTAATTTCAGATTGAGGTACCTTTAATTTAGGACTCGAGAGAAGGATGTCCTTAATATGACATTTCTAATGCGATATGGGTCATATGAGTTTATAATTATGCTCTTTGGCCTAAAAATGAACAGATTGTGTTCATGAACTTGATGAACCATTTATTTAGAGAGTATTTAGCTTAGTTCATAATCGTGTTCATTAATAACCTCTAATTTATTCTTGGATGAAGGACAAGCAAGCCCATCATTTGCATATAGTCTTATAGACATTGAGAGATCATCAACTTTATGCTAAGTTTGATAAGTGTGGACTTTGGTTGAGAGAGATACAATTTATAGGTCACAATATGAAAAAGATGGGTATTTAAAAGGACTGCATTAAGGTGTCGGCACTGTTGGAACGGGGATAGCACACAAAACTAATGGAGTTGTGCAGTTTTTTAGGTTTGGCAGGGTACTATTTTCGGTTTATCCATGACTTCTCAAAGATAAAGGGGATTTTAATAAATCTGACCAAGAAGGGGGTACCATAGATATAATGAATTTTTCTAATAAGATTTCGATGAGTTAAAGATCAAATTAACTTTAGATCCGACACTTGCCTTACCGGGTTGGACAACATGGGTTATAATGATGCCTCGCTATAGGTACTTGGAGGTGTTTTGATGTAGGAAGATAGGCTTATAGTTTATTCTTACTGAATGATTAATCCCCACGAGGGGAATAAGCCCACCCATGACTTAGAGTTAGTAGTATTAGAATTTTCCCTCCGAGTATGGAGACATTATTTATTGGGAGAGAAGTTCTATATATTCACGGACTACAAGATTTTGCACTATATGTTCACCCAGAAGAAGTTGAACATGATACAATGACATTGATTGGATTTTATGAAGGATTATCAATTTGATATATAGTAGTACTGAGGGAAAGATAATGTAGTAGCAGACACCTTGCGCTGGAGGCCGATTGTGACATTATCGGCTATATAAATGTCTAATTAAAGTTCTCATTTCACAACAAATAATTTAGCACATGCTTTTATGGAAGTTCTTACCCTCACACATGAGATTATTACTCAAGTTATGAAAATGTGTATGGAAGACCCCTTTTATAAAAAGAAGGTTAGGGAGTTATTGACTAAGCGGTAACATCGTATTTAATTGGATCAGATGAGGGATTATAGTTCCATGATACATTAGTGGTACCCGAGGATGAAGAGTTACTGCAAGTAGTGTTGACTAAGGTGCATGGATCATGGTTTGTAGTACATATTAGAGGAGATAAGATATATCAGGATATAGGGCGCAAATATTGGTGGTAAGGTATACAGAAGGACACTGTGTTATTTATGTTTATGTGTAAGACTTGTTAGATCCCTAAGGTGGATCACCAAAGACCGGTGAGTGTTCTACAGCCTCTTAAGATAACGATTTGGAAATGGGAGAGAACTTCCATATACTTCATTACTGGGTTGCATGTATCATACTGGGAACATGGCTTTAAATGGGTGATCATGAACCTTCTGACTAAGGTAGCTTATTTTCTTCCAGTTCGAACAAATTTTCCTTCAGAGCAGTCCTCCAGGATTTTCATATCAGAGAGCATAAGACTGTATGGTATGTTACTCGCCATTGTGTTTGATGGGGACAAGACCTTTATGTCCCACTTTTAGCTGAGTATTTAATAAGAAATGGGTACACAATTACAGTTTAGTACCTCGTATCACCCACCGACTAATGGACAGACATAATAGGCAAACTAGGTGCTTAAGGATATGATATAGGCTTGTATTATGGACTTTAGGGGTAATTGGGAGCAATACTTACCATTGATGGAGTTTACATAAAACAATAATCATTATAAAATGATTGGCATGGCACCATTTAAGTCATTGTATGAGAGGTCTTATAGTTCTAATGTTTGTTAGATGGATGTGTGGGATAACAAGCTTCTTGGACCAGAGTTCGTTTAAGACACCTCGGAGGAGGCGGAGCAAATTAGGGATTAATTGAGGAATGTCCAGAGTAGGCATAAGAATTATGCAGACATGGGGAGGAGGCATTTAGGGTTCATAGCTGGGGATCAAGTTTTACTTAAGGTTTCTCTCGGTAATGGAGTTATGCTCTTTGGGAAGAAGGAGAAGTTGTCTTCCCACTATGTGGGGTTATTAATTATTATCGATTGGGTAGGACCAATTATATCGTCTAGCCTTACCGCATCACCTACAAAAGGTGAATAATGTATTCCATGTCTCTATGCTATGGATATTACCTACAGATGATTTATCATACCTACACAATGATCTCAATGAAATAGTTATTCAGACGAATCTGGGCTATGAGGAAAAACTGGTTGCCATTATGATCATCAGGAAAAGATGGTTCTGGTTAAACTCATGTTTTGTACTCATTTATTTTATAACCTTAAATATTCATGGATAATCGCTTTTGAAATGTTTATTTTAGTATTTATAGGGTTTACGATGATAATGGTGAAGTCTAGAAGCAATCAGAGAAAGTAACAGGCACATACGCACCTTCAGGGGAAAATAGTAAATTCAAATGACCAATTTTGTACTCAAACTATTCACGAAAGTTGTTGGCCTTGAATCGAGGAATGTCTAGGTTCAGTGGCATGTCAATCTGATCTCAAACAAAGAAATTATTACCTTGAAAAGTTTGAAATCAAAAAAAATTCCAAATCAAAACCCCGTGTAATCCTAAAATCAAACCCGCGGCATGAACGTTGTGGAAATATTATTGGCCCTGAAATGTGGGTCGCATCGATTCTTTCAGTGCGCGAATTCGAGGTCGTACGAAGAAGTTATGAAGTTTGAGGGATTTAAGCACAAATATGGAAATATGATTTTTTTAAAGGGGTTATATATAAATTCTTCTAATAATATTTCCAGAGTATTTTTTGGTTCAGTGGTTGAGATAGGACGCGTTTAGGGAAGAAGTCCGGAGTTCGAAGCCTCTCCCCATCAGTTTGAACAAATTAATTTCATCCTGATCAGTGGATAACAAATTGCCACGTGGACTGTCTGGATGGAACCACATGGAACCCCATGATTTCCTTTCGCTTCCTTTCTTTTGTCCCTTTTTGATCTAGCAGCGTGTGATTTATAACCAAAGAAACGATTAAAAAATACCCGATTTCTTAACTTTTGTCCCACATAAAAGAAATAATTGTTTTGATTCATTGAATCAAACAATTTCCTTCTCCCCTTTGGTTAAATTCCTTTACCACGTTTAGTGTCTTTGACCCATCACATTTTTGTTTTTTCTCCTTTTTCTTTGTTTTATATTTCTACCCATACCCATTACAAGATGCCCATAGCCCCTTTATTCCTTTTATAACCCACGCTCAATTCTTATATACCTTTTGCCTCCTCTTTATCAGATTGCCCAAGAAACCCATTTGTTATGTCCCAATATTCCCATTGCATTATTAACTTATTTCACCCATGCCCTTATTCATATATAAATATGGACTCGAGCAAAACATTATATCATTTGATTTTTCAGTAGTTTAGGGTAGTGTAGTGTAATTCATTTTTAGTTGTAGTTAATAATTTAAATGAAGTGTTAAGAAATTATTCTCTATTTATTTTGTCTTATTTAATTAGTTATTATCACTCTAAAATTGTTTAATAGTTCTCATAAATAGTTTATTACGTTTTAAAAATCACTCTTTCGCACACTATTTTATTTAATTATTTAAAATGTTTTTTAGGTATTTTTAATTAGGTTGAGATTAATGAACTCATCTCAGGTGTGTAGTTTCTTCACTATGGTATAATGGAATAGACAAATTTTAACGGTTTGATTATTTTCAAAACTACTTCTAGGTACCTTAATGGGATATATCACGTATGCACTATATTTGAGACATTACGTGTGCAATTTTGGGAATATTATTGACGCCAAACTCGTTTTTATGCTTTTATGGAAATTTTGGGAGTGACACTTTGGGTTTAAAAGGGTATTAATCACATTTAAAATATTGTCTAACCATGCAATCATTCATGTTACATATTTCAAGGTAAGGGGTGTAATTCTCAAAATATGTTTTTTTATAATTGTAAATTAATTTAGTTTAAATAATAGCCTGGATAAATTGTAGTATTAAAATATTTCAAAATATAAAAATCATATTTTACATTCTTTTCAAAAGTAATAAATAAATTAAATTTCAAACGACATTCTTTATGGACTCGATACCCAAACTCGCCGCTATAGATATAAAGCATGTGTAGTTAAAGTTTAGTTTTTTGGTATTGAGGTGGAAAATCGATAACGATGACAAGTGTATTTACACGAGGCTCAGTTTTTTCTTTAGCAGCAGACTCTTTTCTCCAAGATCACTCCGTTGGTGTGTGTTTGGTGGGGTTAGCACAATGAGGCAGAGTCTACATGGGGGTGGAAGAGTGACATGCGAGAGGAACATGTAAAACTATTTTATGTAGTTGTGTATCGAATTATGATGATGAAATTCCTTTATTGAGGGAGATATGTAATAACTTGTATTTTATTTGGTATCAATTATTATTAAATTGGCATGTTTAATATTAAAATTAGGATTAATTCATTTAATGTTGATAATTATAACTCGTGTGAAATCATAATAATTTGTGCACAATTTACGTGGAATTTAGATTTGCATGTTGTGTGACATTTACAATGGATGTTATATATTAATTAATTGGTGGCATTTAATTAAGTGTGGTTAACTTGAAAAAATATTAGACCCATGTGGATGGATGTAAAACATCCTCGTGTGCATGGATTTCAGCACAATATTGGGACTTGGTATTTTTGTTTAGGACCTCGATTTCCATAAAGTTTACATTAGAGGTTTTTAGTAGGACATATGTAGACCTAATCTTACTATGTTGCCATAGGGATCTAAGTTATGAGATTTAGGATTGATCTGAGGATGCATGAATCCATTAGGTACGTTTAGGGAAGTATAATGCACGTGTTTCAGATGGTTAAAATAGAAGTAACATCTTATATATATATTGTTTTCAGACGTTCATATGTACGTGTTGATTCATGGGGAATCTAACGGAGGGGATTATGGATTTCAATAAATAATGGAATGAGGGGTCATGCTCAATATTGATGAGCAGGTTATGTAGAGGTCAATGTTTTGATTGTACATTCAATTGGACACCATTTCATGACATGGAGACATAGATGACTTGATCCATGAAGTTGTTTGGTATGGTGTGATTTCACAAATATCCCCCCCCCCCCCAACCTTTTTCGTGTACATGATTTGAATCTGTTAGGTACGAGAATCTTATGGACTTACCAATAAATGCACGATAATGTCCTTGAATATTGGTGCGTGTGGTTTATGATCTCTCTCTCTCTCTCTCTCTCTCTCTCTCTCTCTCTCTCTCTCTATATATATATATATATATATATATATATATATATATATATATATATATATATATATATATATATTGATTATTTAGTCCAACGATGGATAGGTATATGAGGACACTGTGTCATGATATTGTGATTATTATAATACCATGTATATCTTATTATTTGAGTGACACGAGTGGGGATTGTACTGGGTTATACTATTATCTATAGTTGGTATTACTTTAGATGTAATTGAAGTATAGTACATTATCTTACTTGATAGTGTTGGAGTTTGGACTCAACCGTATTAGATATGCCTTGCTTTAGGACACTCTTAGTAGATTATTTCACTTATGATAGAGGGGTGAGGTACCTTTTGCATGTGAGTGTTGATGGAATGGCAAGATTGTGTAAATGAAGCCCATGATTATTATTGCATTCATATAGTAAGTTACTTGTTTCAATTTTAAGGCCTCGACCCATTTGTTAATAGGAACCCCAGGGTTGAGTAGTCAGACTTGCTATATTTAATTTTTCAGTCTTTACATTCCTAGTTTAGGTGTAACACCCCGGCCGCCCGGGGAGAGCGAACGGAGCGCTAATGCGATAAAATAAATCCAAATCCACAAGTGACAAGGTATAGAGCATCTAAATATACCCACAATAATATAAATCCACCAATCTCAATCTCTTTAATTACAACAAGTCTCTCGAATTAAAATACAACATCTAACTCGAAATAAAATACAAATCTCCAAAGCTCTATACATCAAAATAATACAATCTTCTCAACTTGTATTAAAAAATTCTTCCCAAAATATCCAAGATAAAATCAATCTCCAATAATCCATAGCGCCCAAATCCATGCTAACCTGCCACTAAAAGAAAATATGAGAAAGTACACAATACTACAAGAAAGATGCTCAACAAATATATATTAGCGATGAATAAAACGTAACAACACGAGTACGAATATTCAAATCAAAATGAAAATCTCAAAGAATTTATCAATATAATTTCTCAACAACACTTTAACCGGGTCACCAGGCCTCACCACATCCGTATATGCTTTATCAAGCCATAGCCCGGGAAACAGGAATTTTGGCGGGTGCCCAACATCCGTGCCATATTAAAATCTCATGACAACGTGCTCAACAACAATATAATGATACCACATGAATCAAAATAATTTCAACAATTATTTTCGAGATTTCAATGAATTTATCAATTCAAATACGAGTTCAATTAAACAAGAATTCAAAGAGAATGACACTCGCGAGATTTAAGGAGCATATTGTGTAAAACCCCATAGCTCAAACCATGATGAGAAACCAATGATCACATCCTCAATATCAACACAAAAGATCTACAAAAGCTTCTCCAAGAACCTCCAATAAAACAACCCAAGAACACCTCTAATCTAAGGTTGGAACTTACAAATCTCAAGGGACAAAGTATAATTAAAAAGGAGAGGAATATAAAATATATTTGCTGCCAAAAGTTGTGCCCAAAAGTATGTTAAAAGGCTTGCCCACGACTTCCTTTTATAATGCAAAGAAATGAAGAGTTGGAATCCAAAAGACTCTTTTAAATAAGGCAAATAAATGAAGAGTTGGAAGTCAAAACAACTCCAAGAGTTAAAAACATTTGAAAATCATTTTAAAATCCTTTTTAACTCCGATTTCGAAACCGTTTGAAATTCTCGCCTTAAAAAATAATAACCAGCATATTTGAGCAATAAAAATAATTTTATCAAAAACTTTATTTTCCTCCATTTTCCAGAAATTAATTAAAATAGCCCAAAATTACGCGGGTTGTTACATTAGGATGTTATTTCCTTTTCATATTCTAGTTGAGACTTATGTATTTATTTTATTCGAAGAGTTCCTAGGGAGATCCAATGGCTCTTGGGTTATTTATATTTGGTTTTGATATTACTAGCTATTCCATTTGGTTTGTGGAGATTGATTATTATTATGGGGTACATTTGAGATAATTGATATTCATCTCAATTATTATTTTATTTACCATATTATTGTGAATGGTTTATATTACATCGTTACATTTTTATTTACTCATTTTCTGCTCATAATCATATAAATTGATGGATGCATCATGCCCTAACGGATGTTACGATAGACTTGACAACTATAGGATGGTATACCACCCACTATCGTCTAACTAAGTAGGTTTCCATCAGGTACATGGGGCTCTCAACCACCATCATTATCTGCAAATTTCATGTCAATATGAAGCACTCAAAATTATCATGCATGGCCAATCGTAGTAGGTTATAGCATGGATGAGGTTGATAAGGGTCTTATTTGGATTTCTTTCCCATTATAGAATATCAGCTAAGGAAACCTAAAGGTTATATATTTTAAGGATAAATTAGGAATATAACAAGGTAACAAACCCAACTACCAACCACAAACACCAACAAAGAACTCACCCAACCACTAAATTAGTAAACTTACACAAAGGAATTGACCCAAAAAATAGGAACTAATACGTAAATGGAACTCATTATAATCTAAGGAAAAAAATTATGAGACATATATATATATATATATATATCACTGTTCTAAAAAAACCACCAAGGCTTGAGAAGTGGGAGAAACGCCCCGCCTTAAGCTTTTGACGCCTTATGCTTGGTTAAACCTTTAAGGCACACTTTTTCTCTAAAAACAACAATGCTTTAGAGAAATGATATCGCCTTTTAAAGATTTTTTTACAAACCGGACCATTATCTCATCCAAAATAATCAAATAATATTTTAATTTGCAAATATTCAGACATATTTTTATGATATGTACAATTTTAGTATTTTAATAGCCTTGTTATGGTTAAAAAATATTAAAATATATTAAAAGGTCCTAAACGCCTTTTCACACCTTTTTACGCCTAAGGCCCTCCTAGGATTTTAAGGCTTAAGGCTTGGCCTCTACGCCTCGACCACGCCCCGCGTTTTTTAGAACCTTTATATATATATATATATATATATATATATATCTCTTTGGCAAAAAATAAAAACTTGGTTTTTCACACATATAACTATGTTTAAACTCCAAAAAATCTATTATATACATAAAGGCATAAAAACATTACATATGTGTGTTTGTATAGATAGAATATGTTCACATATATAATAGAGTAAATGATTAAGAGAAAAACTTACATAAAGGACACAAAATAAAAAAGAAATGTTGGAAATGCCTTCTACACAGTCAAATGACCCAAATCCGGCCTTTGGGTTATGAAATGAGTGCAAATAATGAGGTTTAGAGGTCTAGGTATTTCAAAAATGGAGGTCTAAAAGTGTGAGGAGTAGAACGACACTCTTTAAAGACAAAAGGTTTGTAAATGATAGGCCCTCATTCGAATCACAAGGAGCTCATTTGAATGAGGTCTCGTTCGAACCAAGTAATGCCCTGTTAACAAGAGAACAAATTTATCTTCTTTGGCAAATCAACCCGAGAAAAATGAATAGCACAAGCCAGTATAAAAAAATAAAGAAAAATAAAAACATAAGTAGCACTATAGACGGAACGATTTTAAACTTTGAAACCCCACATAGGCAACCTAAAAGGAATACGAATGGTCTAAAGAAGTCAAGAAAGTAGTGAATCCTATCAAAACTCTACACAAACCCCATGACCAACCTAATTCCTCAATCAATGACATAAGTCAACCGTATAGAAAATGATGAAGTATATGGGATTCACATCAATAGAGCCTTAAAGCTAACCACGCATGTTAAACAGATCAATAAGGCCAAAATAAATTACCATGCTAGAAGAAAGTGTGTTAATACATTAATATTCGACTTACCCTAAATTTTGTGTTTTTTAAGTTTTTCTTTTAAGAGTGCGACCTTGCATCAACATTGAATTTTATTTCTCCCAATTGTACAAATATTTTTTTAAGACATTTTTCGATTGTAACTATCACCCACTTTAGGCAGCTCTTACCAATTCTTCTCTATTTATTCTTTAATTAAACTCACAAGCAATGGTTCTTACAAACACGACTAAAATATGTATAGAAAACAAAATGGCTCGATTGAGTGAAAATGCATCATATGAAATCTCTTCTAATTAAGATCAATTATACACCCTATTACAACATGTGTCTATATGTGTGAGTTATGGTGAAAACTACTACATGATTGCTATAGATTGTTTGTACGATAACTCCAAAGATAATAATTAACATAAGTCTACTATCAGTTCACACTATCCTTCAAAATTCTAAAAACCTCAATCAGGTAAATAGGTCACACGATGTCATTCCTACATCCTTTGGAATTGAATATACAAAAGCCACAAAATCATTGAAATAATTTTGGGGGGGCTTTCTAAAAATTTCAAAGGAATAAAATGTTTTTCTTTTGAAAAATATTGAAACAGAAAAAAAAACTCCACTCTAGGAAGGATAACACGGAATGAACGTGGAGAACAAAATCTTAATCTACAGATGACATGGGTGACTTACAAGGAATGATGAGACGGATGAGAGTCGACACCCTCATCCACAATTCTAACTACCTCCTTATTCTTCCTAATATTTATCTTATTTTCACCTCAAGAACTAATAAGGGAACTGGTCAACTTCTGTAATTCTCCCATAAGCATTTGGGATGTTTGAACCATGTACTCAACACGTTCTTGGAGCTCGTAAAAATGATTGTTCAAATATGGAGGAATATTCCCACTTCTAAAAAGCTAGTGATAATAGTATATGGTGACCATTTCTCTTACAATGGGTGTAAAAGTAAAATTGTGGAGGATCCATCTTCTTTGCCTTGGGAGAAATTCTTAATTGAGGATGAGGAGGTGTGTTTTTTTACTTTTGATGAACATGATCTATTTCCCTTCAAAGACAATATCCGTTTTATCTTTTAAAAATTGATAGGGTGCAAGTATCATATTCTCTAACTTCTCGAAACTCACTTCTATATCAAATTTCACCTTTTTAAACCCCAACAAGACTTTCTTGCTTTTTTTATTTTTTGCATCTAGAACCTCATTTTCACGTGACGACTCAAGGAGAGCCATCTTCAATATACCAATATTTTCATGCAAGTTCTCAATATCCTTTCCCCTACTTTCAACTTCTCACTGAGAGAGTATATATACCCTTTACTTTATTCATTACTGCCTCAATTTCCCTAAAAGAACTTATCTCATTATCATATAAACCAAGATACTTAGTAATCTTTTTATTCATATTATCAATGCCTCGACTCAACTTAAAAAGCTCATTGAACTTCACTTGCAGTTGTTATCTAGTCTCATCCATAAAAATCATCTCCTTTACCATTTTGTCTCTATTAGTTTTTGATTTAATGTCATCTATCTCAATCTTCTCTACTCTACATCAAGAGAGTTTTAAGGACTAACAATATCCATGACAATGGTGAATGGGGTAAAGTTGCATTCAAGTCGGTGTCATTAGCATTCATATCATTCTTATAACTACTTCTCCTCCTCGGACTAGTAGGACACCCATGGGAAAAATTCCTAAAACTTTGGCATTTAGATCATCTCCCATAGTAATCATTAGATTTTTCTTAACTAGAGATTTACAGTCTTGTCTATTAGAAGATTTCTCTATCACGTTGTCTTAATAGTTCTTTCCTCCTTTATTATTAGATATAAATTTTTGAGGATTGGATTTGACATATTTTTAAATTTCTTAGTCAACAAGGCAATCTCAATCAAATCATCATCCGAGATGGAGGGATCACTATTTTATGCTTCCAATGTGATGCCCTTCTTATTCTTAGGCAGTCAAGAGTTTTTTAACTTAAAGGTTTGAATGGATCCTATAATATCTTCTACCTTTGTGTTACTAATTCAACCTATGATGTTACACATAGGGAACGGACCTAGGTGGTAGTGACATAAGCATTTTCCTAAGGACACTAGACTCTGGGATCTTCTCACATAAATAAAAGTGAGAGTTCACGATGTCAGATATTTTTGCATAAAACTAATCGAAGGCCTCATTTTTTATCATCTTCAACAAATAAAATCGGGTGGCAATTTATCAAAGATTCAATACCCAAATAGTATCGGCACCCTCATGGGTGAGAAATATAATCTCTCACTCAATCATTAACTAACTATGTACACCATCTCACCCATGGGAGCAACCGACCAGCCTAGATTGCCCAAAGCGCTGCCCGACCCAAATCAGAATTTAATCTACTCACTTGTATTTGAAACACACTAGAACACTCACGAATATATTCAAATTAGTTTCTAACAATCTCATAGGAGATATTCAGGTATATTATGAATTGTCCACGTGTTAATTGAGTTCCTTATACAACTCAATCTCTTACTTTTACGCACCTATAAATTGTAAACCCTGACCCGGGCAAAGGTATATAATCTCAAGCATTGAAAGACACTGTAATAAAAAAGTAACCTCTCCGTGGATATAGACAAGTTTCCGAACCACTTACATCATTGTCGTGTGTGTGATTTTCGTATTCTGTTATTTTTATTGTCTCATGAAATTCTATTGTGATAATTTTTAGACTCACAATTGGCGCCACCAATGGTAATCGATTTTTATACCTGCGAAAACCTTCACAAAATGAAAGCCCGTGATGTCTCACCATAGTAGCAACATTACTCATGTTGACGATGTTCAAGAGGACCTAGTTCCACCCAGGTTCAGGTAAGAGATTCACCAATATACAAACCCCAAGTTTTGCCAAGAATAAAAAACTTCTGAAGAAAACCAAGGACCACCCTGGTCTACGCACATCTGCAGGTTGGTTGATGGTTATGAACTCATGTTTCTAGAATAAGAGGAGTATACATGACTCTAATTGGAATAGAATTCTCACCTCCATAGACGACTGGAAACAATGGAGAGAGATATTCATATGCACACAAGGAAACGTCATGATATGACTCATAGTCCTTTGGTGAGTAATACTTGTAGAAAAAAGAGGAGATCCAAGAGTAACTACGATAGAACTGAGCATGGTCGATCATAGCATGGTCCATCAAAGCATGGCCAACCTAAGGGAAGCCATAGGACCAATGATCGACATGATAAGGATATCAGTATTCCAATCCGTAGAGAGATGGACCAATATCCATATCATCATGGAGCTAGATCCACCCGAGAGAAAGCTAGAGAGCTCTCAGTACCCAGATGAAATCCCCTTTCTTAAGGGTGATCGAAGTGGAAGAGACCATAAAGAAGTATTTTGTTCCTAGGTTTAAAGTTTATGAAGGAAATATAGATCCCATAGACCACATTAAGAAATACCGACAAGCAGTGACCTTATGGAGCCTTAACGACGTGCTGATGTGATGGATTTTCCTTTCTAGCCAACATGACGCGGAACAGAAGTGGTTTGAGAGTCTGACTCATAGGTTGATCAGAAAATTTAATGCTCTAGAAAAGGCTTTTACTGCTCACTTCATAACCAGCAGCTCCAACCTTGAGCAGATGGATGCACTGCTCATGATGAAGAAAAAGATAAAAGAAAGCCTTCGCGATTATGCCAAGAGGTATTGATAAGTCTTCAATGAAGTCGAGGATTTCCTAAAATAGGTTGCCATTGCATTCCTTTAAAATTGGTCTGTCGACCACCTCCTTGCTACACCAGTTCCTGACCAAGAAAGAAGCCAGCATTTTTAATGATCTCATAGTTCGTATTGAGAAATATGCCAAGGTATAAAATATGGTTCACTGTATTGAAGGGAATAAAGGTCGAGCAAAGGCAACCAAAGGAGAAAAAAAGAGTGATACTCAAAAGAAGGGAAATAAGAATGGGAACAAGAATAGAAATAAGTTCGATCCTTCCAAGGCATTCCAGGTTGTTAACACAGTCTTCAAGGAATTCATTTATAAGATCATGAGCAAGATTCAGGAATAAATTTCATCAAGTGGCCTAAGAAAATGGGTGGTGACCTAATAAAGAGGAACAATGCTTTGATACGTGCATTACACAAGGAAGGAGGCCAAAGGATTGAAAATTATAAGGCTTTGAAGCACACTTGGAGGAACTGAACCAAGTTGAGGACCTCAATGAGTATATATAGAATAAAGCAGATAAGGTACAAGCCAATAGTGACCAAAAGTCGGGAAATGTCCTTGATGATGACACGAGATATGAGTTTGTGGTAATCGATGGGGCATCAGACCTTAAGCAAATTCAAGGGAATTCCAATAAGATGGAGTTGATGAAGGTTACTGCCATCATAGAGGTATTTAAGATTGACCCTGCCTCCAGGCTGGAAAGCGTTGACAACTACAAGACGTCAACTATACCAAGAATATTTTTTTCACTAAGGAATATTTGGTCAAAATGAGAACCCCTCATCATGACCCTCTGGTGATTACCCTCAGAATTTCTAATTGGGACGTTCACAAACTGCTCGTGGAGCAAGGAAGTTCTTCAGAAGTGATGTACCTGGAGTTATTCCACAAGATGAAGTTGAATCTCGCCGACCTCAAGGAGGTCATAATTCTGTTAGTCGTCTTCACATGGAAGACCACAATGTCGCTGGGAAAGATAGTCCTGCCAGTTAGAGCAGGCAACATCTCAAAGTTGATGGACTTCTTAGTGGTGGACATAGAGTCCCTGTATCATGCCATCTTTCATCGCAACCATCCACTCCAAGAAGGAAAAGAAGAATGATCTAAAGGATGCTTAGGAGGAAGCCCAAAAGGGGGTTATACCCTCCAAATAGCAATTATGTTACACTCGACCAAGGGTGGAGGAGACCAGGGTACACCCCGCTGACAGGGTCATTCAAAGCATGGAAGAGGTTGGGGCCAATGACAACTTTCCAAGAAGGAAATTTTTTATCGGAGCCACGCTTACCAATTAAGATAATAAATAATTGATTGCCTTCCTTAGAAGCAATCAAGATATTTTCTCCTCATAACTATATGATTTTCTAGGGATTTATCCCAACGTAGCCTGCTAATGCCTGCACGTCGATCTGGCCTTCAATTCAATCACTCAAATGGCTCTCCAAATAGCCTCTGAGAAGGCTAAGGCATGAAAAACGAATTAGGAAAGCTACTAGATGTAGGATCCATTAGGGAAGTTCAGTTCTCCAAATGTTTGTCCACCCTAGTGGTGGTACGCAAGAGAAATGATAGTTATAGGGTTTGTATTCATTTCACAGACCTCAATAGAGCATGTCCTAAAGATAGCTTCCCACTTCCTAAAATAGATTAGTTGGTTGACGATATTGCGATGCCCAAAAGAATGAGTTTTTTGGATGCCTACTCTGGCTACCATTAGATTTCGTTGTTCGGATGCAACTGGAACAAACATACTTTATAACTCCCATCGGGTTATAATGAGAAACTTATCAGATGCTAGTCACCACGATGTTGAAGAGATAGATGGGAGACATAATAGAGGTTTACATCGACGATATGCTAATCTAAAGCAAGAGAAAGGGCGACCAACTCACGGATTCAACTAGAACCATTAAAATTCTTATGAAATACCAGATGAAGCTTAATGCAAGTAAGTCTTCATTTGGTGTCCAATCAGTAAAGTTCTTGGACTATCTAGTCAGTAAAAGAGGAACTGAGGCCAATCCAGATAAGATCGATGCTATCACCAGGGTCTAACCTCCTCAAATGTTGTGAGATGTTCAAAAGCTCACTGGTCTGCTCACGACGCTCAATCGCTTCATCTCTAAGTCTTCCAAACACTGACAACCATTCTTTTAACTCCTAAAAAAGGACAAGGGCCTTATATAGAATAAAGACTATTCGAAAGCTTTGGAGGAGATCAAATCCTACCTTAGTAAACCACCCTGCTAGTAATTCCAGAAGATGGATACCTAATGTATCGTTACCTTATAGTATCTGATCATGTTATGAGTTCGATCGTCTCTAGTGTGTGAGAAAGAGGGAGGATAACACCCGATTTATTATGCTAGTAAAAATCTTCTGAATGCAGAGTAGTGCTACCTTCCCCTTGAAAAGCTCGCCTATGCGCTGGTGGTCGCCTCAAGGAAGCTACAACACTACTTTGAGGCCCACTCAATAATAGTAATCACTTCCAACCCTTCAAATTTGTCCTTCAAAAAGCCTACCTTTCTGGACGACTTTTAAAATGGCCGATAGATCTTGGGGGATTCGATATCCACTTTGATCCAAGAACAACAATTAAGGGACACGTCTTAATAAAATTCATCGCCAAATTCACAAGGGGACATACAATCGACGAATAGGGAAAAGAAAAGTCAATAGATGAAGAAGCATGGTTTAACCCTATATATTGATGGAGCCTCACATTGTAAGGGGGCAGGAGTAGGAATCATCATCACTCCAGAAGATGTTGTCATCGAGAAAGGAATCATATTGGGTTTTGTGGCCTCTAATAATGAAGCTGAATACAAAGCACTGATCGTTGGATTTCATAAGGCCCAACTGCTAGAGGCAAAGTGCCTTCATGTGTTAGTGACTCCAAACTGGTCTCTAAGCAAGTAAGTGGGGACTCTAGTGCAAAAGATGATAGAATGTAATCCTTCCTTATCATGGTAAGAGGATTTATGGTAGGGTTTTAAAAGGTGGACATTCAATAGTTCCCAAGGGGGCAGAACAGTCACACTGATGCCTTAAAAACTCTGAGCTCAGTAATTGACTCTGTCCTGAGGAGAACCATTCAGATAGAGTTCCACGCGCAGCCAAGCATTGACCAGATAGTCGTATTTGAGAAAATACTCCTTATAGATAAGGCTCCCAGTTGGATGGATCCTATCATCACTTATCTACGGAGCGACATACTTCCCAGCGATAAGAGGTCATTCAATCAAGTAAGGGTCGAGGATGTCCATTTTTACCTCGCCCTAGGGGGAAGCTCTATAAGAAGTCATTTGCAGACCCTTATCTCCAGTATGTTCACCCATATGACATCGAGCAAGTACTTAGCGAACTTCACGAGGTCATTTGTTAGAGTCACGTGGGAGGGAGATCATTATCCTTTCTAGAAATTAAGTAGGGTTATTGGTTACCTCATATGCAAAGGGACATAGGCACTTACGTTCTCAAATGTGAAAAGTGTCAGAAGCACTGCCCTATGGTCCACCAGCCTGCCAGATACTTGAAACCCCTAACAAACCCATGAACATTCGTATAATGGGGGCTAAATATCATGGGACCACTACCTACAACATCCGAAAATTAAAAGTATTTGTTAATTGGCATTGATTACTTCACCAAATGGGTAGAGGCAGAACCACTGGCAAACATTCGTGATTCAGATATGATTAGGTTTATATAGAGAAACATTACGATATTCTTTGCGGTACCAAGGACTATCATCAGCAATAATGGCATGTTTGAAAGTAGCTTCTTTCAGGGCTTCGGTGATGATCACAATATCAAGCACCACTTCAGTTCTATTGCGTATCCCGAAAGTAATGGTCAGGTAAAGGCTTTTAATAAAACCATGCTCGATGGACTAAAGAAGATGTTAGAAAAAACCAAGGGTGCCTAGGTGGATGATCTCTCCCATGTTCTCTGGGCTTACTGTACCACCGCTAGGCGACCAACTGGGGAAACACCCTTTGCACTCGCTTATAGGATGGAAGTTATCATCCCACTATAAGCAGGTCTCCCTACTAAGAAAATCACCTTGGTCGACCAAGGCCTTAGTGATGATGCTTTATGAACTGAACTTAACTTAGCAGACGAGTGGAGAGAGCTAGCCAGGATCAAGTTAGATTTCTATCAATAGCAGCTAGCCAAACAGTATAACAAGAAATTCAGTCCGAGGAGGTTTTTGGTAGGGGATTATGTCCTAAGGAAAGTCCTTGTTAGTGCCATAAAACTATTAGACGAAAAACTAGGACCAACTGGGAAGGACCTTTTAAAGTAATTAGGGATGACCTTTAAGGAGCATATCACTTGAAAACACTATAGGGCATGGAGATACAAAGAGCCTAGAGTGCATCCAATCTCAAAAAGTTCTACTTTTAGTCTTCTTTATCTTTTGTTAGCACATTTATTTTAAGAAAATTTTCATTTTTCAAACCTATGTTGCTTGATAGTTATTGTTTAATGAGAAAGGCCAGTTGTCCCTCCAATTTGATATTATGCATTATCTAATTATTTTTTATTGATTGCAGCTCACAAATGCACACCTTTTTCAAATAATAACTCCCTCATGCTAAGAAAAACTCCTAGAGATTACAACAAGTTGTTCAACTTGTTTCGATCAGGGTTAGTAGTACTTATGACAAGTTAGTAACAAATATTAAATAACTACGACCCTTAGGTATTTGTCATGAATCAAATAGACCACGTGAGTTTCCCCGGCAACAATAAATCCCTATAAGGGATCTATAGGCAATAAATCCAACTTTGTTGGTCACAAAAAGCCTACTTGGGCTAAGGCCCATAGACTAGGTACATTCTCGCCATCATCTCACTTTAGCCAAAAGGAGTGTGATGATAGAACCTATAAGGAAAAATAGATGGAATGATACATCTAAGGCATATTAGATCGGGAGAATGATCAAAACATATAGTAACATATGGTTATTACTAGTTATTAATATCATTTAGTCCGCTAAGAGAGTCAAAATGATAAAACCTAAATACTAGTCCATTTGAAAAATAAAGGGCCTAAGATGGACAATCAGTATTGTAGGGTCGAAAAATATGTTGATTAACTAACGAGCAATATCCCTTTCCACTTTAAGCATAAGCAATAACTTTTAACATATTTTTACTCAACACATGCTCAACATATAAAAAAGGTTAATAATTAGAGAAATCTATTAACAAAAGTGCGGAGTTACAATTACAGCAAAGACCAAAAACACAAAGACCTAAGATGGCCCAAGATGGTGAGCAAGGTAGTCTGTAATGCACACTCTTCGACCATCATTTGGGTATAGGGCAAGTTCTCTGCATCATCCTCTAAGTGATGTCCCAAGAGTTGGGCAGGGACGTCATCAATAGGGATCCACTTGTCGTTATTTTATAAGGGGTTGTGATGATACTGTGACACCCCGCTTATTAAAATAAGAGCTGGCCAGCCCGATACTCCAATAAATATAGGAATCATAGATGATCCATGCTTAGCATCACTGTTGTACAAATAAATATACAAGATGACCACCAATTATTTTAGAAAACGGATGCCAACTCATTTATACGTTTAAAGAAAATCCTTTAGGTAAACCAACTTACCGAGATGGTGGATAAAAGACAAGTAATAAATACATTCATTCACCATATAATAACCAAATAGGCTGTCAGTTAACAGACCATTACAAGCCGGTTACACCGAGTATTAAAATTAAATATCACAATATATTAAGCATGTACAAAACTTAGGCAACCCGACCGAATGTGTAAACTGGTCATAGCTAGAGTATAAGAGATAGGGGCGTCTATAACAAATATCCTATAAAAATCCCCAAAATGTTAGAGCTCCATGATGCTAGGATGGAAGAGTCATTACGGGCATCCATGTGGCGGAGCACCTGGGCGTAAAGAGAATTCATGCAAAAATAATAGATATAAACGAGTCATAGCCCAGTTTGATATGATCACCAAGTGAATAAAATGCATGATAGTTATGAATATCAAATCGTCATGAATAAGTTTATCTCACTCTCCGTAATTGACAATAATAATAATAATCCTTACGTCTCAATCTAAATGCACAACCTAGTGCAATATCAATGACAATGATGAATATTCATTTACGCATGAAATATAACTCAATTTCACTTAATAAGATTTCATTTCAGTTTTGCTCATTATGACTATACAAGTCTATTCCTCATAAGGAGACTTATTCCCAAAACAGTTTATTTCATAAAATGCTTCACTATTTAAAAAATACAACTTTCATAAGAATTGTTATAATCACAACATATAACGATCCTAACACCATCCCTTAGGGAGTCACCCCACTAGATGCGCCCCTAAATAGCTATCATATTCCAGGGCCTATCACCAAGACAACCTGGGCATCCTAAATCGCGAGACCTTGGGAAGCGTCCATATACCTCAAACAGTGAGTCATAACCATACTCGGAATTACCTCACTTCGAAAAAAATAACAGCACAATATATAACAACTGGTCCTATGGTCGAGGACTATATTCACCCTCGATTCACTAGCCAGGGGACTACACCTCATCCGCATAACTTCCCTTATAGCATTTTGAAAGGTATGTATATGCAATTCATCATTCACAAAATATGCCAATATATAAGATACATTTCATTTTATCCGGAGCCATAAGCGTTTCATATAATAATTCATAAACCACACATTTAATATATTTCCAGATTAGTCTCCAAGGAACTTAACGACAAACCTATGAGCCCATAAGTATTATATTACTTCAACCCAATTCCAGAAGTCCCCAATTCTAACACTCTATTTCCCCCTAGACCTAGACTAACTCATTATGTAAAAAAAAAGAACCCTTATCTTCCTCTAACAACTAACAAAATTATATTCCGGTCTAAGCCCCAACTCTCTCTTCTAGCTCAGGTTTCTAATTATCATAATACTAGACTCTAATACTATAGTTTTACTTCATTCAAGAAGGTTCCTAAGTACCTACCTTAAAAGAAAGGAGCTACAGAAAACTACAGATTTTGGGTGAAAAATAAGGGACCGATTGATCGGTCCCTGACACCTGGTCGACCGCACCTAAGAGGTTTTGTCTACTAAGAAATGCAATGAGCTCAATTCTGAAAGCCCGGTCGACCGATCATTGGACCGCGGTCGACCGCTCCTTAAAAATATGCCTATCGACAAAAGCAGTGTTCATTTCCTTTTAGGCCAATTCGACAGGGCCTTGGACCGCAGTCGACCACGCTCACTAGGCACACAACTATACTTTCTTCTAAAATACCAAATCCAAAATCCTAACCCCATATTCTTCCATTTCCTTCATTCTCATCAACCAACAACATAACCCCAACATTTCTACACATCAATAAACCAATATATCCAGCTTAATTCATACAAACAACAAAACCTCAGGGTTAAACTCTAAGATTCATCAAAACCTACTATTTGTTCAATTCCTCCAAATACACAACTATCACAACAATTTATCCACATAAAATCATATACTAACAAGTTAGAAACTTGCTTTAAAGCTGAAATCTCAGATTGTCTTTTGGTAGATACATGATCAAGCTCAATTTCTTCACTTTTCTTCCTTTTTCTCTTCTCTTTTTTCCCAAATTCTCTTTCTCTCTAGGTTTAGGAACATATAATTGAGGATAAAAGGGTTTGGAAGACTTAAACATTCATTTAACACTAAATTGCCTCTTTAAATAATACTACACCATTAAAATGACTCATAACTACATAATTAAGTCATAACGGGTCAAAAGTGCTCGGAATCCAAAAATACAACATGGCACTTATTTTAAGTATCTCAATCATTTTAGGACTAACCGCGCCCTCTAAATTGGCATTCGGCATAACATAAATCACTTCGTGTTCCAACATCATTCTAAACTATAACTGTCGTTTAAAGCACAATGACGAAATAAAACATAAATATGAAAATTTTAGTAAATATTATCTTTTAAATCAATTAAAATAATATTTACTCCAACTTTAATTATTTTATATAATTACCTCACATGGAAAATTTATATAAAAATAATTACTCAAAAATAAGGGTTATTACATACTCCCCCTGGTAAGGGAATTTTTCCCTCAAAATTCAGGCGTACCTTGCAAAAAGAGATGTGGATACTTCTCTCGCATGTCGTCCTCACACTACCACATCGAATCCTCAGCATTGTGATTCCCCCATTGGACCCGAACCAAGGGTACCACTTTGGACCTTAGCCTACCCTCCCCATGATCTAAAATTGCAACTGGTTGTTCCTCGTATGAAATATTGGCCTGCAATTCGATATCATCTAAAGGAATGTGCCAATGAGCTCCTTCACATCTTTTATACTTTTTCTATGATGAAACATGAAACACACCATGAATCTGTTGTAGGGGCGTTCCGACAAGGCGAGTTGGTAAGCTACGGGGCCTACCCTTGCAATAATGGGAAAAGGGCCTACATAGCGTGGCGCAAGCTTGCCTTTTTCCCAAATCGCATTATATCCTTCATTAGCGACACTCGTACCAAAACTTAATCTCCAACCTCCAATTCCATATGCCTTCTATTCGCATCGGCATAACTCTTTTGATGATCTTGAGCGATTCGGATGCGGTTACCAATAAGCTCAATCTTGGAAGAAGTATCTTGGATCATTTTAGGTCCAATAAATTTATTATCCCCTACTTCCAACCAACAAGTAGGTGATCTACATGGCCGGCCATATAATTCTTCATAGGGTGCCATACCTATAGTGAACTGGCACGAATTATTGTAAGCAAATTCTACCAAGGGAAGGTATTATTCCTAACCTCATTTGAAGTTAAGTACACACATTCTGAGCATGTCCTCCAACATTTGGTTGACTCTTTCCGTCTGTCCATCTGTGTGAGGGTGGTAGGAGGTACTCAACTTCAATTCGGTTCCCATCGCTTATTGGAAACTTCTCTAAAAGTGGGAAATAAAAAATTTGTCTCGATCGGAGATAATATTAATGGGCACCCTATGGAGTCTAACAATCTCCGAAATAAATAGCCAGGCATAACGAGCCGTATTGTAATATATCCGTATCGATAGGAAATGTGTCGACTTGGTTAAACGATCAATGATAACCCAAATGGAATCATGACCGCATTGTGACATTAAAAATCCCGTGATGAAATCCATGAGATGCTTTCCCACTTCCATACCGGTATTTCTAAGGGTTGTAGCAATCCCATAGGCTACTGACGGTCTACTTTCACCATCTGATAAGTAGTACATTGGGAAACAAATTCAGATATATCCCGTTTCATACCCACCCACCAATATTGACGGCGCATGTCTTGATACATTTTTTCTCCACCAGGATGTACTACAAATCTGGACCCATGAGATTCTGTCATTATGGAACGTCTTAAATCCCCCTCATCCGGGATGATAAGTCTCTAGTGGAAACGTAACCCACCCTCCGAACTTTTAGAGTAGGATTCCACTCCCTCGATTAGTAACTGGCGTATACGATCCTGACAATCTTTGTCCCTTTCTTGAGCTTCCACAACTCTTACCGCTATCGTAGGCATAATGGTTAACACCGATATGAATGCTCTCGCAATAGCATCTTCTTGGCTAAGTTCTTTCCATTTAGCCTTCCATGCCCATGCTAAATCCTCCTCGGGTTTCCGACTCAACGAATCCACCACTACATTAGCCTTACTCGGGTGATAATGAATATCAAATTAGTAGTCTTTCACAAACTCTAACCACTGATGTTGTCTCATATTCAAATCGTTCTGCAAGAATAAATATTGCAACGATTTATGGTCCGTGAAAAGACTAAACTTCCCTCCTAGGAGGTAATGTCTCCAAATCTTCAAGGCGAATACCATGGCGGCAAGTTCCAGGTCATGGACTGGATAATTCTTTTCATGGGGCTTTATCTTGCGAGAAGCATAAGCAATAGCCTGATGCTCTTGCTGCAACACACCTCCCAACCCTTGTAGAGATGCGTCAGTAAAGACAAAATATCCCACCCCCGACCTCGGTAATGCAAGTACTGGAGCAGAATTCAACTTATCTTTCAACACATCAAAAGTTAGTTGACAAGAATCATCCAATCTTATAAAGACCCTTAATAAATCGGTGGTAATAGCCAGCCAAACCCAGAAAACTACGAATCTCTGTAGGTGTCATGGGCTGACCCCATTCCCTCACTGCAACAACTATACTTGGATCTATCGAAATGCCCTGAGCTGTCATCATGTGAGCCAAAAATTGCACTTCCTGCAGCCAAAACCCATATTTCTCAAACTTGGCATATAACTAATGATCCCGTAGCGTTCGCAGGACCAATCGTAAATGCTTAGCATGATCGACTTCCGTCTGAGAATAAACTAGGATGTCATTAATAAACACGATAACAAATTGGTCAAAGAAGTCCTAAAAATTTTTTTTCATAAGGTCAATAAATACTGCAGGAGCATTGGTTAGCCCGAAAGGCATAACCAAAAATTCATAGGACCCATATTTAGTTAAGAACGCTGTTTTGGACATGTCCTGCTCTCGTATCCGTAGTTGGCGATACCCTATCCTCAAATATATTTTAGAGAAGTACGAATCTCCCCTTAGTTGATCAAACAAATCATCAATCTGAGGTAGTGGGTATTTATTCCTCTTGGTAACCTTATTCAATTCTCGGTAATCTACACACAACCGGAGGGAACCATCTCTCTTCTTCACAAATAATACAGGAGCACCCCACGGCGACGTACTACACCTAATAAAGCCCTGCCCTAACAACTTCTGAATTTGATCTCTTAACTCCCTCTTTTCAATAGGATCCATACGATACGGAGCCCTAGCAATCAGTCGCATTCCCGGTGCTAAATTAATCACAAAATTAATCTCCTGACTTGGAGGTAAACCCGATATCTCTCGAAAAACATCCTCAAAGTCTCTAATAACGGGAATCAAATCTAGAGAAATGACTATGTCACGAGAAGTCTCCTCCGCAATGCAATACAAATACATGCTAGAACCTCCCTCAGAAAGGGGCATAGCCACAAGAAACATCTCTTGCCCCGGAATGGCAAAGACTATAATCTTCCTATAATAATTTAACATCTCATGATATTTCACTAGCCAATCTATACAAAGGATAATATCATACCTGACTAAATTTAGGACGAGTAAATCGGCCTCAAAACACAAATTACCAAGATTTATTTCTAATCTTTTACAAACAAAGAAAATGAGCGAACCATCCCCCATAGAGGATTCGACACTAGTAAAGGTACTTTCCGTAGACTTAATTAACTCCATCGATTGAGCAAAACTTCAAAAAATAAATGAGTGCATTAAGCCCGTATTAAATAACACACGACCCATACCCCAGAATGGGAAACTTACCCTCAATAGCTGGCGGCGCGGGCGGGCCTGGAGGAAGTAAAGCATCCTAATATGGCAAACACGCCCATACTATAATTATCCCTATTGTGGAGGGACGGATGGATTTGGCGCTGGTGGCGGTAGATGTGCCTGTTGATGCTGTGGTACTCTACGAAATTGTCCCCTAATTAACTGGGGACAATCTCTCTTAAAATGACCCGTTTCCCCATAATTAAAATAACGGCCCACCATATTCTCTTAATAGCGGCCCCTATTATTTCAAAACTTCCCCATGCCTTGACCCGAATGGCCTCGACCCCCATTATTACCCTGACCTGCCTGACCTTGCTGGCCCACCTGCTGCTGTTGTTGCTAGGCACCTTGACCGTGCTTAAAACCTCTACCACCAAAATTAAATCTCCCAAAATGATGTATCATGGACAAATCCCCTTGTTGGGTGTCCCTTTCCTTCTTCTTGCTTCCCGACGGTTGAGACGAAGATAGTGCTCCTCCAGCACCATTTCCTCCTTTCTTACTAGGTTGCCCCGACACTACAACCTTATTACTTCCTTATACATGCAAATGATGATCTTAAAAATGAAGCAATGCGGCATTCATCACATCACCAAATGTTTATAAAGTTGGGTTTCCTAGCAAGTGTTGCCGTATTCTCCAATGCAATCCTTCAATAAACTTTGATATCCTATTTTCCTCCAAAACTACCTCATCCGGCACAAAACTATCCAGACGAGTGAATTCCTCATCATACTCTGCCATAGAATGTTCATCTTGAGTTACATCTTGAAGTTTCCTCCTCATCTCCCTTTGGACTGTGGGAGGAAAGTACTTCCGATCGAACAAAACCCAAAAATACGATATAGTCATGGTATCTCTTTGCTCTGGCATTGTTACCAACTCCCACCAGTGTAAGGCTGCTCCAACAAGTTTAAAAGTAGCAAGGATTTTCTTCCATTCCTTGCTATAGTCTACCATGCAAAAATGACACTACATGTCCTTCTTCCATTGGTTTGCTACTATTACATCATAACCACCCTGGAATTCTGGGGGATGACCCTTCAAAAAAGATTCTCTGATTCTTTCCCATGAGGAAGGTCCCGCATGGACTTTCACTTCATGAACTATTGGTTTTTGGGCTTGAGGAAACTATTGAGCCCTGGCAGTCATCGTAGCATTGACCGCCTAGGCAACAATATTATCTACCTCCGCAACATTAATTGTTCCTTGTTGTGCCGGTGGAGGTTCTACATTATCTTCTACACCCCTATTTCTCCTCGTTGTCCGACCTCTTTTGGGCGACATCTGAGATGAAGAAACAACTAAATCAAGATACAATTTAAAATAATTTATCTTTGCCGAGATCGCAAACATATACAAACAAAACAATCCTGATAATAGGGCTCTATATTAAAGAACGCTATGGTAGAACGTGATAAGTCCGCATAGATCCTAAGAACTCTAGAACCTGATGCTCTGATACCATCTGTGACACCCCACTTATTAAAATAAGAGGTGGCCAGCCCGATACTCCAATAAATACAGGAATCATAGATGGTCCATGATTAGCATCACTGTCGTTAAAATAAATATACGAGATAACCACCAATTGTTTTAGAAAATGGATGCCAACTCATTTATACGTTTAAATCCTTTAGAAAAAACCAACTTAACGAGATGGTGGATAAAAGACAAGTAACAAATACATTCATTCACTATATAATAACTGAATAGGGTGTCAGTTAACAGACCATTACAAGTCGGTTACGCCGAGTATTAAAATTAAATATCACAATATATTAAGCATGTACAAAACTTGGGCAACCCGCCCGAATGTGTAAACTGATCATAGCTAGAGTACAAGAGATAGAGGAGTCTATAACAAATATCCTACAACATCCCCAAAATGTTAGATCTCCATGACGCTAGGATGGAAGAGTCATTACGGGTGTCCTTGTGGCGGAGCACCTGTGCGTAAAGAGAATTCATGCAAAAATAGTAGATATAAACGGGTCAGAGCCCGGTTTGATATGATCACCATGTGAATAAAATGCATGACAGTTATGAATATAAAATCATCATGAATAAGATTATCTCTCTCTCCACAATTGACAATAATAATAATAATAATCCTCATCTCTCAATCTAAATACACAACCTAGCTCAATATCAATGACAATGATGAATATTCATTTATGCATGAAATATAACTCAATTTCACTTAATAAGATTTCATTTCAGTTTTTCTCATTATGACTATACAAGTCTATTACTCATAACGAAACTTATTCCCAAAACAGTTTATTTCATAAAATGCTTCACTATTTAAAAAATACAACTTTCAAAAGAATTGTTATAATCACAACATATAATGATTCTAAGACCATCCTTCCGGGAGTCACCCCACTGGATGCGCCCTTAAATAGCTATCATCTTCTAGGGCCTATCACCAATACAACCTGAGCATCCTAAATCACAGGACGTTGGGAAGCGTCCATATACCTCCGACAGTGAGTCATAACCATACCCGAAATTACCTCACTTAGAAAAAATAACAGCACAATATATAGCAACCGATCCTATGGCCGAGGTCTATATTCACCATGCATTCACTAGCCAGGGGACTTCACCTCATGCATGTAATTTCCCTTATGATAACATTTAGAGAGGTATGTATATGAAATTCATCATTCACAAAATATGCCAATATATAAGGTACATTTCATTTTATCCGTAGCCATAAGCGTTTCATATAATAATTCATAAACCACACGTTTAATATATTTCCATATTAGTCTCCAAGGAACTTAACGACAAGCCTATGAGCCCATAAGTATGATATTACTTCAACCCAATTCTAGAAGTCCCCAATTCTAACAATTTATTTCCCCCTAGACCTAGACTAACTCATTATGTAAAAAATAAAAAAGAACCCTTATCTTCCTCTAACAACTAACTAAATTATTTCTTGGTCTAAGCCCCAACTCTCGTTTCTAGCTTAGGTTTATAATTACCATAATACTAGACTCTAATACTCTAGTTTTACTTCATTCAATAAGGTTCCTAAGTACCTACCTTAAAAGAAAGGAGCTAGAGAAAACTACAGATTTCGGGTGAAAAACAGGGGACCGGTCGACCGTGCCTAAGAGGTTTTGTCTACTAAGAAATGCAGTGAGCTCAATTCTGAAAGCTCGGTCGACCGGTCATTGGACCACGGTCGATCGCGCCTTAAAAATATGCCTATCGATAAAAGTAGTGTGCTTTTCCTTTTAGGACCAATCGACCGGTCCCTGGACCGCGGTCGACCGCGCTCACCAGACCCACGGCTATACTTTCTTCTAAAACACCAAATGAAAATACCTAGCCCCATATTCTTACATTTCCTTCATTCTCATTAACCAACAACATAACCCCAACATTTCTACACATCGATAAACCAATATATCCAAGTTAATTTATACAAACAACAAAACCTAAGGGTTAAACTCTAAGATTCATCAAAGCCTACTATTTATTTAATTCCTACAAATACACAACTATCACAACAATTTATCCACATAAAATCATATACAAACAAGTTTGAAACTTTCCTTAAAGTTGAAATCTTTGATTGTCTTCTGGTAGATACAATATCAAACTCAATTTCTTCACTTTTCTTCCTTTTTCTCTTTTTTCCCAAATTCTCTTTCTCTCTAGGTTTAGGAACATATAATTGAGGATAAAAGGGTTTGGAAGACTTAAACATTCATTTAACACTAAATTACATCTTTAAATAATTCTACACCATTAAAATTACTCATAACTACATAATTAAGTCATAACGGGTCAAAACTGCCCGGAACCCGAAAATAAAGAATGGCACTTATTTTTACTATCTCAATCATTTCAGGACTAACCGCGCCCTCGAAATTGGCATCTGGGATAACAAAATCATTTCATGTTCCAACATCATTCTAAACCATAACTATCATTTAAAGCACAAGGACGAAATAAAGCATAACATGATGTTATTTACATTCCCTTAACAGTAAATATGCAAAATTTAGTAAATATTATCCTATAAATCAATTAAAATAATATTTACTCGAACTTCCACTATTTTATATAATTACCTCACATGGAAAATTTATATAAAAACAATCACTCAAAAAGAAGGGTTATTACAGATACGTTGGGCACTCAACTTTGTATTTATACCATTGGGTAGACTCCTAGGGCATTTTGACCTTTCTAAGGGCATTAATCCATCCTTGAGAAAAGGTAAGATATTTTGCTTCCTTTAACCTTGTTGGGGCATTATTGCCTTAATTGTAGCCGTCCTCCCAGGATTCTAGAGGACCCATTCAAAACAGATCCCTCAGCCTTGTGACATCTCTTTGGAGTTTAGTAGCTAGCACGCATGCTCATTGGACATCCCCTTTTATCTCACCAACCTCTCTCTTCAGAGATTGGTTTTTAGCTCGGGCTGAACCAACAGGTGGTGAAAAAAACCTTTATGGCACCAGAGAAGATCCTAATGGAATCATTCCCTTCATCCTAGAAACTTCATGCTTTAAGGAATCATTTCCTATGTGGTTCAGTTTGCCCACTTTTCTCGCATCGTCCCTCACTGATAGTTGGGCCCTAAGACCATTTGTCTCCTCTTGCACTGAGGCAGTGATATCTTCCATAACTTGAAGGTCATCCTTTAACTTGGCGACCATCTTGTACTGATCTTTATGTGGTCCATTCCTCGTCCTTAGGGATTTCAGAGTTTAACAAATGCCTTATGAGCCTTCACACTGATGTTTGGCCCAAGGATCTTCCCCAATCGGGTTTTGAGAGGAATGTAATCGTCTAAGTGAACGGGATACAATCAACAAATCAGATAATAGATTTTACAAACCTAAGTCATAAGAAGCAGTAAAACTGCCAAACATAAGTGAAAGGGAAGTTTTGAGGTAATTACAATGCATTGCCAATAAAAAAATAAAGAAAGAAAGGATAAAGAACCTGTAACTACTAGGGCTCCACCTTCTCATAAGA
Organism: Sambucus nigra; assembly: GCA_949130495.1. NCBI lineage: Eukaryota > Viridiplantae > Streptophyta > Magnoliopsida > Dipsacales > Adoxaceae > Sambucus > Sambucus nigra. The sequence goes on along the minus strand of OX422210.1, from coordinate 232,324,307 downwards.
GGCCAACTCTTTTCCTTTTTCTGCATCTCCTACAGCTTGGTCATTAGTAACCACGATCGAAGCTGACTCCTTCTGAACTAGGCCACCAGACTGGTCGCCCAAAGTCTTCTCAGCATCAAGAGGAGAGGGACCTGGCATATAGCTTTCGTACAGGTCAGACTCTGGTGGAACCCAGCAACTTCAAAGAAAAATTTAACTCTTTGATGTAGCAAGTTTCTCACTCGACATCATCATAGGTTGCATCCAAGCCTTCAGCATAAATGATGTTCTTGAAGGTCGCAGCCATTTTTTCCAACTTCTGGACCTTTCTAACCAGGCCCTGGTTTTCTTCGAAAACCTCCAGCTTATCAGCAATTATAAGATTACAAGTCGTTTGAAGGTCGGTTAAGTCTTTTTCTAACTCATCCTTCTGTTGGCCAACAATAGTCTAAAGGTCAGCTAAAACTTTCTTCTTCTCCAGGTTAAAAGTATCTTGGCCATTAGCTAAGTCCTGTTTAGACTTGTTCAAATCCTCTTCCATCTCTACCATCCCCATTAATTGGTTGACTTGGCCTCTTATCCATGTGGTGAAGTCAGACAAAAACTGCAAAAATAAGAGGCAAAAAGGGATTATTCTTCAGGATTTGAAAAATAATTAAAGTAGAACAGAGAGAAAAGGGTTACATACCAAAGCAAGCCCTTGAGAGAACTTGAGTAATAACTGGTCAAGCCCTAAGATTCATTGATCGCACACGATCAGCAGCAAGCACCACCTCTTCTGGCAGTTTGGGGGCGAGCAGGGGAGTGTTGGCAACACTCGGCTCTACAGAATATGGATAAAGAGAGGGAACAAAAAGGTCTTTCAAGGACTATTTTTTATTTCTCTCTTATTGTCTCCTCATGTTTATTTCTCTCTCTCTTTCTCTTATTTTCTCATCATCCTCCCTCTTTCTCTCCACCTCCGTCTTTTTCCCTCTCGTTCCCAGATTAGAACCAGAAGCACTAGGGGACCCCCCCCCCCCCAATCCTCTTCAAAGATTTTATTCTATCAGAGAACAGTTCTTGGTCATCACCTGCCAACACTAGATTCTTCCTCTTCAATTGGGGAACCATACCTTCTTTTTCACTACTTTCCTTTTCGTTGACCTCTTCTTCCTCTTCCTCTTTTTCCTTACTTTTTTCTTCTTCCTCTTCTTCCTTCCTCTCTTCTTCCTTCCCTTCTTCCTCTACAATAATAGGCTCAGATAAACCACTGACCTCCTTCTATGGAAGCTTCAATACAGGGGCATTATCAACTGGACGAGCATTAACATTGTTGGTAGTATTTTTATACTCCAATAAATAAGTTGTTGAGCAGGGATGCTCACTGTCAGGATGCCTATCTATGATATTCTAGACCTTCAAAAGGTCGTCAACTCTCAACTCACTGACAAAAGGCTCTTGGTTACATTGGAAAGATGAGGAATAAAAGAAAGAGATGAAATAAAAAATAGGAAATAACAAGTAAAGAAAATACAAGCAAAGAACACAGAACAAATAAGAAATCAAAAATAAAGAAGAAAAGTTTCAGTAACCTATTTCATTCACCCCCCCCCCCCCCCCCCCCCAATGAGGGATTCAAAGGCCCCATTACCTTGCACCTTCGAGTTAGGGAAGATATTTCCAATTTCTAAAAATAAAGCCCTTCCTCTAATAGTCTTTATGGGAGTCAGGAAGATTTATGACCAAGACTCTATCATCCTTCCTAGTCTTCAGATATAAGATGCCTTCACTAGTGCGCGACCAGACATAGAAGTAACATAACTCTGGTAGTCCTAATTTTATTCCATGTTTCTCATTTATCCTATGAACCCCATTTACTATTTTCCATACATTATGGGCACATTAAGCATGAACTACATCAAAGTATGAAAGAACTTTAAAAAAATATGGTTTGGAGGGAAAGTTAAACTACTAGGAGAGTATAAATCCAGTGTCCATCCCCTATATTCCAAACATTTTTGGGAAGGGGGACACAGTTGAAGTATGTTGTATTTTTTCCTAAACTCTACTTCAGAATTACCACTAAATGTCATAGATTAAAAAAAGACTTTGAACAAAGAGGAAAGGATCAGAAAAACTTACAAGCGACTATGACTCAAGAAATCCCTGAATTTGAAGTGGAGTACAAGAAGGGAAGGTTAAATACAAAGGCCGGGTGCAAAACACTCAGAAACAATGAACTGGTGGTTGATTAGCACACAAACAAAGTCTTAAATGTCTTAAATGATGAGTTAAAGTTTCCTAGGAGGATCTCAACGCTTCATATCTCCACGAAAAACAAGTGTACCCCTGACAAACCTCATTATTTACAAAAATGGCACGCCAATTGTAGAGATATTTGAAACACACTAGAACACTCACAGATATATTCAAATTGATTACCAACAATCTCGGAGTAGATATTCAGGTATACCATGAATTATCCACGTGTTAATTGAGTTCCTTCTATAACTCAATATCTAACATTTATTCACCTATAAATTGTAAACCCTGATCCGGGGCAAAGGGATGTAATTTCGAGCATTGAGAGACACTATAATAAAACTGTAACCTTGTCATAGACGTACGCAGGTTGTCGAACCGTGTACATCGTTGTTGTGTGTGTGATTTTTTTATTCTGTTATTTATGATTATTTCATGGAATTCTATTATGATAATTCTTGTACTCATATATATATATATATATATATATATATATATATATATATATATATATATATATATATATATATATATATATATATATATATATAGAGAGAGAGAGAGAGAGAGAGAGACGCCCGCTCCTGTAAGGACTCCTTATGGTGAAGACCCCGGTAAATACCATTTTTTTTAAATAGTAAAAAAATGAATTTTTGATGAAACTTCATGGATATGATCTCCACGGTGAGAAGATCATCACCAATTTTTTTCATAAAAAAATTCAATAAAAAAACCGTTGAGATGAGGTGATATGTAAAAAAAATGGTATAAATATGCATTTTCGACCATTGAAATGTTGACGATCATCTCACCCGCTTTTTAATTAAATGTTTTGATGAAACTCAATGGATATTATCACAACAATGAGAAGATCATATTGATATAGTTTCATAAAAAAAATCAATCAATAAAGTGGGTGGTGCCGACCCAACATTCAACAGTTGAAAGTAGATATTTATACCATTTTTTTACATATCACCTCATCTCAACTTTTTTTAATTGAATTTTTTTATGAAAACAATTGGAGATGATTTTCTAACCGTGGACATCATATCCATGAATTTTCATCAAAAAAATAATTTTTGTACTATTTTAAAAATATGATATATACTGGGATCTGCAACATAAGGAGTCCTCACAGGAAACTTTTTGTATATATATACATGGCTGAACTTATATGCCCCCATATAATATATATATTTAAAAATGGTGTCCCTTATTTTATCTTTACCATGTTGCTTAAAAATATATCCACCATTAATCCTAGCACACTTTCACATTTAATAAGTAGCTCTCACATTTAACTAATGCAATATTAGTATTGTCTTCAAATCTCCAGCTCATCATTCTTGCAATAAATTAAAGGATTCCAATTTCATCCTCCCAAGTGAACCATAGTCCTCTTCATTTTCTTTTAAGAAACAAAATCCCTTCATAATTTTTTTCTTGTGTTGAATTGGTAAGCCATGTATCTTCACCTCTTCTTCTCCCAAATGTTGCTTCTCTCTCATGAGTTTCTTTATATATACCAACCTCTTATGAATGTTGTAATATTTAAAATATATATAACTCCAATTGTATATAAATAAATATATATTATTTATTTACTATATCATCTACCCTTTATTCTTTACACTACATCTTTAATTTTATATATGACAAACAGTGTTAGGCATAGACTCAATCTTTAGTTTACATTCAAATGATGGCCTCAAATTGTTATATGTCACTTAATTAGCTTTTTCATATTTTTCCTTTATTGATTTTTCCTTTTTTTTTTCAATTCCAAAATAAAGTTTAGATTTAAAAATCCTATGCATGTTGTTTTTTAGTTTACTATTTTTCTCTCTGTAAAAAATGTTCAAACATTTGTGAAATTCGTTAGTAGAGGAAAGCGCGATATGAACTCAGATATCAATGGCCTCGATGAGACTAATCTTCATCGCCACAATTTTCAATAAGCTTCTTTAAACTTTAATTCTCAAGCTTGATTACGCATGCATCCCATTTCTGGTGTATTATGAATTTGTTCATTCTTTTGTGAACTTGCAAGATCCTTCCATTAAGAATTTAGAGAATAGTAATATTAAAAATATGTTAGTTAGATAGGAATAGTCCTAGCCAAAATAAGCATAATTGTTTTACCTTTGAATATTTATTTATTTTTGTTCATAAAATCTGATTGTGCTTTTTTTGGTACTTTGAGAAATATTACATTTTGATTAAATTTGAAGTGATAATTATAATTGTGTATTCATATATGGAATTTTTTATCTCAGCCTATATTGTTTCTCTCTCTCTCTTTTTATCTTTCAAAGTATTTTTTGGGAGTTCATCAAACATTTCTCCAATGATTCTATGAAAACAATTTTTGCTTTAGTAGGCTATGTATACATGTAGCAAATATTCACTACATATTTTCTAATAAGACCTATTGTAGTAAAAATATTTTTTAAAGAAAATTGTAGGAGCAAAAGAATTCATGCCTTATTAGACTACATACATAATACGCGGGGCTGATTGATAAAAATACATGTTTTTTGTACGTGACTTGCAATTGACATTTTGACCATACAAATCGGGCGATAAGTCCACTCACACTTAATCTTTCATTTAGCAATACCCAAATCCTATTAATTTAGCCATTAACATAATTTCACATTTTTCTAAGTTGCCTCATAAACTTGCATTTACATTAATGAGAGTTGTGCTCAAATCATCTTTTCACTTTCTTGATCGGGGTACCAATCCATGAGTACTATACATCCTTTCACCGACTCCCATCAATTCGAAATATAATACTGATCAGTTGTTTAGGATCTAAGTATTAAGCCTCACTCTAGGGCTCCCGGTCCTTCTTAAATTTTTTTATTACCTCTGAGCGCCTTTTAATTTTAATTGTTACATCTTTGTAACCCTTTTTCCTTTCTTTCTTTCTGATTCACTTTTAAATCTTTTTCCTTAATTTCCTTTTTATCAGACAATGAGGCCAAATACCCTGGACGAGACAAGTACTAACACACTTCATTTCCAAGTTTCACAATTTATTAAAAAGTCCATTTTCATTTTAACTTAGACTCGTTATTTCATCTTTTGAAAAGAACTTTAATTATCATTTCTTGTGAGACTTAACCTTTGAGTTCAAGCACCCATTTATACACTTTAATGTATTTTCACTATTCACACACACTTGTAAACTTGTATTATATACATTGTACCAAAAATACTTCTTTTCATCTTTACTTTACAAAACATGAATTTTCACAACATAGAATCCAAATCTTTAACTAGAGTACTCTTGGTTTTTTAAATCATTCTTAAGTTCATATTTCGCATAAGATGACACTTTTGTGCTAAAACATTACTTTTGCCATTTGAAGACTTTACCTTTCAAAATGCAAAAGTCATATCAAAACCTTATCTTTCAAAATAATTGATTTGCATTGTCTACTATATTCTCATAATTTTACGTTGTCATTTTCTTCCTTTAAAATCAACGTTTCAAGAAAATATTCATTTTTGCAAATGTTACTACTTTATCCAAATTGTTCATAAAATGACACTTTTGGCCTCAAAACTACACTTTTGACATTCCAAGTCTTATTCTTATAAATTGATAAAATTTTATTGTAGACTTTGTATATATATCAATTTATGTGTAAATATTACTATATTTACTCTTTTAACCTCAACACTTTACTACTTTCACTTTTCGTCCCTTAAACTTTAAATCTCTTAAACTTTCTTCACATAAAGTAGCATCATTTTATGTGACTAATATGTTGATTTTTTCGAAATTACCGTTTCATATTCCAAGGCTTGTTTAAATTTATTTTCAATATAATAAATCCATTTATCCCAACTACTTGAGTTTATGCTCATGAATGTAAGGTTTTATACCCATAAAACCTATATAGGTATCCTAAAATTTCTTCATCAAGTTCAACTTTACATTTGACATGAAAAAACTACTTTAAACATGATTTTAATAAGCAATAACTTTTTTAAACATTCTAAAATTTTAACTTAATTACAACTTCAACTTTTAACCATTTTTATCATATATTTATCAACTTATATTCATAAATAGTCATTTAAATCATACATATGTATACATATAACTAGCATGCTTAATTTTAAACTTGAAAATAGTATAGAACCCCTAAATTAAAGAAGAAATTCACCAAATAATATATGGAAAAAAATAATCTCCAAGACTTTAAGAAATATCCAAAAAAAATCTCCCAAATGTCCTCTATTAATCCTCCAAAAATACTCCAAGAAAGCCACAAATAATTCTAAATATCCCCTTTTATTACTGCAAATATACTCCCCAAAACATCACAAAAATACATTTCAGGACCTCACCAATTATCCAATGAATATGTTTACATAATTACACCAAAGTGTCCTTCACAACTCCACCAAAAATATACTCTAAACACTCAAAAATAATTTTTTTAATACCACAAATAAATACTATGATTCGCATAAAAGTTCGTCTAATTTTTGGTGGAAGAATGGTGCAAAATACACCCAAGTGGCATTAAATTGATGGTTTTATTTTGGTTGGTTTAGAACTCAATCGGGTGATTTTTGTTTGGCAGGAGAGGAGAAAGAGAGAATTGTTCCGTGTCTTTGAAATTTCTTCGGCAATAGATTTACTTTATAAGCTTAAAGATCCATGAAATATTTCCTAATTCTACACCGTAATTAATGAACAACCACCCACATGCTCCTAACATTTTTACAATACCTTATTATTTATCAAAAGCCAAAGGACATTTTTTTCCCATATGATTAATAACTCATATTCTTCTTTTTATTACTCTTTCTTTAATGTCATCACATGGCATAGGTATCATTAATTCCTTACCCTTCCACAGAAGCATGTGATGTCGTCCCTACATGCATTTGCTTAATATTTTTTTGGTGAAATGGAAAGAAAAGAACAAACAGCATAGAAAGGAAAAGAACAATAACAAGAAGTAGCAATACATGTTTCCCATGATCGTTCCCACTGCATCCTCCTCTAGTATTTGGAGAAGTTTATTCGAGGCTTCACTACACCAAAATAGGTAAATTATAACTGATTTTTTTTACTTGAAACGAATTTAGTCCATTAAAAATTTGTAACGGCCAAATTCCGTTACAAATAGAAAAAAACGTTGCAATATATTAGTACATTTGCAAAAGGTCATTAAAAAAAAAGAAAACAAAGGAAAAAAATAAGGAAAGATCGGGCGAGGGTATTTCCCCCACTTTCCTCGAAACCAAACCCAATTCCCTCACAACCTAACCCACTACCTCTCTACCTCCCAAGCCGACTCCATTTGTATATGTCCCTTTCGGCGACCTATCTAAGTCTCCCCCGACGACCTCGCACATCGGTTGAGATCAGGTATTTTTTTATTGCTACTTGATGCTTAAATGATATTTCATCAACAGTTGGAAATTGATACGATGAATATGCTGAAATTTTCATAAATGGGTTTGGAGATTGAATCTGATGGATTACTCTCTCTCTCTGTCTCTCTCTCTCTCTCTCTCTCTCTCTCTCTCTCTCTCTATATATATATATATATATATATATATATATATATATATATATATATATATATAGACACACACACACACACGTGTGTGGCTGCTTGTATGATAAATCGAAATCTAGACTCTTGAGGGTTTTGTTGGTGGTGGGTATGAGTTGTATAGTGGTGATGGTGGCTTTTGATGTTTATTGGTTTACATCAGAAACGGGGCTGTGAAAAGGGTTTGATGATGGGTGGTTTTTAATGGTAGCTCATTTGGCATTCAAATCCTAAATGATAGAAATGATGGGTAATGGGTTGTGGTGGGTGGTGGCTGGCATCTATAATGTGTAAAATGATGCATCATGAGATAATATGAAATAAGAGTTATAAACACTGTTTACAAACTTTCCATTAACACCATTAAACTTAGTTGAATCAATTGACCGAATATTTCAGCTATTAATTTAATCAAAACTATTTCAACTAGTTATGAAATCAAAGGTGTTATTAAAATTTGTGTTGTCTACGTTTGGCCTTTTTTGAAATGTAAATGATGTTTTAATTAGTCATCTTTACTTAACTAATTTTAGGTTGTAATTGTATTTATGCACCTTGTAAATATGCTTCCTATTTCTACCTACTAAACCTATCCCAATTATTATCTTGGTGGTAAAACTTTTGTTGGAAAGTGGATTCTGATAGGCGAGCATAATCCTGAGAGGTTGTAAATTCTTTAAATGTCATTTCTGAAGCTGACATTTTGCGAAATTGGTTCAAATTAGCTTTGGTTAGTAAAAAAATCTGAATGTCGATTAAGAGAAAAAAGGCAAAGCATAAATCCTATGGCCCATTTTACTGTCTTTATTTTATATTATTCTTCTGTTTTATTTCTTATGTGATATTTTTGTTGGTTTTCAATAAGTATACTACTAATAAAGTGACTTCTGCTGGTCTTCTGTTTCAAATTGTTTTTACCTATTTCCATATTATTACATATTGTAGAACACCTTGAATTATGGTATTAAAATTATGCAAATATAAGGGTGGACAATCCATCAATAAGGACTGCACAAAATTAGTGACGAAATCTCATAAACCATCACATTATTGTGGATGGGTGAGTGTAAACTGTTCCATTAATGAGATGATTCCATATATATTTTCTTTTCCCAAACTAAGAGTTCATTTTCCATTGTGGATGTAATCAACTAACTAAACCAAATGGCACGATAGTCCAGAAGCCTTGATCTTGGTCATTATTTGAGAGTATCCCTAAAAAACTATCAACTTTGATAGGGACCATTAATTTTTTATGCAGAGAGTATGTATTTAAGGGTCAAATTATTACCGCTTGAGTCGGTTGATTGTGTAGGGTCTAACCGTGAGATAGTGGTCTTTTACTATGTGAAGGTTGTAAATTTTGGGGTTGTTGAGTGAAAGCAGTCCAACGGTGGACAGTTGAGTATTTTACCTCGAGAAGGTTTAAAATTTGGATAGTTGAGTCTCTTCAAGAAAGGGTAATTTATCCACAATCCTATCCTCTAACATTGTGGTGCTCCCAGACAAATATAATACATTTTAGGTATTAGTGCCTGTCACACCCCGCCCAATTAAATATAGGGTGATCAGTCGTCTACCAATTTAAAATAGGATATTCAGTTGGTTCATTCTCAGCATCACTGTCGAAAAACTTTTTAACATATTAATCACCTAATATAAAATTAAAATAGGTGTCAAAACATTTCCAATTTAATAAAACCATGTAAATCCATTTCTTTCCATTTTAAAATATAAACCATTTACCACACATGGGAATGTAAATAAATACTGAACATGAATCAAGTACTGAAATAAATAAGACTGGATAAAACCTCCCAGTTCAAAACTATAAAACCATATAATAAACTGAATACAATATCTCTGATGAAATAACTAGAAGTGGGCGACATATGCCCTAAAGAAGAAATCTAGATGAAACTGAATGGAAAGGATAGATGCGTCTACTGCAAGGACCTACAGCTTCCACAACAGCTGCAGCACGTCAAGCAATCCAAATCTCTAAATCTAATACTCCTGTGGCCAAGCAACTGATAAAATACATATATATAGCAAAAGAGAGAAGAGATACAAGAAACGGGTCAGAGCCCGATGTGTAAAAATATTTTAGCAAGTATTTAAAACTGGTTCTTAAAACAATTCTTATACGCATGTTAGTTATCGAACTCTCACATGAGTTTCTCACCTCTCGTCTATTATGCACGCCTAACGTACATCTAATCTCCCCCTATTATACCTCCCAGTCTAACTAGTCAGAAACCATATTAATACTAGCTATGCTCACTAGTAGTATTCCCGTATCGCCCATACAATACGCTATTCAGATAGTTTATATCACATAATAAATTTCATTATTCACCGTTTGAATGGTTAATCTTTTATTCACTAAGATTATTTTACTTCTCATTTTTATTTTATCTACTAGTCTCACAAGGTAGAAAATTACTCAACTACACTCATACATAAATATAGTCTCATCATCCCTATATATATACACTAATCATGCACCCTTAGGTTAAGACCGCTTGGTGCAATGTAATCATTATTATTATTGCCAAGTCTACTAATTTCACACAGTAGCAATATATATATATATATATATATATATATATATATATATATATATATATAGTACCATCATCCCTATACATATAAATATATACTAATCCTGCACCCCCGGCTAAGCCCCATTAGTGCATATCTCCAGAAAATCATGAATCCCCGGGTTAACACCCATTAATGCACCTATGAATAATAATTCAGCACCCCCAGGTTATTAGCCATTAGTGCGCCTAACAATAGAATATTGCATCCCCGGGTTAGAACCCATTAATACACCTATCTATATTAATCCAGCACCCCCGGGTTATCACCCATTAGTGCACCAAACAATAATCATCTTTGTACCCCCCGGGTTATCACCCATTAGTACACTTAATAATAGAGTTTCTGCACCTCCGAGTTATCACTCATTAGTGCTCTTAACTATAATATCACATAATAGGCATACACACATCCTATTATAATTTATAGGTATTTCTCCAACCTACATATATACTCTTTATAGGTATTTTAACCTCATTACTGCGTATAGTATAAATAATTATATTACCATCTCTCTCGTAATCTCCAAGGTACATTCTCTCTATACCGAAATAATTAAAGTATTAATTCCCACATACTTTTACAAAAATTTCTTCTTATTTGAATTTATTATTTCGTAGTTTCTTTCACTCCAATAAACCAATAAACTCCAAACTGGGCTCTCAGCAAATTCCCAGAAATTCACCCTATGGTTTGAACCAGAATGACTTGTGGTTTGAACCAGAATGACATGTGGTTTGAACCAGAATGACATGTCGTTCGAACTAGAAGACATGTCGTTCAAACCAGAATGCATGTCATTCGAACCAGAATGAGATGTCGTTTGAACCACTTTGACATGTCGTTCGAACTAGAATGATATGTCGTTTGAACCACTTCACGCGAGATCCCCATCTCCTTTTAACCACTTCGCACGACTTCGCGCGAGATTGCACTGTTCGTCTTCTTCACCAAACTTCAGCGTTTTTCACCATTTTTAACCTAAAAACCTCTAAGATTCGATTCCCAACAACTCATCATCAATACCCATCAACACCTAATAGGTTATAATTCATTCCTAACCTCCTAGGATTATTAATTCGTCATAAATCATTATAAATATCTAAAATCCCCAAATTAATTCATATGAACCCTAGTTTCCAAATTTTCAATTAAAGAACCTAATCAACCCATATTTGTTCATCAATATATAATCAAATTCCATGATTAATCCTCTACATACATGAAGGAATTCCAACCACTAATTAAACCAATCCTTAATCATAATTTAAATCTCCAATTTTCACCCAATTAACATATAAATCATGATTAAATCCACCTATACTAACATGAGCATGATTATTGCTAAAAGAAAGCAAGTAATAAACACTTTCGTCGAATAATACGGTTTTATCCGTTGGTGATGTTGGTATATACGCGTTCCTCTCTTTGCGATCTACGCATTGGTGGTCACGGTTATGCAAGGTGGTGCTAATCGAACCTTCTCTCTTGGAAATTGGTTCTCCCTCACACCCTCCATGGCCGTTCTTGATTTGTGTAACCTATTAACCCTAATGGACTTTCCTAGGCTGATATAATTACTCTTAATTTTCGTCCATTAATTTAGCCCAAAAATACAATTTACCATAATGCCCTCTCGGGGTGCCGGTTAGGCCTAAAATCGCCCCGAGACCAAAACTAAACACCCGGGTATACTATTTTAACTATCTCAACCCTCTCGGACTCAATGGCGCACTCTAAATGACCATACGAGTTAATATAAATAATTTCTCTTTTTATTCCATTCAATTAGTCCCGACATGACTCACACGCGTGTCAGACTTAAATTACCAAACTGTCGTATTTATCACTTCCGACAATTTATCAAATATCATAATTCCATATTACATATCACACAGTAATATGTGATAGTTCCCAACAATAAGTATTAACTCTTGGCATGCTAGTTAATAATTATTTTAATCCGGATTAATAACAAATTAATTTCTCACATTTTAATTTAATTAATCCAACAACAATAAATAAATCGCATATTTATTCCCACAATAATAATTAATCACATAATTATTTAAATCGTCAAAAATATGGGGTGTTACATACTTCCCCCCTTACAACGGAATTTTGTCCCGAAATTCGAAAAAAGTATACCAGGTATAGACAACGCTGTAAAAATATTGCGCATTGTATCCTTGCGCTCACAAGTAACCTACTCCGTACCACCCATATAGTACGCTATCGAATACCCATAATAATGAACACTTAACATGTGTTTGCTTTAAACTCCAAGTTACCCTGTCATATAGGCTCTTGCCCAATCCTTTCTGGTTACGTTTCACTACTTCAACTTTATTTTAGATATTCACTATCTAGTCTTCTAATATTAGCACCTTAGTAGATTTATCCTCTTTTCATATACATGCGACTACGTCTCGTGTCGTTTATACAAGTAAATTCGTTGTGCAATATATATTTCACACACAATATATACGATAATATCGATTCTTCTCCGATATTTGTAATCATAACTGGTCCCTCACCTTTAACTATTAAGTAGGACAACAACCAAATTTACCGTGCCATACTTCTACTGGCACTCTACCCGAACGTGAACTTATAGGAGTTATTTGTACACAAACTCCACTAGTGGAAGGTACTACTCTCATCCTCCCCTAAGATCTCAGGGTGCACACAAAATTTTCTCTCCCGCATCCAATTAGACCGCTTATCCTGACCATCCCTCTGTGGGTATTAGGTCGTACTCAATCGCATTTTAGTACCTATAATCTCACCATCTCAGCTATATGAGAAGATCCTTGGGAATACTCTTCCATTCTCTAGTGGAACAAGCCCCTGCTAGTTTTGAATTGTTCACCATTTTTCAATCCGTCAGGTGACCCACAGCATGACCATCCTTGAAATGTTAACCTACATTATAGGCCATCACCACTGTTGTTTGTATTCTGATACATTTTATCTTTCTTGAATAAGTTTCAATTCATCTTGAAACGTAAGTTTTTGACAAATCTCACGGAGTAATCTTCGGATTACCAGATTACAAGTTATCGAATTCTCAAGATAATCATAATCCACCATTTGATTCAATCCCTAGGGCTACACCCTATGCCTCACGCATCATTATACTAAAGACATAAAATATTCTTACCTCAATTCTTTCACACTCGGTATGTTGATGTGGTAGGGTTGCACTCAACCACCCCACTAGTCATGACTTAAACCATCCTTCAATGGTATCATTAATCTATTCCGAAAAATACTAAGTCCAGGCTAATCTATTGGCCTTAAGTTATAAAAGAATTATCAACTCTCAAATATACTCTCCTATATGTACAATAACCAATATACAAAACTTATGTACTATCGATCAAACTTCCCTCCAACTCCCAACGTTCGCTAGTTTCATGCGTGGGATGTATCGCAAAGCGAAATCCAAACAAGGAACCCCCCCCCCCCCCCCGATACACTACTATCTAACCTAGCCAATTGTTGAGGTCCGTAAGGCCTTCAGTACCTACTATGTACTTTCCCACAATCTACGTATTGTGATATAAAATTTTACTCGTCCACTCTCATGCCCTAAAATTGTAACATGAAGCATGGCGCCCTCACTATCCCAAGTACTTAGTGCTATAGATATATAACGAGCTATATTTCGCCGATCGATACGAACACAGTGTATTCTAAGTCTTAACAGACAAATAAATCCCTATGCTCAGGAATCGCATATAATTAGACACTATACTCGCTGAGGTTTATAATACAATAAAAGTTTTATATATATACTCATATCTGGGCCCAACCCTATTTCAGGAGGCACCGCACAAAATAAGGATCACTCCTCCCGGAGTATCCAGCACGACAGTCATATCCATACATTTATACTATCGTTTAACCATATGGTAATTAATCACTACACATTACCATAATAAACTCTACTAAGGTTGACTCAATACAGTTGTAAATTATAACAACAAAACATATTCTTAGGGCCCACCCGATTCACTCACGGGAAATCATCAAAATGCCCTTCTAACAACGAGAAATACATTTGTAACAAGACTGTTAAAACTAATGTTCCCACTAAACATGACCCGCACGCAAAGTTTAGGGTTTCCAATTTACATAAAAGTTGTGGCACACCCATGTCACTAGAATCTATCCTTTACTCACAAGGAAGAAGCAAAACCACACCAGTCTCGCCAAATCACAGGGTCTCAGCACGTGGCTGCCATCACGACCCATTAACATCTTCAATCGTTATTCATCCTAGGATTTCATCCTGTAGTTGTCCCCTTTTACCATGGACAATTTATTCCATCTTGTGGATTTCATGCCCATTATTGAAACGTTGGCCCAAACTCTCTAGGCCTCAATTATAGCTTTACTGCTCTCATTTACATCCCGATCCCCGTAGACCTTGACATACTGTATGATACTATTAACGAGAACTCTACTGGTCCAGACTGAACCCATCATTCTCAGGTTATAAATTCCCTGGGCCTAATTCCCTTGACCCCAAATTCTTTCGCTAGAAGTCTCACTCCTCCAATTGTTATGCCTAACTGGCACGGTTTACCATTTCTAATCTCTTCGGTCTCACTTCTCAATTGTGGAAACATTCAACACTTGTAGTTCTGTTTCCTTTACATAAGGAAAACTTCATGAACCATTTCCCCGTCACTGGTCCCACTGACCATTTTTGCGAATGTCCTTCTCTTGGACCAACAGTCTCAACTCACTATTATTCATCCACTATCCCTTTGGCTATGCTAGCTATTTGGAACTATGGTTGGCCTCTACAGCCTGATTGACTTCATCATCCTCTTGAAGTTAATCCCTTAAAATCATCTAACTGAGTTCCCTATTGGGTATACTCTCACGTGGTATTTCACTAACATCGTTGAATTCAGTTTTTGCTCTTCAGCAGGTTCGTTAACCCTCTTTACTCCCTTCTCTTGGAAGGACTGCCATCACTAGCAATCGTATAACTTGACTACATCAACATTAGTCATCCTAGCTAGATTTCTCATCCATACTGGTATTCTACTCACTGGTCCTTTATCAACTATAAACCCTTTGGATAATTTATGGCCCTCTGCTAGGAACGAAGTTCATTATGCAATTCGACCTTTCTCTCACGATCGTTTTCTATCTTACCCATCGTTTTAAACATCAAAATTTCACTCGCATTTTGTTACCACATCGAATGGAAGACCTCATGGTCAAATCGTACCCAATTTTCTTCTTAAAATTCAAACATACTTCTTTATGTACGGTGATTGTCTCTAATCACTACATGATGCTCCTAAGAGTTGTAACTTTTAACTCCAAATTAAATTCTGAGTGTTGTCATGCCCCACTCTACACAATTGCCTTCGGATTTTCCACCTCCGCTGGTCTGTTACACTTTCTCATTTTCTTCTCCGCATCTTCACCGATGGGTTTTTAAAAGATTTCCTCTGATTTCCCCTTTTATCGACTATGCTAGGTGGCCCTAAATTCACTCCATCGTTATCTATGACTGTGTCCTGGGAACCCACAGTTCCCGAGTGACAATTTTACTATCTCTTACTTAAGTAATTCGCATTGTGATTTTTGTCCCGATCACTCTTCCCCGATTACTCTATGTCTTCTGTTGAGCTTCTCCTCCCGCAGTTCTTCTTACGACCCTCGCTGGTCATTCTAAAATGTTCGGTGTTCGAATCACACTGAATTTCGTATAATGAGCCACATCGATTATAATTCATAGCAGAAGAACGTAAGTCGCATACGTAAGGGGACACAACAATCCTATCATAAGGCTCTACATCAAAGAACGATACGCTTAAACGTAATAAGCCGCACAGATCCTAACGACACCAGAACTTGATGCTCTGATACCACCTATCACACCCCGCCCAATTAAATATAGGGTGATCAGTCCTCTACCAATTTAAAACAAGATATTCAGTTGGTTCATTCTCAGGATCACTGTCGAAAAACTTTTTAACATATTAATCACCTAATATAAAATTAAGCTAGGTGTCAAAACATTTCCAATTTAATAAAACCAAAAAAATCCATTTCTTTCCATTTTAAAATATAAACCATTCACCAAACATAGGTATGTAAATAAATATTGAACATGAATCAAGTACTGAAATAAATAAGACTGGATAAAACCTCCCAGTTCAAAACTCCAACCCATATAATAAACTGAATACAATATCTCTGATGAAAGAACTAGAAGTGGGCGACATATGCCCTAAACAAGAAATGTAGATGAAACTGAATGGAAATGATAGATGCATCTACTGCAAGGACCTACAGCTTCCACAACAGCTGCAGCACGTCAAGCAATCCAAATCTCTAAATCTGATACTCCTGTGGCTGAGCCCCTGATATAATACATATATATATCAAAAGAGAGAATAGATACAAGAAACGGGTCAGAGCTCGATGTGTAAAAATATTTTAGCAAGTATTTAAAACTGGTTCTTAAAACAAGTCTTATACGCATGTTAGTTATCGAACTCTCACATGAGTTTCTCATCTCTCGTCTATTGTGCACGCCTAACGTACATCTAATCTCCCCCTAGTTATACCTCCCAGTCTAATTAGTCATAAACCATACTAATACTAACTATGCTCACTAGTAGTATTCCCGTATCGCCCATACAATACGCTATTCAGATAGTTTATATCACATACTAAATTTTATTACTCACCGTTCGAATGGTTAATCTTTTATTCACTAAGATTATTTTACTTCTCATTTTCATTTTATCAACTAGTCTCACAAAGTAGAAAAATACTCAATTACACTCATACATATATATAGTCTCATCATCCCTATATATATACACTAATATTGCACCCTTAGGTTAAGACCGCTTGGCGCAATGTAATAATTATTATTATTACCAAGTCTACTAATTTCACACAGTAGCAATATTCAGAAGTCCATATATATATATATATATATATATATATATATATATATATATATATATATATATATATATATATTACCATCATCCCTATACATATATATATACTAATCCTACACCCCCGGCCAAGCCCCATTAGTGCATATCTCCATAAAATCATGCATCCCCGGGTTAGCACCCATTAATGCACCTATCAATAATAATTCAGCACCCCCGGGTTATCAGCCATTAGTGCGCCTAATAATAGAATATTGCATCCCCGAGTTAGCACCCATTAATACACCTATCTATATTAATCCAGCACCCCCGGTTTATCACCCATTAGTGCGCCAAACAATAATCATCTTTGTAACCCCGGGTTATCACCCATTAGTACACTTAATAATAGAGTTTCTACACCTCCGAGTTATCACTCATTAGTGCTCTTAACTATAATATCACATAATAGGCATACATACATCCTATTATAATTTATAGGTATTTCTCCAACCTGCATATATACTCTTTATACGTATTTTAACCTCATTACTACGTATAGTATAAATAATTAGATTACTATCTCTCTCGTAATCTCCAAGGTACATTCTCTCTATTCCGAAATAATTGAAGTATTAATTCCCACATACTTTTCCCAAAATTCCTTCTTATTTGAATTTATTATTTGGTAGTTTCTCTCACTCCAATAAACCCATAAACTCCAAACTGGGCTCTAAGAAAATTCCCAGAAATTCACCCTATGGTTTGAACCAGAATGACTTGTGGTTTGAACTAGAATGACATGTGGTTTGAACCAGAATGACATGTCATTCGAACCAGAAGACATGTCGTTTAAACCAGAATGTATGTCATTCGAGCCAGAATGAGATGTCGTTTGAACCACTTTGACATGTCGTTCGAACTAGAATGATATGTCGTTTGAACCACTTCGCGCGAGATCCCCATCTCTTTTGAACCACTTCGTGCGACTTTGCGCGAGATTGCATTGTTCGTCTTCTTCACCAAACTTCAGCGTTTTTCACCATTTTTAACCTAAAAACCTCTAAGATTCGATTCCCAACAACTCATCATCAATACCCATCAACACCTAATAGGTTATAAATCATTCCTAACCTCCTAGGATCATTAATTCGTCATAAATCATTATAAATATATAAAATCCCCAAATTAATTCATATGAACCCTAGTTTCCAAATTTTCAATTAAAGAACCTAATCAATCCAGATTTGTTCATCAATATATAATCAAATTCCGTGATTAATCCTCTACATACATGAAGGAATTCCAACCACTAATTAAACCAATCCTTAATCATAATTTAAATCTCCAATTTTCACCCAATTAACATATAAATCATGATTAACTCCACCTATACTAACATGAGCATGATTATTGCTAAAAGAAAGCAAGTAATAAACACTTGCCTCGAATATGACGGTATGATCCATTGGTGATGTTGGTATATACGCGTTCCTCTCTTCGCGATCTACGCGTTGGTGGTCACGGTTATGCAAGGTGGTGTTAATCGAGCATTCTCTCTTGGAAATTGGTTCTCCCTCACACCGTCCATGGCCGTTCTTGATTTGTGTAACCTATTAACCCTAATGGACTTTCCTAGGCTGATATAACTACTCTTAATTTTCGTCCATTAATTTAGCCCTAAAATACAATTTATCATAATGCCCTCTCGGGGTGCCGGTTAGGCCTAAAATCACCCCGGGACCCAAACTAAACACCCGGGTATACTATTTTGACTATCTCGACCCTCCCGGACTCAATGGAGCATTCGAAATGACCATACGAGTTAATATAAATAATTTTTATTTTTATTCCATTCAATTAGTCCCGACACGACTCACACACGTGTCAGACTTAAATTACCAAACTGCCGTATTTCTCACTTCCGATAATTTATCAAATATCGTAATTCCATATTACATATTACACAATAATATTTAATAGTTCACAACAATAAGTATTAACCCTTGGCACGCTAGTTAATAATTATTTTAATCTGGATTAATAACAAATTAATTTCTCACATTTTAATTTAATTAATCCAACAACAATAAATAAATCGTATATTTATTCCCACAATAATTAGTCGTATAATTATTTAAATCATCAAAAATACTGGGTGTTACAGTGCCTTATGTTTAAGCAACGATTGCTGATGGTTTAAGAGGATTGTATAATTTAGATCAGTTCTAAGGAGTCTAAGATACTTCTAAGTAAAAGAGAGGTTAAAAAGCTAGAATGGTAAATATAATACAAAACTGTCAACTTATGCAAGTTTTAATTCACCTTTAAAATTTGTATATTCAAAGAATCCATGCAAAAAAATTGATAAACATTTCTCAAACACAACTAATTATAATATATGAAGAGAAAGTGTCATATTCCAAATCTGTATGAATACGTAAATCACTAGGATACTAGCATTTTCTGGTTTCTCGACAGTACAATTTGTAGTAAAAAATTTGAGATACGAAGACAAGAACAAAGCTAGTGATACAGAACAAAATGATTCATTGTGCAATTTTAATAGACCAGTCACAATTTTTGTTATGGTGTTATTCACAACATCAGACTCACATACAATTCAGTAATGTATTTTTCTCAGTAGTGAACTATCTACGGTGACATATCTTTCTTAGTAGTGAATTATTTTGTACATGGGTTTGATGTTTTACATTTACTTTTCCTATAGTCAATGATTCTTTTTATTTTTTATCCGTTTGAAGCTTCATAGGTCCACATTTGTTATTATATATGCTAATTTCATTGTCGGTTATTCTTCTTTATATAACGGAAGTTCAATTATGATACCATCCAATCAAATACTATAATCTCATAACGGAAGCTCCAAAGAGATAGCGAATTAATTTCTCAGTTAGCTTACCGACTCCACGTGGCACTCTTATTTAGTTCTCTTTTCCTCTCTTCTCACTTCTTTTATGCAACACCTATAGATAACACATTTTCTACCCTCTCCTATTAAACTTCTGTCTATTCTCTCAATAAACACGACCTTGTTTCCTCCCTCCCTTAACCCTTATCTCCATTTATCTCCCCTCTATAAGTTTGTTACAATTATGTGATGCTAAATCATTATGTGTGTATATGTACGTATGTCGATTAACACTTCTGTGTGAAAATGTCCATATGTAAGTGTGTATAAATTTGTATATCTATGTATATATGCATGTTTGTGTATGTGTGTTGGTATAATTTTTGACATAATGTTTCTCCTCGATTTAAAGAGAGAAAATTTTATGTATATATCCATTGTGTTGGATATGTGTATGTATATATCCATTGTGTTCTCAACATTCTGTGTGTCTATCCTTTTTTCTTCACATGATGAAAATTTTAAGACAAAACTACTTAAAAAGTCAGAACACTCCCTTATGGACTTTCAATTTGAGTCTAAAGATATAACGAGACATTCAATGGATGATGATGAAGTTCCTTCTTTTGCTCATGGAAAGGTAAATACTCATGACATCATGCAAACAAGGAATCCTCATAAGTAAATCTCCTCGCATTGGTGCATTTTTCTTTTAAAAAATGATGAGAAGTATTATCACTTGCTTATAAACTTTCAGTCCACTTCCTATATCTGGCCTAAATTATTTCATCAGTTTGGGATCTGGGGTGTTCTTCCTAAATAATTTGTTGTATTTAATGAATTTACTGGCCTAAATTATCCCTATTGCTTAATAACAGGTGCTTCCGAAGACTGAGGAGCATCCACGCACATTTTAGCTTCTTAGAGGTCGACAAACTAGGCCAGTGAAGTGCCCAACATTGGAAAATAAGGCCTCGGATCCTGCATTTTAAAATTAAAGGTATATTTAATTATAATGTTTGGAGGAGATTGAAAAGTGGTGAACTTTTATGAGAAGTTTTTTTGATAAAAAATTAAAAAATAGAAGAGTGGCTCTCCGAGTTATTCTTTAATTTTCCAGTTTTCACATATGAATACTACTCATATATAATATATTAAAAATCAAGCTCCATCAAAGTAAAAATGAGCAAAAATAAGTAATTTCCACTTTAAAAAAATGATACACCAATCACCAACTAAATTCTTAAGTTTGAATAAAAATCAGTCATATGTAGTTACTATGTAATAAAATTGTAACCTGTTGTGCAAAGGATGACACCACCCAGGGAAATCCATGCATATTTTTTATTCTTCTCGAAATACTCTACTATGTAATGTGGATTTATAGCTTTAATAAGTGATGAATCAAACTTGATGGAATTGTAGACACCAATTTCGACGTTCAATAAGAACCAAATGCAAATTATTGGAGCAAAGTTGTAGCCAACTTTGTCTGTCCCAAATCTTTGAACCGCAAATAGTCACATTAAGATGACAACTGACACCCAAACAATTTTACCTGCATCACAAGATTGAACTTGTTATTAACACTTGTTATAAAAAATTATAACTGCATTACAAGCAGTTTTTCCTATTAATGACAATGGATATATCTCTAAATAAAGCTTTATTTTTCGATAACAATAATTTCCCATCACAAGATTTCACTTGTTATCAACACTTGTTATTAACTATGATGATTTTTTGTAGTCTCGTTATTGTTCACAGCTGTTTCTTGGCCATTAAACTTCCTCTTAGAAGCGAGCGCAACGAGACCATTCTTAATTTTAGCATCAATACTTTTCTTCTCATCGGATAGTAGAATTACTCACAATGCCAATAGCAGTTTCGATTTTTATCTTCTCATATCCCACTTCATCAGAAGAATTGAACTTGGAATCATTTTGTTTACTCTTCGATGCATCCTCCTCCATAGAATCATCACCAAAACTTCTGTCCAAATTTAACTTCTTAGCAGAACCCATATCTCCATGATCATTCCTGTAATGGAAATTTCAGCATTATTATTGCAATTTGTCTCATTATCATTAAACTTGTTTACAGGTGTCTTTTTAACATCCATTGATTCTAACTGGCCAACATCCACTGATTCCAACTGGCAAACATTTGAGACAACATTGCTGCAGGATAATTGTTGAACTATCACATGCTTAACATCAAGTTTTAATTTGACACCAATAGCAATTACATTATCCTTTAGCACTTCATTCTTTTCATTAATTGTAATACTATCAGTAAAAAGAGAATCAGATTTTACTTAGCTGACCTCGCATACCTGGTTGTTAAGATCAGATGAGTCGAACCTAGCCCGGTATTAAATAAAACTAGTCACCTATCTCAAATGATCTTTCTTCTTATACAACAGTTACATTAGTGAGATCATCATTGGGAATAGGAAGTTGGAACGTTATAGACCATAAAGGGTTTGATCGGGGATCATATTGAAGATCTTTTGAAGAATGTCAGAACCCAAGTATTGCTTAATCTGATCAAGCCTTATAAAAGAATTCGGATTCCATTCATATCAAAGGAGCTTAATGTGTCAGAAAAAGATGATGATGACTTTTTGCTTTATCTTATCTTGGATCATCGTATTCATGGACATATTAATCAAGTTAATCGACTATTGAGTGTAGAGATACGTTGTCTTTCAAACTTAATGACTTTGTCTTTGAACCACTTTATTACCTAGAATTTTTGTAGTTGTTTTGTGTGAATTGTGTTCACCGTTGTCTTTTGTTTCTAAATTTATGTCTTGCTTCAGTTGGAACTTCTCACTTGAGTAACTCTATGGACTTTTTACAGCTGATGGTCAAGTGAAGTGTGAAAAGTGGATCCAAGATAATGATGACCACTCAAAGGAATCAAAGACCACGTGGCGGTTAAATCGTCTAATAGGGAGAACAAAGAAGGTGACTGTTGACTGGCCATACCCATTTGCTGAGGAGAAGCTACTTTTCCTAACTCTTGGTGCTACTTTCAAATTTTATCATGTTAACGTTGACGGAAGACATGTCACTTCATTTCCTTACTGCACTGTGAGTAACTTCCTGCAACCAATAAATTCATTATGATTGTGGACTGTTTTTACGCCTTTAGTTCTTTATTCTTTTTGTTAATGCCGATAAGGATTTGCACTCGAGGATGCCACGGGGTTATCTTTGAATGGAGACATTTATGTTCTTTCCAAACTAACAAAACACGTACAATATCAAATGCGATGAGAAAAAATACAAAAGTACTTTATATAAGTGGTTCAACCAATATTGTCCTATTTTGAGAAGCTACAAGTTTTCAATCAGGAGTGTCCTAATTGTTGAATGATGAGGTCATACCCGTCCCTCCTTTATAAAGTTCAATATAAATATACGATAGTTCCTCAAATTTCAAACTTTTACATACAAAATTTTAGGATATATATAATGACCAAGCCCCTCTAATTTGATTAACTTTTCAATTCTAGGTTGGCCAGTATTTAATAACAAATGCAAGCTCTCTATATACTTTTTTTTTAAGTCCCAGGATCACAAGTGACTATTTACATGACAAGAATCCCCAATAATTTAGGCTACACCCAAGAGGGTAAATAAATACAAAATCTTCATTAGCACAACCAATCATAATAAAGTAACCAAAACCACGTCTTGTCAAGAAGTTCCAAAACATAAATTAGGTCATACTCGTCTTTCACATAATCTAGACTTGAACAATGGCATGGAACAAAAGTATATATATTCAAATGCTCATGGTTAATGTTTTCTGGTCACGGGTAGTTATTGGGCTTTTTTACAGTTGTAGGAGTTGAGGGAATAAACCAAATCAAAACAAATAAGTTATTTTATGTCTCTGAGTAAGATCTTGTTGATTAAGACGCTAACAAAAACTAAGGTTGTAACGAAGGGTTGATGGACCTAGCACTCGACTTCATCAAGAATAAAGGAGGCATAAACATAGAGAGCAATTACCCTTACAAAGCCGAAGATGGCACCTGTGATGTTTCAATGGTATGCAATTCAAAATCTACTTACAATTCAAATGATGTTATAATAATATTCAGTATATTTATGTATTTTTCCTACTAATATTATTTGGATAAAATATAAAGGTTTGGAAGGTGAATGCTCTAGTGGTGTCAATTGATGGACATGAGAATGTTCCTTCTAATGACGAGGATCCCCCTTGTAGCTCAAATTCTTCTCATCTAAAGGGAGACGTGCAATTGTATCTTCAGACTCTGGACTACTAGAACTACTGAATATGAGATCCTGGCCCTGTCATACTCCTTCATCTCTTCCACCAATCGAACAGAGTTGCATTTTATCCCCATTTCACCGTTTCCATATGAGGAATCATTACTAGTCCTTGGCCTTATGACAATTTTAACCTTCTTATTTTTTTCATTTTTCAACTATTTAGGTGATATAATTGATAAAAATATAGAGGTTATCAAGTGCCATAACGAGTTCCTTGACCATCAATGAAGTTATCACGTACCATAGTCTGTAGACCGTAGTGTTGAGCAACACGGTATGCTACAAGAAGAAGGTAAGAGGTCAAGAAATATTAAAACTCAGACCTTTATTGATCAAAATTCTGAAGGAATTTCTTAATATCTAGCTTCGAATGCATGGTATGTTCTTGTGAATGGTTACTTAAAAAATTGTTGTTGTATTAATCTTGTCTGTCACAACCTCTTAATTTGAAAGAAGTTTAATATAATGATCACTATATTTGACCTAATCGATATTTCCAAAGTCTTCACCTACATTATTTATGAACATGAAATGTTAAAATAGGAAGCTGATGATTGTTGCACAGTCGGCTCTTACGGGTTTATAAGCCTTATATGTCTCAACTCTGATTAGTTTTTTTCAAAGTTATTACATTGTGCATGCCTCTTCGTCAATCCTCTATGATTTACTCGGATGTCTTAAGAGTCTACACTTTATGACATGCCAAATGAGGTTTGATGTTTTTCTTAATATGCTTTGATGGTCTCTTGATGTTATTGACCATAAATAATTGCATTTAGGTATAAAGGCATGTAATAGTTTTTAAATGTTTGTTTCTTATTCTTTTTTCATTTTTAAGTACGTAGAAACTTTAAAACTTTTTCTATTAGCATCTCGTCTTTTCGAAAAGCCTTACGGTGTCACATAGTTTTAATAACATGTACTTTAATGAAATTTTTGTCTTCCCATGAGGTTCCTTTGTTGATATTTTTATCCTCTTTGGCATGTAGAATAACTACCAAAAGGAGAGAGATGATATTTTTTCCTTTGTAATCCTTAATAAATATTCATTTCTCATATTAGGTTCTCCCCCACTCCTCTCTCCCTTTCCATCCCATACTTTTTATTTTGTACCAGATAAACTTGATAAATGAGCGACTGAGTTTATTTTTTTTGTTCATTCCATTACCAGGAAGTAGAAGCTAACGTGATTTGTTGAACCCCTCTTCTCCGGTATATCAGGTATGGCTAATTATTGAAATGCAGCTTTGGTATCAATATTTATTTTGACACTTTGTTGGTACATTTTATTCATTTGTTCAAGTATGTTTTATAATATGATATGTAGGATTACTTTTTACTTTAACCTATGTATTGATTCTTTATTTTCATTTTATTATATGCATTTAAGTGACAATTGAATTTCTACATTAAAGTATCTATCTAGATCAACATTCACTGAAATATCTATTGTAATCTTTGAATGAAAACCACGAGAAAATTGAGCCATAACCAAATGAAAGAGGTGGGTTTAGTTTGTTGGGTGTTTGGATGAGGGAGTGAGGCAGGTGATTGGTGAGGTTAGAGGCCTATATTTATGTACAAACATATCATGCGATACAAAAGTATCTTATTTAAACTAAGTGCATCCTCATTGGACTCTCGATTGGCCTGATTGACTAGTATATGCTTCTCTTTGGGGTTAATATGGCGTTGGGGGGTTAAAACTTAAAAAAAAAGAACCAAGTTGCCTAGAAATAGATACAAACACAACAAGTGATACCAAAGAAATTTGTCTAAACTAATCGTGTCCTCATTCGACTCTCAGTTGGCCAAATTGACTAGTATACGCTTCTTTTGGGGTTAAAAATGGGTGTTTGGGGGCAAAAAATGAAAACAGCCTAACGGCATAAAAATAGGTACAAACACATCAAGTGATACCAAAGTAACTTGTTTAAACTAACCGCGCTCTCATCAGTTATGGTCATTTATTATGTATCGACTACTCCTAAATAAAATTACATGTGTGTCAATGGCACATGAATGTACTAGTCTTTTATGGTATTTACTCATTTACACTTACACATTTACTAAGATTGAGATTGTTCAACAAGTTCTTATGGGCAAATATGAAGATTCAAGAATGAAGTCTACTTTTGTAAGGAATATTATGAACGCTACTTTTGAGAGAATAATATGTTTAGAACTTTAATGATGTTAGATTTCATTTCAAGTTTAAGGTTGAAAGCTAAATGGTTTATCTTGTGGTACATTTTCTTTTGTGAACTTTAATGGTTGTGAATGAAATATAGTTTTAGATCGATTTAATATCACTGAAATATAGTGTCGTTCATTTTGTCACGTGTGTTTTCAAATTATTGTTTGAGTGAAATTTGTGGGCATTGGTTTTGCATTACCATTGGTTGAGCATAATCTTTTTATAGTGTATTTATATCTACTTGTTTATTGAAAAATTAATATTTTTTTAAAAATAAAATAATATTGCTAACGGACTTTAACTGTGACAAATAAAATTGTAAATCCGAAGGAACGCGGTGTGTGATACCGATTTATATTAAATCGCAAGTTCCCAAGTAATCCTTATTTAATTGGAGTTTATTTTTAAACCAAATTAATTCAGCCCCTAAACATGGATCTAAATGTGTTCATGTGAGAAACCATAAATAAGTAAAGCATGCGACACAAATTTAAGGAAAAATCCCGGAAGGGAAAAACCTTTTATTTCTAGAACTTTGAAGAATTCACAAGACCATTGAGTTACATACAACCTGATAATCGCCCATAAGTGTAACGCACGGTGTCTTCATCAAACCTTGAAAGCAACAGCTAGATACGTCGTCGGCTGGAATCTCTCGCAAGAACTCCAGTAGTCAGCAATGAAGAAGAAAATGGTTTCTCCACGAGTGTGAACTTTATAAGGACTCCCTCCATGATAGCACGCAGCTCTCCGGTTGTATAGTTCTCCCCACTAAGATTAAACCACAGCAAAGTGTGTTCTTCAATAGCAAAAACAATTCACCAAAGCATATTGGGATTTTTGTGAATTGTAAACAAAGAGGGATTAAACCCTAAAAGAAGAAGTCAAAAAGGATTCTGCTTTCGCAGTTTTTCTGTTCTGTAAAATGCTGGGACTTCTTAATGAAAACGAAACCATTTAATGAGTATTTATACAAAATCTTGCCGCCTCAAAAAACGTGCTCGTTCGAATGAGATAGCAGTCTCGCGCGAACGACTTGCAGATGTCGTTCAAAAGACATCTCGCGACATCCAATGTCGCTCGAACGAGCTGGCTATCTCGCTTGAACGACCTAGGCATCAAAATCAAGGTACGCTCCAACACTTAGAAAAAATTACTCATTCTCAAATTTGACGAAAAAGTCCGCTAATATTTTGTAAAAATATCCTAAAAGTTCTAAGTGGAAAGTTAAGGTATTTAAAACAAAACCTTGCCAAAGTAAACTTCGCGGAGTCTTTTGATGAAGAACTTGATATTCGGATCTGTCTTTGATGCTTGGATGTTCTTCAAAGCTCTTTGACGGTGTAGCGGTACATGACATACTAAATTAATAATGGACTTATAAAAATATGTCCTTATAAATCTCCCCATATGTCTATGTCGGTACATACATAAAAACATCTGAATTATCAAATACAAAACAGCCTATACAAATCTACCCTCCCATGAATAAATTTGCAAGATCTCATATTGTTCGTCAAAAATCTTCATCAAATTTCAAAGATTTTCTCATCAGGGTGTGCAACATCATGATCTTTAATCTTTATACCTACACACATGAGATACAGAAAAAACCTTCGCGAAGCATCGAGTTTGAAATGATATAAGAGTAAATCAATATAATCAAATCTCCCCCATAATGCAAAAACTCCCCCATGACATGATAATTCTTTCTTCCCCTTTTTATGATATCCCCAAATAGACAGATAAGAAGAAAAAATCAAAACATGGAGTGTCACTATAAAATGCATAGCAAATATGGACCAAATACGCGCATGCAAAGGTATGTCCCAAAAACATTCACAAACTATTTTTAATTTTTTAAATTTTTCATACAAAAATAAGATACCAAAAATCACATCATGGATTTAAACTAAAACAACCAAGTCATGAAAATGGAATGTATGGGTTTGAACACATTCGATAGGTAAATCAACTCAATCAATCATATGTGCACGATGCATACATGTACCCCTAACAAATGAACATTAAAAGTATACTTAGGTGTAAAAATTGTTGAATTTATATGAAATCGTCTTATACATATCAACAAATCAGAGTCAAAGTGATTTCCACACCAATAACATCCAAAACTATGTAGCGCTTTTTCAAGACTTTCAAGGACGTGCGAACCCAAGATAAAATCTCCAACCAAACTCCCTCATTTATATTTTCTTTTAGAGGTGTTAAACTAAATTCTCAAACTTTAGAGAATTGGTGCAAAAATCTAATTGGCCCATAATTGGCATGAATTTCTTTTTATTGCCTTTAAATTTTTTCGGCTCTTGTAAACCTCTTTGGATCCCGGATAATAAAATTCCTCAATTTTTTAGGTCCAATTTAATGGCGGATTAATCGCTAAGGATAAATGATAATCTTTTGTAGCCTTTAACCGTTTTCAAACAAAGCACACAAAACTCACAAACAGCTCTTACATGCACAACTTTCTTATCAAGTTTTATCACGCTTGGTTCATTTTGAGTACAGGATTGAAGTAAAAACACCCAACCAATATGTGATAAGACAAGCACAATAATCAAACAAATCCGTGCATGTGTACAATAAAGGAAATCATGGGTCAAACATGTAAGAAGCAACACTTAATTACATCTCAATGACTCCAAACATTACAAAGCACACGGATGAATTGACTTATTTTCTCAAAACACTATCAAATAGTCACATAAAAAATGAAATGAAATTGTGACTCGATCATCCTAAGTGTTTATCCATAAACGGTGCAAACTAAATACAAAACTCTTTTTGGATTTTTTTAAAAAAAATATCAAAATAAAATATTTTTGTATTTTTCAAAAATTTTCAAAAACAAAAATTTATACAAAAAATACATGTCACAACGCTAGCAAAAATATATCAAAAAGCATAACTAGCGTATGACAAAAATGCAAACACAATTATCTATATGATATGGCAAGAGAAGAATCATGTGCAAGCAAACGGGAATCAACTTGTCTAAAATCTAATGCCTCAAAAAGTGATGTCCTAACCCAATTAGATGTGAAACATCGTGTGGGGGATTTGGGAACCACGGGAACACTAGATATAAACTTCCTAGGACATTTTCCAAGATCAAAACAAAAACGCCTAAGCTGACCTTTCCTACCACAATATGAACATGTGTAAACGGGTGGAACAACACCTATGGGTTGACCTTTTCTAACATACTTGAAATTGGTTGACCCTCTAAAATAAATAATGGTTTTGGCTTTAGCACTAGAAGCATGAGAACAAGATGATCCATTACTATCACTATCAAACCTACTCGAGTCTGTCAAACTATTTTTTAACTTCAAAATTTTTTACTCAAGAAAAGAATTAGACTCTTCCAATTTAAGGGATGACTTTTTCAAATTTTCAACAATTCCTAAAAGGGTATCTCTCTCCCCCTCAATTAAAGCAAACTTTTTCCTAAGAGTCTCTTCACGTGCCAGAAAGTCATTGATTAAAATATTTTTGTCATCTTTGGCACAAACACAAACCATCGAAGTTTTAAGGTCCTCTAATTCTTTTTCTAAAAATAGGAACCTGTCATCACTCTCCTTCTTGGACAATTTTAAAGCAATAAAGTCATTGTTGATGTAAAAAATTAGATTGCTTCTAATTATTTAATCACAGATAAATATAAATGAGACAAAGAATTTTAAAGTGGTTCAGTCTTATAAGAATGGCCTACGTCCACTGTTATGTTATTGCTGAGTGTTTAGGAATTCTCGATATGTAATTCTCTCGAGAAATTCCGGTGCCCTTGAATGAGGGTGATACAATGTATTTATAGCCTTTAGATTGTACATGTGAAAGGGTAAACAATTAATGCCCTTTTAGAGTATACGTCTGTATGATAAGCATTCAATGAATAGTTGAACTGTTGATTATCTGGCAATCAATGCTGTGGCCGAGATGCAGCTCGGACCGCCTTATTTGCTCGTCGTTTAGGAGTTCCTCGGAGCGTTGGAGTTCCTCGGAGTACACTTGTTGCTCGGAGTGAGTATGTTGGTCGGGGAAATAAACTTCCTCGTTGTTATTGTGCCTCGTAGATCGACACGTGTCTTCTCATTATTCGTCTATATCAGCGTATTAATTTTGGTATCAACAGAAGCCCCCAATGTTTCATATTTCGAACTTTGAGGACTATGGAACATTCTTTCTTGGTATAGGGCAATATTAAATGGCCTTCCTGGTTTTTAGGATCATTTTCTCCGTGTTCGAATGTCTTCCAAATTCGCAAAATTCGCCTTTTTGAATTTTTATAAGCGCTTCGATCTTCGCGCACTTTTTGTCCTTTTAGCCGCCTGTAGCGTACTAGTTTCTTTTTGTAATAATTTCTTTCATCGTTTCCCAAGGAAAAGTATTTAAACTTCATTGGCAATCCCATCGTCTTCTACCTTTTCCAATTTCTTCTTTCGAGTTTTCCATAGTCTTTCTCTCTCTTGTGCGTTCATCCTTTTCTTCGTTCGTTGTCAACAGATCTCCCTTTTTCCTGTAAGATCTTCTTCCTTCTTCTTCATTTCATTTATTCGCCATGGTTCATGTTAATGAATCTCTCGAGAAATTCCGCTCTGATTTTTCTATTCCATCTTGGGTAACTCTGGAGGATCTTTCTGAACCTTCAAATTATTTTAATTTGGCTGAGGGGCATTGGTTTCCCAGCCTCTTTATTGCTGAATGTGGATTTTCTTTTCCACCAAACCCTTTGTGTTTAGAGTTCTGTGATTATTTCGATGTTGTCCCTGCAAAAATAGCCCCCAACATATGGAGAATAGTTAATGGGGTGTATAGATTAAATCAAACTCGTGGAACTCGTATAGGAATTCTTGAGATTATGTACTGTTATAGATGGGCTGTTCTAGACAATGTTTTTTATTTAAAAACTAGATTTTTGAATAGGGCCTTAGTAGTCAACCTCCCTGATGCTAATAGGGATTATTTTGAACATGGGGTAGTTATCAAAAATTGGCAACATGCCCCTTTGGTTGAAGATGAAGTATATCAAGGTCCCAGATGCCCTCCATATGGCAATGGGATAAGTTATTTTCATCTTATGTTATTTCTGAAATTATGATTTCATTATGTTTGATAAAATGTATGACTGATATTTCACTATGTATTTGTTTGCAGTTGACAGTAAGAGAAAAATTCCAAAAGAATCAGAAGTTAATATTAAGAATTTGAAACTTATCTGGAAGTTGCAGACGAGCACATCAGGTCTGCTTCATACTTGTTGCAGTATAGGAGCTATACATCATCCTTCACTGCTCGTCCTATGGTCAGCACTAGTGATCCAGTGCCAGTTCCTGAGGACTCTTCTCCAGAATCTCACATAGCTCTGAGTCAGAAAATGGGTAAAAGAAGAGTTCCTGCTATCTTTGAGGAGACTACCTCTGCTGGAGATGGAAAAAGAAACAAGACTGAAGTCCCAAAGGGGATAAAGAAAGTAGATGCTGCCCCTTCTGTTGCTCCTCAAAAGGCTGCCGAGAAGCCCCCAGTGGCTCCGAGCAAGAAAAATGCACCTGTGGAAGTGGTCCCAACCAAAAGCTCTTCTTTGGTTGAGACTGTTGAAATGCCACCGAGGAGACTGAAGAAATCCTCCTCTGTCAATTTGGTTGAAACCAGTCCCCAGCTCCAAGTTAGTGGAGCTGGTGTTCCAACTAATATTCCTCTGAGCTCTGCGATGAGCTCAGTAAAGACTTGGATTATTCCTGAGGTCCAAGGAATCGAGGAGAATATGTCTGGGGATATGCTTACATCCCTGGCTACTCGTCACATTGCTTCAGTGAGTTTCTCTTATTCTGAATTTTCTTTCCATCAATACATGTATCTTTGTGATGACTTACCATTATTTTCTTTTTTCAGCTCGTGAGTTGTTTTAACACCATTGTGAAGAAAGATGAAGCGATCAAGGCTTCTAGCTCCTCGTCTGGAGTGGAGGATGCTTTGTTGGGGTTAACAAAATCCTTGAAGGATTCCCATCAAAAGTATGACGAGGATAGGGCTGAATGGAAGAAGAAGTTGGCTGCAATTGAGGCAGAAAAGGTGCAGCTAGAAAATAAAGTGAAAGATTTGGAGGGAGAAAAGAAGAAGTATGACGAGAAGCTCAAGAGCTTTGGTGAGCTTGAAGACAAGATGAAAAGGGCAGTAGAAGAACTGTCCCTTCTGCGAGAAGCGAATCGCCAGAAGGAAGAGGTGGAAGCCAAGTTGAAGGCCATCGAGGATCTTCTATTCGAGAAGCTCTCCTCGGAGAAAATGAAAAGAAAAGTGGTGGTGAAGAAATCTTTCCGTACTGGTTGGGATAAAGGATGGGACAGGGGGTAGCAGCAACGATGACTCAGGTGCAGTATTGGAGTTTGAAATACTTCCGAGATGGTTGGGTTGCTGCCTTGCAAGAATTAAAAGTTAATGAGGTCTCCGAACTATTTCAACAACATCTCCCTGGTCCTCCCCCAGCTATTGAAGATGAAGAAGAGGACGAAGCTGCCTCCGAAGAATCTTCAATGGTAGTGGGTGATCCCATCCTTACCCAGCCTGCTGACGAGGAGCTTTCATCTCTGCCTGCTCCTCCTGAACAAGTTCCAATTCCAGACGACCAACACATTGTTCCCACCGAGCAACTGAGCTCCTCATCCCAGCCTCCCGAGAAAGTCTTGGGAGACAGGGAAAAGGTGTGAAGTTGTTCGGTATTTTCTTTCTATTTTTCTTCTTTTTCAAATGTAACCAAGATCTTTGTAACTCTGCACTATGATCTAATAAAATTTTGAGTTCTTTTCTTCCATATGATTGTCTCTTTTCTCTTCTTGTTGATGATTACATTTCCTTTCTCTGCTAGTTTCTGGCCAGGATGGATCTGCTGTCTGCTAATGATACAAAGCTGATGAAGCAATGTCATGAATATTATAATGTTGGTCACACAAACCTGAGTGCATCAGAAGTCGCTGACATCCTTGGTCAGGATGCTTCAGAGCAGGCAATCGAAGCTTATTAGTACCTGAAATGTCTTCTTGATCGTGCTGTAGCCAACAATGTGTCTTATTACGAAATGATTGAAAACTTGCAAGGTACTCTCGATGAACTACAGCAGCAGTATAAAGAGTCTTCAACTCTTTTGCATGAAGGGTATGAGAAGAAACTCAAACAACTTGGTGAAAAAGGCTACGATAAGATGCTTGCAGGTTATGAAGTGAGAGAGAGAACATTGAAAGCAGATGTCGAAGGGCACAGGCAAATTGCTAAGCTATTGGAACAAGAAAATAACAATCTGCAAAAAGAACTAGCTCAGCTGAGGTCTGCTGCTTCATCTTCCACTGCCTTGGTACCGGTCACTGATGAAGGATTCTCATTTTTAGAAGTGGAAAATTCCAAGTTACGAGAAGAGTTAGAGACTTTGAGAATAGCTGGGCCTTCTACTGCTATTCGGGGATGAGGAAGAGGTTCTCGTGGATGAGGAAGAGTTGCTCAGAATGTTGTCGAGGAACCAAGTTCTCGACCTGCTCGGGGAGGATCCAGAGGTCTTCGTCGTAATGTTGAAGAAGCTCGTACTCAATCAGCGTTGGAAAACCAAGCATTCCAATTAATGGATAATAACCAAGCCTTGTCTGATCTGTCCAAGAAGGTTAGAGAACTGGAACAACAACTTTCTTCAAAGAAATCAGTATTGAAGACTAATGAACTTTTCATCCAGAGTCTTGACGAGAAGGTTGCAAGGTTGATATTTCAATTTCAGAAACAGCCCAGGGAATTCTGGATGGCTGGTTACAATGAAGCATTATTCCATTTGGATGATCGTATCCAGAATGTCAATAACGAGGGCTACAAGCAAGGTTGGCTTAATGCTTTGGGCGTGCTGAAGCTCGAACAAGGACATTACCTGTGGGACTATTATGATCCCGGGGTACTTGACTTGCCTGTGCCACCGTATAAATTGGACATGGAATGGATCCCAACTCGTGCCATTCCTCGGAGCTTAATTACAAAATACCTCGGTGACTACAATCTTTATTCTCAGATCGAGGTATCTCATCCCGAGCATCTACTGGACACACCTTCAATAATGAACGTCAGAATGCTTTGAGATATTAACTTCATTAATTCTCCCCTTTGCCTGGAAGATCCTCCTGCTGGCGAGGAGCCTATTTCAAAAGCAAAAGGGAAAAGAGGAGTAGAATAGGAAATTTTGATGTAATAATTAGTACACAATTTAATATCAATGTAATAAATTTGTGTAATTCATTTTGAATTCAATGAAAGAATTTCATTTCTGTTCGCAAATTTGTATTCGGATGTCTTGTACCTGTCAAACACTTTATATTTGTGCTTGTATAACAATATTGTGTGGTTCATTGACCAACTTAGTAATAAAAAGTTACAAGTATTAGTAATGTTGCTCAATCACTTAATAATAAAGTAGTGAGTATAAAAATGTTGAAAATTTTTCCAACCAACCAAGGTTGTTAAGTTGTGCTTGTCGACCAACTACAGTTAGTGGGTTTTTATCCCCGACCAGCCATACTTGGTTCAGTTTGGAATATTTTATTCTTCGAGAAACTTTTGTATTTTCTGGAATAATCTTACCTCCCGACCAACATAAGTTGGAATTTGAGAGCATATCTTGTTTCCTAACCAACCGAGATTGGCATTTTTAGGAGTGTTGTTCTCGCCCTTTTACCAACCGGAGTTGGTCTGAGTTCAAACTATCATGTCCACTTGCCCTTTTACCAAAACTGGCCTGAGCCAGTGTCAGCCTCCTAACCAAAGGAGTATGGTTTGTTCTCGCTCTTTTACCAACCGGAGTTGGTCTGATTTTGAACTATCATGTCCACTCTCTCTTTTACCAACCGGAGTTGGTCTGAGCTAGTGTACGCCTCCTAACCAAAGGAGTATATTTTTTCTCACTCTTTTACCAACCGGAGTTGGTCTGAGTTTGAACTATCATGTCCACTCGCTCTTTTACCAACCGAAGTTGGTCTGAGTTCGAACTATCGTGTTATTTTTACTGCCGAGCAGCGTAGTGTTACACACTAGTATTCCCCGAAAAACTTTCAATAAAAGGAGAGAAGATGGCGGAATATCATCGTTTTATTCATATTGATGGAACTGCTTTACATTTTACATCACTGATAATACTTGCGTAGGTGTTCAGCATTCCATGCATTCTTAAATTCCTCTCATTCTAGAGTTTCTTTTCGGTAAGTTCCTGGTCGAACAACTTCTGTAACTCGGTAAGGTCCATGCCAGTTTTCTTCCAACTTATTGTGCTTCTGAATGACCTTCTTTAGCACGTAATCTCCTTTCTAAAAGCGCATTTCTTCACCCTCTTATTGTAGAACAGAGTTGTTCGTCATTGGTAAGCAGCATTCCTAATGGCTGCCTCTTCTCTAACGTCCTCGAGCATGTCCAAATCTAATCTCCTCATTAAATCGTTGACTGGGGAATTGAAATTCAGCACTCTTTGTGTTGGAAGACCCAACTCGGCAGGTATTACGGCCTCACTTCCAAATGCTAGCATATATGGTGATTCTCTAGTTGCTGCTCGGGGAGTTGTTCGGTAAGCCCAAAATACTGACTGTAGCTCATTAATCCAATTAGCTTTAGCCTCATTTATCCTCTTTTTCAAACCATTTAGTAATGTTCTGTTCGTCACTTCAGTCTGTCCATTGCTCTGAGGATGGCCTAGTGCTGAATGAATCTTCAAAATGTTTGACTGATGACAATAGGCGGCAAACTCCTCGTTATCAAATTGTGTTCCATGGTCTGTGATGAAGGCATGAGGGAGACCATATCGGCAGATGATGTTCTTCCAAATGAACTGGTACACCTTCTCGTATGTCATATCAATAAGTGGCTCAGCTTCTACCCACTTAGTAAAGTAATCCACTGCGACGACGAGGTACTTGAATCTTCCTCGGGTCATTGGCAGTGGTCCAACCAAATCCATTCCCCACATGGCAAATGGCCAAGGGGAAGTTATGGGTGTCAACAATGCTTGTGGAGTTTGTCTGATGGAGGAAAAGCGTTGGCATTTATCACATCTCTTCGCATAGGCTATACAATCAGCCCTCATCGTTGGCCAGTAGTATCCCTGCGTCATCACTCTTTGCAAAATAGTCCGGCCTGCTACATGGGCTCCACAGGACCCTTCATGGATCTCTTTAATCAATTCTTTCACCTCGGAGGGATGTACACATCTTTGCAAACCTGCCATAATTCCTCGTCTATACAAAACACCATTAGTTAGTACATACCGAGCAGCCTTAAACTTTAATTTCTTGGCAGCGAGCTTATCCTCCGGTAATTATCCCTCCTCAATATATGCCCTGATGGGATCCATCCAATATGGTCCTAAATCAAGGGTAATAATATTCATCGTCAGGTCTTCATCTATGCTCCGACTTTCTAATACTTCAATTGGTATCGTTCTTCACAGCTCGGTACGAGTAGCTGATGCTAGTCGGGTCAGTGCGTCTGCTCGTGCATTCTCCATTCTTGGTATTCTGATCAACTGAATGGCATCAAATTCTGCCAACAAATCCATCGCCTTTGCATGATACTTGACCATTAATTCTCCTTTAACTGCATATGTTCCCATCATTTGATTCACAATTAATTGAGAATCACTGAATACCATCACTTGTTGTGCTTCCATAATCTTTGCTAAATTAAGACCTGCTATCATGGCCTCATACTCAGCCTCATTATTGGAAGCTTTGAATTGGAACCGTAGGGCGTATTCCATGTCAATTTCGTCTGGGGTGTTCAAAACAATTCCTGCTCCACAACCTGTTGTGCAAGATGACCCATCTACATATAATCTCCATGTAGGTAACTCGTCTTCAAATTTCTTATCTGACAAGGTTCCTCGGTGAAATATTTGTTGTTTTCTTTCATCCTCCCTTGATATTTTTCGCTCCTCGTCAATCATCTCTTCTCGCTCTTTTACCAACTGGAGTTGGTCTGAGCTCGAATTTGATGATCCTTAAACATCCACAAGACCTTTTACAAACCGGAGTTGGTCTGGGCTTGTGTTTGATGATCCTGTAACATCCACAGGTTGATCAGCGAGCAACTTTTGTTCCTCGGGGGTATCAGGATAAGTAAACTCTGTTATAAAATCTGCTACAGCTTGCCCTTTTAATGATGATCTGGGTTCATACACAATATCATATTCACCGAGCTCTATTGCCCAGTACATCAGTCTCCCTGATTTTTCTGGCTTATGAAGGGCTTGTCTCAATGGCATGTCGGTATACACGACGATAGTATGGGCCTGGAAATATGGCCTCATTCTTCTACTTGCCTCAATTAATGCCAATGCCAATTTTTCCAGCTTTGGGTACCTGATCTCTGCACCTCGAAAAGCCTTACTTGTGTAATAAATTGGCTTCTGGACTCCATTCTCCGTTCTGATTAATGTCGAGCTGACTGCATTCTCTGATACTGCCAGGTACAAGTACAACTTTTCTCCCATTACTGGCCTGGACAACAGTGGAGGTGCTCCCAAATATTTCTTCAAGTCTTGAAAGGCTTTTTCACATTCATCATTCCACTCGAAAGTTTTTCGAAGTGTTTTGAAGAATGGGAGGCATCTATCAGTTGCTCGGGATACAAATATGTTGAGCGCTGTAACTCGTCCTGTAAGACTCTGCACCTTTTTCTTCGTCGTTGGAGATTGCAACCCTAAAATAGCTTTGATCTTTTCTGGATTCGCCTCAATGCCTCGCTGGTTGACGATGTACCCGAGGAACATTCCTTCTCGTACTCCAAATGTGCACTTTGTCGGGTTGAGCTTCATCTGGTATTTATCCAGTTGATCCAAGGTCTGACCTAAGTCAACTAGATGATCATCATCTTTCTTGCTCTTTGTCAGCATATCATCGATATAAACTTCCATATTGCAACTGATTTGTTCGGCAACAACCTTGTTCATCAGCCGCTGGTATGTCGCTCCTGCATTTTTCAAACCAAAAGGCATAACATTGTAACAATAAGTTCCCCTAGGGGTAATAAAAGAAGTACTTTCCCTGTCTTCAGGTTTCATTTTGATCTGGTTGTAGCCAGAGTAAGCATCCATGAAGCTGAGCAGCTCGTGCCCCGAGGTAGCATCCACTAGCTGGTCAATTCTGGGCAATGGAAAGTGATCCTTTGGGCATGCCTTGTTGAGATCGGTGAAATCAACACACATTCTCCATTTATTGTTTTTCTTCTTTACCATCACCACATTTGCTAACCAGTCTGGATATTTCACATCTTCAATGAATTGGGCTTTCTGGAGCTTCTCGACCTCCTCTTCCATAGCTTGATTCTTCTCGGGACTAAATACTCTTCTTCTCCGCTTTACGGGTTTGATCTCCTTATTCGCATTGAGCTCATGACATAAGAAGTTTGGATCTATTCCTGGCATGTCTTCATGACTCCACGCAAAAGTTTTCTTCCTGTTTCTCAAGAAAGTTATCAACTCCTGTTTTATTGAAGCATCCAACGTCGAACCTATCTGGGTTATTCGTTCAGGGTGCTCGTCGTCCAGAATAACATTTTCTGTAGATTCCACCACCTCTCCTTTTACAAGTTGGGATTCATCTCTGGGATCCAGTGTTTCAATTTCTGTACCTTCATCCACCTGGTAGGTAGTAGTCTTTTTTCTTGACTCTTCAAGCTCCTCTTGCTCGGCAGATGAATAATAGCATTCCCGAGCTACTTTTTGATCACCTTTCACAACTCCTACTCCAAAATTTGTTGGGAATTTTAAGCACTGATGTACTGTAGATGGAACTGCTTCGAACTTCTTCAAACCAACTCTTCCCATGATGATGTTGTAAGCTGATTGCACATTCTTATCCATCACAAAGAAGCATATTCTTTCTGTTCGACAAGCAGGCCAAGTTCCAATGAATATATCCAACTTGATCGTCCCAAGTGGAAAAACTTTCTCGCCAGCAAAACCCAGGAGGGGTCTGTGATAAGGCTCCAATTGAGATAATTTTAAATTTAAACTGTCAAAGCATGAGTAGAACATGATATCTGCCGAACTACCATTATCTACCATAACCCTTGAAATCATTACTTCTTTCATCCTCATTTTGATCACCAAAGGGTCGTCGTGAGGGTAAAGAGCACTTGCAAGGTCATTTTTTGAAAAACCGATGACCAGTTTTCTTTGTTTATCTTCCTCGAGTGATCCTCCTCAGCCAAATTTATTCGTTGAATGTACGAGCAGGCCTGAGTCTCACTGAGGTAAGCTTTTCTTTCTGCAGTAAGATCTCCTCCTCCTGCATCTCCTCCTGTAATAACATTACAATCAAATGACCCAAAGCGTATTGAAAATACCTCTCGTTCTGGCTGCCTTGGTTTCTTTGGAAGATCGGGGTCATCATCTGGATCATCTTCATGGTCTCTCTTCTTTTTCTCTTTTGCTCAACGAGGAGATCTAGACCTCTCTCTAGTTCGGTCGTTATTTCTTCTTTCACCTCCCCGATCAACATACTTTGCTAGCTTCCCTCTTCGGATGAGTGTTTCAATCTCGTTATGAAGAGCTATGCAATTTTTGGTCATATGGCCATGATCCTTATGGAACTCACAGTATTTCTCCCTATTCCTCGTGTCAGGGTTTGACCTCAGTTTCTTTGGCCACTTTACTTCCTCGTTATTCTTGATTTCTTCCAAGATATGATTAATACCCATTTTCAAAGGAGTATAATTATCGAATTTCTTCAGGACTTCCCATGACGACTTA
This sequence comes from Sambucus nigra, assembly GCA_949130495.1. Classification (NCBI taxonomy): domain Eukaryota; kingdom Viridiplantae; phylum Streptophyta; class Magnoliopsida; order Dipsacales; family Adoxaceae; genus Sambucus; species Sambucus nigra. The sequence continues at coordinate 232,283,807 of OX422210.1, read as the reverse complement.
TGATTCTTAGAATGCTTATCACCGCCATTGCCCTTATGCTCTTTCTTCTTAGATTTTTCGCCTTCCTCCTTGGTTTCTTTATCCATATTCTTCTTTGTAGCCATAGCCTCCTCGGCATTCATGATTTTGGCCGCTTTTTCCATCAACTCTGACATAGTTGTAGGTGGATCTTTGGCCAAAGTGTAATACAACTTGTTAGGCAATAACCCACTCATCAAGGCGGTGATTGCTGTCTTCTCTTCATAATCTATGACTTCCAGCTTCTCGTTATTGAAACGAGTTATGTAATCTCTAGTACTCTCACCAGATTTTTGTCTAACACTTAACAAGTGTGCTACTCGTTTTACTGGCTTGGCTCCAAAACAGAAATTGCCAATGAACAATTAGGCCAATTGAAAGAAAGTTGAAATCTTACCCCGAGGAAGATTGTTGTACCATATCTGGGCAGATCCAGTAAGATTTCCTGATAATGCTCTGCATCTCATCTCGTCAGGGACAGCATAGATGTCGGCAGCAGCTTGATACTGCTCTATGTGCAGAGCAGGATCTGTCTTTCCATCATACTTGGGGGTCACCACAGGGGCTTTAAACTTTGACGGTGTAGGAAAATTCACAATGGCCTGGATAAAAGGTGTCCCTTGAATAAAAGTTCGTTGTAAGGGATTCTTCGCCTTAGCCATTTCTCCCAATCTATCCTCCAACCGCTGAATGGAACCTTTCCAAGCATCATTTCCTTCCTCGGGCCTATTAGTTCGAGCAATTGATTATTCTGAAGTGGCCTCCTGAGATCTATCTTGATGAGCAACTGGTCGTGATTGTGTTGATCCTTCTCTTAGATCTGATGGTTGTCGAAAACTCCTATACATGGGTTTAGGTGGATTCCTATTCCTCCTAGGGCCTAATCGACTGAAAGGAGACACCCTACTCAGTCTTTCCAAAGCACTGGTCTTCTATGGAGAGAGAGTAATGCCTTGCTCAGTATCTGTAGCCCGCATTGATGAAGTTTGCCCAGGTTGATAAGAGGAATCATCAGATCCCTCATCACGATACGCATCTGTACGCCTGGATCATGAAGAAAGTAAATAGGTTTGCCTCTGACCACTTCGTTATCCCGAATGTGCAGGTGCACCACCATGAAGGGTTTGTATGAGTTGCCGTATTGTCTCTTGCATGGCGGTTTGTCCTTGATCCAGATTCGTCATAATTCCAGCCAGATCTGAAGGTGCAGAAGGATTTGGAAGATTTCCAGCATTTCCAGCATTTCGATTGCTAGGTTCTGGGTTATCTGCCATTGATGATGAATGATTTTTGGTGAAAAATGATAACAACAGTCGTTCCCACAGACGGCGCCAATCTGTTGATGTAAAAAAATAGATTGCTTCTAATTATTAATCACAGATAAATATAAATGAGACAAAGAATTTTAAAGTGGTTCAGCCTTATAAGAATGGCCTACGTCCACTGTTATGTTATTGCTGAGTGTTTAGGAATTCTCGATATGTATATCTCTCAAGAAATTCCGGTGCCCTTGAATGAGGGTGATACAATGTATTTATAGCCTTTAGGCTGTACATGTGAAAGGGTAAACAATTAATGCCCTTTTAGAGTATACGTCTGTATGATAAGCATTCAATGAATAGTTGAACTGTTGATTATCTGGCAATCATTGCTGTGGCCGAGATGCAGCTCCGACCGCCTTAGTTGCTCGTCGTTCAGGAGTTCCTCGGAGAGTTGGAGTTCCTTGGAGTACACTTGTTGCTCGGAGTGAGTATGTTGGTCGGCGAAATAAATTTCCTCGTTGCTATTGTGCTCGTAGATCGACACGTGTCTTCTCATTATTCGTCTATATCAGCGTATTAATTTTGGTATCAACAGTCATGGTCCAAGGAAACAAATTTTTCACAATAAAAATCTCTTTCATTTTGAACCGTTTGCAAAAGATCCATTGCGTATTTAAAACAAGAATTTTCTTTTTCCAAAACTTTAATTCTTTTGCAAAGATTCAAAGTCAAAATTTTTTGAATTTTCAGCATTGTCGTGAACTTTTTTAAAAATAGGCTCCTCATTAGATGGGCGTTCCACTGAAAAATTACGATTTTTCACAAAACTGATTTTTCAAAAAGAATCAGTATCACAAAAAATTTGCGAAAAATAGGAATACGCGATAAATTAGCGCAACCCACTCTAATACCAATTTGATGACATGAGAAGTCAAATTGTATAATAAAAAATCCTTGAAAAAAATCAGGATCACGCGATAAATTAGCGTAACCCGCTCTGATACCAATTTGTAAAACCGAATTAACACGGTGTGTGATACCGATTTAAATTAAATCGCAAGTTTCTAAGTAAACCTTATTTAATTGGAGTATTTTTTTTAACCAAATTAATCCAGCCCCTAAACATGCATCTAAATGTTTTCGTGTGTCAAACCATAAATAAGTAAAGCATGCGACACAAATTTAAGAAAAAATTCTCGAAAGTCAAAACCTTTTATTTCTATAATTTTAAAGAATTCAGAAGAACATTGACTTACATACAACCTGATAAACGCCCACAAGTGTAACGCACAGTGTCTTCATCAAACCTTCAAAGCAACGGCTAGAAACATCGTCGGCTGGAATCTCCCGCAAGAACTCCAGGTGGTCGGCAATGAAGAAGAAAACGGCTTCTCCACAAGGGTGAACTTTATAAGGACTCCCTCCACAATAGCACGCAGCTCTCCGATTGTAGATTTCTCCCCACAAAGATTAAACCACATCAAAGTGTGTTCTTCAACAGCAAAAATAATTCACCACATCATATTGAGATTTTTGTGAATTGTAAACAAAGAGGGATTAAACCCTAAAAGAAGAAGTCAAAAAGGATTCTTCTTTCACAGTTTTTATTCTCTGTAAAATGCTGGGACTTATTAATGAAAACAAAACCATTTAATGAGTATTTATACAAAATCGTGCGGCCTCAAAAAATGTGCTCATTCGAACGAGATAGCAGTCTCGCGGAAACGACTTACATATGTTGTTCAAACGACATCTCCCGACATCTAATGTTGCTAGAAAGAGATGGCTATCTCGCTTGAATGACCTGGGCATCAAAATCGAGGTACGCTCCAAAACTTAGAAAAAACTACTCATTCTCAAATTTGACGAAAAAGTTCCCTCCAACACTTAGAAAATATTTTTTTTAAATATCCCAAAAGCCCTAAGTGGAAAGTTAAGGTATTTAAAACAAAACCTTACCAAAGTAAACTTCGCGAAGTCTTTTTGATGAAGAACTTGATATTCGAATCCGTCTTTGATGCTTGAATGTTCTTGAAATCTCTTCAACGGTATAACGGTATATGACATACTAAATTGATAACGGACTTATAAAACTGTCCTTACAAAAAAATTTGTTACAAATATATGACATTTCCAATCCGTTGTAATGTATTTTGTAACAGTTTTTATCCGTTAAAAATTCTATATTTGTAACGGATAAAAACCGTTACAGGTTAGTATATTCATTGGTAAAATAAATAACGCCAATTTTCTAACGGATTTAATCTGTTACAAATATTTTTTGCAAGGATTTTTGCCCGATACAATTGACCTGTTTTGGTGTAGTGCTTCCTGGATTTCAACATAGATATCATCCTGCCTTTTTCCTTCCTTAGTAGCCAATCGATGCAGTAATTTCCTTCTCTCAAGATGTGAGTGACATGAGCATTGGCGATCCTTATTAGTTCAATGCAGTCCTCGATGATATTTACATAAAGGTGATTGGCCTTCGCCTCTTTAGTGACGAGCCTCATCGCATTTTTACAATCTGACTCGAGATGGGAATTGTTCCATCCTTTCTCATATACCATATTCATCCCACAGAAGATGACTTCTAACTATTCCTCGAGTGGACATGAAATTCCTTGAATCTTTCCATAAAAACCCATTATCCACTTTCGATGGTTATTTCTAGATAAGCCACCATAGGATCCTATTTTTGTTGATTCATTGCGGCTTCTATTTATGTTGATTTTAATAATACCTAGAGGAGGTGACAACTAAGAAATGAGTATGGTGTAACCCACTTTTACTTAATGATCATTTTAGCTAAAAGCTTGTCTAATATCAAGGGAAATTATTTGGCTAAGATGAGTTATCAAGTATGGTGGTGTATTTTTTTTATCAAAAACAAATTTGTTATGGGATTTTCAAATATTCCACATGGAAAAAATGAAATATACATACCAACTCTTATTATCTTGGTTCCAAATATTATCCACGATCTAGTTATGTAAGTTAGAAAACATACCTCTTTCCTAGATATGGTGGGAGGGACTGAAGCCACACATTGCGGGCCATGTGATACCCACACAGGGCATGATCAATATCTGTTGTTTTATATGGCCAGGACTTCTTCATCTTTCATTTTATTGCCTACACAAGACTGCGCATGTTGTGTTATTAATTAAACACACATATACTCATATTCTACAAACCTACCCTTTTTTACTTAACAAATTTCTTTGTCCCCGCCAATGACTTACATGATTATTAATATTTATGAGCACTTAAGTTACATTAACAACACAACTGACCCAAACCAATACCCACTACACCATCCCATATATACACATGCATATGTAATAATTTATAATTGTCATTATTTCACTCTTAACTCAATTTTTTAGTTTTGGGTAAAACACAAAATTTGTCTGGAATTACATTTTACATCTCGTTGTACTCTTTTTTTTAAATGGTATTTTTATTTTGACAAAAAAACCATTTAAAAAAAAATAAGGCTTGTAAATCATATGTAAAAATAACCTTAAAACATGTTTGTGAATATTATTATATGTCATTAACACAATACGAGTGGTTAACACATGTTTATTTTGTCATTCAAAGTCAAGTACTATTTTTACCATTTATTATTCCTTTTTAATGCATGTGCATCATATATGCATTAAGCTAATCCCAAACATGACATGCAAATTCGTATTCTTTATATTCAATCAATACTAAATAATTTGTTCCATCAATACCACACTTACACGTTCAATATTTAAACCATTCTCGAAAATCAATATTCACCAAAAATAACTATTCTCTCAAAATTACTATTCATCAAAAATTATTATTTTTACCACTTATGCAACCCAAATATTTAATTATTGCTTTATTTATTAAAATCAAGGGTGTTACAATGATGAAAAAGTTTCAAAAGATCATTGAAAATCATCCTCTTGAACTTTTTTGTCGTAAGGAAGGACATCTTAAGTATTTTTGCTATAAATTGAAAAAGGTTAAACTAAAACATGGGTTTAGCTTCTTAAAAAAAGAAGAAAAATTTATCCATGAAGATATCTTTTATAATACCCCGTATTTTTATATGCATTGTGTAGTTATGAAAATTTTGTGAAAAAATTATTATGTGTGCTTGTTGTGAGAGGAGATGTCACTATTTACAATTTTATGTGCTATTTGATTCGTATTTGGAATCATGGAAAATCATTAATTAAATAATTGAAAGTTACTTTATATTATGGGATACTATGGACTGGTCAAGAATTTGATATAGAGGACTTTCTTGTTTGGATTATCCCCTCGGTGTTGAGTTATTGAAGTAGTTTCTTATAATGTCGGGTGGCGCTTAATTAATAAATAATTAAATAATTTATATTTGAACTCATACCGGTTAATTATCAAATTACTAATTTGTTTAGTTACTTAGTTTGGCATATTTTGTAATTGGATTTGGGGACGCATAGAACGTTCGTATTTGACTTTAAATAGTGGGTTTTAAACCTATTAGGTTAGTATATGGTTTGGGTAGAATTTTGGGCCATTTGGAGTATTATTTGAACACTTCGGATTAAGGCTTATATTGGGCACAAGGCCAATTTCGTGGGAAAACACTATATAAGGTTAAAATACAAACCTAAAACACTCATTTGTCATTTGGCAAAGCCTAGAAGGCTAAGGAGAAGAGTCACTGATGATACGCAAATATTGCGTATTTCATCCTCCGAACCTACGCGTTTTAGCCCCCTCGGGTGCCTTAATCTCTATATTTAAGCCCGTTAACTAGACAATCTCGGTTTATATTGTTAACATGCTATATGAGGTATAATTGGGCTTTTGTAGGTATTTAGGTACCAAGTATGGGATTCGGACGCATTTCGCGCAATTTCTGTACGCAACCACACGTTCAATGGCATTTTAGTCATTTTACAGATTGAGCACCTGGCCCAACATCTTCATGAAAGTTGTATCCCTGCTCGCAAGCTTCGCGTGGCCGCAAACGGTGCGCGATTCCGATTCATAACGAAGAAGTTACGGCGATTTCAGCGGACGAGAAAAGCTTGGAAACCAAAACAGAAATGCAGTGTACTGCCCCTGTTTGATCGACAGATCGACCAGATCATAGATCGATCGACTATATTAAATTACTAAAATTTGGCCTTGATCGACAGATCGACCAATTCATAGATCGATCGATGATCTGTTTTCTGCAGATATTTTTTGCATTTCTTTTCTTTTCTCTTTTCTTTTCTAATTTAATTTCCACTTGGTATATAAGCCAATTTTGTTGTAATAAATAGGGGTGAACGATTTTAGGTTAGAATAGTTAGGTTTTTGAGGGTTTTGGATGGTTCTTCTTCATTTCTCTTTGGATTGACAATCTAATTGGTTTGTATGTTGACTTTTCATTACCCTCTCCATTAATGTAGCTTGTTTTCCATTAATTCTTGCTTTCTAGATAATTTACATGCTTTCATAATTAGGTTTACATTCTTTATTTATTTCTTTTATAGTTTAATTAGTTTATTCATGCTTAGCCCTTAGATAAATAGGGTCGGGATTGTGTTTCCGCCATTTTCGGGTTTGGACCTCGAAAATTAGGTTTTGTGTAAAATTGCGTTTAATTGAAACCGCGTGTATTAAAGTTGGATTGTTATGCGTTTAACTTTATTTGTCACGCAACTTTAGTGTTTATAGCGACAATCCGAATTTAATCCGCGTGTGACCATTTTCAGTTAAATGTTTAATCTCGCAACTTTGGGTTAAATTCCTTCTTCTGTGATGTTTATGCTTAATTGTAAATGCTCGATTAAATGTTTTCGAACCGTAATTCTAATTAGTAGTTGTTTAGCCCGTGTGGTGGAATGCGATCCCGATCCTCGTTTTACTTTTGTGTAGCGTAACTTATTCTTTTCTTTTGTCACCATAACCACCCTAACACCTTTTCTTTTATTTATTTTACACCACTTTTATTCCAGAAGTAATTAAACAATTAAAATCTAAAATTTAATCACTCCCTGTGGATTTCTTACGACACCCGACATACCGCTGTACTTGTTTGTCAAGTGTAGTAGTAGCTTAGGTTTTCTTTGTATCGCGGCGGCGAAACACACAACGATTGTGTCCTCACACGAACACACTTTTCGCGCCCGATCAAAATGGCGCCGTTGCCGGGGAGTGTGTTTTAGATTGTAGTTGTTTTACTATTTCATAGTATTTTTTCCTTTTGTATTTGTATTCTTTGTTTTAACCCTTTTTGCAGGATTTGCATACTTTGAGCGCTAAGAAACTTTGATTCGCGGTTGCTCACTTTATTTCATGGATTCTCCATCTACAAATAATTCGGTAATCATGTCCTACTATTATAGTTATTACGGTCATTCTAATGATTCTTACTTTGGGGATAGTTTTCAAGTTTTTCATTTTCAAGATTTTCTTGAAAATGAAAGACTTGAAAACATTTATCGGAATGAAAATCGTTATTGGGAGCTTGAGTTGGATTCATTATTCGAATCCAATGACGATTCTTATTTCATTACTTTAGAAGACGAGTTTCAACCAAATGAGGAATCCGAGGCTCTTGAGCCGTGGAAGCCTGCTTTGGAAGAAACTTTGCTTCTTTACTCCCAAGGTTTGGAAAGCTTAAATGATGCTGGAATGAGACTCGGTGCACTTTGCGATGAGATGAATTCTTTTGCACAAAACAACGAGGAGGTAGAAACTTGTGTTTCACCTAAATTTTTCGAAGAATTTCTCATCGAGTGTGCATCTCTCTCCCCCGAAATTCAATCTCCTTCCGACGATGAGTCGATTGAGATTGAATTTTTTTCATCACCATATTCGTTTTCCGTGATCGAACCATTAGAATTACCGGTTGATTCCTATGAGTCGGTAGAAACTTTTACAATTTCAACACAATTTGCCGACGAGGACTCTTTGCCGACTTTGTTTGCTACGATGGAACCTATCCCCGTTTGTGCACTATCTCCCATTCCACTTGAAAAACCTTTGGGAGATGAGTCGATTTTTCTTAGACCTCTAGTGTACCTTTCCTCCTTATTATCCAAATCCCCCATCGTCCCCCCAAAATTTCAAATTGGCGATGGTTCACTTTTTTCACCACCCACATACCTTCCGTTGTTCAACGGAATTCATATCTTTCGGGAGGCATGTTCACTTTGGAGGGTCCACCGTTGATCTTTCAAAGTCAAATACCTTTTTGGGTGGACCCTCAACTATTTAGACTTCTAGTATATAGTTAGTGTGAAGCCTAAATAGTAGGTTGTAAATAGTTAGCTTTTTAATTTTCTTTCTTTCCTTTTTTTTTCTTTCCTTTTTAATTTAGTCTAGTGTAATTAGTTAACTTTTTGTTATTTGTTTTTGCTATGCTCAGTACTAACTTGTTTTGTAGATTCCTTTGGACTCGCGCTTATGGAGATCGCTCCAATTTTGGGTAATATCGTTATTTTCCTCTCTTTGTGTTGTGTTCTTAATGCGCATTGAGGACAATGCAACATTTACGTTAGGGGGTGTAGGATATTCTATCCATTTCATGTGTAGTCCATGGATTTGCTCACATTTAGTTACTAAGGAGGCCTTTTTGTGAAAAAATTGAAAATTTTCAAAAATATTTTCTTTCTTTTTTCTCCTTTGTTGGGCATTTTTCCTTATTTCCAGTGATAAATTTCAATAATTGCCCGATCCAATAGACAACTCAATGATGCATGTTCTCGATTTTAGAAGTTATTAGACTTTAGTTCTTAAATCATTGATATTGTGAATAACTTCATGAATTAAACTTTATCCCATGAGCATATGCACTTTCCTGGTTCTATTGATTTGGTTTAAGATTTTTATAACTCGGTAATCTTTTGTTGCATTGTATATACTTACACCGAGTAAGATTTGTACCTTTCGTCATTTGTGAGTGTATACACTACTCTTTTCTCATTGAAAACGTTGAATTTGTTGGTAATCTCACTATTCTTTCATTTGACCGTTCATTAATTGAGTTCATACTTGAAATGTGTTACTTGAGCATGATTTTCATATATTGTTTTGATTCGAGAATTGCGTAAACTTTTGGAAATGATCATAGGCCATCTTTGATATATCACCTATATTAGCCTTGACCTCACCCTTATATGTTTACCCTCGTTAACCCCTTTAAGCCTAAATATAGCCTTTCATTTCATACCCCATTCCCATAACCAACTCTACATTTGAGTTTTATACCATACATACATTTTCCATACCTTTGTTTGGAATGTTACTTGGGATTGAATGATGTTTTTATGATGTTGGTTGCAATTTAGGCATATGAGAGTTTGATAAGTAAAGAAAAGAAAGTAGTGAAAAAGTGAAGAAAAAGAGAAAGCAAAAAGCAAAAGAAAACAAAAAAAAAGTGAGAAAAAGAAGAAAAGAAAAGAAAGAGAAAGTTGTATATGTTGTATAGTGTTCGATAAGCTTTGATTACTCTCCCCGATGATATATCTAATGCTTGTTTTCGAACTTGTTTTCCAATTTTTGATATTACCCGCACTTTTCCATTATCCCGAGTTTTCATCCCGAACACTTTGAATCCGTACATACATTCCTTCATTTCGTACCCTAGCCTATCCTACATTACAACCCTATTACAAGTCCTATGTGATCTTAGGTTGATGTAATTCAAAAGTCATAATAGTTTTGATAATCTGTGAAAATGCATTTCGCCTCTTTTAGTGTGCGGTATCCTTTCATTGAGATTACATTTTTTCATTTTATATATAGCGTTCTTCATTTGTGACATGTGTGCGGCCTAGTTTCCATTTACATTTACTCTTTAGCCCGCATGTACCGTGTGTTACCTCCCTGTTCCGAGTTATTTCATTTGTTGAGCGTAATGCCCGTGAGGATTGAATGTATGCTTGCTTTAATGTTTATCCGGTTTATATAATTTTTTTGCCAAATCACACTTTGCATGTGCTCGCTCCCCTCCCACATTTTAAGGTTTCAATTCTATGAGATGCATTCTATAATGTTAATGATTTGGACTTTTATGTGAATTCATTCACTTTGCTAATAATGCGTATGAAATCCTTTTCTCCATTGTTGGGTTTGTTGCATGTTGGGTTGGGCATATTTTGAGGAAACCATGTGATGTTTGTGGGTACCATCTCTGAAAACCCTCACGAGACGACACTCGTCCACTAGGGTGACCTAGGGGTTTAACGGCTTATTGCATACGCTAAATGCAATCGAATCGCCCGCGAAAGTGGCCTTATGCATTTATACCATTTTTTGTACTTATCCTACATTTGGTTTACTTGTAGTTCTTGTTGCATCCTATTTCATTGCTAGGGACTAGCAATGTGTAAGTTAGGGGGTGTGATGATACGCAAATATTGCATATTTCATCCTCCGAACCTACGCATTTTAGCCCCCTCGGGTGCCTTAATCTCTATATTTAAGCCCGTTAACCAAACAACCTCGGTTTATATTGTTAACATGCTATATGAGGTATAATTGCGCTTTTGTAGGTATTTAGGTACCAAGTATGGGATTCGGATGCATTTCGCGCAATTTCCGTACGCAACCGCACGTTCAAGGGAATTTTAGTCATTTTACAGATTGGGCACCTGGCCCAACATCTTCATGGAAGTTGTAGCCCTCCTCGCAAGCTTCGCGTGTCCACAAACGGTGCACGATTCCGATTCATAATGAAGAAGTTACAGCGATTTCAGCGGACGAGAAAAGCTTGGAAACCAAAACAGCAATGCAGTGTACTGCCCCTGTTTGATCGACAGATCGACCAGATCATAGATCGATCGACTATATTAAATTTCTGAAATTTGGCCTTGATCGACAGATCGACCAATTCATAGATCGATCGAAGATCTGTTTTCTGCAGATATTTTTTGCATTTCTTTTCTTTTCTCTTTTCTTTTCTAATTTAATTCCCACTTGGTATATAAGCAAATTTTGTTGTAATAAACAGGGGTGAACGATTTTAGGTTAGAATAGTTAGGGTTTTGAGGGTTTTGGATGGTTCTTCTTCATTTCTCTTTGGATTGACAATCTACTTGGTTTGTATGTTGACTTTTCATTACCCTCTCCATTAATATAGCTTGTTTTCCATTAATTCTTGCTTTCTAGATAATTTACATGCTTTCATAATTAGGTTTACATTCTTTATTTATTGCTTTTATAGTTTAATTAGTTTATTCATGCTTAGCCCTTAGATAAATAGGGTCGGGATTGCGTTTCCGCCATTTTCGGGTTTGGACCTCGAAAATTAGGTTTTGTGTAAAATTGCGTTTAATTGAAACCGCGTGTATTAAAGTTGGATTGTTATGCGTTTAACTTTATTTGTCACGCAACTTTAGTGTTTATAGCGACAATCCGAATTTAATCCGCGTGTGACCATTTTCAGTTAAATGTTTAATCTCGCAACTTTGGGTTAAATTCCTTCTTGTGTAATGTTTATGCTTAATTGCAAATGCTCGATTAAATGTTTTCGAACCGTAATTCTAATTAGTAGTTGTTTAGCCCATGTGGTGGAATGAGATCCCGATCCTCGCTTTACTTTTGTGTAGCGTAACTTATTCTTTTCTTTTGCCACCATAACCACCCTATCACCTTTTCTTTTATTTATTTTACACCACTTTTATTCCTGAAGTAATTAAACAATTAAAATCTAAAATTTAATCACTCCCTGTGGATTTCTTACGACACCCGACTTACCGCTGTACTTGCTTGTCAAGTGTAGTAGTAGCTTAGGTTTTCTTTGTATCGCGGCGGCGAAACACACAACGATTGTGTCCTCACACGAACACACTTTTCGCGCCCGATCAGTCAGCAAGGAGAAAAAAGGATTTGGGGGATTTGGGGAATATTTCTCAATCAATCCATAATGAGAGTATTTAGAGTTTGATTATGATTTATTTTATGTTAGAATATCTTTATTCATGGAAATCTAAACATAATCTAATTATAAATTTTATTTAGGATTAAATTGGTTAATTTTTAATTAACTTAACTGTATAAATAATAATGTGAATGGTATAATATGAAATTGGTTGATTTAATCACGAATATAAGTTAGGATTGTTATATATTTGTTTGATCTTTATTATATATTGGTAATCTTATAAAAAGACATAAATCAATTGGACAATTATATGTGAAACCTAAACTAATTGATGAGATTTCATAAAACTACGGTTCTTTATTCAAATATGAGATTTGGCCCCATAAATCATGTTAAGATTGTACAAATTTGTTAGAAATGGGTGTAGATTGTTGTTGGAACAATTATATATAAATGATGTTAGGTCTGGATCTAATCTGGGAGATGGGAGGGGCTTTGATAGAGGGTTTTTAGGTCAAACCCCATAAGTAGAAGAAGGAATTTTGTACAGATACCCTCCATCAATCGACCGCCAATTGAATTACAAACGTGCGGCCGTTGGTTTCGTACTTTTTGATTATGAATATTTTACTAAGAGTTTGCAAGGATGCATATTTTACTAAGAGTGTGAGAGGATGTAACACTATAGTGGGGTACTTAATATATTCAATATTCTTGTATAAGTTAAGTGTGGATGATACTTATATGCAAAGCCTTGAGACATTGGGCTAGGGTTATATGAGACTTACTAGAGTTATTGTGCATCTTTCTAAAGATTAAGATGACCAATTCATAGGATCGAGGTCGATTCTGCAGACCTAAATATTGAGATGACCAATTCAGCGAGTCAAGGTCAATTCTGTAGAGCTAGAGATTGAGATGACCAATTTAATGGGTTAAGGTCAATGTTACGGACCTAAAGGTTTTGATGACCAATTCAGAAGGTTTAGGTCAATTATACGTACCTAAAGTCAATATTACCAATCCTACTAATCAAGGTTGATTCTAGAGACCTAAAGATTGAGATAATGAATTCAGTGGGTTAAGGCCGATTCTGCAAGCCTAAGATATAGTTTTCGGGGAGTTTTTCAAATTGGGGCTCCGCTAGGGAAAGCGTAGAGTATTTTGGTGTAGGTGCACCACGGTGTTTTTGTTACGCTAGGGAGTATGTTGATGATGAGAGTGAGTGCTAATGATCCTGTTGGGTATTTAATGGGGTCTTGTAATTGATTTGGTGCAACAAAATGGGTTTTTTCAAGAAAAAAAAATAATGTTCCTGACTTAGTGGGGATTTGGGGGGAACTTTTGTGAATGTTTTGAGAAAATTTTGGATTTTTTTGCCTTTCTGTGATGAAATTTTGAGGGGACTGCCGATAGTAGTCCTGGGATCGTGCCTATTAACATAAGGTACGAACTCCTAAACTTCTTGGGGATCGGTAAAGGTCACTGCCAATAGGCAGACTAAGGGACTACTGATCGGCATACCCCTTAGCCTCCTATAAAAAGGGTGCGACCTTCTTAATTTTTCCACACCTTCAAGTGATTAAATATCTTGCTTTCTCTCTCTAAGATTCATTTTCAAGTCCATTTTCTTTGTGAGATCTCGATGGCAGGTACTTCTGGAAACAAGAACAATGAAGGAGTGTTTGTTGATTATTGGTCAGGTTTGGAATGGAGGGTTGTGGTACCGCTAGCTTTGGGTAATGAGAATGCATACGATAACTTTGAGTCAGTGACTGATGAGGGGATTTTACAGTGGGAGCCTGCAAATCATCGTTCGGTGAGGGTGAATAACCCTAATGGCTATGTAACTGTTTGTCTTTTGGTTTTCCACCTTTCTCTTTTCCTTCCTATTTTTGGGATAATGAAAGGTTTTCTTGATTTTTTTTCCTAGGTTGACATAGCCTCTTTGAGTATCTGGTTCCGAGGGATAACTGGGATGAATTATATTTGGAACCATTATCTTGGGGAGGTACGATGGATGGTGGAGTCTATTGGATTTGGTACGTTAGCGGGTGCTTTGGACGAGACGCCGCACTCTATAGCGGTGTTATGTGTGCTGACGAGAGGTGGTGGGACAAGACCCACACATTGCACATGAGGATTGGGGAGATAACGGTCACTCCCTTGGATGTTTAGCAATTGATGGGGTTAGATTGTGAGGGTCAGCAGATCGTGGTGGATTGGACTCTACGGGTTACAAAGGCGACGGTGTGGGCTACTTAGGGGGATATAGGAAGAATCTTATCGGGTAATTTTGTCCGTATATCTATGAGGAATGAGACTCTATTGCTTCAGATTATTGACAAGTTACCAGGTGGTAGGTGAGACAGGCAACCTATTTGTTTATTCTACTTTTGTTGGGGGGTTTTGTGGTGGCAACGAGTGGTGACTTTCTTCATCTATGTTTTTTATCGTTTATAAAGGTTATCTCGAACATCCCACTGTACAACTAGATGAGATTTAATTTGGCATCCCTTTATGCTTATTTGGATGCATTTAATCAGTGCTGCCGACAGACCTTTACAGAACCCACTTATCTCTTGGAGGTAATCTTTAAGTTCAATTTTCCCACTTATTTTCTTGCAGTCCTTTTGCTTTAATTTAGCTTTATTGTTGCCTTTTAAAAACTTGGTTCTATGAGGTGATAGGTCACAATGTGGGATTAGTGTTCTTGAAGGCGAGCGAGCTGGGAGACTTCTATAGGATGTACAGGTGGATGAAGTCGAATAGGCGTTCGTACCAATCCTTCTCATTAAAGGATGTGCAGACAATATTTAATGCACTAACGAGTAACCAAGTTAGGCTTTTAATCCTTGTCTCTTTATGAGTTTTTATAACCTCTTCTTATGGGTATATTACTGACTCTTTCTTGGGAAACAGGTGTTCTTCTTCGCTTGGATTTTACCTTCGAGGGTTGTAGGGGATACGGGCACGCATGCACAAATGAGAAAGTTATTCGCATATGACTTTGGATACGTATGGTACCTTGGGGAGAGGTTGGTGTACAAGATCATGGAGCGATAGGGGAGGTCTCACCATAAGTGCCCCTGAGTACATGAGGCGGGTGAGGAATGTAACAAATGAGACTACGGCTCCGGCGGTAGAAGGTAAGCCCTATACGCATATATGAAATGAAGAATATAAAGATGGGTTATAACTATCTGTACTTTACTACCAGTCTATTAATGCCATCATACATATATGAAATGGTGAATATACCTCCACCTGCGACTGGATCAAGGAAAGGTATTAGAGTAGCGACGACTTTGGGCCATAGTTCCAGAGGAGGCATGACTGCTGCAGCAGGGGAGGTTTTTCTTCTTCATATTTCCATTCCCTCTTATTATCTTCGATTGAGTAATGGGGATGTGGTATCGATGCCTCACCATCCTCATGCGATGGTGGAAGGGTTGGAGGGTCTTTCTGAGGATGCCCTTCAGAGTGAGGTATAATCATTTCTTTCCTTTTTTATTTCCTTCTCTCTTTTCTCTTTACTGACTGTCTTGATTTTGGTGCTTTTTTCCCTTTTCTTGCAGACTATTCATGTGTCAACCACATGGCTGAGAGATATCAAGGATTGGATGGAATCGATATCAACCTGTGTGAGGAAGTCGGCCAGTGCCTGCTTAGTGCCACCGATAACATTTGATGAGAGATCTGGTTCTGGGAGTGGGGGTCTACTGCTCATCGTTGAGGTAAACGAATCCACCGCGGTGGTTGAAGGTTGGGTTTTCAAAGAGGTTTTAAGAGATTCGGGCTGCGGCCCGATGTATATTTCTTCTTTGTTTTCTTGTCTTTGTTCTTTATACCTGTAAGGAAATGTAATGATTCTATAAAGAAAATATATAAGAAATGCATTTTCTATTTAGTATTATGTTGGCTTAATAACTTAGTCTCTATGCTTTTTAATTCCACTACTGAGGTTTTTCATTATTTTCAAAGATGGAGATAAAATTGAAAAGGGGGACTCGAAAAAGGAAAATGTTTATTTCAGAACTATGTACAAATGATAAAATAAGAATTTTTTTCAAAAAGAAACAACTCAAAGATTGATTTTTTCAAATGTTATGTTTATTTTCGAAATGATGTGTATGGAAAAGGAAATAAGGAATTTCCCCAAAAAGGGGGGTTGCTGATCAGCATGCCCCTTAGCCAACCTATCGGCATATGGGTCAAGTCCAAATCACTCCCTCGGCTTTGATTGCACTTTTTGTGTACTTTGGATACTTTTAGAGTAGGGAAACCGGTGGCTGCATGATTTTTTTTTATTTTTTTAGTGTAAAAGGGTGGCTTTGGAAATGTTTTCATCACCACCTTCCTTTTCTCTTCTTTATAGCTTTCTTCTTCTCTATTTTCAAATGTCCCTTCTAGTGTCCGAGGCCTTTTTCTCATACCTTGAAGGTTTACAGGCAATATGCCTCTATAACGTCAACTATGAAGCCTTTAGTTTGCGCCAGGTTTCTTTCTGGCATAATCGTCCCGTAGACTGGAACCATTTGGAAGAAGCGATATAGTTCTAGTATCTTGAAGACCATATTTTCAGTTTGGCTTAGACAATGTGTGTCTTACCTATGAGGAGTTCTCGACGATGCTAGGTGTTAGACCCAGTGCAGCAGAAGCTATGCCAGATTTATCTCGTTCTCCCCCGGTGTCTTTAGCGGAGTTTCTTCGCATCTCGCCCTCAGTTTCTCAATCATTGGTTCATGGAGGAAACATTATCCTCCCAACAGTCATGAATTCGGTGTGCCAGAGGGATTTTGCTGACAATGGGTGTGCTGACACTATGGCATTGGGTTTGACTAAAATAATTTTATTGGTGATAGGCGATCTAATAGCTGAACCTCAAGTGGCCACGATAACGCTATGGTTGTCTTATCATTGTAGTCGTGTAGTGGTGGTATTAGTGGAAACCCTAAGTGACTTAGATGACTAAAAGGAAGATCGGACTGGCTTTTTATAGGAGAGGCCTATTAAGTTGTTCATGTGGTTTTCTGAGAGACTACGCTTGGCGGCCCCTACTAAGTACCCTTTGTCGAGCGTTACTAATTAATTTTCCATACATTTCTTAAGCTTTGGCCCATCGATGAAAAACTGGGTTAGCTAGCTCGTGGAGCATGGGGCGTGATGTTTTCATTGTTTTGTGCCGTGGTGGGAGAAATTTCAGCCCATTTTATAGTTAGGGAACTACTGGTATGTGCAGTTGGTTGGTCTTCACCAGATAGCTGTCTAATTCCCCCAGCGGCTTCTAGTAGAAGACTTGACATTATCCTTGAGGTTGATATTAGGGACTTTATGGTAGAATCGTTGAACTTCTACCCATCTGTCATAGTATGTTGGAGAAGATGGGTTTGTATCAGGGACTACCTGAACTGGTTATGGAAATGGGTGGTTGGGAAGGTTTTGGTGGAGGATAATGAGTAAAGATGACCATCCATGTTCGAAACCTTGGAAAAAGGTGTTATAGTTTTATCAAACCTCATTAAGGTCTACCATCGCATGAAGCACATTTGGAGAAATAATCATGAGTGGGATACCTAGGGGCAAGTAATGATGATGAGGCAAGACCATCTGGTAGGTGAGGGTAAGGTTTTGAGAAGCTGGTTTTGTGTTTATGGGAAATTTGTGTTTGGGTATATGCTTTGGTTTTATATAGGTTCTCGGTATGTTTTTGGATTATTTTTTTTTCGTGAAGCTTGTTTAATGGTAGGGATTTGTATGAGGGTTAGGAAGGGAGTGCCTTGTTTGCTCCCCTCGCTGATACTTCATGTAATAACCATATTCCTGATTAAAAATAAGTGATTTTGACATATTTTATTGTGTATTTTGATAAATTTCCTATAGGAACTATATATAACCATCACTAAGGCATACATTATCTTTTTACTCATTCTAAATTATGAGAGAGACCAATGTTCTCGATGGAAGAAAAGAATATCATTTTATGAGAAAGAAAAAACCATGCCCATGTGTGCTTTATGAGTTGCCTACGTACCTCTATGGGTTTTTAAATTTTGTGAGCTTCGTAAAAAAGGGGGAATTGGATTAGCCTCAACAGGTGTTCTGATGGAAGTGCGATAGACCAAGAGGAAATATGATTCTCTATAACTTTTATTCATTTTACTTATGATGGTCTTGAGGCTCTCGTTGGAAGCTTCAAGAGTGTCGTTGGTTTGTGGTCGA
Organism: Sambucus nigra; assembly: GCA_949130495.1. Classification (NCBI taxonomy): domain Eukaryota; kingdom Viridiplantae; phylum Streptophyta; class Magnoliopsida; order Dipsacales; family Adoxaceae; genus Sambucus; species Sambucus nigra. Next base: position 232,265,450 of record OX422210.1, on the reverse strand, counting down.
AAGGGAGAAGGCTTGTGTCTTTGAATTCCATACTCGTCAACTAATTATGTGACCTTAGCCTCGAAGTGGAGCCCATTATCTGACACCAATTCATGGGTAACGCCATAATAGCAGGTGATATTCTTTATGGTGAACTTATCCACTTTCCTCGCATTCAGTATTGCGTATGAATCATTTTCGACCCATTGTGAAGTACTTAATGGTGATTAGAATGAATTTGTGTCCATTTAAAGCTTTGGGAGTAGCCTTACCTATTATATCTATGCCCCAGGTAAAGAAATTCTAGGGAAAGGTCATGTTTTACAATTCCTAGGGAGGCAAGTTTTGAAGGTTGATAAATTGTTGGCATTTAAGGCATCTCAGAATATAGGCAGTGCAATGTTGGATTAGGGTGGTCCAATAGTACCCTTAACCGATGATTTTTTGGTGATAATGTGACCGTTCATATGAGGCTTGCATTCCCTACTGTGAATGTTCTACATCATTTCTGTAATTTCAGCCCCTGTTATGCAATGCAAATGGATTCCATCGAAGTTTCTTCTTGAAAAGTGCTTTGTCACAAATGATGTATTGGGAGGCCATTTGTAAAGGGTCGCGCGGTCTTTCTTATCCTCTTTTCAAGGATACCTACCACGTTTAAGAAGGTTCCAAATATTGTAGTACCGTAAATATACCATGTCCGTATCTTCTTATGATGCGAGCTCGATGTGGTAACAATGGGTAGGTGCCTCTTGTTGTCTAACCAAAAAAGGGGCCATTATTATTTCCTCAGGCATGTCGACCATAGAGTCCAAGATTTCTAGTTCTTCGTCCAGGCTAGTATTCAATTGAGGAAGGTAATGTAATGTGAAATCTTTGAATTGGGAGGTAATATCTTCTAGATTGGCATGGAAGGATAGGATTTTCTCGTCTATGACTTTCCATTTCTTAAGAATTTATCCAATAACGGGGCATAGTCCCCATAGATGTCCATGTACCTGATTCCTTTCTCAAGGGAAATCTTGAGCCCTACGGTGAATGCCTCATATAGTGTCATGTTATTTGTGAAAGGAAAGTATAGTTGATGTAAATAAGGTTATGATAGTCATCGAAATTTATTAAGAGTATCAAGTGTCATACTCTCTCTTATTGGTAGCTCCATTGAAGAACATTTACCACCTGACATTCTCCTGAGAGGTGCAAAGCATGCCTTTATCTAAAAATTTGGAGACCCAAACTTTGGTTCATTCCATGGGGTGGTCAGTAAATAATCGAAGATGTCCCTCCCCTTCATTGCTTTCCATTTGAAGGACATAATGTCGAACTCGACTAGTAGCATTAGCTAGCGGTCCATTAATCTCAATAGAGCAGGTTCTCCAACAATGTAGTGTTGTAGTTTCTATATAACCTAGAGCGACACATGCCTTTTCCAAGGCAGTGTAGTTGACTTCATACCCATCCACCTTTTAACTAGTGTAGTATATTTCTCTCTACTTATGATATTACTCAATGTATTAGGCCAATAAAACCCCCCACAGTAGTATCGATGATGGTTAAGTATACAAGAAGGGGGAGACCTAGCTACGGAGGCATGAGCACCGTAGGTCGGGTCAGGTATCATTTTATTTGATGATATGATTCTTGTCACTCCTCATTCCATACGTTGGTTGAGTCCTTTCTTAGAATTTTGGAATTGGGTTCGCAGATAGAGGTCAGTTAGTTGATGAACCGATTGATGTATTATAGCTTACCTAATAATTCACGTACTTCTTTCTCCATCCAAGGTGGTGGCATCTCGAGTATGGCCTTAAATTTGGCGAGGTCTGACTCAATCCCTTTTTAACTAACATTGAACCCAATTATTTTTCCTTTAGTGATGCCAAAGACACATTTCTATTGGTTGAACTGCATTAGGTATTGTCGCTCAAAGAATTTTCTTAGGGAGAGAATGTGGCCTTCTCGAGTCTTGGACATGATGATCATGTCATCGACATAGGCCTCAACTTCGTCATGGATGATGTCATGCAAGATGGTTGTGATGGCCTTTGGCAAGTAGCCTCGGAATTATTTAGTCCGAATAGAAGGTTCTCCATGGGGTGATAAATGTTATTTTTTCCGATGGTCAGGATGGGTTTTAATCTGGCTATAGCCGAAAACTCCATTGACAAATGACTTGAGAGCATGGATGGACGTGTTGTTATGATCATATTGATATTAGGAAGAGGATAATCATACTTCGAGAATGCCTTTCTCAGATCCCAATAGTCAACGTACATGCATACTATGAGGGGGAGTTAGTTTTCCCCTTTATCCATTGTTGTTAAAAGTGATCCATTACTATGAAATTCTCCCTGCCCAAGAAAATTGTAGCTTCTACCTGATTATGATGGGGACAGGGTCTATAAACTAAATTTGTGGGACTAATCTAGGCCTCGAAGAGATTAGGTACTGTTATGACCTGAGGGCCTCCAAAAGAACAGAGTTGTACCATTTCCAGGCCAGGGACAAGTCTCGTAATTCGGTCACCTATTTGCTCAGTTCCCAAAAGGATATCGAGAAAAATATCCTTATGGTTTCTAGGGATATATACATGTGAATTCTATGATGGGATGCCTTCCATCACGGGGGCACTTCATAAGTCGCCCAAATAATTTTATTTTAAGAGTTAATCATCCTTTAATAACTGATCTGATTTACTTTTGTAGATCTCTTTATGAATACAAAACCGTATGATTACCAGGTTAACCTTGATGGTTTGGAAGAAACTTGGAGATGCCAAACCCCACATGGATTTCACCCATATTAGAGGAGGCCCATATCTTACTTGATTACAAACTAACCTTTCATTCACTTACCAACTTCATATTTATCCCTAACATCCATGTCACTTACTATATTATAGTCGAAAATGATTATATCCCAGAATCCACCCTTATCCTCAGCCAAATTGACATAGGAACTTATGTAGGGGAACTTTTCTTGTACGTCATTTCAATAAATTCTAACTCTAACCAAAGAGAGGAGTTGGAAGAAGAAGAGTAAAAGGGGGAAGACCTTGATTCGTTCTTGGACGATCTTAACCCACTTTTTTCTTATAATGTCAGTGTATCTAGTCGTCTTTAAGAGGAGGTAAAAATCGAAGACTTGTTTTGAGACTTCTCATTCCCACTACTCCCCAGCGATCTGGAAGAAATTATTGGTCGATCGAGGAAACCAGATTACCTGGCATCTACCAAAGAGAAGCTAGATAAGCAATCAGTTGTTGTCATAAAGGTTGTTAACCTGCTATCGCATACGAGTAGCAGAAAAGAAAATTAATTACTTCCAAGGATAAAAAGTCCCTAGAGTTAGAATGCCAAGGGGCGGAGGCCGAACTAGCCAATAATAAGAAGACCAATATAAAATCAGTCAGTGGTGGCTCAAAAATTCCACCTACTCATTCTAAATGACTGGTTATCATTAATGATCCCCGTTAGAGGCAGGGCAACAATAAAAAACTCTTCCCCAAGGGAGCTGTAATCGACGTTGGGAGATATATTTCCATAAGCAGAAGGAGCCTGTGACCGAAGTTGATTCAGCCCACAAGAAGCTATGCTTCCATATAATATGTCAAAGCTTAGGGGATTAACCCTAGAAAGGCTCCATAAAGAGGCCTAAGACATACTGTGTTGATAAGTCATATATTTTTATTCGACTAATTTTCACTTCGCCAAATTTATTTCTAACTTCTTTCCTTCTTTATTTAAAGCATGCATGTTCAACAGGAGCTCGTAAGCTGAGTTGACTGTTACTGGAGGATCCTTGAGTCATCCTCCAAGGATAACCTTACCATCAAGGACTAACTCACTAAGAAAAATAGGTATATTGAGGATTTAGGAAAATAGTTAAAGATCAAGATCGATGTAAAGACAAATGCGGTGGAAAAAATTGAGTTGACTAAGAATGAGTTCAGTCAAGTGGAGATCAAATTATACAAGCTTAAGACCTCTTTTCAGTGTAAAATCCTCAAGAAGATCATTCTCCAAAAGTAGAGGGTCTATATGGAGAACACCAATGAGGACTGCCTATGATGAGGGATATGAGGCGATCGTTCAAGAGGTCTCCACCCAGCTAAAATACTATAAATTCGTTGCCTTTAACAAAGGGTGGGTGGCTGGCCTCTAATGGGGTAACATCGACGAAGCCAATCCATCCTATGTCAAACATCCCCTAGTGGAAACCCCTTAGCAGATCCTCTTATGGGTGCTTCGGCCCAGTCCTCCACTGATCCTCCTACCTTTGCTCTTGAGGAGGCTCCCCTTACTCTCCATGCTTAAGGTACTGAATCCATCGATTAGCACACAATGTCCAACCAGACTTAGCTTATTTTGATGTATTTTCTTTTTCCTTTTGACCCTTGGTGGTCATTTTGTAGGCATCTGGACATTTTTAAATTATTAGTGAAAAAGTTTTTACACTTTCATTTCCATTATTTTCCTATTGTATAAGTAATGTAGTCTTTCCACCATGTTATCTGTTAGATATTGTTAATTTTCTCTCTTTGTGTCATTTGTTCCCCAAAGGTCATTTCTTTATTAAAAGATAAATAACTACCTTGTTTATGAGTGAACCTAATTGCTCTTTGTTACCTAATTAAGGCCTTCTATTGCGGTCGATCGAAGGTGCTTGATTCATGTTGGTCTTAATAAAGTTTATAAAGGTCAATTTGTCTTATATCCCACCATTTATAAAGTTTTAAGAAAATTTTTATGTCTACCACAAGCCACCAACTATTGCCTTAGTTATACCACGCAGTTTTTTGCGTGGGTTTTTTGCTAGTCTTTCTTGGTTTATACCACTCCTTGAGTGGGTTTTAACCGATTTAGCTCAGATCGTACCACTATTTAAGTAGGTCTTCTACCTCTTATAGTCCTATCTACTTTACATCATACCACTCCTTGAGTGGGTTTTAATCGATCTACCTCGGATTATACCACTATTTAAGTGGGTTGTTTGCCTCTTTTAGACTGGTCTACTTTAGATCATACCATTCCTTGAGAGGATTTTAACCAATCTGCCTAATACTGTACTAAGTATTAAGGTGCATTTTGATTCCATTAGTTAGCAGCCAATTTCATGTTTGAGTTGGACCATGCAGTTCTTACGAGGGTTATCTACCTCTTCAAGGCCGATCTACTTTAGATCATACCACTCCTTGAGTGGGTTTTCACCAATCTGTTTCAAATCGTACCACTTTTTGAGTGGATTCGGAACGACTAATGACAAATAAAAAAGATATTTTGAATAACTTAGATAGTCAATCGCGTATCGTTTTATTATGCATACATAGGAATAAGAAAAAAGACTAACTTGCTACCCAATAATAAAACTTTCTAAGGTTAATGGCCTTCCATGACCTTAGTTATACTTTCATATATAACTCTTCCAAATGGTATGACCCCCCACCTCTTTTAAAAGCCACTCGGTAAGGTCCTTACCATTTTAGTGCAAACTTCTTGTAAAATGGCTTCTTTGCAATTGGTAGCAGCTTTTGGAGGACTGGATCGCCGACCTGGAATTATTTGATTTTAACCTTCTTTTCGTGTTGTTTCACCAGTTCTTGTCGATAAGCAGCAAAATATATTAGATCCTGCTCCCTTCTTTCCTCAACTAGGTCCAACTCATAGGCTATTTGGTCATCGTTATGGCTATCCTAAAATGCCTCTAGTCTGAGTGTCGGAAGCCCTATATTCAAAGGGATGACCACCTCCATTTCATACATTGATACTATTATGGATGAATTATTTCCTATCAATGATTCCTTTGATTATTTTGGAGTAGTGGTTCTCATGTACTTGTCCAGATTCAGTCCTGAACCTGTGGAAAAAGTCATCAACCACCTGCGGGGTTTTGAAATGGTGGGCACTAAATTTCTCGTCACAAGATTTGGGGAGCTTTAATAGCTTCACAATTAGATATTGATCATGGACAATCAGTCAAGAAGTGCACCAGGCGTCGGCGACTTTGTATGATGTTGGGAACTTGATAAAGTGTCAAAGCTAGTGTAGTGTTTGTCTAGATTAGCTTGGTGTGTGTGTGAAATACAACAAAATTCGAAAGCATGCACACTTAGGCTTGAAAACATGTCACGAGGGTGCGACACCCCAACGGCCCCCAAATGGCACCATGAGTGGCACAAAAACCTCATGCATGTCCAACATAACACTTAGCAACTGACCCCGCAGTCGTGGGACTCCCGGTTTAAAGATAATACCCGAATTCGAAAACTGACACACTTAGGCTTGAAAACATGCAACGAGGGGGGCACCCCCAGCGGCACCCAAATGTCACCACGAGTGACGTGAACATATTATGTGCATCTAACGTAACATGTAGCAATTGGATTCTTAGTCGTGAAACTCCCGATTTGAGTATAGAACCCGAATTCAAAATCAGGCACGCTTGGGCTTGAAAATATGTCGCGGGGGCGGGCACCACCAGCGGTACCTAAATGGCACTGCGAATGGTAAGAACACCTCGTGTGCATCCAACGTAACACGTAGAAATATGCCTATAGTTACGGGACTCTCGATTTAAGGATAGGAACCGAATTTAAAAATAGGCACACTTAGGCTTGAAAACGTGCTGCAGTTGGGTAGGCACCCCCAGCGACACCTAAACGGCACCGCGAGTGGCACGAACACCATGTGAGAGTCCAACTTAACATATATCAACCGGTCGTGGAGTCGCAGGACTCTCAATTTGAGGATAGGAACTGAATTCAAAAACAGTCACACTTAGTCTTGAAAACGTTTCGTAAGGGCACCCCTAGCATCACTCAAAAAGCATCCCGATTAACACAAACACTTTATGTGTGTCCAATATAACACGTAGTAATCGGTTGCACAATCGCAGGACTCCCGGTTTGAGGATAGGAACAAAATTAGAGCATAGGCACACTTAGGCTTGAAAACATGCTGCGAGGGGAGAGCTCCCTCGGTGACACTCAAACGTCACCGTGAGTAGTACGAACATCTCGTGCAGGTCCAAAATAAAACATAGCAATCGGTCACGCAGTCGCAGGACTCCCAATGTGAGGATATTGCCCGAATTTGAAAATAGGCTCACTTAGGCTTAAAAACATTCCACGGGGTGGGAACCCCTAGTGGCACCCATATGGCACTGCGAGTAGAACGAACACCTTCTGTGTGTCCAACGTAACACGTAGAAATTGCCTCGCAGTCTCGGGACTCCGAGTTTAAGGATAGGACCCAAATTTGAAAGAAGGCACACTTAGGCTTTAAAATGTGTCACGGGGGGTTGACAACCCCAGCGGCACCCAAACGGAAGTGCAAGTGGCAAGATCACCTCATGAGTGTCCAATGTAGCAACCGATCATGAAGTTGTGTGGCTCTCGATTTGACGATAGCACCTGAATTCAAAAACAGACACAGTTAAGTTTAAAAGTGTGATACGGGGGCGAGCTCCCCTAATGGTACCGAAATGGAACCGTGCATGGTACTAAAACCTCGTTCACATCCATTATAATAAGTAACAATCGACTGCGAAACCACGGGACTCGCGGTTTAAGGATAAGACCCGTATTCAAAAATAGGCACACTTAGGCAACAAAACGTGTTGTATGGGGTGGGCACCCTAAATGGCACCCAAATGGCACTGTAAGTGGAATGAATACCTCATATGAGTCCAACATAACACGTAGAAACCAGTCATAAAGTCATAGGTCTCCCATTTTGAGGATAGGACTTGAATTAGAGCACAGACACTTAGTATTGAAAACATATCGCGAAAGAGGGGCACCTCAAGTGGCAACAAAACGGAACAATGAGTTACACGATCACCTCATGCGCATCAAACATTACATGTATCAACTAGTCGTACAGTCACATGAATTTTGATTTGAGGATAGGACCCAAATTTGAAAACAGGCACATTTAGGCTGGAAAATGTGTTGGCGGCGGGCACCCAAACGGCATTGCGAGTGGCATGAGCACCTTGTGCGCATCCAATGTAACAAACGGTCGCACAATCATGGGACTACTAATTTATGGATAGGACCCAAATTCGAGCGCATGCACACTTAGGCTTGAAAATGTGACGCGGGGCAGGCACCCCAGCAGCAACCAAACGGCACCGTGTGTGTTACGAATACCTCATGAACATCCAACATAACATGTAGCAACCGACCCGTGGTAGAGGGACTCCCAATTTGAGGATAGGACTCAAATTAGATAACATGCACACTTAGGCTTGAAAACATACTACGGGGGGCAGGCACCCAAACATCACTACAAGTGGCACGAACACCATGTCCACATCCAACGTAACACGTAGCAACCGAATATGTAGTCACTGAACTCCCAATTGAAGGATGGGACTTAAATTCAAAAATAGGCACACTTAGGCTTGTAAATACATAGCGTGGGGCACACCAACGGCAACTCGAGTGGCACGAACACCTCATGCATGTCCAATGCATCACGTAGAAATCGATCACATGGTCGCGAGACTCCCGGTTTAAGGATAGGAACCAAAGGCAAAAGCAAGAACAATTAGGCTTGAAAACATGTTGCATGGTGATAGGCATCCCTTGAGGCACCCAAATGGCACCGTGAGTGGCATGAACACCTCTTGCGCATCCAAGGTGACACGTAGCAATCGGTCATGCAGTTGTAGGACTCCTGGTATGAGGATAGGACTCGAATTCGAAAACATGTGCACTTAGGCTCATTCGAAAACAGACAAACTCAGACTTGAAAATGTGCCGCAAGGGGAAGTCACCCCCTGAAGCAATGCGAGTGTCACATACACCTCTTCGCATCCAACATAACACATAGCAACCGATCGCGTAGTCGCAGGACTCTTGATTTGAGGATAGGACCCAAATTCTAGCACAGGCACACTTAGGCTTGAAAATGTGTAGCAAAAGGGGAGGGAACCCCTAGTGGAACCCAAATGTCACCACGAGTGGAATGAACACCTTGTGCGCATTCAACGTAATACATATCAATCAAGAGCACAGTCACGGGACTTTCGATTTGAGTATAGCAACCGAATTCAAAAATAGGCACACTTAGGCTTGAAAACGTGCCTCGGGGTGGGGGAAGACACCCCTAGTGGTTCCCAAACGGCACCGCGAGTGGAACGAACACCTCTTACTCGTCCAACATAACATCTAGCAAATGATCACGCAGTCATGAGACTCTCCGTTTGAGGATAGGAAACCGATTCTAAAATAGGCACACTTAGGCATGAAAATGTGCCGTGGGTGGAAGGCACCCCCAACGGCACCGCAAGTGGCACGAACACCCCATGTACATCCAATATAACACGTAGAAACCGACCGTGGAGTCGCGGGACACCCGATTTGGGGATAAGACCCGAATTCGAGCACAGGCACACTTAGGCCTGAAAATGTGCCATGGGGGTCAGGCACGACCTGTGGCACCCAAATGGCACCGTGAATGGCACTATCACTTAGCGTGAGTCCAATGTAACATGTCTCAAATGGGCGCTCTGGTATGAGGATTGGACCCGAATTCGAAAATAGGCACACTTAGGCTTGAAAATGAGTCGTGAGGCGGCAGGCACCCCCAGCAGCACCGGAACGGCATCTCGAGTGGCACGAACATATTGTGTGCATCTAACGTAACATGTAGCAACTGGTTGTGCAGTCACAAGACTCTCAGTTTGAGGATAGGACCCGAATTCGGGCACATGCACACTTAGGCTTGAAAATGAGATACCGAGGGGGCACCCCAAGTTGTACCCAAACGGCACTACAAGTGGAACAAACACCTCGTGAGCATTTAACATAACATGTAAAGACCAGTCACACAGTCGTAGGACTCTCTATTTGAGGATAGGACCCAAATACGAATTCGTAAACATACACACTTAGGCTTAAAAATGTTCCGCGGGGGGGGGGGGGGGGGGGCACATCTAGCGGCATCCAAACGGCACCGCGAGTGGTACAAACACCTCATGCATGTCCAACGTAACACATCGCAACCAATCACACAGCCATGGAACTCCTGATTTGAAGATAGGACTCAAACACGAATTCGAAAACAGGCACACTTTGGCTTGAAAATGTGTTGTGGGGGGCGGGCACACCTAGCAACACTCAAACGACACCGCGAGTGGCACGAACACCTCATGTGCTCCAATGTAACACGTGGAAACTGATCGCTCAGATGCGGGACTCCTAGCTTGAGGATAGGACCAAAATACGAATTGAAAAATAGGCACGCTCCAGCTTGAAAACGTGTCCCGGGGGACGAGTGCCCCCAGCGGCACCCAGATGGAACCGCGAGTGACACGAGCACCTCGTGCGCATCCAACATAACACGTAACAACCGTTTGCGTAATCGTGGGAGTCTCTATTAGAGGATAGATCCCAAGATTGAATTCAAAAATAGGCACACTTGAGCTTAAAAATGTGCCGTGAGGGGGCAGACACCCTTTGTGGCACCCAGATGGCATCGCGAGAGGCACGAACAGCTCGTGCATTTCGAACATAACATGTAGCAATCGGTAGTGCAATCGCAGGACTCTCATTTTGAGGATAGGATATAAATTGAAAAACAAGGAGACTTACACTTGAAAACATGCCGAGGGGAACCCCTAGCAACACTTAAACGGCACCGGGAGTGGCCCAAACTCCTCTAGTTCCTCCAATGTAACACGTAGAAATCGATCGCGCAGGACTCCCAATTTAGGGATAGTTTCCAAACACGAATTCAAAAATAGGCACTTAGCCTGCAAATGTGTCGCAGGGTGGTGGGCACCCTCATCGTCATCCAAACATCACCGTGAATGGCATGAATACATCATGCGCATCTCACGTAACACATAGCAACCAAATGCACAGTCGCACGACTCCTACTTTGAAGATAGGACCCAAACTCGAATTCCAAAATAGCAACACTTAGGCTTAAAGACATATCATGGGGGACGGTCGCCCCAGTGGCACCCAATCGGCACCGCGAGTGGCATAAAAACCTCGTGTGCATCCAATGTAACACATAGAAACTAGTCACCCGACCATGGGACTCCCGATTTCAGGATAAGACCCAAATACGAATTCAAAAATAGGCACACTTTGGCTTGAAAACGTGTCGTGATAGGCACCCTAGTGGCTCCCAAACGGCATTGAGGGTGGCATGAACACCTCATGTGCATCAAACGTAACACTTAGAAACTAGTCGTGCATCCACAAGACTCCTAGTTTGAGGATAGGACCTAAACATAAATTCGAATCACAGACACACTTAGGCTTGAAGACGTGCCGTGGGGGGAGAACCCCCATCAGCACCTAAATGGCACTACGAGTAGAACGAACGCTTCGTGTGCATCAAACATAACACATAGAAATCGATCGTGCAGTTGCTAGACACCCAGTTTGAGATAGGACCCAAACACGAACTCAAAAATAGGCATACTTAGGCTTAAAAACGTGTCGTGGGGGCAGGATCTCGAACGAACTCACGACTGGCACGAACACCTCGGTTTTTGGCTCTGATACCAATTTGAAAGCGCAGATGGATCCCCGGTGATTAATAATTATCACAATTAAAAATATAATAATTTCCTTTTGATTAAAATGCGGAAGCGAATATAAGTGATGGTTCAACAAAACAACAAGGCCGAGTTTTAATATATTAAGAAACAAATTAAAACATCATTCAAGTCCTAGAATTTGCCTAAGTCATGATTAACAATTATATCCAAAGTTAGGCGAAACCAATTTTAGCAAGTGACTTGAATAAACCAAATTTACCCAATATTTAATTTAAGTCCCAAATTAAATATAGTGTGAGAATTAAACCAAATTTTATCTTGAATTAAACCTTAAGCATGCGTTCTAAGTTTTGTGCAAGATAGAAATAAACAATGTCACACTACACCGCAATGTACGAGGAAAAACCCACTAACGGGAAAAAACCTCGGGACGGCCCTAGCCTCAAATCCACTAAAAATGGTATTACAAAATACAAGACAAAAGACTTACTTCCTAAACTCGAACCCTCTCAAGTCGTGATGCTCCTTCTTGTATCAACCTCCAATTAGCGGATAACCAACGGAGCTCCACCGTGGTCTCGGAATACACCGATGGGGCAATTAGGCACACCGTCACCCTAACATGGAGCCTTTCTCCAAATGGGTAGAAATGAAACGAACTTCTCTTCAATTCGGTGTAGAGAAAAACCGGTGCCAAAACAATCTCCAAGCAATTGATATTTATATAGAAGCTTGGATAAACAATTATTGGGTGTAAACTAGAGTGTGTATGAATTTTTCATTGAAAATAAACACTCAAAACTTCAACATTTTCCTAAAGTAATTTTTCTCTCAAACTCTCTTTTGGAGATAAACAAATGTTGGAAAATTTGTCTTGGAAAATGTGTTTCCCGCACATAATAAAGCATGAAAAAAGTTGGTTGAAAACCAAGTGGAAGAGTGGAGAAAAACTGCAAAAAACTGCCAAATAACTGTTCCCGCTGGAAGTTCGTTCGAACGAACGTGATTCTCGTTCGAACGAGACTTCTAACGAGTGACCAGCCTGGGCTCGTTAGAGGTTCGTTAGATACCTCGTTAGAACGACCATTCGTTCGAACGACATATCGAATGACTGTCCAGTTAGGGTCGTTGGCAAAACTCGTTCGAACGAACCTGGTTCGAACGACAAAACTCGTTCGAACGAAACAGGTTCGAACGACAAAACTCGTTCGAACGAAATCTGGTTTGAACGAAAAAACTCGTTCGAACGACATTTCAAACGAACAACCAGAAAGATTGAAAATTTCGATTTTGGCCCAGAAACTTTTATATACTTATTTTAAAGTTCTTAATTGATTCTTTCTGAAAATAAAATGCAGTTTTTATTAAACCTAACACCCAATACAAATTGTTCCAAGCTTCTATATACATATAATTACATTCATACCTTGGGATCATGGAACCTTAGTTGATGACGTAGAAACGAGGCACACAAACCGGCATTTTGATGAAGCTTTAAGTTCTTTGCCGCTACGTCTTCAACATACACTTCATAGGCTTTGAGAATATTACAATAAATACTATCCTATGAATAAATGTTTTTGTCCGGAATTGAGCCAAAACTATATATGGACTCAATTGGAAATTTGTGTCCTTACAAATCTCCCCCTTTGGCTATTCCGGGACAAAAACCAAACAAAAATCCTAAAGGGCCGTCAAGCTCTACTAGACTCAAAACATAACCCGCCCAATCTTGACTCAACCCAAGGATCAAACGCTTTGCCATAGAAAGATGCCGCTTTAGAATAATTCCTGCACACTTAAGCAAACTCATCAAATGCATAGGGAATATCAAAGTATTAAATGCAATTAATTAATTACTCCCCCTAAATTAATTCTCCCTTTTAAATACATGAACTACTTAGAAAGACGTCTCCCCCTAAGATAAATCTCCCCCAAACGAAGATACGATAATAATAGGATAAGATACCATTAGGATTAGATACCATTTCTCCCCCTATCATCATTCTCCCCCTTTTTGTTTGGGAATAGGCAAAGGATAAAGAACTAATAAACAGCATGTGAAAGCTTAAAGTGATAAGACATGAAAGCATATGGGCAATTAAAGCAAGGCAAAGACAAACAAATATCATATATATATATATACTATAAATATACCAATAAGTACGTGCATATATAGATAGATATGAACACACACATGACACAAAATACAATAAGTTTGCACACTCGTATGGCAAAAATGTGTCATATGGAAACGTAAGTGTAGGGGTGTGAACTAGCAACAATTAAATTTAGACCCAAACACTTAAGAAACGTTCACGGAGTTCTCATTTGATTGCAAACTTCATCACAGTTAAATATAACCTCATGTGACAATATAAAGATTGAACTCAATGAACAAACATACACAATGCATACAAGCCTATCATGATGATGATTCTACAAACCAAATAGAATCATGACATTAAAGACAACTAGGATAAACGGACATTGTGCAAACCGTTGATATACCATCCAAATCTCCCTCAATGAGCATATATATTTGTTTGTTTTTGAATGAATATATCATACAAACATAGGCCTTGGCAATTGCTTTTAATGCCAAATATTCTGTTTTTAGGCCTTTGGATCACGTATTTCTTTTAGATCCAATCAACGGTGGCTTACTATCGCAAAGGATTTAATTCATCCTTTCGGAGCCCTTCCCCGTGCATATATTTATTTATCATGTTTTCATTTTTCACACAAATCTCACATGCAACGGATTTTGACATGCACTAGTCCTCCTAGGTCATAGATATGTAGATGACTAGATTGATAGGAGAACACCTCAAAAAAGCTCAAATATAACATGTGACATTAAGATTTCAAAAGAGCTCGTGCATGTGTGAATAGAGGCATACGAAAATAGAATCCATTTAATCAATACAAAATCCAACTACTCCATATAAAATATGGTAAAGAACATTTTAAGGATTGAAAATCTAAACCAAAAGTTCTAGCCACATGGAAGCGTAAACGATAGGATTCAAACACAAATATATGCCACATAAAGTGTGTCAAACAAAAATACACACAAAACAAAATCTTTTTGAGTTTTTAACATTTTTAATCAAAAATAAATATTTACTCAAAAGGATAAACAAAAATCATTTGTATTTTTCATTAAGCTTAAATGAAATATATAAAACACAAATGATAAACAAAAAATCTTTTTATATTATGCAGTCAATTCAAACACAAACTATAATACAAAAAGATAAACAAGTCATAGTTTCTAGCATATGATATGAAATGGGCAATGACTAGAAAGTGACTAAACAAGCATACATTTAGCATATGAATATGGCATGAAGTACAAAAGCTAAAGTATGCAAACACTAACACATTCATCCTTTAGATTTAGCAAGGGAGGAAGGATGTGAAAGTAAATGAGAATCAAAATCCCTATTTTGTAAGGCAACCAAGTCGGATTTCCTAACCCAAATAAATGAAGAATTACTATCTTGGGGTGTAGAAACATTAGCTATCGTGCTTACTTTACTATGGGATTTTCTAGGAATTCGTTTAAGATCTAAACAAAATTTCCTAAGATGACCTTGTCGACCACAATGTGTACAAGTAAGAACATGTAGAAAAGATTTATCTAAGGAGGGATCATTAAATGTATTCCTAGAAGATTCTCCTAAAACATTGGTTTTGACTTTAGGGTTAAATTCATTACAAGAATTGAAGCCTAAACCAAAAGTGTCATTTTTAATTTGGACCGTTCCTAACATTTTATCTAGTTTTTCCGAATGACATTCCAAATCAAATTTGATATTACTAGAATCTTTTAATTTATTTTCCAATTCTACAATGTTAGATTCCAGTAAAAAAATTTGCTCTTCAAAAGCAAGAAGCTCCTTTTTCAAGGATTAAATTAAACCCTTAAGGCTATCTCTCTCGCCTTCTACATAATTAAGCTTCTCTTGAAGAGTCCTCTCATGTGTCCTAAGGTCTTCTATTAAGGCAATTTCATCAATGACCTTGACACTCTCTCTTAAACTCGCTTCTAACTTCAAATTTGCTCTTTTCAATTTAATAGATTCTTTATATAATTCATGAAAAGCATTTTGAAGTTCACTCTCATCAACCTCTTCTTCATTTTCACTCTCTCTTTCTTCTTAACTCTCACTATCATCAAAAATAAGAGAATCATGTACAATGACCTTGGAAGTGGCATGTGCTATTATTTCATCATTCGATGAGTTCTCATTACCACTCACATGTCTAGCCATAAAAGCCACAAAATTTTTCTTAGTGGGGGATTCGGGCTTCTCTTCCTTATCACTATCACTAAGGGTCGCATTATATGAAATGGGTCGTTTACCTCTTTCCTTAGTTTAGTGGGGCACTCATAAGCCCTATGGCCATAACCTTCACAACCAAAACATTTATTAGACTCGTCCCTATCAACATTTTCATTGCTTGGTTTAGGGATTTTCTCGGCTTTAGAAATCTTCTCGCTTTTATCATGTTTAGAAGATTCAAATTTCTTAAAATCATTTTTAACTTTATCTTTGTTAAATTTAAGAAATTTTCTAAATTTACGAGCAAACAAAGCCATGTCTTTCGAGTCACTATCACTATTGCTCTCTACTACTTGTTTGACCTCTTTTCGGGCTTTTAAAGCAACGCCCTTTTCAATTTTCTTTTCAGTTTTAGAGGGAAACATATCTAGTTCATAGGTTTGTAAATCACCTACAAGCTCTTCTAATTTCGTAGAGGCTAAAGTGGGTAAAGAATTTAAAACGGTCACCTTTGGAATAAATCTATCGGGTAGGGACCTTAAAATTTTCTTTACAACACGGTCGTCAGGTATTTTCTCTCCCAAGTTAAAGGATGAATTAACAATATCAGAAAGTCTAGCATAAAATTTATCAAAAGTTTCTTTTTCATCCATTTTGATAGTTTCAAATTGAGTGGTGAGGTTTTGGAGTTTTGAAGCTTTAACAACACTAGTTTCTTCATGAGTTAATTGTAAAATATCCCAAGCTTCTTTAGCGGTTACACACGTCATAATACGTCGGAATTCATCCGGTGCGACAGCGCTAAACAAGGCATTTAAACCACGGGAATTAAAATTTGCAAGCTTAAACTCATTTTCGGTCCATCTATCAACGGGTTTGGGAACATGTTCATTTTCAATTAAATGTGTTGGTGGGGTCCAACCGTTAACAACAGACATCCAAACACGTTCATCGATAGATTTAAGTGCCGATTTCATTCGCGCTTTCCAATACGCGTAGTTTGAACCATCAAAAATAGGAAATTTTGAAAATGGAGAAAAATCCATATTTAGCCAAAAATTAAAGGATCTTAACGAAATAATTTATCGTTTTTGGCTCTGATACCAATTTGAAAGCGCAGATGGATCCCCGGTGATTAATAATTATCACAATTAAAAATATAATAATTTCCTTTTGATTAAAATGCGGAAGCGAATATAAGTGATGGTTCAACAAAACAACAAGGCCGAGTTTTAATATCTTAAGAAACAAATTAAAACATCATTCAAGTCCTAGAATTTGCCTAAGTCATGATTAACAATTATATCCAAAGTTAGGCGAAACCAATTTTAGCAAGTGACTTGAATAAACCAAATTTACCCAATATTTAATTTAAGTCCCAAATTAAATATAGTGTGAGAATTAAACCAAATTTTATCTTGAATTAAACCTTAAGCATGCGTTCTAAGTTTTGTGCAAGATAGAAATAAACAATGTCACACTACACCGCAATGTACGAGGAAAAACCCACTAACGGGAAAAAACCTCGGGACGGCCCTAGCCTCAAATCCACTAAAAATGGTATTACAAAATACAAGACAAAAGACTTACTTCCTAAACTCGAACCCTCTCAAGTCGTGATGCTCCTTCTTGTATCAACCTCCAATTAGAGGATAACCAACGGAGCTCCACCGTGGTCTCGGAATACACCGATGGGGCAATTAGGCACACCGTCACCCTAACATGGAGCCTTTCTCCAAATGGGTAGAAATGAAACGAACTTCTCTTCAATTCGGTGTAGAGAAAAACCGGTGCCAAAACAATCTCCAAGCAATTGATATTTATATAGAAGCTTGGATAAACAATTATTGGGTGTAAACTAGAGTGTGTATGAATTTTTCATTGAAAATAAACACTCAAAACTTCAACATTTTCCTAAAGTAATTTTGCTCTCAAACTCTCTTTTGGAGATAAACAAATGTTGGAAAATTTGTCTTGGAAAATGTGTTTCCCGCACATAATAAAGCATGAAAAAAGTTGGTTGAAAACCAAGTGGAAGAGTGGGGAAAAACTGCAAAAAACTGCCAAATAACTGTTCCCGCTGGAAGTTCGTTCGAACGAACGTGATTCTCGTTCGAACGAGACTTCTAACGAGTGACCAGCCTGGGCTCGTTAGAGGTTCGTTAGATACCTCGTTAGAACGACCATTCGTTCGAACGACATATCGAATGACTGTCCAGTTAGGGTCGTTGGCAAAACTCGTTCGAACGAACCTGGTTCGAACGACAAAACTCGTTCGAACGAAACAGGTTCGAACGACAAAACTCGTTCGAACGAAATCTGGTTTGAACGAAAAAACTCGTTCAAACGACATTTCAAACGAACAACCAGAAAGATTGAAAATTTCGATTTTGGCCCAGAAACTTTTATATACTTATTTTAAAGTTCTTAATTGATTCTTTCTGAAAATAAAATGCAGTTTTTATTAAACCTAACACCCAATACAAATTGTTCCAAGCTCCTATATACATATAATTTCATTCATACCTTGGGAGCATGGAACCTTAGTTGATGACGTAGAAACGAGGCACACAAACCGGTATTTTGATGAAGCTTTAAGTTCTTTGCCGCTACGTCTTCAACATACACTTCATAGGCTTTGAGAATATTACAATAAATACTATCCTATGAATAAATGTTTTTGTCCGGAATTGAGCCAAAACTATATATGGACTCAATTGGAAATTTGTGTCCTTACAACAACCACAGGGCTCCCAATTTTAGGATAGGACCCAAATACGAAGTCGAAAATGGCTCACTTAGGCTTAAAAACGCATCACGGGAGGCGGGCACCCAAATGGCACCACGAGTGACACAAACACCTCGTACATGTCCACTAACACATAGCAATCGGACGCACATCCGCGGGGCTCCTGGTTTTAGGATAGGACCTAAACATAAATTCAAAAATAGACACACTTAGGCTTAAAAATGTGTCGCGGGGGGGAGGAGGGGTGAGTGACCTAGCGGCACCCGAGAGGCACCGTGAGTGGCACAAAAACCTCATGCACATCCAACGTAACACATAGCAATCGGTTGCGCTGTAGTTGGACTCCCGTTTTGAGGATAGGTAACGAATTCGAAAATAGGCACATTTAGCTTGAAAA
Organism: Sambucus nigra; assembly: GCA_949130495.1. NCBI lineage: Eukaryota > Viridiplantae > Streptophyta > Magnoliopsida > Dipsacales > Adoxaceae > Sambucus > Sambucus nigra. The sequence continues at coordinate 232,246,510 of OX422210.1, read as the reverse complement.
TATGCCACGGGGGGGAGGCACCCAACGTACACCTCATCCACATCCAATGTAACACATAGAAACCGATCGTGCATTCATGGGACTCCTAATTTAAGGATAGGATCCAAACACAAATTAGAGCATAGGCACACTTACGCTTAAAAACATGCTGCAGAGGAGCGGGCAACCCTAGCGGTACGCAAACGGTACCGCGAGTGGAGCGAAGACCTCGTGCACATTCAACGTAACATATATAAATCTCTTGAACAATCGCAAGACTCCCAATTTGAGGATAGGACCCAAACACGAATTCAAAATTAGGCACATTTAAGCTGAAAACATGCCACGAGGGTAGGGATGGGCACCCCCAGCGGCACCCAAACGGTACCACAAGAGTCACAAAAGCCTCGTGCACATGCAATGTAATACGTAGCAAATGACTGCGCAGCCACATGACTCCCGATTTGAGGATAGACAAAAAGTCAAAAACAGACACACTTAGGCTCAAAAATGAGCCATGGGGGCGGTGGGCAGCCAACGGCACCCAAATGGCACTGTGAGTGGGACGAACACCCTCTGCGCATCCAACATAAAACATAGCAGCTGATTGAGTATCCACGAGACTCTCGGTTTAAGGATAGGACCTAAACACGAATTCAAGTAGAGGCACACTTAGGTTTAAAAACGTGCTACGGGTGGGGGGCACCCCCCAACGGCACACAAATGTCACCATGAGTGGCACAAACACCTCGTACATGTCCAGTGTAACACGTAGCAACTAACTGTGCAACCGCGAGACTTCTGGTTTGAGGATAGGACAAAACATGAACTTCAAAACAAGCAAACTTAGGCTTGAAAACGTGCCAATGGGGGAGGTGGGCACCCCCAATGTCACCCAAATGGTATTATGAGTGGAACAAGCACCTCGTGCACATCCAACATAACACATAGCAATTGATCACATAGTCGTAGGGCTCTCGATTTAAGGATAAGACCCGAATTCAAAAATAAGCACACTTATACTTGAAAATGTGTCACGGAAGGGTGCACCCCCAGCGGAACCCAAACAAAACCGCGAGTGGCATGAACACCTCTTGCATTTCTAGCATAACACTTGGCAATTGATCACGTAATCACGGGACTCTTGGTTTGAGGATAGCAGCTGAGTTTGAAAACAATCACACTTAGGGTTAAAAACGTGCCAAGGGGTTTATCACTGCCAGCGGCACCCATACCGTACCGCGAGTGACACGAACACCTCGTGCACGTCCAACATAACACATAACAACCAGCTATGCAGGGATTTAGACTGCGATGATGAAGGTCCATAACCACCCGTTTAGTCAGGGATTTGGTACGCGACCCAAAAAATGATCATGCTCGATTTGGTCACGATTCTGGGTCGTGACCCACAAGCCTGGTTATCAATATAGTCCATGACCATTCACTTAATTTGGAGTAGTTTGGATTCCCTATAAGGAATTCATAACCTTTAAATTATTCATCGCTAAAGTGAAACTTTCACTTCGACATAACAAATATCTCATCTATTATCATTTCTTTAATCGACACCATTTCACCTGGATCGTTGATAATGGGAAAGTCATTTATAAATCTGACCTTTAGATCCTCGCAACCTTTTTTTAAAGTTTGGTACTTAGGTAAACTCATGTACTAAAATCTTAAAAAGTTTCTTAAATACCTAAATCTAATTAATGGACCCAAAGACTCTTGGGATTTAGCTTAACCTGTTCTTTTTAATCATCTCCTTAGCCTTATTGTCCAACTCAATTATTCTAGTCTTTAACCAATCATATACAATATGGGCCACCAGCACTTTTGACTTGTTTTCCTTCCTAGAGGACTCCATATCACCCTAATCATTTAAAAAAGTACACTCGATATAAGTATGAATATTCTTCCCCATCTACAATGCCTTATATAGCTTTTGAAAGACCTATAACTCTTTGGCCTTGCTCCTAACTAGAAAAAAAAATAAACATGCACCATAGGAGAAACTAGAAAAGGAAAAGTCTAAATGGGAAGAATGTTACACTTACTTTCATACCCATGTTGAACGAAGCCTTTGCATAGTTAAATGCCTTTATCTAAGGACTCAATCTCTTCATCGCAGACTATCTCATTGAAGGCATAGTAATTCTTCCCAATATTATCCCAATTGATAATATTATTGGTTCCTCAATGTATTGCTCTGATTATTGCAGTTGTTAGAAGTGATCGATTTAAATAATAATCAATGAAAAACATATGTGGGTGTCTCGTCCTCTTTTCATAAGCTTGATCAAGTTCATTATAGTTATCCAACACATTAACCAACTTTTGGGTCCTTGATTCATATCTAGTTAAAGGGACATTGCCTGTATTTGCCATTGGATCACCAATGCTCGGCATTTCCAGTAGATCTTATTGGGTGGCCAACATATATTGAGAAGAAACCTACCAAAGGGCTTATCTAAAGGAAACTCATGCCATTTCATCCACTACTATATAATATAAATAAAAAGTCTTTGCAAAATACCAATAAGTATTCATGAATAGAAAGTAAATCATAAGAAGAGCCTAGGAATTATACAGGATGCATTTAGGAAATAAACCCTTTGAAACTAGGAAAGTATCAATACCCCTTTAGTATCATCTTGCATTCAATATCTCTCTCTTTATCTATCTATATATCTATCTCTCCACTACTAGCGATGAAGCCCAATTTCCATAGTAATTAGAGATCACAAAGCTCTGTGTATGGATGAGCTTGAGACAAGGCACGATTCACCATTTCGTTCCTCCTTATATATATATATATATATATATATATATATATATATATATATATATATATAGAGAGAGAGAGAGAGAGAGAGAGAGAGAATCCTTACAGAGGCATGTTATAATGAAAGAATTGCAAGTAAAAAAGTTATGCATGACAATAAAATTCAAGGAAAATATTAAGTATGAAAGTCTAAAGGCTCGATTATTTGACTTCTACCAAGTTAGGGGAATGGTGAAAAGGTGGGTAATCAAGTCATTATTTTCATCATCATCCTAGCCTTCCCCTCGAATGAAGACTGATGATGCTAGGAATCATCTTTTAGGGTTCAACCTATTTTAGAGCTTGCACAAAAATGGAGGAAATAATAAACAGAAGTAACGTAGTGTAAGAGATGAGAGAAAATATATGAAAAAAGTTATTTAAGTGGTTTGGACATAGCCTATATCCACTGTGAAAAATATGGGAGTGATTCCACTATAAAGATGGAAAAATTTCCATGAATGGAGTATACAAGCCTTTCTCTCTCTCTAGAAATGCATAGAATAACAATAAAGTTTCTGAATTTCGATCCTTGAGGAAAGAGACACAAATTGCCTTCTATAAGTCTAGGGGTGCGCAATATCACCCCCAAGAATGCACTCCATGTGTGAATAAAAGATAGACCAATGAGCCTATGACACATGAGAAGGGTGTAAAAGTCATAATGAAGAATATTCTCCCCACATGTTAGTTGATCTTCCATAACAGTTTGTTCGACAAATCAACCATACCCTTATCATGATTTCCATGCATGCACAAGATGTTTGAGCTAGAGGGTCTCGGCTAGCCGAGTCTAATGGGTTTTATACCATTCTATTTAAGCCAACACAATACTAGTTAACTGTCTTAGATATGAATGGTGCTTTAAGTCAGACTTTTAGTATTATTTGAGGACGACACTGACAAAGGCCGTGATTGGTTTTCGTTTATAAAGGAAACTACCCTAATTGGCCATATGGAGTGGTCTATATGGACGAGACCATTTAAGACGAGACTATAGGAGAGGGATTTTGGAAGATAATGACTCTATTTGAAGACATGTTCGAAGGAAGACTCTCCCATTGTGGGTCCTTGGTATGAGACCAAACTTATGTATATCAATCACCCCTATAGCTTAGTATTAAATCTCAGTCGGAGGTTGAGGTTTAAACACTTGTGCTGTCTCATCTCATTCGGGATAGGTTTTGGAAGAGATGTCACATTCCACTTATGAGAAGTAATACACTTATCATTCATTGAGTGCTTGATCAGTGTTGGCATGAGCCTCTAATCCATGTGGTAGCCAGACGTCTTATTGGGGGAGTATAATAATGATGGATTTTTTGGGAAAAGGGCATGTCTTAGCCTGAAAAGACTCCCCAACCTTTCATTTATGTCTAACTTAACTTCAAAATTAAAGAAACCTCCTTTCTCTCTCTAAAACCACCCTCTTCACCAATGATATTTCTCTCCTTTTTTGGTGCTCTCTTTCATTTTTAGCCTCTTCTTTCTGCTTTTATGGCATTCCTTTCATCTCATCTCTTTTTCTTTCTTCTTCTTTGATCTAGTTTTCTAAATTTTTTTTTCCAGTGTCATTTTCTATTTATTTTGGCCACCAATAGGGGTAGCTTAAACTTATTTTGTAATGGTTTAGGAAAGGTGGGAAACTAAAAGAACGGATTGTATTGAGTTAGCTAAGCTTTTGGAGTTTTATGCAAACAGTAAACCATTTTTGGCATCTTTTCGATAGAGTTGCCTGATGTGTTCTTGGTGTTATTGAGAAAAACTATTCAAAACCATTTAATTACCCTAGTTTGATCCTTATCAGCTTCCTCTTAGGTTTTCTTCATGTCTGTTCATGTACCGTAAGTTACACGAGATTGCCAAAGAGTCTCCTCATTTGTGCGATCATGTAAAATGAGAGATAAGAAAGGCTAAGTCGCGCTGACATAGGCCTCAAATGCCATTGATCCCCATTCCTTTAGCTGTAGAAAAATTCATTTTACTCTTAACTTATCCCTCGCAAGCCGAGACTACAGTTAGGAATAATACTTTTATTATCTCTCTCGGTAGTGATACCATGTATGCGTCTTCTTCCAAAGGATATATCCCTTTTGAGCACTTAGACCTTCATGATGACCGAGTGAACTCCAAGGATGAATCCTTTGAGGTAGCCATAAGGGTCCCTATAGCACATTATGGTGAGGGAGAAAAGACAAAGTCAAGTAGCAATGGTTGTTCTAGTACTTCCTCTCGTCAGCCGGGAGACCCTGAGCCCCAAACCTTTGATATCACGGATGATGAGTCTGAGGTTGAGGTTGTTACCAATATGCCTCCACCCCCTCCAATGGATATACATGTCTCGTCTATGACCCCGTCCAAGTTTAAGAAACATGACCCTTGTTAAAAAGCCCCTGTTAATGAGTAGGAGGAGGATCCCTACACATTAAACACAAGTATAGACTCGGCCATTCCCAATGATGTCCATGAGACTGATCTGGTAGTTTTGAGGCATATTTATGGGATTAAGTCTTATATTAGTATGAGACTTCCTGCTGAGGATGAGCATGCCTTTGACCTCATAAATGAGGGAGAATTAGTCATATATGAACAAATGTCCAAGGTTGGCTTTCGCCTTCCTTTTCACCCATATATCAAGGCAATTTTTTCTTCCATTGCCATTTCCCCAACCCAATTGACGCCAAATGCATAGAGGATACTTTTCAAAGAAGCTCATCTTTGGAGAGTCACTTGGGACGTCGATCTTCCAGTTAATATCTTTTGAGCGTGTTATATGACTTTTACTACGAAAGACAACCCTTATTATTACCACTTTGTGGCTCGTGACCCTGATCGAAAGCTACTTCACACTAGCCAAACTTCCAGCCATGACTAAAATTCTTGCTTCTTCTTTATCTCTAGATATTAGGAGTTTGGTGTGGGGGAATCACATGATGTTGTTAAGATGATAGTGCCTCACATATAGGACCATATCTCGATATCGGCCAAAGTAGACCTTGATTTTAGTGTCAAGAAGAGAGAGAGAATTGATCAACTCACGAGGGGGTGGCCTTATCATCTTTTAAGACCCGATGACCCCTGAGCTCCTATAATATGTTGGCATGAGATGGACCCCTGGAAGCATTTCGTAAGAAAATCTTTTCACATTTCATAATTTTATTACTTTACTATCGCCTTCAAACTATTCTGACTTAACATAGGTCGATACTGATTATATTTGTTTATGCACTTTGCAGATCATTTCTACGGGCAATTCTGACGAGGTTTGGGAGATAGCAGCACCACTTTCAATAAACCTCCTTGCTCGTCTTCAAGAAAAAAACTCCATTATCGACCCAGGCTCGATAAAAATCCATGATTGGTGGCCCCAATACTGTTGAGGGGTCAAAGAAGAGGAAAGAGGTTGTTGGTGGGACCTCGTCTCCTCCTCCCCTATAATAACAGAAAAGAGGAATGAGAGTCAGTCGAGATACACTATTGATCATCTCCTTATTAATAATGATACTACTGTGAATGCACGCTTAGCTCAACTTGGGGTCAATGTTTACTATCTTCTTAGTATTTAGTTGAAAATAAGGGAGGTCCTTATATAGGTTTCTCCCAACTATAACAACGGATACTTCAATTCTCAAGAAATCGTCTCCTCCTTCAGTTTTATCGATCCTGTAAGTGTCATTGCTCTTCAGGAGGTGCAAGACGAAGCTAATGATGTTGGGCATGTGATTTCTGAGGCAAAGACTACATTAAATGTTGAATAAGATGGGACTGGGGCGGTTGATGATCAAAAGGGAACCACTACTACCCCTGATGAAAACCCGACTAAACTGGTTGTTATTAAAACTTTAGTAGTCGATGCTTAGATTCCGCGAGTTTTAGGTGACCATCTGTGGTCCTTGAAGCCCAATTTTTTATAATCTACCTCATATTACTTGTGGGCACTTAATTCTTTAGTTTCTTGATTTTATATAATCATTAATGTAGATTGAATGAAAGTTTCAAATATCTTTTCTATTTTCTGCCAAGTGTAGTATTTTCTTGTTGCTTTCATAATATTGTTTCCATTGAATGAATATCAATGAAGTGTAGTGTCTGAATTACTATTTTCTCTATAAAAAATTCATAGTTTAGGACTTTCCCCTTTAAGGCTATTTCACCATACTAAAATGATGCTAAAATTTTCCACCTCCGGATTTATGCAGAGTGGTGCCTTGGAGTTGAGACTCCAAAGGCACTCTCATACCACTAAGAGAGAGATTGTAATTATTCACCATAAAGTGATGTTTCAAAATTTCACCCTACTTAAATGATGTTTAAGGGTCTCACCATACTAAAATGATGTTAAGGACTTCCCACCTATCAGGTTTTATTCAGGGTGATGCCTTAGAGCCGAAACTCCAAAGGCATTCTCGTACTGTCAAAAGAGAGATTTAATTATTCACCATAAAATGATGTTTCATAATTTCACTATACTTAAATGATTTTTAAGGGTCTAACCATACTAAAATGATGTTAAGAAATTCCCACCACTTGGGGTTTATTCAGAATGATGCCATGGAGCCAAGACTCGGAAGGCATTCTCATACCGCCAAGAGAGTGATTTAGTTATTCACCATAAAATGATGTTTCATAATTTTACCATACTTAAACAATGTTTAGGGGTCTAACCACACTAAAATGATTTTAAGGACTTCCCACCTCTTAGGGTTTATTTAGAGTGATGCCCTGGAGCTGAGACTCCAAAATCATTCTCATATCGCCAAGAGAGAGATTTAGTTATTCACCATAAAATGATGTTTCATAATTTTACCATGTTTAAATGATGTTTAAGGGTATTACCATACTAAAATGATGTTAAGGACTTCCCACCGCTCAGGGTTTATTCAGAATGATGCCTTGGAGCCGAGACTCCGATGGCATTTTCATACCGCCGAGAGAGAGATTTAGTTATTGACCATAAAATGATGTTTCATAATTTCACCATACTTAAATGGTGTTTAAGGGTCTCACCATACTAAAATGATGTTAAGGACTTCCCACCTCTCAGGGTTTATTCATAGTGATGCCTTGGAATCGAAACTCCAAAGGCATTTTCATACCATCGAGAGAGAAATATAATTATTCACCATAAAATGATGTTTAATAATTGTTTGATTATTAAAAATGCAATTTCCAAATATATGAGACAATGCATCATTATATTTCTCTCTTTAACTTATGTGATCATACAAGAAATTTCCCTAATGTTAATAAACTAATTAACTACTTGGAATATTTTTTTTCAAATGATCTACATAATAAGGATTGGAAAACGGTTCTCCTTCATGATTTTATAGATGATATGTTCCAGGGATAACCTCCTCAGTGACTCTATAGGGCCCATGCCTATTAGGATGGAGCTTGTTGGTTTTCTGGATGAAATTTTTTAGTACGATGTCTCCCACTATAACAGGGCGAGACTTAACCCTCTTATTGTAGAATCTAGCAACTCTCTGTTGATACTCTGACTACTTAATGGCTGCATCTTTTCTTTTTTCTTCAATAAAGTCTAAGTCTAATCTCCTTTCCTCCATATTTTCCTCGGGGTCGTAGGTTGGAAACTTGTGGCTTGGTAATCCAATTTCGATCAAAATTATAGCTTCTGATCTCATGTCAAGGTTCTTTCGGTCATCTTATATGCACATAGAACGCAATTTAACTCCTCAGCCCATCTCCCATTAGCATTTTCTAGTTTTTTTTTATTCCATCCAATATCGTTTTATCCGTTACCTCGGTCTGCCTATTAGCTTGCTATCGGCCTGATGCAGAGTAAAATTATTTTATGCTGACACTTCTATATTAGGCTTCCAAAGACTTGATTTTGAATTATTTCCCATTATCAAATATCAAAGTATTGGGGAGTCAGTAACGAAAAATGATGTTCCTCCATATAAATTTGAAGCATTTCATCTCAGGGATAGTTATCATAGCCTCTGATTCTACCCATTTGGAAAAATAGTCAATCGTAATAATCCGAAAGCGAAAATTCCCCTTTGCTCTGGGTAGGGAGCTGACCAAGTCAATCCCCGACATTGCAAAAGGCCAAGGGGCCGATATTAAAGAAAAGGTCGGTGGGGTTGATGGGGTATGTTAGCAAAACACTGGCATTTGTATCACTTGAGAACATATTTTGTTGAGTCCTTTGCGAGATTTGGCTAATGGTAACACTAGGCGATAATCCTTTTAGCTAAGGATCATCCACTAATATGGCTTGAACATAGCCCTCATATATGTCTCTAAGTACTTAATTTACCTCATACGGATGCGCATATCTTAAGAGGGAAAACAAAAAACCACTTTTATAAAGCACATCTCTAATGATGGTGAACTTAGCTGCTCGGTATCGTATTTTTCTGCACTCGACTTTAGCTTCCAGCAGTTTTCTATATCTTAGGTAATCTATGACTAGGTCTATCCAAGATGGTACCGAATTTAAATTCATACAAACTTTAATATCAGCTTCATCAGTCTTTATGCTCTGCTTTAAAAGGATTTTTACAGATATCAATCGACAGATCTCTGTTTTGGTAGCCGATGAGAGACTTGCTAGTGCATCTGCTCTTTCATTTTCAAATTTGGGATTATTTTGTTCTTCACTTCTTGAAAGTTTTTCAGCATCTTCTTGACTCTGGATAAGTACTTATCCATTTTCTCATCCTGCACTTCATAAATCCCTAAAATTTGGTAAACAACCAACCGGGAATCACTATAGGCAACTATTTAGCCAACATTTAATGCTTTTTCAAGTAATAGTCCTACTAGCAGGGCTTTATACTCCGACTAGTTATTTGATGCTTTAAAGCTAGATCATAGGGCATATTCAATATTAGTTCTATATAGCACTAATAATATCAATTATGCCCCACTGTCATTTCTGTAGGAAAAATTTCAACAAGCAAGCTCCATATCGGTGACCCCGGTGTAAAGGAACCTTCATTAAAGGCACCATTTTTCAATAATATATCTCACTTTAGCGTGTTATCAGTGGTGTTGGCCGATCTTCCTTTGTCTGCAACTTCCTTCCCTTTTTAGACAGCCTCCAAAACTTTAACATGTAATCCTCTTTCCAAGTCTTTCACGATTTCCCATGTGAACTCGGCCACAAAATTTGCTAGTGCATTCTCTTTAATTGCACTTCTCAACTGATAGACGATATTAAACTCACCTAGCTCAACCGACCAAACAATTCACCTACCTAATTTCTCAGGTTTATGAATGACTTGTCGGAGGGTCATATCAGTGAGCATTACCATCGTATTGTAACAACCCGAGGTTTTGGAGTCGACAATTTATTTGTTTTGGGAGAAATAAATAATATTTTATTGGAGAAATAATTAAATTGGCAATTGAGGTCAAAATTTAGAGTCGTTAGAGAGAGTGTCGAATGTCGATTCTGAGGGTACCATCGTTTCCGGAAGGGTCGAGAAAGTCGAAATGACTATACTTGGGGTCTATTTAGGTTCCGAAATAATTTAGGACCGTTTGACTCAAATTAAAGTTACCGGGTCATTTAATGTGTGTATTATCATTTAAAGATGTGTACATTGGGAGACAAGGCTTAAAAGCCACGTGAGAAGTCATTCTCACTTAAGAGAAAGAGGAAAACCCTAGAAAGAAAGAGAGAGGAAGAAAGAAGAAGAGAAAGAAGGAGAAAAGGGAGAGAAAGTGTATCGGGGGATTAGTGTTTGTATTTGGGTGTCAAGGGCATAATGGACCTCAACGACCTACATTGCCAGGATTAGTGTATCGGGGGGTTTCCTTGTTTGGATTTTGCTTCGGCGAGACGTCCCACGCACGAACCGCAGTGTAATGTTGGAACTTGGGGATAAGTTTAGTCCTTAATGCTCATAATTATATATATATATATATATATATATATATATATATATATATATATATCACCTATCCCGACAATAGACAGTGCCAGGAGTAGTGTAACGGGGAGGTTCCTTGTTTGGATTTCGCTTCGGCGAGACGTCCCACGCATGAAACACCGTGTACTGTTGAGAATTGGGAATATTAATTAATTAAAATTGGATAATAATCATTTGGGTTACATGCATCTTGCATTAAGGTCATAATGAGCCATGAGGATCGATACGGTCAGGAGTAGTGTAATGGGGGGGTTCCTTGTTTGGATTTCGCTTCGGCGAGACGTCCCACGCACGAAACGCAGTACCGTGTTGAGAATTGGGAGGAGTTTAGTCCTTAACTCTTGATGCTAATAACTCATCTATAATAATTATATATATGGTTTCATGCCTTATATGGGCATCACTAGAATATAAATTCTAGTAAATGAGATTTTTGATATATGTGATGATGTGGACATGATTGGATCATGTAACTTTATATGTTCAACAAATGAACATTATAAAGATAACTATAACTATTACATTAAAGTTAATGTATATGACTTATAAATTATGGGATCAAATGTATTGGGAAATAGGTTAGATGATTTTGCTTAAATACTTCTTTTGGGGTTTAAGTTAGGATCCTCTTACCTATTTAGAATCGGTCATCCTTTTGGAGATCACGTGCATATGTTTAGTGCGCGCTTTAGATGAGAGGTGAGTTGAATTATTATGGAGAGTTCGATTCCAACTAAATCATGTAATAATGAATTTATAATTATTATGCAATTTAATACACTTGCCATAAAATGTTTTCCAAACTCGGGCTCTGACCCGTTTACATTTTCCTCCTCCTTGTATATATTGTATTACTTCAGGTGTTCCTCCACAAGGACGCCTTTGATGTTATCCATCCAGGGTATTTGTGGAGATGTGGCAGTAGCGGATTGTTGCGGCTCTTTGCTTTAGTCGATTCCTATCTTTGTACATCTAGATTAGGATTCAGTTTGTATATTGAGTTAGTATTCAAGTGTTGTAGATTAACACTTCCATATTCCATATTTCTCAAATTATTGTATTGTCTGTTACCCGACAGCATATTCGGGTACTTCATTGTTGAGATTTTGTTGTACAATGTATTGTACTCTTTCATATTATTGGAGCATGCACTTTTCACTCATCATAGTTAGATGTATATTGTTGGTTATGTGCAATATTGGTTTTGTTGTTGTTGTTATTATAAAAGTTTTAAAAAATTTGGCAATTCGCACTTAATGATTTCGGGTAGTTAGCCTTATATTATAGTGCTTAGTAGTTGATGTTGAGACGGTGCCATCTGAGATACCTGATTTATTATAGTATAGGGCTGGCCACCCGTTATTATTTGGAGTGGGTTGTCACAGGTGGTATCAGAGCATCAGGTTCTAGTGTCTTTAGGATATGTGTGCGTTACTACGATCTTCCGTAAGCGTTCTTGATGTAGAGCCTTACTATTAGGACAATTACATTCATAGGCCCATATCTTTCTGTGATTCAAAAATATTTGAAAGGCGTTCTGATACAATTGTTCTTGTTTCAGATGCCACCGAAGGGAGGTCGTTCAGTCAGGGCAAATAAAGGGAATGTGCAACCCCAAATGCCTCAAGGGAACATGACTACGGATGATGTTGCCAATATAGTGGCACAAGCAGTAACTACTGCCGTTTCTACAATGGCTCAGCAATCTGCCGCTCGAGCAGCCCACCCCATTTAGGATTATCTTTATGGGAGAGAGTGAAGGAAGATTTTAGTAAGGGGCATCCTCCCGAGTTTGCAGGGGGAGTTGATGCAATGGCCGCAAGTCAATGGAAAAATATTATGCAGAGGCACCTTCGTATGGTTGAGTGTAGTGAGGTGCAGAAACAATTTTTAGTCACCTTTAGGTTATCGGGTGAAGCTCGTCAATGGTGGGAGTCTGTCACCACATCTGAACAGAGAGATACCTTACCCATAACAACATTTTGAGAACTTTTTGATCGAAGGTATTTGCCTTCCCCGACTCAAAATATAAAGATTTTTCAAGGAAATAGAACGGTGGCGGAATATGAGAAAGACTTCTCTAGATGGGAAAAGTTAGTACCTGATGAGGTAAATACGGAAGAGAAACATATATCAAAGTTTGTTCGAGGTTTAGATTGGAAAATCCGACAACATTTGTTAGGGAGTCCTAGGTTAGTGATTTTCGATGAGGTAGTGAATGCGGAACTACTAAAGTGTCATGAATATCGCCTTCGTTCGCAAGAGGGTAAGAACTTTGGAGATTCGAGTTCATCGAGAAATTTTGGCAAGGAGAGTGCCAGTAATGCAAATGCGCAGAAAGGATTTACGGGTAAGTGTTTATTTTGTAAAGAAATAGGTCATAAAAAGAGAAATTGTCCTCAAAGAGGTAAAGGACCACAGTTTGATGAAATTTTGGAAGTGCAACCCCTACAACAGATTCGAGGTCGCTTTAGACCGGGGGACTACGTTTGGGAGCCCATTGATGAGGATGGGCAATCGGACTATAGATGGTTAATGTAAGTTAAATTTTCCTTTATAAACAGGATAATTACTAAAATGAGTTTTGGGGATATCGTATGTAAGATAATTGTGAAAGGGTAGAAATATAGCCCTATTATGTATGTAATGACCTTAAAAAGGGAAATTTTGAGCAAGATATGCTCTTATTCTATTATTTTGTAAGAAGGATAGATAATTTTGCAAGGTACTCAAAAAGAGCTTTAAACCTTATGGTAAATGTAAGTGTGGTTATGGTGATAAGTAGTAATGATAAAGCTACTTCTTTTTATATAGTCATGATAGACTATTATGATTGTTGTATTTCAGATATGTATTTGCCTTATATATGGCAATAGGTTGAAATGATGTAAGATGTTGTTTATGTTTGAAAGTTTGATTGTGGTTTGATGGGACGCAGGTAAAATTTTAAGCTCATAAGTATGATAATATTTGTGAGCTACATGTTATATAGATGATGATCTAAAAAGACCTTGTGTTGGACATAAAGCATTTTATAGTATATATATATATATATATAAACCGTTTTCAAAGTAAACTATTTTTAAATAAAACCTTTGTCGACCTTCGGGTCCTTTCAAAATGATTTTCATAAAATTAAAATTTTTGAACTCTAGTCCGGATTTAACAAACTCTCAATCCCCGACGTCGCCTCATAGTAGTGTATTGGGAGGGTTCCTTGTTTGGATTTCGCTTTTGCGAGACGTCCCCCGCACGAAATTGGCGATTGTCAGGAATTGAGAGGAGTTATTTCTTTGGACCATTCAAAATTTTCACACCATTAAAATGCTAGTATTACTTATATTGTTGGAATTGTGGTATTTTTGGGGGCAAATAAAGCCTCATTATGATTGTTTTGAGCACAAAGCTCAAATATAAAGGGTGTATGGGCGCCCCTGTTGTGGAAATTGGTTTTATTTAACTTATAATTAACTTATAATAAAATGAATTTAAAATGAACTCGTCGTGGGAAGTTAGAAGTTTGGAGATGGGTTTAGCAAGATTGGGTATAGTAGGACTAGTTGAGCTTTGGAGAAATAGGCTTAGCTAAATTTCGAGGACGAAATTTTTGCAACTGGGGAAGTTTGTAACAAACCGAGGTTTTGGAGTCGACAATTTATTTGTTTTGGGAGAAATAAATAATATTTTATTGGAGAAATAATTAAATTGGCAATTGAGGTCAAAATTTAGACTCGTTAGAAAGAGTGTCGAATGTCGATTCTGAGCGTACCATCGTTTCCGGAAGGGTCGAGAAAGTCGAAATGACTGTACTTGGGGTCAATTTAGGTTCCGAAATAATTTAGGACCGTTTGACTCAAATTAAAGTTACCGGGTCATTTAAAGTGTGTATTATCATTTAAAGATGTGTACATTGGGAGACAAGGCTTAAAATCCACGTGAGAAGTCATTCTCACTTAAGAGAAAGAGGAAAACCCTAGAAAGAAAGAGAGAAGAAGAAAGAAGAAGAGAAAGAAGGAGAAAAGGGAGAGAAAGTGGAGATTTCCGGTTTCCACGCGATCTCAAGGCGGATTCAGACCCTACGAACCCGAGGCAAGTGATTAAACTTACTAAATAATTGTTGTGTACCAATTATTGCATGATTTGTGGATTAAATTTTGGGTTTTAGGTTTAAATTGTTAAAACCTAACTTTTGGGGAAAAACCTTAGATTTGTAGTAAATAAATGGATTTAAGGATTTAAATTAGTTTATAAGTATTCTAGAATGAATATTAATGTTATGAATATGGTTGGGTTGAAGATTTGTGGTTAAATGTAATTATTGGGGGGGTTTTGAGAAGTTGGAGTTGTGTAAAAATGGAGTTGGCCGTGGTACCTGTTAGGGCCGGTCGACCGCGCCTCCAAAATTGGGCACACTGTCTTCGATTATAGGCAAAATTAAGAAACGTGGTCGACCGCGGTTTGGGCATCGGTCGACCGGTCCCCTGTTTTGGGTTCAAGTATGAGAATTTAAGTTATCCCCTTCTTCTTTGGGTTTGTATGAATGGACTTCCATAAATAGCGTATCATAAAGGAATTAGTGATTATATAAGGGGATTATAGACCTTAGAGTCATAAGACGATATATGAGGCTAATTGTTAAATAAAAGACTAAATGTAAATGTCGGAGAGTTTTAGTGATTGATTTTGAGAAGTGAGAATCTAAAAGAGTATATCAATTTGGGAAAAATCCTCTAAGTATCGAGGTTAGTATTTGAGGAATACCGATTGGAGATTTTGGGATTTTTCTAAGTGGGGAAGCCCACTTTTATTTGGGATTTTATTTGGTGATAATAAATAAATTTCACGATCTGAGAATGAGAATAACTTATAGATGCCGGATCTTAGGATCCAATCACTAATGAGATAACTTTAAAGGTTCATAAAATAAATTGAACCATATTATGGATGGAGAACCACGTATGCAAATTGAGGTTTATTAGGATCAATAATATCCTTAACTTGAATTGAATTTTGAGACAATTTACTATTAGAAGCGTCATGTGAGCTTCAAGTGAGTATTAGTATAGCATATACTAAGTGGGGTTATGGTGCGAGAATTGACGGTTAATGTATCAAAAGAGAGAGATATACTAAATAATGATATTAATCTATTTCGTCTAAGGGCATATAATGAATATGGAAATGATGTGCAGGTATACCTTATATAATGGTATATCTTTATTATGTGGGATGTATGTATACCTTATATGATGGTGTATATACATGTTAAGCATACCCTCTCCTTGCTATCATTGGGAAGTTTCGTGCGTAGAGGGTGAGCATTCTGACTAGAAAAGCAAGATGTGGATATTCCCCAGGTCATAGTCGTCCATGGTGGTCAGCAAATGACATATATATATATATATATATATATATATATATATATATATATATATATATATATATACATTTATTTATTTTGGGGGTGAGAGGTCGTGGGTATGTGTCGCTCTCACTTGCCGGTTAGGAGCTATGACCGCTTCCCGGGACGTTGTGTGCGTGAGTTGATCACGAGGTGGGTGTCGTTGAACCCCACCAGGTCGCCCCAGTTTGCTACGTATATGGGCTGTTGGAAGATGATAGCATGTGAGCCTGCGTCCTTCGAGTTATAGCTCGGTTGGATGGTTATTATTGCTTGTGTTTGTATTTGGGTGTCAAGGGCATAATGGACCTCAATGACCTACATTGCCAGGATTAGTGTATCGGGGGGGTTCCTTGTTTGGATTTCGCTTCGGCGAGACGTCCCACTCACGAATCGCGTGTAATGTTGGACCTTGGGGATAAGTTTAGTCCTTAATGCTCATAATTATATATATATATATATATCACCTATCCCGACAATCGACAGTGCCAGGAGTAGTGTAACGGGGTGGTTCCTTGTTTGGATTTCGCTTCGGCGAGACGTCCCACGCATGAAACGCCGTGTACTGTTGAGAATTGGGAATATTAATTAATTAAAATTGGATAATAATCATTTGGGTTACATGCATCTTGCATTGAGGGCATAATGAGCCCCGAGGATCGATACGGTCAGGAGTAGTGTAACGGGGGGGTTCCTTGTTTGGATTTCGCTTCGGCGAGACGTCCCACGCACGAAACGCAATACCGTGTTGAGAATCGGTAGGAGTTTAGTCCTTAAATCTTGATGCTAATAACTCATCTATAATAATTATATATATGGTTTCATGCCTTATATGGGTATCACTAGAATATAAATTCTAGTTAATGAGATTTTTGATATATGTGGTGATGTGGACATGATTGGATCATGTAACTTTATATGTTCAACAAATGAACATTATAAAGATAACTATAACTATTACATTAAAGTTAATGTATATGACTTATAAATTATGGGAACAAATGTATTGGGAAATAGGTTAGATGATTTTGCTTAAATACTTCTTTTGGGGTTTAAGTTAGGATCCTCTTACCTATTTAGAATCGGTCATCCTTTTGGAGATCACGTGCATACGTTTAATGCGCGCTTTAGATGAGAGGTGAGTTGAATTATTATGGAGAGTTCGATTCCAACTAAATCATGTAATAATGCATTTATAATTATTATGCATTTTAATACACTTGCTATAAAATGTTTTCGAAACTCGGGCTCTGACCCGTTTATATTTTCCTCCTCCTTGTATATATTGTATTACTTCAGGTGTTCCTCCGCAAGGACGCCTTTGATGTTATCCATCCAGGGTATTTGTGGAGTTGTGGCAGTAGCGGACTGTTGTGGCACTTTGCTTTAGTCGATTCCTATCTTTGTACATCTAGATTAGGATTCAGTTTGTATATTGAGTTAGTATTCAAGTGTTGTAGATTAACACTTCCATATTCCATATTTCTCAAATTATTGTATTGTCTGTTACCCGACAGCATATTCGGGTACTTCATTGTTGAGATTTTTTTGTACAATGTATTGTACTCTTTCATATTATTGGAGCATGCACTTTTCACTCATCATATTTAGATGTATATTGTTGGTTATGTGCAATATTGGTTTTGTTGTTGTTGTTATTATAAAAGTTTTAAAATTTTTGGCAATTCGCACTTAATGATTTCGGGTAGTTAGCCTTATATTATAGTGCTTAGTAGTTGATGTTGAGACTGTGCCATCTGAGATACCTGATTTATTATAGTATAGGCTGGCCACCCGTTATTATTTGGAGCGGGTTGTCACACGTATGAGCTTGAAAATAGGGCTTCATTTTTCTGAAGGCATGGATCAAAGCGTGCGCAAGTTTTTCCATCTTCGGATACCTTAACTCTGCTCCTTAGAGTGCCTTGCTGTTGAAGTAAATAGGTTTTTGGACTCCCTTATCGTCTTGGAAAATATAACTGCGTTGATGGTTGACTTCAAGACGACCAGGTATAGGTATAACTTTTCTAGAGAGGAGAATGGGTGAGCTGAAATAGTCCTTCAACCTATGAAATGATTTTTCACACTCCTCATCCCAATCAAACACTTTCCTCAAAATCTTGAAAAACGTCAAACACTTGTCTGTTGCCCTGGACACAAATCTGTTCAATGTAGTAACTTGATCCATCAGTCTTTGAATATTTTTTATCATATATGGCGTCTTTATATCAATCAAAGCTTTTATCTCAGTAGAATTCCCTTCAATATCCCTCTGATTGATGATGAACCCCAAGAACTTTCTAGCTCCAACACCGAATACACACTTTGTTGGATTGAATTTAATTGCATACTGATCCATTATGTTAAACATTCTTTCTAAGTCAGCTGCGTAACTTTCGGCCTTCAAACTCTTGATCACCACATCATCTACGAAGACCTCCATCGTCTTTACAATCTGATACTTGAACATTTTTTCGACTAACCTCTGGTAGGTATCCCCTTCATTTTTAAGCCAAACGATATAACTTTATAGTAGTATGTTCCTTTGTCTATGATGAAGGAGTTTTTCTTGGCGTCCCCTTATGCATGGTGATATAATTATACCTAGAGTAAGCATCCATGAAACTCATTAGTTCATGGATGGCTATGGAATCCACTATTTAATCGATTTTTGGCAAAGGAAAGTTGTCCTTTGGGCAAGATTTATTAAGGTCACTGAAGTCTACACAGATCTTCCACTTCCCATTCTACTTAGGCACTAAGACAACATTGGATAACCACTTTGGGTAATGAATTTCCCCGTTAAAGTTTGTAGTCTATAGCTTCACTTCATCTTGTATAACTTTATATTTATCATTGATAAAGGTTTGTCTTCGCTATTTTACTGGTTTCACTATCTCGCCTATATTAAGTAAATAAAAAATGACCTCGGGGTCAATCTCTGGGAGATCACCATGGTCCATGTGAACACTTATTTCCTTCTTCTTAACAACTCAATCAACTCCTTTATTTCTGGCCTGAAGGACGAGCCTATTTGGACAGTTTTTTTGGTTCGTCCTCATTGAGGAGGATGGATTTTAGATATTTTTTAGTTTCTCCCTTTTTAAGATTATGTTCATCTCTTGGGTCAAGAGTGTTAATTTTGTACGAAATTGTCTTTGTCTTTTTGTCTTCCATTTCTTCCGCCGAGGTGAAATAACACTCGCGTGCTTCCACCTGGTCACCATTCACCTCCTTTACTCTATAAGGAGTCGAGAATTTCATCATTTGGTGTATGGTAGAAGACACATCTTTAAATCCTTGAGTTCTAGCCTCCTTAAAGTTATGTCATAGGCCGAGAAGACAATTTAATCCATCACATAAAAGTTGATCTTCCCGGTCAAGCATCTGGGCCAGGTTCTAATATAAACATCCATTTTAAAAACTCCCAGTGGGTGGACTTTCTCTCCACTGAATGTTTGTCATTTTTTTAAATACCGCAAGTGCACGGGCTATTATAGAATAACGAGTGTAAGTATGGGGCGAACCCAGAGAGATTTGTCCATTTTTTTGTTCAAAATAATTGTGACTGTCCAACTAGCCTAAATGGGATAGAAAATGATTATGAACTACACTAAATAAAAGCAACTACGATAAATGAGGGTAATACAAGATATTTGTAAACAATTAGAAAATAATTAGGATCCGGGGTCCATTTATCACGTAACTAATATTGCACACTAATTTAATATTGTCATTCCCTTTTTATAGCTCAAATTAAATCTCAAAACAATCAAAGTGCAAGCATAATTCATCAAAAATTACTACTTTTAAATCTCAAAACTTGATTTGACAAAACAATTTTGAAAGTTTTAAAACACACTCTCGTGTCGTTTTAAAATGAATACCGAATCTTTGATAACAATTAAAATAAGTAGGGAATAAACAATAATCAAACTAACGTGACAATATTAGCTAACTATGATAAACTTCACCATAATCCCAATAGAATAATCAAGCTATCATAATGAAAGAGAAATTGCAAGAATGAGTAGATATTTTCATTAATAAATCAAACTTACAAATAGTTATCTCAAAACAATCTTCAATCCTCTAAAAAAATGATAAAAACTTGGCCCTTAAATTGAATATAATCTCTCAAAAATTACTCTCTCTAAAATTTTCGCAAAAATAATAAACCCATGGGTCCTATTTATAAGCTTAAGGATAGGGTATTTGGATGGGGTGGGACTCTCCCTAATTGGTTGTATTTGAGTTGATAATTATCCCATGGAGTTTTGGGAAGAGTTGGAGATAATTATCCCCAATTTTGGCACTATTCACGTCACTATTCACAGCACCAGCTTTAATCGCATTTTTGACCTCCAGAACTTCAAAATCTCATTTTCGTCCGAACTTCAAAGTTGTGAGTCTTATCAAGACCTTTTCGAAAAGCTACGGCGCGGCCACAACGGATACTCGAGCGATTTTATAAAAAATATTTAGTACAGCTGTGTCAACCGTGTCGTATCGCGTCGCGAAGTATCCTGACAATTTTTTCACATCGACTCCTTTGTTGTCCAAATTTTCGGGGTACCTGTAAAAATGCAAAATAAAAATAATTAATTCAAATTTAGGGTCATAAATATTTAAAATTTACGAAATTACCCCTATTTGCATTTTAGCTCCCGAAATTCATTAATTGCTCATTTTAATTCAGAATTCAACCAAATTTCAAAGAGAACTTTATTTTGTCTAGATAAACATTTAAAAATTATTTTTAATCCCATAATGTTTTTAAAATTATAGTTTCACCCCCAAATTTATTAAAATCACATTTTTAACTCAAATTTAATTTAAACTTGTATTTTTCTTTTAATTTACGAAAAAGACTCTAAAAGCTCATTATTTATGATATAACGGGCCTAACAAGGCCTGAATATGGACATAATTCATGCAAAATAATGTACTCATCAAATACCCCCAAACCTAAACTTTGTTAGTCCTCGAGCAAAACTAAAATTTTAAAATCTAACTCACTTTCGTAGGAATCACGATTGCACTTATTATGTGCAACAAGCCTTTAAACCTCTAGGTTACCCTAGTGGACGAGTTTTGTCTCATGAGGATTTGCAGTGAATATACCCACAAAATTCGAAAACTTGACTCAATACAAAATACACAAAATTAATATAACCAAGTTTTAATGCTAACTTCATAAATATAGTAGAACTTCACTTTTCAATCTCAACGTATCATATGTGTGTATAGCCAATATAACCGTTCATTTCAAAAGATTTAATCGTTACATTTCTTATCAAAAAGTTCGTTTCGATTTCAAGATCTCACGAAATACATTGTCAATCGAACACTCAAAATGGATAACTTTCTCTCGGTATATGTGAATAAAAGAGTAAATTTAGGTGAGCAAATTTCACATATACATGATCAAAACCGAACTTTTTGTTATGGATGAATATGATCTCATGAATGAAAGATCGATTACTTATTGAAAACGTTGAATCGCACAATAGATCCTATTCATCTACTCTCCACACTATAACTAACTTCACTTCAGATTGATTAGTTATTTCTTTGGTTGTATTGTAGGTTCGGATTTGGCTAGAAATAATATTTTTTTCGAGTTCAAAATTTCTGAGAATATAGAAGTTTTTTTTTGCACTATTTTGAAATTTTTGCACTTTTTCTCACCCCCATTTTTCTTCTCTCTTTCCTTTTTCTTTTCGACTCACATTTTTTTCATCTTTTTTTTTAAACATCATTTTTTTTTGCAAACTTTTTTTAGCCTTTTTTTCAACCGTAATTTCACCCTAATATTCTCAAAAAATGAGAATGGGTTCTTTTTATGGGCTTTAGACTCCCAGATGGAGTTAGGTAAGATAATAGATTTTCAACAAAAAAAGCATATATTTTTTTACTCAAATGGGCTTGCAATGGAATAATGAAAAAAATATTGGAGTTTAGGCTTAATTTTGGGCTGTCAAACAATGGCCTAATCTCATTTCTCAAGTTTCATTAAGTTGATTTGTGTCTCAAGACGACTTACTACGACTTCTAGTGCCTTAAGATTCACATTTTTACTTTTTGTTTTCAGTTGTCGAACAAAACAAAGAATTTGAGATCATCAACGAATTTATCACCTAAGGAAAGTTTGAGTTATTTTAACTCGGATTGATTTAAATCTCTCGAAAACGATGAATGGCACAAAATCTCATCGGGTTAAAATCTCCACATTTATTCGTTAAGCATATTAACTTTCGCCTCAATATCCATTTACGATCATATTATATGGCTAATGTGTAAAAAAATTCATAAGTTGAGAGACCCATGAATTAATTATATATTAAGAAATCGTTTCAAAACTCAATTATATCGAAAATCATTTTGAATTTTTTGAATTTTTTGTGATTTTTTTTTTCTTTTCAGAAATATCATCCTTACCCTCAAACCTAAATTTTACATTGTCCTTAATGTATGCGCAAATAAAAATATGGACAAAGAAAATAAAGTAAAGAAGTGAAATGACGATATTACCTGTGAACTTCACTTTGCTACCAGCATCCAAAGTAACAAGTGTATGTTAACAAATAAATAAAAATAAGAAGAAAAAAAAAGGAAAAAAAACTACACTAATAATATACTAACCCATGAAAATTACCATCATCAAGATAAATTAATAATCGAAAGAGTTGTGGGTCATTCCAATTAAAAAACTTTATAGCACTAAGTGCCAAAACATCATAAATTGGAGAGTATAACCGCATAACACAAATTTCAAGCATAAATTTATGATCATAATGGTGTGCCCCGACATCATCAATAACAAACAAATTTGAATCGCACAAATCATATGTCGATGCATCACATCGGGGTAGGAAATTACAATAAGGATCCAAATACATATTATCCCTTTATCAAAAATAGTCACGTAAAATTGGGGATGCATACTCCACTCCTAAATGTGAGACTTTATGAAAACCCGAGAAGAAGAGTTATCGTGGGGCGATACACTTTCTTCATCAAAAATGGGAGGACCGTCATAATTACTTGAAGTATTACTATAATCGGATGACGAATCCTCAAATAAATTTTTTCACATATAAGAAGAATCAACATTTTTTTCAATTAAATTAGAAGAAAAATCTCGACAGAAATTAACATCCAACTCATCACAACTATTATATGTGTCAAGATTGTCAATTTTTTTCTCCTCAGAAAATTGATTATCCCCATTTAATTCATGATTATTTTCAAAATTAACATCATTATACTATTTGTTTACCTCTTTCCAATTGATACACTTTGGTGGACAAATAGTAATTACAGGGGTTGGATTTTCATCCATACCTTCTTTAATTTTTAAAATGACTATTGACCCATTTGACTCAAATTGAAATACGTAGTCATCTAAATTTGTAGTATTTTGTAAAAAGACGTCTACAGAATCAGTTGAGGAATATGAGAAAGATATCCGGATAATAATATGAGGATCATTGTAATTTACAACGCATGAATTTTTTTTTATAATATATATTTTTTTAAATGCAAAAGTAATTATAATTGACTCAAAATCTAATTAGATAGCTCATACTCTTTGATAAGGGAGAATTTAAAAGACGACCAATTATAGTTATCGCCTTAAATCCTGCTTTTTCCTCCAGGTAGGTGATCGGTACGAAGACTCGTTAAAAACCACAAATCCTAGACAAGGTAAAACGGAATCGATTTGATAAGTTCGCGTTGGAGTATCTTTTAATTCTAACTTCGTTAAAAGTTTTTCCCTTTAGTCAATTTATGAAATGTGCTAAATTAAGTGTGAAATTAAATCACATAGTAGCACACAAAAACGTACCTCCGGCGTGAACTTTTTACGGTCACTTGTTTACGCCGGGCAAAGTTTTAGTTGACGTCGATCAGGGGAACAATTCTTCTATGTTTCGGTCGTTCCCGAGAGTTCCTTGTGCTCATGACAAGATTGCACAAGTTTTCTTCACGTTCGATTACTGTTGCACACCTTTTTTTTTCTTCACTTCTGCCCTTTTTTTTCGAATGTTCTTCTGGAAAAAAAAAACTACACCAAACATAAAGTGCATCACACAAAAAAAAAAATTAACATGACACGCGCACTAATGGTGTATTCAACACACAAACTAAAATGACCAAACACACTTATGAAACAATTTTTTTATTTCTTTTATTCAAGAAGTTACTACTGGTAAAAAAATATTTTTTTTTATTTTTTGATTTTTTTCCTGATTTTTTTTATGGACTACTGACTAAAAACAACGAATCTAGAAATTTTCAGAAAAAATATTTTTATTTTGAGTTTTTTTTTCAACTTTTTTGTGTTTTAGGATAAACTAGGGGGAAAAAACTATTCCGAAAGTCACAATTCTTTAAAAAAAATCGAACAAATCCCCGACAACGGCGCTAAAAACTTGTTTATCATTTTTTTTAAAATACCGCAAGTGCACCGACTATTATAGAATATCGAGTGTAAGTACGGGTCGAACCCATGGAGTTTTGTCAATTTTTTCGTTCAAAATAATTGCGTCTGTCCAACTAGACTAAATGGGATAGAGAATGATTATGAATTATATTAAATAAAAGCAACTATGATAAATGAGAGTAACACAAGATATTTGTAAATAATTATAATTCAGGGTCCATTTATCACATAACTAATATTGCACACTAATTTAATGTTGTCATTCCCTTTTTATAACTCAAATTAAACCGACTCTCGCCCCGTTTAATTCGAAAAATATGACGGTTATGATCAAAATATTTTTAACGTCTCTAATAGACGGCTAAAATACTTATTCCTTTAGAAAATAAAAGTTTCAACGTTCGCAAATGTATTTAAGCATGGACTATCAAAATAATCAAAGTGCAAGCATAATCCATAAAAAACTACTACTTTTAAATCGCAAAACTTGATTTGACAAAACAATTTTGAAGATTTTAAAACACACTCCCGTGTCGTTTTAAAATGAATACCGAATCTTTGATAACAATTAAAACAAGCAGGGAATAAACAACAATCAAATTAACGTGATAACATTATCTAACTATGATAAACTTTACTTTAATCCTAATAGAATAATCAAGCTATCATAATGAAAGAGAAATTGCAAGAACGAGTAGAGATTTTCATTAATAAATCAAACTTACAAATAGTTCTCTCTAAACAATCTTCAAACCTCTAAAAAATGACAAAGACTTGACCTTCAAATTGAATACAATTCCTGAAAAATTACTCACTCTAAAATTCTCCGCAAAAATAATGAACCAAGAGGTCCTATTTATAGGCTTAGGGATAGGGTACTTGGATGGGCTGGGACTCTCCCTACTTGGTTGTATTTGAGCTGATAATTATCTCATGAAGTCTTGGGAAGAGTTGGAGATAATTATCCCCAATTTTGGCACTATTCACATCACTATTCACAGCACCAGCTTTAATCGCATTTTTTACCTCCAAAACTTCAAAATCTCATTTTCGTCTGAACTTCAAAGTTATGAGTCTTGTTAAGATCTTTTCGAAAAGTATGGCACGGCCTCAACGGACACTCGAGCGATTTTATGAAAAATATTTAGTACAGCTCTGTCAATCGTGTCGCGTCGCGTCGCAACGTATCCTGACATTTTTTTCACATCGACATCGTTGTTGTCCAAATTTTCGGGGTACCTGTAAAAATGCAAAATAAAAATAATTAATTCAAATTTAGGGTCACAAATATTTAAAATTTACAAAATTACTCCTATTTGCATTTTAGCCCCCGAAATTCATTAATTGCTCGTTTTAATTCAGAATTCAACCAAATTTCAGAGAGAACATTATTTTGTCTAGATAAATATTTAAAAATTATTTTCAAGCCCATAAAGTTTCTAAAATTGCAGTTTCACCTCCAGAGTTATTAAAATCACATTTTTAACTCAAATTTAATTCAAACTTGCATTTTTCTTTTAATTTACGAAAAAGACTCTAAAAGCTCATTATTTATAATACAACGGGCCTAACAAGGCCTAGATTTGGACATAATTCATGCAAAATAATGCACTCATCACTGAACCCAATCAATGGGTGATGGTAAGGGACGAGTCTCTTCTTTCTTAGTTTTAACCCTTTAAAGTAATCCCATAAAATGACGTTGACTGAGCTTCCCCCATCCACCAAAATACAAGCCACATTGTAGCCATGTACTCGTGTGCTGATGACGAGTGGATCATCATGTGGGGATAAAATTTCCTTGAAATCTTGTCTCGAGAAGCCTACCATGAGACTATTCAAATTGACTTTCTTTAGTTTGTTTGGTTTGTTCTCGACCTCGATCCCATGAGCCTTTCTATCAACTAGCTCAGTCCCTCCATCTGCCATTCCTCTACATATCATTTTTCACATCAAAAGAAATTGTGTTAAGGTTACTTTTAACTACAAGAGGTTTGGCAGGAAGTCTGACTTTGGGTCATTTCAGTTTTCTTGTACCTCCTTCTTTTTAGGCTTGGTGTCTTTTAGTGAAGGGTATCTTTTTCTGTTGTTGTATTGTCCTCTTTACTTGTTAACGTACTTCGTAACTTCCCCTATTTTAGTAAATTTTCAATATTTTTTTTCAGAGAAAAACATTGGTTTGTGGTGCATCCATGATCTTGATGGAACTCACACCATTTACTCTTGTCCCTTTGTGAGGGGAGGCTCTCAACTTCTTTGGCCACCTAAGAACTTTGTCGTCCTTTATCTCATTCAGAATCATATCAAGACTAACTATTATAGGAGTGTACTGTAATACTCCGTAATTTTATTGATTTTTATTTAAGGAATTAAATGAGAATTAATTGGGAATTAATTCGGATATAAATACTAGCGAGATGTGAGTTGGTATTTAATTATGATGATTAAATTGAATATTTTTGAGTATATATGATAATATATGAGTATTGAAAATATTTAAATTGTCAAGAGACAGAAATACGATAATTTGAGAAATTTAGTTGGAATGTGCGTGTCAGTCGCGTCAGGAATGAATTTATTTAAATTAAAAAGTAAAATATATTTTATCAACCGAATGATCATTTTGAGTACACCAACGCATCCGAAAGGGTCGAAATAGTCAGAAAACACTAGCTGGGGGTTGAGTTTGGGTCCCGGGGCATTTTTAGGCCTAACCGACAACCTAGAAGGGTATCTTGGTAATTTTAAAAATTGAGGAATTAAAACCCACGAATTTTAGAGGTTAATTATATATTATTTGAGAGGCCACTAATGCCATTACCAGCAAAAGATAAGAGAGTGGGCTACGGACGTTTTGAGAGAAGTTAGAAAGAGGGTAAAGGAGTTTCCAAACCAAACCATCTCCCATCACCAGAAATTTGAAAGGATTTGTGACCGGAAAGAAGAGAGAGAGAGAGACAACCTTAATCATCAACAACGAACCAGAACATCGAATTTAAGGCAAGTGATTTGATGTCATTAATTGCAATGAATATTTCCTCCATGTTTAGTGTAGAAACCTTATGCTTTGAAAGTTTTGAAGAAAATCGAATGGGAATGTTGTAGAAACTCTTAATTTTGGTTAGGAATTTCATGTAGAATGATTTTGGACGAGATTGGTACCCTAAAAACTTAACTTGGATGATTTAAAAACGGATTTATGATGAGTATTTAGGTACAATAAAATTATGTGTTCATGTTCATAGGGTTTGGGGTAAAATTTGGGGATTTATGATAATTGCATGTTGATTAGGAGGATTTGACCCCAAAAATATGTTAAGAAGCAACCTAGGAGTACTCAGAGTAGTTTAAAAACATAAAAACGTTATTGGGATTATTTTTGAATGGAATTAGAGAAGAGAAAAATGAAGAAAAACGAGTTGAAAAATTTATAGGCGTATTCTGCCATCTCATTAGAAGACCTGCCCAAGGTCATTCGAACGACCTCGTTCGAACGAGCTTCTAATGAGATGACAGTATTCCTTCTAATGAGTTCGTTTCTAAGACTTCGTTGGAATGACACTCGTTCGAACAACATCGTTCGAATGAGATTTCTAACGAGTTGACAGAATGGACTTTTAGGCCTGATTTTATTTTGAACTCCAAGTAGACTTATTTTAATTGAGTGTTAACCTTCCCTTGTTGACTAGTGAGTATAGTTATGAGATTGGAGTACGTTGAGGATTAAAACTTAGAATTTTGTATTAAACGGGATGACATTTATGGGTTAGGGAATAAGTACCTAAAATTACGACGTGAGAAGGGTTGACAACGTTTAATGTATATTATTCAGGGATTTGTAAACGTGTAACATTTAATGACGATATAGGAATATAAAATATACCTCTATTGATATTATAAGATATCTAAGATGTGTGAATGCTTAGTGTATGTGGTTATCTGTGTATAACATACCTACCATACTTGCTATCACGGGAGGTTGGCGTACGATCAAGGCCATCTAATCTTTGTGTGCCTACGGGGGATTTAGATTGGTACCTCGAGGACATAGGTCAGAGAATGACTTATTGAGGACTTAATAAGTCTGCTGATCATGGGAGCATAGGTATGTGCGTGATCCATGTGATGTGAACTATGTTCGCCTCCATTTTGTGTGATTGTTACTTATCAAAACGGTTCTTAAGAGATTCGGAATACGTGATCCTTATGTATGTGATGTACCGAGATTTGATAGCAGAGTATGTGTGCACCGCAGCTTAGTTTAGAGATGACATTATTAATGATGCTGGAAACAAGACCACCCTTCAAGATGTATGTGAGCTCAATTCAATGTTAACAATGGCAGCATAAGGGTACATACATATATAGTAGAAGGAGGTGAGGAGAAGAGGATTTGCACTGGAATATAAGTGGTTCAGCCAATTAGGCCTACATCCACTGTGCAAGTGTATGATATGTATCACTGTATGAGGGCTCTAATGGCCATAGTTACAATCTCTCAAACTTTCTCTCTCTACTGTGTGTTTAGACAGAGTTTCAGCTAGGGTTGCTAATTTTGGATCCTTTGCAAGGTAGAGGATGACCTCTATATATAGTACTAGGGGGTGTAGTGTACCCCCATGCATGAAATGAGCATGTGTGTGTTGGTCTAGCCAATGCGATGAAGACATCTGTCCATGTCACATGTAGAGAATGAAGATGAAATATTCCCCCCACGTGGGGGGAATGATTTGTTATAACTGATTTGTGTCCACGTGTCCTTGTCCACACATATGTTAATAAGTGCTCGGCCTCCGTGCTTGGTCATGACCTCGGCCTGGAAGAGTCCGAGGTTAGTAAGGTTTAGCTGCCCATCTAATCCGAGATGAGCCATTATGGTCTCGGCTTAAGTGAAGCCGAGGTAAGGTGTTAAGGTCAGCCTGGGTCGAGGTTAAGTTGGAATTTGCTTGGGACTTTGGCCGATTCACTGATGGGGTTGACCTTGGTAGAGGTAAGTCTCCTTGTAACCTCGGCCTACCCCCGGTTGAGGTTGTCATTCCCGGGTGAACTGACGAACTTCTGACCCCTATGATCCATGCAGTCTCCCCTTGATGAGGTTTGTAGTGGTGTCGGCCAGGGCCGACTTTTCTAGGGCCGAGGCCCATTGTCACTGATCCAAGGCATTTCCAACCTCGACAATGTCTTGGCCGAGGTTGTAGTTTCTGAGCCGAGGTGACACTTGGTGCATATCAATCACCCCCCAGCCCTTAGTTACATGTGAGAGCAAGTGATTGTGGGGTCTCTACATCTCCGAGGTCTCTCTTGTGCCAATGGCCATTTGACACTTACCCATTACTGAAGTGTGTGGCGTGCCTAGCAAGCGTGTGATGTCAGTTGTCCTTTGGGGCTCCCAAGGCAATGATGGGCCTTGAGAAGTGTGCAATCATATTAAGGGTTTAAAACCTATTTTCCCTCCTTCCTTCTCATTTCTCTCTTTTACTGGTTCGAGTCGCGTCTGCAGCTTTCTCTCTCAAGAAAGGCATTGGCTTGAAGCTTTTGGTGGTGATTCCTCACATTTTCTTCCTTCTCCCTTACCATTTCATCCTCGGGTATCCTCTTCCATTCTTTTTCCTTCATTTTCCCTGTGAGTTTTCTTACTTTTGCATTTTCCGGTTAGTTTTTGGAGGTTTTCAGCGAGGGTTCCATTTTTTCTAGCGAATTGTTCTTGCTCTAGGTTTGGTAGTTTGATCTTTAAATTGCATTATTCCATTAGCCAGTCTTGTTTGCTGTTTAGGAGAGTTGCAAGTGTAGTGTCTGCCTCTTATGCTCAGACCCTCTACCAACTCTTAGAGGAGTTCCCTTCTCTCAGAGAGAAGACTTTAGAGAAAATTAGGCAAATAGAAAGAGCGCAGGAGGAAGCTCGTAGGTCAGAGGAATTCCCCCTCAGACCTATCTTTCCCCCACCTCTTAAGGTAATATACCTTGAACCATCATAACCCGCTAACCAAGCCGAGGTACCTGTTGAACCCTCACCAATGTCTGAGTCTGAGTCTTCCACATCAGACCCTATGTCTGTGGACTCTTTCCAAGAGGCCATGGACTTCTCAAATCAACAAGATCAGGTCCCTGATCAAGCAGAGGTCTCCAGTCGGGTATCATCTCATAAAAATTTAAGCACATCGTCCTCTTCCTCAGAGGTTGAGATTGTCAAACCAAGCGTGGCTATTCCACCAATACTCGACGCCGTTCCCCTGTAGGCCGTCACAGGGGCTGAGTTTGCTCAAAGGTTCCCAAGTAACACTCCAACGTCTGCTCCGATCGACGTTGAGCTAGATAATGACGATGATGATGATGTTGAGAGTGATGTCAACATCTTTGAGGCAGTCGAGATTGAGAGTATAGTTAGTGAGGTCGACCTTCTTTGCTTCAGATACCTATACTCCATCAGCCCTTCCATAAATCTCAGGAGACCTCTGAGGGAAGAGAGGGCCTACCACGGCCGAGAAGGTGAGATCTATTTGTACGATCAGATGTTCAAGTTGGTCTTTCGTTTGCTTATCCACCCCATCATTAGGTCTATACTAGCCTACATCAACTTGGCCCCTTCCCAGTTGTCACCCAATGCTTGGAGGGTAATAATTGGGGCCATAGTCCTATGGAGGGTTGTTCATCATTCAGACCTTCCAGTCCAAGTTTTTATAGGTTGCTATGTCCCTTCGTTTGCCAAAAACCATCCGAGCCATTACCATTTTATAGCTCAGAAACCTGAGAAGAAGATGCTCCAAATAACTCAGAGTTCTAATCATAACTAGAAGCCCCATTATTTCTTTGTCTCAGGGCCATGGGAATTTGGCCCATGTGCCCCCTTTTCCCTACTAGAGCCGCGAATGCCTATTAGATGGGGTAAGGTCACAATGTCTGCCAAGGCCGACCCTGGTCTAAGCCTGTAAAATCTTCAGAAGGTCAAAGACCTTCAGGATCAGGGGATGCATGGTCTTCTTGTAAAATTTGAACACCTGATGACCCCCCACTACCTCTCTGAGACTGGTTTAGGGGGAAGTCCTCTTACAGAACTTGGTAAGTGTTTTTTATTCCAAGTTATATCTCTGAATTTTTGTATGTCTGACCCACTAACTTAGGCATTTCTATTTTGCTGAGCGTCTGAAGGGAATATCAGACGAGCTTTGGGCAATGGCAGCACCGAGTTTGACAAAGCTTGCAAAGAAGGCAGGTTTGAATGCTCCTCCTCCCCCTCCCTCAACATCGAAGGCTCAGGCCACTAAGAAGAGAAGTGCTAGTGACCATGCCCCTGAGGATCAGAGGCAGAAGAAAAAGGGTGGGGACACTGCCATCCCAATATCCTCTGCTGACGCATTGGCTGCTCGCATAGAGCAACTAAAAATCAATGACAGCATCATAGGCCACAGTCTGCAGGCGCTGGATGCCATCGGCTCTGCCATGACCGAGGTTGACAAACATTTTTGCAGGTCTATGGACACAGCTCTGCTGATTGAGTTCGGCCTCCACAGGTCTATTCAGGTATGACTTCAGATTTTTGTATAGCTTCAAAGTGTAACCTCTGATTTGAATTTCAACTCATATACACGACCACATGATTTATAGGTCCTGGCTGCCATGCATCATCTTTCCAATTGGACTCTGAGGAAGTTACCCCTCATCCAGAAGGGTTAAGAGGCCGAGAAGGTGCAAAACTCTCTGAATGCAGATGTCGACCGCCTGAAGTCTGCATTTGATGGGTCTGACAAGAAGGTAAAGGAGCTAGAGAAAGAGATCTCCAAGCTTAAAAAGGACCATGCTGTGGCTCTGAAGGCCAAAGACGATGTTCTCCAAAAAAGGTCGACTCTGCAATGAAGGCAGTCCTTGAAGATGCCTCTGAGGGGATATTGGCTGAGTATAAAGTCTATGATGAATTCATGAGCTTCGACTTCGATTACCTCGAAAGAGGTATTAAGGCTACTATCAAATGGGCGGCTGCTAAAGAGAATGAGGCAGGAAGTTTGAAGGCCTCTGACTTCATAGGTCTGGGTTTTGCTAACCCTCAGCGGGCCCAAGCCCTTCAAGAAGTTGAGGAGGAGGTCACTGCCCCTACAGAGACTGCCACATTAGACGGTACGAAGATAGAGGGAGTTGACCACAGAGAAGATGGGGCCGAGGTGACCAACGTGGTCCAGGAGAATCAGGCCGAGGATACCAGCACTCTCCCTTCAAATCCTTAGGCTCTTTTGTTAATATTTTTATACTTTTGCAACCCGTTAGTTGTAATCTCTGAAGAATATTATCAGCATATATTTTTGAATCATAATTGGATGATAACCTCTGAGGAGGGTTTTTATTTCGTTTGTTGATTTTCTTGTTGAATTCCTCTGTCATGCAATGTTTTAGCTTTGAAGTCTTGTTGCAATGATGTCTGTTAACTAAATCAATAGTCTTACCTCAGACCTTGTCACCAGAGTGATGTTATAAGGTCTGAGGCCATCAGCTAAGAGGTCATCCTCATACATAATTTCACCAGTATTAATGATGTTAAGGGTCTGAGGTCATCCAAGTATGGTGTCTGACCTCAGACCTTGTCACCACTCAATGATGTTCTAAGGGTCTGAGGCCATCAGCTAAGATGTTATCCTCATAATTAATTCCACCAAATTAATGATGTTAAGGGTCTGAGGTCATTCAAGTATGGTGTCTGACCTCAGACCTTGTCACCACTATGATGTTCTAAGGGTCTGAGGCCATCAGCTAAGATGTTATCCTCATAATTAATTTCACCAAATTAATGATATTAAGGGTCTGAGGTCATCCAAGTATGGTGTCTGACCTCAGACCTTGTCACCACTTAATGATGTTATACGGGTCTGAGTTCATCAACTAAGATGTTATCCTCATAATTAATTTCACCAAATTAATGATGGTAAGGGTCTGAGGTCATCCAAGTATGGTGTCTGACCTCAGACCTTGTCACCACTTAATGATGTTATAAGGGTCTGAGGTCATCAACTAAGATGTTATCCTCATAATTAATTTCACCAAATTAATGATGTTAAGGGTCTGAGGTCATCCAAGTATGGTGTCTGACCTCAGACCTTTTCACCACTTAATGATGTTATAAGGGTCTGAGGTCATCAACTAAGATGTTATCCTCATAATTAATTTCACCAAATTAATGATGTTAAGGGTCTGAGGTCATCCAAGTATGGTGTCTGACCTCAGACCTTTTCACCACTTAATGATGTTATAAGGGTTTGAGGTCATCAACTAAGATGTTATTATCTTAATTAATTTCACCAAATTAATGCTGTTAAGGGTCTAAGGTCATCCAAGTATGGTGTCTGACCTCAGACCTTGTCACCACTTAATGATGTTATAAGGGTCTAAGGTCATCAACTAAGATGTTATCCTCATAATTAATTTTAACAAATTAATGATGTTAAGGGTCT
Source organism: Sambucus nigra (assembly GCA_949130495.1). Lineage (NCBI taxonomy): Eukaryota > Viridiplantae > Streptophyta > Magnoliopsida > Dipsacales > Adoxaceae > Sambucus > Sambucus nigra. The sequence goes on along the minus strand of OX422210.1, from coordinate 232,212,510 downwards.
GAGGTCATCCAAGTATGGTGTTTGACCTCAGACCTTTTCACCACTTAATGATGTTATAAGGGTCTGAGGTCATTAACTAAGATATTATCCTCATAATTAATTTCACTAAATTAATGATGTTAAGGGTCTGAGGTCATCCAAGTATGGTGTCTAACCTCAGACCTTCTTACCACTTAATGATGTTATAAGGGTCTGAGGTCATCAACTAAGATGTTATCCACATAATTAATTTCACCAAATTAATGATGTTAAGGGTCTGAGGTCATCCAAGTATGGTGTCTGACCTCAGACCTTTTCACCACTTAATGATGTTATATGGGTCTGAGGTCATCAGCTAAGATGTTATCCTCATAATTAATTTCACCAAATTAATGATGTCAAGGGTCTGAGGTCATCCAAGTATGGTGTCTGACCTCGGACCTTGTCACCACTTAATGATGTTGTAAATGCCTGAGGTCATCACTTAGATGTTACCCTCACACTTTCTATCATTAGAGCAAAATGAAGCAAGAATCGACATGGAAAATGATCTTTTATTAATAACCTCTTCATAAGATGGTACATTTACATAACTTTTTGCAACATCATATGTAATACTTCTTTAGGTGATCATCATTCCAGGGGTTAGCGAAAGGTTCCCCTTCATAATTTTCTAACCTGTAGGTCCCGAGCACAACCTCTTCTGTCACTTTGTAGGGACCATGCCAGTTTAAGTGGATCTTGTTTGTTTTTTGTAAGGTCTTCTTCAGTACTAAGTCTCCCACGATGATGGGTCTTGACTTCACCCTCTAATTGTATAATTTTACTGCTCTCTGTTGGTAAGCGGCTTGTCCGATTTCTGCGTCTTCCCTTTTCTCTTCAATCAAATCTAGGTCTAGTCTCCTCTCTTCCCCATTTTTATCAGGGTCATAGGTCTGAACCCTATGAGTTGGAAGGCCCACTTTTGTTGGTATGACGGCCTCTGAGCCATGTGCTAACATGAACGGGGTTTCTCCTATTGGTGTCCTTGTCGTGGTTCTGTAGGCCCATAACACAGCGTAGACCTCTTCAGTCCATATCCCCTTCGCTTCTTCTAACCTCTTCTTGATTCCATTGAGGATTATCCGGTTTGTGACTTCCGTCTGACCATTTGCCTGAGGTCGGCCAGGAGATGAGAAGAACTGTTTTATCCCCACTCTTTCGTAATACTTTTCTAAATAGGAGTTCTTGAACTAGGTTCCATTATCCGAGATGAGTGTGTTTGGGAGGCCATATCTGCATATGATGTTCTTCCAAATAAATTGGAAGGTCTTCTGTTCTATGATCGTTATCATCGGCTCTGCCTCCACCCATTTTGAGAAGTAGTCAATGGCAACTATCAGAAATCGGTAATTATTGTCAGCTCTTGGTAGGGGTCCTACTAAGTCAATTCCCCATACTGCAAATGTCCATGGAGAGGTGATTGTCGTCATAGGTTGATGAGGTTGATGAGGAATAGTGGAGAATCTCTGGCATTTATCGCACCTCTTCACGTAAGCTGCGGCATCTTTGGCCAAAGTTGGCCACCAATATCCATGTGTAATAATCCTCTTGGCTAAGGGTATTCCCCCTATGTGACTGGAGTAAAAACCCTCATTAACTTCCTGTAAGACGCGAGGAACTTCGGTGGGATGTACACACCTGAGGAGAGGCAACAGAAATCCCTTCTTATATAGGACGTCTCCTATTATGGAGAACTTGGCAGCCCTATATCTTAACTTCCTCCTCTCTAACTTGGACTTCGGTAGCTCTCCCTCTTTGATGTATCTGATGAGGGGGTCCATCCATGAGTCCCCTAGGTTCAAATTGAGACAAGGGTTGGATATCTCTTCTTCCTCAATGGTCGCCTTTGCTATGACCACGATCGAAAATGTCCTTTTGATGTCTGTCTTCGTCACCGAGGCCAACCTTGCCAATGCATCTGCGTGGCTGTTATTTTGTTGAGGTACTCTCTTCAGTTTTGTCTCTTCGAAATACTCTAACATAATTCTCACCCTCTTTAGATACTTAGCCATTCTTTCATCTTTGGCCTCATAGACTCCCAATACTTGATTGACAACTAACCTTGAATCACTATGAAGTAGGAGTCATCTTACACCTAAAGTCTTTGCCAATGAGAGGCCTGCTATCATGGCCTCATATTCTGACTCGTTGTTAGATGCCTTGAAGTTGAATCTCAGAGCGTATTCAATGTTGGCACCGTCTGGAGCTGAAAGTATCAGCCCCGCATCGCTTCCAGTGTCGCAGGAAGAACCATCAATGAAGAGATTCCAAATGTCTGTATCCGATGAGAAGGCCCCTTCTGACACGATTCCTTGCCTGAAGAGGTATCGATCCTCCTCGTTATCCGCTACTCCGCTTCTGATCTTTTTGGATACGACCTCTTCCTGGTTTCGGAAGACGTTTGGTGCGACCTCTTCCTGTTCTCGAAAGATGTGTGTGTTGGTCTAGCCAATGCGATGAAGACATCTGTCCCTATCACATGTAGAGAATGATGATGAAATATTCCCCCCACATGGGGGGAATGATTTGTTATAATTGATTTGTGTCCACGTGTCCTTGTCCACACATATGTTAATAAGTGCTCGGCCTTCGTGCTTGGTTATGACGTCGGCCTGGAAGAGTTCGAGGTTAGTAAGGTTTAGTTTCCCATCTAATCCGAGATGAGCCATTATGGTCTCGGCTTAAGTTAAGCCGAGGTAAGGTGTTAAGGTCGGCCTGGGCCGAGGTTAAGTTGGGATGTGCTTGGGACTTTGTCCGATTCACTAATGGGGTTGACCTTAGTAGAGGTAAGTCTCCTGGTAATCTCGGCCTACCCCCGACCGAGGTTGTCATTCCTGGGTGAACTGACGAACTTCTGACCCCTATGATTCATGCAGTCTCCCCTTGATGAGGTTTGTAGTGGCGTCGGCCAGGGCCGAACTTGCTAGGGCCGAGGCCCATTGTCACTGATCCAAGGCATTTCCAACCTCGGCAATGTCTTGGCCGAGGTTGTAGTTTCTGAGCCGAGGTGACACTTGGGGCATATCAATTATTGTATATTTATGATGAGAATGATATACTGGAATACTTAAATGAACTGTTTATATAAGTACAAATGTGAATTAACGTAACATCTTTTGTAGAGTTAAAAATGGGAAAACTCTTAGTAAGTATTGCAACTAATCCTGAGGAATGAAGGTAAAACTCTATGTTTATATTAAAATGCCGATAATTTAAACTACGAATAGTATAGTAAACTCAGATATTGTATTAGACTAGTTAGTTAGTGGAATAACTAGAATGGGTACGGGTACGTAGGAGTGCACACTTAGTTGAGAGGTGAGGAACTCATGTGAGTGCGCGCACTATCATGTATTTTATATTCACTATTTAATGATATTAAACACTTGCTGTATTTTAAACTGTTTTCACAATTGGGCTCTGACCCGTTTTCTTCAAATCTATTTTCTTGTAAAAACCTTTTAGGTGCCCAGCCACAAGGACACCAAGCGTAGGAGTTCCATTCCGGTGACATGCTGTAGCTGCTGTGGAAGTTACAGGACCTCGATAGTAGACGCCTCCACTTTCTATCTTGACTCTATTTCAGATTTACTCATCTGTAGGGCATGTCGTCCCTTTTCTTGTAGAAACATCCTACTTACTCAATTGTATTTCAGATTTTGGGTTGTAATTATTTAGTGATTCAAATTTTGTATTCAGTTTTATTTAGTATTTCGAATTATTTCCGAGGAGTGTTCCTCCAAATTCATATATTTCTCTATCATTGTAATGGGACTATAATGTGGTTGTGATATCATTATTTCATAATGTAATACTTATTGCATGTTAATCGGATTTAATTAAAATTGACAACTCACTTTTTAAATATTAGGTGGCTAGTAATTGTTAAAACGTTTTCGACCGTGATGCTATGAATTGGACCAACTTGACATTTTGTATTAATTTGAATAAAGGAGTAGCTACCCGGTATTTAATTAGTCGGGGTGTCACATGTACTTTGCAAACTTATCATCATTAGATCTTTTTTCCCTGCTTTTTCTTTATCTTGACTTTAGCCAGACTTATTGCTACCGACCACTTTTTGGTCTCCTCTCTTAGCCGCCATAGCCTCCTCTACTTACATGATCCTCCCAGCCTTGTCTAGAAGTTCTGTCATGGACTTTGGAGGATCGTTGGAGAGATTCTAATAGAGTTTTCCTGGATAAAGTCCACTTATGAGAGCCATCATCACAATGATCTCTTCATAATCCTCGACCTTCAAATTTTCTTTATTAAACTGAGATATATAATCTCTCGAAGAATCACTTCCCTTGTCTGACATTCAACAGATGGGTAATATGCTTGGCTGAGTTCTTTCCAAAACAAAAGTTATGAATAAAGCTAGTTGCTTAAATCTCAAAAGATCATCTCGGAAGGACGGTGTACCATAGATGAGTAGCACCATTAAGCATAACAGAGAAAGCCCAAAACCTCATCTCGTCCAAGGTGGAATAAGTGTTAGCACTCGACTAATACATCTCTATGGGATGGACGGGATTAGTACTCCCATCAAACCTCGGCATCATAGTTGGAAGTTTTAACTTACCGGGGGTTAGATAACAGACTATTCTTGGCACAAAAGGAGATCCCTCCACGTACCCCCTATGGCTTTGATCTCAGCTTTTAGTGAGACAACTGATCTTCTCCTCTAAACTTTGAATTGATCTATTCCAATATTTTTCCACTTGAACTGCGTTGTCACCTAATCCTTCTATTTCAACAGCAATTTTGGCGACTGGTCCCCTACCTAAATTTCTATGTCCGTTATTAACTTCTATATACTCCCCCTTTCTTGGTATCATCTCGATCGATCATTTCTCGGAATAATAGTGGCACGTGTATCACTAATGCGGTGGGGGACATTATCTCGATTGCTATCACTACTTGAGACGAGATGGTTGAAGGTTTCCCCCTACTTAGCCTGTCAAATGCAGAAGCTTTCTGGCGACTCTTAAAGGTGTGTTGAACACTCCTCCCTTGATAAGTTAGAGATGGGTTGGTCCCTAATTAATAAGAGGTGTCCGAAGTCTCATACCTCTCTTAACAGTTTTATTCTTCATATGCTAAGTGTCCCGGATACTCTTGAAGTCCTTTATAGAGACAGAGACGCCGTGGGTCAATGATTTCGCTACACTTGAGATGGTGCTGGAATTCTTTGGCAGAATCTTAGGGTGGTCCCCTAGGTGGGATCCTGCTCATGATATCTTGGTTGAAAGATAAGAGTTGTTGTTGCATCTGTTATTATCTTGTCACAAGGGACCTAAGCGTCGATGCTACATCAACCATTTCTAACTGTTGAGGCAGTTAGCTAGAACTAGCCCTAACATTTGACTGTAGATCAGTGGCCATCTCCGGCTAAATGCAACCCATCAGGAAAAAGGGTGGAGAAGAAAGCAAAAACTCAAAAATGTGATGAACCGATAAATTTGATGAGCCTCCCAACTCAATCTCCTTCAATGGTGATTAAGTCACAATAAGGATGGGGCTGGATCACCGCCAGGGATGAGAAACTAAGAGTTCAAGCTAAGATGAGGAAGAAAACACAATCTCTTCCCACAGATCATGCCGAAATGATGATGGTGGAAATCATTTTTTAGGGTTCAACTTATTTTAAAGCTTGAATAATGGTGGAAAAAATAATAAACAAAAGTAGAGTAGTAGAAGATATAGAATAAAATAAATGACCACAAGTATTTACGTGGTTTCAGCCTTAACCTACATCCATTGTGCAAAGTATGGGAGTGATTCCACTATAAAGATGGACAAATTTCCATGAATAGAGTATACAAGATTCTCTCTCTCTCTCTCTCTCTCTCTCTCTCTCTCTCTCTCTCTAAATGCTTAAAATAGCAGTAAGGTTTCTGAATTTTGATCCTTGAGGAATAAGTCACAAGGTGCCTTTTATAGGTTTGGGGGTGCTCAATATCACCCCTAAGAATGCACTCCATGTACGAATGAGAGATGGACCACTGAGCATATGACACCTGTAGAGAGGGATGCAGAAGTCATGATGCAAAATATTCTCCCTGTGTATTAGTTGATCTTCCATAATGGTTTTAGTTGGATATATCAGCAATACCCTTATCATGATTTCCATGCGTGCACTAGATCTCTGAAAAAGAGGGTCTCGGCTAGCCAAGTGTACTGGGGTTTTATGCCACTCCGATTAAGCTGAGACCAGACCAGTTAATTGTCTTAGATTGATATGAATGGTTCTGCTAAGTCCGCCTTCTGGTATTTTTTGAGTTCGATACTGACAAAGGCCGAGATTGGTTGTTGTTCACTGAGGCGACTCTAAGGCCGAGACCATTTAAGATGAGACTGTAGCTGAGGGCTTCTGGAAGATGATGACTCTATTTAAATACATGTCCATAGGAAGACTCTCCCATGGTGGATCATTGGGACGAGACCAAACTTATGTATATTAAAAAAGAACCATTGTCTCCAATCATGTGTCGAAGACCAAATATTGGTTAAATGCCGATGTATTTGGTATCCCAATCAAAAGTGTACCAACCTCATAAAAAGTTGATAAACCGTAGACATTTGATTAACTGAATAACAAAATTAGTTCTTTTGGCATATATATCATGAAACTAAACCATAGACCCCATTAGAAGCCTTTAATGGTTTACTATGAGTAAGGGTGCAAGGTGTATAACTGACAGGATGTCCCTAATTGGTTTCGATAAAGTAACTCATAAGAGGACTTATTGGCTTGCCGAGTGGATATAAATTGTAGCCAACAAAGGTGATCACCCCATTTGGCATCTGCCTCATTTGGCCAGTAGCTAATTACCTGCCAAGGTCCCAATGAATTTGTACAAGTGGTGGATCTTATTTAGGGAGGTATAGTTGGACCTCATTATGATCTAGATAATGACGGACTTGGTCAGTGGGGTTGAATTTTGAAAGAAAAAGGCCCTCGGGTAGATTCACGCCTCTTGTTTTGTTCAAGGCCAAAAGCTTCAACTTCGAACATATTGGCCAAACTTTCTTGTCTTTGGTGCCTAACCTATAAAATTCCATCATGACCTAAATGAGCTTTCTTAATCCTATACCCCAAAGAGTTAAAGCCAATTAATTTATTAAAAAAAGGTTGATATATGAAAAAAAAAATTAAGGAGTGATGGATTATCATCGGGGAGATGAACAACGTGTCCCTTAATCCAATGAAGTGAAATACAAACTCAAAACTATTAGAATCGTCAATGAATACACAAAAAAGATATCTATGCCGAGAATAGATTAGAATCTTGACTATGAGTGGTTGGTCAATTAAAGTATCAAGACTTGACCCCTTTGAAGAACATCAAGTTATTTGGATAAGAGTAATGATACTCTTATCGGGAGTTAGCACCGGGTTAGTACCGAATGCGTTTTATATGATTTGTACCCTGACGGGACCCACATCATGGTACAAGTTATATAAAGCGCATTTGGTACTAGCCCGGTGCTAACTCCTGATAAGAGTAACATTTTCCTTTGGATAAATCATGTGAGAATCGACCAAATCTTACACAACACCGAAGATTGTGGAATCGACAACCACTACTTATATATTATACTAGTACGTAACTCGCGCGATGCGCGATCGTATTATAATATTTTATAAAATATAAAAAAAAACTTTAAAAATATAAAAGCAACTATAAAAAACTTTGCATACGAAATATAAATAATCTCATTAGATGAGTTGGTGGAAGTTAAATAGATTTAGGAATGTCAAATTTACACTTCAATATTATATTCGAACATCAAATATATAATACACTTCTAAACTTGAACTTGACCCTATTTCAAATGACACATGAAGTGTAACTTGAGATTGAGATTATTTACCTCAAAAGACACTTCATGGCTCGCCTGAGACTTTCAAAATTAAAAAAATGCCCAATGGATATTTTCGTATCCGTTGCACATTCACCCCCTCGCCTTTATAAATAGTCCTTATTTCCAAAATATAGTCCTTATTCTCGAAGAATTTTTCTTTAAAAAAATCGATTGAAAGGTTAAAAAAATATTTTACATAACTAAAAACTTATTTCGATCCCCTCAAAACAATTATTCAGTGAAAAAAAGATTGGGCTATGGGTAGAGACTAAGATTTACCCAAAAAATAAAAAAAAATCGATCATTATTTAAACACAATCAATTTTATCAAATGTAAAACTTAAAAAAAAAACTCGATTTCAGCTTTACAACAAATGTATATGAGTTTCTAAGGGATAAATGTGAGAAAAAAAAACGTGAGATATCATGATATAAAATACAATATCTCACGTGAGATATCATGATAGAAAATGCAATATCTCGTGATTTATATACTTTATTCATGTTATGTTTAAAAAAGTGAGTAATTTCATACCGTAATTTGTATACTCTCTTTATTGTTTCAACGACTAATTTGTTTTGTTGGATATTTTCTAGAGGTAGTTTAATCTATATTTGAAGAAAGAAAAGAGTATGAATACATAAAAATAATTAACAGAGTGTACAACTTATACAAAATTGCAATAAGGAAGAGGATCCGTGAAATTCTTTAATAACTGTAATTCTCAAATTCTTATAAATATCCCAAATCCTCTACTTTCTTTTCTTTATTTTACATCCACCCACTGACGGGCTATTGTACCACCACTTCCCAAGAAAAAAAATTAATAAATACATCAAGATCAGTAAGACACTCATAAATCGTACCCAAAAATAGCATTACCTACAATTGAAATCCTAAAATCTGGTACGAAAAAAATAAAGAAAACACAAAAGGTAAATCTGCAAAATCAACACAAAAGACATTCGAATGTAAGAAACTCACGGTAATCTATTAAACAAATACAAAATTATAACCTTTTAGCAATTTGAAGTTGAGATTCATCGTGAGAGAAAGCAGCGAAGATAGATGATGGGTCAGACACAGGTTTGTTTTATCTACAGGCAAATAAAATGAAAAGTTACCCAATATCGGGAATAGAACAAAAAAAGTGAAAGTTGAAAACAATACCCCCAAAGTTAAGATTGTATACCTGACAACATAGAATGAGAATGGTCATTAGTTGAACCCCATTATCAAAGATTCCATGTTAAAATCACAGCATTAGATTTAAGTACTAATATTACAAAACCCAAAATTCAAAATCAGACACTAAGTAGAAAAACCTTAAAATGGTAAGGGAAATAAAGTTATAGAGAGAAAATAAAACCCCTATAAATCTAAAAATTATTGATTCCTAAAACCCTTTTTTAGATCTGAATAACAACTTTGAATAAAAATGGTTTAAGCATAAAAAAAACTGAAGAGTGATTGGAATTTATACAGAGAAGGAGAGTACCTTATTTGTCCTGTAATTTTAATCCTTGTTGCCCAAAGAGACCTGCAAAATAAAAAATAGAAATATTTGGTTTTTAAAATTTAGCTAAAAAATCTCCAAAACATTCTATGAGGCGTTGGATCAGATGAAGTCAAGGAGGGGTTTAGTTCACATCAAATAGAATAAAAAATGGCAAAAACTAATTGCAAAAAAAGTACCAGCAACTTTAGATTGAAAAAAATAAAAAATAAATAAATAAACTGAGGATCTCTAAATCAACATCAAATCCTTTACATGCCGAAAGTTACCATTTGAAAGGACAATGGCAGTAAAAAAGTTACGAAGAGGAGTGGAAGACCGACGGAGCTGATTGTGATAATGATAGTGCGATATAAAAGGAGGTTAGTTTTACTGTGCACAATGTTTGAAATTCCTCTGCAATCTTTCAAATTCTAATTCGTGTGAACTGTTAATGAACGTATAAGATATGTTTACAATTAATGACTTCATTAACCTCTATTGCTATCGTATTAGAAGTATAAAATAGATGTTATGATCTACACTCACTCCCCCCATTATCTTAGGGAGATGGACAACTCCCTAACACCACCAAAAGACACTACCACATCTTGTGACATCGAACTCTCCTTTTAACAGCTTAGTGTAATGGACAATAATTGTATGGTTGTTATATAGTCTATTGAAGACTAATGCTAGATATGTTGGCTAGCTTGAATAAAGAAAATTTGTAGTCCTCTTAACTTATATAATACACAATCCTATCACCTTTTGCTCTCGTGGATGTAAGTTAAGACAGTTAAACCTTGTATATCCGGTGTTAATTGCTCTTATTATAATGTTTCATTACTATAAGTGTCAAGGTGAAAAGTTTTTACTCCAACAATAACACTATTTCTGTCAACTTAAACAACATACGTAATTGTATCACATCATAATCGCCAGCCATGTTAGTGACCATATCCAACATTTTTCATTGACTAAAATATTTTATTTATGTACATTTTTCGTTTACTAAAATATTTTGTTCATGTACACAAATGGGACTCAATGATATAATAAAAAAATTATATTTATGTATATTAAATGAATTTATATCTCCTAAAGCTTGATAGAATGGATAATAAGATAGCAAAATATTGTATTTGTTTACATAAAATTAATTTCTATCTATAAGGGCTTGAGATTTTTATCAGTTCCCATAAACTCTTTTAATTTTAAAATCATGCCTTCTATTTTTTTATGTTGTTCAGGCTTGATAAATTAATTAAATTAGAAATAATTTGTGAGCTGAATTTAATTCTAAGTAAAAAACGGAGAGGGGGAAATGAAGCTTTTTTCTCCTTACATCTTTTTGTTACTGGGTAAGGAGGTTGTCTTGCTCTTGGTTTGAGGTTCCACATCCGTCGATTAAGATATTTTATAAAAATCTTTGGTCATAGTAGAATTTTTGTAAAGGGCATTTTTATTCCAACTCAACTTTTCTTTTTCAACACCGCATTTTTAAAATCTAAATCATTTAAATGAAAAAATATAACTTTATCTTAATTAAATCACCATAATTAGTTTCTAAAACAAAGTTCATTAACTAATATTATCAACAATTCAATATATTTTTTATAACCCTGAACCTCCACACAAACGAGCCTTTGGACTCCCTCATGAGAGCTAAACAGGGGGGAATTTGTGACAGAGCCACCCTAATACACGTCCCACTTACTATCAGGTATCCATTGGAGAGTTTCGAACCTTAGACTAACAGTTATTATTTAAGTATATCTAGCCCTCTCTTTACCATCGGGACAACCAGGGTGGATGAACATATGTGATTTTTATATGTTGATCAAAACTAATTGACTAAAAGTTAAAACACCATCACATAAAACATCAAAGAAGTATAACTTGAATTATGATTATGGACAATAATGGATGTAATCAATTAAAGAGATTGAAACTTTACATATAACATGCAGTTTTTCAAACACACCTTCCTCGTTCCCTCATTTCGTATAACACCGGCTTCACCCTCTAGAGATATAATGCAATTTTCTCAATGTGATATAGAATAAATACATATAAATTGTTGATTGACATTAAATCAAAATAGTTGAAAGAAATCATATTAATCATTGGCAATTGTCCTTGGTTTCTCTCATCTATTGTTGAAACCCTTTGTACTTGTGCCAACAACTTAATGAACCTTGATCAGTGGCGGATACATGAAGTACGTTGAGAAGGGGTGGAAATGCACTTATTTCATTGTGATAAAAAATTTAAACAACAAAAATGTTGTATTTGTTTTAGTCATATGTTATATCTGTGACAAAATTTGTCAATACCGAAAACCAATATATAAATTTCTTGAGAAATAAAATTAATGAAACTTTTAGGTGTTAAAATTAAAGTATACAAAAGTTATAATTGATAAAACTATTAGAATTAAATGACAACGAATTGTCATGGGAGGAAATTGTGACAAAATATGTGAGCAACGGAGTGGTGCGAACAAATTTTGTCATAGATTTAAGGTGTGGCAGTGTAATAATTTTATTGTTATTATTGCTAATTATATAATGTGGATTTTTACATCTTATGTGCATTGTGGCATTTAATTCCTATGATATAAGTAATTTAATATGATGAAACTAAATTTCATGTATATGACTCATAAGTATATGATAACATTGTGATTTATATTTATATTGAGAGTTGGTATCTTTGGATTGGGTCATGTAAGGATACAGAGTCTTAGAGAAGTGTTTTTAGTGCAACGATTTAGGCCCCATTGGTAAGTACCCCTTTCGAATAATTTTTAGGACTATTTGAGAGTGTTTTCGGCTCATTTGGATGTCCAAACATAGGCCCGCAGGAAACCTATGGGATTAAGGGTTTATATTGATCATTAAACCTTATTAATCACTTACATTAAATACAAACACAAACCCTAGGCAACTTAGAGCTTTCGAGGAAAATCAAAGGAGGGACCTTTTGGAATAACTAAAGGATTCTTGAGAGGAAGCTTTAAAGAGACTTCATCTTCCATATCTATGTAAGAATTATCTTATTTACTACCGTATTTCATATAAATTATTTATGATTGATTGCTTTACTAAAAAAAAATTGGGATTCTACACATTTTAGGTCGAGATCGCATGCATAATCATGTATTACCTTAGTTTTAAATGCTAAAAAATTGGGTTAGGTAAGTTGTAAGATTGATATAATATGTTAAATCACATGTTCAATAAAAGACTTTGAAAATTTTATATCTGTTATAATGATTAATCCCATAATTAAAAATATATATAAAAATTATGATGAAAGTGATGAGTTTTTCCTTCTTTTAATTGATTCGATCTAGATAATGGTTGTATGATGTTGGAAATATGTTTAGGAATCATTAGAGATGATATTTGGGATGTATTCAGACTGGTAATAAGTTAGACGAACCCTTAATTATGATTTGATATGAGAATAATGGATTCTTCTTTAAACGATGTTTTGGGCACTCTAATAGGGGTCAGTCCATCGGTCCAAGAAGGTTGATCGATTAGGGGGCCTATTGATTGGGTCCTCTAGGGTCGATTGATCGGGTATGGGAAATTTTGACCATTTTTTTATTTTTGTAAAATTTAAACATAATGACTGAAGGGTTTGACCAAAGATAATTCCATAGGCTTTTGGATGGTTAATTAAGGATCAAATCCCGAGAAAGTGTGTGTGTAATATAGTTCCAAACGTCGAGGGGTGAATAGGTTTATATGTAACTTTATCCCAATTTTAATTAAATTACCAACTAGCAACCTATACGCATATAATTTTTAATGTTCAAAGTTGGATTTAGGTTAATAAAGTGATAAGCCAACTAAAGCGATGGAGACAAATCAACAAATAATCACACAACATAAATATACAAGGAAGAATCCCACATAGGGGTGAAAAGTAATTTGACATAATATTACAAAGTACCTTTCTCTTGTTCCTTAATAAGAAGTTACCTACAGACGCTGAAACTCTCCTTGGTTCAAATGAGTGATATGTTCAACACTCTAGCAAACGAATATGAAAGTCGTATTCTCCATCCTTAGATCGCACCATGCTTGAACTATTCAATATCTCAAACACTTCCTTTTAGATCTTAGACTGTAGATCTTGTAAAATGATGTCATTTAAATGTAAATCATGGCTATGTGGATTTCAAAAACCACTTAATGGGTTCTCACAAGTCTAGATCTAAAAGTAGATATAATATTCTCTCAATTTTAAATGAAACACATGAGATCTAAAAAAATAGAAGAAAAAGTAATTCTCTCAGCCTCGAAAATATCCTCTTAGTAAGTAAAATTTAAATGAGGAAAGTGTGTTTTTGTTTTGGAGGGAAACATGACCTATTTGTAGAATTTTCTAAATATATGTCGCGTCATGCACATAGGTGTAAAATGCCACGATACATATGCTTTTTGACGGGGAACTGACCATGTCAAAGATGTGCAACCATGTGCACAAACCAAAATCCCATTTATTCACACGAAAATCGGCAAAATGTTTAAACAATTATAAAATGAGTTATTTGTGCGCATAAGGTCAAAACACAACCACGCGCATGATTTTGGACAACACACTCTCAAGCCTAAAACCGTTCATCCATGCACACGAGTGTGAAAGACCACCTGTGAATGAATAGACATGGAAAAGGGTTTCAAGAAAAATAGAGTACAAATAAACAAGACCTTCCTCCTTGTAAAAATACACAACACTCTTTCTTAAAAAATACGCACATGTTCCATTTTGAAAATATTTACCATTATAAAAATATACGTGAGTGTCTTCATAGCCATAGATAAATATAAGAGGCAATCTGCAAAACGATACACTTTGGTAACTCCATAATGGAAGACTTAAATGTAGAGTAGCCGCATGATCTACAAGGTTTCATTGATCATAGGTTCTAATGAACACGACTCTCCCTACAAATCTACAAATCTGCATCAAGAATTTTAGCTTGATTTGTCCAAGACTTAAAATGATTTCGCACATATATAAACCAATAAAACTATATATAAATTTTTACATTTTATGATTAAATTATTTCATATGGAGACTAAGGTTCTGGCATTGAGACTAGCTCGGGAAATGTTTGGTCGATTTACGCGGTTATAGTGAAATATTATATACATGCTTTGTGTGATATATGTGGACATACAAAAGGTGTGTATATTCGTGAAGTATCTATTGGAGGGGATTTGATGGGAGTGTTTTGCGAGACCATGTACTATTGTTTTGGTTGGTGAAGCAGGTTGTGTATGGGTTTATATCCCTATCCTACGTTCAGTTGGTCAACAGTTTTGTGATTAGACATAAATATTCCATACTTATCACATTAATTTCGGTATTCTTAAGGTCCTGAACATTGAATTTATCCATGATTCATCTCATATTTATGTTACTAACCTTTTTGGCAAGTATTTTGTATTTTGTATTTTTCATATGTTTTATAGGTAAATCGTGCTATTGGATGGAAGAAAAAAGTCAAAACAATGAAAGATTTATGACAAAGAAAAGTTAAGGGCAAATCAGTAAATTTCCAGCAAGAACCTGGAGGAAGATCCAACAGAAAAGTTGAAGATGTCTAAGTAATGAGAATACTAAAAGAAATAATACCTCAATCCAAGTTACGGCAAAGAAATTAAGACCATATGAAGTTGACAGTAAATCCATGGGCAAAACTGCAATTAAGGAGAAAAGGCAAAGATGAAGACCAAACCCATAGACCAATCCGATTCAATAAGCAAACCGGTTCTCTTGCTGAGGGTTCAGTCCCTGAGGGTTCGGTCACTAATGGGATTTCTTATCTTGTCCAAGATTCTAGCTAATGTAGTTTGGGCCCAACTTAACCTCTTTGGCCGAATTTTGGCAAATATTTAAGCCTTTTAGGAGTCTAAATAACATTATTCTACACTTGGATATGAAAATGATGAACCACATCTATTTGGGAATAAAAATTTACAGATTTCTTTTTCCAGATTTCAAGAATTATTCTTTTTCCAAATTTCTCTGTTTGGTGTGGATTCCTTGCATGCAATTTGATTTCTTCAAATTGGTATAATAATTTCATCTATTTTCTCTTGTTATTTAATAATGAACCATTGCATAATGATGATTATTTGTGTTGAGATTAAATCCATGTCTAGCTAAACTCATAGTGAGTTGGGGAACATGAACCCAGCCTAGGTTTTTGACGTTAAATATAAAATTCAACATAATTAGATAATTAATTATTAGAGTTTGATAATTTAATCGGAACTAATATTGTAGGTATCTTAACTCCATTTGACAAAGGCAGCCGAAGAGCTTAAGAATGCAATATACGTGTCGATAATTTTATCACTCGCATTAACTAATTTGTTGACCAAGTATTGTGCGGATTAACACCCACGCATGTTTGGTGCTTTGAATTAGTTTATGCTTTTCTTTCAATTAATTAACTGATTCTGTAGAATTTTATATTTAGTGGAGATAATCTGCAGTTCGAGGGATTGGATCCCAATTCCTTTTTCCAAAAACTGTTTTTAAAATTCGAAAGTTCAAATTCTTGCATTTATTAATTTAAATTGCACTTGCTTAGTTTAATTTTCTTAGATAAATAGAATTCTCCTGAAAAAATCACCTTTTCTTTCTCGAGTCGAAACCTAGATCTTAGAAGCCAACCCTACTTTCGCCATCATTTACGACCTATTCCCTAAGGATTTGACCTCGACTTATCGGGTTACACATGTAGCACAGATATTCTACGTCGCGTCAAGTTTTTGGCTTTGCTGTCAAGGACTAGATAAATTATAGGCTAGGTCGAATTGATCTTAATTTGACTCTAATTCCTAAAATAAGTAAAAAAAATAATAATAAATTCTAAAAAAATCCAAAAGAAAAAAAAAGAAAATCAATATACCCAAAAAATTAAAAATTAAATAAAAAAAATATTTCTCTCAAGTTTGTAAATGAAAAATACTCAACCCACTCCAAACTTTAAGCCAATAGTAAAATTCCCTAATTCTAGCAATAACACTCCAAATATTCCAAATTCTAGTGTACCACCTCTGACACCGAGTAGTCACACCAAGAGTAGAACGTCTAGGAACTCCGGCGAGGATAATGATTCTTTAAGTGTGAGTTTGATGTCAAATAACACTAGTTTTAGAACGAAAAAGGGTGTGATGTCGTCCTGTTCGATAAGGGACCTCTTATACCGGAAGAGAACCATCGCGCCGGGGTGCATTATATTCCCATATAATGCAATGCAATTCAATTTTAGGAATGAGATTATCCAAATTCTTCCTACTTTTAATGGTATGGAGTAATAGAAGCCTTATCTCCACATTCAAGAGTTCGAGGAGGCGTGAAATATATTTCACGATCAATCTTGCACCTAAGACGTGCTTCTCAAGATTTTCCCCTTCTCACTTAAGGAAAAGGCCAAGACTTGGCTTTGGACTTTGGCACCAAACTCTATCAGTGCGTGGAGAGACATGCAAGCTAAATTTCTTCAAAAGTTCTTTCCCACTCATAGAATCAACTCTATTAGGGTTCGAATTCAAACTTTTAAGCAAAACGATATTGAGCCCTTTCATAAGTGTTGGGAGAAGTTCAATAAGTTTGTTAAAATGTGCCCCCATCATGATTTTAAAAAGTGGATACACATCTCCTACTTCCATCATGGGCTTACACTAAGCTCAAAGCAATACATAGAAACAATGTGTTCGGGAAAGTTCTTCGGGTTAGATGCAATTGATGTGGAGGCCCATTTTAAGTATGTCGCCAAGACTACTCAATCTTGGAACACATCGAATCCGAATACCCAACCTAAAGCTAGAATCATGTCTACAGCTCCTTTCGCATCTAGATTCTACCAATTGGACAAGCAAGCCAAGTTTAAGCTCCAAATTTAATCAATTATCCAAGAGGATAGAAGACGTGGTAGAAGCTAGGGGAGATATACATCCGACCCCTCTCGAGCTTTAAAGGAGGATATTTGTGTAATTTGTGAGGCGGGACATTTTACGAAGGAATTTACAACTATACATGCCTACAAAATTATACTTTAAGAGCAAGTTGAAGAGGTGGGATCTTACAAAGATAATTTTAAAGCCCCTCATGGGAACTCTTTTAATCCCTCATGACAAAACCATCCCGATTTTAGTTATGGACAACCGAATGCATCATTGAACCTAAATCAACATGTTGCCCAACATTCTCCACAACTCCCACCTTTTTAACAAGTTCCACCAATTCAAGAACCTCCTCTCGCTCCTTATGTGATCCCACAATGGAAGAGTCTCGAGGACGCTCTTGCCTCAGTCAGCAATAAATGCATAAAATTTTGTCGACTTAAAGGCATCGCTATCTAAGTTTCAATCCTCTTTGAGTGTCCAAGAGAAGGGGAAGTTTCCCGCCCAAAGTCAACGACCTCCCCAAGGTAAAAACTATGTGAGCTCTACTCCCGATGAAAATGAAGAGAAATGTAAAGAGGTAAGAACTCTACGTAGTGGAAGAGTTGTTGACTTGTCATCTCCTCCACACGATGTGCAAAAAGACAAGGAGGTTTCGCCCGACATGCAAGAATCCGAAGATGCCCCCATGGAAGAGAGTGAAAAAAATACACGATTAGGGCGCACTATACCCTCAACGATTGGTCCCACTTCCTAAATGGGCCTCCCATGATGACATTTTAGAGGTGCTAAAGCAAATGAAGCTAAAGATACATTTTCTTAAGGCTATAAAGCAAATTCCTACGTATGCTAAGTTCTTAAAGAACTTTCTCATAGTGAAACATAAATTCAAGGTAAATAAAGAGGTTTTCTTAGTACAAAATTTTAGTTTCATACTCTTGAGTGACCTCCCCCAAAATATAAAGATCCGGGTGCCACCACCATTTCGTGCATTATTGGAGATAATAAATCGAGAGAGTTTTATTAGATTTAGAGGCGAGTGTCAACATTATACCCTCTTCCATCAATATGAAGCTTTATTTGGGAGATTTTAAGCGCACCAAAATTACTCTCCAACTTACGAATCGTTCCGTGAAGGTACCCCATGGGGTAGTTAAGGACGTGATCGTCAAAGTTGATATTTTTTAATTCTCGATAGATTTTATCATTTGGGACGGGGAGTCCTCCTCCCCATTGAGTCATCATGTTCCCTTTATTCTTGGTCGCCCTTTCCTATCCATGGCTAGCGCGTTGATAAATATGCATATGGGTAAATGCAACTCATGTTTGGGAATATGACACTTAAAATAAATATCTTCAACATCACCATGCAAATGGGTGATAAGGACAATTTACACAAAATGGAACTTATTAAGGAGGTAGTACATGAACATTTTGAGGGAAATCATGTTAGGGATAAACTTAAGGCTTGTTTAGTGATGGCTAGTGAGAGAGAGAGAGAGTACTCCGAGTTCGACCAAGAGGTAAGTAGGATAAAGGAGTTGTTAGATAAGGAAGAGAGTGAGGATGATGTGAGAGGCATAAGTTGGGTCTGCCGATTCGAGGAATTACTACCAAGGGAATCCTACACGATTCCATCTGACGTTAAATTTCTGAAACTCAAATTGAAGAAGCTACCTTCCAATGTTAATTATGATTATTTTAGAGAAGATGAGACATATCCAGTTGTTTTCTCCTCTATCATAGACAACGAGCAAGAAGGGAAGCTTGTGGCTGTTTTGAGGAAGCACTAAGGAGATTTTGGTTGGTCTATTGTATATTTGAAAGGTACAAGTCCCTTGATTTTACCCCCAAAATCCACCTAGAGGAGGACATGAAGCCCTCTAGAGAAATGCAAAGAAGATTGAGCCTGATTATGAAGGATGTTCTGAGAACTAAAATTATTAAGTTGTTAGATGCGGGCATCATCTATCCCATCTTAGATAGTAAATGAGTTAGTCCAATCCAAGTCGTTCACAAGAAGTCTGGAATGACCATGGTTGAGAACGCAAAGGGTGAACTTATCCAAAAACATACCACCATCGGGTGGCATGTTTGCATTGATTATCGAAAACTCAATGCCGGCACTAAGAAAGATCACTTCCCTTTTCCATTCATGTACCAAATGCTCAAGAAATTTTTGGGCCACCCATTTTACTATTTTTTTGATGGTTATTTCGGTTATAACCAAATAAAGGTGGACGTGCTAGATCAAAAGAAGACTACCTTTACATGTCCCTTTGGAACTTTTGCCTACAAAAGGATGCCAATTGGAATGTGTAATGCGCTCGTGACCTTTCAAAGGTGCATGCTAAGTCTTTTTATTGATATTGTTGAGAGAAGCCTTGAGGTGTTCATGGATAATTTTAGCGTCTTCGATCCCTCTTTTGACTAAAATTTTGCTAATCTCAAGAAGGTTCTTACCCAATACATGAAAAAGAACCTAGTACTAATTTAGAAGAAATGCCATTTTATGGTTACCGGAGGAGTAGTTCTAGACCACATAGTGTCATCCAAGGAGATAGAAGTCGATAGGGAAAAAATTGACATAATTTTCAAACTTCCCCCACCCAAGTCATTAAAAGACATGCACTCATTTTTGGGACATGCGGGGTTTCATCATAGGTTTATTAAGTATTTTAGCTGCATAGTTAGGCCTTTAAGTAACTTACTTGTTAAGGATTCCCCTTTTGAGTGGAGCAAAGTGTTACGAGAGGCATTTGATCAATTGAAGAGCATGTTTGTCTCCACTCCCATCATGCACACTCCGATTTAGACCCTTCCATTTAAGCTGGTGTGGGTTGCGAGTGACTACGCCGTAGGTTTTTTTAGGGAAAATAAGAGAATAGAAAACCCATGTCATATAATACTCTAACCGAACTTTAGCCGAACCTCAATTAAACTACTCTGCTATGGCGAAAGAGTTGCTAGCGGTAGTGTTCGCCCTGATAAGTTTCGTTAATATTTAATGGTGTTACCTATCATATGCTTTACCAACCATGCTAAATTTAAATATCTCCTTTCCAAGAAGGATGGAAAGTTGTGCCTCATTAAGTGGATCTTGCTACTCCAAGTATTCGACCTTTCCATTAAAGACAAGAGAGGAGTAGAGAACATGAGAACCAATCATTGATATACGCTATCACCAGACGTATCTCAAGATCCCGTACCCATAGATGAGTATTTTTTGGATGATTAACTCTTTGTTACTTACTCCCTACCTTGGTTTGCGAAAATCATGAACTATTTAGTGACGGGGGTCGTTCCCTCCGATTGGACTCTATAAGAGAAGAGGAAGTTTTTTACGTGGTCGCACATGTTCTTTTACAATAATCCTTATTTATTTAAATATTGAATGGATCAAATAATCCATGAATGAGTACGGGACAATGAGATTCAAAGTGTCATCCAGTTTTGTCATTTAGAAGCTTGTGGAGTCCACTTTTCCATGAAAAAGATGACCGTAAAGATTATTCAATGCAGTCTCTATTGGCCTATTGCTCACCGTTGAGATGTTCGAATGTTGGGGCATCGACTTCATGGGACCCTTCCCTCCCTCTATTGGTTTTCTATACATACTTGTTGCAGTATACTATGTGTCTAAGTGGGTAAAGTGGTGATGAAGTTTATTCACGACCACATTCTTTATCATTTCAGTGCCTCGAAAGTCGTCATTAGTGACAACAGTAAGTATTTTTTCAATAGGATGTTTGAGAAGTTAACGAGAAAGTAAGGAGTTGTCCACATGGTTAGGAAAACTTATCACTCACAAACGAACGGTCAAGACGAGCTAGAAAAGCAAGAGATCAAAAACATTCTCAAAAAGATCGTTGATCCCAATCGTCGGGATTGGTTCAACCTACAATTCGATGCGCTATGGGCTTATCCGATCGCATACAAGAACCCCATCGGGATCTCCCCATTTTGCTTTATGTATGTAAAGCCTTGCCATCTCCCCGTTGAGTTGGAACACAAGGAGTATTGGGCGATTGAGAGGTTGAACTTCAACTTAGACAAAGTCAGTTAAATGTGAAAACTACAATTAAATGAGTTGGAAGAAATATGGTATGATGCGTGATAATCGACATTGCCAAAGAACGGATGAAACTTGAACATGATTGAAATATAAATTACAAAGAGTTTTCATTCAGGTTAAAAAGTGCTCTTCTAAAACTCTCGTTTACACTTGTTTCCTGGAAAGTTACTGTCGCGATAGACCGGACCGTTCATTATGAAGGAAGTGTTCCCACTTGGTGCTATAGAAGTGGAGGATCCTAAGGGTGATAGCACATTTAGAGTTAATTGACATAACCTAAAGCCGTATCTATAGGTGTATATTGGGGAAGTGGAGAAAATTTTATTGTCAGACCCTGTATACGGGGATGAGTAGGTTTTTTGAGAGAGGTCGTCACACCCCCGACGCGTATGGAGTGAGTTTTTATTGTATTTTTGAGTCATGCGAGTGTTTAGGAGTGAGTTGAGTTCATTTTAGTAAGAGTGGAATTAATTTCATTTTGGAGACCCGTCAAAAGAGTGAAAAATGAGCGCACTGTGAGATTAAAGATTTTCGATAAAAAAATGATGAATTTCAATTGAGGTTAGTGAGACGTTCAGGAAATCAACCTCCATGCTCGAGGGAATGTGAGAATTGGGGGGAAAAAAATCAAAACGTAATAAAATGGTGTTCAGAAAATCGACGCCTCAACGAAGGGGTTTGGTCCCAAAATCGTACCCTCAGAGTTGAGAGGGTTTGGTGTTAGCAGAGTTCCAAACTGAATCGGTTCAGTCCTGAGGGCAAACTAGTTCGCTAACCCAACCGGTTCGATCCCAAGGAGAACCGATTGACCTTTTTGTGTTGTCAACTCGTAATTTTTCCTAATTTTCCTCACTTCTCCCAACCCTTTCACCTTCCCTTCACCCAAACTCATCCCCTTCCCTCCAACCACGAAAATACATTCAAAAATACTCCCCCCACCTCCAAAACCTTTCATTTTTCCAAATCCCTCCATTCCCCACCTAAAAACCTTTATTTCCCACCCTTTTCACACCACCTCTAACCTATAAATACCCCCCAATTTTTCCTCACACCTTCAACCTTCTCTCTCCTCCTTTAATTCTTTCTAAGTTCTTCCTTAATTTCCTATCTCTCCAAATGGCCCCCAAGCTCTAACTCAAGAAATACAATTCCACCGACATGGAGGAGGAGAACGACGACCGACAAACGTTCCACTCCACCCAAGAACGGAATTGGTGCCACGAATATTTCGGCGCCCGGTGCACATTGTTTATCAGGAGGAAGATCATGTGGAGTGAAATACCCATCGACATCACTTCTCTTTTTTCTTGATTTGGATGGAAAAAATGGTTTTCCAAGGACTCGGACCTCGTCTACGATTCCGTTGTCAAGCAATTCTATCGGTCCCTCGTCCGCACTTCACAAGGAAAATACGAGGTCTATATTGATGGGGTCATCATTAAACTCACCCTCCATATCATCAAACGCAAGAGAAAGTGACAAGAGTTAATATTTCGAGTCCTACACCTACCCGTATCACCGCAAAGATATCTCTCGTCTCTAACTTTCAAGATGATGGGTCCTGGATACTCAATGGATTTGCGAGACATTTCCCTCCGGGGAACTTCCATCCCATTCCCGCTTGGCCAATCTAATCACTTGTGGTACCTTCCTCCCGAACAAAAATGACTCCGTCATTCGTTTGAGGCACGGGACTTTCAAGTATTTTTTGTTCGACATGGAGGCTAAAATAAGCCTTGCAGATATCTACTTTGATGAGATCATCGTCGCGACCTATTGTCCCACTACGACGACTTCCCTTCCATGAGATGGTTTGCGAAGTCGGGGTCATTCCATGTGGTCACCAATCATGTGTTCCAAGGCCTATCAATGCCACATCATCGATTGTAACAATAAGGAAGCCCACAATGCTCCACCTCCCCCCGAGCCAATTCTAGAGGATGTTGAAATAGGGAAGGAAAGTGAAGAATAGGGAGAGGCCGAGGTCAGAGAAAGTGATGAGGAAGAGGGGAGTTTTAATGAGGGTGCATAAGAGGAGGACGACCCAACAGACTTGGACTTTGAAGGCAACTTTGATGAGCACACCTAGAAATACGGCGGTCGTCAATAGACGAATGGATCAAATAGAGGCCCATCTCAACGGGTTCATATTTGAATACCAAGACGATCGGGTCGACTACCTTCGAGACACAAAAATGATGATGTGGCTCCAAGACGATCTTTACCTCCTAATCATGGGTTCGGCTCCTAATTGCCCCACTAATTTAGGAACCCTTATGCTCATGACCCCCCTTCTCACCAGGCTCTTGGGGACGTGTGCTTTTCATTATGTAGTTTCTTTACATTTCATTATTGTATCTCTAAAAGAATCTATGTAAAATTATATCTCTTGTTTAATGCAATTTGTGTTCGAGTTATATTATCTCTTTGCATTAAAAAAATTTTGTTTTATATTTCTCATTTATTCTTTTCTTTTTTAGATTTTAGTCCTTTTCATTGAAAACAACGCAAAAGTCTAAAGTTAGGGGGTACACGTGCATCTTTTAAACTTCATGAATTTTAAAATGCCAAAAAATTGAAAAATATCAAAAACTCAAAAAAAAAATCAAAATATTTAAACAAGTTGTTGATGTAAAAAATTAGATCACTCTAATTATTCAATCACAGATAAATAAATGAGACAAAGAATTTTAAAGTGGTTCAGCCTTATAAGAATGGCCTACGTCCACTGTTATTTTATTGCTGAGTGTTTGGGAATTCTCGATTACAAGTTCTATCAAGAAATTCCTGCCCGGGGGTCCCCCCTTTACAATGAGGATTGTACAATGTATTTATAGCCCTGAGGCTGTAATGTGAAAGGGTAATACATTAAATGATGTACATATGAAAGGGTGATACATTCAATACCCCTTAAGCGTGTGCGTCTGAATGATAAGCATTTAATGAATAGTCAAACTGTTGGTTATCCTGCTATTAAAGCTTTGTTCGAGGTGCAGCTCGGGCCGCCTGAGTTGCTCGGACCGCCTAAGCTTCTCGGTGTTTATGAGTTCCTCGGGGAATTCTTGTTCCTCGGAGTGTATGAGTTCCTCGGGGAATTCTTGTTCCTCGGAGCGTCTTAGTTCCTCGGAGCATCTGAGTTCCTCGGGGAATTAGTGTTCCTCGTTGTATTCTTGTTCCTTGGAGCATGTGAGTTCCTCGGAAGTATTTATTGTTGCCATATAGATTGCCACGTGTCTTCATTCAATTGGGTCATGTCAGCAGACTAAATTCGGTATCAACAGAAGCCCCCAAGGTTTCATAGTTCGAACTTTGAGGAGTATGGAACATTCTTTCTCGGAATATGGCAGTTTTAAATGGTCCTCCGAATTATTAGGAGTGTTTCCCTTGTATTTATTTCTCCTTCCAAATTCGTAGAATCAGGCTTTTTTGAATTTCTATGCCTGATTCGATTCCCGTACCCCTTTTCGTCTTTTTAGCCGCCGATAACGTAATCATCTCTTTTTGTAATCATTACTTTTCCTTTTCCCAAGGTAGAGTATTTAAACACTGCAGAAAATCCCATCGTCTTATACTTTTTCAAATTTGTATCTTCGAGTTTTCCGTCGTCTCTTTCTCTCCTGTGTGTTCATCTCTTCCATTGTTCGTTGTCATCAGATCCACTATTTTTCTGTAAGATTTTATTCCTTCTTCTTCATTTCTTTTATTCATCATGGTTTACCCTGTTGAATCTCTTGATAAGTTTCGCTCTGATTTTTCTATTCCCTCCTGGGTTGTTTTGGAAGAGCTTTCTGAGCCTTTTGATTATTTTCGTTTGGCTGAGGGACATTGGTTCCCCAGTCTCTTTATTGCTGAGTGTGGATTTTCTTTTCCACCCAATCCTTTATGTCTGGAATTCTGTCATTACTTTGACGTTGTTCCTGCAAGAATAGCCCCCAACACATGGAGACTAGTTAATGGGGTTCATAGGTTAAATCAAATCCATGGAACTCACATAAGAATTCCATAAATAATGTTTTGTTATAGATGGGCAGTTGGTGATAACACCTTTTATTTAAAAACTAGATTTTTAAATAGGGCTTTAGTGGTAAATCTCCCGGATGCCAATAGGGATTATTTTGAACATGGGGTTGTCATAAAAAATTGGCAACATGCTCCTTTATCTGGAGATGAAGCTTATCAGGGTCCCAAATGTCCTCCCTATGGCAATGGGATAGGTTATTTTTATTTCCTTTTATTTATTTTGAAATCATGCTTCCTTTATGTTTGATAAAATGTGTCACTGATAGCAATGTTTATTTATTTGCAGTTGATAGCAAAAAAAAGTGCCCAAAAGAAGCAAATGTTAACATAAGGCACTTGAAACTTATCTGGAGTCTGCATCAATCTGTTGCCGACGAGCATATTAGGTCGGCCTCATATCTGCTGCAATACAAGAGCTACACCACCTCTTTTACTACTCGTCCAGTAATAAGTGAATCAGAGCCAGTACTAGCTTCCACCAGTTCTTCGCCTGAATCTCACGTCCCTTTAAGCGAAAGGATGAAGAAGAGAAGACCTCACACCCTTTTTGAGAAGCCTGCCTCTGGTGCTGGAGAGGCAAAAAGAAGTAAGGTTGATGTCCCGGAAGGGACAAAGAAGACTGATGCGCCTTCATCGGCTGCTGTTGTTGTGAAAGTTGCCGAGAAGCCCGCAGTGGCTCCGAGCAGGTCTGCTGCTCCTGGAGAGGTGATTGTAATATCACCGACCAAGGGTTCTTCCTTGGTTGAATTTGTTCCTGTTCCCCCGAGGAGGCTGAAGAAGAGCTCCTCGGTCAATTTGGCTGACACCATCACTCAGCCCCCAACCACTGGAACTGGAGTCCCTACTTTTGTTCCCCCGAGCTCTGCCATGAGCTCGGTAAAGTCTTGGATCATTACCAAGGTCCAAGGTACTGAGTAAAACCTTTCTCGGGATATGGTTACCTCATTGGCTGCTCGCCACCTTGCTTCTGTAAGTCTTCTTACTTTGAACTTTTCATCTTTCCTTTGTTATATCTTTTTCTGACTTTGATTTCAATTTCTTTTCACAGTTGACGAGCTGCTTCAATATAATTCTGAAGAAGGATGAAGCAATTAAAGCTTCGAGCTCCTCATCTGGTGTGGAGGAGGCTCTGGTGGGCCTGACGAGGTCTTTGGAAGATTCTCGCCAGAAATATTCTACTGACAAGGTAATCTAGGAGAACAAGCTTGCCTCCACCGAGCAGGAAAAAGTTCAGGTTGTTGAGGTCTCCAGGGAGTTGGAGAAGAGAATAAAGGACATGGAGGGGAAAAACAAAGAGCTTGAAGAGAAGCTCAAAACTGTCGGGGAGCTTGAGGATAAGCTTAAGGTTGCTGAGGAAAAGTTGGGCCAACTTCAGGAAGTAAGTCGGCAGAAGGAGGAGGTTGAGAACAAACTGAAGACTGCTAAGAACCTTCTATCCGAGAAACTTTCCTCGGAGAAGCTGAAGAGAAAGATGGCTGTGAAGAAGTCCTTAAGTGCTGGCTGGGACAAAGGGTGGAACAAGGGGTTGGCTGCCATGATGTCACAAGTTGAATATGGCAGCCTAAAATACTTTCGAGATGGATGGGTCGCAGCTCTTCAGGAGATGAAGGTTGATGAATCTTCTGAGCTCTTCTAGCAACGCATTCCTGGTCCCCCTCCCACTCCTGAAGATGAAGAAGAGGACTAAGCTACCTTCGAAGAGTCTTCAATGGTGATGGGAGATCATCCCCCAGCCATCCAGCCTGCTACCGAGGAACCTCAGTAAATCATTAATTCTTCTGAGCAACTGTTGGTGCTCCCCGAGCAACACATAACTCCCTCCGAGAAACCTACTTCCTCGTCCCAGCCTCCCGAGAAGGTTTTGGGAGACAAGGAAAAGGTTTAGAGTTGTTCGGGTTTATCTTTATATTTTTCTTTTGTCAATTGTAACCATGAATATCTAACTCTGAAATCTTACGATCTAATAAAACTTGGACTTTTTTGCATACTGTTGTCTATCTACTATTCATACTCTACTTGTACTTCTTATTGATTATTGCTTTTTCTTTCTCTGCTAGTTTCTGGCCAGGATGGAATTGTTATCTGCCCATGATACAAAGCTGCTGCGATAATGTAATAAATACTTTAAGGCTGGTCACACAGACTTGAGTGCAGCACAAGTCATCGACATCCTCGGCCAAGATGCTTCAGAACAGGCAGTTGAAGCATACCAATATCTGAAGTGTCTTCTTGATCGAGCAGTGGCCAATAATGTGGATTATTATGACATGATCGAGGATCTCCAAAGCACCCTCGAAGACCTTCAAAATCAATACAAAGAATCAACTGCCCTGTTGCATGAGGGGTACGAGAAGAAATACCAGCAGATCATTGCCGACAAGGGCTACGAGAAGATTTTTGCTGGGTATGATGTAAGGGAGAGAACTCTGAAGGGTGAGGTCGAGGACTTCAGACAAATCGCTGAGTTCCTGGAGCAAGAGAATAACAATCTGCAAAAAGAGTTATCTCAGTTGAAGTCTGCAGCTTCCTCTTCAAATGCCTTGATCCCAGTGACTGATGAGGGATTCTCGTTCTTTGAGGTTGAGAACGGCAAGTTGAGGGATGAATTGGAAACCTTGAAGAGCTCTGGCCCCTCTACATCTTCTCGTGGTCGAGCAAGAGATCCTCGGGGAAGAGCAAGAGCATCTCAGATTCTTGTCGAGGAACAGAGGACTCAGTCTGCCTTAGAGAACCAGGCCTTCTAGTTAATGGCGAAGAACCAGGCATTGGCTAAAATGTCAAAGAAGATCAGGGACCTGGAAAAATAGCTCTCCGCGTAGAAGTCAGTCTTGGAGAATAAGGAACTCTTTATCAAGAATCTCCACGAGTAGCTAGAAAGACTAACATATCAATTCCACAAACAGCCCAGGGAGTTCTGAATGGTTGGATATAACGAAGCGCTGTACCATTTGGACGATCGTATCCAGAATGCCAATAATGAGGGCTACAAGCAGGGCTGGTTGAATGCCTTAGGAGTGATGCAACTCGAACAGGGTCATTACCTGTGGGACTACCATGATCCCGGGCTGCTCGACTTACCTGTGCCACCATACAAACTGGATATGAGTTGGATCCCTTCTTGGACCATTCCTCGGAGCTTGATTTCCAAATATCTCGGTGACTACAATCTCCATTCAAATGCCGAGATATCTCGTCCCGAGAACCTCTTAGATCGACCATCCGTGATGAATGTCAGGATGTTGAAGGATCTCAACTTTATAAATTCTCCTCTGGCTTTAAATGATCCGCCTGCTGGCGAGGAACCTGTATCAAAAGCAGAGGGGAAAAGACCAGTAGAATAGGAATTTTGATGTATTAGTTAGTATACATTTCAATGTCAATGTAACTTTCATTTCATTATCAATGTAATTTATTTTGAATTCAATGAAAGACTTTCATTTTTGTTTGCAAATCTAACTGCTATTGTCTTGTAAAACACTTTATATTTGTGAATGTGTATCTGATAAAAAGATAACAATATTGTGTTGTTTGTCGATCAACTTATTGTCGACTAGTTTGAATTTGTGGTAACCACTTGATAAAAATGATGTTTTGTTTGTCGACCAACTTAGTAAAAAAGTTACAAGTATAAAAAATATTGCTCGATCACTTTCTCGTTTTCATAAAATGTTTTCGATCAATCAAGGTCGATAAATTTTCCTTTTCGACCAACTATAGTTAGTGGGTTTTTATCCCCGACCAGCCATAGTTAGTAGATTTTTCCTCTACGAGCAACTTTGGCACTTTCTGGAATAATCTTACCTCCCGACCAACAAACGTTGGCATTTTCGAGAATATATTTACCTCCCGGCCAACATAAGTTGGCATTTTCGAGAATATATGTACTTCCTAACAAACATAAGTTGGCATTTTTAGGAATATTTTGTTTCCTAGCCAAACAGGTTGGCATTTTTAGGAATATTTTGTTTCCTAGCCAAACAGGTTGGCATTTTTAGGAATATTTTGTTTCCTAACCAAACAGGTTGGCATTTTTAGGAATATTTTGTTTCCTAACTAACCGAGGTTGGCATTTTTAGGAATATTTTGTTTCCTAACCAACCGAGTTTGGCATTTTTAGGAATATTTTTGCTGAGTATTCTGAGCTTTATCGAGTAGTGTGTAGCACTAGTATAACCCGAAAATTTTTCAATAAAAAGAGAGACTTGCAGAATATATTCATTTTATTCATGCCGATGGAACTGCGTTACATGGGAATATACATTATTGATAATACTTGCGCAGGTGCTTTGCGTTCCATGCATTCTTAAACTCCTCCCCCTCTAGAGTTGCTATTCGGTAAGTTCTTGGTCGAACAACTTCTGTAACTCGGTATGGTCTATGCCAGTTTGCCTCCAGTTTGTTGTGATTTTGAATTACTTTCTTCAGCACATAGTCTCCTTCTTTCAGGTCGCACTTCTTCACCCTCTTATTGTAAAATAGAGCTGTTCGCTGCTGGTAAGCAGCATTTTTAATGGCTGCTTCTTCTCTAACTTCCTCGAGCATGTTTAAATCCAATCTTCTCATTAAGTTGCTGACAAGGGAATTGAAATTCAGTACCCTGTGTGTTTGGAGGCCCAACTCGGCAGGTATAAGAGCTTCACTTCCAAACGCCAGCATATATGGTGATTCTCCAGTTGCTACTCGGGGAGTAGTTCGGTAAGCCCAGGGAACTGATTGTAGCTCGTTGATCCAATTCGATTTTGCATCATCCAGTTTTTCCTTCAAACCATTTAGCAGCGTTCTGTTTGTCACTTCAGTTTGTCCATTGCTTTGAGGATGGCCTGGTGCTGAGTGGACCTTCAAAATGTTTGACTGATGGCAATAGGCAGCGAACTCCTTGTTATCAAATTGTGTTCCATGGTCTGTGATGAAAGCATGAGGAAGACCATATCGACAAATGATGTTCCTCCAAACAAATTGGTACACCTTCTCGTATGTCATATCAATGAGTGGCTCAGCTTCTACCCACTTAGTAAAATAATCAACTGCGACGACGAGGTATTTGAACCTTCCTCTGGTCGTTGGCAGTGGCCCAACCAAATCTATCCCCCACATGGCAAATGGCCATGGGGAAGTGATGGGTGTCAACAATTCTTGTGGAGTTCTTCGGATGGAGGAAAAGCATTTGCACTTGTCACATTTCTTGGCATAGGCTATACAATCAGCTCTCATCGTCGGCCAGTAGTATCCCTGTGTCATCACCCTTTGCAAAAGCGTCCGACCTGCTACATAGGCTCCACAAGACCCTTCATGGATCTTTTCAATCAATTCTTTCACCTCGGAGGGATGTACACATCTCTGCAAACCTGCCATAATTCCTCGTCTATACAGAATACCGTTAGTTAATACATACCGAGCAGCTTTAAACTTTAATTTCTTGGCTGCGAGCTTGTCGATTGGTAATTCTCCCTCCTCAATGTATGCCCTGATTGGATCCATCCAAGATGGTCCTAAATCAAGGGTAATAAAGTTCGTCGTCAGATCTTCATCTATACTCCGACCAGCTGAAACTTCAATTGGGATTGTTCGTCGTAGCTCGATACGAGTAGCTGATGCTAATCGAGCTAGGGCATCTTCTCTCGCATTCTCCATTCTTGGTATTCTGACCAGCTGAATAGCAAAAAATTCTGACACCAGCTCCTTTGCCTTTGCATGATATCTGATCATTAATTCTCCTTTGACTGCATATACTCCCAACACTTGATTTACAATTAATTGAGAATCACTGAAGATAATAATTTGTTGCGCCTCCATAATTTTTGCCAAATTAAGACCTGCAATCATAGCCTCATACTCAGCCTCATTATTGGAAGTTTTGAATTTGAAACGTAGGGCGTATTCCATGTTGACTTCGTCCAGAGTGCTCAAAACTATCCCCGCGCCACATCCTGTAGTGCAAGATGAGCCATATACATATAGCCTCCATATAGGTAACTCGTCTTCAAATTTCTGATCTGACAGAGTTCCTCGATGAAATATTTGTCGCTTCTTTTCATCCTCCCCTGATATTTCTTGCTCCTCGTCGATCATCTTTTCTTGCCCTTTTACCAACCGGTGTTGGTCTGAGCTCGAATTTGATGATCCTGTAACATCTACTTGCTCTTTTACCAACCGGAGTTGGTCCGAGCTAGTATTTGTTGGTCCTGTAACATCCACAGGTTGATCAGCGAGCAACTTTTTCTCCTCGGGGGTATCAGGATAGGTGAACTCTGCTATAAAATCTGCTACAGCCTGCCCTTTTAGCGATGCTCTGGGTTCATAAACTATATCATATTCACCGAGCTCTATTGCCCAATACATCAATCTCCTTAATTTTTCTGGTATATGAAGGGCTTGTCTCAATGGCATATCGGTGTATACTACTATGGTATGAGCCTGGAAGTATGGCCTCATTCTCCTACTCGCCTCAATCAACGCCAGTGCCAATTTTTCCAGCCTTGGATATCTAATCTCTGCTCCTCGGAAGGCCTTACTCGTATAATAGATTGGTTTTTGTACTCCATTCTCCACTCTGATCAACGCCGAGCTAACTGCATTCTCGAACACTGCAAGATATAAGTATAATTTTTCTCCCATCACTGGCCTGGACAACAGTGGAGGTGCTCTCAAGTATTTCTTCAACTCTTGAAAAGCCTTCTCACATTCATCATTCCACTTTAAAGTCTTTCGGAGTGTCTTGAGAATGGGAGACATCTATCAGTTTCTCGTGACACAAATCTGTTGAGTGCTGCTACTCGTCCTGTGAGACTCTGTACTTCCCTCTTCGTCGTTGGAGATCGCAGCCCTAGCGGAGCTTTAATCTTTTCAGGATTCGCTTCAATGCCTCGTTAATTGACAATGTACCCGAGGAACATGCCTTCTCGTACTCCAAATATGCACTTCGTCGCGTTCAGCTTCATTTGATATTTATCCAGTTAATCAAAAGTCTGGCTTAAGTCAACTAGATGATCGACAACTTTCTTGCTTTTCGTCAGCATATCGTCAACATATACTTCCATATTACAACTGATTTGTTCAGCAAAGACCTTGTTCATCAGCCGCTGATATGTCGCACCTGCATTTTTCAAACCAAAAGGCATAACATTATAACAATAAGTTCCCCTAGGGGTAATGAAATAAGTACTTTCCCTGTCTTCAGATTTCATTTTAATCTGATTGTAGCCAGAATAAGCATCCATGAAGCTCAACAACTCGTGTCCCGAGGTAGCATCCACTAGTTGATCAATTCGGGGCAATGGAAAGTGATACTTTGGGCATGCTTTGTTGAGGTCGGTGAAGTCTACACACATCCTCCATTTGTTATTCTTCTTTTTTACCATCACCACATTGGCTAACCAGTCTAGATATTTAACATCATCAATGAAGCAATCTTTCTGGAGCTTCTCGACTTCCTCCTATATAGCTTGATTCTTCTCGGGGGTGAACACTCTTCTTCTCTGCTTTACTGGCTTGATCTCCTTATTCACATTGAGTTCGTGACATAAAAAATTTGGATCTATTCCTGGCATATCCTCATGACTCCACGCAAAAGTTTTCTTTCTGCTTCTAAGGAAAGTTATCAATTCCTGTTTTAGTGAGGTTTCCAACGACGAACCTATTTGAGTAGTTCGTTCAGGATGCTCGTCGTCCAGAATGATGTTTTCAGTAGCTTCCATCACTTGACCCTTCATGAGTTACGACTCATCTCGAGGATCCAATGTTTCTATTTCTGCACTTTCATCCACTTGATAAGTAGTAGTCTTTTTCCTTAATTCCTCCAGTTCCTCTTGCTCGGTGGATGAATAATAGCATTCCCGAGCTACTTTCTGATCACCTTTCACAACTCCTACTCTAAAATTTGTTGGAAATTTCAAGCATTGATGTACTGTAGATGGTACAGCCTCAAACTTCTTCAACCCTACTCTTCCCATGATGATATTGTATGATTATTGAACATTCTTATCCATCACGAAGAAACGTATTCTTTCTGTTCGACAAGCAGGCCACGTACCAATGAATATATCCAACTTGATCGTCCCAAGTGGAAATACTTTCTCGCCAGCAAAACCGAGGAGGGGTCTGTGATAACGCTCCAGTTGAGATAGCTTTAGATTTAAACTATCGAAGCATGAGTAGAACATGATGTCTGCCGAGCTACCATTGTCGACCAGTACTCTTGAAATCATAACCTCCTTCATTCTCATCTTGATTACCAGTGGGTCATCATGAGGATATAGAACACCTGTAAGGTCATTCTTCGAGAACCCAATGACCAACTTCTCTTTGTTCACCTTTCTCGGGCGATCCTCCTCAGCTAGATTTATTCGTTGAATGTACGAGCAAGCTTGAGCCTCACAGAGGTAAGGTTTTCTCTCGGCAATAAGGTCTCCTCCTGCATCTCCACCTAAAATAACATTACAATCAAATGACCCAAAGCGTATTGAAAATACCTCACGTTCTGGCTACTTTGGCCTCTTGGGAAGATCGGTATCATCTTCTGGATCAACTTTGTGGTTTCTTTTCTTATTCTCCTTTGCTCGACGAGGAGATCTAGATCTCTCTCTTGTTCGGTCGCTGTTTCTTCTTTCATTTCTACGATCAACGTACTTTGCCAGTTTTCCTCGTCTGATGAGTGTTTCAATCTCATTCTGAAGAGCTATGCAATTTTTGGTCATATGGCCATGATCTTTGTGAAACTCGCAATATTTTTCCCTGTTCCTCGTGTCAGGGTCTGCCTTCCTTTTCTTTGGCCAGTTTAACTCCTCGCTGTTCTTAATTTCTTCCAGGACGTGATTGATATCTACCTTCAAAGGAGTATAATTATCAAATTTCCTCAATACCTCCCATGAAGACCTATTTTTGGATTGGTTGTCACCACCATTGTTCTTATGCTCCTTCTTCTTAGCTTTGTCGACTTCCACCTTGGTTTCTTTATCCATATTCTTCTTCGTAGCCATAGCCTCCTCGGCATTCATGATTTTGGCCGCTTTTGCCATCAGTTCTGACATGGTTGTGGGTGGATCTTTGGCCAAAGTGTAATACAACTTGTTGGGCAACAGCCCACTCATCAAGGCAGTAATCGCTGTCTTCTCCTCATAATCAATGACTTCAAGTTTCTCGTTATTAAAACGAGTTATATAATCTCTGGTACTTTCACCAGCTTTTTGTCTAACACTTAACAAATCTGCTACTCGTTTAACTGGCTTTGCCCCAAAGCAGAAATTTCCAATGAATAACTCGGCCAGTTGAAAGAAAGTTGAGATCTTACCCCGAGGAAGATTATTTAACCATATTTGAGCAGATCCGATAAGAGTTCCCGAGAATTCTCTGCATCTTATCTCATCTGGGACAACATAGATGTCGGCAGCAGCTTGGTATTGTTCTATATGAAGAACAGGGTCAGTCTTTCCATCATATTTGGGGGTCACAATAGGTGCTTTGAACTTTGATGGTGTTGGAAAATCTACAATGTCCTGGACAAAAGGTGTTCCTAGAACAAAGGTTCGTTGTAAAGGGTTTTTGGCTTTAGCCATTTCCCCTAATCTATCCTCCAGCCTCTGAATAGAGCCTTTCCATGCATTATTTCCTTCCTCGGTCCTGATGGTTCGAGCAATTGATCGCATTGATGTGGCTTCCTGGGACTTATCTTGACGAGCAGCTGGTCGCGACTGGGTAGATCCTTCCCTTAAGACTGTTGATCGTCGAAAGCTCCTCGACGCTGCATTAAGAGGACTTTTGTTCCTCCTATGGCCTAAACGGTCGAAAGGAGAAACCCTACTTAATCTTTCCAATGTGTTGGTCCTTTCTGGGGAGAG
This sequence comes from Sambucus nigra, assembly GCA_949130495.1. NCBI lineage: Eukaryota > Viridiplantae > Streptophyta > Magnoliopsida > Dipsacales > Adoxaceae > Sambucus > Sambucus nigra. The sequence continues at coordinate 232,177,250 of OX422210.1, read as the reverse complement.
AGTGATACGTTGTTCAGTATCTGTGGCTCGCACTGACGAAGTTCGTCCAGGTTGATAAGAAAAATCTTTAGACTCATCATTGCGATATGAATTGGTACGCCTAGTACGCGAAGATGGTGCACGGGTGTTTCTTTGAATACTTCGCAATCTTGAATGGGTTGGTGCATCGCCATGGAGGGTTTGTATGAGTTGACGCAAAGTTTCTTGCATGACGGTCTGGCCCTGAGCCAGATTGTTATTATTCCAGCCAGATCTGGAATATTTGGCGGAGTAGATGGATTTGGAGGGCTTCCAGCGTTTCGATTGCTTGATTCTGGAATATCAGCCATTTGTGATGGATTGTTTTTTATGGAAAACGATATTACCAGTCGATTCCCACAGACGGCGCCAATCTGTTGATGTAAAAAATTAGATCACTCTAATTATTCAATCACAGATAAATAAATGAGACAAAGAATTTTAAAGTGGTTCAGCCTTTTAAGAATGGCCTACGTCCACTGTTATTTTATTGCTGAGTGTTTGGGAATTCTCGATTACAAGTTCTATCAAGAAATTCCGGCCCGGGGGTCCCCCCTTTACAATGAGGATTGTACAATGTATTTATAGCCCTGAGGCTGTAATGTGAAAGGGTAATACATTAAATGATGTACATATGAAAGGGTGATACAATCAATGCCCCTTAAGCGTGTGCGTCTGAATGATAAGCATTTAATGAATAGTCAAATTGTTGGTTATCCTGCTATTAAAGCTTTGTTCGAGGTGCAGCTCGGACCGCCTGAGTTGCTCGGACCGCCTAAGCTTCTCGGTGTTTATGATTTCCTCAGGGAATTCTTGTTCCTCGGAGTGTATGAGTTCCTCGGGGAATTCTTGTTCCTCGGAGCGTCTTAGTTCCTCGGAGCATCTGAGTTCCTCGGGGAAGTAGTGTTCCTCGTTGTATTCTTGTTCCTCGGAGCGTGTGAGTTCCTCAGAAGCATTTATTATTGCCATGTAGATTGCCACGTGTCTTCATTCAATTGGGCCATATCAGCAGATGAAATTTGGTATCAACACAAGTCAAAAATAATTTTTTCCAAAATAAATAAAAAATGGAATTTAAATCTTTAAAAATATCACTAATGTTTTGTTTGAAGTCTCAATTTTTAAAAATTCATTGCACTAAGCCGAAATTGATTAAAAATGGAAATTGAGCGAAAATTGACGACTTATACGAAAAAGTGTGGATATTTTAACCCTATGAGATTTTATGTGTCTATCATCGTTTTTGAATAATTAAATCAATCCGAATTAAATATTAACTCCAATGTTCTTTCAGTGTTAAATCTTCATTGATTTCTAAATAATTGTTTGATGTTATGGAAAACGAGTGGAGATGTTGTTTTGAAAACGCACCTAAAAATATCTAAAAAAATAAAAATAAATATCGAGACATATATGGCAATTTTATTGGTAATTCGGGCATAAGAAGTTAGCCCATCATTTGTTCATCCAAAAATATTAGCCATAAAAATTTATGAAAACTATCCTTTTTGAAAGTCAACTTGAGACTAAAATAATATCCCTTTTCGTTTGTTAACCCGAAAATCCAAAATTGATCCGGAATTGTGAAAATTGGAAAAGTTAGAAATTAAGTCCATACGGTACATGAAAAGGGCAGAAAAGTAGAAAAATGCTCAAATAAAAAAAATGAAAAATGAGAAAAATATGAAAAATAAAAAAAGAAGATGAAAATGAAAAAAAGAGAAAAACAAGCAAAAGCCAGAAAAAGTACCAATTGAAAATTACAAGAAAATTTTCCAACTCCGAAAATTTCCAAACACTTCCATAATTACCTAAACACCTTATTCGAAAAAGTCCTAACGGAGTCCGAATAACGAAGTCAGTCACCTCATGGAGAGCTAAAAATATAAAAATATAATAAAGAGATAAAATGGTGCAAAAAAGAATGATGTTTTCCCATTTTTCAATGATCGTAATCTGTTAATGAGATATAATCACCATAAAAAAATTTGCCTTTCATTTTGTGTGCGTGAACTCGTGTCCATTACATTTACTCTTAATTTCGTGCACACTGAGAGACAAAGCCACCATTCAAGCGATTCATTTGTGAGTGCATCCCGTGAGAAATTGAATCAAAGTGAATTTTTGGAAAATAATATAATAATTAATCGATGGGAGTTATCGGTTAATTTTAGGCTTCGCACACACACACACACTATGAATTGAGATTCATTGAATACAAATTCGTTGTGATTATTTTTATGAAATTTAAATTATATAATTTTTAATTATTTTGATATTTTCTTTGAGTCGTACCATGTAGTACAAAATGAACTTTGTGGGTACAATTACTGCATAATCCTCACGAGACACCACTCGTCTTACTGTAACCAACGGGTCTAATAACTTGTTGCATACACTAAATGCAATCACTTGCCCGTAAAAAAAATTTCTACCCCATAGTTATTAAGAGATTTTCTTAGACCCTATTTTTAATTCTTTTGCATTGCTTGTGCTAGCAACGTTCTAAGTTAGGGGCGTTGATTAAGCACAAATATTCCATATTTATCCATTTAATTTCGATATTTTTATGGTCCCGAACATTGCATTTATCCCGAATTCATCTCATATTTATGTTACTAACCTTTTTGGCGAGTACTTTATTTTTTTTGTATTTCTCATATGTTTTACAGGTAAATCATGCAACTGGATGGAAGCGAAAAGTCAAAATAATGAAAGATTTACGAGAAAGGAAATTCAAGGGAAAATTGGTAAATTTCCATCCACAATCGGAGGAGGAGCCAACAAAAACGTTGAAGATCTCAAAGTCACGAGAACTAGAAGAAACGACACCTCAATTCGAGCTACGGTGAAGAAGTTATGATCAATTGAGGTTGATAAGAAATTTAGGGGAAAAACTACAATTAAGGAGAAAAGACAAAGCTGAAGACCAAACCAGTTCGGCAAGAGAACCGGTTCTCTTTTACTGAGGGTTCAGTCGCTGAGGGTTTGGTTTGGCCTGAGGGTTCAGTCTTCAGCAAGATTTCTTATCTTTTCCTAGATTCTAGCTAATGTAGTTTGGGTCCAACTTAAGCTCTTTAGCCTAATTTTGACATATGTTTAAGTCTTGTAGGAGTCTAACTAACATCATTCTAAATTTAGTTATGCAACTGATGAACACCAACTAAATGGAGAACAAGAATTGCACTTTTCATCATCAAATTAATTCATGATTTTTTTTTGAATTTCTCTCTTTGGTGTGGATTCTTTGCATGCAATTTTATTTCTTCAAGTTGGTATTATAATTTCATGTATTTTATCTTATTATTCAATAATGAATCGTTTCATATTGATGATTATTTGTGATGGGATTAAATCCATGTCTAGCTAAACTCATAGTGAGTTGGGGAATATGAACCCAACCTAGGTTTTTTATGTTAAAGATAAACTTCAAAATAATTAGATGATTAATTATTAAAGTTTGATAATTTAATCGAGACTAATATTGTTGGTCTCTTAAGTCCGTCTGTCGAAGGCAACCAGAGTGTTTGAGAGTGAAATATACATGTCGATAATTTTTTCATTCGCATCTACTAATTAGATGACCAAGTCTTGTGCGGATTAACACCCACTCATGTTTGGTAATTCGAACCAGTTTATGCTCTTCTTTCAATTAATTAAATGGTTTTTTATAATTTTATATTTAGTGGAGATAATTTAAGGTTCAAGGGATTGGATCCCAACTCCTTTTTCTAAAAAGTGTTTTTAAAATCAAAAGTTCATGTTCTTACTTTTATTAATTTAAATTGCACTTGCTTAGTTTAATATGCTAAGACACATCGAACTCTCTCAACATACAAAAATCACCTTTTCTTTCTTTCTTGAGTCAAAACCTAGATCTTAGAAGCCAACCCTACTTTTGTCATCGTCTATAACATATTCCTTAAGGATTCAATCCCGACTCATCAGATTATTACTTGAGTGACCGACTTGCACTTGAGTCGTATGTACATACATAGCACACACATTTTGCACCGCATCATTTTGCAAGAGGGAGACTGAGGAGACCTAATCCATTGTATAAAAAGTAGTATGTGATTATGCGATTGTGTGATTACATAATGATATCCCCTTTTGTTTTCATGTGGATGTTTTACAATCCGTTAGGGTGGACGTTCCTACAAATTGTCCTGATAGAGGCACGAAAGAGGTTCCCGAAGGTTGGAGCCTTCGAGTGATGTTACATATATATATATATATATATATATATATATATATATATATATATATATATATATATATATATATATAACTAGTCCAGTGATGAATGTATTCATATGTGGATTTGGTGTGTGATACCGTTAAAAATAGGACATGTGATGTAGCTTATTTCGAGTTAATCTATGGTACTACGTATGATTACTACGTTGGGTACATAGTTAGAGTATATTACTATGTGGTATTCTTGAGTATGGTTGGGTAGATTACTTTATAGTCTCGGGACTTGATTATATATGTGATAGATATGTCTGATGTAGTTAGACTTGTAGTTAGCTTTTACCTTAGGATATATGGGGTGAGGTATATCTGATGTGAGCGTAGATAAGGCGACATAATACGTAAATAAGTAGCATTTAATATTGTTTAGTTCAAGTAAGTTATTTATTGCTTATTTTGTGGGGTCTAACCCACATTATCTCATAAAAACTAATTTTTAGATGTTCATAAATAGAAACAATAGGGTTGAGCATTTAGACTTACAATTCAGCTAGTTAGGAAACTATTTATCCTAGCATAGGATTCCATTTCACTAGCATTATTTATTTTAGACTCTTGAGTTATTATTTATTTCAAAGATATTATTATGGGTTAAAGAGACTTCTGAGTTAGTTATTGATTTGGTTTTAGATATTCAGTATTGTATAGACTAAGATATTTATCGATTTAGTTGGAGACTCTTATTGTTATCTCAGTTTTATTTATTCGCATCATTTATACACTTATGTTGTGGATGGTTTAATTTATTGTATGAGTTATTTATCGTTGATACTAAGAATGATATAAATTGCTTGACACTCCCATATCTTCGGTATATTGGACTAGCCATCTGGCATGTGGGAATATGGGTGTTATAAACATTTTTTCACAAATGTAGCACATTAAAAAATATCAAACATAAAGATTAATAAAGAAAAAAGGATTTTTTGACCTAACATCAAATTTATCCGTATTTGATATAACCCACACTTTACCAATGTGTTAACTATAACTCCCCAAAACTTATAGAATGACCAACTTTGCTATGAAACCTCTATTTCCTAATTATATTAACCCTAACCTTATTACCTGACCATTATACCCTCAAATGACACCCAACAATATATCCTAAACAGACTTAACCCCCAACCATTATACCCTTAAATGACACCCTTCATTTATTCTAAAAGCTCTTCATTTCAAATTTTTCAATAACCAAATTACAAAAGCTCTTTATCATCATCCTCATAAAAACAACACATCTCTAATCAAAAGCCCTAAAACTCCAAAAAATCAACCCTTTAATGTATGAACCATATGTTTTCATCATATGGTTGACAAATACAAATACCCCATATTTCCATGTGGAGATCGAATGCTCCGACATTCACTTCCATAAGCATGGACCCAATCAAGCCTCATTTTCTCCATTGATCCACCAATCTCTTCCCTCAAAATCCAAAACGCACCAAATCAAACCCCATATTATTCACACCCGTCACATTAGTTCTCTCATTATCCTTTCATCTGTTCGTTTCCTCAAAAACCTTTTCTCACTAAAACTTTGCTATCATGATCAAGGGAGGAAGCCGTGGGACCCAAGTTCATGTATTTGAGTATTCATATAAGAAAAATGATTAATATGGATAGTTTATTAGGGACAACCATGTCGTTTTGTTCCTTAAAACAATAAATTATATTTTATTTTGAACGATTTTATTTACCGTCCTTTATGTAAAAGAGTTTTTAAGTGTGCTCTTATTGTGGATAAATATATACCATGATTTCTAAATACTTTTCCATTTGAGTAATTTTATATGTGTGGGAAAGTATGCCACCAAATATTTGGGACATTTTTTCTAAGGACAAAATTTTCAATTGAGTTAATTTGTATGTAATTGACTTATTTTTGGATAAAATTTGTTTGAGTTATAGATAGATTTTTACTTGTCACGATTACAACAAAGTCTTGTAAATGCCCTTGCGTGTGTTTAAGAATGACAAAATATTTTTTCTTTCAAAACCCCTTTTCCAATTTTAATATTCACCAAGTTTGGGAAGCAATTTCAATTAACTCCAATTTTATCTTATTTAATCCTAAACATGCATCTAGGTGATTAAAGCAAGTAAAATAAATCAATTCCACAAAAGCTATCCCGGATGTACGAGGAAATCCCTTAGAAAAAAAATCTCGGACAGTCCAAGCCAGACAATCACTATGATACGGTATTACAAAGAAAGATAGACATGATTACACAACGACTCGATCCCCACAAGCCTTGAAGTTCTTCTTCCCTTTAATTGATCCTCCACAGTGCCCACGTAAAAATCCTTCCACGATACTCATCCACAACACAATGTTTATGGGTCTCGAAAAATGTTTTAAGGATGTTATTTTGTTTATAAATGTTTTTAAAATGTCAAAAATGGTTTTAAAAGGTTTTAACTTCGTTTTATCTGAGATAAACACTGTTTAGAGACTTTAAACGACATGAACAGTCACTCAAATGACATCTCACTATCGTTAGAACGATATGGACAAGTCGTTCAAATGACATAGAGATCTTGTTGTAACTAGCAGCCAACTTAAATTTTTTATTTAAGGCATTTTTCTCTCAGAATTACGTGGAGTGTAGAACCAACATACAGAAGAAAACAGTTTTGTTATTCTGCATAAGTTTTCTAAGGTTTTCAAAGACTAAAATCATTCTTAGTGTTTAAAGATCCGAGCTTTCATACTCATATGTTATAGAGATCTTGTTTTGCACCATTGGAGTTTTTTCATCCATATTGAATAAGTTATTTTGTTAGAGTTTTGAGGCGAAGAAACTATGAAGGTCGTGTTTCGAATCGTAAGCAGTTGACAAAGTTGTATCGGTAAATACCGAGATGCATGTGGATGAGTATCATAGAAGGATTTCTACATTGGCATTGTGGAGGAGAGGTTAAAGAGAAGAAGATCTTCAAGGCTTGTAGGGATCGAGTCATTGTGTAAGTCTATTTACCTTCCTTTGTAATACCGCATCATAGCGATTATCTGTTTTGATCTGTCTGAGGTTTTTTTCCTTAGTGATTTCCTCGTACATCTGGCATTGCTTTTGTGGACTTGATTTATTTTACTTGCTTTAATCACCTAGATGCATGTTTAAGATTAAAAAGATAAAATTGGACTTAATTGAAATTGGTTCACAAACTTGGAAAAAGGTTTTTGAAAGAAAAATTATTTTATCATCGTAAAGCACACGCACGAGCATTTACAAATTGGTATCAAAGAAAGAAGCACTTCTTTATTGTGTATGTGAACCCGTGTGTTTTAAGGATGAATTTAAGACATTTTAATGGTTTTAGAACTCCCATTTTTTTATAGCCCTAATTATTCGTATTGGAAAATGCGAATGAGAAGTGCTTTCAAATCAATTCATAATCGTGTGTGTTAGCAGGGAAAAAGGGTGGTCACCACCAGTCACGAGAGAGAGATAAACCACTAATTTAAAACTCGTTGAGTCATGGACCGAAGTCAAACCTAGACTTGCACTTTATAAATCTAAAGGTTTGCATGTTATTTCCTCGTTTGTCACACTAAAAGAGTATAATCTAATCATGACGTGTGAAACCTCAAAAGAGGGTTGGGATGTTCTTGCACTTACTCATGAGGGTACTAACACGGTTAGGGCATCCAAACTTCAAAATCTCACTACTTAATTCAAGGTGATTAAGATATTAGAGAGTTAGTCATTTAATGAGTTTTATTCTAGATTGTCCACCATTGTCAACTCATCTTTTAACTTGGGAGAGAAAATACCCGGCAACCGAGTCATAAAGAAAATCTTAAGGTCGTTGCTTAGTAGACGTGATCCCAAAGTGAATGTTTTAAACTCCTTTGGTATGCTTGAATCAATGAAACTAGAAGAGCTTGTAGGTGACTTACAAACTTATGAGTTTGACATGTTTACCTCAAAGTAAGTGCCAAAGAAAGAAAAGGGCATAGCTTTGAATTCCCAGAAGGAGGAGACTAAAGTTTTGGATGATGATTCTGACTTCGATTTTGAGGATGTAGCCTTGTTGGAAAAGAAGTTAAAAAGTTTCTTAAATGTCAAAAGTAATCGAAAGATGCCAAAAGACTTGAGAAATTAAAGAACAATAAGGCCGATAACGTCCCTAAGAATAAAAGTGAGAATGTTAAGAAGGATGAGTCAGGTAGGTGTTTTGGTTGTGAGGGTTACATCCATAAGGTAGTGGAGTGCCCCACTGGACTTAAGAATGAGGGAAAGGAATCGATAACATATAATGCCACCTTAAGTGATAGTGAACCAGAAGAGGGAGAGAGTTCCCCCATTGAGCACAACTTTGTAACATTCATGTCATGTAATGTGAGCGACGATAATAAATCTTCTCATGAAGATTCTCATGTGAATAACACTACCAAGGCCGTTGAGTGTGAATCCCAAGTGAGTGAGGATGAAACTAGTGAGGAGGAGGACATAGATGTGAGAGAGTTGCAAGTTGCCTTTAATGATTTGTATAAGGAAGCGGTAAAGGTGAAAAAGATAAACTTGAAGTTGCAAGCTAAGTTGAATGAGCGTGTCGTAGAAAACAATAATGCATTGATTGAGGATCTTAGGGCACGGAAAAGACTTTTTTGAGAGAAACTAGAGTACGTTGAGGGTGAGAGAGATAGTCATCGTAGTTTGATGGAGGCTATGAAGAAGGAGATTCTGGATTTTGAAGAGTTTAAGAGTTTTCTTGAGTCTAGGATTAGTGAACTTGAGGAGAGATTGAGAGACTCAAGTAAGGTGAAGTTTGATTTGGAGGCAAAGTTGGAAAAGTTGGATAGGATTTTAGGCACCGTCTAAATCAAGGAAGATAGGTGTGGTATATGCTTCGATGATCATGTTGCTCCCATTTCCAAAGTCAATACCATCGTGTGAGAGAGACAACTAGGAACGTTAGGAGAGGTCCATATTTAGGTCATGTTCCTCATCGTGTTTACACTTGCACCCATTGCGATAGGAAGTGTAAATACGTCGAGGAACGTGACCTAAATATGGACCTCTCCTAACGCAATGGGCGCAAGCGTCATTGCTATGGCCTTAAAAAAGCTCCTAGGAAGTTTAAGAACAAAGTCATTTCGGTTCCCAAAACCCCCATGCGTCATTACACACCTACTTGGGTTAGAAAATCGAACTTAGATGCTTTAGGAATTAAACTTCATGGTTGTTGTTTTATTTCACTTAATTCTTCCCATGCTAGATCTAAACGATGAATGTGTTGCCATGTTTGTCATACGCTAGTCTTTGTTTCATGATATATATTTTGCTAGTATTATGACATGTTTATCTCTTTGTATTATCTTTTTCATTCATTTAAGTCTTATTGAAAAATACAAAAAGATTTTGTTTTGATAATTTTTTTTTGAAAATACAAAAAGATTTTATTTTTGAGTAAAAATATTTTTTTGGAAAAACACAAAAACGATTTTGGGTTTATTTTTATGTTATAAGTTTACGTGTTTGATGTGGCATATTGGTGTACTTGGACCCCCCATCGTTTCATTATCCATGTGGCTAGGACATTTGGTCATAATTATTGATGTGTTGAATGATCTTAACCATTGTATAATGGGGTTATTTTGAAGTTGATATGCATTTTGATTCGACTTTTTATATATATCATTGCACATATGCACGAGCTTTAATGAATGTTTGACTTCTCATGCATATTTGAGTTTGGTGAGACGTTTTCCTCTCAATTTTGTCATCTATGCATAATTAGACTTAGGAGGAGGTGTGCATGTAAGAACCGTTTGCCGTGAGGATATTTATTTCTTATATTGAAAAAATGATGAGTGTTCACAGGAAAGGGCTATGAGAGAATACTAATCTCGTCATGAAAGCCACTGTTTAAAAGAGCCCAAAAAAATTAAAGCAATAAAAAGAATAATATGCCAAAAGGGTCCAATAAGTTCAGTTTGATATATTCATTCAAAAGAAAAGAAATATGATTATATTTGAGGGAGTTTGGATGAATATCAAACGGGTTTGCACCACAAATCCTCATGTTGAAAAGTCATGTCATGGTGCTATTGTTTGTGGAATCGTCAAAATTTCGGATTTGTGTGCGTGATGTTTGGTTTGTTCATTTAGCTCAATATATTAATTGTCACATATGTCAAAAACTAAGTTTGATGACATTTATCTATCAATTGGAGCTTCTTAATCGTTTTAATGTGTCTAAGTTGTGACTCATTTTTTGTAGTTCACGCCCATTCATTCCATATTCATGTTTAGGAACATTAATACTATGTTAGCATGTAACTCATATTGTTTTGTTTGTTTCATATTTTCTGTTTTGAGTCTGTTTTGCTACTGTTTCATATTTTCAGTACCTGTTTCGAGCTAATTTTTTCACTGGGAAAAAGTTGAACATTTTTGGAGTTGGAACACAAAATGTTTGAAGTCGTTCAAATGACTTCTGGACTTCGTTCGAACGACATGTCCAAGTCGTTTGAAAAATATATCTCGTGACATGAGTTTCAAGGCGATAATTGTGTCAGGTATTGCCGTTAGAAGGGTCATTTTTAAGGTCATTAGATAGATGCTTCGAATGACGCCTTACTATTTCAGGTCGTTTTCAGCCTTGTTCAAACAAAATACCAATGTTGTTCAAATGACATGGCATAGTCGTTTGAACGACCCATATATGAGATTTTTGAGTTTTCTTCTATAAAGTACATGCTTCGTATATGTGATAATTTCATTATGTTTTGGTACTTCTGGGTTGTTTGGAAAATTTATATGCAGTTAGTATTGATTATTCATGCCACTGTATAGGCCTTGTTTAGTTACATCATTGTTGATATTGATTATTCATCTATGTGACTGTTTGCTAGCTACGAGTTGGTATCTTCTGATAATTTTTAGGTGGAAATATACCCATGTTTATCCAGATATGTCTCATATGATTATTTTCATTTCTAGATACAATATTGTTTATTTATCTTATACAATATTGTTTACTTATCTTTTTCACTGATTGTCTATTCTAGACAAAAAAGGGAGAGAGATAGTATGTGATGTAGGGGGAGTTTTTGATGATGAACACATATGCTTGTATGCTTATATATTGGTATCATATTGCCTTGCACAAATTGGTATCATGTTTTGCTCACATGTTTAACAAATTGGTTTGATTTACTCATTGATATCTTAATGTTTTATATCATTTGTTCCATCATACTTCACTGAGTATTTGTCTGTTTCACGTGTGTAGGTATGCTTAAAAGATTCAAGATTTTGCGACTACATCGCATTCAGACGTTTCATGCTCGCTAGACCTACATATACTAGTTCTTGTCCTGTAATTTTTTATTTTGGATTTTATGGGATGGGATTTAGGTGTCATACGAATTAACGACTTAGCTTAGAAATTTCACTGTTTTGGTTTTGTCCCAGAATAGTCAAAGGGAGAGCTTTGTAAGGACAAATTTTTCAATTGAGTTAATTTGTATTAATTGAGTTATTTCCAGACAAAAATTATTTGAGTCATAGATATATTTTTACTTGTTACAATTCCCGCAAAGTCTATGACGTGTTGTTTAAAAGAAGTAGCAGTCAAGCTTCAAAGAATATATCATCTCGTGTTTATTGGTGCACGTTTCACGCCTTCATATCAGATCGCATTCCGAGATACTCTCAGGTATGAACGCATAATGTTTATGGGACTCGAAAAATATTTTAAGGATGTTATTTTGTTTATAAAATTTTTAAAATGTCAAAAATAATTTAAAATTTTTTTAACTTCGTTTTATCTACGACAAACACTGTTTAGAGTCGTATGAGCTCTCTCCTTGTGTTTAGAGACTTCGAACGACATCTCATTATCATTAGAACGACATGGACAAGTCGTTTAAACGACATGTCTATATCGTTCGAATGACATAAAGATCTCGTTCTAAAAAGCTCTCGACTTAACTTTTTTATTTAAAGCGTTTTTCTCTCAGAATTTCGCAGAGTGCAGAACCAAAATATAGAAGAAAATAGTTTCGTTTTTCCGCACAAGTTTTCTAAGGTTTTCAAAGACTAAAAGCATCCTTAGTGTTTAAAGATCCGAGCTTTCATACTCATATGTTATAGAGATCTTGTTTGCACCATTGAAGTTTATTCATCCGTATTGAAGAAGTTGTTTCGTTGAAGTTTTGCGGTGAACAAACGGTGAAGGCCGTGTTACAAATTGTAGGCGATTGCCAAAGCTGCATCGGTGGATACCGAGGTGCACATGGACTCTTGTACTGTGGATGAGTATCGTGGAAGGATTTCTACGTGGGAAATGTGGAGGAGCGGTTAAAGATAAGAAGAGCTTCAAGGCTTTGTGGGGATCGAGTAATTGTGTAAGTCTGCCTGTCTTCCTTTATAATACCATATCATAGTGATTGTCTTGCTTGGACCGTCAAGGTTTTTTCCCTTAATGATTTCCTAGTACATTTGGCGTTGCGTTTGTGAACTTGATTTATTTTACTTACTTTAATCATCTATATGCATGTTTAGAATTAAACAAGATAAAACTAGACTTAATTGAAATTAATTCACAAACTTAATGCGTATTAAAATTAAAAAAAGATTTTTGAAAGAAAAATTGTTTATCGGCCTAAAGCACACGCATTGGCATTTACAGTTTTAAGCTGTCCCTAATAGCAAATATGCGTGGAAAAATCTCCCGCCCTAGGGTCGCCTTTTTTAGTGTCCCTAAAAACAAATATGGATATATACAAATCAAAATTTAGGATGATAAAAATTATCCCTAAACGATTTTGGACGCTATGCTAAAGACAGTTTTAAACTGTCCCTCAATCCGTCCCCAAAACCCATTTGGGATAGCAATATAACCTTTTGAGGTGAGTTTTACAGTCCCCAGTAACCCTTTTTCCCGTAAGGAGTGTATCAAGAATGGAGCTCCGATGTTCATTTGAGAAGAACTGGTAGGTTTCCATGCGGGTTAACTCGGGGATTTCAGCTTATGTGGAGGATCCGGAGCTAGCGTGGGTTGAAATAAAAATAGTAATAGCACGCGTGATATTTCGGGTGGAAATTTAAATATGAATAGCAAAAGCGGTCCGCAACAGATGAGCTTTTGGCGGCGGAATGTACGTGTTGGAGTCTGTCTCCTTAAACTTTGAACCCACAGTTTGGGTTGGTAATAGAATAGTTAATGGGTAAGATCGCCTATGTTGTACATTTTATTTCCTGTTCTTTCTTATGTTTCTAATATAATTTCTGCTATCCATTTCCTTCTTTCATGTTTTCTCTGTTTACTTAACCCTACCTATGGGTTGTTTGGCTTGCACTCGGTTCAATATTTGCTTCACCTAACATCATATACCATTTCAGATTAAAAAACTCTCAGGTACATTTGGCAATTCAATTCTAAGACTTGAAATTAGAATTGGAATTAGAAGGCTAATTTCAATTCCATGAAATTCAAATTGGCCTTCCAATTCCAATTTCAATTCCAAGTCTTGGAATTGGATTGTCAAACGGGCCCTTAAGTCTTTCATGAAAAATAAAACTAGCAATTGGACCCTAAAATTGTCAAAAGATTACAGCAAAATAGGTAATCAACGATCAAGACCATGTATACACGGTTGTGGAGTAGAGTTTTATTGTTTTGTTTAGTTAATTTTAGTATTAATTATAATAAAAGGGGTTTAGTTCTTTGTAGGAAATATTATAGCAAGTAAAGGGTATCTTAAACTTGTAGGACTCTTTTGGTTCGAGGTTTTGAAAGGGAATTTAGGATTCCTGGACTTCAGAATTCCCCTCATCTAGAATTACAATGTTTGATTGAAGATTTTAGAAAAACTTAAAATTTTGAAAATTTAGAATTCCCACAAAATTGAAATTCTGGGGAAACCTATATTTTCGAGAATTCTAGCTTACTTTTGTGATGATATAAAAATACCTTCTCACATAAGCTTTTACACATACTCTCTCTTTCTCTCACATACACATACATACAAACACGCATGCTCTCTCAAACACACTCTCTTTATCTCTCTCTCTCTCTTTCTCCCTCTTTCTCTCAAGACACCTCCCAAGACTCTAGGGATACCCCACCCAAAATCAATGAAAATTCAGCCCTTAAGGCTCAGTCGATCTAAAGAATAAGAAGATGAAATCGAACAAGAAAGAGGTTCGCTCGACATACCTCACTACAGTTGTTTCTTCGGCAGACCCTCCATTATCTCACTAGTTCCTGCGTCGACGATTTAAGTCGACGGTGGCTGTAGAGGGATTGACCTAGGGTTTCGGCCTTAGGATTGATGTAGGTAATGATGTAGATAGGCTTTATTGTTTAGTTTTGTTAATTGTTAGTATTAGATGATATAAAAGGGTTGAGTCCTCTTTAGTAAATATTATAGTAAGTGAAGCGTATCTTAGTCTTTTAATGTTTTCCTAGTTAGAGTATGATTACTACTAGTATAAATAAGTAACGATGTAATTGAAATCTCATTATCCTTTTGCTTGTTATTAGAATTTTTAGATTTGTGCTTGTGTTTTATCTCTTATTTAGATCCAATTGGTGTTGTTTGCATCAAATTAGTATTAGAGCGAGGTGAGCTCCTTCATGTGTGTGGGTGTGTCCTCCCATTGCATCTTCATCTATTGCTCCCAAAAAGAGAAATCAGAACATTATGTTTGAAAATCGTTTAACAACCCTTGAAGAGATTATGGTTCAAATGATGGACGAAATAAAAAATTAATGGGCTGAAATGAGGAACCAACAAACCCTAATGTTATCAAAATGGGAAGTTTTTACTTCTTTTCAGCCCATTATGTCTCCTATACAAATCCTATCCCAAATCTCGAGCCCGAATCTTAATGTTAAAAAATTATCGAATAAATCAAATCTTCCACTCCCCAAACCAACAAACCCCCTCAAAATTAAAAGAAAGGGAATTTGTAGCCATAAGGTTGTGATAAAGAAAAAGAAGAAGAAGAGAGCAATGAAATTCTCAAATTCACAGCCCCAATCAAATTTTAGGGAAAATTGCAGTGAGAGAAGCAACATAATGAGAAACAAAAAAAAAAGGTTCGCTTGACTTACCTGACAAGTGATTTGTCTCTGGTAAAGCCAAACGTCTTGGCAATGACCATAACATGCTGAATCTAGGGTTTCACAACCCTAGATTGATTTTTGATTTTTGACCCAGGGGGCTTCAACCGTGGCTAGATCAAAGAGAGATGCAAGGAAAGAGAGAGACTAACAACCCAAGTCCACTACCAGCCAACATCGCCATCTCCAATGAGGTCTGCAACGAAGATGGGTGTCTTATTTTGTCAAGAAGCTTGTTTCCTCTAAAGGGGTTGTGTAGCCGCAATTCTACTTCTGATATCAAGGGAAATAGTGTTGTATTTGTTTTTTTGGGTAACCCAATCGCCACGAGCTAATGGCCCATTTAAAAGGAGTCTTGATTGGGACATGGCTTTGCTGGAGCTGAATAGATTGGGCCTATATCTTGTTTTGAGTCCACTACCAGGACTGAAATTTTACAACTCTAACCTCTCAGGCTCGCAGTTAAAAAAAATCACAGAATTTTCAGCTAGATTGTGTGGCCCATTCTCCAATTTCAGTTCTAATGTTTGAGGACGAACTATTTCAAAGGAGGAGAGAATGATGTAAAATAGGGTTTTATTGTTTGATTTTATTAATTCTTAGTAATAAAAGGGGTTTAGTCGCCTTTAGGAAATATTAGAGCAAGTGAAGGGTATCTTAGTCTTCTAATGCTTTCCTAGCTTGAGTAGGATTACTACTAGCATAAATAGGTAATGATGTAATAGAAATCTCATTATTCTTTGGCTTGGTAATACAATTTTTAGATTTGTGTTTGTGTTTTCACTTTTTCTTTGTATCCAATTGGTGGTGTTTGCATCATACACATACACTCAATCATTAAGTAAAAAGTATATCATCTATGGGCAAACAGTCATGCCTTGCTCGAAACAGAAGAAAAAATTAGAAATCAGAAGAAAAGAAAAACATAACCTAATGAAGTGTCATGCAAGAATACCTATTGAACATCGTACAAACCTATATTAATAATTCTAACATGTTATCATTCATAAAAAAATTTAGAGATTGAATTACATATTTCAATCGAATGGATACCAACAGATCTGGAATCAAGCATTGACTAAGGAGGGATGACGTTAGCCGGAGGGAGGTAGATAACTGGTGGTCAAGACTGAAGTGAGGAGGTGATGGAGGTGAAAATATTTTGGAAATTCGACGGAAACGAAAGAGACTGCAGTCATACCTTATGATTCAATGTTCGTTATTTTTTTTACCCCGAAGTTAAAAGAAAAAATTTATAAGCCTTACCCAGAACTTTATAAATTTATGTCTAACACCCTTAAATGTTTTTACTCATTGAAAATCTCAGGAAAATTCCCCCTATCCCCCGGGCCATTTACAAATGGTGAATGGTCTATCTTTATATGATTAAGTATCCATATTGCAATGTCTTTAGAATTATAAGTTTTAATGAGCCCTGGCTCACCCTCACCAGTCATTATTGCATTTAAGATGGACTGGAACCACAAGAAGTCAACTTCGAATACAACTACTCCATATGAAATGAATCCAAGCCGGGCTTCTTCTAACGGCAGCTAAAAATCTGTCTTAGTGGGAGACGTCATCATTTGGCTGCAATACTTCGACATCGGGCTTGGGACGAAAGTCTAGGCCCAACATATCTGGAATGGGGCCCTCACAACCCATAGGCTTCGAGGCTAGCCTCGAGGCTTAGGAAATAGTCTTGAGGTAGGGTCTTTATTTGAGGCTTACACCTCACTGACTTGTGCCTCATGTCCTCCTCAAGACTTTAGGATGCTTAAGCCTTATGTTTTAACTGCTCTCTATATTATGTTCGATCAAATTATGTGATAAAGATAATAAATCAAATTATTTTTTGCTGATGTATATACATATTTGTATAATACTGAACTGACTACTCTAGTATGAATGGATTATTTATTCTCCTTTTTCTTAACAAGTTGGGCTATACTGAATAAACTGAACCATTTACGAGGTATTTATATTGCTACTATTTTTATAGTTATATTGATTTTTATATATTGTGTTGGTGACGTTTATAAAGAACTTGTTTTGATGATGTTATGGTGTTACACTATTTACTGTATTGATGGCATTGGTTAGGGATCTTTTTGTGACGATTACCATGATACACTATTGTTAGTGATTTTATTAGTATTTTTTGTAATATTTGGTGTTTTTTCAAGTTGCGTCTTTCCCTTCGAAGCTTACGCTTCACCTTGCCTCGCCTAGGCAAAACACCTTGGATCCACCTGGTGCCCTTTTAAGCATTGGTCAAACCATAGCTTTATTGCTGAATCTATTTGTTTTATCCTTATAGTGGTTATTATATGATACCTAACACTATTTCTCTGGCATTTGAGAATTTTGGGAACTCTTCCGGCATTCAAGGTTCTACTCACTCCGATAGGCTCAGCTTTAGTAACTATACCTTAGGACACCGGTTCTGGTGCTGCCTCTGCCTAAGTCTTCCTCAAGAAACATATCGGAAGTCAAACGATATTGACTATAATTTCTTTAACTTGATAGTACATGGTCCTCGCTTTGGCACCATTTGTCTATACTCGGATGCTTTTTACACAGGACTATGATTCTTTACATCCCGTGGTGCATGACATTTTGTTCCATTATGGCCTGGCTCCTTCATGATGCCCGGTGTTTCATGTATGAAATCATGCACCTCCAATTGTGATTACCTTCAACGTGGAGATGGCCATTCATTCCTTACGACGAGCTGTTCTCCCAAGCCTATTGCCAACGGGCTCAGGTTCTGGTAACTGCACGCATGTTCAGGATAGAATGCATGAGAACGAACGTAGCAGGTGCACAACTAGAGCCCTTGATTCTTCTCTCTCCTTCCGTAACTAGGATAGGGTCACTGGTTCTGACAATAATTTCTTTTGTCTCAGTCTGCCTTCATGATAAGCTGATTTTTTCATACTTGTCCTTGCGCTATTATTAAAAATACTTCTTACATTTATATGGCTTTTCAGAGGGTTCCACTATCGCGCCAGATCTGTCTAAAGAAAAAGGATTAGAAAATCCTCAAGCTGACGAGGAAACTGTTAGATAGGAAGAGGTTTGATAAAGAAAATGACAAGACGCTATCCCCATTCAGGCAATTCTTTTTCAAGGGGAGGTTACCATTTGAAGTTTTTGACTTCCTTTCATGCAGGATTGGTGCCTTCATATGACACCCAAATCACAGGCCTCTACTTGAGTTGAGGTCACTGGAATCGACATAGGCGCCACTTTTTATTTGACTTCGGGTCCACCACTACATTCACTAACCGTTCCAGATATTAAATTTCTCTGATGAAATTTGCTTTCTTCCCTTTTGGCACCCCTCTCCTTTCCGCCAACATTTCCCTTGTTTTCTGCTTGACTGGTCAGGGATCCAGTGTGTCTATAAACCATGATATGATGAGGTTGATCTCAGAGACATCCTCGTGCCTTCAAACAAAGGTGTCGTTGTTGGCTCGTAGGAATTGGAATAGGAGAGCCTGCAATTTTGAATCAGAAGCGAAGCTATCTAACCTTGCCTTTACTGAGTCTCATCACGAGGGATAGTGAGGAAATCCTCTATCGCAAATCTTGTTTTGTATCATTTCGAGGGTTTAGACCGTCAACCTTTACAACTGGTTTTGCCTTTGCAGGTTTTGTTGTGGTGGCCTTTCACTTTTTCTTAAGGGACAAGTAATAGTAATCTGTCATCAACTTTTGCTCAACAAGCACATATCCCACACCCTTGGGCCTAAGAATCTTAACAAGTGGATATAACAACTAATAAACAACTAAGGGTAAGCCTACCAATTATACCATTATAAGTAGAGGGAATGCCAAGGGTGAGGAGTGGCGTACATTCACAGCCTATTTCTTCGCATGATCCGCATCTGTCATGAGTTAAACCTGAGGAATATTTCACGTTGGGGACTGTAGTTGAGTATACACCCAGGGCTGAGACATATTTCCATCAGGAGAGCACTGGGCAGGGTACTTCACCAGCATGGCTAGGCCGTTGAGACTACCCCAGCAGTGGTCAAGCGCTTTAGCAGTTGCGTATTTGGATTCCATTCGGCGAAGTGTCCGAAAAAGAATCAGCACAATATTCTATTGACCAATGATACGGTGATTGAGAGTGATGCTCAAGATGATCTCCGTAATGAGGCATGCATGCTCCAGATGATGGCTGCGCAGTTCCCCTCTGAGCTCAAGATCGACCTCTTCTAGGGTTGGGGTGGGGAGGGGGGTTGGGGAGATGTACATAAGAGATATATGATTTATTGAGTTTTTTGTTCTTGTTTGTAATTGTATTCCATAGTATTGGCTTCCTCACGTTTATGTTTGTTGTGTTGTGATAACTGATTGTTGTTTGTTGCTTACACCGACTTTATGGTTAAACCTGTTGTTTTTGTTCTCAAAAGAGGTTTTTCTAGACTTGTTTGAAGTCAAGGATGGTTGATTTTTCATGTCTGTGGTGTACATGGGTTGCAACCACATTTTGCACTATATATATATATATATATATATAGGCAGGCTCCTGTGCACACTAAGTTTGCACACTAAGTTTGCACATTACTTTTTTAAAGTAGTAAAAAAAATATTTTTGAGTGCTGGCGCACACCAATTTTTTTATGTGATATTTTAACATTTCAACGGACTCACATAAAAAAATTAGCTCAAAAAAACTTTTTTTGCTATTTTTAAAAAATCGGTCAAACTTTCGCAGTTTTTAAAGGGCTTAAAAGCATAGAAAGTTTGACCGATTTTTTAAAACTAGCAAAAAAAGTTTTTTTGAGCTGATTTTTTTTATATGGGTTCCTTGAAATGTTTAAATATCACACAAAAAAAATCAACTCAAAAATATTTTTTTTATTACTTTAAAAAGGTAATGTGCAAACTTAGTGTGCAAACTTAGTGTGCACAGGAGTCTGCCTCTCTCTCTCTCTCTCTCTATATATATATATATATATATATATATATATTATATTATTGACTTATCAATTGATCTTTTGTCCAAAGTCCAAACCTAGTAGTAACTGTAGTTACATAAATGCGGATATGACTTACATCTTCAGCTAAAATCAATCATATCACTCTGCCTTGCCTTAGGTACATGCTAAGAGGAGTGTCATTATAACCATGTTGCATTCTTTCAGGCATGGCTCAAAGAAGTGGATGTTGTTAAATGTAACACCTAGAAGGTGGTTCCTACACCAACTCCCATGACCAAGCACTCCTAAGACGGTATTCTTCATGCGAGTAAAGTCCTTGCACATTCACCATGTGGGGTTCTACTTCAAATTCCATCTCCGGGACATTGGCGGATAACTTTCTAAAGCGAAATCAAGCTCCTTCAGAGTTCTCAGATGATGAAATTTCCTTGATCAACAGCAGAGAGGAAGGTCTGGAGTGCCCTATTTGCTGGGAATCTTTCAACATTGTAGAGAATGTACCCTATATTTTATGGTGTGGTCACACCCTCTGTAAGAACTGTGTCCTAGGACTGCGATTGGCTGTCATGAAACTTCCCACACTACCAATTCAGCTCCCATTTTTCGTTTCTTGCCCATGGTGCAACATCTTATCCTTCAGGCTGGTGTACAAGGGAAATCTCAAGTTCCCACGAAAGAAATTTTTCCTCTTCTGGATGGTTGAGGGCATGAATGGTAAGGATAGAAGTAAGTCCCATACTTCTTTCTGTGTGGACCATCAACCAGTTTGCTCTTCAAAAGGAAGTCTAGGTAGCCATGTGAACTACAACGGTGTCCAACATGCTGAGTCCAATGGTGATAGCCATCACAATACTGAAAGACTCCACATTTCTCTTCGTAAGTCTTTAGTTCTCGTTGTTCACCTGATGGCTAAATTCCCATTGGTGTTCATATTTCTCCTCATTGTTTTGTATGCATTTCCCGCGAGTGTAGCCATCTTGGCCCTCTACATGCTCACCACTGTTTTGTTTGCTGTCCCATCTTTTCTAGTTTTGTATTTTTCCTACCCTAGTCTGGATTGGCTGGTTAGGGAAATCATCACTTGAGCTACCATTGATTCTCATTTTGTATACCATTAATCTTATAGAAGGAAAGCCATTTCTATTTGTATCTATTAATGTGCAATTTTTCTATTAACTTTTTTATTCTCAAAAATGTTTTTGTTGCGTGTTGTATGTAAATTCTCTGCCTTTATTGTGTTGTGCCCTTCTGATATACCTGATCATGTTTACCAGTGTTCTTGTCTTCTTGTACATGGAATTGAAGTTATTAGTCATCTAATGACACATTGGTGTTTTACTGTTCATAAAAATGTCCTATATGGCGAGGTCACGCTCCCTCATGCTTTTAATTCAAAGTCTCATCTTCATATTTCACACACTGCTACCTACTTTAATTTTAAATTAAAAAAAATTGCCTAAATTTATAAACCCAACCATTATTGTTTTAAAACTTGTAAAATAATAATAGGATGTGCCATGGGCATGACTACAATGACAGAAACTATAATTTAACTACGTCAATGTTACACATTATGCCTCTTCTCATCTCCTTTGAAGAACGCTCTATCATAAAACTTTGTTTAAGTACGAAAATAATTATAAAGATTGTGATGGTTTATTTAGACACTTCATTTTAAAAATTACATGTCAGTCCTATTTTATTTAAATATATAAAATGACTTAAGTAGTGCCATAGGCACGACACACGAGTGTGCTGCAATCACAGAAGATCATAAAATTATGTCCGTATCATCGGCACAGGCAATCACTAGTATAGTCTATGATACAGTAACATTGATTGATTTGAATGGACTTTGGGATTGCAATGAAAGTCATCGTCTTGCCATTGTGTGAAGATATGTTTGGCGAAGTTCACTGCGATAATTTCAAATAAATTGGATGAGGTGCTCTCTAACTTTGATATGATCTTTATCAGCCGTTTGGAAATGCAGATAAGAAAGCCTGACTGGAAATTTTTGTCTGTAGAACTCTCCCTTAATGCCTCATTCAATCACCAAGGGAAAAGAAAGGGAGAGGAGAAAGTTTATTAAGATCCCTCTCCTTTTACATTTAATGAAGCAGGCAAAATATTGTATTTTCTTAATTTCACCTTTATGTTTTCCTCCTCTTTTATATGTTTTCTTTCAGTATTTGGAGAAATCCTGAAAAGTGGCATATTTTACTATCTGAAAGAAACCGATTGGTCAATCAGCACCAAACTTTTGACATGAAATAGGTTTTCGGCCTTATCGTGCCAGCTCCAGCAGCTCAGCCAAGGTGGGACTTCATGGGTTCTGCATCCAATTGGGATCATTGGGGGACACTCTACTTAAAGATTAGAACATAGGGTTCCTCCGGTTATAATGGCTCCATGGCCTGATTGTGTCATCGAACCGAGACACCACAATCTTCACCTGTCTAAACTGTTCGGGTCAATATGTTCACATATTTTGCCTGTGTACACCATATCATCCACCCCTTCATACTTGGTGGCTTTTGTACTTGACTTCCCATCCCCACTGATTGGATGTTGTGTTATCTCTTAACTGTCATGTTGTTTGTCTCCCTATTAGATCATCATCCACAATGGTAGATTAAGGAGCAACTTTTTCATCTTGTGTTCCCAGGGGTTTAACTAATGAAATAAGTGTTTTCATCTATGGAATAGCCACTTTTTAAACTTAAGCGTAAGCCATTTAATAATAGAATAGCTGCAGCACGTGATAGTGTGGTAGAAGAGTATGCAAAAGTCTTCTGCGTGGGAGAGACCAGCATGCTATGGCGTGTGAGGAGCCACACAAGTGTATGGCATTTGTCATGCGCTTATCTTTGTTACTCTCTCCATCTCAAATTAATAGTCGCCCTTTGAAAGTAACATCTGAAGAAAAGTTATTACGTTTCTAATTTATCCTCTTAAAATTGATGAATACCTATAATATAAGACATGGACTTGGATCATTTTCCTCCTGTGAGTATTTTTTGGATGAGTAACTTTGTAATCACACTTAGTTTTATGTACTGTTTTCGAAACACAAATAGTAATTTAGGACATACTAGAAAAGAAAGCATGACTATTAATTGGGTATGGAGGGTGAAAGAGTGCACGTGCGTTCAAATAGAAATATTATTTAATTAAACCCAGTTTTATCAGATAAGTCCTAAACATGCAATTATATGTGATTGAACAAGATGATAACTTATGTAAGAATATTCAAACACATATGTGAGGAAAAATCCCCCAAAGGGGCAAAATCATTTATTTTCATTATAATATTGTAACATACAATTTCTCAGATTACAATGAAAATACAGTGACACAGAGTTACCCGCATGTTGATACCAAAATTAATATGCTGATATGGACGAATAATACGAAGACACGTGTCAATCTACATGGCACAATAGCAACGAGGAAGTTCATTTTCCCGACCAACTCATGTTCTCTCCGAGCAACGAGGATACACCGAGGAACTTTAGCACTCCGAGGTATTCCAGCGCTCCGAGGAACTCCAGAGCAACGAGCAACTAAGGCGGTCCGAACTGCATCTCGGTCGTATCATTAATTTCCAGATAATCAACAGTTCAACCATTCATTGAATGATCATCATCTTGACGCACACGCTGCATTAAATGTATTACCCTTTCATATGTATATCATTTAATGTACCAGCCATTTCATGTAAGCCTATGGGCTATAAATACCTTGTATCATCTTCATTCAAAAGGACCGGAATTTCTTGAGAGAACTTGTAATCAAGAATTCCCAAACACTCAGCAATAACATAACAGTGGACGTAGGCCATTCACATAAGGCTGAACCACTTTAAAATATTCTGTCTCATTTATTTATCTGTGATTAAATTATTAGAGTAATCTAGTTTTTTACATCAACACCGCAGTTGTCGGATCTGTAGTCGGCGGCTGGAAGTTTCCCTTTCCAGAAGGGCAGCAATGAAGAAGAAGAACAGTCTTCTCCACAAGAGTATGAACAGACACACGAATGTGTATTTGGGTTGCAAACGGATTCACAAAGGTTTGGCAAAGTTTGTGTGAATCAAAACATGAGTCTTGGGACTCAAAGAGGTGAAGACTTGAGGTATTTGGACTCTCAAATTCGTCTATGCAAGTCTTACAAAATAACTCCCCCGAAGATGGCCTTTATAGGAAAACAGATGAAGAGATCCACGTTTTTAAAACTCTAAAATTCTATCCAGCGTACAGGTACCCCGAACCAGTTCGGGTACCCTGCGAACCGGTTCCCCCCCCGAACCGGTTTGATCCTCGGTTCGCAAATAATCGTTGGGATGGGAAGCTTAAACACTTAGAATAATTCCAAGACTTTTTCGAGGAATTCTCTCCATTTTCAAAGGGTCACAACTTCTTCACCGTAGCTCGGATTGAGGTGCCGTTTCTTTCTGTATCTTCGCTTAGGCAAGCTCTTCAATTTTCCAGTTGATCGGTCCTCCGGACGGTGGCTATACAATTACGAAAATACCCTTGAACTTCCATATCGAGCCTTAATTCACTGTTTTGACTTCTCTTGCGTACCACTAGCATATAGTCCCTAAAATCATGGGACGTGAAGTCGTTGAGGCCGATGTGGGACACATGATGGAGATGATGAATGCTTGATTCTCGGTATTCGGATAGAGGCCGTCATATGTGATCGTGTAGAGACGTGCCAAATGTAGCGGCGTACGACATAAGAAATGTAAGATAACGGACATGAGAAATATGTCCTTACAAATCTCCCCCTATGTCTATGACGGTACATACATAAAAAATCCGAATTATCAAATACAAAATTGCCTATACAAATTTACCCCTCCATGAACCCAAAACTGGAAAGATACAAATGAATAAGTCTTCATCGTTTGATCATCTTCAAGTCTTCAAAACTTTCGAAGCTTTCAAAGCTTTTCTCATCAGGGTGTGCAATTCAGTGATCAATAATGTAGTACCTACGCACATGAGAAAAAGCAAATACCACGTGACATATCAAGTTTGAAATGAGTTAAACAAAGATACCAATTTAAAATAGATCCTCAAACTCAAAACTCACTCCCCCATAATATGATAATTCTTCTTCCCCTTTTTATGATGTCCCCAAATAGACAGAAATGAGAAGCAGACATAGATGTACATGGAGAATGTCACAAGGTAATAAACGTGCTATTTTTGAATTTTTGATTTTTTTTTTTGTTTACACACAAAAAAAATATAAACACAAAAACACACCATGAACTAGCACAAAACAACGAAGTCGATGATAGCGTAAATGTATGGGTGTGAACAAATTCGATAGGAAAATCAATGCATACAAACATGACATATGTGCACGATGAATATCGGATACTCCTAACGAATGAACTCAAAATCTTCCTTTGGTGTAAAAAATGGAATATGAGACATTGAATCAATCAAATCAACAAATCAAAGCTCAAAGTGATTTCCACAACAATAACGTCCAAAACTATTTCATGCTTTTTCAGGACTTTCAAGGAAGTGCAAACTCGTTTAAATTCTTCAACCAAACTCCCTCAGATTTTAATTTTGAATAGAGGCTTTCTAAATTCTCAAACTTTGGAGAATTGATGATGAAACCTAATGGCCCATATTTGGCATGTATTGCTTTTTATTGCCTTTAAATTTTTTAGGGGCTCTTTTAACCTCTTTGGACCTCGGATAATAAAATTTCTCAATTTTTTAGGTCCTTTGAAACGGTGACTTTTGCGCAAAGGATAGATAATTACCTTTCGCAGCCCCTCCCCATTCACAATTAAACACACAGTCTCACTAAAACGATTTTTACATGCATTCCAATCTTGTCAAGTTTTATCGCATATTGTACGTTGTATAGACAGAATTGAGATGGAAACACTCAAGCCAATATGTGATAGACAAGTACAATAATCCAATATAACCATGCATGTGTGTAATAAAGGAGATAGGAGTCAAACATGTAGAAAGATATCACTAATCACATCTCAAAGACTCCAAACAATGTAAAGCACATGGATGAAATGATGTAGTGTCTCAAATCTCTATTAAACAGTCACATGGATAAATGGAATGAAATTATGACTCGACTATCTTAAATGCTCATTCATAAAAGGTGCAAATAAAATACAAAAATCTTTTTGAATTTTTCAAAATTTTTGTAAAATGAAAATCTTTTTGGATTTTAAAAAAAATAACTATAAATACAAATTAATGGTACATGCTAGCAATATGCAAAATAGACATTATGAAAACTACCCTATGCTAGCAAACATGTCAATACCTCCACCGGGAAGAGCGGTGGAATTTTCCAAAGATGGTGACATCTTTTGAATCAACTCCACAAGATCATGTGTGGTCTTGATAAAAAACTTCACTTGCTCGCGAATGTGTGCAAACTCTCTGTCATTATGTGCAAGAAAGATATCATGAGTGGGTACATGTGCATGAATGTGTGACGTGGAATGATGTGACACAAAACCTAACTTAGAACAAAACTCCCTAAGATGTCCTCGTTTCTTGCAGTGGGAGCAAACATAAATCGGTATAGGAACTAATTTATCAAAAAATTTGGGATGAATTATCCTAGATGGACACCCATGAGAATCACTCACCAAAGTGGAAAAAGGCTCAAGCGCATTAGAAGTAGTGAATGCACTGTCATGACCGTTTCCAACATTCTCACCATTATTCAAACCGGGATAGGGAACCATTTTATCAACCTTCTCAGATGCGTTCTCTAATGAGACTTGGACCTCCCGTGCTTGTATGAGATCATCCTCAAGATGGGATACACATGTCGTCAGAATAGACACCGTGTTGACCAAGTCATATTTTTCCCTTTTTAGCTCATCATTCTCTTCCTTCAACTCACAAATCCGTAGACCTAGGATTCTATTTGACCTTTTTGTTTCCATGGTCTCGATAAACAACTTTCTAAAAGCTTCATGGATCACACTTTCATCTCCATTCTCATCCTCACTATCGCTTATGGTAGTAGGCATAGCAACTTCCTTGCCCTTTTTCTTAAGTCTAGTGGGACACTCAAATGCCTTGTTCCCTTCACCCTTGAACTCAAAACATATTATCTTCTTAAGTTTTTCTTTTCTCAACTTTTTATTATCACACAAACTCTCTCTCTCTCTCCAAATAGACTTTCTTTCTCAACACAGGCAGACTCTCTCTCTCTCTTAAGGTAATGCAGGTGGAGGACTCTCTCTCTCTCTAACTTTTCTTAAGTCTTCCTCTAAAGCGGTGATCCTAAGGACTAACACTTTGTTACGCTTTTTAGTTTTAAATGACTCAGAATAAAGCTCGGCGTAGGCGCGTTGGAGATCACTCTCTCTCTCACTTGTGTCATCCTCCCCCTCACTCACATCGCTCTCACTGTCGAGGTCTCCCTGTGAAGCAGCATCCTCATCGTCGTGAGGAGCACTAGAAGTACTCACATGACTAGCCATGAATGCGGTGAAGTTACACTCATGCGGTGATTCATCTCCAAAATCCACCGACTCGACCTCACTGTCGTCACTAAAGGTAACATTAAGGACGGCTTTGCCCTTTTCTTTGTTCAGCCTAGTAGCACACTCAAAGGCTCTATGACCCCTACCGTCGCACTCAAGGCACCTCTCACTATCTTTCTTAGGAGGATCTTTAAAAGTTTTTTCATTTTTCTTTTCAAACTTCTTTTTCTCAAATTTCTTTTTATCTTTAAAATTACCATTTTTCTTGAATTTGAGAATTCTCTTGAATTTTTTTGCGAAAAGGGCCAAATCATCTAAGTCAAAATCACACTCAAAATCTGACGTATCTGTCTCTTTTTTTCTATATGACTCTCCCCTCTTTCTTGCCGACCCCTCACTCTTTCTTTCTTGGGCATTAAGTGCAATTCCCTTATCTTTAGTCTTAGCAGATTTAGGAAACATATCAATTTCATATGTTTGCAAGTCTCCTACAAGTTCCTCCAATTTTAGCGTATTTAAATTACCCATAGAATTTAGCACAGTGACTTTAGGGATAAAACGCTTACGAAGGGAACGCAAAATCTTTTTAACAACTCTAGCATTAGGAATATGTTCACCAAGATTAAATCTAGTATTAACAATGTCAGATAGCCTAGCATAAAAATCATCAAAACATTCAGTTTCATGCATGGTGATGGTTTCAAATTGAGTTGTTAGATTTTGCAATTTAGACTCTTTCACAGCATTAGTACCTTCATGGGTGAGTTGTAAAACATTCCATGCCTCTTTTTACGTGGTGCATGTCATTATGCGTTTGAACTCATCAGGTGTGACAAACCCAGAAATAGCACTTAAACCCTTAGAATTAAAAGAAGACCATTTGAACTCTTCTTCAGTCCATGTAGTGTCAGGTTTTAAACTAATCACGTTATTAACAGTGACTGAGGGAGGAGTCCACCCTCTTTCAACCAAAATCCAGACTCGTTCATCAATGGCTTTTAATGCAGATCTCATGCGGGATTTCTAATGTGCATAATTTGTCTCGTAAAAAACTGGCATTTTATTATATAATTTCTCCATTATGAACACACTCGTTTTCAAAAATCAATTTTTCTGAAAATTGATATCTTAGAAAAATTTTGCGGAAAATTACACGGTAAAGTTGTGTAATTGGCTCTGATACCAATTTGAAAGAGTGCGCGTGCGTTCAAATAGAAATATTATTTAATTAAACCCAATTTTATTAGATAAGTCCTAAACATGCAACTATTTGTGATTGAACAAGATGATAAC
Organism: Sambucus nigra; assembly: GCA_949130495.1. NCBI lineage: Eukaryota > Viridiplantae > Streptophyta > Magnoliopsida > Dipsacales > Adoxaceae > Sambucus > Sambucus nigra. The sequence goes on along the minus strand of OX422210.1, from coordinate 232,148,135 downwards.
TTATGCAAGAATATTCAAACACACATATGTGAGAAAAAATCCCCCAAAGGGGCAAAACCATTTATTTTCATTATAATATTGTAACATACAATTTCTCGGATTACAATGAAAATACAGTGACACAGAGTTACCCGCAGGTGTCGGAATTGTAGTCGGCGGCTGGAAGTTTCCCTTTCCAGAAGGGCAGCAATGAAGAAGAAGGACGGTCTTCTCCACAACAGTATGAACAGACACACAGATGTGTATTTGGGTTGGACTCTCAAATTCGTCTATGCAAGTCTTACAAAATAACTCCCCCGAAGTTGGCCTTTATAGGAAAACAGATGAAGAGATCCACGTTTTTAAAACTCTAAAATTCTATCCAGCATACAGGTACTCCGAACCGGTTCGGGTACCCTACGAACCGGTTCGCCCCTGAACCGATTTGATCCTTGGTTCGCAAATAATCGATGGGATGGGAAGCTTAAACACTTAGAATAATTCCAGGACTTTTTCGAGGAATTCTCTCCATTTTCAAAGGGTCACAACTTCTTCACCGTAGGTCGGATTGAGGTTCTGTTTCTTTCAGTATCTTACTTTCGGCAAGCTCTTAAACTTTCCAGTTGATCGGTCCTCCGCACGGTGGCTGTATAATTATGAAAATACCTTTGAACTTCCATATCGAGCCTTAATTCACTGTTTTGACTTCTCTTGCGTACCACTAGCATATAGTCCCTTAAATCATGGAACGTGAAGTCGTTGAGAACGATGTGGGACACATGATGGAGATGATGAATGCTTGATTCTCTGTATTCGAATAAAGGCCGTCATATGTGATCGTGTAGAGACGTGCCAAATGTAGTGGCGTACGACATCAAAAATATAAGATAACGGACATGAGAAATATGTCCTTACAAATCTCCCCCTATGTCTATGATGGTACATACATAAAAAATCCGAATTATCAAATAAAAAATTGCCTATACAAATCTACCCTTCCATGAACCCAAAACTGGAAAGATACAAATGAATAAGTCTTCATCGTTTGATCATCTTCAAGTCTTGAAAACTTTCAAAGCTTTCAAAGATTTTCTCATCAGGGTGTGCAATTCAGTGATCAATAATGTAGTACCTACGCACATGAGAAAAAGCAAATACCACGTGACATATCAAGTTTGAAATGAGTTAAACAAAGATACCAATTTAAAATAGATCCTCAAACTCAAAACTCACTCCCCCATAATATGATAATTCTTCTCCCCCTTTTTATGATGTCCCCAAATAGACAGAAATGAGAAGCAGACATAGATGTACATGGAGAATGTCACAAGGTAATAAACGTGCTATTTTTGAATTTTTTTTGTTTACACACAAAAAAAATATAAACACAAAAACACACCATGAACTAGCACAAAACAACGAAGTCGATGATAGCGTAAATGTATGGGTGTGAACAAATTCGATAGGAAAATTAATGCATACAAACATGACATATATGCACGATGAATATCGGATACTCCTAACGAATGAACTCAAAATCTTCCTTTGGTGTAAAAAATGGAATATGAGACATTGAATCAATCAAATCAACAAATCAAAGCTCAAAGTGATTTCCACAACAATAACGTCCAAAACTATTTCATGCTTTTTCAGGACTTTCAAGGAAGTGCAAACCCGTTTAAATTCTTCAACCAAACTCCCTCAGATTTTAATTTTGAATATAGGCTTTCTAAATTCACAAACTTTGGAGAATTGATGATGAAACCTAATGGCCCATATTTGGCATGTATTGCTTTTTATTGCCTTTAAATTTTTTCGGGGCTCTTTTAACCTCTTTGGACCTCGGATAATAAAATTCCTCAATTTTTTAGGGCGTTTGAAACGGTGGCTATTCCGCAAAGGATAGATAATTACCTTTCGCAGCCCCTCCCCGTTCACAATTAAACACACAGTCTCACTAAAACGGTTTTTACATGCATTCCAATCTGGTCAAGTTTTATCGCATATTGTACGTTGTATAGACAGAATTGAGATGGAAACACTCAAGCCAATATGTGATAGATAAGTATAATAATGAAATATAGCCGTGCATGTGTGCAATAAAGGAGATAGGAGTCAAACATGTAGAAATATATAACTAATCACATCTCAAAGACTCAAAATAATGTAAAACACATGGATGAAATGATGTAGCGTCTCAAATCTCTATCAAACAGTCACATGGATAAATGGAATGAAATTGTGACTCGGCTATCTTAAATGCTCATTCATAAAAGGTGCAAATAAAATACAAAAAGCTTTTTGGATTTTTCAAAATTTTTGTAAAATGAAAATCTTTTCGGATTTTTTTAAAAAATAACTATAAATACAAATTAATGGTACATGCTAGCAATAGGCAAAAGAGACATCATGAAAACTACCCTATGATTGCAAACATGTCAATACCTCCACCGAGAAGAGCGGTGGAGTTTTCCAAAGATGGTGACATCTTTTGAATCAACTCCACAAGATCATGTGTGGTCTTGATAAAAAACTTCACTTGCTCGCGAATGTGTGCAAACTCTCTGTCATTATGTGCAAGCAAGATATCATGAGTGGGTACATGTGCATGAATGTGTGACGTGGAATGATGTGACACAAAACCTAACTTAGAACAAAACTCCCTAAGATGTCCTCGTTTCTTGCAGTGGGAGCAAACATAAGCCGGTCTAGGAACTAATTTATCAAAAAAATTGGGATGAATTATCCTAGATGGACACCCATGAGAATCACTCACAAAAGTGGAGAAAGGCTCGAGCGCATTAGAAGGAGTGAATGCACCGTCATGACCGTTTCCAACATTCTCACCATTATTCAAACCGGGATAGGGAACCATTTTATCAACCTTCTCAGATGTGTTCTCTAATGAGACTTGGACCGCCCGTGCTTGTATGAGATCATCCTCAAGATGGGATACACGTGTCGTCAGACTAGACACCGTGTTGATCAAGTCACATTTTTTCCTTTTTAGCTCATCATTCTCTTCCTTCAACTCACAAATCCGAAGACCTAGGATTCTATTTGACCTTTTTGTTTCCATGGTCTCGATAAACAACTTTCTAAAAGCTTCACGGATCACACTTTCATCTCCATTCTCATCCTCACTATCGCTTATGGTAGTGGGCATATCAACTTCATTGCCCTTTTTCTTAAGTCTAGTGGGACAATCAAATGCCTTGTGCCCTTCACCCTTGCACTCAAAACATATTATCTTCTTAAGTTTTTCTCTTCTCCCCTTTTTATTCTCACGCAAACTCTCTCTCTCTCCAACAGGCTTTCTTTCTCAACACAGGCAGACTCTCTCTCTCTTAAGGTAGTGCAGGTGGAGGACTCTCTTTCTCTCACTTTTCTTAAGTCTTCCTCTAAAGAGGTGATCCTAAGAACTAACGCTTTGTTACGCTTTTTAGTTTTAAATGACTTAGAATAAAGCTCGGCGTAGGCGCGTTGGAGATCACTCTCTCTCTCACTTGTGTCATCCTCCTCCTCACTCACATCGCTCTCACTGTCGAGGTGTCCCTGTAAAGCAGCATCCTCATCGTCGTGAGGAGCACTAGAAGTACTCACATGACTAGCCATGAATGATGTGAAGTTACACTCATGCGGTGATTCATCTCCAGAATCCATCGACTCGACCTCACTGTCGTCACTAGGGGTAGCATTATGGACGGCTTTGCCCTTTTCTTTGTTCATCCTAGTAGCACACTCAAAGGCTCTATGACCCCTACTGTCTTACTCAAAGCACCTCTCATTTCTTTCTTAGGAGGATCTTTAAAATTTTTTTCATTTTTCTTTTCAAACTTCTTTTTCTCAAACTTCTTTTTATCTTTAAACTTACCATTTTTCTTGAATTTGAGAATTCTCTTGAATTTTTTTGCGAAAAAGGCCAAATCATCTAAGTCAAAATCGCACTCAGAATCTGACGTATCTTTGTCTCTTTTTCTATATGACTCTCCCCTCTTTCTTGCCGACCCCTCACTCTTTCTTTCTTGGGCATTAAGTGCAATTCCCTTATCTTTAGTCTTAGCAGATTTAGGAAACATATCAATTTCATATGTTTGCAAGTCTCCTACAAGTTCCTCCAATTTTAGCGTATTTAAATTACCCATAGAATTTAGCACAGTGACTTTAGGGATAAAACGCTTAGGAAGGGAACACAAAATCTTTTTAACAACTCTAGCATTAGGAATATGTTCACCAAGATTAAAGCTAGTATTAACAATGTCAGATAGCCTAGCATAAAAATCATCAAAACATTCAGTTTCATCATCAAAAAAAAAAATCCCACCCAGACCTGCTAGCCACCACCTCCTGATCCACCAACCCTCGACTTGCTCCACACCCGCCTCTACTAGTCTAGCCCCAACCCCCACCCACGCCACCGAACTCGCTCCCCACCTCCCCCCACACCCTCCCACCAACCATCTCTCATTTATAGATATAATTTCCTTTTGTTTTTTTTCGGAGGATTTCTTTTGGAGGTTTGTAAATATGTGTGGGTTAATTTTTTTTCTATTTTCATATTTGTGTGAATTAATTTTTATGCATTTTTATTTTTTTATTTGGGATTTGAAGGTTTGGAAATATGCATTTTTCAGATCTATGAGGTTTCCTGTTGGAAATTTGGAAATATGCATTTTTATATTTTCACTGGAAATATTTTTTTTTAATTGGAATTTTTTTTGTTGGAATTTTTATTGGAAATATGTTGGAGGTTTCTTGTTGGAGGTTTGGAATTCTGCTGCTTGAAATTTGATTGAAAATATGTTTTTGCTATTGAATTTTTTTGAGTGCATTCCATGATGAATATTTATGCATTTCCAGTTTTCATTTTCTTACCTTTTCCTATTATTCATTTAAAATTTGTTATGTCTCAAATTTTTTATATTATTTTTTATAATTTTTTTTCTAATTTATTAATTAATTTCCTTTGTAACATGTCTTTTTTTTATTAGAAATTTATTTTTTTTTCTATTGGAAATTTGCTATTTTTTATTAGAAATCTCTTCTTTACTTATTGGAAATGTTTTTTTTATTGGAAATTTATTTATTATATTGGAAATCTATTTTTTATTATTCAAAATTTGTTTTCGTTAAATTATTTTTGGGTAATTTTCAGAATTTTAATTAATGTTTTTTAATTTTCCTAATTTCAAATGGTTTTCAACAATTTTCTGGTTTTTTAAATATATTTTCCTTTCGTGTTATGAGATTTTTTTTTGCCATTTCATAGTTTTTATTCTTTTCCCGATTTCTGTGTATTTTTTTTAATGAATTTCCATATTTTAAATGTCTTTTTTGTATTTCGATGTATTTTTCATCAATTATTTGTATTTTAAAATATATTTTCTGAATTATTTTTTTTAGAAAATTTCAGATTTTAAATATTTTTTGTGTAATTTTCAGAATTTTTAAATATGTATTCGTATTTTCCAAGAGTTTTAAAAAAATTCTAAAATTTTTCCTATGATTTTTGATATTTTCTTAATTTTTAAATATTTCACTGTTATTTTAAGTTTTTAATTAAAGAAAATTATGAAAGGACAAAAATGCCTTATTTTTAGTCATGTGTAATGCACATGTCTAAATTTTTCATCCAAAAAGTTAATGGTGTTAACGTTATAGAGCCACTTGTAGTCGTTTCCAAATAAAGAAATTTAAAATTCGAATGGTGAATGGTAGAAAGAGGTAAAGTTCAGAGGGCTTAAATATAATTAACCGTATTTTCTATTTACTTTACTCCTAGCAAACAAGACACGCAAAAGCAATATTCATTTGGGAAAAGTAGACAGGTCCTCGTGTTTTGGTCCTAAAAATTTCCACATCCCTTGTGGATCACACGACTTTGATTAAGGGTGTTTTTGCTTCAACCCATTTAGTTCAATTTTATAAAGAATTTTACATCCACCTTTTTTTATTTTTATTTTTTATAATTTGGTTGTGGTTGACTTTGATTTTTTAAACAAAGTTGCATATGAAATTTAGGAAGAAAGATCCGTATAAAATCTAGGCACTCACGACAGTCTTTAAAAAAAATGATTGGGGGCATTAACAGGGATGATATGAGGTTTTAACTTTTTTTTAATGACTTAAAAAGGAATGTGAAGCCGTTGACATGAAATGTGGGTTTAAACAAAAACATCTTGATTAATTACCACAAACATTCTTAACGAAGTCTTAGTTGTCATAATTAGATGATTATTTGACCTAAATAAACCTATCCCTTTCTTTCTGCCTAAAAACCAAACACAACACGTTCCTTACTTCTCTTTCTCTTTCCCGATCGGAGACACAACACCTACCCCTGCTTGCTGTCGCCTGCCACCTGCTGTTGCAGTTATAGCAGCAGTAATTTAAGTGCAAAAATGAAAGGAACGAAACTACCCAATGACGCGCAGAAAATCGAGACAGAAAGAATAAGAAACACGGCTGGATGAACAGTCTATATAATGGCTGAGTCGCGGACAATGTCGCTCTCTTTAAGGTGTTTCGCGGCTCTGCCCAAATTGTACCGACGGTCTCAATAGCCTCGTCACCCCTAGGATAAAACAACCTCCAAGAAAATACGAATTGGTAGCACAATACAATTTGTTCAATCAACACCCATTCAGTTATATATATTGCGCGAATCCGAAACTACAATTAATCAGGGGTATGATTAACCATTTCTGTGATGTGATAATTATTCGAGGGAAGAATAATTATTTCCGTTTCTGTGTGTAAGGGAAAAAAATTTGATAACAATTGCCACAGGAGGGTTTTTGTTTTCTGAGAGCTGTGTCAAAAGCGAAGGTATTAACCTCCTTTTATTGCAAAAAATTATTAACGTTAATGGGCAAAAACGTGGTTCAAGTGGAAAAGTAATTTTTGGAAAATGTTTTGAGTTGGAGGAATTTTTCAACTGTTAATAACCACGTTTTTATTCCAGAAAAAAATTACCGTTAATAATTAATTTTTAAGCCCAAAAAATCGTCAATTTATTTGTCCAAAAAATTATTTCTTAATGATCCCAAGCCCAAAACCCAGGACCCTGACCTGGACACGGGCACGGGCAGGGACGGACGACGGCGGCGGCGCGCGCACATATGTGACTTGGCCCAATAAGTCCCCCACCCATACACACAAAACATCTAATGTCCAAAGGGGTTGACATTTGTTCCAAATAAATTGTAAAAATACCCAACTCATTTCATACAACCCACCGATGTGGGACAATGCCTAAAGGAATTTCAAAGTTTGCAACTCAACAGCTGTGAGCTGTTTGACAGCTGTTACTAACAATCCCCCACTTGAAAAATTTGAAAATATTTTATCGAGCAATAATTCATAGAATTCTGCATAAGCAAAGGTTTCTTTCGACTTGAACCTTTACGTAGTAAAGATGATTCAGAATATACTAGAGTAACCATAGTTTTGAACTCTATCTCTGACAACATCCCACACACAATACTACTTGGGTGTAGTTCTAATAGCCAGCACGTTACGACCATGTGCTTCTATTCCAGTGTAGTGAACGCTTTAGGAATTTGCCCAAAATATCCACAGGAAGTGGCCACACTTCCACATTCACATAGGTGAGTCTATCAAGAGTACTCCTTTAGCTAGGTACTGTAATACCCCGTATTTTTATGCCTTTTAATTTTGGAAATTTATTAAATTTCATTAGAGATATTAAATTAATATTAATCCAAAAAATCATTTAATACTTACTAGCGTGATGGGAGTTAGTAACTATTTTTGTTATAAGTTACTTTATGGGTAAAGTAAGTGGTGTAATTATGATTAGTAAAATTATCACGAGACGAGAATCTAATTTGATAATTTTGGAAATTTATCGGGATGCGCTTGTGTCGTGTCGGGATTAAATTTGGACTATTAAAAGTTCATAAATTTATAAGTCACCCGTACAATGTGTCCGGAAGGGTCGATATAGTCAAAATAATGTACCCGGGAGTTTAGTTTGGGTCTCGGGGAGTTTTTAGGCCTAATTAACACCCCAGGAGGGAGTTTTGGACATTTTATATTTTTGGGCCTGAAAACCCACGAAAATTCTAAGGGAATATCAGATGGTGAGAGTCACCTTCTAGGATTAGAAAAACCATGAACCAAAGACGGCCATTGGAGAGGAAGAGGAGAGGTTTTCCAAGGAGTTCTAGGCCAAGAACTCTACCGTTTGCACCGCCGTCTCCGCCAAACGTTAGATCGTACAATGAGGATCACAACCACACCAAAATCTCCACAAGTCTGAACCAAAAATTCTCAGGCAAGTATCTATCTTGATCTATTTCAGTTAATGCTCCAATAATATTAGCCTAGGATTGATTAGGACTAGTTTTTGTGTAAAAAAAACCTATTTTGGAGATTCGAATTCGCATGTTGTATGAGTAATATATGTATTCTGGAAACCCAATTCATATGTAGAGATTGAACCACGAAATTACAGTAAATAAAGAGTATGAAATCTGGTAAAAGAATGGGAAGAAATCAAACAAAAGAAATATTAGGGTTCTTGATGTTTTTATGGATTTTGCCCTTTAAATTTGTTATTCATGATGAAAATCCGCATGCTTGACGTAGGAAATCACTTATTTGAGGTTATAGTACTTGTAGTATGAATTATTGGGAGTTTGGTAGTCAAATATAACGTTTTGGATGATGTTGGAAGAGAAAACCCGTAACTGGAAATTTTGCAGATTTGCCATACCTGTTTGATCGATCGATCGACCTTAGAGTATCGATCGACCGATCGAACATCTGCCATCGATCGATCGACCCCTCCTACATAACTCACATTCCCCTTCTTATAGGTTGTTCCAACTTAAATGATTAGACATTCTTGGATATTAATGTTAGAACATTTTAGGATATAAAGAAGACCAGTAGGACGTATTAAAAATATGGAACCTTTAATGTAAGGCGAGATTAACATTTCACGGGGATGTTTTACATATAAGGGACAATGGGAATATGTGTTAAAGGGTGAGACTCGTAAGAAAGTTACGTTGTAAAATAAATGAGTACCTGCTGAAATTACACTTGGGATAATAGGAATCTACGAGTGTTGCATAGTAAGTTGGAATAATCCCACAAATTAAAATAAGAGACAAACCGCTATACGTGATAACTAAATAATGAGTAATAAGGATAAATATCATAATTATGGGTCATGAGAGCGTACTTAAATTTGATATGGGAATTGTGGTATACATATATGACTGTGTTTATGCATATACTATATGCGTGTAAAAATCATGCCCGCGCTACTTGCTATCCCGGAGGTTACCGTGCTGGGACAGTCTTATCTCGATGGGACCTTTATGGGGGATATTGACTCGTACCATAGAAGATATGAATCCTTAGTACAGGCTATCAGATCGATAGTCAGACGGTCCTAAGAGACGTGAGGGTATGTGCTGACCTCTTAGTGACTTGGAACTATGCTTCGCCTCAATTTGTATGTGTTTAGTATTAATACTGTTCGAGAGTGATTCTGAACTTGTATTTTCCTTTGTACGAGTGATACGGGGATTGGATAGCAGAGTATGCCCGCACCATAAATTTTATATGAGGTGCCGTTAGAATATATATATATATATATATTATATGAGTATTTAAAATATATATTTAAATCTGGAATTTGAAAACTATCTACTGTGACTATGGTAAGTAAGAAAAGAATAATTGTTTCAACTTGGGAACAAGTGTTTGAAAAGTATGATGCGTTACTGAGAAACCTTATAATTAAATGAGGCTTATATGAGAACTTTACTGCTTAATAAAAATTACCTTCCTTAATAATTGAAATTATCGGCATGAAATCTTATGAGTAACTTAAGATAAGATAAGTTAAACTGTTGGGAGTATTAGTGCGATATGTGTGCACATTAGAAGAGAGGTGAGAATTTCTCAAGGGAGTGCCTCACTAATATGTTGGTTGCATTAGCCGGTAAGCATTTTAAATACTTGATAAACTAATTTTAAATTGTTTTACAATCGGGCTCTGACCCGTTTCCTATTTTCTCTTCTCTCTTGTATATATGTATATATATTACAGGTGCCCAGCCACAGGGGTGTCTTACATATGATCCTTTGGAAGGAACGCGCTGCAGTTTAGGTGGAAGTTGCAGGCCTCTTGCTTAGACGACCTCATTGCTGATTCCACTTCTAGCACTATTTATTCCGTTGGGCATGTGTCACCCTTCTTCATTATTCAGTTGTTATTTCGGAGATTGTGATTCGTTTATTTCCAGTATTTATACTTTGGAATTTATTACTGTCAGGATGTTTTCCTTCAAGTTTTAAGGTTGGAATTAATTAGTTGGATGTTTAATTGTTTGGATTATATGTTCCAGTATAGTTGTTGTGTGATTCCTTAACTATGAATTATGTAAAGTTTTAAATGTTATTTTTTTAAAATAAAAATTTAAAAATTGATGTAAAAAAAATGGTTTTGATACTTAGCTTAATTATTTAGGGTGTTTAAATTGGAAAAGTTATTTTTGCGACAGTGATGCTAAGAATGAACCAACCGTTCACCTTGATTATAATTTAATAAAGGACTAATCACCCGGTATTTAGTTAGGCGGGGTGTCTCAGGTACCCCACTCAAAATAGAGCTATATAACTCATTAAGAGTTTTAACAACTCATCCTTAACTTGCTTCAGGATATCATGCTCCATAGGGATGGACTTAAAGTAAAAACCCTTCTATATTAATTATTAATAGCATGATTCAACCCATATCTCTTGTGACTTGTTATTACCCTTTGAACATATTTCTTGGGATCTCCAGTCCATATGTTGGGTTACCATCACAGAAGACTCATTTATCCAATGGCTTTAGTCCCATCCCTTTCGTGGTGTTCCACACCTTGTCCCTAGCTAGTCCTTTCGTCAAAGGATCAACTAAGTTCTGTTCAGACCGTATATGATCCACCCTCACAGCACTCGTAGAGATAAATTCTCTAACAATACTATGCTTATGGCGTATTTGTCATTTCTTACCGTTATAATAACGGTTCTTAACGTTTACAATAGCCGCGGTACTATCACAATGAATCAAAATGACTGGTATCGGTATTTCCCATAATGGGATATCTGGAAGGAGGTTTCTTAACCAACCTTCCTCTTCACTAGCAGTAGCTAACGCTATCATCTCAGACTCCATAGTAGATTGAGCCAAAATAGTTTTTTTCTTAGATTTTCAAGAAACTGCACCACCAGCGATGCTAAATATATATCCACTAGTAGCCTTAGAATCATCAAATAGGGTGTTCCAATCAGCATCACTAAATCCTTCAAGGACAGCGGGATGCTTATTATAGTGTAATCCGAGGTTCATCATCCTTTTAAGGTACCACATGACCCTCTCAATAGCATGTCAATGCTCCATACTAAGTCTACTGGTAAATCTATATAGTACTTCCACAGCATTAGCTTTGTCAGGTCTAGTGCAATCTGTAGCATAACGTAAGCTACCTATAATGCTTGCATAAGCATTTTGATTTACACTGTCGCCAGTATTCTTAAATAACTTTACACTAGGATCAAGTGGAGTACTAGCAGGTTTACAGTCAAAGTAATTATATTTCTTTAGAACTTTCTCAATGTAATGAGATTGATCGAAAGAAAGTCCCTTTTCTGACCTAGTAATATTAATTCCCAATATTACACTAGCTTCACCCAAATCCTTCATATCAAAATTGGCACATAATAATGATTTAACATTTTTTACGGCATGAATATTAGAACCAAATATTAGCAAGTCATCAACATAAAGACATATGATAGTGCAAATGTTCTCAATATATTTATAATAAATGCATTTGTCACTTTCATTTATTTTAAACCCATTAGAGATGACTAAGCTATCAAATTTATCATGCCATTGTTTAGGTGCCTGTTTGAGTCCATAAAGAGATTTATCTAATTTACATACTTTATTTTCTTGACCGTGTACAATAAAACCTTCAGGTTGATCCATATAAATCTCTTCTTCTAATTCTCCATTTAAAAATGCAGTTTTAACATCCATTTGGTGTACAATTAAGTCATTTAAGGCAGATATAGCAAACAGTACACGTATAGACGTTATTCTAGTCACGGGTGAAAAGGTATAAAAAAGTCTACATTTTCTCGTTGTTTAAAACCTTTGGCAACAAGACGTGCCTTATATTTTTCAATAGTGCCATCAGGTTTTAATTTCTTTTTAAGAATCCACTTACACCCAATTGTTTTACACCCAGGAGGAAGGTCTACTAAATGCCACGTTTGATTTGTTTCCAAAGAATCCATTTCATCATTCATAGCCTCTTGCCATAAATCGGCATCTAAGGAAGATAAAGCTTCTTGAATAGTGTTAGGATTCTCCTCTAAAGTGTAAGCATAAAAGTCGGGACCAAAATCTTTTTCCACATGAGCCCTTTTACTTTTTCGAATTTCTAAAATGGATTCATTATTTTCTTTATTTTTATTTAAAGAAATATTAGTGGATGACTCGCCCCCACCATTTCTCAATTTAAAAGGAAATTTATCTTCAAAAAAATCGGCGTCATTTGATTTAATAATTACTTGATTTTTCAAATCATAAAATCGGTATGCTTTGCTATTAATAGCATAGCCTATAAAAACGCACTCATATGCTCTACTTGCCAATTTAGACCTTTTAGGGTCGGGAATACGTACATAAGCTAAGCACCCCCACGTTCTAAAGTATGACACGTTGGGCTTAATATTTTTCCAAATTTCATATGGAGATATTTTCATTTTAGTCTTAGGAATTCTATTAAGTACGTGACATAAATTCAAAATAATTTCACCCCACCAATGTGAGGCAGCCCCTGAATTTAATAAAATAGCCACAACTAATTCAATTAATGTTCTATTTTTTCTTTCCGCTTTACCGTTCATTTCGGGCGAATAAGGGGCAGTTTTTTCATGAATAATACCGTGAATTTTATAAAATTCAATAAATGGTCCAGAATCATATTCAGTGCATCTATCACTACGTAACCTTTTTATTTTCTGATTAAATTGATTTTCAATTTCATTTAGGAAAATTTTAAACATGTCAAATGCTTCACTTTTATTTTTCATTAAATACACAAATGAATAATCAGAACAATCGTCAATAAAAGTAATAAAATAACGTTTGCCATTTCTAGTAGTGACACCATCAAATTCACAAATATCCGAATGAATTAAATCAAGTGGTTCAGATTCTCTAAAAACAGATTTATGTGGTGTCTTAGTGATTTTTGCTTGACTACACCATTCACATTTTTCAAAATCATTTAATGATAATTCTGGAATTAATCCTAAAGTGCTCATATTTTTAACAAGTCGTTTATTAACATGACAAAGCCTAGCATGCCAAACATTAAATGAACAAGCAATATAAGCAAAAGAAGAAATTTTATTCATTGCATCAACATTCAACTTGAACATCCCATCAGTGGCATAACTCTTGCCTACAAAAAATCCATTTTTGGTCAAAGTAAATAAATCAGCACCAATAGTTTGAGTAAAGCCAACTTTGTTCAGAAGATAACCCGAAACCAAATTTTTCCTTATCTCGGGAGTGTGAAGAACATCTTTGAGGATAACAGTCTTTCCCGAAGTGAACTTCAATTCCACATTTCCAGTACCAGCAACCTCAGTGGAGTGAGAATCACCGAATAACTCCTTCTTATCTTCAGTCTCAGAATAAGTCTTAAACAGAGTACGGTTATAACAGATATGGAGGGAGGTGCTAGTATCCAACCACCACCCTTCCGCAACGCTGACCATGTTGATTTCTAAAATCATAGCACGTAGGTCCTCTTCGGTCAAATTCGCTTATGCGTTTGGCACCTTGCGATATTTGCGAGCCATATGGCCAGGCTTGCCACACTTAAAACAGAGAAACTGTCCCGAGTTGCTAGACTGTCCATTTTCAGGGTTCTTATTCTTATTCTGAGTCTAAGTCTGATTTTTAAAATTCTGGTTGTGGCTCTTTTCTGATTTTTCATATTTTTTTCGTTTTCCTTTAAAACAACTGGAGTGCGGTTCTTTTTTTTATTTTTGTTGTTTGACACAACAAGAATTTCATCTTTATAGTCCTGTTTTCGGGATTCCTCCTCAATTCTCAATTTAGTAATGAGTGACTCTAGTGAAAATTCTTTAAACTTATGCATCAAAACATTTTTAAACTCTTTGAACAGTGGAGGCAATTTATCAACAATCACAGCCACCTGAAATTGCTCATCTAAAGCCATGCCCTCGAAAATAATTTCATGGGCAATCATTTGCAAATCATGGGTTTGAGAAACAACAGATTTGTCATCCGTCATTTGAAATTTCAAATAACGGCTGACGGCATATTTTTTAGCACCCGCCTCTTTCGTGTCATATTTTTTAAATAGTGCATCCCAAACATCTTTTGCAGTTTTATAATTGGCATCACTGTTCTAAAAAACCCGCCTAGGCTCCGCCTAGGCACGCCTAGGCTTAAGGCTTGGGAGAAACGCCTCGCCTTATGCTTTTCACGCCTTATTCTTGGTAAAACCCTTAAGGCGCACTTTTTTCTAAAAATAACAATGCTTTAGTGAAACGATCTCGCCTTCTAAGGAATTTGTTTACAAACCGGACCATTATCTCATCCAAAATAATCAAATAGTATTTTAATTTGCATATATTCAGACATATTTTTATAATATGTGCAATTTTTGTATTTTAATAGCCTTGTTATGGTAAAAAATATTAGATTATATTAAGAAGGCCTAAACGCCTTTTCACGTCTTTTTACGCCTAGGCCCGCCTAGGCTTTTAAGGCTTAAGGCTTGGCCTCCACGCCTCAATCACGCCCCGCGTTTTTTAGAACCTTGATTGGCATAACAGTCATAAAGTTCGTCACTTAGAGCATTCAAAATATAGTTCTTGCACAGAAAATCATTTTCCTCCCAAGTTCTAATTGTTTTGATTTCTTCAACAGTAGGTGGATAATTTACTACGGCTTTGTCAAATTGAACACACGATACGACTTTTTTCGTAGTCAAATAAAATAACAATTTTTTGCTCCAATGTTTAAAATGGGTGCCTTCATATTTAAAAGGCTTGTTAGGGTTGCTAGAGTTAATTTCATCCATGACAGAATTTCAGAACACCTTAAAATTGTTGTAGCAGTAGTAATTTAAGTACAAAAATGAAAGGAACGAAATTACCCAATGACGAGCAGAAAATCGAGACAGAAAGAATAAGAAACTCGTCTGGATTAGCAGTCTATATAATGGCTGAGTCGCGGACAATGTCGCTCTCTTTAAGGTGTTTCGCTGCTCTGCCCAAATTGTGCCGACCATCTCAATAGCCTCGTCACCACCAGGATAAAACAATCTCCAAGAAAATACGAATTGGTACCACAATCCAATTCGTTCAATCAACACCCATTCAGTTATATATATTGCTCGAATTCGAAACTACAATTAATCAGGGGTATGATTAACCATTTCTGTGATGTGATAACTATTCGAGGGAAGAATAATTATTTCTGTTTCTGTGTGTAAGGAAAAAAAATTGATAGCAGTTGTAACAGGAGGGTTTTTGTTTTTTGAGAGCTGTGTCAAAAGCGGAGGTATTAACCTCCTTTTATTGCAAAAAATTATTAACGTTAATGGGCAAAAACGTGGGTCAAGTGGAAGAGTACTTTTCAAAAAACGTTTTGAGTTGGAGGAATTTTTCAACTGTTAATAACCACGTTTTTATTCCAGGAAAAAATTACCGTTAATAATTAATTTTTAAGCCCAAAAAACCATCAATTTATTTGTCCAAAAAATTATTTCTTGATGAGCTCAAGACCCGGACCCGGACACGGGCCGGGGCGGACGAACGGCGGTGCGCGCGTGTATGGCTTGGCCCAATAAGTCCCCCACCCATACACACAAAACATCTAATGCCCAAAGGGGTTGACCATTTGTTTCAAATAAATTGTAAATATATACCCAACTCATTTCATACAACCCACCGATGTGAGACAATGCCTAAAGGCATTTTCAAAGTTTGCAACTCAATAGCTGTGAGTTGTGAGCTATGAGCTGTTTGACAGCTGTTACCAACAGTTGCTGCCGAGCTTCCCTCCTTCCCTGCCTACTACTGCCACGGGTGAGAGGTAAGAGGTTACTTTTATTTCTGTTTTTATTTGATGAGATATCTCAGATATCTCATTGGTTTTTGGTATTCGATGAGGTGGGTTTTGGTATTTGAGATGAGATGAGTATTTAATAAGATCGGTTTTTGGTTTTTGATGAGATGGGTTTTTGGTTTAGATGATTTATGTTTAGTTTTTGGGTTTTTGGTTTAGATTAGACTTTAGGGTAGGTTTTTGAAGAGATGGGTTTTTGATGATATAGTTTATTTTTTTAGATTAGTTACTAAATTATGTGGTGCCTAATTTAAAGGTACAAAACTTTTGGGTTAATTACTATCTCAAGCATTTTTAAGGTTAAAATTTGCAAAAAAAAAAGTAAAAACAACCCAAAAAAATCGGCTCGGGGACTTCTGCCCCAAACCCCCGGTCTTCGTCAGGATATCTCGACTCACTTGACTCAAATTTTTGGATCCTGTGTATATATATATTATATATATGGGTGTCTGTGAGAGGAGAAAGAGGACATATGTCTTCATTGTTATTTATTTGTTTTAAAATAAATAGGATAAAATACACGAAGACCCCTTGTATTTCAATAAAAATCAAGCCCTTACTTGAATGAAACAATTACTCAACGGTTAAACAATATATATATATATATATATATATATATATATATATATATATAAAGAGAGAGAGAGAGAGAGAGCAAATATAACTTGGGTTTAATTCCGTTCTAATATAAATTTATTAATAAGACTGAGCAAAATGGACCCATGCACAACATCTACTTGGTGATCAAGTCTGTAAGATTAGTGGTGTGAGTTGATTCCCGAACTACTTTATACCTGGGTCGGCCCATCCCAAAGAGAACGATTTAAAAATGAGAAAAACACTCCCATCCCATTTTGACACCCTCCTTCCAGGTGTATAAACAATGCCCCAATCATTTTGACATGATATATATCCACCCTAGTCATGACAATGAAGCAGCTGGTCCCTGCACAACTTCAATGCTGCGGGAACACATTCATAATTGCAGTTTGGCAGTTGTGTTCAAAGCTGGGATCAAGTTGGGGTGGTGCTTCTTTTGGAACCCACATCAAATCTCTTTGGGATAATCTATTGGTCCCTTTGGTTGCCTTTTATGTGGTGCACAATTTGAAGGTTACATCCATTTGTGACATCATGCACCCATAAATATGGCGTGGTTAGAGGCCAACGTCTAAAATAATGACCATATGTCTCTTGTATTGTTGCGAGTTCAAGTATTGAGAAGAGTAATTCTACACCGATACTCTAAATCGACACATTTGGGGCGACACCCTGACATATCGCATTCTTATTGGTTCGTGTCTGAGCTCAAGACAAGTGGAACCCAAACACACACCAATACGGGTGTGACGCATTAGGATGTCACCCCAAATGTATCACATTTGGGTGTTGGCCTAATATTACACTTTTGAGAATCACCGCAAATGTATCACATTTGGGTGTCGGCCTAACACTACACTTTTGAGAATCAACGTGATGCATACAACAATTGTGTGGACTTGAGCTTAATCAGCGAAGGGGGTGGGGATTTTTTTTGGATTTGAGGAGAGATTTTAAATATGAGTTCATTTTTATAATTTTTTTACCATTCACTCAAAACCCTTCCAATTAAATTTGTTCATACAAATTTTACACTCGTTCTAAATTGCACAATTTCTATTATATTTTTTTACCATTCATTTATACAATTTTTTAGGGTTTTATTAGAATTTTCTGAACATTGAAGGTATGAGAAATTAAGGGACAGAAAGTTGAAATAACACTTAGCTTCAAGTGGAACATCATTTTACGCCTAAGGTGGGGCCAATAAGGGTTGAGCGAGACATCATGTTTAGCATAAGGGTTAGAGCTAAAACGTTGTCGTTTTTGTGTTTGCGTATGGTATATTTTCACTACTCACAATATTTTTGTCTCTTTTTCCCATTAAATTTAGAGTAGCAAGTTTATATTTGGCATACCTATAAGGGTTGCTTTAAAAGATCTCTTTGATTAAGAATATTTTATTTGTTTTCATGGTACCTGTAATCAGGGCTGGTCCTGAGATGTCAAGGGCCCGAGGCGAACTCTTGAATTGGGGGCCCCTTGTTTAAAAAGATATTTATTTTTTAATTTATAAATTAAAAAAAATTATTACTCAAAATAAAAATACTTTTTTTTATTATTATCAAACACAAAGGTCTACAAATCACACTTTTATACTCTCCCTTCCAAAAGAAAAAAAATCAAGAAAGCATAACAACGTATCATTTGATGTGTGCTCTTCTCGCATTTTTTGAAGCAAAGTTACAAATTAACTCATCATAATCAAACTTCTCCACCATGTCTTTTTCAATTGATCTAAAAAAAAATATTTTTAAAAGATAAAATAAAAGCAAAGTGTGCTTATAAAATTACTGAAATATATAAAGGTTAGAAAAAATAATACAATATTTAATTTGAATAAAACACACTCGGAATTGAATTTGGATAAACTATTAGAGTATTAGTATATAAAGCAAACACTAGAGAATATAAAAGAGTAAACAATACAAAAGTCTTCAAAAGAGTGTACAAAGTGATATTGAAGATAAAACAAAATTTGAGTATACAGTGCAAGTGAAGAATGAAACCCACCCAAAATTCGATGACCCACAAGCAAATCTAACCCAGGAAATAGACCGCCACCACCACCAACGATGAATCCATCCCAAGAAAGTCATGAGAAGAGATGGGTTTTCTACATATCAGTGCCGAGGAGGCTGAGGAGGGATTGGTATCTGCAGATGGGTTTTCTGCAAGCAGTGACGGGTTGGTCTGTTGGGGGTAAAGTTTGGTGAATTAGATAGGTTTTGGGGTATTTATATATTTGAAGAGTCTGTGTCGTTTGGTGTTTTTGAGATCGTTTGATGTCTTTGATATTGTAGAGCTATTTTTTAACTGAAAGGTTGCTTAATTTTTGGGAGTTGCGGAAGTATAAATGCTATACATATATATACACGTAAAATTTTGGGGCCCCTAAAATGCGTCAAAAAATCGGGGGCCCGAGGCGACCGCCTCCTCTGCCTCCCCTCAGAACCGGGATTGCCTGTAATTCCCTTTTAGTAACATATATATATACTTAAATTAGGATTGGTGTTTCAGTATAAATTGAGGCTTAGGGCATATGCATTCCCTCTTGCGGGGAACTTCTAGAAATATACTTGTGGTTTAGAATTAAGAGTAAGACTAGGGAGACCCCTAATTGTACATAGTTTTGGGACCCTTGAATAAGGCAAAAATAAGTACAAGTTTTTAATTCATTGATTGATGTTCTGACGAGACACAAAGTAATAAGGTATAAGCTTTTAATGCAAATGGTCCACGAAGTGTGTACAATTAGGGGGTCTCCCTAAATTTATCCTAGAATTAAACCTTTTGGGTTGGAGATTAATTACTTTTTCGCTACCTGTGTACAGGGAATAAATTTGATACAATGATGATTATCAATTTTAATCTAATGTAAAAGGAAAGATGAACATACTTGAGATTTATGTGGTTTGGCAAAATCAGCTTTGTCTATGTCCATGTAGAAAGGGAGGGAGAAATATATTGCTAATCAACAGGAACTTGGATCCTAGAGAATGATAACCGAGGGCCTATGTTCTTAAACTTGCATCTATTGTCCAATGGCTCTTGCCATGTATCCGTTAGCTTAAATCGGGATTGGCTTTATCTTGGTTGAGGTTGACATTTATATGTTAAATAGCTACTAAGAGCATCTCTTACGGGCAGTGCAAAAATAGATTCGGTTAGTACAAAAACACCCTATCAAAACTAAAGAAATTGATATGGGCAAGAGCAAATTTAGCATATGGGGACCAAAACGATGACGTAACCATTTAAAGGAAAAGAAGGAGCTGAAAAGCCTAACCCCTTGGGCGGAACATCATGTTCCGCTTAAGGGTTTTCAAATAGTAAACTTTCCTCCCCAAAATTCTTATGTTATTATCTTTAGACCCAAAATTTAATACTCCAACCACTTACCAACCATGCAACCACCATATTAATTTTATTTTGCCCTATTCAACTCTACCACACCGTAAATATTTTTTTCACATCAAAATCTCTTCGAGCAACTATCTCAGGTAATTGTTTTCCCAAAATAAATTCTTGTAATTTTTTGTTAATTAGTAAATGTTTAAGTATATGAAGTAAATGTTAATTAGTAAATGATAAATAGTTATAAATATATGAGGTATTTAGTAATGTTAATGTAAATTTAGTAATAAAAAATCTATGTTCTGTTAATGTTTATGAGGTATTTATGAAGAAATTAGTAATGTTAATAATATTTTATGCTCAGTTACTGTTTAATTTATTTATTATTTATAAATAATCTATGTTCTTTTATGTTTATGGTGCATAATACTTCATCGTCGTGTTGAGACATATTTTGACCTCGAACCATTGTAAAATAATCACAAAATATATTTATGCAAATATAAATTTTTTGAAATTATTTTTGGTTAAATAAGTAATATATATTGCAGCTAAAAAGAGAATATTTGGTAATAATTAAAAAGAAGATATTAGAGTGTTTTGAATAAATATATTAAGGGTATGATTTATGTCGAATTGAACTTGCTATTTAAAAAAAAAAAAGAGCCGTTGGATAAATATAACCATTGCAAATATTTTGGGAGTCAAAATAGAAATAGAAAAATTTGTTCTAAAGCTTAGACGGAACAAGATGTTCCGCTTTAGGCTTTATATATATATATTTTTATCTTGCGCGGAACAACATGTTCCGTTTTAACAGTGGGTCCCATAAAAAATCAGCTAGTCCAATTGTATATTTGTTATTTTTTAACTTAGCAACGTTCAAATATAAACTTTCACCATACCCATAACATACGCAGATACATCATATTTGAGATTTTACATTACTTATAAGGGTTGCTCTTAAGAGCCAAGGTAGGCATCCAATATCGTACTGCCTTGAACACGTGTCACCTCTTGATTAGCTGGCATATTCTCCACATACATATCGTTATTTTTTCGAAATTTTAGGGTAATGTTATCTATTATGTTAAAATGCTCAAACCCTGTGATGTGCGAGTTTGTTCACCCGTTAAGATCTCCCATGCTTTATATATGGTTGTGGCTATTGTGGTTCTAAAATTACTATATTTATCTATTTCCGACTTTTGTGTTTGGCTTGAGGAGCCTCGCATTTTTTTGGCTCCCAATTTCCTATATGATATGAAAAAGTCTTTGTATTAAATGGTATTTGTAGATGTTTTCTAGGAAAAAGATTATAAATTAGTTTCAACAGGTTATGTATTATTAAACTCATTTTACAATTTAATTAGAAACCATGATATCCTAAATCCAGGCCACAGAGTTTTATGAAAGAGTAATGATACTCTTACCGGGTCTTAGTACCGGTTTAGTACCAAATGCGCTTTATTTGATTGTACATTGGTAGGACCTACAGCATTCTCTGACGGGACCCACACCATAGTACAAGCAAATAAAACAGTACCGGTACTTAACCGGTACTACCACCCGGTGTGTATAACATTTTCCTTTATGAAACTGTACATTGAAAAGCAAATAACGCCTTTAGTTTCAAACTATTGGTTTTGGGTGGACCAGTGCTGACTACACTTTTCTTTTGACAACAATTTTGGTTCCACACAGAAAACTTGTCCCCACTCTCAGTGTCGTTAACTTGTGTACTACTCCGTAGTTATTATATGATAAGAATGTCGGCAGTACAAATTAAGATTTCAATTCAATTTTGGGAGATTGGAATAGTGTTTTAGAAGATGAGTAATAGTAGATAACTCGGGTGTTACTACCGGACTGTTTAGTTGACAATTTTATTGGTTTTTATTTGTTTTTATTTATTTAATTGGCATTTCATTTATTTAGTTGACATCTTATTTTTTGAATTAATTTTTTTCAAAAAAAATATAAAATCCTTATTTTCTAAAAAAATATGTTTTTTTAAATTTAAAACTACTGTTTTTTTTTTGTTTAAAAAAAAATATTTTTAACTCCTTTAATCCCTTCAACACCCATTTACCTAATATTTTCTTATTTTTACAGGTTCGCGCCAGTGGCACCCATTATTTTTAAATTTATTTATTTTAATTAGCCCGACACTATCTCTCGGGTTGTTTAGTATTATTTTTTTTTGCTTTTTTAACTCATTTAGTCTCTTAAATATCCATTTACTCAATATTTACTTATTTTTAACCGTCCGCGCCAGCGACACCCCCTTTGTATTTCAAAAAACTGCTTAAAAATGTAATTTTTTTTATTTATATTAAACTAACTTTTATTTTTTGAAACAGTTTTTTTCAAAAAAAATATAAATATGTATTTTCAATTAAAATATGTTTTTTTAAAATAAAACTATTCTAACACGAAATTTCTAATACGAAAATAAAACATCCCTTTACCCAATATTCTCTTATTTTCAAAGGTCCGCGCCAGCGTCACCCATTATTTTTAAACTATTTTTTTTAATTTTACAACATTTAAAACAATTTTTGTATTTCTTAAAACTGTTTAAAAATGTAAAATAAATATTTATATTAAACAACTTTTATTTTTTGAAACACGTTTTTTCAAAAAAAACTATTTTTATACTAAAATAGTGTCTTTTAACAGTACATTTTTTTAGTTTATAAAAAATATTATTTTCTAATAAAATATTATTTTTAAATAAAAAAAAGTCAAATAATGCTTATAATTCACATAAAAAACCAAGAAAAAAAAAAGATTCCCTCCATGTACTAACCCGGGGTTAACTCCCAGGTAGTATAGCATTACTCTTTAGAAGATACTTTATTGTCAATGATTTATAATCCCAAATGGCGTCTAGGTTATTTTGTTAATGTTTCTACACTTATTAGAATTTTAGTTTGGAAAACTAACACTTACATTTCAAATTTTAGGTTCGTGCTAGTATTATGTAATTCACTATAAAATAAAATATGAGAATTTATTATATATAATAGGATTAATTACACTTAGGCCTCCTGAACTTTGCCCCTCATACACTTCGCCTCCTTAATTTCTAATTTCTTCACTTAACCCCCCAAACTTTTACTGCCAATGCAAGTTAGCCTAAATAACTGACGCTGTGAGTTTTTGGTGGAAAAAGATCCACGTGTGTCCCACGAGACCTTTAAGTGAGGGCATGCTAATCTTTTAAGGGATTTCGAACGTTTAATTATTGTTAAACAAGATTTGGGAAAAATAAACGTTAAATCACTTTTTTCACAAATTTCTGATCGAAGCTAATTCACTTAAATTTCTAGTTGATTTTGTTGGAAATTTGAATCAAATGGTTTGGGAAATACGAAAAGGGTTGTTTGATCTCAATCTTAAGTTAGAAGTGCCATTATATGGTAAGATTCTAACATTTTTTTTACTTGTAATGTTTCAATGTCATTTTTTTAGTGTTATTTGTGTTACATGTTGATCAATTCTCAATGTAAGGATTTTTTTTTTACTTTAAATCACATAATGTTTTTTTTTTTAACATTTTTTTTTTGTTGTTGATACAAGCTTCAAAACTGATTTGTTTTTAGTTATTTGGTGAGCATGTTGATCGAATCCTGTGCAAATACATTTTTAACAATGTATACTACTAATGTCTTGCATTCTTAACAAAGTATAACACTAATGTATTGCATTTTTGGTTGGTTTTGTTAAAAGCACCTAGAAGCCTCAATGTATTATGTTATTTTATTGTGTCAAAACACAATGTAACTGACTATTATATTGTGTTACATTTTTTATTATTACTTCTGTTGCATGTGAATTAAGTATCACTAGTATGTCTGCTATTGGAAAGACATCCATTTTATTTTTATTTTTTACTAAAAAGTTTTGTACTTACTCTAATGACTTAGTCCTTGTTTCTTTTTTTTTCCTTGTAGAAAAAGCATCCGAGTACTTCACAATTAAGATTCACTATGCTGACAAGTTGAAATTCGTTAGTGATGAAATATATTGGGGGTGGGGTGGGGTGGGGGGGGGGGGGCTAGTGCATATGCAGACTTTTTTCATGCATATGAGATGTCATGCATTGAGTTAATCCTAATGTTGAAGGAGTTAGGTTATACTTTAAATTACATTGCTCATTACTTGTTGATTGGTGAAAATGTGCTAAAAGCACTTGAGCCTATAACCAATGACGTAGAATCCCTGAACTTAAATAAGTATGTTAAGAAGAAGGATATTGTGCAAGTTTATGGTAAACCCATGGATGATGCACAAGTGAATGATTTTGAAGTTGAGGAAAATGAATCAGTGGGAGTAACATCTGATTTGGAAGACATTGATGACTTGTTTTATATTGCGAGTTCTGATGATGTAGGTAAATACACAACTGATATGGTCCTCTTTGAGAATGACAATGATGAAGATCAGAGGGTGCAAAGCAATGGATAAGTCATAGATGAAGGCAAGGGTGTGGATAAAGATAAGGGGATAGATAAAGGTAATGTGGGTAATAATGTGAGGTTGGTAAAGTATCAATGAATGCAACATCAGACTCTGATACTGATTATGCCTCCTCAGATGAACTTAAGAGCCTGTCATATCATCAGAAGAAGAGGACCATATAGGGAGTTCAAATCAAAGAAATAGTGGGCCAACTTTTAATGAGACATGAGGAACATGGATTTTTCACAATTTAGATTGTGGATGGTTTTTACAAATATGAAAGTTTTTAGGACTTGGAGTCAGAGAATATGCTATCAAAAATGGGAAACAACTCACATTTACCAAGATTGATAAAGATAAGGTGAGGGTCTAATGCAAAGCAGGTTGTCCACGGGTCATTTTTTCATCTCGAATTAGGTGCGAGCTAACTATGCATGTAAGGGCATTTGTGGATAGACACACTTGCAATAGACCCATTGAAGTTAAACATGCAAACTCAAAATGGCTTGAAAAGAAGTATGTTGATCAACTTATGCTAAATCCTAATTGGCCTACTCAATCATTCAAAGAGACTGTTCAAAAGGATTTCAATGTGAAATTCAACAATTCTCAATTTATAGGGCAAGGAAGAAGATTTTTGCAATGATCGAAGGGACAAACAAGGAGCATTTTAACATCCTATGGGATTATATTGCAGAGTGCAAGAGAATAACTCCAGGAACAACAATTAGGCTTATATTATCTTCAAAGGAGGGGGGTAAATCAGTTTTTAAGAGAACGTATGTGTGTTAGGGTTCCCTAATAAAGAGTTTTCTTAATAATTGTAGGCCTCTAATAGGGCTTGATGGTTGTCATTTAAAGGGTCAAATTGAGGGTGTTCTATTAACAGCTGTGGGGGTAGATG